>OX383267.1:3755000-13755000 GCA_947522985.1 Lithophane socia
GAGGAAGGAAGTATTCCAGTAAGATGCTGGTAGGGATTTTGACCGTACTTCCGGGATTGTCCTGATAGCCGTGGAATACCTCTCCACTCCTCTTAAGCACCTCAGGAAGTGTTGCCCCCTTGTCGCTACGGCACTATGTGCTAGCGACCGTTTTTGGGGGCCCATTATTGAGTGTGCAAGTCACCCCCTGCCATTTTATCCGTGTATATAAAAAAACATTGATCAGGCAGGGGCCATAGTCCTTCAATAGTTCCAGGTTACCCGTCCACTTTAGCCACGCAAACCCATAATCTAATATCTTTGTTTCCCTATCCTGCAATAGTCCTACTCCAACCGGGGATTGTCCTTGGGTGCACTTGTATAGTGCGAACAGGGATAATCGTCGGTTGGTACCTCATTCCATTTAAATGTCTAACGGGCCTCTGCGAGTTGGCTTCGGCCCCTCGTACGCCTTCCAAAAGACCGGGACCCCATGGTCCCGAGATATGTAAACATACATTAAAAATAATAATAATAAAATTGGTTTATTTATCCAAAATAAATACACACAGACACAGTTCAGAACAAAACAATACAATAGAATAAGCGTAAAATCATAGCTTGTGAACACTTCACTTGTTGTGTGTGTGTGTATTCCGCTTTACTATTCCTTAAGAGTCATAAAAAACCCTGTAAGAAATCTACTATCTACTCAGGAAGACGATTGACCAGTCACGAAACCGAACACGACGTGTTGCCACTCGACGCGGAGATTCGACGACGTATTGATTTCTTTCAGGGTTTTTTATGACTCTTGAGGAATAGTTAAGCGGAATATGTTACTAAATATATCTACGTCTATTGTATTTTATAATAGATGTCCGCAAAGACGCGCCTGAATCTATTTACTATTTTTAAACTGTTTTGAGGTATAAGAGATAATTAGCTAAGCGGGACTAAGTACTAAACGAAAGACAAACTTTGCCACCGCATTAATAAAATTAGTAGCTGGTAGCTAATTACCATCACTCTTATAATAAATATTAGTATAATCAACAACACAAGACTTTTAAAACTGCAAAGTTTTAAAATTCTGAGTAGACAAAAAACCATAACAGAAAAATAATGACTACAAAAGTAACCAAACTCTTGAAAACGCACTTTTCTTCAAACAACATTGTAGCTTTCATTGCTAACCGTACTACACTGTCAGTTTAACTTGCATGAACAAAAGTGACTCCGCACTATAAATAGAGCCACCGCGAACCACACAATTTAGGGTAATCGTTTGAATAATAAATACACTACACACTACTGGGGTGCCGTATCAAGGGTTCCGCAGCACACACAAATCATATTATGCAACACACTCCGAACGAATGGGCGAAATAGGCGAGAATTAAGTTCCGTTGCCGGAACTGACTGGGTCTGGCGGTTTTGTTATAAGAATAATTTTACCTACAGTATTTTCGCCGTATTTAATTGGGCACAATTTTTTACCCTAAACATGTGTTTTAGATTATATTTTGCACTAATAAAATAAAAGAATAATCGTACTAATAAATAATCTAATGTGATGATATTATCGTGTACAGTCACGAGCAATAATATGTATACACTCAGCAAAATTCAATAACGATTTTCTCGTGGAATTAAAATTGTAACTTTGAGATGATAATTTTTTCATAATAATAGGGGTTCCAAAATACTATATTCGTAATATCATAAAGTTACAATCAATACAGTAGGAGAAAATCACTTTTAAATGTTGCTAAGTGTATACATCGTGAATGAGCACTAATATTATTAGTGCTCATTCACGTCACGGCATCACGATAACACAGGGAAGTAAAATGTATGGAAAACTATGAAGAAGCTTTTAAATTTTCGACCACGATTTCCATAAAATGTGCACATAGAAATACATGAGCACCTAAAGATACCAACAGTGAAAGAAGAACTATGCGAAAAATGCAAAACATATAAACAGAGACTGAGCAAGCACAGCAATGTTTTAGCCAAGAACCTTCTAAACAGACAGGGGATATAATCCGCCTAAAGAGATGGCAAATCCTGAACTTGGACCAGAGACAGTGAAAATTTAAAGTTTATTTTGTACTGAACCACATAATGTGAATGTTCAATGGAGCATCACAAAAACAATCTCACACGAAGACCCCATCTGATTATGACTGGAAAGTCGATTGCAGATAAAAGGAGAAAACAAAAAAAAAAAAATCCCTTCATTTTATGGACATGGACGTGGACATCCACCCTAATACATTCACGTTAAAAATTATAAATTCGCACAACGGCAAAGATGGCGACATGGCTTGTTAACAAGAAAATACAGATTCTCAAAATTATAATTTTAATAGTAATTGTACCTATCTGCTTACTTCATTTTGTATTAAATCAAATAATCACCTAAAAGATACGTATTTACATAATTTTAAAAGCTTACAGACTTAAAATAATAGTAATAATTCATGTTGTGGTTATTAATAATTCAAGTTTCCGGATACGATTTGTAGGTGCAAGCCGACTTCTATTATTACGTTAGTTCGTTTTTAAGTCATGGAATACTACAGACTGTAGGCACCTCAGCACTAACGCTTAAAAGAAAACTACATTAAAACATTTGATTTTAAATAATCACAGTACCTACACTTTAAAACTGTCTGGAGTCGCGTTCAACGAGTCCAACCTGTGACAAAGTTTTCAACTTTTGATACATGAGAATCCTTTCACACTGTCTGTACTTGCCTACTCAATAATATAACAATTAATGGGAAGATTCCTCAACTTGTGAAGAAGAGTGCAAAGCTAAGTTGTAACTTATAAATAGTTCGGAAAAGATTTCTAAGTCGCAAGTTGCTAAGTTACTAAGATGCTCTCTCTAAAGTCCGGAGTTGGAAGAGTCTTAGGCAATAGTTAGGATGTAAGTTGTCGATGACTGGTTGTGTACGTGGTTTTAGATGCTTGTTGGACTTGTTTGATGGTCTTTTTTGCACCATTTCACAGTTTGTATAAATTCGTTTTATGAATTTCGATTGTAGGAATAAGCATATTTTTTTTTGTTGATAAAAACAGAAAGTTAAAAACGAGGCTTTACATTGTTTTGCTACTTGTACGTAATTGAGTTTTGATCCACGTTTCTATAGTCAAGAGATATCGATGCTTGTTTTCAGGTGTTGTTAACTCTGGCGTGGTGGGATCAGTTGTTGTCTCCTCTGGCGTGGTCGGGACAGGCGTTGTCTCCTCTGGTGTGATTGGGTCAGGCGTTGTCTCCTCTGGCGTGATTTGGTCGGGCGTTGTGCCTTCTGGCGTAATTGGGTCAGGCGTTGGCTCTTCTGGCGAGATTGGGTCAGGCGTTGGCTCCTCTGGCATGATTGGGTCAGGCGTTGGCTCCTCTGGCGTAATTGGGTCAGGTATTGGCTCCTCTGGTGTGATTGGGTCAGGCGTTGGTTCCTCTGGCGTGATTGGGTCAGGCGTTGGCTCCTCTGATGTAATTGGTTCAGGTGTTGTCTCTTCTGGCGTGATTGGGTCAGGCGTTGGGTCATCTGGCATGATTGGGCCAGGCGTTGGCTCCTCTGGCGTAATTGGGTCAGGTGTTGTCTCCTCTGGTATAATTGGGTCAGGCGTTGGCTCCTCTGGCGTGATTGGGTCAGGCGTTGGTTCCTCTGGCGTGATTGGGTCAGGCGTTGGCTCCTCTGGCGTACTTGGGTCAGGTGTTGGCTCCTCTGGTGTGATTGGGTCGGGCGTTGTGTCTTCTGGCGTAATTGGGTCAGGCGTTGACTCTTCTGGCGAGATTGGGTCAGGCGTTGGCTCCTCTGGCATGATTGGGTCAGGCGTTGGCTCCTCTGGCGTAATTGGGTCAGGTATTGGCTCCTCTGGTGTGATTGGGTCAGGCGTTGGCTCCTCTGGCGTAATTGGTTCAGGTGTTGTCTCTTCTGGCGTGATTGGGTCAGGCGTTGGGTCCTCTGGCATGATTGGGCCAGGCGTTGGCTCCTCTGGAGTGACTGTGTCAGGGATTGACGGCTCTAGTGTGGGTGGCACCGTTGGTTCCGGTTCGTGTTCGTAGAGTCGGCAAGCGCTTTCATCCATACCAGGTGGTATGTAACGGAATGAGTCAACTAAAACAATAGAATTTGGAGAAGCCATACCCATGATGGATATCTGAAACAAAGAAAGTAAGGTTTTTGTTAGTTATGTGACCTAAACAAAGGTTTAAGGAGGTATGGACGGAAAGGGGTCCTCCCCAACCTGCGGTAGATGCACGATACACGGCGTTCGATAACCTCCCAGCTGAGGCTAGCATTTAGAAACGCCGTGCTGCAATGCCAAATAAAGGCCTATTGTATGCACCCTGCATTTACAATACAGACAACAATTTATTATTTGAATACTAGCTGCGCACCGCGGTTTCACCCGCGTAAGTCTTGATCCCGTGGGAATATCAGGATTAAGAGTATCCTATGTCCTATTCGAGGTTTCTACCCATTTACTAAATTTCATCTAAAACCGTTCAGCCGTTTTAGCGTAAAAGCGTTAGAAACTAACAAACAAACTCACTTTCGCATAATATTAATTCTGATTCCACTTAACATTAGGATAAGAATCGATTGTGCTTTATAATAGTGTTTTAACTTTGCGGTGGATTCAATTTCAAAATGGAATCCTTACACAAATACTTTGAGGGATTGTAAGTACTGTAAAACTATGAATTGTCAAATTTTGTTTGAATTGTTTCTGATTAAATGGTTTCTGAATAAGTGTCTATTAATACCTATCTAAGGTAAACATATTGTTGTAAGTATTATTTATTTATTAAAACTTTATGCACAAGAAAAAAAATATACTGTATAAAGGCAGACTTAATGCCTGAGGCATTTTCTACCAGTCAAACTTAGGGTGATGCAGAGACAAACATGGCAGGTGCGCCTCTAAGCTATGTACACGGCACCGCGCCGCAGTGCTGCGACCGCGCCACCGCAGCGCCGTCAAACCTTTTGGGACTTGTTCCAAAACAAGTCGCACTTGCTCTTGTTGTTTTGCTTGCACTTTTGCAAGCAGCCGGCGATCAAGCAGAACGGCGCGGCCTCCGAGCGGCGGCGGCGTGGCGGTGGCGCGGTGGCGGCGTGGCGGTGGCGCGGCGGCGGCGAGTCGGCGGCGCGGTCGCGGCGTCGTGTGGCCCGGCACTGAGAGTAACCCTTATGGTTTTTTCTATACTCTGAGTTATGATGGTGTAATGTTTCACAATGCCTGACTTAAAATCCCAATCTTGTCAGGAAGTGTCATTGGGGTTCGTAGGCAGCTGACCTGACCGAAAGGGTCAGATTATGCAAAAATCCCTTAAAAGTATATAATCCGTAGGTGTTTAAATTGACTTGGACTGATCATACCCGGGCGGATAAGTAACCTTGTTCGGGTGGACAATAAACAGCACAGCCACGCAACATAGAATAGTACCCTCAGACCAAATAAAAAACAAAGACAGAGCGCTGCGAAAAATACAGCGAAACATGCCAGAACTACACCTCCTCGCTATGCAGACATGCTCGAACGCACACATTTATAACCAATTACAATCAAACTACGCCTCACTAGGTGCACACACATGTTAACAAAAGCGGCCTCACGTTGCTGTTGACAGCGCTCTGTCTTGGTTTTTATTTTGGTCTGAGATAGTACCTACCTACTAATAGTAGGTAATAGGGAATATGCATGTATGTTTTTAATATTTTTACTAGATAGTTTACATCGCACATTCCATGAAAACAAACAAACAAGTGTCAAGTCAATGTCAAACACTCCTACAAAACACATTGACATTTTGATTGTTGTCACAGATTGTTACGTCACATCCGCTCTGACCAATAGCGTCGCTTTTCAAGTATTTGAAAATCCCACAATTTTTTGGCACTTAAAAAAAATTAATTTCTCGCTCAAAAACAAATATTATTCAAAAATATTGATGAAGGCATAATTCTGAAGTAATAATAATATAGTTTATAAAAAATATACTTTTCGTTGTACGCTTGATCAAACAAACATTCGATATTTTGAACACTACTACACTACAGGTACTGAGTGTACGATGTATTGAATGTTCGATTTATTAACCATTCGATATTATGAACGTTCGAGTATTTAAACTTTCGAGTTATAGTGGTCGATCAATTGATATTCTATTATTTGGCATTCGATAAGGCAAAGTACACCCATTTGAATCACATGCATTGCATATTCCCTATTGTTCGGATCGGCTTTGTTGTTCAACTAATCCTGCCAAATCGAATGTGCCACGAGCACGCCTCACCCTAACCTCCATGTGTTGTGTGAGCCATGCAATCCACCATTAAAATAACGTTATTAATACTCACGTAGCCATCATACGTCTCTGTGCCGGTTAATGTCATCTTCAGAGTATGCCATCCTCTCACAAAGCTTGGATCCCAGGGCGAATTGAATTCCATTCCTGTTACCCTGTCACCACCAATGGTATCTAACAGGTTGGCTATTACAATGACTTGGTCATTAGGATCCGTTGGTTCCATATAAATGTTCACCTCTATCGTACCACCGACGTTCATAGAAAAAATGAATGATGACACACAACTCATTTCTGGAAGGGCAGAGGAATGGGGAAGAGGCGCAATAAATGAGGCACTGAGTTCATTTTGACCAGTCAAGTACAAATCGCTGTACTTGCCAACAACCCAAAATTTCATGGAGAAGCAAATACCCCACTCATGTGTCAACCATTCATTGAAATTCTCCTCAAACGTGTACCTCACGCAAGAATCACTGACTGCGTAAGATACCAATAATAATAGTATTAATACTTTGCGAATCATTTTGTATCACATGAGGCAACAAGTCACAGTTTAATAAACCCAAGATCTCCTAACTGATACTTTTATAATTTAATCAAACACGTATCTTCATTGTTCATAATGTAATAAATACGGAAAAGATAGTATCTCCAACTTGATAAAAATAAAATGAATTCACCCGGCTGTGTGTCCGTCTGTGTATTCAGATAAGGCTTTTAAATAACTTGATGGTACAGTCGATCTCGTTGCTTAACCACACTTTTTTTTTTTGAGGGTGGTACATTATAATTATGACTTCTCCCACTCTGGGCGGAGCGGTAGGGCGTGTCAGACTTTTACGGACTAAAACCCACCCGCACCTTCAGTTGCCTGTTGCCAAGGTCACGGTATCCCTTTCGGACTTTCCCGCAACCCTGGCAGTGCTTTACCACCCTGGGGTTGAATGTCACTTGCACATCGTACAATGTGTTATTGCGCTTGTTATGTGACGGTTAAATTATTACAACCTTGCTGAAGATTCAATTTACGGTGAATTGTTGTCAAAAGTGGTAAAAAATTACAATGTCGACTATACTTACCACGAAATCACAATGAATTATTTATTTCGCCAAGTGCTACAAATAGTTGGCGGTTGTGGTATAAGTAAGGTATATGTCTAGGCAAAACTTTTTTACTAAAATTTCGGAAGTCGGTAAGACTTGATAAGACTGGTTGTCAGAATTTCGGGCTTCTGACGACCCGTAACGACAGTCAAAGATCCTTTAATGACAGCCGGGACCAACGCCATAACGTGCTTTCCGAGGCATGGAGGGTCTTGGTATGTAAAGATCCCCGGCCAGCGTAGCTACGGATCGACCCGTGCGGCTATAATGTAAGGTAATGTGACAATGTCTACACAAAATTAGGTACCTAATTCCTTTTATTTCGTGTTCATTATCATTGTAATATTTATGTAAAGAATCTGTTAAAAGCATTAATTAAGTTTTATAGATAATGTAATAAATTAAAGGCAATCACTATCAAATCAAAATCAGACAAGCACTTTCACTAGAAATAACATTTTAAATTGCATGTAAGGAAGTTTTGTATTGTGTGATCTTTATTTAATTATACTTACCCCTTATATTGAAAATAATCTTAGTTTACTTATTATTGATAGAATTTTGGTATCGCAGGCGGGACCAATCTTTTGAGTTTTATTTTTTGTTGGTATAATTAGCGTGTGCTAGCTGACATAATGGCTAATAATTAGATTTATGTTTTGTGTTGCATAATGTGAATGATTTTGCATACTTTTGTATAGAATCAATTTTTTCTAACTGAACAGATAGCTGTGCTGCTGGGGAGTTTGTTGCGCCACTTTTTGTTCCCAGCTAAACCACTAGGAAGTGGTGAAGGGTGGGCGTTTTTGGGGGACTGTCTTATGTAATTTTGACGTCCGAAAAGTGCTGATTCTCAGCCTAGTTTGAATAAATGACTTTTGATTATGATTTTGAATCAATAACTTGAAACTTGGTGTAACTTTAGTTTGGGCCAGCGATACCAAAATTGTATAAATAATAATGCCTGTTTATCTCTTTTCAGATATTTGTTTTCGCATTCGAGTTTTTTACTTGATACATTATTTTTTTAATTTATATATTAATACCTTGATCTTGGACTAAAAACAGCTACAACAGCTTAAAAACGGTTGATCCCACACACCTCTAATACGTACTGCGTTGTATGATAACTTCGATCAACAACTATTGTTGATCGCAGTATGATAACCGAGTTTTCAGCAAAATGGTCACACAAAAATCGAATCACACAGAGAATCTTAATTTTATAAAATTAATTGTAGTTTAACTGTATTAAACATTCAACTACTAGGTAATCAACTTCCTCCTGAGAGCCAATTCTCTTATTTATATTACAGCTCTCTAGTACTAAGAGTCTCTGAGCTAAGCCGCGGACAGACAGACAGGCGGACATGGCGAAACTATAAGGGTTCCTTGTTGACTACGGAAACTTTTTTTTTTTTTTTTTTTTCCTTGGGGAAATCCTCATGGATGTTATGTCGGACTCCTACCGACTAAAACCCCACTGTTCCTACTTCTACCATGAGTCGGGGGCCCGGGAGATACTTATACATGCGCCGCACCCCCGACTGGTATCAGCCCGCCATGCCTAGCGGGCCTCATCACAAAGTGCGGCCGATCCCACGACCGCACGTCCTCCTATAAAAGCACGCATGATGTTTTGCGTGCCACCTCTTTGGACCTGACTGTTCGGGCGACGACACAGCCCCCAAGGAATGAGACGCGAATATGAACATTCTTAAATATAAGGAATTGCCCTGGTGATTGCCAAATATGAATGAATAAACATGGAATAAAATGAGGAGCTCTTGGCTAAGTAATAACAGCCGCACGGGTCGATCCATCAGGTTAAGCTACGCTTGCCGAGGTTGTTCCGTGGATGGGTGACCATCTTTACATACCGAAACAACTCCGTGCCTCGGAAAGCACGTTAAGCCGTTGGTCCCGGCTGTCATTTGGGATCTTTGACAGTCGTTATGGGTCGTCAGAAGCTCGTAAGTCTGACAACCAGTCTTACCAAGGGGTATCGTATTACCCAGTTACTGGGTTGTGGAGGTCAGATAGGCAGTCGCTTCATGTAAAATACTGGTATTGAGCTGTATCCGGTTAGACTGGAAGCCGACCCCAACATAGTTGGGAAAAGGCTAGGCAGATGATGAACGTAGTTATCGTAATTAATGTAACTTAACGTGCTTTCCGAGGCACGGAGGAGTCTCGGTATGTAAAGATGGTCTCCCATCCACGGACCAACCCCGGCAAGCGTAGCTTAACCTGATGGATGGACCCGTGCGGCTGTTATTACGTAGCCATGAGCTCCTCAATTACGATAATTACGTTGCTGAGCAGAAAAACTTTTCAACTTTTAATAATATGAAGCAATGGATTAGCATTTTCCTCCAAAATCTTCCGGATTGTGATTGAACGTGTGTTACGCAATTAGAGTTTATATCGGTATCGCCTCGCTTCATCTGCTCGTCGTCCACTATGCTTCAATCCAACGTAGGAACGTAAAACTAGGGTTTCCTAAGACTGCGGAGGCCGCCGCATAGCGTCCGCAATTTCCCGTCGAATGACGGCACTGAAACGTTATTTATGAAAGTAAGTTGGTGTGTTTCCCTAGACGGCGTTTTTTAAAACGGTAAAGTCAAACCCCGTTGCCATAATTATCATGACAGCCGTCATGGGGCGTCACCGCTATTGTAGGAAATGCAAGCTTAACCGCAGTGCTGTTGCATAATAGCCATAATGATAGCCGTCCTCATAGCAAACTATTTTTATCGAGAGCAGATTTTGTCCGTAAAGTCAAACATCAAACGTCATTTTCACGACGATCGGCATTGTGTCCTATATGTAATTTTCACCGCCTTTTTAATTGTACCGTCCTACAATCCTTGGGTACTTGAGGTAGATTGGTATATATCACCGTAAGATTGAGAGAACAGTTAGTTTATAATCTATCGATATTATTTTCGATACCAATATTCTAAACTGTCGAAAAATTGTGAACTGGGTGAAATGGTAAATTTCATAGTAAAAGTTGTTAATAATGATGAGTACAATGACTCCTTAAGAGGTTGTCGGTGTTTTACCAATAACCCTGTATAATAGAGGGCGAGCCTATTGCCATCAACTGGGCATAAATCCAGACTCCAGGCTGCTACTAAGTAATTCCAGATAGAAAAACCAAATGACACTACCCAACCTGGGAATCGAACCAAGAACCTCATGTTCAGCAGTAGCGCATGCGACCACTAGACCAACTTATCAGTCCACGTCACGGCATCACGATAACACAGGGAAGTAAAATGTATGGAAATATTATAAAGACGCTTTTTATTAGAAAGACGCGTTTACGATTTTATTTATTTCACGATTTTAGCGTACAAGTATTTCCAGACGTTTTATGGAAAAGGACGTGGACAATACGACAATATCGTCAAAAAATACAAATTCTCAAAATAGTAATTTTAATACTAATGTAAAACCTGTACCTTCCCCTCCGTTTTTTTGTATTTGCAGATGAAATATATAAAAAGCATATAGCCTATGTCACTCCCAAAGACGAACCCAACGACACCTCGTATGTTAAAAATTTTAACATACGAGGTGTCGTTAGGCTCGTTGGATTTTAACTTAAAACCCATCAAGCCTTTTAGGCTACACAGAGCATGCCAATAAAGTAGACATACATACTCTCGAAAAACATTACCCTCCTTCTGGGGCGGTCGGATAATAATAAAACAATAAATCAGTAGACTGCATCGAGATATAAGTACTAACGTACTAGAGAAGACACCGTAAATTCCTACTTTGTCTCGTTCAACTGCGGCGATCGCGCCGCAGTTTGTCGAAGAAAACGCGTAGTGCCGTGATTTACATGGCGCTTAAGACCTTTTTGCCGAGAATAAATACACTTCCGCAGCAAATCTAGCACTGTGGTAAATTAGGTACGGTTTAGACGAATTGTTATTATTTTAGCGCTGCAGCGAACTAAAGATTCAATACGAAGAATAGGACAATTCACAATTGGACATTATTTGACGTAGCTTCTCGAGTACGTTAGTACTTATATCTCGATGGTAGACTGCTCAACTTGTGTAGAAGAGTGCAAACCTAAGTTATCACTTATAAATAATTCGGAAAAGATTTCTAAGTCGCAAGTTGCTAAGTTACTAAGATGCTCTCTCTAAAGTCCGGAGTTGGAAGAGTCTTAGGCAATAGTTAGGATGTAAGTTGTCGATGACTGGTTGTGTACGTGGTTGTAGATGCTTGTTGGATTTGTTTGATGATCTGTTTTGCACAATTCCACAGTTCTGTTTGTATAAAAATGTATTTTATTATGAATTCCAATTACCAGAATTAGCATGTTCTTTTTGTTGTAAAAAAGAGTAAAGTCATAACGAGGCTTTACATTGTTTTGCTACTTGTACTTAATTGAGTTTTGATCCACGTTTCTATAGTCAAGAGATATCGATGCTTGTTTTCAGGCGTTGTCTCCTCTGGCGTGGTCAGGTCAGGCGTTGTCTCCTCTGGCGTGATTGGGTCAGTTGTTGTCTCCTCTGGCGTGATTGGGTCAGGTGTTGTCTCCTCTGGCGTGATTGGGTCAGGCGTTGTCTCCTCTGGCGTGACTGTGTCAGGCGTTGTCTCCTCTGGCGTAATTGGGTCGGGCGTTGTTTCTTCTGGCGTGATTGGGTCAAGTGTTGTCTCCTCTGGCGTGATTGGGTCAGGCGTTGTCTCTTCTGGCGTGATTGGGTCAGGCGTTGGCTCTTCTGGCATGATTGGGTCGGGTGTTGTCTCCTCTGGCGTGACTGTGTCAGGCGTTGTCGCCTCTGGTATGATTGGGTCAGGCGTTGTCTCCTCTGGCGTGACTGTGTCAGGCGTTGTCTCCTCTGGCGTGACTGTGTCAGGCGTTGTCTCCTCTGGCGTGATTGAGTCGAGCGTTGTCTCTTCTGGCGTGACTGTGTCAGGCGTTGTTTCCTCTGGCGTGATTGGATCGGGCGTTGTCTCCTCTGGCGTGATTGAGTCGGGCGTTGTCTCTTCTGGCGTGACTGTGTCAGGCGTTGGCTCTTCTGGCATGATTGGGTCGGGCGTTGTCTCTTCTGGCGTGATTGGGTCAGGCGTTGGCTCCTCTGGCGTGACTGTGTCAGGCGTTGTCTCCTCTGGCGTGATTGGGTCAGGGGTTGTCTCTTCTGGTGTGATTTGATCAGGCGTTGTCTCCTCTGGCTTGTCCAGGTCAGGGGTTGTCGGCTCTAGTGTGGGTGCCACCGTTGGTTCCGGTTCGTCTTCGTATAGTTGGCAAGCGCTTTCATCCATACCAGGTGGTATGTAACGGAATGAGTCGACTAAAACAATAGAATTTGGAGAATCCATACCCAAGATGGATATCTGAAACAAAGAAAGTAAGGTTTTTGTTAGGTGTTAAAGGTTTAAGGAGGTATGGACGCCAAAGAATCCTCACCAATCCGCGGTAGACGTTCGATACATGGCGTTCGATAACCTCCCGCTGAGGCTAGCATTTAGCAACCTGCGTACCAGTATTTAACATGGAGCGACTGCCTATCTGACCTCCACAACTCAGTAACTGGGAAATACTTGGTTAGACTGGTTGTCAGACTTTTGGTTTCTTACGACCCGTGACGACTGTCAAAGATCCATGAATGACAGCCGGGACCAACGGCTTAACGTTCTTTCCGAGGCACGGAGTAGTCTCGATATGTAAAGATCATCAGCCAACGACAGACGGACCAACCCCAGCAAGCGTAGCTTAACCTCATGGATCGACCCGTGGCGCGCTCCAGTTGCGAGATCCAACTGGATAAAAATAAAATGAAAGTCACCCGGCTGAATGTCCGTCTGTGTATTCAGTTAATGCTTTTAAATAACTTGATGATTCATAGTTGCTTTAAAAATCACCCAATAACGTGCATACAAACTTACAGTTGCAGTTGGAACGTATGAAAGAACATTATTATTCAACTCATACCAACTACGGAACCCTTCATTGTGCGTGATCCGACACGTGCTTTTTTTTCGTAACAACGGTACATCTATATTATATTATACTAGCTGTTGCCCGCGACTTCGTCCGCGATTCAGGATGAAAAGTAGCCTATGTGCGAAATTTCATCCAATTACGTTCAGCTGTTTTCATAGACACAGCTGCAACCATCTAAATCAAATGACACTCCTACAGAAATACAGAATTGATTCTCAACAAACTTAGATTCGTTCTTTGCCATGTGCTAATACACAATTAACGCAAATCAAGTTGTTTATCTACTGTATACCACTGCGTCATAGTTTATGGCGAGGTATCGATGGAGGAAATACCGTTAATTTTATAGACGCAGGTTGCAAATTGTGTATCATGAATGACAGACTCATATTTAATTAATACTCACATAGCCGTCACCTATAGCTGCATCGGCGGATAAGATTATCTTCACAGTGTGCCATCCAGGCACAAAGTATGGATCCCCAGGCATATTTCCAGCAGCTCCTAAGAATCGGTCATGAGGTACATTGAGCTGAAAGGCCATAATCCAGACACTTTCATAAGAATGCGGCTCTGCCAAATAAGCGTTCACTTCAATCGTACCGCCGGGGGCCATGGGAAAAGTGAATGACGACACACAACTATATGTAGTTCCGGGCGAGGGTGTAATAAAAGTAGTACGTTGATCATTTTTATTACTCAAATCAATGTCCTTGTACTTGCCAACAACCCAAAATGGATCGCTCGGGAAACAACCCCCCCATTGATTTGTAAACAATTCATTGAAATCTTGTTCAAACGTGTACCTCACACAAGAATCACTGACTACGTAAGACACTAATATTAATAATATTAATACTTTGCGAATCATTTTGTTTCACAAGTCACAGTTTAATAAACCCAAGATCTCCTAACTGAGACTTTTATAGTTTTATCGAACTCGTATCTTCATTACTCATAATGTAATGAATACGGAAAAGATAGTATCTCCAACTTGATAAAATTAAAATGAAGTCACCCGGCTGTGTCCGTCTGTGTATTCAGGTAAGGCTTTTAAATAACGTGATGGTATAGTCGATCTCGTAATTGCATTACCACCCTTAGGTTGAATGTCACTTGCACACTGTACACACGGCTGCAGTTTATGCTGATCTCGCATTGTATAGGATTTCCGTACAATGCGAGGTCAGCTTATACTGGAAATGTATAGCTTCATGTGTAGCCGTGTGTAGAAGTTGTTTTTGCATGAGTGACATGACGGTTAGATAATTACAACTTTAATGAACTTTCAATCTAAAGTGAATTGTTGTCAAAAGTGGTAAAGAATTGCCACGACCTCGACTATACCTACTTATGATTCAATAGAAATGAATTATATTTTTATGGAATTTTAAATCTAAAAATATATTTCGATTCTACATTTATTCTTACTTTTGTAGTTCCTCCAATGTTCCCTGATCTGCAGAATGCGTGGCAGCTGCAACGGAATTCTGAAGACTGTAGCAGATAGGATTCTAGGATCTCTTCTGTGGAGATCCTTTATTAAGAGGGTAATATAATGATAATTTGAATTTTAATGTTAATTTTTATTTTATTTTATTTTAATATTTTGTATGTGTATTCTATTTTTGTTTTTGTTTATATGTTAATTGTAAATCTGAATTGTATGGATCTTGTTATCTGAATTATTATTTTTTTTTTTTTTTTAATTTTTATTAGTTTCACTTTTTTAGAGAAAATTATCAAATATTTCAAACTCAAACTCAAAGCATTTATTTCAAATAAACCAATTACAGGCACTTTTGAATTGTCAAGGGGTCGGTCGGTCAGAAAGATGAAACTAGTTGCCCATTCCAAAGCGTAGTAGGTTCATATGGAGAAGGTCGGGCAACAAACTACACGACACTCTTTTAAATCAGAATATTGTTACAATATATTGGTTACATTGGAATTTTGGTTCATGTTGGAATTATACATGTGAGTACAATTTAGAAAAACGTGCACG
Source organism: Lithophane socia (assembly GCA_947522985.1). Taxonomy (NCBI): domain Eukaryota; kingdom Metazoa; phylum Arthropoda; class Insecta; order Lepidoptera; family Noctuidae; genus Lithophane; species Lithophane socia. The sequence goes on from OX383267.1 coordinate 3,770,400, forward strand.
TTAAAAGCGTCCGTGTTCATGACATGAAACACTTTTATTAGTTAACTAGCTGACCCGACAGACGCTGTCCTGTAAATTTTCTAATTTTCCGCGCAATTTTCTTAATTTTTTCTTTAATAAGCAAGACACCACAGACAGACAAATTAAAAATCCGGAGTCACACGTAATCTGTTCGATTTATGCCGCCCTAACACGTGTGACTCCGGATTTTTAATTTGTCTGTCTGTGGTGTCTTGTTTATTTTACCTTTTCAGTCGTAGTTGGGTTTTAGTTTTTATTACTTAATTTTTTATAAACATTTTTCTTTCTTTCAATTATGATGTTTTGAGTTTTTTTGAGATACATCCTTATACCGATCCGCGATTTTGCGGACGGACACCGACGAGCCCCGACGACGGACCTTGGGAAGGTATACGTGCGGGGTATCGCAGACATCGGAAGTTCCTCGGTGCGCGGTGCGTAGCGGTCTGTAGTCGTCTGCCGTGTCCGTCTGAAATATTGCCGATCGTCGGATTCCACCAGTACTGCGATGTTAATGAATTTTTAAATCATACTTTTTGACATAGTAATTAATATTCTATGCTTTTTGACATAATAATTAATATTTTGACATTACAAATAATACTATTCAATTAATCTGAATCAATATTATTGTATAAAATATAAATTCAAACCAATTTTGATAATTTAATATAACTTTTATTGTAATGTCTACGATTTGCATGCACTTAGCTTATTTAATTTTTCTACACCAGCAATGGTAGTATAATATGTGAATCAATGTTTAATTTTAGATCTCAATGCACCATATACTTAGAAATAAATTATTCTTATTCTTATTCTTGTTTTTTTTTCTGTGTAACAACTTGTACTAAAATTAATTGCAGCGTCTTGTTCGCTACAACTTTGCTAGCTGTTCAAAATTTTTCAAACATTTTCTTTTAAACTCTTATCCGCATGTAACGGTCAGCGACAAAACCTGACTGCTACTTTTACACACAATTTAAATTCATTCACTACATTCTAACTTTTACCATTAATCATACATAAACTACATAATAAACATAACCCTTCCTTGGCAGTCGGGTAAAAACACGACCAAATCTTGACAAAATTACAAAAAATTGTGTTGCGATCTGACACTTCTTGGGGCTGCCCGTCCGACCAAGTTTCTTTTTTCGATTCAAAAGTTGCATTCAGCCTAATACGATACTTATACTCGCAGTAAAATCGAGCTTGAAAAAAAAATAGTAGAAACCGAATAAAAACTTTTTGGTATTTTTTCACAAATTATTCTATTTTTTAAATTAATAATTTTATTAATAAGTTCATACACATACAGTCTGTATTTAGGAGGACTGCCCCGTTGGTCTCGTGGTCACAAGCGTGACTGCTGATCGTGGGGTTCTGGATTCGATCTCCGGGTCGGGCAAAGTCTTATTGGGTTTTCCGTTAGGAATTTCTTAGTAACAGCCCGGAGTTTGGAAGTTGGCGGTATGATAACCCCGTGCCTCATAAAGCACGTTAAGCCGTTGATCCTGCGCCTCATCTCTCTCCGGTTGTGTTGTATGGCAGTCCCATCGGATTATGAGAGTGAGGGAAGAGAGACTGCACTTGTGCCTGCGCACACACTTGTATAATATCTCCCGCACCGAAGGCAAGTCTCCGTTGAGATTGGTCGAAATTGGGTCTGGAGGATTATATTAAACAGGGTTAGGGGGTGGTTCCGTACGTCCTAATGAAAAAACGGAACCCTTATAATAAGATCACTCGTGTGTCTTACTGTTTATCACTGCCAATTCACGGCAATTGGCAGTGATAAACAGGCAGACACACGGGTCGGAAGGTTAAGCTACGCTTGCCGTAGTCGGTTCGTGGATGGGTGAATATCCATTACATATCGAGACCCGTCTGTGTCTAGGGAAGCACGTTAAGACGTTGGTCCCAACAGTCGTTCGTAGATCTTTGAAAGTCGTTACGGGTAGTCAAAAGTACAGAAACTCTGACAACCAGTCTTACCAAGGGGTATCGTGTCATCCAGGAACTGGGTTGTGGAGGTTGATAAAAATACTAGTATTCCAATTTATTCCAATTAAAAATACTAGTGTTAGACTGGAAGCCGACCGCAACATATTTGGGAAAACGCTAGGCAGATCGACTGATACATTTTTTTAAACACGTGTAGTGAACGGATTTTGGGGGTTAGTTTCGAGAGACAAACTTGTAAATGCTTTCATAAAATTTGTAGCGGGTAGCTATTAGGTGTTATCAGTTTTATATTAATTGTTTGCACAATCAGCAACAAAAAACTATTAAAACTTCAGTTTCAAAATCCTAAGTAGAAAAAACCCAGAAGAGAAAGATAATGTCTATAAAATTAACCAAACTCTTAAAACGCGTTAAGGTATCGAATAATTTTGTAGTTTTCATTGCTGACGGTACTACAGTGTCAGTTAACTTGCATGAACAAAAGTGACTCCGCACTATTAATAAAGCCACCGCGAAGCCACTCAATTTAGGATAATTGGTTTTCAAACTCAAACTCAAACTCAAAGCATTTATTTCAATTAAACCATTTACAGGCACTTTTGAATTGTCAAAGAATCGGTCAGTTAGTCAAAAAGTTGAAGCTAGTTGCCCATTCCAAATCGTAGATCTCTATGGAGAAAAACGGGCAAGAAACTCCAAGGACACTCTTTTAAAAATGGATATAGATATTACAAAATCCTGGGTACAGTATTCTTGGTGCTTCTATATGTGAGAACAATGTCAAATGAAAAATAATCAAAAACAATTCAAAATATAAGATTAAAAATAAGCCCTGGCAGATGAGAGATGACCAGTCTCAACTGACAGCGCCCGTTCACGAACATGACACGTGGGTCAGCACCATCCAGCTCAACCATTTTGTAGGGAACCGAATGATCCAACACACGCGCCACCATCAGCGAGACATTTAAGTGAGTATGACATACTCTCATCAGCCATGCTCTTTCAAGTCAATATAAAACATGATACCATATTAAACGGCTCCATGGTACTCACATTTACAAAATTGAAAAAATGCTTCTAATTTATATGTCGGAGTTGGTTGTCAAATACAATTGTGGGTAGTCAACATAAATTGTTATGGTTTGTTTTTCTTATTATTTAAGTGATTTTTTTAGTATCAATTGTGGTCCAATAAATCGAAACATAATTAATTAGAATACTTGGTGTACGCACTAATTGATTTTTGGCAACTTATTTCGAGAATTGTAACCGTAATTCTGTTCAAGTTTCTTTATTTTGAAAACTATTTACTTTGTGAATTCGCCATTATTTATTTACGACAATTATTCTTGTATTATTTGATAGCTTTGTAATCTAAATCTTATTAGATTTAGCACATTTTAGTGTTTTGTATCAAGTAAACACGATGACGTACTTCCGTGCGCCATCGGACAGAGTTGTCGTGGAGGGATTGCAAGGTGGGGACATCGTCCTATAAAAGAGCGTGCACTCCGCTTGCAAATCAGTCGGTCTTCGGATTCGACTCATTATAGAGCTCCCCTGCTCCCGACAAAACTGTCGGTTTACCTGGTATAATTTCTAACGTAACGATGGACGTCCACTTCCACGTCACAGCATCATGATAACACAGGGAAGTAAAATGTATGGAAACATATTAGTGTTAAATTAGGAAAAACTGTAACAAAAATATGAATGACAGTATTAAAAGGTGTAATGGAAATAATTATATATTATGAAGACGCTTTTAAATTTTTGTCCACGATTTCCTTATAAACATACCTTTTATGGCCGTGGACGTCATCAACGACAATATCGTTACATTAGAAATTATAAAAGCGCACAGTGACATGGCTTGTTAACAAGATAACACAGATTCTCAAAATCATAATTCTAATAGTAATAAATTATAAATCATTTTGTTAAGTTTAACAGATACGATTTGTAAGTCCAAGCTGACTTTCATTATTACGTTTGTTAGTTAGTCATAATAATACTACAAATATGTTGTAAGTACCTCAGCTGCACTAACCCTTAAAATAAAACTCCATTAAAACATTTGATTTTAAATTCAAAGTACACTTCAAAAGTCTCTTGTGTCTGGAGTCGCGTTCAACGAGTACCTGTAACAAAGTTTTCAACGACAACCCAACTTTGATACATGAGAATCCTTTCACACTGGGCTCTCAATAATATAACAATTAATGGGTAGACTCCTCAACTTGTGTAGAAGAGAGCAAACCTAAATTGTCACTTATAAATAGTAAGCAATGATTTCTAAGTCGCAAGTAAGATTCTCTCTCTAAAGTTGGGAGGTGCAAGAGTTTTAGGAAATAAGTTAGGATGTAAGTTGTCGATGACTGGTTGAGCATGTGGTTTAAGATGTTTGGTGGATTTGTTTGATAGTCTGTTTTGCACCATTCCACAGTTTGTATAGGTATATGCGTTTATTATGAATTGCAGCATGTTGTTTTTTGTTGTAAAAAAAACAGTAAAAACCGAGGCTTTACATTGTTTTGCTACTTATACTTATTTGAGTTTTGATCCACGTTTCTATAGTCAAGATATGTTGATGGTTATCCTCTGGCGTGGTTGGCTCAGGCGTTGTCACCTCTGGCGTGGTTGGGTCAGGCGTTGTCACCTCTGGCGTGGTTGGGTCAAGCGTTGTCACCTCTGGCGTGGTTGGATCAGGCGTTGTCACCTCTGGCGTGGTTGGTTCAGGCGTTATCATCTCTGGCGTGGTTGGCTCAGGCATTGTCACCTCTGGCATGGTTGGGTCAGGCGTTGTCACCTCTGGCGTGGTTGGTTCAGGCGTTGTCTCCTCAGGCGTTGTTGGGTCAGGAGTTGTCGGCTCTGGTTCCGGTTCGTCTTCATAGAGTCGGCAAGCGCTTTCTTCCATACCGGGCGGTATGTAACGAAATGAGTCAACTAAAACAATTGAATTTTCAAACGCACGGCCCACGATGGTTATCTGAAACAAATAAAGTAAGGTTAATGGTAGTAGTGTGACCTAAGCCGAGGTTTAAGGAGGAAAGGAGGAAGAGGAGGAGGAGGTATGGATGGAAAGGAGGCGACGGATAGGCAGAGCTTCAAGTCCTCTCTAACTCGCAGTAGACGCACGATGTAGGGCGTTCGGTAACCTTCTGGCTGCGGGCTGCGTGCGGCTAGCATTTTGCAACGCCGTACTACAATGCAAAATGCATGCCTATTATGGGGACACTGCATTTACAATACAGACAATGACAGACGACAACAAATTATTTTAGTAGGGATTCACCTAACATTAATTATGTTAACGTTATATATTTTACTAAAACATACACAACAACATTGAAATAATATGATATCGTTTTACATAATCATTGTTAAGAGCCACTGTAGGGTAATTAAATTAAATCCATCATGACATTACGTTTATCATGAGTGACTGGGACTCAAGCGCCCGAGTTATAAAGGCCTACGCAGACCATGACGGCATGGCAAGGGATTTAAATTTTTACCAATGGACATTCAAACGTATCGATATAGAAATAAGACATAAATTGCTGTTTTAAAATGATCGAAAGGGATTTCATTGCACGGCATTGCAAGACGCGCCACGGGCTCCCGTGGCGGGATGGCGTGGCGTACTGCGGTAGGCACCGTCATGCCGAGGATGCCGGCGCTGGTTGTAACATATCGCGGGGCGCGCCCGCCGCGGTAAGGCGCTGGAATGCCGCGGTATCTAAGCGGCTAGTGTGCGCTGACTGACGGCAAAATCCTTTGCCATCCCGTCCCGGTCTGCGTTTGCCTTTATTGTATCCTAGCGCCTACAACAGTGTAAAACACTCACATGGCCGTTACCAATTGCTTCGGGTAATGTTATCTTCAGAGTGTGCCATCCAGCCACAAAATTTGGATCCAAAGCGCTAATCTCAACAGCTCTAACGAAAGTTAGTCTATCGAAATGGTAGGCCGCAACCCAGATATAGCTAGGAGAACTCGTTTCTGCCATATAAATGTTCACTTCAATCGTACCGCCGGGGGCCATAGAAAAAGTGAATGACGACACACAACTAAATGCAGTTGAGGGCGAGGGTTTAATAAAAGTAGTGCGTTGGTCATTTTCATTACTCAAATCAGTGTCATTGTACTTGCCAACAACCCACAATGAATCGCTAGCGATACAACCCCTGCTTTGATTTGTAACGAATTCATTGAAATCTTGTTCAAACGTGTACCTCACACAAGAATCACTGACTACGTAAGACACTAATATAAATAATATTAATACATTGCGAATCATTTCGCTTCACATGAGGCAACAAGTCACAGTTTAATAAACCCAAGATCTCCTAACTGATACTTTTATAGTTTAATCGAACACGTATCTTCATCAATCGTTGTAATAAATACGGGAACGATATTATCTCCAACTACATAAAAATAAAATGAAGTCATACCGGCTGATAATCAGATAATGTATTTATTTATTTATCATCATACATCTACCCTTACAGCTAACCAATACGGTAAATGTGCCTTAATTAATACTTTAACATAATTGTTCCTTATAACTAATACCTATAACTAATTACAAACAAAGCATTCCTTGTGAATTCACTCAGAGAACAACAGAATAGGTCTGTCTCACTCGCTATGAGGTTGAGCGTGCGGAGTGCACGCGTCAGCGGCGCCTCCTTCAGAGGGTTGGTCCTAGCACGCGGTTCCACCTGCAGTCGTGGCTGCCGTCGTTGCCACACGTACCTGTCCGGAACACACAGACTCACCTGGCCTAAAACAACTGCATTATGCACCTTCCCTCTCAGTATTTTAAATATATATGAGGCGATAATGTTTTTAAATAACTTGATGGTAAAGTCGACGTCGTAATTGTATTACCACCCTTTTTTTTTTTTTTTTGTGGGTTGGAAATCATCCAATGACTTCTCCCGCTCTGGGTTGCCAGGTCCCGGTATCCCTTTCGGACTAACCCGCAACCCCGGCAGGCATCGGTCCTAGCGGACCCCGCTAATTGTGCTGACATCTCTTTGAGGCGCGCGTGGAACACGACGCGCCATCGACCCGGGCCTGGTCCTAATCGGACGGCGAGCTACCCATTGCTCGCCGTCCGCAAGCCCGCGCCTATGGTGGCCGGGAATCCGCCTGGGATTCCCGACGCCCAGGGCGTCTCCAACGGCGGCGGTTAGGGGCGTGAGGGCGCAAACTTTGCCTCTCCCTCACGCGTTCCGCCTCTGTATTACCACCCTGAGGTTGAATGTCATTTGCACGTCGTACAAGGTGTTTTTGTATAAGTGACGGTTAGATAATTACAACTTTACTGAACTTTCGATCTACGGTGAATTGTTGTCAAAAGTGGAGAAGAATTGCGACGTTGACTATACTTGTTATGCAATCGCTATGATGGTGTTATAAAATAAATCGACGGTCACAAAATGCGTAAAGCTCTATTCTTCAGGTCCAAGATTGACTTACGGTAAATAAATTGGTGCTGAATAAAAAAAAACAAATGCATTAGATTTAAATTAGGTACCTAATGTTCGAAGTAGCGAATGTGACATCCTAATGGAATGGTGAAAAACTGTAGTTTATTAATCAAATGGTTTTCTTAGGAATCACGCTAGACGAGTAATAACAATGTGGACCCCATAAAACATATCTGGTGAGGCGACTAAACTCGGCCACTTACACTGTTAGGAAGATAAGACAGTTAACAAATGTATAAACCGCGCGTTTGGTCTATTTTAGCTACTTCCACAGCATTATGTCGTATGGTATTTTACTGTGGGGTCAGGCTGCTGACATTGATTCCATCATTATTTTGCAAAAGAGAGCCATATAAAATCTACCTCGCCGCGAATCTCTCGGAAAACTATTTAAAAAGATTAATTGTATGATACGATACCTTGCCAATTCATTCATGAAAATATTATGTATGTAAGAAAAAACCTACATATTTTTGATAAAATAAGCAAATAAACATAATTTTAATGCTAGAAATAGAGATAAAATAGGAAAAACCATTTGTTTCGTTTAAATACTTGTGATTTTGCAATTAAATGAAAGAAAATTTAAAGGCTCTTCTATACTGGCGCGATTCGTTGCGCGACGCGACGCCGCCGCATTGTTCGCCGTGAAGTTTTCTCAGAAATTGTTTTGTTAAAATTCGCGTCGCGCGACGAATCGCGCCAGTATTAAAGAGCCTTAAAACTAAAAGTAGGTACGCTTTTTAACAAGCATATTACAAATTATAGGATTATATCCAAAATCATTGGTTGACATAGTGAGGCGCAGATGTACAGCTTCCTATTATATCATTCCATGTGTTCCATTTAAACGGAATTTCTTGGGTCCGTATGAATTATATCCTTCAGAATTTTAGATTTTATCAATTCATTAAAGTTGAGTTTTGCAAGTAAAAAAGTACTTGGTTATCCGCATTGTCTGAAAGGGAAAAATATTCTTTCCTTTCATTTTACAAATCCAGCACAAACATCAATGCACAATTTTGAAAGCATGAAAAAATACCTTCATTATCTTAGTAACAGGCCAAATAAGGCTCTACTCTTTGGATACAACAGGGGGCTTAAAACGGTCACTTTAGCAGAATCATAATATGAAAATATTGAATCATTGTAAAATGTCACAAACTGACAATTCATAATATGATCTGCGTGTATTTCATACCACGAAATAATTAATCTGTTTGACAGTTTTCTATGGAGGTTCGTAAAATAGTCCACAAAATACGAATTGCTTTTATGTCAAATTAGAAGAATTGCTAATGACAGCTGGGATTCAGGAAATGAACTGCTTTTAGAGGAATTGCTAATGTGGCCGGTTTAGGCCCCCAGCTATGTATTATGTAACATCATTGTCTACACAAAACTAGGTACCTAATTCCATTTAATTCGTGGTAACATCGTGATCCTGACCCTGAAAACGTTTATTTAAGTTTTACAAATAATTATATTATTTGTAAAACTTAAATAACCACCCCGCGGTTTCACCCGCATGAGTCTCGATCCCGTTGAAATATCGGGATCATTTTGTCGTAACACAGGTCCGTTCAGCCGTTTTAGCGTGAAAGTGTAACAAACAAACATTAAAAAAAAAACAAATCTTAAAGATAAGCACTGTCATATCAAAATCAGACAAGCAATTTCACTCAAACTTTCATTTTGAATTACCTACTGGAAGGAAGTTTTGTTTTTGATATTACGATAATCTTTATTTATATTATACCTACTAAATTAACATTGAAAAGGTCTTAGTTTACCATTTATCACGTTCCGACAAATAGGTGTTGTAGAAAAACAAAACTGTAGGTAATTGATTATATTATCATTTATTATCTACCAACACCTGCATCGATAGTGTTCTAAAATAAGCACGTGTAAGCTATTTCAACGTGTGCGGTGCACTCACTTTAAGTTAAATGAACCATCTAATTCAAAACTAAACTACCAAGTAGCAAGACACGTTTCTTCCCAGAAATACAAAGGAGTTGGAAAACGGTGGGCCAAAATGTACTAAGTACGTTGAGACAATTATCTAAAAAATTATCTATTTTTTTTTTCTTAATATCAGTTCAATTCTCAATCTGGAAGCGGAGAAATATGAGAAAGATAGTTTTCGTGAGATTATCGATTAATTGAGTAATCGATTACACAATTACAAAAAACGAAAAAAAATCATCTCGTTACATTCAGGCCCAAGATTGTACATAATCTTTTCTGTCTCCTTTGGAAGATAGATTCCAAAAGAGACGGAAAATCAGACGTTTTATTTTAATTAATACATTAAGTAAGCATTAGTGAGCTGTTCGGGTGACTGGACACCCACTTGACTGGACTGGACACTGGTTAGCAACTTAATGATCCATGCAGTTGTGGACAATTTCTGCCCTCGATAAAAAAAAACCCTCCGTATCGAAACGTCCTAAAAGCAAATGGTCCTATTAGCAAAACGACCCATAATCAATACGACACCTTAGCAAAATGACCTATTCGCAAATCGTCCTATGAGCAAATAGTCCTAAAAACAAAAGAACGGAAATGGTACAGTCAGATATAAATATGAGATTTAAAAAAATAATCGTATGTAAATCATCTGCTCGAGACAACAAACTTTAAAAACTAAAACTTGATTTAATAAAAACCGGCTAAGTGCGTGTTGGAGGACGCACCATGAATGGTTTCGTAGTTGGAAGTTAATAAACTCATTTTAGACTATTAAATTTAATACAATAAACTCATTTTATGAATCAAACAGAGACAGTAGTTCACACAAATGTTTATTTATTTAAATGTACAATACAGTTTCATACGGCCGCATCCATACTTTCCACTAATCCTTACTATAAAACAAAGTCCTCCGCCGCCGCTTCTGTCTGTCATCCTGTACGCGATAAACTAAAAAACTACTGCACCGATTTTCATAATGTTTCGACCAATGGATAGAGTGGTTCTCGAGTAAGGTTTATACTATAACCGACAGCCACGTGGGCGGGATCAGCTAGTATTATATATATACGAAAGTTACTGGCTGCCTCATGTCTGTTTCCTTTACGCCGTTACGCCTATATATAGAACATGATAGAACATGACGTGGGTTATGGGACATAGGATACTTTTTAACCTGGTAGTATCCCTTGACATTATTTCCGACCTCCACGCCGCGGCGGCGAAGCCGCGGGCATGAAAAAACTATGATAATACAAATAATAATATAATACAATTAGATTAGCAACCAGTTTGATTTCCTGACGCGAATTTGTCCTATGGAGCAAGACCAGAATGCATGAATGCATGCATGAATGAAGATAAGAATGCTTGGAAACATGCTGGTACACTTTGTAAACAAGCATATTACAAATTAGAGGAATAATCCTCTAATTTGTAATATGCTTGTTTACAAAGTGTACTTTTAATTGAGAACTATTGATGTTACAAGTAGGACATTCTGCTAATAGGACCATTTGCTAATAGGACGTTTTGCTAAAGTGTCGTTTTGATAATAGGTCGTTTTGCTAATAGGTCCATTTGTTTTTAGGACGTTTCTATTCGTAGGGAAAAAAACACGTATCTAACAACGAGTAAAAACGGAGAAATAAATGTTTTAATGAATGAAACTGGAAATCGTTTGCTGTCTTCGAGTAAATTAAAATATTTATATTTTAAAAGTTGAAAATAATGCCCACTATAATTAATATAATAAATATAATTATGAAGACGCTTTTAAATTTTCGTCCACGATTTTTTCATAACGTGCACGTATTTCCAGACATTTTATGGAAGTGGACATGGACATCCACGGCAATACCGGCACGTTAGAAATTATAGAAGCTCACAATGGTAAAGATGGTGACATGGCAACAAGAAAACACAGCTTCTCAAAATCATAATTTTAATAGTAATATATTTATATTTTATAAATCATTTTGTTAAGTTTAACAGATACGATTAGTATGTCCAAGCTGACTTTTATTATTACGTTAGTTAGTTTTAAGTCATAATAATACTACAAATATGTTGTAAGTACCTCAGCTGCAGTAACCCTTAAAATAAAACTCCATTAAAACATTTGATTTTAAATTCAAAGTACACTTCAAAGTCTCTTGTGTTTGGAGTCGCGTTCGACGAGTACCTGTGACAAAGTTTTCAACGCCAACCCAACTTTTGATACATGAGAATCCTTTCACACTGTCCCCACCAATATACTTGCCTACTCAATAATATAACAATTAATGGATATACTGCTGAACTTGTGCAGAAGAGTGCAAACCTAAGTTGTCACTTATAAATAGTTAGGAAAAGATTGCTAAGTCCCCAGTTGTTAAGTTACTAAGATGCTGTCTGTAAAGTTGGGAGGTGGAAGACTCTTAGGAAATAAGTTAGGATGTAAGTTGTGAACGTGGTTTTAGAGTCTTACTTATTTGATTTGTTTGATGGTCTATTTTGCACCATTTTGCACAGTTTGAACAAATGCGTTTTATTATGAATTTCGATTGTAGGAATTAACATGTTTTTTGTTGTTAAAAACAGTAGCTTTTAAAACTACGTTTTACATTGTTTTGTTTAAATATTGAACCACCTATGAAATTGGCGTTTTTTTCTCACAAATAGAGAACTTCGTCACTTCTATGATTTAAAATATTCATCAATTGCTTGGTATTATATCGAATAATGACCATCATAGACAACTATCAATAGTAAAAAATCCATATTATTTATAGTTTTCTAAACATAAAAAATACCTTAAAAATGACTCCTCATTTTGTTAGCAGAAATGACCACTATTTTTTTTTTTAACTAAGCCGTAACTTATTTTTGTCGCATAATCTAAGTGGCATACGTTATCTTAGTTTTTAAACATTAGTGGATAAAAGTTTGAAAACATTAGTGTTAATGGTTGATATATAAATTAAGAAAATGTTAGTATGAAAAATGTAACTTAAAATTCCCCAAAAATAACGCTGATTTCATAGGTGGGTTACCTAATACTTGCCCTTAATTGAGTTTTGATCCACGTTTATACAGTCAAAAGATATCAATGCTTATTTTTAGGCGTTTTCCCCTCAGGCGCGGTTGGCTCAGGAGTTATCGGTTCTGGTTCCGGTTCGTCTTCGTAGAGTCGGCAAGCGCTTTCTTCCATACCGGGCGGTATGTAACGGAATGAGTCGACTAAAATACCAGCTCTTGTAGTCACTATACCTCTGAAGGATATCTGAAATCAGGAAAGTAAGGTTTTTGGTAGTTATGTGACCTAAACCGAGGTTTAAGGAGGTATGGATAGAAATGAGGCGACGGACAGGCAGAGAGCGACAAGTCCTCCTTTACAACCTGCGTTAGGTGCACGATGTACGGCGTTCGATAATACCTTATTATTTACAGTTGCATACCAAGAATTTATCTACACACATGAATCCATCTGATTACTCTTTAAAAGGTTCTTTGCAATGCTAATATTAAAAAAAATGTCGGGATACGACGTGAATTCGAATTTTACTAATTCGAATAACCTACAAGTTTTTTTTTTATTACGACGCTGTATTGAAACGAGCATGCATGACAATAATATTTTTTTTAAATGAGTTGCATTATGAAATTTCGTACAACCTTATAACACCCATTTGGATGATATTATGGTTTCTATGAGACTGGTTGTTTAAACGTTGGCAATAAGCTAACTGTTTCAGAAACTTTTATAGACGATTCATAGCATGGATGTACATACCCCATAACCCCATAACCTCTTGCCATGCAATCCACCAGTAAAATAACATTATTAATACTCACGTAGCCATCATAACTCTCTGGGCCGCTTAAAGTAATCTTCAGAGTGTGCCATCCGTCCACAAAGCCATGGTTCCAGGCCGAAATCCATCCTGTTCCTGTTACCCTGTCCCCACCAGTAATATCTAACAGGTTGGCTTGTACAGTGACTTCGTCATAGAAATCCACAATATATCCACGTTCCATATAAATGTTCACTTCTATCGTACCACCGCGGTTCATAGTAAAAATGAATGATGACACACAATTTACCTTTGGAAGAAAAGAGGGAGAGTGAGGAGGCGGCCTAATATGTGAGGTACTGCGTTCATTTGGACCAGGCATGCTAAAATCGCTGTACTTGCCAAGAAACCAAAATGGCATGGAGACACAAGCCCCCCCCCACTCATGTGTCAACCATTCATCGAAATTCTCCTCAAACGTGTACCTCACACAAGAATCACTGACTGCGTAAGATGCCAATACTAATACTATTAATACTTTGCGAATCATTTTGTTTCACATGAGGCAACAAGTCACAGTTTAATAAACCCAAGATCTCCTAACTGTTACTTTTATAGTTTAATCGAACACGTATCTTCATTACTCATAATGTAATGAATACCGAAAAGATAGTATCTCCAACTTGATAAAAATAGAATAAAGTCACCCGGCTGAGTGTCCGTTTGTGTATTCAGATAAGGCTTTTAAATAACTTGATGGTAATAGTCGATCTCGTTGCTTTACCAATGTCACTTGCACGTCGCACAAGGTGTTTTTGTGTATGTGTAATTATAATAGTCCTCCAGACCGTATTTTCGGCCACGGCGGCTAATATCAACGGAGACTAGCCTTCGGCGCGGGAGATATTATAGTGCACAAGTATTTGCGCAGACACAGGTGCACTCTCTCTTCCCTCACTCTCATAGTCCGATGGGACGGCAATCTGACACGACCGGAGAGATATGATGATGATGAGATGTGTAATTACAAACTTACTGAAGTATCAATTTTCAAAAGTGGTATAGAATTACGATGTCGACCAAGTAATAAAAATAGTTTGCGGTTGTGATATGAGCTGTGAATATAATGTCTGAGTAATCATTAAAATAAGAAAGAAACCATAAATTATTCTTATACCTACTTACGAGGCGCAGCACCTACAAATGACGTTGAGCTATGTATGTGCCAGTTATCGTGTGCTTCAACTCAATTTTCGTTTACGGACGGCCGACGGGCTTAGGGAGTAGACCCCCAGAACAGGGCCTACAACGGCCACATTCACAATTCGGCCACATTAGCAAACCATAATAGGAAAATATTATTAATCATCGTAAAATGTCACAAACTGACAATTCATACTATGATCTGCATGCGATTCATATTACGAAATAATTCATCTGTTTGACAGTTTTCTATGGAGATTCGTAAAATGGTCCGATATAAATGACTAACTATAACCCAATAGGTGCTCGTATATCTGGGCTACAATCAAAAACTGTTTTATTGTTCTTTAACTGTTCAAATTACGTATTTCCGGACATTTTATGGACGTGGACATCCACGACAATATCACGTTAGATATTATAAAAGAGCACAATCGCAAATATTACTACATGGCTTGTTAAAAATAAGATACAAATTCTCAAAATCATAATTTTAATAATAAAAGTTTTTGTTAAAATATTTAAAAATGATAATAATATGTATTGAAAATGAAAAACAGGAAACAATAAGTAGGTAATAATAATAATTATACGGGTTGTAGATGCTTGTTTTGCACCATTTTACAGATCGTATAAATACGTTTTATTATGAATTTCGATTGCAGGAATTAGCATGTATTTTGTGTGTTGTAAAAAAGTAAGTTTAAAACGAGGCTTTACTTTGTTTTGCTACTTGTACTTAATTGAGTTTTGATCCACATTTCTACTGCCAGGAGATATCGATGGTTATTTTCAGGCTTTGTCACCTCTGGCGTGGCTAGGTCAGGCGTGGTCACCTCTGGCGTAGTTGGGTCAGGCGTGGTCACCTCTGGCGTGGTTTCATCAGGCGTGGTTTGATCAGGCGTTGTTTCCTCAGGCGTGATTGGGTCAGGGGTTGTCGGCTCTAGTGTGGCTCTAAGCCCGGTTCGTCTTCGTAGAGTCGGCAAGCGCTTTCTTCCATACCAGGCGGTATGTAACGGAATGAGTCGACTAAAACAGTAGAATTTACAAGCGCACGGCCGAGGATGGATATCTGAAACAAAGAAAGTAATGTTTTTGGTAGTTATGTGACCTAAGCCGAGGTGAAGGGGGTATAAAGGGGGGGGAGGATAGAAAAGTTAAAAAAAGTAACCACGAATAAGAGTAATTTGAATAAGAGGGCGAGTTTTGAAGTTTTATTTTTAATTTTCTAAATGGTCGGTTTCAGAAAATTAAAAATTAAAGTTTTGTAATGTGACAAATCAAGCTTGTTGCGAAGGTCTCGAATACATTTTTTTTTATAATTTTAAAACAAATCCTTTTAAAGATATTTAAGAAAATTAATTAAAATTGACCATTCCATGGTTGACATGTTTTTCAACTACATTGTTAAGTTTGTTCTTGGGATTAAATCATCCCAACTACGGAACCCTTCATTGTGCGTGGTTGAACCCTTCATTGGACACGTGTTTTTTTTTCGTGCCAACTGTCCATCTAGTATATTATATTATATTATATTTTATTGTTAGGGTCCAGTAGTTGGCCTAGAACTACGAATACTTCTTGACTTGACATTCAAATATTTTACAGACAACGCCTATTAAAATCACTAGAGTGGTGGCACTGAGACAATCACAACCGTAGTCTTAGGTGCAACCTTCTAAATCAAATGACACTCCTACAGAAATACAAAATTGATTCTCAACAAAGTTAATTGTGAACTGCGGAGTTTTTTTCAAAGTAAATAGAGTAGAGTCATGTCATCACCTCTCTCCCTTGAATTTGTATGTTTTATATGTATATATATCGTATTTATTATAGTAAATATGTATGTAAGTATATGTCTCATAAGTTTATAGCTTATTTATGTACTGTAAACCTGTTTTATCTATAATGCAATACGATATATTATATATTTTTTCTCTTTGTTCCTCTCAATTAGAGCACCTGCCATCTAATCTCTTCACCACCCTTAGTTGACTGGTAGAGAATGCCTCAGGCATTAAGTCCGCCTTTGTACCATTTTTTGTGCGAAAAGTTTAAATAAATAAATTGTTATTATACACAATTAACGCTATAAGTATAGTAGTTTATCTGTTTTATACCACTGCGTCATAATTTAATATAAAATTTGTCGAGATATGGACGGAAGAAATACGGTAATTTCATAGATGGTTAACAAATCGTTTATCATGAATGACAGACTCCTAGTAAAACAGTGTAAATTAATACTCACATAGCCGTCACCAATAGCTGTTTCGGCGGATAATATTGTCTTCAGAGTGTGCCATCCAGGCACAAAGTCTGAATTCCAAGGCATATTTCCAGCAGCTCCTATGACTCGGTCTTGAAGTGTATCACGCTGGTAGGCCGCAAACCAGATAGTGTCAAAAGAATTAGTTCCTTCCATATAAATGTTCACTTCAATCGTACCGCCGGGGGCTACAGGAAAAGTGAATGACGACACACAACTATATGCAGTTGCAGACGAGGGTTTAATAAAAGTAGTACGTTGATCATTTTCATTACTCAAATCGGTGTCCTTGTACTTGCCAACAACCCAAAATGAATCGCTGGAGAAACAACCCCCCCATTGATTTATAAACAATTCATTGAAATCTTGTTCAAACGTGTACCTCACACAAGAATCACTGACTGCGTAAGATACTAATAATAATAATACTAATACTTTGCGAATCATTTTGTTTCACATGAGGCAACAAGTCACAGTTTAATAAACCCAAGATCTCCAAACTGATACTTTTATAGTTTAATCGAACACGTATCTTCATTATTCATAATGAAGATACGGAAAAGATAGTATCTCCAACTGGATAAAAATAAAATAAAGTCTATTAAATTTTATATTACATATATGAGGCGCAGCACTGAAATAAAGTAAATTATTATAATGACGTTGAGCTCCATAAGTTACACGATAACTGGCACATACATATTTATGTAGTCAGTTATCGTGTAGCTAACCTAACCTCCTCTAGCTTTTAAAATATAATTGACGTTTAAAGGATTCTAAGGAACTCTTGTGCAAAACATACTAGACCCATCGGTTTAGGCTGTGCGTTGTCTGTCAGTGTATGTATGAATGAATTAAAGAAATGTGTGGAACAATCAAATGGTGCCTTTGTTTTTCTTGGCGTCCATCAATGAAACTTAACAAATTAGTTATAACGAAACATAACTATCGAAATATGAAAAAAATTAAACATTCAAAAAATTAAATATTTTCTCCTTATAATATTATTGTAGATAAGGAGGAGCTTGTGGCTAAGTAATAACAGCCGCTCGGGTCGATCCATCAGGTTAAGCTACGCTTGCCGGGGTTGGTCCGTGGATGGGTGACCATTTTCACATATCGAGACTCCTCCGTGCCTTGGAAAGCACGTTAAGCCATTGGTCCCGGCTGTCATTTGTGGATCTTTGGCAGTCGTTACGAGTCGTCAGAAGCACGAAAGTCTGACAACCAGTCTAACCAAAGGGTATCGTATTACCCAGTTACTGGGTTTTAGAGGTCAGATAGGCAGTCGCTCCATGTAAAATACTGGTATTCAGCTGCATCCGGTTAGACTGGAAGCCGACCCCAACATAGTTGGGAAAAGGCTAGGCAGAAGAATATTATTGTAGATATATTAAAGATACGCACTATCATATCAAAATCAGACAAGCAATTTCACGCTTTCATTTTGAATTATCTAATGGAAGGAAGTTTTGTTTTTGATATTATTAATGATGATCTTTATTTATATTATACCTACCTAATTAACATCGAAAAGGTCTTAGCTTACCATTTATCACGTTCCGACAAATAGGGGCTTTAGAAAAACAAAACTGTAATTGATTATATCATTTTTATTATCTACTTCCTTCCCAACACCTGCATCAATAGTGTCCCAAAATAAGCACGTGTAAATTGTTTCAACGTGTGCACTCACTTTCAATTAAATGAACCATCTACTAGAACCGTCCAATTCAAAATTAAACTACCAAGTAGCAAGACACGTTTCTTCCCAGAAACAAACGAGATGGAAAACGGTGGGCCAAAATATAAAACGTTGAGTTATGATTAGAGATCGAATATTCGGATGTATATTTACCTTAAGTTGAGGTGTTGGCTATTATGGAATGAACTTTTATATCGAAAAAATCCCGGGATTCCGGGTTCGACATGTATCCAATTAGTTGTACATTCCGGGATTTATATTAAGAAAAAAAAAAGAAGCCGCTTCCATAATTTCTTAGCCAAAAATTAACTTTAGGTAAATATGCATCATATTATCCGATCACTGGTTATGATCTAAAAAATTAGTCATTATTTTTTATCTTAGAAAATCGGCTCAATTCTCAATCTGGAAGCGGAGAAATATGAGATGATATTTTCTTCTCGTTGCAGGCCCAAGATTGTGTGTAATCGGTTCGGTCTCCTTTGGAAGTTATAACAACAAGCTCCCTTACAATATTAGTCAACATATCACTACATAGTACTCGTATAAAACAAAGTCACTTTGTCTGTCCCTATATCCCTATGTATGCTTAAATCTTTAAAACTACGCAACGGATTTTGATGCGGTTTTCACTAATAGATAGAGTGGTTCTCGAGGAAGGTTTTAGTATATAATAACCGACATCCACGCGGGCAAAGCCACGGGTATCAGCTAGTTATTATATAAGTACAACAGACTTGGCCGCCAGGTGCACAGAACACAGAAGTTTTATTTTAATTAATACATTAGCGAGCGTTTCGGGCGACTGGACACCCACTGGACTGGACTGGACACTGGATACCCACTTAATGATCTATGCTGTTGTGAACCAATTATGGAGTCAACTGTGTGGTAACAATGCAGTGAACCAGATCAGGTGTATGACTGTCGCTTTTCTTGCTTCGTAGTTTGTTTTGAATATATATTTTTTTAGAATGTTCTTTTTCTTTGTTAGGTTTTTGAGATTTGAGCTTCAAAATCGTCTCACAAAAAGAACAGATACCGAATCAAATCAAATCAATCAAATCAAATTCTTTATTTGCTTAATACAGATAAACAGATGTTACAAATAAATTTAAAGTACTCTGTATCATTACCTATTATGGTGTGCAAATATTTGCATTATTATTAATCTAATTAAATAATTATTAAAATAACATTACAAAATTATTATACTCAAAACATAAAATTAAAATATAGTTAATTAAAAATTCAGAATACTACACATGTCAAAGGTTTAAAAATAAAAATAAAAATTGTCTGATGAATCAAATACAATGTCATATACTTAACAATCGAATAAATTAAATAAAAATATTGGTCCAAATTAAAATAAAATTATACAGATATCAATTTAAATCATTATAGCATGTCACATTACCTGTATTCAATGTCAATAAATTACTCTTAATTTATGTATCTTTTTATATTTTTATCCTGTAAGTACTCCTTGACATTATAATAACATTTATTTACTAGGAATTTGTGCAGTTTCGACTTGAATTGATGAACAGGTAACTTTTTGACATCATCAGGCAACTTGTTGTAAATCAATGATGCCATACAGAGAATACTTTTATTGATTAGTGCTGTTTTCCCATAAGGTACCTTAATTTCTAATCTTTTATTGTCACGTAATTGTCTATAGTAGCTTTTAGAAGCAGTCTTATAATAATTAGGATTTAATTTCACAAAAACATTTAGTTCATATATATATAACGAAGGCAGTGTCAGAATTTTTAAGCGTTTAAAGTAGGGTTGACAGCTGGTAGTGTTGTCTACATTACACATTGCTCTAATGCATTTCTTTTGAGCTTTAAATGCAGATTCCTTATCGACTGAGTTGCCCCAAGATATAATACCATATCTTAGGACAGGTGCAACAAGTCCATGATAAGCAGCTAATACGGCTTCTTTAACAATTTTTGAAAGTTTGTATAGAGCAAATGACGATTTATTATAACCGAGTATTGGTTAATGTTTTTTTTATATCGCAAAAACTACAAAACGCTAACGCGTTCAATTTAACGTTTAAGGTTTCAACTTGAACTGATTTCTCTTCATCTGCTTTTGTACAATGACATCTTATCTTGCAGTAATGAGCGAATGTATGGTGTCGACTCAGGTAAGGCTCAAAGGAAAAACAAATGCCTCATGACCTGCCCAGCATAAACCAATTCGATATAAATGACTAACCCAATAGGTGGTCACACATCCGTGCTTCAATCAAAAACTGTCGAAGATACTTGACATTTTTATTTAGCATATTTATGTTATGAAAACTACGTTCAATGTATTAACGTGCACGTATTCGTGGACATCCACGACAATATCATCACGTTCGAATTTATAAAAGAGCACAATGGCAATGCCGGTTACAGAACTTAGCGATGGAAAGTTTAAAACCCACATCAAACGTGTCCTTATAAAAAAAGCATATAATAATAAAATTAACAGACAAAGTGACTACGTTGAAGACAAGGAAGTTTGGCAATAATTCCTTCTGCAAATGTGGCTTCCCTGGTACCTCATTAACGGCATATTTATGTAAGAGACTATTAACTGCTCCCAAATGACCATGATTATTTTCTTTACATTCTTCCTTGACATATAATCATTGTATTTGACTTTATATACCTCCAATTAATTTCAACTCTTTGTGGCTTTTGTGGACAGGATTATAATTATTCAATTTGTTACAGTTGTACTAGCAATCACGTCAATTGGTTTAAATAGGTTTTTATTTTTATTTGAATTTTAATTTTATTATCATTAGTCTTTTAGATAGATTATTTTCTATTTTGTGAATGTGAGAACGTTGTAGGCTTATTGGACTGTAGATTTATTGAACATTTTCTATTTTTGTTAATTACCTGGTACTTACTTGTTGAAAGGCCTACATTGTCCTCCCATGCCTACCAACACTGTAATTTGAAAGTATTGTAAAAGCCAATTATTTTTAAAAGAGTAACCATGGAGTTTCTTGCCGGCTCTTCTCCATAGGAAACGACCAATCGGAACCGTGCACCTAGCTTCTAACGTTTCATAAGTGCCCATGTAGGTTTATGTGAAATAAAATATTTTGATTTGATTTGATTTGACGACATGGATTCTTAATAAGAAAATACAAATTCTCAAAATCATAATTTGTATAATAATAATAAATGAGTTGTAGATGCTTATTTTGCACCATTTCACAGTTTGTATAAATGCGTTTTATTATAAATTTCGATTGCAGGAATTAGCATGTATTTTGTTGTAAAAAACAGTAGGTAAGTAAGTTGAAAACGGCTTTACATTGTTTTGCTTATTTGAGTTTTGACCCACGTTTCTACTGTCAAGACATATCGATGGTTATTTTCAGGCGTTGTCTCCTCTGGCGTGGTTGGGTCAGGCGTTGTCACCTCTGGCGTGGTTGGGTCAGTGGTTGTCTCCTCTGGCGTGGTTGGCTCAGGCGTTGTCACCTCTGGCGTGGTTGGCTCAGGCGTTGTCACCTCTGGCGTGGTTGGCTCAGGCGTTGTCACCTCTGGCGTGGTTGGGTCAGGCGTTGTTTCCTCAGGCGTGGTTGGGTCAGGGGTTGTCGGCTCTAGTGTGGGTGGCACCGTTGGTTCCGGTTCGTGTTCGTAGAGTCGGCAAGCGCTTTCTTCCATTCCAGGTGGTATGTAACGGAATGAGTCGATTAAAACAATAGTACTTCTAGACCCGCTGCCCACGATAGATATCTGAAACAAATAAAGTGAGGTTTTTGGTAGTAAAAGTTATACATACTACTAAAAAATACACAACAACATAACAGTAAATTCAATTAAAATAATAAATCGTATCATTTTACATAATTATTGTATGGTAGAGCACTGTCGAGTAATTGAAATTATTATAACTAGCTGCACCCCGCGGTGTCAACCGTATAATTCAAAATCCTGTGGGAATATCGAGATATAAAGTATTTTCTGTCCCTTTCCAGGTCATGGTAATGAGGCCCGCTAGGCAAGGCGGGCTGATACCAGTCGGGGTTGCGGCGCATGTACAAGTATCTCCCGGGCCCCCGACTCATGGTAAAAGTAGGAACAGTGGGGGTCATGGTCTACCCATGTTCCACATCCAAATCAAAGGCGAATAAACAAATTTTTGCATTTATTATTTTTAGTTAGGATAGATGCGTATATCATTAAATGTTCTTTCATGACAAACTTAAACTAAAACATAGTTAATTAATACTCACGTAACCTTCACCAATGTCTGTTCCGATAAAAGGTAAGGTCATCTTCAGAGTGTGCCATCCAGTAACGAAGCTTGATTCCCCAACCATATTATGTGCTTCTGCCAAGAATATGTCATGAGGTACATTTAACTGATAAGCCGCAACATAAATCGAGTCAAAAATATTCGTTGTTTCCATATAAATGTTCACTTCTATAGTACCACCGGCGGCCATAGGAAAAGTGAATGATGACACACAACTCACAAATGGTGTAGGCATAATAAATTTACTACTGCGTTCATTATGACCAGTCACATCAATGCTATCGTAAGTCCCAACTTCCCAGAAGTACCGGAAATTGGTACAGAACCCCTGATCAGTAAAGTGATCATAAAAGTCATCTTCAAATGTATACGTTACACAAGAGTTACAAAGCGCTTGCGACACTAACAGTGTTAACAAAATTAATACTTTGCGAATCATTTCGTTTCGCATGTGGGAACAGGTCACTGCTTTATAAACCCAAAAACTAATAACTGTTCGTTTTATAATTTAATCGAACACGTGTTTTCATTAGATAAAGGTACTGAATAGGGATAAGATAGCATCTTAATAGATTAATGGTTCGTATATTCAGATAAGGCTTTGAAAGTACTTGATGGGAATAAAATATGCAACATCAATTATGTGTTAATTAATCGCCTTCTCATGGGTGCCAGAGATTAACCAAACTGTCAGTTCCCGGCTACCCTTCTGATGTGGGTGGGTTGTATCATGTCTCTATCCCCGAGGTGATAATATTCCATCGTCTTCTGATAATTTATCATCATCATCATTTTAACTACTGCAATATCCACAGCCGCACATATGCCTACCCTAACCGCCTGGCCACGGGCCATTTCACTCACATTCTAGCGACTAAAACAAATGAATAGAAATGTACTGCTCGCCGCACCTCGCCCTTCGTGCCACCCGTTCCATGACCAGGCGGTAAGCGTTGCCATATCATTAAGTTCCGTCAATCGTCATCGGTATGATCAGAAGTTAGAAGAAGTTCTACTCATGCTTCTCGTTAAATTGTCTGATGAGGAACTTGATGGATGATCTGCTGTTGGTTGACAGAGTGGTGCACAGATTTACAGCTTCGTTGCTCCATGTTAATGTCATCATCTGCCTAGCCTTTTCCCAACTATGTTGGGGTCGGCTTCCAGTCTAACCGGATGCAGCTGAATACCAGTACTTTACATGGAGCGACTGCCTATCTGACCTCCACAACCCAGTAACTAGGTAATATGCCCCTTGGCAAGACTGTTTGACAGCCTTTGGGGCTTTTGACGACCTGTAACGACTGTCAAAGATCTACAAATGACAGCCGGGACCAACGGCTTAATGTGCTTTCCGAAGCACGAAGGAGTTTCAGTATGTAAAGATGGTCACCCATCCACGGACCAACCCCGGCAAGCGTACTTTAACCTGATGGATTGACCCGTGCGGCTGTTATTACTTAGCCACGAGCTCCTCACGAGCTGCTCCATGTATGGGTTTTTAAACGGAATTCCTTGAGTCCGGATGAATTATAGCCATATCCTTCAGTATTACGGTTTTTTTTATTATGTTAGCTACTAACTAAAATAAAAACTAAAAAAAATATAAGAGACTCACCTTCCACTGTTGACTGCAACTAAAATACCAAAACAAGCTCACTTTTCAAGCAGTATGATGTAGTTGGTGTCAGTTATTTTGCACTATGCGTCAACCCAACAAAGGAACATAAAACTAGGGTTTCCTAAGACTACGGTGGGTGCCACATAGCGTCCGCAACTTCCCGTCGAATGACGTTACTTATGAAATTAAGTTGGCGTTTTTTCCCTAGAAAGCGTTTTTTGACACCGTAAAGTCAAACCACGTCGCCATCATTATTATGACGGCAGTCATGGCCGCCGTTATGTAGCAGCTACCGCTATCGTAGGAAATGCAAGCTTAACCGCGGTGCCATTGCATAATAGCCGTAATGATAGCCGTCCTCATAGCAAACTATTTCTATAGCTTTAACTATAATTTTATCTGTAAAGTCATACATCACACGATGCCGTCACTTTCACGACGATCGGCATTGTGTCCTTTATGTTACTTTCACCGCTATCATAGAAAACCCATTTTTACCCGACTGCCCCAGAAGGAAGGTAATGTTTTTCGAGAGTATGTATGTATGTTTGTATAAACCAATAACCCGAATTATGATATGGTGTAACTTTTGTTTGTTCCCCGCCTGCTATACCAAAATTCTACAGATTATAACGCTTGTTTTTCTCTTTTAAGTTATGCGTTTTTGCAGGCGGGTTTTTTTATTTTATAAATAATTTGTTTTATTTATGTCATTGATAAAAATAACATGTTTTCATTTCCGAAACGTCAATTAGATAAATATCGCCAGATAATATCGCCTGATTAATTTAACTAATCTCGATCGGTGCAATAGCGGCATCAGTGTAGAGCGGTTAAACTTGTATCATGTTCACCTTAGGTATTAAATACAACAACAACATGTTATCGTAGTCTCAGTAGATAACTATCAAATAATGTGCATTAATTTTATTTGCTTTGTTATAAGGAAAAGTAGTGTAACTGAAGCGGATTCTTTTCGATAAGCATGACAAGTTCATAAGAAAATCATGACTGCTGTTGGCGGCTCTTTTTTATAAACGGTTTTCTTTCTTTCAAAAAATTATGATTATATCCTTACTGCGATTCTGGGTTTTACTACATGATATAGTTTATTCACAATAAACTGGTATAGATCTTTCGATACTTCTGTGTGTTGCAGATAGCCCTGACTGTACCTTAGACCCTGTTCCCTATAAAGGTATGTAATACAATCTTACATTATCTAACTAATCTAATCTAACTTTATTACAAACGCGAAAGTTTGTAAGTATGGATGGATGGTTGGATGGATGATGTTTGTTACTCTTTCACGTAAAAACTACTTAATGGATTTGGATGAAATTTGGCAAATAGATAGTTTATAACCTGGTTTAACACATAGGATACTTTTTATCCCGATATTCCCACGGGATCGAGACTTACGCGGGTGAAACCGCGGGGCGCAGCCAGTTTTTTAATATAAATCAAAGTCAAAGTCAAATAATTTATTTCAATTATGCACTTATAAATATAAGGCATTTTTGAACGTCAAAATGTACAAAAAAATTGAATAGAGTTTCGTCGCCCCTTTCAAAAAGAAGTTTTCGCATGGAGAAGAATCGGCGAAAACTCCACCGTCACTCTTTTAAAATTTTTGTACAATATTTTGTATACATCAATTATATAATTATATTATGTGAAGACGATGCAACTAGAATAAGAGTACTATTTCAGAGGTAAAGAGAAAAGTGAAGCAATGACAAATAAATTAATTATGTGATAGATACATGGTGCTCAAATACATTAAACTATTAAGAAAATGTGCTTGTCTTTTCTTAAAAAAACTTACAATGAACAATGACCGCTGCGTTTTGCGCTAAAATTGTAACTGTTCGTTCTGTAAACTCCGAATCTACTTAGATCTATTCCAACTTATCTACGATTAAGTTGGAATTTGGTACATATTATATGAATTTCTGTGATTGGGTCACAGTCACACGGACGTGAAACGTAAATAAATGATTTTTGATTATGGAGTTTTAGTTTTGGGGGGAGAATAATTAGGAAATTTAAAAACAGTTTTGCAAACTGTACCGTGTGACATATCAAATGGGCTTGTTCCGATGATAACTTTTAGTAAGGGAACAAAGTTGAAATCGTGAAAAAAAATCAGCTGTTCCATACTAATACTGTATACTACTGCTAACTGTACCTATCTGTATAACTGTTCTAATCTGTACGGCACAGCAGTTTTTTTTTTCGCGATTTAAAATTTGGTCCCATAGTAAATTATATTATTATTTGGTCCCATAGTTATTCACTTCAATGGTGCAAAGCACCTCTTAAAGTTTGTAAAGTAATTTTTTTAACATCGTATAAGGTACTCGATTGCCCAATATGCTTGTGCGTTGTCTGTCAGTGAATTTAAGATTTTTACTATGTAGATATTCTACGATTCAAGATCATCAACATCCTCCAAGCTCTGTTGTTATGTACAGTCAGGCTAAGTGAACCCACTTTGACGATAAATCGTTTGAAACCGTCAAAATGACAAAGATGGCAGATGACAAATTCGTTACCAAGGAAATGTATATTTACGCGAATGTCGACCTAATTGTATTTCAATTTCTGTAAGAAAATAAGCCTATGGTGGGTCAGAATTCAATTTTTTCGACTGTACGATAACTTTCTCCGTACATAAAACATTGACACGAAGTTTTTTTTTGCCAACATTCCCGCACCACGGCTTCTTCTGTCAAAATTTAAAATTATTTAGGTAGGTACCTACTGGATTCTTTACCACGGCTAAGAAAATTCTTGAACTTTTAAAAATGTCACCGTAAGCTGTCTCGACTGCAAACGATCTGCTTGTTAATATTTGATAGTGAATTTAAATATACTCGAAAAAATCTAAATATTCAGAGAAAAACCTTTTTGGAATATTTAACGAATTATTTTGCGCACCGACCGCTAAGCCAAAGATAATGGTGACTTTTCGAACCAAACCTTTGATACTAGACGGCCAAAAAGGTATTTGAATAAAAATATTGGCAACAAAATAACAAGAAGAAATTCGGATAAATATTAAACATTGTTTATAAAAGCTGGGGTTTCAAAAAAAAAAAATACATCTGCAGTTGACCAATTGAAAATACATCATAATTAGGGCACAGTGAGCCTTTTTATTTTTTGAGGGTAGGAAATCCTCATATGACTTCTCCCGCCCTGGGCGGAGCGGGAGAGCGTGTCAGACTTTTACTGCCTAAAACCCACCCGTGTTCCTTCAGTTGCCTGTTGCCAAGAGCCCCGGTATCCCTTTCGGACTTTCCCGCAACCCTGGCATAAGGCACAGTGAGCCTAGGAATAAGATTTGACCGGTTGCCATACAGTTGTGCTGTCTTATTATATGGTGCTAAGTTTTGCCCGCAATTTCAAGTGCAAGAATTTTTTGATGCCCTATGAGCCCTTCTTTCTGTAATAATTTTTATTTCGCGTTGTATATAATTTTGGTGTTAGATTGTTTATAAAAACATATGATGAACAAAAAAATGGAATAAAATAAAATTTTCACAGATTGTGTATATAGCCGCTATAACAAAAAATAAAATAAAGTTAATAATTAAAGGGGGTACAAGAAAAGTGCAAGTGTGAAAATAGACTTACCCAGGTCATCATCCAAATCCGTTCAGCCGTTAAGGTGTGAGACGGTGACAGACAAACACATAAACAGAGTTAATTTCGCATTTATAATATACTAGCGAGCCGCTCCTGGTTCGCACGGTTTTTACGACTTGACAAAACATCGTGATTTCTTAGTTATATGTAAACTAACTTTAATATCCTTCCGAAATAAATTCTCTAAACGATGGTGAAACCTCGTCAAAATCTATTGCGAGGTTTAGAAGAACAACACGGACATACAGACAAACACGAAAAGTGAATTTAATTTATAATATTTATAGATATCGATAGTCCTAGTCGTGACGTTTCACCTATAGCCACATATACCGCTTCGAACAGTACATTTTATTTCACAGATCTTACATCAAGTACACATCTTACACAATAAACATCCGAACTCCATCCTAACCTTTATATTATAAATGCGAAAGTGAGTTTGTTTGTTACGCTTTCACGCTAAAACGGCTGAACAGATTTGGATGACATGTGTAGACCATGACCTAGAATAGGACATAGGATACTTTCCCGGTAGTACGTTCCCGTGGCATAATTACCGACCTCCACGCGGGCGAAGCCGCGGGCTAAAGCCAGTTGTTTATAAAATACAAAATGATATCAACTATAAAATCAAAGTTCGTCGATCTTTCGATCGGATATCGACGATAAGTGTTCAAATAAAATCGGAGTGTAAGCATGGAGCGTCGCATCGGTAGCCTGGGGCTGAACCCTTGTTTCAGTCACGTACGGTATGTATTGAGATAAACAAAGTGCATTAGATCGACTGCACGATAAATATGGCGCTGTGTTACGGGTAATATTTGAAGATTAAACAAGACATTATTAAAGAAATAGATTAACACACAACGCATTTTATTATCCTAACTTATAAATGCGAAAGTGAGTTTGTTTGTTTTTATGTCCAATGAACATACAGTAGGTCCTTCTGTATGCAACTACAAACTGCAATCACCAAACCGTCCGCAAACGCGGTAAATGTAGAAATAATATCATTTAAGACAGTTTAAAACAAACGACCTGTCGGACAAAATATAACAATATAATTAAATGAGTCAGCCGCATGCATATACTGACCGCTGGGCAACAGTCTCCACTCGGTGGGTGTCTGAGGATGGACGGCGCCGCCGAGGCCGGCCCAGGAAGAGATGGAGGGACGATCTAGACGCGTACCACAAGGGTTGGATCGAGGTGGCCCTGGAAAAGGGTGTTTGGAAGGATTTGGAGGAGGCCTTTGCTCAGCAGTGGGACAGTATAGGCTAACATTAAAAAAAAAAAATGAGCCGACAGAATAGACAACAAAAAAAATTGCCGAAAGACAGAAAATAAACGAATGAATCTAGATAAATCTTTATTTTACCCACCCTTTCCACATTCCCTACAACATGTATCTGCATAAGATCGAAGAAATGCTAATCCGCGCTCGTGAAGGCAATGAACTGCAGTGGGAAATATTATGTCTGGATGAATACCACCCCACTTTGATGTTATGTGAATTATGTAGATACGGCCTTTGCACTAAAGAGATGGAGTTAAACTCTATGAAATATGTTATGTCAGAATAATGTTACGTTTTCTGGCTTCTTGCCGAGATGATATTTAGTTAAAAAAAGTTATTTTTCTTTATTGTAAAGATCAGCTATTCTTACGAAAGAAACGAAAGAACCCGTTAAAAAAAAACAAACGGCTCTCTCCGAGAAAGTGTGGTGACTACGCGGTCGTAGCACAGTGGGTGCTACGCGAGCTACGCCGTAGCTCGTAGCGTACCGAAACAGTGCTACCTGTATTTACATTTTCTAACTATTGTGGGTTCACAATATACATACATACTCGTATCATTATGTGAGCTCATAATAATTATTAATAGCGTATTTAGTTTTAAGTACGCAAATGATAATTATTATACGTTTATTTTTTCCTTTCTTGTGTACTTACATTTTTAAATATTTCTTAAAATAATAATATCAAAATCATTTAAAAATATAAAAAATAGAAGTCCGCCGATGTCGGGAGCAGGGGGTCCAAGCTACCGGTGGTTAGGGCTGCAGAGACAGGAACCTCCTCACAATGCGAGCCGTATCAAGGAGTACTGCCTTCTGAATCAGGCCCTTGATCCAACCGATTAATGAGAGACTCGAGAGATGCTGATCGATGCTTTCGGCAATCAGGCCATTGGCCGTTACGACAATCGGCACATTGATAGCGGAGCTCACATTTCATATGTCGACAACCTCGAAGACTAAGTCGAGATATTTGATAGTTTAATTTAAGTATAATTATTTCTTTATTTCATTTTCCATACACATAAATTATATTTATTTTTAAATATTAGATTTAAATTTAATTAGATTTTAAAAATATAATAATTATTATCATTTTAATTGATTGCACTTAAAGATCAAAACCGACAAAATGCTTGTTTAAACAAATTCATTTAAATTTATTTTTGTCTCAACGGGAAACCCTCATCCGGTATAATTAATTGCCATAGTCCGAGACCAAACTTTATTTAATTGGAAAACGATCTCATTCCGTTTCAGATAACTTTTAACCTTCAAGTTTATAAAGTTTGATGTCTACAAGACGAACTTATCTTATTCTGTCTTGAGCTATATGATTATAACGGGTATAAAAACACGTACGGGACCATACCTGGGAAATTTCTGGTTATTGATATTGAAGGCCAATTTTTTTTTTTACTTTTTTGTGCGAACATCAGTTTTAAATGTGATATGACTTAACTTTTAATACTGACAACATCACCGTACCGTTGCATGCATTCATAAAAATCAAAATCATCACAAGGTTTTGCGTACTGGCGCAATATAACGCAGGCACAACAGAGAATTTTCCCACAAAAAATAGATGTAGATTGACATTTTGTGAATACGTGTCATTAAAAAAACTTCTCTATTAATAATAATATAATATAAACTTTATTTCAGACTATCATTAACAGAATCCTGACTACCTAACTAATATTATAAATGCGAAAGTAAGTTTGTTTGTTTGTTTGTTACGCTTTCACGCTAAAACGGCTGAACAGATTTTGATGAAATTTGGCAAATGGGTAGACCATGACCTGGAATAAGACATAGGATACTTTTTATCAAGATATTTCCACGAAATCGAGATTTACACGGGTGAAACCGCGGGGCGCAGATAGTCATGAATAAAAACCGAAACAAAATCCCTGGCTCCCAAAAAAAAAACCCAATACAAAGTTCTATAGTGGGACAATAAAAACAGTTTATCTGAGTAAAGTGTAATTAGTACATAGTTTAATTACGGCCAGCGCACGGCCGGTGATTCGGTGGAAATCTTGGCTGGCTCCGTGCAATTAATGCTGGCTCTAACTGTGGCCGGTGGCACGATCCAATTACTTGGAGTTTGGCTTAAATAATGAGATGCAGTGCTGTTTGAATTATGTCAATCAATTGGAGGCTTCTGTGCGAATTAATGCCTTTAGTAAGGAGAGTGTCTTAAAGAGCTCTGAATATCGAAAAGGTGACCTAATAAAAGGTTCTTACAGGCACTTTGGTTTTGGATATGAAAGATTACCATACAATATTTCAAGGTGTTTTTATGTCTAATAAGGTGTACCTATTCATACACGAAATCTTTTAAGAGGCCATTGTTTTGGGGGGCCTACCACCACCGCCTACAACATTATTATTTTAATCTTACTTCAGTGGGGGGACAGAGATGGAGCCATACGTCCTTTAGAGCTTCATCTCTTTCCTACACTAAAGTTATATTAAAATAATACTGCTGTAAGTGGTGGTGGTAGGCCCCCTGGTCATTATGAACAACTTTAAAAAAAACAGCTGTTCCTTACATTTATGTTCGCATAGCTCGTCAAAATGTACAGGAAATTTTCGCGTATGAATTGAAGATTTCACCTTATATTTTCAGAATGAATTCGTTGGATTAAATAACGCCTTGACATTATGTCCTGTGTGCCCAGGATTTGCACGTTCCTGCTAGTGCAAAGCTAAACTGATAGTGCTAAACTAGTTGGTAGATAAGTTCTGGTCTTATACAATTTATATAGCCATCGAAATGCTAAGAAGAATGACACAACCTACAAACTCGGAAGGCTTTATGTGAACATTGGTTTGGGTTGTTTGGGACAGCATGATTCGTTACAGAATATACCTGCATTCGGTGTTGCCACCCGACGCCTGTGCCGACGACCCGTACATGTGTGTAGCTCCCCTTACCTGCAAACTCCATCAACAAGCTGTATTTCTGACGTAAGCTTTTACAAAGGAGAATGTCCGCTTCAATCATCGCCTCAGCTTATAACTTGGCTCCAAACGAAAACTAGAGCTTCGTGCTATTTGTGCTGGTTCATTGTGCAGGTACGTATACAGATTGCATTCAAAAATGGCATCTGATTGTTTCTGGACGCTCTTTTCTATTCGGCCGGTATTTCCCTACGTTACGTCACGGCTCACCCATGGAATGATCGGGACGAGATTGTTGTGTGGATCTGTGTCCAGGAATGAAAATTTGACCGGGTTTCTAGGATTTAAGGCGATAGACCAATTTAAGGATTGCAACTGTCAAACTTTTACAATAACGGTTTAAATCGTATTGAGTTTTGCATACATTCGTGAACCTATTAGAAAAGTTTTTGTTTTATTTTCCACCATTTTCGGAAGCGACTTTAAAATATTTCACTTTGTATTCGCTTTTTCGGTTAACTTATAACGTCGGGCGGGGGGGGGGGGGGCTATTTCGACTATAGCGTAATTCTAACTAATGAAAATAAATTTCTACTAAATTGATACATACGTATTTGAATTATTCTCAGTAGTTAAAATTACCCCACAGTCGAAATAGCCCCCCTCGACCTTATTTTAATTTTTCAGTTTTTAGAGAGTCAAATTCGTGTAAGTACCAACTCCAATATTTTTTTCGACCTTGACGGATTGTCTTTCTGTCAGTAATAACGATGATGGAAAAGTAAAAAAAAATGTGGGACTGACTGCTACCAAAACTTATGTCAATCCTGTTGAAAGTTGTTTTAAAAAAACGAAACGTTTTGAAAGCCAATGCCAGTTGTCTAGGCCCTCTAGTCGAATAAATCTCATATTTCTATAAACCTACCTATATTGCATACGTTCCCAGTGTAGTGAAAACCTCGTGGTTGCAATAAGCGTTATTTTACAGGGGAAGATAATAATTGTCAGAAAAGAAAGAAAGAAAGAAAGAAATGGCCGTCATTGACGTTCTCCGACGTTCTCATTGACATAATGGAAGACATAGACGCATCTTAGATCTGTGCACGTTTGTTCTAAATAATTATGCAATACGAGATTTTTTATACAACAAATAAAAAAATTAAGAGGGTGTGTGGTTATGACCACACGATAGAAGTGAATACAGTAAATGCGGCTGGTGACAGCTGATGACGACTGGAGTCAATTAAACTCGATTCAACGCCGAATGTACGCGAATCAGCTTCAGACCTCTGGACAACGGTCCGATTTTTATAACGGACGATGGGCCGACGCGCAGTGTTCAATTAGGTTAGTGTGGGTGTTTGTTAACGCGACGGGCACATACCCGTTGCGCGACGGCGGTCAGTCCGATGCAGTGGACCACGTCATTCCATAGAAGAGTGTTGACGATGACGGATATGTGCAACCGTTGACTAAAACTATTCAGAAAGAACGCGAAGTGAACCTAAAGATTTCACTTCAAAAACTATTAATTGTTCTCTACGAGGTATTCACAGCACGGTGATGATAACTACTTATACAGATAGCTAGTCTCGTTAGATAGTACGTACCGATGCAATGCCGGCGTCATGATGTGCCGCATACTGGCTGCCAACGAGATAACGTTTCGTCATAACACATTGTCGGGAAACGGCTGTGACAGGCGCCCGCTACAGTGGAGGCAGATATTTAAAGATATATTTTGAGAATTATTGCACTGTTTTCGACTTAATTTAATTTGCAGTTATGTTTTTAATGGCCATTTTACGTACACCTACCTACGTACTTAAAAAAAACGTTCAAATTCAAGCCCCAATCACGTCTCAACGACAAACAATAAGTGTCAAAAACTTGTCAGAAATATTAAATAATATTAATAATAACGTTTATTTGGACTCAATAAAAAAAGCCTAATACAGTTATTATTCATAAGAACTAAGATACAATTAATAATACATACAATTTAATGAATTCCTGAATTCTAAACTAGGTAACAACTTGTATCTTGGAAATCAGTGCTTTTCCGTTCTAAATTAGATGTAAAAACTTACAAATCACTTATATGAAAATTCGAAATTAAATGACTAACCGCCTTACTAATAAACGTTGTATAGCTCCTGTATAGTTACACAATGCTTTGTCTTCTTCTTTCAAATGTCAAATTACTTTTGAAAGAAGAAGACAAAGCGTTGTGTAACTATACAGGCGCTATACAACGTTTATTAGTAAGGCGGTTAGACTATGAAAGAAGCTAATAGTCTACAGTTTGACGGGTGTGTGATATAATTGAGGGTGTGTGAGTGTAATAATTAGATATTTAAATATTAGGTCTACGGTTTAATGATTAAATTTTTGACAGATTGAGATTACAATGCTAACATTCTTCAAATTACAGGGATTGCCTCATGATCTTAATGATTATTGTCACCCTCACTGCCCAATTCTTCTTAGTAAATATGCTTCGTATTCATGGTATATAATGGTTGCACAACATCGTTACAGTGACATGATCTCTTGTTGTTGGCAATGTTACATGCAGTAAGCATGTGCACATGTTACCAACAAAACAAAATGATGTTTCTGGAACAATGTCGCGCAACTTTGGTTTTCTGTGAATGAAGCCATAAATAAGCAATTATTTGTTTATATAAAAATAAAATATGCATGTATTTCAGGGTGTCTTCTCTCCATTGTTACTTATCATGTTAAAAAATACATAGAATGCGGTAGTTTATGTAAAACCGTTTATTTTCCGCAAGTTGCAATTCAACTAAATAAAAATAACTGGGTCGGTCCGTATTTACATAGGCAATTTAATTTCCTGCACAACTGAGTTCACACAAACGCGGTATCGTTATACTCGTAGATTTCGATCGTTTAATTGTTTGAGCCACACTATTCATTGACCTGACGATTGTCGGATTGGAGCCGGATTAACTTCAGAAAAAAACCGGCCAAGTGCGAATCGGACTCGCGCACGAAGGGTTCCGTACCCTTTGTGCGCGAGTCCGACTATCCGACTATCTATAAAAACGGCAAAAAAATCACGTTTGTTGTATGGGAGCCCCCTTCAATATTAATTTTATTCTGGTTTTTAGTATTTGTAGATGTATATCTGTGAAAATTTCAACTGTCTAGCTATCACGGTTCATGAGATACAGCCTGGAGACAGATCGACAGACAGACAGACAGCGGAGCCTTAGTAATAGGGTCCCGTTTTACCCTTTGGGTTCGGAACCCTAAAAACGACAGCGCATTAGGTAATCCAGCATTTTTTATGTGACATCAATTTCAATATCAATACTTTATTTGCATTCCACAATGTGTACTTAGGTGGTGATTTAAAATTATTGTGATCATAATGGACCCTGTCGGGCACAGCGAAATAGTAGGAGAGAGGAAGCTTTGAAAAACTTAGCTTATCAGTCTTCTGAACTAAATCCTAATATTATAAATGCGAAAGTGAGTTTGTTTGTTACGCTTTCACGCTAAATCGGCTGAACGAATTTGGATGAAGTTTGGCACAGGGGTAGACCATGACCTGGAATAGGCCATAGGATACTTTTTATCCCTATATTCCTGCGGGATCGAGACTTACGCGGGTGAAACCGCGGGACACAGCTAGTAAAATATATGTCGTAGATTATGAAAGTTGAGCGATAATAGTCTCTCAACTGATTATTGAAGTACTAAGGAGAGGGTAAACGCCGTGACTCGTTCGTTAGAGTGGGGCGTCACGTGGACAGAGTCGTGGTAAGGGAAGTGGCGAAGCGACGAGGCAGTCCTGTGAGGGCAACGAACGGATGCAGACCTCCACTTCTCCTCTGCGAAACTGTCGGTTTGCCCGAACGTGTAAAGTAGTGCGTGAACATTATTAGTAATGTACGAGTACCTACTGTGATGATTGTTCTGAAAGTGAAATACTAACTGAGTTGCTGTATCATCGTGTTTTATTGTAAACCTGCACTATGGAGTCCATACCACCGAATCGAGATGATTTCGGCAACTATCGCTCAGCCATCGCTGACGCCGACATATACGAGTATATTACAGATTTTTTTACATATACATTAGTTTACTGTAATAATACTTAGTGGGTATGTTAGCACTTTGTCGTTTAAATATTCGTTTATACTATAAACATTTTTCTTATAAAAAATTGTTTTTGTTTTTTTATAAACTATTTACTGTAATTTTGTCTTCTTTTTCTGTTTTGTTCTGTTTTATTTTCTTTTTCCTGAAACAAAAGTTTAGTAGTTCCCTTGACAATCAAAAGTTGTGACCGAACCCTCCCTAATCTAAGAGGGTAAGTCAGGTGAAAAATCCCAACCACAAGATAATTAAACACCAACGTTTCTTCTCCTAGTTAAATAATAATATATTAAATTGTTTTATTTTGTTTCTCAGAATAGACTGCGTGTTCGAAACGTTGTTCATTCGCTATTTTTTTTTTCTGAAAATCAAAGTTCTCGTTGCAACGCACTGCCACTATTTGAAAACCAGTTTATTGTCTAAAAAAAATATTTGCCCTAACTCAATTTTAAGGCTGCGTTTCCACCAGAGATGTGCGATGGAAATGTGTCGTGCGAGGATGTCTAACTGTGCTGTGAAAATGTGTGGGGGTTTCCACCAAAGCTGTGCAATGAAAATGTGCCTACGAGGATGTGTAGCAGAGCTGTGAAAATGCTCATTAATGTGTGGTGCGAGGATGGATGGACTGGCTCGTACAGTATGCGCAAACCTCGCAACACATCCTTCTCAACACACATTCCTCGCAACACATCCCTCGCACACATCCCTCGCACACATCTCTCCACGCTTGTTTTGTATGCGCAAAAATCTAGCTCCGCTGAGCCGTTTCCACCAAAGCTGTGCTGACCGAGGCGAGGTAAATGAAGCGATTCTATTGGTTCTTTACAAACACATCCCTCGCTACGCATCCTCGCACATCTCTGGTGGAAACGCAGCCTTAGGGCAATGTTACCAATGATACTGCACGTGTTCAGCACATCTAAACGAATGTGGGTCCCCCATAGCTCAGCATCATGCTGAGCGGAAGCCTTCTTGTCACAGTCATGACGTGCAGCTGCCAACTGTTTTATTTTTATTTTATATGTACTTCTCAGCTATATAACATTTTTCTATGATTTATATTTTACTAGCAGCGCCCCGCGGTTTCGCCCGCATAAGTCCTGATCCCGTGGGAATATCGGGATAAAAAGATATCCTATGTGTTAATCCAAGTTATAAACTATCTGTGTGCCTAATTTCATCCAAATCCGTTCTCTAGTTTTTGCGTGAAAGAGTAACAAACATCCATCCATCCATCCATCCATCCATCCTCACAAACTTTCGCGTTTATAATATTAGTAGGATGATTAAGTACTGTTATCTTTCTGTATGCACGTGTTTCTGTGACAAATAAACCTATTTTTCTTGTTTTCTAAAGGCTCTTACATACTGGCGCGATTCGCCGCGCGACGCGACGCCGCCGCATTGTTCGCCGTGAAGTTTTCTCAGAAATTGTTTAGTTAAAATTCGCGTCTCACGACGAATCGCGCCAGTATGTAGGAGTCTTAAACTGTGTTTAAAAGCTGACAGTGTTAATATTTCACAACAATGACAACAACTAATAACAGCTCTTGAACGCGGTGTAGATATGCTGATCGCGTTCAGTTTCAATTAGCGAAATTTGCACTAAATGTGTGTGTATTTTGGCTTAATCAAAAACATAAGCGGAACTTGATCAGGCAGGAAACTGGATATAAATCGTAATAAGTAGTCATGGAGTTTGACCACAAATTGAATTGAAATATGCTTATAAAATACGGTGATTAGGTCCTGAACAGATAATTATTTATTTTGTGGTATACCAACATATTGGATTTAATTTGACCACAATAACCGTAAAACCAATAATTCGATACAGTAATGATAATTGTGGATTAACGAATTGATGGTGTTTATCAAATTAACGTAGGTACAAACATATGTTCAAAACAATTCTTAATTTTAGTAGGCAGGTTTTTAAAATCCGAACGGCAGGGTAATTGCGTAACACGGGTGGGTTTTAGTCAGTAAAAGTCTGACACGCCCTTCCGCTCCGCCCAGAGCGGGAGAAGGCATTGGATGATTTCCCACACACAAAAAAAAAAAAAAGGGTAATTGCGTAACACACGGTAGCGATGGCTTTCATTCCGACAGTTCAACAACATTCATTGCGTTATTTACGTTACTGAGCAGACAAATTTTTCAAACATAATATGACGAAATGGATTAGTCCTATCCTTCAAAATCATTCAGATTGTGGTTGATGGTATAAAAAAAATACCTTTTATGGGAGACTTGATATTCGAGAGTGTCCATAGAGTTTCTTGCTCGTTCTTCTCCATAGGAACCTACTACGCTTTGGAATAGGCAACTAGCTTCATCTTTCTGACTAACCGACTCCTTGACTACTCAAAAGTTCCAGTAATTAACCAATTACAGGCACTTTTGAGTTTGAATTTTTGAGTAATATTGATTTTGTTTTCAGATCGATGTTGCTGTGTAATGATGTCATGTACCCAAAATAACGTACGTAACCTGAATGAAACAAAACACAATAAAAAAAAATCTTTCAATAAGTATAAAACATATTTATAGGTATAATAATAATTTATATTATAACCTTAGTAATTCTCGTATTTCCTTAACGAAATAGCGCACATTGTAGATGTCACGTGATCGCTCGGAGCGACCGTGTCGGGTGTCATCTAGTATGGCACGCTTTTATCAAAAGTTTCGAGTTACACCCCCAAAGGCCACGACCAAGGATTATATTCTACATTTTCATACTGAGGTGGCAAAGAGACAACAGCGTGAGAGGTGGTTAGATTGTGAGCGGAAACGAGTAAAGAATTTAGGAAAGCCTGAAACTTCAGGAATGGCCAAAAACAGGTTCCTATAGTACCATGTTGCTTACAATACGTACGTTAGTATACGTGCCTTGCACTGTGTTCAGTAAATACTAAACCCCTTATTAATAAACCCGGAGTAAAGTTATGCCTCTTAAAATTCCAGTTTGGACGGAACCTATCCTTACCCTAAACATAAACTTTGAAAAAATGTATAGTGGAACTGAAGTTACCTAATACTGGTGTAACTTTACTCTGGGTTTACTAATAATAGGTTGCAGAAGAGTAATTCGAATCTGAAAGTCAAGAAAGAAAATAAGAGGCGCAGATTATTAAGATTAGATTATTCTGCCCATAGTAAAAATCTTCGTTCTACCAACAATCGTCTTCTACGATGTCCTTCTCACCGCTCTGGTTTCATCCACTCTTCTTTCTTCGTCCAAGCGGTTTTTCTTTGGAATGCGCTCCCTCTGGACATCAGGACGGCAACAAGTCGCTTATCCTTTAAAGTGAAGGCACGTGAACATATTCGTAAGAAGTTGGCAGAATCATCCCAGCGTTAATTTGCTGGATTCGTTTTCTCCCCTACCTGTCGTTTTTTCTCCCAACTAAGTTTTTTTTTTTTTTTTGTTCATATGTATGTATCTATGTATGTATTAATTATTATTCATTATTTTCAAGTTATATGTATTATCTTATATTGCACCTGCCATGTCTGTCTCTGCATCACCCTAAGGTTGACTGGTAGAAAATGCCTCAGGCATTAAGTCCGCCTTTGTACAGTAGTTTTTACTTGTGCATAAAGTTTTAATAAATAAATAAATAAATAAATAAATTAAAAAAAAAACTAAGTTTAATAAACACTAAATTTTATTTCTTGACTTATTACGACATAATTTAGATGTAGCATCGGCAAAATTCGTAAAACCGATAACCATCCGAACTGAGTGCGTCTTTAAAATCTCTCATCTTTATTACTGCTTTAGGTGAAAATGATCTTTACGCAAACGCAATAGATGTACAGCCATATAACCAAAATACATTCGTAAAATTCAAATTAATTAATGCTTTTCAAATTTATGCTAATAGTGGAATCCCACGATCGGCAATATTGCAGACGGACACGCACGGTAGACAACCACAGACCGCCACGCACCGCGCACCGAGGAGCTTCCGATGTCTGCGATACCCCGCAAATACACCTTCCCACGGTCCGTCGCTCGGGCTCGTCGGTCCATCCGCAAAATCGCGGATCGTGGGATTTCGGTATAAGTTGTACTGTACGAAACCTATACAGGTGCCTTATTATGAAGTATTAAAGCCACCATTTTTCCAGTGTGAGAGAGAGACGGAGCTAGACATGGCCGCTAGCAACATCCCGTTTTCGCAGTGGAATAATGATGGCGTTAATACTTCATAATATCCCTGCAGAACATAAATAAGAAACAACTGTAACAAAAACACAGCTATTTACAACTTGTCTAAACAAAACACAACAGCCCGCTCACACAACAACCTAATCTTTTAACCATCTACACTAATATTATAAAGAGGAAAACTTTGTTTGTTTGGTTGTCTACACTAATATTATAAAGAGGAAAACTTTGTTTGTTTGGTTGTAATGAATAGGCTCAAAAACTACTGGACCGATTTTAAAAATTCTTTCACCATTCGAAAGCTACATTATCCACGAGTAACATAGGCTATATTTTATTTTGGAAAAAAATAGGGTTCGGTAAGATATTTGGGTTTTTCGGACACAAGGAGTAAAAAATCAACCAGAAAAGTTACTTATTTTGCGTACGCTGCCTAAACTATAAAAGACAGAACCATAAAATGTTCTAATTAATTGAAGACCTTATAAATATCTACATAAAAGTCTGCGACACACTATACCTATCTATGTCGAGTGAGGCACAACAACCGTTTTTTTATTTAAAAATCTTGAATTTTTTTTGGACTACATTTAAACGCTTTTATTTTACTCATGCTATTAATCCTTATCAAAATAAATTATTTCATCACTAAGTACAGTTTATGTAGATAATATTTGGTCTTTGAATGATTAAAATTGGACGTTTGGTTTTGAAGTTATGGCGAAATTAAAATATTACGATTTCTGCTGCACGGCCCGTTGCGAAGTGGGCGTCACCAAGGCGGGGGTGCGCGTGCGGGAGGGGAGTTTAGATCTATGAGTAAGGTACCCGCGCGGCTCAGTCGCGAGGTCGGCTCCCTACGCAGCGGTCGTGCGCGAAGTCTAATAATTTTCGTGCGATTTTTTTTAGATTTCGTTCTTTAAACTACACCTACGCAAAAGTTCTTCTCAGAGCTAAACAACAGTTCTTTTCAGGGCTAACCAACAGTTCTTTTCAGGGCTAACCAACAGTTCTTTTCAGGGCTAAACAACAGTTCTTTTCAGAGCTAGAATATTACACGCTATTAACATTTTCTTAAACATTTGAAAATGTTTTCTTAAACATTTGAAAATGCCTAAGAGAGTCAGGTCTCAACTTTCTAAACATAGTTCTCAAGCACGGGCAGCAAGAATACGTCGTATGGGAGAATCTTCACCTGAACGTTCACCACGCCTTGCTGAACAAAATCAGAGAAACTCTCAGGTACGCGCACGAGAGTCGAGTGTCGAACGTTCGCAACGCCTTGCACAACAAAATCTGAGAACCTCTGAGTTACGTGCACGAGAGTCGAGGCTGGAGCGTTCCCAACGTCTTCATGAACAAAATGTAAGGACCTCTCAGTTGCGCGAAAGAGAGTCGAGTGTCGAGCGTTTGCAGCGACTTAGAGCTCAGGCAGAGAGACAGCAGTTGTCCACAAATAGAGTTCGCAATCGAATTTTAGCTAACAGCAACAGACTGGCTTTCAGATATGATCCGCAGGTTGATTATGCACAACAAGCGTCCGTCCAAATCGGAGTCATGAATAAGATCTGCTCTAACTGCTCTGCCAAGAAATGGGCAGACGAACCTAATGGTATGTGCTGTGCTTCAGGTAAAGTTTGTCTTCCTAACCTGCAGGAGCCGCCACAACCAATAAAAAATCTTTTAACTGATAACCATCCATTATCTGGTCATTTTTTAACAAACATACGTAGATACAATAGTCTTTTTCAAATGACTTCGTTTGGCGCAAAATAAATCAGGGAAGGAAATTTTATGCCCACTTTTAAAATTGAAGGACAGGTGTATCATCTCATTGGTAGCCTTTTACCACCATCAGGCCAAAACCCACAGTTCTTGCAAATATATTTTATTTCGGATGCAGACCAGTTATCGTTACGATCAAGCATCGCACCAACCTTAAAAATGGATTTAATTCGCGAATTACAGACCGCTTTGAATAATTATAACGTGTATATACGAAGTTTTAAACAAAACTTAGAACTTAGCTCCTCAGATAATTTAAAGTTAATTATTCATTCAGATCGCACTTCACAGACAGCACACAGAGGCAGATATAATGCTCCTACTGTAAACGAGGTAGCCGTTCTCTTGGTCGATGAAGACAAAGGTCCCAGGGATATAGTCTTACGCGGTAGAGACGGACAGCTCAAAAGAGTTTCTGAGCTACATCGGTCTTATGATCCACTACAGTATCCTATAATGTTTGTGACAGGAGAAGACGGTTATTATTTGACTATCCCTCAGCAGGGTTCTGCGCGTAATAAAACTGTTTCGTGTATGCAATTTTATGCATTTAGATTAATGTTTAGAACTAACTCTTTTAATCCGTTACATTATTACAGAGACTTATTTAGTCAATATTGTGTTGACATGATGGCGAAAATGATATCGGAAAGATTAAATTATATTTCTCGGAATCAACAAAGACTGAGGGCTGATGACTACATTCATCTCAGAGATTCCTTAAATCATGACGCAAATATTGACCCATCAAAT
This sequence comes from Lithophane socia, assembly GCA_947522985.1. Taxonomy (NCBI): domain Eukaryota; kingdom Metazoa; phylum Arthropoda; class Insecta; order Lepidoptera; family Noctuidae; genus Lithophane; species Lithophane socia. The sequence continues at coordinate 3,813,448 of OX383267.1, forward strand.
ATCGGTCAACATGTCATATTGCCATCGTCATTTACGGGTTCTCCGCGTTTCATGCACGAGAAAACGCAGGACGCGATGACGTACGTCCGAAATTATGGTAGACCTGACTTATTTGTCACTTTTACATGTAACCCCGAATGGCCTCAAATTAAAGCGGAGCTGCTACCAGGACAACGGTCTTTCGACCGTCATGACATAATTTCACGTGTATTTCATTTAAAGATGAAGAAATTCATCAAATTATTTGTCAAAGAACAGATATTCGGTAAAGTAAAATGTTATATGGCAAGTGTGGAGTGGCAAAAGCGCGGTTTACCTCATTGTCATTTGCTGTTCTGGCTAGAAACTAAAATACAACCAGATGAGATCGACAGTGTCATAGTTGCGGAGCTACCCGATCAACAAATTGATCCGGTACTACACGACATTATAACTAAAAATATGGTACATGGACCCTGCGGAGAACATAATTTAGCTGCACCATGCATGAAGAACGGTGTCTGCACAAAAAAATACCCTCGCCGTTTCATGAACGATACCCAGACCGGAGAGGATGGGTATCCAGTTTATCGTAGGCGCGATACAAGAAATGGCGGTCGGAGCACTACGCTACAAATCAGGGGCAACATGGTGATGATAGATAATAGGTGGATTGTTCCATACTCCCCGCTACTATGTAAGACTTTTAACGCTCATATAAACGTGGAGTATTGCCACTCTGTCCAAGCCATTAAATATATATGTAAGTATATAAATAAAGGTTCAGATCAGGCAACTTTTAGCCTTATAAACCCACACGATGAGGTCAAAAACTATTTAAATGGCAGGTACATAAGCACATCTGAAGCTGTCTGGCGTTTATTTGAATTTCCCATTCACGACCGGCATCCTACTATAGTGCATTTGGCCGTTCATCTAGAGAACGGTCAAAGGGTGTATTTTACACCAGGGACAGCTCATCAAGTGGTCCAAAACCCACGCAATACGACATTACTGGCATTTTTTGCTCTCTGTAATGAAGATGAATTCGCGAAAACTCTTCTGTATCATGAATTCCCGCAATACTATACATGGGCAAATAATAAATTCACTAGAAGGAGGCGTGGTGAAGATGTAGTTGGACATCCGGGGATAAAAAAAGATGCCGCTTTAGGTAGAGTCTACGGGATACATCCATCCCAATCAGAGTGTTTTTATCTTAGGATTCTACTGCACCACGTACGCGGTCCGACCTCATTTGCATACCTTAAAACAGTAAACGGTATTGTCAAAGAGACGTATCAAGCAGCTTGCCGTGACCGAGGTTTACTTGAAAACGATGACCATTGGGGTAACACTTTAAGCGAAGCTTCGTTATCACATTGTCCAAAAAAACTAAGGGAGTTATTCGTAGTCATACTTTTATTTTGTCAACCATCGGAACCATTGAAGTTATGGGATACTTTCAAAGATCAGTTCTGTGAAGATATTAGACATCGTATCAGACAACAAAATCAGGATAACACTTTACCCTTCACTGAAGTCATTTATAATGAAGGATTAATCGAAATAGAAAACAAACTTCTAGAATTAAACGACAAAAATTTAAGTGATTTTGGATTACCTTCTCCTGTTCGTACCCAGAATAATACTATTGACACAATGGTACAACAGTATAACAGAAATGATCTAACAGCGTTTGTTAATGAAAATGTGCCAAAATTAGTACCAGATCAAAGACATGCTTATGAGACTATTGTGGACAGCGTGAACAATAACATGGGGAGATTATTTTTTTTGGACGCACCAGGAGGTACCGGAAAGACTTTTCTCGCAAATTTGATACTTGCTAAGATACGGCAATCATCAGGGAAGATAGCGATTGCAGTTGCTTCGTCAGGAATTGCTGCAACTCTCTTGAACGAAGGAAAAACTGCTCACTCTACGTTTAAACTCCCGCTATCCGTATCTTTAGATCAACGGTCTACGTGCTCTATTCGGAAAAATGGGCCTCTTGGTAAGTTGCTGCAAGACGCGTCGTTGGTAATATGGGATGAATGCACCATGAGTCATAGAGCTCATGTGGAGGCCGTGGACCGTACTTTAAAAGACCTCCGAAGCTCTGCTAATGTCATGGGTGGTATCACTTTTGTATTTGCTGGAGATTTCCGACAAACGCTTCCAGTCGTCAACAGAGGTACGCGAGCAGATATTATGAAGGCATGTTTAAAATCGTCTCACCTTTGGACATCTGTTCAACATTTGAATTTGCGCACCAATATGAGAGCTCATCTACATGGAAATACGCATAGCAATTTTCCACAACAGCTACTGAAACTTGGAGAAGGAATTTTTCCATCTTTAAATTTGGGCACCGATTATGCGGTTACTTTGGATGAGTCTCTAGGCCAAATAGTCCATAATTTAGATAGTCTGATAGATGCTATATATCCTGACATCGAAAACTTACATCAAAATGATTTTCGTTGGCTGTGTTGTAGAGCAATAGTTTCTCCCAGGAATGAAACAGTCAACGAAATAAACAATTTAATTATGCAGAAAGTACCGGGTGAAGTTAAGTGCTATAAATCCATAGACACCGTCACTAATATCGAGGACACTGTGCACTAACCCCAGGAATTTTTAAATTCTCTGAACCCCGCTGGGCTACCACCTCATGAACTGTCGTTAAAAGTTGGCACGCCGATAATGCTTCTCAGAAATTTAAGCCCCCCAACATGTGTAATGGCACGAGACTTCTTATAAAGGAGCTAAAAGATAATTTAATAGTAGCGAAGATTATCACCGGCCCTGCAGCTGGTGAATTAGCTCATATACCAAGAATACCCATGATCCCTACTGATTTGCCTATACCCTTCAAAAGGCTCCAATTTCCAGTAAAAATTTCTTTCGCACTAACTATAAACAAATCCCAGGGCCAAACATTCAAATTAGTAGGAATTGATTTACGAAAATAATGTTTTACGCATGGGCAACTTTACGTTGCCCTATCACGGGTCGGGGCTCCCGACCATCAGTATATTTTGTTACCTGAAAATAATTTAACGTCAAACGTTGTTTATAGAGAAGCTCTACAATAATCGCTTTAGTTATCTATCTTATAACAACGGGTTGCGCTCCGGGACTGCCGGCAGAAGTGAAAACTTAGTATTAATTACATTTAAATATTTTCATCATTAACAACTTTAACATACACAGAAAGACAATCTGTGCAGCCTGCGGATAATGACTGCGTCGTCGATGTTACTGTCGGTGTCTGTGAATTGACCTGGGAATCATTTTGCTGACCGTGTCTTTCCTGGGTAGGCTTTTTGCAGCGGTAACCGACATCCACGCGGGCGGAGCCGCGGGCGACCGCTAGTGACAAATATAAGTAACTTGGCTAATAAAACGCATGCTTAGTTACGAAGTTTGGAACTAATCCGGAGTTCCGCACTTATTCGGGCATTAGCCGTATTTAGGTCACGGCATTAGGCACATTAAATATTCAGTTAATGGCCACCTTTTTGTCTGCCTTGATTACATCGTGTTAGTTAGAACTTACATTGTTGTTGATTACTTGTTGGGTTATTCTATGATGATGTCGTGATGAACCGGAGGTTAGGGAGCTCGTTTCGCCCTGGACGTCGGGAATCCCAAGCGGATTCCCGGCCATCATAGGCGCGGGCTTGCGGACGGCGAGCAATGGGTAGCTCGCCGTCCAACAAGGACCAGGCCGATGGTGCGTTGTGTTCCACGCGCACCTCAAAGAGATGTCAGCACAATTGACCGGGTCCGCTAGGACCGATGCCTGCCAGGGTTACGGGAAAGTCCGAAAGGGATACCGGGACCTTTGCAACAGGCAACTGAAGGAACACGGGTGGGTTTTAGTCAGTAAATCTCTGACCCGCCCTTCCGCTTCGCCCAGAGCGGGAGAAGTCATTGGATGATTTTCAAAACACAAAAAAAAAAGGGAGCTCGTTTCTTGGTTCACGTGGTCGCAAGCGCGACTGCTGAGCGTGGGTATCTGGGTTCGATTCCCGGGTCGGGCAAAGCGTTATCGGGGTTTCCATTAGGAATTTCTTAGTAACAGCCCGGAGTTTGATAGTTGGCGGTGTGATACCCCTGTCGGAAAGCACGTTAAGCCGTTGGTCCTGCGCCTGATCTCTCTCCGGTCGTGTCGGTTTGCCGTCCCATCGGACTATGAGAGTAGGGGAAAAGAGAGAGTGCACTTGTGTCTGCGGACACACTTGTGCAGTATAATATCTTCCGCGCCGAAGGCTGGTTTCCGCTGAGATTGGTCGCCATGGCCGAAAATCGGTCTGGAGGACTATTTAATTATTAATAATATTAGATTATTATCAATGACTAATGACGAAGATAAACTCGAACTTATAACAGTCTGAAAACGGTAACCCACACAGATGATTTTACCACAGTGCTTACCAACATTTTGACTTCATTGCAAAATATAGGTTTTTTTTTATACCTATATACAATATCGTGATGGACATGGATAATGCATATTGATGTAGGGCATCAACCAAGCCTGCCAGGGTTGCGGGAAAGTCCGAAAGGGATACCGGGACCTTGGCAACAGGCAACTGAAGGAACACGGGTGGGTTTTAGTCAGTAAAAGTCTGACACGCCCTTCCGCTCCTCCCAGAGCGGGAGCATTCATTGGATGATTTCCCACCAACAAACAAGACTGAGACAACTTTTCATCATCAACCAAACATCATCAACGGCAAACGGCAAATGCTGCAAAACGGCATCAAAAAATGCAAACGGCATCAACCAAACAAGACTGAGATAACTTTTTATTGATAATTTCATTATTTCCTTTCAAACTGGAAATAACAACGCAGCTTTGCGGCAGCACTAGGCATGCTGGTACTAGGAGGTACATTTATTCAAAAAACAGAATAAAAACAAGCAAAAAATATCGCTTAAATCAAAAACCTGGTTACTACACTGAACACTAATAGATTCAGTGAAGTGAACGTGATTCCAGCGTTACATTCACGAACGAATGAATATCCATTCATTCGTTCATTAAATCAGTTTCATATCAAGCGGTTCTGCTTTATCAGTAGTGAAAAGCGTCGGATTCAAGGCGAAAAACCGGAATATGGCTTGTTTTAAATATGGCTGAAATGGTTATGATGGAGTGGTTAAAATGTGGAAACTATGATGTTCGTTTTCAAATAAGTCATATTATAAGTACATTATTATTACCTTTTGGTTTTGCGCGCTGGCCGCTGGCTGGTTTTGATTTTTCATAAGTGTAAATAAAGGCACTCGCAAAACCGTTAGACAACCTATACAAAAAAATATGATTTGATTAAGAAAAATATTTTTTATTATCACTATTTTTTTTTTTTTGTGGCTGAGTATTCATTTTATTTTATTTTATTTTAATAAGTACAGTTGACAGACTACAGACTAAGACAATCAACACAGTTAGTACAAAAATACAGTACATAAATCTGAAATCCAATTATTACTGTACATAGCATTCAATGCTTAATATGCTTCATTAGTGATGGTGAAAGTGATGTAATATGGAGAAGTAATAAATGAAACTTAAAATAAATAAACATCCAATGACTTTTTCCGCTTTGGGCGGAGCGGAAGGGCATGTCAGACTTTTACTGACTAAAACCCACCCGTGTTCCTTCAGTTACCTGTTGCCAAGGTCCCGGTATCCCTTTCGGACTTTCCCGCATACATTAGTACCTAAGTCATATTTGTCATATTTTCATAAGACATACTTTTATAACATTCCCTACTTTACCTCAGACTATGACATTTCCCTAGGTTGCGATTCTACCCGACTAATAAAAAGGTCAAAAGGCTACGCTAATATTAAAAAAAAACTTCCACAAAACCATAAACGTCGTAATTATGACAATTCTTGTTTTATTCGTTCATCAATATTAAAAATATTTGCTAGGCAATATGCGGACAATTCCTAAATCATAGTTAGTTAGCGAGTGCCTCAACGGGTGCCCACTTAATAGAGTTGATACGTTTAAATATCTTGGACATTTATTAACCTCTGACCTGGAAGACGATGCAGACATCGAAAGGGAACGTAGGGCGCTGTCTGTTCGTGTGAATATGATTGCCCGCAGATTTGCTCGGTGTTCGAGAGGCGTCAAAATAGCAATATTTAGGGCATTTTGTACGTCCTTTTATACTGGCAGTCTGTGGGTGGATTATTCGCAGAAACAGTACAGCGCTCTACGCGTCCAATACAACAACGCGTTCAGGGTGCTCTTGAGGCTGCCTCGCTTCTGTAGTGCGTCGGGGATGTTTGCCGAGGCGCATGTCGATTGTTTCCACACAATCATGCGCAAGCGGTGTACATCCCTGGTGCGCAGGGTGCGGGTCAGCCGCAACAGTATCCTGAACCTTTTTTTCTGAACGTTTCGATTGTCAGTATGGTTCACGTACTGACTAACGTTAAGATATTATTTTAATTTAATTTAATTTAATTTTGTTTTATGTTTATTTTAATTTGTAATTTTAATTGTATGATCCAGGGTTGATTGAAATAAATATAATAATAATAGTTACTGCAGATCACAAGATTATATTCAAAATATGTAACAGTGTGTATGTGCGTGTGTGTTGTCCGTTCAGAAGCAATACTTTTAAATGCGACGACACGGTTGGCGCAGTGGCTGAGCGATGGACTGCTGCGCAACGTGTCGCGGGTTCGATCCCCGCACGGAACAAATATTTGTATGATCTGCAAGTAGTTGTTCCGGGTCTGGGTGTTAGTGTATGTGAGTTTCTATGTTTGTAAACGCACTTACGATACAGGAAGAAATTCTTAGTGTGGGGCAACGTTTTTTTAAAAGGAAAGGTAAAGGAAATACACCAATGAAACAAACTGCTTACGACTTAAAACGGGCATTATCAACACTGTTAAAAACTTGGCATATCTATAGATATATATTATAAATTAAAGTCACTTGCAGTGTTCGTCTGTATGTCCGCGTTGGTCTTCTAAACCACGAAACAGATTTTGATGAGGTTTTTACCATCGTGTAGAGAATTTATTCCGGAAGGTTTATGTGTTTAATAATAAAAGTTAATATTAAAGTAACATGTTCGTTCTGCCTAGCCTTTTCCCAACTATGTTGGGGTCGACTTCCAATCTAACCAGATGCAGCTACTACCAGTATTTTATTTATTTATTATTTATTTATTAAAACTTTATGCACAAGTAAAAAAAAAATACCGTACAAAGGCGGACTTAATGCCTGAGGCATTTTCTACCAGTCAACCTTAGGGTGATGCAGAGAAAAACATGGCAGGTGCAACATACGGGATAGCTAACTCGAAAAAGGATAAATAGTAATACATAATATACTTACATACATACATATAAACAGAATAAACTTTGTCAGGAGAAATAACGATAGGTGGAGGAGAAAACAAGCCCAGCAAATCAGCGCCGCAACGATTCTGCCAACTTCTCACGAATATGTTCACGAGCAGCAACTTTGAAAGATAACCGACTGGCAGCCATCCTGATGTTCAGAGGGAGCGCATTCCAAAGAAATACCGCCTGGACAAAGAAAGAAGAGTGAATAAAACCAGAGCGGTGAGAAGGACATCGTAGAAGACGATTGTTGGTGGAGCGAAGATTTTTACTATGGGCAGAGCATAGGTATTGAACATGGCAAGTCAGATAAGAAGAAGTGGGTTTGTCGAGTATAGAAAACAACATAGACAGCGCCCTCAACTCTCTGCGCTGACGTATTGGTAACCATTTTAAAAGCAAACGGTGCGAAGAAACATGATCGTACTTACGAAGATTGAAAACGAATCGAATGCAGTTATTTAGAAGGCGGTCAAGTTTATTGAGTAGATCTGCATTCAGGTCGTAGTAACACACATCTCCATAGTCTATTATGGGAAAGATTAGGGACTGTACAAGCATTGCCTTTATGTGTGATGGTAGAAGATTTTTCAACCTATAGAGCGACCGCAACGTTCCGGTGACTTTTTTACTTACAGTCGTGACCTGCTTTCGCCAGTCAAGACATGTGTCGACATACAGACCCAGATTCTTAACAGCGGAGCTAAGCGGGATGACTGTGTTGTCAAACATTATAGGTGGCACAGTCATGCCATTCAGCTTCCTCATACTGTGGGGGCTCCCTACAATGATAGCCTGACACTTGGTAGGATTGACCGCCACCCCAAATCGATCAGACCAGTTTTGAACTGCACCTAAATCCCGGTTATACATTTTACATGGAGCGACTGCCTATTTGACCTCCACAACCCAGTAACTGGGCAATACGATACCCCTTGGTAAGCCTGGTTGTCAGACTTTTGGGCTTCTGACGACCCGTAACGACTGTCAAAGATCCACGAATGACAGCCGGGACCAATGGCTTAAAGTGCTTTCCGAAGCACGGAGGAGTCTCGGTGTGGAAAGATGGTCACCCATCCACAGACCAACCCCGGCAAGCGTTGCTTGACCTGGTGGATCGACTCATGCAGCTGTTTTTACTTAGCCTCGAGCTCCTAATATTAAATTAAAGTTACATATAACTAAGAAATCTTGATCTTTTGTCAAGTCGTAAAACCCGTGCGATGCAGGAGCGGGTTGGTGGTATCTCTATAGGACAAAGAGGAAATTAAATCAGTAAGACTAGCGCGTCACGAACTAAGAATTTCAATATTTTACGCGAATAAAAAACTATGAAGAAAGTTCTAGTATCGAGCTACAGACTTTCAGACTTTAATTAATAGTTTTGTTACACTTTTCAAGCTGTTGAGATACGGATCTCAACTGTTTCGTTTGTAAGACAGGAAAAGGAAAAGTGAGGATACTATTACAAAGAAATAAAGAAAGAAGATTATTTTTTATTCTTCACAAATAAGACGTACATTACATCAAATACACACACTAATACAGAGTACCCAAAAGACTAATAATCGACAAATTAAATTCATAAAAAACGACAAACTATAAAGTTAACTAAATATAAATAGTGTTCACTTTGTAACGAGAACTTAATTATAAAATTCAACAAATTTTACTTTATTATATTAATTTTAAAAGAAGCAACTAATTTCAAATTTCTGATCAACTGACCGACTCCTTGACAATTTATTCAAAACTGCCTGTAAGTTAATTGAAATAAATGCTTTGAGTTTTGAGTTCGAGAACACGTAAACGATTTCAAAGCTTGATTTAGAACCAACATGTGCTTCTCATGTAAACCAACATACTTACTCATGTGCTGCCTGAGTGTTCTTTTGTTTTTGTAAAGTTAGTAATTTAGTCAATTAGTTTAGAACTTGTGTAAATTAGTTGTGTAAAAACAATTGTATCTTTAATAAAAATGGAAAGTGAAAAGAATTAAAGAAGAAAAAAAGAAGTAAAAAGAATTTCATGTGGTTATTGCTTAACCTGGTGTCAGAGTTTTTATGCCACACAAGGGCCTCTGACTTGGCTTCACATGCCGTTGAGAAATATCTCTCAGGCATGCGGGCGGTTTCCACACGATGTTTTCCTTCACCGTTTTTAAAGCAAGCGATAATTTTAAACTCTTTTTCGCATTGGAAAGGAATAATTAAATTAACGTATTCAAAACAAAGCTTCTTTTTTTAAGTTAATTAACTTTAGTAAAATTTCATAACAAAATAGGAAATTCCCCTAGCAAGTATGTAAAACCAACTAACAACAAAACGAAAACTTTCTAAAACGCACCATCCACCAGAAAATCCTTCCAAAATCCAGGTTTAAACCGCAGAACAAAATTGAAAGCCTTCGACCCAAACTTATCATTCCCTCGTTTTCCCTGCAAACATTATTTACTTCCAACTAATAAACTCTATGAATATCCGAGCATAATACTCGTATTTCATCAAGGGGACTCGATGCTCGCATATGAAAGGATCCCAAGATCTCTACGAAGATGCAACTCATTACTATGTTAATATATACCGTAGTCTGCATGAATTCTGTTGGTGCCTCGAATAAGGTTATACTTAATATGGAACCTAACGATTCAGTAATGAGACTGGCGTATCATTTTGATGAGAGTGCTGATTGAGCTAAATAAGGTTCCCGTTTCACTGACCTAGTGTTGTGAAATTGAATTTTTAGTTATTTTTAGTTTTAAAGTCAGTGAAGTCGGTAAAAGCTCGTGGCTAAGTAATAAAAGCTGCACAGGTCGATCCATCGTTGGTCCGTGGATGGGTGACCATCTTTATACAACGTGCCGCTACCATGACGACATTAATTTAACACACGTATCCGATTTCGCGTATTCGTTTTAGGAAAATATTTTAATTTCATTAAATGTTATTATTTATTGATTTATTTACAATTTTCTAAATTACCATCCTGCAGCAACCTGTACTTAAAGAAATGTAGCGAAGAGTTCACGTTGCCGGGGTCACGGATCATATGTAGGCGAATAAAAGGAAAGCCGCGCAATTTCCTAGAAATTATGCCGACAAAGGATCTTGACCGATGGAACGTAAGCCAGCTGGTAGGTACCTACATGAATGAATCTTTTACAAAGAGTGATCTCAATTTTGGTTATGTTTTTATTATTTAGTTTGTTTGAAAATTATTTTTTTTTCAATTTACGAATTATTTTATTTTATTATAATTTTTATGGTAACTGGCCACTAGCCCTACCCGTGTGTTAAATTAATGTCGCCATTGTAGCGGCACGTTGTATACCAAGACTCCTCCGTGCCTCGGAAAGCACGTTAAACCGTTCGTTGCTTGGTCTCGGCTATCATTCGTGGATCTTTGACAATCTGTCCAACTGTGTTGTTATGTTTATGTTATTTTAATAAACGAGGCTACGAAAACCCGCAAACTTGTACCCCAAATTTTATAATTTATCAAACAGGCAATTTAATCAAATTTGAATTATTTCATGCGAAAAGGAACCAGTTCTCCAGTTGGACGTTATCTCCTCAACGTCAGTCAGAGAGAGCCAAGCCGCGATTGTTTTGAAATTCCGATTTAATAAAATTCAAATTAGCTGATAAGCTAAGCCAGGATCTAGACAAGCTACCATCGGAATTAGGAAAAAAATACGATTGTCTTCGAAAGAGGATTTTGTGATTTCTGTGAGGGATTTTGAAATACCAGACGTTTCTTCGTAAATTCGATAAGACAGATTGATTTAAGCACTTCTGTTGGTTTAACTTAAGTCGTTACTTATTTAATCTATGGTTTTACTACCAGTAACAATATTTTATTTTTCTTTTATTATAAAGTCTTTACAGGCATTGTTTTATTCGTTACAAATTCAATACCCGTATTTTTAAGAACGCTCGCTGTTTAATCTGTCAAAAAACTTTTAATTTTCAATTTTTTGACATTGTACCATTGTACATTCCTTTTTGTCATGTGAGCCTTTGAGTTTCATCTATACATTCTAACTTCCTAACTAATGTTATACATGCGAAAGTGAGTAACAAACAAACCTTTTTGTTTGTTTGTTTGTTACGCTTTCACGCTAAAACGGCTGTACGGATTAAGATGAAATTTGGCACAGGGTTAGACCATGACCTGGAATAGGACATAGGATTTTTATCCCGTTATTCCCACGGGATCGAGACTTATGCGGGTGAAACCGCGGGGCGCAGCTAGTATATTTTAAACTATAGTCGCTTTTCGTGTTTGTATTTGTGATCGCGTTGTTCTAGAAACGTTGAACTACGCAAAGCATTTAAAAAATAATTAATTAATTTAAAAAATAATTTTGTGAATTTATTCCGGATGGTATACTTACTTGCTTAAACTAAAAAAATCAGTAGGTATTTCTTCTACTTAAATCTGTATGTTACGCGTAACACAGTATAAATAAGGAACAGTATTATGTCTCGCAGCACAGAACCGTTCTTGTGGCGGTGCTTGGGGGAGGCTTATGTCCGGCAGCGATGATCATGAACCAGTAACCTTGAAATAATTACCTAAGGCTCGGTAGATAAACCTTCCACGTCCGTGCATTCGATACTGTTGCGTGAATGATATACACTGAGATTTCAAAGCGCGTCGTTTCGGCCATTTTCTATGAAGATACTACTGTTACTTATTTATACTGTGCCCGTAACAAAGCAATGAAAGTTACGAACGTGTTATATGAATAAAAATAGATTCCTCCTTCCCATATAACTTTTATGGGCTTCAAGGAACTATAGACCACTTCGAGCCTCGTTTGATTTAGTGTTAAAAGTGTAGTTACTGTTCTATTTCAGTTTAATATTTCACAAAATTACGAAAAAGACTAGCAATGTAATTTATATAGCACTATTCTAATCATTTTTAATAGTTATTTATGCAACTGTTATATACTAAGGGGTATTAAAACACGCCGAGTGTGATAATAGTATTACATGAGTGTTTTAATACCTAATTATTTACAGTTGCATACAAGACTTTATCTACACCCATGATATGAATACTCTATAAAAGGTTTGCAATACTAATATCGATGAAAAATGGAGGGATACGACGCACATGAATTCGACTTTTTTGAATTCGAATGTCATTTGTTTTTTTTCTTTTAAATTACGGTGCTTTGTTCGTGAAACCCGCCTGCAGGACAATGTTCTTTTTTTAAATGAGTTGCATTATGAAATTAAGTACAACATTATAACACCCGTTTGGATGATATTATGGTTACTATAACACTAGATGTTTTAATGTTGGCAATAAGCTAACTGTCTCAGAAACTTTTATAGAGGATTTATAGCATGGGTGTAGATAAAAATATTAAAAGGTTTTCTAAATTCAAAGCGCAACACACAGTTTTGAATTCCCTCGGACAGTTCAAATTGAGCCCTCGCTGCTTAATTTGAACTGTCCGAGGGAGTTCAAAACTAATGGAAAAACAAAAAGGCCGAGTAAAAGCTTAAAAAATAAACACAGTTTTGCTATCGGCCATTTTAAATAATGTTTAGTACTAATTGTATTAAGATAACTGTCAAGCAAGCGGGCTTAATCTTTTGCGGACTAGCATTTTGTTGGCCCATTGCCAATTTCGTGTGCAAGTTGAGCGACCTTAGTATAAAGATAGAAAAGTATGTTCCTACTTTCTTTAATTCCCAAATTATTATCTTACTAGCTTCCATCAGCGGCTTTGCCCGCGCGTTATCTTTTTATATTATAGCCTATGTTACTCAGTGATAATAAAGCATTTTACTGCTGAAAGAATTTTTAAAATCGATCCAGTAGTTTTTGAGTAGGATATCCATTACAAACAAAAATACAAAAAAATGTGTAGACGAACAAATTAATAGTTATAGTTCTCTCAATGTTGCACTCTTTTCCGCGTCCATAGTTATCAGAGGCTTTTTCAAGATGGCCGCCCTTTGATCCCAATGGCTGAAGAGCGTCGTGATATTTTTACTGATTCACGAGCTCAAGTACCTATTCAACGGCCCCAACATGTAAAGCCGTGTACACACGAACGAACAAGAACATGGTGACCACGAACATCGAACGCTTTATTGCATGTGCGTACCACTAACGAACATCAAACACTGTGTTCGTCAAAAGTCAATCTGCCTAACCTTTTCCCAACTATATTGGGGTCGGCTTCTAGTCCAACCAGATGCAGCTGAATACCAGTATTTTACTGGCTATCTGACCTCCACAATCCAATAATAATAATACGGGGTAATACGACACCCCTTGGCAAGATTGTGTCTGTGACTTGTGTTCGTCAAAAGTATTCGTGATAAATCCATGGCTACTAAAGGGAGCGGGGCGGTTAAGCGCTAACACAAGTCGAACGGTGTTCATATGTTATTCGTGTTCGCTTTGCACATTTATGTCTACACGGACGAACCAATGTTCCGTGCTCAATATTCATGTTCACCATGTTTTGTTCGTTCGTGCGTACACGCCTTTAGACTAGACCACCTAGCTCTTCGCAGCACAAACACAACTCTGAAAATTAATTTCAATTCGCACCACAACGTTTTACAGGTAGGTATTTTAAAACAAAATATTTCAATGGGAGCAATAAAAATAAGTACAAACCCCCACTAAATGTACCTTTTAGAATTAGTGTTCGCTGTTCCTTTATTTTATTTAGGTTTAGGTACTCGAAATGCGTTACGTTTGCAGAATAATAACGACCTATAAAACCAATCCTGTTTCAATGTTGAACGTTTTACTTAGTTATGTCTCTGTAGGCTTTCAAATACTTTCAATTACGGTATAAGCTGATAGGAGTATTTTACCTACAGTTTGTTTGTACGCAGCCGGACCTGGTGCTACTTTTTATTCTGCAATAAAAACGGTATATTTGTGTTCGACAAATACGATAAAAGGTTAAATCTGAATTTTATTTGAATGTTAAATTAAGTGTTTTAAATAATAAAATGTTATTTTATGTTTTTTTTTTCAAGTTTATAAGACAATTTCGTTTTTCTATGGTCATTTGAAGTTATATGTTGGTACTATTGGTATTAAGAAATGGTTCTGGTCATAGTTTTCTGACCGAATCGACCAATCCAAAGCTTAGACTTTCTTATTTTTCACAGTTATTACATTATTTGCAATAAATAAAGCTAACAGTGCTGTTTTGAAACTAAAGTTCGTTTTTTAATCTCGTAGACAAATTTGATGGGTGCAAATGTCAAATTCCAAATTCAAAAAACAAACAATAACTATTTGAAATGTCAAATTAATCTACGGGATTAAAAAACGAACTCACTATAGTTCGTCGTAATCCCGTAGACTAATTTGACATTTCAAATGGTTATTGTTTGTTTTTTGAATTTGGAATTCATCCCATCCGATTCTTTACCAAACTGCCTTCAATATCACATAATTATAACATAATTCTAATATCATAACTCAACTTCTCTCTGCCTCGTTGGTCTAGTGGTCACTAGCGCTACCGCTGAGCATGAGGTCCTGAGTTCGATTCCCAGGTCGGATAAGGTTTTTTTCCATGAGGAATTTCAAAGTAGCAGCCTGGAGTCTGGATTTGTACCCGGTTGATGGCTTGCCCCTTAATACATGGGACTTAAACATAAATGCGGGTGTACTATAGGTACACCTCTACCTAACTGTTCGAGGATTACAGACGTGTTACACATAACAATGTGTATCTCAATTTTTGTGAGGTTTTAGAAGTATGAGGAACAGGGTGTAAACACTCATCCTCCATAAAAAAGGAAAGTTTCATAACCAGGTCGGGAGTGGCTTGTTTAAATGTTGATCGCGCGGTAAACTCTAATTGCGCGATGCAGGATTTTGTGTGACGAAATGATTTTGTATGACGTCAGGTCTTTGATGCGTAGTTCGCATGTGGCGATGTAGATGCCGCTACAAGGTCGATCATGAGGTCGAAGGTCGCGTCTTTTTGGCAAAGTTTGAGACGCTCCAGTAACAGCATTTTGAGGGTTGTCTCCTGCAACCTAGCAAGCCCCTTATTTGTGGACTGCATATCTGTTCACCTAAGCGAGAACAAAAAATGACGAAAGACTATTTAGTTATTTTATTTTAATTATTTTCTTTCACAATCAATCTGCCTAGCCTTTTCCCAACTATGTTGGGGTCGGCTTCCAGTCTAACCGGATGCAGCTGAATACCAGTATTTTACATGGAGCGACTGCCTATCTGACCTCCACAACCCAGTAACTGGTTAATACGATACCCCTTGGTTAGACTGGTTGTCAGACTTTCGTGCTTCTGACGACTCGTAACGACTGTCAAAGATCCACAAATGACCGCCGGGACCAACGGCTTAACGTGCTTTTCGAGGTACGGAGGAGTCTCGATATGTGAAAATGGTCACCCATCCACGGACCAACCCCGGCAAGCGTAGCTTAACCTGATGGATCGACCCGAGCGGCTGTTATTACTTAGCCACCAGCTCCTAATTTAATTATTTTCTTTCACATAATAATAATATGTCAGTAGTAACACATCTAAAATTTTATTACCAGCTTGTAAACGAGCCTTCATAGGTAACTAGTGAGACCTTTGCGTGTTCCATTGAAGGAGTATCAAGCGTTCAATAATTCAGTTCCATAGAACAACGCGACCTTTACGACGACTGCCTTTTCCAACGAGCAAGAGTATCGGATCCGATCAAGTTGTGATATTTATTTTAACTGCATAAAAAGAGTTCAAGAAGAATGAACTTAGTTTGAAATCGATACTATAATGTCTGGCTCTGCGGAATGATTTTTATTTCGATTTATGTTTTTTTTATGTAAATGCACATTTTGCTGCAAAAGTAAATTTATGTTTACCTGTTTTTAAGTACCTACCGAATCCTACTAATATTATAAATGTGAAAGTTTGTGTGTTTGGATGTTTGTTACTCAATCACGCAAAAACGGCTGAATGGATTTGGATGAAATTTGGCGAACAGATAGTTTATAACCTGGATTAATACATAGTATACCTACTACTATTTTTATCCCGATATTTTCTCGGGATTGAGACTCACGCGGGTTAAACCGCGGGCGCAGCTAGTAATCTATAAGTTGGAGTACCTACCCTATATAGCATCTATACAAATCAATAAAATGAAAGTATCTGTTTGTAAATACCATTTTATTTGTTTAAAAAAACATATTTTTAGTAAATGCATATGAAATTATATACGGTAGGTACTTACATAAAGCAAAAGATTTTTTGAATTTTTTTTCTGGCATTGCATTCTGATGACGTTCATCAATTGTTTATTTTAATTGGATACAAAGTCAACATCAACAAACGTTCCATCTCCAATACAAATAACACAGTCGAAGTCCCCGTTTAGACAAATACCTAAACTAATCGAGAAACAAACAGGAAACGTGAAAACTGTCGCTAAACCTACAAAGTTTTTAACGTAAACAAACAGTCACGCGCAGGCAAATAAATAAAAAAAGTTGCGTAACAAAATTGTCGAAGCGCCCTGATTGGCTGAAAATTGTCAGTGTTGCTACATCGAATAATAGAATTTTGTATTGCCTGTCTGCATGGCCTTGGTTAGGCTATACTAATTCGGTGACGCTGCGTACGCGAAAAAATGTTCGAAAATAAATGAATAAACGTTAACGAATTTTCATGAACATTATTTGTCGATTCGCGAATGGTAAAGTTTTTTGAATCTTTCTTATATTCTTAAGGTTGTTTGTATAAAACGTAAAATAGTTATTTATGCAACTGTTATATAATAAAGGGTATTAAAACACGAATGTGGGTTATACACACATGAGTGTTTTAATACCTAATTATACACAGTTGCATACAAGATTTTATCTACACCCATGATATGAATCTTCTATAAAAGTTTATTTGCAATACCAATATCGAACAAAAATGGCGCGGTACGATGTGAATTCGAATTTTTCGAATTCTAATGTGTTTTGTTTTTAAATTAAGGTGCTTTGTTAATGAAACGCTCGTGGATGACAATGTTCTTTTTTTTAAATGAGTTGCATTATGAAATTCAGTACAACGTTATAACACCCGTTTGGATGATATTATGGTTACTATGACACTGGATGTTTTAATGTTGGCTTTGGCTAACTGTTTCAGAAACTTTTAGAGAGGATTTATAGCAAGGGTGTAGATAAAAATATTTATGGATGTTTTTGAATGAGCAACGATGAAAATAAAACTTCAGGAAACTTCAGGAAACCTTTGAAGACTTTATATCTCTTTACTATGGAACATCAAACAAACTTCGTTTTATTTTTTCTTCGTTGAATAATTATTTTGTAAACTGTACAAGAAACACTACCTACAAGAAAACCTTCAATTACTTTCTCCCGAAATCAAAATTAGGAATTCAAAGTCATTTACTTATTTGCTTTTAAACGCTATAATATATTGCGGTTTCGCCATAATGTTGGCTTACAAATATTAATATTAAAGTAAGGTGCTAATTGCACTTGCAATTAACGGCCGCGACTTAGGAGTTGTAGGTCGTAGGATCGAACCCTGACAGGCGCTTTACTTTGTGTAAGTTACATATTTCATTACCACTGCTCTCAAAACGGTGAAGGAAAACATCGTGAGGAAACCGGCATGTCTTAGAACCAAAAATTCGAAGGCATGTGATATCTACCAACACACACTGGCTCCGCGTAGTGGATACTCCCTCTCACTGAGAGGAGGCCTGTGTCCCAGCAGTCGGAACATTTTTGCTAATTTAAATAAACAAATAATTGGAGATAATTACTAATCTTCAATGATAAAATATTGTTAAAAATCCGCATTTGACACAACATAATAAACAACAGAACAAATTATATATAAGTAGGGTTTTTAAGATAATATAGGTCTAATCTACAACACATATTACCGATAGTGTATTCTCACACAATTTACTTACTATCAACGTCATTCCTTCTTATCAAACAAGGCACCAATAAACAAAACTCTAGTAAAAATCCATCAGACAAGATCAGCATGTCTTCCTAACACTGATTGATGGAAGATAAATTCGTATGAAAAACACAAGGGCTGTATCAAAGCGAATCGGGAGCAGTGAGACGTACACTGGTACGTATCGGGCTATCGGATCGAAAGATACATCAGTTACACTGGTTAACAGTGTACAGCGAAATGCAGTAGGATAATTTGCAGTTCGACTAATTAATGGTAGTTTAGAAAAGTTTTTATTCGTCTGGGAATCGGAAAATACACAATTTAAGTGTAATTATGCAGGCTCCTGGTTTAATTGGCACTTCGTAGATTGCATTTATAGGGTGACAGGCCGTGTGCTAGATAAAATTTCCAAATCGCAAAAAATGACGCACTTCCATACTCTTTTAGGCGATGAAATTTGAAAAATCCTTCAATAATGCTCACTTATTTTACATGAGGAACTCCTGTGTAAAATTTCATATTTCATGTTTATTTTATTTATTTCAAAATGTTATGTTTTTGTTTATGTCAATTTCATGTTTTTTCCGCGGATTAGGCTGTGCCTTGTCTGTCAATGAGTTTTTACCCAATCGTTTAGTGCAATAGTGGTAGGTAATACAGACTGGTTTATTTGAATAAATTGTAGGGTTCGGTTTCTGGCGAAACCGGAGTATGTAATTGCTTTGAAAAAATTGGAGTATTCCTCTTTTGACCACATTTTATAGTTTTTCAATTGCCTATAAAATCCATTTTAAAACTGCATTTTTGTGAGTCTTCTTGTTTGTAAGCTTGATGGAGAAACCTGGGAAGAGATTTTGCTATGCTTCTTTGGCTAAGCTAAGTCTGACGGTGGAAACCTGGTTACATTATATTTTTTTTTCCAAAAATCGTAATATCTCACAAAAATCTCATAAAATAATCCAATGATTTCTATATTCGGGTAAGATATAACTAAAAAACTATTTTAAAATCAGGCTTTTTAAAGAATAAAACCCGTACCGCAATAGTGCACAAACAAATAACTCATCATTTATGCGACGAAGTTATTCACTTCACAGAGCTAAGTTTTACAATTTATGCGACAAAAAAGCTGCCGTAACTTTTTTATAGTCTGAGTTTCGAAACTGGAATGTTTTACAAAGAAACTATTTTTTTTTGCGTCATCATTATAAGGTTTAAAAACCCTGAAATAAGTTTCCAGATACAACCTGATAATTTAAAAATCAGCATAGGCATCTTCTAGAAATCGGATCTTGTTCTTGAAATCTTAAAATAGATTTTTTCATTTCTTGATATATCGAGTAAGCTCTGAATATTGAATTGACACTGGGCTTTAAACGGTGACACTTCACCGTTTAAAATCACTAGCTTGATGAGAATAGAGGCCCTAGTGTGAGTTTTTTTTAACCATCTCGACTTTACGCAACGACCGCGTTCGGCGCTCCTATTGGCCTTTCACCAGTGAAGGCCAGTGAAGGACCAATCGGAGCGCCGAACGCGGTCGATGCGTAAAGTCGAGAAAGTTAAAAGAAACTCCCTCTCCTATAGTGTCAATCCCTAGAATCAGGTGGAAAGCTCAGCTCACTTCAACCTCACTTTACCCGGTGATTTTTTTTTACAGAATATAGGGTTACAGTTCTGACTCCTTTTAAGTGTTATTTTCTTTTTATTCGAGATGTGTTGACCGCCATTTAAACAGTTTTATTCGATCTGCTTTATTCTGTACTACCGTATGATGCACACTGTCCTTTACGGAAGCAATAGACGAATGGCCTTTTTATATTATTTTTATAATCTTTCAGACAGGCGTTAAAAGTAGACAGATTTTACTTAGGTATCTAATAGGTATCCACGTAAAATCTGTCTAAGGTAATAGGTACTACCTATTACCTCATTTTGTTTCATAATATTCTGTGCTAACCGAAACTTCTGCTCCCACTACTACACCACTAGCGGACTATATCTTCTTGAAGATATATATCAGTTACACATCCCGGTTCATTGAACTTTACATAGACGGTCGAGGCTAATCTTTCAGTAATCACGCTCATACGATAAGCTCACGCCACATTTGTCTTGTTTTACGTATTTTATCCTCATCCTCGTTTGTTTATATGATGCCGAACGAAATCTTGTTACGATGAGCCCGTTTGCTAAAGAAGATGTATTTCAAGCTCTATTTTGACAGGATGAGGAAATTCTTTGTAAATATTTTATGGCTATTTGTTTGTCAATATTGCTATGAAGTTAGGTGGATTACATTGGTGATGTAAAAATTATAATGAAGGAGATTAGAGTCAGGTATTTTGGAAACTTGATTTTTGCAAATTAGTTAAAACTAGCTTAAATATCAATTTAAAGAACCCTTTAAAAAAACTGACCCACTAAAAAGCGAGAAATAAAAACTTTTTTACAAAAAAACAAACAACCGACTTCCAAAAAAACTACAAATTTAAAAATAATTTTAGTTTTGGAAGTCGGAACCGACTTGGGCAAATAAATAATTACCAATTCCGTGATTTTCTGTGGAAGCCATATAGACATCTTTTTCCAACCTGGAAATTGATTAAGAATATTGTGATATCGTATACTTTTACAATGTTTGTAAATATGTGAGCACCATGTATTCACATATATAATTAATTTATTTGTCATTGTTCCATTTTTAATTCTTTTTTACCTAATTGTGGTACCTACAGTAAATGTATTCTCGGTGCATCGTCTTCACATCTATCTATCTATACTATATATAATATAATATATATTATATATTATAAAGCAGAAGAGTTTGTTTGTTTGTTTGAACGCGCTAATCTTAAGAACTACTGATTGGAATTGAAACATTCTTTTTGTGTTGGATAGTCCATTTATCGAGGAAGGCTATAGGCTATATAACATTACGCTACGACCAACAGGAGGGAACATAAATGAAATATTTTGCAAAAACGGGAAAAATAATTCCCTTTTGAGAGCTTTCGTTGCGTGCGCTGCGAAAAACGGTTTATGTTATGTAAATATCATGTATGACGGAATTGTTCCTCTTCAAAGGTTCTAAAAAAAAGTCCGCGACAGCACATGTCTATCTTTTAAGATTGACTCACTATAACCTTTTTTATGGTAATCAAATTTGTTCGAAATTAATGCATTATTTGCGAAGGAGTTTTATCAACATAATATTAATTCTTATTCAAATAAATAGTTTTATCATCAAGGGTATTTATTTAGCAGTAAAATACTTTTTAATGCATTTCAATCGAACATTTAATTTCTAAGTTATCACAAGTATAAGAATACAATACGCGAACCGTTCGACGCTGGCGCCGCGACGTTCCTCTCTAGAGAGGAG
Organism: Lithophane socia; assembly: GCA_947522985.1. Lineage (NCBI taxonomy): Eukaryota > Metazoa > Arthropoda > Insecta > Lepidoptera > Noctuidae > Lithophane > Lithophane socia. The sequence continues at coordinate 3,835,161 of OX383267.1, forward strand.
AGGATAGGCACACGGGTAGACCATGACCTGGAACCTCGACCTGGCATAGGATACGTTTTATCCCTATAATCCCACGGGATCGAGACCTACGCGGGTGAAACCACAGCTAGTGTAATTATATAATTGATGTAAACCAAATATTGTAAAACATGTTTTAAAAGAGTAACGGTGGAGTTTCTTGCCCATTCTTCTCCATACGAAAACTACCGTTTGGAAGGGGCAACTAGAATCAGTTCTATTTCTATTTCTATGTATTTGACGTTCAAAAGTGCCTTTAACGTGCCTACTTGGAATAAATTATTTGACTTTGATTACAAACCATGATCGACCGCTGTAAGCAAGAGAAAATATCAAAAGAAAATAATACACGAAGAAAAGTTATTTCTTCAATGAACAATGACGGGGTTGGGAAACCCTTAAACACCAATTAAACTTTCCGGTAACCGTTCTATATTTAGGTATAATGAATAAATATTTGTCGATTGATTGTTCTTATAATAATTCGTTTTCGTAACGGCAAAGAGTTTCTAAATCGATTTATTACTTGAATCCAGATAGAAGCACAATTATCATCACAGGAGCTCGTGGCTTATTAATAACAGCCACACGGGTTGATTCATCAGGTTAAGCTACGCTTGCCAGGGTCCGTGGATGGGTATCCATCTTTACGTACCGAGACTCCTCTGTGCCTCGGAAAGCACGTTAAGCCGTTCGTCCCGGTTGTCATTCGTGGATCTTTGACAGTCGTTACGGGTCTTCAGAAGCTCGAAAGTCTGACAACGAGTCTTACCCAGGGTATCGTATTACCCAGTTACTGGGTTGTGGAGGTCAGATAGGCAGTCGCTCCATGTAAAATACTGGTATTCAGCTGCATCCGGTTAGACTGGAAGCCGACCCCAACATAGGAAAAGGCTAGGCAGATTGATTGATCCAGATAGAAGCAAATAGAGACATTTCTGAATCTTGAAGAACTGGATTATTTGTTCCCTTATTTAGTCTTCCTATGTTCCCAAAACTCTTTACACAATAAACTACGCTATCTGCAAGGGTTTTGCATCTTTTTTAAAACACGGGCATATCATTGTCCCAAAGCATTTTCACATAACTGATAAAAAATATTAACAAGCTATATTTATTAACAGAATCTTACACAATTACACATTAATTAAAAGTTATAAAACTCTTGAAGTACTAAAAAAAATTTCGAAGAAAAACACGCAGTGACAAGAAAAAGGTTCAATTTTTTAACTAAATTAATTCATGGAGTTCGACAACTCGCTGTTTTCAGTTTTTTAATAACTTTTTTTTAATTAGTTGGCGCTCAAAGAGTTCCTTTTATGAAGAGGGACGAGCAGTCCGTTTTAAATTGTTCTTGTATTCATTAAACGCCTTTGAAAGTGTTGTTGACCTTTAATTTGGTCTTCAGCCGACTTTCAAATAGGTTAACTGTATTTTTAAATATGTCCAAGCATACTCGAGGCAGTGTTTTTTCATTTTTTAATGGGTTTAATATTGAGATATTAATTCTGTTATTAATAGCTTTTCTTCTAATTGATTCCTCTTTATTGTATACCTAATTTTTTACTCGCCTACGACGCATCAAAGAAATGGTAATGCATTAAATTAAGTACGCTTCGCAATATCGAATGGCCGTAAGATCGAACCGCTCAACTGTTGATTGGCCTTTATAAGGCCGATAACAATTAAAATTCTATTGTCTCTCGTTAGTGACAGTTGGAGGTATAATAGCCAAACACGAAGAAAGTCCACAATAATAATATTATAGACTATCTGCCTATTTGTATCACAGCTTAACTATTGTACCTAAGTGTTTAATGATATTCAGCTAAAACAAAATACATTACTAAGGGCTGATTTTATCAAAGTAATGACAAACTTTTATCAGTGGAATAAAATTGATATCTGACAGTTTTTGAATGGAAAAACTGTCAAAAATTCAAAATTTATCCTCAGGATAAGACTTATACTCGGTATAAAAGTTTGGTGAAATTCGCCCTTATACTTTCTCTTTTAACCAAAAAAATCTATAAAAGAAATAAAACTTCTTAAAATTCTTCTTAATAAAAATCTAAAATTCACTCATTCACTAATACAACGCATAGCCTAAACCGCTGGGTTTAAAATCATGACATTTAACAAAAGAGCTCCTTAAATAACGAAAGAAGCGCTCCATAGGTAACAAAGGGGTGATTTTCAAAAATTCATGCCCTAATGGGTTAAAAAGAGGATGAAACTTTTGTATGGAATTTCGACATTTTTGTCGATGGGAAATCCTATTGAGCGTACGGGTAATCATAAAAGACTGTCACAACATACAACAAAAATCTCGGCTAAAATAACTACACAAATCTAAAATATACGTACTAAAACGTCACAGACGGAATAATCCAATCTGACTGAGTAAGCTCTAGTATTTTTCTTACTTGCACAATAAATTAGCGGTTCAAAGCATTAGACTAACTTATTGCATTTTTATCCAAGCTCTCGCCGCTTCACTTTACGAGTAAACTTAAGAAGAAATAAAGTTTGCACTTCGAACTGAAATTAATGAATTATTTATTGTAAGTATTGTGTTTATTTAGTGCTTCTTTTATCGTGAAAGATTTGCTACTTTCAGACATTATATCGATCAAATAAGAAAATCTTTCAAATCTACCCCATTTATAAGATGCAAGTTTCTTGCCTGTGGCAAACTAAATTGAAGCAACGAATTACTTGCATCGTGTATCCTGTATACAAGATTCAAGTCATTCGTTGCTTTATATTTGATGGGTAGAACACTCCCTTAATTTTTGTCGATTATTTGCAAAGTCACCCTGTATAAACTTTTATTGTTGCTTCCCACAGGCATTTAAATTGCACCGTGTAAATCCAGCTTCACTTTTGCTAAACATTGCATAAAGTTCAGACAAGTTTAAACGCCAAAAAAGTATGGCACTTTCGCGCGAACTCTACGTCTATATACGTTATAACAATAAAACTTGTATTGTGTCTCGTTTACTGTCTGCCAATCGATTAAGTAGACGGTAATCATGACTACGCCAAGTTTAAGCGACTCTTATCTAATCAGGGTATCCATATTTCCACTGTTGGGACTTTGGTCACCGCTTTCTTCTCACTGCACCCTATCAAAGTTCCTACTGTCAGAAACTCGAGTTTGCCTGAATTGCTTCACGAGGAGACATCTTCGAGATTGACACAACGCGGGTCCAGTTTGAGTCGGTGGACAGCACACTGTCTTCGAATTTTCGAATCTACATACGACACTCGGTTTCCATTTGGAACTACGCCAACAAAACCACAACATACAAATAAGGTAACATTCTTTACTAATGTCCTAAAAAAATAACAACAATCTCCCCCTTTTCTACCAATATTTCCCAATAGCAACCAATAATTATGGCGACGCACGCTCTAATGATCACGTTAAAGTGTTCGTGAACACATTTAACACTATTATTAAGTGTTATTTGGACTAGTTATCAAGCCACGCAGGCGGTGCCGGCGGCGATCGCTACCTATAAAGGGGCAGTAAGGTTCTTGTGTATTATTTCTGTTTTCCGCAACTAATAACACGTCCATGAAAAGTGTTTCAAAAGAACTGTGAGTATTCTGGAAGCGTACGATATTTTATAGTTTAAAGTTAAAGTTTTCAGTTCTATATTTTGAACGTTATGGTCCCCGAAACGACAAATGACAATTGTCAATGTTTTGTGTGTTCGCTTCAATTGCATTTGGTAGATAAAAGTACTTTCAATATGGGAAAAAATACGAAATAGCAAAAAAAAATTATCTGTTTCATACATTTTCATCGGGTAAATATTGCAAATTTGTATGGAACAACAGATTTTTTTTTTCAGAGTTGGTCTTATAGTGAAAGTCGCTCTAAATCATGAGTACTCTCACGCCCTGAATGGTAAACAGTGAATTAAAAATCACCGTATATACAGGGCGTCGCACGGATATGCCACATGGAGGGAAAGTACCTTGAATATTGTAGATGGAACATTTTATATAACGTAACATATAACGGGTTCGATTCCCGGTTCAACCATGTAATTATTTAAATTTCTGTGAATGCAGTTTAAATTGTTTTTTAAATTAATGTTTTTTAAATTAATTTTTAAAATAATGTCTTCTTCCAGTAAAATGTTCCATCTACAATATTCAAGGTACTTTCCCTCCATGTGGCATATCCGTGGGACGCCCTGTATACTGTGGAGATATCATTGTTATGGTACCTACTCGTATATAAACACTGCAATAGCGTCCACCTCCGGTTACTGTCTCGAGTCAATAGAACTCTCGATATTGGATTGTGTTTAGTTCTAGGAGAGCACCAAAAAATCTGCTCTTTTATTACTAAAATTCTAATAAAATTAAAAATTGTTTAGACAATTTTGTCAAAGAAAAAGTTGGACGAAAAAATATTAACCAGAGGAAGAACCTTATTACATAATTTATCACATTTTTATGACGGAGTTGCTAATTAAAAATATACGACGTCAGATATCTACTATTTCCTTTGATCTTTTTTTCTATCATTGAGAAAAAAAAAATTAAAGTAACTACGATAATCTTACGTTAAAGATATCATCCTCTTTTTCAATGCTTCACAGCTTAACTGCTAAGCTTTTGTCGTTTTAGGGCTTTTTTTTGGGGTAATCTTTTTATCTGAGAATATAATATTGTGGTATGACAGTTTTTGTATGGAAAATATATTGCCAAACTCACATATTTATTCTTCAGTTAAAAGATAACCGACTATTGAAAAATCAGCCCTTAGATTATGATACAAATATAATTGATATCTAATGGAAAGTCTTGCTATGACCCCTTAGCTTTGATGATAGTAAATGTAGTATGATAGATAAATGTTTGTGATTTATTATTTGTGATAGTAAATATAGTATGATTATTGTATTATTAATGATTTTGATTTTATTCGTGGTGATTTTGACATAATTGTGAAAGATTTTGACATTATTGCTATTAATTATTTTGAAATTATTATCAAGATTTGCCAAACATAATTTACTAACACTGGTATGTAAGATGTGTGTATGTAATTATTAACACATTGGATTGTACATATGATCTGTTCAAAAATTATAAAATAATAAAAACATCTGTAAATGATATAATAATAATAGAAAATGACTAGCTTCGGCCCGCGACTTCTTCCGCGTGAAATTTCGGCCCCCGACCCACCGCGTCACATAGCATCGCCCGCCCGCCCTATTTCTTCGTTTTCGCTTAGCGCTCTTTCTGACTTTTTTATTTTTGCTCGGCTACTATTGGTCGTAGCGTGATATTAAATAGCCCATAACTCATCCTCAAGAATTGTGTGAGTAATAACAAATCGAATAATCTATCGCTGGTTATCGATATTAGCATTTGAAACGAAATATTTTAACTATATAAACTACAAAAATGTATGTGCTTACAAAAAAAGCTAAATCTAGAAGGTACATTTATTGATATTACAGTAAGCAACTCAATGAAGGTTTGTCAAAAAATATCTACTAATCACAAACATTAACAATTCTACCATTTAAAGAATAAACACCCCAGTATGTTTTCCATTCTGGTAGCAGTTCCGTACAGTGATATATATGAACCGTTTCTTGCAACGTGGGCGGATGACATTAAAAACCGCTTAGTGGTGCGCACAACGAAATACCGGCAATTTTGGTGGCCACTTAAAAATATAGAAACCATCCGTAGGTAGGTCGCTGTAGCAATTTAGTAACGAATCGTTTGTTGCGAGTATTTTTCTTTTGTTTTCGTTTTTAATGATCATTTTGTGTTGGTTATACCTGTTTACCTCATATTGTAATAAATAGGTTGGTACCTACATAGATATAGATACTGTTGCGCAATATGACGCCACAACGAACGAAACTGTTTTAGGTAAAGTGCCTTTCACCAAATACTTTCTTTGCCGTAATGTTGGCTCCACTGTTAAATTTTAAAAACGGACCTATTAGGTAGCGTCGTTGCGGCGGCGTAGCGTATTCGTATTGGTCCTGCAACAGAGGAGCCAACATTACGGCTTATGAACTACGACGGGACACGTTGGTCCCGGCTGTCATTTGTAGATCTTTACCAGTCGTTAGAAGTCGGCAGAAGCCCGAAATTCTGACAAGTCTTACCAAGGGGTATCGTGTTACCCAGTCACTGGGTTGTGGAGGTCAGATAGGCAGTCGCACCATGTAAAACACTGGTATTCAGCTGCATCTAATTAGACTGGAAGCCGACCCCAACATAGTTGGGAAAAGGTAAGGCAGATGCAGAATAAAGCAATTCATCAGGCCAAAAATTGACAAACCACAAAAGCCCGGCTAGTTCACCAGTAGGTAGATACCTAACAGAGACAAAATCGTAAGCCCAACCATGCATGAACATTTTTCACTACTCTTTCACTTTTTAATTTCACCTCCGTTTAATATATTTTACGTATAATAAAACAAAGCAATAACCGTACATCATTTTCTCCCCTTTTTTACACGCCCGAAGAAAATGCACGCGATTTCACTTGTTTACTGTTACTAAAGACTAGTTTACATTGTGCGAGTTAGATGGATGGCGAGTGATAATTTACGAATGAAGTCATGCTATGGAGAACTTTGACAGAAAAATATTTGGATGCACGCAATCCGAAGTTAGCCAATAGGTATAGTCGAATAGACATTTTAAAATTTAATAAGTGAATTTTTAATTCGACATAAAAGTAGTCTGTTTTTTAATCTCATAGCCTAATTTGACATCTCAAGTGATTGTTGTTTGTTTTTTCAATTTGGAGTCTGACATTTGCACCTGTCAAATTAGTCTGCGACGTACAGATTTATGTGTACCTATTCCAAAAGAATGATCACAAAATATTATTCTTTTTTGTTATGTCATGTCAAGTTGTATAATTGGCCTTGTTGACCTTGTTATTTTGGTCAACCAATCAAAACTGTTACCACAAGATATGAAAGTAGAACTACTTTTCATAGCCTTGATCAGACATAAAACTTAGCAAATATAAGTAGGTACATACTGTACTGTATACCTTAAATGAAATGCAATTTGCGTCTGACGGAATGGAAAACCTAACTAGTTTTAGGTTTTTACGTTTGTATGAAACGGCTGAGAAACGATGAAACGTTTATGTAATATCAAAACGGCGGGAGAGCTTTTCCATGGTTTCATCATTATCATCATCATTTCAGCCGAAAGACGTTCACTGCTAGACATAGGCCTCCCCCACGCACCACCACTTCGACCGATTCGGTGATTTAAGCACCTAGCGGATTCCTGCGGCCCTCACAGGGTCATCAGTCCACCTTGTGGGAGGCCTTCCAACGCTACGTGTTCCGGTACGCTGGCGCCACTCCAGAACCTTTCTGATCTGATTTTTAATGCCTATCTTACTAATGTAATATTATGTCCTGACAGCGCGCCCCTTTTTAAACCCTTAAAAAAAATACTAGCACTGTCTGAACGCAGCCTTATAAGAAAATAAAGGATACTGCTAACATCTGTGAGTCGCTTTATTCTTTTGTAGCAATAATGACATGTAGGTAATAGCTTCGGTGAAATGAAGTTAAAAATTGGTACGTCACTGGTACTATTAAATAACCACCGCATGCACATTCAACGGCCAGTTGGCGGGTGGGTTACCAGTAATTAGAAATGAAATGAAAATGTTTATTTTGAAAATCCTACTTCGTATTAATATTATAAACGCGAAAGTTTGTGAGGATGGGATGTTTAATGTTTACCTTACCTTACTATCGAATTAGTCTTGCGTTTTAAGGACATCATATACCTTTTACTTCTGTTTTGTTAAAAACTTGTTTCGTCTAATCAAAGCTCTGGCATATTTTTATTTAGTTTTATACACACAAAACAAGATCGGATCGGTTGAAGTGGCGATGCTTGGGTGCGGTTAATGCCCTGTATTATCCGAAGATAAAGAAAAAGTCAATTATTCGTAGGATATGGTATGTACGCAGATGGCTATTAAGGTTATGTTCGGAACACATCCAACTCTGTCTGTTTGTATGTTACCTTTTCACGCTAAACTAAACCACTGAACGGATTTCAACAAGGAGATAGTATGGCACCCAGGGGAAGGACATAGGCTACTTTTTACCCGACTACGGCGAAGAAAAAAGGAGGGTTATGATTTTGACCCGTACGTATGTATGTATGTATGTTCATCTGTTCCCTCCTATCTTCCAAACCACTTATCACAATTTGACAAATGAGGTATCGTTAGAAGCGAATAAAAACTAAAACCCAACTACGACTTAAAAGGTATAAACAAGACACCACAGACAGACAAATTAAAAATCCGGAGTCACACGTAATCTGTTCGATTTATGCCCTAACACGTGTGACTCCAGATTTTTAATTTGTCTGTCTGTGGTGTCTTGTTTATACCTTTTAAGTCGTAGTTGGGTTTTAGTTTTTATTACTTGTTTTTTTTTTTAATTCTTTTTATCAACATACCACGCGGGCAAAGCCGCGGGCGGAAGCTAGTTGCTAATATTTCCCTGTTTCCGCCGCTTGTATTGTTTTGTGTATTCCCGTGATGTTATGTTATGTTTGTTGCTCCACTTGTTCCTGTTCCTGCCGGTGTGTGGATCACTAAAACGTCCCACAGAAATGTCAAAAAGCAAGAAACGTTAATATTTCTGAGACAACTATAAGGATGCCTCAAGCGCAAACAAGACATTTCTTAGGCAAATTGCCTCTCAGCCTCCGCGAACAAATAAGGACATTACTTTAAAACGAGACCGTACATAACTTTGTAGAAACCGCTGTATCTTTACCCTCTAAACATTTACAAGTACACAAGTTGGCAAAAAAGTCAGGAAATTTGATTTTTTATTAGAATTTGAAAGAGTTGTTTAAGACAATGATTTGGATTTAGGTATTTAGGTATTTGGAGGAGCTCGTGGCTAAGTAATAACAGCCGCTCGGGTCGATCCATCAGGTTAAGCTACGCTTGCCGGGGTTGGTCCGTGGATGGGTGACCATTTTCACATATCGAGACTCCTCCGTGCCTCGGAAAGCACGTTAAGCCGTTGGTCCCGGCTGTCATTTGTGGATCTTTGACAGTCGTTACGAGTCGTCAGAAGCACGAAAGTCTGACAACCAGTCTAACCAAGGGGTATCGTATTACCCAGTTACTGGGTTGTGGAGGTCAGATAGGCAGTCGCTCCATGTAAAATACTGGTATTCAGCTGCATCCGGTTAGACTGGAAGCCGACCCCAACATAGTTGGGAAAAGGCTAGGCAGATTGATTGATTTGGATTTAGGTATTATTCAGGGGTAGCCCTAACAACATTTTAGCTACAATGGCGGACAAGGTCGATGGACCATTTATCAGGCTCTGGGCTGGCAGACATGTGCGTGCACATGTTCATGTAGCCAACTAGTTTATAAGTTACATATATCATATCTTTAAGTTAATATGTTGTACTAACATAGGATAAGTTCATACTAACACTATATGGATCTCTTGGTCTGAAATACAATACAATACAATATCTTTATTTTCTCTCTTCACAAAGGTTCACATAGTTATCATAAATATAATTGTAACAATAACGTTATAACAAAATACATAATATATGTTCCTTTGTGAGAGATTGGCGTCCATACTAGGATACCCTGTGTGACGGATCCCCAGGCTCTCACCTCCCTGCCAGGGTTGCGGGTTAGTCCGAAAGGGATACCGGGACCTTGGCAACAGGCAACTGAAGGAACACGGGTGGGTTTTAGTCAGTAAAAGTCTGACACGCCCTTCCGCTCCACCCAGAGCGGGAGAAGTCATTGGATGATTTCCCACCCTCAAAAAAAAAAAAAAAAAAAAGGCTCTCACCTCGAACTAACTGTAATTTACCTCTAATACAATAGGTAATTTGAATACTTAGAAAAATGATTATTGTGGAAGGGAAAAAGGCAGACAATTTAATTAACGCAAAAAATAAAATCATATATGGTGTAGTGTAATATGAGTGTAGTGTAATTAGTGTGAAGTAAAGTGTCCAGTGAAGTGGAAATAAAGATTTGAATTTGAATTATTACATACATAAAGTCATGTTTTCTTCCCATGAGGGCAGACAGAAACTACAGAACGCCACCTGCTACGATCCTTACATATTCCTTTTGCCTCATTTACGTTCATACATCTGGTCATTCAAGCACGCCGGGTGCGAGTACTACACACCTGACCTTTCTAAAAAACATCACCAATAGGATAGGATATTGTTGTGTCTCAAATTCATCTATTGCAGCACGCGTAGCATGACCACCGTAAAAACGGGTTTTGTCGACTGAAAAATAGACAAAATGGCAGATTGTGATTGTTTATCTGTCAATTTGTCTATTCTTCCGTCGAGATATAGGGGCCAGGTTTTCGAACGAAAATTATCGCAAAATAAATGTGAAAAATTGTCAAACGCGCGTAAACTGCTACGATTGGTTGGATGATTTATCAACAGCCAATCGCGCCCTTGGCAATTTGTCCAATTATATAAAAAAGGAAGAGAAAGAATAAAAAAAATTGTCCGCATTGCGGTCATCAGGAAAAGGGCCGAAAATGCTGTCAGCATGGCTATGTCAAACGCGCGTAAACTGCTACGATTGGTTGAATGATTTATCAACAGCCAATTGCGCCCTTGGCAATTTGTCCAATTATATAAAAAAAGAAGAGAAAGAATAAAAAAAATCGTCCGCATTGCGGTCATCAGGAAAAGGGCCGAAAATGCTGTCAGCATGGCTATACTGACAGCATTTTCGGCCAAAAAAAGAGCATTGCCATACAACTTAGCCACGTTGTATGGAAATGCTGTTTTTTTGGCCAGCCTATGTACGACTATTGTACGTACATATATGAAGAATAAATAAATAACTGGAGGTTATTCAGAGGTGGTGAAACAGACCATAAAGTTCCCTTGTCCTAGTCGGACTGCATAACCGATAGTGGCGCCCCCATTTCAGCTCTTTTTTGCCAGCCCATAACAGTAAATCGGGCATCCTAAAATATTGTTTCTAAAAGGAAGTGAGCACCTACCTAGTACTTCACTAGTTGTGATTTTGGCACCCTGTTCTGGCTCTAGAATCTCATAAATCACGAAGTTGGCGATATATTTTTTGACTCGACACCAGAACCATATCGATATTAAAATCGAGTTCGCAAATGGTTTTATGAAATTAAAATTTTATAGCTTTAGCAACTGAAATCTATTTGCGGGGAACTTTTAGTGTTTTCCTTGTGATGCATTGGATAAGTTGGACAAGTCCATTTAACAGACTAAACCTTTTTTGACATCTTATTAGTAGTCTACTTACTACTTACCTACTTACTAGTCTGAAGTTGTCATTTGTGGTCGTAACCTCTACTTCACATCAATGGTAACACTTTCACATTAACAACGCCTTGAAGTTTTCTTTATTGAGTTGCAAATACAATTATTTACCTTAATTACACTACAATACTTATATTATAAAAAATAATACAAGAAAAAAATGCGATTTTCCTAATGCAAGTGTAAACACTGAATCTAAAGCGGTTGACTGTACACACCAAGTCATACCTTTATGAAAGTCTTTTTCAACTTTCATTAACGCCCGGATACTTACTGTAAATACATTTTTAAATACACTTATTTTGTTACACATTAGGTAAAGGCGGAACACATTAGGGCGCACCACATTGTAAAAATCCTTCTAAGTCACTTTCGTTTTGTATGAAACATCGCACATTTTCATTTTTGTATTGGAATGCGATGCGCCGCGGCTATAATGTGCGCTTAGCTTAAATGTGAAGTAGCCCGTGTACTAGCTTCTGAGGCCTTAGTGCGAGTTTATTTTAACTATCTTCACTTTACGCATCGACCGCGTTCGGCACTCCGATTGGCCCTTCACTGGCCTTCAATGGTGAAGGGCCAATCGGAGCGCCGAACGCGGTCGATGCGTAAAGTGAAGAAAGTTAAAAGAAACTCGCACTAAGGCCTCAGTAGCTTCTGACTTCGACTGCGTCCGCGTGAAATGTCTTGTTTTAAAATATAGGTAGGTACTTTATCTCTCGGCAATACTGTAGCTTCCCAATAATGAAAGAATTTTCGGAATCGGGTCAGTGTGTCACTCTTTCACGCAAAAACTATTGAACGGATTTGGATGAAAATTAGCACACAGATAGTTTACAACCTGGATTAATATATTTTTTATCCCGATATTACCACGGAATCGAGTGAAACTACGGGGCGCAGCTAGTATATGTAGAAATACATCAATAAACTATAGAAGAGCTTAGGTTATAAATAATAAAGCCACAGCCGAGCCGGTGCTATCTTGCCTACATTAGAAGGTAGCCTGACCTTTAACCAGTGGTTAAGGATTACTCGAGCTATGACTAGTTGATACCAAGTTGGGCTTTGAAAACGACCGATACTGATAACCAAAATCAAAATCAAAAGTCATTTATTCAAATAAGGCTGAGAATCAACGCTTTTCGAACGTCAAATCAATTACATAAGACAGTCCCATAAAACGCTCGCCCTTCACCACTGCCTAGTACTTTAGTTGGGAAGACGAAGTGGCGCAACAAACTCCCCAGCAGCACAGCTGTGTGTCCATTTAGAAAAACTTGATTTTATACAATAGTAGGTATGCAAAGTAATTAACGTTACGAGACACAGAACATTAAATTAAATTATTTGCCATAATGTCAGTAGCACAAACCAATATAACAACAGATTTTTTGATTTAAAAATGAAAAGAAAGCATATTTTTCTGATATTCATGATCCTCTTCGCTTTTCGCAATTTATTTAGAAGAGGCGCTGTAGCATTTGTGCTTCCCTCAGTTAGGTTTTGGCAGACCTTATTGGGAGACCTTAAAAATCTACATACAACATGAAAAAGGTAAACAAATATCACACGTTTTCACTCACTCCCGGTCCCCGCCAACTTCGTGGCCCAAACATTGTGGTATTCTTCCAACGCAGCCGAACGCTCCCATGACAGAGGTTTCAAAATTACTACGCACTTAGCGTAAGTTACACTAAATTGAGTTTAGGGCCTAAGTTAGGGGCCGCCTTTTGCTGGTTATGGAACGATGCCAAGTTGATAAATAAAGATGTTTTATTACTGGACTCCTGGTTTCAGGGTTATTGAAATCTCTTGTTTGTTTAAGTTTGAAGTGAGAAAATTAATTTACGTAAGTAGGGACTATTTGACTAAAATATAACGGATCTACATAGAGTTTAACAAAGTTAGTAAGATCTTGTGTAAGAAATAGCTCTATGTTTTTCTAACCAAGTAGTATTACGTTCCGTTTTATGGGACTGCTGGGACAAAATCTGTGTAAACACACAAATGTTTCTATCCTTTGAATTTGGCTGTCCATGGAATTTGAAGCATCCGCGTCCAACACCACATTTCGAATGCGTCTATCCTCTGTCTTTCTCTTGCTCGGATTGTCCACCTCTCAACTCTATAGAGGAAAATCGGGAAAACTAGTGCTCTGACCAATTTCATTTTTTTTTTCCTAGCCTGCGCTGTCCCACTCCTGGGCAAAGGCCTCCCGCCCGCGCGTCCTCTTTCCAGTTTTGATGGAACCTATCCAGCTCGTCCCGCCATCTCCTACGTGGTCTGCCGAGACCCCGTCTCACTGTCTCAGGGCACCAGTTCTGCGGTATTTGGGCCCCACAGTTTGTCCGGCCTGTGGCAGACATGTCCTGCCCAGTCCCATTTAAGTTGGGCAGCCTTTTGAGCCACGTCAGCTATCTTTGTTTTGGATCTAAAATATAATCTACCTAAAACCAATAAATAGTACAAAAAAATATTAGCACAAACTTCAAGAACAACTTTAAGATCAAAGAAGTTCAATAAATAAAAACAGTCGCCACCAATATCTAAAATCTGAACAACATTCGACAAAATGGAAGTCAAAAACAATCCGACACAAATAATTCCTTTGAGAAAGTTGCCACAATATTTTATTATAAATTGTTTATTTTTCACCGAGGGCAACAGAGTAAACAGAAAATATTGCCAAAGGTCTGAGAGAAATTAAAAAGTTTTAATTGAATATTAGCCAGCTGAGCGGTTATGGAAAGTTACTTTCTTCATTGGAGCTGTTCGCTCACTGTGTTAAAACTTGCCAGATTGAAGTTATACCGAAAATATACGCGTTGGTAAAAAAGTAATTAAATCTGAAGGATCGAAAGTTCTGCCAAAGGGAAGTGGGCTGCAGGGTGGAAATGCTGTTGCTTTGCAGTTTTCATGCATAAGATTATAATTTTATACTTGGAAATAGGTAGGTAGGTTTATACCTACAAGAAAACTTTCATTGTCAGTCAAGAAGATTTTTAACATTCCCCTAATGGGATGTCAAATACTTCCCATTTTACACGATTCAAGTTTCTTGGTTGTGGCCTGCAATTTAGAAAAAAAAATGACTTGCATCGTCTAAACACTGTCTTTTAATTTTGTTTCAACTTATGGCATTCCACAGGCAATTGAATTGCACCGTGTAATCAGGCTTTACTGAACTTTTTTTTGCACCCGTACTTACATACTCCTATTTCCGCAGACATCGAACCATTGTCAGTGTAACAGAAATTGCGATGCAGGGAAGTCCCCTGCAGCCACTTTGGCAGAATCATAATAGGAAAATATTATGAATCATCGTAAAATGTCACTAACTGACAACTCATATTATGATCTGCGTGCGATTCATATTACGAAATAATTCATCTGTTTGACAGGTTTTTAAGGATGTTCGTAAAATGGTCCACAATTATGAATGGATTTTGTGTCAAATTAGAGGAATTGTTAATGACAGCTGGAAATTCAGGAAATGAATTGCTTTTAGAGGAATTGCTAATGTGGCCGTTTTAGGTCCCCAGGTTCTTTCTAACGGTTCGCAGAATGTCATAAGTTCTCATTACCAATAATGTACCTACCTCAAGTAGGACTAAACTTAAAAATTGATGGCAAGAAACCAGATGCTATTACGGAAACTGTATTTCTAGGAATTACTAGGAATTAGATTTTAAATTGCAATGGGGCGCCCACATTAGAGCTCTTTCAGGCTTAGATTAAGTTCTCCCCGTTCTCTATAAATCTGTGATTTATTTATTTAAAATTTTTCCACATTAGGTAACATTTTTCTTTTGCAAGTTATCTAATCTAACTAATATTATAAACGCGAAAGTTTGTAAGTATGGATGGATGGATGGATGGATGGATGTTTGTTGTTGTTTGTACTCTTTCACGTAAAAACTACTGTTTATCCCGATGTTCCCACGGAATCGAGACGTACGCAGGTGAAACCGCGGGGCGCAGCTAGTCACTTATAAAGTTAAATAGTTCTTCGTTGTTATTCTCCGTTTCCGTGACACCATGTATTATAAAATTATTCTTCCTGTTCGCATCATGCAAATATTTTATTTTCCTGTTCAATTTTTGCACTTCTACGCGCGCCCCACCCGCCCCCGCCAGCCGCCGCAATGGCCGCGGGTGGAATATTCTTGTGGAAAAATGTAGATTTTCTTTTTTTTTAAGTTGTTTTTTTCCATTGATTTTACGTTCTTTATATGAAACCAAACCACTGGTTTCAAGGATAACGGTGTTTACGCTAACACCCTATATATGTGAGTGATTCGGAACGTTAATTCTTTGTGCAATATTGGCACCACTGCACATATTATGCCAAGTTTTGATGTAAATAAATGTTTTTCATGGTTCGGGACGTGAAAAACTCAGTCGTTCCATACATTTGTGTTCACTTAAATCGACAAAATGTATGGAACAGCTGATTTTTTTTTCGCGATTTCAAGGTTGGTCCCATAGTGAATGTTGTTCAAAATGATGAGTACAATGACCCCTTTTCGGGTTTAGCATAAACAAAAAATAATGTTGTATAGAGCACAAAATATTTATCATCAAATCTGACGTCATTGTCAGTAACCAATAAAAGAACCTTATCAGCTGTTACTTATCTTTATGATAAGTAACAGCTGATAAGGTTCTTTGTGAGGTCAACCACAATGCAGTTTTCGTGTGGCCTTATCAGTTAAATGCATTTCCTATAAATACGGGGCGCCAAAGTTTATGCAAACACTCCGCAAAAAAACGTGGTGTGCTTATCATTTCAAGGGAACACCAAAATATTACGGCAGGTCAGTTATTTTTATGTTTCTTTTCCTACCGCTGGAATATAATCTCTCTTAGGGCTGATTTTATCAAAGTCAGATTTTTTTATCCGTGGAATAAAATTGTCGTCTGACAGTTTTTGTATGGAAAAGCTGTCAAAACGCCAAAATTTTTTCGCAGGACTTATACTCGGTATAAAAGTTTGGTGAAATTCGCCCTTAGTGTTTTCTGGTAGATAATGGATAAATTAATCCTTCCCCACCTGTAAATGTAAAGGTGGTAAATGGCAAGTGTTTTAAAAAGTTTGCCACTTTCGGGTCAAAGATTAAAAAATGACGGCTATTGACAATAGAAGAACTCAGTCATGATGAGCAGGTTATATGGAAATATTCTTGATAGTTTGAAATGTTGTTTTACAGGAAAATATGAAACCAAAATCCCTGCAGTAAATTATGAATGCCATCCCAATAGGCGATAATTATAACTTAGAGCGGTATGAATAATCACGTTCATAATGACTAGTGTCATATCCTTTCTAGATTACTTTAACAATGCAATTGTGATAAATTATTTAACCCAAATTAAAAAATATATTTATACATTAAATTACTGAAAAAAATTAAAACATTAATATAATATAATCTATACGAAAACTAATTGTTTAATTTCCAATTTAGGTTTTAATATTAATATTATAAAGAGAAAAAAGATAAATTATTTAATAAAAAAATTAGTTTGATTAAGTCGCCCAGGGTTAGCATCTACTTTAACACTTAGAGATGAATAGTTCAGTGAATTTCATCTGTAGTGGTTACATAACATAAAAAATGCAAAAAATAATTTGTCCGTCTGTCTGGTGTGTGTATTCACGACTGAACTACATAATTGAATGTACTGAAACAATTTTAATTATAATAATAATATGCAGATCCCTGCAGAGTTCGTTATTATCATTGGCCTTTTCCCAAGTATGTATGTTCGGGTCGGCTTCCAGTTTAACCGGATGCAGCTCAATACATCTTTGCATTAACATTTCTCTATTCGGAAAAGACTTACTTTGAAGAAGTACTTTTCATCACTATAAACTAATAAAAAGCACGCGGATATAGCCAGGTGCTCAGCTTGTATGGAATTAATAAATAATAATTTATTTTATAATTATTATGGTACCACGACCTTGTTATCACAAGGTCATCTAAGTGTGCCATAATGTCAGATTATGAGAATGATAAGATATCTGACAATATCGATACTGATTATCTTCAGAACTCGGTTTTAGAATGTATGCCAGCTGACGTAATAATAGTTATTTATGCAACTGTTATATAATAAAGAAGCCTCGTGTGATAATAGTATCAAATGAGTGTTTTAATACCTAATTATATACAGTTGCATACAAGATTTTATCTACACCCATCATATGAATCTTCTATAAAAGTTTCTTTGCAATACTAATATCGAACAAAAATGGCGCGGTACGACGTGAATTCGAATTTTTCGAATTCGTATGTGTTTTGTTTTTAAATTACGGTGCTTTGTTAGTGAAACGCTCGTGAATGACAATGTTCTTCTTTATAAATGATTTGCATAATGAAATTCAGTACAATATTATAACACCCGTTTGGATGATATTATGGTTACTATGACACTAGATGTTTTAATGTTAGCTATAAGCTCTGTTTCCGATACTTTTATAGAGGATTTATAGCATGGGTGTAGATAAATAAGTAAATAAAACGCGTATGCCATAAAATTACCTACATTAATTATAATACATTACCTTATTTAGGTAATGGGTAATCCTATTGCACCTAAGGAATACCAATAGCGATCTAATTGTATCGTAACTATTTATCGATTAATATAGAAAATAGATACTTTTTATCGATTTAATGGTGTATGAGAAAAAATTAAGGATATGGTACAGACCATCAAACTAAATAACATTCTCCATGGCACCAACATCGTAATCGCGATCACGTGACCCTTAAATTTGACCACACCTTTCCGATACAACCTGTGAAATCGTATGTCCGATACTCGTACAACCTGTGAAATTGTATGTAAAGATTAACTCAAATAAACTTTGTCATTATTCAAACAGCATAATGGCCCGAATCCTCGACGGCATGACTTTATCTGCGACGGTGAGTAATGAAATAAAAGACGAAATTGAAAACTGGGTAAAACTTGGTCCCAGAGCACCCTCTCTTCGATGCATCTTATTTGAAGGAGTCCCGGCCGGCGAGACTTACGTTAACAAAATTATTAAAGCAGCAAAAAATATTGGCATCGATGCTGAAGTGATCAGATTTGACAGTACAATAACAGAGAGTGAACTTATAAAGAAGATAATTACCCTCAATGCTGATTGTACTGTCGATGGTATCCTGATTCAGTTACCAGTACCAGAGACAATGAGTGAGAGGAAAGTATGCAATGCTGTCGCTCCTGAGAAAGACGTTGATGGGTTCCATATTGTGAACATTGGACAGCTGTGTGTTGATATGCCATCGTTCGTGCCTGCCACTGCTTTAGCTGTTATTGAAATTCTGAAAAGGTGGAGTGATTTTCCTGCAAAGGCATAGCATAGGCTATGTCTCTATTGAGTCAATTGTTGAAGCGGATTTTAACTTTGATACAGATGGCACAACTTCCTTCATTTTCAGGTTCGAGATCAAAACTTACGGACTCAACGCAGTAGTAATCAACCGATCGAAGAATATAGGTTTGCCGATTGCTATGATACTGCACAGCGACAACACACATGAGAACGGACTTGGAATGGACGCCACTGTTACTATCTGCCATCGTTACACGCCAGCAGAGCAATTAAAAGTCTTCTGTCAGAATGCTGATATTATTATCACTGCTACAGGTAACTCTTGAGGGCAAATCTTGCTTTTTTATGTAGGACACCCTCAGGCCTGGTCAAGTCTACTGATTTACAAACGTGTCAGTGGTCCCACAATTATCAGTTTTTGACAGATAAGCCATACAAAATCTGTCAAAACCTCATCATTGTGAGACCACTGACACGTTTGTAAATTAGTAGACTTGGCCCCCAGGTGGAGCGGCAATAAATCTTGATTGTTATAGAAGATGTGGGATTGGAGACAGAAATAGGTCATCTTGTTTCTTTAAAGTTCACTTTTTACGCAGTCGTGCTTTTGATTTTTTTAAATTTACTTTTTGCTCGTGCCTATGTGATAACAGCTGCACGGGTCGATCCTTTAGTTTAAGGTACGCTTGCCGGGATTGGTCCGTGGATGGGTGATCATCATTATATACCGAGGTTGCTCCGTGCCTCGGAAACCAGGTTAAGCCGTTGATCCCGGCTGTCATTCGTGGATATTTGACAGTCGTTACGGGTCGTCAGAAGCCCTAAACTCTGACAATTAGTCTTACCAAGGGATATCGTATTACCTAGTTACTGGGTGTTGGAGCTCAGATAGGCAGTCGCTCCATGTAAAATACTGGTATTCAGCTGCATCTGGTTAGACTTGAAGCCGATCCCAACATAGTTGGGTAAAGGCTAGGCAGATTTTGTTGGTTATTTTCAGTTCAAAGTTTGTTACATATATTTATGAATATTACTTGTTCTCACATGTATAATTTCAACATGAATGATGTAACCAATATATTGTAACAATATTTTGATTTAAAAGAGTGTCCGTGGAGTGTCTTGCCCGTTCTTCTCCATAGGTACTTACTACGCTTTGGAATGGGCAACTAGCTTCATATTTCTGACTGACCGACTCCTTGACAAAAGTGCCTGTAAATGGTTTAATTGAAATAAATGCTTTGAGTTTAAGTTTGAGTTTGAATTGTTTGTCTCAGGTATTCCAAAACTGATCAAAGCGAACATGATCAAGTCTGGCGCCACAGTCATCGATATTGGCATGACCAGAGTTACTGATGAAAATGAAAAGTCCAGATTCGTTGGAGATGTTGATTATGATGGTAAGTGATATCTAACTCTAGTAGCATTTGGATATTTTTTGCGCAACTATATCCTGGATTTTTTGTTTTCTGTTCTGAATCTTTCGTATCACTAACAATTTATGTACAGCTTGGCAAAAAAGAGTTTAGAAAAAATGAGGGCACCACTACCGCATATAGGTCACTTCATATGGGAAATTGAGTACAATAATTTCTACAAATAGTTAAAAACGCTGCTTGTACTGACTCAAAACCTACTAACACTTGTCGGCAAAGTAGTGCCATCATTATAGGTCTGCATTACTTAAAGTAAAATAATTATTTAGTTTCACTTGTCACCGCATCATACTCTTTTTTGCCAAGCTGTACCTTTACATTTTTTATTTTGTCCAACACAGGTTTTTTTTCTTACATTCATTTATTTTATTCTAACAGAGGTCGTCAAAGTCGCTGGTGCCGTGACCCCAGTTCCCGGTGGCGTGGGTCCGATGACCGTTGCCATGTTGATGCACAACACATTCCAAGCTGCAAAGCAACTGCGAGAGAAGACAAACCGGGAATATGAAGACTTTTTCTAATTTTTATTTCTTTTCTGGTTATTTAAAACGATGAAATACTTAAGTTTATGTTTTTTGTCTTTCTACAATTCTTATTCTTTAGTCCGTTCTTGTTCTTATTCTAAAATTCTTTCATTAGAATGACAAACGGAATCTTTCCGAGCTTGTGAGGTGAAAATAACTATTATTCTGAATTAAACTATAGTATATAATATAATGCATATGCATGCAAAAATATACTTAATTTGGAAATTGATAATGTTGTTAAAGAATCTCTAAATCCGAATATTTTGTATTGTTACCTATCTCAAAATTTGACAGTTTTATCCAGTATTCGCTTAATAATGTTGAACTTTTACGTTATATTATGTTGTTAAGTAACTAACACTATGTCTTATTTAATATAATCATAATAATATTAACATAACATTCATAAACTCATGCCTGTAATCCCCGAATAATAATAATAATTTACATAGAACATTTTTTTTTAAATTTTCCATAAATAGCACCTTTTTGACGGAACTTGTCAGACTTCTCAGTTGGGGTCATCAAAATGTTGATGTTGAAATTAGCCAACTGATAAGTGATTTGATTGGCACGTTTTATTTCCATCATCCAATCAGAGCAGTTTACCATCCCACGATCCGACGTCTGATTTAAGCTATGGCCAATTAGGGCAATCCCGCGTAAGAAGCAGGTCACGACTGCAAGAGTCGATTGTTTGAATGATTAAGAAGTTACGCGACTTTGCGCCAGTTTGACAACTCTTTACAATTTGCACCACAATAACCTGTCCTCCGCCTTCCTCATCCAGTCTTGGTCTGTCAGACTCTTACTGACTAAAAACCACTCCGGTGTTCCGACACACACCTACGCTGGGGTTTACGGGAACGTAAGAATCTTCCGCAACCCCTGACTGGTGCCGGCCCGCCACTGCGGGCCTCCTCGGGTAATGTGGGGGATTGGGGTGTTTGACTCCCCCCGTGACGTCTAAGAGGGGCGGGCGTGGAACACTACGCGCCGCCACCTCGGGTCCTGATCGAGTCCGTCACCCCTGGACCCATTTAGGGGGGCTGGAAGAGGGCGTTGTCCGCCCTCCGCCAACACCCAGTGCGCCTGCTGCCTGCTGCGGGCCGGGTGAGTGGACGAGATCTCCCTCTCCCTTTCCGCAGCCTCCTTCTGTAAGACGACTGTTTCGCAGAACGAAACCACCGAGTCGCAGGACTTCTCGCCGCCGACCATCGACTCGACGAGTGCCGGCAGTTCCTCATCCAGTCTGTCCCAACCTTACTAAGGTCGTCAGTCCATTAAGCTTGGGCCCGTCCCGAACTACGCTTGCCGATACGTGATCTCCACTCCAGGGGCTGCAGTCTTGACAGCATACAGTTGGCACAATCGTTGCGACCGAATTTTCTCGCGAATCTGCGCGGGTTTTGCTTCAATTTGACCTTCTACGTTCGATAATTTTACAAGTAGCTTTTAGTTATCAATTGATTACCGAACCTCGCGCTTAAGGGTTTCCCAAACGATCAATTGCAATTGTATTTTTTACGTGATTTATACAATTGACCCTTTAGATTCCTACGCTTATTAAGTCTTTTTGAGTATTGAGTATCTTTTCTAGTTCAGTATCTTTGAGTGTTAATTTCCTTGAGAGTAGCTACTTAACTTAATCTAATCCTACGATTCATTAACAACCCATTTCTTGAAATCAACTCACTCGTGCATTTCTGACATCATTGTCTGGGCTTACTTATTAAAACAACACCATATCAGTATTTTATCATATTGTGATAAGTCACAATGCAGTTTTAAAGTACCTACGTTTTACCATACTAAATGCAATTTATATAAATACTGGGTGTGGAAGTTTGTGCCAACATTCGGATAATAAAAAGAGGTGCGTTTAACATTAGTTCAAAGAATTACTCAATTATACATAAAGGTAAGTTTTTTTCTAATTCATCATCCTCTTGCTCTTACTCGTATCAATATTATTTACTAGCTTCTCCCCGTGGTTTCACCCGTGTAAGTCTCGATCCCGTAGGAATATCGGGATAAAAAGTATCCTTTGTCCTATTTCAGGTCATGGTTTACCCCTGTGCAAAATTTCATCCAAAACCGGTCAGCTGTTTTAGCGTGAAAGCGTAACAAACAAACAAACTCACTTTCGCATTTATAATTATATTTAATACTAGCGTCTGCCCACGGCTTCGCCCGCGTGGTATTTCGAAAAAAAGTAGCTTATGTCCTTCCCCGGGATGCCATCTATCTCCTTGCCAAATTTTATCGAAGTCCGTTCAGTGGTTTAGGCGTGAAAAGGTAACATACAGACATACAGACAGACAGACAGCCAGACAGACAGACAGTTACTTTCAAATTTATAATATTAAGTATTAAGTATGGATTAGTATGGATAATTTATATAATATAAAATATAATAATAATAACAATATTTTTTAATGATTTTATAAAAATATTTAAAAATGTAAATAAATAAAAAAGAAAATTAATAAACGAAATAATATTTTAACAATTTACAACTAGAAAGGCTAAAAGGTTAGAGATGAAACATTCCATGACCTTTTGATAACGCAAGGTCATCAATATGTGCCACAATGTCAGATTATGATACGATAAGATAGCTATTAATAGGTTAGTAATCAATAGATACTTATGTACAAATATGATGTCAGCTGATTATAACAAACAAGTGCCTAGACCTACAGATATTATAGATTTGTTTGAATGGACATTGTTGGGTGTGTTTTTACTTTGAGGTTTTGTTAGTTCAATTCATATTATGTTGCTTATCTACTATCACCCACAAGTACAAGTTTTCAAAACAAAAAAACGATATCTTTTTTCGCCCTTCAGTGAAATATATAAAAAACACACTTTTTTTTTCCAGAAAAAAAAAAATTGACAACGTCGCATTTTCTTAGCTTTATAAATGAATGATTGGTTTGAATGAAAATGATTTACTAGTATCAATAAAACTTAGATACACACATCGAGAGCATAGTGATAAGTCATCTTCGAAACTATTAGTATTTTTGGAACACTTGTTCTAGGACTTTGAATATTCAGCTGTATCCGTTTAGATTGGAAGCCGACCCCAACATAGTTAGGAAAGGGCTAGGGAGATTGATTGATTGTTTTAGGACTTTTTGTAAGTATTATATTTTTACTTGAAACATATATTAGCATATACAAAGGTCAATAAAATCTAAAATAGAGCAATTTAACTCGATTTTCTTTTACATACAGCTACTGATGCGTATATCACGTTTCCTACGCCTTATAATAGTGGCGTGGTTTTGGCTGAGCCTCTCAGTCCTAATTTGATACCAATAAAATTCTTTTCGACTTCTTGACTATCGAAACTTGGATGTTCCCATTTCTCAGTAAATTCGCTGGAAAATTCCGACTTAAATATATGCTATTAATCCTAACTAATATTATTAATGCGGAAGTGAGTTTGTCTGTTACGCTTTCACGCTAAAACGGCTGAACGGATTTGGATGAAATTCGGCACATGAGTAGACCATGACCTGGAGAAGGATAAAGACAAATACATATCTACCAATATATTTTATCCCGATATTACCACGGGATCGTGACTTACGCGGGTGAAACCGCGAGGTGCAGCTAGTAAGGAATAAATATCAAGTGAAGTGACTTACGTAACATTATGAAATATCGACAAAACATTTTGTTCTGTTATTTTTAAACAAAGTAAATTATTACCTATAGTAATATCACGATTTACATGATGTATACGCGTATAACAGACATTGATGATAATATCGGCGTATAGTAACAGTCACGATAATTTAAGGCTTTAGCCACATTAAACGTAGTAGGTAGAATTTCCAAAGATTTCAACTGAGACAGTGCCGGATAAAAATATCTGTTACGTTTCATTATCTCAGCATTAAAGTAGCAGTAAGGTGCGTTAATATGGCCACCCAAATACCCTAGTCAACTAATAAGTTTAGAATGAACCTCACCTAATCAAGTTCTCCGTCTTCGTTAGGTAAATGTCTCTGCGCGAAAAGACAGAAAATACTCCTGTTAAGCCGCAAATACACATGCCTTTAACTTGAACAAAAGTATGCAAGTAGCTTGCATGCCATTGAGACATCTGACTTCTGATTGGTCAACGTCACAATGGCATGCAAGCTACTTGCATAGTATCGTGCAAGTTACAAGCAAGTGTGTTTGCGGCTTAAAGCCGGGCTTCATTTTACCGTGTTGTGCCGTGTCGCGTAACGCCTTCAGACATAGTGTTAGCCAGTCAAAACTCATTGTGATTTGACGTAGTCCTAACAGATTCGTTTGATTGGCGTATCCCGCGTTACGACACAACATGACACGGTAATGATGTGTCGGTCGCTTAAATCTTTGCTTGGAAATGCTTAACGTAAGCACAAGCAGCTTGCGATACTAAACCTTCCAAGACTTACCGTTTTTTTTCTTCGGTGCCATTTTCGTTTCTCGTCCCGTCCCAATACATTCACAGCCTAAACACACTCGAAACAAGATGTTTTTATTGCGTATAACTAATTACAGTAATTTAATTATCAACAGCGTCGAGACATTGACATATCGCATTATCTTATGACCCCTGCGTCACGGAACACACCCACACACGTCATTTTATAATTAAATATTTTTAGGGTGTAGGTATGCGAAGTTTTATGGAATAATGACACATAATATTCGCTTTTGGTTTAATGATAACACCCGCACGGGACTACGGTTGCCGTGGTCGGTTCGTGAATGGGACTATCGAGACCCCTCCGTGCCTAGAAAAGCACGTTAAACCGTTAGTCCCGGCTGTCATTCGTAGATCTTTGACAGTCGTTACCTGTAGTCAGAAACCCAAAAGTCTGACAACCAGTCTTACCAAGGGGTATCGTGTACTTAGGGGGTTGTTGAGGTCAGATAGGCAGTCGGTCCATGTAAAATCCTGGTAGTCAGCTGCATCGGGTTAGACTGAAAGCCGACCCCAACAGACACTCATCATTTTTGTGTAGTACTGTAGTACTAAGGTTAGTGTTTTTTTATCGAAGCACTGTAGGGCTGCTAGGATGGAACCGATTCCAAATAAGTTGGGATAAGAGCTGGAAGATAAACCTTTAAAACTCTATAGGGTTTTCGTGGGGAAATTCGGAATAAGTACGAATATTAGAGAATACATTATCTTGCCTAAAGTTCCTCACGTCACAAGGTTTGTAGTGTTTGAAATAGTTAGGTAGATCTCTTAATTTGATAACGTGTTAATTTTACCAAGCCACTTATGGATACCTCCTTATTGTGCCTCGTTCATTATCTTGTCTTACGCCACAATACATTCCCGAATATGACGTAGGTACGCAAAGATATTTTTATCATTTGGATATTTCGTAGCTGTTGAAAACATGTTGTTATTGCTTTCAAAAACAAAATGTCGTCACTAATATTTTTTTCTAAACAGCTTCCACAAAATTTTCTCAACATTTCATAGAAAAGCACACTTGACCATTAATAAAGATTACGCACACAGTGGGCCCTAGGATTGACCCCTGTCGCACGCTGTCGTGACTAGCACGCGTACAGTGGCTGATCCGAAAAGCTATTGCGTTGAAGTAGACTTACTTTATTCTGTATTCTGACTTTTATGTAACGTCTACAAACAAAATACACTTCAAAACAATCCTTTTAGGGGAAAGGAAATAGAAATAAGTCGGTATTATCCTTGTCGAAAGCGAGAAGTTTTTGTCTTCTCATGTCATCTAGAATTGACCAAGTAATTTAATTTACTGGGTGTCATGATTTTGGTTATCCATGCATTGCGTCGGTTATTCAAAAAAATGCGCTGATGTGAGCCACCCGGAAAAGGAGGATTCATAACATAATAAGGGGGTATAATTTTGAAACCTCCTTTTCCTACTTTGCTCCAACGAAATTAACTGGTTCTCGGTTCTAACTGGAGATAACTTCGAATCTTCTTTACACAGTAGGAACATTATTAATAGGATGTTATACATTCAATTCTTACTTAACATTTTATGATAACCTTAATTAATTTATAAGATTATAAATATTCCGTTTATAACAATGAAGCAGTAGGTAAATTTATGTGTTATCTACTCTTTTTTTTTAATGGAATATTTTTATATTATTTACCTACCTACCAACTGTTAATTTTAAAACTGATAAGGATAACATAGACGGCCAACTTATGACGTGGATGTGGAAGTCTGCTGTAGGTCTGGTAGGAGTATACCTATATCGGCCTTTTATTAACATTAACTAAAACCACCCTTGACTACTACTGAGGTCATCTGACACCATCGCTGATTCTGCTCCAGAGCAACCTTGTGGTATATGCCGGACGAGGACCTTCCTGAATGTGACTGACCAGCTAGCTGGGTCGGATACCAACGTACCAAGGAAGCATTGTATTTTATAATGGATTTCCAACAACATTCATTGCGCCATTGGTACGTTGTTCAGCAGATTTTTTTTTCTAACTTATGAAGTAGGAAGTATCTAGGTTAAGTTTAGTCTTCACCTTCACAATCATTGTTATTGAAAGTGTGATAAGCAATTAGGGTGCACTATACCTACTCTCTTTGAATTGAAATGCATAAGACAAATGCCCGAATTGTGTCGTTGTGCCTAGATTTTTTTTTTTTTACGTTTTCTTTTTTCTTGCTAGTTTTGCTTTTACTCCCATTATGGTACCTAACTTATATAATTTTATACCAAAATTAAGTACCTAAGTATAGGTATCTAGGTATAGTTGTTGATAAATACATATTATAGACATTTCAAGACAAGACCCCAAAATCAAATGCGGTCAACCGCACATCAGTAGAAACTAAATACGAAGGGCGAATTTCACCAATGTAACTCTTATCGCGATCAGCACATCATAGCCGCGTTCAAGAGCTGTCAGTGTCAATATTCCACAGAAAATAATGACACTGACAGCCATGTATACGTAGTTGTGCTGATCACGTTCAGTTTTTGGTGAAATTCGCCCTAGGTTTTTCAAATCACCGTATCTGCTACGGTTATAGATGATAATTATAGTTGCCTGCCAATAGTTACCATTGAGGTGCAGTTGACTGCACTCAGGTGCATAGAAGCTGCCTACGGGGGAGTACCTACCTATGTAGTTATGTAACTAAATTCATCTAAAATATCTACTTAAGTAGGTACCTACATGAGTATTTTTTTGAAGTAGGTACTTACTTATATTGGCGTTCTTTAGATACCTACTGAGTGCCTACGTCTTATTTATCGAATTATGTCGGTTGCCGTTATCATCAAATGCCAAATAAACTGATATGATTTAATTTTAATAAAAGCAACAATTTTGTTTATAAAAATACTTTATTACTTACATTTAGTTAAGTAGAGAGGTACTGGATTTTCATAATAAGTCGTTAGTTCAGTGACCACAATCATCAATAGGTCCTGGACGAATGATTACAAATAAGGTAGGTTTTTTAGTGAGAAATGGGGTACATTATCACCCTCTAAAGCGGTACCCATACAGGTTTGGAAGTTTGATTAACGATATTTTATTTACGCTTTCTCACAATAAGTTCAGGAACACACAATGGAGACATGGTGTGCTGCAGCTATCATTTTTTTTGTAATTGGTAAGATGTCGTCATCGGAATCTGAACACTAAACAATAAAATATTAATTTAAGTACCTAGTCAATTTTGTCTTAGCAATAACAAAACGAAACGAAAATGACGTCAAATGTCAATGTCAAATCCTTCTGTGATTTTGGCGCGTTCTAAAACCCTAATCAGAATTTATTTTTTGTTAAAAATCTAAAAAATAAATAATTTCAAGATGCTGTAAAATATACAAAAAGTTATGCTATGATATAAATTGCAGAATAAATATTTTAAGTCTTTCATAACTCCTAGAATTTGTTTTCTTTGTCATCATTCTAGATTTAAGTCTGGGATCGTTTAGAAACTCCATAACCCTATTTTTGACACGACTGGACTGATCAACACTGACGACTGCCACCCACGTTTATCGCACATGATGCGATCGGTACCTAACTAAACTAAAACAACATAAAGTTTTAATTTGATTCGGTTTCGGTTCATAGAAAAGTAACCAATAAATAGGACAAGATTCTATGACTGAATTCACTGATTAGAAACTTTCCTAGCGACAGCAAGGTTTTGTGTACGTGGTTAGCCAAGTGTAAGGTACTTGGAAGTATTTTGAAAAAGGAATCTAAACATTTTGGTAAGTTGACTGAATTCCATTTCTGCAGTGTAGGCTCCTTGAATTTTATTTCATTTGCCCTTGTATTGAAGTTAAGTGGACTAAGTACCTAAGCATCGTAGACCAAATAAATCAGTAAAACGAAGCAATGTTTGATCTTTTGTGACTGAACATGAGGAAGTTTATAACCATTCTTCGGGAATATAGTTTATTCAACAAGTTTCCCACTTAAAATAAGCACTACTCGATGTATGCCATTATCAATATTACTATCGCTGAAGTCTGTCCAATAAAACTTCAAGGTAACCTAATTCTTAATATATATAATTCCTAATTCTTAACAGCCAATAGGATCAGATAAATTGGTTCAAACAGTTCCCTAATGTCACTTCAATCCAGTTTTGTTGATATGAACGCAATAATGAGTGGTTAAAAGCAGTTTACACCTGACCTGACGTTAAGATATTGATTGAACTCTGTAACCCATTGATGTTCTCATTTTACAAAACTATACTTGTCTGGTTTAATTTGGCTCAGTGTCTATACTTGGAATATGTGCGTTATCTGTGAAGCAAATTGTTTGGTCATGTTGACCTAATGACCTATGTACGTTGGCAGTAAGCGATGAGGCAAATCCTCGGCCTCCGAGTATTCAGTTCACTACTGACATCCACAATGAGAAGTCACACGTACATTGATTCTCTGGGCTCGGCCAGGTAAAATATATTATAGAGTTGTGTTGTGGCTTACAAACTAATTTGTTTTGACTATTTTTTTCTTTTAGTTGCACTTTTTGTTTGTTTCCTTAATCTTTTGGGTTTATTGTGTTCTTTCTGTTTAGTAGTTGATTCTAATTTCGCTTCTAGTTTTTAATGAATGCAGAATTTTTTATTGTTTGTTTAGAACTCGGGGATTTAAGGGGATTTATTTGGATAAAAGAAAAACTCTGGTTCTTCATTACTTTATAGGCCAACTAATTTTATTTTAATTACTTATATGTGCTCTGATATCACAATTTACCAAACAACTTATTGGCCTGCCAATGTATAGTCCAATAGAATTATGTCATTGTGATTTCATTGATTTATCGTCTGTAATTTGTGACCGGCATCTCATCAATTGGTTTATTAGATGGGAAGGTCACTGGTGATTCTAAACTTACAAGCAGCATTTTTGTATATTAATAATATTTATAATCATATTTAATACTTTCGCTCTGAAACAACTTTCCTTTGTAACAGTCCAATAAATCATTTTTACACAGCTCAGTAACATTACATTTCCAATGTTTTAAAACTGGTTGTGTGAATATTTAATTCAGTGTTGCCATGACCATTATCAGTACTTTTACTAAACAAGTTTATGTAGGTATCAATAAACCCAAACAATTTATTGATTTGTAGTGTGCTAAATTTTTAGCGAATACTTTATAGCTATGTAATAGAACCAAAAAATTAATTTATTTTAGTATTCATAATTTTATTTTGTTCAAACAGCATAATGGCCCGAATCCTCGACGGCAAAGCACTAGCAGGGACAGTGAAGGAAGAATTGAAAGAACAAATTGCAAACTGGGTAAACCTTGGGCACAGAGCACCCTCCATTCGGTGCATCTTAGTAGGAGCAGATCCAGCCAGCCACACTTATGTAAACAACAAGATTATTGCTGCAAGATACGTAGGCATCAACGCAGAAGTAATCAAACATGAAAGCACAATAACCGAGGACCAGCTCATCCAAGAGATAGAAACTCTTAATGCTGATAGTAGTGTCGATGGTATTCTAGTTCAGTTGCCAATACCCGAGACAATGAGTGAGAGGAAAGTGTGCAATGCGGTAGCTCCTGAGAAGGACGTTGACGGGTTCCATATTGTGAACATTGGACAGCTCTGTGTTGATATGCCAACGTTAGTTCCTGCTACTGCCTTAGCTGTTATCGAAATGCTGAAAAGGTGAGTCGATTTCCATTAATTCTTAGAGATTATGTGAGTGTGAGTATTTAGAATGTATGATAGTGCTTTTAAATAAGTTCCTATAAGTGTGTGATAAATCGCATTTGAATCTGCTAAATTATTATGTTGATTAAGTTTTTAATGATGAATGGAAATAAGTTGTTAGTAAATAATGCCAAAGATAAACACAACACAGAGAGTTACAATTTTCAAAAATTGTAGGTTCAACATCGACACTTTTGGACGCAACACGGTAGTAGTCGGCCGATCGAAAAATGTGGGACTACCGATTGCTATGATGCTACATAGTGATGGGAAACACGACAATGGACTGGGAATGGATGCTACTGTTACTATTTGCCATCGCTTCACGCCGAAAAAACAATTAGAAGTCTTCTGCCAAAATGCCGATATTATTATCACTGCTACAGGTAATTATATATATTTTATCAATGTAGCTAATGATGAGTCATTCTTGAACTTTTTGAGTTTTTTTTTAGAAAAAATATATTTTGTGCAATCTCATTTGTCTTGTATTTTTATATTCTTGTTTTATCTTATAATATAATTAATAAAAAAATGACAATAATAACATTTTGTATTTCAATTGTCATAGGTGTGCCAAAACTTATCACAGCTAATATGATCAAGCCTGGTGCCACTGTTATTGATGTGGGAATCACCAAAATTACTGATGCAAACGGAAAATCTAGATTGGTTGGAGATGTTGATTATGATGGTAAGTGATAATTTTTTAATCATCAGATATTATTTTTTACTAGCGAACCTGCTTTTCACGATTCTTACGACTTGTCAAAACATTGAGATTTCTTCATTATTATGTAAGTTTAAACTTAAACTTTCCGGAATATATTCTCTAAATTAAATTATTTATCAGACAACAAGGATCTATTTATGTTAGTTAGTTAGTTAGTTACAAAAGAAATGACGTTGAAAATAGCATCAAAATCAGTTGCGTAGTTTAGAAGCATAACGCGGTCACATAGACTTTAATTTATAATATTTATGTGCACTTAGATAAAAATATAGACATCATAGTATAGCTCGGTTTATAGCATTCTAATTTTAAAGGTATTTCTTCTGTTTTCAACCATCCTTTTTTTTTGTTTTCTTTTTTTACATTTAGTTTATTTTATTCTAACAGAGGTCGTCAAAGTCGCTGGTGCCGTGACCCCAGTTCCCGGTGGCGTGGGTCCGATGACCGTTGCCATGTTGATGCACAACACATTCCAAGCCGCTAAACATCTGCGAGAGAAGGCCCTATTACAGTAAACTATTTTATTTTCAAGCTAAATCATGCAATATTCGTGTTATCTCTCTCAAAAACCGGAAATACTTAAGACTATTGATAGTGTTATTACTTATTTACATAAAATCCACTTATTTATTTTATAACTAATGTGCTGGGTACACTCGACCTCGTAATTCCTTTACCATATACGTATAAGTAAATGACGTAGATAGGTTACCTACCCAACATTCGATCTTAAAAAACGGCATAATGTCACACTATTTGATGACACGGGAAAGTAGGACGGCATGTAGTAATTATCGGGCGCGAAAAAGAGACAAGACGAAAAAATCTTAGCTAATTAGCCAAGTTTTGACGTGCCACTTGCGAAGCGTGTATAACCTATTTACCTCTTTTTACTTACAATATGATTGGCTTTACCACCCATAAGTTGAATGACACTTGTAAGTCATAAAACGAGATGATCTATTTTGCTTTTATCTAAAGTTCAAGAACTTTCCACAAAAATTATGACACTGATAGCTCTCGAACGCGGTTTAGATCGCGTTCAGTGTCTTTCGTTAAATCCGCCCTTAGTCTTTGGTTGTTTCTTGTTCGTATTAATATTCTTTAAAAAAACAGCCGTTCATTTATATAGAAATTGGAATTGTCACGCAAAAGAATCTCTATATCGAAATATTTAGAATTATTAACTTGAAATTGATAATTTATTCCAGTGTGCCTTTAAATTAATACGTTAGGTACCTACAGGTACCTGTACCTGTCTCTTAGATAAATAATTATTAGTGTTAAGGATCATTGAGTATTATAAAGATAAATTAATATTATTCTGGGAATTATAATTACTTGTAAGATTGATGTATTGTCAATGTAAACATTGAGAATGCAGAATATATTTTTCTATACATAGATTGTATAGATATTTATATTTTCAATACATTCCTTATTAAAAAAAGGAATGGCTGTGAGTGACTGTACTGTTTTGAGACTTTCTCGAAACTAAAATAATTATTATGATGAGCAATATTGAACTTTATTGACAATGTACTAAAGTGTTATATCGTTTTAAGAGGATAGTCTTCCAGTAATTATGATTGACGTAGTTTACTAATTTAAACCTTAGGACAATGTGAATAAGGTTCAATATTGTTCAAATAAAGTACCTACCTAAGCCATAAGTGATGCACAAATACATTGTTAAATATGATTTCCTTATTATAGTTTAATTTATTCCATTTTTAGAACTATAAGGATAAAAGACATTTAAATGTATTTGTAAGTTTTTGTTAATTGCGTATTAACTTTTTTAATTATTGTTTGTTGTTAAATGCAACTATTTAACTATACATTATATTATTCCTATTTATAACTTTTGTTTCATTTGTAACGTATCCCACAGAGTAAAAAAAAAGTAAATAATTGATTTTTTACAGACAGGTAATTCTTGCAGTGTACACACGGCTACACATCAAGCTATTCATTTCCAGTTTATGCAGTTTATGCGTGGTCAGCTTATACTGGAAATGTATAGCTTGATGTGTAGCCTTGTGTACCTTAGAAATGGTTTATGCGCTACTCAGACAATTATCACTTTTATTGTCTGCTTAATAAGGTTTCAATCACAAAACACACAAGCAATCGGCGACAAATGACTTGGCCACTTAACAATCTAAATAGCAGTTAATTATGTCCTTTGTCCACCGTTCATCTATTCCGTATTCAAATCCTTGTTTCCAATTGATAATTACTTCTAATTACACAAATATCAACTTTATTTCAGTGCAGATAAAGTTGATTTTGAATGACTAGTACTATTGTAAAAGTCATGTTTGAAATGAAGTTGTAATGCAAACTGAACTTTATGTGTTTGTATTAAAGTTAGTTTCACAAAAGCACATGTTTGGAAACTAATTGCGAACGCAGGAGAGGTACGTATATCTACGCTACTAAATTGTATAGCTCATTTAACACCCATACAAAATTACCTAATATCACTCAATTTCCGACCTGTCACTGTAAAGACACCACATTTGAAGACAAGGCGTGTGTAAATAATTAATTAGCAGAATTAACCGACAGTGTTACTAACACATTGTACCTACTACATCACACCGTTTTGTGGTGCCTTGTATGAAACCACACCTATAAATTGGTACCTACTGCTGGGAATATTAAACCAAGATGAGGAGGCTCTGATTAAATTCTGATTAGTCGGTTAAATTGTTTTTAATGTAGGTAGGTTAAGAGAGGTGTAATGTGTTTGTAACTGTCAGTGACATCAACATAAAGTCTGTGACATCAGTATATAACACATAACACAAAATGGAGAACATCACATCTTTCTTGTCTCAGGCAGCGGAGTTAATCTAAAAATATAGATATACGCACTAATCAGATGGGGCTGCGACAGCGTCCACTTCTACATGTACCTTACGTATTATAGACGTAATGCCTATTTTCATAGAGCCAGTCGCAGCTTTAACGAAATTTCTTGTGAACAGGTCATTGATCTAATCTGCACCAATGGAAGCACTCTGAGGAAACTCTTAGCAAAGCCATTTTTTGTACAAGAGGCATCTGCCTGCACTTGAACGGTGTGTTGTCCTGATTAGCTTTTGGCGAATAGAATTAGTTATATATAAATATATATATAATAGAGTTGAGGGAGCAAAATGGTTATAATTTATTTAAATTATTTGCTTATAAAGTAACTTAGACTATGAGGGAGTAATCATGTTGTATTCATCTGTGGGGGCTTGTAATTAGCAACTTAGTTTTATATTATTGAAATTATTATAACGATATTTGTCTGTAAGCCTTCGGAAAAGAATAAAAAAAAAATAAGGAATAATAAATAAATGAAAATAAAACAAAAAATTCTGTTATGGAATCAGAATCTATACCTACCTACTAATAACAAGGCTGAAGAGTTTGTTTTTAGGGTTCCGTACCCAAAGGGTAAAACGGGACCCTATTACTAAGGCTATGTCCGTCCGTCCGTCTGTCCGCGGCTTAGCTCAGAGACTGTTGGTACTAGAAAGTTGTAATTTGGTATTACCTATACATATAAATCACGCCGACAAAGTGGTAAAAAAAATCGGTAAACCTTTCGGGGTAAAAAAAACAACCGTCTAACACTAAATTAAAGTTTTTTTTCACTTTTTTGTGTTTTATTTTTTGCAAAAAGAATCATCAAAATCGATTCTTACCTATTTGGCGGAGCAATCGCGAAAAATACAAACAAAAAAAAAAACATATAGACGAATTGAGAACCTCCTCCTTTTTGCAGAAGTCGGTTAAAAAGGCGTGATGTAATATGATATGTTTTATGAGGTGCATAATAATTGAGTCAGGGGTTTTCTCAAGTTACCATGTCACATACATAAAGATCAAGAAGCTAACAACATCTTAATTAATGGAATTTCTTATAACAAGGCACTTTATTAACGCCCGTTATCACCTCTTATCGTCGAGTCACATGTGGGAAATATTATACTGAGTTCAACGGTTCAAGATTGTAGATTGCGTGTCGAATAGTAAAGTAGTGGTTATGTCGCGAACCCGACGCCCGAGCAAGATTATTATTAATGACCGTGGTTAGAGGTAATCGATTTCCTATTGTTAACCCTTGGTAGGTAGGTAATTCATATCCATACTCCATACTTATATACATAGACAATATATATGTATATTATATTACTTTTATACTGAGTATAAGTCTTATCCTGCGAACAAATCTTGAATTTTTGACAGTTTTTCCATACAAAAACTGTCAGACGACAATTATATTCCACGGATAAAAGATATCTGACTTTGGTGAAATGTATATTTACCTACACCTATATAAAAAAACTAACTATATTTCGCAAAAAAGCGGGTTTATCGCCTTCTAGGTGATTTCTTAGTAGTTCATCCTTCCTAACTATGTATTTAAATGCGAAAGTGATTTTGTTTGATCCGCTTTCACGCTAAAACGGCTGAACAGATTTGAATGAAATTTGGGCACATGGGTAGAGCATGACTTGGACTAGGACATATACATACCTTTTACCCCGATATTTCCACGGGATCAAGACTTATGCGGTTGAAACCGCGGGGCGTAGCTAGAAGGTAAATAAACCGACTCCACTGAACACT
This sequence comes from Lithophane socia, assembly GCA_947522985.1. NCBI lineage: Eukaryota > Metazoa > Arthropoda > Insecta > Lepidoptera > Noctuidae > Lithophane > Lithophane socia. The sequence goes on from OX383267.1 coordinate 3,871,463, forward strand.
TGCTCACTTCGCACTGAACCCTGGAGGCGGCGGCAGTGGCTTGAAACTTCGAATCATCTCCACCATATTTATTTATTTATTTTATTCCACCTTCAGTTACATTCAAATTAGAACAATACAATAATAATTTAGCTTAGTCTAACGTTAAAAAAGACACCTGTGTCTGAACTAGATAATTTAATATATGTTGGTATTTTAGAAAGATATTAAATTATCTAAGTAGTTCAGACACAGCAAACATTACCTACCACACGGACCTCCGTTACAACTCCGTTAAAATCATGCGTAGGCGGAGATACGATTCCGGAAGGGGAGGTGAGGTTCCTTTACAGCCCTACCAAATAATTATGATGTATGAGAAAGGAAAATACATAATTATACCGATCTACTTCCTCTTTGTACCTAACTATGCGGAACCCACAGCATCCGACACGTTTTCTACTTGACCGCATTGATTTTTCTCGGTATAATAAAGCAGGATAAGTCTTCGCCCAAATTAATTACAAAGCTAATTGAAAAAGTTGTCGTCACGTGTTTCAATTATAAATAAGTAATTAACTAAACGTTTTCTTAGACGAGAGAAAGCAAGGAAATCATTATTTTAGGTATTAGGCTGGTACAGTAAACCGCACGCCAGTGGTAGATAACACTTTGACCTTTGAGCTTGAGCTGAGGGCCTAGACAAGTGTCAATCGCTTTCAAAGCGTTTCGTATTTCTACAACGACTTTCAACAGGATTGACATAAGCGTTTCGATAGCTTATGTCAGTCTTATACATTTTTGCCTTTTCCATCATCGTTATCGCTGATAGAATGTCACTTTGTGTTCTTTGGCCTCTGGTCTAGCGTAGTACCTACCTATAAAGTTTCAATGGATTAAGGGCCATATCAGACTGGCGATTTGCGACTGTTTTTCCAGAGAGGCGATTGTTTAACGCGCTCGAAGCGAAGTTCTGTTGCCAAGCTGCAGCGTTCCTAGGGTTCCCAATTTCTGTTTCGTATAAGGCGGGAGGAAACGCCCGGGTGTCACCACTGTGTGGATCGCCCGGAGGACACGGTGGAGCATACGGTGGAGGTCTGCCCCGCTTGGGCGGAGCCCCGCCGTGTCCTCTTGGAGGCGATTGGCGGCGGTGACCTCTCGCGTCCGGCTCTGGTCCAGGCCATGGTACGGAGCGAGAGGGCATGGGAAGCAGTCACCTCCTTCTGCGAAGCAGTAATGCTCGCGAAGGAGGAGGCGGAACGCGTGAGGGAGAGGCAAAGTTTGCGCCCTCACGCCCCTAACCGCCGCCGCCGCTGGAGACGCCCTGGGCGTCGGGAATCCCAGGCGGATTCCCGGCCACCATAGGCGCGGGCTTGCGGACGGCAAGCAATGGGTAGCTCGCCGTCCGATCAGGACCAGGCCCGGGTCGATGGCGCGTCGTGTTCCACGCGCGCCTCAAAGAGATGTCAGCACAATTGGCGGGGTCCGCTAGGACCGATGCCTGCCAGGGTTGCGGGTTAGTCCGAAAGGGATACCGGGACCTTGGCAACAGGCAACTGAAGGAACACGGGTGGGTTTTAGTCAGTAAAAGTCTGACACGCCCTTCCGCTCCACCCAGAGCGGGAGAAGTCATTGGATGATTTCCCAACCTCAAAAAAAAAAAAAAAAAAGGGTTCCCAATTTATGAGTATGGCATACGTTGTAATTTAAGGCACATATGACATTTAAGATTAGTCTTCTTATTGAAAATGTCCATGGGCGGCAGTGACCCTCTTACCATCAGAAGCTGTTGGGCCCGCGGACCAACCGATTGATTTTCACCATAGGACATAAAAAAACAATTAGTCCCTTTTTTTGAACATTATTTTGAACCATTTGCAAGTAACGGCCCTGCAAATGGTTCAAAATCATTCATCATTCATTTAGCACCTCTTCGACTGAAGAGGCCCAGATTGTTGAGCAGAGAACGATTGGGGGCAGATAAAGATGATGAAAAGTTATATTCCAATAACAATTTGCCTTATGCTTTCAATGATAACCTCAGAACAATGTTACGTCTTATCTCTTACTATTGACACTTCTCAGTCCCCCGCAAGGGGTCAAATAGATAGTGTAACCTCCTGATTGCTTTGTTTGACGAACTAATAGGTATTTGGATTATTTCGTCATTATTGCCAAAAAAAATAATTCTTAAAAATGTTTATATCGTCATTATTGCCAAAAAAAATAATTCTTAAAAATGTTTAAGGGGGCTATTTTTACACTATCATATAATAAAGGATCATAGATCTATGTTCAAAGATATAAAGAAATTGTAAAATAGACATGTTATGGGTGATTTTGTAAGCTTCGTAGATAGGGATATGATAATTATTATAATATGATAGTGTAGGGGGATATACCCTTAAGTCTATTTTATAATTTCTATATAATTATCTTTGATCATAGATCTATGATCATAGATATGATAGTGTAATACCCACCTAAAAACAATAATATTTCTACCAAATATGTGTACTTATCTACGGTGTCATTAGATCTGACTGGGCCTTTTAAATATTATTTGTTGTTATTAGCGACGCGCTAAGCAATGACAGCTGCACGGATCGATCGATCAGATTGCCGGTCCGTGAATGGGTGACCATCTTAACATACCGAGACCCCTTCGTGCCTCGGATAGCACGTTAAGGCGTTGGTCCCGGCTGTCATTCGTGGATCTCCGACAGTCATTAATAGTAGTCAGAAGCTTATAATTCTGACAACCCCCCGGCTGCCGACCCCCACATTGTTGGGAAAAGAAGAGGCAGATTAATTGTTCTCAGATCATGTTTTTATTATTATTTTAATAACATTATTTCAATAACAACAATTGCGTTATGTACTCGTGTACGATAAAAATAAGTTGACATTTTTGTGTCCGGATTGCGTTATGCTTTAACGTGCGCCAGCATTTTATCTAGAAAACATTCGTTTTGTTTTGGTAATCTTAATTCGGAACGACCGATAAAAATAATGAAGTGATCATTAGTCAACAGAAGGGAATTTTTCTTTTTTGAAGATTTTGAATATACTAGGTTTTCCTTTAATTTTATTTAAATTTCTTTCATATTCCTTTAATCCTTCAAATTTCTTCTTCGATTTTAATAAGTTTCCCATAGCTATGGGAATAATAATTATCCCCGTACGGAAATCCTTTAAAATGCGAGATCAGCATAAACTGGAAATGTATAGCTTGATGTACAAGCTATACCTACCTACCCGCACAAGTGTCTAAATAGACATTTGTTATCAAAAGGCTCTTACTTAGCCAGATCCCTTTCAATGAAGGGTCAGTGTGTACCGTGTAACCATTTCACATAATATAATAATTACGACGCGGGGTTAGACCCCTAGGGCTACACTTGGGTCATTTAGACGCTCATTTCATTAGTCGTTGGTACAGTCGGTAAAAGGAAGCTATGTAACTGATACTTACATTTTTTGTTTACTAAGATTGGCATTTATTTACTACTGCTTTTTACAACAAAATGCTTACCCATTTTGTTGTCTTCTGTCTATCCTACTAATATTATAAATGTGAAAGTTTGTGTGTTTGGATGTTTGTTACTCAATCAGGCAAAAACGGCTGAATGGATTTGGATGAAATTTGGCAAACAGATAGCTTATAACCTGGATTAACACATAGGATACTTTTTATCCCGATATTCCCACGGGATCGAGACTTACGCGGGTGAAACCGCGGGGCGCAGCTAGTGTTGAATAAACGTTAGCTTTTTAAAGAGTTAGCTCTACTTAATCATAACTATATAATATAAATGCGAAAGTATTTGTTACGCTTTCACGTTCAAACAGCTTAACGGATTTGGATGAAATTTGGCACATGGGTAGACCATGACCTGGAAAAGGACATATAAAACTTTTATCCCGATATTCCTACGGCATCGTGGCTTATGCGGGTGAAACCGTGGGGCGCAGTTAGTCTTGATAAAAAGCCTATTATTTTTCCATTGCAGGGCAAAGGCCTGTTCAAAGGTTGTGTTTTGCTCACAAAAAATTACCAATTATTTACCTAGTTAGGTAAAAGGGTAGGCACCATTGTGGCAATTGAAAAACGACCATAACAAAAGATGCTCCTTAACAATTTTATAGAAACAATGTTCGAGCAGAATCTTTTTAAGAAAGTGAAAATAATAATTGTCTGTGCATTCATTGTCTAAGTTTGTTGATTGCCTGTATACCGAAAAGTTTTGCCGCGTGTACAAAAGTGGTGACTAGAATAATCTTAGCAATTATTTCTATCGCGTAATGGGATATCTACTTAGTTTAGGCACAGTATAATAAAGTAACAGTATTATGTATCAGCAGTGACCTTGAAATAATTACCTACTGCCGCTCGGTAGATAAATCTTGAGTACCTACTGCCGCGCGCTCGAGACTGTTGCGTACGATAAAAACTGAATTTCGAAGCGCGTCGTCTGGGCCGTTTTCTATGAAGATATAATACTGTTACTTATTTATACTGTGGTTTAGGTAACTATATTGAAGGTTGATTAGTCTAGACGCTAGCTGGTTATGTGTTAGCACATACGAGTAGAACTAAATGGTTATAATACCTAACGGTTATCAGTATTTAGCTAATAAAAAAATGCATAGAGAACCAATCCGTGTATGTCCTATTTATCCTTTTTTTATTTGAGGGTGGGAAATCATCAAATGACTTCTCCCGCTCTGGGCGGAGCGGAAGGGCGTGTCAGACTTTTACAAACTAAAACCCACCCGTGTTCCTTCAGTTGCCTGTTGCCAAGGTCCCGGTATCCCTTTCGGACTTTCCCGCAACCCTGGCAGGCATCGGTCAGCGGACCCCGGCAACATGTCCTATTTATCCTAACATAAACACTGGAATTGTACCTATAAAGATTTCAGTCACCGTACCAAGCGCCAATCCACACTGTCTTAGGCCTTCGATCTCTAAGTCAAGGAAAGCACTGTAGGCTATCTTGTGCTTTGCCAGCTGTGTTAGTCTTGATTTCTTTCAAATGTGTTCCTTTCATAAGTAGGTAGGGCACTTACCAAATAATCATCCAAAATAAAAAATCGCGATAAATATCAGCTGTTCCCTACTTTTTGGCGAGTTATGCGAACATAAATGTAGGGAACATTTGATTTTTTTTCGTAAAAGTTGTTCATAAAGATGAGTACCTATAGTCACGTGTTTAAGTGAAAAAAAAACACTGACTACATTGATTTTATTTTGACCTAAAAAATGAATTGCTGGCACACTAGAATAAACAAAATCAAAATCAAAAGTCATTTATTCAAACTAGGCTGAGAATCAGCACTTTTCGAACGTCAAAATTACATAAGACAGTCCCCCCAAAACGCCCACCCTTCACCACTTCCTAGTGCTTTAGCTGGGAAGAAGAAGTGGCGCAACAAACTCCCCAGCAGGACAGCTGTCTGTTCCGTTAGAAAAATTTTATTCTATACAAAAGTTTGCAAAATCATTTACATTACGCAACATAAAACATAAATCTAATTAGCCATATGTCAGCACACGCCCATATTTAAACCAAAAAAAAAAAAAAAGAATAATATACTTAAATAAATAAAAACGAGAACTATATGTACTCAAGCAGAAATAAGTAGTAAATATAAACAAACATAAATTAACTAAATAAAAGCCTCCAGGCACAAAGGGCGTGCCCGCTTACATATAGCTATTTATAGCTGCAACTGGAAGTTATAAATGATAAACTAGGACCATCGAAGTAAATAAATAAAAATGAATTACTAATAACATTAACAAAACCGAGATCAGCAAGACGACCAGTCACCACAAGCAGCACCCGTTCACGAGCATAACGCAAAAATCAGCCATTACCCCCCTCGCCATATTTGAGGGAAGGAGACAACCCGACCTCCGACGCTACCGCAAGCAGTGACATCTTAGGGAGCATGACGAACCTGCTGCCGGTTGCTCAGGCAAAAATAATAATTATCCATTGTCGAGGTCGCTAGCTAACCACATTATTGCAATACAACTCATATAGAAAACATGAGTAATGAGTCATCAAAAAAAATAAATTAAAAACAATATTAAAATAAAATTGACTATAGGTACAGTCCAAATAAAAATAATAAAAAAATTATATGAACTCATATAACCTGTCAGTGGGTAAGCTAAATCTGGAGAAAGAACATAAACATTGTCTTGAGTTAATCACAGCGACCAACTACTCTTATCATTTAAGTAGTCGTTAATGGAGTAGTAAGCCTTTGAACAAAGGTTGCATTTTACTTTAGCTTTAAACGCATTATAAGGCAAATCTAGCAAAGGAGAGGGTAGCTTGTTATAAAAGGTTATACCAAGCCCAACAAGTGAGTTATGAACCTTATGAAGCCGGTGAAAGGGAACTCGTAGTTTGCCCTTATTCCTAGTGTTAACATTGTGAATATCACTGTTTTGAGTGTATAAGTGTATATTTTGCCTAATATATAAGATGTTGGCGAAGATGAATTGTGATGCCACCGTGAGAATACCAATATCTTTAAAAAAATCTCTCAGAGAAACTCTGGCACCTAGCTGGTAAATTGCTCGAACAGCTCGTTTTTGAAGGACAAATATATTTTGAATATCAGCAGCTGTACCCCACAGCAGAATACCAAAACACATTTATGGGTAGGTACTTGCACTTGCGCTTGTTATTTTTTAATATCTGATATTTCTATCTGTTACGATAAATACGCCTCACCCCTAGTAACCAACATTTTTAGTCTATTTTCGTTAGCAGATTTTTTTTCTTGTAAGTAAGTATGTAATGCGTTTTTCTTATTTTACCACTGTCCTTATTTTGGTGGGCTGAATGATTTCTAAAAGTTTGTCCATCTATTTTTATAGGACCTTATATGTATACATGTAGGTAATCAAATTACACATAATCAGATCAGTAATCACACTCTCAAACTCTTCATTACACAACGTCAACAGCAAAAAGAGAATTCCTCCTCAACATGTCCCTTTTATCGGTCTTAATGAACTTAATGTAAGGATACTCAATTAGTATGCTTGGCAATCTACGTAATCTTATTGTCGGATTCGTCAGTGAATGAGGGAAGGGTGTGTTTTGTCTAATCACTCGTGTGTGTGGCTTATTACGTACGAGTAGGTACCTTAGGGTACTTTTAAGGCTCTTACATACTGGTGCGACTCGCCGCGCTACGCGAATTTTAACAAAACAATATCTGAGAAAACTTCACGGCGAACAATGCGGCGGCGTCGCGTCGCGCGGCGAATCGCACCAGTATGTAAGAGCCTTTATGTTCACGAATATGTTTTTCTCTCTTACTTGTATTATTTTTGTTTGTTTATACATTTATGTATAAGGAGTATTTATTCATACACAAAATATTTGAAGGGGTTATTGTACTCATCAATATGAACAACTTTCACGATGAGACTAACCCTGAAATGGCGAAAAAAAGTCAGCTGTTCCCTACATTTTGACGAGGTATGCGAATATAAATGTAAGGAAAAACCGGTTTTTTTTTTGCGATTTCGACATAATACGGATCTCGCCATGAACTGACTGGGTCCAACATTCCGAGTCACTGGGTCCAGTCACTGCCATCGTATAAACCAGGCATTAGGAATTATTATACATGCACAAAAGTGAGCGTAGACACAGGTGTACTCTATCTTCCCTCACTCTCAGTCCGATGGGACGGATCATAAAGCCTCCTCTCTGTGAGAGGGACTAGGCTGTAATCTATCTCGAAAGCCTAGTGCAGGCTGGGAGATGTTACAATATGACTTTGAATTTTTTAGTTCTAGCCTAGACATGATGATAATTTTATGAAAATGTTTACCATAGCAAAGCGAATATTTCTCCTCCGTGTCTAGGAAAGCACGTTAGGCCGTTACCCACCCGGGGCAGTCAGTTTCGTTTATCACCTCACTGATTACAATATATTCGATATTTTTATTTTTCCACGGTTTGAGCTACTTTTGCAGTAGGTATAAATGTACTTCATACTGAACAAACAACAAAAAAACAATAAACAAAACAAAACAAAACAAAATAAATCAAAACAAAAACAATACAATACAGATAAAAAAAAAATCTTTCTTTTTTTTTCTTTGATACGAGGTTACCGACTACAACAAAGCCAAAATGAGGGTAATGACTTTAATTAAAAACTTTCGTGCTACAAACATATACCATTTCTTCCAGAGTGGATTGTGAAATAAGCTAGGATCTAACATAATTTGATCAATTACTAAATACAATTAGCGTTTAACAGATTTAGCGTCCTGTCTGACCTCGTTGGTCTAGTAGTCACAAGCGTTACTGCTGAGCATGAGGTTCCGGGTTCGATTCCCGAGTCGGGAAGTGTTATTAGGTTTTTTCATCTGGAATTTGGCAGTAGCAGCCCAGATTCTGGATTTGTACCCGGTTGATGGCAATTGGCGCACCCAGGTTACATTTATTTATTTTATTTATTTAATTACAACGGTGTTACATCCAATTACAGTAACTAAAATTATGAATAAAAACGGACAATTATAGATAACACATATTAAAATATACAAAATAAAAACATGAAAACAGTTTACCACACTTTCATAAATTCCTCTCACAGTACTTCTGACATACCAATAAAATCTCCGTCCATCCATCCGCAAACAGATCACCTGTTGGGTTAGAATCCAAGAGATCATTAAGCGCGGCCAGCATGCGAGGAATTGGCGAGTTAGCACGTGCAACCGTACGACATGGAGGCACGGCAAACAGTCTGTGCCTTCTACCCCGGCAGTAATTGTCTGGAACAAAGAAGCGCGCCAGGACATCAAGCAGATCGGGAGCGTCAATAGTGCCACGGAGCGTCTTACAGGCTATTGTGAGCTGATCATGGGACTAAAACATGGGACTAAAACAAAACTGATGACTATAGGTACCTCTGCCCTACCCTTCTGGGAATACAGCGTCATGTTATGTTATATTTAGCACATCCTTCAAATCTTCCAAAACAAGCCAATCTCTACCTTCTAAATCCAAAAATTCTCCGCAGAGCGAAAGCCAAGAAACTCATAAAATTCTTCAGTGAAATTATTACAACTTAAACCACTTACGTACTAAACCTACTAAGGTATAAAACCTTGAAAATGTGAAAGCTTCTTTATGTAAGGCAAGGTTCGTTTTGAAGACGTCAAAAATGAGATTTTAAATCATATCTTCCTTTTCACAGAATAGGTAAAATAATGTAAAAAGAAACCTGTTAGTCATCAAAGAACCACGGTTTTAATACTATATTATTATCTGCCTAGCCTTTTCCCAACTATGTTGGGGTCGGCTTCCAGTCTAACCGGATGCAGCTGAATACCAGTATTTTACATGGAGCGACTGCCTATCTGACCTCCACAACCCAGTAACTGGGTAATACGATACCCCTTGGTTAGACTGGTTGTCAGACTTTCGTGCTTCTGACGACTCGTAACGACTGTCAAAGATCCACAAATGACAGCCGGGACCAACGGCTTAACGTGCTTTCCGAGGCACGGAGGAGTCTCGATATGTGAAAATGGTCACCCATCCACGGACCAACCCCGGCAAGCGTAGCTTAACCTGATGGATTGACCCGAGCGGCTGTTATTACTTAGCCACGAGCTCCTCGCTACGGTTTTAATACTATATTATTGATAAAACCTTCGATACATAATAAAAACAGGTAGGTACATAATACTACCACGCAGTGTAGGTATGTGAGATTTCCCAGTTATTAGACTTGTGGATCTTTGACAGTCGTTACGGGTCGTCAGAAGCCCGAAAGTCTGACAACCAGTCTTGCCAAGGGATATCGTATTACCCATTCACTGGGTTGTGGAGGTCAGATAGGCAGTAGCTCCATGTAAAATACTGGTATTCAGCTGCATCAGGTTATAATAGAAGCCGATCCCGACATAGTTGGGAAAAGGCTAGGCCGATTGACAGTGTATGTGAGATCTGAATCTGTATAAGCACCTTCGTAATTGGGGTGATTTCATGTGATGAAATGTTTTAATTCTAATTTATTTAATGAAGGAACTATAAACAATATAATAAACAACTAACTATTACTTAACTAATGAAATCCTACCTAATATAAATTAAAACTTATTAGACAAATAAACAATTATTATCTAAAATAGTTTTAAGTAGGTATTCAGATTTTAGTTTCAGATTTTATTGTTTATTGAAATAATTGATTTACATAAATATTTTACAAAAGAGGGCCCTAAACTAGAGGTAGGTATATAATAATTGGATTCTACCTGAACTAGGAATAAACCTGTATCTCAGGTATCTCACTCAACTGCTTATACATAAGTGTGATCTATGATTTCAACAAAATATTAAAATGATTTATCTACTAAAATTTATGGGATAGACAATCACAACTCTACCCCATGTTGCCTAATAAATACACTACGTTATTCAATAGGTTTGACCACAGAGCACGGACTCGCAATCAACGTCTAGAGACGACAGTAGCATGACAACAATTGAAACGGGTTTTGTCGACGGAAGATTAGACAAAATGACAGATTCTCAATCACAATCTGTCATTTTGTCTATTCTTGCGTCGACAAAACCCGTTTCTATAGTGGTCATGGTACGCGTGCAGATACTAATAAAGTCGTGGCGCCGAAAGTGCGTTGAGCGCACAACTTCTGTCACGGACCGTCTTCAAAGCCGTCAGTATCTTTAAGTCATTTTTATCGTTGTGCGCGTAAACGGTGACTCGCTTGGTTTACATGGAAAGTAAACAATATCGCCGTCCGTGCTCTGTAGGATTGACAAATGCAAAGATTCTGACAGTTGGTATCATCTATGGCCATTCATCAAGCCACCGAGTTTCGCCAGATAAAATATGCAGAAGATGACGTGAAAATGATCAGAAGATTGATCAATCCGTCGTGAGCATAAAAAGGAAGTGTTAGAATTCAAACGTCTGCCGGGCCCAAACGGCGCCAGTGAAATGCAGAGATTTATGTTATGGCCCTGAAATAGGCGACATATTGCCGATACAGATGATTTACTTACGACGATGGGGATTTAAATATTCCGAAAATATTTTGGAACGAAATCATGACTGCAATATTTCAATTTTCAATATTTTGTATGAGCACAAACTAAAAAATAAAACAATTTGCCTAGCATTTTCCCAACATGTTGGGGTCTGCTTCCCGTCTAACCGGATGCAGCTGAATACCAGTATTTTACATGGAGCGACTGCCTATCTGACCTCCACAACTGGGTAAAACTACATAAATGGTAAAAGTGGTTATACCGTATGAACGGTATATCTACCACTTAAATCGGTATACTTTCCGTTTGCCCCAACAGCCAATGTCGTGGTACTCGTAGATTAACTAGTCAGCAAGATGGTATTGGAGCTGCTTAGGAAGTCGTTGGGTGATATTCATTTATGTTGGGTAACACCGTCCAAAAACACACACTGATCAAATATTCTACTAACCATTTGGTCTGCTCAAGAATGATTAATTAATTAGCATGAGCATTCGAAAGCATGACGCTCCAATGTCCAATCAAATATTAATGCAAACTTAACTATTATCATGAACATATTCAAAAGCAACATTCGAATTCACCCCATCTCTTATAACGACCTCCAATCTGAACTACCACCTTTTTTAATAAAATCCGAGAGCACACTCGCCATAACTAACGAAGACTTTAATTTCCTTAATAAAGATTTGCATTCACTACTGCTTAATTAGTAGTTACTCGAACTAACAAGAAAGAATTCAAAGAATCCAGGCTCTAACGAGTCAAAGAGATAAAAAATAAGGGAAGTTCTGAGTTTCTCTCTCAGTCAGATCGCTTACTTAGGGGATCTACTGCGTGGTACGTTCGCTGGCAAATCGCCGCGTTTGCAAAATGCTTAGGATTATGATTTCCGTCCGCTCGGACACTGGACAGTGTTAGAATCGTCTGGAACTATTTTTCGCTTAGTGATCGTAGATGTACGAGTACGAAAGGCTGGAAGGAAAATGGAAGAATAATCTTGTACGATGACATCGTACAAGATTATTCTTCCATTTTCCTTCATTGAAAGTAACCATTTATGGTTAAAAATAACTAGATCTCGTGTTTCTCAGGAAGAAATGAACTCAATGTTTTACTTAAGCTCACTATCTGTAAAAAAATATCAACATCAGTTTATAAATCCATAAAATTGTAACGAAATTCCAACGCCTGACACTCAGTTTTCCATATAGAACGCAACTACAAATGCAATATAAATTCCTTGCTACACCGACACCATACATTTTGCGAACTTTTCCTCTACTGAACTTTACAAAACTCCTACATTCCTTCCTCACAAACACTCCGTATTACGCCAGAACCTCATTTGTATCGTGAACTCCCCACGTTTAATAGTACATCGCTAGACTAAGCTTAAGGAACGCAATTTATCCATATATTAAAGAGCCGATCGATCCTCTAGTTCGCGCGGCGACAATTGCAGAAGCCAACGAATGCAGCAACTGCGATGTGGACCGGTATTGTGTAGTATTGCTGCCTCGGGATGTGCTATGAGACGGTTCTAAGGCATAAGAGGAAGCGGTAATTCAACCTGTGAGGTAATTGCGTAATACACAAAGAAAGAAAGAATAACGTTTATTTGGAAACAGTTTGTGAAACACAAAATACAAATACATATGATGGCTATCGATCACAATGCATTGTCATTCATTTTAACAGATCTACGTTCATTGTGTTATTTACATTGTTGAGCAGACGAATTAAACAATGCAATGTATTAAGAATTTCCTTCAAAACTCTCAAATTGGGAATAAAAGTGTGTTACTTACGCAATTATGGTGCTGGGTTGATTTCACTCAGTCAGCTTATGGCCATTTCCACTTGCACGATCACATTAAAATTTCGCATTTTTTTGCGCATTCATATATCCTATCTAACTGGTAGCAGGTGCCAAGCCTTTTTTTCTTTGAGGGTGGGAAATCATCCAATTACTTCTCCCGGTCTGGGTGGAGCGGGAGGGAGGGAGGGAGGGTGTCAGACATTTACTGACTAAAACCAACCCGTGTTCCTTCAGTTGCCTGTTGCCAAGGGTTCCGGTATCCCTTTCGGGCTTTCCCGCAACCCTGGCAGGCATCGGTCCTAGCGGACCCCGTCAATTGTGCTGACATCTTTTTGAGGCGCGCGTGGAACACAACGCGCCGTCGACCCGGGCCTGGCCTTTACGGACGGTGAGCTACCCATTGCTCACCACTCCTGCCAAGGCCCATTGTCCCTTTGCCCAAATATTGCTTATTATGTGTGCTGTATCTATCTACCTGGCTACAAATGAGGACCTTGCCTAGATTGCAGATATTTTTATCTGGATTTCTAGAAAGCAAAGTTCTACTGCTATAACAATACTACTAGATGGGTCATCACATTATTGAAAAACAATCGCGAATCGCTCAAAACTTGTACCAAACACCACATCCTACAGAAGAGCCGATACCTAACAAGCATTACGAACGCAATAAGCCACCGAACAGCACGTTGTAAATGTTACACCACGCCACATTGCCGTGCACACTCCACACCGCATTGCCGTGCACACTCGCGGCACGCGTTCCAACGTGCATCAATATTTTCATTGCGTTTTGCATGTTGAATGACTGGTGTGTGGAATGAAACGTGCATATTTTCTTGTAACGTTTATACTAGGGACTATTTATGACCAGTGACAGCTGAATCAGTGTATAGTAAATATTTATCACTTGCTGCTGCCAGCGGCTTCACTCGCGTGTAATCTTTATAAATTATAGCCTATGTTACTCAAGGTGAATGTAGCTTTCTAATGGTGAATTTTTGAAATCGGCGCAGTAGTTTTTGAGTTTATTCATTACAAGCCTACTCACAAAAATTCAAATCTTTCGTCTCTATAATATTAGTGTAGATGTAGATATAGCAAAGGTGTGGCGTAGATTTTTTTTTTAATCTTTTTCGATCTGGGAACGATTGATGAATTCCTTCTCACGTATGATTTAATACAAAAATCTAATGTTCGCAGCCACCATCTTGGATTTTCATTTTGACCAAAGTCACACTTTCTCTCTTGCTCTGAGAGAGAGAGCAAGTCAATGGAGGGGGAACGCTTTTTCGTTACGTGACGATTTCTACCAGTTCACTCCTACAGGCTTACAGCCATAAGGTATGCATAATAGCACACATGTCATATCTAATCGGAAACGGATCGCAACCGTATCAACTCGAGCCGTTTCGTATTCTTTGTATGAAACTCCCTACTGAAAAGCACACTAATCGGAATCGTAACGTAAACGATTCGCCTCGGGACAAGCTCACGAACCGCCTTGTGGCGCGTGGTCAACCAGCGGTCCCCGCGCTTACGGCTCGTCGTCCCCGCGCTTACTCCTCTCAGTTGCCGCGCTTGCGTCTCTTCGTCCACTCTTGCCCCTCTCACCCCTCCTGCGGCCTGCCTGCGACTGCAGCACACTATTCTTGCCAGCAGGTCAACCAGCAGTCAGCGAGCCGTAAGCGCGGCCCATCCGTCGCCTAGCTGTAGCCGAGTCGACGTATCGGAGCTGCTGGTGCGCTTTGGTTACGTGCTTACGTTAGGTTGACTGCGAGGCGAAAGGCGATACGGTGACGAACCCATTCCGAGTCGATATGTGTGCTATGACCTCAAACCTAAACCTATAGACTTACAGTCAACCTAATCAATCTATCACTGTAGGTACAGTCGACATCAAATATTTATGAACTACAAGCGCGCTCTAATTTGTGTCGCGTTTTGTTACAATTGCAAACGCCGCGATACCATCGCTGTTCCATTGAAACTAACATACATTTAGAAATAAATTTATATTTATCTAAAAATTCCATGAGTTTGATTTAAGTAACTTAACATCTCGTATTCACCTGACAGGTCAAGCAGAGATGTAGGAACGTACACTCATATTTCACCAGACATGTTAACTCCCATATACGGGGCAAACCCATGGCCATTTTGGCCATTAGCCTAATTTATGAACCCCTATAACACATCGCCTGACCCGAGGATCGAACCGAGGCTCCTTCCTCTTGCATGGGTTTTATTCTCATGCCATTTCTAAACAGTATTTTCTACTGAAATAATAATTGTATATCAATTTCATGGTGCTGAGCATAAAGGTTCAATTCCCGGGTCGGGAAAAGTTTTATTCGGTTTATCCATCTAGGTACTAATAATTAAACATAATTGACAGAAACTATGTACAAAAAAAAAACCACTTCCAAAAAAAACACTACAAATTCAAAATTTCTAAAGTCAGTGTCTGTGGTTTTGATTTTTTTTTTTGCCACCGACTTCCGAAATTAAAGTTATTCTTCACTTTGCATTTTTTTGTTAGTAGTTACCCCACATAAATTCGAATACCACTACTATACACGAAATGTAAATAAAAGTGACAGGAACTTATTATACCATCATCCACATCAGTGGGAAAAATACGTATTACTGAAGATATCTCATAAAATAACAAAACAAAGTTAATAAAATGTACATAATATATGGGACCACCGCGCATGCTCTACAAAATGAAAAAAAAAAACTAAATCGGTCCTCAATTGACGAAAATATCGATAAACATATACATTAAAAAAAAACTAAGTCGAACATAGAACCTTCTTCCTTTTTGGAAGTTAAAATGTAGTGTGTGCACCCCTGGGGGAATAGAGGCGGGATGTTACGTCTGTCAATTACGTCTTTGACAGAAAAAACACAGTTGTGAAATAAGGTCATATTGCTAGCAGTACATGCCAAGCAAATTATTTTAAAATGAACAATATCGTCGCTGCAGTTCTCAGAAACGTTGTCGTGTCGAACGATATTAAATAGACATGAAAGCTCCGCGCGTTATTAACTGAGGACACTTTTAAAGCAAAGGGTAAATAAAAATAAAATCCAATAACGGTTTTATTTTCCGATAACACGATGCCCGTATAGACTTTTGGTTTTTTTGCGAATCTACTAAAGGAAAATTAATATGGAGTTGTTAATTATGTTTCAAAGATTTGATAGCGGTGGCCGCTATATAACGGCCGCAGTTACGCATAATCAGCTTATAATGTTCCCACTGCTGGGACACAGGCCTTATCTCTTCGAGATGAATGCGTTGTAATTCACGTCACGGGCCCAGTGCGAGTTGGTAGATAGATATATAGATAAAACATTTATTCAGTGCATACAAAAGACACACAAAAGTATAATTAAATGATAACAAATTACATAAATTAAAAAAAGAAGAAAAAACAACAAGATATATGGTAGATGCCACATGACTTCGATTTTGTGTAAAAAAAAAATTAGTAACGCAATGAATAAATAATAAAATTAAAGAAATAAAAAAATATTGAAAAATTGCATAATTTATTGAATTGAATGTTGTTGAACTGGCAAAATTAGGGGTATTGCAATTATGTGTTACGCAAGTATCCCGTTTTCGAGTCATTTATTCTAAGGCCGCTAGACTCCGCGGATCCACCAAATATATCAATTCAACAAAGAAACATTCCTCCACCACACTAAAATAAATAACACGATAAAATAACCACCAAAACGGGATATAATGTATTGTATTCCGGTTTCGCACAAATCTCTCGAACCGAACGCTATATATCAGACAGTAAGTACAGTCAGCGGCATATTTATAGACAGCGAGTGGTCGCAATAATCTGTGCGATGCCGGTCGATGTGTTGCGATCGCAAGCGGCGCGATATTAACGGTCGCCGATAACGTGCGATTCGCCACGCTGCAGTTACGTGCGACACAATATATTGAGTAGGAATCAAAATGATCTG
The DNA here is from genome assembly GCA_947522985.1 of Lithophane socia. Lineage (NCBI taxonomy): Eukaryota > Metazoa > Arthropoda > Insecta > Lepidoptera > Noctuidae > Lithophane > Lithophane socia. The sequence goes on from OX383267.1 coordinate 3,888,323, forward strand.
CTGCAAAAAAGACGTGTTGGAAAGGATGTTAAGCCATTTTTAATGTGAATTTCTTTGGTGGTAAGTGGAAACTTCTATAGGCGCGTTGAGCACTTTTTGGGTGAACAAAAATCATGGAACTCGCGTAATCGTCACCGTCTATTATAAGTATATCGAGAGTCCGTGTCTCGGGAAACACGCTGTTATTTGTACATCGTTGTCAGTCGTTACAGGTAATCCGAACCACAAAAGTCTGACAACCAGTCTTACCAAGGGGTATCGTGTTAAGGCTCTTACATGCTGGCGCGACTTTTAACAAAACAATTTCCGAGAAACACACGGCAGAAAAATGCGGCGGTTCAAAAAAAAAACACCAATCATGTTTTTCAACGCGAATACATCACACGTGCAGAAAAGTACAATCGACTCGTACATTTTATTATTGGTCGCCCAGTCGCTATAATCGGTGGTGATATAAACCGATTGCAACTGGTGTGATATAAATTGATGTACGATACAATACCTACCACCATACCTTGCTATTTCTTAACCGATTTAAAAAAAGGAGGAGGTGTATGTTCGTCTGTATGTATTTTTTTTTGTGTGTATATGTATACAGGATGTAAGGGTAAACACTCTTGTCATTCAAACCATGGGTAGTTGACTTAAATATAAAAATAAATGACCGAACACAACAAAAAAAAAACGTTATTTTCATTAAAAGATTTTTAAAAGTTTCTATCTGACACCATGCTTGCTAGCGAAACAGCTGACTGACTAAGGGAGGGATCGCGCTCGCTGCCGGTCAGGTCACATCCCGTACCCCCCGCCCGTGTTGAGACGCAAGTTCGTTGCCCTAGCGCATAGGGCAACGAACTTGCGTCTCTTGTGGTAAAATTTAGACCTAAAAAAATTAAAAAAAAGTTGTAATTTACGTTGATTTTACGTTCTATAAATGAAACCAAACCACTGGTTGCAAGGATAACGGTGTTTACCCTAACACCCTGTATTCATCGATATTTTCGTCAATAGTGTACCGATTTTGAATAGTCGTTCTCATTTGGTAGAAGAAGCTTTCGCGATGGTCCCAAATTTTATTAACTTTGCTTGGGTAGTTTTAGAGTTAGCTTCTATAATACGTATTTAATCCACTTTGTGTATTTTGATGTTTTTATAATACTCAGAATCAGAATTTGTATCTATCAGAATACAACAGAGTTGTACCAGTTAACGTCCATTATATCGAAGCCCAAATACAAAGCATAATATATCAAATATGATACTGTGATATTATTGGTCGGTAATACGGCACAAATAAGAAGGTTCCACGCGCAGATACGTGCCGATTCATATATTAGAAGCAAGATGTTTTCTTATTGAAATGTTATTTGTGTCTTGTATCTATGTAACAGGATAACATAACATAACATCATGCCAGTATTCCCGAGGGGCTTGGCAGTGATATACCTATAGTTACACCAACATTTTGCCAGTTATGTTTAAGTCCCATGTAATAGGGGGCGAACCTATTGCAATCAACCGGGCACAAATCTAGACTCCTGCTGGTGAGAAATTCCAGATGGAAAAACCCTATGCCTGACCCAGGAATTGAACGGAAGACCTCATGCTCTGCAGTAGCGCTAGCGACCAGACCAACGAGGCAGTTAGAAAAAGGATAATCCTACCTAATATTATAAATACGAAATTGATTTGTTTGTTTGTTTGTTACGCTTTCACGCTAAAACAGCTGAACGAATTTGTATGAAATTTGGCGCATGGGTAGACCATGACTTGAAATAGAACATAGGATACTTTTTATCCCGATATCTCCGATACGTGGGTGAAGCCGCGGGGCGCAGCTAGTCTGGAAATAGATAAGAACTGGGTCATATAACTTAGTGGGTTAGACTATATGCTAATTACAAATAGATTACCCAATACAGACTTGACAATAACAAAAATCAACAATGAAACGAGATCCCTAGAGTACCTATACAAATGTAATCGACATCAAACTGAGCAATATGAAACACTTTCTATATTAATTCCGACAGAACATTTTCATTCGTTACGTGTCGGAACGTGTTTCGAAATGATTACCAAAAAGACATCTTGTAATGAGCCTTATCCCGCATTCGTCGCCACATTAATATATCGTAGCCAACGATTACGTATTAAACTCATTTTTATATCAACGAATAAAAATATTTATTCTGACTCCTCGATACATCGAACGACAACATAACTGAGGGCAGGACGACGTACTCCCAAGATCTTTCCACTCACACTAAAATTTTCATATCCTATCATAAAATCTTTGAGACAGTCTTTCCCTCGTCTTCAAGATAATTCTCTAGAATAAAAGCCGGCAGAATCGTAAAGAACCTTTTAAAGAACGGAGTAATAAGTCCCTTGCTACGTTTTAAATCGTTACATTTTAATTTTACTTCAATGATCGCAATGAAAATTAACTTTCTCTATCCGGAACTTGGTCTCCTCAGGTACCTTTGAATGACTTTCAACAGATCTCGTAACCCAAAATATTGGCTGGTATAGCGGGATAGAATCTCTTAGGCGCGGGACATACACAAGAGGTGAGGGGCGCGGGCGTGGCGACGGTGTGGCGCGGGCGTTGCGCCGCTCCTTTCATATACCATATAAAATGTATAGGAGCAACGAGCCGCGGAACATAAGCAAGCGGCGGGGCGCGGGCATGGCGCAGGCGAAATATTAAAGGACCGTTGCAACACCCGTGCCGGGCCAATTGGTAAGAATTGTCGAAAATTATTGTTAGCAGAACTTTAAAATTATAGTAGCTTATCTACAACAAGTACCCATTTACCCGCAGGACCAAGCATACAGATGTTATCAGGTCTCATAAAATACCCTTTAACCGGGCAAAGTTCCAACTTTTAGATTTAAATGAATGCATATTCTTCTCGTTATAGTAGGTAGGTACCTCACCTAGTAGACCTCATTATCTGTATCAGTAGACCATCAAAACAAAACAGAATCGCGGTAGGTGGGAATATTGTATTTTCTACCACAGTAAAAACAAATCAGTAAAGACCCTGACATCAAAGTAAAAACTTCAGTCAAAATTGACAATCGCTGCAGAACTTTACGAATTACTCTCAGGAATGAAAATTGCCTGCTAATAGAAATGTCAGTCGACGAATATAGGGGACCCCTCGTCAGGAAAACTGTCGCTCTTGAAACTTCAGGATTAGAAATGCAGATTATATTTTATTTGGGAAGTTATTGTGTGTAAGATATTTTGAATTTTGATGTTATTTCCGTGCTGTCCGTGATTTAGTTAGTAATGAATCTATTATTCTCCTGTGTGTAGGCCCTTTTCAGGGTCGGTATTCAAATGAATAGTGAAGGGGTTGCGTTATTGTGATTTATATTTAAGTTTGGGATTGAATTTGAAGACACGAATGTTATGTTGTTTTGAACCTTCTACGTCAATGGTAATTAGGTAATTTTGACGCTTGAATAAACAAATAACTGTAGACATCTATTTTTAAATCGGGCCCTATCAGGATACTGCTGCTGTATTTATTTTTAAATATCGAAGCATTATGCTGAGATAGGAGCCTTTTTGGTCTCGCACAGGCTTTTCTTTGTGTTTGTTTTTAATGTAATTTTTTTACTGTTTGTATTTCCTGTGCGTGTCCCATATAATTTTTCTTTCTTTCTTTCTTATAAGTTCTTAAAATTATTTTATTCAGGATTAAGTATAGAAGATGTCATACAATTAAAAATGTAAGTGTATAATATACTTACCGTGTTTCTGGCAAATAAATTAGTTTAACTTTTATAAATCAGATGATAATAATAATTATCAAAGTTTTAATTAAAAACGAGTACATGACACATGTTTTGTACTTTAATCAATACTAAAGACGTTCAGAACGACTTACAGAGTGTATCAAAACTAGCAGAATCACAAAATTTGCTACTAAAATATACTTCACGAACCCATAACATTAGTCCACCTTTTTTCTGTATTTGTCGATGCATTTTAGAATTGTTTCCGAACGACAATTTTCCCGGTGTATCCCGGATTTGGCCTGCGCAAGCAAGGATCAAATGCAGCGGAATCCGCTCGTGTTGGATTCTCGGGATTTTTCCGGGACCCGCAGTGTTGCTATTATCAACACCTACTCTCAAAACAGGTTTGCCTTCCAATTTTAAAGGGATGTAAGGATCGACTGTGTCTCATTTAATAATATTTGTATGAGGACTTTATAAAACTGATGCAGGTACGGTCTTTGCAAATCTTCTAATTGTGAATACAAAATTTAAGGTACTAATATGAACGAACAGGGAATAAATCATAATAGGATAATATTATGAATTATCGTAAAATATCACAAACTGACATTCATAATAATGATCTGCATGCGATTCATATTACGAAAAAATTCATCTGTTTGAAAGTTTTCTATGGAGATTCATAAAATGGTCCACATGTTATGAATTGCTTTTGTGTCAAAATAGAGGAATTACTAATGACAGCAGGAAATTCAGGAAATGAAATGCTTTTAGACGAATTGCAGCTAATGTGGCTGTTTTAGGCCCCCGGTACAAATTGAATTTAATAGCAGACATGGCGTTCATGACTATTATTTCAAAAACAGCATTCGGTTGACTACCAGTTTCAATTTTAATGTCCGTACCTATATTTAAATCAGACCTGTATAGCTAATAACTACCATTCGACAAGCATCCGAATCGAAAATGACACATTTTGGATTACCTACCTGATTTGCCAAATCCCCGACAGCAAATAGCCGGAACAATAGCGGTCGTCTATTTTAAGCAGCGGTTTAAACTGACAAAATTTTCGGGTTTTGGATTTGTGAACATCGTTTAGAGGAAATGAAATCGCGAAAGAAAAATCAGCTGTTCCCTACATATCTGATCGCAGCTCGTCAAAATTTAGGGAACACACACATAATTTTTTTTCCACGATTTCAGGTTTGGTCCCACAGTGAAAGTTGTTCATAATGATGAGTACAATGACCCCTTAAGAGATTTCGTGTATGAAAAGATATACTTTTCTAGCTGCGCCCCGCGGTTTCACCCGCCTAAGTCTCGATCCCGTGGGAATATCGGGATAAAAATTATCCTATGTGTTAATCCAGGTTATAAACTATCTGCTTGCCAAATTTCATCTAAATCCATTCAGTCGTTTTTACGTGAAAGAGTAACAAACATCCATCCATCCATCCATCCATACTTACATATTAGTTAGATTTAGGGCTGATTTCATCAAAGTCAGATATCTTTTATCCGTGGAATAAAATTGTCATCTGACAGTTTTTGTATGGAAAAACTGTCAAAAACGCAAAATTTATTCGCAGGATAAGACTTATACTCGGTATAAAAGTTTGGTGAAATTCGCCCTTAAGAAGTTAAAAGATTAAGATTACGGACATTCCCTGAAAAATTCAAACAAAAAATGACTACTAAAACTTTGTGTCTCAAATGCACTCCTACAGTTTACGACACCAGACAGAATCCAAGTTCCATATACATTAAATTCAAAACTGCACTGAAGTCCTAACTCCATAAACTCAGTATAAAATGCGTTGGGACTCGTCCATAATGGAATATAAGGACAAAGTGACATAAAACAGTACTTTACGTCCAGACTACGCTAGTTACGTTATAATATATACAGTTTAACTTTTGGAAATGTAACTTTGACGAATAAACTAGGATTTGGCAAGCGAAAGGTAAAGTTTGGCTAATTGAACTCATTTTAATACTGTTTTGTTTGGGTTTATCTCTGCAAATAGAGATAAGTGTATTACCAAAAAGTGTTATTAAATTGGAAAAAGTTATTTGGTAAAAGCAACGCAATTTATCTATACATAAAAATACATATACATACCTACATATAATGAATACATACAAACATGGCTTGTTCTTTGACCAAAGAATTAGCATTGCCATTCAAAGTGGCAATGCTGCCAGTCTTCTGGGCACGTTTCCGGATGACAGCGATGCGGACGAATACTTCGATGCCTAAGTGTCCTTTTGGTTTTTATATTTATTGGTATATGTAGTTAGTTAGTCCTTTAATTTAGTTTTTTAGTTAATTTAGTATAAGTTTATCAATGTAAGTAGGTATAATATTTTATCATAATAATAAGAAAAGGCTTGATATAGTGGTGGTGGATCGAACAGAGCGGCGCGCAATGATCATTGACATAACGGTCCCGCATGACGGGAACCTCGTGAAGGCCGAGAAAGATAAACAAATCAAGTATCGTGACTTGGCTCACGAGGTTGTCGACATGTGGGATGTGGACTCTGCGATCATTGTGCCGATAGTCGTATCAGCCAATGGCTTAATTGCCAAGAGTCTCGACCAACACCTAAGGAGGCTCTCGTTGGGCAGCTGGATTAAGGGCTTGATTCAGAAAGCTGTACTCCTGGACACGGCTCGCATTGTTAGGAGGTTCCTCTCTCTGGAGCCCTGACCGCCGGTAGCTTGGACCCTGTTCCCGATACCGGTGGGCTACTATTTTTTATAATTTTAAATGTTTTATATATTTTTCTATTCAAATATTTAAAAATATAATTTATATGTGTGAAAAAAGAAAAGGCTTGAAAAAAAATACATACAAATATTATTAAATTGAAGTGTCTATTTGTAATTTCAAAATAACAGCTGTTTACTGAATGCACAGCATATGAAACTGTATACGCAATAACAACTTTTTTTTTTTTAAGTTTGAAAAACGATTGTCATTGATCGTGTTTTAGGCAATTAGGATCCTAATTCCCTATCTCTATCCCAATAATAACACCATTTTCGCCAAATTGGGCCTTAATAACAAACCTTTCAGTTTATTGTAGTTTAAGGCTTCCCTTGAGGACTAGACACATTAGTCTGATGTACCACGGGACCCATTTATACACATGTATACATTAATGTGACATAATTGCCAGTCAGCAACAAGTAACCTTTTTGTTTTTATTCGTTTTATGCAGCTTAGTCTCCCAATGTCATTAGGGGTTTATATTGTAGGTTTGATACAAAAAATGTTGATTTTAAAATATTGTTTATAGAATTTTTTATCAAATTGTGTATTTTCTGGTAGAAGGACTTACTTTAGAAAACTTTAGTACACTGGGGGCCCTATTACCGAATGATATTTAATTAAGTAAAACCTTTTTACAATGAGATAATTTGAGCTTGTTTCTGGCTAAAACCTTTTTTTTTTACGTGACCTGGGCTGACTATCAAGTATTAATGCCATCATTATTCCACTGCGAAAAAAGGATGGTGCTAGCGGCTTTTTAGAGCTACGTCTCTCACTAACACTGGAAAAATGGTGGCATTAATATGTCGTGGTAGGCCGTGGACACATGTCTACGGTACGGCAACCGTGTAACGGCACGACGCCGCTACCGGAAGACGGCACGGTGCCGTGTACGGTGCACCGCGGGCACAAGTTGGTAATACTGAGCATTAACGCATTTAATTCACACTTATACTTTGTCAGCCATTATTACGCACTCATTAACACGTGCGAACTAACGAAACATTAACTACCGAGCGGTTCTCCGAATGCCACCGCGGTGCACCGTACACGGCACCATGCCGCTGAATGACACGCCGTGACGTCTCCCGGTAGCGGCGGCGGCATCCTGGTGTTACACGGTGGCCGGTGCCGCACCGTAGACATTGTGTCCACGCCCGTATAGGTGCCGTTCTGTTTTCAAATTCAGAAGTTCGTTGCTTCTGTTCTCGTCAAAAAAGCTATGTAAAGTTGTATTACGAGAATCATGGTGCATGGCCAAAGAAATAAAGCCGCCATCTTGTTGTCATCAGTTTCGAAAGCTGGGTACTGACCGGCGTTATGCGGCGTAATGTAACGTGTTACACAGCGAGCGTTCGTGCAGTCAGTACGGGGAAACAAGGTGCTCATAACGTACTGAATGCACGAATAATCGATTTGTAACATGTTACATTACACCCCGTAACACCGGTAAGTACCCAGCTTTAGAGAACTTCAGAAAACTAGTTATGTTTACCAACAGAGCCGTCTTGTCAATGTCATTCAAGCGGCAAAAGATGATCTTTGTAGCAATGTATAACATTATTTTTTTTGTTCGTTTGTTTGTTTTTTTAGGGTCCCCGAAACGATCAATTGCAATGAACTAATTGCAATCAATTAAAATTGTAGTAATATTGAGAATAGCTTCAATTGCATTTGGACGATCAATTTGCGCATCAATGTGTGACAATCACTATAAAATGGACAATTGCAATTGATCGTTTCGGGGACCCTATAATCGTAAGTCCGACAGTACTTAATAAATCATAGTTTGAACATGGCGTAAAGGGCCACCAGTTCACTGGGTGTCCATTAGTGAAACAAGTGCAATGTACGGTCGCATTGTAATGGACTTCTCATGTCATTGTAAGGTTCTCAATTGAATTCTAGAAAGTGCTACTCGTAATCCTCACTTTATCCATACTAGTATACTAATACTAATCCAGACTAATATTATAAATTGGAAAGTAACTCTGTCTGACTGTCAGTCTGTATGTTACCTTTTCACGCCTAAACCACTGAAAGGATTTCGACAAAATTTGGAAAGGATATACAGGCTGTAAGGGTAAACACTCTTGTCATTCAAACCATGGGTAGTTGACTGAAATATAAAAATAAATGACCGAACACAACAAAAAAAAAACGTTATTTTCATTAAAAGATTTTAAAAAGTTTCTATCCGACACCGTGCTCTCTAGCGAAACAGCTGACTGACTGAGGGAGAGGTCGCGCTCGCGGTCGGTCAGGTCACATCCCGCACCCCCCGCCCGTGTTGAGACGCAAGTTCGTTGCCCTAGCGCATAGGGCAACGAACTTGCGTCTCTTGTGGTAAAATGTAGATTTAAAAAAAAGAAAAAAAAAGTTGTAATTTTCCATTGATTTTACGTTCTATAAATGAAACCAAACCACTGGTTGCAAGGATAACGGTGTTCACCCTAACATCCTGTAGATGGCATCCTGGGGAAGAACAAGTGAGTTTGTTTTTTTGTTTGTCTGTTTGTTACGCTTTCACGTTAAAACGGCAGAACGAATTTGGATGAAATTTGGCACAGGGGTAGACCATGACCTGGAATATGACATTGGATAGCGGGTGAAGCCGCGGGGTGCAAATAATTACCTATACAGAAAAGGTTTTAATTTTTCTGTTACAAAGGTTTTCATAGATCGAGGCATATTTTGGAAGATTTTTTATTAATCTTTGGTGCTTTGTTTTCATAAATAAGTAAGTAACTAAGCACTTCAGTAGATTTATTTACAGTGATACCGTAAAATATGCATCTAAATGGTAACTTTAATCTGACTGATGCCAGGTGATTTTAGCAATAAATTCTCACAATTTTAAAAATATTATTTTACTTAGAAGGCTCATTAGTTATTTATTTTTATTCCAAACCACTTATATTTAAGTAAATTGGGTTTAGCCGCACTACGAAAACCTCTCAGGGTTTACTTATTTCAAAAAGTGATTTAAAAAAAAAAGTTTTTTTTTCATTATTTTTTTTATTCACTCATAACAATCATAGCATAAGCATAAACATAATCAGTCTATAATCTTCCCACTGCTGGGACACAGGCCACCTCTCTGTGAGAGGTAGCGGGCCGTAACAATCATATTATAAAAATAAAAATAAATTAGGCACCTATTTAATTTGTACCAAAAACTACAGTTTCACAGCCCATTACTTTTATGTAAAAGCATGGCATGTATAAAAGTTATCAAGTAATAACAGTTTGCAGGCTAATCTCCGCGGTCATAACCCAGAACGGTTCCCATTAGACAGCAGGGGATGTCTGAAGCTGCAACGCATTTCTCATCTCAACTTTGGAAACCATGCTGAGTGGTCTAAACGGTGTTTTTATTTATTTACCTATTTATTTTTCAATATACGGTAAATTGTCTTACATTAAACATTGTTTCACACACTACCAATGCTGGCGTAGAAATATTAAATAAAAAGCTAGGTAGATACAGTCGAAAAAATTGAATTCTGACCCACCATAAGCTTATTTTCCTACAGACATTCAAATACAATTAGCTCGACATTCGCGTAAACATACATTTCCTTGGTTATTTACAATCTTTGTTATTTTGACGGTTTCAAACGATTTATCGTCAAAGTGGGCCATGATTCACTTAGCCTGACTGTATAGTCACGGACTTTAATTGATGAGCCACCTTCAAACTTTTCAATTTTGCAGTTTCATACATTCACGAGATTACACGATTAAACACGAACTCAAATCGCAAGCTAGTAAACAAGATGACAAATAAATTACTTTTAATCGGAAATATCCATAGAGGTTGACTAATAAGTTCTCAATGATAAAAATAAATACAATGTTGCATTAAGTTTATCCAATCTATTTGATACCGACCTCCTTTGAATCATAGCTCATTAACTCGATAATTATGAAAACATAACTAAAGACAGTGACAGTTGAAATATCAAGTAATAAGAAAACATAACTAAATACCATGTTGCATTAAGTTTATCCAATCTATTTGATACTGACCTCCTTTGAATCATAGCTCATTAACTCAATAATTCTGAAAACTTAACTGAAGACAGTGACAGTTGAAATATCGATGTCAGAGAATTTCTCCGTACGCTAACGTTACTATGCAACAGTAACCTAGGAACAATTGTTTATCATTGCTAGGTTGCTGTTGCTAGACCTGCAATTGGTTGACTTTGAATAGTCACTGCTGTCAAGTTTGTAGTTCTGCTCTCAGGTTATCCAACCGGTAAAGATATGAAATATAATTTTCTTCTTTTATTACGAAGACATATGACTTTGCGTGTCGGGAACCGAATAAACCCGATTTGCATTACACGGCTAAAATGCGAACAGTGCCAGGTGGCTCATCAATTAAAGTCCGTGACTGTACATGCCAATCAGAACTAGGTACAAGATAGGTATTAAATAAAATTATGAAATCTTAAGTTTATGAATTCATCATTTTAATGACAAATTATTAGACTGGTTAAGATTCACCAATTGCATTATTTATGCAATGCATTATTTATAATGTTAAAATATTAAAAATATAAATCATAAAGGCTCTTACATTCTGGGGCGAATCGCCGCGCGATGCAAATTTTAACAAAACAATTTCAGAGAAAACTTCACGGCGAACAATGCGGCAGCGTCGCGTCGCGCGGCGTATCGCGCCAGTATCTAAGAGTCTTTATGTCACAAATAGCCCTGGAATGGAATGGAATCCGGAGTAATCGAGGAAACTCTTCAAATTGTGGCAAAAAAAGAAAATTCAAAACCAAAGACACCGACTTCCGAAATTAAAGTTATTTTGCACTTTAGTGTTTTTTTGGAATTCGGTTGTTATTTTTTTGTAAAAAAGTTGTTATATAATAATAAGTAGTGCCAGTGATGCTCTCATAAAAAGCTGAACACTGAACTACACCCAACAGTCTAGCCATTGTAGTACATGAACTAGTACCTAACCAAGTACACTAAAGTGCTAATATTTCACTCGCGGGCACAATACACAGTACTATAAACAGATCTCGTTCTCCCTGTACTGGTATAAATAATAACAGCTGAATCGTATATCTCGGTAGGGTGCCCGTACTTTGGCGGTACGTTAGGACCCCTCGCTGGATATACATTGTCTTTGTAAGTAGTTTGTGGTCACGACTTATTTATTTACTTAGTTTTTATGAGGTCACCCTGTGTTTACCTACCTGTTTTTGTGGACGAATAAATAATAATGTAAATAAATAATAAATAAGTTCATTAATAATTTTTTTTACTCCCATAATAATAATATTTTTGACTCCCAAAATATTTTTTTTTTTAGTAGACTATTTACCTAAATAGGTCTAGTTGGTGGTGGAAATTTGGACCAAGTCCCATACGTTTTTGGGCATTTTTCTTTATTTGGCCCATCTACGACTACGGGTCAGCGCCAGCGCACACCAACAGCATACCAGGGGGCCTACCACCACCGCTTACAGTAGTATTATTTTAATATTACTTCAGTGTAGGAAAGAGATGAAGCTCTACAAGACGTATAGCTCTATCACTTTAATAAGATTAAAATAATACTGCTGTAAACGGTGGTGGTAGGGCCCCCAGAGTAGAGCATTTTTTGAGACTACTGGAAAATGAATCTTATGACAATTCCATACATTCTAAAATTAAATACACGAACACGCAAGCTCGAGCATGTTCGAGCATCAAGTTGGACGCTCAAAATGTATTTAATTTTGGAATGTATAGAATTGTCATAAGATTAATTTTTCAGCAGACACAGAAAATACTCTGCTCTGCTCTGCTGTTGGTGTGCGCTGACGCTACGCTGCGCTGTCTCCTAACGGACTATGGATTTTACCTTCTTCTATGCTCACCTACACTAATATTTTATAGAGGAAAGATTTGTATTTTTGTGTGTATGTTTATAATTAATAAACTCAGAAACTACTGCGCCGATTTCAAAAATTCTTTCATCATTAGAAAGCTACACTCACCCTGAGCAACATTGGCTATAATTTATAAAGATTACACGCGGGCGAAGCCGCTGGCGGCAGCCAGTAATATACAATGTGGAGACGACAATACAACAATAAATGAAAACACTGGCAATACTAATGCATAAGAGTATTTTAGAACAATCAAATAAATCCTAACATCGAAATTAAAAAAGTCATTTTTTCAAACAACTAAATAGTAGTGATGGGCCGACTATGGGGTTTGCTGATCTTTGACTAGCTATTGTAACTAAACTATTGGATATATTTGATTAATTTTTTGTATGTAGACCGAGAACGTCAACGGTATACGGAGTTTTATTTTTTGTCATATTGTCGTCTCCACCTTGTATATAGCGGGCGTAATACGGCGTCAAAAAAGTTATATTTTAAGGTGTGAAAAAAGCTCTAATTCATCTCAGTATTTTACACTAGAGCGACTGCCTATCCTGACCTCCACAACCCATGCAAAACTATCTTCTGAAACCAATGTCTGAAGATTTTTTTTTTCTTAATTCTGTACTATAATGTAACTAGCTGTTGCCCGCGACTTCGTCTGCGATCCAAGTTGAAAAGTAGCCTATGTGTTTTTCATGGTCTATCCATGTGCATCCAAATCCGTTCAGCCGTTTTAGCGTGAAAACGTAACAAACAAGCAAAAAAACTCACTTTCGCATTTATAATAGGTATTAGTTAGGATTAGATTGTTAAGGTGAAGTGGTTCCAAAGCAGAGACGTAAATTTAAAAGTGTCTTTAGTGAAGTATGAGGCCCGAAACACGATTGACAAAACTTTCCTCGATACAAAAAAACCGCAAAGTTTCCTTAAAATCTGCTTTTTAAAGAGAAAAACCTATTCCATTCGATTGTTATCAAAGCAATTGTAATAAAATTTTGTCTACGTGTTCATTATTAAATACTTTAAGGGATTATGGCCTTATTTTTCTATATAAACACAAATAAAATTTTAAAAAATATTTGTAAATTTAGTTGCGCGCGGGCGGGGACATACCACCCCCCTCGGCTCCCGTCAGTCCCACTTCGCCTTAATAAAGGCTATTCATTATCATTATCATTAATAGAGGTTAGTAATAGCACTTGTGTATAAATAAATTTATAATTAATACATACCTATACATTCCTATTACCAATACGGTTTCTAACCGAAGGTATTAATTGCGATACAATTTAATATAATTAATTCTGTCTAGATTCGAACATGGCGTTTATGAGCAGTTAGTGGAAGCAGATATTCTAAGGATCCAGAATTCCAAAGATAATTGATTTGCCAATGATGCGATTGTACATACATTGGCATCAACGTCTTAGTAAGTAAGAAATATTTATTGTGTAAAACATGAGTACACTATGAAGGTATTATAATTAATATGAGGTGGCTACATTTTTGCCATTCATGGCGTACAAACTTAGTTACACTAGACAAAAATAACAAAAAAAAAAAAACTACAATGTCAAAATTTAAACTGAATTGAAATTACAATGTCATGCAAATATTAATGAAATAATAGAATCAAATAAAAGGAAATAACAATGTGAGAAAAAAAATTGTTAACGTTAAATTGCATAAAAAATATTATAATTATCTTAAATTAGAAATTTACATTAGGATAGAATTTACATTAGATGGAAACCAACTGCTAAACGTGAAAATCATGAATGAAAATTGAAATCGGATATTTTATTGGTAACCATTATCTTCTGCTTAGCCTTTTCCCAACTATGTTAAGGGGCGATTTCCAGACTAACCGGATGGAGCTGAATACCAGTATTTTACATGGAGCGACTGCCTATCTGACCACCACAACCCCAGTTTCTAGGTAACACGATACCCCTTGGTAAGACTGGTTGTGAGACTTTCAGGCTTCTGAGGACCCGTAATGACTGTCGAAGATCCACGAATGATAGAAGGGACCAAGGGCAAACTGGTTGCCAAACGATGAAAATGAATAAGTAGGTAAATGACCTGTACTTTACTCACATGAACCACAGAATTACAAACGTACCTTCTTCCTAACACAATATTCATTTTCAAATAAGTGTAGAAATTTCCTTACAATAAGTGTCACTTATTTCCGAAATGGGGCATAAAAATGCCTCCAAAGTGTACCGCTTTCGCGATTATGTGGTACTCCAGCAAGCCATGTCAGCTCTTGTAGTTAAAGCCCGGCCAAATTGCGTACATAATTACAACAGTTAAGCTGAGGTATAACCGTTAATGAAACTGAAAACGAGTTAAAGTTTTAAATGCCGCCATGACTGCAAGCTGTTTCTCAATTTCGGTAAATTTGACACATTTTTATGGTTGCGTTGCCATTTTGTTGTGGAGTGTTAAATGTTTTGTAGGTTCCTATTTAGATTTTTGCTGGTCTTTTAAAAAGAAAAATAAGTTTATTTGTCACAGAAACACGTGCATAGACAAAAATAATTAACTCGAGTAGATACAAGAACAATTAAATAAAACACAATAGATCAATAATGAAAAAGAAATAGAAAATCGTTTATTGACCAGGAAATACAGTTAGCAGGTTTACAATACATATTACCTATAAGCAAGATTATACAAGGTTACAATATTAAGCAGGTTTGCAGGTTACAATATTACCTATTGCTAGGTTACACAAATTATTGAACAATGAGCCCCAAACTCGTATCTTGGGGCTCAGCGTACGACTTACAGGTGATTTCAGGTGATACTAATCGGTGATTTCAGGTGTTGTGTGATATGAGTGTGGTGTATGGTGTATGTGAGTGTCATCTGGTGTGTGTGAGTGGAGTGTATGTTTGGTGCATGTGAGTGTAATGTAATCTGTGTTATAATGTATTTTTGGAACCTTAATAGTGCTTAAGTCTTTGACATAGCAAGATTGAGGCCATAGTGTTATGAATCTAGCAAATAGAACAAATTCAGTTTCATTACAAACATTGACTATTGAAAATCAAGTTCCCAAAATAATCTGTAGGTTATACGTTTCAATAAATCAATATTGGGGTCAGCTTTCAGTCTAACCGGATGCAGCTGCTTAATACTGTCCGAACTGTCTGACCTCCACAACCCAGTTACTGGGTAACAGATACATCTTGTTAAAACTGGTTGTCAGACTTCGTACTGTCCGCACGTTTACTATGTGCCAATTAAGAATCTGTTCTGTTCGGTAACGCAAAAGTTAGGGACCTTTTTCATTAATAAAACAAATTATTTAAAAAACAAAAAACCCGACAGCAAAACCTTATAACCGAAAAGAGAAACACAAGCATTGAACTCTGTTTTTTGTAAGGTTTTCGGTTATAGGTCTTTGCAGTTGGGTTTTTTGTTTTTTAAATAATTTGTTTTATTTCAAGCTTTTTAGTTTTATTAATATATATATATTTGGAATTAACTCATTACTAGCTTTTATTTGATACCAATGTAATTGGTTTTTTTTTTAAACCTCGTATTTTTTTTGTATTTGCAGATGAAATATATAAAAAATGTAGCCTATGTCACTCCCACAATTAAAACGAACCTATGTTACAATACCGTATGTTAAAATCCATCAAACCGTTTAGGCTACATAGTGTGCAAAAGAAATAGACATACATACATACATACTCTCGAAAAACATTACCGTCCTTCTGGGGCAGTCTGATAAAAAATACGTAACAGATTCAAATAAAACAAACCGCTCTTCTAACATCACAAAGAAACAAGCATCAATCACAAACAGTACGAAAGAAATTAAAAGTAACATCGTGTTCTTTCACATCAGTTAACAATTCGGTCGTTCAAAAGTAACGCAAGTGATCGCATACAATCGTGCGGCAATATCGTACGAAGTTAAATTTGCTTCGTATTGATAAGGTATGACGTCACAGGGGCATTAGAAACTTTTATACGATGATCAATCACTCGCTGTTTCAAATTGTTTTACTTTATACTACGGAGTGACGTGGTTTTGCCCGTTAATTTGTTTCATTTTTTAGATGTCTGATGGTGAGAGGTTGCTATGGAAATAACTTTGGTGAATCGGTGGATTTATGAATTACCTACACTACACTACACTATCTATATACTGTTGGTGTATATTATAAAGAGAATTTTAAAAAATATTTCGGGCTTAGAATGCTAGTTTATCAGTGAGCAACATAGGCTATAATTTATAAAGATATCACACGAGCAAAGCCGCTAGCGGAAGCTAGTATAAAAAAATAAGTCCACTAAAAACTTTTAATATTGTCTTAAAATTAATTTCATACTTTATTACTGTGTAACACTATATTACTATTACTACAAATAATTTAATAATAAACATCTAACACTAAAATGATAATAGTAAGTACAAGTATGTATAAAGGGGGGGGGGGAATAATCACTATAGTGCATCTTTATTATTTATGCCTTTTTTTAAAATTCAGATTAGAGTTACAGCTACTTCGATCTGCCAAATTTTGTTTAGTAGATTTTAAACTTTATCGCTAAAGCATTAGGTTCAAGGTCGATTGGGAAAGTTTGACAGTTTCGGGTAGCTTGATGTCCTGGCGTCTGTATATAATTCAATCGAGCTTAAAATATTTCTCGTCTTAAACACAACAAAATCTCGAAGATATCTCCTACAATAGACATTCAAAGAAAACAAAGTTTAGTCCTCCACGTTTATTATACTCTTACAATTTATTCTTCTATTCGTCACCAAACATTGTTAAGGCTCTGAAATCGGCAAAAACATAAAATGTTTATCTCGCAAACTTTTACTCTTCAACTTTTCTTATTGCTGATATCAAAAAACAGACAGAAATACGGACTAACAAGAAATAAACAAAGCTTTGGCGTTATTTACAGCGAAATAAAACTGATATAAAAACGAGTAGAACCTTATTGGTATTGTGCAGTATAAGATTCGTCTTTCATATTGGCACTAAAGAAAAAATAGGTACCTACCAAAGTTATAAACATGTCTAGATGTCTCAGTCAAAGCTGTGAACTCGTCAAAAAAAATAACGTCCAACTGTTGGCCGCTAACAGCACGCACACTAGAAAAGCACAATGACAGCACCATAACGTGACGCGAGTTTCAGACGTAGCTGTCACGCACACCAGTATAACAAAGTTGGCTTGTTTGTTTTAGTCATTTGCAGCGCGGCACTATGTATATCTAGACATTATAAATAATCAAAGGTGTCCCTAGTCCACCCCCAGCTCATGCTATAGTATAAATATTAGCCAGTTTGCTAGTAGATAGAGGGTTTAAATGCTCATTATGCGTCTAAAGAGCGTCTAAGTATTAAAGTATTGTCATTCGTGAAATCTAATTTAAAGTCACATAAACGGTTGTCTTGTTAAAAACAAAACTCATATTCATAAAATATTAATAATGTGAATAGGAATATATTTTAATTAAAAACAAAACTGTTGCCTTTACAGTTATTTTTTTTGAGCGCGTCCTTTTGTGCCTACCGTCAATAGTTATGCCACAAAACAGTAGTGTAATGTCAGTTTTAATAGCTCACAATTATGTACATAATATTAAACCGCCAACGAAATGACGGTCCATACCTTATAGAAAAAACAAAAAAAACACATTAGCCTAGTCTTGCTGGCTGCAGAGATTAGTTTCTACCAGACAGCCTATTTCCTAACCAACTTCGTGAAAATAAGATGTACACAGACGTACAAAATAGCACATTTTATGTGTAGAGATGTTCCCGTGAAGAATCAAACGATTTCGAGCTTTTCCGGAACGAGAAACTTTGAATGAGATTGTATTGGCCGCATCCCAAGTTGGGAACTGTCGGTGGGGTTCATTTTGCGACCAAAATAGACCTCGGACTTGATGTAATGGTTTGAACTGATATGGAGTGTTCTTGACCAGTTTTTGACGGAGATTGGTTTAAGATTGTGGTAAAAGTTTGTTAGGAATTCAGAAAAAGTTATTTTTATTTGACGATATTTAGGAGCTGAAGGCAATTCGGAATTGATGGGAGGCCCATGGCTTATTTTAATTTTTGAATTGTTTTTTGTTTTTATTTTATAATTGCGGACGCTTTTAACGTGCTTTCTACATTGTTCTCACATGTGTAATTGCAACATGAATGATGTAACCATTTTTTTTTATCAATTTTTTTATAAAGAATTTAATTTTTTTTTTTATTAATTTTTTTTTTTTTTTTTGATGAAGAAAGTCCGAGGAATTTCTTTTGCCCATTCATCTCCATAGAAGTTTAATAGTTTAGTTTGCGTTTTGGAATGGGCAACTAGCTTAATATTTCTGACTGACCGACTCCTTGACAATTCAAAAGTGCCTATAAATGGTTTAATTGAAATACCTATATGCTTTTAGTTGAGTTGAGTTAAAATTTAAATTTTTCAAATTTTCTTAGGTTTTTTGCAATTTGCAGGTCAGTATCAGGTTGTATACGTAACAAATAAGGATTTACAGAATTATAAACATTAGAATAAGCAATACAACTCTCTAAGTTCATATAATCCCATTGAATACCTATTTCATGAAATCATGAAATTTGAGTATTATTCTAACTTAAGGAGTTGTCGGTATTGCTGGTTCTTCTATGATAAAAGCGCCCACAAACAGGCGCGACGCGACAGCTGTTGAACAATTTCCATGAATTTTTCATTGAATTTATTCCAATAGAGTCACGCCGCGCCTTAACTGAAACCGCCATGAGAGAAAAATGCATTGAGGCCCATTAATTATATCCATGACAAAAATAAACACGTAAAACCGAAAGCTTGCAACGTTTATACCTCGAAGTAAAAAGTTAAAACATGAAAATGCATACTTTAAAATTACCGGCGCATTAATTCCATTACTGGAAGGCTAATGGAATCGTTGCCCATATTATATGTATTTTCGTAGCTGGAAAATATGAATTTCAATGTACTTCGGTAGCTTTCTTCTGCTTCTTTTTACCCGACTGCCCCAGAAGGAGGTTAATGTTTTTCGAGAGTATGTATGTATGTATGTGTTGTATATTAATATTAATACATATGAGGGTGGTTGCATCCACTCCTATTTAGATAGTGTCGCTTGCCAAATAAACTTAGTGTGCTACCAGCTACCCGTTGTTTCACTTGTGTCCGCATACTTATCAGTGGCGACGAGTTTCTTACCCGCGACTTAGAAAAGTGATTGAAAAAATGTCTCACTTTGGAATTTTGTCGAGTTTTGACCATAACATCCATACATGGCAAAACTATAAGCAACGAATGGAACAATGGTTCATTGCGAACGATGTGGACAACGTAAAGGATCCAAAGGCAGAGAAAAGACGGGCGATATTTCTGAGTGCACTCACGGACAGCACTTACAAACTGGCGGTGGATTTGGCTTTACCGAAAGAACTGACGCAGACACCATACGAAGACATTCTTACGCTTCTTGACAAGCATTTTACACCAAAAAAATGCGGGTTTGGTGAGCTGTATAATTTCTATGCTGCTACTCAAGGTCTGGAAGAAACATTTTCTCAATGGGCGGCGAGGCTTCGTGGCCTCACTACACATTGCGGATTCCTGAATGTAGAAGAGGCGCTGCGTGACCGCTTTGTTATGGGCATGCTGCCGGGACCGGAGAAGGACAAACTTTTCGCGCGTGACCTTCAAGAGTTGACACTGGCAAAAGCAGTGGATTTGGCGGAGAGCGTGCACAGTGCACGTAAGGGAGCAGCATCAGCATCGACGTCGGCGCAGGCGCCGCCGTCAACCGAGGCGCTGTTCAAGATCGCGACCACAAACGAACCCAGTGCTAACAAAGAAAAGTGTTCCGTGTGTGGTTATAACAATCACAAAACGTCTCAGTGTCGGTTTGCTAACTATACATGTAAAAAGTGCAACATAAAGGGCCATCTACGAAGAATGTGCAAAAAAATAAATTTCGTAGGAACTGGCGGGTCGAGCGAGACTGACGATGACGGTAGGAGGACTAAAATATGTTCACATAGCGGCGAACCTATGACCATAATAGTTTCGATACAAAATATAAAACTAAAGTTTGAAGTCGATACCGGATCAGCAGTCACAGCGATTTCCGACAAAGTGTACAAAAAATATTTTGAATTCCTTCCGTTAAAGCCGACGTCAGATCGATTATTTACGTATACAGGTCGTGTCATCAACTGTCTAGGGTCAGTGCAATTACCAATTACGTATTTGCAGAAAACGAACGTGGTTAATGTGCGAGTTATACGTGATGGTGGACCCCCAATTTTAGGCAGAGATTTTATTTGTATGTTTAAATTACAAATGCTACAAATGAATTATTGTCAATCAAATAATATTGCCGATCAGTTGAAAAATCAATATCCATCTGTTTTCTCAGACGAACTGGGGGTATTTACAAAATATAAGGTAAAACTACAATTAAAGGATGACGCGAAACCGGTTTTTTTCAAAGCCCGTCCTATAGCTTTTGCACTTAAAGATAAAATAAACGACGAGATCGATCGTTTGGTACGTATAGGAGTACTTAAACCTGTTCAGCACTCTGATTACGCATCGCCTATTGTTCCTATATTAAAGCGAGATGGTTCAATAAGGTTATGCGTAGATTACTCGGTAAGCGTAAACAAGCAGCTAGTTGTCGAGCAGTATCCGTTACCGACGGCACAAGAACTTTTTACAAAATTACACGGGGGACAGCAATTTAGTAAGTTAGACTTAACCCAAGCGTATTCACAATTTGTCTTAGACGAGGCGTCTCAGAAATTAACTTGCATCAATACTCACCGCGGGTTGTTTGTTTATACGCGTTTAGTTTTTGGTCTCGCTAGTGCCCCGGCTATTTTTCAACGGGCAATGGAGTGTTTATTATCGGGGTTAGACGGTGTTATGTGCATGCTTGACTCAACACTTAGAGAGATTAAGTGCTGTTTTGCAAAGACTTCAAGACGCGGGTCTTACGCTACGTAAAGATAAGTGTGTGTTTTTTGAGGAACAAATAGAATATTTAGGTTACACTATAGATAAGAATGGCTTAAGTAAATCACAAAAAAAGGTCGAAGCAATCATTGAGACACCTACACCGACTAACGTGACTAAACTACAGTCTTTTCTAGGATTAGTTAATTACTATAGGAACTTTGTCCCTAACGCGTCATCAATATTAACCCCGCTTTATTCATTGTTGCAAAAAGGTAGTAAATGGAAATGGGAAGCTGCACATGACCAAGCATTCAAGGCTATCAAGAAATGTTTAGCTTCAAATCAGGTTCTAGCACATTTTGATCAGAATGCAAAAATAATTTTAACGGTAGACGCGTCGCCCAGTGGGTTAGGTGCTATTTTATCGCAGATCGGTACGGACGGAATCGAACGCCCTGTTTCGTTTGCCTCTCGTACATTAAACTCAGCTGAGAAGCGATATTCACAACTACAAAAAGAGGCTACAGCAATTATATTCGGGGTCCGACGCTTCCACCAATATTTATACGGAAGAGCAGTTCCATTTGTACTTCGCACAGATCACAAACCACTTTTATCAATTTTTGGGCCATATCGTGGAATTCCTGAGGTTTCTGCAAATAGGCTGCAGCGTTACGCGATGTTTCTAAGCGGTTATACTTACACCATTGAGTACATACGCAGCGCTGATAACAGCGCAGATTACCTGTCGCGCGCCAGTCTACCTGACCACGAGTTAACGACGCTAAGAGGGGGGTGTGGCTACAAAGCCGACAATAGTTTAGTGCCGGTAGAAGATCGCGCGTCATATGTTAATTTCGTTATTGACAGCAGTTTGCCAGTTACTCGTAGAGAAATTCACAAAGAAACCATTAAAGATCCAATATTAAATAAAGTTTTGTCATATATTGTTAATGGTTGGCCTGAGCGGTTGTCAGACATATCACTCAAACCTTATTTTTTATGTAAAACGCAGTTGTCTTATGAAAGCGGATGTATTATGCGAGGGCATAAGGTAGTAATACCCGAAACACTCAAAACTAAATTATTATCGGAACTTCATAAATCACATTTAGGAATAGTAAAAACTAAAGCTGAAGCGCGCAGTAGATTTTGGTTTCCGGGGATAGACAACGCAATAGAAAAAATGATAGCGGATTGTGAGATTTGTTTACAGTTGAGACAGTTACCAGCGCGTGCGCCGCTAGCGCTGTGGCCACACGCACCGCAGGCGTTCTATCGCATTCACATAGACTTCCTCGGCCCGATACATAATCGTTCGTTTTTAGTTATTGTAGATGCGTACTCAAAGTGGGTAGAAGCTTATGATATGGGGACAGGTACGTCGTCATGTTCGCTGATTAATAAATTGTATGAATACATGGCCCGATTTGGTTTACCGCATACCATAGTCAGTGATAATGGCACGCAGTTTACCTCTTCCGAATTCAAAATGTTTTGTACATCGAACGGAATATCGCATGTGACGTCACCAGCTTATCACCCGGCCAGTAACGGGCAGGCAGAAAGCTACGTAAAGGTAGTGAAGAAAGGAATTAAATCTTGTATATTAAATAATAACAATACCAAGGTATTAAATAACAAATTATGTAAGTATTTATTTGATTACCGGAATTCCATTCATTCGGCAACGGGCTGTTCGCCTGCCCAGTTGGTGTTCGGTCATAAGCTACGATCGCGATTAGATTTAATCGACCCTACTCCTTCTGTCACTCTCGCTCGAAACGTCGAAAACAAACAGTGTTTGCAGTCTGAGGTGACAAATAGCAACAAGCCAAGCAAATGTTTCAAAAGTGGAGACTATGTATTGTATAAAAAAAACAATATAAAAAAGCAAGGGTCATGGAATAAAGGTGTAGTAATTAAAAGGCTCGGAAAAGTAGTATATATTGTTAAAGATTGTATAACGTCATGTCATGTTAAAAAACATAAAAATCAATTAATCGCATACAAAGGTACAGCAAGAGTTTCCCACGGAACAGGGGATTGCCCTATTGAATTCGAAGACATCACACCACAAGGAACCTCACCACCTAACCAAATAGTTCCAGAGAACGACAAAGAGACAGACACAGGTGGGGAGGGGAGTATGGGGAACAATGAATCAGTGGATACAGAAACACCGACTGACAAATCCAAAGAAAAAGATGAAGAATTCCATGAGGCAACAGACGAGACTCAGGATGACACCCTCGTGGAGGCAAGGTCATGCCAGACCCCTGTGGGGTCTGAAAGGCAAATGAGTGACGGGACAAAACTGCGAGCTGTACCTAGAGTAGATTATAAACAATTCTACTAAGAAGTCATCAATCATGTTTATGTTGTCAAGCTATGGGGAGGATTGTTGTATATTAATATTAATACATATGAGGGTGGTTGCATCCACTCCTATTTAGATAGTGTCGCTTGCCAAATAAACTTAGTGTGCTACCAGCTACCCGTTGTTTCACTTGTGTCCGCATACTTATCAGTATGTATGTCTATTTCTTTGGCACACTCTGTAGCCTAAACGGTTTGATGGATTTTAACATACGAGGTGTCGTTAGATTCGGAGTGACATACGCTATATGTTTTTTTATATATTTTATCTGCAAATACAAAAAAAACGGAGGGGAAGGTTTTTTTTTAAATAAATTATAACAGTATTGGTCTCAAATAAAAGCTAGTAATGAGTTAATTCCAAATATATATTATATAATAATAAAACTAAAAAGCTTGAAATAATACAAATTATTTAAAAAACAAAAACCCAAACTCGGGTTTTTTTGTTTTTTAAATAATTTGTTTATGTTTTTGTTGCTGGCAATACCTATTCCTCTAAAACGTAGTCGGTCTAATAAATAGAGCCATTTCCGTCAATATGTAGTGTTGATATGGTGAAATGGCTTGCTCTGCTAAGGATGGAACATTATCTGATTGTCTGTCACTATCACATTCTGTGTAACCTGTTGTAACCTGTTCGCGATAAACTTAAAAACTACTGCACTGATTTGCAGCACCATGCTGTTTTCACCAATGGATAGAGTGGTTCTCGAATTAGGTTTTAGTATAAAATAACCGAAATCCACGGGGGCCAATCCGCGGGTATCAGCTAGTATTATAATGTAGGGCACCACGCATCACCACATCTGGTCTTGCGCTGGCTGCATCTTGCAAACTCCAGTCATCTTCACTAAGTCATCGGTCCACCTTGGGAGTTCCCAAGGGCTTCCCTTAGGCCTTCAGTAGGCCTTCCGTTACGCAGTCGCCATTTGAGAACACAGCCGAACACGCCATTTCAGCTCTATCAGCCTCGATGAGACCATAATTATCATCATGGTCATCATTATCTTTGGCAACCTTGTTCCAACCACTGTTGAGCATTCTCCCTTTGGTGCTGCCCTGGTCTGTGCATATCTCATTCAGGTCTTCCCCGATGCTATGCATAACAATCAACTAGCTTCGAATTCAAAAGCCCCCATTTCCCCCAATGCAATAACCGCGTATTTATCTACGTTATCATGGTAGTCTATAAAATAATTTGCTCTGGAACTTCACGCCTTCTTACAGGGAGTCACTGCAGCCGATCCTTCAGTAACGAACTCTGAAATTTATTCATAGCTTCCTCGGCTCTTGTAAATACGATGCGGGAACACAATCGGGATTTCGTTTTGATTTTATAACTAATCTGCGGGTACGACGTGTCATAGCGAAATGAGTTTTCGATTACGTACCTAGATCTGTGAGCGCGTTTTCAAATGGAAATTATTACATTTGACATCAAGAGAACTAGCTCTGTAATGGATATATTTTTTTATACATATTTTAGTGGCTAGCTTTTGACCCGTGGCTTCACCCGTGTTAACATTGAAAATTATGCCACGGGAACGTAGTCATCATCTACCCAGCCTTTTCCCAACTACCAGTATTTTACATGGAGCGACTGCATAATCTGAGCTCCACAACCCAGTTACTGGGTAATATGATACCCAGAATGGTTGTCAGACTTAATATTTTAGATATAACAGTAAGCACGCCAGCGAGTGCCACCAGTCGCGCGCAGAATTATCTTGCGCGCACTATTTTTCACGTATCGGCACGTGACAATAACCCAATCACTCATGTAGTAAACTATTTTTTTTAATTTAAAAGTTTCCAGCCTTTAATTGAATTAAAACTCTTTCACCGGTGACAAACACTGACGCAAAGCTTTCATTTTCAACAAAAATTGCACGAACTGCTCTACGTGTAAAAACGTAAAAAACAATACATTCAAATAGGAAATTCTTGCATGAAAAAACGAATGAAAATTACATCCTATAAGAAAGAAATAGAAAAGACAAGAGCTATTAATTTCCTTGCACTTCAAAAGGCTATATGATTGCTATAGTAAGATTCAACTCGTTTCCTAATAAAGGATTTACACGGGTTGATTTCCTAGCCGATATCTAGCCGCAAATTCAAAATCGACCGTGAAAATATCACATCGACAGAGTGCAGTCCGTATGCGGCGGGTGACTGAAATCGACCGAGTACTCGTATATTGTCATTCGCGGAAGCAGTGTTTTCAAAACCAATTAACTAATCGCGGGCGATTTTAATCGACTGTGTAAACACGGGGTCAAATTAAATTATCTAGGGAAACTTCATAGACATGATTGGTATCGGTATTCAAACACGATAAAACCAAAATAATACTGATTTGCTAACCTCATAGGTACTTCTTCTCTTCTACTGAGTAGCTCTTGGCTAAGTAGTAACAGCTTCACGGGTCGATCTATCAGGTTAAACTACTATTGCCGGGGTTGGTCTGTGGATAGGCGATCATCTTTACATACCGAGACTCCTCCGTGCCTCGGAAAGCACGTTAAGCCGTTAGTCCCGGCTGTCATTTGTAGATCTTTGACAGCTGTTACGGGTCGTCAGAAGCTCGAAAGTCTGACAACCAAGGGGTATCGTGTTACCCAGTAACTGGGTTGTGGAGGTCAGATAAGCAGCCGCTCCATGTAAAATACTGGTATACTGCATCCGCTTAGACTGACCCCAACATAGTTGGGAAAAGATTGATAGACGTGATACGTATCGAAATCTGAACATCATCATCTGATGATGTTCAGATTTCGATACGTATCACGTCTTTGGCGTGTCACTAGCTAATTTAATTAGACCTTGTATTGTAGCAACACTGACCTGTGAGTCGATTCGGTGAGAAACTCGGCACAGCGAAAATGAACCCGTGTAAAACCCCATAACTTTTACAACCGGGAAACTGAATCATGAATAAAAGTAACAGTCATTTTGTTCTCTTTTTTAAGCTAAATGTCTGTAATTATTCAAAAAGATGAATGCTGTTTAAGATAATTCGGGTCACGTAAGAACTTATCTGTTTGACAAATTGCCGGTGAACGGAACGTTGTTCAATTATCTTAATATTAGTATCTTACGTTTGGAGGTCAGAGGGAAATGAGAGATGACCTTTTGAGACTCGAAATTATGAAGTTAAAGGTTCTGTTTTCTTGTCTTTCAGGGTCTTGTCTTACCTTTGTTTTTTAGTAACAGCCCGGAGTTTGGTAGTTGGCGATGTGATACCCCCGTGCCTCGAAAAGCTGTCTCCCCGGTCGTGTCGGATTGCTGTCCTATCGGAGTATACGAGTAAGGGTAGAGAGAGAGTGCACCTGTGTCTGCGCACACACTTGTCCACTATAATATTATTATGTCCCGCACCGAAGGCTAGTCTCCGCTGAGATTGGTCGCCATGGCCAAAATTCAGTCTGCAGGACTATTATTATAAAAATGTTTCCCAACATAACTAAGATATTTTTATAGAACAAAGAAAAAAGATATTTTTAAATTACAGATTCTTCAAGGGTCAATTTACATTGCCGCAGATCGGGATGGAAGCGAAAATGAACTTTATGTCAATAGTGTAACCTACAAACTAGAGCCAAAAATCAGGTCGAGCGTCTTCTGGAGAATTCTCGCGCAGTCTCGGGAATTCCCGCAGTTAAAAGCTCGTATCTAGTTTGTACGTTACACGATTGACATAAAGTTCATTTTACTATGTACAATCTCATTACAAAAACTTGCTTCCACTCCGTTCTGCGGTATTGTAAATTGAGCCTTAAACACAGGTAGCAATTTCTTTCCAGCCTTTCAGGAGACGTCTGCAAAGAATACATATGGTTTTATTCACAGCCTTTTGATATTAAAATGTCGGTAGCTTATAAATATTTAATGCAATCTCATTTTAAGTACCGAGTATGATGTAACTCACTGCGAAGCTCAAGAGTGTTTTGACCGACTGCGTAGGAGGAAGGTAAGTTATGAATTTTGTATTGTGGGCTCTTGTTTTTTCATTTATGGTGTGGATATGTGTTTGAGGGTTAAAAATTATATCACGTTGGAGGAGAACTGTCTGGAATTTTACGAGTTTACATTGAGGACGTGTTCTTGAGTGGAGACCGCAAATTGGCAAACGTAAAGTAGGACACCCTCAGGGGTGTGATTCTGTAAGACCTCATTCTAAACTTCAAATCTGAATCCGCTGTATGTGTCTTGATTGGCATTCAAAAAACTCGGTTGTTACACTAGCGCTACCCTTGCGAGCGTGTCAGCGAGTTGAACTAAATTGACCATGAGATTTTGACAGCTATAGTAGGTATTAGATGACGTAAGAAGTGGCATTCAGCAAGGTATTTCCCCCGTCACTTCGCACTGGAACCCGATTCAAAATTTTTGCCGAGAATCGAGCTGAATGGCGTGGAATTGGAGAGGCCTATGTCCAGCAGTGGACTGCTATATGATGACGATGATTACGTTGAGTGTCAGGCTTTTTGTATTTACATTGAGCTGTCATCATTTTGCTTCTGCCTCTCTTCTCAACTGTGACGTGGGCGGTTTTTTTTTTAAGAATTTGTAATTAAGGGGGATGCGCTAGGGTGGCCCGTGAAATTCAAATTTTATTACGTTTTTTGCAATTTGCAGGTCACTATCAGGTTGTATGTTGATCTAAATATTATTAGCGCTCGTAACAGTGTATTGAATGACTATTTCAAGAAATCATGACATTTGGCACTTTCATGCACTTAGAAAGTTGTATTGCTGATTCTAATGTTTATAATTCCGTAAATTCATATTTGTTACGAGCGCTAATAATATTTAGATCAACATACAACTTGATACTAACCTGCAAATAGCAAAAAACGTAAGAAAAATTGAATTTCGCGGGCTACCCTAGCGCATCAACCTTAACGGTATAGTTTTAATAACAATACTTTAGCTGATTATCGGTTATATCCACAGATGTTATTGCTTAGAACGTAGGCCATGGCCGATCATCGACCGACATCGCGATGTGGTCACATTATTAGTAAACGAAACGACAAACCCACCACGTTTGGTTTAGGTAACCTAGGCTCGTTTGTACCACAAATCCCTAAACACGTTTAGCGCTAAACGAATTTTAAACATCGCTCTGTTTCTGTCAATCGTTTCAAGGTAACGGAGACAGAATGATGTTTTAACAATGTTAAGCTGCAAGATGTAAATGCTGGTTAAGAAAAGTGGTTTGTGGTGCAAGTGGGCCTAATATATTTTTCTATTGGTCAATTTTACACCTAAGTAAAATGAAATGAGCAGTGGTGGCCGAGTGGTAACGGCCACGACTTACAAAGTCAAAGTCAAAGTCAAAGTTTTATTAATGCGATTTTTGGTGAACAGGGTCTTAAAAATATTTTATAGTAGCGAGTTGTAGGTCGTAGGTTCGAACCCTGACAGGCGTTTTACTTCGTGTAAATTATTTCATCACGACTGCTCTCAAAAACGGTGAAGGAAAACATCGTGAGGAAACAGGCATGTCCTAGAACCAAAAATTCCAAGACATGTGACATCTATCAACCCGCAGTGGGCCCGCGTGGTCGATTACGGCCCGCTCCCTCTCACAGAGAGGAGGCCTGTGTCCCAGCAGTGGGAACATTATAGGCTGATTGTGTGTTGTGTAAAATGAAATATCAAAAATCTCAATCCCATTCACCGCAACAAAATCTCTATTTTCTTCGTCGACAACAATACTAGGTTTTAAAATTTATACGAATTAGACGCTCTATATACTAGACTATACTATACATGCTCCGCTCCCCGGATCCGGTCGAGTTATCTTACAGTATTTATTCTGGTCTGTCTGAGTGCAGCGATTGGACCGCGTGACTGGACTGCTAATGTTCGGATTGAGCTGCCATCGTCTGTGGTTAGGCTAGCATCCATTAGAAGATTTACTTAAATAAATGATTGATTCTGTCATGGTTTCCTATTTATTAGGGTAAAAATTAAAATACGTTTTTACCCTAAGTCCCGTCTTGAGCAAGCGTCGTGATCAATGCTGAAGCCTTCTCAGCTCACAAGAGATTTTTGCACTGCAGTGAGACAGTTATAGGCGGGTATTATTATATGTATTGCCCAGTGCGTTGTGTACCTAACCTGTATTCGATTTTGACTGATCTACACCTATTGAACCCAGGTGGATTCCCGGCCACCGTAGGCGCGGGCTTGCGAAAAGCGAGCAATGGGCAGCTCGCCGTCAGATAAGGACCAGGCCCAGGTCCACGCGCGCCTCAAAGAGATGTCAGCACAATTGACGGAGTCCAATAGTACCGATGCCTACCAGGGTTGCGGGAAAGTCCGAAAGGGATACCGGGACCCTTGGCAACAGGCAATTGAAGGAACACGGGTGGGTTTTAGTCAGTAACAGTCTGACACGCCCTCCCGCTCCGCCCAGAGCAGGAGAAGTAATTTGATGACTTCCCACCCTAAAAAAAAAGGTCATCAATGGAAGAATTTTATTCAGTCAGGAAGGTGGTATAAGGCCGACTAACTTTATAGATATGTACTGTTGCTCATCTTCCGTCAAATACTAGCTTACTTGTCCGCCTCGTTGTTCTCGTTGTTCCCAGGTCGGGCAAAGTGTTATTGGGTTTTACCATCTGGTATCTCTCAGTAGCAGCGTGGAGTCTGGATTTGTGCCCGGTTGTGCCCTATTAGAAGGGACTTAAACATAACTGGCGAAATATGGGTGTACCTACTAAGTAAAGAAAGAAAAATCGTTTATTCTGCACAGAGAAAACGCACGTTACAAAAAAAAAACAAAAAAGACACATACAGAGCGGCCAAAAGCCTCATATTCAAGCAATAGAAGTTTGTCAATTTAGTCTATATAGGTAGGTGCACTTCTGCCTATTAGCCCTTTGGATAAAACAGACGTGATGTTATGTTACTAACTTAAGATACCAGCGGGCAATTCCCTTATTTTTAAGAAAGTTCACATTCGTATTCTGTTGAAAAAAAAACCATCAACAATTTACCAACATTTTTGCCAAGTTTGACAGAATGTGACTTGAATGTGAACGTTTTATAAGTAAGAGAATTGACCCTCTGAACATTTTCAAGTGAGCCAATCCTCCCAATGGATGCGTTCCTACAGAAGACAACACAAGCCACTGCCCGTGAAATAGCTTGTATACTGCAATCGTATTGCTACCATTCTTAGATACACGCCGCGCCGAGCTTAGTGCTGAAAGATAATAACACAAATAGCTTGTAATAACGTACTGTATCGCCATTACTAGTGTGCAGAAAAGTTACTGTAATAGGAGTTTGGAAAAACATAATAGAAGAAAACGAGTGCGGAAAAGTAATACTTTTTACCGACTTCAAAAAAGGAGGAGGTACTACGTTCGGATGATTGTTTTTTTATTCTATACACTATGACTCTGTGCTTTGTGGGAGGACGACGCTTTCTTTATTACGATGTGTTACATCTAATAATAATCAAATTTTAAACTCTAGGATCTCCAAAAACTATAGAGTAGGTATTAAAATCGTCGAGATTAGCATTCGTTTTTGAGATTGAATCATTTTGGTCCAGAAAAGGCACATTTGGCGGAGAATTTTTTTTTTTTTTAACTCAAAATGCGCCTTTTTGTCGTGGAGTTGCGGACTTCAGTCCGTCTTACTAAATCCTAAAAGCCTGAACATGAATTTGATCAATAAAAGGCCAGTAAAATGTTGCTGTTTGAATTGGATGGCCAAAATATCAATAACCGATCATTTATTTGAATAAGCTGTCAGACCATCCATAATGTCAAGTGGTCGGGAATAAAATTGATCTCATCAGCATTAATTATTGTGGTGTGGACACAGTCATCATAAATGCAATCGAGTCAATTAGTTTTCAGGGGGTAGCCCAATAATGTGTTTAAATCATAATCGCTTTTATAACAATTACTAGCTGCGCCCCGCGGTTTCACCCGCGTAAGCCTCGATCCCGTAGGAATAACAGGATAAAAAGTATCCTATGTGTTAAAACCTCCAAATCGGTTCAGTAGTTTTTGCCAAACATCTATCCATCCATCCATCTATCCATCCATCCATCCATAGGTACTTACAAACTTTCGAGTTTATAATATTAATTAGATGTTTAAACCAGTTTTTATTTTCAATATAGATTTATTTACATCAAGATACATTAATGAATTATATTTAAATATAATAAAATAATCCTAATCTACCTATACCTAAATAACTTTTAAAAACACGTTATGTATGTACAATTACATAAATAACAAAATTAAAAAGAAAAAAGATAAAGGGGAGGGGCTCATTGTGCATCAAAGAATTCGTCCGCATCGGTGTCAATGGGAAAGGTGCCCAAAAGGCTGGCAGCATTGCCACGTTGAATCGCTTTAATAACAATTTTGTTGTAGTGACTGACTGACATACAAGGCTCAACATACATGTATTATGATAAAAACATGCAATATTGCAGATAGGTTCCTTATGAGATATTGACGTGAAACTAACAGAAAAACTTTGAAAGGCTCAACTCCACATTTAGCTATAAATGACAAACAAACAAACAAATAAGTAAGTACTAAATAACCACTCCAAAAATAAATGCAATTTACCAAGTTCCTGATCACCAAACAAAGGAATCCTGATTGTAATGTCCGCGATAATAACCAGCCGGACGCGGAAACGCGTCAGATATTCCGACCGGACTGGTTTTAATACGGGCCACAATCGAAAACAATGGTAATGTGCGTACATTGTTTTGCGACATATGTACCATTTATTTATTAAAAGGGGACGTTTTTAAAACGGTTTTTATTACGGGCGTTTTAACATGAGAGGGTGTTTTATTTCAGTGGTGTTTTAAGGGTTGGTTTTTGTTTCGTTTTGAATATTAGATGAGAAATAGATGTTTTATTATTTTAATTATTCTCACACCTCGACATTCTCACCTCAACGTGCCCCTTTTCTTTTAGCCCATACGTAATGCATAATCAGCCTTATCTTCCCACTGCTGGGACACAGGCCTCCTTGGGCTATAATCCACCACGCGGGCCCAGTGCGGGATGGTAGATGTCACATATCTTCGAATTTTTGGTTCTAGGACATGCCAATTTCCTCACGATGTTTTCCTTCACCGTTTTGAGAGCAGTAGTTATAAAATAATTTACACAAAGTAAAGCGCCTGTCAGGGTTCGAATGACGACCTACAACTCGTAAGTCGCGGCCCGTACTTATTAAATATCCGATAATAAAATAATAAAATATCTGGATGCTGCAAAAAATACCTAAGTGTAATACAATTGCTGTCGTATAAAGTACGTTAGTTAGATTGGTTACAAACTGTCGTTAACCGCGGTTTATGCTTGTTTGTTTCATATTTATTAGGCGCAACTGACGTGTTATTAAAAAAATTGCTCCTAATTTCTTTTTTATTGCTCGTAGGTACGGTATTATTTTTGACGATATATTTTGTTGGTTTGTAATAAAAATGTCTTCGCCTTTTTTTGTAACGTGCCCTCTCTAAAGCTCCATTTACATGATGTAAGTTTCTTGCAAATGGAATACAATAAAAGTGAAGCAAGAAATGACTTGCATTGTCCAAACAGTGTTTAGACGATGCAGCGACGATGAAACGATGTAGATGTTGTTGGTTGATTGTCGTGCGCGCCTGCCGCACTGTGATTGGACGACTGCCGCGCGCGAACGCTTCTTTCTACCTGCCGCGCACAAACACTAGAGCGCGGCAAAAATGGGTCCTGCAAGCAAACGCCGCATGTTGCTGCCGCGCTCTTACCGCTCAATGATTGGATACACCTTTGTGGTAGGCCACAGGCAGCGCAGGCAATTAAATCGACCGTCTGAATCAGGCTTAACACTTTTTAAAATTCGCTGAAACAAATGAACACAGTGTGAAAAAGATAAATTAAATGGAAAGTATACTCGCCTAATGTATGCAAAATTAATTGACTGAAAAGCTTTCTAATAACCAGAATCTCAGCGCAGGCTACTGCAGAAAAACTCTAAGTAAAATGTTTAAAATATGCAAAATGATTAAGAATTGAAGGGATTAAAAACGGATTTCGGACTTGGCGCGCTAACGATAATTGCCACCAAATGTTCTTTTAAAAATCTCCATCGTCCAACGGAAGGAATGATTCCCGTTTTAGGCCTGCCATTTGGTACCGTTGGGCACTAAAAGGAGTTAATTCTTTCCTACGAAAATTTAAAAAGAGAACATTGGGGTTTTAATCGTGGCTTGATGCCCGCAGCAAACTTTATCGCCGAATTACATGGCGTTCGGGCAGCCATGTTCTTTTTTTACGTTTCATTTTGCTTTATGCTTTATTTTTTTGTCATTTGTTTCTTTTCGCTGCTTCTGTATGTGGCCTGCGTTGTGAGTTATAGGGATATGGCAAATTAAAAGTGTGTGGAGAGGGGTGGTATCTTTTTTCGTTTAATGGAACTTCACAGTTTGATAAAAATGAAAACGGGGTAAATATGAATGCATGAATTTCCTTTTTTGAAAACTTTATAATCATTTGCTTTTAAAGAATCGCATCAACTTAGTTCAAACAGATTTTAAAATTACTTTTGTGATCTTCTGTCAAAATTAATTAAGTAATTATGTTTTTCTTGGAACTTACCAATTAGTATTTAAAAGCTATTTATAACTCCATCATTATTTTAATTCAAACTAAAAGGGGTCTAACTAATCACAATGGGGTTGGGATTAAACTTAAACGTCCGGAGGACCCATAACTGTTACTAATTGGGTACGAGAATTATGGTTTCTCCGAAAAAGACACAAATTACAGGAACGCAAAACAATCAGGTACCAACCAAACCAGGTACAAACCATACTAGATGCTTAGACAGATCTCGGCGACAACTGACAGTCCAGGAATGTGAGGCCTGCCTTGGGTGGAATCTCAATGTGTCTCTTGAACACAAACTGTCACAATTCGTCTTCCGAGATAATTCAGAAAGAATTTCCGCTTTATCCTGAGAGAAAACTTTTTTTAGACCTCGATCCCAAGTCGGCCGTAGCAAAGACAATTTCCACAGAGGGCCTAGACAAGTGACAATCGCTTCGAAAGCATTTCGTATTTCTACAACAACTTTCAACAAGTTTGACATGGAAAAGGCAAAAATGTACAGGTCAGTCCTATACATTTTTGCCTTTTCCATCATCGCTACCTATCGCTGATAGAATGTCACTTTGTCTAGGGCCTCAGATCTCAAATGCGTATGCGGCATCTCCACAGGCAATGGCCCACCTTTCATCCTGCGCCGCATGCTCTGTCATTTGTGCACTTGATCTTATGAATGCGTCAGAGGTCGGAGTTCGCGCAGCTGAATTTTGGGCCAAACATGTTTGAACTCTTTGCCGTCGCTACGCTAAGATGCAGAAGGGAAGGGTGTTAAGGACATTTTTGGGGCATATTGGGCAACCAGATTACAAAACAATATACCTAAACACAATGTGGCCTTTAGGGTTTGTGGCCATTTCATTTAGTAAGTGGCATACCCCATGGTGGCGCGGCGCTTTGGAAACAAAGTTGCATAACATTGTTTTAGCAACATGTGTTTGTTTTTCGGGTAACATGTTGCTGGCAATACGCTCATGTTCCATATTGATTGGGACAATGAAAACAATACCTACCTACCTAGAAGTTAGAAACCAATTACTAGCGAAACACTCGTAATTTATTAGCCCGTCAATTAGACGTCGAATACCATCTAATCATAGCCCTTACTCCATCCACAATAAAGGTCATTACTACAGAACCCGATCCGCTTAGTTAGCCATAATTGTAATGTCACGATAGCATTTCAAGTAATTA
Source organism: Lithophane socia (assembly GCA_947522985.1). Lineage (NCBI taxonomy): Eukaryota > Metazoa > Arthropoda > Insecta > Lepidoptera > Noctuidae > Lithophane > Lithophane socia. The sequence continues at coordinate 3,923,975 of OX383267.1, forward strand.
AATCGCAAATGTGTCGCGTAACCAAACGCCTGTAGGTAATTAGGTATTTGTTTTTGTTGCCAATTTCAAATTATCGGGCTTTGATTTATGGCGACTGTAGTATCTCTGGTATCTGTTTTGTAATTGATAACAAACCTCAAATGATGTAGTGTATTTTGTGGTTAGAGTAACATTGTTTTATGATATTAGGTGGTCTAATGTTTGTTGTTCATTTGTGAGCTTACTAATTTGACTGATGCCCACATTGATGGCGGTTATGATATACTAAAACCATCCTCGAGAACCACTCTATCCATTGGTGAAAACAGCATGAAAATCGGTGCAGTGGTTTTTGAGCTTATCGCGAACAGGACGATAGACAGACGTGGCGGAGGACTTTGTTTTATAAATGTATGTAAGGAAACTGAACGAACGTTAACTTCCAAACTTTGTATCTGGTGATTCTAACTCTATGATGATTTAGATCATTAAGGCTACCACTTAATGTATTCCTAGCTTACGTAAGAGCCCAGGTTAGCACGGACGTATTTTAATCGCGACAATTTTTTTCGCGCACTAGATTTTGAACGCTCTGCATAGCGTCGACAGTTGAACTCCAACATTTATTTTCTTGACGCGCTGGCATGCGCTCTGTTGAATTCTGAATAATCAGCTGAGTACCAAAACTTGAAAACCAAATGCGCGAAAAAAAATAGCCCTGGCGAACCTACGGACCAGTCTGTTGTATCTAAAATTCCAAATCTTCCATTTGACTAAAATTATAAAAATTATTGATAGTTCAACAATTCATTGAAACCAATTTTTGCAGATAAACAACAAAGTATCCAGCACATCTCTCCACAAATCGTATCAACAAACAATTCCTTTTCAATAAAGCTGCCATACTCAAAACAATAACTTAACTGTCCAGCAATAAATGCCATAAGTTGTTGAATTGAGTTTTTAAATAATAAAGTCGCGGAGAGTGTTCGCCCCCGATTCTGTCACCCCGAGCAGGATGAGTCCCGCCAAGAGATTTATTTCGCACACAGGGGTACCACATGCTGCCGAATGGGGGCGAATGATCCACTTACAGATGTACTAAGTTCGGTTTTTTAAGTTTTATGAAATAGTTTTCGTTTTCTTGAATGGTTTTATCGCGAAATAGGTAAATATATCATGTTCGGGAATTTCGGGGACTTCTGAATATCGACTTCTTTTTTTCATGATCGCTATAAAGTACAGTTGTGAACTTATAACTATTACTTCTTACTTGACGAATCAATAAACAAAAATATGAACCCAAAATCAAAATAACCAACCTTTTTCCATTACCATTTGGTGGAAATCCACATGGATAAAGTAGCACCTTTCTTTTAGGGAAGGTTGGTGAAAAGTTATGACGAACTTCTACAAACAAATTTTAGTTGGTGGCCTTCATACAAAAAGAAGCAAAGGTATATCCATTGACACTCAACAGTCTCTCATGTGTTACGGGTTCTGCATATTTCGAAGAATCTTGATATAACACCCCTCTTTTTCCGCGGGGGTTAAAAATCACCCCCACAATCATTAATTACTTGACTGGTTTTATATTTTATTACAGTGGCAATATTTAAAATTGTTTACCGTCCCTATAAGAATAATTTCCAACAGTCCTTTTGCTAGCTTTCTATGGAGTTAAACCTCTAGTGAGCGGTAAGTGGTCGCCCCTGGTCACAGTTGATAAGTGGTTGTATTCCCGCGACTTTTCACCCCTCTACACCCCCATTCTTTTGTTATTCACGCCGCGTTTCAGCACCAACTTGCATGATTGCTGTGATGTATTATTTCGTTTAGAAGTTGCAGTTTTGTGTTCTGTTTTATGAATTATGGGAAGGGGGTGAATTTTAAGAGTGAAGACTGGATTAATTTTTATGCCACATATTTCAAAACTGATCACGGATTTTGCATGTAACATGATACAGGAAATTCCTAGTATTATCGGGATTTTGAAAAAACGTTTATAAATACTCGGTAATTCAATCAATCTACCTGCTCTACGTTGTTTTGTATCGCTGCCATGAAATCATTTTCAGTGAAAAATGCAATAAATGAATAGTGGTAGGTGAAATGCACATCGTTTTAGTAAATACGCCGTAGATACTTGAATTCTATGGAATAACTAAAAAAAAAAATGCCTCATAATATGCGATCATCTGTCGTCGTCTCTTAACCACCTCTGAATAGGCCATTTATATGAAACTAGCTGCGCCCCGCGGTTTCACCTTATGCGTGGGAATGTCGGGATAAAAGAACCCTATGTCCTAACCCAGGTCATTGTCTACCCGTGTGCCTCATCCAATGTTTTGTGTCTGTGATTACACAAATTATTTTGGTAAGAGAACGTCTAAATATTTGGTACCTAAAGTGATGATGTATTAAGAGAAAAAGTAAAAATTTGTAAAGGCAAAATTAAAAAACATTATACAGGATAGCAAATAGAATTAATCATATGGGGTAATTCCACTGACAGCAATAAGGCATTTATTGTGCAAAAAAAATGTGTACGAGCAGTGTTTGGTGCAGACCAATTAGAATCGTGTAGACCTATTTTTAAAAATCACAAACTGTTAACGTTAGCATGCTTATACATACTGGAAATGGGAGTATTTGTAAAAAAACATCCTCACCTATTCAATACAGCCGATAGCGTCAATGCTTATAAGGTCGGCAAAATCTCAAGAGATCCAACGAAATTGGCAATGCCAAGATGTAGAACAGCGTATTGTCATAAAAACACTAGTCGAATGACAGTAAAGATATTTAATAATATACCGAAGGTTATTAGAGAACTGCGAACCAGCTTATTTCAAAAGCATCTCAGAGCATGGCTTATCGAAAATTGTTTCTATACTGTTAAGGAATTTATGAATTATAGGACAAATGGGAAAGTTGCATGACATGAAAAATTAAAGTTGACATTTTTTTATATTAAGCTATTGACATTTTTGTAATTTGTTTATGTTTCTTTGACATTTGTATTTGTTATGTTAGATAATTCTTGATTTAGTGGGTACTCTTTTTTATGACATGTAATTTAATTATATTTTTGTCTAATTAGAATCAATAATATTGTCAAAAAATTTGCATGCCGAATTTAGTAGGCGGAATATGAAGAACTATTTGTGTATGTGCTATAAAATCTGTAAAATACCGTAATTCAGGCAAATAAATGAATCTATCTATCTAATTAAAAAAATTGTTAATATAATAAGTAGTAGGTATGTGCATAAGGTTGGTGCATTGTTATGTAAAAGAGCGCCTCTCGCCATCAAACGTAAAAGTTTGGCGAGTTTAGATTTAAGTAACACCTCTGTAAAGTAACATCATTAAAAAAAAAAATTAAAAAAAATGTACCGGTGATAAAGTTTATAAATCTAGAAGCGGTTTACTTTCCACTTAGTTCCACTCACCACTTTAACCGAAATCCAATTTAACTGCCGGTTTACGACAGCAGAGACAGCAAACTAACCGATTTATCGGGAGTGTACCGAAACTTTATAACTCTTTTTACTATTTCACTTTTACTTAAGTTAAGTTCGTAAGTCACCTAACTTATTTACTAGAACTTCTGCGGGATCGAAATATATTTTGGACTTATATTTCATACGAAAACTACCTTTTGGAAGGGGCAACTAGAATCAGTTATATTTCTTTGTTTTATTTTCATCACTGTGTCTAGTTTTCTTTTAATGTTTTAAATTTTTTTTTTTGTATATTGGCACCCAGCTGTTTATTAATGTACCTAATTAGTTATAATTTAACCGTGTTTTTGTATGTTGTGCTGTCTTTTGTGTGCACCAAATAAACGTTTTATCTATCTATCTATTTTTGACGTTCAAAAGTGCCTTAAGTGCCTATTTGAAAAAAATATTTGACTTTGACTATAATAGTATTGTTTCGAACATTTTTTCGTTCGGGACACTATAAAATTTCTACCATAACTATAAGAGAAAATCACCATTGAATATTACGTAAATGTAAGGCATTTTTGCTCGTGACTGTACACATACAGGTTCAGGAGCACCGTCCTTTTTAGAGTTCCGTACCGTTGGCTCTCGGGATTACTAAGGTTCCGCTATCCGTCCCTCTGTCACAGTAATAGGTAGACACTTGAAATTTTCTGAGTGTGTACTACTACTATAATGGCGGTGTTATCAACAAAAAAATTAAGAGTCCCCATATAAGATTTTTATTGTCTACTAAAGTATTTTTTTTTAATGTAATTTTAAAAATATTGTACGATTATACGGAACCCTGCGTGTAAGAGTCCGACTCGCATTTGCCCGTTTTTTTAATCTGCACAAATGCGAGAACAACAAAATAACAGTAGCAATTCCCACAAAACTATATCTACACTAATAATATTATAAAGAGGAAAGATTTGTATTTTTGTGTGTATGTTTGTAATGAATAAACTCAAAAACTACTGCGCCGATTTCAAAAATTCTTTCACCATTAGAAAGCTACATTCACCTTGTGTAACATAGGCTATAATTTATAAAGATTACACGCAGGCGAAGCCGCTGGCGGCAGCTAGTTTATTATGACCATGCAACGGAGCACTCATTTATCTGCAGTTTCCGCGTACTTTTCAACTGGTCCGTGATTTATACGCTCATGTTTTGAAATATCTAACCTACTGTGTTCAGGTTCTTATCTTTCTACACCTTTGGTTTTGAAATCGGCGAAGCAGAAACATTGTAGAAATGAGAACGGGAATTATGACGTAAATTAATGGGTTTATGTTTCGTTTCATTTTTTGTGGGGAGTTCTGTATAGTTTAAAAATAGGTTTTACTAGCTTTTTCCCGCTGCTTCGCCCGCGTGCGAGTTGGTAGATGTCACATGTTTTCGAATTCTTGATTTAGGAAAATACAGAAAAAAATAACTAGGTACTTAGACAACACATAATAAATACTACAGACAGTTCACTCCGCAAGATCATTTAAATAAAAAGCGACGCTCTTGCCCACACAATAAAGTGCAATTCAGGTCACACAGCGCTAATTACCTACATTTATATTGACCTACAAGTTGTCTCTCTTTCTATCGCCTAACTCTTATATCTTCTGACTACGTTACGCTCACTAAATTGGCCCGACAAGACAAGCCCGCTGCATCCTTGTAGCTTTATACCTAAAATGCGGAATGCAATGCCTTCTGTACTGTATTCTGTGCCTACAAGCCAAACGCATTTGAACCCGCTGCGTCCCTCGCCTTGCTCCCGTCTGCGTAGCTTCAGTCACTCACATCTCCCCCATGTTGATTTTTAATTTAATCTTCTGTGTTAAGCTGCGCCAGTTTATTCCTCACAGGGTATATATCATTCCACTTTCATATAAATGACACGATAAGATATCAACTAGAATAGGTTCAATCTATATGGTCACGATTCGATTCAGTCAGTTAGTAGGCATATCAAAATTAATGTTATATTGAAAAAATGGGACACGAAGAAAAAATCGAAATTGATGGATCGTATAGACCTGAAATGAACTGTCGATGGAAAACTTACGGTAATTACAGACTTCTCGTATTTGCATGGATGATGAACGAAATTACAGTAATGTTCTCTCCTGCCGAGATATCACATAATGGATTTTATGCGCATGCATCTCTACAAACATTGGCAGTAATCGTAGTCGGGATGCCACTGGCGTATTCAGAGATATGTTTGGCTCAGTACACGAATTGCAATATATTCAACATGTGGAATTTCTTCCCGCTGTTTCGGAATGTTGGATACGGCACATTATTTTTGATTTTCTTGAAATCATTATATTTGTTGGTGTTAACTTCTTGGTATTTGGTGTACACATTCTACGCGGCCTGGGACGTCCCGCCCTGGCACAGCTGTGAAGACTTTGATGTGGATGCCAAATGTATGGTGAAAAGAGTGAATGTTTCAATTTTCCAACATTGTCTAGAAGCTCAAGTTTTATTTCAAGACGATTGCGGCATGAACACTGCGAGCAGCTGTTTTTTTGAACGTGAAATAGGCGGAAACCGTACTGAAAATATCGGATTAAAATGCCTTATTCCCTGGAAAACAATCGTAGCGGTCATTGCAATATGCGCATCTGTTTATATTTTATCAATTAAGCAAGAAAGACTAATTCAAGTAGCAGTCAAACTAGCAGCAGTTTATGTTTGTGGTGTCATCCTGGTTTTGTTTTGTGTTGCGCTGTCGACCAGCGGTACTTGGTACGCTACGAAGATTGATATCAACTGGACTAACTATACATTTCTCAATTGTTATAACACGATCACCAGAGGATTCCTGTCGGTAGGCACTGGGTGCGGTATATTAATTTTCTTAACTCGCGACGTGTCATTTCGGAGCCCTGCCACGATGACTGCTATAAGTACGCCATTATTTGCACTTTTTGTATCATTTATGTTCGCACTTATTGCATTTAGTGGAATTAAAACGATGTCTTATTACCACGGTGAAGAAACAAATGTTATAGAAATCGGCAGCAGTTCATTTTTTCCAATGTTTGCTTCAATGACAGAAATCATGAGTTACTTTGATGCGTTCCCGATTTGGGGATTTTTTTGGTTCTCCATTGTATTCTGCAGTTTATATATAAATGTTTGGATTTTGTATTTGTTTCTTAAAGAATTATTGCTTCACATGGATTTGGCAAAAGAGTATACAAAACTGTCTTGTATGTTCATGTTAATATTTTTAATCGTTTGTACTCTACCATTTCTATGTTCCGACCTGACAAGTATTCTTACAGATGCAACAGAACTTATTCAATTACTTAATTGTGTATTTCTTTCGGTGTCATTATATTGGTTTTATGGTATCCAAAACCATAACGTAGACATTATTTTCATGATAGGAATCAAAACGAATTATTTTTGGAAGCTAGCGTGGCTTTTAAATCCGATATTCATTTGCGTTATTATTTACGCTCGATGGAAAGTTATGAAAACATATGAGTTTCCGGACTCATATTTTATTGAATCAATTTCTATGACTTGTGATATGGTTTTACTGTATATTATATTAATCATATACGTCGTTATAATTGTGGTGGGATTAATAGCACAAGTGATAAAGTTTTATCGTCGTGGTGAGCTTCTTGCGCTATTTAGGGCTAAAGGAAGTTGGGGGCCCAGGGATAAGGTATTGTATAGAAGTAGGAAAATGTTTGTGCCTGAAATAATGACGAGAGAATTTCTGTACCGACAAGTTCGTATACGCGGTTACTACAAGAGACAGAATCTGGTGTATCAAACGAAGGCAAAGAGAGTCTGTCAGTCTGTGTCTTCCAGTGTGGAGTCACCGGGTTCACCCAATTTGACGCCATAGCGCTCCAAGGTAACTCTTCAGAGTTATCTTGGAGCGCTATGGCGTCAAATTAGTGTATTCATACTAGTGTATTCACCTGATTTTCATCAGATCTGTATTGATCTGACACATGACGTATTGACCCTGGGTGTCCTCTTGGACATTTCTAATGTGTAAATCCCAAACGGTCTGACTGTTAAGAATCTTGCATACTGGCACGACATGTCACGCGATGCGACGCCGCGCCGCGCCGCATTGTTCTGCCGTGAAGTTTCTCAGATATTGTTCTGTTAAAATTAGCGTCGCGCGACAAGTCGCGCCAGTATATAAGAGCCTATAAGCGACACTCCTACACGGTGATTGTTTGTTTTTACGTAAACATGTATCATTGAATCGCTATAGTATCTGCTTTTACCCATCCGACCTGTGAATTATAATTGAGTTTATAATTAAAAGGAAAATTTAAATTTCTCAGTATTTTTCCTTTATTTGTAACTAATTCTGTATCCGCCTAAATTCTGCGCGCCCAATTGGTACTGTCAAATTTATTAACTGTTCTGCGAATTCCGGCTGGAATATTTGACCTGAAATTATTCGGAACTATTACTAGATCTTTTTACTTACATAAGAAATAAGGTTCTAAGACATGCCGGTTTCGTCACAATGTTTTCCTTCACTGTTATGAGAATAGTGGTGATGAAATATTTAACACACAGTAAATCGCGTTTCAGGGTTCGAACCCATAACAATAACTCGTAAGTCGCGGTCGTTACTACTGGGCCACCACCGATGGCACATATCGTTCGAAAAAAGGTGTTTTTTTTTGTCTGGCCTATTTCTCAGCTAACACCATTCGCTTACGCAGTCATTTTCATCATCACATGTACAGGTGAGCAGGTGACAGGGCGGCGCAAGATGAAAGGAGACCCCGCAGACCATTAATATGGTTAGCCACCAGTTTTTAAATATTACGACTGCCTCGTTAGTCAAGTGGTCACAAGCGCTACTGCTGAGCATGAGGTCCTGGGTTCGATTCCCGGGTTGGGCAAAATGTTATTGGGTTTTCCTATATGGAATTTCTCAGTAGCAGCCCTGAGTCTGGATTTGTGCCCGGTTGATGGCAATAGGCTCGCCCCCTATTACATGGGACTTAAAACTAATTGGCGCAATGTGTGTGTACTATAGGTACACCTCTGCCCAATCCTTTGTGGATACAAGGGCTGATGTTATGTATATAAATATTATGCACAAAAAAACAATAAAACGCAAAAAAATCTCTCCCGCGAATTTTGCACAACTTCGCCCAACTTTACGCCTTCGGAGAAGAGAAACTGTTCAATTCAGAGAACACATGTGCTTGTCAAACTGAATATGATGGATGATCATGCGTCCCCCCTCTCCCCTCTAATTCCCCCTCCCTGGCCTACTCTTCCTGACTAAGAAAATTGACTACGTGTCATGTGTCTAATAAAATCTTTTCTTTTTTCGAAATTGAAGTATCGAAGTGGTTCGTTACTAAAGGTTAGTCCACACTAAATGTAGGGACAGTTCGATTGTGAAGTTGCAGGAGTAACGAACTTTTATTTATTTATTTAACTATTTATGTACACACATAATAAACAGACAAGAAGAAAAGAACAGAAAAAAAACGTACTTTTATGTATTGGGGATATGAACTTTGTACAACGAATAAGCTTACCGCCTATACGGTTCTTCTTCTTTCGTGTCGACTCGACCTTTAGTAGTAATAGTAGGTAATTAATGTCAAATGATTTGCCAGTCAACAAGGCTAATGTCAGGCTGTAAGAGAGAGTCGATCGTATCATAGTTTTGTCACAACCCAAATAATAATAATAACTAACTTCATTAAGTTCTATAATAAACCAAAATTAAACCGTACCAATACCGTCAAAAACCGCAAGGTAATAAATCTTGACGGTTCGCAATAAAACCGTAAAATCGCGCCTTGCATTAATATTAATTGTGCCGCCATCACACGCGTCACCAATAATGTTTCACAAACGTAACACGTCAAACCGACCTCAGAGCATTAAATTGAGAATTTCATGAGTTTATACGAAAATTTCATAGGACGCGTACACATTTTAGACTTGTTAGCAATTTTGTCTATTGTTACGGTTTTGCAGTAGAGTGGAGAAGTTTGAAATGAAAATAAGGGCATAAAATAGGTCATAGTTTATTTTTATGTACACATTGACTCCAAAAAGGTATGTTCAAGATCTTAGACACTATCATAACGTTTCAGAGACTTATCTTGATTTTTCTCTTAAACAGTTAGTTTTTTTTTGCAAAAGTCAATATATTCTTTATTTATATTCTTAGTAAAATGGTCGCGTCATCTTCAGCTGTAGATGTTGCGAGATTCTTTGAATACTTCATCAACGAAAAACTATCTACTCGCATGCATTAGTAGACTGATAATATTCCCAAAAACCACACAAATACACAAGTACTTTTCTCGTAAATAATCCTTCAATATTCATAAATTACAAAGTACATTCTTTATTCAATATCGTTTCGTGTGACAGATACAGACCTAACAGAGTAAATACCAAAATGCGGATACCAGAAACAAGATTAATAAATCGTGACAAGTGTCATGGCGCTCCACATTTATAAACTACACTAACTATTGTGATGCAAACAGCTTTTATGTGAAATATACATGAATTTCAACAACGGGAAAACATCTATTTGTGACAGGTATGTCACACTCTGTGACATAAATGTCACGTTAATAAAACACGTGCGATGCATTGCTTGTCACGATTTCGGAACATCCGCATGTGTGTAACCAGTCTTACAACTCGCTCTTATGAAAAGGTGTTGTGTTCATAATTCGACTAATGTATGGAACGCGAAGTAACGGCGACGGTTTTCAACAGTGAAAATGCATTAATTTAACAGAAATGCGGCTATAAAGCCTAGCAGGTTATTAGGGGCCTTTGAAGTGAATACAACAGATGTTCATTGGAAAATTTTCAGCTCACGCGTTCAGCTTTGTGCTCGGATGTAATTAATTCTAAAACGCCATGAAATATTCTGTCTTTTATTAATAAAAGCGGTTTGAAAATTATTGTAATAGAGATGATGAAACGTTTGAGTTTCGCACAGAATAATAATACAATATATTTTTTGAATAATCATATCGGACCTGAAAATATAGTTGAATATGTAAGGTATTCCTAGAGTATATTTTTCTTTGAAAATCTTTATTACTTGCTACGGCGTAGCACTACAGAGATGACTACGAAGCTACGGTGTTGAAAATTGCTACGACAATCGTAGCAAATTCTCACATCCGCCTCTTCACTGATGTACACAGTGGGACAAAATCTTCAGAAAAAATTGGTACGTAATACATTCGTTCCACGTACCACCGATTTTCAAGTGTCTCTCGTCTCCCAGAATTCTTATTTCATTCAGATTTAAGTTATTACGACACATGTTTTTGGGCCTGAAGAATTTTCTTCACCCTTTTGTGTGAAATTATTTACTTGCTTAACATAGATGTTTCGTACATTCGGATCACGTAGGGGCGGAGAGGGGAGCGGGGGGTGTAATTCATGACGTCATGCGCAGGTGTAGCGTGCAACGTGTTATATTTCATAACAGCTTTTTGTTTTCGTTTTTAAGTGCGAGCGGTAATAACTTCTGAATTAAAATGTATCACGCCATGTCCTTGGAGATAAGTTTAATATGATTAATATTGTTGTCTATTTTGGTTGTGGATAATTTTGTTTGAAAAAGTCGTAAAAACTGACTCCTATATCTATATTATATTATATATATGATCGCTTATAGACTGGATTGCCCTTATATCCGGCAATGCTGCAGCAGGCATACTGTTACTTTGTGAGTGTTTTTTTTTTTTGTATCTGTTTGTTATCCTGTCTGTATCCTTTTATGAAGCTGTATGTTTATGAGTTTGGTTACTTGAAATAAACTAATTTTATTTTTTATTTATTTATATTGTCTTTATTAGGTTAGCCCATTAACACATTTTTGTAACATTAGACAGGTTTCCTACCCATGCTCTGAATAGGATCTAAAATACTTTAGTAAAGCAGTTTATATTGATTCTCCTTTTTTTTTGTATAACATTTTAATAAGTTTCTGCAATGTATTAATTAACTAATTATGTCCTAACTAATATTGATCAAAACGACTTATTCAAATAAACAATTAACAAGTAAATTGATTCCACTTATTATTATTTTGAAAGTTTGTATGTTTGGATGTTTATTACCTACTCAATCATGGAATAATGGCTGAACGGGTTTGGATGAAATTTGGCACACACATACATCTATCCATACTAATATTATAAATTCAAAGTAACTCTGTCAGTCTGTATGTTACCTTACACCTAAACCACTGAACGGATTTCGATAAAATTTGGGAAGGAGATAGATGGCATCCCGGGGAAGGACATAGGCTACTTTTCATCGACATACAACGGTTAACATTACAGTACACACATAATTTTTAACACATTCAATACTTTTAATCACGGAAGTACGTCCTTGTGGCTAATTTCCAACCTCCCACATAGGTGAATCCGCGGGTAAAAGCACACATCAAGCTATACATTTCCAGCATAAGCTGACCTCGCATTGTACGGAAACCTATACAGTGCGAGATCAGCATAAACTGGACATGTATAGCTTGATGTGTAGCCCTGTGTACAATAACAGCAGTTCTGTTATCATTAAAATAAACCTTTCATATAAAAACGTATCTAGAATGCCTGATCAAATCATGAGCACAATGCGCTGCAATTTTAAACCATTAAATTTAATCATTTCAATCAATTTCGCTCAAATTATCAGCCGCACACAATTTGTAAAGTATGTCCTCTTTTTTTACAATAATATTGTAATACGTGCGGTGTTTTAATGTTATCGAATAATGCCTGAATTCCTCCTACGCTGATGTCGGTCGCGTACGTCGGTCGCGCGTGTGTATAGACATTGTGTTCTATATAGCACTACAATGCGACGCTGACGTCCGCGGCGCGTACTAAGTTGCTACGCGTACGCGATCGACCGCACGCGACCGACATCAGCGTAAGAGGAATTCAGAGGGCCTAGACAAGTGACAATCGCTTCCAAAGCGTTTCATATTTCTACGACTTTCAACAGGATTGACATAAGATTTTCGATAGCTTATGTCAGTCCTATACATTTTTGCCTTTTCCATCGTCGTTATTGGTGATAGTGTCACTTTGTCTAGGGACTCTGGTCTCAGGGAGCGCACAGACAAACGACTAATCGGTCTAAACAAGATCGCAAAAACTTTAGTTGCCAGCGCTATACTGAGACACACATACACACTTTTTTCTACAATAAAGAAAAATGGTTTCGATCAGCAGGCTTTTATTCGCTTGCCTCGTTGCCATGTCAAACTACAGTAGTAGGCGATTAACACACGGCACCGCGCACTGCCGTGGTAGGCGGTCTCATGTCCCATTGGCGTCTTATAAATCCGTTGATTAACATGTACACAACCGCGCGGTCGAGCTGTATCGGTAGAGTCCGCGGCGGTGCGCGGTGCCGTGTGTTAATCGCCTTAGTCCCAATTTCCCCTGTCATTTTAAGACTGAGCCAGGCATAATAAAGTAAAAAGTTTTCGACAAAGTCACACTAGTACACTAAACACGGGAGATGTGTTCAAAACCTTGCAAATTAGTGCCGTAACTCGTGCCCTCATCACGACATGATAAGTACCCACAGAGCTAAGATCTCACCATTAAAATGTAGGTGAAGTAAGATTGAAGTGAACTGTCATCTTACCCTGATTCTACAACATCTACAAACCATTCACTATAACTTGTCCTTTGGCACCATTGCTTGTCAGGCTTAGTTTCAGTACTAATAGGGTTCGCCATTTTGAACTCTATTCCAATCGCGTCCCGGGTCCACTTATAATGAACGCAATGTAGGTATTGACAGTTCACATCAAACTCACTTCACCAAAGTTTTCACGGTGATACAGTTTTCGAACAAAAAAAATATCAGTTGGTTTATAATCGCTCGCTTGTGTTAACCCTAAGCGTGCAATGTATTTTAAAACACAAGTATCAATTTGGCCAAATTGGATTTATAACTTGGGTTTCAACAACTTTATCCATTAGGTAATCCATGGATATACATTTAAATCTATTTATCCGTAAGTCCAATTGCGTTAAAACTTTGGTGATAACGATCGGAGCATTTATTGTATACGATATTTAGTATGAGTACGTTGAAAGTGATATATTTTTGTAACAAAAAATCCACATTTAAGTTAATACAATTATAACCGTGATGATTTGTTTTATAATCTTAGTTATTGATTTGAGACACTTCAGATTACTAATAAGTGTTCATAGTTATTTAATCACTCAAAAAAATATTAGGAATAATAATGAACTGAATATTATTTTATTTTTTAGGGTTCCGTACCTCAAAAGGAAAAAACGGGACCCTTATATCAAATGAAGGGACTTAGTGGGAGAACCTCAATTTTTTTTTATAATTTTAAAATAAATACTTTTAGAGATATTTAAGAAAATTGATGTAAAATGAAAATTTACCACTCTTATCTCCGAAACTACTGAGCCTAAAATTCTGAAAATTATTTTCTAGTTTTGTGACAAGAAGGTGGTCCAAGGTGTTCCATCAACCCCTACCTAGTAGTTAAAGGGCGGATTCCGCTGGTAGAAATCTAAAAGTGAGCTATTTAATACTGCATTTTGAGGAGCTATTCTGCTCATCACGCCGAAGATCTAGAAAGAAAGAAGTTCGTCATCAGATCTTCACCATATTTTTATGAGACCGACTTAAAGAACTTACCTTTCAAATAAAAAAATAATTATCGAAATTGGATCTCATAGGTCGGAGATATCCAGTAGTCTCCATTTTGCCTCTTTTTGGAGAAAGTACCACTCCCATCAAAAATCGACGACAAAAACAAAACACAAATTCATAAAAACTGTATACGAAGTTTCATCTAGATCGGTTGTAAAATACGACCTGTATATGAAATATGCAACACACACAACACAATGTGACACACGAAAGCATATTTCGCCAGACTTGAAGCAGAGACGCTTCGCTCGCTCGGTCAATTATAATTATTATACTAGCTGCGCCCCGTGGTTTCACCCGCGTAAGTCTCGATCCCGTGGGAATATCGGGATAAAAGTATCCTAAATAATAATCCAGGTTATAAACTATCTGTTTGCCAAATGTCATCCAAATCCATTCATTAGTTTTTACGTGAAAGAGTAACAAACATCCATCCATCCATCCATCCATACTTACAAACTTTCGCGTTTATAATATTAGTTAGATAGATTTTCTATTTAGAAACAAATTACAGTTTCTAAAATACTCTCATTGAACTTAATTACAATTTCTGCTGTGCTGCTCGCTTCGCATGACCACGGTAGAAACGGGTTTTGTCGACGGAAGAATAAACAAAATGACAGATAATCAATCACAATCTGTCATTTGTCTATTCTTCCGTCGACAAAACCAGTTTCTATGGTTATCATGTTACGCGTGCTGATAGGCAGGTAGGTACTGAACTGCTGAGCAACACGCTATTTTCACAACTTTACCTCACTCACATAAACAAGGTAGTACGTAAACATACCGCTACCCAACTACGTTATAACCAAGTTATACTATGAAAGAAGAAGTGTTGCTTAATAACATGAGATGATTTATTAAGAGGAACGCATCGCGGGACGGA
Source organism: Lithophane socia (assembly GCA_947522985.1). Taxonomy (NCBI): domain Eukaryota; kingdom Metazoa; phylum Arthropoda; class Insecta; order Lepidoptera; family Noctuidae; genus Lithophane; species Lithophane socia. Next base: position 3,939,062 of record OX383267.1, read on the forward strand.
TGCCGGTAATCGCTCCGAGAGTTCCCCCTGGCGAAGTTTATATGAAATTGTATCGGGTACCTGGATGCAAAGATGTTTAGAAACTGGATGTGGACGTTATTTTAATTAAATATTACATAACATAACATCACACCTTGTTTCCCAAAAGCGTAAGGCAGCCAGTTTTGTTTAAGTCCCATGTGATAGGGGCAAGCCTTTATCTGACTTTATTTACTTTGAGTGTGTTGCATTGTAAGTTTGTTCAATCAAGGAGCGATAATGCTAGGCAATTTTCAAACAAATTCCTTTCCCACATAGCGGGCGCATGTCACCGTTTCCAAGTGCCATTTTTATTCAAAATGTTTTCAATAACGACGTAGTCGCAAAAACAATAAGGTGCAAGTAAAAGTGCACCAGCAGCCCTTAAGGTTACTTAAGGTACTTAACAGCGCCCATAACTAAGTATCCATCCATCAGGACAAAATCTTTTGGCGGGTTAGTCCGAAAGGGATACCAGGACCTTGGCAACAAGCAATTGAAGGAATACGGGTGGGTTTTAGTCAGAAAAAGTCTGACACGCCCTTCCGCTCCGCCCAGAGCGGGAGAAGTCATTGGATGATTTCCCAAACTCAAAAAAAAAAAAAGGACAAAATGTTTGGGAGGATAGATAGGTACCTACTTAATTGTGGGCACCATGCATACGTAACAATAAAGATACCTAGATCATAAATTTGATCAAATCCAGGCGAGCTTCCTTAACGAAAATTTAGCTGTAGATGTACCAACGGCTTAGATATTTCTTCAAAGACAAATCATTTTCACCATTAAAGTCACAGTCAACTCCAGTACCTTAATAGGTACATATAACTCAGTAGTATTGTACATAACGATATCTAGATATCGGAAGCATCAGAGCTAGCCGCCAAAGATGCCGTACATGCTGAAACTTGCTTGCCAGAATGTAGACATTGGACAACTATCTTTACCACTACAACTTGGACTACCGTTCTTGACCTACCGATCGGCTATTGGAAGCAGTATAGTATTAAGCAAGTATGTATAACTTATACAATCTATTAAGCAAGTATGTACGTAAGAACTTGTACATTCTATTTGTATATACAGGGTGCAACAAGATATGGCCGTTATCTTTGCATTCTGTACATCACTACTTGACATTGTGCAAAAGTGTATGCTGGTAAACGACTTTCAACTTCACCGTGAAAACTTAGGTGAAGTGAGCTTAAAGTGAACTGTCACTGCCATAACATCAGTAGGTATCGATGTCAATGACAGGGTACCACGCTCACTTCACCACTAAGTTTTCACGGTGATATGGTTTACAGAATAGCAATGAGGGTTGTGAAGTTCTCGTGAAATAAAAGTTCAAAAAAAGTTGGAACTTTAACCTGAAATATCTCCGTAACCAGAAGGTTCTCAAGTATCCCAGATAACCAGCAGGATCCAGTACAAAAACAATCACACGGGAAGAACAAGTGACTCACGTCAAGAATCTTTTACTCCCGTTATACGGTCGAATACTGAAATGCAACTCAATTTTAAACCGCCGTTAAGTCTCGTGCTATCTCAGACACTTTAAGGTGTATTGTAGCGATAGAAAGACTTTTAAGAGCGTTCAAAAGTATCATTTGAGTGTGCGACTACACTATTCTTCTTATTTATGCTAGCGTTCCTATTTTGTTTTCATACATACATAACATCGAAATTCAAACGGGGTTGAAGTGTGAATTCGCAAAGATAAAACAAATGAGTTCGATTTTTAATTGTATACGATCAGTGAGATAATGCGGGCCATAGACGTTCAAGAAATTTGATCAAACAGGCTGGTTCAAACAGTTTAATCAAAAAGAAATACGAAAATTCATATTTCTTCATGCCATTTGACAACATAATTTCGACGGTGCAAAGGTAAAATGGTAAAATTTTAAAGTAAAAAATTTAAAAGTTCATTCCTGAGATTTCACGTTTTGGCGCTTTAGCCATTTACCTTTCCACCGTCGATTTGATCAAATTGTCCCACACATATTCATTCGAATTTGATAAAACTGTTTGAACCAGCCTGTTTGATCAAATTACTTTAACGTCAATGGCCGCATAAGTGAAGTTTGTAATATGTAGCAATATTCAGCTAGCAATATTAAAAATATTAATATGCAGTGTTTTGTTTTCGACAAATTTTACGGTAGCACACGGCGTATTTTAAACGCGTTGACGACACGCGTTTCAAAGTTTTCCTTCACCGTCCGAAATCAAGTTCTTGAAATGTGCGTCGTCTGCGCGTTTGAAATACGCCGTGTGCTCTAGCCCTAAAAGTTATGGCTTATTTTAGTATCGCATCAAAGGTATTATTATATATATTGCGAGTTCAAAGCCACGTCTAGTTAAACAATAGATCATATAGGAACACGTATTGTGAAATCATGCAACCCTACCACTTACAAACAACCCGGTTTCCTGAGATAGATAACTTACAACCCACGTAGGTAGGTATAATTATAATGAGCAAACTTGACTTTTCACATCTAATACCTTTAGCGTGGAAATACTGTAATAATATTTAGAAATCTGCTCGATTCAGGGATCTTAAATCTAATTACTAGTCATTATTTAATAATAGAGATATTAGAGAGAGAAAATATTTGTATTTTTGTTTGCAATTAATAAACTCAAAAACTACTGGACTACAACTAGGCTAAGTAGCCTACTTCATAGAATTAGATTTAGCATAGCTGACTTAAGGCTCTTACATACGATGGACCGCGCGACGAGGATTCGTCGCCGCCGCCGCCGCACTGTTCGCCGTGAAGTTTTCTCAGAAATTGTTTTGTTAAAATTCGCATCGCGCGAATCGCGCCAGTATGTAAGAGCCTTTATGAGAAATTTTTAAATCGTCTCTGGAATAGCAATGCACCTGCAATACCAACGAATAAAACAATAATGGATTGTTTTGAATTCTTGGGTGGTAAATAGGCGAGTAGTGGTGGCCCAGTGGTAACGGCCCCAGCATAATCGCCTATATTGTTCCGACTGCTGGGACACAGGCCTCCTCTCTATGAGAGGAAGTGGGCCATAGTCCACCACGCGGGCCCAGTGCGGTTTTGCAGGACGATGTTGGAGGTATTATTTGTCAATTACGAACTTAAAAAATCCTTTATTGTTTTATCCGTGTAAAATATTCTCAAACAAGGTATAGAAACACGCCATTACGTAAACGTAACCACTCAAATTAACATATTTCATGATACTTTTAGTATACAATATGCTCTATTATACCTACTAAACAGGTAGATGTATATATGGTATGCATAAGCGGTGTATATCAATAGATACACGTAATGTTGTTCGGGTACATCATTACTGGTATATCTCGCGGCTCCAAATATCCGTATTGCCTTAAATATATACATTTTAGGCAATCCAATCTCGAAGCGTATGTGTATGTGTTAAGGCTGTACCTTAAAGTAAGCGGAAGCGATTTGGGTGTGCAGTTGAATAGCGGGAACAGATGCTAAAAATCATTATAGTTAATGGATTCAGGCGTGACTTTGCGGAAATCCATTATAAAATACACTAGACGCAGATATATTTAGTTATCTATTCCGCTTAAGTATTCCTCAAGAGTCATAAAAAACACTGTAAGATATCGACATATGTTTCACCTCTCAACAAGGCATCCTCAGGATGACGATTGACCAGTCGCGAACCTGAACACGACGTGTTGGGTCACTCTGCGTCCAGCGCTTGGAGTGAAAACACGTCCATCCCTATCCGCTAATCGCTCAGAGACAGCTAAGCTTTAAGCAAAAAAAAGTTTTATATAAAAGGTTCAATCTAGCTAGTAGATTTCCAAAATTACTCTTTTTTCCTTTTTTCGCTCGTTAAATCCTTAAGGAAAAGTCTGGGATTTAGACTGGATTTATTCTATAAATCCTGGCCAAATAATGGTACCTTACATTATTTAATCATTGAACAAGTAGGTATATAGAGCAGTGGTGGCCCAGTGGTAACAACCCCGACTTACGAGTTTTAGTCGTGGGTTTGAACCAAGCCAGGCACTACTTTTTGCAAATTATCTTGCTCTCAAAACGGTGAAGGAAAACATCGTGAGGAAACCGGCATGTCCTAGAAACAAAAATTCGAATTCATGTGACATTTACCAAACCGCACTAGGCCCGCGTAGTAGATTACAGCCCACTCCCTCTCGAAGAGAGGAGGCCTGTGTCCCAGCAGTGGCTGATCATGCTATGCAATTATGCATTTTTTTATGGATCTTTTTTTTTTAGCTCTCGTTTATCAGAAAACTTAGATCGATGGATCTCATGAGTTGCAATTCCACCAGATTGTCAAAGATTTCCATTCTGTTCTGAGCTACTATCCTAATCCTTCCTAACCTGTTTAATGCGAAAGGGAGTTTGTCTGCTCGTTACGCTTTTACTCTAAAACGGCTGAACAAATTTGGATGAAATTTGGCACTTGGGTAGACCATGACCTGGAGAACGACTTAGGCTTAGACTTAGGCTACTTTTTATCCAGGATTACAGACGAATTCGCGGCAATGGCAACAGCTAGTTAAAAATAAAAGTTTCCTGTTTTTCGTTAGTGTCACATCCAGTTGTTATTTCCACACGTCAAGTTCAATCAGTAAAGAATTAAAGTTTTCCGCTCCTTACCTACTTACACTCCAATAAGTCTTGTAACTTACATACTTGGTAAGCACCGCTGCCGTTAGTTGTCGATCAACTCGCGTTCAAGTGACGACAGTTTAATTAATTGACGACTCTCTTTTGTTTCGGAGACGTACTCGTAGTTACACTTTAAGCGTGTGTTGCACAACCTTCGGGAAGGTTCCGGTTAAAGGAGATCATTCATTTTGGGCTAAATTATGAAAGTGCCAAATAAAAAATATATATATATTCCGTTAGATCATGTTATTTTCTTCACTTTTCACTATTGGGCCAAACCTGTACGGCAATTCCTTGAGCTGTTATACGATTTTGAAAAAAAGTAATCTAATTAAAGTAATAGCTTGTAGTAATAAAAACTGAAGGGAAAATCTTTCGGAATATAGCATTTGTTTTGTTAGGCCGCGACTTTCACCTCTTTAGCCCACCAATGTATGGACGGTGAATGATCTCCTTTATCTAACAGATTATTTAATAGGTCCAATTTTTGTTCAATTTTAAATGTATCCGGTGGATAGTCCGAGATCCGAAGGTGATGAAAAGTAGACAACTTTTCAAAAACCTGACATTAAATCTAAATATCAGCATCACAGTTGCGATTCTGTCTACTCAAACAATAAAGTTCCATCGCTATTTATACCCATTATTATTACAAATAAACAGTAAATAATGAATAACCTAATTTCACCTCCCAACCCAATCCAAAGATTAACATATCACAAGAAATTCAATCGCGAAAATATCTTCATTTAAATATTTGTTTACATAAATAAAATAATCAAATATCCAAATAAATTCCTTGTGAGAATATGCTCAAAGGGAATATACATGACATAGATAGGTGAGATTCGCAGATGACGTCCACGTGATGTTTCATTATGTTTTCGATAAATAATTTCGCATCAATACAGTTTGAGCTTGTTTGCGAAGACGAAGAGGTATTTTGTCTAAGTAGGTTTTAGAGGCATGAGGAACAGGGTGTAAAGTTCACTCATTCACCATAGAAAAGGGAGGATCCTCCTACCAGACGGGTGTTGTGTCTGGCGGGCAACTGCCCAACGATTGATGTTGGGTTCTTGTGTATTATGTCCACTGAACGGTAAACTTTAATTGCGCGATGCAGGATTTATGTGACGTCAGGATTTTTGTGTGACGTCAGGTCTTTGATGCGTAGTTCGCAGGTGGCGATGTGGATACCGCCACAAGGTAGTTAATGTTTGAAGATTTTTCTCGGAATCGGTTTTACAGGGTTCTTCCTTTATTCATCAGTGTATTTCATAAAGTAGTACACAGGATTGCTTGAAATTGCCCAATCACCAAGATTAGCAATGGATTGAGGATTTTCACTCACTTTAAGGCAAGATTTTTTTACATACCCCTTCGCCCTTACCATTATTACTCAAACCAGGCACTAATATGCTGACCTGAATCAATCAAAAAATCAATATCATTTATTTGCATGAAATATGAAGCTTAGCTTTAACCACTATTTTTTTAGTTGCCCAATAAAAATAAGAATAAGTTACTAAAATAATTAGGTACACTTTTTCTCATTTCATATTAGAATATTCACAAAATTCCATTTAATTAGAAGCACGTGTTCAGCCCCACTAGCACCACAGTTCACTAAATATGTACATTTAACGCTAAATGAATTTTAAACATTGTTCTATTTTTATCAACCGTTTGAAGTTGAGAGATAGAATAGGGAATATGCATGTGATTCAAATATGGGTCAAATATTTTTTTTTATAAACTATGTTACTTCAGAATTATGCCTCCATCAATATTTTTGAACAAAATTTCTTTTTGAGCGAGAAATTAATTTTTTTAAAGTACCAAAAAACTGTGGGTAATTCAAATACTTGAAAAGGCTAAGAGCGGATGTGACGTAACAATCCGGAATAGCAATCAAAATGTCAGTGTCAAGTCAATGTCAAACGTTCTTAGAAAAAGGAGTATTTGACGTTGACTTGACAGTTGCTTGTCTGTTTTCACTGAGTGTGACGTCACCACACCAAGCGCGCCAAATGGAGGGCGTTTAAATAGCCCGGATCGGTTGGATATTTTTAAACATTTTTTTAAATACTTTAAATTGCTTTTTTGCCGTCGAATTTTTTTTTACTATTATTTGACGCTAAAAACTATCGAATAAAAAAATAAAAAAAATACATGCATATTCCCTATTATGTTTTAACAAAATCCTGAAACATCTCTTAATCGCAGAAAAAATATAACTTCCCTTTTCTTTACATTTTGTTTCTTCGTCTATTGATGTATGGTGGGCACTATGTTTTATTCTGTTCTTTGTTTTTTGTGCGAATATTGTGTGCCCTTACCTGGGTCAAATAAATTTATTTTCTTTTTTTGTTTCTAAATATATTTAGTGATTTGTGATGCAAGCGGGCCTCACTATTGTTCTCTTTCAAACAAAAGTCCTATAGGTAAAATAGCTGGGGACATTCACTTGTTTTGTTCAAATCCAGTAGAACGGGGAACTCGTCCCTAAATGGATCACGGTTTAGGACTAAAGCACACTGGCGACACTACATCGATTAAACCTTAATCGGCTTGCTATGTGCTCGGGGCTTTATTGAATCGAATGTTTTGATGTTCCTAATGTATTGAATGATTGGTGCAGATAATAAAAGATACTACATTTTGACCATAGATTAAAATATGACACGTCACGATAAAGCTCCCTCAGAAAGGCGCGATGCGATGGCACACCTACTCCGGTAGAACAATTTCTGTGAAGTTTTCATAGAAATTGTTCTACCAAAATTGCGTCGCACCGTCGGAGCTGTCTGCGGGCGCCTTTATACAAGACTGAAACCGCCACCATAACCACTAAAACTTCTTCTTTTTGAACACTAAAACTTCTTCAGAAACGTTAGCACGTTTACTACTTCACAAGCTGCAATGAAGTTAAGTCCCTGTACGCTGATAGTGGATATCATGCAGCGAGTTGTGGCATTACAGATAATTTGCCAAATTGAATTATTCTCTCAGATCCACGATGTTAAAATGTTTCTGTTAGGAACATTAGGATGTTCTTAAAAGTCTTTCCGTTCATAAAATTCATCACACACACACATATAAAGTGAAAGAGATACCATGATACTTAACGGAGGCACAACATTGAGTTCCGTTTGAGTTTTCGTCCGTTTAAAACATCAGGATTATATAGAATATAACTTTAAAACAACAGCTTATTTAACTGACAGGTACATCACAAAGAACGGCGCGGGCGGGATTACAATTAATGTTATCAGTATACCTACAAGCGGATGCTGCCCAGCCTTGCAAATAAAAATAAGTAGGTCACTCGTCATGTTCATTTTTATTGTTTAAAACATGATTTAATAATCATGAATAATATCGACGACGTTCACAATTAGTTTCATTCATTCGTTCGTCATTCAGTCACGACCACACGTCACACGACTTATGAAAATATTAGAGGCTTTGACAGGTCCCGGACCTGACGTCTCAGTGCTGCCGCCTAGTGCACGTCATTTTAGAAAAACCCTAAAATTGCATAATCATTTTTTTTAATTTTCTAGATACGTATTCTTCTTGTCTTTTCGTGTGGTAGCGACTAACCTGGTTTGAGAGTTTTAAAGCCGCCCATGGGCCTCTAACTTGGCTGCCTTGCTCTGAGATACCTATTGAAAAGTAACATTTGAATTTCATTTATACACGGGTGGCGAGTGTGGCGTACGGACTCGCGATCTGTCATTCACTGTCGGTTGGCGGGCGCGAGGTCGAGGACGGGAGATATATATTTATTTATATTATCTACAATTCTCAACTAAACAATAATAATGACTTTGATTCCTACACATAAAATAACCCTTTTTGAATACTCTTTCCTGCACGAATGTCGACAAAATGTGGTCAATGTGCACTAATCCTAAGTGGATCACGGCTTACAGGGTTGCTCGCTGAAAAATAAATTGCAGCATAGATGAATGAGAGCGGCGGGAATTGCATGATAAATATTTGAAGCGAACGCCATTGTGGCTGGCAACCCCGGCTCTGCCTTGTATTTGTATCTTGCTTGAGAATTGCTACTCTAGAGGATAACTATTTTGAGTAAAATATACCTGAGGCCTGCCAAGAAATGTGCTTGTAAATATTATGAGTAAGTAAATAATGTTTTATTGAAGCGTTGGTCCCTTGTTTCTTGGTATACCGGCCCGTTGTGGTAATCCGTCGTGTAGCAAGGAAGTGTATGGAAAGTTTCTTGAGTAAGTGATTCGTTTTTGCAGAAGTCTTTATTATTTTCACTAAGTACTACAACTATTCAACTCTTGGCTAAGTAATAACAGCCGCATGGGTCGATCCATCAGGTTAAGCTACGCTTGCCAGGGTTGGTCCGTGGATGGGTGAACATCTTTACATACCGAGACTCTTCCGTGCCTCGGAAAGCACGTTAAGCCGTTGGTCCCGGCTGTCATTTGTGGATCTTTGACAATCGTTACGGGTCGTCAGAAGCCCGAAAGTCTGACAACCAATCTTACCAAGGGGTATCGTATTACCCAATTACTGGGTTGTGGAGGTCAGTTAGGCAGCCACTCCATGTAAAATACTGGTATTCAGCTGCATCCGGTAAGACTGGAAGCCACCCCAACATAGTTGGGAAAAGGCTAGGCAGATGATGACTACAACTATTCAACTAAGTTCATTGTTGTGCTGAGAGTCCATGTTAATAGTTTATCATGTCGTCACTGCGCCTGCCAAAATCCATAAGTGCATTTTTTCATGTTTTGTTTTTTTTTAGTAAACGTAATTTCCGTTTCATTCTCTGTGTTGATTAAGTCCTTTTTGTGATATTCGAACTAGAAACCTGATTAACAAATTCCATGATGTGTTTTGACTATTTATAAATAATTCTTATGTGCAGAAATGCACATAATGGATTTGTGTTCTGTGTTCAGTCGCCCGCCAACTGTGTTAGATGTATGAGGTGAGTGTGATGTATGAGGTGTGAGTTGTTAGTAGTTAAAACAGAGTAAAACTGGTAATTTCATAGTTAATTTACTTCATAGTTGTTGTTTCTCATTTAATCTCCTCAAGTTCTATATAAATTGTAAAACGTCTCAAGACCTCTCTGATCAAAGCCCAAACGCTTTCACTCTTCCCAATTTAAAAAATATTTCATTAATGTAAAAAATATTGCTGAAAATCTACCCGAACGCTACATTTAATTACATCAGTAAAACATAATACAGGTGACGCAAACCGGCGTAATCTACAGGAGAGACGCGCTCCATAATCCTTAGGAGTTTAAAGCAAATTAGCGCGGACGGTAGGTACTCTTGAAGATTCTCTTATCTTAAAGCAGACACCCTCTGAAAATTGGTCCTCTGAGGTACTAAGTACTTGTTGTCTGTGATTAATGAGGGCCGTTTTATATTTTGTTTCTTTACCTTTTTTTTTATTAGCTTGGTTAGGAGTATCTTACAGTAACTACCTTGAAGTCTGGTTTTCGATTTTAATGAAGAGACCGGGGAAAGATATTTGACGGCCTATTATAGGTACCTACATTAATCCGCGTAAATCTCGACAACAGCGCCACCTATCGCGTCCAAAACTATCAAAATCGGTTGGGTGGTTTCGTAGATTAGCGTGTACGAATATTATAGCGACACGTGATTTTTATATAAGATACTGAAACCATTTGATTTACAATGAAACTTTTACTAAGTTTCATTATAAATGAAATGGTTTTATTAAAAAAAAAATATTTTGAACTTTTGAAGTAGGCTTTCTTTTTAGCCCATAGATACAAAACCTAAGTACTTACATATTTTGTAGACTGCATCGTTGGTCTGGTGGTCGCAAGCGCTGACGCCAAGCATGACGTCCTGGGTTCAATTCCCGGGTCGGGCAGTGTTATTGGGTTTTTCCACCTGAACTTTATCAGTAGCAGCCCGGAGTCTGGATTTGTGCCCGGTTGATGGCAATAGGCTCGACTCCTATTACATGGGACTTAAACATAACTGGCGCAATGTGTGTGTACTATAGGTACGCCTCTGCCAAACCCTTTGGGAAACACAGGGGTGATGTTATGTTTTATGTATATTTTGTACACTTCACGTACTTTTGTTTAGTCACAGCAAGTATAGGTAAACTCAAAAAAATCACACAGCACAATAGGGAATATGCATGTATTTTTTTAATCTTTTTATTCGATAGTTTACATTGTCAAATAATAGTTTAAAAAAAATCGACGGCAGAAAAGCAATTTAAAGTTGTTAAAAAAATGTTTAAAAATATCCAACCGATTCGGGCTATTTAAACGCCCTCCATTTGGCGCGCTTGGTGTGGTGACGTCACCGTCTGTGAAAACAGACAAGCAACTGTCAAGTCAACGTCAAACACTCCTTTTTCTATGAGCGTTTGACATTGACTTGACACTTGTTGATTGACTTGACATTGACATTTTGATTGTTATTCCGGATTGTTACGTCACATCCGCTCTTAGCCTTTTCAAGTATTTGAATTACCCACAGTTATTTGGGACTTTGAAAAAATTAATTTCTCGCTCAAAATGAAATTTTATTCAAAAATATTGATGGAGGCATAATTCTGAAGTAATATAGTTGATAAAAAAAAATATTTGACCCATATTTGAATCACATGCATATTCCCTATTGTTTAAACTTCACAACTAGGATTCAGTAGTTCAATCTCTTAACCCCAATACTTTGAACTTCATCTCAAACAAAGACACTGATCGCATAGATTTAAAACTGTACCCCCTGGAGGAAAGAGATGTTAAATTATTTTTCTCAAGAGGACGGGGAACATGTGTGCTTGTCAAACGAAATATGATGGATGTAACCACTAAATGTACCTATAGGGAGATAAGTGGTCTTATATAAACATTTATAACAGCCTTGGAGGGCTGAGATTTACCTAATTCTGTAGCTGGGAAAAATGTATTATTTTTCCTAACCAATTGATAAAGAAAGAAGGAAAAATATTTTATTTGGGACACGCACAGAAAATAAAACAATAAAAACAAACACTTAAAACTAACAAAATCAATGAAACAAGTAATATATATTTTTTTAAACAATGTGTAAAAGGAAAAGAAAACCTGTGCGAGGCCACAAAGGCTCCTATCTCAGCATAATGCTACGATATTTGAGAAAAAAAATAAACAAATACCGCAGCTCTAGTATTCAGATAGGGCCCGCTGTGATGACACACCTCATCATCATCTACCTAGCCTTTTCCCAACTATGTTGGGGTCGGCTTCCAGTCTAACTCTAGTGATGACACACCTACGGACATAAAATAAATCCTACAGAGGAATAAAAGTAATAAATATTAAATAAAATATAAATACAAAAGTAAAATAAGAAAGAAAACTTAATTTATCTTTTTTTTTATCCTCAACGGCGACGCTCTAGGCCTTTTTTTTTTTGTGGGTGGGAAATCATCCAATGACTTCTCCCGCTCTGGGCGGAGCGGAAGGGCGTGTCAGAGTTTACTGACTAAAACCCACCCGTGTTCCTTCAGTTGCCTGTTGCCAAGGTCCCGGTATCCCTTTCGGACTAACCTGCAACCCTGGCAGGCGATGCTGGCCTGCATCTTACCTGTTGGTGAGTCATGATCAGGCCGAAGGTGGAAGCGAGCTTCACCCGGAATCCTCACCTTTTACATATATTTTTTACTAAACTCTTTTATGATAATTGTAGCCTATTGAAACAAAGAAAGGCTTCGAGTAGGCGGAGTAAGCACCCAGTTCGGTAATGTATTCGTAGGACTTGAAGGGCATTTGCAAATGATTTTATACTGTGGGAGTTACTAACGTTTTCGTTAGGTTTCTCAGTTCACGTAGGAGAATAGAACCCACGCTTTGGCACAAGAAAAGAATGCAGAAAACTACCTACAGCTTTTAACCTATTACGAAGCAGTTTTAAATTCAAGCCCTTAACTTTAAAAAGAAAAAAAAAGAATTTCTTTACTAATAAATTCAAGTAACTTCACTAGCAGTCTTTTTGATGAAATAATCTAGATAACTTGGTAATGGAAGTGGAAACTTTGTTTGCACAGATAATTTTTTATTTCAAGTGAATGACACAAGTCATTATCAAAAACACATGTTCGAATATCAATTTGTTGTTGTAAACTAAAAAGTTTCACACTGCTAGTGAAGTTACTTGAATTTATTGGTAAAGTAAATCTTTTTTTATCGTCATTATATTATATTATGGATACCACACTACGTCTGTACAGTTATAAGTTTTTTGTGACAAGATCACAATATTACGCATGCCAAAAATGGCTGATTTTTGCAACTTGCTGCAACCTTATTATATATTTAATTTCTTTTAAGTAGTAAATATTCAAAACGCAAGACATTTATTGTTATAGTTAATGTCCACGTTAGGCCAGAGCACCCGAACAAACTGAGCAATTCCCTTTATTTGATCCATAAATTAGTTCGACAAAAAGCCGACCTGAAGCAACCAATACACATATTCGGTTTCTATTCGACGTTCGACATCTACATACAAAAATGTTGGGGTCAATTTCCAAAAAAAAAAAAAATTACAATGTTCGGGTTGGCTAACTATCAGGTCGGATAATTCAAACTAAGCCGATCGGTAATTCAGCGAACATAATATATATGTACCTAAATTATATTTATTATATTTGATTTTGCCTACCAACCCAAAAAAGCATGTAACTCTTTCGAGAGGCATGTGCTCCTACACTTATTTTAATAGCAAATAACATAACTGTATCTTCTATTTCAGTTCCACATATTTCAGGCGCTAATGCACTTACTCAGAACTGTCTACTTCTGACAGTCTGACTTAAAGATGGCGGCGAAAGCACTATAACATTTCTATTTCAACATGTTACTCAGGTAAAAAGAAAATTTTCCACTCAGAATTGAATTTATTGAAAAATAATTTCGGTACGGAACATGGGTTTATTTCTAGTTCTACGAATGTAAAGATTTCGTGTGATTATTGTAAAGAAAAGATCTATAAAGTGTGCTGATACTAGGGGCCTATGACCTAGGCTTAGGTACATACCAAGAAAGTGATCTAAGAGACAAATTCTTAATATGTCTCGTATGTCTATTATTACACCGGCACCCATTTATTTAATCTGAAAAATAATCTATACAGCGATTTCCCTTTTTGATTATACAATACTAGCTGCGCCCCGCGGATTCACCCGCGTAAGTCTCGATACCGTAGAAATATCGAAATAAAAGGTATCTTATATCAGACCAGGTCATGATCTAGCCAATCTGCGAAATTTCATCCAAATCCGCTCAGCCGTTTTAGCGAGAAAGCGTCACAAACAAACAAATTCACTTTAACATTTATAATATTAGTTAGGATGCTACTTTAGCTACCCACCCAGTCTTCTATCCATACTAATATTATAAATTCGGAAGTAACTCTGTATGTCTGTCTGTGTGTTACCCTTTCACGCCTAAACCACTGAACGGATTTCATTTCATTTCTACTTTTTATCGACATACCACGCGGGCGAACCCGCGGGCGGAAGCTAGTTTATATATATAAATAAAACAAACCCGCCTTTTCTATTTCATTATAATGTCGGCTAAATTCATCTTTGTTCATAAAAAGTCCTTTGTCAAAACTTTTATTGTAAATGTGTTTGTAAGTATTTTCTCTTGGCGGCTATTCTTGGCAATGGGGACTACTAGTCTAGATACCCAGTCGTGGGCGTAAAAGCTGCTTATGTAATGCCCTTTAAGGATAAACAACAAAAAAAGTTAATTAATTGTTGATTGAACAAGTTGATGTGAACAATGAAGTTGTTTTCGTAATTAGTGAGACGAAAGCTTGGACGGAGGTAAGCAATTTATTTACTTTCCCATAAATACCACAGCCTTAAGATTTCAGCAATCAAAATATCAATAAAACGACAAAAAGTCAGATTCAACATTTTCGTAGCATTACGTAGCCGCGTAGCTGCTACGCCGTAGCAACACAAATAACCGCAGAGCTACGCAAGTCTGCAAAGACAGTAAATAAACAACCTCTAATTTACCTCGTATCAAAGACTACTGTTACCTGGAAACCTTTATAAGGTAACATAAAATATCATTAGTAACAACCCAGCAGTCTGCGAGCGTCTCAGACTCACGACAATAGTAAGCGTCTTTTATTGTTTTCATTGGAAGAGTAAATATTAGCTTAATTATACATTTTCTCTATAATTAATAATATGCTGCTCACTTCACAGGCGCTCTTTAATAAAACCCATTGTGCTGTATAATTAGAAGGTACATTCATTATTCTAATTAGCTGTCAACCACGCCACAGTGCCAGTGCGGTGAATCAAGTTTGTACAATAATGTAATAAGGTCGTTCGCTTGCAAGGAATTTCATTTTATTACCCGACTACGGCGAAGAAAAAAGGAGGGTTATGATTTTGACCGGTATGTATGTATGTATGTATGTATGTATGTATGTATGTATGTATGTATGTATGTATGTATGTATGTATGTATGTATGTTCACCTGTTCCCTCCTATCTTCCAAACCACTTATCACAATTTGACAAATGAGGTATCGTTAGAAGCGTCGTGATTGTCCGCTGGTTATAGGCTATGTGAAGTCACATTAAATTAAAAATGGCGCCCTCTATAGGACATAAAGTGAGGAACTTAAAAAAAAAAATGGTTTAGTCGTGCCATGTTGGGTATCAAATGAAAGGGCTTAATGAGCAAAATCCGGAGTCACACGTAATCTGTTCGATTTATGCCCTAACACGTGTGACTCCGGATTTTTAATTTGTCTGTCTGTGGTGTCTTGTTTATACCTTTTAAGTCGTAGTTGGGTTTTAGTTTTTATTACTTGATTTTTTTTCACACCCTATATATACAGGCACTTGAGTTCACAAGTTCGTCTGCATGTGTGGGTTACATACCACTACATGTTGTAGCTTATGACACAAAAGTTAGACTCCTCCTATGACTTATAATGTTAGGAAATATTCATTGTTCGATTGTTTAACCTTATAGTAAAACATAATTATTTTTATATTTTAGTTGTTAGCATACGAATATTTTCTTCAGTTCACTCTCATTCCATACAGTAAATATTTACGAAATAGCTTCGCTGTTCCCCCGGTACTGTGACCTTGCTTACTCGTCTAATATCGGGCGGGAAATTGAACATGTTTCAACGATATCGCTTCAGTAAATCTTCGAGATTTTAATGAATTTTGTGAACAACTTAATGTCTGGCATGAACAGAAAATTGTTAATGATGTCACTCAGAGATTTGTTAATTAGAAAAATATTTCATGTTCACGTTATTTTGTCGTGTTTACGATTCGGTAGATATTATTTGATATTGCCAGTATTACGGAAATGTAAAATTATTTGAAGTTTATAAATAATTGAAGTTTATAAATCCTACTTCGCATTCGACAAAATTGAGATTTCTTAGTTAGGTATATGTAACTTTTATACTAACGTGTTAAACCTTTCAGAATAAATTCTCTAAACGATGGTGAAAATCTCGTTAAAAGCTGATGCGTGATTTAGAAGAACAACACGGACATACAGACAAACCCGAAAAGCGACTTTAATTTATTATATTATGTATGTTTATAAGTACTTACTGTAGAAGTAATATATTGAAAATTAAGTAAACGCTGACTTGAAACCATTGTATGTTAGTGCTGCATTGTTCGTAAGTACACATAATTTTTACATATTATGCACGGTTTTTTATTCCATCAATATTGCACGTAAAAGGTGGCGAGCCTGCCTTTTAGCGACACGGATAATTCTTCAAAAAAAACACATAATAGAATTATTATCCATAATTATTATTTTCATTTATAATTTGCTAGACAGCCACATAGTTTCAGAGCTAACATTCCAAATTTTAAACACATCGTAAAGGAAAACATAATGATACATCCCTCCGCACACATACCCCATAGGGTGTACCATTACTAGAGATGGCCACAATAATGAAGACAGCACCACCCTTGATGTTGCAAGTCACTTTAATTGGAGTTGAATTTCATCGGATAACCCTATTCGTACGGCCACTAATTAGTACGGGATGAATTTATCTTGTTTTAACATTATTTTAGCGACTTTTAAATGACTGTGATTTATTGCAAATGATAGAATTAGGGCTTTTGTAAAGTTTTGGTGTATCGCTGCAGAAAGTGATGTTTAAAGCTGTGGTAAGTTATTTTTAGACATATAAAGTTGTAGAGAGCTGGTGGCGTATTATGAAATATTAATGCCATCATTATTCCTCTGCGAAAACGGGATGGTGCTAGCAGCCTTGTCTAGCTCCGTCTCTCTCTCACACTGGAAAAATGGTGGCATTAATATTTCATAATACGGCACCTGGAGTGCAGTGGTGGCCCAGTGGTAACGGCCCCGAATTAAGAGTTGTAGGTCGTGGATTCGAACCCAAGCAAGTGGTTTAATTTGTGTAAATAATTTCATCACCACTGCTCTCAAAACGGTGAAGGATTCCATCGTGAGGAAACCGGCTTGTTCTAGAACCGAAAATTCTAAGAAAGGTGACATCTACCAACCCGCACTAGGCCCGCGTGATGGACTTCAGACCTCAGGCCTGTGTCCCAGCAGTGGGAACATTATAGGCTGATTATATACAGAGCGGTACCAATAGCGACGTCATAAAAACTCAAGCCCAGGGTTATCCGAAAATACCCCATGTATGTTCCGCGATTCTTGATATTTAATAGAACTTGAAATAATCATAGGAACCGTTTAAAAAAAAAACGATATTTATGTTTACACGGCTTTTTTCAACATTCTTTTTTTACAATTTTCATTGTTATGGAATATTCTTTCAGACATAAAATAATCATCTTTCTATTACAAGATACGAAAAGTTTGATCGAAAAGGTGGAATTCCCGTTCAAATGATACAAAGTCGAAACACATGGGTAGTCCATGACCTGAAGAAGGACATAGGCTACTTTTCATCCTGGATCGCAGACGAAGTTTCGGGCAACAGCAGTAGTAAACACAAATTCTAGAATCTACGATGAAATGTACGACAATCGATGGCCATAACACTACATACTACTAAGTTACACCGCAGTATAGTTAACTGCTGGTCACGCGGGAACAACTACGCTAACTTAACGAACGATTCTTTGCGTTGCAGTACGATACGATTCCCGTGCGAATGCTGACTTATGTGTGTTTATTGGATAATGCGCTTGTGAAATTACTATTTTTGCAAAAAGTTTATTATTTTTAATTTGCTTGTCCAAGGGGGAATTTTAATTTTAGATTTAACAGGCACCTCATGTGCTACACACATAATTATATTTCTTATGAATCATCGGTGAAAAACCCAGCTGGGATGGTAAAAACCAGCTTTGTAGCTTAATTGAGCTTGTTTTAAGTCACCCCAATAAAAACAAATTTATGAAATTTAAAATTATTTCATTATTTTTTCAGTCATTAGAATGAAAAAAAAACGAGGGAGACGTACAGTAGTCGCATATGATGTGTAACATCTGACATCTTAGCTGGCAGTAGGTACTAACCTCTCGGAAAATTGTTTCATTATTTTTTCAGTAATTAGAGTGAAAAATGTCATTGGAACGAAAAAAAAAACGAGCGAGACGTACAGTAGTCGCATATGATGTGTAACATCTGACATCTTCGCTGGCAGTACTAACCTCTCGGAAAGAGTGTATGGGTTGGTACCATCTAATGGCCAACTCTGGCACCGCGCGCACTCATTGTTCAAATCAAATAGCTTTCTGTTACACACTTCCGTCCCTTTTCATGAAATTACTCCCACAGATTGCAGGAAAGCGGGAGAAAGGATGTTAAACATAAAACATTGTTTTATGTTACAGTCTCACAAAGTATGATTAACATATAATATTAATACCTGCTAGTACAGCCGTAAATTGCTCGCTGTTGCCGAAACGTCATTATTAACCACAATTTCTATGAGTGCGCAATGAATTGGCCGTGTAAGCGCATCCAAATACTTAGTTATAATAAATACATTTTAATCCTAACTATCCTAACTCATATTATAAATGCGAAAGTGAATTTTAACGCTACTCTTTCACGCTAAAACGGCTAAACGGTTTTTATCCCGATATTCCCACGAGAACGAGACTTACGCGGTTGATTCCGCGGGGCGCAGCTAGTTTACAATAAACTAAATTCTACATCTATAAAAGCTAATTGATTCAGGCGTGACTTTGCGGAAATCCATTATAAAATACAATAGACGCCGATATATTTAGTAACCTATTCCGCTTGACTATTCTTCAAAAGTCATAAAAAATAAAAAAATAAATGGAATTGGTCAATCGTCATCCTGAAGATGCCTCGTTGAGAGGTGAAACACGTGTCGATTTCTCGAGCGGAATTTATTGTAAACTAGCTGCGCCCCGCGGAATCAACCGCGTAAGTCTCGTTCTCGTGGGAATATCGGGATAAAAACCGTTTAGCCGTTTTAGCGTGAAAGAGTAGCGTTAAAATTCACTTTCGCATTTATAATATGAGTTAGGATATTTAGGATTAAAATGTATTTATTATAACTAAGTATTTGGATGCGTTTACACGGCCAATTAATTGCGCACTCATAGAAATTGTGGTTAATACTGACGTTAATAATGACGTTACGTTATTTTCTATATCTATCTTATTTTTATTATTGTTTATTCTTTGGGTTGTCCCACTGCAGGGCAAAGGCCTTATCTTAGACAATAATAATTTCCTTAGTTGTCAACAGACTACCATCTTACTTAAAGCACTAAAAAGTGCCACAGAGTAATGAAATGCAGCAGACGGTCAGTAATCCGACAGTGCGCCATTCCGGACGAGTTCTTGCTTACTCCTTGTGAATCGCAAAGGAATATGTAGATAAGTGCATTGTAATGTAACAGGGCTTTGAAAGGGCTCTGAAGTGTATTTTTTATGATTGTTGGTTTGATAAAGTTGTAACATAGAAGCATAAATTATCTAAGACATAATATGAAAATATTATGAATCATCGTAAAATGTCACAAACTGGCAATTCATAATATGATCTGCGTGTAATTCATATTACGAAATAATTCATTTGTTCGACATTTTTCTATGGAGATTCGTGAAATGGTCCACAAATTAGGTATGAATTGCTTTTATGTCAAATTAGATAAATTGCTAATGACAGCTGGGATTCAGGAAATGAAAACAACAATTAACCATATTTTCACAATTTAATATTACTATGTACATTTACAGCTTTAACATTTGCTGCCAAACACATAACCATAATTACAATCACAGCCCGCAATTTGAACTAGACCTACTATTCTGAGATGACGATATTAGTTTTAAGATCTCTGCTGCAGCAACTGGGCACCGCATGCCATCAAACATCGTTTATATTCTACTAAGAAATTACAGTGCAAACAGTAAGTGCAGGGAGTAGATAAGTTGAGAACAGTAGGTCCATTCCACAAGAGTTCACTCGATACTTTCTCGTTCATACTTTAACCCACTTGAAACACAAATACAGAAACGCACAACGAGCATTCATGAAAAATGGGGAAATTCAGAAATATTGGATTAAATACCCTTTTAAATATATTTCAATTTGATAGCAAATGCAAAGAACCATTGTCTGTCATGACTGTGGGTGCCATATTTATTCAGACGAGAGAATGTTTGAATCTCTGCCGAAATTTTTTTTTTCCAAATGGTGTTATTCTACAATACAAAATCTATAATAAAAATCTTCAATTCATTAATTCACTGACAGACGACGTACATCCTTAACGCAAGCAGAAAGTTCTGTCGAAACATGTTCGCACAATTTGATGTCGAAAGTGAGCACTGAGGAACAATTTTTGAAAATGTATCCCATAAGGGGTATCAAAAATGTTATGGAAGTTCGCTATTTCCCCATCGGACACATGACTTGCATAAATAATCCGAGATTCGACTGCAGTAACAATATCCACTCATAAATCAACCCCAAGTAATTCATATACTGTATCTTCTTACCCTGTGGTGTTAACACGAACTAATAATCTACGACCATCTTGATATTATGACGTCAGAGCCCAGGTGCACACCGAGAGACCGCAGTGTTCTCTCATAACGACGCTCCGTCGACAAAACAGTCCAGTGTAGCTTCGAAAGCTGATGCGCTGTTTTGTTATGCAATGCTATGATGTCTCGCTGATTGTGTTTATGGCTTTATTTTGGAATAGGCAAACAAAAATAAGCAGTCGCTCCATGTAAAATACTGGTATTTAGCTGCATCCGGTTAGACTGGAAGCCGACCCCAACTTGGTTGGGAAAAGCCTAGGCAGATGATGATGAGGCAAACAAAAATAAATTGGTCAAGTAGGTATACATTTCTTTTCTTTCTTTATGTATAGTATTCAGCTGCATCCGGTCAGTCTGGAAGCCGACCCCAACATAGTTAGGAAAAGGCTAGGCAGATGATGATACATTTCTTTTACAGTATTATTACGAATGAGGGTATTTCTCATTGTAAAATAATTATAGATTCAGAGTACTTTTTTTTATAGAAAGCATACCTATTAGACCAACCCTTTTCCGTCACTTTATTCACAAACGTCCCCAATTTGACCCACTCAAGATTTAAGTTTCGTAAAATAAATCTTTCGATGGTGCGACAAAGTGCCAAAATTCATGTTTCTTTCCTCAACATAATTTATATTGTACGCGGTCTTCAGAACAGTTTCAATTAAATAAATCCAAAACTTAAGTTCCTGTAGTAAATTACAAACCAATCCTAACTATTATGAAACTAGGTAAAGTTTCATTAGTTTCCATCAAAATAACATCGGGCACAGGCTCCCGTCAGCTCGACAGTCGCAGATTAATATTTAATACAGTTATCGGTGGCATAGTACTTTATACCGGCGAGGATTGTGTCACGGAGAATACTCGCAAACTGTGTAGATAGGTACTGCTTCGGAGGTCATGAACTCTGTTTTAGTATTAATTTAAAAATACAATACTTTTTATATACCCGACTACGCCGAAGAAAAAAGGAGAAAAGGAAAGAGAAAAGGAAAGGAAAGATCTTCTAAACCACTCATCATAATTTGACAAATGAGGTATATTTGGAAGCGTCTTGATCGTCCGCTGGTTATAGGCAATGTGACGTCACATTAAAAATGGCGCCCTCTAGAGGACATAAAGTCAGGAACTAAAAAAAAAAAATTGTTTAATTGTACCAATTGAGTATCAAATGAAAGGGCTTAATGAGCACATTTCAAAAACATATATATTATAACCCCAAAAACATTTTAAAAGTGTATATTAGTATGAGTTGACCGATAACTTGTATATTGTGTGGTGCAAACTGTTAATAATAAATAAATAAATATCTTGATCCTCAAACGATTCAATTTAACCGTAATTATGCATACATACTGCACCGTAATTTACCTATAGGTTACTCGTACATGGAATCAATCCGCCACACACATTGATCCTGTACATACCTACTATTGTTGGTACACGCTCCATACATATTGACAATTACCATGACCCTTGTTATTTCAATTTATACCATTTCCATTTCGTATCCGAACTCAATAATATCACCCGTTTTAACATACATTTGATCAACCGTCTCATTAACATATAGATAGGGTCCCGAAAAATTCGCTATCCAAATTGTACCTTCCTTTTTTGTCCCTCCAGGCTCTTTCAAAGATAAATTAGGGCCTTTTTTTGTTGGTCCTGTGACCACTGGGGCGGATTCAAGACATTCATTTGGTCCTGTATACATTACGCGAAGGTATTGAAGATTCTAAGCTCAGGTTAATTATTTCGTTGGGAACATGATTAGCCTTTATAATAGGACTCCACTTTTTGTTTTGCGGTTTGAGTACGTTTGTACGTTTGGTTAATTAAACTTTGTTTTACAACATTATAGAATGTTTCTGAATGGTCAAGTTTTAAGCGGTATTTATGTTACGTTTAATTTATGATTTTTTCTCTTTGTTTTTATTTTTTGTATAATATTAGGTATTTTGTGGTTGGATTTTATCTTTGTAAGAATATTGCTTGTTGTTTAAAAGGCAGTTCGTTTAAAATATTTTTGTATTTATTAAAGGGAATTTTCTTATCTTTCCATACATTCGATAGTTTTTTCCGTAACTCACACTGTCACCTCAGCTTCCACGTAGCATAGTTTTGTGAGCATGAGCAGATCCTATTCAAGTTTTAGGTAAACAATATATTTATTTAAAGTGCCCATAAATTGATATCCCTTTCCACAATAGTACTTATTGACAAAGGACCCACGAGGTTTAATTGAAAATATTCCTGAAAATGAATTCCCTAAACATTTCATTTTCAATTCCGCCTGAAAGCACCAACAAATAGTCGAATATTTCCCACAATTAATAATGATATAAGGCCATGACAAAAACGCTTGGAACACACTACACCAAACTAAACAATACCACTAGTACTCTCTGTTTGATTCGTACCGTTTCGAATTAATATGAAAATTAACTAACTCCACTGAAATGGGATCCGCGAATCAATAACGGCCAAATTTATTCAATTAATAACCCCCAAACACTGGAATAAAGTGGATAAATGTCACATAAATTAGTTTGTGGAGTGACTGTCGATGATATAATGCGTTGACGGCAGAATTTTAGGGTTAGGTATTAATATATAATATGGGCGGTTTGTTATGAATTGGTGTTATGTATTAGCGCGAAGGTTTATATTCAAATTGTTATACTTTTGGGGAAGATGTAAAAGGAAGACGAGCTCGGAATGTAAGAATATATAGCAATGACGAGAAAGAAAACATCTAAGTATTATTTTCTAACTCAGAATATTTGTGAAGGTTCGTATGTATACACAAGACGTCGCCTGAAGTTTACCTTAACATGCCAATCGCCTAATCAATCAATCATCTCAACCTATCTCAGTTCACTGTCACACATGTCGGACACGTCGCAATTTAATTGCGTATTTTTCGTACTCGATAAATATAAAACTTTCCTAGTACAACCTCACACCCGAAACCTTTTTTATACAACGAAAACAACTACTTATTACTTCACAAAGACATCACACAGGAACCAAATGATTGTCCCAAAAAAATAATAATAAATCGAACGAAGAATCCGTCAGAGCGAATCCGTAAACTGTCGGACGATATCGCAAAACTTCTGTAAAAGAAATATTCTTTCCAGGAATACATACATTATTTATATTCGGTGTGATATTGTGCTATATCCTTTGTTTACGAAGACTGGTACTGTCCTAAGGGATACGTAGCGTCAATGTACTCGCATAAATTGAATTATCGAGCCCACCGAGCGATGGTTGACATCCTCGTGTCCAGGGGACCAAGTTATTGAATATATTGAATTTATTTACATAAGCGAAAAAAAGGTTTTCGAACAAAAAGTACGGGTTATCATATATCATGTCAACACGGGTTAGGTTCGTCCGCGTGTCATTCGATTTTTCGTGTCGATACGTGTGAATGAGTGTCCACATTAATATGTATTTATCGAACGTCGGCGTAATCAATATTGGGACTCCTAATGATGTGTGAATACGTTTGTATGTTTGTTAACATTACCATAATGGAAACACATGTGGATAGGTACATGATAAGCAACTCTAGTTTATTCAAGCATTGTCAAGTGAGTGCCTGGCCCAAAATAGAAAGTTCAAATGAAGAAGAATGAGGAATAAATTAGTCCACTTCTTCTTCTTATCAAGTGGTTAGGGACTAACCTGGTGTCAGAGTTTTACAGCCACCCATGGGCCTCTGCCTTGGCTTCACATGCCGTCAACAAATATCTCTCAGACATGCCGCGTTTCCTCACGATGTTTTCCTTCACCGTTTTTGAACTAAGTGATAATTATACAATACGCACATGAATTCGAAAAGTTAGGGGTGCGTGTCTTGGGTTCGAACTCGAGACCTATGACTTGGCAGTCTGACGGCCACACCACTAGGCTATCACTGCTAATTACACTGCTACATTAGTCCACTGAATCTCAGAAAATCCAAAATCGATTTAGATAAAATAGCAGCCTGCTAAGTTACTTTTTCCTAAGAGTAGATGACCATGTTTGCAAGCATCCATCATGTCATTCGCTGAAAACAATCTAATGATTGATGAGTTTCAAACTCAATTAGTATATTTTTAACACGGAATCTCCAACCTAATTATAATGTTTACCCTATGTAAAATTTCTAATTTATGTCTGTAATTTTTATGGTGTACTTAATAAAGAGTATTCTATCTTTCTATCTATCTATCTAATGTTTGTGTTTATCAGCATAATTACAATAAAAAATCTAATAATTAAAACTGAACCCATGTACGTTGACAAATGATACCTATGCTCAGTGTGTATTCAAGATGGCGCCGATACCCGATGGCTGATAGCCACCACGACAAGCGACAATTAATAACCACCCGCCATAATTTCTGCGATCCACCAACGTTTACCTTTATTATTCGATATTTTATGCTTTTATGAAGGGTTTGGGGGCCTTTCATTAGGATGTGGCTCTTTATCTTGTAAATGGTAATTAATGATTTATTTATTTTTTTATTTATTTATTAAACTTACACACACTATCTTTACAGGACGATCCCAATACAATAGTGGTTTGCAAACCCACACCAAATAGGTATATATTATAAAATCTACTTACGGCTAACTTAAAATCTTAATAAATACTTACTTTAAAAAATACAAAACGACAGACTATAAGACTAATTAGTATACATGTATTACGTACTAATTATCAAACTTTTTTTTTTTTTTTTATCTTATAAAATCTTAACCTAAAATATAAAATCAGATTAACACAGAATACCTACTAATATTTAAATATAACTAACAAAATTCAACAAAACCCTTGCGAATTCACTCAGATTGCACGAAAATATGTCCATTCTCTCATGCACTTCGTTTAGTACACGTATTGTGCGCGTGAGAGGTGTTTTTGACAGCAGGTTGGTTCTGGCAGCAGGCACAGCCAGCAGTGGCGGTCGCCGCCGCCTCCACACGTACCTGTCTGGCACGCACAAGTTCAAGTGACGCAGCACACCCGGGTTATGAGCTACTCCACGCAGGAGCTTCAGCGCATACGCCGCGAGTGTAAATTCCCGGCGCACTCTGAGTTCGTTGTACCCCACCATACCCAGTACAAACAGTGTAGGATACATCAGCGGGTAAAATGGGTAAACCCCATAAAGTTTAAAATACAAGTGTCTTGTAAATTTATTCTGCACTCGCTCCAGCATGACATTGTATTTCGCTTCATGAGGAGCCCAAATCACCGCACTGTGTTCCAGGTGACTCCTTACCAAGGCGTCATATAGCACCTTGAGCGTGGTCACGTTTGTGAATCCCTGCGACTGTCTCAGCACGAAACCCAGGTTTCTGTACGCCTTCTTGCAAATCTTAACTATATGATCCCGGAAAGTTAAATCCGGGGTAAGCAGTACTCCTAGATCTCGTACCTGAGACACTCGCTGCATCGGCTGTTCCTCTACTTTGTATTCATAGGCTAAGGCAGTCTTCGCGCGCGTAAATGTCATCACTGAGCATTTCGCTGTGTTAAAATAGAGTTTATTTTTATGGCTCCACTCTACCACTCTATCTATGTCTTCCTGCAATTTCTCACAGTCCGACTCACCCTTGACCTCGAGCAGCAATTTGAGGTCATCTGCAAACAATAAACATAAACTATTTTTGACTACTTCAGGTAAGTCATTTATCATTAAAATAAATTCGAGAGGACCCAAATTGCTGCCCTGGCTCACGCCTGACCTTGTGTAGTATGGCTCGGATTCGAACCCGTTGTAGTCAACGTACTGCTGTCGGTCTTCAAAGTAGCTGGCAAAGAACTGTAGTAGGTGCGGAGTGCAGCCAATTTTTGCCAGCTTCATTAACAGAACATCATTATCGACGGTATCAAATGCCTTTTTGAAATCAAAATATGCCGTGTCTACCTGCACACCAGCATCGACGGCCGGCACCACCCTCGCCATGAAGTTAAGCAGATTAGTGGCAGGTATGGCAGGTATTGATCGGTGGAAAGGTATTGCTGTATATAATTGTTTTAAAATACGTGAGTTTTTGAGTAATTTTTTAGTAAAATCGAGTTATATCTTTAAAATCGAATGTAAAGTCTTTAAAATGTGTATAATTTTATTATTGTTCGGATAGTCAATAGATGTGAAAACCAGACTAATGTTAATAATTTCAGTTATTTTATTTTTATTTATTTAAAAATTATATTAATAATTATTAATATTAATTAATTAAAATTAAAAAAAAGAGTTATTTCAAAGTTTTAAGTTTTCACTTCTGTAGGCAGTCCCCATGATTGCCTATTTAAAAAAAATAAGTTTATCTGAATGACTCTATCTGAATTAGGCAATAGAAACTTAAAAATCACAAAATTGTTGCGCATCCTAACAGACCAACACCCCACCATGTTAGGTGCATCGTTTGCAGGTGCATCGTCGAGCAAATAAGGCAAACTGGAAGCCATTTTATAACTATCCTAAGTTGAGCTACAGAAGGCAATTAGCTCAAAGATGGCTAAAGTCCGTTTTCACAAACCCTAGGCGACTCATACAAAAATGCCTAAACAAAAGCGCGTTCTTAAATTTTCAACTTTCGGTGCTGTGCCGAACGTTGAAAACCAAACAACAGACCTAAAGCTCATGTTAGGTGCAGTTTCTGGTATCTGATTGGAGGTTGAAAGTTCCAACTTGGGCAAATTGGAAGCCATTTTATAATTAGACTAGCAACGCTCCGGCTTCGCACGGGTAGCATCGTATACCAATTTTTTTTTCTGTTGCGTCGTCTCTTTTCAGCCTGTAGCGTCGAGCATATGGGTTAGATTAAAATGTAACTTATGTTCATCCTACTTGGGGAATTTTACACCGTCATATTTCAGCCGATTTAAAAAAAACCTTAATGAACCTGTGATACACCTAAATCCTAAACCTTCCTCATGAAACAATCCGTCCATTGCTGAAAACCGTATGAAAATCCGTTCGGTAATTTTTGAGTTTATCGCGTTCAAACAGAGAGACGCGACGGGGGGACTTTTTTTTAATAATATGTAGTGATAGTGTTATTTATCCTTAGTTGAGCTACTTATGACTAAAGCAAAGAGCCGGATGTTGTAGAAGGATATAAGTTCGGTCCCGCCCGCGGCACTATAGAAGTTCGATCCCGCCCGCGGCACTTTTGATGTATGATTTGATCCCCGCGGCATCACCAACTTCAACTAGTAGGATGTTTATCTTAGTTAAGAATGTTTGTTTATTCACGGTGGCGCAGTGAGTCTGCAATCGGTTTCTGCATATAGCGAGTCGCAGGTTCAATGTCAGCATGGAACCAATATTTGTAGTGTATCTGGGATAGTTCCTTTTTTTTTTTTACATTATTTATTACATTTTTTTTTATCGTAATTTAGCCGACAGCGGTGCGTAGCCATATTTTAGTTAATTTTTTATTTCTATAGTTAGTTTTCATCAGTAATCAGCACGGAATGGTAATCAGTAATTTAATTTAATATACAAGGTGTAAGGGTAAACAGTCTTGTCATTGAAACCATGGGTAGTCGACTTAAATATAAATATAAATGACCGAGTAACAATAAAAAAACCTTATTATCATTAAAAGATTTTAAAAAGCTTCTATGCGACACCGTGCTCGCTAGCGAAACAGCTGACTGTCTGAGAGGGGTCGCGCTCACGGCCGGTCAGGTTACCGCCCCCCATCCGTGTTGAGACGCAAGTTCGTTGCCCTACCGCATAGGTGAAAGGGTGAAATACACTAGTGGTAAAAAGAAATTTAAAAAAAAACTTAACTTTTCATTGATTTTACGTTCTATAGATGACACCAAACCACTAGTTTCAAGGATAGGTGTTTACCCTAACACCCTGTATAATAGTTGTGTTATGTTTATATTGTCTATGTGTCACAACACGGTTAGTAAGTGCTTAGTTGTTCTGAATCTGGACCTTTGTGCTTATGATATTTATGCCCGTATATAAGTACCTAAACACACTAAATCTAAAGGCTCTTACATACTGGCGCGATTCGCCGCGCGACGCGATGCCGCCGCAGTGTTCACCGTGAAATTTTCTCAGAAATTGTTTTGTTAAAATTCGTGTCGCGCGGCGAATCGCGCCAGTACGTAAGAGACTTAACGCAGCTAAAATTAGCCTAATTCCCACTACAGAACTTTTTGATTTAAGTAGTACCTCTCGCACTATAACATCGATGTCAACATCAAAACCTTTCCATTAATAACGCTATGGGTTAAATAAATTACAGCCCATGGTACCTTTGACCCCATTACTTGAACGTATGAAATAATATGTCGTGTTCTCTGACCATTAGGTAAGTACTTCAGTATTACTTTCGATCAAGCCGATTGAATGAAGCGACGTAAAAAATAGGTTAAGGGTTAAATACAAGGTGCTTAGTTAGTAATGGCATAACTACGAGGGTTATTATTTTTCTACTATTGTTGATAAATATGTTGAGAACATAAATAAAATAAAAAGCCTTTCTACCATAAAATAAAAGTAAAAGTACATCAACTTGTTCACTTATACCGAAATCCCACGATTCGCGATTTTGCGGACGGACACCGACGAGCCCAGACGATGGACCGTGGGAAGGTGTACGTGGGGGGTATCGCAGACATCGGAAGTTCCTCGATTCGCGTTGCGTGGC
This sequence comes from Lithophane socia, assembly GCA_947522985.1. NCBI lineage: Eukaryota > Metazoa > Arthropoda > Insecta > Lepidoptera > Noctuidae > Lithophane > Lithophane socia. Next base: position 3,968,525 of record OX383267.1, read on the forward strand.
GGTCTGTGGTCGTTTGCCGTGCGTGTCCGTCTGCAATATTGCCGATCGTCGGATTCCACCATTAGAAGTACAATAATTCAAGCGTAAAAATATTGAACAACTCTGTCGCTATTATTTTTCCTAACGGTCTTTACCGGTTTTTAAAAGCTTCTGCAAAATAATCTGTTTACAAATCTCATATCAAGTGATTTGATTAGTTATTCAATCAATCTGCCTAACCTTTTCCCAGCTATGTTGGGGTCGGCTTCCAGTCTAACCGGATGCAGCTGAATACCAGTATTTTACATGGAGCGACTGCCTATCTGACCTCCACAAGCCACAATCCAGTAACTGGGTAATACGATAGACGTGAGATCTCGGTGATCTATGAATGACAACCGGGACCAACGGGTTAGGTTAGTCGTGCTTAGGTTAGTCGTGGGTCGTGCTTTCCGAGGCACGAAGGAGTCTCGGTATGTAAAGATGGTCACCCATCCACAGACCAACCCCAGCAAGCGTAGCTTAACCTGATGGATCGACCCGTGCGGCTGTCATTACTTAGCCACGAGATTTGATTAGTTATTGTGATCACGAAATCGTTTAAAAACTCTGTTAGGTGTGGCAATATCTCAACTAAAATAGAAACGAGTAAAGAGTATTGTCCCCTCGGACCGCGCTTACTAAGTTCCTCACCAACTTCAGTACCAACATCAATAACAACATAATAAATTGCTACCTAAAACTAGGAAACCGTAACCAAACTATCATAATTATTATTTCGTACTCGATGAGCCTTGGTCTAACGTTACAGCAACGCATGAATGCGACACAGAGTAGTATCACAAACAACCAGTGCACTAACTCGTGCTCATAACTCACGAGTCACAGTTAGTTTTAATCAGTCGTTAGCCGGTTACTCCCCTAGGGATCGTTAACAAATGGCCCGGCGCCACTCCACGACGCAATCCAGATGCGTTTAATAGCTTTTTAACCCAATTACGAACGCAACTTCATGGAACATTTTGAGACATTGAAATGTTTATTATTATATACTACGTACTTATAAAAATTTAGGTTTTGCGAGGCCGTAAATGTGCAAAAGATTAGGTTTAAAAAAAAACAAAACTGGTGAGATATTTCGGCGATCCATTTTTTTTGTTAGGTATTCAATGAGGAAAATAACACGACTATTATAATCGGCAAAGAAAGAAAACCCTTTATTTGGAAGGTTTCATGTGGATATCTCGCAAGGTAGGGACTTGAACCAACAGTTTTTTGGTCCACAACCTGTTCCTAGGTAAGTACACGTAAGCTGGACGCCAGCATATTTTCGCTCTTACCTAATTGTTCTACTACTCATTGGTTTAGTGGTCGCTACTCCTGAGCAAGAGGTCTTTGGTTCACTTTCCACGTTGGGCAAGGTTTTATTGGGTTTTTCCGTCTGGAATTTCTTAGTAGCAGCCCGGAGTCTGGATTTGTGCCCAGTTGATGGCAATAGGTTTGCCCCCTATTACATGGGACTGAAACATAACTGGCGAAATGTGGGAGTACCTACTATTTGTCTAACCCTTCGGGGATTACAGGCGTGATATTATTATGTTATATCTATTAGTCTACTGCCCTTTTACCTACACTGTACGTTCATGACCCGCCCATAAACGTTGTTAACGGTTTACTTATGAAGGTTTTATGGTCAAAAAACTTTATACCAGTCCCATACATTTTATCAAACAATGAACTTGATCGTATTACTTTTTATTGGCACAATAACCTAATTTAGGGAGGTCGTTTAGTACTGTAGTTTCAAAAGCTATGTAGTAATGCTAGTGACAAAAGGTAACAGCGGCAAAATAGATACATTTCTACTTCTTTAATTATTATTCCGTTAGCAACAGGTGGGACTTAGCAAATGTGTCTTGGGATTTGAAAGTTTAAAAACAAAAGAACTATGGTGTGATTGCAGTTTTCTCTGTATCAAAAAAAATATTTCCAGAGCTTGGGAGATTGCAAGGTGCAAGGCAAAGAGTAGGCTATATAGTCATTGGTGCAAGGGGTCCGGCGGCTATTGGAAGTTGGGTACAAATTCAAACTCCTGGACTAACTAAAAAAACCGGACAAGTGCGAGTTTGACTCGCGCACGAAGGGTTCCGTACCACACATTATCTATAAAAACGGCAAAAAAATCACGTTTGTTGTATGGGGGCCCCCTTAAATATTTAATGTATTCTGTTTTTTAGTATTTTTTGTTATAGCGGCAACAGAAATACATCATCAGTGAAAATTTCAACTGTTTAACTATCACGGTTCATGAGATACAGCCTGGTGACAGACGGACAGACAGACAAACATACAGACGGACGGACAGCGGAGTCTTAGTAATAGGGTTCTGTTTTACCCTTTGGGTACGGAACCCTAAAAATTAAATACTTAAACCAAATAACGCATTCGGTCATACAGTTAGCGGGCTACCCGTAATAAGGCTTTCAGTGTGGCATTACTTATTGAAACCCGTAGGTACATTTTAGCAAGCGTACCGCATAGGCGGGGCAAACGCATAGATCTTTCTAATAATATATTGGTATCGGCCTCCCAATAAAGAATTGTGATACATAATATTTACGTTCCAAATCCTATTATAAGCAGGTACGTATTGGCATCTGCTTTCTAGGGATCGGCGTGTAGTCTAAATGTTAATGCGTGGACCATGGGACAATACTATGCAAATATCATCCCCCTATATTGGGCCAGTAATGTATGCGAGGGGATGACACGGACCTCCCACCGCCCAAACTAATACTTGTGATACCTGTGTACGAATATTTTCTGCTAGTATAGTATCGATGTGCGTGAATTTTCGATGTTTTTTTTTTTGCATCTGATGTTTAGCGTCTCTGAAGCGTAGTTCCCATTCCATGTTCAATTCGAGACACCGGTTGCGTGCAATCATCACCTCGGTTTTGCAGCACGGTACATGCCCGTTTTTGCTTTATAATACTAAGAATACTTACACGCAATAGGAATCACTGTTTGTAGTTCAGTCGTCAACTGAATTTTGTCGTGTGTTGAACTCTTCGATCTAGCTCTTGGACTATTATCGTATTGTACTCATTATAATTATCTTCTAAACTAAGATCAGACTAAATGTGTGACTTGGCGAAAAATTGCGACTAATTAGCGATAAAATTTGGGAGAAAACAGATCTTCGCTAGGTGCCCTTAGCTTTTTAGGGCCAAGCTGGGGAGATGCTTCCCAAATCGGCGACCTAAAAACCCTTATAACTTTTGAACCAGTGACCGACAAATTCTAATATTTGGCGACAAATTTCGACTAATTGTTTGTTATCAAAAAAATCAAGTAACAAAAACTAAAACCCAACTACGACTTAAAAGGTATAAACAAGACACCACAGACAGACAAATTAAAAATCCGGAGTCACACGTGTTAGGGCATAAATCGAACAGGTTACGTGTGACTCCGGATTTTTAATTTGTCTGTCTGTGGTGTCTTGTTTATACCTTTTAAGTCGTAGTTGGGTTTTAGTTTTTGTTACTTGATTTTTTTTAAATTCTTTTGGGGTTATAATATATATATTTTTGAAATGTGCTCATTAAGCCCTTTCATTTGATACCCAACATGGTACGATTAAACCAATTTTTTTTTTAAGTTCCTCACTTTATGTCCTCTAGAGGGCGCCATTTTTAATTTAATTTAACTTCACATAGCCTATAACCAGCGGACAATCACGACGCTTCTAACGATACCTCATTTGTCAAATTGTTATAAGTGGTTTGGAAGATAGGAGGGAACAGATGAACATACATACATACATACATACATACATACATACATACATACATACATACCGGTCAAAATCATAACCCTCCTTTTTGCTTCGCCGTAGTCGGGTAAAAATGAAAATCCCTCATGGTGGCAATGCCAGTGTCAGTCACAATTATGTCATCGATGAATTCAGACAAGTGTAGGTAATCGTAAGTTGCGTCCAAAAAGGGAAAACTTGGAACACACCCTTTTTTAGTTTTTCGCAAATACTTATCTCAGAATCTGGGTCAGAAATAATGAATTTTTATCCCATCCTTGTGTAACACCCCCTTGAATATTTGTTTTCAGATTATTGGATGACCTTTTTGACCTTTCCCGTGACCTTTGTCTAATTGTTGTCGGATTTATATTACATGAAAAAGTGCAATATATCACTGTTGTAAGTTTATTCGGAAACTGCATTTTGTGGCCTATGAACAAGTGTTATAGGTAATGTAAATTGTGTCCTTAAACAGAAATCTTGGAATTTTTGAGTTATGATAAGTAGACGTCGTAGAAACTATTAAACAAAATATTCACTGCACAGCAGCGCGCCATGCCGTGCGCATCTAAAAGCCTGGTTCAGAGCCGCGATTGCGTCTTGTTGGTTTAAGGATTAAAATAAAAAACGGGCATCGTTGACACAGACTTCCTTTTTATTACAAATATTAATTGCACATAAGAACATTTCATACAAAAATATATTCTTAATTAAAAAGATTCCCACTAAAACAAACTAGAAAATATAGGTAGATCCAGGCCCCCGGGAGCGGGTCAGACAAAATTAAAATCATTAATAGACAAATACAATAATCAGAAAATTTTGATTACCTATAATTAATTATGCAATCATAGTGGAAATGCAAAAAATATTATGAAATCAGATGTCAAGAGTTTTTCTATATGTAAAACAGAAGTTTAAGATTATAAAAATTTGTTTCCTAATAAATTATTCTGAGTACATTTTAATTGACGAAACTCCAAGCCAAAGCAAATTGTGACATTCACTCATATTTAAAATACCATAAGAATTTACTGACAATATTTTCTTTATTAACAATTCAACAATCTAGCTAACATTATATACAGTTGTGACGGTAAATGGTAACATTACATCTTTGACTTTATTTAATTTGTCTATGACCGCCGTTTCATACGACGAAGTTACAATCGTGTAGGAATCATCCTACAGTACTTATATCACATTATTTATAGTTATTAAAATACCTGTCGAATATAAAACATGTAAATTTCGAGACTTTATACAAATTGAGATTGAAATTTGTGACAATTTTATTATTTAAATATAAAAATCTAACTTTAAAAAATAATAATATATCTAAGGTCGCGGCAGAAATAAATGAATGATTATTTTTTAACTAATTACAATTAAAACTAAGAAGCTTTACTACTTATAAAATAAAGTTAAAATTATGACGAGTCAAGGTATATTTTAGGACTATGTAAAAAATTGCCTAATAGAATCAACATTTTAAACTATATTTTCGTCAACTTGAACAGGTTCAAAATTAAAAATTGTACAATTTTTAAAACGCTATGGTAACTTTGGGCCTATGAACTAAATTATAATTAAAATACATTTAATTACAGTTAGGGGTTGTAACGCCATACTAAGAGAGCTCACCAGATCTTAAACCAGATTCATATTATTTTATAGTGTATTTGTGGCATGTCTTATGGCTTTTATTTGACTTTTGATGGAATCATGTCTGCTGATATCTGTCTGATCTATTAATTTGGTCGATCAAAAAATTGCTTTCATCTTATTCTCAATTATTGTAGTAAGCAACAGCAAGCAATCATTTTAGGCTGTCTCAAAACAATGTAGCAACATTAGTAGAAACTTTATAGGTACTTAATTTTAGCATAACTGCCTATAGAAAACTTTCTATGGACCGTCAAGCCAAAATAGCACCTGATAACAAAGCAACACTTCACCAACAACAGTAAAACAATAATGCATCAAGACAGCCCAAATTCATTTGAAAAGGGAACAAACAACGGACGGTTGATGACGTCATCGGCACTCAGTTATTTGTGCGACAGAGACAGAACATACCACAGGTGTAATGCAAATTACCTCAGCGGCTAACATCAAAGGCAAGTTTGATTAAGTCGAGTGAGCGCTAAGTCAAGATGTACCAGCAAACATGGAACCACTAATAAGGACTTGTGTTCCTAAACATAGCTACGAAACTTAGTGCGAAGCTATCATAGTCTTAATCGATTAAGTCTCGATTATCAATGAAATGGTAATCGAGTATTATAATTTTCCTGGACGTAATTTTTTATTTACGAGTAATTCGAAAGTTTGAAAAGCTGTACGGAATGTTATATCTATCGTTAACTATTGAATGAGTGATATGGAATCGATTCTTTTGCAAACTTCCGAGAAAATGTCGAAGGAACACTATTGGAGAGAACACGTCCAAGTATCACATTGTAACAGTGTGGCGTCGAAACCGCTACACGAACTCTTTGTTCAACTTACAATTTACAACTAGCTATATTACATACATACATAGTTATTTTTATTACGAGACTTTAGTACTTCGACTGGTGATGCGATTTTTATCGATACATAACACAGACAAACGGCAGAAGTCCATTTTTTTTCAGTGCAACTACAGCCTTGTGTTATATTACAGAAAAAGAACACGTCAAGTAGTAATGTATCACAATAGTTCATTTTGTTACGTCATTTTAAATAGAGCTTCGTATTTGATTCGAGAATTGATCTAATAAGGAACATTCTACGTCGTCTTCATCAGTATTATGCTCGAATTTTGGACAAAATCTGAAGACGCCGATGACAGTCAGTCTCCTTCATTCTCACCAAACATTATGCAAAGGCGGTAACTGCAAACTATAGTCCGTTATTTTTTATCGATAATCGATAGATGTCTTTCATCGAACTTTTGTCTAACGAGTAAGCACGGACCTTTTATCGAGCGATAGATAATTGTCGAGTAAATAAATAATTAACGGAAGTAACTATATCATATTGACTTTATCGATAAAAAGTCCGCGCTTAACATACTTCAGATGTTCATTAGCTTTTACTAAGCTTTAGGTAAGTGTCTTATAACAACATCCAACATAATAGTAATGGTCCTCCTTCAAAACACAATACAGAAATGAACAGTAGTCCAACTTTTATTGACATCCGTGTCCAAGTGTAACAAGCTAGCGAAGTTGACTTACTGCTTATGTCTCTATAGTGTAAAAAATCGAATTGAACAACTAAAATTTTCAATAACTAGGAAGTTGTGACCGTCTATCACTTACTGACTTACCTACCGCTCGTCGCGGATCACTTGACTGATGACGTCATGACTTACTTCTACGATCACAGCGCGCGCTATGTGGAATGTTCGAGTAGTGGTTCGTTTTCGCACTCGGGTCGCTCTGTCTCGCTCTCTCTCGCGGGGAAGTTTATGCGCGAGGTGAGAACGGCGACGTCGCCGTCGTCGGTGCACGCAAGTGGCGAGTACACCACGCCGCGCGTGCGTGTGCGCTTCTGCTTCTGTTCGCGCGGACTATGCGCCTGCGAACAGAAAGGACGTTTAAGATTTTTATGGTCACAAGAGTTTCCAACAGCATAATTATAAAGGAATAAGTAATGGAATATTTGTATAAAATAATATGTATGTATCTTCAAAATGAACAATACCCAGTATTGTTCTATTCTAATAATAACAAAAACAATAGATTCTAGAAATTCCTTATTTTCTTAAGAGATCAAAATAAACATGAAGTGGACGTATTCTTAGTTTATTATTCCAACAAAAATAAAAGAAGTATTTATGTGACATGAAACGTCTTCATTTCGTATGCTGCTCTTATGAGAATGTCGATAGCGACATTAATGAGGTTATTCGAAGTAAAGTATGAATGTTTATGGATGAACAGACCGTAATATTGTTTATTAGTATTGTGGGATAAGAGATATAAACTTTATTTCACATACGCAGCAGATATTAAGTCCGATTCTACAGGGTGAAATTTAATTCATGGGTATCCTCTTAACGAGTCATTGTACTCATCATTATGAAAAATTTTCAGTAAGGGACTAACCATGAAATCGCGAAAAAAAATCAGCTGTTCCATACATTTTGAAAAGGCATTCGCAGGCACTCTAAGGTCAATCGTGAATGTCCTACGTAATACATACAGCCCAATTAAGGCGATTGGCGACTGATGACGTCATGACTTACTTCTACGATCTGTTAGTGTTCGCGCTCCGTCGCGTCCCGCGCGCATATTGTGTTTTCTATACAATGTTAAATCTGCCGCCACGCGCTACGCGACAGAGCGCGGTGCAGTGTGGTAGTCGCCTTAGCCCTAAAAATTACCCCAAAACTGTTGACACATACCTGTAACACCATCAGTACAGCGATGAACAGTCCCACAGCCGCGGCGCACACGGCGAGCGTGACGAGCGCGGCGCTGGGCGCGGAGCGAGCGCTCGGCGCGGTGTGGAGCGCGCCCCATTCAGCGATGCGACGCTTGCCCGCCACTGATGAGTTTATGCACTCGCCTGGTGGATATGATGACAATTTAAATAATTTGTTTTTTGGCGAGAATAACACATATATACATAAACTCACGCCTTCCTATGGGGGTAGGCAGAAACTACAGAACGCCACCTGCTACGATCCTTACATATTCTTTTGCTTCGAGAGAATAATGTTACAATAAATAACAAAAAACGTCTTAGACTTTCTGAATGTATTTTGGTTGATTATGCTTAATAAGTTGATACATTTGCATAATCTTTAATCTTTTATATTATGTAGAGATCTGTATTGCTTGGATACTAAAGTAATTGACGTTGTATGGCAGACATAATAGAGCGTAGCGAGTAATCGTCGAATATTGAACGTAGCCGATGTTCCCAAAGAATGACCAAAGCAGAAGTTGCCATTATCACGCATTCGCTTTATTTGATTGATTTGCTTTCATTATCAGAAAGCTAAGAATAAAAATTATGCAAATAACTTACCAGTATCGGGGTTACAATGACAGCAGTCGGTGGCTGGCGTGGAGTTGGTGGCGCCGCGCTCAGAACAGCACGGCACGCATTGGTTGTTGAGCCTGATACAGAACAAAACATTATGGTGACAAAATATTATATTTTGGCAATACAAAAGTTAAGGCGCCATCTCCACTCGCGAGAGAATCGCAACGATAGTCTCACCGTACCATCAAATTCAATAGAAACTCTTTGAACCAATCTCCACACGGCGATATCATCGTAGCGAGAATTTGAAGGCACAGCGTGACTATCGCCGCGATTCTCTCGATTGTGGAGACGGTGCCTTAGTGTTTTCGAGCAACTATACCGTGAAAAATATACATAAAACATATTTGGCAAAGAAATCAAATAAACTACTTCGAAGAAGTATAAAAATCATATTAAGTACTTATGTATGATTTTTATACTAAACTTCTTCGAAATATATGATTTGATTTCGGTACAGAAATTAACACAACCCACTGAGTTCACAAGCAATCTATCCTTTCAAACGATATTTCACACCTACCTGACATCGAAGATCCTAGACACTTAATATCTAGGTAGGTACTCTACTATCTAGGCAACACAAAGGAACAGGTAATATGTCTCTAACACACGTTATACAAGGTAGCAATTCCTTGAATTTCTCGAGTATTCTAGGTACTAGATATTCGATTATCTTCCAGACGATAATCAAACTGTATAGGATACGTTTTAGTTCCATTTTAATCGTGCTACGTGTTAAATAGATGACTGAACAGAATCTGATTCTAATTTCTCGATTTCTGATGGTTGGAGATATCGCGCATCAGCAAGTCACTAGAGCAGGGAGTACCATGCACTCAATGACCAAAAGTGAAGCACCGAGCGATTTTGAACCATGAACAGCGGTGCAACTATTATTATCAACTTGACTAAAGTTTGACCGAGACCGCTGTACCACGCCTTAGGTATGTGCGTGACGAGACGGGGGGGCAGTGCAGGCCGCTCATTCGTCAACACTCACGGCGTCCCACCGCTCATTCGTCAACGCTGCCCCCCGCCTCGCCGCGCATTCCTAAGGGGCGATCTCGATGAAACTATATTCCTGCACCTAAACTGCCCTTGTAGGGCAGTTTAGGTGCAGGAATATAGTTGATGGTTGATTATGGTACGGGCCAGTGAGAAGTGCATCAAAAGAGCCTCCGCAAGTAACGATACTTAAGTAGGTACCTATCTACCTACATCCAGCATCCTTCACACCCTGGTTGCAAACTGGGGAATCTTTTCAAACCCAGGTTTGAACATGGCATCGTCGAGGTAAACCGTTCAGAAAATTGTCGACCCTAGAACTAGGGAAAAAGACTGCAGACTAAGGGCGAATTTCACCAATGAAACTCAACACGATTAGCACATCTAAACCATTCAATAGCTGGGAGTGCCAATATTCCACAACATTAATGACACTGACAGCTATTGAATGCAGTTTAGATGTACTAGTCGCGTTCAGTTTCATTGGCAAAATTCGCCAAAAACATTAGATCTAACGCCACATAAAAAGATCTTAACCCACAAAAATAGTAGCACTATGTGTCAAACACTTTGTAGGTAGAGGTAAGTCTCCACTAGCTTAAGCGTAAGACGTCACAAGTGTTTCTGGTGTACGCGACGCGTGTCCTTCAATCACTGAGGACTCTTAAGGCGCGCCACCTTTTCCCCAAGACGTTGAAACTAAGTGGTAGTGTCGCGTGAAATGTTTCACTTGCGCGTAAAGGGAAATGCGCTTATACTTTTTATATTTTGAATTTACGAAGCGAGATTTTATTTTAATAATGTGTGAATAAATAATAAAGTGGCAACACACAAGATTATGAGTGATGTTAGAAGATGGGTATGACAGGACTGTGCGAGAGAGACGGAAAGACAGATAAGATGGACGACGGTTATTAAGGGCGTACCCTGCCTCAGATTTTATCCTGCTCGCACCATACTACTCGCGACCTGAGTGAGAACGAGACGGAGTGGGGCGCTAGCGGCTCTAAAGCGTCGAAAACTTGGTAATGGGTTTTACGGTATTTTTTGAATACCAGCGGTTTATAATTCTGTGCAGAGGTAACTTTGGATTTTTTTTCTATAGAGAAAATTTTATGTAATCGTGTTTTCGCCTCACATAAGACCTAGCGTCAATCCTCAACTTTAACATATATTTATTTCAAAATGAATGCTGCAGTGTTTTCGGCATAACAGAGGATCATGCTAAGCAATTTGTGATTGGGTGCACCCTTAAAGACGTAACGTGCAAGATTGGAATAAAACTATAAAAATTTAAAAGAAGTTTGCTTTTTATTTACAACGTTCCTACAATATATATCTTATTAGCTTCCGCCCGCAGCTTCGCCCGCGCGGTATGTCGATAAAAAGTAGCCTGTGTAAGGACATAGGCTTTAAGATTTGGCAAGGATATAGATGGCACCCCGGGGAAGGCCGGGGGTGCCATCTATCTCCTTACAAATTTTGTCGAAATCCGTTCAGTGGTTTACGCGTGATACAGACAGAAAGACATAGTTACTTTCGAATTTATAATATTAGTACTTATGGATTAAAATTCACAATTAATTCTCAAAAATAAACTTTAATAATGGAGGTGTACATTTGAAATTATACTCTTCCATTCGCGCTTCCAACACATTCTTTTATTTTTAAAGTATTTGTTGGACATTTGATATTGATATTTTTCGACCGTGAAGGTAGTTTTTGATTCATGAATTATATTTATATTCAGATATATTTTGATTTTAATTGAAAATCGAGAAGCAAAATATTCAAAACAAATTCTTCATTGCATCTTACATAAAGCCTAGAAACTCTCAGACAGGTGACCACAAAACCTACACTTTAACGTGAACGGAAAACTGACACGCTTTGAGCACGTGCACTCGACATTCCTCGCCGGCTGCCATTCCACGGCCCGCTCAACTAGACTGTTTCACTAGCTATATCATACATAACCAGCGTACTAAAGTAACCTCTAAACATATGACCCACCTGTCGAGTCAACGTGAAGTGTAACGAGGCCCGTGGGGCAATTGAACTGTCCCGCACACAGACGCAAAAAAAACACGGAATTTGAAATTAACTTTGCGGGCTACTGCCCGCTGGTTTCTAAAAACCCGAATTTAATCAGCGCATTGTAAAATCGCATGTCAAATTGAATGTTTTGTTCTAGTTTTTTTTATCAATCTTGCAGAATATCTGATGAGAGATACCTCCTTACTAATAAACTTTGTATAACGTCTGTATAGTTACACAATGCTTTGTCTTCTTCTTTCGAAAGTCAAATTACTAACGACTGAAAGAGAGAAATCGGTGGGTAACTATTCACCAGATATAATACGTTTACTAGCTTCCGCCCGCAGCTTTGCCCACGTGGTATGTCGATAACTCACTAAGTTCATGAAAGTGCCAAATGTCATGATTTCATGAAATAGTCATTCAATACACTTTCATGAGCTTAGAGAGTTGTATTGCTGATTTTAATGTTTATAATTCAGTAAATCCATATTTGTTACGAGCGCTAATAATATTTAGATCAACATACAACCTGATACTGACCTGCAAATTGCAAAAAACGTAAGAAAATTTGAATTTCGCGGGACACCCTAGCGCATCCCCCTTAAGGTCCAGTTGAAAAGCAGCATCAGGCACTAGTTGGCTGAACTGGGCCTATTTGGCGCAGCCGTGAAACGCTGAGTATTTATGATTTTTGTGTGAATATTGTGTGCCTGGGTCAAATAAATCTATTTTCATTCTTTCTTTTCTTGATAAAGTTTTTTTGGATACCGAGCGAGTTCTTAAGTACAAGTGACGACTATGTGTGCATGCGTACTTTTTTCCGCCAGACTGCTCTCCAAGGTCCTAAAACCAGTCTTGTTTAATAACTGCAGCACATTCCATTGCTGGCGTCACAGCATTACTCATCGAAGCACTCTATACAAAACCCCCAATGTATAATAAACCACAGATGTATTCACACACCTGTCTAATCTCAGCGGTCTTGAACACGTAGTACAGCTAAACTGTCCTGATCCAGAATAAGTTCTACACGTCGCGTCACATCCACGACAAGTTTCACTGCTCGCGTCGTAGTACATCCCCTCAAAATACTCAATACATAACCCACCTTGTATAGTAAACTACAGTAATATTCACATACCTATCAAGTCTTAGCGGTCTTGAACACGTGGTACAGCTAAACTGTCCTGTTCCGGAGCACGTTCTACACGTCGCGTCACATCCACGACACGTTCCACTGCTCGCGTCGTAGTACTGCGAGCCGAGACACTCCATACAAAGCCCGCCATCTAACATGAAGCGAGGAGGGCAGGATTTGCAGTGGAGAGGGCCTGAGCCGTCGCACTCGCGGCAGTAGTGGTGGCAGTGTCGGCAGCCACCCAGGGTTTGATAAAAACCTAGAGGAAATCACAGTCGTTAAATACGAAATGGTAAGAAATATTTAGGATTTACAGTATTCCGATAAATTAACTGATGCGGAAGTGAGGAAACAGGCCATTAACAATATCATGAAAACGGTGGTAATTCCGAGACATTTAAATTATGCGTGCGGAAACCAAATACGCGATGAAGGTATTCTAATGTTAACTTAACTAGTGAATTAATAACTTGCATAGACACAATGGGTGACTGGTAGGTGTTATGCCCATCATTATTGGTCTTCTAATACGATTCAACGTTTTTAATTTCATCGTTTTATTAGTTCTTGCAAGCCACCAAATATACAAATTATGAACAATACAAAAAAAAAAAATGAACATGACATCTTTTTCAATTCCTTCGAGAGATTACAGCCATTTACAAGTAGAAGATTCCAGAAAACCACTTGAAATTTGAGTACACGTGCGCTGAGCGAACTGAATTCAGGAGAGACTCTTTAGTAGCTACTCGCGGCCGTAAGATGCTTACAGTGATAAATCTCTTTTAGTTAAACTAAACGAAAACCTCTAGGCGATAAAATAACAATAAATTACGACTTTATTCATGTAGATTTATATCTTATAATTTGATATCCATACTACTCGCGGACTGAGTGAGAGCGAGGCGGAGTGGTTGCTGGCGGCTCCAAGGCGCGAATAGTTTAGGTAACTGCTTTTTACGGCGAAAATACTGGTAAAACACACACACACACACATACACCGCCGCTTTATTTTTTGAATACCAACTTTAAGAATTTTTGAATACCAGCGGTTTATTGTTTGGTTTGGAGGTAATTTTCACTTTTTTTATAGAGAAAATTTTAATGGAATCGTGTTTTCGTCAAACATAGAACACATTAATCCTCAACTTTAACATAAATATTTATTTCAAAATCATTGCTGCAGTACTTTTGATCCCACCAAAAACATTTTCATGTAAAATGTTGCTAAGACGAGACCGTGAGGCTTGCATTGTCAAAAAGTTATCAGATCTCATGTGGAGCCACGCTTCTAACTCTACACGCCCTAGCTCTACAAGCCCTAACTCTACAAGCCCTAACTTCACAAACTCTACACCTTAGTCAAAATATGTGGCTTGGCCATTTCGCTACCGTCACAGGGCTTACGCTGTACAAATATACAACACCTTTTAACACCTTACGGTGAAAAATGTATTCACTGTTCATTACTTTCCTATTATACATAAACCGCCTTACTAATAATCGTTGTATAGCGCCTGTATAGTTACACAACGTTTTGTCTTCTTCTTTCAAAAGTAATTAGACTTTTGAAAGAAGAAGACAAAGCGTTGTGTAACTATACAGGCACTATACAACGTTTATTAGTAAGGCGGATAGTATATATATATATAGTTAATTATTCATTTATTTAGTTTATTATTTCTCATGTAGATGCAATCGAGCCGGAAATGTGCCCTAGTGCAGACAAAGCTTCACATTATAAGATTACAAGGTCCTGGACACCCTCGCGTATCCCCTCTATCCCGTCCACTAACATAACAACATTATAATCCGCTTTGTTACCCTTCAGCGCAACATCTCCATTAATCTCATCTATTGTATTATCCACACTAATCAATACTGGGAATAAACATATTTTGTTATTTTCCCTTACGCTTCCCTCACGATTCATTAGAAGGAAAGGAATGCTGTAATAAGTAACCAGGGGAAACATTTGATTGTTATATTCATTTTCATCGTTATTCGCTTGTGGGCAGTGGATTAATAAAGAAAATAGAGGTAAGAAATGCGTGATACATTCAGGTAAAATGATGAAGCGTGTTTTGTCATTGTTAGCGAGTTCCCTGGGTTCCCATAGGTTGGAAACCGAAGAGTATTTAATTGTTTATTTATTCATTGGATCTCCATAGAGGAATTACATGCAAGTTTACAAGAATAGGGACAGATACTAGTGTGCGCTTCCAATTATAGGAAACCAGGTCATTCTCTTATATTCTAGGTAGATACTGTAAGTTTTAAAAAGTTAAAAAAAATATAAAAATACAACATGAATACCATATAAAACAAATAAATAAATTTTTAAACTTTGACATTTTGCATGTAATGTGTCATCTTTTTTTATGAGGGAAAACATGAAAGAGATAAATAAAATGACAGCTGTCATACTACATAGTTGTAATGTCAAACTTATGGTGTCGGGTGGTTCAACATCATTCGGGTCTCAGTGCAAGCTATTTGAAATGATGGTGAAGATACAGAGCAATCTCTGCTGGCAGCACCATTACCGCAACATACACTTAGAATCCGTTGGTTGTTCTCGCATGAAGAAAATACGGACAATTTCACCAACCAAAGTAGCGTTTAACTTATTAATCTGCCTAGCCTTTTCCCAACGATGTTGCAGCTGAACACCAGTATTGCGTATAAGCGAATAAGCGTTTGTTTAACTTGCAGATCTTACAAGATCTGCTAGTACTTACGTACTTACTTAGTACTTATAGTTTTCTAAACATAAAAAATACCTTAAAAACGACTCCTCATTTTGTTAGCAGAAATGACCACAATTTTTTTTTTACTTAGCCAAAACTTATTTTTGTCGCTTAATTTAAGTGGCATATTACGTCTTAGTTTTTAAACATTAGTGCATAAAAGTTTTAAAACATTAGTGTCCATGGTTGCTATATAATTTAAGAAAATGTTAGTATGAAAAATGCAACTTCTTTAAAATTCCCCATACAAAACGCTGATTTCATAGGTGGGGACCTAATAGAATATAACACGCGGAAAAGGTCCGGAAATGATGACGGAGAAAATCGCTAAGTTATGCTTCATACCTTGTGGACACTCCGGATGACATTCTCCCGCGGCCAGCCTCCAGCCTTCAGGACAAGACGCACACTGGTCCCGCCTGGGTCCGATACACGTGCGGCACGATAGGTAGCACTTCGAACATGTGCCGCGGTCAGCGTAGTACCTGCGATAGTAATAAGGCTTATAATAACTTGGAAGAAATTGTGGGCGGAACACGGAAATGGGGTATTGGATTCAAGTAGGTACGTTGGAAAACTCGTTTTTAAAATTATTACTCATCATAATGGTTTATGTGTTATGTACCAAGTACAGTACCCGGGCATTCACATCACACACACACACACACACATCGAGTTTCAGAAAAAGTTCGTCTTGATAGAGCGTCGTCCAATACCTGTGCGGTCAGACCAAATAAAAAACCAAGACAGAGCGCTGCGAAAAATACAGTGAAGCATTCCAAAACTACACCTCCGTGCTGTGCATACACGCACACATTTACAACCAAACTACACCTGACACATGTTTACTAAACCGGCCTCACGTCACTGTTGACAGCACTCTGTCTCGGTTTTAATTCTGTGTGAGCCTGTGAGACAGTTGCTTTCTTAAAATGGACGTGCCATACTCACTCAAGGATACTATAAGAGATTAATAATGAACAAGCCGCTATTTTTAAGTGACACTTTATTCCAGACGAAAAATGTCAAAGGCGAACCTACCCATCAGCACAAGCTGTCCTGCAAGCGCCAGACTGTAGCCTCAACGCGCTGACACACGACGTGCAGTTCAGTCGCGACACGCATTCGGAGCAGCCCTGCATGCATCGTGCACAACGACCCGCTTCTGCGTAGTACCCTCGACTGCATTCTGATACACATCTATAACAAATAAGAATGGGTTAGTTTCGGTTTAAAGACATTCATTTCTCAAAGAACAACTATAATTACTTAGCTAAATTACTAATAGGTTGGTTTACATTACGACATTCAAGCCATCCAAGTTACTGAAAATTATAGCATCATTTATAAAAAAGAAAAAAAAATGTTATTTAGTTTTACGATTTGACAAAACATCGAGATCTTATCTTAGTTATAATTATCTACTTATGTAACTTTATTATTAACGTTGTTTCGTTTAGTTTTAGTTTCGTTGTATGAAAGTATTTATGCTTTAAAAATCACAAGGAACAGAACATCATAAGGAAAATGTGTTCGAAACTTTCCAAAAAAACAAGCCATAAAAGCCAATACCTGGATAAAGAAACTGGACCCAGTACTGATTAATATACTTAAGTATCATATAGCCATCCTTAAATTAGTCCAAAACATAAAATGTATTACTCAAAATTAAAACAAAACAAAACGAGAGGGATGCAAAATTGTATCTGCCAAAAATACAGGTATTTTTTGGCAGAAAATAGCCCAAGGTAACATAATTATTAATTTTGACCTTACTCATTAGCTTAAAATAAACATGAACCCGGGTCACGTCCTCGTGCATGTGAACCGCGGTTCGTTAAGGTTTCCGCGTGAAAATTAAATAGAAGGTTTTAATACACCATTGAACTGGACAGGGAAGCTTTTATAATTTGTCGAGACAACTTTCCATTCGGCTCAATCAAAGAGAGATTTCTTCTAAACAAAAGACAGCGATAATTAAGTACTATTACTCACCTGTAATCCTGAATTAAGTTAGGATTCTGACAAGTTAGACAATCTCCATCGTTTTCTCCATAGCATGAGTCGCAAGCTTCATTACATCTCTTGCATTTCTGGTCTTCAGCAAATTCGCCTGAAGTGCACTTCTCAGTTCCCACAGGCATACATTTTCCCTTTTTATTAAGTTCCCAGTTCGGTTCACACGAGAGGCAAAACGCACTCGTGCATGATAAACAACCGACGGGACACCTAAAAAGAAACAAAAACATCTAAACGAGGTCACATCAAAGCTTATATTAAAATAAACACGGAAATATATGATACGAACCTCATACATTCTTTCCTCTTTTTGTCAGCGTAATATGCTGGAGGACATGACGTCACACATCGCCCCTCTAATGCATAAGTCGACGGATGACAAGTCACGCACTGCGCTTCCCCGGGCCCTTGGCAAGTGTCGCAAGATTCGTGACATCTCGCGCACATATAATCTTCAGTTTCATAGTGAGATGACGGACATGACGCCAAACATGTTCCGTCATGAAGAACTAGATGATGTTCACAAGACGTGCAACCGTCAGCCCGTTCGGAACAAGTGGCGCAGTGGGCAGCACACGGCCGACAAACGGAAGATTCGCTGTCTTCCCAATAACCATCAGGGCATTGTTGGAGACACACGGCTAGATCTGCTACTAGCAAGTGTGCCGGCGCACATGTCAAACACGAGTCCTGGCCCGGACCAACGCAAGTCTCACAAGACTCGTGGCACGGCCAGCATACTCCACCTTGATTCGCGTAACTTCTTGGAGGGCACCGGGAAACACAAGAGTCATCCAGACGATAGTGTTTGCACGCGATGCATTGAATCGGTCCTTTTCCATAGCATCCTTGAGAATCGCATTCGGGATCACAGTCATGCATGACACGCTTGTCATTACTATCAGCGAGGACATTCTCCCCATGCGGAGAAGGGACGTTATGTCCATCGAGCAGAGCTACCGCCTTTTCCGGGTTGGACCCGGCGGCGAATAGATTTGGAAAGTTTTGATAGTTGGCAAACGCGTCAGTGTTGTAAAAAGAATCCCCGATAGTTTCATAGCCGTCTGCGGCGGTGGGGAATGCAAAAGGCGGTGCTACAAGCGATGGCCTTTTTGTTCTTAATCTTACCGGATCAACTGATGTTCCATAAAATATAAGCTGCCACTTTTTCAGTATACCAGCTTGGTTAACGTGTCTGTTGCCGGCATTAACAATTTGTAGTGTCCATCTGCCTTCAGCGTGTTCGCCCCAGAAGTGAACACTTAAGAAAGGCCAGTCATCAAAGTTAGAACTGACTACATCACGCGGCCTTTCGAATAACAACGTTGATACTGTGCCCATTGGAGATGTCAAAAGTATACGTAGATTACCTCTTGGGAAGAATCTTAACGATATTTTACATTGAACATGTTCAAGATAACGCACTTCGTTTACTGTGGAACTGCACCCATTAACGTCCATATGCGCTGCTAAGGTGTAACCAAAGGTTGATTCTATCTGCTTGTCTTCGTTTATTTCTTGCGATTTGCAAATATGTTGTGGCGGGACAGAAACCCATTGCTCTGCTAAACTAACCATTTCGGATGCGTCCATGAGACCGTACCCGAATTTGTGACTTACTTTCCTCTTGACTCCGTTTATGATCCAGCCTCCCTCTTTCTCGAGAGGCTGTGGTCGTGACGTCATTACAACTAAGTATTGCATATCTCTCCATGTGAGTTCTGCGTTTGCTTCTAGAGCTAATGCACATATACCTGCCGCGAGTGGAGCGGAGGCCGAGGTTCCCGTGTGTTCAACTGTACAAATATGATCGGCTCGCAATCGGCCGTCCATGTCAACAGTGGCGACACTTTTATCATGTCCTGGAGTGCCTGAACTGTATGTAGTAGCTAAAGTAGATGAGCATTCTTCAAGGTACCAGGGTTTGTAACCACCTTGTGTTGCACTAGAAATTGACAAAGTAAATATACTGTTCGTATAACCGTCACAGTTACAAGAGTCTGTATGTCTTCCACCGTTTCCAGAAGCCCACACGAAGATAGATCCTTTACCGCGACGACCACTGGTGACTCCGTAGATGAATGCCCTGTAGAACAAAAGCGAGGATTAATTTAAATTTTTCTTATTTTAATTTCTCACAAAGTAGTCCAATATCCTACCTTCTAGCAAGAGGTCCAGGTCCATCAACAGTTTTGCCATCATCCTCTGGTCCCCAGGAAGCGCTGTAGATATCGATGTGGTCTGGGTTGAGACCCAAGGCTCTAGCTTCTACAGCATCATTGACGACGCCGTCCAACATCCTGACGCCACCAATACTAGCGTTGTAGGCGATGCCTACGCCGCAGTACTGGTTGTAGGCTACTCCGGCAACCTCGCCGGCACAACGTGTGCCGTGTTTGTTGTCACCGTTGTCTTGAGGCATCGGGTCGTCATCGTTACCGTTAATGTCTGTCGACGCGTTGGGATCCTACACAAATACAAAATAATTAATACGACCAACATCTCGGCCAGTGGTATAATTACGTAAAAACAGAACAGATATTGTATTTCAAAAGTCTTGTATCCTTGTTCAGTTGGACTGATGAATTTACAAAATTCAAGGTACTGTTAGGAAATTTAATTAATTCTGATGGTGATACATTTACACTGTTTGTAATTTGGCGCGTTTTAATAATTATTTAACATCATAAATTTCAACCCTCTCCAAGTCATACTTGCAATTTTCACTAATGGAATGAATACCATTCAAGATATTCATTTTCGCGTAACTTACTGAGTACCGTTGCTATCTTGCGATTTGAAATTGCTCATTTACAAAAGTTGGGAACATTGCATTATATTGGAGTAATTAACTTTGAGCAGCTCTGATTAAATTTAACATTAAGTAGTAGCAAAAAAATCCAAATTCTAGAAACAAGTGCTTATAAAAAACATCTTATCGAGAACAAACACAACAAACCACTGAATGAAACCAACCAACCAATAAATGGAATCGATTTGAGATTAATGAAGGTTTACATAGGTCCAGATACAAGTTATAGCGTTTTTCAAAAACAAGGACACTACCGAACTCAGTTCCAAAGCCTAACTCCGTAAGTTAATATGCGGGCAGCTTATCTTTAGTGCTAGACCTTTACAGTTACCCCAACTGTTAGTCCAACAATCCTACTGATAGTATTATCAGCCTATATTAACGGCTCTCTATGGAACAAGTAACTGCTGTGTAACTTATCGATATGTTACAGATACAGTTCTGAAATAGTGTTGCTTTCGAATTTTGGGACGTATGTGGTTCTCGTATCTGTTGTAAACCTATTATTATAATATGACAACTTTGCTACTAAATCTCAAAAATAATAACGATGATATGAATAAAAATGATGACAAAAACAAATTTTTTTTGTCATTAAGTATTTTAAACCATTTTTTTATATTTTAAAAATGTGAAGCTTTAACCGAAGCCATTCCTCGTCAGAAACGAAAAAGTTTATACACGGTGAGTTTTCATCACCTTTCAGGAGGTGAAAATACTCATGATTATAAATAAATAGAAATAGCAAAAAAAAAAACATCTGTTTCATACATTTTCAACAAATAAATATTGCATTTTTGAATGAAATAGCTGATATTTTTTCGATATTTCAGAGTTGTGTATTTTCACGCCCTGAAAGGTCAACAATGAATCAAACAATCACTATGTATAGAAACATGATTCGTATACATATTGCATTGTATATCCAAAAAATAAAAAACATTAATGGGTACCACTACATTTTTTGGGTAAATTTTCTGGGAATTCGTATTAACTCGAAACAACATCCATACGAATAAAAATTGTAGATACGAGCAATTTTCTGAAAACTAATATCTGCATTCTGCATGGTAGTTTATTGGTCTACACAAAAGGATAATCGGAAACCACGGGAGTAGAGAGATTAAAAATGGAGCCATTTTTTTAAACTATTTCTCGGCCCATATTTCTGTGCGTATGAGCCTTTTAGCATTGCTCTGTGAGTCAATTTTTTAAAAGGTTTCGATAAAAGCTCTATAATAGCTTCAAACCGAGTCTCATGTTACCAAATTATATTTATGTTTTATGGACACTCAATTTTCGGTAAAATAAAACTACGCAATGAGATCAAAGTGTTTTCATTTTACCAAGGGACAATGTAACCTTTTTTGACTGGTATTTCTCTATATGGCAACTGGTCAACCTATTGGTCAGTTTAAGCTAGGGGCCTGCTCTTCGACAAAAGAAGATGAATGGCAAACAAAACCGCAAAGCCCTCGTTGCCGGATTCATTATACAATCGAACAAACAATAAGTGTTAAATTCAGGCGTGACTTTGCATCCGAAAGGGATACCGGTACCTTGGCAACAGGCAACTGAAGGAACACGGGTGGGTTTTAGTCAGTAAAAGTCTGACACGCCCTTCCGCTCCACCCAGAGCGGGAGAAGTCATTGGATGATTTCAAAAAAAAAAAAAAAAAAAAAAAAAAAAAAAAAGGCGTGACTTTGCATAAATCCATTATAAAATACAATAGACGTAGATACAGGAAATATAAACAGTAATAAAAAGAAAGTACATAATTAAAATAAAACGAACAATTTAAAACTAACAAAATACTTAAATAACGAGGCCAAAAAGGCTCCTACATCAGCAGCTGAATTAAAAAAAAAATACCGCGTCGCTGGTATTCTGATCCGCTGTGCTGCTGTTTTAAACAATAGTGTCAAAAAAAAGTTTTACTTACATAGTTCTGCGCCAAATCCGGATGGTTGGTCTGTATACCATCATCCAGGATGGACACGACTATACCCTTGCCGGTGTAGCCCTTCTGCCACGCAGGAGCCACGTTCATGTCCAAACCGTCCTTGGCACCTCCGTTCTAAATAAAACGTAAAGTATGAAAATCTTCGAAATGAAGCCAGGTGACGCCAATGCTTCGGATGTAGATATTTTACAATTATTTCTGCCTTACCAGTTTTCAGTGATGCTTAGTAGCTTATAGGACAAAAATTGAGGTGTATATGACGTTGGTATGTCTCACAGAAATAGAATGTAGTTTTGTACAACAACTTTATAGAAGATAGGGGACATCACGCGTGTAATCCCGGAAGGGTGAGGTGTACCGGTACTGCACCTACATTGCGCCAGTTATGTTTAAGTCCCATGTAATAAGTTGGCGAGTTTATTGGCATCCGGGCACAAATCCATACTCTAGGCTGCTACTGAGAAATTTCAGATGGAAAAACCCAATATCACTTTGCCCGACCTGTCAGTCTTCGTATCGTATCGTCAGCTCTGCCCTTCATCTCTATAAAGTCAAAGTCAAATAATTTATTTCAAATAGGCACATTAAAGGCACTTTTGAATGTCAAAAACAAGGAAATAGAACTGATTCCAGTTGCCTATAATTCTTACGAAACTCCCTATCACTCTGAACCTGCAACATCTTTAACGAAAGTGCCAACAGATACGTACCAAGTACCATTGCTCCTTGAACAGTGGGTCGGGGAAGAAAGGCGAGGAGGTGAGCGCGCGATAGTGCGGCCGGTGCGGTTGTAACCGGCGCGAGAGTTGCGAGAACGCGGCGCGGTCGTACGGCGAGTAGTCGCGCTTCATACGCCGCTTCTCACGCTGTTGCTCGAACCATCGGACCTGGGGGAAAAAAGTGACTGGTTAATAACATGATTATGATAAAAATAAAATAATTGAGGGTGGAATGTGTCTAATAACGATGAAAAGTGAAAATATGACCGTAAATGGTTAACTTCGAGTTATTTCCTCAGCGAAATATTAGAATACGGTACCTATGTATCCTAAAAAATACCTTTTTGGAGTAAAACAAACGAGAAAAAAAAAATCAAGTAAGTAATAAAAACTTAAACCCAACTACGACTTAAAAGGTATAAACAAGACACCACAGACAGACAAATTAAAAATCCGGAGTCACACGTAATCTGTTCGATTTATGCCCTAACACGTGTGACTCCGGATTTTTATTTTTTCTGTCTGTGGTGTCTTGTTTATACCTTTTAAGTCGTAGTTGGGTTTTAGTTTTTATTACTTGTTTTTTTTTTATTATTACTTGATTTTTTTTAAACTCTTTTGGGGTTATAATATATATATATGTCGGAGACGGTCATCAGTACGGTCGCTAAACGAAGCGCGCCACGTGACGCGAGTGGTGGCAACACTGACACGCGGCTAACTTCGTGCTACGACGGAGCCTAGCTGTTGGAGGGGCGCCAGGGCGAGCTCTCTTGCCTGCTGAACGTCCTGGAGAACAGAACCTCCAGTCTAGTCTAGGAACTGTCCTACGTTTCGTTTGGTTTTAAGTTATTGTGATTAATTGTAATTTGAGGTTATAGTGTCAAATTGTAATTTTAATAAACAATGTGTATCGCGCCCAGTGTGTTTTCATTGCACGAAACCCACCTTCTGCCCACATGGTGCTTTCTGATGATTCTAATGGAATAAATCCTGACGTATCTCCGACATATATTTAAAATGTGCTCATTAAGCCCTTTCATTTGATACCCAACATGGTACGATTAAACCATTTTTTTTTTTAAGTTTCTCACTTTATGTCCTCTAGAGGGCGCCATTTTTAATTTAATGTGACTTCACATCCTCCTTTTTTCTTCGCCGTAGTCGGGTAATGAAAATAAAATTATTTCACAGTGTAGTATTAGTTAGGTACTTAAGTTAAAGAACACTTCGAAGACCCTAGAGGCTAGAAATCCAAAAGTTTATTTTTCTTTACCAACAAAATCCAGCTTTAACACTCTTTTAAAACCAAGCTGAAACAAAGCACCAACTAGAAACATTGCAGGAGCTAGTTTGTAAACACATTAAATACTTTTCTTGGGAAATAATGAGAGATTAGAGAGGAGCTGAAACAATCTCTTTCACGGCTGTTAAGACGTGTTAGATTGGATACAAAACATTTAGCCAGCCATAAGACGTAATTACAACGCTCTTAGCTCTGGATGGCGGCCAAGCAAAAAGACAAAGGTCCGACAAACATATTCTGTATCTAGGTTTACACTTCTATAGCGAATTAATTGTGAAAGACGGGAAACGTTTGCCAAGACTAATTAATGGATATGTAACTTAGTTTAAATGAAAAAATATGTGCTCGTTAGCAGTGCCTTTTTTTTTTTTTTTGAGGGTGGGAAATCATCCAATGATTTATCCCGCTCTGGGTGGAGCGGAAGGGCGTGTCAGACTTTTACTGACTAAAACCCACCCGTGTTCCTTCAGTTGCCTGTTGCCAAGGTCCCGGTATCCCTTTCGGACTAACCCGCAACCCTGGCAGGCATCGGTCCTAGCGGACCCCGCCAATTGTGCTGACATCTCTTCGTTAGCAGTGCCTACGATCAAAATATAACATAACATCACGCCTGTATTACCCGAAGGTTTGGGCAGAGGTGCACCTATAACACACCCACGTGTCGCCAGTTATGTTTAAAGACCGTGTAATAGGGGGCGAGCCTATTGCCACAAATCCAGACTCCGAGCTGACACTGAGAAATTCCAGATGGAAAAACCCAATAACACTTTTCCCGATCCAGGATAAGAACCCAGGACTTTATGCTCAGCAGTAGCGCTTGCGACCACTAGACCACAGAGGCGGACATAAAATGTAGAGTGTTTAAATCAAATTAAGCTCTTACCGTTTTATTGACAGATGTTTTGTTTTGCTTATCCACTAGGACAAATAATTAACCAGTAAATCAATAAAAAAAACAAACTAACTTCTTTCTCTACTACTAGAATTATGTATGTCTTCATGAGATACATAATTGTGTCATGAGATACATAATTGTATCATTGGATACATAATTGTATCATGAGATACATAATTGTATCTCATGATGATTCCCAAGAAGTGAGTTTGTTGGTCTACTAGCACGTAATTAGGCAATTCTTATTTAGTATATTTTTTGCCGAAAGCGAGGCTGCAGAATATTCAACTTTATATGCCAGCCAGGTTTTTAGGTTCAGGCGCCGCCACCAATTATGAAACTTTAGTAGGTGCCTCACGCCCTATACAGTATGTTAACTAACAAAGGGCGTTCCCGTTAACCTGCAATAGTATAGCGTGTTTACATGCTAAAAAAAATATTATTACCTACTCAAAAAAAAAAAATTTTTTTTTTTTTGTGTCGTGAAATGTTCGCAAAACGATTAAATTTTAACGTAAAAGAAACACTCTGTACACGCGCACTTGTATTTCAACGTAGAAAAACAAGTGTGACAAGTGGGCGTGTACAGAAAGTTTATTTTCCGTAACAATTTAATATTTTTTGTCAATAATTTACTATACAAAAACAAAAAAAAACTTTTTTTTTTTAATGGTAATATTTTTTTTAGCATGTATAGACGCTATACTATTGCAGGTTAACGGGAACGCCCTTTGTTAGTTAACATACTGTATATTATACCAACCAACCTTGTTGACTTCCACCAGAGCATGAGATTCTCGTATTGTTGTGAATACGAATATGTACAAAGAAATAGGACAAACTATTCTTAACAAAGGACAACGCTAATTAAATTAGTCTAATAATTAGAAAAGACAAATAAAGAAAACAGATAGAAAAGTAATTAGATCTCGACTGTTATTAGATTTTATTATTAGCGCCGGCGGCGACCTGTGGTTACTGCGTCCAAACTAATTAATGAATGAGAAACACGATAATTGGTCTGGTGGTGGTGGGTTTAGAGAACAAGACTGATTATCGGCTTGGATAAAGAAAATACTTCGGTAAAAATATCGAAGAGAAATGAATATCCCAACTAATAATTATGATAAATCCGAAAGTAAGTTTGTTATGCTTTTACGCTAAAATGGCTGAACTAATCAAACTCAAACTCAAAGCATTTATTTCAAACTAGCTGTTCGTGCCCGGCGTCGCCCGGGTGCAATTCTGACTTTTCCGGTGGATTAAAAAAAAGGATAAAAAAAATCATAAGTGTTAAATCCATATATCTTTTGAAATGAAATGAAATGAAATGAAATGAAATGAAATGAAATGAAATGAAATGAAATTGTTTATTCTGTAAATAGGATATTGGAATCACTTTTACACGTCATATTAAAAAGTTGTAAAAATAAGCTAGATGAGGTCGGCGTTTCCTATCTGACTACTCTGAGAAGAAAGGCCGAAACAAACTCAGAGGTCACCGTCTCCTTTAAAGTCCAGACATAATCTTGGTCAGGCCATATGAGGACCATGTAGATTAGAGTCTGAAATGGTCTTTTGAGGAAAGAACCACACAGATTTGAGTGGACCTGTCCAGTCAGTGCAAGCATTTGTCAGTAATAGTGGAGCTCAACTCAGAACTTAAGGAGCTCAACGACTCGACGAACAATACCAAAGAAAGGACATTTGGGTAGGTCGCATAAAGTTCTCAAATTGCCAGACCTTCGCTAAAACTAACAGAACGAAAAATAAATATCCACATAGTCCTCACATTCACAATAAAACAATACTTTACAAGTAATCATCATGTCATTTTTTATATAATATTCAATAATGTCAATTTGTATATAAAACTGGTAGGTATATTTTTATGGTTTTCCATAATATTCAAAATGTCACAATGCTTAGCAGAGCGAGCAGCTCAATCCCATGCATTTTTGTCTTCTAAATAATCTGAGATTTTATAGTACCCTTTTTTACAAAGTTTGGTTTTAATACAGCTTTTAAATCGTTTAATGGGTAAGTTTCGAATGTCAATGGGAAGTTTGTTGTAAAAATACTTTACTAATATATACTAATTTTGATTCTACAGGTCGATTTTGACGAAATAAAGACTAAATGTTACTCACAATAAAGCTTCTTGTTGTTCAGTAATTCAATTTGGAATCCAATGAGTGGCTTTTACGTGATGCGGTCACAAACGAACAAACAAACAGACAAAAATATCAAAAATGCTTTTTTGCTTTCTATTACTTATTTCTCGCGGCTTCCAGTACTTTTTTTGCAAAAATCTTTAATGTACAGAAGCGGACCGTTTACGATTTTATTATATTATGTATATAAATATAATATAATATAATAATAATAGAAGATATAGATAAACCAATTAAAGGCACTTTTGAATTGTCAGGGGGTCGGTAAGTCTGACACGCCCTTCCGCTCCGCCCAGAGCGGGAGAAGTCATTGGATGATTTCCCACCCTCAAAAAAAAAAAAAAAAGCGTGTCGTCAGTCAGTCAGAAAGATGAAGCTAGTTCACTAGTTGTTTAATTTGGATAAAATTTGGCACATGGGTAGACCATGACCTGGGTTAGGACATAGGTTACTTTTTTATCCCGGTAGTACGTTCCCATGGGATAATTTCCAAACTTCACGCGGGCGAAGCCGCGGGCATAAGCTGTCATTCTCTCTCTCACACAAACACACCCTCACACAAACACACCCTCTCACATACTCAGCACACATCACACGCACTCACACACGTACACACACAAGAACATACACACACTAAAATCAGTAACCTGTCATAAATCACTGTAGTACTTACCGAACCAATAATTATGTAATAATGTACTTACTGTTTTTGTTACTTAATGAGCTTGTTTTGGTGGGGTGGCAACTGTTTTACCTTAACACAGGCTTTCTATTAGCCTAGCTAGGTAAACAGCTTGACATCCATATAATATGTAGTATAGAGTTAATTTTAATGTAACACATTATGTACTTGAAAATATGTAAAAAATGTACTACAAATGTTTTTTTTTAAATAAATTATTATTTATTATTATTATTTATTATTATTATTTATTATTATTATAAGTTAGTAATATTTTTCAATGTAGGAAAAGATTTCTAGACTCTCTTTATGTTTATATACCAATTGTATAGCCAAAGTGCAATCATTTAATTGAAATAGTTATTTATGCAACTTTTGTAATAAGGGGTATTAAAACACGAATGTGAGTGAGGAATACCCAATTATGTACAGTTGCATACAAGACTTTATCTACACCCATATGAAGCCTCTATAAAAGGTTCTGAAACCATAGTGGTGTACAGAGTTGTAAGAACTCTATGTAAATTCAAGGAAAGTTTAATTGCTGAGTTGCGTAGACACTGGTTGTTTCAATGTTGGATTTGGACTTGTTGGACTTTTATAGAGGATTTATAGCATAGGTGTAGATAAAATCTAAAAATTTGTTTTGGTGGAACATCTGCTTGTTTCATAAAACGCTATGAAAAGCTTTTGACACAGCATTAAGTCATTAGTCCTATTGTCATACCTTCTGTCTAAAACCTAGAATTCCTTAAAAGTCAAAGAATTCTTCTAAAAATGCTAACTGACTAACTAAATAAATACTCTCTAAATCTAACATTTAGAAGGTGCAATTTCACAGTTGCTGGAACGCAATGGACAGGGGAGGGTGGGGCGGCTAGCACCAGCGTAGTGTATTAGCATGAGAAAGCCCGGGGCGCCGGGGACCCGGTTTCATTGCTTTTTCACAAGTGCCGAGGTCGAGACGAAACGACACAATTCGTCTGACGCGAAACTTAACAGCAGAAAAGTCGAACAAAATGTACCTTTTTAAAAATATTCTCCGCTGTTGTAAATTGTGTTGTCTTAGCTGCGGTACTCTAATTTCATTAGCAACTGTGGTGAGAGCAAACGTTGGAGGAGCGGCCATAAGCCACGTAATAGTTGGAGGAAAATGGAATTACTTACGCAAGGCAAAAATTCAAATTCCAAGGAAATTTCGTTTATTTTTGTGGAATTTCTTAAAATGCAGCTTGTAAACTTTTTGTAGGGGTCGTTTTATGTCTCGGATATAATTTGTCTCAGAAAAGTATGAATAAGAAAATCCCTATTATCATTTAAGTCTCTAGATTTCATTGACTTGCATATTTTCATTACATGGAAAAATTACTTGGTAGGTAACATTCACACCAGCAAAATAAAACAAGTGGTGTAAATAAACCATATAGGTATTATATATATAAAGCCACCGTACAGTACAGCCATAATGACAATTTTAATCTTTACATCCTTGTTTATTACTTCAAGCAAAAAACAAGGATAAAACGTTTGCACACAATTGAAATGGTACAAAAAGCATTACGTGGTTTGTGGCTGGTGCCGAGAGAGCGTGGGGCGGAATGTCACACGTATTTTATTGGCGCGGTCGCCGCAGCATATGAACGACTCAGGAGCAAACGTCCACTGTTTGTCACAGCACCGCAGCTCGAGTAATTTAATAAAAAATCCCCGCTCTTCTCTTTTTATAATGCATGCTTATGGAGCAGGAACAACGGGATACCGGTTTTGTGGTCTTAACTGCAACGTTTTATGTGAGTGTAAAAAATTTAAATGCCCTCTTTGGGAGAAACAATATTTGCTGACAAAGAAAACAAGCACTTAGGTATTTTTATAATCTTATCCCAGCCATCCGCAGAGTCACCGTGAAACGAGCTCTAAATCTAATAAGAAAAGTTTCTATATTTCTTCTTTCCACATTTAGAAAAGTTTTTATCTTCATATCAACACGTCACAGTAACACTGGATGTCTACATAGGCACGGAAACTTCTAGTCGTGAGGTAAACAATATTTTTATTCAGCTGACGTTGATAAAAATCAGTTTTTGCTTCATCCAAACATTCGTGGCTCGCATATTGTTTTTTGCGCGTACATTCAGCTGAACAAACAGCAGATGTCGCGCAAACCAAACATAGTTATCCTTCGACTTGGGACGGGCAAAAAGTCGACACGAGGGCCGAACATACCGAATGAGGTTTAATAAAGCCCCTTTGTAGTAACACACCGTAACGTAATAGGGTCCTAAACTAATAGACCAAAGGGGTCTATTACGGCCGCCGCAAGTCTACGGCACGGACGGGTTTAAACAGATTTACGCCTAAAAGAAACGCACTTCATCTACGCGGTTGACCCTTGTCTTTTGTTGCGCGACCCAATTTGCGCTCCGGTGAACGTATTTGTTTTGAGTCTAATTAAAATTCTTTCTTGCAGTTCATTATCATGTAGACAGGCTTTATGAAAAGGCTTTTTTTTTGTTGTATAATGAAAGCGGAAGGCCGGTGCGACGTGTATGCCCAGAGGACTCGTATTTCCAGAACGGTACCTAATTGTTTAACTCATTAATAACTTTAAATATTTTATGACACAAATGAAGTCTTAATGAATAATGTAGGTTCCATTATCCAGTCAATATACCTATAGCAATGAACTTTCTAAATAAAAGCATGAGTCACTGGAATAAATGCGGAGTACTTTACGTAATCGCATCCGCCGACAAATCATAATACAAATCTCTGTCATCTACATCTAAACGCGGTTACCCTTATAAATAAAGGCTCCGGGAGAGAAAAAAGCCTTAGAAAAAGAAGCAGAGTACAAACAGTGCCTTGAATAAATAGTGCCAACTTTAATTAACCGCAAAAGTTGTTTAAAGACGAAAATAATGACCAAGAAGGCTTCTAAGTTCTAAGAAATTGCTCAACTGTATTGATAAGGGACGTTATGTAGGTTATCTATGTTGGTGTTGGTCTCATCAACATGAGAAAGGCCGGTCGCTGGGGCCGGCACGCCCCAGAGTTTTATTAGTCCACGGTCCACTCCGCCCAAGTCGACCCCAACTCCGCTTGTTACGCCACAAAGACACAAAACCGTCACGGTACGTTGCTGAAGGAAACTTTAGTTCACAATAAATCTGACCAGTGATACAAACAGCCCGGACTAATATTTGCCCCATGTAAATGGCACAGCTGGTCACGTATTCGGCACATGCCGAGTTAATATTGAAGTAAATGCTTTGTTGCTTTGTAATTGTAATACAGACTTTTGGGCCTATTGATTTGTGTTTGCGGACCTTGTACAAATAGTGGATCTTAGCGAAAATTTATATTTTGCATAGTAGGCCAGTTTGGGACGGAAAATTCAGAACTGCCAACAATTCAAACTTGTCTTGCTTCTTCTTCTCTTGTGGTAAAAGATATAAGTCAAGGAAATATATAAACATGGTATATTTATTCGTAAATCCAAGATGTTGTGAAACTAGTACGATATGCTAAAACTCAAATCTTATACAATACATTCTGAACTGGCATTGAATCTTGAAGGTGAACCAATGGTGCAAAATTGTATAGGTATTTTGCTTTCTGAAGTACGCCCTACTTTTCTCGTAATTTGAAGTTAAACCTCTTGACTTCTACGAAAGCGGATGAAACAAAATAATTCTAGGATGCCCCCGCATTTCCGCTGATAAGCTCAAAATAAATAAAACATAACAAAACAAATGAAAATAACATCGTTTAGGAGAAAATTTGTTCCATGCGCGTATTGCCAAAAATGTAAATGACATGTGGGTACAATTTCAACAGATTCACGGGCAAAACATACAGAAGCTTATAACAATATAAGCCATCCGACGGAATGATGTCATTTCCCCCAGAAAAAAGGTTAAAAGGGCCATTCCCGAAGAGAAATCTCGTTATTATTGCAGCTCGTTCAGCGGAAGCTAAATATGATACTGAAAATGATGTCCCACGTGTGATTGTGTAACGTTTATGTTAATACTTTATATTCTCATCAAATGGCGTAAGAAGTCTTTACACCTCGCATTTGCCTTGAAAGCGTCAAGCGCTATCGAGACAATGTGAGCAGCGTTTAAAGCTCAACTTTAGCTGTAAGAGCGGTGAATGTTTGCGATACATGCATAGAAATAGTTGAGATTTGCCTTCTTATTAAGATCACAGTTGGTTGGTTTTGCACTTACGTTTGTATTAGAGAACGAAGATATTCTTATTCCTATCTATTCCTACTTCTTATCTGAGGCCCTTAGACAAAGTGACATTCTATCAGCGACAACGATGATGGAAAAGGCAATTGGCCTTGATGATATCAACCGTCACTTCACAACCACTTGTCATTTGGATTCCCAAATGTTGTCCCAGACGGTCGATTACATTACTGGTCTAGCCAGTCCAATAATAGAACCATTTCACCTCTCTCCGGTCACCTTGGATGAAATTAAAAAGATCATCCTGTCCATAAAATCCAAGGCTGTGGGCTGTGACGGCATCAGTCGTAGTATGGTCGTGTGGATCCTTGATATCCTTCTCCCTCCGATTACCCACATCATCAATTTTTCTCTTGATTCCGGACAATTTCCATCCTTGTGGCGTAAGGCGTATGTACGCCCACTCCCTAAAATTTCAAATCCTTCCTTACCCAGTCACTTCCGACCCATTTCCATTCTCCCGTTCCTGTCTAAAGTGCTTGAGGCCTGCGTACACAAGCAGTTTGCGGGGTTTGTTCACCGGAACAACCTTGTTAGCTCTTTTCAGTCTGGATTCAGGCCTGGGCACAGTACAGCTTCCGCTCTCCTTAAAGTGACTGGCGACGTTAGAGAAGCCATGGAGGATACCAGGGTTACCGTTTTGGTATTAATTGATTTCTCTAATGCCTTTAACGCCGTTAGCCACGATATTCTCCTTTCTATCCTCTCTCATCTTATGGTTTCGGTCGAGGCTCTGGAATGGTTCTCTTCTTATCTTCGGGGACGTCAGCAGTCGGTTCGCGTTGATGAGAGCTCTTCGAGTTGGCGCGACCTGGATGCCGGTGTTCCACAAGGCGGTATTCTTTCTCCATTGTTATTTTCCATCTTCATTAATTTTATAACTCACTGTCTTCGATGTTCGTATCATCTTTATGCCGATGATCTTCAATTATATACAGCTGGGCGGGTTGAAGGTTTGTCGGACGCTATAGCAGATGTAAACCGAGATTTAGATGCCATCAAAAAGTGGTCTGATAGTTTTGGGGTGTCAGTTAACCCCACAAAGTGTCAGGCCATTGTAATTGGGAGCTCACGCATGATGAGTAGGGTGACGCTTAGCTCTCTTCCTCCTCTAATTTTCAATGGTACCGTCATTCCCATTACCCCTACTGTGAAGGATCTCGGTTTGCATCTGGACTCGACACTAAGCTGGCAACGCCAGGTCTCTAGTGTTAGTCAAAGGGTCAGCGGTACTCTGCGATCCCTGTATCGTCTGAGGAACTTTTTACCCGCTAAGACGCTACGCGACGCGAAGCTATGCTTGTGCAGACTTTAATTTTCCCTGTCATCGACTATGGTGACGTGTGCTACTTTGACTTGAATGCAGTTTTGCTGGATAAGCTTGACCGACTACTCAACAACTGTATCAGGTTCATATTCAACCTTAGGAAATATGACCACGTGTCGAGCTATAGGTCTGAGCTCAAATGGATGTCCATTCGCCAAAGAAGAAGTTTGCGTGCTTTGACCACGCTTTACTCCGTTCTCAACTCTCCTACTCCTCCTTCTTATCTTGTTTCTCACTTCCAATATCTGTGTTCTTCACACACTAAGACCCTGCGTTCTTCTAACAATCTTCTCCTACTCTGTCCTTCTCATACTTCTGACTTTGTTCATTCTTCTTTTCATATTCAGTCCATTCTTCTTTGGAATGCGCTTCCTCTTGATATCAGGACGGCCACCAGTCGTTATGCATTTAAGCGGAAATTGCGGAGTTTTTTCTCAAAATAAATAGAGTAGAGTCATGTCATCACCTCTCATCCTTGAATTTGTATGTTATATATATATATTATAGTATTTATTATATTAAATATATGTGTAAGTATATGTATCATATGTTTATAGCTTATTTATGTACTGTACTGCTTTATCTATAATGCAATATGATATATTATTATTATTTTTTTCTCTTCGTTCCTCTCAATTAGAGCACCTGCCATCTAATCTCTTCACCACCCTTGGTTGACTGGTAGAGAATGCCTCAGGCATTAAGTCCGCCTTTGTACCTTTTTTAGTGCGAAAAGTTTAAATAAATAAATAAATAAATAAAGGCAAAAATGTATAGGACTGACATAAGCTATCGAAAAGCTTATGTCAATCCTGTTGAAAGTCTTTGTAGAAATACGAAACGCTTTCGAAGCGATTGTCATTTGTCTAGGCTCTCTGTACTGTCACATAACTGTCACGATAACATAACGATTGATTTTGTTTTAAAATCAAATTTTTTTAAAATCAGGGCCTTCTGTGACAAATTGTACCTATATGTGCATTTCAGATGTCCAAGTCTTAACCTAATACGTAATTGGATTCTGGGAGCTAATATGAGGAGATTGGGTACCTATAAAGAAAGAATAGAAACTTGTATGCCCTATGAACTGTATCTTGTAGGTAATGTTTATTTAGAAAAAGGCTACAAGAGATTGTAAGTAATCAATAACAAAGAGTACATGGTAAGAAATAAAACAATAATGCCTGAAAGAAAATCATAGCCTCCCCTTAAAACTTCGAATAAAAATTGCTACAATGTCTTTACTTTTGCAGAAGGCGTTCTGCGCCCCGCTGTACCAACAAGGGATTGCATTAGTATTCCTGCCTCGTACCCTTAAGGATAACCCCAGTTACGGTGTAAAGTCGCAGCGTACGATATGTAAAAATATCACATATACGTATGTGGGCGCAGAAAAGTACGTGTCTATCGTTTCAGTGAATGTTTTCACTTTTGCGAAAGTTCAATAGCCTTTGTTTTCATGTCTTACACTGAGTGCCTGTCTACATTTATCAAGGGTCGCAACAACGTTACAGGAGCTCATATAAAAAGCCCCAAAGGTATTGATTCTGTTCCTAATACCTACATGACCGGGACTAGAGGAGTTCACCGCCTCATTTCGGCTAATACTTTCGTAGCCCAGCGTCTAATACTATCTTTATAAAAAAAGAAAATAGAGCTTCTTTTGTTTCGCTGTATTAGGTAGTATTATGAGGAAAAGTAACTTTCCGGTCGTAAGGTCATCTTTTCCTATGTGCACACAGCTTGGCCGTTTTTACTAAGGTACATTTGCCACCTTGATATGGTAATGGATCTAAGAATTTGAACGTCTCTTTGATTAGGTATAAGATTTACAATTGAAGAAAGAAAGAAATCGTTAATTTCTACTTGTTACAATAAATAGATTACTTTTCACGAAGATAGCGTAGGTGATGTCAGAAAAAAAAAGATGAAAATTGGTACTAAGAATAATTGATGAATAAAAGAACATTTGATACTTGGTACAGAATTTAAAAAAAGGTAAGATAAAATAAAGAAGTCGACATTTGTTGTAAATGTGATGCCGTTAGCAACAAAAGCGGTCATTTTTCTAAGCAGCGTTGTATTTTCTGTTGAACATAGACTAATTTCATACAACTGAAAAATGCTCAACTCAGTTGTAGAGCGGGCACGATACGAAAAGGCGCCACATGCTCAAGGATATTTCGTTCAAGACATTCTTGAACAAGCTTGCATATTCTCGGAGCACTGACGTCGACGTATTTACAAAAGTATAATAGTAATAAATGTCACATTTCTTAGATGACATCGAGAGCAAAATTTCACGAATGTCGTGGCACTGACTCACTCGCAATGAGCACTGTGTCTCTAGAAGAAAACCAGAAACTCGATGAAGTGTGCCGCCCGCGACTAATGCAGATGGCTGATATTTCGCCCTCTTTGCTTTGTCACGCACTACGGGACTACATCAAAGAAAAAAGCCTATAATCCGAATGGGACTAAGTAATAAGTTTTTGATGCGTTATCTCCACAATCCGCTGGTTTATCTGTTACTCTGAAGATTTTTTGGGTCAATACAGTTGCTTTTAGAAACTTTTGCTGAGAAAAACTAAAAGTTGCAGATAGTAATATCAGGGGTAAAATGACGTTTATCGGAGATATTTCTTAAATATCTGGGCCAACTTAATAAGAGAAACTGAATAGAGTAGTAATTTATACCCTCAGAGTCCTAACGGGGAACACAGAATGAGAAATACTCGAAATAGGTTACGTTAGCGCCGGAAAGCTTCCAAAACAGTTTAAAATTTAAATGTAGTATCCATTTCACTGAATGTAAAATTTAAGTAGTTCAGATGAAAACTAACTTTGTACTAAAGAGAGCGCGGTACGAAACGATCATAGGCACGGCACAAACACGAGCAATAAGTATATTTATTTCACTCGGAATTAATTAGTGAAACGAAAATACGAAACGTTATTTCGGGTATCTTTTACACAAAGGATGTTTTGATTAATATTAAAAGGTATCAAGCGTAAATAAAGATTGTAGATAAACACACAAATGGTTTTCAGCGTATTATGTGATTTTATGTTCATAATAAAATAGATCGTAATGATTCGGCTGAACACGTCGACAGCTGAATAAAATTATCTACCTAGTTTTTATAGTAACAACGTAACATGACATGGGAATACGACAAAACCTAAACCCTTGTTCTATTCATGGATAAAAAGTAAAAACCCGAGAAAAACAGAGTTGTCTTTCACAAAGCCAATCATAAAAACGTTACGACCGTACTGAGGACTTTGTGACTTTCACATTGTCATCCAGAAATTGTATTAGGTACAAATCGTTTATATTATGTTAAGATTTAATATTTATAGCCATCATCGAGATATAAGTACTAACGTACTAGAGAAGCTACGTCAAATAACTGAATTGTCCTATTCTTCGTATTGAATCTTTAGTTCGCTGCAGCGCTAAAATAATAACAATTCGTCTAAACCGTACCTAATTTACCACAGTGCTAGATTTGCTGTGGAAGTGTATTTATTCTCGGCAAAAAGGTCTTAAGCGCCATGTAAATCACGGCACTTACGCGTTTTCTTCGACAAACTGCGGCGCGATCGCCGCAGTTGAACGAGACAAAGTAGGAATTTACGGTGTCTTCTCTAGTACGTTAGTACTTATATCTCGATGATAGCCATACATAACCTATGAAGACTTGTAAATAAAGGTCGAATTAGAGAGACATGGGTATATTATGTGAAAGATATAAGACAAAATGTGGAGGTTGCAGGAGACGTGTGTCAGATGTCACAAAGATTAAGTGAGGACATGGATTAACTGGAGGGTAGGGTTGTGAACCTTCGATGATACACGCATCGTTGCAAAATGAGATTATTATGCGAATTATAGGAAATAATACTTTACATGGGCCAACATAATTATGAATGAATGAAGCCGGATTGCTTTTGTTCTTATTAATACATGCATACCAGAAGTTGTTCAATAGTTGGCCATATTCAGGTTTTTTTTGCTATTGAAATTGGGTCGAACAAGTTTGCAGGGTAAATTATTCACATTGTTTACATTTGTTCAAAACTAGGCTGAGAAGCAACACTTTTTGATCAACAAACTTACATGAGACAGTTTCCCAAAAAGCCCACCCTTCACCACTTCCTAGTGCTTTAGCTGGGAAGAAGAAGTGACGCAACAAACTCCCCAGCAGCATAGCTGTCTGTTCAGTTAGAAGAACTGATTGTATAAAATAGTATTTAATTAACATTACGAAACACAAAACATTAAATTAAACTATTTGCCCTAAATCAGCTAGCCCACGCCAACATACATAAAACATTGTAAACTGAAACAGAAGTAAAAAATAAAAACGTAAACAGAACTTAATAGCTAAATAAAAGCTTCACGGCATAAAGAGCGTGTCCGCTAAAGTATGCAATGCTGGATTATGTTCAAATTGCTGTAACTCGAAATCACAAATGATAAACTAGGGCCATCGAAGAAACAGTTAATTACTAATCACAATAACAAAACCATGGTCAGCAAGACGACCAGTCACGACAAGCAGTTCACGAGGATAACGCAAAGATCAGACATTTACGTACGTAGATTATGCCAAGTAAACTTGGCTTGGATAAAAAAAATGCAACTTTATAACATTTTGCACTCTCTCTTCAACAATTTCCAGTCTACGAGACAAGCGAATTAAATAACACATTCTGTATAATTCACAAATCCGAGGAACAATGTCGCGAGTCTGTCACCGAGATTGCTCAATAAAGAAAAATCCGGATTAACACGTAAAAGGAAATGAATACTTAACACGCGGCGTGAACGGAGCTTTAATTGAAGCATTTTAGAGTAGGAAGACTCTGCTGGAGAATATTGTATGAGGTGTGGAAAGAATTATGAGGTCAATGCTAATGATAAAGGTGAAAATGTGGATTTTCTAGGTAGTGGAAAAACGCTAAGACCTTGCTAGGACAAAGACATACACACAATAATGCAATTTTTATACGTGGTTTTAAAATAGAGACTCCGCGTCCTAACCAAAATTAACATCCGGGCGAATACGCGATCGTCGCGTTCTTTATTCGGAAAACTGGAAGGCCGACTCTCTCGGTCCGACCACGTGATTGGCTTTGCTGAACAAAACGATCGCAAAGGTCGCGAGTTCGTTGTACGATCGTTTTGGTTAGGACGCGGTCCTGCAAATTGCACGCGTTCTAAAATGTCGGGAAAAGAAGGTCTCCAGTAAAATGTTATACAGATACAAACGGTTGTTGCCTTTTACTACAATGTTCTGGAAAATACGTGGTCTTTGCTCCTGAACAAGGAACTACTAACTATATGTTAGTTGTGCATCAATAACTGTGATTGTAGTAGGATCACCAGGCTTTTGCAGTTTACTTCCATTTTGAAATAAAACGTTTTGGCTCCTTACCTGTGGTTCGTCGTTTAACTTTTTATGGTGCTCGTAGCTCGGCTCTGCGGATCTCTTTCGAACCTCGTGATGTGACAACAAGTAGAAGTGTTTCAGTGAACCAATCTGTAACAAACAAAGAAAATAAATTAGATTTTATAAACACATGAAACAAACGAAATATTTCCAAGAAATAAGTTGTTGGTGATGGCTGGTAAAACGTTCGTCGAAAAAGGTATTCCATAATATTCGGCAAATGTATTCTATTTCCGCTGGCCCTTTAGTATTTAAATGGCTATTTTCCACACGGCATCAACTGTACCCCGCCTTAAACGACACTTATACCAAGGTTATTGGAGTTTCCTAACGGGCTAGCCCAACTATCCGAGGCTTATCGGCGACTTTATTTTCTTCACAACAATCAGAGGTCGTTCAAAATGTTCTCGATTACGTACTATAAAAACATTAGCTACAGTAATTTATTCCTATTGCTTTCCGTATGGAATTAGTACGTTGGCGCGAACTATTTTTTTAGTAGGTGGGTATATTTTGGTGGGCTCGAGCTCTAATAAATCGAGAGCACGCGATGCTCCGCCCTGCCCTCAGTCAGATGTTAAATTATAGAAATTGTAGTTGTGGCAGCCATTGTTACGAATTTTACTTAAGT
Organism: Lithophane socia; assembly: GCA_947522985.1. Classification (NCBI taxonomy): domain Eukaryota; kingdom Metazoa; phylum Arthropoda; class Insecta; order Lepidoptera; family Noctuidae; genus Lithophane; species Lithophane socia. Next base: position 4,008,547 of record OX383267.1, read on the forward strand.
ACATTTTTATTCGAGATATAAGATCTTTCAAATAAATTATTCGAATCAGCGACTGGGGATTTTGTTACGCAATCATTCTTCCAATTCACTGTTGCTATAACATAGATGTTAGATTTATTTTCGAGCCTTTATTTTTTATTTAGTTTCATATATCTAGTTATTTTATGCCTCTAGCCTCTAATAAACATGATAACGTTTCGCGAGGTAGCTTAACCTTAACAAAAATAAATAGACTCGATCCTAAAACTCAGTACCCAATCAATCTCTCAGAAGCTCTAATACCAACTTATTCTACATATTATTTAGATTGAGGCAGAATCCTTCTCGAAGCAGTACCTGGCCGAAATAGAAGTGAGATTAAATTATTTGGCAGCTCACGTCCCGATGGTTTACGAGGTCGACCGGGTGCGGCATCTAACGTTCTCCCTATTAACTAGCACCGAAAGTTATCAGTGTCATCTTCATCATTAAAACCCTTGCTGTGACAAGACTTAGTATTTTGAAATTATCATTTTCAGCGTGATTTGGTTGGAGAGTGATTTTTGTATCGCAGTTTTTATTTGGGATCGCACCTGACTCGCATTTTGCTGGTTCCGAAACATGTTCTTTTATAAGCGTTTCAGTAGCACGCAAGCCTCTCTTCAGAGACCATTCATAAATAACCACAATGGTAGTCTCTCCTTTGCGATTTCTCCTTAAATAAAATAAAAACAAAAGTGCCGACGCGGACATAACATAACAATAATTACTCATGACACATATGTCCAGCCTTACCGCACTCGTGGGTTTTACCGTTTATTACGGCATTAAACTGCTTACATTTTATGCGACGGGATTTTTAATCCTGCCGACATTAACCATAAGTACCATAGCAACATTCTTAATGGCAATAACCGTAAGCCTTTACTAACAATAATAAACACTGAAGTTGTATTCACAATGAGACATTATAATCGCGAAGAGTTTTACACCAGAGTGTGTTGTTGCTAAAACTATGAGTTTTTTGTCTGGATTAAACTACAAAGATAAGTACATAAAGATAGTATCAACCACTTTATCACCATAGCAAGTTATACTCTTTCACTCGTAATAAATGAAAGGATATACGGTAAGTACCTATTTGGGTGCTGAAATTTTCCAAACAGTACAGAGGGCCTAGACAAGCGACAATCGCTTCCAAAGCGTTTCGTATTTCTACAACGACTTTCTTCAAGATTGACATAAGCTTTTCGATAGCTTATGTCAGTACATTTTTGCCTTTTCCATCATCGTTATCGCTGATAGAATGTCTAGGGCTTCAGGTAAGATATCAAAGCACAAAAGTACTTCTTACCATTGTACTTCAGTCATATTTACCGAAACCCTTAAATAGATGAAGACAACTAATCATATGGTTGACCTATGTCCAGTACTTAACTCTGATCACTTTTACCTCAGAAATCAATTTTCCTAGCTTTTTCCCGACTATGTTGAGGATGGCTTCCAGTCTAACCGAATGCAACAACAACCAGTATTTTGCATGGAGCAACTGCCTATCTGATCTATACATCTTGTGTTACTGGGTAAAACGATACCACTTGGAAAGACTGGTTGTCACGACTTTTGGGCCTCTGACTGTCAAAGATCTACGAATGACAGCCGGGACCAACGGTTTAACGGGGTTTCTGAGATACGGAGGGTTCTCGATATGTAATGGACGGAATCACGAACCGACCGCGGCAACCGTAGCTTAAGCTTCGATCGAACCGTGCGGCTGTTATTATTTAACACACCTATGGCTTGAAATTTCTAGTTAAGTATTTCATTAAGGTTATGTGCGAGATTTTTCGCGTGGAAAAATAGTGTTGAATTACCTTTATTGGGTCATAACTATGATTATAAAGTCGTCGTTTAGACGCGTGCCATGTATTGCACGTTCTTTTTTATTGCGCTTATGAATTTACAAGGGTTTTGCGGGTAATGCAGGGGCTTTTTTATGTAGTCATTTGTTATTTTTAATTTAAGCAGAGCGTGGTTAGTTAGGACGGCGATATCTGAAAAAATTGTAAGTGAAAATATTTAGCATAATTGACACAAGGTATGTAGGGAAAATGAAACGGATATTTTTCTTAAGGGGGATGCGCTAGGGTGGCCCGCGAAATTCAAATTTTCTTACGTTTTTTGCAATTTGCAGGTCAGTATCAGGTTGTATGTTGATCTAAATATTATTAGCGCTCGTAACAAATATGGATTTACAGAATTATAAACATACAACTCTCTAAGCTCATGAGAGTGTATTGAATGACTATTTCATGAAATCATGACATTTGGCAATTTCATGAACTTAGAGAGCTGTATTGCTGATTCTAATGTTTATAATTCTGTAAATCCATATTTGTTACGAGCGCTAATAATATTTAGATCAACATACAACCTGATACTGATCTGCAAATTGCAAAAAACGTAAGAATTTCGTGGGCCACCCTAGCGCATCAACCTTAAGACACATTTAAGAGGGATTGTTACGTACAAATCAGCGTATAAAACACTTAACATTACACTTTTCCGATAAAATCCAAGAGAAACCCAATATAACGAAACAAATATTACCGATACCGAGAATTTAATATCAGAAGATTGAAGAAACACCTATGCAAAATTAGCTCTATCTCTTGCAAGAGAAAAATTCCCTGAAATGTATTTCCGCCGCCCGACTGAACCGACAAGGAAAACGTGTGGAAAATAAACGGTATTGATGATACGAAATATGAGGGCATAAATTCTTATTGAACTGAATATACCGGCAGGATTCCGATATCTTCTGCGAATGCGCGAAACACGGTTCCGGTTACCTTTTTACATTCCATTGCGTTTTTAGTTCGCATCCCGATGACGGTAGTTGTAGAAATGAGGTAGTGGAGTGTGAAACGTGCTTCGTACATTTTGTGTTGCATAGTTTCGAGGTAGCGCAGGTAGTAGTAGTCGAGATCCCAGTCCGCCCGCCACGTGTTGCCAGCAAGTACGCGTTCAATTCACTTTGATGTATCGCCAGCAATGAAAACAATCGTGGAATTGCTGTGTCACTTTTATTTTCTAATAAGTGACTGCGATACTCAAGTAAGTATTGTATGACTTCAATTTTATGTTTTTTTGTAAAGTTGCAGTATATCGATGGTTGCAGAACAGACGTACAGTCGAAAAAAGTCAGTTGCAAGTTATTTGCCCGTATACCAAATAGCTTGTATTTGGTATACGGGCAAATAACTTGCAACTACTTTAAACAATTTTGTAAGTGTTTTCAGTAGTTAACAATCATTTTATGTCCCTCTCCTAAGCCATAAGCACAAAAAGTTAAATTACACACACAATCTAAAACTAATTTTGGCAGTGTAGCGGAATTTGAATATATTTTGCCTGTATACCAAATAGCTTGTCCGACTGTACCTAAGCAGGTCAAGATAGGGACTTGTATTGATGGCATAATCTCTCTTAATCTATGACAACCAATTCAGTTTCAATCATCAAACTGTTTACTAAGCGCTAATACTGAATCTAACGATCCCTAAATATTTCAGAACATGTTCAAAAAACGACGTTTACAGGTTACTAAAAGAATTTAAACGATAAGATTAATTCAAAACAACCCATGTATAGCGTTCTATTAATATAAATCGCCCGCTCCTAGTCAACAATGGAAAGAAAATATCTAAGTGCTTCAGCTGCTTACAATTCCGCGCAAGTCGATACGGTTCATGTAATAGCGTCGGGGGCTACGATCTAGCAAACTGTCACTACTTGCACACTACTGCAATTTTTCAGCCCTACACTGTATTTATTAGAATACAGTCTAGCGATATGGAAGAAGTATGTTAAAATGGGGCTACTTTTGCAGCATAATATACTGTTGCCAGATGTTAAAAGATTTTATTAGAACTTTAAAAAAAGAGGCACGTCATGTTATGTAGTTCTTCTAAATTGATTGATTATATATATGTCTTAGAACCAAAAATTCGAAGACATGTGACATCTACCAACCCGCACTGGGCCCGCGTGGTGGATTACGGCCCACTCCCTCTCATAGAGAGGAGGCCTGTGTCCCAGCAGTGGGAACATTATAGGCTGATTATTATGTTATATAATACTAGCTGATACCCGCGGCTTTGCCTGCGTGGATGTCAGTTATTATACTAAAAACCTTCCTCGAGAACCACTCTATCCATTGGTGAAAACAGCATGAAAATCGGTGCAGTAGTTTTTGAGTTTTTTGCGGACATACAGACAGACATGGCGGAGGACTTTGTTTTATAATATATAAGGAAGTAACGGTAGTAACAGTTTTTATTTATTAGAGCATAGAAGACTTATAGCTAAATTAATCTGAACAGATAAAAAAACAATCTAAGGGACGCCAACCTTCAAGTTTAGAGATACAGTAGAATTTGGATGTAGACAAGGCATCAATATTGACCACATTGATAACATTTACTTATGTTAACCAAAGCGTTTGATAGCTGGAAATTGTGGCAGTAGCATCAAGGTTAAAAACCTTTTGTTGAAACGGCCTGAGGAAGAGGCTCGTGTTCAGTACAGGACCTTTACGAGTTATTATATACTCCAAGTGGGTATTTCAAGAGTACACCGTAAGCTATAGATTAAAAGAATGTCTTATAACCTGTCTTTACCTCAGACCAAATATTTTATTTGGTCTGAGGTCTTTACATACTCCATATTTCGGACTGTAATTCCTATCTTCACGAAAGTGTTATTATACGACGTTACATCATCTCAGGAAATGAAGTTGTAACGAGCACGTCCACTTATAGATTGCTCTGGAGACAAAATTTTATGTTAACCACACCAAGATAACACAATTTTACGATTCATATTCAAACGTTTATTACTTGAAGGGAGATTCGAGCGATATTTAATATGGAACGTAACAACCATTGTTGATATACTTTATGTACTAATAAAGTTTATGTTGGAGTTGTTAGCCAACTTAAACCAATATAATATGAGCAGTAAAACTAGGTACAATAGCTTCATGAATAAATTCAACAAAAACTTTGTATGAAAAGACTCGCTAAAAAACATCAAGGTAAAATACTTTGCAGTTTTTCACAATAAAAAGAAAAGCCTTACTTTTCAATCAATCAAATTAACTTTCCGTAGTCTACTGTAAAAAACATAGCGAGCCAGAATTTAGAGGCGATAAAAATAAAAATGCTAAAATGTGTTCCGAACTCAAACTGCTCGAAATCCCGAATCGAATCGCCTGCGTACATCGTAAAATATTGAATACGCTTAGGTCTCCAACGAGTGGAGCTTATCCAATCGTATTAAAACCTACTAAATATAACATAGTTCTCGGTCTAGTTTACCTGTAAAATTCAAGATCATATATTCGTGCTGGCTCCACGCGCCGCCAGCGCCACCGCAGTCAGGTCTATTTTTCACATCGCCCGCAATTTATGTTGCTCGTTTGAAAACGCCGCAGCGAATGTATGATGCAAAATTAACTTATTATCTGCTTAAAGCTGCTGTTGCGTTGTCATCTGTTCTGTGCTTAAGCGCTGCTAAAGTTTGATTACAGTTAAGCCTTCCACATAGAGATTATTAGGCGAATATGCAAGGTGGAATACAGCCAGAATCTACTTGCGGTGCCGTTATGCGACCTGTTTTTATAAAAATATGCTTTATCAAGAGAATGGGTTTGCGGCTCTTATGTTGCCAAGGATATACATTTTGTACCGCGTCCAGGAGAGCTTTAAAGCTGAGAATTGCGCACTGCTGAATCCAAAAAGCGAGTAAATTTACAACACATTAACTAATAGGTCTTTGTAGCATTTGTTAGTAGTTTACGATGAAACATTAAACAATTTTCTTCTCTCTAACCAGCTGCATTATTGAACTTTAAAATTTTAAAGGTTCGGTTTCATTTTCAGTAATTATTGTGACATCTGGTGGCCCTTAGCTCTAAAAGAGGTTAAAAGCTAATTAAAATCGCGGAGACCTTATAAATGAAATCGATAAACTGGAAACATATCTGAAGTGGTCGTTTCTTAGCTCAAGTACCCTCTCGTTTCAACTTGTAATCAAAATTTGAAATTAATATCGACTGTATTGAGCTGAAATATTGGACCTTTGAACTTTTGGAAGCACTTTCTACAAGGGCCAGTGTATTTATCGTAAATCATTCGCTAATAAATGGACTGTTCAAACGTTTGAGTAGCTCAGGCCGCTCGATTTTGGAGGAAATTGTTTAGTATTTCGATTATATGGACGATGCCTAAGTGCTTAAGTGTAACGGTATCAGATTTTTGATTTATGAGGCCCTTCTAAGCAAAAAAATTAACACCAAACGAGTGTCATTCTATAAAAAGCTTCCATTTTGCAATCAGAAAAAGTAATTCACACGTTACAGGAGTTCAAGAATAAAACTTAACTAATATTCAACATTATAATTCAAAGTTTTCACCTCTCTTTTAATACTCCCCCTCGTAAATATGTCGAAGGAATAAACCCTAGATAGTTGGCAATGTAAGCCATCAGTCACAAGTCGGGAGGCGGGGCTATTCTTAAAACTTTTAATTAATTGTCTAAGTTCGAGACTGAAGTAGAGGGGCATTCGCATTACATTCCAAGAATTCCAAGTCACTGAGCATAACTAAAATTGTTCGCTAGCAAAACAACGCGATGGAACTTTATAAAGCTTTGATGTTTGATTTAAAGAAATTATATTTCAATTAAAATGGAATATCTGATGTCGTTTTGAATAATTCTGGGATCGGAATACCAATTAAGAGATTGGAATAACACCGCTACCTAATAAACGTGCCAAGTTTTTTGTTTCTTTATAAATTAAAACCATATTTGGCAGATATGACTTAACTGCAGCAGCTTTAGCTGGCAGTATCATCACAACGGTAATGTTTTCCCATTGTTTGTCTTATTTGTTTTAGTATGTTCGTGTAGTTATGAGTATTTATTTGTTCTTATATTTACACATATATATTTAGGATTAATAAATATTATATATATATATATACATATATAGTTTTAACAGTTTGAAGTATTTAAATAAATATTAATTCCACACTTTAGTTATTGCACCTACCACTGTTTGTCTCTGCATCACCCAAAGGTTGACTGGTAGAAAATGCCTACGGCATTAAGTCCGCCTCTGTACATTTGTGTGCTTAAAGTATTAAATAAATAATAAATAAATAAACTACCTACAAACATTCGCATACAAAGCAGTTTTAATTCAAACTCCTAACATACTTAGACCGCAAAATCATCAATCACCATAAATAATTCTTCCCTCTCCTTCCCCGTTCATAAAAATATCCGCCACCATTCTAGGAAATTATTTCCATTAGGAAAAAAAGTACACCATAACTTAAATAAATGGATGCACCGGGCCCCCTTAATGGTCGCATCACTGTCTAGGGACAAATAATAACCACGATAGAAAAACATTGTCATTCCGGAAGCAGAAACTGAGATACTGAAATTTAAGTAGGCTGGAAGTAAGATATTCCCTGAAGATCTCGACTCTCGATATCTAAACATACCTATACGATACCTTACAGGGAACACATTTACCCTTCTTAACGTCTAATCCCGCACACGTCGTAGTTAAGGGACAGCCAGCGGAAATTATTACTCGTTCACGTTACAAATTATCCCTCCCTATGTGGACTCCGGGTGTAACTCGGTTACACGAACTCGCGACCGTTAATTTACAGCGCGCCCAACAAATTAATATCTCTGATTTGGACCCTTGTCAGCGGGGGCCAACGACGAAGACCCTACCCGTGTTTGGGGGATGCCGCAAGGTGCGAGCGCCATGCCTCATACTATTATGGGGCCCAAGATCGTGAGCGAAAAGAGCTTTTGGTAAATCGCGAAATTGTGAAGAGTAATGACTCAAACCAAACAAAATATAGGAGTACATTTTTTTCTCGGTCCGGTGTACCGAGCAATCGGCTTTACTATCAATCTTTTTAACAGCCTAATCTTTTCACCGTCTTTTGACATGAGATTTTATCGTAAAGCTCACGACGAAGAAAATAATAAGATGAATCAAATTATTAACACCGGGTACCGCTAGAGTGAAGAACACACACCGTCACTCACGACATAAAAAATATGCGAACGGAGAATTAATATAATTAATAAGCACGACAGATCTCTCTATCAGCGCAAAAATACCCAAATTCTGTAATCAATAAACGTTGTTATCAATACAAAATTACCATACAATGCCAGTCTTATCACATCCGCTGACGCCCGTACCGAATTCCCTATACATTTGGCGCGTCGCATTCGTAAAGTACCAGTGACGACATATTAATCTCTGCCGGGATGTTCTAGCTTTAATATTTAGCCTGTGCTAGAGTGAGAACACACACCGTCACTCACGACATAAAAAATATGCGAACGGAGAATTAATATAATTAATAAGCACGACAGATCTCTCTATCAGCGCAAAAATACCCAAATTCTGTAATCAATAAACGTTGTTATCAATACAAAATTACCATACAATGCCAGTCTTATCACATCCGCTGACGCCCGTACCGAATTCCCTATACATTTGGCGCGTCGCATTCGTAAAGTACCAGTGACGACATATTAATCTCTGCCGGGATGTTCTAGCTTTAATATTTAGCCTGTGACGTATGGCAGCGTACGCGCTTGCTGCAAGACAAATATCAACGAATTGCGAGTAATAACACAGCTATTACACTGAGATAGCATTGAAGTCTGGAAGAAGATATAGAGAGCTATTGTAAACAAATAAAATCGTATCACATACCTAACCAAAGAACTATCCGTTGACTGGTGGGAACAGTTCCAGCTGATAGCAATTTGTTGAGTTAGTCGCCTGATGTGTATAAAAAATATCAATTTGATTTAATTGTTCCGTGTCACACGCACCACATAAATGAAGATGTTAAATTCTGGTAATTAAGGTTTATTGTTGTTTCGACGTTAATTACTCCTTTAAAAAGTTATTTCAGAAGTTCTTCCGCTAAATAGTAGAACAAATACATCTTCCACTATTTCACACTTCTTCTAGACGTCTATTAATCTCGGTAGGAAACTCAGAATATGGCTAGCAGTGGCGAAAGGACCATAGAACACGATTCCTACCGTTTCCCTTAGGAGTCCGCATCATCAAGTCTACCGTTATTGAAAAATGGCACAGTCAATAGCGTCTACTATTGCCAAAAAATATAGTTACACTATGGGCATTTAATTCACCATAATTCAAACAACAAAAACGTCTATTTCTAGCTTTGAATTAGCAAACAACAAAAAATGTCCTAAAAGAGGGTTCTTTTAGGACATTTTTTGTCAAAAAAATGTCATTTGGTGCCAAAACGTCAGAATCGGGAACTAAAAATTCAAACAAAGTTAATAATAATTCATGTTTAACTTTATTCATAAGTAAGTTAAGACCGAACAGCTTCGGCTTCCCTCTCATAAAAATTGACCCCTCGCCGCTGATGGCTAGTCTTATTCATACTCAACTCTAAATATTTGAAAGGAATCTTGCATTTCGTCCGTGTCTGTCTCGGAAGCAAGCTCGTTTTGTTCATGTTTTCTCAGTTATCGCTTGAGTTTATAGCGTCAGTGTTGAATATAACGAGAACTAACGAGCAGGATGACGTCATAACTGTGTCAAACAGCTGGGTACATACTGCTGTGGTTGTGTGACGCAATACTAGAAATAAGAGTCTATAAATTTTAATTCAAAATGCTGACGTTTTTTTCTAAATGTGTAGATCAGCAAAAATAAAAAGATTACTAACCAATCCGTTAAACAAAAAAACTCAGACTCGGTCGGTAGTGAAATTGCTTTGATCAACATTTTAACGAAGCAGATGCAAATTTTTTAAAACCACTAAATTCTCTGAATAGTATTCCATTTACATTTGATGTGACTAATCGCGCAATTCATTTTATCCAACGTAAGCATCGGTGGTTCAGTGGTAGAATGCTCGCCTGCCACGCGGGCGGCCCGGGTTCGATTCCCGGCCGATGCAACATCTTTTTTTTGCTTTTCTTTTCGTATAGAGCATTACAAATCGGTTGAAATAGTTTACAAAAATCTAAATCAAAAGTTTAAAATTTCAAACATTTTGTGAGAACAGCCATATAAGTATAACAAAACTGGAAGTATAAGAAGGAAGTTTTCCAAAATTACTCAACTAACAGTTTCGTACATTCAGCATAGAAATCCGAGTATATACGAACAGGTTCCGTAAAAAGTATGCTCATACAAGAAACGGCGATAAAACCCCGACTGTATTTGGTCGGATATCGCAAATAGTACAAATACACAACATATTCAAACACGTAGGTACTTCAGTCCGAGAGATAGTAACTATAACTAGTGGAATGTATGTACCGAGACTGAATTTGTGGTACTTTTTAGTTTATGGAATCGCTATTGGTGAACACGCTCTTGTTTAGAACTTTGTACAGACATTAACAAAGTTCTGAGAAAGTCGACGTCGTCTATAGTTGTTTATTAAACATCTACATGGGTTATTTATTGAACATCTACATGAAAATCTTCTAAGCTAATACTTTTACAACTGCGAGTTTCTGAACCTAAATGTCAATGATAAAACCTAAAACCCATCAACATTTTAAGTAGGTAAATTATCCATACTGAGTCCATGCAAGTTCCATATGATCATTATCGGCGAATTTAGCCATTTAATTTTACCATAATGGAACAACGCCTCAGACACCGCAATGAATGTGGGCACCTACTGGGTATAGATGTACCTACCGTCGAAACGAAAAAAGCATAAGACGACAGTGTAAAGGAAAACCTTCACAGCCGGACCACAAAAACACCAGTTGTCTTCGCACCCACTTCAAAAACATTTCCACGCGAAACGGCATTATCATCCGTATTTGTATTCCAACGGCGCATTCACTTACTGGCTCAGGTGAGTGACGCAACGGGCGCGGGCCGGTAAAATAAAGAGCATGTAACACCACCTCCATATGTATGCAATTCACTCGTTTGCATCGGCGTAAGGCGACGCGACTGCAATACTTGCATGATCGCAATACTTGATGTACACAGTGGAATAACAGATAAAATGTATGCGGTAATTCAACGAATCATACTGATAAAAATAGACAAAGGGACTTTTTTTAAACATTCTAGAATCATCTTATGCCGAAATCAAACAAAAATGTGGAAATGCTGAAATGTGAAAATTCACTGATGGGACGAGGCTTTAGTGATGTATGAATTCAGCCTTTCCAGCAAGTTATCAAGGTAATTAACACTTGAAAACCATAATTATTTCCTTTTGAATAGGCATAAACAACATTTTGAGTCAAACAGGACCAGTAACCAGAATCGATGGAACTATTACAGAGAACATGTGCCTAAAATTGTGCATAAACTTCACAAACGTACAGATACAACAGCTTCTGACCAAGCGTCAAATCAGAACAAATATTAATATCCATTAATACAAATTCGACAGTTGATTAGATGTCCAATTACCGCTGTTATGATATCAGCTGCCAAATTAGTCTGCTTATACCACCCAAATCATGTCAAGGGTTAGACTAATTTATGTGAGAATTTCCAAACCATCATAACTAAACTTCATGATAGGTATCAACTATCGTACTATCAAGAACTTAAGGCGAAGAAAAAATCATAAATTGTCTTTCATGTTACAGAATTGTATGAACAAAAAACCTTGAATGTGGATATGAAGAGGGTCTTAAATACCTATAAACAGATAGAGATCAAGGAAATTGGTTAATGTATTGGCTAGGTTTAATGAAGTCAAAATGAAGTCAAGATTCTGGAGTTCATCCAATCAATACCATTCAGAGACGAGAGGCCCTCAAATTTCCGCACTACAAAACGCAATCAAATTCGAGTTTTGTTCGCAGATCCATAGTACTCGCACTCGTCCCGATGAATACATTACAAATGTGCGCCTGTATGACGCATCGCCCGATATCGGAAACCGCTCCGCGTATCCGACAACGTTTTATTTCCGATATCTGAACTCGTTCAATGCTCACTTCGATGTGATAGACGTGATACCTTACATTTTCATTGGATCGATCCGCGCTAACAAACTACTTCAAAAGCTGTCCAAAAATAAAATCTTCGTTATGGACATGCACTACACCTTTTCCATTTCAGAATGGAACGCCGGAACTATTTCGAAATCGAGAGGCTTTTTCTACAAAGTGCTTTTATAATGGTAGATTCTTAAATTTCATCTTCTAAAAGGATCTGTCTTTTCTATTACGGCACTTTATGCACATGATTTATCTTCTTGAAAATTGCTTACATTTTTCAACAAGAATTTTACTACAAGGACGTCAACTACACAGCAGCTACTCATATCACATAGTAGATCGTTTGCAAACTACATAGCACTGAAATATCTTTATTGAGAAGTAAATGTTAAGGAGCACAAATAAAAATGAAAAAACCTTTTTAAGAGATCACCGGAAGCATGAAATAAGAATGTGGGTAAGTAATATTTGGGGTATCACAATATTGGCATGGGATTGAAGTAAAGCAAGGTGGCTGATCCCGAGATGCGTGGAAAAAGCCAGCTGTCAATAAATAAAACGTATATATGGAATCCAGCGTTTATTCCATTCAGCAATGTTGGCGACACGAGTGGTATTGACAAGCGATTCTTTAATATAAACATTGCCTGGCACCCAATGACGAATTTATATTGAAAATATCGTTTATTAAAAACGCATTTGAGATGTTGATTGATATTCCAACTTATTTTTTGTTCGATGTGATATTTTACAAAAAGAAAACATTACGCTTAATCAAGGAAGATAAACAAATTATCAAAAGCTTTTTGCTACGAATTCCACTAATGAAAAGGCTGCAGTCCAATTTGCAAAGATACTAATTAGCAAAAAGGAAAATTAAAAATTAAATCGCCACTCAAAATAACGATGCACTTAAAGTCGCCGTGCCGTCGGGTGCCATTTGAACAGATGATTGAGCCAATCGAGGTACGGAGGGAGGTGACAAAAATAGGTCGTTTGGCCCCGGCCCGTGTGAATGCAGTAAGGCCTAGGGTGCACAACGTCATTTACTTTATAGTACCAAAGAGGCCGTGAGTGAGTCGAATTCAAAGGCACCCTCGCGAGAAGAGCTCTCCGCATTAGCCGGCGTTGCGATGAATAACTGAAGCCATGAGGAATAAGAACGGTGAAAAGACGAGCGACTTTTGTTACTGGATTCTTTACGCAGCTGTTTTTGAATCAGCTCACTTCTAGGTTAAATGAAACTTATTTTGAGTAAAAGAGAAATCGAATGGAAATGCGATGCTTGTTTGAAACGAATCCTTGTTCAAACTGAGGTTAAGTTAGGAAGAAAAATATAACTATAATATGTAAATGAAGCAAATAAGGGCGTTGTCTACCAATTACCTAGGTAAGTTGAAATAGCAAAAATGGAACAAATAAAGATTTAATAGAGGAATTTATTATATAGGGTTTTTGAGGTGGAAAGTGGATTTTTAGGGAGAACCCTAAAAATCCACTTTCCACCTCAAAAACCAGGTGCGACATGCAGCTGGGAAAATTCCTGCTATTGTAAAAATCGGTCCGCGGCGCGCGCGTAACGAAATCCGATAGTATTGGCTACAAACAGAAATAAAAGAGCAAGCTTCTCTCGTTTTGTACGTAAAATCGTTAAAGCCGCTTTTTTGTCCGACAGTAACGTTGGTACCCAAGTTTTTTTGCAAAACTCGAGAGCTGAAGGTGAAATGTTACTGTATTTCGTAACTGCCAGCGTACATTTAAATATTCGGGAATATTTATGAAATGGTGGTACTTTTACTTTTCAGGGGATAACGTTTCAATTGCAGAATTACATATTAAAATTTATAGTTTTGAAAAAAATGTGCCCGAAGTTCACGAAGGTTCAGATACAGTTAATGAAGTTATGGCCTCGCCTGAAATTTTTTAAGTTTTAAAAATTTCAGCGCCTCTTTTTACTGCTGTGTAGGGACAAAAATTATCACGAATTCATAAACCCTAAAATTAAGGCTCAGGTACATAAAAGAGAAACCCTCAAGGAATAATGAATTCCAATAAACTCGTAAAATCATAGGCGTTCGTATTCATATAATCTGTGGTCCCTCGTAAATACGTTGATTTGCATAATTACGTATTTATTCACAGCTAAACACATATTCTGTCGTGCAAGCAAAACCTGCCTCGTTATTCAAACCAGCAATAAATATTGTTACATAAATGTTATGTAAATGAAATCAATGTACATAACAAATTCGGACGTTTCACATAAGCATCGATGGTTCAGTGGTAGAATGCTCGCCTGCCACGCGGGCGGCCCGGGTTCGATTCCCGGTCGATGCATCTATTTTAGTTTAGGTATTTTTTTAATTATATTTATCACAATGTGCTTCATTCAGAACATTAAAATTATGAAAGAAACTAGTAGCTATATAATATTTTGTGAACATAAACTTTCCAACAGAAACGTAATATAGAGCTAAGAGTCGACTATCTTGAATTCTTTCAAGATGTGGATTCGTCTTCACTTCCACCTCTAATCCACTAATCCTCACCTGGCGCGACATTAATAGGGCTGTCACCATTTACTTATAAATAAAACAATTATTTTACCTTTTTTTATGGAATAGGATTAAAGTGGCCCGTATCGTATTACCCAGTTACTGGGTTGTGGAGATCAGATAGGCAGTCGCTTCATGTAAAATACTAATATTTAGCTGCATCTGGTTAGACTGGAAGCCGACCCTAACATAATTGGGAAAAGGCTAGGCAGACTGTAAGGTCAAAAAAAACAAATATTTCTTTTCCAGTTTGATATTTTTCGAACATTCGACGTCACGCCGAATATTCTGTAATTCCTCTCTGCGTCCGGATTTTTGACATCGTACATGAAATATATTTTTTATTCCAATGGTTGGCCACGAGAATTTCTCGCTTGCACACGCCCTCTGATCTCGTAGCTTAACCGCAGCCACGGGGGACGCGGGACGCAAAGCGCATTCCACACCGCTCACCCTTTATATTCACTACAATTTCGATTGCTCGTCGACAAAGAGATAAAAGGTATGTATGTCCCGATAATGTGGTACCTGAAGGTATATACGAAGGTAAGCGTACCGGAAAACATGCTCATTATCATGGATAAGCGCAAACTTTAATCAGCGAAAATTTTCCAGAAAATTTGTTTGTATTTCCAGTTTTCCAGGCTGTTAATATTTGTACAATATTGACAAAGGATTCTGAGTCAACATGTCGCACACTATAGTCTTGTGGTAACAATTTCCCAGAACGCCATTTATGTTTTACGAAGTAAACTAAATGAGAAACTTAATTTCCATTATTCGTATCTTTGCTAGTGAACATAGATAATTTAAATTCCGAATTCTAGTGAAAATTATGAGCGTACTGCGGTACCATCCATCACGTAGGTAGTCTCCGAATGTGGTATTCTTTTTCGCTTATTGTGTCGTGGTCAAAAGATTTTCTCACCGTCGTCTCTTGCCGCTGTGCGATCGCAGCTAACCGCAGCGCTATGAAGCGACGCATGGCGTAAAGTGCATTTTGCACCGCATGCTCTTTATTTTCTATTAGCCTTAAACGAAAAGCGCTGGATGGTACAGTGATAGCTGAATAGCGCAATCACTGTTCGGTTTAAGCTTTAGGGGGTTGATCTTGTTTAAGAACTTCGTGGTATCGATTCTGTGTTAGCCAAGATTAGGTGGTGTGCATGGAATTCTGAAATTATGCCTTTATAAGTGTTTTCATCGGCTGAATTTCATGAAAGGTAAGGAGCTCCCTTTAATATAGATTTTGTCGCCAACCCTAAGGACTATTGGAACAGTGAGACTTTAGGGCTTTGCCCAGACAATCTGCAGGCTTAATGTTGGAGGGCATTAGCGAACATTCCGGCGCGGCCCGCGACAATATCGCCACAAATTGCGCTAGCGGCGTGCTGTGTGCACTACTTGTGCTAATGGTGTGCCACTTTTGTTAATACGCTTTTTAAGGCCGCTTTTAAAATTGCGAGGGGCAAAAAGTTGTTTGGTGAACCGCAGAAGCTACTTAGGTGTGTTCCCACTTTAGGATGGAATTTTGGGTACGAATTGAGATTTTAACGCATAATTTATGAACTTGACTGGTTAAAAAAAGGGGCAGAAACTTTTGCAGACAGACCGAATCAGGGCGAGCTATAATGAAGCTAGTAATAAAATTAAATCAGAATAAAATGACATCAGCTCGTGGGATAATTTCTATCTCTAGTTTTGTCACATAATATTAAGGCAAATATATTTTCATTGAGTAAATTTTCAACTCGTTTTTAGTACTCATTTTGTTATTTACCTCAGTAAAACAAAAAGGGATGTTTGTATGACAAATATTATTTAAATTTTATGCGAAAATAGGATTTTGAGCAGTAAACTTTTTCGTCGGTTTGTATAAATTTGTAAAATACTTTTCTGGACGCTGGAGCTCGGGTTCAGACGTACGTAATTATGTGACACAACGGGGAAACTGTAAATAAAAGTTCCAACAAGTTAATTACACATTTCCGTGTGTGTTTGACAAAATATGAACGTGATTCTGAGAATGTAATAATATTTATACGTTGCAGTGTCACAGCTACTACCAGTTCACGGAATTACAAATTCTGTCAACTTTATTGTGGCCGGGGTCGAGTTTTACTGACAGATTAATTTGAAAACGTTCGGATTTTGAATAAAGTCTGGACTAAACTAAAGTAACGAGCGACAGCATTTATTAGAACGGAACACAATAGGTATTTAATAATAACTCGAGTTAAAAATGTACGCTTATTTTAGAAAATATTTTTACCTTACATAACAAACACATGCGATAACAGCAGAGGGCAGACAGCGAAACAAGATTAACTTCAGTCCGATTTCTAAAATAAAGTGCAATAATTAAATTAATGAACGCGGTGCAAACAAAGCGGGCGGCGCGGCGGCGGCGGCGGCGGTGCTGAGTGATATTGTGTTTGCTCGTCGCTCTGCAGCCCGCACAAATACCATATTCATTTATTTACTGTTTGCAAGTACTAACTGCTAGTTAACGCCCGTACTTACTGGAATGAAAACTATAACGATACCGCAAACTGCCAACTCTAATATCCTAAAACGGGCATAGTAACAATACGGGAACTAAACTTGGACAATATAAAATGATGTAAACATTGCGGTGGTATAAATAACTGTTATTGCGATACGGAGTGGTTAATAAAAATTTTCCTCGGAATAGAAACGACAGTATTTGCTGTTTGCTTAGAAGATGCTGAGTTTTTGGAATTACCGCTACTTAGTAGTAGGTAGCTATTTAGTTTAATGCGACTGCGGTGTACCGACGTTTCGAGCTTGCACGTTCAAGATTCCAAAAATATCAAGTGTATATTACAAAAATATCAAGCGTATTCTGAAAATGAATTGATAAAATTTTGGTACATTTTATTTTGAATTTACGGCATCATTTAGAATTGGCTATAACATAAAGACGAACGATGTCTACGTTCGTCTGAAATTTTATCGAAAAATATCACAAGAGTTTTCAACATGAACCGTAGACTCCTAGTTTTGGATACAGGCAAATTCACAAAAACTTGAAAGGCAACATTAAAAGGACCATGCCATGGCTACGAAACCGACAAAAAGCTTCATTTTAAAGCCACATAGCAAACAGAAACAAGAATTTACCTATCACGTTTTCCAGGTTTTCATTCCCATATAAACCGCTTATTAAATTTTCTATAAATTCGTTCATTTGCATACAGGGAGCGAAGCGAACACGCGTCATTCGCAGAAGCGAGGCGCGGCGTCGCGACGCTATGTCCCCAATTGGCCAGCTGCCAATAGCTCAATACATGGACGTCGGAATTCAATCAAAACGCCCTCTGACATGGCGGCCATTTACATTTGTTAATGGTTTTTCTGAGGTCTGGTGATGTTGGTTCAAGCTTACGTTATTTTATAAAATGTATTTTCGATTTCTGTAAACACGGATCCTTTTCTCAGAAAGTAGTTAGTACAAAGAAAAGCTCTATGCACAAACTAATAAAATGTAGTCTGACTTACATATCTTAACTCAGACTGTGGGGCATAGTGTGTAACTAGCCTTACCGAAAAAATCCGCTGGGGTTACCATTCGTAAATTAGGTATTTATTTGGACAAAAAGCTGACGTAGTAGCGACCTATGTAATGTATACGTTTGTTTTTCCCACTTATGTTTGTATTCAATGAACATTAGTGTTGTGAAATACTGAGATTAAATGTTATGGCTGAACGATGTCTACCTAAATTAATTGTATGTAAATAAATTCTGATTCATACGAAATATACAATCAGGAACTGAATTGAATGCGCTATGGGTTTTGTTACACATTATACAGGGAAAGGTACACAATAAGTATTGAACAGTGAATAAGTATGCTGACAGATTAATAACACGCGGGTACAATAAAATCATTATTAATAATTAGTGTGGCTACACTACATAATAGTTTTCCGGATATCGTGTTTGGCATTGTTATGGTAGATTTAAGCAATGATACCGTTTACATAATTATAGATAAGTATTAAAAATTAATAAGTCTTGTATGTTTTATGTCCGGTAGGCACTTGTGTGTTACGGTAGGCACTTATTTTCAACATGTGTTCATAGATAGTGGACCTAAATGTAGCACGTGTACAGGTATTTTTCCAGGGAAAAAATGAGAGTACACAGGAACAATATCATGAATATTTATTGATCGCAAATATAAACAACCTTTTATCCACCACATTTGTTTCCATCACAAATGTAAAGACATCGCTAACACGAAATAGCCTTAAATTGAAATGGTAATGGAAGCACCGTTTCCAAAGAATTGTAACAATAATAAATATAATAACACCGTATTTCATCAATCATACTTTTCCCACTAACCATACAATAGGAGTGTTCATACGTGAACAACGCACATCACTACAGCGCTAACATGCGCAAATATTTCCAAGTCCTGACACGTGTTTATAATAAAAACATCATCCCCGAGTTTTGGGGGCAGGAGAGAAAAAATATAATATAAACGCGATAAGTTCTGAACATCGCGTACTATTCGGCATACCCTCACAATATACACAGAATGAGTACAATAAATATAACACCGGGGGAGAATAGCAGGTGTGTCGAAGAACCGGTCCGCGGCCTAAGAAAAGCGTGAAAAACTCATTCGTAAACAACAAAAGGAGAACCGACGTTATAACTCAAGCGGAGGGGGGCGTCAGGTGCGGAGTTGAGATAAAGTACTGGCGTTATGCTCTATCCCGTGATTTAGATATGACCTTCTGAACGCAATCTGCATTAGTAACAACCCGGGGGGCTAGGAGGTCGCCACCCGCTACCTACTGTGTTTTATTGGAACTTAACACCTGCGTGATATGAAAAAGGATGAATGTGTGGAGAATTGTTTTGCAGAACCCGCCTAGACAGCATTAAATTTAATGTTGCTATTGTTGTTAAAATAACAATACATTCGCATAGCAATGTTCTAAAACGTACTGATCCAAGTCAGTGTCTGGTAAAACATATGACGTACCGTTTCCTTTGAAATTATAGCTAGAATCTATGGCAAGAACGTTGCCATTGCCAGGTAGCAAAATGTGCGTCCCCAAGGTGTCGTATGACAAGTTACTTCGACAATAACAGTCTCGATAGCCTGCAGCTATATTAATCTGGAGTTCTCTACGCTAGCTCACTTGCATAACAACTTTACGACTGCTAACACTGTTATTATATTTGACGATGGAAAACCGGAATATTCTAAAAGCTTGCACTATATTTCATGGCGTTGGTGGTCGTAAATCATTATAAAAGTGTCCTGACGCCTCTTCACTCGCTTACTTATCCAGCGAGTATTCAGCAATAAGGTAAACTTTAAAAGCGATTTTCTCGGCCTCACTGAGATTACTTTCGCATCGGCGCCCGCACCGACTGTGTGTCGCGTTGTGTCGCCCTGAACTAAGTTTTAATGGTGGCTGGCACTTGTCGGCTCACAAAGTTACGTGGTTTTCAAGCACAGGGATGCGGGCACAGCGCACCGCGCACCGGCACTGACCGACCTCGCACTTTTATTACTCAAAATTGCGTTATTAAAGACTGTCGCACGCTCGGCGGAAGTTTTCCTACAATGTTGTATTGATATTTCCTGAAGTTTAACGCGAGCCTATAAATTAGTTTTAATCGTTTACTATATGCTTTAAAAACATACGTTGGCTTTGCTGTGCGTAAATATACACGTACATTACATACCATCAATATTACATGAAACTCCTCACAAACGTCAATCAACGAAAAGACTACATGATCTTCGAATTCTTCCACTTCGTTACATGGATATTAAACCTCACCACATAGACTGACCTGCTAATGAAGCCGCAATAACACAAACAGACCTAGATAATCGGCTGCGGGCACGCCGAACTCCGTAGTAATCAATGAGGCCGACAGACCGAGGCCGAACGGGAGATTATCTTAATGGTGACGACGCTGAACACAAATTATGTATGCGTGAGGCACAATCGGGCCAAATGAGAGGCCAATCAGCGGCCATCCGTGCACATGTAAACGGCACATTGACAGACGTGACGGCAAACGGAATCGATAATTTGCACACATGACCAAACCATACTGATGATCACAAGTTCACAACGCGTGTTTGCTGGTGCGTTGGGGACTTTGAAATGTTCACCTTTCAAGGTGATTTAAGGTAGGTTTGTCAGAAAGAGTATCGCGTAAGTGCACAAAGTAAATGTAGAATTTAAGTCATCGAAATAATCATGTTTTTATCATGATGAATTTCATTGATGACTAAAATCGAAGACAACAGAAGCATTTTGCACACTTGATTAATTATTATCATACCTTCTCTTATCATTCTGAATTCCCCAATTAATTTTGTTAATCAGTATTCCGCGATAAAATTATTATACAAAATATCAACAGCCCATTCGTTATCATTGTTGTGATTAACTTGAGAGCACTCATATACATTTTAATTAAGTACATTCAACTTACCGAATTTCGTTATTTCAAGAGAACCTTTTCCAGTAAATGAGTACGAAAATAACAATATCATAACAAATGATTCGGCCATTTCAATCATTTAATGTAAATTATTTAATAATGTTTCACGAGCTATTTATATTTATGAGCTGCCTCAGATAATGTATAAAAATACGGAGTAAAATGCTGCAACTAAAAGCGATACCCGTCACGAGCAGAATTGAAAGAAAAAAAGAAAATGTGTAAGTACTTTCTTTGGTAGGAAAAGCAGATACCGAATAACCTCCTTTTTTTAAGTCGGTTAAAAATATTTAAAGCAGGGACAAAAGTCGATTGGCACTTTTGTATTTTCAAATTTTAATTATAAAGCTAAATATTTAAACAAAATCGGAACAGAAGTAAAATTGAAAGAATATTAACTCTTTGCTTTTATATGAAATGCTTAAAAACATAGTAGCGAATATTTCTGTTTCAATTTAAAAGATATGTCAAGTAGCAGTTTTAGGTAATCGAATTTTTTCACATACACAATGTGTGTGGCTCATTTGCCTTAGAAAAGGTAGCCCAGTCAGTATAACTACATACGTCAAGAAATCAATAATAACATTGTGGCGGCATCTACATCGCCACATGCGAACTACGCATCAAACTGACGTCACGCAAAATTCTGCATCGCGCAAGCATAGTTTACCGCGTGATTGCCATAAATACAACGTCATCAATCGACAGGTAGCAGCCCACCAGGCACGACGCCTGGCTGGTCGGAGCATCTTCCCCTTTATATGGAGGATGAGTGAACTTTATACCCTGTTCCTCATACATATATAGAACATTAAAAACAAGAATTCCCAGTATCGATACAATGAAAAACAAAAGCAAGCAAACAGACCAAGAAAACTCACGGTACACTTATTTTCTTCAGCATAAAAATGTTAATACTCGTACACATACACAGCGCAAGAAACACAAATGCGTTGTTTAGAACTGTTTATGTTAACTCGGGTCCCGCTTCCCGCACGCGGCCGTCAATATGTCGGCAGTAACAACAAGCAAGCCTCCACGGAAAAACATTGGAAGAACACCAATATTTTGTTAGGCTTAAAAAGTTTTAATAGAAGCCATGGAAATAACATTACTCTGTTTGTAGAGCAAAAGCGCTATATAACTGTCTCAGGGAGTAATACGCGCATTATAATGCGCATTGTCGTTTAATGGTGAATATATTGATAAACTTTTAAGGATAAACTAAGCTTTTGGTTGCGTTGCGCGTAACGGATCCCTTCAGGGACCCATGTTTAGTGGCAGGACACAAAGATTTTTTTTTTTTTTAAATCTGTGTTTAGAATTATCACTTATCCGGATATATAGCATTGCGGGTTCAGTAGATATATTCTAATTTGATTCGGCTGAAGTTACGTGCGATTCCTACTCCCTATCAAAGTTTGTATTCGCGAGGTCTACTGTTCGCAGAACTACTAGTTTTATCTATCAGCAATGTGGAGTGTTTATGTACAGTAGGTAGGTAGTAGTCAGTAGAGGCACTACATGAAGATTGCAAAAGATCGATTTCAGGCAAAGTTAAACATGGAGCAAATGTAGAATATTGAGCTTAAAACAATCTAATTCTCATTCAGGGTTAACCTGAAGTCATCATATATTAAAGCTCTGCCACGTTTCGCTGGAAATTTCCAACTCGTAATGGAAATAATTCAGTTACTCCGTCTCAATCCTATTAATCAATAATGCACAGGTATTCCGATGAAACCCCACGTGCGTGTAAGGTCTGTTCAAGATTCCAGGTACCTTTATCACGGAACATTAAGTTCACGTGTCAAACATGCTTCACAAAATAATATGAATGAAGTTTAATATCTTCGATCTTCAAAGAAACTACGTGCAAGTTTCAAGAAATCTGCTGATATCCTGCCATCCAGACTACGTGTTACGTGCTAGCAATCTGTCACTACTTGCACTACACAGACTTTGAACACGATACCTTTTACCTGCACGTGACTTCAAAAGCTTCGAATATGCGTCCTACATGCTTCAAGCTTGCCGTACTAGGAAACCATTAAACGATAGGAGTTTGACACGAAGCGCCACGTCCGGCCCATATCTCGGAAAAATTCCTGTATAAAGCCCTGGACACACTTGGACAGTCACTACAGAAAAATGAATAATTCAGAGTGAACAAGCAGACTGCAACGGTTGCGATGAAATTCTCGATTCATTACCGACGCGTCGGCTCATTCAAATTCCGAAGAAGTGTAGTAATTATTCAAGAGCGGAGTGGGGCACATAATGTAAGTTTTAATGAAAGAAAGTACAGGTCCATTACGAATGGAATATTCATTTCCTACTGGCAGCCCTGCCCTGTGCGAATAATAATGATATCCAGTTATTGTTATAGCTTCTATGTAAGCTGAATTAATTCTACGAGCACAATTTGCTACATGGGTCGGCGCTGTGACGTTTAAGTTATAATACTTAATGAGCGGCGGCCATGATGTCGGAAACAATGTATTCAGATAGTTGACTTTGCCTAAATTAAATGTAGTAGATTATTCGCTTATATTACGAGTTGGTTGCGGTATACCTTGCTCATTAGGGTAAACGATACACGAACTGTTGGTCAGTACTTAGTTAAATTATTCTCTAGATTTGGTTCTTCTGTCAATCTATTCTTGTCTTGTCTTGATTGAGCATCAATTATCGTGATGAATGTTTAATATCGCGTGCGCGTGTCTTGATGGCGCTTCGTGACCGACATGACAGGTGAGGCATTCATCAGTTACATACATACAGTTTTCCTTCTATTAACTTTAAAAGACCACCTTCAAGATGAAAAACGTTAGCATCCCCATCCAGGGATTTGCCAATATACGCGCTGCCGTAAGTCCTCAAAAGTAAATAATACAAAGAACAAGCTAAGTTAAATCGGTCCAGGTGCATTCCGTATTTGGCCGAGCGCTTCGGGCAAATCCTTCGGCTTTATGCCCGGGTTTAGTTGCGAGGGACACTAGTGGTCCCATATGGGGGCGGGCCGCGTTAGTGTCGTACACTGGAGCGACGGTAAGTGGACACAAGCGGAGCGTTACTGTTGTCTTATTGACATTCCATTTTTGAAACGGGCACGTTCCGATTGTGTGGTTTGGCCTAATTGAACTTTAAGGTTAGATCGAGAGCACTTTGTTGGTTAGTTTGAGATTTTCCTATTTTCGTCGATGGTGAGTGGTTAGAATCGTTTCGGATTTTCTTTTGCGAACAATATGGAATGGTTGCATACAATGAGTTTTAGTTTATTCATTATTATGGATAATAGGACTTACCGTAACGTGAATCTGATATTTATTAATTTCTCAGTCTCTAACAGTTTACGGACAAGAAGATAACAAACAGAAAAAATCGCACAGTGGTGATGTGTGTGATATTTAAGTACGTATTAGAAATGTAACTTCGGCTAGTAATAAATCAAGTCAGCAGTTGCCAGTTTATGCAAATACAAATGAAAAGAAAAACAAGTTTCTACTATCATAAATCACGCCATTTAAATGTGTTATTTGCATATTCGAAGACGTGAAATCGAATGCTCTTTTAACAACTCGATAAAAACTATATTTAAATAGAAAACATCATAAGAATCTGTTATTCTTCAAGGTGTACGGAATGAAACTCGTTCATACTTTCATTACTATAACAATCAATACAGTGTGTACGTGTTTCCCGCGATTGTATTCATTACCTTAAATCTTAGTAAAATAGTAGTTCAAAACAACAACTTGAGTAAATTACAGCAAACGCAAGCCCCGCGAAACAACAGCTGCATATCATGGGGTTTTCAATGGATTATGAAAAAAGTTGTACCATCGACCGAAGAACAACTGGGTAAACAGATATTAAATGCTAAGTTAGTAAGTTACAATAAAACCGCTATTTCACCGCCGTCTTACATGACGAGGTGGCCGAGAGGTTAAGGCGTTGGACTGCTAATCCAATGTGCTCTGCACGCGTGGGTTCGAATCCCATCCTCGTCGGATTTTTTTAGACATAAAATATTTATTCAGACAATACCCACTGTTCGTCCGCTCCCCCAGGTTATCCGAGCGCGACCTTAATTAAGGCTCTGAAAACGGATTTCGTAATTAATAAATAAAGCTTCACAACCTAGATTACGGCAAAAAACGCCTAATATTTTTTCATTAGGCAAGTTAATGATTCTGAATTTTCACGTAGAGCAGCGATAAAAAATCTGAGCCGGTTTTTTTTAAATTCACCTCAAAACAGAAAAACAGAATTTTCTAATAAAAATTCAAGACTGGCTCTAGCGTGAATTGACTGAACATCCCGCATATAATCCGCTTTGTTCCGAATTAGATAAATTATACCACAAAAAGATTCACACAAAGGAGGCCCGCCAAATGGGATGGCAATAAACATTGCGAATGTCAAATTCAGTCGGAATGCTAAATCGACACGTCTCAGACAGCGCATCCCTCTGTGGGAGATAATACGAATACAGGGCGAGCGACTTTTAACGTTCTAATGTAAAAAATACACATCATCTTTTGTATTTACGCCATACATTTTTGTTTTATATTCCTCTTTGCCGAAGGTATAACAGCTTTGTGTGGATTTCTAAGCATTATACGAAAGTATGGATGTATAAATAAGAACAAAATATGGAAGACTAACAAGCTTTTGTTACGAGAATTGAATAAGGTTGAGATGGAAGTAATGTAATGTTTGTGATGTATCTCTGAAAACTCTGTCAATTTGTATTATTCCTACTTGTACTTATTAAGTTACCATAGTAGGTCTCAACAAACGAAAATACCCATTGTAAATATTCGTTGAGGTACATACTACTTAATTTAATTAGTCTAAAATCATTATCTTCATTCACGTAATGGGGACAGTCGTGGTAAAAGTCAACAATTAACATAATCTTACTACGAAATCGAATAAATTTTAAAACTAATAAAGTATGCACAGAAAACGGCTTTCTATAAAAATGGTAGCTCGCTATTTCTCTGACTTTGAATAAATACAAGCTGCGCGACATTTTCTCTTTCAATAAAAGCCAATCAATTACTCATGATGTTAACTCGCAGAACTAATTTGAACAGCAGTTGTGACTTGTGAATTCAAAATGAATTTAATACGATTATTGTTATTTGTCTGACCTCAACGTGGCCTGGGGAATATTTGAAGAAATAAGCCACATAAGCCAATTAGTTTAAACCCCAACCCGTCAAAAACAAACAAAGAAAAAAGGCGACAAGAATAAAAGAGCGAGATTTAATAACGTGTCGTGTCAGCCGTCAGTGTCAGGGCACGAGCGGGCGCGGGCCCCTCTATGTGAGCACGACGTACGTAGCCTCATGTCTAGTGGCCACACGGGCACGGATTGGCGACGTCTAGGAAATGGCTTTGTTTCCTCCGCCGAGCCACAGGCGCGCGCCCATCCGCCGGGAAATAAAATAAATGAATATCACATTATAAGAGCCGAAGGGTGGGGATTGAAAATAAAAATAACCTTCTCAGATGTTGCAGACGCCAAAATCTATGAAAGCCTTGTCTCGTGAAATTCAATTGAAGTTAATTTCGTTCATGTCTACGTTCCCGTGACGTAATCAGTTGTGTTGTTTAAGACTGAGTTCACAATGTTAAGTGATGCTCTTTGTGATGTTTACCAGGTTTAAGTGGATTTTAAAATCGTCTGAATTTTTGAAAAAGAGATCTTAAATTAGGTAAAAGGCAGTGTTCCATTATACATGTTTCTACTCGCAGGTACTGCTGGCTTCCTCGAAATAGTTTCCAAACTACATAGCGTGTTGCAAATACTGACCTACAAACGTAAAACCGCAACTTTGTCTATTTGTTCACAATATTCTAGTTGTACAATCACTATTTCATTGCTTTTATTGTTTAAAATAAAGTGCCTTCTCTGGAATGCAGAGCGCCTTACGTAAAACGCATAACAAAGAGTTGCTTGTCATTGTAAGTGCAATGTATACTAGAGTTGCATAAATAATAGGAGCATAGTCTCGAATCAAACGGTCGGCTGTCTATCGTATCGTATCCCGAGCGTTTTTGCAGAGCAATCGTGCGAGTTCGTGAGACTAAATTCAAAAACCCGACTTGCCCTATACAGGATGTTCAGTCTGACGCTTTCTATATATTGAATACAGTACTCACCTATCTAAATGATATGACAAAGATCAATTTGAAAACTTATCAAACTGAAAAAAATATCAGACGTTGTACCAGCAGTAAGTAATTACTCAGCAAGCACGGATCAGTAACGAATCAATTTGTACGTATTTAATGCAAAGTACACACAGAAAAAACACCAACTCTCTTATTTCCCGAGCGGCTTGTTACATACGCTACCTTATATAATCCCAAAAGTACACTTCAGGCCAAACATATCAATACAGGATGGGTTCTGTGAATATTCATTGGATCGTAGGGGTGGCACTTTTTGCAGCGATAAACCAGTGCTTCTCGGAAAAACCGATCACTTTCGTTTCAAAAGTGTTGCATACGTGATGGGAACTTGATGTAAAACTTGCAAGAGATATAAAAAGCAGACGATTTATTAGTAAACAGTTGCCTGTTACCTTGCACTATTGTGTAACACATTGCTAAAAACATTAGTTTTGCATTGGATGAAAATAAATCGAAACGCTCGTTTATAAACAAACGAATTACGCAAATCGCCATTCCGCAGTTCATTATTTGTCGATAAAAGTTGAAATCAAAACAAAAACATCGGACTAAAACATAGCCAAATTGCACAAATATTTAGTCTACATTTTTCTGAAATAGCTATCGAAAGCCAGAATACCTACATAGCTATCATTTTTCTGAATTCTTCTAAACAAAAACTAGATTTTATCAGATCATTAGTTCACCTCGCTTTTCAGTAACATTCCAGCCAGACAAAATGAAAGGATGTCTTTGCAAGTTGTCACCTATCAGCAAGTCGACAACACAAACTGACGAATACCTGGAAGAAGGAATGCAGACAACAATGACGTTTGAGACAACCTGAAGGTTTGGAGCTTGAAAAAAAAAACAGAAAAATAGCATGACGCAACCCTATGACATGCACATTCGCCCAATCCGTCGTGCGTGCAATGTAAACAGCAAACACACCAGTAAAAATACAGACCGTATTCTACAGTAAAAATAACGAATACACCCGGACCCGGTACGAATCGCGGATGAGTGCAGTCTCTCAATACATTGATTACGATTTCCGTGTTGGGAAGCCGTGCAGTTTACCGTTATGAAGTTGGGGAAAAAAGAAATATCCTACATTTGAGGGCTACATTTCCCTATTTTTACGATACAGTCGTATAATTTTTTCATTTTTTGTAACTGAAATTTCAAATTTTCTGTGCATACTGTAGGAATTAAGAATGCATGAATTTATTAATCAACATCTCTGCTATTTTGCAAACTATAACAGAACGGAAATTTGCGATTTAGTTTTATACAAATTAACAATTGAACCGACACTTTAGCAGGCAACAATTTTATTTAAAAGTTTACAAACAAAATTACAGTGCAATTAATATAATTATGAATATTTTAAAGCCCGCGGGTTTAATTTCATTATCAGTACAGTAAAGTATAAAATAAAGATCAGTGTTCAATGGCGGATATTTACCGAAGTCCGTGTCAAATGGTTTGTGTCACGGAACATTATTTTAGGCACGCGACTTTTGTTCGTACCTACTAAACGACGTGAAATATAATACAAGTTTGATATGATGGTATTATTACCCGACTGCCCCAGAAGGAGGGTAATGTTTTTAATGTATATTTATGATATGATGGTATTATTAACCTGAAAGCAAAGCTAACAAATTGGTTGCTGAATTTGTCTTACGACGATACAGAAGATATTCTAGCAATCACCTCATGAATACCTTTCTCAATAATGATACCTGTAATTGCTGAGTCACCTCAACCCGATTGCATTCAGTTATAATAATCATTGTTTGTGAGGAACTTTGGCTCCTGAGATACAAGTATCTTTTTACTTAGTTCAGGAACCAGCTGTTCTACCTGTTTTTGACAACCACTTGTACAATCATCCTTAGTGTATAATTTACCTATGTGTTTCTTCCGTGTACAATAAAGATTTGTTTTTTTTTTTTTTTTTTAATGTAATAAAATCTTTTGTTGTTCGGTGTTCGTTGGTACGAACTTCCGACTCCGGCTGGACGTTCCGTCCCTTTATTTTTTAATAAACTTCCCTTCGGTTTTTTTACGTTTTTGTAATTTGATCAAACAGGCTGGTTCAAACAGTTTTATCAAATTGGCATGAATGTGTGTGGGATTTGATCAAACTAGGTACTAATAGAAAAGATGAATGAGAATATATTTATGCGAAATTCTGGGAAAACTTACTCTTTTCCATTAGTAGTTAGTACATATTTAATGGTTTTTAACAAGGTCAACCCTGATACCTATTAGATTCGCGCTCGCTAATATAATATGAGGGAAATTCGCAAAAACCTGTAAATGTCACCACGTTTCATCAATTTTACCTAATGTGAAGTCGCAAATCAATTGAATTTGCTCGGTAATTATTGAAAAACTGCCTCGTTACGGCTCGTGGAAACTGTCGCGATATCGTGGGCGCGACAGGCAGCGTTACTCTTGTCGCGCCCACGATATCGCGCCTAATTTGTGGGAAGCCTTTAGTCTAGTAGTCGCGCAACTGTTGAGCATGGAGCCCTGAGTTCAGGTGGACAGTGTTATTTGGGTTTTCCATCAGGAAATTTTTCGGTACCAGTCCGAAGTGTTGAATGGCAATAGGCTCGTCTCCTGTTACAAGAGACCTCTGCCTTCTGATTGACAAATGTATTTTCTTTTCCATTCTTGGCAATTGAGTCGGTGTCGACTATTCTGCCAGTGTAACGTAAAGATGGTTGACAAATGTATGGATCGTGGTTTCTACTCACGACAAATATACAATACGGGTTTCAATAAGACAGCTTATTATCGCGATTCTATTGTCACTGCTATAGGACACTGATTTTATCAATGTTAGGTTTTATCGCCGTCGTTCCTGGTAAAGAATGGGCCATTCACTTCCATCTCATGGGTGTCGTAAAAGACAGCTAAAGTACCGTAAGTATCTGTAATGTCAACGCGGGTGAAGAAGGCGCTGTTCTTGTTGTAACGGTCACGAATGTTTGATTTGTTTTCATAGAGTGACAGTCTGACCTAAGAAGACAGTTTTGTTGGCTTTATACCTACAACTATTGTCTTAATGTCCCTCGGGAATCATCGCATTTCCGAATACAAACGAATGCTAATTTTCATGTCTATTAACAATAAGATTTATCGTGTATAATAATTTGAATACAGAACTAAGTACTTTATTGTTGTTTTGTTTTGATTTCCATGTGAACTATATAGAGCTGTAAAACTATTTTCCTTAAACTATTTCCTCCCATTTTTTAAATAAATTACATTAAGTTAAAAGAGTATTAACAACTCTATATCCAAGTCGATAAGTTTGCCGAGGGAAGTTAAGAAAAAAGTTGTACCTACCTATTTTGATCTTCCTACAATCGGTATCGTTCCGCCTACAGTTAAATTGATGAGATTTTTGTCTGTACGTGTACAAGTCTGCGGACATCCATAAAGTATGATGTTTTTACGAGAATTTTCAACGATTTGGGGTAGTGTTATGAAGTATTAATGCCATCATTATTCCACTGCGATGCTAGCCGCCTTGTCTAGCTCCGTCTCTCTCTCACACTGGAAAAATGGTGGCACTGAGAAGTCAAAAGTAACGTTTCGGACCTTTGACACATTCGAACTGACAGATTTCTTTCTTGTATTCCGTGTACAATTTGCTGTATACCTAATAACTTTTAAATGCCAACGTATAATGGGTGCAATAGCGTGCTTGTGTACCTTCACATACAATATATACCTACTACACCAAGTATAAAGAACAACTGTTGGTTCACACGACGGTAGCTGGTGGCTATGTATTATATTATGCGGGGTAATACAGTTTTCAATAATAGGGCTCCTAAACAAGAGGACTTACATTGTATCGTCATGATCGGTATATTACAAAACCCATTCAATTTGAATATTTTATATTCAATTTTATTATTCTATAGATGTTTTGTAGGTCGCATCTAAAATAGGAATCTATTAGGTATTATTCATGGTTTGTAAAACATGAGATTTGTAGAAGTACGTTACGGTTCTTTTTTTTACCTTCATAAGAATTTTTTGAATCAATTTTAATATTGCTATTTGCTCTTAATTTACGTATGTATCTATTTATTTATTTTATTATTTATTATGTACCCACAGCAAAATACATAATAGATACGACATAAATAAAATATGAGTACAAAGGTACTGCTTATTTTGCTTATCTATCTTATGTAAGTTCCCACTTTTACTTATAATAAATAGAACTTATTATTTCTACATGACATTGATTTCATTTTACAACTTTCGTTGTCATGTTGTGCTCATCATAATTAGATGTCATAGATATTTATTTACACACACAACACTTGATAGAGTAAAATACATAAATATAGCACATAGTTAGAGTTTGTTTTATCTTCTAATGAAAATTATATCGGTTTTCTTGTTTCTGGTAAACCGTGAGTTATTCACAAAATATTGTATGACAGCTTTTAGAGTGAACTCCGAAGCCTCTTGAGCATATCCCATTTATTAGGTAACTACATAAATTAAATCATTTTTATTTCAGAACCATTCCATATACATAGATACATGTAAAATTAAGATATTAGATAATTAATTAAAAGATTACAATTAGATAAAATTACTAAGTCATCAATAAAAACATTTTAAGTAGATTACAATTTTACATTATTAAAAAGATTAAGGGCCTTATCACAAGAACTTAAGACACTTGTTAAACGCGTGTTTTATGTCAGTTTTATGTCAAAATCCATACAGAAATGTCATGTTTAACAGGTATTTAGGCTAAACAACTGATAAACACGGTTTTGAGGTAATAAGGTTAAAGCTTAAAAAAAATACATTATAATTATTAATTATCTTAGTCTAAACTTAGGTTTGGATCCAGAATGCTCAACATGCAGCCTGGTCCAATAAGTACCGCATTATTGGGCAAACACCCAATAGGTACCCACTAATCACAAAGACGAATCCCACAAGAAGTTGAACACACGTTTCATCAGACCCGTTATCTCGACAAAAAAGGTCAAAGGAAAATTAGGTCAATTTAATTCCCGATGAACCTGAAGGAATTCCTTACAAGCCTGATGGACGTATTTTACCTACCGTTTGCGTACGGATTTATAAGCGTAAGGCTTTGCTCATACTAGCAGTGAGTAGATAATTCCTTGAGTGAAAACTTGAAGCGCGTTTTATCCTTGTATATTGTTAAGCATTACCGTCATCTACTGCCTAGGCTTCGTCCAGCTATGTTGGGGTCGGCTTCCAGTCTAACCGGATGCAGCTGAATATCGGTATTTCATATGGAGCGACTACCTATCTGACCTCTACAATTTAGTTATTGGGTAACACGATACACCTTGACAAGACTGGTTGTCAGAGTTTCGGGCTCCATTATTCGGTAATAATGATTTAAAAAATGTATCACCTAAGTTTAACTAGAGTTAAATGGCATTATTTATCGTGTAGAGCAAGCGATTCACTTTTTTATGACCTAATATATTAATCAATTTCGAATTTATTACTTCGGTAATTACGTTTTTATTACTAATTAAAATCTAATTTGTAGTTTTCAGTTGCGACACTAAATTATTCTATTTTATGGCTAATTCTAAGTATTAAAGAAACGGCAAATAAATTAGTGTTTCCTTACAGGTAGTTATAACACGCAATTACTGCTTTTAATACGAGAATTTCGTAAGTTTAGCCAAGAGAAAGGACTATTAAGTACAAGTCAAGAGATTCACTGAGGCATAAACCCAGTGTCCTAACTAAAAGCAATCGTTCCGCGTATACGCGATTGACGCGATCGTTTGTATGAATTTTCACACACACAAACGCGACTTGATTGACCGCGCGACTATCGCTTTTGGATAAAACGCCATCTAATCATCCAGCCAGTCACTTTTAAGATACCGACCAAATGAAGAAGCTTTAACAAAACTTTAAACTCCGCTGAACCCTAAAAACCACACAGCTATAATATTCTAGATGTACTGGCTTTATCTTCATCAATCAATATAAATAACCGCGCGACCGATCCAGGAAAAATGGCTCCGTGATCGCAATAAGTCTTCGTTCCAACCAGTGCCTATACGGTAATAAATGGGCCTTTTTTCGCCCAGGGATGTCGAGGGCCGTCTCGGAACAGAAGGGCCGCCTAATTCAATTAGTCACTAGTTTTGTACGTAACCGATCGACTACTACTTACTTGTTGGCCGTACGAAAAGGTGCGTGTTTTGGTGTGTAAACTGACCACCGCGTTTGTGGGTTGAGTTTGATGTTTTGTTGATAGTATGGATGTTTTAGTAAACATCTTGTCATAATAGTCAGGATAATTTCTTCTGCTCGGGCTACACTTCGCGTTATCGCGAACTTTTCTTCGTGCGCTCTCTCTCGCTCACCCTTCGATGTCTCGCTGAGCAACAGAGAGCGCACGAAGCGAAGCACTGAGCCAAAAAGAAGCGCACGAGCATTCTGGATGTTGCAGTAGGCATCGCAAACAGGGACAGAGGGAGATTTGAGTAATTTTGAATACTTGCCCCTCATTACTTTTTTCCTAAAGCCAGATCAGACATACAACTCAAAAACGGTCAACCTATTTATTTGACGACAGGTTAAACTATACAATATCTTTATTTTCTCTCTTCACAAAGGTTCACATAGTTATCATAAATATAATTGTAACAATAACGTTATAACAAAATACATAATATATGTTCCTTTGTGAGAGATTGGCGTCCATACTAGGATACCCTGTGTGACGGATCCCCACAGGATCGGACAGGTTAAACTAAACAAGGCTTTCAGTAACCGACGTGTTCATACAGGCTGTTGTTGTTTGTTAACAAGAGATTCAATTTACGAAAATAGGATACATTGTAACAAAGATGTACCTACATGTATCTTATTTGCGTAAATAGATAGTACTACCACCTAGTCTAAACATTTAATAAACGCCACAATAACATTACATAACGTATTTTCCTTTACTCAATGCCGACAAAGTTTCCTGAAACTGTAAGCAAGGTAAAACTTTTTCTTGTTCAACTTTGTTACTAGAACTATTAACGTCCAATGGGGGGGTGTTGCTCCCCCTATACAAAGCCAATTACTGACAAATTATAAATCAAATACTGTGTTTTATTTGCCATATTGTTTTCCCTGGGTTGAAAATTTGTACTGAAGTAATTCCCGTATAAAAAAAACTTGTATTATGAATCCTAAGCCAATATAAATCTTCCACAATCGAATCTAATACTCTTAAGAATGAAAGACCTACAAGTGTGCCAATTCTCGCGTAAATTGTAAGGATCAAATTGAGGGTTCCTCTCAATTCTTCACTTATAAAAGGGTTCTCCTTTGATTTAGGTAAAACTTGTACGGCGCCCGTCAATATTGTCCGCACTTGTTGGTAATCTGGGTACCTACTTGGGTTTTACTAAGCCCGAGAGCGAAATGATTACCTGTACGATAATAATTTATAGATAGGTTTGATTTTTTTCCCGAGCACTCAAACCGGTTTTTAGACTCTTTTCCCGACAGCGTATGTATGGGAAAACGGGTTGATATCTGCCGGTAGGAGTGACGCCTGTCATATACAGGGTTATTGGTAAAACACCAACAACCTCTTAAAGAGTCATTGTACTCATCATTATGAACAACTTTTACTATGGGAACAAATATGAAATCGCGAAAAAAAAAAACAGTTGTTCCGTACATTTATGTTCGCTAAACTCGTCAAAATGTATAGAACAGGTGTTTTTTTTTTCACGTTCGTTGTTGGTGTTTTCTCTCCTCCTTTCATATTATAACGCCGTCCCCGCGCCCTTTAGTGCCTCAAGGCAGCCTGAATGTGTGAAAAGCCTTAGGCTGATAAGCTTACATTCAGTGTGCCCAAAACAACATCACCTGAACTCCACATCGCTCAAAACTGGAAACAAAACTCAAAATAATTTTAATTGCAATAAACACCAACTGTTTGCCAGAAGCATTGTTTTGTTCCATTGAATCTAAACTTTAACAAATTAATGTTGTTTGGCTTTCCGCGATACGCTTTTAACTAAACTGACAAACACTGAAAGTTCTGGCTGTAACTAAACGAGATAATAGTATGATTATAATTATGTTGGATACAATGGACTCTAATAAAACTCACATAATGGTCTCATGGTCCGGTATCGGCTTTAGGTAGAGGTACTGTTTGCGACGACACCATCCGAATTTCTCGTCTATTGACACTACGAGTATATTAATTTATGCTTACGTACAGTGAAGGGAATATTACCTATTCGCAATTATACGGATTTGTCATTCAATATTTAGACCTCTTTATTGTCATTAAGTTTGGTTAGGACTTTTCATGAATCTGTATCAAAATACCTCATTAAAAGTATTCCTAAATTCAACAACATCTCTCCCATGTAAGTTAGTTCCAAACCATTGTAATATATAATTTTTAACGAAGGCCTCTGTCATTTGGGTGGTCGAATATTAAGCGTATTCGTGGCGATATACCGGCGGGGTCTGTCCCACAGGAAAGGTCGAGGCTTCCTTCCGTCCCACCCCGGGACCGCCTTTATTACGACTTTATTACGTACAATGAAAATCATATTTACTGAGATAGAAGAAGTCATAATAAACACATGCGCGTGAAGTATGGCGGGCACGCTTCTCTCTTATATGACATTTTTGGGACACCCCTCTCGCTCTTCCCCACGAGCATTCGACGTACGTCTGCTGCTTATTACGAACACAAAGAATCTCAAAACTGTATGCCGTGTCGCGTCGCGCCACGTCGTGCCGCGTCTCTGTGCGACGCGTTGACACGTTCTTGCATTATGTAATTCAGCTGAGAGCTGGGCGCATTTTTCATAGCGAGATTTCAAGTGTACGCTCCGCACACCTGTCACAGTTCCCTTTTCAGAAAGGAATATTACATTATGTCTTTCAAAGGAGCGTCGGCGATGCGACGGCGCGGCTGCGAACCGACGCAAACGACGCTGTCGCGTTCCACAAGTCGCGCAGTCAAAGCGTCGATTGTAATGACATGCCGTTGCTTGGGTAATGTGACGGCAAAATGCAGATGATAGGTATCACATAATAGCACATTGTGTGTGCATAGCCTGGACCGTGACTCGTTGCGTCAATTATGTGGTTTTTTAAATAATTACAAATTGCACAAACTCAAAAACTACATTTGGGTTCTCTTTGTTATGCATGAAATCATTTTATCTTTTTGTTGTTGCCCGACAAATGACATTGATTAACAAACAGCGAGAAAGCTGTAATTAACATGACAATAATTTTGTTGTTAATCATGATCACGTTATTTAGGCACCCACAAAAATAAATATACAGTAAGATGCATCCTGCTCCGCCGCTAAAAGGCAGAGTTATTCCGAAAGTACTTACAATACAAATATCTTCAGTGCAACCATTTTCGCCGTAATAGTGGTGGGTTATAATGTAATTATCGCGGCAACAGCCGAGGCTAAGAGTCACTAAACGTAACTACAAATTAAGGCGACGCCACAACGACAACCGTTCTTCGTACCTCCATTATAATTAATTCCGCACACATTGTTTTTGTGAATATAAAAATAAATATCAACTTTGTTCATGCGGTGTTTGCTGGGAAAATATTGGAGCTCCGATGTGCTTAGGGGAACTACTAACGTAAACAGTTTCAGCAATCGTGTCTTTTTATTATTTTAACTACATGTTATCTTACTATAGACATGAAGGAAGATACATTTAGGTATGGAAAAAGGCTGAAATCTGAGCAAACCTTTTTAACAGACGAATTGGGAACACAGTCCGATTTTGACGTTTTCATTAAAATCTGACAGTATATAGAGAGAGCAAATTCTCTTACTTAAAAAACATTCAAGTCGCAATCTGTCAAACTTGTCAAAAATGTTGGTAAGTTGATGGTTTTTTGTCTTAAAAATACGGGAATTGCCCCGCTGATAGTGCTAGCTAGGAACACGCGCCCCACTCCGCGATTACTGTACTTTAGTAAGGAGCGGTGTGGGGTGCGTCTTCGTGTATGGCACTATCTATACCAGTGGATGTGACTGCATTTTAATTAACCTACAACTTGCATACCCCGTTAATTAAGTTCATTTACCGTTATCAAATCAAGCAAAAACTACAACCTTATGAAATTGTAAAAGCATATCTAACAGTAGTTTATTTGCGGCGTTCCCATCGATCGTGCAAGTTTACCACTACATAAATAACTTGAACAACACATTAGCCCCAAGTTTTGAACGCAATTAGCGAGTATAATTAATAACTTCATAGCTTTACACTTTAGTGCGCCAAGTAATAAACCAGTCATGTTGTAGCGATAATGTGAATAAGTTACTTAATAGTTTTTGAACGACCTTTTGCACTGCATACTGCTATTCTAAAATAGACGTTATTCTAACGATAGTCTGACTCTGACGCTAAATTTTCAATGTAACTCTTAAATATTTTGTAAGTGAATAAAATGTAAGAGGGTTAGAGAATTCGGACATTGATAAATAAAAAAATAACCCGCCCCTTAATACCAGTCTGTATCTTTTCATCAGTAAGTATAAAAGTTTTTTTAAATTAAATCCTACTCTTTCAGACCTAACGAAATAGTATTAAATCAGGCCTCCCGACCAACTTTTCAGAAAACGTAGGTTCCACACAAGAAAAACCGGGTCTAAATCAATTTAAGCCTTTTCTCCGAGTTTCAAAGTGATAAAATCAGTTTGACAAAAGTAAGTGCGTGACCGTTTTTTCATTTTATTCGGTAATCATATCAAGATAACTTTGGTTGAATAGTATTATAGCCATTTATTTGACAACATAATAAAATGATCACTTGTTCACTCAACGTCGATTCCTGCTAAGTCAGTTTTTGAATTTTCTCCGTTTTCAGTCGAGCATAAACAACGAGGATAACATTCGTTTAAAAAAATTCGTTGTTATTATTAAGTCTACTTCCCTATTGTATTGGGTTGTACCTGTAATAATAGTTGTAAGTGATTATATAATTTTTTTTTGCATTTGTTTTTAAAGAATAAAAATCTAGAGGAAAACCTTTTTGTGTCATTTTGTCCGAACATAATGTTATCTCTGACCACAAAAAGTACACTGACGCACAATGCTCTTTTGACCACTGCGCTTGACCACAAAAAAGTATATTAGTGGAATTTCTTTCGTGATAGTGTTTACTAATGGGTATTGACAAAATCTGCAAACCAACTTTCTCAATTAGCTACTTACAACTAAATCACTATGCAGTACTTTAATTAGAAGAGTTTTAAGCATAAAAATTAAATTAGTACTTAATAAAAGTCACGGCTTAATTATGTTTATTTTTAAATGTAGGCGAAGTTTCTAAAGCAGTAATTAAGAAAACAACACTGTAAATTACAAGGAATTAGAATAAATATTCAAACAATCGCCTTAGTAATTAGGGGTGTATCGATGTCGATAAAGCAGGTCAATAACACAATATCGATCGTTGCATTACCGACCTGATAATTGTCTTGAAAGTATGCTACTTTCGTGGAAATCGACACATCTCTATAGCCATGATACGCTGCATTTGTTTCATCAATCATCGTTGTAATGAAACTGGCTAGATAAATTTCAGTCGCATGACAACAATATAATGATATTCAAAAGATTTTTACCTAGAGAAAAGTACAAAAAATTACAAAGACAACAGACCATATTTTGGTTGAACTAATTACAAAGAAACCCCCATCTTCCTTGTGTTGTACCTTTTCGGGCCAATCGGTCAAGAACGAGTCCAAATCGTCACGCCAGCGTTTTTTAGGCCTGCCCCGTTGACGACGCCCGTCATCAGCCTCCTACTGTGTGACGATCCTGGCTCATCTGTTTTGATGTATCCTATAGGTGTGACCCGTCCAGTCCCATTTCAGCCTCGCAGACTTAACGCCAACAACGGCGACGCCCGATTAAATACGATTAGTATTTTTGTTATTAATGCGATCCCACTCGCATTAATAACAAAAATACTAATCGTATTTTTTTAGTAAATCTACCTAACGTAAAAACGAACCAACTAGGTGGTTCAAGGTCAAAGAATTTGGAGCATACGATCCTAAGAGCAAATGGAGCCGTGCATCTGTCACGACCCAAATATAAGAGTATAAGGGTCTACTCAATACAAACCCTCGAGAGCATACGTTCGCTAATCCAAGTGTTTATCGGTTCGAGGGAGCTTCTTCAGTAACATTGTCGGAATATAAGCGTAATGAAACTGGCAAATTGGTTTTGGCCTTTTGGGATAAATTGTTATGCTGAACCATATTTTTTACAGTTTCAACAATGGCGAGGATTTTTCTAGTGGGTGCAAATCAATGCAATCATGAGAATGCAGACCATGCGATTAGATATTATATCATCAGGTAGTAACGTACAAACAAACCGAACAAATCGTTCAGGGTCAAACAATTTGGAGCATCCGATCGGCAAATAGAGCCGTGCATCTGTCATGAACTCACGACCCAATAAAATGTATAAGAGTATAAGTATCAACTCAATACAAACCCTCGAGAGCATATGTTCGCTAATCCAAGTGTTTATCGGTTCGAGGGATTTTCTTCAGTAACATCATGCGATATTTCGTCCTTTATTAAGCAATTCCTTTACTTTCCTGCTGCTTTTTATGCGAATAATAATATTATGGTTATAGTTCTTACAAGATAATCCAATGCGATTTGCATTTTTTAGTGGGTGCAGAATAAATCGACATTGGAGTTACTGCAAGGGACCCGTCCCTTGCCACCGGCCCATACAGAGTCTTATAAATTGCGATACTATGGTTTTGGCAACTTTCACCTTTGTTATTTGGGATCATGATGTTACAGCTCCAGTAACTTCTTCCTGAATGGGTCGCTTACGACAAAAAAGGCAATAAAAATTATCTCAACACACAATCTTCAAAACGAACATTGTAGACACGTCTGAAGTGTCGAGTAAACAACCAATCGAGTCACGAACGACAGCGAATACGTACAAACTGTGAACACTATTGAATACTTATAAAACGAATAGGAAGAATGGGCCTCCTCTGAGAGCCATCGACGAGGAGTACGTGACGCGAAACGTAAAGTTAACCGAACGCGCGACGTTTAGCGGCGGTTTTGGGTTATGGTACGAGTTAGAAGGGGTTGCCAAAGAATTTGGGACGGAATTAAGTCATAAATTTTCCTTTTGTGAAAATCAGCTAGGATAATATCAAAGAGGCGCCATGTAAAACTAAATCGACGGAACAATTCTCAGTTTTAAAGGGCTCGAGTAAAATGTTTCAGTTCTTCACGTCTAAAACATAGTATATATGTTACCGTCTAGGCTAAATTTCAAAATAATGAAGATGTTTAGATTTACATCATCATCAAGGACCGTGAAGGTGTAACGCAATGTAGGCATCAACAATAAACCTGAAGGAAAATTTAAAAATTGACCATTCTTCTACAATTTAAACCAAACTCGTTTACTGGAACTTCGTGTGATCTAACCTTCAAACGAATAAGTGCCTATATAAAGCGAAAAAAAATGAAGTTTGTTTTTGCAATTTTGATGCCTCCACTTTTTATAGTCCCGTTTTAGTGTTTGGCAATATTGCCCCACCATTTGAATGTCAAATGGATAGACTTACAAAAAATATGAATATTAATGGTAGACTCTAGTTTTTGTACATAGGTTTGAAACAGTAATCGACCGCGTATATACTTTAGTAAAAAAAAACTACGAACGTTCATACCACGACTATTATTTAGTAACTGCAGACTTTGAATTTATAATCTAAATAAATTAACGCCCGCAGAATGAAACGAAATCAATGGCATACAATATTCCGATCATAAACGAAACACTTGTCTTACAATAATTTGATCAGAACCTCCTTAATCATTCCTTAACTTATGACGTGTACGCGCACACGCTCCCAAGTATTCCAACTACGTAAACTAAATTACGTGTCGCTTAAGAATTACGTTAGTGATGGATGACACATTACGGCACAGTGTCGTGGTTTGTCGTGAATGTAGTCGCACACACGTCGAGGGCTCTTGTGGGTCGATTTGGTGGAGCATGTCAAACACAGGCGGTTCAGGACGTCTCGCGGAATAGAGCGAGTGTTTGGCGACACTTACTCGACAATGACAGCACACTCGAGTGTTTGTGCACGCCAGACCGCGTCGAGTTTGCACATACACTTGCCTCACTAAGATTTACTCGCATAACACTGTCTTAGTTCTTACTTAAGGAGTGAGACTCAGGTAACGTTAAATGTATCTCAAAATGTAAAATAACATTCAAATAATGTGCTGAACAATGTGATAAGTCACTTGAATAGAATGAAAATATGATGGTCTTTGCCATTAAGGTCATGCACTGCATTTGGCGTACTAAACTTTAGTGCAATTCAATTTAACAACTCCGACATCATCGCAAAAAGATAGCCTCATCGTCACATTTCAGCGCGAGCGCTAATAAAAAAGCGACTAAGTGAAAACTATTATTTTCGCATCATGGACACTTTTTACGATCCAAATTAAAGTTTCTTCAGAGTTTTTCCTTCGCTAACAACTTGTTCGAGTTAAGAGAGACAAGAAACGTTTTTGTGTCTGGAGTAAATTAGATATCAAGTTCGAATCTTTTTGCTTGCCACATAGGGAATTAGCTTTCCGACCCTGTTCTGGTCAGGTTATAAATCCTATGTTTTAGGTATACACGTGACAAGGTATAACAAACAGTCGCTTTGCTCAACAAAAACAGTCCCTCATAAGTGTTTCGGGCGAACGCATTGATGGGCTCATTTAGAAGTTTTTGCTTTTGTACACTATTAGTCTTCTTAACATATTGTACATGATACTGGACCTAAATAATGCAACATTATTCAGTAAATAGTTAGAAATGGATACATTTCTCTTCATTGGTATACTTTTATTGCCTAGAGGATACGAACACATACACATGAACATGGACATGAATGCTTTTCTGCACATCAAACAACTCTCAGAGCGCCATCGAATAGCACAGTAATCGATTTTATAGTTAAGGCACTAGCCGGAAAATTAATAATGCACGATACCGAAAATCACGAACCTTCAATAACGGCCTACATCGTTTTCCCCAGACATGTTCTGCGTATCTCTTGATGTGTGTTTCTCGTACGAGTCAAACAGTCGATAATGCGACAGGAAATATTTCAATGTGTTTCATGGAACAGTCACCGGTTATTCCCAGCTGAGTCCGGAGTAAGCACTCAACCTGCTCCACGATACGTTTCCCGGTTTCGAATTCAATTCCATTCGTTCCGATCATCGGCTCGCATTGGAGATAAAAATCTAATTTGGGAAAACGTTGGCGTCAACAGTTTTTGGACAGCGCATGACATTTGAGATCGGTCGGCGTGATCACAGCGGTGTAGCGCTCAAAGATTGAAACGAGTATGGACATTGAAATGGGTATACGGAAAAGTTAGTAAACCGACCGGCTGTCATAAAAAGTTACATGATGCTGTTCATGTTGCACGAGACACGAATGAATACTTTAAATCTCCGCGGAGTTTCATTTTATACGGACAAGAAGTAAGACAAACATCGAGTAGTCTTTCGTGTATACTCTCAACTTCCAAGCTGTGGGATTCAAGTTCTGTGAATAACTGAAAGGTCTTTGAATAACCTGAATAAATAGCAGACTGTCTAATTTTCAACTCGAGCACAGCAGTTTGAAAGCCCTTGTCACAATAAATCATTAACAGATTGTCGGAATTGTGTTCGAGTCGAATTTAATTGATGGATATTACGGACGTAAATTGTGTCCTTCGAATTAAGACTTTTAGCGTACTGTGTTAGATAATGTTGCTAACCAGTTCAAGTTATAGGAAATTTCGTAATTAATTTCATGCCCTTTAAATTTTCGCAGAAGAACGTTATATCTAATGACATAAAATGGGACTAATCATAAAATAATTGTGCATTAGCGACATCATTTATCAGCTTCCGGACACAATGTGACAACACGGAAAAGGGAACGCTGAGGGAGAAATGTAATTTCTAATAACATCCGTACACAACATCATTACCGAAAAGTACACCAAAATGTAAGAAAAGTAGAGCGCAACAAACATTAATTGGTACGCTAATGTACTCTATGTGTGTCTCAAATGATTTACCCAAAAACATTCTTTGTTTTCTTCAAAATATTTTTTTAGCAGTTACTTTTTTACAAGCTTTATATTTTCTACTTTTGTTAATCTTATATTTTGTCGCAATACATAATTCATACAGTTTATTTATTGCATATACATTAAAATGCTCATTTACAATTTATATAACACAACTAACTATTTACAGTAACTTTAAAAATAAATACAAAAAAAGGGCACTTAAAATTATATAAGCTGTTAAAAAATTTACTTTACAAACTTAAAGAGGTGCTTTAGAGACCATTGAACTGAATAACTTCTACTACGGGACCAATTTTTAAATCGCGAAAAAAAAAATCTGTTGTCCCATTAGTTAAATACCTACTGTTCTAAACTGTACTTAAACCCCAGACAGAATTCATCACTAGGTATTCAAGGTACTTCGGGTACTGTCTACCAATAATTTCCTCGCAACTCTTCACCAGACATTCTATTCCCTTTCATTACAACCGTATTTCTGCAATTTATCTCGCAATACCTGGCTAATTTGGTCAGGTCCTTTGTCACCGACCAGATTTAGGGCCCACCTAAATATTACTTGTGCCTAATTGAAACTTTGCCTTGTACCGAGCTGATAAATTAGAACCAGTGGGTAGATAAAAAAACATAATTAACAGGATAACGTTGGCAGCCAGGCCATAAATAAAACCCGACTCAATATTAGAATATTACGTAAATATTACCTTGTACCTACTAGTTTATTAAACATTCTATAATACTGTTTATTACTAGAGTTATACAGGAATGTAGCGATGTAAATTTTAATTAAGATGCCTGTTAATGAATTTTGGATGCTATAAACTTGAATATGTTAACGATAGAAATGAAACTAATGATTTTAAATGGTTCTGTACCCGAAGGGTGCCAAGCTGGACCTACTAAGCCTCCGCTGGCCGGTCCTGGTCCGTTCGTCTTTCTGTTAGCTGACTCAGTCCATCTCTCATCTCAGTTCATCTTTCATGAACCTTAATAGGCAGATAGTTGAAATTTTCACAGATTGTGTATTTCTATTGCCGCTATAAACAAAAATTAAATTAATAAATAAAACCTTTTCATTTAAAAAAAAATATAAGAAACTTGTTTTTTTCGGCGTTTTTTGCTGGATCTTAATACGGTACGGAACTCTTCGAGTGCCAGTCCGAGCACTTGGCCGGTTTTTTCCTGGACCTATTACAATCGGCTTTTGGTATAACTCAACAGTATTTAAGCCTAACTAAACGAGCTGACATTTATGACATAGAGACTAAAGATAGCCTTAAAGTTATCCACACATTATACATAATACAAACATAATAATTAACAAAAATCAACCAATTCAGTAGTCAAACAGCACCCTAATGAAGCGACAGCTAATCTATCTTCCAG
The DNA here is from genome assembly GCA_947522985.1 of Lithophane socia. Lineage (NCBI taxonomy): Eukaryota > Metazoa > Arthropoda > Insecta > Lepidoptera > Noctuidae > Lithophane > Lithophane socia. The sequence goes on from OX383267.1 coordinate 4,053,477, forward strand.
TAATTGAACAGGGCGCTTGACACGTTTCTAACACAATATAAAAAACTTGAACGCAGTTTGAAGCAATAAAGGCTGGACATTACATAGAACCTTAGGTATAGAGTTAGGAGCCATTAATCACTGGAGAAAACTTAATTGGACGGCTGCGACAGACAGTCACGCAAAGAACTTGGGTGTAATAAGGGCAATATAAACATAAGTATACAGGGTGGCTTTCCACCCTAAACAAGGGGATTTAAAACTATGTTCAAAAACATTTCTCAGAAACTGGGTAAGTATCAGTTTTCGCCTTGAAATTCCGGGAAAAATAAAGCAAACAAAGGACATCAGGGCTTTGTAATAAAAGCTCCGGGCACCAATTGACCTGAATGAACAATTCGCTATTAAGTATATTATCGTAAATTGGTAATTAAATACCTGTTGACCTGAACAATTTCAGCTAAAAGTTTTTGGTGCTTAATCTGAATACAAATCTAGATATCTGGTAGTTTTCACTGTGATATTTTATGCCTAATTCTAAAACTAACACAGCATGAAACCGAAATGAGTGGTTATATTTAAGGCACTCAAACTGAACAACTTTTTCCATGAGACCAACATCGTAAAAATCAATCTGCCTAGCCTTTTCCCAACTGTGTTGGGGTCCGCTTCCAGTCTAACCGGATGCAGCTGAATACCACTATTTTACATGTAGCGACTGCCTATATGACCTCCACAACCCCATATCTGGGCAATACGATACCCCTTGGTAAGACTGGTTGTCAGACTGTCGGGCTTCTGTCGGCCCGTAACGACTGTCAAAGATCCACAAATGATAGCCGGGACCAACGGCTTAACGTGCTTTCCGAGGCACGGAGGAGTCTCGGTATGTAAATATGGTCACCGATCCACAGACCCACCCCGGCAAGCGTATCTTAACCAGATGGATCGACCCGTGCGGCTGTTATTACTCAGCCACGAAGCTCCTCTGTTATTACGAGACCAATATCGTAATCACGAAAAAATCTGCAGTCCCATACAAAAGTTTTTGTAAAAGTTTGCTGGTCTGTCCATGGTATGTATACGTACCTACCTACTAATTCTCTAATGCTGGATATTTACTCTTATAAATAAAACACTTACAAAATTACGACTCAAATGTGTCGATTTTCCACCATTTTTCACTTCAGCGCCTTTTCATTAAGTCGTGTAATGCAATCATCACTAATTGGTTAAATACCAATTAATTAATTGACATAACAACGTCGTTAAAATAATCGTTTCACAGTCTATTATTTTAATTGTTTCTTGCAATTTATGGTTAATGTGTTATTGTTTCATGAAATGTTATGATAATTGAATATGAGTTTCGTTTCAAGTCGGATTGAGTTTTTTTTTTAAGTTTTACTTACATTTAAATACTTAATATTATATTTAATTTTAATCAACACTCGGAACATTTTGTTATTGTAGTTATGTACCATGGCTAATGCAGATGTTGTGGTTAAGTTTTTTTTATAAGATTCTTTTTCATGATATCGCGAAAGTGAAAAAAAAACTTAACTTAATTACCTCTTTGGTTTTCTCTAGAGACCATAACAGTCTCCAGACTAGACTACGCCAAACAGTTAATTATAAAATACATAACGAAGACAAAACTAATTATAATGAACGGTTTTTGCAACGCAGCGCCCCGTAGCGTAAGAAACTTCGTGTCACCTAAATCTTATTCGCTACAGTAAAAACAAAAATGCCCAAAAAGAAACGTAATTGCGTTCTAATTGGTTACGCTCGAAAACTTTGCCATAATGTGTCTTATGTAATTACATAACAGCATTGTAGATGTATTGTATAGCATAATATAATACATGCTTGCTTGCCCAGCATGACGTGTACGGAACTACGCACATTACCTACCACTTTTGGGACAGTCCTTTTAAGGGACCTACAACTTTCAAATACGTCATCCAGTAGGGAGTTCTGCTGGGCCCTTAACGCAGTCCAAGACTGGGCATTGACGGAAAAGTAAGGTGGATAACATACCTGTCCATGGTTGACGAAGCCGTGCCTCCTGGCAATGTCATCGACGTGTTCGGGCCCAGCGGGCACGTGTACCGCGAACTGGTCGTGGTACACCGGCTCGGGGAGCGCGGCGCAGGCGCACAGCGCCGCCAGCAGCGCCAGCACGCGCCATGACGTCAGCATGACAATGAGCACAACACCGCACAATCACAACCGCATCTGCGACCTACCCTCACAGTACCAACCAAGCGTTTCAACTACTAACAACCCTTGACATAAGGACCACCCACACACTTTTTCTCAAAAACACTCCAAACTAATATTTCCCGGTCGCCAATGTTGACCCAGTCGAACACTTTGTCATCCCACCTCGTACTACCTGCAACAAAAACGGGTAAATTAGGCTTTAACGTCGAAGGACTTAATTAAAAGGATCTCTGTAATTGTAACGTGTACCCGGTCTCGAACACGAAAGGTGCTTGAGAGATATTAAATTTTAATAAAGAGTAACTCCCGCGGCGAAGGCTCCGCTCTTCATTTAGCATTATTTTTTACGTTCGAACGAACTCTATAAACATAAAGGGGAATTTAGGGTGCGATAAACATATTTGGCGGAGCGCGGGTGGCGCCGTGGCAAATCACGCGCCAGATAAAACGCAATAAGCGGACGCACAAACGCGAACAAGTTAAAAAAAATCTGTGGGAAATCCCGAGATAATCCAGATAAGCCACGCGGGCAAAGTATGAAAAGCCTGACCGTGAATATATCAAAAATATTTATGAAATTTTATTTGGAAATTTATCTGACGTCCGCTACGAGTGAAAGTAAAACCTTTGAACAAAATTCTTTGTGTCCCTGTCCGCCTGCGCCGGTTTGGCTTTGTAAGCGTGTCTTTTTATTTTATAGCAGTCTTTGTGAATAAATTAAAGGGCGCTGCAAAGATAAAATCGAGAACCAGTTATTCGTTTAACAATTGTTTAATGAACGCCTTATTTGAGCAATTAGTTAATCCGATACGGTAGCTCGTTATGGCGATAAGTACGTCCCAGTAACAGAAACTCGCTTTTCTTGAAACACTCTTAACAAGACCGCGCCAACTCAGTAATGGCTCTATGAGGCAACAAGTAATTCCACTCAGAACTAAGCAAGTTTTTTTCTCACGTGTGTTTTCACAATTGCCCGAGGGTGCAATAAAAACAATTTAACTTGTTTGCCTCCTGGCTTCGTAGCAGGCTAAAAACTATCTCGCGAGACAATACTTGCTTTAAAATGTTCACTAAAATTATATTTAATGTAAACTTTTTGTTTGAAGTAGGTGCTTTAAACTAAAACTAATGTTTTAATTAGTTAAAAGTGCTTTTTAATTGAAGTTAAACACTCCTAGACGTACTCACGAAAATTCTTTGGAAAATTCTGCTTAATCAGAAATTGTTGATCAGCCGAAACTTTATAAAATCACGCTTCATTAGATGCAGATTAAATATTAGTTTTATATTTAAATCGGGTCCATTCGCGAAATACGTAAAAAATATTTTTTTTGTTATCAATCAACGATATTTATGCATTTACATTTGTGGATGTCATCGTTTAGAGACTCTTGAATACCGGGCGTTATTTCAAACCCGCGAAACATGCAAAACAATAAATTAACTTCATTCATTAATTTGTTTGACAAATAATCCCATATATTTCATTCTTCTTTTCTTTCTGATGTCACATGTTGGACCGCAATCATTGACAATATTCAATTTGACATGGTCGATAAGAAATATAATCATCATCATCATCTGCCTAGCCTTTTCCCAACTATGTAGTGTCGGCTTCCAGTCTAACCGGATGCAGCTGAGTACCAGTATTTTACATGGAGCGACTGCCTATCTGACCTCCACAACCCAGTAACTGGGTAATACGATACCCCTTGGTTAGACTGGTTGTCAGACTTTCGTGCTTCTGACGACTCGTAACGACTGTCAAAGATCCACAAATGACAGCCGGGACCAACGGCTGGCAGCCGGGACCGAGGCACGGAGGAGTCTCGATATGTGAAAATGGTCACCCATCCACGGACCAACCCCGGCAAGCGTAGCTTAACCTGATGTATCGACCCGAGCGGCTGTTATTACTGAGCCACGAGCTCCTCCGATAAGAAATATAATATGTGCATAAATTCACCAAACGCAACGTGATACGTGAAATATTCAACAGTCTCACCGAGTCAATCAATCATTCATCATAACATATGAATACCACGTAATTGGGAGTTTATTTTGATATCATATAACCGTTATGAAACATACAAGTTATTCGCAGATCACAGCTCCATGCACCGTAGCACATCTCGTTATTTATACATAACACATACGCCCGCCATGTTTTAATGTAATGAAATTTGTTTGACGTGAAACGGTTCAATTTGTTAAAATTATTAATTGTGCAACAATTTAAAACAACCTCCATTCAGTGTCGTGACGTGTAACGTGGGTACAACAATAACGATTTTTAATTGAGGCTCACGGGGAATGTGTAAAATCCAGAATCGGAAAAACATGAAAGAAAAGCTGCCGCCAAAAGATATTCGTTGCTGAAAATATTGTGGTCTCGTATCTTGTAAAATGCTACCTGCATACTACACTACCCTTATGTACTTTTAAAACAATTTAATCAAAGCAAACTTGTACTTCTTCATGCCCCTTTTACTTGCAGGAAATACTAAAATAATATGTGCAATATACTTTTAGCCTCGTATCGAGCTGGTTGGGGTTTCGCTGAAAAATAGTACCTACTAAAGATGGTATCGTGAAGTTTACGGTGACATGCTTGAACAGGATATTAGAATTCCCGACTCGTTTTTTAGACGATAGCAGCATAATGTCATCGCGTAGATGCAGAAAAATATGGACACCTTTTTGTACGACTGTGATGGTATTTTCTTCTCCTAGCTAGATTGTGCCAGAAATATACGGATACATAGAATATTGGGAGATTGGTTTAAAGTTTCCTTTCGTCAGTCCTAAGAACGAATAAATTAAACACGACACTCAGTGATCCTACTGAGTTTAACAGGCTAACAGCAAAGAAGTAAAGGTTATTTCAGATTGCAATCCACAAAACCTCAAATTCCACATCAACACATCACTGGAAGGGTGTTAAGTTGTATTTTTATCGCGTCACGCGTTCACCCTTCGGGGTAATATTTAAAAGGTCTCGGGGTCGTTCGAATTAATTTCGGCTATAGCCAGGATAATTTCATTAGCCTACGTAATCGGTACATTGCGGGTCGCGGAGAACCCAGATATTTACGACTTAATATCGCACGGACGTATTTATTCAGATAATATATTTGTTCTATTTTGTTTTATAAGCTTTTCTTGGAGTTTTGGCACATTTTGTGATGTAACCCCCAGTTGCCTATAACATTATCCTTTTCATCTCATTTTCGTGAAACTCATCTGGCCGTCTCATCTGCTATAATGACTAGTGCCATCAAGTAACGTTAACTGCGCCAAAAGCTGTAGGAGCATACTTCTGCAATGCCATAACGCAGATATTCAACATTAAAAGCAAATTGCCTAATACGAAATTGTTTAACGTAACTAATTTTGGTAAATAGCTTTATGCTTTCACGGTTTCTAACGTTAAATAATAAAAGTAGAATACCGAATTAAGTTTCACAATTTTCCTTAACCAGAAAAAGTCGTACCACTCGTTTTTCATGATCCAGTTTTTCCTGCTTTGTTTCTCGGGAAACCCAGTTTGAACCGAAACAAAAATTAGCGAAACAACGAGCGATACATATCTACGCTCCCGACTACCAGTAGCGTTAACAAAAATCAGATAAGTCAAAGACATTACCATAATCAATTCAGTGAGAAGCAACTCCTTGAGAAAGCATATTGAAAATACATCTCGCGACCTTATTAACGTGACAAGTGAAGCGGCACATTCATAATAAGCTTTGCCGATAGATTCCTCCGGGCGCCTAAATCTTGCCGCCGAACACCTCAATAATTAGCCGGTTATTCGCAGCAGTCGAGCATCGCGGCATGAATAAAACATCGTTTGCGAAACACAAGTGCCATTATAACGTCCAATCTAACTAGATCTCCCGCCCCCTTTCTTGTAATGACGATTTGGAACAAGTGAAGGGAAGGCGGGGTAATATTGGCAGGTCAGGTTAATGTGGTCTTGATTTACGGGGCCTTCGAGTGCACGGGCCAAATCAAACAGGCACTGTGCAAATAAACGGTGACGTGGCTAACATCGACCGCTATTACCGATAATGGGATTAATTACAATGCATTGCTCGTTTGTAAAGCTAAGCCGGAGCCGCAGGCATGATTTTTTAATGCACCTCTGGTTTAACCGCTCAACTGTCGAATTGCGTTTAAAAGTCGATGACAGTAAAAATTCTATTGTGTCTCGTTAGTAAGAGTTAAACTCATAACTATAAATGCAATCTGATAGAATATTCTTTGCTTATGAGTCATAATTGTATCTCATTAAAGAAGAAACCTATGACATTATTTGAACCAGCATGTGCCTGATGTGTTAGGAGATACAGGTGGGATAAAAACCACAAACGTGTTACTTGTACAAAACATGGGATTCACCGATCCATAAATCGTGACACTATATCGGATGTCAAGTAATATAATATACGACATAGTATATTTCCAAAATATGGAAAAATCTCTACATTGAATCAGATTTTTAAACATCTCGTAATGAATAGTATTTTTTTAACATTAAATTATTCGTGAATAGTTACTCTACTCTAGTTACTCTACTCTCTCAAGACTTATACATAAGTCTTTTTCGATCAAAAACAAGAATGTGTTAAAGAAATACTATGTTTTTCAATATTAAAAAAACAAAAATTAAAACACCGCTGTGAATAACACGAGAAGGTACATTCATAAGTTCTGCTTCAATTCTACTAAACGTTTAGCTAAACCCAGTAGTTACCATGCGCTAATTGTTAACTTCTCATTTCAGCTGGTGGTAGGTAAAAGCGCTGGATATTATCGATAAAGTTTCGCTGTATCGGCTCTTTCGGAGGCGAATGCATCGCGCTCCGCAACGAACGCGAAATGCCCGCTTTTGTATATGTATCTGAAATATGCAAGTTAGTTGGAGCCTGAAGGAACTTGCGATTCGGCTGAAATTTTAATTTGTCAGGGAGGTAGACTGTTATTTTTGTATTGCGTACTAAAGGAACTTCTCGTTAAAATAGCTTTCATAAGATAATTTTTATTTTATGAATTCTGAAATTCATGCATTCATTGTCTAAACGAACTCAGAAGCACTGCAAATTATCACATTTGAACAATACTCCTATACTGCGATCGCAATTTATTTGCCAAACATGTAAACAAACACGAGTGTAATGCCTATATATAAGGTTCAGTTTGCGCTACAACTTCATTTTTTTTTTCTTTTTCAACGGTGTTAGTCAGTCTAAAATCAACTTTATTTACATCGACATAAAGTTGATGTTTGTTTAAGTGATAATAACATCAATTGGAAACAAGGATTTAAATAGAACTTACCTAAAAACTTCTTTGAAGATCACTAAAACCTGTTCAGTCTTTTCTTAATTCTCTCCGAGTGCTTAGTTATTCTTACTTTCGCTTGCCTGTCTCCTGTTTCTTGTGCTACCCTTATATTGTCAATGAAAACTTTTAATTAGCATTCATTCACTAACTGTCAAATATCTGTATCCTAGCCGTAAGTTTTCTTAACAAATAAAATAAAAAATTACGAAGCTGTGCCCATTATCAGCTTACATTAACCTATATTCATTAGTCAATATTAACTCATTAAAAAGCATGCCTTTCTGAACATAACAGTAAACAACAAATGAAAAATCTAGTTCAGTTTAAACAATAGGAATTATCAAGTCGGCTTATTATGCCGAGTCACGTGGCACGAAGTGCGGTCGACGTAGCACAATATGCTACGAACCGGCTACGAGGCGCTACGCTCACTTAACGCTACGGACTTCAGTCTACGACATTCAGAAGCTCTACGAAACTTTGATTCCACAACTACAATAAAGGTAGACGGTTTGCTTTCAGTTAATTTATATGGAAAATGGTAGTGCTTTTTACCCGACTACGGCGAAAAAAAAGGAGGGTTATGATTTTGACCGGTATGTATGTATGTATGTATGTATGCATGTATGTATGTATGTATGTTCATCTGTTCCCTCCTATCTTCTAAACCACTCATCACAATTTGACAAATGAGGTACCATTGGAACCGTCTTGATCGTCCGCTGGTTATAGGCTATATGACGTCACATTAAATTAAAAATGGCGCCCTCTAGAGGAAATAAAGTCAGGAACTAAAAAAAATATGTCATTTAGTCGTACCATGTTGGGTATCAAATGAAAGGGCTTAATGAGCACATTTCAAAAATATATATATTATAACCCCAAAATAATAATAAAAAAATTAAAGTAATAAAAACAAAACCCAACTACGACTAAAAAGGTATACACAAGACACCACAGACAGACAAATTAAAAATCCGGAGTCACACGTAATTTGTTCGATTTATGCCCTAACACGTGTGACTCCGGATTTTTAATATGTCTGTCTGTGGTGTCTTGTTTATACCTTTTTAGTCGTAGTTGGGTTTTAGTTTTTATTACTTTAATTTTTTTAATTCTGTTATTTATGATATTTTGTGGGAATTTGCTGTATTTATGCACTCAAATATCGATACGATACAAAATATACTTCGACCTCTTTCGTTACAAAATCAATCAATCTGCCTAGCCTTTTCCCAACTATGTTGGGGTCGGCTTTCAGTCTAACCGGATGCAGCTGAATACCAGTATTTTGCGTAAAGCGACTGCCTATCTGCCCTCCACAACCCAGTAACTGGGTAATACGATACCCCTTGGTTAGACTGGTTGTCAGCCTTTCGTGCTTCTGACGACTCGTAACGACTGTCAAAGATCCACAAATGACAGCCGGGACCAACGGCTTAACGTGGTTTCCGAGTCACGGAGGAGTTTCGATATGTGAAAATGGTCACCCATCCACGGACCAACCCCGGCAAGCGTAGCTTAACCTGATGGATCGACCCGAGCGGCTGTTATTACTTAGCCACGAGCTCCGCTTTCGTTACAAAATAACATCTGAAAATATCCAGCCGTTCCAGCTTATTTGGCTTCATCGTCAAACTGGCCATATGAACCACAAACGTTCGTACCACAGCAGCAATAAAGAGGAGCATTAAAAATTAATAGTTCGGTCAACTATTAATGTGTGGTACAGCACTAGTGACGTAGACCACGTGACCCGATTGTGGGTAAGCACGGGATTCGTCCGGACGCAGGTTTGCGGAGAGAATTATGTTTATACGCCATTTGTAGACTTACATCGTCTTTGGTACACGCATCAGATGCAAGGCGGTCGGAAATAGAATAAACGTACCATTATGGGAACAAAAGTGATGAGGAAAAACGGGAAATAGGGACTTTCGATGTATGGTTGCCATGGTGGATAGTTGGCGGTTAATCTTTTTAAATCAAATACTATAAAGATGATTAAAAGTATAGAAGATGATAAAATAATCGGACTGCATCAAAGACTACCGATACGTTCTACGTGTATTGCTTAGGTATCTACTCAACTATATGAGGACAAGGACGTACAAGTTCGGATTCAGAAAAGACATAAGAACTGTAAATTAATGCCAAAAGACATAATTATGTAAATGAGAGAGTAATTCATAAACTAGTAATGAATATAAACAAGGTATTGTTGCTAGAAATAATTATTTATTATTTCTTGTGTAAGATTTGCATAAATCCTCACGTACTCACAAATTATTAATAATTTTCGTGCTAACACTAACAAACTATTCGAATAATTTATGGAATTATTAAGTTTTGCCAGTTTCGAAACATGCGCAGATAATCAAGTAGCATTTACCTCATTTAATAATAAATTCTTAATTGATTATTAAAGTAGCTAATTGCTACTTTAATAATGCTCGTTTTGCTTTTTTAATAATTTGATTATTAAATAGGTAAGGTAACATGAAAGCGTTTTTATGGTGAAGAGCATCGCTGGAATTAATGACCATAGTTCATGGGAAACGACTTAGCAATTAAATCAATTAGATGCAAAATAGAACGTTGCATTCAAAATACCTACTAATTACTTAAGATCAATCTTCAATCAAGTAGCAATTACCTCATTTAATAATAAATTCTTAATTGATTATTAAAGTAGGTAATTGCTACTTTAATAATGCTCGTTTTGCTTTTTTAATAATTTGATTATTAAATAGGTAAGGTAACATGAAAGCGTTTTTATGGCAAAGAGCATCGCTGCAATTGATGACCGCAGTTTATGAGAAACGTCTAAGTAAAATATTCATTAAATCAAATAGATGTAAAATAGAATACTGCATCCTTACATATTATAAAGCAAAATCCTCAGCCGCATCTGTCTGTCATCCTGTTCGCGATAAACTCAAAAACTGCTTCACCGATTTTATGATAGAGTGCTTCTCGAGGAAGGTTTAAGTAAATAACAACCGACATCCACACGGGCGAAGCCGCGGGCATCAGCTAGTTTAAAATATACAAATTACTTAAAACTAGTATCAGTACCAAACTGTTTCGATGGCAAATTCTGTTACCAACTTACTTGCATACTAAGTTGATACTGTCGAGAGACGTTTCGTTAAAATTGAAATACGTAATAACATAAAATGTGTCTTATTCATGAAGTTATGTGGCTTTGATTAGATTAGCAGTTCATCATTGAATTAGATTAGAATTAAACACATACTTATTGACGTACGTGTGATATGAACAAGACATTGCGTATGCATGTTTGAAGTGTGTCGTAACCACCGATTGAATCTCCGGTACGCACAAATAGGGACAGACACACATCAGCAAGCTAACCATCAAGTCGTTATTAATCGAATATCGATCGCTCACCAACCAATGATCGGAGCTATATCACGCGAGATAGACCACAACTGCGGAGTGGGTCGTCGGTCGAGGGCCCCCATTGTATCGGCTTGAGGGGCCCGCTCTACGCTCATGCAAGTGCCTGCAGGGCCCTTACATCTTCTCCCACGTATAATACATACCTGTAATCGAGGGATACTTATGACATTTATGTATGGGGGTCTACGACAGTGGGGCTGAAGCCTATAGTGAAAAGCGTAAAAGTGTTAAATACCTATATTACTCCTGCTAGGTACCTAAAGCTCCTGCAAAGTTTTATTTTTTATTATACTTAACTGTAAAAAATGTTGTAATAATACGAAGTTACCACAAAATAATAAGCCTCTCAGGCTTAAAACCAGCCCAATACTCGTATTTTTTGTAAATTAATTGGAATTAAAGAGAAAAGAAATTAATTGCCTGTTCTTAAGACTCTTGACATGCCGTATAATTGAAGAACAAACTTTTTAATCACGTTTCGTTTTAATAAAACTCTATTAAATTTGAGTACCTATCCTGAAATTAAATCGTTTATTATTTTCATCTCTCATAGATACACTGAAGTAAACTAAACCAACCATTTTTTTTCTTTATTTTCATTAATTTTTACTTAAATTTATAAGTTAACTAAAAATATATGGCTGGTTTTTTTTTCTACATTGTTTTTTATTTGTTTGTGGTGACATTTGTCAGTCCGCCCTTGAAGTACTTAAAGCTCTTGAGGTTATTTCAAATCATTTACTCCAATCAAACTTGTTTGAAACTTTGAAATGTCATTTACAAAAAGCTTTCAAAACGACTATTTTATTTTAGAACTTTTAGCTATTAGTAAAGGCCGTTTCGTAGATTAGGAACGACGAGATTAATCTAAATCCTTTTTATTCATTTACGGTTTAAAATTTTGTACTGGTGAACTAGTTATGGCTGGTGAGGGTTTCCAGGGGCTCTAAACATACTTTTTAATCCGCAGTAAATAACATAAATAAGCACCTACGCATATTATTTCAAAAAGTCGATAGTTTTTACTGTGTGTTGGTACGTAGGTAACGCATTCAGATCCAGTTTCATAATCATGTAAATATTATGTACTTATCTTCACGCTGAAATTACGTTTTTTAACAATAATCAAACACTTTAAACCCACGTTCACAAAAACTAAATACGAACAAAATTCAATAAGCTGGGGCACAAACAAGCCAGTTTAAAACGTAAACAAACGAACGCTATAACGTTCGTCAATAGATATTGCTCGCATTGTTTGCACAACTTTGAATTTTTTTTAATGCTTCTATTTTGTTTCGCATTTGTTGGATAAAAATCACAATTCAAGCTTCAATTTATTTGGTAAAGCTCCAATCTGATGTATTGGTTTAGTGTGAGATTTGCATTTTTCTATATTAGTGTGATTTGTGTCGTGTATTTTTAGGCAATATGTATTTATGTAAAGTTTGTTTACATGCATTTTTAAACTGGGTTCAGCTTGTTTGCATTCTAATACTCGTGTTTACTCCGGCTATACCCCGGCTCTATGATAATTTGTTGTAATTTACGGTAATTCGGTATAAAACATAAACAAAGTAAGGCAATTAAGCTAAAATAAAGCAGACAGATAAAAAAAAAAACTCAAAGAAAACACAAGCACTAACGTTCTATTAAAAACTATTCAGGTTCAAGCATAAAAGAAACTCTTTGCGAAATTGATATTGAAGAAAAAATCTCATCAAACTGATTACACACTAATACTAGTAGTTCTAGAAAAAACGGTAGACAAAAAATATATATCGTGACCATTTTTTTAAACGACCAGTGTAAAAATACAACAGCGACGTGATCTTTTCGCAAATTGCTGCGATTACACCCTAATGTTCGAGCAGCGCCTTAATTTGTCTCGAGGAGACTCGATATAAGCGCTCCGCCTGACAAAATACCTGTCAGATAATGTTTGTACTGGAAAAAAAATACATTCCCTTTACAAATTACAATTTTAAAGGCTATTATATCAATGGAGTGTTACTGTTTTCTTCGCTTTGGCGTTAGTAGAGCTGTTCCCAGTAGAAATAACATTGCTCAGCAGTAATATTGCAGCCCACAACAGCACGTAGGCACTGTAAACAATCTTCTGGTCTGAGGAAATGATAGTCTATAAATAGGAATGTAACAAAAACACAACTAAAGTTGCGAACAGGGTTAAAGAATAAATACCCTAAATGATAACCCGCCCGTAGTCGGGTCAGACAGAATATACAAGTCTAAATAAACCCAAATACGAAAAGATTTTCAGTATTTAATTTTCCTTCAAAAAAGGTATTGTTTAAAAGACACCCAAAAAGTAATATCCTTTCCTTTAATTTTCATTAAGGTTAAAATAATGGAATAAAATTTTCTCTTATAATCATAATTAAGGAATGTTCCTGGAGGGCAGAATAATAATTAATAATAGTAGCGAACATTACTTAGTTATAATCACCTCTAGGTATACAGGGTGGAACATTATCGTACGCAGTGCAAACGGAGGCTTACGACTGTGTATTGTTTGGTCCTTGGCCACTAAATTGGTTATGAATGAGTAATTAGGTGGAGATCCTAGTTAATACTAGAACAGTCTGCAGGATAATAGGTCTCTTACGAATGAATTTTGGAAGGCGATTACCATTCTTCCTCATTTTAGGTCTTTGGTTCCGAACAAACAATTATGGGACAAAGATAGCTGAATGGCATCCAATTGAAGCAGATGAGAAAGATGTTTGTTCACGTTGGACCATTAGGTGGGACGCGAGTAATCACGGAGCGAATATGGCGTCTATTGAGTTATGTAGACTATGAATCAACATAAATGAACGAGCACGGAACAAAGTAGGCCGTTTTGGTTTACGTTCATCTGTTCATTAAGAACATCGTTTGCAACTTGTAGTATTATTCTAAAGGTTCCTCTAAAGCTAATAACTGCAAACAAAGGACGGAATCTTGCCACAATAAGTCAAAATCACAACCTTCAATGTTGAGACGAACCGGCAGATATTAGATCAAAGCCCTGGCCCGGAGCACTACGCATTAGCATGATGCTGACGTGCCTGACATCGAAGTCGAATGTGGATGTCAGTGTCTGCACTTACCGATCAATTCGAATTAAACGCTCCGACAGGACCCAGGTAACCGTGCCGCCTTTGAATACCGCCTTAGACCACTCCGCACATAGACGGTAATGGAGTTAGCTTGATTCTCGGTACCTCGACGGGTTTTCTTGACAGAATGAAAATGTAGGTAAAGGATAACGAAATAGGAGTACAAAATGGAAACCTTTCAATAGCTCGGGTTTGACTGGAAACTGACCTCACATATAGGCTTCACATATAGGTAAAGGCTAGACCGATGATGACAGGAATAATGTACTTATTATAACTATCATAGACTAACTATCATAGAGAAACAAACGCAAACACTCCGACGTTCTTTTCAGGCTGAAAGGATTCCGAGATCATTACAGCCATTTAATAAAGCCTCGAAAATGATGTTTGTCAAATCCAGAATAATGGAGAAGAAATGAGGGGGATCTTCCGCAAATCCTATTTCTTTACTTCGGTTACGCAAAATGGGGAGAATTTCTTGCAAATTGGACAGTGGAAAAGTTGTTACCTCACTCGCGTGAACTACACTGAAGGCAATTTTCATTCTTCAGCGTTAAACTTTGAATATAATTTACTGAATAGACTTTAAAGCTTTTATTTGCAAAATTGCAGAGAAATAGACGGAAAGTGGTCCCAAATTCAAAATATATGTCGCGGAGCGCGGAGAATTCTTGTCGTAGCTATTCACGTCCGCTCATGTATCGGCTCACTTTGTGTAATGTATGCAAAGCGAGCTAATAAAACGCGAGTCTCCCCAGTGGCGCAGTAAATTCGAGAACAGTTGACATTTATCCAAAGTTACATCCGTTACAATAACAGTCGCAGTTACGATATCCGAGCGCGCTCTGGCGTCCATTTGTTCTAGTTCCGGAGGCAGTGCGCTGCAGGCAGCTCACTATAATGTAATGGAAAAGTTTACACAAACACGTTCCGAAGCTCCCGCGGATTAGACGTACGAATCGCGCGCCTCACCATCGCTCCGGCGCGCCGCCCGAGCATCGCTCCCCTTAAAACATCATTAACATTCACAGTGCAACTACCGCTTGTTTAGTGGATACAAAAATATGTGTCGTCACAACGTATCCGAAGCGACCGTCTAATCAAGTTTACCTGCACGCTGCAGAGCAAAGTTCATGTGCCAAATTTATTTTAATTAAGCCTTCCACAACCGCTATTTATTAGCTATTCTAGGTGGCTGTTTAATGTAGGTGTGAACAAGCTCCAGATACTTGAGCATGCTCCGCTAATCAACGCTTTAGAGCTTCGCCTTGCTTGGAAACCAGCAGCTCAATAGATCAACGTCACACACATTATTCGTCTTACACAACGTTTCACTCTACATCAAAGGATTACAGAGCTTTGGAAACCCTAGTGAAAAGTGTTTATCAATCAATGTTTATATCGATATGATATCGATAGTAATTTATTATTGGGTCCACCGGGACAAACGGAAGTGCCCGTCGACGGATAAATCTGATATATTTCTGTCTATTTTAAAGCGGCATAAAAATATGGCCCAATAAACGTATAAACTGAGTGTCAGGTGAGAGATGGATAGCTTAATGCGAAGTCACGCTGTACGGCCTTTTTTGTCACGAGGGATCGAGCTTTATACGTCTAAGTAACGGTTGGTGCTGCCCGGAGGAAATGAGAAAGTTATCGGTATCTAAATCCTCGCCCTGGGGACCGTTGAGCGTTTTCCTAATAGATATAAAATCCGGGGCTTCGTATAATTCAATTTCGGTGTGTGGAATGGTAGGTGCGAAGCCGGTGTGCGATTTATGTGTGGTCACGTTGACGGTGTGAGATGCAATCTGACGAGCGTGGCGGGCCGCCCCGTTGCGCGTCGTCGCCCCGTGTCGTGTGCGACTCGCCTGTCACCGTGACGTTTGCGGTCAGCTGCGGACGCCACATCTAGCTAATATTTACAATGCTTAGCGCCGTGAATCATTTTCAAGCGTGCCTAAACCACATTTTAGCTGACTGTAATTTTAAACACCGAGTAAAAGAGGCTTTTCTGGGAAAATTTTAACACCAAACTTAATTACGTGGAGCTTTTTCGCTATACAAGAACGGTTGCTTACTTACTATTTACTCACATTAATATAATATTTCAGCGAGTGTTTCCCCGGCTACTAGCAGTGATGGTTTTCGCTTAAAACGGCTTTCCTGACAAAGCTTTAACGAGTATTTTATTTAGTAAACTAACCAGAACTAGCGACACTACCACCAAAGAGAATGCTTAAGCATGTAGACAGTTTCTGTTTGTTCATTTAGGCTCAGTAATAAATTCCCAATGTTTTATTAATGCTTTTTCAAAGTCTCTAAGAGCAACTCAAGGATTCTTAAACGCCGAGAAAACAGAATGAGGCTTAAATATTAAATCAATCAAGTGGAATGACCGCCCAAATAAACGGCCGTCAAAGTTCAACATAAATCGGGTCGAGACATAATGTGAGGCGATAAACCGTGCAGTTAACATCATAAATTATAACATCAGAGGTCGAACGGTCGTAGGTCATATCCTTAACATTAATGTTATCTGCAGTAATAAACTATCCGGGGTGTCCGCTTCCATTTGTCGTAATATTCACCGGACGAAGCGCACGTGTCTGGAGCAAGCGCGATCCTGATTATATACAACTGAATTATACTAATACCAGTGCTTATTTCAAATTAGGGTGCCTATCTACGAAATACTGGCCGTATGACCCAGAAAATGTAAAACCGGAGCGGTTTTCTCTCTGAAATGATCTGAACTAGTTATTGACGTTAACAACGGACATTCTAAGGATCTGCAGCAATTTCCTCCTTTACATCTTACCTTCTACCCTGTTTTTACCCGACTACGGCGAAGAAAAAAGGAGGATTATGATTTTGGCCGGTATGTGTGTATGTATGTTCATCTGTTCCCTCCTATCTTTTAAACCACTATGTGACGTCACATTAAATTCAAAATGGCGCCCTCTAGAGGATATTAAGTCAGGTACTGTTCGATTTGTGCCCTAACACGTGTGACTCCGGATTTTTAATTTGTCTGTCTGTGGTGTCTTGTTTATACCTTTTTAGTCGTAGTTGGGTTTTAGTTGTTATTTCTTTAATTTTTTTTCCACTCAGCAAAGTTGATAAGAATTTTGAGGTTACAGGCTAGGTAAGGTATTCATACAAATTATATACTACGGTACTCGCGGTAAATCAACGTGTCATGATGACCAACGCCTATAATGTCGACGAACCGAACCACGGATTTGTGGTAAAATTACTCTCGCACGAATCTGTAAAGCGGAACTATGGCAGCGGATGTTCATTACCGGACATTTACATGTTGATGATGATGCAAGATATTTGAGTAAAAAAAGCGACAAGCCAACTAACCAATCACAGCTAACACCGGATAATTAGCCTAATAGCCTGACAGCTGTTTATAAAATCAATCTGCCTAGCCTTTTCCCAACTAAGTTGGGGTCGGCTTCCAGTGTTACCGGATACTGCTGAATACCAGTATTTTACATGGAGCGACTGCCTATCTGACCTCCAGAACCCAGTAACTGAGTAATACAATACACCTTGGTGAGACTGGTTGTCAGACTTTCGGGCTTCCGACGACCCGTAACGACTGTCAAAGATCCACGAATGACCAACGGCTTAACGTGCTTTCCGAGTCACGGAGGAGTTTCGGTATGTTAAAATGGTCACCCATCCACGGACCAACCCCGGCAAGCGTAGCTTAACCTGATGGATCGACCTGTGCGGCTGTTATTACTTGGCCACGAGCTCCTCTGACAGCTGTTTATACCCTTTTGAAAATAAACTTTTGTTCCGCATTTTTAATTTACGCTCGCTTACAATGAGTACTTAAACTCGATTTTAAGGGGGCGTGTATTGACAGCAAAAAATCATATTTCACCCGCGCAACCCTTACCTACCCCTCTCATTAAACACGACGAAAACAAAACACAATGCCTTCCCGCCAGCAGAAACTTTTCGTCTGGCGTTTATAGAATTCGAATTTCAATCTTCTGTAGTTTATTTTGCTTATACGATACGCTAAGCTTGAATTCAGAACTATGGATCATGTTCATGTTTTGGAACTAGAAACTCAATGTTGACGTGAAAAAGTTCAAATTTAAATGTTACCAAATTTTATTTAGGACCTTGTACAATTTGTACCTAATGACGTCTTTGTGGAAAACTGTGTTACCAAGTAATAAATATAATGCTATATCGTGGATTTCTCTCTTTGGAGGATCGTGCAAAGTGATACCCAAGTAAAAAATAATATTCGTATAATGAATTTTGCACTGTATTGTGCAACGAATATGGCATGTGTCATGAAAACCTTTCCTGCGCCAAACGCGAACAATCCCCTTCGAAAACATTTGAAACATGTGAAAAAGAGGCCGAGTTCTGTACAAAAGAAATAAATGTAGGATTTTCGGCTTCACCAATAAAAGAATTGACATCTATTCATCTATGTAAATGGGTGCCAAAGTACCAAAGGGACTAATTACAACAAGGGCCCGAGGTACGCGGCTCAGTACCTGCGCTGTGTTTTGGGCGCGCGCCCGGCGCGTTTTGGACGCTCGTCAAACGCAACAAGATTTCCACATTTTGTTGTAACTTTTGAACCGTGTTTATTTTAAGTTTATTACTAATGCGGAGAAAATGACAAGGAAAAAATAGTGAAAAAGGAACTCGCGTCCAAGCGTCAAGGGCACGGTTAGGCTTCATTTACGGAGACGCGAGGAGTCGCGCGTGGCTTTGGGCGGCACGGCCCGCACTGAATTCAAACATATGGCGTTGTATGAGTGCGTTTACGGAGACGCGATTTTACACGCGTTTGTTTGAAATGGAGCGTTTTTTGCGGCGGAGCCCACGAATGGCATAGCCGCGTCACACGCGGTGTTTCATCACGGCGGCGCACACAGCAGCAATTCTCGATGAAGCGATGCCCACGGCATACCTTCTCCCAGTCTTATTTGTAAATCGCACAACGGAGATGCAAGTTGAGAGTGGCAAGTTGCGACATGTGCAGGCCTAACGGCGCCCGGCATGGGCGCTCGCTTTGACTGCAGCGCTTGATAAAATTCGTTACATAGGAATTCATACAATTTTATTGAGCGCCCGAAACGCAGTGTACAAAATGCGCGTCTCGGGCGCTTGTTATAACTAGTCCCTTAGTAGAAAGTTTAGTATGGTCCCTCTTTTTAACTGTTGAAATTGTAGCTTTGAAAACATGCCAAGTTGCATTATAACTTTAGGCCTCATTTACGGAGACGCGGGGCGTGGCGCGTCGCGTGCAGTGTGGCGTCACGCGGCGCGTCTGACGTTTTTTCTGTTTACGGTGCGGCGGCGCGTGAAGCGGCACTTATCATCCCACGCGTTAACATAAACATATGGCAGTATACGTCTTGATTGTCGCTGCTTTTTTTTGGGGTTATAATATATATTTTTTAAATGTGCTAATTAAAACCTTTCATTTGATACCCAACATGGTATGATTAAAATTATTTTTTGTTGTTCATGATATGTCACCTAGAGGGCGCCATTTTCAATTTAATGTGTCTTCATATAACCGATGACCAGCGGATGATCAAGAAGCTTCCAACGATACCTCATTTGTCAAATTGTGATGAGTCTTTTAGAAGATAATATGAGGGAACAGACATAGATAAATACATAGAAACCGGTCAAAATCATAACCCTCCTTTTTGCTTCGCCGTAGTCATGTAAAAACTAAAACCCAACTACGACAAAAAAGTCAAATAAAGAGATATAAACAAGACATCACGGACAGACAAATTAAAAATCCGGAGTCATACGTAATCTGTTCGAGTTCGTTCGTTGTACCAATAACCGAAGAATAAAGGTATTATTCTAAACAAGTTTTATTTAGGGGCGGTCAGTCGGTCCAATTGTTCGTCTAAGGGTCACCTTACAAGAAGTTTGTCAAAAAAGTGGGAGTAAACGAATTTGGATCCTGAGTAAATCGCAATAACATTTAATCTCCAGTGCGAATTTTCAAATGAACGTGGAATGGGCTCGTTGGCTATGTTGTAAATTTTCTCCGCAAGAAAATTCACCGCAATACAGAGCAATGGCGCTAGTTGTACCTACTTCTTTCTATACTCCGTGCTACTATATCAGTCAAAAATCTGTCAAATAAAATGTATGTCATCTTGAGTTTTCAAATATCAACATTGAATTTTATATGTTTATTTAGACTCGGTATTTATTTATTTATCAATCAATAACACTTGTTATATTCGTTTTGGAAGTGGTTTTAGTGTTTATTTCATGTTTTCTATGTCTCAGTTTCTTTTGTGGAATGTGATAAATTACGAAAATATTATTTACGAAAATAAATAATATCTCAGCGCAGCTAAAAATTTGAGCGTAGTCCTCTCGTCTCAACAGAGCGAAGCCGACTGATTTGTGAAACAAAAATATGCTTGAAGTTCCCGTAATGTGCGACGGAAGATGGCTTCTTCCACGAACTAAGAACGTCGTAAGTCCTACAAGCTTTGATTCGTAATAAAACCAAAAATAAAAGGAATAAAAAAAAAAGCCTACACAATTTTTTTTGCCTTGTTTTAATACATATAATCATCTAATTTTTATCATAATAGGCATTAGCATTTTAAGTACAAATCGAAAATACGTGAAAATTAGAGGTAACTTCGTGATATTTTTTTATCGAGAAAATTTTAATATTTTGTGTTTCTGTTACACAAAAAGTTTGGAAATATCATGTAGTTACTCATACTATTTTTATTTTATACCTAAGTCTTATCAATTTTATGAAAAATCAAATTGAAGACAGGCAATTTTGGTTACGTCCCGGCCTTAAGTACCGCCCGCGGCTGCGATTCGGTCCAACTTTTAGTTTCACAACTTCTGTGCCTAAATGAAACTACGAAAATTATCGCGTAATAGGAAAAGAAAAATCGTACTTATCTTTTATTTCTAGAACAGTTTTTCAGTATAATAACCCGAACTCGCTTAACACTTTATCTCAAGAAGTAAGTAATGCAAAAGCTTTAATTAATCTGAAAATGTTCCCCTATTCTAAACACCTAATCAATTCTCGTTCATCAGTAAATCTGCCGTCAGTCTTTTGATAGCTCTTGTGATTAAGTTGACCAATACATACGTTAATTAAGTTGACACAACAAATCATATAAATTGAGGAGAGACTTAATAGAATATTCTTTCAAAAACCGTGGTCCAGAGTAAATGTCGGGAATTTAATCACATCTCTTGCAAAGCTAATGACGCCAGCGCAACTGTGTAAATATTATGTTGTGAAAGAAGTTTAATGCCAGTGTTACGTGTGAGGAGCTTTTTTCTATTTTGTCGGTACTTAGCCGTCGCAGCGGCCAGTCGGCGTCGTATGTCACAAAGAGAAAAGTATTTCTCATTTACTCGAGAGGAAAAACAACGAAAATACCGCACGTCCCGCCCTCAATCTCCTTTGGCTCGGAGACAAAGGAATATTATTTCAATTAAGACCTACTAAACTAACACAAAGTCTACGAGTACTTGTTCGTGATAGAGGCCATATTGTTTAATTGGCGTAACTTGAAAACAGAATTTATTTTCTTTTCCGTTTCCTTGGTGACGTAAATAAATGATTAAGGTTCGGTCACACTGGCGCGGTTGCGAATGGCGCATGGAGCTGTGGGTTTTATAGGAATATTGAACTGGTGACAATTATGAGTTTGGGATGACCTATGATCAGTTCGATAAACTGAAAGTCCGCCTCCTGTTGGTTACACAACACAGACAACATTCCTTACCTAAACCGTTTCAAATTTCATGATCAAGTTGGCGTTACACATTGGCCTATTCAAAAGAACACATAATTTGTGTAGAATATTTCTTAAGAAGTCGCGCGCTATCTCCAGCGTCTTCGTGGAACTCCTGAAGCTTACGCTTAAATCGCATAGTGTCAGTCTGAAAGACTCTTTATGTACGACCTTATTTTCGGCAATTAGACGATTCTATGACTACTAATTGGAACAAACTGAAACCTTCAGAAAGAGTGATTTAATTGATTAAACAATGACATCACATTTATTTGATTTCTCTCCACTTCAATGCTTGTGTAAACACTGTAATGGCAACTCAAAATAGCGATAACGAGTTGATTTTACTGAACTATTTCTATTTGATCCAGTAGTACCAGCAAACTAAACCGTTGCAGAATAAATCCAGTCAGGCCACGCACGGGACTCTTTTATTTTCTAGGTTTAAAATAAACCCTCGACTGCATTCAAGTAAGCTGGTAACGTACGTAACATTGTAATACTGACAGGCGGAACAAACACGAACACGCCATATTTCAATAAAGCTTTCACACTGAGTGCAAAGCTACAGTAATTCAGTTTCGGTTTGTCTTTGATGCAACTGTACCTACTGTCCGTCGCATTGGAAGTTTGCAACTGATAAAAGATTGATGGCCAATTCCTAAAATTTACGGACTGTTATTGGTTAAAAATGAGACTCTTGTATCTTTACCACAAACAAAGACCTCACAGCTTTGCATATCAGACGCTTCCGTATGGAAGTAGGTATCGCAGGTAAAATTAGCTTACGAATCTATTTATATGCCCAGTTTAGCAATAAAAATTCTACCATTGGTAAGCAAAACGATTCCTTTTTATTTGTAGGAACCGAGCATAAGTATGTCGAGCAGATCGAATTACTACGATAAGTATCTACTACTGAAATACTACTTAATCCATTGAAGGAAGATCATGGAACATGCAAAACAAACGCATTGTATACAGCAGCTTAGTTACATTGCATAGCAATGAGCTCATGACTGAGAAATGCAGATGAAAATAATTGCTTCATTTTTCCAATAATTTAGGCAGGGAACAATACAAAATGTTTTAAATGCATCTCTGTTATCATAATGTATCTCTGCAAAACACTTAAATAAGCACTATGTTACACCCACATGCAAGTAGTTCCAACAGTCCTCCGCAATTCACAGTAAACTACTGCCCCATAATTTCCTTAGCAACAATACACACGTCCTCGGTCGCGGCAGTCCGTATCGGTTAGTCGTTGTCTGTAACTAAAACTAGCTGAATACCAAGTGAAAACTTAGTCGGATTGTGACACCAGCACAATATTACATATTACGCTAAGTTCCGCCTGGCGCTGCGGTAATCCCAAATGTAGCCTTTATGAACACTAGCGTCGCAACGCGTCACTAATATTTTAAGATAAGTCCAGGATATTAAAATATTCTCAACTTTGTGGAATCTCTGCGCGAGTGTATGTGGGGAGTGAAATATTAGGTATGTCTTAGCTACTCATTATCCAGCGCACGTTGTAATGTCGCCTCAGAAAAGGGATTACGATGGTTATGAATGTCAGAAAGTGCACTTAAAGTCGGAGTTCAAATGAATATGAAGATATATGAGAGGGTAACCTATAAAATATGGTGTTGAAATCGGCCGACTATCGGCGGATTCTTTAATAGAACAACGCGCGCATACCCTTACGACAGTAACCCGCCACAATTCATAAGTTACAGTTAACTTTACACCCAGCAGTAGCGTGACTTTTATCTCGTTTTAGATCCGCTTGTGGTTTGCACTGTGGCAAACCGCAAGCTAATGAATTACAATTCTTATAAATACACGACTACAGCTCGTATATCAAGGTACAGTTTTTATTATAAACATGAATTTGCAAATGTACGTGTTTAATATTAATCGAATTACATTCACCGGCGCGATTGCTTCACTGGGCCTTGGGCAACATTACTTATGAACGACTTGTTGACTTGATCCTATAACGTTTGACTACGTTATGAAGCAAACAGCTTAATTAGATTACGTGTATTGGCATGGCAAATCCTTAATTAACAAATTATCATTATTCATCATTTCAGCTGAAAGACGTCCATTGCTATACATAGTCCTTCCCTAAGCACCGGCACTTCGATAGGTTCTGTGTTTCCCGCTTCCAGTGGATTCCTGCGGCCTTCACCAGGCCTTCCAACGCTACGTCTTCCGGTACGCGGTCGCCACTCCAGAACCTTGCGGCTCATCGGCCATCTGTTCTGTGAGCAATGTGCCCTGCTTTAGGCTATGTCGGTTACTTTGGGTCCTGCGGATTTCATAGGTTCGATAACGTAGGGTACTCCAAGCATAGCCCTCTCCATAGCCCTTTGGGTTTGTTTTAGCCATAATAAGGCCCATTGTGAGGGATAACAACTTATGCCTACACGAAAAGAAATACCTGCGAAAAAGAAAAACGAAAATGGCTCTGTAGACAAATCATTAATTGTCGACACTCGGCTCCATCACCCACTTTTGTTTTTCTTTCAGTCCTTTATTGCAGTCCCGGTAAAAAAAATATCTTCCGTTTACTCGGAACCTTTGCTCGAGATAAATTTGTCGAATATTTGTCCTTGTCAGCGAGACTTTACCGTCTCCCTATTGTAAGCGACATCTCCTCGGCTGATTAAGAGAAGTTGGAGGTTGGAGCATTCCACGCCACTTGCAATATTAGTGGCTCGGCGCATCGCAGCCGACCTACACAGAACCTACTTTTGAACAGCGACGTTTGTATTCAAAACTATTTTACAAGCGAGATAAAATTTAACAAAGGAATATCGTAAGTTTCCAAAATTTAACTAAAGAAACTGGTAATATTGTGAACATCTTTGTTGTTTCATTGTGCTCGCGGATAAGATTTTCCTTTATGTATGAGCTTTCACAATTTAGTAGTAGATACGCATACGCAACGTTACCTACTTTTACAAAAATTGGACATGATCCAAGCACGAACCACTTAGCCATCTGCGTTCCCATCACACAAGCAAGTTAAGCAACTATCATCACTAATTGACGTGAAGTCTCGAACGCTGCACCACTCGTGTTCACTTGCGAAACGCATCGCGTCCTTGCAAACAGATTCGATTAACATTTGCAACTTGTAACGTTCATACGAAATTGGTTTCCGGAGTCGAGCTTCAAATGAGAATTGCATTAGGTGTATAAATAAAACGTTTGTTTGTGAATGGGGTTGCATCACCAGTTTGGTTTATAAACCAGTGTACCTATTTGTCTGCAAGAGAAAACTCCTAAACAAGAAAGTGACTAACCTACTATACTATGCATTGATGAACGTTTTGGTACCGAGACAAAATAACGTTGTTAGTCACCATAAAACATGAACAAAAAAAAAATCATTTACTAGAATTATAAACTACTGCCGTTTTTGTAAAAACTTTTGTTAAGGCTCGTGCAAACTGGCACGACATCGCGAGCGCGACAGGCAGCGCTACCCTTGTCGCGCCCGCGATATTGCGCCTGTTTGTGGGAGCCTTTAAACTTCAGTTAGTTAGACCATAAAGTTTCACATCATTTATAGGTACCTAGGAACGTCCAAATTACGGTCATAAAGTCATAACTTTTCCGTCCGCATCGAGCATACAGGAGCATAATGAGTCTGATAAAATAGCTCTCAACAAACTCGAACAGGCGTGCACTGTATTCTCTTTCAATACTAATGAACCGAACACGTTGCGCAACGTACCGTTCGTTCAGACGCAATGAAAACTTCAATAATTCGCGCATCAGCGTGTACCTGCGAACGTGTTGCTGTAACGGGCTCCAATTAAGCTGTAACCACTAATGAGCGTGTACAGAATTCCTGTTGAATTATTACCGCCATGAGAGGGACACGATTGACAAATTAATTGTGACGAGCATTATAACAATGGACGGAAAGCTGATGTTGTGGAAGACATTTAATATGGTAATTTGATTAATGTTGGAAACTTGAGAACTGACATGACGTAACAGCACGCCTGATTTCTCCGAAGGGTTAGGCAGAGGTGTCCCAATAGTACACCCACGCCACGTTTTGCCAGTTATGTTATGGGGGCGACTCAGTTAGCTTATTGCCATCAACCGGGCACGATCCAGACTCCAAGCTGCTACAAAGAAATTCCTGCTAAACCCAATAACAATTTGCCCAACCTGGGATTCGAACCCAGGACCTCATCGCAGTAGCGGTTGCGACCACTAGACCACCGAGGCAAAATTATATACCTATTCAAACAGGAATCTAATTAAGCTATTTGTCATAAATATTTTTAGGAAAATAAACAGTTCACATGTCAAGTTAAATAAAATGCAGTCAGTAGTTTTATTTGTCATCTGTCACATTTCCGATTTTTCAGACAAATAAAACTCAATTGGCACCACCATTCGGCCATTGAAACTGCTATAAAACAAATTTCAAAACCGCAATAGCTGTGCCAAGACCGTCAAACTCTTTGGCTTCATTTCTGAAAGAAAGAAAGAAAGCAAAGGCAATAGCGAACACACAAATCATAAACACAATCTCGAGCTAAAACAATAAAGAGAACTGTATGGTTGCCAGTACTTAGTAGCCGCTTAATCTACTAAACCACTGATATTACTCGCAACGAATTCCCTCGTCGCCGCCGCCGGCGCAACTCCGGTCCCGGTATTAATTAAAAATAACCACAAACTTTCCGTTCCATACTAATGGAATGGATGCTGTCCACTGCCAACTTTTCGAACAAACAAAACTTCATATTGTTCGGTACAAAAGGAAATGTAAATGTAGCACACGTAAGTTCGAATTCGGAACGTGTGAGCATAGAGTACGGATAGGTTTTGACACCAGTTTGAAAATTGTTCCGAATTAGAAAAACGTAAACACAAAAATTTTGAAACTAGTTAATGAAAATAACTTCATAGAAAATTATTCATTTTAGTTTAATAAAATATAAGTAAAAATCTTTTTAAAAACAAGCTTTTAATTAACTAAACAGGGTTTTCCCAGGGCCACCTTCCTGCTCCATCATCAAACCCTGAACACCACCTAGTGTCAAAGCACTTCTAATGAGTCCAAACACGATCGTGCTATCTAGTTTGATTCACGAGTTCCTATCGCCAACTTCCGGCTCCATCATCAGACCAGTTCCATGGTATCATTTTTTCTCATTTTCTCATCATTTTGTCTCGGTAGCTATATAAGTATGGCAAGTTTCAGATCAATCGGATGCTAGGAAGTGCTTGAAAAATGGATGACAATTGGAGTAACCGGAAACACATACGAACAGAGCAAGCTAATATAAAGCTTGTAAAAATAGTTAAATCAACATTCAGTAGCAGTCGCAAACTTATGGTTGAAAAAACTGAAAATTCATTATTTTGTAAGTCGAGATGAATATGTATGAAACTGGGTCTCAGAATTTTATATTTGCGACGAGGGTGAGCTCTTTTTTCTAGAACTTGCTATGTTTATCAAGAACTGTACATAAATAATACTTAGTTTTTCTGTTTACCGTCGCTGCTGGGAAACTCAGCCACAACTGCTAATAAAAATGTACGGAGAAATGGTAGGAGTTCCAACGAGTTAATCTTAAGTGACGATCGTGTCACGATCCCTAATGAGAAAGCTATTAAGGAAGGTTAAAAACCACAAACCGCACTTTAACTAAACACCGTCTTTAATGCTCTTAACCACTCATAAACTAAGTCCATTGAACTTAATGGAGTGCTGGTCAGCCAACTTTGGACGAATTGCAAATTTTTTACGTAAAAAAAGCAATCTATTCGAACTTTAAAACTAGTTTTATGTCGATTGCAACTTTTCCACTTTAGGAATATTAATCTTACAATACATAACAGCAATGTGCAATGTGCATGGTACAAACCGTATGAAGTGGCATGTAAAAAGTGAGCCCTCTAGCCGCGGTATGGGTGTCGAGCGAAACCTCTAACTTTAAATCAAAATGTTGGCGTATATTCTCTAAGCAAACTTTTAATTGCGGTTCCCGGTTATACAGTTCATACTGTGCGAACATTCGTGTTAGAGTTTAATGAATTTTCGCACTGAAAATTTCAGAATAACCGGAAACGTTTGTGTGTGCCCAATGCTTCCCATTGAGTGCTTAATACAAATAAACACTATATAACTGATGGCTGAATTCATTAGTTGATGAAACTGGTGAGTTCGAAAATTTGCCTATACTCGCTTTTAGATGCATAGACATTTAAAAGCTCATCGAATAAGCCTGTCTGCCTTCAATTTGAATGGATTCACATATTGTTCTCGTTAATAACTACGCTCAATATAGTAAAACTATGATAAACTGACCTGAATATCACGTAAACTTTCAATAATAATATAATAAGGTATCCCTTTCATAAAATTGGTACCGGCTCGGAGAAATTTGGAGATAGCGACAAAAGGGTTATATTAGAAGGTTTATTTATTAGAACCATAGGGAAAGTAAAGTTTAGCGAAAAGGGTACGTCTGAACCTAAAACGTGAGGACGAACAAAGACCGGTGATAATATTTTAGGCAGAAACAGAACTTAGGAGGACGTACGACGCAAATCGACTTGCTAGACAAGCTGAAATTTTAAAATGTTGGAAATAAACCGAGCTAAGTAGAATACCGGAATAGATACTCCTAGCGGTAGGAACGGCAGGTTCGTTTTCCATTTGTACAATTTGAATACTTAGTTCGGTCTTCACGTGAACATGCTTTTTAAATTGAATTGTTTTACTTGCACAAGAATGGAGTTGTTTTCTAAGAGAATGCTTGTTATTGCAAAGGATGTACAGTCACGGACTTTAATTGATGAGCCACTTTCAAACTTTTCAATTTTGCAGTTTCATACATTCACGAGATTACACGATTAAACACGAACTCAAATCGCATGCTCGTAAACAAGATGTCAAATTACTAGTAATCGGAAATAGTCTTATCCATAGAGGTTGACTAATAAGTTCTCAATGATAAATAAATACATACAATCTTTATCCAATCTATTTGATACTAACCTTCTTTGAATCAGAGCTCATTATCTCGATAATTCTGAAAACCTATCCGAAGACAGTGACAGTTCAAATGTCGATGTCAGAGACGTTATTTTCGAATTTGTCGAAATGACTTTATAATTTCTCCGTAAGCTAACGGTACTATGGCAACGTTAAAACAATCGTCGCTAGGTTACGGTTGCTAGACCTGCAAATGGTTGACTTTGGGTAGTAACTCTGCTGTCAAGTTTGTAGTTCTGGCTATCAGGTTAGCCAACCGGTAAAGTTATTAAATATAATTTTCTTCTTCTATAATACGAAGACATGACTTTCCGGGATGTACGAGTATAACCGACTAAGCCCGATTTGCATTACACGGCTAAAATACGAACAGTGCCAAGTGGCTCATCAATTAAAGTCCGTGACTGTACCTACTTCTTAAATGTATAAACAAGAAACAATGGATAAGCAGCAGAACGTGTAACTATATCTGCATATTGTGTTGTATTAGGCCCAATCAGTAACATTCCTGGTAAATTATTGACATCAGATACGGACACAATCAAGTGTCATTGAGCGCACGATGCGGATATATTATGATTTAATACAACATGGCCGACAAAATCAGTAATTATGTCAACTACATGTGTCACATTACACATGCAGGCTGATAACAATGAAATGTCTGGAGATGACAACATTAGTGCGGGCGGTTGAATAATAATAGAGCGGAAGCCAGCGGTACTTACCCACATTATATGTTAATACATACCTAACGTAATCGATACTGTTCGATGTTCAAATAGTTGTTAAGCCAAAGGTAACATGACAAAGCCAGCTGCGTACGTCACAAAACAATAGGGAATATGCATGTGATTCAAATATGGGTCAAATATTTTTTTTTATAAACTATGTTACTTCAGAATTATGCCTCCATCAATATTTTTGAATAAAATTTATTTTTGAGCGAGAAATTAATTTTTAAAAAAGCCCAAAAAACTGTGGGTAATTCAAATACTTGAAAAGGTTAAGAGCGGATGTGACGTAACGATCCGGGATAACAATCAAAATGTCAATGTCAAGTCAATCAACAAGTGTCAAGTCAATGTCAAACGCTCATAGAAAAAGGAGTGTTTGACGTTGACTTGACAGTTGCTTGTCTGTTTTCACATACTGTGACGTCACCACACCAAGCGCGCCAAATGAAGGGCGTTTAAATAGCCCGGATCGGTTGGATATTTTTAAACATTTTTTTAACTACTTTAAATTGCTTTTTTGCCGTCGAATTTTGTTTTTACTATTATTTGACGATGTAAACTATCGAATAAAAATATTAAAAAAATACATGCATATTCCCTATTAGCGAATGAATGTTATGACTCTCAATAACAGGAATTACTTTTTGTTTAGGATTTAAAGCACAGCACTTTTCTATACATATATTTATAATATCAAAACGTTACTACCTGTCGCAATTTACTCACAATGAGATACCAAAGTCAGCGTTTTCAAAAAGGTAACAGAAATGTTTCCGTTAAAAATGAGGCACGTGTATAAATACAACCCACAAAAGAATTCGTTGGGTTCCTAAATTAACCTCAATGGGCCTATTTATTTAGTCGTGTACCCGTGACAAATTCTCCCAGTTTCTTTTATTTCTGAACATGAATTGTATTTAAGCTCCCAAAAGGCAATTTTCTATTTGGTTAGTTAAATATAAATAATTCTATTCCTCCTAATTAATTTTCAGCTTTTCACAATAAACGTTGGATAAACTAAGATTTATGTTCTGAAAACCATTTAAGGTTGTTTACATCTGGCTGGATTACAGACAATAATCCAACATTTTTTACGGCTAATTTGACTCGGAACCCACTGAACGAGTTTAAACATCATCATATATTTACGTAATACAATAGAGATGCAGTGGTTCGCAATCGTATGTATTTTGATACATCAGATTAGTGCCTAACCAATATTCAGGGATGCTTCACCGTTTCGAATCATCAAACCGATTTATTTTGAGCTGACTGGACTTCGGATATCTGAGTTACATTTGAAATATGAAACGGTCATCGAGACGACATTCCGTATGCACTGGCGACTCAATCCGACCAATTACGATTGACACATGAGCATAAAAGGAAACACCCCGCCTCAATTTGTGCTTCAAAGTGTAAGCGGAGGAGGTAAGGCTCGAAGAATGCTGGTCGGCTCACCGAGAGCAATGCATTCCGCATCAATACAAGCGCTCTACTACAGTTAGTGACATATGAGTATTGCAATTTCCGAATGCGGGGTCGTTAGTTGGCACAGAACGAGATAGCCGACTCGACGGACTGACTAGAGGAATGATTTACGGACCATTTGCACATCCGATGCTCGCGATGTTAGAAATAACACTGGTTCGGTTCAATTAAAAAGTGTCAATGGACGTTGACTCCCAGTTAGGCTTTTGTTTCGCGTTGCATCCATTGTACGCAACTGGTATGAATTGTTCACTTCCTTTTGGTCGTGACAGGCTGTCAGTGCGCTTTGGTGAAAGGCAAACTAGACTCGATACTGGTGAAAACGTTTGATATGGCTCGTATACGTTGATGATTGACTTCGATGGAAATGTAGGTACTACAGCTGGTAGTGGGTTTTTATAGACGTCCTGTTTGGTTTTTAGGGTCAAATACATCGGTTTGAAATTATTGTAACTAAATTATTCAAGTAACAGAACTGCAGAAGATGAGCAAAAATTACAACGAAGCAATTAGTTCTAGAATAATGTAGGTAAAGCTGTAGCTAATAAATAAGGACAACAACATTGTAGTTTTATTAAGGTTAACAATAAGACATGGCGACAAGTCAATTACGTGTTGCGGATAGTCGCTTGTTTCGTTTTCGTGTCGAAATAGAGTCGCGATAACATCTCAGTAATTGTCGCCGGGAAAAAAGTCGGCTGAGACTTGCATTGTTTGTTGCAATACACATTTAAACATGCGAAATTGCGAAGCATTGTTGTCGATAATCCTATTTATATTAATTAAACATAGTGTATAATAATGTTGCCACTTAATCTTCACCTCATACAAGAATTCAATCAGGCAGCAGATGAGCGGAGGAGATAACAGCGTCTAAGAGTACATTAAGGGCTCAATAAGTGTCAATTTTCTTCCAATATGTATCACATTGTGAGAGAAATCTTATTATAGAAGTACGATAATAGGTGTATTGTAAATGTATGTTGACATTATCGTATCTAACTACAAATTGCCCAAACCAATGTCGTTACGATAAACAAGAAAGTAACTACTTTTCCAACTTCATGAAAATGGGAAAATCGTAATCTGCGAACATCGAATCTCGAAGCAAACCCAATGTACGTCATTATTTACGACAATGTTCTAACAAACTGGGGTTCGTGCAAAAAAGTTGTGTAAGTATAATAGCAAAACACCAGCAGTACACGAAATGCGATAAGAAAACTCTGAACAGAATGAGCGTTGTCGTCCAACATTAATTACTGTGGCGCCCACAAAAGGAACTTGGCTTGTCAAAGAACAACTTGCACGAGTACTGGCCGAGGCAAGTTTGCACACCCGGGGAGGTACAGTTTTTATGTTCCCGCCTCCCGCGACATCGGCAGTAATACCTGTGTTATAATCCCACTCGCAACTAGCACAAAAACTCGTCAAGCGAGAGTTTATTTAGCGCTTTTGAGTCTTTGTTCTAGCGGTCGGTATAGTTGCCAACTACCGCGTTCCGAACAATGCAAAAGTTTTGACGAAAGTTGAGATTGAAAACGAGACGAAATTAAGCGCAAATTAAGACTGTGCCAGACGGAATTTCGTAATGAAACATTTAATTTATTTATTCGAAATGTATGTCGCGAACTTAACATATAAATATCACTTTCTATTATTTCCGCAATGTAAACGGTAAAACACGATTAATGGAAAGTATGTGTGCAAAGGTGAGCGTAAAGGTAATATTTACGACCGGAAAATACATGTGCTTCCGGGAGTAATGTTCGCAGAAACGTATTAATATACACTATCTTGTCCCGAACTACAAACACAACAAAACGCTGCGATACAGAAGCACGATCATTAACTGAATTTGGTGCGACGATCTTTTGATTATAATTAAATTAATGTACTACAACGGAACGAAGAGGGACAGGGGCGAATATCTCTTTTAATCCAATAACAGTCCCCTCTAAGGAGTCGTTATCTGGGGAGACATTCCCCAAAATCAGCTTTTCATTAATTGCTAGACAGCTTTATCTCGCGCCTTACGAACTCTGTGACTGACCCTAATGTAACATTGACGTTGATCCGACGCCAGATTAATTTATTAGCCGGTACCCGAATAGCCGGCTCTACTGGAAATTGACTTAGTTATTAATGTCATATTTTCCTCGACAGATGTCCGAAATGTGGCGAGGGTTTATCTACTATCGTTTGTAACTACGACGGTTATCGGATTAACTAAAACTAAATTCTGTTGTTTTATCATGTTTTAAATGTACCTACTTTTGAAGTTTTCAACGATAAGTAACATAAGCTTATCAATTTCACTCTAGCTTAGGTATTTTATGAGCCATCTCGAAAGCAATTCACCCATTTCCCAATAAAATTAACTCGATACCAGATACATCGGGCCCAACAAAGATCCGCGAATAAAAAAATCAGCGCTAAACTGTTTACGGGAACGTGATCGAATGTAATCTCGAGCGGCGCGGTACCATTTCCGGCCAATTACGTGACTTAGTGACTTCGGGAGTCCAGAATACTGCCCCCAATAGAGCTCTGCCAGGCTGTTTCATACAACAATGAGGGTTAATTATTTCGTTATTGAGGAAAGGTAGGAAAACTCTTTGACATTTTGTTAGGAACTGTATGTGGGTGTGAGTGTGTTTTAGATAAGGTTTGATCACACAAATGTCAAGAAGAAATAAGTACATAATTTGGGAACACATGAAATCAATACTTATAAATTACTCATTTAGGAGCTAAAGGAAATCGCAATAAAGCACGATTTATTTTCGTTGGATCCCGGTTTTCGATCCCATTTTTTAGATATTACCGATGGGTCCCATTTGCTATTTCCATTGAATCCCATGATAAAATAATATGTGTACCTTCCAGAAGAAAAGTGCACCAAAACCATAAAATGTACATCTGAACAATTATCCCGAAAGTGCTTTTGCGCACTTCTGTATCATCAAAGACACTCGTTTTAGTCACCAAACTGCTTCTATTCAAAACTATCTTGCACAAAACTAATAATAACTTAGCTGTTAAATCTGAAATAGTAAACATAGTACACAATGTCGCCGAGACGTACAATAAACTGTGTATTCAAAACAAGAGTAGCCATGAATCAGGCAGCTCTGAGCGCACTTGCACTGTTTATGAGTGCAGTTGATGTCTCTCCGAAGCATAAATCCTCACGGTTTGTGCCAAAAACAACCTGACCTCTATAATTCTCGGGGTTTGGGCTAGTTTCGGGGCTTGTCCAAACATATACCGTAATATAGAACAGGGAAGTTTGTGCAAACACGTTTCATGCGCTGATCACTCGCATCGATGTGGTATACAAACGTTAGTTACGAATCGAGAGCAAATATTGGCGCTACAATGTATTTTTACTTAATTGGAGGAAAGTTGGAGCGAATGTTGGCATTGTTACTTTATATTTTTTAATGGTGTTGTACGTACACAACTTCTATTTGAAAAAGGGATACAAATTCAACTGTTATTTTTAAATGCCTGCGCCTTGTTACCTCATTGTTACCATGTAAAAAATGTGGCCTGAATGAAAATTGAACAGGCAATTAATAAAATGTTCCTAAAACTATATAAACCCCAGCAAACAGTGCCAAAAACGTAAGGACAACAGTTTCCCGGAGCTATTTGAGAACGTACAATTTCGGAGGTCTTTTCCATCAGCGTTCGCTAAAAGGGCCCGGGCCACCTGTAGAGGAATCGGAATACAGCCAGCTCGGAACGTGCCAGAACACAAAGCGCACCTTTTTACAGAAACTGAGACTGAAAATTCGTGAGTATTTCCTTGCGCGACAGCAAAGACGCCGCAAAAATGCGAAGAATGAACCCCCCCCTCCCCTAGGCTGAGCTCGAGCCACCCTCGCCCCGTACCAAAATAATGTCGGCATTTATTATTCCTCCGCTGTGTCTCACATGTAGACGTGTTACGAGAAAATTTTGATGTACAAATCCATTATTAGCTATCAAAAAAAGTACGTCTATATGAAATTTTGATTGTTCTATTTTGCTATGAAATGTTTCATTCGAACTTTAATGTGATAGATACACAAATTTTAAGAAGTAACCTAAGATGATGACGCTAAAAAAGTTCTTTTTTTTTAGAATAAATGCAGGAGGACTGGAAAACTTCATTTAGCGGTTTGGGATTTCGTGAACGGTACATGAGAAGAATGTTTGTTCCTTTCAGGTGCTAAGTTTTAATGAGAGAAGTTTAAGGTGAAACTAGCCGGGAACTTTTAATTATGGCTTCTAACCGCTAGGGCATCACTGGTAAGGAACTTCTGAACTTTGATAATGATGATATGCGAGAAATAGAAACTCGCGCGAAAACATTAGCGCCGCACAAAAATGTATAAATAGAACTTTAGCTAACTATTATGTAGCACAAACTAAAATAGAACCAAGAACTACGTCATAATGATACGATAAATATAATAAAGAGTAATTTGGATAGAAGGGACACGTGATCATTGAATATAGGAAACACCTATATCATTTTTAACCCCCGACGGAAAAAGAGGGGTGTTATAAGTTTATCGTGTGTGTATGTGTGTCTGTCTGCGCCATCGTAGCTGCCAAACCGCTGAACCGATTTTGATTTTTTTGGTTTTATTAAAAAGATCTTTTATTAGAAGCTTTCTTTTTTTGCGGGGGTTTTTTAATTTGAATTTAACTTGTAGTACTTAAAAAACTTATTACTATTTTGGCCTCCATATGTAGCTTACCATGTTTGTTTCATTCAGAAATCTAATTTGATAACGGATCTATACTTAAGTATAGGTACCTACTTTGAAGTTTGAAATATAATCAGTCAATTGAATGAGTCTATGGCTAGATCACGATAGTTAAACAAGATTAATGATAGCCAAAATGAAATAGTTTATCGAAATTAAATCTGTGATGTTGAATATGAGTATATGTTCATACAGAATTATATAATAATATGGAAAATTAATGAGAAATTGTTTGTCTATCGCGAAAAAAATTCAGCTGTTCCATACATTTTGTCGATTTAAGTGACACAAATGTATAGAACAGCTGATTTTTTTCGCGATTTCAAGGTTGGTCCCATAGAAAAAGTTGTTCAAATGACCCCTTTGAGTTGTACAATGAAACCTTTTCGGGTTTAGCTTAAACAAAAGATAATGTTGTTAGTAGATTTAGTTTGAATTTTGTACCTTAGTCTGTCACAGTTATTTATCTTGTGTTTATTACTTACTGAAAGGCGCGGTTGTCGCTAAATATTGACAACTGATCATAAAAGTCGAGATTCCTCTCACACTTTTAGTTTCTACACAAGCAGAGGAAGCTTTCAACACGTAAGGACATAGTTTATACGTTACTTCGCTTTCTTTGTCCAGAAATTTCCACCATTTTTAGGTCAGCAGCCTTTTAGCTAATACATGCTCCATACAATACCTCTCGAGCATATTACAGCTTTTGGTTTATTTCTGCTTTCGGACAGTCGAAGGAAATTCATGAAATATTTTCTGTATTTATTATGTAGGTAACTAAAAAGGTCGAAATATTTATAAAAAGCCGCACAGCCGTAATATTCGAATAAAAATAACTATTTCAACAACAATGGAATATATTCCGAATAAAAGAGAGCATTTTAATATTGAAATCAGCATAAAGGATTGATATCAAATATACCCCTTTCCGAGGATAAACAATATACGGTATAGGTACCTTACTTATATATTTTTACGTAGTATCGTCTCCAGCAATGTTGGCAGACAATTTTTGCAATATAATATGGAAAAGTGCCGATACATATGCTAATACTGAAATGTAAGTATTGCTTTCTTTCAACGTTATTGAAGTATATACATATAGGTACTCAAATTACATGAGTACTAAGGTTATTACATCAAAAAAATATTTTTTTTCATTTATGCCTATACCAGTAATGTGTTCCCGTACATCTCACCAAGAACATTCCAGAGATTTGAAGCGGTCCAAATTCGTAGTTAAATATTTAGAGCAACTGTGAGCAACTTCGGCAACCCTCAGCAAAGGTACACAGGTTTGTTTATCTTCGGCATACATTTGACTTGTACCAAGTGCTACCAAGGTCCGTAAACTCATAAATAAAACGATACTGAAATCTTGAACATTGTCGCACGTAGAATTTAAGGAAGAAACTACAATGTTGGCGTAGGAAAATAAAAGTGCTACATGTTCAGTTAAAGTGTTGAGGGATCCCGTTTTCGCACCGACGTAGGCAAACAACCGTCACACTTGGATATTCGATTTAGGGAAATAGCAGAGTCGTGCTTACATGCGTCAGTAAATATAAGATACAACTGCTCGTATAGAATGTGCGGTATTTACCTTCTAATACGTTTGGTAAGGAAAAAGTTGAAATGTGCAGATTTAATCGGTAATCAGGGCGGAACATTGTTTAATTTTACTGCAATGGAAGGTGCAAACTCTCGACTATGAAGGATATAAAATAAACAAAGTTGTGCAAGTAAATACAAGTTTGTAGAATTCATTTAGAGCGCTAGGTGTAGCTAGCTGCCTTTATGCACCTGTACTAATTTGTGCCACAACAAAACGATAGACAACATCAAAGTGATGTCCTTCACGTGATATTTAATTACTTTATTACCTGTTTATTAAATGTACAAATGGTGGAACCTGACTTGATTTCCGTACGTCTTTTTTCGGGTGACCACTGAAAATCAGCGCTGTGCTGTGGGTCCCCATAGCGCAGCATCATGCTGAGTGGAAGCCTTCTTGTCACAGTCATGACGTGCAGCTGCCGATTATTTATCTATACTCGTGATCTCATGTTTTATTTTTTATTTTTAATGGTATTTAGATATATTGTGGTAAATATTGCTGATTACTGTTATCTTTTTGTATGCACGTGTTTCTGTGACAATTAAACCTATTTTTCTTTCTTTCTTTCTTCTTTCTTTCATATTTTTTATCAAACATTTTGAACCTAATACTAAATACATTTTAAATTTTCTCAAAATACAGGGCTTAATAGGATTCTGGATTCAAAGAAACACCTATTACAAATTCATGATCATCAAACATTCAAAACATCTTCAGCAGTCTAATTTATTTTACACAAAGGGCCATCAGAAACACTAAATACAAATGATGCGCACAAAAGTTTTAGTTCACAACTGAGAATTTACAAACATGCAACGGGGAACAGCGAGCATTGCACGAGGGAACATTAAAACCAGTTCAGGGAATGCTTATTAGTTATAAAACAAATGTAAGACCATGATTATTTAAATATTTTAATGGCAGAACTTTGTACGCTGTGAATTTTGATTTATTTTCGTTGGACTTTTGAATCTGACATATTTTTGGCGTTGGATCCCACAAAACATTACAATATTGGGATAAAAAGTATCCTATGTGTTCATCCAGGTTATAAACTATCTGTGTGCCAAATTTCAACCAAATCCGTTCTCTAGTTTTTGCGTGAAAGAGTAACAAACATCCATCCATCCATCCATCCATCCATCCTCACAAACTTTCGCGTTTATAATATTAGTAGGATTTCCGTTGGATCCCATATTTGAAAAATGAAAGAGAATTACGTTGTAAGGGCAAAGCAGAGAAAAAGGTTTATACTACAGAATATCAGTGTTCAATGCCAACAGACAAAGATTTGCCATCGTCAACATTCACTGCTGAAAACGATGCTCCTGTTGAAAACCGAAATAACATGTCTTCAAAAACTAAGAAATAGCGGCGGAATATCTATA
Organism: Lithophane socia; assembly: GCA_947522985.1. NCBI lineage: Eukaryota > Metazoa > Arthropoda > Insecta > Lepidoptera > Noctuidae > Lithophane > Lithophane socia. The sequence goes on from OX383267.1 coordinate 4,092,435, forward strand.
TTACAACTTTTATCAGAACAACGGGCAGTACCAATAATAGTTATAGACGTACATTCATAAATGTCTCACTAATTCAATTGCTCTGAATAAATAACTAGATCGTGTTGCTAATACAATATCAAATATCTAAGCTAATATTCAGGTTAAGACTACGTGAATTATGTTTGATGGTAATGGATACTAAGAAAGTAATATTGCTATTCATCTAATATTAACTATAGCTGGATTCAGGCACCTGTTCTACCGCCGGCGATTAACGATAAGCGAGTAGAGCTAGCAACTAAAAACGAGAAGGCAAGTAACGAGCGGCGAGTGCGCGACGGCGACGAGCTTAACTCTCTAATATGCGTATACATACCAAGTGTGTGTCTCTCAGCGAGTGTTCTGCCCGCTAAGTCACTGAACGAGTGCTTTAGACATTATTTTTCACTTTTTATTTCGTCATTTGTATTTTGTGTTTCACGTACTATGTCCAAATAAACGTTATTCTTTATTTTATTTCATTCATTCATTCATTCTTTGTTTCTTTCTGTTCTTTCTTTTCATTCTTTTCGTTCTTTTCTTTCTTTTACTTACACGGGACCTACAATCTTTTGGTTTAGTTCACATTCAACCCCTAGAATCTCAACCCCTGTCCACGTTCAACCCCTAAACGTTGTCCACGTTCAACCCCTGGGGGTTGAATCTGGATTTCAATACATTGGTCATCTTTTCTTTGTCCATATTCGACCCTTTGTTGCTAGGTAACTAATAATGAAATTAAAGTAATACTGAGAGCAGAAGTGTATTTATTACCCGACTGCCCCAGAAGGAGGGTAATGTTTTTCGAGAGTATATAATTATTATGTATGTATGTCTATTTCATTGGCACGCTCTATAGTCTAAACGGCTTGATTGATTTTAACATAATTATGAGGTGTCGTTAGGTTTGTCTTAATTGTGGGAGTGACATAGGCTATGTTTTTTTTATATATTTCATCTGCAAACAGAAAAAGGGGGAGGGTTGGATGTTTAAAAAAAAATACAATATTGGTATCTAATTAAAGCTACTAATGAGTTAATTCCAATATATATAGATTAATAAAACTAAAAAGCTTGAAATAAAACAAATTATTTAAAAAACAAAAAAACCTGCCTGCAAAAATGCGTAACCTATAAGAGAAAAACAAGCATTATAATCTGTAGAATTTTGGTATTACAGGCGGGGAACAAACCAATAACCTGAAATATTGTGTAACTTTTGTTTGTCCCCCGCCTGTTATACCAAAATTCTACAGATTATAATGCTTGTTTTTTCTTTTAGGCTATGCGTTTTTGCAGGTGGGTTTTTTTCTCTTTACAATTTATCTTTTACACACTTTTACAGGTATACCTATTAGTAGCTGTTGGGTAAAAAAACGGTTTAGGCGCAGAATGGCCAATTCTCAAAATGGCCAATTCGCAAAATGGCCAATTCGCAAAATGGCCAATTCGCAAAAGGCCAATTAGAAAAATGGCCAATTCTATACATAACTTATTTTACTGATAATCGAATAAATGAAAATTATAGAACGATCACCTTTTGACCTGTCAATCAAAATTGGATGCGCAAGTAAAAGTGGTTAAAGGCGATCTGAAATCGATAAATGATACTCGATTTTAACTCGAAATCAAAAAATAAAATCTAAATCATTTGACTACCTCGTTGGTCTAGTGGTCGTAAGCGCTACAGCTGAGCATGAGGTCCTGGGTGTGATTCCCGGGTCAGGCAAAGTGTTATTGGATTTGTTCATCTGGAATATCTCAGTAGCAGGCCGGAGTCCGGTTTTGTGCCCGGTTGATGGCAATAGGCTCGCGCCCGCACGGGACTTAAACTTAACTAGCGAAATGAGGGTAAATAGGTACACCTCTACCTAACCTTTCAGGAATTACAGGCTTGATGTTATGCTATGTTATTATTAATCAAACACAGTTAAAAAGGATATTATAAAATATCAATTCAGAAATATATATTTTTTAAACTATTTTTCATGCTCGAATCGATTAATTAGGGACTTTATGAATAAGATTGCTACCTTATTACATATATTGTGCCTTTAGTCCCGCCACTAATGTCAGATGCATTGTCAAAGAAATAACATTCCTTTAAACACAGTGATTCCTTTAAAAGCGGAAGCAATATACATACTGTTTTTTCAGATATTTTTACCAGGGCTGTATTCGGAAAAATATATCCATGATAAATTAGATCTTTATTTTGAAATCTTAGTGTATAAACTGTAATCCTGCACATAGTGCACATGTTCCCGAATTCGAAGGCTGAAACTGGTCATGTCCTTTACTAAGTAACTTGATAGAAAAAATAAGAAAATAGCCAGAAAGTTACTGAATGGGAAATTACTCAGTAAGTTTCTCGAAACTTACGCGGTAAGTTACTAGGAATATTGAGAAAACAGTATATAAAATTCAAATTTTGGTTGCATTTAACCTAGAAGTGGTAGAAGTCTTATCGGACCACTCATAATCGCAAATTAAATTTAAGAAAAAAAAAATTTTTCCCTTTTAGCCTAAATTACTATTTTTGTAGAATGTTACTGGTAACGCTACTGGGAAAATACTCGACTGGAGTAAATTACTGGTAACGGCATATCACTAATTAAGATCGATCCCTGACCTCGCAGCAATTACTTTTTCAAAAATATTATGTGTATGTATGTATGTGTAGTTTTGACTTCGAGTAGGTAGCGAGGTAGGTGTAGGTAGGTTGGTAGGTGCACCGTAGATAAGTACTTAGTGCTACCCGAGCGAAGCCGGGGCGGGCAGCTAGTTATGTATTGTTGAGTAAAACTTTTGTGTTTTACAGTCCATTGAGGGTTGAACGTGGATTAAAAACATTCAAAATTAAAAGTCCACGTTCAACCCCTCGGGGGTTGAATGTGGACACCATTTAGGGGTTGAACGTGGACAGGGGTTGAGATTCTAGGGGTTGAATGTGAACTAAACCAATCTTTTGTACGTTTTTTGAACGAGAAAACTTTCACAGTTAGCCTTCCTGCGCTTCCTCGTCGGCGGTGTGACAGGGCCCTGAATCCAGCTTTAGATATATGTAAGTTATTTCGAAACAAATACACGTCTAGACATGGCCTGGTTTTTATGGTAGCGAGTGTATTGAGATGGAACGGTACATTGAAGATTAGACCTTCGAAGCCGCTGTGAAAGCAATTAGTGTCGAAACACGGTACCGTTAACGTTGAAGATGTGATACCGTTTATTCTGAAAACTTAATTGCAGTTTTTATAGATTGAAATCAATCAACGTATTTTGTGCATATCAATGACCAAGATGCAATCAATTTGAGACGACTAGATACAACGGTTCATTTCGCTACAATTCATTCTTGCCGTCAATATTTTTGGGATGGAGATCTATTTAATATTTTTTTTTTTTTTCCTAGCCTATACTGTCCCGCTCCTGGGCAAAGGCCTCCCTCCACTCCTTCCATCTTTCGCGAGCCCACGCGTCTTCTTTCCAGTTTTGTTGGAACCTACCCAGCTCGTCCCGCCATCTCCTACGTGGTCTGCCGCGACCCCGTCTCACTGTCTCAGGGCACCAGTTCTGCGCTATTTGGGCCCACAGTTTGTCCGGCATGCGGCAGACATGTCCTGCAGGACATGTCTATTTAAATAGTTTACATATAATTTATGTATGTATAATATTGAATAAGTTGCATTTATAAATACGATGGAAATGAAATCACAGGAGATTCCTATCAGTCATATTTTTTATACATGACCGCATATTTCATGGCCCGGTCTAACGCCCGATAGTGTGGCGTCACCGCTCGACTATGATTCGTACAAACATGGATAGGTCAAGAAGAAAATTAGCTTATTTCGGCATATTTTATTATATTTGGCATGTTCCAATTACGACCGAAATCATGTGGGTCTACGAGAAAAAGGTACTCGTACTTTAACATGTGTAATACGTAACCCTTTTGTATTAAATAAGAGGATCACAATGTGGTCCATGTGGGATATAAATTGGTAAAATGGTCGGACAAGAAACGGTTCATAAATCGGCACTTAGCCGATTCCGACCATGGTTTTTAGGGGTATGAGGAACAGGGTGTAAAGTTCACTCATCCACCATAGAAAGGGAGGATCCTCCGACCAGACGGTTGTTGTGTCTGGCAACTGCCCAATGATTGATATTGGATTATTGTATATAGGTATGTCCACTGCACGGTAAACTCTAATTGCGCGATGCAGGATTTTTGTGACGTCAGGATTTTTGTGTGACGTCAGGTCTTCGATGCGTAGTTCGCATGTGGCGATGTAGATACCGCCACAGGTTTATTATCAGAAGAAGTTCACAGAACTAGGAATGAATAAATTCTGAAAATGTTGCTTAATTTATCATTCGTTGCCCAATTCTCAACTGACTTAGTTCATGGAAGTTCACATGCAAATAACCTGCATTTCGAAGAAACGTATCATATCCGAACCAAACAGAATATTACAACAGCATATCCCGTACTCCACACAGAATGTATTTGACTTTCAATTCCGTCCAATCGTAACGTATCAGAGTGCAGCTTATTGGAAAACAAACGTAATTACGTCCGACCAAACACGCCGAACGAAATACAACGTCATTTGCTTACGTCACACGCGCGCCGTCAATTCTCATTCGGGGCGTCACGGGCGAACGGGCCGTGTAAACAATAGCTGTTCGCAATGTTCGCGTTAAGGCCTGTTCAGATATAAGTGCATATTTATATGCGATATTCGTTCCAGTTCCGCTTCAAGAGTCGGCAGTTTGGCCAGATTGAATATCGGTACAATTTTTCATGAAGCACCTGTATTTTCGGAACACAATTCCTTAATATAGCCCTTTTTATCAGGCTTGTGATTTATGACTGCCCTGAAAACCGAAATCTAGTCTGAACGTGATTTTAGAAGTTTGGTTCTAAAACTGCTGTAATCTTACCATGAAAGTTCTTAGACCATGGAAGGGACAAATAAACTTGACAATTATTTCTTAGAAGTTCTTTAACAAGTCCGAGGTTCCCCTTATACTCTCATCTATCATATCAAATTGGAGTAAGTATATAATTATTTGGTAACAAGTACAGGTCGGATGTGTCTTGTACGTACATTGTCACGCGATGTGGCGTGTCGTCCCAGTCGCATTAATGAACATGTAATTACTTCTACTCCGCTGATTGTGGGGATCAGGGCTGGCTATACAGGGTGTTTACTTACACTAACGTTCAAAACAGCAATAGCAGAAGTATCCTTACATATTATTTAACAAAGTACTCCGCCGCGTCTGTCCGTCTGTCTGTTCGCGATAAACTCAAAAACTACTGCACCGATTTTAATGCTGTTTTCACCAATGGTGGTTCTCGAGGAAGGTTTTAATATATTTTATAATAAACCGACATCCACGCGGGCGAAGCCGCGGGCATCAGCTAGCTATAATATAAACGAAATTAATCTTGCAGCACATTGGTACTGATTTACTGGAAAAGTTCTTGAAACAAAAAATAGGCATTCTAAGTAATAGGTATTCTAGAAACTTCCAAGCTTCTCGTGGGAAATTAAAATATTTCTGTACTGAACAAAGGTGATTGACATCTCAGTTGGTTTTGTAGTTTATGTACTTACAGTGCATATTAAGGGACTATAGAAAGGGCACTTATTATTTGTAATCTGTCTCCGAGTAATTCCAATTGTTTGTAACACCTAGTTTCGCGATTACGTGCAGCCCTAGGTGTGAACGTATGTCGTACAATACACACCATATTAATTTGCCAGCGTCATACAGATGCTCTAGTACGTTGACTAGTAATTAACATAACAAGTGTCGAGTAATTGGTTTCGATGTCGCCTCGTACGGGCACGCACCGAATTACTCTTAGAACAGATTGGAACCACTTGTCTCAATCGCACGTGATTTATATCGTACATTGACTTATGTTTATGCTTTAAATAGCTTTGGAATTGCTGGTAAATTAGACCTTCCTTATTCATTATGTGGGTGTAGTACTATGTGACGATCGCTCTATATGCAAGTGCCGTTAGTACCCTTTATCTGTGAAGCTGAGTGCTCACGTACCTATATGTCTAGACTGTACCAGTGTAGCCATACCGGTGAGCATTCATTTATTTGTTTTAATCGCTCATGTGTCACAGGTCGCGTCGCGGCCTAATGTAGCCTTAAGGCTCTTACATACTGGTGCGATTCGCCGCGCGACGCGATGCCGCCGCATTGTTCGCCGTGAAGTTTTGTCAGAAATTGTTAGAACTTTAGCGTTAGTCTGCGACTATACCTGATCATGTTTAGAGCAAAATTTTATGCAAACAATAAAATAATGTTATCAATAACTCGAACCCTACTTCCGTCACAACCATTTCTTGAATGTCATAGGCATATCTCTACGGTAATTTAGTAATTTTATTAGTTCAAATCGACCATGAATTTACACAATAACGATTTATGTTTAAAAGTAGCACAGTATCGAGTTATATAAACAGAACTTGATTGAAACGTGGCTGAATTAGGGACATGAGGTGACGCGTAAATGAGTCGTGACGTTTGTAACACAAACCAAACCCGACGGTGTATTTCCGTACGTTATACTAAATTATATTGCTTGCTCAATTATCCACACAAAGTGAAATTGATGTGCATAAGGTATGTGAAGATATTAGCGGTTGATGCGCGGTTTACATCTATAGTTGCAGGAAGTTGATAAGCAAATGTTGAGTCGATATCAACTTTTTCACAACAAAAACAATGATTTATATTTTAGTGTTAATCAGGTTCTAAATTAGACAATGTTAAAGCGCACAGATTGAGAGTAGTCCTAAATGTGCGAAAACGATCTTTACAAGCAGTTGCTCTTGGTAGAAGCATGTAAGCACTCTTGTACGTTACCCTATCCAATAAGCTCAGAACATCCTGCATTGTACATGTACACCAATCGGTAGACTCCGAGAGGGTCCGATAAATCCCGGGGAAACCCGACGTCGTTCAATATGCACATGATAGTAATACAGCCTCAATACAACCGGCCGAGATTAGAGTCCATGCCAACCGACACAGGGATCGGATTGCCTCGGAACGTACGAGAAGCGTCGAGATGAACGTGCGAAGTAAGCTACGAATACATGGGTTATTTCCATATAAATTCTGCTATATTGTATTTCATCGTAAACCCTCTTTTCCCTTTTGATATAAACAAAATGAAGTCGTAATATTATCACATACGAATATAAAGGATGTTAGCATTATAGCTTGAAGATGTCCTATAGAAATGGCCGGATGAAGCACTGCATTGGGAAGTATACAGAGATCAAAGGAGATCCTTTGTCGACTAGGAAATTACGGTTTCGAATTAGATTCAACCATTTGCGTTGAAATTCCATTCGTCCTTCATTCACATCTAATTATCGCACGGTCAAACAGGCTACTCGCTAATTCCATGAATTTGGAGCCGGCGTCAGTTCACTGGCACTGAAATAAAGGGAATATCATACCGACAGTAGTACGTATTGGATTAATTCGGGAGCTCGTCAAATCCCCGTGTCACTTCACATCAAATTACATAGATTGATATTGGATGGTAGTGGCTGTCACAACTATTTGTTTTTGCGTCAGACATCCATTGGAGTGACTGACGTTGGCAGTGCAATGATTTTTGGAAAAATCGGCACTCGTCCGCAAATTTTATTTAAAAGGATTTACTATTCGCAGAATTACGCTTTCCTGTTGTCAGTAAGCTCAAATTCTTTGTACCAGGTTTGGGATATTTATTTTTCAGTATTTTACTCTTCGCTTCGTTCTGAAGTAATTAATGGGCACGTGTTGCGTTGGCTCCATTTAAGATGTATTGCCATGAATTTTAAACCAGATCCAATTACACAGTGTTATTTCATACGAAACGTACGCCTCTTCAAAGTTAATGAATGTAATTCTTATAGTCCTTGCCACCTCCGCGCATTAAGATCATTAATCTAGTGTGGGTGCTCTTCGATTTTCTCATGGTCGCTATGTATGAAGGTACATAATTAATTGTGTACAATTAATCAACTTAATAGATTTTTCTCAAACATGCTTGGAAATTCAATCATTATTTTGACAACCTTCTTCGAGATAAATCGAAATTGCTGTACTGGACAAAAACAGGTGACGATGCGGCCGGCAATGTTACTATGAAAATCCATATCTGTCGTGTTTAGCGGCCAAATAAATTACTATGAAAACTAACTGCCGTGTTATTTAAAAATGGAACGAAGTTTTTACCCGGACTGCCAAGGAAGGGTTATGTTTTTCGCGCGTATCTTGTACTTATGTATGTTTGTTGGTAAATTTTGTCGGTACTTAATCCTATTAGGGCACTTTAAATAATCCCAGTGGTACGTTCCCGTGGCATATTTTCCTGGAGTCGCCGTCCATGAAGTCGCAGCCAAAAGCTAGTTCCTTCTAATACAGGATTCACAATTATAACATAAAGATAATGGTGCCGATTCTGTTGTACTTACACAAACTAAACTAAATTTAAGTTCAGTGCATCTTTTTCTTTCTATTTCATTAAGAAAAGGACAGAAGATAAATTTTAGTTTAGTCCTGTTAAATTAATCTGCGACTGTCACTACTCCATACAAGTTTAGATGTGATTAAAAACTTGCCTACTAAAATTACGTCAATTTACTTCAGGCGAGTGAGTATAATGTATTGGTATACAAGTGAATGACCACTGCGGATGCAAAGGGCAACAAGTCGTATAAATTTTGTGTGGAATATTAAACTGCGGTTACACAGCGACTACCTACTAGTCCATGACTAATAGGCAGGTCCAATTTTTGGACAATTAATCTTACAACAATTCGTAAAGTTAAGCAACTAGATTATGGTTCAAAACGGTAGTAAGTAACAGTCAATTATCGACTTGTACTTGACCGATATTTTTTTCACAATTCACATTTTTTCTAACACCATTAAAATTGCAATGGAACGCTCAAGGTAATAAAATCGAGGTGATAACAATAAAACTAACTAGATACACACGGCTACATTTCAAGCTATACATTTCCAGTATAAGCTGATCTCACATTGTATAGGATTTCGGTACAATGAGAGGATAGCTTATACTAGAAATGTATAGTTTGATATGTAGCCGTGTGTACATATGTACACGTGTTCAGAGAACCATAGGTATTGCAAGTTAGTAATTAAGTAATTATAGATTGCGATCTTCTTTGAAATGAACGTCATGGAAAATGCATGTTGCATGTACCTTATTAGCAGGTAGGGAGTTATAGGAATGTTATCAAAAACACTATTAGCTATTATATGGCAAAAGTTTTTCTTGTTAAATTCAATTATTAACAATATTATTTAAAAATGTTTGTACAAACTTATTTAAAGAAGTCAAGTCGTAGTATTTATTATCAAAAATTCAGTTAAGTGAAGTGCGACTAACAGACTCAGCGTATTAAACAAACACATACAACTGTTCGTTTACGTCTTATGTCTTTGTCATCTGACGGAAAAAGATAACATTATGGGGAAAGCCTCGTTCTACCAATACATTTTAACATGAGTAATATTCTCAAAAATTGTTGTGAGAAAAGCCATCTGTATTGCTTTAACTAACCGAGCTGTAAATATATCTACGTATCTACAGAGTGAAAGCTCTAAAATGTTTAAAACTAAATGAATGTCATCTAGTACTTTACAAGGAGCAACTGCCTATCTGACCTCCACAACCCATATACTGGGTAATACCCATCTTAAGATTTGTCGTCAGACTTTCGGGCTTTTGACGACCCGTAACGACGTCAAAAATCCACGAAAGACAGTCGGGACCAACGGCTTAACGTGCTTTCCGCGGCACGGAGGGGACTCGGTATGTAAAGATGGTCACCCATCTACGGACCGACCGCAGCAAACGTAGCGAACGATCGACCCATGCGGATTTTATAACTAAGCCACAGGGAAGGTCTATTTCTGTAAGAACATTATCACTGGCAGTCAGCAAAAACGGAGAGCAATATAAATAATTCTATGATTCGATGAGTACGACAGACGCTTGTGTCAGAGGAACAGGACACTTCATTTATCTAATACTAGCTCCGAGGCTTGCTCAGACGTCTCTGTAAAGAGGTGGGTGACCTATAGCTAATGGGAAAGCCAGGCTACAAATAGAAGAAATTTCTAGCGTTGCAAAGGATAATGGACCCTGAAATCTCTTACACTGTAGCTCATATATGATATGACTTGAATTTATGTACAAATAATATGAAAGAAACAAAGGAGAATTTCTAATAAAAAGTTCAATTTGGGACACTGAAATTGAATTTCTGTTGAGTTTGCAAGCGCACGTTTTCATTACAGAGTGTACTGAAACTAGTTCTCGTATTTCTGTAAGAATTTAAAAGAATAAGAAGGTAGCTATGGCCATTTTTTAGCATCATAATTTGGATTGAGTAGAATTTGCAATGGCTGTAGGTAACACACGGCTACACATCAAGCTATACATTTCTTTTCCAGTATAACCTGACCTCTCATTGTACGGAAATCCTATATAATGCGAGATCAGCTTATACTGGAAATGTATACATTCGTTTTTTTATGCTAAATCCGAAAAGGGGTCATTGTACTCATCATTTTCTATGGTACTAACCTTGAAATCGCGAAAAAAAAATCTGCTGTTCCATACATTTATGTTCACTTAAATCGACAAAATGTATAGAACAGCTGATTTTTTTTTCGCGACCATGACCCCTTTCGTGTTTAACATAAACAAAAACTAATGGTGTATAGCTTGATATGTAGCCATGTGTACATACAAAATTTATTTTCTGTGATTGATCCGTTGCAGTGCAAAACGAAGATGGCGGAACAATCGTAAATCGACTCTTACCGAAAGGTCTGGCCCGCATAACCGTACGCATCTGTTGTGAATTTTATATGGGTGTATTCCTGAATTAAATGATTTAATAAGCAGAGAGCAGGAGTATGTGGAGAAAGAGGCTTTTGCTCTCCAGTAGCATAAAACAGTAGATAGATAGGTATTTATAATGTATTTCCTTTTGGATTCAAAGAAAATAATACATATTTAAAAGACAGCACAGCAAGGTCGTAGCGTAGACCTAAAAGCAAATCAGCCGCATCTAAGCTTCAAAGGAGACAAAGCTGTTCTGATAACAGAGGGTATCTGAATAAACGGGAATACACGAACGTCTCACGAGTTGCATGTTATTACGAGCGCACAATCCCGCGGCTACCACTCGTGATGTATGAACACTTGAATATGTATGGGCACGCAATTGCATCGCAGGAACCTACAGATTGACTTAAGTTTTGCTCGGCAACAGTGAATGGTTTATGGAAAACTGTGTTTGATTTATGCAATATCGTTGTTATTCTAACAAACACGTTTGTATTGTATGTAGTTGATAAAATTTGTGCAAGGCTTGATTTGTCAGGGCGAGCGAGCTTTTCAGTAAAATAGGATATCTGGGTATATAGCATGCAGCAGTATACTGACGAAATACTTCAGTTAACCTACATAGCTGTCAATATATTCAATTAATATTACTCCGAAGAAGTTAAGTTTACTAGTCTTGTTGAACTACCTAGAAAATGTTCTTTGAGCAGATTATTATGAAACTATTATTAGCATCACTGCGTCTAGCTATTATGTTCCAGCTTGAATAGGAAGCACGTGAAGTTGCCTGACAATAAAGCAAGTTGTGAACCTCTGTCGAAGTATCGACGTCGCTCGGTTATAATGACAGTGCACATTACAATAAACAATGAGACACGACCTCGATCGCAGCACGCTGTTGTCGTTGAACAAGCTATTTTAATTATAATTGCCCCCTGACGTGCCTGCTGCAGACACGAGCAGGATATACCAATGATAATAGCATTGAAAACAATAGTTGGCAATAATTCTGGCACGAGTTTTAATTGGAGGTAAATATAGGATAGTTTTTAATTGTAATGTGCCAGCAATTTGTGTTCGTGTGTTCGATTTCGTTGTAAAATGTTTGTTTTTTTTTTGCAATGTGTCTAATGGTTGGTTTTAACTATGATACATGGCATATACCTACTCGTAGCAGTCGTGTTCAGAGCATTATTTTGTTGTTTAATATAGTACATTACTGTCGCGGCCTGCAACTGGGCTATTGATGGACGATCGTGAAAATACATACATACACGTGAGTCCATCAATGCCCGGTTGCGGCCAAGGCTGGTATAGTGCCTACTTTTCTCAAACAATGCGCGGAAATACAAACTGAGTAAATTAATTATAAATTCCAGAATCAATGACGGACAACGATCATTTTTCAAGCACCAATATGCTCATTTGTTTCTTCTTTACTATAAACAGCTCTATTTGCAAGCCAAATCGAATTTTAAATAAAATCTTTGATAAGTTACCTCCTTAGTTGCCATGTGTTGAAGTAAAAAGTTCGACGGATATGAGTTTTCATAGTAATTTATTTGGCCGCTAAACACGACAGATATGGATTTTCATAGTAACTTGCCGGTCGCAGTAATCATTTTTCAGTAATCAGTAATCATTTATTTATTTGCAAACATGGGTACGGATATACATCGATGTTTTTTGTTTATAAGTAATAAAGTTCTCCATGTTTAACCATCACATGGGTATGCAAAGGGTAAGAAAAGTAAGTAGGTACTTACAAGATAAAAATTAAATATGTCAGCCTTGTTAAATTATTATACTCGTGCGCATCGTGACTTGTTTTTGACCAGTACAGCAATTTCGATTTATATCGAAGAAGGTTGTCAATATAATGCTCTAATTTCCAAGCTTAATTAAGAAAATTTCTTAGCTTCCTACAAGTCACTCAAATTATTTGGATGTGTAAAACTAACTTAATAAAGTTTATTCAAGAGGATTTTCTACATTATGCATTCCATCAATAATTATGTTTTCAATGCTTGGCAATTATGATAATAATCCCTTAAGAGCCGTTAATCGTTAGGGTTTCTTAATAACTATTAAGAAGACCTTGTTCAGTACTGAACCTTTCACGGTCTATGCATATGTGTGTGTAAAACAAACAGCCACAAATTAAAGGAACACTGTTCAGTTAAGCTGACAAATCCTCTTGTCATGTCTCAAAAGGTACGGTGAGATGTCGGTCCCTATTAAAATCCTTGGCTTCTGCTAGTAATTAGGACAAGAAAATGGAGCTCTAAGGTACCAAGATAACTTAATTACAATGTTAACTAAAGGGATTAGAAGCTTTATCATTGTGTCTTCAGTCTTTGTCGAAGGGAACCGAGTACACCAGGACCTCTATAGACTCTAGATGGTCCCAAGTAAAATATTTGTTTAGGTAAATCAATAGTGATTTCCTATGTCTGTTTGTGGCCATCTTAACCACCAATTTTAATTAAACTTAGTGGAGTTATCTTGAAACGAAACCCGGAAAATTGAAGCATACTGACGAAGCCGCAAGCGCAGCTAGTATTAAACATGAATAATATAATAAATGGCACAGTTATGTACATAAATAAGTAAATGCATTAGCATTAAATGCAGATAGTATCGAGTTAACGATGGCCATAAAGTATTTTTCGCGTGCACGACCCGAATACCAGGAATAATGCGTACTAACGTCAATAATGAATATTCAACAAAGCTAATAATAAATGTAAATTACATCCGCAGTGACAGCGAAATATATCAAATTTCAAAGGTAATTTAAGATCCTACAGTAAATTAACTTGATGTTCACATTTGAATATGGAAATAATAAGTGATAGTCTGATAGTGCTGCTGATGTGGCGCTTGAAAATATTATCCAAGAACGTTATTCTTGGAAATCTTTTGAAAACATTTTATAATAAAAACACTAGAAAGTGAAAAATTACTTTCATTTCGGAAGTCGGTGTCTTTGGTTTTAAATTATCGTTTTTTTTTTTCACCGAAATTTAAGTTATTTTGTCACTTTATAGTCTTTTTTAAGTTGTTTTTTTGTTGTAAAAAAATGTATTTTTCACTTTGAGTTGTGGTACCTACTACCCCACACAAATTAGAATACCACTACGTTAATAACAGTGAGAGAAACTTAAAACATCATCCATAAAGGCTAAGTGGGAAAAATACATAATGATTTTATTGAAGCTAACTCAAAAACGACACAAGCAAAAAAAATTATATGGGACCGCCTCTGAAGCTTGACCTACCAAACAAAAAAGAATCATTAAAATCAATTCATAATTGGCGGAGTAATCGCGTAACAAACATACAAAAAAAAACATACAGACGAATTAAGCACCTCCTCATTTTTAACCGAACTTATTACTAAGCTATATTGGACTGTCAACAAGTCTCTAAATATTATTTAAACATCCCTCAGCCTCATCACTTACATTTTCATTATTTTTCAAGAAAAGCAATATATGTAAGTAGGTACGTACCTACCAAATGCCCAAAAAAATTGTGAGTTTCCTTAATTATCTAGGAAACCTTGTGTAATGATGGATGAACAAGATAACAGCTGCGACGCGCTCGTTTAACCAAGAATTTCGATTACACAGACGAGAAAATCCCTCTAATACTGCTAATGTCCGTCTAAACCGTCGCAGTGGTGTGACAGTGGAAAAATTCATCCAGGCAGACCAGTAATCAGTCAAGTTTTAGCTCCGCATTACTGTAATGGGACGCCCAAAGCGAATGCCGCTTTGTCTCCGTGCACAGCGGTTTATGTAAAGGAGGCCACGCAGTCAACGTTTGTAACCCAAGTAATGTATATTATGTGTGAAATTGCTTCCGTTGCCTCTAATCCAATTTTGGTAACAACGGGGTGTGTAAATTGAGGCGTGATTTGAGTGCAACACTTTCGTTAAATTGATGACTACTTTTATCGTTGTATGTTATGTGTGTACCGGGTTTTGACTTCTAAGTTGAGTAGAACACAGCCACCATAGTGATTAAAGTTTTTATCAATAAAAATCTAGAATATTTATCGAAAGCTCACGCACATCGAGTTTCAATTGGTCACGCAGTAGAAAAATTGCGCACATTAATTACTAAACTAATTTTTTGTTGTCAGAAGTGGTTTTACAGTGGGTCTGCAATGAAATAATTCGTTATCATTCTACTGCAGCTACTATAACATACACGCCGCAAACAACATTTTAAGTTCCTCCGCGCCGCTACGTAAATCGCTAACTTCGCAGCTCAAAACTAATGCCGTCGTCCGCGCTTTTTGCCATCAGATAATTCAACGCTATTTCTCGACGCACTTTTTCGTCTTACAGTGATAACTACACAAGGATTTACAGGGATTCACTCCGAGTGCCAACAAACCATTAATGATTGTACTCATTAGGAGAAACGCTTGAACAGTGCGCACATTTCAAGCTAAAATAATTAGAAGGATATTGAATGGCTCACATTCTGAAAATCCACGAGTGTATAGAATAAAAAAAATAACGGGTTACTTTTCCGCAAGACGTAAGCTTATTCGACGAAGTAATTTCCAGAGTAATGCAATGTAATTGAACAGATTTACTCGTCGAGGGAAAAAAATATATTGGAGGATGTATTTCGTTCAAGTAACGAGGGATTTGTAGAGCAGCTTTGACATCAATAGGTTTGTTTGTAGGAGAAAACTTACTCTGGATAATGATTCCGCTTCTAAGAAACGAAACGTCGCACTAACGACTGCGGTGCTTACCTGAAATAGAGAAAAATCTGTTAGTGAAGGAAAACACGGTTATTGTTACAATGCTTAGAAGGGTTTAAGGTATTGTCAACAAATAAGTTTGGTATGCAGGCAAGACGTAGGTACATTTATTTAATTTACGCCGGCAATTTTCATAATTATTTTTACTTTGTGATTTTTAAACACAACATAAGTATTCGTTACTGATGTATTTAGCTCCTATATAGGGAATATAGGAGCTAAATACATCTGTCTCTCTCTCTTGACGGTAACTAGAACGCATTAGAATATAAATCTCTTCTTCAAAATTTAACACAAATACATTTCATTTCTGTACAGCTCAGACATTCTTAGAAACCAAATATTTGGCATATTATGTAATATACGTAAGTCGTGACTTTCTTTGAATTCTGTCACGCCACCATTAGTAAGCGCTAACGTCTACGTGACATAGCGCTATTTGATTTTCAGTATAATATAATGAGAAAAAGACTAATTTTGATAAAAAAAAGTTGCCTGGAAGACATATCAACGGTTAGGCAAGGCCAGACACATATTATTTTGTCATTTTATGTCACGAAGAATGTGTTATTTATGAATCTAAATATGTAGTTAAATAAAAGATTTGGTACAAAGAAAAGAAAGATAAACAAAATACGTCAAACAATACAGAAATGGAGTTAAACTAATGGTTAGTTTAGCTACATTTCGGATTGATATTGGGTCCAATGGGGACAAAATCAAAAGAAAATTTAGAGTACCTTTATATCCGACCCAAGCAACAGCTTAAATCTCAGTTCCACCTAAAACATTGACTCCAAAAAACCAGATAAATGTGTTGAGAAGCAACTGTGTATCAGACACGTGTTATCAGTGACAATAACTGTGGATGCACAGACACGTGTCGACCCTCATCTCAATAATTCTCAGGATCCGTCACTCCGGATATAGGCACGTGTATAAATTGAAACACGACTGTTTACAATATCAAGGGCAGCGACCGTAACATAATAATAAATAAACAAAGTTACTTGTTCCTTGCAATTTTCTTATACTTGCAATTTTTTTTTAAACCTGCTGATTTTACATCTTGTACGAAACAACTTAGATACAGCATAAATTTGAAAATTTGAATTCATTCATTTCAATTTTACGAATGTGGGTAATGACTTTACAAGTTGTTGCGTTTGCGTAAAGATCATTTTCACCTGAAGTAGTAATAAAGATTGGAGATTTCGAAGGCGCACTCAGTTCGGATGGTGATCGGTTTTACGAATTTAGCCGATACTACATCTTAGTTGTGTCGTACTGTATCTATTAGACTTGCTATCAGTGTTTTTTCAGTCCAAAAGGAGTGCTGAATCAATCTTGCTTTTGGAAATTGCTTAGGAGTAGCTCTACATGAAACTCATTATTCAGAGATTTTATAAATAGGTATAGAGAAGCTTAGAATATTCCTCCACCATATACAGTACCTATAAGTTCATCATCGTTAATTTTATTTTGATTTATCCAGTTAGTCAGTTAATAGAAAAACCGATAGAGCGAAATGCACTTCAAAATAAATTAGAGAAACAATATTTTATCATGTCTTCGAAAATTATTGTTTAAAACCATTATTTATTTACTTTCTTGAATCTCTACTTTAAATAAAAACTGCGTAAGAAAGTGGTACTAAAAAGTACCACCTTTTTCTAACAGAATAGCATGTGGGTTTACAAGGCATATAGTTGTATTTTATTATATATGTTGTATTATATGTAGTATATTTGAAATGTGATACAACTTGTATCACATCTCGAATAATGTTTTGCGCGCATCCTCTTACTCTCACTATCTACATTCAATACTCATAAATCGAATCTTTTCTAATTAATCACGAGTGTATATCTGTTTCAAGTGCTCTTATTTAAATGGTAATGAATTTTAAAAGCTTTGTAATATAATAGCATCTCGTCCGGAGTCCGGACGGGCACTCGAAGCGTCTCTCGGATGGCCAGCATCTTGTTACAGCTATTTCCGATCTTGTAGCCCGCTTGAATATATTAAAAATATACTTACCTACGTGTTGTGTATAAGTCTTGTAGATCTTGTGAATATTCGGGTTTCCAAGAGTATGTCTTTTAACTAAGTAAGGGTTTGGGCGAATTATCTCTTCATTATAGGTATTGGTTGCGATAACCTACCAATTGAATACCTAATCCTTAACTATGTCAATATATCTAATTACTGTTGTTTGGTAAAACCCACATGGTTATGATGACATTGAATCTAGAAATTGCGATAGATATTTGTTTTACAAAACGCTCCATTATCTAATTCTTTGAGTGGGTTAGGCAAGTCATGTCAATATTGACTTATCCCCATTACACGTGCCGGTTCTACAAATACTGAGTAAACAAAGATTACAATAAATCTGTACTTAGTTGAATGCCTGCCTACCGCCTAATCTATGCACTCATATTTCCATAAACGTATATACATAACATAATATCACGCCTGTAATCCCCAAAGGGTTAGGCAGAGGTTTACCTACCTATAGTACGGGACATCACGCCAGTTATGTCTAAGTTATGTGAAGTGGGTTTTTTAACCCACTTTAAAAAGGAGGAGGTTCTCAATTCATCTGTATATTTTTTTTGTCTTCCAAGTCTATACATTTTTGTTAATATCATAGGGTTCTATTTGTATTTCTAGCTTTACAAAAAAATACAAACTTCGATAACATGAACAGGAAGAACAACATTATATTAGATGGAATAAAAGATAAAGAAAATACGGATATCTTCAAAACTCTGTCTGAAATGCACTTTTTTCGACCTGGGAATCGAGCCCAGGACCCAATGCTCAGCATTAGCGCTTACGACCACTAGACCAACCCTACAAGAAAACCTTATTGTTCCAATCTATACTATAACAAAAATGAAATGTTTGTTGGTAAGCGTATCACTTTAGAACGGCTCGATCGATTTGGATTTTTTTTGTTTTCAAAATGTTTGTACTAGTCCGAATCTGGTTCTTACGAAAAGAAAAATTGGAAATGTTTCCCAGATATATTGTTTTGGAATTTTTTTTTAATTCGGGATAAACAGACTATCCTTTTTTGATATCGGGTCAACTCTAAGTAGTTATTAATAAATACTCAACGAAGAGAATATAATAAATAGGTCAATATTTAATTGAAATCTGACAATAGTGTGGTTGCTCATTGCTGAACATTACCCAATGACAGACGACAACAAACAAACAAGACACGAGCTTTTGATAGATATATGGATACTAATCGATAGCAACCAACATCACGTTTTGCAAACGTATGCACATTGGAAAATCATGTAATACGTCAATGGGTAATTGACAGAAGAAGATCTATAATCACGATAGTTAATTTTAAATCTAAGCACAATATTGTTATCTATTCTACGTATTGTTACCTATTCTACTTGTTGTTTTCCTTGTTATTAAACTTAATCATGTTTTATTTGTAGGTATACATTGTGTCTCTTGTTAAATTAGTTAAACCTACCTATAACTGTTACCTTAGTCGGGAAAACTGTGTAATACTTAATAGATGCACACAGCAATTATTTATCTTATATATATATTATATAAAAATACAGGACAACACTAAACAAAACTCGTTAACAGAAAATGAAAATTAATAAACATAATCAACTAATTGGAGAGCAATGTTATGAACACTAGTTAAAGCCGATGTATTTAATTTGTATTAGATAATAATTGTGATTAAATAATTATCATACTAAACACGCATTATGTAATAGTTAATGATCACCATTATGATAATAATGCAACACTTTCTCTCTTAAATTATGTTAAAACCCTTTTAACATACGAGTAATTCATATACATAATGTTACCATAATTATGTTTAATTTTCCATATTGACGTAATCGTAGTTAATTCTTGCAAATAAATTCGTTCAACTTTAATTATACCTAATTACTTGATTAAACTACCTAAGAGAATTGAAGGAAATTGCTCAAGACACACAACTTAACTTATAAAAGAAATATATAAATCGTTATAAAAACGTGCAGTTTTAAAAGTTGGTTCTTTTCAAATCAAGCCCAAGATCTAGAGCAGTCATAAAGGCAAGAAAGGGCCCACAAAAGATGTATCTCCACAATAGTAAAGTGACGGTGCACAGAATGCACTTCAAAACTACTAAAGACTGGAAGCGAAGTACTCTTTGTATTGAGGAATGGAATGGTCGCGTCATCATGTGGGAAATATAAAGAATATGTCTTCATTGCACAACAATAAGAACGGTCTATTTTCGTTTTATTTCTTCTTTACGAGAGAGACTTCTGACCTTAAATGGAGCCTTGGAGTACTAAACTTCGCTCTATTAAACATAGCCTCGTCCACGTTCACTACTCATTTAGCGTTAGTACTTGAAATTGTACGTACACAAGCGAGATCTACGCCTATAGAAGCCTACACACACATTGATAGGCCTCCTAGACCCTAATTAGTAACAAGACTCAGTTAATAAACGCGCATGTCCCGGATTGGGAGATCGGGCCTTTGGGCCGCTTGATCCTACATACACCAACCAACCGTACTAATTGTACACGTCGTCGCGTTGACCCCCAACTGATGGCATACCCGTATGCAAATGAATAACTTGGGTACTATAGAGGTGTAATGTAGGAAAGGACGCATAATTAAAAGGTAACTTCATTGTGCGATGTTCTCGGCGGTTAGTTAACCAGTAATTTGTAACGTTATGAATGATCTCTTTGTTAACACAATTTGTTTATTTGAAAGATCTTTGTTTATATAATTAATTCATTACAGTTTTATCAAGCATCCAAAGGAGCATTTCTGGAAATTTTGGATTTTTGAAAATTTTTATGTTTGTACATCGATTACTCGACGAAGACATAACCGATTGATACAAAGAGTATCAATTCAATCGCAGTTTAAACCATAAACGCATTGATTGGTTCTTACTTTGAAACAAAAAATAATAATGAATGTTTTTGTTTGTCATTCATAACAACGCAATTTCATATCCTGGCGATTACTTTTGAATGCCATACAAATTTATAACATCACAGAAGTTATTAAGAATGTTACTATTTTTGTAAAATTGTTCCGCGAAACATATTAAATTACATGTCGAATGAGATTTTTTCTCATATTTCAACGTAGCTTGGTTATTAAAGTTCGTTCAACTTCAACCTAAATAGCACGGTACGGAGGGGATTTAATCACGGTCGCGGGCATTGGTAGTGTTTCATAAAATTCAACGTTCGCCCCGTTTCGCTTATAACGCGGGATCCACTGAACCGATTCTGATCGGATTTTTAATATACTCGGATGCAGCTATTGCTTATAGACCATTAACCTTTACACCGAATGAGGTACACGACGAATTGGTACACCAGAGGATGAATAGTTCAGTATTTTGGAGTGTTTTATGTCGTCACTTCGACTGACGATACGGAATAGAGATGCCAGGATGATGCCTCTTCAAACTAGGAAGCTTTAGCCGTAAACTGGAGATTCTCTTAAATAAGGAATTTCGAGATAATGCTTTAAGATCCTGTCACTCTACCAGAAGCACGTTTTCTTGGAATATTATTAGTGAGAGCCGAGGTTAAGGAAATCTAATGCTGTGTTAAAATTTGCTATCTCGTTAACTAACACAAAAACTGAGAGGCTCAAGAACATAATTAAATAATATCGTCCCCCTCAGAAAAATACATGAGAAAAACTGGTGAAAGGAAAAACGTTAACAGAAATGTTAAGAACATAAAAAAGATATATTCGTTGCTCCCGTCATTCAGGGTGCGAATAGTCAGAATTATCTCCACAGTCGAATGGATGAATGGGTACTCAAGTGGCAGGGCCGCTCAAGGGCCATAAGCCAAGCATCTCTGAACATACTAATTGAAAACGTGACAAGTACAACGAGTCCGATTCATGGACAGGGTTGGTGGAAAAAAATTGACATACATTTTAATGTTGGAAAATATCGAGAATGTACATAACAGTCTAAATGTATAGAATAGATTACTCTTTATTATGTAGAACATACTAATTATAGGTATAAATTGTTGTATAAATTAAAAAAAATGTAATTATAATTTGTATAAATTTTACATAGGGTGACAAAATGGACGGTCTTATCACAAAAAAAAAAACGATATTTTAAAGACAACCTTTGGATGCACGACTGAAGAAAAGATAAATTTATTTATGGAGATGCATGTAGTTGCATAGCATGTATTACGAGAATATGATTAAAAATTCAGCTAGAAATAACATGTGCATTATCTCAATTGTTATGAACTGTTATTTTCGTTTTAAATTATAGCAATTTATTGCGGCAATCTTTCTAAATAACCATCTTCTACCGCAACCTATGTAGGTACTTTGTTCTGAAATTCTCATAAATGTGCTTCAACATCCGAAAGAAAGGATAGACGCCATCCTGAATACAAACTTATAGTCAACGAATGCATTTGAATTTAAAAATATTCAACTTAAAGCTCTACATATGCTATTGGCAAAAATGTTAAAACAGCTACGGGAAATATGCATTTGTATAAAACATCAAAATGAGTTTGTTATTTCTGTACATAGAATCGCAAGCATTGAACTATAATTATCTTATGAACCTTTAGATACCCTGTAAGTCCAGTACCCACAGTAACTTCAATATTATGTTATTGATAGACCTGTTCGAAAATAAATGGAAGTAGAAACTTCTATTACGTAACAGCCCTGAGACGCAGCCAATACTATTGATCGCAACGTAATACTATTGCTTGAGGAAGTCCTTAGCTGTAATGAAAATGTTGCCTTTTCCGTGACTAGCAGTTATTAATTTGAACAATTTCAAGTATCCAACATTACGATTACTTATTCAGTGACAGCGAAGGTTCCTGAAATTTAATAAAGTATTATTGTAGTCTCGCATGACTTGGAAAGTATTTGGAAAAGGTAAGAGTATTAGATCGTTCGGAAAATTGATTACGAAGTCAGTGAGTAGTACATATCTATTATATCTATAATAGAATTAATAGACGACTCGCTAATGGTTTGAGGCGATCAATTTCTCCTCAGCTCATCTAGGGTTTAGTTAATTTGTTAAAAATTAGTTGATGTACGTCGACGATTATAGAGATGAATGCTTCCACGTAATTATATTTACGAATTTATTTATGTGTATTATTTAACTATGTACACACACACATAGAAACAGACAAAGAGAAAGGAATAGAAAAATATGTAGGTACAAAAGTGATGCTTATTTCTAAAGAAATCTCTTCCAGCATACCTACATTACTACACTACCTTACCATAATATTATGCCAGTAAATTACTCACGACACGTGTACTGAACTAAGGATCATAGAAGGCATTCATCAGAAATACTCAGTTTACTAACAAATGTCAAGGAACAAATAGAATGAACATATAATTTAAACAATAACCCTCTTCAAACAATACAAACAAACACCATTAAGGTAGATTATTCAAAATCCACATATTTAACACCTGACCTCAATGATTATCATTCTACATTCAGGCCCAAATGTATTAACATTAAGGCTGTAACTATGAAAGGTCGTAATGACTGAACATATTAGAACTTGTCTGAATTAAACAGAACGTGTCTCCAAATGTCAGAGGTGATTACTTTAAAGACCGCCGTTAGCTGGCGGGATCACGAAATCCGTAGACATTAAGACCTAACTGACATGATCCGGCGTTCCTTATTTGGTATAAGCAATGACCATTTCCTCTCCAGCGCATCGTAGACTGGAAGTAATTTCTACAGAAAACATTAAGACATTAAGGAGCACAGTGACGATGTTTACTTGATGCCTGGCTTCGTTTAATGACTTCCAACACGAACATAAAACATCAAAGTCTTGTCTGATACAAAAGGACATGACAAGTTTACTTAATGCGGCTTTGTATCAAAGAATTAGGTTAAAGCTTAGCGTTTGAAATAAGATAATTAAAACATAAATCACAATGGAATTGAAGCCGGCCCGTGGGATAGAGGCTACATATCAAATAAATAGACTTTATTAACGAGCTGTTGTAATATAATCTAGAAAATCCTGTGCGCGATCCATCATAGGCACGTCAACAGAAACAAAACGTCACACCGACACGTGTCGCAGTTTGCGCCGAACGAAACAAACACACGAAGAGCAAAAACGAACCGACGCGACGCGATTAAATATGATGGACGACCGATGGTAAATAACGAAACGACCTAACCGTTCCACTAACGATCCCGATACGAGCCATCACATGTTTCATACGCTGAATTTTATTGAGCAGATAAGTGTTAAAAATTATGTTTCGAAAAAAACAAACGATGACAAACACAATTCTCCTGAGGATAAAGTTTAACAAAACTTCGCAAAGGAAGTCGTTGGATCGTATCAATCACTTTGTAATCGGTACGTAAAAGCAGCAATCGAAAGAAACAACGATCGAAGGGATCGAATAAACAAAAAAGCGTCGGAAATCGAGAGACTGTATCACAATAGCACAAAAGAAAAGGAGCGGACGCCGGAACGAAAGAAAAACATGAAGGTGGAAACATCAACGAGAATATTTTTCTTCTCAACATTAAACTTCTTAATGAGGTTGAGAAAATAATTGCTGTAACACAAGGAAGGTACGTGGAATGGGTAGCATTAATTAAAAACAGCACCGCAGTCGAGAGGCTGCGGTCAGACGAAAATGTAACATAAATAATAACACAAGGCCAAAACAGAGTAGAATGTATAAAATGTAAAAGGGCGGACGCTACTGAAACTTTTGGATCTCCCTTTCATAACTTTTTCGAGGAACCTTTTTTCGTACCATTATTTTATTATGCCTCATTTGACTAAAAGAAAGTCCGGACGAAGCGTCCATGTTATATGTCGGTCCCTTCATTTAAAATATGTATGTGCATACGCCACACCACACCCAAATAACCCTAAAGTTGAGTTTGTGTCTACAAAGTGGATTGATTCACACAAATTGAATTCTGCATGATGCCATTTACATAAAACCATTTTATATGTATGTTGCCGACCGTTAGTACGTCAAAGTGCTCTGGTCTGTTTTTGTCGTTAAAACTCAATGTTTACAAAGCAAATATTTTTAAATCTGCTTACGCGAAAGCAGAACTGCCTTCCTAAGCTGAAGTCAAATTACATAGATAATTCATAAGCGGGAAGTTTTTCCTCGCGGCTTTCAAGATCCTTTATCTCGATCACTTTTTCGAGGTGAACAACCGCGTCCCGTCTGTCTAAAGCTTTTTAGTTAAGATAAAAGTAACAGGCGTCGCTGTAAGCGCCAACGGTACGACTGTATCCATCAAGTTTAGTCGCGCATTACCGTAACGAGCGGAGCAGCCGCCTTTCTTACCATCCCGGCTTTGGCACTAGATTCTGTTTGCTGTTAAACTGTTATTGTGTCCTTTAATAGGCAACAAATTCTTTCTGAATTGTCAAAGCTTATTTTGCTATTTCATTGGCCTGTTGTCAATGCAGAATCTGCTAAGTAAGTAAGAGTAGCTATTATTCTACTGCAATTCATATAATTTCTGTGGAACCTTTAACATTTGTTTTTTTTCTCTTTACGTCTACGTTTGCAAGTAGGTAAATTTTTAATACGATTCAGACGAAGTCTTTCATTAACTCTGAAATGTTTTTCTTTTTGTACAAAAACATCATTAGTGGTTGCATATGAGTACATATTTTCGTTTCGTCCCTCTCTGTGGCTAGGTGTGATTTCGTATTTTATTTATTTATATACTTGTGTTGATATTATCAGCAGATGTAGAGCGGTGGTGGCTCAGTGGTAACAGCCGCGACTTCCGAGTTTGTAGGTCGTACGTTCGAACCCCGACAGGCGTCTCTCAAAAGATGAAGGAAAACATCGTGAGGAAGCCGGCATGTCGTAGAAACATAAATTTGAAGACATGTGGTGGACTAAAGGCTCTTACATACTGGGGCAATTCGCAGCGCGACACCAATTTTAACAAACAATTTCTGAGAAAACTTCACGGCGAACAATTCGGCAGCGTCGCATCGCGCGGCGAATCGCCCCAGTATGTAAGAGCCTTAAAGCCGAGCCTCTCATCGAGAGGAATCCTGTGTCCCAGCAGTGGGAACTTTATAGGCTAAATATGCTGTTGATATTATCCCGATCCCATACTTGTTTGCAAACTGGCGTGTTATTTACACAAGAGAAATTATTTCTAGAATCATTTGCTGAAAGTCGTTAGCGATGTAAAAAGATAATAAAAAAAACTAGTATAATGATCATTGCCACCACAGTGTTTGGTCTACCACATTAACATCTAATAGTGTTATTAAAAATATACGAAGCTACGTATTATTACTACTATCATTAACTGACAAATAATAACCCGAAAATGTGCGGTCGGTTTGTTAATGTGAATTTCACATCTTAATTAGCAGGGGTACACATAAATATTGATATTGACGTTCAAAAGTGCCTTTTATGTGCCTAATTGAAATAAATTATTTGACTTTGACTTCATTACTTAGAACTCCGTCTTAGTAAATATGATCTTTGATGTGTTTTGCGGTTCTCATACCTGCTACCCTTACATCATCATCAAGACTAATAGCAAAGCTTTTAACGTTCATATTAATCTGGTATAGAGACATCGGGTAAAGAAGCAAGTTATCCGAGGTCTTGAAGGCTTCATGTCCTAAGTAACCCGATGGCGGCCAATTTATAAAGCTTCTCAGACTAGATTCAAGTAATGGAGTGTGCCGGGATGGGATTAGTAATAGTCGCTAACGACTGGCTGCGAGGGTTTTAGAACAAACATACAGTGAGAGTGAATGTACTTTTTATGTGTTCGTATATCCTTAATAAGTCTTGTGAAAGTCTTTTACATAACATAACATCACGCCTGTATGCCCCGAAGGGTTAGACAGAGGTGTACCTATAGTACACACACATTTCGCCAGGTATGTTTATGTTTAAATCCCGTGTAAAGCCGAGGTCCGACGATCCGCGATTTTGCGGACGGACACGCACGGCAGACGACCACAGACCGCCACGCACCGCGCACCGGGGAACTTCCGATGTCTGCGATACTCCGCACGTACACCTTTCCCACGGTGCGTCGTGCGGGCTCGTCTGTGTCCGTCCGCAATATGGCGCACCACCGTCGGATCTCGACATAATAGGGGGCGAGCCTATTGCCATCAACCGGGCACAAATCCAGACTCCGGGCTACTACTGAGAAATTCCGATAACACTTTTGCCGACCCGGGAATCGAACCCAGGATCTCATGCTCAGCAGTAGCGTTTGCGCCTACTAGACCAACGAAGCAGTCTTTTATTTGTTTTTTTATTCAAAACCATCTATAATATTTTTCTTCTAAACATTCTGCTGGTCAATAACATTTAAGCAGTGTCTTGACATTTTCACTTGTAAATCAAGTACCATTCAAGTAAATTTTGGTAATGGTATCGATTATTTAAAAGCAATATCATTTAGACTTTTAAAGATCATAACTAAAATCCTTTTAGGAGAACCAAGTCGTCTAGAAAATTTACCTCATTAGCGGTTAAATCGTTTTAAGTCTTTAAAAACTTGTCTTTCCAATAAAAAGTCATTCGCAAATCGTTTTAATTTAAGAAATAGATTTAGTTAGGCCGTCGCGTTGATTTAAGAGTATAATTAAGGAAAAGTAAAATTAAGGCAAAGTTACAACAATTTAATCCGGTCAGGTCAATCAAGTCGCTTAGAAAAAAAAAACAGTTTTAATAAAAATTTACAATAACTAAAAAATGTTTAAAAAAATCTTTATCCGTATGAAGAATAACAGAATTCAGTAATTTCCTTTACAAAAGTTCGTACGACAGAATGTACAAGAAGAGCCCATATTTATAGGAGTTAACCGATGCATAATAAAGCCTATAAAGTCTATAGCCACTTCCAGCACAGTAAATAGTAAAGGGGACGAACGTAAGTGAATCATTGGTGTGGTTTGAAAAATGCGGTCCCTAGGTTCGACGGATAAAATTGCTTTAGCCAGATCAAGTAAAACGAATGGGAGAATTGAAAAAATGAGGTGATTCACGACTAGGGTTCAAGTGTTGGGAATTGTTACTGGAAATTGCGATTTTGGGTTCTATTTGAATTGCCTGTGGCTTGCCAAAGACGGATTAATTATTATCAGTTTTTTTTTTTTCTTAATTGGAGGATACACCCAATGTAATGAATTATAAACACAGTGTGTGAATTCCATGTACGAAATAAACTGATGAAAATCTCTGTTTCTTTCTTGCTTTTTAAATAAACAAAAATGTTGTATGCGTCAATGCTGACATAGCAGGCCCACCTGTAACTAACACAACATCTTATGAACCTATGATCCACAATAAATGATTTGATTTGAAAAACGCATATCAATGGTAAATAAAATGTGACAAACAAAAGAAGTAATTTAGTCATTTTCATAAGTCCTTAAAAAAATGTTCTATGCTCAGGACGCATAGAACATTTTTTTAAGGACAAAAACTTTTTGTTTTTTTTATTTCATCCATCCATTATTTTATTTTAATTTCCTGTCACACACTCGACAAGAATACTTCACTATCAAATTGCGTAAGATAGATTTCAAATTCAGTGCCATTGGCTCATCCTTTCACTTTCAAACAACATTCCTAAGAGGCATCCAAAGAAATGGCTTCAAAAGCAAAGCTTATTTAATGAAAGGCAATTTGTACCGAGCACTTAAACTGTAATAACGTCAATTTTAAACGTAATGACAGTTGGCGAAACTAGTTAAAGAGCCCACACTATCTTTATGCAAATTTTAAACGAAACTTCATTTTGGTTTGTTTGAATTCCAACATTGGGCTTAATTGTACTATGAGTTTAACCTCAGTAACTTTATTTAGCAAATGAATACGAGTTTGTGTTAATTTTTACTGTTGGTATAAGGAAATACATTTCATTTTATTAATCAGCCAGGAAATTCATATCAATTAACATTCAAAGCCTCGACAATATCACGTCCTAACGCGAGTAAGTACTTAATAGTAAATTCAAACAATGACTTATCTAATCTAGAGGCCTCACTCAACCATCCCAACAGATAATAATCCTGTTCAATCCTGCAGCACTAACAGGCCAAGTCAACCGTTCAACAATGGCTCTACATTATACTCTAACAGGCAGGTGGGACCTAAATTTAGTCCAGGTACCCGATGTCCATTGCTTACTACACGGCCGGTCCATTACTGGTATATGTGCATCATGAACTAATTAGGACACCGGCTGGCACAATGCACCGAGCAAGACCTCGTTCACACCGTAGTAAACACAAGACTGATTGACTGTTCCATAATGCAACCACATTTCTAACCTAATATCACATAACGGCGTTGACAGAAGTTTGTCGTTTGTTCGCACTGCGTGAGCCGAAGTTTCGTGTTTGTTTTTTATCACTTGGCAATTGAGGATTTGCACGCGATCGCAATAAAAGAAGTTGTTCGTTTAGTTCAGATAGTTCTGCCTGCGGCACATTCCGCTCGTTGGGGATCGAATGGCGAATCGGTTTTAGAGCATGTGAAACAATGGCAAAATTAAGCTTAACTAAATGTTGTGTTAGAAGTTTTCCACTTTAACATTATCACGATGTTCGAGGCAACATTGTAGTAATATAAAACTCCGACGTCCAACTAAAATTAAGGTCTTAAGAAAACATGGAAGATTATATTACAGCTATAAAATTAAATTAGTCGGACGCTACGTGCTGAGTAACTTCTTTGGCTTCTAGGGTTGAAAGGTGATATTCGTGCTCACTCGAAATTCGGTTTTGAATTCATTTTAAAGGTGTGGAAACGTTAAACCCAGATTTAATACCCATTCGTTTTAAATGTCAGAGGATTGAATGGTGAGACCAAATTACTGCGCAATGTTCTACGAGCCAAAAATACATTTAGACTGAAATATTTTAGCCACATAATTTTCAAATAAAGACAAAGGATGTCAATCTTGATACGGGTTGTATTTTTGCACAACGAGATGTAACGTGCCTCATTTATCGGCGGATGCCGAAATGAATTCGAGTGTGTAACACGTTTTAGAGCTTGTTCACGGAGACAGCGACAGAGATCCAACTGATCCAAGGAGCAGGTCAACGATTTTCGTGGAGCGCAAGATCATCAATCAAGTTTAGTCTCGCATTAACGTAATGACCGTCGGCCCAGGCGGATGTCGCCTTATTTTCCCTTTTTTCAGAGCTTCCTCCGAGGCAATTTCGTACACGATACTTTAGCACGGGCGTTTCCGCCCTGATGGAAATCTATGAAGGATAACCACTCCTATAACTTGTTAGAAATCTTACCATTTCTATTTCTCTAGGTTATCAATCTTCGTACTATCTTGAAACAACTCGGAAGAAATTTATTTTCCTAGAGGCATTTAACAGGTAAGTACTCTTTGCTGAGCTTAAATAGATTAAGATAGATAAAGCTTGGGCAATGAAGGTAAGCTCACAAACAGTTGTTTAAGTCCTTACTAAGTCCCGAGGAACGAGTTCTAATTAAATAGGAATGCAACCGTCGCAAACGCTATGATCGCTTCTTTTGAAATAGTTTTCTAAATAGCTTGAGGCCAAAAATCGTACTTCAAAATGCTCTACTCTAACTTGGGAGATATTTTCGTACAGTATTTTTGTGTCGAAATATCCGTTAAATCAATATGTAGGTGACTCGTGAAAATCAGGAACGCCATATGAACGCGCCCCAAGGAAGCAAGTCAAGAAGCTTCAGCTAAATTCCTCCGTGGAATGTGGATTCCACTGATGCTTGGCCCATGTAATAAGCGTAGTTATAACAATCAATGTGCATGGTGGTTACGCTTAACTTTGAACTCTAAATGAGGGCATCTTCAAAGGCAAACAAATTACTTATTCGCCTTGTGATGTTGATATTAGAATTTGGGCCTATTTGGAGCACACTTCCAAATTAAGACGAAATAATCTAATGTGCCTTTAATTGGATAAGTGCTGTGAACTTGAAAAGTTAACAAGTCCTCTTGTGTAGGACAATAAAGTTAATAATGCTGCTGACTTTACTACTAATTACTGAATATTCCCATCATATCAAAGGAAAAAAAAGAAAAAGTTAGAGTGTGCGTCTATCAGAACGGAATGAACAATATGAACATCTCAATAACCGAATATGAGCGTGTTACGCAGCACGCACCACTTCGCTCACTAGTTTGATCTATCCATTGAAGGATGGGTAATACAATTTGCAGGCAATTCGATTAGGGAGCGCCTAGCCACAACTGAGTGCGAGCTCACCGCGCCCGCTCGCACAGAAGCCTCGCCTACGCTCAGGTGAGCTTTATCTCTCCCCGGGCCACCGACCATTTTCACTCGCAACGAGGAAATTTCAACCGGGAATTCATTGCATAATTTACTGCTATATTATAAATTAGGTTTACCCGGTCCCGGGGCGTATTTTAAACTGTTAGCCCAGCAGCACTGTTTGTTAAAGACCAATTTGTGAAATTTTAAGTAAAGCCAATGAAGAAAGACTGCTCATAATGTTGTATTGCGAACTGTACTTACGAGATTTTATGGCAAATTTTATTGGTGATAAATTTCGAAGTTATGAAATGCTATGATGGCTGGCTATGGTTAAATATAGGTAGCTTATTAATTAAAGAAAGTACAAGTTTGAAGTAGGTAACCATGGCAGCTTGGATAACCCTTTTACAACGAACATAGTTACTTATCCCTTTGATCAATCTGTAGTTAAGTTATAAATAGACCAGTAGATAGCAAAGGCCTTTAAATGCTTTAATATGGAGATGATGTCAAATAATCTAAGGAGACAATAGATTCACATAACGTGTAATTTTGTTAACTGCACTATTTAGCGGGACGTGGAGTTTAAATTTTGGACTATGTCAACGTACAAAACAGTATCAAACACAACCACAATTTGTAATTACCGTAGTCACGCGCTAACAAACAAATAAGCGGCGCGGTCGCAATACATTACGCCGATAATTATGGATTAGCCCACTGAAACAACTCTCATGTATTTTGGTCATATTAATGTCATGGCATTAAATCATGAATCAAAACTGTCGCGGATAGGATTATATCCCGCGATCCTATCCGGAAAATGTTATGGAAGATAACAACTGAGCCCATCAAATAACAGTGTAATAGAACCTATATTTATTTCATTACAAAAATATTATAAATAAAACACTTTAACGTAAATGACGCACGTTCAGCTGACAACACAATGGCGTAACGTTATCCGACGAACAAAAACAACGAGTGACGAATAAAAAAGCGAACCGCGTGCGTTGTCACACAGAACGTATTATTTATTTGCCATAAGTCATATTGCAGATACAGAAAAAGTGACACGCACACAAGAACGCAACAGTGGAAACTCGTTTCGCTGTCAGTGGTGACACATTTCCGAAAACCGGGACATGACCAGTCATGCAGTTATGCAATGCAACCGACAAAATCATGCTCACCCGTTTAAAATTGCCATCGACTATACTCAATACTCTGTAGATAGATATGAAAATCGCCAGGCGACAATATTTTGCAATATTTGACTGTGGACATAGCCTTAAAAGGATTTATGTGAAGGCAACCAACTATAAGTCTGCCTGCATGGTATTGTTTAACTCACAGACGTCTGACAGAATAGAAAGCTGTACGAAATCTAGTACACACCATCTAGCCATACCTTCGTAACACTATCTTTTATCAAAATTGATTTGTATCGTAGTAACATAATATTCTACAATACAATCTTTTGATATCCACGTAGTATAACAACGTTTTAGAATAGCATGACATAATGTAAGTTTGTTTTTATTGTGTCAATTCCAAGACAGGTTTTCCTTTCAAACATAACTTCAAATGTTTGAAAGGGAACCGGCGCGCGTCGATGGTAGTTTATTTCTAGTCTGCATGTAATACTACAAAATCACAAACGGAAAATCGGACTCCGTTTAACACTCCATCGGGTTTCCTCAACGAGTGATTCGCAATCGTTCGTCGATCACGTAGCACAGTAGACTAGATACAACGCTATGAACTTCGGAACGAAGCCCGAAACTTAGGTGCTACACTACTGCTTATATCAAAGGTTTTGCTTTTATTGCTGTGCAGTAGTCGCGTGCAGCTGTTATTTTTCTAACATAGTGCGCTTGATTTA
Source organism: Lithophane socia (assembly GCA_947522985.1). Lineage (NCBI taxonomy): Eukaryota > Metazoa > Arthropoda > Insecta > Lepidoptera > Noctuidae > Lithophane > Lithophane socia. The sequence continues at coordinate 4,125,392 of OX383267.1, forward strand.
GTACAAGGACTTGCGCGCAACGTAATGTCCTCGCATTGTCGTTGCGCTAATTCAGATGGATTTATACCAGTGGAGCGTAGCCGAGTGCAGCCAACCGTTAGCGTTAATGTCTTGTGTTAATAAAAACGTACAACGAACACACATTGGTTTGTCGAGCCTGAAATATTCATGTCGCTTAGATTTAATGGTCCGACGCTTGACAGATGGGCTGTAATCCGGAAAATATTCGACAGTGAAAAATAAATTTTATTTTACATAATTTATTGACGCATACATTTTCTAACGTAGGCTCGATGAAAATTTATGATATACGAGTACCTACAACATGCATTTTTTAAAGTGGATTTTGATTTGATTCGGTTTGTAGCCACGAATTGATATTCGAAATTTCGGACACACCATTTATGTAGCAACAATAAAAAGATAACGCATTGTGTCGAACTTCCACTAAATCGGTTAAAATAAAAAACAACACATTGTATAGAATGGCCGGCCATAGGTATCCACGTTCGGTCCAATAAAGCGTTTGCATTATTCAAAAGGCCGGATGAATTTCGCAAGCTACGGGCCGAGTTTAATTTCACTCGTAATTCACCCGCGACCAACTCGAGAGATACCAATGTAAAAATATGAAAGAAAAAAACTCAATTTCTATAATAAACCAGGTAAGTTTAACTATCGGCTACAAACTGACTGATTAATGTAGATATGACTTCTCTTCTTCGTCGTTCCCTCAATGCTGAGGATCGCGACCACAAGATACGTCTCTAAGCTATGCGGTCTTCTGCAGTGTGGACTGCTTGGTAGATGCTACATCCAGCAGCCTTCTTGATCGCGTCTGTCCATCTTGCTGGTGCTCTGCCTTGAGCGCGTTTTCCTTCCAACCGGCCCAGTATCAAAATCCTTTCCAAACCATGTTTAGGTAAACGCATAATATGTCCGAAAAAGCTGAGGGCACGCTCCTAATATGATAGCCGCTTGGTGATGTTGAGTTCCTCCATTATGGATTAATTCGTTCTCTCGGCGGTCCATGGTATACGAAGTAGCACCGTGTCTTATTTACCACAACATTTTCAAATCCCACAACTCTATTTCCAACAGTGTAAATAAAATAGAGTCACTATTAAATTACCTATCTACACAGCCGCCACTGAACCTTAAGGCCCGCCAATCAAATTATCCCACACGATATCACCTTACTCTATCGCACATGATACAGGAGCTGGTACGGGCAAGGCTTCAATTTTCAAAGGAGACTGGCAACGAAAGGTGTATATCATATGATAAGGTAGCTGTACTATATGTAGGGTATTTGCGTAACTTGTAAATTCCGCTGCGACCGCTTGCCCAAGCCTAACCACTGAGCTGATTAACGCGCACGATCTCTTCGGGACATTCGCTTATTGCGAAACTTGCACCCCAATTTATTCACTACTGTTATTGCTGACTGTTAGTGACTTTGTTTATGAATGCCTCGTTAACGTTTATGAGGTACAGCAGTTATGTTTTGTTCATCCTAATATCATCTTTGGTGTGTCTCTTCTCTATACCTACTAGTACTTCATACACAAAAGCAATAATATAAAAAAATCAAGTAATAAAAACTTGATTTTTTTTTAATTCTTTTGGGGCTATAATATATATATTTTTGAAATGTGCTCATTAAGGCCTTTCATTTGATATCCAACATGGTACGATTAAACCATATTTTTTTTTAAGTTCCTCTCTGTTATGGACTGAGTTATGTCCTCTAGAGGGCGCCATTTTTAATTTAATGTGACTTCACATAGCCTATAACCAGCGGACAATCACGACGCTTCTAACGATACCTCATTTGTCAAATTGTAATAAGTGGTTTGGAAGATAGGAGGGAAAAGATGAACATACATACATACATACACGGTGAGTTGAACTCATCTAATTTTAAGTAGGCTCTCAATATTAATCAACAACTAAGTAATGCATGATGTGCTTACCTGTAAGAAATTGGTACACTATTCTATAAGTATTGGATCTATCTCTTATCTTTGTATCGGTGTATTCAATTGTTGGTGAGCCAAATAAATAAATAAATAAATAAATAAATACATACATACATACATACATACATACATACCGGTCAAAATCATAACCCTCCTTTTTTCTTCGCCGTAGTCGGGTAAAAATATAGAACCACTCGAAGATTCATAATATCAATCCGCTTTGTAGCAGCAATAAATAAGTTAGTGTAAAAATTGGCTGGAGATCCATCGCACGTTTTATTGCTCCTTTTCGAACAATTTTTTGATGTCAAGTTACATAAAACCAAGAAAATACAACCTTCAATTAAAAATCCAAGACCGTTGCCCGTTGTTGCACAACACAAGCAACGAAAGAGAAATGCATCCGTTCTAATTGCATTTCTCGAAGAAAAATGGCGTACATTTCTTTGTCGAGGTGCCATTGAGAGCGCAAGATCGCGGGCGGGGTCCAATTGACATTGAGCGATTGAAGCCGCTCGCGCCGGTCGAGCTTGTCCGAGCGTGAATTATAGACTGGAGACTGGCATGTTTTAGACAGCTTCCCCTACGTACACGCGACTACACACGACATCGGGGGAATATATTCCCGGACCGAACGCAAGCTGAGTGTGCGAACCCGTCCACCATTCCGTGGTAACGATCCCTAACAAAACCTGGGTCCCTTTTTGAAATCAGAACTATTGATTCCCATTCAAATTTGCGTACCTATCAAGTAGATGATATAGGTAATTTCAATTAAGTAGGTGTCCCATTTGTCCTTCGGACATTGAATGAGACATGTTTGAAACAGAATCCAGACGACCCATCTCAACACAATGAAGGCAAGATTCAAAAGGGACGACCTCTCTAACAAGGTGTCAGCTACCTGACACTATTGTGTGATATCCTGCTTTGAACGACGAATATTCCTGTCTCAATAAACGTGGAGGCACAAGACTAGAGGCTCAAATGGTATCAAACCAAAGGGATCTATTTATTCGACATCAGTACAGTAAATACTTAGATTGTATTACATTATCCTTGGGAAATCTACCGTGATTCGAACACAACCCGACGTGTGAGTAACAGACGACACAATTACACAATGTACATTAATATTAAATGTATGTGTTACGACTGGGTGCTCTACTTTATTTTTGATGTTATTAAGGAAAACCTTGACTTTAAAACATATTCAAACAAGAGCAATAATAAGTTAAGTTGTTGAGGCTGTCGACGACTAAAACCAGGCCGAATTCTATGAATTTTGAATATTATCAAGCCTGAACACAGATATTAGTAAGCCCCATTAGAGAACATACAATAACCTTTATCCCTCATCGAATCAATTCTATTTCTTTGTTTGACGTTCAAAAGTGCCATATATGTGCCTATTTGAAATAAATTATTTGACTTTTGACTTTTGACCCTGGAGCGTCTTCGAAACCATAATTAAAATTGAGACATTCGAACTATTTGTATTTAAACTTCATGGAGATTGGAAGCAAGTTAAATCGTGACTCGTCTCAAATGCCAACAATGTATTGCGAAGTGCAAACAATAAATACACCGTGTAGTTCCCAACGTCTCTAAACTTTACGGACATTCTCTTACGCAAATTGCAATTAAAGGTTACGATGTATTGGAAACATCAAAGACTTAGAAATATGAAATAAACTCATTATGTGGGTAATTTTCATGTCCTTGGTTAATTTGAATTCTGTTTTATTTAATTTTATTGAAGTTTTAATTTTACGTTTAGTTTATTTATAAGCACCTTCTGTCCAATGTATTTTTTCTTTAAATATTATTTAAAAATGTTGAATGTATAATGCTGTTGGTGTGCTTTGATAAATAAATACAAAACAATAAATTAATTACTTCAGTCGTAAATAATTACCAAAACGCATAATGTTTGAAAACAACATTCAATGGGCTCATTATTTCTGAACTGACAGATACTAACAATTTTGTCAGAAGCAAAAATGTTCATTGTCGTGTCAGCAGACCGCAGGAGCTATTACAAATTCATTATTACCTATTTCAACCATAGGTCATGGAGAAACATTATAATTATTTTAATTGATTCGCCATTTCGAATGCAGTGAGCAGATGTTAATGGTATTATTATTATTCATTATGCCTCAAAGACACCGTGGACTAAAGCGATTATCAATTTTATCAAAGATATAAAGGACATTGTTAGAAATGGCCTATGAATCAACACGTATGAAACCTTTACAGTAATTAATAGTTTATTTAATAATTTACTTTACAATTATTACAATAGAGCGGACACTTCTTAATTTCGAAAATAATTTAAAAAGTAATTCACTTCGGTCAAGTTCGGTCTTATTCCCCGGCGCCATTATTTTTGTTTCAATATAACGTTTTGGTGTAGGCAAAGGGCAATAGCTCATACAGCCAATTCTTTTTGCGCAGCCGTAGGTAGTGTGCCCTGTAATTACAACGCTCAGCACTCTCAGCGCTTGATCTATGAATAAGGTATTTAGTTACAAACAGAATAAAGCGATTGAACGCGCTTTTTGAAACGAGCAACAGCGACACTGACTGTCGATGAATCGACAGATGACAGTTTGACATTTCATAGTAATGACAGTGTTGTTATTTTGTCACTCGCATCCTAACTCCTACCTACTATTCGTAGTAAAATGAAATACTTCAAAATCACACAAAAACGAAACAGTTCATAGCCCTAAACTAATCATCCAAACTAATATTATAAATGCGAAAGTAACTCTGTCTGTCTGTCTGTCTGTCTGTCTTTCTGTCTGTCTGTCTGTCTGTCTTTGCTTCACGCCTAAACTACTGAACCGATTTGTGTGAAATTTGGTACAGTCATAGTTTGGAACTTAAGAATAGGATAGTTTTTATTACAAAAAATAAAATAAAAAATAAAATTTATTCCGGACATACAGCGCCATCTATTGGTCAAGAGTCGGCATCAATTCAGTACTGAAAATTCATCGGAAAAATGTAAATAAATAGTAAAAAGGTATGAAAAATATAATATAATACAACTTTTAGTACATAGAAAATGCTCTAACGGAGTATAGATAATTCTATTAGTACTATATGTCGAGTTGGTGATCGCGCAATGGTGTCGATCGTTACACGAGTTCGGTTCATGTTATTGTTTTAATTCACGGAAAAAAGTAAATAAATAGTAAAAAGGTATGAAAAAAATAATATCAATATAATAAAACTTTTAGTACAAAGAAAATGCCCGAACGGAGTATAGATAAATAATCCGAGTTGTCACTATGCTCGATAGATGGCGTTGGGATCGAAATAGATCGCGCTATGGTTTCGTTACACGCATTTGGTTGGGTATCGGCCGAGCGCTTCGGTACTGTCGTAGAATTGAGGATTGATCGTTTCGTAAATTTAAAATTGGTTCCGTTTATTTTTGAAGAGATCCCGCGTGATCGGGAACTATGCGCCATGCGGGTAAAACCAAAAATCTGTCGGAAGTCACTATTCCACGCGAACGAAGTCGCGGGCAAAAGCTAGTAACTGCAAATAAATTAGTAACTACTTAAAGAAATAATGGTTCTGACTACCTAATAGTAGGTACATTATGCAGCACTTAATTAAACGTTTGAAGATAAAATCCAATGTATTTTCACTAATAAACGCTAAGTTAGTATGTTTCTATTGGCTTAATTCTAACCTAAAAATCCGAAATTGTTTTAGATTTTTTTCAATTCTCAGAAGTGTCCGTGATTTTAATTTAGTTTCAGTCGAATATATCCATTATTTAGAATACAGAAAGTAAATTCCCGTCTCTGTTGGTTCTTAGGCGAACGATGTATGGACGCCGAACAATGTCCTTTGGAAAAAGCATAATAACAATGTTAAAGTTCTCACCTGAAGCTAAACCATAAAGCACTAACTACACTTACACTCTCGGCACACAGTTTGTACTATTAACACTTACTTAGATTATACAAGTTCAACACTGTCGTCAGTCGGGTCAACTTATCACAGAATCTGCAATTCATGTAAGCACCGTATACAGAGTTAACTAATTTTCTCGCTAAGTTTCGCAAGAGCCACATCACTCACCCTCGGTCGGGCGACTGTCGCCTCTTACCCCGGTGGTAATTGGCCACAAAACGAAACGTCAAAAACAGAGTCGGTAAGCTAATAAGATAACACTAACAACGGGCCTTTGTCGCAGTGAAAGTGAACGGGTGGCCAGTTTGGTCGGACTCTCGATTTCGCACGCGTCGAGGTCTCGTGCCCAGCTATTAAGGCAGTGTGTGTTTCTTATTTAGTAATACGTGTGAGGGAGTGAGATATAAATAAAAAAACCTCACGTACAATCTCCGAATGTTTTATAACACTACATTAGTAAGGGAAACGGGTTAACGACGCGGTTAAGAACGAATAAAAACATGAGCACCATAACGACTTTTTAAAGTCCTATGTAATTATTCAAATTGTATTGCTTGGCATTACATAGCAACTGGTTGTATCGCATTGATAAACAGAAGAATGCAGGCGCGACCGGCATCTACTGGGACTCCTACACTTGCTTGCATTATTACCTTGGATCTCTTATCTACCCTTCATCAATTTAGATACAAACACGTCTTAAGACGTAACCGACGTCTTGGTCTAACCGGTTTGTACTTTTATCCTTCTACCGCTCACACTGGTTATGGAAATCGGTATAAAATTAAATCACTGTTCGACATCATCGATTTCATATAATCGTCTGGTTACCTACCGTTTTTTATAAATCTGTAGTCTACATAGTAGTTAAGTAATTTTCCGTTCAGCAAACAGTCATAACAACATTAATTAAGCCCAGTAATCATTCGGGATCAACGTGTGAGGATTTAATGGAATTAACACGTCCAGGAAATAAGGCGGGTTGACGTCACAGGCCAGCACAGCTTAACTTACGGCCACGGCAACGCACTCCATGTAAATAATGTTAATGTCACGTACGTAATTATGTAAAACTTTACGTAAACACGTTCACGCAATATCTCGATTCTTGATTTATAATACAGTTACATTTTTGCAAACGCGGCAGTATGAATGAACTGAAGAGTATTTGCATACAATGCAGTATTCAACGAATGGTCTATTAGTTGCCTAAATACATTCCTCGGATTCTAGTATTTGTAAGTCCCAAGTTTTGTTGCAATCACGATCTAGGATGTCATCAGAAAAGCAAAGAAATCCATCAAGCATAATGAAATTGGCATTAATTCGATTTCTCTTTCAGCGAACTCTTTTTCCTCTATATTCATTAAAAAAACAACTTTCCAAACAAATTAGAAATATGAAAAGGCCTTTCATAAAAATAAATACTTTGAAGGCGCTCACTTTCAAGTTTCATAATCAAATTAATATAAATTCTTTAACGTGTTCATCGGCATCCTTTCTTTTATAAACGGTTCTCGCGATTTTGAGAGAGCTAATGGAATAGGGAAACAATAATAAAAAAGCAATTCGACTGCACCCACAGACGGGGGCGTTCGTATCGTGTCTCCCCTCGAGTCTCGATCTCGAATGTCAGAGGTAAGTAGAGCCGGCGACTTTTTCCAAAGCCAATTGACTTTCTATTTTATTGTGTTGGCGCTAACGCGACGTTGATGGCGGCACTTATTGCACTTCGCGCGACTTTTTATTCGAGCCGGTGCCCGACGGAATTGCCCGCAACTTCTTCCGACAAAATTGAACGCCGACCTGCGGTGACAACTCAGACGTCTAATGCTTTACCAGCTAAGAAAGAAGTCGATTTGTTCGATGGCTTTTGTACGTACCTGAAATAAGAGAAAAGAAATAAATAAATAAACGTTTTAAACAGATGACACCGGGCTTCACGGTATTACATATTACGCAAATCACATACACAAACATCCGGACACGGAACAAATATCTGTAGGTCATGCCGATATTTATACCGAAGCCGAATCGGCAACCCAACGGTAGGCGGATACAGCCACTGCGACATCCGGGTCATCAAAAGTAAAATAAAGGCCCAGAGTATTTAAATTTTGAAAAGCGGAAAACGTTAACAGCTGACATTTGCAAACGTAACAGCGATACCATTTACGACCGTAATTCTGTTTATTGCCAATCATTGTAACGATCATATTGAAATGAGATTCTGCCATCCAGCCACCCTACACGCGAACGGTGGAGAACTGGAGATTCAATCTAAACAAACAAATCAAAACAAAACGGTCGTATTCTATATTCAAATGTCGAGTAAATAGCTCCGGTCCGGTCCGGCGGAGATGACGCGACAGTTGATACGTTTAATCGAAAAACAAACAGACCATAAATATTGTCGTGGACGTGTATGGAGCTATTGTCAATTAACTTTGAATGTCGAAGCTTCCAATTTTAAAAGGTTATACGTTCGAGATTCTATTGAATAGAGTTCGTTACTATTTAGGGTTCGGCACTGGACTGCACATCATTTGTACATTTCTAATGATTAGAAATAAAATAAAAGAACAAACTATTCAGTATGCACACCTTTGTTTGTCTGTTAAGTCGCATTAACTATCCATTAGCCTAAGAAGCTAATGGAAGTTAAATACAGAACCTACACATTTCTAACAGAAACTTTCTGTAGGTTTTAGGTTTATATGATCGCATTTAAACACTGCTTGTAACATTTTGGAAAGTTACCAGTTTTGTTTTCAGTAAAGCTCATTAATATTCACTGAAATGAATAACTTTCTCGTCGCTTGAGGATAATAGGCTGGCAACATTCACGTTTCACTAGCAGGCCAAGGCTGTTCCAAAATGCATTCAAGTTAATTAACGATATAGCAGACAACTAAAGCCTTGAGCTCAGGATTACGGTAACTAGCTGAGTTCGCGGCGACACCACGGAGAATGTTCTTAGTTTTCTACGTTACAAAATAAGACGGCTAGCTATCTAATAGCGTAACATACACTCTCTTTATATCAATCACTTTCATTTTGGAAATTCAACGAACTGCGTCTACTACATAGTTTAATAGTGATGTTCACAATCACCAACGTAATGGATGTTGTTGAACCGTCCAAAATGAAAGCGATTGTCACTAGAAGTTTGGTACGTAATAAGACTGTAAAGTTGCATTCCAATCTCTACACATTTTATTCAAAACGATTCATATACAACTTGAGCTGCGTTCATAATATTCGTAGTACATATTAGTGAGATGAGATAGTGAGAAAGTTCCAAGCGACAAATTACCGTATTCAAAGTAAATATAACTAACATTTGTCACAACTTGTCATTAAGTTGCCGCGAAATTAAGCTACGTCAGACAAGAGGATTCAATGTCAAAGTTTGTAACATCGTTACATTGTAATTAATGATATTAAATAATTGTCTGTTACGAACTTTACTAATGACACAGGTGGAGATAATGTGTTAGTTAGTTAAAAGCGAGTCAAATCAATCACCATTTAGATATACAATTGTCATTAAGGTTCACTAGGTTTCAATTGTGGCGACGCTTGTGGGAGGCCTATGTCCAGCATTGAATGTCTTTGGGTATGATGACGATGATGAAGTTCATTAATAAAGTGCTGTAGCATACCAAAGAACTGTTGATACCAATCTCACTTGTTTGGATAAGTATCCAGTTCATTTAGTCACCGTTCCAAAAACAAATTGGTATGACAAAAAATACTTGTATTTGCTCAATAAAAACGTCTCCAATCATAAATGTAAATTTTGCACGAACGCAAATATGTATCGATAGGATCGTTCATTCATCAATTCATCTATGTATCATCAATAATATTTATTCATGGCTTTTATGGGATATTTGTTAGTAGTACTTATAGTAAAGCAGGGTCGGAATGGATTGCATCGAAATGCATAGAGCGCTGCGCCGCGCGTTGCGACCTCATTCAAGCTACTCAGTACATATTTGATCAAAGCAGAGAACTCACAATGCAGTAAATTCAAATCATAGTTGAGTCGATGGCACAATATGCCTTTGTGATGCGCGTATCGCGGGACGTTAGCAGAAACCGCAACCGCGATCATTACGTCGCCGGCGGCGCTGCTCTAATGCCGAGCACAAACTTGGTGCACACGCGCACTTAGCATGACTGTATTTTATTACAGATATTTTGCGCGGCCGACTCAGATGCTGCGCACGAAAACGATTTTATGACGTCATTGGAGTACGCATGGCTGGAACCGGACGCATTTTAGTTAAGGCATTTTAATCTTGGCGCCCCGTCTTAATTTTCCAGTAATTTCTGTTGATCATGTTTCATCGTCCTCAAAGTGGGTCTGCGTCCCAGCAGTGGGAACATTATAGGCAGCAATGTTTTGTCGTCGGAAACTGTTTAAAACAATTTAAATGAATGAACTACCCTATAAATATAAAATTCCGCAAACCGCAAGCAACACGAACAACCGTTTTCTGCTTCCAAGAAGAATGAAATGCCAAGCATTTCAAAACACTTATAAAAATCTTAAAAATTGCAGCGAATAAACCAAGCAAACTAAAGCTTGAAGCACGTTTGAGGTATACTTTAAGAAATGTCGTATTTCCAAAGCTTTCAATGCCTGGATCAATGCAAAGAATACTAGTAAAGAGAAAACCGTAAGGAGGCACTAGCGACTTCTTTAAATTGAACGTTATTTAATATGCCACAGGCAAGTTATAAATAAACAGCGTGCAAACATTTCGTAGCTAGTAAATCTTGGCAGGAAACCTTCCGGATCGTATATCAACAGTAGTTCATGAACATCAAATTGGATTAAAGCCGCAATCTAACTAGTCAGAACTCTGATCACAAGATACTGCGGCCGGGGGCCGTGCCTTCGAATCAAGCTACCGTTTCGTCACACACATATTCCGAGAACCAATCGCTGTATTGCCCTGTAAAAGGTCTCTAAACGTTACACGAGAACAAAAATCCCCAGAACGGTTAGTAGGTTATCTGCTTCAAATGCGTTTTGTCTAAGTAATTAATTCATCTTAAGTCTTTTAACAGAACACCATTCAACACACATTTTGAAAACATTACATTCATTATGAGACAGAGTTGTTATAATTCTCGTAAAACTTGTCTGCATAATAATCTCATTGCTTATAGGTTACTGACTACATTGTTATTCACTTTCTTTCACTGCTTCAGCCAGAAAAGTTCATTAGTTTTCCACAAAATACTTCGGGAACAACATAACAGATTTCTGAAAGTAACCTCCTATGAAGCCCACATGTGTCTAGACATATTTGTCTACACAAAACAAGCTGTCTGTACGTCAAAAAGTTTTTAAATTGAGCCGGTGATTCCGCAGGAAATCCTGTACGAACTTTATCTCTTTGCTTATAGATTCGGGTATACGCCATAATAGTATGTAGTTGTGCACACACCTTTCTACGATCGGAAAGTAAATCGTGTATGAGAAAAGTTTCTCATCTAGTTCCTGTGTTCACAACGAAGGTGGAGGAAGAATATGATTTTTTGGCGACTTTTCCAGGTATTGGCTAAGTTACATCACGAGAGAACAAGTTAAAGGACAGTTTTTCTCGATTTTACGGCATTTTTTTTAACCGGAAAATTCCAACTTTTCGTGTAGGACATGTAGAAAAAATACAAGTACAAGTGCCGTGGTTGTGTTACTTCTAACACGTATATGGTACAATATCCGGGCGAGAGTCCAGGCTTTTGTGCCAATACATGAGTCAAATTCTAACTGCCGTCGTTTCAACGAACACTGATTTATTCGTATGCTGTTGTTGCAGGTACTAAGTTACCTTTGTTTTTTGTATTTTGTTATGAACAGTTGCGAGTTTTTTTGAGTCGTTTCTGTACGTTACATCATTTCAGAAACTAGTAGGTAGATACAATGCCTTTACTCCATGAATATTAATGTTAGGGTTTAGAAAACTAAACTGAGACCATTACTGAAATAATTCTAAGGTCTTGGTTAAGTGTAGTTTTGTTTCATTAGCTCATACAGTTAAGAAACAAAGTAGGTTTACAAAGAGAGGTGGGTACCTATATCATCCATGCAAATATAAAAGCAAAAGCAATTTAAAAGCAAAATTCAGTACAAAAACACGATTTTATTTCCAAAACTATTTATTTGTGGAAACATCTTTGAGAAAAGGTAATAAAGTAATTTTAAGGTAAAAAGGTAATTTTCAGAAAATAAGGTAATTTTCAGTAAATAAGGTAATTTTCAGTAGTTCCAACAAACAGGGCGAGTCTAAATAACACAACACTACGCTTTGTTTTCCCGAAGGGTTGGGTAGAGGTAAATAATGACGATTAAACGCTGTTAACTAAAATTAAACATATTAAAACATAAATTAAAAAAAAATTGGCAGTCATGGGGACTGCCAACAGAAGTGAAAACTTAAAACTGGTTTTAGCGCCATCTATATTTAATAGTAGAGCACTACGCCGTGAGCATGTCGGTTATGCGAATCCATAACGCTAGTTTACCCCCTACCAAAAAACGCTCAAGCCGCCTAAAGAAGTTTTCACTTCAAAAATGTATGGTGATTTGGTACGATGCCGGAACTAAGCTATCAGGCTATTTTCGAAACTTTCAAGACCCATTTAATTATTATGTAAGTGTTCTAGTTTGTTTCAGATTATATCGAAGTACTAAACTATTCGACATTCTAAGTCCTACATAGCTAGCGACTGTAGCCTTTGCGGATACAAGACATTCACGCGTTTCGAAATTGTGTTACTAAAATATCAAATGAACTAAAATGTATAGACAGAGGTATGGGGGAGTAAGATTTGTGCAACTGCTTATTATGTAAGCGGGTAAATATTGCGCTGTCAAAATTGTAATTGCTATCCTCAATAACTAAGTATCTACACATGTAATGTAAATAGAGATATCAATCGAAGTACAAAAAGAATGAGAGCGTTCTATCACTGCATTCGTGAGTAATGATAACTCGATAGTTTTAAGGGCCTACCCAACCTCAAATTGCTTAGCATGATCCTCCGTTATGCCAAAAATACTGCAGCATTAATTTTGAAATAAATATATGTTAAAGTTGAGGATTGATGCTAGGTCCTATGTTTGACGAAAACACAATAATATAACATTTTCTTGATAGAAAAAACTTCCAAAGTTCCGAACTATAAACCGCTGGTATTAAAAAAATACTTCAAATTAGATCATGAAACTTTGCATAATAACTGAAATAACTGTAAAGCAGGTCTTATGTTTTTTATTTATTTTAAATTACCATTATTTTTATCGTAAAAAGTAATTACCTAAACTATTCGAGGCTTGGAGCCGCCAGCACCCCACTCCGTCTCGCTCTCACTCAGGCCGCGAGTAGTATGGTGCGAGCGAGATAAAAAGTGAATTTGAGCTGAGGTAGCCCTTAATCTTGAAAGGCCTTATTGCACAAGACCTTGTTGAAGTACGAAATGCAGTCAAGTTACGAACGGCTTTAGTTTTTTGCTAACCAATTCGAGTTATAGCTTGTCCACTCTGAAATGACGAGCCCAGAAATCCGCATTACCGTGTGCGTAAATGCTGGCAGTGCGGCGCGTCATTTTAGAGTGGACAAGTTACCTATACAGTCTAAGAGAACGCAAAGCTTTCAAATTATAAAATAAAATTTACGTTCTAAAATAAACAAAACTAAATGTGTGACCAACAAACCCAGTCAGTTTAATTGATTCGCATTAAACCAATCAAATTGAGTGATATAATTGGATTGATTAATTGATAACAATCAAATTAAATGGAGTACAACAAATTAACGATCGAATAAATTGGTAAAGTAAAGCGGTCTGCTTCCAATCCAATAGTCACGCGACTAGAAGTTTTTATTTGAACAGAGATTATGAACAGTCCCAGAGGCTTATGCCAGTACAATAAACACACGCAAAGCGGAAACTCCCAAGTACTGGTGGGCACAAGGGGGATAAGTGAGTTTCCTATCGATTGAACGCAAGGTACACTCGTTAAGTAAAACGGATGTAGGTCGAACAAACAATTTTATGCGTGATTATTATTTAAGTCTAGATGTTTCCATCCACATTTAGGCTTTACATTAGCACGTGTTTGGAATAGTTTAATGACATAATAAAATCGACCTCTAATAATTCCAATTTAGCGCTCTTAAAAATATTATTGAACACTCGAATTATTATTGCGCCTCTTTTTGTGAACCTCTAATAATTCCTATTTTGGGGACCTAATAATACTAAATAACCAAGTAAGTTTTTAGAAGTTCATTCATTTAAACAAGTGTCCATCATTAGAAGGTCAATAAGTTTATAGAGGATCAGTTAAATATTTCCCTAGTTTTATTGTGCCATTTGGTTCTTTATTGGGTACCAAATATATTCATGGTAATGTCTGAATAACATTTATTTACGATGCCAAGACAAGATAAGATTGCATTATTAAAGTTGATGCGTCTATTCACGAGTGATCGTGATGAACGCAACCCAAATCGACGACATGTGATTGACAATGAACCGCCTTTATATGATCCGAGCACGCAACCATATCTCAGAGGTTATATCTACGAGTACTTATTTTATCGGACATGACAACTAAACGTGCCAAGAATTACTGGTATAGTCTGTTAAGGAGATGACTAACTAAGGCCTTGAATTGTCTTTACCGGTTTGTGACAAACCTTAATTACAGTTATCCCATACAGTTTAGTGAAATCTACGCATTGGTAAGGGTTATTGGTAATAATGGCGGCAATCCATTAATGAGATCAGTTGGAACCAAATGACCTCTACGACTCCTATGCAAATGTCAACCATTTTCCAGTAATTTGACATTTTATATTACAAAATGAATTAAATAAAAATATAAAATGTCAAATTAATCAAAAATGGTAGTCTACCTAGGCTCAATTAAAAATAATCAATACTTAACTTTGAAGGAGTCAGTCCAGTCCAATGTCGCCGAAGTTTCCTTAGCAACAAGGCATCACCAACATGGTCATTGATCTTAATTAAAGCCTGTCTCAACAATCCTGAACATGACAGTATGATTACATTACTATCAGTACAATAAGCATGACGGCTGCTGGCAGATACAGCGAGTTTAACATGTGAATGGGATTATTAGTGACATGGAGTAAATAACAAATGGATAGCGCAAAAGGCATCAACGTTAATACCTCATAGATGGTAAACGGAAATCGCGGCGTCCGTCCAGCAACAGATCATGATAAATCATGTCTTTTGTATAGCGCCCTTTTTCACTTCTACGTGTCCTAATTCAGTGACGAGGATTCGTTAGGAAAATCGGTATAAGCAATCCATTTACTAACTACTCCGTAATTAGTGATGTGATCGGTTAATGACCACACAGACGGCACCACTCAATCACTAGTAATTGGAACTTGGCACATCGCCTTTTACGATCAAATTGTTCAGAGGCCGAGCGTTCACTATCTATCGATTTGCCGCCTAATCGCGGTTTGATATGACGTCAGTGACGCACAGCATTAACACATCGGGCGTAAAAGCTTATTGATTGGTCGCTACTAATTCCACAGTAACTATGTAGTGCTATCATTGGACGAGTGCGGACTAATAAATGCTTTTTACCCGACTGCGCGACGCAATGGAGGGTAATGTTTGTTTTTTGTTTTGTTTCTCTTTGACGATTTAACTACTTGCCTGATTTGCAATTTCGTGGGTAAGAGGATTATTTATTTTTCCGTTGTTTTCTTATCTAACATAAACCTCTGAAGAGTAGTGCTAACGGTCATGAACGCGATAATGACATTTACTATAACCAAAGTGATAAAATTAGCAATTTATTATGATCTTTTCCGTAATCATTACAACTTTTTTATGAGTAACTTGTACTTTAATTTTATAGTCATTGCAAATCGTACAATAAAACATTACGATAGTATTATAGTTGTTCACAGGAATCGTTACAAAGTTATAATTACTATAATAAGTATGGTTTGATTAATGTAATTATATTTATTAAATACTTATGTAAAACTAGCTTCCACCCGCGGCTTCGCTCGCGTGGTATGTCGATAAACAGTAGCCTATGTCCTTCCCCGGGGTGCCATCTATCTCCTTGCCAAATTTTATCGAAATCCGTTCAGTGGTTTAGCTGTGAAAAGGTAACATACAGTACAACATATAATATTAGTATGGATTAATTTTAATTAATTCGCTATTCTCGAATTTAATGCAATATCCTATGTGCAATATAAAACGATATGAAAGCAATGTCAGAAATAAGTAAATGAAGGGGATGATAATAAAAGAAGTAATTTTGTAAGAGGCCTTTGAATACGTAATTAAAACACGAGAACTACATAATATAAAAGACTACAGGACAGTGTCCAACAAATAACCAAAGAACTGGCTATATAGTCGGCTGATACATATAAAAAACAGCAAATACAACATCCTAATAACTGTGATTCCGAAAGCTTTCACTCGATTAGTTGAAATAGGAAAAAGTAACAATCTAACAATACATTTTACTGTTATCGAAAACCGAACGCAAATAGGAATAAAATGTTTGGAACATTTAATTGTTAGAGCTAGGCATTAGCATGAAAGGCACAAAAAAATGTTAACTTTTTTTGAAGTATTTTCAAAATAAAAACCACGAGCATCATCATAGCAAAATACCAATTTAACTGATGCAGTATGTGCCCTAACCAATCAATCTACCTTTTCCAACTATGCTAGAATCGGCTTTCAGTCTAACCGGAAGCAGCTGAATATCAGTATTTTACATGGAGCGACAGCCTCTGACCTCCACAACTCAGTTACTAGGTAACACGAAGATAAACCTTGGTAAGTCTGGTCGTCAGACTACCTACCCGTATCTAATACCAAAGATCTTTGAATGACAGCCGGCACCAACTGCTTAACGTGCTTATATATATTGGAGTCGATTGGAGTATAGGTATGTATATTAGAGTCGACTTTCAATCTAACCGGATGCAGCAGAATACCAGTATTTTACATGGAGCGACTGCCTATCTGACCTCCACAACCCATTTATTGGCTAACACGATACCCCTTGAAAGACTGGTCAGACTTTAGGACTTCTGACTACCCGTAACTGTTGTCAAAGATCTTTGAATGACAGCCGGCATCAACGGCTTAACGTGCTTTCCGACGCACGGAGGCGTCTCGATATGTAATGCATGGCCACCCATACACGAAGATTCCACGGCAAGCGTAGCTTTAACCTTCGTTCCACTCGTGTGGTTGTAATCATTTAGCCACTAGCCACTTGTACCCTATTACCTAATAATTGCTCGAATAGTCACAATTCCCAGACACCATCTTTCTCCTATCCGTAACAAAGAATAGAGATCCGATAACACGAACGAAATCAATCTCCATACATTTCACCGTTGAGTGAATGATAAAAGAGGGTGAGACCGAACGGTTCCTTACAATGGCACCCACTGTGTAATTGCCGAGGTACAGTGCATTGTCATAATACAATTGACGTCTATTGGCACAGATATTTCTTCGAAGAAGGTCTACTCTAGTTATTAATCTCTTACAGTCGGTCGGACATCTACTATGTCCGAGCTGTCTATTGCGATTATCCGATTGATACTTCCACTATTTCATTTGTTGCAGCTTTATTTATTAAATGGCCATTTGTGAAGCTGCAATCTATTGTAGGATCGAGAGCGAATAAAGTTTGAAAAGCTTTTAATCTGGACTATTTTTAGGTTTTCAAATCCTTGTTTTCGCTAAAGCCTGTTTGTATTGCAGCTGTTTTTTGTGTGTCCAGTTATTTCACTTACTTAAGTTATGACGTGTTTGTATAACCAATGTAATTAATGGTGTCTGAAACCGAATGCATTAGCTATTTTTGTATGCGGGTATCACACGTTATTTTCGAGTTTAAAACATTATCAACAGGCAGAATTCAAAATTCAACGTCACAATCGCAACCCACGAATCTCCAGGCAAAAGTGCGAAATAAAAGAATGGCGTCATACGCGTAACCGCTATTTAACTTGCAGTTCGATGGAAATAAGGAGAATCAACACAATAAACAGAAACAATGTTTTAAAACTTTACCTTAACTTTATTACTGACCACAGACAGTAATAAAATTCTACTTAATTGTGAATCACGACGCAACGCAATAAGTACCTAATTAGTGGACATTTACTGAGAATAAAACGCACTTAAACTCTACGTCCATGTAGTACCTAATAATAATAATGCTATTATATTACATCACTTGATCTTGGTTATAACAATATTATATTTACTAAGGCAAATAAATTTCAATCTGATGAAACAGCGCCGTACACAAATTCTTGTACACGTACAAGGTACACCCATGTTTTTGTGATAACACGACTAGCTAATTAATACTCAGAGCGTACTCCTAAAACGGTTAACCCAATTGGCACCAAAATTAACAAGCTTCACAGAGATTACCAAATGTGAAATTAATAGAATATTCATAGGAAGTCAGAGTGTTTTAAAGACATCACGTCTTCGGGAAATCAATTGAATAGGGCTGTGTAAGGAAATTATGTTTGTCTATATGTGCTTGAATTATATTGAAGACACGTGTAGATGCTAAGATGAATATGTGATTCATCTAGCGCATTATTTTCCATGAGACACATCAATCTGATTCAAATCTAAATCAGTTCAGGACATAGCTTAATAAGCCTATAATGTTCCCACTACTGGAACACAGGCCTCCTCTTTCTGTGAGAGGAGGCCGCAATCCACCAACACTTAATAATAAAGGATCTTCTCTTCTCCAAAATTCCATAAAAGATGATGCAAAATTATCATCACAATGACACAAAAAGCAAACTGATTGAAAGTTCAAACAACACAAAGTAAATAAAACAAACGAGCACTCGAAAATGACATACAATGCAAAATTAGCAAATTCACTTATGAAGAAGTCTCTACGTCTTGCATACGAAAGTGCATCCATTGTAATGCAACACGGCACAAAGTTACTTGTGAAGTGAATAACGCAGAAGCTGAGAACTGTCATTGACACTCTAAACAAGTTCCGCCCTAACTTGCAACACTACTCCGCTACACACTTCGAGTTATTCAAGCGAGGAACAACTTAAATGAGACAATAAGTAACTAACTAATTGTTGCTGACTTGAAGTACGTAGGCAGCGTAAGGGAAAACTAGTTCGTACCCGATGGGAATTTGGTGACAGACTGCGGTGACAAATTCCCGCTATCACACGAAACTCACTTAGAAAATCTTAAGTTTCAATGAAGTCAATTGGATTCGGAATATCTGTCACGAAAAAATTTGAATTTACGAAATTCGTTTTCCAAATCTTATTACACAAGTCTCGCGGTATTTACAACGTACCTACTTACATAATAATTACAGAAATGACATCATATTCGGAGAAGAAGTACCCAAGAATGTTTGAGAATAAAGAACAAAAGTCGATAACACTATCTAATGTCACAGTAATGGCGAAATACGTCACTGCTAAATAGTTCGACCTGTAATATTACAAAATGTTTACAGGCTACGTAAAACATGGTGCAATTCGCTGCTGGGTGGTCAAGAAAGCTTTCTGGTTTGAAGGTTAAAAATAGGGGATGACTGGACAAGCGGACAATGGGCGCCTTCCGGGCATTCTCAGAGTCTTGCAGACGTGACGTTGACAAACGACGCCTCAGCGCTTGGGACACTTGGACAGGTGATCCGACTCGAACTGTCCATTCATTGTCCTCCTAGATATTTGGGTTCAAGGAAAGTTGGGTGGACGAACTCAACTAATCTTTTATATATTTCAATATTAACATTTTAGGCGAAACTTCAATTTTGATATATTTCGAGATTTTGCTGAATATTTTATGTCTTAACTTAAGTAAGCAAGTACTTTTCAATAATGATAGCAATAAATCAAGCTGTTGTTAGTCCCAAACTGAAGACAAGGAAATCCTCTGCAATCCGTAAATTATCATTAATAATAATAATAAATTACCATGATTGATGGAACACTTCGTCTAGAGGGAGGTGATACACTTCGTCAATGCTAGAGCTTGTAACGACATAAGCGCCAACAATTTGTCGTCAACAATGTTTTATACGATTTATGTTTTCCTCAATTTAGTCACAAAATTGTTCAATTCCACCACAGAGCAATCTCAAGCAGATTCGCAGACGATAGCAGTTTCGCCAGTGTTTACATAATAGCCACACGCGAGGAGAAAGCGAATCAGACTCGACTCGTGATCAGATTTTCTATAATGTCAAGTCAATAAGCACCTACCTGACATTCGAGGTTAAGTAACAGATAAATTTTATCATCCTTTTGTGTATTGTCGAAACATCACGTATTATATTGTGCTAAGATTCGCTGTTCATTCATTTGTTTCATTTACTTCCTTAAATACCTATTTGAATCCAAAGAGAATAGTTGAACAGTGATCATGTTCGAAACTTGTTTTGGAGTCACGGACAGCATGCCATCACTATAACGCAACATTGTTTGATTTTTCGACAGTTTTTTGTTCAACTGTAATTTTTTTGTACTTTTTAGTTTTGCTTGCCGTCAGTTCCATGGTTGTATCAACCAAATGGCTACCGGCTATTACCGGTAGGTATATTTTTTACAATTTTAAATGATCAATTTCTACATTGGTTCTAACCTGGTCTCAAAACTATTTATAACACATCGTGCTCATAGAATTAAGTTAGGTAGGTATGTCTCAAGTTTTACAAACTTAGCCATGTTTAAGCCACAAATTAAATTCTAGTCAGGCTTTTACGTCCATTACTTGAAAATCTCTTGGCAATTGTGCACATTCGTATTCCTCGCACCTTAGACAAGCCGAAATATATCTTATCACTGGCAACTTACGAAACTTGTGCGGCGGTGTGCGTGAAGTATTCGACAGCAGAACAACTTCGCCACATTACTCGATAATTAATAAAGTTTAACACATAACGTGGTGTGGAGTTGTGGAGCAAATATTGGTAAAACTGTTGGCCGCAGTCGGTAGCCACGTTTGACTTCCGACGGAGTTAAACGAGCTTAATGGCTCGCCCTACAGATTGCTGATTAAACATTGGCCATTACAAATTGTTCGACTCAATGTGCTGAAAGTAAACTATGTGGTAAGCAGTTTGTCTTTCCACGAGGAGATTGTGAACACAAAGGTGAGGAGGTACCGATTGAGTCTAACGTTAGATATTTGGGAAGTCGTTTTTAATGATAATTTTCTTGATTTTTCTTTAAATATTGCTTCATTATTTTTAATCTTCTTCTTTTTCGTATTTTTAGCCACATTGGCAATTCCTCTAATTTGACACGAAAGCAATTCATAATTTGGACCATTTTACGAATCTCCATAGAAAATTGTCAAACAAATCAATTATTTCGTAATATGAATTGCACGCAGATCATATTATGAATTGTCGGGATGTCACATTTTATGATGATTCATAATATTTTTATTTTTCTATTATGATTCTGCCAAAGTGGCCGTTTTAAGCACCCTGGTGTCAGTTTTAAAGTCGCCCATGGGCCTACTATTATTTTTAAAGATGGCCATCTTTAAGTGGTACCGCAATTTTTTTATTATTAGGATTATTTGGTATAACTTAAGATTACTTTGCCTAGCGAAATGAGAAAGACTCTCAAATTAATCTTATCGTAACTTCTAATTAAAGACTAACCAAAATACCTTTGAATCTTTGTTAACATTCGCAATTCTCCACACAGAATTAACTTTTATGATATTCGAGTTCTCTAACAACGTTATTATACATTATACGCTTACAAAACACTTTCCTTATAACCACAACCTTTATGTTATGCACTTTGAAGCCTGTGGCCTTAATCACCGAAACATCGCGGTTGCCAAGTACCTACATACGGGATCAAATGTCAACTGCAATTTACAACCATCTATGTAACACAAGGTAACTTCTAAGTTGAGTTAATGCTAAGCCAACCTTCACCGGCGGCTTCGGCTCAGCTCTAAACAGGCAGACATTTATTTTTCAATTTCCGTACGACGAGCGAAAAATTAAAAATGGCGTTCTACTTTATGACCTGGGTTCAGCTCAAACCTAAGCTTTTATGTAAATTGCGGTTTTAAAGTTACTTCTTAAATTATTTTGTGCTTTGTAGCCAACTCACGAAACGCTATTGTATTCAAAACGACGCCTTCGCTTGATCCTCTCTCTCTGCACCAATACCTCGAAAGGCTGTCTTATGTTACTATGTAAGAAGGTATATTTTCGACACTTCTACAAAACCAGCAGTAGATATATATAGAATAGTACATGACAACCACTGACCAATCGACCTTGAATGGTTGCGTGGTGGTCGCGCTCCAGTTACCGGCAGTGGGCACGCGAGCCGCGTCGCCGCCGTCACGTGTGCTCTATGCACATGCACACACGTGACAACCACTCATAAACTTACAAACACCACTTACCAGTGTGACGGTACCTTCATTAGTTAATTCGTCTGTATTGACGGTACGTTGGCTCTTATGTAGGTAATCTTGTAATAAAGCTGATTACAGCATTTATTTGGACAGCAGTGTACTGCATTGGGCTGAATTGAGTGATTGCCACAATGGCGGTTCGACTTTGCTGTCCGTACAATTTGGGCCAGAAAAACGGAGCACCTGATCAAGACCGTATAGTGAATGAGTCATGTGATATGAGCTGACTAATATTCATACAGTTTGGTTCTAGGCAAGTTTTATAAGTACCTTAATTAAAGTTACAAACCGCAATAAGAGTCAATTAAGTAAAAGAAAATAAACAAGGCAAATTATGAAAAGTAGGTACACCGCCTTTCCACGTCATTGAACAACCGCATCTCCCTCCACGTCATTTAAAGTTTTTGCTCTAATAATGTTCTATCGCTTAATCACAGTCTCTTTTTTTCATTAACTGAAAGCATGCTTGAAAGTCGAATGTGTTTCTTCGATGCATTTGGCTTAATGCCAACCGCTGTTTTAACTTTACTATCTTGCCCCATTATCTATGCATTCCTGCTGGTGATATTACGAATTTGATGCACACGCCTTCTTCTTACTACAATTTGATTTAATATTATTGAAACGTGATAGGTACCAATATTATAATACAAATAGGTAACAAGTGTAACCAATAAGTGTTACGACATTTTACGACCAGATTTATACATTTCCATACATTACCTACGAAAATAGCTTGTAAACAAACTACTACATGCGTAAAAAATATTTTCCCAGTAATTTCTTGCAAAAAATTACCAAACATTTTTACACAGATGTGAATTCAATAAACAATGGTAATAAAAAAGTGTGCCAACTGCCAAAGCCCTATCGCACAATCAAAGACTACTGTTTAGTACAAATAACACTTGTACCCTGCTAATTATTATTCAATGGGTGTCAAGAACACAAAGACAGCCTTGAAATCTTCGATTTCAACAGTCACCGGGCGATTGCCGACCCGGCCAAACCTTTTTATTCTTTAGTCATAGATTTTACGTCTCAGTTAACAGGCGCCGTTCGGTCTCCACTCAATTATTTATTGGCAAACTGTAATTCCTTTAATTAAGCTTGGGCATGAACAATTATAGTATCTACCGGATGCTGTCTGGTAAATCTTATCTATTAGAAGTGTTAGTGTAAGCTCATCGTATAGATAATTAGGAATCTACTTGACAAGTTAAAATATTATAATTCATGTTAAAAAAATATTTACCTATTATAAGTCATTCCAACAATCCAACAGGAGATAATTATACTTTTGCTTTAATTGGAGAGGTACCCAG
The DNA here is from genome assembly GCA_947522985.1 of Lithophane socia. NCBI lineage: Eukaryota > Metazoa > Arthropoda > Insecta > Lepidoptera > Noctuidae > Lithophane > Lithophane socia. Next base: position 4,149,162 of record OX383267.1, read on the forward strand.
ACAAACATTAATATAGAGAAAGTCGAATTAAATTGTATCTACATTTAATTGGCCTAGTCGTCTCTCTCCCTCTCACGCTCCTTATACCCGTTACAAAGTGATAGGATTGATAAACATACCAAGTCTGAAACACACAGACTGGAAAGTACATACGACCATAAACAAAATCAACACTGAACCACTCACGACAGTGGTGCAACCAGCCTGTGTGTCATGGCAGGATATGACTAACTATAGACAACAAATATTCACACTTCTTGTACACACTACAAGATAGCAGAACCTAAAGACTATCGGTATGTTGTTGTTTATTACGTAACTAGGGAAAATTTGTTAAAAAGTCCAACATAACCGAGTTTATCGAAAGTGAAATGAGTCATGACTTCGTGCTTATAAGCGTATTAATATACCGTTACATCATTCTACATGTTTATTCATTTTACCATGCATAATAGTGAAACCATAAAAGTTAGCAGCGTCATAGAACGTCGACCGGCGATGAGTCGATGTATAAAAAGCAACTGGAAATAATCTCAACTCCTTTTGTGTTTATCTCCGTAAATGTTACTCCAAGATTTTTTGTTAGACTTTGGACATCAAACGAAAATGAATGTTTTAGTAAGTAGGTATCTGTTTAGTAGAATGAACGAAACGAAGAACAACGAGACTCTTTCAAATATCACACATCATGCCTTAGGACTGAGGAATATGGATGATACACCATTTGGCTATGTTCAAGACGTACGTAACGTGATTACATATTCTGCGAATGCACACTAAAACGGCCCTTAAAGGCGATGTGTCATCTATGGTAACCCTAAAGAAGTAGATGAAAATTGTCGTGTAGAGTGCGGCTCTATTGCTGATATTAATTTACTAGCATGACAGGCCAACAATGCACTGACTACTGGCAAAACTCCAACGATCACCGCCTCCACGCCGATCCCAAATTCCAGCGGAATTTATTCCGACATTTGATAAGAAACAAGGTCTTCCCCGTGCCTTTTAACTTTGATCCAAACGCCGTTATTGACATTCTGATATCAGAATGTCAATAACGGCGTTTGGCGATTGTATGAAGGCCACTCAAAAGACGCAGGAAGAATGCTTTGATTTTTCTACCTGTGCTATGTTATGCTGTTATTCCAAGAGCTTTATTTAGAAACAAAAGCATTCCAAAGTTGGTTTTGCTTCCGTTGCCATTTTGAGTAAAAGCTTTTCGTGGAATTAAGAAAGTCAAAAAAATAAGAACACGAAACTCCCTACTTTCGTAAATCCAGTACAAATATAGTTGATAGAAATAAGCAAAAAATAATAACATGACACTCCCTACTTCCATAAATCCAGTACAAATATAGTTGATGGAAATAAGTTAAAAAAAACAGAACACGAAACTCCCTACTTCCGTAAATGTAAATGCCATACAAAAATAGTCCCAAATTAAAATTGTCTATCCATGAACTTTAAAGAGAGATGACGAAAGTAACTAAAGCTCCGTAGAGGCAACTTTAGACGATTACTAAACCCCCGACTCGACATCGAATTAACTTTCTTTCGATAGGTTCGGAATAGACAACTAGGAAGTTACGCTAGATACAGGTAAAACCCGTTTCACTTAGCCAACATTTCTAAGGAGTTTCAGATAACTATTCGAGTAAACGACAACAATTGGCGAACGTTTCATAAACTCTGTTGGAAGGTGCAACGTAGCCATGCAGCGAAACCAATTTGCAATTTATATCAAGTTGGACGTTTACATCGTCTTGAGAAGTTGAGACATCTCGAGAAAAATCTTGTTCACATTGTTTTTGTCAGCATTATTTAATGTTCAATCGTCTCGGCAACTCGGTGTGTAACTTCTGGCACACAAGCATTCATCACGAGACGACTTGCGTAACCTGCACTGAGCCGTGACCTTTGTTGCAATGTGCTACATACGATAACTGCTAGTTAGTCATGCCGTGTTTCAATATTGGTTTAGTAATGACTAGTGTGATTACACTTTTAGTTGGCAGCAACTTAAGCATTCTGCTTTGAATCCACAAGGATTTTTTCCGCTCAGTCATGAGATGACTAATAATCCGAATGTTCGACGTGAGTATATAAAACACCACCGTCTCATATAATGCTGTGATTTTAAAAATGTAATGGAGTAAACTTTGACTTGTTCAACGTTTCCTATCGGAGTATAACAAAGTTCTAGATCTTCATCCGATATAGATACCAAGTGTCAAAAGTTGAAAGTTTTACAGCATGATCGGCGACAACGAGAGCCGCGCTAAGTGCCAATATCAATTTAACGTGTGGGAGACGTCATCAGGAACCGTTGGCCAAGTGCCAAGTCCCAGGGGAGCCAAATAGGGGCGGCCAGGAAAACAAGCCCAGCCTGCTACATCCAGCGGCAAATAATTTTTCGACGAGTTATCTAAAACCGATTGCCCAATGTAACCAAGATTTAGAAAGCAGAAATGTTTTTATACAAGAAAGTGCCAATAAATGAAGTGCGACAACAAAATCCTTGTTTGGTTGTCGTACCGCCGCGCGCCGCCGCCGAGTGCATTTTAACTGGGTTATAACATTACATGACTGTCGTTACACCAACCGGTTCACGAGGAACGCGCCTTGATACTGATTTTATAAATAGTTTCACAAATTCATTGGAAACCCACGAGATCTCTATGATTAAATAAAGACTCCGCCAGAAAGTGGCACTATGGCGGGACAGAAGTGAGTCTAATCGTGTGTGGCAGTGGCAGGCTTTTCTTTATTTCAGGCCTTTTATTGTAACCGCACCTTTACACTAAAACTTGGTAACTAAACCATGTATTTGTTGTTAACTAATGACTGAAACAACATTGCTTTCCTGTTTATACGAAAAAAAACAAGGTAATGTTTCAGATAAAAACCTTGCCAACATGGTGAGATAAAAGAACGGTTTCAAACTACGGTCGATATGCCTATTTATTTTGGATAAGATTTTTCCTGGATTCGTAATCCCTACTATGTAGAAAACAAGAATATTAATTTGGTTCGAGTAGAACATGTGCAACTGCGATGTGCTGAGTTGATTGAAACTAACAGGTATCACTGTTTCAATCAATCAAACATGATTGAACGCATGTACACGTTCGTTTTCACGAGGTCTATCGAGTCACGGTTCGTTCAACACTTTTATTTTCACAAAATAAAATATGATGTTGGATATTTCTGAAACAGTGACAACGCCTATCTTGGCACATGCTCATAACTCACGATAATAAAGTTAACGTCTTTCAATTATAATTATCTTTCTGGAAAATTCAAAGTACGTTTAATTTCCGACAAACGAGAAGTAATCATGAAGTAGCTCGCATTCCATCTGAGCACTAACGTGATTATATTGGTCTTAATTAAAACATGTGGAAGGTTCCGACCTCAGTAACGTACTACAGTTGAAAGAGAAATTCGCACATGTATGAACTTTAATTCCTTGGATTTCCAACCGAGTAATAGCTTACTCAAGTGGAAATAGGATTTCCGTAAAGATGATTATACAGTTTAGTATTATTCTGCTTGTATTTTTTAGTATAACAGAGCCCAATCAAGACCCTAATTTAATCACCACTGCTCTCAAAATGCTGAAGGAAAACATCGTGAGGAAACCAGCATGTCCGAGAACTACAACTTCGAAGACGTGACATGCACCAAACCGCACTGGGCAAGCGTGATGGATTACGGCCCACTCCCTCTCACAGAGATGCCTGTGTCCCAGCAGTGGGAACATTATAGGCTGATAATGCACTATGCCAGACCCTGTTCATGTAGTAGATGATGTTGAGGATAATGCCTGTGGAGACTTTGGCGAAAGTTTCTCATCAATCACATAAGCCGTTGAACGTAAATCCTTAATGAACAAACGAACTTTCTTCTTAATTAGCACGATGCGATATAAATACATTCACCTAACATATTTTTTTAATATTTTAGTCATGAAACTAGCCATTACTCCCTAGGACACAGGATCGCCTGTAGCAGTATTACACCCATGATGAATGAATGTTTAATTACCCTCGCTATATTTCGTGATTAAACTGTCCACTTTATAAACGATATCGTCGAAAGGCACACAGAGGAACGATGGTAAGTAGGTTTAAATTTTACAATTGGACCCATTATCCAGATGATCGAGCTCGGCCATTATTGGCGTTGGAGGAAAATTACTTCCGACTCGCCACCCGCAAATATGCAGCCACGCAAGCATTCAATATTATGCTAAACATTTTAACCAGCCACTGCTGTAGGTACTCATTAGATTAGTCTCAATCAATCTGCTAAGAAAGAAAGAAAGAATAACGTTTATTTGGACACAGTCTTTAGCCTTTTCTCAACTGTGTCCACTATGTTGGGGTCGTCTAACCGGAGTATTTTACATGGAGCGACTGCTCATCTGACCCCCATAACCCAGCTACTGGGTAACACTCATTGGTAAGACTGGTTGTCAGTCACTTTTGGGTTTCTGTCAAGATCTACAAATGACAGCACGTATAAACGGCTTAACGTACTTTCCTAGACACGGAGGGGCCTCGATACGTAACGGACGGTCACCCATCCACGAACCGACCGCGGCCAACGTAGCTTAACCTACGATCGACCCGTGCGGCTGTTACTATTTAGCCACGAGCCGGTCTATTAGATTAGTGGTGTCTATAGTTCAAATTAAAACATGTGGTTAGATAATTAACGCTATGTGAATCACACTGCCTGAATGGTTATCGCGTTGAATATGCATTTTACATTTTAAACGTTATTAACTCTCCTTACTAAAATTATAAAACCTCACTGAATTGTATCGTATTCTTTGTTTAGTCTTATAGTCATGAAATAGACGATAAAACCGAAATAATAAGTAATGGTTAAATAATAAAAATAGCAAAAGTAAGTAGGTACCTACGTGTGTAATTCCTAAAATATTCCGTAATCTAGGATGACGTATCAGATTCTGTACACCTAAGATTTCGTAAAAACCTAATTGCCAGATCGTTTGACTGACGTAAAACTAGCTAGCACCGAGAAAAACATTAAACGTTTTTCATGTTTTTCGTTGAAAACTCGTGATTCAATCTAATCCCGCAAACAGCTGACTATTCTACCAATGTCTGACAACTTAACATTTTGCTGGTCCATAAGATGTATGACGAGACATAGTCATAATATGTATTATCAGGTAGGTGCCTATGTCTAAAATTCGTGGCTTTAAGGCTCTTACATACTGGAGCGATTCGTCGCGCGACGCGAATTTTAACAAAACAATTTCTGAGAAAATTACACGGCGAACAATGCGGCGGCGTCGCGTCGCGCGATGAATCGCCCCAGTATGTAAGAGCCTTTAAATAATAAGGAGCAAACGCCACATCCTACAATCTGGTGACCTATGAAACTGAAATAGAAATTATTCAACTTTGAGGCATTTACTTTCAGAAATCGACCCTAGCAGCCTTACCTACTCTGTATCAGACATCCCTTTTTTTTTTTTTTTTTTTTTTTTGGGTGGGAAATCATCCAATGACTTCTCCCGCTCTGGGTGGAGCGGAAGGGCGTGTCAGACTTCTACTGACTAAAACCCACCCGTGTTCCTTCAGTTGCCTGTTGCCAAGGTCCCGGTATCCCTTTCGGACTAACCCGTATATTAATAAACTCAGCTAGACTGGCAGGTTTTATATTGAGCTTCGTATAAACTAGTTCGGCCTAGGACGAACTAGTTTATTGGGAAAACGGGTTTTCCCACATAATATAATTTACTTAGACGCTTACTTATTGGTATAATACATAATATAGTTACTAGTAAACAACCATTTGTATTTATTACCGTTTTGGTTACGTATCTCAACGGAAAATACAAGAGCAAAAGTTGCCTTTTATGTAAAGCTGGGTTTTATATTATTTTGTTGTACTGCCCATATTGGAATGTATTTCAGTGGACTACGCTAATTAGCTGCAAAGTTTGAAGGATCAATACAATATGCTAAACATGTTATGTATTCTATTTTTCGAGTGACTTTTATTTAGCAATCAAATTACCTTTTTTAACTCAATGTATATTTTTATAATGTGAATTGTATGTTTCTCTATACTAATTTACAGATATACATATAAACACTTGTCTGATGAAATTGGCATTTTAACAGGTGCCTAAGTAATCACCATCTCGTAAATCTCCAATTAACAAACATGAGTCACACAACCACCATTCAATGAACAAACGCTAAATATGCAAACCATTATTTTGCAATAAAACCTTAACACCTCGTAAACGATTTCTAAACGCAACTAAATAAATGCAATAAAACTTTCGTCAATTAACTTGGCCATGTCCAATAATAATTACTTGCAGACCTTGCAGTATGAAGTATTCTCTAGAGGACAGAGTCCATTTCGAGGCGCAATATCTAGTCCCCCAGGCGGCTGGCGGACAGGCGGGCAGGCCGTCCTCAATTGTTTAATCGGCGAAGTTCCTCGATACAGGCCCGGCGACGCGGAAAGTTCAGCTACAGATGATAGGGCATGCTCGTTTCGCTTAATGTTCTATCTACGTTCCTCCAGTGCACTCCGTGTGTAATTACTGCACTCATTAAGGGCGGGTAGTAAGCAAAATTGCCTGTCTTCAATTTGATTTTTCATGAAATTGATAAGACTTAGGTGTAAAATAAAAATAGTATGAGTAACTACATGATATTTCCAAACTTTTTGTGTAACAGAAACACAAAATATTAAAATTTTCTCGATAAAAAAATATCACGAAGTTACCTCTAATTTTCACGTATTTTCGATTTGTACTTAAAATGCTAATGCCTATTATGATAAAAATTAGATGATTATATGTATTAAAACAAGGCAAAAAAAATTGTGTAGGCTTTTTTTTTTATTCCTTTTATTTTTGGTTTTATTACGAATCAAAGCTTGTAGGACTTACGACGTTCTTAGTTCGTGGAAGAAGCCATCTTCCGTCGCACATTACGGGAACTTCAAGCATATTTTTGTTTCACAAATCAGTCGGCGTCGCTCTGTTGAGACGAGAGGACTACGCTCAAATTTTTAGCTGCGCTGAGATATTATTTATTTTCGTAAATAATATTTTCGTAATTTATCACATTCCACAAAAGAAACTGAGACATAGAAAACATGAAAAAAACACTAAAACCACTTCCAAAACGAATATTACAAGTGTTATTGATTGATAAATAAATAAATACCGAGTCTAAATAAACATATAAAATTCAATGTTGATATTTGAAAACTCAAGATGACATACATTTTATTTGACAGATTTTTGACTGGTATAGTCGCAAGGAGTATAGAAAGAAGTAGGTAAAACTAGCGCCATTGCTCTGTATTGCGGTGAATTTTCTTGCGGAGAAAATTTACAACATAGCCAACGAGTCCATTTCACGTTCATTTGAAAGTTCGCACTGGAGATTAAATCTTATTGCGATATACTCAGGATCCAAATTCGTTTACTCCCACTTTTTTGACAAACTTCTTGTAAGGTGACCCTTAGACGAACAATTGGAGCGACTGACCGCCCCCCTAAAACAAACTTGTTTAGAATAATACCTTTATTCTTCGGTTATTGGTATAACGAACAGATTCCGTATGACTCATGACAGATTTTTAATTTGTCTGTCCGTGATGTCTTGTTTATATCTCTTTAGTTGACTTTTTGTCGTAGTTGGGTTTTAGTTTTTACCTGACTACGGCGAAGCAAAAAGGAGGGTTATAATTTTGACCGGTTTCTATGTATTTATCTATGTCTGTTCCCACATATTATCTTCTAAAAGACTCATCACAATTTGACAAATGGGTTATCGTTGGAAGCTTCTTGATCGTCCGCTGGTCATTGGCTATATGAAGACACATTAAATTGAAAATGGCGCCCTCTAGGTGACATATCATGAACAACAAAAAATATTTTTTTAATCATACCATGTTGGGTATCAAATGAAAGGTTTTAATTAGCACATTTCAAAAATATATATTATAACTCCAAAAAAAACCGCGACAATCAAGACGTATATTGCCATGTGTTTATGTTAACGCGTGGGATGATAACTGCCGCTTCACGCGCCGCCACACCGTAAACAGAAAAAACGTCAGACGCGCCGCGTGACGCCACACAGCACGCGACGCGCCACGCCCCGCGTCTCCGTAAATGAGGCCTAAAGTTATAATGCAACTTGGCATGTTTTCAAAGCTACAATTTCAACAGTTATAAAGAGGGACCATACTAAACTTTCTACTAAGGGACTAGTTATAACAAGCGCCCGAGACGCGCATTTTGTACGCTGCGTTTCGGGCGCTCAATAAAATTGTATGAATTCCTATGTAACGAATTATATCAAGCGCTGCAGTCTAAGCGAGCGCCCATGGCGCCGTTAGGCCTGCACATGTCGCAACTTGCCACTCTCAACTTGCATCTCCGTTGTGCGATTTACAAATAAGACTGGGAGAAGGTATGCCGCGGGCATTGCTGCTACGTGCGCCGCCGTGATGAAACGCCGCGTGTGACGCGGCTATGCCATTCGCGGGCTCCGCCGCAAAAAACGCTCCATTTCAAACAAACGCGTGTAAAATCGCGTTTCCGTAAACGCACTCATACAACGCCATATGTTTGAATTCAGTGCGAGCCGCGCCGCCCAAAGCCACGCGCGACTCCTCGCGTCTCCGTAAATGAAGCCTAACCGTGCCCTTGACGCTTGGACGCGAGTTCCTTTTTCACTATGAAAATCTTGTTATGTTTGACGAGTCCAAAACGCGCCGGGCGCGCGCCCAAAAAACAGCGCCGGTACTGAGCGCGTACCTCGGGCCTTTGTTATAATTAGTCCCTTTGGTACTTTGGCACCCATTTACATAGATGTCAATTCTTTTAATGGTGAAGCCGACAATCCTACATTTATTTCTTTTGTACAGAACTCGGCCTCTTTTTCACATGTTTCAAATGTTTTGGATTGTTCGCGTTTGGCGCAGGAAAGGTTTTCATGACACATGCCATATTCGTTGCACAATACAGTGCAAAATTCATTATACGAATATTATTTTTACTTGGGTATCACTTTGCACGATCCTCCAAAGAGAGAAATCCACGATATAGCATTATATTTATTACTTGGTAACACAGTTTTCCACAAAGACGTCATTAGGTACAAATTGTACAAGGTCCTAAATAAAATTTGGTAACATTTAAATTTGAACTTTTTCACGTCAACATTGAGTTTCTAGTTCCAAAACATGAACATGATCTATAGTTCTGAATTCAAGCTTAGCGTATCGTATAAGCAAAATAAACTACAGAAGATTGAAATTCGAATTCTATAAACGCCAGACGAAAAGTTTCTGCTGGCGGGAAGGCATTGTGTTTTGTTTTCGTCGTGTTTAATGAGAGGGGTAGGTAAGGGTTGCGCGGGTGAAATATGATTTTTTGCTGTCAAACTACTCCCCCTTAAAGACTCAATGCCCCGACATTACATGAATAGAACCGTTACTTCTCACGGATTTGTTCAATTATACGTGTAGATGCGGCACTAAGCCAGGTCATATCCGCGTGCACTGAAATTTACAGTTACTTGACATTTCGCCGTGAAACTCTTAACCATTATAGGTTAAATCGATTACAAGGTCGATTAATTTATATTTTATTGTCTTGAACTTTTCGTCGAATTTGAAACGGGGTATCAGAAAACTTATTCAAAAGCTGCCGCGATGACGCCAACCGCTACAGAGTTGCAGCCGGATTTAAACCAGATGCCCAAAAATTTAAAGTTTATTTGTTAACTGTTAGGTTTATTTGTAACCGTTCAAACTGCTCCGAGCTGCACAACTATGAGTTATTTTAATAATAGGAAGACTTCAATGATGAATTGAATTATTTGGAAATAGTTTTTTGTGTCTAGATATTAGGGGGCAAGCTCCACATTATTTGAGAAGGATTAAGATTACTTACCGTTTTTGAGAAGACAAATTTCTAGTTTTAACGCACCAACACTCAGGTGATTGTCTTTTATAATATTTTTAAAATATTTATTTTCTGAACCGCGTAGGTAAACTACATTATTGAACTATGAGACCATAATATACCCACAAACAAATCCATCATGATATAGACGTACAATAGAATAAACAACAATGGGTTGCCTAGATTTAAGATGCTTGTTAGCAACCGGTGCACCATGTCCTGCTGCGCGACGCACGTCAGTGTAAACAAAGGGTACGTCTAAACAACATGGCGCGTAATCGACACTAGTTACAATTGCACCAACTAGCTAATACTAACAAATCACAGGATAATAGACTCTAGTATTTATGGGTTAAGGGTTACGAGGACTGTAAAGCAGCTGTGGCTGGTACAGCTCGGTGAATGGAGCGCTGCGCTGCGATGGCTGCACGCTTCCGACGGTGACGGCCGCCATGGCTGGCGAAGACGTTGATATCGGCGACACGTTGTAGGAATAAACGGGCTGCTTATCTTTCGCACCCGGTGACTAGAATAATCGCTTATGGAAGAGGTGACAACACCGTATGCACCATTTCAAGTAAGGATTTTAATAACCCAAAAGATATACAGTTAAAAAGGTATATCTCGTCATAAATCTGAAGATACTACCAAACTTCGGTACTACATCAAACATTACAATCATAGTCGTATTTCCGAAGCACCCAGTGGATTCAAATTGACGTGTAAAAGTGCCAATTGTGGGCCATTTCCGTAACGAATCCAATTTCAGTTGATTGCTCTTCCAAATTGATGAATCGTAAAGAACAAAAACAATTTCGTGAAATATCAAATCAAGGAAAATACGACTGTGTATTGCGAAAATGTGTAAGAGCAGATCTTACTTGACAGGTTTCTTGAAAAGCAATCCTATTTAAAGAGAATTAACGTCATAAAACAAGCTGCAATAAACTTTTGATCTTAGGGCGGAGATAAAACGAAGACCAAAGGATAGAGACTGAAATCTTTTGACAATTTCGTCACAAAGTTTCTCTAGGATTTAATTGTTCGGTAAATCGACTTTGCCTTGCAGTGTATTACTGCGATCGACATTTCAATAGTGAGTGGACGGTTCCATGTCGACATAGCAATGGAGCTGCGTAGTAACGTCAGCAGCATAGACGGCATATCCGATGCAGTGTCAAACGCACGTTTCCGGTACTTCCGCAATTGACATTACGGATTTATGTAAACCAACCTTCAGTATGCATACCTAATTATGTCCAAGATGTGTATTGTTAATGTTATTCATGTTAAAGACTGGCACATGTAGGTAATAAGTTCATTTTCCTTTTCCAAACAAAGTGTGTCCTGCCAGTCAATTCTGTAAATATCTCACCGTGAAAACTTAGGTGAAGTGAGCTTAAAGTGAGCTGTCGCTAGGGATTGACACTATGACAGCTCACTTTAAGTTCACTTCACCTTAATTCTCACGGTGAACTTTTTTACAGAATAGATCGGCTGTTTATGCTAAGTAATAACAGCTCGTGGCTAAGTAATAACTGCCGCACGGGTCGACCCATACGGTTAAGCTATGCTTGCCGGGGTTGGTCCGTGGATGGGTCTTTACATACCGAGACTCCTCCGTGCTTCGGAAAGTACGTTAAGTACGTTAGCCGTTGGTCCCGGCTGTCATTCCTGGACCTTTGAAAGTCGTTACAATTCAATTTCTATTCACTCTTTATTTCAGACAATGTTACACAATAATTATAATGTACAGTCCATATTATCATAGAGACTAATAATTATTGAAGAAGAATAACAATGCTACGGTCGTCAGAATCCCGAAAGTCTTACAACCAGTCTTAACAAGGTGTATCGTATTACCTAGTTACAGGGTGTGGCATGTAAAATACTGTTATTCAGCTCTATGCGTATGCGGTTAAACTGGAAGCCGATCCTAATATAGTTGGGAAAAGGCTAGGCAGATTTGTGTGTTCTGTACATTATTTTTATGTAAGAATCATAGGGATATAGTCATAATTATTACGCCAGCGGTTAAGGAAATATGTAATACTTATATTTTATTTAAAAAAAGTAGCTGTTGCCCGCCACTTCGGCTGCGTGGAATTTAGTGTTTCCGGCTACTGGTCATTTCTTGTTATTATAATATTTCGTCCAAGAAAAATAACTTCCCTTCATTATCAAGTGGACGCTTCGTACGACTGTTTGAAATATTATATCCCTTTGTTCTAAAGTAAAGCGACACACTGGTCATTATAAACCTAACGTGAATTCATGCAAGCCTATTACTTTTTTTTAGTTATAAACTGTCTGTGTGCCCATCCAAATCCTATAAGTGGGACGATACTAATGATTGAAATATCTTGAATTCATGCAAGCCTAGTAGTTTTTGTTAGTTAAAAACTATCTGTGTGCCAATGTCATCCAAATCCTATTAGTGGGACAATACTACTGATTGAAATATCTTGAATTCATGCAAGACTAGAACTGGTACGGGTACTTTTTGTTAGTTCTAACTACTTGTATTTCAAATTTCATCCAAATCCTATTAGGGAATGAATACTACCGTGAATTCATGCAAGCCTTGTACTTTTTGTTAGGTTACTGCTCAGAGATTGTGTAAAAACGTGTTGTGAGTGTCCGTCTTGTATGAGGGATAAGTTTTTTTTTGCAACACTCCATTTTATGAAGCAAAGCCTATAATCTAATCCAAATTAGTCTCTATCTACATGTGATACCTACATGAAAATTCGGTCAGTAGTTCCGGAGATGTGTCCAAACAAACAGACAGATGTATAGGTATGCGTATTACATAATGTGCCCTTCACATTTTAGTTTAAATCTTACTTTCTGGCTTCTAGGTAGCAGTTTTTTTTTTCATCAGATTTAATAAGCACCTATACTTACCTAATATCCTACCCTATGTATCTCACATGTTCCTAATGAATTTCCTTTGAAAAAGTTAGTATAATAAATAAGTTATCAAGAATTCCATGCCCGTAATAGCTTTAAATCACTACGCTGCTATGTAGAGGTGCATCGTACAGATATTTGCACTGTGGTACAATGGCTGCTATGAACCGTGAAAATTCTCACGGCTCATTTCTCATCTAATAAACCTTTATATACAAACACATAGTTCGTCCTATCAACCTTATTTACGTTGACAATACAGTAGAGCGGTGACCTCGTGTTGGGGAAAAACGTTTCGTGTTCTTTGATGGGAAATAGACCTACCCGTAACAAAAGTAATAGATCTATTAGAGACATGTTATTTTTATACGAGAAGAGTGTTCTAGTTCTTTCAGGTGAATACTTAAATAAATATGGGCGTTGACGTTTTTCGTAAAAATAAGTTTGAAATAAGAAATCAATTTGTACCGTTCTTCAAAAGCTTTCTTATAAGTTTGAAATAAGAAATCAATTTGTACCGTTCTTCAAAAGCTTTCTTGCGAAAGCCGAAAACTCTATATGGCTAATATTGTGACAAAAAAAGATTCTGAAAAAAACGTTTCTATTGAATATGAACCCAACACATAAGCAGAGTTCTAGAGGCATTTTGGTGTGAATTAAAATCATAAGAAAATGCTTTTCACTTTCAGGAACATCAATATGAATTTTCCGTGTATTTTTCATGACGTGTTAAGATAAAACCACGTACCAGAATATTTTTTCATAAAACAGGGGTACTAAATGTTGTAACGTCAGGAAGTCAATCATAAAGATAAAACGGTTACACACAAACGGTCCTGCGAATAGCAATACAAGCCGCACCGTCCACGCATTGCCCACGCACACGTCAGCAAGCCAATCCGACAACTTTATCACCTCGTAAACCGACCGGGATACGTCACATGTTAATTACCGTATTTCAAGCTAAATGTACGAATTAATTTAATATTCATTGAGTCCCATATCCGTGGCTATCAAATCCCAGCGCAGTTACCAATGCACGGGTATCATTAAAGTGGTCGTCACAACCGCAGACACGTTTAAACTCTAACGTCGCTTAATTGTAATTACTATACAAACTCAGCAAAATGCAAACCAAATACTAGTTCCACTACTAGTAGTTCCCACTTTTAGTTTCACAGGATTACATTCACCTGTTATTTCTAAATACCGCACGAATATCTTTGAGCAAACAAGCTCCCCAAAATCCGTCACAAGATAATATTCAAATGTTATTGATAGAGCAGGGTGACATCCCTATTTAAGTGGTATTTATGTAAATATGTCAAAGTAGACTAGACTCGCAACGTCACGAGATTAACGATGTTCCCGCCTCGGGCGACGTGTAACCCTCAACATGATACTACAAACATATTAAACGTTAATTTTATATCAGGAATGAACTAGTTGTGAGCCCAATGTGCATATCCAGGCATGCATGTGCACATTGTGCTTACAACTAGTTCATCATTTTTAACAAAATTTAGGAAACATGGGAAAATTGAGAACGTATATTAGGTTACGACACCATTTTTAATCAACGATGTGAATGTGATGTGATGTGAATTCATTTTCCTATTGACGTGCGTAAATATTTTTTGCAATGCAATGCAAAGTTTCGAAATAAAATTAGAGTTGTTACCGGTTCCGTCCATTCTATTTCAGATTCTCCAAACGTTCTATTAAGTACTGAAGTTTCCTGGTTGACCGGTCTGATTCCGGTATTGGTTTCTACTATTTTTGGATTATCGCTTTCAGATTTCACTTAAGTTCATTCCAGACGAATATAGAGATGCATATTTGGAATGGTTCCGTTAAGACTGAATGCTTTTTTTTAAAGCTAAAGACGGACAGTTGGAGTTTATGGTATTGGAAGCTAAAAAAAATATAGATAAAAAAATGAGAATACAGATATAATGAGCCACACTGCGTGTTCTATTGTAGTTCGCGTCATCGTTACACAATGCGAACTTGTCTAATCCACAGCTTAATGTCGCTACTCTGCTAGTACCTACTTAAGCTCTTAATAATCGCGTGACGTCACGTCTAAGACGTCCTTCGTCTTAAACAAGAAATTATAGGATGAGTCTGCAGTAACGAACAACTATACCATCAGGGATGCAAATGGTTAAGCTTAATGAAAACAAATTACCTACTACCCACTTTACAATTACCGCTGTTGTGTTTAGGGTCTTTGGGAGTTACCAATTTAACAAAGGAGTTATTTGTGAAGTGGGTTATTTGTTTATAATCATCAGGTGTTTCGTTTCAGGTGCTGAAGTAAGCGACAAAAAACGATGCAAACATTACGTTGAGTAGGTATTTAGTATCCCAGTTATTTTTGTCATGTAGCGCTAAGGAAGATAAGGTTTTGGGACCTATCATAATTTAGGCTTAACTGAGTCATAAATGACACCAACATATAGTCTGACTTGAGAACGGGCGCGGGATAAGAAAGTAAAATACAGTGAGCTCTGTCGAAACTGCCGCATCCTATCCACTTTATAGGTCATTTCATTTATTCCATTCACTTATTTCCGTCGAAGGGATCTCTGTTACGACCGAATGGGTTTCACAAATAAACCTAATTCTATCTGAACAATACGATGTTTCTTTTCAATTTAACAAATTAAACGGTTGGCCCGAAGAACCCGGATAATCCGTGAAAGATGGCGTACAGACGAAAAAGTGTGCACTTGACAGCCAAAACTTTGTGAGTTCGTATTCCGATCATGGTTATTTTCACTTAATTTCGTATTCCGCAAATAATTACCCGGCACTTTGGCTCCTATGGCCATTTCGAACGTGATTATTTTAGCATAATATGTGCTATAGTTACGTTGTATAACAACCTAGTCATTTGAACGTGACGTTATACAAAAGAACGAAGGCTTTATTCAATAAGTTATGCAGCTGACAGTGAAAATATAAATTAATTTAAATTTTCACGGGAATTGAACGAAAATAACGTATTATATTTTCTGTGCTGCGTTTAAACCGAAATATTTGATAAGGCAACATTTTCCAGAACATTTACCGCGCACTTTATGAAGTTCCGTGTGAAAGACCATCATTACAGCGCGCCCTCATTATCGACGCCATTTTATATATTTTTATTTAAATAAAAGTTGTGCAGCAGTTGAATTAAGTAAACACCTTTTAAATGGAGTTTCCTGTATTTCAAATGAACTGCTCATGCAGAGTTGAAATGAAGACAAGTAATAGATAGAACATGAAGTTGTCGAAATACCGCTAGTGCAGGCCTAATCGTTGGGATTTATTTATTAACACTACATTTTATAATATTATTATAAAACAAAGTCCCCCCCACCGCGTCTGTCTGTCTGAACGCGATAAACTCAAAAACTCCCGAACTGATTTTCATACGGCTATCGTCAATGAACGGAATGATTCATGAGGAAGGTTTTGGTCTATTAGTAATTAAGGTTTTGCAGTTATGATTGATGTTTATCAATAAATCATGATTAATCAACTGATGCAACGAACTGTGTTAAATGGTAGGTAATTAATTGCCACGCTAACATTCAGCTGATGATAGAAATAATATGAAATTATACTTAATTTTGTGCCTAAAGATTCTACTAAACAGATGTAGCGAGAAAATATAGCATTGTCTATCATGGACAGGATAGACTGCAGTAAATTGATAGTCAATGCGTTCTGTTACAGGAAACAGTAGAAAAAAGAATGCAAGGATTCTACAAGACAAAAACCAAGATCACTTTGTAGATTGCAAAGATTAAGAAGCAGAAAAGATAAATATGACTTCTAAATTACAGTGATTTAGCTGCGCCTCGCAGTTTCACCCGCATAAGTCTCGATACCGTGGGAATATCGGGATAAAAAGTATCCTATATCCTATTCCAGGTCATGGTCTACCCATGTGCCAAATTTCAACTAAATCCGTTTAGCCATTTTAGAGTGCGTAGCGTAACAAACAAACTCACTTTCGCATCCATACTAATATTATAAATTCAAAAGTAACTCTGTCTGTCTGTCTGTCTGTCTGTCTGTATGTTACCTTTTCAAAACTAGTTTATATATTAGTTAAGGATAGTTGGGCTACAGTTTGGATTAATTGATAGATCAGATAGATACCGTATAGTGACTACTCATTTAACAGAACTTATTGGTGTGGTTAGTGATTTCTCACCGAACCAAATAACGAGCGTATTATCAATTACAATACGTTACCGATTTCAATATACTTGCTTAATTAGTCACAGCCGTCGTTATACAAACCGAGTAATAAATCATTTGCCAGCCAATTAACGGCAATTTGGGTTTTGTGACACGACGTCGATAGATTTGTACGTATTCCGTTATAATTTAGGTACATACACATGTCGCATGGAAGCGTTCATGTGTGGAAAACATTATTTCAATTAGCTAGGCAACATATTTCCACCCAAATTCATTTGCCAAAATTATAATTGTTATGACTTCGCTACTCAAATGTTATTCAAAACTTTATAATTACTCTATGTTTTATAAGACCTCAAAACATCTAAGTACTCCCAGAATATAAACCATATTTCGCGAATAATGTACGAAGTTTAAGAAAATAAGCCAAGCTTCAAAAAGTATAAAGGGTGAGCTTGGGGATTGAAAACATTAAGTTAATACTCGTTCAAGTATCTCAACTTAAAAACAACATTGAGGTACCGCTTGGTTTAATAAATCACTAACATCAGATCTGCCGAACCTGCTTCGGAGCCTACAACGTAAGTAGGTTATTATTTTTCTTCAACTACATTCTATAAACTTACGAAACCATATTCAATAAGTAGACATTTCTATAACTTAGCAACTACAACCCGCTAAACAAGCGCATATGTTAAAAAACAACAACTTTCGAGTGCTATCACTGTTACGATTTCCATTTCCAAATATATTGCGTCACATGTGAAATTACATGATTCGTATGGTTTTATATTCACCATGGCTAACATCTGAACACATAATAGATTCTAACTAACGACTTACCCAGTAGAACTTGAAAGTGTCATTGTGTAATTTGTATGCAGAGGATAATGCTCTGGCGTCATAAAGAGAGGATTCTTACTGCATTGTAAACGTTACCTCAGGAGCGAGAAATTGTTTTATTGGTAAGTTTAGGAAGCAGTTGGCACTGGAGCAAGACACTAACGGTGCATCTCTCTCACTAATAAAATAACGTGTTGCATAAATTATTTTACGACTTCGCATTCAAATCGATGACTACGTAGATTATGATTCCACTTGAAAACAAAATAAGTTTTCCGTCTTCACAAATGATGAGACGGAGCGCGATTAATAAAAGAAAAAAAAAACTAGATGGGATCCAGGTAGTCTTTAGCGTATCGCAAAACAAAAGAGAACAGCTGCCGAAACGAGAAACAGAAAGTTCCTTTGCTTAAATAATTACTGCATTTATCCACAAACGGTGATAACGAACACTACGACAGCGACGTACTTTTACAAATGAACCGAGTTCCTTTTTCCGACGTGCAAACTACAGTGCTAAGTTGGAGCAGTCCTGTTTCTAAAAGAAAAGTTTTGAAATAATCACCGTCAGTCGAGAGAGCGAGAGAACTTCTGAATTAACAGAAACTGTTGCCAAATATCTTGCAACGATTTGTACTCTTGCGAGGTAAGCAATATTCCAGGCGGTTGCGACATTCATGCTTTCACTACTAAGTACTCAAATATAGTTGTTTTCGTTGTTCGTTTTGACTAATGAGTCACATTAGCCATAGAATTATGAGAAAATTCTCAAGCAACTTTCGAAAAACATTAACTCTCTTATAAAAGTATCTTTTCTATCAAACCAACGGCTTATTTCCAAAAGCAAAGCATACATTTCAACACAAACCGGCACCAAGTCTTAAAGAGCAGACGGACGCATTCGGAAGCACACGTAAAGGTCACACAGTTGCATAAGAGTCGTCGTCGCGTCGGTCGGCAGCACGTGTGTTAGTTTCCTGACCACGGAAAAACAGTCGGGCGGTCGCCGTGAGTCCGTGACAGCTCCGAACGTGCCGCGACTCTTAACAAGGTAGCTCGTCGACATCGCAAACTGCCTAACTGACTGACTTTAATGAAGTTTGACTCTGCACTGCCGATGTACGGTGGAAAGGTGCAACTTTACCTTAATGATGTTTTACACTTCTGCTGCGTGAAGTAAGCGGTTTTTGGTAACGCTTGTCTGAGAGTGTCTTGCACACATTTTTAAATGAGTGACAGTCTTAGGCTGCGTTTCCACCAGAGATGAGCGAAGATGCGTAGCGAGGGATGTGTGTGAAACTAACCAATAACATCGCTTCACTGTCATAGCTTAAGCTAAGCTAGCGTTGTTATAGGCTAGTTTTACGGACATTCCTCGCTACGCATTCTCGCTCATCTCTGGTGGAAAGGCAGCCTTACGCTAGCGTTGGCAAAAAAGTGTCTCTCTTCAACGCGACTTTGATGTAATTAGAGTTTTGTCCAGTTTTGTCTTACCTTCTTCTTTAAAAAGCTTTAGCCACTTTTAATATCCTTACACGATCTCAACTTTGCATTTCAGGCGGAAAATAATATTATGATAATTCATTCATTTCAATTAGCAGACCGAAACAGGAAAATCTTTATGACAGTTAATTATGAGTTTCATTACGAATTAATCTTCAAATACCCTTGAATTTTGTGAACTTGAGGCAGGTACTTACCTTATCATTCATTAGAACAACCCGCTGCCTCTCTTTTTTCTGAAGAACACCAATTAAATCGTAAAAAAGTTCAACAAAACCAAATCGATTGAACTTGACTCGACTTAGAGACATCTACTATACGTATAACGATACCTGGATTCAAATAAACACAAACTAAGTTTATAGCCAAAATGGAAGTTCTTGATGCAATGATGCACTTTTAATTAAGTAGAAACAAGATAATATTATTCTGACAACTCCCCCAAGTTAACCCATGCATATCTGCGATGGTAGAGCTGTGAAGCTTCGTGAATTAGAGCGCAGCTTACAAAACCACACCATTATTATTGTACAATTTACAACCTGAACCGGTAAACAAAGGAAGGTGCCGCGTATTTACGGAGGAAGTTTCAGAACGGATAGCCCCCACCAAGAATACACGAATTCTCAAGGTAAATACAACATGAGTCTTTCCGATTTCACGCTAAAGGGCACACGAAGTTTGTTGATTGTTTATCGAGAATTCCGCGCTAATAGAAAATAGCTAAGTTTCTTCCGTACCATTTCACATCCGACGCGACACACCCGTTTCAAAGAACTTCTTTCAAGTTGCCAAGGAAACAGTGACAGGAATGCCTCGACTGCCTTTGTTTTGTTCGTTACCAAAAGGGTAGGACATTTATTTATAAAACGTTTAAACTCTAGCAAAGCAGATTGGATCACGTGCACACTTAGACATTTAAAATAAACGCTCCGTGTCTCACATTAAGATATTTTTTTTGTAAAATCTCATAAATATGTAAGAAGTAAGTTGCGGACTGGCGCTCGCCGTCCGCCTCGCGGTGCGACGGGCGCTGGCTACTGTTTTTCTCATACAATTTACAACCGTTTTAAACTGGCAAACAAAATGCCGGCAGCTTATTTACACGGCGCCGCCAAAAGGAAGTCCGTACGAACGGATGCTATGCTAGTAAAGGAAACAGACATAAATCACCGAATTTACAACAAGTTTCTGAAATGTTATTAATATTTAAAAAGAAAAACAGGTTTTCCAAACAAGCGTCGCGCTTCGAAAGGTTCTCTCCCTAATAGGCAATTTGGAAAATTAAGCTTTGTTTACGAAACAAGCGTCCCGAACTTTTAACTCGGGAAACGTCGGCGTCGAAGCTATATTGGAATAACAAACGATAAGTAACAAATGTTGTCTTTGACTCATATTGTGCCAATAAGCAAATTATTTTAGCAGAACACAAAAACCGCGAGAGAGGCCGGAATCCGAAGAGATCCCGTGTTTATGTTGACCTAGCAACTTAGGAGTTGTGTAATCCGACAATTTGCCGTCCCTAACTCGCTAACACAACAAAACAAAGCGAACATATTCCCGGAGCTGAAAGGAAGTTCACTCGAAAAGGCAACTAGCTGCGGGGAAATCTTATATTGTTGAATTTATGATGTGTTCCTAGGCTGCGTTCCAGTTTCTGGGGTCATTCGCGCTGCTATCTCCGCGATATTTCGTTGTAAAATAATAACAATACAGATGCGGCCGGATCACGACATAACGGAACCTATCTCGGGTGCAATTTCATATCTCCCACGTCCGCAAATAAGTTCCAATGGATATATAAACTGATTGGGATAATATGCCAATAACTCTGAGTTGTTCGCTATTTGGCTCGGAGCAGCAATGAGGACGGGACGGAATGTCCCAGATAAGTGTTTATGAGCCAATTAGTGGCAAACGAACTGAGGCCTATCGGGCTCAGCGTTAACCTGATAATGGTTAAGATACGATCACGCGCCGAGAGCGTACCAACTACGCACACATTATTAAAGAGACATTTCAAAAGCATCCAATCATCCAAGTTATTTATTAGTTTAGCCTAGTTCCAATACACTCATTGGTGATTAATGACTTGTATCGTTTCAATATCGGTTCAAATTAACTTTAACGATGCCCGCAATCGGTGATTAAGTACATTTAAAACTAAGTAATAAGAACGATTAAAACGAATGTTATTATGATGCTCGACTATCTACTTTCTATTTAATAAAAAAAAAAAATATAGTAATAAAAACTAAAACCCAACTACGACTTAAAAGGTATAAACAAGACACCACAGACAGACAAATTAAAAATCCAGAGTCACACGTGTTAGGGCATAAATCGAACTGATTACGTGTGACTCCGGATTTTTAATTTGTCTGTCTGTGGTGTCTTGTTTATACCTTTTAAGTCGTAGTTGGGTTTTAGTTTTTACCCGACTACGGCGAAGAAAAAAGGAGGGTTATGATTTTGACCGGTATATATGTATGTATGTATGTATGTATGTATGTATGTATGTATGTATGTTCATCTGTTCCCTTCTATCTTCCAAACCACTTATCACAATTTGACAAATGAGGTATCGTTAGAAGCGTCGTGATTGTCCGCTGGTTATAGGCTATGTGAAGTCACATTAAATTAAAAATGGCGCCCTCTAGAGGACATAAAGTGAGGAACTTAAAAAAAAATATGGTTTAATCGTACCATGTTGGGTATCAAATGAAAGGGCTTAATGAGCACATTTCAAAAATATATATATTATAACCCCAAAACAATTAAAAAAAAAACAAGTAATAAAAACTAAAACCCAACTACGACATAAAAGGTATAAACAAGGCACCACAGACAGACAAATTAAAAATCCGGAGTCACACGTGTTAGGGCATAAATCGAACAGATTACGTGTGACTCCGGATTTTTAATTTGTCTGTCTGTGGTGCCTTGTTTATACCTTTTATGTCGTAGTTGGGTTTTAGTTTTTATTACTTGTTTTTTATTACTATATTTTTTTTTAATTCTTTTGGGGTTATAATATATATATTTTTGAAATGTGCTCATTAAGGCCTTTCATTTGATACCCAACATGGTACGATTAAACCATATTTTTAAGTTCCTCACTTTATGTCCTGTAGAGGGCGCCATTTTTAATTTAATGTGACTTCACATAGCCTATAACCAGCGGACAATCACGACGCTTCTAATGATACCTCATTTGTCAAATTGTGATAAGTGGTTTGGAAGATAGGAGGGAACAGATGAACATACATACATACATACATACCGGTCAAAATCATAACCCTCCTTTTGTCTTCGCCGTAGTCGGGTAATGAAAGTGAAAACTATCGAATACGTAGTGTATTCAGGTGTGTTAGGTACACGTCCACTCCTGAGCACAAATTCTATAGCTATAAAAAATCAATCTGCCTAGCCTTTTCCCAACTATGTTGGGGTCGGCTTCCAGTGTAACCAGATGCAGCTGAATACCAGTATTTTACATGGAGCGACTGCCTATCTGACCTCCACAACCCAGTAACTGGGTAATACGATATCCCTTGGTAAGACTAGTGGACTAGACAGAATTTTATAGCTATAGTTACAAAGAAATATAAGAATGACCTTTCTTATCGTTACGAACGAAAATAATGTTAGCAGCAAGATCTCCCAAGATCTAATATTGAGGCGAAATTGTGTAAATGTCGCCTCACTAGTGACTAGATCGCGTGGCGTCCTCGAGCCGTGATTGCAAGTTGTTAACTAGGCAAGTTGTTAGATTACTCGTGATCCATTTACAGTGCTCTACTATACTTGACGGATACAGTTACGACCGAGTTAAGTAATTGTAACTTAGACTACGTCTATTTCGAATTCAGGAACTAAAGGCAACTTTGACATGAATGTGGAGCTATTTATTATAATTTGACAAGCTGTAGGCCGCGGTAGTACTCGTGTGTATTCATAGGTTGTTTTTAATGTGTAACTGCTTTCCTCTCATTTTTCTGCAATCTGTGGGAGATTCCCACAGATTCACTCACACTCGAAATCACTAGCACTGGGAGAGATTTCGTGAAAAGCGACGGATGTGAGTAACAGGAAGCCGAAGAAGCGTGCGCTATTTGATTTGACCAATGAGCGCGCGCGGTTCTAGAGCTGGCTGTCAGGATTGACCTTGACGAAGACCTTATTACAAAGGTGAGAGGTCAGATGTGACGTTACACATCATATGCGACTACTGTAAGCCTCCTACTGTAAGACTGAGGAGACGGATAAATAGATTTATATAAAGAGACATGCTGCGCAAACCCCAAGAAATTGAAATAAGGCCAGGAGGAGGTGATGAACCTTTGTGTATCTCCTGATACTCACTCGGCCAAACCCTAAAATTAGTTTAGTACTTTACACATTCATACGAACCCAACTGACAACGAGATATCTCGATTTAAACTAGATTTGGCTTCCTAATCACTACATATTATAAAACAAAGTTCTCCGCCACGTCTGTCTGTCTGTTCGCGATAAATTCAAAAACTTCTGCACCGATTTTCATGCTGTTTTCACCAATGGATAGAGTGGTTCTCGAGGAAGGTTTTAGTACATAATGAGGCAAAGGCCTCTTCACAGAGAACGCACGAGCATCGATCACCACGCTTGCTCAGGACGTGATTTGGCGTATATTCGATACACAAACATGCACCACACATCTATAATTGATTTTCTACGCAACAACCCCACAAAAAAATCCGGCCAAGCATGAATTGGGCCTCGTATGATTAATGTTCCCGTAGCCGTCAAAGCTAATCTGGATCTGGCAACCTTATAAAGGTGTAATGAAGGTGCCTTGCAATTTCAGGGGCTTTCGGATACGACGGGAGCATGCATTTTTTATGCTTTTTGAAAGAATTTTGGGCGGAAATGAGTTCAAATGGAAATTTTTCATCAGCGTCATTCTATACATAGTCCTCAGACTTCCGTGACGGTATGTTTTTCATTCAACAAGCCATCTTAAAAACAAGTAGAAACCTTGTTTTTGTTGTGTTAATATTTTGAAATCAGACTTCTAATAACCTGCATCCTTTGGTTAAAAAAAGTGTGTGTGTGTGTGTACGTAACCTTCCACGGACAACAAAATCCGATGTTCATAAAGCACCACATTACCAATTTAGAAGTACTAAACATAAAGTACATTTGAATAAAAGCCCACTATCATTACAAACAAGCTGAATAAAGACTTAATTAATCTGAGTCGAGAGCGGTAAGCCGCGGCCCGCGTGCACACAGTTGTGTATTCATTAGCATTAAGGACGGTTTCATGGCAACTAAGGTTAGTTGAATCAAAGCAGACATTCAAATTAGATTACACTTAAAGTTCATTGCAAGCGTAAAGGACGCGGCTAACTTAGGCGGTGGCGGTGACTCGGCTTCGACTACAGTATCGGCCGCAACTGAGAACTTAACTCTTAAGTTAAAGCAAATTGATATACCTAAAAACAACATAATTACGAACGCTTCCACACTAATGCTAAGCATCGGTTCGCGTGCTCGCCTTCTATATTTATGACTCTGTTCACAACTAAGAGTTAAAGATCAGTGTTTTCTAAAAACGAATTTACCATGAAGCGTTGACCTTTCGTGAAACAAATACAAACAGGAAAGATTGTAACTTCTGTAATAGTGCAGCTGTGAGTCAGCATTAAACAGCTATCCTTTGTAACAAAACTATTTATTTACAGATAACTTCGGATAAGTTTCTTTCTCTACAGTCTTTTCATTGTCTTCATGAGATCTCGAGTTTACAAGAGTTAACTCGTCCGTGCTATGTAATTGTTTCATTGATGCCATGTCTCATCTTAAAAATAAGTTAGGTACTTATTATTGTTTAGTAAGTTAATCTTTATTTTTATTTTTGTAACACAACAATAGGTCATTTAAAATCCCAGACATGAGGAAATATGGTTGTCAAATATAGTCATTGTGATTTGTCAGGAGATTTTTTATCGCGATCTCACAGGAAGGTCGCGTTTAGCATGCAACGACCTCCGTGACACGAGTCCAAATGGCGGGTTTAGCATAGTTTAGCGTAGATTAGTCAATTCCGTGAGATAATTGCTATGTACATCTCGGCGGCAACCCGAAACCCGAAAATACACAGACAACCTAACTTCCAACTAATTGATGAACGATGCACGGTGGCTAAATAAATTACTTACATTTTAATATAAGGAACGAATTAAATTACAACACTTCACGTAATAAAAATCAAACGGACGGACATATTAATCAATGTCTAGTCGAATTAATTTGTGAGTATGATTACGTCCATTCGATTCTACTTCGAAAAACCAGATCAAATATTTTTTTTATTAAATTTTTAACTCTTCCTTATCAAATGTCACGCAGGTGATGTTTATGTATCAAAGTAGAATAAACTACCAAAATAGCGGCCACACAAATAACTTTTATTGGGCAATTTGCAACAAAGTTATGTCATCAGAAAACTCCATAAATCGGTGAGAGAAACGTAAACGGCCAGCGATTACCGGCCGGTAGACATCTACCGAGACAATAAAACCAAAATATGACAGCTGACAATTTATCACCATTACGATGTAATACTTACTTCAGCAGAGAATTTATTATCCGTTGAAGAGCTGAGGAGATTTGCGGAAGCAGATATTACTCAATGTCAAGGCTCTATTCTGATAATAACAAATTCTTTGTCCACCGACATCAAAGATATTATTATATCTTTCAATGAAATTATTTGAACAGCAAGCTCTTTGTAGAGCTTTTTACAACGTAAGTTAACTATGAAGTTATTAGCGATGATTTTATATTAGCCGATCTATACTTATCTATTATTCGTTTTATGGCCTTACACATGGAAAACTACTTAGGTACCATGTTCAAATATCTTGTTCATAAGGTCAACTAACCCACAAAGGTTACCAATCCATAGTCATACCTAATATACCTACAGTATTTGACCATTACGACTTTTAAACTTTAATTGCCTCATTTTGTGAATGTATATTTTTATTTTATTTTTTATTTTATTTTAATAAGTACAGTTGACAGACTACAGACTAATATTCTAAGCAATAACAAACAATCTGCCTTTTTGGGACTTAGGTACCGGTATGTAGGTGCTTTTTTTAGTGCCAAGAGTTTTTTTTAAGTAGTTACCTAAATACTTAGGAAATCCCAGCAGGAACAGGTTTCGGTGAAAAACATCTCATGACAGTGAAGTATTTGAAAATAACCACCAAATTAATCGTCCGAAAACCCAATCCTAACTATATATATATTATACATATATGATTATATTTATAAAACGCGAAAGTTTGTAAGTATGGATGGATGGATGGATGGATGTATGTTTGTTACTCTTTCACGTAAACACTACTGAATGGATTTGGATGAAATTTGGCAAACAGATAGTTTATAACCTAGATTAACACATAGGATACTTTTTATCCCGATATTCCCACGGGATCGAGACTTACGTATGATTGAACTTAAATTCTAAATAAAATATAATTTAATAATTCTTAAATAACAGGATAATGTTAATTAGCACCATGACGACTATGTGCCGTATTTCCCGAAAGGCTATCAAGTTGACATCAATGACACAAGTCTACCAGACCACACAGAACAGATGACCGAAGAGAACAGACTGGTTTTTATAGTAATCCTGTCCAAAACAAGATCACGTGTCTCTTTGTATCGTGGCTGGCGATAAGAGGCGTAAATGATAAATTTTAGCTCCATTAAACTGGGGGCAAATAGAAAGAAAGAAAAAAAAAGTATTTGCGGTAAACATGACGCAAAAAAGAAAATAAACACAAAGAAAAAAAATAAGAAAAGGTTGGGGGAAACATGCGTCACATCCACGCAAAACGGAGCATTATGCTGCGACCCTATGCAAGACAGAGTCCCAGCGCTGGTTTTCAGCGACAGTTCATGTGGGCACATGGGCTTATTGCTATGCTACTAACTACCACTGTATAATAATTCATTACAATATTATGAGATGACAATTGACAGCAGAAACTTGACCAGACTTTCAAAAACTGTTCGTCATGATTGTGTAACTTTTTCGTAAAGGTTACACTTATGTACTCTATTTCATACTGAAAAAAATATGATATATTTGATACTGATTAAAATACCTACCTAAAACTTAGGTTCCTACTTAGTTTCAAAGACTTTCAGATTTCCTGCCGGATATCAAGACGGATTTAATTTCGAGGTCAATACTGACAAAAAATCGGCTATTATACAATAGATACAAAAAAAAAAATGAATAATACATTATAATACATATTAAACTATACTAGCTAGCTGCTGCTGTGGCTTCACCCGCATGGACCCTAATACTTTTTTCTGTTTCTAAAATTAAAGCCTTATTTACTCCTTATAACATCAGCTATCTGCCAGTGAAAGTCCAGTCAAAATCGGTCCAGCCGTTTCGGAGATTAGCTGGAACAAACAGACAGACAGACAGACAGACAAAAAAATTAAAAATTGTTTTTTTGTTAAAATTACCGTATGTCATCTAGTAAAAAGCTATTATTTTGACATTACAAACAGACACTTCAATTTTATTTATTTGTATAGATGTTATAGATTCTAATTGTAAGTGAATGGCTGACAAGGTAAGGTCAACCGTTCACTATTTATTTATTAAGCACGTCGTAATTTTTATTTCCGCCTTTTAGTTCTCTACTAGCCAACAAAATCAGAGAAATTGCTGTGTCATACTCGTAATAAATACCATGTTTAATCGGGATATTTCTGACCCACCAAAAGCGGGACAACCCATAATCTGAGATTTTTTGGAGCAGTCCCTCAAAAGATTACACTTAAAACGTCACGTTTTAACACGGAGAGGTCTCTGAGAAATGTTACTCACATCGAGATTGGACATTCGACAGCGTCAGGATGACGCCGGACTGGACCGTTTATCGACTAAGTTTGGCTATACCAGTGCATCCGCCCAGAAAGTTCGAGCTTCTTTTACGTAATGCGGCCCACATAACGCATTTTCGCGTCGATTCATTACGCCCCAGCCGACCGTAAAACTGACCTCTTCCAAATTGTGACCGTCTCCCATAAGTGGGATGTCGGTTGTAGTGATAGAAATAGTTTATTTGTTTCTTAAGGTTTTAATATTTTTCATTTAACGTAATGAATGAACCAGTCCGCAACACCCACTTGGTTCTTTGTCTATTATTCTCATCATACAACTTAGGAATTCAGCTGAACCTGCCAGGGTTGCGGGAAAGTACGAAAGAGATACCGGGACCTTGGCAACAGGCAACTGAATTATAAAATAGTAGTCTATGACTGAAGGAACACGGGTGGGTTTTTGTCAGTAAAAGTCTGACACACCCTTCCGCTCCGCCCAGAGCGGAAGAAGTCATTGGATGATTTCCAACCTTAAAAAAAAATGAATTCAGCTGAAAGCAGATAGGTATTTTCATTTGATTTAGTAGGTACTTAAGTACCTGCTTTGTTGTTTTGTATATCAAAGAAATAAAATGTAGTAAGTACTAGGGGGTACTTAGTTGATCATTTGTTAAGAATACGAGAATAATGAAAAAACTAACTTGTCGAGTCAGACAGAATAGGGAGAAAAAGAAGCACAAGATAACACGTTTTCGTGTCCTTCTGGGTAGGTACATTTCTCAAACAATAGGTACGTTAGTTAAGCACTAAGTATGTTTGTTCGTACCTAAGCTATGTTGTTGCTTATAAAACATAGGTAGTGGTAGTGCAGGTAGGTCAATCAATCAATATGTTGAGGTCGGCTTCCCTTCTAACCGGATGCAGCTGAATATCAGTATTTTACACGGAGCGACTGCCTATCTGACCTCCACAACCCAGTGACTGGGTAATACGATAACCCTTGGTACGACTGGTTGTCAAGACTTTCGGGCTTCTGACGACCCGTAAAGACTGTCAAAGATCCACGAATGACGGCCGGGAGTCCGGGAACAACGCCTTAACGTGCTTTCCGAGGCACGGAGGAGTCTCGTGTATGTAAAGATGGTCACCCATCGGCGGGCCAACCCCGGGAAGCGTAGCTTAACCTGATGGATCGACCCGTGCGGCTTTTATTACTTAGCCACGAGCTCCTCCCGAGGTAGTGCAGGCAGGTGAGTCTGATTAATCTTATATCTATGGATTAATCACTAGTCATTTTATCACGCAATGCACACGGCATTGAGTCTTTCTATCCTGCTTTAATGCTACGGCTACACTTCGGGTTATCGCGAACTTTTCTTCGTGCGCTCTCTCTCGCACACTCCTCGATTAATCGCTGAGCAACAGAGAGCGCACGAAGAAAAGTTCGCGATACCGCGAAGTGTAGCCGTAGCGCCCGTTGCATCACAAAAAAGCCGACCCTGACAAAAGTTCGGGCATGTAGTGACCGTACATCGCCGCTCACTGATAACTCCACCGATAAACCTGTTACGAAAACGTTTACTCGTGGGGTCTCACTACAAAAGTAAATATCAACAAGAAATTTGGTTTTTCCATTGTACGTAACTTGAGGCAATAATTAAACAATCCCTGAATTACCTACATAAAGAAAATGTTTAAGTAACGAAATTTACAATTTTCTTGATCTTTAGTGGACATCTTCCAAAGAACGCCACGCGGCAGCACCCCCATAGATTTTCAGGTCCCCATAGATTTTCTTTAGGTTTATATGCGATTACATTCCGAGCACGGCACCACTGCTGCGCGACATTGCTGCCACGACACTGCTGCGCAGCACTGTCGCCCTACCGCCGCGGCAGACCGGTAGTGCGGCGTTCATCACAGCGATAACACGGGAATAATGACAAGGACAACTGTTGAGAAGTAACGCACCACAAACAGCAGTGCCGCGAAGCGGTGCTCGGAATCATCTAGAGGCAAAATTGTTTATTTTTTTCTTTACAACAAAGCAAAGCAGTCGTACGATGAAAGGTCAGGAGTCAGTAGTCAGTCTAGTCGTGCCAATCATACTTGAAAATGCCAAATATTGCCAAAGCTTCGATACGCTCCACAGGACAGAAATGTTAGTCCTATCTATTATATCTTCCTTTCTTTTTACGTGAAAAAAGCAATAAACCTTCAGTGCTATAGTAAAACATGTCGAATAGTGTTGGTGGAATTTCGGACATTCGACAACGCTGTTTGTGCTCTGGGGATAATGGGCGACAGGGCGACTATCGAAATACACCGTGTCAAAATTTGAACACCTAGTAGGTAGGATGTCTAGCATACAAACAAATCACTTTTTTTTTATGGATCCATTACCAAATTCTCGTAATTAAAAATTCGGTAGGTGAGTGCGTCCGCCATCATTGCCGAATCTATTTAAATAATCACGATTTATAATATACGGTAATTAAGAATCTACACATAAAGTCATTCACATTCACGGCATAAAATAACATTTGCAGGAATTTACTCAGTACTTATTGCTTACACATTACTTT
The DNA here is from genome assembly GCA_947522985.1 of Lithophane socia. NCBI lineage: Eukaryota > Metazoa > Arthropoda > Insecta > Lepidoptera > Noctuidae > Lithophane > Lithophane socia. Next base: position 4,180,104 of record OX383267.1, read on the forward strand.
TTTTTTATAATTACAGATGATAACTAAAGTCAATTATGAGAATCAAACCCAAGTCATCAGGGCATAATTTCATTCAAGCTTCGAGTTTGCTTCTAGAGATTTTATACTCAGTGCAGAATGTTAGACTATTTAATGTCCATTTATTTAAAACCATAATACTAGTCTTATCTCTGAGCAGTAAAGGTCAAAATCGAGTGTCACAGAGATTAACTAGGATGGTGCACTACATGTTTTGTTTTTCCACACATGCCTGTGTTTTGATTAGCATGTGAACTGTTGAATAGTTGCAGATAGTATGCTAGCATTGAACACACATTGTTTCATTGATGTGAAGTTCACAGCATCCATTGAATTAATTTCTCTCATTAGCCTACTTAGTGATTGTAAACTTTATAGTAGATATCTAATGAATGATTGGTTTATTTCCAGTTGAACTTTAAACATGACAAGTATAATATAATGACTGCTTAGATTAAGTATGCCTGATAAGGCTCTAGAAAAAAAAAACTACTTTTGTAAATGCTCATATTAGTTTTTATAATCCCTACTTAATATAATATTATAAATGCGAAAGTAACTCTGTCTGTCTGTCGCACTTTCACGCCAAAACTACTGAACCAATTTAAATGAAATTTGGTACACAGATAGTCTAGAGCCTGAGAAAGGACATAGGCTACTTTTTATCGACATACCACGCGGGCGAAGCCGCGGGCGGAAGCTAGTTAATTATAAAAGAGTTTTTGGTTTGTTAATTCATAGATCTTCATTTAGATTATTTATTGACCAATAAATTAAGGAAGTCAGAAGCTATTCCCCGACAAAACCACATAGTATCTTTGTTATGAGTGTGTTCTTGCAAAATAAAGATTAATGAATGAATGAACAGTGTGTTTGAGACATTTCTTCAGATATCATAACAATAATGAGCTCATTTATATTCTTAGTTTGTTTTTCTACAGGCCTTGTATCAACAAAAAAATATTAAAAATATGTTTAGTTTATAAATTCTGAGTGCAATGGCATTGATTTATTTTATTAATATAATACCAAGAATTTGTCAGTGGAAGTTAACTTCTGTTTAATTAACTAACACTTAATATTCTAAGAAAACCAAGGTCAAGTAAAACAATGATAATTAGATGTGCTATATTGACCTCTGACATTATTATCAGTAGCTAGCGTCGCTATTCTATCCTCATTCAGGAGAATGAAATAATATATTATTATTTTTACTGCTTAGTTAATAAGCATTATAATTTTATTTGTGCTTCTAGCATCAACAGGAAATAATCAAGTGCTTTGTGGGTAATACCATAAAATTAAATAAATAATAATGTAAGGTAGTAAAACTGAAAACAAGTTGAATTATAAAATGGTATTAGTTCCATTCATATGATTACATAAACTAGGTTATTCAAAATTTTCTAAAATAGTGCAGTCATCTTTGTCTGCGGTTCTTACTTCTTATGAATAAAAGAAAAGAATTCATATTATGTACGGTGTTGTAAGACCGGTATTCTGTTACTCTGGCGTTACTTCCTTGATACCAAGAGCAAACAACTTTCGCTGCGTGCGGCTGCGCGCGCGCTGCCCGCCTGCTCCAGCTGGCGCACGCGCCTCCTTGCGCACCTCGCCAATCTAACTGCTTCCCAAATGTACCACCAGCAAGCCAATTACACCTACTGCAACATTACGCAAGCCAAACACTACCAGAACCCGGTCAAACACTCATACCAGCCTACGCTCCGACATCACTGTACACGTAACACCTGAAACATTTCTCTGTTTACGAGTACCTTGCACATGAATAAAAGAGGAAATACTCACCGATATGTTTATCGCTCCAAATCCCAAACAATATAAAAACTGTCACTCACACGTTAGAACACAAAACACAGACTATTCACCTCTTGACATCTGACATTGTTCATAAAACGCAAAGAAATAACACATTTATATTTCACCATAAACACGTAGGGATAAAGCGTTATCATAAAAACAATAAGATATAACAAAAGTTGTGAAAAACGATCGCAAAATAACCGATACAAAACGTAAACAGCTCCTACTTTGACAGAATCATCCAATAAACTGACACTTGTTTTGCAGTTGCCAACTGCGAAACCACTTTCGCCTTCTACAAATGCGAAGTTACCAACATTCAGACATCAAAAATATTTTTCTTTACTTTATGATCTAAGGTGCAAAAAGTTTGTACTATGAGGAAAGTGTTCATTTACGTATAGATTAGAAAGAGACTAGAATATGAGAATTAAAAATGATAACCATCAATAACTCAACCACACAAGAATATCTCAGCCTCAATACAAATATAATGGAATTCGAAAGTAAGGTGCCTTGTAAAAATGAAAGTATACTTCTTAAAAAATTTTTGCTGCACACAATTCGGTACAAAATAATGTTGTAATATAATGTTCGTATTCTTATCCGATTCTTGTTGGGGAATAATTAAAGGTCGATTTTTCTTACTGTTAACCCTATTCACATTCCAATCCAAAGTTGTCGACAGGCAGCTGTTTGGCAACCCTGTCATATCAGCTGTCATTTTCGTCGTCATCAGCAATCTGTCATTTCGGTTGACTGTTATCTCTATTTTTGTGCTAAAAATATTTAATTAGGAGTGTGAAAAACTTTCCTTTGTGTTTACAGTACATAACAAATTCTAAGGTGGCGTGAATAAGTTTACTACAATGTCCAAATTCGAGGATAATCCGTTTAGTGATCCAACCATAGACAACCCATTCGCAGTATGTAGCCCTTCGCTGATACGAAAAATATATTGTTTTTATACTTTCAATGATATATTGTGGTGTATTTGTTCCAGGATCCTGCAGTCCAGCAAGTTGCCAGAAGTACTAATAATGCCACACGAGGGCTCGACGACTACAATCCCTTCGATGGGCAACAAAATGCAAATCAAGCTACGGTAACATGTTCATATTAGTCATTAGTGAGATTTTTGTAGGTGTCGATACGACCAACGGTATCTTTGATAGATATTGGTGTAGCGTAACGAACTTGCTTTAATTAATGGCTTTTATTTCGTCTTTGCTTATATATTTCCTTTGTATTGCTATGCTTTTAGAGTTCCGTCCTCAACAGCCTATTTTAAAATAAAGATGACTTGTTTATAAAAACACATGTAATGTCATATAATATCAAATAACACTACATCCTCAAATTAAACAACTAGACACAATGGAAATGAATAAATCATTTGTTTATAGGTACAGCCTCCTCCCCAGCAGCCATCGCAGCCAGCAATCATGCAGGCCGTGTCCCCACCAGTGAGTGGGCAGTACACTCGGCCTGCTCAACCCCAGGCGCAGGCCCAACCACCAGCTAACTTCACCACGGCTGACTTTCAGGTAAATATCCAAAGCCACATTGTAATAAGTAATGTATACTTGCCAACATACTCTTTCTTATCTATCATAATAAATTATTATCAGAAGAGAGTTTTCTCTAAAGAACTATGTACACATAGTAGCAATTCCAACTAGTTGTTCCAAATTAACTTAATTTGGGAATTTTATTATGAACAGGGAAAACTATGTTCTTACTCCTTTATTGTTTCATAATTGTGTACTTACTTTCATTGCAATTAAAAGTAATGTAATTACAGTTGCCAATTTCACCAGTAATTTTCCTACTGCAGGGAAAAAGCAGTGAAGGAACAAGCATGTTCAAAGCAAAATATTACAATTCATATTTTATTTAAGATTTTCTGCCATTTAAGTAACTTTTATAATCTGAACATTAATAAAATATATTATTTTATGAATATGTACATGTTTATGGTTACTTTTAACAATATAATTGTGCCACTGCCTCACAGAATAATAATAATTTAACTATCCAAGTAAATATTGGTATAATATTTCCTTGTCAGTTGGACAGTTCTTCCCTTTTTAGTATCTATCTATACCAATAATAATTTCAGGCTTGAAGTAAGTTTTTACTCTACTAAGAATCTCAACCGTCTAATTCTAACTGATTATATTTCTAGTATAATTGAGAAAAAATTAAAGAGCAATAAGTATCTATTACTGATAATTCAGTGCATTACCTTGTTGATATAAAAAACCAATTATGACATAAGATTTTTCAATAATATCTCCATTCATGAAGTCTCAAAATCTTAAACAATACTTAGCTTTAAGAGGAAATAGGGGGGCCGGTTGTCTCCCCATACCCATACCTCTCGCCTGTTTTCTCTCTGGTTTATGAACTTAGAGCAATGTTTTTTTACAGTAAAATAAATATCACCTAGTTCTATGCCCCTATGTTTTCCGTTTTGATGATACATTATCTGTAGAACCTTCAGAAAATGCTCAAAATTTGCTTGTTTAGACCGCTGTCATCAGAGGCCTATTGTACAAATTTGACAACCATTAATGAAAAATTAAAAACATAGGGGCACAGTAAATATCCTTCTTATTCAATTTATAAAATATCTTTCAAATTGGTTCAATATTGGAGGAGGAAATAGATGAGAGCCAAACCTCGAATTATGACTTTTTGTATGGAGAAAAGACCTATTTCCTCTTAAGACGCCATTTACCAGCCCTTCTCTTGCTACGAAACACTGTAAAGTGACAGCATAATCCCGCGTCCTAACCAAAAGGATCATCTGCGCGACCACGCGTTCGGGTTCGCCAAACATAAAGTGACATAATATTTTGGTTAGGAGGTGGCATAACACTTAAGAGCCTATAATACCTCAAATTGCTTAGCATGATCCTCCGTTATATCGAAAAAACTGCAGCATTATTTTGGAAATAATGCTGCAGTTTTGGCGCCTTAGAGCCGCCAGCTCCCCCCCCACTCAGTCCGCGATTAGTATCGTGCAAGCGAGATAAGAAGTGAATTTGAGCTGAGGTGTTATGGACTCGCCTTTAACAGGAACTTAAAATTGACTTGTGTTTGAGAATTCGGCCGATAGTGTAGATCACACCTGCACATGTATATTATGTGTTAATGCATGTCGACTAATACGCACTTTGCTTTTTTCAAAACGCACAAAAGGAGTTGAAGGTAAACACTTATTAACATTATGAATCATTTTAGTAATATTATCTGTAATCATTTTATCAGTATGAGTCAATAATACCATTTTATATACTTAATTTGTTTCATATTAGATACTAAAATTGGTGTAAAAAAATGTTCCTTCATAGTTTGTACAGCTTAAATAGTCACTCGCCTTGATAGCTGTATCATAATTACATAATTATTGAATCTTATTGCGTCACTGAGCCCAGGTTCGCACGGGTGATTTGTCCCCGCGGTGACTTTTTTCTCACTGAATTCTCTACGCTCGGCTCAACACCGAGAGTTGAAAATCCAGTGCGCAATTTTTACGTCCGTGCTTATGTAGAAATACTGGCTCGGTAATGGGGCAGTAAATGTCTATTCTGGAAGGGCTTATATGCAACACAATAATAGCAATTAGACTAAGCAGGTAGATGCAGAGACATCACAATGTAACAACATAATCAGGTTTTTATGAGAAACTCACAAATTGCACTTGAAAATATCTATGATTTTATTTATACATGTCAATAATCTACATGTTTATCAAAATTACGGTGCATCCGCAATGTTGATAAACATATAGATTAGACTAGCCAATTCTATTCAAATTGTTGTAACAAAAACAATAATCCGTTTATCTTGTTTAAAAATAGACACAGTTGTGCACATTATAAAATTGCTCAATTAACTGACCAACAACAACTCACACTAAACGCGATTGAAACACCCACACAATCTTTATAAACTCCAAATTGCATATGTAGGCGTAACTTTCCGCTTTAGATTAAATGTAAACTCAGATCAGTTTGAACTGTTGTTTGAGCCCTGTGCGTAGTACTAACGTTATGAGTATGAATGATCTGCAGAGAAGACAGGAGGAGTTGGAACGTAAGGCGGAGGAATTAGCGCGAAGGGAAGCGGAGTTGCGAGCTGGCTCGGCCGGGCGGCGGAACAACTGGCCCCCGCTGCCGGCCTTCTGTCCTATACAGCCGTGCTTCTACCAAGACATCAATGTTGATATACCGCTGGAGTTCCAGAGGATCGTTCGTCACCTTTACCATTTGTGGATGTGTAAGTACACGTTATTATGTCATTTCATTTCACATCCTTGTCTTAATTAGTACCTACATAAATACCTTTAATTACTTAGTTGTAACAAATATAATAGCTTGTTGAGAGATAGTATTTTCAGACATCATTGCTCCTGCCCTTATCCCAATTTTTTTTTGGTCGGCGCTGCATGTCCCTTTCTTCCATACTTTTCTATTAGCCATAATTTCAGTAGTGACCCCTTTCTAGCCATATCGTCTTTCACACAGTCCGTCCATCGTTACTTTGGTCCTACCCTGCTCTTATATCCATCAACAAAACTTTCCTCACGACATTTTCCTCCTCACAATATTTTCAGATAAAAATATTAAATAGTATATAAGGAATTTACTACAATATGTGTCTATTTTTTTCCAGTCCACGCCCTGGTACTGTCCCTCAACATAATCGGCGCGATGTCGCTGATGTTCGCCGGCAACGGTTTCACGACTTTCGGCCTATCAATCCTGTACTTCATACTACTGACGCCCTTCAGTTTCGTCTGCTGGTACCGGCCTATCTACAAGGCGTTTAGAAGCGACTCTTCATTCAACTTCATGGTGTTCTTCTTCATATTTTTGTTCCAAATCATCATTACTGTCGTGCAGTCGGTTGGATTCAGTGGTGGAGGTTCCTGGTGAGTTATATGCAACAATATAAAAAAAACAAAATTAAATTCAAAAAGTCTTGGTCACTTTTACTTTATGAATTTATTTACAACAACAAAGAAAAGATAACAGGAATGCACAAAGTACATTGGTACTGTATGTAATGTATGTATGAATGTGTATTACTCTTATCTATAGCACCTTTTAATTTTATCAATCAGTTAATGACTTAATCAATAACATAAAGAAACAACTACAACCATTAGGGCAATAATTAATTGTATTCTTTTAAACAATTAACAATTAATATGTTTGTCATTACAGTGGGCTGATCACCAGTATTGGTGCGTTCAAGACGAACATTGCAGTCGGCATCATCACTTTGATGGTCACCATTGGATTCATCATGTGTGTTGTCGTTGATGTCATGTTAATGGCGAAGGTGAGTACATTATTATAATAAAACTGGTTTAATGAAAATGGGTGGTCAAGGCCAATTCGGCTCCGAGCCATATCAACTAACATTATAGATCCGAAAGTGTCACTGTTTGTCTGATTTACGTTTTTACGTCTAATGCTTACCTAACCTCTGAACCAATTTTTACGTTTGTTTATCTTGAATTCTTGAAATTTTTGGGCTATTTTTAATCAACTGAAGGGAATATAAATAAGGTATTGAAATGTTAAAATTTGAATTGGGAAGTCCACTCGGATGAAGTCGCGGGCAGAGCGCTAGTTTTGAATAAAATAGCACAGTGTAATGTAATGTAATTTACACTCAACGCTACTTGCACTGAACGCTTCACGGATGAGCTAAAATATACAAAACTTAACGAATCGTGCCTCTGCTTGGACGACGGTCAAGCAAAAACACACTATTTTATTCTGACCGTAAGGGGGCGTTTCCACTGAAGCGGAGACGTGCACAAATCGACCAATCACAATGGTTGAAATCTTCATCGCGTCTCTCTTCTCCGTTTCAGTGGAAACGCACCCTTAGCCTGCCATATTTCAAATATTCAAGTCAAACATTTGCAGTGAAAAAACGTCAATTCGATTTATTTATATTTATGTTATTTGCATTTTAATTATTCATTGGAATGTATAGTGCATAAATACAGTAGAATAAATAAAGGTCAAAGTATAAAAATTAAAGCAACTGACCGTGGCTTTGACAATAAATTAATTAATTATAGTAGTAAGTAAATATAAAAACTTATTTAAATGTACAATGCCATGCTTATCATCATAATCAATACTAATTTACGAATACTGAGCTGCGATGTCCACGCATATACGGGCTTATCTATCTACAAGGCGTGTGCCTGATGGGTTTCGCCATCCCTATTAACAATCTTTCTTAAAACGGGTGTAAAAAGACGCTTAACGAAGCCGAAAGTCAGCTGTTTTTTTTAAAGAAAGCTAGTTTTAATTTTTAACCCAACGAACCCTAAACCGTTGTATACACCCATAAACACAATGGTTTGCGTGCGTTACGTTGCGCACTACCGTAATCAGCGATTTTTCACACCAAAAATAAAAGTTGTTACCCAGCAATTATTTTTGTGCAATGTTACTTAATTTGATGTACAGAATGCGTAGTTGACGGCTATCTGATGGGTCTTTTTACACCCTATATAAGGAACTCTTATACAAAATTGTATGCTTCTAGGTAGAACCAGGTTTACGCTGTGCATTGTCAATGAAAGAATTTAAGAATTTTATTGAGTAGATTCTGTGCAATTAGCAAGAAGACAGAAAATTGACTTAGTCATTTATTACTATCTGATATTGAATACAGTTTAAAAAACAGACTATTACAAAACTTAGTGATCTTTAAAAAAAGTATAAAAACTGGCAATAGCTTTGTAAGAAGTTGTATGAGTTTTTCCAATCTCTACAAACTTGAAAGGACTGGTCAAATTACGTCTTTGAACCACTCCTTATACAACTTTTTCCTGTTTTTTTGTTTACCATAAGCTTATTTACCATCAATTAACAATAACTAATATGTCCCTATTGCCGATAGGTCCACCGTATCTACCGATCAACGGGCGCGTCTATGGCGAAGGCGCAGGCTGAGTTCACGACGGAGATCCTTCGTAACCAACACGTTCAGACCGCTGCCTCCAGCGCCGCCGCCGCTGCGGTCAACGCACAGATCGCTAACGCTAACCGATATTAAACAACGTACAGCATGTGAGTAACACACCATATTAATGTAGTTCACGACAGAGTTCCTTCGTAAATAGCACGGTAATTAAAAATGAGCTATAGGTAGTTCATGATAGAGGTCCATATAAGAAAATTTTACATAATGTGGAGGACACTTATCAATGCAGTCAGCCTACCTCAACCAGGTTGTGCCACAATACTCCGTCTATCCCAGCCTACTCTTAAGGCTGCCTGTCCACTGGAGCAGAGAGGAGGGGAGCGGAGCGGAGCTGTGCCAATGTTAACCAATGGAATTGCATAAAATCTCCGCTCAGCTCCAGAATTTAGATTAGATTGGTTAATATTGGCACAGCTCCGCTCCTCTCCCGTCTCCGCTCCAGTGAACAGGCAGCCTAACGGTCGCCGATCTATTTAGCCGGGTCGTCATGACACGTCGCTACTGACGTAAAACCAAACTGTGGCTGTCTTCAGGACATCACTACTTCGTTTCCCATCATCGGGAATTACCTTTTCCCGATTATTACGAAAATATTCTCGTAATAATCGGTTTATCAACTGATAAACTTTCAAAACTTTGTGAAATTCATTGTTCCAGTGAGGGTTATTGATAGCCAATCATATTGATAAGCTATAATTAGAGATATCTACTATTTAATTAGCAGTATAAATACAGATTAATGAAACTACTGTTTATTTACATTTTATTATTTTGTTTACAGGTGTGACCGTATGGAATAAATGAGTAGCTCTGAGTGTGCATATCGGGAAAGTACGCAATAACTTCAACAATCAAGATACCGAAAAGCTTTCTGAAATTTTAAAATAGATATGTTAAAAAAAATCTCGGACAGACATTTTATCGCGAATTATTGGTATGTCGATCGCGTTTTTATTACATGTATTCCTCGTATTACTTCGAGTATGATCAAATTAAATGATAGCTTGGGGAATAGAAAATGTTCTCGTTACTTATCTAACGACTACTCGCATTATCAATTAATTAACATAGAACATATATCAAATATGATGTGATTGTGTTGTAAGCTTGATTCATTCATCATAATATCCTATACATATTTGATCACTTTAACGTGACGCTGATCAAAGCGCTGCCTAATGCTGTTGTACACCCTCGCGTTAAAGTGAATAGTTAGCTGTTGTAACGGCCAAGATGTCATATGGCTGTGTATGAAATGTTATTTAACAATTAATTGAACTTATTTATGCAAGTTTTGGCGTTTCAATTAATAAAATAAAATGTATAGTGCAACACATAATAGAGTCAAATCAAAGTTGAATATAAATTCAATAGTTTTTTTTGTTGTGAAAGCTTGATTGCTTTACAGCCCATTTTCACTGTTGTCATCATTTCTAATCATAAAACGTATTTAAATCAGTACTAAGCCTATTCATCATCTCTATTCTCTGTCGCACTGTACTTATAAAACAGCATTTGAGTATTTTTATTATATTAATGATTACGATATTTATGAAATTAAGCTATTATTACGCCACGACTTAGTTCTTTTGCTAGCTGTAACGATTGTTTTTAATCGACATGAGCTTACAAACGCTTTAAGATCTACGTACCTACTAAAAATTGTGGAGTCTTCATATAAATAAATAGTATTTTATCAGGGTTTTATTATTGCGCTAAATATTTTATTACTGAAGCGGTTTATATTTTTATAAAACAGGATTTCATTCACGATTTTATTTATTATTCAACTTATTCTTTTTTGCGTAGCAACGTGCACGTATCTTATTGTCGTTATATTAATAAATCCTACTATTCTTAACATCGGGTGATCACTCAAATTATCGTTTAGTTGCAAATAAACTATGTTGTTTATTTTTTTTAATAGTTATGAATTTATTGTCTTTTATTAACATTCCAAAAATAAGTGTAAATATCCTTTAAATGTTCAAATTTGTATATTACAATTTGAATATATCTGTTTAAAATATTATGAATATTTAAAATTTCATGTAACGTCGCTAATAAATGTATGTATTTGGACCATTTACTTAATCGTTAGTATTTCCAAGTGTGTGACTCCCTCTTGCCCTGCGTTGAGACTATCTATTAGATGCACAAGACTTCGATTTTAGTATTTATCGTTGTATAAATAAAATAGTGTAAGTTGATAAACATTTAAGCATATTATTAACTAGTCAATGGACTAAACAGCTTTGGAAACTGACTAAACAAATACATAGACCGCTTACGAAATTGTATCTTAACTTATACGTGAGGCGCCCATTATCGGGGCGTAAACAATACGTAGGTATGTTATGTATAATCTGGGCCTAGCATAATGTAAATTATTTACCAGACCGTCCTTACCCCAGATAAATGGTAAGCGAAGGCGTGTAGATTTATCTAAATGTTTAAACTGTTTTGTAACGATTAAGTCATGTTATAAACTTATGATTAATAATAAATATAGTTTCAGACATTATTCTTTTATTTATGAACTTTACATTTTGTTGAACTCTTAACACAATAAAGGCAAAGGAAAAACTGTTTTGTACATAACTCATTTTAATAAGAAAATTTCACAATTTATCCTAATCTAGCTTCAACTGATTACCTACCCCTTAATAATTATCTATGCCTATAATTAAATGCACGCAACTCTCACTCTATCCTACTTTATGAGCGGTGCAGCACTAACTTTACCTTGCACCACCACGCAAATCGTCCGCAGTTAACAATCGTTGGATACCGCAAGTTATGACTATTCAACTTATCACACACTGAACATAATACCCTCCCACTCACCGAGCGGGGTGAGCGGGCTGGTGACGGGCGAGGCGTGCTGTTAGCAGCTAGGCAGATACTAGGTTTGAGGTTGATTGGCGTGTGCGTGTGCGCCCAGCCGCGCGGGGTCCTGGCTCGGGTAGTGCAGCGCCAGCGGCGCGGGCGGCGGCGGCACGCCGGCCACGCCCGGCACGCCGCCGCCCCACGCCGGCCAGCCGCCGCCGCCGTAGTGGTGCAGGTTAAAGAAGTCGTTAGGCCGGTTCGGTGGCGGCGGCATCTGGAAACAAAAACAAGTAAATTAAACTGTGTATCCTGTGCATCTGTTTTTGGGGTCGACACAGTAAAGTGTTTTATTTTTTGTTGATCTCTATGAACTGTCATCTGGGTTCACTTCCTTTCTCGTCAGAAGCTCTTCATTTCTTTGCATCATATGTTCGTATTCATACCAAGTTACAACAAGCTACTACTCAGCTTTTCTGGTCACAGGGTTAGTTTTAATGCTATATTTTGCCATTCGGCTGTGCCAAATCATGCTTTACCTTTGAAATGTTTTGTACAGTAAGATATTTAAAATTCCATACCTGTGGTGGGAATGGGTGCAAGTAAGCAGGTGGAGGCGGCAATGTTCCCGGGAGGCCAGGTACTGGTTCCAACACAGGCGTCGCTTCGTTCTTCTCGTTAGCACCCTGTCGACCTGGTAAAACATTTGATAGATCAATAAAGGGTCATAAATGTAAAACTTAATGTCTCTGTATTAAAAAATGCATGAAATAAATAATTGTTTTACAAAAAATATTGTTGAGATAAAAAGATCATGGTCATGGTGAGATAAAAAGTTCAAATCTTCTATGAATACAGATGAACTAATGATGTTACTAATTCACATTAGTAAGTGATTGCAAATGATTGATTTATACTGCACAAAGGTTTTTTTACACTTTAATCAGTTACTTTTGGAACAGAGAGATAATAGTTTACAAAGAACAATGGCGAAATCTTATTTGAAATAAATTTGAGCGTCTAAAAGTGACACTTATACGAAAGAAATTCAATTAATTATCTACATTTTGTAATACTATAATAGTACCTAGTTAAAGCCGAGTAAAAAAATATTTTTTAATGGAAAGATCATTGACAATTTCTGTAAAAGAAATTATGAAATTGTTGGAAGTATTGCCATTTTATTTCATTTTCCTAAATTGTGGGTACAGCGTTATTATCGTGGTTTATTTTAGTTTGTTAATATACTGACATGGATAAAATGAATAAATAACACATTTTTTTAAGAATGTATCTATTTTCATTCCGTGTTCTTCTTTAAATAAGAATCAATATTCTTATTTCAGTTCAGAGTTGCCATTTCATTGCCATTAGATCCTAATTTACTGCAATCAGTAAATTAGGATCTAATGGCAATGAAATGGCAACTCTGAACTAAAAAGACTATCCTAAGTCATAAAAAATATAGCTTGGTCGTTGACATTCGTTGACAATTTACAACGCTTGACCAGACAGTTGTGCTCTGTCCTGTGTTGTTTTGCTCTCGACTTGCTTTTTCCGTTTACTTTGAATTTTCAATTGACCCGGACTGCTTAATGGTCTCTGATATTTCCCGTGTGTGACCCGTGCGTTCTAAAGGACTCTGTGATTTTCCTTGTGTGACATTGCGTGTTTCTCTTTTGGACACCTTTACCTACCAATACCTACTATTGGATTGGATTTCTTACTAAAATACATCGTTACAAGTCTATGCATTGTTATTAGATAAGTATTAATACTAAACATGCATTGACTTGTAGGTAAAGATAAATATTAGGCTGCGCCTTTGTTTGTTAGTTTTTCTCGACTTGGCGGGGGCGCTGTCGTGCCCCTATATTATTCATTACTTACAATATTCCTACCTTCCTTTTACAATATTGCCAAGTCAAGGTATGCTAATATAACTAAGAGAGACATACTTATGCGATTTTGCCCTTTTATTTCCTCGAAATTGAATAATAAGTACATATTTTACATAACGTTATAGGTGACATAAAAATATAACCTACATAAGTTAAACACAAAATATCTATTAATCTCCGCTTTCTCTAACAAAAAATCTTGCACAAGCTAGCTCAGAAAATTACGCTGATTTAAATAAGATATTTTTCATTTAAAGACGTAGAAATTTAATTTCAAATAAAACAATGTATGGGAAGCTGCCATTGTTCTTTGTGGTCAAACCAAATTTTAAACAATTCTTGAATTAGTAACAATACCAACCTTGAGACTTGCCCCATTTGATAGTGAGCCTCTTGCCACCAATCACCAGTCTGTTGAACGTCTTCTCAGCAGCATGTTCAGAAGCACTCCTTGTTGTATACTGTACAAAGGCACATTGTGCTCTAGGCACTAGAGTCAAAGATCTGAAAATAAAAAAGAACATTTATGAACCAAGTACAACCAGACTAGGATACTGGATTACTAACACTCACCGGACATTAATGGTAGATCATGGTGCACACCCTTCTCACAGAAAGGAAAATCCAATTATATAATACTTAGGGCCAACTAAGTATAGATAGATGTACAATAATAGAAAGGAAATAACTATTTCTTGAAGTAAAACCCACCTTATTTCACCATACTGGTAGAAATGACCTCTTAGTTCATCTTCAGTGATGTTGTCAGGTAGATTGCCAATGTACAATGTAGTGACAGTTTTGTCCTCAGGAGGAGGCAGGGCCGGCATGGCAGCTGCACGACGCATTAATTTCTCAGCTACTGGGTCATTCACACCATAATATCTGGGAATTAAGAAAATTAACATAAATTTTCTTCACATGTCACTGTCACATGGTCATTTATGCATTATCATGAAATGAAAGATGAATATCATCATCAATAAGAGAGCATTGTAAAATTAATTATTACATTACATAGTAAAATATAGTAATTATTTATTGCACAGTTAATGAATCTTGTATATTTTGCTTCAACATGAGAATTCATAAAGTTTACTGCTTCTAGACAGAAAAACAAAGCAATTACTCTTACCTGTCCTTGATGTTTTGGTCAGCAAGGGGATCATCAGGGTCAGTTGGCTTCTCGTGGCGATAAGGACATTCTTCACCACGTCTACATTCCCCTTTCACCCAGAATGAGCACACATGGGGTCTATTACGTTTATAGTATGGAGCCGTTCTCGCCAAACGTAACAACAAGTCAGAAGCACCTTTAGATTTTAAAGCCGAGTTACTAGGTTGTGTTGCATCAAACTTGGACATTTGACTATCTAAATTCTGGATATAATATTCTTTATTAACTTCGTTACGAGGTAGATCATCTTGAATTTTGAGCGCAGCATCTCTAACTTGGATTGGTAACCCATATTCGAGATCCAAAAGGCACGTTTGACATACGTTCTTCAGTTTAGAGCATGTCTGACATATTTCTGTCTTCTTGAAACGCATTCTGGCGCCAGGACACCAACGGAAGACGGTGAAGGGCCTTGCACAAATTTTGCACTCCTTGCCATATTTCTCTTTGGTCTGAAATATAAGAAGAGATCTTTATTACTTAACAACTGACGTTACTGAGGCCAGAATCGGTAGCACGTCGTAACGCATTACAAGATGACTAAAATATCGTACAATTCATACCATTCGAATGTAGGGGTTATCGCCCAGACATGTTTGACACAGAATTGGAAAGTCCTGAAAACGAAAAGAAACCAAATTTCAAAACAGATGAACAACAATTTTTATAAATAATAAGTATGGTACAACTACTCTTACCGAATCTTCCCAATTTTGACGATTGTACGTGTTTGTTGATTTTGAAACCGCCATTGCAGATCAACAAGATTTAGAGTTCCAACCAATTTATTACTATAGATGCTATGATAGCAAATTAACTTATCACACAATTATTACTTCATTCATAGAGATATTAAAGTTAACAAAAACTGACTAAAAAATAATCAACAACGCCAACAGGAAACTGAGTCGTTTAACGTGACGCCATTTTATTTATTTTATTTTTTTAATTTGTAAGAACATGCTCGTTACATAGTTTAGCACCAGATCTTTTAATTCGTAAATTGCATTCTCGCTAGGAGTGAGGCGTATTTATTGTCACAGATAGAAATCACAGATATTAAAAAATAGCAGATAGCAGTTGCTCCTAACGATAAAAAATATCTGTTACTTAAAATCACAGATCCTCAAGACTGTTACTGTTAAAACTTCGGTTACGATTTTCGACTTTAACTAAAAGATATAAAGAAGATATATTCAATTGAGTTAATACGTATTTATCATCCGTACAAAAATAACAGGCTGTTATTTAATAACAGATATTTGGATCTGTTATTTTTTTGTAACAGTCACAGTGATCTGTAATTTTTGGCTGTACCCAGCTGTACCCATGTTTGCAACTAAACAAATGATTACTGATTACTGATTATATTATAACAGATAGATACGATTTTCGACTATAAATCAAAAGAAATAAAGATGATATTCGATTGAGATACGTATTTATCGTCCATACAAAAATCACAGGCTGTGATTTAATAACAGATATTTGGATCTGTTATTTTTTTGTAACAGTCACAGTGATCACAGATATCGTGTTTCACCTGTTACAACCCATCTCTAAATCTCGCATTGGCATAATGCTGGGGCCACATCAAAGAGTATAATAATAATATGGCCACATTGTCGCTTTATCGCGATATATACATTGTCGCTTTATCGCGATACTTCGTGCGCTCTCTGTTGCTCAGCGAGACGTCGAGTGGTGTGTGAGAGAGAGCGCGCGAAGTTTAGTTCGCGATATTGCAATAATGTAGTAGCCCCAGCATAAAATACCAAAATAAATTAAATAAATAGTCCAAATCCCGATATTACAAAAAATGTGTCCAAAGCGCAGCGCTATCTCGCTGCCAAGAGTGCCAAGTGTCACTGTCATGTAAAAAAAACTGTCTTGTCAAGTCAATTGTCAAATCTGTCAATGGTCGTGATTTGTCTATGTCTTGTCTACTTGGAACCCAGTGTTTAGAATTATTTAATTAATCAACATACGAAATAGTAAAAATAAAGCAGTCCATTTGATACTTGAGAGTTAATAAACAACAAAAGACCTTAATTATGTCGATAACAACATTGGTACGTATTGCAGTTCAGTAAGAAATGCAGTTTATTTGATCGGCATAATTATGCTATTTCTGTTATTTTCAGTATTATATGCAATTGAAAAGAGAAAATGCTCATGAGGATTCCATTTGGTGTTGTGGTTGGAGTAAAATAGACAGTGAGAAACCTAAAGAACCTGAAGGCGAGAATATTGAACCTTCACAGTAAGCATAACCTACAGCTGTAACATTTCAACTACTCTTCAATGCTATTTTTATTTCTGCATCTAAATAAGTTGTCTGCATGTCTACCCAGGCAACTACAAAGTAGACATTTTTTTAAGCAGGTGCCAATACACAAGCAGTATGTACCTTTGATTTGTTTGTAACTTAGCTAAGTTTGTAATTTTTCTATCACAATTTAAGTATCTATATAGTTACTAATGTATACAGCTTTAGAAAGCAGCAATATTAGAATACAAAATAAATATAAATTTTTAAGACAACCCACTGACCTTTTATTCTTATAAACTATTGCTTGTGTATAACCAAAGTCTTTTAAGATTTATATAACAATTAAAATTCTATTGTGTCTCGTTAATGACAGTTGAACTAATAACTAGAGCTCGTGGCTAAGTAATAACAGCCACACGTGCCTATCCGTCAGGTTAAGCTACTCTTGCCGGGGTTGGTCTGTGGATGGGTGACCATCCTTACATATCGAGACTTCTCTATGCCTCGGAAAGCACACTAAGCCGTTGGTCCCGGCTGTCATTCGTTGATCTTTGACAGTCGTTATGGGTCGTCACAATCCCGAAAGTCTGACAACCAGTCTTACCAAGGGGTATTGTATCACCCAGTTACAGGGTTGTGGAGGTCAGATAGGCAATCGCTCCATGTAAAATACTGGTATTCAGCTGCATCTGGTTAGACTGGAAGCCGACCCCAATATAGTTGGAAAAAGGCTAGGCAGATTGATAAACTATATATAAATATAAAAATTTAAAATATTTTTTTAATTTTTATACATAGAAATATAAGTTATACCAATTTTTATGGTGTACATGAAAAAGAGTATTCTATCTATCTATCAATGCTGAGATATTCACTTTTATTGCAGAGACTCAAACCATGAAGTTAGTTCTGAAAACTACTTGATCACTGGAGGAATTGATGACTTGATCAAAGTGTGGCAGCTTGAGAATGGTAAACTGGAAGAGAAACATCAGTTAGAGGGACACTCACTGGGAGTCATCTCAGTGGCTGTTAGCCCTGATGGAAAGAGTAAGCAAGTTTATTAGTACTTTTCTGTATACATTATCAGCTCCTACCTACTTATACAGTAAGTATCAGTAAGCATTTTTATAATGTTGAGTGAACATCAGCCATTTCTGCATGCCATGACACAATATAAATTATCCAGTATGCACTAATCATTTTTAAAAGCTATAACTTTATTAACAGGTGAGTAATGCTTATTTTTCACGACTCAAAAACAAAAGATAAATTGTATATTAACAAACAAGTACACAGACTGAGCATAAAAACATTTAGCTGAGGCCACACAGCAAAAGAATTTAAATAAAGTTTTGTATTACTAAAATAATTTTCCCTCATTACAGCACTAGCCAGCAGTTCTCAAGACTCCTCCCTAATACTTTGGGACTTGACAAATGGTGAGAAAATAAAGACCATGGAGACTGGTCCCACAGACGTGTGGACTTTGGACTTCTCTCCTGACGGCAAACATATCATATCTGGAAGCAACTCTGGCAAGATTCTCATATTTGAAGTTGAAAGCGGGAAACAAGAGCAGACATTAGACACAAGAGGAAAATTCACATTAAGTGTTGCATATGTAAGAATTTCATATAGTAACTTGAATAATAATCATTTTATAGTAACATGCCAGCCGCTATCGTAACTAACAAGCAAAAATGAAATTATTGTACTATGATAATGTTTGTAAAAGTTGTTATAAATGTAAAATAAATAATAATGTAAAATAATAAGCCAATATTTTTGTAACACTGTCAAGTTTGCCAAATAGCAAAATGTAACACCTTGTAAATGTAATTGTGGCACCATTTGTTTATAAAACATTCTGACTTAGATATTTTTTTCTTTTAATTCCAGAGTCCAGATGGTAAATACATAGCAAGTGGAGCTCTGGACGGGATCATCAACATATTTGATGTGGCTCAAGGGAAGCTAGTCCACACATTAGAAGGTCACGCTATGCCTATCAGAAGTCTGTGCTTCTCCCCAGATTCACAGCTGCTACTCACAGCTTCAGATGATGGGCATATGAAACTCTATGATGTGTAAGTTTTTCCAGTATTGTTCATCTTTCTGTGTCCTGTCTCATATAGTTCCATACATTACAACTCAGTGGTACGTGCACGTCTACGCATACGCATCTGGTCTGCTCAAGCCTTGAAACTTCTGTTGTTCAGTGTCCTACAACCAATTAATTTTAATGTTTCAGAGTTCACGCGAACTTAGCTGGAACACTATCTGGACACGCATCATGGGTTCTCTCTGTTGCATTTTCCCCTGATGGCAAACGGTTTGCATCGGGCAGTGCTGACAGAACTGTGCGTGTCTGGGATTTAGATAGCATGCAATGCCAACATGTTTTTAAGGAACATACTGATCAGGTAAATCAGACAAAATTAAGGGAATAATACACATGATAGAAACAGTCAGTGCGAACTGGGCTAAAATAATGATTGTTTTATTAATTTACTTCCTCCTTTTCCAGGTCTGGGGTGTGAAGTTTAACGCAGAAAGTAATAAAATTATGTCTGTATCAGAAGACAAAAGTTTAAATATTTATGACTGCCCATTATAATGTACACTATTGTTATTTTTAATATACCATACCATCTTGTAAGGTTTTGTTTCATTGACTGCCTTTGACGGAGAGGGAGAGCAGAGCAGAGCGAAGTGATTAGCTCACAGTGTACTTTTACTAGGCGATAGTACTAGCTTATTGTTCTTTATTTCATAAATTACGATTTTATCAGTAGAAAATTGTTTTTAATTCGTTATAGAGTATGGGATCCCCTAGTATAAAATGACATGAATTGTAGAGAAAAGCTATATACATTGGATTGGATATTGTTATGAAGTAAAATATGATTGCAGAAAGTCCCAACTATAGACTAGTAGCAGGCTTTAAAGTTTCTGAACGAAGAAAATGCGGTCAAGTCAATGTCATTGTCACATTGACGTACGTAAGTGTTCCAGAAACCAATCTGTTTCGGATCGGATAGTTTGAGCATTTTATCATTCTTCTTGCTCTTATTTGTATCGATTTGTGTATCTTTGTCTCCTTCGTTAGTCCAATGTTTACAAAAATCGTGCAAAATTCAAAGAGAGAAAAACACGACGATTTTGAAGTTCCTACTTGTTATTATCGTATTGTTTAACTAGTTATATGAAAAGTTTACGTCCTGCAAACTGCAAAAATGCCGGTTAGTACCATAGTAAGTACTCGTGGCTTCTAAAGCAAATTTATTCATCAGTAATTTCTTTTAAAGTACTTACATCTAAAATATAGATTTGGTTTCAGTTTTCCATATTGATAAAAAAAGAAAATGCACACAATGACCCAATTTACTGCTGTGCGTGGGCCAAAATAAACACTTCAGGAGATTCTGCGTAAGTTTACTTCATAATTAACCAAAGAAATATAACCTACCATAAATGCAACCATTATGAAATGTAAATAAGGGCCTTTAGAGGCATAATATTTTTCTAATAGGTAGGTACCCCTCGTTCCAATGCTGGAAAAACCCATAACTAAATTGAATTGTCTAACTTTCCTACTCATTATTCACTTGTTTTAGGAATGTCTCAAAGGATTTCATAGTGACCGGAGGTCTGGACTGCTTGGTAAAAGTATGGATCCTGGAGAATAACAGACTAGAACTACTTCACACTCTGGAGGGTCACTCAATGGCTGTGGTCTCTGTAGCTGTAAGCCCTTCTGCTCCAAGTGGGTTTCATGCATTTTATCATATTACCCGTGTTACACAATAGCTAGGTTGGGGGGGGTCAGATAGGGAGTTGGTCCATGTCAAAAATACTGATATTCAGCTGCATCTGGTTAGACTGAGGCTAACCCAACAAAAAATTATGTAAATTAAATAAGATTTTTTTAATCTATGCATTTTAAAAATATATTTCAGGAGTTTGATAATGTTTCCTATTATATAAAAACTCGAGTTTTATTTTTATTCAATATTTTTAACCAGAATAATACAATGATTTCATCATATTTTCTAGTCATTGTAAGCTCATCACTAGACTCCACCCTAATATTCTGGGACCTATGCTCTGGGAAGAAGCTAGCGGAGATACCAACCGGTGTCACTGATGTGTGGAAAATAGCATTTTCTCCAGACGGAGAGCATATTGCTACTGGAGGTCACACAGGCAAAATATATGTGTACCAAGTCCAGAGTGGATTGATCACAAAAATTTTGGACACCAGAGGAAAGTTCATACTTAGTATTTCTTATGTAAGTTTTTTTTATTGCTATTATATCAGGATTAGACTTTAGAGCTAAATTTTCCCATATACCATGATGGGCAGAGGCATAGGCAAAGAAATTACTTACAAGAAATTTATAAGAATCATCATATCATAGCATGTGGCTATGGCTGTCAAAAATTCTCTAATTCTTATAAATTTCTTGTTTCTGTTCTGCCTTGCCTCTGGAGCAATAATGAGATGCCTAAGCTGGATTCTAGACTAGAATCTATATAGGGTATGTCTTTGTTTCGAAAAACATCCGCCTTTGGTAAGACTGGCTGGTGTCCGCAACTCCACCTCATGCGCGTATTTCGCGTACGGAATTATCCTTGCAAAGGTGGGCTTAGACAGACAGCTCGCGCCTCTCGAACACGATTGTCGCGACCCTAATTCATTATCACACGCGACTCAAACTCAATTGGGAGTTGTGGTACGGGTGTCACTGAGTCTCAACGCATGTCGCGTCTATGTTGCAACTTCATCGTCTTTAGTTCATAGGCAAAGTTTGTATTTGGTAAACATAGGTGTAAAATATACGTACGTATAAATATCAAATAGTAGTATATCTTTAAACAAAACATTCAATCATCATCTTCCAAACTCTCAACCAAATCCTACTTTCCCAGAGTCCCAACGGCAGATACGTAGCGACGGGCTCGGAAGACGGTATCCTGTGCATAGTGGACGTGGCTCAAGGCAAGGTGGTCCACACAGTGGAGGCACATGCGGGGCCCGTCAGGAGCGTCGCGTTCTCGCCGTGCAGCCGCCGGCTAGCCACCGCCTCGAATGACGGACTTGTCAAGGTTTATGATGTGTGAGTTACAAAGATTAGCCCACAGAGTTACCAGGATTAGCCCATAGAGTTAAATCCAAGGATTGGCCCACAGATCGTGAAAAGTGGAAAGAGGGACTGAGGGAGGGAGGCCTTTGCCCTGCAGTGGGACAACAAACGCTTATAATAATATTGTTATTGGTTGACAAACAATCAGGAGGAATGTCAATGTACTGGCAGTGTCCATCTAATGAATAAAGTTAAAAACATTTAATTTTTACCGGCCGCAAGGTACAGAAAGACAACTGCAAAGCTTGCAAAACGGACCTACTTATTCAGCTCAGAATACGAATTTTGTTTGCGAGCTGGGGGTATGCACTTTAATCTTTCAGTTATAATACAATCATATATAGCCGTAAACGGTCGCTCCCTTGAGATTTTACTATTCATCTATTCGGTTCCTTTAAGAATGTTTCGTTGAATGTTTCGTAAGAATGTTTCTTTAAGAAGGAGCTCGTGGCTAAGTAATAACAGCCGCGCCGGGGATGGTCCGTGGATGGGTGACCATCTTTACATATCGAGACTCCTCCGTGGCGCGGAAAGCACGTTAAGCCGTTGGTCCCGGCTATCATTTGTGGATCTTTGACAGTAGTTACGGGTCGTCAGAAGCCCGAAAGTCTGACAACCAGTCTTGCGAAGGGGTATCGTATTACACAGTTACTGGGTTGTGGAGTTCAGATAGGCAGTCGCTCCTTGTAAAATACTGGTATTCAGCTGTAGCCGGCAGCTAGACTAGAAGCCGACCCCAAATTGTTTGGGAAAAGGCTGGTCAGATAATGATGGTTCCTTTAAGAATGTTTCGGTATTTAATTATTTTGTAAAAATATTTTTTTTTCAAATGTTAATAATATTACTAGTTCTTTAGCATGATTATGTCATCCACTTCAAAAACATAGCCACGTATTTCATTATTTTCTCTCACAGGGCCAGCGCAGGTGTTCAACATTCTTTGAATCACAAAAGCTGGGCGGTCAGCGTATGTTTCACTACTGAAGGGACGCGCGTAGCGACGGCAGCCGCCGACGGAACTGTGCGAGTCGCAATGACTGACGGGCTGACAGTACTCAACACTTTTCAAGAACATAGTGATGTGGTATGTACCTTAGGTTAAGCTTTAGTTCGCAAACAAACAGTATAAGCAACAGCAACAAAAGTAGGTATAGTATTTTGTTGTGCCCGTCAGGGTCCATAATGATCTCATTAAAATTTGTGGGACCACCTAAGTACACATTGTGGAATGCAATAAATGATTGAGTATTGAACTTTGCGTGGATACCCGCGTGAGACCCACCCGTGGGCCCGCTGATGGCACTATCAATTATTAGCAACGAACGATGTCGTTTAGGGAGAAAATCAGACTAAAAAGGTTATAGATAATTAACAAACACAAAAAAATTAGCGACATTTCACAGACCTTACGGGTATCGAACCGTCTGTTAATTTTTTTCCAGATAATTTAATTTTACCCTGTATAACATTGGCCAGTTCAAATCTACTGTTCCAATTTTAGACCATACGAACATGCTTCGCCCGCGTGGAGGTCGGAAATGATACGTATAAAAACCTCCATGAAAAAAAACATAACCTATATGTGCCAAGTTTCATGGTCATCGGTCAAACGGTGCTAGAGTTTATCAATCTCATATACAGGTTGTATGAAAAAAAATATCAACCGTCCCATACATTTGGGTCGATTAGGTTATGGAAGCTTTGTATAGGACAGCTGACAATTGTTTCTCGATTACGATGTGGGTCCATGGAGAAAGTTTTTCAGTTTGATGGCCACAACCTCGCCAACTGGATGGATGCCAACATCCATTTTTATAATATACTAGCGCTAGCGGACCCGGCAAACGTTGTCCTACCCGAACAGAGCCACCTGCCGGGTTCTATTGTATTTTAAAACCAACCAGGTACTCACTCAAATATACACACAAAATTTCGTTCATATCGGTCCAGCCGTTTAGGAGGAGTTAGGTGACAAACACACGTACAGAAGAATTATAAAAAGATAGATTTCCAAAGCAACAAAATAAGTAATGGGATTATTCTTTCACAGGTGTGGGGCGTAAACTTCAACAGTAATAATAAGAGAATACTATCAGTATCTAAAGACAGATGTATCAACATTTACGAATGCCCGCCACTGCCGGCGAAAATCGACAAAAAGGAAGCCACTATGGTTAAATGAAACTATGATGTGAGTGCCCTATAATGTAGCCTTAATTAATAAAATTATATTGTTTTTGCTGTCCGTATAAATTAAAAACCAGTATGTTTTTGCTAAACTATGAAATGTCTTTCAGAGAATATAAAATCCATTATGTTTAATTAGCAGTTTTGTAAGCTAACTAAAATTGTAAAAAGCCGTAAGTACATTTCAAATAAAAATTTGTTTATTTATAAACGCTTTATTTTTTAAATAATTCCTAAACACTGAACCAATTTGCAACTTTTCGTGAAGCCGGAGATTACTATTTTTTTTTTAATATTTAAGTAACTCTTCATACTTTGGAAACATTTTGTTTTTACAAAACTGTTTTAGAAAAAAATAAAAACATTGAAGCAAAAATACAGTTCATGTTTAATGTGGGTTTGTTTGAACCCAATCATTGCCAATAAACCAACATTATTAAGTCTTCAATGCGTAAGTATCTACAGAGTACAGATTAATATGTATCTAAATAGAGGTGAATACTGAATATGGCAACTAGGGTGCGCAGTCCCCTACACTAAGAAGGGGAGTCTGGCGCGGCTTGATTAATTTTCGGCAGTAAGAGGATTTCGCTCACCACACCGCCATATTACAGCCGTTCTTTGCCTAGGATTTGCACTCTTATAACTAGGTAAGACCTGTAAAAAGTACCCTTTTCGGGATTATTAATGTGGCTACACTCATACACTGGCTGTCTGGGTATCGGGGATTTTCAATTTTATAAAACGAGGAAATTATCATTACTTGGTAGCTATGAGCTGTTTTGGATCATCCTTACATATTATAAAACAAAGTCCTCCGCCGCGTCTGTCTGTCGTCCTGTTCGCGATAAACTCAAAAACTACTGCACCGATTTTCATACTGTTGTCACCAATGGATAGAGTGGTTCTCGAGGAAGGTTTTAGTATAACCGACATCCACGCGGGCGAAGCAGCGGGCATCAGCTAGTTCATTCATAAAAGTACTCTATAAGTTATAAACAATTATCGTAATTTTAATATATTCCTTGGCAATCGCATTAGACTAAGACCTGTAATGGTAGTTTTAAGGCATAAATATAATAAATAAATAAATTATTGTTGGATTGGAAGTCAAAGATGAAAATTGTATGGGATTTTTTAAAATAAGCTTTTATTTAGCTGAAGTGAAGGGTGAAGTTACCAACTTCCCTGTTTTACGCTCATAATGATTCCTGACAAGTGCAAAAAGCACCGACATCAAAGCCTAGGATATAACAAACATAATGATGTGTGTGTGTGTATTTTTGGCCAGCAAAAGTACCTAACCCTTTCCCGATCCCACCTAAAACCCGACAAAAATTACTTCACAGACACAAAAGAGTAGGTAAGTATTGAAATTATACGGCTTTTTGTTATAAGTATCAACACATTATTGAGCTGTTGTCAAGCTAAATATATAAAGGGGAGGCATTTATCAAAAATATTTACATTGGTAGCAAGTCAATTGGTTTCGGCTTAATTTGTGGGGAATTATGCGGTGCGGCCCGCCGGGAAATCAACTTTACATTCAATTTGCCGCCGTGCACAGATAAAAACCAATCTCTTCATTTTTACCTGTCGCGGCGAGAGAATAAACCCTCTTTGATGTTCATGAATATTTTAAAAGAAGTTTGAAACTTTAAAGCATTTCTTCTCGATACCGTCTATGTATTGTATCGTCGTTTCATTAGATAACTTACCTACCTATAATTTAACTGTTTGTAATGTCATGTAGAAAAGGAAAAATCTCCTACTCTTTTGCCTCTTATAGGTAGGTATAAGTATACGTAAAGTATATAATATGTGATGATGATGATGATACTTTTGCCTCTTTTATCCTCTTGACGTAATTTCATAGGTCCATTTTCCTTACTAGAAAGTTCAGGAAGCGAAAGAACGTGTCAGCTGGAGGTGTGGTGTCTAAGACACAGGTCTTTTTACTGAACTGCTGTCTTTCCGATCTGTCTAGTTCTCGCTCTGCATATTTCTTCTGCAACCGTTTAAAACCAAACCATTATGATCACCTACAATAGGTACCTACCTACCTATACAAAAGTATACCTACATTTTCTGATTCCTGGCTTGCCTATTAGGCTAGTGTAGAAGGTAACATTTGCTAAGTGTTTTTGCTGATAGGTAGGATCGAAAGGCAAGTAGATAATATTTAGAGCTTTAGCAATTCCACAGTGATATTAATAGGCGGTTGACAAGGTATTGTGCAGTCCACATACGAGTCGGTGGTGGCCGGCAGCGGAGGTATCGATGTCGTAATCACGGCCGCGCCGCCGGCAGCGCCATTCAATGAGATGAAATCACTATGCGGCGCTATGAATAATTCAGGTGCGGTCCGACGCCGCCCCCTCCTCGCCTCGCCGCGCATTGCACCCCCACTATGGATATTGATATAAAGTTGACAGAATATGTATGTCCAATACCGTACCTCCCGTCGATTTCTGTAATTTGACGACGATGTGTGCTTGCAGTTTGTGTCCTCTGCAATTGCAAAAGATTCATTTCTCGTAAATGATACATCTACAGATTCGACTTCAGCTTGAATTCACTGCTTTATTGGTCGGATTGGTCCAATGGTTTTCAGGTCGGTTAAAATGTCGGTAAAATAAAATCAATTTCAATTCAATTCAATAATTTAATAGCACATCTCTCAATAAATACAACAGCTTGTCTTAACTATGTAACAACAGTGAGTATCTAGTGGTGGTAGGAGATAGCGGGAGAGGAGTAAGTGACGTGCGCTACGGGAGCGGAGTAGGCGAGCTTGGCGACGGGAGCGGCGTAGGCGACTGGAGCGTGAGAGTAGGAGACCGGGGCGTGAGCGTAGGAGACGGGGGCAGGCGCGTAGGCTACTTTGGCAACGGGAGCGGCGTAGGCGAGCTTGGCTACGGGAGCGGCGTAGGCGATCTTGGCAGGGGCTTGCTGAACGGGGGCTCCCTCGTACCTCACCACAGCGTTGAAGCCGTGAACCTCATCAGCGGTGTAGTCGACGATGCGGTGCACGCCGTCGGGTTGTACGAGCGAGTAAGAGCCGTGCACGGCGTCGCCTTGGCGAGACTCCTGCTGCTGTTTCACGTCGCCGCTGTGGCCATCATGGACGGAGTACGAGAAGTCGTAGTGAGCGGGTGCTTCGGGCTGGGCGTACACCACTTTGGAGACGGGGACCAGGCCGGCGTAAGCCGCCGCAGCGAGGGACAAGACGATGACGAACTGCAAGTAAAATAAGTAAATGTTTTTAGTATAAGTATACTAAGAACTATAAACTGGGATAAACACAGAATAATTAAAATGGATTAAACATGATCACTATGATCAGACACCATTCAATAAATAATTTAAATAGCTCACTTTGGCAACCATTATTGCTGATTGTTTGATTTGTTGTTTCTGATTTGAGTGTCAGTAGTGGACTATGATAATGTGTGACCTGCTATAGTTTTTATACAGGCTAGTCGCCTGTAGGTCTCGTTGGTGACACACGCCCGCGGCGTCGTGCACAACTATTGAGAGCCGAAGGCCGACATTTGCATTGCTGAGCCAAAATTCAAAATATTACAAAACGATTAGCACCTGTTTGTACATTCCTGATTACATTAACGACGTAGGTATTAAATATAAAAGTAATCTTGAAATTCATGTCCAAAGTTGTGGTTTAGTACTAATTCATTCGGTTTAGGTGTTGCGAGGACCATGATTGAGCAAAAAATATTATTCTCACTGAACTTTTTGATGGGCTATATTTGGACTTTATTGCTTTGGATTAACATAAGTAGTTATACTAGGGAGGTACTTCATTTTCATATAAAATAGACTAGATTTTCTCCTTGATTTAGTTCAATTTAGTGTTTCAAACTTGTTGCGAATTAGTACGTGCAAAACCGGTTTTGAATTTCGGTTTTCAAGGCCCAAAACCGGAAACCGGTGATAGCCCCGGTTTCGGCTACATTTTTATAGTTTTTGTATAGTAGAATTTTAGCACGAAAACAATATTAATAATTATGTAAGTATATTCTCATAATGTATGTTTATATTTAATTTTTGAATTGTTTTTGATTTATGTATTCTGTTTCTCTTCTACTCTTACACACGTTGTCTACATCTCTTTTATCTACTTTCCTATCGCATGTATGCTGGAAGAGATTTCTTTAGAAATAAGCATTGCCTTTATACGAATTTTTCTGTTCCTTATTTCTTCTTTTCTGTATTTTTATGTGTGTGCATAAATGGTTAAATAAATAAATCAATATTCTTAGATACCCACAAAATCTACAAATAAAACAAATTTTAGGATATACCTTTTTAATCCATAATTAATGCGTACCAATTCGCGACCCATCCAGCGCAGCCCGCCTCCGGGCACCAAACTCCTTTGGCGATGTCAGGGCTCACTTGAGACATCGCCACCTCTCCTCATGAGGGCCGTGTAATGCGCCGACGATAGACTCCCCGATCTATCGCCCGCTGGCACCTCCTAGGGCGGCATCAGATCGCCATGGCGCCTCCTCCGCCGCCCTGTTCTCCTGCGACGAATCGCGTCAGCGAGGGAGTCTTCCTCCCTGACGCGCTCCGCCGCCTCCCATGCTCCCCTGCTGTCGGCCATGGCCTTGGCAACGGCCGGCAAGGAGAGGTCTGCCCCGATTGCTGCTGCGAGAGCACGGCGCTGCACCACCCAAGCAGGACAATGCTCGAGGGTGTGAAGCGCCGTGTCCTCACTGCAGCCGTACTGGTGACACACGGGAGTCACCTCCTGTTTAGCCAACTTGTGCAGGTATTTGCCAAAGCAGCCATGCCCTAACAACACCTGCACCAGACGGAAGGACAACGTCCCGTATCGTTTCCGTGTCTACTCTTCCAGGATCGGCTGGATGGACCCCACGGTCCAATGATCAGCACTGGGCATCTCCAGCCTCACCCTCCATTCGCTCAGCGTCCCATACGCTGAACTTCCCTACGCCATCTCTTAACCACTTCAGGCGGCGGGCGTCTGCCACTCTCCGCCTGCTGGTCTGCCCCACATCGGTATCGGTCGGTGAAGGGTGGGCGTTTTGGGGGACTGTCTTATGTAATTTTGACGTTCGAAAAGTGATGATTCTCAGCCTAGTTTGAATAAATGACTTTTGATTTTGATTTTGAATCCGGAATCCAGGAAAATCATTGCTGTTAGTCACACTGGTGTTACAACCTAGTGTGACCACGAGTCCGTACCCCTCGCTGCTCGTTCTGTGGCTCGTTGCTCGCCAACTCGTATCTAGTTGCTAGCTGTACTCGCTTCTCGCTAATCGTGCCTTAATTGGTGGTGACACGTGCCTTAATGTAATGTGTATACTATACATCTCTACCGCTCGTTACTGTATGTGCGTACCATTGTGACTTGTTCAGTAACAAGTTACGCATTTACCTATAAACTTAATTATGTTATTGTCACTGCACGTTGATGAAAAAGTTAGTGAAGAACTCATGAACTTAGGTATAGTTGTCAGCGATAGTACGTAAACAAGTGTGGTGGTCAAAGCTCGTTCATTTTTATTCAATCACAAGTAGCGATGGGTCGTTGACGGTTTTTCCGTTAACGAAAGGTCAACGTTGATTTACGTTCGTGAACTAGTTGATCAACTAGTTAAATTCGTCAACGAGTTAACGTGCACTAATGTCAACTTACAAAGTTAATCGTTAATCCATTCAACGGTTTTTATTCAACGCCGCGACGTTCAACGAGTTGAACTAATCTCTGAGTTGAGGAGAATGAATCAGGAGATCAACGGTTGATCTAATTAGTTCGTTGATTCAACGCCCATCGCTAATCACAAGCTGATATTAGTACCTAGATACTGAAGAATAAAGATGTCTGGATCCTCGACGTATAAACAGCAATTTTGCAGATAGATTTTAATCATGTTAAGGGGTCACTAAGTTGCCTCTCGTGTGCACGTGCAATGAGAATGTAGGGTTATTTTGAGCTGTACGTACAACCTTTTTGAAAAATAAATATGTACCTGCAGGATTGACCCTCAGTAAAACGTTGATAACAAAAAAAAGCTCCCACAAACAGGCGCGATATCGTGCCAGTTTGCACGAGGCTTGAGGGAGGTTCTGTTAGCGCTTCGCTCATAAGTAAGTAGAGATTGTCTAATATAAAACTGAACTCTTTTCCAAATAATCTATACAAACATTTGAGATGTGTAGATTTGTATACAAACATTTGCAACAAAAAGTAGAGGGGCATGCAGTTTTAAATTAAAAGATCTGTAATACTGAGCGATTAGTGGTAGTCATTACAAATTAGTACTGTGCCTCAAATCTTTGGTATTATCCTTATAATGAAAAGGATTTAAGAAAACGTGTTTTCTGGGAGATTTGTCGTTAAGGCATTATGGTTTTACTACGGCAGGTAAGATGTGGTAGATAGAATAGATAGATAAAACTACACTATTTATTATGTACACCATATAAAGAGAAAGTGGTAAGTAGATACAAATATAGTGTAGCTCGTAAGAAATGGGTTTTGTAATTAGGTAAAAAATATACTTAGTAGAATATTCAATTCAATAATAATTTATTAGTATCTATTCATTTCTAAAAAAATACAACAGTATTGTCTAACTATGTAACATAACAACAGTGGTTATCTAGTGGTGGTAGGAGATAGCGGGAGAGGAGTAAGTGACGTGCGCTACGGGAGCGGAGTAGGCGAGCTTGGCGACGGGAGCGGCGTAGGCGACTGGAGCGTGAGAGTAGGAGACCGGGGCGTGAGCGTAGGAGACGGGGGCAGGTGCGTAGGCTACTTTGGCAACGGGAGCGGCGTAGGCGAGCTTGGCTACGGGGGCGGCGTAGGCGATCTTGGCAGGGGCTTGCTGAACGGGGGCTCCCTCGTACCTCACCACAGCGTTGAAGCCGTTAACCTCATCAGCGGTGTAGTCGACGATGCGGTGCACGCCGTCGGGCTGCACAAGCGAGTACGAGCCGTGCACGGCGTCGCCTTGGCGAGACTCCTGCTGCTGCTTCACGTCGCCGCTCTGGCCGTCATGGACGGAGTACGAGAAGTCGTAGTGAGCGGGTGCTTCGGGCTGGGCGTACACCACTTTGGAGACGGGGACCAGGCCGGCGTAAGCCGCCGCAGCGAGGGACAGGATGATGACGAACTGCAAGTAAAATAGGTAAATGTTTTTAGTACATACTAAGAACTATAAACTGGGATAAACACAGAATAATTAAAATGGATTAAACATGATCACTATGATCAGACACCATTCAATAAATAATTTAAATAGCTCACTTTGGCAACCATTATTGCTGATTGTTTGATTTGTTGTTTCTGATTTGAGTGTCAGTAGTGGAATATGACAATGTGTGACCTGCTACAGTTTTTATACAGGCCTGCAGGTCCGTCTGTAGGTCTCGTTGGTGACACATGCCCGCGGCGTCGTGCACAACTATTGAGAGGCGAAGGCCGACATTTGCATTGCTGAGCCGAAATTCAAAATATTACAAAACGATTAGCACCTGTTTGTACATTCCTAATAAGATTAACGACGTATTAAATATAAAAGTAATCTTGAAATTCATATCCAAAGTTGTGGTTTAGTACTAATTCATTCGGTTTAGGTGTTGCGAGGACGCATGATTGAGCAAAGTATTGATTCTCACTGAGCTTTTTGAATGGCAATAATTGGACTTTATTGCTTCAGTTAAAGGTAAGTAAACTACATGTACTTCTTATTCATATGAAATTGACGAGATTTTCTCCTTGATTTAGTTAAATTTAGTGTTTCCGCAAAAAACTTGTTGCAGTCAAGTTCGCGATCTTCTTTTATGAATACCTACTTACAAAGCTTCACAAAACTCGGTAAAGTAATACATACCTAATACTTCCATGTACACAACTCATTCACTATGTTATGGACTAGGTACTTGTTGACGCCCTAAGAACGGTAGACAGTCAGACTAGAACACTAGATCATAGATAGTTTCTTCCTCTAGCGGTTCTTGCAGATACAATTCCAATCTTACGAACAAGAGGCGTCCTTTAAGCTTAAAGTGCTCCACTTGGTGTCTGCGTGAAGTTTCTGAATTCTTACTTCTGCTTCTGTAGGTACTTACTGTTTCTGTACTCTAACATAAAAAAAACATCACGCCTGTATTTCCCGAAGGGTCAGACAGAAGTATGTACCTAGTACCTATATACCTACACCCACATTTCTCCAGTTGTGTACACACGGCTACACATCAAGCTATACATTTCCAGTATAAGCTGACCTCGCATTGTACGGAAATCATGTACAATGCGAGATCAACATAAACTGGAAATGTATAGCTTGATGTGTAGCCGTGTGTACTAGTACATAGTAATTTATATTAAGTATTCTTTGCAATTGAATAATTTAATTTTACTCTTGCCATCAATTTATTTTTGTTGTTTATTTAATTGCGAGTTGATACAAGGTACCTAAGTAGTTTTAGTTTCTAAAATATTGCTAGCTGTTTGATTCTAAAAATAGACGACTTGGGTTACTTAGTTAGATAAGCAGGCCGAAGGGGCTGGCCACAAGATTTAGGTACTGAGGACACACATACCTAGTGCCTACAGCATGCCTAATGTTAGGTAAGTATCACCATTTCACCATCCAATTATAGGCACCTGTCCCACCGCCGACGAGGAAGCGACTATAGCTATCGACTATTTTGTCGCTCAAGAAACGTATAATAGGTAGATATAGGTTCCGTGTTGGTAAAACAGGTACATATATTGTTAGTTGATTGCTGACTGTTCAAACTGCCAGCGAGAACTTCCACTAGTTTGTCGTAGTGAGAAGAGCTATCAAAGAAAATACTCGCTCAACGCTTGGCGGGCAGAATACTCGCTGAGAGACTCTCGCTTGGTCCCTACATACGCATACCAGCAAGTGACTGGGAAGTAAGGCCTAGTCCGCACTACAAATTTTATTCGAGCGATTTTTATTACCTAGCGTGGTTTATATTCAGTGTAGGTATGTACGGCATTGCAACTAGCATGAATTTTAAATTTTAAATGTTTATACTATACATCTCTACCGCTCGTTACTGCGTGTGCGTACCATTGTGACTTGTCCAGTAACATGTTACGCATTTACCTATAAACTTAATTATGTTATTTTTACTGCACGTTGATGAAAAAGTTCATGAAGAACTCATGAACTTAGGTATAGTTGTCAGCGATAGTAAACAAGTGTGGTGGTCAAAGCTCGTTCATTTTTAATCAATCACAAGCTGATATTAGTACCTAGATATTGAAGAATAAAGATGTCTGGATCCTCCACGTATAAACAAACATTTTGCAGACAGATTTTAATCATGTCAAGGGGTCACTAAGTTGCCTCTCATGTGCACGTGCAATGAGAATGTAGGGTTATTTTGAGCTGTGTGTACTACCTTTTTACCCGACTACGGCGAAGAAAAAGGAGGGTTATGATTTTGACCGGTATGTATGTATGTATGTATGTATGTATGTATGTATGTATGTATGTATGTTCATCTGTTCCCTCCTATCTTCCAAACCACTTATCACAATTTGACAAATGAGGTATCGTTAGAAGCGTCGTGATTGTCCGCTGGTTATAGGCTATGTGAAGTCACATTAAATTAAAAATGGCGCCCTCTAGAGGACATAAAGTGAGGAACTTAAAAAAAAAAATGGTTTACTCGTACCATGTTGGGTATCAAATGAAAGGGCTTAATGAGCACATTTCAAAAATATATACATATATTATAACCCCAAAAGAATTTAAAAAAAAATCAAGTAATAAAAACTAAAACCCAACTACGACTTAAAAGGTATAAACAAGACACCACAGACAGACAAATTAAAAAGCCGGAGTCACACGTAATCTGTTCGATTTATGCCCTAACACGTGTGACTCCGGATTTTTAATTTGTCTGTCTGTGGTGTCTTGTTTATACCTTTTAAGTCGTAGTTGGGTTTTAGTTTTTATTACTTGATTTTTTTTGAAAAATAAATATGTAGGTACCTGCTGTATTGACCCTCAGTAAAACGTTGATAACAAAAAAAAAAGCTCCCACAAATATGTGATATCGCGGGCGCGATAAGGTTGCGCTGCCTGTCACGCTCGCGATATCGTGCCAGTTTGCACGAGGCTTTAGGGAGGTTCTGTTAGCGCTTCGCTCTTAGGTAGGTAGAGATTTTCTAATATAAACAGCACTCTTCCATAAAAAAACAATACAAACATTTGAGATGTGTATGCAACAAAAAGTAGAGGGGCATGCAGTTTAAAATGAAAAGATCTGTAATACTGAGCGATTAGTGGTAGTCATTACAAATTAGTACTGTGCCTCAAATCTTAGGTATTGTCCTTATAATGAAAAGGTGTTTTCTGGGATATTTGTCGTTAAGGCATTATGGTTTTACGACGGCAGGTAAGATGTGGTAGATAGAATAGATAGATAAAACTACACTATTTATTATGATATAAAGAGAAAGTGGTAAGTAGATACAAATGTAGAGTAGCTCGTAAGAAATGGGTTTTGTAATTAGGTAAAAAATATACTTAGTAGAATATTCAATTCAATAATAATTTATTAGTATCTATTCATTTAAAAAAAAATACAACAGTACTGTCTAACTATGTAACATAACAACAGTGGTTATCTAGTGGTGGTAGGAGATAGCGGGAGAGGAGTAAGTGACGTGCGCTACGGGAGCGGAGTAGGCGAGCTTGGCAACGGGAGCGGCGTAGGCGACTGGAGCGTGAGAGTAGGAGACCGGGGCGTGAGCGTAGGAGACGGGAGCAGGCGCGTAGGCTACTTTGGCAACGGGAGCGGCGTAGGCGAGCTTGGCTACGGGAGCGGCGTAGGCGATCTTGGCTACGGGAGCGGCGTAGGCGATCTTGGCTACGGGAGCGGCGTAGGCGATCTTGGCAGGGGCTTGCTGAACGGGGGCACCCTCGTACCTCACCACAGCGTTGAAGCCGTGAACATCATCAGCGGTGTAGTCGACGATGCGGTGCACGCCGTCGGGTTGTACGAGCGAGTACGAGCCGTGCACGGCGTCGCCTTGGCGAGACTCCTGCTGCTGCTTCACGTCGCCGCTGTGGCCGTCATGGACGGAGTACGAGAAGTCGTAGTGAGCGGGTGCTTCGGGCTCAGCGTACACCACTTTGGAGACGGGGACCAGGCCAGCGTAAGCCGCCGCAGCGAGGGACAGGACGATAACGAACTGCAAAACAAGGTTTGTGAATTAGATTTTGAAAATACCTAAACATAAAACAATTTCTTTAAGCTTGAAATCATAATTATGAGATATCCTCTCTTAATTATCATTTTTTACAAAATCAGAAAAAGTGCTCCTTCCAATTATCTTCAATTAATTTGGAGAACTCACTTGGGCAACCATTTTAGCAAGTATGTTGTTGCTGATTCGAGTATCAGTAGACGACTGTAATAATGTATGACTTGCTACACTTTTTATACAGAATTGTTGCTCGCATGCATGTTTCGCCGGTGACACGGCCTTCAGGGTCGTTCATTAAACTTCACAATAATTGAGAGTTGAAGGCCGACTACTGCATTGCTAAGCTGAACTTCACGACACTACAGATTTAAAACCTGTCGAGACATTCCTTGATAAAGCAGTATTCAGATAAGTAGGTACCTAATCGTTTGTAGCGATAACGTTACGCTTTCACGCTAAAACGGCTGAGCGGATTTGGATGTTTGGCACATGGATGGACCATGCAGGACCTGGAGAAGGATATGGCTGCTTTTCATCCTGGATCGCAGACGAAGTCGCGGACAACAGCTAGTCCATAATAAACCACTATGGATTACAATGATAACAAAATTTATTGTTTATATTATATTATTGTTTATGTTATTTATAATATATTGTTTAATTATTATATTATTACGTAATGCAATCTATGTATAAATAGTTTTAGAATAGGTGCTCATTCTTTTTCCATCTCGCAATGAAATGGCGGTAGACAATGTGTCTACCCTTAGGGCTTTTGATCGATTATTGCATCAGATTTCACATATGCCAAATGCCAATATGAAACGGGCGAGATTTTCTCCTTGACTTAGTTTAACTAAATGTTTCCGCAATAGACTGGTAACGAGTCAAGTTCACGACCTTTTTTAATGACTTATATTCTACATTACGTTAATTCATTCAGCTTCCATAAACATGTCTCAATTTACTCAGGACTTACAAGTCCATTTTTCAGGGTTTACAAAAAATCTCCGTCTTCACAAGTCGCCAAGTTCCGTAGTTGGCAGCGTTCATGTCATTGCGACAAGTCCTACACTGAACAAAGCCTGCTGTAAAGATCATTCATCATTTTGGGTTACTGCTTATTATTAGCTTCTCAATCAGACAACACCATTTAGCTACGGTGTTATCTAATAGTAACGAATATAAAATAAATTATGTATTATGAAAAATAGGTAACTGCCTCCTTGGTCTAGTGACCGCTAATGCTGAGCATGAGGTCCTGAATTCGATTCCCAGGTCGGGCAAAGTGTTATTGGGTTTTTCCATGAAGAATTTCTTTGTAGCAGCCCGGAATCTGGATTTGTGCCCGGTTGATATCTATAGCCCCGTCCCCTATTAGATGGGGCTTTAACATAACTGGCGAATGTGGGTGTATACAGAGTGTTAGGGTAAACACCGTTATCCTTGCAACCAGTGGTTTGGTTTCATTTATAGAACGTAAAATTAATGGAAAATTACAACTTTATTTTTTATTTTTTTTTATCTACATTTTACCACAGGAGACGTAAGTTTGTTGCCCTATGCGCTAGGGCAACGAACTTGCGTCACAACACGGTCACGGGCAGTCACGGGCGCGAGGTGCGGGACGTGACCTGACCGGCCGCGAACGCGACCCCTCCTTCAGTCTCTCAGCTATTTCGCTAGCGAGTACGGTGTCGGATAGAAACTTTTTAATTTTTTTTAATGAAAATAACGTTATTTTTTTGTTGTGTTCGGTCATTTGTTCTTATATTTAAGTCAACTACACATGGTTTGAATGACAAGAGTGTTTACCCTTACATCCTGTATAGGTACCTACACCTCTGCCTGCTCTGCCTCTGCCCTTTGGTAATGTTATGTTTTATTAGTAAAATGAATAGGTACCTAATGTAGCTTTTTGTCATTAATGAACAAATGCTTTATTTTTGCTACCTGTGCAGCGTGAGATCAGTTCAGAACGATTGCTGATATTCACGACACAATCGAATTTTAAAAGGGCCTTTTTAAAGCACCTTGTTGAAAATACTTGTTGATTGAAGATGTTATAAAAATTTAAAACTTCACGTCGAAAACAACCGGCCTTTCAAACAACACGTCTTTGTCGTATACAATAAATAGCAAGTAGTGGTACTTATATTATGAATTTTTGTGGTGTAGGTTACTAGTTTTGAAGTTGTTTTTTTTTTCTATGACAATTTCATGACTCTTTCTTTCCTAATATTGATGCTAAAATGTTGCAATACTAACACAATATCATAGGTACTGTATTGTGGCAGTTTTATCACAAGGTTATTAAGGATAATGCCGCACCGTGGGAAGGTGTACGTGTGGGGTATCGCAGACATCGGAAGTTCCTAGGTGCGCGGTGCGTGACGGTCTGTGGCCGTCTGCCGTGCGTGTCCGTCCGCAAAATCGCGGATCCGATGGGATTTCCCAACGGCAAAAATGACAAATTCCATACAAACTTTCATCCTCTATTAAACTGATATTTTAGGGGATGAATTTTAAAAACTGTTCCGTAATGCTCATTTTCGGAATAATTGTGTACATACGTCTAGACCAACGGATCCAATGGTTTAAGCTGTGCTTTGTCTGTCAGTGAGTGTTTTTAACAATATCGCGCTATCTTTCGAATCTGATACTTACGACAATCCAGACAGAGCATCATTGGCGTAGAAAGCGTCATGACATTTTAGTTGTTTTGGTTCGTTAAGTCCCATTTCTTTCTTTCATACGTCAGTGTCAAGTTTTCAAGATACCCAGCACCTTCCTAAGTTTCGATGCGCTTGTGTTACGGGTTACGGCTAACTTAGTGCCAGGTGCCAGGCCAGCTGAGTGGCTAGAGTATTTTTACAAAATTTTCGTAATTCGACTTTGCCTTGCAACCATTAACAATATTTATCTGAGGTGGGTTTTTGGTTTTGATGTTAGCCGTCTAGCACAAAAGTATGAAAAAACAACTCAAGTCCTGACTGTGATTATCCATTGTTTTTTTTTCATACATTTTGTACATATGGTACTTGATGCTCAAAGTCCGCGGCTGACTATACGTTTGGTTATAACGCGGCCTTAGACTTACAGCAGCTGTGAGGTGTAAGTTTATGCGATACTAATAATAAAGAAGGACATTTAATTCATAATAATTTATTAGCACCTATTTATTTAAATATATAACTGCTTGCTTAACTATTCAACAATAGTATCTAGTGGTGGTAGGAGATGGCGGGGGAGGAGTAAGTCACGTGCGCTACGGGAGCGGCGTAGGCGAGCTTGGCGACTGGGGCGGCGTAGGCGACTGGAGCGTGAGAGTAGGAGACCGGGGCGTGAGCGTAGGAGACGGGGGCAGGCGCGTAGGCTACTTTGGCAACGGGTGCGGCGTAGGCGATCTTGGCGGGTGCGGGGTGCACGGGGGTGCCCTCATAGCGCACGTTAGCGTTGAATCCGTGCACTTCGTCGGCGGTGTATTCGACGATGCGGTGTACGCCATCGGGCTGCACGAGCGAGTACGAGCCGTGCACGGCGTCGCCTTGGCGAGACTCCTGCTGCTGCTTCACGTCACCGCTGTGGCCGTCATGGACGGAGTACGAGAAGTCGTAGTGAGCGGGTGCTTCGGGCTCTGCGTACACCACTTTGGAGACGGGGACCAGGCCGGCGTAAGCCGCCGCAGCGAGGGACAGGATGATGACGAACTGTAATTAAAATAAATAGTTTTAGATTGTGCTAAAAACTATAAAATGGTATAAATGCGGCATGATAGATAGGTCTAAAAAAATATCTAATACTATTAATATAAA
Organism: Lithophane socia; assembly: GCA_947522985.1. Lineage (NCBI taxonomy): Eukaryota > Metazoa > Arthropoda > Insecta > Lepidoptera > Noctuidae > Lithophane > Lithophane socia. Next base: position 4,219,551 of record OX383267.1, read on the forward strand.
TAACTCACTTTGGCAACCATTATTGCTGATTGTTTGATATGTTGTTACTGATTTGAGCGACAGTAGTAGACTATGATAATGTCTGACCTGCTACAGTTTTTATACAGGTTTGGCGCCTGTAGGTCTAGCTGGTGACAAACGGCGCGCCTGCGGCGTCGTTTACAATGATTGAGAGGCGAAGGCCGACATGCTGCATTGCTGAACCGAACCTCAAAATATTACAAACTGATTAGCACCTGTTTGTGCATTTTTATGTAGATTAACGATTTTTATGAAATGTGAGAGTAGTCTTCAAATGCCTAATTTTGAAATGGGCGGCAGGGTGCTGCATTAAATTAAAAAGTTGTGGACTAGTCTTGAGCTAGTAGCAATTTATTCGGTTTAGATGTTGCAAGGACCATGATTGAGCAAAAAATATTATTCTTACTGAGCTTTTTGATCGATTTCATTTGAACTTTATTGCTTCAGATTAACATAGGTATGGGTTTGGGTTCAGTATATTACATGTACTTTATATTTATATGACATGGACGAGATTTTCTCCTTGACTTAGTTTAATTATCTGCAAAAAAACTTGTTCGAATCAAGTTCGTGGCCTTCTTTTAATACCTAGATCTTTTTTTTAATCATATAAAGCTTCACATAACTTTATTATTATATAGCTTCACATTACTTTGAATACATACCTAATATTGCCATGCACACCACTCATTTATCATGTTACGGATTTCTTGTGGACGCCCTAAGCGTGGTCAGACAGACTAAATCACGGTTTTTTTTTTCTACTGTCTCTTGCGAATACAGTGCTGATCGTAAGAACAAAAGGCGTCCTATGAGCTTATAAATAAATAAAAAATGAGCTTATAGACTAGTCCCTTTCAATTTAGTGTCTGCAGTAGTCTGCGTGAAGTTTCTGAATTCTGCCTGTGTACATATTTCGCCAGTTGTGTGCCTAATAGTCATTAATATTATTCCGTATTTTGCAATTCAATCATTTAATTTCACTTTTGATGCTGTCGGGTATAAAGTCGATATAGGTAACTAGTTATGAAGGTTAGAAAGAAAGAAAGAAAGAAAGAAATAATTTATTTGCTAGTAATGTAGGTATACATATAAGTTGGAATATTTGTAGATTGTGCTGATACTGCCTTACGGTATGCAAAGTAAGTTGGTTGATAAGGGGATGATCACAAGATTTACTGAGGACCCACATACCCACCTACAGGTACTTACCACCAATCACTTTCCCTATTATAACTTAATGTTTATAATACTTACGCATCTCATCATCTACATTGTACTCACATGTTAACATGAATGATGTAACCAATATACTTATTGTAAAAATATTCTGATTTAAAAGAGTGTCCGTGGAGTTTCTTGCCCGTTCTTCTCCATAGGAACCTACTACGCTTTGGATTGGGCAACCAGCTTCATCTTCTTGACAGACCGACCTCTTGACAATTCAAAAGTACCTGTAATTGGTTTATCTGAAATAAATGCTTTGAGTTTGTGTTTGAGTTTCTCTACCGTTAGCTACTGCGTATGCGTGCCATTGTCCAGTGACTTGTCCATTAACATGTTATGTTGAACTATGAAGTTTATGTTATTACCACTGTAAGTACGTTGATGAAAAAGTTCGTCAGGAAATCCAGATTTTACAGTTGTCAGCAATTGTGAACAAGCGTTCTGATCAAAGCTCGTTAATTTTTAATCACTTTTCAATCAAACACAAGGTGATATTGCTACATAGATATTTAAGAATAAAGATATCCAGATCCTCTACATTGGAACACCAATTTGAAGGAAGTTTTTGGCAGACAGCTTATAATCATGTTTTGGTAAGGTAAGGGGTCACTTAGCTGCTTGTGTAGGCAATGAGAATGTACGGCTAATTTGAGCTGCAGGTGTTTTTTGCTTTTTGGGATTAGGTATTTGCAGGATTGACCCTCACCAGTAAAACGTCGATAACACTTTAGGGAGGTACTGTAAGCGCTTCGCGCTAGGTAGGTAATTTTGACTTGCATTCTGAGCGATTAGTGATAGTCATTTAAAAAAAATATGTAAGTACCTTGCCTCAGATCTTATTACTATGTCTTATTTAATAAGTTATAATGAGAAGAATTTAAGGAATTGTGTTTTCAGGGAGATTTGTCATGAAGGTATTATCATTGGTAGGTAAGATGTAGTAGATAGAATAGATAGATGAAACTACACTTTTTATAATGTACATGTAAAGAGAGATTGGTAAGTATGAAATGTTTTTTGCAAATGTAGTGTAACTCGTAAGAAATGGGTTTTGTTATTGTGTAAAAAATATAGTAGAATATTCAATTCAATAATAATTTATTAGTATCTATTCATTTCTAAAAAAATACAACAGTATTGTCTAACTTTGTAACAATAATAATAGTAGGTATCTAGTGGTGGTAGGAGATAGCGGGAGAAGAGTAAGTGACGTGTGCTACGGGAGCGGCGTAGGCGAGCTTGGCGACGGGAGCGGCGTAGGCGACTGGAGCGGGAGAGTAGGAGACCGGGGCATGAGCGTAGGGGACGGGGGCAGGCGCGTAGGCTACTTTGGCAACGGGAGCGGTGTAGGCGATCTTGGCTACGGGAGCAGCGTAGGCGATCTTGGTGGGAGCTTGCTGGACGGGGGCACCCTCGTACCTCACCACAGCGTTGAAGCCGTGTTCCTCGTCAGCGGTGTAGTCGACGATGCGGTGCACGCCGTCGGGTTGTACGAGCGAGTAAGAGCCGTGCACGGCGTCGCCTTGGCGAGACTCCTGCTGCTGCTTCACGTCGCCGCTCTGGCCGTCATGGACGGAGTACGAGAAGTCGTAGTGAGCGGGTGCTTCGGGCTGGGCGTACACCACTTTGGAGACGGGGACCAGGCCAGCATAAGCCGCCGCAGCGAGGGACAGGACGATGACGAACTGCAAGTAAAATAGGTAAATATTTTTAGAATTAACGTATAACCTTAAACTAGGATAAATGCAGAATAATGATTAAAGATACTGAAACAAACAAAAAAAGTAATTAAATAACTCACTTTGGCGACCATTATTGATGATTGTTTGTTATGTTGGTGCTGATTTGAGTGTCGGTAGTGGACTATGATAATGTGTGACCTGCTACAGTATTTATACAGGCTGGTCGCCTGTAGTTTTCGTTGGTGACACACGCCGGCGGCGTCGTGCACAATGATTGAGAGGTGAAGGCCGACATGCTGCATAGCTGAGCCGAAGTTCAAAATATTACAAACTGATTAACACCTGTTTGAACATTCCATAATAGATCAACAACTTTATGAAATGTGAGAGTCAAAGTATAGTTGTACAATGAAACTAGAGTGCGTTTCAACAAATAGTTCCTTTGCCGTAATATTGGCTACACCTACACTGTTGTAGGACGAACAAGCATAGGCTACAGCGCAGCGCTACTTACTAAGTCCGTTTTTAAAGTTTAGTGGAGTAACATTACGGCATAAGAACACATGAAACTGGCAGCGTCTTGTTTTTTTAATACATTTCACAAAACAATCGCACAAATGTTTACAGGGGGTTCACTGTCAACGACATTCGAGCGCCAAAAGCAAGGAACTCACCTACGGCGAGGCCAAAAGATCCTTGCAGCATCAAATACCTAAGTCACATTTTGGAATGGGAAAAAAGACTACAACTGCAGCACGCATTTAATTTAAAAGTTGTAGTCTTTTTTAGTAATTAATTTGATTTAGATATTGCAAGGACAATGATACAGCTATTGCAAAAAATATGAGGTAAGTAGATTTATATTCTCACTGAGCTTTTTGTGATGATTGCATCAGAATAACAGGTATAGCAATAAAGATAAGTATTCATAATGAAATGGGCGAGTTTTTCTCCTTGACTTAGTTCAATATTTGTTTCCGATAAAAAAAACTTGTTCTGAATCAAGTTCACGATCAGTTCAGCTTTATTTTTACAAGCTTTACATTAGCTTGGTTTGTTCATATGTGTTTCCGGTTACTCCAATTGTCATCCATTTTTCAAGCACTTCCTGGCATCTGATTGAGCTGAAACTTGGCATACCTGTATAACAACCGAGACATTTTGAAAAAATGATACCATGGAACTGGTCTGATGATGGATCCAGAAGTTGGCTAAAGGAACTCCTCAATCAAACGAGATAGCACCTTCGTGTTTAGACTCATTAGCTATGTATACAAGTGCATTGACACTATAGGTGGTGTTCAGGGTCTGATGATGGAGCCGGAAGGCGGCCCTGGGAAACCCCCCTTTTTATTTTTTTAAAGCATTAAGCTCCCCTAATCGCGATCTCCTTGCCGTGAATTTAGGCATGGCGAGCCTCGATCGAATATGAACTGTTATTTGTGTGTTTTTCTTGTGGGCCGATATGATATTATATCTTATCTTGGAGATAAATTGCTGAGCAAATTAATAAGCATAATTTAATAAAGCTATATAATTAATTCATTATAATATGTGGTTTTCAAGTTGCTAGGTATCTGCGTAAAGGGTCTCTGAATTTTAGGATCAGCAGACAGATATGCGCCAATGTGAACATACGTAAAGCTATCACCAATCGGTTTCCCAGACGTGGTGATTATATGACTATAAGCTGTGTGCCCGATGGGATTTCTTATAGACAAAAATGACGAACTGCCATCCCCTAATAAAAACCCTTCAGGGGTGAATTTTCGAAAATCATTCCGAACTGCTCACTTTCGCTATATCTTCGGAACTCTTGTTAAATTAACCACAGGAGGTTAGTTCCATGGTGTGCCTAAAATCATACTTTGTGTGTCTTATGATGAAAAGCATTTTAAAAATCGGGTTTTCAGGGAGTTTTGTTGTAACGTTGTTTTGGTTTTCCTTTCGGCGTTTAAGATATGATGTGCGTAGGTTAGGTACATACCTACCTCAACTTTTTGCAAATTTAGACAAACCCGACACACAGATTATGTCATTAGGTAAAAAATATAGTAGAATATTAAATTTTTTAGTAATAATTACTATCTATTCATTAAGTAGGTATAATTAACCTACCTCTTAGTGGTTAGGGTATTTTACTTAGGGTATTTTCGTAATTGGTATTTGCTTTACAACCATTGACTACTTTTGGGTTTGATGTTTAGGTCTCGTTCACACCATTATTCAGCCGCTGACGGCGAAGAGTCAGTCAGGTACAAACAATATGAAAAAGCAACAGATCGGTTAGTCGGCGGCTGAAGTTGTTTATTCATACATTTTGTACTAGATGTCTAACAGTCGGTGACCGAGTTATGTTACGTTTGGTGTGAACGCGGCCTTAGACATCCAGCAGCCGTAAAAAGGTGTAAGTGTATGCGAAATTAATAATAATAAAGACGGACATTGAATTCATAATAATTTATTAGCACCTATTTATTTCAATATATAACAGCTTGCTTAACTATTCAACAATAGTATCTAGTGGTGGTAAGAAATGGCGGGAGAGGAGTAAGTAACATGCGCTACTGGAGCGGCGGCGTAGGCGACCTTGGCGACGGGGGCGGCGTAGGCGACTGGAGCGTGAGAGTAGGAGACCGGGGCGTGAGCGTAGGAGATGGGGGCAGGCGCGTAGGCTACTTTGGCAACGGGAGCGGCGTAGGCGATCTTGGCTACGGGAGCGGCGTAGGCGATCTTGGCAGGAGCTTGCTGAACGGGGGCACCCTCGTACCTCACCACAGCGTTGAAGCCGTGAACCTCATCAGCGGTGTAGTCGACGATGCGGTGCACGCCGTCGGGCTGCACGAGCGAGTACGAGCCGTGCACGGCGTCGCCTTGGCGAGACTCCTGCTGCTGCTTCACGTCGCCGCTCTGGCCGTCATGGACGGAGTACGAGAAGTCGTAGTGAGCGGGTGCTTCGGGCTGGGCGTACACCACTTTGGAGACGGGGACCAGGCCAGCGTAAGCTGCCGCAGCGAGGGACAGGACGATGACGAACTGCAAAACAAGGTTTGTGAATTAGATTTTGTATATTATATGTAATACCTATGTAAAATAGTCAATCAGAAAAGTTGAGTTTTAACCCTTTTTTATAGCATATTTAGAAAAGCCAGATTAAAATTGAATTATGTAACTCACTTTGGCGACCATTTTTGCAAGTTGTTGCTGATTTGAGTATCAGTAGGTAACTGTAATAATGCTTAGCTTGCTACAGTTTTTATACAGGACTACCGGTGTCGCCCGCCTTGTCAGTGACACACGGCACGCCTGGGGCGTCACATTGATTGAGAGTTGAAGGTCGACTGCTGCATTGCTGAACCGACTCACGATTCTGCAGATACAACCTGTACAACCCGTCGAAACATTCCTTAAAAAGCAGTAAGTACGTATGAGTGCTTTTGATATTTTAATAAAAATGGGTGCTTCGTGGCTGGGTGTTTTAAAACATGTTTATTTTATCAATTTGTGTGTTGTTACAAGCAGACTCTGTTGTTAATCTTAGTACCTAGATACTATTATTGCATCAGATTTCATGTATGCCTATCAGAAATGGACAAGTTTTTCTCCTTGACTTAGTTCAACTTGTTTCCGCAAACGTGTTTCCGCAAAAATCTTGTAACGAGTCAAGTTCATGACCTTCTTTGTTTATTAATAAATCGTTTAACGTATATTTTGCTTCTCCAGCCAATTTACAGTAGACTATCAACCCCATTTTGCGGGCTTAATAAACACTGGAAACCCCCCTTTTTCACAGATTTACAACGTTCAAATATCTATATTAGAGCGAGGAAGCTAATAGATTAGTAAAAATAGATTTACTTTAAATTGACATGCTTATATTGTATACATTGACATAGTTATTATTGTAGCCAATGACATTTGATGTAAAATTTATTATGACATTTTCTATTCTATTGTAATTTAAATGATTTGACTTTAATTTGTAAATTTTTTAAAATGAATTTATTAATATTTCTAATGTTAATTTAAAATAATAATTAATTGAATAAGATCTGCATGCCCACTTGACGGCAAAACATGGAGAACTTACTTTATGACACTACCTATGTACATAACCCATGTTTGCAAAGGAATAAATGATTTGATGATTTGATTTTGATTTGAAGCTCTTCGCTAAATAATAGTAATCAAATCAAATCAAATCAAATCAAAATCAGTAAAACTCGCATAGAAGACTCTATACTACAGTATTGGTGCGTCCTACAAACGGTGTTAGCTTACTTGGTTACACCTTATAGCAAGTATTATATGAATATAAAAGAAAGAAAGAAAGAAAATAAATTTATTTGACCCAGAATTGCTATTTTAACAAAAATTTGCAAAATTGCAATGTTCTGATTTGGTTTAAATCCTAAGTAGCCACAAGAAAGAGTGGCTAAAAATATCGAATCGATAACTAAGAGGAAGATTCCGAAACTACTCAGAAGTCTAATCTGACATGTGTTTAGTATAGCTATAAACATGTGTGATACGGTCATATGTTTAGCTATAATTTTAAGTGATCTCTCATTATTTTGTTTTAATACTGCTAGGGTCAGTCAGAATTTAGAGGAGAATGTTTTTACTTGCGGGGAGCGGGTCACAACCAAATGTAGTTCATTAATTTTTTAATCAGATTACTTTTATATTATTTAAAAACTCTGAAATCCTGAAAGAAAAGTAGTTTTGTATCATTATTTCCCACTGACAAGTCGTATCGTAGGCAGATTACGTCGTCGTACCATCCGCGATTTCCATAGATTTCAGTTCATTTACAAAATGTTGGTACGTAAAAACAAAACACGTGCGAGTGTAGTGATAACATCAAGCAAAGTGTAATTTATTTCAATTACGCACATAAAAGGCACTTTAGAACGTCAAAAACAAAGAAATAGAACTGATTCTAAGTATCCATTTGCTGTTTAATAAAGTAATGATTATACGAGAAAGGCGAGACAAATAGGAAAACCATTATTTTGTGAAACATGGTTTTATTGCATAAAAATTGCAGAAGGTATGACAGCTGTGACAGAGAATAATTACTTACTTTCTTTTAGATAATAGAATGGTTAACATAAACGCGTCAGAGAACGTAATCCTAAAGACGAGCTGGAGCTCTCTTCTCTCTTGTAGAGCGCCGAGTTGCTGAAATTGCGTGTTGCTGAGATTTCTCAGCTATTGATATTTTTTTAACCTGAACAGCACGTATTTCCACAGCACCCTCGGCAACCTCATAGTGATCTTCGGATTCAGATTGATCACTCTCTTGTGACGGCAGCGGAAGAGATGCGAGCTGTGTCAGTTCGATATGGTGGTTTCACGACCATCCGGTAAACTTACATGAGAATAAGATCAATTAGCTTCCAAAAGCACTTTCTTCCACCTCAGAATCGTATTTTGATGTTTTATGCTTTTTTCGTATCAATAGGTCCAAAAGCCATGTTGGCATCCATTCCCCATTTACAGATCGTCGTGTATGTTTAATAAAAAAATCATGGGGTGTGCCGTGGACAGCAATGCACGAATATAATGAAGATCGTATGGTAAGACTAGCTCCCAGCTAGCTGTTTCAAGATTTATATGAATTATGAGAATAGTCAAAACTTGTCATTCATCGCATAATACTTGCATCATACAGGAAAAGTTGAGTCAGCCATAGGATTGATATGTTTACAATGGATAGAATAATTTCCTGTCAATTCAAATGATGTATAGTACCAATTAATCGACTTTTGTCACTAACCGTACATAAATGTATTAGATTTGGGGTTTCTGTTAATAAGGTAAGTTAATGAGATAATAATAAAATTTGTACATTCAATCCAAACTAATATTATAAATGCGAAAGTAACTCTGTCTGTCTGTCTGTCTTTCTGTCTGTCTGTCTGTCTGTCTTTGCTTCACGCCTAAACTACTGAACCGATTTGTGTAAAATTTGGTACAGACATAGTTTGGAACTTGAGAAAGGACATAGGATAGTTTTTATTACAAAAAATAAAATAAAAAATAAAATTTATTCCGGACATACAGCGCCATCTATTGGTCAAGAGTCGGCATCAATTCAGTACTGAAAATTCATCGGAAAAATGTAAATAAATAGTAAAAAGGTATGAAAAATATAATATAATACAACTTTTAGTACATAGAAAATGCTCTAACGGAGTATAGATAATTCTATTAGTACTATATGTCGAGTTGGTGATCGCGCAATGGTGTCGATCGTTACACGAGTTCGGTTCATGTTATTGTTTTAATTCACTGAAAAAAGTAAATAAATAGTAAAAAGGTATGAAAAAAATAATATCAATATAATAAAACTTTTACTACAAAGAAAATGCCCGAACGGAGTATAGATAAATAATCCGAGTTGTCACTATGCTCGATAGATGGCGTTGGGATCGAAATAGATCGCGCTATGGTTTCGTTACACGCATTTGGTTGGGTATCGGCCGAGCGCTTCGGTACTGTCGTGGAATTGTGGATTGGTCGTTTCGTAAATTTAAAATTGGTAAATAAAAGGTTTATTTGTTGGGTTGTCTGGTGGTTGTTTTCAAAATAGGTTCCGTTGTATTTGTCGATTAAAAGGTTTATTTGTTGGGTTGTCTGGTTGTTGTATAATGTAAGTTTAATTGGATCTCGATTATTAGTAGATACTAATAAGCGAGATCGGGAACTATGTGGGTAAAACCAAAAATCTGCCGGAAGTCACTATTCCACGCGAACGAAGTCGCGGGCAAAAGCTAGTTCATAATAATTTAATAGCACCTATTTATTTTAATATGTAACAGCTTGCTTAACTATTCAACAATAGTATCTAGTGGTGGTAGGAGATGGCAGGAGAGGAGTAAGTGACGTGCGCTACGGGAGCGGCGTAGGCGAGCTTGGCGACGGGGGTGGCGTAGGCGACTGGAGCGTGAGAGTAGGAGACCGGGGCGTGAGCGTAGGAGACGGGGGCAGGTGCGTAGGCTACTTTGGCAACGGGAGCGGCGTACGCGATCTTGGCTACGGGAGCGGCGTAGGCGATCTTGGCGGGTGCGGGGTGCACGGGGGTGCCTTCGTAGCGCACGTTAGCGTTGAATCCGTGCACATTGTCGGCGGTGTATTCGACGATGCGGTGCACACCGTCCGGCTGCACGAGCGAGTACGAGCCGTGCACGGCGTCACCTTCGCGAGACTCCTGCTGCTGCTTCACGTCGCCGCTGTGGTCGTCATGGACGGAGTATGAGAAGTCGTAGTGAGCGGGTGCTTCAGGCTCAGCGTAGACCACTTTAGAAACGGGGACCAGGCCAGCGTAAGCCGCCGCAGCGAGAGACAAGACGATGACGAACTAGAATAAGATTGGTATTATTAGTAAGAAAACTCTAAATTGGGAAGATTCGTTTAATAGGAAAGATTGAGACGATAGAGAAAGAAGAAGAAATAAGGAGAAAATGAGAGATCGATTGCTATTGAGTTTATCCATGTGGAATTTTTCAGTAGCGGCCTTGATATGTGCCCGGTTGATGGCAATAGGCTCACCCCCTGTTCCATGGGAGTTAAACATAACTGGCGTAATGTGGGTGTACTATAGTTTCACCTCTGCCTAACCTTTCGGGGATTACAGGCATGATGTTGTGTTATGTTATTGAGAACCTTGAATTAATTTCATGCTTCATAATATCGCATTAGGCGAGATTTTTTTAAATTAATTTAATCAGATTAACCTTATTATCAGAAATATAAACCTACCTTGGCGACCATTTTTGAATTGGTGTTGCTGATATGAATATCAATACTGAACTGTGACAATGTGTGACCTGCGACAGTTTTTATACTATGTTGACGCCTATACTTCGCTGGTATCTTTGTTGACACACTGTAAGCCTGGGGCGCCGCTGAGTGTGTAAGATACAATGATTGAAGAGGTGAAGGTCAGTGCACTGTGTTGCCTAATCCTAACGGCTCGGCTTGTGACCAGTGACCACAATCTACAGAATTCACAAATTGTACTGAGAAAAAATGTTTTTATGCTCGTGCGTTCATACTTGCCTCGATGTGCTGGAACGAGCCCTTGACTGCTTTCTTAGAACGTAGTTTTTATTCGGGCAAAGAAATCAGTCTATCATAAATCTATATACATACTTTAATAAATAAATAAATAAATATACATAGGTAGATTTATTATAAATTGTTTGTCTGTATGTCCGCGTTCTTCTTCTGAACTACGCATTAGATTTTGATGAGGAGGCTAGTAATTAAATAATTGTTATTATTTTAATTTTATTTACTCTTTAATTTTTTATTGATTTATCTCAATTAAAAATATCAATCGAAGACAACTGTTATCTTGACTTACAACTTGTATTATTTGCGGATTAATCTCGAAATAATCGGGTTGTTATTGTAGATGTATCTAATAACGTTTATAACCCTTTTATGCAAATACTAGCTTTTGCTAGCGGCTTCACACACGTGGAGGTGGCAATCATTCCACCTGCTACCGGAATAAAAAGTATTCTATATCCTAACACAGACCATGGTCGGCAATCTGCATGAGTGCTTTTCATAAGGTAACAGACAGACAGAGTTACTACTGATCCTTTATACACGATATGTAAAATTATAAGAAGTTTGTAAAGCATTAAGTTTCAGTTCAAAAAACAGATATTTCTTTCGGTATCAATCCAAAGACAGGAGAATGTATTTACACACCTCACAGGTGTCAATTCATATGTGGGATCGTGTCGTGTAGATCGACCGCGTGCGCAACCTTCACCTCTAAATTATTATACAACGCCCCCGAGGCTTGTCACCGTTGATACACTGAAGGCGACAATTTAAGTATAAAAAGTGCACCAGATCGTACATTGTCACAGTTACGTACTGATATCCAAACCAGAAACACAAAACTAAAATGGTCGCCAAAGTAAGTTTAAAAATCTTTCTATTCATAGAAAAGAAAATTCAATCAAATCAAAAAAAATCAAATACCATTAAATACAAAAACAACACACTAAGCAGTTCTAGCAAAATAGATAGTGCCAAGATACTATTTACCCGACTACGGCGAAGAAAAAGGAGGGTTATGATTTTTGATTTATCTAATAAAATATGTTTTGTTTCTAGTTCGTCATCATCCTGTCCCTCGCTGCGGCGGCTTATGCTGGCCTGGTCCCCGTCTCCAAAGTTGTGTACGCCCAGCCCGAAGCTCCCGCTCACTACGACTTCTCGTACTCCGTCCATGACGACCACAGCGGCGACGTGAAGCAGCAGCAGGAGTCTCGCGAAGGCGACGCCGTGCACGGCTCGTACTCGCTCGTGCAGCCGGACGGTGTGCACCGCATCGTCGAATACACCGCCGACAATGTGCACGGATTCAACGCTAACGTGCGCTATGAGGGCACCCCCGTGCACCCCGCACCCGCCAAGATCGCCTACGCCGCTCCCGTAGCCAAGATCGCCTACGCCGCTCCCGTTGCCAAAGTAGCCTACGCACCTGCTGCCGTCTCCTACGCTCACGCCCCGGTCTCTTACTCTCACGCTCCAGTCGCCTACGCCGCCCCCGTCGCCAAGCTTGCCTACGCCGCTCCCGTAGCGCACGTTACTTACTCCTCTCCCGCCATCTCCTACCACCACTAGATAGTATTGTTACATACCTACTTAGGCAAGCTGTTGTATTTATTGAAATGAATAGGTGCTATTAAATTATTATGAATTATTAATGTTTGTTTTTATTTTATTGCTCCACAAACTTACTGCTATAACAGTTTTTTAAACACGTTCATGACAGCAACAGATCCCGGATTAAAAACGGTAACAACATCTTGATCAGAAATGATCAGAAATATGTAATGTTACATTACATTAGATATCCTACCCTGCTAGAGAGCATACAGCTATGATGAAACAGGCATCAACGTTCGATACTAACAATAAAAAATAAATAATCTTTGACTTTTCCATAAACACACAAACATTTTTACACGTCAATATTATTTTAAAAACTAGACGAGGCCTGCTTGACCTGTTACTATGTCACAAATACGCTATATCTAATCGCTTAAACGCAACATTGCGCTTAGACTATTTAATCATACGGAGGCTCTAAATCCATTAGCATAATAACATGCTCTGATAAATGGTGTATTACAAATTAAATACGACACATAATTAGTTTATAAAATAAATTGCAACTATAATTTTAAGCCATGCATTAAAATATTTGAAAAGACAAGAGGTCACCATTTTATGATGACCTGTCGCTTTCTACATTTCTTCGTGCGAACGAACCATAAAAAGAAGCTTTGTAGGTCTGAATAAACTGGTGGGGTCCAATAGAGAAATTAAAAGTAGTTTGGTGACTGTTGACCAAGGCCTTGACCGAATTGTTTTAGGTGTGGTCCAATGGTAATAATATAATATGTGTAACGTTCTAAGTACTCGTTCGCTGATTGATCGGGCGTCACGCATATGAAATTGTATAGTAAGTACCTACCTACTTACTTAGGACCGTGACCATACCTGCTGATATGATAATATGTGATAGATGCATTATCTAGTTGTGTGGTGTAAGGGTCAGCCTGTCACTTCTAATTCGTTATAATGGTTCAGTGGGTTTTGACAAGGCCCTGATTAGTCTTTGTTGTCGATCAATCGAAGTATAATGATTAACTATGCAAAGTAGCGCTGATTAAAGTACTTACCTATAGGTATAAATCGATTAGTAAATAGTTCTTGGGTTAATTTATGGGGTATTCATACGATATGTACAATAAAAAAATATTTCCTGTATTATATCAGAACCCTAATTGCGTAATATACTATCAATCAGAATTGAAATCGGTTTGAAACAAATGTCTAATCCATTGCTGCATGTGTTAATAAATAACGCAATGAATGTTGTTGAACTGTCAAAATGAAACAAATTAGTCTTAATCGGTTACAAAAATAAGTTACGCAATTAGATAGCTGAAGTTGATATAAAGTTGTCTAAAGCAGGAAACTTGTTAACAGGTAATAAATAAGGTAAAAGTTCACCTTACGATAAAACGATTGGTTCCAAAATAAGTAAACCTTACGCAATCAGTCATCAAAGGACAGCTACATTTGGTCAATAAAAATAAAAACTTCCGTTTATTAATCGTTGTCGTTAAGGACACTAATTATTTTAACTCGTTTCCGAAAAAACCTGATACTGATACCACTACTGTGTTATGATTTGATGTCAAGAATTCTTCCAATTTTCTTAAAGAAGTAATTTTTCATTTTTTTACAACAAATCCAGTTTAAAACTATGGTATGAAAATTATAAGAACCTACTTACCTAACGAAAAATATGATCTATTAAATTATTATCTATAGTTATGCTTTATGACTAGGTAGAGAAACGAAATGCACCATCACGATCAACTTTTATAACAGCATTTGATTTTGTGACTTTGAGTAGTAGGGTTGTACTATATTTATTAGGTACATACTAATTCCATGGTAGTAGGTACCTACCTACTACATTTTATGAAAATTAAAACCCAGTTTTTCTATTTTACCTATGGTTTAGAAAATATTACAATCATGGAGTATGCATGCAAGAGTGACTGGCCGTTTCGGAATGAAATAAGTTTGGGATACCATTAGGTCTTTCTTTTTAATTTTATTTCTTCCTGGAATATGGCTTTTCTTACAAGTTTTTCATCTAAACTGGCCAGTTTTGCCTGACGTTTGATAATGAAACCTCTTAGGTCTAAACAAAGTGTCATGAACATGTTTGATCAAATTAAGTTTTTTTTTTTTTAATTCTAATGGCATTGCTAAATGAACACAGGTAAGTCAGTAGTTTTGCCTTCATTAGGCATGCCCCCGAGGGACAATAAAATACATTTAGCCAATGAGTAACAAAGATCTTGTTACCCAAGTGCGTATGTTGCGTAAATAAATAGTTTAGCAATTGAGAAAAATTGGAGCGGTCGCTTCTAAGTAATATCAATGGGTAATGACGCTGTTTAACCTGTTCTAGTGTTAACTATTGCGCTTACTCACGTTTTAGAGTTCCGTAAGAAATAAATTAATTTTATAGCTATAATTAATGTTTTGAATAGAAATGTCAGAGAGAATTGGCCCAACAACCTATATTTTTTATTTTATACAGAACCCATGATGAATTATTTCAACTTAGTCTCAATAGTCACATTAAAGCGTCAAGATTTAATTTATTCGTGGGAAAAATCACAAGTATTATTGATCATTTACGTAAATTCAATGGCATTTAAAAGCCTCAAAAATGTAAGTGCCATTTACGGCAAGGTCGAGATTCGGTACTTTTTTACTTATAGTAGCGTAAAATCTGTAAACCGGAATTATTTTCATGCCACACTTAATTAATCTTGTTAAAGTCTTCAACGGGTTTTTAACAAGGTTTTTAACCTTCATTCCGGGGTGATTCATTGTATTTCATGGAATGATTACAATTAATTTATTGGAGTTTTTTAAACAATGTCAGGCCAAAAGATCGTAATTATAGACTGTTTTCAAGTAATTACTACCTATTTAGTCATTTCAACTAACATAGGGTGCATTTCATTGGACTTTTGTATGGAACACCTGTTTTTTTTTGTAGTGTTTATATCATGGTAAAAGATGTTTAATTCATGAGTAGGTACTACAGTCCGCTAAAGAAATAGCCTTCTTTCACCATAGATTGTTATTAAATTAAAAAATGCACCTAATGCTGTTCGCTGGTAAGCGCGTTACTTGAGAACGGCTGGACCAATTTTCGTCTTAATCCCATTTAGGATTTTATGGAAAGCAAAATTGGAATTCAGGCAAAACTGAACGTCCGTTTTTGGGATTTTTGTATGAATCAACGTCCGTTTGGTCAGCAGTTTCAGATAAATTCCAAAATGCCATTATGTAAAATCGATACCTAGCTAAAATATTTCATAGTGTCATTACTCATTAGTGGTTGATGGCTGGTTACTTACAATGTTACATAAACTAAACTGCAATAGGTATATGTAGGTATAGCTATTTATAACACGAGTGCCGAAACTGGCCCAATTGTGGTAGGTACCTAGCAAACTATGTGATTAATATGCACTATTGTGGAGTACTCGGTAGTCGTTAGATAACATCATAAAAATATCACTTTATTCATTGTGGATAATCCTAATTAGTTACATGATGACTACATGTAGTTGTGGATGTAGTAGTCTTGATACTTACGTTATTATTTCAAGTTTTAATCTTTTGGTCAGGTGTTTAACGGGAAATATTTTGATGTTGTTTTAATTAATTAAAGAATACCTACAATTAATGTTTTATTTTCGAAAAATACGTGAAAGGCCCAACTTTACCCAAATGTAGCAATCGGCGTACAATAACCATTATAATACCTGAGAGATATTTCTCAACGACATGTGAAGCCAAGTCAGAGGCCCATGGGCGGCTTTAAAACTCTAATACCACACCAGGTTAGTCGCTAACCACACGAAAAGGATAAGACTGTGTAAAAAGAATTTTATTGTAGCAAATGATTCGTGATTTACAGTATAAGCTGACCTTGCATTGTTCGGAAATCCTATACAATGCGAGATCAGCATAAACTGGAAATGAAGGTATATCGTGATGTGTAATTGCAAGTATCAAAACTGGTTACGCAGTGTTAATAATTCACTCCTATAAAGAGATGGTGAAAGATAAACGAATAGAATTTGGTTCGTGACTCTTGTTGCATTGTTGTGTTATTGATATTGATATGTTCCATTTAACTGATTTACATCCAGATAAAGAACTTAGTTTAATATCGCCCGCCCTTGACCTAGTCTTTACTAAACCCTGCTGTTACCAGCTAATATTAGTAGCGATAGTAATTAGTAGCGATAATAAAAAAGGTGGATACCTATGATAGTGCATTATTCAAATATTCATGCCAAGAGGATAGAGAGAAATCCTAACTAATATTATAAACGCGAAAGTGAGTTTGTTTGTTTGTTACGCTTTCACGCTAAAACGGCTGAACGGCTATGTGGGTAGACCACGACCTGGATTAGGACATATGATACTTTGTACGTACGTTCCCGTGGGATAAATTCCGAACTACACGCGGGCTAAACCGCGGGCAAAAGTAACTTGTTGTATTGGACTTTTATAGCTTGATTTACCTATGTGCGATAGTTCTTAAAGTCATCAGAAGAAGCTCTCGTCAAAGTGATGGCGAACATGCTAGCCAATATCCAGGGTTTTCAAGATAAGATCAAGTAATAAGAAAAATACTATACTTAGCTATACAATGTATGTACCTTCTTGTTAGTTCCATCAAGAACCTTTGACAAATATTGCCATGTTAAAAAAAAAGCGTGGACCAACCTCGTGATTGCTTTTTCGATCTTCAAAACAATCTAAAGAAATAATCATTTTTCTCGCAACTTAAAAGCAGGTTGTGATAACAATCAAAAGCAAGATTAATATGTTAATAGTATGTAAACAAAATAATTGAACTTGAAACATACGTTACATAATAATTTATCGTGTCTCAGCCATCGATCCAGTTTTTGACTCCGCCGCGGGCATCCAGTAGGCGCAAGTACACATGTTAATATGTATAATATATGAATGTAGTATGTGCATGCGCAATACTAGTGTCTAGTATAAAAGCTCCGAGCTACAGAACAGAAGCACATTCGTCTACAATTTACAAACCAGTCAACATGGTCGCCAGAGTAAGTTGTTGATCTTGTTTATTAGAGGATTGAGTAACTAGATATTTAAAGATTGCAAAGTTTTATTAAATTAGATTAGTTATGATTGAATTGGATAAAGTACCAAGATTTCATCTTATAAAAGGCCTGATCCTAGTACAGTCGAAACACCTGACTGGAGTTGAAACACCTGTGCCCCTTTAGAATCATAAGTCTGATAGTATTTCCACCACTTGACTGTCTGTGTCGTCTCAAAATAGATAAACTTTATAATTCAAATTGTTACTTATCAATCTTTTTCTTTACAGTTCCTGACTTTCTCCGCCCTGGTGGCCGCCGCCACCGCCGTGGCCCTCCCGGTAGTGCCCGTCGCCAAACTGGCGTACGCCCACGCCCAGCCCGAAGCACCAGCCCACTACGACTTCTCGTACTCCGTCCACGACAGCCAGAGCGGTGACGTGAAGCAGCAGCAGGAGGCGCGCTCCGGCGACAACGTGCAGGGATCCTACTCCCTTGTGCAGCCCGATGGCGTGCACCGCATCGTCGACTACACCGCTGACGAGGTACACGGTTTCAACGCTGTCGTGAGGTACGAGGGTACCCCCGTCCAGCAAGCTCCTGCCAAGATCGCATACGCTGCTCCCGTTGCCAAGATCGCGTACGCCGCCCCCGTTGCCAAGATCGCCTACGCCGCTCCCGTCGCCAAGGTCGCCTACGCCCCTGCTCAGGTCCAATACTCTCACGCCCCTGCTCAGGTCCAATACTCTCAAGCGCCTGCCCAGGTCCAATACGCCCACGCTCCTGCCCAGATCCAATACTCCCACGCTCCTGCTCAGATCTCCTACTCCCAAGCCCCTGCCCAGATCTCTTACTCCCACGCCCCTGCCCAGGTCTCCTACCAACACGCCCCCGTCGCCTACGCCTCAGCTCCCATCGCCAAGGTAGCCTACGCACAAAACGTTGGCCACGTCACCTTCTCCTCCCCCGCCGTCTCTTACCACCACTAAGTCATAAGAACCATTGTTGTTAAACTTATTTATTTTGTTAAATACAAGATAGTCAATCTAATTTCGCAGCTTTTATTTTTTTACCGAGGGTCAGTGAGAAGAATGTACAAGGAGGCGTCAAAGCGGCGTATCCGATATCAAAACGTTCTAAACGAAGTTAGAAGGAAGCGTGCGGGTAGTGTCGGTGAATCAATTGAATTATGTAGCATTATGATGCGAGTGGGTCCGGTTACGCGGCACGTCCGCGCCCCCGGCGGGACGCTCTGACGCATTGCTTCTGACACCTATTCATTCGGCTAGTTTACTCTACGACCAACAACGCACTTTGAGGACTGGGAACATTCCCCCTCTGTCGCCTACCACACATCCAGGAGCGGGGGGCAGGGTGTCTCTACGCTCTATGGAGATGTTTAGCGCCCGCTTTGCAAAAACAGCGGAACGTGTCGACGCCTACATTAATGATTGCAGGCAAATATAAATTGACAGAGTTGATGGTGAAAGTAGTTGTTAGGATGAACCAGAGGGGCTTTAGACATGTGATGTGAATATTATATTACCTATGTTACTCTTGGGTGCTATTATAAAATATTGTAAGGGGTTGTCTTGTTTTGTAACCAAACATTTGTGTTTCGAAAGCAGTCGGTCTGAAAAAGAGGAATTTACTTGTCTGCAAGTTCCTCTTCTTCAATTATACTGTTTGCTTCATTGGTTGGTCGATAAGTAAAGGAAAGGTTGGTTATTTAGAAGGTTATCTATGGGTAGGTAACTTTAAATTAAGGTATTGTCACTGGCTGGTGGATCAGATCGGAGTCATTATTAAAAAACAGTAAAACAGTCGCTTTAATTATTAAAAAACATAACAATCAATATACATAGAAAAAACCAACTAATAAATTGAAAACACAAATCAACATCCAAAAGCAAAGCATATAAATATTATATTCCACATTTAAATGTTAAAATCACACAATTTGTGGATAAAGAGAGGCAATAACGTATTCACAGTGCGAATATTTAATGTAGGACGAATAAATAATTTATAATCAGTGCGGACAAATGTTTTGGTGAAGTTTTACAAGCCGCCCACAAAGGGTTGGATCGCGTTAATCCCGCTATTATCGGATGATGAACTATTACCCCCACTCTCCTCACCCCCTGACTTACCCCTCTCACGCCCGGAAAGCCTCCCTTGCTCGCTCATAGTTTGTATTACGGTGATATTACACCGAATGTTCCTGATATTAGGCAATCTCTGGAGATTCGATGTAGGATAATTATAGCTGATGAAAGGGTTGTGTGTTTTATAAAAATGTTTCGCCGATAATCACTGGTTAGTGTAACGATTATTTAGGTTTTATCTCAGTGTTGTTATGAAAAACAGGGAGACAGGCCCTAGACAAAGTGACATTCTATCAGCGATAACGATGATGGAAAAGGAAAAAATGTATTAGAACTGACATAAGCTATCGAAAAGCTTATGTCAATCCTTCCTTGTAGAAATACCAAACGCTTTCGAAGCGATTGTCACTTGTCTAGCCCCTCAAGTTTCGTTTCATAATCTATTGACACTTTGCTCGTTGTTTTCTACCCAACTACTACAATAAAAGTTGGTAGCAAATGTATCTTCTGTCGTCATCTTCTTCTGTAAATGTCTCAATAACCATCATTCAGACTTGCCAAATACCTACCTCTTATTATCACTGTCCCACATAAATATGACACAGTGCACCTTATACTAACCATTTCTATAATAAACAGAGACCTATAAAACTTTCATAAATTGTGTTAATTAATTATGTATTTGTCTAAAGTCCTTAGAGCCATCGCTGCAGACAAAAGAGGCGGTCGCACTGAGCTACTTGCAATGAAATCAAAGAGCATTATTAATGGCACTTTCAACAGCCATTGAATTATACAACCGATGTGTTTTTGCTTTTCATCACTAATACAACGCTACAGTGCTTAATTTTGAACATGTATTCGTTGGTTTTTGTACAGCATAATACTTTAACATACCTATGATCTGTTCTAAAAGAATCTGCCAAAAATGTAAACAAATGAATCAAAAAACTTCAAGAGAGTCTGGATTAGTACCCGATTGATGCTCGCCCCCTGTTACATGGGACTTAAACATAACTGGCGAAAGGTTGGTGTACTATTTGGTACACTTCTGCTAACTCTTCAGGGATTACGGGCGTCATTATAATGATGGTATGTGGATCAGAATACGTAAGCTGTGGAGATTGTTGAAAAAAGTGCTGAGATATAAAGAGGAGGATCTTCCAAATTCTAATTCCCTTTAGCTAGTGATTCCTCGTGCATGAAGTCATACATACAATGAAGTCTATACTATAAAGAATCACCAGTTGTCGAGGTCCTTTGCTCCAACATCGAAGAATCTAACGAATAGATGGCAAAGAGCATTTAACATCTAAATACCTACATATCTAGCCACGACTGAAACCAAACTATTTACCAGCAATTCATTAGACAAGCAGCGATTATTTGGCTACACAAATACACGCAAAGATTACAAGTACCCATTACTCAGAACATAATTAATTGAGGCCTAACAAGCGTAAATCATCAGCAGACAACTATAATAGAGACGTCAGTAATTCTGCACGCATTTGTACTTCTCTTTGGCCCAAATCGCGGACACGAGGCCGCACGTGCCGCGTACAATTGCGTGCATTTAGAGCATTGTACGCGATTGCTTCCGGATGACCCGAGTGTCAAGTTGCATCGTCGAAAAATGTTGATATTTTGTGTGGCTTCCAGGGTAGGTACACTGATATGGTAAAGTGCACTTTTAGGGAACAATGAAGTTGAACTTATGTGTAATAATGGAAGTGTTATTTATTAAAAATTTGAGTGAAATTAGATATTGTTGCAATTTTTGTAGGGTTTAAAAAACAAAGTCGTTTGATTTCGTACTTCAATTGAATATATTTTTTCGTTGGGTTTTTTTAGTTGGGTTTAAAATTCTATTGAATGGACATATTACAGTCCGGCCGTTGAAAAAAAAAATGCGTTCCTGGCAGCAGCCAATTGGACAACTTCTAATTGTAATTAATAAGCATCAAATTCGCAAAATCCATATTCGTTAGTGAAACTGACAGGTGTCACAAACGCATTCTCTCGACGGCCGGACTGTAATTACGTTAAACGGACTTGGTTTTGGTTTGTGTACTTCTGTAATGCCTCTAAGCTTGCGATATTACTTAAATTCAACATAGAAGGTGCTTCGAGAAATTCGTAGTATGAATATCATACCTATACGATTAGTTTCGTATAAGAAAATTAGGTAAATGATTCTATGCAATTACTTTTGAAAATGTTTCTTCACCAGAAAATGGATTTGGTTTTAGCTAGTGTAGTACATATTAGTGCAGTTCAGTACTCCCGTACCTTGAGGTCGGTATGCAAAGTAAGAAATTCAGACTATAAAAGTTGTTTAAGGCTAGACTCACACATTCTGAATTCAGAGTCGGAATTCACATGATTAATTAAGAAAGCCCAGAATTACATACAATTTAATTATGCTGTGTTACGACACATTCTGTTTTTTCTGATTACGATGTTCTCAGATCTATCTGTAAGAATGACACTGACTAGTAATTTGAATTCCCTATCGGAATATTTAAAATTATCATTTCATAACGCGCGTTTTTCTATACATTAGAACACGCGAACACACACACACCGGAATCAGATTATGAATTGTTTCAGTTCCTCTTCCATATCTAAGACATTTGCCTGAGCCGAGAAACATGAAACTACTGATTTATCTGAATTTTTAGATAGATTTTTCTCTAGATATGTGTGAGTCACCTTGCCGGAATTCAAATAATGAATTCCAACTCTGAATTCAGAGAGGAATTCAGAATGTGTGAGTCCAGCCTTACTGGGAAAAGAAACTCAACTACCTACATAGAAAGAACAGATTCCAATTCTCAGAAATTCAATTGGTGGCTATGGCAGAGCAAATCCGATGGTGGTGCAGTAGTAGTTGTTCAGTTTTACTTAAAGCGTACTGTCAAAACATTGTGCAGTTCCAGCTTTACGCTCTGATATTCCTTTCCTTGTTATCGCCCGGAGCTACGGGTGGCGGGGGCTGGCTGATAATACAGAGACGCTGAAGAAAAACAACTTTAATAATAATTTTATTTTAAGAAATATTTAAAAATGTAATGAGATAAGAAATAAAATAAATAAACGACATAATAATACCATTTATTTCAGGCGACATTTTCCGCGAACAATTTCCACAGGACAGCACTAGCTTGACTTGGTGCTGTCCGGAACTTGCCCGCGGAAGCGAGGGAACACGTCCTGGGGCTAAAAGGTTTAAAACTGAATATGAAGTAATGTCTGTTCCTTATGTAAAGCAGTACCCAATTAGTAGATAATCATTTCATTCATGAAAACATTCAGCATTCACCGTCAGTTCAAATTTATTTTTTAGTACCTAAATAATCTTACAACGCTCCCGAGATAGCCTCCCATCCTACAGAAGCAATTACTTAAATGGTGAGCAGTTTCAGAAAGTACTTAGGTACTAGTTACAGATCACCAGTAAGCCTATAGAGTCGACCATATTCCCTTATGGCATAAGGGAATATGGAATCTATAGGCTCCCTCTATGAAGAAAGCCGCGGATACTCGTTCGGTAGTATGTTGAAAGTAGGTATATCCTTCCAACTCATACTACCGTCCGAAAAGAGCAGTGTTCTTCGTAGGAGCTTTATTCTTTACAAAAAATATACCCTGATATGGTACCCACAACGTATTAGGAATTGAGGCTTCTGACTCACTCAAAGTGGGGCTTCTGTACCATATTGTCTCGTACGTAAGGGTGGAAGTGGGTGGCAAGACTATGTCGGAAACAATTAGGGTGTGCGCACGCGCGGCAGCTTCCTGAACCTCGCCTAATTGGCGTATCTCTGCGCCGCTCAATGTATCTCTGTTATAATTGACGTGACTGCAACAATGAGATTAGATTGCTATCTGTTTACGTTAGTTACTCCATTAATGTTGGAGCGATCATTATGTGGTTCGGAGCGTGATATGTGCGACTGTTATCATGTGTTACTCAATACAATACATAGCTGGGAACTATTGGGAAGGCGTAATTCTGCTTCAGTTATGGGTGTTTTTACCCTATCTGATACCTACAATCGACGGGTGATGTTTTTTCTCTGCCGTACATAACGTGGCTACTTTTATTTATGCTTCATAAAGTTTTCAGCAGGATGAAAAACGATCTCCTGTTATGATTTTCGTTTTTAATTATGTGTGAAAAGGGTTTTAAGTGAAATACCTTTCAGTAAGAGCTTTTAAATACGGCACGGTTATTCAGCTACATCTGGTTATGCTGGAAGATGACATTTCAGTAAGAGCTTTTCCGGTTTTCCGGGAGGTTTATTATGGAATCAATATTGCTTTTCCAAAACTTCCTTTTTCAGAGTGGCCAACCTATACTTTAACTTTGTCTAAAAAAAAGTATTGCATTTAACTTGTTTAAACAAAACTTTGATCACTAAACTGCATTGTACAATGTTACCCCATTTCAAATGACACAGGAATATTTGACGCAGCCCTTCATTAGCAAAACTAATGATTCGCTAAACACCGCTGTCCCCTACTCCGTATTCCCAGGACTCCTGCTTTGTTCGACCAAAATCTATTTATTCATATTGTATTGCTAATTTGAGGATTAGGTGGCGCGTTCCGTCGGTTATTGAATTATCCATTCCGTTTGCGGGGAGTCCGGAGTCTGGGCTGAGTCCCGGGTCCCGGGGGAGTTCGCTATGACTTGCGTAGTCGGTTGAACTTTGATGTATTTTGAGTTTTGAATGTTATTTTTTTGTTGAATGACTGTCGATTGAATGTTATGATACGGTACTCATTGAAGATCAACTAACAATAATTCAAATAATTTTCTCAATTGTCATTAGAAAAAACATTGACAATTTCATCTATTTATTAAAAAATACGGTTTCACATTCAATAAATATTTTATTTAACATTCTACATGGGTACTTATGAACCGTCAGAAGCTATATGCACGGTTCCAATAGGTCGTTTCCTATGGAGAAGAGCTGGCTAGAAACACACATGGTTACTCTTTTAAAAATAATTGACTTTTATGTACAATGTTTTTAAAATACAGGGTTAACAGGTACGCTCTAGGACAGTGTAGGCCTGCTATCAAGTACTAGGTACTGGTTAAAAAGTGTTTTGATAGAATCATTCTTGTAGCAAGGCTTCGTGATCTCTTCTATTGAACTTCTTTGGCTTTTATGTATACTTGGCCTTACATAAAAATAAGTCACAGTAAATAAATTCCAGCGGTTACAAGTCTGTAACTTTCCCCGTACATTAGTAGGGGATGTCGGCAAGGCACACAGCAAAATGTCGGCGAACGTACGCCGTGAATACGTTATTATGTTTAGTTTCCGAGCAAATGTTTAGCGCGCGCTGCGGCCAATTAGCGCTGCGGTAAACATCGACTAACTTGGGACAACTTGTTTTAAATCGATATACTTACTTGACGGGTGTACTATAGCTACACCTCTGCGTAACCCTTCGGGGAATACAGGCGTGATGTTATGTTATGTCTTGTATGTTACTTGTAAATAGCAGGAAAGGTACATGTAAAGTTAGTTACTTTAGTGCAGGACCCCTCAGTTTGTTGATATGTAGTCTATCTAGCAAATAGAGGGAAACTTTTACATAAATAATAAATAAACGATTGAAGACACTTTGACAATACCGTATTCCTACATCCAATTAGCCGAGCTTTAACACCCCTGCCACACATGTGTCAAACAAGTGTTCAAATATTGTTGCTATGTCTGGCGCCGGCATTTATGTGCGCTCAAACAAATGACACCGAATGGCAAAGTTGAAATATGTGATCAAACTTTGATGAAATACCCAAACACATGTGTGGCAGGGGTGCCACACATGTGTTCAAACATGTGATATTGTTGCTATGTCTGGCACCGGCTTAATATATAGAAACAGCCAAATTCGAAAGCCATATTCTCGTGGTTTATTGCAATTTTGTGGAAGACTTATTTCCTATCAATATGGTTCCAAATACTAACAATATAAAATTACAATTAGGAACAATATAACAATGGTACAACAATCACTTTTATAAGTGTAGGTATACATATTAGTAGTCGAATTTTAAATACGTGTTTAAAATTTCACTATGTGAACCAAAATCTTGCATTTAGCCATCTGCAGAAAACTTAGCACCAACTCAAAAGACGTGCTCCCAAGCGTGAAACATCTGTAAAACCATCATTAATTCTCGAGCATTTATCACATAATTGCGTTTAATGGCGTTGACAATGGATCAGTGGAGCGAAGTCGAGGAGCCACTCAATTATGTGGCATTCAGGATCGCTGCTGTTTGCGCTGGTACTTGCAGCCGCGGCCTCTGATTGGCTGGCGAGGGGACCGACCACCCCTAGCGCTCAACAGTCGGCCTTTGTGGACATCACCGTTATTTTTGCACACCACCAATATTTAGATTGTTGAGATTTTGTCAATGGGTTCTTAAGGATTTGTGTTTCGTTGGTGGTGAAGGATAAATGAATTAACGTTATGTTTTATTGAGTTGACTTTACTATATTTATAGTTTTTGTGAAGAAATATATGTTAGTCCAGGAAATACAATCCAGCATTAGTTCAAATTAGACTCGGACGGAGTGTGTACTTACAATAAGCAAACAACTTTAACCGACAAAGCGTGACCCATATTAGGAAAGTCCCACTTTTTGGGTCAATTGTATCTACTGGTACCTATTTTGTAATTTATTGGCGTAAGAAAAATCGTGTGTCTTATTTACTAGTACATCCACAATATGTAGGTAGGTACTTGAAAGCTTCGCAGCTCCATCCATACTAACCTACCTAAATGTTAACCGTGCTCATTCAACTGCGTGCCAACCAACGGGTCCTACTTCTAACTGCGTGGCAGCGCCCCTCGTACGCATTAATATTATTATTTGGCAACATTTACTAAATAATTTGCTCGTTAAACGTCCGCCGATCGCGCCCCGCGCCCGTCCCTAACTACCGTATTGTGTCGCCGGACGATTTGCCCGCGCCTCCCCCGGGACTAACGACGGGATTCAACCAATACGACTCTAACATTAATTACTGCGCCGTCTTTTGTGCTAATATTTGTAGCAACATGCTCTTTTGTTAGTGATATGAAATTAATAACGGCCTGTTATTGTGTAGGGATTACAAATGTATCGGTGATGCTTTCTATGAAGTCTTACATGTACCTTCGTTTAGAGTTGATGAGGTTTCGCTAAGCTCTCGCTGCGTGGAGATCTCATAGCCATTGATTGTATATTTTGCAACCCTAGGAGGAGATTTATACGTTTCTAGACGTTTTATAAGAAAACAAAATGATACACTCTTTGAAATTGTTTTAGATAAATAATTATAATCAAGTTGGTATCTTAATGCTATATCTAAGTTAAGATACGAACTTGTAACAAAACAAGGAGTAAAAAGTAATAGAAAACATACAAAAGTTAATACGTTTCTAAAAAGGGAATTCCGTTCACATGGAGAGGTGACGTTTCGTTCCAGTATTCTTGCGGCATGCACCACTGCAGGCCGCTGCGTCCGTTCCACCAGAGTCTAAACATCTTGTACGTCTGTATGGGTAGTTCATTGTTGTCCAAGGCTTCGCAGAGGTCGCAAAGCGGGTGATACTCTGGCATGTCTTGTAGAGTATCTACGGTGTAGTAGTTGGTCCATTCAAAAAATTCATAATACTTTGCTCGGTTCTTTACCGCCTGGTACATGATATAGGCTAAGTTGTATGGATGTATTTCGCGAGCGTTTATGTATGATCCGGGAGGGAGAAATCTGGGAAAAAATAAGTTAAATGTTGACACATCCTGTTACTAGTAAAAAATTTGATAAGTTCCTTAGCTTTAATAAAGATTTATAAATGACTAGCTGTGCCCCGCGGTTTCACCCTCATAAGTCTCGATCCCGTGGGATTATCGGGATAAAAAGTATCTTAAGTCCTATTCCAGGTCATGGTCTACCCGTACCAAACTTCATCCAAATCCTTTCAACCATTTTAGGGTGAAAGCGTAACAAACAAACAAAAAAACTCACTTTCGCATTTATAATATTAGTTATGATACTAGCTGACTGGATAGACGTTATCCTGTTTCCTAGAACTCGCGCACAGCTCCATCTATAGAGTCCAATTGAGAGTCTAAACCATCCAGGGAGGAACTCAAACACATAAAAAAATATCATCAAAATCAATCTAGCCGTTTAGGAGAAGTTCAGTGACATGCACTCGTACAGAAGAATTATATGTATAAACATAATTTATCTTCACCTAATTACACCTACCGCTCCTAAACTGCGATAGCCTGTGTGTCAATATCAAACATTCTTGAAAAATATTGCGTAAACGTATCTATCCCCTTCGATCAAGTGCTCGATATTGATTCAAATTAGGTTCCCAGAGCTTTAAACTAATGTTCCTATGAATTACGTAGAATATAGTAAACTTCCATCGAACGTAAAAGTGTAATCTAACTCTTTGTGAAACAAGAATTACCCGTGGGAACCTCGACAGGCTCTAGATATGCCTTACCTGGTGTAATTAGCACCACCAAACACAATGGGCACCACGTAATTATTGTACCCGTGGAGAACCTTCTCCGTGACGTAATCTTCTGAGAAAGAGTTCTCAAACGCCATATAGAAATAATAATCCTTTCTTAACATTTTTTCACAGTTGTCGTATGTACATTTTACTTTAGAACAGCCACCATACACGTCGATTTGAAGAGAGAAGTGGTACAGATGTTCCTGGAGGCTCATCAAGTAGTCGTTTCTTGCGTTCTCGGCCCAACAGTTGCTCACCAGCCACGCGGCTGCTTTTTTTCTATCATATAATATGTGTTCTATCTCTTTAGGGATAGGTATGCTTTTGTTATATTCTTCCCACTGCACATGTTTACTTGGAGCAATGACTTCGCGATCTACGTCGCGCACGTAAAAGTAAGGCCACTGCAAATCAGAATCCAGTCTATGGGTAATCGTCCAGTTGAAGAAGTTATCGTAGTTCACTTCACAAGCAGGATAGTAGTATGAAGACTCTAACGCCATGAAAATATATATCTGCGCCTTGGACCTGTTCGCAGGCAGGGCTATGTCACTTCGCTTGAAAAGTTGTTCAGTAAAAAGTAAAGCATCGAATCGCGTGTAGCCGCCATTTAATAAAAACTTGTCTTCAGTGAATATACAGTTTTTTACTGGACATTTTAAATTTGGGAATATCTGTTCCTTTTTGTTATTCACGGTATAATGACTACTATCCCACACAAGTATATATTTTTTCTCTGGATCTGATGATTTCGCTCCGTTAGAAGAGAACAAAGCATAACCTAGGTCGTAATGAATCAACATTATCTGTACAAATGCAAAAAAATACAGACACAATAGTGCGTAGGACCCATATTTTACAGACGGTTTAGAATTTAAACGAAACAGTAATCTCTTAAAAAATGCCATTGATCATGGTATACGCTTGAATTAAAACCAAGGAACATAAATTTACCGACGGCGAGATTAAAACTGTCATCCTGTCATCACGGTACGGTAGAACTGCACTATATATAGTAGTCTATGAACTGCACCGTTATTAAAATGTCATGTTGATTCTCTGACAATTCATAGTTTTTGGTTTTTTGCAGTTTTGTGTCAGAAAGCAGAAAGCAAAGGAAAATTCACACAATTACCTACAAGACCATTATCTTCAAGAAGTACGAATAAGAATATCCGAAATACTTTTCTTTTAAACTTTTCACCAAATAGTCATATACAGCATCCATGCAACTCGTGCGCATTAACATGGCACCTGGCTCGGAACTCAATACTCCCCTCGCTACCCGCGCCGCCCCCCGCCGTCGCCGTGCGGGGAGGGTTAATCGATAAAAATCGACCCAAAAATTACCTAGCTACAATACGGCTAATATAACTTGGCAGTTCCGAACTTCGCGCTAAGGGCTGCGCAGTTACATTTTTTAGGAACCAAATGGTGACATGAGGCGAGTGTGAGTGAGAGAACATGTGCGAAAGTTATATGCGCCTATGTTCAGATCTGCCAAATTATATGGGATGACACTTGAATAGTAACATTTCATAAAACGAATACAGAAAATACATTTAATAACAAATAAGACCGGATACACGACGGCTGGCAAAGATTACACTAATCGCCAATATGACTCGTGGGAGTATCTTGACCACTGAATGGCACCATTGTCCCCCATAGGTGGCACCATCACTTAACTAGCGTTAACAATGCGTCCTAACGCCTCACTAATCCGAGATTAAGATCGTATCTGGAACAGGACATGATAAACACTTCACATATAAATACAATTTATGTTTCATGAACAGTTAGTTTTGAGTGTTAAAAAAATATTGACAACTGTCGTTGTGCAGGAAATTTAGAAGTTTAACATTCAATGTTTTGTGTTTTGTGTGTACTACACAGCGTGGTATTGATCCAGCGTCAAATTCATAGATGTTTGTTTTATTCTTATTTTTATTCAAAGGAACAGCAAACAGCTACAATATACAGAATAGAAAAAGAAATACACATAACATTTGAACAATATTATAGCCCTTGTTAAGTAAGTAGTTAGATTAAAATCTTACAGATCATTTGAATGTAATAAAAAGTAAGTATTTCGGCTGTCCTATTTTGGAGTTAGGTCAACAATCGCTGTGTTGATATTTAGGTGCCCAGTAGCATCTGTAAACTAGAACGCAACTCTCACTATGATATTCTATCTTCTTCTATATTATAAAGAATGAAATTATAAAAGATTTCATTAAAAGATTATCCCCAAACACGAATATTACGTGAGGCGTGTATTTCCTGTATGGGCTGATCTCATATGTATAGATTTCCATACTATGGGTCAGCGTGTGCTGGGGGTGTATGGCTTGGTGAGTAGCCGTGTCCGTGTGTACTTAGAATCTGTCAGTGTCCGTTGTCTGCGGCTCGTCCGCGATCCGCCCTTGCCGGTGCGATTGATCCTCGGTTGAAATTAGTGCATACCTGATAGTTTTAAGGTTATTTTTAGTAAATTATTTGTGTATTAACTATTAACAAACGCTTCTCGCCATCAAACTTTAACGCTTGGCGAGTGAAACTGTAAAAAAACAACAAATAATGTTACATGTTTGAGATTAAAAAATAAAAAAAAATGCAAGCTAACAGTTTCGGGGGTAATCTCCGGAAATACGATCCAATTCCGAAAATTCTTTCACTAATCGGAAGCTACAGTATTGCCGAGTGTCATAACATATATTTAATGTTATAACACGAAATTTCACGCAGACAAAGTCGCGTGCAGAAGCTAGTGACTTATAGTTAGCAAAGCTTGTATATACAAGTTTTTCTTGTTCATATGAACAGGAAAAACTTTGTTACCAAGTTAAACTTCTGCAGTCATTACTACATTTCTGTGCCGTCATCGTGTCCGAGTGTCGACAGTATTGTCCGTCGAATACAGTTATTGTTGGCAAAATAACTCTATTGTTAATGTGTAAAATGTTGGAGAGCAAAAACTTTGGGACAATGGCTCAGTAATTGAATTAGAAGGTCTTGAAGGCGTGTTGTTGTGTACGTTCTCGGAAACTACATGTGTGACTTATATAATGTGATATTTGGAGTTGGTTTGCAGCTGGTTTGCACGGGCATTAGAAACTTACAGTACAATGTTGAGATGTCATTGATTATGGAAATGAAAATCTTATGCTTATGCTTTTACATAAGCATAATGTGACAAGTTGAGATAAGTACTGAAAAGTAATCATGCCCAGACAGCGTTTTTTCAGCAAATTTTATCGTTAAATTAATATCTACCACTTAGATGATGCCTATGCCTCATTTTAACAGTATCTGAAACATTAATGTGGACTGATACTAAAGACTGAAAGCGTAACAAACAAAATCACTTCCGCATTTATAATATTAGCTGGGACTACTAGCTGCGCCTTGCGGTTTCACCCTCATAAGTCTCGATCCCGTGAGAATATCGGGATAAAAAGAAAAAAAAAAAAATCCTATGCCCTTTTCCAGGTCATGGTCTACCCATGTGCCAAATTTCATCCAAATCGTTCAGCCGCTTTAGCGTGAAAGCGTAACAACCAAACTCATTTTCGAATTTATAATATTATAAGTTAGAACTATTTTATAGGATATTGGAACTAAAGGAGGAGCTCGTGGCTAAGTACTAACAGCCGCTCGGTTCGATCCATCAGGTTAAGCTACGCTTGCCGGGGTTGGTCCGTGGATGGGTGACCATTTTCACATATCGAGACTCCTCCGTGCCTCGGAAAGCACGTTAAGCCATTGGTCCCGGCTGTC
This sequence comes from Lithophane socia, assembly GCA_947522985.1. Lineage (NCBI taxonomy): Eukaryota > Metazoa > Arthropoda > Insecta > Lepidoptera > Noctuidae > Lithophane > Lithophane socia. Next base: position 4,251,652 of record OX383267.1, read on the forward strand.
ATTTGTGGATCTTTGACAGTCGTTACGAGTCGTCAGAAGCACGAAAGTCTGACAACCAGTCTAACCAAGGGGTATCGTATTACCCAGTTACTGGGTTGTGGAGGTCAGATAGGCAGTCGCTCCATGTAAAATACTGGTATTCAGCTGCATCCGGTTAGACTGGAAGCCGACCCCAACATAGTTGGGAAAAGGCTAGGCAGATGATTGGAACTAAAGAAACTCAAGAACTAGATCTGCCTTATCTACATTTTAAATGAAAGTTACGTTATTAATTAATAAATTTAACCGACGAATAATTAAATTAAAGAGAGAAACAGAACAAAACATTCCTATCAACAAAAACAGTTTTATGATCTGCATTGTACAGCTTCATTACGATACGATTTTGAATATGTTATAAAATGCTGAATCACAGTTACAAAAAATAATCAAACCGCGGGTGAAGTTTTATAACAATGAATAGTTTATATTTTTACGAGTCTGTGAAATCTATACTAATTTTATAAATTCGAAAGTAACCCTATCTCTATCTGCATGTTACCTTTTCACGCCTAAACCATTGAATTTCGAGAAAATTTGGCAAGGATTTAGATGGCACCCTGGGAAAGGACATAGGCTTTTTACTTGACTTTTTATCGACATACAAACGGCAAAGCCGCTGGCGGAAGCTCATATTAAATAAAACATTAATCAAATAGAAAATTACAAATATTACTAAATAACCTACTTACGTTAGTTAGTTACTTACGGTAGTTTTTTAGCAGTTTTTTATGTAATTTAGTTACTCATATAACTAAGTACTTGTTCATGTAGTAGTTTTGTACACGCCTAAAAAGTAAATTATACTCCAAAGATATTAATAATTAGTGTATCCTGTTGGCAGGTTCTTCAAGATCAATAATTCGTCTTAAAACGTTGGGCATCCACAATTTAAATGCAAAATCAACCGTAACTGAGAACAATGATTGACATACGAAGAAAGCAAAAAAAGCAACAGCAGTTACCAAAAAAAACCTGAACCAAGCATTACAATTCAAATCGTTTAAATATTTATGAAGTAAGTATTTAGTTATTGTCAAAACAGTGGCGCGTCACAATGGTGGCATTGTCACGACTGTTCCCGTGTGCTAATGCTGTCAATAGTGTGAGTGGAGTATGCTCTGTTGACCACTCGAGAGCTTCCGCCTTTTGTAGAGCGAAGTGAGAGCATGGGGTGCTCTTGTGGTGAGTTTAATTTTGTGGATGTTGACGTTAGAGTATATAGGTTTGATATAAATACGATCTATGTAAAATTGATCGTATTTATATTTTGAACATCCAGAGTATTCTAGGGTAACAGAGACAAATCTTAGTGTAAAATGGCGCTTCGCCAAAATCAGTGCATTTTCTTGTGATTTTGACAGATCGAAGTGTTTTATTTTTTAAATTAAAGTTTACGCTAAATTTCATCTCTGTATCTTAGTACCCTTATATCCTTTGCGTTAAAAATACACTACACGAGCAAATATATCACTTACGTTAATTATAAACCTCTGGTTAAAAAAGCACCTAATTGACCACAGTGGCAACAGACGGTGAGGCGACTGGTTCGTGACCGGACATTTTGACAAGCCAAAAACTATATCAATTACGGCCATACGTTTCCTGCCTAACCTGCGCAAAAAAGTGGCAAAGAATCATATTAATAGATTCCCGATTTCGCGAATCAGTTCTCGGTAGGCATAAGCTCAAGTGTCCCCACAATGCATGGCGGTCGGAAGGGCCGGGCGCACCATGTGCTAATCCACTTAGCGGCGGTTAATCCTCGCTTAGTTACCGCCACACTATTGTCCGCGCGGGAAGTGCGCTCGACTGTAGTTAATTCAATCACAACAGTTGTAGCACATTAATTATGGAGTGTGCCCCTTACCTTTAGATTCAGTATAAGAAATTTGAAAGCTTTTATTTCTTGTCTAACCAAGTTTGCTTGAAATTAACTCTGACATACATAACTAATAACTTGCCTATTCTTGAATAATACTGAATAACTCAAAATCACAATCTGAAGATAGTTCTGGAACTAAAAATGGCATAGCTTACCATATTCAGCCTATAATGTTCCCACTGCTGGGACACAGGCCGCAGAGGCCTGTTTTCGAGAGGGAGTGGGCTGTAATCCGCCACACGGGCCCAGTGCGGGTTGTTAGATGTCACATGAATTTTTGGTTCTAGGATATGCCGGTTTCCTCACGGTGTTTTCCTTCACAGATTTGAGAGCAGTGATGGTGATATTATTTACACAAAGTAAAGCGCCTGTGATAAAGAGCAGGTACTACATCTGGTACCGGTACCAATAGTACAGGTACTGCTCTGGTACCAGTATCAAACCAAGGCCAATGCAACCGGTTCTCAAAACTACCGGTATTTCAAGCCCTGCTTATAACTAATTTCTGGAATCTATATTTAAATTACATGCAGGTTTATCAACTTCACGAGTGAAAGGCTAGAAGCCCATCAAATATGATTAAATCATGTTGCAACATAATATCTTCTAAGTACATTTATAAATTTCTCCGAAGTTCTACGTGGGTGAAGCGTAACAGTTTAGTATAAAGATTGCAAAGTTATGCTTATCATGACTCAAATATCCTCTTCCTGCTTTCAAACTAAATTATTGTTCTGAGACCTTTATCTTCGCATGTATCTTAAACACTGACTAATATCTCTCGATCTGCACTTAGCAGATAAAGGAAGAACCCAAAAAATATTTATTGTGTTTACACAAATACGTAGGTGGTAATCCGAGTTACCATTACCTATTCACAAGTCATAAGGAAGGGGAACGAGTATTGTGTCGTTTAAAAAAAACTTTTAATAATATTATTGGGTTCTAATTTCGTTTGACTGTTAATCGTGGTTATATAAAAGTGTCAACCGGCCTCAATGGAGGTGCCAATTTGTATAGAGTTACAGTAGGTACTTGAATGGAGCTTCGCGTTTTTGGTTACACAATTGGTACAACAAAAAATATGAATAATATCTCGCCCTAATAAAATAAGTGATTATTCAAGTGTTGCGTCTCGATTTATTATTTTTTATTTACGTTTGTATCTCTCTAAAGGCTGTGTTGGTTCTTAGAAAATATTATTAGCTTGAGTGGGGTTTTCAAGTGTCTATTATGTTTGATTTTACGTAATTTTGTTGATACAGCATTTTATTGGCTGATATTATAATAATAACATGCGAACTTCGTGATACCAGCTGCTTAAATAGCTAGTAAAGCAGTGATACTTGTGAAGAAAAAAACATCATAATTAAATAAGACTTAAAAAAAAATCATTCCCAAATAATTCATCATAAAAAACCAAACAACACCATTTCCAAATCACTCGACAAATAAACACGTCAGACGAAATAATACAACACGATATCCACCTACAAATAGAGAGCCTTCGTGAAGATTTACAACAGTATACACACCCACATATATCTACGTAGATATCACTCGATATCTAGGCAGACGGGAGTCAGGCGTCCCCCCCACCACCCCCTGGGGATGGCTCGTAATTAGCCCCCTTCATCCTCCGCACTTCGGCATGCCTCCTCCCAAAACACAGAGACAACCTAAAACAACAAGCTATTTGTATGTAGTAACGTTTTTGTATTGTTTCGTACTTGTGTAGGTGTACAAAGAAAGATGCCTGCCTAGTTTTTCGCAGCGTGAAAAAGCTTGTATTGTACTTTTTGTTTCAGGTCGGTTTATAATTACGCCAGCATCTTAGTATTTTCAGATGAAAGTCCTTCGGTTTTTATTTTATCCTTACTGACATAGTATTTAGTCTCTTTGTGTTCAACCTTCAAATAAATAAAGTAACCTAAAATAAATAAAAAATAAACTAAATTACCGATTCAAAACATTCATTTACCCAACGTGCACTAAAGTACAAAATATGAAAATTGCGTAACCGGCTACGTCGTAGCCGTCTTCGTAGCTCCTCTCGTAGCACGCCTACGGAATTGGCGACATTACGCAAAATTGTGATTTTCACCCAAAGTAGATTTGAAGTGATAGTCTGCCTTTCTGGTACTTCTATAAATAAATGATGTAATATTCAATCAAAAATCTCATATAAGCTAAAAATAATATGTTACATTGATATTACAAGATCGTTAATGAAACATGTCTGTAAACGGAACACAAAATCGCCGAGGTATTCTGCGAGGGGACGGGGATTATCTTCAAATAAGCGTATTAAATTGACTCGTGCGTCCGTGCTTTGTGATCCAAATATGTACGGCTTCGCCACAGAACACCGATTGTCTACGAAAATGTTTATACCCACTACATGTTTGGAACATTTTCTTCCTACAAATATTGTAGTCTGTGGCTATAAGTACGGGTATCTATGAGTGTGTACAAAAAGACTCCAATAAAATCCCTGTGGGACTAGTCTGAGGTACGATAGGGCTTTATTTGCAGATTTAGACATGACTAAGGATTCACGATATGTTTTATTTTGTGGAGTACGATAATTTAGGATCAGGGTGGCGTTCAATAGGTTTGGGAGAGCTAACATAATAATATGTGGAAGACTTTCAAACAAAGAATGACTAACTCCGCTCAACTGTCTTTTAAAACCTTAAACTTTCTTGTTATTTTGCCTTTAGAAGGCGCTAACAGTTAAAATTCTATTGTGTCTCGTTAGTGACAATTGGAGGTTTATTACAAAGAACTTATTCATGATTAAGTTCATGATCATCTCGGAAGTCGGTACGCAAAACCTTAATGAATTATTCACCGAAACTTTCCACATTAATCACTCCGTCCAATCGTGAAAACCGTATGAAAATCCGTTCGGTAGTTTTTTTATAATATGAAGTGATGTCTGCACCCTAAATGCGTAACACACGATCAATCGGAATCGATTTGAAACAAATGTCTAATCCATTGCTAAAAAAATCTGCTCAACAACGTAAATAACGCAATAAGTGTTGCTGAACTGTCAAAATGAAACACATTAGTCTTAATCGGTTACGAAAATAAGTTACGCAATTAGGTAGCTGCTATTTACCAGTGTTGAAACCTACGTAGACCTTATTATACCCGCTTGGAGAGATTTTATAAACTAAGTACCTGAAGGGTCGTACAAAGCAAACCCATACCTAAGACTCCCTATTACAAAACTTTTAGGTACGAGTACATTGCCCTTTATAACTAACCTAACCTAACCTAACCTTTATAGATAAAGAAAAAAGAAAGAAAAATATTATTATTATAAAACTATATTTCGGGTGGCATAGACCCATAGAAAACTTAACCTAGTACAAAATATAATATTTCTTTATTTAGGACAGCAAATTAAACATAATTTTTTTTTTTTATAAACAACCCCAACAAATAAAAGAACGACCTGTGCGTGGCCAAAAAGGCTCCTATCTCAGCATAATGCTACGATAAAATAAATACCATAGATATAGATTAGCTATATACTTACGTAGTACAGTCACATCGATCGAGGCGACGAAAACCAAGTAGGTACGTGTCTTGTTTCCCGGCAGATATAAACAAATTCCGTACCAGCGCGAAAGTCAGCCGGCGGCGGCGGTGGCGGTGCCGATTTACATAAAATTATATTCCCCCCTTGTCGCCTAATACCTCCTTTGTGAAGCCAAAATATTTTGTGAACAGTTTTGCACACAAAGTCTCTAATTCAATACCGAAGTTATTTTACATGGAAACTCTGTAAACATAACGGTCCCTTTGATTCTTGTTACATATTTTTTCGTATATTTTTTTTGTGGATATGTGAAAATATGTTGTCAAGTTTTCTGAAGTTTTTTGGTAGGAAATGTTTGTTTAGTTGGTTGTATTTTCATAACTTTCAGGTAGGCACGTAGTGAAATTACATACAGTTGGCTATTTAACTGAAGCAATCTGTACTTTTGTTGCTTTTCTCTTTCAGTCAAATGTCTCTGGAAATTTTCGTTCTGTTTTAGGGTCCCGTATGTCTTAATGAAAAAACGGAACCCTTATAGGATCTCTCCTGTGTCTGTCTATACGATTATGTCTGTCCGTCTATAACAGCTTCTTTTTCACTTATTTTGCCACGTCGAGTCCTATACTGTTTAATGCTCCCATTTGGTGCATCATTGAGATGCACACCTTACCTTGATTCGTTATTTGATTTGACGTATGTCATTATGCCACTACATACATTTCTTTAAGTAGGTTTGTTCTCTTTTTTGTATAATGGCATAGCCAGCTTGCAATAGCTGATTGGACAGCTGGGATCAAAACCAATAAAGAACAAGGGTAACGAAATTAAAGTAGGCACTAGGCACCTATGTATTGTCAATACAAATTCAAATTAAATAAGTAATTTCTCTACATACAACAAACACAAACTAAGGACACGCCTTCAGCCGGGTACAGTTAAATAGACAATGCAAACATAAAATAAACTGCAGGGCGTAAGTACAATGAGCGTGAAAAATAAATGAATTTATACCAGTACAGTCGGGCACAAAGAGTTTTGGGAGCGGTGGGCGGGGCGACACGCCTCCGTCTTGCCCGCGGACCGTCGTCGGCAATTAGAACAACAATGGGAAACAGCCAGGTATGAATAAATTAATCTGCATAAATTACTGAAATGTTACAAAAAGTTTTTTTTTGTTACACAAACTGCCTAAAGTAGCTTTTAGTTCAGTGTTCCCGCGAATTGTTTGCATTGCAAATACAATATTTTTAAGATGAAGGTAACTTCAACTGGATTAGGAATTCCATCTAAGATTTAAGAACTTCACTTGTAACAAAATTTTGCTACAGTACTATAGTGAGGCCTGCAGTGCTATTCAACATAATTATTTAAAGTGAGCTGTCAATAGTGCCAATCCCTAGCATCAGGTTGAATGACAGTTCACTTTAAGCTCACTTCCCCAATTTTTTTTCAGGGCGGTATTTTCACAGATCGGCTGTACTTTATGATATTTTCTTTAAAATTTCTTAAGCAAACAATCATAATAAATTGTCAAAACACTGATATATCTATTAATTTTTTTATTTAGTTCATTTTTTTCACCCAGTGTCTCTCCCTGTTTAATGTTAAAGAGTATATTTATTTATTGTGACGTAATTACAAAGTGAAATTGATTGCACTTTACAGTACAATCGCGTTCATAATAATTAAAATGCGTGTTTGTTGTGTGCTGGATGGCCGCCAATTGTTTTTGCGGCAATCGCTTGTTTAAAACTGTTCCGAACGTGACGCGGATTTAAAATTAAATCTACCCTACATACAACACACGTTTGGAATGGAATGGGAATCGAAATAAAATATTTTTTAGTTTTGCTTTGTATTATTTTTAACTCTACAACTGTGTTTTTAGTGTGGATGAAAAACAATATCTAAATCGTTGACTATGCTTAGTATAGTTTTTAGTTGCCGACTGTACTTTCATACTTTATTAAGAGGAATGTTAAGGTACTCCCATAATTTAAATGTATTTCGTTTTTCTAACCAGTTTTTCTTATTTTTACACATAAAACGGGCAATTCTGCAATAAGGAAAAAAAGTCAATAAAATTGATAAATGCCCCTGCCAAAAAGGAAATCGACATCGACGGGGAAAATTAGACATTATTTAGCAACGTTTTTATCCTGCTAATATCGATAAACAACAACACTTATGCAATTTGTTCTATATTTTACTGCCTTATGTTTTTTTATTTCGCTATCCAATAGACTTTTTTTTAATAAAATTATGTAAAAAAGCAAGGATAATATGAAAAGAAAGTAAAAGACATTATCAACACCAAACAAAATCGATTAGCAATTCGACAGCGTCTACGGCGGCGTAGCGCCCGTATCCATTGTCTACGCTGAAACGAGTAAATATTTCCTGTAATTTACTTATTCCACAAAACACTGCTTTCTGTATAAAACACAAAAGCACAAGCCGTGGAGACAGTAAACAAAATGGCGTATTTAAATGGGCGGCAACTGCATTGTCGGAACGTTGCGTTACACCGATATCGCTCGCTGCCCCACTCGCACTCACCGCCACGCTTGCTCTTCGAGCCTCTTTATTTTCATTGCCTAGTCATTACTACAACAACGCCGTAATTACCCAATTCCAACACTTTATCTTCAACCTTATTCGAGTGAAATAAGGTAAGTTTTCAGCTGTAAGTTCGTGTGAACACAAGTCGCCGCGTCCACATCATAGTGACATGTGAAACTGTTGCACGATCCTCTGTCCCTATCCGACGCAGAGGGGTGGAGTATTTTTATATCTGCATCTCTTTCTCGCTCGCCTCCTGAGAAGTAATGTGTTGTTGCGTGTTGTGATATCTCTGAAATAACAGGGAAGCACTCGCTACGAAGTTGTCATTTGTAACGGTTTTGCTGCGTACCGACAGCAAATTTGTCGAATCTTCATAGCAGATTTTTTGTGTAAATTTTCTTTATAATTTATTTCCAGGAAATGTATGAAATAAATAGGCTATGGATGCTGTTGTTGATCATAAACTGTTAATTAATTATGAAAAACTTATTTTTTTATCAGTTTTGTAAGTCGGCAGTTTTAAAGTCAACTACTAAAAGTCTTACTATTTTTGACAGTACCTAGGTACCTACAAAAGCAGGGCTCCACCATGAATTTTAAGACATCAATCACATGTGTGGCGTTCAGAACGACATGAGCAGAGTACTTACCTAATACTGATATTGATATGAGTAGTGTATGACGAATTGATGATGAAATGGCGGGCTACCTAGCCCATTTCATTATAGATAAGTACGCCACATTTGGCGTACTTATCTATAATGAAATGGGCTAGTTGGCTAATGGGCTAGTTGGGCGTAGTTAGCAGTACGCTTTTAACAAATGCCATTGCATTTGTTAAAAGCGTACTGCTAACTAAGCTTAACGAAATGCCATTGATCATAATAATAATAATGGTATAGGTGCATCAAGTATTGTTGGAAACAAGAAACTAACGTCGTGTCTAAGTATTTTGTTGCAGACAGTACTCGTAGCCTCAAGGCAGGGCGCGTGGAGTTGCAAAGCCACTGGAGTGGGGCGTCGCTAAACAAAAACACGTATACAAGTAGCGGCGACGCGCTGATTGGCCAGCGCGGCTCGCTCCCCGCCCCCTGCCGGCCGGGGCCCGCGCCCGCCAGCCGCCGCCGGCACTCCGCGCCACGCTCTCCGCCTGGCAACATGTGTAGCGGCGCCGAAGGAGGCCCCTGGCCACTCGGGAAGGACGCGCCAACAGTGACCGCCGCGGCTCTTGACCACTATCGCTTGCAATTGTACAACTATGCAGTCGCCGAGCGACTCCGCTTGTACCCGCCATCCGTGGCCCCGTGCTACGCGCCGTACGGGCCCCGGCTCGCGCTCTCCATGTCGCTGCTGCAGCAACGAGTCCTGCAGCCCGAGGAGCCGAAGCCCCAGCACAGCTACATCGGCCTAATCGCCATGGCTATCCTCAGCTCGCCAGACCGGAAGCTAGTCCTCTCCGATATCTACCAGCACATCCTGGATAACTACCCGTACTTCCGCTCCCGAGGACCTGGCTGGCGCAACTCAATACGACACAATTTGTCCCTTAACGACTGCTTCGTAAAAGCTGGAAGGTCGGCCAATGGGAAAGGCCACTATTGGGCTATTCACCCGGCCAACATCGAAGACTTCCGCAAAGGAGACTTCAGAAGACGTAAAGCTCAAAGGAAAGTGAGAAAACACATGGGATTGGCTGTCGACGACGATGGTGAGGACTCACCGTCACCGCCGCCGCAATCCCCACCGCCGACGGCGCTGCCGCTGCCATTCTGGGGAGCAGGCCGGCTGCCTGGCGGAGCACAGGCGCGCAAGAGGCAATTTGATGTGGCGTCACTGCTGGCACCTGATGACGCGCCCGAGAAACGTCAGCGACGTGACAGTAGTTGTGAGGAGGAGCCGGAAGAAGACATCGACGTGGTGGCGAGCGATCAGGAGGAGCGCTGTGAGGAGGAGGCGCGCGAGGGGGGGCGCGCGCTGCCGGCGCCGGCCACACAGTACCCGCTGCTGGGCGGCTGGTGGCCGGCCCTGGATCCTGCGCTGCTGCAGCAGCTGCGCCGCTCCGCGCTGGCGCCGGCGCCCCCCAGTCCCGACCAGCAGCGCCCGCCCGACACCTAAGCGACTGTGCGTATTGTACAAACATGTGAATAACCAGTATTAAGTATCCCGTCGGTACGTTATCGTTGCCTAGTGATATATCCTCGTGTAAATCTTTGTTTCTCTGTATTTCTCCTACTCTGTGTAGGCGCGTTGAACTCTTTTCTTTCGAATTTCTCCGTTCTTTCTTTTCTTTCCTTTTTAGTTCTTCTTTTAACGTCTATAATCATAGATCTATGGTCTATAATGATACTCTAAGTGTAAATTATTGTAAAAATTGAATTTATAAGTATTATTTCTACTTCAAACTGTATATGTAGAACAGTGATAGTTGGTATATTAAGCGATTTATTGATAAAGTCTGAGAACGACCAAGCTATGTAGATAGTCTCCTAGTTCTATTGTAAATACGTAAAGTGATGTTGTCTACTTCGTTGTTAATATAACATGTAAACATACTGTTGTTTATTTACTAGATGACATTAATAATTAAAATAATAATAACAATTCTATGAACTCTCCGAATAAATAGAAATTATAATTTAACTACATGTTTTATTTAACAAATGAACCATCAAGCCAATACAGGTAGTCGCAATCGCAATTCAATCAAACGTCAATATTTTTTACATTTACCCACTTGCGACGGTTTTACTTCGAATAATCAATATGCAAAAGTTTTATCAATTTACCCACATCTGTAGAAAACAAAAGATGGCGATCTATCGAAACAATGATAACATATTGGCAAATCTTCATTATGATATCCGTGATTATTTCCATTCGACACGTGTAGATTTTAATAAATTGTATTTTTTATAGCAAACACACATGGAATATAACTAAGAATACCTACTTCAGTAAAATTTCTATTTTGTCAGAAAATTAGACGAAGGATATAAGATATTATTTTGTTGTGACATAATGTCCAAAAAAAAATAAAGTTAAATAGGTTTTTTTTAAGCATTCGGTACCTAAAACAAAAGCATCGAATAAAATTATGATTTCCATTATTAAAACGGACTTATTTAGGTATGACTACTGATCTAACAATTATTAATGAGCGAAGAAGGATATAGGTATGCAGCCTGAACCCAAATAAATAAATAAATTATTTATAGGCTAAAAATGATTACTTTACTTGTGTTTTAAATTCACAATAGAATATTACTGTAAGTATGTAGGTATTACAACCCTCTAGATTATTTAATTCAGTGTAAGATAATTCTTAATTCTATAAAGTTATTGATATGTCAGAATAAAATATGATTCATCCTTTTTAACACGAATCAGGCCCAACTGATGTTGTACATGATCATTTTAATTTAGCACTAACCTAACTAACTATTACTTAACTAATGGAATCCTGACTAATATTAATTAAAACTAACTATACAAATAAACAACTAATATCTAAACTATGGCGTCGAAAAATTCCTCCGCATCGCTGTCGGCTGGTAGTGTACCCAAGAGACTGGCGGCATTGCCACGTTGAATGGCAATGCTTAGCCTCTGACCAAGGTAAAAGCCAGCCCTTGGGTCACGGGAAGTGCCATAAGCAACTGATTGTGTTTTGTAAAAAAAAAACAAAGAATTTCACCCAATTCAAATTCTTAGTTTGGCTCATCAATCACATCTAGTGTAATTTGAAACTTTACTCGGTGACAATACAATATTATGGTACTTAACAACGAGCTGGTCTGATGATAGAGCTGGAAGGATGCAAACCAAGTAAACCTATTGAGCTTGAGTCCATTAGATTTGTCTCAACGAGTCGTAATCACCTCTCTAGTACCTATTCAAAAATAAAATCTAAGACTGTTTCTTAGTTTTTAGACTTCCGTACCCGAAGGGTGCCAAACGGAACCCTATTACGGTTCGTAATAGGTAGACAGTTGAAATTTTCACAGATTGTGTATATTTATTGCCGCTATAACAAAAAAAAATAAAGGAATACAAGAAAAGTGTTTTTTTCGGCGCTTTTTGCTAAATATTGTACGGTGGTACGAAACCGCTCCTGTGCGAGTCCGACTCGCACTTGAACAACTAATTATTTAATTTATTATTAAACTGTGGAATAGTTACAGAATTTACTAATTAAATTAGCTTTACAAGCCAGGTATAATAGCTTCCCAGATCGCCTAGTTTGTAGATATATATTCCAATTGTTTACAATTTCTATAGACATTGTTTCCCACACCAGCAACCATTGTTTAGTGGCTAAGTATCCAGTTGGTAATATTTAAAGCTGTCTGTCTACCAACAGTATTCAGAATTAGGATGATTCACGGTTTTAACACTAATTTTTGCGTGTGAACTTTGAGTTTGGAAGATAAGTGACTAACTACCTAAATATAACTAGAAAAGAATATTTTCGACTAAGAAATTCTTTCGGTCATGTTTGTAGTTTCAGCAAAATTTAACTGTTTTAGCCGAGTGGACGTTCGATAACGGAGCCCTTTGCTGTACGTGTGTCGACACGTACTTGCCGTATAGTTGGTAATATCCTGGACAAAGCACACATACGTCCCATCACTACAAACTGTATGCAGGTGCCGTTCGGAAAATGAAAATAATATAAATAAACTGTTCCACCGAACCGCACTTATCAAAATTTTGTTTCACTGCTGTTAGTGGAAGTGCTCGGACAAGTGCTGTTGAAATCAGTGCTAAGAGTCAATGATATTATATTAATCAATATATTAATTATATTAATCAATAATATCATTGCTAAGAGTGGAATACCTCATAAGAACAAATGTACTAACAAACAAAGTCGCTTTAGATTTGAAAATATTACCTTTACCGTACCGTAGATATTTGGTTAAATTAAATAGGTGCAATTTCTTCACAGAACAATTTCCGTGAAGTTTTCATAGAAATTGTTGCTCAGAGTTGAGTCACGTCGCGCCTGTCTGCGCCTTTAAACGCAAGTTTATAAATAACAGTAATTACCATCATCTAGTTTTAAAAATATTATTTACTTGTAAACGTGTTTGTACACCTACTTAAAGAATACTCACTACTTAATAGTTTGTTAGTTAATTTTGTATAAGAAGTTTATCCAGTGTAGGTATATATTTTTTGCACAAACATTGATTATTAAACTTACAGATATAAATATCATATAATAAAATAAAAAAATATTGCGTGTTTTTAGTTATTCTTGAAAAGATTATGATTACAGAACATCAATGGTGAAACAAACAATATGAAAATTATGAAGTTGTTAAGTAATTCTTAGACATTACTATTACCTAGCTGGTTTAAATAGGTAATCGCATAATCAGCCTATAATGTTCCCGCTGCTGGGACATAGGGCACCTCTAGGTGAGAGGGAGTGGGCCGTAATCGACCACGCGGGCCCAGTACGGGTTGGTAGATGTCACATGACTTCGAATTTTTTGGTTCTAGGACATGCCGGTTTCCTCACGATGTTTTCCTTCACCGTACGTGATGATGAAATAATTTACGAACCTACGAAGTACAACTCGTCAGTCGCGGCCGTTACCACTGGGCAACCACTGCTCCAGGTAATCGAGATTATCACGAAAAGGAAGTACAGAAATTTGAAGATTAGAATTGTAGCTTGGATTACAAAAGTTACTCGTACATGCCCAAAGGGTGATCTTTAGTGTCACATTCCGGTGCGATTAGATTCAACATCTTGATGTTATCGTAAACGTTTTGTTAAAATTACCCATTTCTGCTTTCTCACGCATAACCCATATATCCTACCTAGATTGGCTGATATGCGAGTACAATAAATAGATTAGAAGAATAACATACTCCAGAATAAACTTCGGCACAAGAGCTTTTTATTAAAACACGGTATTTTACTTGTTTAGAATAATTAGGTTACAGTAACGACCCGCTCCTGTTTCGCACGGTTTTTACGACTTGACAAAACATCGAGATTTCTTAGTTATATGTAACTTTAATAACGTATTATACACATAAAGGCGCGCCAGTATGTAAGAACATACTGGCGCGATTCGCCGCGCGACGCGAATTTTAACAAAACAATTTCTGAGAAAACTTCACGGCGAACAATGCTGCGGCGTCGCGTCGCGCGACGAATCGCCCCTGTATGTAAGAGCCTTAAATAAACCTTCCGGAATAGATTCTCTAAACGATCGTGAAACTCGCATCAAAATCTGTTGCATGGTTGAGAAGAAGAACGCGGTCATACTGACAAACACGTAAAAGCGACTATAATATAATGTAAGTATAGATAAGCAAATATATACGTAAGGTTTCGTTTCATTTAACTTGGGCTTATTAGGAAAAGTATTCGGCATCAAACTATCGCTGTTCCACCGCCAATGGACGACTTGTCTAGTGCAACTTCTGGATGTGGGCTTTGATCCCAGAATGAGTAGTATTATTGGGTTTCTCCATTTGTAATTTCTCTGATTAATGGAGAATACAGGGAATAAAAACCTGAAGAATACAGGGGCGATACTATGCTTATTTTCAATAATTTCACTTACAGTTGTGTTCTTGAAATGCTTATATCCTACTAGCTGTTGCCACCTATTGCCATCCTACTTGCTGTATGTAAATTTTTACAAAGAAACGGTAACGACAATTTAGTAGTTTAGCCTCAGAATCATTCGAAACGGACAAACTAACTCGCATTAAAACATTAACAGAATATACTTATGGCTTCAATGTTCCAACACACGGTTGCTAGTGTTGCTACTCGGTCCTCGCTGTAAGTGGTACCTACTTAGTTATTTAATTAAGCCGGCGTCGGTTCTGATGCGGTGTCAATCAAACTGAACGGACGTGCAGCCACAGCCTGTAATTTGCCGCCGATATCTTGACACCGCCGCTCATACAACGAATTTGCGATTCTGCTGCTCTGTGGTTAGCCAAACAAACTGTGTGCTATGCAAACGAGAATTGGCTGTAGCTGTACCTATGTGTTCCTCTATACATATTATAAATTCACGTTTCGTGTTTGTCTGTATGTCCGCGTTGTTCTTCTAACCACGCAACAGATTTTGATGAGGTTTTCACGATCGTTTAGAGAATTGATACCAAAAGGTATATGTTTGTAATACGTTGATATTAAAGTAACATATTAACTAAGAAATCGAGGAGCTCGTGGCTAAGTAATAACAGCCGCTCGGGTCGATCCATCAGGTTAAGCTACGCTTGCCGGGGTTGGTCAGTGGATGGGGGACCATTTTCACATATCGAGACTCCTCCGTGCCTCGGAAAGCACGTTAAGCCGTTGGTCCCGGCTGTCATTTGTGGATCTTTGACAGTCGTTACGAGTCGTCAGAAGCACGAAAGTCTGACAACCAGTCTAACCAAGGGGTATCGTATTACCCAGTTACTGGGTTGTGGAGGTCAGATAGGCAGTCGCTCCATGTAAAATACTGGTATTCAGCTGCATCCGGTTAGACAGGAAGCCGACCCCAACATAGTTGGGAAAAGGCTGGGCAGATTGATATTAACTAAGAAATCGATGTTTTGTAAAGTAGTAAAAACCGTGCGAAGCGGAGCGGGCGCTTGTTCATTTAATTACAAACTAGTTACAAATAGTTATCGATAGTATCGATAGGAAGTGATTGGAACATTAGTGTCTTAGTTTGAACTCAAAGTTAAGTCTTAATTTGTTTTTGTAATTTTACTTCTCTTAGTGGTCCGTTAAAATCATGTGATTTACATATTATGTTCTACGTGTCTTTTCCTAAATACATAAAATCTCGCCTGTTTTCCTCGAAGAGTTAGACAGTGGTACTTATACATTACTGGCGAAATGTTGACTTGTAGGTACACTTCTAGTAGGTACGTACACCCACAGATCCCTTATCGCCCTGTCATGTATCAGTCCCATATAACAGGGGGCGAGCCTATTGCCATCAACCAGGCACAAAGCAAGACTCGAGGCTGCTACTAAAATAATCCTGATGGAAAAACCCAATGACAGGTTGCTAGAGCAACCGAACCTCGTTTAAAATGACGTTATATCTACCTAGACTGATTTATCTAGAATCTAGATGTTACGTTACGCGTTCCATTGTGATTCATTTCCTTCATTTCACTTTTACATCTAATAACATTTCTCTTACTCAACACAATCACACAACCAATCAGTTCCCTATTTCTAGTACCGACTCGTGTACAGCGTGAAATATTCGATTTATTCCATTCTAATACAAACACTAATACCACTGGTATTTGTTAAAACGCATATTTATTTTCTGTTCCGAACGTATACCACTCTTCCTCATCTCTGACTTATGTTATTTTGAGTCAAGGTAACCATAATCTCTGTTTCCTCAAAAACAAATTCTTATCACATGTTATCAGGGTAACAAAAACATTAGAGCCAGAACAGGTTGTAGGTGTGCAAGGGAAGGGACCAATGCGTCAACTTCCTGAATAATTTCTTCTAAGTCCATTGTTGAGATGTAAGCTGGGATTAGCCATAGATAAAATCATTGATAAATCATTTTATGACGATGTTTTCCTTTGCATTGTTACTGTCAGTGTTTATATTTAATCCAGTGTTAACACAATGTGAATTGTCTTGGGGATTTTTTTCAGCAAGTTTTTTTGGGATTGCGTAAAAATATTCCGAATTATTTTTGGAATTTTGGAATTGTATGTCAGCAAAATGTTTTGAATAAAATTAAAGAATTTATCTATTCATAACTCGAAAAACAGACAGGTACCTACTTATTACCTTTTAAACGTATTTTCTCACGTATTTTACATAGGAATCTAAGTTTTAGGTGGGACTAATTGGCGTAAGTAGGTACTGTTCCTGACGTTCGTATAAATAAGGTGTATGTAATAATAATACACCTTATACTCGTTTCGGGTCGTTTAATTCGAGGTCCTTTAGGTGAAGTTAAAAATGGGTTGAGTACTTAATTTACAAAATAATAAATGGGCATTTTATAAAAGACAGCAAAGGAGTCAGTATAGTGTTCGCTAGTCAAAGTTTGTGAATTCCAGCTATTGATTTTATTTCATTTTTCATACATATAAATTATATTTTTAAATATTAGAATAAAAAAATATATAAATAATTGTTATGATAAACAAAGGGATATTTTGATGGTTGACTGCAGAAGAAATAGCAATTCTAACTTCAAATTAAGTAAGCATAACTGACAATGCTACATCAGTTATCATTTAGCATCAAATAACTGCATAGTTTGACAACGTTCTTCCACTAATCAAGTCTAATCGGGCAGCGTCGATACAAGTAATCCAATGAGCGAGAGAGGGGCCGTCGGAGCCGGTAAACGCATGTAAATGGGACGTAATGGCCCCCGGGCGTCGGGCGTAGGGGCCCACGCCGGGCGTCGGGCCCCGGCGTCGGGCACACTAATGAACGTGCCACCATGTACTGATGCCTTTATTGTTTTATATTTGCACGATGTGATGCCTAAACATAGGGTGCTATTTTGTGTTTCTGCATTTGGCTGGCGCTAAGATTTTCAATTTGTTCGTTCTTGATATCGAGATACCTTTAATAGAACTAGACATACTTACCTAACTCAATCAGTTAAAAGAATAATAAGTAATTGAAGTTATTCTATGGTCCTTTGCATGGAATATAAGCTTTACGACTTAAAAGTGCCTGAAACTAACTTTGGAATTGATTGAATACGCGATAGGTACTGTGGAAGTCCCTTGAGGGTTTTCCCTCATGTTACGTTTGACTGATAACTAGTTTTCATTTCTACAGCACTTTTTAACGGCTTGACATATAAGCTTTTTACATTTTTTTCGGTATCTTGTCAGTCCCATACATTTTTGACTCCATCATCGTTATCACTGATATGTCAGTGTGTCTAAGGTCTGGGCCCTCTAGACATTAATGAAAATTCATAGAAAATATATTTATATTTCTGTTTATTAAATAAAAAGTCGTTTTTTTAATATACTATATATGCCATATGTATTTTATCTAAAACAGACGTAACCATTGTAGTAGGTACTTATATGGAAAGGTACGTTATTTAAAAGAGAAAAAACCTTTTCAAACACGAGCTGAAAGCTTCCATTAGGCAGCCATTGAGGTGAGAGAGGGTAGAGTGACCGGGATGTTCGGCTGACGATAAAACGCGTCCACTCTCCGCGAATTGCCCGCTCGAATCTAAACGCTCCCAATTCCGTCAAGTGTCGACAAAGGCCGACTTTTAGCGTCAACAATGAGCGAATGAAGCAAATTACCGCTTTTGGACACTTGAAAGCGTTTACCGAGCCGTGTCGGCGGGCACATTGTGCGCGGACGGTTTGCGAGTCGAAACAAACGATAACAATAAACAGTAAAAAGGAAAGTGTAGTATTTTGCGTGGCAGTGCGCCGGGATAAAGGGCGCGGGCCTAATAGGTGTTAATGCGTGTGATTCGCTGAGCAAGGTGAATGGGTGCGTCTGCGCCGCGCCGCCGCCGGCGGGCCCCGTGCCCCCCGCGCTCTCACACTATTTTTATAACAAATCATCGACTCGTTGATTGACAACATTGTGTTTTATGTTGGATTTTCAATGAATGAACGCTTTTATAAGTAACAATATCGACTATGAAAGAAAGTTGTAACAAATGTTTCTTCGATTGAAGTATACGGCTTGCTTTTTATTGACATAACTTCAGAGCAAACTGACTAGAACTCGTCCAATTTCAACTTAATAATATGATAAGAATAGGTCACACGGATATAACTTAGGAATGAAGTTATCGAAAATTTATTATCAAGAGGTATACGTACTTACCTAGTCTATAGGTACTTACTTACTTAAATGTCTTTCAATCCGTTGCGATTGATAACAAAGTAGAATATTTTCTTTCGCAGCTTGTAGGCCCTCTCGGAGTGTCGGAACTTCCCGACCAGAAGTCCCTATTTCCTTACATAGACCAAACCAAACAAGACATAACACATGACACGGGCATCAGCGCGATATGGGGCGGTCAACATCTTGGACAAACACGCAGAGGGCGCCACTCGTCAGTTTAAAGTTAAACACCAGCAATACAAACAGTTTGGAGTGGACCGCCCGCGGATTCGCACTCGTGTGCTGTTGGCAACGCAAGGGTTCAGGGAACCAGGGCATACGACACCACGGCAGATGTATTTGCTACACAAATAGAATGGGTAACATTTGTAATTTGTTGTAGTGAGACGGTTGAAAGTGATCATGGGAAAAGTTGTAATCAAGTCTGTTTTTTCATCTCGTAGACTAATTTGACAGGTGCAAATGTCAAACTCCAAATTGAAAAAAACAAACAACAATCACTTGAAATGTCAAATTAGTCTATGAGATTAGAAAATAGACTACCTATAGTTAGTCGGTTGGGTTGGCGATTTGAAAGGTTGATCTTCTACGACAAACATCGTGAAATTTTAGCGTAGCATGAAATTTTGCACACGAATCCCATAGAATATACCTAACGAAAATGAGCACTAGGGAGGTTTGAAAATTCATCCCCCAAAGGGGTTAATTAAGTTTGGAAGTTCGTTATTTTTGAAGTTAGAACCGTGGACGTTGGTAATTAGACTTATGTTTCTAAGTAAAATTTAGTTATACTACTTATAGTATCATCGTTTTTGGAAACGCATCCAGTAGGCTACTGAGAACTTGCCGATAGTCCCATCGGGCATACGACTATAGTAACTTAATAAAATTTAATTGAAACCAAAAAAGTCTGCTGCTCATGCCGATCGCACCACAACGATCTACGAATCATCTTGAAGAAGATTTTCATACCTATATGAATAAAGAGGCTAGCCTACCTTCTACTTCTTTCTTCTACTGTTCTTAAATCCTTACTTCTTTAGTGTAAATGCGAAAGTAACTCTGTCTGTCTGTCGGTCTGTCTGTCTGTATGTCGCGTTTTCACGCAAAAAAATCGGTACACAGATAGTCTAGAGCCTGAGAAAGGACATAGGCTACTTTTTATCGACATACCACGTGGGCGAAGCCACGGGCAGAAGCTAGTAATTTATAAGTAGAGGAGTGTTTTCATCTTTCATAATGACATAAATCTGCTGCCAAAGCTATCTGAGCCACATGGTTAAAGTATAATCCTTTAATCATTGCCCATTTAAGAGGCGCATGAAAAGTAAATGCCCCCAATCATTCCATTCACTGACATTCAAGAATCCAAGATTGCCAAGGGAATTATTTCATTGCTAACTATATCCCTAGGTAAGTTAGGTTCTTTAAAATATTTAAGAGGTTTAGATAATTATAGTCAGTTGCAAAAGTATCTAGAGAAAATGTAAACAAATAGATCAGAGAACGTATATACCTACCTGTGGAATGTGGATGCCAATTCATAGTGCCACTTACAAATGGAGTGCTTTGAATTCATTATTTAAATTCTGTATAATTTTAAATCACCTACAAGATTTTTTTCATTTGACAATTGAACTTTAATATATATGGTGGTGTTCTTAGTTTTTAAACATTAGTGCATAAAAGTTTTAAAACTTTAGTCTTCATGATTGTTATACTTATAAATTAAGAAAATATTAGTATGAAAAATGCAACTTCTTTAAAATTCTGATTTCATAGGTAGGTTATTATATGACCCAGGACGGACATGTACCGCCAAATGCACGTCTTATTTCCTTTAAACATGCACGGGTGGAGTTGTTCTCCTTTGAGATCTTTCCTTAGCTTCATAGTATTGGGTGGTATTGGACAAATAAATTAAAGGGTTGTCTTTTAGGGTTTTTTCTACTGAAAATGGATTGTTCTGTGATTACGGGATTAACATGGCTTAATAAAAACAAAAATAGTTAAGTCATCTTGAGTCATTCTGTAGCTTACCTAATCTTCAGATTTAGAATCGTGTTGAAATAAGGGTTTGTACGAAATTAATAAGAATTGTATCGTTAGTTGAATAACGAAATTAATTAAGCTTTTGTATAGCATGTTTGCGTTCTCATTACCAACAATCAAAGCAATAAAAATCTCACTGAAAACTACCTAAATACCTACCGATAAATTTTCCAATACGCAGTAAAAATAAATCTAACAAAATATTACCCCATAACTTTATTACCGTGCACAAAATATTCGACAATACCGAATGAAATACGTCACGCGTTTTCCGGCTCAACGGCTCCGGAACGAAATAACGAATCAAATACAAATCGCGTACGAGTCGCATAAAATAAAATGTTAGTGAATAAAATAACGTGGCGTGGCGTGCACTGATGTGTGTGCGGTGCATTGAGAGCCGGTGGCGTGGACACATTTAATTGTGGCGGGACGCGACGCAACTGATGCGGTGTGCGACCGATGCGGACGGCGCGAGCGCTGCGGCAGGATGTAAGCAACAGATGCTGATTATGATGAGGCCTTCGTTGTGGGGCGTGCTGTTGCAATTTTTGTTTTGATTGGTGTTGGGAATGTTGGTACTTACGTTTACTATTTACTGAACCGTGTGTACCTACATAAAGTAGACAGTTAGGAAAATTATGACCACAAAATATGTGTCTTATCAGGATCTACAATTCTGCCTGAACTAATAGCTACAGACCTCCATATCGGACTTGACAAGTGATAGATAGATAGATAAAACGTTTATTTGGTGCACACAAAAGACAGCACAACATACAAGTCACGGTTAAATAATAACTAATTACATTCACGGCGGGCTGTGCTGGAGCTGCTGCAGGTGCAGAAAACCTCAAACGGCGCAAATACTCCAATCTTATCGGGACGTATATGTTCGAGCCGTTTGGGGTTGAAACCCTAGGGCCATGGGGTCCGAGTGCCCACTTGGTTTTTCAAGACATCGCCAAACGCTTGGTCGACTCAGCATTGCCATACAACGTGCCAATGCTGCCAGCCTTTTGGGCACTTTTCCTGTTGACAGCGATGCGGACGAATTTTTTGATGCCCTTTGATAATTTTCCCTTGTACATCATTATTATTATAGATATTATGAGTCTTTAAGTTAAATAAAAATAACTAATTCCGGTGTGAAAACTATTACATTAATAAATAGCTTTAAGGTCACAATATACAAAAAAATAAAATAGAAACAATAAAAGAAAAAAACAATAAAAAAATACAAGTGATTTATGTCCACGTTTCTCAATCAAGTGATAAGTAAAACTGAAGTTAATTTAAAAGATATGTACCCTTACACGATATGACATACCCTATATATATTTTCATAGAGAATTCAGATATGAATTAATTTAAAAAAAAAACATTAATTTACGACAGTTACAGGGAACATTATTTTGTTTTTGCAATGACTACGGTATTCTAACACTTATAAATACAAACCATAATTATCCAACATCAAAATGTTTATCGACAACAAGAGACCACCGAGGCGGTAACAAAGCCTTACGATTAAAATATCCACAGAGGTTTCTATGACACCGATGTTATTAAGTTAAACATGAGCTTTTTATACGGCGATCATTGTCGAGTGGTCGACCGGCACAGCGCGACGACTGTTTGTGTTACTATGAATACCAAATACTGGACTCGAGATGAGATACAGAGGGTGTTTCTTATTATTAATGATGCATCTGCAAATTACGGATTTACAGGCTTACATCTTTGATTACTTCTACGCATACGCTAAATAATCAGACTGCATTAAATACTTCTTTGACATTTTTTTATGTTTTCAGAGGCTAGACCTTTGTGTTAGATGATTATGCGATCGTATTTACCAGTAAAGTACTTATTTACAAAACATGGCTAGAGCTAATAAGCAGTTAGCAAAGATCTGCCTAGCCTTTTCCCAACTATGTTGGGTTCGGCTTCCAGTCTAACCGGATGCAGCTGAATACCAGCAGTTAGCAAAGATATAAGTAGGTAATGTTTTATGGTTTTCTGATGAAACCTCTACTCTAGCTCTTAATCCAATTTATTTGGGGTCAGCTCAACATATCTTTTCTTCTATAGGTACTTCTCTATAAGTATCACCTTTCTAGCCATCATGTTTCACACCAATCCATCTATCGTTTCCTTGATCTTTCTCTTATGTTTTATAATTGCAATCCGGAATTTGGTAAAACCCCAAGTTGATTTGCGCAATTCATTTTCCAAGTTCTCACAATCTGAGACACACATCATCCAACCCTGTGATGTTATAGTTACACAATAATAAAGAAAACACCTGAATTGATTACAATAAATTCTATATCGGATATTATTATTGTTGAAGTAGTGTCAGGTTTCGGTCACCAAAACCGTGAAGTTTTGAAACGAAGCTGGTACAAAGCCCTTCGAGGAATGGCCCTGAAGTGTTTACTCGGGATCCATCACAATAGGAGTAAACTCTTCTCAACAGATTATTTTTAAAGGCGACCCATCTAAAGTTTGTCCAGATGACTCTTTATAATTCGATCGTTTTGTAAGGTGTGACGAGTTATGTGATTTTGGACTAATAAATTGTATGTTCGTGTTTATAAATATGCAGGGTAGATTAATTTTAGTTTTTAAGGTTTTTAGTATTTTTTATTAAATCTCGTGGCTAATAAGAAATTGGTGTTTTATCCCGTGGTTTCAAGCAGTGTTGGCTCAGTGGTAACTGCTGAGACTTACCGAGTTGCATAGGTCGTAGCTTCGAAACCAGACAGGCGCTTTACTTTGTGTCAATTATTTTATCACCACTGCTCTCATAACGGTGAAGGAAAACATCGTGACGAAACCGGCATGTCCTAGAACCAAAAATTCGAACATGTGACATCTACCAACCCGCAATGGGCCCGTGTGGCCCACTCCCTCTCATAGAGAGGAGGCCTGTGTTCTAGCAGTGGGAACATTTTAGGCTGATTATGCGCTTATATCATTAAATAGGTTCATAGGTTAGTGTCCAATTTATTGTATTTTCCGCATACCAAGCGTTAGGAAGCAAACTATTTATAAAAATTACCAATTTAATATGCGGAACTTTGATTTTCATTCACAAACAACTATTTAGCTTGTTATTTAAATATGACATATTTTTCATTTGTGAAGATTGAATCCTTTAAATATTTAAATCAAATGTTTATTTAATTTCACTATAATAACACAGGGTCATTTGTCTAGGTACCGCATACCAGCATACATATAGTTGGCCCGGGGTATGTTTACTTTCCCAGCGATGTTATTGTTGGTGAATTCTCATAAATTCCAGGTAAATCCACCGTATCCAAACGACGACGCGCAATAACAAACATGATTTCTAAATACGACGGACGCAAACACGGCAAACACATTATTTTGTTAGTATAAGATTTTTTCTTAATTGCTTTGTGAAACACGTTTTCCACTCGAATATTACGTAA
This sequence comes from Lithophane socia, assembly GCA_947522985.1. Taxonomy (NCBI): domain Eukaryota; kingdom Metazoa; phylum Arthropoda; class Insecta; order Lepidoptera; family Noctuidae; genus Lithophane; species Lithophane socia. The sequence goes on from OX383267.1 coordinate 4,276,068, forward strand.
ACATAGTTCAAAAAACTCCACGGTGGACAATATCGGTAGCTCATTAATGGACGAAAGTTTTGACCAAATATTTGAGCATTGGGGCACAATCGTAATTACCGAGTTGTGGTCGCAGGCAGCATAAAAGACTGGTAGTTGATATAACAGAGCATTTATTTATCGACGGTGCGACGGGCTCATTAGATACACATCGGGCAACATGTGTAAATAAATACGCGGGACGATGACGCGACCAAACATCTTCAGCGGTCGACGCTTCATGCTTGCACTCCAATATGGAGATTGATTGAACATATTCAATGATCTCGCACAAGTACGTATTATACACGACAAATGTATCGATTGTATTTGTTTAGTTCACTCATATTGGATAACGGTTAGGTTGCATGTCTGTTTGATCAAATGATTCGTTTTTTGATGACGGAAATATTTTTGAACTAAATGTTTTACTTGTGATTTTGTTGATACTATTGCATCAAGACATTCAGGATGCTTGTCGTATTGGAAAAGTAATCTTCATTTAATTGAACCATATTTCTTGTGCCGACAATTAAGCTCCATTATGTAGCTCATTTTGCAACGCCAACAACACTTTTGCGCTAAAACTGAACTGAATAATTTACACGCAAAACAGAATGTATATTTGCGCAAAACACGGAAAATATTCTTCTGTATTCTCAGTATAATTTACACGTACCTCGAAGGTATTTGTCTGTGATGTTTTCTATTTTCTATGCGCGTCGAGTGGCGAGCGCGAGAGCATAGACAACAGCGCGCTGGCGGAGGGAAGCTGTCTCCGGTTACATCTCGAGACACGGCAAACATGCCGCCATACGCCGCGTATATGATATCTGGTACTTAGCTATTGTTTTCACAGCCCACGCCTATACCTTATTGAAGGATATTGTGTACCTACCTAATACCAGAGTTGAGAATTAGTCATTTTGATTCCTACATATTTTATAATGGGTCGTCCAAAAGTTTTTGTTATCCATGTGATAGGCAGTTTTCTAATCTTTAACCCTTTTATTATTTCCTACCAAATTCTTATTTGATTTTGAACTAATTCGTACAAGCTCGAATTTTCTTTAATCTCTGATGACGTGAACTTTCTTTCTTGTCTAAATAGCCCGAAAAATCTAGATAAAGACACAGAAATCGGCACCCTTTCTCTTTAAATAAACTTAGAGTAGTACCCTATATTGCTGAATAGACAATATTTGGATGCTAAGACATTTTTTTTAAAAGCTAAGTCCTTTTATATAACCGCTCAACTAAATGTAATACCATCGTGTCTTTTTTATGTAAATGAAAAATGGCCGTAATTATAAAGTAATTTAAAACCAAACAAGTGGCGTCATGACTGTTTGCGTTCACATTGCTACTTTGTTGAACAGCGTCGTTGTCAAACGCATCGCAAACTACTCGGTGACTCAAGTACTGGCTTCATGTCAAGAAGAAGATGCTGAAGAGACGTACTTAACAGTTATCGAATCCATCGGATATCCGAAAAAAACTGATATTTTTTTAAATGTTTTTCCTCCGTGCTATCTTCTCAAGGTAGGTAATTAAAATCTATGGAATGCCCGTTTGCACAATGAGATTCGGCCAAAATTACGAACTCTGACGCCCTATTTAACATCTTTAGGGGATGAATTTTTGAAAATCCTTCCCTATTGATTGGTTGCCCTATACTATAGGGAAATCTTGTGTTGTATGCTTTTAGAGTTATAGACCCAGAGGTTTAGGCAGTGAATTTAAGATTTTTGTTTCATTACTAGGTTTCAAATATACAGTAGGTATTGGCATCAACAAATATATGAATAAATAAAAAATAAAACGGTGTAAGGTTCTCCAGAAAGATTGGGAGTTTTTTTGTCAGAACATTTCGTCGTTACAACCCAAAAAAGCCTCATACGATTCGTCGTCATGGACTTACGTGTTTGTTGCCTCCTTGACACATGCTGTTTGCTTTCACATTCTTTTACTTGAGAGCTTCGATCTCGAACATGACCCCTCTGCCCACGAAGGAGTTAAGAGGTAAGTACGAGTTCTATAAGAATACCATATTTTTTCACCAGTCTTACCAAGGGGTATCGTATCACTCAGTTACTGGGTTGTGGAGGTCAGATAGGCAGTTGCTCCATATAAAATACTGGTATTCAGCTGCATCCGGTTAGACTGGAAGCCGACCCCAATATACTTAGTTGGGAAAAGGCTAGGCAGATTTAGGCAGATTGATGTTTTTAAAGAACCTAGCCCTGGATTAGAACTAAAACGTCGCCGTGTAGTGAAAATCTCATTAAAAAAATGTATGATAGATAATACATATATTTATTTGTTGTGTAGAAAACCTCGCAATTCATATTTAGAACAAACGTGCACAGCACTAGGATGCTTCAAATGCCTTCTATTGATGATAATGAGACCTCCGGAGAACGTAAATGACGGCCATTTTTCAGACAGTTTATATCTTCCCCAGTAAAATAACTTTTATTGCAATCACGATGTTTTCAATGCACGATAAAGAGTATCTAAAAGTAATGTGCTGTTTGAAGTATCATTGTTTCATCTTAGCCTTGTATCGAGATTCATAAAACTCAGCAGGTTATAAAACACCAGTTTACAGCTAATTGGTCTTACGTACACAGTCTATTTCCATGCAGGTTGGTTCTGTGAGCAATTTCCAACACGTACGGAGTCCACGTCTGGCATACGTCGTATTAGGTTAGCCGGCGCTCAAAGTGGAGGGTGAATGGTAATGTGGCGCCACTCGACGCCTCGGGGTGCCTCGTCGGTCCGAGCAGCCAGCAAGTAGAGGGCAGAAGTAGCAAGGGATACTTTTCTTTGGTAAGGAGACATACCCAAATGTTTCAAACACATGAATGGGTTAGGAATTTTCTTCAATGCCCTCGGATTATGATTGAAAGTGCGCCACGCAATTGTTGTGCAGGCTATAAGATGGAAGGACTTTTTTTTTTTTTTTGCCTTTAGTGTGTCCCACCGCTGGGCAAAGGCCTCCCCTTTTTCCTTCGAAATCTCTTTATTTTGTGCGATTTCTGGCCATGTTAGCCCCGCAAACATGATTAGATCGTTACACCACTTCCGCCGCGGTCTACCTCGACGGCGACATGCTCCTTCAGGAATAGTCTGTTTTTTTTTTTCATTACGTAGTTTCTGTCAGGACTTTCTCTATGACAGTAACACGATTGAAACGGTATGGAATACGAAACAATATTTGAACTCGTGTACCTATGTATTTTTTTTCGTGGACAGCTACGAATATCTTATTTGTACACAGTCCTTGCATCAAATCTCCAATATGAAATATATTTGGTAACCGTAACCGATTCAACTTTTGGTCCTAACTTTACACCGTCGGTGGAGTTTCTTGCCCGTTCTTCTCCATAGGAACCTACTACGCTTTGGAATGGGCAACTAGCTTCATCTTTTTGACTGACCGATCCCTTGACAATTCAAAAGTACCTCTTGGTTTATATGCTATGAGTTTGAATTTGACACCTTCTCAAGAGTTTACGATTTCCTCTGGAACAAAGTTGCACTTCTGTCTCACTGCTGGCTGTACGTGGTGGCGGAGTCGCTCTGTTTGTGTGGTAATGTTTGTTATGTACAGTGTCTACGAAGCTTTACATACCCCGCGCCCGCGCCGCTCCCGGCCCCGCCGCCCCCGCACTCGCGCGAATGTGTTCGTTTCCTTTATTGGGGTGAATACATTTCACGGTTTGTTTTTAAATGTGCATTTATACGTTCCTTACCTACCTTCGCAAGTGACGTCTACGCGGCCAGAGAGTACGTAGAATTGTTTGACCTATTGATGATGATAGTCATATTCATGGGATTTCCGCGTAATTATCTATGAACTTATCACCGGAATTAAAGTTTGGAAATGATCAGATAACATTAAAAAAGATGTTATTCAATAATAAAGTACTTAAGTCATTTATTTAATAACATTTTTAATTTTACACATTTTTTTAATTTTGCGTTTATTTAATAACTAATTTATTTATGTACTTTATTTTGGTTCATCAACAATTGTTGACACTGGAATGCTTATAATTAACATGCAAAAATGTATAATTATGTAACAGTGCAACAACCACTTACAGGTAAACTCCGCATGCATAAGAATAAGTTATAAAACTACTTTAACAAACATAACGTATTATGTTTTCTAACTTGATAGGTCAAGAGCTGTGTATAATAAAACATGTTTGTAAAATATTATGATGCCACTAAAGACGTACCTAATTAAATAAGTACTATTTGAATAAGAAATATTTCTATGTGGTTACGGAGGTACATACAAACCTAGTTGTGTAATCTTAATATTATGTATATACGTAGTTGAGAAACTTGGGTATGTTTCGTATCTTTTGTGCTATGAGTTAACTTACTGTGGAATAATGGAAACCTGGAAAATATTGAAGAATACTTGAAAACATCTAGACACGCGGCAGCGTGTCAAGCCAAGTTCAAGAAAAGAACTGGCGACGCAGCATACATATACTTTACATTTCCATGCAGCTTGTATCAGAAAGGTGTTGTCATATTGAAGGGTTTACAGTAATTTTTCTAGGTAATAATATTAATAAAATATCTTTATTTCCAGATTACAATTTATTTACATAGATTTGTCATATAAAATTGTAGGTTAATACAGAGTTATAAAGCTCTGACAGCCAAGCTAAGATTAAACTTGGTAGGTTGGAATTTTCTTTTCCGTTTTCCAACATCGGAAACGTGAAAAAATAATCAGCCGTTCCATACATTTCAGTCGAGTAGGTATTAAAGTTATTTGTATGGGACGGTTCATAATTTGTTTTTGTCTTCAAAAGATGTTTCGCAGACAAGAAATTGTTATGATCCCAATATCATTGATGTAAGAAAAATCAGCTCAGCTTAATATCATATCTCTATTATTTTATTTTGTCACTAAACAAAGAAAACTGTTTAAAATAGACATCATACTGGTTATTGTCTACGTAAAGTCAGATGCCTGTCTAGTCAGACAGCATGGCGTTGATTGGCGGACCTTTGTGTCCACATCTGTACACTGCAACATATCTTGAAACACACGAATACCGGCAATACAAGACCCCTGTCAAGCAACAATTATAACAGACTTATAGTTCCTAATAAACCGGTTGATATCTATTGTTAATTTGATTTGATTGAGTTCTTACAGAAAGCGATACCGCTCGCATTGTTTGGTCGATTTTACATAACGAGGCGGCAAACGTGGCCCGCTTTGTGGCCTGCCCATTGTGGGGGAGTATCCAAACGTTTGAGATGTGAATTGAAAGGCGCCGCGAGATGACGAGGCGCGAGCCAAGCGGCGGTGCAAGTTGTAAGAGTGTTTGTGGTTAGGGATAAGATTAGATTGCACGCCTAGGAAAACAGCCAAAATGCTTAGATCTCGTCGAAAAAACCAAAGATTATATTTTTAATTTAAAAAAACTTTAAAATTAAAAATTTAATCTTTGGTTTCATGGTAGGTACTTAATGGAATTTTTGTGGAAAAAAAACTAATTACATAGGCTTACATTCCTGGAACAGCTATTTCACTTTGTATTTCAAACTGTAGATGTAACAACACCACTACCAAAAAAAAAGTTATTGAAAACAATAGAAATAGAAAACTGCCTGTCTACATCTCTCATGCACCTCTCCTGACACAAGTCTGCTGGAAGAAATGTCTAATGAAACAAGCAGTACCTTTATGCTCTTCTATCTTTATTTATTTTTGGATCTAAATAACAAAATTCTTAAATTCACTGACAGACAACGCACAGCTTAAACCACTGGATTCTACAAGCATGAAAAGTTGCTCAACAGTTTCTAAATAACGGAGGTGAGCCCTAAGGAAAGATTTTTGAAAATGATAAAATTCCAATTTCATCCTCTATGTGGTTACATAGAGGATGAAATTGTTAACGGAATTTTATCATTTTTGCCGATGTAAAAACCCATCGAGCGAGCGGGCGCACGGCTTGTTAATAAATAAATATTGAATGCTCTCACCTCCAATAACTTGCACCACACACTAACATTGCGCTACACGGCACCGCTCTTTGAACTGTCCAAATGATTGTTTTATATTTGTAAGCGTCGAACAGTGCCCCTATTCGGCGCTGCGCTGACGTAATGTAGCATTTCAATTAGTCTCACTGGCGTTTTATTTTCAACAAAGCAATATGTCGACTAACGCCGCGCATTGATTCCTGTCCGATTGTTAGAGAATGCACAACAATATTAAGTATCCCTATTGACTCTGTTACCCTTTTCTTAATAATAATTGTAAGGAACTAAACTCTTTTGTTGATAGTGAAAGTTTCGGAATAAAAGGTGTTAATAAAAGTTAAGGTTAACGATTTATACTCGTAGTTACAAATAATAATTGACATAAATTAAGTGATAACCGATAAAACAAAAAAAAATAGTAAAATGTATCCCAAATTAAATTCGTAGCACATAGTCTTTTGAAGGACAGTTTATCTCGTAGCCGCGTAGGCGTCGCGTAGCAGGCGCCTACGCATACGTTACGACATGTCGGCATGTTACGGCATGCGACAGTCTAATTACAGACTTTACACCAATGATAATATTTTTTTATTTTTTATTAGTACGTATTATTGTATAAATAATGTCTTTTAACGTAATATTTGGTTTTCTATTATTGAATTTGTATTACTTTTTTTTACATTATATCTAAGTACACTAATAATATTATAAAGAGGAAAGATTTGTATTTTTGTGTGTATGTTTGTAATGAATAAACTCAAAAACTACTGCGCTGATTTAAAAAATTCTTTCACCATTAGAAAGCTACATTCACCCTGAGTAACATAGGCTATAATTTTTAAAGATTACACGCGGACGAAGCCGCTGGTGGCAGCTAGTGTATTATAAAGAGAAAAGATTTGAATTTTATTTAATTTTAATTAATTATTTCATCAGTGAATGCTGTATTATTAGCTGTTGCCCGCGACTTCGTCTGCGATCCAGGATGAAAGTAGCCTATGTGCTTCTCCAGGCCATGGTCTACCCATGTGCCAAATGTAATCCAAATCCGTTCAGCCGTTTTAGCGTGAAACAAACAAACAAACAAACTCAAAACACTTTCGAATTCATTAGTTAGGTTAGGATAATGCCCACGTATTGCAACGACGAGTTGTACTTACTCGAGTTTGTCGTAGGATTATTTTTCTTTAAAATAATACACTACTGTTTCACAGTCTCCAAATACTCACTATCCACCAGATACTTCAAACAACGGACCATGGATTTGAATATTTATCTGCCAGATAACTTAACCGGCACTCGAAATAGGTAGTATAATATAATTGATGTATAAAAAACTTTGTAAAACATTTTTAAAAGATTAACGGTGGAGTTTCTTTCCCATTCTTCTCCAACTAGAATTTCTTTGTTTTTGATGTTCGCACGACGACGCACAAAAGTGCCTTTATGTGCCTAATTGAAATGAATTATTTGACTTTGTAGTAAAACTCAAATATTGACTTTATTTTATGAATGATTTTATACAAAGCCCCAATATTAGCCTACATCTACATCCAATAACCAAAAGCTCAGATCATGATGTGAAAACGCCAGCGTTCGGCGTGCATTAGGCGGCCTGTAATCAGGCGGCACTCGCCTCTAATCACGACCGGCCGGTTTTAGGAGCATGCATCGCCAGCGCTAATGTCCGGAAGCACACACTATGTCTAACATAATAACACTAAAACGTACGGGAGTGTACTGTTTGTTTTTGTTAGAGATTTAAGTAAATTTGGATTATTTTGTTGTTAGGAGTTCGAGACTGCGAGATGAGGACCACTTGATTATAGATCTCTTGGTTTTAAAAGTTAGATTGTTGATCATTTTGGTCTCCTATTTCTACGAGCTAGACTGATAGACGATTCAACTCTAGGCTCAACTCAGAGCTAAGTAATAATATGAGATGAGTAAGTATTGGCATGGTTTTTTTTTTTTTTGAGGTTGGGAAGTCATCAAATGACTTCTCCCGCTCTGGGCGGAGCGGGAGGGCGTGTCAGACTTTTACTGACTAAAACCCGCCCGTGTTCCTTCAGTTGCTTGTTGCCAAGGGTCCCGGACTTTCGGACTTTCCCGCATAGCATGGTTAACATGACATGCAATAAAATCTCAAAGAGCTGTATTGTTTCAAAATCCATCGAATCGAATTATTGAAATTCTCTTCTAGTAAATTCCCTTAGTCCTTTTTTCCCTATTCACACATAAACTTATGCCTTCTTCCCATGGGGGTACGCAGACACTACAGAACGCCACCTGCTACGATCCTTACAACACCTTAAACTCCTTTTTGCCTCGTTTACGTTCATACATCTGGTGATACACGTATGCCGGTTGCGAGTACTACGTACCTGACCTTTCTGAAGAAAATCACCAATAAAGCCACTATATGTCCTTCTAGGGCGTAGGTCCTGGCGCTTCCACTTATATCTAAGCCTACTCTTTTCAATTTTTGTAAATACATCTTCTTTTAAACTACAACGTTGCCTTATCACATTATTTAAAAATGCAATCTATCGCTCGCCAGATGTAGACTAAACAAAAATATTAATATTGTGTAAAAACGTAGCACATCAGAGACAAGGTGTTAGCTCCGACGCTGACGGCTTAACCCGCGCTGCGCCGGCGCAACCTCTGATGAAATAATTGACACTCCACACATTCACACAAAAACTCATAGTGATCCTTTTTGTTTTAAAGTGAAATGTTTTTTAGGAATAATTGGTTTGTTTCCCTAACAAAAAAAAACGTTCTCACCATTAGGTGTGTTTTAAGTGCTAATAACTTTAGGTAGTGTGATTCATCATCTTCCGGTTTTTTGTATTAGTTACCTACCCGTTAATTCTAACCATTTTTTTAGAAGCAGCTTAGTACTTTTGCTAACGTTTTCTTTTTTTTAACTAGCGACTCGCTCCTGTTTCGCAACAGTTTTTACGACTTGACAAAACAAAATCGAGATTTCTTAGTTATATGTAACTTTAATATTAACGTATTATACACATAAACCTTCCGGAATAAATTCTCAAAACTATTGAACCGATTTTCATGCGGTTTTCACCAATGAATAAAGTGGTTCTCAAATAAGGTTTTAGTATATAATAACCGACATCCACGCGTGGGAAGCCGCGGGCATTAGCTAGTAAATAATAAAAACGTCAAAATAAATAATGGAAACATATTAAACGATTTATCAAAAATGTTAAGTAAAGTTAAAAATTAAAGTGGGTCCATACAAGAAACGTGTTGTTTAATTGTATAAAAAAAATGCAATGCAGTATTGTACGGTTTGTACTTTTTGTGCGAGTCCCACTGGTATTTGGCCGGTATTTTTATCAAATGTGCTAGCACCAGCCAATTTCCTTTCACCACAAAAGTATAGAATCACGTTAAAACTTCGCGTCCACATTGGCTCTATTATTTATAGAAAGTGTGAAATTAAGTAGTAATTTAGTGCGGCAACGTGTCAATTAGCCGACATCGGCGACAGACGGCATCACAACCGCCGACGTTTCCTAAAACATTTGTACACAAAAGTGGCGAATCATTGTTTCCATTTACGTCAAAATATTGTGAGATTGTCAACATTTGGTCTTCGTTATTTTCTTCGTCTAATTTTCGTTCATTTTACCAATTGTGTAAAGCTTTTTAAGGTAAGCTTAGGTACGTATTTTGTACTTCCAAACCAAAAGCGCTACGCCGTAGCATTTTCTACGACTAGGCAGTTAGAAATTATGATTTTCAGACTGAATGTTTTTTGTGAAAACACTCGTATCAGGGGGCCAATGCCGGCCGGCTACGTTAGCAATTCCTCTAAAAGCAGTTCATTTCCTGAATCCCAGCTGTCATTGGCAATTCCTCTAATTTGACATAAAAGCAATTCATAATTTGTGAACCATTTTACGAATCTCCATAGAAAACTGTCAAAGAGAATTATTTCGTAATGTTAGTTTGTGACATTTTACGATGACTCATAATATTTTCATATTATGATTCTGCTAAAGTTAACATCGGAAAGCACTTTAAGCCGTTGGTCCCGGCTGTCATTTGTGGATCTTTGACAGTCGTTACGGGTCGTCAGAAGCCCGAAAGTCTGACAACCAGTCTTGCCAAGGGGCGTATTACCCAGTTACTGGGTTGTGGAGGTCAGATAGGCAGTCGCTCCATGTAAAATACTGGTATTCAGCTGCATCCGGTTAGACTGGAAGCCGACCCCAACTTGGTTGGGAAAAGGCTAGGCAGATGATGATGAAGATGATGATGATTCTGTTAAAGTGACCGTTTTAAGCCCCCAGAACTCCATCATTGTTGACTGTGGCAGCAAAATGTTTCCAACCCCTTGAGCTCCGCACTGTTTGGCTGTTTACGCCACTCGGCGTCAACGCACGCACCGCACGATACCGATCTCTCACACAATCACCAACACCGATGTTGTGTCTAGTTTGTGGATAAGAAACACGGATATCATTTTTTGATACTCTTTTTGATAAACTTAATCGGTACTTAAAAGCTTTGCATATGAAAGGTAAGTTGCCCTTTAGGTATATTATGTAGGTAATTCTCAAAGAAATGTCTTTTTCCTTATAGTTAGCATTTTTAGGCTAACATTGGGCATTGGGCTATAAATTACCAAATTTTTTTTTTTTTCTTTGCGTATGTAATCAATGACTGTTTTACTGCTTAAGTTAATTAGGACCAAAAAACAAAAGATCTAGCAACTTACCTATAGCTTACAGGTACGTAGGTACCTACCTACAGAAATACATACCCAATCCGATGCCATATCAGTCAATTCACTCGGAACAAAATATTAAAAATTTATATTAAAAAATAAAATAAATTCGGACGAAAAAGTAGTACAAAAGAATCAGCTGACATTCTTATAAAACTCCCGAGTCATGATTCCTTGCTTCGTATGATAAGTGGAGTGCAGGCGAACTTTGACCGTTAAAACATTCGCCACACGTGTGCCCAACATTAATGCACAAGTAATTTGCAATTAACGTCGTCTGATACTATATTATTAAGTTTTTTCGCCGTCTTCCTGAATATTTATAGGGTAATTTTACTAAAAGCAATAGATCAGGTACTAAGATTAGGGAAGAATGAGCACTTTATTTTACATATTAACATTTCTTTTGAAACTGACCTGTGTTAGCTTAAAATGTGCTTAGTTTTCGTTAACTTTGTGACACAAACGTACGTCAGGTTCCTTCCGGCAGGTATTAAAATAGAAGCCTGAGCATTCAACTACCTAATTAATCGTGAGTACTTAGGCAGTTTCACTAATTCATCATTTTAGTATTTTACCGTGCTTTAAAAGCATTACCTATTCTATAACTTTTCAGAATAAATGATTGAATAGACTAAGTACTATAATAGAACTATGTTCATAAAATACCAGGGTGAGTAAAAGTAGTCAGTCATGTTGCCACATTTCTAGGGTTACACAGTACATAATAAGATAATGTCGTATACCTAGAAGGCGGTGTAGTTTTAAGTGGCATGCAAGGAAGAGACGTCGGCGTCGGCGCAGGCGGCGGCCCCTCTAATTACCGCTCAGATCCGACCTCGATAGCGCAAGCTTTTATCTCGAACACTCTTCCATTAAGCAAATATACAGCTTTGTAGCGCGATAATCATATACTACAGTATTTTCCAACTCTAAAACCAATTAAAAATATTTTGATAGACAAAAATAAATTGTAATTGTACGTTACGTCCGTCCGCCATCTTGTATTGGTCTAGCTTCTCAGGGACCACTAATGGATGGTTTGTCAAACATTTTTGCTTCCGCGGCAAACTTGTTTTATCTGTGTTATATTATTTAATTTATTCACCAGACTCCATTGTTGTTTTAAAACAAAGGCGGAAACAAGCAATCTATTTGGAGCGTAATTTTGACATCAGCAGATAAGATTATCAAATGGTTTACGAAGCAATTATAGCATTACACAGGCGAGAAGTTATCTAAAGAATTTGTGGAGGTAGATATACCTATAGCCCGATTTGTACTTTTACATTTGTAACATGGTATAATTGAATAGCCAAGCACTAATCAAGTGCGAAAAATCATTAGCAATATCTGTTCAATAGGTAATCTAAATCAACTAGAAATTCAGTGAAATAAGTATATAGAGATGAAACACGTCAGGGCCGTAATGGAGCGAATAAAAGCCCGCTTTGTCGGCGGCTAATTTGCGAATTAGCGTTGTGCAATGAGTGCCCGGCCACTCAAGCGCAGCGTAATGTAATTAATTAACCTTTGTCGCGCGTACGGGGCGTGATACTCGCGCGTTTCTCACACCCGCCTCGAACGGTTCACAGTGCAGGGCAGGGGTGCTCTCAGTTAAACGTCTTACATTATTATTTTATTGCAGATTTATGTGGTAAGTAAATTGATGATTAATGATTGAGAAAATTCGCTCTTACGCACGAAACATTTCTATTAAAAACACTTAGGAAATCTACATATCTAAATTTCTCTTAGATCCTTTTCAAAATGGCAAAAATACCTACTTATTGCGACTTAGAAAATTTACCTACATGGGACAAGGGTATAATAGCGTAAGTACCTACCTTGTTAACTGGGAAAACAATTTTATTTTACAAAATTAAATTCTCTATGTAAACTTTAGTGTAAGTTTCATCCCTTCGACACCTACATTTCCTAACACCGCACTAAGGTAACGTTATTTGGACGCTCCTAATGGAGTAAGTGCTTTGGCAAATGGCCCGCGCCACGGAGCTTTTAATGCAATTTCGTGTCCCTTTGTAGCCGGGAATTGGCGCAATCAATCCATTTACACTTTGTTTCGCCAACAGTGGCACTACCCGCCGCTGCCGCACATAAGACAGGGCTTTTAGCTTCAACTAAATTGCTTTCCTGGATTTTTGCACTATGCGACAATGTTACTACTTTTTTAATATTTTTCACGGACGATTTTTAAAGCTTTTAGATACGTAAGTACGTAGATAAGGTGTGATTAATAAGTAGGTACAGCACTAAACTTATTATCTGAGTAGGTAATTATTATCTTAGTTGTTCTTCTTCATGTAGGTAGTACCTACCTACCTACCCACGGTTAAATTTTACTGGCCCAATACTTCGCCACTTCCACGTCGTTAGTGGCCGCACAGAAGGCTAAGCGTATGCTGAGACGTTGGGGCACAGAGGGCAGGAAAGGGGATGAAAAATAGTCAGCGATGTAGGTTCCACATCTGAAACCCTTCGGTGGTTTCGTCGAGAGGTCCCCACTGCCATTGGGTTCGCAATGGGTTCAGTGAATTCCAAGTAGACTACGGAAGATTAGACTCCGCGGGAAGAGGTTTTAGGAGAGTGGGAGGGAGAAATATCTTCTGCCATATTTTGCAACGGTCCTCGGCCTGAACAGAGATAGGGCCTAAGTCCATTTAGCAATGCCGCTTTTTTCTCAAGCCTCGTGCAAACTGGCGCGCTACTCGTGTTGCGCCCGCGATATCGCGCCTGTTTGTAGGAGCCTTTATTCATAAAAACTCTCTATTGTTATCGCTTCGTTGTCTAGTATTCTTAAACGCGACGGCTGAACGAGGAATCTAGGTTCAATCGTCTGATCGGGCCGTTTTACTAGGCTTTAATTACCGACGGGCCGCGCCCAATGCTCCTCTACTCGAAACTCGACACTCACAAGCACACCCACACTCGTATGTAATAGATAGAGAGAGAGAGAGAAAGAGAAGAAGAAGAGTCGCAAGGACACGGAGACGATTTCTACCAGTCAGCTCCTACCGCAAGCCGCGTTAAAGAACTTCGATCCAAAAAATGAGTGTGCATCTCTGGCAAGTTCTACCTAGATTGATTCAGAATGAGACTTTTAGGTGTAGGTAGGTAGGCACCTAAAGTATCTTCAGTAGGTATCAGGATTTTCAAAGTGCTTCCGGATGTGCCAGACGTATAATACCTACTACATATGGGCTAGGTATAGGTAATATAGGCTGGCAGAATCCAAGACATAGGTAATTACTTATCTACAGTAAGTTCTAAGTGTTCGAAGGAAAAGGGTCAATTAAGCGACATTTATGGGATCTACCTGACACTGCTTGCGAACTGAATTCGATCAGAATTCAAGAAATGAAACTCCGAAGTCCGAAGTGCCCGTAGTACCTACTTAATATTATTTGTATCAAGGTTTACGCTTTAAATCCGAACTCCAACCCTCCTACAACATTTTAATGCATTGTGTTCGGACCAGCACCCTGATCGAATACACGATCAATCACAATCTGAATCGTTTTGAAACAGATTGCTAATCCATTGCTTCATAGTTCGAAAAATAAATCTGCTCAACAACGTAAATAACGCAATGAATGTTGATGAACTGTCAAAATGAAACGGATTAGTCGTAATCGTTTACGAAAATGTGTTACGCAATTAGCAGCATTTCTCGGATCCAAATCGGATGCAATACGCAAGCAGAGTATTATAGTTTCCGTACGTATAGATATTTACCTACTGCATATCACCACAGGTGGCGGATGAGTAATTTTCCGGTAAAGTAGTAACCTCTTTTGGTAGCACCCCTGACTGATCTCCTACCATAAAAAGGAAAAACAAAAAATTGACAATAGGTAAGTTGAATGTCAAAGTAAACATTATTGTTAGTGATCTATTAATAATACGAATTAATAATTCGGAAACAATTATGAAAAGAATTCAGATGTGTAAAAAAGTTAATGCCAACAACTCTTTCAATCGTAAGCCTTTTTTTGCGTCATTATCATCATCGCTTTTCCCCGAAGTAGGTAGGTATCCTGGCGGAATTAAAAATGCAGTTTGATAGAACCCATTTATACCCTATGCCTATTTGCCTTTGCCCCATTGTTCCATATAGGTACCCATACTTACTAACCTACAAGCCTTTTGAGAGACTGGCTATAAGATTGCACTCTACAAGAATATTTTGTGCTCCAATGCGAGATCTAGGTCCTCTTTTATAGTTTCTATTATTTGATATTACGTACTCATTGAATCAATTTTCTACATAAACCTCAATGTTAAATAAGGCTCTTTAGAACTGCATACCTACCTAGATACCATTATTATTATTCTAAGCTAACGAATAGTTATTTACTTACGATAAAGTAAATAGGGTGATCTGAAAAGTAATGCTGTACCGCTGTGCCTCAGTCTTGTGTTTTTCTTATATTTTCAGATGTGAACCGCACGCTTACCCATTTAAACGCAGTGAGCCCAGAGGTTCTTGTTGGTCAACTATGGCTGCAAGATGAGCCCACGGCTGTAGAGATCATTGAACTTAATACTTCCGATGAATTTGATCCTTCAACAGCCGAAACCTTGGACACTCGTTTGAACCATGCCTGGAGCTTCACTAACAATGAGAAGCTTCAACACATAGAAGATAATTACAAAATAAATAATAGAGCAAGAGAAAGACGACGCTTGAACCATTTTCAAACTAAAAACACTGCAACAAACACAAGCAATCACTTCTTAAATAATAATTTTTATTCAGATATCGTAGAAAATCAGTACATTGAGGACGGTCAATTATTTAATCATCAAGTAAATTGCTTCACCATGATTAACAAAAATTTTATTAATTCCGATACTTCGTCAGACGTAGACATTGATTTAATAACTTCCGAGGTTATAAACATGGAATCTAATGACTTGGACGCAAGTAAACATCCTTACGAAGAAGAAATCATCACATATGACCCTGAATTAGACAAAGAAACACGTACAATTTGGATTTATTCGTTTAAAAATAAACATTTACTTGCAGAAGATGATTATGAATTAAACGACACAGCCACAAAAGACATGTCATTTCATTCAACTTCGAGTTCTACAGAGAGAGATGAAGAAGCAACTAAGGATAAAACTACAAATATTTGTCGATTAGGATCTCCGATCCCTCCTACTTACATACCTAGACTGAATCTAACGCTGGGTCCGACTTTGTCGACAGTTAGTGAAGTTTCTGAACCCAACAAGCAAACTTCGCCTAATCTGTCGCATAAATCACCCAAAACTAGGTTTCAAAAACAAAGAAATAGTTGGGTTATGACTGAAACTGAGAAATTAGATCCGACATCGGGTCGTAAACTTGAAAAGTCTACGAACATCGTTAATTGGATGGCGTTATCACCTAGAGAAAAAAGACGAAGATCGAATGAACAGGGCGATAAATGGGTGGGAACCCTTCTAAACATAGAGACACTCCCAATTGAACAAAGTAACCAACAGCAGACACAAGACAGGTCTGAGCAAGA
Source organism: Lithophane socia (assembly GCA_947522985.1). Taxonomy (NCBI): domain Eukaryota; kingdom Metazoa; phylum Arthropoda; class Insecta; order Lepidoptera; family Noctuidae; genus Lithophane; species Lithophane socia. Next base: position 4,292,418 of record OX383267.1, read on the forward strand.
CAACGCTTTAAGATTACAAGTTGACGTCGATGTCCATGTAAGCGTTAATGAGAAAACTCCAGAAAAAATATCTTTAGGGACGCCAAACAGTGCAAATGTAACCTTAAAATCAAACACTGACAAAAAAAGTCCAATTACTTTATTAAAATGTGCCCCAATAAACACAAAAGGTGCTGCGCTAGATCGAGGAGACCATATGAAATTTGGACAAACCCAGCAAGTTCTATGCTTGGGCGGATCTCACATCTATCGAAACATGCAACAAGAACCCATACAGATGCGTAGACTAGGAGACCTAACCGTTGTTGAAAATCGTTGCAGAGAAGTACCTCCCGATGTTTGGGAACGTGAACCAAAGATAGAGGTAGAAACTGCTTCTTACGATTATGACACTGACACATTAAAATTGGCTAAAGAAGATGCCGATAGAACGTGGCTGAAAAATAACGCGCCGTTTCTAGTGCCATCCTCGTGGGCCGATTATGCAGAAACAGCTGAGGGTCCATCGTCAATACAAATGTCGAATGAAACAAATCGCAAGCCGTGGTACAAACGCTTCTTTAACAGTATAAACTGTTTTAAATAGAATCAAATAAACATGAAATAAAACTACGCGATTGCTTTCAATTGGCGAATTTATTAAATTCAATCACTATCAACTTCCAGTAATTGAAGTACTTACATTAAAATAAACCTGCTATTTAAAGGTACTTTGCAAAAGAGAGTTCACGACACAATAATAAATCAGCAGTTTAGTTTTCATACATACATAAGATTATACTATCACAATGTTTTACACACAAACGACCATGCCCTATTCTAATAGCGCATAAGGTTCGGTTTTTTCTGTCAAGTGCGAGTGATCGTAAAATGAAAGAATGCCTGCTTAATTTTTTTGCAAATGATATTAGGTTTATTATATTAGCTATCCTGAACAACGTACCAAAACTCAAAACGTCACGGCTCACGCACTATTAAAATCATTGTCATAATAATAAAATAAAAAATACAATCCATTAGTGTGGCAACACCCGCTCAGTATACGTCGATCGACAAGGTTTGACAAAACGCAAGTAAAATTGGTTGACATGTTTTTTTTTATTTTTTTTCTGTGTCGATAAATTCGAGCGTTACTATATAATCGATGTAGATCAAGCGAATGCGGAAAAAGGAATGTTAAGTATCATACAAATTGGTACTGCTAACGGACAGTCTTAACTAAACAAAAATCCCAGTTTCATAAACTAATCAGAATGTGAAATGCATCGTCACTATATGGCATTAATTTCGGTACCCGTCGTAAGGTCAGCAAAACATTATAACGCTTTTACGTTAAATACATAATTATTTTATTCAGAAATTCATCCCATCATACATTTTACATGACAAGCTCAAATTCTATAAGTATTATATAAATTCATCAACAAATGCATAAACTATTTAATTTGTATGAGTATTTATTATATTTTTAACGTAATATTTGTATCAACCATAGGAGGATAGTGCTACATTATACGTAGTTACATCGCAACTTTACTTATGTCCAATCACTAGTATTTACTTAGAACGAAAGAAAGATTCACGAATATTCATCTTTCATTATTGAAATATATATATTGATGAAATATATATATTGATGCACTGTTTAGCAAAATGTGACACACTAAGAGCCAAAAGTATAGTGCTTCAGGTAAATGGGGCGTTTATGCGCCTTTTTACATTTATATATTTTTTAAAGTTGATGAAATACATTAGAAAAACTGCAGTCGTAGTGAAAAACGTCGCAAGTGCAAATATATTGCGGAGCTATTTCATTTCAGATGACAGCCACACTAATTTGACTTCACTTTACGTAGGGCATGCCCTTTTTCTTAAAAGACCTATAATTATATTACAGAAAGTAATATTAAACGTACAAAATCACTGAGACCTGCTCAATCATACACACAGGAATGCCGCCATAATATGGACTTGTAAAGTGTATTGTAAATTTTATATATCAATAATTTAAATAATCGAGGGTAAATATATAATTACATGATTTAATTTTAAAATGCTCAAATGTTAAACTTTAAACCCACTACGATCATACTTGATTGCAGTGGTTTGGTGATCACACAATGTCGTCTCCATAGTTTGACCTCACCGCTGTGGCGCGCCTTAGGGCCTTAGGGTCAGTACACACCGAGACGCGACGCGACGCGCACTTTTTTATGATCCGATACAGTATCGAATTTATTTAATACACAATAAGGTAAACGCGCTGCGCAGCTCCGCGCACCTCAGAGTACTTTGACATGTGTCACGTGTCAACACTCGCAATGAAATTATACATTTTCGTGAAGAAAAAAAAAATAAGTTCGATAATTGTTAAAAAGTGCGCGCACACGGTACTGACCCTTAGGCTCATTGGTCAACGCGTTCCTAAGGCGCGTAACAGCGGTGAGGTCAAACTATACCTCGGTATATGTATCTAACAGACATTAATTAAAACTCCATGGTTTGTTGATTTATTGAACTAGTTACAGCTACAATAAGGCCTATGTTTTCCGTGTCAATTTGTTTAATTGCAGGCGAGAAATAAGGTTTTAATAACTTGTCTAAAGTATGTTTAGTTAAATAAATTCGCCGTGACGAATATTAGGGCTTTTGCTTTGTCACGCGAGTTTCACGCAAAGGAAGCACACAGGTATTATCAGTTCTTCGTATTTCCTGTTTATTTTTCTTGTGACTTGCTTGTGTTTTGCTGACGATAGTACCGCGCGTCACGCTATTATCAAAAAATAATTATGATACGCGGAGTGCAACCCTAACCCAGTGTCGTAACGTACGACAAACGTACGAAAGAGTACAGATCGTCTAGTTTAAAATTGTGCTTCTCGCCACCGAAATTCGTCACCGTCATTGGTTATTCAACTATGGTCACTGGCCCTGAATACCCAGTGACGTACTGACGATACATACTTCGCATGTGTGAGTGGAGGGGCGCAATTTTAAATTAGACGATCTATACGTTTGCATGACCTTGTGAACATTGAAAATTGATGGGACCGTAGTAATTAGTTATCAACTTCGCCCTTTTAAACGTGGTATCGTGTGTGAGATCTGTGTGTCGCGTCACGTGGCGGGCAAGGCCAGCTCCTGTCGGATATAGAACAGGATGTAAGGCTTGCAGCCGGCCACAGACGCCGCGTCGGCCGCGCGCACCGTCTGGTCGTTGAAGTGGAACCACTGCTCCTCGTTGATCGCGAACGCCGTGTAGTGACCCGAGCCGGCGCTGTGGAGAGAAGATTACTGATGATTCTGACTCTTGAGTGTCGTGCACAGAAACCATAGCAGATTCAACTCATTAATTAATATACTAACATTTCGTACATATTTTTTATAGTATTAAATACTTCGTGTGGTTTAAAAAACGACATTGTTAATAAGTAAAGGCAAACCTACTGAGAATGTCAGCAGTGATTATTATCTGTGGTTAAAAAAAACCAATTCCGACACTACAACTGTATGTTGAGACCCTCTTCTCAACATCGCCGCGCGCTGGCGGCAGTGAACGAGGGATGCCGGGACAGCGGCGAGCCAGCGGCGGGACGACAGGCAGCTGTTGCACGCCTCCACGCACGGCTGCGCTTGCGCGTTTTATGTCATAATTATGTTCTCTCATAACTTCTTTTACCCGTTGTATTTCCATTGTTCATCATTATACATTATTATACAGTCCACTAATTTCAAAACTTCTCTTGAGACCTATCGTCGCGATCAGCTTCTTAGTTACTTTTGTCTGTCCATGAACTTACATCTATTGAGAATAAATCTCTTGTTCTGCTAACGATCGGCATATTACTTCTTTATAACCCAACACTTCGTTCCTTTAAAAAAAATGTATTTAATTTCCCGAACAATATTAATTAATTGCTCTTCTGTGACAGCTCTACTGATATCATAGCACCTTCGCATTTCCGAGGACAGATGATTGTCGAGGCGCATTAGTTAACTAGTAGTAGTGTAGTGCCTACCCCGAGCCGTGGTGCACGATGACGGCGGCGAGGTCGTACAGGTTGTTGCCGAGGCCGGAGCGGCGCGTGTCGGGCACGTTGCTGAGCACGAAGCGGGACATGTCCAGCGAGCGCAGCGGAAACGATATGCTCGTGTCCACCTTAGTCCTATAAATAAAATTTTATCACCGTAAAACTGGATGTAAAAAAGACCCATCACAGCCGTTATCTACGCACTCTATACATCAAACTAAGTCACATTGAGCAAACATTATTGCTGGGAAACGACTTTTTTTATTTTTTTTGTGAAACATCACAGCCTGTGGAAGCGTTCAATGTAATGGGTGCATGCAGTACAAGAGTTATGGGAGTATTATAACATTTAAAACTGGTTTTCGTGAATAAAAACGTTGTTACTTTGTCCGTCAATATCTCGGTAACCTGGGGTCTGGTCCAGAACAAAAAAAAAACACAGTGACGGTAAGGATAAATGACTCTCGGCAACTTTTTACAACCGTCGAAAAAATAATTTATCTATGAACTTGAACTAAGGCGACACTCGTTTGTAATGCTCGCCAGACATTTTGTTCAATTTTTTAAATTATTGATGAGTGAGTAGTGGCTTCAGCCATTGTGAAACAGGCTCTAGGATAAATTATTTTTTGATTCGTTTTTGAATGCATAAAAATATAGTTATGTTAACCTGAAGTAGTTATGCCATCTGAATCTCTTGAGATGTAGACACAGTACGTTGGGTAGTCGGCGTATCCAGAACTGTTTGGTTGACTTCTGTTTGCTTTTACAACTGCTGCAGAAATAACGTTCCGTGTCTGCTAATTCTTCTACCTGAAAGCAAAAATTAAACATTAGGTAACAAATGACTGACTTGAAAGAAAACATTTGACTTCTTGGAGTGCAAAAAAAGATTTTTGCACTCCAATGGGTCCACACAGGATGAATTATTATTGAATTGGTCGAAATAAAATCACAACTTTTTACATCTCCGAACCAGTTTGCGGTTAGCCTTCAGTATAACCAAAACCGGCCAAGTGCGAGTCAGACTCGCGCACGAAGGGTTCCGTACCATTATCTATAAAAACGGCAAAAAAACGTTTGTTGTATGGGAGCCCCCTTCAATATTTGTTTTATTTTAAATTAATTATTTATTTATATTAATTATATAATAAAGTGAATATGTAACTAAATATTCTGTGAATATTTCAAGCGTCTACTTGTTGTCGTTTTCAATATCGAGCAAAAACCAGCAAAAATATCACGTTTCTTGTATGGGAGCCCCCTTAAATATTTATTTTATTGTGGTTTTTAGTATTTGTTGTTATAGCGGCAACAGATATACATCATCTGTGAAAATTTCAACTGTCTAGCTATCACGGTTCGTGAGATACAGCCTGGTGACAGATGGACAGACAGAGAGACAGACAGACAGCGGAGCCTTAGTAATAGGGTCCCGTTTACCCTTTGGGTACGGAACCCTAAAAACATTTACATTTCAGTAAAAGTACAGCGTATTTACCTGTACGAAGCTCGATAGACAGTCGGCAAGGGCGACGGGTGCGTCGTGTCGCCCGGTTTCCGGCAACTCCAGCGAAAGGTCCAAGAACGGATCAAACTTTTTGCTCTCCGTGCCACATGCTAAACAGCGCACCTAGAAATAGCAGAAGAGTTATTATTATGAAAGTTAGTCATGTAAAAGTGAAATGTACTGCGATAAATCTATTCACGAAAATAAAGAAGGGGCACATCCACATCTAAGTAACTCAGTTCAAGTGACACTTCTGACTTGTTGGTGCTGTTGTGAACATTATCTATTGGAAATTCCCAATTTGTTTGTTAGTTGTGTTATTTGCTCATAGCAAGTCTAAACTATGTAGCCTTGAGCATAAACCGAACATCTTTTGATAACCATGCATTTGTACAAATGTCTTAAATTCATTTATTCACTGCCGTAACACACAGCCTAAACCGGGGTCTAGAACAGGGAAGCTAAAATTTTGCACAAGAGCTCCAGTAAAGCGAAAGTCAGCAATAAAGAAAGAGTTGCCATACCTCACTCTGCAGCGTGCCTCCGAACACGGCCGTGACGATGGAGGCGGAGGGCGCGCGCGGCACGAAGCTGGCGTCCGCGCGCTCCGGCGGCAGCAGCTGTTGCAGCTCCGTGTGTAGCCTGCACATGAAATCATAGACACTTATATAAAACTAGCTGGGCCCAACGCGGGATAATATTTAGACGAAACTTACCCATTAAGCGATTTAAAAGCTGTATTAAAACCAAACTTTGTAAAATAGGGTACTATAAAATCTCAGATTATTTAGAAGACAAAAATACATGGGATTGAACTGCTCGCTCTGCTAAGCATTGTGACATTTTGAATATTATGGAAAACCATAAAAATATACCTACCAGTTTTATATACAAATTGACATTATTGAATATTATATAAAAAATGACATGATGATTACTTGTGAATTTGAGGACTATGTGGATATTTATTTTTCGTTCTGTTAGTTTTAGCGAAGGTCTGGCAATTTGAGAACTTTATGCGACCTACCTAAATGTCCTTTCTTTGGTATTGTTCGTCGAGTCGTTGAGCTCCTTAAGTTCTGAGTTGAGCTCCACTATTACTGACAAATGCTTGCACTGACTGGACAGGTCCACTCAAATCTGTGTGGTTCTTTCCTCAAAAGACCATTTCAGACTCTAATCTATATGGTCCTCATATGGCCTGACCAAGATTATGTCTGGACTTTAAAGGAGACGGTGACCTCTGAGTTTGTTTCGGCCTTTCTTCTCAGAGTAGTCAGATAGGAAACGCCGACCTCATCTAACTTATTTTTACAACTTTTTAATATGACGTGTAAAAGTGATTCCAATATCCTATTTACAGAATAAACAATTTCATTTCATTTCATTTGCATTTCATTTCAGATATACATCATCTGTGAAATTTCAACTGTCAGACAGACAGACAGACCGACAGCGTCCCGTTTTACCCTTTGGGTACGGAACCCTAAAAACCAAGTTAATACATTGTTATAAATTTTTTTGGTATTTTATATGCGTAATAAAACTCACCTGTCAAGCATATAACGCAGGAACTCATGCGCATCCTGCTGTTGGTAGCCTCTGAACCGAGGCACGACCTTCCAGATGACCAGGAACAAGCATTCCGGAGAGATCGCGCCTTTAGAACCGCACCCACTGTTAAGGTTTATCAACACCTGGAAGAGTTACATAGTTTGTTTAGAATGCAGCTTTAACTTTTATTTGCAATGGGAGTTTATATTTTCCAAAGAAATAGGGTCTTACATCCACTCTTACACACACTCTTCATTTATTTAATTTCGTTGAATGCAAGTCTGTGTATTTAAAAAGTAATTCGTTTTACAACAATGACTGAAGTTAGAAAAATAAGGTGTAATATTCCACTGAACAATAATCATTATTGTAGTCAGCATTTATCTGACTGCCTCGTTAGTCTAGTTGTCGCAAGCGCGACTGCTGAGCATAAGGTCCTGGGTTTGATTTCGGGCAAAGTGTTATTGATTTTTTTTTCATCTAGAATTTCTCAGTAGCAGCCCGGAGTTTGGATTTGTGCCCGGTTGATGACAATAGGATTGCCCCAATTACATAACATAACTGGCAAAATGCGGGTGTTTTATAAGTATACCTCTGCCTAATCATCCAGGGAATAATGTATGTAATGTTATGTTATTTATCTGAACTTTGTACAGTGATTCATATTTAGTTGCCTAGCTTGTTAACAATTGAAGTGTTTATTTGCCATCCACAATAAAACATACAATACATTGTATTACTAATATTACCTTTCTCAGTTCCTCTGCCATGACAACATCATGCATCTCCTGCCTTGTGTAACTCCTCGAGTGATACACTTTACGTCCATTTGTCTTCATTTCTAGCGAAGGCAGTTGACTAAAATAGCAACTAAACTCCTGTATATTGTTAAGACTTTGTAGTACCGCATTCATAAAACAAGTATTGCCTAAATTTTTTAATCCTACAATTTTTTTCTCTCGTTGACTCTTTCCGTTCAATGGTGATGTTTTCTTTTCCTTATTCCTAGACGTTTGTGTAGTGCTGTTCTCTGTAGAACTGCTGTCGTCAGAGTGAGTTCGTTTACGTGAACGAGGCCTTAGACTTCTCACTGGTTCCTCGGAATTCTGTAAGATGACATAATATATTTAATTCTTCTGAGTCACTAAACTCCTCCTAGACGGCTGGACCAATTTTGATGAATTTTATTGTGTGTATTTAAGTAGGTCCCTGGATGGTTTAAATGCACAATTGAACCTGGTAGTTGACGCTGTGATTATTGTTTGTTACACTTTTACTCATGGACCAAATTCATATGGATTTCACTCTTTTTCATTTGTGAAAAACAAACACTATTTGTTTATTTATGCCAGTGAGAACAACTCAGTGCTCAGCGTAACTGTAAAACAATAGTCCTAATAAGGAAAGAAGACTTGAAACTGTTTGGAATGACTCACTAATATTTACAACTGTATATAATTAAATACTATGTATTGTGGTGGCTAGATGAAATTACTTTGCATTTGTTATTTTCAGATGATAAATATTGATTACTTTAATGAGTGAGTTTAGAAAATAATTGTATGTGTGTATGAATGACAAGCATTCACACATATTTTCAGTGATACATCTACTTTTAAGATAAAATTGTGTGATACGAGTTTGTGATAACCACAAAGATAAAATGTTACCTTAATACTTTTTGAAGGTTTACTGTCACTGGCTTCTGGAGCTATATTCGGTCCATCACCAAAAGACACAGTAGATATGACTTCAGCTGTTCTAGAGTCATCCCCACTCCCATTTGGGGATGCTGGTTTATCCGATACTGAAGTACTGGACCCCAGACTGTTGCCCCCCTCACTGCCATCCTTGCTGTTATCCTCACTTTGTTCCAAATTACCATTTGTTTCTACATCATGTTGCCTCCGAAGTTGCATAATACTTTGTCTTATTTTATCTATTGGGTTATAATCCAAATCATTTGATACATAATCATCACATTTGTAACTGAAAGCAATAAAGAAATAAATTATAAACAATTTCGAGAAAGGAAAGTATAATTTATTTATACTTTTACATTTTTTAAACCAATTTAAAACTAGTTTTTTTGCACAAAGAAATCAAGATTTAAGTTTTTACAGTTATGACTGAAAAACCTATCAGCCAGTGAAGATAAAATAGCATATGATAGTACTTTTAAACGGGTAAATAATAAAGATTGGTTTACCAGTAAACGGAATAGACCTCACAGCTCATACAGAGCTGGTGGTCCAGGGCCTCTGCATGAAGCTTTGCATGGCCGTTGACGTAGCGGCCACAGTTGATCACCCCACATTGCAGGCACAACCAGTTTTGATCCTCTACAGTGCATTCTACACAAAAAAAAAGTCACTCCATTTTTTAAATAGTATGCAAAATAATGCAACCAGCCAAGTTTGACTTTTAATTAATTATTTTGGTCAATGGTATGTTAATTGCTATTTTATTTCTTTCATCATTCTCAATGCCTTGTTGCCTGAATCTCCAATGTTTTGCCTTCTTAAATCAAAACTGAATACAGATGTGGTTCTAACTAAATCTAGCCTGCTTCCTTTTCACAAGTTACAACAGTAGGTACGTACTTTATTTAGTCTGGAAAACAATAACTGATTACAGTGTTATTGTATCTGTTTATTTTGGTAATATGTATGTCATAGAGATATTATAGATAGTAGTCTGATAAAATGCTTTTAACTTTGCCCATGGTCCGAGGCTGAAACACACTAGAAACAAAACTAATCTACTGCGAAATGCGAACCAGTTCAAGAAGATTAGAATGAGATTATTTTTATGGGTCATTAGGCGTGATAATTCTCACACAGTGGAGCTCCTTAGCCTGTACGATTTAGCGGAAGTGGTGACGGAAGAATTAACATAATCTTAAACGACGCCATGGTGGACGACTAGTTTCGAGTCCGAAATAGCCCGGCATGATGTGGATAGCATTATTATAATATCCATCGCGTCAGAAATGCGACATCGTCAGTCACGGTCACCCATACCGCGCCCCCCTCCCGTACCCCTCGAACAGCTGATTATTAAAGTTCGTTGTATTGATTTTTCTAAGCTAACCTCCAGTTATGAGTACAATGCGGCAACTTTTCACAGATACCCATTATAGGAAAGTGGCTAGAGTATTTTGCCTACAAGAAAATGAATCTATTTACCTGAACAATTGAAGTTCTTTGTGATCGTCGTGTCTTCAACGTTGAAATTATCTACCTTGACGTTATCTAATAAATGTGTACATTCCATTCTTCATAATATGATAGAATCGTAATAGTTACACATAAATTTAAGTCATAGAAAATTAAATAAAATTGATTTTTAACGCAGCTATGCGCCTCAAGCTCAATTTACTCGTAGCAAGCAAGCAAGCAAGAAGCAAGCCCAAAACGAATGAACGAGAGCGACATATTTATTTCCTTCATTTCATTGGCCAAATTCTAGAGAGAGAACGAGAAGGCACGTTCGTTTGAAAAACACAACAATTACGCTTCGTTCGGATAAACACTACGGAAATTGGTTTTGGCATGACAGCAGTTCGGAAAAAGGTAGGAATTAGAAAATATTTAAAAATATTCAATACTAAACTGAAGAAGATGAAAGTGGCGTGGTTATTTATTCAGATAATTTTACACAAAGCCACTGGGAAACATGACAACACAACCAAGTTTACAAATAGTCAAACACGGGTAAAGCCCTTAGAATGGTCTGTTCATACATCCTAGGTTTGATTGCAAATAAAATTGTTCTGTCGATCAGTGAATTAGGTACTTGTAAAAAATCACCAACTAACTATACTAGAGTCTGCTCTGAACTGAAGATCTGTCAAGGAGTGTGCACATTTCCGACTTTACGTAACCTCACAGGGAATAGTTCAACAGTAGCAAGCGCGATCAGTGGCCTAAATAAGGTGCTATTCCTAAATCCTAGGTTTAATAATTGCATTATTCTGTCCGTCAGCGAATTTCTTGTAAAAAGAGCCTACACTGTAGGGTTTGGACTGTACCATTCACCGGAAGATCTGTAAATGAGCGTTTACATTTGCTTCACTTGGCCATTCGTACGGAATGACGCGGGCAAATACTCAATTTGAGTGACATTCCTCCCACATTTAGCTATCGCAGATGTGTCAAATGTCGTGATGGCCCAGAGGCCTTACCTCTCATGCACGAGGTTTGCGGGTTCAAAACTGGTCAAGTACCAATGTCACTTTTTAAATTCATAAGTACCTACTTAATTTTTTATATTGGACTTCCCTGAGATCAGTGAAGCCAGTGAAGAAGGAAAATATCGTGAGGAAGACTGAACTTATATTATTTGTCTGAAATCGCTTAAGCAAGTGTGGTGGATGGTGATCAATGCTCATGCCTCCTCTGTATGAGAATAGGCCTTTGCCCTGCAGTGGGACACTACGGGAAGGGCCCGATCACACGTACCACAACGCCAACACGTGGACGGGCGCCAATTTCAGTTTGAAAATTGGGCGATACCGAACACGTCAAAGCCATAACGCAACCACCAGCGAGACCGCGCACTGAGCCACATTACAAACACAATGTTGCATAGATCATTTGATTTGAGTTACCCAATGCAATGACACTCATGCCCTGGTAACTCACGAACAAAATTTATTCATGAACTTTTTCTGAATAAAGAGCCATCTATACGTCAAGCCAAAGAAGCTTTGGTCGATGTTGCCACTTTTTTACGTGACGTAAAATGATATGTACATAAATAACTACATAAACCTAATTAATTACAAATAACAATTTGATAAATATACGTTATATAATTTGGTTTGTTAAAAGTTTTAATTGAATTTACAATTTACAATTGACACCAAATGCTAGCAACCCTGTAACCTGTATAGAAATGCAGTATTAATGTTCTGTGATAGAAATGTCACAAGATTTTTTTGCCGGTGTGGGTACATGCTCGTGCGCAAATTTCTTGTAATTTTTGTTGTTTTTGTGTTATTTACGTTGAGTTGAGCTTTTGTTCCTCCGTATAACAAGAAACATCAGAATTCCAGCATTTACTGTGGTTTTGTGAAAGAGTTGGTGACCTACATATGTAGATAGGCCCTCCGTAAGGAGTTCGGACCATATATCTTAGAGTAGTGTTGTTTTTACATTTTATACGATGCCGAGATACGTTTGCTGTGTTCCTGGGTGCTCAATCGTAGCATCAGATGGTGAGTAATATACATTATGTGTTATGATACAACTTAGCTAATACAAGTCAACTAAAGTGGTGACATTTGGAACTAAACATTTTACTTAAGTAATGTAGGCCTTTGATGAAGCCACTACTTTACCGACAAGTGCTAGTAGCTTTTGAGTCATCCACAAAAAGCGTTTTTAACAATTTGCATAAATTCTTATACTCAGTTAGCATTCAAAGTCGCCTAAGTGCGATTGTGGCGCCCTCATTTTTTCCAGACATTTTTGCCAACCTGAACTGACGATTAGGATGCAGGTTTTCCCCAGTGTCCCTAATACTAAGCCTATGCCAATCTGTCCGTCTGCTCATCTGTCTGTCACAGGGCTGAATCATTCAAACCATCAATCTTAATCCACGCTTATACATTCAAGCCAGTTTTTTAATATTATAGGCATTATCCCGCATCTTCGCTCCCGTGGCCTATCCGGCAGAAAACGTGCATTATTTTAGGATTTAAAGTAACTTATGACACTCGGCGATAGAGTAGCTTACTGTCAGTGAAACAATTTTAGAAATCGACTCGGTACTTCCAGACTTTATCCTTTACAAACACAATTTTTTCTTTATTTTATTAATAGTTAAGATTCCGACTAAGGTAAATTCATAATAGTTATTTTTATATTTTCAGGTGTACCTCTGCATTACTTTCCAAATCCTGAAACATTTGCAGAAAAGTTTCAAGTTTGGGTGAAGAATATTGGAGGTGATATTGCGAGTCTGGCCAGTTCCACTCTCCATAAAACTCGAAGAATTTGCCGTCGGCACTTTGAGACACAGTTTCTTTATCCAAATAACAGACTTAGCAAATTGGCGGTTCCCACCTTGCTTTTACCATCAGGAGACATCTCAGGTACTAACAAATATTATAATAACTTTGAATTTATTTAATCTCATCTCATCAAAAATCTGGTTTTCCCTGTCCTATGTCCTATTAAAATATGTACGTGTAACTTAGATGTTGTAAGTACACATTGTATACACACCTTACATATAGCAGCAGAAACTATTTAATAATAAATAAAAAAATATATAAAAAATGGTAACGGCCCTGACAAGTTGTTGGTCATAGGATCGAATTCAGGCAAGCATCTTTACTTTTGACAATTTATTACATCACCACTGATCTCAAAAAGGTGTAAGAAAACATTGTGAGGAAACAACAAATGAAATTAACCAATCCACACAGCCCAGTGTGGGTTGGTGGATTTCACATTTTCTTGTACATGCTGTTTATTAGAGACAGTGGGCTGTGATACTCACACTCCCACTGTTTCCCATAGAGAGGATGCTTGTGTCCCGGCAGTGGAAACATTACATTTTTAAGTTTAAATAATTAAATTATAACTTTATTTTTTTAATGAGTATCTTGTTCTTTGCATTTCAGCACCAACTAGAACTCCATTGGTTCCAGACTGCCAGCCATCTACTTCCCTAGAAGCTTTGTTCTCAAATCCTGTAATTCCACACTCTACAACAGGAAAAGCTGTTGAAAATAAGCTTGGCAGTGGTATGTTACTAATTAAAATATTCATTTCAATCTCTTATCATTGAACATGCTGTGTCACCAGGGTTAGCGTGGTGGATTACAGCCCACTGTCTCTCACAGACACAGAGAGGAAACTTGTGTCAGCAGTAGCAACATTGTAAATGTGTGGCAACACAACATTGTAATGGCATGGTAAATGTTTACTAGGTGTTGCCTGCGATAGAGGATGAAAAGTAGCCTATGTCCATCTCCAGTTCTTGGTCTATCCATGTGCCAAATTTTATCCAGATCCGTACAGCCATTTTAACGTGAAAGCGTAAGAAAACAAATAAACTAATAAACTCACTTTCGAATTTATAATTTATTAATTAGGATGTTTAAGAATGAATTAATAATTTTCATTTTTTTAATGAGAATTTTGTTCTTTGCTTTTCAGCACCAACTAGAAGTCCATTGGTTCCAGACTGCCAACCATCTACTTCCCGAGAAGCTTTGTTGTCAAATCCTGCAACTCAACACATCGCAACAGGAAAAGCCGTTGAAAATAAGCCTGGCAGTGGTATGTTACTAATTAAATATTCATTTCAATTTCTTATCTAATATAATATAAATAAAAACATTGGCTTCGCCGTTGCCAAGGAAAAAACCAGCAAGTGCGTGTCGGACCACGCACAATGAAGGGTTCCCAAAGACCAACTTAACACTGTAGTTGAAAAACATTGCTTAATGGAATATGCAATTGCAAATGTAAGTTTGTTCAGAGATTTACCATGTTATTACCCGACTACGGCGACGAAAAAAGGAGGGTTATGATTTTGACCGGTATGTATGTATGTTCATCAGTTCCCTCATATCTTCTGAACGACTCATCACAATTTGACAAATGAGGTATCGTTGGAAGCGTCTTGATCGTCCGCCGGTTATAGGCTATGTGACGTCACAATAAATAAAAAATGGCGCCCTCTACAGGACATAAAGTCATGAACTAAAAAATAAAATGTTTTAATCATACCATGTTGGGTATCAAATGAAAGGGCTTAACCGGTGGTATCCGTAACGTAGGTAACCGGAACGTAGATCTCGTAGAGACACAATTCAGAAAAACTCGGATTTTTAATTGTGTCTGTAATTACGGCATACGACGGGTTAATTAACATATTTCAAATATATGTATATATATATATATATTATAACCCTTAATATTTTTTTGAATTTTTGTTGTACTTAGTTGTATTTTTGTCGTAGTTGGGTTTTAGTTTTTATTACTTTAATTGTTTTTTAAACCATAAACTTCTTATAGGTTTTCTTGAAATCTATGAGTAAAGAACAATTCACTTTATTTAAAAAAAAATGAATTAAGTAGTTTCGGAGATAAGGGCGAATGGTCCATTTTCATCTTATTTTCTTAAGTATCTTTAAAAAGTTTTGTTTTAGAATAATAATAAATATATATATACAAGGTGGAGACGACAATACAACAAAAAATGAAACTCCGTATATCTAATGACGTTCTCGGTCTACATACAAAAAAATAATCAAATATATCCAATAGTTTAGTTACGATAGCTAGTCAAAGATCGGCAAACCCCATAGTCGGCCCATCACTACTATTTAATAGTTTCAAAATACTCTTATGCATTAGTATTGCCAGTGTTTTCATTAATTGTTGTATTGTGGTCTCCACATTGTATATATATTGAGATCCTCACAACATTTCATCTGATCTGCCACAAGGTACAAAATTCATTTATTTACGTTGCTCGTCCGTGTTTTGGTCACAGAAATTGATATGTGTAGCAAATTTCAAATAAATGGTCCAGTAGGTTCGGAGCTAATTGGCTGTGACCGACGGACAGACACCCAGCCAGCCAGACGGACAGACAGACAGACACACGAGTGATCCTATAAGGGTTCCGTTTTTCTTTTTAAGGTACGGAATCCTAAAAACAACAAGAAACTCCTACAAATCAGTCTTGCTCTAGCATATCCTAGGCCTATATTTTTGGAAGTGGGAAAGTATTTATTTAAGTAATGCTCTTTGTTTTCCAGCACGAAGCATGGCCCGACAATCTACATCTCGGAAAGCTAAATTATTACATTCTAATGTAATAAACCCCAAGAGAACAAAGACTGTTCAATATAGTAGTTCAGGTATGTGATCTTTATTGGTAACAGCTTCATATTCTTCTACATAATGTACATGCAGGGTGTTATTGATTTTCTCAGCCTAAATTCTATTAAAGGCTTACATACATTTTTACTATGATCACAACAATCATAAATTCTTGGTAAATCTCGGTGAGCAAACTTTATCGCCATCAGTAGGAATATTATTATGAAAATGACAGTCTTATAAAGACTTCTTTAGATGACTTTAGGAAAGTTTCTAATGTATTTAATTATAAACTTTATTTTGTTTTCATTTCAGTAACCTTCCTACAACGGAAACATGAAGACAAAGAAGTTAAAAAATTGTCATTAAGACTTCGCAATGCTCTGAAAGCTAAACAGACATACCGCAATCGATATTTGCTAGCAAACAAACTATCAAAACAAAATGCTTTCAAAATTGTGACCAAGAAGCTTTCTTCAACCGCGAAAACTTTGTTCTTGATGCAGACAAAAGGAAGTGGGAAAAATTCCAGAGGAAGGCGTTTTACTCTTGATGAGAAGGTTTTAGCGCTATCGCTATATAAACCTTCACCTAAAGCATATCGATTCTTAAGCCAGCTTTGTGTTCTACCAAGCCGAAGAACATTACAAAATCTTCTACAAAAAGTAGATTTGACGCCTGGCATTAATGAAAAAGTTTTTGAAAACTTACAGAAGAAAATTGCCAAAATGCCAGAAAAACATAAATATTGTTGTATATTATTTGACGAGATGTCAATAGCTACCGGCCTACATTACGACAAGGTGCACGACATTATAACTGGTTTTGTCGACAATGGTAGTAAAAGAGACCTCATATTCGCGGATCATGTGCTTGTTTTTATGATACGAGGCATTGTCAAAAAATACAAGCAGCCAATAGCTTACAGTTTTTGCTCAGGCACAACTAAGACTGCAGATTTGAAGTTTCAATTGAAACAAATTATACAAAGAGTCCAAAGCACAGGCCTTAATGTTGTAGCAACAATATGTGACCAGGGAGCCACAAACCTTGCCGCTGTTAATCAGCTGATGGAAGAAACGAAAGGAGACTATCTTCGAACAAATCAAAATTATAAAGGTGGCTTTTTCGAAGTAAATAGTCACAAAATTGTGCCTATCTATGATCCACCTCACCTAATGAAGGGTGTACGCAACAATTTATTAAATAAGGATCTAAAATTTGTAATGGATGGCAAGATACGCACAGCTAAATGGTCTCACATAGAAAATCTTTTTTTTAAAAGCCCTACATACAGGGGTGTAAAGTTGGCCCATAAGCTGACTGCTAAACATGTGGTACCCTCGATGATCCCTAAGATGAAAGTGAAATTTTGCACACAAGTGTTTAGCAAGTCTGTCGGCGTGACACTTGGATGTATGGCAGGTATGTAACAAATAATATAAATAATGTTTTTTTTTACACTCAAACTGTTGAGGAAATCCATAAAAAATACTTAACGTAAGTAATCTATTAAAAAAAAATATATTTTGACACAGGAAAAAGTTTTGATCAAGCATGAGTTTTCCATAAAAACCAAGTACGAACCAATTTTTATTTGAACCAACTCTGTACCTTTAGTAGGTAATAGTTTCATTGTATTTAATAAAATTCAAAATATCTACAGCAACAGTTGGCAATTAAAAGTTCTTCATTACCTACGTAAAGCAGTCAAATATAAATTCAAATCATAATATTGTTTTATTTTTTATATTTATTTTTACCATACAAAGTACACACAAATAAATATTACCTATCATGCAGCATTTAGTGTTGTGTGTTTCCCAGCTTAAAAATACGGTGACTAAGGTATCATCTAACACAGTATATTTCACTTACAGAAAACGGGACCTTGCCAGGAGAATGCGCGGACACTGCAGATTTGTTATTATTGTTCGACGATCTTTTCGACACCGTCAACGGAAGCCAGTATCGAGAAGAAGCAAAAATTTACAAATCAGCGGTCACACCAAGATCTAAACATTTAGAATTTTGGAACCAAACATTACCTATTATAAAAACAATGAAATACGTTTGTAATAATGGTAGAGAAACCATTATGCCTTCTCTTACCAGCTGGGTCAAAACTATAGAAGGTTTTCAATTGATTATAAAGGAACTTCAGGGAAAGGGAATAAATAAACTCCTTCTGCGTAATTTTAACCAGGACCCTATAGAAAACTTTTTCGGGGCAATTAGGTCACATGGTCATCAAAATATAATGCCCAACTCTGCAGCATTCGAAACTGCGTTTAAAACGTTGCTTATAAATAATATCACATCCCCAAAATCGATACAGGCAAATTGTGAGAAGGACGACAGTGTTTGCTTGTCGTCATTAAAATCATTTTTAAATGAAAAGAAGGATGCTGCAGAGGATAGGAGGACTACAATAATAGAAATTATTGACGAACACGCTAACATTGAATTGTTAAATACGCAAATTATTATAGAAAGCCGTTCTCGAGTACATGTAGAGAAATGCGCGGCCATAGCTTATTGCAGTGGGTGGATAGCAACCAAAGCCAAAAAGTTTGTATTCAAAAAATGTAAATTATGTAATAAAAATTTAATAAGTCATGAAAATGAGGATTTCCACAAATTTATTACAAAAAAAGAATATTCCGGCAAAAGGTGGTTATGCTATCCAACCCGGGCACTGTTTGACTTTTTTGCTCATGTAGAACACATTTCAATGGAGGTTTTAAATAAATATGGACATAAAGAGAGCATTATAGAATACATTAAATTAATTGTAACGGTCCATATTAATTTAAATTTTATAAAATGTCAAAAGCATAAAGAAGTTCTTCTAAATTATTTGCTCCAAAAGAGCATTGTGTTCTTCATAATGAATTGGTGCAAAGAAGTCAGCAATGTCCTTACAGGCAAGAGCTTTTACAATTTTATCAATTTGACTGATGAAACTGACCGCATCTTCATACAGGCTCGAGAACATCACAATAAAACAAAATGCAAGAAACGAACGAGGCAAACTGGTGTAGAAGTTAATGTTTAATTAATAAATTTGTTGTATAATCGTTTTAATTTCGTATTTTATTTATTTCTTTCATTTCCAGATTGTAATCTACGAATTTTGTTTAGATATGCATGTACTGTGTATGAATTGCTATACCGTTTCAATTTTGTTTATTTGTAACTCTCAAAAACACATTGAAAGTATCTAATAAACAAAATTGAAACATAGCGGCAAATTCATAGGTAGCTATGCATATTTATGCATCTACCTGTCATTCAATATATAGATACATCTATAGCTACGTATACAGTATAAATTTTAGTTCCATGGCTTGACGTAGCGCTGCCTGTATTTCTAATCTGTCAGACGTCGAGTTGCCAGTCTATCACATATATAATAGTAGTCTATGATGACACTATTCACATGTAGGCAAGGAACATATTCTCACATAACCCAAGGAAGATTATTATACCTATGAGGTAACTACTGCTTGCTCACATTTTGTGTAACATGTGGTTGTGGCATGTGTGATCAGCAGTGATCGGAGTAGGTAGATTGATTTTTGGTACTTGTATCATAAATGCACACAGAAAGAATAACATGGATAAGCCATTTTTCCGGAAAGTAATTCCGGTATTTCCGGATTCAATTAAATATTGTTAAAGTTGGTAGTGATATTATTACTACTCAATTCAAAATTTAAAGGAAGGTATCAAAACTAAATTAATTCATTATTTTTATCAGTTGAATAATAAAAACAATCGAATTCCGATCGAAGCTTTAATATTTATTTTTAGCCTTTTATGGCTAGAACTTTTTGAGGATGGCAAATCATCAAATGACTCCTTCCACTCTGGCAGAATACAATTCCTACATAAGTTCCGGTTTTTTTTTAATAATCCACCAATTCCGGAGGAGTGTCCATATTAATATATACGTTTCGGATCAATGGCCTCAGTTCAATCTACCTACTCCGATCACTGGTGATCAGACCATAATAGGCTATTATTATTAGTGACAGATTATTGTGGATCACTATGCTTTGCTTACCTATATTTGCATTTGCCAAAACTAATATTGGGAGAGCTCCTGTCTTACCAGATATTACTAAATGGCAAGTAATAAATAAAATAGAGAAATAGATATTAATTATTTATTATCCTTAATTACGTCTGCCACCATAGCCGCCCTGTGTGGCAGGCTGCGTCAATTGCAGACCATTGATGTTATTGAAGTCAAGCATCTTCAACATGTCCTTGGTGTCAGGGTCAACTTCAATAATGTCATGCTCCAGGGCGGATACCTCGGGCACGTAGTTGTCACGCCTCTCACGCTCCTCTTCTTGCAGCTTGATGGAGATTCCTCTGACCTGGGAGTGCCTGAGACGCCTCATCAAATGGGTAGCAAACCTGGAATAAAATTTTGAGTTAAGTTCCTCCTGTATACTTTTTACTAAAAAAAATTGTTTACGTCAGCCAGTATTATCTCAAGATCTTAAATGGTTGATTTGCAGTTTGTTTACATATACGAAAGTTTAATCCAGGTCAATGCACTCTCTATTATGAAACTTGGCGAAATGAATATTTAGATGGTGAAAAGCATGTAAAAAGTATGAATAGGTACTAATTATTATGGGAAGGGATGAATGAATCTATTGTGTAAAGTTGTGTTGTAAAGTTTCGACAAACTTTGCATGTGTAACAATTATTAGGAATTCGAATTCAATAAATAATAATCAATTAAGTTTAATTTGTAGGTGAACAGTTAATTGTGACATGAAAACTTGAAATTCATGTTACAGAAGTTAATAAATAAATAGGTACTCACCCAGCGATTTTGTTACGGAGGGGCTTGGTGGGAATGATAGCGATTTCCTCACATATTCTCTTGTTTGTGTCGAAGTCAAGAGTCAGTCTAGTGTAGTATTTCTCAATGATAATCTTCGCCGCCTTCTTGACGGTCTTAGTCCTGACACGACCCTGAAATCGAAGAGGTTATTTAGTAAATAAGCTTCTCAAATGATCGTTCACTTTATAGAAACATAATTCCAAAGTCGATACACCACATTTTCACATGATCACTAAGATTTTTCAAGATTTAGATCAAAATAAATAATTTACCATGGCTGAAACACTGCAGCAATCTTCACTGACAGATACGAAAGAAAGGTTTTTTTTTCTACAATCCGCATGTCAAACTTTACTTGTCTATGATTCGAGAGCTCTGATGATATTCTAGTCTACCTTACTGTGCGTTTCACAGTGGTAAAAATAGAACTTGAACCACGCGTCGAGGGCCCACTAAAGGCGCTTGCGTGAGTGGCGCGCGCCCTTTGACGGGAGATTTCAATATGTTTATAAGTGAATGCTTCGCCAACATTCACAGTGCGAACGCAAACGTGACAAATCTCTATCTATATATATATAATAAAACAGTAGAATTCGGTGTATGTTTGTTTGTTCGCGACATCACCGGAACTATTGAACGAAAATTAAAACAATAGATAGGTATTATTTTGGAGCAGAATATAGACTTTGTTTCATGAAAATCGAGTGTTGCAAAAAAAGTTATTGTCATATAAGATGGACACTCACGAAACGGTATTCATTAATTCAAAATTATGAACGATCACCACAAGAGAATGGCTTGACCGATTTGGTTGACTGTTTTCTGGTGCAAACGAGTTGTTTGTTTGGTGTTTTTTCTGCGTAATCAGTTGCACACACATTTAGAAAGTACTATAGGAAAAACACCAACTTCATTTTTACTTTGGGTAACTCTAAAAGCAAATGTCAGTGAAGGATTGTCTTTGGATTACTCCATTTCGGATTTCATTGATGGTGTGGATAATTTGCCGCGTTCACAGTGATCCACATGTTGAGTTATAAAAGATAGACATATACGAAGCCGGCAAATCTAGTCTAGTGCTACTCAAACGTGAACTTAAACGTTGAGTGAATACTTTAGTCATACATTTATTTACTTTCGCTGTGAAATACCAACGTCAAAATGTTTTGGGGTAAGTAAAATAGCCGGTTAGATTGCCACCACGTGTTGGTACCATACATTTTAAACAATATAACTAATCAATCACAGCGTACATTTACTATCTAGAATCAATACAAATGTTTCAGAATGTAACGGACCTACTATTCTATATAGACTAAACTGGTTTCTAGGCCTTTCCATTGTGTCTCTTCTTTACCCGAAATCTGTGTCGGTCAGCTAAGCTTTGGCACTTCTTTACAACAAGAAACTACGATATTTTTTGTAATTTTCTGTTCTACTGCTAAACATTATGTTCTCGAACAGAATACATGTGGCTGTAGAATGTCTTTGGTGAAAAAATATATAAAATAATGAGCTTTGTGGGAGGGCTACTTTGCAGCTTTTAGCATTCAAGGTTCTATTATTTACCTAAGTATATCACTATGCTTCACTTCATAATACCTATTGTCAAATTCATGCAATTAATATGAATTTTAGCAAATGTTTGTATCATGAAATCTATATCAAGATGTTTAAAATAGACAATTTGTGCAGGACTTATCATGGAACCGAACAAGCGGTACACCCAAGTGGTGGAGAAGCCGTTCCACATCTCACAGGCAGCTATGGATATCTCGACAGGAGACAATGATCCTTGCCAAGTCATGGTGGTAGTTGATGGCAAGAACTTCCTTGTGTGCACATTACAGAAGGGAAAGGTCATTCAGGTGCCCTTAGACCTCTACTTCAAGACAGGAGACTCAATTTCTTTCCTAACAAATGGTAAGTGAAACTATTACCTCATTTTAGCAACCAACATTTTAAAGTAAACATAGACCATGTCAGTATTAGAATTATTTGATCAACTGACTTGTATAATATAGGTATATCTAAATATTTACACTAGATCAATGCATAATTATCTGCTGTTACACCAGCATGAACAGATAACAAATTGATTACTTTTGGCTGTAAGACTGCCCAATGTAAGTTTTAAAAGGTCAATTTGTAATTTAAATTGGGTAATATAATGATTAGTACCTATTATACCTGGCTCTTGTACAGGAACTCCTAGTACAAGTCTGGAAATAAATTTTATTATTATTTATTATAATGATTCTATCTATCTAATTGTCTTCTTAGCTAGTCAATGGCAATCTAAATTGAGTCTTCAGTATCTATTGATACCTTTCTTTTTCTGTTGTTAAATAAATCATAATCTTCTGCAATAGGTAAATGCAACGTCCACTTAACTGGTTACCTGGACCCTGAGTTTGAAGAAGATCTTGAGGAAGAAGAGGCTGATGATGAAGAAGATGAGGAAGATGTCCCAGTTCTAGTGCCTGCCAAGAACAAGAGGAAACTGGAGAACGCCAATGAGGCTGCTGCTAATAAGAAGGCTAAGGTGAGAACAGTTATATGTATGAGCACTTCATGGATAGTATGCTTATGCTGGGAGCAGCAAACACAGAGTTACCGTGCTTCGGGTGACAGATCTCATCAAGATGCGTAAGTCCAGGAATTGCTCTCTTGAACGCAAAGAATGTCGCAGTGAGTTTTGCAGTAAACACAAGACATGCGGCGTTTTGGGCCGAATCTATTTAGATTGCCATCGGCACGCTAAGAAGAGGTTATATGAATTTGACAACTTTACAAACTCATATTTTGACAATATTTTATTAAAAGGATATTCAGGGTGAATAAAAGTTAGTTTAAGTTGCATTTTGGCTCCCCTTCCACTTAGCTGTGAGAAATAATCAACAAAATCACAGTGCATTGATAATTCTACCTTAAACTATTTCATACTTGTTACAATCAAATTATTTTAATTATCAGCCTGAAAAGAAAGGCAAGAAGGCTGTTGCTGCAAGTGCTGAGAGTGATTCCGATGAAGACGAAGATGAGGACCAGCTGCAGAAGTTCCTTGATGGAGAGGATATTGACACCGATGACAATGATGACTCATTCAAGCTGAACGCATCTGCTGAAGATGACAGGTATATATATAAATACAACTTTTGATATTTTGTATGAAACTGATTACAATTTTGTCTTTCATTTGGCACCCTTCACTCGAAAGTGGTATGTCATGTGTGTAGTTATAAGAAACTTTTGTAGGTGTGACTAGGTACCAATTATTGTAGTAAAATTCTCCAGTAAAATTTCTTTCACAACTTACCAACTGTTACTCCAAAATAACACACTAAACATGTGTTATTTCATCCAAATCCTTATTACAGTGATGAGGAAGATGATGATGATGAAGATGGGGAAGAGGAAGAAGATGACGATGAAGACGACGACGATGAGGAGGAAGAAGAAACTCCCAAGAAGAAGAAGAAGGGAGCAGCGCCCGAGGTGGACTCCACCCTTGACACCAGCAAGGAGGATGCAACAGACGTGTCCAAACTGTCCAAGTCAGCGAAGAGACGGCTGAAGAAGAAGCAACAGCAGCAAGCTAAGCAAGCCAACGGAGCTGCAGCTCAAGTGAATGGAGTAGACAAGGCTAAGGTAAGTTTTTTATATTGTTACATCAGCGTCGCAAAGAGAAGTTAAGAAGGACCGTGAGTGACCAAAATTTTAGATTTTAGACAGCAATTCTGTAGAAAACATTTTCAAGTTCAGTAGTTTTACGAGGTTATCATTGAATATTCTATTTAGCTTATGGATCCAAGATTCACCTTGTACTGTTAAGCCAAAGATACAGTAGATACAGTATGTAAATAAAATTATCAGTGTTCAATGAAAACTTAAGCAAATTACATAATATTGTGTTTATTATAGAAAGAAGAACCCAAGACAAAGGCTGAAAAGAAGAAGCCTGAAAGCAAGAAAGAAGCGGATTCTCCCACAGAGAAGAAAGAGAAGAAGCAGATCAGTGGAGGTGTGGCTATTGAGGACTTGAAGGTTGGCAGTGGACCCGTCGCCAAGGCCGGCAAAGTTGTCATGGTAAGTTAACTGTAGATTAATATTTCTGGTCAGGTCTAGGTTATCTAGGGTGTTGATGTTCATACACTTTTCCTGGGGGCTTTCGCTGATTCCAGCACTATAAAAGACCATTGCATGGCCAACGCTAGCGTGGCTGACGTGGCTCAGTTTTGGTCTTAACTCAATAGGTTTATGCTAAATCATTGATATGAAGATGAATTTTAGATTAACATAAGCAGCTAGTGTAGCAGATAACAAGCTGAAGACTGGGTCTGTTTAATATCTTCACTTTACTGCAAAAGATAATGTTTCAAAACAGTAATAGTACCTACTCCTTCCATTGAATAAGTTCCATAGTTAATGTACCCATTTAAATATTTGCTATAAAGACTCCAGTTTACATTACAGGATTACAGCAATCTGTTATCTTATTGAAATAATAGAATTATTTATAATTTTGTTATATTTTTTATAGGTTTACTATGAAGGTAAGCTTAAGCAAAACAACAAAATGTTCGACAACTGCGTGAAAGGACCCGGCTTCAAGTTCCGGCTAGGATCCAAGGAGGTCATCTCAGGCTGGGATGTAGGCATCGCGGGCATGAAGGTCGGAGGCAAGAGGAGGATTGTGTGCCCACCCGCGATGGCGTAAGTGAAATACTTAAATACTATGTCAAATAGTTCTACTGACGACGTCAGAAAACAGTAGAAAGAAATAATGAAAATAAATGTAGATGGTAGATGAGATGATGATGAGTTTGAAGTTAGCACTGATTGAGATATTGGCAACTTCATTTGCATGGTTATCTATGTGCACACTATGCACATATTCAAATTAATCACAGGCATGGCAACTTTAAGTCACACCTTGCTGCTGAAGAAGAGGCAATAATATTTGAAGAAATATCACTTTCTCAAATAAGACATTGGTGACTTTCATTGACATAGGTTAAAATTAGAATTAATGACTTATGTACTTGTGCTACATAGAAGTTGAACTGAGTGCTCAAAGAATCTTTTCTGTTACAGGTATGGAGCGAAAGGCTCGCCTCCAGTCATCCCACCAAACTCGACCCTAGTATTTGAAGTTGAATTGAAGAATGTTAAATAAGTCTTATTTTGACTGAATGTGCCAGAATGTTGAGGACATTGTTGTTTTGCTTTAATTGAATGTTTATTGAAAGGTGACATTGAATGAATGTTGCAAAGCATGTTTGTTTGAAACTGTTCCAATATGACCTATCTGCAATACAATTATTTTTAAGACAATGATTGGGAGTTCATAAAAATAAGGTGCTTCAGTTAAATGCAGATGTGTACATACATTTTGGATCTGCTGCTGCAAAATATATATTTTTCTAGTTGAGTTAATGTATGCTTGATTGATTATTGAAAATGAAGTATTAAGTTTGTTCGTTTTCAATTCCTGGCGTTTTTTATTGTGTAATATTAAATTCGGCAACTATTGAAAAAGCTCTCCATAAAACAGTACAATATATATTTTTTTTAGTTACTTTAATAATAATAATGTTGCAGATGCATCATATTTGTGGTTTACAGTGTAAGTTCACTATTAAGTTAGTTTGTAAGGATTCAACTGGACATAATAACTTTACACTTCCAAGTGCTGAAAATACATAAACATAAACTGTTTTCTGGGTGAATTAAAATATCTGATTATGGCCAATTTCCCTCAATTCAGCACAAAATCCTCAGCTAAAATGAAAGTTGAAACAAGTTTTAAAGAGATTGTAGATATTATGTGTCGTCATTTACTTGATAAAACTAGCAGAGCTGTAACAATAGCATAGTTAATGTGAAACATTGTTTATTCCTATACTTAAATACACATTATTTTCTTAATTCCGACTATTACTTATAAGAATATTCTTAATTATTTAAGTTTTTAATGCAACTCTTTAGTAACCCTGTAGTTTTATTCTATACATTAGTATGCAGTTAACATGAAAGAGAAGGGATTTCCGGTTTTAAATTGTTCCTATAACTCAAATTTCAAATCTTATCCAGTGAGAATAACTTTACTGATTATATAACCCTATCAGTTCTATGATGAAATTCTCCTGCATGTGCGTCCTACTGTTATTTATGACTATGGTTATGGCCATGTTATGTCTAAGGTAACCAGTTTGTTCAAAATATTGAAATAAAAGTTTAAAAGTCCAGTAAGTGTTTTATTACTCACAATTTTCTGCTTGTTTCAACATGACTTGTGATAAACATACTATTTCTATAATAATAATGTCAATGAAAACTAAAGCTTACAAATGCTGTTTCTAACTCGTTGTCGTATTTTTTACCATTACCATCAATATGAAATTGCATTTGCAGCCACCCTTCAAAACAGCTGGTAAATCAGCTGTGTATAGATGTACGATGTACTAACTAAAATGATACTAATTATTTAAATTATACATAATAAAATGCAAAAAGGAATAAATTTTACCATTAACCTGATAAAAAAAGAAGTAATACATGCATTATAATAACTCGATAAATTAATAATTGTAATAATTGACTAGTCTGCTTTGATCCTGTTTCGGTCGCAGGTCGTATTGAGGTTCGTTTCTTCGGTGTCCTTGATTTTTTTTTTGTCATCTTTCTTCCTGCTAAATGCGCACACACCGCCCTCGCATTTAAATGGAAATTCCGTTTTCACGTTGCCATCAGCGTCTTTGACAGCCCATGGATTCCAAAAGCGAAGAACATACGGTTGGATAAACTTGTGCCATAGAAACAACAATACAGGAATGACGAAGCAAGGAACACAAACCATGTTGATGGAATAAAATGAACGGGAACCACAAAAGTTGAGTGTTTTATTTTGGTGATTGGAGACTTGATCAGATTACAAGCAATTGTCAGTTAAATATTAATCTCACTGTATTTTTTATATTTTGTTAAAAATTTTCAAACCACGGAAGTGTTGTGATTTGTGTTTGATTGACTCGAGTTGACGTGACGACTGACGTAATAATGACGTTTATTTTTTCGTTCGTTGACGTTGTTTTGATGAATGATGACAGTCCAAGACAAAAAGAAAGAAAATGGCTGCCACTGTATGGAAGTAGTACTTACTGTTTGGACTGTGGTATTATAGTCCGACATAGATCTAAATGAACGTGTCGAAACAGAGAACTAAAGTGAAAATGACTCGATTTGAAAGTTGTTTGCTGATTTTTGATCTGCATCCTGAAATCTCTGTGTCTAGGGAATCCTGGGTCCAACGAGCCCTAAAACGACGGGGTTTCCAACTTCCTATTCATAATTTCTCCATCATTAGGCCCTGGATTACATCTAGGATCACGGTACTTTTCAAAGCAAATGCTACGACGAAACACTGCGGCGCTATCATGTTTAGTTGAGGTCCTTGAGGTGTTCCTATGGTCATTCCTGCTGCATCGCCAGACCAGCCTTATCGGATGCTAACAAGTCCATGAACAAAATAAAACTCCAACCGGAAACACATACATACTAACTGCGCGTAAAATAAGTCTGCGCGCGGCTGAAATCGGAATAAAGCTAAGAACTCACGGAGCGGTTTTCACCCGCGCCCGCCGCCGTCGTGGAACTGCGGTTTTATTTCTAAACTCACGAGACCGGCTATTTGCGCGGTCCCGCAGCCGCCGCGGTTGTGCAAAATGGCGTCGGATTTCAGTACCCCCCGCCCCGCCGGCTACTGCGGTCACCCGCAAACAAACGCGCGCGCCGCAGGTGTAAAATGTGTCGTGGAATGTGCTCTTACTTTTTGCATATAAATCTACATCTGCGGGCCCGCAAACGCGGCGGGCGCGGGAGTTCTTAGCCTAAATATTACAGTATAGAATTGGCATTGGCAATGAGTCGGTTAAGCACGCCAGCGCTACCAGTCGCGCGCAGAAAACTTGCGCGCAGACTTATCTTACGCGCACTCTACTTACATTATTTTCATGTTGCATTGCATTACTTCAATTACCTACATTACAAACCTACAATTCTGTTTAGGGCAGGCTATGAAAAGGGTGCCAAGAATGTTAACGACGAATATCTCGACAAATCTTTCACAGTATACCTTTATGTAATTATTTGCGTAGGGAAGTTAACTAGTAGGTATTAAATAAAACACTTTCAAATAATTTACAACTATCATGAATAATTTTATTTATGTAACAAAAAATTGTCGTGTTCATAATCTACTAATATAATTTTATTTTATAAAGTATCTACTTATTACGTAGGGACAGTACCACTGCGCACATAGCACTTCCAGTGAAGACTTACACAACTATTTTCCCGAAATTAATATTAACAATAGTTTCGACAACAGTGGAAACGTTCCTGTGTATAATTAATTAACGATTTATTAGATATCTAGTTATGTCTAATACCCTGTCACTCAACAATCATAATCTAACGATAGAGGCACCTTTCCTTTGTGCGATAACAAAACACAAAATGAACACAATGCAGCTTATATGACATAACTCACAACCCTCACTATTAAAACTATCTCATACTTACTTACCTACTTAAATTAAAAATATATTAAAATAAAATATTCAAGTTAAAACAGATACCTCTCTTACGTTATTGAGATCTTACTCACAGCACACGTATTTCGTATTCTTAGTACTAGATAAATGTTATGGTAGTGTAGCATTACCTTACTCTATTTAATTTATGACCAACGTACGAACAACCAAAGTAAATAAGTCTTTATGAAATAAATAATATTATGCTCACTTATACAATTGTGTCTAGTCTATCTATAACGTTTGCATTGTATGCATAAGTCTCTCATGGCACCAGGTAATATCACAACACACCACTGAGTCTACAGAAGGCACGTCTTGGCTCGAGGCACTCACGGCAGCGTGTAGTCTTCTTCAACTTCTTTGAGGGCTCGTCTCAACGAAGCCGGCAGCTCGGGAACTCTATATATGGAGTCTGAAATCGGCGGCAGTATTAAAGATCCAACAGATTTCTCATAATCAGTGTAGGACCAGTACAACTGCGACACACAACTTATCTCGTCGTCGGTCATGGCTACTGATTTCAGCTGTTTTCTGAAGTCTACGTAAATGGAATTTCCACATTTTGAGCAAATCTCTTCGAATATGTAGGACTTGGTCCGCTTCTTGGGGCCGTGCTTGCATTGCACGGGCTCGACGAACTTGTACTTCTTGGTCTTCATGAGCCTGGAAGGGCGCTCGTCACCGTCGGACAGCACCACCACCAGTCTCTTGGAGCAGTCGGGCGCGCCGGTGCGCGGCATGAGCTCGCCACCGCCGCTCATTAGCGCCTCACACAGCTGCGCCGACGGGTTCACAAAGTCGTAATAGATGCACCGCGACTCTGAATTGCTCTTGCTATTGTTCTCGATCTGAAGACTGTATCTCAGACTAATTTTCTTTGGCCTGTTGCTGTATTTCAGGTACACATGTATCGGTATATCAATAGACGCGCAGCCAGACTCTTGGATTTCGTATGGCGGCTCCTGAAGCACTGCAAAAATAAAGCTGATGTTATTGCTCCGTAAAAAACAGATATACAGTAAACATAACAGGGGGCAAAGTCACCGAGATAAAACTATAAGTAGACAGCGGGCTATCTGCGGGAGTGATAATGATGATGAGAGTTTAAACATGTAATCATTAGTGTATGTGACGGCGGTAATCAAATATTCGTACTTAGATGTTAAGTTAATGATTGAAGCACTTTTAAACAATCGTCTTAGTTTAAAAATATTATTTAAGCAAAGCCGCACGTACTTAGCATAATCAGCCTATAACGTTTCCACTGCTGGGACACAGGACTATATGTCTGTGAGGAGAGGGCCGTAATCCACCACGCGGGCGCAGTGTGGGTTGGTGGTCACAGCTTCGAATTTTTGGTTCTAGGAGATGCCAGTTTCCTCGCGATGTTTTCCTTCTCTGTTTCATATTTGCAAATTGATACTGTTCCTTCAGTTAGTTTATCAACATAATTGTGATAAGATGTACAAACAAAAAATACAAATAAAAAGCTTCTGCTTGCCTCTTTTAGGATACACGAAGGCTGCAGCAGGATGTAAATGGAAGACGACTTTGTGAACGAAGGCGCTGATGTCTCGGCCGCTGACACCGCGCACCCACACCCTCCAGTCGAGCGCAAGAGCGCGGCCCGATGCGGTCCTGCGCGGCTCGCACGCGTGCCCCACCTCTAGCCATATGCGCACGCACATCTGCCACATAAAACATTATAAACACGTGATTACACTTATCATAACACAACATAATTATGAAAACGGTATACAGAAGTTCACACTTGTTGTACGTGATGTGTCAAATAGAATATAAATTTGAACTCGGGCTGAATTTTAACAGGACAAAAGGGCACATTATACATAGTATAATATTTGTACCACCCGACGATCCTCGTCATGTGGTGCAAACCCATGCTCTCATAAAAAAATCAATATTTCTGTACCTACCTAGGCTAAAGTCACCTATCGCTTTATTTCATTAGATATCATGGAAATTCAATTTAAACAACCTACCAATCCTATCTAAAATGTTTGCCTACGCACAATTGCAATGCGTTTATCAATAATGCACGGATTAACTAAACAGCAACATTAAACAATCTTAAAAAAACTGAACACTTTTTTCAGGTAGGCGTAGGCTTGTAGGTACCTAACCTATAGCTCAATAAGCGGAATATGTGTTTACGTAGCACTACACTTACATAACTTTACCTACTTAAAGTTGGGAGTAAGGTTCATAGGTAGTAGGTAAATTGATTGTATTTTTGACAGATTGCGAATGAGATGCCAACGCGAACTTTCTTAAAAATTACGGGAATTGCACCTCTGATGTCAACCGATTTATGTCACTGACTGTACCTATCGCGGATTCCTGATTTTATTTTACCCTCTCTAACGGACAAGTGGCCAGGTACCTATGTCTTAAATTACCCCGCAGTGACCCGCCCCTGCTTCGTACCGTTTTACGACTTGTCAAAACATCGACCTTCCTGAATAAATTATCTAAATGATGATGAAAACCGCCTCTAAATCCGACCGCGTAGTGCAGAACAACGCGGTCATAGACAGACACGAAAAGCAGTTTTAATTTATAATACTACGCGGCTTCGCCCGCGTGGTATGTCGATAAAAAGTAGCCTATGTCCTTCCCCGGGATGCCATCTATCTCCTTGCTAAATTTTATTGACATCCGTTCAGTAGTTTAGGCGTGAAAAGGTAACATGCAGACAGACAGACAGACAGACAGACAGACCGACACACAGAGTTACTTTCGAATTTATAATATTAGTTTGGATAGTATAGATATATTATATAGTATATATAGGTAATAGGTAATACGGGCTGGTATCCGCAACTCCACGTCAAAGCGCGTATTTTACGTAGTATATATGTATATAGTATAGTATGGATGTATAAGGATATACCTAAGTAGGTATAGATTTATCATTTGAAATCTTGGAAATTTATGGAAAGATGAAACAGAGATCTCAGCGTTTGTGAATGACTGCGCATTACCTACAATATAAGGAACACTTTGTGTGCGAGGATGGCTCTCATGTTTACCCGACTGTCCCAGAAGGAGACTGTCCCAGAACTGAGACTGCTTACTTAATTTGATTTTTCAATACTTACTTAATGATATGCAGCTATGTATTTAGTAGATGGTAGCCAAAATATTGAAGATAAAATTGATATTGATAACAATCTATTTACCAATCCGCAAAGATGCCTACGTGAAAGATACGTATTCTTTAAAAAATATTATAAAGCGCTAATTATATTCCGATTTTGTTTTTGATATGATTTCAATCAGAAAATTGCTTATTAACGATCTGATTAGGATTTACTCCTTAATGAGGTAGGTTCTTAATTAATCAAAAGAGTTAGGTAAATACTGGGGTTTTTCCATTTGAAAATTTGTAGTAGCAGCCTGATTATGTAGGAGGTTCGGTCTTATTACGTCATTACATGGAATATAAAAGCACTGAAGATTGTTTTTTTTCGTTTTCCCAGGTCAACCTAAGAGGTTAGGTACTAAGCGTCTGCCTAAACGGGTATCCTGTGGATGCCTTATAAATATATAAGGGCCTCCAGCCAGGGCAATAACGACTGTGATGTTTATCAAATTTTTATTATTTATCTGCTCCGCACCTTGATCAACTTCCTATGACCATCTCCTAATGCTCTCAATACTGTGCAATTATTTTCCCACTTTGTCGGCTTAGTTTATATGTATACCCATACCAAATCACAGCTTTATAGCACTAACAGTGTCTGTGCTAAACCGCGGACAGACAGACAGACGGACATGGCGAAACTATAAGGGTTCCTTGTTGACTACGGAACCCTAAAAAAGGGTTGTATGTACAAAATTTTGCCTTTAGTACGAGAAAGCACTAACAAGATACCTACACTCATCAAACATTTATGCCAATAAAAATTCATAGGATACCTATTACTTCGCTATTGTCCATGTCCTTTATAGATAAACGGCCGATTAACAACGAGACACCATAACATTTAAAATGGTTGTATGTACAACATTTTGCCTTTATTACGAGAAAGCACTAACAAGATAATACACTCATCAAACATGTATTCCAATAAATACTCATAGGATACATATTACTTCGCCCTTGTCCTTTATAGATAAACGGCCAAGAAACAGTCGCGGGCGCCATTATCAGCCACATTCACAATGAGTTTCTATTAACTCCATTAAGAACATGTCCCGACAACTTGTGAAGATTGCAATTGTACCTAATCAATATTAATTTTATTGACTTTGCAGTGATTTTTAAAGTCGCAATAGTTTTTGTTGATGTCAACAGCGAAGTCACCGAACGATTGGAAGAAAATAAGACCTAATTACTCTGGTGTAAGGTATTCTGTTGTTGGGACAATGCCCTGTCCTAGTGATCTCTTGGGTTCACTTAAGATTGTATCTATGTATATTCTTAGCTGAGTGTAGGCATTTATAGATTGACATAATTAAACTGACCTATCCAATAAAAAATATGACAAAAACGGATTTAAATAGCAAGACGCGTTAGTCACTAACATGAACACCTCTAAGTACATCCTGAATAACGGTAGTTCGATTAACCTAGCTCGGCACCCAATACCCAATGACTATAAAGCTTCTAATTCTCTTTGTCGGCACCAAATCAATTGAAAAGAAATAAATAAAACGTTTATTTTCTCCACCACATAACGAACATTATGTACAATACATGTATACAAAATACATTGATGTTGTGGAGACTGGAGCCTGTACTAGGAATACCTGTGTTACAGGTTTCCAGGGGGCCTAGACAAAATCCCGGGACGATCAAATTGTATGGAGTTGACAGAAGCAGTCACGTGACGTTTCTAAAGCTAATGCCAACTCCATATAATTTGATCTTTTCGTTGGCGTTAACGCTTACAGAAAAGAGATTTTGTCTATAGCTTCAGGTTCCAAACTACCCGGAAAAGTTAGTTATACAAACATAATAATAGTTCGAAAAAAAAATGCTAGTAAATAAATGCGTGCGTTTGATGCGTAA
This sequence comes from Lithophane socia, assembly GCA_947522985.1. NCBI lineage: Eukaryota > Metazoa > Arthropoda > Insecta > Lepidoptera > Noctuidae > Lithophane > Lithophane socia. The sequence continues at coordinate 4,326,867 of OX383267.1, forward strand.
TAAATGTGTTTATAAATGCTAGTTAATTAGTTAGAAGAATTATCTGACAAGACCGTACAGAGCCGGTGAGCAACAATCAACACATGTTTCGTGCCCACAGTGCGCCAGGTGCAGCATAATCGCGTAAACCTCGGTCATGCTGCGCTAGTTTCACTGGGTCTTCCTACTTTATGACCAAGAACAGTTGCCCAGAGACAGTGAATAAAGAGGGCGGACAAACTTCTTAGGATCTCGGTTAGACCAACCATTACATGCTATCTTCTAAAGATATTCTTTTCTGTCATCATTTTCGGCTGGTGAATTGAAAATCCTTGGCAACTAAGCACATGGTAACAATGACAAAATTGTCTACGTATAAATAATTATGTTTATTTCTAGTCTGCATTTCAAATTCTTTTGTTGTGAGCAGAAACAAGGACATGATATGGACACCACTAAAATAAAACGTATAATTGCCAATACCGCGTGAAAAGGACGGTCAAAACCGAAAAAAAATAACAAAGCCAACCGTGCCGTTCTATAGGCGAAGATAAAAACCAAGTATGGCGTGTGAATTGTGCCAAAAACAACGAAGATTACGTCAATTTAGCACTGAGGCGGCCTTGGCCATGAATAGAGACAGGTTCGCCGCCGCGCCGACTGTAGCACGCTGTAACTAGGTAACTTTTCATCTGTATAACATTTACTACTGACGCTGATGATCCAGAAGCATTCGTCCGTGAATCATAGTAAATAGTTGCGCTAAATAATTGCGACTCATATCGCTGAACAGATCTACAAATAAGTGTCGACATTTCTCTCGATATTTTCCGGTGAAATTATAACATTTTAAAAGTCAAATTACACTATCTGTGTCACTGTTTTGGTTTTTAAAATATCTTATATCAGACACAAATCACACTCTTTTCGGGTAAATTATTCTGTAAATCGCCAAATCGCTCTGGGCCGGTGTGGTGGAATACAACCCACCTCCGGGGAGGAGGCCTGTGTCCCAGTAGTGGAAACGTTAGAGGCTGATTATTCTGGGTATTGGGAATAAAATTTTCTTTGTTTTTTGTCTACAATTAATGTTGGTTCACTACACCTCCAGCTAACATCAAGAAGTCGTCACTTAAGCCACAATACTTGACCTAGTTGTCAAAAAGTAATTTAAACAGCTCTGGCTTTTACAATAGCTAAATAGAGCACTCAAGCAATTTGTCAGTTGAAATTATTAGTATCTATTTATTTAGCTGCCGAATTCTAGCTATGTAGGTAGACGACTAGAGGTGGATTATTCTACGTTTTCATTCTGAAATTGTACCAAGATTTTGTTTCAGAATTTGTATGGCAATCTATTCAAGAAAAAGACTGGTGACTAAGTTTCGAAGATTTCTTCAAAAGCTATTGCAGAGATGCTAAATGACTTCTTGATGTTTCTTTCGTTTCCAATCTGGATATGATAAGAAAAAGGAACCCATATTTTTGTATTCAGTGGAAAAACCTATTGTAAGAATAACAATCTAAAGTAAGAAATTGATCTGAGCTGAACCCATCGTTCTAGCTGAGTATCAATATGCCTAGGCATCCCATACTCCTACACGCTTTTCTAATGAGGGTGTAAGATTCTTATCACTACAACACAACAACTATTACTTAAATAAACCATAGGTACCTACCTACCTTATAAAAATAACAAAATTAATTATTTCCAATTGCGTAACTTGAAGTAAGCACACTTGTCACTTTAGTTACGCTGTCAAGAAAGTCAAACACCACCGCAGCAATAAGAAAAATAATAAAATGGTTACGGTGAACACGACACAATCGAAAATTAAATTGAATATATCATATTTGTACAATATTTTAGTGTTGATGTAGATATGTCGCAATTCCCGATATTGTGAGTTCAATGTCCTAGCGATGAGTAACCCTAACATAATGAGATCAGCAAAAAGTATTTTGATACTGTATTCGTAATGAGTTGCACGTAGTTTCTAATTACACTGATCAATGAAGGTTGACAAAAAGGAGTTTTGTTTCAGTTTCATGTTAAAATAAAGAAATTGAGGAAAGTCTTGAACGAAATTGGAAGGAGAGTCTTGAAGCCATTAAAAGAATAAGGGACAGGATAGCAGATTATTTTTCTGCATTTAAATTCATCCTAAACCGTATTGCTTAAGTAAATAAGGCTTTGTTTTTCTTAGATTTATTAAATATCTGATGTGGATTCTGAGTCTCTCAGTGATGGCTGGTGGAGAAGCAACAGCGATCTATTTTCATCTTTTGGCAAAAGCTTATTTTCCGGAATTTCCGGTAATTGTTTGAATGAACTCCGCATCATAGTAGCCACAAACAAATACGTGACAAATGTTAAGGTTGTACAGTACGATATGTCGACCATCAGTGCGACAGCACATCAGCTCGACGTACGTTAGTGCGACTCTCTAGGTAGTCTGTGGTGCGACTGATTCTTTTCTCGACAAAGGCGCAAAAACAAACTTTAAAGCACGACAAACCTTTTTATAATTTGTTTGCCGATTTTTGTTTTAAGAAATTTTTTGACACGTTTGGCAGAATGCGACTTGAATGTGAACTTAAGTATGAGAATTGGCCTTCAGACATCGTGGCATTTTGGCTGATTTCAGAATGTCATCCGATTGGCTAAATAACATTTCGAACGAAAGTTGTGTCGGGCTATCGTACGTCGTTCAAAAGTTCCGTCGTCCTTTTGTTTGTCGAGAAGACAATCAGTCACACTAACGTTCGTCGATCAGGGGGCCAAGTCTACTAATTTAAAAACGTGTCAGTGGTCTCACAATGATCAGTTTTTGACAGATATGCCATACAAAATCTGTCAAAAACTCACCATTGCGAGCAGTCGAGCTGTCGCACCAGAGGGCCTAGACAAGTGACAATCGCTTCGAAAGCGTTTCGTATTTCTACAACGACTTTCAACAGGATTGACATAAGCTTTTCGATAGCTTATGTCAGTCCTATACATTTTTGCCTTTTCCATCATCGTTATCGCTGATAGAATGTCACTTTGTCTAGGGCCTCTGTACGATCAGTGCACTGTCGCCTTAACATTTGTCGCGTATTGGTTTGTCGCAACTATGATGCGGAGTCGAATGATTCGTATCTCCATTGCAATATTTTTCTGATTTTGTTCCTAATTTCATCATTTTTCAAAGCGATCATAAATTCACACGTATTTTATTCATGGAATTATATCTACTGATAACATTTTCAGGGGGCATTTTCATAATGCATACAATACCTATTAGTTATACTTACGTAGGCGTATCTAATGTGGCATTGTAGGTACATTCTTGCTACATCCAAATGTAATTAAAATTGCTATCAATAACCCGATATCACAGGTTATTTTTAAAGTTTTCAATATCGTTTTTAGATAAATTATTGTTTTACGTAATTTTTTGCGCATTGCATTGAGCTTATGCGCAACAAATAGGTAGATCATCATCACGATAATCATTTCATGTGTCCTGCCCACTGATAAATGATAAATGATCTTACTAATTTTTTTTTAACTATGTGAGGTCGGCGTTTCATAACTGACTACTCACTGCCACTGAGGTTTGGCAATAGATACTTAAAATTATTTATTACCAACAAATTTTTTCAATTTTCCAAGTGGTCTGAGTTTAAAATAAATAAAATTGTGCTGTTAGCTACAACTAAATAAGAATAGGAACTGCCGTTACCGGCTCAGAAAACTTTTAGAGGAAAAGAGTTCTCTAAGAAAACTTATTCACAATTAAACAATTTTTCCTTGACAAGTATTATTTATCCTAATAAATATTATAAATGCGAAAGTGAGTTCATTTGTTTGTTGTTACGCTTTCACGGTAAAACGGCTGAACAGATTTGGATGAAATTTGGCACATGGGTAGGGTAGACCATAACCTGGAGAAGGACATAGGCTGACTTTTAGACCCATATTCCCACGGGATCGAGAATTACGCGGGTAAAACCGCGGGGCGCAGGATGTTTGCCTATATATAAACCGATAGGAAGTCGGCAACGGCCCGGTCCAATATCAATCAAATAGTGACATAAACGCGAACTTAAATAATATTGAATACCATACATTTTTTGTTTCGTATTGTCCTTCACGACTTTGCTTGAAGCTAAGATTCAATAAAATAGTTAGGTAACTATTTTCGTTTTAGGCACAATTTCATTTCTTAATAGCACTTGCAGAAGTAAGAAAATACCAATAACACAACTACACGGTCAGCGGTAACAGCCGCGTACGTACCTAATACATATTAATATGTAGACTACTTAAATAAAGTAAAATTAATATTAATAGTAACTCACACAACCATTTGGTAATTGGATTCTCATTTAATCATCATATTGTTTGATAATATCGAAATACAAACATTGGATACATATTACATAGGTATAATAGGCATAAAATAACACACATGAACCAAATACGTCCATCTGAATTACCATTAATACATTGTTCCTACTTGGTTTAATTAATTAGAGATGAAAAGATGTATGAACGTAAACGAAGCCAAAGGATCGTATATATTTCGTATATATTTTAAGGATCGTAGCAGATGGCATTCTGTAGTTTAATTAATCCCAGTCTTATGCTATAACTATATCTGGGTAATCTGTGGCGAAGGCTTACAGTTTTCAGCATGTCCCACTTGCTGGAGTGTCCTAAGTGCCCATTCACTTGCACTAAAGAAGACCAATCAACGTGGCCACCTACTGGGCTCAAATAAAAAACAGAGTAACATCGACACGAAGAGAAGAATATCCTGGAAGCTGCTAACGATGATTGTGTCTTATACTCTTAATATTATAAAGGTACGAGGAACAGTACCCTATTTGGTTAATACACGGTCAATCATAAACTGAATAATTTTGAAAGAGATTGCTAATTTGTTCATATGTTCAAAAAATTTGTCTGCTCAACAATATAAATAACGCAATTAATGTTGTTGAACTGTCAAAATTAAACAGATTGTGATTGATCGTATGTTACGCAATTGCAGTACAGAGTGTAAAGTTCACTCATCCTCTATAGAAAAAGGAGGATCCTCCGACCAGACGGGTGTCGTGGTGGGCAACTGCCCGAAGATTGATGTCGGTATATGCTGATCGCGCGGTAAGTATTTACCGCGCGATCAGGATTTCGCGTGACGTCCGTGGTGGAACTAGTGAGAATGATCCAGTGTGATTTAGTACGCATGTGGCGATGAAGATGCCGCCGCAAAATCATACGCAATAGTATGATAATGTATGTAGAAAGCAAAACAGAAAGAAATGTTATACTTAATGCCATTAAGAAAAGCCTGAGCAAGTAGTAGTACTATTCTAAAAAATTAGACAACGCACCGATATTTGAGATGATGTCGGTAATGTAACCGGATCCGTTTCAAACTGGCTCATTAATAAGCAGTTTCCTTCGTGCATATATATAGCTGTTTGTTTTATATTTTCCTGTATATATTCTAGGTCACCGTGTGTTCGGTCGGAAAATGAGCACTTATTTATGAACGTTTTAGTCAAAATACTATACTCAGGTATTCAATTACCTATATTTTGTTTTTCTAACTTCCGCTTAGGAGTTATTTTAATAATATCTATTATGTTTATTTGTGTGAATTATGCGGGGTTTACAGACTAGGAAAAAAGATTAAAATACCCAAGACATTAAGGAAAAATATTTTTCCAAATATAAGAATGCTGACAACATGTGAATGTTTTTACATTTACAAAAGTAAATAGAGGACAAAATTTTACTAAAGATGACTTGTTCGTGAAAATTGGATGATATGTGTACCTGGACTGTGTGAAAGATGATATGGCTAGAAAGGAGATGATTACCGAGATGACGATAAATAGAGAATTAGGGAAGAAAAAGACATGTTGCTCGGTCCCTCCGAATAAATTGTGATTAGGGCAGGAGAATGATGAAGTGTACACACAGCTACACATCAAGCTATACATTTCCAGTATATGCTGACCTCGCATTGTAATGAAATCCTATATAATGCGAGATCAGCATAAACTGGCAATGTATAGGTTGCTGTGTAGCCGTGTGTAGCCGCAATAATATCAAATGAATAATGTGTCCAATTCTAAAATCATCATATTATCACACTCACTCATATTATATGACTCAATTAAATTATTCAAACATTTCAATGTATACCTAGTAATACTAATTCGACATTGTACCTAAGCTTCGTTTTATTTTACCTATTAGTATTCATGAGTTGCAGACAAGTCATTTGTTGCTGGTTATATATATATTTGTTACGATTCTGAGTAAGTATAATAAAGTTGAAAAACTACTTTTCAACCGAATTATATAAGTACTTAGGTAAATTATATTGAAATGGTTTTTATATCGAGTTTCGAGGTTGTAAAACTAATGTTGAAAGTTCTTAAATTTTCTTCGAGATCGGGTGGGTAAGAACTATGTGAGAAAATCCAAAAAGGAAGGTGGTATGGCTGCACTGAAACTACTTTAGAGTTTTAAATATAACGATTATACCTACAGCTACACAGATCTTGTACAAAAAACGTACGCAAAACAATTTCTGAGAAAACTTCACGGCGAACAATGCGGCGGCGTCGCGTCGCGCGGCGAATCACGCCAGTATGTAAGAGCCTTAATTAACAACATATTTGAAAAGTGCTGGCTGCGAGAGATCGGTTGGTGATTATCTACCTTTTTCCAGATGATGGGCCTTATTTAGTACGTTATGTATTGAATCAATATACCATTCACGGATACCCATTCAATACTTATATAAACCTTTTAATTATTTAGGTATAATGATAAGACTCGACTGTACCTAAATCATTATGTGTAGTGCTCAGACCAACAAAAAAGGAAAGACAGATCACGCCGTACATCAAAAGTGAAGCCACAAAACCAAGCTCCTGCAAGTAAACACACAGGCTCACGCACACACCTACACTAAAACCAAGCTCATCGCTCCTAGTACGTCACGAGTCGTCGTCTAGCTAACATCACCAAAACAAATATAATTATGCCTTCCTGTGTAGTGAAAACGTGTAAAAACAATACTAAATCACAGAAAAAGTCTCACGGAATCACTTTTCACTTGTAAGTACTTAAAATAACATCGTTTTTTAATTTAGATAACTATGAATTTTAGGTTATTTGGAACAAAAAATCTGAACGAATGAACGAACGAAAACAGTGACATTTAAAGAGCGAGGGTTGCCATAATATGATTTCAAATTTCCCTATTCGATATTTTTTACTTCGAGTAATTATATGTCTGTTTTTTATGCATTTAATATTTTAGATTTCCATGTAATACTGAAAATAAAAATAAATGGATAGTAGCTAATTTACTAACCTATTTATACACATATATATATATTTTTTAAACACTCAATTGAAAATTAATGGATAATTCTAAGTGAAAGAGCAGAGTCTCCTAAAACAAGCAATTCTTGCATAAAAGGTGATCTCATAAATGCACTTTGTACTTAATTGTTTTTTTATTTTATTTTGCAATGTAAAAAAAAATGTTTTTGTTTCGAAATTCTTCCTAAAAATTGAGGTACAATACCATACTCAACAATATCTTACTCGTACAATATTAGCCTACCCAAAATATTATTCCCCAAGTTATAGGGAAAAACTTAGACAACTGACAACCCTTTTTACACACACATAGATAAAAAGGTGGCTTCACTTTTGATGTACGGCGTGATCTGTCTTTCCTTTTTTGTTGGTCTGAGGTGTAGTGTGAACATTGCATAAGTATTAAATACCTAGGCAAGGCATTAAATCCAAGAAAATAGTTTTTCACAATTTATTATATAAACAGTCGTCTTTATAGGAGGCTCTCAAGTTTATTACGAGCAGAAAAAGTAATTTTAGTAAAGTCAGCCTCAAACAGATTTATATTTAGACAAACAAGAATCCATTTAATTGTCTACATTATTCCAAATTATTGTATCAATATGAAGCCACAAAACATTAGGTACACATTGGGTACTTACCTACTTATTGTATTCATACAATATGATGGAACACAGATTGTAGACAATCAAAAGAATTCTTGGCGATGTTTACGTATTTTTTAGTCTTACTGTACCTTTTACGTAAACAATGGTCATTTTTGTGTACCAGATAATATAATATTGACCAATCGAAGTTCACGGACTTGTCCAAACGGTACCGAATGTCGCCCTTGGTATATTTTTTTACGTGTTTTTACATTTTTTGATGGGTTTGATTTTTATTTACTTTATACTTTAGGTACCTACGGGGCAACATAATTACCTCCTTTTAGGGAGAACTTTTATCGAGACGTGAATATATGATTTTTGCAACTTAGTGCTTCAACTTTGTGACTAACTGATCGCCTCTTGGACAATTCATATATGGTAAATGGTTAAATTAAAATAAATGCTTTAAGTTTGAGTTGGGTGGATTTTTGTTAATTTTATAACCGTAAAAAGGTAAATTCACGTACCTAACCTAACCGTAGCAAAGCTAATATTTCAGCATAATCTGTACATTGGTAGGTACGAAAAATTTATATCATCAATCACGGCTACTCATGAGCAAGCCTCAAGTAAAAGACGGGGAAAAACCCGTGTGAAGAAGTAAAAGTACAAATAAAAGTAGGTAGAGTACCTATTTTATTTATTTAAGTAAGTACTCGATAAAGTTGCCACAATCATACCCATAGTATATAGGTAGGTACCTACGCAAACTCAGAATAAACCTATAAACAAGAAAAAATCGTTTTCCTCAAATGTATGGGTATGAATGATTCACCAACGTTCAAATGTACATATTCTGGTACTTATTCTCAACTATTTATGGTTTATAAGTTCATAACAGTTATTAGGTATGTAAAGTTACTTTATAAGTACATGATGCAATTTAATTTGTTTACCTACCATTATTAATTGCATTCGAAGTTTGCAAATCGAATATTCAGAAATTGCTTCCCATTATTTAATTCCCGAGAATTATTAAGCCACGGGAAGTTTGACGACTGTAGTAACAGAATAGCAGATATACTGAAGAATTTAATTAACGTACTCAACCATAGTAGAGAATAACATATTTCTGTATGCTTTGCCTCAGCCTAGCTAATTACCTTCATGTTTAAAGGCATCTTAATTGAAAAATAACGCATTAAGTTTAATGTGAATAATTACTGATATAACCAAAGAACTCGGATAGCTTAAATAAGTATCTGACTCACGTGATTTAACATGTGAGGCTACTTTTTCACGGCGATAATTAACACAAAATAAAAAAATACAATAGACGTAGATATATTTAGTAACCTATTCCGTTAATTATTCCTCAAGAGTCATAAAAAAAACCCCGTAAGAAATCGACACGTGTTTCACCTTTCAACGAGGCATCCTCAGGGTGACGATTTACCATTCGCAAACCAGAACACGTGTTGCCACGCTGAGCGCTGGATGCAGGGTCCAAGTGGATCTATCTATTGTATTTTATAATGGATTTCCGCAAAGTCACGTCTGAATCAACTAACTAAAAAAATTTTTTTACATTTTAATTAAGCGACACTGCTATACTATACCCGCCGCTGCTTTATTCATAGGTTAGTACAGAAAGAACCACAATATGACGCAATTAACCTAGGTTACTGCCGATAGTACCATCCATTTTGCAATAAAAGTTACATAAATAATTCATGTATGTTGATAATAAAAGTAATGCTAAACATTGTTGAGACTTAATGGGCTTATATCTATATTAATTTGTATTAATAGCGTATTTACATGGAGTTGTTACATATTACATATGCACCTAATACGGTAGGGCGGTAGGGTAGTGGAGCGTCGCGGGGTATTTAGTTCCACGGATTTCCCCACGGCATTCATCGTCATCTACCCTCAGATCAAGACAGAGCGCTGTCAACAGTGACGTGAGGCCGGTTAGTGAGGTGTAGTTTGATTGTAAATGTGTGCGTGTGAGCGTCTGCACAGAGCGGAGGTGTAGTTTTGGCATGCTTCACTGTATTGTTCGCAGCGCTCTGTCTTGGCTTTTTATTTGGTCTGAGCATCTAGCCTTTTCTTAACTACATTGGGATAGGCTTGGGTTTCAGTCTAAACGGATGCAGTTGAATACCAGTATTTTACATGGAGCGACTGCCTATCTGACCTTCACAACTAAATGGGTAACTAGATTCCCTTTGGCCAGACTGGTTATCATCTGTGGGGCTTCTGACTAACTGTAACTACGTCTAAGATCTATGACAGTATCGGGAACAACTACTTAACGTGCTTTCTAAGGCATGGAGGTCTCGGTCTGTTATGGATGGACATCGACCGATCGACCTCAGCAAAAGTTGCTTAACCTTGAAGATCGACCCGTGCTTGTCTGTTATTATTTAACCACGAGCCACGAGCGAGGGTTTCGAGTTTCCCTATGGTATTAGGTTAACCAGACACAGAATCAATGTTCATATTGAGTTTTTTCCTACTTTAGCAAATTTAGTGCTATGCCACAGAACCGCGACAAAGGTAAGTACGTAGGTAGCCACACATATTTTAAGTTAAGACTTCCCGATGAGTCTACATAACCAATATTCGAAAATGCTGAACACATTTGGATGGAATTTAGCACATGGGTAGACCATGACCTGGAGTAGGATATAGGACACCTATGCAGGTGAAATCGCGGGGCGCAGCTAGTATATTATAATTAGCTAATATTGAAATAAAAGTTGGCATGTGGTTTTGTTAAATGATATTATATTTGTTTGGAAACTATTTTTTTTTCCTTATACTAAGTATATGGAGTCACATGAGGCTATACGTCATCCCTCAGTGGTATCCGACAAGTGTCCTAAGTACCTATTCCCTCAGATTTTTCCCGTAGGTACATTGTTACAATGTCCTTTCCTTTACCAAATCCCCCAGGTTTCTTTCCATTTTCTTTCCTTATTTTTTACTAGCTTCCGCCCGCGGCTTCGCCCGCGTGGTATGTCGATAAAAAGCCTATGTTCTTTCTCAGGCTCTAGACTATCTGTGTACCAAATTTCATTTAATTCGGAGTTACTTTCGCATTTATAATATTAGTAAGGATTAAATAAATACATTTCAACAACTGGGTTTTGCTAGTACTGGCTACTGGCAATGTGCTGCTTTGCCAACTTTTGGTGGAGGTTAAGGGCCAGCTTCAATCTAGTTTTTCAGCTGCATCTTACACCAAGCTTTTGGTAGTTTTACATTTAGCAGCACTTCAAGCTCACTTCAGCTAAGTTTTCACGGTGAGATTTGTAATTTTGTACCGAACAGAAGGCAAATTATCGTACTTAAATAATAAAATATAAGTAAAAATCTTTTTTAAAACAAGCTTTTAATTAACTTAACGCGGTTTTCCCAGGGTCAAATTCCGGCTCCATCATCTGACCCTGAACACCACCTAGTGTCAAAGCACTTGTTAATTCATAGCTAATGAGTCCAAACACGATCGTGCTATCTAGTTTGATTGACGAGTTCCTACGGCCAACTTCTGACTCCATCATCAGACCAGTGTCATGGTATCATTTTTTTAAAATGTCTCGGTAGTTATATAAGTATGCCAAGTTTCAGCTCAATCGAATGCCAAGAAGTGCTTGAAAAATGGATGACAATTGCAGTAACCGGAACAAGCTAATATCAAGTTTGTAAAAACGTTCACATTCAAGTAGCAATCTGTCAAAATTGTCAAAAATATTGGTAAATTGATTGTATTTTTGACAGATTGCGAATGAGACTGAATTTGTAGGATGGGAATAAGATACTCTAATGTTACTTTAAAATTATACTAATTTAAGATTTGCATGCCCATGTGACGGTAAAACATGGAGAACTTACCTTATAACAACACCTATGTACAAATTTACCCATGTTTGCAAAGGAATAAATGATTTGATTTGATTTGATTTGATTTGACTAGAACGCGGACGTTCTTAAAAATAACGGGAGTTTACGAGTACAAATCCCATTTTAGAAGCTGGTTGGTGGAAATAACACAAGCCAATCAAATCTTGACATGAGGTTTATCAACAGATTTAATCGAATTTAACGGACGGTTATTGTTTCATTGATATGCGACTAGCTTCCGCCCGCGGCTTCGCCCGCGTGGTATGTCGATAAAAAGTAGCCTATGTACCCCGGGATGCTATCTATCTCCTTGCCAAATTTTATTGAAATCCGTTCAGTGGTTTAGGCGTGAAAAGGTAACATAAAGAAAGACAGACAGAGTTACTTTCGAATTTATAATATTAGTATGGATACAAATGGATCCAAAGGTTCGGACTACTTCGAACATGGAACGGTGTCGTAACTGTAAGTGTTATAACTTTACGAGTCATTACTTTTATCACAGGATGTTAGGCAATGCCTGGACTAGCTAAAAGAGATTTTTGTACCTATAGGTACACAACATCACATAGTTATATATATACTGGAGCGTATAGCTCTGGTTACTACTTATTATAAATGATTGTTTTTTTATAATTTACGCCGTTTATATAACTACTAGCTTCCGCCCGCGGCTTCGCCCGCGTGGTATGTCGATAAAAAGTATCTATGTCCTTCTCCAGGATGCCATCTATCTCCTTGCCAATCCGTTCATTGGTTTAGGCGTGAAAAGGTAACATACAGACAGAGTTAAGAGTCTAATTACTGGAACTACCAGTCGGATTAAAAAAACAAATTGGCATTTGATAGCCCAATTCTTGAGGAAGGTTATTTAACACTATGGTACGACCCTTAGGAGCCGAGCAGAAAGAAAAAAAGTTGGAAGATACGCTACGCGAAAACTTAACAGCGCGGACAGGCGATGGGATGCGACGCGTTGGGGGAACAAGAATTGGGGAAAAAAAATATTCTGAGTAATGATCCCAGCTGTCTGACTGGTTTTAGAATAGTGATAGATATTTTAATTTGATAGTGATGACAGAAGCTTCCGAATGTCGCGGAACCCACGCACTTTAAGATAGTACGTCATTTGAATACTTTTACAGCCAATTGCAGAAACGAACTTTAACTTTTATAGCTGTCATGAATTACTAATCTTCCATTAACTTGTTTTAACTAGTTGCAGAAAATAAATCATTAGCTCCATTACGTAATGGGGCATTAATGTTTGTCTTTGTGCAACTGGGTGTTAAATTGATACATTCTCATTGTTTAGGTAATTTTATTCTTAGACGTGGTCGCTTGTTCGAATCACGTTCGGTGTCGGTACTTCGGTAGCTGTTAAAAAAACAAAAGTCAATACTGTCAAAGACAGAACAATTTAATTCATGCAATAATTGTTGCATGTACTAAGTAGACAGCTTTTAAAAACAATTCATATTGTATACCATATTTCCATAAAATGCAAATAATCGCCTCTTGCATATCATATTGTTTGTGTACTGAAAAACATCTGTAATAATAAGTACAAGGCGACTGAGATGATCAAGTACCATGTTTTTTTAAAGTAATGTTATAACTAAGCTGGGTTTTTGCACATTTTTCTCAGTTTACATAGATTTTTTTAATAATTCTCAATTCTCGAATCATTACAGTCAAGGCTTGATATTGCGTGTGTAAATAAATTTGAAAGTTAGCGGTGTGATACCCCCGTGCCTCGGAAAGCACGTTAAGCCGTTGGTCCTGCACCTGAGGCCCTAGTCAAAGTGTCATTCTATCAGCGATAACGATGATGGAAAAGGCAAAAATGTATAGGACTGACATAAGCTATCGAAAAGCTTATGTCAATCCTGTTGAAAGTCTTTGTAGAAATACGAAACGCTTTCGAAGCGATTGTCACTTGTCTAGTCCCTCTGATCTCTCTCCGGTCCTGTCGGATTGCGGTCACATCGAACTATGAGAGTGAGGGAAGTTAGAGTGCACCTGTGTCTGCGCACACGCTTGTGGACTATACTTATATATCGCCTGCGCCGAAGGCTAGTCTCCATTGAGATTGGCCGTCATGGCTGAAATACGGTCTGGAGGACTATAAACTCATAATTATAAACGTAATGACCTAATCTTATTTCCAGATAATTTTGTTTAAATCTTCAATTGCTTGTCTACACTAAGGTAAATCCCCCGAAATCAATCTTGGATACAAATTAACTGAAGATGGCTATCGCAATTTACTACCTACTACCAATTCACATTGTAAATATTTCGGGAGACGTCACCAATGGCAAATTAAAGTTTTGGCATTTTGTTGCAATTTATCCCCATTGGTTTTGTTGTCAGTATTTCTTTATATCTACTCATTACCACAATGCTGTTTTCGGACGTCCATAAGGACCCCTGGTGCTGCAGTCACTGTCGAATGCACGACTAAGTACATGGAGTTCACAGCCTCACGCTGATGTCTGCTATCAAAATGGCCCTTGCCCTTATCCATACTAATAATAAAGCTGAACAGTTTGTTGTTTTGTTTGTTTGTTTGAACGCGCTAATCTCTGGCACTACCAGTCAGATTTAATCAAATCTTTTTGCATTTGATAGCGAAATTTTTGAGGAAGGCTAAAGGCTATTTACCACCACACTAGGAAATTTAGGAGCCGACGAAAAAAAAACTCTGAAAGTACGCTAAGCGCAAACGAAGTATGGGCAGGCGATGCGATGCGATGGGGTGGGTCGGGGAGATAAGAAATTTCACGGGGACGAAGTCAAGGGCTAAAGCTAATCTTTAATAAATTGTCACATCTATAGCATTCGATAGCGACCAAAACATAGACGTACTTTTCTTAATGTGTACATGACTGAAATGATTATAAGTTGCGAGGTCAACCGACGAGGAAGGCACGGCCATATTAAAAACCTGTTCGATTTCGGTATGCGCCCGCGCAGCGGTTTTCTGGTTTTATGGATTGATTAACATTGAATTATTGTGACTTTTATTATAACGTACGCCCTTTAGTACCTTGAGATCGTCTATGAGTCTATGACAAGTAACAATAAGTAAGTTACTAAAGTTTGAAGTAGTCCTGTGAATAAACAGCGACTGTGACCTTTCTTGATTTTTGGATTGTGTTATGAATGTGTTGTATTTTATGCGGGCCATAGAGGTTCAAGCAATTTGATCAAACAGGCTGGTTCAAACAGTTTTATCAAATTGGCATGAATGTGTGTGCGAAAACTTGATCAAAACTGGTTGTCAAATGGCATGAAGAACCCTAAGACGACCCACTGACCGAAATATGATTTTCGTATTTCTATTTGATCAAACTGTTTGAACCAGCCTGTTTGACCAAACATGAACGTCTACGGCCCGCATTAGGCTGTCGCAACCGCAGAGTTATTGAGAAAAACTACATCCGTTTTCTTGTATTTAGATACGTATCTACATATTTTTTACGCGACCACAATAACAGGTGGGTAACTGAATATTTTTCTCGAGTATATACCAAAATATAGGTGACTATATTTTACTTTGTGTTTCTGGTATATTTCGCCCTTAAATTCCTATGTACATACTTTATTTATCGTATTTATTTCATTGTAATCAATTCTTTGGTAATAGGTACCCCGAAAAGATGGAGAGAGGATGATAAATAACTAGCTATTTTGGTTATTGTTCTTAGCAATATTGCTACATAACTGAGACTGTGTCCCATAGACTCAATGTCCCATAACATAGAAGTCTCTACCCGCAGAGAAATTAGGTCAAACCGTTTCATAAAGGTTAAAATTTACATGTTTGCTGTATACCCACAATCACGCAGCCCACGATTATCGCAGATATATAATATGTCTTAAATACACACTTGTTGTGCATATAGACACAGATTACAATAAATTATTGTACATACGTAGGTTCCAAACTAACGATAAGCAAGATAAGAAAATGCCAATATACGATACTTACCCACGAACGTCTTGGAATACTAATCAACATCGGATAACGCTAATGATTTTCTAATGATCTATGATAAGTGCTGTAGTAAAAATACCCGTCTATTTTAGTAGAACAAATAAAAATAATATTCATGTCAAAACATCAAGAGCCAGTACATAATTCGTTTTTATCATGTCATGTTTTGGAGAGGAAAAACAAGTTCGAAAATGTCCCACCGTGCGTATGTGTGTGACGTGTGATTCATGCTGCACGTAGCACCCATCAGGCCTGTGAGACCAGCGTCGGACCACTACCACTTGTGTCATACAAGACGAATTTGCGATTTTCATGGCAATCCGCGAATTCACGGTCAATAAACGCTCTGAGCGATACTTCTAATTCCGTAGAAGATCTGCAATACATAGCACAAGCGATTATCAACTCTCCGTGCAGGTAACACAGTCCATAATGGCGCGACGCAAGTTCATTCTCGACAGTGGTACAGATGCAGCGTGCATTGGCTGTCTTGCGGGTCATCGTGCACTAACTGTTATCCGAACACTCACCGGCTTGTCATGATGTAAGGGGCCTTCAGTCATTTTCTAAAATGTGATAAAACCGCCGTAGTCCGTGCGGCGGCGGCTGACATCTGCAACAAGAGGCCATCGAGGTCATATGATTGGGGCTCACTTAGGCAGGCGACGGTACACACGTTACAAAAACACTAGGGCTCACTTGTGCTGTGTTGTACGTAAACAAAGATGCATGAAGGCAGATCTAGGTTCCCGGGCGGGAAGTCAAACTCGCAGCATGTCTGACAAGGAGGCACCGGTAAGGTTTGTTTATCACTGAATCAGCGAGCGCGCGCGGCAGCGGGGGTGCGGGGGGCCCAGCGGGCGCCTGCGCGGCGAGTGACGCCGCCGGTATCGTGACGTGAGCGCGCGCGCCTGCGCACACGACTCGGCGCGCGCCTAAACATCTCCATATTTTCTTGACGTGTATCGAATAACGTTCCATTTCACAGAATGTTAAGTATTCACTACATTAACTTCACGTAACGCATGCAATAAATTAATTACGAAACAGAAAACGCACGAGAGACTAACCTTTAGCTCAGAAATTAAATATCTATACGTAATTTATACATAGATGTATATAATAAACAAAATTTAATTTATTATATAAAGGCTGCAGTAGTGCAGTTATGAGATATGATTTCTAATGAAAATTTTGAGGAAAATCAAAGGAAAATTAAAAACCACCCTGTATACGCATATGCTGCTGAAAACAAGAAACACTTTTCTTAGCGAACCTAAGTACTGGGATTCCATTTTGTTTGGTCAATGATCAAGTGATGATCCTGTAGGTTTAATAGGTAATATATGGGAACAGTTTTTTTTGCGATTTGTGGCTTTTCTAGTAATTATTCTCTATCCTCCTCAGTCTGTCGAAAATACTTTTTTTTATCCATAAATAGAAAATTATATTTTTATGTATAGTAAATTTATATACTTAGGCAGCAAAAAAATGGGCATAATATCACAGGAAAGTATACCCTACTTATATTTTTTTTACGTTTATAAATGCAGCAATTACTCAAAAAGTTAAGGACAGTCCTATAAGAACGATTTCCTGTAGCTACAACCAGGTAACCTGCCTTTACTATACTACCCGTCTGAAAAACCCACACTTTATATTCACGAAAAACTTAAAAAGGTTCTTTGAGTTTAAAAACTCGCTCATCTCTTCTTCTGATGTACCTATTTTTTTGTCTGCGTGTTCAATACACTAATACACTGCACTGTGAACCTAAAAGCGGTCCAATAAGAGCCACTTTTCAAGCAAGTGTATTGAAAAAATATTTGTATTTCTTTTCCCGGACAATCAGTCAGGAATATTTTCTCCGATATGAAAGAGTTTTGAAACGATATTATGAAATATTATGATAAAATAAAACAAATACTGGAATCTTGTGCAAGAAAATCAGCAGGAGTTTTCTATGAAGTCCATTTGAAATTCCTTTATGGCATTTGGGCGCCTGATATCTTTTCATAAGCAACTCTTGTTGGTGTTGTAAATAGGTACCTACAATTAAATCATGTAGTATTTGTGTATTGTGTATTTTATGTTCGTTTCGGAGACATAGGACTCAGTCCATTTAAAAATACCTCGAAAACTGTTGGTAATATCTATAATGCTCGTTTTTCCTAGAGCGGGACAAATAAAACGATTCTGAAATCAATTTTGCCTGTTATCAATTCCAACACTTTTCGAAAATGTAAATCTTCAAGGAATAATTCCAAGTTCCAAGAAATAATCTTATCAACGATAACTGTTTAGCGTAGTGCGCACGTCATCAATAATTTGTTTAATATCGTTCTATCTGAATTATAATCTATTCATATTATTGCCGAAATTATCAGTGGATAAAAAAATTCAAAATCAAGTGAACTAATTTTAGAAATTACACATTTATAATCCTTTATTTATGACCGCTTGGTTCGAAACGGGTATTTAGAAGGCATGTCTCATAAAAAATAGCATTTGAAAATAATGTTGGAGATACTGAAGATTTTTTAAACTATCTTTGCATTGTATAAATAAATTCAATCTCATAAGTAGTATTGTATAATTGCATAGCACATTTGTGAGTACTATGCACTACACTATAAAGCAACCATTTATTGGGTATGTCTTTCATTGACTTGAATGTGCCCTTGCAAGTGAGAGTATATCCTGCTCACTCTAATGTCTTGCTGATGGTGGCGCATGTGATAGATCATTTAACTCCTTTCAAAATGGTTGAGCTGAATGGTGCTGATCCATGCGGTATCTTTTTTTAAGTGTAGAAGTAGCATGATTACAGGAAGTCATAAGTCAGTAAGTAACTCGATTATAGAGCAACGTCGTCGTACGCGATCGCAACAGATGTGGCCGCCTCCAGCGATTCCCTTCCCTTTCCTATGCCTACAGTCAGCAGAGGAGAGGTATGCTGATGAAACATTCATCACTTAGGTACTTTAAAAAAAATAAGTTGTAGTTATTGGTGTATATTTATAATTTCTCTCAGATTTGTTTGAAAAATGTATTTACGAATCAATCTGCCTAGCCTTTTCCCAACTATGTTGGGGTCAGATTCAAGATTAAGATCCACGAATGACAGCCAGCAACAGATTCAAATTATTCCTCATATCTTATGAATTCACTCTTCAATTCGTCTTCTTGTGCCAGCACGCACTTCGAATTGGCTTCGAAGTCACACTGCGAGGCACTTATTACTTAGCCACGATTTCCTCTAAAAATGAAAAATGTATTGACCATGCAATTAAAAAAATATATAACTAAATAAATTAATTTCCGTTTTCGAGGAACTTTATGATAAGCGCTAAGTAGAGAATTTAATTTAATTTACCTATCTATGATTAAAAACGTTAGGTCAAGTTTATCACATCAAATCAGTGCAATTTACGTATTTACATGACTGTGTGAAATGTGATCGTGATAATGATTATCAAAAAAAAATCTTTACGAAATCAAATTTTTGCACCCCACGCATTAAATTATCACGATGGCAAAGAAAATATTTGCACAATCATGCATATTGATATCATTATTTCGCTGGAAGTCGTCTATTGCTGGACATAAGACTCCTCCAATAATCGCCACATATCGACCGGTTCAGACCGTATTCTTGTGGTCTTCACTCGTCGTCGTTCCACCTTTTGTTGTTGTATGATGTGATTGAACTATACCTACTGCCCGGCGGTGTCTTGATTGCCATATTATGCGAGCCGTACTTCAATCAATAGAAGTTCCGTATATAAAACCAGACTGGTCCTAAATGTTACACCACTTGGGGTACACCAGCATAGATCGTAAGATTTGTCACCAAGAACGGGGGAAATAATTTGGACAACCAGAATGTTTAAATTGATGGTATTCCATCCGGGTAAACGGATCAGTCAATTGCGTAACTATGAGTAAGTTTTATGATAAACTCCAACTCAAAGCGTTTATTAAAAATAAACTAATTACAGACACTTTTGAATTATCAGGGGGTCGGTCAGTCTCAAATTTTTAATGATATAGGCAACCCAGCCCTGTCTTACCTTATTTCTAAGAAGTGCTTAATGAGGTACAGTGATAGGTAAAGTATCTTTGAAACTCATTACCTTACTTTAGATCGATGTAGGAAGTACATTTCCTGTCACATGTATGTACAATATGGGTGTAATTTATCAGAATCTTGTGAAATATTCAAAGATAAAATCAACTATTTTTAACTGACAAAATCTTAATCGGAAATGATATCGGAAAAGTTTGTATTTTAACTAATTGATTTTTATTATTATACAGCACGTGTTATAAGATTGTTTAATTGAACAACCACTCTTTTTTTGCAGATATCAAGATAAATGTATACTTATAACTGATGGTCAGAGTATTCTCCAAAGTCAAAAGTATATAATAAATATTTATGATTTTTTAACTTAAATCACACATTTTTCTTCCTGAATAGCAGTACCATTAAACGACCCGGACATTGAATTAACAGGCTTAAAATAATATGGCTAACACTACCAAGTTTTTTTTCTTATGTGTCAACCCAGAATCCTAAATGAAGAAGATCGAACCCGGCCAACGTATTTCTGGACTGCGCTTGCGACCACTAGAAAAACGAGGCAGAACAAAAAAAAAAATATACATTCGATCTTTAACTTTGCAGTCATCTGCCTAGCCTTTTCCCAACTATGTTGGGGTCGGCTTCCAGTCTAACCGGATGCAGCTGAATACCAGTATTTTACATGGAGCGACTGCCTATCTGACCTCCACAACCCAGTAACTGGGTACCCCTTGGTAAGACTGGTTGTCAGACTTTCGAGCTTCTGACGACCCCTAACGACTGTCAAAGATCCACAAATGACAGCCGAGACCAACGAGGCACGGAGGAGTCTCGATATGTGAAGATGGTCACCCATCCATTGACCAACCCCGGCAAGCGTAGCTTAACCTGATGGATCGACCCGTGCGGCTGTTATTACTTAGCCACGAGCTCCTCCGATCTTTAACTTTGCAGTATCAAAGTTAAAACCGTGTCAGTTAGGCATCAACGTATTCAATCATAGTACCTGGGCAACCGAGCTACGCTCTGGTGAAAAAAAAGAATGCTCATTTAATAGTATAGGATAGTTCATATACTAATTACATGCTGCCATGTCATTATTCTAAGATAGGTAGCTATCTTGTTCTAAACTTTGGGAGACCGAGCTCTGCTTGCCTGAAAATAGACTAATTTTTCCAGGTATGGGACCTAGATCGATTTTGAGCCCCGGTAAACCCATTTTTCAAGAATGTGGTTACAAATATATATGGGGTCATTGAACTCATCATTATGAACAACTTTCACTACGGGAACAACACTAAAATCGCGAAAAACAACCACAACGACAGGCATAACGAGTGACTTTTGGTTTCGTTAAGCGTCTTTTTACACCGTTATAAAGGTATACAAATATTGCTAAATTAATAGTAAGTATAGGATAGGATTCATTGGCATCTAACGTGGCAATGCTGCCAGCTTTTTGAGCACTTTTGCTAGTGATATCAATGCGGACGAATTTGTTGATGCCATACGATTCTTTCTCCTCCTTTTTTATATTCATGTTCATGCACTCTCGGGACACCTGAATCGAGCCACCCCACATATATATTTTTTTAAGGTTTCAAGAGCATATACGCGCTTTTTTTTTTAATACGCGCGCGGCCCGGCTTCTCCTCCGGTATATCAATTTTATTATGTTGATTAAAAGTATTCAGGATTTCCTGTTGGATACCTTTTCTTCTCGCTATGGCATGGTGTAGAAACGTGTGCGCAAACACAGGTACCTACAGAGTGCACATGTTACTTTACTCTTACAGTCCGATGGGACGACGGCAATCTGGTACGACCGGGGCGAAATCAGGCGCATGACCAACGGCTTTACGTGGTCTCCCAGGCGTTTGTGCGATGGAAGAAAGCTTTGTTGCAACAGTTTCCTCAAGTTGATTTAATCACTGACCGACCCGCAGCTCCAGAAACCAGCTGAAATGTTGAATCTGCATGAAACCTGCCTCATGGCCCACCTGGAAATCTTAAAATCGTGCTCATATACAATTCTCATTAGACACAATTGTTTTTTATTTTCTATTTACTAAAAGTGTGGACATCATTTTATAACACGGAGGAAGTCTGAACGGTGAAATCTGATAAAATCTAATCAATCGGATCGTCAAGTTCAAAGATATTATAATTCTGAACAATGATAAATTAAATCAGCAAACTTGAAAAGTCTGTAATGAGTCGTTATCACATCCTCTACCTATCCTTTTTATTATCAAAGACAACGATTTATTTCCAAATAATCTTAGTCGGATCATGGTTTTAATAAAAAAGGTTCACTTTATAATTTTTCCTTAAAGCACCTACTGCGTATATTTTCATATTGTCTCTTCCAAATGTAATAAAAAACAAAAATTAAATTTTCATCAACGCAAATGAAGCGTTGCCCGCCTGTCTACTTACTAACTCCATGCTGAAATACCATTCGATTGCAATACTTACGCGATTTCAAAACCGCGACCACCGATTGCCGTGGCTGACAGTGACCACTAATTATGGTAGACCCGAATGGTCTTTATGCGAGGAACCTACAGTCCGACCATCGAGAGAATTCGTCCTTGACAATTACTGTCAGTATGACAATTCCTAGTAGTAATAAGAATCAAATTGGAAAAATTCATATTTATGGTTTATTCTAAACCAAAAACTAACTATATTGTTTTGTACGCCTTATATGGCTAAACATGCAGATATACCTGTTATTTTAAGACCTCGCACATAAAATATTATTAAATGTACACTCATGTTTTACAATAAATATAAGGTTGGGCGGGGCTATTTCGACTGTGGGGTAATTTTAACTACTGAGAATAATTCAAATACTTATGTATCAATACAGTAGAATTTTATTCTCATTAGTTAGAATTACCTCACAGTCGAAATAGACCGCCAGACGTTATTTATTATATTCTATTCTTTTTGTTACTATTTAACTGTCAGGTGTCAGAACGCATTCTCTTGACCGACGACCGGATTGTTACTTAAACTTCTTTTGGTTCCATCGTCCTTTAACACTATAGACTGAATCATACATTACCTTGTATTATAATAACAGTCAATAACTTGCTCTAGGAATGTACCTAATCTATACTTAATCTATCATTTCTTTATCGGTCATATTTCGGTTCATTAGAATTGAAAGTGTCCTAGGAATATCCACGTTGCGGTCATTGAAAAAAGCTAATCGTTGAAAAGTAGCGGCACTACCGACAGTTCAAAAGACTGCTAGGCACTGATTGCATCAACCTTTATTTTTGATAGGTAATCTCTGATCATTATCTTATCTTGTTAATCATTTCAACAAATACTAATTAATCATACCTAGTAGGAATGATTAATTATTATTTTTGTCGTTTTTTTTATTTACTTTAGGTAATATGGATAAGTTTTTAATAGCCTCACTTGACAAAAAAGGGCCTCAAGTTTTTAAGGGACTTTTTTTATGCATTACTGTTAAAGGTTCGTGCAAACTGGCGCGATATTGCGGGCGCAATAAGGGTAGCGCCGCCTATCGCGCCCGCGATATCGCGTCTGTTTATGGGAGCCTTTTATAAGATCATTTTTCTAGCAAGCTTTCGATCAGCATGTGTTCTACTGACTGTCAGGACGAGTAAAATAATACCTATAGAAATCAGACATACTTACCATACGATACCCATCGTAATTGGACCCTCATATACTGAGGATAGGTACTTGATTCGAGTACAGTACATCCGATGCACCCTGTGCATCCCCGCAACCGACCTTCATCATCTGCAGACTACAGCAGCCACTGCTGGACATGGGACATCACAGCTGGACATAGGGCTCTTTTTAGGGTTTCGTAGCCAAATGGCAAAAAAACGGAACCCTTATAATTTCGTCATGTCTGTCCGTCCGTCCGGATGACACAGTCAATTTACTCGGAGACTACTGGCTGGCACTATATGAATGAAAATTGAGAAGAAGGTGTAGGTACTTAAACAATGTTTTAGTAAAATAACGCAAGATATCATTAGGGGTGGCACTCCTCATACATGAACACGAGGGATGAAAAAAAAATGTAATGCACATAATCCAAAGGTATCGTTGGATACATAATGAAAAAGATAATGGTAATTCTAAGTTACACCTTCTAAGATCAAGGAAAACATCGCGAAGAAACCGCAATGTCCTAGAATAAAAAAAATTGAAGACATGTGACATGTACCAACCCGGACTGGGCTCGCGTAGTGGAGTACGTCGCACGCCCTTTCACAGGGAGGAGGCCTGTGTCCCAGCAGTGGGACATTATAGGCTGAATAAGGAAAATTAGATTTCGACTTGAGCGCGGATAGATGTTACTTTTTCTTAATTTGTAAATCCTACAACATCTGTACCAAATAATATTTCACCATATTTAGTTTAATAAGATGTTAAATAAATAATTCGTCAATGTAACGCATGACCTTGCACGTTGCACTTGTTTACTGATTAACAATAAATTGATTGCGATCATTTTCATAAATAATTCTCACTAATCGGTAGCCATCAGTTTTTGATTCCATCGAAGGAGCTAGAATTTTCTAATGAATGAAAAAAAATCTTATTTCCTTTAATGATGTCCAGGGGGTGTAGGAAAGAGATGAAGCTCTACAGGACGTATAGCTCCATCGGTTACCCCCCACTGAAGTAAGATTAAAATTATACTTCTGTAAGCGGTGGTGGTAGACCCCTGGAAGGTTTAGTGCTTTATGCGGCCTACCCAAATGTCCTTGCTTTGGTTTTGTTCTTTGAGTCGTTGAGCTCCTTAAGCTCTGAGTTGAGCTCCACGATTACTGACAAATGCTTGCACTGACTGGACAGGTCCACTCAAATCTGTGTGGTTCTTTCCTAAAACGACCATTTCAGACACTAATCTACATGGTCTTCATATGGCCTGACCAAGATTATGTCTGGACTTAAAAGAGACTGCGACCTCTGAGTTAGTTCTGGCCTTTCATCTCAGTGTGGTCAATAAACAATAAACAATTTCATTTCATTATTTCTGTGAGATTCAATAGGTAAGGTATTATAAATTCAACTTTGTGACGAGTCCTAAGTCCAATTTATGGACGATTAATCGGTTGAAGGACACTGAACGAGCCATAATAGAAGTTTTATGTTATTTATTACGTCGGGGGCGTTTAGTGACAGTATACATAAGTAACAGTATTATTTCTTCATAGAAAACGGCCGAAACGGTGCCCTTCGAATTCTCAGTGTATCTCAGTACGCAACAGTCTCGAGTGCGCGGCACGGACGCGGAAGGTTTATCTACCGAGCGGTCGCCCTGCCGAGACATAATACTGTTCCTTTATTATATTCTGGTTAGTGTCCGACAAAGTGAGAAAATAAGGCAATTAAAACCGCACTATGCAATCTGAACTAAGGAAAAAGAAAGTTCGTGATGACATTTTTATAATTTCCTAATTATGTATTGTTATGGTGACAATTAGACTATGTCGCACCTTCTAATAAGGAACAAAAAACGGTATCTTTTAACTACACTAAACGACATAGAGGTCACGTTGATTTAAAAAGATACCTGATAACAGATAACACGTGCAGCAAGTTTTACGTTTTATCATAACGTTATGAAAAACCGTGACACACCTGTATAACATACCTAACGTGCCATAGTGACTAAGTGACGTCATATAATCCCAAAATAAATCACGTAATGATCGATGTATGATTATTTTATTTTACAATTTTTGGAAAACATTGTAAGCTTATTTACGACGAACGAAGTAGGGCTCGTAGCAAAAATGGATACCGCGTAGGCGTACTGGCGTAAGCGTAGACCGGCCTACGAAATTATGCTACGAATCTACGGCTTTAGTATTCCCACGCGCAAGGCTGATGATTTTGCTGATTGTTTGTGCTGAGACACTGATTTAATTAATTGTCTGGTATTTCGGCGCTGTAAATAATCTTTTAGGCGAGCTAAGTAGGCTAAACACCTGTAGGTATTTGCTACCTCCAGTACATTTCGATAGCAGATAAAAGGGTGAATTTTTCGAACAATAATATAATCCACAATCATAACAATAAAGTTTATTTGATTTCAATAAAGATTAAAAATAGAACATTAACAATTTATTGTCTTACTTTTTAGTAAATATTTTTATGATCGGTATACATCGTTATCTTATCCTTGTATTAACACATAATCTCTGAATTGTACATACCTAACAAGTTGCTTGTGTTATGAGAGTATTTTTCCAATTTTACAGGGGAACTACCGAATACTAATAGTGATTTATGAGCATTATGTTATGAATCAGTTTCTAAGCTTTAACCTTCAATATTTAACGGCAATACTGAGCGGTTAGATTAGCGACCCAGAGCTGATTAATTTGAACTGCGCCTTTCAATTATAAAGGGGATGTTAAGCGCCAGGGTAGTCCGTTCATCTTTAAGTGAAGGTGCACCGAATCGCCTTATGGCTGGGTCATGGGTCAGTCGTAAGCTCGGCGTTCACCGCGGTGTTACCGCGGATGTGCTGTGCCGCTTCGGTTACGTGCCTACTTTAGGTTAACGGCTGGTTGACACCGACCCGAGAAGGCGAGGTGATGCTGATCAAGTCCCAAGCTGAATTGTGTGCGATGACCACCAACCAACGGCCAACTTAACCAAAACCTCCTAGCACCAGTAAAACAAAGCTTTTATCACATATGATTACGTTTCGCAATTCAAACTGAATAGGCACACAGGTGCACACTAAATAAGATGATACAGCTACTAGAACTCGATCGCAGCGCCACATTCCGGGTCCAATAGTGAATCTAAACCATCTAGGGACCCACTCAAACACACACAATAATCAAAATCGGTCCAGCCATTTAGGAGGAGTTCAGTGTCATACAGACGTACAGAAGAATTATAGGTATACTAGCTGCGCCCCGCGGTTTCACCCGCGTAAGTCTAGATCCCGTGGGAATATCGGGATAAAAGTATCCTATGTGTTAATCCAGGTTATAAACTATATATGTTTGCCTTTTATGCAAATCCATTCAGTAGTTTTTACATGAAAGAGTAACAAACATCCATCCGTCTATCCATTCATCCATCCATTCCATTCAGTAGTTTTTACATGAAAGAGTAACAAACATCCATCCATCTATCCATCCATCCATCCATCCATACTTACAAACTTTTGCGTTTATAATATTAGTAAGGATAAAAATAAATATAAGTATAATTTTTTTATTAATTATTTCCTCTAAAAACTAGAAGTTTAATTTGTATGTTTTAAATAAATGATCTAATGTCATACTTTTTTATTTTAATGTTTTAAATTTTAATGATGTAATGAATTATAATATATTCTTTATTTCGACTACACATACCAGTACACAAAATCAATATAGTGTTAGTAACAATGACTTAAAAACTATGTAATGAACCGAATCAACTGAACTATATAATTTAATGTATATTTATTTTGTGATTAGTATACAAGGTGGAGACGACAATACGACAAAAAATGAAACTATATATCGAATGACGTTCTCGGTCTACATACAAAAAATTAATCAAATATATCCAATAGTTTAGTTACGATAGCTAGTCAAAGATCGGCAAACCCCATAGTCGGCCCATCACTACTATTTAGTTTGTTTGAAAAAATGACTTTTTTAATTTCAATGTTAGGATTTATTTGATAGTTCCAAAATACTCTTATGCATTAGTAGTGCCAGTGTTTTCATTTATTGTTGTATTGTCGTCTCCACATTGTATTGGGAATTGGTGCCTTAATAATTAAAAACTTATTGGCCTTAACCTCAACCTTGACCCTCTAATGGTTTACGCTTTTTATAAAACTTTCCGGCCTTTTCTTAAAGTTAGACGCAGTAACTAAGTTAGAGCACCCCCAACCAAATGGGTTAGGTTAGGTTAGAACTGTGATCAACCCCTCGCGAATCGAGAAAGCGAAGCGAGCGGTGCCGCAGCAGAAGCCGGCGAGTGCTACATTCAAGTTACAGTTACTTGGCAAGTTAAACAGTCCAGCCGATGGCAACCCCTCCACAGGAAGATGTGATCTTTGGTAAGAGCTACTTATAAAACCTCCTGATTTCTTTGAACCATCAGAGAGCCTCCCATCCGGGTACAAAATACCGTGGCAACAACAAGTAGGCCTCATTAAGGACAACTTTCCAAAAGTGGGGCTTCATGGTCGGCTCAGATCTCCGTTGTGTATGCGGCGTCGCTACAGGCCATGGCTCACCATCCATCTAGCACCGCATGCCCTGTCACCTGCACACGGGAGGACCGAATGACTGGAATTTTTGGGCCAAATTGTAAAAAGCTGTATATATTTTTTCGCGTTTTTTTTTAAATCCCTCTAAGGCGAAGATTGGGAATGGGAAGACAAATTTTAAGATTTAATTAGTGTTTTTGTTATTTGACTGCTGAAACAAACATAAAGGCTTCTTTGCCTTATATGTACCTAAGTGAGGAAGAGGAAGTTGATCAAGAAATAGCTTTAATCTATTGCACCTCACATGTGCAACGTTCAAATTGAAGGGACCTTAACATCATTATCTTTTTGTTACTATCATCAGATTCTTTTGTCATTTGTGACAAAAAAATATTCGAGCTAATCGATAATAAATCAGTGTTTGACTTTAATCGAACTGATAATCTGTCGTGAATTATATTCAAAACAGGGGGAAACGTATAAATAATAGTGCAATCAATTATTTCATATCAGTTTTAGTGCAACACTCACAAAAAAAACTGTGAGTCTCATTGGATCTATTAAATGAAAGGTAAGTGTTAGTGGAATGTGTTACCTACTATCTTTGCATTTATTAATGTATGTAATAAAAAGTGTTAGCCTAGCTTTAAAGTTTTAAAAGTGTAAAATTTTCAAACGTTGTCGCGATGAACAACTCCAAATCATGAGTGAAAGTTCTATTCAGTGAAATATTAATAGTGCCTTTTCATTTTTTCATTTTGTTGGAAATTAATAAGAACAAGGGCGAATCTAGATTTTTTAAGAAGGGTAACTAATTGGTTTACTTGGATTTTTATAAATTAAAGATATTTGGTATAAATCTATTGGGATTATACAAACTACATTGATGTCCCTTGACTCTATTCGTCTTCATAGTATTGATGAATTACTAAAGTATACGTTTTAACGACTAAATTTTAAAAGTTCATCAGATTTTTATGTATCCTTTTTATCAATTAATATTTTAAAATAATTTTTGCCTTTCTTGGTGCGTTCATCTCACATGCTGCTTTGCTAAAATTTTATTTTGAATCTTAGCTCATGTAATTAGTTGTGTAGTTAAATCTCTATTTATGGGTACCTGAGATGCTAACCACGGCATAAGTAAAATTTATTATACACATAAACCAGCTTTAGCCAGCATAAGCCAGCATTTATGTAAACGATTAAGACTAATCTGTTTCATTTTGACAGTTCAACAACATTCATTGCGTTATTTAGGTACTTACATTGTTGAGCAGATTTTTTTTTCTAACTTATTAAGCAATTGATTAGTGATCTGTTTCAAACGATTCAGATTGTGATTGATCATGTATTACGCAATCAGGGAGCTGCCCCGAGGAATATTTGCTTTTCATGAAAATAAAACGCCGTAGTTAGAAGCGGCGCGTTAACATTTCATAAAGAATAATTTGTTTTAGATATCTAATAATCAGGTAGGTACTATACAGGATAATTTTAAGATCAGTGCGTAATTATTTTTCAATATTGCAGTCATGATAATAGTATGAATAAAAAATACTATAAATACCAAACTTGATTGACCTTAGCTTTTTCGGAAAATATGAACATTATTGCTGTACGTTACGTCGTTTTGACTCGTGGTCCTTAAATTTATGATTGTGTCGTATTGAACAAGGATTTAAAAATCTTGTCTTTTAAATTAAAAAAAAACATACAAAACATATTGATTACAGAGATACGCGTGAAACATTTTAAAATATGTAAATGGAATATAGAACACTTTGGATACATTACTAAAAGAATCAGAATCAGAATCTTTATTTGTTAAACATAGGTATTTACATAATGGTGTTAGGTTAACATATTTGAGCGCTATGTTTTGCCACGAAGGCATATGAATTTTAATTAAAATGTAATGTAAAAAAATAAAACTAAAATACTTAAAAAAACTAAATAAAACAAACAATAAAACAAAACCAAAAATAAACTTAATTATCATTCATAAAAGCTTGAACAGTAATAATTTTTTTCTATTAATAGAGAGGTGAGAACTTTCTTAAATTTTGATAGCGGCATATTTCGATTAATGATCATAACAGTTAATCTCTAGACCCAAGAAATATGTTTTTACAAGTACCTATCGGAGAAATAAATCTTGCATGTCTTTTAATTAATTGATACAGTACGCACATGATTGTATCGTTAAGCTTATCATTCCACCTAAGGTAGTCACATATTTTATTACTAATTACTGATAAGACATGAAAGATGAAAAGATTAGCCATCGATTAATGAATAATACATTAAAATATTATTTTCAGACGCCGTATTATTACTGCTATGTGCAGTTGCACTAGCACAAGGGATCAACCAAGATCCAGAACAACGATCAAGCCCCTGTAACTGTGACCCGTCTGAAGCGCAGCAGATCTGCCAGGCTAACTACGATAACGATGATGTATTAATAGCCCACGAATATTGCGACAAGTTCTACAAATGTGCCAATGGAAAACCAGTAGCGTACAATTGCCCAAATGACCTTCTGTACGACCCATTTACTGAAACATGTGATTGGCCCTACAGCGTTGAGTGTGGCAATAGGCCTATCTCAGAGCGCCCTGGCAAAGATGAGGACAGTGACAGCGGTAGCGACGATGTTAGTGACATCGACAATGATTGGACTTGTAATTGCAACCCTGGTGAAGCTCCATCTATTTGTGCAGCTGAAGGCTCAAACGGAATCCTCGTGGCGCATCAAAACTGTAATCAGTTCTACAAGTGTGCTGATGGCATTCCAGTGACTTTCAATTGTGCCCCGACTTTATTATACAATCCTTTCAAAGAAGCCTGCGATTGGCCGCAAAATGTTGAATGCGGTGACAGAGTCATTCCAGAGCCCGAAGAGGATAACATCAGTGATGATGAAGACAAAGAAAACGATGGTACTTGCAATTGCAACCCTGAAGAAGCCCCAGCCATCTGTGCAGCTCCTGGTTCAGAAAGTGTACTGATAGCACATGAGAACTGTAATAAGTACTACATTTGCAACCATGGCATACCAGTCGCTGTTTCTTGCTTCGGAAGTTTACAATACAATCCCTACACTAAGCAATGTGATTGGCCAACAAATGTTGAATGCGGCGACAGACTTGTTCCTGAAACTGAATGTACAGGTTGCAATGACAATACCAGTGATGATGCTAGCTGCGATGGTGATGATGTATCTTCACCTATAGACGGTAGTGATCCTACAGATAGTGACACCTCTGAGATTCTCCCACCAGGAGATGATGTTGTGGTCCCCACGCGACCACCCGGCACATGTAACTGTAATCCCGAGGAGGCACCTTCCATCTGCGCAGCTGAAGATTCTAGTGGCGTTCTAGTCGCTCATGAAAATTGCAACCAATTCTACAAATGCGATCACGGGAAACCTGTTGTTCTCACTTGCCACGGAGACTTACTATACAATCCCTACACTGAACAATGTGACTGGCCGGAGAACGTTGACTGTGGTGATAGAGTGACCCCAGACCCAGACGACAGCGCTACCACCCCAGGAGGGACCAACCCAGGTGTGACGAACCCAGCGGGTACCACCCCAGGAAGTACCGCTCCAGGTAATAACTGCGATCCCAGCGAAGCCCCTGCCATCTGCGCAGCAGATGATTCAGAAGGAGTTTTAGTAGCACACGAGAATTGTAACCAGTTCTACAAGTGTTCCGGAGGAAAACCAGTAGCATTAACATGTCCACCCAATCTTCTGTTCAACCCTGCTAAGGACCAATGTGACTGGCCATTTAACGTGGACTGTGGAGATAGAGTCATCCCAGACCCTGAATCCTCTGACAGTGATAACTCTGAGATTCTCCCACCAGGAGATGATGTTGTGGTCCCCACGCGACCACCCGGCACATGCAACTGTAATCCCGAGGAAGCACCTTCCATCTGCGCAGCTGAAGATTCTAGTGGCGTTCTAGTCGCTCATGAAAATTGCAACCAATTCTACAAATGTGATCATGGGAAACCTGTCGTTCTCACTTGCCACGGAGACTTACTATACAATCCCTACACTGAACAATGTGACTGGCCGGAGAACGTTGACTGTGGTGATAGAGTGACCCCAGACCCAGACGACAGCGCTACCACCCCAGGAGGGACCAACCCAGGTGTAACCAACCCAGCGGGTACCACCCCAGGAAGTACCGCTCCAGGTAATAACTGCGATCCCAGCGAAGCCCCTGCCATCTGCGCAGCAGATGATTCAGAAGGAGTTTTAGTAGCACATGAGAATTGTAACCAGTTCTACGTGTGTTCTGGAGGAAAACCAGTAGCATTAACATGTCCACCTAATCTTCTGTTCAACCCTGCTAAGGACCAATGTGACTGGCCGGAGAATGTTGACTGTGGCGATAGAGTGATCCCAGACCCAAACGACAGCGCTACCACCCCAGGAGGGACCAATCCAGGTGTGACCAACCCAGCAGTTACCACCCCAGGAAGTACCGCCCCAGGTAATAACTGTGATCCCAGCGAAGCCCCTGCCATCTGCGCAGCAGATGATTCAGAAGGAGTTTTGGTAGCACACGAGAATTGTAATCAGTTCTACGTATGCTCTGGAGGCAAACCAGTAGCATTAACATGTCCACCCAATCTTCTGTTCAACCCTGCTAAGGACCAATGTGACTGGCCATTCAACGTGGACTGTGGAGACAGAGTCATCCCAGACCCTGAATCCTCTGACAGTGATAACTCTGAGATTCTACCACCAGGAGATGATGTTGTGGTCCCCACGCGACCACCCGGCACATGCAACTGTAATCCCGAGGAGGCACCTTCCATCTGCGCAGCTGAAGATTCTAGTGGCGTTCTAGTCGCTCATGAAAATTGCAACCAATTCTACAAATGCGATCACGGGAAACCTGTCGTTTTCACTTGCCACGGAGACTTACTATACAATCCCTACACTGAACAATGTGACTGGCCGGAGAACGTTGACTGTGGTGATAGAGTGACCCCAGACCCAGACGACAGCGCTACCACCCCAGGAGGGACCAACCCAGGTGTAACCAACCCAGCGGGTACCACCCCAGGAAGTACCGCTCCAGGTAATAACTGCGATCCCAGCGAAGCCCCTGCCATCTGCGCAGCAGATGATTCAGAAGGAGTTTTGGTAGCACACGAGAATTGTAACCAGTTCTACGTATGCTCTGGAGGTAAACCAGTAGCATTAACATGTCCACCCAATCTTCTGTTCAACCCTGCTAAGGACCAATGTGACTGGCCATTTAACGTGGACTGTGGAGATAGAGTCATCCCAGACCCTGAATCCTCTGACAGTGATAACTCTGAGATTCTACCACCAGGAGATGATGTTGTGGTCCCCACGCGACCACCCGGCACATGCAACTGTAATCCCGAGGAGGCACCTTCCATCTGCGCAGCTGAAGATTCTAGTGGCGTTCTAGTCGCTCATGAAAATTGCAACCAATTCTACAAATGC
Source organism: Lithophane socia (assembly GCA_947522985.1). Lineage (NCBI taxonomy): Eukaryota > Metazoa > Arthropoda > Insecta > Lepidoptera > Noctuidae > Lithophane > Lithophane socia. The sequence goes on from OX383267.1 coordinate 4,360,582, forward strand.
GATCACGGGAAACCTGTCGTTTTCACTTGCCACGGAGACTTACTATACAATCCCTACACTGAACAATGTGACTGGCCGGAGAACGTTGACTGTGGTGATAGAGTGACCCCAGACCCAGACGACAGCGCTACCACCCCAGGAGGGATCAACCCCGGAGTGACCGACCCAGCGGGTACCACCCCAGGAAGTACCGCTCCAGGTAATAACTGCGATCCCAGCGAAGCCCCTGCCATCTGCGCAGCAAATGATTCAGAAGGAGTTTTGGTAGCACACGAGAATTGTAATCAGTTCTACGTATGCTCTGGAGGCAAACCAGTAGCATTAACATGTCCACCCAATCTTCTGTTCAACCCTGCTAAGGACCAATGTGACTGGCCATTCAACGTGGACTGTGGAGACAGAGTCATCCCAGACCCTGAATCCTCTGACAGTGATAACTCTGAGATTCTACCACCAGGAGATGATGTTGTGGTCCCCACGCGACCACCCGGCACATGCAACTGTAATCCCGAGGAGGCACCTTCCATCTGTGCAGCTGAAGATTCTAGTGGCGTTCTAGTCGCTCATGAAAATTGCAATCAATTCTACAAATGCGATCACGGGAAACCTGTCGTTTTCACTTGCCATGGAGACTTACTATACAATCCCTACACTGAACAATGTGACTGGCCGGAGAACGTTGACTGTGGTGATAGAGTGACCCTAGACCCAGACGACAGCGCTACCACCCCAGGAGGGACCAACCCAGGTGTAACCAACCCAGCGGGTACCACCCCAGGAAGTACCGCTCCAGGTAATAACTGCGATCCCAGCGAAGCCCCTGCCATCTGCGCAGCAGATGATTCAGAAGGAGTTTTGGTAGCACACGAGAATTGTAACCAGTTCTACGTATGCTCTGGAGGTAAACCAGTAGCATTAACATGTCCACCCAATCTTCTGTTCAACCCTGCTAAGGACCAATGTGACTGGCCATTCAACGTAGACTGTGGAGATAGAGTCATTCCAGACCCTGAATCCTCTGACAGTGATAACTCTGAGATTTTCCCACCAGGAGATGATGTTGTGGTCCCCACGCGACCACCCGGCACATGCAACTGTAATCCCGAGGAGGCACCTTCCATCTGCGCAGCTGAAGATTCTAGTGGCGTTCTAGTCGCTCATGAAAACTGCAACCAATTCTACAAATGCGATCACGGGAAACCTGTTGTTCTCACTTGCCACGGAGACTTACTATACAATCCCTACACTGAACAATGTGACTGGCCGGAGAACGTTGACTGTGGTGATAGAGTGACCCCAGACCCAGACGACAGCGCTACCACCCCAGGAGGGATCAACCCCGGAGTGACCGACCCAGCGGGTACCACCCCAGGAAGTACCGCTCCAGGTAATAACTGCGATCCCAGCGAAGCCCCTGCCATCTGCGCAGCAGATGATTCAGAAGGAGTTTTGGTAGCACACGAGAATTGTAATCAGTTCTACGTATGCTCTGGAGGCAAACCAGTAGCATTAACATGTCCACCCAATCTTCTGTTCAACCCTGCTAAGGACCAATGTGACTGGCCATTCAACGTGGACTGTGGAGACAGAGTCATCCCAGACCCTGAATCCTCTGACAGTGATAACTCTGAGATTCTACCACCAGGAGATGATGTTGTGGTCCCCACGCGACCACCCGGCACATGCAACTGTAATCCCGAGGAGGCACCTTCCATCTGCGCAGCTGAAGATTCTAGTGGCGTTCTAGTCGCTCATGAAAACTGCAACCAATTCTACAAATGCGATCACGGGAAACCTGTCGTTCTCACTTGCCACGGAGACTTACTATACAATCCCTACACTGAACAATGTGACTGGCCGGAGAACGTTGACTGTGGTGATAGAGTGACCCCAGACCCAGACGACAGCGCTACCACCCCAGGAGGGACCAACCCAGGTGTGACCAACCCAGCGGGTACCACCCCAGGAAGTACCGCTCCAGGTAATAACTGCGATCCCAGCGAAGCCCCAGCTATCTGCGCAGCAGATGATTCAGAAGGAGTTTTAGTAGCACACGAGAATTGTAACCAGTTCTACAAGTGTTCCGGAGGTAAACCAGTAGCATTAACATGTCCACCCAATCTTCTGTTCAACCCTGCTAAGGACCAATGTGACTGGCCATTTAACGTGGACTGTGGAGACAGAGTCGTCCCAGACCCTGAATCTTCTGACAGTGATAACTCTGAGATTAGTCCACCCGGTGATGATGTCGCGCCGCAACCACCCGTTGAAGACAGCAATGAATCGGAAGATTGTTCTGGAAACAGTGACGAAAACGGCGGCACATGCAACTGTGACCCTGATCAAGCTCCTTCCATTTGCGCTGTAGACAATTCTGATGGTGTATTAATAGCTCATGAAAACTGTAATCAGTTCTACAAATGCGATAACGGTAGGCCGGTTCCATTCAAATGCCCTTCAAATACTTTGTATAATCCCGTTTCACAGGGATGTGACTGGTCATTCAATGTTGATTGTGGTGATAGAATAATTCCAGACCCTGAAGATAATGTAAGCGAAAGTAAAGAAGTCGAAAGTGAAGAAGAAGATATCGTCGGACCGTGCAATTGCAACCCTGAAGAAGCTCCCGCAATTTGTGCAGTCGATGGCTCTAGTGGTGTACAAATTGCTCATCAAAATTGCAACCAATTCTACGTTTGCGACCATGGCAGACCAGTGGCTTTTACTTGTAATGGATTCCTTATGTACAACCCCTACACTCAAAACTGTGACTGGCCAGCAAATGTTGAATGTGGTGACAGAGTGATACCAGAACCTATAAGTGATGAGAACGATAGTGATTCTAACGAAGACAATAACAGCAACATCGTTAATGACGATCCCAGTCAAGCTCCCACGATTTGCGCAGGCTATGGCTCAGAAGGAGTACTAGTAGCACATGAAAACTGCGACCAATATTACATTTGCTCTGGAGGTGTGCCTGTAACGCGACCATGTTCCGGAGGACTTTTATTCAATCCGAATAATGAACAGTGTGACTGGCCAAGTAATGTTATTTGCGGTGACAGAATTGTCCCTGATGATTGCGCATGCAATTTCAGAAACGCGCCGGCTCTGTGCGCTAATCCAGGATCTGAAGGAAAACTGGTCGCCCACGAGAATTGTTATCAGTTTTATATTTGCTCCCACTCAGTACCCGTCGCACAAACCTGCCCAGCCAGCTTGCTCTATAACACCGACAGCGAGGTCTGCGATTGGCCGCAAAACGTTAACTGTGAAAACAGATTACTATCACGTGCCTCTCTCAACAAACATCGGCAGTAACTCTTAGAGACTAATTTTGTATGTAGTAAGTTTATACTAAAACTGTGTTGTTAATATTATATGCGATATCAGTATTTATAGTTTTAATATTTAAACATTAACAGTATTGTTTTCTGTTTGCATTGTCTTAATTTTGGATTTGGATCGAAAATATATAATTTTATTATAAATACATTGGTTTTATTGATAAAAGTATAACTGTATATAGTTACTGGTTCACCAATCACGGCCTGCCGGGAATACGCCAAGTTAAGGCGTATTCCCGGCAGGCCGTGATTGGGTAAATAATCAACTTCTTAATTTAATCAACTTTATTCGTTTGATGTTTTTGAACATTTCCCAAAGTCGAAAGCATTGTTATAGTATCACCTACCAAGTGCTTTAGCAATAAAGACTATTAGACAGTTAGACTATTTTAGAGAAACATTACCCGCCTTACTAATAAACGTTGTATAGGGGTCCATATTGGCTCACCTAAAGTTCTTTACCCGAAATTGTTCTTCCTAATGATTTGTAATCCGAATGATCACTCTTCCTAAAATTTTTCATCCTAAAGTTTTCATTCATACTATTTGTAGTGCTACCGGCGATGTTCATAACACTCATGTTTCCGAAAATTGTAATGAATAATATCATTAATGTAAATATATTTAAACTCCTACTGTTTTTTATCATAACGCTTTTATCCCTAAACACAATTACCATAATATTTTCACTCATATTCAGAAGGTCAGAGTGTCGTCTAGGACCGATTCGGTTCTGGCACTTCGCCGGCCGCTGCCGCGGCACGCTCGCTTCGCTCGCTCGGCTCGTGCGTAGTTGGTCACAGTTCTAACCTAACCTAACCTATGGTTCCCTTCCACAACGTTTTTACGACAAACGGTTAGTCGGAGACAAAAAACACCAAGACTCTTTTAGCCTTATATTTACGCAAAATTAATGTATATAATACTGATTATTATGAATAAAAGGAAATCTCCACAAAAAGATATGACTTTGAATAATAGTGTAAAAGATGGTTATGTTGAGAAAATATAGGAAAACAAATAAAAGTATAATAGATGTTTATTGCTACTGGCATTATGAAATTGAATGCTTCGGAATTATGAACATTAGAGACAGAGTAGTTAGGAATTGTGATTGTTAGGATGAAAAATGTTAGGAAGAACATTTTCGGATTTCCAATTATCGGAGTTGAAAATTTAGGTGAACTTTGGCGCACCCGTTGTATAGCGCCTGTATAGTTACACAACGCTTTGTCTTCTTCTTTCAAAAGTAATTTGACTTTTGAAAGAATAAGACAAATTATTGTGTAACTATACAGGCGCTATACAACGTTTATTAGTAAGGCGGTACGAATTCTAGGAAACAAGGGAACATAATACAGACCTACTTATAAGAAACCATGAATTTCTTCTTAGGTTTTATAGATTGCTCACACTACAACGTCATGCCGCCGGGAACACGCCTAGTAACTCTCTATAACTAGCTGAGTGTAACAGACTTAATGAGGATTTTTTACCTTGGGGATTGTGGTTAAGTAATAATAGCCGCGTAGGTCGATTGCCGCGGCTGGTCCGTGGATGGGTGACCATCTTTACACACCAAGATCCCTCCGTGTTATGGAAAGCACGTTAAGCCGTTGGTCCCGGCTGTCATTAGTAGTTCTTTGACAGTTGTTACGAGTTGTTGGAAGGTCGAAAGTCTAACGACCAGTTTGTGCTGAATGAACAATTTTTCTTTCTTTCTTTCTTGTAACTGGGTTGTGGAGGTCAGATAGGCAGTCGCGCCATGTAAAATACTGGTATTCAGCTGCATCCGGTCAGACTAAAAGCCAACCCCAATAGTTGGGAAAAGGTTAAGTAGGTGAATTCAGTTGATGGAACCTTACATACCTGAAAACAGAATCTACAGAATACGATATAGGTCTTGTTTTGTCACTTTCTAATCACCTATTTTGTACATGTGATTAGAAAGTGGTAATAGATTGAATATTAACTACAGTTTATACTAGGTATAGTTACTACTTTAATATCTACTGCAAATTGACCGACTTCATTGAGTTTGACTAACTTTGACAGTTTCGTCATCAAAAGTAACAGTCAACTGTTCTTTTGCACTTTTCTATTTTCAATCCTCGGTGCTGAGGCGAGGGTTGTAAATCCAAGAGCGCGGAAGAACAGTTGACTGTTACTTTGGCTGTTACTTTTGATGAAGAAACAGGGGGCCAAATCTACTAATTTACAAACGTGTCAGTAGTCTCGCAATGATGAGTTTTTGACAGATTTTGTATGGCATATCTGTCAAAAACTGATCATTGTGAGGCCTTGATTATCCCGGCTATTGCCGAAAATTATCTTCATATTTACGTTTTGATACTCCTATCACTATTATCAATATTGACCTTTAACGTTTTCGAGACTTCATACAATTTTAAGAGTGGAGAAATCCCCATTATATCCTTGTCACAAGGTCAATAGTAGTAACATCCGAATCTTACCGATTAACGACTACCTAGTAACTCCAACATCCGTGGCGAGTCTATCCAAGAAAATATTTTCACTGTTCAGACAACGCCCTTTAGAACGACCTAAGAACTTTAGGGATTTTTATTGAATTAAAAATTATCCTAGTCTACTTTATAGTAGACTAACACAATATGCCGACGACACAGCCTACTTATTACATAAGTAATAAGTAGGCTGTGTCGTCGGCATGTTATGTTGCTATTGTTATTATAAGCCATCCAATATGGGTAAATCTGATGTAATAGAGTGTACAACACTGGGCCAAGAACAGATCCCTGTGTACACAAGCTTTCACTTCAAACAATCTTGATTTTGCTTCACTCTGTTTCACTTGGAGGCAGCATAAATACGAATGGATGAGCACTGAACATGGACTGCGGAGGTTTTTCCTTCATTTTATCTAGCAATCCTTTGCGCCAGACACGGTCATAAGCTTGTTGTTAACAATGTAAGCGGCGATGCTGCTACGTAGTACAAAGGTCGAAATACGAAACCATCCTCAATTTTATCAATTTCTATAAATAAATGATGAAAATTTATTATCATCTTGAGTGTATCCTTGTAGATAACTTTAAATTGACTGCTTCATAGGTCGCGTCGTAAGTAGGGCGTGCAAACCCGGTTAAACCGGACAAACTTTACCGATTTTTTAAAACCGGGGTTGAGAGACAAAACCTGAGTTGCCTCCGGTTTTCCCGTTATTGAATTACATTTTGATTTAAATCAACTTTTTTCGAACGCACTCAAGAAATATTCTATTTAGAGTCATCAGATATATCCGAACGCAACCTATACCCACTTACAACCCTCCCTCCGCGACTCCCGCACGTAAGCTACGACTACAGATCCTTGCGCTGTTTGATCTCCCCTGGGCAGGGCGTCATTTGCTACGCTGATGACAATCTAGTCACGGCCCGGGGTTAAGAAGCGGCACGCTCAGCTGTCGAGGCCGCGTCCCTCTTTGTGGGGCGTAGTCTCGCGGGTACACTCCCGTGGGATCTGGAGGCGCAGGTGGTGGCCGTAGTCTACCGATGTGGCGCAGACCAACAGGTGGTAAGTGGCAGACGGCCGCCGCCTGAAGTGGTTAAGAGATGGCGTAGGGAAGCTCAGCGTATGAACGCTGAGCGAATGGAGGGTGAGGCTGGAGACACCCAGTGCCGGTCACTGGACCGTGGGGGCCATCCAGCCGATCCTGGAAGAGTAGACACGGAAGCGACAAGGGTCGTTGTCCTTCGGTGGCGACTTCCGTGTGTCACCAGTGCGGCTGCAGCGAGGACACGGCGCTTCACACCCTCGAGCATTGTCCTGCTTGGGTGGTGCAGCACCGTGCTCTCGCAGCAGCAATCAGGGCAGACCTCTCCTTGCCGGCCGTGGCCAAGGCCATGGCCGACAGCAGGGGAGCATGGGAGGCGGTAGCGTCCTTCTGCGAGGACTTCATCTCGCAGAGGGAGGCGGCGGAGCGCGTCAGGGAGGAAGACTCCCTCGCTGACGCGATTCGTCGCAGGAGAACAGGGCGGCGGAGGAGGCGCCATGGCGATCTGATGCCGCCCTAGGAGGTGCCAGCGGGCGATAGATCGGCGAGTCTATCGTCGTCGCATTACACGGCCCTCATGAGAGGTGGCGATGTCTCAGGTGAACCCGGACATCAGCAAAGGAGTTTAGTGCCCGGAGGCGGGCTGCGCTGGATGGGTCGCGAATTGGTACGCATAAATGGTTGATTAAAAAATGTATATGCTAAAATTTGTTTTATTTGTAGATTTTGTGGGTATCTAAGAATATTGTTTTCTTGCTAAAATTCTACTATACAAAAACTATGAAAATGTAGCCAAAACCGGGGCTAGCACCGGTTTCCGGTTTTGGGCCTTGAAAACCGAAATTCAAAACCGGTTTTTAAGTCTTTCCGGTTTTGTACGCCCTAGTCGTAAGCGCTACTGTTGAGAATGAGATACTGGGTTCGAATCCCGGGTCGTGAAACGTGTTATTGGGTTGTTCCATCTGGGATTTCGAAGTGGCAGCCCGGAGTCTGGCTTTGTGGCCGGTTGATGGCAAAAGGCTCGCCCCCTATTACATGGGACTTAAACATAACTGGTGAAATGTGGGTGTACCCTTATTTAGTCTTGTGCTATAGGTATCAAATAAAAGGGCTTGATTAGCACATTTCAAATATATAGGTATATATTATAACCCCAAAAAGTTATAAAACTAAAACTCAGGAGTCACACGTGTTAGGGCTTGTAACGAACTACGTGTGACTCCGGATTTTTACCCGACTACGGCGAAGAAAAAAGGAGGGTTATGATTTTGACCGGTATGTATGTATGTATGTATGTATGTATGTATGTTCATCTGTTCCCTTCTATCTTCCAAACCACTTATCGCAATTTGACAAATGAGGTATCGTTAGAAGCGTCGTGATTGTCCGCTGGTTATGTTGGGTATCAAATGAAAGGGCTTAATGAGCACATTTCAAAAATATATATATTATAACCCCAAAAGAATTTAAAAAAAAATCAAGTAATAAAAACTAAAACCCAACTACGACTTAAAAGGTATAAACAAGACACCACAGACAGACAAATTAAAAATCCGGAGTCACACGTAATCTGTTCGATTTATGCCCTAACACGTGTGACTCCGGATTTTTAATTTGTCTGTCTGTGGTGTCTTGTTTAAGTATACCTTTTAAGTCGTAGTTGGGTTTTAGTTTTTATTACTTGTTTATTTACCCGACTACGGCGAAGAAAAAGGAGGGTTATGATTGTGACCGGTATGTATGTATGTATGTATGTATGTATGTTCATCTGTTCCCTTGTATCTTCTAAACCACACATCACAATTTGACAAATAAGATATCATTAGAGGGGTCTTGATTGTCCGCTGGTTATAGGCTATGTGACGTCACATTAAATTAAAAATGGCACCCTCTAGAGGAAATAAAGTCTGGAACTAAAAAAAAAATTTTGTTTAATCGTACTATGTTGGGTATCAAATGAAAGGGCTTAATGAGCACATTTCAAAAATATATATATTATAAGCGCAAAATAATTTAAAAAAAAATTAAGTAATAAAAACTAAAACCCAACTACGACTGAAAAGGTATAAACAAGACACCACAGACAGACAAATTAAAAATCCGGAGTCACACGTAATCTGTTTGATTTATGCCGCCCTAACACGTGTGACTCCGGATTTTTAATTTGTCTGTCTGTGGTGTCTTGTTTATACCTTTTCAGTCGTAGTTGGGTTTTAGTTTTTATTACTTAATTTTTTTTTAAAGTATGTGTATGATGTCTTGTTTATACATTTTTAATTGATTGACTTTTTATCGTTATAAAACTAGTTAAATAAGCTATAAAACTAAAACCCAACTAGGTTTTAGTTTTATAACTTTTATTATTGCCTTATAGGTATGTAAGGAAGAGGAAGTTGATTAAGAAATAGCTCTAATCTACTGCAGCTCACGTGTGCAACATTCGAATTCAAGGGAACGTTATCATCATTATCTTTTTGTTACTATCATCAGCCCATTAAATGTTTCTTTTTTTTGTAATTTTTGATATTTATCATAAAAAAATACATTCGAGCTAATGCATACTAATATTATTAATTCAAAAGTAACTCTGTGTGTCTGTATGAATGTTACCTTTTCATGCCCGGGTCGGATTAAAGCTTTTAATAATAAAATAAAAATACTGGCTTGTAGAATGCCACAGAAAAAGAAAAAAAAAGGCGAGGAAGCGGAAAATCGATCTTAAGTTGTTTTATCGAGTGCTTTTTATTATAAAATGTCAGATTCAGATGGATTTAACGCCTGACTTCATTAGAGAAGAGGCTAAAACAGTAGTGGAAAACCTTTTACCGCCAAAGTCAAAAGAAAGATACCATCTTAAAATCTTACGATTTTTTAATGGATTGGCGCGCTAAAAAGAGATCTCTTGCCTAAATAGGGCTGGTCCCTTTCATCCCTTGTATAACAATCTACTATTTCAAGCCACGTGATATAGGGGATGAACGTTAGTATGGGAAAACCGGCATTTCTAAAGTTAGGGATGTGAAAATGTTATCTCACTATATAAAAAAAATAATATGGGGGATGATTTTTAAAAAGATGTACCTAATTTTGAATTTTTTGTTTGTAAGTATATGTACTTTTTAAGAGATTTGTAATATTGACTATATTTCAAACCCTAAAATCTCTTTAAAAGTAATAGTACCTACGTATCTTGAGGTAACATTTAGTCTTGAATAAATTAAAATCGGTCACTTCGGTAAAAAATTATTACAATTTTAAAGTCATAAAATAACTTGGCTAACATTTATTACGTGGTTAATGGCGGCGCTAGAGTATTAGTATTATTAGCGTACGAATAGGCCATGACCTGGGTTAGGATATAAAATACTCTGTATCCCGGTAGTTCCCAAGGGATAATTTCCGACGACTACGCGTACGAAGCCGCGGGCAAAAACTACTCGAATATATAAATCAGTGTTTTACATTAAATTAATCGAAATGATAATCTGTCGTGAATAATATTGAAAACAGGAGGAAACGTTTAAATATTAGTGCAATCAGTTATTTCATTACAGTTTTAGTGCAACATTCACGAAAAACCAGTCTCATTAAATCTATTAAATGAAAGGTAAGTGTTATGTGGCATGTGGTAGGTACCTATTATCTGCATTTGCATTTGGCAATAATTGTAAAATGTTAGCCTAGCTTTAAAGTTTCAAAAGTGTGAAATTTTTAAACGCTCTCGAGATGAACAACTCCGAAATGAAAGTTCCATTCAGTAAAATATTAATACTTAATGCCTTTTCAACCGACTTCTTCAAAAAGGAGAGGTTCTATGTTCGTTCGTCTGTATGTATATATATATATATATATATTTTCTGTATTTTCATCGATATTTTCGCCAGTTGTGAACCGATTTAAAAATTTTTTTTTTAGTTCGAAAGGGTATACTCCCGAGGTGGTCCCATATAAATTATATCAACTTTGCTTGCGTAGTTTGTGAGTTAGCTTCAATATTACGCATTTTTCTGTGTAGACGACATCTTATGACTCCGTTACACTGTTATTTACATAGCAGGTAGTGGTATTCTAATTTGTGTGGGGTAGATACCACAACTAAAAAGTGAAAAAAAAAATTAAAGTAATAAAAACTAAAACCCAACTACGCCTAAAAAGGTATAAACAAGACACCACAGACAGACAAATTAAAAATCCGGAGTCACACGTAATCTGTTCGATTTATGCCCTAACACGTGTGACTCCGGATTTTTAATTTGTCTGTCTGTGGTGTCTTGTTTATACCTTTTTAGGCGTAGTTGGGTTTTAGTTTTTATTACTTTAATTTTTTTAAAATATTTTTGGGGTTATAATATATATATTTTTGAAATGTGCTCATTAAGCTCTTTCATTTGATACCCAACATGGTACGATTAAACAATATTTTTTTTTAAGTTCCTGACTTTATGTCCTCTAGAGGGCGCCATTATTAATTTAATGTGACGTCACATTAAACAGCCTATAACCAGCGGACAATCAAGACGCTTCCAACGATACCTCATTTGTCAAATTGTGATAAGTGGTTCGGAAGATAGGAGGGAACAGATGAACATACATACATACATACATACATACATACATACCGGTCAAAATCATAACCCTCCTTTTTTCTTCGCCGTAGTCGGGTAAAAATAAAAAACTTTTTTAAAAAAAAAAACAACCGACTTAAAAAAAAAACACTAAAAACGTGAAAAATAAAAATAACTTTAATTTCGGAAGTCGGTGGCAAAAAACTAAAATTGAAAAGCAAAGACACCGACTTCCGAAATTAAAGTTATTTTTCACTTTTTTTGTGTTTTTTTGGAAGTCGGCTGTTTTTTTTTTTGTAAAAAGTTATTTGTAATTTTTCATTTGTTGGAAGTGAGAACAAAGGCGAATATATATTTATTTTCACGAAGCATACCTATTCGGAAGAATTGTAAAATTACATTTGGCATAAATCAATAATTTTTATCGATTTATATTTTAAATAATGCTTGCCTTTCTTGGTGCGCATCTAACATGCTCCTTCGCTCAAATCCGGAACAAGTATACCTAATGATTTTTGTTTTGAAACTTAGCTGATGTAATTAGTTATGGGTACCTGAGCTGCTGACTGCAGCATTAGTTTAAATTATTATACACGTATACTATACCAAGGAAAATTTTCTTTTGGTGAAAATAAAACAGACAGGTAGAAAGAAAAGCGATTGATTGATTGAATTTAAACTTAGCGAAATAAATGTATTCTTCCGCGTGAACCATGAGTACATTAGGAGAGCGTGAAACATGTTAATTTTATAATTAATCCGTACAGTACCAACCCAAGAGAACTTCGATTACTGATCATAACATAACATCTATACGAGACCCATAAAATTTTAATATTTTTACGAATACCTATCGGAGCAATAAATTTTGCATGTGTTTTAATTGATGCAGTACGCACATGATTATTTTTTTTAACTAGTAAATCAATTCCAATTTAATATTTACATAACTTAAAAATATACAGACTTAAAATAATAATATGTACAAGTATATAAAAACGGAGGGGAAATAATCATAAGGCATCAAAATTGTCCGCTTTGCTGTCATTAGGAAAAGTACCCAAAAGGCTGATAGCATTGCCACGTTGTATGGCAATGCTGATTCTTTGGCCAAAAAATAGACCAGACCTCGGGTCACGTGGTCACGGTCATGATTATTTCGTTATGCTTATTATTCCACCTAAGGTAGTCAACAAATTACATATTTTATTCCTGAACAGACAAAAGCAAGATTAGCCATTGATGAGTGAATAATATATGAAATTATTATTTTCAGACGCCGTATTATTACTGATATGTGCAGTTGCACTAGCACAAGGGATCAACCAAGACCCAGGTGCTGTGGTCCCCGGCACATGCAACTGTAATCCCGAGGAGGCACCGACCATCTGTGCAGCTGAGGATTCTAGTGGCGTTCTAGTCGCTCATGAAAATTGCAACCAATTCTACAATTGCGACCACGGGAAACCTGTCGGACTCACTTGCTTCGGAGCCTTACTATACAATCCCTACACTGAACAATGTGACTGGCCGGAGAATGTTGACTGTGGTGGTAGAGTGATCCCAGACCAAGACGACAGCGCTACCACCCCAGGAGGGACCAACCCAGCAGTAACCACCCCGGGAGGTACCGCCCCAGGTAATAACTGCGATCCCAGCGAGGCCCCTGCCATCTGCGCAGCAAATGATTCAGAAGGAATTTTAGTAGCACACGAGAATTGTAATCAGTTCTACATGTGTTCTGAAGGAAAACCAGTAGCATTAAGATGTCCACTCAATCTACTGTTCAACCCTGCTAAGGACCAATGTGACTGGCCATTTAACGTGGACTGTGGAGACAGAGTAATCCCAGACCCTGAATCCTCTGACATTCGCCCGCCAGGAGGTAATGTTGGGGTCCCCACTGGGCCACCCGCCACATGCAACTGTAATCCCGAGGAGGCACCTTCCATCTGCGCAGCTGAAGATTCTGATGGCGTTCTAGTCGCTCATGAAAATTGCAACCAATTGTACAAATGCGATCACGGGAAACCTGTCGGACTCACTTGCTACGGAGACTTACTATACAATCCCTACACTGAACAATGTGACTGGCCGGAGAATGTTGACTGTGGTGATAGAGTGATCCCAGGTCCAGACGACAGCGCTACCACCCCAGGAGGGACCAACCCAGGTGTGACCAACCCAGCAGTTACCAGCACCCCAGGTAATAACTGGGATCCCAGCGAAGCCCCTGCCATCTGCGCAGCAGGTGATTCTGAAGGAGTTTTAGTAGCACATGAGAATTGTAACCAATTCTACGTGTGTTCTGGAGGAAAACCAGTAGCATTAACATGTCCACCCAATCTCCTGTTCAACCCTGCTAATGACCAATGTGACTGGCCATCTAACGTGGACTGTGGAGACAGAGTATTTAAAATTTAACAATATTGTTTTCTGTTTGCCATGTCTTAACTTTGGATATGAATCAAAAATATAAAATTTAATTATGAGAAATAAATAAATTGGTTTTATTGATAAAAGTAGAACTGTCTATAGTTACTGGTAACTAGACGTATTCCCGGTAGGACGTGTTTGGGTAAATAATCAACTTGTTAATTTAATGAACTTTATTCGTTTGATGATTTTTGAACATTTCCCAAAGTCGAAAGCGTTGTTATAGTATCACCTACTAAGTGTTATAGCAATAAAGACCTTATCAATTAGCTATTCTATAGAAAAATTACAAATTCTAGGAAATCAAAAGAACATAATACTTGTATTTTCTTGAAAACATAAATTTCCGCTAAGGCTTTATAAGGTGCTTAATTGTTGCAAATAGCTCACACTACGCAATCTCGCCGGGAATACGCCTAGTTACCAGTAACCCTCTATCTATTACTAGCTGTGTCCATGTGGCGGTATCTACATCGCCACATGCGAACTACGCATCGAAGACCTGACGTCACAAAAATCTTCCCTTTTCTACGGCGGATGAGTGAACTTTACACCCTGTTCCTCATACCCCTAAATCCATAACAGTATTATGACGGTTAACCTTTGGAGTTAACAGAACCTACGAACGTATTCTGTAATAGGGATGTTGACTGGGTAAAAAAAAAACTATTTAGTCCGTCAGTCAGATGATAAAAAAATATTAGACACGTATTTTTTGGTTTGTCACATTAATAAAAAATGATTTCGATACAACGCCTTAAGTTGGGGAGTGGGGGCTCGCTACGTCACATGTCATTGTATAATCTACCGGCCAGTGACGTCAGGTCACATTTTAACTCAATGTATTGCCGTATTTTTTTTTATTACGTAAAAAAAGAAAAAAAATACGTGTCCAATATTTTTTAATAACATACCTGACGGACAAAAAATATTTTTTGTCAACATCCCTTTTACATTACCACTTTCTATTCACCTATTTTGTACATAGGTATCTAATGGGTGATTAGAAAGTGGTAATAGATTGAATACTTACATACTACAGTATAGATTATAGTTCGTATTACTTTAATATCTACTACAAATTGACCGACTTCAATGACTTTGACTAAGTACTTATAAGATTATCCCAGCTATTGCCGAAAATTATCTTCATATTATTCACGTTTTATTACTTCTATCACTATTATCATCATCATCAATCTTGACATCTAACTTTTACGAGACTTCATGCAATTTTTAGAGTGGCAAATCCCCAATATACCTACCCTAATCCCAAGGTCAATATCCGAATCCTACCGATTAACGAATAAAGCTCATTTCAGACTACACTATAATTCATAGCACAACAATATCGCTAACCATAGATTTCCAATAATATGTATTAGTATAGCAAAGTGTGAACGTTTTCTAAATAAATGTATGGCGAGCGATATTGTTGTTTGTGTAATAGTATTTATTTTAAAATAATTTAAAAAATAAATTGAGATCGTCGCAACAAACCCGTTCATTTGATCATCACTTACCAGCAGGTGAGATGAAGGCCAAGAATTTCACAGTTGTGGTTTAAAAAAAACTATAACACGAATAGACAAAACTTTGCTCATCTAACGTAACCTATGAAGCTCTAAGTTTGCAGCACAGATCACCGATGGGAGTGATCTTTGTTAGTCTCGGGCCAAGTCAGATATTTATAAAGATAATGGGATATTGGTAAAAATACTAGTTCCATGGTTCGGATTTTTCCGCATGGTTCTACAGCCAATAAGTATTTTTGTAACAGGAGGTAAGTGCCTGCCGGACGACTGAGGAGATCGCCAACTATGCTAGGTCAGGGAAACTCCGGTGAAAGATTTATTATTTTCTAAACCATTGACAGAATGTGATTAAGTAAATAAAATATAAGTAAAAATCTTTTTAAAAACAAGCTTTTAATTAATTAAAAAGTACTTAATAAAACTGTCGTAAACATAGAACTTTATTATTTTCTTAAAACCTTGAGGTTAAGTGTAAGAAGGACATTTACGCCTCAAGCTTTTAAGAAAATGTTAAAGTTCTATGTTTACGACAGTTTTATTTAGTATTTTTTATTTAATTAAAAGCTTGTTTTTAAAAAGATTTTTACTTATATTTTATTTTCTACTTTTTAGCATAACGATTCATTTAAAAATCTGTTCTATCACCTCCACAAATCCAACGAGGTTTTCCCATGGCCACCTTCCGGCTCCATCATCAGGCCCTGAACACCACCTAGTGTCAAAGCACTTGTCAATACATAACCAACGAGTCCAAACACGATGGTGCTATCTTGTTTGATTGAGGAGTTCTCATGGCCACCTTCCGGCTCCATCATCAGACTCTGAATACTACCTTGTGTCAAAACACTTGTTAATACATAACCAACGAGTCCCAACACGATGGTGCTATCTTGTTTGATTGAGTAGTTCCCATGGCCACCTTCCGGCTTCATCATCAGACCCTGAACACTACCTAGTGTCAAAGTACTTGTTAATACATGACCAATGAGTCCAAACACGATGGTGTTATCTTGTTTGATTGAGGAGTTCCAATAGCCAACTTCCGGCTCCATCATCAGACCAGCAACATGGTATCATTTTTTCAAAATGTCTCGATAGTTGTATAAGTATGCCAAGTTACAGCCCAATCAGATGCCAGGAAGTGCTTGAAAAATGGATGACAATTGGAGTAACTAGAAACACATATGGCCACCTTCCGGCTCCATCATCAGACCTTGAACACCACCCAGTGTCAAAGTACTTGTTAATACGTAACCAATGAGTCCAAACACGACGGTGCTATCTTGTTTGATTGAGGAGTTCCTATGCCCAACTTCCGGCTCCATCATCAGACCAGGTCCATGGTATCATTTTTTCAAAATGTCTCGGTAGTTGACGTATGCCAAGTTTCAGCTCAATCGGATGCCAGGAAGGGCTTGAAAAATTGATGACAAAAGGAGTAACCGGAAACACATACAAACAGAGCAAGCTAATATAAAGCTTGTAATAATAATAATATAAAAAGCTTGTATAAACAAAATACTTACTACATAAGCTAATAATGTCATGAGTGTTTTTTGCTCAAATAAATTGTTCAGGAACTATAAAAAGTAAGTGCCTACTGAAAAAAATTACGGCAAATTGAAGATACAAATATAACTATGTCTGATGATTAGTGATGATAAACAAAGTCCATCGCAAATTATTGTCACTAATTTCGTTGAGACGAAACTCTTCTTTATTTAGTAGGTAAGTCAAAGAATAGAACCCCAATCCCACTTCTGATGTAAGAATATTTGAATAATACAGAAAAGGATTAGAATAACACAAGTTTAGGTGATTTATCACATTTAATAGTTAATTAAACATGAACATTAATAGCCAGTATTTTAAAACATCGTAAGTCGCAAAAAATTGCACCGTATTGATTTTTGGGATGTTGTTGTGTTGAAGATAGATAAGTTACTAATAGTGAAAATAGAAGTTTGCAGATTCGAAAGACCTGTGCTAACTGCGTGGTGCCCGAAAAACCTTGACATATTCGGACTTATTTTAGCTTTTGGCTTATATCTTCTCAAAGGTGCACCATTTTAATTTTCAGTGTTCTTTTGAGCTGCTTCATAAGCAGCGCCACATTCCACGTTCACTAAGGCTACGTCCAGATGACAAGCGGTAAGCGTTTGGCAACCTTAAACCTATTCAAATTAAAAAAAAAACGACAGGCGTGCTCTAATTATGTATGTAATCATATATAGACATAACGTATATTTGAGAATCGCGCTTGGAGGAGAGTTGTAGCCTGGTAGGTCGTCGGGATCTGGGATGACATTACACTTACATTATCTCTGGTATCTATATGATAAACAGTACACTTGAGATTTGCCGCCTGTTTGATGTAACATTAAAAAACTTTTTACAAAAAAAAAACAACAAAAATAACTTTAATTTCGGAAGTCGGTGTCTTTGCTTTTCAATGTTCATTTTTTGCCACTGACTTCCGAAATTAAAGTTATTCTTCACTTTTTTAGTGTTTTTTTTTTCGAAGTCGGATGTTTTTTTTTTGTAAAAAGTTTTTATTTTTCACTTTTTACTTGTGGTACCTACCCCGCACAAATTGGTATACCACTACCTGCTATGTAAATAACAGTGACAGAGTCAACTAAGATAATAATCGTCTACATACGCAAAGTGGGAAAAACACGTAATTATTGAAGCTAACTCTAAAACAACGCAAGCAAAATCAATAAAATTTATATGGGACCACCTCTGAAGCATGACCTACCAAACAAAAAAAGAATCATCATTAGCGAAGTACAAATACACAAAAAAAATATACAGACGAATTGAGAAGTTTTTGAAGAAGTCGGTTAAAAATAAGATGTTTTGTACGTCGCTTTATCTATTATGACACATTACGTTTTCTTCAAATGCAACTGCCGTCTGAAGCTTCCAACTTATTGAACCCCGCTTGAATATCAAAAGATACATTCATGGAAATGTAATATTTGTCGATTTCATTGATCCCTTGCCCAGTATGAAGGCGATGCGGATTTGAAATTACATAACATAACCTGTTTACATCACTAACTTCAATGTAATGTCAATAACATTAAACACACCAACTCCATATTATAGCAACAAAACGTATATCTACCATTTTCGCATCTCAGCCTACGGCGTAGCGTCGTAGCCTCGTAGCACCGTAGCATTATAAGTGGTTGTAGTGCGGAAGCCCAGACCAACGCTAATGAGCGCTAATGTTCAGTAACAATCGATGACTCTATCCCATCAAGCAGAAACATTACTTATATATTAAAAAAAAAAAAAAAAAAAATATTATTTCCTCTTTACTCGACGAATGTGCCAAAGTGTAATATCCGGTATCAGTCGTTTCACATACCTCAGACGTCTCTTTAAAAAAATAAAACTTTTTACCTTAACAGGTTTTAACCTTGCAGGCCGGGACAACTTCGTGAGGGAAAAAGATGGAGCTATACGTCCTGTAGAGCTTCATCTCTTTCCTACACTGAAGTACTTAATATTAGGTCCACCTATGAAATGGGTGTTTTGTATGGGGAATTTTTAAGAAGTTGCATTTTTCATACTAACGTTTTCTTAATTTATATAACAACCACTACTGTTTTAAAACTTTTATGCACTACTGTTTAAAAACTAAGATAACGTATGCCACTTAGATTAAGCGAAAAAATAAGTTTTGGTTAAGTTAAAAAAAAAAATAGTGGTCATTTCTGCTAACAAAATGAGGAGTCATTTTTAAGGTATTTTTAATGTTAAGAAAACAATAAGTAATAAGGTTATTTTACTATTGGTAGTTGTCTATGATGGTCATTATTCGATATAATACCAGGCAATTGATGAATATTTGAAATCATAGAAGTGACGAGGTTCTCTATTAGTGAGAAAAAAAGCCAATTTCATAGGTGGGGACCCAATATTAAAATAATACTGCTGTAAGCGGTGTTGGTAGGCCCCCTGGGGGCTTACCATGAACTCTTATAGCAGGTCAATTTTCGACGGAAAGTGAACTGTCGGGCCATTTTGTACCGTGAACATGTCAAATAACAGGCAAGCCAGCGATCACGTGACTAAAGCCGGTCTGGGGGCTTACCATGAACTCTTATAGCAGGTCAATTTTCGACGTAAAGTGAACTGTCGGGCTATTTTGTACCGTGAACATGTCAAATAACAGGCAAGCCAGCGATCACGTGACTAAAGCCGGTCAGTGGTCACGTGACAACATTTCACTGGTCTGACCTGCGTTAAGCTGTACCATCAAGTCATTTTTGACATGTAAACTCGACTAAAACTCGACTGCTGAACTGCCATGCAGTCATATTAAGCAGGCGTGTAAAACTTACTATTAGTGAACTGTTTTCTTTAATTTAAAATAAAATACGTAAGTACATGTTCATTTGTGAATATGTACTCTGATAATGATCTCTAAATTACAGTGGTAGTAATGATTATTTATTTATTTATTTAACCATTTATGCACACACATATAAATACAGAAAAGAAGAAAGGAACAGAAAAATTCGTACAAAGGCAATGCTTATTTCTAAAGAAATCTCTTCTAGCATACCTGCGATAGGAAAGTAGATAAAAGAGATGTAGACAACGTGTGTAAGAGTAGAAGAGAAACAGAATACAAAAATCAAAAACAATTCAAAAATTAAATATAAACATACATTATGAGAATATACTTACATACATACTTCTAAAATTATACTTACTTACGTCTAACGAGGTTACTGAGAAATACGATCATAACTTAAAACATTGTTTAGTGAGTAGGCCAACCTACACTTCATCGGTATTGTAGTTTAGTAAAATAGTGCACTGTTCCGTAATGTTTAGTAGGAACCTAGGAACGTGGGAATGTATGAACGTAGGGATGTATAGTAGGAACGTAGGATTGTGGGAATGTATGAACGTAGGAATGTATAGTAGGAACGTAGGGTGTTTTAAACGGTTATTGAAAGCAAAAATCACATTATGTAAACAAAGCATTTTTATTACTGTAAGTATCAATTTCAACGTCGGACGACTTAGAAGTAGATAATATTTCATCTAATAAAGATGCAGGTTGCTCCATCAGGCTCTAACTCTCAGCTTTATACGACGTGCATTTGATACAAAAGCGTTCACCGCACATCTGTAGCTTCGGACTATGTCTTCAAACATTGCGTTGGAATCTCACAGAACAAATAACACAACATCCATCTGGAGTAAATGCTGTACCATCTTGAAGATTCCATACTAATTATAATCCTTCAATAACACACAGGAAAAAAAGAAATATATGAAATTGATGCAATTCGAAAGAAACTGAAAAAATTAAATAATGAAGTGTTGTTGTCCCTTGACTTGACTTGTCTTTCTGACAGTGTCAGATAGTGATGCGGCTAAATTTTGTTTAACTCGATACTGTACCTATTGTATAAAATAAAAACTCGATTTCATTTTCTCTCAAGGTACCAAAATACTACGTTGTGTAGAGTCAAAGAGTTTTAATAAGATGAGTGAAAGTATATGTACTGTGGGTAAATGATTTTGATGATGATGAATGATGTTTATAATTTGTAATTTGTCATTAAAATCATCATCGTATCATCATTGATTATCAGATTGAGAGTGGAATGTAGAGAAAGCGCTTTTTACAAAGTCGAACAAAGCCGAAAAATCTTACCCGAATGTCACTGACTTAAACCCCAATATACCAATATGGAACGGTTGCTGTATTTTGGATCGGGCTATGATTCTTTTCTCTGTTTTTTTGTGTGCGTTTCAAACATGCGAAGCTGTTGGAAACCTCCCTCTAGTAACTACCTTAGATTCAACTTGAATTGAGTACTTGAATTACATACTCGGAACAATCGAGTGCCTGACCGTTAGTAACTTAGTAACATCACTAGAGTCAAACTGACAAGCAATCAAAAACTATATTTTTTATACTTAATGGCTAGGATAGTCGTTCGAAAATAGCAATAACTTTGGTAACATTTAAGATTATTTTCATAAGTATCTAAAAGGGTCTCCAATGTCGTATTCGTGTTAAATAAGATATTTTGTTACGAAACATAGTTTTTGTAAGAATTCTCTTGATCATTATAAACTGTAATTAAATTAATTTAATCTAGTTCTTTAAAACCGTAAAACCGATAACATTGCGAAAAAGTATTTCCGAACGTTTGTTTATTATATGGCGTACCGGCGTAGACAGAGTATCTGTCTACGCGTACCGGTCAACGGTCACGTAGCAGGTCTGAAGTTGATACATTGCAGGTCAGACGGAAATGCTCATGGTACAAATAGAAAACCTGTCAGGTTAGCCTACTAAGTTGACCTGTCATGTACCTACTTGGCAAGTATTTTAAAAGTTGATGGTAGGGCCCCTGGTCAAGTGAGACTGTGGTATGTGAGACGAGAAAATGTTACGTAGCTTCCCGAACGCTGCCCAGTCCAGTCGGATACGACGATTATTCTTTATTTAATTATTTATTCTATTCTTCTTTCTTTATTTTTCGTGTGGTTAGTGACTAACCTAGTGTGAGTTTATAAGCCGCCCATGTGCCAAAAAAAATAAAATTAAAATACAACAAAATAAAATGTGCTTAGTTTTTAATCATAAAAAATACTTTAAGGTAAAAATAAAAACGATAATAATACAGTTCCTCTTTATCCAGATTCCAATTCGTTCTATTTTATAAATAGTTTAATAATCATCTCATGAATTGTCTGAAGTCCAAATGTTTGTTCAAAGAGACCGGACATCCTGCATCCCAAGGCCAATCGCAGACCTAAACGAGAAAAAAAAACACAAATTATTTTTATTGTCATTAAATCTTAACTTATTAGTTACTATTTCATGAATATAAATTACGCCTGATCCCGAAGGGGTACAGATAATATGAATTCGCCCAAATTTCGCCAGTTATATTATGTGCCTTTCTTATGTATTGTTTATGTACCTTGCCGATGACATGACTTGACATGTGTTTATGTGGTGCAAAATACGGTTTTAGACTTATACTTTATATCGAATTGTAACATTGACCCTTTAATATTTTTACGAAAATCTTTGAAAATTGAGAGTACATACATAATACGAGAACATAACATATCCCATAAACTACTTTATGGGATATGTTATGTAAGGATGTATATCTTAATGTAAGGATTATTATTTACATAGTAATAATATAATATTTATATTTACGATTACAAAATATGATCGCTTTTGAACAAAATCAAATTGATAATCTTTTGATTGCTCTGTAGATTTTTTACTTATGTTATGTTTTATGTAAATAAGAATAATTTATTTTAATAAAATAAACCATTATAAAGATATTAACCTCACTTATTAAATTGTTACATATTATAAGTGCCATAATTATCAAACTCAAACTCAAACTCAAAGCATTTATTTCAAATAAACCAATTACAGGCACTTTTGAATTGTCAAAGGGTCGGTCAGTCAGAAAATATGAAGCTAGATGCCCATTCCAAAGCGTAGTAGGTTCCTATGGAGAAGAACGGGCAAGAAACTCCACGGACACTCTTTTAAATCAGAATATTGTTACAATATGTTGTTTACATCATTCATAAAATACAATAGACGCTGATATATTTAGTAACCTATTCCGCTTGACTAAATACTTACTTATTTCGCTTTTTTCTATTGTATTTTATAATGGATTTCCGCAAAGTCACGCCTGAATCATTTAACTACATCATTCATGTTGGAATCATACATGTGAGTACAATGTAGAAAAACGTGCAGGTTAAAAGAGTCCGTAAATAAAAGATAAAACGATACAAAACAATTCAAAAATTAAAATAAATCAAAATAAGCCGTGGCAGCTAAGAGATGACCAGTCCCTACTGATGGCGCCCGTTCACGAACATGACGCATGGATCAGCACCATTCAGCTCAACCATTTTGAAGGGAACTTAATGATCCAACACACACGCCACCACCAGCGAGACATTAAAGTGAGCATGACATGCTTTCAGCCGCCAGGGCACATTCAAGTCAATGAAAGACGTACCTAGTAAATGGTAGCTTTAAATTACTTAGGTAAGTACATAGTGCTCACACACATGTGCTATATTTTTAGAATTCATACTCGCAAACTACGCATCTCTTATGCTACGCACACCTCTCGATTACTCGCTGAGCAACAGAGAGCGCACGAAGAAAAGTTCGCGATAACGCGAAGTGTAGCCGTAGCATTATATTACACTGTTAAATTGCTAAGTAATTTGCAAACAAATGAAAATAGCCCGACATAAAGATTTTAACAAAAATAAATGTCATGGCTTGTAAAGGGCACAAAGCGACTCGGCCTCTCATATTTTTTTATGTCACCCTTCACATTCTTGTATTACACCACTTCTTAAACTATAGTAAACATTAAAAAACTTTGACTCACCTGAATAACTCTGTTGAAGTGTAAAGTACTGGGGCACTGTCTCAGAACCAGCTGTCCCCAAACACAGTAATAGAAGGCGTTGCAGTCACTCTCGTGGGGCAGGAGCCAGTGAATGTGGGGGTTGGTGGGGCAACCATTAGGCAAGAAAGTTATCGGCTCCGCCGTTGTAGATGTACTGGTAGTGGGTGCAGGAGTTGTGGTAGTCGTAGAGGTGGTTGTAGGAACCGGAGTGGTTGTGGTAGTTGTTGTTGTTGTTGGTTCAGGTGTTGTTGTTGTAGTAGTTGTTGGTGCAGGAGTTGTTGTTGTGGTTGTAGTAGTAGTAGTTGTTGGTGCAGGGGTGGTGGTAGTAGTTGTTGGTGCAGGGGTGGTGGTAGTAGTCGTAGATGTGGTTGTTGTGGGGGCAGGAGTTGTTGTTGTAGTTGTGGAAGTAGTCGTAGTGGGTTCAGGAGTTGTGGTAGTAGTTGTTGGTGCAGGGGTGGTGGTAGTAGTCGTAGATGTGGTTGTTGTGGGTGCTGGGGTTGTTGTGGTAGTTGTGGAAGTAGTTGTTGTGGGCTCAGGGGTTGTTGTTGGTGTCGTCGTGGGTTCAGGAGTAGTAGTCGGGTCTTCACCAGGTACATAACGGTCCGTACAATCTACATTGTGTCTCCAGTCGCACTGCTGAGTTTCTAAGTCGAACCAAAGATCTGCAGGGCATATGTATTCCACTGGTTTGCCGAACGTACACTTGTAAAACTTGTTGCAATCGTCGTGTCTGAGCAACTTTTCGATGGTCCAGTCTTCTGCCTGACCTTCAGGGCACTCATCAACGAGGATTGTATTTTGGGCGCGCCCAACAGCCGCATACACGACGAACAATAATATTATAATACCTGAAAACAGTAACGAATTATTAATCTTGCTTTATTTTATATTAATAACACTTTATTAACATTATTTTTTCACGTCTATAATCTAATCTTCCAAATTATTAGAAAAAAACAAGAACACATTTTCTAAATGATGTATTTTTCGACCACAATGTAACTTTTAAATTAAAACTCAGACACTAACCTTTCATTATGAGTTTCAGATCAGAATGTACACTCGAGCACCGTTGCAAATAAGTTTTATACCTTAACTAAAGTAGGAAACCGTGTTCTTTTAATCGGTGAGATGAGTAGATGATCAATTAATGTATTATCAACATTTAGCGGTGGCAGACTATCAATTATAATTTATCACCTGCAATCTGATAAACTATAATACCTACTCAATCTTTTGATACAATATCGTATTATAGGGATATTCAAGATTCGCATTCCTAGACTGTTGTTTCACAACAAAAAGTAAGCGCGCAAAAAAAATTGTCCTAAAATATTTTTTTTTTGGTCCAACTAATTGTTGTTGGACTACCAAAACTTTTTCATAGAATTATATCGTAGAAATGTTTCGTTGATTGAACACAAATTGTGCCTTTGCCGTCATGCACTAGACTCGCGACAATCTAAGAAGTCCGTTTTGACAGCTATAAAAATGGGTTGTGTAGCGATGAAAAAAAAAATTGGTTTCTTTTAAACTGATTCTCGAGACATATCGATCGATCATACATAGAGAGTTTGTAATCGACGACTTATCTACATTGCCTATAACTGATTCTCAACGCATAACGTTTTATAATATGTACGAGAACGAAACGTCAAAACGGACTTCTTAGATTGTCGCGAGTGTAGCTGCCTGCAAACTGACGGTAGGCATAAAAATTTGCTCATGCTCTACTTTGCTCATGCTCTCATGCTCATGCTCTATTGAATCGAACACCTTCTGGCATTTTTAGGGATATGGCATAGGACGTAGGAGAAGTAAGGCAATGGGCATGTCATATTAGCCGTAGTACCGATGGCTATTATAGCCCTATAATGGCCACCGGTTCTACGGCTAAGTGTTCTTGAGTGCAGAGTGGAACATGCACACGAACCGGTAAATGTAGTGTAGGAGTTAGATGAGCAAAGTTGCTGAAAATTAATGGATAATAAGAGTGACCGATGCTGCAACTAAAGAGGCTATTTCACCAGTTGACTGCTTTTCATTTTTTTAATAAAAATTAATTGTGATTAAAAATATATAAATTTTCATGTACTTTACCTTTACCTTCCTAATAACGATCAGTTTTGTCGACAAATTATAATTATTAGAGGACCCTCACTAACCACAGGTCAAGCAGGAATCGACCGACCTAACCCTATGCAGTTATGTTGCCTATAAAGCATACAAATCTATAAGGCGAAGTTTGAATTGAATTGAAGAATTGTTAATTTTTTATTTGTTTTTATGTTATAATTGCGGACGCTTTTAACGTGCTTTCTACATTGTTCTCACATGTATAATTTCAACATAAATGATGTAACCAATATTTTGTAACAATATTTTGATTTAAAAAGTGTCCGTGGAGTTTCTTGCCCGTTCTTTTCCATAGGTACCTACTACGCTTTGGAATGGGCAATTAGCTTCATATTTCTGACTGACCGACTCCTTGACAATTCAAAAGTGCCTGTAAATGGTTTAATTGAAATAAATGCTTTGAGTTTGAGTTTGAAGAAACGTTTTAAAAGGCTTTGGGTTAACCTACCTAAAAATATACTACTTACATACATATCATCATCTGGCTAGCCTTTTCCCAACTATGTTGGGGTCGGCTTCTAGTCTAACCGGATGCAGCTGAATACCAGTATTTTACATGGAGCGACTGCCTATCGGACTATTACATACTACTTACATACATATAATATGACGAATTATTATTTTATGACGCATTAGACATAGTAGGTAGAGATTAAGGCTAATTCGCTATAATAATATGAGTGATTAAAAACGTAAAACCTAAATATGAGGAAAACGTTGATCGTCCGAATTGGAGAAGAGTTACGAGAAATAGGAAACAGTGGAAGTTGTTAGAGGAGGTCTTTGCCAAGAGGCACACTGAACTAAGAGACATTCTGTAAACTACTACTGAAAATACTGCAACGCAAATGTACGATTATTTATGCATAGAAGGCATTGGGTGACCGAGCTTTGGCGTGAAATACCTAAAGAAAACGAATTTCCCAGATATGACCTAGCTAGATCGATTGCAACTTTCATCGAAATCGTTTGAGCCGTTTTCGAGAACGATGACGTGATTACAAATATTATAAAAATATCACTCATTTAATAGTAGGAATCGTACAGAGGCGTTCCTATTTCATGTAAGGTTTGGAAAAAAAAAAAAACATAATAAAATGTGCTTAGTTTTTAATAAGTAGTAAAAAATATAGGTAAGTATGTAATAAAAAGTATAATAAAACAGTTCCACTTTGTCTAGATTCCAATTCGTTCTATTTTATAAATAGTTTTGTAGTTATCTCATCAATTGTCTGGAGTCCAAATGTTTGTTCAAAGAGACCGGACATCCTGCATCCCAAGGCCAATCGCAGACCTAAACGAGAAAAAAACACTAATTATTATTTTATTGTCCTTAAGTTATCGTATTATATAGTTATAGTAAATAGGTACTATTTTACTAAACTATCTTTTGTGAATATATTATTACCCCTGTATTCCCCGAATGATTAGCAGAGATGGTGAACTCATACAGTTCACCCCACATTTCGCCAGTCTGATATATTACGTGGCTTATAATAAAAAGCGAACCTATTGCTATCTTATGACAGGTGTTCCTATGGTGCAAAATATGGATTTAGTGTCTGTTACTCTATAACAAAAAAAGACGAATTCTGTCTATACTGACCCTATCAAATTCTTCCGAAATCCCTATATTATTTTGTAAAACTAACTTTTGATAGGGAAAATAAATATTACTTTTAAATAATTATGGTGTTGTTCACATACTTAATAATAATAATATTTTTATTGACGATTACTACCTAAATACCATCGTTTTTGGTCTCCGTAGGTATGAAACCTTACGTCAGCCCCCGACTTACTTACATGGCTAATCTTTTGATACTTAATCAGTAAGTTTTTGACTAATGTTATGCTATCATGTAAATAAACGTTTTTAAAGATTAAGCCAGACTTATTAAATTGTTACACTTTTTATGTGGCACAATCATATTTTTATAATTCATACTCGCAAATATTTCATCTTATTTTACACTGTTAAATTGCTAAATTATTTGCAAATAAATTAAAATAAACCGACATAATCTTTATATATAAAGATTTTTGAACAAAAAGCTTTCAAGCAAAGGTCAAGCCTTTTAAAGGGCACAAAGTCACTCAGTCTCTCATTATTTTTATGTCAACCTTCACATTCTTGTATAACACCACATCTTCATCATCTGCCTAGCTTTTTCCCCTTCAAGTTGGAGTCGGATTCCAGTCTAACGGATGCAGCTAAATACCAGTATTTTACATAGAGCGACTGCCTATCTGACCTACACAACCCAGTAACTGGGTAATACGATACCTCTTGGCAAGACTATGGTTGTCGGACTTTCGGGCTTCTGACGACCCGTAACGACTGTCAAAGATCCACAAATAACAGCCGGGACCAACGGCTTAACGTGCTTTCCGAGGCACGGAGGAGTCTCGATAAGTAAAGATGGTCACCCATTCACGGACCAACCCTGGCAAGCTTAACCTGATAGATCGACCCGTGCGGCTCTTATTACTTAGCCACGAGCTCCTACACACACACACCACATCATTTATTCACATTAAACTGAGATCATCAGCACTTTTTGAACGTCATAATTACATGAGACAGTCCCCAAAACGCCCGCCGTTCACCCATTCTAGCGCTATAGTAAATATTAAAAAAAACTCACCTGAATAACTCTGTTGAAGTGTAAAGTACTGGGGCACTGTCTCAGAACCAGCTGTCCCCAAACACAGTAATAGAAGGCGTTGCAGTCACTCTCGTGGGGCAGGAGCCAGTGAATGTGGGGGTTGGTGGGGCAACCATTAGGCAAGAAAGTTATCGGCTCTGCCGTTGTAGAAGTAGTGGTGGTGGGTGCAGGAGTTGTTGTGGTAGTTATAGAAGTAGTGGTGGTGGGTGCAGGAGTTGTTGTGGTAGTTGTGGAAGTCGTTGTAGTGGGTGCAGGAGTTGTGGTTGTAGTAGTAGTTGTTGGTGCAGGGGTGGTGGTAGTAGTCGTAGATGTGGTTGTTGTGGGTGCTGGAGTTGTGGTGGTAGTTGTAGAAGTAGTGGTTGTGGGCTCAGGGGTTGTGGTGGTTGTTGTTGGTGTGGTCGTGGGTTCAGGGGTAGTAGTCGGGTCTTCACCAGGCACATAACGGTCCGTACAATCTACGTTTTCCCTCCAGTCGCACTGCTGAGTGTCTAAGTTGAACCAAAGATTTGCAGCACACGTGTATTCCACTGGTTTGCCGAACGTACACTTGTAAAATTTGTTACAATCTTCGTGTCTGACCAACAATTCGATGGTCCAGTCTATTTCCTGCTCTTTAGGGCACTCATCTACGAGTAATGTGTTTTGGGCGCGCCCAACGGCCGCATACACGACGAACAATAATACTATAATCCCTGAAAATAATAACGAATTATGAATCTTGGTTTATTTTCTCCAATCTTAAACCAGTTTATTAAAAAAAAAATAGCTTCTAGAGTCAAATCTACCGAATTAAAGAAAAATACAAAAACAAATTTTCTTAATGACGTCACTTTGACCACAATGTAACTTTTAAATTAAAACTTAGTCACTAACCTTTCATTTTGAGGTTCAGATCAGAATGTACACTCGAGCACCGTTGCAAAGAAGTTTTATACCTTAACTAAAGTAGGAAACCGTGTACTTTTTTTTAATCTGTGAGATGAGTAGATGATCAATTAATGTATTATCAGTCAAACCATTCTACTTCCTACTATCCTACTTATAATATAATAAAAATAGTAACAAAGTCAAAACTGTACATTGAATATTTTTGGTTTGGTTTTGAACGAGTCTGATGCCGAAAATATAGTTTATAGAATTTTTGTCCGTTTGTCTGGATTTATGTCCCGAATTGGTGCTTAAACGGCTACATGGAATTGGCTGAGGCACAGAGATAGTTTCATCATCTGCCTAGCCTTTTCCCAACTATGTTGGGAAAAACCAACGGCTTAACGCGCTTTCCGAGGCACGGAGGAGTCTCGATATGTGAAAATGGTCACCCATCCATGGACCAACCGCGGCAAGTGTAACTTAAC
Organism: Lithophane socia; assembly: GCA_947522985.1. Classification (NCBI taxonomy): domain Eukaryota; kingdom Metazoa; phylum Arthropoda; class Insecta; order Lepidoptera; family Noctuidae; genus Lithophane; species Lithophane socia. The sequence goes on from OX383267.1 coordinate 4,390,622, forward strand.
CTGATCGTGCTGTTATTAAATTATTTGCCATTATGTCAGTTTTAAAACGTTAAGTTAACACTATGACATGATAGTTATAAGAGGTCAAAACCCTCACTAACCACAGGCGACCTATTTAACCCTATGTTACATATAAAGCATATCGATATATAAAGCGAAGATGTTTTAAAAGGCTTCTTGGAGTTAGGGTATTTACCTACCTAAAAATTTACATTTACCTATAATATGACGTATTATTAATTCTTCGCGATTGTATTAAAGCATTTGTCATAGTAAGTAGATCTGAAGGCTTATTCGCTATAATAATATGAGTTATTAAAACGTAAAACCTCAAACCTAAAGGTGAGAAAAACCTTGAACTTAGGTATTCATTTCTGTCATTATGAAGAAACTGAAACTTAAGATCAATTCCTCTTATAGAGGTCAATAGTCTACATCCACGGAGGGTAAGCTAAGAATTTCTATGAGCGGATCTTGCCAAATGGGGTGCGTGGCGCCAGGATGTCGGGAGCCGTCGCGACGCCCGCCGCCGACGGAAGCTGGGCAGTCCACGCGCCGCGCGCGACCCGTACACTGCGCGTGTCTTCACTAAACTCACCCACACACGCACTAACTTATTACTTACTGCCCAATCCACGTCCACTTGAAACATAATGAAAATAACATCACTCATTCTCATCACTTTAATTCATATAACGTATTGTGTAAAAACAAAGTCAAAAAACGCCACAATAAATAAATCAGACGATGCCATAAAAAAATATCTAGAAAAACATGAGGAGGTTCTATTGGAAGTGACGAAAAATAAAAGTGAAGTTAAACCTGTAACGATCACAAATGTTGTTAACACAAAGATAGTGCCAGTCGCCGCTAAGAAAGTTAAAGCTCCTCCTAAAATGATACCACCTGACATGTAAGTAGGTAACAAGTTAATAACACAAGTAGCAGGTTACACTGTATGTTTAGTTGCACCTATTCATGTATTTCTTACCTCTAGTACTCACACATGCCTACCTTTTAAAACTAAGAATACCTAAAGGTAGAGGCAAACTAGTAATTTCTGTCCTGCAAATTAGGTAATTTTAGGCTTGCTGTGTTGTCACAAAATACTAATAGTTACCTACATGTTTCACAAATACATATATAAATGTTTCTGTTTTTTGAGTCTCGAAGCTCAATAACCGAATTTATCGTATAAGTAAGTAAAGCGTTAAACATAATCTTTCTATAAACAGAATACAGGACTGGGCCAAACAGATCTCGCAAAGTTTATACGATAACGATGACATCGTAGTACGCAGAAAAGTTCTTCTGAAAAGTTTCTCTGACATAAAGATAGAGGTTCGCAATGGTACAGCTATCGTTTCCAAGATGGCGGACGCGCTGGAGGACCTGCTGACGAGGCGAGCTCACGCCGCCGAAGAGATCATGCGCCGAGCGGAGGAACTGGCCACCTCGGAACAGAAACCAGATGACAGCTACACGTTTGACTATAGTGTTGTTAGTATTCATAAAATATTTCTTTCTCCCTGTTAGTCGTTTATATTATGTAGCATTTCGAGGTTGTGCTTTGGTAGAATATAACGGCATCATAAATAATATGGTGATTTCGTTTTAAATCTAACCCATTATTTTTGAACGTTGACTTGATTGCGGATTTGTATCAAAACAAGTGTAATAGGTAAATTAATAAAAAACAATTTCTGGCAGGATTTAGACCAAGTAAAGAAGATGATAGACTTAAAAGAATTAGAAGACAACCAGGAACCTCTGAGCTGCAGAAGTTTACGTAAGATTAAGCTGAAGAAAAGCAAACATTTTGACTCCGATGTGTCGCTAGACTATACCAGTGTACATGTAGCTGCTGAGGTCTTTGACTGTGGTAAGTAATTTATTATAGGGTCATAATAATTATGTTATATTATATTAAACAAAATGTTTTGCAACATAATTTATCGTTTTCTAAAATAACAAACCCGAAATGACTAAAACTAGAAGGACCAATTGGCCATTGGTAAAGCTGAGTTCTTGAATGAAGACCACAAATCCAGCTAGATAGACGGTGCTTAGGATCAGCAAGCTGAAAACAGAAAATCCGGCGTTTTTATGGCGTACTAGCTGCGCCCCACAGTTTCACCCGCGTAAGTCTCGATCCCGTAGAAATATCGGGATAAAAAGTATTCTATGTCCTATTCCAGGTCTACCCCTGTGCCAAATTTCATCCGCTCAGCCGTTTTAGCGTGAAAGCATAACAAACAAATTCACTTTCACATTTATAATATTACTTAGTACGAGTTAGGATTAGGATTATTATGGCGTAACTTGAGAAAAGCCCAAGTCTAGCGTGGACTGTGAATAGACTGACTGTATTAATGATGACATTCGTGTTTTTCTTCCTAATTTCTTTATCCGTGCTTCGTTTTATTTATCCGGTTCCAGTAAACATAATTAGTTAATTGGATACGCGCGCGCTCCGGCTAGTTGTTTCCAGTTGTTTACTGGCTAAAATGTACCTATAAACTAAATATTTATTCAGAACATTGTTTAGTTTATATTTCCCTGTCTTTTTAAGATAATTTTCTTTCAGCACCCAAAGTCAAGGAACATCTTTACTGGTCTGAAGGTTTACTGTCAGCCTTCAAAAAAAACTATGCTCAAGATTCTTCTCTGGACTTTCAATATTTTTGCAGTGCCCATGGATTTCTCAGACATTATCCTGGCAAGTATTTTATAAAAAAATTACTGGTATAACAATATAAACTATAGATCCCATCTTGCTTAAATGAGAATACAACTTTATACGGCGAAATTAAATTCGTGGGCATCCTCTTAAGGGGTCATTGTACTCATCATTATGAACAACTTACACTAGGGACCATCCCTGAAATCGCGAAAAATACTCAATACTCAATATCAGCTATTCCCACATTTATGTTCGTATACCTCGTCAAAATGTAGAGAACGGCAGATTTTTTTATTGGTAGATCCCATCTTGGTTATAAGCCTCGTTCGTTTCCCTATACAGATTCACCATGGCAATTTTTACGATTTTTTTTTAAATATGGGTCCTTAATATAGGAACGTAATTATTTCAGTTTTATTAAGCAATTAGTTTTTTCCAGCGGCATTATGGGAAAGCATGTATAAACTAAAATACACAGAGGATGATTCCGATAAAGTGTATGACTGTCGGCTGCGGCCTTGGTACGTGAGTGCCGGAGGCGCTCCCCGCGACGTTCTGATACTCCTGGACGCATCAGGCTCCATGGAGAACTCTTCCAACCAGGTCATCGCTGAAAAGTTCACACTAGCGCTACTCAGCGCCCTCACGGATGACGACAGAGTCAATGTGTTGCGTTTCAACGTCGTCATACAATCTCCTATTAGTTGTTTCAACGAAAAGCTTGTTTCCGTAAGTACCTGGACTGGGTTTGATTATAAAATTGTATTTTTTTTTATGTCGAGATCGATAATTTTCTAGATAGGTACTTTACAACAACATAACATTACGTCTGTTTTCCTCGATAGGCAAAGGTGTTCCTAGATCATTTGTGCTGTATCTACATTCTACAGTATTTCTTTTTTAAGAACTTGTTCTAGAATTTGTGTTGTTATAGGCTAACCATGTGAACACAGCAGCTATGATGGCCGCTATGGACAACTACAACATGACGAATGAGACTTGGATGGGTGACGTGTTGGAGTACTCAGTTCGGTTGCTACAGCGGCAGCGGAATACACCTGAACACCCGAAAGCCTGTCAGCAAGCTATAGTGTTACTTACCGACAGCCTCTATGACAACTATACGCATCTTATGAAACATCTCGACCCCCATGGACATATCAGGTAATCAGCTTGTTTTTTTTGTTCAGAATTTCATTTGTTCGTTGTAACGTGACGAATCTTAACGTATTACAGGTTGTACTGGATTTAAAACTTCATTATTTATTTGATTTTTAATTTTAAAAACTCTGTTTTTATTAAGCAAAGCCGTCAAAGGGCAAACCTTTAGAATTCGTCAATGTATGACACATTTAAAAGAATTAGATTTTTAATATCTGTAGAATAAACGTGCCATTCTGACGCTAAATTATTGCAGATGGAGAAGTAAATAAGATCTACGATACCAGATGCTGCAATCACGTGAAGCTACCAGTATCGGTATTTAGGAGATAAACTTGAATGAGCTGTATAATATCAAGTTTTTCGCATCATGCATGTTTTCTTTTCAAATTTATAAAAAGTTTATGACTATTTGTTTATGATTGTAACACTACCACCTGTGTTGCCAGTTCCGGACGTAGTCGATATGACAGCTGATTCAATTGCCAATAACAATAATATGCTGTTGGAGTATTTACTTGTAACGTAGAATCATTACTGGTGCGAAGCTCACTTGCATCATTAACTATTTTTGCAAATGTATTGGTAAAACGGTCCATTGGTCAATCTGCCTAGCCTTCCCAACTTGTTGGGGTCAGCTTCCAGTCTACCGGATGCAGCTTAATACCAGTATTTTACATGAAGCGACTGCCTATCTGATCTCCAAAACCCAGTACCTTACTGAGTAATACGATAGTCCTTGGTAAGACTGGTTGTCAGACTTTCGGGCTTCTGACGATCCGTAACGACTGTCAAAGATCCACAAACAGCGATTCGAGGCACGGAGGATTCTCGGTAACCATCTATACAGATGTTCATCCATCCACAGACCAACTACAGCAAGCGTAGCCTTACCTGATAGATCGACCCGTGCGACTGTTATTAATTAGCCATGAGCTCCTCACAGTAAAACGGTCACCCTTCGAACCGGACCGGAACACATCACTGTTTAGCGGCAATAATAGTACGATGGTGATATACTAGTGGTAGGAACTAGGAATTACCAGTTCCAGAGGTTGTGCGCGAATGTACGAGTATCTGCCGGGCCTCCCAATGAATCCGTGAGGTTTTAGTCGGTAGATGTCTGATATTTAACATTGCGTTCTCTCCAGACTAGGTATTTCCTTTCCATATCTTTATCGAAATATTTGTGTTTCTAGAGTATTCGTGATGTGGCTGCACGACGTGTTTGGTCTCCGTGATAACACTCGTACGTACGGCGAGGGTCTGAGCTGCGACCGCGACGGGTACTTCGCAGAACTCATCACGCCCTTCGACGTGACGCAGCAAGTCCTGAGGATCCTACAGGTCATGGAGCGTCCGCTGGTGTCCCAGAGAAACAAACGACTGACGGTCTTCAGTGATGTTTACGCACATGTCGAGGTACGCTCGAATATACGTCGAATTTTTCTCTCGTTTGTAATGAATAAACTCAAAAACTACTGGACCGATTGAAAAAAAACTTTCATTCGTAAATTCTATATTATCACTGACTAATATAGGCTTTATTATATTTATTACGGGCACACGGGCGAAGCCGCTGGCGGAAGCTAGTAGGAGTACATTGTTTCTGGTCACCAGTTTTATGCAGTGTTTGACAATCACGGCGGTTTGACATTTGCAAGTGGGTGTTGGGTTGGCAAGTTTTTCTCAACTTTAAAATAGAATAGTATATTTGCATTTTAACTTCGACTCTCTACATTCGAGGCTTTTGTAGAAGAGATACCACAATTTTGACAATATCACGTATGTATTTATGATAGATCGTCAAACGTTGTTGATTGTGATTAAAATGTTTTGTTCTCAACTGAAGATAGGTATACAACACCATAAAGAAAAGATCTTCTTGTATGTTGAGGAAAGCCTAAGTAGGTAGGTAGTTATTTGAAATGATTTCGGTTGAGGTACTTTACACTCTAATCAGTTTTTACCGGAAATCATAAGACTGTTGTAGATTAAACGATTGTATTATCGACTAATGTAAATGCTAAATATTGCATTGTCAACAAAGATAAGCAGATTAATTGAAACACTTTTTGAAATAGTTATTTTAAACAAGAGTCATTGCTGTTTTTTACTTAAAAGAAAATATGGTTTAAATTATTTGTTGAAATAAATAAGGTTCTTTCTCCTACATCGACTAGCCTTTGTCCTATTCTCTACGCACCTACCTACATAAAAATATACCATTGCATATCTGCTTAATATATTAGTTTTTTTTTTTTTTACATTCTTTGGCTAATGGATCAAGTGAGCATATTAACTCATTTTTTGACTAGCGATGCAGCGGACGACGATGACAGTGCTTACATGTGTGTGTGTGTGTAAAGTAATTTATTTATTTATCCATTTGGAAACTCAACAGCTTATTAATTAAGTTACATGAATTAAGAATACCCACCCCACTATAAGTGAACAGCCAATGCAGTTGCGTCAAAGTCACTAGCAAGTGACGTCTACACATGCTGCTCAGTGATAGTGAGGTGCTGACGGCACGGCATATATAAAACTAGGTTAACCAGAAAGTGGTGTAATATTTTACTCTTTTTAGGACCCCAGGAGAGGCGAGTTATATTGGAAAAGTAAAGAGAACACGGAGCAGTTCAATAGATACAAAGATCTGAGACGAAACAAGAAGGCGTTGCTCAACGATACCCAGCTCTATAAGGACTGGATGTACCAAGTAAATTATGTGCGTACTTTATTTAATAAGTCTTGTATCATAATGTTATTGGAAAACCATTTCTTGCAAGTCAGAATGATTGACTAATAATATTCTGATAATGCATTGTTTCAGAACAAATACGGACATTACTATGAAGGAGAGGAGTTGAATTATAGATTACAAATAAGTGTTTCGGTACCAGTGTTTGATTATGTAACAAGTGAGGTAAGAGAAGTTTTAAATATTAAAATCCACAAATCAACTTGCTAATGTACTCTTTATGTTATCAAACTGCACATAACATGTATTTGTTTTAACTTTCAGAATATTACGAAAAAACTTGACGAGGTAAGTTTGATTACATTAAAAGGCAAATTAATCTATATCTCCATCTTTTCTTTACTTATAATAAAATCGTAATGAAGTCAAAACTGTACATTGTTTTTTTATTTATTTTCTACGTGGTCTAGAACGATTCTAATGCCAAAAATATAGTTTTTAGAATTTTTGTCTCTTTGTTTGTGCCAGCATCACGTTGACACTACCGAATAATTTTACTCGTCTACGTAGATACTCCCTACAGATCTGATCAGATCTGTAGTGAATGTCTACGTAAAATAATGCCAAAAATATAGTTTTTAGATTTTTTGTCTCTTTGTTTGTGCCAGCATCACGTTGAAACTACCGAATAATTTTACTCGTTTACGTAGATATTCCCTACAGATCTGATCAGTCTGTAGACTATAAATTATATTATTTTAGGGATAGCCATTCGTCAGAAATAATCGGTTAGAATGCATCAGTCCCACAGACTACATAGAGGTACTACGTATCATCATTCAGTCAGTGTATCACTTTTATGCCATATTAGGTAGTTTAAACAGAAATGCAGGCGTTAAAAACGAAAATTCGCAAGGCTGCGGGTGTCGACCTCAGGACGACCTGCTTCTCACACGGAAAACTGTACGTCTCTTGCTGCCGCGGCACCAGTCCTGACCCTCTTTATACAACATTAGTTTTTGTTTATGCTAAACCCGAAAAGGGGTCATTGAAAAAAAAATCTGCTGTTCCATACATTTGTGTTCACTTAAATCGATAAAATGTATGGAACAGCTGATTTTTTTTTCGCGATTTCGATGTTGTTCCCATAGAAAAAGTTGTTCAAAATGATGAGTACATTTACCCCTTTTCGGGTTTAGTATAAACAAAAACGAATGTTGTATATTAGCAGCTGAGACCTAAACTACAAACGTAGTATACAGGGAAGTTTTTTTTAAACGTGGCTTTAATTTAGTATATTGTGGTGTCTTACGACTTCCAAGTGAACGAAGTCGCGGGCAGAAGCTTTTGTAAAAATAAATAAGGCGTGTCTCGCGAATAAATGACACAATCTGATGTTCGTAATTGCGCTGATACCGGCTTATCAAAATTTTCATAATCATAATACTTAATTATTTGTTGACAGGAAAACCAAAGGAACTCTACCAGGACGGTATGTAATAAGGAGATTAAAATGTTTATTTTGACATATTATATTAAGCACGTAATAACGTTATTCTTATCCAATCTCTAGGCGTTGTCCGTGACTTTGTTCGCATGTTACAAACTTGAATGCTCAACTTAATCCGCACACAGGTTAAGTTTCAAAATCTCCTCCATCATTGCATCTCTACAGCTTTCAAGGAACTGTCTTGGGTATATTATAAGTATTTATTTATTCATTCAATAGTACACTTACATTTTCATACATATAAGTTGGTACAAAAAAAATAACTCATCAGAGTTTATCGTGCACCCAAATTATCGACCACATAATTTAAACAAACTTAAGTTCTTAATTAAAATGAAACAATAACAAAAACAACAACGAATATTTATCTATTACTAACGAGTACCGAGACCAATCTGACCGGTCGAGGAATATCTTCCCCACAAGTTTATTTCAAGAGAGGTGGACTCTTGAGAAGAGTTTTATCCGTTGCCTTAGGTGACCGCAGATCTTTGTCTTATTGTACAGACAGAAGATACCAGCCAGACGGATTGCCGCACTGATTGTATGAGATTAGAATAATGCAGAAGAAAAAAACATCGAGTGATTTATTGCAATTTAAAGACCATTGACCTTAATTATAAGTTTATTGACTGATATAATGTAAGTCTTTCCGCAGTACCCAGTCAACAGGCTATTAGGAGTGGCTGGCGTGGACATCCCCATCGATCATTTGAAATTGGTGCTGCCTTATCATCAGGTAAACACATTGTGCCATATCCTTACGTAGGTAGAATGTAATGAATACGTTTTTATCTCGTAGGCGTTACATAGCACTCGTCTCGTAGGCATCACGTAGCACTCGTCTCGTAGGCATCACGTAGCACTCGTCTCGTTGGCATCACGTAGCACTCGTCTCGTTGGCATCACGTAGCACTCGTCTCGTTGGCATCACGTAGCACTCGTCTCGTAGGCATCACGTAGCGCTCGTCTCGTAGGCATCAGGTAGCGCTCGTCTCATAGGCATCACGTAGCGCTCGTCTCGTTGGCATTACGTAGCACTCGTCTCGTTGGCATCACGTAGCACTCGTCTCGTTGGCATCACGTAGCACTCGTCTCGTTGGCATCACGTACCGCTCGTCTCGTAGGCATCAGGTAGCGCTCGTCTCATAGGCATCACGTAGCGCTCGTCTCGTTGGCATCACGTAGCACTCGTCTCGTAGGCATCACGTAGCGCTCGTCTCGTAGGCATCACGTAGCACTCGTCTCGTAGGCATTATGTAACACTCGTCTCGTAGGCATCACGTAGCCCTCGTCTCGTAGGCGTTACGTAGCAGGTAGTTTAATGTAAAAGGGGGCGAGTGCTTGCCACCACTTGACCATAGAGACATTATTTGTGTTCGTTAATATTATTCAATAAATTGGCAAAGAATGATTGTATCTATGTATATGACGTCTACCAATTAGTATTATGTGGTACGTAGAATTTGATAATAATCATTACTTTATAAACTGCTCTGAGAAATAAGCGTTCTAAGAATACAAAAAACTTAACTCTAGGTAGGGTTTACGCTTCAGAATTTACGAGTAGCTGTAAATGTCTTTAAAAACTTGAATGTCCTCGGTTTTGGTGTGCATTCTATAGCATATTCATTGTCCAGACCTACCTTTGGAATTACCTGCAATAGTCTAAATCAGCAGTTAACACATTTATTGCACGCTCATATATCTATATCTTGTAGTTTTATTACCGTTACCTACATTGTTATGACGTCACACATTCCTCAGAGCGTCTAGTATATTTCCATCTCATAGGTATTGAAGCTAAACCATTTCAAATACGCCTTTGAAGGCACCATGAGAAGTTTTACTTGAATAAGTATTTTTGGCTACATTAGCAGCAGGTCGTGATGAAAATAAAAATCGTTGCATCTTTCAGATCGGCGCAGGAGGATCATTATTCCTCGTTGACCATCGTGGCAATATCGTATTACATGAAAACATAAAACACACGGTGAGATTAACATAATTATTTATTCATTCTGAGATAAAATAAGATTTTTACTATTTATCTCTATTAAAAACCATAAATATCCGTTATCTGCGCATAATTGTTGTGGATTGCTATCAATATTTTCTTTGATTTTCCTAATATTAAACAAAAAAACAAAAGAATAGGTAGAATGTTTGAACATGCGTCACTTTAAAACACATTACGTGACTCATGATTATTATATTATTTGCTATCAGTTCGATGGCGACATTTTAAAACCCGGATATCGGACAGTTGACCTCCTGGATTTGGAACAGCCGGCTGAGAATCATAAGCCTCGATATTATCCGAAAGAATGGATGAAGGTAACAGCTTAGACTTGTTATTCTTTAATATTCTTTATCTGTCCACGAACTCTCACCTAAATTAAATTACTAATAATTATTTTTAGCTCCGAAAAATTATGATAATAGATAAAGATAAAGGTAACATAACGATGTATGGGAAAGGCATCTACGATGACGGAATGAGAGCCATTCTGGAAAAGCGGCAGTATTTTTGGAAGAGAGTGCTGGACCATTATACTGCGGTGGTGGTACTGCCCCTAAACAACAGAGTACATGCGGTCCCTGAAGCTGCCTTCACGAGAGCAATAGCTGGCGAGGCGTGGAGATCACTGTCTAGAACTGAATACGCCGTCAACCCTGATTGGTAATCCTCTTATCAGACCTATTCATAAAGTCAATAAAGATCGTTCAGATACGACGAAAATGAGTCGCAATTCGTAAAATTTCTCGGAATTGGGTGTAAATAATCCGTTAAAAGAAAAACATTTATTTGGAAAATTTTAATACCAAGCAAAAACTGGAAATGGGGATTTTGAAACGTGCCATATCCTGCTGATAGACAACACGTTTAGTGTATCAATGTTTTCAATGCTTATCTCCATCATCATCTACATAATTAGGTCTAGTAGTCCAAACCAAACATTAAACTTTCAGTTAGAATGTTTCTCGCCCATCTATAACGTGTAAGTTCCGCCATTATATGTATGATTAATTTCCTTGTTTCCCAAATTCCCAGGTTGTATTGTCGTCACATAGAGCCGTACTTTGAGTCGCGCGAGGCTGAGGTGCGGCATTTCATCAAACGTCGCAGTGACGAGGGAGACTTCCCCATGCAGAAGCTCGAGTATCTCTTCAGCCCAATCCCGCCTTCTTTGTTTGAGAAGACTTATCAATGTTCGTCGATATTTCTAACTAGCCTAGTCTTTTACTTCACCATGCAGTATAGTTTTACTCCTTTGCTCCATTATGATTTACCTAATGCCTAGCCGAAACATAACTACCGAAGTTATGTTTCGGTGTTGTTAATTTGCCATTACATTAGTAGTTATTGAAATAATTAACAGCATTCTAATCAACTGGGAAATAGTTACCCTACAGACTTTTGCTGTATCTAAAAAGTGTTTTGTAATTTTATAATTTTTCTGCGAGGAAATCCAAATGAATAATAACCTTTATCGTTTGGTGAAGGTTATCTCGAACTCCTACCGACTAAACCCCTCCATTCCACCAGCCACCTTACTTAAGACAGACAAATTAAAAATCCGGAGTCACACGTGTTAGGGCATAAATCGAACAGATTACGTGTGACTCCGGATTTTTACTTTGTCTGTCTGTGGTGTCTTGTTGATACCTTTTAAGTCGTAGTTGGGTTTTAGTTTTTACCCGACTACGGCGAAGAAAAAAGGAGGGTTATGATTTTGACCGGTATGTATGTATGTATGTTCATCTGTTCCCTCCTATCTTCCAAACCACTTATCACAATTTGACAAATGAGGTATCGTTAGAAGCATCGTGATTGTCCGCTGGTTATAGGCTATGTGAAGTCACATTAAATTAAAAATGGCGCCCTCTAGAGGACAAAAAGTGAGGAACTTAAAAAAACAAATGGTGTAATCGTACCATGTTGGGTATCAAATGAAAGGGCTTAATGAGCACATTTCAAAAAAATATATATTATAACCCCAAAAGAATAAAAAAAAAAAATCAAGTAATAAAAACTAAAACCCAACTACGACTTAAAAGGTATAAACAAGACACCACAGACAGACAAATTAAAAATCCAGAGTCACACGTAATCTGTTCGATTTATGCCCTAACACGTGTGACTCCGGATTTTTCATTTGTCTGTCTGTGGTGTCTTGTTTATACCTTTTAAGTCGTAGTTGGGTTTTAGTTTTTATTACTTGATTTTTTTTAACATAAATAATCGTCGTCAGATGACGAAGCATGCAGATGTAGAATAAGTAAAACTATAACAAAAATGTACAAGATCAACAGCAAACAAAGCAGAACTGCAGGTAGTTACACATAAAACAAGTTTATAGTTAGATAGAAGTAGAATTCAAGTGAGACTTAACAACATTATTGATCCGTGGCATGTTAACGTGAGTGTAAGTTATCACCAACCATTCATCAACTTTTATCTGTTATCAACTTTTATCTACAGCTGGCCAGCCTGATAAACCACTTTCCAATAAGTATCATGCTTATAGATTCATGTCAACAACATAATATTTAATTTAATCACGAAACTCTCCGAACACTATGCGTCTGTCTAACTCAACCAATCACACAATTGATTACTCTTCTGAACTGTAGATATCACTATTTAAAACTTTACACTCACTGAACATTACTCTATTGTATTTTGGACTGCCGCTCTTGTCTTTCACCATGTCTCCTGAATACTCCCTTGAGTACCTTTTATAACTTTTTCGACTTATAAAAAAGGGCATATAAAATAGGTAGGCTATCCATGCTTCTGCACATTACTTGAAACTGTGTACGTCGCTAACATGATGCATTATTACACAGGTAATGAGGACCTAATGGCGAAGTTCTGCAAAGAGGCGATCGCGACGGATCAGTGGGCGCGGGAGCATGAGGTCCAAGGCACTGACAGGGACTGTTCCACCTGCGAACTGGGGTCTACCACCGCATTCTTTGCCAGTGGTAACTTTAATCAATTCTTCTAAACACTCCATCTACCAGAAACTAGTTTTACGTAGAACGGCCTTTAGAGTATCTACTACATGCACCTATGAGGTCATTTTAGCTGGGGCATCATGTAGAAATGACAGTCTATGCGTTGAGTTTTCTAGCTTTATTGGTCCAACGTGGATGAAGCACTTAAATCTCATAACCATCTACGGCTGCGTAGGGTGTGCAGAGAAATATGTTTTTTATAAACAACACTCATTAAAGTATGTAGGGTTTATTATCTGAACTACAGGTCTACAGGTAAATTCAAAACAAACCTAACTTGTCTGTCTTAGTAACAAAAATCAAAATCCTCTCTCGCGATCGATTGTGAAATCGCTAATGATAAGTGCGAAATCACAATACAATGCGGAATCACTCGATAGCACAATATGACATTGCCACAAAAATCAGATTAATACTCGATTGACCTCAAGTCAAGGTTTCTCAAGCAAAATACAGGGTCGCAATTCCTTGAAACGTGATAGCAAATCTAAAAAAGAATTACAGCAATAGCAATATCAACGATAAACAGTTTTCTAGGCTAAAGATTTAAAGGAATCTAATCGAAGTGAATTTCAAACAGCACATTTCAGTCGTAGACCATGAAAAATATTCCTTTGCTGCATATTACCGCAATCGGAAGTACCCAAATGGCGTGATAATTTTTATCTTGCTCGTTACAATCTGATCTACCCGGTTATTTGAAGTAATACTACAAAACATCAAAGAGCCGAGAGCAGTCGATAAGAATCAGCTACTTCAATTGAGCCATCAATCATATTAATAAATCGTTATCTTCCGAATACAAATCAAATTGCATCATTTTCGAAAGTTCGGTATGACCTCACCGATTTTATGACTTAGCGTCTGGAAATGCGACATATAATCTTTACATAATGTTGAAAGTAACGAAGCATGTTGATATTTTCCAGCGGATCTCGCAAACATAAGCAAACGATCTGGACGTAGACCTTATAGGTCTAGGTAGGTAATAGGTAATACGGGTTGATATCCGCAACTCCATTTTGCGTACGGGTGGGAAATCGCTTATTCGATCCACCCCAGCTCCTCCAAGAAGGCCAGCAACGCCTTGGTGTTACTGACAATCTCACGTAGGATACCTGGGTTACCGAAGTACTTTGCCCTGTATGTGGTGACCACCGGGCAGTGACCGCATGAGCGGACTGTCTGTGACTCCTATGACAAAGAGGTGTTTATTAAGACGTAGACCTTATAATCTAAAGATATTATAGTACGTATCACGTAGCGTACTGTAGCTGCCCATCCCGGTCTCTAAAAGTGACTTTGGACTGCAAAACTCTATTCTAGACTGACATTAATATAGCCCGCGAAAATCTAACCAATTTCCCCCATGAAGACAATGTGAAGTGAAACTCCAACTTGCAGTTAATGTTAATAAAATTGTCACGTACGTACTATAATTATTATTTATACGTAGATACACTAGCACATATAATATAACTAATTAAAATATTTTGGACATAATAAACGAATGACTTAAAATCTAGTCCGTGTCCCGAGACGGTTGACAAGCAGGACAACGCAGGGACGCTACTTAAGGGAAGCTATGGATAGCGCCACTTAACAACAAGTATGCGTTCTTGACTAACTTAAAAATACTTAAGTATATAAACACAATACAGGCGACACTACGTATTCTAAGATGAGTGCACAATACGTGACTCCACATGTGTATGTTTGTTGGCAGAGAGTGGTTTAACCCGTTGGCAGCAGTACCACGCGACCAGCGCACACGCCGACCCTCCAGCGGGGTCGTGGTGGCCGCGCGGGCCGACCGAGTCGTGGTACCGCCGCGCCGCCGCCGCACCCGACACCCTCATCGTTCACGTTCCCGTCGAACCCATCGGCAAGATGCGCATCAGCAAGACACGGCCGCCTCCTGTAAGTATGGCTTCATCTTAGCATGTAGATGGCGAAAAATTCAGCAAAGCGAATACCTTTTGCTGGCGCAGCCATTAGGGCCTGCCGTGTGCCACAAGATGGAAGGTGGGCCATTGTCTGTGGATAGACGCCGCATACGCACCCGAGATCCGAGCCGTCCATCAACCCCCACTCGTCGAGATTTTCTTTGCTGCGGCTGACTTCGGTACAAAGTCTATTTAACCAGCCAACGTCTCACCCCTCACTATCACACATTGTCCATAAATCAAAACAAGGTGACGCATAGTACCTATCACATAATCTTGATAAGGAGATAGTAGCTATGTGTCATCGAACCTTATCGGTTAAAAGAAGCTCTATATTTAGGATCTTATTGTGAATGGTTCTGCAAACCTCATAATCAGCCTATAAAAAAGTACATTTACAAGGAACCTTTGATGGTCTTACAAATGATACGTTAAATTACTTTGATCCCGAAAACAGAACAAAATAAACTTTTCGAAGTCCAAAAAAAATTCGGCACCTCCACGTCTAAGTTTCCCCAGGGCCTCCACATCTTTAAATCCGGTCCTGTTGGGAATCTCTACACACCTTATTGCAGCGATTGCGGGCATCCATAATGACCTCCCGGTTTTGCGGCGAGTACCGAGTTTCGGTTAGTCTTTAGGTGTATTACCGAAATCAGGATTTTCGTGGTTTAAAGCAACCCATGCGGGAAGTATCGTGATGTAGGTTTACATCGATTACAACGACCTCTCACATGAAGCCGCATCATGAAACGTCTTTTTACCCGGACTGGTTATGTTTTCCTTATTTAGAGCAAATAATTACGTCAGTAACACGGATATAGGTACAGACTTTCTTTGAATAATTTAATCAACAGATCATCGCTTATGATCAAGAATGTATTAGTATATCAGATTTGTAGATAAGCATTTAATTAGCGATAAGTGATCAAATAATTGTATACTTTAATGTATATTTCGCGGAGGCGTGAAAACGTGATGAAACAATTTTGGTTCTTATTTATTTCCTCATTCTGAAATGTTTCGAAATCATGAAAAACTTTACAGAGATTATTTATCATGATCCTACGCCTGTTTTTGATTAAGTCAAATATACTCTACGGTATGTTCTGAAATCTTAAATATCTCGAGAATTTTGTTCTACAGACTGGTCAATATTGGCAAAGTTGTAGATTAATAAATGACAATAGTTAAATATTTTGTATAAATTGGTTGTAAAAAAACACGTCAAAAGAAATAATAGTATTTTAAAACTAGATGAGATCGATGTTTCGTAACCGACTACTCTGAGAAGAAACGCCGAGACATACTGAGAGAGCTGTCACTATCTCTTTTAAAGTTTAGACACTATCTTAGTCAGATCGTATGCAGACCATGCAGATAAGTGTCTGACATGGTCTTTCGAGGAAAGCACCACACACATTTTGAATACATTGAACACTTAGGTAATGTTATGTTCCAGTACACCACTCGTTCGGAATGGCTGACGGCGGCGAAGACACTCGGCTCGGCGGAGCACGGCATCATTGGCGTGGCGGGCTACCACTTCCACCCACGACATCTAGTTGACCTGCTAGAATCTATCACAAACTTCCCTGTGAGTATACCTAGTATGAATAAAGTATCAACCAACCAATCAAATAAAACCACACAACTCTACAAACCAATAAATCAATATGGTAACACATAAAATACTAAAACATCAAAGTTGGTAGCCAATTTTACGCAATGAAATTACGGAGTTTTCAAAAATTAGGAAAGTTTCATATTAGGAAATTGTAACCACTAAAAGTCGTAACCACGAAGTCGCAACTCGAAACCTCAGCCTCGAGAGGCTGGGTAGGATGTAACCTCGCCCTCATTTTGTCGTTGCAAAATGTTTCAAGAACAGCAAATGTACAAAGAAAAAATGGAACACGATTTCAGGATTGTATAAAATAGAATAGTCATCAAAATTAATAACCTAGTTCATTAATTTTGATGACTATTCTATTTTATACGATTTGCTTATCAGTCATTCTAATCTATACCGATCTCACCACTATGTGATGACAATTTTTTTAAATAAACAACTAACCAGTCTCTCTTTCACATAGTTTTTAGGACTTGTCATCCCCATCTCTATAGTATATTAAGTAATTTTAATATTAATGTTTTAAAACATAAACGTTCTGAAATAAATTCTGTAAACTAAATGATGGTGAAAACCGCATCAAAATTCGTTGCATAGTTTAGAAGACCAACGCGGTCACACAGACAGACACGAATAGAGACTTAAATTTATAATATGTACGGACGTATAGCATAGTAATAAACAAAATAGCAGGTTTAATTGCATGTATTTTAATAATAATAATCTTTTTGTAATATTTGTGTTATTATGTTTCATGTTGGATTTTATTTCGAACGCAATGTGAATTGTTACTGAATAAATAAATTGAATTGGGTTTCCATAGAAAGCCTCAGCCTTTTACCGTCCCAAGACATTTACTACTCGTTGTTTTCTCTTCGTAGGCATCGTAGCAGTGCTACGCTGCTACAACTTTGCTACGTTAAGTGCTACGCACACTACGCAGAGTCTTGCGTAGAGGGATCTACGAAAGTTGTAGACGATGAACTGGAAATATAAATCATAAATACGTTTTTATTTCGCATGTCTCTAGGATTCTATTACTCATCATTTTTAATCTTACTAATATTATAAATGTGAAAGTTTGTGTGTTTGTATGTTTGTGTGTTTGGATGTTTGGATGTTTGTTACTCAATCACGCAAAAACGGCTGAATGGATTTGGATGAAATTTGGCAAACAGATAGTTTATAACCTGGATTAACAATAGGATATTTTTATCCCGATATTCTCTCGGGATCGAGACTAACGCGGGTTAAACCGCGGGGCGCAGCTAGTGTAAAATAAAACGCTCCATACTAATCGCCAAATTTCTTTTTAATTTCTATTATACATATTCTAGTGTCCTGAAGGCGAAGAGTGCCGTCCCCGGTGCGACGGCACGATCTGGTCGTGCGTGTTGATTGACGAGTACGGCTGGATAGTCGCGCGGGAAGGTCGCAACGTCACCGGCGAGCCGGACGAGCCCCTTACCGAGCACTTCGCGTCCGTCTACCCCACGGCAATGAAGGCACTGCTCAATGCCAGCGTGTTTGAGATGAACTGGATACATGACTATCAGGGAGTGTGCTTTCCACTCGTGGATGAGCCGCAGAGTTCGGCTATTACTGTACGTTACTTTATTTTAATTTCTTCTACAGACACATTATTTCTTGAAGTCTTTTGTATTTTTTCATAATTAATTGCAGGCGGTGCCGTCTATACTCATATCGCTGTGGCGATCATTAAGCCTTATACTTCGAGTTACACAAGAGATGGTAACGTTCATCACAATTCTTAGTTCCGGTGAGTTGGCAACAAGAATGACTAAAGACATATATGGTATGCGCACTGACATACTTACTAGAAACAATGGACCGATAGCAAATGATCTTTCATAACTTAAATGACTAATGATGATCGAATACTGATGAGGAGCTCGTGGCTACGTAATAACAGCCGCACGGGTGGATCCATCAGGTTAAGCTACGCTTGCCGGGCTTGGTCCGTACACTGGTGACCATCTTTACATATCAAGACTCCTTCGTGCCTCGGAAAGCACGTTAAACCGTTGGTCCCGGCTGTCATTCGAGGATCTTTGATAGTTATTGGTCGTCAGAAGCCCGAAAGTCTGACAAAACCAGTCTTATCAAGATAGGCAGTCACTCCATGTAACATACAGATATTCAGCTGCATCCGATTAGACTGGAAGCCGACCCCAACATAGTTGGTAAAAGGCTAGGCAGATTGATGATCTAATACTAATGCTCCTCAA
Organism: Lithophane socia; assembly: GCA_947522985.1. NCBI lineage: Eukaryota > Metazoa > Arthropoda > Insecta > Lepidoptera > Noctuidae > Lithophane > Lithophane socia. The sequence goes on from OX383267.1 coordinate 4,409,533, forward strand.
ATTAGGTATTCCTCAAAAAAAGAGAAAAAAACTAAATCCAAGGAGCACAAATGTTTGTTACAGGTTGTATAACACTAGTATCTGGTGACACGGAACAAGAGAAACAGAAACGCAAGAAGCGCCTGTGGCGCGACTACGAACGAGAGAAGTATGAGACTTTGTACGACGACCGCGTGCTCGTCAACAGAACGAGGTTCGCAGCGTGCGACAGATCTAGGGTGCTCTATGTGTTACAGGTATATTACTGGCATATTATAGTATAGGCTTTTCTCATCAGACATTTCTCAGTAGCAGCCTGGAGTCTGGATTTGTACCCGGTTGATAGCAATAGGCTCACCCCCTATTACATGGGACTTAAACATAACTGGCGGAATGTGGCTGTTATAGGTAGAGGTACATCTCTGGCCTACATAGGCACTGGCGAAATGTAGGTTACACCTCTGCCTAACCCTTCAGGGATTACAAGCATTAATTTATGTAATTCTTATATTATACATGTTGTAAGGAGAAGGGGCTCGTGGCTAAGTAATATGCCGCACGAGTCGATCCATCAGGTTAAGCTACGCTTGGTGCGTGGATGGGCGCGTGATCATTTTTACATACCGAGACTCCTCCGTGCCACGGAATTGGTCCCGGCTGTCATTCCTGGATCTTTGACAGTCGTTACGGGTCGTCAGAAGCCCGAAAGTCCGTCAACCAGTCTTACCAAGGGGTATCGAGAGGTCAGATAGGCAGTCGCTCCATGTAAAATACTGGTATTTAGCTGCATCCGGTTAGACTGGAAGCCGACCCCAACATAGTTGGGAAAACACTAGGCAGATTGATTTATCCATACTAATATTATAAATTCGAAAGTAACTCTGTCTGTCTATCTGTCTGTCTATCTATCTGTCTGTCTGTATGTTACCTTTTCACGCCTAAACCACTGAACGGATTTCGACAAAATTTGGCAAGGAGATACATGGCATCCTGGGGAAGGACATAGGCTACTTTTTATCGACATACCACGCGGGCGAAGCCGCGGGCAGAAGCTAGTATTAAATATATTAAAGCAACACAAGTAATCAACGTTGATCAAGTGCTCTATTTAATTATATTTCTCAGACATGTACTTGTTTTGACGTCGTTTTGACGACGCGTATTTAATAATGAGAGCACCTTGTAAAACCATGTTGTCAAAACAAACTAAGCTTGTATTTTAATTAACCGTATAGTTCGGAAGCGCCCCCAATTGGACCCCAACACAAAAACCTCCGCCGGCTCGGTAGCGGATCCAATTGGACCCCAGAATTACCACATACGACACCCTATCTCGATTATGGAAATATTTAATATGCTACCCATCAAATCTTATGAATGTGCGTTAATTATGAGAGTTGGATAAAAACTCATTATGTTTACGCCATTAAATCTTTCATATTCAGCGTGCAAGTTAATTAATGAACCTATATAAAATTCAAGACTGTAAATACCATAATCACCATTTTGATGACAGTGGTGGTCGAGGCTAAAAAACATAAAAATTGGTGATTTTGAACATCCATACCCCACCACAGGGGCAGTGAATAATACATCATTTAATTATTTGACGAATTCATCCATTGTTCAAGTTAAATAAATAGTGGTAATGAAGTTTTGTGTTATCCAAAGACGAAGTTTCGCGCCAATCGTGCGTGTTTTCATTTTTTCTTTTCACGAATATCACTCATACACATGCAGATACGATTTAAAATGTGACAAATATTATTCGTGATATTATATACAACTAGAAAATGTCCAAATCTTAACATAATATACGAACACAGGTCCAATAACACGTATTATTCATTACCACTACTGAAAATGTTTTCAAAATCGCCGACCATTATACTTTTTTTTATTGTAATGATGTCCGAAAACGATTATGCCAAACGATTATTTTTTAAATTTCGTTCTTTTCGATTAATTAATATGTCGAATATAAGAAATCGATACTTGGAAATTGAAATAAAATTGTTTTACACAATAAATACATTAAGCACTGGTTAAATTAATAATTTATACTTTTCTAATGTTATTTTAATCGTTTTTCGGTTATTAGGATCACAGGACCTTATGGCCGGGCTAGGTACCTCATCTTTTGAATAAAATTTCGCGCCGGAATGTTTCTATAATTGAATTTAAAAACGGAATGCGCTCGCTGTTCAAAATTATTTTAATATATTGGACAATTATTTATTTTTTATACTCTTTTCTGATAGTTTGCTACAGAATGCCCAGTATACTTTTTAGGTAGGCGTAGGCTTAACAAAATTTTGTTTGGTAATGGTGATAAATTAATTCCGCAAACGCTAATATTTTATTTTAGTTGTATGAGCTTGGTAGTTTTTGTTTTTATTAGGTTACTTTAGTAGGTACTAGAATTTTTTTTTTTTTTGTGGGAGTTTCCCAACGAAATTTAAGAAACTGACTTGTCTTTGTCGGACCACGCACAAAAGGGTTCCGTAGTTGGGATGAACATATACGCATGCACATTGCACAGCATTAATTTTTCGACTGCAAAAATAAGTTTGTATTTCTAGAAAAAACTACGAAAAACAAAGTTAACTCTGCAGTTGTAACCGAAAATAACCCATAATTCATTGTTGAAATACGGGTTATTTTCGGTTACAATGGGTTATTCACTTTAAAAAGCAGTCACTTATAAGCATCTTATCATTTTTATTATAAGATCCAACAATGCTACATGCTTATGTGAATAGATCTTTTTTTCGTCCCTCGATTGCATGTTGAGGAATGACACCCCTAATTATGTTTATCGTAATTTTACTAAACGATTTTTGGTGGTGTAAAGAATAAACCTTCTTCTAAATTTTCAACGATATAGTATAAATAGGTGTCCGAGTAAAATGCCTGTATGATATCTGAACCCATGGACGAACGGACGTGACGAAATAATTAAGAGGTCCTTTTTTACGGATTTTGGCTATCGAGTTTACAATCGATAGCGACTGATGTCTATGGTAATTTATTTAAAATACAATTATAATTTCATCTTATTGGGTATCAACACTATCACCCGAAAACCACACGACACACATGACAAAAACTTTTCGCAGCCGCCATCTTGGATTTACATTTTGACCTAACTATTGACTTTATCACCATCGCAAACTATGAAAACGACAGATATTAGGAAAAAAAAAAAATTGCAGCCACCATCTTGGATTTTCATTTTGACTAAATTCACACTTTCCCTTTCTTTCTCTTTTGCTATCAAATTAGAAGAAGACCGTCGCAAGTATGAACGCTTTTCCGAAAACTTTTTTTTTTAATTTTCTGGTTTGGCCCCCCAAAAGTGACTATTTGCAAAATCCATTTATTTACATTACACTTCCGTGTTTGGGTCACTAAAATGTATATGTGTACCAAATTTCAACCTAATCGGTCCAGTAGATTCGAAGCAAATTGGCTGTGACAGACAGACACAAGACTCGTGACATGAGTGATCCTATATGAGTTTCGTTTTTTCATTCGGTCGTACGGAACCCTAAAACGTTACACCACTTTCCACAGTGTACGTGTATGTACTTATTACTAAAATTAATTTAAAAAATAAAATAATTAATGAAAAATATACCAAAGAGTTTTTATTCAGTTTCTACAATTTTTAATCAAGTTTGATTATAACGAATATCGATTAGGCTGAGTGCAACATTTGAATCGAAATAGAAAAATTGGGTGAACGGTAAGCACTAAGAAGTGTCACGTCGCACCACAATTTTTGTTAATTTTTGTTCATATTTGATCGTGTTTTTTATCTAGTATAAGTATGAATAATGGTAAAAGTAAGAATGCAGAAAGAATGATAATATCTTTATTTGGTCCTTTTGCATATTTTCAGCAAGAGAGAAGATTGTTTATGTACATATTTTCAGGGAATCTGAGTTGCCTACTTTTTGAATAGGGGTATTTATACCTATTTTATACAACTTTCGCAGTCGACTGACGCGGTTTGACCGACCTCAACATATAATTTATGATATTTACCACAAATTTATTGTATAAAATAGATGCGGTAACATACTTTTTTTAATAAATTCGAATGCTGAAAGTTCATGTAAATTCCTGATTTTCATGACGGAATTCGCAACACCCCGTCGAGTTAGCTGATGTGTCACGTGTCAAAATCTTGTCGAGCAGAGAGGTTAAGTATAATAAGTAGGAAGTCCGTCCCAGACATTATTAATCTATTATTCATGTTCTGATGCTATCTTCTAACATTTAAATACTTGTTAGCCATATGTAAAATTTTTGTTAAGATAAATGTAATTGATTTGATAAGAAATTACTTAGTATCCAAATTACAAGTAGGTATTTCCTAATCGTTGATTGCTGTAGATTTTCTTGGCCTCATAACTTATCTACTTTATAACATAACATCACGCCCGAATTCCCCGAAGGGTTGGCACATTTCGCCAGTTATGTTTTAGTCCCCTGTAATAGGGGGCGAGCCTATATTGCTATCAACGGAGCAAAAATCCAGAATCTGGGCTGCTACTGAGAAATTCCAGCCCAATTGAAGAAAACCCAATTAACACTTTGCACGACCCGGGAATCGTACCCAGGACCTCATGCTTAACAGTAGCGTTACACCACAACCACTAGACCAACGAGGCTGTCACTATCTCTTTGTGCTTTATAATCAAAACAATTAAAAAATTGTAATTAGATATCGATATGTAGGAGAAAAGGCGGAAAGTAAAGCGTCTTTAAAAAAATTGTATAAAGTGAATACTCTGTATACAACTAACAATAATAATTTCGTGATTTTTAAAGCCTTATCTAAATACCTACCTACTTCGAAGATTTACAATCGATAGCATCAGCGGCCGATGAGTTTTATGATGACTCATTTTATTGACTCGCAATTCAACAGCTGCATTTCTCCAGAGCTCCATCCAGACCTTTGCTCGAATCTTAAAGCTTAGCTGAATATTTATTTGCCCCAACTCCCCGATCTTAATTTATATTTTCAATAGATCCTTTTGTCTTTCAGGACACGCCAAAAGCTCAGGAGGCTCTAAAGAGACCTCCAAAGCCGTGCACTTGGCCCCTCGTAGCAGCGCGGGTGCCGCAGACCAATCTGCTGCTCGTGGCCGTGTACAACCCGTGCAAGATGAAGGGGAAGCCTGTCAATGATCCTTTAGTCAATGAGCAAGTAAGTTCAGCGGCAGCGTAGCCACCATGTCTTGCATGCATGGTTTGGTGGACCGACCGGACAATTAGGCCTGAATTCCTCTTACGCTGATGTCGGCCGCGTACGGTCGGTCGCGTACGGTTGATCGCGTACGCGTAGCAACGTAGTACGCGCCGCGGACGTCAGCGTCGAAGTATGGTGCTATATCTATATTGCTATATAGAACACAATGTATATACACACAGCATCATCACAGACATCAGCAGGAAAGACCTAAATATTTCATAATAAAGTTAAAGTTTTAATGGCAATCCATTTGTGTATTTTAATTGAAATACACAAATGGATTGCCATTACAACTTTAACAATACTGAAATAATATCCTGTCAACAAAGGCCTCACTTGAAATTAGAATTGTAGGTACAATACTAGGAGGTTTATTTATAAACGTTGCTTAAAATTAAGTGACGTTGAACCGTCAAAAATGTATGGCTAAACAGTCGATAATCATTACTTAAAAAGCAGCGTATAAAAATAAACCCCATAATTTCAAAATAAGGAGAAGGTTGTGTCAAGGAGTACCTATGTAAAATATAAAAGGAGAATGATCATCATGTAGGTATGAAAAAAACCCAGAGTGAATAGATACGATGTAGCTCATAATTTTAGTGATATTTAGTGAAGTCATTCTGTAAATATTTCATAGATTCGATGGCTAAATGTTATTTGTTTTTCATCAGGGCTGATATTTTTTTTTATATATCTTCGATTTGGGTATCTATATGTATACCCGATATAAATACATACATTTTATATTGCCATTAAGTTTTTCCGTAGGTATCTCTCATTCATTTTTCAGAGGCACTCAAATGATAAAGCGTATTATATCAACGTTTTACTTTTGATTGCATCTTAATCCTAATTAGTACCTAGGTACCTACCTACCTAATCGTAGATTATAATCCTATCGTCAGAGTAACTGATTATTCGTGGAATAACATGGAAAAACATCTTGAGTGTCGGCGCCGCGAAAATCGACAGTCACTGTTATGTATGTGAAAGCAATTCAAATCAAATCAGTTTACGTATTGCAAACGTGTTCTAGGTAGAGAGGTCGGAATAAAATGCTGTGCCCTAACAGGGACATGTACTCTTTAGCTTAGTTTAGTCGTAGCCTGTTTACTGTGTACTCGAGTCGTACATTGTGTACATGATATGTACTCTGTAAGGGCACTACATACATTACGATGATTGCATACACATTACATACAATATTTTCTACCTTATTAGAGCTCCTTGGTCTAGTCTTCAAAGTCATGCGCAATCGCGCATGCAATCACTTCAGTAATCACTGAGCGTGGGGTCCTGGATCTGATGCCCAGATCTGCCAGTGTGTTTGGTTTGCATGAGGAATTTCTTAATTGGAATTAGAACGCCCTGAGTTTCCATATTGAAACTCAGGAATCTTGAGAATTGAAACTCCATAAACTCCTAAATCAAACCATATTATATGTGCGAAATATAGGTTTACCTACTGACTATACACTCTGCCCAATCCCTCGAAACATATAGGCATGATATTATGTTACACTGCCTCCTTTGTTAAAGTATTGGGTACCTACTATTTACATGCAGGCTGCTGAAAGCTTTTCTTTTCCTTTCCTTTCCTCCTCTTTTTTATCAATGACTCCTGTTAAAACAATCAAATAACAAAGCTGCTGTTATTTAGGGTAACTCTCCCCTACACGTAAAGTGCAGGGGAGGTACCCTAAATTTCATTTCTATTTTTACTTCTGACTTTATCTGCAGTACCTGGAAGTGGAGCCGGACGTGAAGGGCTTCCGCCAGAGCTCGGCGAGCAAGTTGGCGTGCTGGCGCAACCGCGTGCCGCTGCCGGCGCGCCCTCCGCACGTCAAGTGCTACCCACACAACTATGCACAGGTATTATAGCTAACTATAAATTGTACAAGGATCTTTTGTCGCGTGGCCAAAATCGGAACTAACGTCGCCATCTTGTTTGACACAATTTCAAAAACGCCTCACTGTCAATGTCATTAATGCGCAAAAATATCCTTTCAAGCCGTTTCCAGCCATGGAAATAGTATTTACTTTAAAGTACACCTTGTAGCACTCTAAACAACAATGGCCGCTCGAAATTGTCTATGGTTTAGTGACGCGGTAGTATGAATTCTAAGTTCTGGTGCTATCGATATTACAAACAATTTCCGCACATGGAGTAGATTGTTTTTGATATTTTCCGTTTGTGTAAGTTTGAAAACTTTACATAATATAATATAAATTTCCGTTAATAATGACTACTAAATGTACGGGAATAAATGCCATAGGTACCTACTTATTGTTGTACGGACCGGCGAACGCAATAATAAAGTACCGCTGGAATCATAAATTATCAATTGTTTTCACAGGCGCTATCATACAGTGCCGCTGGTTATGTAGTTATCATTTTGTGTAACAGGTATTTTCATTGGGTTGAACGTCTAGTCTGGTCAATATTAGCTGCTCTAAACCACCATTCATTAAGTTCCTGGCAATATTGTAATACCAGAAGTATCCATCGTAGATGTGTTGCAATCACAGAGATAATGGCACCCGCGTTCAAAAGGTTAAGAATGTGGAAATGACAGATTTTTCAAATTTCCAAATAACATTCCACTTTTTTTTGCAGGAGGTGGGTTACAGGCAGTGCGGGCCCTGGTTACCAGACCCTGAGGAAGAAGATGCTTCATCACACATTACCGTGTCAAACTCACTGCTCTCTATAATTATTGTTATGTTCCTAATTAAACATTACATGTTGTAAAGCTCCGAATGTGTCAAATAAAACAAAATTCCACATTTCCATTAACTTGTTTATTTCAATAATATCTAAACAAAGATATTTGGTTCGGAAATGATTGTAATACTGCACTGCTACCCGCAAACATTAGAAAATTACTAAACGTTCAATACATTGGTAGATAGAGGCTAAAAATGTAAAATCATGAGTAATTAATTGAAAATGGAATGTAAGTAAACCGGTCATTTCGTTGTGCACTGAAGTGTCGCGCTCAAGCTAAGCGTAAGGCTTATTATTAAGAAATATCGAGTTAATCGATATCGATGAATCAAAACATCAACAGAAACTCAACGCATCAGTGGACAGAGAACGAAACAATAAGAAGAACAACTTAATAAGAAAACAATAAGATAGAAATACTACACTAACACTACGCATTCCTATCTAATACAAATTAAGATGCTTGAATTAAACAGTATTCCTCTCATTAAAGTTTATTGCTTATGGTCGGCATTGTAACATTAAATTTATCTTGGTACTTGTGATTCTCAGCTCTTTATCCTCATGATAAAAACCTCAATCTAGTACTTAATATATCAATAAATTATAATAGGTTGATGTCCTTTTTTTTTGGTTAACGGTGTTTAAATCCTCATGGATGTCCTCCGCCGGAGGGGATAGAGACAGCATATTTTATTTAAATTAATAATTTTTAAAGATTTCATTCTTTTGATGTGGGAGATTCTTTATTTCGTAAAATTAGCTACCAAAATAATATAGACCAATTAAATAGTTGAAGTCATTTTTGAACATCCTAACTACGGGTTATGTCATATGCGTTTCAGAGCTCGTCTAAGCTGAAATGACGCGCATTACTACTTAATTAGTATACATATTAGTATACGAACACAAACACCGTAAATGCGGTAGTTGGGGCGCGTCATTTCAGCTTATATGAGCTGTTCTTCACTCCAATTTTAAGAAGTCAACAAAATCAATGACCAAGCACTGCTGCAGTATGTTCCGTTATTTATCACTAAATATTTATACACGTGCTATTTATTACATACAACCCTGAAAGTCAGACTATTAAATGTTCTATTATCTTTCATTTCGAACTGCCTACAGACTTTATTGAATATAATAACACAAAATTGTAATACGGCGATGTAAGAAAAAAGGGAAAATATTAATTACTTATTAATATTCTAAAGACTTCTTATTTTAATGAATACTCTTACGCCTCCATATTAATCTTATTAGACAAAAATATATAGCTAGATATTTTTCTATTACACTTCTTTATATCATGAATAAACTTTAATATCTCAATGTTGTAAGTCAACTGATTCTATTAGTTCTATTATTGAGCCTGAACAACTACGATGCGAATTCTATAAGACTAAAATGATATCAATCACATTTTTATTCAACAATCTTTGGTTCGACTTACATTATAATCATCAGATGGACTGAAAGTTCCGAGATATAAATAAAGCATTCCCCAAAAGTTCCACTGCGCTAAATGTTCTGCTAAAATCAACTTTATGTTCTAAATCATTGTGAATTTCAACGAACTAATTTATGAGTTTGTTATGTATAGTCGACCTAGTAATTGCTTTACCACCTTTGACAACAATTTCTTGTGTCCTGAAACTTCACTAAGGCGCCATTTCCACAGACGAGAGAAACGTAGCGATAGTCACGCTGGACCGTCAAATTATCGCCGCGATGATAATCACCGTGTGGAGATTGATTCATACAGTTTCTATTGAATTTGATGGCACGGCGACACTATCGCTGCGATTTTCTCGCCCGTGGAGATAGCGCCTAAGATTGAAACTATCTAACGGTCACATAGACAAATAGACCTTATCGTTTTATGACGTGCAAGAGCAATAACGAGGTCGACTTTACGTAAAGCAAAATCATTGTTTCGAAACGTTCTAATCGAGCCTCTTTTAGACCATTTGACGCAGTTTCCAATTTCAAAGAAACGCTACTCTGTAAGTAATACAATTCGATGATAATTAAAATATACTGCGTTCGATCTGCATTGTCACCATACATAAATTGTTTTTCACTATCACGACGAATGCAGACCTAATGCAACAATCCTTAAGTGATTAAAGTTTCGCCGACATTTTCTTATTTTTAACATCAAATGTTAACATGTGTATTGCACTGTAAGGAGTTTGATTAAATCAGGACAATTTATTTGCGCACTTTTATAACTATCTTTTTCCATACAGATAGCTTCTGCTATTTTCGAAGAACTTTAAGGAAACCTTATGTCAGAGCCATACATTTTACGTCATTTGACAATCGACCATCAACACAGATGAATACAGATTTTTCACTCCGCAAAATCATTTAAATAAAAACCGACTCTTGCTACAACACTATAAAGTGCAATTCAGGTCGCACAGCGCTAATTACCTACAGTTATATTCACCTAGGAGTTGACTCTCTTTCTATCGCGTAACTGACTCCGTTACGCTCACTGAATTGGCCTGACAAGACGGGCCCGCCGTTTACTTGTAGCTTCATACGTAAAATTCGGAGTGAACTATCTGTATTCATCTGTGCCATCAATCATAATCATCTTGAAAAACAACTGCCAATACGGCTTCGTAAATCTTATCTTTCGTAAATCTTCAATAGCAAGAGTAATCCGTGTATGGAGTAGATAGTAAGTTTGCTTACAATACAATATACGACACTACTAACTCGTCAATATTTCCGTTGTCAGTTCTTTTTTGGCACTATGTAATCTATGAAAATATTCAAAACTAGAGCTTTGATTTATATTTGAACAGGAATTTCATTAAATTTGTGACAACGCTATTAATAAAATACTGTCGTTATTTCATAGGTCCTTATAACTATCATAGACTTATTTTGTATCCTCATACAAGGTGTTTTATATTGTAGCATAAATAAACAATAAATAACTAAAGCTCAAGTATTCTGTCTTTGCCGTGCGTTTTCTATTAAACCTTTTCGATTGCTTCGTCACCAATTTTACTTATTAGCGCATCCAAGGATACTAAACGAGACTGTTATATTATCGCCTATGGACGTTTAGCGTCCCTCAAAGTGTTAAACAGCTTGAATATTTTTTGGGCCCATAATTACCACATTGAACCAGGAATGCATAAATCAGCAGCTGCCATGATTTTATCCGTCTATTAACCCCACGGCCAAGACAGTTCACATAGAAATAAATTATACAACACAATATACATAAAACGTAACAAATCTTTGGTATTTAATACATAGGCGAAGTGCATTATGCTACAAATAATTATTATCAACGTAAGAACACATCAAATGTGCAAAAATAAAGTAAATCTACACTGGATGGCAGTGTGTGTATAATAAAATCAAAATCTTAATATCATCAACGGAATGTCAATAAATATAATAAGGTACTGTTGAAGGGCATACAGAATCAGACGAAAATTATCTTGCTTCATAAGCAAATAAGAATAAGAGAAGACTAAATTGTAACTAGCACTAACAATAGAACAAATTAGCCATCTTTAAAAAAATATTGGCATATAACTTTTACTTCATCAAAAATAAAGGAGTGACGAATTTAAAAAAAATCTAATAATACGCTTTAAACTTACGATTTAAAAGTTTATGTAAAGCCGCACACGATACTTCTAACAGCTGCGTTCAACGATTTCATATTAATAGAAGCTTGTTGTAAATATCGATCGTCCACCTTAAGAAAACGCAACCAGAATCGGTTACCGGTTTGGTTAAATGTGTCAGCAATGCATTCAACCTATAACCGATACATCCGCAGAGCTAGCAATCTGCAGTGCTAGAAGTATCTCGTATGCTTCAGACAAAGAGTAGTGAACAAATGGAGAGACATCGCAAACATTTTTTTATTGACATCTGCACTGCCCAGATGCCAATTCATGACACCGTTGGAGACACTCGTACAAATCACAAACCTTTTTTTTTTCTTTTATCTGCGGAATTCACAAATTATACTTACACTGATAGCATACATTGGTACTCCATTTGCTAACTATTCTGTGACTTTACACCTAAATCCATTTTCACACGGTCTAGCTGCCGGGCACCGTAGTGGTGAGTATATGGATACGTATAAAGCACACGTAAAATTAATCTGGTTTGCGTAATCTTTCGCTACCGAGTACCAGGCAGACAGAACGTGTGAGAGGGTGCTAACTTGTCACGTGTGTGTGCGTAGTTGAGCGAACGCGAACATGCGTCTACTCTTCTTCCGACTCGGAGTCTGAATCCGGGATCGTGTTGAACCAGTTCTCCCAGTTAGACGGCGGACCCATCACGGTGCGACTGTAATACATACATTTGTTTTTAGCTAACTGTTCTTTTATATTATAATCTTTGTCGAAGCGGTAAAACGCGTCCATAGTGGAAATAGGAACACACTAGTTGTAGTTGAATTAAAAAAATTAAAAGAAAATTGAAAGTTCTTAACAAGTTTCAATCATTCTGATGGAGTGGGTGGCAGTTATTTTAGTTTAATCTCAGATTCCCAGAGAATTTTGGATTCATAAAAAGGAGACCTAGCCTATATCGACGACGCGGCTAGCCATCGCAGGACTTAGAAGAGTCGATAGACATCTCATCTCTCTCAGCCGTTAGCATGTTTCGAGGGCATGACCTCGAATCCCACATACAAAGAAACAAAGATACGTGTGAAAAATATAACCCTCTCCTTCTCTCTCCTCTTTGCTGTCGCGCAGTCGGGTAACAACAATATGTACGTACGTCTGCTTGGTGACGGGCTGCGGCAGCGTGGCCGTGGGTAGCAACAATATGTACGTACGTCTGCTTGGTGACGGGCTGCGGCAGCGTGGCCGTGGGTAGCAACAATATGTACGTACGTCTGCTTGGTGACGGGCTGCGGCAGCGTGGCCGTGGGTAGCAACAATATGTACGTACGTCTGCTTGGTGACGGGCTGCGGCAGCGTGGCCGTGGGTAGCAACAATATGTACGTACGTCTGCTTGGTGACGGGCTGCGGCAGCGTGGCCGTGGGTAGCAACAATATGTACGTACGTCTGCTTGGTGACGGGCTGCGGCAGCGTGGCCGTGGGTAACAACAATATGTACGTACGTCTGCTTGGTGACGGGCTGCGGCAGCGTGGCCGTGGGTAGCAACAATATGTACGTACGTCTGCTTGGTGACGGGCTGCGGCAGCGTGGCCGTGGGTAGCAACAATATGTACGTACGTCTGCTTGGTGACGGGCTGCGGCAGCGTGGCCGTGGGTAGCAACAATATGTACGTACGTCTGCTTGGTGACGGGCTGCGGCAGCGTGGCCGTGGGTAGCAACAATATGTACGTACGTCTGCTTGGTGACGGGCTGCGGCAGCGTGGCCGTGGGTAACAACAATATGTACGTACGTCTGCTTGGTGACGGGCTGCGGCAGCGTGGCCGTGGGTAGCAACAATATGTACGTACGTCTGCTTGGTGACGGGCTGCGGCAGCGTGGCCGTGGGTAGCAACAATATGTACGTACGTCTGCTTGGTGACGGGCTGCGGCAGCGTGGCCGTGGGTAACAACAATATGTACGTACGTCTGCTTGGTGACGGGCTGCGGCAGCGTGGCCGTGGGTAGCAACAATATGTACGTACGTCTGCTTGGTGACGGGCTGCGGCAGCGTGGCCGTGGGTAGCAACAATATGTACGTACGTCTGCTTGGTGACGGGCTGCGGCAGCGTGGCCGTGGGTAGCAACAATATGTACGTACGTCTGCTTGGTGACGGGCTGCGGCAGCGTGGCCGTGGGTAACAACAATATGTACGTACGTCTGCTTGGTGACGGGCTGCGGCAGCGTGGCCGTGGGTAGCAACAATATGTACGTACGTCTGCTTGGTGACGGGCTGCGGCAGCGTGGCCGTGGGTAGCAACAATATGTACGTACGTCTGCTTGGTGACGGGCTGCGGCAGCGTGGCCGTGGGTAGCAACAATATGTACGTACGTCTGCTTGGTGACGGGCTGCGGCAGCGTGGCCGTGGGTAGCAACAATATGTACGTACGTCTGCTTGGTGACGGGCTGCGGCAGCGTGGCCGTGGGTAGCAACAATATGTACGTACGTCTGCTTGGTGACGGGCTGCGGCAGCGTGGCCGTGGGTAACAACAATATGTACGTACGTCTGCTTGGTGACGGGCTGCGGCAGCGTGGCCGTGGGTAGCAACAATATGTACGTACGTCTGCTTGGTGACGGGCTGCGGCAGCGTGGCCGTGGGTAGCAACAATATGTACGTACGTCTGCTTGGTGACGGGCTGCGGCAGCGTGGCCGTGGGTAACAACAATATGTACGTACGTCTGCTTGGTGACGGGCTGCGGCAGCGTGGCCGTGGGTAACAACAATATGTACGTACGTCTGCTTGGTGACGGGCTGCGGCAGCGTGGCCGTGGGTAACAACAATATGTACGTACGTCTGCTTGGTGACGGGCTGCGGCAGCGTGGCCGTGGGTAACAACAATATGTACGTACGTCTGCTTGGTGACGGGCTGCGGCAGCGTGGCCGTGGGTAACAACAATATGTACGTACGTCTGCTTGGTGACGGGCTGCGGCAGCGTGGCCGTGGGTAGCAACAATATGTACGTACGTCTGCTTGGTGACGGGCTGCGGCAGCGTGGCCGTGGGTAGCAACAATATGTACGTACGTCTGCTTGGTGACGGGCTGCGGCAGCGTGGCCGTGGGTAGCAACAATATGTACGTACGTCTGCTTGGTGACGGGCTGCGGCAGCGTGGCCGTGGGTAGCAACAATATGTACGTACGTCTGCTTGGTGACGGGCTGCGGCAGCGTGGCCGTGGGTAGCAACAATATGTACGTACGTCTGCTTGGTGACGGGCTGCGGCAGCGTGGCCGTGGGTAGCAACAATATGTACGTACGTCTGCTTGGTGACGGGCTGCGGCAGCGTGGCCGTGGGTAGCAACAATATGTACGTACGTCTGCTTGGTGACGGGCTGCGGCAGCGTGGCCGTGGGTAGCAACAATATGTACGTACGTCTGCTTGGTGACGGGCTGCGGCAGCGTGGCCGTGGGTAGCAACAATATGTACGTACGTCTGCTTGGTGACGGGCTGCGGCAGCGTGGCCGTGGGTAACAACAATATGTACGTACGTCTGCTTGGTGACGGGCTGCGGCAGCGTGGCCGTGGGTAGCAACAATATGTACGTACGTCTGCTTGGTGACGGGCTGCGGCAGCGTGGCCGTGGGTAACAACAATATGTACGTACGTCTGCTTGGTGACGGGCTGCGGCAGCGTGGCCGTGGGTAACAACAATATGTACGTACGTCTGCTTGGTGACGGGCTGCGGCAGCGTGGCCGTGGGTAGCAACAATATGTACGTACGTCTGCTTGGTGACGGGCTGCGGCAGCGTGGCCGTGGGTAACAACAATATGTACGTACGTCTGCTTGGTGACGGGCTGCGGCAGCGTGGCCGTGGGTAACAACAATATGTACGTACGTCTGCTTGGTGACGGGCTGCGGCAGCGTGGCCGTGGGTAACAACAATATGTACGTACGTCTGCTTGGTGACGGGCTGCGGCAGCGTGGCCGTGGGTAACAACAATATGTACGTACGTCTGCTTGGTGACGGGCTGCGGCAGCGTGGCCGTGGGTAACAACAATATGTACGTACGTCTGCTTGGTGACGGGCTGCGGCAGCGTGGCCGTGGGTAACAACAATATGTACGTACGTCTGCTTGGTGACGGGCTGCGGCAGCGTGGCCGTGGCCGGCGGCGGCTGAGGCGCGGGAGGCGCGCGTCGCTGCAGCGTCTGCGTGCCGCCCGCGTCGCCCGCGGAGCCCTCCCAGCCCGCGTCCAGCACCCATCTGCATAAACGATGCACTTTTAACCTTTATCTAATAGTCCTCCTGACCGTACTAGGCCACGGCGGCCAGTCTCAGCGCATATTAGCCTTCGGCGCGGGAAATATTATGGTGCACAAGTGTGTCCGCAGACAGGTGAACTCTTTCTTCCCTCACTCTCATAGTCCGATGGGACGATACGCAACCCGACAGTCGCGTCGCTCTCCCGGGCACAGGGCCAGCGGCGACACGTGCGCGCGAGTCGCGGCGGTATCACACCGCACGTCACAACATCCAAACTGTTATTAAGAAATTACAAATGGAAAAAACCCAATAACACTTTGCCCGACCTAGGAGTCGAACCCAGGACCCCACACTCAGCAGTCGCGCTTGCGACCACGAGACCAACGAAGCAGTCCTATTAACCATTACTAGCGTTGAAAAATTACTGAAAAGCATAAATCCGAACACTAATCATAATCATAATCATAAATAAGTAAGTATATAAAAAATATCAACAATTTTTATATATACATTCAAATGAAATGAAATGAAATTTATTCCAAAAATTATAAATAAGATGTCGGAATCACTTTGACACAACAAATAAAAATAAGCAAGATGGATTCGGAAATGTCGAATCCATCTTGCTTATTTTTATTTGTTGTGTCAAAGTCTAGTATCTGATTACCTCTAAGAAGAAATGGCGAAACAAATTCGGGGGTCAAAGTCTCTTTTAAAGTCCAAAAATTAAAATATACTAAAAATATCGTGTAACAAAATGCAGGGTAGCATCCAGAGTCAACCTGTCCCTACACACTGTACAACTATTTGTCACCTTGACCCTTGATATAAAGAAAGAAAAGAAAGAAAGAATAACGTTTATTTGGACACAGTTTGTGAAACACGAAATACAAAATATAAAGTATTCAAATTGTGTTTTAACAATAATTCAGCATTAATGCCAGACAGATACTGTCTGACGCTGGTTTTCTAATGAACTTTTTGGGATATAATTTGACAAATGCAAACTTAAAAAATAAACTAAAGCAATCTGATCTCATACCTAGAGCTGCTGGCAGACTTGCAGTTCTCGCACTCGCTGCGATAGTCGTCGGCGTCTTCCGCGCCCGGCGCCGAGCCCGAGTAACTACACACGCATGATGGCTGGAAACGGTCTCACTGTTCAAACTACTGGCGGTGCGTTAGGCAACATACAACGGAAAAGGATCTGTTAGGGCGTGGCCCAAATCGGAACTAACCCCGCCATCTTGTTCCAATACAATTTCTGTGCAAAGAAAACTACAGGGGAAAAACAAGAAATGTCAGCTAAAATCCTAACTAATATTATAAATGCGAAATTGAATTTGTTTGTTTGTTACTCTTTCACGCTAAAACGGCTGAACGGATTTGGGTGAAATTTGGCACAGGGGTAGACCATGACCTGGTATAGTACATAGGATACTTTGTATCCCGATATACCCACGGGATCGAGACTTACGCGGGTGAAACCGCGGGGCGCAGCTAGAACAAAATAAAGGTAGACTGCGCGCAAGATCCTGCCAGGGTTGCGGGTTAGTCTGAAAGGGATACCGGGACCTTGGCAACAGGCAACTGAAGGAACACGGGTGTAAACGTCGTTGATGTTGCGTGCCGCTTGTGCCGCGTTGCTGCCACGACGGTACTCATATTCCATAATTACTCGAATTTTTAACGTATCCATGATGACGAAAAATATTGAAATGCGATAAAAATGTAACGCTAATCATTAAGCAAATGACTTCTTTTGAAAAAAGAATTCCATGTTTTTAAAATAAAATTAATTTGCAATTAGAATTCATAACCAAACAAAAATTATTTTGATTTGAAATGACCAGTACTGCAGAACGGCAAGTTCATAGGTAAAGACCTATTATATAAGTTTAATCATTGTAAAAACAACACTGAGATAAAAAAAATAGAGACTTTGATTCGTTTTATTTTTGAAGTTATGCAAATTAGCCTTCTTCTGACATTCCTTGTTTTCCCCCTGTAGTCTTCTTTCACTAATGTTCTAATCTTTTATCCGTGAAATAAAATTGTTGTCTGACAGTTTTTGTATGGAAAAACTGACAAAATTCAAAATTTATTCGCAGGATAAGACTTATACTCGGTACAAAAGTTTGGTGAAATTCGCCCTAAGACCGTGTCAACGGACAACCAAGTGACTATATTTCCTTATTTATCCAAGTCATTGGCCAATAATATGTTAAGACATGGCTTTTGTTTGTTTATTTTGTGTTATTTTTTCTGTTTTTTGTATTTATCTATGTTATCAATTTTTTTCTTATGAGTACGAGCACAATACCTTATCGACGGTAAGCGGCAGCGTCGGTTGCGGCGCCGGCGGCGCGGGCGTGGCGTGTGTCACGTGTGGCGCGTGAGCGGCGTGTGGCGCGTGCGCAGCGTGTGGCGCGTGTGCGGCGTGTGGCGTGTGTGCGGCGTGAGGCGCGTGTGCGGCGTGTGGCGCGTGTGCGGCATGTGGCGCGTGAGCAGCGTGAGTCGCGTGTGCGGCGTGGGGCGCGTGCGCAACATGAGGCGCGTGTGTGGCGTGTGGCGCATGCGCAGCGTGTGGCGCGTGAGTGGGGTGTGGCGCGTGCGTGGGGTGTGGCGCGTGCGTGGCGTGTGGCGGCACGAGAGGCGCGGGCGCGGGCACGACGTCGGGCGCGCGCTCGGCGCCCACGTTCTGTTCCTCGCTGTGCGTGCGACCCCGCCAGCCATTGCCACCGTTTAGGCGTGCATGGTTACTAGAATTAAACAAAATAAGATGCTGATTGCATTTCGCAACATTGATTGCACATTCAAAACACGAACGTGACCGAAGTTGATTTTTCAATGTTTTTTTTTTTTTTTAATCTCCACCATTAATTAAAACTAACGTTATCACAAGTAACTTACGTATCTGCATCCAGAACCGGCTCAATATTTCTAGTAATATCATTAGCAGACGCCAAGTTGAGGTTCCTCGGCATGCTTCGTCCGGTGTCGGCGTTGTGTCGGCTGGTGTCGCTCGGCTTGTGGAACGAGCGCCGGATCTCGTTGTGCAGCGAGCGGTCGGCGCGCGTGAAGCCGGAGATCGGCGTGTCCAGGAGTGTCGCGTCCACGGCCGTCGATATGCGCGGGATTGTGCGGTGGCTGGAATTCATTATTAATGTACTTTATAAAAATCTTAAATCCATTAATTCACAGACAACGCACAGCCTATAAGGGTCTTCATCGGGCACACGATGACGCCAAAAAAGCGCAGCTAGTTATTTACATCATCAGACTTTTGGCTCCTAAAGATCAGTATTTATTTAACGTGTATTAATAATGCAACATTACTAACAGTGAGGTGTGTACGTTGGCAGTGTTGGTGTAGAAGCCGGGCACGTTGTGTGGTCGCTCGTGGTCGGGCTCGCGCTGCAGTACTGACAGTAACCCGCGGTTACTGATAGCGCCCAGGGAGCCCGTCAGGCGGATAGCACTCGGGAATCCAACCACTGTAGTAATACAAACAAGATGTTACTAAAACATAAAGTCAATATTAGGGTGAACTCAAATCACGGTCGTATAACGTCGACTGTCGCCCCATAATCCTAATCCTAACTAATATTATGTGCTTTCCTAAAACACACAGTGTTGAGGTGAAGAAAGCTGATGTAAATTTGCCTTAAATTGGTTATCTATGGTTAAAACTTACCAAATGATCCATGGTTTTATACCTGTCTCTCTCATTCACCAGCGTGCATCCCTTTCTAATCTAGAAGGATGCTTGTCACGAAGCTGTCAATGTCATTATAGCGTTTGTAAATTTTGCCGGTAAAACACCGAAAAATTTTTCCAAAGTTAAAAAAGTGTTGAAATACAATAATTTATTGTTATAAATTAGCACACAGCGTTTATTTAGTGTTGTGTCGTGTTTCTCCATTGTGAATTAGTGTTTTTATGATGAATCCGGACCCGGAGGATCCGGATGAAATTGTGCGGGTAAGTGTCGAAGGTGAACAAAGTTCGAAGGTTGACGCTTCGGATGGAGGTCAGCAATCGAATGGAAGGAGACCTGATGACTCATCATCATCTTCTTCATCTTCCTCTTCCTCGGAGGAGGAGGAAGGCATAGCTTCACCTCCGCCCAACAAAAGACGAAAAGTTTCACGTAAGTACAAACAAGTTCAGACATGTACTGACCCGCGTGTAGAAACTCTTATTCAACAAGTGGGGTTTATATCTAGTTATTTAACTAGCTTACCTCTTCTACCGACTAATCCTAGTCAATCAGGGCAATTCCTCGAACAACGAGAGAGTGATCCAACTCCATCCACATCTACTTTTTTGAGAAATCCGACAACTTCTATTTGTAAACTCTCTTTAGGTGAACTTGGTACAGAGTTTGACGAGAAAACAATTATTCCACATGCTGACAAAGAACGATTACAAGAATTAGCTAACCTTCAAAAATTTGATACCCCTTCTTGGAAGGGCATTCGTTACAAAAAAGCTCTACAATCTTGCATTGCCAGTCCTGGTTTTGTAGGTCTTAAACTTAATGAAGAGTTGTGTCATTTCAACAAAAACAAGGACTATTTAGCTCCAACTGAGCAGTTATTAGCAGGCTTGTCTAACAATATTTTGGAACAAAGACAACTATTAAGGTCAGGATTACAAGATGTGCTTGACTGGGCATCAGCAAACCCTAATAATTTAAATACCAACACATTGTTTGAAAAGATTTCTGGTACTTTTGGTCCTGGGTCCCCGTCATATAAAAATTCAGAGACTGCAATGCAGATTGTGTGTGGTAAAAGAGCAGAGTGCATTGAAGTGAGACGGGACCGTATTTTAAAAGAAATTTCAAATCCAAATTTAAAAGCTACATTGTATAATGTTCCACCAAGTCAGGAATATCTGTTTAGCCGAAAAGCTTTGCATCCTATCATAGCTTCTTTAGGTGGATCTCAGGTTTGGCTTAACACTCCAGGTTACATTAGGGAGAAAAAAGCTTTTAACACAACTCATGTTCAAAAAAGACATCACGGAGCTTATAAAACTCATAACAAAGACTACAAGGTAGATAAGAAACATAACCTAAAATTTAAAAAGAATCAGCCCTTTCGAAAAAATCAAACAACAAATAACACACCCAACACCAATAATAAACAAATCTGACTATCAAACAAAAGCCTTCAAAGGGGGTTGTCTAAAGGACCATGCCCATTTATGGCAACAACAGGGAGCAAACAATTTTATTTTGAACTTAATAACAGGTGGCCGCATTCCATTTATAAAGAAACCCCCGCTTCGGTATCTAGACAACCGTGTGTTAAAAAAGTTTGCAACCAGGACAACAAAAGACATGACAGACATGATCTATCACTTAAAACAAAACAAAATATTAGAGACACCGCCAATCCTCAATCCGGGCTTTCTATGTCGAATGTTCTTAGTAAAAAAATCAGACGGAGGGCTACGTCCCATATTCGACCTCAGAGGTCTCAACTCATATGTGTCCGTGAAACATTTCCAGTTAATTTCACAAACAGATGTAGCCAATTTCTTGCAGACAAACGATTGGTTAGTGAAAATAGATATTCAACAAGCCTACTTTCATTTACCAATTGCGGAAACACACAGGAGGTTCCTCCGTGTGATTTACAACAACGAAGTGCTGCAATTAACAGCCTTACCATTTGGCCTGTCATCGGCTCCAAAAATGTTTGCCACAGTAACAAATTGGATTGCGGAAATCCTACGTGCACAAGGTTTCCGCATAATTGTATATTTGGACGATTTTTTCCTGGTCAATCAGGATCGTACAATACTAGTTTCTCAGGTTGCGGAAACACTGAGAACATTGGATACCTTGGGATGGCACATAAATTACCACAAGTCTGCTCTGGAACCCTCTCAGGAGGTAGAATATCTTGGCCTAGTATGGAACACTCAGCAAAACTGGGTGAAACTTCCTTCCAAGAAGATAATAAAAATAAAACTAATCATTTCCAAAATGTTGAGCAATGGAAACAGTTCTCTGCGAGAAGCTCAGAGTTTATTAGGTTTGCTGAACTTTGCAAATTACGCAGTATCTGGGAGTCGACTTCACTGTCGCAGAATGCAACTGTTTCTAAAACTATTCAATCAAAACAGACTACGAGAAAGAAGAAATCTTCCTCTGCCTGTTCAGCAAGACCTAAAATGGTGGTTAAAAGTCATAGAGCACAGCTCAACACCAATAGTCAAGAAAAGTGTGACTCACTTCTTGACCACGGATGCAGCGGAATCAGGGTGGGGAGCTCAATTAAACAGCACTTACCTATCAGGAAAGTGGACTCCATTCCAAAAACCCTGGCATTCAAATATGAAAGAAATGTATGCTGTATTTGCAGCCATAAACAGTCAGCGGATGACTCTTCAAGGTGCACACATACTCATTCAGTCCGACAACAGGACTCTTGTTGCATACCTCAGAAACGAGGGGGGGACACATTCCCTCGCACTACTAAGGCTGACAACCAGGCTCCTCAAACTTGCAGAGCAGTTACATTTAACTCTCTCAGCCACTTACCTCCCGGGGAGGCTAAACGGAATTGCGGATCGCCTATCAAGGGGTCGCAAAGTACCAGAGTGGCATCTTCTGCCCCAAGCCACGGAGGCTGTATTCAAAGTGTGGGGCGTCCCGGACGTGGATCTATTCGCGTCAAGAGAAACGGCTATCGTACCAAGGTACGTAACATTGGATTCCAGAGACTGTTACGCAGATTTCTGCGACGCTTTCAGCCGACAATGGGACTATCAGCTGGGCTGGGCATTTCCCCCACCAAGCTTAATACCAAGAGTACTAACTCATTTGAACAGTGCAAAAGGAACTTACATCCTAATAGCACCGAGGTGGACCAAATGTTTCTGGCTACCCGACCTGCGAGCGAGAGCCATAGCAGAGCCACTTCCGATAAAGAACCTGCGGAAGGTCTTAATAGATCGGACTACAGGCAACTGCCCTGCACAAGTGGACAAGTTGACTCTCTTTGCCTGGAAAATTGGGGGTGGGCCGACCAAGTTGCTCACTGGACCGTAGAGGAGCAAAACTTGTTAAAAAGTAGTTGGCGGACATCTACTTTAACAACCTATAATGCCCCAATTAAAAGATGGTTATCCTGGTGTAACACTAATAAAATTAACCCAAAAGCACCTGAAGGCCAACAAGTTGCTAGATTTTTGGCAAAATTATTTTTAGAAGACAAACTAGCTTATAGAACTATTCTCCTGCATAAATCAGCTGTCTCAACTTACTGTGCAACATCAGAAGTAGATATCTCAAAACATTTTTTCATTCATCAAGTTTTAAAAGCCATTTCACTTGCTAAGCCAACTGTACAAAAACTACCAATATGGGACACTGCAATATTATTTAATTGGCTAAAGACTTCAGCAAATTCAGGTTCTTTATTTGAAATAGCTAGGCGAACAGCTTTAATACTCTTGCTAGCCTCGGGTCGTAGAATCCATGATCTAACATTATTAGAAAATAGCCCAGAAAATCTTATTTCTACGGAAGATGAGATTAATCTTTGGCCAAAGTTTGGTTCAAAGACAGATTCAAAGACACACAGACAGTCAGGTTGGTTGTTGCGGAGACACCCAGACCATCGTGTCTGCCCTATCAAACACATTAATAGTCTTATAGACATGTCTAAAAATAGAAGAAGCACAGATAGGACTGTCACAAGTTTATTTATTTCTCTATCAGGTAAATTAAAACCTGCTTCAAGAACAATGATTGCAGGTTGGATTCGTAGTATTTTTAAAGATGCTAATATTGATGCCCCACCGGGCAGTATCAGGTCAGCTGTAGCCTCTAGAAGTTGGTTGGAGAATAGACCTGTACAAGAAATACTTGACAGAGGAAACTGGAAGAGTATTAAAACGTTTCAAAAATTTTACTGTCGTCCAGTTAACCAAGTTAATAATGCCAACTCCAATGTTGACTTATTGCATTCAAACTTTTCTAATATTGATTAAATTTATATAATGAACAAATTAAAGAAATCATATCTTTTTGCAAGATCTTAATAACCTAGCCCTTGATACAGGTCTAATTTAGAATTCTTTTCTTATAACTATTATTATTATGTATGCAAATGGGCACCATTTGTTTGCAATTGATTTTTAAAGAATTTTACAATCATGTAAGGAATGTTATAATTTTTGTTACATTGAGTTCTAATAAAACTGATTTATATTCCAGAACAGTGTTATAATTCATTCATCATAGCGTTTGTGTTTATCACCAGCAGATACCAAACAGGTCTTCACCTCAACACTGTGTGTTTTAGGAAAGCACATAATATGACTGTTTTGCATTCCAACAAAACAGGTATTATGTGTTGAATAAAACACACAGTGTTGCAGCAAGCCTCTTGCTGGTGAGTTGAAGACTCTATGACATTGACAGCTTCGTGACAAGCATCCTTCTAGATTAGAAAGGGATGCACGCTGGTGAATGAGAGAGACAGGTATAAAACCATGGATCATTTGGTAAGTTTTAACCATAGATAACCAATTTAAGGCAAATTTACATCAGCTTTCTTCACCTCAACACTGTGTGTTTTATTCAACACATAATACCTGTTTTGTTGGAATGCAAAACAGTCATATTATAAATGCGATAGTAAGTTTATTTGTTTGTTACGCTAAAACGGCTGAACCGATTTAGATGAAATTTGGCACAGGTGTAGACCATGACCTGGAATAGTAGGTACTCTACATAGGATGCTTTTTATCCCGATATTCCCGCGAGATCGTGACTTACGCGGGTGAAACCGCGGGCCGAAGCCAGTATATCATACGTCTAAAAATATGTCGTCAATCGGCCGCGGTCTGGTTGTACCTTTAAGAAAATTATGGAAAAAGAGCTGTTACGACAGCATACATATATGTATACAGAAATTTTGAATCAGTCGGAAACCGGATGAACGCATCGCTGTGTAGCGTCATTATCGAACTCACATATGATTGACGCCGAACCTTAAAGAATCCTGATACGATATAATGACCCTTAAAACCGTCCACATCCTAATCTTACCATTATAACAGTTGATGAACAACCCCTGTTGCATCTCATCTCATCCTCTCATAGATCGCCACAGTAAACACAATCACCAATATTCTATAAGGTTCACCAAAAGCAGTGGAGTCTGGACTCGAGCCCGGTTGATGGCAATAGGATTCCCTATTAGAAGGAAACAGATAACATCGTGAGGAAACCGGCATTCCAACGAGATATTTCTCGACGGCATGTGAAGCCAAGTCAGAGGCCCTTGGACGGCTTTAAAACTCTGACAGCAGTTTTGTCACTAGCCACACGACAAGAAGACATAAGGAACTTAAACATAACTAGCTACATGTGGATGTACTATAGGTACACCTCTTTTTTATTGGGCGGGAAATTATCAAATAACTTCTCCCGCTCCGCCCAGAGCGGGAGAAGTTATTTGATAATTTCCCGCGTGTCAGACTGTTACTGTCTAAAACCCACCCGTGTTCCTTCAGTTGCCTGTAAGTTGCCAGAGGCCACGGTATGCCTTTCGGACTTTCCCGCGACCCAATCCGACGATTAGATAGGTACACCTCAGGCATAGTCTTCGGGGATTACAGGCGTGATGTTAGGTAATGTTGCCAAAACTTTGGTGATCTCAGTATTGTTTGTAGCACAATTTGACCGAACGAACCTATACTTACAGCACTTGTTATTGTTATGGTTAGGATATCCACCACTCAAAATATAAACAAAGGGAAACAATAGCACATTGAAAATAATGACGTTTACGAAATCGGCTTCGCTTTCAAAGCCGAACCGAAGCCGTATTCCATACAAATAAAATTGAAGTAACTGTTTGTAGTGTCAAAATAACAGTTTTTGACTAAATGCATATGAAAGTATATAAGGTACTTATTACATAAAAAAACATTGTCTGTCTGTCTATTTGTTCCGTCTAATCTCCGAAACGGCTGGGCCGATATTGACGGGACTTTCACTGGCAGATAGCTGATATTATAAGGAGTAGTTAGAGAGGAACTTAGGCTACTTTTTTTTAGAAAAAGAATTAGTGTCCACGCGAGCGAAGCCGCGGGCAGCTGCTAGTTCAAAACATTTTATTTCACATAAACCTACATGGCCACTCATGAAACTTCAGAAGCTAGGTGAACGGTTCCAATTGGTCGTTTCCTATGGAGAAGAGCCGGCAAGACACACCACGGTTACTCTTTTAAAAAAATTGTCATTTACAATGTGTAACGTTCGTGCAATTTATAGTACTTACTATTAGGTGCAAGAGGGTGGTGCGGCATGGGTGGTGGCTCCCTACCGTCTTGCTGATGTACTGGCTGCAGCAGCGGCGCGTTGTAGCAGTTCTGTGTGTTGGCGATCTGTTAACATTACCGGGAGAATACTTAGGCTTCTTGCTTGAAAATAACTTTGTATTATGACGTAGACTGTATGTTTGAGTTTACTCAAAGTTTAAGTTTTACCGATTCAAAGACAGACCTCGAAATATTATGTTGCTATTAAATACTAAGCTTGGAACACTACGCTCCCGTCATATTAAAAACAGAATCAAATGAAATGTGATTCGGATTTCCGAAATTGACCTTATTTCGATACAGATAAGTTCCAAATTCACAATTCAAATTCGACATCATTGAAACGGGAGTGAGTAAGACAAATTTTCAAAAGTTCGCTTGCAATTATATTATTCTAGATAACAAACACAAGTTCATTCATGCCAGATTACTTGAAAGTTCATAGGACCGTTTTCACCCTTATTTATCGGGCAAATTACGCATTGACATTTACATGTCTGTCGAATAAGATAACACATCCCACGCCTTCTGTAAGGCTGATTACAGATGAGTGCGGCTACGCTCGTGTAGGCGGTAACAGGCGTGAATATACGCGTACTTATGTATAACTTAGTATTGTTTCATTAGCACGCTATGTAGTTTTACTTGAATTGATTTTCTTCGCTATCGGCCAGTGCATTGACTGCACAGCTGATTGCGCGTGTCTGAAACTAGCATTACTTACAACGTAGTGGAAGAATTTAATCGTTTGAGTAGGTAATGCTTACTAAAATTAATGCGACAGAGAGTTTGTTTGTTGGATGTTTGGCACATAGGTAGACGATGACCTGGAGAAGTAATTAGGCTACTTTTCATCCTGGATCGCAGACGAAGTCGCGGGCCACAGCTAGTAATAATAATAAAAATGAACGGGAATTTACCTTATGACAAAGAATTAAGTTTTTCAATGGCCTCAGTGTAGGTCGGCTGGCCACGCCATCGTGTGCACAGTAGCGACGACGGCTCGTTTGATGCTTATTGTTAGTAAGAACCCAAGGTGGGCTAGTTAAACAAGCTCATACATAATATGTGACCTGTGTGACGGGGCGCGGTATGTTGACGTAGCCGTGTCCGCCGCACTGCAAGTCGTCGGGCCGCGCCATCGTGTCTACAGTAGCGGGGTATGTGCGGTGGTACGATGGCTCATTTGACAATCTGCAAACGGTATTATTGATACAGGAAATGTGACTTATCTGTGTTCTGTCTATCCTAACTAATATTATAAATAAAAGTGAGTTTGTTTGTTTGTTACGCTTTCGCCCTAAAACAGCAGAACGGATTTGTATGAAATTTGGCACAGGGGTAGACCATGACCCGGAATAGGACATAGGATACTTTTTATCCCGATATTCCCACGTGATCGAGACTTACGCGTGTGAAACCGCGGGGCGCAGCTAGTGTACTATACAGTGTCAAATTAAATTAGCATTACATTTGTACACTCCACTGACGTGATGAATCTTTTTTTTTTTTCGTTTTGGCATGTTAATTTGCCCCTGTAAATATAAAGGAGAAACTGAATGGCCGACTTACTGACCAGGCACAGCCAAAATTACTGGGACTAGGAACGTGGAATTTTGCAGACGTCTTTCTTTTATATAACTTAGGGAAGCACTAAGGAGTTAGTGTAAAATCAACCTTAAACAGGGTGAAAAGGGGGGGATTCTGTTTGTATGACAAATCTTATTCCTTAGGTCTGGAATGCGAACCAATGACACGCGTGCGTTTGGTGGCATGCGACAAAATAATAAAACTACCCTACTTTTTCGATAATCAACGAACAGGATAAATGGGGTATTAAAGTTTTCATGGGATTTTACTGCGTTGGTTGATTCACTAAAAAATTGGTACTTACTTATAAATAATTCATCTTTTAGTCAAGTAATGGAAACGTACCAACAACGTAGGAGAGTAGACATACCTCATGGATTCAGGGCGACATTGTGCAATAGCCTCGTCGTACGGCGGCGGCGCTTCCCCGCGCGGCAGGTAATTGCTGGGCGGCTTCCACGCAGCCAGGGCCGTCTCACACGTACCTCCCATGTAGCCCATACTGCCGCTTATGTACCTGTAGGCAAAGGATTCCTTACTGTGAAAAATACATAAATTTTGGCAAAGGCGGACTGTGCCTACAAAAATACATAAAATCTTCCGGTTATACTCTTTCTCTCAGTGCTGCGTGACCATCTAGTAATTTTATTGGCACGGCTCGCGCCAAATATCTCAGTTCTTCTGGGCCATTATTGTGTCATGAACTACAATGAATTCATTAAAATTTAACTCCTCTACACCCAAATGAGGTGAAATGCAATTCATTAGTGTCATTGAATTGCATTGAACGAAACCTTCGTCGGTATGAAACACTGTGGCTCATGGTTTAGCTATTTATCACGTGCCCCCCTTTGAATTTCATTACATATTTCTTAGGGAATTACAATAATTGAATTCCTAAGCTAACAAGGAATCCATACCTACATACTGCGTACATGATGCGTATTGTATGGAAATGTTTACCACAGTCGAGACGTAAGGCGCGTAATTCATTCGTGATTTGTTTTATAATCTGCTGTATTAAAGGGATTCTAAATGCATACATTTAAATTACCCAGTTTATTGTTAAGACCTTTGTAGGTATTATCGCTCTGAATCATAATCTCATGCCGAGATAGAAATATTCAGCAAGGAGTCTGTAACCATTTATTAACCAGTCACCAAGTTAGTTAGGTTTACGGTACGATTTTCATTTTAAGTCTCCATTCATGATAAGGCACCTCAAAACAAACTTGTAATTCACCAGTTTTCGGTCCCTCTGCATACAAAATTCTGTCGATTTGCTCTCCATAAACGTAATTGTATACGAATCAAAGGATTATATGACGATGTGATGACTAACCATCTGCGCAATTCAAACTGTAGGTCAATGGAATGGTGATCACACAATAAGTTGACTAACGTAACCGCGCGAGAGCGGCTTCATCAAGAGTTATTATCATTTATGTCCGTCTTTGTTATGTTTATATCTTAGTTTGAGTTGTATCATAACTGGAGGTGTTTATTCCACCACATTGCGCCAGTTATTTATTTATTTATCATAAGCACACCAACAGCCAATGACTATATAGCCTCTTGACTGCTCATGCGGGCGACTCGGGCTCACGACACATCAGTTTAATTGAACTGATATTAGATGACGGTAGAAGTGGCTTTTTTAGTTTTGACCAGTGGTTGGAACTCTGCACACGCGGTTATTTTGATCTTAAAAAACATAATAATAAACAATTATGAGTTAATTGGTGTGGAAAATCGTCTAGAACATCCAACTATAAAAAAGATAGCATTACTTTTCATCGGTAAGTAGAATATATTTGTTATTTAATAATATTATGAATTTATTGCAGGGCTCAAGATAAACTGGTTGATACGTAAAGGGGCACAAAAAAAGTACACCACATAGATGTCTTTTTGAAAAGTCCCTTTCTCTCGCTAGGGTATTGCAATACGTCTGTCCCTTTCTATCTGCACTTATACTGGAGAGTGTTGTGATAACTTCATAATAAAGCAACTATATTATTGACGATAAAAATTACAATGTTATGGAAAAAAAATAAAAAAGTAACATTAAGTACTTAATGTTTACATTTTAAATTTCAAAATATTCCGTAACCTTATGAAAAGTGGATTAATGCACTTCATAGAGAAAATTTTATTCTAAATAAATATAGCGTTGTTTGTTCAAGGCATTTCACAGCAGATTAAAAATAAGTAATAGCAATGTCATTTCCTTTCGGATAGAACAATAAATTCTCTCTAAAGTGAAATTCAATTTAATTATTGTTCAATAAGGAAATCGTCGAATCGACGTCGATTTTATCGATATCGATATTATTGTTGCAAAACTGACTTGTGCCTCACTATGTTTGGGACTTTAGTCCTGACATTGTTGCATCGGCCAATCACAACCGCTGTAATGTCTTAGTCCCCCGGCCCGCAGTGGTGAGTCGTGTGCCTAGACGAAATCGGTTTATCAGCTCTCAAGTGGTTTAATACTCTTTGCCTTTACTCTTTTTACAGCACAGTTATGAACCAAATAGGGCCCCCTATTTGGTTCATAACTGTGTTGGTGAGACTATTTGTCATCAATCGGTTACAAAAGACTTCGGGCTGCTGATGTCACTTTCGTAGTGGAAGGGATCGAATCAAACCTAGGACATTCGTCATTGATTCGTATTCTACTGCCTAAATCCGATTAAGTAATCGCGGGAAGTTGGTAACATATCCACGCAGTTTTCGTACTGATAACGAACAAACTCGCCTGCTCTTTATACCATTCCATTCATTTATTACTTCATGATTCACTGCTTCATAATTACATTTAAGTTTTAACTGCTTCACTTTACATTTAGTTAAACGGTACTCGGTAACATCAACTACATAATAATTAGCAACAAGGACGGCAAGCGATGTGTAACTCAACTGTAGAGCAATCTGCGACATCCGGTATAAGCCGCAATCAAACGTAAAGAACTAAAGACGTACCTCCTTGGTACATACTCGTACATATTTATATCGAGAAATGCGGTTTTAACCAGCTATAAGCGCGAGATTATGTTTGTGTCTACCATTGGATGGATTAAATATAGAACCGTTAATATCAATGTGTAATTGTGTATTACCACCTCTTTGGTTGAACGAGCGCGGTTGGACATTCTGGAGACTGGAGACGCCACGCCCCGTCCTTTTAAAAATCAAGATTTTTGCAACTTTTTAGAAAACACGCCCGATTAAGTTCCTCCTTAAGACGCAATTAACTTGGTTATGAGCTCGCATTTGGGTTTAGCCGACCAACTTCGCGAGTTCGGACATCCAAATTTACACAGGCAACCTTGCCAATTCACATGGAACTCTATATCTAAGGTTTCAAAACATACACGACATTGGCATAATACGACTTACTGCCAATTTCACCAATAAAACTGAAGCGATCAGCACATCTAAATTGCATTAGGAAATCGCTCTCAGTTGCTAAAAAAAAAACATACCCAATGCTAGTCAAGCTCCTCTGATCGTCGGCATGGGGTGGCCGGCGTCGCTTCTGCTTCCGCACGCGGTACACCACGAGCGCAACCGTGAGCAACACCACGCCGGCCGCGCCGCCGGCCGCCAGCCGCACGTTGGCTTCTGCGCCCTCCGCTGGCTTCACCACGTCGTCCAGACAAATGAACTCGCAACATGTGTTCCCGACGCGGAATGATCGACAATCCTGGGTTTTCAAAATATTTATTATATCATTATCATACAACCCGTGTGTCCGATGAGAATTTCAACGTCAAAAATGACGAACTTCTATACAAACTTTCATCCCCTATTCAACCTCTTTATTCGGGGATCATTTTGAAAGAGGCACGGAGCGGCTTGGTAAATAAAGATGGTCGCCCATCCACGGACCAACCGCGGCAAGCGTAGCTTAACCTGATTGATCGACCCGAGTGGCTGTTATTTCTTAACCACAAGCCCTCATAACAGAGATACAATTATAATATGTGGTGGTTGTTTCGAAAATAAAACGGCTATCAATAAATATCAATATCAAAATATATATATCATATATATTTTGATATTGATATTTATTGATAGCCGAAAATATATATATCATATATATTTTGATATTGATATTTATTGATAGCCGTTTTATTTTCGAAACAACCACCATCACTATGGTGTTGGAAATCCTTGATTACCTATGTTTTAGATAACAACGAACGATGAGTGGTGGGGGAACACCATTGAACAAGGTCATTGACCTTGACGTCAGGGTCGTTGAGCTTGAGGTCAAGGTTAAAATACCGAAAGTCAAGTTCCGAGATTCTCCCAAGGTCACAGACCTTGACCTCAGGGTCGCTAACCTTGACCTCAGGGTAATTAATCTTGAGGTCAAGATCAAAACTCAATAATAAAGAGGCATAATCGACTTATGGATGGTTTAAAAAAAAGGATTTTTTCCTCAGTGCCCCATTATGTACACTCCAACCCTATAGGGTTTTATTTAGAAAGGGGACACAGCTTGTATTGATAGGAGGTTTCTGTCTGGGACCCTAACCTCTTTCTTAGCTTTGACCCAGTTCCTGATTCAATTATTTAGAAATAAAATTTATATTTAATCCATACTAATATTATAAATTCGAAAGTTAACTCTGTCTATCTGTATGTTACCTTTTCACGCCTAAACCACTGAACAGATTTCGACAAAATTTGGCAAGGAGATAGATGGCACCCTGGGGAAGGACATAGGCTACTTTTTATAGACATACCGCGCGGGCGAAGCCGCGGGCGGAAGCTAATAAAAAATATATTACAGTTGATAGTTATCTCTTTTATTCATTACCGCCCGCGGCTTCGCCCGCGTGGTATGTCGTAACATACAGACAGACAACAATCAGAGTTACTTTCGAATTTATAATAATAGTATGGATTTTCTTTATGTATTGTGGATCATTTTCTTTGATTCATAAAACAAAACAATTTTTTGTGTTTTTTGTATGTGTACACTAATTATTATGAAAGTTATAAATACCATGTAAGATAAGCTCACCTGCGGAGGTGAACATAGTACCGCCTTACAAACTTTAGGCAATCCATTGTCACAAACGCAAAGCGTACAAGTATCTGGGCCAGGCACGTAATGAAGGCCGTGGGAAATCAACCGACCGCGCAAATCCGTGCATTGCTCCTGTGCCGCTATACCTGCAATTTAACATCACACAATACATCCAGGCCACTGGCTCCACACTTAAATGCCATAGTTCACCACTATTAATTTAAATAAAATAATTACAGTAAAACTGTAAAGTCGATAAACACAGCACAGCCTTTCCTAGCATTATGATTTGTTAATTCAATCAAATAACATTTAAAAATGTAAGACACATTTTTGTTGGAGAACTTTTGTCCTATTTTATAATCGATATTCACTCGTCGGGCTAGCCGTGTAAAATCTTTTTGATCATGCGTCTTGGCTGTTTTGCTCCGCTTTGCGTTTGCGTACATGACAGCTGTCAAATCATTAAATGTCAATGTCAAACAAATGCGTTTGCACTGGCGAAACATTGCAACAAAACATGTTTAAATCTCTAGTTCCTTCAAAAATTGTATGGAACATTGACAGAAGATAGAGATTTCAACATGTTTTGTCTTGAATGTTTCGCCAGTGCAAACGCACGGTCAGACAAACACAACACTGGTCATATATATTACTTTACTCTATGACACTGGTTTACCATTGTTGCTTGTTGAAGTTATCAAGTAAGAAATTCTAACTCGACTAAGGCATTGCAACACTAGAAAGTGTCTATGATATCATTTGACATTTAAATTCGAATACTTTCTCGATTTCCAAAACATGTAAAAAATAGATCAATTAAAATAAAGCGCTGTGATTGGCACTTCACTGCACTCTTTCTTGTTTACCAAAAGATATGATTGGATGATATAAACAGTCATTGGTGCTTCAAAGGATTTTAACCGGAGTTTACCGGAGGAATTCGTAAAAGAAAACAGTGGTAATCTGGTAGTTCCTTGATTTTTTGTATTTTATTTTACAGGGCAAAATATTACATTTTCGCTGAAAATAATGATCTGAGAAGTTAAGAATGGCTGGTTTTGGTGATTTTTCCGGCTACAATAGGCCATACGGCTTGGATCCTAACAGGGAAACTAATGACTTGTACGACACTCGCTATCAGCAGATATATGGTTATCATACTCCTGTAACTGAGGAGTTTCAGGGCCCACCTTTGGTTATGGATGATGTTTCCGAAGACGGTATGTTAATATTATTGCACCCACAAGTTTACATATGAATCCCATTATCCGTGTTTACGCATCGAAGTGGGAACTTAGCCAAAATCTTAATAGAAGCAGAAAGAAATGACATACGTAGTATTGATAAAAAATAAAATTATTTAATCAAAATAATCCTCCTAAACTCATTTTCACCCACTGTTGTGTAATAGGTAATTAATAAAAGTTGTGATAAACAATTACTCAACACAAGTGTGCACTAACTGGACCTATCCACTCAAATCTGTGAGTTCTTTCCTCAAAAGACCATCTCAGACACTCATCAGACAGACACATGATCAGACCAAGATAATGTCTCCAGACAGTGAGTTTGTTTTGGTTTTTCTCCTCTGAGTCTCTCTCTTATAGTCTTTTAGGAAACACAAACCTAATCTAGTTTCAAAATATAAATATTATTTATTATTTTTAAAAGTGTTTTTTACAACCAAAGCAATTTTCAGAAATTATTATACCAATTATCAACCTATCTAGAGAATCATGATCTCCAATTTCTATAATGGCTAAGTACAATTAATAGATAAAGTCTTATTGATTTCATTAACATAACACGTTGATTGTTTCAGATACCAATGCATATGTTACAACAGCTATAAGTATTGCAAGTCTTATCACTGAAAACTTATTAAGTCACCCATTTATTGTGTTGAGAAGACAGTGCCAGGTTTGTTATTAATCAATGTTTTGCTATTCTGAATTGGAAAAGCGGGATATCAGAGAAGTTCAATTTAATATCAATGCATCAGTAAAAAGTAGACTACTTTAAAACTATATACATTCATTATACACTAATTAAGAATCAATTGTCCGGATATCAATCAATAGATTAGAATCAATCTTGCTTCCACATATCTATTGCATCACCTATCACAGCTATTACATTATTATATGTATTACACTAGCTGTTACCCACGACTTTGTCTGCGATCCAGGATCAAAAGTAGCCTATGTCCTTCCCCAGGTCATGGTCTACCCATATGCCAAATTAGTTAGAATTCATTGGTTGTGTTTTAAGTATTAAAAAAACTTAGTACAAAATGTCACATTATTAACATGTTCACAGGTCCACAATGGTCTGAAGAACTACCATATAGTACCTTACACCCTGCTGCCTGTGGTCGCGCGACTGCACCGGCGGCAAGATGTCACCACGCTGTGGAAGGGCATCGGCTCTACCTGTATAGTAAAAGGACTAAACTTGGCAGTAGAGGATGTGGTCTGCAAAGGCACTGGCTGGCCTAAGTGAGCATCCGGAATATGTAGCGTTATGGAATTTTAATAGACAACTAATACAATATTTTTCATCATAACTATTTTCTATTGTTATCAGGGAACTAGGAAAATGTCAGTCCGTCTTGCAGTTCCTACAACATGTAACATTAAAATGGTAATAATAATAGCATTTCAAATTTTTTAAAAATAATTTATTAATTCTATTAAACTTTGCTGCCTATTGACCGCCCCAGCTGTACCGCCTCAGTCGTATTTAAATGTCTGAGAATGAAGACTATGTCTATGACTACACTACATTGAATGCAATAAATGATGACCATGATTATGATTATGTTCGTTTTATCGATATATTTCATTGCCCAACCCTATTCGTCGTAGGTATTTATTTGTCGATGTATGTGGTGGGCGTTTAGGGCACGGCAAATGATATAATATAAAACCCAGCGGTCTGTTGGCATCAAACAGTGGAATAAAATAATGTTCAAGTAATCCTATCCTATTCCCATAAAATAAAACTTTTAAATTTTCAGTGTAAGTTTAGCAATCATCACTCCATTCTACTCAGCAAGCTTAGTAGAGACCGTACAGAGTGACATAGCAAGTGACAAGCCAGCACTCTTGGATGTGTTCAGGGAAGGTTTTATGCGCATCTTGGAGTGGGGCACGCCGAGTAGAGGTCGGATGCTGCCTATATGGGCGATTGTCTTCCCTACTGTTAGCCTTGGCATCACCAAGTATCTTGCTCAGTAAGTATCATGTCATTATCACTTTGAGAATATTAAGAGCCAGTTCAAAAATCCTGCTATGTTTTTATTCACAAATTACCATCTGATTAATGGAATGAATGTTTCATATTTAACAGGTTCAAATTTCATTTATCATATCTCAAGGTTCATATTTATCATTTCAGCCTTTATAAAATTAGATTTTAGTTACCTAACTAAGAATAGAATAATACCCTAAAGATATTAAATGTAGATACAGACCTCATTTCATTATAATTTTGTACTTATCATATTTCTTTATTTTCCAGCATAACCTTGAAGAAAATCACTGAAAAGGTTCTCCGTTTCCAACAGAGACACAGACATGAACTGAGTGACTCCTACAATGTGGAATACAGTAAAAACTCTGCAAACCCTTTGATTGAAGATATCAGCTTAAAAGCCAACATAGTATCTTTCATTGCAATGGAGATTTTATTTTTCCCTGTGGAAACTATAATACATAGGCTTCATATACAGGTAAAAATAATACTTACGTATCTTTAAAAAAATATGAGTATCCAAACAAATTGGTCCCATGACAGGATTGCCTATTTGTCACCCTTTCAAGTCAATCAACTTGAAGGAATTCCCTGTTGTGGGTTGATTTTTTTTTATTAGTAGTTGTAATAGTGTGTGCATCTATCTCAAGATAATGCTTTGTGTAGTAGTTTAGTATATACTTATTTATGCATTATTTCATTTCAGGGGACCAGAACGATAGTAGATAACTTAGACACGGGCACATCAGTTATTCCAATACTGACTGGTTATGAAGGATTCATGGATTGCTACAATTCAACCATAGCTAAGGAGGGAGTTTCTGGCTTGTACAAGGGCTTTGGTGCATTAGTGTTACAGTTGGCTGCTCACTTGGCAATTATCAAACTGACCACTTTGGTTGTGTCTGAAATATCCAACCTGTTAAAACCTGCTAAATCTCCAACTTCTGAAGATTCTGTTCAGTCTCAAAAATATTTATTCAACTAGTCCTTAATAAATATTAAATGCAGTATAACTCATAGCTAAGTTCTGGGCCGACTTAATATACATAGATTAAATTGCCATTGACACAATAAGATCTATAAAATTATATTTTAAGTGTAATTTATGAAAGCATTGTCCTGTGAGGCTATTTGAAATAATATTAAAGTAAACACAAAATTTGGGTTTCATTATATACTGGCATATTCGTTTTTGAAACCTAAACATAAGTGAACATCCCCTTCCCAGTTACCCCTATTCATTGTCAAGTTGAAATTAAATTAATGATCTCTTAGGGCATTGCTAGAATAGCAGATAATAAATTATGTATGACTGTTGACTAACAACAATTATTAATTTATTCAATACAATAGATAAAGCTGCACAATCAGTACCTATTATTCTGTTTTTGTTACTTTTGTAAAGTTGAATTAGTAAATAAGTGAAATGTATAGCTTGTTAGAAAGAGGTGTGTTACAAAAATCAGGCTGTTTTAAATAAAGATTTGATTAAAAGCACATATATTTATTTTTATTATGTTACAACATGCCTTGAATGCTATAATATTCTACTATTTTTATCTAAATTGTTTTCTCTGGTAATCTTAGAATAGCTTATTTAGTAACTACTGCACTAGTACGGTGTTTGAACTGTAACTTAATGAGTCAATACGAATCTTCCTTTGAGTAATCGTCGCATGATGACTTTACGACCATTTGGTGTAGTTATTCTAGTTTTCCAGCCATGACGATTCACCCTCCTTACTTCGTTTGGTCGTGGGAAATAGCAACGCACTTTAGTTCTAACGGATGACACCAAAAAACATTCTGGCTTCGTTAAACTTGCAGCAGGCGACATCGTTGAAGTGACTTGCAAGGTTTGCCTGATGAGCCTGCAAGCACAGCACACGAATTATTGTAAAAAAAGGTAAAATATGTAATGTGGCAAATGAGAGCATTCACAAGATTGTTGTTACACTAAGATACAATCTAAGCATGTTGATGGCTAAAATAATACACAAAATACATCATTTGTTAGGCACAAGATTCAGCAACGTGAATACAATTTGCTGATAGCCATTATTAGGTCGTCACGTGCAAATGGAAGGTGAGCACCGGAGACCTGAGCTTGAGAGAGACATTCTGCTGCGAAACAGTGAAATACATTGCATTTATGAGATAAAATTTATTTACTTAAGTGGTTGAAGTATTGCTGACATTATTCCTGACATGGCAATCACAGAATAATAATACTTTCTATGATAATAGATATATTTTATTCGATAATAACTGCCTCGGAAGTCTTAGGTTAGATTAGTATTTGTGCTTGGCTGTGGCTCTCAATTAGACTTGTCTTCGATTATGACGTTTGATCAATAAGTCAACAAGAAAGATTGAATTATTGAATTTGACTGATCCTGCCTGATGTTTGGTTGGTTGGAGTTTGACACTAGACTAAAGCACAGATAAAGATAACTTTAAATAAACTGACTAGGGTGCGTTTCATCTAAAGCCGAGTACTCATTAGCGAGCTGTATCTGTAACTTGCGTGATACAGGAACGAGGTTCTAGTGTGTACGCGTCTACAGGTTAGGCTCATGACGTCGTCCGAACGCTTTCACCGCGTACTCATTTTGCGAGTTGTAACTGTAACCAAACAGATACAGTAACGAGGTTCTAGTGTGTACGAGAAGGCCACATCACTGTAACCCTAAGCTGTAACCGTAATGACAAGTCAGATCTGTCCGCAGTTTAGGTTTGTAACTCCATGATGTCGGACGAAGTGAATAAACACTCGTAAATATTTGATGGTTTGCAGCGGCTTGCAACAACCTCCCCTCTTGACGTGCACGAGCGCGCTGCGAGCGCCCTTTGATTCGCGGCAAAAACCGACAATCATCGTCTCGCCGCGAGTCGCTCATGTAGCGCTCGTTGCAGGCTCGTGAACCACGAAAACACCATGTTTTTGGCAATAGTAACGGTTACAGATATGCGTACCTTGTAATCGTCGGCTCCACAGACTAATTAGTCTTGTCGGCTCGCTGCTAGCGGCGTTAGCCGTGTACCGCTCCCAGCAGGTTTGCGAACCACGTACTTAGATACAAACTATGTTTTTTGGTGATAATTCATTCATGCAACGGTTACGGTTACGGCTCGCTAATAAGTACCTGGCTTTCCAGTTCATATTATTCTGCCGTAACGTTGGCTCAGTATTATACAGTGCGGTATAGCAGTATAGGTGCAGCAGTGCGACTTACGAGTTGTAGGTCGTAGGTTTGAACCCTGACAGGCGCTTTACTTTGTGTAAATAATTTCATCACCACTGCTCTCAAAACGGTGAAGGAAAACATTGTGAGGAAACCGGCATGTCTTAAAACCAAAAATTCGAAGACATGTGACATCTACCAACCCGCATTGGGCCCGCGTGGTGGATTACGGCCCACTCCCTCTCACAGAGAGGAGGCCTGTGTCCCAGCACCAGCAGTGGGGACATTATAGGCTGATTATGTTATGTTATGTAGGTTAGGTATTATGTAGCGCCTTATAATGTTTTTTTTTTTTGGAAGTCGGTTGTTGCATGAGGCAAGCCTCGAGCACCGATTATAATAAATATATAGAGTACAAACTCGGGGCTCGTGCATAACTGACGTGTTAACGCGGGTGCGACAGGCATGGCTACCCTTGTCGCGCCTGTTTGGGGGAGCCCTAAACTAGGTATTTAGTCGATTTTGGCAAGGACAGAAAAAAATAAAATGACTTTATGGTTTACGTTTGGCTCTCGTTGAAGTCTCGCTCGCTCGTCTACTAGTCGAGAATAATATGGCGGACCAAAATAACAAGGGCGCTAAAAGATTATTTTGGATAATTGTGATTTCCATCAAATCAGTGACTGGTTAAGACTTTGCATTGCACTTGTTATGTTTGAACTTTATTTATTATTTAAAATAACGCATGAAAGTGAGTACACGAAGCAAGAAATGTATTTTAAGTTTGATGTTATTTTTCTAGCGTAGTACCGTGCATTTAGAAATCCATTACGAATTAGTATTTATTCCTATTTCAGGTTCAGAATGTCAGCAATCAAAGTAAATTTCGAAATCGGACACATAGCATCTTTAAGATCGAAAAATACTCCAGAAGGATTTACTCATGATTGGGAAGTGTTTGTGCGCGGTCAAGAAGGAGCTGATATAAGTCACTTTGTCGACAAAGTGGTTTTTCTTTTACACGAAACTTTTAAAAAGCCAAGAAGAGGTAAATATTATTTAAAATTATAAACTTGTAGCGTAGATTTTGAATCAAACAGCTTATGTAAATTACGTTAGTGATCAGCTTTCCACTACTACTGTTGTTTATTTATTTATTTAGTACAACAAATATATTGTTTTTTTTTTTTACATTATAGAAATTGTGTAAAACTGTCAATCTTCTTATCCTAAATTGTTTTTATTATTTTATTTTTACAGTTGTAAAAGAACCACCTTTTTGCATCAACGAGTCTGGTTATGCAGGTTTCATCTTTCCCATAGAAATATATTTGAAAAATAAAGATGAACCCAAGAAGATAAAGTTCTCTTATGATTTTACTCTACAGCAAAGTGGTTTTCTCAAAGACCGCTACATTTTTCAAAATCCAAATGAAGAGTTTAGAAAAAAGCTTTTAAAAGGTGGTGGCATACCTATGAGCAATAATGCATATTACACTAATCCTGATCAAGAAAGTAGAAGTAGAGATTCATTCACAGAAGATAAACAGCAGCTTGTTAGTAAGCCAAAACTATCATCTGAAAATATTAAGAAACACAAATCTAAGGAACACAAGGAGGAAGTACCACATAAAACTAGTACTAATAGTTTTGAAAACTTATTTGGACCTCCTTTGCAAAAACCACCTAAAGTATCCCCAGATCCCAAAAAGATTGATAAAAATGCACCTCCTGTAAAGTCAGATAAGAAAGAAAAGGAGAGATCTAGCTCTGACAAAAAGCAGAAACATGAGCACAAAGAAATTAAACTAGATAAAGTAAAAGTGAAAGAAGAAAAAGATAAAGTAAGGCCAGATAAGGTAAAGAACCACAACA
Source organism: Lithophane socia (assembly GCA_947522985.1). Lineage (NCBI taxonomy): Eukaryota > Metazoa > Arthropoda > Insecta > Lepidoptera > Noctuidae > Lithophane > Lithophane socia. Next base: position 4,450,689 of record OX383267.1, read on the forward strand.
AGGAAGGAGAAAAACCAAAAGATAAAACAAATAAGAGGCCAACTGACAGACCTCCATCACCAGATGTTGCAAAGAAGCGGTGCTTGAGTCCAATTAGGAGACTACCTAGCCCTCCTCGCTCCAGTAGTGCTTCTAGTATTAAAGAAGAATATAAACCAACAAAACACAGCTCTGACAATTCAGAACAAAAGAAACCCAAAATAGAAGAAAAATCAGTTGATATCAAAATAGAAAAAGATTTGAAAGAAAAGAAAAAAAAGGAAAAAAAAAGTCACGACAGGGACAAAGAGAGAAAAGAAAAGAAAGAACACAAAAAGGAAAGCCATAAATTAAAAGAGTCACCAAAAGAGCCTCCAAAGGAAATTCCTAAAGAGGTGCCTAAAATAAGAGAAGTTCCTAAAGAAAAAGACTCTGTGAAAGATTCTCCAACAGTCAAAGAAAAACCTACAAAGCCTGATAAGACTGTTAATAAATTTTCTTTGGAAAACCTCAGAAAAACCCCTCCTGCAGACAATGAAGATCGTCCAGAAACTCACAAATCAAAAGAAAAAAGTGACCCTGAAAGGAAACACAAACACAAGAAGAAAGATAAAAAACGCGATGAGTCGAGAGAGAAACATAAAGAATCAAGTAAAGAAAAGAAACATAAGCAGAAGGTACGGGACATACCTCCTGAAAAAATTGAAAAAATTGAATGCAGGGAAACTCCTGCACCTAAGGAACGCCCTCTGCCTGAACCAGCATCTCCCATATCTATAGATACAGCATCTCAATGTAGTTCTAAAAGTGGTCTGGCCAAATCATCTCATATTGGAAATGAAGATGTTAACAGTAGTCATTCAGATTCGGAGAGTTCCATTATAGCAGACGAAGAGGATCCCAAAGTTAAAATTGAAAATCCATCACCAGAACCTATCAAGCATGAGCCATCCCCTGAACCAGAACCGGAAATCGAACCCGAACCAGAGTTGGAACCAGAACCAGAACCAGAACCATTGGTGGAGCCCCCACCACCACATAAGGAGAAAAAACAAAAGCATAAAGATAAGTCCGCAAAAAAAGAAGAAAAACGGCGCAAGCGGAAAGCAGCAGAAGAAGAAAGAGAAAGTTTAGAAAGCATAGAACACAGGAAAGTAGCAAAGACTTCAGAAACAGCACCACCCTTCAATGATACAGAACGTGGTGAAAGCAGTGGTTCAACATCTGCAGAGACAAAGGTCCAAGATAATGGAGTCTCTAGTAGTCTAGGGGAGGATGCAGAGCCTGGTGACCTCTCTCCTGATTACATGGTGCAACTCCGAGATTTACAGCAACGAATCATGAAAATAAAAAATAACGAAGATTTGGAGAGAGTGGTCAATCTCATTGCAGAAACTGGCCGTTATGAAGTAACCACACAGACATTCGATTTTGACCTTTGTTTGTTAGACCGCTCCACAGTACAACAACTTATACAATTAGTGGGTTGTTAGTTAGCAGTATGTTACTGAGTTTTTTTTTAATTGTAAATAACGCCTCAACATATTGCACTAAGGCATTTTGTACAGGTACTTGTTATGTCTTTAGTGACAAAGATGGCAGCGAAGCAAGTTTCAACTTGCTTTTATTTACGACGTTGCATAAATTAATTTAGAAATAATCTCATAAAGTTTTATCTATTGATATCTTCACATTACTCGACACTTGAGTTTTAAGTGCAATACTGTATAGATATATAAAGTTATAAGACTGTTGAAAGATTGTTAAAAATAATGTATATTTTGTACATTATTGTATTGATGCATTATTAAGTAAGTTAATAAACTTAAAGTTTTTGATTAACCTCCAGTGGCCCAGGAAGGGATCAGAGAGGCTATGTTAATAATATTGTATAATAGTTATAATGTCAAGTCTAATGTTTTAAATTTTATTTATAAGAAATTTATTTTGTGCACATAATGTTAAGTTCACATTCTGTTTGCCGTTTAGAGTAAAAATTGGCATTGCAATATTGCATAATTTTTTATTCTAAGGTATCTCCTGTAATTTAAAACATCACTATTTTAGACATTATGGAACTTGCTATTGATTTTGATGCTTAACCTGAAATTCAGTGTTTCTTCAAAATTTCTGAAAATTATTTAAGTGCTCATTTTATCTTGTACATTATATTTGTTACATAACTTATTTTTTTATTTAACGTATTTTAGGAATATTATAAAGAATAATAAATAGAGTGTACACTAATAATACATTGTTTCGTTCCTTATATTCATCAGCAAGTGGTGTAGTTTGTAAATACGCTTTCAAAGTTATTTTTAATTGAATGATAAAAGTATGTGCTTAAAGTGGAACTTGGCCTGCATTTAATACCTCATTTTTAACTAGTGAAGCATTTCTTCTGTAACGGCAGTCTACTCGCATTACTTCAAATGTTCTTGTAAAAATAGGTAAATTCATTTCAGATATCATGCTCTCACAAATACTCACAATGTATAAGAGTATGTCATGCATGAGATGAGCACCTCAAAATCAACAATTTATTATGTTATTATTTACTTTTGTATTACACTGTTATGCAGATGGATAGGATTAAAAGGAAATACAAGTTTTTGCAATGATAACAGTTTTATTCCAATGAAAAATCATACTTTAGAACAAGAAATATTGTCAGGTAAAAGTAATTAAAAGTGAACAGTAACTATCGATAAATGATCTATAACATCAGAATCGCATCTGAAATAATTAAAATAAACGAATGTCTATGAATAGGGTAATGTATATTATGTATTCCCAAATGTTGGTATAATGATGGAGTAAAAATATATGATTAATGAAAATGTGAAAAACGTTATTATCTTAACTCTGTATTAAAGACAGTATGTAATAGCAAAGAGAAATAATGGCCCGCCATGGGTGTCCCTTGGATAGTTTATCGGGAACGATTTCCTTAAGATATAACATTGATTTTAGCCATTTTAGCGTTCGTAACAGGCATAATGTATCAATCTATCTTTCTCAATAGAGATGTTTCAATACTTTTTACCGAAACCGAAGAACGTCTATGTCCATCCTTTCGCTGCAGTCGAGTCCTGAGTTCAATGAAAACATGTTCATCTCTTTTTTCCATTTTTATGAACAGTTTGGCGCCACTTTGTGTAAAAGTCTCCAATGTATTCAATAGAAATCCCAGCAGAGTGTGCGGCTCCCGTCACACTAAATTCTTTATACTGTTCCTCTTCACTGCCGGGTTCATTGCCAACAAGCAAAATCAGTAAAGGTGTAGATTTTCCTTGCAAAGAACTATCAGGATCACCATTTCCCCCTTGAATTTGTTTTTCATCAGCTATGAAGTGGTTGCAAAATTCCATAATTTGTATGAAGCTGTGAACATGCGGCGGAGCTTTGCGTGGATATTTCAGCAGTGGTAATGGTTTCGATTGTCCCGGGCGTTGTGCTCGTAGGAACCTAGACCCGCTGCGCAACTGAACTTCAAGCCAACGAATCGCGTCACGAGCAGTGCTTTCATCACGCTTTAGGTTATCCAACTCCTGTAGCACTGAAATTTACATACAAGGCATAAACAAACAGGAATAAAAACGAAAATAATAAATAAAATAAAGTAGGTATTTAATAGTCTTTTATCAGGCGGGAACAAGGTGCGGGCCTTCAACGGTTGGGTCATGCTGGTTTATGTACTCCTTCGGCATACTCAAATGGACTCAGACCGAACTTGACGCCCTGGATAGGAGGGTCCGTACGCTGCTGACTGCATACCGAATGCATCACCCACGGTCATCGGTAATGAGACTGTATATCCCGCGAAAGTGTGGAGGTCGAGGCTTTTTAAACGCTAAGACCCTCCACAATCGCGAGATATGCAGTCTCAGGGAATATTTCCTAGAAGCCGACGTGGGAATGCATCGAGATGTGGTCGCGGTGGACAAGGGCCTCACCCCGCTCTCCTTGGCGAAAGAGAACTGGCGCAAGCCTGTAGTGCTTGACACTAACGATCGCAAGGAGGTATGGCAGAGTAAGGATCTTCACGGACGCTTTTTCCGGGCCCTGCATGGACCCGATGTAGATTTACTAGCGTCCGTAGCCTGGCTGCGTTTCGGTGACCTCTTTGGGGAAACCGAAGGTTTTGTCTGTGCACTTATGGACGAAGTTATCATGATGAACAATTACCGGAGATTTATTGTGAAGGACGGCACGGTTGACATCTGTCGGGCATGCCACCGAGCGACCGGGAGAATCAATCCGTCACATTATCTCCGGATGTTCTCATCTAGCTAACGGAGAGTACTTGCATAGACACAACCTTGTAGCCAGGATTATCCATCAGCAACTTGCTCTGAAATACAGCCTAGTGGAATCGGAAGTGCCGTAATACAGGTACGTGCCCGACCCAGTTCTCGAAAATGGGAATATCACATTGTACTGGGATCGATCCATCACTGACAGGACTATTGTTGCCAATAAGCCTGATATAGTGGTGGTGGATCGAACAGAGCGGCGCTCAATGATCATTGACATAACGGTCCCGCATGACGGGAACCTCGTGAAGGCCGAGAAAGATAAACAAATCAAGTATCTTGACTTGGCCCACGAGGTTGTCGACATGTGGGATGTGGACTCTGCGATCATTGTTGCTGTACTCCTGGACACGGCTCGCATTGTTAGGAGGTTCCTCTCTCTGGAGCCCTGACCGCCGGTAGCTTGGACCCTGTTCCCGATACCAGTGGGCTACTATTTTTTATATTTTTAAATGTTTTATATATTTTTTTATTCTAATATTTAAAAATATAATTTATATGTATGAAAAATGAAATAAAGAATAAAATAAAAATATTTTAGAGTCTTACCAACAGTAGGGATAAGGAGTATGAAGTTTCTTGCGCGAAGCAGTTGTTTAACGCGGCGCAGGTGTTTGTGTAGGGCATTTGTGTCAAGAGCCAGTAGTGCTGGCACGGGTGACTGGCCACTGCGTTCTAGCTCCCGCACCTGTGACGCCAGCCAAAGGCGTCCGAGTCGTCGCAATAGCCCTCCTTCACTTGATTCAACCTATATAGCGAAAACATAACATGTAGGTATCATCTTTAGCATTTCATTAGAATTATGGCATTGGGTACTCGTAAACAACTTACATGTGGTTTCTTAGAGTTATGCCACTCTTTGCTTCTCTTGTGATTAATTTTTGTAGTCACTTTAGGAGGAGACACTTTTTTTAAGTAAAATATTTTCAATGACCTGTTGAATCTAATTCGAGGTATTATTTTGGCAATCTGATTTCCAAAATCTACAAAATTCAATATTCTTACTATATTTTCCTCATAGAATGACAGTTTGTATCTATCTAACATTTGCCACTCAGCGGCATCCTTGTCATATTTGCAGATATTAGTTCCACGTAGATTAATATCTTCAGGTAAAGGAATGGTTTTATATTCCAGTTTCAATTTTTTTGCCACACTACGGCCATATTCCAAAATATGGCATTCTCTGTTTTCATTTGTTTTTGGATTGAAATAGAATGTCAAAATATTTAGCAAATCTACAACACATTGAAAAAGTGACTCTCCACTGTCCCCACAGGATAAAATTAAATCTTTTTCATTGAGAGCCCAATCCTGTAGTAACTTGATACTTGATAGAAAGTTATCACCAAGTAAAAAGTTCTGTAACCCCTGAACATCTAGTACATTGTTGTTGTAACTATTGTGTTGAAAATCATTTTCGTTGCTGTTTGGTTTAGCATCCAAGTCACCATTCAAAGCTGTTTCTTTAGTCACTTCTTTGTTGTTTTCATTTTCAGTTTGACCATTATTTTTTACAGTAATTTCTTCATTATCAGAAACATCAAAGCAAGAGTCCTCACTGACAGATCCATCTGTGTGTCCAGTAGAATCTGATAAATCCTCCTCCTCTGAACATGACTCTTCTGTGAGTTCATGAGCCTCTATGTCGCTACTTTCGGTATCAACATCACTCATATCAGAACTGTCAGTGGATGTCACACGCCTGCGTCGGCGGCGTTTTGTTAATGGTTTCTTAGCATTACTTTTAGCATCTCCGTTTGTCATTAACTCTTTGTTCTCTTCCAATACAGTATCTTTTGATGTACTATCAAGACTGTCTTGGACGTTATCATTTATGTTTACTGAGGGTTCATCTAACACAGGGGATATATTAGTTTCAACTGCTTCTAAAATTTTATTATTGCTTGGGATATGCAGTGTTGCACTTTTTGATTTATATTTATAAGCTGGATTTTTAAGTCCCAGGGATTGCAGCTGTTGTAACAATTTTTGTAGAAGTTGTGATAAAAGTGCTAATGTGAAAGCTTTACATGCAAATGCTTTCACTTCATCCATTTCTGAAACTTTTGTTATAGTAAACAAACAAATCAGTACAATTTTATGCACAAGATTCGCATTTAAACAAGATGGGTTTGAGCTTTCCTCATCAACAGCCTGTGTGTATTCATTGTAATTTTTATCTACATCAGGCAATGGAGGTTTAATAAAATCCATTGCAACTTTTAACTCATGAGCAATAGTGCTGCATCTCTGTGGAATATTGGTATCATTCTTATTAAGATACCAAATTTCTATTAAAGAGAGAAAGTTAGTTATTGCATTTTGAATGTGCTCTGTTTGTGTAAGTGATTCAGGATTATTAAGAGAATCAAAAAATTGGGCATTTTTTTCAAATATTTTTGTCAAGTTTCCAATAGCTCCTTCAAATGGTGTTGTACAACTCAAACAGTGAATATAGTAGCAAACTGAGTCCAAGTTATAGTTTTTATCATTGTATAAATTTCCCAGTTGGTTATAAGGCATCCCTAAAGACATATCAACATGTGCAGCTTGGAGATAATATCGAGCTGCTATAGATGGTTCAAAAGCATGAAATATTTCCACCTGGTAGCGACTTAGGTCTCCAAGGTAAATAAGACATGAGTGCAAAGCTGAACGACTGAACTGGATTTCCTCATCTGTAGGTGTCTCATTTTTATCAAGATATTCACCATCTAGGTGGAAAGATGTATAGTCTAGCTCTTTAATTTGTACCTTCATTTCTGATTCCATTCTTGAAATGAAATGGTGAAAGTGGCCGATTCCACAAACAATATGGGTAAATAGATAGCTGTCATTTTCACTATCTGTTTCTCTTAATTTCTTGGCTGAAGATACAGTTTCATAGTATACTTTTCTCCAGAGTAATTCAAGTGATTTTTTGCCATAATTGGTAGGATCAAGAAATACAAGTTTCTCACAATTGTCTCTTAGTTTTTGCCTTTGAACTTCAAGATGGGTAGAGAAGAGGTCAGTGATGGACCGACTTGCAGTTGTCATATCACCTACGCGTCTTGCGACATCGCTGACATAGCTGAAACATGTAGGAATCATACATATTAATGTGTAGAAATGAAGAGAATCTTCTAGTGATGGAAGATTACATCTAATTGTTGCGTGCTGTAAATAAATAGGAAAAAATGGACTATGGAAAGCAGTTCCATAGTCCATGCGTAAAATCACTAATTGTTGCGTGCTGTAAATAAATAGGAAAAAATGGACTATGGAAAGCAGTTCCATAGTCCATGCGTAAAATCATAACTAAGTTTGAGGCCACAATTAAGCCATGTTTCATTACTTATTTTCTAATTGTTGAAGTATACCTTCAGACATAATGTAGATAAGAGAATGTAATTTATAGTAAATTTCTCACCGATAGAGTTTTTTGGCACGTTCAGTGCGCTCGGCAACTTTAGCCTCCAAAATTTCATTAGATTCCTCCTTCATTTTCAAGTCATTTTATAAACTTTTGAACATGTATATTGCAAAAATACTTCTTTTGCCTTTCCCACGTTACCAGTACTCACAAAAATCATTTCGATAACACCATTTTTCACATTGTTAAAAGTATTTTTTTTAGGTATCTGCGCATTAATGACAGTGACATGACATAGGAATAGGAGGAGTCAAGACTTTTATGATTGGAGACGTCATGAAGAGAAGACAATAGAAGTTTTGAATATTTAGAAGATGTAAAGTGCGTTTCATCAAATAGTTCCTGTACCTATGCCGTAATGTTTCAGTTTCAGTTTATTAGAATGTACTCTGTGGCTCTGCTGTTGTAGGGCCAATACGAATTACGAAAACTACGCCGCCGCGCCGCTACAGCAATACCTAAAGTGGTTGATAGACGTGCGTACTTTAAGTACGCAGTTTTAAGTTCGCGACCTTACTCGGCTTGCCGTCGGTCGGTGGGTGCACAGACTCACAGAGCACTATATAATACTGGTTTGGGTGACCACGTGAAGCTTGCTCAAAATGTCATTGTCAAATTGGCTCACGGCGATGACAGACGGGCGAGTAAGCTCGCCGAGCCATATGTACGCGTACTTGCTCGCACGTCTATCACCCCTTTAAAGTGGGTGATAGACGTGCGTACTTAAAGTACGTGGTTTTTAAGTTCGCGACCTTACTCGGCTCGCCGTCGGTGACACAGGTGAAGCTTGCTCAAAATTTCATTGTTGGATCGCCAACGAACTTACTCAGTGATTTTAAAGTCCGCGTACTTAGCATGACACACGGGCGAGTAAGCTCGCCGAGCCATAAGTACACGTACTTGCTCGCACGTCTATCACCCACTTTAGGGATGCAAGAAGTGCCAAAAAGTATTTTACAAAAATATCAATATCGATTTCAAAATATTTAAAATTAAATATCGATTTATCGGTGAAATTTTCTAAAAAATATTTTTTCTTTAGGAAGTCCAAGTTTCTTAACTAAATCTATATTTTATATTATTTCGATACAATAATAAATATCGCCTAAAAATATAGATTTATCCAACAAAGAATATCGATATTTCGATAAATCGATATTTTCTGCAAGCTTAGCTCTTGTCGTTGGTGCACGTTGGTGTAATGATGACGGGCGAAAAATCCAATCAAAATATAAAAGTAGACGGCTGAAATACCTAGCTAGAAATAGTAATTCATACATCGCGAATAGTTTACAAAGTAGAATTATAAACGTGTTAATCCAAAGCAGGACAAAAGCATCAGACAACAAGTGTAAGTATTATTTTAGAGATTAACGAAGACTGTCGGAAGAATTTTTTGTATTGTATATTGTATAGCATTCAAACTCACGAAACTTAGTAAGTAAATTAAAGAAATGTGTTGGCCTTAGTCGGTTTTAAAGACTAAATATGTTAAATATAATACTAATAAGGAAAACGAAGAACGTGTGTTTACACATGGTGGTTAACTTCAGTGTTGTTGATTATGCACATATGTACATAAATATTGTCCAGTACCATTACCATAGTCGCAGTCACCAGTTAATCGTGGTTGCAGCTTATTGAAGTCTCCCATTGAGATAATCATATTTGACTATCTCAATCTTTCAGGCTATTTTATAGGATAAAATATACATTGGATAACTTCATATATTATATTATAAACATCTGACTATACAAATAAATACAAAAACAAAAGGAGACTTAGGCGTTGAAGTGCTTGTCTGCATCACTGTCATCCATGATAGAAACTGGCCCAGAAAACTGGCTACTTCATTGTTTCAAAATAGTATATTGTAATATCCTATTAAAAATAAGTTCGAATGAAACAATAATCCATTCTAAATAAATTAATGTTACATTAAAAATAATTTCAGGCGCATCTACATTTCTCAGCCATGGACAGTCAACCTTGCATATTTCTGGGCATCAAAATAAAACCTGGGCCAATAGAGCGCCACAAAATTGAAAATTTTGCATTAGATAATACTGTGGATAGTCTTAAGTCTGAAGCAGAAAAAAAGACAAATGTTCCATCAGCATCCTTGGGTAAGATTTATCTAGAATACTCTGTTATAAATGTTATAATTTAATTAACAAAATATTTATTGTTTTGTTTTCACACAGGAGTGATTCATGATGATTAAATCACGAGCACAGCGGAATTACACAGCAATATAACTTTCAGATATATCTTGGCTGTGCTTAAGATTTGTTTTTGTCTTTTACAAATTATATTTACAGAACTAATACACCATGGGAAGATCTTGAAGGATGACCTCACTCTTCAAGACAGTGGTGTTAAGAGTGGGGAGATGGTGCATGTGGTTAAGAAGAAGGTCCACACAGCTCCAGCTCCCGCACCTTCATACTCAGATGCTGAACTACAGCAACTTAATACCTCTCTGAGGACTCTGGGATGCACTCCTAATGCTCCTGGGTGGACCAGGGCGATGCAGGTAGCCAGTATTACTCATGTGTTCATTAACTACCATTTTAAATACAAAAAGCTACCTTTTTCTGGATTTTGGCTATGGAAGCGAAGTGAAATAGCTGTAGAATGACTTTTAGTTTAACAGCCATATTGAAATGTTATCTCATGGCTGAATATTTTGTTGTGAAATATTTGCTTGGGACAACAGGTAGAACAAGGAATACAATATATTCCCTAGTACCTGATATGCCTGCTCTCAGTTAGGGCTATTCAACATGGTGTAACTTTATTTTTAGCTTTTAAATGACGAGTCTGCAATGGCTGAGATTGTGGAACAAGCACCCTGCATTGGAGAGGATTGTGTGGCTCTGTCTATTCTACATGAGGTGGAGTTGCTTGCCGCGCTGGGAGCAAACATTCACACTATGAGACGAGGAGCTAATGCTCATCCTGAGCTGCCAGCGGCCCTGAGACATCTGACGCGGCTTGTGCGCTCGCGCTCTAATACTACATCATCTACTGAGAGTGGTTAGTAATTGCCGCAGACAACCAGTATTTTTTATTATAACCACTTATACACATGAAGTTTAATCTGCACAAAAAAAGTTTGGATGTAGTAAGTTTCCTCATGCAATTTCATAAATGCTTTCATCAATATTTAGAATGGAGCAATGTATTTTGAATGGATATGGATACCCTATGTATCAAATCGACTGGGAGTTGCCGCTTAAACCGTTAGAGATACGTAAAATTAATGTTCTACAGGATTGTACATCTTAAAAAGTTCATCCAATAAAATACATTATGTTGTGATATCCGGCGGGCCAAAAATAAAACTTAACTACAGTTGTGGTTGTGGTGGTTCGCACCTAACTATTAAAATGAAACAAAACTGTTAGTTACTCACATCCCTTTGCTTCCTTTTAATCCCGGTAGTACGTTCCCGTGGGATATTTCCCGACATCCACGCGGGAGCAGCGGCGGGCAATAGCTAGTTAATTGTATAATGAGAGGTCATCAAACACATCATACCCTTCAGGCGCCGCGCCGGGTTATATCTACTTGTAATTTGAATATCTAAAATCGAATGACATATGAATTCTGTTTCAGTTCCAACTTCAGGATTCGCGTATTCATTAGAAGCTTTGTCGGAAGATGAAGACGCTGATGAGGAAGAAACCGAGGATGGTGAGAGGAACCCCATCACTCATGAGCAGTTCGCTGCTGCTCTGCAGGTCAGTTGTAGAAACTATTGTGGAAAGAATATAAAATAACATCACGCCTGTAATCCCCGAAGGGTAACAGAGGCCCTAGACAAAGTGACATTTTATTAGCGATAACGATGATGGAAAGGGCAAAAATGTATAGTACTGACATAAGCTCGTGAGGGCAACGAGCGGCGAGGCAGGCTCGTGAGGGCTACGAGCGGCGAGGCAGGCTCGTGAGGGCAACGAGCGGCGAGGCAGGCTCGTGAGGGCAACGAGCGGCGAGGCAGGCTCGTGAGGGCAACGAGCGGCGAGGCAGGCTCGTGAGGGCAACGAGCGGCGAGGCAGGCTCGTGAGGGCTACGAGCGGCGAGGCCACCGCTGACGCCGACAATTTTTTAATTTGATTGACGTGTAAAATTGTTTGTACAAACCTACTTACATAAATTAAATCATCTATGGGGGATGCGCTAAGGAAGCCCGCGAAATTCAATTTCGCCTTACCTTGGCGAATCCACCTTATGCCTGCTTGGCTCCAGAGTTACTGAACTCCTTCGCTTGGCTCGGAAACATTAGACTACGATCCTTCGCAACACTCGGGAATCAATGTAGTGCCCATGACATAAGACACTGCTTTATTATTATTATTATTAGTGAATAATGTACTATTGTATTTTAGGCAGCAACAGAAGCCGTGTCATCTTCGAGCAGCCGTGGTGTGGGCAGCAACGACAGCTTGCTGAGGCTGCTGCAGTCTGCTGGCGAGTCCAGCAGGACCACGTCCTCAGCCACAGAGTCCGGCACGCCTACGGGAGGTGCGTTCACCCACTACTATACCAGCCTATTATTGTGTTACTGCAGGGCAAAGGCCGCTTCTCAGAACACGAGTATTGATCTCCATGATGATGTAATGATTATTCTTCTATATCTATATCTATACATCTATATCTATTCTATACATATAATAAATCTGTAGACGAGGCGTTTCTGTACAATGAAAAAAAAAAAAAAAAAGTTGGTGGGTTGTCCAAGAATAACCAACAGATTCCATTTCTACCATTTTTGGAATTTTTGTCTGTTTGTCTGTTTGTATGTTCTTTAGTTTGATTGTTCCACTTTCACGTAAAAAGTACGAAATCAATATGGTTAACTTTTATACTCAAATATTGTGTGTAACTCGATGTTTCAATTAGTTTTTGTTTCATCGCAATCGCTTCAAAATATCAAAAGATATATGAATTTAAAGTGTTCAAGAAGGAATTTTCATTACGTAATGTACATACACGTAACGACATCTATTGACGCGAAATGATACTTACTTCTTAATTACTAAGTTTGTGAGATCGTGTGTTGTTATATGACCGTCATTTTCTTTGCGCGGAAACTTAACGCGATACATTGTGTATAGAATATATCGCGTTAAGTTTCCGCGCAAATAATATAGTTTAGTATTAGTGCGATAGGTGGCGCTACCTATCTTTCAAATCTAGATAATCATGAAAGAATAGTGACAAATGTTAATTTCTTAAAAAATATAGGTATTTATTCTTTAATTTTTCACTTTTCTACATAGTTTATTTAGCTTACGGAGTGTTTTTTTCCCATATATTTTGACAGTATCATTTCGTGCTCGATAGATGGCGTTGTTCGTTTAATGTCATTTTCTGAATCGCGGTGTTAAGAGTTTCCGTCGAAGAATCACTTTCGCCCAGATATTCCAAATAATTTTTAGTGTAGGTATCTTTGTTTTTGACTTCTTTAGTGTCGATAATAAAAATAAATAATAATAAATTGTTGGTTGGGTTGGGTTGTCATTCATTCGTTGAAAGTATTGATCTTAGAGATGGGTTGTAACAGGTGAAACACGATATCTGTGATCACTGTGACTGTGACAAAAAAATAACAGATCCAAATATCTGTTATTAAATCACAGCCTGTGATTTTTGATAAATACGTATCTCAATCGAATATCATCTTTATTTCTTTTGATTTAAAGTCGAAAATCGTATCTCAGATAGATACGATTTTTATAAAATCACAGCTTGTGATTTTTGTACAGACGATAAATACGTATTGACTCAATTGAATATCTTCTTTATTTCTTTTCGTTAAAGTCGAAAATCGTATCCGAAGTTTTAACAGTTACAGTCTTGAGGATCTGTGATTTTAAGTAACAGATATTTTTTATCGTTAGGAGCAATTGCTATCTGCTATTTTATAATATCTGTGATTTCTATCTGTGACGATAAATACGCCTCACTCCTATGATCTGATTGGTTTTGATTTGTTATTTTGGTTGGTTTCGTTCATTAGGTTCAAATTAAGAAGTCAAGAAACGAGTCGTTACAGATCGATTCAAACTTAATGGCGGCACGGAAGTTAGCTTTTAGCTGCGCAGTACCCCACCCCTCACCCCCGCTGTCACATGAAATTGTTACTGCGCAGCGACTCGCCTCATGTTCCGAGCCGCCATTAAGTTTGAATCGAACTGTACTATACTTCGTAATTTTTTCGTATGATTTGTGACCACCGCTCATTCGATTCGATCGTTGTTGGCGTGTGTATGTGTAAGGCCTCGGCCTCGAATCTTGCGGGCAGCGGGGCGGCGGCGGCGGCGGCGCGGCAGCGGCAGCAAAGACCCGTTCTCGAAACTAGCGGGCAGATCGCGCGTCACTACAGCCGCGTAGTGTTGTGTTCACGATTTTGTCGTCGAGATATTTGTTTTTATTCGCGAAAGAAATGTCTGAACAATGGCGGCAACATCTTTTTGATTCAAATTTATTCCTAACGCTCAATTTATTGTGGGCAACAACACTGCAATGCAGACGCGCGGGCGGTCACCGCTTGAATGGAGTGCACCGCTCGCTGCCCGCCGCCTCGCCGCTGCCGCGCCGCTGTTTTCGAGAACCGGTCCATTTGATTTTACGCATAAGATCCTGCCGCGCCCGCGCCGCCGCCGCCGCCGCCGCCGCCGCCCCGCTGCCCGCAAGATTCGAGGCAGAGGCCTTATGGTTGATTTGATTTGTTCGACTATCGGACAGCAATAAATACACAAATATTGGCACGTTTCTGGGGAAAGTCAACAATATACATCGATAAATACGGTTCCCGAAGAAGAAGATGCCACACACTATCCAGTAGACTTCTTAGAATCCCTTAACACACCCGGTCTTTCAGCACACAAAATTTGTTTAAAAGTCGGAGTGCCAATAATTCTTCTCAGAAATTTAAGTCCTCCCAAACTTTGCAACGGCACTCGGCTCATAGTCACCAATCACCAACAAAACGTCATCGAAGCCGAAATCTTAACAGGTTGCGGCGCCGGTGATGTTGTTTTTATTCCAAGAATTCCTCTCATTCCCAATAATTTCCCGTTTAGTTTTAAGCGTGTGCAATTCCCCGTCAGCCTGTGTTACGCCATGACCATTAACAAAGCTCAGGGCCAGACATTATCCGTTGCGGGGGTGGATCTTAGTATTGGTTGCTTTTCCCACGGCCAACTTTATGTAGCTTTTTCGCGTGTGAGCAACCCTAGCAACTTTTTTGTGTACGCTCCAGGTGGTTCCACCGCTAATATTTTATAAAGAGAAGCATTTTCTTAAATAAAAACACATGTTTTTTGCCAGTTTCTTACTAGGAAAAATCACCAGGCCTGGTCGAAACATTCCCCCTTTTTAAATGAAGGTACAACTTTTCTAAGCGACATATTATTGTTTTCCGACATCCATGCGAACGAAGTCGCGGGCACAGCTAGTAATACATATTTGTTACTAGAGCATCCAACTTATATTGTTACAATAAACCCAATAGGGGGGGTTGTTTGCCCCGTGTGGGGCAAACCACCCCCCGGGTGGGTGCCTGAGGATGGACGACGCCGATCGAGGTGGCCCTGGAAAAGGATATTTGGAAGGATTTGGGGGAGGCCTTTGCTCAGCAGTGGGACAGTATTAGGCTAACATAAAAAAAAGAACCCTGAGCAATTGAGGACAGCTGCAAATTGCTAAAAACGAGATAATTTTAATTCTTCCGGGCCTCCAGCTACCCTAGGCATTAGAGAGTGGAGATAATATTATAAAACTCGCAGGTCCATCACGCTCCTTAATAACGCCGGAGATGTTCAGCGAAGCCATATCAGAAGCTATGAACAGAGCTGGCAGCACCAGAAACACTGCTGGCACTCCTATGGAACAGAGCACGGCTGGTAAATACCATCGCATCACTTTCTATATCTCGAAAAGCTTACTAATCCCACACAAATAGACTAAGACCCAGAACAAATGTAACAATGTGCTGAACTTAGCCCAATCCAAAATCTATGGTTGGTATAGTTGGGCCGTTTTGACCCGAGTCGTCAGGTCATAAACGTTAGTAAGAAAACAATCGCTGACCGTAGCCAACAAGCGCGCACCGTAAGCCTAATGAGTGCGAGCGAAACAGATAGGAAAAAACGGATTTATTCAGTTCAGTTCATAACAGCCTAACTATAAACTCACAATCCATACTAATATTATAAATTCGAAAGTAACTGTCTGTCTATTACCTTTTCACGCCTAAACGACTGAACGGATGTCGACAAAATTTGGCAAGGATAGATGGCACCCTAGGGAAGGACATAGGCTACTTTTTATCGACATACCACGCGGTCGGAAGCTAGTCGGCCATAAAGTAGAACTTCAGGCAGTTTGGATAGAATAGATATGAATGCATACTAGTCGATTATTCCCAATGTCCACACTTGGCTGGCCACCACTGGTGGACAACGAGAATAATTTGTAAAAGTCGTTTCGCTGTCCACCACGGTGGGACAGCGAAACAACTCTTAAAAATTATTCTCGTTGTCCACCACTGGGGGACACGGACAGCGTCACAACTTTCTAAATTATTTCCATTCGCCACCACTGGTGGACAGCGACACGGATTTTTAAACATTCCCTATGGCCACAGCTGGCGAACAATAGCACAACTTTTGATCCAGTTCCCACTGGCCATCAGTTTAAATTATTTTCTCTAGAGACCAGTAAAGGATAGCTACTACACTTATGGATTTGGTTTTAGCGGTTAAATTATTTTTATCCAATTCAAATGTTTACGTAAAAATAATATTTATTTTCTTGTATATTTTATGTAATATATTTTATTTATTTATTTATTATATATTTAATTATTAATTAAATTATAGTTCATTAAAATAACATTGTATTTATTTATTGCTAATGCTTATTATTATCTATTGAAACTATAAATCCGATTATGCCTGATAAATACGTGCTAGGTAAACCAGCAAAGTCAAGTAATTTAGACGTAGAGAGTTTGTGGTTCGAGTGGCGTTAAATGGAGTTTACACTGTCTTGTATTGTGATTTTTATTTATTATAGTGTATTGTAATGTAATTAATTATAACCGGCTGTGAAAATATTGTGTCGATTAATTACCCACTTCAATAAAAAATAAGCAATCAAAGCTTTAATAGATTTAATATTGTATAAATAAAGATTTTTATTTTTTATTAAAAAAAATAAAAATAAGTAGTAGGATGATTTTTAAATATTTTTGTGAAACATTTAATAAAAGTTGATTAAAGAATATATAATAAGACTTTATTAATTATCTACCATATAAGTTAGGAATATTTATATTAGTCTCACCCTTAGCATTATCCGCTAAAAAACCAAATCCGTAAGTATATCAATCAGTCCGTAAGTGTAGTAGCTATCCTTTATTGGTCTCTACAGAAAATAATTTAAACTGATGGCCAGTGGGAATTGGATCAAAAGTTGTGCTATTGTGCCCCAGCTGTGGCCATAGGGAATGTTTAAAAATCCGTGTCGCTCTTTACCAGTGGTGGCGAATGGAAATAGTTTAGAAAGTTGTGACGCTGTCCCCCAGTGGTGGACAACGAGAATAATTTTTAAAAGTTGTTACGCTGTCCCCCCCAGTGGTGCACAACGAGAAAAATTTAAAAGATTTTTCGCTGTTCCCCAGTGGTGGCCAAACGAGTGGTGGACATCGGGAATAATCGCATACTACTTACACAATTTAGTAACGAAATTGTAAAATTGCAGCATCATCATCACAAAGTCCAGTGGCCAGGGAGGGTAGCGAAGATTTCTCAACGCAGCTGAATCACATGCACGAAATGGGCTTACTGGATGACGCTCTCAATATACGTGCTCTACTTATTTGTGCAGGTGAGGATATTACATACAATTAACTATAGTTTGACATTACCGCTGTTCCGCGCCATAGGAACGCGCGGCTCGCAGGGGGCAGCGTTGACCAATGAGCCGCGCGCTGCCGCCCGGGAGCTAGCGCGCACCTAAGGCGCGGCACAGCGGTGAGGTTAAACTATAAGCCTCGTTTGCACACCATGGCTAGTTTTTGTATGTCGCTACTCAGTTGCGTAGGCAGGCGAGCATTCATCTGTTAGTGCAAACTCAAACCACAACCACACCTTTTTATTGAGCAAACAATGTGAACAGCACTTGAGCAAGCTTTCAAGGATTGCAGCTCAGTGGCTCAGCGCTAAATAACTTTGCATCACGTCCAGGATCGCTTCATCGCGTCCAGAACGTCTCGAGTCTTTAAATCCTGACCGCAACGCGAAAGTCGCCTGCTAGTGTGGCAATAGAAGCTCGTAACTGTACCTAAAGTACCAAGGATCAAGGCTGGTACCTAACACAACATAACAGCACGCCTGTTTCCCAGAAGGGTTATGTACTTTGTACACGCGACGGTTTCTTTACGGTACGCCGTATAAACCGCGCCGTAGAAAAGCCGTGTCGTCAACAAGCTTCCATAGTGATCCATACAACACTGACGACCGCCTACACACGGCGAATAAACCGTAGTTTTTCACGGCAAGAAAAACGTGTGTAGGCCTTAGGCTGAGGTGTAGTCCACTCACTGATAAGTACTACCGTTTTAAAAAGGTGTTGCTTTGGCACCTCCATCGATGCGGTCTGCAGCCACCCTCTGGAGTAGAAAAGAAGTGTCAACATAGCTGTCACTACTGTTCGACAGACAGAGGTTGCATTTTAGTTCATACTCCATCATAACCAATAATAGGTTGAGCACATTTTTATCGTTCTCTGTACTGTGAGTATAATATACATTTCTCATCAGAACACTTCCGATTTTTTTGACATATATTCCTAATTATACACATTTTTCTGATAATCCTTACAAAACAAACTTGCAAGGTGTTTCGATTTTTCTGATGAGAAGTATAATGTATAGGTAGATATTATTCTTTCACTGTTCACTTGTAAAGTTTCTGCCACACTCACATTATAAAAAAATATGTTATTCCCTGATTATAAATTCACATTCTTCTATTGGAAAGATTAGCACTTACTCTTTTGTTTCAGGTGACGTCAATGCGGCTATAAACTTGGTTTTTAGCGGGGCGATCGGTGATGATTAGATATTTCTATTAATTTGAATGAATCACAATGGAGTGTAGCGCGTCAGTCTTTATGAAAGGTGATATTTTTCTTGAGTGTACCTAGTTATTTTCTAGTTTGTGTTTGCAAAGACTGAGAAATCAACAATTTTCTCTTAAAAAATATTATTCTTTATCCTTATTGTTGTATGTATGTGATCACTGTAATAAATATTAAAACAATCCATTTTTTAATTTATTTATTGTAATACCTGCTAATTTTGAAAATACTGCATTAAATTATCACGGGATGCGAAATCCATAAGGGTAAGTATAATAAAAAAATATGATGCAAGTAGAATAAAGAATAACATGAACACTGAGTGTTCATCTAACAGATACTTAAAATAAGTTCTAAATTCTAGAATGTAGATTTATCAAGCAAATGCATGTGTTCATGATAAAAAAAGTTGCAAAGCTTAAGTTATCAAATAAGATTGTAACTTGACAAAAAGATAGAAATAAATTCTACACATGGGATAAACATCAATACAATAATTAGTATCTAAAATAAGTATTATAAGGTAGAGAATTGACTGAAATCCTAAAGTTCGGTGTTGAGCACCAGTAAAGCTATACATCTTTGTAACAGATTATTTATGCAAGAACACAGTAAATTTTAAAACTACCATGTTTGCGTATGTAGTTAGTGGCGCAACCTATATCTGCCGCATAAATATCGCTCGTACATTAAATAAACTAGTTTTCTTTCCGTCTTTAATGTGTACTTAGCTCACAAAAGTTGAATATTGAAAATTCAATAAATATAATCTCTATTATAATATTATGCAGATATATTATTCGATCACATGCCAGTAAATCGAAACCAGGTTAGGCCACTTTCTATTGTAACCAACTAATGGTGTGTGTTCATAATTTCTAAATGTTTGCACAACATGAATTATAAATAACAATAGTATCTACTAATGTTTCATTTTAAAGTTCAAATTTCTCCTAGAATGCTTCTTGTGAGTGCTGTTGTCTGCCTTAGCGCGGCATTGTTCTCGTCTTTGCATTCGTCGGAAGTACCAACCGGCATTATTGGGACTGGTGTCACCAAATAGTTCATGTTCCAGTCTCTTTCTAGCTTCTGTTCTGAGGATGGCTCTCTTGTCATACCAGTTTACGTCTTCATTTTTTTTAGTCTTTCCACCAGCTTTATCGTCTTTTGAAGACTGTTTTTCCTTTGTCTTCTCATTGTTATTTTGACTGTCAATCATATCTGAAAACTGATTTATATAGTTCTTCTTCTCAAAGTCTCGACTAAAGATATTACGATCAGGTTTTTTCAGCATGTACTCGTTTTCTTGAGATGAAGTTATAGAGAATTCATCATAGTCTTTTAAGTAACCACCCTTCATTTCCCATTGTTCATACTTATTTCTCCTCTTCTGTTTCTTGTGTAATTTTTGTCTATCACGTTTTTTCTTGTCTTGTGTCATCTTTGGTCCAGCATATCTATCATCTTTTTTAAATTCTTCTTCACTTAAAATGGCAAATGTTGCATCATGCTCTTTTTTATTCTTTCTCTTTATCACATGATCCTTGTTGTCCATGAGGGTGCCTAAATTTCCATCTCTCTTTTGTATGTTGTGAGCAGATTTCAAAGAATCAGCATAAGTAATTTTCTGAACAGGTGGTGATTCCTTTAGGGTGACATCATTAGAAGGATTTAGCTCTAATTGAACCACTTCTGCATCAGCTTCAGATTTCAATTTATTAAAATGGCTATCTGGCTGATCTTTTACATTTTCATCTTGTAATACTTTCTGTTCTTCAATTATACTAGATAATGGTGTTTTCATTTTTTTTAATGTTTGTTCTTCAGCTTTCATTCTTTTCGCAACTTCATCATCAAGCCAACTTTTATTTTGTTGATAAATATTCTTTAATTTCTCAATGTCACTCAGAAATTCTTTTTCATATTCGGGTTGTATCACATGACTATTAACAATTTTTTCAATGTTGGTATTTTCATCATCTATGCACTTAGTAATCCTTTCTGTATTTTTGCTGTTGAGTGGCTCTTCATATACCTTTTTGCACCTCTGTTGTTTAAATGGTATCTTTTCTGCATTCAGTTTTCTTTGTTGTATTTGTATACTGCTCACAAGTGTAAGTTCTTTTAATTTGTTCCGTAGATAAGCATTCTCTTCTTGCAATTTATATAAATTGGACAATATTTTGTTAATTGATGGGGTTGTGTGCATTGAGCACTCATTTCTAGCACCCCACATATGGCCAATAGCCACACCTGCAGCTGTGATGACACTTCCCAACATAATAATGTTGAGTACTGTGCTTAGCCTTTTATTTCTTCTGTGCACATAAGTTTTGTGTTTGCCAGTATTTTCTCCAAGAAAGTCATCCTCACTCCTTATGGATTCATGGTGATTATTAATATTAGGAGGCAGTGGATTAACTGAAATAAATTGGGGATTGGATAGTTCTGTTGGACGGCTCTCTACTACAAGACATTTCTCATAGTTAATTTCACAGGGAGCTGGTGATTCAGGTTCACTGTCACTTATGACAGATATTCCATCTGTGTCTTCATCTTTATCAAGATGTGCCTCAGTTGATACTCTGTCAACAAATTGAATTTCTATGGACATATTTTATTTACTTTATCTAAATATTATAAAAGTTGTTATCAATCACTAATAAACAAACACTAATAGACCATGAAACATTTTGCTATTTAATACTATCAAGAAATGTTCCACGGAGTTAATGAAACAGGTATTCAATTTAATTGAATAATATTTAATAATGATATGCAAGTTAATTTACCTACAATTAGTGATAGAATGGTAAGAAATTGCCTAGCAATAAATAGATCAAGGTCAGAGATACCAACTGATTATTATTAAATATATTTCAAAAGTATTAGTGTTTTATGCTGTTTAAGGCATTGTGAAACTTACTTTTCGAGTGTTGGATTATTTTCTGCAAACTCAGGGGCATCCTCTGCATTCGCAGGACTGTGTTCCAAAAGGGTCCAACTCTCTCCTGAATCTGAATCGCTGTGGTCCACCGTAGACCCGTCCATTTAAATGATCTAGTAAATAATAAAACACATCTAAATAACTATAGCTAACCAAGGTCGTGCACACTGAAAAAATTAAAAATTATGCCGTTATCGAAGTACGCCTAAATAACAATTTACGCATTAGAATGTTAGCTTACCTTAGTGCAACACTCCAAACAAAAATTTTGCGTATCAAATATGCTTGGAACGGTCCAGTTACACTGAAATTCAGCTTTTTCAAAAACTATGAATTTTGTGACATGTTAAATATTTTGTTTTTTTCTTTAAATATGTCAGCGTCACGAAAGCGACTATGTTTTGTTTTGCTGTAAACCGGTCCGAAGTGAGCATTCACTGAGCAACTGAACAAAACAAACACAAAATAAAAATAGCCGTCATAAATGACATTCAGAGATTGACATTTGACAATATTCGACAGTGTTGCCATCGTCACAGGAGAAAATTAAAACTGTACTCTGTGAACGTTCATCATTAGGTATTCAAGGTTGCCAGTGATACAGCTCTCAGCCGACTACCTAGTGCGTTTCATCAAATAGTTCCTATGCCGTAATGTTGGTAAACTTAGTCTGTGTGGTAAACTAAGTCTTTATAACGTTACTATGGACTTGTACCAATAACGTTATTTCGCGGGTATAACCGCGGGGCGCAGCTAGTTTAAAATATTTATCACTACTTAGCCTATTTTTTGACTTTTAGGATATTTACTCACTCAGGATGTTAGTTTCTACAAAAATAAATTAAAAGTCTACTTATAGTCTCAATGTAAAAAATATGATAATGAAACAACACCTAAGATTGGAATGTTAGTTTATATATTTTTTGTACTAGGATCCTCAATAGCATACTGCTTATCACAAGTAAATGAAATTGTCATTGCATATCTAATGCCAGATGTTACTTTTTCCACATAGTGAAAGTTTTCACCGCCACTGGTAAACATGCTCAGGCGGGCTTTCCTTGGTTCTACAGTCCTGTTGAACTTCTCATCTACAAATACAAATCTTCCACCTTTGAAGTCAATATTGTAATCACCAAGATACAGTAGTGTTGTGTAGTGAAATGATTTATATGTCTCCTGAAACAAGCAGTTGTGGTGTTAAATAATGATTCAGAGCTTCCTACTCCAAGGAGAAGGAAGATAAAAAGATGCCACATTATCTTATCTTATCTTATTAGGTATATTACCAAATTCTGACTAAAGATAAAAAATGTCCCCTACAACTTCTAAGATTTTAAAGCTGTTTAATTTTGTACATACTTTGTCAACATGAGGATGCCAATATTCATCATGTACAGTGACTGCTTTTTTGGATGTGATTTCAGAGAAAAATGTTGGATGTGTCAGGTATATTTTGTTGGGTTTCACTCCAAAGTGATGAGCTACAGCATATTTTATTTTCTCCTTGACCACCTGTAATCAATAAACTTTTTATCAAAAAATAGTATGTATGTTTATAAGTAGTTTTTATTTCTACATTAAAATGGACTTACTCTATATATGTTGAAATCAGCTTCACTGAATATGTCTTTAGCATCTTCACGTTTGTATATATTGACAAAGTGTTGTCCCAGAGAAAGTGCACCACTGTGTAGGTCTAGAATTGAAGCTCCACCTGATGATCCACCTAACTTCAGACCTTTCTTAGCTATAGCCAATAGTTCTTCTGCTTCTCTTACTGATATCACTTTATCAGTAACAAATCTTTTACATTCCTTAGGGACACACCCCTCATATTTGTCTACTTCTTCTTTGTATGATTGAGAACACTCTACAACTAGGCCTTTGCCAGGCAATAATTCCGATTGTTTAGCAAAAGTTTTTAATTTATCATTTTTTGTCGAAAAGTACACTACTACTAGGAGAGAAAATATAACGACCACGCGAGAAATTATTCTTAGTGATATGTTTCTCTTTGATGTCCTGGAAACATAATTAATTTTATAATAAACATACGAGCCTATTCTTTAAAAATGTAAACCTCAAAAACCTGTGCAAGAATTTAACTCACGGTGCTTTGTTATTTACAACGACATTACTATCATTGATTTTGATATTGTCTCTCTCAGAGGTATTGTTATCCGTACTTTTGCCTCTCCTCCTGATTTCTTGCATGATTGTTGATGTTTAGTTTAGATCGATATTGTTTTATCGTTGTCTTTATATTTAGGCGTTGGGCGTTGTTTAGTTGGTACCTAAAATTTATTATTTATAAAGAGATTATATTTTTTTTACGAAATGGAAATGCCGAAATATGATGTCAATCGTTTGCACAGATCGTTTGCCATGGTTTGCCATTTGCCAATGTCAAGTCAACGGCCGTCACGTCAGTCAGTGTCAGTTGGTATTACAGATTATGTAAAGTAGTACGTTGGTGGTGTGTGGTTTACTTTTTTTTGCAATAGGTCAGTGTCAGGTTGTTTGTGTTTACTTTTTAGGGTTCCGTAACCAAAGGGTAAAACGGGACCCATTGTCCGTCCGTCTGTCTGTCTCTCTGACTTTCCGTTTGTCACCAGGCTGTATCTCATAAAGCGTAGTTTAGTTAGACAGTTGAAAGATCTCATGAATGGTCGTGTCGCGGGTTCGATCCCCGCACGGAACAAATATTTGTATGATCTGCAAGTAGTTGTTCCGGGTCTGGGTGTTAGTGTATGTGAGTTTCTATGTTTGTAAACGCACCCACGATACAGGAAGAAATTCTTAGTGTGGGGCAACGTTTTAAAAAAAAAAAAAAAAAAAACCCATCTACGAGCCAAACGCAGTAAACGTAGTTTAACTTTTGATCGACCCGTACGGCTGTTATTATGTAGTCACGAGCCATTCAACAAAGATCAGATACTCTGACAGCTTCGTCTGACAGAAGAGATAGCGATAGTCTTTGACAATTAGCATACATTAAAAAAGTAAATGTTTTGAAGTGAAAACTTTTCGCGTTGAGCAGTTTTCGCAAGAAGGTAAACTGATGGATTCAAATAGTGCTTTACTATAGAATATAGATGGCGCTAATACCAGTTTTATGTTTTCACTTCTGTCGGCAGTCACCATGACTGCATATTTTTATTTTATTTACTACACCTAGGCTACTAACTAAGAAGAGGCGATAGGAGAAACCATTAGGGCATTTATTATGTACGCAATAACACATTACGTAACGTTAGTAGCATGTAGACTGGACGCTACCGCACCTGCCGTCTCGTTCTAGGCGCCTCCGCCTATCCAGCGCCGAATGCAAATCTCATTTAGACGGAGCCTTTATTGGCCTCGTTTAAATAGAGACAGTCAACTGCATTGATATGAATTGTGAAGCCATTTTGCCTTATATCTTTACTTGTCTCGGGAATTGGCCCCGTTTATATGGTCCAATTTAGCAGATGGAATGGAACAAATCTGCTATCAGCCAGCAACAAAGAGTACATTAGGGTAGCCCATGAAGTTATAGATAAAAACTTCATGGGGTAGCGCAACGACTAAAGTAAAAGTTGCTATCTATCATACTGTGTGTCATTTTCAAGCAAAGACGCAATATGAGAAGATGATATTCTCAGCAGGGTAGATTCTCCGTCTCAAATATCAATTGATAGAAAATAAAATGGCAACATTGTTTGTTAAAAAATAACACGGCCGTTGTATGTTGACTGCGTTTGCAATTATCAATTTTATTTTGAGTATTTACTCCAAATTTTCTGTTTCTTTATATTTTGATGATATCATGTTCGATTATTAATTGTTGTTAACAGACAGGTTGCAGCTGCTGTTCGAAATAGTAAGATAACGCCATGTACTACGAAGGAGAGGAGAGATTTCTCAATCCGGATTTACTTCACGTTGTTCGTCGCGAACTGTGTATGTATTTATTTGCGCCTTGTTACCATTATGTGTATCCCTAGGGCGTTAATCAATGTTTTATAGAATTCATAAATATCTTCTGTGGTGACCTGTGTAACATTGTCAATTAAAAAGATTGGAATTTTTCTTTGGTAGATCCATCAAATTTGTGTAGCTCACCTGCTGGGTATCCAGGAGTTAGATACCTAGAGGACATCGAGGCAAACAGATCGTTTATACTATGTGTGTGTTTTATTGGGGTTACATATTGACAGCGGCTTATAAGCTGTCTCAGCTCTGCATTATAAAGAATTATATCTTTCAGATGCCATTAATTCGAACCTTGAAGTCACACCCTTTGGCTTGAAGTATGTCCCTACTCATACTGAAGATGGAATACCTATCAGAAAGCTTTATGTGTCAAATTTACCCCCAAAGGTAAGTTATTAGTCAATGGAACAATAAAAAGTATCTTTTTCTTTTTCATGTGACTGCAAACTAGCCAATAAAGTTGCTGTCAATTTTTGTTTGTTTTTTTTTTGTTTGTCGATTATTACCTACTGGCATTATTAAATGATATAATATAATAATAGAAATAATAAAGGTGGTAGTTTTCAATTTGCTTATTCATGCAGTGTTTTCCCATGACTATTTCCTGTTCCAAAAGTGTTTATAGCTAGGCATTAAAGTATAATAATAGAAATTTATTGTTTCAGACAACTAGATCTGAGCTGTTTGGTGTGTTTGCTCCGTATGGCTTCATCAAGAGTTGTTGGCTGAGGATGGGGGACAAAGGTCCCAACAGAACACCAACCCCTACATATGCCTTTGTCACCTATAGCAATCCAGCTGATGCACACAAGTAAGTTATTTTACATGCCCCTAAGTACCCTAAATCTACACTAATATTATAAAGAGGAAAGAATTGTATTTTTGTGTGTATGTTTGTAATGAATAAACTAAAAAACTACTGCACCGATTTCAATAATTCTTTCACCATTATAAAGCTACATTCACCCTGAGTAACATAGGCTATAATTTATAAAGATTACACGCGGGCGAAGCCACTGGCGGCAGCTAGTCTGGTATAAACAGTTGCAGTAGTTTTTTTACTCCCACAGAGGTGTGTAACTAATCAGTAAAGCAAAGATGTATGATGCACGCCATTGCCCTCGTTGGCTATATATTGGTGTTTGGTACTTGGGTTTACAACTCCTTAAAATACCACACTTAACAAAGTATTGAACTGACACTCATTTTAACAGTTGTTGTGATACTCTAGAGCCATATTTCCAAACCAAATCTGTCCCAATCGTTTAACATACGCGCCTCCTTACTTTCTTTTAAAATCAGTATGCCCCCTAAGTTATTTTGTCGACTTATGCTTATGAATGTAAAAGGCTCGGAAATTTTTGCATCCCTTCTGATGGGTTAGTTTTTCTCTTGACCATTCTAATAGAAAAAGCAGTTAATTTGTGTAGTTTAGCAGAAAAACTCAATCATATTTTTATTGTTAGAACAAGCAAGTGAATAATTTTCCACAGATACATTTTTGTTTTGACCATTCATATAGCCACAGATATTATAATACTACGATATAGCTAAAGGAAGAATTCAAATTAAGAGAATGTAGAATGTAAGAGCAACTGAAGCAAGTTCGAAACTTTTTGTACCCTGCTTCAGATACTTATGGTTGTCTTCTATCTGTCTGGCATCGGCATAAACATGATTTTGGTTCTGACTTGTTTCGAAAGGTTTCTTTATATACATTTATTAACCATGGTCTATCATGCGTTTGTATCATTTATTTATCAGTCTTTTTTGTTTCGCAATTTTATACACAATCACACTATTTATGTATGTAGTTCGTTATTATTATTACTTATCTGACAAAAAAATCTTTTATTTAAGTAGGTATGCATTCACACATTACATTAGGTATAAAACTTGATTTACATCTGTCACCTCACACTTTCAAGTCCGATTGAAAACCAATGTCTAGCATTTTTGCTGAACTGGGCCTTTTTGGCGCAGCCGTGAGGCACACCTGATAATTTCGTACATGGCACTTTTACACTTTTTAATTGATTTTATTTTGTTATCTGCTGCATATGATATTGTGTGCCTTGTAGTCTGTGCTTAATAAATGTATTTTCTTTCTTTCTTTTGAGCCTTAATCCGGAAATTACTTATTTTATTGACTGAGAGAAGTTAAGCTAATTTATACTATTATGAAACATTGGGTTTTGTTAATTAACATTAAGCTTTTCTATGATAATAAACATTTAGTTTATTTTTGGAGCCGCTGAACCCCACCATCGGTCACAGTCTAAGCCCCTGGGGGGACACCTGTTGGGGATCCCATGTTCTAGAGCCATAAGAATGCTGATTCATTATCACACAGTCTTTTTCACTCATGATTAAAATGTATTTTTATTGATAACCTATTCTCCCCATCCCATTATTTTTTTTTTTTTTTTTTTTTTTTTTTTTTTTTTTTTTTATTTTTTTTTTTTTTTTTTATAAAACGTTGCCCCACACTAAGAATTTCTTCCTGTATCGTGGGTGCGTTTACAAACATAGAAACTCACATACACTAACACCCAGACCCGGAACAACTACTTGCAGATCATACAAATATTTGTTCCGTGCGGGGATCGAACCCGCGACATGTTGCGCAGCAGTCCATCGCTGAGCTACTGCGCCAACCGTGTCGTCATTGCATTTACACCATTCAAAAATATACATTGCGCAGAGCTCTTCAAGCTCCAGTTCACGAGAAGACTCTGAGAGGTCGCAACCTGCGGATATCGCCGGCTGACAGTTGGCACCAGCCCGCCGAGGACGCGGACGGCAGGGGACGTTGGAAGCCCCGCGGTCAGCGCCGCCTCGATGGAAACACCGCTGGCGCCGAAGATGGAGTTTCTGAACTAGGTATCAAAATGACTATTTCATAAAAGATGATGCAGATTTCTGTATAATAAAATGTTGAATCTATTGTTGTTGCAAATCATGAGCGCACGTCCTGTGGCTTATGTCTAGTGATCGGAATAGGTAGAGCTAGGGCCATATGACGTATTATCCATACGAATATTATAAATTCGAAAGTAACTCTGTCTGTCTGTCTGCGTCTACGCGGGCGAAGCCGCGGACACTAGCTTCCGCCCGCGGCTTCGCCCGCGTGGTATGTCGATAAAAAGTAGCCTATGTCCTTCCCTGGGATGCCATCTATCTCCTTGCCAAATTTATCGAAATCCGTTCAGTGGTTTCGGAGTGAAAAGGTAAAATACAGACAGACAGAAAGACAGGCAGATAGACAGAGTTGCTTTCGAATTTATAATATCATTATGGATGAAAGCCAAGTAGAATTTACGTGAAGTGAAAGCGACGATTAAAAATGCCGAAAGACAATTTCGCTCTACCCTGATCAAGTGCTACTTGCTAGGGGCGGCGCAGCGCTGCGCACGCACCTCGCTAGTAGGTATGTTAAACAGCTATTACGCAGTAGGTACATATTCCGATCACTGCTTGATGCTGAACTTGATATCATTGACATCAGGTTTATATTGATATTGCAATGACTGATGCACGTGCATCTACTATGCCTTATTATTTTTTTCAATGTTGTTATTTTGGTTACCTGTTTATTTACAGAAGTCAACAACTTAGATTTTTTTGCTTCGGATAACGGAGATGCCGCTGAGGCAACTACAAGTGCTCCAGACGTACCAATGGTGAGTAATTTTCAATTCAACAAAAACGGCATTCCTTTATTTTTTTTCTGATAGTAACACCAATCTTTTATTTGTTTAAAAAGGAAAATGTTGAACCACAAGAAGAAGAGAAAGATACAGAAATGGAGTCTTGTTATACCATACTGGATGTTTTGAACAGAGATTGTTTAACACACATTCTGGCTTACGTTCCTATTAGAGACCTCATCAGATCAGAAAGAGTCAGCAAAACTTGGCAAAATATGGTCCGTGAATATCTTCAAGGTAAACAAGTATAATATTATTATATCTACATACACATTATGTTACCCATTATAGGGAAATAATCTTCTCCATACGAAAACTACCTTTTGGAAGGGGCAACTAGAATCAGTTCTATTTCTATGTATTTGACGTTAAAAAGTGCCTTTAATGTTCCTACTTGAAATAAATTATTTGACTTTGACTTTGAAGGGGTTGACAACGGTAATCGTAAACATTAAAAATAGTTGGAACTAACGTAACCAGGGGGTACCCAAGTATGGTCTTGTACAAAAAAAAAAATCATAATAAAGGGAAGAACAAGTTACTCTCGGCTTCGTTATTTTTAGACCCGTTGTTTGAGCACATGTCAGAAACAACACGTACAGTGTCAGGTGACTGACTCGACTCGGCGACTGCCCCGTTCGTCTGGTGGTTGCAAGAGCTACTGCCAAGCATGAGGTCCTGTGGTCAATTCCCGGACTTGCAAAGTGTTATTGGGGTTTTCCCTTAAGAATTTCTCTCTATAGTCCGGAGTCTTGATTTGTGCACGGTTAATGGCAATAGGCTCGCCTCCTCCCCTATTACAAAACACAACTGGCGAAATTTGGGTGTTCTATAGCCTCTATAGGTGCACCTACCCTAACCCTAGCCTAACCCTTCGGGCTTCAGGGAACACAGACGTGACGTTATGTTCTGTGCCAGGTATCCGCATGTTCAAGACGTCGTGGTGGCAGCACGTGCCCGTGATGCTGACGACGGCCGTGCTGCGCCGCATCGTGCAGCGCGTGGGCGCGTCGCTGGCGCGCCTGCACATCGACCATCACTGGTCCGCGCTCAACGACCGCACCGCGCACATCGTCGGCAAGTTCTGCCCCAACCTCGAGGAGCTCAAGGTATACCCGACTTTTTTTTTTTTCCGTTGTGTAAAATCCTTATGGATGTGCTCCGCCCTGGGGCGGACGGAGGGTTCTGTCAGACTCTTACTCATTAAAAACCACCCCGGTGTTCCGACTCACACCTACGCCGTTTCCGCCTTCATCGTTTCTTTGGTCTAACTCTATTCTTATAGCTCTCTTTCATACTCAAAACTTTCCTCACGACATTTTCGTCATTCCTCCACATGACCATACCATGACAACTAATTCGGACTCCTATTATGTTTTTTTGTTTGTTTGCATTGATGTCAGCTATCTACATATAAATAGGATTCAGGAGTGGACGCTACTTTGAAAAAAAAAAACAAAATTTCGGTCAGGCTCCATAAAAAAATCTTCAATCCCGGTTTCAGTCACTAGTGGCTTTTTTAGTCTTCCTCTTATATGGGTCTAATATGATGATTTTTTAATTTAAATTGAAATTAACACCACACATCCCTCTTAGCATTCTCATCTCAGCTTCATGCAATTGCCTCTCATTTATCCCTTTTGTGGCCCTACATTCTGATCCATAGACAGCAGGACGAAAACCTTTTACCATATAGCATCCATAATTATGGTCTATACCTAGAACTACATACAGAGACGACATTCAGCGTATGGTAACGCTTTGATCTGCCATAATGAGTGTATATTTGCGTGACGTTATACACAAGCGTAACAACCACAGTACCCGGACGATTAGGCAGACCATTATGGCAGGAGATATGACTCTGCAAAGCTGGCCTTATTCTTAAGCTCGATGTAGGTAAGCTCAACTACACACTGGAAGTACATCAATTGACAAGTAACAAGTTCAATATCATCAAATTCAAAACTGATCAACGTTTTCGTAAAGTGTGTATAAACTTTGTGTTTTGCACTTGTATCATTAAAAGTTATTTTGTCACTTTCAGATTGTTGGCATGCACACACGGAATTGGAATCCATTAATTTATGGCTGTAAACAACTGAAAAGTTTGTCCTTTGTATCATGCAATAAGGTATTATTTTATTTAATTATCTTTTTTAACAATTAATTTGTTATAATTTTCACAAAAAAATAATTTAAATTTTGTCCTTGCAGCTGACCGATTCGAGTTTAGTACATCTAGTCAAAAGTGAATCGTGCATAGAAAGCCTTACGGTCGCTAACAACACACATGTGACCGGGCTGTTTCTCACTGGATCGAATCCACAAAAACTAAACTCGCTCGCGTTTTATAACTGCTACAGCCTTCAAGGCACAGTACTTAGCGCTGCTATAGACTCACTTCCTGGGTTAACTACTCTTAAATTGGATGTGTGTCCTCACACAATGTGGAAGATCATACCATTGATTTTGAGCAAACTGCCAAAGCTTGAAGAGCTTTCGCTAAGCGAGTATATTTCGGTAGAGATGTGTTTCTCTCCACAATTCAACGACGCTTTCTGTGATGCCCTCGCAACTCTAACTGAACTGAAAACCCTGAACCTGAGTCGTAACATCTACATCACGAATGCAGTCCTTAAACGAGTCGCACAGTCTTGCCCTAAACTCGAATCATTGAACATTTCTAGCTGTAACTCGCGGAGAATCTTCCCACACCCAGGTAAGTTCATGCACACATTATAATTGTGTATTCCCACATTGTACCTATACTTAGGCTAAGCGTATGCTGAGACGCTGGTGCCGCAGGTCCACGCAGCGCAGGGCAGAGCAGATTTTGTAATGCATGATTATATACTGACAGCAACGTACGTACGCTGCGGCGCAGGCACGTGTGACGCAGACATGTGTCTGTCCTGCTCTGCGTCTCGTATTGCCGCGCGTGTAGGTCGTCACTTGGTCTTGAGACGCAGTACGAAATCTGGTCTGCCCTGCGCCGCGTGGACCTGCGTCACTTGCGTCACAGCATACGCTGATTCTTAATTTTGTTGCAATCGTCTATAGTTTAAACTAGCTAGGACGCGAACGTGTCTGTGTAGCTGCATCGCAGCATGCGCTCGCGGCCTATGTCTGCCTTGCCTGCCCTATCCTGCAAAATCTATATTGTGCTGTGCTGCGTCACCTGCGGTTCAATCATACGCTTAGCCTTATAGTGGTTCATACAATTGACAGGTCAAATGTTAAGATTGTGGTGCTAAATAATGTAGACATGGCTGTCCAAGATTCATTCCTCAGATAACTTGAGTCTTACAAGGATGATGTGTTTAAAAGGGAACCGCTATGGATATCAAAGTAAATCAAGTTCTAAAGACTTGAATTGAGAAAAATAACTTCGCACAGCCGTTATCTTGGATTTATGAACGCTCACCACGCTTTCTGCTGTTTTAAACTATTTTAATCACACCAAGAAAGCTAAAGCCTAAACTATGCACCAAGCTGCAGTTTCGGACATACTCTGCGTTCGTTAGCAAACATTTAAACAAATATGTGATTTAAAAAAAAAAAAATGTACACCTTATAAAGTTCAGACTTCAAAACAATTTAGTGACTAAAGCATATCATACATATTATTTGCAATAAGTAATTCCCTTTGATAACTAAATAACTCTTAAATTTTAATTTATTAGTATGCTACGTTTAAGGAGGATGCGCCAAGGTAGCCCGCGAAATTAACATTTTCTTGCGTTTTTAGCGATGTGCAAGTCAGTGTATGTTGATTAAAATATGACTAGGCTTGACAGAATTATAATCTTTAGATTCAGCAATATAATTGTCAGTTATATTGATGATTTATTATAATTCTATCAGTAAATATTTGATACGGCCGCGAATCATATTTAGATCATCATAAAACCTGATACTGACATGCAAATAGCAAAAACGTAGGAAAATTTGAATTTCGCGGGCTACCTTGAAGCTTTCGCCTTGAAGCTCGTGATTAATATTTTGCCTGTATGCTCTGAATAACGCTGTTTATTATATCATTGTTAATTATCGTTGTTTGTTGTTCCAAATGAAATAAAATAAAATATTGTAAGGGTGAATTATAACGTGTGTCGCGTCTAACTTACCAGTGCCCCAGGGGCTCGAAGAGGCAGGTTGTAAAGCGCGTGTCTCGACAGGCGTCGGCGACGACGGCGTGATCGCGGTGTGTCGCGGATGTCGCGCGCTGGAGCGGCTGGACGTGTCGTACCTCGGCGCGCTGTCGGACCACGGCCTGCGCGCCGCGGCCGGCCTGGCGCGCCTGCAGCGCCTCACGGCGCGCGGCAACCCCGCGCTGTCGGCCGCGTCGCTGGCCGCGTGCCTGGCCGCCTGCCCGCTGCTGCAGGTACGCACTGTGTATGTTGTGCGCGGCGGAGATACAATCATTTCATTCCGCAACACGCTATGCTGCGCGTTGAGTGTTATCTCGCAACGCGCTATGAACGAAAAAAATAATAAATATCATGAAGCGTAAAAGATCGATTAGAACTTTCCTTCAAACCGCGACACATCGCCCGCCCGCACTGTCCTTTTGTCTTTTTACTCGGCTCCTAAGGGTCGTAGCGTGATATTAAATTGCCTATAACCTTTCTCATGAATAACTCCGTCCTTTGGAAAAAAGTTAAAAACCATATGAAAATCCGTTAAGTGGATTTTGAATTTTCGAAAAAAATAAAAAAAATCGTTTAGACACAGACGCGGCGGACGACTTTGTTTTACTGGCCCCGCTGTGCGCGTTTATTTATAGCTTACTTTGTTCAGGTGTTATACAGTATGCAAGAGTAAACACCGTTGTCACTCAAACCGGGTAGTTGACTTAAATATAAAAATAAATGACCCAGTAACAACAATAAAAAAACCTTATTTTCATTAAAAGATTTTAAAAAGTAATTATCCGTCACTGTCCCGATACTCATGGATACGCGCTCGAGAGATCTGCGAAACAGCTGACTGAAGAGGGGCCGCGCGCTTGCGGCCGTTCATGTAACGTCCCGCGCGCCCCACCCGCCCCGCCCGCCCCCGCCTACCGCCGTGTTGAGACGCAAGTTCGATGCCCTTGCGTATAGGGTGAAATATTCTAGTGGAAAAATGTAGATTTTCTTTAAAAAAAAAAAGTCCTTTGATTTTACGTTCTATAAATGAAACCAAACCACTGGTTTCAAGGATAACGTTGTTTACAACACCCTGTATTATAGCGCGAAGTCAGAAACGATAAAACAGACGCTAAACGTTTTGTGCACAATTATCGTGTTATGTTTTGGCGTTATACGTTTTACTAACCAGCACTGTGTGAGCAGGAGGTGGACGTGTGCGGCTGCGACGGCGTGTCGGAGGAGGTGGTGTGCGCGGCAGTGCGCGCGCTGTCCGAGCAGCCGCGCGCGCTCACGCTGCGCTTGGCTGGCACTGCCACCACGCCCATCGAGGTAACACTTAGCCAGGAGTGCCAATTACCGCGTTTAAAAACTTCAAAATCTAGTTGCAATCTCATCTCGGTGTCAATCAATGTCAAAAATGTAGGTAAATTAAGGATATTTTTGACAGATTGAGACGAAATTTCGATTTACTGCTAAATCCGGAAGATTTTAATGTAAAGACTCGGCTAGATAGAAGATAATTTTGTCACAAAAGGTTAGTTGACAGTAAGAAAAATATCTTTATGAATTTCGCATTGCAGAATGGTTGTGAGCTTCAAATATCAAAATCAACTTAATTTTGTAAATTATTTTGAATTAATTTATTATTTTTCTTAACAAAGCCTTGGTCACATGACATTTCAGATTGGCTTTCAGAGGACAGTTTCAAATTCGAAATAGAAACAAACTTTATACGTCAGACATAAAGTTTATTTTGCTATAGGTACCAATTACGAAAGTAATGGTCTTGAATTGAATAACACTGATTGGTAGTGTTCATTATTATTCCTGTATTAAATTAGGTATTGTATTTAATTATATTTTGTCCACATTAAAAATTAGGACATCGTAAACGTCTACCTACGTCTAACAAAATAGCCATTAACACAAATAATTATTTGCCTGCATTGAAAATTATTTTTGAAACATTTAAAAACGTTGTTATCCTTTTCACCGCCACGGACTTCAATAGAAGTTTTGGATTTTCGTGCCACCAGCGCCACGACTTCATTAGAAGCTCTTCATTTTAACTATCTTATAAAAATAAATTTACTTTATTTAAAAGCTTTGTTTCCTGTTATTATTTAATATAGCACTGTCTGACGCCCTGTTTTCTAGTTTTCCACACAAAAGAAGCCCTTAATTGTCTTAAAATCGGCAAAAACAAAAACTCGTAACATTTTGAATGTCCCCCGAACGCCAAGGACTTTATACAAAGTCGGCCAGTGAAGGGACGCGAAAGTTATCACTGTTTGATTTCGTCCGTGGAAATATAAATAAATACTACTATCGAAATCAATTTGAGGTCAATAAAGTATGAACTTATAAACTACTTTATAACAAAGGGAAAATTTACCAATTTCAACCTTCAGATGGGAGCCGATCCGGAATTAAATAGTTCTAGTTATTGTTTACCACTCCGTGTCGATAATTATATTCCCATCTCTACAAAAAAGGTAGTTGTAACTGCCCCGAGCGCCACGGACTACTATAGAAGTCGTTCTGTGACGTCATAAGCGTACGAGTATCAAGGTCACTTTGGCATAGTGCAGAAAATAAACTGGAAAGCGCGAACGCATCCTTCTTCCCGCTTTGCTTGTGAAAAGATAAAATGAATACAAAATTGGACTGATGGGTTACTAAAAATTGTGCAAGGTTATAAAAATTGTGGAATCGGAGTCGGAAGTGCAGGATATTGACAGGATGATTCTGATGTAAGTCCAACTAGATAATAATCATAGTCTTTCAATCGTTCTAGATAACCAGTTTACTTTAGCCACTCAAACCCATAATCCAAAATCTTTGTTTCCATATCCTGCCAAGCCGTACGAGGGTCCGAAGCCAAATTGCAGAGGCCCGTACCTCTGCGATTTGGCTTCGGCCTCTCGTACGCCTTCCAAAAGTCCAGGATCCCAGGGTCCCGACAATTGTCAAGAGACGTAAAAAAAATAATAACGTTATTCATCAAAAAGTAAGAAAAAACACGGGGTAGACGAAAATCAAAGAAAGAAAGATCATAGATATCCTTAATCAGAATTGAATTATAACGTGCTCTGAGCGCCAAGGACTTGAAATGAAGTCAACAGATGACGTAATGAAACAATTAGAGATGTACCACATTTCTTATAGCTCTAATTGAGTTATGCATTTTTCTCTTAAATTTTTACAATTTATACTGGTTTTTCTTACTCACGATAATGTGAAATAAAATAAATATGGAAATATTGAATCAGGTTTTATTTATATTCGTAAATTAATAAAATAAAGCCTGACGTAGGCGTATAAATTTCATTTATCGATAGGAACATACCCTCATCACTACTGTTTACTATTATTTCGTTGTTATACATGTATGGCTTGGCGCTGGCGAGCGCATCGCGTTCTGTGTACGTGGGCGGTGAAACGGTTATTTAAGTCGAATATTTTAATATTCCGACAGAAGCAATAAATAAAAATTGTGTGCGAGCAACAATTAAAAATACTCGCATGACCGAATGAAAGTCTTGAAGTTACCCACATAACTGAATGCTCCGT
Source organism: Lithophane socia (assembly GCA_947522985.1). Taxonomy (NCBI): domain Eukaryota; kingdom Metazoa; phylum Arthropoda; class Insecta; order Lepidoptera; family Noctuidae; genus Lithophane; species Lithophane socia. The sequence goes on from OX383267.1 coordinate 4,487,904, forward strand.
GCATGCAGTCATGGCGGCTCAAGTGACTTCAAATCAATGTCTCGTCAAGTGTACGGGCGATGAACTACGCCAAGTAAAGGACATCGCTCATTATAACAGCACTGCTCCGACACGGCAAATAACTTGTCATTCAAGATAGGATTTTAAATCAAATGCATTAAAGTCTATTTTATTTACGTTAGTCGTGGGCAGCAAGCGGCCGGCCAGCTGTCCACTATTCCGGATAGCCAACGTAAAAAAATATTTTAAATTATTTTTTTTTCGCAGCATGATCAAGAATTCCCCACGCATAAGTTGTTAACGGTGGATGTTCACGACGACCGCAGCAACCCACATCTCAGGCCCGATTTTGTAGATCGCATCTTCGACGATAGTTCCGACGATTCCCTTGGAGATCTCTACGACCATGACGACTTTGACGACTTTTTTGGACCAGGTATGTACAGATTTTTTTTTACATTTGGTTTTGCCTCACTGTTTCAAACTTAGCATCCTAACTTCCTAACCCTAACTACTACTACAACTTTGTTTGATTGTTTGTTTGTTACGCTTTCACACTAAAAGGGCTGAACGGATTTGGATGAAATTTGGCACATGGGTAGACCTGGAATAGGACATAGGATACTTTTTATATTCGGGATCGAGATTAACGCGGGTGAAATCGCGGGGCGCAGCTAGTAGTTTATAATGTTCAAGTAGTTAACTAGTTATGCGGCGTAGTAGTTTATCGCCCGTACACACGACGAGACTTTATATTCCAAACTGCAGTATTGGCAGTGTAAACGAGCTCTAAGAAGTTAATAATATGCTGTGGTATGAGTGTGTGTAGTGATTGTAATTGCACGTCTGAATGATGTAGACGACGAGCTGTTTCTGGACGATGACCTGGACGACTTCGACGGCCTTTACCAGTTCGGACTGCACGCGCCGGACATCATCCTGCTGTAGGAGAGGTCCGCACTCCCGCCGCTTTCGTCGCTGTACTCACAAAATATTGCAACCTTTACAAACCAGTTCATTGCAACCAACAACACTTGCAATGCAATCCAATAAGATAATATGTTACAACATACATTATTGAAGAAAATATTTTAGAATTAGTTGTTTTGTTCCAGTGATTTGTTTATATTTCTTGTAAAAAGTAAATCAAGGTTTTATTTAAGGCCGATTTAATTTTTGTTTCTAATTTTGCATATTTGTAATTTGTATGTACCTTATCGTAAAAGTTGTTCATAATGTGGATAGCAGCATCAACTTTTATTTGATGTTTGGCATGTTTCAAAATGTGGTTGTAATTTTAAGAGGTGAAATAAATCATAAATATTACAAGTAGCTATGCCTAACTGAACCAGAATGTAAAACGCTAGTAAATAGCTCTGATTCGTAGTCAATAGTAATATAAGCAGTTTGACGTAGTATATCAACTGTTTTGCTTGTGCTATGAACCAACCACTTTCGGACTAAACTCATTGGTATGGATGCAACGCAATGGACGGCTTAACATATTATATTCGGACCCTAGCCGCTTTTATTGTACCGCAACAATCAAAACAAAAAAAGCGTCTAGTTGGAATAGTTTTCGTCGAAAAGTTTTCATAAGTACTTAACTGTCACTAACGAGACAATAGAATTTTTATTGTTATCGAACTCAATCAGCTTAGATTCCGGCTGAGGCATGACCACCTACACCCTAAATATTTATGGATCCTTTGGATTGTTTGATCGACCAGTGCGCAAGTTCACTCCTAGGTAATGAGGAGACTGATACATTTTATATTGTGTATAATATTATTACAAAAGTTATACTTTTTCTTTTTATTGTTTCTAATGTACCTAGGCTTTGTCCATTCCTTACAAATGAGCTTAGTCAGCAATACTAATAATAACGGGTTAAAGAATATGGTGTCTTTGGAGCAATACTGTATTAACAATAATCTTGTAATATATATTATAGCATATTTTTATTTAAATAGCCAATTTAGCCAATAATAACAATTTTAAGTAATATCTCTTACAATGTAGAAATATATAGTTGTGATGCCAGTCGCCCCTTGAAATTATGAATTATATTTTACCATAATACAAGTGCTATTAAATCGCTTGTATTCAATATACAGACATGATTAGGCTGTTGTAACTGAAATCTATTATCGTAAGACTTTAATTGTTATAATTTATCTGTGATGAAACATTATTTTCGCAACACGGAAGTCCCACACCTCATCTAGCTGTAGCCATTATTGTTTTTTTATGTATAAAAAGTTTTGATGTATTGTATTATAACTATAAGCAAAGTCTGAAATATTGTGATAAAAATAAATTATTCAAACCTCATTTTTGATTTTTATGGATTATCTTGATTACTTAATTGATAATACTGCAGTGATAAATTCAAGTTTATATAGTTATTGTCGGAGAGTTTGTTGCTTATTAACTACAGCTACAAGTTTATAAGGAAGATTGTCCTTGGTTGTTGATGTATCTATGTAACGAATATACTACTTATATAAAGGGAAATATAAAAGCTTATTTTTCTTTAAATTGTACTTCCATTATTGTTAGAAGTATTATAATAAACAAAAATCCCTTTTGTTCTTACCTCATAGGAAATAAATGAAGTACTAAATTCAAATACATTGAAAACATTATTATGTAGAATTACCATTGACAATCAACTAATTGAAATGTGATATTGTGATTTATAAAAATTTATGTGTCCATATTTCTTTACCAGCTTAATATGATTCCATGTTATGGGCCTAATATTTTCTATGGCAATATTATAAGTTGTGCGATGTTTGTACTTATTTATGTTGTGTTTGTTCGTTTTCTTCAAATATCATTAAAGTTAATCTCATAGATGATCATATTGAGCTGGACTACTTTATAGATAAGTTGTTATTTCAAGTATAGAAGCAGTGAACTTAGAGGTGTTGCGAGTTTTTTTTTTGCTCTTAATTTAGACAGGAAGTTTTAAGTTTAGAGTCTTTTTTCAGGTGTTTTTATTACATTACTGTAACTTTATGACGTTTTCACTTTATAAGAACTTAATAACCTAATCAAAGTGGTGATTTTTATTTGTTTTTTATTAAAGAATGATTTTTGTTTTAATCACAGTTGGAAAATCAATTACTATTTATATTTTTTAAGACTTTATTAGACCCTAGCTGATAACGCTTTTAATTTTCTGGGCATTAGAGAAAAGTTTTTGTTAATTGTGCCAATCTTAGTTATGATGGAAGCTATTAGTACAAAACAAAAATTTTCTCTAAGTTTGTGGAGTGGAAGTTTTCTGTCACTTATTTATTTTGTTGAAGCTTGCATGTTTTTATTCCATATCAGAGAGCTGCCTCTATGTTTTAAGCGTATATTTTATACGTTTTTATTTTTGTTAGACTAGATTATTTTTCAATTATCTTTGCCCAATATAAAAACATGTGAGCTGTTATCTTAACTTCTTTTACTTGTATCAGTGATGTTAATTCAATTTTACATTAGTCACCCTCTAATAACTAGAATGTGAAAAAGTTTTGTTTGTTTTCAATTATATAACATCATCACTCATTTCTGAATGTGTTCAATGTTGTAATGTTTATAGAAGAATATATTATTATGTATATTTGCAGGGTTCACTTAGTGGTGATTTATGTTTTTAGAGTTGCATTTTGGTCAAAAACCTAAAGCATGAGATGATTTGTGAAACTTAATAGTTTTTATACATTAATTGTTACCTCCTAACTCCCGACCCCAACAAAGTACAAGTGTAAAATTGAACCTTATTGACGTCGAGTTTACAATATTTAGGAGATTACGATGCTCCACTTGTGAAACATCTTGGCCTGCAGAGGGCAGACCTTGTATAGTTTATCAGTATATTCTTCGCAGCGTTAGCGTCTCGATCAAACTCGCTGTTGCAGTTTCGGCAAACCCCCCAGCGTAGCCTATGATTCATGACGATCTTCCGAAATTCTCCATTTTTTGAGTTACACGATGAACAAGCCTGCGACGTGTACTTTTCGTCTACGACTTCGACGTCGATGTTGCGCTTGCTCCTCAATCGCTTGATTAACGAGTCGTGTTTGAATCTTCGGCCACTGAACGACGCCGTGTTCATGAACTTACTTCCGGCTCCGTACAGGACCAATGTGGGTTCGACGCCTCCTCCGTCGAAAACCTCCTTGATTATTTTTTCCTCACATTTCGCAGTACGCAGATACTTGTCTAGTCTGAGTCGAGTGAGTTTCGCGTGTTTTTCATAGAGCTCCTGACGCACATCAAACCACATCCTGCGGAACACAGTATACTCTACGACATGACTAGTGTTTTTCGATGAAACTGGATAGGTTAGTTTTTCTCGAGCCTTTTGTTCGGCTTCCTCGCTGACGCGACACAGTTTGTTTCGAATTCGTTGGCGCTTCCACTCGAGCGTGTGTGATCTCACATACTTTTTAGTGATGCGCCGAAACTGTAATCGTTTAGAGTCTACCGCAGCGACGGGGATGCGAGAGCCGGGGTCTACTGCGATGATGCGCTCATACGTTTTCTTCGGTCGTTTTATAGGATTTGAATTTTTTTTTATTCGATTCATGGATAGGCCGACGCTGATTCCGTCGGTCTGAATACTGCACCCGAATTTTTTCATATCTACGTCTAACCACGGCGACCAGAGTTCTCGTCTATGATCTACGACACTTGTAAAGAGAAATGTAACCCAAACACGCCTTTACTTATGTCATGGTGTTAAGTCAACCAAGTTGCACTATCCAATTCATGTTATAATTTAGAACGGGTTTATCATATTAGAATACGTTTATAAAATTAACTGTCTGTACTTTTGACCGTTGAGAAGTTCCTTCTTCTAAAACTAACCCTGAGTGCAGCAGTCAGATCATGATAGACTTTAGAATGAGCTATCATAATTGAATGTGTATATAAAATTTTGTATCTGTGCTCTTGACCGCTGAGGAGTTTCCTGTCTGGAGCTAATCCTGGGTACAGCAGCTAGGTCATGGTAGACTTTAGAACGGACTATCATAAATAATTGCATATATAAAATTACGTGCCTGTACTGTAGACCGCTGAGGAGTTTCCTCGTTTGGAGCCAACCCTGACTGCAGCAGCCAGATCAGGGTAGTCATTAGAACGGACTATCATAATTAAATGCGTATATTAAATTTCGGGTCTGTACCGTAGACAATTGTAGAGTTCCTTCGTCTGGAGCCAATCCTGGGTGTAGAATCAAGTCATGCATTATAAAAAAATGCATTGTCATCGGAACTGGACCAACTTGTAAAATTTCAACTCCGTAGGCTAACTGGAAGTGGTTTTAATTCAGCTTGCAAGATTTGACTTATACATTAACAAGGCAAGTTAAATAAAAGCTTGTAAAAAAATACTAATAGGGTAAAGGGTTCAAAATTCTTTATTGATGATGTACTTTACGTAGGACATTGGGAGTTAGGAGGCATATTAGTAAGAACTGAAATACAAAAAAATTCTTCAACACTAAATGATTTTCATTACTTATAACCAACCAACCATTTGTGCACCATTTTTGTGCTTTCTGTTATCTCAAAATAATAGAATAGGCATTGCATACTAGCAACCTGCTCCTGCTTGGCCAAGCATGGTCTACTGATGTAGTAACATGTCAAAGTATCAAGGTTTCTGTGCTACATAAACTTTATTAATATTAAACAAAAACATGTATTCACTGAGCAACAGTGTTTCGTATACACAGTTTCTAAAACATCGATAGATGTTTCCAGGAACAATGTTTCGGAAACTCTGCCGTCCACACAGTTCAGTTGCTTAGGTCATGTCGCCCGATTATTTTTGTAATCCTTTGTCGAGCAATCCCATAATATTCGTTTTTCTCAAACAGATATATTAATTTAAAAACATATTCCGTCGTCCCACACTACAGCCATATTTATAAACAAATGTACGACGCGTCCACACTCGCATGCATCTGTTGCGCAACTGATTTGTTTCTGTGCTCCCCGTCACAAGTAGGGAGCACCGACACATCAGATAAACTAAATTAAAATTATATGTTTCAGAAACACAGATTTTGTTTAAAAAACAGAGTTTATAAACAATTGTTTCTCAATGAATACATGGCTTTAAGGGGGATGCGATAGGGTGGCCCGCGAAATTCAAATTTTCTTACGTTTTTTGCAATTTGCATGTCAGTATTGTATGTTGATCTAAATATGATTAGCGCTCGTAACAAATATGGATTTACAGAATTATAAACATTAAATTTTAAAATCAGAATTCCCAAAATCAGAAATGAATAATCTGGTGTGAAAAGCCAAGCTCACACAAAATGCCACTTTTGTTTTAGTTAAAACAGAATGAGGATAGGAATAAATTTACAAATAAAACAGACAATGCAATAATATTTGAAATTATATTAACAATCTAAAACATGATACAGACAAAGACTAAATGTCAATATTAAAAATTAACATCATAATTATGGGTTTTAATGTAAAGGTTCCACCATCGGCCAATTATTCCTACATCAATAATCCTTGAAGGCCAGCTTGCATAGGTCGGCTGTAAATAGGAACACTTTGCCTTGTATAAGTCACAGGAGTCATTTAGGTCTGTTGTGTACATGATGGACAAAAATCCTAAACTTTGATATTTAATAATGCCTTGGTTATAACATGTATCCAGATACCATAAATGATTCGCTGTTTTTGGATTGAGACAATCTGGGCTTACCATAACAGTATGATTGTTCATTCGTTTTAGGGAGTCTTTAAAATCGAGTTCGCTCGGATTTTCCACGGCTAGATAAGTTAAAACCCCAATCCCTGCGGTCCACATCAGGGCTTTCATGGGTTCATCTTGAATATCAGTTCTCAGGTCAACCAGCATTTGGTGATAGTCAATAATAATATTCTTCCAGTAATCTGCCCACTTTTTAAGTATCGTTCCTTGAAGCTTATCAGGGAACCTAATTTTATTTTTGAGGTTTGATATAATGTTTGGAGTTTTAGTGAGACTTTTAATCATTTTGGGAGTAACTAACTCACACACTAATAATTAAAAAATATACACAAATGTTTTTTGTAGGTTATCTATTTGTCAGTGTCACCAATAAAAATGTACTTTGTGAGTGTCACTGTCAAACAACTAATAGATCAACTGTCAGAACTTTCCAGTCAATGAAAATTCAGTTTCAGACCATATTTTCAGATTGTGTAAACCTTATAGGGGTGATAGAAGTGCGAGCAAGTACGCGTACTTATTATGGCACGGCGAGCTTACTCGCCCGTCTGTCATCGCCGCGAGCCGCGAGCCAATATAACAATGAAATTTTGAGCAAGCTTCACGTGTGTCACCGACGGCGAGCCAAGTAAGGTCGCGAACGCACGTCTGTCACCCACTATACAGAATATTTAGCGCTCGCCCGATAGGTAGGCCCTAACACAGAGTATTAAATATACTGAAGTTATAACAGGCGACTGAGGCGCGTGTCTTGTATGTTTTGGGTGCTATTAAAATTTTATGAATTTCTTCGGCGCGTCATGCGAAAATCAGGAAAACAACCTCCTTTTTCTAATTGTATGAACTATTGTTTGGACAGTATACTACGTCTGTCCAACAACTAATTTGAAACAGAAATTATTTAGTTGAGACAGGCGTTTGTTGACAGTAAAATATTGTACTATTAACAGACATTATAATGCCCGAGGGCTAATTCTCATATTTTTTACGAACGACCGCATTCAAATCACATTCGCAATCTGTGATTAAAAAAAAAAAAAAAATACGGTTCGACTTGAGAACCTCCTCGGTTTTTTTTCGTCGGTTAATAAATGCAATCATTTTACCATCGCATTTTACCAACATTTTTTACATGTTTGACAGATTGCAACTTGAATGAATGTGAACATTTTTTATGTACGAGGATTGGCCTCCAGATAATCTGGTTGCCTGTACATTTAACAAGAACTGTGTACGGATTTGCTATCGTCCTACGTCAAGGGTCTTTTATTAAGAAAATCATGAAAGAAGCAATGAGTAGTCGTTTAACTTGCCATTAGTTTATTATTATTACTCACAAACGGTGATATTTTACGGGGGATCGCCATAGTCATGTTCAATGCTTGATTGATATCTTCGGTATGTACACATACATTATCCTTTTCTCGTTGGCATAGAACCTCCGCCTTTAGCTTCTCTCTTATTCCGTGAAACGTTATCCATCATAAACGGCATTTCTGGCGGAGGAGGTGGCGGTGGTGGCATGAAGTCTGGAGGAGCTTGTCTGACAATCTACAACACAGAACACGTAAGCTTGGTGTAGGTACATAGGAACTTATTATTATATTTGTCATCTTTGATAATCGGTATTATATGGTATTGATATGTTTAGGTTTCGGTTTCTTTGAACTGCTCAGAAGGGCAGAAATGATTAACTCCTGTCCCTATCATTGTCATAAAATTGAACACAGTTGGAAGAAAGAAATGAAGGGTAAGTATTGGGGGAATAGTCGCCGAGACTAGCGATACGGCTTAGTTCTCTAAGTAGTCTGTGGATTTATTGATACTTGATAGGATACTGCGACGATTAACTCATTGGAACATAGACAAACAAAAATCACATACAGGAGAACTATTCCACCGGTGTGTTCCGTAAACACCTCACCGAGAAAACTTAGGTGAAGTCTCAGACCAACAAAAAAGGAAAGACAGATCACGCCGTACGTCAAAAGTGAAGCCACCTTTTTATCTATGTGTGTGTAAAAAGGGTTGTCAGTTGTTAAAGTTTTTCCCTATAACTTGGGGAATAATATTTTGGGTAGGCTAATATTGTACGAGTAAGATATTGTTGAGTATGGTATTGTACCTCAATTTTTAGGAAGAATTCCGAAACAAAAACATTTTTTTTTACATTGCAAATTAAATAAAAAAACAAATTAAGTACAAAGTGCATTTATGAGATCACCTTTTATGCAAGAATTGCTTGTGTTAGGAGACTCCGCTCTTTCACTTAGAATTATCCATTAATTTTCAATTGAGTGTTAAAAAAATATATATATATAATGTGTAAATAAATGGATAGTTGCTAATTTACTAACCTATTTGGTTAGTAAATTAGCTACTATCCATTTATTTTTATTTTCAGTATTACATGGAAATCTAAAATATTAAATGCATAAAAAAACAGACATATAATTACTCGAAGTAAAAAATATCGAATGGGGAAATTTGAAATCATATTATGGCAACCCTCGCTCTTTAAATGTCACTGTTTTCGTTCGTTCATTCGTTCAGGTTTTTTTGTTCCAAATATCCTAAAATTCATAGTTATCTAAATTAAAAAACGATGTTATTTTAAGTACTTACAAGTGAAAAGTGATTCCGTGAGACTTTTTCTGTGATTTAGTATTGTTTTTACACGTTTTCACTACACAGGAAGGCATAATTATATTTGTTTTGGTGATGTTAGCTAGACGACGACTCGTGACGTACTAGGAGCGATGAGCTTGGTTTTAGTGTAGGTGTGTGCGTGAGCCTGTGTCTTTACTTGCAGGAGCTTGGTTTTGTGGCTTCACTTTGGATGTACGGCGTGATCTGTCTTTCCTTTTTTGTTGGTCTGAGGGTGAAGTGAGCTATCTTGACAATAATGTAAACATTCTCATCTGACCGTCACCGTGAAAACCTAGGTGAAGTAAGCTTCAAATGAGCTGTCATTCCACGATGCTAGGATGCTAGGGTTGACACACAGGGTTGACATGACAATATTATTGTTCAGATCTTTGCTCACTTCACGTATTCACGCTATCACGGTCGCGGTGAGATGTTTACAGAATGTATATCGGCAGTTTTAGGTATTGTGAGTACGTCACTTACAGAAGTGCACAGCATTGGGTGAAGCGCTAAGGAATCCCGCGAAATTCAATTTTTCTTCCATTTTTTTCAATTTACTTGTCAGTTTCAGGTTGTTATGTTGGTTATAAACGATATCTGTTATCACTGTAAAGTGGGTGATAGACATGCGTACTTAAAGTACACGGTTTTTAAGTTCGCGAACTTACTCGGCTCGCTGTCGGTAACAGACGTGAAGCTTGCTCAAAATGTAATTGTCAAATTGGCGGCTCGTGGCTCGCGGCGATGACAGACGTACGAGGCAATTCGAGCTACGAGCAAAATTTCAAACCTGTTGGATCGCCGTCGAACTTACTCATCGGTTTTAATGTCCACGTACTTAGCATGACACACGAGCGAGTAAGCTCGCCGAGCCATAAGTATGCGTACTTGCTCGCACGTCTATCATCCCTTCTAAGGGGGTGGTCGACGTCAATTTGACAATCACGTGTGTCACTGACGGCGACCACCGCTTATGTACAGTCGAAAAAATTGAATTCTGACCCATCATAAGCTTATTCTCTTACAGACATTCAAATACAATTAGGTCGACATTCGCGTAAATATACAGTTCCTTGGTAACGAATTTGTCATCTGCCATCTTTGTTATTTTGACAGTTTCAAACGATTGATCGTCAAAGTGGGTCATGATTCACTTAGCCTGACTGTACCTGCTTTCAAATGCGCACGTCTATCACCCACTTTATGTGATGCCACTTTTTCACATTGAGGGACATACATACGGTTTTTTAAGCACCAATCGTGAGCTGCGTTGAGGTCAGGGAGAAGTAAATGGACGTAGACGCATGAGTTTTTATAGATTTTTAGATCATCAGCAAAAATAGAGCAATTGCTGTAGGTATTTTAGTGAGAGTACTTGTCAGTGACGAACCTATGAGAATTGGGCGCAGGTGCAGGAACCTTGGGGGGCTCCAGATGTAGAGAAATATAACCTTACAACCAATCTTTGTTTCCTTTTTGTGAGATACGATTTAAACCAAAAGGAGTAACTGACGAAATATGCCCAAATAAAGCCAGGAGCCCCCTCGGAGGGGTCACTCAAGTCGCATACGATGCCGAGTGCCCTCACGGAGGGTCATTTTAAATGTAAGTACGCTTTTCTTAGCAAATACAGCTTTATGAAAATAAATGTCATGGTTTTTGAGTTCGCTGCTGACAAAAGGTGTCAGTATCAAATTTCAACATGGCGCCAACTAAAACAGGCAAATTTTTCGTCATTGGTGTCGTTCGCGTCGGTCTGATAGAAGAAATATCTCATAAATTCTCCCCTGAATCCGATTCCTTAGTATTTGGTGTCGGTCGGTATAATCTTACCGAGTTCTTAGCTGGAAGATCGTAGCTGAGTACGTGATAATGAATAAACGCACAAAATTTTCATAAAGTAGGTACTCACCCGATTGGATGAATGGAAAGAATTACCCAAAAGATTTTTTGGCACAGCAAATAATGCTTCAGCGGGTGCTGTCCAAATCAATCCATAATTTGCCGCAAGGCAAACAGCAAAGACCATTAAATAAAACGAGCGGTTCATCTTCACTGATCACTACTATTGACGTCTCACACGTTGGACACATTTTTATAGCCTCTAGATCGCATGTTACCTTGTTTAACGGAAACCTTTGACAAACAATGCAACAACTTCCTGTGCGATATACGTGTGAGATAAAAGTTAAATGTGTTGATTGTTATTGCAGTGATAGGGTTAATTGTGCTTCACTAACATGTTAGGCCACATTGCAGATGTCAATCCTAGGGCAATTATGACAATTACGAAGTTATTATAAAAGTTAAGTAAGTCGCAAGTGTTACTTATGTATTGTTGCTAAAGATCCTAATCTTTCTAATGATATCGTGCGTGAAGTCAAATCTACCTTGCGGTAATACTAATTAAGTTTATAATTGTCAAGATTTAACACTGTACAAACCAGACCACTGACTTGTGGCCGTGCATGTCTAGTGGTCGCCACTGGTAGTCAGGACCAGACTGTGTAGTGATACTTAGTTACACTTTTCTTTATTTCAGGTATTCAATATAGCAAGAACAGTCTTCGTACATGACTGACAACATGATTAGTTAAGTAGGTGATAGACGTGCGAGCAAGTCCGCGTACTTACTTATGACTCGCTTAATCGCCCGTGTGTCATGCTAAGAACGCGGACTTAAAAACCGCCGAGTAAGTTCGTCGGCATTCCAACAGAAATTGGCTCGCGGCTCGCGGCGGTGACAGACGGGCGAGTAAGCTCGCTGAGCCATAAGTACGCGTACTTGCTCGCATGTCTTTCACCCCTTTTAGACTACATAGAGATTTCGAGATTCAAAGCTCTCGGTAAAATTACTCCCCTAGGGCCGCTGGTGAACTGACACAGTTGTAAAACATATTTGTTAAAAACAAATATGAAATACTAGCTTTTTGACCGCGTGGATTTCATAGTTTTCTCTGCGAACTTCACCTCACCTTCCACCTCCATTTTTTGAGGGTAGTTTTAAAATATAATATAATTAATCATTTCGATCTTTAATAAAACGGCAAACTAAGTAAGTCCTAAACTAAAAGTTCTAGTAAAGTAATTCTAAACATGAAAACCCCACCATGCATTATATAGTCACGTTTCATTTGTCTCGAGTCTCTTGATAAGTACTGTAGCCGTAGATTGAGTCCAGTGTCTGATGATAGAGCAGCACCCTGATGTCGTCATACATGATCAATCACAATCTAAAAGGCGAAAGCTTCAGGGTAGCCCGCGAAATTCAAACTTTCACGTTTTTTGCAATTTGCAGGTCATTATTCAATATTTATTAACACTGTAATAAATATGGATTTACAGAAATAAAAACATAAAGAAAATTTGAATTTCACGGGCTACATTAGCGAATTCCTTATAAGTCAATGCTCCTGCATGATAAGTTTGAAAAAAAAATTGCTTAACATCGTATAAATAACGCAATGAATATTGTTGACTGTCAAAATGAAACAGATTAGTCATTAATCGGCTAATAAAATAAGTTGTGCAATTAGATAACTGGAAGGTGATCATGGGAATTCCATAACTAAATTAGATAGCCTAGCTAAGATGGCAACAACTAACAAAATTCGTAACTGCGCGAGTATTCGACTAATTAAGGTACCTATTCATTGCCCCTTTCAAAATGTAGTTTTCGTGGAGAAGAATGGGCAAGAAACTCCATGTTTAAAGATATTTTGTACTAGCTGCGCCCCGCGGTTTCACCCGCGTAAGTCTCGATCCCGTGGGAATATCGGGATAAAAAGTATCCTATGTGTTAATCCAGGTTATAAACTATCTGTTTGCCTTTCATCCAAATCCATTCAGTAGTTTTTACGTGAAAGAGTAACAAACATCCATCCATCCATCCATCCATCCATACTTACAAACTTTCGCGTTTATAATATTAGTTACATCAAAAATAGTTTTAAATGTGAAGACGATGCACCTCTAATGATTACTGTAGATAACACAATTAGGTATGTACTTAAAAAGAATTAAAAATGGAACAATGACAAATAAATACATTTAAGTATTTGATAGATACATGGTGCTCACTTAATTACAAACATTGTAAAAGTATACGATAACCCAATAATACTTAAAAAAATTACAAGTAAAGTCAGTGCGTGAGTTTAGGTAATCACAGAGTGTAAAAATCTATGACATATTAATAACCTGTTTAAAGGCAACCCAAAGGCAACCGCACTTTTCTCTTTGGGTACTTTACCTGTCCATAGACTACTAAATAGCAACACAAACGTCGTCATCAAATAGTTCGTTCGCCGTAGTGTTGGCTCAATTGTTAAAACGGACCTATTAGGTAGCGCCTAGCGGCGTAGCGGATTCGTATTGGTCCAACAACAGAGAACCCAACATCATAATTAATGGCATAAGAACTTTATTATGCTATCATGATGAAACGCACTTTACCTCCGCGCTTTGTGCAGCTTTGCGCCTCCGCGAGTCCGTGACGACCGACGAGACTTCGTCCGTCCTACATTCATCAATCAATCAAAAGTTCAAAAAGTTGTTGAAGTTCAAGTTCATCCGTCCGTCTGCGCGTCTGTGATCTCATAATCCGACTGATTAGAAAAAAAAAAACTCTGACTTCTATTAGTCTGTGTATAGTAATCTGTGCTTAAGTCTGTGCGACTGACTGACCGACTAGTAGAGAAAAGCTACCCGCCATTTTTTATAATCAGTCGGCTTTTTGTGTAGTCAGTTATAAGCGATCCTTAAACATTAACGCTTTAGAAAAATGGATACTAAATCTCAATCTACGCCGGTGGTAGCGTCAGCTGCAGGCAAACTTTATAAAGTTCCAAATCGCTTGGGACGCGGTGTACCCGAAGTTACAGATGTCTACACGAAGAAATGTTCCTGCAACAGAGACAAAACTATTGTCTTCTGTCGATCATGTGGCTACTATTGCAATGGAAGAATCCGCTTGAAATGTGAAATACACCCTCGTGTAAGTTGTTTTTAAATGGAATTATTATTTTAGATAGTTCGCCCCGACGACCCTCTGACCTATTTTTAGTCCCATACTATATTTATGTTGTATTGTATAATAACCCTAATTATTATCTTTACACCATCAAAGTGTTTGGGTTGCTGGAAACTTAAAGTATGGGCGCTGTGGGCACCTTCTACAATCTGTACTATGTTTGAGTATGATTTTGCTCTATCTAACAAGCTAGCAGCTTGCTCTGACCCAGCAAATCAGAACAATCATCTTACCAGCCTAAAGATGTGATATTGTTGGATACAGGACACCAAAGCATCAGTATTAGCTGGCTGGTTCTAAGCTGAACAGCTTAGAACCTACTAGAACTACTAGGTTATCAGTCTAACTTCTAGGAAGCCTCCTCATGCTGTGCCATTGGGTATGCCAAGTCAGCAATCTAAAATTTGGCCCTTCGGCCAATGCTACTTAAGCCTAGTATTTCTTTATAAGGCCTAGCCTGCTTCCATTTTTGTTTTGTAGCTTTGTCCTGTCAGACAGATATGAAAATCTAACTTGAAATTATTTCTTCTCCTTTGGCTACTGCTTGTGTGTATTTTTTGGATTGTGGTGAGAAATAAACACTTTATTTATTATTATTTTTATTTGTTTACAGGTAACTTTCCTCTTGGATATAGCGGAATGTCCTCGTTGCCATTCTGCAGTGTTTCTGGACGAATACTTTGGGCCCTTAGTTTAGTATGACAACATTTTTCTTAAAACTAGTACCTTATGATTTGTTATTTTTCTTTTTAATGTGATATTCTAGCTTCATAATAAGTTGTTCTATTACTTACTTTTATTTTAATAGATCATTATTGTTATAATGACCAGTAATAAAACTCAACTAATAGTATAGCTTATTGTGTAGCTACCTATAGTTCAGAGTATGTTTGTTTTTAACCATTTAAATATTAATTTAAATGAGTAAAAAATGTTTATTTTGTTGATAATGGTGTTGATTTATAAGAGTAATACTAAACTTGAGTTTAAAATAAATTTAGACGAAGGATGTAGTGATTGAAACTTGATGATTTTTTAAGTAAAATTACTTTGTTTCTCATACTGATATTTTCACATTAAGTTGTTTTTGTTTTTAATTGTAAGAAACTTACTTAAATAAACTAGATTTAAAGACTGTCTATTATATATTTTTTTAATTAAATACACCTTTCATGGTATAAACTAATAAGTAGGTACAGGCCAGCAGGTCAAGCTACCCGAAACTGTCAGATTTTCCCAATCAACCTTGAACCTTAATGCTTTAGTGATAAAGTTGAAAATCTATTAAAGAAATTTGTTTGTAGTAGCTTGATGTGCTGGCGTCTGTACCATACCAACCAACCCACGACATGGCGCCAAACACGTGGCCGAATGGGCCGAGTCTATTTAGATTGCTAGCGACACGCTAAGAAGAACTACCAACACCTAGCAATCAAAATCTTAACCTTTAGTGCTATTGTGTTACCAATAATACTTTATTGCTCTGAGATGCTTATGTAGTAAATCTATTGCAACTATGACAGAAAATAATTATGGTGTATTGGCATACCACAGATATTATAATACTACGTAGTCATACTAAAGAAATCTAGTTATTGCCTACAAGCTGCAATGAAACAGGCCGTTTAAATGGCCATAATTATTTTCTGTCATAGTTGCAGTAGATTTGCATAACCTGGTTCTCTATCAGTTGCCGTGCCCCTAGCGCCCAGCGAATAAATCGACAAATAAATCATATCTACGACAAATAGTGCAATGAACCACATAACCATAATCAACGGCACTCACGAAACCACTATGCAACCTCATGCGCCTTGAAGATAGTAAGGGAATGGTGCGAGTGTGCGACACACACCAACTTTCAGTAAACCCAGCAAAACCTGAATTGATTCTCTTCACAAAAAAGAGAAAATTGACGACACTACCAATACCACGATTCTTCGGAACAACCCTAAGCCTATCAACTGAAACCAAATACCTGGGTACGTAGTATTATAATATCTGTGACCTGGGCATCTTTCTGGATAAACAGCTGAACTGGGCAAAACACCAACTACATCACTACAAAAGCCAGCATATCCCTGTGGCAGTGCAAACGACTGCTTGGCAGGAAAGGGATTACTCCCAAGGTCACCTACTGGCTATACACCAAAGTCATCCGACCAAAACCAGTTATCACATACGGCTCACGTCTGGTGGCCCAGGACAGACCTGAGCACAGCTCAAAGAGACTTCGAAAAACTGCAGCAATTTGCATGCGTTGCAATCACTAGCAGCATGAGAACCGCACCCACTGCCGCCTCTGCGCCTCATCGTAAGGGAGGAGGTGGCTCTGGCCGCCTTTAGGTTCCATTTATCAGAAATTCTAAGCAAAGACTCCAAGAGTTAAACATTTATAATCTAAGCATACACGTATAAAGGAAGATGCGAGTAAGCGACGACGGCCAATGATGGGATTACCCTGCAACAAAGCACCGAAAACACAGAAGAATCGGAGCCTTCTCACACGACCTTAACATAAATTTTTGACAAGTTTGTAGATGGCGACTTGAAGGTGAACGTTTTTTGCGCGAGAATTGGCCTTCTGGATCAAGTGTTTTACCTGCTGATTGGCTATTATTATATAGTATCAGGAACTTTAATATTTCGTAGTCCATGCCAAAACCTGTTGGACCAATCCAATATTTTTATACATACTATTTTGAAATCAAGGGTTTTAATTTTCCATTTTAATCTTGATGAAAAAGAACAAGAAACATACATAATAATCGGGAGAATCTTATTTTTATTACTATAGATATCTACAACACTTTAATAATAACTTTGGACTAATTTAAAATTAACTATCAATTATTCATATTGTGAACCAACTGGGTACATCTGTTCTGTGCTTATTGCGATCAATATAGTTTTGAAAGTTTTTCTTAGATTCGCTTAAAGCTTTTTCTTCTTCTTCTCCATCATCTTTAGTCGAGCCAAATATATCTGGATATTCAAATGTCAAATCTTTTGGCTAAAAAAGAAAAAAACAATGATATTTGAGACATTATGTAACTAAGATTCAAAATATTCAATTGTGGTGCCATGATTGAATTCAATCATTAGTGTACAATGAAACCAAATTTGGCCCACCACTACTTTACACTAACCAATAAATCACTCATTGATTCAATAATAATGAACATCAGTAAAAGAAAGTTATGTGGAAAATAGAGTGGGGTTTGGCACAAGTAAAGAAAGACCTTTGCTCCGCAGTGGGTGAAATTGGGCTGTGGATGATAATGAAGTTCAGTAGTTTGGAGTATCTTTCATAATTTAAGCTGTTTCTTGTAGTTGATGGTGCTAGTTGATGATATTAGTAATTCGAACATGGATCGAGTAAGTGCTTAGGAATCCAGGCAGTAATGTCAGACCGACAAAAAGAACCATGAGAACAACTTACCAAAACAACATATGCACTCTTTACATCATCATCCTTGATAATATATCCTTTACCAACATCTCTCCGGAATTTTCCTAAAGCTATTCTGGTCCTCACATCAATAACTGGGATGTTGTATATTTTTTCCAAGTAATTTTTTATGTCAAATTTGGTCATTTCCATGGAGCAGTGAAACTGCACTACATAAGGCAATTGTTTCGGTTCAGGTCGCACAATTTTCATCCAGAAATTAGGCAGGAAAACCCTCAACTGTGGGTTGCCCCTTTGGTATAAAGGATACCTGGAATTAAAAACAATTGTATTGTACTTGTTGAAAAGTCTAATTAATCGATCTTAAAGATAAACAAATATACTATTGTAACTGTAGATCAATACATACCAGCGAGTAGACATTTTCGCTTATAAATATCTGCGAAACAATTATTTACGTAAAAAATAATAATTTTAGAAAAAACTACCTGATTTCCTAACCTTAAATCACAAATGTCACAATTGACAATGACAATGTCATTCACAGAACACACAGAGTAGGTAGGTACTTTTTATAAATACCTCATTCGTATCGGAGATGTCACCCGTAGCGCAGATAAATAATCATTTTTTCTTCTCCGATTGCCACCGTGGTGTCCAGGTGTCCACCGTCACCGTGCCGCATAGCGTGCCTGTGACGGTGATTTGACCGTGCCAGCTACCCACTGTTTTTTTACTGTCGGGATTTGCTGGAAAAACAAAATAGCCATTGAGAGAGAGTACGAGAATAAAAGTTAAAAAAAAAAACTATTTTTGATTAGAATAGCATTACAGCACTATTCTGGTCACTGCTGTCAATTTGTCAGTTTATTGCAAAGATGGCGGTGGCTCTGTCACCCGATCAAGAGTTGGTGAGTATAACTGTTTAAAATAATGTTAATGTTATATAGGAATGAGTATTTAGCATGAATAATCTCATTTCGAGTAATATACCTTATCAGGCAACATCTAAAAAATATTTCTTTCATGAACTACTGATAGGATGTGGGTTGTAACTTGCTTCGTTTACCATGTCATCAATGTTTGTTTTGATTATTTCGTGTCTTGTTGTTACAGTTTTAAAAGTTTCCATTTGATCAAATCAGCGTTGCATCCTTTTAATATTGTATCGCTAGACAAAAAGACTGTTTTAGGACGAGTGCTAATATGCTTTTACATCCTGTGATAAATAATTCTACGTACATAAACGATTCTGAGTACTCAATATGACAATATATGCGTAGCTCCTCCTATTTCCGCTCCAATCTTTTTTTAGATCAATCTCGTATTTGAAACTGTTTTTGAAGTTAAAGTTGATTTAATGTGTATGAGCTCCATTATGAATCCCCTTCTATAAAATTTTCCTGTTAGCATTGAGCAGTTGAGCTAATGGTACCTTCGCCTTTCTATGATAAAGTTGATTGGAATTTTTTTAATCAACTGGTAGTCACTCTTCATTATGATGGAAACTAATGAAAGCATTTTGTACATTTTTAGCATTTCATTCATCTTATATGTAAGTGAACACTATTCCATCATATCTGTAGCATCCCACTGCTGGGCAAAGGCCTGTCACTTGATTTCCAAACTTTGTGACGTTACACTAAAGATTTCTGGTTTTATTGTATCTGTCCAGGTGCTGTAATTGTTTTAATACCATCATGATTCCAATACAAGAGAGAGATGGAACTATACATGACTGCTAGCATCATCCCTTTTTCTCTAGTTGGTCTGGAATCATAATGGCATTTATACTTCACTAGCTTCCGCCCGTGGCTTCGCCCGCGTGGTATGTCGATAAAAAGTAGCCTATGTCCTTTCTCAGGCTCTATCTAGACTATCTGAGTACAAAATTTCATTTAAATTGGTTCAGTAGTTTTGGCGTGAAAGCACGACAGACAGATAGACTGACAGAGTTACTTTCACATTTATAATATTAGTAAGGATAATATGGCCCCAGCTTGTGGAGGTCAGATAGGCAGTTGCTCCATGGAAAATACTGGTATTGAGCTGCATCGGGTTAGACTGGAAGCCGACCCCAAATTGGTTGGCAAAAGGCTAGGCAGATGATGATGAATATGGCCCCAGCTTGTCCAACCAAGGGCACTCACTGTTTGAAATTATGCATGGCATTAATAGTGTCATTTAATAAACTTTCTCAAGCTTATGTCTCAAAAGTGTGGGTAACTTTTAATCAGTGAATATATTATTACAAATCATGCCATGCAAAAAAATTCTAGTCTGATTATCAGAAGATAGTTTATAGATACTTTCTTTTTTCTAATTGTCTATGCCCCAATGGGTTTGTATAATACTGATCAACTCTAGACTTCAACTGACTTGTACAACCAATATCCTTACAGCAAGTCAATATATGCATGTCAGATACCTTCTTGTCCCTAATTTGTGGTAAGCAACCAGTTTTTACATGGTTTTTGCCTACAAACACCAAAATGGCATGAAACAGGATCTCTTTGTTCCAATTTAATCAGTTTGAAGGGAAAATCTCAACAACACTGTACGTGCTGTTTAAAATCTTCCCTATCAGTAGTAGGTCTATATGGTGGCAGTCACTGACAGTTATTTAGTGAATGCTGGCCTTAATTATGTAGCAGTTGGCACGAAGTCTGCTGATGCAGCTGAATACCAGTAAATAAATAAATATATTTTCAGACTGGGTGACACAATACCCTTGGAAAGACTGGTTGTCAGGTTTGGGTTAATGAAAGCTAGGAAAAAAGGCAAAGCAAAAAAAAATCTAGTTGCAGCCTTGTTAATAACTGTTGAAGTTTCAGTATCAAGTACTTCCAAAATAGAATAGTCTATCGATCCCATCCCACGGTCGACGACCGATCGCAGCTTCCGCCTCGGTCGCAACTTTGTCACATTCAATCGGTGCACGATACTCCGTACAGTCGACCGCATGTCATTGGAGACTAAACCAGTATAAGCTGGCCTCTAATTCTATTAAAACTACGTACTTACGTACGTCAGGCCAGCTCAAGGGCCTCAAGGTGTTACCACAGATGTGTTATCGATTGTACATGAATAGATTTCCTAGCCCGTAAGTTACGTATGGACCACCAACCCGCGCTGTGCCCGTGTGGTGGATTAGGGTTAAGGCCCAGTCCCCCTCCCAGCAGTGGGAACATTACAGTATGTATATGTTATGTTTAGGCTACGGTCCACATATTATGCACACATTTATAAGGGTTCAACGTTGAGTATTCATGAAATGCGGCTTATTTGTTTACAGCTGTGAATATATTTAGCTACTTGGTACACCGGCGTTAGCGACCGGTACCTACGTACGTAACGTAAGTACATCAAATATACTAACCATCGACCGCCTGAAACGTTTATTATTAGAATGGAGATTTCTGATAAAGTATGTGTGGATTGCATTGCAATATTTCCAATAGTATGCAATTTCGTATGCACTCCATCATAATAGTTATTTATGCTACTAGTGCGTAAAGTAGGTGATTTCCGACCAGCGGCATTTTTAATCACGAGCAAGCGTAGCACATGTAGCGTTTTACTATGAATTGTGCGAGGAAATAAAAATATATCACAGATCGACTTCCAACTAAGCAAGAAATGAGCAAATTGGCAAAAAGGCACGAGCCAAAATATACGTTCAGCCAAACATATTTAATTAAGCATTTAATTCAGAAGTATTAGTTTTATACATTTTGCATGCCTTACGGTAGAATCACTTGAAACATGTACTTTTAATAACACCATTGTATTGTAACAGTGTTTTCTGTAAAAATAAATTTGATTTGATATGATTTATTGTACGTTTTATATTCTGTACGTACCTAACGAATAGAAATATCGTTTTTTTTTTTCAAATAATAAAATCTGCGGAGGTGTTAAAAAAAAAACTGAAACTGAAAAAAAATAAAATGAAATGAAGTGAAGTAAAATGTTTGCTCAATATTGAATTATGAGGATCGTACGTAAAAGGAAGTCAACGTTAATAAAGTGTGAGTGAGAGGAGACCGGACGGCTACGCTCCGCGACGACAGTGCCAGATAGGGCTTGCTATGTTCATTCAATTCTGGTTTTCACATAATCTTCTCCCATGTAATGTAATATTTAATTAGGAAAGTTAAACAGCTTTTAATACACTTGCTTATCGTTTTTGAACTGCTTTTTGTTGTTGAATAAACTATCGACGCGTCATAATGTCGTGTCATAATGAAGGAAGTTAAAGGTTTTTCGCTTCGATTCTTCCCTGTCAGCCGTCACGTTATTACTGCACTGCGTTTTCCACGATATCTAAAATCGATCGATATCGAAAATGGATACTTTGTGTGGGACACAAATGATCCATTTTCTTTGCTCTCTATCCCTCTTCATCCTTATGCAATGAAATCATCACTCTTCGAGTAATACGTTCATCCCTTCTCATCCATACTTCATTTGAAGTACAAGCCCTATTGACGGCACTCTATTGTTAACGGTTTACTGCCCTGTTTGACTTGATAGAAATAAGCCTTAATTAAATTGATACGTGCTGAGGATTACACTTGCACATTTCTATCTTCAAAATGCTCTTTGGTCACTTTGATAACTTTCTGCGTTCCTCTTATTTGTTGTTATGTGACAGTCGGCAATGGCCTTTCCGCTGTGACCATATTTGTTAGTCACTAATTCACTATAATGAAACTAGTTTCCAAGTTATCGCTTTTGTGTAGGATAGGAATTGTCTTCCGAAAAGGTGTCGCGTTTAGTTCCTATGTAACGAAATATAAGAGCACATGTTTGTATACTTTGAATGTGTAATGTGCTCACTGGTAAATCTCTACCTACAATGCGTTCAAGGAACCGTGCCCATTGTCGGTTACGATATGGTTCAGAGCCCAGGCTTCGTTGTCCGGGGTCACAGGATCTTTTATCCTTACTGTGTCATTGACACAAAGTCCGCATGTATCCATACTTACTATAACTGATCTTTATTTGTGTAGTATTTATTTTGCATGACTCACTTCGTTTCTCAATAAACAATTACTGTCCGTGCCCACCCTATAATTTGTATCGTATTAAGGTATATTATTATGGGTAAACTCTGTTTGTCTATGTATATCTACTTCACTAGTCTGTTTGCTAAAGAGACGATTGTCCGCCAAACTTGTTGTACTTAGAGAAAGTTTGTTAATTTTGACCAACTTTATTTGTTAAACACCTACAGCGACAATAAATAATAAAGTACTACTTACTGTTTATTTATGTTAATTAAAAAAAGCTTGTTGATCCGTATGTCGCGCCTCGGCTGGATCATGTCAGTTCAGTCTGAATCAGAAGTGAGAATGGGTATCTCAATCTTATATCCGTATACTTTTTCTTTTATTCCCGATATTTTGAAGGCGAGTTTTACCAGAGTACATTTTCTTAGATTTTTGGTGTAAGTAAATAGTGGAATCTGATAGCAATACACTAACGCAGAGACTGGGGTCAAATGTTAGATTAAGGTATAAGTTTGTGTTCGTATGAAAACGTCTCGGGAGGGGAGTTCTAGGACAAGATTCATAATTGCACTTTGCTAAGTAAAGTTAGCACATCGTACGAATATAAACCATATAAGATTAATAATAAGATTCATATTCATTTGAAACACTAACTTAACAAAGTCAAAGTGCGAACTATGAATCTTGCCCCTATAATGCTGGTACATACATCTTCCTGGTAGATGAGTGATTTTCTCAGTAAAACTACTTGAATGATGAAGATACTTGTACTGCGCAGGTATCACGTAGCAGTGTTGGCTCTATGTATGTTCATATTATAATGTGCTCATGTAATCGGAGGTTTGCTCAGGTGTGACATATTCCAAGAATTGCCATTTTAGGAACGTATAACGCGGAGAGGATTGTGAGCGTTGAGTTCGCGGTAACCGTTATTTAGACACGCATTACGTCATCATCTTATTCATTATGATTATGAACAGCTCTGATAGATCGATTTGAAACTTAATTTATAGGTAAACATAATTGTAGGTAGGTAAGTACTTTGGTTGGATTTAACCATAACTTTCCTAAGTATTCATTGATTCTGAACACCTTATAATATTATTATGCCCTTACTTTTAACAAGCAAACCAGCAAAATTTTCCACTATCAATAAGTAATTACTCATTCCTACACCATTGTTAACGATTGCATGAACGTGAGTTTTTTTTGTAATTTTTGGTGTATTTTTGTTGCCGACCGTAACAGAGAATAAACTAAAAATGTTCTCATAATAAAGACATAGAGATGGCTGGAAGTTAATAAGCCAGAAACGAAAGCAGATAATCAAAATTTTAAAATAAATGCTTTCGATCCGGCCGTATACACGCCTTTTCAAGCAGAAAAACAACAATTACTGAGTAAACAATAGCTTTGGCACGCTTCGTGTAAAATAATTTGTCGTTGTTTGTTTTCACTTTCCACCTGTTATTGGTACACCATCCACAATACGCGTCTCTTCCGGGTTCCTTCCACAGTTAAAATAGTTTTTTAGTGAATAGGTCCATCCAAAGACGGCGAATAAATTCTCCGGGACAATTTGTGACTGCCCAGTGCCCGGACTGTTTCCACAAGTGATCCTTTTTGCCAATTTTAGTACTGAAATAAAACTTTGGTTTTTTCGCTTACCGGATAGAAAATATTTCATCATTTCATTTTCATCTGATTAGTAAGTTATACACTGAGCTGCTACTTATACAGAATAATATAAAAACTTTTTACAAAAAACGAACGACTTCCAAAAAAAACACAACGTGAAAAATAACTTTAATTTCGGAAGTCGGTGTCTTTGGTTTTCAATTTTCGCTTTTGCCACAGACTTCCGAAATTAAAGTTATTTTTCACTTTTTATTTGTGGTACCTACCCCACACAAATTCGAATACCACTACTTGCTATGTAAATAACAGTGACGGAGTAACTTAAAACATCGTCCATATTATGCTAAGTGGTAAAAATACGTAATATTGAAACACACAAAAACGACAACTCCTTTTTGAAGAAGTCTGTTAAAAAAATTAATATCTACTCCGATAGTTAATATGCATCAGGTGTCATTTATTTGAGACAACTGATCATTTGGTTTTCACGGTTTTATCTGTAATATCTTTCGAGATCATAGAATGGCTTATGAAGTATACAGTTCGTGTTCTTCATCTGACGTGCACATGACCTGGCAAGAGAGCAAACTCTAAACTAAACAAATGGTTTAAAAAAAATAAAATTTAATAAAACTTTTCAGCTTAGCATGGTTGTCCTAAATCGTGTTCATCTTAGCCATCGTTATTTCGATAATAAGACCAACATTGAGTACCCGTGTTGGGCCTTGGCTTCTGACGTGCAGGTACCGTCCCTGCAAAGTACTAAGGTCTAACATCCGCCGCTCTGGTAAGAGATCAGACAATCTGTCAGTAACCCGATCAAGTAAGAAATTCTTGGTTCTTCATAATTTTATGACAAACGGAATCTCTGGGACAAGGAATGGTCATTATTGTCGATACATATTATGTACAGCACCACAAAATAGTCACTGACAGAATTTCGCTTAATTTGTTCTGCATCTACAAGCCCCTCCGTGCCTTGGAAAGCACGTTAAGCCGTTGGTCCCGCTGTCATTCGTAGATCTTTGACAGTTGTTACGGGTCGTCAGAAGCCCAAAGGTCTGACAACCAGTCTTACCAAGGGGTATCTAGTTACCCAGTTACTGGGTTGTGGAGGTCAGATAGGCAGTCGCTCCATGTAAAATACTGGTATTCGGCTGCATCCGGTTAGACTGGAAGCCGACCCCAACATAGTTGTGAAAAGGCTAGGCAGATGATGATTTACCAATATGATTGTTATAATTTGTGTTCGGCGCCCAGTCGTCAGTCAGTTGTATTCTGTTATCATTGGGTCGGGTACGGTTTTGCGTTATAACCTTATTCATTCAATTCAATTACCTATAGTCGTCGGTTTGACAGTTGCAAGTCGGGGCCGCCTTCGTGCGATCGTGCGTGCGATCCTACGCTACAGGCGTTGTTTTTATTTCAATTACGTTTCTATTACGCGATCCATGTATGTACGTAATATCAGTTAGTCGACCAGTGAGTTACCATTATCTGTGTTAAAACAAACAAGCTATTGTGATAATTTATGGATTGAATTGAATAAGTGCGAAATATGATGACTAAATTTCATTATAAATGAATTCATTGAACTTGTGCTGCGAACCCTGATGTCAGTCGCATGATCCTTTTGTTCCAAGTTGTTGTTTGAGTCTCCCCAATTGCCCAATGAATTAAGTAATTGAGGAAGACCTGAATTTGAAACAGTGTGGGTTAATTTATGAACTCTTTATTGCAACAAAGATAATTCTGCACTTCTGCATTTATCACGAATCGAATGTCAAGAAGCTTACCTACAATTTTTCCTTCTTTCTTCAAAAATTCGTTTGGATTTTTTTCAATACAGTTTGCACATGACTACTATTTCCCAACCCTCCTCACTATGTATGTTGACAAGTGTACTTTATTTATAACCCTAAACTTCCAGGTTTATTCTCTTTAATAAATGTTTGTATAAAAATAATATTTTTAACTGTTTTGCTTTATTAATTTGCATTCAACTTAAGACTATACTGTTAAAGTGATCTTGGTGGTCTACTTGGTGGTTGTGGTGGTACTCGAGCCTGAACTTTTCGGTCGGAAATATGAGCAGCATCATAATTATAACGCTTGTGAATTGTCGAATAAAGGAATATTCCAACGCGGATAATTTTCCCTGCCTGTGTTACCTCAAAAGAGCCACGCAATTCTGATTCTCAATATTACCTTCCTATTTGTTATAATATTTAAATAATTAATAGTAAGCGTATAGAGAACGTGATATGCGGTCATACTTAAACGAGCATGTGGTAAGTGCGCGTGTTTGGCAATAGGTCTGTTTTGTATCGTGGTTGTGACTGTATGACGTAAGGTGGAGGCCCCCAAGTTAGTTGGTGTTGTGCACGTGCCCGCTCATACTAATGTTCGGGGCCCGGGTTCATCCTCGCCCGCACAGGAAACACATCCCGGAAGAATTAACCCGCCTCGTCCCACCCGTCTTTTCATTTGCATCGATATACATATGCAACGGTCGCACCGCATCCTATCCGCTTAGTGCTCGAGTGTCCTATTGCCTCTTGTTCCCGACGTTCGCCTCACACTTGTACCGGTGATGTGCTAATTAGTGCGCTCTTCTTTTGACGAACACGGAGACAAGAATAGAACTTGACATATCGGTTATCTAATTGTGTTACCATCCGACTATAAGTGTATACTTGATTGTTTATTTTCATGCAGCCGCTCACACTTCGTACTATTGTTAGTAACAAGCTCATTCACAGCTGGAAATAATTCTATTACCCACTCGTGCATAAACAGCCTCATTAAATCCTGTGCTAGTAACAATGGTCATGTAATCATGTTACTGATATTCTAATTTCAACTGTAATTTTTGGGGTCTGATTACTTTAAAAAGCTTCATTAAACTGTGAATGCGCTCCGCTCACTCATGAAGGTAACGACGATTTTCTCACCAGGAACTCCCTTTTTGCTGAACATAATTGATTCAGATTTGCGGCTGACTTCATTCGCCCCGAGTCGAGGCCCTATAAACTGTCGCGATGAAAGTGTGACGAAGTAGTGAAATCCAAGTGCTGTTTAATAAATTATGAACCGTGCGTAAAAACAAAAATGAATCAACAGTTTGACACATCGAAGATGCGGGAGGCGATCATCCAGAGTTTTCTTAAATTCCTACGGGTATATTCTTATTATTTGTTTTTATTATATTACATAAATATGTATTTCGTGTAATGATATGACAAATATGTGTCGAAATGATACCGTAGTGACTACGATGCAGACAAATATTTCAACTCTTCGAGAACTCATAATAATATTGTTTACTTTTGTTTCTACAAATATTTGTGTATTGTGTTACCAACTGTAACGTACTACTCATCTACAATATTAAATAACATATAATTGAAATTGCCGTATTGTTTACAGGCGACGAAGGCGTTTTTAGACGCGTTGAGCGAATCGGGAGCGGCGTGCGTGTCGCGCGCCACAGCGATCAAATTCTTGCTCGCACGCAAGTTTGATGTGGCGCGTGCGCATGCGCTGTGGCGGCAACACGAGGCGACGCGACGCCGCGAGGGTCTCAACAAATTTGAGCCATTCGAAGACCCACTCAAGTCCGAACTAGACACTGGAAAATTTACTATATTGGTAAGTTTCATTTGAGGGAGTATTTTTAACCGACGAAAAAAAAGAAGGTTCTCAAGTATATATTTTTACTTGTAGCGTAAAATGGTAGCTTGATGGATCTTCGTAGAATGTGTTTGGCGCCGACTCAAAATGAGTTGCTTAAATTAGTTTAGGAGCTTAGTTACACTAAGTTCGGTAGCACACAGCGCGGCGCGGCATATTTTAAACGCGCAGACGACGCGCGTTTCTAGAACTTGACTGGAAACTTGACTTCAGACGGCGAAGAAAAACGCGCGTCATCCGCGCGTTTCAAGAACTTGACTTCGGTCGGCGAGGAAAAGCTTTGAAACGCGTGTCGTCTGCGCGTTTAAAATACGCCGCTCTAAAAGGTTTATTTTTCGCTTTTTTTTTTGTCGGTTAAATTTTTTAATGTCTGTCCCCATGTCTGAACTGATGGCTGATGCTGAATATAAACCAATAGAATAAAACGGGATTTGATTTTTTCCAGCCACATAAGGTATAGCTGGGTACAATAACAGCTGGTAAAAATACCTGGTACTTTTTTCAACAAAGCCCGCGTTTGATGACTGGCTTAAAAAATAAAAAACCTTTTAAATCGATTAGTATATGTACTTAATAAAAATATTAATTGAAGTTGGGCCATTACCATGCTTCAATTGTAAATAATTACCTCCAACCTATATACAAAAATAAAAAAATGATGTAATGGGAAAACTAAAATTATATTTTATTTTTGCAGCCATCGCGAGACGCGACCGGCGCTGCTATCGCAGTTTTCACAGCAAACAAACATTATCCTACGCTGACAACACATCAGATAACATTACAGGTAAATTAAATATGATATTATACATTAAAAATAGAAATAGTAGGTGGGGTTTTAAATTAGATCGTACACAACATTGATGTGTCAGCGCATTCTTTAAAAATAGAACCTTAAGCTGCCCAAATAAAATGGAACTGGATAGGACATGTCTGCCGCACAAAATATGCCCGAATCGTTCCCTAGGGCAGTAACACTTTGTAGGGGTATGCCACAAAGGAGATGGTGGAATGAATTGGATAGATTCGACTGGCAAGAGGAACCAAAGAGGTCGCAAGAAATGGAGGAAAGCCTTTGCGCAGGAGTAGGACAAAACAAAAAAAATTGAGTTAAGAAGACTGGTCTGCTGACGCCTTTATCTTATGCTCAACTTAGCCAACTTTCATGATGTGTAGGTAATAATATCCGAATCTAATTAATATCAATGACGACACATTCCCCTCAATGCTATATGCTCCAGTATAAAAAAATTAAACCGGCTACCATACTATTATTCTATTATACGTAACTTTAACAATGATATCATAGCGCATTATTTATTGGATGAAGAATTAGCTATTCAAATGACGCACAATTAATTAGTAATTTAATAAAATCCAATTATTTCTTTTATCTACACCCATGCTATAAATCCTCTCTAAAAGTTTCTGAAACAGTTAGCTTATTGCCAACATTAAAACAACCAGTGTCATAGTAACCATAATATTATCCAAACGAGTGTTATAATGGTGTACTGCATTTCATAAAGCAACTCATTTCAAAAAAAGAACATTATCATTATAAAGTCTTGTATGCAACGCTTCTAACTTTTTTATCGCTCTCATTTCTGTATCTCAATTTTACCAACAATTTAGGTATAATATGGTCACCAGATACATTACATTTACAACCGTAAGGGCCTTTTACCAGTGCTCCACTAAAATACTCAACAAAATCTAGGATTATCATTGCAAGTATCAAGATCGGTGCCTAAAATAAAATAAAAAAGAAAATAAATTAAATAATTAGGTATTAAAACACTCATGTGATACTATTATCATAATAAACTCACATTCGTGTTTTAATACCCCTTATTATATAACATTTGCATAAATAACTATTAAAACACTTGTTTTTAGTTGTCAAAAAATTAGCTTGCATTGCGTAATAAAATACGCACTAATTTGTTGAGAAGCACAGAAACGGTCGAAGTGGCGATGGCGGTGCTTGGGGGAGGCCTATGTCGACCAGTGGACGTCTCTCGGCTGAAGTGATGATGACGATGATGATGAATTGATGACTAATTTGTTATAATAACTAGTCATTTTAACGCTTTGATTTAAATAATTTGTGATGAATTGATAATATTATTTGCTTTCACCTCTTCATCATGATGAAATCAGCCTTGAAATTGTCACGGAATAATATAATTTTGATGCCAAGTTATTAAAATTTCGTTCCAGTACCGGTATTTAAATGAGAGAAAGTATCGTTCGAAATGTATTTAAGTATTTCTAAATATAAACTCCAAATCTAGTTCTCTAACGTTAGACTTAGCTTAGGACTTGAGTTTGTAGTCCCACGGGAAATTGGCAGACGTGTTAACGGGACTGGAATTGACGATACTGCCTGTGGGATGTCGATGTCCGCGGTCTCTTACATAGTCCCGGGGGGACTGATCTCAATTGTAGTCCCGTAAAGTTAAAAGTCTCGGGATCTCGACATTTCTAAAGGACAATAATTGAATACGTGTCCTTTTAAAAACTTGAAATGGTTGATGGATTTTTATGTGAATATAATAAATTAGATTTTTTTGGTTCTATATTGACTGGTTTGGTTGGTTAAGCGGAATATGTTACTAAATATATCTACGTATTTTTTTTGGTTCTATACCTGAAAGTTGCAAACGGAACTAAACTACTAAGCCAACGCCGTTTGTCTGTCTGTCTCTTTGCCTATCTGTCTGATACTTGTTACGGTTAAAGATATGTTTTTACCCGTAATGCTACGGCTACACTTCGCGTTATCGCGAACTTTTCTTCGTGCGCTCTCTCTGGCACACCCCTCGATTTCTCGCTGAGCAACAGAGAGCGCACGAAGAAAAGTTTGCGATAACGCGATGCCCCTGCATAATAGGTAACGTGTGGCCATATCCACACGTACTCTTTGATTTCAACAGATCAGAGGCTATAGACAAAATCCCTTTTCTGTAAGCGTTAACGCCAACAGAAAGATCAAATTGTATGGAATTGACATTAGCTTTAGAGATGTCACGTGACTGCTGCTGTCAACTCCATACATTTGATCTTTCCGTTGGCGTTAACGCTTACAGAAAAGGGATTTTGTCTAGGCCCCCAGGCCTGCGTCACGGCAAATAATTAAAAGTTTCGGACTGGACCATTTGTGCGTGAATCCTATTTGGGTGGTTTTTCCTTTATTATAGTTCTACGTATCCCGATGGAAAAAAAAACGTGAGTTTATGGGTCTACATAAATCCATTAGCCTAATTTAATACCTTATGTAATAATGCAATTCTAACGGAAAACAAGTCCTAAAAGGATATTCCACAAAATTATTAGACTAGTGTATTTCCCTTAGAAATGAATCATATTGTCTTGTATTGCGTACATTATACGTTTTGAGGTGACGTTAAATGGCTTTTCCAAATTTCTTGGTGGTTAGGTGCGCGGGTTTGTCCTCGCCAGTACCTACCTTACTTCCTCGAAGACCCCCATATCTATAATATGAGATACGAACCACGAGTCCAAGCTGCCAGGTTTAAGCCTCATGCAAACTGGCGCGACGCGACAGCGGTAATTGTTGTACCGAGAAGTTTTCTTAGAATTGTTTTGTTACAGTCGCGTTGCGCCAGTCTGAACGAGGCTTTAAATATATTAAAGGCATATTTTCCTCGCGCCTCGGACTTTTCACTACGCTCACACCCACAAGTTTCTAATTTGCAAAATAACGTACCAATCAACAATCTGAGGTTTTATATGCGTTCATTCGTACTTAGCTTTTTCTCTACTTGTTTGTAATAATGTTTCCCTTCTCCTTTAGGAACGAAAGTCAAATCATTTATTTCAAGTAGGCCATTAATGGGCACTTTTGAACGACAAAATTTGTGTTATCCAGGGCGTGGTGTACCAGTTGGACGTGGCGTTGCAGTCGGTGGAGACGCAGCGCGCCGGCCTGGTGTTCATTTACGACATGACTGACTCCAAGTACACCAACTTTGACTACGAGCTCTCGCAGAAGATACTCACTATGTTGAAGGTCAGTCAAATTATATTTACTAAGCGAACAAGTTATCGAACTTGTGGACCGTGTAGCCCGGGCTGTCATACAAGGTCAAATTAAATTAGCCAGCGAAACTTCACAGACGTGATGGGTATCGATATCTTAACACGATAAAAAGGGGTCATTGTACTCATCAGTATGAACAACTTTCACAATGGGACCAAACCAGTAACCGTGAAATAAAACCAGCTGTTCCCTACATTTTGACGAGATATACGAACATAAATGTAGGGAACTGCTGATTTTTTCAACAAGCTTGGTTCCTTGATGAATTTGTTCATAATTATGAGTACAATGAGACCTTAAGAGGATTTAAAGGACTTAAATTTCACCCTGTATATTACTCATTTGAATATTGCACAAAACTTCAAAGCTTTCTTAGCAGATGGCAGCACCTGTGTTCTAATTTATTAAAATGGTTTACATATTGCCAATACAATGTTAGCAAGTTTTATTCAACTTTAATCAGTGGATTGTCCTTGAAATAAATATGAACATTTAGTTAAAATTAGTTTTATTATACTGTCCTCTACTACATCCGTAACAACATGGAATCGAAGTTATAAAGAAATAAAGATGTTATCACAAAATGGCCGTTCTCAAATGTTTACCCTTATTCATGAAACTAGACATTTATAACACTATCAACCATTTTCATGTTTAAGAAGTGAGAAGGCAATGTACTAAATTACTATTTCAGATAAAAGGGTTTTATGGAGAAGGGGGTAACTACGAGCTAGCGTGTGTTTTGGGCATTAAAAGTGGGTAGTTTGATTTAGAATAATTTATTGCTTAGAAGCACTTTATGGTTGGGTCGATGCATAGTTCTTTCCACTCGACTTTGTGACCAGCACCCTAATTGCGTAACACACTTTAAATTAATCCAAGAGTTTTGAAGGATATTGATAATCAATTGCTTCATGTTTCAAAAATTCGTCTGCTCAACCATGTAAATAACGCGATGAATTGGGTGAACTGTCTAAATGAAATTCATTGCGATCATTTACCCGGCTGTACATAATTTCGGACGTTTTAACATCATCAACAAAAACTGATTTTAACTGAAAAGGCATTCATACCATTACCAACACTTTTATTTTAATCCAAGCCGTGTGCCTTGCCTGATGAGATTTTCCATCGCAAAAATAACGAACTTCGATACAAACATTCAACCCCTTTAGGGGATGAATTTTCAAAAATACTTCCTTGGTCATCTTTGTGTGCAAAATTTCATGCGTCGGACTCAGTGGCGGCTGTGCGTTGTCGGTCAGTGAGTGAATGAATTCAAGATTTTTATTAATTACATTATATTCTATAAATCGCATGCTTAATGGAATACTGACCCATTCATAGATAGGTATTGAGTTACGTACAGATACAGGCTTCTTTTAGGGCCATCTACCGGCTTCCGTTCGAATAACGTTGAGATTAAGCACTATTGCCACCCAAATGATTTATCGGTCTCTTTCACTCTTGTGGGATCTCTCATCGTGTTTTCGTCGAATAGCGACTCATGCCAGTTTGTGTCCGACATCTGTGTAGTGAGGCTATTATTATTTCATAGAACGAAGACCCAATCGTCGTTGAGTGTGTTTACGACTAAATTCAATTTGAATAAAGTGACCCAATCTCTAAATGTGTTTTAATAAAGTAATCATAAACAGACTAAATACAGAATTAGTCATTATAATTAATACCTTATTCAAACTGAAACAGGCTTAAAACTTAATGGAACATTTGCATTTTAAAATATTTGCTTTACTTTTTATAAAAAACTGACTTAACTTTGAATGTACTTTTTAAAATATTTTAAAAAAATAGATAGATATTATTTCCCGTTTTTTTTAAACTCACATCTCATCAATACTTAATCATAGAAGTTCATAATACAAGCATTTATAATTAATATAAATCAGTTTTATTTTTATGCATCAATAAGTAGGATAAGTGCTCATAGCAAGATCTTCTTTTGCGATTTCCCAAAAGTCGTCTTTTTTGAGTTAAGTCAGTATTCCATTAAGCATGCGAAATGTTTTTGCGTAAATTGTTTGTATGTAAATTGCATGTAAATTCAACGCAATGGAAACTATTTATGAATAAATAAAATGAAATGAAATTAATGGTGCACCAAAGAAATAAAAGCTTTAAAATGCAATTAAAGTGAAAAACTTAAGTGTCTCTTATTTCTGTCAATAAATTTAGGACTTAATAACAAGAAAGCGTAAAATATATAAGTAGATAAATAAAAACTCGGTCAATTACCTTGACGAACTATTCTAATTAACTTATTATTAATATCGCCTGTATTTTGGTGTCTAAAGAAAAGCTGAGTTAAAAATCACGAAGCTATAGCAATTGCAAAGTTTCGCTATTATCTCACTTTTAGTTTAACTTCTTTCAATTAAGTCGAGTTAGCTTTTGCTGGCGCAATTTCAGTTTGGATTTCTGAAACCCGTTCAACTTATTACAATGTAGATTACATCGAAATATCAGTATTTTTTATTAATGTAAGTATGGCAATATAAACTGTATTTATTTATTAGCAGCTACTATTGATATTGCCTAAGACGTCATATATTTCCCTCCACCATTTACATAATGGAGATATCTATTTCCGTAATCCGTATGTATGCGCAGAATGTCCAGAAAAAGTATTTTGTCTTCACGTTTTTAATTTAGACCCGTCCTTGTGAACTACTCGTAACGACGGTTAAAGATCTACGATTGGCAGCCGGGACAAACGGCTTAATGTGTTTTCTGAGGCTCGGAGCAGTCTCGATATGTAATGGATGGTCTCCCATCCACGAACCGACCGCGGCAAGGGTGGCTTATCCTTTGATAGACCCAGTTGGTATTATCTAGCCACGAGCCTCTCTTTCATTTCATAAGACATGAGACCAGAAACGGTTAGCGCAACTTTCAAAGAATTCTCGAGACGTCGATTGACTATAAATCTAGTCAATCGATGTAGGTATGTACCTACATTGACGCTTCCCTTTGCTTCTCTTCCTTCGCAATACAAAAAGCCTTACAAGACTCATCGTCGCTGATTTAGTTTGCAAGCCAACGTTCAGGTTGCCGGTGCCATAATTTTCTTCCACGAATGACGTGTACCTTTATATCTAGGAACATTATGAGAAGATTGAAAATATATTTTTAATATCTCGTGCAGAAATAAAGAGGTCAATAAAATTGCATGTACTTCAGAAAATCAATACATTCCATTCTACGCTTCAAGTTTGTTGTAGTTTATTGAAATTATTACGTACCTACATACATACATAAACTCGCGTCTTTTTCCCGTGGGGCAGGGCCAGATTTAAAAGTGTGGTGTTGTCGGTATCAAAATAATTCAACGTAAGTATCTTTTTTAAGACCATCAACCCAGGACACGAAAAGAAAATTAAAAAAGGTTCCTTGTCAATGTGAACTTTTTGTTATCTAAAAAAAACAATTTGTGGAGGATCTTGTGGAGGAAAAAACTGAAAAAGCAAGATCGAATTCTTACGATTAAAGAACTTTTTACTCCGGAATACCTAAAACTTTTCGAATCCAGGCAAAGAAAATAATGTTGTGTCTTTCAAATATCGCAGAAAAGTACAAACACTCACTTTACATTCGTAGTCTTAAAGGATCTGGCCTGTCTATTTGAAATACCGCGTCCAAAATTTTATAAATTGCACTACAACTTGTAGTAGTTCTGCCTACTCCGTTGCCAACCGGCAGCGAAGCTCTATACTTTATAGTTCACGTCATAAATAAAATATAACACCAGCACGTCCGTGTTGTATCTTCGCTCTAAGATACTCGCACGGTATTATATTTTTATGAACGTTATAATAATATAAACACTTGTGTTGCAAGTTGCGACGCGACGGCTGGAAATGTTCTGACTGCGTTTTCTGTACATTTACTATCTTCGTAATATATCATTATTGCTTCAAAGCTTACAGCGGCGACACGACAGTACTTACTGGAGCGGAAAAACTTACTGTGTAGGATTTCTGTATAATGCGAGGTCAGCTTATACTGGAAATGTATAGCTTGAAGTGTAGCCGTGTGTACAAGATGAAAATGTTTTGTATTGTCACCTTCTTTTTTGTACCATGGTTATTCGAGTAAGGAGGAAAGCTTAGTTAATGAGACTTAGAACAAATTATTTATCTCCAAAGTAGACATCTTTGTCGTACTTAGTTCGTTTTCATAATTCGTTGATAGTGTTAAGTAAGACGTTAAGTAATGTCTCGTGAAGCACCTTCTATAAGTGGGAGGCGTAGCAATGGCTGCTCCACCACAACGCCATTCGACATGGAACAACTTCGCTTATGGTCCGACGACCGATTGCAAATAGAATTTTAAATTACAAAAAAAAAACAACCGACTTTAAAAAACAAACACTATAAAAGTGAAAAATAACTTAAATTTCGGAAGTCAGTGTCTTTGCTTTTCAATTTTCGTTTTTTGCCACCGACTTCCGAAATTTAAGTTATTTTTCACCTTTTTAGTGTTTTTTTTTGAAGTCGGTTGTTTTTTTTTTTTGTAAAAAGTTTTTATTTTTCACTTTTTAGTTGTGGTACCTACCCCTACCCCACACAAATTCGTATACCGCTATCTGCTATGTAAATAACAGTCACGGAGTGAAATAATTATGTCGTCTACATACGCAAAGTGGGAAAAATACGTAATTATTGAAGCTAACTCAAAAACTACGCAAGTAAAATTAAATAAAATTTATATGGGACCACCTCTGAAGCACCAAACTAAAAAGAATCATCAAAATCGATGCATAATTGGCGGAGAAATCGTAACATAACATACATACAAAAAAAAAATAACATGCAGACGAATTGAGAGCCTCCTCCTTTTTGAAGAAGTCGGTTAAAAACGTAATGTTTCAGTACCTCTGTGTCCTAGTAAACGGTTTTTTTTTCATTATTTCTTGCACCAAAGTTTGAATTTGATCGCTCTTTGCTGTTTCAAAATTAGGATAAGATATGAAATGGCCAGGAAAGTGGTCGCAATTGCCACTGCAGTTTGTATGTAAATGTAAAACGGTATGCCGTAGAAGTCATGTTCAGTCTGGAAAAATGTATGTATACACTTCTGAATAAACGTAATGAATTCACGTTTCTCGCATTTCTAGTATACATATAAAGACAAGAAAATTCTACTCATGCTTATTGTAGATTATCTGTGCTAGGGTCAACAAGGCATTAAGGAACAATATAGAAACAAACAGAATCTTATTGTGTGCCGCCACTTGTTTTTTTTTTCTTCAGGACGTGTCGTACGTCTCGTTCCTCTTACACGTTACCTAGCTGGCTGTACTGACACTTTTACTAGGACGGAAGTTAAGGATATGTGCTAGCCTTTTTTAGGGTTCCGTACCCAAAGGGTAAAACGGGACCCTATTACTAAGACTCCGCTGTCCGTCCGTCTGTCTGTCTGTCTCTCCGTCTGTCACCAGGCTGTATCTCATGAACTGTGATAGTTAGACAGTTGAAATTTTCATAGATGATTATATTTCTGTGACCGCTACAACAACAAATACTAAAAAACAGAATAAAGTTAATTTAAGGGGGCTTCCATACAACAAACGTGATTTTTTTGCCGTTAATGATAATGGTACGGAACCCTTCGTGCGCGACTCCGACTCGAACTTGGCCGGTTTTATTCTCATTGATGATTTTGCGAGGCAAGGCATCAAATGCGTATGCTGGGCAATGAAGTGCAAGCTCAAGTTAGACCACATGCCCGCAGTATTCAAATGTTTCAACTTGGTTCACACGGCAAATTCCTTTGGCCGTTTAGTAAAGTAGGAATTGGTTCATTTAAGCAAAATAGGATAATATGAGGCTAAGGGAGAGGTCAATGCCTGCCAGGGTTGCGGGAAAGTCCGAAAGGGATACCGCGACCTTGGCAACAGGCAACTGAAGGAACACGGTTGGGTTTTAGTCAGTAAAAGTCTGACACGCCCTTCCGCTCCGCCCAGAGCGGAGAACTCATTTGATGATTTCCCACCATTAAAAAAAAATAAAAAATTGAAAGGTCATAAATGAAAAAACATAAAAGTACTGAAAACTAAGCAAGATGTTAAGAATGACTTATAAGATTTAAATGGAAAATTACTTTTGTTAGTCTTCTTTTCTGAGTCTTGCGAAGTTGGAGCATTATTGTAAAGTTAGAACTTTAGCTTGGTGTATAGGTTGTGGCTGTATATTAGATAGTCTGTGATATTTTATATGTGAGAATCCCAGAGAACTACAAAAATAGCATTTAATCAGAGTATTATGCCTGGGGACTGACATGACGATTTAAATCCTATTTCGAACGTGAGAACTATAATTAGAACGGTAATCGTATTTCGGTGTTCACTGAATATAGTTCAATGCCAGATGCGGTAGCGGCTTGTGTATATTACGAACGACAACATTTAATTTACCATAATGTATACACTGTTGTGGTTGTGGCTTCTCTTAAAAGCTACGCCGGTGCGTATCATGTTGAGGGTAGACGTACGACGAAATACACGCGTATTTTACCGATTTTGCCCATTTAGTTTCGGACTCAACAGAAGTCGTTGGGATTTCATAATCGTGAGCTCCGTCACATGCCATTTCGTACCATGATTCAGATGAGATGAACGTTTTTTTAAAAAGCCGTACAAACTCTCTAACATCAATTTCGCTCGGGAAAGTTATCACGAAAATGGCGAAGCACTTCCACAAATTGACTAATATTTAACAACGGACTCTTTTTTGCTTCTAGCTTCTTTTTGCTTATAAAATGATGAAGTATTTTTCATAATTTATGACAGATTTTTATGGTAGGTACTCATAATATTTTAAGAAACGTTGAGGTAGATAATTTGTTCATCAATGTTATTACTAGAAATGTTCGAAAGGCGTAAATTCTTATTAACGACTTCTGAAACAGGCTCTTATCGTAATTTCGGTTGCGCGAGGTCCCGAAGCGGGGCTGAAAGTACTGAAAACTCTGCTGACCTTGAAAATTTACGATGGGATGCCAACAATGTTGATCCTTTTTTATTTCACTTTCGAACGATCTGTTCTAACCGTATGTTCGTGAGTTAGTTGACAAGAATCAATGGTATATCGGCTGGAGCTTGAAGTCAATTATGCGAAAATCAATAAAAGACACATGAAGTGTTGGCGGCACACGGTTGTGTGCATAAACGTTTGAATAAAAGGTGAATAACACCAGGCACCTATTTACTCAAAAATATATTACCTACATGTATTAGAGTTATTTCATATTGACAAAAGTAAACCTACCCTTTGATTGATTTCATTAAAAAATGTATATACATCATCGTAATTGCTAATTCCACACAAAACGTTTTTAATTTAAAACGTAATCAAAGGACTTCGCAGAACACACCTGACGGGTCATGTTTCCAGTTAAAAGTTTCCGTTTGGGAACTGTATTTCTCGTTTGAGCGGACTTATCGCGTATATTGAAATTCGTAGCTTCATTTTGGCGTAGCTCGTTGGGCGGATGCGAGCCGTAGTCCTCTCGTAGCCGCCGCCCGCCCCTACGCCGCCGGCCTCCCGACGCCCGAGCGCCCGAGCGTACGAACCTGACGTCAGTCGAGCTCGCACCGGCGACGTGCACGTACGTGCTCGTCACGTTTATTGCGCGCCTAATTTACGCCGACACCGGGTTACACATCTTGTGTTTGCATGCTAAATAAATAAATACAAACAATCTTATCCGGAATTTACTTGACAGTGTATTGTGATTTGGGCGACGCAAAAAGAGCGTTAATGAGTGCGGGCTAACAGGTGGCGATTGCATATCAGTGCTATTATTGGTTGTTGTTGCCCTCGAGTGGTGTTCGGTGCCAGTGCTATTAGCTGTGGTGGAGGTGCATTGGTTTGCAGAGCTCGCCTGGTCATAACGACAGTTTACTGTGAAGTAACTGCGGATCGATAGTAACAGCTGAGCCGATTGTATTCGCTGCCCGCATTGCTTATCTAAGGTAGGCTGATAATACTGTCTCATTGACCTATTTTATCCACATAATGTGTTAATGTTAATTTTAAATGTGATTATAGACATGTTCGGTTATTTGTTTTCTCGCCTTTTTAAATAGAGCAAAATAAGTTAAATGGGTCATTAATCTTTTGCGTCTTGAGCCCTGGGTAGGTTTAACAGGAATGTTTATGTTTCACTTTTCAGTTCGGGTAATTTTCCAAACAAGCGGATTGGTTTAACAAAACATGTTATCACTAATCATAGCCATGGCATTAATATTATGATAACTATTGATACTGGTCTCCTGACTTAAAATACAATGACAACATTTAGCCTTGCCAAGCGTTTGTTTTGCTAACGAAAGGTCAAGTAAACGGAAAAAGTCAGCCGTGGAAAAATACTACGATTCTATTTCGAATCATTAACTTCAGATG
Organism: Lithophane socia; assembly: GCA_947522985.1. Lineage (NCBI taxonomy): Eukaryota > Metazoa > Arthropoda > Insecta > Lepidoptera > Noctuidae > Lithophane > Lithophane socia. The sequence continues at coordinate 4,528,579 of OX383267.1, forward strand.
GAATTGCAAAGAATTCCTGAAAGCGATGACAATAAATCGGACTTGTTTGTATCACGTAGCAAATTAAACAATAATTGAACGAAATTACATTACATTACATTACTAGTTCATAATGTCATTTCGGACGTAAGACCTGGCTTCTATATCCTATATATCATTCTTAGCATATTATTTTCAGTATCTATCTGTGTCTTCATGCAGTAAGAGTACCTATCCCGAATCTGTCGCAGTACGTCTTTAACCCTTTCCCAGTATGCGGTTTCACGATAAGACGAATGAATGTTTGAAGAAAAACATACATTGAAGGAAGGAAAACACAGCGATATTGAAGAGTTCCAACATTTTCAGACGTTTTTTAAAGAAAGCAAGTTTAAAATTTTATATTATAACTTAATTTTAAATACCCCCACGAACCCTGAACCGTTGAATGCACCCATAAACACAATGTTTAGCGTGCGTTACCTACGTTGCGCACTACCGTAAACAGCGATTTTTCACACCAAAAATAAAAGTCGTTTCCCAGCAATAATTTTGGTGCAATAATACTTAATTGTACAGAACGCGTAGTTGACGGCTATGTGATGGGTCTTTTTACACCCTGTATGTAAGTAAAAAATAGTTAACAATATCTATTATAATGATATACGTTGTATCATACCGTTTTGTCAAAGCATACAACTTGTATGCTTTGACAAAAAGATATGAATGAGACATAATACCATACTAACAACCACATAACTGTTAGTACAATAAACAATTTATTCGTATACTTAATTTACGTTTATTGTGCGGAAATATAAAGGTCCGGTATACAATAATACAACACAACACAATATATTATGTTTAATACATCTGTGTAGTACATAAACCTTGAGGCTAATGTAAATAAACGAATACTCAATCGATACTTCTGTTTTTTTGCCATTGTTGACAGAAGTGTTGTTCTGTTTGCTCTTAAGGCTCGCCAGGAAAGTGACGTCAACAATCCTCACTAAATGCGAAAGTGTGTTTGTTTGGTGCGCTTTCACACTAAAACGGCTGAACGGATTTGAATGAAATTTGGCGCAGGGGTGGACCTTGACATGGAGAAGGAGATAGGCTACATTTCATTCTGGATCGCAGACGAAGTTGCGGGCAACAGCAACAGTTAGTATAACACTATAAAGCCTTAACAATAACAATAATTTTGTAGCCCACGAAATTCAATTTTTCTGTCATTTTTTGCAACTTGCTGGCCAGTATCAGCTATCTAATTGCGTAACTTATTTTCGTAACCGATTATGAATAATCTTGAAACAGATTAGTCCTAATCGGTTACGAAAATAAGTTACGCAATTTCGGCTACAAAATTTTATTTCATGACTGCACTTAAAAAAAAAACACACAAACGTTTATAACTATCCTGTATTTACCTATAGCTCTTATTTAAAAGACATCTTTGATTCGACATCTTCGATGTGACAACCCAGACGTTTTCATCCTGCTGTTGCAGACACCTTTTTAAGATTGGTCCATTTACATAAATTGTAGACAGTCAAAAAGTTGGAAGATCACTAATTGGTATGTTGCAACTTCAGATACCACCCATATCCACCCGGAAATGGTTACTGAAGTGAGACCGAAACATCAACTTATAAACCCACATAATTTGATGTCTTGCTTAATAATAATGATCGTAATTTGGAGTTTCCTAAAATGACGTAAATGTAAACGACCATTAGAGTTGTTCCTTAGAATTGTGAAATGTTGGCAAAGGAAAACGAACAACAATACTTAGCCAGTTTGCATTTGAATAAAATTCCTCTAATTAAAAATGTACATATGTGCAGGCAACCCTTGCTTTTAAAAGCAATTTGCATAATTATTCAATATCGCAGATTGTAGAGAGTAAGTGGTGTGGTCGTTACTGTTCGTGTGTGATTTGTTCTAGATATTATGATTAAAATCTGAATATTCTAAAGCTTTCATGCAGCATGGAGCGTTTGGCTTCACATCGCATCGTGGAACCGCGTGAAAATAAAAACGAATAAGTATTGAATTAGATTGTCAAAGCGCCAGGTCGTCGAGTGGCACTTATAGCTTGTGAAAGCGTTATTACATCGTATTATCGAAGCAATTAATCGATGAGTTGGTGTCATCAACTCATCAGTGTCAGGCGCACTCCGTGGCGGAAGTTACGTCACGTCAACGCTTTTCACACCGCTAATTGGATAATCGCGTACAGTTATTTGGCAATCTATAGTAACCCAGTATGTTGAGCTATTGTTTGTCCGCTATCGTATATTTCATAACAAGCGGTGCCCTTAACAGTTTCGTGAAACGCAACAAGGTCATTTACGGGGATTTCCATCCAGTGTTAAATGGCCTATTATTTCTGAACAAAACGTTGTGTTTATTATGAAACAATTTTCATTTTAATATTTAAGAAGGGGAAGTACACACTACAGCAATAGCATATTTTACTCCTGTACAGTTACCTCATACATAATTTTTTGGTGTTGTCATTGTTTTTTAAGGCGTGACTATGTCTTGAATTAATAGACCCCCGATACCTACAATACTTGGTTTACGTTTGAAGAAAGGCAAGCATGAATCGTGTCGTGATAGAGCTTGATTTTGTACAGGATAATGAAATAACCACCTTGACCGATATATTTCTTGAATACGACGTACGAGTATGACTTAATGGTGGTAGTAGTCACGCACGCATCATTTCATCATCATTCGTCTTGGGACTGCATATTGAGAAAGCGGCATCAATTGCCAAAGAGCTGTTCCTCCGCTAATCCTGCCAAAATACATGTTTGAAAATCTTGACCTACATTTTAAATCCAAGCTTTTTCGCGAATTCCATCCAGAATCAGTTCTACGATCATCACATTCATCTGTCATCATCAGTCTTGTTGTTGATGCGTATACACCCACTCAGTAGAATGTTTGTGCGAAGCAAGGGACACATGGCGCACTGTCCGTGATTTGCGCTTTCGATCGCGATCAATGTTGATACGAGTATGAGACAGAATCGCGGAGGCCGTGTGGGCTCGCCAACCAGTCGTCAAGAGCAAGGTCATGTCGGCGCGAGACGCCGGTTGCCGGTCGCCGCTTCACATAGCCTCTTTATCGCCTTTGTAACATTCCTCACAAGCTTACACTGTTTATGGCTTTACCGACCTTAAGTATTACTTTAATTCGTCCCTGATATCTTAGTAAAATATTTGATGGAAAGAATTTTAAGTGATGTCGAGTGTAGTGGCGATGTTTGTCTTTTTATAGTCAATCCTTGTTTAATTTTTTTGGAGAAAATAAAATCCATATTTATTATCCGTATCACCAACAATGGGCAATTTGATTTATTACGTAGTCTGTTATTGTTTACGTTTTATTCATATCTTTGCCAAATCGTAGGAGTACTGCGTATTTTATAACTTTATTACTCCTACACTGATATAACATTATACTAGTCTTTATTAGCTTGGCCTGTGGCTTGGCTAACATTTTATGTATTTGCTATTTATAAAGTTGTATGTATATCTACCAACTGAAGTACCTACCTCTACGCTTGCATCTGGCAGTGAAAACAAAACATTGAATGAATCACCTGGTCATCCCGCGTCAACAAAGTACTAGTACGACTGGTTAGTGAGAGTTTCTTCGTATTTGCTATATTAGGAGCTGGCTGGAAACCTACCACAACATCAACAAATCTCCTTTGAATCGACCACATCAATACCAAACGTTGCTTCACTTAATAACTCGCTCATAATAAGCGCTGTGTGTGTACATGGAATACAAACACCAGCAACATCGCTAACTAAAAGTGTATCTGATTGCTTGAAGGTCGATTGTTCATTCACGAATTTTTATTGACTCGCGTCGGCGAAATATTTCCTCTTCTACTATAATGTGGAAACTGGTGGGATGTTTTTGTGTCATGTCGATATCTTTCGATCTTCACCTTGAAGTCACGTGTCCTCGCTGACTCACGTCTTCTCGTATGCTAGTAAACATAACTCATCTATTGCGTAGTTTCTTCGACTTGTACAATCATCTCATTTGATACGGATGTCGTCGCTAGTTCGCGTGCTTATTAAATTCTACCGTGACGTTTCATGTTGTTGATATTGTGAATTGTGATACGTTTGTTTATGGTTAAATTAAACGAACTCACAAGCCCTTCTATTCTTCAATATTTAATCTTGCATACTCACCGTGTCCATACGTATTCTCATTGGTTTCATCCAAATTACGCCACAAAACCTTAAAAACCCTTCACTTTTATAGATGTTTGTGACTGCAAATAACCAGTATTTTTATAACGGCGTGGGTCGTAATGTTTGTGAACCTTGACTCTTATCGTTGGTTTTTCCTGTAAGGTAGGTGGGACTCGAAGACGAGATACGATCAATTATGAAGGTAGCGAGGTCTAGTTTTCAATTAGCCGATGTTCGCCGATGTACGTGGAATTGGGCATCGGCACCGGGATGATTAATATCCGGCGGGAGAAGGTCGCGGGCGCGCGGGCGCCGGGCGGAGTCTGACGTCACCTCCGCAAGCGCTCCACTTCCGCTCGCCATACGTGGACTTAATTATAAAGGCTTAGCAATATCAGTGCACGCCCGATATTCACATACCTATATGACTGTATGTAATGCCTTACGATCATAACACGTACTGTTTCATAATTCTTAATCGTATTGATGTTTTCGTGTATGGTAACGACATGCTAGTTATCTAAATCCCAGTCAATGATTATTTTTATTATTCAGCTACCAAGAAAAGTATCACTGAAGACGGATTAAAATGTAAACTATCGATATTTATGTTATTACATCTTATCGGACATATTATCTGAATTATCTCAAATTAGATATACTACTGGGAACTATGTCGTTCTATTGACATTGTGGCCCACGATAAATATAAATCCTCACAGATTATTATTACGAAAGAAAAACCTGTGTAGGTAGGTACTTAGATTAAAAGGCTAAAATAAGAAAGAAAATACTAGGGATATACTGAGCGATCTGAGTACCTACGCTTGAAAATAATCCCACAGACTTCTTCGTAATGGCGTTCTCTGGAGATTAATTTTGTAATATACTAATTATAAGTAAATATTTTACCTCAGGTAACGAATGGAAAAATAATAGAATATTCGAATCTGTACCAACTCCATACCCTTAATTAAAGATAATTTTTATTTCATAGACTTCATAATTTTTAAATCCTTGAAAGTTCTTGATCTTAGAGCAAACATAAATATATGTTAACTTTAACAAAAATGCGATCACTACTCGTTAGACCACAAGCTGGTTACTGCAACGAGGAAAAGGAATCTCCAATTTGTCCACTTCTACAAATCCACAGTCCCATTTCAAAAGTACACGCCTATTCAGGAGCGGCTGTTTATCTCCAGATCGTTCGCCACACAATAGGATATGGACCAGAGAGACAATAGGATTGCCCCATTTATCGAGTGCAGTTTGTTCCCGGCTGGCATGCGCTTTTCATCGCTCGACCGGTATAATGAGATCGGCGTATATTCATCTTTGTGCTTATGCAAGCGAGCTAGTTCATTGTACCGGGGCTTGCTAACGAGCGCTGAGAGCACGTCTCACACTCTCCTCGCATATATTTGTATACGTCAACGTGTCACTTTATTAATAAAAAATAAATTGTCCAATGGGGCTTTGCAGGCTACGTCGGGGGGACCAGAAATGTGTACATGTTTGTGTCTATGACTTCCAACTTTGTCTACCTACAGGTATCTGATTTTTTATTTTATTGAACCATAATGTAAATTGGTCCCCAGTCTAGTGTAATACTGTGCCAGTTAACTCGTTGCTACGTACCCTAACCCAGTATTAAGCCAGACGTCGGTATGGTCTCTCCTATCATAAAATATTTGTTTGCATTCAGAATGCGTTGCTCAAATCAAATATTTGCGGAAGTCAAACTGATTCGTTTCCGGCGTTCGCATGACAATAGCCCATCATGTTCGATCGAATTTCGATTATTGGGAATACCGTATCATGAAGAGTGGACTTCTTTTAAGTTTCTAACGGTTTTGCACAATTTTTCTTCGATAATCATTGCACCAAAGATAAAAAAAATATCTAAGGGGTCGCACCTGGCTAATGTCAAATAAAGAGCAACAGCTGTTCATGCGCTGCCGTCGCCAGTTTTTTTTTTTGTCTTATTGAATGTTCTACTTATTGTGTCACGAGCTATAGATGCATCTGCTTATGGTCAAGATTAATTCCGCGGTAGTTTGCCGTTATGTCAGTTAACTCATCATGTTGCGGCATAAGCCACCGTGAGAAGTGAGCGATAGGGGTGTGCGGTCGATGTTACGTCAGTCGTGTCAAATTGGTTTATAACCGATGGTTCCTGTCGCGGAGCTGTATTACACTCGAACGAACTTTACCGTATTTGTTGTCGGCGCCCCCGGTGCCGCGCCGGGGCGCTCGTCAGCATCGTACTGCAAAATGGGGACGCCATTCCTGACCTACATCACAACGGGGTTGTCTGGGACATCGCCAACTCCCATCCCTGGAACATAATGTTGGAACAAATAGGACATGCAGTGAAAATATCTTGTTTTCGAAATTGCTGCATTTGCTTTTATAAAACAGCATCGGTTAGAGAAACTAGGACAGAGAAGGCAATTATTTTACAACTAAGAATAAAATTACTTGGCATCGATAAAAATATTACCTTTTCGTTGATTTAATGAGTTAATGGATATTGTATTGAAAAAAATAAAAAATAAAATGTTAAGGTTATGACGGAGCGTGATGCAATGGAATCTATTTAAAGTATTTGCTGCAAAAGCGTTTTGAATGCAAATGTTCAACGCGTCGAATGTCGATAAAGTTTATTCTCTGTCGTTCCTTCTGACGTAGAACCGCACCGCATTGTTATGAAAACAGTTTATTTGCACTTTAAAAGCATCACTTATTTCAAGACGTAGTTACGGGTTGATAAATTTAATACCGTCCTTATCATAGCACGATAAGCTATGCTTTCTGTCAGTGGATTATACGTTGAACGTTACCCTTGAAATGTAATCTTCATTATTGTTAAACTTCTTGTTTTTAGTCTGAATATCTGAAACATCTTTGTTATTCAAATCCAAACTTTGGAATAATATCCGCGCGGAATATTTTAGACTCATCCCTGTAACAGTTAACAGGCTGGGTGTTATTTATTACTTTTCATACTTGCGCTGTAATTGAAAATTAGAATGTCGTGTGATACTTTAACATAAAGTTATAATGCAACTGTTACTTAATTTCAATATTAGGTTATAATACTTATAATTTATAACCTAATATTGAAATTAGCAGTTAGTACTTTAAGACTCCTGTCTGAAATGTTTTCATTTTCAGCTTCAGAGCCAGATAAAATACATGGGTAGGTAATCACTGAAATTATTACGTCGAGACGAATTCGATTAGGAAGCAATTTATTACCAGCCTCAATAGAAGTTATTACGGGGAGCTGTATGAGTTACAGCTAGGTACTTACTATAATAAGAATTTCTTGCGCCAATAGATAAGGCGATTTAGCGTCGTATTGGGAAATCTATCTGATCGCAATTTTATTACGTTTTGTGTCCAATATTTACAGTATTACTCATTGTACCAAAATTGAGCTTTTGTAATCGGCGTAATTATAAGCGTCACATCACATCATCGCCAGAACATCTGTTTATCGTACATAAACAGATGTTGTGGTGTATGATCGCATTGGTTTCGCGTGTCGTGCGTGGCGTGAATGCGCGATGTTCACGCATGTTTGTCCGCTAGCTGTGATAAGGAATTATTTATGCATCGGGGACAGGCTCGCTGCTCAGCACTCGGCGCGGGCGCTCGCCTCCGGTGCATCATTGCCGTAACACCGATACGCTTCACTGCCTATCACACGATATCATTCACTCTTATGTCACTTTACGACATCCTCTATATGGTGGGTGTGTCTAGACATTCCGCTTTATTGTATGCAAATTAACTAAAAACTATATAATATACTTAGTCGAAATTCTGTTGGTTATAGCGAGTAAATGTGACATTAATTTAAATGAAGTGTTGTTAAGAGCAAATTTTATTTTGTTAACACGTTAATTACTTTGTTAAAATGCTCAATCGTCCAAAAAGTAGAAGCGTTCATGAAATCAGTTCGGCGACTAATTACTAGATGCTATTTTTAGGGTTCCGTATGTTCGAATGAAAAAAACGGAACCCTTATAGGATTACTCGTCTGTCTGTCACAACCAATTTGCTCCGAATCTAAATAATCGATCGATTAAGTTAAAGGTACACACATCAATTTCTGTGACCCAAACGCCGTTTACGTTTTTTTTTACGTATATAAATTAGGGGGACTAATCAGAAAATTCAAAAATAAAGTTTTGTACACTGTACACTGTACCGTGACATTTCAAATGAAAGAACTTGACTTGACTGTGAGTATCTCGAGTAATTTTATTTTATAATATAAAAATAAATTAGTTTTAAAGGTAAGTAATTAAGAAAACAGATGAAAATTTACTATTCCGCCTCCCTTTATCTCCGACAATACTGAGCTTAAAATAAAAAAAATCTTACATAAATCACCTATATACTTACTTATAGATTAGGTACGTCTACAGGCAAACCTATAAGAAGTCTATGGTCTTAAAATAACATGTTAAATATTCCAAAGTCCCAATATTGTGCGAACAAACTTACATTTGCAGTTGGAATGTATGGGAGAACATATTTTTCAACTACAATGTTTAGTTTGTTCTTTGGATAAATTCATTCCAACTACGGAACCCTTCATTGTGCGTGATCCGATACGCATTTGGCCGGTTTTTAAAACTGACCTTTTCCTAGTGACGTTAATAACTTTCAATTTTAATGCAATTTCCACCGTAGTTGTTCTACGTAGGATGATATTTTTAGAAATAGAGATACCTAGGTGAAATATGTTTCGTTGAATTTATAACAATGATGAGATTAAATACACCGCCCGGTGGCATTTATGTTCAAAGGTCAAACGTGGACGACGGGTAGCCTGGCTATAGTAGCTACGTGCATTGTGTATGTAACCAACGATGTATGTGAGTGAAGGAAATTGAGTATCGTTCGCTCGGCTAGACGAGCCACCGCCACCGTTGAAAATAATAACACTGTAAAGGTCGCTGAGCATTTTCCATCTTCGCATGTATAACAAATTCTGTTAGCAGTAATTGGTCTTGGATAGGTACGATATTTTTTGATGGCATAAGGACATAATGAATATTTTACGATGGGTGGGAAAAGGATTGCTAAAATTAGAAGCACCCAGACAAATTTAATACAAAGTATATACATTTTAGGTTTAAAAGGGTAGTATAGTATTCTGTTATCAAACCAAAATTCGTTATAATGAAGAAGTCAAAAACTCAAAACGCTTCATCTTCTGCAAGATTCAGCTGTATTTTTCATTTATTTAAAGGCCGTCCGGTTTCCACTTTACTTTTCGTACAGAATTCACCACATACATTGCATCAACATGCCTTTTGTCCTTAAATTTTTTGAGCACTTATGGCGCACAAAATGCTGCAATAAATTGCAACTACCTAAAAGCTTCCATAAAGAAAACACTCTCATGTGTAGGTGTGATTTAAGAGAGCAAAAGTGCATGTAAGGTCGACATTGTTGAAGAGCATAAGATTTTTACATCATCAGCTTTATGGTGAAGTGGGCAACAGTCGGGCAAGGTAGGAGAAGGCACCACCAGGAGGTTTAGAAATGGACTTCATGTGTCGTGTCGTGTACCTTAACTACTGGGATTTCGTTTTTGCCATTTGTACATGCCACGGTTTCTTTACAGTACGGTGTTTTAAACCGCGCCGCAAAAACACGTGTCCGTCAACAAGCTTCCATATTGATCCATACAAAATTGACGACCGCCTACACACTGCGAATAAACCGTAGTTTTTCACGGCGCGAAAAACGTGCGTAGGCGTTGATCCTTACATACGCCACGTATTCTCATCGACAATGTACAATCCACATAGTCATGTCCAGTTGACCGAAAGCTAATTTTCCCTATACCCGCACTTTGCCCGCGTGGTGAAATATAGCCCTCTCACGGAGAAGGTGCCTGTGTTCCAGCAGTGGGAATGTGCGACTATGCTATTTAATTTCATTTCTTCCGTTTTCATAATAATTGTTTTTTTAGGAACAATACTAAAGTTGGTAGTCTTTTCTCGACGGAATCCATTTTGGTAATGATTATAAAATTATGGAGAGTTGGATAGAGGTGGCTCTGGAAAAGGATGCCTGGAACGATTTCGGGGAGGCTTTGCTCAGCAGTGGGACAGCACAGGCTAACATTTTAATATATTTAAATATACTATCGTTGAGCGCTCGCACGATAGCTATTGTTGAGCGTTTGTTCGCTCTTGAATAAGTCCACGTGGTGACTACGCTGAACAAACGTCCAGTGCAGACAGTGCAGACACTCTTTAATTATGTTCAGTAAAGTGGGCAAAGCACTTCTTTTGTGAATTGTTGATTTAGGCACTGCAGTATTTCGATACCCTAGGGCGTCACCGAGATTAACGAAGGCAACCGCTCCAGTTGGACGCTCGTAGCTTTATTTTGCGATGGAAAATTCTTATGAAGTGAAGAAAAGAAAACACTGAAGAAAAGATGCTTTTAATTTTATAATTTAGGATCTTATGAACGTAAATTACTGTTGGGGATTTACATATAAAACACCACATAAAATAAAATACTGTATAATCACTTGAGCCGCGCACTTATAACTATTACATAATTAGGACATATTAAAGGCAAAAACATAAGAACTGAGTTTCATTTCTTTGCGAGAGTTTAAGTACTATTTTACCATAGCGCAAGTTGTGTGTGGGTCTGAGACAATTTAATTTTAATTTAGGCGTGTAGACCAATAGTGTTTATCTAGGTTTGGTGATTTCGGTCAAGCGTAAGCTTTTTTCAAGGACATTTTTGGACAAGTTGCAACCTGCTCCCGGGCAAGTCTATTTGCTATGTTTGTGTATCGTAGACTCGTGTAAATGGTTTGTAGGTGTGGGTGTTGCAGGTTGAGACCTGCTCCTTTGGGCGAGCCCATTATGTGTGCTAGTGTGCCTAGAGTGTTGTCTGGTGTGACATGGGTGTCTAACGGTTCTAGAACAGGTTGCGACTTGTCTGTTTGGAATCTAGTTAGACTTTCTAGTTATGTGAAAGGTTTGTTTACTTTGTTTCAGCCCTTATGCGCTTTTATGGCATATATTAAAAGGAAAATAAAGGTAGCCCTAAGCTATTCAGGTACATTCATTATTCTAATGAGAAAATAGGTTATTTATTTTAATCAGTACTTTCTTAAACTAGATAAACAATCAGAAATTCTTATATACTAATTAGACGTATGTTCGTCGCCAACAGTCTCCCCCTCGGTGCGTTGCACTCCATCTCGTTGGGGCGACGTTGCAGGTACAATCAGTACTAGGCGCGATGCTGGTCGTCTCAGGATACCCGCTGTTGTTCGCACGTCGACGATCCTAGTTCTTCCGTCTGGTCCGGGATGCGTGGCGATGATCTCGCCGCGTGGCCACGAGTATCGTGGTAGTGTGTGGTCGACGATCAGGACGATGTCGCCCAATGCTGGGTCCCGGTAGTGAGGACCTTGATTGTAGCGAGGCGAGAGAGTTGGTAGGTACTCTCGCAGCCACCTTGACCAGAAGTGATCGGCCAAGCGTTGGGAAGTCTTCCAGCTGGGAGACCCGATGAGTTCGGTGTCGTCGAAGGAGCCGAAGAGGGTAGCTCCGCATGACCGCCCGATGAGGAAGTGATTAGGGGTCAAGGCTTCTTCTTCTTCTAGATCGGTGCTCACGGAGAAGAGAGGTCTGGAGTTTACCATATGTTCGGCTTCTAGCAGTAGCGTGTGAAGAATTTCTTCTTTGGGTTGCCGCTCGTGCAGTGTGGCGGCGAGGGCGACTTTCACCGACCTTACCATTCTTTCCCAGGCTCCGCCCATGTGGGGGGCTCCGGGTGGGATGAATCTCCAGACGATGCCCATCTTGTTGGTTTCGTGGCTCAGGCTCGCGATGGCTGCGGAGATCTCTCGGTTGGCACCGATGAAGTTGGTCCCGTTGTCACTCAGGATGATTTTCGGAGTTCCCCTTCTGGCGATCATCCGCCGCAGGGCGAGAATCATTGAATCTGTGGACAGAGAATTAGCAAGTTCGAGGTGGATGGCCCTCGTTGTTAGACATGTAAATAATGCCCCCCATCGCTTTTCTGTGCGTCGGCCTATAGTGACGAGCATAGGCCCGAAGTAGTCGACCCCCAGGCAGGTGAAGGGGGGGCTAGTCTTCGTCAGGCGCTCCGGTGGCAGATCTCCTTGTGGTGCGGTCTGCGGCGTTCTTCTCCGGAGTTGGCACCATCCGCAGTCTCGTGCTATTTTCTTCACCATGTTCCTGAGAGAAGGTATCCAATACTTCTGACGTACTTCGTTCATTACGGTGCTGTGGTTGCCGTGGTTGAATCTTTCATGTATGTACTTCACAAGTAGTTGTGTTATTCTATGATGTTTATCTAACAGGATCGGATTCTTGTAGGACGATAACAAGTAGTTGGCCGCTCCTACACGAGTGGATAGTCTGATGAGCCCATCTTCTAACTTGACAGTGAGGTTCTTCAGCTTGGACGTTGTTTTAATGTTCTCTTCTTTGCGTAGTGCGATGAGTTCATCTTGAAAGCAATCTTCCTGTATTTTCTTTATTAGAAGTTGCTCTGCCTTTTCCACATAGAGTGCCGACTTAGGTAGGAATGTAGTTTCTTTGCTGATCGACCTTCTTTCCGACGTCTGGGTTGACCTCTTCTGTGCTTTCTTCCATACTGGATCTTGAGTTTTCCTCGTGATTTGCTTCGTGATGTTTACCTTTTTCTTCAATTTGCGTTTGAAGACATCCACAGCTTGTAGGTATCTAGCTGTTGCGTGAAGCAGGCGCGTCCAGTTGGAGAATCTCACGGGATCAGGCACGATGATAGGCGTGGTCTTCTTGATGCTCAGGGTGGTGGCATTGGGTTTCTCTTCTCCCGTCGCAGGGATTGAAACTTTCTTCTCTTCAGAAGGCCAATGTCGTGGGTCTTCGTACAGGAAAGCCGGTCCTCTGAACCAACGATGTGTTATGTCGAAGCTGGATGGAGCTCCTCTCGTTGCGTCGTCTGCTACGTTGAGTTTTGTTGGAACCCAGTACCATTCCTTATGTTTTGTCAGTTCTTCTATTTCGGCGAGTCGATGCGCGACGAATGGCTTGAATCTCTTAGGGTCAGACTGGATCCAAGCTAGTGCTGTCCTCGAGTCGGTCCAGAAGTACCTTCTTGTCACTGTTAGATCCATTTCCTGAATTGCACTGTTGGCTAGTCGACCCCCTAGTAGACAGGCTTGAAGCTCGAGTCGAGGTATTGAAGTTGGCTTGAGGGGCGATACTCTTGCTTTTGCGGTCAGCAGCTTCACTTCCACGTGGTCGTCCGGATGCTGGGAGCGCCAGTACACAGCACAGGCGTACGCAGTCTCGCTTGCGTCGCAGAAGGTGTGCAGCTCCCCCTCGGTGACGTCGTGTGTGAGGCAGCGCGGGATGCGAAGATCTTCGAGTTTCTTCAGGTCTTCAAGCCACTTTCTCCATTCTTCTTCTCTTGATGGAGGTAACTTCTCGTCCCACTCTAGGCCGGATCTCCATAAGTTCTGAAGCATGACTTTACCTTGTATTGTTATAGGTGACGCCAGTCCCAAGGGGTCAAAGACCGACATTACTGCACTGGTTGCTTCTCTTTTCGTCGGCGCACGTCGTCCTTCTTTGGCTTCGTCGGGAGTGTTGCGCAGACTTAAAGTGAAGTGGAGACTGTCTTCTTGTATGTTCCAGTTGAGCCCTAAAGTTTTTTCAACTTGATCCTTTGGTTCTCCTAACACGATGGAATTTTGTTTGTTTTCGGTGTCAGTGAACTCTTCTATTGTTGCGGGGTCATTGCTCGCCCAGCCTCTTAAGTGGAACCCTCCCTTCTTGTGAATGTCGTTTACGTCTCTTGATACTTTGGTAGCTGTTGACACGTCGGGAAAGCTTGTTATGTAGTCATCCATGTAATGATTCCGACTTATTGCCCTGGCAGCTTCCGGACACTGGTCGGTGAAGTCTTCCGCGTTCTTGTTCTTGACGTATATTGCAGTACACGGTGAGCAGGCAGCCCCGAATATTAGAGACGTCATCCTGTACTCTTTGTTCTTCCAGAGAAATCGAAGGCTATCTCTGTCTTCCTCGTTGATTTTTATTCTCAGGAACATTTCTTTGATGTCTGCGACGACAGCTATTGCTTCTTGACGGAAACGGAGCAGCACACCGAATAAAGATTGCAGCAAATCGGGTCCAGCTAACAATGCGTCGTTTAGTGATTTCCCATTTGATTTAGCTGCGGCGTCGAATACCAATCTCATTTTCTTCTTCTGTGGGTGTACAACGGCGAAGTGGGGTAGGTACCAAGTTCTTGAAGAGGTGGGTACCTCTGTTACTTCTTCTGCATAGCCGCTGTTGATTAAGTTTTCAACTTGTTCTTCATATTTCTTCTGAAATTCTTCATCTCTTGAGAACTTCTTCTCCATTCCCTTCAGTCGTCGTGCCGCAGCTGTTCTGCTTTCAGGTAAGTGCTCGTTGTCTGTCTTCCATAACAGGCCCGAGCTGAATCTTCCGTCAGGCAATCTCTTCGTCGTGGAGTGTAGCACGTCGAGAGCTCGTTGGTCGATGTCGCTGGACGGTCTCTTCGCAGCGACTCCTAGGGCTTCAATGTCGAAGTGGTCTCTGATCATCTTCTCGAGGTAATCATCCTTCCCTCTTGGCTGCGTTATAATGTGATTCACTCTTCGAACTGGAGTGTTGCTGCTTGACTTGGTTCCGTGAAGAACCCACCCTAATTGAGTTCTGGAGGCCACCGGTTTGCTTCTGTCGCCAGCTTTTACTTCCTGTGACACGATGAGATGCCAGTTGTCCTGTCCGATCAGCACAGTAGGACGAGCGTTGGGGTATTTCAGTTGCTCGGCGATCTCTTCTAGGTGCTGGCAGTCTTCCAGGTCCTTCTCGTTCACTTCTTGTGGGCTTAGGTTTAAGGTTTTCACGGTATATCCTGACATCATCTCAAGGTTTCGTTCGAATCTTCCTCTGATCTTGATGTCGATCTTCTTTGACTTCTGATCCATTCGATGTCCTCCTACACCCTCGATCCTTAAGTCTTCTTCAGGACCCTTGGCGCCAATCATGTTCACGATGTCGTCTTCTATGAGTGTCACCGTTGATCCTTCATCCATAAGAGCGTAGACTTGAGCTGTGGCATCTGGCCCCCACAACTCCACTGGTACGATCTTCAAATAGGCTCTTGAAATTGTTCGGGTTGCATTCACGGTTGATGTTACAGACTGGGTTTCTTCTGTGATCGGCTTCACACCTTCTTCTGAGTGTAGCATCACGTGATGACCTCTCTTGCATTTCCCGCACGGCTTGGCTTTGCAATTGTATCCTCTGTGTCGTCCCAGCAGGCATTTGAAACATATGAAAGCTCGTTTGACTTGTTCCCATCTTTCATCTATGGAGGCGTCAATGAACTTCTTGCATTTCAATATCGGATGTTCCCCGGCACACTCAGGACAGGCTATCTTCTCTGGCTTCTTCGTGCTATCCTTGCACGCGCAGACTGTGGCCGTATGTGGTTCGAGTTCTTCATCCTCTGATTGGTCTTCTTCCGATGAACATTCTTCATGTGTGGCGCGAGCTGCGTTCACTCCTCTGGAACCTGGTGGTCGTGTGCGACTTCTTATTCCTTCTTTTTCACTCTGGTTCCCGTGAACTCGTGCATCTCGAAGCGATCTACCATCTGATTGAAGAAGTGCATAAGGCTGATCAGGATCGGTTCATCTTCTTCTTCTTTCGAAGCTCTGTACTCGTACCACTTGAATCGTACCAGGAGACACATTTTTTCGATTATTCTATTTGATATGTCACTTGAGTGTAGGTAGCTCTGTTTCTTCATTTGTTTCACGACGCTGACTGTATTGGCCACAGCTCCAGCGTATCGCACTAGCTCCCTCGCATCGTCGGACATGGCAGGCAGCTTCTCAATGTTTTCTATTTCGCTTTTTATTAGGTAGGTAGGTCTTCCAAATCGGCGTTCCAATGCAGCCATAACTTCTTCTGGATCCGCCTGGGTATAGAGGAGTGACTTCACGGCTTCTTTTGCTTTTCCTTTCACTGCTCTTCGAAGTCGCCCCATGTTTTCGATAGCGCTGAACAGTTCTTTAGAATCCATGTATGTCGCTTTGAAAGCCACCCAATCTCTGGCGTCTCCGTCGAATTGATGCAGCTCGCTTATGTATTTCGGTGCTCGCTGCATGATGGCTGACGTTTTGTTGTCAGCGACGGACTTAACAGCTTCTAGTATAGCCTCCGCCAGCTGATTTGTTGGAGACTTCTCTACTGGTTCAGTGGTGCGCGACGTCTCTGGTACAATTTCTACTTCATCACGCCCCTCCTTGGACTTGGACACCCAGGCGGCTGTAGCCTTCTCCGCGGCGGCCTTGGCGGCGGCATCCTCTTCTTCATCACTGGCATCTGTGTCAGCATCGTTGACACGCGATAGTTCCAACTTGGTACTTGCCAATTTGGTTTTCAATTTAATCTCTTCTAACTGTAATTTCTCTAATTCTAATCTAGCTTCTAACTCCTTTTTCTTAATATTCGAAGTTTTATTTGAAGTGCCCTTTGATTTCTTTTTCTGAACCATGGTAGCATCCGCATCCTCGACCACGGTTGTTTCTTCCGTCGGCGCGGTGCTGTCGGTGACCGTCTCGGAGGTTGTCGCAGACTCCTCCGTAGTCTCTTCTTCCGTGGTCGAGCGCGTGCTATCTCCTTTACGGCTTCGCGTCATCATGGCTCATATACACAAACACTTTATCAGTAAATAGTATTCAATAACTTACCAGTGTTATATGATACAATCCTTCAGCAAAGGCACTTCACCACACAATGTTCACTAAGTTAACTGTCTTTATATATTCACTATACAATGTCCAATGTTCCTTATGTATTCACAAATCGTCGTTAACTTATTTGCACGGCGTAATGTTCTTTATTTACTCACTTGTACGACGTAAATAACACTTAAATATTCACTTAGAGCAATGTTCCTTGTTTACTTACATGTACAACGTAGTTTGACACTTATATATTCACTATTCGGCGTGTATATAATACGTAAGTATCACTATTCGAACGTTCACTGTTCACGCTAGTAATGTTCCTTATTTACTCTCGTATGCGGCGGCATATAACACTTATGTATTCACTATACGTAATTTATATAACACATAAGTATCACTGTTCGAACTTCACTATTCACTTGAAGTAATATTGCTTATTTACTCACGGATACGGCGGCAGGTATCACTTATGTATCCACTATAAGTCATTTATATAACACATAAGTAGCACTATAATTCACTCACTTAGTACACGCAGAGCTTCGAGCGACGCGGGCTTCGAGAGGGCGCGACTCTTTCTGTGGTCGTCCCTCCCAGCTGTTCTATTTCACTCAGCGGGTTGCGTGTACACCGGGCTTCGAGAGGGCGAGACGTCCGTAGTCGTTCCTCCCAGCGTTTCTTACCGGCACACGTAGGGCTTCGAGCGGTCCGGGGCTTCGAGAGGGCGCGACTCTTCCTGTGGTCGTCCCTCCCAGCGTTCTCACCGACTCGTAGGGCTTCGAACGACGTGGGGCTTCGAGAGGGCGCGACTCTTCCTGTGGCCGTCCCTCCCAGCGTTCTTACCGACGTTCGTAGGGCTTCGAGCGGCGTGGGCTTCGAGAGGGCGCGACACTTCCTGTGGTCGACCCTCTCAGCGTTCTTCACTCAGCGGGTCGTGTGCACGGCGATAGGCCTTCCGCAGAGGGCCTGGCTTCGGGAATGAGCGGTCTTTCATACGCCGCCTATTCCCAGCGATTACTACCTTCTTTACGACGAAATAAGTGCGCGGCTCGTCGTAATCTTCACGAAACTTATGTATTCTTCTTGATATACATAAGCTTCTCGATAATTCGCTATTAATTCTTCGAAATAGCGAGGTTTCTTTACGAATCTTCAGGCTCAGGCTTCAGTTCTTCAATCCGGCTTGTCGAAGGACCAGTTCTGTTGGGGATTTACATATAAAACACCACATAAAATAAAATACTGTATAATCACTTGAGCCGCGCACTTATAACTATTACATAATTAGGACATATTAAAGGCAAAAACATAAGAACTGAGTTTCATTTCTTTGCGAGAGTTTAAGTACTATTTTACCATAGCGCAAGTTGTGTGTGGGTCTGAGACAATTTAATTTTAATTTAGGCGTGTAGACCAATAGTGTTTATCTAGGTTTGGTGATTTCGGTCAAGCGTAAGCTTTTTTCAAGGACATTTTTGGACAAGTTGCAACCTGCTCCCGGGCAAGTCTATTTGCTATGTTTGTGTATCGTAGACTCGTGTAAATGGTTTGTAGGTGTGGGTGTTGCAGGTTGAGACCTGCTCCTTTGGGCGAGCCCATTATGTGTGCTAGTGTGCCTAGAGTGTTGTCTGGTGTGACATGGGTGTCTAACGGTTCTAGAACAGGTTGCGACTTGTCTGTTTGGAATCTAGTTAGACTTTCTAGTTATGTGAAAGGTTTGTTTACTTTGTTTCAGCCCTTATGCGCTTTTATGGCATATATTAAAAGGAAAATAAAGGTAGCCCTAAGCTATTCAGGTACATTCATTATTCTAATGAGAAAATAGGTTATTTATTTTAATCAGTACTTTCTTAAACTAGATAAACAATCAGAAATTCTTATATACTAATTAGACGTATGTTCGTCGCCAACAATTACATTTGAATATTCATGACTGCTATGAGTAGAGAGTGAAGATGAATAGTTTTGACTGCGATAAATTGTAGCTAATTTGGTGTTTTAACCAAACTACAACAACAACAACAACAACTGCAACTAAGCAACTTATTTGGTGTTTTTTTTGGATATTTTTTTTTTGTTCCAGTATTTTCCTAAGTAATGCTACGTGGGTGTTTATTATGTTTGAAAATGACGTATTTGCTAAGTTATGTTGATGCAAATTACGTGCTTGTCATCACATTAAGAAGAGGACGTACAAATAGTGATGTTACTTTTAAAACGGAACTTTCCCCTATTAGACGTCTTATACAACGGAACCCCGAATATACCTTTGCATAGTTAGAAAGTAGTGGTAAGAGATGATCAGTGTTACCTATTTATGTCTGGCGCTGTGCCAGCGACAGCCGACGTAGCAGTGACACCGTGTTATTTGCGAAATCGTTCCATCAATTCTGACACAACGTCGCTGGCAATGTGCTCTTTATTTTATCTGTCTTTCAAACTTCACCGCACATCCTGGCTGAGCTTCCTATTGACATGGTCTTGGTTTCCATGGAAAACAAGGTTTCATAGTAATTTCCATTATTTCACGATAAGACTACAATTTTACATTATCTTGGTCTAGCAAGGTTATTCATTTACCCAAGTCCGCTACAAAATTTAGCATATTATTATATTCAGGGGTTTTACCATGGGTGTACTTAATTATATGTAGGTACGTGCTTTCCACAAATTTGTAGTCTGAGAAACTTTTAAAACAATGCAGCCCAATATAATATGAATGGCTAGTTTTCTTAAAATGCGTTCTGTAGAGCTGTGAGTTGCACCCGAGACGCTTCTCATTTACAGCCTGAATACGGTCCATTTTCTTCGCTGAAATGGAAGGCGTTTCCTTTGAACCTTTGATGCTTTTGAAACGGTTCGACTTTATGGAACATAAGTACATGACACTGCTCTAAGGTAAATGTAAAAGCACTTAGAAAGGACAGCATACGCTTTGATTGGCAACACTTTGACCTTTGGCTATCTTGTGAGTGCTTGGAAAATAACAATGTTTCACTTTTCTCAATATTGCAGGCATTATTTCACCGTAAAATAGTAGAGTTGCGTCCTAGGTTCTACGTAACTGATAAAATTGCATGTTCAAATTCAAGCAATTGTAAGCACCACTCTCACATTCCGTGAACGTTAAGCGGAAGCTATCCTAGGGAGTGCAAGTAGTCAGGAAAAACATCATTTCTATAGAGGCACAGCTGTTACGGCTCGTCTGAATGTAGGCAGTTAAAGTGCAACCCTTTTGTGATTGCGAGAGCTCTCCCTTTCACTCATGCTGACATGTACCTGTGCGCACACCTGGCTCGGACTGCGGTACTCATTCGTGATGGCCGTTCACAAAGATAAAATCCCCTGTATATCACCGTGTTTTCGCTATTAATAAAAACGGGTCACGAGGGTTGATTAACGCTCTTGTATTTTTTTCAGATAAAAATGTATGACGCGTTGAATTTAAAAACATCACACGCAGACGTGGCCCCAAAACGTTTAATTAATCGGTTCGATGTGGTACTAAAGTATTTTTATTTTGGCTGAATAAAAGAAGAAAGTAAAATATTTTATTTGGGACAAAAAAGGCAAAAAAGAAACCTTTATGTAAATTGTTATTTGTTTAAAATAATTTCTGATTTTTATGTAAGTTATTTTGTTAACAAACTTGAACTACCTACAATAACTCTCGTGCTGTTAAAATGTTCATGTGTGCGAGGTTCAGTAATACTGCAAAATAATAGCAAATTAATGCATTTTGGGATAGAGAGGACACAAGTAGTTGATTGGCTCTACTTAAAATATCTTGAATCTTCGCCGAGAAACTTCGAGGGCCAGTGGCGAACTAATACACTTTTAACTTTTCATCTTCATCGGATCAGTATGTAAAGTACTAACTTGACAAACTAGAGTGTTAGTTAAATGTTCGGTTTTATGCACAGTTGGTTTGCATCAGTCTTATCGCGCTGACTTCAGAGATTCTCGGAGTTAGCATGATTCACGTTATTAAACTACAGTTAAATGTATATGAAGTTCGGTATATAAATCACAATCAACAATAGAATTTATGAGTAGGTAAACTAAGTTAGTCACAATAGACGGTGTAGTTTGTAGGTACTATATGAGTATACACGCAGCGTTGAGTGTCTAGGCGTCAACTTGAGTGCTTCTGGCGTAGTCTCAAAGAGGAGGTTTATCTTGCCCGTCCACACGACCCGCGAGTCGCGACCTACTTACTACAATAATACCTTAGCCGGGTTGACAAGCCATTGTTGAACTTTACACCGGGGTGCTGCGTTGCGTCGTTCGCTTGATAAATTCGGTTGCCTTAGCTCTCCGCCAAATAAAGGATCGACAGTCTAGACAGGGGTACATAACAGTTGCTGGGGCTTTTAGACCTTCAAAAAGGAGGAGGTTCTATGTTCGTCGGTATGTATTTTTTTTTTGTTTATGTTCATCGATACTTTCGCCAATTGTGAACCGATTTAAAAAAATATTTTTTAGTTCGGAAGGGTATACTCCCGGTGGATAAGCTTCGATTGCCTTAACTTGCTCGGTTGTAAGACTTTTAGCTTTATAGCACGTAAAATGGTACAAATATAAACACACTGAACTAACATAACAATACTCTTAACGTCAACTAATTGAAAACATAAAACTATTTGCTTGGAATATAAATGATGGATAATATTCCAGCGGCCTGGGTAACTGGCCTACATTTAAAAAGGGAAGTGTTATGCGCACACGTTTCCATATACGTATGTACCAGTAGAAAGCCGGCATCTACTTGTCTTATATTTTTCCTAGGAATTGTATGTAATGAGGACTTTTGACTGAGATAAACATACATTTTTTTATGTTTTGTTCGAGAATTGTTAGTTTCATGTTGAAATGTGAGACTGGGTATGTGTGTGTACTTTTGGAATTCTTAGAAATCTCCTGGTTCCTGAAACATGTCTATACTTTGAAGCTGATATTTTAAAGTACCTAGTTTTTCAAGAAGATAGCAGAAATTGTCACCGACATTTGTGTTAGAAAATCGTTTTATATTATTAGACTTGGTTTGATCTTCGTTTTACAATAAAGCGAGGCTATTTTTATCTAAACGCAATTTTCTTTAAGTACAACCTTCTGGAGTTTCATTTTCACCTTGATGAAGAATTCCATTGACGAACGCCATCTTTATCTCGCGTTTTCCTACTTATCTGACAAGGCCTCTCAGATTATAAAATATTTTAAGGGCTTCGGTTAAAGGTCGCGCACATTTAAACTACATATTCTGTCAATAAATGAGCTGTCTATCGTTTAATTTAGGCTTCTTTAATCAAGTGAGGTGAGTTTAAACAATCGATGTATGTTGCTTATTGCTACAGTTGTTGATGGGCGTCTGGAACTTTCGTCTAGGGCTTGAACCCCTTTGCCTGACGTCACAGGACTTGTCTAGACTATAAAGGCTTCGAGGAAGACCCCGGACAATGCACTTAGTTTTTATTATATTTAATTTATTTGGTTATTTATGGCTGGCTAGTTATTTCGTTGTATTTATTTCCTCGACAAAAATTATTGACACTACAAATCAGTTCCCACTGTTTAGAAATGCTTGTATTGTTTCTGCGGAATTCAAAATAAAAGTTGATGACAGACACGTGGTAAAAATTTGTGGTATGCGACTCATTCAATTGAGTTTTAAACGAATCTACTAGAAGCAGGGGCATTCGGTGCCAGGTATATGATTTCATGAGTGAAGGGAGCCAAAAACCGGGGGGCAATGACCTCTCACCCTTAGTTTTCTTAGCGTTCATAAGCGAGCCTGTGCACTACGCTCACTACAATTTACCTTTCAAATCTTTCGATCTTAACTTATTCATACCCG
This sequence comes from Lithophane socia, assembly GCA_947522985.1. Classification (NCBI taxonomy): domain Eukaryota; kingdom Metazoa; phylum Arthropoda; class Insecta; order Lepidoptera; family Noctuidae; genus Lithophane; species Lithophane socia. The sequence goes on from OX383267.1 coordinate 4,551,452, forward strand.
AGTAACTTAACACTGAAACAGTATAACTTGACTTGAAACAATACCTAGATTTAATATGAAAGAGATACGTACTGACTATACAGTGCGCAGTCAAGCATCCAGATGTAAAAAAAGTGGCCACAGCAGCAGCAGCACCTAGGTACCTATTCATTATTTTTATGAAAGAAATAAACTTATTAAACAATGAGTCGGGCAAATAATAAATACACAGGTTTAAAAATAAGTGTATCCGAGCGAGACTAAAATAAATATTTTTATATTTGTATTCGCAGATAAGTGACGCAGTTTTCCTTTTACTTGGTAGGTAGGCCTAGTGTTCTGCCGCAGAAATGGAAACATTTGAGAAAGCTTGTTACTTTTCTTAGCACAGGTCGTAAAATATATTGGAAGATGAATTGTAGCCCCGCAAGGGCTGTATACGCTCGTGGGTTTTATGATATATACGAAAATATACCTAAATCGAGCAAAACCCCGCTTGCAAATTGCCATATATGATATATCCTACCTGACCCGCCGGACTCCGGACCTACAAATTGGCTCACGTAATGATAACAATCAACAAAAACACTCACGATTGCCACGATTTTCCTATTTCCTCGCTAAGGACATTTCGTCGTAAACTGTGACCTTTTTTCAACAACTTCGAACAGGATTGCCGAACTGAAAAAACAGATGTTTTTGTTCTTACAGTTTGTTAAAATTAAGTTATATGAATGCGAAAAATTTAGACATGATTGTTTGAGATAAGTAAATATATCTTTTATTAGTAGGTATGTAAGTACGTTAAGATTTGAAAACTAAGTCTAGGTACATCAGTACCTATGTAATGTATGAATGTATAGCAGTGTTAAAATTATCCCTATAAAGTAGGTAGTTGGATGGAGATTAAAGATCGTAGTCTGACCGTGACGTAGATTATTGTTCAGCTAAGATTTTTGTGTCGTGCCTTTACAGTAGACCTCATTTTACCCTCGAGCGCTTTCAGATCGTCGCAGTCCTGAATATTTATGAGGCCAGCTTCCATTCCGGTCGGATTTATTATCAAGTTTTGTCACTTCTCCGTAGAGATTCGTTAGGAGAAATCCATTTAAGATTGACTCTAGCATTAAACGTATTCCAAGTGATAAATTAATGGACTTGACCTTTATGAAGGCTGGTCGTTTCATTGTTGTACTTGTACTTATGTATAATACAAACAGGCGGTGTCAAATTTAAATTAGTTTGGATTAATCATATTATAGGTGGCTTTTATGTCGGTAGATGATTGCGTCACAGCACTCACACTCACAGCGCTGTGTCGACTATTTGGACAGCGTCGTTTTGGCTCGTGCGACAGACGAATGGCGAGGCCGGTGTGTCCCTAATAACCCGGCTTGCCTACATAGTATTATTTGGCTACAAATGCGCTATAGACGCTTGTATTTTTCCCACGGATTCTGGGTTCTCGGCATTGTGCCTAATTATAAAGATGTTGGGTTATCTGCGGTGTAGGTATTTACCTGGCCTGTAGATGTAAGTTCCTGCGTAATTAGTAATTACGGTTGGAATACCGCCTCATTTTTTAGGATTCTGTAGCCTAACGGCAGAAACGGAAGGAACCCTTATAATTTTGTCATTTTCTTATGTCCGTCGGTCCGACTATCCAACTCCGACTGTCCGACTGTCCGTCCGGCACAAAGCCATTATACATGGAGATTATTTGCACTATGTCGATGAAAATTGGGAACCTACTCTGTATACCGCTAAACAACAGTCCAGGCAAACCCATCACTAAACTGGAGGATGAAAGAAAAAATCAATGCACTAAGTATGTGGCGGTCCGGGATTCCATAAATGAAAAGGATATGTTTCTAAGTGATTTTGCCAATGGTATTATATTAAACAGATATGTTGTGAGCGCGCAATCGTGAAGACTCGAAAACACCCCAATTGTAACATATTGAGTTTAGTCTGCGACACGCATGGCGCGAGTAATACGCTTAGTTGAAGCAGCTAAAAAAATCAAAAAATGCCATCGTGTGTATTTAGAAAGTGTACCAATTATGATACCAAAGTTAATAAAACACAAGGGATCTCGTATCATATGTAGGTACGCAATATACTTCGATTTATTAATAATTTAATATTATTAAATTTCAATTATTTTCCTAATATTCTGATATTTGGAGGTTAGAAAAAAGAAAGAAATGGAAATACATTTGTTTGTCGTGAGGACGACAAGGACGCATTCACTCCGGACATAGAATAAAAGTACATATGCGAATATCGTAGGCAGTAAAGTCATCGTTACCCCACAGTTCTGTTTTCCTTTTTTCTAACCTTGTATTATTTAATCATTTTGTTTTATGAAATGATTGATATCTTATCTTAATATATATAAATCTCGTGTCACAATGTTTGTCCTCAATGGACTCCTAAACCACTTAACCGATTATAATAAAATTCGCACACCATGTGCAGTTCGATCCAACTTGAGAGATAGGATAGTTTAAATCTCAAATTATAGTCGCAATTTTAGGGTAGGTAGGGTAGGTAGGGTAGGTAGGCTAGGTAGGGTAGGTAGGGTAGGTAGGGTAGGTAGGGTAGGTAGGGTAGGTAGGGTAGGTAGGGTAGGTAGGGTAGGTAGGGTAGGTAGGGTAGGTAGGGTAGGTAGGGTAGGTAGGGTAGGTAGGGTAGGTAGGGTAGGTAGGGTAGGTAGGGTAGGTAGGGTAGGTGGGGTAGGTAGGGTAGGTAGGGTAGGTAGGGTAGGTAGGGTAGGTAGGGTAGGTAGGGTAGGTAGGGTAGGTAGGGTAGGTAGGGTAGGTAGGGTTGGTAGGCAAGGTAGGGTAGGTAGGGTAGATAGGGTAGGTAGGCCAGGTAGGGTAGGTAGGGTAGGGGTAGGGTAGGTACTTAGTGCTACCCGTGCGAAGCCGGAGCGGGGCAGCTAGTACTTATATAGAAATTAAACATGTCATGTGCAGGAAAAGAAAATATAGATAGCTTACCATTACCATAATGTATCACGGAGAATACTAAAAGTAAAGCTATTTCTATTTTTTATCACCACATTTAGGCTGCCAGCCCACAGCTGATAACCGGTGGCCGATTTTTAGTAGGAGCCAAATGAAACAGTAGAGGTCAAACGTTGTAGGTACAAACCGCGTGCACAAATTGAGTACGCGCGGTTTTTACCTTCTGTCTCGTTAAATTTGTTAGTCTGTGATGCCAATTCGGTGATTGGTGGCCAGAATAATGATTGTTTACATTCACGCGCAACTGACAACACTAGCTGTCTCTTTTTTTCTTGTTGCTTTTATCAAGCCATCTCTTTTCTATCATATTTACTTGTAGTGAAATGTAAAATAAATGAAATGTGGGTATGTGTGCAGCCGCTGCTGCACGGAACACTTTTTTCTGTTGTTTTGTGAGTGTATATCATATCTGTTATAATATCATTGGATTTTGCTGTTTAAGTCTTCTTAATAGTTCTTAGATATGGGATATTTTCGGTTACAATCGCAGAAATGACTTTGTTTTTCATATTTTTTCGGGAAATACTATGAAATACGACATCATTTTTGCGGTCGATTAAATCTACACTGTGGATGCGTTCATCCCAACTATAGAACCCTTCACGGTACGTGGTCGGACAGGCACTTGGCCGGTTTTTTTTTGTTTCCACTGTTCTTACTATTTTGGGGTATTCATGAATACGGCTTGAACTAATGGGGATGGTTTCTTGAAATACTAGATGAAAGTCTGGATTATCTTTGAGTAGAGTTGTTGTAAAAAAACAATAATTAATCGATAATGACATTAATATAATTCCAATAACTTTCCTGTTAACCACTCATCTCCCGGCTGTACTGCGGCTGACACGAATATTTAATTCGTTCAGATTGTGGATTTCGTTACGAAATATCGTCGAAACCGTGTTTGTCATTGATATTTTCGCACATATTTCAATACATAATTTATGAGCGCTCGTTGCTTCTTATAAAATATGTATCGGGAATTTATTATAGTAAAATGTATTCGATTTATAAAATTGGGATACTTTTTTAATGAAATATCTGGTAATTGCTCTAATAATACGTTAAATTCACATACGTACTCACAAAATAACATGGAGAGTAAAATGATATGACCGGTCTTGCTTACCCATTAATTGACAGTCAGGAAGGGTGAACGATTTTCGACACATGCGCAAAATGCTCTCCATTTTCACTTGATAAGTACTTAGTTAGGCACATTATAATAACCGTTCTTCCTTTTATAAATAAGTGGTCCCCACTTCGCGAGTAATTCATTTATTTATTTATTGGATCTCTAACAAGGCTACTTAATTACATACATGCAAGTGTATATTATATATTATGAATCGAAACAATAAAATGATTAGGGTGCGCTTTCAATTATAGGAGACCACATCGCTCCTTATAATCTAGGCACATTGTACTAGAAACTTATTGAAGTTTTTTAGATGAAAATATTACAATTAATCAAAATACAATACACGAAAATCATGCAAAGGAAAACCGAAACAAATTCAAAAAAAATGATATACTATAACTGGGCTACTGTGACTATTTAATTGCAAGAAACCCATTGATGTACCACACATGAAATATCTAATAGAAAATAATTGTTTGTTCTAGGGCGGCTACCCGGCAAAATTAAAGAAGGTGTTGATAGTGACAGCGCCGCTGTGGTTTAAGGCGCCATTCCGCATCTTGCGGCTGTTCGTGCGGGAGAAGCTGCGTGAGCGCGTGCACACGGTGAACGCGCCACAACTGGGACTACACGTGCCGCGCTCCAGCCTGCCCAAGCAGCTGGGGGGGCTGCTAGAACCTGACCACGCAGCCTGGTGTGTATTCATCTTCATTGGTGTAACGATATTGACCTGGCGGTCTATTCTGTACAAATGTCACAGTGCAAATTTAGGTGAAGTGAGCTGTCATTCCACCAGAAGCTAGGGATTGACACTATTGAGAGCTCACTTCGCTGAAGTTTTCACTGTGAGATTTTACAAGGTAAACCGGTCGCAACTGGGGCTGCACGTGCCGCTCTCCAGCCTGCCCAAGCAGCTGGCGGGGCTGCTCAAGCCTGACCACGCAGCCTGGTGTGTATTCATCTTCGTTTGTTTATCGTATTGGGTGATCCTCTCGATTGCTGGTCTATTATCGCTAGCCTTAACGAAACTATCCATCAAACTCTGGTACCTACTAAAATCATGTTGGTGAAACTATTAAAGAAACTTCTAGTTTCGCTGCCATCGGTCTCCCAAGTGATGTAGGTAACAAAGTTGCAGCGGCCACAACTTAGTGCTATCTTGCATGTTGTCGAGGCATGCTCCTTCCTGAGACTTAGTTTCCTTTTGTCAGTGACTTATCTGTTATATAATGTAACATCAGAGTACTAACGCGTTTGCTTTGTCAGTTTCTCCGGGCTTATGTGGCTCTCTACTGCATTATATATAGATTTTTTTTCACGGCATTGCATGGTGCATTTTTGTAGTACCTAAACCCTTGAAAGGACGGTCCTCGGCGTTTGTATTATGTTCTAGTTGATTTGTATTGTTCCTTACAAATTAACAATACTACTGCAATGTAGGCACTACGCTACACGATATAATTATATTTCACGGTGCGCTGTAATGCTCGCTTATTGTCAACGCTTGAACCTCAATTAACGTGTTCAGCGACGTTGAGATGCAATATACCAAGTCATAATTACTGTTTTGAATTCGGCTTATGAGGTAAAACACATTTACAACATCAACGCTAAGACAATTTAACGATTCTCGGAATTAAGTAATAATACGAACTCTCACTACACGCTAGTTACCTTTTGTTGTATAGTTAACGAAGCGTCTTATAGGAAAATCTATAACTTTACTATCTCTGTTTGTCTAATGACAAGTGTGATATACGATCTGGAACAATTCCCTCTAGACGTGAGTAATTTGCCCCACTACCCACGCATTGACTGTACATGCATAGTACAGGGTGTTTACGTAAATCCTGTGAGACCGTCGTCTGCTGAATCGATTTTAAGTCTATAAAACTTGGCACCTGAAACCCGAAGACTCGTATTACATAATATACCGTGATGATTTATAGACCACCTAATGAAGCGGTTCATTTCTATACCAATGATAAATGAAGCTGAATTTCAGCGACGACGTTATTATAGAGCTCATTAACTTCACCGACTTCAGGTGATCGCTACGAAATATGAGGTTGCGTCATATATCTATGTGATTCATATCATTATCGTAGAAATAACAATACAAGATAAGATTACTGGAGCCATCCTAGCCACTTATTCCTCTGAATTATTTATTGAAAGACTACACAACTTGCAATCCTACAGATCTATCGATCACAAATAAGCCGCGAACGTCATGTGGGTGTAAGTTACTTTGTTTTGTCTGTATTTCTTTTTCTTTAGACAGATTTGTAGCAGTTTTCATTTTGTCTACAGGTTGGAGCATTGCAAGAACTGTTACACGAACAATCTGCAGAACGCTAAACTAGACGGCGTCATTGATGAATATGTAATCAGTAATCACATACCGCCTATCAAGCCGCAAAATGGTGAGTTCTACAAACATGATTTATGGAATATTTTCAGAGACCATCTATTTCCATTCTTGGAAAATATTACACGCGTATGAAACGCGACCATTGTACCAATTTCAGTATTTTCTTAGGATTCAGATTTCACACACCGTCGACTCAGATAGCATAATATTCCCTACAAGGGGAACGCTGGAGTGTTATTCGATTCATAACATTTCTAACAAGCGACAAATGTTTGTGTGGGTTGTAAACAAGAAAACGTACTTAAAATAACTTTTGTCGAGTTAAAAATAATTCAAAATTGTTATTTTTTGCCGACTTCAGACGAAGGACTTTTAATTAAATTTATGTTCATACTCTAAATTCAAGATGGTTAAGCTGAATTCAATGTTTTTTAAACAATAATTGCTAACCAAGACATTCATGTCAGTTTTTGACACACACCTTTCTTCTATTTATACCGGACTACGGCGAAGAAAAAAGGAGGGTTATGATTTTGACCGGTATGTATGTATGTATGTATGTATGTATGTATGTATGTATGTATGTTCATCTGTTCCCTCCTATCTTCCAAACCACTTATCACAATTTGACAAATGAGGTATCGTTAGAAGCGTCGTGATTGTCCGCTGGTTATAGGCTATGTGAAGTCACATTAAATTAAAAATGGCGCCCTCTAGAGGACATAAAGTGAGGAACTTAAAAAAAAATATGGTTTAATCGTACCATGTTGGGTATCAAATGAAAGGGCTTAATGAGCACATTTCAAAAATATATATATTATAGGTAAACCCAAAAGAATTTAAAAAAAAATCACAAAAAGACCACAGACAGACAAATTAAAAATCCGGAGTCACACGTAATCTGTTCGATTTATGCCCTAACACGTGTGACTCCGGATTTTTAATTTGTCTGTCTGTGGTGTCTTGTTTATACCTTTTAAGTCGTAGTTGGGTTTTAGTTTTTATTACTTGACTTTGGGGTAAGTAGTTATTACAGAATGCAGTGCAACGTGTTACGATCTTTTTTGGCTCAACTATGTTTGCATATCTGCATCTGCCCAAACTTTTTTGCTAAACAATACATTTTGTTACAGGAATTATAGAGCACGAGGGTGCATGTGACATGACCAGTGACCACGCGACGCGACTGGGCGACAGCAACACAGACATGCACATCAGCGGCGACCCCCCGTACACCTGCGACCCCAGTCCGCTCAGGTGCACACCGCCATTATTATTAACATAACATAACATCACGCTTGTATTCCCCGAAGTGTTAGGCAAACATGTACCTATAGTACTCCCACATTTCGCCAGGTATGTTTAAGTCTCATATAAAGGGGGCGAGCCTATTACCATCAATCGGGCACAAATCCAGACGCCCGGCTGCTACTGAAAAATTCCTAAGTAAAAGAAAACAAGTTGCAGTTGGCCGACCTTGGAATCAAAACCAAGATCTTATGCGCTTACGACCACTAGACCAACGACGCAGATATTATTCAACGAGTTATTACTCTGACCCTGGTCTTACTGACCGTTGGTCAGGCTGGCCCAGTGAGCAGTGATGACCCAGAGAGTAGCGGTGGCCTAGTGATAACTACCGCGACTTACAAAGTGTAAGTCGCGTTAAAGGAAAACATCGTGAGGAAACCGGCACGTCCTAGGTAATCAAAAATTCAAAGACATATGACATCTACCAACCCGCATTGGGCCCGCGTGGTAAATTACGGCCCACTCCCTCGAGAGGAGGCCTGTGTCCCAGCAGTGGGAACATTATAGTCTGATTATGCTACCTTTGGGTCCCCAGGTATCATTAATATGACACATCGAGATTTAGAAATCGACTGACACACAGACACAGTTATGAGTGACAGAGACAACGCTCTGTCGTGCCATGTTGACCGCCGGAAACAGAGGCACGACATTATTTTTTATTATTATTTAAAAAATGTAAAGTAAACTCTGACAGTTATTTAATCGAAAATACAACAATTCTTAGCAGTTTTAAAATCGTTTTTTTGCGACAAGCACAATTAGTATCGTCTCTAGTACACTATTTTTATCTCACTAAGCGGCGCGCGCTTTACTTGTGGTAACCAAGTGTACAAACACCCTGTGAATGTCTGCGTGAAGACTAGTAGCGTCAGTACATAATGCACACACGTACACACCCCCACACACATACCACATACACACACTCTTCCGACTTCGCCATTATCTCGGAAAGGACCGAGAGCTCCTGCTCTTACACACACATTCACAGCGCGTACACTTAGTAAGCAAAAGTAAAGCGCGCGTTGCTCCTTGAAATAACAATACTCACACACAGTACAGCATACATGTTGATGTTGCATGATTTACTCAGGCAAGGAAGGAGCGATGACAAAGACATTATTTTTGCGTGTAAAAACTCTGTTAACTTCCAGAGATATTTAATCCGATCGAAACTGTGAAATGACCAAGGCACTGTTAAACTAAAGGGAGAAATCGATTTAAATGACTAAGGAGCTGTTAAACTAAAGGGAGATATCGATTTAAATGACCAAGGCACTGTTAAACTAAAGGGACAAATCGATTTAAATGACCAAGAAACTGTTAAACGAAAGGGAGATATCGATTTAAATGACCAAGGCACTGTTAAACTAAAGGGAGAAATCGATTTCATACTTATTATTTTAATTAACATAAAAGTTTCATCAGCTTCCTACGTTCCGAGAAACCAAGGTGCAGCTTTGAATACTTGTATACTTGTTTGTTTAACCATTTTTAAATGTTTAAATGAACTAATATTATTATATTTTTATAGACTAGTGTCATTAATGGTCTGGCTGCATTATTCCGCTTGATTTTATATTGTATTGTGTAACGAATCTAGCCACGCAGACCTGTTATGCTAATAAACCGTATTAATTGTGTATTTTATATGACATAACATTGCGACTCTTGTTATAAATAATGCAGAATGGCTAATTGGCTGGAATCTAGTTCTCTAATCGGCTAGACACATTCTATTTAAGATGATCCTATAGAGCGGGGAAATGGGATTTTGCATTGATAACTGTTTATTTTTCTAGGCACACACATGGTTATAATGGTGACATGAAGGGCAGGCATATAAATTCAGGAGACGAAGATGATATAGACATAAGCAGTGAGTATACTTGAAATCTTTTCTTAAGGGGGATGCGCTAGGGTGGCCCGCGAAATTCAAATTTTCTTACGTTTTTTGCAATTTGCAGGTCAGTGTCAGGTTGTATGTTGATCTAAATATTATTAGCGCTCGTAACAAAACAATACAACTCTCGTTAAAATCAGCAATACAACTCTCTAAGCTCATGTAAGTGTATTGAATGACTATTTCATGAAATCATGACATTTGGCACTTTCATGAACTTAGAGAGTTGTATTGCTGATTCTAATGTTTATAATTCTGTAAATCCATATTTGTTGCGAGCGCTAATAATATTTAGATCAACATACAAACAATCTGATACTGACCTGCAAATTGCAAAACTCGTAAGAAAATTTAATTTCGCGGGCTACCCTAGCGCATCAACCTTAAATAAAAACTTTTTCTTTCCAACAATGAAAGTCTTTTTAGTTGTGAAACTTTTTCGAACGCAGAAAAATAATAACTGTCATTGTGATTGATTTTGATGATTGTTTACCATTTTTATTTATACAATAAAATTCCATTCACATAAAAAACAATCAATGTTTTCCGGTCAAAAAGCAGCGGGTATGTTTTTGTATTAGTCAATTTGGTAGTGATAAATAGCCTCAATGGGCCAATATTTAAAGCGGTTCGGCAAGTTTTGTTGTGGCTCGTGTTAGGTCAATGTTATTTTGCGTATTCGAGATCATGTTCACAGAAAATGCAAAAATCGGGCAATATGTAGTATTTTTAAACTTTTTTCTCCGGTAAACTCAGATAAACCATCTTTTACGATCGTTTCCATCAGAGTAGTAAAACCTAAAGCTTGAAGTTGGTGCTCGTAAAAATAAATTGGTGTTTATCAAACGATATATGATACGAGAATGCAACACGCATTCGATGTTTGCATCATTTCGATTATCCTCAATCGGTTTCATTCGCAGTCGATTCGTTCTGTCCCCTCACTACGTAAAGCGAGTATTCAAATCACACTACATAGCCGTCTCGATACTTGTTGGTTTCGTTCGATTGGAATTAGTCGCGTGTGCATGTTTTGTATTGCATTCGTTCATCCGAATCCGTTGATTCAGAGAATATTGCGATTGCATCTCTCAGGAACAACGGAAAACGCTTGATTGTTGGATCTTTTACATTCTGCACTCGGATCATTTTTTTTTATTTGGTCTGAGATTCTGCATTGGAGGCTCGAATTTTAACGATAAAGTTCGATCCATAGTGTACTTCAATCACGCATCGTGTGATTGACAAAGATATGAGGTGTACATTTTCTTCGTCTGTGTTTCTAATATTGACATTCTTTTTAGTGTATGTGATACAAACAAAAAGTGAGTTTATAAAGTTTCCATATAATAATATAAGATTACGTATTGAAATCAATATGTTACAATAATTGAAACTTTTGAGCTACCTACATAGAATGAGAGACAATTTACATGATATTATTATATATATATAAAATGTACACTTGTACTTGTCTAGGTCGCGAATTAGGACGGGGTAAATAGGGTTACTCTTCTAAGAGGTCGTTGTAAAGGTTCGTCCACATGATTGAACCGCGCGGCGATTGGGTTCGATGGCTAAATTTGGAGCCTCTGTCCTTTCCCGGCTGCACATCGTTGCCCGGATTTGTGGCGCGTGATTATGTTTTTACAAACATATAGGATTTATTTTTTGTTATAATGACCATTAAGACTCTGTGTGAGCTAAAAATATAATTTATTATAATAAAAATAATCTCCGAAGGACAAGGTCATACTCTATCGTTTACTTTAATTTTGTTTAGTATAAGCGCTTGCTTGGTTAAGTAATCTAATAAGCCGTAAGCCCCTAAATATCCACCGCAGTAGTAAGTCTTCCTGCAAACCTTGTTGACAAATCTTTTTTTTTTGTTTACCGACTTCAAAAAGGAGGTTTGCAATTTGTCTGTAACTTCTTTTTTGTTACGCGATTACTCCGCCAATTATGAATTGATTTTGATGTAGACGTAGAAAAATTGAATTTCGTGGGCTTACGACGTGAAGCTTTCGAAAGAAAAAGACTCGATATTGTTTTTTTTCATACCATCTGCTCGATAACGTCAAATTACATAATATGTCATGCATCTAACCTAAAGTGAAGTTGGTATAACCCGCTGGTCATTAATTAATATGATTTGAAAATCGAATTGGTTTTTATTACCTCCCAGACGGTGCGAAATGTAGTGTATTCTCCTTAGGGATAAAAGTGTCTCTTTATCGCTGCACTCAGAATTCTAGTCTTAACTTGCTTCGCGCAGGAGTTAACTCTGAACTCCTTCGTTTCGCTCAGAATTCGAAATAGCGCCCGTGACTGCTTTATCCTCTTAATGCATAATCTATTATTTACGAATTTAATTGAAGGAGACCTATCGACACCTAGCGATCAGCTGTGACATGTTATCCCCAGCGCGCGGCACGTGGTCGTCAGGCGAGGTGTCTCCCGGACTGTCGGACGAGGAGGCGGGCGGCGGCGGCGCGGGCGAGACGCCGGCCGCGCTGCTGGCGCGCGTGCGGGCGCTGGGCCGGCGCGGCCTGGCCGCCGAGTACGACGACATACGGGCCCGCCCGCCGGTCGGCACCTTCCACCACGCCAAGTGAGTGACACACTGCTACACATAGTACCGCTGCGGGCGCGCGTGCGGGCGCTGGGCCGGCGCGGCCTGGCCGCCGAGTACGACGACATACGGGCCCGCCCGCCGGTCGGCACCTTCCACCACGCCAAGTGAGTGACACACTGCTACACATAGTACCGCTGCGGGCGCGCGTGCGGGCGCTGGGCCGGCGCGGCCTGGCCGCCGAGTACGACGACATACGGGCCCGCCCGCCGGTCGGCACCTTCCACCACGCCAAGTGAGTGACACACTGCTACACATAGTACCGCTGCGGGCGCGCGTGCGGGCGCTGGGCCGGCGCGGCCTGGCCGCCGAGTACGACGACATACGGGCCCGCCCGCCGGTCGGCACCTTCCACCACGCCAAGTGAGTGACACACTGCTACACATAGTACCGCTGCGGGCGCGCGTGCGGGCGCTGGGCCGGCGCGGCCTGGCCGCCGAGTACGACGACATACGGGCCCGCCCGCCGGTCGGCACCTTCCACCACGCCAAGTGAGTGACACACTGCTACACATAGTACCGCTGCGGGCGCGCGTGCGGGCGCTGGGCCGGCGCGGCCTGGCCGCCGAGTACGACGACATACGGGCCCGCCCGCCGGTCGGCACCTTCCACCACGCCAAGTGAGTGACACACTGCTACACATAGTACCGCTGCGGGCGCGCGTGCGGGCGCTGGGCCGGCGCGGCCTGGCCGCCGAGTACGACGACATACGGGCCCGCCCGCCGGTCGGCACCTTCCACCACGCCAAGTGAGTGACACACTGCTACACATAGTACCGCTGCGGGCGCGCGTGCGGGCGCTGGGCCGGCGCGGCCTGGCCGCCGAGTACGACGACATACGGGCCCGCCCGCCGGTCGGCACCTTCCACCACGCCAAGTGAGTGACACACTGCTACACATAGTACCGCTGCGGGCGCGCGTGCGGGCGCTGGGCCGGCGCGGCCTGGCCGCCGAGTACGACGACATACGGGCCCGCCCGCCGGTCGGCACCTTCCACCACGCCAAGTGAGTGACACACTGCTACACATAGTACCGCTGCGGGCGCGCGTGCGGGCGCTGGGCCGGCGCGGCCTGGCCGCCGAGTACGACGACATACGGGCCCGCCCGCCGGTCGGCACCTTCCACCACGCCAAGTGAGTGACACACTGCTACACATAGTACCGCTGCGGGCGCGCGTGCGGGCGCTGGGCCGGCGCGGCCTGGCCGCCGAGTACGACGACATACGGGCCCGCCCGCCGGTCGGCACCTTCCACCACGCCAAGTGAGTGACACACTGCTACACATAGTACCGCTGCGGGCGCGCGTGCGGGCGCTGGGCCGGCGCGGCCTGGCCGCCGAGTACGACGACATACGGGCCCGCCCGCCGGTCGGCACCTTCCACCACGCCAAGTGAGTGACACACTGCTACACATAGTACCGCTGCGGGCGCGCGTGCGGGCGCTGGGCCGGCGCGGCCTGGCCGCCGAGTACGACGACATACGGGCCCGCCCGCCTATCTATCAAAAAGAAACTGTAAATCTGAACTGATAAGGTGTATATTTGTTTTCCAGATTGCCGAGCAATCTAGCCAAGAACCGTTACACAGACGTGTTGTGTTACGACCACTCGCGCGTGTTGCTGTCTCAGACGGACCCCGACGACCCCACCACAGACTATATCAACGCCAACTATGTTGACGGATACAAACAAAAAAATGCATATATATGTACACAAGGTAAGGCTTTAGAATTTTTCTTTACTTTGCAAACGTGTACACACGTTCCCAAATATAGTTGAAATCGGTTCAATATGAGCAATAAAGAATTAGCAAACAAACAGACACACATTTGGAAAACTTTTATGCTACGGCTACACTTTTCTTCGTGCGCTCTCTCTCGCACACCCCTCGATTACTCGCTGAGCAATAGAGAGCGCACGAAGAAAAGTTCGCGATAACGCGAAGTGAAGCCGTAGCATTAGTATTAGTTTATGCCCGCGACTTCGTCCTCCTGAAATTTCAGCAACCGACCCACCGCGTCGCTGCACGTGGCCCTCCTACTATTACTTAATTTTTGCCTAGCGTTCTTTCAGACTTTTTTCATTTTGCTCGGCTCCTATGCTCCTAAGGGACGACCCTTAGGAGCCGAGAAAAATGAAACAAGTTAAGTAGAAGCTTGATGTTAAATAGCCTATAACCTTCCTTAAGAATTGAGCTTTCAAATGCAGAAAGTATTTTTCAAATCCAACAGGTAATTCCAGAGATTAGCTCCTTCAGATAGACAGACGCAGCGGGGGGACTTAGTTTTATAATATTTGTGTAACTATCGAGGAACACTGACAAATCATCAAGATATAATGCAGTAAACAATATGATGATAAAGGATAAAACGAATACAATGTTAATTGTACGTGTTTGAAACGGCGATTAAGTTGCTATCAGTGTACATTGATGATAAACAAAAAACACGTGTTGGTTCACACAACTTTGTTTTTATCGCGTCTAACATTTTACGTATATTAATCGCACACGAAATGTAATGTTAATGTAAAATAGGCTATTTTATATGATGCATTATGTTCAACTTTTCATAGAGAAACAAATGCTTATTTTAAAAAATATTATCGTCTAAACGCAAAACTAGCGGTCGATGGTCGGACATAACCCTCCGATCCTCCCAGATGCAAGGTCATCCATGAGTATATCCACACAACAGAAAATCACCATCCATGAATTTATTGACCAGGGGGTCTACCACCACCGCTTACAGCAGTATTATTTTAATCTTACTTCAGTGGGGGAAAGAGATGGAGTTATACGTTCTGTAGAGCTTCATCTCTTTCCGACACTGTAAGCGCTGGTGGTAGGACCCCTGAACTTGCACGAGCGTAATGTGCTTTGTTTGAATTGGTCACTTTCTATGTTCTGAACATCTAGTGTTTCTTACTTAACACTTGATGTTCAGAACATATCAAGTGGAAAGTAACCTTCCTTTTAAAAAAATAAACATGTTTGATAGCATTCCTCGTCAGTTTTCAATTTGGCTGCGCTCCCAGAATACCTGGAACTATTCGCGAAAATTGTTTACGATGGAAATACGTTTTCTGTGAATTATTAATAATAAAGCCCCGTTGCGCGAATTGGAAATAAACGCGGGGGAAATCCTCTCTTCGTAGAATTCGCTCGGCAAATAATAGCAACGACATTCTTTTTACAGAAGTAATCTATTTTTTCTTCTATTTTATTGGAAGCGACCTTGTACGGCCGATTAATGTGTTTACTTGGAAACATTTGTTTGTACATTTTTCTATTTAACGTTTAAAGGAAAATAAATTCAGGGCTTGAATTTTGAACATACTAAGGAGAACTAACCAATTTATGGTAAACCAATTAAATCGCCTGTTTTGTGTATCATAACTCTGTCTGTCTGTCCTGTATGTTACCTTTTCACGTCTAAACCACTGAACGGATGTAAGAGAATATTCCAGTCTCTTTCTTGAAATAAATTGTTTAAACACTAGATACTCGTTAGCGCTGGTGAAGTCGATATAGATCAACACTCTTCCACGTACGCAGAATTTTATTTACCGCGTTTGCTCACTACAATGATGATTTCGGATCATAGTATCGAACCCTTTAGTTTTCGAAAGCATCTCTACGAAAAATCTCTATAGGATCACGCCTGTTCTCTCTGAAGGGTTAGGCAGAGGTATACCTAGTACACCCACATTTTAGGCCAGTTATGTTAAGGTCTTATGAAATAGGGGACGATGCTAATTGCAATAAAAGTACCCCCCTATCATACGAATACTTAAATAAATAATTATGTTAGAAAGAAAACAAAGAAAGAATAATAGGTTTATTTGTCACAAAAACACGTGCATACAACTTAATTCAAATATTAACTTTAATATAAGCTTGTAAAAACATAACAGATGAAAACAGACACACACACACACATAACAGATGATGATAATCACGAACACAGAACGGAAATAATCGGCTGCGCCACGTCGTGACTGTGACAAGAAGGCTTCCACTCAGCATAATTAAAATTATGGTTTTCAGTGGTCACCCGAAAACGACACACGGAAACCAAGTCAGATTTAAAGATTCGTACAAATTAAACAAATAGGTAATTAAATTAAAATTTAGAATTTAAATGGAACGAAAATAATGTATGCGTTACAAACATTACAGGTCCTCTGCCGAAGACGTTCGGCGACTTCTGGCGCATGGTGTGGGAGCAGGGCACGCTGGTCGTGGTCATGACGACGCGCGCCGTGGAGCGCGGCCGCGTCAAGTGCGGCCAGTACTGGCCCAGCGCGGGCGCGCGCCAGCTGCACGGGGACTTCGCCGTCACCGCGCAGGCCGTCGAGCACGACGACGACTACACCGTCACGCACCTGCTGCTGACTGACCTCAGGGTGAGCAGAACACTACCACCAGGGCACACTACAAACATGACCGGTATTTCAACTAGGGCCTTTTGGCCAAAAAATGGATTAGTACTTGCCCACGGCTTCGCGCGAATGGCCGCCATTTTGTATTTTTTGATTACTGAACCGATTGCTTTCAAAATTGATTTATGAGTATCCGCGCGTTAACCAAACACGAATGAGTTTTCAAATAAATTCAGTGATTTTGAAAGCAATCGGCCTAGAAAAAATCATAGTCCCCTGTGAAATGCCCCTGCTATAATAATATTAATTGTGTTTCCAGCGTGAGCAGTCTCGTCGCATCTGGCACGGCCAGTACACGCGCTGGCCCGACTACGGCGTGCCGGGAGGCGGCAGCGCGCAGCCCGTGCTGCGCTTCCTGGAGCTCGTGCGGCGCGCGCAGCAGCTCGCGCTGCAGGAGTACGTATACATACTGTAACATGTGGCGCTACAGTACACGCGCTGGCCGGCAGCGCGCAGCCCGTGCTGCGCTTCCTGGAGCTCGTGCGGCGCGCGCAGCAGCTCGCGCTGCAGGAGTACGTATACATACTGTAACATGTGGCGCTACAGTACACGCGCTGGCCGGCAGCGCGCAGCCCGTGCTGCGCTTCCTGGAGCTCGTGCGGCGCGCGCAGCAGCTCGCGCTGCAGGAGTACGTATACATACTGTAACATGTGGCGCTACAGTACACGCGCTGGCCGGCAGCGCGCAGCCCGTGCTGCGCTTCCTGGAGCTCGTGCGGCGCGCGCAGCAGCTCGCGCTGCAGGAGTACGTATACATACTGTAACATGTGGCGCTACAGTACACGCGCTGGCCGGCAGCGCGCAGCCCGTGCTGCGCTTCCTGGAGCTCGTGCGGCGCGCGCAGCAGCTCGCGCTGCAGGAGTACGTATACATACTGTAACATGTGGCGCTACAGTACACGCGCTGGCCGGCAGCGCGCAGCCCGTGCTGCGCTTCCTGGAGCTCGTGCGGCGCGCGCAGCAGCTCGCGCTGCAGGAGTACGTATACATACTGTAACATGTGGCGCTACAGTACACGCGCTGGCCGGACTACGTGTGTCAATGAATCAAAACTTAATTTACAATGTTGAAACTTCTGAGTATTAATTAGAAGATTATTCAACACGGGGAAAAAGCAGTGACGGGCGCACTCGCCCAAGGCGAAATTACCTTTATGTCAGAGAAAAATACTGTAGTTTTCACGCCTACTTACAAGGTAATAAAAAACGATTCGATTTGCAAACATTTTTTTTTATAAATGTTTTTTACGATTTTTTGGTAAGTAGGTATCCAAATTTAAATCACGTTATTGATCACGGGTTATATTGAATTTCGTTACAATATTACTGCTCGGGTATTGCCCAGGGTTATTAATACGTTAGGTGTTCACGACATAATTACATTATCGAGTAAGTAGTGCAAAAATTTCATTTTCATTGTTGAAACTTTGATTATTAATAAGGAGTTATTATGTTTTCAGCTTAGGCGATGCGTGGGCGGGACACAATAGGGGGCCGCCGATAGTCGTCCATTGTTCGGCCGGCATCGGCAGAACAGGTAAACAATATACTTTTGTATTTGATATCTAGTTAATAATTATGCAGCCGAATTTATACAAACCGAACGAACATTAAAACTAGACACAACGAAAAATGTAAACTAGGGCATAAGTCTTCACACTCGTTTGTCTTTCTTATTATGGCGGAAGAAGTATTTGCCGCCACAGCCTACAGAATGCATATTACAACCGTAGACAATTTTCCTAACATTTTAACAAATAATAATGAACCATTCAAGCTCCCAGTCGGCATGATGTTTTTCATTCGTTTCCTTCAACAATCGTCTGAATGAGTGTTCACGTGGCCCCGCAGGCACGTTCCTGACGCTGGACATCTGCGCGTCGCGCATGCGCGCGGGCGGCGCGCTGGACGTGCGCGGGACCGTGGAGCGCGTGCGGGCGCAGCGCGCGCACTCCATACAGATGCCCGACCAGTACGTGTTCTGTCACCTGGCGCTGCTCGAGTACGCGGTCAGTATCTATACTATACTGTTTGTTATTCAAATGTACATAAACTCAACCCATTTTCCCATGGGGGTAAGCAAAAATCAAACGCCACATGCTACAATCCTTACATATTACATACTCCTTTTTGCTTCGTTTATGTTCATACATCAGCGGCCCTAGTGTGAGTTTCTTTTAACTATCTCGACTTTACGCAACGACAGCGTTCGGCGCTCCGATTGACTCATAAGCCTTCACTGGTGAAGGGCCAATCGGACCGTTGAACGCGGTCGATGCGTAAAGTCCAGATGGTTAAAAGAAACTCACACTAGGGCCTCTGATCATACACACACGCCGGTTGCGAGTAGTACGCACCTGACATTTCTGAAGAACATCACCAATAAGGTCGCACAATGTATATGTCCTTCCTCCTCGGCATACTCATTTTAATTTAATTTCGCGGCCCTTCTCCACTTCTTGTTTCGTACACATTTAAAGTATTTGTGTTGAAAATTTAGTGAAGGAGCGGAGTGATCAGGCGTTTTAACCGCAACTAAACGCATAACACTGGCTTGCTGCACGCTTTGGTATTTACTGTTAGTGCAGCAAGCAATTGTTGTTAAATAAATAAACACTGAACGTAACGATGCGACTCTGTACGCGGGTACAGAATTGCGCAAAATGCCTTATCTGGAGTTTCTCTTTGTGGCACGCGCTGTGTGATTACAGAAAATACGTTAACTTAACACAGTATTATATTGTTCTTCCAGGTGATGCACGGCTACCTAGACTCCGCGGACTTGACTGGATTCGACGAAGATAACGAGGAAGAGTCCGAATGAAGACTGTCTCGTCCGTCCTGCGCCATGCTGTAGCGGCGCCGCCCGCTGTACGAGTGACAGTGTACAGTGACCCTTAGCCAAGTGACTGCTCTTGCAAACTATACAGTGTTTATATCGCTACGTCACCCACCCACGTGTACGTGTGATCTCAGGCCGACTGACCAAAGATCGCGCGCGAACCCACGGTGAAATAGTACGGAACCCTTTCTGACGCCGCCACTGAACTGCACAAAGAGATGTGTTCATTAGAATAGTAGCAGAAGGACAGCATGTCCCGCGTGACCACGTGGTCACGTGGTCACATGACCACGGGACCGCGGAACATGAGCGCGCGTCGGACAGAGCCCTGCTAGTGCTGGAACAAGAGTGAGGAATGTTTCGTGTACGACGTTGCGCCACAATCGGCTGAATCAACACGCTATCCGCTCATAGCTTAAGAAGATATACATTGAAAAGAAAACGTTCCTGTAGCATGAATAAGAACTGAAATATAAATCAGGCAATGGGAAGGAAGGCTCCTAACACAAGTATTTATTTGCATATTATAAATCTTTGTAACCAAAAATATTTTCCACGATTATTTAGGATTTTAATATTTATTTATATGATGTAAGGAGTTATGGCTGTGTGAAGATTTGTCTGTAACTTATGTAGTTATGTTTATTTTTATTTCAATAAATTAATTTTATGTAAATGCCATGAAATCATTATAATATCTACATGTGACCGCTGAATTTGAAGTTTCGCACGATTTAATATACGTTGAGGTGCTGGTAGGCTTAAAACGTTAATTCATGTTAATCATTTTATATATTTCATTCGCGCAGTGTCGCATAATGATGTGTATTATACATTTTTATAATCGTCAACGCTCACGTCGAGCTATTATATGAATTTATGATAATGCACTGAGGCATCTAGACGTCGTTACGAATTATTATAAATTATTATATTATAAATAGTTTAGTCACAGAATGTCCAATTCGCTTAATGTCTCACTAGCAGAATGTCCAATTTGCAAGAATACCGCAGCATCGCGAGATTCTTACATCGACGGCATGTATTATTCACAAAGCTATATTGTTCCATTCTATTGTGAACCGTTTAGTTACTAAGCATATAAATATCAATGGAGAAAGTGTTAATATAGAAACATAAGTAAATGAGTCTTGACCTCTAATTAGACATTCTGCGAATAAGAATACCGGGTGCTGAATGTTTCGCGAACTCGACACGTTTTGCTAATTGGACATTCTGCGACTAAACATTATAAATTTTACATAGACTGAGTAATGTTAATATGTTCTAAAAGTTTACATGCGGCCCGTCGTACTAGCGTAAATTAACTATAACCTTCATGTTTAAATCAATCTTTATTTCTAATGTGTTCATATGAAAGATGTATAAAACGTATAATAACAATAAATGTGAAAGTAAGTAAAATATTTTGATGTGACAACATACAACATATTTATTTTTCATAGAAAGCATAGCGACATATCTAATGACAGATCTATATATTTTGAATCGCCGTCCTGTTACGTAACGTACATATCGCAGTAGACGTGTTTGTTTGCTCTCCGCAGTGTTCCGTCGTGGACAGCGTTTCCTTCCTGCATCGTGAATCTCTTGTACAGTGTGACTATGACACTTCCTTCGTGCCCAGTAAGCAGTATGTTGCTCGAACGTATGATTATGTTAACTATCGTGCATTCTATCCGTCTAGTGTCTTTTTCAGACTTACTTATTTTCGATCGCAGAAAGTCAGTTTTTAAACAAAATATTGTATTTTATTTGGCACTTGGTGTAAATATTTGTTATGCAATTCTGCGAACGATAGTACGTCCGTCTGACACTACACTAATAACGATGTATCAATACAGTCATGTTCTCTTAGAACTTGTTTCTTATTAAGTAAATTGTTAATCTGGAACATCTGTTGATTCTTTTATCTGTAAATATTTTATAATTATTTTCTATTCTAAATTTAAATTAAAACCCTTGTGAAATATGTGTGAAATAAAAAAATCTTGTAATATATTTACACAAAAAGTTTTATTCACAATCATTTATAGACACATATAGCAACGGAATATAATCTTACACTAATATAGTAGGACTTTACAAAAATACCACAAAATTTACACCATCGATGTACATAAAGGATACATATTAAAAAAATATGGTAGACGGGCGTTAAAAAATTGAGACCCATTTTGGTGAGGGCTTAAACTGAAACTGAATGTGCCAAATAACAGGCCACGTTCTGTTGAACTAGTTGGGGAATGCAATCTCGGGTCGAGATCTCTTCCAGCAATAAGGCGAGATCGAGATTTCACTTCTTTTTGAAAGAAGGCGTTCTTTTTAAACCTTGAACTTATTTCAAATGAAAACAACACCTACTTAGGGTAATTGTGTTATATGTTGTAAATAAAATAAACAATAATCGAAACTCGAAACAAAAAAATAAAAGTTTTAGTAATGATCTTTAGCACTATGCATTCAGAACGCAACACATCAGCAGGCACACATAATTTTTCATTAATGATTATAAGTAAGTATTGCTATTGAAAATGGTTTCTCAATCAAGAAGCATAAGTGTGCCCAGTCGCGCGCGCTCAGTATCGAAATCTCGTTTGAGGTGGAGATCGATTTCAAGAACGAGATTGTCTTCCCACGACATTGAATCTCGAGATGTCGCCACATCTGGAAATTGCATTGCCTAGAACTAGTGTTGTAGATGATGTGAGTTACTCGATGACCACGGTGGAATTGCCGCGCACGAACATTATCGGCGGCATGTCGTGGCTCATGACATTCAACCACGCCATATACATGGCCGCCGATATGCCCTGGAAAGTAAAAAGAGATTGTGCTGTGTGACTGACACCGGCATGACAAATTTGTTGTGTTATCAAAATTAACAATTTAATTTAGATAACACAAAAAATTAGTCCATAATTAGTCGTTTGTCGCCAATTATCAGAATTTGTCGGTCACTGGTTCAAAAGTTATAAGGGTTTTATAGGTGCTCGTTCTGGGGAGCATCTCCCCAGCTTGGCCCAAAAAAGCTAGGGTACCTGGCGAAGATCTGTTTTCTCTCAAATTTTGTCGCAATTTTTCGCCAAGTCATAGATTTAGTCGGGTCTTAGTTTAGAAGATATAATGAGTCCAATTTTTAAGGTATAGTCTAAGAGCTAGATCGAAGAGTTAACGCTGAAACTCTTCGATCTAGCTTTTGGACTATGATATCGTATGGAACTAAAATTTGTGTGTTCAACAAATTTTAATGTAAGTTTTCACAATATATTATAATGGGAGATTTACCATGTTATTTTAAGACCATAGACTTGTTAGGGTCAGTTCAGACCGCGACATGACGCGAACGCGACGCGACGCTGCGCGCACTTTTTAACAAATAAAGAACTTATTTTCTTCACATAAAGGTATAATTTCAGTGCGAGCGAGAACGCGTGTCGAAGTACGCCGAGATGCGCAGGGCTGCGTAGCGCGTGTACCTTGTTGTGTAGTAAATAAATACGATATTGTATCTTAAAAAAGTGCACATCGCGTGACGCGTCGCGTCTCGGTGTGATATATCCCTCATAGTAGGGTTTTACAGTCGGGACATAGGGAACCCTAAAAGTACTTAATTCATCAAGGACTTTCTAATTAACTACAATGTCTTTTGGCCCGATCGATTTTTACTCTTTAATGTTTCATTAATAAACGTTTAACTACCAACAACAAACGATGTTTTTAGGGTTCCGTATGTCCGAATGAAGAACGCAACCCTTTTAAGATCACAGTCACAGCCAATATCTACCTGTCGGGGTAAAGGCAACGTCATGACGATAAAATCGGCGCCGAATGAGTTTTCAATCAATAGCTCTCGAAGTCTCAAGTGTAGGCAGGTCTTCTCGTATAGTCTTGCGGATTCTTCTTCTGATATCAATATTTCTGTAAAACATATTTGTTAACGATTTTTTTTACAGACAATTTTTTTTACATATTTACAGTGTGATACTTCATAATGTGCAATATCGAAATGAGGGAATCTATGCTTAATTTTATCGACGGGAAAAATATTTGAAAAAATCTAAATATTTTTTTAATTTTTTTATGGACTTTTTAAAAACTGTGACCCTAGTGTAAACAAAGCGATGTAACTTTTAAACTAAATGATCACGATGAAACAAACTCCGTAAAATCCGTTAAATATTTTTGCAGTCGATTATAAAGAATCACACTGTATAATACACACATTCTAGGAACTTACCGTACATAATTATATTTAGAAAGAAATATGTATAGTATGGACAATTATATAACAAAATTATAAAATAAAAAAGGGGAAGAGCTCATTGGGCATCAATTACACAGCTCTTGTGTAATTCGTTTAAACTTCATATACTTAGTATAAGGAATCAAGAGTACGTACCCAAATTTTTATCTAACTATGGTCACGTTTATATATTTATTATATATTTTCTACCAATAGAAAAGAAAAAAACAAATCATACGGGCTGTCTGTAGCTGTACGCATACAGACTTATTGCTCGCTAAACACAGAGAAATGTCTGTCGTCCGTCTGCGTTGTACCTTACCGTCATTGGTGGCAGTCCTGTGGTTTTTCGTTACATCATTGAAGAAAGCCCACGTGGAGTCGTCTGGCTTTTCCTTGATACCAGTAATCATCGTCAATTGTGAATAATTAATGCGGAACTTTTTCAGAAGCCCCGCCATACTGTCGAATAAAAAAATACCTATAATTTCTGTGAGAAGGTTCCTCCAAAGAGAATCATAACGAAGTTTATAAAGGGATTACTCTCTGGCGGGAGTCCTCACCACTGTAAGCTTTGGCCCTATTCCTGATGTTCTTGGGCTATATAAAGGCTCTTACATACTGGCGCGATTCGCCGCGCGACGCGAATTTTAACAAAACAATTTCTGAGAAAACTTCACGGCGAACAATGCGGCGGGCGGCGACGCGTCACGCGGCAGTAACAGTATTAGGTAAGTGTTTTTGTATAATATATTTTTAATGTTAGTTTCTGGATATATGACAAAAAGTCGTGGAGTTTCTTTTTTCATAGGTATGTACGAAAATTTCGGGAATCAAGGAAGTAACACAACATTACTATTTAAAAATGTATTTATTGCTTTTCGAAGTATTCTCCGCGAAATTTGACACATTTTTCCATACGATGGAACCAATCATTGAAGCAACCATTCCATTCGGAAGTTGGGGTCTCCAAAATGGCCGTTTTGTAGGCGTCCTCAGCTTCTTCAGGTGATGAAAATCTCTGTCCACGCAATTTATTCTATAATTAGGGAAAGTATAGAAATCATTAGGGCTTAGGTCGGGGCTGTACGGCGGATGGTCTAATAATTCTATGTTTTCTTGCTCTAAAAACTCTTTTGTTCTGTGCGCGGTGTGAGAACTCGCATTGTCGTGATGGAGGATGATGCGGCGGTTGCAGTTCTCTTTACGGAGTTCAGAAACGACCTGTGGCAAACAAATGCTAGCATACCATTCTGCATTAACCGTTCTTTGTCCCTCAAGAGGAATAGTCGTAACATGACCGGTTTTGGAGACAAACGTGGCCACCATTTTGTTTGCAACACTCCTTGAACGAACAATTTTTGTTGGCTTTAACTCATTTTACTTATATACAGCATTTGAGGATCCTGCGTGGAATCTTTCGAGAGTCCTGACGCACCAAGTAACGCGAGCCGCTTTTTGCTCTTCACAGAGCGAATACGGTATCCATCGGGAAAACAACTTTTTTACACCTAATTGTTCACGCAAGATTATTTGTATTTGACTCATGCCAATGTCTAAAGTTGCCTGAATTTCGCGGTATGTCACATGTCGATCTTCCTCAATCAGCTTACGCACAGCATCAACGTTTTCTTGGGTGACTGCAGTTTTTGGACGACCTTGACGGGGATCATCACTGAGCTTGACACGTCCACGTTGAAATTCAGCAAACCAGCGATAAATTGTGGTTTTGGATGGGGCTTCATCACCAAATGCAGAAATCATCCGGTCAACACACTATTTTTGTGTTAAACCACTTCGAAAGTCATAATAAATCATCGCTCTTGAATTTTCTCGAGTCAATTCCATTTTCTCACGACTAAACAAGTTTGACAAAACCTTGTGACAAGACCGAGAATCTTTTTTAAAATAAATAAATGGTATTCGATTTTTAAAACCAAGGAGTTTTCAATTAAAAAGATTTTAATATGACAGGAACAGTGGAAATATTCCATTCCCGATACTTTTAGTGCAGCCCTCGTAGTTAGGTTTAACCTATATTTGTAAATGTAGGTAAATAAAAAATTGATGCAAAATGCATATTAATTTTAATATGGCACACT
Organism: Lithophane socia; assembly: GCA_947522985.1. Taxonomy (NCBI): domain Eukaryota; kingdom Metazoa; phylum Arthropoda; class Insecta; order Lepidoptera; family Noctuidae; genus Lithophane; species Lithophane socia. The sequence goes on from OX383267.1 coordinate 4,577,470, forward strand.
TACTGTTCCTCTGCTGCTTCCATTGATATATTACCTCGAGGGAGTGCGAATATTCGGATTGGCATTTTCTCCTTATTACCTCTGGACGCGATTATGTATGGCAGCAGAATATTCGTGCCGCCATCGTCGTACAACCACCATGCGTCCAAAATACAATTCTGAGACAAGAAACAGCACACAAGTCATTAGGTATATACATTAGGTGTATATCATTACAGCACAGCTCTTCAAATTGTAATCCGTAGGTACACTAATTTAATTTTAATATAAGTACCTACTAGGTACTTATATTATAAATGTCAAAGCTGTATGTTAGGCTGAACGGATTTAGATTAAATTTGGCACACAGGCAGACCTTCGAGGTCGACTATAATAATGCTGCTTACAATGAGGGGTCACAATTTGAATGTCAGAAAAAATACGAAGCTAAATTATATTATCTTTGATAGGTACCTATATCAGAATATTAGATAAGTAGGTATAATAATTCGAAAGAAAGTATAGGTTTGTAAATGGCTTTCAAACTTTGCGCATCGAGTAGATAATTATTTTACAATGCATGTGCTCGAAAAGAGTGTTTTTAAAGCAGTCAAATCATGCGGAAATTGCCACTTTTTCGCACTAGTGCTTTTTACTTTTCAGTTTTTTTTTCTTCCGTCGTCTGCCCGACGTTGTAAGTGAGAAGGAGCGAGAGGCTGGCGGGGGGCGGCGCCGAGTGCGGTCGACCCCCGTCAGGAACGAAGTTCCTTAGCAATAAAACTAATAGAGTCTGGCCAACGAAAGTTGACCCTGAAAACACGTGCGAAATTTAAAAAACAATTATCAATATACATATTAATTTTATTTCCTCGCACAATGCATAGTAAATCATTGCATGATACACCTACCTTCCGCAATTATAACTAACTATTATTAGATAGATGAAAAATTACGTGGTTGAACGCCAAAACCTTGTAGGCCCCAACTTTGCGCGAAGACGTTCCAAAGCGCTGCTGCGATTGCGTCGACCGTTTAGCGGTCAGTTCGTCTTGTTTAACGGACCATGCGTCATGTTTGGCGGACCGTGCGTCATGTTTGGCGGACCGTGCGTCTTGTTTATCGGACAGTGTGTCTTGTTTAGCGGACAGAGCGTCTTTTTGACTGACTGCCAGACTCGATATGACACGAGGTACTTGAAAAATAAAACATTACAGTAGATGTATCTATTCCCACGACAGATTTCCTTAAAATGTTAATATAATCAGAAATTTACGTATAAATTACAAAACTTGTTTGAATAGAATTTGAGGTAATCATACCTACCTACAAAAAAAGTCCGTAAATATGGCACATGGGACAAGGTCGGCTTTGTAGAGCGACGTCTGAACTCACACATACCTACCTGTCTTTTTAAAGCTCAATGTGTCATATTAACGTCCTGGTACATATTGGAAGCAGGTGTTTATTTGAACAATTCAATGTCGGTCAAGCAAATTGACAAGGTCAGTTTTATTAGAGGGTCTTTTATTATTAAGAAAAAAAAAAATAGTGTTGTGTGTGTATCTATATCTCTTAATTTTTTTCGTCATACATACCTGATGAAAATAGCCTCATCAAGACACCGTCTTGTGAGATTTCAGAATCCGAGTTCATCAGCATTCGCATACGTTCGCGTGACTGCGCTTGCTTACTGTCGCAGGGAAATGCCGTCGAACTTGCGCGAGCACTAGCCGACTGACTCGACTGACCCGGCCTATTGTACGGTCGCATGTTCTTAGGGACGTGCAAGATGGCCATTGCCAGCTCGTATTGAAACGTCATCCTGGGGATATATCGGCATTGTCATACGGGTTTCGTAGTCAAACTGAAGCCGTTGATACTACTAACTTCTGGGATAGCAACAACTGCAAGTAGTGAAGCGACGTATGCACGTAGGTCGGGCTTACATAATTATGATGTTAACGTTGATATCTACAAGGTGAAATTTAATTCATGGGCATCCTGCTAAGGGGTCATGGTACCTACTTATCACTATGAACAACTTTCACTATGGCAACAACATTGAAATCGCGAAAAAAAAATCAACTGTTCTCTTCATTATAACGAGCTATCCGAACATAAATGTAGGGACCAGCAGATTTTTTTTTTCGCGGTTTCAGGATTGGTCCCTTAGTGAAAGCTGATCATAATGATTAACAGATGATTATTGATGATGATGATTATACAAAGTGAAATTGGAAATTGAATTCATGGGCATGCTCATGAATTCAATTTCACCCTGTATTAGTGTATAATGAATATGGTGAAACAAGTCTTATTTATGACTGGTTGTTACGTACTGTGCTTATCTTGAAGTTGAACAAGTCAGGCTTAATAAGAATGAAAGCTGACTAACCGAATCATACGATAGTAAGTAAGAAGTTCTGGATGCGGGCAGGTGTCCCAGTCGAACTTGTAGCCTAGGAGCACGACGTTGGGCGCGATGCGGCCGAGCCCCGTGGCCTGGAGCAGCGCTTGGCAGCCCTGCTCGAAGCTGCAGTCCTGGACCAGTACGTAGAACGCGCGCATCTTGCGTGCTCTCAGCCATTCCTCACCTGCCAGTCGCCGGTACTGCCGCTCCATCTGTGTCAGCTGGGCCTATGAAAAAACGACATTTAAGTCAATCGATAAGAAAGCCCCAGTTCTTCATATTAGCCTGCATATAAAGGTAAGCTGTTGAATTTATTTTATTGCTCAATGGGCAGTCCTAATTTTATTGATCTGATGGAAAGTGATGGATGAGGTTCACATCGTATCGTCGTTCTGAACCTAAGCGAAGAAAGTTCAGTGCTATACACACACTTCGCTAATCAGCGGGGTAATTGCGTAACACACCAACAGTAGCAACATTCATTGTGTTACTTACATTGTGGAGCAGACAAATTTGTCGAATATATGTAGCAAGGGATTAGCAATATCCTTCGAAATCATTCAGATTGTGATTGAAAGTGTGTTACGCAATTAGTTTGGTATTCTTTCAATAAGTTCTGATGAAGACAGGTGCTGGTAACGGTTAAATTAAAATCGATGCTTACATTTTCAATATCTGCCACGATCATAAAGGAGCCAATGCTCGTGATGAGGGCGGCCAGGTCTGTGAGCCACGGCCTGTCATCCGGCTTCCCGGCAAGTACCAACAGTTGGGGGTTGTACGACTTGGTGTGTGCCGTGGTGTGGTATAAGTGCACGATAGACGCTATTGTCTGTTGGTACCGCTGAGCTTCAGTACTACTGCCCCAACTGGTTTCTGAAATTTTCAAATAGCTATTTTCATAAAAGTTTTAGAGCATTACCATATTCAAATACAAATACAATTTTATTTATTTTAGGACAACTAGATCCAAAGGTTAGTATTCAAAAAACACAAAAAAAAAAACCTTGTTTCTCGGCATAACATTTGTTGGTAAAAGCTCGTTCACGGAAAAGTAATAGTAACGTTTGTGCACTACAATTCTATTGTCCGGCAGTAAAAATGTGAACGCAGCAGTATTACTTGAAGTACGAAGACATCCCTTACTTCTTCGAAATAAAGGTTGGGCTATCAACATCGGACCGTAAAAAATCGGACTGCCGGATAGTAAAATTCCTTGTAGTGCACAAACGCCCTTTGCGTCTACACAACTATCGGTAAATACCCTTCAATTTCATATTTTTAGAACAGTGTGAGTTTCTCGATCAGAACAAAATACAATACAATATTCCGGGAGTAATATTCTGTAATTTGATTTTGAAAACAGTCTGTGAATGTGAATTTGAACGAGCATGTGAATTTTAAAATCATCCCCTATTTTACCCTCTTGACGTAAGTAACCCTTTATTAGTTACCAAAAGCATAAATTTGAATTTTCATAGCCCTAACTTAAGAAATGATAAGTTTCCCATACAACCTTTTATCCCCTATATCCCCCCATTAGGGTTATTTTTGAGACAAAAAGTAGCCTATGTCCTTCCCCGGGATGCCATCTATCTCCTTGCCAAATTTTATCGAAATCCATTCAGTGGTTTAGGCGTGAAAAGGTAACATAAAGACAGACAGAGTTACTTTCGAATTTATAAAATTAGTATGGAAATCATAGGACAAATCACATTTTTCTGACTACGAGTGGCGGCTTTATGACAATATTAGTTTATCACTTTACCTGGTTTCCTGTACAGAACTAAGAGATAGAGTGTGATGAAGATAAACGTTGTGATAAGCGCTATGGTCCAGCTGATCACCATCATTATGATGAGGCACATTAAGAAGCCTGCCAGTGACACCCACGTATTGTAGTACTGCAAACGGAAACAAAATGTTTTATAGTAGAAACCGACTGATACCGATTGAAATTGGTGCCGAGAATGCATATGATCAGAGGCCCTAGTCAAAGTGACATTCTATCAGCGATAACGATGATGGAAAAGGTAAAAATGTATAGGGACTGACATAAGCTATCGAAAAGCTTATGTCAATCCTGTTGAAAGTCGTAGTAGAAATACGGCACGCTTTCGAAGCGATTGTCACTTGTCTAGGCCCTCAGGAAGCAAAGACTCGTGTGAAAGTCGCGTCAGTGACAAAACAACTGAGTAGGTAACCGAATACAGTGGTATGAACATAAAATTATGCTGAGGAATGAGGCACATCGTGATAAGAATAGTATGAATGGGATGGTCGAATGTCTTGAAAAGACGCAAACCAAAGAAAATGTTTAAGGACTGTCTGTAGGATGAAATTGCTTGGAACGAGGTGAACTCTAAAAGGACAGTAGACATAGAGACCTAGATGTATGGAAGAAAAAGACGTGCTGCGCTAACCCGGAAAAGGGAGGATAGATTTCGGAGGGAATGAAACAGAGCCGTAATTACTGCATTCAAATACAAAATGACTAAAGTTTTATTTATTTAATTATTAGAATTTTAAGAACTAACAAAGACTTATAATATCTATAATAATAATTATGTACAAGGGAAAATTATCAAAGGGCATCAAAAAATTCGTCCGCATCGCTGTCAACAGGAAAAGTGCCCAAAAGGCTGGCAGCATTGCCACAAAACCTCAAACGGCGCAAATACTCCAATCTTATCGGGACGTATTTGTTCGAGCCGTTTGGGGTTGAAACCCTAGGGCCATGGGGTCCGAGTGCCCACTTGGTTTTTCAAGACATCGCCAAACGCTTGGTCGACTCTTCACGTGACCAGAGGGCTGGCCTATTTTTTGGGCAAAGAATCAGCATTGCCATACAACGTGGCAATGCTGCCAGCCTTTTGGGCACTTTTCCTGTTGACAGCGATGCGGACGAATTTTTTGATGCCCTTTGATAATTTTCCCTTGTACATAATACAAAATTGAATTTTAAAATACCCTGAAATGTGGCCGCCAACTAATTGGCTTGATGAAAGCCGCGTGGAATGTGCAGAAGTTGATGAGCGCGTACGATGCGAGGTAGACGTTGGTGATCAACGGCGCTATCGCGTTCAAATCCGCTGTCAAAGGTGTGTTCATATATTATTTTATAAATATTTTATAATATTCATTAATTTTGGAGTCCACAAAATCGAGCAAATGAGTTTTCCCACTTGCTAACGACGGCAACGGCTCAGATTGATACATTTTACCGATTTTGGGTCGTGCCGGCGAATGGAAAAACCCCTCAGGACAACGCACGGTATGCCTATTATGATATTCCACCATAAAATAATACATTTAATAAAACCATTATTGCCAATGGCAAATAAATGTCAATCACACAATAAAGTAGGAAAGTGAGACGAAAGTACCTACTTACCGTAAAGTAAAAAGAGCAATGAAACAAAGAACGTAAGCACATATGCTCTGTAAGGTTCGCCATGCTTCCCGTATCGTTTGGCGAAGAAGATGAGCCCGGGGTACAAGCGGTCGAAGCCGAGCGCTTGAATCAGCCGCGCCACCGCCAGCAGGTTCGTCAGCGCTGTCGACAGCGTGGCCGCCCAGCAGCCGAGGTAGATCATGGGGCCCCAAATTGCCATCAATTGCATTATCTAGGAAAACAATGCGATAACGCTGTAGTAATAAGCTAGTTACCCGACTACGGTGAAGCAAAAAGGAGGGTTATGATTTTGACCGGTATGTATGTATATCTATCTGATCCATCATATCTTCTAAACGACTCATCACAATTTGACAAATGAGGTCTCGTTGGAAGCGTCTTGATCGTCCGCTCCCGCTGGTTATAGGCTATGTGAAGTCACATTAAATGGCGCCCTTCAGATGGCAAAGAAATAAACTTTATTTTTATTTTTTAATCATGACATGTTGGGTATCAAATTAAAGGGCATAATGTTAGCTCATTTCAATTATACAGTGTGTCCGACTGTCCGGCCATGGACTATATTCTAAATACTTGAATATAAACTATTTTAAAGTACAAAACATTAGATCAAATTCAATATGAATGTTATGTGTTTTTATTGTTTTTAACGATTTCCTGTTTAGGGTTCCGACAATGGCCTTTTGTGCTTGCGCATACGCTATGTTCAAACAACAATAATAACTGTTAAAGTATTAGTCATAGGTAGGTACAGTTGTGGATTTCATGTTGTATTGTAGCTTAGTTAAAATCTGTCACAAAATAAAAAAGTTGTCGGGGTGTTTTTGTAGTAATTAACAATTACTTATTGGTTGCATTTATTTTCCTTATTTTCTTCGACTTTCACATTTTTTTTCAAAAGTTATGGCATAGTGAACAAATTACTTTGTAATGCAGACGGTAGACAATATTATTGCCATTAGAATAAGCCTATTTTTATCTCAGTATGACTAAAACTTTGAGAGATATGATTTTATTTGTACTCGCGTAGAGAAATTTCAACAAAAAAACAAAATGGCTGCCACATAGCGGGGAAGTGTATTGTCGAGTGTTTGTACTTTAAAATAGTTTTTAGAACTTTCACGTGTGACTCAGGATTTTTAATTTGTCTATCTGTGATGTCTTGGTTATTCCTTTTTAGTTGATTGACTTACCACTCTTAGCAAAGGGTATCTTACAGTTACCCCTAACTGAGTTGTGGAGGTCAAATAGGCAGTCGTTCTATGGAAATTATTGGTATTCAGCTGCATCCGATAATCCGGTTAGACTGGAAGCAAACCCTAATATAGTTGGATAAAGGTAGGCAGGTGATGAAACAAGTTAATGTAATACTTCGTAATTGTTATGTAGTCCGTAGGCACACTTGGGTGTGCATTCATCTATGGAGCCGGTAGCGAGGTCTTCAGGGTTGCCGGACGCGTCCCGCAGTGCGCCCGCGCCGGACAGCCCTGTCATCGTCAGGTACGACGCTACTGATATAGCTAGAGCGATCAGCGTTCCCTTGGGAATGGCAGTCGCTGGGTCCTGAAACGGATGAGAAAAGAAAGTTAAGCTGGAGTTCGAAGTCTGAAAACTCGTCAAATGTTGCAGTCGCTTAATTATTAAGTACATAACTGTAGGATACATTTTATGTTAGGTACATAACAGATGCACTAAGATACATTACAACATGTTTAAAAATACATCATGTAGAAGCAAATATCAGTTGATGCATCAGGCAGATGATAAAAAATCGGGAATAAAACAAATTATTTAAAAAACGAAAAACAGGCGGGGAACAAACCAATAACCTGAAATATTTGTTCGTCTCCCGCCTGTTATACCAAAATTCTACAGATTATAATGCTTGTTTTTCTCTTTTAAGTTATGCGTTTTTGCAGGCGGGTTTTTTGTTTTTTTAATAATTTGTTTTATTTCAAGCTTTTTAGTTTTATTAATTTATTTATTTGGAATTAACTTATTACTAGCTTTTATTTGATACCAATATTGTAATTTATTTTAAAAAAAACCTTCCCCTCCCTTTTTTTTTGTTTCCACGTGAAATTTAAAAAAAAATATATAGCCTATGTCACTCCCACAATTAGACGAACCTAACGACACCTCGTATGTTAAAATCAATCAAGCCGTTTAGGCTACAGAGCGTGCCAAAGAAATAGACATACATACATACAAACATACATACAAACATACATACACACATACATACAAACATACATACAAACATAAATACATACATACTCTCGAAAAACATTACCCTCCTTCTGGGGCAGTCGGGTAAAAATTACTGTACCTACTGCCTAACTCACATTAAGCTTTACGATTTCCACTGTATTTTTAGCTCAAATAGGTAATTCTTGCTATCAAATGAGAAAAGGAAATTCAATTTTTAGGGTTCCGTACCCAAAGGGTAAAACGGGACCCTATTACCTACTAAGACTCCGCTTTACCTTGAGATCACCACAAATATTGGCACCTGCTTGCACACCAGTTACAGCGGGAAAGTAAATGGAAAACACGCTGAAGACATCGTGGTCCATACCCTCACTGAACCGGTAATCAGGCCACAAGTTCTCTTGTGCCACTTCTACTGTAAAAAACAACAGGATTATGAGTAAACATCTTCTATCTATGAATAACCGTTAAAGGATATAATATCCTATAAGAAATGTAGAGAACATTTCAAAGTTTCAAAAGAAAATTATGAAAAATTATGTAAAAAATCGGCCAAGTGCGTGTCCGACCAGGCGACCACCCACAATGAAGGGTTCCGTAGTTGGGATGAATTTATCCCAAGAACAAACTTAACAATGTAGTTGAAAAACATGTTCTCTCACATTCTCATGCCGGTGTCGGCACAGTAAGTTTGTTCTGTGGGCTGCGCTCATTGAGAATGTATGACGGAATATTTTGCACTGTGCCGGTACTGTGTCGGAACGGTGACTTCACTGATATGACGTGTGAATCGACCTTTAAGCTTGAGCTTATACAATTAAACACTTCGCACTCTCTTTTTGAACGACCTTTCCAACGATAACCCACATCATGGGATAGATGAGCAAAAAAAAAACATCCAATATACGTGAAGGAGTTTCTTTTCATGATTTTATTTTACCACATTTTTTTTTGTCGGCGTGATTAATATTTATGCCCATGCCAAATTAGCTACAGCTTTCTAGTTCTAAGAGTATCTCAGCTATGCCGCGGACAGACAGACGGACAAGGCGAAACTATAAGGGTTCCTTGTTGACTACGGAACCCTAACAATCCTATTTGTAAAATCAATCAATCACTTACAATTTAGACCTACGAACCCGCTAGCTCTTTCTTGGTCGTCGAATGGTCCTACAGATGCACCAATCACAAAATTTATAATCGCTGTGATTATGATAACTAACAAAAAATTCTGAAAAATAAACAGCAGATTGCAAATGTTCCAGTTTTAGGATATTATTATGTCAGCCAACATTAGAATTTCACTAAATGAAGCCAGGAATCGTTTTAAAGCAGCCAATCTATTCTGTAATAATCTCACCGTGAAAACTTGGGTGAAGTGAGTTTCTTAGTGAGCTGTCACCTGTGTCAATCCCTGACACCACCTATACCGCGCACAAAATTTTTGCGCAACATTTTGTTGTCCGGGACAACAGACGTCTCAGTCTAGTAACCTGCACCCTATTTGCGTAATACATGAGCAATCACAGTCTGAATCATTTTGAAAGAGATTGCTGATCCATTGCTGCTCAACAACGTAAATAAACTGAAGTGTAACAGATTATTCTTAAGTCATTTGGCGAAAATGTGTTACGCAATTAGCTGAATACGCATATTTATGCCGCGGCCGCGGCTGTCATATTTGTTATCCGCGGGGACACAATAGGTACATCTTTTGTCAACCGACTTCAAATAAGGGTTTTCAATTTTTTTTTTGTTACGCAATTACTCCGCCAATTATGAATTGATTTTGATGATTCTTTTTTGTTTTGTGTGCTTCAGGTGTGGGTCCCATATAAATATTATTAACTGTGCTTGCGTAATTTTTGAGTTAGCTTCAATATTACGTATATTTCCCACAGCCTGGTGGCAAAAAACTAAAATTCAAAACCAAAGACCGACTTCCGAAATTAAAGTAATTTTTCAGTTTTTCATGTTTTTTTTGGAAGACAGTGGTTTTTTTTTGTAAAAAGTTTACATTGAACCTCAATTTACAGGTTTTCACGGTGAGATTTACCTACCACCAGCTCTTACAGCAGTATTATTTTAATATTACTTCAGTGTAAGAAAGAGATGAACCTCTATAGGACGTATAGTTCCATCTTTTTCCCCCACTGAGTAAGATTAAAATAATGCTGCTGTACGCGGTGGTGGTAGACCCCCTGATCGGCCGAGGCTTACTTGTGTTTTAGTTTCCCAGTCCATGCCAACAGCGCAGATGATGCACATCACAAACAGGGCTAGGGCACCGACGATTCGCGTATCGTGAGGGCCGTTATCTATTATTTTAAGACCATGGGCCTTGAGCAACTCATTCAGGGATTCACAAAAGCCGATGGTGTTCATACTGGCCGCTACAGCGTTAGCGAACGCGAATATTATTCCCACTGATGCACCTAGTTCTGCACCTAAAGATCTTGATACGAGGAAATATACTCCACCTGTAAGAGATCAGTACCCTAATTAACAAGCTTTCAATCACAATCCGAGGGTTTTAAAGGATATTCCTAATCCATTAACCTCATAGGTTTGAAAAATTGGTTGGCTCAACAACAATTCTGAAAGCTGAACTGTCAAAATGAAAGACATGAATGAATGCGACCAGCCGGTCTATTCTGTAAACACCTCACAGTGAGAACTTAGGTGAAGTGAGCTGTCAATCCCTAGCGTCAGGTGGAGTTCACTTTAAGCTCGCTTCACATAAGTTTTCACGGCGACATTTTTATAGACTACCACTACAGTTGTCACTTTATGAGTTAGTTACATAAATTATGATAAAAATATTCTCTTCATAATTTCTTAGAAATATCTTTAAAAAAAACTTAGGTATGTGCAATGTGTACAAAGCAACAATGTCAGCGGCTCCAAAATATTGCCTTGTGGTACCCTTAGACATTGATTGATTTGGTAGATTAATTGAGATAATCTAAACATAAAACTTATTTAAAAAAAACTTCTAAAATTCTTCTCCTCTAATTCTTTTACCTACATACTGGAAGACCGGGGCGTCAAAACGAAATGACCTCATTTAGTTTGGGCCCTCGACAGGCTTAGTCCGCCACAGGTTGGAGCCTCTTCTGACTGAACCTCGGTTATTTGACCAAGCCTGGATCCGCCCTTGATAGTATTAGGGTTCTTTCGTTACCTCCCTGTAGTTCACCATTGGTGCAGATGGCGCTCAAGGAGAGCGTGGTGATGACGCAGACGGTGGCCGAGATGATGATGATGACAATAGATACTGCGATGCCGGCTTGGGCCACGATCCATGCGATGCGCAAGAACAACACTACGCCCCAGATGTTGAGCAGGCATGGTGTTAGTACGCCCTGTTATTTTAAATACAAAAAGGACGATAAATTATGATCATCTGTGACGTACGAGACTTATAGCAGAACTGGTGTTAAAAAAGTCCGTGAAAATAACCAATGTTTTGGTTCCTAGGGGTATGATTTCAAAAATCCTTCCTTAGTGCTTACTGTCGTCATATAAGCTATGTACTCTTGTGCAAAATTTCATGCTTCTAGACCTGAGTTCTAGATCTAGAGGTTCAGGCTGTGCGTTGTCCGTCAGTGAATGAATTTAAGATTTTGAAGTGAAAACTTCTTTAGGCGCCTTGAGCACTATTTGGGTGAACAAAAATTATGGAACTCGCGTCATCGTCACCGTCACGCTTGACGAAATGTTTTTAGCGCCATCTACCGTCTACCGTTTGAATTACGTTGAGGTTACGCATTGTTGCTTAGTTTTCACTTCTATCGGCAGTCCCCAAAGACTGCCCGCATGATTTTTTTTTAATTAGAAGAAAGTACTAATAATTTACAGAGGATGCTCCTATTGTTCAGACTGTTGAAAAGTACCTGTATCCATCCTAATTTAATGTTTCCATACGTGGTCAGCTCAGGAGTGGGGTCTCCATGAATCAGGGGTGACGACTATAGTGAAAAGAAACATTATCGTTAACACCAATAAAAAACTGATCTTCCACGCTGTTGGATTTACAACCCTCGCCTCAGCACCGAGGATTGAATATACAACAGTGCAAAAGAACAGTTGACTGTTACTTTTGATGAAGAAACTGGCCGTATGACTTGTACTTTCGTAGTGGGTTCAATTTAGTCTTTATAATTTATTTCATCACTCTGCTCTCAGAACGCTGAAGGAAAACATCGTGAGGAAACCGGTATATACTAGGGCCACACCACATGATGAATTACAGCCCGTTCTTTCTCACAGGCCTGTGTCCCAGGCAGCAGTGGGAACTTTAAGGGATTTTTATTATGCTATGTTATTAAAAAATAATCAAAATTATAAGCATAATTAATGAATTTTTGAAAAAAAAAAAAAAAAATTGTGTAGGTACCGTTAAATCTCGTCCGTGTACGCTGGCAAGCTCAAATCCTTCAGCTCTTCTTGGAGCAGGTCTAGTTCGTGGTTTTGTAACTGAAGATATTTATTGTATTAATACTCGAACTAAAATACCAACCCCCTTAATAATTAACGTGGAGTAAAATAATGCCGAACTTAAACCTCGAAAAATGAAAAGTTTCGGTGGTAATTTTTTTCTAGCTAACATCTGAATAAAGCAATAACTTTATAAGAATCTGCCAACATTAAAGATTAAAAAAAAAAAAGAAATTGCCTGTTTTACCCATTTAAGTTAAGAAAGTGGTGAAACTAGAAGAAAGCAAAAAAAAATTTTTTTTAGGTGTCCAGGGGCCAGGGCCAAATAAATTAGGGCTGAGTACCTAAGTAGCAGATGACCCCACCTATCCACCATTTTCGTTTGTTCAACGTTCCGCCAAACACCCTGTATGTTAAATTTCTATGATGAAGAAATATATCTATAATGTATTTTACACTCACCTAATTCGTCATAGTGTTTCAGTAGACGTTCATCCATTATCTAAACAAGCAAACTTAATTAATTGCCTATTCTTAAAAAAAAACCACTTATTTCGCACAGGAATGCGTTTCAATTTAAAATAATTAAGCTGGGCTAATTAGTCGTGAATGGTTCGCGGACGCTGTCCTGTAGAAACTGCTTCACTACCGCACTTCACCGGTGAGTGGTTACCCCCGACTGCCCAGACCAAACAACAAATTTATGTTGTCTCTACAAGAAAGTATAACCTTTTAACGGTTGACGTGGTTTGTGAGACCATGGTGCAACCGAAATTACTGCAAACTTTTCTGCGGGGGTGAATTTTTGTTCCTCAGTCGTCGAAGTTTGGGTCCATGGGAGTTTATTTGTTAGGGAATGATCATGATGGTGATCCTGATCTGGATGTCTCCGATGTTGATACATTGTAAGTACCTATCGGATTGTTAGGCCAAACATAGAATACGGGATTTTATTGTTTTATAAGGCATTCTTATTTTAGAGTAATGAATGAGGCATTACCAGAACATGCTTCAAGAAAGCGGGCTATTTTGGCCGCACAAATAATACCCCATATCAACCGTTTTAAGGGTTAATACCTACAATACTGAAAACAAGATCGGGTATCATACGAATGATCGTCTCATTATACCTACATTCAATCGTAGGTAGGTATACGAGCTACGCCGCTGCTATACTATAGTATATACAATACATACTTACTTCTTGTTTACTTTAACACGTTCATGCTTGTGGAATCACTTTTACAACTCCAACTGTCGTTAACGAGACACAATAGAATTTTAATTGTTATCGGCCTTCTAAAGGCCAATCAACTGTTGGCGGATAACATTGATTTGGGTAACTTTAAAAATCCCCCGTTTTACCCTGTTAATTACGTTGTGGTAATCATTATTTATTTATTTATCAATTTCGGCATCAGTACAGCATCAGTCTTCGCTACATTGTCAAAGTCATGTCACGTCAGCATCAGTCAGCAAGACGTCAGCGTCATCCGCGCGTCAACATGTATCAAAGAAGGATTATGCTAAGAGTTAGAATTGAATATAATATTGTCTGCAGCTGCAGGCGGTAATCAAAAATGTAGTTCGTCAAAATTGAAACAATCGTGAATCAAAAGTAAATAGTCGTGTTCTTTCGGGTGCGAGTCTGAGTGAGTGAGTGAGAGGTGCGAGAACGGTTCCGTAGGTACTAAGAACGGTTCCGTACCGAGAACGCGGAACCGAGAAAAAAGTTTCTTGTACGTTCCTTTAATTATTAAAGTTACATATTTTTTATTATTTGTTGTTATTGCGGAAATAGAAATACACAATCTGTGAATATTTCAACTGTTTACCTATTACGGTTCATGGGATACAGCCCGCTGACAGACAGACGGATGGATAGCGGAGGCTTAGTAATAGGGTTCCGTTTGGCACCCTTCGGGTACGAAACCCTAAAAAAGAATATTCTAACATGAATTGGATAAATAATAGAAAACTTTATTTTAAGATAAACTGAGAATATTTTAAAGTGTTTATCTCTATGGTAGGTATCTAAAAGAAGACTAGAGTCCGCGCAACCGCGCACCACTCACTCAAGTCCGATAGACGGATAGACGCGGCGCAAATGTAGTTCCACAATTTTCCGCCGGTCTTCAGTGGCGGCGGGGACTCTAGATGGTTGATTTTGCGGGTTTTCCTATGGGGTTTTTGTTGCCAGAATCCGAGCAGCTTGGGATTTAGGGAGAGCTTTATTAGCAAATATGTTTACGAGATTTGACGCCTATATTAATGTGTAACTGAATTAGTTAGTAGTTTTAGTTTGCATAAAATCGTTTACTGTATCGATTTCTGTCATTTTTAATATGGGTAATCTACAGTCAAAACAAACCAAAATGGACGAAGTACCTACTAGATTTGTGATTTGACCACAATTTTCTCGCACGATCAATCCCCGTAAAAAAGACGATTATGTACTTACATTGTTTATTTATTAAATTAGTTTAAAACAGTTTGGTGGTGTGCGTTAATTCCAGGGCATGTTGTGTAAGAAGTAGTAGGATAAACTTTCCTATTCCGGGCGTAATGTACCATTCGCAGTCGCAGCGAGTATGTTACGTTACGCTGTGTAACATGCGCTCGTTGGTCGCGTGTTCGTGCTCGTTTCCACGTACTGACTGCACGAATGCTCGCTTTGTAACATGTTCACTACACGGCTTAACATTTATTTTCTTTGTGTCTTCGATAGAAAAATAAATCAAACTCTTTCACGTACTGATACATAGTTTATTGCAAAAAAATGTTTTTGTCTTTCCTCTTAATTTTGATTTTTCACAAGTTATAAGTTCAACTAAAATAAATTCAAAAAAAGAACATCATCCAAGTTTCATACAGTTTTGGCCCAAATGTGAAAGTAAAACCAAGGCCAAGCCAGGCCCCATTTGGTACTTTAAAAAAAAATGCTTAGATGGGTAAGGAATAACTGAATAGGTATAGCAAAGCTTTGGTCGGCACTTTCACATTTGGGCCAATACGGATGATTAATATGTCCTTTAACGAGACACAGTTTCAAAAGGAGACAAGGTAAAAATAATGCGTACCTAAATCACAAGTATCTAATACTCATTTTTAAATTATTTTCAAATAAATCGTCTAAGATAACAAGACTGACTACTTTATGTCATATACTGAACGAACACCGATCAGTTCGTAATCCTATGGATTGGAAACCGATTTTCCTCAAGGATCGATACTGGGCCCGCTCTTGTGAAACCTTGGATACGAAGACTGGTCCTTTATCTCAACTTTATGTTTACGGGAGCCTTAAAAATGTATTCGTCTTATAGACGTAGTTAAATAAAATATACGTAGATTAACTTCTAAATTGTATAAATAATTACATAATACTTTTATTGTGCTTTGGTAAAACATTTTGTTCATTTTATTGGTTCATAAAACCTTAATAAAAACTACTTATCTTTTTACTGTCTTAATATTACCTATTAAATAAAATGCTGTAAGTTCTTGATAAGTACATAATTGTTCATGATTGTAAATTGGTACTTACTGTTCTAATGGTTACTGTGTTGTTGTTCTAATGGTTTCTTAAATATTGTACAGTTGGTAATTACAACAGTCTCTATGCATTGAATACATATTTTCTATTACTCTCTTATGACTTATTTAAACTAGGCGTGTCTTAAAACTACTTTTACCTTACTTAAATAATCTGTAGCCATCATCTTCTCGCTTTTTCGTTAAAACCTTTTTTAATTAAGGGTCACTCTGTGGTTAACTAATGTTTATTTTCAACTGTTACTTAATTTATGAAATAATTTAAACCATTGCATCTCTTCAGCTTAATATACTACAGTAATAAAGAATAATATGGCACCGAGTCACTGGCACTACTCAAACATTATTGTTGAAACAACCTTGAGTAGGTAAGCCTTTATTTAATTCACTACAGTCCGGCCGTCGAGAGAATGCGTTCCTGACACCTGTCAGTAGGACAATTTCTATTAATCAAATTCGCAAAAGAAATTGACAGGTGTCAAGAACGCATTCTGTCAACGGCCGGAGTTTAACTAATGAAAAACCCATGTTAACATTGTATTATGTAGTGTAAAGCAATAATACTATCATAAAGAACATTAAAGCGTTGTTGGTAACACAGAAATTGTATTGACAAAACAAGATGGCGATTATTTTTTTGATTTAGGGATTTAGGCCCCGCGCCACAATAGCCTTGTAGCGTTGTTTCTATAAAGTTTTGTGACAAAACAATGATATTCTGACAGAATAAAGCTGTTCTGACAGAACATTGATAATATATACAATGATATAGTAGGATAAATAATGGAGAAATATTGGTATCTAACAATATAACTAGGAGTAGAAGGTGAGCACAGAGGTATGGTTGCCGCGCACGAACATCATCGGCGGCATGTCGCGACTCATCATCTCCAGCCACGCCATGTACAGTGGAGCGGAGACCGACCCCTGCAGCAAAGCGTACAAGTAAGTAAATTAGTATTTATTTCCAAATTAAAACAGAAAGCATAGCATAATCAGCCCACTGCTGGGACACAGACTTCCTCTCTGAGGGCCGTGATCCACCACGCGGGCCCAGTGTGAATAGTAAATTTTGTCATAAGCTTATTCTGAATACTTTCATTAAATTTCTTTAAAATACCGTACCGACTGCAAGGACCAGGTCAGCAAAAACAAAAGAAAGATATTGTCAGATTAATACCAACGAACGTGAAGAATATTTAAGAATTTGAATAAGACATAACGCAGTGTTACATCTACGTACCTTCCTAGGCATGGGCAGCGACATGACGATGAGACGAGCCTCTTTCGAGTTAGCTAGCAATAGTTCCCTTAGCCTCAGCTGGCGTTTGGTCTTCTCAGATAATGTTAGCAACTCCGTCTCACTGATGCAACATTCTGTAGGAATAAAGTGACATTTAATTTGGGAAGTGGAGATTGAATATACAGACAAAAACAGACTTCGTATTAAAAAAGTCGGACGTAGAATATATTTTAACACTACGTATTTTTTTATTGGGATCGAGCAAAAACGCAGAAATATGACAAACCATCCAGAATGACAAACGCTTTCGAAGTGATTGTCACTTGTCTAGGCCCTAGACAAGTAAAAATTCATTATTTTTTTTTTTAATTTCTAGGGCTCCCATTCGTTTTACAGGGTTAAATTTTATTGGAAAAAAATCATCTTTTCCCTACATTTATGTTCACATAACTCGTCAAAATGTAGGGATAGTAAAAGTTGTTCATAATAATGAGTACAATGACCCCTTAAGAGAATTTAAACGATTAAAATTTAACCCTGTTTAAGGAACTCTTGTGGAAAATTTCATGCTTCTAGACCTAACTGGTTTAGGTTGTTGTCAGTGAGAGAATTTGGGATTTTAGTTAGATTATGATGCAGTCTTACCCGGATTAGCAGATTCGTCAGTGAACTTTTTGGTAACTTCTTCGAAGAGTTTCATGGTCTCTGGCTGCGGCGGCTCCGTGATGTCCTGCACCATTTTCAACGAAGAGTAGTCTATCCGGAACTTTGCTAGCAGGTTGGCCATACTAAAGGTAAGAGTTTCGGATCAGAATACGTATAGCAGACAAACAAAATTAATTAATCTTCTACCGTTTATGACTTCCGAGGTTGTGGTTGTGTTGTGGGTCGGCTCCGCAATGTGAACACGTGTGCGCTCGTTTTCTCATTATTAAAAAACTTTTTACAAAAATAAAACAACCGACTTCAACAGTTGACATTAGGCTATTTTAACTTAGATAAATTACAAACTGACCCACTAAAAAGCGAGATTTTTTAATTATTTTTTTCTCAAAAAAAAACAACTACCTTCCAGAAAACACTACAAAGTGAAAAATTATTATTTTTCACTCCGATCCGTCCATATACGAAGGAGTTATGGCCGAACAAACATAAAAAATATATAGGGTAGGTATATATAGGGTGTACCTGTACACCCGTATTGATACCCTCCTTTTAGAAGTCGGTTCAAAATTCATATTCAGTCAATGTCGAATTGACCCTAAATACAGTATTTTGGTCCTTGTATCCGACAGTTTTAAAAATTAAGTTAAACGCTTATTCTTACTTCCTCTCCTCTAGTTCCATCTCGTGCAGCCTGTTGGCGAGCGCGAAGATCCGGAGCTTGCAGTTGCCCCACGCGGAGCGCTGCGAGATGATGTAGGGCAGCAAGATCGTCAGCCCGCCGTCGTCGTACAACCACCACACGTCTAATGTTCCTGCCTCCTAAACGCACAGACACATGACTTACTAAATAATTATATAGAGTCTGTTACCACCACCAACGAAAGCTGTCCACGAATTATTATCTGGTGAATATTTTACTTCACTTCTAAGTTACATTATTACATGTCTAATTATTATATAAATAATGAAATACGGATGTGAGTATCGTATAATATGTCTTGAATAATAAATAGTATCCGTTCCCGACTCCGTTTAAGCAGTGTATATCAAGCTCTTGATTTTTAAAATTGCCTCCTTTTTCTTGGACTGCTTTCGTTGGTCAGACTCTATGTGCCTTTTCCCACACAGGTAGGTAGGATGAAACTACTGAAGCTATCTTTTGGTTAATATCCACTCTTTTATACTCCTGCTTGACATACATAGTTTACGAATTAGGTGCTCATATAACACATTTTCAGGCTATATTATATCATGGTATTCCGTTGTAAGAATCTAGTGAAAAAAATATATAAAAAATAGGTTTATTATTTTAACAAGTAACCTTAACAACGAGTGGATATCTCAATTAACTGAATAATGACATAATGCTTGCATGACATTGGATTTTATGCACGGTAAGTATTATTTTCTCTTTAGTATAATATTGTCCCACTGTTGAACAAGAGCCTTTGCCAAATCTGTTTTAATATTCTTGATAAATTAAAAAAAAATTACCTGTTTATTCTGGAATATCGACATCTGCGACAGTTGTTCCTTCGACAGCTCCAGTCCGGTGGACGAGTTATACACAATCTGTCGATGCATGTCATTCTTCTTGTCTTTCTTCTTCCTATCCTTCGTACTGTTGCACTCGGATATCGTGAACGAACGCGACGTCGACAGTGTCAGTATACCTGGGGAAAAACCTTTATGAGGAAAATGACTTGATGCGGAAGTGTAACCTTCTTTAGTAATGTAATGAATAGCACGTCCTTGTATCTTGTACTGATTTATCATTGTTTGGGTTTTTCCGGATACATTGTTAAAATGACTTCGTTAATGGGCGTCTTTTAATATTTTTTTTAGGCGAAGCATCGTCTGCGGTATTGTTTGGTGAACATGGTGCCTATTGTTAAGCCAACCTGAATTTGGTGGGATGAATGTTGAGGACAAAGTCGCGTATGATGTTCGTATGAGATAATGGATAATATATATATTTATTTAATATAAGTTGTTTAGTAAAAACCATGCAAAATTGTAACGACTGATACCGTAACGACTGACACCTACGTGTGCACTTGCAGCCGTATCCAGTGAGCCAGCATGGGGCTGTCCCACCTATCACACAATACACTCAGGATGCTGTGTGAGCTAGCACGTATTCTACCGAGAATTGCAGCGCACCGTTTCCGTATAATGGCATGAAAACCATCAACCCTGGCCTCGGCGAACATCCCGAAGGCGCTACAAAAGCGTGCTAGCCCCAACAGTATCCTGAATACATTGTTATACTGGATACGCAGGGTGTTGTATGCCCTCAGCGTATACCTGACCCACAGACTGCACGTATAAAAAGACTGGCAGTATAATGCCACCACGAAACCAGTCTCATAACGAGTGTATGTATGGAGGTGCTTATTACTCACTAGTAGTTTCATATAAGGTTCTTGCTTCTGTCATGAATGTTGGTCCAGCAAGCGGCTGTTGATATATTACAGTCTAATGCTAATGATGACTATGAGTTACGCTAAGACTGTGTTAATGACCACGTGCGAGCTCAAGCAGTAAAGCTAGTACCACCACCAACCCTTAGGTGTGTAGTACTTACTATTATCTATGGGCAACGTACTGGACAGGTTATGTCTCGGCTGATGATCTGCAGCACCGCGGATATCGAGATCGGAGTCTGCGTGTAGCATGAGAGGAGCTCTTCGTACTCTCAGCTCGTCCGCACTTCCGCTGGAGGTGCCGGTCAGCGAGCTGGTGGCCGCGGTCTCGGAACTGAGCACGCCAAAGTCCAGCCCGTCGGCCACGCGGAGTATGGCTACGGCGAGGCGACTCTCGAAGGCAGTACTGCAGAAGGATTGGTTGTTAATATAAACATGTTGAGGTAGGTATTGTGTTTCTGGAACGTAATTTCCAAGTTTGGTTGTGATGATGCATAGTGCTGTAATAGGACGTGAAATAACGTGTTGATATTTTATCAAATTTATCTTTGGTGCTGTAATAATTATCGTCTTGCTTGTATGGTAAAAAGTTTATCAAAGTAACAATAATATAACTTATATGGAGGTGCTACCTATGACAGAATTGATGCCTCCCCATTTGGGGAGGCGCAAATAAATGAGTTCCACATAAATGGAGTAGGTACGTAGAACAACCAAAATCATTCACGGAAGGCTTAAATATTATCGACGCTGTAGTTGTGAAGTCTATGAATTAGGTACCTACACAGTATCATACCCTAAATTATGGAGGTAAACAAAAGTTTAAACAAGTAGGTATACTTACTGCAACACATTAAAGTAAGACACCAAATCCTCCGAGGGACAAGTGGTCCAGTCCTGCTTGAAGCCCATGAGCAGTACATTAGGCGCCAACTTGCCCACCCCGGCGGCCTGCACGAGTGCACGCGCACCGGCCTCGAAGCCGAAGCCGTGCACGCGCGAACAGAACGCGCGAACTTTGCGGAGGCGTAGCCATTCAGCATCAGTTCGGGCGCGGGTGGAGCGTTCCTTGTAGGAGACTTTTTCCTAGAAGATAGCATAACATAACCTACGATTAGGAGTATAAATTCGATCTGTCCATTGGAGTCAAATTGAGGGTCTATTAGAACTCCTAATGTTGGTAAGACACATTGGCAGTCCAATTTTTCAAAGCATGATAATGTCTTTACCTGTGATATATCACCAACGATCATCAGCGACCCAGCCTTAGTGATGAGGTTTCCGAGGTCAACCAGCGCAGGTCTGTTCTGCGGCCGTCCAGCCAACACCAATATTTGCGGCCAATAGTTCTTCACATGCTCGCCAGTCTTGGCCAAGTTGTAAGCACTCGACAGAGCTGTCTTGTATATCTGGGCTTGAGTACTGCTGCCCCAGTTTACGTCTGTAAATAACGATGTAAACATGTTTATTTCGTGACCTATTTCCTTAAGAGCTTTTTGCATCGGATATTATAGAATAGAATAGAATTTTTCTTTATTCAAGTCACATGACTCAAAAATGGTTAGTAAGACTTACAACTATGTCAGTAAGAACTTACAATTTACAAAACAAAATAAAACAAAAACAAACAAATAGGATCACCGCTGTGCTAACCCACGTGAGATAGCACAACAGTGACCCATGAAAACACAGTTTAGGCGACTCGAAATCATGTTTAGGATACTGTTGGAGCTGCTCCACACCCTGCGCACCATGGAAGCGCACCTTTTGCGCATGGTTGCGTAGAAACAATCTACATCCGCGAACATCCCCGACGCACTACAGAAGCGGGGCACCAGCATCCTAAACGCGTTATTGAACTGAGCGCGGAGAGCGTTGTTATAAACTACAATAATACATCAGTGGATTAAACAATATTTTGTTTTATAATAGAAGGTCTAACTTGAGCCCGCAATTTCTATTCCATTTGTCAATCATCAATAAAATAATAATATACGAGTAATCTTCAATAGATATGTTAAGATTTGTAAAGGTATTAGGTCCCTGAGTCCCTGCCAACGAAGGCAATTCGATTATTTGATGAATTTTAATGGATAATGTTCTTAACAAGTGTTAGCAGTATACATCAACGCAACCTTTCACGAAATCTCAACTGAATGATTCATTATATAACGCTGCGTGCAAATAATCTAAAGAATTTCATTTATAATAACTTTCGGAAATGGGTTTATATACAAACGGACGATTCAGCAATATGAATCAAAAGTGAGCGAGTAACTGAGTAAGGAGCAAGTGATGCAATCATACATGAGTTCAAACGGATTTAGATTGGGTCAACAACGGCTATTCTCGTCCCACCCACTAGTACTTCACTTGGTCAAACATGTGTTTCTTACGCTTTTTTTTTTGCTTTCAAGGTATTTTTGTCTTTAAGGCCTAAGGATTGAGTTCTAAATTTCAGTTTTGGAATATCCTTCTAAGATAAATCCTCGTGGCTAAAAGATGACAGCCGCACGAGGCGATCGATGGTTATACTGAAGCAAGTCTGGTACGAAATTCAGACAACCAGTCTTACCAAGGGGTATTGTATTACCCAGTAACTGGGTTATGTATGGGGGTCAGATAGGCAGTTGCTCCGTGTAAAATACTGGTATTCAGCTGCATCCGGATAGCCTGGAAGCCGATCCCAACATAGTTAGGAAAAGGCTAGGCAGATTGATTAAGATAAATCCTACTGAGAATGAACTGCATAAAGTTCTTTGATTTTCCTTGGGGATATATTGCGATTGGCGATTTGCCTCTTTGTTATCGGTCAACTGTCGATTGGCCTTATAATGGCCGATAACAATTTAAATTCTATTGTGTCTCTTTAATGACAGTTGGAGGTTTATTCCAGTCACTCGGTAATAGAATTATCAGGAAAATATACTAGCACTAGCTGATGTCTGACATATACATATGCATGACAGACTTCAGCTAAGTTAGTCATTTTTGTAAGTCCACAGCTTTTGAAAGCTCTCGCCACAGCCACCGTCCTGTATTTCCTTCCTTCAGCAGATTCCTGTCACTAGGTCGCCAAGCCACCGTTTGGGGCTTGGGGACTAAGTTATTCATGCAGGTCCTACTTATAAGTTTGTTTAATATAGATCAATACTGACCAGGGTCCCTGTAGTGCACGATGAGGTACAGCGTGAAGAAGATGGCGAAGGTGACGAGTGACATGACCCAACTGATGAGCAGCATGATCGCCACGCAACTCAGGAATCCGATCAGAGACAACCAAACGTTGTAGTACTAGAATAAGGACGAAGAGTTAATTTGGAATAGGTTATAAAAGAAATAGGAATTTATTGGCTAGTGTTAAAAAATGAGTGATGGTGTCATCAAACAGCGTTGAAGACAATGACTGAAATCCAAAGAATGGTCTGTTGCTAGTAATAATTCCTCTCCAAGGACCAAAATTTGATTGAAAAAAAAAACAGGTTTCAACGATTTATCGTCAAAGTGGGTCATGATTCACTTAGACTGACTGTACATATGAATTGAAAAAGACACATTGGTACTGGCCAGATTTGAACCTAAAATCTCACCCTTTTATGTTTGAACTTTTTTCATTATTTATTTGAATGAAATTTTATTTCTCTTTGGGTATAGTTATAGAGATTATTATTACATATATTACATAAATATATTAGTACATATTATATTTTGCATCAAAAAATTCGTCATTGTCATCGCAACATAAATTATCTTAAATCAAATCAGGTTTTGCCACAAATGATCATACCGTGACGGACAATGACGAATAACGATGCGATGGTTCAGATATATTTTTGTCTGCATGACTCATTGGCATTCAATTTAGTATCGAATTACATTGTATAGATATTTATATGGTGTTGCTTACCCTGAAAGTAGGTCGCCATCCTAGCGGTCGCACGACGGCCGCGTGGAAGGTGCAGAAATTAATGAGGGCGTACGAAGCGAGGTAGAAGTTGGATATCAGTGGCGCTATTGTGTTCAGGTCAGCTGTGAAAGAAAATAATTGATGCTGACTTACATTTACAGATTCACTCATATGGAATTCTTGGCTTCTTTACGTACCAAAACAAAACTTGGTATTGTCCTTCTTTTGAAAGAGTTTAAATAATTCCAGATTCAAATCAACTTGTACGAACAAAAAAGAGATCAAATAGTATTTGAAAAAAATACAGCCAACTCAAAAGAGTACAAAAAGTTTCCAAAAACAAAATATTAAAAGTACTTACCAATAAGTAAAAACAGCAATGAGACGAAAAACGTTAGCACATATCCTCTATACGGCTCTCCATGTTTTCCATAAGGCTTGGAGAAGAAGATGAGTCCAGGATAGATCCGGTCAGTGCCAAGCGCCTGAATCAGTCGAGGTACTGACAGCAGGTTGGTCAGCGCTGTGGAGAGGGTCGCTGCCCAACAGCCGCCGTAGATGAACGGACCCCATGCTGACATCAGCTGCATCACCTGGTGATAGGTACGAAGTCATTGATTAGATTTTGCTGACCATGCATGCCACTATAAATATTTTGCAGCTTCGAGGGCGTTTAGTGCTGATAATTTTTGAGTTATCCGCTTCCACATGAACCTACGAGAGCTTTGCGAATTTATTGCTTAGAAAAAACTTAACTAAAGGATTTCTCATGGGACATGTGATTCAATCTTTAACTGTTAGGGAAAGTTACTTTCTAAGGGACTAACGTATGTACCTCTAAACGCGAAATCATTCCTACAATATTGCACCAAAAAAAAAAAAAAAACTTATGCTATGCTATGTAACGAGTGATTTAACTTACCGAATAGCTGTTATGCAGACCATACTTGCACGTATTATTAGCGACGCAGCTGGCGAGTCCGCTGTAGTCGAGAGTACCGTTTACAGAGACCAGGTCAGTCAGGTTTCCACTGGCATCCCTCAAGGCGCTTCCACCAGAGAACAGCACCATAGCCGCATAGCTCACCATGGATATAGACAACGCGAGTAATGTACCCTTCGGGATTGCTGATGCTGGGTCCTGCATAATGCAAAATGATTGAAGTAACTAATTGTTGCTGTGATTTGAAGATAAGTTTCAGATGTCGCGGGGGTAATAATGCTCCAACAAGTGACTATCTTCAACATAATAAAAATCTTAAATTCATTAATTCACTGACAGGTGAACGCACAACCAAACCGATGGGTCTAGCTAGAATCATAAAAAATGTGCACACGAGTTATTTAAACCTAATGAAGGTGAGCACATAGGAAGGTTTTTTAAAATTCATCGTTGAAAGTTTCTAAGGATGTTAATCATTTTTGCCGATGTGAAATCCAATCCTGCGCACGGGTTGTGTCATCATAAGACACCAGCAGCTGCTGAATCTTGCTTGATAGGTAGTTATCGGGGACACTGACATTTATTTCCTCATCTCATGACTCTACGTCACATTTACGATAATTTCAGTGACTTAGCATTCATTACGAAGAAGAGGACCTGATTCATAGAGTAAATTGATAGGTATATGAATTGTCCCATAAGTAAAGAAAATAATCGACACACTTCGAACGAAATGAACTTCCTTTCCCAGAAGTATCTTGTTTATCATTTACTGTTTTGTGGGAATAGAGATGACTCAGAGCCACTATATCAATTGATTTTAATGAATCGATGAGTGTCGGAGTTAAGAAACAAGAAACCGAAAAATTGCGAGGTTAATTAAATTGATCCCCGTGTTGAGCTCGTTTCATTCGATTTGTGCCACGCGAAATGTTACACATTAATTTGGCATTCAAATAATATTGTGACTCGCCGCATCACCCCTATATTATATGATTCGATTTGTTTGACATCACTATTGACTTATACACCCGATCCTGCATCAGTATCAGGCTAGATTCGGTTTAGCAATCTAGCTCCTTAGACCAATCAAATCGTTTGTCTCAATTCAATGTTTAGACAATCTAGTTGTTTAGTCCAATCAAATCGTATGTCTCAATTCAATCTTTTGGGATACCTCACAATATCAAATTGGTTTGAACCAATTAATTCTTTCTTCCTTAACTGCACATCCATATATCCTTACATATTATAAAACAAATTCCTCCGCCGCGTCTGTAGTTCGCGACAAACTCAAAAACTACCGCACCGATTTTCGTGCTGTTTTAACCAGTGGATAGAGGGTTCTCGAGGAAGGTTGTAGTACCTATATAATAACCGACATCCACGCGGGCGACGCCGCGAGTATCAGCTAGTACTATCTAATTTTATGTAATTTAACGTGAAAAAAATACCTATCAAGTTTCAATAGCTTTCTAGCCTTTTCCCAACTACGTTGGGGTCGGCTTCCAGTCTAACCAGATGCAGCTGAATCAGTATTTTACATGGAACGACTGCTGAAGTTTCAATAGACCTACGGGGCGACAGGGCCGTTTTATTATTTGGAAAACAGTTCACAGACGATAATAACAAATAAAGAAAAAGAAAACCATCTGATCTGTGAAGTTCCGCCAATCAATAAAAAAGCCGAAGCTTTAGGAAAGCATTACTTATTGAAAAAAAAAATACGAAGAAGAAAGCGTTGTTGTTTCACAAAGTAACTTTGTACAAAGGCTCCAATTTCTTGGTACCTAATCTGTAAGTTTCTATACTCTTCAGACCAGTGTCGTCACGTTTCAGGACAGCCCTGACGTCACGCTGCGCTGTCAGAGACACAAAACACGTGCGTGACATACCTACGCACGTGCTTCACCGTGCAAAAAAGTCCCACAAACAGCAACCACGCGAATAACCCACTATTTTTAGTTTTATAGTATAAAATGTATGAATGAATATAGGAGATACTTGACGTAGTTTTAGCTAATGATTCATTTGTTTTGCGAATCCGTGACGTGTGTTAAGTAGTGACGTCATGTTGCGCTGTCATTGACACTGATTACACGTGCAAAGAGAGTTAGGTAGACGTAGAGCGCGCGTGCTCTCCCGTGCAAACATTAGCCATGGATCGATTGCAGTACCACGTGTATGCATAGTATCTTTGCTTTAAATAGTACCTTATTAATAATAGCTAGAGATTAATGAATTTGCTTAGCATCAAAGCTCATCAGCAATCCTGGCTATGTCGTCATTATTACGCGGCAACCAGAAGAAGCGGCGTTGTCATTGATAAGAAAAAAATGTATTGGCAATATCGGCCTGCCCCTGCTTCCCACGACTAGATAAAGCACCAAGACTTCTTTATTATATGTAAGTTTAATGTATGTGTGTATTCTACACATGAACCTCCCGGAATATATTCTATAAATTATGGTGAAAACCGTATCAAAATCCGTTGCGTAGTTTAGAAGAACAACGCGGTCACACAGACAGTCACGAAAAACGACAGCGAGCGGTTTATGTGTAAGAAATTCCAGCAGACCACCTGTATAAAAGGAGACTGTGTAAACTGTAAAGCATAGAAATATAAAAAAACAGACTTTTTTATGAGTGCGTTACGTGACTTAGAAAAGTGTATCGAATAACACGTCCGCGTAAGTTTACTAATACGAAACACTTAACAACGAATATAACTATGGTGTAAAGTTAATCTTATTGTAGCATCACGTATGACATAGTCACTATAACTTTTGTAGGTAGGTTTACTAAGCATTTGAGATTGTGACATTAATCCGATTATGGTAGACTAGCTGCGCCCCGCGGTTTCACCCGCGTAAGTCTCGATTCCAGGTCATGGTCTACCCCCGTGCCAAAATTTCATCAAAATCCGTTCAGCCGTTTTAGCGTGAAAGCGTAACAAAGAAAAAAACAAAAAAACTTACTTTCGCATTTATAATATTAGTTAGGATTTATAAATAAGTGCAACTTTGTGTAGGCGTTGCCTTACAAGGGTGTTCTTGGAACAGTAGCGATATCTAAGAATCAAATGGGAGTCTAAGAAACGGACGATAGTGGGATTATGGAAGGAAACAACTGCCATAATTAGAACACCCTCATTTTGATTGACAGCTTGTGGAGAAATTCTTAGTACCGAATAGGAAGTTCGATGTATAATAACAACTTGTTATTGAAAGGCCCGATACGTTTTATTTTAACCACGGCTTTAGTTACATATACAATGTACTCAGCCTATAATGTCCCCCACTGCTGGGACACAGGCCTCCTTTCTCCGAGAGGAAGTGGGCCACGCGGGCCCAGTGCGGGTCTTTGTATTTTTGGTTCTAGCCGGTTTCCTCACGATGTTTTCCTTTACCGTTTTGAGAGCAGTGGTGATGAAATTATTTACACAGAGTAATGCGCCAGCATGGGTTCGAACCCACCATCGGCATTGTTATTCGCATATAATTCGTGCCTTTACGATAGAAGCTACGATTACTTGAAATAACAATAAAAATATGCTATAGGTACCTTCAGATCTCCAGAAATATTAGCACCAGCCTGGATGCCGGTGACAGACGGGAAGAAGATGGCAAACACACTGAAGAAGTCCTGGTCCAGTCCTTCACTCAAGCGGTAGTCTGTCTTGAAGTTCGCCGAAAACGTGGCCGCTAGAATTGAAAGAGAACTCTCATAAACATGTACTATTCGTATAAACAAAATTAAATTGTGTAAAGCGGAGATCACGTTAGGAGATGAAAACTTAAAGGAACAACTAAATATTAAAGAGAAGAGAGTAAAAAAAAAACCGCCCAAGAGTTGGACTCCACATGAACGGTCCGTACCGTATTAGATGGAGCAGAAAACGCTTAAAAAAACACTTTTATTTAATTTTTAATGTTAACATATCTCGGGACCATGGGGTCCCGGTCTTTTGGACGGCGTACGAGGGGCCGAAGCCAACTCGCAGAGGCCCGTTAGACATTTTTAATGGAATGAGTCACCAACCGACGATTATCCCTGTTCACACTATACATGTGCGGCCAAGGACAATCCCCGGTTGGAGTAGGACTATTGCAGGTTATGGAAAAAAAAAAGATATTGGATTATGGTATGAGTGGCTTAGTGAACTAGTTATATTTGATGTTTATTGTTATAGCGGCAATAGAAATACACAACTTGTGACAATTTCAACTGAAATGAGAAACCCTGATGATGATGCCTGTTCATGAGAAAGCGCCCGCTGACAGACAGACGGACAGTGGAGGCTTAGTAATAGGGTTCCGTTTGGCACCATTCCGTTACGGAACCCTAAAAATTACGGGCATTAGTAGTAATTTGCAGTTCTTATTTAGATTGGTATGTTTTACAATAGTATGCACTAAATCTTGGTCTTGTCCTCCAAGACTAAGATGCAACACACGTTTCCAAAACGCATTTAATTTAAACTTTTTGGAAACTATAAATAATTCTGGTCAAGGCCTGTACCTACTTTATAGGAAGTACGCATATTTTGTTCTTATGTCACGATCTTAATAATGAAACGATAACCAACCTAGATAAATATAATCCTTCAGTGACGTTCAATGACGTCATACTACCGACGTCATCAACTTCAAACATTTTCCTTTTTAAAACTTTTTCCATAACTTACTGCTCAGTCCGACGAATCCATTGGCTATTTCCTGTTCGCTACTCGGGCCCATTATAGTACCGACTACGAAGTCCACCATGGCTCCGACGATAATTGCGACAAGGAAATTCTGTGGACAATTAACATAAAATTATTTTGAGATTATTGTATATTTGGCTAACCTTTAATGAAATGAAATGAAATGAAATGAAATGAAATGAAATGAAATGAAATGAAATTGTTTATTCTGTAAATAGGATATTGGAATCACTTTTACACGTCATATTAAAAAGTTGTAAAAATAAGCTAGATGAGGTCGGCGTTTCCTATCTGACTACTCTGAGAAGAAAGGCCGAAACAAACTCAGAGGTCACCGTCTCCTTTAAAGTCCAGACATAATCTTGGTCAGGCCATATGAGGACCATGTAGATTAGAGTCTGAAATGGTCTTTTGAGGAAAGAACCACACAGATTTGAGTGGACCTGTCCAGTCAGTGCAAGCATTTGTCAGTAATAGTGGAGCTCAACTAAGAACTTAAGGAGCTCAACGACTCGACGAACAATACCAAAGAAAGGACATTTGGGTAGGTCGCATAAAGTTCTCAAATTGCCAGACCTTCGCTAAAACTAACAGAACGAAAAATAAATATCCACATAGTCCTCACATTCACAATAAAACAATACTTTACAAGTAATCATCATGTCATTTTTTATATAATATTCAATAATGTCAATTTGTATATAAAACTGGTAGGTATATTTTTATGGTTTTCCATAATATTCAAAATGTCACAATGCTTAGCAGAGCGAGCAGCTCAATCCCATGCATTTTTGTCTTCTAAATAATCTGAGATTTTATAGTACCCTTTTTTACAAAGTTTGGTTTTAATACAGCTTTTAAATCGTTTAATGGGTAAGTTTCGAATGTCAATGGGAAGTTTGTTGTAAAAGCGTATACATTGACCCATGAACGAGTTGCCTACTCTGTGGAGACGAGTGCGATGTACAGCAAGATTGTGTTTATTCCTGGTATTTAAATTATGAATATCGGACATTTTCTTAAACTTTGATATGTTTTTGTGTACGTACAATAGGTTTTCAAATATATATTGTGAGGCTACAGTCAGAATATCTATTTCTCTGAATTTTTCTCGAAGGGAATCTCTTGGACCTAGGTTGTAAATGACTCGAACAGCCCTTTTCTGTAAAACAAAGATAGCATTAATGTCCGCACAGGCTCCCCAGAGAAGAATCCCATAAGACAGAAGACTATGAAAATAACTAAAATAAACAATTCTGGCTGTATCTACGTCAGTTATCTGTCTAATTTTTTTAACGGCATAGGCGGCCGAACTAAGCCTACCTGACAATTTTTCTATGTGTGGGCCCCATTGTAATTTACCGTCAATGGTTATTCCAAGAAAAACTGTCGATTCAACGGGGTCCAACTCTATTCCATTAACTTTAACATTGTTAGATAGCTGCCTGACATTTGGCGTTGAAAATTTAATGAGTTTAGTCTTTTTTTCATTCAAGAGAAGATTATTTACATTAAACCAATGCACAACTTTAGAGAGTGCATCGTTAACTTGTTCAAAGTTGACTAACTGACGTTTGATTTTAAAAATGAGGGATGTGTCATCTGCAAATAAAACGATCTTATGATTATCCCTTATGTGGTAAGGCAAGTCATTAATATAAATGAGAAATAAGAAAGGACCTAGAATTGAACCCTGCGGAACGCCCATGGTGACCGAAGATCCTGCAGATCTCTTGCCATTAACATCGACCCTCTGAATTCTGTTGTTCAGATAAGAAGTCAGAAGGTCGAGAGCCTTGTCCCTCATACCATAGTGGTACAGTTTCCTGATGAGAGTATCATGATGTACGCAATCGAAAGCCTTGGATAAGTCGCAGAAAATGCCAAGAGCATCCTGCGACTCCTCCCAGGCCTCGAAAATGCTTTTCAGTAATTCCACGCCCGCATCTGTAGTTGAACGACCCTTTGTAAAACCAAACTGTTTTAGATGGAGTAAATTATGTGCATTAAAATGTCCTAACATCTGTTTAAAAATTAATTTTTCAAAGATTTTGCTCAACGTAGGTAAAATCGAAATAGGCCGAAAATTCGAGGGATCAGTTGTGCTGCCAGACTTGAACAGTGGAATCACTTTGCTAAGTTTCATCAGATCAGGAAATAGTAATATTTAGATGATTGTAGGTAATAATATTAGTTTGTTGAATTCTGTTTTGACTCTTTTTGCTTTAGTATAAGTTACCAGGCAATCCTTTCCTAGTAGGTATACAACGTGTAACAAAAACCCTGTCCGTGAGTGAACTCAGAGTTTATGTGGATTCATTTAGGAAAAAAGAAAAAAAATTCGCCTCATTTTTTTTTCAATGGGGAGTTTTACCGTGTATAGGGCGCGGGCGGCAGTCGTTTAGCGGGTGTCTACAAGTCATAACTAATGACCTCTGTAGAAAATTTGCTCATTTATAAAGAAATTGGGATAATTTTGGTACTAAAAACGTGAATTTTAAACAGTGGCAGATTTCTTATATTCAGGAAAAAAAATTATATCACTTTTTACTAATGTTATTGCGGGTACCTAGGCGCCGCCTTTTGGATGTACCGTAGTTAAATACAAAGCTGAAGTTTTTTAATTTTGAAAAATTTATGAACACACCTTTACAGAAACAAAATATATGTGCATTAGTAATTCTTGTAAATCATTAAATCTGTATTTATTGGGTAAAGTTGTGTGTTTGTTATTATCATGCCAGCCATGTTTGTTTACGCAGCGATGGTAACTGTATTTACCATTCAACCGTATATGAAACATGCGGTATACGAAATCAATTACAGTAGGTACCCGGTCGTTAATATAGCACGTAACGTTTTAGAAAAAAAATGCTTTTATATACAATACATATATACATGTGTCACAAATTAGCAATGTTTTTACTTATTTTTTTTACCAGAGCTTTAGCTCTATATATCCCTAATTAATGACCTATCGACTCATGACTCAGGCTTCAGTTTTTGCCTAAGACTTCTTCAAAATTATATGTACCTATAACGCAAAACTCGGACGCTTGAGTCCCTAACTCCCAAAGGCCGGGGTTTACTAACATTTAGACCATCCTTTATGACGCGGCTATTTATAAATTGGACTTTGAATTGGGAAAGGTCACTGCTAGTTTTCCGACTGTAGTAAGTCCCGTTTCCGGGAAATGTTCCCTAAATAGATCCCGCTGCCAGAAATATCTTAGTTTACATTACAAATCTGTAATTATTCAATAATATCCGTGTTCATTGTACAAATCCTTTAGAACTTGAAACTTCAAGGCATATTACTTCAGTAGTGATTTAGAAACCGCTTCCGGTAGAAAGATGGTGTTATTAATATAAGTTGTACAAAATCGCATCGGGAGATACAAAAGTACAAAATATAAAACCCTATTCCTGTTCCAATCTTATAAAACCTATTTATGAAGTTGCTAAAGAAACAATCTGAAATGATTTTTTTTTTCTGTAAAAAGATAATCGGATTCACAAGCTAATATAAAGTTTGTAAAACAAAATAAGCTAAATGGAGTCGACACTTCCTATCTGAACACCCCTGAGAAGAAAATTAGCGAAATAAACTCAAAGGTCTAAGTCTATTTTAAAGCCCAGACATACTCTTGGTCAGGCCATAATAATATAACGACCATGTAGATTATATTGCGTCTGAAATGTCTTACCTAATATCTAGGTATATCTCAAAATATCTATGAAATGAAAAACTTAAATACACTTCCGTATAGCTTATATTTTTTATGGATGACGTTTACTAACATATAAACATAAAACATACAATTAACTAAAATTTTGCGTGAAATTCCCCATGGCATTCAAGGCTTTCATACTACGCAGTTATTACTAACCCATCCGAATAAAAGGCAATCAGACAAAAAGCTACGCCAACAGTTGATTAACTACTTTTAATTATATTTGTTGGAGAGTTCCACAACACTTGCTATTATACTGAAAATGAATGAGTATGACGTAGCACGTAGCCGACATTTGGTACCTATAATCCATACGAGTAAAATAATCTAGTGCCTTACAGACTGACAGACAGCGAACATCCGAACCAAAAAAAAACGCAAAAAAAAAAAACCAGAACACACTTGGAAGCTAATCAGCTTCCAGGTTTCTTTTCTTAACGTTTAAGTTTCTTTAGTTTATTTACTTTCTTTTAAAAAAATATCCCTTTCGCGGATGAAATGGTGAAGCGTCACTCGAGATAACTGCAGCGACGTAGTGGACTACCACCCACTACGTCGCTGCATGCATGCTCTGCCGTCAGCTAGAGGAGACTATGGTGATCTTTTTCGGCGTAGCACAGGCGAGACACCGGTTCGATCCTCTAAAGTCCTCTCCGTGAAGCTGAGGAGTATCTTGGTGGGTTTTGCCAGTACAATTCTAGCATAATAAACTCAACTTAAGGTTTATTTCAATTAAACCAATTAACAGGCGCTATTGAATTTTCAGTTAGTCAGAAAGTTGAAGAATCCATCTCCTTCCCATCGCAGAGGGAAACTGAAGATTTTCACAAGAAAAATCCGTATCTCCTGTAGGTATTTCAGAAAAATACGGAGGAAGTCAGGAATAAAAGCTAGTATCGAATAATAACCGTTTCTACTGTATGACTGTTATTTGCCGCGTGTAATCGTCCATATGTTTGCTGAAAGACTTCGCTCGGTGCTAACAGTGCACTGCGACGCGAGTTTGGACAGAATCATGACGTGTAATAGAAATGCATGCATCAGTTATTATTCAACAAAACAGATGCGTTATGATTTGTATGCTATATTGTTAGTAGAGATACGAATAATGCTCTGATTGACACTTTAGTTTTATTTTACTGCCTGTTGCTCTGAAGAACCAGCAATCTAATTGCGTAACACACCATCAATGACAATCTGTTTCATTCTGACAGTTGCAACATTCATTGCGATAATTACGTTGTTGAGCAGGCACAATTTTTTCTAACATATGAAGCGATGGATTAGGAGTAGCCTTTAAAATGATTCAGATTGTGATTGATCATGTGTTACGCATTCAGGGTTCTGTTTTTGCGAATTTCAGACCACTTTATCTTGTACCACTTTTAATATTGTCTGTCAAACTAAATTGTTGTTGCTTGCTTTTATGTCATACACCATATACTTATAAACAACTTAATCATTATTGGAGACCTTCAAATACCTGTTGCCGGCCGCCTAACTTAAGTGAATATTATATCGTGTCCTGAATGTCGTATTGAAATTGGCGAGAAACAAGTTTTCGAAATACTATTGCTTATAAATTCATATTTCATCAATATTATCGCACATATTTTTAGATTGGAAATAAATAAAGTCTTCATGATCCGATAGGTACATTCAAATAAAACGAATGTAACCTTATTACCACATTACAACGTTGTATATTGTTTACTTTTTCATTTCCAAGGTACAGACATAACTCGTAGTAACGAGAATGAAATAAAAATAACCCTTTCATAACCCAAGTACTACGTACAGACCACACTATCAAAACATCGCGTAAAAACGAAGTTTATTTTCAAAGCTCTATATTGTTAGTAGCTTTTACGCCATAATGGAATACCAAGCAATGCTCCCACATTAGGTACATCCAATTTCCCGACGGTCACAGGGAGTAAATTAATACTCTATTGATTGTCAGTGGGTTGAAGGACGGTTTGTTTACATCGAGAGAGGTCAATTGGGGCTGACTGGCTACGCGCCTAGTAGGCAAGCCACGGTGGACAATCGAACTTTCCTAAACATTGGACATTACAGAACTGCCCTGTTGCGTGTTTGGTTTGTAACTATACCCTTGCGAATGGTTATTGTAGCTAAAAATAATTATAGAGAGGAAAGTTTTGTTTGTTGGAAGGATAGGTACCGGGTTAGAGGAAGACTTAGATACTTAAAAGAACTTCATGGAAATTGTTCTACAGGAGTCGCGTCTCGCCTTAGTGCTCGCCTTAGTGCTAGCCTTAGCTTGGCAAAAGACAGACAAATTATTTATTTATATTTTTCTGGGTTTTTATTATAACAAAGCACACAATGTTCGCAATGATCCTCTCACTGAGAGGAGGCCTGTGTCCCAGCTGTGGGAACATTAGGTATAGGTTGATGCTAATGTGCCCTCCTGGGGCGGGCGATGCAAATCAAACTTCAACACGTGTTATAAAGCGTACGTATGATTATTGAATCGATGTAAATCATATCAGGAAATCTATTTCTGGCAATTGCAAATACCTACTCAAGCTCGTGACCTGAGAAACAATTTTAGACTGATTTATAGCCTAGCAATGGGACATTTATGTAAAAGACTGATTAACTCCAACGTCAAAATTAATTAGTTTTAGTTGACTTGTAATAAAGAAAAAAAATATGAACAAATAAAAACCTGTAGTGTTACTCTTATTAAAATTACACACTGAATTCCATATCGTGCACGTCCTAGAAAATAGGTAGGATTTGTGTCGATGATAAAAGAGATGCAATATCATAAACTAACCTGCGCTTTGCTCTCCCAGTCCATCCCAACAGCGCAGATGAAGCACATGACGAGAAGCGCCACAGCCCCCACGATCCTGACGTCATTAAGTCCACCATCGATGATTTTCAAGTCATAGCTCTTCAGAAGATCGTTCAGTGAGTCACAGAAGCCGATAGTGTTCATACTGGCGGCGACCGCGTTAGCGAAGGCAAAGATAATGCCCACGGAAGCACCAAATTCAGGACCCAGTGATCTTGAGATTATGTAGTAGATCCCACCTAGAAAATTGAGTAAGTATAAGAAATCGCGGTATGGCGAAAATGTGTTCAATCATCAATCATACGAAAACTACCTTTTGGAAGGGGCAACTAGAATCAGTTCTATTTCTTTGTTTTGACGTTCAAAAGTGCCTTATATTTGCCTATTTGAAATAAATTATTTGACTTTGACTTTGAATCATCAATGTTGGGTGTTACAAACATTTTCTATTTAAAGAAAACTTGATATGTGTTAACATTGTCAAAAGCCTATGTTTAGTGCAAATAAAGCGATCAATGTGTGAGGACGTTTGTTTTCTTCCGCTAATCACCTGCATTCAATAGTGCACCTTATTCACAAGAACATATGGTCCATCGAGCGGATTAGTATAGCCGTTACCTCCTTAATTACGTGAATATTATACAAAGATGTAATATTGGAGTCGAAGAAATACAAAAGTGAATAACAGTAAAATTACTTTAAAACATTTCGAGGATTGTGACGAACAATTATAAAAGTGATGCTTCGGACGAATAAATAGTGTGTTTTATATAACGAGCTCCTGTTTTAAAGCGAACTTTGAACATTTGATGCACAAACTATCAATCTACCTACGTGAAAAAGTAAAAAAGTTAAAGTTTTCGTCGTTGTTTGCGATTTACGTTTTTTATACATTTTTATTGGAAAATCAGAAAGCGTAAAGGATGGAGAACATAGAAAAGCGAATGTTGCTTCAAGCTGATGTGATTGAAAAAGTGCAAAACGCCTACACGAATTACAAAAAGTCGCCCAAGGACAGATTAACCGAGGGTTATATACAAACAAGGATGGATACTTTAGAAACGTATTGGAAAGAATTTAAGAGTGTTCACGAGAAATTAGTAATTGAGGTTTCTAAGAAAGACAGACAGAAGATAACGTATTTTGCAGAAGATAGGTGCGATAATTTTGAAGAGTTATATTTTACATATAAAGGAGAAATGAAAACTGCATTAAACAAGTTGATGTCTGACATAAAAAAATCGGATAAACTGGAGAGATTAGACGAGACTAGACCAACTGCTTCCAGTAGTGATGTTAAATTACCACGAATTTCGATCCCTTTTTTCGAAGGAAATTATACGGAATGGAGATCGTTTCACGACCTGTTTATGGCATTGATACACAAAAATGAGTCATTGGAAGATGTTCAAAAACTTCATTACCTTAAGAGCAGCTTGAAGGGAGACGCAGAGGTTCTTCTGCGCCAGTTTGCCATCACGGGTGAAAATTATGCCGATGCGTGGTCAATTTTGAAAAAACGGTATGATAACAAAAGGTACGTTGCTAATTGTATATTTAAAAAGTTTTTTGGTCAAAAAACAATGCCTCAAGAGTCAGCTTTCTCTTTGAAAACCTTGTTAGATACGTCAGTTGAATGTATAAATTCTATGAAAAACCTTGGTTTACCGACAGCGCAGTGGGATGCAATCGTGAACTATGTGGTTGTTTCAAAGCTGGATCCTGTAACACATAAACAATGGGAGATTAGTATTAGTGAAGATAGTTCTGATGACTTACCTGGTTTTGAAAGGCTGAAGTCCTTCCTGGAGACTCGGTTTCGTACGTTAGAAATGTTGGAACCTGAAAATAAAGTTAACAAACCAATTAAGCCGAAGACATATCACGTGACTGCCAATAGTGGAGAGAAGCACTGTCCTTTCTGCAAAGAAAACCATTATGTCTATAACTGTAAAGAATTCGCTAAACAACCGGTAGAAGAAAGATACAGCTTCGTTCAGAAAAACAACTTATGTTTCAACTGTCTCATTCCAAATCATTCCGTATTTAAATGTAGACAGTCAAATACATGTAAAATATGCAAAAGGCGACATCATTCCTTATTACATCGAGAGTTTAAGAAAGAAGCAGGTGACATAATGTCAACTAAAGAAGAAACTACAACAAATAAGCAAGAGGTTAGCAAGGTAACAGCACATGTGTCAAGAGGAGAACAACCTGGTCAATTCATCTTATTGGCAACAGCATTGGTAGACGTGACATCGAGGACTGGAGAATCACACGTCTTCCGTGCTCTGATTGATCAGGGCTCAGAGGCTTCGTTTGTGACTGCGAGAGTAGTCGAGTTATTGGGTCTGAAGAAGACTCAAATCAGCGGTGAGGTCTCTGGTGTTGGTGAAGGTAACAAATTTTGTATTAATCATTTAGTAAGCTTACATATTAAGTCAAGGTATGAACGAAATTTCTTTATTGATGTTAAAGCGTATGTATTAAAGTCATTGACTGGTAGGCTACCTTCTAAAGAAATAAGAGGTTACGATTGGCCCCAACTTAAAAATATGAAATTGGCTGACCCTACTTTTAATGTTCCGGGTAGGATTGATATTCTTCTCGGAGCTGATGTTTTCGGCACAATAATAGACCATGGTTTATCACGCGGACCGGGCAGTATAATTGCTCAGCATACACACCTAGGTTGGATATTGTCAGGGGAAATGTACTCAAATCCTACTTGTGCACAAAAAATCATTAGTTTACATATTACCAGGCTCGTAGAAGAAGACAACAACCTTTTGAGAAAATTTTGGGAAATAGAAACAGACGACTACACTACCAAGAAAGTATGGACAAAGGAAGAAGAAAAATGTGAAGAACACTACATAAAGACAACAACAAGAGATGCATCAGGAAGGTATGTAGTACACTTACCTTTGAAACAAAATATTGAAAACACCGTGAAGGCGTGCGGTGAAACTAAACAACAAGCTATGATAAGATTTAAGCAACTGGAAAGGAAATTTGCAAAAAACGAAGATTTGAGATCAGAATACAAGAAGGTCATACATGAGTACTTGAAGATGGGTCATATGAAGAAGATTGAAATAGAAGATAAAAGTGAAGCCATTTATTTAGCACATCATGCTGTCATAAGGGAAGATAAGGATACAACAAAGGTAAGAGTTGTTTTTGATGCTTCAGCCAAGGGATCTAATGGACACTCCTTAAATGACACCATGATGGTCGGCCCTACGCTACAACCTGATCTTCGTGTACTTATCATTCGCTGGAGGTCTCACAAAATCTGTATTGTCGGCGATATTATAAAAATGTATCGTCAAGTAAGAATGACAAACAAACACACAGATTTACAACGCATAGTTTGGCGAGATAATACGTGTGAAAACATAGAAAGTTATCAACTACTTACCGTGACGTTTGGCACAGCATCGGCACCTTATCTTGCGGTGCGATCCTTGAACCAACTAGCGGATGAGGAAGTGGAAAGATACCCTCGTGGAGCTGCTGTCGTTAAGAGTTCGTTCTACATGGATGATTTGATGACTGGACACGAAGACCTATCTGAAATAAAACAAGTTTGTGAAGAAGTAAACAATCTGTTGAAGGCGGGTGGTTTTCAAATGCAGAAGTGGTCCAGTAACTCTGATGAAGTCTTGACGTTTTTACAGGAAGGCGAGGAGGAAACTCCGGAATCTGTGAACAAAATAGAAATTAAATTAGATAGGATTATAAAGATACTTGGACTTACCTGGGACAGGAAAAATGATACATTCCAAGTTACGGTCAATCTACAGGAAACTAGGATTCCTGTAACAAAAAGGGTAATACTATCTGATGTGGCGAGTCTCTTTGACCCGTTCGGATGGCTCTCTCCAGTGGTTATCACAGCCAAGATTATGATACAGAGATTGTGGCTTAACAATCTCGGCTGGGATGATGAATTGCCCTCAGATCTAGTAGCCGAATGGTTTAACTACAGAGAGGAACTTAAAGAGTTACACAACATTGAAATACCTCGTTGGATAAAGAGGACATCTCACTGTAAAGAAGTTCAGCTACATGGGTTTGCAGATGCCTCGTCTGTTGCATATGCAGCAGTAGTTTATATAAAGGTGTTAGATGAAAGGGATATTGTTCATGTCACCATAGTAGCATCTAAGACCAAGGTCGCGCCACTGAAACAACTGACAATCCCAAGATTAGAGCTTTGTGCTGCAGTGTTGTTGGCAAAGCTATTGCATGAGGTATCTAGCTTATGGGATATAAGTATGCATCAAGTGTATGCCTGGACAGATTCCATGGTGGTTCTGTCCTGGCTACAGGCTCTACCAAGTCGATGGCAAGTGTTTGTTGGCAACCGAGTGTCTGATATAATTCAATTAATAGACAATGACAGGTGGAACCATGTTCAATCAGCCGACAACCCCGCTGATCTTGCGTCAAGAGGTGTAGCGCCGAGTGAATTGGCAAATAATGATATGTGGTGGGCTGGACCCAAGTGGCTGAAAAATAAACAAATGGATTTTACAAAAAGTTCGATTCCTCAAACAGATTTAGAGGAAAAGAAATCATTTAATGTTACAATAGAAGAAAAACCTGTTTGGGAAAGGTTTTCATCCATGTCCAGAATGAAGAGAGTTTTAGCACAATGTTTAAGATTTTTAAAACCTAAGGAAGAAAAAGAGAAATATTTAACAGTTAAGGAAATTAATGACGTTGAAGAAAGATGTGTAAAATATTACCAATACTTAATATACGAAAATGAAATAAAAGATCTGAAGATGAACGGAAAAGTTAAGAATAGGAGTTCTATAATTAGTCTTACACCTTTCTTGGATAAGAAAGAGATGCTGAGAGTTGGAGGGCGACTGGGTAAAGCCAATATACCAGAAGATACGAAACATCCGATTATTATACCTTGTAAAAAACATGTTACTCGACTTATAATAAATGAAGCCCACACAAGAACTTTGCATGGAGGTTCCCTTCAGATGTTGACATACATACGTAGCAAGTATTGGGTAATTGGTCTCAAATCAGCTGTTAGAGAATTTATTCGTAATTGTAAAGTATGTGTAATACGTACAGCGAAAACCAGACAGCAGCTGATGGGTGAGTTACCAGCGCCAAGGGTGACTCCTAATCGTCCTTTCTTCAACAGCGGAGTGGATTATGCCGGACCCGTACAGCTACGAACAGCTAAAGGGCGTGGCCATAAGTCTACAAAGGGCTACATTTGCGTTTTTGTCTGTATGTCTACTCGAGCCATACACTTAGAAGCAGTTACAGATTTAACATCACAGGCTTTCATTGCAGCATTCAGACGATTTGTTGCAAGAAGAGGTCACTGTGGTCACTTGTGGAGTGACAACGGCACGAACTTTGTGGGAGCCGACAAAGAATTGAGGAATATGTTTGAAAGGGGCAAGGCCAATCTGGCAGCAGAGGTAGCTAAACTACTAGCAAATGATGGCACAACCTGGCACTTTATACCGCCGAAAGCACCAAATTTTGGCGGTTTATGGGAGGCTGGCGTCCGGTCAGTAAAGAAACATTTAATTAGAGTCAATGGTTCCACAAAGTTGACTTATGAAGAGATGGCTACGCTGTTAGCACAGATAGAAGCTTGCCTTAATTCGAGACCTATCTGCCACTCAGATAATACGAAGGAAACATTGGACCCGCTTACCCCGGGTCATTTTTTAGTTGGTGAGCCATTAATCAATGTGCCTGATATAAACTATGAATGTAAGAATATAAGTATATTATCTAGATGGCAATTTTTACAAAACAGGACACAAGATTTTTGGCGAAGATGGAAATCCGAATATCTTAACACCTTGCAGCAACGTCATAAGTGGCAAAATAGCGTGCCATCCCCGCGTGTGGGAGATATAGTTATCATTAAAGAAGATGATCTCCCACCTGCAAGGTGGTTGCTGGGAAAAATAATTAATCTACATCCCGGTAATGATCAACTAGTTCGAGTGGTAACAGTACAATGCAAGGGAGATAACCTTCTTAAGAGACCGTTATCTAAGTTGATAATACTGCCCAAGGCACCAGATGGTAACTAAATAGATTAGGTGATGGTCAGTTAATGTCATGTTTGTATATTTTAATTTGTGTAGTACAGATAGCCCTCCGATAATAATTTTAATACATTATAGCACAAAAAGGCACTATATTCCGGTAACAGTAAATGAGTTATGCAAAAAAAAATGTATTCTAAGTTCACGTTAATTGACTTGTGTTAACGTATCTACTTGTTTAGGTACACAAGATTATTGTTACCGTTAACTTATGTATGAAATTAATAAAATTGAACCCTAATCCTATCGTATTTAGGTTCATTATTTCTTATCACTTTCTATGAAACGATAAACGTATAGCATACAGTCCACTTAGTAATTACCTAAACGATTTTTTATGGTGTCATTATATTAGTAAGTAGGTATTACTTGATAAAAAAAAATATATATTGATAGGTACCCGTTGTTTGTTCATTATTTAGGCAATCTACAAATGACGCGTAACTTCATTTGAGAATGTAAGGTATGCCTATGCCATTGTAGGTATACTGTTATGGTTATGTATTTGTA
This sequence comes from Lithophane socia, assembly GCA_947522985.1. Classification (NCBI taxonomy): domain Eukaryota; kingdom Metazoa; phylum Arthropoda; class Insecta; order Lepidoptera; family Noctuidae; genus Lithophane; species Lithophane socia. The sequence goes on from OX383267.1 coordinate 4,620,551, forward strand.
CACTTTTTGCAATTTTCTTAATAATGTGTGTGTAACTTATTAGTAAGTAGATATAATGAGTTAGCGCAGATGTTTCTTTAGACCACAATGTAACGGTATCGATTATGTAATGTTAGTAGATTGTTCATTGAGCAATTAGTGCAAGTGGGTTTGCGATGTATTTTATTTGTTATTTTATTGAAAAGGTCAAGAAACTGTTAAAATACTGTACTTAATTTAATAAATTAGTAAAAAACTGTTGTTTTTGGAGGGCGGTATGTTTAGTGCAAATAAAGCGATCAATGTGTGAGGACGTTTGTTTTCTTCCGCTAATCACCTGCATTCAATAGTGCACCTTATTCACAAGAACAGCCTAACTGAGATCCACGAAAGGAGTACCTACCCAAAGATTTACTGATTACTATTAAAATCAAAATGGAGATCATATGAGACTCTTATATAGGTGCAGAGATATGACAAAAGTATTTGCACTTTGTCCTTTATCGGTTGTTCAATAATTATGCATTTTCAGTTTCTTTTTATACAATTTGGTTAGACTTATACAAACTAGTTTGTCTGCGTCACTTGATTTAAAACAGGTTCTGGTTTCACATGATTATCCTCAGGTATGTTTAACTACCTGTACACCATTGTATGAATTCCGCGATCATACGTTACAGATGGTAATCTTTAGGTAATAGAGATTACTCTGTACCCTATTGTGTGAATACCGTCATTTTAGTTACTAGCACTGTGTTACTAAGTCGAACGTTGCTTTTTCCCTGATCTGCACAAAAGGCAAGAGGAAGTGTAACGGATGACAGGGGCGCATTGTTCACATCGTGCTGTGTTCTCGCTTTGCCAATTATATTGTCAGCTGAAAGTGTTCTAGGTATTGTACTTGAAATACTTATAAGATTTTATGAAAATGCTATGAAATCTTTTCAAGTGCAGTCTAGCTAAATATTTCTAACACAACAACATTCTGCTAGTTGTAAAAGTATCATTTAACGACACTTGTCTTGTATTGTTTTCATATTTGGTTACATTAATAATTCTAATTAGAGTTAAATGCACTTTACCTGCATATTTAAATCTAACACAAAAACAATGAATCTAAACTATTTGTTTGAAGCTGTAATTCTTTTCGAAATTCAGCCTTGTACGAAAATGAGTGTAGACCGGTTTGGTGTGAGGATGTTAACCTCAGCAATATAAATAGCTGCTTTGAGAAGATAAACTTTAAGGCCCGGGCTGACAACGCCAATCTAAATAGTGCAGTCATCGGACTGCAATGATTTCCTGTTTTTGCATGAGACGATGATCATATGAGTGCAGCAAAATCTTTACAAATCAATTCTAGAAAGTAGTTCTATTGCTATAATAGATGAACAACCGGTTGGCAAATGACTTGGTTAGATTTAAAAAGTTAGATATCAGGATAAACAAACCTCCTTTTACTTCTCCATTGGTGCATATAGCGCTCATAGAGAGTGTTGTTATGACACAAACAAAGGCTGATATGGCGATGATGATGAGAGAAAAGCCGATGCCTGCCTGTGAAACCACCCACGATATACGCAGGAACAGCATCACACCCCAGATGTTCAGCAGACATGGTATCAGCACGCCCTACAATAGAATTTAAGCTAGAGCATCATCGTAAAATTAGACTCACAAAAGCATATTTTTTCGACTCTCAAAGCATCCATGAATAACTAGCATTTTTTGGTATTTCTGTACTATTGTTGATCCTTTTGAACTTAAAATAAATAAATGTTTCGTTTGATAGTAAGTGATACATTTTTACATTCATACAAACAAATTGTGTACCTATAGTCTTCCCTATATCAATCTAGCTTTTATAACATTTACCTGAATCCATCCTAACTTAATTCCAACAGCAGGAGTTGGTGATTTTGTTTCTCTCGTCTGTTGTACTTTCTCGTCCTGAAACCAAACACAACATTTGAATTCTCGTTTATTTCCTTGACCATAATAGCAAAATACAGGTGCATGAAATCAGATTGAATATGTTCAAACACAACTACATTAGTTTATTGTCTGTGTCGTGTGTGATGCACGTGATTATCATGGATGTAATGAGTCCAGTGAGTGACAGGTGACTGCGTTTGCCGCCATTCCACCATGATGGACACCGTCTGTCCCGCGCTTTGTTGATCCATGCCATAACATTGCGCTTGTGTATTATTCCCAGACAGCAGCGGATCAACGTGTCTCGTGACGGTCGTTTTTATTATGTTTATGTGAGCGCAATAAACATGTTTTATTTGCATCGTCGCTAGGAAAATTAGAGCCAACATTTTCCAGGGAAAATCTGAAAATTTTCTCTATATGGTCACTTCTATTCCACAGTCCACCTGTCCATTTACTTTTGTTTATTTAGAAATTGTTATGTTTTTAATCGGCCGAACTCAAATCGGTAGGAAAGGTTTGTTTAACGCTATCTAGAAAATGAGAGAGTAGGTAAGTAGGCATGCTAATGAAGAATATTTCTTAATCTCCTAGTCCTAACTAAACTACATTTAAAAAAAAACCTGTAGGTTTCTATTCAATCTCAAAAATCTTGATAGCACCATTCTAAACACTTTTTATTTAACAAGTTTAAAAAGTGTATATCGATTGTTTGTAAGTTTGTAACCAGAGTGCCAATGTATAGGTACCTACGTGGCTAGGTGGCTACAACCGTCAAGCCAGTCAAGCTCGCAAGTCGAAGTGCCAGCTCACTCACGGCGGCTAGCGCCGGATCGCACCGGTCCGATCCACTTTTTCTTTTCCACACGCAAAACATTAGTCGACTAATCGATGCTTTGTTTCTACTTCAAAAGCACCATGAAAATGACTAAAATGACAACCTCAACCACCCTCTGGTTGAGTTTTCCGAAGGCTTATATAAATAAGTTATATCTTTTTTATCAACATCAATATAGGTTGATAAAAAAGTGAAAAAAGGAAGTGATTCGCAACATATTGTGTCGACGTCTTGTCTTATTTCATATTTGCATAGTTATGTTGCGATTATATGAATCTTTGTATTGAAACATAAATTGTTTGTTTATTATCGACAGTTTGTGTAGATTAAATCAGCACATAAACCTACTTGTTATGTTTGCACGATTAATCAGGAGAAAATAACTGAGTCTGTATTGTATGCGTTGATCTTGAAAGGGCGAAACGATGACGCTTTGTTCAATGAAATTGCTTAGAACGAATTCATTTAATGTTCATTCAATTTTTTATTTTTATTATGGTTCTTTTAATTTCAGAGCTATGCTGATATGTACTAGGTTCTATTGCTAACGGTGTACGCTTGTAAATGGCTTGTCGTGAATTACTTTTCTATCACTTTTGTATAGTTTGCTGTTAGCAATAATTTAATATACTCTTAATATCATCATCAATTAATATCGTAATTAACATCAATCATCGCTCATGTCTTATATAACCGTTTTTCCAATACCTAGTAGTCAATACCGGCTGATTTACTTTATAGTCTCGGTAGCTTGTTACTGTTAGCAACAATTAATAAAAAAAAGTGCAATTTTGTTTTATTGCCAAGCATTTAGTGCATTTTCAATAAGTGTTATCTTTATGTCTTAATCATGCATGAGCATAAAACTTTATCGTAATACACTCAAAGAAATAGATCACGCACCGTATAGTCAGCTGTAGGTACCTAAGGAGTGTAAATCATAATTGCGAAGTTCATAAACTGAATAAAGTCAGGGAAAAAAGTAGTCCGCGAAAGTCATTTTTTTTTGCAGATCTGTGTCAGGTTGTAAGAAGAAAGAAAATACATTTATTTAGCACAGACTAACTGATTTACAGTACGTAGATATGTTGATTAAAATCTGAATTGCGACCGAGGGCTGATACACACCACGGCAGAAGCCGGAAGCGGCCGGCAACGCAGCGACGCGACGAGGCCAGTCACGGGCAGTATTACGTACCACTGAAAAGAAGCGCGTGGCGACGACCTTTTCTAGCTTTTCAAGCGATACTGGTCCTTGTAGATAAAGTTTAAAATTATTTCACACTGAAAGTGCTCGCCGCGCCGCTGCTAGCCGCTGCTTGCCGGTGTGAATTGGCCCTTACAAACATGGCTTTACAGAATTTGTTACGGCCGCGAATCACATTTAGAGCAACGTACAACTTGACCTGCAAATTACATAAAACGCAAAAATCGAGAACCCATCTTTATAATTACTTGATAAGCTTACACAGGGTAATCCCACTGTTGGTAATAATACATAATGCCTCGCTCTCCTACAAAAAAATCATTTTAATGTTGCCTAACGACACTTTGATTATAGGAGATCAATAATGATGAGTATTCCGAGATGACATTGGATTTTTGGTGACAATTTACGTGAATCATATTAAACTAGGATGATGTGCCTATTAACCGGTTAAATGCCGTAATTACAGAAACAATTAACAAGCCATTGTGTCTCGCGTGGATCCACGTTTCGGCTACGAAGGGTTTAAGGTTAAGGTTTTAAACGCGCGTGATAATTATATGCAGTGAGCGAGTGAATTCCAATTAAATTTTCCTGCATTTGGTAAATTTTCAGACCTAGGTTTTTAAACCATGGAACCATTTTTGAATTTCGAACTGTAGTTTCATAAAACTAAAGTTCGAAATTCAAATTCATTATTTCAATCACAGTTACTACGTTCTTCTTACAAAAACTTTTTCAATCGTTGGAACTTTGGAACCCTAATAGAGTTGGAACCATGTCAAAAGAAAAACCCTTGATTGTAATAAGATCGTTAGGTATTGTTAATAGCGTAAAACTAAACTCACCTCTTCTGTAATAAGATGGTCTCCATGTAGCTCTCCAAGACTCGGCCTTTTTAGAGCTCTTTTCGAATTTCTGTAGTTGTCCAACCTCGGTAGAGCTTCCCTAGTGAGCTGCGCCAGCGACCTCTTTCGTCTCCATCCGGCGTCGTGTAGCCAGGTGTCTGGTTGAGCATTGGGGGCAACTACTGCGACCCCTCGTTCAACCGTCTCGGCTGAAGACCGAAGAGGCCTCATTATGATGTTGGCCCCCATATGGATGCCATTCTTCTTCGATTCTGCCTCCACGTTGGAGACTTTGAACCTAGTTATAAAAATTGAAGATGGTTATATCATGTTAATTGCAAGTTTATTCATAAGTTTAATGGGAAGGGGCGGGATTGGTCCATGTTGGAGCAGGATCGAGTTGAGTGTAAAAAAAGGAACAGTAGGCAAAGGCCTACTGTCGCCTGTGTTTTCATCAATCAATCAATAAGTCTGTGTTTTCCCACTGCAGGGCCTTTGCCCTGCAGTGGGAAAACACAGACTTATTGATTTATTAAGTTGTTAAATAAATAAGTTTAAATAAAAAACATTATTTTTTGTTTAGGCTAAACCCGAAAAGGGGTCATTGTACTCATCATTTTGAACAACAAATGTATGGATATTTTTTTCGTGATTTCAAGCTTGGTCCTTTATAAAAAGTTGTTCAAAATGATGAGTACATTGACCCCTTTTCGGGTTAAGCATAAACAAAAAATAATGTTGTATATATTTTTCTGTAAACTTTTCCTATACTTAGGTACTCGATTGAATATTCATTCATGTAAAAGGCATGCCATAAAAGTAGGTAACATTAAAGATGCTTAAGACTTCATGAGATCATCGAGTGTGACCACGACAATAGCGCCTTAACGAAAAGGATAAACACAAATATTATCAGTGAAAGACGGGCGTTTTGGGGGACTGTCTGTATTTTGACGTTCGAAAAGTAAATAGGTAGTTTTATTTTACTAGATTAGACAATGGATTCCCTTCTCACCTGTTTTCTTCCATGTTATATGAGCTCGGTGGACTACCGGAAGCTACACTTGTATGAAACTACCTCTCGTAGCTTTATTGTGACGTAATACTTCTTTGATGTAGCACCCAACCACATAATTTTCTTTGCGCGATAACTGGAACAAAAATAAAAAATAGCTGTATTTCATGTGCAAGTGTAGCGATAGTTATGAAGCTTTATTTTTAATTAAAATTTGCTGCTCTGGCGTGGATGTAGGAAAACATCCTACGGGAACGTACCTACTAACGGGATTAAAAGAACTCGTACCAGTGTGCCAAATATGCTAATGTATGCTTTCATATTTTTTACAATGGAATAAACGATAAACATTCCGTGTGTCCTATATAGCCAAGAAGCATGACATTGGTATCAACCAAGGACGGTAGCGTCTTCTAGTTCTAAGGTGACGTTATAATTGAATACACTGCTTCAAGCATATTTTGGCGCTCGGATGACGTTGACACTTTTGGTAAATTTTTGTGCACAATTGTTGAAATGTTTTGAAAAAACAAGATGGCGGATTTTGGCCACTCGGGCGCCAAAATATCCCTAATGTACAGTTCCTAATGGATGCCTGATGACAGACACGTGCTTGCCAACTGTTTATCACCATCACAGCAATCTCCTAAGTCCTTAGTGCACTCAAGTCATCCATCCAGACGGTCCACTTGACGAGTGATCTTGAAACTGTATATTTCAGTAGGTATTTATTATGCAACATAGTATTTATCGTACTTCAGGCTTCAGTAGTTTCCTTGAACCACGCGTGTTTCTTAACTTATACCAAAGTCTTATATCGTATCTTTTATCCGTGGAACATTTACGAAAACAGATGGAAAAACTCTTGTCTTGAAATGTATTCGCTTGTAAGTAGACCTACTATGTATTATTAAAGATTGGTCGAATTCATTCTTATTAGACGCTTCATTTCAAGTGCATACGACACCGACAAAATAACATAGAAATGAACTTTCATTTCATTTTTGGATCATTCGGTAGGCTAGTAGATATGCCGAGTGCCGAAATCTAACATCGTTGGAAGTTGGATCGGTTCACTAATGAATTTAATGGCGCAGCAAGTGGCACCGCCTAGTTTTATTACTTAAGAAGTTACTGGAATTACCGAAAAGATCGGATAAGAGTGAGACTGGCTGGTGACAGTCGCTCTAGCAGAGCATCGTCGCATCGATGCCGATGGTTGCATGGCGTAACCACTAATACGATGAACACTTCTGGTAATGGTTATCCTGCGCGCGCCGTTAAATTCATTTTTTTTTACTTTAGATTGATTTCATTTTGTGTTAGACATGTCACTTCGAGTGAAATATGCCGAATGAACATAAAGTCAAGCGGTACGGTCTACATAATACTTATTGAAGAAGTTTGAAAGATCTATGATGGCCAATAGTATCGTTTCACTAGTGATAAATCAGTCTACTTCCGATTTTGCTAAGTTATTTTGTAGGTCACGCTACTCCCGGATATCAAGTTGCAAGATGCTAAAAGTACTTACTTACCTAGATAGGTATATTAGTAATTTGTAATGCTCTTGTGTGTCAAATATCTACGACAATCGACAGTAAAACGGTCTGTTACTTAACTATCTAAAGACGATAAAAACAACTCATTAATCTTAGGAATCTTGATCATTGTCGAGCTGTCGACCGGTCAATGCAGTGTCAGTGATGTCATCACATTTTATGTCATTTTGTATTTTTTTGCGAACAAATTAATAAGTACTTACTTAAAACATTCTCCCGTACCTAAGTGAACTGTGAATATGCATATAAATATAAGCACAGAATGTTTGCAAACGAAGTTTTAATTTAAAACTGTTCTACATTGTTGTTTTAATTTTATTGCCAAAATACAGGAGAGCGATTAAAAATAAATCCCTCAGCATCAAGTTTTGAGTTCATTGAAAAGAATCTCCGTGTTTTGCACTTAAACCCTGACAAGTTCGGTCGAAGGCTTTAACGCCGGTTTTGACCGGTTTCGACCGGTTCTGGGGGAAACACAGTATACAGCCACGCCAGCCAAGTCGAGTAAAACGCGCGGACATCACGTGACGAGCACATACCTATCCGCCTTGATGAAGCAACACGTGAGGGAAAACGTATCGATTTATCGAAGGACCACTATGAACAATTTAAGTCGGTAGGTTGAAAATGTGGAATAAGTACAAATGAAATGAATTGGAAACGACATGGAAAGACTTTTCTAAGACCAAAGGATATTCAAAACTTTGCCTTCTTAGTAAAATAGTGAGTGTTTCTCGTGCAGTCATCTTCACGAACTAGCGATGTACCTTACCGATGCCTTTTGTAGGTCAAACATAGTCGTAGACACCGCACTGGTGGGAAATAGTTTAGCTGGATTCATCAGAATGTTGTAGTGCCAATCGTAACCGACTTACAATAGCAATGGCTTTCATTTTTGACAGTTCAACAACAGTCATTACGTTATTTACGTTGCTGGGCAGACAAATTGTTTCGAACATAAGAAGCAATATCCTTCAAAATCATTCAGATTGTGATTGAAAGTGTGAAAGTTACGCAATTAAGGTGCTGGTCCTTCTGTTCTTATACTGCGCTTGACGTTAACACGAGCTTCTCGTTTTGCTAGTGGTTAATCATGCAGATTAATTATTACCGCTACGAATTAGCAATTTTAGTAGAATGTCGATCAATGGCAACTGGACTGGTTTAAGTTTCTGTTACTCTCTAGTGATATAAAAGAAATGCGAACATGTTTTGGATAATTCAAGGCCATTTATCATTTATTTATTTATCATTTAAAGATGAGACCAGTTTTAAAGTGTCGGGCTTTTTGCTTTCATAACCTTTGACATTATTAAAGCAAGTGTTTAAAGCTATGATAATGATGTCCCTGACAGTTTTATTAGTGTGCCTCAGTAGGTACCTTATCGTTTCAGCCGAAAGACGTCCAATGCTGGACATAAGCCTCGTGAACTTTATTCTTAAGCGATTCGATGTCAATAGTGTTATTAGGTTACTTTAGGCAACCGAAGGAACACGGGTGGGTTTAGTCAGTAAAAGTCTGACACGCCCTTCCGCTCCGCCCAGAGCGGGAGAAGTCATTGGATGATTTCACAACTTCAAAAAAAAAAAAAAGGTTACCAATGACTTTGGTGGTAGAGCAGCAGGCGTAGCATGAGCACCGTTTTGTCGACGGAAGAGTAGACAAAAATGACGTTTCCTGTAGACAGTAAACAGTACGAGACGGCAGCAAAATAGAAAGAGTCAACTGCACTTTTTACGAAATTCACTCTTTTACATAATTCGACTCAGAATTCTTTGTTTTATCATAGGATTTATCGGTTGTCAGTGTGATTTTGACAGTAAGGATAGAAAACTTTCTTCCGAAATAGTCTACATATAAAAAGATCTAGACAAAGATCGTTAGAAATGCAAGACAAAATGACAGATTGTAGAAAGATTTCTACGGTGGATGTCAAAAATGAAGAAACGAACTGTCACTTTGTATAGAAAAAGCTGTCTATTCTTCGTAGAGATAGAAAACACCATGCTACGCCTGCTGTGGTGCCCAAGTGGTAACGGCCGCGACTTACGAATTGTAGATCGTAGGTTCAAACCCAGGCAGGCGCTTTACTTTGTGTAAATTATTGCATCACCACTCACACTCACTTCAAAAATGGTGAAGGATAACATCGTGAGGAAACCGGCATGTACCTACTAGAACCAAAAATTCGGAAGACCTGTGACGTCTACCAACCCGCACTGGGCCCGCGTGGTGGAATATGGCCCACTTCCTCTCGCCGAGAGGAGGCCTGTGTTTCAGCAGTGGGGAGCATTATAGGCTGATTATGTTACCAATGACTTTACCTTACCATAATAGACGCCACCTTAGCAAGTTCAGGTCCCATAGTTCAAGTTAGTGGACCGGTGTTAGCGTATTAGGTGTAGAATAATGGTATGTGTCGTGTTAAGGAATCAGACGAAGAAGTTTTTTTTCACTAGGACTAGGAATAAAATGGCGCAACGTGTGTCGACACCCTTGCGCCATCCCATCTTCCCAGCACGGCGGGCTGTGCTGGAGCTGCTGCTGCAGGTGCAGAAAACCTCAAACGGCGCAAATACTCCAATCTTATCGGGACGTATATGTTCGAGCCGTTTGGGGTTGAAACCCTAGGGCCATGGGGTCCGAGTGCCCACTTGGTTTTTCAAGACATCGCCAAACGCTTGGTCGACTCTTCACGTGACCAGAGGGCTAGCCTATTTTTTGGGCAAAGAATCAGCATTGCCGTACAACGTGCCAATACTGCCAGCCTTTTGGGCACTTTTCCTGTTGACAGCCAAGCGGACGAATTTTTTGATGCCCTTTGATAATTTTCCCTTGTACATAATTATTATTATAGATATTATAAGTCTTTAAGTTGAATAAAAATATTTATTCCTAGGACTAAATATTTTTATTCAACTTACCTAGGATCTAGGTAGATATTTTGTTAAAACAGGTCAGTTCCATTCAAGGTCTACGTAAAAAAAACCGGCTAAGTGAGTGTCGGACCCCGCACAGTGAAGGGTTCCGTAGTCGAGATGAATATTTTACTCTTGGACAGAGTTGATTTTATAATTTTACTTTTTTGTAATTATTTTATAAGCTACTGCAAAAATATGTTTTTATTTACTAAGTATACTTTGGTAATATTATTTGAAAAAACTAGGAAAGCGCAAATAGAAATGTGATTATAATTAGGTATACAAATTAACGATTTTCGGACATTTTCCATTTCCTGGACCTGGATTCTCGCAAAATTTCATGATTTCAAGTCAACGGGAGGGTTGCCCAGGTTTTGATATATTTGCGAGTGTCAAAGTATGCGGCATAAATGACCAAATTTTTTTAATGGGTTGACTTAGATGCTAGCTATTTTTACAGCTCCAAGGGAACGTAGATCTGAATATTTGATATCAATTTCAACTTGGAACCTCCACCCGTTCGTGAGAAAAAGGGTCTTGACAGACAGACGGACAGCGAAGTGAGACTACAAGAGTTCCGTTTATTACCTTTGAGGTGCGGAACCCTAAAAACAAGTCAGTCATCAAACCAGTCCTCCCATGCAACGAAATCGGCCAATTTTACAATGTTAATGTAATATAATTCAAAGTAGCAAAAAGCGACCTTTTAACTTAACCTACTTATTTTTATTTGATACTAGCTGACCCGACGGACGGCGACGTCGTCGTCCTGATGTACTCACACAATCATTCTCACAAAAATCCCATCAAAACAACACCTTCAGTTTATCCCATTTTCCAATTTTCGGGGCAACTTATCCAATTTTTCTTTTCCTAAAATCCGAATTCGGACTATTACGAACATTTTAAAACAATAAATAGCCAAATCGGTCCAGCCTTTCTCAAGTGATGCGCTTACCAACGAACAGCATTTTATATCATTATATTCATTATTGATGATATAAAATCTAATGGAGTCTGGATTTGTGCCCGATTGATGGCAATAGGCTCGCCCCCTGGTCATGGTGAAATGTGGGTGTACTACAGGTACCTACACCTCTGCCTAACCCTTCAGGCAGGATAATACAGGCGTTATGTTTTCCATACTAATATTTTAAATTCGAAAGTGTCTGTCTGTCTATCTGTCTGTTTGTATGTTACATTTTCAAGCCTAAACCACTGAACGGATTTCGACAAAATTTGGTACTTTTTATTGACATACCACGCGTGCGAAGCCGCGATATAGTAGTAGGCAAGGGCTCTTTTAATTTAAACCAGAATGCCTTTTGCCAACGTCATGTCTTGATGTCTAAATGGAATCTGCTAACTAAAAGATGTCAATAAAAGTTTTTGGTATTCGATAATTCAAAAACAAATATTGAAGTCAACTTATGTTATTTATTGACCTTTGCAGCAAGAATACAATACTTATTAGCCAAAACTCCAAAAGGGATCGGTTACCTTTTATGTAGTTAGTGTAAACCTACGTAGAGTGTCCATGTTATCATTGTTTATTCAATTAGATGGCAATATAAAACAGTGTTCTTTGATGTCAGCATTCTTAGAGATCACAGCTTACTGCTAAGTTAAACACGTAGATAATGGTGATACCTACTCGTTTTGTATTCTGGTAAATATGACACTATGAAGCAGTACCTACCTATTGTGTTTATTCACTTATGCATTACAAAACATTACCTCTGTATGGCATAAATGTTAAGGTTAGGTAATCAATTACCTGAATAAGGAGATGCTTTGCAGTTTTTGCCTTCTGGCCGGACTATCGTAATCAACTTTGATAATGTTGTAGAGATTTACTTTTTTTAAACATCTAGACACCTTATTTAAAAACGTTTGCTCTCATGGCTAAGTCATAACAGCCGCACGGGTCGATCCATCAGATTAAGCTAGGCTTGCCGGGGTTGGTGCGGGGATGGGTGACCATCTTTAGGTAACATATCGATACTTGTCCGTGGCTCGGAAAGTACGTCAGTCGTGGATCTTCGATAGTTATTCGTGAATCTTACCAAGGGGTATCATATTACCCAGTTACTCGGTTGTGAAGGCAGATGGGCAGTCGCTCCGTGTACCTCCAACTGTCACTAACGAGACCCAATAGAATTTTAATTGTTATCGGCCTTCTAAAGGCCAATCAACCGTAGAGTGGGTCTTGGTATTCAAACTGGAAGCCGACCCAAACATAATTGGGAAAAGGCTAGGCAGATTGATTGATTGATTTAGGTTGACTGGTAGAAAATACCTAATTGCCTATGGCATTAAGTCCGCCTCTGTATATTTATGTGCTTGAAGTAGGTATTAAATTAATAAATTGATATATTTTTTGCGAAAAAAGTATAGTTAAGCAGACGCTAAACATTACTTATAAGCAACGTTTTTAAATAAGTTCGTTTCTTAGAATCTTTCATGTGAACTTATTTGTATTTCAAAAAGCTGAAAAAAGGAGCCTTTCACCGTTCTTCTGCATGCCTGTCACGATGACTGAAGATCATTAACTTACATACACATTATTATTACCTACCTTACCTCATTTGGTAGGTGGTAAAGTCTCCAGCTAATGTAGGTAGGTACACCGTAAACAAACTGTTCACGTGTCGGTGACGTCACGTTTCAAGGGATATTTTTGGCGGCAACCCAAAGGTTAGGACAACTTCCGCCATCTTAGAAAATTTACTGTTTACAAGACGACGTCCATTCCATCGTGCTTGATGGTGAATAATAATTATATGAGTACACTATTTAGAGGTCAATGAAGCATGGATTCCTAACTAATATTATAAATGCGAAAGTGAGTTTGTTTGTTACGCTTTCACGCTAAATCGGCTGAACGAATTTGGATGAATTTGGCACAGGTGTAGACCATGACCCGGAATTGGACATATGACACTTTTTATCCCGAAATTCCCACGGGATCAAGACTTACGCGGGGGGGGGGGACTAACTAACAGGGTGCCAAAGGGAACCCTGTCCGTCCGTCTATCAGCGGGCTCTATCTCATGAACCGTAATAGGTAGACAGTTGAAATTTTCACAGATTGTGTATTCCCGCCAAAAAAAAAAAAATTAAAGGGAGTCCCCATACTACCCATACAAGAAACGTGTTTTTATACTAAAGTACTTACTTATTTAAAATAGAATGTATTGTTCAATATTCTACGGTGGTATGTGTGCGAGTCCGAATCACACTTGGCCGGGTTTTGTGAGTAGTTTTTGCAGGAAAACTGGAAATCACGATCCTGTCCCTAATCTGTAAATCTATTAAAAAACTGTTAAAATGCTTTTAGGGAATGTGTTATTATTCCCCTTAAGTATTTTAATGGAGTTTTTATCATTTTTGTCTAACGGCATCGAGATATAAGTACTATGGAGTTTTTATCATTTTTGTCTAACGGCATCGAGATATAAGTACTGTACGTTAGTACTTATATCTCGATGTCTAACGGTTATTTTTTTCTAATCTAATGTTTGTCTATTACATTCTTTAACTTAATATAGCAATAATGTTGTGAACAATAAACAGCGAACCACGAATTTAAAATCATAAAATAAGATCATTCAATTTATCACCGGTTACTGAATTTCATTTCATCTAGTAAATTGATTTTTGCCATAAATCTCATAGAATCCACAATTACGTTACACGTAGGTAATCGTACTCGTAGAATGATTTTTAAGCAAATAAACCTATATTGATCATAGTTTTATTTATTTATAGTCACCCTTTACACTTAACTGTTGAGGAATGTGTAAAAATTAATATCTTTTGAAATACTGAATGTGTAGGATGTTGGATTACGCCAATATTTAGTAGAAAATTCTACTAAATATTGGTGCTATTGTTCAAAATTATATTGTACCTTTACAAAAATATCCGTCGGCTCGTTTTGGAGTTCTAAGGTGGCTCCTCAATTCAAACGTCTAAATTGAAGAGCCTGTAACTTTAAAGGGTTTTACTACAAATTCCAATGCCTACAAATTGGTAGTACCGAGTCCTGTAACTTTAAAGGGTTTTACTACAAATTCCAATGCCTACAAATTGGTAGTACCGACCCGCGAATATGAGACATAGCTCCTCTACGAACACAAGTGACGCGCTACGAAGTTTTCACGCGTAGCGCTCGCTACGCAATATCTACATATTATGACTTTCTCTAGGTACTATGAAACTGAATTTAAAATACCTTTAGGTTTACAACTGCTAAGATTATTTTTTATATTGATAACATAACATCATGCCTGTATATTATGCAGAAGTGTGTGTATATAGTGCAACCATATTTCACAAGTTATTTTTAAATCACATGTTATGGGGCGAGCTTTGCTATCAACCGGGCACAAATCCAGAGTGCGAGCTGCGACTGAGAAATTCCTGATAGAAAAATCCAATAACACTTTTCCTGACCTGGCAGTCGAACCCAGGACTTCATGTTCAGCAGTAATGCTTGCGACCACTCTAGACCAACGAGACAGTCTATAATATTGATATTAGAAGAAAAGAGATAGTATAGTTATATTGCAGCTTGTGATCTTATTTTGCTGTAGCATATTATTGCCCTACCGCAATAGCTACGGCAAAATAAGACTATGATGAATTAGAGGTAGGTAGGTACCTAATTTAATGACTTAATGAGGTACCTTAGAATAGACAAATGTTGTGAATAAATGGTTTATGTAAGGAAATAACTAACTAATTGGTTTTATAAACATGTAGTTGCAAATACTAATCGTTAAAGCTTAGGCAAATGATTTTAAGTAAGAAAATAACAATTACTCAACAACAATGCATGTAGTTAGTTTTTTATATAGTAACAAATATTATTTAGAAAAGGATTATTTTTGAAAAACAAAATAATGTAATTCGAAACATGCCTATGTATATTTTGTACATTTATTAGAGTCCGAAGCCTAGAAGAGTAGTTTAAAAGCATGTAAATACTAAAAAATAAATGACCGATCGTTTGACAATAGTTATCTCGCGGCCGCGCAGTTTTTGTACCGACCGACGATTTTAAAAATGGCACTATTTACATAAATTATAGCAACATAAATATAGAGTCGTTGCGGAAACGATTTTAGATAAGTTCATTTATTTGTAGCTATTATTATCAAATTATTTTAAGTATTTTTATTATTTTGGCCCTAGAAGCCCTAAGCTGAGTCCAGAACAAACAATTAAGAGATGAAGGACCAATTTTTTTAATTGGTCACATTAACAGGACCTCAGATATTATAATACTAACAGGACCAACCAACGCCTCTTGGTTATCTCTGAAGGTTTTTAAACAGATGATGTCAATTGTCCCCGTCGATTTAACAACTTCCTTATACATAAGTCACTTCATTTATTTATTTTTAACCGACTTCTTCAAAAAGGAGGGGATTCTCAATTCGTCTGTCTTTTTTTTTGTGTGTATTTTACGCGATTACTCCGCCAATTATGAATCGATTTTGATGATTCTTTTTTTGTTTGGTAGGTAGGTAGAGGTGGTCCCATATAAATATTATTAACTTTGCTTGCGTAATTGTTGAGTTAGTTTGAGGTGTTTTTTTTTGGAAGTCGGTTGTTTTTTTTTTTGTAAAAAGTTTTTTTTACCCGAAAATCTAAACAATTTTTGATGACCCTGAAGCCCCTGACCCTGTTGGTGAAAAATGTACCAAATAAAGTTATCTTTGTAAACAAAATATAATCATAAAAATATCACAAAGTGACTACTAATGGTAGCTATCTGTGTTATCTCAGATTTTTTAATTCGTGCACATAAACATTGAGACAGTGATAACAATTTGTGATAGTATCATTCAGTCAGCAACTTTAGCAATTTGAGGAGACAGCTGTTCTATAACTATTTTATAACACTACAAACAAACTCACCTTGCGATAGGGTAAATTGGTGCCACCGTGTTTAAAATACCCAACATGGCAGAATTCGTGATTTATTCGTAAACTTAATTTGTGATTTTTTCGTAAACTTTCCTCAAGATTGAAATAATGTATCCGATTTGCGTGCATTTACCTGCAACTTGGGGCTTCCCAGAAACGCAAACGTATCTTACCGTACTGGAGTGTAGGTAAGAAAAACTATTCTTTCTTGGACATCTTACCGGCTGGTCTTTGGTTTTTGATCTTTAATTAAACACATCAGACATTAGAAGGAGCAAATCTAATTTCAGCTAGGGGAGTAGGTAGGAGTTTTTTTTTTGCATACCTACCCGTGTTTAATTTTTGGTTTCTATTTAACACTCAGGCTCATATCGTACCCTTATTTGGTCTGAGCTCGTACTAATGTACAATAAAACACATAACATCATCATCGCCTGTATTCCCCGGAGGGTTAGACTGAGGTACACATGTATAGCACATCCACATTTCGCCAGACCTATGTAGTAGTGGGCGAGCCTATTACCATCAACTGTGCACAAATCTAGTCAACCAACGAAATAAAAGTGTTTATATCTACAATTCTGCCATAGCACCACTCAGCACCAGTTAATTTGGCAAGCCACCTGTTGATGTGACAACGTGCTTGTTGAGGACAGCCGAGTCCAACAGTAATAACTATTGCCCCACAATGCAACCATAATTATTGTTGTATAAATTCGTGGGAAAATATGCATATTGCGGTGACATTGACAAGGGTGCGTAAATGCAACAATAGGAGTACGTAACATGGCTACACATCAAGTTGTACATTTCCAGTATAAGCTGACCTCGCATTGTAGGGAAATCCTGTACAATTTGTGATCAGCAAAAATCGGCCCTGTACGGTATTGTTAGTCGTAGGGCTGTAAATACTAACCTAGGATCATCGACTAAGATTACCACATCAACAGTGGATGAATGTGTGCTGAAAGTTCTTTGAGCATTGTTTTGGTCCTTAGATGCGCAAGTACATGGAAGCTTGGACTAAACTAAGATTCTGCTTTTATAGTACTCTCAATGAGTTAAAGTACCTACCTACCCTCTTAAATTATATCGACATAGATCTAATATTTAAACTAGGTGACACGGTACAAGGTCATATGCAACTTTATGTCATTATTGTATGGTGGTGGCGTGGTGACGTGGGCGGGGTGCGCCCGTGCTTCGAGGGTAATCAAGTAATAGGGCGTCTGATGAAAACAATCATACCTATAGCACGTATATCAACGTATCGATTGGAGAACTGTAGTGTACGCCTGTTGCATTGTAGGTCACGAACATGAATCATCGGTGACAGAAGTGTTTTTCGCAGAGTGCATTATTGTTGGCTAAGTTGAGATTTCGGTATTTTTTTAATTAAGACAATTGATTTTATCTGATTTTTCACATGAATTCGTTTTGCTATAAATTGATAGGGTGGGTAGACTCGATAGCTGGTTGCATATGCATTTATACAACGCTATACATATAGGGTAAATTTTACTATGGGACCAATCCTGAAATCGCAAAATAAAAAATCAGCTGTTCCCTATATTTTCACGAGCTATGCGAACATAAATGTAAGGTTGGTACCTATGCGATTTCAGGATTGATCCCAAAGTAAAAGTTGTTCATAGTGATAAGTAAAGTCACGTGTTTAAGTATTGGTCACTATCACTAATTACTAGTCACCCTATAATAAACGAAACAAAAGCACAACGATCGCATCCGCTGTAGAGAACATACAAAGTAACAAATCCGCTGAAAAAACGGTAATTTCTTAGCACCATAATAACCATATGGAAATTATGAGCAATTTCCTGCTACTTATAATTACTCAGATATTAAAAGATACAAGTTGCCATGTTAACTGAAATAGGTAGGTTGGTATATGGCATATTGTCCTGAAACATTCAGGCAAGAAGACAATACCTACCTACACCGTCATTATTGTGTCATGTCTCTAATGGCGGAAGAAGCTCAGATTCCTGATGCTTGTATCAAAAGATGGAATCATTTCCGTGATTGTTTCAAATGAACTGGTAATCTCAATATAGGTACTCGTGTTTCATATATCTAGTGATCTTTGATTAAGAGGCGAAATATGGATACCTAATTTATTATTTTTTGGTGGGATAATCCGTTTAGCCATACCAAAAAATCCACCCTAAGGTGGATGGATTCTCGGAAACGTATCTCCGAGAATCCACCCTAAGCCTATAAATTCTGTTTATGCAACTAGGCCTAGGGTGGATTCTCGGACATACGTTTCCGAGCATCAACCTTAGGGTGGATAAACGGAATAAACCTTTTTGGTCACATCCACGGATGTTCATTATTTGTTCGATACAATTTTACAGATCAAACGAATTACGATACTAAACAGATACATTTATATCTATTATATTATGATATGAACAAATATTTCGCACCTGGTTAGTACATGACATACCTATGTACCTATACCTACCTAAAGTTTATTTTAGCTGTGTGTCCAGTGGGAAGTCAAAAGTTCATCAGAACTGTAGTCAATTGTAGTTTTTCTCATAGTTTTCGTTTCTGAATGTTTACAGACATGTTTTTTTTTTTTTAATTACATAGATATTTAATCATTATAAAAAAAGAGCCCGTGTGTTTGTCCTCACAAGAAAACTAAAACATAATACCGCTGCATGTTTTTGACACGATGGAAGCTCATGATTATGAATCACTGTGTCCTACGTACGACGCCATTTCTGTCATAGACAACCTCTCCTTTTTTTAAACAATACCTATTTCTTTCTTACGTCAACAGAGTAATGAATCAACGGTATTCTCGACTACGTAGCTCACGGTTTATTGGATATTTTCAGGAGAGAATAGTGACGTAGACCAAATCGACCTTTGAACCAATGATGCTACTCTTATTGATTCATTGTTTATTATAAAAAGCAAGTTCGCTTATAATTAAGTCGGTGTCTATTCCTACTAATTTCATATAGAGAAAAGATTTTTATTTCTGTTTGTAATGAATAAATTCAAAAACTACTCAACCGATTTTAAAAATTCTTTCACCAGTAGAATGCTAATATTATCACTGAGTAACATAGGCATTTATAAAGACATCACGCGGGCGAAGCCACTTGAAGAAGCTAGTATTTTATAAAGTGGTAATGTTTTCAGCTTCTATTAAAGGTAGGTAGGTACGTTTTATTCATCAGTTTGATGGTAGCACGCTAAAAGCCATGACATAGAGGGTAGTTGTAAGCTTGTAACACAAGTAATGATGTCAGCCAATTATTCATTCGTTTTAATGTGTTTTCCATTTACGTCTCACGATGTGGAAGAAACAGCACCCTAATTGCGTAATGCACGATAGGTCAGAACTGGAATTGGTTTGAAACAAATGTCTAATCCATTGCTTCAAAAGTTCGAAAAAAATATCTGCTCAAAAACGTAACTTACGAACATAAGAAGCAATGCACACGCACACATCGCTTATCGCTTATTTTTGTAATCGTAATTGAATCGATTATAGCAGAACTATCCTACTTTAAATACCATTAATTTGTTGAGGCAATATTGTGTGCCCACTTACAAGGGCGAGCTCTATGAAAATTGTTTTTCCAAAAAATTAATAACCTACATAAAAATACTCTCTCTAAATTAGAGAGGACCATCACCGGTGTGGTGATGGTCCTCTCTAATTTAGAGAGAGTATTTTGATGGTTGGGTAATTTACTTTAGGTTTGGAGTTTTCAGTACATAAAGTCATGTTTTCAGCACATAACCATAAGTTTTCAACACATAGCGATAAGTTTTCAGCAACTTAAGTAATTTTTTCAACACACACTGACAAGTTTTAAACATATAATTATAAGTTTAGAGCATATACCTAGATAATGTTAAGTTTTCAGCACACAATGTTTTTACGCCTTGTATTTTTTTGAATAAACTATTATATTATATTATATTATTATATATTAGGTTTTCAGCACATAAGTGAAGTTTCGTAAACAGCTTTGTAAGGTGTCACCTAATATTTGGAGATTTTGTTATTTCCATGAAAACCATTAGGAGTTTTCCTTAATACCATAAGTATTAGGGAAAACTCCTTATACGTACCTCGTAATCAGTCGAATGTCTTTTATCAGAAACAATTATAATAGGGCTTTAGTTTCTTATCAATCCTTACAAACATATAGGAAATTGTCAAGATTTAAGTCTATTTACCTGCTGCTCTCCTATTGCTAAATATTTATAATTATTACTTGTGTTTACTTCGCGGACATAAGGACCAGTCGATTTTCTTCGCATCGTGTCTCTCACGTGGTTAATGACAGGGCTAACGTAGATATTATGTACGATGTAGATTTATGTTTTCATGCGGGCTTAAATATCTACCTACCTTAATTATTTAATGGTTTTTTATCGACCTGAAGAAAACTGATTGAATTATTTGGTCCTTTTAGGTTGTGTATTAATTTATAACCAATTATTAGTCACTCTAACATAATAGCCTAGTTATTGAACGTAGAGTATTAAAAAAAAAACTTAATCCATTATGTATGGCACATGACTTCGATTTTGTTTAAATGAATTACCTTCCTACTTTATATACCTACTTAGGTAGCAGAACTAACTCTACGTCCTCAGCCGTTATCAACGACACTATGTTTATAGCCACTAATTATTTATCTAATTAATCTACGCAATTAACACTGCGATTACTATCGCCCATCATATTCTCGTTTAGCGTCCCATGCATGCAATTAACTTAATGTGACAATTTTCTTCGTAACGGCGACCAATTTTGAGTTAGGTAGGTACAAGGTGTGTACCGAATAGCAATAGTTAATCACTAAATACTTTTAAATGTGTAAAAAATCCCTGTCCGATCCGTGATGGCGTTATTAAGAATCATACTGAGGATCTATTTATTTGTTTTTTTTTGGAAAAAAGAAAAAAAATCGCAGCATTTTTTTTCAATGGGCAATTTTTACCGGGTTATTCCATGGGGCGCGGGCAGCCGTAGCGGATGTGTATAGCCATAACTTATGACCGTTGTAGAAAATTTGTTAATTTATAATGAAATTGGGGTAATTTAGGTACCTACTAAAAACGTGAATTAATTTAAATAGGTTGTAATAAATTACCTAATAATTTTAAGTGAATATCTATGTATCTTTTTTTTTACCTGTGTAAATAGAATAGAATAGAATATTTTGATAGAATAGGAAAATAATGTTTAAGTCAATAGGTTCTTTTCTTATCGTTTTTCCAGGATTGTTTGTGAAAACTACGGCATGACTATGACAGCGGTGACATGAATGTTTCCGGAAATGTGACATTAATGATTTTCTCTTGTTCCCTGAATAATTAAAATTAAATTGTTGAAATTTACTCTACGTAGTGTAGGTATATGATGGCTGCTTTTAATTCTCAGCAATTCGGTAACAGGAAAATGTTTTATTTCGGTTGCCACCTTAATCTGAATTAAATTATTTTAATTAAACACGTTTCGCATCAAATTATTTAAAATTAATGGGTTGATACATATTTGCTTATCACTTCAATTGCTGTAATGGTCTTAAAATAATAACGAATAAATAGGTACCTACCTAACAATAGTTATTACGAGAACGAATCGAAACAGCTGTTTCTGTTTCCTCAAGGTGTGTTTGATACCAGTAGTATACCTACTGGTGAGTAGACTCAACAAATAATAATAATTATACATTTATTTTTTCAGTAGTACCTACACAATACATTATATACATTTAAGTTGGTGCCAACATAAACACATTAAAGTTTTACCGTGCACCGAAATCATCGACTACATAATTTAGAGAATTTAAACAATATAATTATGTAGGTTAATTTAGCAAGTGTTTTTATTTTTTTATTAAAAAAAATTAAATACTTAACGTCCCTAATGCCTTGTTACCTACTTACTGATAAAAATACCCAAGTAAGCATTCAAATTCAGTTTTTTCCTTACCTTAAAATATTTGCAGTGAAGAAAACGTCCTTTGAAAACTACAAGATAATAAAATATTTATCACTGTTATTCACTAAACACACAGAGTTTAGACACTAAACTGTTATGTAATTAAATTACTGTACGATAAAAAAAAATGTTATTTATATGTTAATTTATTGTTTTTATAAAACAATGTTGTAAAAACGCGACGATGAAAAATTCGCGTCGTGTTTTGCGAGGGGGAAAATCGCGCGGCGCGTGCGGCCTGTGTCGCGGTACCGGTCGACCAGAGCCCGCGAAGCCTCTGCCCCGACTCTTTATAAACAGACCAACACCAAGCGCCCTTACAAACGGCAGTTTTTAATTACAACAATTATTCGTTCTAGTTAAGACGAGATTTCTGCCAGTTCCAGCGACCGCTTGTGGAGCCGAACTTCCATTCCATTTACTTTGTTTATGTATATGTTTTATTTTTAGTCAATACCGAATATTATTTACATTGGAGCTGAGAAGTGAATCGACTATAAAATATAGGTACTCATGTCTTCACGGACATAACGCACGGCTACTCGAGCTTTATCCCGGTCGTAAATCTTCTGCTCAACAAATTTTCGGTAATCCACATACCACATGGTCATGCAAGCCAATAAACATTGAGTAGTAATAAAGCACCAGTATCTTGGTAAGTACCTATATTATTACGGCACACATAAGTATCTCTCTCAGTGTATACAACCAGCATCTGTATCTGTTCAAATTGTTCGAAAGCGATATGATATGATCCCAGATACGATTATAAAGATTAGGCTAATAAATATTTGCTCAACAACATCAATTATAGCAGAACAGTACAGTCTCATGTAGTAAGACAAGGTTATGCAGTAGATTCAAAGTTGCTTTGATGATTGCAAACATGTATTTTTCAAATAAAACAAAATATAATGCTGTTATGTAGATGGCTCTCTACAACGAGAGAGCAGACGGCCATGTCGTATGCTTCACCGCCACGCGAGCGGTGCTTACGGTGAGTAATTCGTCAACTCGTTCTACGATGGACCAAGCAACATATGAACTAGCTTTCGCCAGCATCTTCACCCTCGTTTTACCTTTATAAATTATAGCCTAAGTGATACTAAGTATTGCATTATACTGGCGAAAGAAATTTTAAAATCGATTCAGTAGTTTTTGAGTTTATTCAGTACAAACAAGAATACAAATCTTTTCTCTAAGTACATAATATTATTTATTGTAGGTAAATCACAGTTATAAAAATACAATTTTGCAATTATGTTATTTATTAATGTAGGATTGTATGGGAGTTAGTTTACAATTTTAAATAAAATATACAATCTAACACTAAACAATTTTCTAACTATTATTAGATATAACTAAATTAGTTGTTTATTTGTACAGTTAGTTTTATCTAATATTAGTTAAAATAAAATTGTTCAAAATAGCCTTGACATTCCTACTCCAGTACATAATGTATCCATCAAAACATGGCGCTTGAACTCTGCAAGAGCTGTTTCATGTCCACAACAAATGTTAGTGCTCGCAAAGCCGTTGCTAATTTGACAAAATATAAAGAAACTGTTACACACCTGTAGAGTTACGTATACCTATAGTTCAGTTGTTTTAAGGTTTCTATAATATCATGTTCTAGTATTTAAAATTAATTGCAAACCAAAAAAAAGGGATTTAAGGTATCTGAAAGCTAAACATCAAACAGATCTGACTCTGAGGTAACTAAACTACCTCAGTAGTTTAGTTACCTCAGTAGTTTAGGTAACTAAACTACCTCAGTAGTTTAGTTACCTCAGTAGTTTAGGTAACTAAACTACCTCAGTAGTTTAGTTACCTCAGTAGTTTAGGTAACTAAACTACCTCAGTAGTTTAGTTACCTCAGTAGTTTAGGTAACTAAACTACCTCAGTAGTTTAGTTACCTCAGTAGTTTAGGTAACTAAACTACCTCAGTAGTTTAGTTACCTCAGAGTGCTGTATTAGCGAGCGAAACGTTGTGAGTTCGATGTCAAACCCTTGTGCTGTAATTATCTGTGACTGTGAAAATAAACTCTTCAAAAAAAAAAAACTTAATTAGGTATTAAGCTTTGCTGGTTACATAAATACTAGTGATACATAACTTATCACTTCACTACATCATATTTAAAACAAAGTCTCCCGCCGCGTCTGTCTGTCTGAACGCGATAAAGTCAAAAACTTCCGAACGGATTTTCATACGGTTTTCACCAATGGATGGAGACATTCATGAGGAAGGTTTGTGTGTATATTTCATTAAGGTTTTGTGTAAATTGGCTGAAATATAACAATGATTTTGGAGACGTCGGAAAAAATCTTGCCGACTGGGAGCTTTACCGGCACGACGTGCGCGTTACGGGAGTAGGTACAGTCACGGACTTTAATTGATGAGCCACCTGGCACTGTTCGTATTTTAGCCGTGTAATGCAAATCGGGTTTATTGGGTTCCCGACACGGAAAGTCATAATGTCTTCGTATTAGAAGAAGAAAATTATATTTCATATCTTTACCGGTTGGCTAACTTGAGAGCTAGAACTTCAAACTTGACAGCAGAGTGCCTACCCAAAGTCAACCAATTGCAGGTCTAGCAACAGTAACCTAGCAACGATTGTTTAAGCGTAGCGATAGTAACGTTAGCGTACGGAGAAATAATAATAGTAATTTCGACAACTTCGAAATTAACGTCTCTGACGTCGACATTTCAACTGTCACTGTATTCAGCTAAGTTTTCAGAATAATCGAGTTAATGAGCTCTGATTCAAAGGAGGTCAGTATCAAATAGATTGGATAAACTTAATGCAGCATTTTATTTATTCTTATCATTGAGAACTTATTAGTCAACCTCTATGGGTCTTATCCATATTTCCGATTATAAGTAATTTATTTGTCATCTTGTTTACGAGCGTGCGGTTTGAGTTCGGGTATAATCGTGTAATCTCGTGAATGTATGAAACTGTAAAATTTAAAAGTTTGAAGGTGGCTCATCAATTAAAGTCCGTGACTGTACGTTTCCGTGGGATGATTTCCGACTTCCATGCGGGCGAAACCGCGGGCAAAAGCTAGTAGTAAATATGTAATTCAGGCATCACGTAAATCACAGAAACGACTAGATGAGCAACGACGATTACCATTTCACTGAAAATTCTACCTTCACGACTCTTTCTTCAGAAAAATAGGTAGGTAGGTAGGTAAGGAAGATAGGTACCTGACAGATAGGTGGATTTCGTAAACGTAGCTCTGGGGCCTAAACCGGCCACATTAGCAATTCCTCTAAAAGCAGTTAATTTCCTGAATCCCAGCTGTCATTAGCAATTCCTCTAATTTGACATAACAGCAATTCATAATTTGTGAACCATTTTACAAATCTCCATAGAAAACTGTCAAACAGATAAAATATTTCGTAATACGAATTACACGCAGATCATATTATGAATTGTCTGTTTGTGACATTTTACGATGATTATGATTACGTTGACTTTATCATAATATTTTTATGTTACGATACTGCGAAAAAAAAAATTTTTTTGGTTTCCGCAAACCCTTATAGGATCACTTCGTTGTCTGTTTGTCTGTCCCTCTGTCGAGACCCTTATACTAAGGAACGCGTGGAGATATCAAGTTGAAATTAGTATCAAATACGTAGGTCTAAGGTCCTTTGGAGCTCTAAAAAATTCAAGCTTCTAAGTCTATGCAATAAAAAAATATTACTTACTTACGGCCATTTGTCAACATATTATCCTATAAGGTAGGTACTTCCCGTTGACCTAGAATCATGAAATTAGGCAAAAAGCAAGGTCTCACAGCACAAGTAAAGCAAAAAGTCCGAAAACCGTGTTTTTTTTTTGGGATTACAAACTTACATTTAATTTTGCAGTTGGAGAATTGACCGTGACGCATAACGATGTAGGTACCCTTCTTTGCGCGTAGTCCGACAGGCACTTGGCTGATTTTGTATGCATTTATCCACAGATCCACTCATTAAAACTCAGCCAATAGGTTCTGCGCCGCGGCGCCTCTCAGGTAGAGCCACACTACTTTTTTTTATATTAGTTCTTCTATCTACCCAATTGTTGTGCACCTAATCAGTAACTAACATTCGGAGCTTCTCCCGCCCGGAATTCGAACTCAGAGTAAGTAGAGCGTTTTGCCATCCTTCCGAATATTAGAATTTAGTTCGCGATCAACCGCGAAGAGATCAAGTTCCTGAAGATTGAGGATTCAGGTTTATCTACTAAGTGTGTAAGGTATACGTACCTCTGGAGTGGATAAATAGTTAACACTTATGATAACCTACTAATGAAAAGTAGTAATCTATATTTTATATATAAAAATAAAAAAACATACTTACAGACGAATTGAGAACCTCCTCCTTTTTGAAGAAGTCGGTTAAAAATGAATCCCTATTTCCCTTGGTCACGCCATCACGCGTGAATGCCTAGCTAGACCGATTTCGCTAATTCTTTTTCTGTTGTGTTTGTTATTGTCAGGAGAAGGTTCTTATGAAAGAAAAAAATAAGAAAATTGCTCGGAAAATTAGCAACGTCTGTCGGGACCTACTAATGGACCTATTCCTAATGGACCCCACGCTCAGCAGTCGAGCTTGCAACCAGAAACCAACGGGGCAGTGAAAATTAGTAGAAAGATATTGAACAACATTATCGATGCAAATAAAAATCCGTGACCGATTAGCTATGAAAAGTGTGGCGACTGTGACGTAGGTACGCATATCGTAGGCGTTAGATATAAATTGGCGCGCAAAGGAAAATTACTTACAAACTCCTTAGAGGCAAGTGGAAGTAATGATTGAAAGACCCTCCTGAACCTGTTATATGATGTTTACAGAGGTACAATGATGAGCAGAGACATGACTAATTAAGATATACGACATACAAATTAATTGCAAGATCATTTCACTGGCGTGCTTCAGCGATGAAGTCAGTGTTCTAGCCGAACTGCCGTCAACTGGAAATTAATAATTAATGACGGTATTGTCATATGACTTGGAATGAGAACATGGCATTTTTCGTTTCCTTCGTTTTTAGTTCAGACGGATGTTAAGTAAGTATACCCGTAGATTCAGATTAAGTAATTAAAACTTAAACCTTACCTACCTACATTCGATAAGTCGAGTCGGTCCGATAGTTTAACTATATTGTGGTATAAAAATGGAAACGATTTTCTCACTCTGGGTAGGTAGGTCCATTTCCCATTTGTCCAAAAAGAAGATTTAATAAATCATAGTCATCTGCTACATAGTCGCCTTCCGTCTACTAAATATTTAGCAGTAATCGTTAATATTCAGCACTAACGTGGTTTATTTTATTGGTACAGAACTCGTAAACTGTTTAAACTACATGGTTTGGAACACTTATTCAAGGAGAATATTTCCAAACGAAACCGTATTATGTGTTTAAATGATTTGTAAGTCCATTTAGGGTATTGAGTCGAGACAAAAAGGGTCAGTCGTCAACAAACGGTTGTAGCGACGCCGATGTGGTGGCGTGGCGCGACCGGGCGCGGCCGGCCCGCGGTAGCGCGCTCCGGTTTCAGCTGGATAAATGATGTCCACCAACCACGATGTGCCAAGCTGATGGGTAATGCACTCCTATTAACCCCAACGATGTGGTTACACAGTCGTTCCTCGTCAGAGGCAGCCTTTTAATTGATACGAAGAATTATACTTAAAATATTTAATAAGTTGGCATTTCATGTTAGTCACTTTGTAACATTTAGTTCTGCGACTTCACGTGCTTATAAATCGACACGCGACCACTTATTGTTTGTGAATTATAATCGTATAGATACCTAGCATCTAATATTTTACAATGTAATAGGCACTTATCGATATCTAATGCTTCTTATAAGTGAACCTGCATTAGGTACTTATAATAGCCTCTGTGGCGACCGGCTCGCGTACCCAGGTTCACCTCTCTTCGTAGAGAAGTGCCATGACAACTAACGCCATGATGACACTTCTTGTACAGTAGGGGGCTTAAGGCTGCTTTTCAACCAGAGATGTTGCTATGGATGCGTTTGATAACCACCAATCATATTCATTGGTCCACATATCATAGTACTGGTGGAAAGGGGTTCAACTATGAGCTATGTTTCTTATAAGGAAGTATTCGTGCTATGGATGGGAGCTATGGAAGCGCGAGTGGTGTAGCTAGTAGCTATGTGCAGAGCAGAGTGACTTTCCTACTATCGTTGCATCGCAACATAGCATAACTCTGGTGGAAAAGCAGCCTAAAACGGTCAGTAGCAGAATCTTATGAAAATATTATGAATCATCGTAAAATGTCGCCAACTGACAATTCCTAATATGATCTGCGTGTAATTCTTAATGGTGGAATCCGAAGATCGGCAATATTGCAGACGGACACGCACGGCAGACGACCACAGACAGACCGCCACGCACCGCGCACCGAGGAATTTCCGATGTCTGCGATACCTCCCACGTACACCTTCCCACGGTCCGTCGTCCGGGCTCGTCGGTGTCCGTCCACAATATCGCGGATGGGGTATAATACAAAATAATTCATCTGTTTGACAGTTTTCTATGGAGATTCGTAAAATGGTCCACAAATTATTATGAATTGCTTAGAAGTCAAATTAGACGAATTGCTAATGACAGCTAGGATTCAGGAAATGAACTGCTTTTAGAGGAATTGCTAATGTGGCTGGTTTAGACGCCTGTGCTCTAGTTAGTAGCACACGCACTATTTGTAGAGATCTACGTAGATAACTGACATTCGGTGCTACTACCTACCAATTAGGTACATTACAACCAAGAAAACCAGCTCCTAAGCTGCTAACCAGCAAGTTACTGTTACGACCTTCTAATTGAAATATTTGCAAAGCGGTGGCTGGACGACCAATTGAAATGAAATACCACCTACCTACCTATACCTTACCTACCTACCTATACCTTTTAGTATTGTCCTAAAAGACAAGTTTATGAAGGTGGAGATGATGTAGGTACAGTTCGATTCAAACTTAATGGCGGCTCGGAACATGAGGCGAGTCGCTACGCAGTAACAATTTCGTGTGTCAGCGGGTGTGAGGGGTAGGGTACTGCGCAGCGAAAAGCTAACTTCCGAGCCGCCATTAAGTTTGAATCGAACTGTAGCACTTGAATTAACAGGAAGTTAGGATTGGACTGAAAATTCCGCGTAGGTACCTATGTCTAGGCTGACAGCTGCGTTGATCTTCGCGGTTGCTTACGTAAGTCATGAAGCATACGTCAGCAATTAGGGCAACACTTACCTATTGAGTGCCATTTAGGCAATTGGGGTTGGTTTGTACAGTATAATAATTAACAATAGTATGACCGATTAAATACTATTGGTATATTTACAAAGCTTATTTACCGCGGTGAAATGAGTGGGCAAGTGGCCACGCTGACGCCAATTGGTACCTAATACTGATGTGATCGGAAAAAACATAATGAATCATTTTTATGAGATCTTTTCCTCTATCCACGTGGATACCATATTATATTTCGTAGATACTGGACCGCTGGGCGCTGCCTTCATGAACGAAACTCGTAACATTGACGGTACGGTTGACGCAGTGATCGATCGATGGCCGCTTGTTGCACTTTGTGTTGCGGACTCGCGGTTTCTGTTCTGCCACGGAACAAACAGGTAGGTACACTTGATAGCAATAAAATCGTACAACTTGAGTTTTTTCACTCGGGGCAGCGCTAAGGTAGCCCGCGAAATTCAAATTTTCTTACGTTTTTTGCAATTTGCAAGTCAGTATCAGGTAGTACGTTGATCTAAATACGATTTGCGGCCGTATCAAATATGGATTTACAGAATTATAATCATTAGAATCAGCAATACAACTCTCTAAGTTCATGTAAGTGCATTGAATGACAATTTCATGAAATTTACTCTATAATTCATTTTTTCATGAATTTTTACTCAATATCAGATTAGACGATCAGATTTTTAGATTTAAGTAAAATATCAATAATAAACCAAACAACAAGTGGTGTGCGATTTTCTTCTTTCATTCTTTCAAGTGTATTTGTATGACTGCAAGATAGAGATAGGTACTGTCACATAACACATGACCTGGCTCTGGTTGCCTGTGTAACCTCCCTCCCTAGAGTATGTTCTGTGGTTTAACCGCACTCTGGCACTCATACATAACGTACTAGATTTTCTTAAAAGGATTAAAAACCCTGTCTATCCTGTAGGTATTCTACTTATTTTGACTTTTTAATAGTCATTTCTAACGGCCAGTTTCTTCATCAAAAGTAACAGTCAAAGTCCTATCAGTCAACTGTTCTTACGCGCTGTTGGATTAACAACCCTCGCCTCAGCGCCGAGGATTGAAAATACAACAGTGCAAAAGAACAGTTGACTGTTCTTTTGATGATGGCCGTTAGGGTCAGCACCATGGATGGTCAGCACCAACAGCTGTAAAATGTTCAAGAAGTTTTTCATTGATTAACTGAATCATAACTAATTGAATCTAATTTCGAAACAGCATAAAAGAAATGATTCTTCATGGCATGTTCGCGACGCACACGCATGTTTTCATATAAAATTGAAATAGGCTCGAATGATGACGTTTTGTTGATTGTATTTTATTTCTCTCTACCATTCTAAAGATATATAAAAACCGGCCAAGTGCGAATCGGACTCGCGCACGAAGGGTTCCGTACGTAATCACGTTTGTTGTATGGGAGCCCCTTTAATGTTTATTTTATTATTTGTTGATATAGCGGCAAAAGAAATACATCATCTGTGAAAAGTTCAACTGTTTATCTATCCTGGTTCATGAGATACAGGTTGGTGACAGACAGACAGCGGAGCCTTAGTAATAGGGTCCCGTTTTACCCTTTGGGTACGGAACACTAAAAAAGTCAAGAGACTCGAGCACCCGAGTTTTGTGTTGAAGATAAGATTTTGAAGAAGTCTTAGGTAACAACTGAAGCCTGGGCGCCTGAGTAAGGCTTGAAGCTAATAGCATAAGCATAATCAGCCTAGGTCTCTGTGAGAGGGAGTGGGTCGTAATCCATCACGAGGGCGCAGTGCCGGATGGTAGATGTCTCATGTCTTCGAATTTTTGGTTTTAGGACATGCCGGTTTCCTCACAATGTTTTGAGAGAAGCTAATAAAAAACAGTAATTGCCACACAAAATACTTTTATTGTACTCCGGTGCATATTTTTTGTTTTAGACTTAAGCCTAGGTGTTGGTCAGCACACTACTTCAGTGGGATGAACCTGGAGCTGTGAGTGGCACCAATACCGGGCCTACCGTGCTTCACAGGCTTGTATGTGACTGAGAACTCGCCGAGGTAGTGGCCGATCATCTCAGGCTTGATTTCAACCTGGAAACAGAACATTTCAAACTGTTAGAACAGTAATTGGTTTAGTTTATCAGGAATACTTGTTTGTCAAGTCATACAGGGCAGTCAGAATTATTTTACATAGATGGACATTAAACAGTTGAAGGTATCCATTTACAAGTTATAGCTTAACAATTTTTTTTCTTAAAAATTAATATGGTGGCTCATCACACACAAAATCAGTCTAATAAAATATGTCCTTGAAACAACCCCTAGACCTGGTCTTAAAAAGTAGAGAATGCACTTTGTGGTGATTAAAAGCAGAGGACACTTGCTGACTATGGGTTACAGTGGGTACAAACATACTTATAACATCACACACATTAGTGTATGAGTGTGTACAAACACAACCATCATACCAGTACTTCTGTATCATTTGATGGAATTTTGAATGTCTTTATTGATGTGAAAGATTTAAGAAGATGCGTAAGTGTTAACTATAATGTTATTGTTTTCGAGCTACCGGTCTGAAAAGACAAGTTGCAATTAACTCTAAATTGTAGAAACGAAAGAAACCCACCTGGTTAAATGTCTTTCCGTTGTAGATACCAACAATGGATCCAACCATCTCTGGGACAATGATCATGTTCCTTAAATGTGTCTTTACAATTTCGGGCTTCTCATTTGGCGGGGCTTCCTTCTTTGCGCGGCGCAGTTTCTTCACCAGCGCCATCGGCTTACGCTTCAGGCCACGGGCGAACCGCCTGCGCGCACGGGCGTGCATCAGCTCCATGAGTTGCTCACTGGAAAAAACATTTTGAGGTTAGATTAGCGAAACAGACACCGGACAAAATGAAGACCTTATCTAATAAATGGAACCGTATGAATCAGGAAATCTGAGCATTGTTTATAGACTCTAAAAGACAGAAAACTTCGATCTATCACAGGAAACACGAAGTGTTTGACAGTTAGCCTCAACTTATTATAATGTACAAATTACTTCGCCAATGTAGAAGAAATTGATAGGTACTTACTTGGGCATGTCAAGAAGCTGGTCGAGATCGACACCTCGGAAGGTAAACTTCCTGAAGGTACGCTTTTTCTTGAGAGTTTCATCGACCTGTAAAACGTAAACATTGTATCTCACTTCAGGAAAATAGCACTTGGGCACAATCCTTTATAAACACCAATAGATAGCACCGTCACTAATACTTCGATTTTTACAATGATTGCTGATATAATTGTCGATAATATACATAAAATAATTTACGAACCTCAGCCATGTTTCCGATTTGTTTGACAGAACCGAAAGAAAAGGAAAGAAATAGGATCACGTCAAAGTGACAGCACCAAAATGTTGCTAGATAGATAATAAAAATAACAAAATTAAATCCCAGATACGTGGCTTTTAATCTTATTTGTGTAATAGTGAATAAACTATGACAATCAGTTTGTTATTACTAGGTATCTTTCTGGTTTTATAATGATTTATTTATGCCAAGAATTTTACGCACTGCGCCTAAAGTAGAATTCGCCTAAATTATTCTATATAACAGCATAAAATTATTTTATTCATACAGGGTAAAATATTAGCTAACAGACGTGATTGGTATTGGTATCGTTTATTATTATTATTGGGTACTTTTATTAAATATAATAAACATTAAAAAAAAATATAGTTATGTACTTGGTTTGAAATGTCAACAGTAGATTCAACTTTTTTTTTGTGTAAACTTTACGTACTGTAAGGACGTGATGGATAAGGATATCTCACACAATAAAAAAAAAACTTTTTCAAAACTAATACAACACTACCAGTAGTTGTAGACCCAAAAAAAGAACGATTCTTTTTTGTGTCTTGTTTGTCCCATGACGTCAGCAGAGTTTCGTTAGCCTAAAATTAGTTGGACCTTGCAAGCTTCAAATATCTCCCTACAGTATTTACTATTGTAGTTCGCCGCAGTGCTGCCTCTAAAAACAAAGGCACCGTAAAATGGCGGCTATTTTAAAATCGCAAAATTAGGTGCGGAAGGCACACAATTAATCGTTTAAAAAAATAAGTGCAGGGTGCGCGTTGTTTTAAAAAAGATGATCTTACAAAAATTAAATTATAGAATAGCGACACCAAAAAGAGTTGTGTATAAAAGTCACGATCTGGAGGCAAACAGGTATTATAGAAACTGAATCCTCATGATGAGATCAATAATGAAACAAGCAGACCAAATACTGTAATTGAAAATATTTATTAACCTGTTTGTTCAACTATTTCTTCATGTGTAGATCTTAGTAACTTTGATAATCGTTTACCAATCAATTTGGGGTATGTTCTTGTTTTAAGAAGAAACTCTTTAGATTGGTGAGTCACTGCCCCATTCTCTAACTGATACTTGCATAGAGCGTGCAATGGCTGTAACAACAGTTCAGTGTACTTTGTATCCTTTTCCAATTGAGACAAAGCTTCCGCAGCTGTCTCAAGTGTGCTTAAACATCCTTCTGTTGGCTGTGTCCTTATAATATAACTACTTGTATTGCTTGTCATTAATTTTACTTGCTTAATATTATGAAGAATAGGGCAGGACGCATATATTGCTTTAGCCTGAGGCCATGTTCCGTCTATCAGTACAAGATTGTAACTGTCAGTATCATTCTCCAGATGTCTTATATCTATGGCAGTTTTACTTGGATAAAGTAGGAGTGTGTTTGATTGCTTGAGTAAATTTTCTAAGTCTTTATGCTTGGGTTGTGGAAACTTTTTCCCTTTGAAAATAAGGCACTTCTCAGCAACTAAACCTAATTGCAGCATTGGGGCAGTTCGTAGACACCTCTTTTCTTCTGCTGGGTGTTGTAGCAGTATGATAGTGCTGCGAGGATTCAACTTTTCAGGTGGTAATGCGGAGCACCAACAAACCACTGCAGGTCTCCTGGAAATAAATGGATTTATTGTCAGTTCTAAGCATTTTATACAGATCTTGACACTTCTCTGATGTAACTGAGTTAAACATAGGGACTGGTCATACTTATCAAGTCCCTGTTGACATTGAAATTCTAGTTGGGAGAATATAATATATTCTCTCCATTTGTGCAGGTTATACTTGAACAAGCTGCTGAATTGTTAACAACTCAATTAATTGTGATCCTTTCACTAGTGTGTGCATAAATGCCTTGATTTAAATCAAAATCATTTTAATCACTCTTACGTCTCTTTTATACACTTTCTCCAGTTACTCACACACTCTGGTATTTCAATTTCTTGCATTTTTATTTAAATTTTTGTTACTTATTTCAATGTCAGTTAAGTTTACTGCAATGTCAGTTAAGTTTACTGCATTGTTATGATAGTCCATATCACAGGCAGCACAGCCATGGGAGAGCCCTGGTGATCTGTAATACAGGGATTTTTTATAAACCTACTTCTGGAACCACACCAATCTCTCACAAAGTTAGCTTCTTGTTCTTGCACTGTTGTCAAAAAACTTGTGTAGAGAAAATAAAATGTTATATTTACTAAGTATATTACATTATTTGTCATTAACATTTCTCGGGACCCTGGGGTCCCAGGCCTTTGGAAGGCTTGCAAGTGGCAGATCACGGACCAACTTGCTGTACAAATTATAATACATTATTGATCTAAAGACTATACTAATCTTTATTTTATTTCATTTATCTTGTAACGGCTAGGCCGCAGGTAGGCCGCGCAGGCCGTTAACGGATAGATAGATAGGTAGGTAGTCTGATAAAATGAAATAGCCTTTATCTACATAAAAAAATACAAAGATGCTTACTTGCAGTTTGCACAAAGTTGGCGCATAACTGGAGGATCAGCTGGTATGTTGGAAAGGTCATCCCAGACGTCCAGTTCCTCCATTTTCTTTACAAAATAAAAGTAATCAATATTAATCAATTAATTTTATTTTAATATCACTGTTTTACAAATTGTATTACCTTTTTATACACTGGAATAAAAAAGGCTCTCTCTGTCAGAAAACTAAAAGACGTCCTTCCATTATTTATTACTTGTTCAGTTTGTACCTGATATTTACTTAGATCTGAAATACTATCGAGTTTTACTTAGAATAAATTACGATGCTGTTCATAATTCTATCGATCAAAATGAATTAATGAATTGAAATTTGAAATGAAATAATGAGAATCAGACTCAGCCACAGCTCAGCCACTATCACAGACTCACAGACTAGGTACTTAGAGATACTACGTATGCCACTATTGACTGTCTGTCACTGTCAGTGTCATTCTCATTCGTCATTATTCAATAATCAGTCCGCTGGCAGAATAGTCGACATCGGCTCAGTTGCCAAAGAGAAAAAAAATAATAATAATAATCAGTCAAAAGATAAAAAACTAAAACCCAACTACAATAAAAAAGCAATCAACTAACAAGGTTTATACAAGACATCACAGACAGACATATTAAAAATCCGGGGTCACACGTGTTTGGGATAAATCGAACAGATTACGTGTGACTCCGTATTTTCCACCGGCGCGGCAACCGGAATTACTCAATAATAAGTATTTCACGGGTTACGTGCGAGCAAGTACGCATAGCTCGGCGAGCTTTACTCGCCCGTCTGCCAACGCCAAGAGCCGCGAGGCGCGAGCCAATTTGACGATGAAATTTTGAATGAAAAGCTTCACGTGTGTCACCGACGGCGAGCCGAGTAAGGTCGCAAAGTTAAGTACAGTCCGATTCAAACTTAATGGCGACTCGGAAATTAGCTTTTCGCTGCGCAGTACCCCACCCCTCACACCCGCTGACACACGAAATTGTTATTGCGCAGCGACTCGCCTCATGTTCCCAGCCGCCATTAAGTTTGAATCGAACGTATATCACCCACTTTAGGTTGCCAAGCGATGAGGATAAAAACTGCCACTTGTTCACTTAAGATGTCGCTACTACCCAGAAGTCTTAGAATTTGGCTGCTTGCTGTCACTATCCATACATTTTTTGTAAACAAGAAACTTTTAGATAATAGTATGCCCTTGCGCAGCTGTGTAACTACCAAAAACGGGGACCTATGTATTTGTATTTGTCAAAGATGTTAAAATACGAAAACTGTGGAAGAAAGCACTCCGAAAAATAAATGGAAACTCGATATTTCGTCACGACTATTTTGAAACCTGAAGACTTTTATGGAATTTCGGAATGGAGAAATTCGTGTATACAGAGGCGGCGGAAGGCGTGGGCGGTGTGGGCGACCGCCTACAGCCTCGCGGTCCTAGGGGCCTCGCACCACGACGTTTTATGCATTACTTAAAAACAGTGAACGCAACGAAAAAGTTGACTCTTCATAAAACGATATTGACATGTTTTTATTTAGTTTAGCAACATTTGCTAGCGTTGCGTTGCTATAGTTGTGAATCCCGAGCTGGGGATTTTCCATTCTGTTTGTTTACTACGTTACTTTCAACGGCTAGGAAGTCAATCAAAGTATCGGGTGCGGTCCGATTCTGGGCCCCCCAAATCTTTAAAAATACTTTTTAGTCAAATCCCAAACAAGGCGAAAATATGTTCACTAAATAAAAGGCAGTATTTGTTGGGGGCCCCCTAAATATAAACGTAGAGTTATAAAATTTTCGAGTTCGCTTCGCTCACTCTTGCATCCTACATTCTCTTTTTCTCAGACTTTTCTGTAAAAGTCGACAAAGTAACTCCTATTTATGTATGAAGAAAACCTTACCTATCAGGGGCGGGGTCCTAAAATTTTCGAGCTCGCTACGCTCGCTCTTAAATCCTACTTTCTCAAACTATTTTACTGTCCTATTTTTTATATAAATATTCAAATACTATCCAGAGTGCTAAATTATTCGAGCTCGCTTCGCTCGCTCACGTATTCGTTTAATGCTCCAACTTTTTCGTTTAAGTCAAAAGAAAACATAACCTGTTTAATTAAGCTAATGTGCCAAAATTTCGAGCTGGCTTCACTCGCTCGTAAATTCTACGTTCTTCCTAGTTTTCAAAGTTCTATGCAGAAACCGACCCCCCCTTATTTTGCCACCCCGGGCCCCCGACAGTCTTCAAGCTTAGTCCACCAATGCCTATCTCGACCTATTATACCTAAAAATAATAATATTATGACAGTCTCAACTGTTTTTTTTTTTTTGTCTTCTTGCTCCACCAGAGGGCCTCGTGAAATGTACCTCGCCCACACTAAATTTAGATCACAGACTACTTAGAGAACTAACGTTATTTAGATCTTGCGCCGCCACTGCGTGTATAGTATAGATAGGTGATGCTCCCAAAAGAACTAAGTCTGTTTTCTTTACCTACAGGCACTTTTGATGTGTATTACTTATTATGTAAATTATAGTAAAGGTGTAGGTGTTTTGTATTATCATATTAGAGCAGTGCTAAAATCTGAAGCTTTTCAGTCCGGAAAATCATCCTCGAGTTGGTGTTCAACTCTGATTAAGTTATATCCATCAAAAAAATGGCTTAAAAGTCAACAAATACAAAATATCCTTCAAATTATAAAACGTCCATAATTTATTGACTTTTCCACTATAGCTGCTTTTTACCAAGTGGTAGACGCTTCCCCTGTCCTTAGCTCATCTTTTATTAGTGCTACATTCCAAGTCCCATACACAGTGGCGGCGCAAGATAAATTTAGTGTGGGCGAGATACACTCCGCGAGGCCCTCCGGTGGAGCAAGAAGAAAAAAAAAAAAAACAAAAGATACTGTCATAATATTATTTTTAGGTATAATAGGCCGAGATAGGCAGTGGCGAACTAAGCTTGAAGACTGTCGGGGGCCCGGGGTGGCAAACTAAAGAGGATCCCCCCCTTTAGTTTGCCACACCGGGCCCCGGTTTGAAATCTAGGAAAAACGTACAATTAACGAGCGAGAGAAGCGAGCTCGTAATTTTGGCATACTACCTCAAACAGGTTACGATTTCTTGACTATTTGACTTAAACGAAAAAGTTGGAGCATTAACCGAAAACATGATGCTAGAGCGAGCGAAGCGAGCTCGAAAAATTTTGCACTCTGGGTAAATTTTGATTTGAACATTTATATAAAAATAGGAATTACCTACTTTGTCGACCCATACAGAATGGTTTGGAAACGTAGGATGTAAGAGAATTTTTAATTTTTCTCGAAAATTTTAGGACCCCGCCCCTGATAGGTAAGGTTTTCTTTGACAATACGTTCATACATAAATAGGAGTTAATATATTGGAGTTACAGAAAAGTCAGAGAAAAAGAGATTGTTCGATGCAAGAGCGAGCGAAGCGAGCTCGAAAATTTTAGCACTCTACGTTTATTATTTAGGGGGCCCCCAACAAATACTGCCTTTTACTTACTGAACATATGTTGGTCTTGTTTGGAATTTAATTAAGAAGTATTTCTAAAGATTTGGGGCCCCCAGAACCGGGAGCCCTGAGGCTATAGACAAAATCCCTTTTCTGTAAGCGTTAACGCCAACGGAAAGATCAAATTGTATGGAATTGACATTAGCTTTAGAGATGTCACGTGACTGCTGCTGTCAACTGCATACAATTTGATCTTTCCGTTGGCGTTAACGCTTACAGAAAAGGGATTTGTCTAGGCCCCCTGGTCGGACCGCACCCGATACTTTGATTGACTTCCTAGTCGTTGAAAGTAACGTAAACAAACAGAATGGGCAATCCCCAGCTCTGGCCATTGAGGATTCCCCACGACGCTAGCAAAACTTAATAAAAGTGCTAAACTTAATAAAAACATGTCAATATATTTATCGTTTTATGAAGAGTAAACCTTTTTCGTCGCGTTCACGGTTTTTAAGTAATGCATAAACCGTCGTGGTGCGAGGCCCCTCAGACCGCGAGGCCGTAGGCGGTCGCCCACACCGCCCACGCCTTCCGCCGCCTCTGCGCATACATATCTAACTAATTTTCGTATAGTTTGTGATCGACACGAAAGTAAACTTAAACAATAACAACAATGGCGGTTTGAGGTCGGACGCATAGTGCTGCTACCTCTGAAGAGCGTTCAGTTTTTAACTGCATATCATAATGCTTTGCTTACCAACGCAACAACATCTTGAAGATATAAATTACTAGCTGCCGCCAGCGGCTTCGCCCGCGTGTATTTTTTATAAATTGTTACTCAGGGTGAATGTAGCTTCCTGCCAGGGTTGCGGGTTAGTCCGAAAGGGATACCGGGACCTTGGCAACAGGCAACTGAAGGAACACGGGTGGGTTTTAGTCAGTAAAAGTCTGACACGCCCTTCCGCTCCACCCAGAGCGGGAGAAGTCATTGGATGATTTCCCACCCTCAAAAAAAAAAAAAAAAAAGGGTGAATGTAGCTTTCCAATGGTGAAAGAATTTTTGAAATCGGTGCAGTAGTTTTTGAGTTTATTAATGACAAACATACACACAAAAATACAAATCTTTCCTCTTTATAATATTAGTGTAGATAATTGCTGAAATCAGTAAGTTTAGTAGAATATCAGGAAAGTTTGAGAGTAAATAGATGACAAAAGATGGCGTGACTATCAATATTTGTTTTTGTACTATTCAAATTAGCTTTTATTTATCAGTTTCGGTAATTACAAATAATAAGTTTGCGATAGAAAGCCTCCCTAGCCATTGAATTTAGCAAAATGCTTTGTTGTTAATTATTAGGTTACAATCGAGATAATTGGAAGCGTTTCTTGATATTATACGACGCCATTTTGCGCCGCATTTCGTATAGTTATAATGGTAATAAGTCTCATTCTTTCATACGTAACTTTCATACGAGCAAAAGAATAAGATGCAAAATTCACTAACTTTCTCTTGAGTTACGTAGGTATGTACATTTTTATACGAATGATTTGTAAACATGGAGGCCAAGTGTTATGCTAGTGTGAAGTAATTTCATCGTTTTGCCGTGTATTACTTGTGTTACGAAGTTTTCTGATGTGGTTAGTATGACATGTAGTTTATTATTGCTCTAAGAACAAAATAATACAGTGTAACTTATCAACATTGGGGATTATATTTCCACTTATGAATGTAAACGTATGCACTTATTTGGCGCCAATGTCCTAAAAGACCGTTATACTCGCTTTATATGATTTATCTCACGATATTTACCATGTTTTTAAGTAACATCATAGTTTTTTAGCGATATTTCTAGAGTGCGTTGTACAACATCACCAA
This sequence comes from Lithophane socia, assembly GCA_947522985.1. Lineage (NCBI taxonomy): Eukaryota > Metazoa > Arthropoda > Insecta > Lepidoptera > Noctuidae > Lithophane > Lithophane socia. The sequence continues at coordinate 4,661,255 of OX383267.1, forward strand.
GTTTCATCGTGAATAAACTGGTCTTACGAGTGTCGTCAGATCTGTCATTTCAACAAATTATGTGGAGTGGAAATAAGATATTTCTCAAAATAACGCTTTAGAACTTCAACTTTCATTGATTTCGGTGTCTTATTCCAGATTAATATAGTATTATGGGCAATTTGCGGCTGAAATGAAGACAATCACACTGTTGTATTTGGAAACATCTTGACCAACCTTGAAGTAAGTACCTTAACCATTTGGGACCAGCATTATAGCGTCATTGCGATTTACTATTTAGTTCGATAACAGTTAAGACCAGTGAATTCTTTCATGATTATCTATAATTGCTCCTAAATATGTTCATCATGATCAAATTAACATAAAATTATACCTTACATTGTGCTATCACTCAAGAGTAGTTTGCATAACTCTGTTTTGCAATGTTTTTGTTGGTTTTCAAGTTCATGGTTACATCTAGATCAAAATTCTGTAACTATTTATCACTGATTAATTGTTTTGAATAATTTTATTTTTTATTTATCTTCCAGAAATGGGCACAGAGTTGCCAAAAACTCATGATTCAAGTGGTGATTCAGACTCTAATAGTGATTCTGAGGTTTGTATTATCTTTTTAATCAATATTGTTTAAAAAAAACATTGTTCTAGTACTTAACTTTCTATTTAAAGTGTGTTGAAATTTCATGCATTAGGTAGGTAATGTTTTTCCCTGTTAATTTTACTAAGAAGTACTTTTACTGTCAAAATAATGTATGTTGGATAGTCCAACATCTCCTAGCCTCTCGAGACAGTTGCCATTACTTTTGCAATATTTGAAAATACCCTAATATTGTGATAGCCAGCTGTCGGTTTTTAGTTTAGATTTGGTAATATAGGCTATATCATATTATACCATCATACAAATTTTTACTTTTGTGATTTGCTATTACAGAACAGTAGCTCCAGTGATTCATCAAGAAGCGAGTGGGAGTGTTCTGATGCTAAGCAGAGTGCTTCCCGAAAGGCACACTTCTCAGTTACTTCATGTGATACTGGGCTAAAACTAAAGATTGCTGCTATACCACCAAGAAAAGTATCCCCAAAAAGAACCAGTAAACCATCAGTGAAAAAGAAATTGACTAATAATAAAAGTCAAAGTAAAGAAAGAACACCTGTGAAGAAGAAATCTCAGCTCTCCGACACTACTTCAAGTTCTGAATCATGTAGTAAATGCTCATCAGATTCTTCCAGTGATGATGATTTGCCACTTTCAAAATCTTTACCATCAAAGTGTTCCGCTAAAACAACCACTAAGGTAAAGAGTACTGCTAAGATTGATAATGAAGAGGGTCGAAAACCATGTGACTCTAAGGATAATGGGGCAAAAATTAATACCAAGGAGAAACAATGTGCTTCAAAGACCAATATTAGTGTGAAAAAAGCCAAAAGTGATGAATCTTCTCATGACATACCTTTGAAGAGAGGAAGAGGGCGGCCCAGAACTAAGGTAAGCTTAGCATAGTTTTACATAGGGCCAATATTAATAACAAATTAGTTAAAAGATGTACTGTAGTAGTAGTAGTAGTAGAACAATTCTAATGATATATCAATATTAATTTGAAACAAATTTAATTTCTGATAGACATTCAAATTTGTGCTAAAAAGTGAAATTCTCTCTCTTGGATTTGTTAGAAAGTATTATAAGGTAAGTTTTTTAGTTTTTACAAGGACCTATTTTATTTATTGCTAAAACAATTGAATTTGCTTAGTAAGGAGTAGTTGCTTTAAATATGGAATTTGTTGGTCTCACCAAGTTCTGCAGTTGTGTTTAAAACTTCTTTATTATTTCTTCTCTGTCCCAGAAAATGAGTCTATTACCGGCATCCATTATAAACCAGGAAATACTAATTGGATAGGAAGAGGACCGGAGGTTAGGGCATGCAATCTAGATCTCACGATAAATGTCAAGTTTTTTTTTGGGGTTTAATCTGTCTGCTGAGATGAGAATGCTAACAGCGATTTGTGGTAATATGCGATTGGATAGAATAAGAAATGAGTATATATGAGGAAGTCCAGAAGTGGCAATGGTGACTGAAAATGGGTGGAATTGTGTGTATGGGCATGTAAAGTAGAGGAGTGATAAAAATGTGAGGAAGTGTAAGAGTAGGGGAAGACCAAAGAAACGATGGATGATTTGTGTGAAAGATGATAACGCTAGAAAGGGGATTACTACCGAGATGACGACTAATAGGAGAAGTATAGAAGAAAAAGTCATGTTAAGCAGACCCTAAATAAATTGGGCTAAAGACAAGGTAATGATGATGGGAAGTCAATCTCATTTTGCGCCATTTTCAATATAATAATTAATGGATTTATAGTGTGTGTGATGTGTGTGCTGATATGTTGCATTATGTTTATGTATGATGATCATTACAGAAATAAACATTGAATTCTTTGTTTCAAGATTCAATTATTGTTTTTTATTTACAAAATATACCTACCCTAAGTAGGTGTAGTTTCTAATTGCATTTTTTATAAAATAAACGGATCATTTAAAAAAGTAGGCGAAATGTTGATTGACGAGATGTCGAATGGCCAATCTCTTGTCACGCAAGATTTTGAGTTGTAGCCCCTGAGGTATCCGACCTGAGATAAACAGACTGAATTAGGGGTTGGTTAAGTTGGCTTGAGGCTCAGAAATAAGTCAGGTGCTCAGCCTACCAACTTCCAAGAAGCGCACACTTTTCCCGTATTCTGGTAAAGTGCCGTTCATATTCGTCCAAGACTGACAGTCCTTGCGAAAAACAACAGGATTGAAAGTTCCATGAATAGCCGGGCATTTATTTTCGCCCCAGTATGGAAGTCAAGTGTCCAAGATTAACCAAGAGTTGTTCTTGTGAGGAAGGGACATAAGATCTCGTTTACACAGCCGCCTTCGTCGGTCAAAAGGTCATTAAACCTTCCGAACAGAACAAGTATTATTCACAGTTGTTACATTGCGGATGGCAGATTTAATTGCCAGAAATTTTTATGTATGGCATCCAGTCGACCACAGCCCAGGTTACGTGGTAATGAAAGCACTTTGACTTTGAGATTAGTGTTTTTCTCAAACCATTCTGGTCTTCCAAGCCATGATAAAACCTTGCTTGTAAAGAAAAGATATCCCTATCTCACTGCTAGTTTATGTTAATAACGCTAGAAAAGTCGCCATTTCAAATTGGTTCGCCTGAAGACGGAACTCGTGGATGTTCCGACGGAGCTATCTGGGAGTCGAAGAAACTACAGAACTTTGGACCTCATCCAGGTTATTGATTCATCATTTTAAATAACATAGCTGCTGTGTGCATCTTCTTATCAGCTTTCTGGCGTTTAGATTCCGAAAGTCCACTTCACAGAATCTCCAGTTCGCGAAATGCCCAATTCTCAAATGCAAAAATTCATATCATACCATCATCAGTAAGATTTTTTGACGTTCATTCTGACAACATAAAAAATACGTGTTCTTTTGGCATGAAGTAAAAAATAATTATTAAGCCCCCTTAATAATTATTTAGATACTGACCTGCAAATTGCAAAAACCGTAAGAAAATTTGAATTTCGCGGGCTACCCTAGTGCATCAACCTTAAGTATTTCTACAGATTTGAAAACATCTCTGATTGATTCCAGGAACTAGATGTTTTGGAAACGTGGGATATTTTGCGGATTGGACGCATTTTAAAACGATAAGGCTTTTAGTGAATTATTAGTTTGCTTACATTGGCTTTCAAATTGGCTTTAAATGTGCTATTTTTGTAGTTTGCCATTTATTAATTACGATAATAATGACATTTGAATAGTGAAATAGTACCTATGTTGGCGAAGAGAAGAGGTCTCAAAACCTAACCTTGGGGTAGTCGTCGCTGTTATGAGAAGATTTTGGATCACTAATTGAGCATTTTTAAGCCTTTATTCTAAGTGGATGTGTCTTATTTAATACCCTTATGTAGGATTAGATCGACGTATCCATCTATCCATGCATCATAATATTAGCTTTAATCGTCTTGGCATTGGAATTGGGAAGTCCCTTTCTTATATAAAGAAGGCAAGACCCAATGCTCAATCTGTGCTTTTTCGCATTAAGTCAATTTGGTACTTGCTAGCTGTGGCCTAAACAGGTAACAAAGCTGTAGAGGCCAATACAAATTTTATGCCAAAAAAAAAAAAACAATTCCATAAATAACTGAAAGTTTTATGTCGCTTTATGTTAAAATGTTTAACTTCACGGTTATAGAACTGTTTCTTGTAGATTATATATAACAAATTAGTCTGAAAAAGTACTTACGACACCTATATTTAGAGAACATAGTTTTTGTGAATTATAAAAAGTAGGGTTTTTCCTCGTCATGACAACGTTTCTGCAACAAAAAAGAACAATGCTTTGAATGTAGTTTTTGAGTTGACGCTTAATTCTTCCATAGGAAAATATTCAGAATTATCGGCTTAAGCGGATTGCTGAAAGAGGGGGGTCCTCTAGACGTAGGCAAAAAGGCCAAGCTAAGATGATATTGGGCGGGTCACGTCATCTGCATGCATAGTGACCACTAGACAGTCTCCACACTGTGGGTGCCGCAGAATGGACGGCGCCGCCGTAGCGGCCCCAGGACGGGGTGGCGAGACAATCTAGACACGTCGTACCACTAGGGTTGGCTCGAGGTGGCCCGGGAAAAAGAGTTGCTCAGCAGTGGGAAGTGTAGGCTAAAGTAATAAAAAAAAACGGAACGCTTGAAATGCTTAATGGCGGGTGAGCATGCTTATGAATACCTACAACAATAACTTGATCCTAACCTGATTTGTGTATGTCAGTGAAGACGTCTGTCTTACTTTTCTTAATTCGGTCTCTCGCCATTTGTATAAAAAAAAACACAAATTATTTTGACAAGTGGCCAGTGTTCCTATTTGGTACCTATCCGGGGTTTAGTAAAAATGTAGGGTTTTAGTCTTCGTGACAAAGAAATTCTTGCAATAGTTTACATTAATTGAACGTGCTTTCATGGCAACATGTCGGGTAAACACGCAAATGCCTGTAGGTCTTGAAATATAGTAGCGATGCCGATTGGCGCCCTCTAATCTACCTCCGTACCTACGTAATATTTACGTATGAATGGTACATAGCTATTTGTTAGCCACATTTGGGCTTAATGAGTTATTAATCATTGTTGTGCTATATTTAAAACGATTATCTATAAACAGTTCATAAATGGTCCTTACGAATTTATGCGCAAAAGGTGCTCGTAACTGTTTGTATGTCGGAGGGTTCTAAAGGAGTTTAGTTAGGGGGCTTTTAATGTAAGGATGAATTACTATTGAAACCAAAAGGAACCCTTTGTGGCGCCTTAATCTGGTCCAGTTTTTTCTTCACCTTTTATTATTCTTGTTTACCACATGCATGAGTACATTCGGGTTATGAGAAGGTGCCAGTGGCTAGAGCAGTAATTCCCCCTTTTAATCGTACTTTGTCGACACAGATGTGTCATGTGATCTTATTCTTTGTATTTTAATAGCCATGTTGAATTATGTATACGAAATTATTAAATTCGTCTGCCTCAGATAAAGTTATCTGTCTCACAATAACTGAGTTACATTTTTTTTAAATAGTTAAGTACATAATTATATGGAAATGTAATCTTTATGAAGTTTACGTTAAATGGATTCATTTCATCATTGGTATCCTAGTATTCAAGGAATATCGCGTTCTTAGTTCATGCATTTGATGTTAAAAACCAGGCGAAACTTGTTTCGAATTTCAGACTAGTAAAACAGCTCTCTGTAATCAAATGGTTTTAATTTTATTGGCATACGTCCAACACATTCTACACGTTAGTACTTTTTGAATAGCTTGATTTTTCATTTGCACGAACAATATTATCAAATTCGATCTTTTATTAATTTTATTAATGTATTGATGACAAGAAAGTGACAAATAGAAGGCTGAAAATAAGAAATTGCATAGTTTTTCGAAGTGATTTATGTGATTGCAGCGTGATCATTGTGATGTGTGGTGGATGCGTGAAAGTATCTAGATCGATGTTCATATCATAACACTGCGCCTGTAGAGCGGTTATTCACTCGTGACCGAATTAATTTCTACTGCTCATTACCGCTAGTCTCACTAGAAATGGTTATTAAACACGGCTTTACACACAGATGTGTCTCAAATATTCATGTAAATTGGAAGGCTCTCTTCTATAAACTCTCTCGTAAAAGTTAACCATTCATACATACTACTGCTACTACTGTTACGGGCTAGGTATCTGGCCAAAATAAAATAAAAACTTACGAAGTACCTTTGTAAATGTAAATAAAAAGTAATTTGTGATAGTAATAGAAATGGTAGGTTGTGCATAGGGGCAGTGACGCTACGAAGGGGTAGGTGTGCAGCGTGCAGCATTTAATTAAGGCGGTGGGTGCGCTTGGTTCGCGTGCCGGCCGCGGTGCACTTCCGGCTCGCCCCCGGGGCGCTGCGCTTTTTCCTCGTGGCCGGGGGAGGCCGCGCCGTGCGAGGAAAGCGCGACCGGTCGTCACCCGCGCGGAGGAATTAAAATTTTTCACGTAAACTGGTTTGATAGCGCGTACGGTGGTAGAGTGGGGGTCGCGAATACGCGCCACGCCGGTCATTAGCTGGATCGCGGCGAGACGCGCGCGCGCGTTCCGACCTCTTGCGTACGCGGTGCTTCGAACGCGTATACACCGCACACAGCCGTCAGATGTGTACACACGCGCGATGTCGTCTTCGATTGATTGGCTGATGTGATCAAGTGTTTTAGTGTGAAACAAGCGTTCATAAAATAAATATTATAATTAAAACTAACTGAAGTGTTTACGAGATTTCAATAGAGTGTAAATGTGTCGAGTTTTGTGGTTAGTTCGGTAACGTTTTTGATGTTTTTGGGATTAAAATTATTATATTTAAAGTGATTAATTATAACTAGATAAAAATCTATTTACACGATACTTAATTGTTATGCAAAATACACATTCTGCAATTGTACAAAATTATCTATCTTGAGAATCATCTTGAATATTTGTTATCACTAAGCAACAGTTCATTAATTCGTGATCATGTCACCGCATTATAATGTGGACCGCGACACTAATTTCATGCAAAACAAACACGGCGTGCGATAAGCGGCTGAGAGCGGTGCGGGGGCGGTCGCCGAATTTCCCTTATCAAACGTTTAGCGCAGCTCAAGGTCACGCGTTATCACTGGCTCGCGCGTCGCCAATGGATTCGTTCCGTGATTGCGCGCATCGCTGCACTAATCATATCGGTGCATTTGTGATTTTTGGACCATAAACTGGCTTTATGAAAATAACGACAGCTAATTGAGAACTTTTAATTAATTGAAAGTAGCTACTTAAACCTAAATGAAAATGAAATCTTCTAACTATTGTACATCTTTATTCGAATAAAAAAATTACAGTATGTAGTCACGTAGCTATTTACAAAAAAATTGCAACTTTTTAAAGTACTTAGAGCCAAAAATAAAAAGGAATGTATCTAGATTTCTTGTTGAATAGTTTGTTTCTTATAATTTATCGTCCATAAAAAAGTTAAAACCATCATAAAGCATGTTCTGAATGAAATTATTCATATAAAATGTTGCATAAACTGCGTCAGGTATTGGTTTTAATCCCAAGAGCAAGCAAGAAGTTTATTATGGGTAATTGTTTACAATAAGGTGTGCTAAGGTTCGTACCGACGTAAATCTGTTTCAGCGTGTGTGATGTAGATCGCGACCTAGTTGCGCGTGATTGAGGATAAAACAATATAAATAGCTCGTCAACGCTAGTGGACGTGAGCGGCGAGAACTAACCGCCCGCGTAGCACTAACTAGTGCGTTACGGACAGTGTTTGTGCGAGTGAAGTGCTCACAGGATTGGATTAGAAGTTCAGTGCGCAAGATTAGGAGGTGGCGAGTTATGCGGGCATGATGCGGCACGCGGCGAATGCGACATCGGCCTGGACGGCGCCCGGAGAAGTCTGGGAGTACGTCAGCCAACTCGTCAGCTCGTACCACGACCAACATCAACGTGATTGCCAGGTGCTCTACCCCTCTAGCTACACATAACGCGCCCATACATGAGCACTCGAGCGCATCGATAATAACACAACACACGTGTGACTCACGGCTCACGTCGCCTATTAACGCCTCTTGTAATTCACATGTTAGCATTATACATGCACAAGACCTAGTTAGCGTCATGGCTGATAGACAATTTATGAATGTGTACCATTTTCGTTAGCGCTAGAAACTGACTTGAATTTCTCTATAAGTGTTTACCAGTTATAAAATCATACACTTAAAAAAATATGAGGATCTGAAAGAGAAATATTTTTTGTTTTTTGAAGATAGCTTGATCCTGAAAATTGGTCTTACTTTGATTTTCATCATTTTTCTAATTAACTGTTATTTATGGCGCGTATGTAAAACATCTATTAAAAATGCGCATGTATTCAGCATTACTCTAAACTGAAGTAGATTTTGATGATTTCAACATTTTTAAAACAGGCTTTCGTTACGCATACACACAATTCTACCAACAGAATTATGTATGCCTTAACTTTTTTACCTACTATGAACTAAGATCGGTAAAACAAGATAACCGGGACGCCTAATAAAAATAATGGTTATGCCCAAATCGCTTTTGCAAACTTAATATTAAATGAATGACCAGTTGCATAGCTACATGAAAGTTTAACATTGATTTCGGCTTCTGTACGTTGAAGTTGTTTGTCCAAATGGAAGCGATAAAGTTCCATGTAATAGACAAATCAAACTCGGTCTATTTGACCGTGAAATTGTGATCGACCGAGCGTGACCACTTCGCGTACTTTACTATGGAACGCACTCACATCACTATAAATGGCCGTCTTTATCGATAAAGAGATTCTCATTGCAGCCGTTAGGATTTATAACATAATACATAATCCTTCAATTTTAACGTCAAATCATCTTGTTTAATCAATATACGATAACGTTTTCACTAGATTATCGTATAATTTAAGTGTTATAGTATAATTTAAGTGTTTGTTGTATAAAACAGTTTGATACTGATTTGTCAAAAAATAGATTAATTTAACACTAGAACCTGTTTTTATTCTCATCAGAAGAATTTTATTTGAATATTCATTTGCTATTTTTATTATTTTTTCGATGTAGAAATTTGATCGGGATCAAGGCCGCCACAATAATTTATTACCATTTTAGTTACTATTATAATAACATAATCAGTGGATATAATATGATGCTGCCGGAGTAGAAACCAGTATCAAAATAGCAGTTACTGTTTAATAGCAGAGTGAAGGCAATCCTGATTGATGTCGTTCGCCGTTAAAGCCCTGCTTGATCTTATCCTAGCTATCTAATGGGTTTAACGAGATTACGGTACCCATCGAAGAATTTACATAATATTATTCCTTGATTGGTGTGCAGCTGGTGATATTTCCGTAGACAAGAAAACCGACATTCATATTGTAACTGGTCAGTTATTTACGAAATACGGACTTAAGTAAATATCTATGTAGAGTAACACGGATTTTCAATAATTTCTAACTAGTTTTGCAAACCAGGCCCCTGGATTGCCATGCCATAGATGTAGAGTGCGCAACTCGTTGCGTTATATGCCAAGCACTACACAGTGAGTCTTCATTATGCATACTTCAATATTCTTTTGTTCGATGGAGTCGTTGTTTGTCATTGAGAGCGATCCCGCCGTTATTATAACGATCTGCTTTAATGACCGATTACGCAACGTATACAGTTTCATCTAATGTAGGCGATGATTCAATGCAATTTATTCAAGTGTACGTATATTCCTTGCCATTGCATGCTTGTAGTGACGTATATTCATTAATTGTCTACGTATTAAGCTCATCTTATGTTGTTGATACAATTAAGTACAATAGATAATTTGCCTTCCTGATATGATAATAAATATAGAAGGCGTTGGTTGTATTTTTTAACTCGAGGAAAACAAAAACGCATTGTAATAATTAGTTAGTGTATCGGTCGAAGCTATCGTGTTTCATAAATAAATGATCATCAATAAAGGTTATAATTAACAAAGATTGTTTAGCAAAACTAAGAGATAATCAAATAATGTTATTACTGCTGATTATAAACATTAACGTTTGTTTTATAATACAATTATAAATTATGGCATCATGAGTATAAATATGATTAGGGCGACAGGTTATAGACGACATTTGATCGAAAGATGTTTGAATTAATGCCGAAACGACATAGCGGTTATATTGCATTTTGCGGTATTTGACGAGTGTTGAATTTGCAGACGCGCTTATGACGACGGCGGGAGGCGGCGGTAACGTAAACCGGTTGGACACCTTTGTCGCCGCGCAACCACCGGCTTTTGGTGATATCCGCAAAAAGTGCGCAATGGCATGTGAAGTGAGTTTGGTTGGTTCTTAATCGATGCGCAGATACCGCAGTTAACGACCACAGTCGCTTGCTATACTCGATCGCATTATACAAGGCATTGATTTGCTGGAATTGGTATTTGAACCGGTTGGATCCGTCTATTCCATGTACCTATATGTACACGAACGTGTTGTTTCTACTTTCCGCCACGCGCACTGGATAATGATTCTATTGAAATGAGCAACTTCGACCGATAAAATGGCCGAAATGTTGAATCGTGGTATTTCAATAACCGAGGTTTTGAATAACTCTTATTCAAAATTAAATTCATAATTTTTCATCTTAATGTAAATTCAGTGGAACAAAAACTTGATCTTTAAACCTTTTATTACGACTTGTTGACGTAGATAACGCTGCCATGAAATGATATGGTAAATTCAAGGATAATTATGGTTTTGGTTTTATTGCCAGATTTATTAAATACTTACTTAATTATTATTAGTTGACAGTGTTTAATGTGTTAAGCAAACTGGAATAAAAATCTTAGGATGGATGAATTAATGGGTGACTGCGTTCGTCACGTGTTGGTCTCGCAGTCTCGGTCACATCGATTATATGCACCATCGCCGCATACTCATATTCAATCGGCCTCTTTATAAATAATTCGCCGACCCTCATAGGGGCCTGTTGTATTAATAATAAACGCGTTCAATCAGGCTCGTCCTCATGCGCCAATTAAATATTTATAAGGGCATTCTTCACTGTATTTCTTTTGACCATTATCTCAGGATCTTTATGATTTCGTATGTCATCATATGATGACTTTTTCTTATTATTTTCGAAACCCTTTTTATCTTGTTTCAAGATAATTGAAATTATGCAATATTCATTTTCCATGACTGTGGTCCTGCTGGCTGCGAATAGTTCATGTACTTAGTATATTATCCATTTATTGTTTGTTGATTAATTATATTTGAGGTGTGCATGTAATTGGCGTAGATAAGCGATGTTCTGTTCTACTAAAATAGCGCATTGCAATTAACACTAACGGTCATACTCCATGACAGATACCTGTCTTGTGAAAATTATTACAATTATTGCGATTTTAAGACCTTTATTTATTCAAATTTTAAGCCTAGTTCTTCAGTAGACGGTATACCTAATAAATGAAAATATTTATTTAACGCAAATGAAAATAGTCGCAGGTTCAATCAACCTGATTTCTATTACAAAATAATAAAAAATATACCAACACATACGCAGAGTATTAATAGCTGTCATTGCATAAAACTTGTTTTCATGCGATTAGATAAATAAACAAGTATTAAACAAGCATTGCGTATTGAGAACAGTAAGAAGGGTGCACCGGGAATCGGGATAAGCCGGTCCAACGGCCGTCTTACCATGGCATCGTCGTTTAATAAAGCCCCAGCGACAACTGCATGCTTTACCAGGGCTGTCTTAAAGCCAAGCTCACATCAGGGACCATGAAGTCATCCTGTATAGAAAGCAAGCTTTGATCAATGGATTTGATATGACATAAAGCAACATTCACACGTTTTTATTTAAATGTGAGACTATTATTCATTCTCAATTTAATGTTGAAAGATCCGAAGGGAAGTTGGTAATAATAATTGAATATACATTTCAATGTAATTTATGCAATAAAAGCACCTGCAATACGGAGCCTTGCTTTGTGATCCAGCCCTGGCTTCCGATCGGGTAATGCAAAACGAGACTCTGGAATAAATCGTTTACATGGTTGTCGGCGTAAACTGGTCCTGCTGGTCGCAGCGCGACTCTGCGCGATACCACACGGACGTAGGAAATCACACTCGATTACCAATAGTCATCGTAGATGTATTTTTGTGATAAAACTGTAGTATATGAACGACGGCGACGCTTAGTTAATTGATTAAAAGTACATTTCACTTGAATAGACAACAAGTTGTGAAATTATGGGATGTATTAAAAGAGCACATGAAGCTTTACTATTTACTTACCGGTAACTAATCAGTCAGATTTGATTTTAGCCGACCACGAATGATGCCACATCTGAATGTTGCGTACGCACGACGTTGGAATACATTTGTGTGGTCGGTACGGCATGTATCCGCGGCAGTGGCGGTCTTATCTCGCTATTAGAGTTATTACCGGCTGGTATCTCGCCCATCGCACCGCTTCGATTGTTTCTGAACGCGCCATAGAGCCGGGCGCTACCACCGTAATTGACCACTGTTTACTTCCACGACAAGGTCTTATTTTATACATTATTTTGCGGTTTTTGTTGGCTTTAAGATATTCCAAGCTAATAGGGAAGTATTGTTAAAGAGATTCGCGTTTATCTTTGGTTTTTATTGCGGTTGAGTACTTACCTATGCAGATTTATCCCCACTTAATGCTACGATTGCGAATTGCAGATTTAAGAATGAGTTAACTCGGTGGACTGTTTCGTTTCGAATGAAACTATTGTTACCTACACTGTTGGAAGAGATTTTCCTAATTATGGAAAAATATTGCATTCATATGCGTTGATCGGTTGATTCATAACTAAAAAAAGCATCAACGTAACGACATCGAGCAGTGAGGAGCAACGGAACCGATAAGATCGGATAATCGTCACCCACGCAGCCTTTTTCCGATTGCCGCTGTCTCGTTACTTATGATCAGGGGAACAATAAGATGTTTTTATGACTTTTATTTCACAGTTTCAGGCGCTTTCAAAGCCAATTTCTACTAATATCGTTATCGAGAAGGTTTTTATCAAATCCTCATTCCATAGTTGCCATTGTCTTCTAGCTTCTTTACGTGATACGAAGTATATTTTTACTAAAGAAATTGTAAACATGGTGACTATGGAGCTAGTATCTGTTACGCTTGTAACCCCACCTTGTCATCTCTTTATTGAGATGAGCGTCGGTTTTTCAACTTTTTAGAATATTTACTGACTTTCGGACGCGGTCGCACCATTGTAAGTTTGTTGCCCTGACTTCAAAAGGTTGATAATAATTAATGCAAGTTTAAAGAAAAACAAAGAACGATACGTCGATAAAATCCGTTCTTTTAATCCATAAATAAATGCTAAATAAAGGTTTTGGCAATGAAACTATTAAAAGAAAAAATATTATCTCAGCCTTTTTCTGAATTTGGGTCGGCTTCCAGTTTTACAAATTCGGATTTGTTTTACCTGCGTAGTTATTCATACAGTGTTAAACTGTGCTCCTAATAATCCAGATGATCTTGTTACCGACATGGTCGGTTTTGCGTCCTTGGTAGTCGCGCATAGCATCGTCTACTCAATTAGTGCGGGCGGTGATCGGAACCGGCGTATCCGCGTGTGTCGGCCTGTATGCGTGGGAATGCCTTAGTAGAATTGCTCCACACCCTTTTTACACACCACAAACAGGGCGTTGCGAAGAACCTTTATGGCTCCATTTGTAAACCAGTAGGAGTCGTAAACGAAAAGGTTAAAGGACAGCATCTTAGGGCTATAAACTGCAGAAAAGATTTATTTTCCAAAACAAATCTTAGCTGAGCTTTCCACGGAAGTCAACTCATATTTTCTTAGACAGTACCTATGCTGAACAACATTGAAATACTTCCTACTACTCCGATCCCATTTTTATCATACTTGTATCATAATAATTTGATGGTTCTTCTACTTTCTTTGATGGTTGACGCCAAAGGACTTACTGTAGCTTACACCGTACCCCCAGAGTTCCTTGGCAGTTGCAGTATATGAAAACTTTAGTGTGATTTGTCGTTTTTCGTGCCTTTGTCGTTTTATTTAGTTTCTTATTGTTATTTACTAAATCATAATTTATATTCATAATAATATGTGTACCTAACTCTTATATTAGAGTCGCTTTCTTAATTTTCGTTTGTGTACACGTGTTAAATTCTCAAGGAATTTGGGATCCTTGCCAAGTATTCATGAGGAATTTGTGCTATTTTCAATCTAAAAAATTAGTATCGCATTTTGATGAAAATTCAAATTCTCGTACTGACACATTTTTGTTGAGACAATTTTATGTCGTTGTTGATTTATTATACGCTAATTTTACAAACAAAAATACTTGTAGGTATGAAAAATCAACGTGTTCTCAGTAATTTTCTTTGATTTAACGCTCTTAAATCACTTGACAAACTATTTGTTTGTTTCTTTATCGTTTTGTCTTAAGAGGGGTCTAATCAATAAACATGCAGTCCAGAGAAGGTCGTGTGAACGAAGTTACTTACAAAAGCTGGTAATGAAATGTTCGTGTAATGTCAAGTTAAACCAGAGCTCAGTGAAAGCCGCCGAAGACTCGCGGCGCTAAGTTGGGGCAGGTCGGGTATTCTTATGGCTTCGCGCTGATTGTAGGTGTAACTTTATGATCGCACGCTTCTTGCGCGCTACTATTGTTCTAATGGGCCCTCAGCCCTCGCTCGCGCCTCTCATACTAACACCCGTCTCGTTACTTAAGGTCATGCGTTCAACTTGATCTTGCCGATTTTCTACGCTTATATGGGAATTGTTTGAACGAATACTTTGACAGTTATTTTATGCTGCCAGATTTGAATAGGTATTAAAAAAAGAACACATTTTTAGGCGTTGCTGGTTTAAAGATTTTTCTGAGCTAGTCTTCGAGTAAGCTTCTAATTAAAAGCATTAAGAATTAATTATTCAAAGATAAAGAAGGGAAATACGTTTATTTGCGGTAAACGTGACACAAAGAAAGGACGAACGATGATCTTTATGAAAAAAAGGACCTAATTGTAAATAAGTAATATTATTTTGGTAGTTTTATTTGCAAAAAAACCTGCACCACAACGTCCAGAACCTTAATTGGCGCTTTTAAAGCAATCTTAATCCTCTTCATAAATTGCCACTTGCCCGCTTGCTTTAAAATCAGAAGTTAAGTAAAAAAAAGTAAGTCCATAAATATTAAGTGATCAGAAGCTTTTTGTGTAAACATATCTTAAACCGACGAGTGTCGACGACCTTAATCGTGATGCAGCTATCGCAGTCAATTAATCTTGCACTTCTGTGACTTTTGACGTGCCGTCCTGATTCCGTGTTGCAGTGACGAGGCACGGCAATATTTTACACATGATTAGAGCGGCGCACACTGGCACTGTATGGGTAAGCAAATTGCGCCGACGCGACGCGCAGTCACGATCTGAACCTCGCGGGAACCCGGGAGAGTTTCTAGAGAATTCCAACGTAAATGCTACACAGATATTAATGGCGGTATCTCCTCCGATACACACCGGCTCGACTGTTTTAACGACTTAACGTTTCCATGACTTGGTTCCCTTTTATGAACTTTCTAATCAAGAATGAAATAAAAATTATGCTGTCGACTTCACATACCTATTTTAAATTCATATTTATAATCCATTACTTAATTAAATTCTGACTGCGTTTATAATGAGCTCTACCCGTGCGGAGTAATTTTTTTTATCAAGGATGTCAGTTATTTTCTTAGGTAATAAATGCAGGTCGGTAGTTATTCAAATGAGACGTCGTTCTTAAGCAGATTGTATCGCGTAACGGATAAGGAAGTCGCGGGCTGCTATCATGTCATCGACAAGTATGCTGCCACTGTGCCTTTGGGTAGCAAGTGAAGTCGAGGTAGGTATAATTTATGAAAACCCTTGTGTGTGGCAGTTTTGTATGACATTCGGAGACAAAGAAATATCATGTTTGATGATACTAAACTTCCTTACCTTAAATGATCCTAAATTCCGTTTTGAGTTTGGTTCACACGAATTTCTTCAGGTTCTGATAATAATCTTCAATTCCAATTAAAGTAATATAAAATCAGCCCATGGATTAGAAACTTCCTTGGCAAATCCGCAGCGCAATAAACTTTAATGTAAGTAATTACGATTTCCTCGCGGAGCTTATCACTGTTCCGTTATTGAGTAGGTAGTCTCATGTTAAATAGGAATGTAGTGTTTTACATAAATGAGAATTAACATCGTCCCGAGTCTCGTTTTATAGTCCGACAAGCGTCAAATAATAATGAAAGTTTATTAAAACAGCCTTCTTGACTCTGAATTGCACACTGAAGCATAACAAACACGCCTTCGGCTAATGCACGAGTGTTATTAAATGTTGGGGTATTATTACATGAGGCTTTCCGTTCGTTTCGCACCCTAAATGTGTATGCGTTAATTAAGTGCGGCCGGGATCCGTGGCGGTAGATTGTGATTGCAGGTATGGTAATAGTGCGCCTAATTCCGAGTCACGGACGGATCGGCGCCGGCGCGGCTCACACCGCGTACTGTGTTGTGCGACCGTCTGGAACAGGCCAACCCTCGGATCATCGTACAAAAAGTAAAACAAAGCCACAGAAAACCCACGTGGGTCTTAACAATACAGTTTACTGTTTATTGGGCTTTATCAATACACCATTAATAAAATTGTGGTAACCTACCGAAGAATTGTATTGGTCATGGTACGTTTTGAAGCACTAACGGGCGGCGCGGCGGTATCGTCTCGTTAAGTTCGTCGCTTTTTTGCTATGATGGTGTTTAGAGCCTGTTATGGCACGGATAGTTTTTTTTCCTTATCTTCAGGGCGAAAACAGCAACTATGAGTTATCAGTCAAACGAAAGAGCGCTGATAGTATGCTCACCATCATGACTTCAAACTTCTGCGTCGCAGAAGTTGTCATCGTTGCGTCGTCTGTCATAGCAAACCAATGAAGAAAATTTTTATCTTGTATCTTCTATCTCTAAATTACTTGGATTGCGAATTTCATACGCATTAAAAAAAGTTTCAAGTGCTCTGAAGTGAACTGAATAATATTAAAGATATTACCTACGCTATTATTATATTACTAGCTGTTGCCCATGATTTCGTCTGCGATTCTGGATGAAAAGTAGCCTTTATCCTTCTCCGGGTCATGGTCTACCACAGGTCTACTACTACATGGTCCAAATTTCATTCAAATCCGTTCAGCCGTTTTATCTCTTGAAACTTTTTAATACCATAGTTATTTCCATGAGAAAATACTGGTATTCAGCTGCATCCGGTTAGACTGGAAGCCGACCCCAACATGGTTGGGAAAAGGCTAGGCAGATGATGAGTTATTTCCATTAGAAAGAGAGCCGGCGCTAAATTGAAAATCACTGAAATTAATACCTACCTCTGTTGGTGTCTTGGTGTGATACCTTTTTTTCATAACTTGGTAACATTTATTAATAGAAGGATCGTTACCTTCGAAGGCTATTCTGTATTGAGGCATGCGAATACTGTATTGATTTCTAAGCCGAAGATTTTAATTCTGGTACGAGTATTTGTATCCTCGAATATTGCCTTTTTCTCATATAGTGCTTGCTACTTATCAATTAAGTCTACCGAAGTAAATAAATGTTGAAAGATTGTCACATAATATGTACCTACTTATCAAATTAGTTTAAATTAATGGTGAGGTATGATCGGTATGGAACGAATCACAATAAGTATTTATGTTAAAAGACAAATTAACGTTGGCGCAATTTAATAAGCAGATTTTGCTGAAATTAAATACGTACCTGTATTGGAGATTATAAATTAGGCAGACCTTCAGGAAAACCAGTTACTTTTATCCTTATAGATAAAAATGTAACTGGAAATAGTACATTAATAACGTAACTCAATTGAATTGATAAATCTAACATTAAATTCTCAAACATACCTACGAGTCGTTTATGAATGAGTATTCAGAATTTCATTTTCCTGTTTGTCATCTTCTTTTTGGTCGTTAAAAAGCATTAATTTTAAAGTGTATCCGATAAACTCACAAACGGTCGTGTTTTTATTTTGGCGCATCACAGGCTCCCAGCTCTTGTGTGCACAAACAACGTGACAAAGCGAATGAGTGACATGACATCACGTCTCACGAATGTCTGTCGTCGTGAATGACTGACTAAAATGTACCTTATATTAACGATTATATAAAACAAAGATGACCAATATAGCTCCACATGAGATTTACTTGACGGTTTCCTTCGCTTGTATAGTCTCCATAATAAACTTTGATTGGTTCAATTACTTAATTCACTAACAAGCCTTGAGCTCACAACACAACCCACGCCTGGATGTAACGTTTTTCTGGACTTGTTTTACGATAGCATTAAATAATGGCCCAATAAATCTTACTGAAATAGTTAAATTCTATATGATACGATATAAGGATATTATGTTGTTGTTAATAAGAAGAGTACCGATTGATTAGGAATCTGTATTGGCTGCTAACGCCACCTCCGGCACGGGCTTTCCCGCCCGTGCCCGCAAAGTGATTTATTTGTTAGCTTCTGACCGCACCCGTTCGCGAGCCCTATTAAATTAATCTCTTGATTGCGGTCGCTAGGTCAATGAGATTTCAGATATTAAGCATATGTGTCCAAATTTGTGTTACCGCAACAGTTGCATTCATCTATTAATTGTCGTGCTGGCATTTTTTATTGATGTCTTTTTAACTAATTTTCAATACACGTGTTTTTTGACCCACTGCTGGACATATTCTTCTCATAGGGTCTCTAATGGGACCAGGTCTGGTTGTTCAGTTACTTTCGAGTCTTTGACACAACTTTATAAGAGGTTCGGGTTCCAGTGAATTATTTTTATCAATACAATAAGGTCTTGTTCCAAACTCTAAAAAGCATAATCATAGTAAGTTAGTACATACTGGTGCAAGATATGTACATTTGTACGTTTACCAGTATTATTTTATGTCATGAACTGTTGCGCACACTTCGTATTAAATTAGTCTTGCGGTTTCTTCACTTGGCACACTATGTGCCGCATGGTTTTACATATCGATACTTACCTACTTAATCAAAGTATCTCTGAAAAATAATGATGTCATTATTCGTTGCGTCCCGTCTGAGTTCCAGTGAGTCGTGTAGATGACCTTCACGCTAAACGGCACATGTGGTCGGTAATATTATAATAATACTTTTGTCTTGGTCGATAATGTTGAGAACATCTAATTATAACAACATGATGCCAATAAAATTATTAGCCATTTTGACATTGACATCAATTAGGCTTTTTATAACAGTTATATTAATTACAAGCTCTACAACCAATACTAACTAAGGCTGAACTGACTATTATTATTCTAAAGATAATGGTTTACACTTCAATCGATTAACGATTTTTCGGTTAATAGGAAGCCAAACCGATTCGTTGATTTCATTCAATCTAAAAGAAGCGCGAAATTCTGATTTCTCCCACATAAAACGAAGCGTCCATTTTACTAACATAACACCTTATTCAATAGTCAAATCATATCATATAATGTATTACTGACGAATGTAATAGGTTCTATGATTTTATTTATTTCTAGAAAGAAAACAGGTTTAGCGTTTAAACAGCTTACATGTTTTATTTGTATAGTTTCATGTTTGTGTAGCGTCATTAATTTAGACGGACGGCTAGGAAGTTCTTATGGAGCTAACGCCCGTACTAAAACTCGTACGTTACGTGTGTCCGGGTTTAAATAACACGAAATTCGCGTTTAATGTAAGCAGCAGATGGACACCTATAAATTATTGCCTCCGTGCAGACGCCGAAAACACCGTGCTAACTGATGAAAGTTTTAACGTGTCGGTAATTTCTATGAGCTTGAATACTTTCAGTATATTACGTTTCTACATAATATTATAAACTATACGAACATCGCCAACGTAATAAATTATATTTAGAATATTTGGGGTGAATAAAAGAGCCACCGTTCTCTGCTGCTAAAGAAGGTTGTTGGGTCGAATCAATTATTTTCTTTACTCATCATTCTTGAAGATATCCGGTACAAATTTAAGTGGTCGTAATTGTGGTGGTATTTATTTTTATACATATCGCGTGGGTTCCTTGTTGAATTATATGGCGTATGCAAGTGCACTGCAAATTACTCTTATTTACTTACGCGGGTTTACCAGGACGTATCCATTAACCGCCTCGGTACGTCATCTTGTTTGTAATATGTGCACGTCTTCAGTCTGTACGATATGTTATGGGTAATGTTCTGAATAAAATCTGGGAATTGATAAATTTTGATACCATTATTGGCATATTCGTTGTTTTCGTAAATCAATATTCATTTTGGACTCATACTATAAGAACAATAGATCGGGATCATTTCAATAAACATAAGCATAATCTTGATATTTTCCTTCAAATAAATATTTGTATGCTTCTTAAAAGTTACCTAAAGTAATAAAACATAATATGCATTAAATACTTAATGTGCTGCGTTATAAAACTAACCCAATGACTGAGTTAACTCCACTTGCACCGGATCACGAGCAGCTGATGCATACCTATCTTTTTTGTCCTACTTCATCATTATTTTATTAAGTATAAAATTTCAGTTTTCATTTTATACACACAATACCTCTGATATTTTAATTAAAACTTCACACATGTTCATGTCTTTAATAAATTGGATCCATAAAGATAAGGTAATATTTTAATTATACTGTGTTGTGTCGATATAGTTAAGCGATATAATAAACAAAACAAACAAAAAAAATTTTTATCTGGTCGGACCCTTGGACATACAAAACTTACTTACGATTTGTTTCGTAGTCCTTTTGTCCTTATGTTATGCTTGTTTGTTTTTTTTGGGTCTGCCGAGCAATGCGCTTTGTTGATGTGATGTGTATTTGCATATACCCTTGACTCGACGACTGCCTTGTCAAATGTAACTGCATTGTTCACTTGATGATATATTCATAACATATCATTGCTAAGCTTGAACAAAATCTAATATAAGACGGCAAAGTTTGCGGTCATTAGTATTATAAATCCACGGGCGCAATATTTAGCATCTGCTATTGCCATGAACTAGCCATATGCCACAAAAAATTGTAGCAGACAATGAGGTTCGCACATTCGAAAATATCGAGGTGACTGAACCCGTGAACAGAACGTAGTCAATCGTTTTTGTTGATTTACTAAAACTACTTTAAATAAATTGCCCTGAGCAATGAGATATATCTCCACGAGCGCTCGCTTGTTTGTACTCGATATCATTTGAACTCAATGTGGCTAATGGCATCGAAGTAGCAGCCGCTAATTACAGTGGTTTTACAGCAATTGAAATATGGACTGTGGAATTGTGCCACGTCATACATTATTAAGTGAAGGACGTGGAGGTTCGATGATACGTAATAAAGTTAGTGTTGGATTGAGTGGATTCCTAGATCTTGTTTGGGGAACTAAAAATTAACAACTGGTGCATTCAAATACATATACGGTTTAGCGACTTCTTAATTACGTACCTAATTGCATAAAATTCCTGTGATTTTTAGCACCGTTATTTAAAAAAAAGTTAAATCTCCCTTAAAACTATCATTACAGGTTTATTGTACCTATTCAATGCTTTAGTACAAAAAAATACCACGACTAGAAATTCGAAATTTTCAACGCGTCTGCCGAGTTGCTAACGACGCCCAAGATTAACATGATCTATCTATAGCAGTCTAACGAATATTCAAGTATTTTGCTCGATAGATTTCCATCAGAGGCGAATGGAAATATTTTAATTTATAGAGATAACCGTCGATACGTATCATGAATATAAATGAGGCAAGACAAAAACAAGATGTGTCTGAAGAGAAATAATAAGAGGCGTTCGACAGCCACGATCGTCTAGCCGCCATCGTCCTTGAGTGCAGAAATCCTTGATGAGTACAATCAACCGCCACCGGATAGTCGTCTCCGTTCAGGGCTGCCAATTAATATTTTAACTACATGTAAGGCGAGTTGCGGAGTCTATTTCAATTCAACTTGTTTAATGTCCACTTGTTGCGTAAACTAGTTATGTTTATCTATTAGTCATTATGACTTGCTTTCTTGGCGTGGTTTTGCAGTGTAACTCGTAATACTGATGTAGCTCCGTAACTTAGAAGTTGAATTGAATAAGAAGCGTAGTATGTATGAAATCCTGGGCATTTCGCAGCCCTAGATTATTGATATAGCGTAGGTGCTAGCAAGTGTGACGACAAAAACTAAAACTGAAAATAAATGGTTTCGAAACGCCTATTAGCGCTGTGGTCGCTGGCAATACATGTTCAAATGCGGACCACTAGCCGTATTTGCAAATAGGTGATTATACGCACCTCGACGTAGTCATGAAATATCTTAACTGTGTTCTTTATGTGTTGTTTGGCTGTTAACGTACATCATTTCTATTATTGGATATTATTTCTTATTCTTTAGCAAACAATATAAAACCGCTTGTATGATATTTTTTATGATTTGCATTACCTACCAAAAGCTACTTAATTTTGAAGTATGTATTAGGTACTGGATTTTAGTATTTAAACTTAAAATTAATATCAAAACACCATAAAACATTTAATGCAAATAATCTTGAAATAATTACAATGTAGATAGCGACTGCAGAGATTTCCGGTAGTCAGTATTTATCTCCCCATACATACATCCAGCCATCTATGTAATACGTTTTAATCGAAACGAGTACGTAAACATGTCACGTGTAAAATCCAACCGCTGCTTAAATTGAATTTAACTCGAACCACGACCTGTCAACTTATCGAATATAAATTCTCTTAATAATCGTTACCAATTACGTGAGCGTTCGGCCTCGTACCGCACTATCAATCTTTGCAGAAATGCTGTAACGAGCGATTACTACGAAGGATTAAGATCTTTTTGCGGTGGCATGTAAGGGAGAAAATGAATTGTCGAATGGGACTTTGATTGGTCTTTTTGGTCCGTAGCGACGTCGTCGTGAGCCGGTCCGCCGCGCCGGCACCGCGAGAAATGTTGGACGTTATGAAACCATCGCTGACAAACTGCAAATAAGACTGGCCTTAACTCTAAACACTAGACAAGCTCGCCGGTCTTTGTCGCCAATTGCATAAATATGTACTAATATACTGAAATGGAATTTAAATCAACCGCACAATCGCGCAATAGCTAAACAGAAGTTTGTCAACAGTTCATTTTCATACAATGCATTTGTTCGTCTTGTCTCTAGATGTCAAACTCATCTAATAATGAGAATAGATCAAACTTGTACACACATGGTATGATTCATACGATCCGGTTTTGTCTTTAAGTAGACAATCATTGTGTTGTCTTACGACCATTATTTGGCGATAATTGTGGATCACTGATAGTTCTCACTACAATAATTGCATCCAACGTAATTGCAGAGTCAGAGGTGCTTGACAATTAATGCAAATCTTTAGTAGCTAGAAGTGCATAGAATTATTTATAAACTTTTACTGTTACAATAAAATGTTTTTGTATATTAGATGCAACATGTCAAACCACCCAGCACAAGCTACAATTCATAATAATAACGCTAGATAGAGACATAGTTTTAACTTGACGACCTCATCTTGTTTTTAAAATATGATTGACGTGTAAAAGTGTTTGTACAAACCTACTTAGAGAAATAAAATCATTTATCATGGTAATACTTTACAAGTATCTAGCTTTACACCAACTTGATTCATAACGTTTATTTTAAACATTTACTTAAATGCTATTTTTTAAACTTTGAATTTCGACAGTAGGTAGTTTTTATAAAAGGCAAAAAATCTGATGTAGCTTGGTTTATGATAGTATGACTAATTCACAGAGTCATTTTTGCTATTTGAAACTAATTTGTCCAATGACATCAGCCTTAGCTTTTGCATATTTGGAAGAATTTGTGGCAATGTTCCTTGTCTTCCAATATTTGTGACTTGCGGCTAGTTGCGTGTTGTTGTGTTATTCCTGCCTTAATTAATTGGTACACACGACATCAAGCTATACATTTCCAGTATAAGCTGACCTCGCATTGTACAGAAATCCTATACAATGCGAGATCAGTATAGAAATGTATAGCTTGATGTGTAGCTGTGTGTACCTAGGCGTTGATAACGTAAAAATAACGTCTTCTTAGTGTAGATTCACGTCCTATCTTATTTTTTACATCGCGAGAACGTGTATTTTTTGGTGAAGTGAAGCTTACTCTCGCCACGCGACAATATCTGACAGCGAGTCTCGGAGGTGCGACCCTCGACAGTCTGTCACAGTCAAGTTCACGGCCTCCTCGGCCAACGTTCCGCAACATTTCCTCGTTCTGTCTCGTTACTCTTTATTTATCATCGCGATATATTGAATCGAAAGCATTGCAATTGATAGCCTTGTCTCGCAGTTTACTTACGACACTCAATTACTTTATTGTACTTTTATTGTTTTCAGATCTTCTTCAATTACTGTGGATAATTTATATAAGTAAGACCGGTTTATAGTTCCTTGTTACGATTGTAGTAGCACGTTCCATCACGGAACGCGTGACAACGAGGTCCTTTTTTATGTTACGTCAATTATAAATTATAGTCGATTAAATAAGAGGTATGTCTCCATGTGATACAACCATTTTGAAGCGCTCCACGTGTATTGTTCTCGACATTAGCACGGGGTCGACGACCATATCTAGCAAATGTTTGCCGATCTTGTGGCGAAAATGGATTTGACATAAAGTTGCATTGATCATTAAACATTTTTGGATGCATGTATTAAAACAAACCTTTTCAGCGCCTAAGTGATTTGAGTTCGATCACTGATGAATTTCACTAATCATTTAACTCTACATTGTACAATTTATGACTTTCTAACTAAAAAATGGTTTCAAGAAAATTTTGCTCTGTTGTAGCCTTGTAGGTATTTACTACTGTCTTCTTAAAATATGCCGTTACGCATTTAGAATTATCCGTTCATAGAGTTGACCGTAAGGTTCTAATACAAAAAGTTGTTTACTAGTTCTCTTTACAGTGCTTTTTTTACTCACCATTAATTGGTGCTCTATTCACGAATAGTATGCCAGCTAACGATGGCGATATAATTTGATGGGATTCACAATTTAAATCTTTAATCAATTATTGTAAATATACAAAACATTATCGACGCGGTGCCACATTTTCCGTTTGTTTGGCGTTGGCTGTCAGATATAAATCTCCTTAGATCACGAGGTCGTTAATGTGATATTCGTGTCGGCGCCGTCTCAGATAGGTACTGTTATCCCATTGTCGATTCAAATGTTCCGCGCTTTCATATTTGTCTATGTACAGCTATTGTAAGATTTAGTTCCGTGCAAGTCAACAGATCGATATCTTTCCAATACATGTACTTATAGGTTGCATTACGAAGCTTTTAAACGTATTTGAATACTTGTGCGATTCCAATCTCAAAGAGATCTTAGCGCGATAGTGCGAGTTAATCTGAATCAATTATTATAATCTTCGTTTTGAACAGAAATCATTATTGTTATTGTCCGTTATCTTAAGACATGACTCACAATAGTAGCTGTGTGTTAACGGTAGTTTTTTTTCGATAACCCCACGGAATGAGCGGTTGCAAATTGAGGTATTTTTGTTTTAAGTTGGTATAAGTACTTAGGGGTAATTCTTACCTGTGTTGTCTACACGGGCTGTGGGACTTAGGGTCGGTACTCGGTAGTTTCCGCTGTATTTGATATGCTAGCCGTGATAAGACCCGGCGGCCACGCGACACTTGCTCAACCCCTTCCAGTGCCGAGGGTTGGTCGGTCGCCCTTCCGCCTTATTGATTAGCACCCTCGGAGAATTAACTTAATGGTGAAAACAACACACACGTCGTCATACAAGTATCGTATCCAACCATGGGTACATAAAACTACCTCCTAATTACAAGCTTTTTTTTTGTTGTAAATTCTACTTGAATCAGATTATTTTGTTAAAATGTCAAAATGTCAGTAAGCTCCATCAGAATTTGTTTTTGCAAAAACAAAAGAATAAAAAGTCAACTTATTTGTTTTTCCGCATTTTAAATAATGAATTAAGTACAAGAAGTTTACATTTGTAGCTCTTCGTCGGCTGAAAAGTTTACTAAAGAGACATAGAAAACTTGCCAAGGCTTCTTAAAAGTTTCATTACTTAGCATTTTCCTCTTAAGGTAAATTATGAAATTGCTACCGGTTCATTAGACTCTAACGGATACAAATGCTTATTGAATTTCTGCGAACCAAGTAAATGTTGTTTGATAGAGATAGGGCCATTCCCTATTATTAGTTTACTTTATAGTAAACCGTGCGAGCGCGAACCAGTAACACCGATCGAACCGTGTTAGTTAAGTTAAATAATACGAGTGTGTTGTAAATCCCTTGCTTTCATTGTACTATCGAGAATCGTGAGTTGTACATTCATTCTTGAAAAGGCAATCTGGGAATAGAAGGACAAATACATGCACGGTCCACATAATCGTTGCTGCATGCCTATGGCTCAACTCCAGACTAATTAAGTGCATTTTGGCCGAAGTCACGTTTATATTTACAGAACATGTCAAATTAAAGTTAACTTTACAAATGTATGTGTTTATAAGGTTCGATTGGTGATCGTTAAATTTTATGCAGCTGTATGAGATCTGAATGGGTACTTACGAGTGTTAAGGTGTGTATTGCGGTCAGCGAGGAACTTACTCGCAGCGTTGCGTCACTCTGCTGTCGGTACTGGTTGCGCCAAATCAATCTTGGGCACTAATCGCACCTCTCGCCGTCCCGTTGAAATAGTTTGCAATATCAAACTACCACAATTACATTCGATTCAACCAAAACAAGTACAACTAAGTGCATAACATATAATTGAAATAATTTTCGTGATTAGGCTATTTGGTTACATAAACCAATATGTAGTTGGAAATTAAAGATGCATTTGATTTGTACACAACTGCGCAACAATAGAGTGTAGAGAATATTATTTAAGTAAGTACGTTATTCATTAAACGCATGGACTAAGTATAGTTTTTTTTGTTGTAGTTCACGTCGGGTGCGGCGGAAAGCGTGGCGTGTGGAACTAGTTCGTCATCGTCAAGCTCCTCATCGTCATCGTCGTCGTCGTCTTCATCGTCATCGTCATCGGACTCAGACACCGCGGACGCCGCTGGCGGCTCTGCGCACGCCTCGCCTGATGACTCTAACGCTGCCCTCGCGGCCGACTGTCCACTACAGGTGAAGAACACGTCTTACAATACCTTTGTCATGTTTCATTGTTGTATTGTGTCAGTAATACACGCGGTTTAATCAACTTGTCGGACTTGAGCAGGTCTGGTTGCATGACTGTTTAGCAGGTGCCGAGAGCTGTTCAAATGAATATTTAAAGATTATTTCCAGTAACAAATAGGTCGTCAGACATGACCCGCGCTCATTGTTAACAGTGTATAGATAGGTATAATAGCAACGTTAGTCTGTGTTTACTGTGTCTATTTGGGGCAGTATACTGAAATATATTTTGCAGCTCATCGACGATGCAGACCTTGCGGAACTATTTCCAGAACAAACACCGAGCGCGCCGACGCAACAGCCCAATTTCTCGACCTTTACTGTCCACAACGCCGCGCCGGATAACGACGACAAGTCCATTGCTGATAACGGTGAGTGATCTTCACTATGTTTTAAGCCTGACCGATCGTTTTATTAAATCTTGCTAATTTCATCAAGACGTCTATATTTCAGGTGATGGATCCAGTAGTGAAATGGAACTTACGCCCCAGCTGGTGACAGCTGCAATACAAAGGGCAACAGCCGATTCCTCAGGGTCGGAAAATGAGTGTTCGAACTCAGATACTGGGCATCAGAACACTACACACTACGCTTCTAGCTTACTACAGCAGTTCGTTCATCAAACACAGCTACTGAGCAGTACGGCGCCTTTAACATCTATTAGTACGGCAGCGACAACTTCGTTATCGTGTGGATTAAATCCTACTACGATAGACGGTGTCGGGACCATCAGTGATTGTGTACTCGGACAAATAAATACTTTGCCTGAAATAGCACCCATAGCGCCAAACTTCTTATCATCAAGTCAGAATCTGAGTCCGCAACAAACAGAAGAGCTTTCGCAAAATTATAAAGATCTTGAAGAGATTACATCGGTGACGGATTCTGTGGATATATCTATACCTAACCCACCGAGTCTAGAAGACTGTGTCGATAATAATGACTTCATGACATTGGATATCACTCAAGGAGGCTCCGAGCTAGGAAGTGCCAGTGATTTGTTAAAAAGTTCTCCTATTACCGTAGTCAGTACTGATTTAAATCACTTAAATCACATTGATTCTCAGAAGTTAGATACAATCAGCACGAATTCAGTTGAATCTCAAGAAGACGTTAAAAATGTTATCGTAGAATCTAGAAGAAAAAGAGGCAGGCCTCGAAAAGTTCGAAAAGCTGATGAGTTTGACAACAAAGGTATGGAATCTCACAAAGAAGCGAAATCGGTAGTAAACGTAATTAATTTTCACAACAATAATGACCCTCCGAATGTTTCTCCAGATTCTGGCATTCTGTCGAATCACAACTCTCCCACACATTCTCCGTTGCGGCGTCACGATGTAGATGAAGGCCACAGTAGACTAGGTAGGAAATCTATTCAAAAAGAAAATACCACAAGAAGAGCAATGCGATCGAAATCCAAAAGCAGAAGCCGTGCCCAGAACAGATCAGATTCAAGTGATTGTGACTACCAGAAGAAAAGAATAGAGAATGAAATCAAACAAATTAAAACAGAAGCACCATCACCAGTCCCACTGAAACAGGAACAAAATAAATTTGAAAAGAATAAGAAAAATGATCACAAACTGGATATAGCTGCATTAGATAGAATGTTATACGCCACGGACAGGGTATTATATCCGCCTAGAAAGAAAGTGGGCCGTAAACCGCAAAGTAAAGCGAAATCTACTAAGAATACTCCCAAAACTTTAAAAGACAAGAATCAGTATGAGTCTGGTGATAGTGACGAAGACGCTGTACCAACAAATAGGTCAGTGTTGTCAGGAGTGTACGCCAAACGTAAAGAACTAAATAGTAAACTCGCTAGCTTACCGAAAAAGAATAATAAAACATTTGGTAACACTTGGAGGGATAATCAAAGTGAAAATGAAGCAGCTGCAGATGATCCGTTAGATCCAACTTGGAAACAAATCGATCTGAATCCTAAATATAAGGACATCTTATCGGGTTATAAAAGTGACCACGAATTCAAGCCATATAAAAGCTGTAGTCGCCTCATAGAGTCGGGCTACAAGAGTGATTATGGGTGTAGATCTGGATATAAAAGCGATTACTACCGTTCCGGCTATAAAAGTGACCACAAGTCGGGTTACAAAAGTGATAAATCGGGATATAAAACGGACAACAGTGTTAGGAGCATGCGGAGGCGTATGAGAAAACTGAAGAAGACTAGGTCAGTAAGAGATAGGTCATACTATAAAAATCAAAAACATTTTGTTTCAGACCAAGAGATACTGGTTTTAACAAATAAAACATTCAGCAGCTTAACTTTAGGTCACAGTTCAAGTGATTCTGAATGTGAAAGTTACTTGAGAAAACCTAGTGCTAGCCCAAAGTACATAAGTGTTTGCACAAAATATCCATTGCCATCAAAGTACGACTTTGGATTTTCAAAAATGAGTAAAAAGCATGTGTTAAGACTGAATTCATCAGACCCGTTTGCCCCAGGCCCAGTATTTAGTGGCTTACAACGCCCAGTAACTACTTGCAATATTTTTAAAGTGAGTAACAACAACAACAATAATACTTTACTGAAGTCTCCGAGTAAAGCTAGCAACGTCGGAAATTCATTGCCAGCACTAAAACCTGCATTTACGCACAAGTTTGGATCTTCACCGATTTGCATAGCTGCTAAAACTTCGGGATCAAAGAAAGAAAATGATAACAGTTTCAAATATTTCCCGAGAACACCATCACCGAAAAATCGTAAACAGTTAAAAAACGGAAATACTTCCTTTTCAAGTGGATCGAAAAAAGAGATTACATCTAAACCGCTGCCTAATATTTTTGAAAAAGCTAAAAACAGTTATGTTCCAAACAAGTCCTTGTCGAGGAATGTTTTTCTGAATTTTAAGAAACCGAACCTAAAGCCGTCTTTCCACATCAAAAAACATAGGAGAACAGTAGTGCTAGCTCCACCCAAAATAAATTTAAAACCTACGGAAAGACTTTCAAGAGTAACTGTTAAAACAGAAAACAAACATCATCGACACAGAAGTAAAAGGCGACATCGATCCAGATCCGTTTCCAAATGTCGAGAAACTTACACAAAAACGATAGAACTTGTAGATCAAAAGTTTAGCCAGGATATGGACAATTTGATTTCCAATTTTATAAAATTGTGTCAGATAGCGCCTAAATTAATGCCAAAATTGACGAATGTCGCACAAAACCCGCTTAAAACAATGGAGAAACCATCCGCTGAATCAGTGCCT
The DNA here is from genome assembly GCA_947522985.1 of Lithophane socia. Classification (NCBI taxonomy): domain Eukaryota; kingdom Metazoa; phylum Arthropoda; class Insecta; order Lepidoptera; family Noctuidae; genus Lithophane; species Lithophane socia. The sequence goes on from OX383267.1 coordinate 4,691,919, forward strand.
ACTAAAGTAGTTAAAAGGGGATCGAAGAAACGCAAAACATCAGATAATCAAGAAATCGCTACACCTACTTCTAAACGGAGACACAAAAAACAATTAGCAGAATCCCAGAACAAAGGTGGTAAGGATACCAATGAGCATAAATTGCCTCTTAAAAAGCGACATTATCACATTAACTCCTCTACAGGTAATTCATTGAGCCTAAGCTTAGTAACAGCAGAATTTGATGAGAACTCGAAGAATGGCACAAGCCCTGAAAAGTTCTTATGTACTGAAACTGATTGTACGGGAGATGTCCAAAGCAATACACCTGAAGATTCCCCTAAACTTAAAACTCCGCCAGAAAAGGGTAAAAAGAACAGTGATAATTCAAAAACTGCTCAGATCCCAAACACTCAAGACAACAAAGCTCAAAATACTGACACTACATTGAAAAATGCGAAAGTAAGCGGTAGTGCAGTTGGAGATAACAGTTCATTGAAAGTTGATGATAATAATCATACACCCACAAAGAATCATTCTCCAAATTCCCTAAACGCAACCGATGATGAACTTTCCATCAAAAAACCTACTGCCGAACAATCGGAACTTTCAAAGAAGATATATGAAACATCTGAGAAATTGAAGGCAGTACATAAAATGGTTCATGATTTAGAGAAAAGTCTACCGAAGTCCAAAGATCCTGAAGTGAAACCAGAATCCAATAAACAAGAAACGAATAAAGTTTCATCACCAAGATCTGAAAATAAATCTTCACCTACACGTCATTCCGCACCGATCGTAACACCAAAGAAGCGACATAGACTTGAAGCAGAAAAGGTTATATCACACTCGAGTCTGGATCAAGTTGTGCAGTCTTTGTCTAAGAAGCTATCAGAAGAAAAATCTGTCACATCATCAGACGTAAAGGAAACCAAGGATGTCAATCAGAATAACTCCAAGGAAGATTCTAAAGAGACTGAAAAGTCTGATGCTTTGACACCTAATACTAACACGCCTTCAGCAAACAACGCAACTATTGATCCATTGAAGAGCATGTCTGCTCGTTCTCTGTACAAAAGCTCCATCCCACCAGCACAAAAGTCTGAGATAATGACACGAAAGAAAAATAGACTGGAAGGTTTAACTAGTAATTTAGTTTCTAAAATAAATCCAAGTGCAGCTACTAAAGTTTTAGATACTTTGTTAAATAATAATATACGTAAATCTATAGAATCTCGTATTTTAGAAAAAGAGAAAAACACTACAGATCCCTCTTCTAAAGTGACTGATGAAAAGAGTAAAAATAAAGAACCATCACAAATTAACACAAGAGCTACAGTTATCAAGTCTCCTGTGTCGAAGGGCAAAGTTATAGACACGAAGAAGTCGAAGGCGCCAGAACCTCATGTTGAACAATTACCTGTCGTCAATATCGATAAACCAACCGGCATATTTGAATCATCGATTGATTTAGAAGATCAGATTCCAAAATCTTCAATATGTGTAAGTCATGTTTTAGCAGATGCTAATAAAGCTAAATCGAAAGCAAAAAATAGTGATGGGAAAGCTACGAATTCCTTACTAGCCCCTATTGATACCGAATCCGAGATACCGCTGGCATTAATATCAGAAACAGCAGACCCTATAATTAGGCCAAAACGAGGAGAATCAATCGCTGCAGTGATATCGGATAAACTTCAGGAAACTGGTGGTCATAATTTGCGACAGACCAAGAGGAATTTGAATACCGAGACTGAAGAGCCAATTGATAACAAGAAAAAGAAGAAAACTAATAATATCCTAAGAGAGAGCAAACTTGTTCTACCTGCCAGGGTTTTGGTTCCAAAAGTTCAAGCAGAACGCCTAGCTATAACAGACACTGCGAAGAAGATTACTTTGACCACTAAAAAGTCAGAAGCAAACGACTCTAGTGACAACAGAACAGTTGAAACTTCTAAAAAGAAAACTAGAAGGCGTAAAGCAATCAATAGAACTGGCTTCCCTAATATTAAAAGAAAGAAGAAGAAAGTCGAAAGCAGCAATATTACTTCAGACAGTCATTTCACCTCCGATACTGATAATAATTCGTCTGCATTCGAACGAGTGCCAAAAGATGGCGAAGCAATGAGTAGTTTCTTGGAACGTACCACTAGCAAGAAGCCTGAACTAAAAGTAGTGCTAAATAAGGACGAATGTCCTAAACAAGGCAGATTGACAGTTGTTGCTCTTGAGAAATTACAAGGCAAAGAAGTCCCAAGCGATAACAATAATAAAGTAACCAAGAATACTGAGACTGTAGTAAGCGAGAAAAAAGTAATGAATTCATCCATTCTGAGAGCACCAGCCCTTCAGCTAAAGAGTAAGACTGAGAAAGAGGTCAAAAATCATATCAATAAATGGGAAGTGCTCAGTGAGACAGATAGCATTCCATCTCTAGCCAGTTCCCTGAGTAATGATCCCGAAGACAGCATACCATTGAGCCTTTTAAATTTAAAACCTGACAGGCCTGTCAGTCGTCTCGATAATTTAGAGAGATTGAAACGCAAGACGAGGGCAATGTCACCTTCTCATGAAATTGAAGAAATATTTTCAAAGAGAAAAGTGGTTGAGAGGAATTGCAAAATCGGTCTGAGGCCGAAATCAAGTCTTGCAGTTTTATGTCCCAGTGAAAGAAGACAGACAAGGAGTTCAGATAATACAACTGAAGAGCCGAAACCAACGAAGACCAAGAAAACTGAAGCTAAGAAAATAGTAGTTGAAATCGAGAAAGTTACTGAGAAAGTAACTAAACCTGTTGCTATAGCTCATAGAAGAAAGTCAAGGTCTTGTCAAGTAAATAAGAAAAGAGAAGTGCAGTCGAGTTCTCGTGAGAGTTCCGTAGACACCATTGTGAGTCGTAAAATTGATTCAAAATCTCGGGAGCCCTCACTAGACACTCTCGAAAATGATCCTCTGCCGCTCAATGAGAAAGAAATAGATTTCGAAAAGAGTATTGACGTTTTATCCAAGAATATAATTTGTAAGAAACGAGTGGCGTCATCTCGCGACGACAGTCCCGCTAGCAGTGTAGACAACAGAGACAAACCGGTTATATCGAAAAGGAATCCGCGGCTACGGAAGAAATTCTTGGCCGCTGGATTGTTTTCAGATTACTACAAAGAAGAGTAAGTAGAATTCTTCTTAATATTTACCATATTTTGGGCTACTTTCTTTCTACTTATCGTTCTGTTACATTTCAGTCCAAGACCGGAAGGGAAAGGAAAGAATCTGGTGACCCAAACTGAATTCCCGCCCGGGCTCCTGGCTCCGCCGCCATATTGCGAGCGTTGGGTCCGCCGAAGATTGCATCATTTCTCTTTGCCTTACGACATTTGGTGGCAACAGCATTACAATCAGCCAGTACCATCATGGAACTATAAAAAGATACGCACAAGTAAGTAAAAACTACAAACTTCAATTAAATTAGTAGGTAAAGTAAGGAGCAACAAGTTGCAAGCGGATTTAGTGGTAGATTTTATTTCTATATTTTAATATCCACAACAGCACGATGGCCGCCATGGCTCACGCACAATGGTCCACCTTTTAAGGACTAAGTGCGGAAACCAAACCCCATAACGAACGAACGAACGATATCCCCAACAATTTTTTGCATTTTTGAGGTATTGGGTAATTTATTTTTGTGAAAGTGGTGGAATGGAAGGTGCTGTCATTGTTGAATTAATGACTATAAAAAAAAATACATAGTAACTTGTTGGTTATGTTTAGCATTTTGAAATTCCCACACCAACTTTTTTTAAATCTTAACTGAAATGTTTGTTATTTCAGATGTATATTACGATGTGAAACCTTCGGCGGAGGAATGTGAGAGCGTAGCATGCAACTGCGCTCCATCGTCGGGATGCAACGAGGACTGTATTAACAGATTAGTGTATTCGGAGTGTTCGCCACAGCTCTGTCCTGGCGGGTAAGTACATACAAACTAGCTTTTAAGATAGTTAATTGATTCAGGCGTGACATTGCGGAAATCCATTATAAAATACAATAGACGCTGATATATTTAGTAAAACATCATCATCATCATCATTTTCATTTCATGTCATTTTTACTAAATATATGAGCGTCTATTGTATTTTTTATACTAACTTTTGTGCCTAGTTGATGGCAATAGGCTCGCCCCTATTACAATGTGACTTAAAAATGACAGGATAAATGTTAGTGCAATAGATACACCTCTGGCTAACCCTTCGGGAAAAACAGGCGTGATGTTATGCAAATGAGGTTTAAATACTCGTGACTGCTTTTTTGGTGTATTGGTCGCAAGAGTGAATGTTGATCTGCTGAGGGCTGTCGTTATATTCCGGGTCAGCTGAAGTTTTGGGTTTTTTAATGAGAAATTCTCAGTAACATCCCAGGCTTTGCATTTGTCCAATAGGCTTGCTTCATATTACTTGGGACTTGTAATAAACATAACAGACGAATATGATGAACTTTAATAGATCGGCCATAAACATAACACGAATATGATGAACTTTAATAGATCGGCCATAAACATAACACGAATATGATGAACTTTAATAAACATAACACGAATATGATGAACTTTAATAGATCGGCCATAAACATAACACGAATATGATGAACTTTAATAGATCGGCCATAAACATAACACGAATATGATGAACTTTAATAGATCGGCCATAAACATAACACGAATATGATGAACTTTAATAGATCGGCCATAAACATAACACGAATATGATGAACTTTAATAGATCGGCCATAAACATAACACGAATATGATGAACTTTAATAGATCGGCCATAAACATAACACGAATATGATGAACTTTAATAGATCGGCCATAAACATAACACGAATATGATGAACTTTAATAGATCGGCATAGCCGTGATGCTATGTTCTTTTTCACCCAAATCATGCATCTGTACATAATCAGCCTATAATGTTCCCATTGCTGGGACAGGCTTTGTCTCTTTGAGAGAGAGTGGGCCGTAATCCACCACGCGGGCCCAGTGCGGGTTGCTAGAGGTCACAGGGTTTAGATTTTTTGGTTCCAGGCCATGCTGTTTTCCTCACGATGTTTTCCTTCACCGTTTTGAGAGCGTGATGAAATAATTTACACAAAGTAAAGCGCCTGTCTGGGTACGAACCCATGACCTACGAAAGTCGGGGCCGTTACCACTGGACCAACACTGCTGTGCTTTCTGTAAAACTTTCGCGAACGGTATAAAATTATTGTTTGTTATTTGCAGTGATAGGTGTAAGAACCAACGCATACAGAGGCACGAATGGGCGTCGGGGTTGGAGAAATTTATGACTGAGAATAAGGGTTGGGGTGTGCGAACTAAACACAACATCACTTCCGGAGACTTTATCCTAGAGTATGTTGGAGAGGTCGTTTCTGATAAGGAGTTTAAGGTAAGACTTTGAAACTAGTTACATTTTTACCTTGTGGTTATAACTATAAGGTTGAAAACGATCAACTTACAAGTAGTTCTGTATTTTTTATTTATCAGTTGATATAGTTGATTCTGTGCCCATACACCCGGTTTCCGAAAGGTTAATCAACAGAATTTGCTTACAGACTGTCAATCTCACGTTTACAGCAGTTAACACGAGATTGACAGCATATATTAACAATTTTTCTGTAATAGCCATTTTGAAACAAGTTTCAATTTATGTTTATAGTTTTAATTCAATAGGCGTCTAATTTTGTTCTGTAATTCCAGGAGCGCATGGCCACCCGTTACGCCCGCGACACGCACCACTACTGCCTGCACCTCGACGGCGGGCTCGTCATTGACGGACACCGAATGGGCGGCGACGGACGATTCGTCAACCACTCTTGCAGACCTAACTGTGAGATGCAGAAGTGGACTTCTAACGGTAAGTACTACACGGATCGCAAGCTCTTCTCAGCTACTAGAATTAAACACATATTTGTGAAGATAGCATTTATTTATTTACTAGCTGTGCCCCGCGGTTTCACCCGCATTGGTTACGATCCTGTGGGAATGTCGGGATAAAAAGTATCCTATGTCCTAATCCAAGTCATGGTCTACCCATGTGCCAAATTTCATCCAAATCTATTGAGCCGTTTTACCGTGAAACCGTAACAAACAAAGAAACATAAAATAATTATTATAGTTAGGAAACTTAGAAAGAAAGGGAAACCCTTGAAAAGATGGCAGGATGACTTGGTGTAGACGGCGGGAAAGACATGGACTAGACAAGCAAGGAACAGGGAGAATTGGAAGGGGTTAGGCAGGCCTTTGCCAAAGGGCACACAGAGACTCGGAACTGAGGTTTTTTTTTTTCAGAATCCTTTTTGCAGAATTATAGCTGTATAAGCTATTTCGTATAACTATTTCGATTAGGAAACCATTTAAATATTTGTGGTATTGATGTGATGAAAAAGTAATAAGTCCTCATTTCCATTACAGGCACCTTTAGAATGGCTCTCTTTGCTCTTCGAGACATCGATCCTGGCGAAGAACTCACCTATGATTACAACTTTTCGCTATTTAATCCTGCTGTGGGACAGGTATGTATCTAGTTATTATTTTATCAATACTTTCAACACGTTGTGGGACACTAAAAGACCCCAGCGGGGCAATTCCCGTATTTTAAGAACGTTCGCATTCATCTGTCAAAAATACAGTCAATTTACCCACATTTTTGACAAGTTTGACAGATTGAGACTTCAATGTGAACGCTTTTTAAGTACGAGAATTGGCGTAATAACGATGAAACTACTATTGTGTTTCGACCAGTGTCCGTCAACCGAATAAACTCCATTAACGCAATATCTAATATTTTATCTATTTTACAGCCCTGCAAATGCGACTCGGAAGACTGTCGCGGCGTAATTGGAGGCAAATCTCAAAGGATTACCAAACAACCCGTAAAAACTCAGTCACGCACACCTTCCAATGCATCCAATCAGTCTCAAGGTTCGACCGGGCACCAGCCGCGTGTCGGACGACCGCGCAAAGCAGTCAAATGTAACAAGAAATCCGAACAGCAGGCAGTTAGTACTTGTGACATCAAGACCATGACGATACTGAAGTACCAGCAACATCTGAATAAGTTGTGGCAGGAGCCGCAGATGAAACCACTCACTGCTAAGGAGAAGAATATCGTGAAAGAGAGGCACTGCTTCCTTCTGAGGAATCTGGATAATGTAAGTTAATTCATACTGGCTTTGTTGAGACATCCTGTAGTCAATGTTTTTCGAATTATTAAGACTGAAACAATAGAAAAGTTGGGAAAAGGCTGGCAGGCAACAGCCTATATTCATGGTAAACAAAAGTTGCACCAAGTTTTTCTTCTGTTGCCGGCAAAATTTCATGCAGGTGTAGGAGCATGGTTCCATTTTTCTATAACAATGTTGCGCAAAGTGCAAATATTGTATTCACGACCGGTCTGTCTCCCACAGGTGCGTCGCATTCGCGAGCGCCTCAACCTAGCGCTGCCCGGCTCCCCGCCCGCCGGCTCCGCGGCCCGCGCGCCCTCCCCGCCCGCGCCTCCCGGCCCGCCCGGCCCGCCCGGCCCGCGCGCCCCGCCCGGCCCGCGCGCCCCGCCCGCGCCCGGCGCCTGCACAGTGGACCCGCTGGCGCCGGCCAGTAGCGTGGACGAAGCCGGTGCGCTAGCACGGCTGAGAGCGTTGCGTGACGTCACCAGGGCTCCCAAACCGAAGGATGATCCTACGCAGCCGCGCGCGCAACGACTTAATAATGTCTTGAAGGCTATTTGTCGGGCACTGAAAGAACTCAAGGGTAAGTTAATGAAGCTTACATTGTTTATGTACACACAAAACACTTAAAAGAGAAAAATACATAAAGATAGTAGAGCACAAAAGAACTGCAGTATTTAATTTAACGATGTTGTATTTTGCAGATGAAAAGGACCGACCATTGAGTACACAGATACTACGAGCGAAAGCCGAACGTGGCAAGGTCCAAGAGGCCGGTCCAGCTGACTTAACGGCTATTGAAACCGAAGTGGAAGCGGGTCACTACGACACGCTGGCTAAGTTCGATGCAGACGTCAACTTGCTACTGAGCACTGTCTTGAGAGAAAATGGCCGCTTGTCTACGATGGGTGCTGCAGCCGCGCAAATCAAAAAGGTAATATTATTAAAAGACAGACACAATTTTAGTACTGAACCCTAAAAAATATAATGATTCTTCAAATCAATAATTTGTAACTAAATATATAGTTCAATGAATAATTCGTAATTTTTAAATACGTTGAATACGTGGTTTCAATTAATGTGATCGCTACAAAGACGAACTTGAACTTTCATTCGAGTGAAGTGTCTAATATCGACATAACCGTTCAGGGGTTTGAAAAAAAAAGTGCTTCCTACACTTTCCGACCTATAAATTGACTATCTCTATGCATTGCGTGAAAGAAGGACAAACCAACAAACACACTTTCGGATTTATAATATTAGAATATTTTAGTATAGCAATTTATAAATTGCTTAATTATAAGCTGCGCCTCTCGATCTCTTAATATATGAATTAAATAAATATTATATTCTTCTCCAGATCATGGTCTACCCATGTGCCAAATTTCATCTAAATCTGTTCAGCTCTGTTTTAGCGTGAAAGCGTAACAAACAAACAAACTCACTTTCAAATCAAATCAAATCGTTTATTATCAGGCGTCGACGGCCCATAGCATGTTAGTAATCAGTACAAACTTAAAAAACTATGTTAGTAGTAACACACGAGTACAAAAATAAAATAATACACAGATACAACACAACATAAAGCAAAGATTATAGATTATAGGAAGATTTATCAAGTCCCATGTCTGACATGCAGCTTGATAAATCTGTCCATTGTAGGCCCATCTAGCCTTTCTGCAAATACCTTCAGAATGCTATTGCTGCTTCCCCTCAATCTGCGTACCACTGATGCCACTTTTTTGCGCATGATCGCGAAATAATCGTCAGTGTGCGCATCCGCGAACATCCCTGACGCACTACAGTAAGGTGGAAGCCGCAACAGCGCCCTGAAGGCGTTATTATATTGAATGCGCAGTGCGCTGTCAGCTTTTTGGGTATGATTAGCCCACAGACTGCTGGTGTAAAATATTTGACAAAACGCCTTAAAAAGTGTTATTTTAACCGGTGCTGAACAACCAGCAAACCTGCGTGCCAACATGTTTCCCCTCACAGCCAGCGCCCTGCGCTCCCTTTCCATATCTAGGTCATCTTTTAAATCCTCTGTCACAATATGGCCCAGATATTTAAATTGTGACACCCTGTTCAAAGGTAACCCGTTCAGTTCTACGGGTGGGACATTTGAGGGACTTTTATTTTTTCCCTTAAAAACCAATAACTCACTTTTCGTGGGATTATACTTTAGCCCATGCTGTTCAGCGTATTTTTCACATATACTGAGTAACTTTCTGATTCCCCCGATTGTGGGGCTCAGCAGCACCATATCGTCTGCGTAACTTAAATTATTTAAACTAACTCCGTCTACATGACAACCAACATGGGTGCTGCTGAGCTCAACAAGCAGGTTGTTTACATATATATTAAAGATTCTCGGTGAAGTCAGACCCCCTTGCCTCACACCACATTTGAGTTTATATGGTTCTGATAATGCATTGGACCATTTTAGAAAGTTCCTCTGCTTCTCATACCAGATAGATAATATTGACACCAATGCAGCCGGAACTCCCGCACTCCGAAGCTTCTCCCATAACACTTTATATGAAACTAGGTCGAACGCTTTGGAAAGGTCTAGGAAACAAGCATACACTGGTGTCTTCCTGTCCGTATAATATTTGACAGTATGCTTTAACGCAAGTATTGCACTCTCTGTAGACAGCCCCGCACGAAAACCGAACTGAGTGTCGTGTAGTTTTGTACAGTTACTCAGGTGCGCGTCAAGCACACTGTCAAACACTTTGGCTATTACAGTTACCAACGAAATTGGCCTATAGTTCCCTTTGTCAGCTATGTCTCCCGTCCGATTTTTTACAATAGGTACAACTAACGTATCAAGCATCCCTTGTGGAAGGTAAGAATGGCACACACATAGATTTAAAAACATGGTTAATACTCTTGGCAAGTGCACACCGGCATTTTGAAGATGCTCAATGCTGAGCCCATCATGCCCAGGAGACTTTCCCCGCTTCATACATTTAATGACTGCTTTAATTTCTGTACACGTAAGCTTAAAAGGTGTTTCTGACCGATAGGAGTCAGCATCATTCACCCTTCCCACAGATTCAAGAGGTGAGCTCACAATAAACTGCTCTTTAAATATATTAGCTATCCCAGAGTGGTCACTCTCACCCTCCACACTGAATGATAAGCTTGGAGAGACATTCAGCTTTTTAGTACCTTTCCAGAATGTCGAGAAACATTTCTTGGAATGGAGTGAGGCCAATATATCCATTGCGATTGTTTCTTGGTTCATGGCCTTGGCCCATTTCAATTTTGATTTAAATACTTTACGACTTAATATCATGTCCTCATAGATAGGCCCACTACTGGGTTCCCCATACCAAATCCACAATTTAAACTTAGACCTTGCTCGAGTATGAACATCTTTGACATGCTTGTTCCAGCCTTTTATAACCTTCTTTTTAATAATGACTTTAGACATTCGGTTTGCACTAGCTGATTCACTTAATATAGATACTATGTTTTTATACAATGAATCCAACAATAACCTATGATTGGGATCATCACAAAAATTATCAGCACATCGCTCAAAGGCCTCAGGAAAATCTATGATTTTCAATTTGTTGTTGCACATATACGAGTACTCCTTTATTTCATCAGGGCTTCTCTCCCCCCATCGAACACCATTAAGTGATGATTCAATTACACTAGTTTTTAATCTAATAACATTCACATCACATTCTATTTTTATGGGAAAGTGATCTGACCAAAACGTATCATAAATAACCTCAATGTTTACAATTGTTTTTCCCATTTATCGCACTTTCGCATTTATAATAATAATTAGGATTCATGATTGTTTTTCTTGCAGGTATACAATGCAGCGAAGTTGGACTATGCAGATATGCTAATCAAAATACTTGGACCAGAAGAGCCCCTGCCCCCCGGGTTCTTGCAGAAAACTAAGACTGGTAAGTTAGCTAACGTTGTATAGAGTAAAACAGGCGTTTGGTAAGTATAATAAAATCTCACACAGGGTCCGTTTGTTGGACAATAAGGGATCCGGCCCTTAACGCATCGTTTCATCACGCACGGAACGTGTCGCTGCGGCGGGGGACGTACTGATGTGCGCGGTCACACGCGCGGCGGGGGACGTACTGATGTGCGCGGTCACACGCGCGGCGGGGGACGTCCTGATGTGCGCGGTCACACGCGCGGCGGGGGACGTCCTGATGTGCGCGGGCACACGCGCGGCGGGGGACGTACTGATGTGCGCGGGCACACGCGCGGCGGGGGACGTCCTGATGTGCGCGGTCACACGCGCGGCGGGGGACGTCCTGATGTGCGCGGGCACACGCGCGGCGGGGGACGTACTGATGTGCGCGGGCACACGCGCGGCGGGGGACGTACTGATGTGCGCGGGCACACGCGCGGCGGGGGACGTCCTGATGTGCGCGGTCACACGCGCGGCGGGGGACGTCCTGATGTGCGCGGGCACACGCGCGGCGGGGGACGTACTGATGTGCGCGGGCACACGCGCGGCGGGGGACGTACTGATGTGCGCGGGCACACGCGCGGCGGGGGACGTACTGATGTGCGCGGGCACACGCGCGGCGGGGGACGTACTGATGTGCGCGGGCACACGCGCGGCGGGGGACGTACTGATGTGCGCGGGCACACGCGCGGCGGGACACGTACTGATGTGCGCGGGCACACGCGCGGCGGGGGACGTACTGATGTGCGCGGGCACACGCGCGGCGGGGGACGTACTGATGTGCGCGGGCACACGCGCGGCGGGGGACGTACTGATGTGCGCGGGCACACGCGCGGCGGGGGACGTACTGATGTGCGCGGGCACACGCGCGGCGGGGGACGTACTGATGTGCGCGGGCACACGTGCGGCGGGGGACGTACTGATGTGCGCGGGCACACGCGCGGCGGGGGACGTACTGATGTGCGCGGGCACACGCGCGGCGGGGGACGTACTGATGTGCGCGGGGAGACGCGCGGCGGGGGACGTACTCATGTGCGCGGGCACACGCGCGGCGCGGCGGCGCGAGTGCCGGGCCTGTGCCGGCGGCGCGAGTGCCGGGCCTGTGCCGGCGGCGCGAGTGCCGGGCCTGTGCCGGCGGCGCGAGTGCCGGGCCTGTGCCGGCGGCGCGAGTGCCGGGCCTGTGCCGGCGGCGCGAGTGCCGGGCCTGTGCCGGCGGCGCGAGTGCCGGGCCTGTGCCGGCGGCGCGAGTGCCGGGCCTGTGCCGGCGGCGCGAGTGCCGGGCCTGTGCCGGCGGCGCGAGTGCCGGGCCTGTGCCGGCGGCGCGAGTGCCGGGCCTGTGCCGGCGGCGCGAGTGCCGGGCCTGTGCCGGCGGCGCGAGTGCCGGGCCTGTGCCGGCGGCGTGCGGGCCCGGCACGCGCCGGGTGCGGTGCGGCCTAGGAGATATGATTTCAGGGCCGTGGTTTTTTCTCTCAATCTGCGTTCGTGTGTTTGATTCATGCGGCACTTGTTACATAAAATCTCCATTGAGATGCCCGTTGAAGTATTAGATTGGCGTGTTGGTATATGCGAGTTAACATGTTATTATTTGTTTGCAGAAGAGGTGATCATGTGTATCTGCGGGCTGCACGTGGAGGAGGGCCTCATGGTGCAGTGTGGCGGCGCGGCGTGCGGCGTGTGGCAGCACGCGCGCTGCATGCGCGTCACCGACACCAGCGTGCCGCACTACTGTCACCACTGCCATCACAACAAGGTACACACACACCCTCACACGACCAGCTGATCATGTGTATCTGCGGCGTGTGGCAGCACGCGCGCTGCATGCGCGTCACCGACACCAGCGTGCCGCACTACTGTCACCACTGCCATCACAACAAGGTACACACACACCCTCACACGACCAGCTGATCATGTGTATCTAGGAGGATGTGTATTGAGGAGTCGGAGACGGATGGCAGCACGCTAAAATGTCATTAACGTCAAGAAAATAATGCTCTTGCGCTTTTCCTGGTTCAATGTTCGTTTGGTGGTTCAACCCACCTTCAATTAAATTATGGTGTATTCCAGTAAATAACAAAATACCTTTGTTTGACAAATAAAATAACCTTTTTCTTTCTCACAGGTGGACCGCGAAATACCTTTAGACGAGTACACCGAAGAAGGTCACCAATTCTACTTATCTTTAATGCGAGGCGACCTGCAAGTGCGGCAAGGCGACACCGTATACGTTCTTCGCGACATTCCCATCGACGACAAGAACCCCGACGTCAGCCAGAAAAATGGCGATAAGGCTGACAAGCCAGAGTCGCCTAAGACCAAACGCGTGGATAGAAAGAAAGTCAAGAATATGGCTAAAGGGAAAGATAAGACTGAAGATACGGCACAAAATAAGGTTAGTGTGAAATGGTGCAGTATGTGTCGCTCGCGTTTTTTAACAGTTACAATAAATTCATTAAGCAAAAAGGCAATAGAATCGAAATCATTCGAAAACGTTATCGTTTTGTTAATATCATCAATGCTTTTCAAAAGAAAGCGCAATTGATGATGCTAAATTGTTGAATTTGCGCTCATTGGGTTCCGTAAAGACCAGGAAGACATTTTCTTGTATCCGGACCCATCTAGTATTGATTGATGGATTCATACTCGCCATGATAAAGGCCATAGCAACTCATTCTTTAAAACAAGCTAATAGACGTGGCATAGATTCCTTGACATACAATAAAAAGCAACAAATGACTTGCATTGTCTAAAACCTTTTTAGATGGTGCAACTTCTTGTTGATTGCTGATACTACTTATGATAATTATGCCAAATCAGGCAATAGGCATAGTAAAAGGATCCAGTTGGAACTCTTGGACCCATAAAAAGTCCTTACTCATACAACTTATTTTCTCAGGAGGGTGAAGTCCGTAAGCACACTTACCAGACCATCGGTGAGATCTCCGTGTCGGAGCTGGACATCTTCCGCGTGGAGCGCCTGTGGAAGCACAAGGACACGCACGAGCGGTACGTGTACGGGCACCACTACCTGCGCCCGCACGAGACGTTCCACGAGCCCACGAGGAAGTGAGTCTCATCGTCATCTGCCAAAACATCATTTATTTGTTACTAGCGAACAACTCCTGCGTATCATGCAAAACATCGAGATTTCTTAGTTATATGTAACTTTAATATTAACTTAACGTATTATACATATTTCTTAGTTATATGTAACTTTATTTACTAACGTATTATACATATAAACCTTTTAATTAACACATTCCGGTATATTCTCTAAACAATGGTGAAAACCTGATCAAAATCTATTGCCTGGTTTAGAAGAACAACAGACATACAGACAAACACGAAAAGTGACTTTAATTTTTTATACTATGTTGTATAGATAGCACGCGTTTATATACAAATTAAGTATGCAGGGTGTTAAAAGAAGTAATAAAATACGTACTTATTTTGTCGATGATGCCTCGCTAGCAATTATACATTTTACAAGATCGGTCAAGTACATAAAAAAATCAGTGAAAAGAACGTTCTCGAAACCACATAATCGCTTTCTATTCTAACCGGATGGGGCTGAATATCAATATATTACATGGAGCGACTCGATTGCCTATCTGACCTGCACAGCCCAGTTACTGGGTAACACAAAACCCCTAGTTAAGACTGTTTAGACTTCTAGGCTTCTTTGTACCCAAAGGCAAATGGTGTCTTAACCCTGATCGATCGTTTCGTTCGGCTTTTACTAAGCCATCAGCCCCTGGCATGATGATATTTATTTATTCTAATGAAATATTTTGCTTCCAGATTCTTCCACAATGAGGTGATGCGGGTGCCGTTGTATGAAGCGGTACCTATTGAACTTGTGATGTCACAGTGTTGGGTTATGGACCTCAACACTTATTGCAAGGTAATTATCAAGACTATAACTTAATTAAAATAAATGTGAAGAAAATGCTTTTGTTAGTCTACTAAGTTACTATCAATTTACCTAAATTTTGTCCCATTCTACGTAATGAAGCTTTTTGAATAAAATTATAATGAGACCGAAATTGCCAACCGCGTGGGAGTGTCGTGTATTCCTGCATTAAATAATTAAAAAACATTCGAGCAGTTCTTTTGTTCTGCAACTTATCGGCGGAACTTCCGTACATCTACAAAAAGTGTTGGTTTAATATGAATGATTCTGGAACATAATATAACTGTGTGTCGCCAGGGCCGGCCCGTGGGCGCGGCGGAGGCGCACGTGTACATCTGCGAGCTGCGCGTGGACCGCGGCGCGCGCCTGTTCACGAAGGTGTCGCGCCCCAAGTATCCCATCTGTACGCGACCCTACGCCTTCGACCACTTCCCGCACAGACTCAAGATCACGCGCACGTATGCGGTATGTATACTCATAACTTAAATGTTACATGTATCACCGATGTTTCTATTTCAGAACAGATAAGAAGCACTTTTGATGACCCACAAAACTTGGGACTAATGCCCGTTTTGCACTTACATTAGGCGACACCTTAATAAAAGCGCGTTGTTGGATTTTCAACGGCCAGCGCTGAACGTTGAAAACTCAATAGCGTGGCATAAGATTACGATTCATTACAGTTTATTAGATAACAGCTAAAGGTATAGTGACTGAAGACCATCGACTGTGATTCTAATGTTTTCAATATCATTGCAGCCACATGAAGTGTCTCCTGAGTATCTGAAAGGAAAAGCAGCTAAGAACGCTGCTGCAACTACTGACAAAAACACTAAAACTACGTATAAGGAAGTGAAAAAGAAAGTGCCTGTCGTTGCTCTTACGGATACTGCTGCTAAGGTACATTAAGTGAATATTTTTCTTTTCCCTAGTTTTAAGAGTTCCGTACCTGAAGGGTATCAAAGAGATCCCTATTATTAAGCAGGCAGAGGTGTATCTATAATACAGTCACATTTCACCAGTTATGTTTAAGTCTAATGTTATAGGGGATGAGCCTATTGTCGAAAATATAACCTATTTTAATGTCGACGATGCGATAGTGCGTCCGATGTGATATTTGGTTTCGGGTGTGGTAAAGTATGTGGTTCCCTCGCAGAGATGCGCGGGCCGCGCGGCGCAGAAGGAGCGCGTCAACGGCATCGCGCGGCGCCTGCTCGCGCGGCTCGGCTCGCGCGGCGCGCCGCTGGACGCGAGCTACCTGCTGGCGCCGCGCCGCGCGCGCCGCGCGCTGTCCTGACGCTGCGTCTGCTGCGCCGCGGACTGAGAACTGGACCAGAACACGTCCTGGAAAATCTGTAATCCTGGTATTGAGTGCGGTATTTTTGTAAGTTTCGGATTCTGCGTTGGCCCACGGGGTGATTGCGTAACACACAAAACTGCAATTGATCGCCTTTGATTTTGACTGTTCAGACACGTTATTACGTCGTTGAGCAGACAAATTATTCAAATCCTTGAAGTAATAGGACCTTCTAAACCCTCGGATTCAGATTGAAAATGTGTTACGCAATTAAAAAAAAAGTGCTGACTAGATCCTAAAAAATCAGTAATCATCGGTATTGAGTGCGGTATGTTTTGTTAGTTTCGAGTTCCGCGGTGGCCCGTTCTATATCACGAGCGCGCTCGGACGCGCTCGGCTCCGCTCGGGAGCCGTCGTATGTAATCTCCCGCTTATGTTATAAATATTACTTATGATTTATAAGCTTCTGTTTTTATTTAAGTTTCGTGCTCCGCCACGATGTTGTAGTGCAGCATAATATAATTATAATTCGACCTGATTCCCCAACCTAGACTTAGTGTACTGCGAATAGTTATATTTTTACATAAGAGAAGCGAAAGGAGTATTGTTGTAGTTATTTATACATGTAACTGTACGAGATAAAATGTAGGTTAATGAAATTATTAGTTAACGACCACTGGTGCGAACTGATGTTGAACGTTGAAGAGTTTTAATAGAGGTTAGATACAGAAGTGTTGTTTGGGAGGTTGTTAATTTAATATTAGTGTTTAATTATTATTCTTTTTTCTAATCATCTTCCGCTAGATTAAGAGTTAGAGGAAGTAGATTACGTTTCAATCGTCTGGTCATTTATATACGTGCTCGCAGCAGCAAGGCAGGACGCACACTCATGCCTAACGTCACGCACTAAAATCTCTCTAATTTTTATACATTTGGTTAAAATAAGTTGTACATATGTTAGTGTTTAAGGTGGTTGGTTGTTTTATGTTTAAATCAAAATGATAATATATTGCTTACTGTACGGACCCTGTTAGTCCTCTATGAAGTGTCTCTGCTTGTATATCTGAAGCACGTCGTACCGCCGCGTACGTCTCACATGCTAAGCCTTGAAATTGTGATCACGGAGAACAAAGTTGTTTTTGTTTCTAATTTATTTGTAAATTACTGTTAGCTATTATTCTTTTCTTAGTAACTTAACATTTCAGTGATTTTTGTATTATTAAGATAACATTTATAGTATTTACCTTTATTATGGTTTTTACTAATTAATCTTATTACTTGTAGCAGCAATTGTTGAGGTCATTTGGTCCCAAAATCTAGTACAAATGTTCAGCATAATCATCCTCACACGATGTCAAGATCTTGATATCACTTGATTTTATTACGACATCGAAATGAATTTACAGTTATGTATTCTACAATATGGTATAGTATCTTACTGTTACACTTCTTTGTTATTAAGATTCAAAATATAGTGCACTTTTAGGCAATATCTTAGATCAGTAAACACTAAAACCAGATAATTACTAAAAGTATTTAAAATAATGTTTGTTTTTTCGCTTGCACTTGCACCTGTATCTCATGGAATTTTCGCCTTATATTTAAGACACAATCAGTCTACCATTTGTACCACAGATAGACATATTATTCCCGTTAAAATATCCGTGAATATTATATATTGTAACAGTTAGTTAATTCAGGAAATTCAAATATGTACTTAACTAGTGAAATAAATAGTTTACAATAGTCAATAATAGTTTAGGAATAAGACTTACATTTTGATTGCCTTTTTTGTGTATTATGTACTACACATAGACTAAATAGTTGGGTGAGTAGCATCTATTCAACAGCAAACCCTGAGCCAACTTCAATTAATCGAATTTTGGGATCAAAATTATGTATTTTTTTCCAATTGAAATCAAAATTTATTGATTCTCTTATGTACGTGTAAATAGTTTGATTTTAACTTATTATCAATTTTATAATTGTAAAGTATTTTTTTCGTATGAACTTATTAATTTTAAATGTATTTTTGTCACAGTTTGTTGATTAACTTGAAAAATATATGTTTTCAAATGAATTCAAACTATTTACACATAAATCAGGGATATTGAAGTGTTATAATGAATTACTTATTTGATATAACGAGCAGCTTTACTATTTATATATGTTTTAAGATGCCATTTGTTGTAACTCATGTTTAAATAATAAATTAAATTGGATCAAACTATAATTTTCACTTGTTTCTCCCTAGCCCTATTAAACCAGTAATTTAAAACATTGTAGTTCGCAAAAAATGGTACTGAGTACTGATTTTTTAGGATGTTGTTAGGATAGATGCCAATAGTGTAAAACCAAGTTTGCAGCTTCGATTTTGGATAATAAGGATAATTTCTAAAAAGTGCATCGGACGAAAAGTAATAGGAAGTCATTGCATACATTTTAAAGAATGAAGAAGATTTCGACGGCTCTTTACCACTAGATCGGACAACAAAGGTATAATGTGTTTTTTTTTCTGTTAAGGTTTTTCGAGCACCACGCAGTTAGCACAGGTCTTTCGAAGTTGCAACCTTGGTTTTACCTACATTATTAGTATCTATCCTAAGAACATCCTAAAAAATCAGTAAGTACAGTGTAATTTTTTGCGACCAAACGCGAAATTTTTGTGTCGATGGTGACTGGCTTACAATCATCCACTGCCCTTATCACACAAGTAAAGTTGGTAATACATAGAGACTCAAGCAAGACTATACCTACTAACCAAAAGAAGGAATCAAAACAAAACTAAAAGTTACTGAATAGCGCTGAAAAGAACTTGTCGCGTTTTTTTTTTACGAACTAAATAATATTAAAAAGTTGCGTCTCTACGAAATTGTGCCGCAACCTTTTTAATATAGCCGTATACAGACTGCGAGGCATGCGCCGCAAACGGCGCACAGCGAAAGCCTCGCAAGGTGTGTACCTTTATATTCGTGGCGAGGCATGTGCTACGCACGTGCGAGGGCGAGCCAACGTATGTCGGCAAATGCTTCAAGATCAAAGTGCCTCAGTCAGTCCGAGCATTACATTAGTTGTGGACGAAGTCGCGCATGCACGTTCGAGGTGTCAACAAATAATAACATGAAGACAGACAAACGAGGCATTTGCTTCACACATGATGGCTCGACCCGAGCATAATGTTGGTATAATTTATCAACACGCACGCCTCAAGCAGAGGCATTCGTTGTGCGCCGTTCGTGGCGCATGCCTCGCAAAGTCTGTATCCACCTTAAAAAGGTATACAATATGCATAGCATCTTTTGAAACACAATCGTTTCGACTGTCATAAACACACGTGGACAATTTTCAGTTACAAAAAAAGGTACCTAGCGTAGGCGTAGTAGCGTCGCCAGCATGCGTAATATGCGCGTCATAACACACGATCCTACCCGTCAAACTTTCCCACGAATGCTTGCTTACACCAGCAGTTTCTAACGTTTGAGTAGTGTCAGGCATTTCATAGACTCGATAGTAAACAAATGGCTATACATTGCAGCCACAAGTCGTAGTATTGTAGGTCATTCACCTTGCTGGCTAGATTCTAAGTACCTACCTATGGACAATAGGTTAAGTTCATTGTGATAAATCTACAGTTGAAAGGAAATTTAGTCCAGTGCATAGGCTAAGTATGCGTAGGTATGCACCAAACGAGAGGAATTCGGGAATACGGAATTCAGGATTCGGAATACGTTCTCGGTGGTGTTGTTGAACGCCGCCGTCGCTGTTGTAAAACCAAAAATTCGCCGCCGTCGCTGTTGTAAAACCAAAAATTCATCTATATTATACAAATTCATTAAGTGACTGACAGACAACGCACAGTATATATCTTCTGGGTCTAGAAGGAAATTTTCCAAAAAAATTGCTAAGACAAGAGTTCCTTTTCAAACGAAGATATTTTAAAATAGGGGTTGGAAGTTCGACATTTTGCCGATGAGAAATTTCATCAGGCGCACGGCTTGTCATTACAATAAAAGGATGTCGCTGTGGTATGTCAACATGTTTACACACGCAACTATCGTCCCTAGGCCTTTGTTCGTCGCTCTACCGACCAAATGTATGGACTAACATTGACCTTAAATAACAATTTACGTTTACGATTTGTCCCAGGGCTGCGACGGCCACTCCTCTACGTGACTGGGGTCACTCGCAATGAGAAGATTGGGCGCTGCGTCCGCCCGCATGAGACATAGGTACGCAACAAACCTTACATTAAGTATTTACTTCATGCCTTGTTGCACGTACGCGAGACATCCCGCAAATCCTACCTTCACAAGCATACCTACATAAGTAGACGACTAAAAGACATCTTAATCTCAACATAATACACTTATCCTTAGTCTGAAAATAAAGGCTCGTGCGGAATGGCGATATCGCGCCAATCTTTACCCGACTTTATAGATAGCTAGGTAAGGTACCGACAATTATTTATCTTAATAATAACAGCCGCATCGGTCGATCCAACAGGTTAAGCTACGCTTGCCGGGGTTGGCCCGTGGATGGGTGACCATCTTTCCATACCGAAACTCCTCCGTGCCTCGGAAAGCACGTTAAGCCGTTGGTCCCGGCTGTTAATCGTGGATCTTTGACAGCCGTTACGGGTCGTCAGAAGCCCGAAAGTCTGACAACCAGCCTTATCAAAGGGTGTCGTATTACCCAGTTACTGGGTTGTGGAGGTCAGATAGGCAGTGGCTCCATGTAAAATACTGGTATTCAGCTGCATCCGGCTAGACTGGAAGCCGACCCCAAAGTAACTTGTTAATACTGAAATAAGTCGGTAAAGGAAAACTGTATGAAAACTTTTTCAGCAGTCCTTCCTTTATAAAACTCCGGAAACTAAACTTCAGTCCCAAGATAAGTTCCGACAAAATGAGTTCTGTAATGACAATGGTTTAGGACATGCTGCAATACCATGAACCAGAACAATAAAGCATGCATTTGGGGATGTTTATCTAGAGGGAAATATTTAAGAAATGTGTCCGCCGGTTAGCGGGACTGTGTGAGCGGAAGCGGACGATTGCTTGAGTCAAGTTGCGCTCTTATTATCATAATAAATTCTCTCTCAATCTAAACCATGACTCTAACTAATGTGGGAATATATTGCAACACTACCGAAATTGTCCAGTGTGTGTATCGTTAGGTATACATTGTTTGAAGCAACATTGTTGCAGCAATATTTTAAATGGTGCTGCAACCATAAAATAATATTTTCTAATTTCTAAATAATAAACTGCTCAATTCTCAACTTGAACATATTGGACACGTCTGCGATTAGACACGAGTACATAATAAACACGAGGATTGAAATAAGTCACAATTTTACAATTTACACAACAATAAAATAGCACGGAGCCAAGTTGTTTATATTATTTTAATTAGGTAAACCTTTCTTGCTACTAGCATCGGCTTCTTCATCTGCAGGAGGTACCTAATCACTGCAGAGGTTAGTAAAAAAAACTGTAGAGGGTAGGAAAAGCCATGATAATTATATTTAAACATTAACAGCTATTGCTTGTGAAGCCGTTTATCATGAAAAGCCATGAAATTCAACACGAGGTCAAACACGATATCTGTCTAAGAAATTATGTTTTTGTGTAAAAGTGCCGCGTTTGTCTCTTCACATTTTACACAAAAAGGTATTTCAGAGTTTTTCACTCGCCTGGACACAGAACTACAAAACATGTTGCCATCATTTTAGCACACAATATTGTAGACTCTACTTCTTGGTCAGTTACAAACTTAACAGCAGAAATCCACAAACATCCAGAAGATGAGTCAGTCATAAAAAATACGTCGTAGGCTGTAATTGATTGATTGACCATAATTATGTATGAGTAATGTAGTTGTAATAATAAAATTATTTCATAAAGTGAAATGATGTAGGGTCGGCGTGGCAGGACGTGCAATCCTCCGCTATTATTCAGTCAACGAGAACTGACCCACTGGTTAGCGGCACACGACGACCGCCACACTCTTGTGATCAAGTACCACGGCACGAACACGCGTATAGCATAACATTTAATACAACATACAATTTTTTTTATTAAGTATTTTAGTGTAAATTAAAAGTGTTTATTACCGTAGTACGCGGCATGATAACAGTTGTGAAGGTGTACTGGGACTATCGGCTTCCGAGTGCAATAATATCTTCAGCCCCTGGAAGTGAAAGAATGATCTCGTAAGTTTCTGCTTACACTACGTGTCGTCTTGCATGTTTACGAATCAATCACGAGAGCGGAACAAATAATGTTTCACGTGTTTTGCAGACTTCGGTAATTTACATTATGTATCTGTGGTTTTGCTGTTTATTTTAATGAGCTCTGAATCTAGAAGGTTGCTATCTTATTAAGTACGTATTTGAATATAACTTTTCTATTTTTTGCTAATTGGGTTAAAAACAATAGGTATTACCTACATGCGTGACTAACGATCGCTGCAGGGGTAATTTTAATTCAATTTAAACAGCTGTCAAATGAGTAAGATAAGCCTACTTATTTTATTACTTCTACAATAAAAATACTTTTTCTGAAACATCCTTGGAAATTCGAGCATTATTTTGACAACCTTCTTAAATAAGTAGGTCGAAATTGCGGTACTTGTCGAATACATGCGAGCGCCTGGAATGTTTGTGAAATTAAAACTCTTAACTGTCGTGTTACTTAAAAATGGAACGAAGTTTTTACTTCAACACTTTACTTATGTATTTAAACGACTTGATTTGCAAAATATAATAAATAATTTAGATTTTTTTAAATTTTTTAATTTTGATTTGATTTATTTTATTGATTTGGAGCTGTTATAAGTAAAGAAGAAACAAATTACCATATTGGCGCGTGAAAAATTATCGTTGTCCGTCGTTGGTTCTTGAATTTATAATTAATTTACCTACTTGTAAATTAAAATGTGTAGTGTAAGTGAAATGTAGGTCTGTACTATACAAGCCTTGGCCACAGGCAGGCATTGATGGACTCATGTCGATCGTCCGTCATTGCCATTGCACATGTTGCAGGCCGCCACAGTAATGTACTATAAAATAACCTCATGACGATAATAAATTACTACTAGGTATATATTATAGCCTACGTTTTATATGTAAGTAAGTGTTTGTCAATGGTAATGAATTAAGTAGTAAATAAACTAGACATAATCGTAATTATATGGTAGACTGCACGTTCACATGACGTATGTATGTAAACTTTTGATACGGGTATGTTGTTTATGTACAAAAACATTGCACCTATTAATGAATAGGCCTACTATTGCATGAGTCACGGGAGTGATACATAACGTTTTCTCTTATTTACCTACTATGTAGGTATACTCATAACATGCAGTCGTTACGGAGCTTTCTCTAATTATTATTGCGTTTGTAGTAGTGGATGCCTACAAAGCCTAGAGGACTTCTTAATTCAATTAAATGATGGAATGAAATGATTTAATTTTCTGTAAAAGGTTTGTACACGTCAATAATATTAAAGCAATGACCCACATACCTGGTCTTCACATTCACAATAATAAAAATAATAGTACACCTATTTGACTAGTCACTGTTTTTTATTTTTTATTAAGAGTTCATTTCACAGCACTAATGAATGATTTTTAAATAGTTCGATCAATATGTACCTAAATCAAATAAAGGTCGCACTCTCCCCCTCTGCATAACAATCCTTGAAAAATGAAAGTTATGTAGGTAATAATTATTGTTCTCAATTTTCTTCTTGCAGTTACACAGGGTTGCCAAACCTACTACCTACTAAGTATATAATATAGTATCCTGCTATAATAAATGCCTACATACTATATTTAAAAAAAAAAGTATATAAATAGTAGGCGAAACTGCAATATTTTTATTTCAATACAAAACGGTGAGATGACCCACAATTAGGGTCAGTAAATGATATTTCATGTTGTGCAATAAAACTTATAGAAGACCTGCTGTATTATAACTGTAAAATCATGTAAATAAGTGAAATCGGCAAATTTTGTACTTATACGGTAAAGGCTCAAACAAAGTAGCAAGAAAAACAAACACCTAATTAGTTACAATTTTTTATTTCGGTCTCTACTATATTCAGTCATCGGCTCCGAAAATACTAAGTATATTTGTTATAAAAAAAGTTCACAACCCTATAAGTTACACATGGTAAATCTCCGTTCGTTGATTGAGACTTCTCATACCTATCACCGTTCATAATATTAATAACACATTGTTACTGAGTTACCTATCTTCAAAGGCAGCCATTGTAAACTCTTGATCTGCAACGTGATTGTTGTTTGATTAATTTAATTTTAATTATTTAAATCAACACTGTTTATCAATATACGTCACATCATATCAATTAATCTGTTTCAGTTATACGAGTAACTCGATTTAAATATAACTACGTATACATTATTAAGATCGTCCTTTTTCATTGAATTTGATAATAGATTGTTGTCTTTGGTTTTGAATTTTCGTTTTTTGCCACCGAATTCCGAAATTAAAATTATTTTTCGCATAGTGTTTTTTTGGAAGTCGGTTGTTTTTATTTGGAATTTTTTTTTTTTTCTCTTTTTAGTATCGCTGCCCCACACAAATTCGAAAACCTACCTGCTATAGCAGGAACTTATCATAACATCATCCAGATACGCTAAGTGGGAAAAATACGTAGGTAGGTATTATTAAAGCTAACTCAAAAACTACGGAAGCAAAGTTAATAAAATTTATATGGGACCACCCCCGAAGAATCAAAAAAATCAAAATCAATTCATAATAATTGGCAAAAAACAAACATACAGTTGAAATAAGAACCTCCTCCTTTTTGAAGTGGGTCAAAAAAACAGCTTATTGCTGAGATATCTCCCCACTATAGTTGGAAATGAATCCTTGAGCTTCCGCGTCCAGTATACCCAAAATAGGTACTATCTTTCCTACTGATTTATTTTTAACTGTCTCGTTAGCCTTCATTTGTTTTTGATCAATGAGGTGTCAATGCACCGAATTCTTCGGAACCGTGAAAGTAACACTCACTTCCTGTTTGGTTGTACAAAAATAAAAACAGAATGTAGTTATTGATAGGCATTATTATCCGGCTTGATTAATTTATTACTTGTTGTATTCATTAAACACTATCGACCTCATAAATTGATTATGATTTATAAGGAAGGCTAAGGCTACATTAGTAGGTACTATTGTTATTACACTTAGAGTTATTTTTCTGTCAAAAAACTAGAAAACTTGGAACGTAATTCATCAAGCTCTCTTTTATCCTCTATAACTGGATGAGGCGGAGGCTCCCTCCGTTTCAGTTCAGATAAAGGTAGTTAAGATGTCAAACAACAGGAAAAACAATCTTATCAACTTCCCACTAAACTTTTTATTCCAAGAACATAGATCGCAACTCCTAGAACACACGCTAGCATTATTTGTATGTGATCGC
The DNA here is from genome assembly GCA_947522985.1 of Lithophane socia. NCBI lineage: Eukaryota > Metazoa > Arthropoda > Insecta > Lepidoptera > Noctuidae > Lithophane > Lithophane socia. Next base: position 4,717,727 of record OX383267.1, read on the forward strand.
GTGATCGTAGCACGGAGCGGACGCAGCAGATGATGATGGCCGAAATCGGCGCACACGCAGCCGGAACACTTGATACTGTCGTTATTGATAAATTGCCGCGCCGTCAATTTGCTGCTTAATCTGTGGCCTGTCGCGTCGAATGCAGCCTCACAGCAGAAACACTTCTCGCTAATTTTCCAATGTCACTTTGTCAAGATAATTAGATAACCGATGGCTGCAACTAACAACGAGATGCGTGATATTTTTAGACCAAAGATTTTAAATTTTATACATCTAAGAAAATTTTGTAGAAAATGTTGTGAAGGTGACGCAAGCTTGTTAAATCGTCATCGTCTTGGAAACGATCTGTCCTGGAAACAACGTAGTTTGCTGCGGAACAAATGACCTGTATTAGATGCTTATTCCTGCATCTCAGAAGGAAGTTTAGTACGAGTAGGTACCTCAATAACATTATTATGTTACGACGCCGTTCCTGTCCGGCAGCTCAATTTAAAATAAGTAAGTCGTTAGATGTCTCTCTATCACTCGTAGACATGCATCCTGTGGCAACAGGTCGCAGGATATTCCATTGTATATTGTTTATTAGCATAAAATTGAAGGAAATGACATGCAGGACGTAAGAAGTCAACGCGATAACCAAAGACTTCGCGCTCATAGGGCTAAAACAGCTCTCATGGGTAAGAGTGTATTCTGCATGGCTCCAAACCTATATAACAAGGTACCAAAGGCATACAAAAATTTAAATATTGACAATTTTAGTAAAACAATGAAGAATTTACTAGTAAATAAATGCTACTATAATGTTGCCGACTATTTAAATGACGTTATTTAGACAGTTTTTATTATTGTTGTATAAATTTTCAATGATGCACTATGGACATTTTTTATTTTGTTATTCTACTTTTGACATCTTTTATTTTATTAATTAGAATATTAATTTGAATTGTAATCTTACTTTTGACATCTTTTATTATATTATTATTAATTACTGTATTAATTTGAAATATTCTATTATTTTAATGTAACTGCATGATTTCATTGTTTCAAGCTATTATTATTGTATTTGTACGCCTTTCCAGGCAAAACATGTTGAAACTTTTTTTTTTTTTTTTTAACATACCAACTGTAAACCTACACATGTTTTTGACAAATAAATAAATGATAAATGATAAAAGGACATGTAGGAAATGGGCCAAGACTTGGTGTAGCTTTTCTTGTCGGGAAAACTTGAATAAGCCGGGAAGAATGGCGTTTATGCATCTGCAAGTTGTTGTTATGCCAATATGGTTCTTTAGAGGTATGTGAGCAATGATATTATATTAACAGATATGTTATACACTCACAAAACAACCGAAAAAAGTGTTCCGCGCAGCAGCGGCACAAATACCCACGTTTCATTCATTTTTACATTTCACTACAAGTAAAAACGTTACAATTGGAATGTTTTCGAGTCTTCACGATTGCGCGCTTATAACATATCTGTTAATTTAATATCATTGGGTATGAGGAACAGGGTGTAAACTGTAGGGAGGATCATCCGAGCGGACGGGTGTCGTGTCTGGCGGGCAACTGCCCAACGATTGATGTTGGAATCTTATTTATGTATATGTTGATCGGGCGGTAAACTCTAATTACGCGATGCAGGATTTTGTGTAACGTCAGGTCGTAGTGGCGATGTAGATGACGCCACAGTTCAATTATACATGAACTGTCGTAGAAAGCTGCAGGTGCAAGAGTTTGGGGACTTTCTATAGAGCTAGTTTATATGTGAGAAAACCGAGAGCAGTGCCTTTTTATTTTATAGGGAGAGGCCCCCCTAAGCGCTGACAATAATTAAGGCACATTTGCACCTCAATCATTAAATACTTTTAACGCTAAAACAATTTATAAACAGCGTTCTATTGCTGTCAATTGTCTGAACATTACAGAGGCAGAATGATGTTTTAAATATGTTTAGCGCTAAACACATATAAGTAGTAATTTGTGGTGCAAGTGGGCCTAAATATTTATAAGTAAATAAAAGGATAAGATAAATATAAAAAGACGAACCAAGTTGAAGGCTAAGTGCCTGCGTAACTTATAACCTTTTAAAAACAAATGTATTCGTGTTTTGGTATTGTATTTTATGTTACGACAATGTGAGGTCGCCGGACTGCATAAAATTGCATAAGTACATTTTGTTTTGGCTGCCTAACCTAACTTTTGAGTAGGTACTCGATCGATTATTATGGTTGTTTCACTAGAAAAATAACTATGAAAAAGTATCCCTTATTTAAGGAGATAATAATGCTTATGTATGACTGAATCCACCAAATTATTAGGAACGAGTAGTAGATAGGATAACCCTGCATAATCTCAAAGGGTATATGGCATCAGAACTCTACATACATCTTTATCTAAGTAACTTATCTACAGCTTTATTTTACACATTTACCTAATGGCTTGCTGCTTCACGGCAGAACAGAGACCCAGAATTAAGCCTAATTAAACACGATGCGATTTAATTGCTTGTCGTAAGTTGAAGCAAGAACAAACATTGCATAGCTTAGGTATAGTGTTTAGATCTTGGAACTCGTGGCTAAGTAATAACAGCCGCACCGGGTCGATCCATCCGGTTAAGCTAGTAAGCTACGCTTGCCGGGGTTGGTCGGTGGATGGGTAACCCTTTACATACCGAGACTCCTCCGTGACTCGGTAAGCACATTAAGTCGTTGGTCCCGGCTGTCATTCGTGTAATCTTTGCCAGTCGTTACGGGTCGTCAGAAGCCCGAAAGTCTGACAACCAGTCTTACCAAGGGGTTTCGTATTACCCAGTTACTGGGTTGTGGAGGTCAGATAGGCAGTCACTTCATGTAAAATACTGGTATTCAGCTGCATGCGGTTAGACTGGAAGCCGACCCCAACATAGTTGGGAAAAGGCTGGGCAGATTGGTATACAGTGTTTAGACACGATGCAATCATGTGAGTCATCTCCTGCTTCAATTTTATTGTATGCCACCGGCTAGTCGTGTAGGTAGGTAAGTAGCACTTAATTCACAAGAACCACAGGCTAGTAGGCACTGCCAGGGTTACGGGAAAGTCCGAAAGGGATACCGGGACCCTTGGCAACAGGTAATTGAAGGAACACGGGTCGGTTTTAGTCAGTAAAAGTCTGACTCGCCCTCCCGCTCCGCCCATAGCGGGACAAGTCATTTGATGATTTACCACCAACAAAAAAAAAGGGGTAGTAGGCACTAGCAAAGATTTTTTTTTAGTGTAGGTACATTAAAATTGGTATTAAACTTAGGTACGAACCATTAAATCAACTCGTGGGTTCATTGCGCAACACACTTAAAATGGCAAAATGCAAATTAAAAAGTACATTACTTTTGACAATTTAAAAGCTTTCATTGCGTTATTTACGTTATCGACCAGACGAATTTTTCAAGCAATAGATTAAAGAATTTAGGGTGCCGTTCTCATAGGTAATATCATATTTTTTTCCCAGCCAAGATATTAAGCCTTGATGGACCTTACGTTCCACATCCGCTATTCTGACAAATGAGTCGTTTCACGAAACCAGCAGGAAGGTGCGATCTGTATCACTTGTTTATGGTACATGTTTTCGGTACATTGTTTATAGGTACTTCGTAGGATAAGCGGAAACTTAAATGCATACGTAGAGGTTTAGTATCGGCTTCCGTCACGTCACCATCTGCCGAATTGTTTGTTAAGGCATGCAAGCTTCGTTATTCTTTTAGGTAATTATAGGTACTTACCCGGATGTTGTTTCAACTTCGACTACTTAGGTACACACGGCTACACATCAAGCTATACATTTCCAGTATAAGCTTACCTCGTATTGAACGGAAATCATACACAATGCGAGATCAGCATAAACTGGAAATGTACAGCTTGTTGTGTAGCCGCGTGTATATTATTTTATTTACTGGGTTAACTTATGTACAACGTTTGTTAATACACTGCTTTGCAAAAAAAACGGGCACCTTAACAGTCATTGGCTTTTGTATGGATAAAATTAATATTTTTACTATGTCATTAGCATTAATGACTAGTAATTTGTTATAATCAATAAGAATTTAGTTTTTTGGCTACACCCCTCTTCCAGCAGCGCTACAATTTTACTAGTTCTTATTGCTTTTTCTGCTATTACAATCGACACAAAGATATCACTTTTAAGTCACAATAAGGCTGGATTATGCGACAAACATAAATTATTCTACTAAAAATAACGAGAAGTTAGTTTTAGTTGCCAGGATAACGTTATAACATCAAATCTGCAAAATGTTAGTAAAAGTCACAAACGGAAAACGGGATTATTATTGTTTTTAAACAAAAGTTTCGAATTTGGAATTAACTTTTTTTCATACCCAGACTCTTTATTAAGTGCCAGTAACATAGTTTGGCTATTAAAACCTCTTTACAGCTAAATTATTACCGATAATGTACAAAAATCAAAACCACCCGTTTTTTTTGCAAAGGGGTGTATAAACAATCTTACGCTAAAATATATAAATGTAGGTATATTATGAACAAGAATTTAAGGGAAAAAATACAGGGAAGAGCTCATTGGGTATCAAAAAATTCGTCCGCATCGCTGTCAGTGGGAAAAGTGCCCAAAAGGCTGGTAGCGTTGCCACGTTGGATCCACAATTCTATTCTTTGACCTAAAAAAATGTATACTGGGTGTAAGGAACATCGACGCGTAAATTAAATTAAATCAGTAAGGTACTAATTCTATAATACCTACTTAATTTCTTTAAAAAAAAGTTGGCAACCCTAAACCCTCCCGAAATGAATTCCTGGCAACTGCCCTCTCTCGGGATATAATATAATATTATATCTCATAGTCTGAAATTAGCTTTACCATGAATTTGAGCACATGATTCTGTACGCCAGGGCAGAAATATTTCGCCGGTTATTTAAAAAAAAATCCGCTGTTTCATACAAAAATGCCTACACGATCTTAATACTTATAAATGAATAATATTTTTTATTAACCAACCAAAAATGTCAACGCGTTTACCTAACCGTGTAGTGGTAAACTATAGTTCGGAGTAAGGACCATTCAAGGACTCCGAGCGATTATTTTATAGTTTATTCATTGCATTCGATTACTTACGAGTTACGAGGTTACGACGTTATTAAGCCCTCCTACCCAAGTTTTGTTTTTAGGGTTCCGTAACCAAATAGCGAAAACGGAACCTTATAATTTCGTCTTGTCCGGCTGTCATAGTCTATTCCTCTGCCCAGATGTGACACAGACACGTATAATTTCTTCATTCTTGCCAGAGTTTATACATGAATTGATGTCAACTGAGTAAGAAATCTGCAATTTCCATTAAAGGCTCAACAAAAACATTAATTTGTCAATTTTAATTAACATTTTGCTATTGTTTCTAATGCTCAAAGGCTAATGAAAAAAATATTTTGATACAAAACTTGATTCTGTGTTAGGTTTTGATAGACATAGAGATCTTTGACAAACTACCTACCGATTTAGGTACTCTACAATCTATTAGTTCAATTTATGGGGGTGATTTCGTGAAAAGGGACGGAAGTGTGTAACAGGAAGCCGGGGAAGCGCACGCTATTGGCCAATGAGTGCGCGCGGTGCTAGTGATGGCCGTCAGATGGCACCAACCTATTTTCCGAGTGGTTGTAAACAGTATGATGATGATGAATATTGTTTACTTGTGTATACGTCAGTCAAGATATTATATATTACACATCATAAGCGACTATTGTAAGGCTCGCTTGTTTTTTTTAATGATATCGTTTTCATTCTTCGAATCTACGTTTTTTGTTTTGTTACCGAACTCTTATCTTTAAATTAAGGGCTACTTAAATAGAATTAAAACGGTGTTCATAATCATTAAACAAATATTTTATTTGTTTAAAGTATGATGAAGATTTTTATCACCAAAATAATACTGTTGTCAAATTCTTTGATTTATGAATAGCTCGCGCTAATTTTGTTAGGTGTTGTTCTGTAAAATCACTTTTTAAACCTAAGTCATGTGACCATACAGAAAACATATGGCGAAGAAGATTGATTCCAGGTACCTAAATCGAATGAACAACATCAAGTATCAAGGTCATCGATACCTTTAAATATTATGTGCCTACATACTGTAGAGGTTTTATGCGATATGCAACCTCACGTTGGGCTGGCTGGTAGGACCGCAGCCTTGACTTGCGAACGCTCCAGCAGTCGTTGTTTAAATATTGACAGGTGTGTCTTTTTGTGTTGTGAGATCAAGCTGGACCCTCAATATGTATAAACGTGTCTTCTAATTAATAAAACCTCCTCCTCTTTGAAATTACCTACCTCGACCCCGTTGAATATTCAAAGTAGGTATTTTTTTAAATCTCTTTATTTATTTTCAGGGACTTTCATACAGGGGTACTGGCACTGGCATGTATATGCCAGTGGGGGGGGATGGCACTGGCATGTATATGCCAGTGCCATCGGACCTTATTATGTAAAACGTAACAAAACAAACTTACTTAAATTATAAGCAGCTCGGGAGTATAGGTGTTGACAAAATATGATGGAACATGGAAACATTTATGGTACATATTTATCTCCAGCTAACTAGATCCTCTCTTGCAGACTGAATTCTAACACACTCCGTCAATAAATGCATAACATCTTCCAGTGTGCCTCACAATTATCAATTTTTTTTTTGACGACACGGTTGGCGCAGTGGCTGAGCGATGGACTGCTGCGCAACGTGTCGCGGGTTCGATCCCCGCACGGAACAAATATTTGTATGATCTGCAAGTAGTTGTTCCGGGTCTGGGTGTTAGTGTATGTGAGTTTCTATGTTTGTAAACGCACCCACGATACAGGAAGAAATTCCTAGTGTGGGGCAACGTTTTAAAAAAAAAAAAAAAAATTAGGTAAATCATTTTTTTTTCATAAAAAATCGGAAATTAAATATTTATTGAGCGGCATGTGTCCAGTTTATCAAAACACAAGCCTTGTGTTACAAGCATTTTTCCTGTAAAAAGAAATCTTATTATAAAAAAACTACAGGTGTAAATTACATATTACAAGTGTCATTTTAGTTCACAAGTAGGTACATAAACTTTTATTCGTGATTTTGTTTATCATAAAATCATAGCAAATCCTGAGAGTGTCCGGCGCCTCTCTATTCCGTTTTACATGTTTACAAGTGTCGTGCTTAGTACCGCAATCAATTTTTAAATTAGATTTTCTTTTTTTTTATGTGGTCAAAAGATAGAGATCTGATCTGATTGACCTGATGCCCGTGTCCCAGCAGTGGGAACATTAAGGCTGATAATGAACATGGAGATGAGGTATGAATTTAACGAAAAATTAACATTCTAGGTAACTTGTGAATGTATAGACAGGGCACAGATCTTAGTCTGTGAGCTGCAACTATAATTTTTCTGCTAAACCTAGTATTAATAAACCACGGTACATGAGGATGCTCCGAGTCTATATATACCTTTTCCATATTCCTATCTCTTTAGATCTTTGATTAAAAGGTAATGTTTAAAATCATGTTTTCAAAATCGATTGATATCTTAGCTAGGTTTGGTTCGTCATCTACTTTAAACTAAGATTCATTCATATCCATTACTAGCTTCCACCCGTGCTTCGCCCATGTGTAATGTCGACAACAAGTAGCCTATGCTATGTCCTTCCCCAGGGTTTCATCAAAATCGGTTCAGCCGTTTAGCCGTGAAGGCGTAAAAAACAAACGTAGAAACATACAAAAAAATTAAATATTTTCTCTTTATATTATTAGTTTAAAGACTAACCGTCGACTGCCGTACAAAGATAGCTCATCTTAAGTTCTAATTTTACACACACATACACATCACACACACACCATTGTACACATACACACATCACACACATTTTTATACACATTTTCACTTGTCAATAAGTGTCTGAAGCTCTAGATTAGCTTTCAAAATCTGGTCTCAATCTCAAACAAGAGCAGCCACTGCTCGAGCGCATGAATAAAGTTGTTTTCCCTTGAAATAATAGATCTATTAAGAAAAATTATAAGTTTATAATTGTTTCAACAGCTTACCCAACAATGACTGCCATTGAGTAAGTTTTAATTAATGTTGTTGTTGTGATCATCACTTTATAGGTTACCTAACTTTAAAATTACAAACGATCTGGGGTAGTAATATGAAGTACTAGCTGCGCTCCGCGGTTTCACCCGCATAAGTCTCGATTCCGTGGGAATAGCGGGATAAAAAGTATCCTATGTGTTAATCCAGGCTAAAAACTATCTGTTTGCCAAATTTCATCCAAATCCATTCATAGTTTTTACGTGAAAGAGTAACAAACATCCATACGTCCATACATCCATCCATCCATCCATACTTATAAACTTTCGCGTTTATAATATTAGTTAGAAGTTAGGATAGTTAAGTATATTAGTTAGGATAACCTTCGAAAAATTTCAGGGCGGTCTCTAATCATTTGCTGACTGTGATGTGCACCGTGTATAATACACCTAAGGTTGTAAATGTTTTTTTTTTCATCATTCAATAAGCATTACACAAATTACTTATTTCACCAAGACAGGTTTCTTATCCGAAACAAAAAAAAAAGAAACGAACATTACGCACCTCGTATCGGTGTTAATAAATTAACAGACGCAGAGAACCTTAAATAAAAACATTTTTCTACATTTTGTGCACATGGGAAACTCCATGTTTATTTAGCTATTTATTTCCGAAGGTGCCAAATAGCTTGACGTGTTTAATTTAGTGCGGTCTATCGATTTTCTCGATTTCTCATAAGTATCACTTCTTCCAAATTGAGGAAATTAGAAGGCATAGCTATTTATTAAACTGTCTTTTAAGTAGCAACTTTTATAGCACCTCTCGTTACTAATTATAAGTATTTACAGATTCAAAGGATTGAAAAAAAACTATCATCGACAATCGATAATAATCAAGTTACCTGTAGACCTGAGTAATTTAATTTACCATAGTAACTATTAATGAATTGACTAATATGCGATTAATGCTCCGAGCATTTCGAGCAACTGTCAAGACTCCCTGCCTATGCCCATATGGATCCATCCTCATGGATGTTATGTCGGACTCCTACCGACTAAAACCCCACTGTTCCTACTTCTACCATGAGTCGGGGGCCCGGGAGATACTTATACATGCGCTGCACCCCCGAGCCCCATATGGACCTGAACAAACATGGCGCGTCACTGTACTTCAACAAGTTTTCATAAATCCCCGGTAAACTACGGCTTAGAAACTTTTCACTGAACGTCGACGTAACAAATCTTTATACAAATAGTATTTAGGTGTTTTGCGTATAGTATTTGCCTTAGGATCGTCGATGTTGATTGCTCGAGGCCTGTCGCTCGATATATAGAGGAGATACCGACGTGTGGCCTCACACTCCTTCGAGAGTGTTCTCTGAGAAGACCACTCTAGCCCTAAGTTCACCATTTTCATCCTTCATCCAAGTATTTGTTCATAGCCACCTCAGTGGCGGAACACTTTCACCTCACGAAGCAGCAGGAGAGGCACTACAGACCGACCGGTAAGTGAACCATGATAATTGCCTCCTCACGATCCTCACACAGACCTCTGCTCGACCATTAGCATCGACTTAGTCACACGCCAAATTTTACACAAACGTGTCAACGGTTCGTGTCGTATCTTCGTCATACACAATATAAAAAAACGTTCTAAAATTTTCCCCTCATTTGTAATTAAGTGAAAATCTTTATTTTCGGTACATGTTTTCCTCAGTTCTTTTACAATGAGATACTTTGATGCCCTACGTTTGTGAGAGCACGTATGTACAGTTACGAGCAGCCAGTGTGTCCTATTTCAACAAGTGATCACTCTACATTATCCATCATTATTTACTTAGTGAGATGAATGTAGCACAGGAACTTATATTTCCTTCTCGAAACAAGATAAATCATCTTCGGTTTACTTTGTGTTATTTATTATCATTCATTATTAAACTAATATGACGATAGAGATTTCAAAAATAACAAGACGATACCACGATATCAATTTTTTGTGAGATTCATAAAAAATGACGCATATTTGCAATGAGTAAATTTTAACAAGTTAACCCATCCTTTGCGGAGGTGTAAAGTGCTCCTTAACAGGTTATTACACGCATTTACTACGAGAACAACTAAACCAACAGTTCTAACAATACTGAATGACCTGATTCTGAAACCGTCTCGAGACGCAGTTTGTCTACGAGCATATTATTTTTGCAAAGATTCTATAGCCTATTTTAGTCCTTTTTTATTGACAAGTGCACCGTCAAAACAAATTAATCTTCAAGTTTTCAAAAAGTATGTTCAATTCCCATGACGAAAGCTACTAATTAAAACTTGTAACGTGTAAAAAACATAAGTACCTACTTATCAAATGCTAACACGTTTCAAGAATCGCTCAAGATCAAATTGAAAGGACTGATAAAGTGGTAAACAATGTATATTTCTATTAGTTAATTGTTTAGCCGTATTTCTGTGAACTTCATCTATTTTCGCCCGTTTATCTCATGTTGATTCATCTTGAAGTGGCAGTTCGGTAGCTGACAGACGACAGCATCCTGCGCGCTATCTCTGATCAACAATCTTGAGCTCAAACAGGAGAATCAGGGTAAACAATGATAAATCACTGCGACATACATCGCTGAGTCAATATTCTCGTTTCCACTGACGACACAAAAATATGATAATCGATGTTTTTAGTACCTCACTAAAATTAGTCATTGCCCGCGTCATCGTTCGTATGCCAAAATCCGTTGTGCTCGGGGGTTGAGCTCCGAAAAATCATCTGTCTTCACTTCTTAGTCCCTAGTATTGTGATGTTTCTTCATATAAAACAAAGTCGCTTTTCGTGTCTGTCTGTAGGTATGACCGCGTTGTTCTTTTACATCTCTCTACACTATACGTTACGAAACGGATTTTGATGTGATTTTAAACGTCATTTAGAAAATTTATTCTGGAAGGTTTACTAAAACTGTACCTACAATATATAAAATATTATTAAAATTGCTAAAAGAAATCTCTATGTTTTGTCAAGTCGTGAAAACCGTGGGAAGCGCGAAGTGTGTGCTCTATAGTTTCTAATAAATCATAAACCTAGAATTTATATTATATGGAGCTAACTTTATTTAGAGCAATATTAGCGAGAACATAGTACACACGGCTGCACATTATGCTATACATTTCCAGTATAAGCTGACCTCGCATTTTACGGAAATCCTATACAATGCGAGATCAGCATAAACTGGAAATGTATAGCTTGACGTATAGCCGTGTATACACTACGTATGACGAATACTGTACTGTGGCGAGAACTATGCAATATTGACGAAACATCAGCTATGTCAAGCAACTCATTATTGGCCAATTCAAACTGAAACCAAGTCTTTAGAAATAGTTTTTCATAAATAATTATTATCTGCAGCTGTCTCACTTGGATACGGTGTTACTGACACATAAATGAGTGTATATTGTGCAAAAAAATACTTACTAACTTATTTCTATTTTTGTTCACCTGTTAAAAACTACCACTGTGTATTTTGAACTTTTTGTAGGTACCTACAATATTATATGCACGAGTCATAAAGTTTGTAATACCTGACGCCGAAAATTATCTACACTACTCGTACTTAATATTATTATAAAGAGAAAAGATTTGTATTTTTGTTTCTATAAAGAAAAAGGTTTTTTTAATGGTTTTTTTTTTGCATTTATGAAAGCTATTGCGAGTTAACGGGAACGCCCTTCGTACGTTATATTATCAAAAATCATAATTATTTCCTCAAAATAATTGACACGTTCGTACATTATTTTCGAAATGAATAAGATGAATATTATGAGTGTAACATTTCCCTGTTGCTAAAAATAAAAACAAAAACATGTACTTAGGGTGTAAGGCCGACCAGTCAAGTTATTGCTAACTACCCGTAAGGTTAAAAAGTGAAACATAAAAACGATTAAAGTGTTAAATCACATTGACAAGGTTCAGCGGGCCTAGGCCTACTAGCTGTGCCCGCGACTTCGTCCGCGTGGACTTAAATCTATCTCAGCCTGTTATTATATTTTAATACTAGCTTTTCGTGCCCGGCGTCGCCCGGGTGTAATTCCGACTTTTCCGGTGGATTAAAAAAAAAGTCATAAGTGTTAAATCCATATATCTTTTGATTCTGCAGCTCGATTTTGATGAAATAAAGACTAAATGTTACTCACAATAAAGGTTCTTATTGTTCAGTAATTCAATTTGGAATCCAATGAGTGGCTTTTACGTGATGCGCTCACAAACGAACAAACAAACAGACAAAAATGTCAAAAAATGTTTTTTTACTTCCTATTACTTATTTCTCGCGGCTTCCAGTACTTCTTTTGCAAAAATCTTTAATGTTCATACACGGACCGTTTACGATTTTATTATATGTATAGATAGAAGATAGATTATATATTACAGACATAAATAAAAAAATGTTTTATGATGCTTTCATATATTAAGAATTTAGTAAACAGGGGGCTTAAAACGGTCACTTTAGTAGAATCAATGTGAAAACATTATGAATCATCGTAAAATGTTATTCATAATTCAACTGTTTGACAGTTTTTTAGGGAGATTTGTAAAATGGTCCACAAAATATGAATTGCTTTTATGTCAAATTAAAATAATTGCCAATGACAGCTGGGATTCAGGAAATGAACTGCTTTTAGAGGAATTGCTAATTAGGCCCCCAGTTTTTCATAACACCCCTCGTATTTGTATAGATTTTATTGCGATCACGTGACCATATTGCAAATAATTGACATAGGATTCTAATTAGTCGTTGCATAAACACACGATGCGCTAAGCATTCGCAATGCTATCGACTGATCGCAATGAATATAAGAAAATTGTTCCATTTAGAACAATAGGCGAGACTATTACATCCCTGCGTATTATGTAGCAATAACTTACTAATAGCTGTGTAAAGCTAAGCGCACATTATAGTCGCGTCGCGCGGCGGAATGCAGCGCAATCATTGTTTCATACATGCAAATTTCGAATTAGAATTTGAACTGTAGCACCCTAATTGCGTAAAACACTATGATTTTGAAAATTGCTTCATATGTTCGAAAAAATTGTCTGCTCAACAAAGTAAATAACACAATGAATGTTGTTAAACTGTCAAAATGAAAGCCATTGATACTGTAAGTGTGTAAGTGTGTTACATAACGCAACGCACGCCTGTGTTGTACATTTTGTATTAACCATCGCACACTACACGCGGGCCGCAACGCATCGCATAATAGCGTCTGCAAAAAAATACGCCTGCCGAGCGATCCGTCAGTGCGTTGCGCTGCGGCCCGGTGCGGCCAGCCCATAATTATGTGCGCGAGCCTTTATGTTTGTATAGCACAGTTGCACGATAATTAATAAATGGTCAAGTAAATAAAAAATGGAACGGAATTATGTTCTTATGAAATTAGCAACGGCAAAGACATGACTTGTTGGTACCTTTTACTTCTGGTATGGTATTGAAAGACATCTTACAGAACATAATAGCATAATAATATCCTTGTTTTAATAATTGACACATAAAAACCCAGGAAATTAGTGCCATTGTAATTACCTTTGACGAACTCGTTGGTGGCAAGCGCTATTACCTACTGAGCATGAGGTTCAGCACCTATACTACGACGTATTAATGCCATCATTTTTCCAGTGTTAGTGAGAGACGGAGCTATACAAGGCTGCTAGCACCATCCTTTTTTCGCAGTGGAATAATGATGGCATTAATACTTCATAATCAGCCCCCTGGATTCGATTCCCAGGTCGGTCAAGTGTTATGGCGGTTTTTGATTAGGAATTTCTTAGTAGCAGCCCGGAGTATGGACTTGTGCCCGGTTGATGGCAATAGGCTCGCCCCCTATTACATGGGACTTAAACTTAACTGGCGAATTGTGGGTATACCGTCTAATGTACCTGAGCCTCACTCTTCGGGGAATACAGGTGTGTATATTGTGTAAAATATAATTAAAAATGTTTTAGGTAGTACCTACCTATTTACTTGGTATGTAGTACAATGTGCGGGGAGACGTCAAAGATTTTAAAACATCGATGAAAAGAGCTATGTTAATTGAATAAAAGTGCTAAATATATACTCGTAGGTAACGATTTAACACTGCTATGACAATATTCCAAAACGATTGAGTAACGCAATTCCGTAACAATGGCTTTGGATCAGCATAGAGCAAAATGTAGAGTGGTGTAAGTCTTTGGCACTCATTACCTAATTTAAACAAAGAAAGAATAACGTTTATTTGAATATAGAACGCGAAACACAAAATATATATAAAGTGAAAAAAAAATTTAACAACTTTAGCTAAGCCTCACAAGGCTGTGCCAAAAAGGTCCATTTCAGCATGAATGCCAGACAGATGCTACTGTCCGCGACTTTGTCCGCGTCGAAATTCTTGTTTCGACTTAAAATAATATCCTTTGACACTCGGCTTCCCATTAGTAAAAGAATTTTTGGAATCGGATTCGAAGATATAATAATATTACTAGCTGCGCCCCGCGGTTTCACTCGCGTATGTCTCGATCCCGTGGGAGTATCGGGATAAAAAGTAATCTATGTCCAATTCCAGATCATGGCCTAGCCCTGTGCCAAATTTCATCCAAATCCGTTCAGCCGTTTTAGCGTGAAAGCGTAACAAACAAACAAACTCACTATAGCATTTTTAATAAAGTATAATAGTTTAAAATATGTATATTAAAATTTCCTTATACTTAGCTATTTGTGACATACATTTTGTATCTTTCAAATGGAGTTATTAGTTGGATAATTCGATACGTTCTTGTCTGTTGGCGCCGGCGCCAGTAAACTAGACATGCAAATACTATCCTCAAATTTGCATACTCGTTTTATGAATCAATCATTATTTGAAATTGTCACGTTACTACCTATTAAAGTGACCCAAAATTTATCTTATCTGTCTCTTGGTAGAGAAAGTGCAGTTCCTAAACAGCTTTCTAGTTAAATATTTTAGAATTAGATACGCAAGTAGTCATATCTCATGTGACTCAATGAGCTCGCGTAGCACTCGTGTAGCACTCGCGTAGCACTCGCGTAGCACTCGCGTAGAGATCACGCAGTGCTCGCATAGCTTTAAAAAAATTAGATTAGAGACGAGTAGTATGCATTTTCAGACTTATCTTGCTTTGTCTAGAAAAATATTAAATATTCTACCGAAGTAATGTCAAGTTTGACATCGAGACCCAAACATCGAATACTTCCCACAAATTATTGTTCACTTAATATTTTTGTATAGCTACGCGAGCGCTTCTTGAGCTCTACGCGTGTACTACATGAGCACTACGCGATACGCGAGTGCTTCGCGAGTGCTACGTGAGTGCTACGCGAGCGCTGCGCGAGTGCTATGCGAGCGCTACGCGAGCTATACGAGAGCTCTTCGCGGCCAATTTTCGCAGATAAAAAGAGACAGTTGAAACAAAGCACGCACTAAAACAAGTCATTATTTTTACATGCATTCTAAGGAAGTCTATTTTATTGGTAATTCCCAAGAACATTAGAAGTACAATAAAACCCACGATAATGTATTGGAATGTTGTTTGTTCGACATATTAACGTTGCTAATGATTAAGTAAACGAAGGACCACGAGGCGTATGTTATTAAACTAATGATAATTTATTATCTTTAACAATGTAGTTTAGATTATCTCACTCTTAATACGGTAAAATTAGAAATATGTAAGTAGGTAAATATGACGGAAGTAAAGATCCCTGTTAATAAAAACGATATTATATATGTATTTTATACGGATATACATACATAATATATCCTTTTACCGAACGGTTAGGCAGAGGTGTACGAGTGGTGTTCAATAAATAGTGAGAATGAGTATGACGCAATTATCTGTTATTAAATGTTATTTTATTTTTCGACGTAGTCACCTTTCAGGGTTACTTTGTATAACAGGTTCACTTTGTATAATATTTTTTTTAAACTAAAATTCCCTTTCTAAAAAAATCTTCTTTCTGATCCCTTAAAAAATCGTGTACGACGGCGACTACTGCGTCATCATCTTCAAATTTCTGGCCCCTGAGATGTTCTTTTAACCGCAAAAATCGGTAAACATCACTGGAGCAAGGTCCGGTGATTATGGAGGATGTGCCATCAATTCGAAGCCAGCTTCTTGAATGGCAGCCATCGCAACTCTGGATTTGTACGCGGGGGCGTTATCTTGGTGAAAAAAATTAACAACGAAACACGTTCCGAAACGACGCAAACAAATGACTTCTATTTTTTTAAACAAAAGAGAGTTGATTGTTTTTTTATTATCATCATAGCTAATGTCTGGGCTATCCCTGCCCATATTTATTTTTTTTCTTTCGAAGGAGAATGTATCGCATTCTCACTATTTATTGAACACCCCTCGTACATAGGTACACGCATATTGCGCCAGTTATGTTTATGTCCGATGTATTTAGGAGCAGGCCTATTGCCATCAACCAAATCCAGACTGCGGGCTGCTACTGAGAAAATCCAGATGGAAAACCTAATAACACTTTGCGCAACCTGGCAATCGAACCCAGGACCATGTTCAGCAGTAGCACTTGCGACCCCTCGACAAACGAGTCACCCAGTAGGTAAACAAAAAATCTCATGTCGGAGTAACAAACTTAGGTACAGAACATACCTGTCTACCTTTTTGGGGTTCCGTACCCAAAGGGTAACACAGGACCCTATTACTAAGCCTCCGCTCTCCGTCCGTCCGTCCGTTTGTCACCAGGTTGTATCTCATGAACCGTGATAGTTAGACAGTTGAAATTTTCACAGATGATGTATTTCTGTTGCCGCTATAACAACAACAAATACTAAAAAACAGAATAAAATAAATATTTACGGAAACTCCTATACAACAGGCACGATTTTTTTGCTGTTTTTATGGATAATGGTACGGAACCCTTCGTGCGCGAGTCCGACTCGCAATTGGCCGGTTTTTTATTCCACGTGCCTAGTTCGTAGTACACATAAGACTCGTGGCATGTAAGCCGTGTCTACAAACTTACAAAACAAAGGTACCAAGTACCAACTACCTAATAAAATTCTTTTAAACAATAAGTTAGTACGCAGTGGCACTTAAACGTGTCAATTATCATAAATACAGAACTGTGGTGGTGGCGTGGTTTCATTGTAATTACCACAAAAACTGTGAGTAATGACAAACAAAACGGTTGTATTGACAATCCACTCGGATACGTTAGGAATAGCTTATGGCGTAACACACTTTCAATCACAATCCTAGTGTTTTGGAAAGGATATTGCTAAACTAATGCTTCATAGGTTTGAAAAATTCGTCAACGTCAAAGATTTATTTGCAGATAAATATGGTTACAAAGTTCTTACAATGGTAGTTTATTGGTAGCTTAAAATATTTAGTCATAACATAATGTGAAATGCAATTGGTATACAATTAGATTATTTAAGGAATTATTTTATGGTGTAGAAGGAATTCTCAATTAACCAGCTGCGTAAAGCCCTTCTGAAACGGACCATTGAAAGTTCTTTAATTTTTTTAGGAATCCATACTAATATTATAAATTCGAAAGTAACTCTCTCTGTCTGTCTGTCTGTCTTCTGTCTGTATGTTACATTTTCACGCCTGAACCACAGAACGGATTTCGACAAAATTTGGCAAGGAAATAGATGGCACCCTGGGGAAGGACATAGGCTACTTTTTATCGACATACCACGCGGGCGAAGCCGCGGGTGGAAGCTAGTCTTGTTATAAATTTTAATACACATTACAACTTCGCCCATATCGTTCCGTTTTCATTCTAGGAATAGGTCTGCTCAACAACGCAATGAACGTGTGTGAACTGTTAAAATGAAACCCATTGAGGTCAATTGTCGTTTTATGTGTGTTACGCTATTATCCCGCGGGTCAAAAATGACTTAAGTAATGATTATCCTTAACTTTATCTATAACAATTTTCCTGTGTATACTTATATAGATCAGTATCTATATTATATTCTCATTCTGGATAGTCCGAGAACAAAGTAAAAGGTAAAACCGACCATAAATGACTTGATGACTATCTGAACTTGGTCGCTGTATATCCATCCGATATACAGCGACTAAGATCGGACGTGCCTCGGAAAGCACGTTAAGCCGTTGGTCCCGGCCGTCATTCGTGGATCATTGACCGTCGTTACGGGTCGTCAGAAGCCCGAAAGTCTGACAACCAGTCTTACCAAGGGGTATCGTATTGCCCAGTTACTGGGTTGTGGAGGTCAGATAGGCAGTCGCTCCATGTAAATACTGGTATTCAGCTGCATCCGGTTAGACTGGAAGCCGACCCCAATATAGTTGGGAAAAGGCTAGGCAGGTTGATACAGCGACCAAGATCAGTAGAAGAGATCATGAATTTGAATCAGAAAACAATCTCTTGAGAAGAGAATCAAAACTTTTCAAACCTCAAAAATGGCAAAAGACAGCTCCCAAAACATCAACCCTTCACCGCTTCCCAGTTTTCCAACAGCCGGTTATTTCTAAAATTCTTAACTCCAGCTTATGTCATCGAGTCACGTAATAGTTGGTTACTTAATAGCATAACAGCGATAGCCTTCACCTTGCTGGGCCGTTCCCGACGTGGTCAGGAGCACGTTGCGGCCTTCCTGGACCATTCCCGACGTGTTCTCGAGCACGTGCGGGACATGCGAGGTCGAGCTTGATCGATAGGGGCTTGTTACAGTTGATATGCTAGTGGAAACTGACCGGCAAGATACGATTAGCTCGCCCCTTGCTTGATTGATCAGGAACGTTAAGAGACAATATTTCGAATTAAAAGAGTATTCATGGAGTTTCTTGCCCGCTCTTCTCCATGGGAACCTACTACGTTTTGAAATGGGTATCTGACCGACTTCTTGACAATCCAAAAGTGGCTGTAAGGGTTATTTACTACTTTTATAATTAGAATTATATGTTCTTTATTTTACATTTTAAATATATATTTTATTAATCAGTTATTTATTAATAATATTGTCTTTTTATTAAAATTAATTTATTAATTAATTTTCTTTCTTTAGGTTAGGATTACCACCTTTTATTGGATGTTTTTCCTAAATTAATCATTATTATTTTTTTAATTAATAATAATATATATCGGGTGTAAAAAGACACTTAACGAAGCCGAAAGCCACTTGTTATTCCCATCATTGTGATCATTTTTTTCTTCTGGACCATACCTGGGAACCTTCTGGTTACGGAGATATTGAAGGTCAAAGTTCCAACTTTTTCAGAGATTGTATACAGAAAGCAAGTTTTAAATGTTCTAAATTAATTTTGAATACCCCCACAAACCCTGAACTGTTGCATGCACCCATAAACACAATACTTTACGTGCGTTACGTTGCGCACTACCGTAAACAGCGATTTTTCACACCAAAAATAAAAGTTGTTTCCCAGTAATTATTTTTATGCTATGTTACTTAATTTGATGTACAGAATGCGTAGCTGACGGCTATGTGATGGGTCTTTTTACACCCTGTATATATATTAACTTTCATTTTTATAATCCCATGTGTTATTTGTGAACTGAAACTTGGCGTAAAATTAGCTTCGATTACACATTCAACAAAAGAGGAAGCAGGCGATCGTTGATACCTATATGTATGTAGGAAAAAGCATTTGCATTTAGAAAATATATGATTGTTATTAAGTTGAATAACTTGAGAAAATAAAAATAAAGAAGCGGAATTAAAATGAATTTGTTTATTCTGTAAATTCCTAGTTATAAAAAATGCCAGATATCTTTTGCTGACTTTTTTTTTAAATTTGAGTCAATACTTTAGGGTTAAGGGGAAGCACCCGACGATAGGCTCGACAAACAAGACTATGTATCGGTAAATAGTAAATATACTTCTATTGGCTACGTTTTTTCATCGCAAAAATAGATATACGAGCACACAAGTTGAAATAAAGTGTTTGCTTTTATTCATTTATTTAATTAATTAGGTACTTATATATTTATGTGAATGTACACAAAATAAATAACTACTTTTGTATAGACGAGAAAACATAATAGGCACCTATTATATTTTTTACAAAAATATTTACTAGTAAAGTAGTAATAAATAGTAGTAAATATTACTCTTTTTTTAAATGCTTTATTAGTGAATTAATTTATTAACAATATTTACAACGTAGCTATAAACTAGTACATACCGACAGCTATTATTAGTTATTTAATTAATTGTTGATACTTCATCATCTTTAAAACAATTACTAACTAAAACAATGGTAAGTATAATTAATCGTTTAAAATAATGTAAGTAATTAAAAGCATTACAAACATTTTTTTTTTTTTTTTTCATTTTAATTGAACATTTACATTTGAACATTTACATTCACAAACTTATATAATGAATTCTGCGTATAGGCACAGGTATTGGTAAGTTTTATACTAAACTAGGAGGTTCTAGTTTAAGAGACAGTGAAATTTTTATTTTTTATTTGAATGCTTATTTTATTATTAATACAAAAAAACTAACATGACATCATTACCCAAAGGGTTAGGCAGAGTACCTACATAGGTTATTATTTATTAATTAATACAAAAAAATAATTAAATGTGAGTGTAGTTTCACATTTAATTATTTTTTTGTATTAATTAATTGTTAACAAAATAAAGTCGTAATAAATAATATCGATAATGTTGACATTCTTTGTATTTTTCGTTAGTCGACATTCCGAGTTGCATTACCCAATCTAATTCACTTTTTTCTTCACATGTACAACTAACATCGACAAAGTGTGCTAATAAACTCTGCGGTTTGGATTTCATGTTTTCTTATTTCTATGAGATCATGCCACCATCTTATTTAGATAATGGGAAACATTCCACGTATTTTTTTTTAATGTTTATGTAACATAACATAACTAACATCTGTATTCCCCGAATCAATAACGCTTTGCCCGACCTGCAAATGGACCCCAAAACCGCATGCTTTTAGTTATACCAGTAAATAAGAATATGATACAGGGTGTTAAAATTATAATAGGTACCTAATTGCTTTGTTTACTAAAGTTAACCTAACTTTGTACAAAAATAACGTTCCTAATTAAGAACAAATTCTAATCAGGCATTCCTCGGATTCTTAAACTTAAAAGTAAACTACAATCTCTTCAATAAAAGTATTGTCGCTATTATTATGGAAATAGATCCGAAGTAATGAGTTTAAATAAGGCTAATATCTCATTAACAAATCAAAAGGTCAATTGAACATAACCAGAAAATCTTTGTCGTGTCAGTTAACGCCATAGCGTGACAAAAGCTGGGACAGTTATATTTAATGGTTTATCTGTTACCTATTAATCTCAATAACACAGCTTAGACTGAAAGGCTTGCCGTAACAATCTTAACTATCCTAACTAATATTATAATGCGAAAGTGAGTTTGTTTGTTACGCTTTCACGCTTAAGGCCTGACCGGATTTGGATGAAATTTGGCGCAGGGGTAGACCATGATCTGGGTTAGGACATAGGATACTTTTTATATCGATATTCCTACGGGATCGAGAATTGTGGGTGAAACCGCGGGGTGCAGCTAGCTATTCCTATAAATCAATGGTAAAAAACTTCAATACTAAACTGTTGATTAAGTTTCCTTTAAGCCATCCATTATTTATTACCTTCTGTCAATTAATTACGATGTTTGCAAGGTTGATTAGGTAATATTGAGATCATTTAAACTGTCAATAGTTTTAGTTTTAATCTGTTAATCGAGTAAATCATTTTATTCAGTTGTCACACTTGTCACTGTAGTAAAAGAATTACGACGTACAAAATTACCAATGAGATCTTTTATACCTTCAATGGGAGGTTTACCTTCTTGATTTGCATTTACCTAGCTAGATTTTATTATGTGCCCCCGAACTAGTCTATGCGAGCAAAGGTTTGGGGACAGCTAAGGGAACTTTCAGTAAGGTTCATGTTGGATTATTGTTCTCGATACAAAAAAACTGTTTTCGAAAGACATAAATACCTACATGAGTCGTGTGTATTCTTTCGCAAAACATTTCATCCGAAAGACGTCCACTGCTGGACATAGAATTCCCCCAAGCGATCGATCCCACACTTCGATCAGTTCTGTGCTTCTCGCAGCCAGCGGATTCCTGCGACCTTAACAAGGAAATCGGTCAACCTTGTGGGAGGCCTTCCAAAACTACGCCTACGTCTTCCGGTACACGCGCGGTCGCCACCCCAGAACCTTTCGGCCCCATCGGCCATCTGTTATACGAGCAATGTGCCCTACCCATGTACCGATTGCCATTTAAGTTTGGCAATTCTTGGGGCTATGTCGGTTACCTTGGTTCTCCTGCGGGCCTCTGCTTTTCTGATTCGATCACGTAAGGAAACTCGAAGCTTACTACATAGTATGTTATTATAATGAGTAATTAACCGTCAAAACGCCATAAATTATTAATTGACAGTTCCTAATAAATACCTACAGTTTAAATTGAAACCACACTACTTACATACGCCATATGGCCTTTCAAGACTTTATTTAGTTAGAACTATTAGCGCAAACATAACTATTAGAGGAACTTGGAAGCGCTTCCTTGAAGCGGGCGCGGGCGGGGCTAGTCAAATACTAATCATATTCTAAACACCCGTGACCCGCCCCTGCTTCGCCCGGTTACGGGCGCACCATACCTCAGATTTTATCCCGCTCGCACCATACCTACTACTCGCGACCTGAGTGAGAACGAGACGGAGTGGGGCGCTAGCGGCTCTAAAGCGTCGAAAAGTTTAGGTTATTGCTTTTTACGGTGAAAATAATGGTAATTAAAAAAAATAAAAAAACATAAGACCTGCTTTATAGATAGTTCAGTTATTATGCAAAGTTTCATGATCTAATTTGAAGTATTTTTTGAATGCCAGCGGTTTATAGTTCTGTTTAGAGGTAACTTTGATTTTTTTTTTCTATCGAGAAAATTTTATGTATCCTGTTTTCGCCAAACATAGGACCTAGCATCAATCCTCAACTTTTACATATATTTATTTCAAAATTAATGCTGCAGTATTTTCGGCATAACGGAGGATCATGCTAAGCAATTTGAGGTAGGGTGCGCCCTTAAGAATCATTTGCGGTTTGGGAAAACTTAGATCAATAACGTGTTTATAAAGCATTGACCTTACAACGAACTTGGTAATATTACGTTAGTAAATATAATATTTAGAACTTAGTACTAGCATAGTCGTGAAATGCGTCCTAATCATTTGCTCTCCACCAACGTATTGTGAAAAAAAACACGTACAGGCATCGCGAACCTTGTCGCGCCCGAGATATCGCGCCAGTCTGCGCAAGCCTTAAGGCATAACAACACGTCTGTTCCCCCTAAGGGTTAGGCAGATGATTTATTGACAAGTGTATCAGTAAACTAAAATGATTCGAAATCATGTTCAATGCACAAGTCAAACATACAGCAGACAGGACGCCTAACTTTCTGAAAGGTACAATTATAAAATCCAAGCCGTGCGCCCGATGGGATTTCAAATCGGCAAAAATAATGTCTAGCGTCCATACAAACTTAGATATCCATACTGTCTGTCTGTCGGTCTGTCTATCTGTCTGTATGTTACCTTTTTACGCCTAAACCACTGAACGGATTTCGATCAAATTTGGCAAGGAGATAGATGGCATCCCGGGGAAGGACATAGGTACTTTTTATCGACATACCACGCGGGCGAAGCTGCAGGTGGAAGCTAGTAAAGTATATTTTTGATCCTAGCACTGAAATTCCTGAAATTCCTAATAAGAGCAGATAAGAGCATAAGAGCAGAATATGTGGCTGAACCTTTGTCAAATTTATGTTTGTCTTCGGAATCTACTTCTTGAAAAAACTTACGTACGTAGAGTTTTCTTAGGTAGGTACCTACTTAGAGTTTTTTTAGAGTTGTAAAATATTTACGTTCATAATAAAAACAGCAGCGTGTTCGTTTATTTTAACAAAACCCTTTTCTCGAATGTTTTTTTTTGGAGCTGTATGTACCTACTTAGATTAAATTATTCTTTATTTCATTTTTCATACATATAAATTATATTTTTAAATATTAGAATAAAAAAATATATAAAACATTTATTATTAACGTCTTATTGAATGTATGAATATCATGTTTGAAATAAAATATTACATACACATGTTCATAAATATTAATCTGGGATAAGGTCGTTGATCTGAGATTATCTTACATGGTATATAATAACATACATTGTTTTTCTCTCTTTTGTGAACCAATGAATTACGTAGTAATATGGCTACTATGTAGTATCAAATGAAGAGTAATAAATATGTATATGTTTAGTATATTCTGCATAATTAATCAATTATTATTCGTAACGCAATATGTCAATGACAGTAAAGTTAATCGTGTTTACCTACGTCATAATTATTATTTTATTTTAAGTTAAAAACAGGTTAGAGCAATACATAGGTTTTATGAAACAAACTCCCCCGCCGCAGATGTCCGTCTGAACGCGATAAATTCAAAAACTGCCCAATGGAGTTTCATACGGTTTTCACCAATGGACTTAGTGATTCATGAGGAAGTTTTAGGTGTATAATATAACTAATAAGGTTTTATGTACATTGGCTGAATTATATGAAAACAATGTATATTATTACACTTTAAAAAAAGTACATCCCCATGGAATAACTTCCGACCTCCACGCGGGCCAAGCCGCGGGCAAAGTTGTGTTTTATAAATAAAAAAAAATAATAATTATGCAACTCCTTTAAACGTTGAGCCATAACCAATAGTTTTAAAATTCATAACTAATTGGTGGATAAACGTTACCCGTCTGGCCATGAAATTATTTAACATACTATTATTTCAAATATTATAAACAACTACAATATCGAGTTACGTTTACAAATGAATAGCTAATAGGTATCTGACTATTAAGAAATTATCTTAACTATTTCCTGAAGGCACATGACGCAAAGATGACACCTTGAATCAAAACGCTTTTCCTATTTGCGAGACACCAATAATCAGTTACTTAATAGCTCACGGAACTAAACTATTGCAACCTTAAAATAAGTTAATTATCACAAACAATATGAGAGTGGGGCGGTGGTCGCCAGGAGGTGCAAAACTGTAGTCGCGAGGCTCCGAACTTCATAATCCCGCGCCGTCTCTGTCCGAGCACACGCCTCGCCGCCTCGCCGCCTCTCGCCCCGCGCCTCACACGACCACAACAAACAGTGCGCACAGCCTCCCGACCACTCGGCACTAGGCTCCTTGTGAACCCCGGAAACACATTTCCCCCTATGCGGACGATCAAAACCGGAAGTGTCGTGAAATGTTTCTCGAAAGTGTTATTTGACGCGAGTTTTCACTACTTTTTGTGACGTTCATCATTTCTGCTCTAGACTTCACGAAAACATGCTCATATTTGGAACTTTTCACTGAAAACTGAATTTTTTTTTTGTTCCTGCATCTTTGTTTTGGTAAGCAAATTAATTGTTTTTTTTTCTTTTTGTCGAATACTTCACATCCGTTCTAACTACATACCTATATGCCTGAAAAATGAAACTTGATGGTTCAGTGGACAGCTTCACAGACATGTAAAACGTAGTAGGAAACTAACAAAAATTACGAATTACGTATATGCTATCGGTGCCTTGGAATGGATATGAATAGTTGTATGCGCACTATAATTAAAGTAACCGCAACAATTACGTACTTAATAAGAAACTGCAATAGCAACAAAAAACTGTGTGTAAACAATATAAACATGTGTACAACAACATGCTTATGTCATAAAAAAAAACTGTCTAAGTTAGTTCATTAACAACAACATCCCATCACACTTGGGACTTTTGGCTTCTCCCAAGCTGTTAATGCATATCACCGATACCTCACATTCAAGTGCAAAAAAGCCTCAGAAAAAATAACAGTTCCAAAAAAAACATCCTGTAGTTTAACTTATGATCAAAAATGACCTAAAAATCACATTGCAAAGTGACCTATTATAGTGAAACAAACAGCATCACGTAACAAAGTAACAAGTGAGGCACATGTTGCTCCTGTTACTATACCCACGATTGTACGGCACTCGCCATTCCACATCCGACACTAACGAACACCTAACTACCTAGTAGCTATTCATACTTAGACAACATACTGTACATTCCTACGTCACAGTTTGTTATGAACGAAGGAGCGTGGTAAGCAGTGGAAGTAAACAGAGGGCCATAGACAGCAAAACATTGAGTTGTAGCAGCTGTGAATGTTGACGTTTTTCAAACGTGACGATTACACGAGTTTTTTAAGCGCATAAACAATACGAAATTACATTTTTCACAGTCAACATTTAGGATAAGACCGCCAGTCAAACATATATTATGTGCAAATTAATTTATCTTAGCATAAAAAAAAAGACGTAGTGAAGTGAAAATTCATTTGTGTCTGAAAAATATAATTGTCAATTTACAAGACAGATGTAGAGCTTTTTACTCGAGCGGGTGGGCTTTTTTGCTGAGCATATTTTCTTATACCAGTGAGCAGTGGTGGCCTTACGAGTTGTAGGTCGTAGGTTCGAACCCAGACAGGCACTTTACTTTGTGTAAATTATTTCATCACCACTGCTCTCAAAACGTTGAAGGAAAACATCGTGTGAAAACCGGCATGTCCTAGAACCAAAAATTCATAGACATGTAACCAACCCGCACTGCGCTCGCGGAGTAGATTCCGTTTCACTCCCATCTCTCAGAGAGGAGCCCTGTGTCCCAGCAGTGGGAACATTATAGGCTGATTATGTATATGTTTTCCTTACGTAGAGCAGTAAAAGGTGGCGTAGTTTTAATCCCTCTTATTATTATTCAATAAGTACTGACAGTTTGCCGATGTTCAGCGTTTGCGTTTTATCTTAATATAAAAAATGCTCTTGATAATCGAAGCGACATTGATGGCTGATAATAATTGCACCGACTCTAATGGTTTTGTTCTAATTTCTGCACTAATTATAAAAAACCGGCCAAGTGCGAGTCGCACTCGCGCAAGAAGGATTCCGTACGTACAGATATTATAATACCCATTATCTATAAAAACGGCAAAAAAATCACGTTTGTTGTATGGCCCCCTTAAATATTTATTTTATTCTGTTTTTTAGTAATTGTTGTTATAGCGGCAACAGAAATACCTCATCTGTGAAAATTTCGACTGTCTAACTATCAAGATACAGACTGGTGACAGACAGACAGACGGACGGACAGCGGAGTCTTAGTAATAAGGTCCCGTTTTATCCTTTGGGTACGGAACCCTAAAAAATAGTCACCGTAATAAAAACTTAATTGATTCAGTTTTAACACAGTTCTCGGTGCTTGTCATCTGTATAATTTCCATCGAAATTGAATCTTCCTGGCCTTGTCCCATGTTACTTGGTGTCGGCGCAACACGTTTTCTTCATCCATTCTGTCTGTCAACTGTCACGCTATTCTTCACTCCCTTCCAATGTCCATCGAACCTTATTATTATAAACCTGTGTTGTCCTACTGCAGGGCAAAGGCCTCCCTTCACTCTGCCTACCCAAATGTCCTTTCTTTGGTATTGTTCGTCGAGTTGTTGAGCACTTAAGTTCTGAGTTGAGCTCCTCGGTTACTGACAAATGCTTGCACAGACTGGACAGGTCCACTCAAATCTGTGTGGTTCTTTCCTCAAAAGACCATTTCAGACATAATCTACATGGTCCTCATATGACCTGGCCAAGATTATGTCTGGACTTTAAAAGAGACTGGGACATCTGAGTTTGTTTCGGCCTTTCTTCTCAGAGTATTCAGATAGGAAACGCCGACCTCATTTAGCTTATTATTATTTTTATTTTTTATATGACGTGTAAAAGTGATTCCGATATCCTATTTACAGAATAAACAATTTCATTTCATTTCATTTCATTTCCACTTTTCCCGGTCTACCCTTTAAAGAAGGAGTCCAGCTCATCCCGCCATCTCGTTTTGGGCCTGCCGCGTATTCGTTTACTGCTATTTGGGATCCACTGAGTGGTGATTTTTGCGTATTGCTGGTTCGACATGCGACAGCTGTGGCCACCGAACCTTAGATAAAAAAGTAAAATCTTATCTACAACTACACGTAGGTGCTAAGAAAACGTTCATCTTTTTCAATCTTCCATTTTATCTTGTTCATATTCATCATCGTAAGATCAAGACTATAAATAACTTTTGAGAACAACTTTCGGAAATATCTTTTAGCGTAGCTAGAGCCTGTGAGTGACCTTTCTTTAGGGCCCGTAGGTCGCCTAGTGACCTACGCCTACTGAGTAGGAAGTATCGCAGTAATTATAGCACTATACAAAACGTATATAATGTAGCTACATACGCTAGAGGCCACGCATGTACCCACACCTATAAGTCATTCGTATCAAAAGACCAGCTTAACGGCTTTCTAAAATATAAATTTATTTCTCACAATAATTATTATTATTTTTTATCGTCCATAGTGAGCAATGAATATTTTAATTACATTGTTTTTTGTTTCATTCAATCAACAATTCATTCAAAATGACTTGATATTTTTTTGCTGTATGTACGTAACGTACATAGTATTATTGTTTTATATCTTCATGCAAATATTTCTTTTTTTTAATCAAATTATCAATAAGACTTTTAGAACGTCAACAAAAGAGACACAAACAAATATTAAAAACACATTCAGCGAGGTAATTGCATAACACACTAACAGTACCTAGCAATGGCTTTCATTATGACAGTTCAACAACATTCAATGCGATAATTACGTTGTTGAGCAGACAAATTTTTCGCACATAATACGAAGCGATGGTTTAGTAATATCCATCAAAATTATTCAGATTGTGATTGAAAGTGTGTCACGCAATTAGGGTGCAGATTATTGTCAAATCTTTTTAAATAGGTATTGTTAAAAATTGAGGAAAGTAGAGCTTGCTTTACAGCAATTTTAAAGCTAGTTATAAAACGTTTATTAAAGGAACTATAAACAATTATTACAACCAACTATTACTTAACTAATGAAATCCTAACTAATAAAAACTAACTATACAAATAAACAACTAATAAACTAAAATATGGCGTCGAAAGCTAGTTTTAGTTACTGACACTTAGTCTATGTACTATAATAATTCTTAACAACATAAACATCAAAATACAATAAGTTATCACGTGCAAGTTTCAAGTTTATTCCAATTTGTAGAAATTCCAGTTTTCGCTGATGATAACATTAACATTAGCGGTATTGAATTAATCGTGATACGCATCGGGTTTCGGCCTTATAATTCCATAAAGCGTGGCTGATAAATAATAATGCATGGTACAAAACGCGTGAAGTTTGTAAATAAAACCCGTATTAAGTCATTAGAGTAAAATTACTCAAAGAAGGACATTTTGTTCGTTAGTTCAATAATTGTAATACATTAGTCATTGGGAGCCTATGTCACTCTAGCCTTTATTTATCTTTTACGGGTTATTATGTATGGCTGATAGTCTTCGATGGTTTTAAGAACCATCTATACTAATATTATAAATTCGAAAGTAACTCTGTCTGTATGTTACCTTTTCACGCCTAAACCACTGGACGGATTTCGACAAAATTTGGCAAGGAGATAGATGGCACCCTGGGGAAGGACATAGGCTACTTTTTATCGACATACCGCGCGGGCAAAAGCTAGTAGAGAATAGAGGGGGAAAAATATAAAATCTATGATACTATTGAGGTATATGATATATCCTATGTAAAGACATCACTGCCACAGCTAGGGTTGCCAACCCTACTATGTAATATGGTATCGTGCTATAATAGAGGCCTAAATACTGTATTCTTAGATTATAGACTATTTCTAAAGAAAAAACATATTTTTATATATAACCGATAAAGTATCGCTAGTTAGTTACAAAATGGCGCTCGCAATAGGGCCAGTGTTAATATTTTGTAACCTTAATTTAGTTAGAGTGTAAAAATAGTTTGAGTTATATGACTAAGACATCCAGAAAAAATAAAAACCTTTTAATAAAATTTCATAGTAGCAAAAAATATGCATTTAAAGAATAAAAATGTTTTTGGAACATTGTAGGTACCTACTATTTTTTTTTTTGTGCTTGTGGATATGTACCTAATAACAGCCGCACGGGTCGATCGTTCAGGTTAAGCTACGCTTGCCGCGGTTGGTCCGTGGATGGGTGACCATCTTTACATACCAAGACCCCTCCGTCGCTCAGAACGTTGATCCCGGCTGTCATTTGTAGATCTTTTTAACAGTCGTTACCATTAGTTAGAAGCCCGAAAGTCTAACAATCAGTCTTACCAAGGGGAGGAGTAATATCGTATTACCCACTTACTGGGTTGTGGAGGTGTGTTTGTGTTGGTCCGGCCAGACACTCTTTCAGATACAAAAATGGATCTGAATTTAACTGGAACCCAAGGATTTGATTTATATTAATTAAAGAACATACTACTTACGGAGGAGCTCGTGGCTAAGTAATAATAGCCGCTCGGGTCGATCCATCAGGTTAAGCTACGCTTGCCGGGGTTGATCCGTGGATGGATGACCATTTTCACATATCGAGACTCTTCCGTGCCTCGGAAAGCACGTTAAGCCGTTGGTCCCGGCTGTCATTTGTGGATCTTTGACAGTCGTTACGAGTCTTCAGAAGCACGAAAGTCTGATAACCAGTCTAACCAAGGGGTATCGTAGATAGATAGATAGAATACTCTTTATTATGTACACCATAAAAAATACAGATACAAATGTAGAAATTTAACATAGGGTGACACAATGGGCGGTCTTATCGTATTACCCAGTTACTGGGTTGTGGAGGTCAGATAGACAGTCGCTCCATGTAAAATACTGGTATTCAGCTGCATCCGGTTAGACTGGAAGCCGACCCCAACATAGTTGGGAAAAGGCTAGGCAGATGATGAAAGAACATACTACTTACCAGCCGTAGCCATTTCGGGGGAGGTTAGGGCTGCCAACTTTT
Source organism: Lithophane socia (assembly GCA_947522985.1). Lineage (NCBI taxonomy): Eukaryota > Metazoa > Arthropoda > Insecta > Lepidoptera > Noctuidae > Lithophane > Lithophane socia. Next base: position 4,748,794 of record OX383267.1, read on the forward strand.
TTTAGATGAACTAATATGCAATTCTGCCTGTTTCTTTCTTCCCGTCACTTTGCAATCCTTAACAAAAACAGGGCCACTTCAGCGTAATGGGGCTCCTATGCTATGGATAATAATTATAGAATGCCGCTATCCCGCTTCGAAAAATATAGGATTTGTTTCTCTTTGACCGTTCTAAATACAGAAATAATATTGTTGTTATTGTATATTTTTATATTATTAATTCACTTTAATTATTGATTTTTTTCAATGATATCACGCGTTTATCTTTACTGTCAATATAGGGAAATCAAAACACGTGTACCCCCTACTAGTGCTGCCTCTGGTGGATCTTTTTTGAATCTTCAGAGGAAAAAGGCTAATTTAAGAATATTTTATCTCTTATTATCTAGGCTGTAAATGCGGAATAAGTTATCTAGATCGGTCGTTAGGTTTCCGAGGTTATCCTACAAGTAGATACATGTACAAGTAGGTACATAAAAAATGTACCTATGCGACTGCCTCCCATTGTTTATGATTCACGATATTAAATAAGAGTTCTATTCTTAGCAAATATAGTGTTGGTAGGTAAGGTCATCTACTATGTTAGTATTTAAAGAAAGTTTAGTATTTAAAGAAAAAGTCTACAATCTAATTTTTTTTTAAATAATACTTATTATAGGTGCTAGCATCCACGAAAATAATACCTTAAATATAAAATAATACCATAAGTACCTATGTACTTACTTGGAATTTAGTTTTTTTTTTTTAATCTTTCGATAGGTATTCATCGCAAGTTTTCTTGGTCCTTATTCAACCAAACGATATCTACAAACATAAGTTTTAATTATGGAAGTGTAATGCACTCAACATGTTTACCCATTATTTAAATTTTTATAAGTAATTGATGTTTATCACATTGGCGTCACATTTGCGTAGTAATTATTATAAAATATAGATATATCTAACACACGTGCAAATAATGGATTTGTATGTGCCCAGTAATTTGTTCTCATTCTACGAATATGAATGTTTGAGTGATAATGTTATATTACAAATCTATACTATACTAATATTATAAAGCTGAAGAGTTTGTTTGTTTGTTTGAACGCGCTCAGGAACTACTAATTGGAATTGAAAAATTATTTTTGTGTTGGATAATACATTAATCGAGGAAGGTTATAGGCTATATAACATCACGCTACGACTAATAGGAGCGGATAATAAATGAAAAATGTTGCAAAAACGGGAAACATTATTCCTTTTTGAGAGCTTCCGTTGCGTACGCTGCGTAAACGGTTTAAGTTACGCAAATATCATGTAAGACGGAATTGTTCTTCTTTAAAAGTTCTAAAAAAAATTCCGCAATAGCCAATGTCTATCTTTTAAGATTGACTCACTATAACCTTTTTTATGGTAATCAAATTTGTTCGAAATGAATGCATTATTTGCGATGGAGTTTTATCAACATAATATTAATTCTTATTCAAATAAATAGTTTTAACATCGAGGGTATTTAAGTAGCAGTAAAATAATTTTTAATTCATTCGAATCGGACATTTAATTTCGAAGTTATCACAAGTAATACGCGAACCGTTCGACGCCGGCGCCGCGCCGCCGCGGCTTTTCCTAATCGAGAGGTGAGGATGGGCACACGGGTAGACCATGACCAGGAATAGGGCATAGGATATGTTTTATCCCTATATTCCCACGGGATCGAGACCTAAGCGGGTCAAACCGCGGGGCACAGCTAGTTATATATATAATTATAATATATATGTTATATAATTCACTTTATACAGTGTAATGGCTGGCGATGGAGGAACTCGTAGAGTCGTGGCTAAATAATAACGGCCACATGGGTCTCACAACGGTATGGTGACCATCCAGTACATATCGAGAATTCGAGACTCCTCTGTGCCTCAAAAAGCACCATACGCCGTTGGTCCCGGCTGTCATTCGTAGATCTTTGACAGTCGAATCGTTACGGGAAGTCAGAAGAACAAAAAGTCTGACAACCAGTCTTACCCCCTTGGTAAGACTGGTTGTCGTGTTACCCAGTAACTTGGTTGTGGATGTCAGATAGATATTCGCTCCATATAAAATACTGGTACCTATTCAGCTGAATTCGGTTAGACTGGAAGCCGATTCCAACAGTTGTATGGGAAAAGGCTAGGAAGACTTTTTAAAGTGTAATATGAGCCTATATGACGATGTGGAGACGTCATTACGTAGAAATTGTAAGTGTATGATTGTTACTGAATTGGCTGGAATTACTTTTAGCGTAGCGTAGCAGTCTTTTAGCGTATCGTAGCAGTCTTTTCGCCGTAGCAGTCTTTTCGCCGTAGCAGGCTTTTCGCCGTAGCAGTCTTATCACCGTAGCAGTCTTTTCACCGTAGCAGTCTTTTCACCGTAGCAGTCTTTTCACAGACCAAGTCGTAAAAACCGTGCGGAGTAGAAGCGGTTCGCTAATTAACAATAAAAATAAATTACGTGATATTATCATTCAATGTATAAAATTACAGAAGCCTTGAAACTTGTAACACACACATTTTCATAGTTTTATGTTTATATTTCAAATTGTTATTAAGCTTTATTTTATTCACTTTGATGTGTCTGTAAAACACATCGCCTTTAATAAAACGCTTGGCTGAAGTATTTTACGCGTATTCAAAATCATTACCAGTAGAAAACAAACATGCTAGCTTTAACTCATTAAATTTCGCAAACTACCATTACGGTAATTATAAAAAATACAAAAATATGTAAATCAAAGCTTACGTATATAGCCAAGCCTTAATCTGTGCGCAATGTCGCGTGTAACAGTAACCCTGAACTAGTAAGCACGACAACTAGACAAACCAGTAAATCTTGACACCGACGTACTATGGAACTAAACCTAAATGTACTGGATTTTGACGTTTATTTGACATTTGTCTTTGGAACTAGCGCCACTGTGAACTGTCGAGTTATGCTGGCGCCTTGTAGCTAGGTAGTGACTGTCCTTACATGAAAGTTGTCGGTAGGACAGTAGCCCGACGAAATACACGTGTAGCCAGTGTTATTATGAAATAACAGGTGTGACTAGCTGCCGACATGTATTAGACAAATACCTCAGTTACTTGCGAAGAAACCACTTAGACAATGGACCAAAAATGGCAAAGACAAAATAAATGAAAAAAAAAAACTAGTAAAGAAAATTTTTCAAATAAAATAAGTATGTAATTAGGTGGTACGTAGTAGGTAGGTTGGTAGTGAATTTTCTTTCGAATTTGAAAGAATAAATCATACAGAGCGGCTGGAATATTGACGTACAAAAAAAAATTTTGATCCTTCGCGGTTTTTATTTGGTCTGAGTTGATCTGTATTTGTGTTAAGTTAGCGTTACAAGAACAGAGCTTATTCTTTGTAAACCTTTTTTATTTGGGTAGAAATAGTTTGAAGTTGTTGCACTTTCCATTAGCCGTTAATCGATACCAATAGTACGAGTAGTTAACCTTTGAATGCTTTTGTTAATAAAATTATCGTAAAACAGAGGCCATTTAGAAACATTTATGAAAGACACTCTTTCGATTTAAATTTTAAACTTCTTTAAATAATCTATAAATAAAATAACGTAATATATATTATGGTAATGACTAATGATGCAATGAAAATGCCAATAAATACAAGCAACGATAGAAAAAAATATTTATAACCTCTGATTTAAATCGTTAATTATTAACAAAATGACAGCTTGTGTGACTTATTGATTGCATTACCTACACTTTTCTGTCAAGTTTCCAAATTGTAGGAAATCTTAAATAACTTTATCTACTGATATTTACCTTCAGATGTAACTTAATACGGTTCCGTTTCACGTAGCAATGACGTAAACTATTTGATTTAAAACAGTTCCGTTTTTGATAAATATGTTTAAAAAAATGTGCGATAAACACATAACGCTGTTAAATTATTCTTTAAACGGTGAAGGAAAACATCGTGAGGAAACCAATATTTCCTAGAACCAAAAATTCGAAGACATGACGTGACATCTACCAACCCGCACTGGGCCCGTGTGGTGGATTACGGCCCACTCCTTCTCAAGGAGAGCAGGCCTATGTCCCAGCAACAATGGGAACATTAGAGGCTGATTATGCTTATGTTATTATTGTTGTACTTGTAGGTATATAGCCTGCGTCCATACGATTCATTAGCGGATATATCATTTGTCTGTTTGTATCAAACAGCCTTGTGTCACAAGTCCGATCACTTCAAGATTGCCAGTTCATTCATCATAAATATTCTCTACATTATTATCTATACGTTATTTATCGAAACATAGGTACTGTAACTTTATGTCGTTAAAATATATCTTACTTTTAAATATAATTCCCAAGGATTAATACTTACACTTATCCAAGGACCAAGTGTAGGACTAGTCCTTTGGTACAAATTCGCAATAAAACTCTTTTCTATTTTTAAACCTAATGCTAGGCAAATATAAAAGAAGATATCAAAAATTTGGTGGGTAGTTACATATTATTTAGGTACTTTTGCATAACATTAGCTGCATGAGTGACGCTACAGCCGGCGAGCATTCGACCAGCCCACCAATAAGTAAATACGATCGTTCACGAAACTAGAACGAGCACAATGAACGGTCGGTTCAATGCAACTGTTGAATAGAATAAACTTTTCAAATTCTCGCTCAATGGCGGCCGAATGCATCGTAACCTTTTAACCTTCAAATCAATTTACTCTTCTAAGAGTACACAACGTAAAATTCGAAATACATACATAAACTCTTGCCTTCTTCCCATGGGCAGTAGCTACAGAACGCCGATCTCCTATAAACCTTACATACTCTTTTTGCTTCGTACTCATATTGTCATATTATACGAGGTACATAATATGACAATTAAAATTGTAAGTTACTGCATCAACATCAGATCACTTTTCCTGATAAATTTTCCTGCATCATTGTCCATAGGTATTACCTAAAGAACACTGGTTCCAATCGTTTGAACGTTTATCTATTCATAAATCTGTTATTGCTTTTTAATGTTTGATCGGATAAATTTACCTATGGGTTTCTCAATACCTACAACAATATGCTCTTGTGCATTAAGGATGTGTTTTACACTCAATAGGTAATGTTAATTAGAGGAGCTCGTGGCTAAGTAATAACAGCCGCACGGGACGATCCATCAGGTTAAGCTACGCTTGCCGGGGTTGGTCCGTGGATGGGTGACCATCTTTACATACCGAGACTCCTCCGTGCCTCGGAAAGCACGTTAAGCCATTGGTCCCGGCTGTCCTTTGTGGATCTTTGACAGTCGTTACGGGTCGTCAGACGCTCAAAAGTCTGACAACCAGTCTTACCAAGGGGTATCGTATTACCCAGTTACTGGGTTGTGGAGGTCAGATAGGCAGTCGCTCCATGTAAAATACTGGTATTCAGCTGCATCCGGTTAGACTGGAAGCCGACCCTAACATAGTTGGGAAAACGCTAGACCACAGAACAGATATGTTCTGTGCGCTAGACAGATGAGGTAATGTTAATTTGATGTTTTGTTCTCACAATTGTTAGGCACTCGTTTGATTAAAATTTTTGCTTTTTCGAATTCGATGTAAAAAAGTTTAGGTGTGATTTAATTAACTAAATTACGTCGTGAACTTCGAGACGCATTCTTTATTTGTAACAGTCAGGGCATTTTTTATCAAATGGACACACGACGTCTTATATACTTATCATATTATTTACTAGCTGATGCCCGCGGCTTCGCCCGCGTGGATGTCGGTTATTATATACTAAAACCTGCCTCGAGAACCACCCTATCCATTGGTGAAAACAGCATGAAAATCGGTGCAGTAGTTTTTGAGTTTATTGCGAACAGACAGACAGACAGACGCGGCGGAGGACTTTGTTTTTTAATATTATTTATTTATACGGACAATTTAATTTGGTAGTGAATTTGATAATCAATTAATTTCCCTTTATAAAACGTGCTGAAATCGGAAGGTCGGATGCAAAAATTAGTTAAGCAAATCTGATATGGTTCTACGTTCAGAATTCCAAGCTGCCTCACAATCGCATGATGCATGCAATGCCAAGGACTGCTGCCACTGAGTACTTCCAATCTGTTGTAACACATTACTAGACAATCAACTAACAGGCTACACTATGCTAATTAAACAATTACGTACCTACACTTTAAGTGTCGAATTGAATTAATTTACGTTATAGTACCTACTTTATATTTTTAAACAACAGATTTATGGAGTCTGGGCAGAAAACTAGTTTGAGAGGACAAGGAACTTCTTTTGGCATTGAAAAATTCTTATTATTCTTGTTTCAACTCAAAGGTCATGCAGCCTCTTTTGACGTATGGTAAATTAAGAAAGACTGCATCGTTGGTCTAGTGGTAGCAAGCGAATGCTGAGCATGAGGTCCTTGGTTCGATTCCCGGGTCGGGCAAAATGTTATTTGGTTTTATCATCACGAATTTCTCAGTAGCAGCCCGGAGTATGGATTTGTGCCCGGTTGATGACAATAGGCTCGCCCTCTATTACTTGAGACTTAAACTGGCGAAATGTGGGTGAACTATATGTACACCCTTCGCGACTTTACAGGCGTGATTTCATTATGTTCGGGTTATTTTGAAAAAAAAAACCTATTGCAAAAAATAATAACAGTTTTTTCCACAATGTCCCTATAGATTAGTCTCCATGCAAAAATTGATATCATTTAACTATTATAATTTACTTTAAGAAACAAGTTTAATAGCAATGAACGGCCGATTAAATAATGGTAGGTATAAGTATAACTTCATTTAGCATTGGTTGGTCAGGTCTGGGTCGCTCGATGTTGACCGCACGATGACGGCGTTGACGGCTGCTTCCCGTCTTTTGTTATGTATCCTATGTATGACTCGTCATGGTAATGTAAAACCGGCCAAGTGCGAGTCGACTCGCGCACGAAGGGCTCCGTACCATTTTCTATAAAAACGGCAAAAAAATCAAGTTTGTTATATGGGAGCCAAATTCTATTCTTAAATATTTATTTTATTCTGTTTTTTAGTTTTGTTGTTATAGCGGAAACAGAAATAAGTACATCATCTGTGAAAATGTCAACTGTCTAACTGTCACGGTTCATGAGATACAGCCTGGTGACAGACGCTCAGACAGACAGACAGACCGACGGACGGACAGCGGAGCCTTAGTAATAGGGTCCCGTGTTACCCTTTGGGTACGGAACCCTAAAAACTACTATCATCTTAGTTTTATGTATCACTAGTGACCCGCTCCTGGTTCGCACGGTTTTTACGACTTGACAAAACATCCAGATTTCTTAGTTATTTATGTAACTTTATTAACGTATTATACACATAAACCTTCCGCAATAAATTTCTTAAAAATCTTTGTGTGGTTTAGAAAAACGCGGACATACAGACAAACACGAAAAGCGACTTTAATTTATAATATGTACCTATAGATGACGTATGACACACGAAATACGTACGCAACTAATAGGATTTATTATTTCTAAAATACAATTTTTGACTTTCATTCATTTCAGTAAGGATTGCTTTGTTTTGCAATGATTGTTTATTTTTTCCTTCAAATTGTAGTTATCATTTTAGCGGTTTATTGCTCTTTTATAACCGGACATTTAATTTTACCCTGATGCTTAATTATTTCAACTTAACACACTTTTTATGCTACTTTTATATAGGTTGCTCATTAGGCAATACGTGTTTTCATCGTTATGTTCCTTCAACACAATGAAACCGATAATATTATTATCAAAAAACAGTGTTTTCATGTTTTTAATTTATGTAGTTATTATAAGAAAACCCAGTTCGGTTCAATTAAAAAACCTTGTTTTTTAACTGAAAGATACGTGAGAAATTAACCCACTTGTTCAAAGTTATCTTATTGCAATTTACTAATTTGAATTTACGATCGAAGATAAAAAGTAGTTACCTACGTAACTACTTTTTAATTTTTTTTTTTTTTTTATTGTACAGCCTGTAGGTACCTGTACTATAATCTACAGGCTCCTGTGATAGAATCAAGAGTAGGTGTAGGTAGATAAAAACTGTCTAATTTGCGTCAGAGACGAATAATGAGCAAATAGATACAACCTATAAAAACAAAATCCTATAATTTGTTTTAAAACAAAGTTCAAAACAACATGTTCTTTCACAGGAAAAGCTCCAGTTGATACGCATTTTGGCAGATTTAAATATAAACAAGAAGTTTATTTGCTGGATTTATTTATAAGGGGTGTCTGGTAAAAAAGTTATGTACGCTCAGAAAACTCCATTATTTTTACGATCGACGTTAACCGTCAAAATTTCATTGTGAAGGCTATAAAACTCGATTGATGTTCCGAATTTAGAACTATTTCACATCAAGGAAACGGACGAGTGTTTGCAAAGTTTTTGCACACAATGTGAGACCGACAATAGTGTTACGGAAAATTATAATCAATGAAACGACAACCTGTAAGATTACGTGCACTAACTCGTTACGATTGATGTATCAACCGTGTAACTTGCGCCAGCGCCGTTAAGTCGCACAAGGCAAAGAATCGCACGTTGTGTTTTTTTTTAATTTTATCAATCATTATTTTTGATAGTTCAGCCGCAAGCTATAATTATTCATGTCAGAATAAAAATAATTTAACAAAATAAATAGTAGGTACCTACTTAAAAATTCTGTCTCCTCAACAAAAAAATGGCTGTCACATACCTAAGAGCCTGAGTTTTGTAACTGTTCGTCTCGAAAGACCAAATTTTTGTTTACCAAATTGTACCAATACCTAATTACACGCGTAATTAATTGATGTTTAGGAAGCAATAAATATAATAAGTAACACTTCCAATCTCAAAAGAATGTTGTAGACCAGAAAGCTACGCAAGACAAGGCTCTACATTTTATGATACACTTCATCAAGGCTATTTACGGATAGGTAGTAGGCAATAAAGGTGTTTTTTGTTTACACATACCTACTGTGTGGATTAGGAAATAGGGCCTTGTAATGTATTGTCATGAAATACTGAATAAACTAGGGCTAGGAGTGTCGCTTTTCAAAATGATTATGGGCCACTCAACCGTGACTTTTTCTATCACTTACAAGGGAATGTGGTGTAGGTATGATTTGATCTATCAATCTGCCTAGCTTTATCCCAACTATGTTGGGAATGTTGCGATCGACTTTCAGTCTAATTCAGCTGAATACCACTATGTTACATGGAGGGACTGCCTATCTGACCTCCACAACCCACCCAGTAACTGGGTAATACGATACCCCTTGGTAAGACTGATTGTCAGACTTTCGGGCTTCTGACGACCCGTAACGACTGTCAAAGATCCACAAACGACAGCCAAGACCAACGTGCTTTCCGAGGCACGGAGGAGTCTCGGTATGTAGAGATGGTCACCCATACACGGACCAACCCCGGCAAGCGTAGCTTAACCTGATGGATCGACTTACTTACTCGTACTTACTTAGCCACGAGCTCCTCTGACAAGATTTGATACCTACTTATATCAATCAATCAACACACTAAAGCATAATATTACCTACATCATGCCTGTAATTCCCGAAGGGTTAGGTTAGGTAACCTAAAGTATACGTCAAACTTTATGGCGGCTCTGAAGTGCGCTTCTCGCTGCGCAGTACCGCACCCCTCACTCCCGCTGACACGGGAATTTGTTACTGCGCAGCGACTCGCCTCATGTTCCGAGCCGCCATTATGTTTGATGGGGCTGTACCTATAGTAACACGCACTTTTCACCAGTTATAACCTAACGCCACATGTAATAGGGGGCGAGCCTATTGCCAACAACCGGGCACAAACCACCGGGTCCAGGAAATGAAATGAAATGAAATTGTTTATTCTGTAAATAGGATATTGGAATCACTTTTGCAGGTCATATTTAAAAGTTGTAAAAATAAGCTAGATGAGGTCGGCGTTTCCTATCTGACTACTCTGAGAAGAAAGGCCGAAACAAACTCAGAGGTCACCGTCTCCTTTAAAGTCCAGACATAATCTTGGTCAGGCCATATGAGGACCATGTAGATTAGAGTCTGAAATGGTCTTTTGAGAAAAGAACCACACAGATTTGAGTGGACCTGTCCAGTCAGTGCAAGCATTTGTCAGTAATAGTGGAGCTCAACTCAGTACTTAAGGAGCTCAACGACTCAGGCTCCGGACTACTACTGAGAAATTCCTGATGGAAAACCCAATAACATCTTGCCCGACCTGGGAATCTAACCCAGGATCTCATGCTCAACCTTTGCGCTTGCGGCCACTAGACCAACGGTCAATCAAGTAGGAAAATATTCAAAGTAGACTGATATGACCTGTAATAACTAAATGAATGATCACCGTAAAGGCTTCCGTATCTAAATACTTAGGTTCTTCGGATTTCCCATGTTGCACTTTATATAGTGTGGCGTTATCAGGCCATCTATATTGTGATATAACTAATTGACAACTTTGTTTACAAATCATTTACTTATAAGTATGGCTATTTTATAAGAACTCGATGAATCAACTGTGCAAGTGTGACTTTGCTTGTCTAGTTAGTCACCGGGAACCGAATTGGCTATCGCAATTTTCTCATAGGAAACTGCTGCTGATGTCTATGCTCTTAACATAAACTGTTCAATTGATAGGTGGATTGATTGGATTGGTTTTATCACAGTCTACTGCTGGACATAGGCCTCATACAGGCTACGCCACAACCCAGAATTCCTAGATTCCCAGCCACCTTTTTAAGTTCGCCGGTCATAGATGGCTGGAGCCGTATTATGAAGTACTAGCTGCGCCCCGTGGTTTCACCCACGTAAGTCTCGATCCCGTGGGAATATCGGGATAAAAAGTATCCTATGTGTTAATCCAGGTTATAAACTATCTGTTTGCCAATCAGGTAGTTTTTACATGAAAGAGTAACAAACATCCATCCATCCATCCATCCATCCATCCATACTTACAACCTTTCGCGTTTATAATATTAGTTAAATTATTGCCGCCCATATTTCCAGCGTGAGAGTGAGACGGAGCTAGATAACGCCGATAGCACCATCCCGTTTTCGCAATGGAATAATGATGGCATTAATACTTCATTATACTACCCCTGAGAGGCGTCCCACACCACACTTGCGCGTACACTAAACTACGCAGTCTCCAATTCGGGACCGGGACTTGTCAGCTCCACCGACCATCGGTCCTTCGACAAACATATGGCCTGCCCACATAGGTTTTTGTTACCTTAATTAATGTATTTTGTTGTGTATATTAAAGACAGTTAATTGTATTGTTACAGACGAGCCGTGCGCCGTTGTAAGCGACCCACAGCCCAGTAAGAGTAGTTCAGTCCGCGCGACCGCCGACATACCTAGCCACCCGCCCGCATAGGATGGTAGAAACTGACCCCGGGCCCAAGAAATCTCACAGTAAGTACTAAAGAGCTACGTAGTAACGGTATAAGGATCTTTTGGCGCTTGATTGTCTTTAGCAGGGGGGCGTTGTTGGTAAACATTTGTGAAAATTGTCGCAGAAATTGTATTAAAAAAACAAGATGGCGGCGTTAGTTCCGATTTTGGTCACGCGCCAAAAGATCCTTGTACATGAATTTCAGCTGAAGACAAAGAGAAGGACTAGAGGAACGAGGTGACATGTTCCCGCAATGCTAAGGGAGGATCCTCGTCACACTGACCATAATTAAACTGATTACACACTGACACCTTGCAAGTTCTAATAAGGCAAACAGAAAAAAGATCGAGATGGAATGAAGGAAAAGCTGCACTCTAATTGCGTAACACATGATCAATCACATTCTTTAGAATCGTGGGACCTCTGGGAACAACCCTCTGAATCATATGAAAAATATTGCTAAAAAACAATTGTCTGTACAAAAACGTAAATAACGCAATGAATGTTGTTGAACTGTCAAAATGAAACAGATTGTGATTGATCGTGTGTTACGCAATTGGTCTCTTAAGGCTAATTGTGGGCATGACAACATGGTTAAACCTAAGCTTACGATTAAGTAATGCACCAGGGGGCTTAAAACAGCCACTTTGGCAGAATCAAAATAGGAAAATATTATGAATCATCGTAAAATGTCACATACTGACAATTCATAATAAGATCTGCGTGCGATTCATATATATTACGAAATAACTCATCTGTTTGACTGTTTTCTATGGAGAAAAATTCGTAAAATGGTAATAATTATTATGAATTGCTTTTTGACAAATTAGAGGAACTGCTAATGACAGCTTTAAATTCAGAAAATGAAATGCTTTTAGAGGAATTGCTAATGTGGCCGGTTTAGGCACCCTGTTAGGACATTACTGCAATAGTGCTCTACCAGCATCACCAAGGGCAAAAACTACAAAAAAATTGCCTAGCAGCCTAATTAATCATTCATTTTGACAGTTCAATTATAATCATTCTAGCTGATGCCCGCGACTTCGCCCGCGTGGATGTCGGTTATTATATACTAAAACCTTCCTCGAGAACCACTCTATCCAGTGGTGAATGCAGCATGAAAATCGGTGCAGTCGTTTTTGAGTTTATCGCGAACAGACAGAGAGACGCGGCGGCGGACTTTGTTTTATAATAATGTAGTGATTACATACTCTGACGTTGACCTTCGCGTGAAAGTTTAAAAGAAAGCTTATAGAAACATAATAAGAACCTGTGATAGAGAAATTAAAATTGCTGATCAAAATTATAAATATTTTAATTGCACCTGTGACTTTAATCTGTCAACTGCCATCAGTTCTTGCAGCATAGGTGGCCTATTAGAAACTTCTACAACTTACGAGTTGTAGTTCCTAGGTACGAACCCAGACAGGCACTTTACTTTGTGTAAATTATTTCATCACCACTGCTCTCAAAACGGTGAAGGAAAACATCGTGAGGAAACCGGCATGTCGTAGAACAAAAAATTAGAGGACATGTGAAATCCACAAACCCCCACTGGGCCCGCTCCCTCTCACAGAGAGGAGGTCTAAGTCCCAGCAGTGGGAACATTATAGTCACCGTTCTGTTATATTTCAGTGATAATGAATGTAGAATAGAATGAATAATCAATACTTCACATATTGTAAAATGTTTGTTCTAAGTATTTAACGTTTTCATTGTTCTTTAGTAAATTACACAATAACTGTCATACACGTGTATTGTTTCATAAGTAGTAGTGTGTTTTTAATGCACACAAAATTGACAAACAAAGGTTTATTTTCATTAGACTGCATGAATATCTTAATTGCGTAACACACTTTCAATCATAATCTGAACGATTTTGATGGATATTGGTAATCTATTGCTTCATTGAATAATGTTCGAATTTGTTTCCTCAACAACTTAAATAACGCAATTAATGTTGTCAAAATGAAAGCCATTGCTACTGAGAGCAATTAGGGGGCTGTAGTTGTAACTGTGCTATAAGTAAATAATAATAAATTCAAAATAATATTTTATTTCAAATTGCAATAAATAATAATTAGTAATTTTTGCCTATAGGAAATCCAATCGGACACTGCATTTAATTTAAATGCAGTGTCCGATTGGATTTCCTATAGGCAAAAATGACGAACTTCCATACAACCAACAAGACCCCTCCGTGCCTCGCCGTTGATCCCGGCTGTCATTCGTGGATGTCGTTACGGGTCGTCAGAAGCAGGAAAGTCGTGTCAACCAGTCTTACCAAGGGGTATCGTATTACCCAGTTACTGGGTTGTGGAGGTCAAATACAGGTCAAATACGGGTATTCAGCTGCATCCGGTTAGACTGGAAGCCGACCCCAACATAGTTGGGAAAAGGCTAGGCAGACTGACTGAGTAACGGGCAGAGTTACATACGAATATGAACCTTATTCTCATGCATGTATAGTCCTCCAGACCGTATTTTCGGCCACGGCGGCCAATCTCAACGAAGACTAGCCATCGGCGCGGGAGATATTATAGTGCACAAGTGTTTGCGCAGACACAAGTGCACTCTCTCTTCCCTCACTCTCATAGTCCGATGGGACGGTAATCCGACACGACCGGAGAGAGATCAGGCGTAGGACCAACGGCTTAACGTGCTTTCCGAGGCACGGGGGTATTACACCGCCAACTTCCAAACTCCGGGCTGTTACTACGAAATTCCTAATGGAAAAATCCAATAACACTTTGCCCGACCCGGGAATCGAACCCAGGACCCCACGCTCTGCAGTCGCGCTTGCGACCACGAGACCAACGGGGCAGTTCATGCATGTAAATGTTCATTGAAGAAGCGAATGTGAGCAAGCGCTTGGTACGAATGTCAACATTATGCTTGTACAAATGAGGTTCACATTTGTATGAGACGCCTACTCTTAGCAAAGTAAATATAAAAGTGCGATCTGTAAATCTTGCCCTTTACAGTTCCTGTAAAACCCACCATGAGTCACAATTAGGAATGTCCAAGTATTATTTGTTTAACACTGGTCACAATGAGCACTTATTGAAGTCATGCCACCTGTCCATTTCGTAACCTCATACGGAGATTATGCACATCTCAAGGTAACAAAGAGCTACTGACTTACTGTTTAACGCTAGAACGTTAATAAAAATATGTATTCTGGTCATGTTACAGTGGGTACGGTTGGCAAAACAGTTGTTGAAAACGTCAGAAGAGAACTGTAAGCATTAAGGCTTTCATTATATTGCAATTGATACGCTAAGATAAAACTTAGAATCTGTGTTTCTAGAATCTAGACTAACCAATTACTTAAGTGTAACAGCCTAGTGCACATGAGAGCAATTTGGACCACATTCAACCAACTATCTTGCCGGTACCGAAAAGTTTATGAAAATAGCGGTGACAAAATTATTTTTTACAATTTTTTTTTTTTAGTACCTTCTTCGCCTTATGTAAACTTTTGTTGCTACCCGTACATTGTGTCCTGACATAATGTGTCCGCGGTTGCGTCAAATATTGTTGCGAGACCTTGCCGAACTACCGTTCACCTACCAATAACGATATACTTACTTAAATATCGAGATAGGTTTTATATTTTTGATTGTAGGCGTAGCCAATGCTAGAGTTATGATGAGATAAATATGGAAGTCAAATGGTTAAAGTTTTGATAGAGATAGCTGATAAAGGATCATGGGTCATGTCGTCGGAAAAAATCACTACCTACATATTATAAAACCAAGTTCTCCGCAGCGTCTGTCTATTTGTTCGCGATAAACTCAAAAACGACTGCACCAATTTTCATGCTGTTTTCACCAATGGATAGAGTGGTTCTCGAGGAAGGTTTTAGTGTATAATAACCGACATCCACACGGGCGAAGTCGCGGGCATCCGCTAGTAAATAAATAAATAAAATAAAATTAAGTAATAGAGATTTTTTTATTTATTAATTATCAAGTACACTATTAGAGTAGGCAGCTGTTAGCTCGCTGTTAATCACAGTGCGAAAGATTTTGAAGGAAATTGCCTATCTATTGCTTCATATGTTAAAAAACCTTCTACTCGACAACTTAAATAACGCAATGAATGGTGTTGAACTGTCTAAATGAATGAATTACCGCACTGCTTTGACACCTCTATCTTGGAGATCGCATATTTTCATTATATTAAAATAAGTTATGTAGTATGAATGGGAGAAAAATACGACAGTTAAAACTTACACAAAGATATGCGTTTGTTTACTTCTCTTGTGAAGTTTTGCTACAATCACAGTTCTAAGCACGTGTGACACGTGTATTGTAGAGATGTATACTGTGTATACACCTGACCTGTGTAGATGGATACAACATTAGATGTACGAACACCTAAAATATTTATAGTTATGTTTCTTAAACACTAACTGCACTGTGCCATGTGTCACCGCACGGATAATTTATCTAAAGTGCAAAACTTTAGGATCGAAAGATTACCATGAAAAAAACGACACTCTCCGTCCGTTTTTTTTCATGGTAATCATTCGATTTACGGCAGCAATAGTGTGGTAGTGATGGGACATGAGGCGTGTCCAAAAAATCTCCTTTGCAAGAAATACTAATTGATTTTTTGTTTGTTTCAGATTGTGATGTAAAAAGGGACCTTCAACTAAACGGCCCAGGTTCCAAAACCGCCGAGCTTGGTAAGTTAACTCTAGTATGACACAAAATAAAGTGTATATATGCATTTAGTGGTAATCAGAATCATAACAGTGAAGGAGAGTTCGAATTCGAACGTGAAAAAACCGGCATGTCCTAGATGACATGTGACATCTACCAACCCGCACTGGGCCCACGTGGTGGATTACAGCTCAGTCCCTCTTACCGAGACGAGGCCTGTGTCCCAGCAGTTCCATATAGGCTGATTATGTTATCAGAATAAGACAGTTTGGCTCCAAGGCAAAGAATTGGCTTGGTAGTAGGGCATCTAGAAGGACTTTGTGCCTGGTTGTGCTACTATCAATATTTTTACATGCTCCGACTACTAAATGTAAAGGTAATTGTGATACCTACCCAGGCTTACCACTTGACATTTACCGACTGATATAATAATAAAAGATATCAGACACCCTGGTGCATTTATTTAAATACCCACACAATTAACAGAACCTGTTCAGATACATAAATAATACCTAAAGGATAAGGTAGGCATTTGTTGGTAACTCCCGCACCTACAGTACCTAACAATTTGTATATACCTACTTCAAATATTTATTTATTAACATTATAGAAACCACAAAGCTTCACATGCATCTGACTTTAACTTACCTACTGATGCAATAACGATACACGGTTGGTTAAGATCTTTTTCAGTTGATAAATTAATGCCAAAAAAAAAAAAAATATTTATGTTGATAATTTATTTGTGTCTATGCCTACGAGCCGATTAATGGATTAATGGATTCTAATGAATAGGATAATAATATTATTGGGCTAATATGAGTGCAGCATATTAAAACTAGCAGGGAAAAAATGGTCCTTTGGATTTTCACCATTAGGACCAAAAAAGAGGAAAGTGTTTAAGAACTAAGAACCCTTTTTAACTGACTTCTTCAAAAAGTGTTTTTTTTTTTCTTTTGTTTATGTTACGCGATTACTCCGCCAATTATGAATCGATTTTGACGATTCTTTTTTTGTTTGGTAGGTCATGCTTCAGAGGTGTCCCATATAGATTTTATTAATTTTGCTTGCGTAGTTTTTGAGTTAGCTTCAATAATTACGTATTTTTCCCACTTTGCGTATGTAGATGATATCCTAGTCTTTATTTACATAGCAGATATACGAATTTGCGGAGT
The DNA here is from genome assembly GCA_947522985.1 of Lithophane socia. Lineage (NCBI taxonomy): Eukaryota > Metazoa > Arthropoda > Insecta > Lepidoptera > Noctuidae > Lithophane > Lithophane socia. The sequence goes on from OX383267.1 coordinate 4,766,047, forward strand.
AATCGCGTAAAATACATTTTAAAAAAATACAGACGAATTGAGAACCTCCTCCTTTTTGAAGAAGTCGGTTAAAAAGTGCAAAATAACTTTTATTTCGGAAGTCGGTGGCAAAAACGAAAATTGAAAAGCAAAACACCGACATCCGTAATTAAAGTTATTTTTCACTTTTTTAGTGTTTTTTTATTCTAACTGTATTTTCTGGACTAGACGTCCATATTCTTCTTTACTGCATTAACTTTAGTTGACATTAAGTATTAATTGTTTTTAATGCTCTATTTATTTTGTTTATAGGCGTCGTACCGTCACTAAAGACACAAGTCAAGCTCGACCCCGAGAAGGGCCCCAACTCGGAAAAAGCTGACTTCGAAAGGGCTATCGAATTAACCGGTAAGATTTAAATAGGTTTTACCTATCTACGAGGTGTAACTAAAATGCTGTTTCTCCTGAAAGGGATACCTACTCATTACTATAAACATGTTTTATTATCGGGCCAACCAAAAATCGCGAAAATGAATATGCTGCACATACCTACATTTTTGCGTAGGTAACTCGATAAATTGTAAGAATGAGCAGATTTTTTATTTTCGCGTTTTTAATTTGAGTTTGTTTCATGTTTTATTGATAAGTACATTTTTTTATATTTTTAAATGTTTTTTTTTTATATTATCATTTTAATTTAAGAAATATTTAAAAATGTAATTAAATAAGAAAAGAAATAAATAAACGAAAGTACAATGACCTAGGTAGTTGACCTAGGTCATTGTACTTTCGTTTATTTATTTCTAACGTTTAATATCTGCAATCACCAAAACATGTGATAAACCTTTTCTTTTTTGTGCCAAATATTTTAATATCCTTATTCCATTAAATTAAATTGAAGCACAGTGAAGTGAAAGAAGAAATAAATAAAAACAATGACAATATTAATCGTAATTTTCATCATGGCAGACAATCATAGACAAGCAATAAGTTACAATAACAATTACTTAGCTTAATGATTTAACCGACTCATTGAGGTACGAGTGTACGACATCTTCAACACCAGTTCAAGATAGGTAATATTTTTCAGTTAACATTGAAAATTATTACCTCTGAAACCTCATTACCTACGTAGTACTTATACCTACCTAGACTTACTCGATTTTCACACTGTACGTGATTTGAAAATACCAACAAGTTTGTTGAGTAAATACCTAATCAATAACATTAGAATACCTAACTGACAGTTTATTTATTCCGCTGAAAACAAAACTCAGCAAATATTTTCATATATAAACATTAATAAATACAAAGTAATGGAACAATGAAGGTCAAGATTTCAAGAACTACTTATATCAAATATCATATCAAATTAAAAGGATGTGAATCGATCCGTCATCGTCGACCTACAAAACTAAAATCATAATGCGCACTTGCAATGCATTGTTGACATTCAATTACGTAATAAAAATAATATGAAACCGTGCACGGCTTCGTTGGTAAATAAAACAGTAACTCGAACGAGCTTTTATGAATGGAGAGTGCTCGAATTGCATTCCTCGACGTAGCCGCGCGACGATCAGCGGTGTAAACATGCCTTTACTAGGAACCGCGTCGTACGATCACTCCCTGATTGAAACTTGACCCCTACACGAGCTTTAGCTAATGTTTTTAACGTGTTCTTCAGTTATTATCGCTTCCTTACTTGTAAACAACGAAGGATAATTATTAGCCTCTCGTATTTAGGACCTTATACAAACCATTGTATAGGGGACCTATTTCGCTAAATAGGTTCCAACCTACTTGTAGAAATAGGTAGGTTACATACTAGAATTTCGATTAGTCTAAATGAGTCAACAAAACGTATCCTGCCAAAAGTGACAATAATCTCAATGAAATCGTTGAACAATCATTCGAGTAGTGTACCTAATGTACTCGAACGATTGTTTTGAAACCGTCCACACAATCGATGTATCGGAAACGTATCACCGGTAGTGGACAGCCCTAGGAAACCACGAGCTGTATCTGTTTACGTTTGCGCAGGATATGGACGGTTCCACTACCTGCTCCTGGCGGTGTGCGGCCTGGTCAGCACGTCCGAGGAGATGGACGTCATCGCCATGTCCTTCATCCTCCCATCGGCACAGTGCGACCTAGACCTCACCACACAGACTAAGGTAAGAGTTCTTTACTATCACCCATCCAATCAATCTACCTAGCCTTTTCCCAAGTATGTTGAGGTTGGCTTCCAGTCTAACCGGATGCAGCTGAACCTATTTTATTTGGAGCGACTGCCTATCTGACCCCAGTAACTGGGTAATACTATTCCCCTTTGTAAGACTGGTTGTCAGACTTTCGGGCTTCTGACGACCCGTAACGATTGTCAAAGATCCACGAATGACAGCCGGCCCGCCCCTCAAAGAGAGAAGGCCTGTGTCCCAGTAGTGGAAATATTATAGGTTGTATATGTTGGTAATTTTACAGTTGAATTTACTGCAACGTGTATAATTATTTTTGCACGGATAAAATTAAATATGGATTCATTCGTATTGACTCGCATCAAATTACATAAAACGATCTATTTGCAGACATCGTTCACTTTTCATAAAAACTCTTGCATCATTTTTAAATCGATTTTATTTTTGGAAGAGATGATGATCCTTTCTCTTTCATATTAAGTAACGTACCTAATGTATTATTCGTTGCATTGAACAAATAGAATGGTCTATTTTAAAAGACTTCTCTAGATAGGTACTTTGTCAGTTAGTCATCAATTAACGGCAAAATAGAACGGTTAACATGTCGAATCACTCCTAAGATTTACCGTTTTTACGGCCACAGTCGGATCTCGGATACGGTTCGAATTTCGCACCAATTCTGCTGCAATAATCCTTCTTTGTCTAACAAGACAACATACTTGATGATATCCGACAGCAATATATTTTGTCCCCTCTACAATTTAGCTGGGGTTCCACTCCTAAGGAACTAAACTGCGTTGGTCTCGATTTGACCAGTGACCAGCGTTTATCACTGGTTTCTTACTGATCCATGGACTTGTTGACATCTATCCTACAGTCTTGGCATCCACGTGAAGCCCCAGTTTGAAAATCCACGTGTATGCAAGGTTGTGATTTTAATTAATATCTTAGTTCAAACCAATTAGCAGTGCAGTCTTATGTATTTTACGGGAATACCGCTCGTATGTTTCCATTGTTACCTTTTCATAATAATATCACGTCGGTATGTCCCCGAAGGGATAAGCAGAGGTGTACATTAATAGCCACCCACACCCACCTTCCGCCAGTTATGTTTAAGTCCCATGTAAAGGGGAAAGCCTATTGCCATTAATCGGACACAAATCCAAACTCTGGACTACTACTGAGAAGTTCTAGATGGAAAACTCAATAACGCTTTGCCGGACCCGGGAATTGAACCCGGGACCTCACGCTCAACAGTAGCACTCGCGACCACTAGACCACTGAGGCATCATAAGGCATCATTGAGCCTATTCATTTAGCAAGTCGCTCCTTTAGGCTTAAATCTAGTGCAAGACGACCGTGATCATCAAATGAGACAATTTCCGGGATTCCGACATCTTCCATACAAGTCGAAGGTTGCTCTATCTTTGGCAATTCTAGAAGTACAGTTCAGTTCCTGTCATCTCTGATACAATAAATACTTAAGTAAACAATAGATATTAACCGGACATAAATCAATCAATAAACGTTGGCATTTAAATTCACCATAAATCTTAGAGAATCATGAGGAAAACCGAATGCCCGATAATAAATAAGATTCTCGTTTGTTAAATACTGATGTCATTCGAATTCACACAGTGCGAATTATTTGCAAACAATCAAACATGTGTGTTTAGGGTGACGATCATTGATAAATGTTTGTAGTGGGAACTTAGAATTGGAAACAAATCATTTGTAGATTTCGAAACTTCCGAACAAACTGTGTTGTGTGTGCACAAGACTAAATAAGGAGTTGCCTGTTGCCAAGGGTCCCGGTATCCTTTTCGGACTTTCCCGCAACCCTTGCAGGAATGTGAGGTCCTGCGGTTCGATTCCCAGTTCAACCAAACTGCTTTTGGGTTTTCCCATGATGAATTTTATTTATGCAGTAAATAGAAGTGAGCCCGGAAGCTCACCCATGTAGGTAAATAGGACTTAGGTAAACCTAACTATACAATGCAACTCTGCCTATCCCATATGGAATTACAAGTTAGAAATGTTTGTATATATAGGATTTGAAATCCATGCGTTCTTCGTAGTAAAACCTTCAGAATGATTATGTTGGCTAATTTATTCAAGGCTTTCCGTGTGATCCTATAATCTGGCGTGTGATATTGGCATTGTAGTTAGAACTTGTCATGTCATGGGCCTCTCAAATTGTTTGGACACATTACGTAGGGGTCATTAGGCATAGGTTAGCAGTTAGCATTTGAAACGGTAGCAGTTGAATGATGGTATGATGCCTCTTTTTCAGTTTGATTTGTAGTGTAATGAATTAATATTGACTGGGAGATTTTCTAGGGTTTGTATGTTTTCTGAAGTTATAAATCAAAAATCAAAAGTAATTTATTCAAATTAGGCTGTGAATCTGCACTTTTCGAACGTCAAAATTACAATAAGTTAGTCCCAAAACGCCCACCCTTCACCGCTTCCTAGTCCTTTAGCTGGCAAGAAGAAGTGGCGAAACAAACTCTCCAGCAGCACAGCTGTCTGTTCAGTTAGCAAAAAAAATATTTACTTTACGCAACACAAAACATAAAACATTTGACGACACGGTTGGCGCAGTGGCTGAGCGATGGACTGCTGCGCAACGTGTCGCGGGTTCGATCCCCGCACGGAACAAATATTTGTATGATCTGCAAGTAGTTGTTCCGGGTCTGGGTGTTAGTGTATGTGAGTTTCTATGTTTGTAAACGCACCCACGATACAGGAAGAAATTCTTAGTGTGGGGAAACGTTTTTTAAAAAAAAATAAAAAAAAAAAAAAAAAATATTAGCCATAGGTCAGCTAGCGCCAATATACCTACCAAGCAAAAAAGAAATCGAGAACTTATACTCAAGCAGATATAAAACTAAACGTAAACATATAAAAGCCTCCAGGCATTGCCCGCTACCCGCTTACATATAGTTATTTATAGCTGTAACAAATCAGGTTCAGTTTCACACAGACTCACTTGATTAATACATACACATAGGTACTCTACCTACCTAAAAAACCAAAGGTTTTAATTGTACACACGGCTACATATCTAGCTATACGTATTGTATACGATTTCCGTACAATGAGAGGTCAGCTTATACTGGAAATGTATAGCTTGATGTGTAGCCGTGATAAGCCGTGTGTACACCACCGCCCAAATCATACGTATACTTTTGTCATTTTGGTCCTATGAATGAAGAGCCGACCCCAATATACTTACCTAGTTGGGAAAGACTACGCAGATGATGGTGAATCAAATGACGAGCTAACCGAGCGTCATTTAACCAATCAACGATGAACTAACGACGTGATTTCTTGCAGGGATGGCTGAACAGCATAATCTTCATTGGCATGATGGTAGGCGCTTACGCATGGGGCTCTGTGGCCGACTCCGTGGGCCGCAAACGAGTGCTCATCGCCATCTCCATTGTCAACGCGCTTGCCATCGTCGCCTCCTCATTCAGCCAGAACTACGAACTCTTCATGGTTTTCCGCTTTATCAATGGTGCCGCGTAAGTACCAACTTACTTATACAACATGTAACAGAATAAGCGCAAGACCTGAAAGTAGTTTGCTCAGAATCGGCTTCTGAATCGATTTCCATCATTATTTATATGTGTTAATTTTTCATGAAAAAAATCTTTTCTTTAACTGAAATTAGAACCACCGCGTCTTACCAAGGTAATAAGATATTTTATTTAAGGAAATTTAAGCCTTATCTCAAAGGAATAAAGCCTATTCAAATGCATAAACAAATTTGTAATACGCTCATAGCTATCCTATGTTTCATGTTTAGTCAGGAAGTCTATTTTGTAAAAAAAAACTAGGTGTCGTTTAATTAAATTAAATTACAGATATTATTTTAGTCTTATAATTTAATATTCTAATTGGGGTGTATGAGCTCTTGCGTTTATTCCGTTACAGGTTGTATATTTTTTGCTAAATTAACAGCCCGTTTTAGTGCCCGGTTTCAAGCCTGTTTCGTCTAGCGAAATGAGGGATTACAGACCTCACTGACACCCAATCGCCCAATGTGAATGCGACGTGCTTCTGACATTAGAATGTCCAAAATGTCCATACACCTGCACTTCCGAAGACATAAAAAACGTCACTGATGCCGCGATTCGCGTGGCCAGCTACTGGGCCCAACTTATAGAACATATTAAAAACTATTAACATTCCATCGACTCGAAAAGAAGAAGTGTGCTTGGATAGGCAATTTCCAATAGGTAATTTCAAAATGGCACAAAAGAATCGTCCAGATAAGAAAACTTATCTGGAGGTGGCAACAGACACTGTAAAATAAAAAGAAGATCTTGTAGGTACTTACTGGGTATCCTTCGAAATTTGATATTTTCCGAAGTTCGCTTCATAACACGAGACCTATTATGACTTAACAATACATTATATAGACGTAGGTACGTTGCGTCTTTACCCCTAGTTCGGAAATATGAGCGCCTGCCTTTGTTGTCATAGCAATGTATACCTACAAATTAGTTACATACATACAATGTAGGTAGGTAGGTAGGTAACTGTTTCAGTAGGTCATGAATATCAGAAATCCTTGAAACAAAAGCTGAAATTGTATCGGTTTTCAGCTCGTTACAAATGCGTTGTATTACATAATTACCTGATAAAGAAACGATAAAATTTGTAGAACTGTGTCTTTACGCAGGTAACCCGTTTTCATGGTTTTATGACTAAATTAACAATAGGTACTTAGGTAAAACTAAACTAGGCTAGTCAGCAACCGCTAAGTTAAGCTGCTAAATATGGGTGAATCAGAGAACATGGTATGCCTTCCTACTTCGGTAGGGCTGATAAGTAAAAAAAAAAACAATAATAATAAAAAAAACACGGGCAAAAGAAACATTTATATTGTTTAGGCCCATTTTGACCGCGAATGACCGCGAGAGAGCTCATCTAGCAAGCATCGGCAGAACGGTCGTTTTCTCTTCCGTGTGCGTTACTGCATAGATTTCCATACGTTCTATCGTCGCGGACAAATTGTCCGCGGACAAGTTGTCCATCGTCAGCTTAACACCTAAGAATTAATTCTTTAGTTAGACCTTCCTTAGTTAGATTATTCTGATTCATTCCCGCACCCTGGTGCGATCAATCTAACATAGGATTGATCCCACCAGGGTGCGATAAATAGGACTCCTATGTAGGTACCTACGTATCTAGTACCTACAGTTTTCATATATAGGTAACTTGACTTTCCTACTAAAATTAGTATCGCTTGCATCAAGCAGGATATCTCGTAACGAACCGTTGTGTACCTCAGGATATGATTAACGTAACGAGCTAGAAATAGGTACTTTTCAGCCAGCCTTGGCGAACTAGAAGACGTTTTTTTTATGAAAGCGGACTAATTAAAATTATTTATGAGGACAATGCGATGTTAGGAGTATTTTGTTGACAATATCGAAAGCATAACGGATCTTTTGCATTAGGTAGTTTAATACCAATATCTTTGTGTACAATTACAATAAGATTACCAAAACAAATGAGTAGGTAGCAAGTACTACTTATCTCCCTGTCCGGTAGGCCAAACGCTATCCATTCACGTGAAGACTGCCCGATTTTCACCACCACGTACAGACAGAGTTACTTACTATGTGGGGACCACACACGTTTCGAACCGACGCATCGGCCACCGTCACCCCAAGACAGTTTTGAGCAACCAGCCACCGCGAGCTCATTGCGATTGTGATGAATTTGTAATCTACTTTGAGGTGTTTACCTACCTCTGAACACCAATTTCACTTTTTTATGACGATATTAATTTCCTTTCTCTTAATTGTCAACAGTTTAGGTGGATCCGGTCCTGTGATCTGGTCGTACTTCGCGGAGTTCCAGCCGAAGAGTAAGCGAGGAGCCATGTTGAGTTTTATGGCGGCTTTCTGGACTCTCGGCAACTTGTTCGTCGCCGGATTGGCGTGGGTCATCATCCCTGCTGGTAATTATTATCGGTTTACTCTTAGGCAATCGCACTAATGCTGGGCTTAGCTTTTAGGTACAAAAGGTGAAAATATCTATAGTTTACCGCGTGTTAAACAGAGTTTTCTTAATTCCAGAAATCGGAGGTGTCACAAATGGATTCGTATACAACTCATGGCGAATCTTCTTACTGGTTATGTCACTACCTTCGTTCTTGGTAGCCGCATTACTATTCTTGTTGCCCGAGTCTCCCAAGTTCTTGATATCAACTGGTCGCCACGACGAAGCCTTGGAAGTGTTCAAAGGCATATATATGATGAACACTGGTCGTAGCAAGGAGGAGTACCCAGTCAAACAGCTGCTGATCGAAGAACCCTATCATTCAAAGCCAGAGAAACAAATTGAAGCTAACAAGGAGCCTAAATCTAAGTTAAGGAAAATGTTTAGCGACATCCTGGAACACAGCAAACAGTTATTCGTGCCGCCTATACTCAAGTTTACTACGATCTCTATCACAATTAATTTCACATTCCATATTGGGTGAGTAACATGAACCTTTTACCATAGGTACTCTAGAAGGTAACATGAACCTTTTACCATACTCTAGAAGGTAACACTAACCTTTTACCATACTCTAGTAGGTAAGTACTCCACCTACTGGAGTATTCTTTCCGGAAACCCTCTTTTCAGTCATTTTAATTAGCACATTTTTATGATCGAACTCATTTACCAACTTACGCCCTTATTCTTCAAAAATCATAACACGAGCCAAAACTTACTAATGGGGTAAATATTTCTCTACAGGTATTACGGCCTCATGATGTGGTTCCCCGAGATGTTCAACCGTTTCGACGAGTGGTCCACGACACACGACAACGCGGAGGCGGACATATGCATGGTAACAGCATACGTCACGCAGTACGGAACTCATTCGACGGCAGCGCAGTGCGATGCTCATATAAACTCTGATGTATTCATGGAGTCGCTAATCACTGTGGCTGCTGCCATTCCATCTAATATCTTCGCTGTACTCGGCATGGATAGACTCGGAAGGAAGTTCTTCCTTGGTAAGTTGAAAAAAATATTTTTGAATGAGGGTAGTTGGGTACGCTATGTCTAGGATTATGACCCATTGTCGTCCTCTCACCTTTCTGAAGTCACAACTGAATTCGGTGGCTAAACTAATTGAAATATCCTGTACATGATGCCGGAGCCGGACCGAAAGATGACAAAAATTCAGAACATCTCTGAACGAAATAGTAAAATTTTAGGGGTATGAGGAACAGGGTGTTTCTGTAAAGTTCACTCATCCACCATAGAAAAGGGAGGATCCTCCGACCAGACGGTTGTTGGGTCTGGCGGGCAACTGCCCAACGATTGATGTCGGGTTCTTGTATTTAGGTCCATTGCACGATAAACTTTAATTGCGCGATGCAGGATTTATGTGACGTCAGTCTTTGATGCGTAGTTCGCATTTGGCGATGTAGATACCGCCACAAAATCTACGCGCCGCCACCGCCGCCGCATGGGCGATATTCAGTCGTAGACAAAAACAATGCGGTCCGGCGCCGATGCGGCTCCGACGTCATGTACAGGAAGCCTACCTCCTTCTAATCAGCATAAAATCTACAATCAATCGTCCAATCAATATTCACTAGCTAATGGTTTTGAAGACTAATTACTTTTCCTATCTTTTCAGTGTTCGCAACATTCTCCGCTGGCTTATGTTCAGCAGCTATGTACTTCGTGTACAATAAGACTAACAACTTAATCGTAAGCGCAATCTTCAGTTCCGTGATATCCTGCGGTAACGCATCGCTGGACTGCCTCATCACAGAAGTCTTCCCTACCAACTTACGGTAAGATATTTTGAATGAATTGTAAAATATCAAAGTAATTTGTGCTTTAACACAACTGGGTAGGTTGCACAATGGCTTGCACCTAACCCCCAGGTTTACTTGTATGAGCGTGTTTCCAATGCTCAGGGGGCCTACCACCACCGTTTACAGCAGTATTATTTTAATATTACTTCAGTGGGGGAAAGAGATGGAGCTATAAGTCCTGTAGAGTTTCATCTCTTTCATACACTGAAGTAATATTAAAATAATACTGCTGTAAGCGGTGGTCGTAGGCCACTTGATTACCATGAGGTTCACCTATAGAAGGCAATATTTGCATAGAAGAATAGGTGCCATAAATGGCGAAATTTCGTACTTCTTTAGGGTACATCTCTGTTAGGCAGAGCATGTACCTTCGAGGAAAATAGGCATGATTTATCTTTGTTATGTAAGAATAGGTTTTGACTGAAGTATTTTGATTGCAGCGCTACCGGTGTAGCGGTGTCGATGGTGGCGGCGCGACTGGGCGGTATCATCGGCAACGTGGTAATAGCGGCTCTGCTGGACACGTACTGCCCCGCGCCCACCTTCATCGTCGCCGTCCTCTTGGCCAGCGGCGGTCTCATGTGCCTCTTCCTGCCCAACACCACGCGGCAGGCCCTGTCCTAACATCGCCACTACTCACACAAACTGCCTCACTCACACGACCTTTTTCTTGCCGTACAAAAATATTTATTTGTAATGTCAATTTTGAAGAAGACTAAATTACGGCATTTTGTCTGAGTACCCTGGCCTGCCATGTGATAAATATCATTATTTTAAGATTTAAACGTTAATCTCATCGAAAGATCCATTGATGTAACTAGTTTTTTTTTACATATTTGTACAATAGTTTTATATTAATTTAAAATGTTTTTATTTATGAACTAAATGAAAGTACGAACGATACATATTCCTAGTAAATAAAGCCATTGACTGTTGTAGGTTGTTATAACTTATTACGTTATACATTTGTTTGAAATTGTAAACCAGACTAAAAATTTCGATAAAGTATTATAGGTTAAGAATCATTTCATTACCATGTTGTATATTGCAACTATTTTAATATTACGAATTTATAAATTACCATTGTTATCGTAGTTTGTAGTTGTGTAGTACGTAGTCAAATTATAAAAACACGAGTTGTGATATAATAAAGTTTGTATCAAATCTTTGCATTGTATATACTTAAGTGCATTTTTCAAACACCTAATTAATTACAATGCAATATATTTTCCTAAATTCATTTCAGTGCCTTAGTTTTATTTAAATAAGTAAAGTGTCACCTGAAAAGAAATGAGTAAGTAAATCATCAAAGATTATGTTCGTTGTTTCATTTTGTTACTTGGCTCTAAAGCTCGAGTATAAATAATAACAAGACATTGATTAAATTTATTTAATAAAACTACACAGAGGTTATTACTAAAGACTCCATTTTATAGTCTGACCTAGATTTTACATAGATCACTCAAACAAACCAATAAGTGCTTTTGACAGTATGTTTAAAAATTACTTCAACAATATTGTACTTAATATTAAACCTACATTATTGATATAAGAAATGTATCGTTTTTAACTGACGCTAGACAGCCGCACTCACATATCTCTCTTTACTTCAACATTACTTGTCCACAAGTGGACATAATTCACGATAACTTAACAGCACTTTCCATGTACAAGTCAGCGATAGCAACACGTACCCCTCGCTAGACGTTATAAAAATAATATATAACTACTTTTTTTATATATTACACATACAATCCAACAAATATCATAATTCAATTTAAATTTACAATCGTAAATCCTTAACCTAAATATTGGATGCAGTAATGCATTATACTTAATTGTTTTATATGACGAGTCCAACCCAGACATGTTTCAGTTTCCTCAGGTTTGCATTCTATAACTAGATATATTTACAATCATGTCTCTGTACGCGTTTCAAACGCTCACAATCATTCTCAGATAATAGCGGCACCATTTATAATTAAACTCGGTCCATAAGGTTCCACAACAGATAAACATATTCCTATGATATAAAATATAGACTTGAAACCCCAAGATCGAACAAAGAAACAAGTTTAAACAATCTATTGCACTAGTAGCATATTGAAAGTTATGAAATAGCCACAAATAAATAAAACTCTAAGAACATCAAATAGGGCAGCCACAACTTTTACTAAGTGATGTTAGTGTTCGACTGGTATTGAGGTTACGCCTTTCATCTCTTCTCCAAAATGAATAATATTCCTCAAATCAACTTAATACCTATTATTAATAAAATAAAATATATTTCACGAGCATTTCCCCGCAGTTTCACCCGCATAAGTCTCGATCCCGTGGGAATATCGGGATAAAAAGTCCATATTCTATATCTAACTCAGGTCATGGTCTACCCATGTACCAAATTTCGTCCAAATCCATTTAACTGTTTTAATGTGAAGGCGTAACAAACAAACTCACTTTCGCATTTATAATAGATTCGCTATTAATGAATCACAATCGTGAAGTAAAGTATTAAGAAACAGTTATATTTTAATTAATTTTCTTTATTCCATTTTTGATACTTATAAATTATATTTTTAAATATTAGAATTAATTTTTTTTTTTATTGTTATGAAGTAAAAATATTGACATAATAAAAAATGTCCAATATCCTACTAATATTATAAATGTAAAAGTTTGTATGTTTGTTAATCACGCAAAAACGGCTAAACGGATTTGGATGAAATTTGGCACACAAGATGGTTTACCTATAACCTGTATTAACATATAGGATTTTTTATCCTGGTATTACGTTCCCGAGGTATAATTCCTGACCGACACGCGGGTGAATCCGCAGACGAAAGCTAGTTTTTTTTTAAAATAAATGCCACTAGTTGTATCTGTAACAACAATATTTGCTACAAAAGATTCATGAAAGTAAAAGAAATCTTACGGTTACGATCCCGGTTTGCATGCCAAATACTTCCTTTGTATTTTGAAGAATATACTTTTATGCGCACACACCTATTTTTAATCACGACTGCAGAGATTCGAGAAATATTATTTACAAAGGAGAAGAGACGAGAGCGTCCCTTTTAACTGTGGCGAGATAGCTCGCTCACGGACAGCTGAATGGCCGGCTGCAGCGGGATTTCGGCCGAAGCTTCAGACGTGTCGGAGCCAGGAGTAAGCAGCCGGCGAGTCCACTGACCACCATCCTCAGTTTCCGACTCCCGCACGTCGATAGATGACGGAGATCCAACTGCCGAATCCACTGAAGAGACAGTCCTCTCAGCTATGTCATCTGTCAATATTGGCATAGATTTCCCAACAGACTCTTCTTCCGTGAGTAGTGGCATTGAGATAGGTCCGCCCATTGGCACGTCCTCTGTGGTGACGTAAGTCATTTCAGTACTAGGGGACTGCAGCAGAGATACACCAGCGCCATAGTTGTTATTGCTAAGTGGGTCTGTCGTCTTAGCAGGTGCTATCCTTGGGTCTGTCACAGTGATAGGTAATTCTAGTGAGGTCGGGACTGTCGGAGGAGTGACACCAATTACTGCAAGGCCGTCCTCTAAATTAGATGGAATGGCCGGTTCGCTGTCCACTTTAGAGGGCACTTCTACTGGCGTCATGATAGGCTGGTTTAGTGTCGTACTAGTCTCAGACACTCGACAATGCACAGACACATTTGCGTTCAAATCACGGAAGTCAGGGGCTTCGTCTCGTGTCGAATCCGCTTGGAAAACGTCGCTATTGGCTAACGCCGCCTCTAGAATGTCTCTACGCTCTGGTTGCGTTGATGGTACAGGAACAGGTTCCGGCATTGGAACTAGCTGATTATTCTCTAGGATTAGAGGTCGGTTGTCAACAGGCGTCAAAGTGCCGTTATCTTCAATGCAAAGGTAAAAACAGCCATTAGGACCACCAAAGTGTTCTCCGGGGACGGCTAGCAGCTGGCTGTCCGCCAGGCCGGCGGGCGGCGCGGCAGCGGGCTCGGGCGCGACCACGGGCTCCGGCTGCTGCCGCACGATGGCAGTTGACGGCAACAACTCTTCAAAGTTCTCAAATTCGGGAAAGGCATTCGTTGTGGCAACAGATACTGTGTTGGACACGGATGGCACAGTAGATAGATTGGTATTAGTCAAAGGAGAAAGACCTGGAGGTATATGTGACAGAGGCGCAGGTGCTATAGCTATTTCTTGTTTCATTTTTTTCGCTGGTGTTGGCGATTCAGATATCGTCTTACGTACCCTTGGTTTATGTATTGTCGGCATGCCCGCTTCGTTCGGTGAAATAGTAATAGTGTTTTGAACAACCACTTTCTCTTTCACGGGCGGTGCAGCTGTCTTCTGTACAATTTGTCCGGTCCTCTGTAAATGTTCAAATTGCGCTGCCGTGAGTTGCATTACCGCACCAGATTTCTGTTGTAAAAATATTAACGGTTCTGAAGAAGTCTTTTGAATGGTCTGTACTAGTTTTTTAGGCTCTGATGCCATTATTCGCTTCGGGACAGGTCTTATTTCAGGCATCGGCGCTATGTTCTGCGTAGTTGTAGTTACTCTTCCACCAACAATCAGTTGGCCCTTAGATGTAATTATTGCACTTTTTTGCTTAGGTACAATCCTCGTTTGAGTCTTTACTGGTGCGACATTTTGCGTTTTTGCATGTGCCATTGAAGTTACCATAGTTTTCTGTGATGCACCTGGATTTGTTGATATTCTATGAGCTATGGTTTTCAGTTGAGATACGTTGGGCTGTTGTTTCTTTGGAAATAGCATCTTCTCATGCTCTGGAGTGAGGACTATTCGAGACTGCGCACCTTGAGCGTTAGTTATGATCATTACGGTATTTCCAGGAGAGCTGGTTTCAGTTGAAGACGGAATTAATTTTGCCGAAACAGGCTTGTTGTCTGTTGAAGTGATCTGCGGCTCCGATCCCTTAGTGACGAGAACATGAGCCTTTCCAGTTTGCGGATCGATGACAATCTTTTGTGTCCGGCCAGGTCGCGGTGAACTTGGTGTGGGTAAGATTATAAATTTCTCTGATTTGCCTTTGCTCTGAGGAACTGGCTGTATCATTGTTGGTGCTTGTTGTACTTCTTTAACATTAGTTTCGCCTTTTGTCATAATAATTTTCTGCTTCCCTGTAGTTTTGTCAATCACTAACATAGGTTTGGCCCCTCGTAATTTTGACGATTTGGAAAGAATATTTGGGGTACTAACTTTACTACTGTCACTAACTGGATTCATTAGCAAAGTTTTCATTTCAGATTTATTTGGGGTTGCACTTATGGCAACTTTTTCATTTTCTACGGCTTGCTTTGTTTTTACGAGTTTGGGAGGATTCGGTGTATGAGTTATAATGTTTCCGTCCGACATGACAATCGGCATCTTCTCAATATTTTCAGGAGTTAACAGATCTTCGGATAATACGATAGGCATTGAATTGATATCAAACATAGCGTCAACAGCAGCCGAGTCGTTGATTATCTTTGACGTTTCGTTTAGGGGAGGTATAAGTGAATTCGGGGGCTTAATTTTCTGTATTTTAGCCGGCGGTTTTGCAATTTTCCTTATCTTCTGCTGTATTATAATAGTATTGGCATCGGAAGGCGCTTCTGGTGTTGTCTGTATAGTGTAAGTTTGTACAGAACCGTCCTGTGCGGGGTTGTTACTGCGTGATAAAATAATTTTGTCGGGAGTAGTTATTTCACTCATATTGTTGATAATATTTTTGTTTGGTGTGGTACGTCTAATTATTATTTTCTGTTTAGGTGATTCGGGTTTACTCTTGAACGACGTTTTGGCAACGTCGAAGTTTAAAATTTTCTCTTTTCCAGTCATCATTGATGTCTTAGTAGCTGATGGTTTATTCGCAAATTTAGGAATGCACGGCTCTTCTAAAATCTTTAATAGTCTTGATGATGACGAAGTTTCTACTTTAGAGCTTTTCCCGTTTTTATGTTCACTATTATTGTCATTAGACATGCTTGCTAATTTTTGTTCCACTGTATGCAGGCTATCTAAGCCATTATTTTGTTTTACATTAAATAGACTTTTATCGGATATTTTCTTATTATTATTTACAGTACTAGATAAACTAAGATCAATATTAATTTTGTGGTCAATTGATTCCGACATTTGAACAAGGGATTGAGCAGCATTTAAATTTTCACTTTTTTCTTGTTCTGTTTCAAATCGGATAATGTTTTCATTATTTGAAATTAAAAGAGATTTAGGTTGATGAGGTATTGGTTCTGGTTCTATAATTATTTCTTGAGGCTTTTCTTCTATAACCATTTCTTCCACTGGATGAGTCTGAGGAACTTCTTCTTCGATAATTTCCTCAGGTATTGGTACATTTAATTGTTCAGTCTGTAAATCGCTAGATGTTTTATTTTGAATAGCTGTCGACGGCAAGTTAATAAGTGTTTCTGCTATTTGAAGATCTGATTCCGAAGGAATACTTTCGATAACATTGTTCGTCACGTTTTCAATGACACAGGTCGAAACATTATCATCAAGGTTGCTAGAAACAGTTTCCGTTTGATCACTTAGTATAATGTTCATTTCATTAATAGTTGGTACATTTTCTTCTGATGAGATTACAGTATCTTCTACAACTTCGGTATGATCCTCCGTAGTAATAACATTCAAGTCATTGTTGATCTCTGCAATATCTTTATCTTCTAGATATTTCTCTGGGTCTGGGTATTGTATACCACTAGCGTTGTTGTCTACATTGACACTTTCATTGAAATCATTATCGGTACACGTCCCACTGTTATCTTTATTATCATCTTCAAACAAATCTTCGGGTGGGTCGTCGCTGATGATTCTCGTGACTCTGTCAGCTTCTCTGGAAACGCTCAATAAAGCGTCTACGGCCGACGCGGTAGATTCATTCATATATGGCTCGTAAGATTTTTGAACCATGGTTTCAGGAAATTTGGCGACGGGAACTGGGGTGTCTACTTCATCAACAACTTCAGCAATATCCATTTTTACGCCTTCGTCTTGTTTAATTTTAGTATCTACAACTTCTTCCATTTTTTCATCTGCAACCTCTTCTTCCATTTTATCGTATACGACTTCTTCTACAGCGGTTACCTCTATATTTTCAGTTACAATTGGTATATCTTCTACTTCTTCAGCTTTATCAATTGTTACTTCCATATTTTGAGCTTCATTTGTTTCTTGTACTATTTCTACCCCTGTGTTTGTATGGTCCTCTTCAATTTGAGGTGTGATTGTTGTATCTTCTTTTATGTCTGTTTTATCTACTGTATCATCAACATGTTCAGTTTTGTTCGCTACGTCAATTATAATATCCGTATTGTTTGATGCACTCACTACTATTTCTGTGTTTGTCGTATCTTCCATAACTTCAGTTTCGTTTATATTATTATCTTTCAAATAACTCTTTACATTGTTTATTCGGTCATCTATGTTCTCGGGTTTATGAGTAGTGAACCCTATAGTTTCTGCTGTGTGTGTTGTGTCTTCTATTACTTCTGTTCTATTTATAGTAACTTTAATTGGATCAGGTATATCTGTATTTACAGGTTTTATTTCTTGTGTTGGATACAATACATCTTGGAGTATTCTGTTTCCTTTCACTTTCGGTGAAGTAATTGATTGTGTACTTATTTTACTTGGTTCAGCCATATCAGCAAATTGACTGAAATCTGTAATATCTCCAAAATTCTCGAAATTACTTTTCTCCCGTAGCTCAGCTTTCAACTTTTTGAGTTGAATTTTTGGCGCCAGACGAGCAACCTTTACTTGTTCAATGGGCGGAGATTCTCGAGCTTCTGGCGAAGAAACAACTTCTGAACCATTAATATCACTTTCAGATATGTCCATTCTTTCAACTGCATTAGCATTCAATTGTTCTGCGACATACTTTCCGATTGCATCTTGGCTTCTAGAATGTCGGCTTCGAAAAAATGTTTTAGTCTTAAAAATTGCTTTAGTTGCTGGTGTTTCAGCGGGTGGCTTATCAGACTTTTCAGGCGAATTTTCTTGTTTGTCCGGAGATTTTACGATGGAGGGCTCAGGAAAATTTTCCTCAACTTTTAATGGTTCTGGTGCTGATGGTAACTCAGGAACAGTAGTCTTATTGAGTAATTCTGCGACTTCCCTCGCCATATCATCGTCATCCAGACTTATGCTCTTGGTATCTTCCTTGCGTTTCGGGTTCTTGACTCGCGGTATTTTTCTACCACCATCAGCTTCCAGTGGCCAGTCTTCATCTTCACAAAACTCATATTTGGAGTCACTGGATGATTCTGGTTTTTCACTTGTAGGTGAACTATTGGATTTCTTTTCAGTAGGTGATGATATTTCAGGCAGTAACTGCACAGTGGATAGTTCCGCTGACGTTGGCACTGCAGGAGATTCTGTAGCTTCCGGTACTTCTGGCGACCCAGCCATAACGGTAGTTGAGGATTCATCATTAGATTCTTCATCTCCATCATCCCAGTCAGCAAGAAGGCTGCTTTTAATTTCTTCATCCGTTTTAACCTTTTTCATTTCAGTACGATTATTGTCACCATCTAGTGGGCGTTTTTTATTGCTTTGTGGGGTCTTCTTGGGTTCTTTCACTTCTTTTACTATTTTCTCTTTCTTTTCTCGCGGTTTACGAATCTTCGGCGTTTTGTTCGGGGTATCTGGAGTTGATTTTGTTGCTACCTTCTTTGTTGTAACTTTTTTCCTTACTGGTGATGGTGTATATGGTGTAAATGAAACACTATGTGTTTTGCTGTGTAGAATTAGAACATTGAGACGCACTGTAGTGAATGGACACGCGTGGCAGGAATAGATTCCAGAGCTCGACGCTGGTGGTGTGGATGCTGCGGATGTGGAAGCCGCAGATGTGGAAGCAGTAGGAGTTGAACACGATGGTACAGGCTCATCTACTTTTTCTGGTTTTTCTTTTTCTTCACTGCCTAGTCGTACTTCGTCTTTATTATCTGATCCTGGCTCAGCACTAGTGGATGGTGTAGGGGCTGTAGTTTCCCCAGTTGGATTGTCAGTGCTAGGTCTATTACCTTGCACCAGTATGTGTACTTTATAATCGACTTTTTCTTTACCCTGGAACAGTAGAAATAAAAATGATATAATCACACAATAAAAACAATTTATATATAATATAATTCGTAATACATAATTTAAATATATTATATAATATATTTAAAAAAATACCTTTCTGAATGGAGTTGAAATCCTTGCAGGTTCCGCAGATTTTCCTCGTCCGCCGGCCCTACCTAAAATAAAATTAATAAAGTCAGATATTTTAACATTGTTATTGCTACTTATTAAAAAAATTATTAGAAATGTTACCTTTTTTACCAGAGCCTGGAGTTTTCTTCAGAGGATCGCCAAAAATGCCAGCATAGCTTTCCTTCTTCTGTTCTTGAAACTCTTTTCTTGTCAGGATTTCTATATCACCTCCAATAGCAGTCTCAGCACGGATCACATCTTCCGGAAACTTTTCCATGTGACCACGTTTTGTTCTGAATGCATCTGGAAAATTAGAAAATAAATTATTTGGAGTAATAATAATTAAAAATATTTTTATTTCCAGAAAATATACGAAACATTTTAATAATAAATTAAAAAGAACAAAATAATACTTACATAGTCCTTTATTGATGAATTCATTCTTACGACTGCATTCATATTTGCATATTGAACTGGCATTTTTGACATATTCACTGAAAGTAGAAAAACAAAATATTTAGATAAAATGAATTTGAAATGGTTTAATGACCTTATCATCTTCTAAAAAGACTGGGCCATATCTGTAGTAGCCATAAATAGAAATAAATTTTACCCTTTCAGCTTAAAATAATAATATTTCGTGGAAACATAAACAGGCATGATTTACAATAAATTTATATTTTAGGAATTTATTTATAAACACTGCTAAAAGTTAAGTAATGATTACCAACGTTTAACCATACATTTTTGATATTTAAATGTCTCTTATCTTAAGCAACATTTATAAATAAAGGGATATACCGCCAAAAACGCTAAAACAGGGTTTACTTAATAAGAACTAGACAAGTGTCATGAAACAGTAACTTGACTGTTCTGTTTCAGGCTATAGTTTACCAACACCCAGTTTTGTATAAATTCTACTAACATGCTGTCATATCTCATGTTAACTGCTCAAGATTAGTTGGCTGAAAGAATTGTTATTATTTCCCTATATAACAAAGTGTTAGTTGAATTTATCGGTTTTGCAAAAACCAGGTGTTAGTTAGCTAATGAAAACCCCGTTTAACAGATGACACAAGTAAGAATTTGATTTGCCTGCCATTTGTGGCTGTTTGAAGTTTATTTTACAGTTACAAACCCCCATAATGCCTTTTATGACAAAAAGCTTATCCAGAATCATGGAAATAAGGTACAAAAGACTATAGTAGGCATCATTGTGTAAGTCAAACACAAATTATAAACTTAATTTGAATAGCATTTTATACAATAGTTAGTAGAGGTGTTATTTATGATGGAGTAACATATCTAGTGAAGCCTTAAGAGGCTTCGAAAAAGGTGCTTCGAAATAATATCTAGCGCCTTAGCGCTAGATATTATTTCGAAGCACCTTTTTTGCGCATCTGTACATTGGTTTTTATTTTAATAACAACATCATCAAACTTTTAAGATAACACTAGAGTACCGAACAGTTACATTTTGCTAGCTGTATAAGCAATATGATAATGTGTTCCCATTTGACTTTTATAACTTACAAGCCACGGGTTAGGAGTTCTATTTTTTTCAAATTTTTTAATATACAGATAAATAAATATTTAAAGCATGTGAAGCTACATGCTGATGCTAAGGTTATGTTCCGTAGTTCTATGTATGTTTTATAACTAGCATGGTTCTTCCGTCCATCTACATTATAGACATGACAATGACAAGGACAGACCGTTAAACCCATATGAATAATTTATTGAAATATAATAAATAATAATTATTGAAATGCAATAGATTTTTCTTATTAATGAGACTGGCCTGACTACATGTAGTTAGCGGCTGTGTATTTAGCAGCTGTTGGCCTATGCTAGACTCTAATTTAGCTGTTTAAACTTCAACCATAATTTCAGGAAAGGACTGATAAAAAATATTGTTGGTACCGAACCTTTTTATACACTTTGCCTTAATCATTGTAGAATAAATGAAAATGTTATTACTTATTACACATATAGATGTCTACAAGAAAATTCTAGTCAAAGGGTAATTTATCCGGCAACTTATTTCTTTTGAGACCAGCTCAATAACAAGTTTGGAGCAAATAAATGTTTTGTTTATTTATTTTCAAATTGTAGGGTCCATATTTGCAATAGTAGTAAAAAGCTAATAAATTACTCAAATATTATTATAAGAATAAGAATGATTTTATTTATTATTAGTGGAAAATATGCAATTTGGTTAATAATGTTTGTTCAACATATCATTTCAACATCATAAAATTTATTTTCTAAAATGATAAAAATAATTATCTTTCGGGATGCCTGGAATGCGCCCTAGTTCGCATAATTATGTAAATATTCATCCTGGCAAACTTTTGGAACAAAGAAATTACAAACCTCATGGAAATACTAGACACAACAGACAATAATTTTAGATCGCCACATCACTCCAGGATATACTTGCAAACTTACTATGTATCCTCCTGGAAGAACTTGACAACAGCTATAGGTGGCTTCCGAAACGAAGGCAGGACATCTGGTGGTAGCTTCTCCGGACCGACCACCTCACCTGGCCAAAAGCAGGACCCAAGCTTCACCCATACCACCTCCCCATCCAAATAACTAGCTTCAGAGTTTTCACACATCACCACTAATATGTTCAGACAAAACGCACGACCATATTTTGTCAAGTAGTCACTGGATGCCGAGTGCAACAGTTATTACAACATTTCCTTCAATTCAAGTTATATATCAATCTCTAGTCACTGAAACAATCAAGCGTGTCCTCAATTAAAAGAAAATGAAAGAATTTGTCTTATATTTGTCAAAACAGTAGCAAAATATTACTTGTAAATATCACCGACTGCGTACGAAATTATTTTATTTCATACGTATGTTGGTAGCATTGCCTGAATGGGAAAATGCAATTAGGGTTATTTACGAATAGAAGTAAAATCAAAATATTTTTAAAATCGTTATTTTTTTAATAGAACATGTAACAATAAATCATGTTTTATAAATAATCCTATTTAATATTAAAAGAATATCAAAGTTAGTACCGGAAATGTACAAAATGGTCGGCGTCAGCAGATACCAATATACCCAAATTAATATGAAAGTTGCCAGTAACATAGCCCATAGAGAATTTAAAACCTATAAGGAGGATTATACACTTATATTTTCAAATAGCACTAAAAGGTGGCTATAGGTTTTCCTTCAGACTGGCCTATAATAGTTTGGCGTTAATAAATTATGGTGTTTAGTGGGTGATAGACGTGCGTACCTAAAGTACGCGGTCTTTAAGTTCGCGACCTTACTCGGCTAGCCGTCGGTGACACACGGAAGCTTATTTAAAATTTCATTGTTAAATTGGCTCGCGGCTCGCGGCGATGACAGCCGGGCGAGTAAGCTCACCGAGCCATAAGTACGCGTACTTGCTCGCACGTGTATCACCCCTTTTTCCCTTCATTTTTTTTTAATATTCGATTTGTTTTGGGCTTCTCAGCAGCAGAATGTTATCAGGGTATCGTCAAAAAAATGTGAGAGACTAAAATTTCTATAGGAAACCGGCCCCAGTCCCAGGCCATAGTTAAGCAGTGATGGGTAGCGTGGCCTTCTCATCATGTTCCAGTGATCTAATTTTGCTCGACACGCGCTTCAGTTCCGGGACTTTAATTTAAATTTGGTTTTATAGAGGTTTTTAGACAAATAATTTGTAGGTACTTATTTCTTTTGAATTTTTTTATTCAGAAATATAATTTACATAACAAAATATAATTTATGTGGATCACTAACATAATCGTGATAAGGGAAGTACCACTTTAGTACCATATACCCATGTTACATTTAATAATTACACTGAACAGTATTCCCTAACTAAAGAAAGCAAATATACACTTTATACTTAAAACTAAAATTGTGATGGTTTAAAAAAATACTGCTTGAAGAAAATACAAATATTATCATTCGCAGTAATTATGATTCACCTGTGTACTGTTTTTTTTAAATTCATAAATAGCATCAAACATTTTTGGAATATCATTTAGGTAGTGATTTGTGTCATGTATATTTTCGTACGATTTAATTTAAAATTTAATCATCAATTTTAATAACATGCACAAATCCCAATCAAAATCACAATTTTTAATGATTCTATCCGATCATGTTTTTTATACATGTAACTTTTATTCAAATTATCCCGCGTATTGGCGGACTATTTTGGCCCACTGTTGAGGGAAGTTTCGTTGGACGTACGATAGAGTGCGCTGTATCTGCTTGGTCTCTTGTGGCGTGCACTGAGGACAGGCTCCTCTAAGCACCAGTGGCGCAAGAGCTGAAAAAGGCAAAGGTAAATTGGTTAATTACTTAGATTATTTTCCAATGAAAATAAGTTATCGATTGGTAGGTAGGTTTTTATTATTTATTTATTTCAGTAACAATTTTTACATTGTATCGAAATTTTACACTAAATTATAAAATTAAAAATTAAAACAATTACAATATAAATCCTAAGTATAGGTAACAGAAATCAAATAAATTAATTAAAACGTAAAACATTTGTAATTCCCTGATAAAATGTAATATTATGTTCAATGTGAAAATAAAAATAAAAATCTCAAAAGAAATAAATTATGATTCCACCAATATGTCAAAAACTAAGTCCACTAGGTTCCCTCTGGCTGGACATCTCTACAGATGTAAAGTATAGTAGAATAGTAAATAGTACCCATAAAGGTAGGTACTAGTTTTGTTTAACCAGGCTGCTATTGAGAAAATTCTAATGAAAAACCCAAAAACACTGCCCCATCTGGATTAAACCCTGCACCTCCTCAGCTTGCGAGTTGCGAGAAGAGGCGATAAGATAAATGAAAGTTTTGAAATGAAATAAAATAGGGAACAAATCAAGACATCAACTTACTCTTGAGCCGTTTTCCGATGGGGTCGCAGGGCGCTTCACCAAGCGCGCACTTGAGCTGTCTTTGAATGAAGCGCTTGTCTTGAAGAGCGTCGTCAAGGGCGGTGTCGGACACGGGGGGCCGCTGCGTCTGCGCAACGGACGCCGCTGCCACGCAACATAATAATACCGCGTATTTGAACTGGAAACAGAAGCATTTCAATGTTAGATGAGTGAAAAAAATGTACTTATTTAGGTATTCAATTCAAGTTCGCTTGTCCGTCCGATATTTTCTACGTGGAGCTACATTTTACATGACTTTTTTCTACAATTTGCCGAAATAAATGAGATCAAGTTATCTATTGTTTTATTTTGATTTTTTAAATGTCTGCTACACATTAGCTTCGCACTTGAAAACCACATATTACCTTACCACATAGTTATGTAGTTAGTCACCTTGTCTCAAAAGTTGGTTAGAAATGTTAGAATTCCTTGTGCCTTTAGACACTAAATTTGTTAGGCACGCCGGCACCCAGAGCTTTCAATTGATTTAAACCACTTCAGTAACCAGCTGTATCAACAATCCTTTCAAAAACGAAAGAGAGAAGTGGAACGTACCTACCTACTTTCTTATAAGTCTCGTATACCTACTTATGTCAATATTAACAAAAAGATTCGTCATGAGGAAAAAGTGTCGTTATTCCTCTTTCTTTACTTACTAAGTATATTTAAAATATACTTAGGTAGGTATATGATATATCTACTAACCTACCTAAGTAGGTATGTAACTAGCGCTTTACCAGCGACTTCGTCAGCCATAAACACGGTGATTTTTAATTCACTGTTAACTTTTCAGGGCACGAAAGTACTCATGATTATGAGCAACTTTCACTATGAGACCAACTCTGAAATATCGAAAAAAATATCAGCAGTTTCATACAAAAATGCAATATTTACCCGATGATAATGTAGGTATGTAACAGATGTATTTTTTTTTTGCTATTTTTTAGTTGCTTCGACAGTGAAAGTTAAACTCAAACTCAAACTCAAAGCATTTATTTCAATTAAACCATTTACAGGCACTTTTGAATTGTCAAAGAATCGGTCAGTTAGTCAAAAAGTTGAAGCTAGTTGCCCATTCCAAATCGTAGATCTCTATGGAGAAGAACGGGCAAGAAACTCCAAGGACAGTCTTTTAAAAATGGATATAGATATTACAAAATCCTGGGTACAGTATTATTGGTGCTTATATATGTGAGAACAATGTCAAAAACTGAAAGGATAACAGAGAATCAAAAATCACCGTTTATTATGGGCTATCAAATTAAAAAAAAAACACCCCGTTAGAATTTCAAAGAATCCGGCCTTATTCCTACTTACATCATAAAGGGAACCTCTGTGCTTTTCAGCTTTCTAGGTCCTGTCAGGTTTGGTCTGGGCGTTAATAAATCATTCAGTGAGTGAGTCAGGACATTTTTTACACAGGGTGGAAACTTGAAGCGGGTCCAGCACCCTCATTGCGTAATACACGATACACAATCAATCATATACACGATCAATCATATACATATCTAATACACGATCAATCTGAATTGGAATCGGTTTGAAACATGCTTAACCATAGCTTCATAGATTCGAAAATACTGATCAACAACGTAAATAACGCAATGAATGGTGTTGAACTGTCAAAATGAAACAAATTAGTCGTAATCGGTTACGTAACAATAATTTACGGAATTATGTACCTAGCTGGACGGAAAGTACCCAAGTTGGTTTTGGTACACTCGGCTACACATCAAGCTATACATTTCCAGTATAAGCTGACCTCGCATTGTACGGAAATCCTATACAATGCGAGCTCAGCATAAACTGAAAATTATAGCTTGATGTGTAGCCATGTGTACACTATTATCAGTGCACTTCTTGTTTATCAATGTAGTATGGTCATATGGTGTGGTCGAGCAGAACAGCACACCTCTGATGACACATTGGAATTTACAGAACATGATATCACGCCTGTATTCCGCTGATGGGTAGGCAGAGATTTATGGCACTACTATAATGTAGACTACAACCATATTTCGCTAGTTTATTTAGTTAATTAGTCTAATAAAGTGCGCTTATAAATATTTTATAACAGATCTATAAGAGTTTTTTAGAAGGGTGAATGCTCTTTCAGCTCAAAATGTCATAGATCATGCCTTTGTATAATATTGTTGGGAGTTCCGTCATAGTCAGGCATTTATAATGTTTTTTAATCTTTCAAAACTTAGACTCTATGACAATTTTGCTAGCTGGGGGAAGGGGGGGGGGGGGGGGGGGGGAAGGCGAGCCTGATATTTTATACTTTAAACCAGAAAATACATAGCATAGAATGTTGTTGAACTGTCAAATGAAACAGATTAGTCAATCAATTGGGTTGTGGATTTGAACTTAAGCTAGATATCACATAGATACCTACCTATATCTTAATAAGTTTTTTCACGACCACGACTCGTGCACTCGACGTGTTATTAATAAAAGAGTTCGACTTTCGATCGATGCCTGCTCAAGTCCATCAATCGGTGACACAGCATTGATCTATTATTCATTACACTACCACACCTCAACTGTTGCAAGATTTGGGAAATTTACCTACGTGCTTCGAAATTAAACAGATAGCCTTGAAGTTTTCAAATCGTATAACATCATACAGAGCTACAAAGTACAACGCAGACAGGAATAATATCCGCCATTTTAGATATGTACCCATTACTTACACCTTTATGTAGGAACATATTAGGAATATAAATTTTCTGAACCATACTCAATTTGTCAACATAAAATAAATTCGCATAGATGTAGGTTAACGCCAAATCAGTCACAAAACAGGTTGCCACTTTGAGCTCGTAAACTTTTAATTAACAAGATGAGGTGCCTACTGAGACACGAATTTTATTAAATTGATACGTTAAGCTTGACTGTTAGCTAAAACAATGATTGCACAAGGATCATGTTGTCAGGACAGGGACAAAGCCATTTAGTTCGGACTTGGGACTGACCGCTAGCAAGAGTAGGTACAGTTGTAAACAAAAGAGTTTAGCAAATTAAGAGCTCGCCGGTCGCCCCCTGCTAGGTCCATGGGATGAGACTTAAACATAATGTAGCTGGCAAAAAGTGTGTCTACACTCTGCCTTACCTTTCGGGGTGTAACACGTGATGTTTTTATGTGATGACTTGTGTGAGCAAACGGTTTTGATATTTGTTTTACCTTTTAGCATCTTTTTTATCGTTTTAATCGAAAGAAGCTACTCAATACTCAAAGAAAAGTATTTTTTATTTATTATTTTGCAGTATAAAGGTTGCAGGTTCAATCACCTCGCAGAAGATCTTTGGACTTGTATAATTGGGATTCCGTAAAATGTATAGGATTTCCGGGGTCGTAAGTACCTACCTAGGAGATGAAAGATGCGGAGTCTCTTAATTACTGTCCACGGTAAGAAAACTAAGCGATGATCACAACTTTTAAATTTTTAAGAATTTGTAAATTCTTGTAAAGTTGGAAAATACTAGAATATATTGCACGGATTGCACCAGACATAATTTTCAAGAAATGCTTTAATGAACGAACAAAGAACGAAGTGGAAGAAGCATCATTCATAAAGACATGAAGGCATAGAGATATAATATTACATAGAGTGCGCGTATTGCACAAATAGCTTAGTGCGCATCGTAGACAAGTGAGCTATAGATTAGTGTTGGGTAGGACGTACAAGAGGCACTTCAAATGTCCCATACAAAATGATTGAATGTTCCAACACCTCAAAATAACATTTTGTACCGCTTCACTGTGCCATACAAGTGAATGAATCTCGAACTGACAAGTGAGTGAGTATGGTGAGGAACGCCGTGTAGTTCAAACCCGTGTCTACTGTTCATAGTTTGTTACGCGCACTCTATACCTACTATAATTATATCTCTATGCACGAAGGCCTTTCTGGGACACGACCTTCAGTAATGAAGTACGCGATCAACAAGAAGAGATAGGTAAAAGTGATACTAGAAACAAAAACATACACTTTCTAAAGTACCTATCCATTTCAAAAAACAAATGAGTTTCGTTAACTTTTCGACTAGGACTGGCCAGTTTCATCTTGTACGAAAGAGTCACTATCGTGTTCTATCGAGAGGCACGTGCTCAGAAAACTAATGAATTTGTAATCAAAAAGATCTATGGTTCAGCAATATAATAAGTAGACGTTTGTAGTACTAGTAGAGCGTGGAGTGATGCTACCCTATTGTTTCGTAGTCTTCCTGCATCCTTATCTTTCGTTTGTATTATGGACACCACGTGTCATGACATGACATGGAAACTTTTTTACGGGCACTTGTCATCATCATCATCATCAGTCTAGCCTTTTCCCAACTATGTTGGGGTCGGCTGCCGATCTTATAGGATGCAGCTGAATACCAGTATTTTACATGGAGAGACTGCCTATCTGGCCTCCACAATCCAGTTAAGTACTGGGTAACTCGATCCAGAGAGGTAAGATTGGTTGTCAGAGAAAAGAGTGTCCGTGGATTTTCTTGCCCGTTCTTCTCCATAGGTTCCTACCACGCTTTGGAATGGGCAAGTAGCTTCATATTTCTGGCTGACCGACTCCTTGACAATTCAAGAGCGCCTGTAAATGGTTTAATCGAAATAAATGCTTTGAGTTTGAGTTTGAGTTCAGACTTTCGGGCTTCTGACCACCCGTAACGTCTTTCAAAGGTCTTCAAATGACAGCCGGGACCAACGGTTTAACGTGGTTTCCGAAGCACGGAGGAGTCTTGGTAAGTGAAGATTCAGAAGCCCCATCCACTGACCAACGGCGGCAATCGTAGCT
This sequence comes from Lithophane socia, assembly GCA_947522985.1. NCBI lineage: Eukaryota > Metazoa > Arthropoda > Insecta > Lepidoptera > Noctuidae > Lithophane > Lithophane socia. The sequence goes on from OX383267.1 coordinate 4,795,011, forward strand.
TAACCTGATTGGTCGACCCGTGCGGCTGTTATTACCTAGACACGAGCCACTTGTCTTTAAAATAAAATAAATCACCAGTATTCAAACCTGACACCCTGGGGTTTACCACACTAGGGGGAAAGAGATCGAGCTATACGTCCTGTAGAGCTTCATCTCTTTCCTACACTGAAGTAATATTTAAATAATACTGCTGTAAGAGCTGCCCTGAAAGACCCTCGGCTTTATTTGCTATGAACTATATTAATTATTTCAGGTACTTGTATTTTCTTAATTCATAGTCGGCATCAACCATAAAATTTTGTAATTAAAAATTACACGTTTCCATAATTAGTATAGTACATAATAGGTAAAATCATGGCAATTATTGGCATGGTAATTAAAAGAATTGCAAATAAGTTGTACGTAATTAGTATTTTTAAGTAACGCACTATTAAGTTCATTAAGTACTCCTTCATTATTATAAGTTTAGGTACTTAATGCTTTATCAATGTTAACAATTGTTCCTATATTTTAATACATCATAATTATGTATAATAATAACATATAACATTCTTACCTACTTTAGATAATTGCATAACATAGCCCAGGTCCTTACCTATGCTATGATAATGCAATTATCTTAGGCTTGCTTCATTTTTTATTGTTTTTACATAACATCATGCCGTGTTTCTCCGAAGGGGTGGGCAAAGGTGTACCTATGTACACAGTGGCGGATTTACCAGCAGGCTGACTAGGCTCGAGCCTAGGGCGGCAGATTTTGGGGGCGGCAAATTTGGGGAACGATTTTTTTTTTTTTTTTTACCTCATAGAAATCAAAAATATTTTTCTATAACGGTTTTCTGATGTCTTACAGATAGATGAGATAGAAGTCCGCAACAAATTTTGTCGATGACTTTTCTCTCTCACTTGTCATTGCACATTCCGAGAGTAGCAAACTTCCATATTCTAGAGTAAAACAGCTAGTTCGCCGCCCCTCAAGCAGTAATCGGCCTCTCGCCTCTGCGCCCTTTGCCCACACTTCTCATGAATGAAAAGAGCGCAATTGTAAAAAATATGCGAATATGCCCCTCTTCCCACTAACAACCCATACATGCATACATTACCCCGCCCATACATGATTGAGCTTCGATTAGCTCAAAAATATACCGAAAAATAATTTTACGTGCAATTTCAACGAAATTGTTGCATTGTAAAAATAATGTATGATAATTATGACAATTGTTGAGGCAAGGGCGGCAAAAACTATTCAGCCTATACCTTAAAAATTTGTAAATCCGCCACTGTATGTACACCCACATTTCGCCGTCCCATGTAATAGGGGTCGAGCCTCTTCTTAATGCTAGTGATTGACAGCTCACTTTAGACTCACTTCACCCAAAATTTCACGGTGAGATTTTTACAGACCGGCTGAACTTTACCACCAAAGATAACACGACATGTCGGTGAAACTTTTGCTCCAAGAACAGACATTTCCATATGAAATAAGTTTGTTAACTGTTCCATTAAAATATTTGCGGTGGACTAACGGAATGTTGACAGAAAATATAACTGAATTTCTTTGTAATTTTTTTTAAGTGCTTGTTAAAGTTGAAACCCGTTACATTTTCGATTTACTGACCGCAATCAATCATGTGGCTTAAAGAGGGATTTACAGAAATCTAAAAGAATATTTAGGTACCTACTACTATGTTACAAGAGAGGAGTAAAACCGCAAGCTCTTTCATTCCAATTAACATATCATAACATCACGCCTGTAATACACGGGTTAGGCAGACGTCCAGTATAGCCTCATTTCGCCAGTTAATAATTACGAGCACCTACCTAAATTAAAATATGAGAAAAATGGCAAATTCCATTTGGCCAAGTTAGAGGCCCATGCGTGGCATAAAAACACACCAGGTTAAGTCACTAACCACACGAAAAATAAAGAAAGAAAAAAGAAATGCAAATTCGTGAGTTTGTGGTTTTACATTGTATTTTTGAACAGCATGGAATAAAAAGAATGTTTATTTTTTTTAAACCCAAGATTCATGATTTAGTACCTAGTGGACTTATCATTGAATGAATCAATGGACAAACATTTCTTTAACCTTTTTCTCGACTACGGCAAAGCCAAATGAGGGTTATGATTTTTTGTCTAGATAACCAGTCGATAGTAACGCCCACTCAACCATCTCACAAGCATACAGTTATGGCCTTGAATTATTCTGTAAATGCTCATTTTTTGTAAACGGTGACCATGTAATACATTCCAAACAATCCTATAATGGGACCCATCATTCTAGCGTTCTCACAAATGACGTAAAATTGCACCGACGTGATAAATCAACAAAATTGTCGCCCTTCGCCTACTTCCAAATGACAGGAGAATTTAAATGGGAGGATTATGATATAATCTCGACTACTCAAACCAAGTAGTGCGGGTACAGGTAATCGTGGCTTGTTTATTGAAATTGTGGCTTCTCTATTTGTGTCACGTGACGTGACATTAAAGTACCTACTTTTTTTTTGTGACGAAGTGACAATCTGCCAGATTGTAACATGACAACAAATACAATTGCATGACATTTGTTCGAACTAGTTGACTATAGTCATTACTTAGTAACCGTCCGAGTATAGACCCTGTGGGACGCTTACGAAATACTTGCCGTTCTTATAGACTGTCAACAGTTTTTGAGGAAAATAGAACCAGGATACCACTGACATAGTAACAATATGACACCAATATTTCAATTGCATCACATTTCTTATTATCCAGTAGTAAAGGTTCGATTATTGACCCTGTGGAACGCCTTAGTAGGGTTTGCAGCTCGTAAGTCGAAAAAAGTTTTCGCGGAGAGAAAACCTAGGAAAACACTCTTGAAATAGTAGGTTAGGTAAGCTTATTTTCAGAAAAAGTACCTCTACCTACGAATTTCTGTGTTCCAATTTGAAAGTAATGATTTTGTACAGAAGTGATATAATAATTACCTACACGACAACAATAACAAATTCATGAGTTAGTTAGTTAATCGAAAAAGGTTATATCTGGAAGTACCTACTGATCCGATAACAATAAAATAAAAATCATTCACTGAGCTACACTCTTACCAAGTGCCATCGGATATGTTTTATGGTATTCTAGACTTCCACGCGGGCGAATCCGTGAGAAGAAGCTAGTTTTATCATATTTGGAGTTGTGGTAACTTTGGTCCAAGTATAGACCCTGTGGAACGCTTAAGAAGAGCTTGCATCTCGGAGCTCGAAAGTCGACAAAGGTTCTTGAAAAAGTATTGAAGCATTCCCTACTTCTTATAAAACAAGAATTTAGCAAGAAGTGCGAAGCTAACATGGCAATTGGGTACAAACATATTAGAATATTGAATCTAGAATAGAAATTATTTTAGAAATGTATGGAAAATAAGTTTATATAATGACCACATGAAAGAATGTGTAAATAAACAATGATGAATGGAAAAGTTTATTAAACAATATGTGAGCAGCCGATATGGATAAAGCAAAGTTTGTGTGTAAAAAGGTTGATTTCTCAAGGATTGACCTTCGAATCAATTAAGGATCAATGAAACCGAACAAGTTTTGGGAACACATCAAACGAGGAAGGTTTTAAGTAAATAAATAAAAGTTGTTTTGGATCATTGACATTGTTTTAAATGCTCCACCTTCTTTGCACCTATTCATTGTAATCACCTAAAACTTATGAACAGGTTTAGGAAAAACATTATGAAGATTACTGAGAAAGTTGTAATTTAATGTGTAAGGGCCTAAATGATGTCCTCCACCTACCTTATCGAATCATAGTACTAAACAATAGCCGAATTTCCTAAGAACGAACGCGCCAATTTGCACTTGTAAGCTATATGTTGACATACGAAGCGCGCGGTTATATAGTTGTACCAACTGCCGACTAATCTGCACATGTTACGCAAATATTCCGAAAATTATGCTTTATTAACGAAATAAGCGATAAACTAGACCAAAGTCCCTAATACGATTTTAACTAGAACACCTTCGACTTATGTAACTGGTCATTAAGCTGGCCAATGGTACAAATACAAACATGACGCGTGCAAAAGATTGCTATAATTGAACCGCAAATTATTTAGGAAATCAGATACCTAACTGCTGACTGCAAACTGCAACCTTATTCCAATCAGTTTTCCTTCATCACTAATTACTAACAGAAAACACATTTTCCAGATGTGTATCAACATCCTACGTTGTAAGTTATATGAATATTTTTGCCAAAAGAGCACGACATACATAAATTAGCGAAAATATCAACAGAAACCTGTACTCATTTATAAAGTCAAAGTGTGTAGACCTTAACAGGTAGTAAAATCGAGAAACCGACTGTCCTTCGACAGCCTACCAACATTATCAAAAGCTCGAAACGTGTCGCTAACAGGAAAACAGATATTATAGAGAAATTGCACCTTACCTGCATGTTAGGAGTTACGTAGATAGTTGGTAGCTCGAAGAATCGAAACACTTTTACTTTCGTTGCACTAGTGAGCCGTTTAGTTAGCGATTGACCCGGATCTCAGTATTATGATTTCTACAGTATTTCACGATATTTTCTCGTAGCCAGTGAAGCGTTTAAGCGTACGTCTGGTTGGAGAATGCTGGAGCGAGCCGTGGTGCCGTAACCTCTTACTCAACTCGACAATCCCCCCTTTTCAACTTGCTGTACATAGTTACATACTTGGTGGCCTGCACCGAGATTGTGCGTCAACGACTCATCGTTACGTGAACGCGGAGTGTGAATAAAACACTAATTATCGTATTCATATATTATTTTATTTTAGTCATATAATGATAACAGGAAACGGATCATGCTGTATGTTTGGAAATAAAAAAGTTGCAAAAATTAATGTTACATAGGTAGACTACTATACTTACGGATGTATCTTTTGTTTTCATTTTTCCTCTTACTAAAAGTTCAGTAGGTTACTACAATGTGTAAGATCAATGAAATATTTACAAACACTAGGATGTAAGTACAGTATAATTATACAGACGTACGTCTACCTATGTAGATACTTAATTTAATCATTTCTTCGTAGACACAGAAAATTGTAGGTCAAATACTGATATTAAATAAGTAAACAAAAGAATTAATAAATATTTGCTAATCCAAATAACAACATTGGTTTATTTGTGACGAATTCTATTGTTTCCAATTTATTTATTTAATTAACAAATATGTAATTAACCTAATTAGGATTGGTCAAAAATAATTTACATAATAATGAGCATAATTTGACAGTCCACTCTGATAATTAATCAATGTAATTAACGAATTACTTACCAAGGCTTATTAGTTTTGTGTGACTCGTAATTTCATAAAAATACCTAAAGTATGATATTTTCACTTTTCTAAATAAAAAAGCTGGCAGCTGGAGCTCTATCGACTCACACAATCACTCTATGTTAGTTGCTACGACGTCAAGAGCAAAAATGATGAATTCCATCCCAATAATTTATTTTGTCTAAGTGAAAAATAAACAATAGGTAATGAAAGGTGTAAAATTTTCCCATAATTGTTCGTTTCTTATAACTGAACAGTATGAAATATCGCCTATTAAAACTGGGGCACACGCGAATAAATGCAATACCCAGGTGGTATAGACGCTCAAACCGTCAAACGCATAGCTTTAAGTTTCTCAAAGTCACATTTTTTTTAAAAATACCAAGGAATTTAGGTATTTTAGTAGTTTTTTTCGTTTTTACGTATTATACCTACTTCAAACATTATAGTCAAACTAGGGCAACAGATATTAGCCGGATTTACCTCATGATGTAACTTTAGTTGACATCTCATCTCAATGTTTGAGTAACAATAAAACTAAGAAAAAAAAATTGATGGATTGTGTTAGCACTGATATGAAAGAGAAGGGGAGTGAATGATAGCGTGGCGGTTGACAGGGGAGAGTGGAAAAAGAAAACGGGTTGCGCCGCCCCAAGTAACTTGGGACAAAGACAGGAATATGATGATGCAGTTAAAAAACGCTGCAATGTTTCTAAAAAGTCTGTGGTTTCGATACCATGTTCCATCCAATCATTATGCTTCAATTCCATTACATTATTCCTTTCATTATAAAAAATAAATTTATTTTATATTTGGTTGGTACTACTGATTAAGTGATTACATTCTTAATTTAAATTCAACCATACTGGCGCACTATTTTCGCCCACTCCCAAGGGTAGTTCCGTTGGACGAACGCGAGAGTTCGTCGAATTTGGCGCGTTTCTTGCATTGAACACTGCGGGCAGGCCCCTCGGAGTACCAGCGGAGCCAAAGCTGGAAGAAAAGGGTGTAGGGTTATCCAAAAAGTCGGGTAGGTAGGTAGAGAGCTAAAAAGATATTTTGGGGCCTGAATGAAATTGTGTCTCAGAAATTGTATTGACAAAGCAAAATGGCGACGTTAGTTCCGATTTTACGCGCCACAATTTTATTACCTTGTAGCGTTGTACAAAGTGACTAATGACAATATGAAGACCTTAGACTATAAAATGAAGACATTCACGACCCTTTTGGCAGGCTATGAACTGAGGAATATGTAGCCTTACTTCTATCATGGTACTCGTATGAGATGGTATTTTTGCGTAGAGAAAAGTCAAAGTCAAAGTCAAAGTCAAATAATTTATTTCAAATAGGCACATAAAAGGCACTTTTGAATGTCAAAAGCAAAGAAATAGAACTGATTCTATTTGCCCCTTCCAAAAGGTAGTTTTCGTATGGAGAAGAATGGGCAAGAAACTCCATCGTTACTCTTTTAAAAATGTTTTACAATATTTTGTATACATGAATTATATAACTATATGTGAAGACGATGCACCTACAATAAGAGAAGCCGTTTCGGACTGTTCTATACTGATCTGCTTTACCTAACACCTGACAACCAAACCGACCCGCACTGGCGTCTATGCAGGCAACCGAGTATGCAAATGCAACCACGGCCAATAACGTTTGTCATTCACGACTTCTACAAAAACATAGCAAGAAAGTGACAACCTACTTAAATTATACTTCCAAAAGAAATTAATTTTGTTTTTTTTTGTCTGAATACTTCGTTAGGTATTGGTGACCTTAAACTAGTTTGATATTTCATAGAGAGTCAAATTCTGCAATCAGTCAGGCTTGCCTGTATCCGAAACTGTAGCATTTCTCAATACAAACGAAAAGAACGAATAATACCTAAATAGGTAAAGTCGACCAAGCTATTTGGTATACGGGCACATAACTTGCGTCAACAATCCTTTTACGCCACTCTCCTCAGCCATTATGCTCAAACAAAAAGTTAAATTACACACAATCAAAACGAATTTTTGCTGTGTAACGGAAAATGAATATATTTTGCCTGTATACCAAATAGCTTGTTCGACTGTACCTACCTAATTTAAATTTACTAGGTGTTTTGTGTGGATCGACATTAAAACCCTTATTAACAAAACAAACCACGATGAAACAAACAGACTCGCTTATTTCCAAACATTATAGCGGTTACTGCATTTCTTAATAGAAAAACCCAGTAACACTTTCAAATGAGCAAGGAATCAAACCAAGAACCAAGTAGCTGCGCTTGCGCAAGATCCGAATATATGTGACAATAATGAGATAATGACATTTGAAATATCTGGTTACTTTTGGTTGGTACTACCAAGATTCAGCATTGGAAATATTAATTGGAATACAATACAATTCCAGATGAATGAAATCTCCCTGTGAAAGAGAGACCGCCTGTGTCCCAGCAAAAGCTACGATGTATGAAAATGGGGTCCATCCTAACATTTGAGAACCTTTCATTATGCAGGTAGGTATAGCAAGAGCTCTTTTGTCAAAATAATTTGTTTTTGGTTCAATGGTGCTTAAGTACCTAGACACGGCTACACATCAAGCTAGGTATACATTTCCAGTATAAGCTGATCTCGCATTGTACGGAAATCCTATCCAATGCGAGATCAGCATAAACTGGAAACATAGTTTGATGTGTAGCCTTGTGTCTGCGAAAACATATCTAACAAAAACTAATATCTGTGTGCTCATATTTCACACTATTGTGATAAAACTAAATTAAAGTTAGTCACATTGCCCATATAGCAACTCATTCAATAGAAAAACATGTTATGACTAATGAGTTACCATATAAAATAACCACGAACGATTATTAAGACTCCCGCAGTCAGACGCGACGCGACTCTAGTAGAACAATTTCTGTGAAAACTTATTGGAAATTGTTCTACCAAAATCGCGTCACCCTGTCGCGTAGTGTCTGTCTGCGGGAGCTTTCACAGACAAGGGTGGTACCTGTAGAGGTATACAACGGCACCTACATCGGCTACATAGTTTATTTACTATTACTAGTACAGATTATGCCATCCACGAAGACGCGCCCCACTCTGCGATTACTGTATACTAGGACTAATATTTTGAAATGGGATTAGTAGCTCTCTAACGCCGATACGAGAAGAGTAGACATTAGGTACATTTATTAGAACCAAAAATAACCTAACGCCTGTAGGTACATATTTACCTCTAAGGCTCTTACATACTGGGGCGATTCGTCGCGCGACGAGACGCCGCCGCCCACCGCATTGTTCGCCGTGAAGTTTTATAAGAAATTGTTTTGTTAAAATTCGCGTCGCGCGGCGAATCGCGCGTATGGACGAGTCCTAATTGAGGCACGACGACGCGATGACGCGGGACGCCGACGCGGCGACGACGACCTTCGTCGCGATTCTGGTAGAACAATTTTCATGAAGTTTTCATAGAAATCGATCTACTAGAATCGCGCCGCGCCTGTCTGCGGGAGTCTTTACGGTATGATATAAGTATTATTATGAACGGTAATGTATTTAACTCACTTCGAAGCCGCCTCCCAACAGGATCACAAGGTCCTTCACCGAGAGCGCATTTGATGTGTCGCTGCATCGTGTTTTTATCGGCCAGGGTCTGATCTAACTGTGCGTCAGTCATTTGAGACCCGGCCTGCACATGTAAGCCCGCCACTATACCGACGCAGGCGACACATAAAAATAGGACAATCTGAAAAAAAAAGTTAACGGTCCTTAGAGGTTTATGTTTGAGGATGATGGATGAGTACCTAATGAAGACAGGTTTATTTTTTCTTTTTATGACTTTAGAGCCGTAAAAAGGTTGGGTCAATATTTTTGGTCGGTGCCTGCGCTCCGTTTGTGTGTTGGATTTTTAATCAATTAAAATATTAATTGATAGGTTTACATGATTTTGATTGATTTATCACCTTACTATCCTTGTATGTGTAACTCGTTAATTAAAATTAGAAATCATGGGTGGCGTGATCCTACGATTTTATTCATAACTTGTAGCTGCTGGCCGCAGTTTTGCCCGCGTGGAACCTAATTGTTTTTCCAAAATAATTTAATCCTTATATCATAAATTCATAAGCAATCTGCCAGTGAAAGTCCCTTCAAAATCGGTTCAGCCGTTTCGGAGATTAGCCGGACCCAGAGACGGACAGACAAAAAAAAGTATTTATATTAGTACCGCGTTTAGTAAAAAACTGTTATTTTAACATTACAAACAGACACTTCAATTTTATTTAGTTGTATTGAAAAAAAAAGAGACAAAAAAAAAAATGTGACCATGCGTAGAACACACGAAAAGGGTTTAAATGTGGTATTTTTTCTCAATTTTAAGTCTAAAGCCATCCAGGTCGGTCGGTGGCGTCGATGACTCACACTCACACAGCAGATTTGTTTTTTAAATGAACATGATTACACAGTTCCGTTGAAACCGATTGAATAACAACCACGCAACATTTTAGTAACACGAGGGGCGTCCAATCGGGAATTCCACTATTTGTCAAATAATTAAATATCTAAGTGTAAATATCTTAAAATTAAAAAATAATGAATTATTTATTTAGTATTTTATTTGATTCCTACCTGCATATTGGTAATGCTCACTTTTCCACAGATTTTATTAAAATACCATTGAACTTTTAGTAGGTACAGAACGGTGTCAAGTATTTGGGTTACGCCAGACCAACGATTAGGGAACGACTGGCTACTATGATCGTGTTAATATTGTGACCGGGAATGCGGTCCTCCCCTCTTTGTGTAGTGATTATCTTGTTAGGGCTCTCTACTTTTTGTACTTCAACGTTTTGGGTTATATAAATTCAATTAACTATGAATCTACTTAGTTAATGATGAAGCTGCTAATTTATTTATCAGGTAACGCTGGGTGGTAACTATATAACTAGTTAGATCATTTTATAATCTAAGCCTAATTAGTATTATAAATGCAAAAGTGAGTTTGTTTTTTTGTTTGTTACGTTTCCACGCTAAAACGGCTGAACGGATTTAGATGAAATATGGTACATGGGTATAGACCATGACCTGGAAGAGGACATAGGATACTTTTTATCCCGATATTCTTACGTGATCGAGACTTACGCGGGTGAAACCGCGGGGCGCTGCTAGTGGTATCTATAAGGTAGATATAAGTACCTCTAACCAGGTACTATTTATTTTTTCTGTAGGTTCCATTACATTATCTAGACGGCGTGTGAAGGTAAACGAAACAAAAGGAATAGAATGTAAGGGGCTAGCAGGTCGCCACCTGCTAGCCCCTTACATTCTATGGTGTCTGCCTACCCTACCCCCGTGGGAAGAAGGTGTGGGTTTATTTATGTACATAGAAATGTACACACGGCTGACACGGCTACACATTAACCGTATAGTTCGGAAGCGCCCCCAATTGGACCCGAACACAAAAACCTCCGCCGGCTCGGTAGCGGATCCAATTGGACCCCAGAATTACCACATACGACACCCTATCTCGATTATGGAAATATTTAATATGCTACCCATCAAATCTTATGGATGTGCGTTAATTATGAGAGTTGGATAAAAACTCATTATGCTTACGCCATTAAATCTTTCATATTCAGCGTGCAAGTTAATTAATGAACCTATATAAAATTCAAGACTGTAAATACCATAATCGCCATTTTGATGACAGTGGTGGTCGAGGCTAAAAAACATAAAAATTGGTGATTTTGAACATCCATACCCCACCACAGGGGCAGTGAATAATACATCATTTAATTATTTGACGAATTCATCCATTGTTCAAGTTAAATAAATAGTGGTAATGAAGTTTTGTGTTATCCAAAGACGAAGTTTCGCGCCAATCGTGCGTGTTTTCATTTTTTCTTTTCACGAATATCACTCATACACATGCAGATACGATTTAAAATGTGACAAATATTATTCGTGATATTATATACAACTAGAAAATGTCCAAATCTTAACATAATACACGAACACAGGTCCAATAACACGTATTATTCATTACCACTACTGAAAATGTTTTCAAAATCGCCGACCATTATACTTTTTTTTATTGTAATGATGTCCGAAAACGATTATGCCAAACGATTATTTTTTAAATTTCGTTCTTTTCGATTAATTAATATGTCGAATATAAGAAATCGATACTTGGAAATTGAAATAAAATTGTTTTACACAATAAATACATTAAGCACTGGTTAAATTAATAATTTATACTTTTCTAATGTTATTTTAATCGTTTTTCGGTCATTAGGATCACAGGACCTTATGGCCGGGGTAGGTACCTCATCTTTTGAATTTCGCGCCGGAATGTTTCTATAATTGAATTTAAAAACGGAATGCGCTCGCTGTTCAAAATTATTTTAATATATTGGACAATTATTTATTTTTTATACTCTTTTCTGATAGTTTGCTACAGAATGCCCAGTATACTTTTTAGGTAGGCGTAGGCTTAACAAAATTTTGTTTGGTAATGGTGATAAATTAATTCCGCAAACGCTAATATTTTATTTTAGTTGTATGAGCTTGGTAGTTTTTGTTTTTATTAGGTTACTTTAGTAGGTACTAGATTTTTTTTTTTTTGTTGGAATTTCCCAACGAAATTTAAGAAACTTAATTTAAATTTAAGAAACAAAGACAAGTCTGTCTTTGTCGGACCACGCACAAAAGGGTTCCGTAGTTGGGATGAACATATACGCATGCACATTGCACAGCATTAATTTTTCGACTGCAAAAATAAGTTTGTATTTCTAGAAAAAACTACGAAAAACAAAGTTAACTCTGCAGTTGTAACCGAAAATAACCCATAATTCATTGTTGAAATACGGGTTATTTTCGGTTACAATGGGTTATTCACTTTAAAAAGCAGTCACTTATAAGCATCTTATCATTTTTATTATAAGATCCAACAATGCTACATGCTTATGTGCATAGATCTTTTTTTCGTCCCTCGATTGCATGTTGAGGAATGACACCCCTAATTATGTTTATCGTAATTTTATTTAACGATTTTTGGTGGTGTAAAGAATAAACCTTCTTCCAAATTTTCAACGATATAGTATAAATAGGTGTCCGAGTAAAATGCCTGTATGATATCTGAACCCATGGACGAACGGACGTGACGAAATAATTAAGAGGTCCTTTTTTACGGATTTTGGCTATCGAGTTTACAATCGATAGCGACTGATGTCTATGGTAATTTATTTAAAATACAATTATAATTTCATCTTATTAGGTATCAACACTATCACCCGAAAACCACACGACACACATGACAAAAACTTTTCGCAGCCGCCATCTTGGATTTACATTTTGACCTAACTATTGACTTTATCACCATCGCAAACTATGAAAACGACAGATATTAGGAAAAAAAAAATTGCAGCCACCTTGGATTTTCATTTTGACTAAATTCACACTTTCCCTTTCTTTCTCTTTTGCTATCAAATTAGAAGAAGACCGTCGCAAGTATGAACGCTTTTCCGAAAACTTTTTTTTTTAATTTTCTGGTTTGGCCCCCCAAAAGTGACTATTTGCAAAATCCATTTATTTACATTACACTTCCGTGTTTGGGTCACTAAAATGTATATGTGTACCAAATTTCAACCTAATCGGTCCAGTAGATTCGAAGCAAATTGGCTGTGACAGACAGACACAAGACTCGTGACATGAGTGATCCTATATGAGTTTCGTTTTTTCATTCGGTCGTACGGAACCCTAAAACGTTACACCACTTTTCACAGTGTACGTGTAAGTACTTATTACTAAAATTAATTTAAAAAATAAAATAATTAATGAAAAATATACCAAAGAGTTTTTATTCAGTTTCTACAATTTTTAATCAAGTTTGATTATAACGAATATCGATTAGGCTGAGTGCAACATTTGAATCGAAATAGAAAAATTGGGTGAACGGTAAGCACTAAGAAGTGTCACGACGCACCACAATTTTTGTTAATTTTTGTTCATATTTGATCGTGTTTTTTATCTAGTATAAGTATGAATAATGGTAAAAGTAAGAATGCAGAAAGAATGATAATATCTTTATTTGGTCCTTTTGCATATTTTCAGCAAGAGAGAAGATTGTTTATGAACATATTTTCAGGGAATCTGAGTTGCCTACTTTTTGAATAGGGGTATTTATACCTATTTTATACAACTTTCGCAGTCGACTGACGCGGTTTGACCGACCTCAACATATAATTTATGATATTTACCACAAATTTATTGTATAAAATAGATGCGGTAACATACTTTTTTTTAATAAATTCGAATGCTGAAAGTTCAGTAAATTCCTGATTTTCATGACGGAATTCGCAACACCCCGTCGAGTTAGCTGATGTGTCACGTGTCAAAATCTTGTCGAGCAGAGAGGTTAAGCTATACATTTCCAGTATAAGCTGACCTCGCATTGTACGGAAATTCTTTACAATGCAAGATTTGCTAATATTGGAAATGTATAGCTTGATGTGTAGCCGTGTGTACCGATAGAAAAAATAAAGTACCTACCTAGGTAGAGGTAAGTTCATAGCTGTTGCCTGCAACGTCGTCTGTGTTTTGTATCCTAACTTTAACCCATAGAATATTTACATAAAAAACAGCTTAGATCTATGCTAGGTATATCCTAACTAATACTGAATATACTCGTAATTTATGCGAAAGTGAGTTTCTTTGTGATGAATGATAGATAACTCCTGTACGTACCTACTCGACGCATATATAAGTAGAGGGAAAAATCACTTACCTACCTCAGTCGGGAATCGATCCAAGTCGAGTACGATGCTCTTTCGATTGTTGCTATAAAAACACTGGATGTTCTTTTGACACGTTTGTGAGGTGAGGCAAAAGTGACTTTAAAATTACAATTAAGTTTTTTTACTTTTGAAAATAAAGGAATATTTGTTGAAAAATTGGTTCAGAGCTACATTATATTATAAGTACTATTCTAGCTCCTGAAAACGGTCTTTTGGTCGCATTTGTATACTTATTAAGAAATAAATTAAAGTGATATCAACAGCATGAATAATTAGTGGCATTTGGGTATTCGAACATAAATGATAAAAGAGAGTAGACAAGTACGGCCAATTCAAATGATTAGAAGTGAGTTACTTACTATTAGTAATGGACGTTATTTCACGTCACTAGTTACAATATCTGGCTACAGGGCATGTAACCGAATAACTAGTTTCGAGTCACACATAAACACGTGATTTTTGTAACTAGTTACATTACAATGCAGTGATCGAATGAAAGCGAGAAACAAGACAAAAGTACGTTGCGAGCGCATGTCGTTTCTTCGCGCGTAATATGTACTGTCCTGTACCTAGCTAGTTGTAGCTACAAAAACTGATTCGTTCAAAAAACTTAAAGCTAACGTAATGTAATGTATTACTTAAGTAACCATTTATATTTTCGTTTCGAAAATAACTGTAATATCGATTAAACCACCATGATGAATCACCGAATAGAATTTGAAAAATAACTAGTTACGAAAATCACTAGTTTTCAAAACAGGTGACGCGTTCCAAGTCACTAGTTACGTTACGTTTCGCAAAAATCACGTAACGACCCATACCTACTTACTATTTCTTTATTTGAATTTTCGCGGGATTCGTGATTTTATCCTATCCATAGATACTAAAAAAGAGAATGAAGCGCCCAGACCGTGGCATAGATTATAGTATAGTGGTGATAAGAAAATGTTGCCATATTTTAACAATAATTTAAGCGAACTTGCGCGTCTTAGAATAAGGAAAATTGATAAAAACAGTATTTTTATTACCACTTATATATCTTAAGTTAATTGCGCAAGTATTAAATTAAGATTTATTGCAACTTAGCTACAGAGAAAGTTGTCGAGGTCAAACTTTTTCGCAATATTTGCCATTTACACAGTGCCACAGATTATAGATTGTGTACTATAGTGAACTACTACTAGTTAGTTGTCTACTGTTGTCTACAATTTCTTCTAATAGGATATTGATTGTACATTTTTGTACAATGACAGTAAAACAATAATAATTTCTCGAAATTATATTTCATTATTAATGATAAACGTTTATATAAATAAACAATAGAGTTCTTGTGTGATTTCATTTAGAAGTGCCCTAAAAAAGGAAAGCTAGGAACGGTAGCTATCGTGTAATTACCAACTTGTCACTCAATCATATGTTTGCAATTAGCGATGTCAGTTTGTTTACTAATGAAACATTAGCTAAAGAGCGCATATTTTTTAAGTTTTCGTTATGAACTTAGAAGAATCGTCAGCAGGTTCGTCGTGTAATGGACAAGAAAATGGCGACGGATTCAATGGTTCCGAGCGCCCACTCAAGAAAGCACGTTTTGCGTGGCAAGTTAAAGGGAAATATCACTTGAAGAATGAAAATAATGATCCAGCTAAAATATCTACTACAGAATCCACAGCTCCTGAAATGGCTGGTCCTTCAGGCAGTGGAAGTAATTCAAGTAATAGTAACAACATAAGCACAGAACGAGACATAAAGGCAGTAGGTGGTGACATATTGAATAAAGAGTTCAATACTTTGGACTCTGTGGTTGATGAGCCTGATAAATCTGTTCTCAAGCCAAGTAAAAGAAATCCTAGCACAGGAAACAATTCTGTAGGAAACATTTTCACACCAAGGACAACAGTAGCTGAAGAAATAATAAATCATACAAGAAATTTTAGCTCTCAAGACAGTACTGAATCAAGTGTTCTCAAAGATGTACAAATTGGTTCCTCTCAATATTTTCTGTCTAAATATTTGTTGCCCAATAATGACCAGAGTGATGAATTGGAGTTTGTCCCAATATCAATGGTGGAATCAGAGAATTACACAGAAGATGAGTGCATAGCAAGATGGCAGGCCAGACAGGTAGCTAAAACAATATTTATTTTGTTTTTTTAACAACTTATCTTAACTAATATTATAAATGCGAAAGTGAGTTTGTTTGTTACACTTTCACACCAAAACGGCTGAACGGATTTGGGTGAAGTTTGGCACATGGGTAGTCCATGACCTGGCAAAGGACAAGGCTACTTTTTATCCTGGATCATAGACGAAGTGGCGGGCAACAGCTAGTTTCAATATAATATCAAACACAATTAAAAATTTAGGATTTGGTATCCTTGCCTTCCCTTTTATGCCAACGATTAAATAAATAAATAATATTATGGCATTCTTTTCCAGATGGCAAAAGGACCTCTTGACAACACAATAAACCGTGTCTTGGATTACATTAAACAAAATCCATTAGAAGAGGAAAACTCTACGTTGGAGGCTTTTGATGTAGCAGACTTCATAAACAATCTCCCAGGAGTTAACAGTGTTGAAAATGAAGGAATACTGATGGCAATCTCTGCACATGGATTACAAAACACTTCAAATTCATCATCTTCTTTTAATTCTTTTTCATCTTCTTCTATGAGTCTGGACTTTGAAGAAATATGCCTACCTGGTATTAGGTCCCCCACTCTAAGAATTAGTTTTTCACCCATTCACTCAGATGATGAATCTCATGAACAAGGTCAACATGAATTTGAATATGCCTTGGATAACGTGCAATGGTCTTATTCAGATGAACTGAAAAATGAGGACAATGAAACAATACCGTCTCAAACATTCCATGGCACATCTAGCTTAACCTTCCAAAATCTTTATGAGAATCTCCACAATGCTGATGCAGCATCTAATGATGTGGCAATTGAGAATGATAATCATCATGATTTCTTAGATGCAGCAGTTTTATTTGCCATTCAGAGTAAAGGGTTGACTACATTTGGAACTGACTATGGCTAATATTGCTATCACTTTGAACTTTTAATTAAGAATTGAATAATATTTCTATAGGTATAATATACATAATTATGTTGCTTATAAAGACTTATCAGGCACAAATAGTTTTTAACTATGAAGCGGTGCAGTTCTGCCATAAAATCAGTATTCTAACATAATAAATAATAGTGTCCCCAAGTTTATGTATGTACATTACAATCTCATGTAAATAAAATGTATTATTAGGTATGATAATTTTATAAAATTCTGATAGAAACTATGTACTGTACTGGTGGCGAATGTTGTAGCAAAGTACAAAAGTTTCAAAAGTTTTGAAACATATCAAGTGACTGATTTGGAAATGTACACTTCAATTTTTTACATTACCAATACATTTTTTATAATAATGGTCTGTCCAACATTATCATTTAAGTGTAATCTGTCCAATATATTTAAACATTAGATTTAATTTTATAATTTGGTATATTTTGGTTTTTATTTCTATGAAAGTTTTGTATGGTCAATGCATTTTTGTTGTCATTTTATTTTAAAATTATTTTAGTTTAAACTGGTACCTACTTAGTAGATTAATTTGTTGTATTCATGCAGATATTTTTAGCAAGATTTAGAAACTTTATAACATAGTGATAGGGTAAATGTATGCCATACTGACATTACAGTCAATAAAATGATACTCAACCAAGTTTTGCTATTATTTTGTCTTCCTATTGCTTACATTCTAGTGACAATAAAATACCAGTCGCCAATCAATCTGCCCAGCCTTTTCACAATTATGTTGGAGTTGGGTTCCAGTCTAACCGGATGCAGCCTAATACCAGTATTTTACACGGAGCTACTGCGAATAAGATCCTCCTTGGTATTACTGGTTGTCAGGCTTTCGGGCTTCTGACTACCCGTAACGACAGTCAAAGATATACGAATGACAGCCGGGACCACTTACATAAATAAAGAGCCTTCCGAGACACGGAGGGGTCTTGATATCATAATATTCAATAATGACTAATGGAGCCGAAACATAGACAGTCGCGATCATGGTAAAGCTAGTCCACAAATCCTAAGTAGCTATGTTTGGAGTATCATTGAGAAACAGAATTTGCAATGAGGATTTGTTATCAGCCTCTTTTATATCTACCTAGACCCTACACAGTTCAAAACAGAAAAATAAACTTTTGAAATGACATTCGTCAAAACAAAAGATAGACTTCAGTTCCATATTTTTATTGTGCGTCAGTGGTAGATAACGCGGACTTTAGCAAAATGTTCGAATGTCATTGATGAACCATCGAAAATTAATGCGATGTCTCCATGTCGTGTTCTGAGTGGCATCAGTCATGATGCCATTTATACCTACCAACAAAAAGAAAACTCAAATAGTCCTAGCAGCAGTCTTAGAAGTATCGACTCATTAGTGGAGGAGAAATTGCAAGATATGCACGGAACATGAAGCTTCCAGTGTCGCACACCTAACCCATCAGTCGTCCCAAATCAACCAAGCCCAGGTAGATCTTTTTATTGCAAATGCATAGGTACCACTTGTACAATTTTTCTTCTCAAACCATTCCCTTGTTCCCTTTTTTCATCTTTAGGCTGCACAGTTCAAATTCCGTGCGGGCGGGGGTCGAACCCGAATCCACGAAGTCAGTCGTTGGACTATAGTGGTAACTTGGATATATTTTCATAAGGTAGGTAGTTAAGTAGGTACCTATCCTATTAAACTAGCCTTCACATTTGTAGCCGAGTTAATAAGGGTACTCCCCTGCCTCCCTAATGCTAACGCGAAGTGTAGCCCGAGCATAAGTAAGCTCATTTTATGATATTCACATTTGAAGCCGAGTGAGTCAGGTTAGGTTCCTGACGTAATATGGAGATTGTGTAGTGTGTAAGTAATTGAAATAAAATTCCTCAATAACAATTTTATTATTGCTTGTTATTATTCACATAATACAAAATAAACTATGCACAAGTTTAAGACCACTGATATTCTATTTTAGACTTCATAAAATATTCTGAATTACAACTCTGTCATTCACAACTGTTGTGTTGCACATATTAAAGTGTAACACGTAAGTAACATTTACAAGTGAAATTAATATACAATAGCAGCAGTCCTTCGTCAACTAATTGTGATGTGCTCACCGCATTAAAATTATTATTACATTCATGGCCGAATATCCTATGTAAAATTCTAAAATATAAGTAACTGTACAGTTATCAGCAATTATTCGTGGAGTCATATTAAATATATTTACACAATCATAAATACTTATGTATTTCTCTCGTTTGCCAATCGTTTTAGAACGATAATAGTATTATTTTTAGCACAAAATACAGGGTGCGATAATAATAAATTTGCGCACGAAATAGAAATCAGTATGTTCATAGATGAGACATAAATGATTACAGAAAATATTAGAATTTGGAGGCTCTTTCACAAATTAATTCTGTAAGTACTTAAATCAGATAAATCAATGTCATGGTTGTGAAAATTAATCAAGAAATCGCTTAAAATGTATGCAAGAGTAGCAATTAAAAAAAAATTACATTTGATTCTACTGCGATCACAAACATAAAAAATAATCTGTTTCATTTGTACACAAATACATAAATATCAAAGCAATATTTTGATTTATAAAAAGAAATACTTATATATAATTATACATTAACAAATGAAAACATACGTTTTCCACAAGCAATAGTGTAGTGACAGGAAACATCGGTATGTGCTTTGCATTGTCTTTATAAAATAAAATTATTGCATGTCTATGGAACATTAATAATTTGTAGTATAAATCAGGCATATATTTTTATATTTTGCGCTATTTAGATACATAATGATGTTATTTACCTATTCTCAGAGCTGAAATTGAAAATATAAATAATTAAAAGAATTTGCTAAAAATAAGCTAAACGTAGATGATTAAAAAATAACAGTGTATACTGCCGTAAATACAGACATAAAATGTACGAAAGTATTGCATGCCTCGCACAACCTTATGTAGGTAGTATTACTATACATTTAAGTGTGCGTCAAAGTTTTAAAACTGAATGTTTATAAACACATGTATTATGAACGTGATAGTATATATTCAAAGTGATAGCCAATGGGAAAGTACATAGTTGACTATTTGTACTTGACAAAATATTGTATCTAAAGACTAAAATATGCATTTACATAATGAATTGTAAAATTAATGTACTTTAAGGTTGGAACAGATGCAGTTTGTGATATTTTGATTGTACAGGTTTTCCCTTACGTCGGCCATATACAGCCGTATCTCTCTGGATTCAGAGACCACATAATCGCACACCATTGAAAACATTTCATCACATTTTTTTTTCAATTTCAATTCCGGCTGTGTGAGACTGTGTTCTTATCCATTTTAAATTCTATTTTTGATAAGTACATAGGTAGCGACATTTAACTGCTAAAAAAATATGTTTGTTACATAACATTTGTTGTGAATAAGTAGTTTTTTTTAAATAGTCTGTAAATTAATTCAACAGTTACCATGCCCTATTTAATTAACATTGTTGGATGAGGAAAATAGCAATGTCACAAGTTGCGATTGTGGATATTATGCTTGTTAACAGTTTTATCATTTAAAAAACTTTTAGTAGTTACTAAGCGTTTTGTAGATTACATCCACCATTCAGAGAAGCTTTCCTGTGAAATTGCTATCTCACAGATTCAACCCTGCTAATAGGATAGCTTGGCATATTCTTCCAAAAATAGATGTTGGACCTAATTTTGGTGTGCACCAACTTTAAACTATTGCTATTTCTAACTAGCAAGTAAAACGAGAGATTGGACAACAATATCGTCTAAATATAGTTACTGTCCCTCTCAAACTATGTCTGTTAGGAAAAGATAGCAAGACTTTTATTTAATTTAGTCGGTGAACAACAGAATTAGTGCCTTTGAACTATACCATTCTTCATTTATTTCTCAGGTTAACATTGTTTGATGATAATTTAACAATAAGGGTATGTAACATGATTTAATTAAAGTTAGCATTTGTAAGACATGCAGTTGTACATTTTGTACAATGTGAACTGCTAGGGTAGCAGAGGCATTGACGCACAACCTGCCATGGACTCAGTACAAAAGTAGTCAAAATGTATGGAACAGCAAATTTTTTCTTGAATAACCGTCGAAATATTCAATGCAGGTTGATCTAGAATCATGTACCAAATCCATGGTAACAGGTTGCGCGTCGATGTCCCTGCCAACCTGTACAGCATACATATTATACATACTCTTCCATATATTGGAAGACAATTTATCTGTACACACCTTCGATGATTGATTGTTGTATCATAAATAAGATTTGACAGCAATTTTTTCTGATCAGAAACATAATGAGGCTTTCAGCATACGAAAACCGGTCCTCTTTAATGGGGTATAAAAACCTTGAATTGATTTCTTAATATTCAATGTATGTTTATATTAAATTAATATTGTAATGACTGGAACAAAGATTCGCAATATGTATACGTGCTGGCTCCAAAATGTGTATATTTATAAAATCGTAATTAAAATGAAGCTGCACGCGACTACCATACTACGCGATCACAACCACGCGTGTTGGAGCCAGCATCTCCGGTGTATAATCTCAGTTCACTATCAAGCTACTTTATTTACACAACTTATATTACAAGTTAATTATTATTAAAAAAAATCTCCAAAAGTTAAAAAATTGACAAACACATTAAACACCCTTATACTAAACAAAGCGTATGGATTCATCATATTTACAAGTACATAAAGATAACGCGCGTAATGTTACATGCAAACTAGGGCACCAAAATAATAAGTACATTATTATCATTATCAATATAGTGAAACTAGGATCGCCTAAGGTGTCTTACAAATTGTACTGACATAGCCTGACATCTCAAGCTTGCCTACAATAATACAGTGTGTAAAAGACCATACAACGGATCTGATCTGACTACATTCAAAATTGAATGCATAGATTTAGGTCACCATTTTCATAAGGCGGAGAATGTTTATAACTTATTTATCTAAAAAATATTTACAATATGCACAGAGACTAAAGCAACACGCATAACAGGCATCAAAAACTTCTTGGGCAGACATTTTTATTGCTTATACTTTGGAGTTGTGTATCCATTTATGTGCTACCAATACTTTAACATTTATTTGCTTCAACAGATATGCGTTATGAGGAACACATTTTATATATATTCCATACAAGGCTTATTAACCACAATTTCTTAGATTTAGGTTAAAAATAAATAAAATGACAATCATAACAGACTAGACATAACAGGACCGTCTGCACTTTCATCAATAACCTATTCACCAACCGTTCTGTGGAGTTACTAGCAATCAAATTGTTTATTGATTTAACATAATATAAAAAATGATTTTAAGTCTTCAATACATTTAGTTTTCTTAATTTAATGTAACTATCCAACATGAGATCTTCCTTAGCTAGGGCACCAACAGACCAATTCTTACGCTGATCGGACAGACCAACTTCATGCCCAAGCCTACTTACTTGTGTTCACATTCAGTGTCCAACTTATTTGATGAAGTGAAATAAATATCTTGTGATGTTAGGAGAGGGTTTTGACTCAAATGGGTGGCAGGAGGGGGGGCGAGGGCGGCTCGGCGCATCGCTATGGTTTGAACTTCACCAGAGGTATATTCTTGGACTGCAGGCACTTGTCACAAACCCATTCCGCATAGACTTCCGCTGTCAGCAACTGAAACGCTGGCTCTGTTAGCCCTGTGCAGCCCCTGGAATGTTGCAACATTACAATTAGTATAAGTAAGGCTGCAGGTGTCCGCAACTCTAGGAAAAAGCGCGTATTTTGCGCAACATTAAAAATAATTCATCTGTACCAATAACATTTAAAGTTTTATGTGAGGAGAGTTCAACAGTAAACAGTAACATTTAAGTAAAGTAAACATTGTTTTTTATAAAAGGAGTTGTTTATTTGGTTTTACCAAATTGATGTGTCACCGGTTTTACTTATCTTTTAAATACATTCACTACTGTTAATTTATTATGTTAGGTTTTGTAACATCTTAGTTATCATCAAGATTTTGTAATGTATTTCAAAATTAGGACATATTTATTTTTTGTTTATTTATATTGAACCATGCATTTGTTTAATAGCCAGAGCAGAATCTTTGTCCAAATGAATTATGATTTAGTTTAAATATTAAGAGGAACATACCTGTGAAACCAAAAGTTGCACCCAGATTCACATAATATAGCTTGATCATTGTCATGTACTTCTTTGTGACACACTCCACATGGATATATGGGTGGAGCGTTAGGGTTCTGAGGATTAAACACCATTGGTTGATCAGGCGGGTACACTTTACCAGCACTCACTGGCATAGGTTTCGGTCCAAACATACCCATGCTCTGGCCCATTGGACCCACTCCCTGCCCACCAGGACCACCCATTGCCATTCCACTCATTCCAGCCAGTGGTCCGCAATTACCCATGTTTCCTGGCCCTGGACCCATCCCCATAGATCCATTTCCTCCCATGCCCATTGGTCCACCATGTCCCATATGACTGCTTGAATAAGGTGGTCCTGGGCCCATAGAGCTCATTGGTCCATTGCCACCCATAGGACCACTCCCCATTCCTGATGGCATTGGACTACCATGTCTCATGGGGCCACAATGCCCTGGTCCCATACCACCACCTTGCATTGGATTAGAAGACATTATAGAATTACTAGGTCCCATTGAACCATTAGAGCAACTAGGTCCCATTGGCCCATTCATGCGAGGAACATTCATGCCAGGTCCTCCACCACCCATTGGACCATTCATGGGCCCATTCATTGATCCTGCACCAAGAGGACTGTGCATAGGAGGCCCCATAGGACTGTTACTCATGTGACTGCCAGCCATTGAACCCATATTCATAGGGCTTCCCATAGGTCCTGATGACATTGGTGAGCCCATTGGCATAGAATTCATAGGACTCATTGGACTGCCCATTGACCTTGAATTGGGGCCCATTCCTGGACCCATGTTGTGATTACTCATACTCATATTGGGGCCTCCCATAGGTGACATGCCACCCATATGTCCCATAGGACTCATATTGCCCATTGGACTAATCCCACCTCTTGGAGGCATTTGTTGGCTCATGGGGCTCATACCATGTGGGCTCATGAGTCTCATTGGTGGGCCACCCATACTATGCATTGGTCCCATCATTCCCATTGGACCATTTTGACTCATCATGGATCCATTCTGACTCATCATAGGGCCATTATGTGATACGGTGGATGGAGAGTCATCAAATGGGTTTGAAGCAACAATAGTGTCTCCATATCCTGTTAACGGGGGAGGCAGGAGATCTTGTGCCGTGGGTGGTGGTTGGGGAGGTGTTAATGCATTGTTAGCATTGGAAGTTTTCCTCCGCT
Organism: Lithophane socia; assembly: GCA_947522985.1. NCBI lineage: Eukaryota > Metazoa > Arthropoda > Insecta > Lepidoptera > Noctuidae > Lithophane > Lithophane socia. Next base: position 4,819,572 of record OX383267.1, read on the forward strand.
TCTTGGGGTTGCTTGGTGCTGGAGCCGGCGGGGTCGGCGTGTCCATCGGAGGCTTGAAGTCTGGAGGCCCTAGACCTGGGCCTGGGAGCCTGTAGGATGGCATTCCAGCCAGATTGTGACTCATTCTGATATTATTCAGTTTTAGCTCTAACAACCATCATCATGAATCAATGACATGAACATTTTAGAAACTGTATTCGCACATAAGGCACCGCATTGTCACGAGAAAGCGCAATAACGTGCCGGAAGACTGGTTGTGTCTATTTCTGTAACAAAAAAATATTACAGTTGAAATCGTTTTACTGCAAGTACAATAGTAATAAGTATTGATACTGTACAATGCTATGGTGTTTCATTTCATTGATCGCCAAAATTCTGTAGACGATGATGGTTACGAATTTACGATTCTCAAGACTGACACTAACGTAAGTAACCTGCCAATAATAAATGCAGAAAAACACAGTTTGAGACGGAAATCTTATTAATTCTACATATTCTGGGAAAGATAGATCAAAAATAATAATATAAAACTTACTGCATTATCAATTTAGCATCGGAATTACTGATTATTTTTTTTTGTCTTCATTGAAATCCCAAGGCAGGCGTGCAACATATGACAAAATACCAAAAGTAAATCACTTTATAGCGCCAGATTTAGTTATTCACAGAAGGCTTCCTGATAGTTTAATGTTTTAACACACACGAAGTTCACTTATAACAACATTTAGTAATGCATTAAAAGCATTTTTATTTACGACTCACAGTATTCCAAACAACACACGCCACATTCACGATGTATTTTCATGAAGAAATTCCCGCGAGAGGGCGCTTTGGTCGCTTGACTACTTTTTACATGCGCAAAGGTCTTTGTCTTTATAATGCCTCTTTCTGTTCACCTAAAATCTTTATTATTATGTAATAGGAGTAAAATACCAAAAACATTTCAGTTAGGAATTAGTATCTACTTTCTAGTTTTAAATGCACTCAAAAAATAAAACAGTACTCAGCTCAATGAAAAAATAAAATGTTGCCATTACCATTTTAAAAACAGAAATAACAGACGTACTTATTTTGGGCTTTTTGGCAGCTACATTTTTTTATTAGAATAATATTACAGCCACTAATAATAATTTTAAAGTTTTATATGCGCTCAAAGAGCAAGAAACTCATAGTAAATACAGTGCTGTAAGTATCTTTTGGCGCTAGAATGACATTGACAGGGGCGCCCCCTGTCAATTACATTCATTGTAGATACGCATCATTAGTGAAATTTTGTATTCTTTTCTTGAACATGGCTTGACACGCGGCCGCATGTCTAGATTGGATTGAAACAACAAGATGGCGCCGTAAGTTCCAATTTAGGCCATGCACCAAAAGATCCTTGTACAGGTAAGGACGCCCATGAGATGGGAGCGCAGTTTGTCAAGTAAATGAAATATTTTGTAAAGTACTCCAAACTGGAGGCTACCTGAGTATATCCCTTTTTACCAACTGCATCTGCATGATTATGTACTTTTATATGACGAAACTATGTAAGTAATAATAATAATATAAAAGATGAAACTATGTTGAAAGTCTGCAGACGCGAGGGAGTTCCTCGTAAATATAATGACGTACGGAATGCCTAGTAATCTCAGTAAAATAAAAGGCCTTTTTAAAATTTTTGGTGTTAATGTTAACAAGTGAGCTGCATTTGTAGCTGTCATTTCTATCTCTGCCAACGACATTTTGATCTCCGCTGCCGTGATCTGTCGAGATATACTGGGTGATCTGTACATTACACTGACTTTCAATAGACAGATGTCGCTGCGGCGCGTTTGCACACTGTGGAACCAACTAGTTATTTGATAGCCTAACAGATGTCGTTACGAGGAAGATTAGATGTTGATAGTAATTTACTCAAACAATTTTTTATTGGTCTGAGGTAATTTATTACACTATTTAATTAATTGTTATCCACGTTTTTGTACACGCGGTTACATATCAAGCCATAAGTAGGTACATTTCCAGTATAAACAGGCTGATCTCGCATTGTAAGTATGATTTCCGTATAATAAGAGGTCACCTTAACTGGAAATGTAAGTATAATTTCCGTTTCTAGACTAACTTGTAGATAGGAGTAGATAGTTAAGTAAGTAGTCAAATAAAATATATAGATACCTACCTACTTTATTCTGTGATTGACTACTGATTTGATGAAATCCCTCTCTATGTCACACGCAATGTCGCAATGTAGGTACAGACGCCAGCAGGTCAAGCTACCCGAAACTGTCAGATTTTCCCAATCAACCTTGAACCTTAATCCTTTAGTGATAAAGTTGAAAATCTATTAAAGAAATTTGACAGATTGTAGTAGCTTGATGTGCTGGCGTCTGTACTAAGGTAGGCAGGCAGAGGCACCACACACTGTACTTACTAATAAATCTAATGGAAATAAGTGCATTCGGATTATGTACATACTTATAGGTCTTTGTAAGACCAAATTACGCACGGCTTAAAGATCTATCTATTTATCTAGGTAAATAAATGGTGTGTAAATAAATAAAATTGAAGAATGTCAAAATCACAGCTTTAAAGTAAGTAAATGCTTAAGAAAGTATATAATATACGGTACCTACATTATAAGTATCAAAAATCTTTTTTCTTTTAAAATTTGATCTGTCTTTCTGTTCCGGCTAAATTTCGAAACAGCTGGACCGATTTTGACGGGACTTTCCTACCTACCAACTACTTTAATTTACAAAAATAATCGTGGGTGCGTAACTACATGTGCGCGAAACCGCGGGCTGCAGCTAGTTTATAATAAAATTCAAGTTGAAATGAATACCGAAGCAACCGAAGTTGCTCACATCGAGAAGGCTGAGCTAGACTTAAATGCGCCGCTTAAAAAGACAGATGGAGGTCCATTATGCCAACTTGCAAGACTTGCGAATGCACCAAGCTAACTCTTTTAGCTCCTGACTGCCTTTAAAATGATTTAAACCGACACTTCTTTAAATATACTGTATTAGGCTCTATTTAGGTCGTAGAAACGTGGATATGTATTTAAGAAGATAAGCCTGGCTGGAGTGGTCAAACTGTCAAATTATTATTCCTTTTTTGAACAACTTAAAACTTCGCCGTTGTGTTGAATGTTGAATCGCATTGTGGTACAATGCGATTCAACATTCAACACAACGGCGAAGTTTTAAGTTGTTTTACATATAAAGTTTTAGATTATCTTATGTTAATGAATCACCCTGTAAATACCTACTTGTGTTTCAGAATATCTTTAGCCAATGTGTATCTGTATAGCCTTTTTAATAGCTAACAATAGGCTATTAATAGAGTGGATCTTATTAATTAATTTATATATTTAGTTATACAGTTATAGGTAACAAATTCTAAGGATGAGACTAACAAGTCTCAAAACTACTCGAAATAAATGAATAAGATCCACTCTATTAATTGGTCAGATAGAGCTAGAGTGTAAGGGCACGGTTTCTCGTAGAAAAAACGTGTGTATCGACGAGCTTCCATAGTTCCATAGTCCATAATAGATCCATACAACACTAACGACCTTGCCTACGCGTATAAACCGTTGGGTTTCACGGCCAGAAAAACGTATGTGTAATAGGGCCTTACAGTTTGCCAGAAAACTACACGAAACCACGATAAAGTCCTGGGTTTAAACTTGATAAAATTCTATGTTTATTCTACGTCTAACAGTTACAAATTCACCCATACATACTAAACTTGGAGTGAAACATTTTCACAGATTTTGCTCTACGCAAGCACAACACGGCAAAAGCTTACCTACACCGTCTTTTTACTTACAAAACTTTACTTTGCGGTACACCTCGCGCTGTCAAAAATGCATACATTGCAAATTCACATTTCTCTTCGTTTCGCTTCAGAAAATAAATAGAAAGCAGGTTTCTTTATGCTTAGGTGCAATTCTGATTTCATAAGTTATTTTTATTGTAGGATTAGGTAACACTCGGGTTTTAGTAGCTTATTCAATTTAGATAGCTACTCTGTTGTTTAATCTTGTCATTTCATCTCAACTTAGGTACTTAGGTACCAACTTAATACTTGGTGTAAAAAAAACAAAACCCGTCATCGCCCGTATCTACTCATTCTGTAGGTACGTCAAACTAAGTATCATTGAGCAAAAATGGTTGCTGGAAGACTTTTATCTTTGGTATGAAAAATCGCTGTTTATGGCAGCGCGTATACCTATGCAATGTTTTGCATGAGTTAGGTACTCATGCAAAACATTGCTTATGGGTGCATGGAACGGTACAGGAGCATTGTCATTCGTAGATCTTTGACATTCGTTACGGGTAGTCAGAAGCCCAAGAAGTCTGACAACCAGTTTGACCAAGGGTTATCGTGTTACCCAGTAACTACTAAAATACCGGTATTCAGTTGCATCCGGTTAGACTGGAAGTAAACATACCACCCCAACATAAGTTGTGAAAGGCTGGGTAGATTGATTGATGTAAGTATGTTTTACAAGTATCGTATTCATTACATTATTGACAGCTCAGCAAGTGGCGCCGCCGCCATTTCGTTCTTTTACGAAGTTACTGGAATCACCGAAAAGGTCGGATAAGATTGACACTGGCTGATTCTAGCAGAGCGTCGCATTGATTGTTGCGTGGCATCTGCCTTCTGATGACAGATGAAGTCAGGGGAACTGCTGTCGTAGGTATATAGTTTAGAACTATACGGGAAGATTTTTTAGTCACCGTCCAAATTTTGATATATTAATCTTTGGCGAAAACCATTGAATACGTGTTTTTTCTTTTAGTATAAGATCGCACCATTTCGTAATACTCGCGGTGGGAATACATTTTATGCAAATTCACGATAGCGCGGGGCGCCGGCGGGATGCGCGGGAACACGGAAGTAAGCGCTTGCGCCGCGAAAGGGTGCGTGGGGCCGACTGGGGATAACGATAGATGTTTTGCGCAGGTGTAGCGGGGCGGGGGGCAAGCGGGGTGCGCGCTGCACCATCGAGAAAATGATTTAATATGAAAATTTTAAGAATCGATTTTTTTTCAAAAATGGAGTTAGTGAATGATACATAATGCCTAGAGAAAATTTGGACGGTGACTAAAAAATCTTCCTGTATTCTATTGTTTTCGTTCGATAGATAGCCTTTATTGATGATTGTAAGACGACATTCAAGGTAGATAGAATTATGCTCTCTACCATCACTATATAGCTATCTGCCTTTTTACAAAAAATTGGTTATTGGGTTCGGCCGTAAGTCGACTTCCGGCACAATCCTAATTATATTGAAGCTGTTGAACTACTCACACAATGACCATCTTAGTAAAAGCTGTACCGTTAAATACAATTATGTACAGCTTACCTAATTATTTTATTTACTTATACGGATCCAACAGTCGAGTCTTTGTTGTTATTACGTCAGTAAATGTTATTATCATCCAGCCAAATGGTAAGATGTTAGATGTGCGTAAAAGGTAATTTGCCAAAAATATAATGAACGTTACATACGATATCATGTAGGTAAGCACCTTACCGTTAAAACGAGTTATTATGAAAAAATAGAGCAGTGAAAATCACTGGAAAAAGCTATCGCGGGTTTTTCTCGTTCATATTTCTTGAAGAAATGGCCAGGTAACTTACGTCAATTTGTGTTGGGTATTATTATTGTAAGTATGTCTTTTATATTTTCTCGCAAAAGGGGGATGGTTTAGGTAATGTAGAAGCAGTACTTACCAAGGTACCTATTTAAAAGAAAGCATTTTCATTTGGGTATCGTGAAAAGGCTTTTACTTGTTTACAGGTATATTTTTTTCTTATACGTATCATTGAAGTAGATGATAGGTAATATTAAAAGCAAATAGTTAACCTCATCTCTTATATACTAATATAGCATCATCAGCCTATAATGTTCCCACTGCTAGGACACAGGCCTCCTCTCTTCGAGAGATAGTGCGCTGTAATCTACCACGCGGACGGACCTAGTGCAGGTTGGTAGATGTCACATGTCTTCTAATTCTTGGTTCTAGGACAAGCCGGTTTCCGTACGTTTTCCTTCAACGTTTAAGGTTTTAGCAGTGGTGTCCCAGTGGTAACGACCTCGACTTACGAGTTGTAACCAAGCAGACGCTTTACTTTGCTAATTTTCATCACCATTGATCTAAAAACGGTGAAGATACTATACTAAAAGTATATTTAAGACCTCAATCTACTAATGACGTCAAAGATCTAAGAGCAGATTATACGTACATACTCAACAGAATTTGGAATCTGCCAGACAAACGCAAGCATATTGAAATATAAAATTAGTTGACAAAGGCGAACGACGGAATCGAAAGTCCAGAGACTAATAATGTCTGAGTTTCTTTACTGATTACCGCAATTCGTCAAGAATATATGAAAATCTGGCATGAACTATTCGCACAACACAATACAATTAGGAATATTTAGGTAATAGGACTTAACAAATTTCAACAGCAGCTCTTTCCATTGGTATACACGATGATTTCTAATTCACTTTTAACCTTTCAGGAGGTGAAAGAACTCATGATTATAAACAACTTTCACTATGGGACCACCTACGAAATAGCAACTAAAAAAAAATCTGTTTCATACATTTCCATATTGCATTTTTGTATGAAACAGCTGATATTTTTTCGATATTTCAGAGTTAGTGTAATACTGAAAGTTGCTCATAATCATGAGTACTTTCACGTCCTGAAAGGTTAAAGGTGAATTAAAAACCACCGTGTATAATGAAGTACATATGGTTATTTGGCTTCAGGGTACAAATAGTGCGGTGTCCATTCTACTTTTTTCCTTCAACCTTCGTATCATACTATGTACGCCTCTTTTCTTCTATGTCTTTGATCGTGCTCCGAAGATAGTCGAGACATTAGGCGAAACACATAAAATCAAAATAAAATACAATAGACGTAGATATATTTAGTAACCTTTTCTGCGTCCAGCGCTCGGTGTGGTAACACGTCGTGTTCTGGTTTGCAATTGGTCAATCGGCACCCTGAGGATTTCTCGTTGAGAGGTATCAGGACACGTGTCGATTTCTTACAGGGTTTTTTAGGACTCTTGAAAAATAGTTAAGCGGAATAGTTTACTAAATATATCTACGTCTGTATTTTATAATGGATTTCCGCAAAGTCACGCCTAAATCCAATTAACTATCTAAAACCAAAATTTCAAAGCTTCAAGTAATATCCTATTTTTTTACTACGGTTTAAACTTGTAAACAAGTAAACAACAATGTGATATAATTGTTTACACTTTAACCACCTAAGCCGTAAGCGTTTTGTGTTCCTAACACTGGGAAGTTATACGGAGCATAAATATTCATCAGGTAGTCATTAACGTCGGTGCTTAAAACTTAGCTAGATTCTACCGTAACTTAGTTGCAGTTTATCTAACAAAAATAGCATACATTTTAGAAGGTTTCCTCAAGTATAATCTTGGTTTAATTCTTTAAGCTCTCGTCGTAAAATTTATAACGCAGATGAAGTTATAATATGAAAGTAGACTAATTTGTTTGATACACCTCGGGAATATTTATGGCCGATTCCTTTAATTTACGGACCGTTATTGGTTAAATTAAGACTCTTGTATCCTTACCAATAATGAAGCAGAGACGTCATAGCTTTGCATAGTAGACCCTCCCATATGAAAGTACTATCACAGGTAAAATTAGTTTACGAATCTAGTTTAAAAATCAGCTGTTCCATACATTTTGTCGATTGAAGTGAACACAAATGTATGGAACAGCTGATTTTTTTTTCGCGATTTCAGGGTTGTTCCCATAGAAAAAGTTGTTCAAAATGATGAGTACAATGACCCCTTTTCGTTTTTAGCATAAACAAAAAATAATGTTGTATAATATGGTGTGATACTCCCTGGCCGCGCCACAGTGGAAAATTAAAAAGACATGTTTCTAGATAATTTGTACGATAAATGAGTACCATTTATCGTACAAATTATCTTGAAACATGTCATACGGTACGTATTTTGGCAATAAAAATATTACCATTGGTAAGGAAAACGATTCCTTTATGTATATAGGAACCGAGCATTAGCGTTTCTTTGAATACTTTCCTGTCATGGATGGAAAGTTTTGACGTCGTAACACTGCCTGTTACAAAGTTGGTTCTGAGGATGTATTTTTAAGATTTTTATGAGACAATGATGAGTTGTGGAAATTACAAGCGTCGCTTTCCCCACAGTGTTATTAATTTCCCTGTCTGGTTTTCAGTAGCTTAGTAAAACTTAAGACCAAAGTAACAAAGTCTAACATATTTCTCTTAAACCGAAATCCTCTTAGCAAACACCACACATCTTGCTAGTAATCTGAAAAAAAAAGAATAAACTAAAATAAAAAGCGTACGCGCAAGAACACGAGGCAATATCTCATGAAGAACGCTATTATTCTTGCCACGTCCGTCTTGCAATTAGCTCGGGCGCTTCGTTTTATGTTGCCACAATAACTGCTGGTTCTCGAAGCTGGCTTAATGCAGGGGGCGTGTCTAATTCTACATCAAGTGTTACTAAGGTGAATGCTATAAAATAGCTCCCGAAAGTGCTTTAGCAATCAGTGTACTTGTGATAATACCTTCTCACCTTATCTAAACTTATAATCCTAATCCTAACTTCCTAACTAATATACTATACTTATTTTAATTAGTTTGTAATAATTGGTATATTGGGACTTGGTGCATTAAAAAAAAAAAAAACAATAAATAAATATATATATAAATAAATAAATATTATAAATGCAAAAGTGAGTTTGTGTATTTGTTTGTTACGCTTTCATGCTAAAACTGCTGAAAGCATTTGGATGTTTGGCACATGAAGATGAACATAGGCTAGAAAGAAAGGCCTAGGCCAGAAAAAACAATCTGTAGCACTCATGTTTAAGCATCGTTTAAACGACGAGTTTAGTGTAAACAAGCGAGTGCTCAATCTGAATCTTCAACATGAGTAAAAATATTGATTGCATCCAATAACTCGTAACAATATTTTGATTAAAAAAAGTGTCCATGGAGTTTCTTTCCCGTTCTTCTCCATAGGAACCTACTTCGCTTTGGAATTGGCAACTAGCTTCATCTTTCTGATTGACAGTCTGACCGACCCCTTGACAATTTAAAAGTGCCTGTTATTGGTTTGTTTGAAATAAATGCTTTGAGTTTGAGTGCGATAAACCCTCGTGTAAACGCGCCTTAATGCAGAAGACGTGTCTAAATAATGTATATCAAGTGTTGAAGCTGAGGCCAAGAGTACAGTGGTTAGCGGTTAGCTGCTGAAGAAAGTGATATTCTGATGTGTAACACAGTCTTCCTATTGTTCCAGAAATTGTTTCAGAGAAATAGTGGACAGTGTTTTAATGATCTAAAATGTTTTATTTAGCTGAGAAAATAATAGAGAGTTGTTTGTTACCTTCTGCTACTTATACTTAATTGTTGTTGCCATGTAGCAGAGAAATTACTTGGAAATGGAAGATTAAAGAAATAAAGTTATCTTCAAAGTCTGCGTCAAATCTTCAAGATTAGTTGTTCTCGTTAACTTTAATACTTATATCAAATTGTTAATAATTATGAAGCTTATAATTTTGAAACGCGATGTTGCTATGTTCATCGTCTGCTTAACTCTGTTGGGGTCGGCTTCCAGTCTAACCGGATGCAGCTGGATACCAGTATTTTACATGGAGCGACTGCCTATCTGATCTCCACAACCCAGTTACTGGGTAATACGATAAGTACCCTTTGGTAAGACTGGTTGTCAGACTTTCGGGCTTCTAAAAAGCCGTAAAGACTGTCAAAGATCCACGAATGACGGACGTGCTTTTCGAGGCACGGAGGAGTCTCGGTATGTGAAGATGGTCACCCGTCCACGGACCTACCCGGCAAACGTAGCTTAACCTGACCGATCGACCATCGATCGACACAAGCCCCTCCAAGCCAAGCCAAGCGATATTGCTCTGTTATCTCTCCCTAAAACAAGCTGAACGTTCACCCAGTGCCCCGTTCTCGGCCTGGTAACGTGTATCGCTTTCTGTGAGACCAACCATTGAAACTAAAATTTTACAAAGCCTTAGCAAACCCGTCAGTACAGCGAAGCCTTGGCCTAAAAGCCTCACCGGCCGAGGAGCCCAGGACTAATACCTAAAAATTGAATAAATGGTCCTTAGAGATCGCCCGTTGCGATTTCCGTCTTTGTGCCTCAAGAGGGCTCACAACGGACTCCTACCGATTCAAAAGCATTTCTTCATTTACTCTATTTACTTAATCTCCAGTGAGTTGAGTTTCTTTGAACCGGTGTGAGATTTTGACTTTAGGATAATGTTTTCGTATGTGGAGCGAACGTCTCTCTCGAAAACCCGGCTATGGCGTCTGTTTCGAGTCACATATTATGCTGAACGATGGCCGTTTTGCGCGGATGTGACGCATATTTTCCCCATTTGTTATCTTTTATTAGTACTTTATTTTTATGTAAAAAAAAGTGTCGTGATGGTGTTTTGGGCTGGTGGAAAGTGTCCAGAAACGGTGCCTCCAATAATGATTAATCGTATACCATTGTCGAGAGTGTACTCTTTCAAGTACCTTGGGCATATTTTGACTGCCAGTCTTAAGGACGATGACGACATTGAGAGAGAGCGGAGGGCGCTGTCGGTCAGAGCGAATATGATTGCCCGCAGGTTTAACCGTGCTTCTACGGAGGTTAAAAAAACACTTTTTAGAGCCTTCTGTTCCTCATTTTACACCTGTGGCCTGTGGGTACATTTTACGCAGAGGTCGTACAGTGCCCTCCGCGTTCAGTACAACAATGCTTTCAGGGTGTTGATGGGGCTGCCCCGCTTCTGTAGCGCATCAGGAATGTTTGCGGAATTACGTGTTGACTGCTTTTATGCGTTAATGCGTAAAAGATGTGCGTCCTTGGTGCGCAGGGTGCGGGCCAGTTCCAACAGCATCCTGGGAATGATTGCTGATAGACTGGACTGCTGTATTGTGAGTCGCTGCTCCAGTATTTCAGCTGGATTACTGAAGCAGTGATTTTTTATGTTGTGTTTGTTTTGTGTAGGTACTTGTTGTAACTGAATCACTAACATAGTTGTAAGTTTATTTTATTGTTACTAACACTATGAGTCTCATTGTTACTCTGAATAAAGAATTTATTTATTTATTATTTATATTTATCTAAGTAAGTACAGTACGCAGTCATAAATATGACTTAAGGAACTTTAAAATGACACAGGCATGAGCGACGGACACTAAGGTCAACAACGCTGAACGCTTTCTAAAATGGGAAGTGCCGAATTAAGAACAGAGTACTGTAAACGTAATTCATGAAAATCTTATTAACTACTCAGTATCCTTAAGGGATCGACCACCATTTCCTATACCGGGCTGCTCACTGAACAGTCCCAGAAGACCGACCTTGATGAAGATACAACCTAATTATATAACGTTAATTTATTCGTCTATTTGGAATTTGGATCAGGATTTCGAATATAACTTGGGTTTGATTTAGGATTTTCTAAGTATACGATAAAGTATAGTATTTTTATCTCACAAAGTGACGCGCGTTTTATTTGTGATTACTAAACACGCTGTGAATGTGCGTGAAGACGAGTAGCGTCAGCACATAATATACACATGCAGACTTCCGACTTCGCCATTCGGACGGTACCGAGAGCTCCTGCGCTTACACATATATTCACAGCGTGTTTGTACACTTGTCTTGGTAAACACAAGTAAAGTGCGCGTCGCTTTGTAAGATAAAAATAATGTAATAGATATCCCTATCTAACTTAAGTAGGTAGGTAATACGGGCTGGTGTCCGCAGCTCCACGCCAAAGCGCGAACTTTGTTGACCGATTAGCTCAGTACCTAATTACTGTGTCTATGAATGTGGACGACACAAATGTAACTTTTATTTCGATTTCTGTGGTTCAGACACATGTCACCGTCCATTATGCAGATAATAATTAATTTAAACGAGCTCTAATTTAACTTTTACTTCCACCAGAGTCCTGCGGTTCGTATTAGTATAATTAATTTTAGTTCATTTAGCTCTCGGGAATGGCACGTTAGCGAATATAATAATGTCTAATTTACTTTATTAAAGTTTCGCCATTATTCGAAACTAGCTTCCATCCATGCGGCCTCGCCCGCGTGATATCTTTATAAATTATGGCCCATGTTACTCAGTGATAATGTAGCATTTTACTGGTGTAAGATTTTTTTTAATAGTTCCAGTTGTTTTTGAGTTTATTTATATCCAACAAAAATACAACATTTTCTCTTTATAATAGTGTTGATGAGTACGTTCGTATATTTTACAGTAGTAGTATATCTCCCCGGGAAAGTCCATTTTGTTGGTGACTACCACTTTATCTATTTCTGTCGCAAAAAGTCACAACTGTTTGAAGCCGGTGGAATTAGTAACACATGGGAGATTTGAAGTTTGAACTTTACATCTGAGCTTGAACTTCTTGATGTTGCGGTAACTGTTTTTCATCATTTGTGGTCATCAATCATAATGGTAGCCATACACTTTACGATATACTTGCGCAAGTTTTGACTTGCGCTTGTATGGGTCAGTGGATCATCTTAGGGGATGTAATGAAATGAGAATCCAATGTATTTAAGAAGGCGCAAAAACTTACACACGTTACTTTATACTTCAATTCATCATACGCGTTACGATATACTTGCGCAAGTTTAAACTTGTGCAAGTATATCGTAACGCGTATGGCTACAATTAGGAATAGAAAATGTAAAAAACACGATGACAGCAACTCTTACAAACAGTTCACCCTAATTTTCCCGGAGAGTGTCATTTTACCGAATAAAATAACACTGCTGTTTACCTATTACATAAAAACAAAAATCGTTTCGGTCTTATTAAAAAAACAAGTGGTTTAAACCTCCGAGCCAGTTTTTAAAATAAGAACGTAACAGTAACACTTATTACAAAAGTGACAACTTAGTCTGGTTATCTGGTAGCTACTAAGTTTATCGAAGACGAAATAAAATTCGAAATACAAAAATTTGGCTTGAAGGTTTAGGCTCAGGCTAAAATTAAATCTTGTTTTGTAAGATTTTTTTTTTTTGTAATAAGACTGTTTGGTTTGAGTTTGTATCTGTAATTCACACATGACTTAACAACGTATTATTTTTCGTGAACCGTGAATAGTCAGGGGTGCCCTACATTTCTGAATGATCACATAAACATATCGGTAATGTAAAACAGTTGCAAAGATATCAAAGAAAATGTTTTTCACCAGATTTTATTCCCTATTTGCCTACGCATAGATGTTAAACATGTCACTAAGGTTAAAGACCGGATTGATTTGACAAAGAAATGTATTTGTTGGCTGCTGAAATCAAGACAAAGTAGTGTCGGATTTACATATTTCTTTTGGGAATATAAATCGTTTTCTTACGAGCGCTCTACGAGTAGTTATAACGTATAAAGTTATATGTTAGAAAACGTTTTTTTTTACTGACTAAAACCCACCCGTGTTCCTTCAGTTGCCTGTTACCAAGGTCCCGGTATCCCTTTCGGACTAACCCTCAACCCTGGCAGGTTCTGTGACTTCCTGGCTTGACAACTCCAGTATACATTGACACCTTCATTCAAAGCTAAAAAAGATGGAGAACTAGAATTTATACGTTATTCTTCCTATTATAGTACACGTAGCACTTTAACGCCATCATTCTATGAATACAAGACCTCCTTCAAGTAGTTAGAATCACAATGGAATAGAAGTGGCCATTGTCCACAGGAACCGTAGGAGTCGAGCGGGCGAAGTGAGTGATTAAGTTGCTCAACTAATTATATATATAACTAGCGTTCACTCGCGACTTCATCTTATTTCTTGCCCCTTTGCGTAATACACAACCAATCAGAATAAGAATCGGTTTGAAACAAATTTCTAATCCATTACCTAATAAGTTCGAAAAAAAATCTGCTCAACAACGTAAATAACGCGATGAATGTTGCTGAACAGTCAAAATGAAACAAATTAGTCGTAATCGGTTACGAGAATAAGTTACGCAATTAGATAACAGTTTACTAATTATAACCCTTCTTGTTTTGTCTATGAATACGTCAATCACCGTCCGTTCTATTTTAAACTGTTCTAATTATCTTATATCTACAGAGAATACCGTACCGCTGAACTTTTCAGATTTATTCATGCTCGGGAAACAAACGTTTTCTCATTATGCTCAAGGAGCCCTTCAATGTAATGAGACCGAAGCGTAGAAAACTTTCCAATTTAATTGTCCATAAGGTTTAATATTATTTTATTTCTAATTGTAGCAAACAAAGTTCAAGTTTAATTATCTTTTTTATGTACTTAACAACAAACACGCAACATTAATGAATATTAGAAAAGTTTGCCATGTTCCGTGTTGGTAGCGATAACTCAAATCTGTCGTAAGGAAGCAACACTTCGATTCGTTCCGTAACCTGTTTTATGACTAATTGGAGTTAAAGTTGTTCAAAGTTCGCTACAAACCGCACGGGCGGCCACGTTATGAGCTGAACTAACCACAGTGAACTCTGAATTTATTCACAGCGTGCTTCTGTCCTGACGAATGAAAGAAACTAGCTCCTTTTGCTCACGACGCCGGGAACTGCCATTTGGTAAAGTTCGGCGCATTAATTTTATAATTAGGACAAAAAACAAGCTTCTCGCTTGTGATTCCAGTAATTGAGAGAAGTGTAAAACTAGACTAGACTGTAATGTATGATTGTCGGAAATTGTGTGTTATCGTTACAGTTAGTCTGATCTCGTCGGTTTTTATGTAAGTGTTCATTTGGCAGTACTTATCGTGGCTCATAAAACAACAGTATATTATGTTTGTTGAACGAATAGTTGGAGTAGCCAAGAGAAACTTGTCGCGATCAAATATAACGTTGTACTCGTTTAGAGCGTGCTCTCAGAAGTTCGAGTGAAGAATCGATTACTTGGGAGAATTCTTGAAGTGGCCAGTAGAAGTGGAAGTGCACGATGTTGCCGGTTCGTTGTGTGTTCGGAGAAAAGGTACATTATTCGTTTATGTGTCGCGGAATTTTAGCTTTGTTTAAGTGGCGGATAGGAAACTGCGCTGACCAGTTTGCGTTATCTTTGTTGGGCTGCTAATTTACATCAACAGACTTCTTTCTCTCTTTTGCGTGTGGTTAGTGACTAACTTTGAGAGGCTTGGCTTCACATGCCGTCGAGAGTCTCGACGGCATGTGAAGTCATCGAGACATATCTCAGGCATACCGGTTTCCTCATGATGTTTTCCTTCACCGTTTTTGAAGCAAGTGATAATTATACAACATAGAAATGAATCTGAAAAGTCAGAGGTGCGTGTCTTGGGTTCGAGCTCGAGAGTCGAGACGTATGACTTCCATCGGTCACACCACTAGGCTATCACTGCTAACAACAGTCAATAGACTAAACCAACAAGATGAGGATGTTTCTAACTTAAGTCACTTCTTAGAAAATCTGCGGCTGTTTCCTCAAATCAAAGGTAAATGTTAGTAAATAACTGACAGCAACCGGGGGTAAAGTCTGCATTCCTTCCACGAACTACCTTCAAAAGGACACAAACCACCGTAACAACTGATCAACCGTTAACTAAACTTTAAAACCGTAAACTGGAACTTTTAGAATATTCTTAATCCCTCGCGTTTCACGGCACATAGCCTGCATTGGCTCCCAAACTGTTCCTGGCATTACCCCTCTGAGTGCGGGTATTTATCATAAAAATTACGCCACTTCGCACCGCGGGACTACGTTTTCGCGGGAAGGGTTCTGATATAAAGGTGGAGTCGTTATGCAAATTTCTTTTAGGTCTTTGAGCTACCCACGCGAATGTGTAATATACGAATTGGGTTTTCCGGTGGTGTGGTGGTAAATCTAGGCATTTTTGTGATTGGTGAGCCGTGCGAAAATGTTACGTCTCGCTGCAGAATTTAAGTGGTTTTGTTGCAATAAAGTTCAGACGATCACCGACAAGGAAATTGAAAATTTCTACTTTGATATTAGTTGAGAGAATAAAGAAAACTGGCAACAAAATTACTTTAACAATTTTATTGAGCTCTATAAAATGTAGAAATGAAGGTTTCTGTCGAATAGGTCACACAATCTATAAAAATGTTAATTTTTACGTTCGCTTCCTGGAGGTGTCGTAAAGGCGATGGGATTCCATCAGGTGGTTGGGCAGCATTATCCATTGCATACTGATAAGTGATAACATTTGATTACAAGCGTCAATTTGGCGGTTATGGCCCAGAGGATGTAATGGCGAGTGAACGTTCGCACATTCGAGCTTTTTATCTTTGTACTATTGACACGAATCGATTGCACGGCTAATAAAAACAAAAATAAACAAAAGAATAAGGAATAAGTACCCTTAACACGTTCAGTGCCGGCCTCCTGGAGGGCTCACTATAGTCGCATGTAGGCCTCGCGGAGGGCTCATTTTAAACGTAGGTATTTCTTAGCGTATACTGCATTATAAATGGGTGATGCTAATGAATCGGTGTATATTATTATGATCTATGAAGTTTTGTGATTACTGTGATAGGTTTAGAAATAAAAATAACTTTATCTAGATAGTTTACTTCTACAGGGTCTTAGGGTAAACACCGTTATCCTTGAAACCAGTGGTTTGGTGTCATTTATAGAATCAATGAAAAATCACGACTTTTTAAAATTATTTTAATTGTTTTTTTTTGCCACTAGAGTATTTCACCCTTTCACCTATGCACTAGGACAATGAACTTGCTTTTCAATACGAGTGGGGGGCGTGGGAAGTGACCTGACCGGCCGTGAGCGCGACCACTCTCTCAGGCAGGTTTTTTTTTGTTGTTACTCGGTCATTTATATTTAAGTCAACTACCCATGGTTTGAATGACAAGACTGTTTACCCTTACAGCCTGTATATCTGAATGAACTGCTAAAAGATAAATGTACACGAGGCTTTTGGCTAATTTGTATTTAGAATAGAATGCGTTTGTGCAGAATAAACAATTTTTCTTTCCTTTTTTTTCTTCATTGTTCCTCTCTTGCATCCTATCCTATCCTCCATAAAATGCAACCCCATTATTTTAAACTGCCCAGGGCATCCAATAGGTTAAAGACGTCGCTGGGTATGTGTACTGTGGAATGTTATTAAATATTGTAATACGATATTTTAACGAATAATTAATTATAAATTATAATTATAATAAATATTATAAGGGTAGCCCATGATAATGTTTCCAATTTCTATACCAGCATCTAGATTACAATATTAAATGTCCTCCGTGCAATAATCATAACTCAACAGCAATAGTTTTGATCTCAGCTGGGACTTTAAAGTTCCATTGGTTCAATACGCAGAAGCCTTTAGAAAATTTAATCCAAAATTCGATGTGACACTAGGCTGGGGATTATTGGCACAGGGGAATACCTATTCAGTTGAATGACAGAGCTTGTAGAACATGTACCAACTGAGATAAGTTGAATGACAGAGCATACATAACATGTACCTACTGAGATAAGTTGAATGACAGAGCTTATAACATGTACGTACTGAGATACGTTGAATGAGAGAGCCTATACATATAAAAATGTACCTACAGAGATAGGTCGTTTTATTTCTTTATTTTATAATAATTAAAAAAAAAATCTTAGGTATCCTAAGAAAATGAAAGAAAATAATGGCTTCTAAAATATTTTTTTATTTTGTTTTTTTTTTGTCGATGTAGGTCCTACATGAGCACATACGTAACGTCAAAAGCCAGAATTCGAAAACACTCATTTGTTTTTAAAGTAGGTACTTGAACCACATGTAAATCATCATTTTACGAGAGATTAGCATCAAGAAGCAGAAACAAGTACCTAGGTAGGTAGGTACCTAGGTGAAATTAAATGAAATTGTTTATCCTATAAATAGGATATCGGAATCACTTTTACACGTCATATTAAAAATAAGCTAGATGAGGTCGGCGTTTCCTATCTGACTACTCTGAGAAGAAAGGCCGAAACAAACTCAGAGGTTGCAGTCTCTTTTAAAGTCCAGCCATCTTGGTCAGGCCATATATGAGGACCATGTAGATTACCGGCTTAAATGGTCTTTTGAGGACAGAACCACACAGTGAGTGGACCTGAGGCTATAGACAAAATCCCTTTTCTGTAAGCGTTAACGCCAAAGGAAAGATCAAATTGTATGGAGTTGACATTAGCTTTAGTGATGCCACGTGACTGCTGCTGTCAACTGCATACAATTTGATCTTTCCGTTGGCGTTAACGCTTACAGAAAAGGGATTTTGTCTAGGCCCCCTGTTCAGTCAGTGCAAGCATTTGTCAGTAATGGCAGAGCTCAACTCAGAACTTAAGGAGCTCAACGACTCGACGAACAATACCAAAGAAAGGACATTTGGGTAGGCCGCTGATAGTACTCAAACTGCCAGACCTAAAACTAACTTAGAACGAAAAAATAAAACAAAAATAAAAATCCACATAGTCCACATACACAATGATTAAAATAATAATAATACTTTACAAAGTAATAATGTTTGTAGTAATAATGTTGCTCCCCACAACATCTATATGCAATGAACCCACTCTCACAATCATAATCACCCGTGCTTTTATTCTTCTCAATAAAGAAATACTCCTTTGTACTCGTGTAACTAAACGTGTTGGTTAAAAGCATTGCTAAGGTGCATTAGGTAATGACGTAGGGTTCATTCCACTTTAATCTCTTAATTGACTTTTTTGTCTCAACTGGAAAGATGGAAATAGTTAGTGGGTAGGTGGTATTTCCATATGTCGTTTGAAACCTGAAGAAGACTTCCTGGTAGTCACGTAACGATTAATTTGCGCAAATTAAGGCTTGCGCTAGTATATCGTGAGGTGTGTTGAAATAAATTTGCGCAAAAATATTCCAACTTAAACTCGCGACAATCTAAGAAGTCCGATTTGACCAGCTATAAAAAATAGGTACTTTGTGTAGCGATGGAAAAAAATGGTTTCATAAAAACTGATTCTCGAGACATAACGTTTTATTAAATGTACGAGAACGAAACGTCAAAACGGACTTCATAGATTGTCGCGAGTGCAGTGAGGTGTAGTTTGATTGTAAATGTGTGCGTGGGTACGCGTGTATCCACAGAACGGAGATGTAGTTTTGGCGTGCATGTTTCACTGTATTGTTCGCAGCACTATGTCTTGGTTTTTTATTTGGTCTGAGACTAAAGATAAAATCACTTACGAGTATCTACTTGTTTGTTTCATCATATTCAAGCAAAAACAGAAAATGTTTCTACTAAAAATTACATAAATGTAGTCTTGTTTCGAATTTACGAAACTTCTTTACCGAAAAAAAAAATTGTTAGAGACTTAAAAGACTTTCTATTAGATTACCTACAGTATTACTTATTTTGCTAAACAAAGGGAAAACGAAATTTTAGGCCTTCAATTTTATTTACTAAGTACTAGGTTCTTAAAATATTTTCAAACGACCTGAGTTATATTAGGTACTTACAGGACTCAATACTCAATTTTTTATTGCATTCCATATGTTACATAGATGGTATAATAAGTAAAAGATCAATATGGACCCTGTCGGGCACAGCAAAATTAGGAGAGAGGAAGAGGGCTAAGCAGAAATGTAATATTATTATAAATTATTAGATGTGTGATGTGTGATTTCAGGATAAGTTGTCTATAAGTTTTAGCAAGATTTCAAAGATAGACTTACAAAATGGCGTCAGTAGTTTAGAACTTCAGGACTCGATGGAAGCAAATCGTGTGTTACGCAGTTTGGATGTTCAGCTAATCGAGAACGGACTTATTAAGTAGTTCGTTTTGCAATCCATGGTATGCGAAATATTAGGAGGAGCTCGTGGCTAAGTAATAACAGCCGCACGGGTCCATCCAACAGGTTAAGCTACGCTTGCCGGGGTTGGTACATGGATGGGTGATCTTTACATACCGAGACTCCTCCGTGCCTTGGAAAGCACGTTAAGCCGTAGGTTCCGGCAGTCATTTGTGGATCTTTGACAGTCGTTACGGGTCGTTAGAAGCCCGAAAGTCTGACAACCCCACTAGCCAAGGGGTATCGTATTACCAAGTTAATGGGTTGTGGAGGTCAGATAGGCAGTCGCTCCATGTAAAATACTGGTATATAGCTGCATCCAATTACACTGGAAGCTGACCCCAATATAGTAGGGAAAAGGCTAGGCAGATTGATTTTTGTATGCGCAATATTCACTGTCCTCAGTACTTAACAATCCCAAATTCTCTACTAGTAGCTATTTTGTCATTCGGCTTTAAATTTATAATGACCCGTATACACGAGACGACTTGTCGTAAAAAGTTTTTTTTTATAGACGACAGCCTGTTGTCACGGAAATTTGATTTTACGAATGAGTGATTTTAATACCTGTGCCTACCTTTGTCGCAATAAGCTTTTAAAAAGTGATTCTGGCAACACCTGTTTTGGCCCATGGCCCGCGTTGACGTATTTTTAATATCTATTGATAAATTACTATGGTACTTTCCTTTTTGTTCCATGAATAAAGCAGTTTGATGGATGTTTTTTCTTGTTAATTTATGAAAAGCTGTAGCTTTTCAAGACCGTTTTATGACGACACTGATCTATCTGATAGAAAATTCCTGACGTTTATTGAGACTAGCAACACCAAGAAGATTGCCGATAAGATGTCTAATTAGAGGCAAAGTTGTAAAGTTTCACGTCCCTGTAATCTCAAAAGGCGAAAGTGTAACATTACAGGTGTCATCGTGCTAATTAAAATGGATTAACTTTTCTTATACCTTCAAGGAATTACAGTTCAACACTTAATGAATAAGTAGGTCTCAAAGTTTTTAAAAGAAAAGAGAAAGAAACAAAAAGAAAAGGATCACCACGTATCCTTTTCTTTTTTCGAAAAACCTTTTTTTATTTTATTCAGAAATCAGCGCCATTGGCTGCTATATCTTTCAATATCCGCGGGGTAGTGAGTAACACACACAAAATTGCAATTTGTTTTATTTTGAAAGTTCGACAACATTTTCACATTCATTGCGTTATTTACGTTGTCGAGCAGACGAATTTTTCAAACATGAAATACAATCAACGTAGATGTATTTAGTAACCTATTTCGCTTAACCATTCTTAAAGAGTCATACAAAACCCTGTAAGAAATCGATACGTGTTTCACCTCTCAACGAGGCATCCTCAGGATAACGATTGACCAATCGAAAACCAGAACACGACGTGTTGCCACACCGGGCGCTGGACGCAGAGAGGTCTCTCTGTGTCTATGTCTATTGTATTTTATAATAGATTTCCGCAAAGTAACGCCAAAATCCTTTGAATTGTGAAATAAAGTGTGTTTTGCAATTGGGGTGTTGGTCGATCTATCTGTATTCGGACAATCCCATGAGACCAAACCCACTGATACCACAAAATCCACGACTCAAAGAGCAAGTTACAACTTTAACATCGTTAATACATCACAATTAAATTAATGGTGTCCCGTTTAGTAGCAAGTTAAACGCAATTCCCAGAACTTAGTTAGATAGGGCCAAGAGATGGTCTATGGGGGCCCAGGCCCGTAAATATTTCACCGGTTATGAATATTCAGTCCCCCATCCGTTGGGGGCTTGGGGGTAGGAGGGAATCGTCGTGAAAGGAATAAGCACCTAACTTGCTAAGTTCAGGATCCGTGTTTGTAATTAGTTGTACCATCGAGTCCGTTGGCTATCGAATTGAAACTGTTTGCTGAAGTGATTGTATTGAACTCCGAGAGGGAAGAGTTCGAGACAATTGATATTGTTTTAGTTTCGTTGTGAAGAGGTCGAAGTATTCCGACCTATTGTTTGATGTTGCTAGAACATTATTTTTGTTATTGGTAGAGAATTTTTGTGAACGTTATATTAAATTGTAATGTACGTATGGTATTCCGAAAGTATTTGATGAATAAAGGCTCCCACAAACAGGCGCGAAATCGCGGGCACGACAAGGGTAGCGCTGCCTGTCGCGCCCGCGATATCGCGCCAGTTTGCAAGAGCCTTGAAAATGTACCGAAATAAATGAATATGTAATGAACGTATCTGTGGATGCCAATGTAATAGTGCCACTTGAGTGATGTGCTTTGGTTAGATTATTTGAATACTTAATTAAACCAGACGTTCTAATTTTAAATCACTTAAAAAGATCCCTCAATTTTCTTTGATGTTTTTTTAAATAAAAGTTCATCACTTTTTCAACAATTATTATGTTTTGAATAATAATATTCAAAAAAATCACTATAATAATAAGATATAAAGTCGAAGCCTTCTGAATACAGATTAATGTTTTTCTAATACCCTTTATCGAGTGTTTGCGTAAGAATTTAACCTGAATAGAGTGTGTTTATATTTTAATCAGACAGGCAATTTTAGAACCTGCTGCTACAGGTACCTATTGGCTGAGAGGTGTTATTCTTTAGAAAGCTTCTTGAAATAATATAAATAATTATTAAACAATTCATCAAGTACATAATATAATTGGTATTAGATATATTGTTATTAGATAGCTACTTAAATTGGTATTACCGATTGATTTGTTGTCACAATTATATTATGTACAATGTCAAAAATCAATCTACCTAGCATTTTCCAAAATATGTTGGGGTCAGCTTCCAGTCTAACCGAAGCAGCTGAATACTTTTATATGGAGCGACTGCCTATCTGATCTCTACAACCCAATTACTGGGTAATACGATACCCCTTGGTAAGACTGGTTGTGACGACCCGTAACGACTGTCAAAGATCCATGAATGACAGCCGGTAACAACGGCTTAACGTGCTTTCTGAGGCAAAATTATATGTTTACACGGTACAGATTAATAATATAAGTACGCAATACCTACCCAATATGAAAGTTCCCAGACAGTGACCCAGGTCAATCAACCAACTCAGCCTATCGCAGTCCACTGCTGGACATAGGCCTCTCTCAGGCTGCGCCACAACACCCTGTCCTCCGCCTTCCGCATCCAGTCTGCCCCAGCCAACTTTTTAAGCTCGTCGGTCCATCTAGCTGGGGGGCGTCCCACACTCCGTATACCGATATGCGGTCTCCACGCTAGGAATCACTCCCAGGCGCATTGCGATACTTCATAAAATATTTGTATCACTCCCTCCTAGGTGTCCCAGGCGCGTTTGCGATACTTCAAAAAATATTTATTTATTTATTTATCATCATACATCTACCCTTACAGCTAACCAATGCGGTAAATGTGCCTTAATTAATACTTCACTCCATACAATTGTTCCTTATAACTAATACCTATAACTAATCACAAACAAAGCATTCCTTGTGAATTCACTCAGAGAACAACAGAATAGGTCTGTCTCACTCGCTATGAGGTTGAGTGTACGGAGTGCACGTGTCAGCGGCGCCTCCTTCAGAAGGTTGGTCCTATTTGTGCGTAATAAATATGTTCTCAACGTAAGTACATTCTGCTTGCGGTTACACTGTAATTTTTAAACATGGCACACATGTTGTTTTTACTTGGCGGTAATTTAATTAACGCTCTGAATAATTAAATGTTTTTTTTTTAATGACAGTATACAGGGTGGCAGGGACGTCGACGCGCAACCTGTTACCATGGATTCAGTACATGATTCTGAAAATGAGTTGAAATTTTTCGCCGTTTATTAAAAAAAAAATAGCTGTTCCATACATTTTGCTCGCGTAGGTATTGCACTTTTCTATGAAACAGCAGATTTTTATTATAACCGACGTACAATTTCTTCTCTCACGTCTAGAATCAAGTCTTAGTGCTGAATTCATGGTTACAGTTCGGGGGTCGATGTCCCACCCTGTATACTGTTATTCAATGTTTAAAACGTGCTTTAATTAAATGTAATTAAAGTATCAACTAGGTATTCTAATAAAAAAGTCAGTTCTAGTAAAAATCCAGATTGTTTTCGGCCTTAATACCATTTAAAAAATCTCTGGGCGCCCAAATCCATTAGGCTGATTTTATTGCAACAAATTGGACTTACACAACATAAAGTTGTAATCTTTATCTCGATAAAAAGGGAAAGCGAGGCAAAACTAAACGAAATTAATGTTCGCATCGACGACAGAATTTTGCCCATGTATCTCTATATTATTGTAACTCTGAGATTTAGAACTATCTGAGCTGGGCACGGATTTAGGCCACGGTTCTATAGTAAGCGGGTACATTTGACGTGACGGCACCAGGCAGAATTTTGCCAAAATCATACAAAAGAACAAGTAGACGTGGCGGCGACTCGACGCGGCGGGACTCGACGTCAAGGCGACTCGACGTGGCGGGACTCGACGTGAAGGGAACAAATCCCCACTGTAGGACTGTACTCCGTTCGCGATTTAGTTTAAGACAAAAAGTTCAATATGCGCTACGCTACAACTTCAAGCATTTTTTATGACTATTTCAATAGTACCTAATAGATACTCTGAAATCAGCTTTATTTACACTAACATCATCATCTGCCTAGCCCATTCACAACTATCTTGGGGTCCGACTCCAGTGTAAGCGGATGCAGATGAAAACTAGTATTTTACATGGAGCACCTGCCTATCTGACTGGTTGTCAGATTTTTAATACGAGGGGGGAAATAATCAAAGGGCATAAAAAAATTAGTCCGCATTGTTGTTATCAGGAAAAGTGCGCAAAAGGCTGGCAGCATTGCCACGTTGTATGGCAATGCTGATTCTTTGACCAAAAAATTGGCCAGCCCTCTGGTACATTTATTATTATTATTTTAAGTCTGTAAGTTTTTAAATAATGTAAATACGTGTCTTAAATAAAGGACGAATCTCAATCACAATCATCATACATATTTCTGTGTCTTTTCTTTTCCAAATAGCCGATCCATCCGTTCAAAATGCGGTCTCGTCTGGTGGTGAAAAGAGTAGGTAGTCGCCCGCTCCGCACCCGCTCATACCAACCCGCTTTCTAAGTGACCAAAGCCTGTGTAAGTGCGACGAAATCAGTTTGCTAACCTTCTAAATGTTCAAAGAATAATCTTATTCGCTTTCAGAGGACACTGTTGGTACTAAGGTGAATGAAGATTTATTAGATTAGAGTTTTTTTTTTAAGATTTTCTAGAAATTCTTAATTAAAAGTGATCTATTTAAATGTCAGCATTTTAACAGCCCTTTGACACCGACAAAGGCATTCGGTCAAAGTACCTGTAAGATTTTTACTACAGTTCTTTATCGTGGTTACTTGGTTAGTTTAAGTAAGCGGTCTCAAGTGTTTTTTATCGATTTTTGCAGGTATTCATTTTTCTACACTGAATTGAGAAGCTTTTAAAGCCGAATCTACATGACGAAACTAGTTGCACAATATTAGTTTCATGACATGATTAGTTTCACGTGTAAATAGATAATTTCATCGTTCTGAACCGTTAGGCCGTGTTCAGACGACACGCGCCGACGCCGCGTTGTGCCCGCCTTACACCCGCCCTCGGCACGCGCAAAATCAGCGTATGGATTCCGGTCAGTACGGACGGGGTGGCTGCAACGCGTGGGCAGGGTGAGCGCAGGGCTGGCGCGAGGCGGGCGCGTGGCGGGCGCGAGGCATGTGCGGTTGGACTTCGATAGAGATCTTTTGATGTATCATAAGACTCAAATTATATACAAAACATTTCAAAGCGAGTTAGACGCGGGTACTGACACGCGTGGCGTGCACTTAGCGGGCGCGTGTCAACTGAACGCGCCCTGAAGAAGATGGATGAAAAGACGCGGAAATTTGACGCGGATGTAGCAGGCAGAAGCTAGTACTTTATAACCAAATAATACGACGTCACAAACATCAGCACGAACATAATCCCTTTTTAAATTGCGGTTGTTTTGAATGTGTGACCACCGTGTTAATTTGTGACGTGGGATTAAAAACAAAAGCCCGTTGATTGGCACAGCACACAATGGTCAGCGCTGAAAAACATAGTCCCATTGTGCTAGCGTCACTGTCAAATATATTTTTAGGGATCTCTGTTCAAAGACCCTATTAAATATAATACGCTGCGCCGTCTGCCTGTCTGTAACAGGCCTGTGGCATGTCTAAAACCAAAATTGCTAGGCAGACGAAATTGTCAGTGTTGTACTTTTTGTTTTAGACTGATTTCGTCTGTTTAACTAAACTTTAGCAGTATTTATTGTTTTCGTTAGTTTTGACAAATTAAGACCTTTTTTCTTGTAACAGTTTTACTGTATGAAGTCCTAGTTTTAAAGTAATAATCAACATTATAGAAACAAAAAGTGCACGATTGCGCGGCCATAACTTCCAAGGTGAATATGTCGTAAAATATTGATCTTGAGCTTATAATTATTTTTTCGATTTTTTTTGACAAATCTAATCTTCTATTGACAAAAAGAATGACATCTCTAACCCAAGTAGTTGCTGAGATCTCCATGGTCGCGCAATCCTCCACGTTACGTTCGCGCGGCCATAATAAATTTCTACTTTGACAAATTTTTGGTTTGTTCCCTTCGATTTCGACAAAATTCGTCAATTTTTTGGGCCAAGTTTATTTTTGTTTGGGTAACTTGGCGGAGCAATCGTAACACACACTTATATAACAGTGAAAGTGTTACAACTAATAAAACATGACATGTGTGGTGTGACGGAACTCTTAGTGCGCGAGTCTATTCACTCTTGGCCAGCTTTTTATATATAAATGATTAAGCACGAGGAATACTCTGGAGTGTCTGGGACCTGAGTCTAGATGTCATTGACTGTAACAAACATACCTACACTTTTATAACCAAGCCAATGATACATTCCCCAAAAGTTTAGGACAACAATTTAACTCGTATTCACAACTAACTAGATTACTTTGTAACTCAGACCACTTAAAAAAGTTTAAACGGTTTTATTGTTGAACTCATTTAAAATGGCGTTATGGGAATTTAAGGAATTAACTAATACTAGTTAAAATACTCATGTTAATCAGTTTTTTGGTTAGCTTTGAGAAGTTTTTGAAAACAGTCTTTAGTGATTAGTAAATAATTAAAAAACCGGCCAAGTGCGAGTCCGACTGGCACTCGAAGGGAACTGTACCACCGTACAATATTTAGGAAAAAACAAAAAGAAAACATGTTTCTTGTATGGGGACCTTTCATTTTTAACTTATATTTTATTTTTATTATTTGTTATTACAACGGCAATAGAATACACATACACAATCTGTGAAAATTTCAACCGTCTACCTATTACGGTTCATGAGATACAGCCCGCTGACAGACAGACGTACGGACGACAGACAGCGGAGGCTTAGTAATAGGGTTCCGTTTGGTACCTTGGTATTTTCGGGTACGGAACCCTAAAAATACGAGACAAATGTCATGTTATTCGATGACCGATTTGATTTTGTAATTGGAACGGTACAAACTGAATAATTAGTCCAGTTTCTCGCTTGCCCTTTTCTTCCTCAAACGTTAATCAGTACAAAGCAATAATTTTAGACAAGATTGCGCAATAAAATTGCTAATGTAATCTTTTTAACGATTATTTTGTAGTCCCGGGATTTCAGGGATATAAAATGGGAAATTCGTGAAGTTAATCGCGAGTAACGCTACTGCTACTATTGGCTGTATCCTTACACGTTCTAGTTCAACATTTTCTCAATAAATGAAAGGAAAATACTGAGTCCCAAGGCATAAAATCGACTGACGGAAATAGGTCACTCCCTATACCGGAGTACCGGACAGCCAACGACAGATCTTGCAATCTGTCACTTAATGCATGATATCAATCTGTGGAGGCGACGATATCTCGTCCAAAACCGGCCTAATGCTCCCATTGGCCGTTGTCACACTGCGACGATAAAGACACCGAAATATCGTCAGCTCGGACGATAACGATATCGGCCGACAATATCGGGACGATATCGATAGGTGACAAGATGTAACTAAGAGCTTATTGTCATGCGGTATGCCACAGCAGCCTCGAATAGTGGCGTTGCGCCAGCAAAAGCTTACATCGCCGCGCGATTCCAAAAGTGTAATAGTGTATTCGAGGTAATAATCGTAGCAGTGAACAAGTGCACTGTGTCGTCCACCGATATCGGCACGACAATCAATGTTGGTGACAATACAGTTGACTACACCGACAGAGTGGTGCCGATTCTATTGTTCACAAACTAAACTTGCACTAAACTAAGTTTAGTGCATCTTTTTCTTTCTATTTCATTAAGAAAAGAACAGAAGATAAATTTTAGTTTAGGCCTGGGAATATATCAGCGCCTGTCAGTGACTCCATTCAAGTTTAAACGTGATTAAAAATTTGCCTACTAAAATTACGTCAATTCACGTCAGGCGCTGATTAATTTCACAGGACTAAACTAAAATTTATCTTCTATCCTTTTCTTAATGAAATAGAAAGAAAAAGATGCACTGACCTTAAATTTAGTTTAGTTTGTGATCAACAGAATCAGCACCAATGTGAAAGTGTTTAGTAATTGTATGAAACTACCAGTCCAACGGTTATCATCCAATGTGCAAACGGCCTTTCACCACTTTCTAGTGAAACTGGTGAAAGGGCGTTTCCTTTGCCTTCCCTTCCCCTGTCAAAAGCAATATTTCAAAAAGGGAATAAAGTTCATTTGGTGTCTGAGACGCTTCGAGACAGTTGACGTACTGACGCCGCGACTACTAGAGCGAAGCAATCTCATTAAACTGGGAGCGAATAAACAAGATTATTCGCAGGGTACAAGTCCCGTCTCCGCCGAGATTAAGGTCCCGTAGGTCAGTATTTTTAAGTCAATTTCTTTTATGAAGCCTTAGAAAATGTATTACTTTGTCTAAGAGCCCATTTTGGAGGAGCTCCGTTCAAAAATACTACCTGCCGTCTGTGGAAAAAATCTCGGGTCGGGTGTGAGTTAGGACAAAATGAAGAGAAAGTTGTAGTTGTAAATCGCAGACCTCTCTGGCTTGTCAGCAAGGATTATTACTTAGATAAAAATACCCTTCGCAGTGTTTCAAGGTTGTTTTTTTCTTACTAGACGAAATGGTTTTCATTTAATTCTATCTTTCTCAAATATTGAAAGAACTTTTCCAATAATCTGCGTTTCCAGTTTATTAAGTTAGAAGGTTAGCTAAGCTGGATTATCTAGATTAAAGCAAGTTATTAAACGCGCTAGGTTTTCCTTTATCAGTAGAAGTTCATTGATTATCAATATTGTAGGTATTAATTAAACTGTCAATATCTAAACACGACAACATAAAACGCTTTTGGTGTCAACGACCGCTGGTAGTTTTTGTAACTTGAATTATGAGCTGAAAAATCTGTTTTTGTTGTTGTTTTATTATGTTTATATCAATACTCTGAAGTTTTAACAAATAAACTAGTTTTTTAAACTGATATTTCACCTACACTGAGGACAATGACCGAAAGAAAATCATCAAATTATTTATTTTTGCTTTATCATATTTAGATATCAATACTCATCACGTGTGAGAAGTATCTCTAGCTTATATCAGTAATGGCCGAAACACTTAAAAATCAAAGTCTATACTAATATTATAAAGCTGAAGAGTTTGTTGGTTTGAACGCGCTTATCTCAGGAACTTCTGGTTAGAATTGAAAAAAAATTATATTATTTGTATTATTTTGTGTTGGATAGTCCATTTATTGAGGAAGGTTATAAGCAATATAACATCACGCTACGACCAATAGGAGCGGAGCATAAATGAAAAAGTTTGCAAAAACGGGAAAAATTATTCCTTTTTGAGAGCTTCCGTCGCGTGCGCTGCGCTGGTTTAAGTTACGCAAATATCATGTATCATGGAATTGTTTCTCTTCAAAAGTTCTAAAAAAAACTCCACGACAGCATATGTCTATCTTTTAAGATTGACTTACTATAACCTTTTTTATGGTAATCAAATTTGTTAGAAATTAAGGCATTATTTGCGAAGGAGTTAACAGCATAATATTAATTCTTATTTAAATAAATAGTTTTAGCATCAAGGGTATTTATGTAGCAGTAAAATACTTTTTAATTCATTCGAATCGGACATTTAATTTCGAAGTTATCACGAACCGTTCATCGCCGGCGCCGCGCCGCCGCGACGTTCTCTACTCTAGAGAGGAGAGAATGGGCACACCCATCCTCTCCTTTCTAGGTAGGGTAGACCATGACCTGGAATAGGACATAGGACACGTTTTGTCCCTATATTCCTACGGGATCGAGACCTACGCGGGTGAAACCGCGGGGCACAGCTAGTAATAAATAATTATGCTTTACAGATAAATTGTAGGTTCGTTAGCCACTTTGTGAGCCTAATGCGGCCCATAGACCTTCTAGTAATTTGATCGAACGGGCTGGTTCATCAGATTGATCAAATAGAAATACGAAACTTCATATTTCTTCATGCCATTTAACAACTCATTTTGATCAAATTTTCACACATTCATGCCAATTTGATAAAACTGTTTGAACCAGCCTGTTTGATCAAATTACTTGAACGTCTATGGCCCGCATAAAAATAGCATGACGGATAAAATGAGTACTACATAAGCCAACCCTAATCTAGCGCTGCGTATAAAATTTCGAGAATAATGTAAATATTTGAAAACAACTCCCGTACTTACTTATCCGATATCTTAAATCTTTTTGTGTAGCTTAAGGGCTCCCGCAGGCAGGCGCGACACGATAGCGCAACGCGACTAGTAGTAGTACAATTTCTATGAAAACTTCATGGAAATTGTTCTACCAGAATCGTGTCGCACCGTCGCGTCGCGCCTGTCTGTGGGAGCCTTCAAACATTGTAGACTGCGGTGCTTGTATCATAAAAATGCTTCATTAAAACTTTATATGGTCGTCTAAGTTTATAATTCCCTCGTGAGATGCGGCAAGCACTTTACATTGAGTTTTGGACTACACTTTAACTTAAGCTCGAAGTCGAATGTTAAAGTGTGTTTTTTTTTTAACCGACTTCTTCAAAAAGGAGGAGGTTCTCAATTCGTCTGTATGTTTTTTTTTGTTTTTATGTTACACGATTACTCCGTCAATTATGAATTGATTTTGAAGATTCTTTTTTTGTTTGGTAGGTTCAGGCTTCAGGGGTGGTCCCATATAAATTTTATTAACTTGCGTAGTTTTTGAGATAGCTTTAATAATTACGTATTTTTCCCACTTTGCGTATGTGGATGATATCTTAGTTGGCTCCGTCATTGTTATTTACATAGCAGGTAGTGATATACGAATTTGTGTGGGGTAGTTATCACAACAAAAAAGTGAAAAATATAAACTTTTCACAAAAAAAAACAACCGAATTAAAAGAAAAAACATTAAAAAAGTGAAAAATAACTTTAATTTCGGAAGTCGGTGGCAAAAAACGAAAATTAATTGAAAAGCAAAGACACCGACTTCCGAAATTAAAGTTATTTTTCACTTTTTCAGTGTTTTTTTTGGAAGTCGTTTGTTTTTTTTTTGTAAAAAGTTTTTCTTGTTCCTTTTTGTAAAAAAATATGGCGCACTCATATTACGATTATCGGACAGCAGTGATAGCCGATATGGTGGTGATAGCCGGTGTGACCGTCGGACTGCCAAGTCATAGGTTTCGAGTTCACGCAACTCAGACTTTTCAGATTCATATATGCGTATTATATATTATCACTTGCTTTAAAACGGTGAAGAGAAACATCGTGAGGAAATTAAAATTCGAATTTTCGCTAAAATGGTGAAAAAAATTCTGACGAATCATACAATCTGCCGCAGAAAATGTTTTCACCATTGTCTAATTATCTAGTCGCAGGCATATTCTATGATTCGTCATAATGAACTGGGTGAAATAGGTTAGGTTAGGTTAGAACCGTGACAAACCGCGCGCGAGTCGAGCGAGGGCTACTTCCAAGTTGCTCGCAGATTTTTTTTCACAATTTTCTAATTATTCGGGTTTTCGCAATATCCCTAGGGTTTTCGCGAAATTTCGAATTATCAAATCACCCTATGACATATATACCGTTTATTGAATTAAATTGCCGTATAAAGTATCAAATAAACTATACGTCTTTGCAGTCCCTTTTTCCCTTTTTTTTACAGGGTATTAAGAGGTTGATCCTGTTGATGCGTCCGAATAATATGGGTCTTTAGCGTACCCAAGAGAGTAGAGCCCTTTAAAGGGCCGTAAAAAGTCACATTGGTGACGTAGGGAAGTTCGGACAACTGGCCATCACAGCCGCCATATTGGTAAGCGGCACGACAAAATGGCCGACTTGAGAATAACGTGACTAACGTGTATTTTGTTATTTCTTTTTACTATTTTTGGCATTTAAAATGTAGGTATATAAAAAGGGCTCAGTCACACGTGCCACAACCACACCACAACGACAACATGTGGGCGGGGGGCGCTAATTTGTATGAAAATGAATAGTTTATTCACATGGACTATATTAGGCAGTCAAAATCGACGGTGTGGGTGATACCAGACACGTCGCAGCTACAACGCAACCATTTCGTTACATCGACGCGACGACACGGTGCCCGTTGATTCAAGGCGAGCTTTCTTCTAAGAAAGCCGGAGTCGATCTGTCTGGTTGCAAACACTAGCCACAACGTAACCACATTGCAATTATTAGCGACAACGCAACCACTTCGATATTTTAAAGTTACCACAACGCAACTGCAAGAAGGAGTAACGACACTATTCACACGCAACCACTACTGCTAACCCACATTTTGTCGCTGCGGTGTGGTGTGGTACGTGTAAACGGGACCTAAGTAGAACGAGAGAAGAACAAAAAAGAGATTATTAACTACGTAGGTATAATGGATTAAAAATGTCAAAGAGAGTCTTTTTTTGCATAGAATGAATTAATTTTCACGAAACTGATTTCGGAGAAATATTTAAATAAGGAAGGAGCTTATCTGGAAAAAGAAACGTTCCTTACTTCCCGGAAAAGCGAAAACTTTACACAGGACGAAAGCCGCAGGGTTCAGCTAGTAATTATGAGACACGGTGATCTTCAAGCACCTATCAAAGCATTTTTCCTTACCTCTAAATATGATGCAGGCTTGCTTTATAATCCTGAATAAATTAAATTCATGTTTAAATCTTTGATATCGTTGGTATGAGCGTAGAGTGTCATATTTGTTTGCAAAGGAATTATATTTCTTAGATATTAAAATGAAATGACTTCCAGACACATATACGGTTCTCCGCGATATTATTTTCTCAGAAAGTGTTTGATTACATCATGCTTGTGCATGTTTTTTTTGTTTTCTTAATACATTTTTATAGGAAAAGTCGCGAATTATCCAGAAGGAGACACACTCAAGAGCTTTTACGTATCCGACTCACATTAGCAATTTCATTCCCTATTTGCTTCTTCGCTTTTTAATACACGCTTCTCAAGTGTAAAATATACTGGTATCAAAGGTTTCTCAATAAAAGCCGTGTTTATGCAACCTTTCAATTCATCAGTGTTGCTAAAAAATGTCGTCAAATAAAAGTACTCATGGGGAAAAAATCAATTTGATTGAAGCAAGGTTGACGGGGACATCCCCCGGATAAAAGGGGGCAGTTTTTTTTTTTTTTACCTCGATTCGTCTGTAGGGTTCTGAAGAGCAAAATTAAATAGGCTAGTTGAAAAGCGGTGTTTTATTTTTTTGTTTCGTTTATAGATACGTAATAGCTACGACTATGTTGGGTCACCTATAAAGAAATTCCTAATTATTATTTATTATTTTTATTATCATAATTCTAACTAATATTATAAATGCCAAAGTGAGTTTGTTTGTTTGTTACGCTTTATCGCTAAAATGCCTGAACAGGTTTGGATTAAATTTGGCATACGGGTAGGCCGTAGGTAGGTAGCTTCTCACAGCTGATTTGTGCTCGCTATTTAAACGTAGAGGTGAAACAACAAAGAGATGAAGGGATAAAAGAGCTGTCAAATTTGACATAAAACCGGATGGACACTTCAAAAAAGTTGCTGAAATTCGTTTGAACTTTGACAGATGCTTTACTCTTTTTCATTTTATTTGCGACGACTTTAGTGTTTTGATTTATTCACATTAAATATTCAAAGATTACTTTCTAATAACGTATTCACAGATAATTTCAAGGGTAAAAATCAAAATACTTAAAATAAATACTTTTGAGTCTAGCATGTTTTTTACCTCTAGGTAAAGATCTTGGGCTAAGTTATCTCTTTATATCACCCCTCAAGAGTTCATCAGTCGTAAAGTATTCTCATTTATCAAGGGCTTAGTAATAGGTAGATATATTAAAGTAAGTACATAGATAACTCTCTTGTAGACTCGGCAACATAATTCTGTTTTTAACTTATTTCGGCACTCTCTACAAGGTGTTATCTAAATAACTGAAACCTCCTAAGGGCTAATGTCCTAATCGTTATGAGCAATTTTTATTACGCTACCCAAAGTAGTTATGGTTGCGGTAAGTGTGTTCGGGCCCTAAGATAACCCCATGTGAGGTTTTCAATGAACCAGTACCTACATGTTCTTAATTACAGGTATTTAATTGGACCTTATAAACTCTGAATAGCATTTATGTTACTTAGTTCAGTTAATTAATGGTAATTAATTGATGAAGTCCCTTTTTTATATACTTGTACATATTATTATTATAGTACTAGATGTAAATGATTGAATACGACAGAATGAAAATTGATGAAGTATGTAGGTATGATATTAATTTGATATCGTAATTAATGAGACCCCAGTTAAAATAATGTCACATAAATGTACCTAATGCTGGATATTCCACTATGTA
The DNA here is from genome assembly GCA_947522985.1 of Lithophane socia. NCBI lineage: Eukaryota > Metazoa > Arthropoda > Insecta > Lepidoptera > Noctuidae > Lithophane > Lithophane socia. The sequence continues at coordinate 4,854,341 of OX383267.1, forward strand.
AGCTACGTTTACATTTGTGTAGATTCTAATCAAGGCTATGCAGATTCCACGAAGCAAAATATATTCATACAATATTGATACATTTTTTATCGTAACTACACAGAGAATTCATTTCAATTTCAATAACATGCAACGAAACATTTCAAGCATGACAGTTGACAGTTCAACGGTTTCCCGCCAATCCAACATGGCGCCCGTCAAAACAATAGATACGAAATCGAGTCATAACTTAAAACGTACGTTTAACACAGATGAAATCTGCTTTTTCGGACGGGCGAACACGAAAATTAAACTATTATGAAATTTTCAACGAAGCACCTGGTACCCATTTCGTACGGACGTGGATATATGACGCGAATATCGCCGTTTGTTATTTGTTTCCGGGTATGTTTGCATTTGTCAGCGGGAACACGACTTACGTGATATATGAATTATTTTGAATGTCATGCACGGTGAATATTTTTGTTTACACATTGAGATGATATGAAAATTCAAGATACGAAAGTAAAACATTTATTAGCTCTGTCTGGTCACATTGTTAGGGGGACGTTGTTGGTCAACCATTTGTGCAAATTGTTTTGTGAATTTTATTGAAAAACTAAGATGGCGGCGTTAGTTCAGACTTTGGTTACGCGCCAAAAGATCCGTGTACAGCTATACCCACTGCGATCTTCAATCAGTCAGTTTCTCCACTTTAAAAAGGTCTTCAAATCATAGCTCTGTAAATTCACAAGCCAAATCTTGTCGTAAAAAGACCACATCGCACCCTAGAATTTCTCCTGCACCCAGGTGAGTTACGAACATAAATCTCACATGCACAAACACCCAGAGCTAGAGCAGGCCATTTCGGAATTGTGGTTTTACAGTAAGTAAATTCTATTGTTCTAGAACCTTCGCAGGCATACCAACCTTACTTTGCAAAGAAAAAGAGGACATATAAAAATATATGAACATAAAAACAGCGCAGACCAATCTATCATTTCATTCGGTATCGGCCAAATTCTCGTAAACGGCTCGTTTAAATTCACCTCAACCGTTTTCATTCGAATTGAAACACACCCCTTCTTCGTATCTGAAGTACTATAATAATATACTTACCGAAATTGAATAGTACCAAATGGAGGGTCTAGAATGGTCTATTTGTTTGAACGATATCCTTTACACGTTTTCATTTGAAGAGGTCAGCAGAGTTAAACTGAATATTAAAGAATTAAGTTACAGTCGTCGAGGGAATGCGTTCTTGAAACATGTCCGTTTCATACTAACGTATATGTGTTGTGCGAGTTTGATCCTTATTAGTACTAGAAATTGTCCAATTGACACGTGTTAGGAACGCATTCTCTCGACCCCGGACTGTAGATCCACGAACAAAACGTTACGAACATAAGGAATATCATTTATCCTAACCATAGATATAAGTTTTATATTTATATGATCCTAACTAATATTATAAATGCGAAAGTAAGTTTGTTTGTTTTGTTACGCTTTCACGCTAAAACGGCTGAACGTATTCGGCGGCGGAACAGGCAGATAATTATCTATCTACTAGCTGTAGATAGATAATTATCTGCCTATAAAAATCTACGATTTTGAGTGCGTTAATATTCAACATTGATGTTAAAATACCTAACTAAAACTTTATTTAAGATCAACATCAAGCTCTTCTGTTGTTCCATTTAAATCTAATTTCCGTGCAAATATTTGTTTGTAAGACAACTGCCTAATTTCCCTGGCGAAGTTAAAAGCTAACATAGGGGGTAAAGGGGGTGAGGGGAGGGGTAAATTAATGGTGTTCACAGGCACTGAGCCAACAATCTGTCACTATTTACGCACTATTGCAGTCTTTGGATCGAAAACGTTGGAAAACGTGCTTCAAACGTGCTTCACTGAAAACTAGCATATTTTAGACTCTAAGAGGATTACCTAATAGAGTCCTCGTCCTTTAAAAGTTAGAATTTTGTATCAAAAGAGCTTCTGCAGCACTATACGAAAGTACCTACGTCAGGTGCTTTCTAGGAAGTCAACTACTCTACTTACTTGCCTTGGTTAATATTTTTAACAAGCTACGTCTGTCTGCTGTCAGTGTCAGCATTGTTCTGGAAATTGACACTGACAGCTCTTGAACGCAGTTTAGATGTGCTGATGATCGCGGTCACTTTCATTGGTGAAAATTGGTGCTTATTATTTATAGGTTTTATAAAAGGTAATTTTCAGTTTACTAACAGTTGTTTGGAAAGAACTGCGAGTTCACCGTCATTAATTGGCCATGATTGTAAGTGCAGGGTATTGTTGGCATGTAATTGGATTTTTCTGTTAGAATATTCTGTAATTTTTATAACAAAAAACTCATTTAAACTTTCTGCTTACAAATGGTTTCTTTGTCTTGCAAATTAGTTACTCAACCAATGCTCTAGTGATTTTTTGTTTTTGTAAAAGCTTTTGTGGTTCACACCTCTGTCCTCGTCATGCTGCAGCGGCCCGCTTTCTCACAGGCCAGATCGTGGCAGGCCAGGCTTCATCAGATCATTGGCTCCAATGATCTGATGAGGCCTGTGGTGGAAATACTCAGCACGCGCCGCGACAGGCCTCGACAGGGGTGTCGTGCGCCAGTCCGTGGCAGGTCTCGAGAGGCTGTGGGGGCCGCGGTTTTTATAGTATTCAGCTCACCGCGAGCATTCGCTTCACTAATTCGTTTGGTAAGCATTCTTTGAGCGATTTTCACTTACCATATAAGTACATGTTTTCCACTTATTAGTGAAAATTAGTACAAACACAACTTTTGATAGAACTTCACGAACAAGTACAACCATAGTTAATAGGGGTTCTATTTCACTACACGATATATAGGGCCTGATATTTAGTTGTATTTTTTCTAAATTGGAACCCTTCCTCCTTTTCTCTTATTAAGTACACCATCCCGATTAAGGGGAAAGGATCCCTGAATATCACGTAGTGTAATAAGGCTTTTAGAACTTCACAAACAATTTCAATAACATTTATTTTAGTTCATCCAAGGACTTAACAAAAATAGGTCCCAGACAAAGATCGACATTAGCCTCATTTCAAAAGCCATTGTTTTATTTTATTGGTCCTTAGTTTCTAAAGTATCTTACTTGACGTGGGGGTAAAACTAGTCTTTATACTACGTATAACATCAAAATATCATAACAAAATAGTTTTTTTTTTAAGTTTTTATTAATGAGTACGAGGCTTTTGGCTAATTTAAACTTAGAATAGAATGTCATTCTTTTTTTTTGTGTTTTGCGTTTAGTTTGTGCAGAATAAACAATTTTTCTTTCTTCTATTATGATATTCACATGACAGATTCATCTCATTCGTGTAAAATATGTCTACAAAAATCTTTCAGCTCAGAATGCAGAACGTATTTTCTCCAGAAGTAAAAATTCGAAACACGAGCATACATGCATAGGTATTATATTTCTACCTTCATCTCGATGAAGACTGCAATGGCACAATAACGCAAGGGAAGACGGCAGATTAAAATATGTTTTCAATACCAATGACGTAGGTATAGTTATGAAGGCATCATTACTTTCAGGGGACTGAAGCGAACGACGTTTGAATGGAATTCAAGATGGCTGGCATAAGCATAAGTAGAGAAGTAAATGAAAATTTGCTCAGGAAATAATGTGGAGTTTTGCTTTGAAAACAGTTTTTTTTTTTGGGAAAAGCGGGATTTTTAATCCTTTTGAGTAAAAAAAGTGGTATTATTTCGTCGAAAGCGTCCCCATAAAAAAAAAAAAACGTAAGTCAGTGGATTTTTTTTAACTACAAATCCTTTTGTTTTATTTTCAAATTAACAATGGTGATAGAGATTTACTAACAATAACTGTCTCGTTTACCCTGTAAGACAATGAAGTCTGTAAAGGAATATAATTGTGTATTATAATACTATATTTATTTTTCTATCCCTGAAAACACTTAATTTTGGGATAAAAATCGGGACGTCCCACCAAAATCTGGCAACGCTGTTTGAAAATGTAACTGTGGTATCCCGGTGGTCTAGGATAAAATAATGCTAGTTTAAAGCTAATAGTGAACTGACTAATGTTATTTTACAGAGATGAGATCATTTATTGCTACTGTCGTATTACATTTATCAAACCTATCGCAATTATATTGTCAATTTTACTGGTTTTCATTCTTTAAACTTAATATAAATGACTAGTATGTAAAAGTTTTCCTGCAAGTGCGTACAGTATGCCAGTCTGAACATAGACATTACGAACTTTCACGCAAGTTCTCTCACTGACACTCCCCGCATGTCAACATTTGGTTTCCAAAAAATGTTATTGCACACCCTTCTGCGCAAAGTTCGGACCAGTCATGATTCATCGGCCGTACTCTACCTAAAGGCGTGTACGCACGACCGAACAAGAACATGGTGAATACAAAAGTCGAACACTTTGTTCGCATGTAGCGCTAACAAACACCAAACACTGTGCTCGTTAATAACGATCGTGGCGATTCAATTTCCTTGTTCTGTGTCGTATGATGCAAAATTGCAAATATTGGCGAATCCATGGCTGCTAAAGAGAGCGGGGCGGTTGAGCGTGAACACAACTCGAACTGTGTTCGTATGGTGTTCGCTTTGCTAATTTACGTCCAAACGTACGAACCAAATGTTCCATTCGTTATTCACGAAGTTTTGTTCGTCACTGCGTACACGCCGTTAGGCACTAGGTTAAAAACACCTCTCAGATTTCCTCTACATACAGTTTCACATCGATCTTAGTAAAAAGGTATTCTGTCTATACCACTTAAGACTTATCGTGTTGCAAAAGCCATTATCGGAAATAGGTCACCTAAATCAACCGGTCGAAGACAAACTAATAAATTGTAACTTTCTCCGTGGGGAACGAGTTACATTACCGTATCACTAGCAATTAATTATACCATCCTGATAGCGGTAAAAAAGACAATCTGAAGAAGATTGAACAAAGATTTTTTAGTGAAAATGTTTTAAAAAACAAGAAAGAAAGGAAATAAAGAAAGATAAGAAAGAAAGAAAAGAAAGAAAAAAGGAAAGAAAGAAAGAAAAGAAAGACAGAAAAATTGTTTATTCTACACTACAAAACGCATACTGTATGTCTGTCTTTTACCTTTACACACCTTAACGGCTGAACAGATATGGATATTTTTTATATAAGTATGGTGTAGGTACGTTCCCGTGGAAACCAATGAACCTTAGAAAAGAACACAGAACATCACAATGCATTAATAGTGAAACTGTAACCAAACATCCATCATATTTGTTCATGTTGAAATTGTTCCAGGATTTTGTTAATAAGGTTTATTTTTGCAAAAAAAAAAACATTATTTTTCATGAATTTTAGACCGTATTTTAGTTACCAAAGTCTCGTTTATTCGCAGCTTTTGATTTGATCATTTGACCTACTTAAAGATAATATCTATTACGTCTCTTGGAAATTAGATTGTCCAGACAACTAAGTACAGTAACTAGTTCAAAGAAAAAGCAACATTACCGGCAGATAAGTAGTGAAATGACATTAGAGCCCGGATCTGACCTACTATCATAAATGAAAAAGTTAGTGAAGTTTGGTCACAGAATTGTACAGAAGGTCGAGTACAGAAGCTCCATAAAGGGTGTTAGGGTAAACACCGTTATCCTTGAAACCAATGGTTGGTGTCATATAAAGAACGTAAAATCAACGGAAAATTACGACTTTTTTATTTTATTTTTACTAATTACATTTTACCACTAGAGTATTTCACCCGTTCACCTATACGCTAGGGCAACGAACTTGCGTCTCAACACAGGTGGGGGGCGCGGGACTTGACCTGGCCGGCCGCGAGCGCGATCCCTCCCTCAGTCAGTCAGCTGTTTCGCTAGCGAGCATGGTCTCGGAGATAAACTTTTTAAAATCTTTTATTGGAAATAACGTTTTTTTTTGTTGTTACACAAAGTAAAGTAAAGTAAACATTTATTTGCTTAGATTCCAGGTACAGTAAATAAGATGTGAACAATTATGGGTGGTCCTTGTACAATCTACCTTATATTAGGCATGCAACATTATTATAACACGAGTGGATTAAAATAAAATGAATGGCAAAGATGAAATTATAGATTATTTTTAAGGTATAACAGTTGAAACAATAGTCGGTATGGTACATACATTATAATAAAACATTACTTCAAATATCTTCAATACAATAGGAATAATAATTGAAACAATGTCAAAATTAGGTATGTCAGCTTAATTAAATTATTCATTTTATAAGTCAGGATCTATAAGAAAGTCATTCTTAGAATAGTAGTCACAGTCATTTATTTGTATATTTAAGTCAACTACCCATGGTTCGAGTGACAACGGTGTTTGCCCTTACACCCTGTATAACGAGAGAAAACAAACGCACGCCCACATTTATGGTCCGTTCAAAAAGTATCTGATGTAAGTAAACCATGTTCCGATTAAAGTCTTACGCAAATAAATCAATCAATCTGCCTGGCCCTTTCCCAACTATGTTGGGGTCGGCTTCCTGTCTAACCGGATGCAGCTGAATACCAGTATTTTACTTGGAGCGGCTGCCTAGCAGACGTACACAACCCCACAACTCATTTACTTGCTAATAAGATGCCCCTTGGTAAGACTGGCTGTTAGACTTTCAGGTTTCTGACACGTAATGACTGTCAAAGATCCACGGATGACTCCCGGGGCGTTGGTCCCGGTCAGTCGCGAGTTCATATGCATATGCTTGTACCGCTGTACGTGAAGCGTTTCCATGTTTACGTGCGTTTTCGCTTCTTTTATAGACCCGACCTTCTGTAATATTCAGAAGTTGGGTCCTCTGAAGATGGGAGACATTAGCTATTGAGGGTAGATTGATGTATGGAGCATAGTTTTTTCCTTGTATGGCTTCACAAAACTTTTGCTAATGGTGTAAGATTTTGAAGAGAACTTGATTGTCCTGTTGGCTTATTGGGGTAAGGGCCTACCCATCCTCAAATTTTATCTCGTTCGCACTATACTACTCGCTAGTGGGGTGGCTGGCGGCTCCAAGCCTCGAATAATTTAGGTGGTAATTGGTTTTTAAAACTGAAAATAATGGTAAGTAATTAAAAAAAAACATAAGACCTGCTTTATAGTTAGTTCAGTTATTATGCAAAGTTTCATGATCGGATTTGAAGTATTTTTGGAATACCAGCGGTTTATAGTTCGGTTTAGAGGTAACTTTGTATTTATTTTCTACAGAGAAAATTTTATGTAATCGTGTTTTCGCCAAACATAGGACCTAGAATCAATCCTCAACTTTAACATTATTTCAAAATTAATGCTGCAGTATTTTCGGTATAACGGAGGATCATGCTAAGCAATTTGAGGTAGGGTTGGCGCTTTTTTAGTCACGTGTTTTTTTTCGTGCGCGTTTGTTCCAGGCTACGGTGTAATTTTGTTTGTTGTAAGATTAACGCATTAACGCATTGATGTCATAAAGTTATACGTAGGGATGTTTTCACCTCAAATGATACTTAGTACTTGTCATTCTTTTTTTTTTTGAATTTGCCTTTAATTTGTGCAGAATAAACAATTTTTCTTTCTTTTCTTTCTTTCTAAATGTCCTTTATAAGCCTGGACCAAATTTTGAAGCGCCAAAACTGTTGTTTTACAGTGTTGTGTTACAGCTTCCCAACTTTTAATTAGCCACATTTTTATTACCAGTAAATAAATCCCAATAAAAATACGGGTCACAATTCCCCTGATCCTATTTATCCAATTAGCTCTGCTGGTCCGAGCTAGTTCAATTAACTAAAGCTATCATATTTCTGGATAGCGAATGGAAAATGCACACTCACTGTTTAAATACGACTCGACACGACACTCGGGCCGGGACTTCCATTTATACGTTTAAATAAGATACAGAATAACCTACAAATATAATCTAACAGGATGGTTTTTAGATTAAAAGAAAAATAAAAGATAAGTTGCGAATTAAGTAAAGATAAATATTTGGTTTAAAAGAAGATGTAGTGACAAGCATTGAAAATAGTATGTTGTTAAATCCTAACCAATATTATAAATGCGAAAGAGTTTGTTTGTTACGCTTTCACGCTAAAACGGCTGAACGGATTTAGATGAAATTTGGCACAGGGGTAGACCATGACCTGGAATAAGACTTATGATACTTTTTATCCCGATACTCCTACGAGATCGAGATTTACGCGGGTGAAACCGCAGGCGCAGCTAGTTATTACTAAAAACTAAAAAGATACTTTAATGAGGGTTGAAATTATATGCACACGCATACAGTCGCACACGTATAAGGGTCCAGGGTAGTAGGTACTTCGTCCATTTTGATGTTATGACTGTACAGCGGAAGTGTGACTGTAATTTACTAATTATTTTTGAATAAAAATCTACTTGTATTAAAAATTACAGAAATCGATTCGAACGGAACAAATTACTTTCATAATGTGAATCATAATGTGAGTGTGCATTAATTAAGTTACATATTGTATAAAACCTGTACTACTGAATAGAAAGTAGCGCATTAACCGTGTAAACACGACTCGTTCCCCTAGGTTCTGTACACCGACGATATCACATATCATGCAACTGCTTACTAATTGCGTAACCATTGCAGTCGCCAGCTATCAGGGCAGGGATGCCGAACCTTTTTGCATCTGCGTACCAATTTAAAGTGATAAAATCTTCACAAGACGTGATTCCAATGGGTAGCGGATAATTTATGGTAAAATTGCTGCGCTTTGAAATGGGCAATTAGTTTTATCTATTTGACCGACCGACCCTTTGACAATTCAAAGTGCCTGTATACCTTATTTTACACCACAAAAATACTAGGGAGGGTGTTAGAGAAACGCTGATGCTTAGGAATGACATTATAATCACACAAGACACACAAATTACAATCTAACTTTTGAGTTAGAGCGCGCGCACATTCGCACGCTGGTGGGTTTACTTAACTTACTGACGAATACAATGAGAACTTACTGGAGTTTGCGAGGGCGACCTCTGACGGTCGGCCGGGTAACCACTCTGGTTGCCATGGTAGAATTTACGTTCTGCCGCACGCAGACACACTATAAAATATATATTTACAAAAAATATAAAATTAAAAGGGACGGCCGGACCAATTGAAATAAAAGCTTTGAGTTTGAGTTTCAATGCATATTCAGCCTATAATGTTGCTGTGACCACGCGGACCCAGTGCGGGTTGGTACAAGATAGAAGTGATGATGCAATAGTGGAGAATTAATGTCCCACGTCCTAATAGAAAAAATCTTCACATTAAAACATCTACCGTACTGAGAACGGTTATGAAGCTACTAAACAAAGACTTTAAAATTAAAATAAATAATCTTAAAAGCATTTTAATAGTTGGATGGTTATTGAAATCCATTTTGTGACTTTCAATCTTGCCGTGCCCAGACTTTTTTTAGTGCGTTATTTAAGGCGCGTTCATAGGTTTGCCATCCCTGTGTTAGGGAATAAATTCCGCGTTAAGACGCGTATGAGATTATAATTAGTGCGTTATACTGGTTGCTGTAAGTTTTGGAACATGCCTTTGGGCTATGCAGATGTGATTAGTAGCGCAAAGTGTTGGATTAGATACTGGCTAGGTTTTAGTTTTAACCAAATTGCGTTGTAGTTGTTGAAGCGCTTTTTACGAGTCCACAACAGTATCATAAATACGAGTAGTGTCAATTTAGTGATAATTTTTAAGTTAAAGAATGGTGCCAACCTTTTGGGCACTTTTCCCACTAACAGCAATGCGGACGAATTTTTTGATGCCCAATGAGCTCTTCCCTTTATTTATTTTTCCTTTCTATACTTGTACATTAAATATATATTAGATTGTATATTGTATTTAAGATTTGTCAAGTCATCATCTGCCTAGCCTTTTCCCAACTATGTTGGGGTCGGCTTCCAGTCTAACCGGATGCAGCTGAATACCAGTATTTTACATGGAGCGACTGCCTATCTGACCTCCACAACCCAGTAACTGGATAATACGATACCCCTTGGTAAGACTGGTCAGACTTTCGAACTTCTGACGACCCGTAACGACTGTCTAAGATCCACAAATGACAGCCGGGACCAACGGCTTAACGTGCTTTCTGAGGCACGGAGGAATCTCGGTATGTAAAGATGGTCACCCATCCACGGACCAACCCCGGCAAGCGTAGCTTGCCTAGCTCGTGCAGTCGGTATGTGGAAACGAGCACGAATACGAGCAACGAGCGCATGTTACACGGAGTTTAGAACACGGCGTAACGTAACATGCTCGCTGCGAATGGTACATTACGCCCCGTAACGTCGTTCAGTACACGGCTTTAGATATTTTAGTAGATTCTGCCCGAGACTTCGTCAGCGTGCAATCTAAAAAAAAACCAAATGCGCAAGTGTTAGTGCCTTCGCGCAAGTGCTAGCATTATGTTGACAAAGTTTAAAAGGATTAACAGTATAGCAACGTATAAAATACGAACAAAAAAACACAGATTTTTATATATTAGAAGATAGAAACTATGTTTTGAGATAGTACATATTTTACCCAAGTAATATTTTTGATGGAGTTCATCTCTCTACTAGAGACGCCAACAATCAACGCTTTCCTTCATTTTCTCGATACACACTGCACCACTGCATCGTAGATGTTATTACACATGCCACATGTGTATGACACACACATAGGTATTATAGACAACACAAACAAACATCTGAGTTGGTAGTGTTGGCACAGATACGTGTAACTCATACAAATACGAGTAAATATTCCGATGACGAGCGAACTACATAATAACTTGATATACTTGCCGTTGCCTGTGACTTGGTTCGTACTAAAATTAAAGTAAAATAAGTTATCTAGGTTTTATAGTTCAATCTCTTTTGAAGTTCATAATATTATCTTTTTACTGCAAAAGATTCTCGAGTATGGGTTAGTTTTCAGGTTTAACGCCGGTAGCACACCTCCACTGCGAAATCATAGCAGCCAAACCGCAGTAGTTCAATTGCACTTACTTGCGTCATGTTCCATTGCGCGAATCCGATTTGAGTAGCGAAACATGTCGCGAGTCAGTACAATTGAAGTACCTACTGCGGTTTCGCTGCTATGGTTTCGCGGCGGAGGTGTGCTACCGGTGTAAAAACCGGCCAAGTGCGAGTCCGACTTGCACACGAAGTGTTTCGTATCGTATAAAGATCGAGCAAAAACCGCAAAAAAAAAACACGTTTCTTGTACGGTCACGGGACCCCCTTTAATTATTAACTTTATTTATTTTTTATTATTTATTTTAATAGCGGCAATCGAAATACCTACGTAGTCTGTGAAAATGTCAACTATCTACCTATTATGGTTCATGAGATACCCTGCTGACGTACAGACGGACAGATGGAAAGCGGAGGCTTAGCAATAGGGCTCCGTTTGGCATCCTTCGGGAACCGAACCCTAAAAGTGTACATAACTTACTATGACAAGATTCAGTGTAGCAATAGTTAATAATTCGTAGATATATTCCTTGTAACACTGAATCCTTACGTGCTGAGAACAGCCAACATATTGTGGTTTTAGCCAGTAGGAGGCCGATATAGCCCCCTGGCTTCCAGAGAGTATTTATTGAAGTAGAACTGGTTCCCTTCATTCGTTTTAGACAACCAAATATTGAAGAATATTATTCTGATGTATTACTAACATTTCAGTTTCCAAATAAACAAGCAAGTAAAGATAATTTCATAGTTAATTACGCTCCCGACTGCATGTGTTCTTAACGCGCAACTATAAAGTGATTTACGGTTATCATAAACAACAGCCGAGGAGGGATAAACGAACTTGTACAGAGTATAGTTACAGAATAGTGCAGAAGGTCGGGTACACGACGAGCGAAAACAGGCGCACGCACACGGAATAGGTAATTGATCTAACCTTTTCCCAACTATGTTGGGTTCGCTTTCAGTCTAACCGTATGCAGCTGAATATCAGTACTTTACATGGAGCGACTGCCTATGTGACCTCCACAACTCAATAACTGGGTAATACGATACCTATCGGTAAGATTGTCAGACTTTTCGGGCTTCTGAAGACCCCTAATGACTGTCAAAGATCCACAAATGACAGCCGGAACCAACGGCTTAACGTGCTTTTCGAGGCACGGAGGAGTCTCGGAATGTAAAGATTGTCATCCGTCCACGGAACAACTACGGCAAGCGTAGCTTAACCTGATGGATCGACCCGTGTGGCTGTTATTACTTAGCCGAGCTCCTTATCACAGGTGCACGCATACATAGATGCGTATGCATGGTCGGTTAAAAAAGTATCAGATAAAAATGTAAACAAGTGGACTAAAATACGTACGTGTGCATATGCCACTTTGTAGTGCGTAAGTGGCAATACAAATTGGCATCCACACGTAAATTAAGTGCTTTGATTTGATTATTTAAAAGCGATAAGGACGCCCATTGTATATTTTGTAGTATTTGATTTAGTAATTTTTTGTTTTATATATATTTTATAAGTTTATATAGGGTCAAATTAAATATGGTGGAAAAACTCCGCAGAAGTGATGTAAATAAATGATAAAACAAAAAAAAACAGATTTCCCAACTCAGACTTCAAGTAACAAGACAAAAAAAGGGCGTCGACCCCAAAAAAAATCTGAAATTTTTATTTTGTCGTGTTATTTTTTTTTTCGTCTTGTTTAGATACCTGACGATATCCATCACGTCTGCAGAGTTTCGCTAGCTAATTTGGGTTGACCCTGTATAAATGAATAAAGAATACTTAAACCCAAATTCAATTTTTTACACGACTGCCCAAAAAAAGGACTGTAATGTTTTTGAATCACTAAAGATTATTTTCATTTGTCAATAAAGATTAATTTTATAAAAAACTCAAAACGGTGAAGGAAAACATCGTGAGGAAACCGGCATGTCTTAGAACCAAAAATTCGAAGACATGTGACATCTACCAACCCGCACTGGGCCCGCGTGGTGGATTACGGCCCACTCCCTCTCATAGAGAGGAGGCCTGTGTCCCAGCAGTGGGAACATTATAGGCTGATTATGATGATGATTATAATCAGTTTTCGTCGAAGTTATTTCAGTTGCAATTTAATAATTAATTAATTTAATAATTGCAATTAAATAATTTGTTTATTTCAGACTAATAATGTGTCCATATTTTGTTAGTAATAGGTACATTATCTTAAAACTTATGTTAGTTATGCTGAAATAAATATTAATTAAAATTAGAATATAATGTTGTTAAAAAAATAATTGTTGCAAAAAGTGGTGAGATATAAAGTTAAAGCCTTCTTTTAGATGAATGTATTACTAATAGTTAGTGATTGCGTTAGAATTTAAACTGAACAGTTCCATCTAATACTTTTTCAACAGACATTACGACGGTCTCGGTCGAATGCCAGTCGCGAGCGCACTTGAATTCGCTGTAGGTGAAGTGTTGTATGTGTGCGTGCGCTTTCGCTCATTGTATGAAACCGACCTTCTGTAGCTGTTTATTTTGTGAAGTAGTGCTGGGAGCTAATGTAAAGGGCGTGTCACCCGCCGGATGTGCCCGAAACGGAACACTTACCCCACAGGGTAAATACGCCCCACACTAAAAGCACTCTTAATAAATGAAGTGAAATCCTTGAAAATATTATCCGACGCCAGAGAATTTACTACTCACTTATTCTTGATATTTTCACACTTTTCGGTGCAATTGTTCGTAAGATTCGACATTTGATGCTATTACTCGCCTACGTAACTCGAAAAGTATTTTATAGAATAAAGTTGGGAAGTTTCGAGAACATCTGTCGTCACGTAAAGCACATACTCATCAAGTTTTATATCCAAGAATCTGTTTTGTAACTTCCTGACGACGTGTTATGATGTTGTTACGACATCAGATATCATTCATGTTGTAAACTTATCGAATACAATTTATGTCAATATAATTTATTTGATGCGTTTTATTAGCGTTTCCTATTGATAATGCAATTATTATGGTCCACTGTTAGACATAAGTCCTCTGGCTTTTCTATTTAAGTTTTCCCCTGCTACTTTCTGAGTTTTTCGGCCCATTTAACTCGGGGTCACCCCACGCTACATTTACATTTGTTTGTGTCCAAAGAATGGGAAGTACCTAGTGACCTGAAGTACATAGTGACCTGCAGTGCTTACCCATCTACGTCCAGCTACGTTATATCAAAGCTCAGGGCAACATTCCTTCATCAATTTTCACGGACCGATTTAGATGGACCACCACACAAATTGGTCTGTCAGAATACGACTGCCAATGAAATTAATAAAATGTAATTATTCTGCTAAAGAAATTGTAATTTCCAATCATATTTACAGAATAATTGCATAATTAGATTCTCAATTGAAGCATTTACATAGAATAGTCATGGTTAAAAAAGATAGCTAGATGGAGTCGGCAAATTTTCTATCTGACTAGTTGACTACCCCTGAGAACAAATGGCGAAAAAAACTCGGGTAGTCATAAAAACTTATACGATCGAATATTTTCTCTAAGCATAATCAGTCCATAATGTTCCCATTGCTGGAAAGCAGGCCTCCTCTTGGTGAGAGGGAGTGGGCCGTAATCCATCCCGCGGGCCCAGTGCGGGTCGTTAGATGTCACATGTCTACGATTTCATGTGTTAGATGTCACATTTCTACGATTTGACATGCCGGTTTCCTCACGATGTTTTCCTTCACTGTTTTGAGAGCGGTGATGAAATATTTTACACAAAGTAAAGCACCTGACTGGGTTCGAACCGACGACCTACAACTCTGGGCCACCATTGCTCTCTTTTCTGTAAACAATGCGACGTCAGGGACCCAAAATATTATTGGACCTTATAAAAGATATAATCGATATCAAGTTTGGGCTATTTTTTTAATAAAACCTTCTTTTAAATTGGTAAATCGTGACTGTGAGCGTTACCTCCTTTTCAATAGAGAACTCATGTCCAACAAAGGTCTGCATTGAACCGAGTTGATTGATCGAGCTCGCTCCGGAAATTGCGACGAAATCCATTTTTTATTCTTCCGTTTATTGCATGTTTTTATAGCTCGAAAAGTAAATATCATCTTTGTAAAAGCGAATAAAAAAGGAATGGACATTCATTTCGGACTTATTATCGATGAATGTTGTTTTACAAATATGAACTGCTCTACGTTCACCAGTTTCGGCGAGTGGCAGCAACCACAATGAAGCATTCGAACACATATTTACATGCTCTTTGATAAGGTTTCGTAGCCTTTTGTGAGACATTTGATTGCTGTTGTTGTTTTTAAAATACATATTTTTAGTACTTATGTAATATCTTTCCTCTCACTTCGTGGGAATGATTTCGTGAAAAGGGACGGAAGTGTGTAACAGGAAGCCGGGGAAGCGCGCTTTTGATTTGACCAATGAGCGCGCGCGGTGTCAGGTGTTACACATCCTAAGTGACTACTGTAAGGGTCGCTCGTTTTTTTTAAATAGTTTTTCTAATAGTGTAACTGTCATGCATGAACACGTCCGCTTGGCTTTAAAGTTTTATGTGAATAGGGCTACATTATTACTTCAGTTACTTGTGTTTTTCTGTTTCTAATATTCCATAATGTAGCTTGTTGTTCGTATTTAATAAATAAAATGAGAAATGCTGCTAAAGCGATCTATAAATTAGAGAGCTGTAAAAGTAGCGATTTTATTGATAAGAAAAATTGATAGGTAGGATACCTATCAATTTTTTTTCAATCACATTAAAATCACAAAATAAACACTATAACAAGTAAACGCATTCAAGTTAGTGTAAGCAGAATTAATGTTGTTTTAAAAGTGGACTTAAGTAATTGTTAGGCATCAGAAAGACTTGTTAAGTAAAAATAAAAACCAAAACAATTTTTCTCAACTGACTAAGATAAGTCTAGAAAGGCGAAGTAACTGCAACGTTGTCCATTCATTCCTCAACTTTAAAAAAAGAACACTGATTTTTTTTCTTTAAAAGTGTAATTCTCATTTTCTGTTCAAAGTTCGTACTAATGTAATCGAATGAAGATCGAGTTTATTTCTTTTGAGCCGTATTTAAAGGGCATTCGTTTTTTAATTTTTTAAGTTTTTATTTCCGTTGATGTGATCAAAGTAAAGGAAATTGAATTGCCACAGCGAATGTCACCGTTTATAATAGGTTAGTCATTATATCGACTTTAGTCATTGGTTTATCAACCGTTTACCTAAAACCAAACCTTTAAAACACCTTTATAACTTTATTTATTTTATATATCAACTTTTACATTTTGGACTTTAAGTGAAATAACTTTGTGAACATTTTCTGCGTAGTCAACATCGTTAAGGTTCATTCCGATCATTTATAAGTTAAATTGTTTAGAAAATTCCACGTACCTAAATGAAATTGAATGGATAACCTTTAAGTGCTCAGTTACCTGTGTATTTTACGGAATAAAAAGGAGAATTCGTAAGTCAATTTCAAATAGTGCGCATTACAAGAACTGAAGTTTCATTGTATCCATAAGTGGGTAACCAATTTTATCGAAAAAAAAAACCATGGATTTTTTCAATATCTTGGCTCTTAGGATCAGAATGTTGGGGCACAAACAGGATGAATGAAAGACAATTGTATGCAGCTGAGATGAGAATGTTAAGAGGGGTATGTGGTGTGACGCGAATGGATAGAATAAGAAATGAGTATATAAAAGGAAGTCTGAAAGTAACACTCGTTGACTTGGCTTTTTGTTATAACGCCGGTAACACACCTTTTCCTCGGATTCGAACAGCGGAACATGATGTGTGTCGGTACCATTGAATAACTGCGGTTCCGCTGCTATGATTCGGCGGCGGAGGTGTGCTACCGGCGTGAAAGCAACTACTAGATTTACAATCATAATGCGATCACCTTTTCTTACGACTATACAAGTAGATATTAACGTAGCAAAATAAGTTATTAACGTAGAAAAAGAATCGTAGCTTCGCGCCACGCGTCTTGCTATAGCGTAGCACCATGCTACGACGTAGCACCATGCTACGGCGTAGTACCATGCTACAATCTTGTCAATAACATACCAATAAAATGATTTAAAACAAATTCAATGAGTTTTCGATTTACGAGGCAGTTTTTGTATAGAATGCGGGTCAGCACAATAGCACCCTGAAAACAGTGACAGTGTCTCTTACTGTATTCTGAAGCATTTTGTGGTGAGAATAAATCTCTTCTTCATCGTTCTGTACCCAATTTGCTTAAGACTTTTTTGTAGTGAATATTTTTAGTAACAAAAGCGACTGCCTCGGTGGTCTAGTAGCGAGTATGAGGCCCGGGTTCGATTCCCAGGTTAAGCAAAGTATTATTGAATTTTTTCAAAGGAATATTCTAACAACTCGTAGTCTGGATTTGTGCCCGGTTGAGTGAGTAATTGCAAGTTTATAATCTAGACCCTCACTGCAATATGCATACCCTGACCCCTACAAATAACCTTCCTTTGTTAACTATTGAAGCGTACGCCTTTGTGACTCCGTAATACAAGTATAACAACACAGCTAGTAAACGTAATACGAACGATCTATTAAGCATAATGAACTAATTTTCGTATGGAGCTCGTGGCTAAGTAATAACAGCCGCACGGGTCGATCAATCAGGTTAAGCTACGCTTGCCGGGGTTGGTCCGTGGATGAGTGACCATCTTTACATAGCGAGACTTCTCCGTGCCTCGGAAAGCACGTTAAGCCGTTGGTCCCGACTGTCATTCGTGGATCATTGACAGTCGTTACGGGTCGTCAGAAGCCCGAAAGTCTGACAACCAGTCTTACCAACGGGTATCGTGTTACCTAGTTACTGCTAACATATAAAACATAATTAAACCCGTAGGTTGAATGTCAATTGGATGCAGCTGAATACCAGTATTTCACATGGAGCGACTTTCTAGATACTAGATAGGCAGTTACTGGGTCGTGGAGGTCGGATGACCTCGGGTTAAATGTCATTTATGAGGTCGACAATACATCTTTACATGTTATAAATCAAAGTCCTCCACCGCGTCTTTCTGTCGTCCTGTTCGCGATAAACTCAAAAACTACTGCACCGATTTTCATGCTGTTTTCACCAATGGATAGAGTGGTTCTCGAGGAAGGGTTTAGTATATAATAACCGACAACCACGGGCATCAGCTAGTAATAATATAAATGTTAGCAGGCCATCAAATACACACTAATCTTGGGTAATAAACATAGTACTTGCTTACTAATAGTATTTACTGAATAATGTGATCTAATTACTAGAGCTCTTTAGTTAATAATATTAATAACACTCTGTAATTATCTTACTATTGATCAAAGGCCTTTATTTAGGGGATGGACAAGTCGCTCGAAATGTTCGTCTAAGGGTCACCTTACAAAAAATTTGTCAAAAAAAGTGGGACTACACGAATTTGGATCCTGAGCTAATCGCAATAAGATTTAATCTCCAGTGCGAACTTTCAAATGAACGTGGAATGGGCTCGTTGGCTATGTTGTAAATTTTCTCCGCAAGAAAATTCACCGCAATACAGAGCAATGGCGCTAGTTGTACCTACTTCTTTCTATACTCCGTGCTACTATACCAGTCAAAAATCTGTCAAATAAAATGTATGTCATCTTGAGTTTTCAAATATCAACATTGAATTTTATATGTTTATTTAGCCTCGGTATTTATTTATTTTTCAATCAATAACACTTGTAATATTCATTTTGGAAGTTGTTTTAGTGTTTTTTTTTGTTTTCTATGTCTCAGTTTCTTTTGTGGAATGTGATAAATTACGAAAATATTATTTACGAAAATAAATTAATTCTCAGCGCAGCTAAAATTTTGAGCGCAGTCCTCTCGTCTCAACAGCGACGCCGACTGATTTGTAAAACAAAAATATGCTTGAAGTTCCCGTAATGTGCGACGGAAGATGGCTTCTTCCACGAACTAAGAACGTCGTAAGTCCTACTACAAGCTTGGATTCGTAATAAAACCAAAAATAAAACGAATAAAAAAAAAGCCTACACAATTTTTTTCGCCTTAATACATATAATCATCAAATTTTTATCATAATAGGCATTAGCATATCAAATCTAAATACGTGAAAATTAGAGGTAACTTCGTGATATTTTTTTATCGAGAAAATTTTAATATTTTGTGTTTCTGTTCCATAAAAAGTTTGGAAATATCATATTGTTACTCATACTATTTTTATTTTATACCTAAATCTTATCCATTTCATGAAAAATCAAATTGAAGACAGGCAATTTTGCTTCCTACCCGGCCTTAATAATAATATAAGTAAAAATCTTTTTAAAAACAAGCTTTTAATTAACTAAACATGGTTTTCCCAGGGCCAACTTCCGGCTCCATCATCAGACCAGTTCCATGGAATCATTTTTTCAAAATGTTTCGGTGGTTATCTAGGTATGCCAACTTTCAGCTCAATCGGATGCCAGAAAGTGCTTGAAAAATGGATGAAAATTGGAATAACCGGAAACACATACGAACAGAGCAAGCAATAAAGCTTGTAAAAAGAAATATGTATAGTATATAACAAAACTTAAAAAAAGGGGAAGTGCTTTGGGCATAAAAAATTCGTCCGCATCGCTGTCAATGCGAAAAATGCTCAAAAGGCTGGCCTTTTGGGCACTTTTTCCATTGACAGAGTTGCAGAATTCCACAAAATATAAAATCCTAAATGCTAATCCTATCCCAAATGAAGTTATTGGTCCAAGATTTGCCTGATCCCTAAACACTTTTTATTTGTAAACAGCACTTTGAGCATAATAATTTTCCTCTCAGTCAGTTTCATGTATCAAAACACTTTGCCTAAAGTGGAACCTTTATACAAAGTGAGTAAACTGCCCTTAAAATTTACTTTGCAAAGAATTTATGTACCCAACCTCGATGAAAGATAAAAATATTTTTCCTTTTAATTTCAGTTTGTCGTGTGGTTACCAAATTCCAAATCGTGCAGCTGCAAAACGCTATTGATTTTTGTAAAATATTTCATTGCTATTTAAACAGTTTAGAGCGCGAAATACAATTATTTGCGACCTGCAAATAGCAAAAAACGTCAAGTTGTCCACCAAAATAGTGTCAAGTTGTGTAGGCTCAGGTAGGTTTCAGGCTTCTGTAATTCTAGCAAATAAACGTTTTTTGATTTGACCCGTAACGACTGTCAAAGATTCACGAATGACAGCCGGGACCAACGGCATAACGTGCTTTGCGAGGCACGGAGGAGTCTCGATAAATATGTAAAGATGTTCATCCATTCACGGACCAACCCGCAAGCGTAGCTTAACCTGATGGATCGACCCGGGCAATTCTTCGGGCTATGCGAGACGGACGGACACATTAAGATGTATTTTTAAGAGTCGCTGTACCAGTATTCGAGGCACTACATTCATTCATTCCGCGCGGCTGTTATTTCTTAGCCACTAGCTCTATCCTCTATCCTAGATTATGTATTGATATAATGAACAAAAAAATACAATTTTGGTATTTATTAAGCTGCAATGTAAAAACTCACAGTGCAAATAATGCTACAGTCACATCACATTCCTTGCAAATCACACAATCAAATTGCATTACATGTAAATGATTTTCCGTCAACTTTTGATATAGGTACTCAGTTATATGATCTATTTGATATGTATTTCATGTCTCACGCTACGGCTTCACTTACGTGAGCTCGGTATTGTAAGGAAGATTATCCCTAAATCCGCGAATCCTATTTGCGGGATCGACGACAGTAAAAAGGGAAACTCTATGGAAATTAGGTAGGTTCTAAGGAAACAGTTGAGTAGCTTCCGAAAATTCGATATTTGATCTAATCTTCTTTCTAGGTAGCTGTGGGTTGATCCCTTTATTTATAAACGTTGCTTAAAGTTAAGTTTTGAGTGGCTCATGGCTAAATTATAACAGCTGCACGGGTCGATTGCGTGTTAAGCTACACTTGCCGCGGTTGGTTCATGGATGGAAGACCATCCACTACTTATCGAGACCCCTCCGTTCCTCGGAAACGCGTCAAGCCTTTGGTCCCAGTTGTCATTCGTAGATCTTCGACAGTCGTTACCTACGGGTCGGCAGAAGCCCAGAAGTCTGACTACCAGTCTCACCAAAGGTATCGTTTTACCCAGTGGGTTGTGGAGGTCAGATTAGCAGTCGATCCATGTAAAATACTGGTATTCAGCTGCGTCCAGTTAGACTGGAAGCTGACCCCAATATAGCTGGGAAAAGGTTAGACAGATTGATATTGCTTAAAGTTAAGAGATTTTTAAACGTCTAAAAAGTTTGGTTAAGGCGAATGGGACTGACGGGAGCCGAGGAGGGTGGTATGTTCCCGCCCGCGCGCAACTAAGTTTACAAATATTTAATTTTAAAATTTTATTTGTGTTAATATAGAAAAATAAGGCTATAATCCCTTAAATTATTTAATAGTGATCACGTAGACAAAATTTTATTACAATTGCTTTGATAACAATCGAATGGAATAGGTTTTTCTCTTTAAAAAGCAGATTTTAAGGAAACTTTGCGGTTTTTTTGTATCGAGGAAAGTTTTGTCAATCGTGTTCCGGGCCTCATACTTCAC
Organism: Lithophane socia; assembly: GCA_947522985.1. NCBI lineage: Eukaryota > Metazoa > Arthropoda > Insecta > Lepidoptera > Noctuidae > Lithophane > Lithophane socia. The sequence goes on from OX383267.1 coordinate 4,875,934, forward strand.
TAAAGACACTCTTAAATTTTCTAATCATAAAAAAAATAATTAAATACGTTGTTTTTGTGAGAGAAAAATTGATTTTGCGTGAAGTCGAAACGCATCAAAACATCTGCTTTGGAAACACTTCACCTTAAACAGTCGCCTAATTTAACTTTACACAAGAATTATATATCAAAAAATCAAAAACACGTTCATAAAAGGACCATTTCAGCCATATTTCAGCAGCTATTTGTCCGAAAATCTACCTAATGTCTGTTTTTAAATCTCGTAGTCTAATTTGACACTTCAAGTGATTGTTGTTTGTTTTTTTCAATTTGGAGTTTGACATTTGCACCTGTCAAATTAGTCTACGAGTTTAAAAAACAGCTTTTAAGGTTGTGTGGCTCATATTGTTCGATTGTCTGTAAGTTTTCCACGGTGCCATTAACTATGTCTTCATAAGTCCCTAAATCCATTAAGAACATACTTGTTAGCACTGCACACTAACAATCGAATAAAATACACTTACTGCGTGAAATATTGGCGCAGTAGAAGCCAATACAATACCACAGTATAAATTAATACCAGTATTATGTGTTCATAGAAAACTTCGCTTCAAAATCTCAGAACGCAAACGTCTAGAGTGCGCGGCAGTTATGCACGAACGGAAGGTTTATCTACCTAGTGGCCTTAGGTCAAGGTCACTGCCGAGACAGATTACTGTACTTTATATTACTGTGACAATAACATAACTAAAAAGTTGCGTTAACCCCGAAGAAGTTATTATCCAGTTCTTGAATTTACGTGGAAAATACGATGGTATTCTTTTATTGGATATAAAAGCTGAAGTTGATTTATTCTTAGCATCAATATTGATTATAGAGACATGAAAATACGTTTTTAAAACGGCTTCGAGGTATCTAGTTAGATGATGAGACTTTTTTTATTTTATACTTACTGCTGCCCGCGGCTCTGCCCGCCCTTCATCATCTGCCTAGCCTTTTCCCAACTATATATTGGGGTCGGCTTCCAGTCTAACCGGATGCAGCTGAATATCAGTATTTTACATGGAGTGACTGCCTATCTAACCTCCACAACCCAGTAACTGGATAATACGATACCCTATGCCCGCACTTAAAAACTATTAATTATTAAATGTGTGATAAGCAGTGATAGCCTACTGGTGTGACCGTCGGACTGCCAAGTCATAGGCCTTGAGTTCGAACCCAAGCCACGCACCTCTGACTTTTCGGATTTATGTGCGTATTGTATACTTATCACTTGCTTTAAAATCGTTGAAGGAAAACATCGTCAGGAAACCAGCATGCCAGAGAGATATTTCTCGACGGCATGTGAAGCCAAGTCAGAGGCCCTTGGGCGGCTTTAAAACTCTGACACCAGGTTAGTTACTAACCACACGAAAATAAGAAATAGAATTAAATGGAAAGTATAAGCTCGTGATTGTAGAAGCTCGTGGCTACGTAATAACAGCCGCACGGGTCGATCCATCAGGTTAAGCTACGCTTGCCGGGGTTGCTCCGTGGATGGGTGACCATCTTTACATACCGAGACTCCCCCGTGCCTCGGAAAGCACGTTAAGCCGTTGGTCCCGGCTGTCATTTCTGGATCTTTGACAGTCGTTATGGGTCGTCAGAAACTCTAAAGTCTGACAACAAGTGTTACCAAGGGCTATCGTATTACCCAGTTACTGGGTTGTGGAGGTCAGATAGGCAGTCGCTCCATGTAAAATACTGGTATTCAGTTGCATTCGGTTAGACTGGAAGCCGACCCCAACATAGTTGGGAAAAGGCTAGGCAGATGATGTACCTACATATTATTCTCGATTTCAATGATTCACAGAATGATAGCAATCAACGGCAAAGGTACATCAAAGCCATACAGATTTTTAAAAGTAAAAAGTTGCAAAGGTAATCCATTTAATGTCACAACTTTTTCACCAGCAATGTATTGCTTTTGCGCCGTTGATGCATCAAACACGGACTGCATAGGAAATTCACAACCAGCTCCAGGAATTCATTTGTATGAATATTTTAATGTACACACGGCTACACATCAAGCTACACAGTTCCAGTATAAGCTGACCTCGCATTGTACGGAAATCTTATACAATGCGGGATCAGCATAAACTGGAAATGTACCTATAGCTTGATGTGTAGCCGTGTGTACATTTAATATAACCAATAACCATGTGGTTGTAATACTAGAATATTATCTGGAATGTGAATTAGAAAGGCTTTAAGGTGCTACTTATACAATTTTTATTTTGGCGAGAATGTAGGTCATAGCCCTGTATAGAATACTCCATGTTTCATCAATCACTACATAATATTATAAAACAAAGTCCTTCGCCGCGTCTGTCTGTCTGTTTGCGATAAACTCAAAAACTACTGCACCGATTTTCATGCTGTTTTCACCAATGCTGAATAGAGTGGTTCTCGAGGAGGTTTTAGTATATTATACTAACCGACATCCACGCGTGCAATGCCTACCCTGCAGCCCTACAGCCAGCACCCTACACTCGCGACAATCTAAGAAGTCCTATTTGACGTTTCGTACTCGTACGTGTAATAAATCTCGGAAACCGATTTTTTTTTCTATCTAACGATTTTTAGTAGCTGTCAAATCGGTCTTCTTACATTGTCACGAGTTTAATTAAGTACACACTCTTAACCACAAACAGTAAATTTTTGAAGGAAACTGATAATCCATCCATCCATTGCTTCAAAATTATTAAGCAAGTTTGACAAAAATATAAAAAATGTACTGAATGTTGAACTGTCAAAATGAAAGACATTGCCATTGTAAGTGTGTTACGCAATTACCCTGGAATATTATAATATTTTGAAATAAAGAGGACATAATAATTATGATGAATAAATTGCAATATTTTAATTAAATAAACACACCATTGATACTAATTTATTCATGAAAAATGCGAGCTTTTGCAACCCACATCAAACAATGATGTATTTTCATTAGAATTTGTAATCTCACTTTTGATCAATGATCATTCGACTGAAACGTCAAACAAAATGTCAATAAAAATGTAAATTGCTGTTTGTATTCATCAATATTAAATCTTTCCTGTCAAAGAATCAGCATTGCCATACTTTTCGGCACTTTTCCCACTGACAGCGATGCAGAAGAATTTTTTGACGCCATAGGAGCCCTTCCTTTGTATAATAATTTTTAGATTTCGCTTTATATATAATTTTAGTGTAAAATACTTGACTTTTTACCCGACTACGGCGAAGAAAAAGGAGGGTTATAATTTTGACCGGTATGTATGTATGTATGTATGTATATTCATCTGTTCCCTTGTAAATTCTAAACCACTCATCACAATTTGACAAATAAGGTATCGTTAGAAGCGTCTTGATTGTCCGCTGGTTATAGGCTATGTGACGTCACATTAAATTAAAAGTGGCGCCCTCTAGAGGAAATAAAGTCAGGAACTAAAAAAAAAATATTGTTTAATCGTACTATGTTGGGTTGATACCCAACATAGTACGATTAAACAATATTTTTTTTAAATAAAGGGCTTAATGAGCACATTTCAAAAATATATCTGTGGCCCTAGTGAAAAAGGATCTAAGTCCAAAAATGCAACTTCACAGGAGACGCAAAAAACACTCCGCGCACTTCAAATTGCGTGTTTGCCTCGTGTGACATTTAAACCACTACCAATTGAAATACATGTGATGTTTTTTATAGGTAAACAATTTATGCTCTTTATTATTATGGAGTTATTTTTTATGTAAAGTAATTAGTTTTTAAGATAGTGAATTATACTAACCACAAAATGAATTCCTTGAGGGTGTAAAATAAATTATACCCCTTCTCCCATATGTTAAATGTTAATTCACACGAGTGAAAATGGATACGCATTTGGAATGATTATGTTCATACTAATCCCAATAGTTTCTTTGATTTTTTTCCTTTATGTTGGTGAAAACGGATTTATGTCTAATAATATCACATTACTCACTAAATCATTTTTAAGAACCAGGTGTTGTTGTATTGATAAACACCAACCAAATTAAAACGTGGGTAATTTATGTTAATTTAGATTAAAAAACACAAAATGCATTTTTTTTTTTTTCGTTTGAAATAATACAAAAGTACTTGAAACCGACTTTTGAATTTTTTTTGGTGTCAGTTGGACCCTTTTACACAAGGTAACTTCTTTATTTTTAGAGATAGCTTAGATCCGTTTACACCGAACGATAGAGCATTTTTTTCTGATCACTTCTGTATACTTAACTCATTTTCCACAAAATCGGACTTATACCCCTTTTCACTAGGGCCACAGAATATATATTAAAACCCAAAAATAATAAAAAAAAAAAAGTAATAAAAACTAAAACCCAACTACGACTGAAAAGGTATAAACAAGACACCACAGACAGACAAATTTAAAATCCGGAGTCACACGTAATTTGTTCGATTTATGCCGCCCTAACACGTGTGACTCCGGATTTGAAATTTGTCTGTCTGTGGTGTCTTGTTTATACCTTTTCAGTCGTAGTTGGGTTTTAGTTTTTTTTACTTATTTTTTTAGAAAATATTTTACCGTAATTTTTATTGTCGAAACTCTGTCCAAAACATTTAACTACTGTTCGAACTTCTTTGTATAAGTTCTTACAAGACGTTAACGGGTTTCGACAGAATGTACATTTAGCAACAAAAGACAATTATGATTTCGATATTTTTATTGGTATTACTTTTGTAGAATCTTGGTTTTTATTGAAATAAATTGGATTCCTTGTTTTTAATTAAAGCTGTTCTTTATTCGTTAAATGTTATTACTGTTGTAACTCGAACTAGCATTATTGTCGTAGGTTAAGTAAGCTAGGTAGGTAGTTAGGTAGGTTAAGTAAGATGTCGTCGAAATCACATCATTTCGTAGTAAAGTCATGTCGAAGCAATGTCTTGTCGGAGTAGAGTAGTGTCGGACTAAAGGCATGTCGAAGTAAAGTATTGTCGAAGTAAAGACGTGTCGGAGAACCGTAATGTCGAAGTAAAATCATGTCGTAGTACCGTTTGTCGAAGTCCCGTTTGGTAGTCATGTCGACGTTACCTGTTATTATTAACCCGGTACAGTCTCTACTGTATTAGAGAGCATTATTGGCCGATTGACTTACCAATTAGCTGTGAATTAATTGTAACTGGATACTTGCAGACAATATACTAAATTATGTAGTTTGAACTTAGGATCCGGCTGATAATGTTCGTGCTAAAGCACAGGCCATACTGGGCATTCATGTAGCTACCGCGTCTTTTCATACTTTGGCTCACACCGAACCGAACTATGCACCGAAGTATGAAAACACGTGGCAGCTTTAACGAAGCTAAACGAACTTCGCTTCTTTCCCAGTGTAGACTGCGCTTTTGACTTCCAAAAACGTAGTGTTTTTTTTTGGAAGTCAGTTGTTTTTTTTTTCCAAAAAGCTAGACGAAGTGGGTGATGATCAGAGATAGATAAATACTCTATAATATGTATACCATAATAATGAATTATAATATTTATAAACCTTTTAACTGCCCGACTTTATATCAGTTGTCATGCCCCCAGCGCCCGGCACAGTGAATCGAAAAATAAATACCTCGAAAAAGAGGGATGTGCAATGCATAATTAGATAAAAAAAGCAGATTAAACGAGGACACGAAAATATTTGTCGGATAGTTCCGACGTAAGCGGTTAAAAGGTTAATAGGTAAATGACTTACGCTATTGATCGTTCAGCTACGCTTGCCGGGGTTGGTCCATGGATGGGTGACCATCTTTACACACCGAGACAGGAGTCTCGGTGTGTAAAGATGTAAAGATGGTCACCAGAAAGCACGATAAGTCGTTGGTCGTGCCTCAGAAAGCACGTTAAGTCGTTGGTCCCGGCTGTCATACATGAATCGTTGACCGTCGTTACGGGTCGTCAGAAGCCCGAAAGTCTGACAACCAGTCTTACCAAGGAGTATCGTATAACGTATTACCCAGTTACTGGGTTGTGGAGGTCAGATAGGCAGGCGCTCCACGTAAAATGTATTCAGCTGCATCCGGTTAGACTGGAAGTCGACCCCAAACATAGTTGGAAAAAGGCTGGGCAGATGGAGTAATAAATCAAGTAATATGGTTACGTAGGTATTTCTCAATAGTTATGATTTACACCGTCCTTCTGTATTTTATCTGGCTTACTCGGAGCTCCGGCGCGGGCAAAGTTTTATTAAAGAAAACGAAGTCGAGCTTTGACTGAGTTCCCAACTCAACTGCGGAGAAATAGAAAAAGGTGCCTTCATAATAAAAGCAGAAGTCGATAAAATAAAGCGTTAGAACTTCTTCCGATGGAATGAAATAATAATTTAAAGTTACTCGTAGGGTTAGCAGAATTTCTAGTAACGAATGAAAGAAATACACATGAAATAATAGATAAATGACTTTCCTGCTAAAATGAATGAACGAATTACTTTAATAATAATGATTCATTTTAATTTAAATGTAATAATTAGAATCAATATTATAATTATGAAATTAATAATTCGATAAGAAACATTTGCAGTGCGATTACAAGGAATGCGTGTCTTAATACTGTGTCATGCCATGACATTTTAATGCATGCTTACTGAGCAGTGTTTTATATGTTAGCAAATAAATAAACATTTACATTCGTTGTACACGGTTGTAGTTGTTGTTGTTGGTTACAGAAGACGATTCTATTCTTATTTTGGAATATAGGTAGTTTTATGATTGCAGTTGGTACTACTAGAAGTAGAATTTTATAAACTAAGTAATACAAGACAACGCCAAAACTAAAAAAAAACGTGGAAACGCACCTAGGTACACAACGCGCACACGCAACCATCATCATCATTTGCCTAGCCTTTTTCCAACTATGTTGGGGTCGGCTTCCAGTCTAACCGGATGCAGTATTTTACATGAAGCGACTGCCTATCTGACCTCCACAACCCAGTAACTGGGTAATACGATACCCCTTGGGAAGACTGGTTGTCAGACTTTCGAGCTTCTGACGATCCGTAACGACTGTCAAAGATCCACAAATGACAGCCGGGATCAACGGCTTAACGTTCTTTCCTAGGCACGGAGGAGTCTCGGTATGTAAAGATGGTCATCCATCCACGGACCAACCCAAGCAAATGGCAAGCATAGCTTAACCTGATGGATCGTGCGGCTGTTATTTCTTAGCCATGAGCTCCTCACCCTATACACGCACCCTAGGGACACAAAAATCGAAACAATCAAAAAATAAATAAAAACAAATAATGATGTCATAATTCAATTCACAAAAAAAACACAAATCCCTTAACGTGGTGCACTTAAAAATCAATCATGATTAAAAACATTCAGCTTAAAGTTGAGAGATTTCCCGCCGACCAGATGATATGGTAATGAAGGCGCATCCAGCTTCCAAAGGAGAATATTCGATATTCTAATGCAAAGTAATAAAAGTCCTGTATTAGCATCGGAAACTCTCGACCTGGGAATGCCTGGGATTCGTCGAAGCTCTCACACTTTACCCTTGTGGCTTGCTTTATAATATTGTACGAACGTTAGCTGTGTTTGGTTCAAAAGTCAAATTGGGTTTAAATATTGTGTCGAATAATCTTATTGTAAACGTATTTTGAACTAAATTGAATTGGTGTTTATGGGGTTTACTAATATTATAAATTCGAAAGTAACTCTGTCTGTCTGTCTGTCGGTCTGTATGTTCCCTTTTTACGCCTAAACCACTGAGCGGATTTGCATAAAATTTGGCAAGGAGATCGATGGCATCCCGGGGAAAGACATAGGCTACATTTTATCGACATACCACGCGGGCGGAGCCGAGGGCGGAAGCTATTTATAAACGTAAAAAAAAATTTATTGAATTTAGTCGGTACATCTCATTCGGTGAGCAAATTCAAGTCAAGGTTATCGAATTAAATATTTGAGGAACGATTCACGTCCCTAAACCTTCCTAAATTAGGTAGCAGGAGATCAAAAGGATGATATATAAGTAATAAGTAAACACAGTTGTCAGTTACTGGGTTATAAGCCGTGTAACAAATAAGTAAGTTGGTATCCACCGGTCGTTAAGCTGTTCCCACACGCTTCACTCGAGTGAAGGTGAATTTAAGGAACAAAACAAATAAGGGCCTGACTTCTTCCGCGTGTTTCAGCCCCCGACCCACCGCGTCGCATCCCATCGCCCGCCCGCGCTATTACCTACTTCGTTTTCGCGTAGCGTTCTTTCTGACTTTTTTCTTTTAGGTCGGTCCTTAAGTGTCGTAGCGTGATGGTATAATGTGCCTATAACCCTCCTCAAGAAATGGGATTATCCAATGCAACAAGAATTTTCAAATCCGACTGGGAGTTCCCTTTCATACAAACAAACTTTATTATATTACTAGCTGCGCCCCGTGGTTTCACCCGCGTAAGTCTCGATCCCGTGGGAATCTCGGGATAAAAAGTATCTTATGTCCTATTCCAGGTCATGGTCTACCCCTGTGCCAAATTTCATCCAAATCCGTTCAGCCGTTCACGCGTGATGGCGTGACCAAGGGAAATAGGGATTCATTTTTTATTATAAATATAGATTAGTAATATTAGTATTAGTATAAATATTACTATTAGCATAGGTATTGGTATTATTAGTATATTAGTATTAGTGAGATGAATGTTCATTTGCTCCTTTCGTTTAATTTTTCGATCATTCAGTAGGCGAGGGAGTGCCGAAACAAAACATCGTCGACTAATGAATTCATTTTTCAATTTCGATGAATTTTGTGTTTCTTCGGCAACTATGGACATAAAGTGAACCGTCTGATATCAGCTTTACACGCAAACATTCCAATATTAAATGCCTTAGGGACTTCTCTTTACATGCATTGCTCCGTTTGACCAATGTCGGCCGTCCCACGAGATATGTTTCCGGATATTATTCGTTTTTAAGGTTCCGTACTAAAATGGTACCGAAGGAAATTCTATTGGGACCGCTCCGCTGTGTTATCATACAGACGGGTAACACGGACTATTTCGGTTATTTTAAAGTGCCAAGGGATTACAAAAAAGGATAGGTTTTGTTAGCAAAAGGATTATAGTGAATAGATAATAATGATCCGTGGGACAAACATAACTGACGAAATGTGGGTGTGCTCTAGGTACAGACGCCAGCAGGTCAAGCTACCCGAAACTGTCAATTTTTCCCAATGAACCTTGAACCTAATGCTCTAGAAATAAAGTCGAAAATCTATCAAAGAAATCTGACAGATTGTAGTAGCTCGATGTGCTGGCGTCTGTACACCTCTGCCTATCCTTTGGGGAATACAAGCGTGATGTTATGATAATATAATGTAAATGCGAAAGGTGTTTGTTTGTTACGCTTTCACACTAAAGATGCTGAACGGATTTGGGTGAGGCATAATGGTTAGACCATGACGGGCTAAGCTATGATTTTTCGTCTGCGTGTACACACGGCTACACATCAAGCTATAGGTACAGTTCCAGTGTATGCTGATGTCGCATTGTATAGGTTTTCCGTACAATGCGAGGTCAGCTTATACTGGAAATGTATAGCTTGATGTGTTGCCGTGTGTACTCGTACCTACCGGGATAAAAAGTATCCTATGTTTAGGACATAGGAATCATAATAATCATAGGTTAAACCTATGATTATTATGATTCCTATATCAGTTACACCTTCCAAGAATTCCGAACAAAGCTTATAAATTAAGTGTAGAATGTGTTCAATGTTAATGAGCGTTAGTGTCAAGAGGTGCTCTCCATTTCTTCAAGTCTCCATCGCTGCAGTGAGATTATGTAGGTAGGTATTATATCTTTAGAAAATAAAAATGGAAGGAGTCTATCTTGTTGTTTTATGTGTTAAAGTCTGAAAGTCTGAGAAACTGGGATGTCTACGCTCGTCCGTGATTTTTTCTGAGAGAAAACTAAGAAATAAAGGACCGAGTGGAAGATAAATCGTGTGGATGACGATTTGAAGACAGTAGCTTTGTTAAAAACACACATTCTGTGAATTAAATCCTGCAAAAGTGCCCGTTGTTTTAACAAACTGAGACAAGATTGAATTTCTCAATAACTTTTTCATTCGTTGGTAAATCTATATAGAGTCAAACCAAATATTCAGTCAAACTATTAAATATATAGGCGTAGACCAATGACGATCTATTATTAGGTTCTATTATTAGGAAGGCAAAATGAAAAAATAATCAGAACATCTCATAATTCAAATGCAAAATATACGCGGCGGCGCCAGCGCCGGCGCCGGTTCGGCACTAGTGGTGGCGCCGATGCGGCGTTGGTGCGGCGTTGGTGCGGCGGCCGTGCGGCGGCGGTGCGGCGGCGGTGCGACGCATGGGCGTTATTCATTCGCATACATAAACATGTGGTCCAGGGCCGGCGCCGCCGACTCGGCCTCACTACTAGCTTTACTCATTACTAGATTTTATTTGATACCAATATTGTTGAAAAATCTGAAAACAAAAAAAAATATTTCTGGGAATCCCTTCCCTTTTTTGTATTTGCAGATGAAATATATCAATGTGTGACTGTATTACTTCCACAATTAAGACGATTCTAACGATACCTCATTATGTTAAAATCTATCTAGCCGTTTAGGCTACAGAGTGTTCCGAAGGAATAGACATACATACCAATTCTGGAAAAACATTACCCTCCTTCTGGGGCAGTCGGGTAATAAGCCAGTAACATCATGCCATATCATCATAAAATACAGTATAATGTTGGCAACTTTTCAATAACTTTTGCAAACAGCAAAGTTTTCAAAGTAAAACGAATGATTCGCGTAGTGTTTACTGACTGGCTGGGTAAAGGTAAATTTATTCCGAATTCAGGAACTTTGATAAGCTTCGTTATAAACTACTAGTTACCTACTACATCTAAAATAATGTTGATGTTAAATTCCGTCAGAATTTGGGTTATAACGTATTTCTTGTTGGTTACGGCCTATTAAGGTTATCAAGAAGTTACTAGATATATTTTATAAACTTTGGTACATAGTTACCGAAATCCTTGAAATAAAATACTTAGGTAAAATTATAGGGGCGCTCATTAAAATATTTCTAAAGTTCTTCCAACAAACTTATCCATAACAATGTTTTGAAATAATTATGACAATAATTATAATGCTCACTAGAAAATAAACAGACCATATTGACAAATTAACAAGCCACCGCATAGGTATCCAATCGTCAATTAAAACGATACGATTTTTTTTTACCACTTTGTCTGCGTGATTTATATATATACTCATACCAAATTATAGCTTTCTAGTACCAACAGTCTCAGAGCTAAGCCGCGGACAGACGGACATGGCGAAACTATATTTCCTTTATTGGTTCCTTGTTGACTACGGAACCCTAAAAACGATTGCTTTTCATTGGGTGGCCATCTGAGAGTAGTATTCATGAGAATACCAAACACAATTCTAATGTGTACATACTAAACCCGATCTAAGAACTAGGATATCGGTATCGTTAAAGTCCAATCGAATGCACAAAATTCCGAAACTGAAATATTTTCACCATTTCCGAATGTATTTGAATGTACTGTCACGAGCATATTAATATTATTACCATACCTAATATTTGACTTTATGACTGTCGTTAAGCTGATGGCAAATATGATCATTTATGGAATGCTTAAACAAGTGGCAGCACAAATATTGTACATCGAAGCAACATAAGATGCTGCACCGGTTTCAAAAAAATATGTCATCTACCTGCCTACTTAGATAAATTCAGAAAAACGTTGTGATAAAAAATATCTGACATCACTTAGGCTGCATAAAAATCTGACAGCAAAATGTCAGTAATATATTTTATGCTCGTGCCTGTACACACAGCTACCTTTCAGCGCTCGTAAGTTATCTACACTAATCTACACTAATATTATAAAGAGGAAAACTTTGTTTGTTTGGTTGTAATGAATAGGCTCAAAAACTACTGGACCGATTTTAAAAATTCTTTCACCATTCGAAAGCTACGTTATCCACGAGTAACATAGGCTATATTTTATTTTGGAAAAAAATAGGGTTCCGTAAGATATTTGGGTTTTTCGGACACAAGGTGTAAAAAATCAACCAGAAAAGTTACTTATTTTGCGTACGCTGCCTAAACTATAAAAGACAGAACCATAAAATGTTCTAATTAATTGTAGATCTTATAAATACCTTCAAAGTGAGGCACAACAACTGTTTTTTATTTAAAAATCTTGAATTTTTTTTGGACTACATTTAAACGCGTTTATTTTACTCATGCTATTAATCCTTATCAAAATAAATTATTTCATCACTAAGTACAGTTTATGTAGATAATATTTGGTCTTTGAATGATTAAAATTGGACGTTTGGTTTTGAAGTTATGGCGAAATTAAAATATTACGATTTCTGCTGCACGGCCCGTTGCGAAGTGGGCGTCACCAAGGCGGGGGTGCGCGTGCGGGAGGGGAGTTTAGATCTATGAGTAAGGTATGCTCCCTACGCAGCGGTCGTGCGCGAAGTCTAATAATTTTCGTGCGATTTTTTTTAGATTTCGTTCTTAAAACTACACCTACGCAAAAGTTCTTCTCAGAGCTAAACAACAGTTCTTTTCTCCCAGGGCCAAACATTCAAATTAGTAGGAATTGATTTACGAAAAGAATGTTTTAAGCATGGGCAAATTTACGTTGCCCTATCACGGGTCGGGGCTCCCGACCATCAGTATATTTTGTTACCTGAAAATAATTTAACGTCAAATGTTGTTTACAGAGAAGCTCTACAATAATCGCTTTAGTTATCTATCCTAAAACAACGGGTTGCGCTCCGGGACTGCCGGCAGATGTGAAAACTTAGTATTAATTACATTTAAATATTTTCATCATTAACAACTTTAACATACACAGAAAGACAATCTGTGCAGCCTGCGGATAATGACTGCGTCGTCGATGTTACTGTCGGTGTCTGTGAATTGACCTGGGAATCATTTTGCTGACCGTGTCTTTCCTGGGTAGGCTTTTTGCAGCGGTAACCGACATCCACGCGGGCGGAGCCGCGGGCGACCGCTAGTAGTTAATAAAAGTTAAATAGTTGATAACGTACGATGGGGTTAGCATATCCATTATGGATAAAAACCACCTTTTGTTAGGAAAGATTAAAAAAAAACGTTAACGTCTTCGGGTTTTTGACGAGACGTTATTTTTTTCTTTAGTGGCCCTGAAATTGCTGCAAATGTATTGACACGCTCAACGATCGTGAAAAAATACGCAAAAAGAGCAGTTGAATCTCATCAAATAACAAAAACGTTTCATCGTGCCGGATATTTATGTAAACCAGTGTTAACAAATGGTTAACCAAGATATTATCTGTGGCCAATGTTTAAAAAGTCGTGATTGGAGCGAAAAATAGCAAATCCTTTTACTCTTTTGAATTAGGAACATCGATGATTCGGAAGCTTTTAACTTGTGTCGTACTAAGGCACCCTCACTTCGCCCCGGTATAGTCCGATGGACAATTACGGAGGTATACGGTTACAGTGAAACCTGTGTTTATCTTTGAAGGGTTCCTATCGTTGATTGTAAGGAAAATATCCCTGTTGTTGTGTTAGATTCGAAGATGTGAAATATGATTTTTAAAGATCTTCTACAAACAAAACACTCACAGATCATTTCGGAGAATATTATAATCAATTTTGTTGAAACACGCATCAAAGTATTATGGTGGGTATTATATTAAACATGGTTTTCAAGCGAGAGCATAATCTACACTAATATTATAAAGAGGAAAACTTTGTTTGTTTGGTTGTAATGAATAGGCTCAAAAACTACTGGACCGATTTTAAAAATTCTTTCACCATTCGAAAGCTACGTTATCCACGAGTAACATAGGCTATATTTTATTTTGGAAAAAAATAGGGTTCCGTAAGATATTTGGGTTTTTCGGACACAAGGTGTAAAAAATCAACCAGAAAAGTTACTTATTTTGCGTACGCTGCCTAAACTATAAAAGACAGAACCATAAAATGTTCTAATTAATTGTAGATCTTATAAATACCTTCAAAGTGAGGCACAACAACTGTTTTTTATTTAAAAATCTTGAATTTTTTTTGGACTACATTTAAACGCGTTTATTTTACTCATGCTATTAATCCTTATCAAAATAAATTATTTCATCACTAAGTACAGTTTATGTAGATAATATTTGGTCTTTGAATGATTAAAATTGGACGTTTGGTTTTGAAGTTATGGCGAAATTAAAATATTACGATTTCTGCTGCACGGCCCGTTGCGAAGTGGGCGTCACCAAGGCGGGGGTGCGCGTGCGGGAGGGGAGTTTAGATCTATGAGTAAGGTATGCTCCCTACGCAGCGGTCGTGCGCGAAGTCTAATAATTTTCGTGCGATTTTTTTTAGATTTCGTTCTTAAAACTACACCTACGCAAAAGTTCTTCTCAGAGCTAAACAACAGTTCTTTTCTCCCAGGGCCAAACATTCAAATTAGTAGGAATTGATTTACGAAAAGAATGTTTTAAGCATGGGCAAATTTACGTTGCCCTATCACGGGTCGGGGCTCCCGACCATCAGTATATTTTGTTACCTGAAAATAATTTAACGTCAAATGTTGTTTACAGAGAAGCTCTACAATAATCGCTTTAGTTATCTATCCTAAAACAACGGGTTGCGCTCCGGGACTGCCGGCAGATGTGAAAACTTAGTATTAATTACATTTAAATATTTTCATCATTAACAACTTTAACATACACAGAAAGACAATCTGTGCAGCCTGCGGATAATGACTGCGTCGTCGATGTTACTGTCGGTGTCTGTGAATTGACCTGGGAATCATTTTGCTGACCGTGTCTTTCCTGGGTAGGCTTTTTGCAGCGGTAACCGACATCCACGCGGGCGGAGCCGCGGGCGACCGCTAGTAATTAATAAAATCATGCTTGTAAGGTCGCATCCTATTTAAAAGCGATCATCCCGCGAATACGCGTTCGTCGCCGTCATATAAGTATGTTACTTTTTGTTCGATGAACCTGAACGCGTAGTCATGCCGACAGAGGGCGTTTTTCAGTTTTGCCGAACAAAAAGTGACATATGCAGTGCACGCGCGTGTTCGCGCGATGATCGCTTTAAATAGGACGCGGGTTAAGGCATTTATGCTCATGTCTGTAATGTAAACCTATGTAATCTTTCGATAGCATCTATAACCGAATCTGCCGCGTCGTTGTACCAATTTATGAAATAAACACACAGTCACGTTTTCTTTTAATTTCAGATCAAGATGAAGTCTTGTTATTTAATTTTGCATTCTAGGATAAAATATTTTTAGTCGTTATATTTTTTCTGTAGGTATTTTATGCTTCAATCAATCTGCCTAGCCTTTTCCCAGCTATATAGGGGTCGGTTTCCAGTCTAACCGGATGCAGCTGAATACCAGTATTTTACATGGAGCGACTGCCTATCTGACCTCCACAACCCAGTAACTGGGTAATACGATACCCCTTGGTAAGACTGGTTGTCAGACTTTCGAGCTTCTGACGACTGTAACGACTCTCAAAGATCAACGAATGACAGCCGGGACCAACGGCTTAACGTGCTTTCCGAGGCACGGAGGAGTCTCGATATGTAAGGATGGTCACCCATCCACAGACCAACCCCGGCGAGCGTAGCTTAACCTGACGGATCGACCCGTGCGCCTGTTATTACTTAGCCACGAGCTCCTCACTAGGTATTTTATGCTTGTATACTGAATTTTTATCAGATTTAGATTTTGAGGCAAGAAAAGTACGAAAAAAATGTTGTAAATTAATGCTTTTGTTGTTCGAACATTGCAGCTTTTTATAAAAAAACGTCCATAAATTTCCTTTGAGCCACACAAACATTTTATTGGGTACAATTGAAATACGGGATTAAGCGACAATATTTAGGGATTAAGCTCGCCATTGTTGTCCCAGATTTACTAAAAATGCTTTAAAAGAGAGAAACGTGAAACTGATTTATATTAAGTGCTTAATGTATTGAACGTTTTACAATATGAAGCCGAAATTATTACATAAATTATTTGTCCGTAATGTATTATTGTTTAAGGAGAAAGCTGATATTCCGCTGTTCCTATGACAATGTTGATTAATTATTGTGAATGTGAGGACAGGACTATGTGGGTTTTTATTTTTGTTTTATTTTTATAATATGTTTTTGTTATCAGTTAGTTTTACCGATGGTCTGGCAGTTTGAGTACTTTATGCGGCCTACCCAAATGTCCTTTCTTTGGTATTGTTCGTCGAGTCGTTGAGCTCCTTAAGTTCTGAGTTGAGCTCTACTATTACTGACAAATGCTTGCACTGACTGAACAGGTCCCCTCAAATCTGTGTGGTTCTTTCCTCAAAAGACCATTTTCAGACGCTAATCTACATGGTCCTCTTATGGCCTGACCAAGATTATTTCTGGACATGCCGTTTTCCTTCACCGTTTTGAGAGCAATGGTGAAGAAATTACTTACTCAAAGTAAGGCGCCTGTCTGGGTTCGAACCTAACGACCTACAATTCGTTATTCGCGGCCGTTACCACTGGGCCACCACTGTTCTAAAGGCATAATAATTTAGATCATTCGCTCACTGCCTGTCAATGTAATATCGTCTAATAATCTACCAATATTGATAATAGACATAAGATATTACTAACCTCTTCTCAAACATGAACTAATATCTGTCACAATCAATGACAGTGAACCATACATTATATATTAGTTCGGAAATGGGACACGTTAGGTATATTGCGAGCACGTTTCTACATTCGTGTCATTATATTCAAACAATGTTTCTTCACGTCAAGCAGTTATATGTTGAGTTAATGACTGCAGCAGCTTGTAAGGATCAATTATTGCTTTACATACATACAAAATGACAGCTTTTATTAAATGCATATGAAAGTATAAACGGTACTAGCGACTGTTCCTGCTTCGCACGATTTTACGACTTGAAAAAACATCGAGATTTCATAGTTATATGTAACTTTAATAGTAACGTATTATACAAATAAACCTTCCGGAAAAAATTCTCTAAATGATGGTGAAAACCTCATCAAAATCTGTTGCGTCGTTTAGAAGAACAACGCGGACATAGACAAACACGAAAAGTAGATTGCTGTAATAAAAGAGTATTGCTGATTCTAATGATTATAATAATTCTGTAAAGCCATATTTATTATGGTCGCGAATCATATTTTAATCAACATACAACCTGAGAATGACCTGCAAATTACAACAAACGTAAGAAAATTTGAATTTCGCGGGCTACCTTAGCGCACCCCCGTTAGTCAACGAATGCAGCGCACCGCTGCAGTCGTTGACTTACAGGAGTGCGTAAGCAGTCGGTAATAGCCGACTGCCTTTTTTCCCAGTTGACTTGCCACTTGCTAGGCCCGCCAAACAGTCGGTACACTGGTTTGTAAACAATTTCCTCATGATTCGTTCTGTAAGAGAAGCGGTTGATTGCGTTATTTTATCGGGACTCGTGGCTAAGTAATAACAGCCGCACGGCGGATTGATCAGGTTAAGCTACGCTTGCCGAGGTTGGTTCATGGATGGGTGAACATCTTTACAAAACCTAACCTATGTCTGGATGTATTAGCCTATAACTTGTATGTTTGGTGTCTTACTACTATTAGTGCAAGTTGGTGATAAATAAATAAATAAATATTTTTTTTTTTTTTTTTAGGTACATACCAAGACCTCTCCATATCTCGGAAAGCACGTTAAGTCGTTGATCCCGGCTGACATTCGTAAATGAGAAGGTCGAGTATACAGAAGCCCAAAAATCTAACAACCAGTCCTACCAAGGGGTATCGTATTACCCATACGGGTTGTGAAGGTCAGATAGGCAGTCGTTCCATGTAAAATACAGGTATTCAGCTGCATCCGGTTAGACTGGAAGCCGAACCGAACATGGTTAGTCCAATAGCAATAGGTGATTATCACCAATCAGAATAGTACCCGTAGCCACAATAATATTGCATTGACACTGATTACCTACATTGATTACATTGCGTTGATACAAATTAGTTGGACATTGATTATTCATATCACTTAGTATTGATGATGACGTTTATTATGAAAACCGTGTGTTAGCGATACGAAATCCAGTCTGTCGAACTTAAAATTCTTTACAGTAAAGCTCTGGGCAAACTCAAGTGAATCCCGCGCGGGATGCGGGACAAAATTCGCTCGCGCTGATCGTGTCAACTAACTTGTATGGAGGTGTTTAAACTGGCGCGAATGGTCGCGTGACTTCTTAATCATTGTGGGATAAGCCTCAGTGTGGCCAGTGGTTTACTTATCGATCGGCCAATTCTTTGGTGACCACGGTACGAGAATGGAATCACAGCCCCTTACATATAGTTGCGGGAAAGTCCGAAAGGGATACCGGGACCTTGGCAACAGGCAACTGAAGGAACACGGGTGGGTTTTAGTCAGTAAAAGTCTGACACACCCTTCCGCTCCGCCCAGAGCGGGAGAAGTCATTTGATGATTTGCAAAGCTCAAAAAAAAAAGCCCCTTACATTATAAGGTGGCAGTCTTACCACACGCCGATTATTTTAGTATTTTGTTAGTTTGAAATTGTTCTTTTTTATTTTATTTTATTAAGTCATCATCATCATCATCATTTTAGCCAAAAGACGTCCACTGCTGGACATAGGCCTCCCCCAAGCACTGCCACTTCGACCGGTTCTGTACTTCTCGCATCCAGCGCATTCCCGCGGCCTTCACCAGGTCATCGGTCCACCTTGTGGGGGGCCTTCCAACGCTACGTCTTCCGGTACGCGGTCGCCACTCCAGAACCTTTCGGCCCCATCGGCCATCTGTTCTGCGAGCGATGTGCCCTGCCCACTGCCACTTAAGTTTGGCAATACTTCGGGCTATGTCGGTCACGTTGGTTCTCCTACGGATCTCTTCATTCCTGATTCGATCACGTAGGGAAACTCCGAGCATAGACCTCTCCATTGCCCTTTGAGTGACTTTCAGCCTTCTAATGAGGCCTATTGTGAGCGACCACGTTTCAGTGCCATAGGTCATCACTGGCAACACACACTGGCCAAAAACTTTTGTCTTGAGACTCTGTGGTATATGGGACGAGAAGATAGCGCGATATATTAAGGACTTACTTTTTATTAAGTAGGTACTGTTTGTTTTTCTTGTGCGTGTCCCAAATAAAAATTATATACCTATATTTTTTTCTTTTATTTTTATAAGGTACGTGTTATGTGATTGTGTTATATGTTTGGTATTGTATGTTTATTAGGTTATATTTGTGTGTATTAATTGAAAGCTGCACTAATGTGGATTTATATTTGGACATTAAAAGATTTCATTTAATTTCATTAATGTTTTTCGCCATTGAGTAAAACAGTCACGAAATAAATATCCTTTCTCGAGAATAAGAAAGACTGAGAATACAACTAGTTTAATAAATATGTGTCTTTATATACAAACATTTAGTATTGCACAGCACAAGATAAAGTCAGTAGCGCAATAACAAGAACAATTCACACAAAAGCAGTTGCTACCAGCAATCCAAACAATGGTTTATTTTTCAAAGTACTGTTTAGTATAAGCACTTACTAGCTTCGGTAAGTAGTGCTGCACCAAACAAATAGTACTAAGTAAAGAAAGTCCCTGATTAAGTACATGTTCTACTTAAGATATTTAAGTTTGGAATGATCCACACTCGGGGATATATTTTGAGAGATTTCCAGCCAGAGCTTACTAGTTGGGAAAGTGCATTAGTAGAAGTTGAGCTTAAAAAAGATTATTCTTTTAAGGGAAAAGATTATTCTTTTAAAAAAGATTATTCTTTTACTCACTGTTCGAAGAATTTTATTCTTTTAGGGGTGTTATATATTTTAACGTAAAATATCAGACGTAGGTAATATATACGTATAGTTATTTCGCGTCAATTAATTAAAATAATACATACAAGCAGATAACTATTAATTAACAAAGCCAATGTTTTCGAGTTATTCTGCAAATTGAGTTAATTTACAAATTTTAAAGCTAAATCTACATTATTATTATTAAGTTGTACATATAATGTTGCTTTTCTATATCTAATAGTAGAAAACAATGTATATTTGCAACAAACTCGCAAACTAAATCATTTGATGATAAAAAAATCCTGGATTTTTACAATCCGATAAAACAAAACAACATTCAGTTATATCTTGTTTGAATTTGTATATTCATATCAAACATAATAAGAAATTATATTGAATTGAGTCTCTCAGATTAATAATTAGCCGATACACCGCACGGTTCCAGAACCGCGCAGTTACCGCTGCGTTTACCTGTCTATTGGGTAAAAATCTCATGTGAAAACTTATGTGAAGTGATCTGTCATTTCACCTGATGCTAGGGATTGACAATATTAGGGTCAGTTCAGACCGACGCTGCGCGCACTTCTTAACAATTATCGAACTTATTTTCTTCACGAAAAGGTATAATTTCAGTGCGAGCGTCGACACGCGTAAAGTACGCTGAGATGCGCGGTGCTGCGCAGCGTGTGTACCTTAATTGTGTAGTAAATAAATTCGATATTGTATCGGATAATAAAAAAGTGCGCGTCGCGCATCGAGATATAAGTACTAACGTACTAGAGAAGACACCGTAAACACCTACTTTGTCTCGTTCAACTGCGGCGATCGCGCCGCAGTTTGTCGAAGAAAACGCGTAAGTGCCGTGATTTACATGGCGCTTAAGACCTTTTTGCCGAGAATAAATACACTTCCGCAGCAAATCTAGCACTGTGGTAAATTAGGTACGGTTTAGACGAATTGTTATTATTTTAGCGCTGCAGCGAACTAAAGATTCAATACGAAGAATAGGACAATTCAGTTATTTGACGTAGCTTCTCTAGTACGTTAGTACTTATATCTCGATGGCGTCGCGTCACGTCTCGGTGTGAACTGACCCCTTAGCTCACTTCAGATTTTTACACAATAGAACGGATGAACACATGCTTATATTAGAATGTAAGCA
This sequence comes from Lithophane socia, assembly GCA_947522985.1. NCBI lineage: Eukaryota > Metazoa > Arthropoda > Insecta > Lepidoptera > Noctuidae > Lithophane > Lithophane socia. The sequence continues at coordinate 4,896,961 of OX383267.1, forward strand.
TGTTTTCAGCCGTTCTATTGTTATGTTATGTCAAATCGGAGGTCCCAAATAACAAAGGTTCATATTTCTTGGTACAGTTTCATCCAAGTGAATTGTGCATTTCCCAAGGCAAGCGATGTGGTGCAAACTATTTCTTAATCAATGTTATTATTTCTATTTTCTTAGTCGACTGAAGTACGATAAGATCTATTTTGTTCAGCAACAATAGCCGAGCCAAACAATATAGAAAATGAGTAAGTTAATACGTCGAAATACCTAGAAACTATAGATTGAACAAAAGCGATACAAATAGATGGTCAATGTGTTGAAACAATTCAAGTAATATAATATTGTTCGTTTTTCTTTCATTACGGGGCGGATAATGAACCATGTACACAAAAAAACAATATTAATAGGCGTTTGTACACGGACCATATCAAGCATGGATAATGTTACATACTTCGACTTAAGGCAACTGCGTATACGCATACGGCATACTGGCGCGACTTGTCGCGCGGCGCGACTTAACAAAACAATTTCTGAGAAAACTTCACGGCGAACAACGCGGCGGCGTCGCATCGCGCGACTTGTCTCGCCAGTTTGTAAAGAGCCTTTACGAGTTGTAGGTCGTAGGTACGAACCAAGACAGGCGCTTTTCTTTATGTAAATTATTTCATCACCACTGCTCTGAATACGGTGAGGAAAACATCTTAAGAAAACCGGCATGTCCTAGAACCAAAAATTCGAAGACATGTGACATCTATCGACCCGCACTGGGCCTTGGAGGTGGATTATGGCCCACACCCGCTCACAGAGAAGAGGCCTGTGTCCCAGCAGTGGGAACATTGTCTGATTTTGCTGGCCTATATCTTTGCTGTTTACGTAAATCTTTTTAAAGCTAACTTTTTAACTGCGCGTCGGTCTCAATCATATCGTCGGTAACAATAGACAATCATTGTAGTCTCATAATAGCGACTATTAGTTCTCATTCAATAACAAACAAAGGATTTCAAGGATTCAATATTGGTGCCTTGAATTCGTGGCAGGTATTATCCATGTTCAAGCCAAGTTTATAAGACGTTTCAAGTATTCAATAACTCGTTGACGAAGATAAATCGTTATTTAATCATTAGGTAACGTTGAAATGGTAGGAAATTAAAATATAGCTTGTTTTAATATTTAATCTAAATAAAAATTCATGGCTCTCGTTTTATCAGTGTTAAAAAATATTATTTTATAAATTACAAGTTCCTTAAAAGCACACGCGACTTTAATTATTAATAATTATGTATAGAAGCATCGTACCCAGTTGCTATTTTCTCATTTTCAAATCGCATTGAAATGAAATTATTTTGCCTAAACGTGTTTTATATCCGACGGCGTCAATAGGTTTCATTTCCCCGTTCATTACAGAGAAATGTCGGTGAAATAAGATTTTCACCCACAATATCTGGTAATTCAGTATAATCAGTATCAAGATGGAACAAAGCAATAATATAAGGTTATTAATTACAGAATTATCTGGTCCTACTGTCGTCAATACGTCCTGGGGCAATAAATGGCCTCTATATTTCTCTTGGCGAGCAATGAATCCAATTATCGGGCTGTTCGGAGGCGACATGTTAAATGGTCCCCATTGCTTCTCGCCATCCTCTGTCTACGATCCTCACCCACCTCAATAATGCGGGGATCATTATACCGTCGGATTATCTTCATTTTTTAATAATATTAAATTGTTGGTCCTCAAGAATGGTCCTTGGAGCGTTTTTTTTATTCAAATGAGCGGCCATAATTCGCTTTTTGGGTGCGCTATCGACTTATTTAATGATAGTATACAGTACTTATTTAATTTAGTATACAGTTATTAGTCGGTAGGTATTATAATGTTCACTTGACCATGTAGTCGCAAGCGCTACTGCTTCGCATGGTGACTTTGCCCGACCCGGGAAGCGAGCCCAGGACGGCACGATTCCCGGGTTGCAAAGTGTTATTGGGTTTTTCCATCTGAATTTTTCAGTGGTAGCCCGGAGTCTGGATTTGTGCCTGGTTAATGGCAATAGGCCCGCCCCCTATTACATGGGACATAACTGGCGAAATGTAGGTGTACTATATGTACATCTCTGCCCAACCCTTCGGGAAACAAGGCGTGCTGATGTAACCTTTATGATCATTTTGAACATTTAGCATAGACAAATACAGACGTGTGCAAAGCTACAAGATTATTTTGGCGCGTGCCCAAAATCGGAACTGACGTCGCCGTCGCCATCTTGTTTTATCAATACAATTTCTGTAACATAATTTCACAAATGTTTACCAACTACTGTCTCTGTCAGTGTCATTAGGGCGCCTAAATATCCTTGTATCTAGCACTCCAGATTCAGAATCAGAGTAGATTATTTTTCGTGTGCGTCACAATATTGTCTTCTTCATCATCTGCCTAGCCTCTGGGTCGGCTTCCAGTTTAACCGGATGCAGCTGAATACCAGTATTTTACATGGAGCATATATCCGGCCTGCACAACCCACTTATTGGGTATCACCATACCCCTTAGTAAGGTGGTTGTCAGACTTTCGGGCTTCTGATGATCCGTAACAACTGTCAAAGATCTACAAATGACAGCCGCGGCTTAATGTGCTTTTCGAGTCACGGAGGTGTCTTGGTAAGTAAAGATGGTCATCCATCCACAGACCAACCGCGGCAAGCGTAGCTGATCGACCCGTGCGGCTGTTATTTCTTAACCACAAGCCCTTCAACAATATTGTCTTCTTATTCGAGTAATTAAATTATCACTTAAAACTTCTCAGCACAACCAAATGAGGTCAAACTGTTCCATGTAGTGTGAAACTGTTATAGTGAACTCGTATAGCCTCCGGAGCCGGAAGTTCGTGTTTATCGTGATAGCCTGAGATACCTGCGATCGTTTTTGACGCGACTCGCTAGTACAAACTTGTCAATAAAGATAATTAAATTATATTAAATTAAATCTTCATTAAAGAATATTAGAAACTAGCTGCGCCCCGCGGTTTCACCCGCGTAGGTCTCAATCCCGTGGGAATATCGGGATAAAAGTATTCTATGTCCTATTCCAGGTCATAGTCTACTCCTGTGCCAAATTTCATCCAAATCCGTTTTAGCGCGAAAGCGTAATAAACAAACTCACTTTCGCATTTTTAATATTGGTTAGGATTAGCTTTTGCCCGCGTACGTAGTATTATAATATCTGTGCCCGCGTCATTGCCTGCGTAGAGAAGTACTACGAAGCAAAAAGTTGGAAGGTATCGAGGGACACCCGGTTGGAACGAAGTTCCTTATGTTTCAAGTGGAAAAAGTTTTTGTTAAAAAAAAAAAACTTTTAGCCCTTGAATGTTTAGGGGTATGAGGAACACGGTGTAAAGTTCACTCATCTTAGGAAATGGAGGATCCTCCGAGCAGACGGTTGTTGTGTCTGGCGGGCAACTGCCCAACGATTGATGTTGGAATCTTGTATATATGTCCATCGCGCGGTAAACTCTAATTGCGCAAAGCAGGATTCATGTGACGTCAGGTCTTTGATGCGCATGCGGCGATGTAGATGCCGCCACAAATGAAACTGACCTTTTCGGGCATTACGCTTTTTCGTTACGTGACGATTTCTATCAGTTTACTCCTACCACAAGCCGCGCTGATGAATTTCGTTCCAAAAAGTATCCTGTGTCCTAACCCAGGTCATAATCTACCTATGTGTCAAATTTCAGCGAAAGCCGGGCGTGTAGAGGTTACAGAAAGACAAACGGAGCTACTTTCGCATTTATAATAATGAAATAATATGGCTCGACTTTTCATTGCGCGGGTGGGTCAAGGGCTTGATTCAGAAAGCAGTACTCCTGGACACGGCACGCATAGTGAGGAGGTTCCTCTCTCTAGAGCCCTGATCCTCATGCCGATGGGTTTATATTTTTTATGTTTTTAAATGTCTTTTTTAAACTCAGTTACTGGGTTGTGGAGGTTAGATAGGCAGTCGCTCCATGAAAAATACTGGTATTTAGCTGCATCCGGTTAGACTGGTCGACCCCAACAGAGTTGGGAAAAGGCTAGGTAGATTGATTGAAATGTTATTTTTAATAATTTTTATACAAAACTATTTAAAAATGTATTGAATAAATATCTATATTTATAATAAAAATGAATCTCTATTTCCCTTGGTCACGCCATCACGCGTGAACGGCTGAACGGATTTGGATGAAATTTGGCACATAGGTAGACCATGAACTGGAGAAGGACATAGGATCGAGACTTATGTGAGTGAAACCGCGGGGCGCAGCTAGTATAAAATAAAATAAAGGAAACTAAAATGGTTATTGGTTAAAAATAACAAAGTAATATTAATTCTTAAAAAAACAATAACTTCTTAGATGAGTGAAAAATACTAGTAGCTATTTATACGAGTACGTCATGGCACATAAACAGAAAATGGAATTGGTGATATAAAAGACTGCCTCGACCCACATATCCTTCTTTATTCAAAGACTAAAGAAATATTAAAGCCATAATAATAATCTTTGAAGTTACATCTTCAAATATTTTCGAGGGAGACGAAAATAACGTAAAAAGTAATGAGGTCAATAAATTGTTATATACTCTATAAAGAGGGTTTCTGTAGCGTCTCTTTTGCTTAAATATAATGATGTCACAAAAAAATGTACGCATACTTGCGTATTGGACAGAACGGATCGGTGCTACGAAAATGTAGCTTACGTAGCCCAGATTTCGTAGCGTTGGCTACGCGCGCCGTAGCAATCATACGTTTTTACGGTGAAAAGGTTAACAAGGTAAAAGATTATCTATAGTTACCTACTACTTCTTCTTTTAGAGTCGATGGGAAATTGTTATATGAGTTGAGCTCAGTAGGTGGCGACACTGGCCATGCCAATCGCGGCATCAGTGGCGCTTTTTAGATCGCCAGAAGTGCAGGTATATGGACACTTTATAGTCATTATAACACTATATAATTATAAGGAAGCAAATAAATATTGCGGTGGTATAAAAATAAACCCGCACATTTCATCGAAAATTTATTTCAATACAAAACACTACTTTTCCCTCGTAGTTCGCACACGTATCAGTTTTCGTTACGTTACATTATCACGAATAATAAGAAATCCATTACGGTTTTTTATTTTAACCAATGTTATACTGTTCCGATACCTACATTTCATGAAAAATTAGACCAAACATTCGAGGACCAATCTTATCGCGTGGGAAATATCGGCAGAACTGCACTTTAGTACACCAACCGGTTTACTAATGGCAGTATTAGGTCCCAATGTGAGGTTAAGCGAGTTATCGAAGTCCACGCTGTAAACGAGCATTTTCAACTAGGAAATTCAAATGCACTTAACTCGGTTTGTGGATCAAAAGACCAAAAGCTGCGCAATTGTTCGTAATTGTGCTTAAGGTTAGCTAATGAGGGATAGGGGATTATTTGGTTGTGTAGATTTTGGAAGTGAGTAAATGAAAACATTGTTTCAATTTATTTGTATAAGGACTCGCGGCTGAATAAGTTTACATTGTTACTAACAAATATGGAAGTGATTCTGAAAAAAATATTGATTCTCTCTGAAGCATTAAGCCTCGCATAAGTCTTGATTCCGTGGGAATATCGGAATAAAAAGTATCCTATGTCCTATTCCAGATCATGGTCTACCCCTGTGCCAAATTTCATCAAAATCCGTTTAGCCGTTTTAGCATGAAAGCGTAACAAACAAACAAACTCTCGCATTTATAATATTAGTTAGGATTAGGATTTAATTATATCAGCCGCACGACTCGATCGAGGGTTAAGCTACGCTCCCCGCGGTCAGTTCGTTTATGTGGTGTTCATCCATTACATATCGAGACTCCTAGCCTCGGAAAGCACGTTAAGCCGTTGGTCCCGACTGTCCAATGATGGCCCAATAGTTAAATGTGATGATGGCATACTGGTAAAATGTCGTCATCCAGTTGTCTCGCTTCTCATGCAAGAAGTGTGGGGTTCAAATCCTGGCAAGTACCAATCTGAAATCGTTAATTTGTTTTGAGCAAGGGTGGTGATCAAAGCTCGTACCTTCTATGTACGAGAAGAGGTGGCCTATTATTTTTATACTACAGGACAATAATAGATTAGATTAGACTAGATTAGATTTATTTATTGTTTGACATAGGTGGAAATTCAGCTCTTAAAATTAGTATTATAACAAAGTATCACTGTAACATACCCATGGGGTGTACAATCTTTAAAATTTACAATTACATGTCAAAAGAAAAACAAAATAAAATCATTCAAGTAACATAATAACCATTTGAGAAAATAAATTAAGTATAAATATCAATTGGTATTTGTCATAAATATTGCATCATTAACGTCATACCTATTAAATAAATTTTAGTCAAAAACATTTGTCACTGAATTAATTGATGTCCAAAGAAAGAAAAAAATAATAATATTATAAACCGTCATAACAAGTATACAAAATAGTCAAGGCAATATAATATTCATTACCACTACATTACAGATAAATAAATTAAACAACAACTAACACTTTTCATAATTATGCATTATCATAATACCATTAAATAAATTTCAGTCAAGACATTTGTCATTAAAGAATTCATTAATTATAATATTCTAGGTTATACAGTATGTTCTCTAACGAAGGGCGTTCCCGTTAACCGGCAATAGTATAGCGTCTATACATGCTAAAAAAATATTATAAAAAAAAATATCAAGTCAAATATTCACAAAAAATATTAAATTGATACGGAAAAGAAACATTGTACACTCACACTTGTCACACTTGTCTTTCTACGTTAAAATACAAGTGTGCGTGTACAGTGTTTCTTTTACGTATCAATTTAGTAGTTTTGGGATTTCACTACTTTAATTATTTTTTAGTTGTAATCACTTAAATCTAGTGACTCGAGATACATTTGAACAGGACTGTCTATTGCAGGTATAAATATTTTAGCCCGTGATTTCTACTCGAAAAAATGACACAAATATTACTACTACGTGAGAGAGGCATGTTACAGCAAGTCATAGGTACGTATAGGTATGTTCTGGTAGGTACGGGTACAGTTTCGAAATAATCTCATTTCACCCGTTTTGCCTGCAGCCGGCTATAACCGCTTCATAATTTCATTACAGTCTTGGAGTATTACGTACGGGACCGATCGGAATACTTTCTGTAAAAAACAAAGAATCTAGGACGGCTATAATCTAATCGAATTATTGACATTCTTGGGGTTAAAATTTCTAGTCGATTTTTTTTGGGTTTCTAGGGTAATGTCATGCAGGGTGAATGTAGTGCCTCGAATACTGGTACAGCGACTCTTAAATATACACCTTAAAGTGTCCGTCCGTCTCATCATGGTATAGAACAAGATGGGCCATTTTTTCTGCTCAAAATTAAAATAATTTTTGAATGTCCAAAGAGTTTTTCATGCTTGCAGTTAGTGATATTTGGCATCTAGTGTTCTGGCATTTATTTTTCCCGGATAAACGAGGAGCTCGTGGCTAAGTAATAACAGCCGCACGGGTCGATCCATCAGGTTAAGCTACACTTGCCGGGGTTGGTCCGTGGATGGGGTCACATCTTTACATACCGAGACTCCTCCGTGACTCGGAAAGCACGTTAAGCCGTTAGTCACGGGTGTCATTCGTGGATCTTTGACAGTCGAACGGGTCATCAGAAGCCCGCAGAGTACATTGCTTGCGGAACAGAGGGCCTGTGGGATGGAAAGGTTCTGGAGTGGAGACCGCAGGAATTTGCTGGATGCGAGAAGCACAGAACCGGTCGAAGTGGCGATGCTTTAGGGAGGCCTTTGTCCAGCAGTGGACGGACTTGTTTCGTCTGAGTAATGACTCGTCTGTCAAAACCGCGGAACTATAAGAAACAGAAAATACCAGACAATTCGTGTCAGCTGTAAGTTATATTTAGTATAGAAACCTTCGCATTTAAGCCTGTCTACATGCCCAGAGTCACGAAAGAATCTAGAACGCCTATTTGTAATGAAATAATCGATATTCTTGTTTGATTTAGGTTTCCGACCCTGAGAGCGCGTAATGCCGAAAGGCGACACAGCCCGAATATAGAGCACCCACAAGATTTACACTTATCATATATCATGTTAGGATATGACGGACCAGTGCGGAATTTAATCAAGTAGTTTGTAACAAAACACAGGTGTTTCAGAACGTGAACCGCATAGTTGCGTTACTTGCTCGTCTGTTCCGTTCGTGTAATAGGTACTTACAGGTAAATTGCTGTTCTTGGGTACTGTATGCAAAGATGGGAATGCAAATTAAGTTGCGGGTTTTAATTAATTTGCAATAATACTATAAAATTAAATGATTGAATAAATAAAATAATGCAGCCTGCGGTAGTATTTTTTTTTGTTATGACTACTACTATTTTTAGGGTTCCGTACCCAAAGGGTAAAACGGGACACCCTATTACTAAGACTCCGCTGTCCGTCCGTCTGTCTGTCTGTCGGTCTGTCCGTCTGTCAACAGGCTGTATCTCATGAACCGTGATAGTTAGACAGAGCAAATTTTCACAGATGATGTATTTTTGTTACCGCTATAACCACAAATACTAAAAAACAGAATAAAATAAATATTTAAGTGGCTCCCATACAACAAACGTGTTTTTTTTTTGTTTTTACTTATAATGGTACGGAACCCTTAGTGCGCGAGTCCGACTCGTTTTAGAACCTGTCTATTAAAATGTTGGCATAGTTGATGGTCCTGTTACTTCATAACAACTACACCATAAAAATTACGAGGACCAGGGGAAAACAACTCGGCTAATTTTTCCATGGTTAACGACCTCAAAAATTCGCGTAAAAATACAAGATATGACAGATAAATCTCTTAGCTTATGAAGCCAAATATGCGTAATTTACATTCGCGGAAGGCAGAAAATTAATCCAACGATCTACCAACAAGGGTACATCAAAGAAAGTTTTGATGAGGGTCAATGTTAATGGCGTCTAAACCATAGTAATCCCGATTATAGAAACAAGAGAGATACGTTATTACCTCATTATCGCGATAAACTTGTCATCAAGTTTGATGTCAGTACTCGCGAGGGAGTTGGCAATGTCAAATGTGGTTGGTAGAAGATTAATGATGTTTGTGGAATGTTTGGTAGTTTGTGTCGTGGGAAATAGCTCTAATCGCTGATCTTTACATGGCTGGTGAATATTTTTATAATAGTTATTTATCACATGAGTGTTTTAATACCTAATTATTTACAGTTGCATACAAGATTTTATCTACAGCCATGATATGAATCTTCTATAAAAGTTTCTTTGCAATACCAATATCGAACAAATATGGCGCGGTACGACGTGAATTCGATTTTTCGAATTCGAATGTGTTTTGTTTTTAAATTGCGGTGCTTTGGTAGTGAAACGCTCGTGAATGTCAGGGTTCTTTTTTTTTTAAATGATTTGCATTATGAAATTCAGTATAACATTATAACACCCGTTCGGATGATATTATGGTTACTATGACACGGGTTGTTTTAATGTTGGCAATAAGCTAACTGTTTCAGAAACTTTTATAGAGGATTTATAGCATGGGTGTAGATAAAACAAAAAAACGTGTTCGGCACACACACGCTCGTATATAATAGAAAGAGACAGAGAGAGAGAGAGAGTCGCATGGAGCGTGCATAACGCTTTTTCCTTACGTGACGTTTTCTACCAGTCGGGAACATCTTTAAAAAAATAGGAACGATGTTTCGCCCGCAAACACGCATTCGTATACAACGTGTAACAGAATAAGCGCAAGACCTGAAAGTAGTTTGCTCAGAATCGGCTTCTGAATCGATTTCCATCATTATTTATGTGTTAATTTTTCATGAAAAAATCTTTTCTTTAACTGAAATTAGAACCACCGCGTCTTACCAAGGTAATAATATATTTTATTTAAGGAAATGTAAGCCTTATCTCAAAGGAATAAAGCCTATTCAAAAGCATAAACAAATTTGTAATACGCTCATAGCTATCCTATGTGTAGTGCGCGGTAAATAAAATAGTTAATTCAAGGAAGCTTAATCCTTATTGCAAAGCAATACGTCTAATTTAAATGCAAAACATAATTTGTTGTTCGGTCATAGCTTTCTTTACACACACATAAACATTGCTTTTTATTACGTTTGAGCTAGTTGTGTTAAAAAAAAATGTTAATTTAACGAAATTTAGACCTAATCCCAAAGTAATAAAGCTTTTTTAAGTGCACGACCGAATGTGGTCTTTCACATTCTAAGAAATTACAAAATATTAGGAATTTTGTGGTTCGTTTTTTGCAAATGGAAGATGTGAAAGAGGGAGATGCATTAATTTGCCGACTTACCCCTTTGACGTTTGATATGCCGCCGCAAGCGCCGTCACCGCCCGCGGTGCACCCGCTCACAAGGGTAGTTATTCGCCGGCAGCGAGCGACAAGTGTTCCCGAATGTCATTTGTTTACGTGCGCGATGGCATTCCAGTACACCAATATTCAGTACACGGAGATGGTGAAGTCACTCCTGGCTCGTTGTTACGGTAATGTCGAGTTAGCGTGTTGAGAGTTCAACGCTAGATATGGTACCAGAGCAGTGAGCGCCAGGACAATGTTAAGTGCAACACAGCGTCTGAGGGACTCCGGTACCTTTCGTCCTTACACGGCCATAGATAGAGGGACGAATGTGCGCACTAATTTCTTCTTTCTTTCCTTCTAAATAAACTAAATTTGCATCGAGCAAGGCGGTGGACATTTGGAAAGTGTATTAAAAAGGAGACGAAGAAAAATAGTGAGATAGTGTAGTGTAAATACATAGTTCAGTTCTGTAAGTAGGTACCTTCATGTTTACCAATTTTAATTACTGTAAATATTATGATTCAAATCTTTTAAACACGCAGACTTTGAATATGATATCGCGACAGTTGGGTAGGTACGCATCAGAGATAATAAGTGAGTCGGGCGGCCGCCAAAAAGACCACCCTATCACGTTTACTGATAGATCGTAGACGGCCGAAAAGTTGCTTGATTTAAAAATGCTTCCGCGTTACTAAACCTTTCTAAGGTTTATACTTTTCGCCAGATAAGAGAAAAATAAAAGTCACTGATCCGACTTGTACCAAAAAGTCCACAAAACTTCATTAGATATCGCTCGTCATTCAAAACTGTCGCTAATACTGTGTCGGTCGAGTTTCATAATACCAAACACTTATCCCAACGGAATAAGTAAGAAATACGTAAATTCGAAAAATAATTGTGGTTTTTTTTTTAACTTTCAAAAATACATATTTAAACAATGAAATATGTATTGCTATTGTTTATGCATTTCAAAAATAATTGTCGAGGTGTATTTTTCTTTTTCGAGATTACTTATGTTTTCAACTTATATTTCAATAAAACAACATGCCATAATTGGATTTATTTATTTAGCTTTAACTTATATTCATAGAAGCATACAATTAATTAAAATAACCGAATTTTAAAGTTCTTACCAAAAAATTAGATTTTTTGGGTTATGCCCTCATACTCGGCGCTGAGTGTGACGTCTGAGGGAGTCAGGGGCGCATTACCTGTCCGCCATTTTGTTATTATGCCTATCGCGTCCTTCGTCTCGAGTGTCATTTCAAGTCTGGTTTGCGCGTGGAGTTGACTGAGCGTACTCCATACTCGGAAAGTTTTCAAGCATTTGTTATTAAATTAACAGACGTTAAAAAATTATTTAATGATGCCTTAAATCAGGTAACACCTGAAAAATGGAAAAATTGTGTCGAGCACGTCAAGAAAGAAGAAGTCAAGATGAAGGGACTCGATCATCAGATAGATAAACAGCCGATCCCTTTATTATAAATGTAACAGACACTTCAGAAAGTGAAAGTTCTGTGAGTGAAAATACGGACACAGATTCCCCTTCTGAATTCTCTATTTAGGGAGAGTTTCATACAAAGTTGGGCCTATAATGGAAAGTGCTAGAGTGATTGTCGTGATTACGAAACTATGTACCTATGTCTGTGTGCCTATTTAAAATAAATGATTTAACTTCGAATTTGGTTTAAGAGTTTCATTGAGTAGTACCTAAGTAACTTACAAAATAAATATGACTGAATATGGTTTTGGCCAAAAGGTTTGTAACTCATGTCCAGTGAACGCGTCAAGGACGCCCGTTACCGCGATAAGTTTGTTTTGATCATGTTAGCGACACTTTCTTTACATATTTTTCGTATCGTTTTAAAATATTGGAATACATTGGTAGACGGGTGTTAACGGCTTTTATTTTTTTCTTATCTGGCGAAAACTATAGTAAAGCGGAAGCATTTTTCTTTTTTCATCTTAGAATTAAGTAAACAAAATTATTCAAAGCCTACAGTCCAAACTGTCCAAAGCCTGTGAAAATGTGATGGAAAGATGAAATCATAATTTTACTAGTAATGTCCGGTCATTGAACTAACGTACATACCTAATGCATACGCTTGCTTGTAGTACCTACCAACCTAGTCAGCTGACAGGCACACGCATGCGTGCGGCGCGCTATTAGTGTGCGTGGAGATCGAGTAGTGTGCTCAAACGTTTCATGTTTAGTCAGGAAGTCTATTTTGTAAAAAAATAGTTGGTGTCGTTTAATTAAATTAAATTACAGATATTATTTTAGTCTTATAATTTAATATTCTAATTGGGGTGTATGAGCTCTTGCGTTTATTCCGTTACACGTTGTATAATAGAAAGACACAGAGAGAGATAACGAAAGTCGCATGGAGGGCGCATAACGCATTTTCCTAAAGTGAAGATTTCTACTGTGGCGGCATCTACCACCCACAAACATGCTACGCACGAATACGAGATTAATGACGTTACTGCTACACGCGTGGCTTGTTCAAATATGGCGCCCACGCAGCTCAACGCGGTCAACGCTATGCACGCGGTACACAGAACATATGCTTGTAGCTTCACTGCGGAAGGTGGGACGGGCGAGAAAGCGACGTGTGAAGAATTGTGCTGCGCTATAATTATGCTTATCAGTGCCGCGTGCGGTGCACAGCGTGGGCAGTGGGTGATCGTCTCTATTGGATGCTTCCGATTCCGATAATGCTCTGCGAGTAATTCTCGAGTTTTAAGGCTAAAATCTTCAAAATAACAGCACAGGATCATTCATCCAGTGCATATTTACGGCTTCGCACTGTCTCACCTTTTACTAAGTGTTGTGTAAATCACATTATAATAGTAAATCTTTTGTTTTCTTGTACCTAATAAGTTTTTACTATATTATTTTGTGGATAACGGTGCTGGTTGCCTTATAACCTCAATGTTATATAACCTATGTAGTAGTATTAAGCATTATTACGCAATTGTTTGTTGTCCCAAAGAAATAAAAATAAAATAAAATCAAGCTAATCGTTCAATTCACATCGAGGTAATAAATCTTCATTAGACTGGAACACATATTTAATATACAATCCACAATCAATCCTTGTAATCCTGCGCCCTAATTGTCTTGTTTATGCATTCGCTTTCTCTAGGGAGATAGATCATTGACCTCTTCAGCGGGGTCAACTTTAGTTTGCATACAATATGAAAGTTCGAAGTTTGCCTTTAGTAAGCAATATTATAAACCCAAGGAGTTGGGGAAGGGTTAAGTTACATTGGTCTTTGTGTTCGGTAATACTCGTTAATGATTACACAATTTATATTTTTGTCTCTACTACATAGCATATCAGCCAATAATGTTCCCACTGCTGGGACACCGGCCTCCTCTCTTCGAGAGGGAGTGGGCTGTAGATGTCACATGTCTTCGAATTATTGGTTGTAGGTGATGCCGGTTTCCTTACAATGTTTTCCTTGAGAGCAGTGGTGATGAAATTATTTACACAAAGTAAAGCGCATGGGTTCGAACTCCTAAAACTCGTAAGTCTGGGCCGTTACCACTGGGCCATCACTGCCCTTCTGTTACATGATATAGTAACGCAATTAATTGTTTATTTATGATTAAGTAATATTTTCCTATATTGATGTATAACTAAGTATATGCCTAATTTAGTCATATCCGAGCGTCACAGTCAAAATTCGTTTCAGTACTCCCAGATCATAATCTGATAGCATGAGTAATGAGAATTGTGTCTGGGTCACCATGAAGGACCACTCAAAACATTCCCATTATTAATAATAATCTTTGATCCTCGTGGTCCTTATCCATAAAATTGTTAGTTCGATGATGAACATTTCGTTAGGGGCCTTAACAGTCACTTTGGCAGAATCATACTAAGAAATTAAATAGGTGTTATGAATCATCGTAAAATGTAACAAACTGACAATTCATTATGATCTGCGTGCGATTAATATTACGAAAAATTCATCTGTTTGACAGTTTTCTATGGAGATTCGTAAAATGATCCACATACTATGAATTGCTGTTGTGTCATTGCTAATGACGGCTGGAAATTCAGGGAATAAAAGATGTTCATAATTATGAGTTCAATGACCCCTTAAGAGATTTCATGTATGTAAAGATACACCTTATGCGAAAGGAACTCTGGTTACTGTTTCACGCCATAACGGCTGAACGGATTACGATGATGAAAATTGATCGCAATGGATTTCTTTTTGATAGTTCACCCACGTTCATTGCGTTATTTGGGTGGTGGAGCACAAAAAAAAATCAAATCAATGGTTTAGTAATATCCTACAAAACTTTTGGATTAAAATTGGGACTGAAAAAAATCCGAACTTTTGGCACCACATGCGAAGTTCATAAAATAATAGAACGTTTTTGATAAAATAACAGCAAGAATTGTTTTGCTTTTTCTCGTGAAAGTAGCTCGGTGCAGCTACACGCAATCAGGAATGGCTGTTATGGAAGTTTTTTTTATAATATTTATTTTGAAACTATGTCCGTACCTATGTCCGACCTATAGTTTCAGAGCGCTTTTTCGGTCACATTTGTGTATTTACTTAATGAAGCCCCAACACAATACTAAGCCTAGTGGTAACGGCAACGACTTACGAGTTGTAGATCGTGAGTTTGAACCTAACCAGGCACTTTACTTTGTGGAAAAATTTTTTTTCATCAACTGCTCTTAAAACGGTGAAGGAAAACATCGTGAGGAAACCGGCATTTTCCTAGTTTTAAAGACATGTGACATCTACCAACCCGCAATGGGCCCGCGAGGTAGGTTATAGCCCACACTCCCTCTCGATGAGAGGAGGCCTGTGTCCCAGCAGTGGGAATATTATAGGCTGATCATGTACAATACAACATCCATAATCAATGTGCTGCGCCTCCCCCATAGCACTGCATCATGCTGAGTGGAAGCCTTCTTGTCACGGTCACGACGTGCAGCTGCCAACATATAATATCTTTTTTATTTTTAGTTTCGTACCCAAAGGGTGAAAAGGGACCCTATTACTAAGACTCCACTGTCTGTCTGTCTGTCACCAGGCTGTTGATAGTCAGACAGTTGAGATTTTCACAGATGATGTATTTCTGTTGCCGCTATAACAACAAATACTAAAATACAGAATAAAATAAATATTTAAGGGGGCTCCCATGCAGCAAACGTGATGTTTTTTTGCCATTTTTACAGATCTTCATGCGCGAGTCCGACTCGCACTTGGCCGGTTTTTTTGCTTAATTATTCGAGTTAACTGATATTTTTTAGAAAAAAACCCTGTAGTGTTTATAGTTTTATAATTCATATTTAAGAAAAACATCGACATTTCATGCTTATCTCAGTCGATCCCCTACAGAATTTGCACAATTACATAAGAAAGAACACTGCAATAAAATTTGGCTTTACAGAGTCGCCAAGAAATGCACTCAGCAATGTCTAGAGCAGTGTTTTTCAACCTTTTTGAATACGCGACCCCTTTAGAAGTTAACAAATTCTAGCGACCCCCTAGGCCCTAGGCCCGACCCCCCAATTTCAGTCAAAAGGATGACCTCCTTTTGACTGAATTTTTGTATTTTTAGTATGAAGTGTAGGACCTAGAAATACTTGCCTTTTTTCTTTTGTCCACGATCCCCTGAGTAAGGCTTCGCGACCCCTTGGGGGTCGCCGCGAAGACCCCCAGGGGGTCGCGACCCACAGGTTGAAAAACACTGGTCTAGAGCTAGTTCCTAAGTCGTTTGCTACGTCACGTACGAAGCTACGAGCTGGTACGTGGTGTAGGCAGTGTAGGAAGTAGCCCGAGGTGTCTCGGAACATTCGGATTGTATTGGGAACACGCTTCTACTTAGTTGTCAAAGGAAGATGTAAGGCGTGAAGCTCAGCTTCAGTCTTAGTTTGTGTTGAACTGAGTTTTGATCTGATCAATGTTTTTGAAGTGAACAGTTCTTTAGGCACACTTTGCGCGTGGGTCGGTGACGCTGAATCGGGTGTACTCGGCTCCAGTTGGTCGGTGATGCTGAATCGGGTATGCTCTTTTTTTTGTTTTTCCGGTTTTTAGGCTTCCGTACCCAAAGGGCAAAGGGACCTTATTACTAAGATTGCGCTGTAGGTCTGTCCGTCTGTCACCAGGCTGTATCTCATTAACCGTGATAGTTAGTTGAAATTTTCACAGATGATGTATTTCTGTTGCCGCTATAATAAAAAATACAAAAAAACCGAATAAAATAAATATTTAAGGGATCTCCCATACATCAAACGTGATTTTTTTGCCGTTTTTATAGATAATGGTACGGAACCCTTCGTGCGCGATTCCGAGTCGCACTTGGCCGGTTGTTTTTTCTTGATCTAGTTTTGTCGGAGAATTATGTTTGGGAATGCGAAGGGGGCCTAAGCTACTGACAAAAGAAATTTGAGAAAATTTTAAGAATAAAAGCAGCGTTAAGAGGCGGATAGACATAATGTAAGCGTTAAGCGGATCTGAGGAATATAAAAGAAGTATTAAACGCATGACTTGAGTTTTTCAAAGAAAAATCTTCTTATCTCACCAATATTAGGTACCTACTGTGAAAGTATTTTTTTCCTTATTGGAAAAGTATTTTGCTAAGTAGATCCGTAGAGCGAGTATCAGGCCTGTGAGGTTGTTTCAATATTATCCCTCAGACAAAACCAGAGGAAACTGAACTTTTAGTTTATCAAAACTTTTTCTATTTCCTCGCTATCTAGTGGAACTAACGGGCGGGAGTTGTTGGTAAATGAACTACGGAAAGATGGTAACGGGTAAATTATTGTTTTAGGTTAATTTTATTATTATTTAGTTTTATGACATTTTTTTGTATTCTAACTTTTTTTTTATATAACTGAGGAAAATGGCAACACCGTGTGTGAGGTTTTTTTTTGTTGTAAGTATAAAAATATTACAATACCAAATCAGATTTTTTTTTTTTTTTAAACCGAAATATATTATTCAACTTAAAGACTTATAATATCTATAATAATAATTATGCACAAGGGAAAATTATCAAAGGGCATCAAAAAATTCGTCCGCATCGCTGTCAACAGGAAAAGTGCCCAAAAGGCTGGCAGCATTGCCACGTTGTATGGCAATGCTGATTCTTTGCCCAAAAAATAGGCCAGCCCTCTGGTCACGTTAAGAGTCGACCAAGTGTTTGGCGATGTCTTGAAAAACCAAGTGGGCACTCGGACTCCATGGCCCTAGGGTTTCAACCCCAAACGGCTCGAACATATACGTCCCGATAAGATTGGAGTATTTGCGCCGTTTGAGGTATTCTGCTGTTTCAGATTTAAAAAAAATCTGCTGATCCATACTGAAGTTACGCTACTGTTCTTAACTGTATGGTACAGTAGTTTTTTTTTGCGATTTCAAAGTTAATCCAAAAGTAAAAGTTATTCAGTTTGATGATCTAAAGCAGTTGTTAAGTTTGTAAAGTATTTTTTTTAATACCATATTATATAAATAATTGTACTTACTCTAATGATGCAAATAAAAATATTTATTTATTTATATAAAAAGCTAGTTGATAGCTTTAAATAATAGTGGTTCTGTCGGTTATAAACAGTGTTTACCCAACGTGAACTAATATTAATATCCAGATCGAAGGACCAAAAAACCAAAAACATCAAGTCATAATTATAAAATGTAGGTATGTGAGCGGATGAACGCAAGCGACCGGAAAAACGTTGTGACAAAAACTAAAGAAACCCAATATCGGATATAATTTTCTTTATTATTTTCTTGATCCTTTGATCCGTTCGCATTTCCCTCTATTAAATATCGTTATTACATTTCTTAAAATAGGACACAGATACACAAGGACCACAGATACAAAAGGAAAAGATGGGCGCATAGATGGCCTATCTACTTAAAATCTGTTTTTTTTTAATTCGTAGACTAATTTGACAGGTGCAAATGTCAAACTCCAAATTGAAAAAAAAACAAAGAACAATCACTTGAAATGTCAAATTAGTCTACGAGATTAAAAATCAGACTTTAGCTTTTTACATGGTGCGACTGCCTATCTGTCCTCCACAACCTACAACCCAGTTACTGGGTAACGCGATACCCTTTGGTAAGACTGGTTGTCAGATGGTCGGGCTTCTGAAAACCCGTGACGACTATCAAAGATCTATGAATGACAGTGGGGACAAATGGCTTAACGTGCTTTCCAAGGCACGGAAGATTCTTGGTATGTAATGGATGGTCACCCATCTACAGACCGACCGCGGCAAGTGTCGCTTTAGATCGGCCCGAGCGGCGGTTATTATTTAGCCACGAGCTAGGGGTGCCCCAGATGGTATAAGCTATTAAAAGAAAATTTATCACTGAGCGCGAATAGCGATTGCGGCGGTATTAAAAATGAATTGAAGAAAATTATTGTTTTTCCCTGTTTTTATTAAAATCTTTATTTCAGACACAGGTATAGAGAGATACAGTTCGTAATGATTATTATAATAAACTTTTATAACGACATTAAAAGGCTCAAGCAAGCAGGGAGTGGGCACTGACTGATATCTCTTATAACACGAACCAAAAGGCACAGATATTAAAACCAAATTCTGCTTCAACATGATATCTTTATACACTACATTATGCAACTAGATAAAAACTGTCTTTATACTTTTCTCTTTAGTTCAGAGCACACATAATATCACAAATATCGCACTGGTATTCTTGCATTTCTCTATATCTATGTAGATTTGTAGACATTCCGGAACAATTTGATAATAGTGTATTCATGTACATGTACTGTAAGTACTAATATACATAGGCACGTATGTATACGTAAATGTTTGTTCTAACTACATACATGTGTTAAATGTTAATGGGTTCAATAAGATGGCGTGATAGACGGCCTGACAGGTTTGAAATGCTTTATGTAGTTACCTGCTTGTGTTTACACTGTGTTAGATAGATTCAAGTATGATAAAAGGTGTATATGCAAAATCTGAAAATGTCTTATGGGGTCATTGTCATCATTACAATCTGACCAAACCTGAAATCAACAATACAAAATCTTCTGCGCTACCCCTCCCTACGCTACGCATCGACAAAATATAGGGAACAACAAATTTTTTAAACATAAATAATAATATTTGAACTGAAACATAAATACTTACTAAGTTGTCTTTCCTTTCTTGAACTTAATGTTCAGACGTCTGTTGGTTACTTAATCACGCCGTAAAAGCAGAGCGAAATTGCGAGACGTGTTGAGTAAGAATGCAGTCTGGATAGCTTTTTATACCAGAAAAGTGGTTCTAAGAAATTTCCACGCGGTCGGAGAAAGGATATTGTTGAAATATTTTAATACTGAGCTAAGTTAAGTGCACTTGGTAGTTAATAAACATTGAAATAGTAAATTAAAAAGTAAGTGCAGTTTATCTATTTTCTTAATGTCCTTCGGGAATCATCGCATTTCCGAATACAAACGAATGCTAATTTTCATGAACATCAATTATTAGATTGATCGTGTATTTTTAATTCAGAACTAAGTACTTTATTGTTGTTTTGTTTTGATTTTCGTGAGAACTATATAGAGCTGTAAAATTATTTTCCTTAAACTACTTGCTCCCATTTTTTAAATTACATTAAATTAAAAGAGTATTAACAACTCTATATACTTCCAAGTTGATTGAGAGCGCGCGTTTGGTCTAACCAAGTGCAAAGATCCCTTTGCACTTGGTAAGAACACCGAAGACTGTCGAAACACGAAGTTTGCCGAGGGACATTAAGAAATAAAAAGTTTAACTGTGAATTGTTTTGAAATATTAAAACTTATGACTGATAATTCCACTTCAGAAGTACGATGGACTTAGGTAATCTACTGCTATTTATTTATTTACAGTAGATCTTGAGAGCACAAACTTTTTTGCAACAATTCTAGTAAACTTATTTTAAAACGGGTTATTTATCATTTTTTTGTTTAAAAATATAGTTACCTATTCTTCTCATCTCTCTTAATTCTTCAAATCAAAACCAAATAACAATAAACTCAACCTAAGTAACAACGAATGCCAAACGAGAAACGTTTTTAGAAAATAACTCCCTATCGGAAAGGCCCCGGTGACGTGCGAAACAATCTGCAGATTCCTCCCGAGACCTAGTATCGCCTTTTATACCCCCCTTATAACTGCAAATCTCCAACCAACGACGACCGAGAGGTAGAAAAATGTCTTCGGCTTCTGCAATTCCCGCGTGTACCTTTTGACGCGCAATGGATTGCGGATATAATATTTGGATCGAAAAACTGTGCTTGTTTCTTGATAAATTGTCAGGAGTCAGGACATATGGTTTGCCTTTGGTTTTACTCTCGAGATTTGGGATTAAATTCCACGTTTATCCTGAAAAAAATTTGCCAGAACACTAGATGCCAAATATCACTAACTCATCATCATCTGCCTAGCCTTTTCCCAACTATGTTGGGGTCGGCTTCCAGTCTAACCGGATGCAGCTGAATACCAGTATTTTACATGGAGCGACTGCCTATCTGACCTCCACAACCCAGTAACTGGGTAATACGATACCCCTTGGTGACACTGGTTGTCAGACTATCGGGCTTCTGACGACCCTTAGCGACTGTCAAAGATCCACAAATGACAGCCGGGACCAACGGCTTAACGTGCTTTCCGAGGCACGGAGGAGTCTCGATATGTAAAGATGGTCACCCATCCACGGACCAACCTCGCAAGCGTAGTTTAACCTGATGGATCGAACCGTGCGGCTGTTATTACTTAGCCACGAGCTCCTCAAATATCACTAACTGCAAGCATGAAAAACTCTTTCGACGTTCAAAAATTACTTTAATTTTGAGCAGACAAAAATGGCCGATCTTGTTCTACTAACACGATTAGTCACTTATCCAAACCAATCTTGACCGAATTAACCTGAACCAATTTATTCTTTAACTAAGAGGCTCAGCATCAGCGCTTCAACATCAGAAAATTACAATAGAGAGCTCCAAAAAGCCGGCTATACAGGCGCTATACAACGTTTATTAGTAAGGCGGCTAGTGTTTAACTTATCAGGAAATTGATATACGGATGAACAGCTTTTGTTTCCGTTGAACTTATGAAAGATTGTTTTAAACAAACTTCGGTAATATCAGAACTCTTACAATCGATCCGTTGCGATGCTGTTGTATAATAGTTTATAAGAAAGTTACTTCTATTGTGTTCATAAAGACTAATTTCTTACGAATAGGCTTGTGTTATAATGTTAGTCAAATGTAGACTGTAGATTTGTAGACTATATTTTCTATTTTATTGTTGCCAAAGGTTGACTGGTAGAAAATGCCTATGGCATTGAGTCCGCCTCTGTACATTTGTGTGCTTAAAGTATTAAATAAATAAATAAATACTATTAACACTAATTTGAAAACTTTGTAAAATCCCTTTTAAAAAAAGAGTTATCGTGGCGTTTCTTGTCAACTTTTCTCCATAGGAAACGACCACTTGGAACCCGTTCTGCGTCTTACGTTTCTTATGTGGCCATGTAGGTACCTATATGTGAAATATTTTGATTTTTGATTTCGATTATGTCACATAAATTGTTTATTCATTCTTTTTTCTTTGTCAGCGTAAGTTATGCGATAATTGCTTAGATAGTAACGTGAGTCAGGGATAGTAACGTGACCGGCTAGGATGTGCCGGACGTAGGCACATAAATGTCGATTCTCGCTGGAGGTTTTTCTAATGCACCAAACCGCATATCTGCAATTACGGAGGTCGTATAAAGCTCATTATTATTTCTCGTCTTAAAACTTTAATGATTAGTTTTTAACATGGTGAACCGGACTGTAATAAAAGACTGGACACATAAAAACAGCGTCCCCGTCAACACACAAAACCAAAATATGTCCGGCAACCGGCAAACGAAACGAATGGCGGTCGTAAATAAAATTATAGCCGTTACAGATGATAGAAATGAGGGCCAGAAGTTTCGCCAACTTTAAATCTTTCTTTTACAACCACGATAAGATACGCAACTGCCTCCAGTTTAGGACCAGTCCCAACAAACTTGGGCAAAGTTTACTTTGTGTGTTGAATAAGTTGTTCGGCTTTCAGATCTATGGAAAACATATTTTGCCGAATACGGAACTTTGATCGAAGATTCGGAATACTTCGAACCGCCTCAGGGTTACCTTGTTGCCAGGGTTGCGGGAAAGTCCGAAAGGGACCCTGGGCAACAGGCAACTGAAGGAACACGGATGGGTTTTAGTCAGTAAAAGTCTGACACACCTTTCCGCTCTGACCAGAGCGTTAGAAGGCATTTGATGAATTCACAAATAATAAAAAAAAAAATAAGTGTTACCTTGTTCGAGTTAACAATTTTATTTTAATTATATGCATGCTGAGCTGGACTCCCATTTTGTGCAACATTGAGACGCACACCGCACCTTGATTCGTAATTTGATTTGAACTATATCAATAAGTCACTACATTTCTATAAGTATGTTTGTGTAACTTATTTTTTTTTTCTTTATTCTTTTTTAAATTCATGTAATCTGTTATCATTTAATTGTATTTTTGTGTGTCTTGTATGCACTGAATAAATGTTTTATCTATCTGTCCATCTTTCAAATTGTATTATTGGACAAAGGTAATTTTAGACGAGTGTTTTCCAAAGTGAAAATCGTCTCTAGGGGTGGTTTGTTGTTCCGAGGCACACGTAAAGGAAATTGAACTAGAAAACGTCGGATTTACAATTCTAATCTTTTATAGTACAAAAGTATTATTTTATTCAAATCCCTACTAAAATTACAAAAGAACATCTCACGTTACATTTTACGATGTAACAAAGACCAAAGTTGTTGTTGCGAAGAATTTACCGATATATATTTTAATATCTTAATATTAATGTTGTTGCGAAGAATTTACCAATATACAACATTAGTTTTTGTTGTGTAACCATGAAATCATGAAAAAAAAATCAGCTGTTCCATTTTTTTTCGCGATTTCAAGGTTGGTCCAATAGAAAAAGTTGTTCAAAATGATGAGTACTATGACCCCTTTTCGGGTTTAGCATAAACAAAAAGTAATGTTGTATATTTTAATATTAAAATCTAAAATTGGCTTAGTTTACCTCGCAAACTGACAATATAGTTTCCAGATACGGAGATATATCTCCAAAATTGTTCACATCTATTCAAACAAAAGTACGTATGAAAATGGGCTTTTCCCCGTAACGTTGTGTACCTACTTTAGTACACGGAAATGCACTCTGTAACCCGTAGGTACACTGGAATTTGTCAAGAAAAGTGACACAAAATGTACTCCAATAGGCAGTTTATTTTAATTTGGAGACGAACCTGTCTTTTATGCATCATAAATCGTTATATTATCGGGGTTTTGTTTCTAAAAAGAAAAAGAATATTGAATAAGATAATGATTTATAATCCTTCACATTTTTTCTTCGCGACTTTAGAATCAAAGAAAACGTGTTCAAGACGTTAATAACATACCGTGCCTTTTGCCAATAAAGACACTGAGATGGTTTTGTTTGTTACCTTTTAGCTTTTCCATTTTATTTCATAAAAATACCCAACCATCCTAATATTTAGTGTTCCTACAAAACACAACAACACACACACAACACAACAACACACACACAACACAACAACAATAACTTCACAACTTTTCAGTTCCCGAAGGACTAAAAAGTCATTGAGTACACTTAGTGCATACACAAACGCACTTAGTGCATAATAAAACTTTATATTTCGATCATACAAAGCAGATGTCAGTGGAAACGCCAGGAGGAGACGCCCTTGAAGGAAATATAGTGACCTTATTATTGATGATGATGGTTATGACCAGCACCCTAATTGCGGAATCAGTTCGAAACAAATGTCTAATCCATTGCTTTATAAGTTCGTAAGCATGGAGATATAATTATATTATTAGAGTGCGTACAACGAACTATGAACAGTAGAGACGGGTTTGAACAACGCGAAGTTCCTCACCACACTCACTCACTTGTCAGTTCGAGATTCATTCATTTTTTTGTATGTCACAATAAAGCGGTACAAAATGTTATTTTGAGGTGTTGGGACATTCAATCATTTTGTATGGGACATTTGAAATGCCTCTTGTATCCAATACTAATCCTACCAAACCAATACCAATCCCTATCCAATACTAATCTATAGCTCACTTGTCTACGATGCGCACTAAGCGATTTGTGCAATACGCGTACTCCATGTAATATTATATCTCTATGCTCGTAAGTTACGTTGTTGTGCAGACTTTTTTTCGTAATTATGAAGCAATGGATTAGACATTTGTTTCGAACTGATTCCCATTCTGATTGATAGTGTATTACGCAATTAGAGTGCAAATGTATAAACGTAAACGAGCCAAAAGGAGTATGTAAGGATCGTAGCAGGAGCAGGTGGCGTTCTGTAGTTTCTACCTACCCCATGGGATAAAGGCGTGAGTTTATGTATGTATTTCGATCATACTTTTAATCTGAAAAACGAGGCTTTTAAATAAACCAATACAACGAAATAGGAATGAAAATTCACCAGCAAGCGAAAGAATTCCAGTTTAAAGTAATGTAAGCGCCACTAATATTATTTAAAGCTTTTACTGGTTGTAATACGATGCGTATAATGATAATTCAGCTTATTAGAGCTTATGTTCTAAGTGCATATTGTAAGGCGGTTGTGTATAATATAGTTATATTAGTGTATAATATTAGGCACACCCGTAAGGAATGTAGGCAAGAATATGAAAGGAGATCGTATCGTTTATGCCTTGAAATAATATAGTGTATAATATTAGGCACACCCGTAAGGAATGTAGGCAAGAATATGAAAGGAGATCGTATCGTTTATGCCTTGAAATCCTGAGGAAGCTCAAAGCTACATTCATAGGATCTGGATAATAAATATTTTATGAATAACAATTACTATCAACTAGTACTAGGGCCCCTGCTTCTCACGATTTTTACGATTTGACATAACATCTAGATTTTTTTAGTTTTATAGAAAGAAAGCTAGCTTTTGCTCGCGGCTTCGCCTGGGTGGATGTCGGAAAATATCTCACGGTAATGTGATACCGGGATTAAAAGTACCAACTCTATAGAATATAGAATATTTATTCAGTATGTGTTAATCCAGGTTGCAAACTATCTGTTCGCCAATTTTCATTCAAATCCGTGGTTCTGGATGTTTGTTCCCAAACATCCAGACAAACGGGCAGACTCATTCCCACATCTCGTAGCAAATACTTTTTCAAAAATATTCAGTGTACAGTTTCGACTTCGCTACTATGTTAAGATGGTTGCCCAGAATTTTTATATTCTCTTGGATAATTCAAAAAGGCATTCCACACTGTATAACAATTTGTACTAAAGATTTGTCAATGCAAACAAATATTGTACAAAGTAAAAGTCTTTAAGTTTGGCGAGGCATGTTAACCAACATACAAGTTATATATGGTGCAATGAGGACGTGTGGCTAAAGGGTAGCTACCTACTTCCCTTTAGTCACCGCTTCAGCGAGTACCTGTTTATGTGGTTGTTTACAAATAACGGCTGAGCTACTCAGCCATTCTCTGTCAACATGTGTACACTGAACTTTGTACTGTATTATATAGGAGGTAAAGTTTAAAATATGAAGTTCATGTGGCACGAATAGCCAATTTACATACTCGGTTTGTGTGAAGACCGTTAAGTCACATATACAGTGAGATAGTTAATAATTTTTGCTTTACCGTGCACTCGAGACTGTGGCGTTAATGGTAAAGCTTGAACACAAAACTGCGTTGCGACGTCGCATCGCAAAAATCAGAGACGGTACCTTTTTTTTTTGAGCGTGGGAAATCATCAAACGACTTCTCCCGCTCTGGGCGGAGCGGAAGGTCGTGTCAGACTTTTACTGACTAAAACCCACCCGTGTTCCTTCAGTTGCCTATTGCCAAGGTCCCGGTATCCCCTTCGGATTTTCCCGCAACCCTGACAGGCGCAACACTGGCAGGAGAGACGGTACCTTAAGATTTTTCTTAGGGAAAGCTTCGTCGTTGCGAATTCGCATCGTGCCGATTCGCAGTTTTGTGTACAAGCCCATACACTGAAGTTTCAAAGTACGTCTTTTCGGCATATTTCTATGAAGACGTAAAACTTTTACTTATTTATACTGTGCTTTATTGCAAGACGAACGAAAGAGTTAACGCGAAATCTTTTTATACAAAATGTTATTTTAGTTTTACGTGGTATTCCAATATGTGAATAGCTCAAGTATACGTTGTTAGTTCGTAAGTAAAGTAAATATTTTTGTTGAAAAGCTACAAATTCTCCGTCATCTTAAAGAGAGAACACGTATGAAATTCACCTGGCAACTAAAACCTTTTGCGGTATTTTAGAAATTGCGATACGAAAGGATAAAATCGTGTACTAAAGAAGGGGTTTGTGGCTAAATAATAACAGTCGCACGGGTCGTTCTTCAAGTTTAAGTAACAATGGCTGAGGTCAGTCTGTGGATGGGTGACCATGTGCACCGAGTGAAGGATAACAATAAACTGTGATCATAACAAAGTCTCTATCGAAATAGAAAATATAGTCAGTTGACCCCTAAATTAAATGTTAATCTAATTGACACACTACGTCAATTTGCTGTGTTAAGAGGCCGTATACGAAATTTTGCCCAATTTGGTTAATTTACGTGATTTGACAGTTAAAATACTGTGTTTCTTTCTATAAGTTCTAATACACAACATGAAAGATCATTTCAATTATGATCTAACTAGTAGCGCCCCGCGGTTTCACCCGCATATGTCTCGATCCCGTGGGAATATCAGGATAAAAAGTATCCTATGTGTTAATCCAGGTTATAAACTATCTGTGTGCCAAATTTCATCCAAATCAGTTCAGTAGTTTTTGCGTGAAATAGTAACAAACATCGATCCATCGATCCATCCATACTTACAAACTTTCGCATTTATAATATTATAAGTTAGAAGTTAGATCAGAAGATAATAAATGAAATACTTTTTTTTTATTATTTACTAGCTGAAGCCTGCGGCTTCGCCCGCGTGGATGTCGGTTTCGAGAACCACTCTATCCATTGGTGAAAACAGCAAGAAAATCGGTGCAGTAGTTTTTGAGTTTATCGCGAACAGGACGACAGACAGACGCGGCGGAGGACTTTGTTTTTTAATATGTATATGTATGTATCTTGGATTGATCGATACACAAATATCAAGTTGTTTTGGTTCGCTGGTGGTCAATTTCCTAAACAAATATTTTTCCTGGAACTAGGTATTCAATTTAAAAAAATACTATAAAAACAGCTATTCTCGACTTACGTGTTTGACACCGTGACCTAAAAAAGTACCTACAATGCTATTATTATTAAAAGGAGAAACATGTGCTCTGTAGAATATAACACAAAATACCAGAAATTTATGTGTATGTACTTCAGAATAAAAATGCAAATTAAATAAAAATGATACAATAACTAAAACATGTCGCGCTCGCTAACTTAAAATGTTTTTCTGAATAAGCTCGGCGACTTTTTAACGTATAATTTTTATGCAGAACCACTTTATACGGTTTAAAAATGACTGTAAGAGAAAACAAATTGTTCTAAAGATTCCTCACACCCGCAACTTAATAAAATGGAGGCAATCAATTGCTTTTCCAACTCGCCACGATCAAGATGATACTCAATCCGATAAATTGCTTGATCAGAAATTCTATTCGATTATAATCGCCTTTATAAGCTTGGCCGATTTAAATTTAAAGTGCTCCTTGAAAATTCCTCGATTCCGACTGGGTCTATCGATTTTCTGAGGAAAAAAACGACGCGATTATCTCACGATGTTCTGGCAAATGGGTTTTCGGACCCGAGGCCGGTTGACAGCCGGCTTTTATTATCAAGAAACGAATTGCCACTCAGAAGTACCTACGGAGCTACTCACGAATGTAACAGAGGGTGATCCGAATGTATTCAGAACGAATACATATGCACCGTCAGTGTGCCGTTCCGCTAAAGTCTCGTCTTGTGTATTTGTAAAACAAAGCGCCCAGCTAAAGTGGCCAGCTTGCAGTCATGAATAAATGTACGAATTCGTATTTCGTGTACGCAACAGTGCTCGTAGGAAATATCAACTTTTATGAAAGAGGAAATAATGTGAAAAATGAAATGGCTCCACACGACCTGGATATTGTGGCTCTTACGGTAAGATGTGCAAACTTGACCGAGCACCTTCTGCTGCGGATGGGACACATTGAAGCACAGGTTTGTTTTATTACATAGTTGTGTGTTTTGTATGAGTATAACGTGATATTACAAGCGTTAAGTCCTTGTATCCGTACTTATTGCATGCCATATTTGTTAATCGTTGAGCTCCTTCAGTTCTGAGTTGAGCTACACGATTGAAAGAAAGAAAAGAAAGAATAACGTTGACAAATCGATTGGATCAATCGGTTGAATCGATTGCTGACAAATGCGTGCACTGACTGGACATGTACAGGTCGACTCAAATCTGTGTGCCATGTGAATTACCTAATTTATTTTTGACGTGTTTGTACGAACATACTTACAAAAATAAAATCATTTTATAATATTTTTGTAATCATAAATTGCGAATTAAACCAATACAAAATCATCTGCCTAGCCTTTTCCCAACTATGTTGGGGTCGGCTTCCAGTCTAACCGGATTCAGCTGAATACCAGTATTTTACATGGAGCGATTGCCTATCTGACCTCCACAACCCAGTAACTGGGTAATACGATACCCCTTGGTTAGACTAGTTGTCAGACTTTCGTGCTTCTGACGACTCGTAACGACTGTCAAAGATCCACAATTGACAGCCGGGACCAACGGCTTAACGTGCTTTCCGAGGCACGGAGGAGTCTCGATATGTGAAAATGGTCACCCATCCACGGACCAACCCCGGCAAGCGTAGCTTAACCTGATGGATCGACCCGAGCGGCTGTTATTACTTAGCCACGAGCTCCTCCACGAGTCGACTCAAATCTGTGTGCCATGTGAATTACCTAATTTATTTTTGACGTGTTTGTACGAACCTACTTACAAAATAAAATCATTTTATAATATTTTTGTAATCATAAAATATTGCGAATTAAACCAATACAAAATATAGGTAATATTTATACAGATGAGATACATTACAAAATTTTGTTATTCAAACAATATGTTGGTAAAATATTTGGTTGTTGATTCAGAGTGAATGTTTTATTATCGGCCGGCTTCATCCGGAAAATCTTTTAATTAAAGGTCGTTTTGTTTATTCTATCAATAACGCAAACAATAATGAATTTAAAAGCTCCGGACGTTGATGGTCAACATGTTATAATTAAATTAAACTTGATTTTAACTCCTATTTGGTGTTTGAGTTTGTTTCTAAAGCCGGGATTAAAAACATCTATGTCCAACGGGGGAGGTCTAACCCCCCGAAGTTTCATTGAATAAAAGTTGACAGGAGTCCGACGGACAGGTACCTACTTAGTTACTACTTTGGCAACTAGAATCAATTCTATTTCTTTGTTTGACGTTCAAAAGTGCCATATATGTGCCTATTTGAAATAAATTATTTGACTTTGACTTTACGTAACATCACAAGTAATGAAACGGAACCGCTTTCCTGAGAATAATAAAAATTCCCATGGGAAATTGAAAACGTAAACATTTAATTTGGACAAACTGGTGCCATTTATTCCATTCGCAATTAACGACACATGTTTGCAATTTATTCTCAAAAGCCTTTGGTCTATTTTGAACAGAGTGGTAATGAAGTCATCACATTAAATGAAATCACGTGGGTATCCTACGAGAAGCTTATGCACAATAATTATATAATGTTACCACTGCTGGGACACAGGCCTCCTCTCTGTGTGCGGGAGTGGGCCGTACTCTACCACGCGGGCCCAGTGCCGGTTACACATTACACACTTAGTACAAGACAAATATCATTTTGAGGAGCAACTGTTATTACAAATCTTTTATCCGCTATCCATATTTAGGAACTATATTAGTTAATTGAATTTGAGGAGGCTTTGCTGTTGATAATGCAACATTAACTCGATTTTATACATTTCACTTTCTTTTACCTTTTATTATTCTAATAATAACAATAATTCATTTATTATTTTTTTCTAATGGCCGATAACAATTAAAATTCTATTGTGTCTCGTTAATGACAGTTGGAGGTTTAATGTACAAAACCGGCGGCGTAACAATACGAAAAATATCATAGTAAAAACGCAATGAGAGCTCGGTACTTGTGGCACCCCGACTCCGACAGGTTAGGTTCCGGATTAACGTCGGTGGCACGACTGGTGTCTCGATATGTAATGGATGGTCACCCATCCACGAAATGACCGCGGCAACCGTAGCTTAACATTCAATCGATCGGTGCGGCTGTTATCATTAAGCAATGAACCCCTCCCCTCTGTATAAGCTGGATAAAAAATTGCAGCTACATTATATCGGCGCGGGATTTCTTCCTTAGACGGCGCACGACGGCGAAGTCCCTAATATTGGTAGGCTTATAACTAATTATGTCCATTTGCCATCAACCTGACCCAATAACTGAAACCGAACAATACACTGATTGCTAGCCCCTGAAACGTGGTCCTATAGAAAACAAATTTGGGCCAGGTGGCGTATTATGACGTTTTAATGCCATCATGATTCCAGTGCAAGAGAGATAGAGCTATACAGTATGCAAGCGTAAACACCGTTGTCACTCAAACCATGGGTACTTGACTTAAATATAAAAATAAATGAATCAGTAACTACAAAAAAAAACCTTATTTTCATTAAAAGATTTTAAAAAGTAAATATCCGTCACTGTCCCGATACTCATGGATACGCGTGCGAGATAGCTACGAAACAGCTGACGGCCGATCATGTAACGTCCCGCGCGCCCCGCCCGCCCCCGCCAACCGCCGGCCGCGGCCGGTCGTTGCCCTTGCGTGTAGGGTGAAATATTCTTGTGGAAAAATATAGATTTTCTTTAAAAAAAAAAGTTTTATTTTTCCATTGATTTTACGTTCTATAAATGAAACCAAACCACTGGTTACAAGGATAACGGTGTTTACACTAACACCCTGTAGATGACCGCTAGCACCATCCCGTTTTCAGTCTGGAATCATAATTTATACTTCATAATACGGCCCCAGAAAGCGGTTACTGCATTTTATTAAAGGGATGTATCAAGCATTGAAACCGTTATTCAATACCGCTTTGTGGTCCCAAGTACCGCAAACCGGGCGCTAAGTAATGCGGAATGGAACTTCGGGACCCACAGAGATCGCTGATTACTTCTGAAAGGGATTTAAAATTAATGAGGATTGAAGGTCTTTTGAAATCGTTATGCTCCTTCTAAGTTTGAGTTGAGAATTTAGTAGATAATGTCAAAAAGTTTTAAGCTGCGTGGTTGAATATTCAAACTTCGGAATTAACAGGTATTTTTACTGCTTCGGCAGTCATTCAACCCTTGAATTCCTTGAAAAGGGTTGTTTGCAAATAACCCTTTTCGAGGAATTTAATTGTAATGAATCTTTACATTCTTATGATTTTTAGAAACACATTTTCTCTTAAGGCTGTACCCTACCTCAGATTTTATCTCGCTCGCACCATACTACTCGCGAACTGAGTGACAGCGAGACAGAGTGGGGCGCTAGCGGGTCTCAAGCCTCGAAAAGTGTAGGTAATTGCTTTTTAAGATAAAACGAATGGTAATAAAAAAAAAAAAAAAGTAAGAACTGCTTTATATATAGTTCAGTTATTAAGCAAAGTTACAGGACCTAATTTGAAGTATTTTTTTATTACCAGCGGTTTATAGTTCTGTTTAGAGGTAACTTTGGATTTTTTTTCTATGGAGAAAATTTTATGCACCTAATCGTGTTTTCGCCAAACATAGGACCTAGCATCAACCCTCAACTTTAACATTACATTTATTTCAAAATTAATGCTACACTATTTTCGGCTTAACGGAGGATCATGCTAAGCAATTTGAGGT
The DNA here is from genome assembly GCA_947522985.1 of Lithophane socia. NCBI lineage: Eukaryota > Metazoa > Arthropoda > Insecta > Lepidoptera > Noctuidae > Lithophane > Lithophane socia. Next base: position 4,929,347 of record OX383267.1, read on the forward strand.
AGGGTGCGCCCTTAAACTGGAAGTCGACCTTAACCTATTTGGGAAAAGGCTACGCAAATTGATTGTTTTGCTCTTAGTAAGTAGGATACCACTTCCCACTATCCTACTAATAATATTATAAAATGTGAAAGTTTGTACCTATCTTTAAATGTTTGGATGTTTGTGACTCAATCACTCAAAAACGTCTGAACGGATTTGAATGCAATTTGGCACACAGATAGTTCATAACCTGGTTTAACACATAGGATACTTTTTATCCCGGTTGTACGTTCCCGTGGGATAATGTCCGACCTCCACCCTGGCAAAGCCGCGGGCGAAAGCTGGTAGGGTATAAAAAGATCCACATTATCCACACAGTAGGTACGGTTTCACCAAATGTAACAAAAAACAAATCTTTGAAAGCATCTTATTAAAACGGTTCCACTCACTACCCACTGACGATAACTGGCAACCAACAGATCCACTTTTTCCGTACAAAAAAACACAATCATCTACCGTAAAATATCTCCGGAAAACCGTTCCTAGATTTGTCCGGTTTTATTTAAATTATAGGTGTCAAGTTTCCGGTTCGTCAACGGTTGCCGCGCGGCGATGGCAATCAGCGATGCGGATTTTGTCCACTAATTGGTCCCTCAAAAATATTTTGGAATATTTATAACTAGCTGCGCCCCGCGGTTTTACCCACGTAGTCTATATCCCGTGGGAATAACCGGATAAAAAGTATCCTATGTCCTATTCCAGGTCATGGTCTACCCATGTGTTAAATTTCATCTAAATCTGTTCAGGCGTTTTAGCGTGAAAGCGTAACAAATAAACAAACACAATTTCGCATTTTATAATATTAGTTAGGATTTCAAATCGGCCGGCTGTTAATTGCTGTAGCTAGTCACAATCCCTTAATGTTTATCCTAACTAATATTAATATTATCGATGCGAAAGTGTGTTTGTTTGTTGGTTGTTTTGTCACGCTTTCACCCGAAAACGGCTGAACGGATTTGGATGAAATTTGGCACATGGGTAGACCATTACATGGAAAACGACATAGGATTTACGGGATCAAGACATAAGCGGGTGTAACCGCGTGGCGTAGCTAGTAATTTATAAAGATATCACGCGGGCGAAGACGCTGGTGGAAGCTAGTTGTAATTAGGTAGGTATAGCTCATTTCGTATTCACCTTGGAATTGCCGCGTTTTGCGATATTGAATCGAAATTAATTAAAGGCACAGCGTGATTATGAATATTAAGAGAGTTATTACTAAATATAAAGAGCCTATGAATAATTTGGTAAGTATTAATCAATTTCGAAGTTGGACTTTGTGAAAGCATACACAAAGTTTTCATCAAAGTCAAAGTCAAAGTCAAATAATTTATTTCAAATAGGCACATAATATGGCACTTTTGAACGTCAAACAAAGAAATAGAATTGATTCTAGTTGCCCCTTCCAAAAGGTAGTTTTCGTATGGAGAAGAATGGGCAAGAAACTCCACCGTTACTGTTTTAAAAATGTTTTACAATATTTTGTATACATTAATTATATAATTATATGTGAAGACGATGCACCTATAATAAGATTACTGTACCACAAAAGGTAAAAAGAATTATAAATGGAGCAATAATGAATAAATTAATTACCAGATACATGGTGCTCACATATTTACAAAGATTGTAAAAGTATACGATATTACAATAGTCCATCGTGATTCCAAGAATCTGCTGTTAGAATAATATTATAGTGGTAGAAGTAGCCTTGTTTAGGTGACATTAGAATGTTCTTGTCTAATCTGTGATCAATGTCAAGCCGCGGTCCCACGGCCTGTCGCGTACTGGCGCGCGGCCACGCCTGTCGAGGCCTGTCGCGGCCATTGCCGAGCATTCCCACCACAGTGCACAGGCCTCATCTGATCGACGGGTCCCACGGCCTGTCGGCCTGGTCTGGACTTTCGTTGCGTCCGTTCCATTGCAAAATTCGTATGTTGCTATTTTATTTTTACTCGACTACGGCGAAGAAAAAGGAGGGTTATGATTTTGACCGGTATGTATGTATGTATGTCAAACTCAAACTCAAAGCATTTATTTCAATTAAACCATTTACAGGCACTTTTGAATTGTCAAGGAGTCGGTCAGTCAGAAATATGAAGCTAGTTGCCCATTCCAAAGCGTAGTAGGTACCTATGGAGAAGAACGGGCAAGAAACTCCACGGACACTCTTTTAAATCAAAATATTGTTACAAAATATTGCTTACATCATTTATGTTGAAATTATACATGTGAGAACAATGTAGAAAGCACGTTAAAAGCGTCCGCAATTATAACATAAAAACAAATCAAAAATTAAAATAAGCCATGGCAGCTAAGAGATGACCAGTCACAACTGACGGCGCCCGTTCACGAACATGACGCATGGATCAGCACCATTCAGCTCAACCATTTTGAAGGGAGCTAAATGATCCAACACACGCGCCACCATCAGCGAGCATTTGAGTGAGCATGACATTCCCAGCCGCCAGGGCACAATCAAGTCAATTAAAGACAAATTACCCGGTAAATGGCTCTATAGTACATAGTACTCACACCTGTGCTATGCAGTTATATAATACAAAGGAAATTGAGTTTATACAATGCAAAGATGGTCTTCAATCTTCAGCAGCTCCAACATTATTTTCGAATGTTAATTAGTTAGTTGTGGTTGTGGAGCAGGACCAGCATTAAGCCAAGCATTTTTATCAGAAATGTAATCCTCCAACTTATAATATGCCTGCCTGCATAGTGTGCGTTTTATACAAGTTTTAAATTTCGTCTCGTTCAGTTGAAGTATGTGGGGAGGAATTTTATTGTAACATTTTAAACAGTACCCCATGAAAGATGAGTCTACTTTTGCCAGTCTGAAACCTGGTTGTACTAATAGGTCCCTATTTCTAGTACTATAGTTATGTCTATCACCTCTTTTACTAAAAAGATGTAAATTTTTTCTTACGTGCATGATGTTTTCATAGATATATTGACAAGCTACCGTCATGATGTTAATATCCTTAAACAGTTCCCTTAAAGAATCGTGCCTGCGGAGATTATAAATGGCTCTAATCGCTCTTTTCTGCAGAATAAAGATAGACTCGATGTCTGCAGCCCGTCCCCATAGTAAAATACCGTAAGACATGATGCTATGAAAGTAACTAAAATAGACTAGCCTCGCGGTATCTACATCAGTAAATTGACGGATTTTTCTGACAGCATATGCTGCTGAACTTAGCCGTCCTGCAAGAGATGTTAAATGAGAACCCCATTGTAGCCTTGAGTCGAGCGTGATCCCCAGGAAAACAGTTTTATCGACGAATTCTAGTTTCTCTTGATTCAATATAATCACGCAATCCCTATTTTTGACGTTTGGTAAAGAAAATTTTATGCACTTAGTTTTTTTTCCATTTAATACTAAATTATTAGCAGTGAACCAATTTTGGACCTGCAGTAGGGCGTTATTTACTTCGTCAAAATTTGTAGCACGTCTATCTACCTTAAAAATTAAGGAAGTATCGTCAGCAAATAATACCATGTGTGGCTGATTTTTTAATAAATGTAGTAGATCATTAATGTACACTAAAAAGAGGAAAGGACCCAAAATCGAGCCTTGTGGAACACCCATTTTTACTTTTAAACCTAATGAGTTGATACCGTTTATTTGAACTTGCTGTTGTCTATCATTTAAATAAGATTTTACTAAACTGAGCGCAAGTTTTCCAAGTCCGTAATGCTCAAGTTTCAAGAGTAAGGTTTCGTGATCGACGCAATCAAATGCCTTGGAGAGGTCGCAAAAGATTCCTATGGCGTCTTGGGCCTCTTCCCACGCGTTAAAAATGTGTCTTAATAAGGTTACACCTGCGTCGGTCGTACAACGCCCTTTGGTGAAACCATACTGTTGGTCGTGAAGGATTTTATTTGTGTTAAAATGATTGAGCATTTGATTCAGCATTACCTTTTCAAACACCTTGCTGAAAACCGGCAGCACGGATACGGGTCTATAATTATTAGTGTCTTTACTGTCCCCGGATTTGAAAAGTGGTATTACCTTACTGTATTTCATTAAATCCGGGAAGACTCCTTGATCCACACACAAATTAAATATTAAGGCTAAGTAAGGCGCTATGGTTTCAATTATGGAGGTGCAGACTTTAATGGACATTCCCCAAAGATCCTCGGTCAGTTTGATCTTGATTTGCTTAAAAGCTTTTATTACTGTTACGGGGTTAATATGCTTAAAGTTAAATTCAATCGGGCAGGCTGAAACGTTCGCCCTTACTAAATCAAAAGAGAGCGATGGCGAGGAGTTTAAGGTTTCAGTAGTTTTAAGTGGGATACTGGTAAAGAAATGTACAAATTCTTGAGCAACTTCTTTGCTGTCGCAAATGAGACCGCCACCTGACGTCTCCAGTGTGTAATCGGAATTATGCTTTTTTTTCCTATTCGTTTCATTATTGATAATTTTCCAAACCGTCTGTATTTTATTGTCTGCTGATTTAACTTTGTTGCTAATGTATAAGGCTTTAGCTGCCCTACAAGTGCTCTTAAAAGTTCTAGAATAAGTAGCAACATACTTATTAAAAGTTTCTGTGTTAATATAAGGCTTAAGGCCATACAGCTCGAAAAGTCTTTCCCTACTTTTTCTGAGTCCTTTAGTTGCCCAATCACTAAATAAAAACTTATAGCTGATAGTTTTAGTGTTTTTCTTAAAAGTATTATTGAACTCGGTTTGGACTACCGAAAAGAATTCTTTATACAAAAAATTGACATTGTTTATTGAAAGGTCCTGATTACTTAATTTACGAACTAAAGTGCTATTAAATTTATTTAAATTAACAGCTGTTACTGGTCTGAATTGAATCTGCACTTTTTGTATTGATAAGTTGGACTCAAAAGTTACGGTTTGCCCACTGTGATCAGAAGGGAGATAATTAACGATGGCTTTATCTAAATAGTCGCAGCAACAAAACACATTATCAATACATGTAGCAGTAGTCTTAGTTATTCGGGTTGGATCTACAAACACATTTGACAAATTGAAGGATTTAAACAAATTTAATAATCTACTGGTATTAGAATTATTTTCTAAAATGTTAATATTAAAGTCCCCGCAGATAATTACCGATTTATTCCCAGTTGCAAGTTTTGACAAAACATCTTCCATTACTGACTCAAATATAGAGTAGTTTTGATAATTTGGGGGTCTGTAAACGCACACTATGACATGCTTGTCCAGCTCAACACAAGACAGCTCAATGCTATGTTCAACCGATAGATCAACTATGTCTTTCCGGGTTTTTGATTTAATACAACTTTTAATTAAGATTAGTGAACCACCACGCAGCATTGATTTTCGGTTAAAACAACTGGCCACACTGTAATTCTCAAAATTAATTAACATTTCATAGTCTTTTAACCAATGCTCAGTTAAACAAATAATGTCAAACATTGTTTTTTCTAAAAACAATTCAATTTCCAATTGTTTGGAAGAGAAACCTTGAATATTTTGATGAAATAATTTCAAGGATTTCTGCTTAGCCCCTTTTGTGCAGTTAACTTTGTTAGTGCTAGAAAATACCTTTTTTTTATTAAGTGTAACTAAACTGTTATTGGTACCTTCTGTTGTCTTACAAACTAGTTTAAAGTACTAATTTGAACCACCTTATCATTAGTACTATTACTAATTGTGGTGCTACATGACTTCGACATACTAATTATGTCTGGGTTAATATTAAAAGCTAATAGCCTAGCTATTTGACGTCTAAAACTAATGGGCAGATACACAGTATCCCTAGTCGATCTAAGCTTATCAACAAAAATGTTGGTGTCAAAAAATATAAACTTGTCACTATGGTGACTAACCAAAAAATGCATGTAATTATTCAACTTATGAATGTAGTTATTTTGCCTATTTGACAAGTGCTCAAAGTAGGGAAAAGCACACAAAATTATTTTATTACAATTCAGCTTCAGTAGGTCAGTGACACTATCAGCGATATCATCTTTTTTAACATTTAAACTATTACCTATAAGTACAGTAATAATGGCATTAGGATCATATTCATTTCTAGTTATTGTAGACATTATTTGATTATAGGAAGTCTGAGGCATGCATAAGTTTAGAGAAGAATGACTCAGGTTGTTACTAAGTAATTTTCCTAACCCTTTTCCAAAACTATCAGAAAACAAAATGGAGCAGCAACAAACTTTACTACTACAAGTGCGAGATTTAGCTTCTGTCTGAACTACTTGTAATGGACCTTGTTGGGGAATCGAAACCTGAGCACTTCCTGACTGGTATGGGTCCTCTGTAGCTTCAGGTTGGTGAGTGCCAAGATTTGATTTCAGCAGGTCCACTTTGTCTGCATTAGAGTTGCACATGTCCAAGGATGTGCTCCTGAATTTGTTTTTCAGACCTCACATACTTAGTATAGAGTGAATGAAGTGATGCTTCTAGTACCTGAATTTCAGACTGTAAGTGTTGAGTGTCAAACTCATAAATGTTCTTACTGTCTTCTAATTTAATTTGATAATTATTTAATTTATTTACAAGAAAACCACGTTCTTTCCTTAACTTAATATTATTGGAACTGTGTTTTTGTTGTTTCCTGTATTTATTGCATTTATTTATGATTCTATTTAGCTTTGCATATTTTTTAATTTTATTTTGACTTAATTTATAACTACTATTATTATGTTTCATTAAAGAATCTTCAGTGAGGTCTTCTGTTACTAAGGAGTGCTGGTTGCAATGAGTGTTTAATAATTCACTATACAAGTTATTAGATTCCTTAGCCTGAGTACATTCTTTTTGTTTCTGTAATTTAGTAATTTGTGTATTTGCATGAACTAATTCTTCTTCTAGGTCCCTAACTTTACATAAAGCCTCCTCATATATGTTACTGCAGTTGTTGAAACCATCTGTGACCACCCGCAGTTTGTCCCGTTCATCAACAACATCTAGGTATTGCTGATGTAGGATCACTAGCTCCTGTTTTAAGCCTGTGTTTTTGAAAACGACGTTCTCGACTTCCTTCTCACTTTCATCTATCTCCTGTAACAGCTGTTGACATTTACTGTTTGAAGCCGCAAGATCATGAACAGCCGTTCTCAATTTAAGCTCCAACTCCTGAGCAGCAGCCTTACGGGTCATCACAGGCATGGTTTCAGGAATTAGTACTGAAAATAGAATTAAAGGAACGGTGAGAACTACTTAGACAGACAAACAAAGGAAAGAATGCTAGAAATGACAGGAAAAAATGGGAGAAGTTAGTGTTGCTTTATAGAGAAATGAGGTAGGCTGTTTATCTAATTTAATGCAAACAGATTAGATCAGATCACAAAGGTTCACTGATTTTACTTTCTTATGATTTTACTTTTCTATAAGTGGGTAGGATGTCTAGATTAAAATAAAATAGAAAAATAGTTTTACATTAAGATATGCAAAAAAACGTTAAACAACGTTCTTGTTGTTGAGTAATTCTAATGATCTACTAAAATTATTATGAAAAATTCACAAAAGTTTCGTTATCTTATCTAAGGAAAGGTACAAAAACAAAGCGACTTGGACCCACTGCAGAGTGCCAAATCAACCAAGAATGGTTATTCTAGGGATAAATGAAGGCGTGTTACAGAGCCTAAAAGAGGACTGTGGGATAATTAAACAATATAAATAACAATACTCCCCGTTTAGATCCGCAGGTCGAACATCAGCTGTTCGTGGTAGGTTACCGGTAACGGTCGGCAGCTAAACACTGTGTTTTACTATGAATATTTGATGGATAACAATAATCCTAGTATTTAAGCAGTTATTTCACATTTAGTAATATTATTTCACCTTAATTACACTTAAAAATAATTAAAACTAATTTTTAAAATACGGAACAAAATTTTGGCATGTCACTCAAGCAGTGTTGCCAGCCGAAAAAAAAAAAAGTTGTAGAGAGAAGAAAATGTAAAAGAAGAGTATGTTCATCTGTTCCCTTGGTTTAGTCCATTCAACCCCTAGAATCTCAACCCCTGTCCACTTGTATCTTCTAAACCACTCATCACAATTTGACAAATAAGGTATCGTTAGAAGCATCTTGATTGTCCGCTGGTTATAGGCAATGTGACGTCACATTAAATTAAAAATGGCGCCCTCTAGAGGAAATAAAGTCAGGAACTAAAAAAAAAAAATGTTTAATCCTACTATGTTGGGTATCAAATGAAAGGGTTTAATGAGCACATTTCAAATATATATATGTTATAACCCCAAAATAATAATAAAAAAAATTAAGTATTAAAAAATAAAACCCAACTACGACTGAAAAGGTATAAACAAGACACCACAGCTGCCGTCCACTAACTAAAAAGCCGCTAAGTGCAAAAAGTAGTTTTCGAGAAAACGCAAAAATAAGTGGGAATTGATGTCTCTTGAAAAGTATGCTACCTAGGAACAAGGTTGCAAGTTATATACGTAGGCACAGTCTTTTTGCAAAATATGTGATTTAGTTCATTCATTTATATTAATCACATTTTATTTAAATTCATTTTCTAACTTTTAGCTAAGCAATTTTTTTTCATTTTTACATAATATACTGCACTATAAGGCCGCTAACCATACCTTAACTGCTTTATAGTGAAGCAATTTCTTGTAGCCGCCACGTATTGTACTTATAGTAAAAGTTATCAAAATATACTTAGTTATAAAGCAGTTAAAGGATTTTAACAGACTTATAGCCTAGTAACTAACACTTGGAAGACTAACTTCGCTTACTTAGAAAGCAGTTATGGGATTTTAAACGCTTTTAAGCTCGGTATTGTAAATCATATTTTATACTGGTTCTCCTATTGCTTAACTAGAAGGCAGTTAAAGACATCTCGCTCGCAATTAACTGCCTTTTAAATAAGCACTTGCGGGTAAAAAGTTGAAAAGTTAAAAACTATTTTATGAAAATCAGAACTTTATTTATTAATAAAAAATAAAAGACAATCAGTACGTCTAATTAAATTGTGTAGGAACTTAACAAATAGCTTATTATTTAATTAAACAATATAAAATAATAAAAAAACAAGTTTAATCAAACTTTTACAAATCTTATTCAGTAATGCGATCACAATTACATCTTTAATAATAATCAGTATTCGCGAAACCATAGGAAAAATTATATTATAATTATTTTATAAAAATACCCAAAACATGTAAGTATCGTTGTTGAAAGCTTTATGGCACATGAAACATATCACAATCAGAGATCAATAATTGCCAAGTTGAAATAATATAATTGTGCGTAACACATAACGTCATAATCAATTAAATATTAGACTTTATATAAAAAACTATAAATTCGGCCATTTTTTATGCTTAAATATTAATTTAAAACTTTAACAAAATGAGTAAATCAGATTAGCTAAATAAGCAATTATACCTAGTAACACTCGTGTAGTATTATCAAAATTAAGTAATAAAGTAAAGAAGAAGTAAGATGTACGTCTTTTCTTAGGTAACCGATGGCCAATAATCTCTTCTGTTCTTGTAAATTCTTGAGTATGTCGTCGCGTTATTAATTTTTTGGGAAACGTTTTAGTTATTGATGTTTTCCTTTTCAATATTGGTTTACTTTTAGGGTTTGATACTGTATTTTGTCTTTGCATGTCATAACCATATTCAGTATCATCACTAAAAAACTAACAGAGTCATTACTGTCATAATCTAATATTTCTGGTATAATGCAGTGAAAAGAAGATGGTATCGGGGAAGGAGGCGGCATCGATTCGTGGCAGTATATGTGTTTCACGCTGTTGAGTTAATGTTTCTATTCTATTGCTTCAGAGTTTCTTCTGGTTGGCTATAATTATATGTGATTTGTGTTTCATTGAATTTTTGAAACACTTTTGATGTCATCGAGTAAGATTCTTGGTAGAGAAGATTAACTAAATCGTTATTGTTCATGCGGGGGTACTTTGATTCTTTTTGGCTAATATTAGAGCAAGTGGAAATGCGTATAGATGGCATGCTGTTAGTGTAAAGGCGTTGTGCAGTTGGAAATTCCTGGTCCACCAACACACTATTCATCATAGTTTGGATCCTTGATGATACACCGGAACGTCTAAAATACAATGAAATATAATCAGTTAATTAATGAACCAATTATACGACACATCTCTTGCGCACTATTAGGTATAAAACAATCAGCAATCGAAACAGATACCTACAACAACAATTACGATGAACTTAGAAACAGTAGGTACTTTAAAACCCTCTTGCAATAGGTAGGTACATAATGAAAACTAGCAGCACGCGTTTTACCTGTGCAGGTATTGCGGAATACAGAAAAATATATGGTAACAAAAACAGGCATTTATAAAGTTAGATAAATTAAAAACAATTCATTCGTTTTTGCTTAAAAGATTTACAAACATCCAAACATACTTTCGTATTTATAATAATATTACAAATAGCTATTTATTACAATAAATGAAATAATAATGTCAGCTTACCTTTGCATATTTTGCGCCATTCTCGTAATTGTGGCGCCAAAAATCAAGAGACGCGCCACACGTCGGTCCGCTAACGAGCACCCGAAGTGAAAAGGCAGGAATTATAGCCTGAGCTGGTCAAACGCAAACGCAAATCACGAGCGTTTAACTGCTTTTTAGTCTAGTATTGTCGTTTAGCTGCTCTCTAGCGATTGATATTTAGCTAATACTAATTTCAATACATAACTTAAAAGCCGCTATTGGCGTATAACTGCTTTATAGTTAAGGCACGATGTTCAGATGGTTATTTGTGACACAATACATGAAGGTAGTTAAAGACGCTTAGCTGCTTTTTAGTCAAGCATGACTAGATAACGTACTTTTAGTTAAGTAAATTTAGAAAAAAATGATACATCAATTTGCCGTTAAAGTATGTTGACGTCTTTCTAGAGAAGTATTGTGGCTTAGCCGCTTTTTAATTAAGGGAGTAACGAAATTTATGTGGTTTAACTGCTCAGCAATGTTTTGTATCTCTAAAACTATAAATCATAGAAAAATGATTCTTACACCAAAAGATAGAGCATCGAAAGTTGTATAAGACTACATTACAAAGTGAAAAACGACCAACTGTGGCTTAACGGCCTTTTAGTTAGTGGACGGCAGACAGACAGACAAATTAAAAATCCGGAGTCACACGTAATCTGTCCGATTTATGCCGCCCTAACACGTGTGACTCCGGATTTTTAATTTGTCTGTCTGTGGTGTCTTGTTTATACCTTTTCAGTCGTAGTTGGGTTTTAGTTTTTACCCGACTACGGCGAAGAAAAAAGGAGGATTATGATTTTGACCGGTATGTACCTATGTATGTATGTATGTTCATCTGTTCCCTCCTATCTTCCAAACCACTTATCACAATTTGAAAAATGAGGTATCGTTAGAAGCGTTGTGATTGTCCGCTAGTTATAGGCTATGTGAAGTCACATTAAATTAAAAATGGCGCCCTCTCGAGGACATAAAATGAGGAACTTAAAAAAAAATATAGTTTAATCGTACCATGTTGGGTATCAAATGAAAGGGCTTAATGAGCACATTTCAAAAATATATATATTATAACCCCAAAAGAATTAAAAAAAAATCAAGTAATAAAAACTAAAACCCAACTACGACTTAAAAGGTATAAACAAGACACCACAGACAGACAAATTAAAAATCCGGAGTCACACGTAATCTGTTCGATTTATGCCCTAACACGTGTGACTCCAGATTTTTAATTTGTCTGTCTGTGGTGTCTTGTTTATACCTTTTAAGTCGTAGTTGGGTTTTAGTTTTTATTACTTGATTTTTGTTTTATTACTTAATTTTTTTTGTTCTGTTATTCAATAAACAACTGTTGTTTTATCAAAAACATCCTTTAAGATCAGGTAGAGTATATCAAGAAGTACTTTTTTTTTTTTCGAATATGTGAAATCATCAAATTACTTCTCCCGCTCTGGGCGGAGCGGAAGGGGCTGTCAGACTTTTACTGACTAAAACCCACCCGTGTTCCTTCAGTTGCCTGTTGCCAAGGGCCCCGGTATCTCTTTCGGACTTTCCCGTAGCCCTGGCAGGATATTATGTAGCACCTAGCATTTTATTTCTTTCTTCAGTAAAGATATAACACAGAACAATTTATCACTACTTACACTATATTATAAAACAATGTCTGCCGCGTCTGTCTGTTCGCAATAAACTCAAAAACTACTGCACCGATTTTCATGCTGTTTTCACCAATGGATAGAGTGTTTCTCGAGGAATCTGTCTTTCATTGACTTGAATGTGCCCTGGCGGCTGGGAATGTCATGCTCACTTAAATGTCTCGCTGATGGTGGCGCGTGTGTTGGATCATTTAGCTCCCTTCAAAATGGTTGAGCTGAATGGTGCTGGTCCATGCGTCATGTTCGTGAACGGGCGCCGTCAGTTGTGACTGGTCATCTCTTAGCTGCCATGGCTTATTTTAATTTTTGAATTGTTTGTATGTCATAATTGCGGACGCTTTTAACGCGCTTTTTACATTGTTCTCACATGTATAATTTCAACATGAATGATGTAACCCATATATTGTAACAATATTTTGATTTAAAAGAGTGTCCGTGGAGTTTCTTGCCCGTTCTTCTCCATAGGTACCTACTACGCTTTGGAATGGGCAACTAGCTTCATATTTCTGACTGACCGACTCCTTGACAATTCAAAAGTGCCTGTAAATGGTTTAATTGAAATTAATGCTTTAAGTTTGAGTTTTTTGAGTTTGAGTTTGAGGAATATAATAACCGACATCCACACGGGCGATTTTGGTTAGGACGGGGCCTTAGATCCTAGTTAATAGGCTAATAGGGGTACTTTGAAAAGTCAGCTGTGTAGTTTTGAATATCATAAATACGCACACAATAACAACAGAAATTGGCTATTCTCAACCATTTTTTGTCGTAACAACTTTATCCGGACCTTACCTTTGATCCAATTAGGGGAAAAGTATAAGAAAAACATCAATTTGCCTATTTACTGTTCGGTCCCTTCCACTCGATTGGAAAAGTAATGCTCCGTTAGCTGTGTTGTTTATAGCAGAGTCCATTGTATGGAAACATGGGATAAACGTTAAGCAGGACCAAGTATTGGAGATGAAAAAACTCCGACAATGTATAGTGCGTTCGCGATTTAGTTGCCAAAACTGTAAACAAATATGCTTCTAGATGTTGTAGCTATGATGCCTGGAAGGGTTGCGGGAAAGTCCGAAAGGGATATCGGGACCCTTGGCATCAGGCAACTGAAGGAACACGGGTGGGTTTAGTCAGTAAAAGTCTGACAAGCCCTCCCGCTCCGCCCAGAGCGGGAGAAGTCATTTGATGATTTGCTGGTGCTGATCCACGTGTCATGTTCGTGAACGGGCGCTGTCAGTTGAGACTGGACATCTCTCATCTGCCAGGGCTTATTTTTAATCTTATATTTTGAATTGTTTTTGATTATTTTTCATTTGACATTGTTCTCACATATAGAAGCATCAAGAATACTGTACCCAGGATTTTGTAATATCTATATCCATTTTTAAAAGAGTGTCCTTGGAGTTTCTTGCCCGTTCTTCTCCATAGAGATCTACGATTTGGAATGGGCAACTAGCTTCAACTTTTTGACTAACTGACCGATTCTTTGACAATTCAAAAGTGCCTGTAAATGGTTTAATTGAAATAAATGCTTTGAGTTTGAGTTTGAATTTCCCACACGCAAAAAAAAAAAGATGTTGTAGCTTTAATACCAACACATACATAAAGTTCAGTTTGCACTACAATTTTTGGTCAGTCAGTCATTAAATCATTAATTGTTGTAGTCTATATATTTTATATTGGCGATGGCGTATTAATTTCATGTTAGTTTCGGAGAGTTTACCATCAAATGTATTTATTTATTTTATTATTTATGTACACACAGTAAAATACAAAAAGATACGACATAATTAAAATATGAGTACAAAGGTACTGCTTATTTCTTAAGAAATTTCTTCCAGCAGACCTGCGAAAGGAGAAATGAAAAAGAAATGTAGACAATAGTGTGTGAGAACAAGAAGAGAAAAAACATGAATATGCGAAGTCTTAACTAAAAATAACAAATATACCTACACATATACGCAAGAAAATTAACATATACTTAAATAAATACATAAAGCTTAAATATATAAACATAAATACACTATAGGTACCTATATAATAATAAATACTCAAAGTTGAGAGGAAAGATAATGCTCTTTTACACGAAGTTTAAATAGAGAAACAGTTTTCAAATCACGAATACTAGGCGGAAGTGAGTTCCACAATCTTACAGCATGGACAGAGAAGGAATAAGAATAATAGTATATGTAGTTGATTATTTTATTATATTGAAATCAGGTTCATAAAATAATAATATATTATGATTGGAGCCAATTACTACTCCTATTCTAATAGTTTTAGATGTATTGTTACTCTATTAAGTTTTTGATAAAAAATCTGCCTAGCCTTTTCCCAACTATATTGGGGTCGGCTTCCAGTCTAACCGGATGTAGCTGAATACCAGTATTTTACATGGAGCGACTGCCTATCTGAACTCCACAACCCAGTAACTGGGTGATACGATACCCCTTGGTAAGACTGGTTGTCAGACTTTCGGGCTTCTGAGGACCCGTATCGACTGTCAGAGATCAACGAATGACAGCTGGGACGGACCAACCCCGGCAAGCTTAGCTTAACCTGACGGATCGACCCTGAGTTCTATACAACATGTAACAGAATAAGCGCAAGACCTGAAAGTAGTTTGCTCAGAATCGGCTTCTGAATCGATTTCCATCATTATTTATATGTGTTAATTTTTCATGAAAAAAATCTTTTCTTTAACTGAAATTAGAACCACCGCGTCTTACCAAGGTAATAAGATATTTTATTTAAGGAAATTTAAGCCTTATCTCAAAGGAATAAAGCCTATTCAAATGCATAAACAAATTTGTAATACGCTCATAGCTATCCTATGTTTCATGTTTAGTCAGGAAGTCTATTTTGTAAAAAAAAACTAGGTGTCGTTTAATTAAATTAAATTACAGATATTATTTTAGTCTTATAATTTAATATTCTAATTGGGGTGTATGAGCTCTTGCGTTTATTCCGTTACAGGTTGTATATCACGAGCTATTACGTTTTTGATAAATGATATGATAAATTGATTGATATAACTATGATTAATTAAGTATTGTTTAATTTATTGGAGCGACGTTCTTATGAAATATTAAGCCATACTAATATTATAAATTCGAAAGTAACTCTGTCTGTCTGTATGTTACCTTTTCACGCCTAAACCACTGAACGGATTTCGATAAAATTTGGCAAGGATATAGATGGCATCCCGGGGAAGGACATAGGCCACTTTTTATCAACATACCACGCGGGCGAAGCCACAAGCGGAAGCTAGTTTTATTATAATCTACGTATAAAAAAGAGGTCATGGGTTCATGGCAAACAGGAAAGCTTACTGAGAATAAATAGTTGCTATGCGACTACAGGTGAGAAAAACACTTCTTTGCAAAAGAGCTCAAGGAAATTATCGGAATGTTCTTGTCCGTTGAGTGTTTTTATACCTTTAATATTTGATGTTCGTTTCAAAGAGAATAAACAGATGAAGTACATGAAAAAAATATTGAATGCTTTTTCTTTAAATATAAAAATAAATCCCTATTTCCCTTGGTCACGCCATCACGCGTGAACGGCGAGACCGATTTCGCTAATTCTTTTTCTGTTGTGTTTGTTATTGTCAGGAGAAGGTTCTTATAAAAGAAAAAATTAAGAAAATTGCGCGGAAAATTAGAAAATTTAAGTTAAGGGATAAGCCAACAGAGAAATTCATTAGTCGACCAATTTTAATTAAATCAATAACGCGGCGATGTTTGAACTTAAGAGTAATTAACCACCATAATATAAAATTATTTCTATTCTAACCTTAGCGCTTTGACAATATAAACTTTGACAGGAAAAAGTCTGTCGGGTCAGCTAGTTTCTAGATAAGAGTTCATATCAAAGCCAAAAATCGCATAGCTACGGTCAAAAATGAATTATTAAGCAAATTGACACCCTTACTTGACACCATACTTCATTTTGCTGTGAGTCATGTTATACAACTACTAGCTTCGGCTCACGGGTTAAACCGCATATGTCGCGATCCCGTGGAAATAATAATATCCTATGTCCTAACTCAGGTCATGGTCTACCCATCCCAACCAAATTTCATCCAAATCCGGTCAGTTGTTTTAGCGTGAAAGCGTTACAAACAAACAAACTCGCTTTCGAATTTATAATATTAGTTAGGATTAGGATAGGATAGTTAGGATTAGGATACTTAGGTAGATATGATATCAAATAATGACAGTTGTGATTTGATTATTACGGATAATTTAAGTTGTCAGTCATTTCGCTTAACAATTAATTTCCATGACTACATAAAATGCTAGTCACTACATCCTACTAATATTATAAATGTGAAAGTTTGTGTGTTTGGATGTTTGTTACTCAATCAGGCAAAAACGGCTGAATGGATTTGGATGAAATTTGGCAAACAGATAGCTTATAACCTGGATTAACACATAGGATACTTTTTATCCCGATATTCCCACGGGATCGAGACTTACGCGGGTGAAACCGCGGGGCGCAGCTAGTATCTAATAAAACAAAGTTCTCCGCCGCTTCTCTCTGTCTGTCTGTTCGCGATAAACTCAAAAACTACTGCACCGATTTTCATGCTGTTTTCACCAATGGATAGTGGTTCTCGAGGAAGGTTTTAGTATATAATAACCGACATCAACACGGGCGAAGCCGCGAACATCTAGTAATCAGATCATCTAGTAATAAATAAAATGTAGATGATACTATAAAGTAACGAACCTATACGATCCGTTTATTATTTTATCTGTACCGTCCATCCAGTTTATCCAGGTAATATTATACGAATGCATTCACATGCAGCAAGTTTAGTTAAAGCCGAGTCGTGCCGTGAATATATCCGTGAATTTCGTGAATATATAAATCCCGAGTTTCACACTGCTACATAAACTCATCCCCGTTTATTCCGACTATTCATCCTGTTTTTAGGGAAAAAATTAAAATTGGGAAGTTGTGGATCGGTGTCACGAGCAATATTTATTTATTTATTTTATAACTAGCTGCCGCCAGCGGCTACGCCCGCGTGTAATCTTTATAAATTATAGCTTATGTTACTCAGGGTGAATGTAGCTTTCTAATGGTGAATGTAGCTTTCTAAGGAATTTTTGAAATCGGCGCAGTTGTTTTTGAGTTTATTCTTTATAAACATCCACACAAAAATACAAATCTTTCCTCTTTATAATATTAGTGTAGATGTTGAACAGCTGGTGACCACTGGTGGCCCAGTGGTAACGGCAGCGACTTACGAGTTTTAGGTCGTAGATTCGAACCCTGACAGGTGCTTTACTTTGCGTAAATTATTTCATCACCACTGCTCTCAAAACGGTGAAGGAAAACATCGTGAGGAAACCGACATGTCCTAGAACCAAAAATTTGAAGACATGTGACATCTACCAACCCGCACTGGGCCCGCGTGGTAGATTACGGCCCGTTCCCTCGCATCGACAGGAGGCCTGAGTCCCAGTAGAGGAAACACTATTGGCTGATTATGTATGTATGTATGTATTATGTAGAGCCTTGTATCGGAAAAACGTAAAAAAGTAGTGATAGTGATAAATGAGAGCGGTTGAGTGGGTTTCAAGTACAATTTGCTTGAAAAGTATCGGGTTTGTTTGAAGTTTTTTGTGCATCCGTTTTCTTTGCCACCATGTAACATGAAAATACATTGAATTTCATGCGAGCGATCTACTAACACATCTTAGGCACTCACAATCAATCTGCCAAGCCTTTTCCCAAATATGTTGGGGTCGGCATCCAGTCTAACCGGATGCAGCTGAATACCAGTATTATACATGAAGCGACCTCCACAACTCAGTAACTGGGTAATACGACACCCCTTGGTAAGACTGGTTGTCAAACTTTCGAGCTTCTGACGACCCGTAACTACTATCAAAGATCCACGTTTGACAGCCGGGACCAACAGCTTAACGTGCTTTTCGAGACATGGAGGAGTCTCGGTATGTAATGATACCTATCCACGGGCCAACCACGGCAAAAGTAACTTAACCTGATGGATCGACCCGTGTGGCTGTTACTACTTAGCCACGTGTTCCTCTTTACATATCAACATCTTAGACAGTCACGTGGGCTATGTATAAGTAGTCTGTAAGGAGATCGGGCATCACCCGGTTAAGGGAGGGACATACTTTTAAAGAGTGTGGTACACATGACAATGCTTTTATATCTAGCATCTTGTTTAAGTAATCCTAACTTTATATATTTAAGGTGTATGGTGGTGTCTTTTCATACACGAAATCTCTTAAGGGGTCATTTTCATCATTATGTACAATTTTCGATAAGGGACCAACGCTGGAATCGCGGAAAAAACATTAGCTGTTCTCCACATTTATGTTCGCATAGCTTGTCAAAATGTACAATTTTAACTACACTAATATTTTAAAAGAGAAAAGATTTTCGTATTTTTGTTTGTAATGAATAATCTCAAAATCTACTGGACCGATTCAAAAAAATATTTCTCTATAAATAGTAGAGGAATGCTATACTATCTCTGAGTAACTTACACTATTTTTTATACAGAAATAAATTGTAAGCATTACTACATAGCTATTATGAAAGTACTATGCCAGGAGTAAGTAGCCACAACTTTTTCAAACCTTCCTGTGAAAAATGACAGTGTGAAAATGAAATGTCGGAGAGGTAGGAAATTGAAAAATTGATTGATACGCACTAAGGAAAGAAAAACGATTTACATAAGACCTTTGGTAGGACGATGGCAGTTTTTAAAGGGAGGCAAGGGTCAAGATAAATCATTTTTCTGAGATGTACCTCTCTGGAGAAATGTCTGGACTGGTACCGTACATTCGTAATTTAGAAAATCGATTTGCCGACCATTTTTTTTTACATTAACAGTCGCACGGTTCGATCCATCAGGTTAAGCTACGCTTGCCAAGGTTGGTCCGTGGATGGGAGACCATCTTTAGATACCGACCCTCCACTGTACCTCGGAAAGCACGTTAAACCGTTGGTCCTGGCTGCCATTCGTGGATCTTTGACAGTCGTTACGGGTCGTCAGAAGCCTGAAAGTCTGACAACCAGTCTTACCAAGGGGCATCGTATTACCCAGTTATTGGATTGTGGAGGTCAGATAGGCAGTCGCTTCAGTTAAAATATTGGTATTCAGCTGCATCCGGTTAGACTGGAAGCCGACACCAACATAGTTGGGAAAAGGCTAGGCAGATTAATTGCATCGTTGCTGTGATCCGGTTCGAAGGAGCGTGGCAATGCAATAACAGTCAAATGGGATAGTTTTGTCTCTGCTGAAAGGCATCGTGTGGTGTCTCTGATATTGCCATTGTTGGCAGAGACTATTACAATCAGGTAGGCCTATTTTTTAATCATTTAACTAGCTTCTACCCGCGACGTTGTCCGCTTATTTCGCCCCCCGACCCACCGCGACACATCCTATCGCCCGCCCGCGCTATTACTTCGTTTTCGCTAAGCGTTATTTCGGACTTTTTTTCTCTTTGCTCCGCTCCTAAGGGTCTTAGCGTGTTAAATAGCCTATATGCTTCCTCAAGAATGGGGCTATCCAATGCAAATATAATTTTTCAAATTCGCGTTCAAACAACCGACAATTTTTTTCACATATCCGAAACCAACCATAATTTTAAAGCTTTAATATTTCGCAAACGGATCCCTGAATCCAAAAATAAAAGAAAACTCTTTTTGTTTGTGAACATTTTCACAAACTTTTCACAAACAAAAATAGTTTTCTCGATTATTTTTAAACGACCTTTCCAACGATATACAACACCATGGGATTGACCAGAAAAAAAAAACATCCCCATAACAAAACAAAAAAAAATGACGATTTTATTTTACCGCTTTGCGGACGTAATTTATATGTATACTCATACCAAATTCCAGCTCTCTAGCATAATAAACACCCACCCATAACTAAATCCCAAATGGATCTCAAGTCGTTACCCCAATATCATAATCTCTAACTGTCTATTATTACCACATATTTACAGTATTTCAAGGATTAGGGAAGTAAGATGAAACACCAAGATATTTCGTCAGTCATTTATATTTCTTTGCCAACATCAAGTTCAATATTCTACACCATACCATCACATCTCCTATTCCCCACATAATATCACTATTTAGTTAATATTCCAATATTTATGATAAAACTAACAGGTTACCTTAATTTACAGTAGATCTCCAAGTATTCCATGCCGATCCATATTTTAAACTGACACAGCCACTAACACGTCCTACCGTCATGAGCGCCCGACCCAGAAGGCCGTTGTCGCGCCATTTTACCATATCCAATCTTTCGGTGTTGCCAGTACAATATCCAAAAATTACCCGAATTAAGCAATGGGATAAACTGGCCAAGGTCACGCGCATGATGCGTGTGTGTGGCCGATCTAGCAAAAGTCTATGAGCTAAGCCGCGGACAGACAGACGGACAGACACACAGACAGACGGGTTTATGGGTTCCTTGTCATTTTTAGGCTTCCGTAGTCAGAACACTAAAAATGGCTTCCTTCGCTTCTAGTATCAACAATAAAGTAAATAGGTATCTACCTCAAAAATAGCCAGACATTGCCTTACCTAAGACACCTTGTAAATACTCAGACCAATTTTCTCGGGGATTTTTCCATTTGCTCGATGGAATTGTAACTATATTTCTACTTGAATACTTTTTCGTTTCGTGGAACAATTTACAGGACGAAATAAGTTAACTATTTTGCTTCATTTTTGCGGTATAGTTATTTAAAGTGGGTAAAGCATTGACCTTACCCGCTTAAGTTTTAGTCAAAGTCAAAGTCAAATAATAAAATAATTTATTTCAATTAGGCACATATGACATGATGATTACTTTGTTAAGTATTGTTTTATTGTGAATTTGAGGACTATGTGGATATTTATTTTTCGTTCTGTTATTTTTAGCGAAGGTCAATTGAGAACTTTATGCGACCTACCCAAATGTCCTTTCTTTGGTATTGTTCGTCGAATCGTTGAGCTCCTTTAGTTCTGAGTTTAGCTCCACTATTACTGACAAATGCTTGCACTGTCACTGCCACTCAAATCTGTGTGGTTCTTTCCTCAAAAGACCATTTCAGACTCTAATCTACATGATCCTCATATGGCCTGACCAAGATTATGTCTGGACTTTCAAAGAGACTGTGACCTCTGAGTTTGATTCGGCCTTTCTTCTCAGAGTAGTCAGATAGGAAACGCCGACCTCATCTAGCTTATTTTTATAACTTTTTAATATGACGTGTAAAAGTGATTTCAATATCCTATTTACAGAATAAACAATTTCATTTCATTTCATAAAAGGCACTTTTGAACGTCAGTCCCCACGTAAGCAAATGCTTACGAGTTATATAGATTCTGTAAACTTTACTGACTGATCTCAGCATTTTATTGGCTTCAAAAAGTGCCCGTGGAGGGGCGAAACACGTGTCGAGTAACATTGGTTTAGGTTTATTGTTGCACCTTATCCGTATCTTCTGCATGTGCATATTATGCAAGCGGGAGGGCAGGGCATACTGCGTCCAAGCCTGAATCTGGTTGCGGAATTAATACTAATTTGGATGAATTTATCCCAAGAACAAACATATCATTGCAGTTGAAAAACATGTTCAGCCATACATTCCAACTGCTAATGTAAGTTTGTACGCACAATATTGGGAGATTTATTTTTAAGTCTATGTTATTTTAAGACCATAGGTTTCTAGGTTTTCCTGTAATCTGTAAGTATAGATTATTATTTACATTTTTTTTTTAAATTATAGGCTCAGTAGTTTCGGAGATAAGGGAATGGTCAATTTTCATCAATTTTCTTAAATAATTTGAAATCTGTTTATTATAAAATTATAAAAAAATACACTTGACACCCTCACAGTAAGCCCTTGCATTTCATATGTCACACTCACACGGTACAGTGAGCAAAACTTTTTTTAATTTGTTATTTGTCTCCCAAAAGTAACTAATATTCAATATTCATTTATTTACGTAAAACGTCCATATTTGTAAAGTGTACCAAATAACTTAATCGGTACATTAGATTCGGAGCAAATTGGCTGTGACAGACGGACAGACAAACAGACACACGAGTGATCCTATTTGGGTTCCGTTTTTTCATTCGGACATAATATGGAACCCTAAAAAGTCGGTTCAGTTGAAGATAATCGTTATTCCAGATATTTATTTATATTATTTTAAACAATGCAAATCTTTGAAATCTTTATTCATCCATTGTATTTGGCTGTATCCCAACAACTGAAAATATGTAGTATAAAACTTCAGATAACTGTATACCTACATCAAAGCTGTGGTTTCACAAATTAAAATTCGTTGAATTAATAATTAATAAGTCGGAGATATGTCAGGATTTATTCCATTAGAACCATCAGAAAGCATCATGTGGGCACAAGGTGGGTTTCGTGCAATGAAAACACACTGGGCGTGATACACGGTGTTTATTAAAATTACAATTTGACACTATAACCTCAAATTAAAATTAATCACAATAACTTAAAACCAAACGAAACGTAGGACAGTTCCTAGACTAGACTGGAGGTTCTGTTCTCCAGGACGGTCAGCAGGCAAGAGAGCTCGCCCTGGCGCCCCTCCAACAGCTAGGCTCCGTCGTAGCACGAAGTTAGCCGCGTGTCAGTGTTGCCACTATAGTTGCAAAACTTCTGAAAAATTCTGAATAATTCCGGAATACTTCTGGGAAAGTTTCTTTAAATCAGAATTATTCAAAATGAATATAATTAAGTTTTTTTTTTTGCTGAAAAATCGTATTTTGCATCGATCGTCGATCGTCGCCGCCGCTGCCCCTCTATGCGCCGGCGCCAGCCGCTGCGCTCCTCGAGTCGTGCGTGCAGGCAATGGCGGTGCGGGGTGCGGTAAGACGGGAGATGCTCCCCGGAGAAGTTTTCCCTCGCCCCGCGAGAAAGATTCGTACCCCGCAATCGAATGTTTCCGCGGAATATTTCGCCTGAATAATTCAATGGGAATAAACGTGTTTGTTTGTGGTGTGGTGGGTGAGTTAATTATTGTTCAGTGGCACATACGTAAGTAAAATATAAATGTTTATTTTATTATAAATGGAATTGATTAAGTATATGTTGATATTTTTATAGGTAGATAATTATGTTAGCCTGCGATTAACAGGATTTTAATTCATTTGTTTTTAGGTCGGTACCTACTTATTTCGAAATCGAATGCTATTTTGGAACGAAGTTCCTTATCGCGCGTTGTGAAAGGGGGCTAGACGGAAAAAATTCTTACGAAAAGTTGTCACGACACTTTTTACCCGACACTTTTTGCGCGACGCAAAGGAGGGTAATGTGTTTATTACCATGGAATGGAATGGAATGGAATGGACGACTGGACTGGAATGGAATGGAATGGAGTGGTGTGGAGTGGAGTGGAGTGGAGTGAGGTGGACTGGGGTGGAGGGTCGAAAATCGCTTGAACCTTTTTTTTAACCTGCTATCGTTAAGCAAGTTAAAAAAAACAGGTGCAAGCGAATTTCGACCTTATTGACATTTAAAATTTAGTTTGTTTTTTCTGACATTCTCGTTACCTAACATTGCTCCATTAAAATCCGGTGTTTGCATAAATGTCAATAAGGTCGAAAATCGCTTGAAGGTCGGAAAACATTTGCTTAACGATAGCAAGTTAACTTCGTTCCATCCGGGTGTCCCTTGACACCTCTCAAGTTTTTTTTATGTCAGTTGTGGAATAAAAAACCAGGCCTAGCATATTTGATTGGTTTTTTTAAAAAGGGTTAGGTAAGTAAGTACCTATGTTTTTGGTTAGTTTGTATGTAGCTCTGTACGCATCGCGAGGATTCGCGAGTCGCATAGGTAGGTATTAATCATTACCTATAGTGCGTTGCAAGTTGCAACTAAGAATGTGCCCGAGTCCGCGCCATCTTGTGACGGCTGTCAAAACTAACGATTTCGGTAGGGTCAGCAAAAAACCGCGCCCCGCTCCCAGTCGCGCTCGCGAGTATTAATGTTCTGTGCGCTCGCGCTGCCCATGACGCGACGTTGTGTGTGCTTAAATTGATGCGACGTGCACTCACAACCATAAACTTAATATACCTACCGCTCACAACATAACTAAAATAATCTATTTTACAACTTCCAAGCGCGAAATAGGTAGTAAGGTCGATTTTCCTGGTTTTTTTTTGACAGTTGAAATATTCCCAAAGCTTCGGAATATTTCCGAATACTTCCGAAGTATTCAACGGGAATGATTCGGAATTTTTCCCGCCAGCATCTATAGTTGCCACCACTCGCGTCACGTGCCGCGCTTCGTTTAGCGACCGTACTGATGACCGTCTCCGACAAATATAATAAAAACCGGCCAAGTGCGAGGCATAAAAATCACGTATGTTGTATGGGAGCCTCCTTAAATATTTATTTTGTTCTGTTTTTAGTATTTTTTGTTATAGCGGCAACAGAAATAAATAATCTGTGAAAATTTTAACTGTCTAATTATCACGGGTCATGAGATACAGCCTGGTGACAGACGGACAGACAGAGAGACAGACAGCGGAGATAAATTTCTCAGGCATGACGGTTTTTTCACGATGTTTTCCTTCTCCGTTTTTGAAGCAAGTGATAATCATACAATACGCACAGGAGGAGGCTGGAGGCATTCGGAGGCTTAGTAATAGTGGTAATAGGGTTCCGTTTGGCACCCTTCCGTTACGGAGCCCTAAAAATAACAAAAGATTTTTTCTAGAAATGCTCGGTTTTATAACCTGCCAGTAACATAATATGATCTATTCTTCCGCACCGTTAGTCGTGTCGTTAATCTCTTTAGTAGGTCATATAGGTCTGGGCCCACGCATTCTAGATTCAGGGTACATCGCCCTGTCATAATATTATCTAGATTAAGACAAAGGACGTTCAGAATTGAGGGCACATTAGGCTTTGTTACCCAGAAAACGTAAAAGTCCATTCGTCATCCCATTATTATAGACTCTACCTAATACCACATATAATAATAGAGTACTTGCGTACTAACACAATAACACTATTTTCACGACCGGAATTATTAGGAGAAGTCACATAATTGTTACTTAGGAAAGTAAAAAAAAACAAGTAATAAAAACTAAAACCCAACTACGACTTAAAAGGTATAGACAAGACACCACAACCAGACAAATTAAAAATCCGGAGTCACACGTGCTAGGGCATAAATCGAACAGATTACGTGTGACACCGGATTTTTAATTTGTCTGTCTGTGGTGTCTTGTTTATACCTTTTAGTCGTAGTTGGGTTTTAGTTTTTATTACTTGATTTTTTTTTAACTTCTTTTGGGGGTATAATATATATATTTTTGAAATGTGCTCATTAAGCCCTTTCATTTGATACCCAACATGGTACGATTAAACCATTTTTTTTTTTAAGTTCCTCACTTTATGTCCTCTAGAGGGCGCCATTTTTAATTTAATGTGTCTTCACCTAATAGCCTATAACCAGCGGACAATCACGACGCTTCTAACGATACCTCATTTGTCAAATTGTGATAAGTGGTTTGGAAGATAGGAGGGAACAGATGAACATACATACCGGTCAAAATCAAAATCATAACCCTCCTTTTTTCTTCGCCGTAGTCGGGTAAAAACTAGTCTAGTATTAGGAGAAATTACTTAATTGTTAGTTAGGAAAGTAATAAAAACTAAATACTTACCCACATACATACCTACCGGTCAAAATCATAACCCTGCGCAGTAGTGACGTCACATAGCTTATAACCAGCGGACGATTAAGACTCTTCCAACAGTACCTCATTTGTCAAAATATGATGAGCAGTTTATAACTTATGAGGGAATAGAGGAACGAACATACATACCCAGATACATACCGGTAAAAATCATGACCCTTCGCCGCCGCGCCGTAGTCGGATAAAAATAAGATACTGAAGCTAATTTTATTATGAATTGCATAGGAGTTTCATCTCTGGCACAAAAACTAACAATACAGATCCAATGTGGCTGAAACAAAGTTGGATAACAATATATCTACAGTTTTTTTTATCAAATAATATTTTGGTACTGTTTGTGATTTGGTAATTAAAGGTACTTTTATGACCACTTCCATCTTTACTCTAGAAAGAAAGAAAGAAACATATTTTATTTTAGTATTCTACGATTAGCTTCCGCTAACCGTCACCTTCACCCGCTTGATATCTTTATAAATTATAGCCTATGTTACACCAGTAGAATGCTATCATTCTACTGGTGAAAGAATTTTTTAAATCGGTCTAGTAGATTTTGTGTATATTCATGTAAAAAAAAAACCTTTTCTATTTATAATTTTACTTTAGACTAATTAATAGACATAATAATATTCTCTTTCTATCCAAAGTGACAGTTGTTTTCTAAATTTTTGAAATCGCATCGTTGAAATCTTTCTACAATCTGTAATTTTATGTTTCTTTTCTTCCGTTTCTGCGGTGGTCATGCTACGCGGGCAAGTAGTATTTGCTTATAATATTTGTTGTTTACGAAGAGTGTTTAAATACAATTCTCAATAAATAAATAGTTTTTGGTTGGCCAAATTGACACAGATAAAATAAAAAAAGTAATTAAAACACAGTATTTAAAAACACTTCGCAACATTTATTTGTCAAACACATTTTTTTTTCTCATAAACAAATTGAAACGGTAGCCCGAACCACTGTTTACTTTCCCCCATATAAAAGCATGGATCCAGCGCTGCAGCGCTTGAGCTGAAAAGCTCGTAAATTTCATAGATAGCGCTTGTCGCTGCTTGATTGAGGATCGTGAATCTTCAATAGATTGACGCGATAAAATAGTGCGAATAGCGGTGCGAGGCGATGACGTCATTGTGGAGACGTCACGGGAAGATATTTTCTAGCTGAAACTTTGCATTCTGGTAGTTTGACCTATATTCAGGGATTCCTATATGAGGTTGTTACAAATATATAATTATTTTCTCACGTTTTCTGGAAAGAGACGTTCTGGCTAGTATTGTAGTTCTGGATTTTACTAATACTTTATTTAAATTACAATTGTCTGTCACTTATTTTTTTAATTTTTAATTGTAAACCTTTGCATGCCCACGTGACGGTAAAATATGGAGAGCTTTATTATAAAAACACCTATGTACTTACTATACCCATGTTTGCAAAGAAATAAATGATTTGATTTGAATACGAAACTTGACATTCACTGAGGTAGTGTGGCTATCAATACAAACAGGATATTGCCGTGCCACTGCAAGCCAATCTATTGTTTAGTAAAATTCTATACAAAAACAGGAAGGCCAATTCTCGTACTTAAAAGACGCTCACATTCAAGTCGCTATCTGTCAAACTTGTCAAAAATGTTAGTAAATTGATTGTATTTTTTTTTACTTATTGTGCTCTCAGGTATCTACACCAGGGTCGTGGGATAGTCCGAAACGGATACTGCGGTCTCTGGCAAAATAAAGGCAACTGAAGGAACATGGGTGGGTTTTAGTCAGCAAGAGTCTAACCCGCTAGCTCCTCCCAGAGCGGGAGAAGCAATATGATAATTACCGACTCCAAAAAAAACCGGCCAAGTGCGAGTCGGACTTGCGCACTAAGGGTTCCGCACCATTATCTATAAAAAATTAAATTAAAAATTTAAAAAACCCCCGACAAAAACAAAGCGTCTAAAAAGTAAAAAAATAATATCATAAAAGTTGTAGGTAATATTTTGATCCAAGCGTCGTCGTGTCGGGGGACGGCTAATGCAAACGCCGACACACACTAGGCATAATGAATGTATGCCGTTGTAGAAAGGATAGCTGCTGTTAACTTCCTATTTTCATTAGCCGTCCCCCGACACGACGACGCTTGGATCAAAATATTACCTACAACTTTTATGATATTATTTTTTTACTTTTTAGACGCTTTGTTTTTTTTTTTTTTTTTTTTAAAAAAAAAAACGTTGCCCCACACTAAGAATTTCTTCCTGTATCGTGGGTGCGTTTACAAACATAGAAACTCACATACACTAACACCCAGACCCGGAACAACTACTTGCAGATCATACAAATATTTGTTCCGTGCGGGGATCGAACCCGCGACACGTTGCGCAGCAGTCCATCGCTGAGCCACTGCGCCAACCGTGCCGTCGTGTGTCGTTGTTTTTGTCGGGGGTTTTTTAAATTTTTAATTTAATTTTTATTTCCAGCTTTTTAAATGTTATATTATATTACTAGTAGAAACGCTACGATCAACACGCACCTCGCCGAAATCTGCGTAGCTGTACGTTTTTTGCCACAGTGAAGCTTGTTACCTACTAATTTACTCTCATTTATCTTTCCTACTCCATCATCAGACCTTGATCACCATCTATCTGTAACCTATTCATTGAGACCTTTCCAATGAGTCCAAACACGATACCTCAGCTGTAAGTTCGTGATGGAGTTGGGTATCCTGGAAATTCCAGGTGATGCTGCAGCATCAGCTCAAGGTTACTACATATATTCTTTTCATATCATTGAAATATGAGAATTCTAAATTTCCAATCGATTAGACCTGTGGAAGATGCTCACATCCATTCATCAACTAGAAAAGAGCTGATAATTTTCAAACGGCTGAACCGATTTTCCTTGAATCATAGCTAAGAACACTCTCGATTAAGTCACCTTTCAAATAAAACCAAAAAAAACTAAATCGGTTCAGCCGTTTGGCAGCTACGATGGCGCAGACAGACACACAGATACACAGATACACAGATACACACGTTAAACTTATAACACCCCTCTTTTTCCGTCGGGGGTTAAAAACGGTAAAAATAAAGAAAGAAAAATGCGTTTATTGGCATTGTCACACAAAAATACACCTTAAAACTAAAAAAAAAACAGAAAACAGTCATTACAATGCCAAAAGGGGCTCAGCTCAAAAAAAAAAAAAAAATAATAATAATAAATAAAATGAAAATATCAAGTTTGTTGTAAAATAAATATGTTTTAATTAAATATTGGTTTTATTTTAATTACATTATTTAGTTTTAAAGGGAATATGTAACTAAATATTCTGTGAATATTTCAAGCGTCTACCTATTGCGGTTATCAATATCGAGCAAAAAAATCAAGTTTGTTGTATGGGAGCCCCCTTAAATATTTATTTGTTGTTATAGCGGCAATAGAAATACATCATCTGTGAAAATTGCAACTGTCTAACTATCACGGTTCATGAGATACAGCCTGGTGACAGACGGACAGACAGACAGACAGACAGACAGGCGGCGGAGCCTTAGTAATAGGGTCCCGTTTTACCCTTTGGGTACGGAACCCTAAAAAGTACTTACACTTGAACATAATGATGTACAGTAAAATGTTTGTACTAGTCCGAATCAGGTTCTTCCGGAAAGAAAAAAATTAAAAGATTCCGGGTAAATTGGAAAATTCGGAAAAATTGAAAGTGCATTTTCTATTGGATTTTTGTATGAATGTTGGCTCAGCTAGTTATTAATACATCCTAGTGTCAGTATAATTGTCGTGGCTAAGTAATAACAGGCGGACGGGTCGATCCGTCAGGTTAAGCAGCTACGCTTGCCGGGGTTGGTCTGTGGATGGGTGACCATCTTTACATATCGAGACTCCTCCGTGCCTCGGAAAGCACGATAAGCCGTTGGTCCCGGCTATCATTCGTTGATCTTTGACAGTCGTTACGGGTCGTCAGAAGCTCGAAAGTCTGACAACCAGTCTTACCAGTTACTGGGTTGTGGAGGTCAGATAGGCAGTCGCTCCATATAAAACACTGGTATTCAGCTGCATCCGGTTAGACTGGAAGCCGACCCCAATATAGTTGGGAAAAGGCTAGGCAGATTGATTTGATTTGTCAGTATAATTATGGGTTTAGTACCTTCTTTTCCAACGTAAAACCACAATATTTTTTTATTACTTATCATATTATTATGAAAACATTGTATCCATAATAGGAAAACATTATAACCTTTATAGTCTAGCCTAAACGGTCTAAACAATTTGGACGCAGATCTACTGGATGAAAGCAAGGTCAGATTTACGTCAAGCCCAAAGTAATAAAAACACTATTATGTATGTAAATGATAAAATGATGAGTTTCATGATTACATTTTCTTTTATAAAGGAGTGCCTAAATAATATGAGTTTTTTTTTAATAATGTGTTGGTTGCCTCGAGTTAATTGGCCTTTTCTAAACACTAGATTGCGAGTTCAAAACTTAGCACGTGCTCAGATATTATCACGTCTGTAACCCCAGAAGGATTAGACAGAGGTGTAATTAAAGTACCTACACCTTGTTGTACAATTTGCCAGTTATGTTTAAGTCCTATGTAATAGGGGTGAGCCTATTGCCCTCAACCGGGCGCAAAGCCAGACTCCGAGCTGCTGAAAATTCTTGAAAGAAAAACCCAATACCAGTTTGTCCGACCTGGGAATCGAATCGAATTAAGGCTCGTGCACTAGCGCAACTTTTCACGCGACGCGACACCGGTAATTGTTCTACCGTGAAATTTTCTCAGAAATTGTTATGTTAAAGTCGCGTCGCGCTGTCACGTTGAGCCTGTTTACGGGAGCCTTTAATTGCCTGAAATTGCCATCAAGCTTGTTGATCAATGTTTCGCCTTTACATTTTTATAAAGAAAAAACAATTCACAAGAATGAGCCATTCAGAAAAGGTCGAGTCTATATTATACTATTACATAACGAACACAACAGCGCTCCATTTTCGCTTCGAGCCAGTTAAGTCTATTATTTGTTTTCCGTGTACTTAACTAAGCTGAAAGTACATATTTACTTTGTCATAATTCTTCACGGAAAATCCTTACTAATGCCCCAGGGAAAACTTTTGGTGTTCCGTGTCTAAAAGAAACATTTACCTACGCTTCTTAATGCTAGCCTCACACGTAACGATTTATTTGCGCTTTAGGCTTGCTCTAGTCAATTATGACGTGTGTTGGAGCGCAAAAATCTTCCAACTAACGTAACGATTTACTTGTTATTTTGTCGATATAAGTGGCATTTCAGTGTGAATTGAGCCTTTTGAGGTTTCTACATCTATACTAAAAACCGTAGTCACATTTCTACCATTTATATTCCCAATTTAGCTATAGCATCGTGCTTGTAAATACCACAGTTATTAACTAAATAAATAGCTACTCCATTTTAGTTTAAGCGCTGTTTGCATCGAAATAGACGTATATTCACGACGATTCACGGACTATGTTTTATGGGTACACAAGAACTTTATAAACGAAACGTTTTACAGTTTGTATGCTATACAGTATGTTAACTAACAAAGGGCGTTCCCGTTAACCTGCAATAGTATAGCGTGTATACAAGCTAAAAAAAATATTACCACTCAAAAAAAAAAAATTTTTTTTTTGTGTATCGTGAAATCTTCACATAACGATTAAATTTAAACGTAAAAGAAACACTCTGTACAGGCACACTTGTATATCAACGTAGAAAAACAAGTGTGACAAGTGGGCGTGTACAGAGAGTTTATTTTCCGTAACAATTTAATCTTTTTTGTGAATATTTTACTACCTATACAAAAACAAAAAAAAAAAAAAATTTTTTTAATGGTAATATTTTTTTTAGCATGTATAGACGCTATACTATTGCAGGTTAACGGGGACGCCCTTTGTTAGTTAACATACTGTATAGTACAGTATGATCTATTGTTAATTATAGAACAATGATCGTTCCTATTTCATCCAAACTTTATTTTATTCATTAATTGAGTGACCAAAATCAATCCTACCTTCTGTTGAGGTGGCCGTAACTAATATGCTTTGTACATCGGATTCACAAATAATATGGCCCCTACCTCAAATAAATGAGGGTCAAAAATTACCTTTGGTCAAGAGAAGCCCCTGCTAATGTCCCGGGACCCACACAAAAACCGTCATTTAATTTGAAATATAGCGTGAATTTGTGTTCAGTACTTCAGTTTTTAGGGTTTCGTACCCAAAGGGTGCCAACGGGACGATATTACTAAAGCTCTGCTGTCCGTCCGTCCTTCCGTCTGTCACAGGGGTGTATCTTTTGAACCGTAATAGGTCAACACTTGAAAGGAGATCATTCACCGAATATTATATTAAAAAAAAAAAAAATTGCTTACACATATTTTTTTTTTTTTTGTTATTGTTAATTTATTATAAGCTGCACCGATTGACGTCATCACGTCAACGCCGGCTTTCACTGAAAATCAGCGCTGGGGCTCTGTCTCGCATAGGGTCGCAGCATTAAGCTGAGCGATGGCCGTTTTGCGTGAAAGTGACGCATATTTTCCCCCAATTTGTAATTTTCGTGTATTTGTTCTTTTTTAGCGTCATGTTTGCCGCAAATAAACGTATTTTCTTTCTTTCTTTTCTTTCACCGTCCATAAATCTTTGGGCTAAATGTGATAGTGCCGGACAAACAAAAATAAAGCTATATTCCGAAAGACTACATTTTCCTCTTCATTTTTTATTAATACAAGCTATTACTTTAATTTTATCAAGATATCTTTGTCCTTGGAATAAAATTGTCGTCTGACGGTTTTTGTATGGAAAAACTGTCAAAAATTCAAAATTTATTCGCAGGATATGACTTATACTTGGTATAAGTTAAGTAAAATTCGCCCTAAATAAAACATAGTAAAACAGTATTTTTCAAAATCGCAGGGCTAGTACTGTTGCCCTACAGGTTTGGTCCAATAGTGAAAAGTGAAGAAATACATTTTCTAACGTAATGTATCATTTTTTATTTGGCCGGCATTTTCATAATTTAGCCCAAAATTAATGATCTGCTTTTGTACTAATATGGCGGCTACAACAATACATAATAAACAAATATGGACTGTTAAATAGTATACGATGGTACGGAACCATTCGTGTGCGAGTCCGACTGGTACTTGGCCGCTTTTTGCTCTCTTCAAGTGTTACTATTACGCCGATTACGTAAACACAATCGAGGGTCTTTCATTTAAGAGTAAACATTCCACAAATGTATGATGATTTAAGAGAAGCCATGTTTTATCTTTTGTATTGTATATTAGAATGAAAATGTCATTAAGGACTTCATCCTTTACTTTTATATAAGAAAAACAATCACCCGAGGCAGTAAGACAATAAAATTGTTGAGAATAAATACGGTTTTTTTATTTTTATAAAAGATTATGACCAACGATGTTTCTCTCATAATTATTATTGAGTTTGAGAACTGCTTGAACAGCAATATTCGTTAAAAGTCCAAATTCGAGTTTGTAAGCAGATGCAATTAGTGTTGTATTGTGGAGTTTGTGAATATTCGAACTTTTTGAGTTTCCTTTTTCCACAGTATAAATAAGTAACAGTAATATATCTAAATGGAAAAAGGCTGAAACGACTTGTGTGACAGGTATCGAGTGCGCGGCAGTTCGGCACGGGCGCGGAAGGTTTATCTACCGAGCGGTCGTAGGTAACTATTTCACGGTCACTGCCGAGACATAATACTGTTCTTTTATTATACTGTGCTTTTACTGCGAACGTGTGAAATGAAACTCGTCAAATACAGAGTTACGAAGAAATATTAATGAAATGTTTCGTGTACCTTTCTCAAACAATCGTTAAATTAAGAAGTTGTAAATTAGTTTTAGTTTTGTGTATCTATTAGTTTTGATTAGATATTTCAAGACAAAGATACATGACATCTTGACCTTTCAGTAAAGTTAATGCTTATTGATACAGAGCACAGAGGTATAAATTCTATGGTATTTTTTTTTTGATGGTGGGAAATCATCCAATGACTTCTCCCGCTCTGGGCGGAGCGGGAGGGCGTGTCAGACTTTTACTGACTAAAACGCACCCGTTTTCCTTCAGTTACCTGTTGCCAAGGTCCCGGTATCCCTTTCGGACCTTCCCGCAACCCTGACAGGATGGTATAACGACAGTATTAATATCTGAATTTTGTCAGACCACTAGCTGATGCCCGCGGCTGCGCCCGCGTGTATGTCGGTTATTATATACTAAAACCTTCCTCGAGAACCATTCTATGCATTGGTGAAAATAGCATGAAAATCGGTGCAGTAGTTTTTAAGTTTATCGCGAACGAACAGACAGACAGACACGGCGGAGGACTCTGGACACTCATAGATACAAGAAAACACAAGCTTTTAACGGTTTTTTTTGCGGAATTACCGAATTAATGTATGTGTACATGAGCTTTAGTATCTTATAAATAATTATATTACAGCTAATATACATTACAAACACAACTAATATTAAACCAAACTAAGTTTATACCAGAATATCAAAGGATAGAGTAACATGTCACAAAACAGTTTTAGTTGCAATAGAAACTGAACTGTACACCACACAGTTAAGGTTCATAGTCCTATGATGCTTAATTCTATACTTACACACGGTTTATGTATAGTTTTTATATAAGAGTTAGGATGTTCCGTGCTTCGAAAGTTGGGACACTTAGATGTTACGTAACTTAGTTATCGACCAGACCGTAATTAGATTGTTGGAATAATTTATGAAGCGGTTGCAGGTGCATTGTATGGGAGACGGTTTTATTAGTTGGTGCTTTTATATGAACAGGAGTTTAGGAAATCGGGGTAAATACGTTTTATGTACCAACGTTACCACCGTGTGTGTGTGTGTGTGTTTGTTAGCTTTTGTTCGCGGCTTCGCCTGAGGTGGGTGACGCAAAATATCTCTCGGAAACGTACTTCTCACATGTATAATTTCAACAATGATTCTCATGATGTAACCAATTTATTTGTATCCATTTTTTTATTTAAAAGAGAGTCAGTGGAGTTTCTTGCCCGTTCTTCTCCATAGGTACCTACTACGCTTTGGAATGGGCAACTAGCTTCATATTTCTGACTGACCGACTCCTTGACAGTTCAAAAGTGCCTGTAAATGGTTTAATTGAAATTAATGCTTTGAGTTTGAGTTTGACTCAGAATCAATCAATCTGCCTAGCCTTTTCCCAACTATGCTGTGGTCGGCTTCCAGTCTAACCGGCAGCTGAATACCAGTATTTTTCATGGAGCGACTGCCTATCTGACCTCCAGAACCCAGTAACTGGGTAATACGATACCCCTTGGTAAGACTGGTTGTCAGACGTTTGGGCTTCTGACGACCCGTAACGACTGTCAAAGATACACGAATGACAGCCGAAAACATTTAGCAATTACTTAAAAAAAAATACAATGTACAGTTTTGACTTCGTTACTATTTCATTATAGGTATGTATAGATCAGTTTTTATTTATACTTTCATCAGATACTTTTGAAACAGATCATAGTCATAACGATCCCTAATATTTCGGGACGACTCAATAACAGTAGCCATTATTATTTTAATAAAAATACTTGCATGCGTGTATTGCACACCGCTTTTTATTGTGCTATGAACAGAATATTTGTATTGGACAGTTTATGTAGTTATTGGACGAAAAGCGAGTGCAATTCATTCTTATTGGTAGATATAAAGTTTTTTATTTTTATGTAAGTACATAATATAACATCGCGCCTGTAGTCCCCGAAGGGGGAGAGGTGTACCTATAGTGATGCCTGCCAGGGTTGCGGGAATTTCCGAAAGGTATACCGGGGCCCTTGGCAACAGGCAACTGAAGGAACACGGGTGGGTTTTAGTCAGTAAAAGTCTGACACGCCCAGCAGCTCCGCCCAGAGCGGGAGAAGTTATGATTTATCAAACTAAGAAAAAAAAAAAAGAGTTGGTAGGTACCTATAATAGTCCCACATTTCCAAAGGGAGCGAGTCTATTTCCATTTTTAAAATATGATTGACGTTTAATCGTTGTTGTAAAAACATAGTTACAGAAATATAATCATTTATCATTAACTAATAATAATAATGATAATTTTCCCTTGTACATAATTATTATAGATATTATTAGTGACAGTTTAAAAATAAATTGACGTTTTCTCTAATAAAAACAAAAAAAAAAAAAATATCATTAACCGGGCAAAAATCCAGATCCGGGTTGCTACTGAGAAATTCCTGATGGAAAAACCAAATAACACTTTGCCCGACCCGGGAATTAAACCCAGGACCTCATGCTCGGGCTCAGGAGGCAGTCATTTAATCAGTGCATTTTTAATTATTAATAAAAATATTTTACGATACTGCTCGTGGTTACTCAAAACTCTCAAAACTCAAAAAACTCAAAGCATTTATTTCAATTAAACCATTTACAGGCACTTTTGAATTGTCAAGGAGTCGGTCAGTCAGAAATATGAAGCTAGTTGCCCATTCCAAAGCGTAGTAGGTACCTATGGAGAAGAACGGGCAAGAAACTCCACGGACACTCTTTTAAATCAAAATATTGTTACAAAATATTGCTTACATCATTTATGTTGAAATTATACATGTGAGAACAATGTAGAAAGCACGTTAAAAGCGTCCGCAATTATAACATAAAAACAAATCAAAAATTAAAATAAGCCATGGCAGCTAAGACATGACCAGTCACAACTGACGGCGCCCGTTCACGAACATGACGCATGGATCAGCACCATTCAGCTCAACCATTTTGAAGGGAGCTAAATGATCCAACACACGCGCCACCATCAGCGAGACATTTGAGTGAGCATGACATTCCCAGCCGCCAGGGCACATTCAAGTCAATTAAAGACAAATATTAATACTTGTTACTGAACTGATGTTAAGTTACAAACTATATGAAATGAAATGAAATTGTTTATTCTGTAAATAGGATATTTTAATCACTTTTACACGTCATATTAATAAAAAGGTTTTACAAAAAAAAAAAACAACCGACTTCACAAAAAAAGTGAAAAATAACTTTAATTTCGGAAGTCGGTGTCTTTGCTTTTCAATTTTCGTTTTTTGCCACCGACTTCCGAAATTAAAGTTATTTTTCATTTTTTTGTGAAGTCGGTTGTTTTTTTATTTGTAAAAAGTTTTTGTTTTTCTCTTTTTAGTTGTCGTACCTACCCCACTTAAATTCGTATACTGTTATCTGCTATGTAAATAAAGACTAAAATATCGTCTACATACGCAAAGTGGGAAAAATACGTAATTATTGAAGCTAACTCAAAAACTACGCAAGCAAAATTAATAAAATTTATTTGAGGTGGTCCACCTCTGAAGCATGACCCACCAAACAAAAAAAGAATCATCAAAATTGATTCATAATTGGCGGAGTATTCGCGTAACAAACACACAAAAAAAAAAACATACAGACGAATTGAGAACCTCCTCCTTTTTGAAGAAGTCGGTTTAAAATAAGCTAGATGAGGTCAGCGTTCCCTATCTGACTACTCTGAGAAGAAAGGCCGAAACAAACTCAGAGGTCGCAGTCTCTTTTAAAGTCCAGTCCATCTTGGTCAGGCCTTATGAGGGCCATGTAGAATAACGTCTGTAATGGTCTTTTGAGGAAAGAACTACACAGATTTGAGTGGACCTGTCCAGTCAGTGTAAGCATTTGCTATACTATATATATATATACGCTATATCGCTCAATATTGATCATCTAAGTTCTCAGGTGTATCAGGCTTCGTCGAGCAACAGATAGCCCTAACAATTGCCTGCACAAGAGCACTTTCAGACTTAGTTTACTTTCCAAACAAAATTTTATGAGAAATTCTCTGAAATATTTGTTCACAAAAAATATCAGATTACATTTTTACAAAAGCTACCCTTCAACATTTTTAAATCTAGTTAAGGCTCAAATTCGATTAAAATTTAAACTTTTTGGTTTTAATAAATGCACACGTTAAAAGTATTTAGGGCTCTTCCATCGCTGAAATTCAATTTGTGGACTAGACTTTTCATTTGTTGCGGTTTTGGCATTTTGATTTGTGAAAATCGTTTTTTTTTGCTCGTAAATCGAGACTGATCGAAAAGGAATAACCGAATAAATTACTAACTTATCCCGGCTCATACAAATCACCATAAAATAAACAAACAAAGAGTTGCATGATTTTTCTCATAAAATAAGAGAAAAACTATGTAATAATATAATTCATAATTTTTTCAGTATCTCAGAAGACGTAAATGTCCATTGACAACGGTCGCGACCGTGTCAATGGACGCTTCGGCTTCTTGCAGTTACGACGACGACGCAACTGCAAGAAGTCAAAATTTCAATGTGGTTGCGTTTTCGCTAGTAGTTGCGATGTGGTTACGTTGTGGCTAGTGTATGCAGACATACAGATCGTTGTGTTTGCGATGTGGCCGGCCGCGGTCCCACTGTCGGTTGCGTTGTGGCTGCGACAGACGTGCCGTTGATGTGGTCGGTATCGCCCACATGGTTGATCTTCACGGTCAAATGTGGTCCGTGTGAATAACTTATTCATTTTCATACAAATTCGCGCCCGTGTTGTAGTTGTGGTACGTATGATCGGGCCTTTATATTAGATTTTACAGAATTTAAAGGGCTTTGTCTAGCTGATTCACAAAGCCGCCCTTGACACGACGTCAGTTGACATAAAAGCTATTTGACAAGACATTATGCGTATGTTCAGATCAGTGATCTCAGAATTTCTCTAATATTTTGATGTCCTTCAAAATGTGAGTAGTGAACCCACATTTTTTAATTCAATTTAACTTGTTTCGACTTTCAAGAGATTTTTAATTGTTCTGGAATATATTTTGAACACTCAAAAAGTATTTTTATCGAATGAAGTCAGTGTGTTCAAATTACACCCATATCGGCAATTATATTATAAGTAAAAAGAAGTAGATTATATGTAAAGGCTCTTACATACAGGCGCGATTCGCCGCGCGACGCGACGTCGCCGCATTGTTCGCCGTGAAGTTTACTCAGAAATTGTTTTGTTAAAATTCTCTTCGCGCGGCGAATCGCGCCAGTATGTAAGAGCCTTTATACACGCTCCGCAAAATTAGCTAAGTTTTCGTGTTGTCTCTTTTTCGCTTCCGATAATTACGACATCCGTCCTACTTCCACGTGTCATAGTGTGACGTTGTTCCGTTTTTGAAGATCGAGAGTTGGGTAGATAACCTGTCTGCGTCTTTTTACTTAAAATAATATCATTGCATAACGTAAAGGTACCTACTATTACTCTCGAACTAACACCTCATATGTTTTTACAAATCAAACGCAGACTAAATAACATAAATCACGTCTTATCTCCACGAAGGGCTGGGCAGAGATACCTATACCTGTCAATCAAAATCAAAATATTTTATTACTTTTAGCATAACATTTTAGCGGTACTCCCCTTCTTCTCCTAAAACTGTTTGTCCGAAAATCATTAAACATAACACGTTTGGTATAAACTTCAGTAACCATAATGTTAAAAAATTCGAAATTTCGTTTTACATTATTATCTTTACTTCTAAAGCTAGTCTGTCATAATATCGAGTACTATAATAATTGAATCTCCTTATTTTGCATGAAATAAAGTCATATGTCCTAAGTATTGTATTTTAAAATGTGTATTATTCCGAATGTTCATTTATAATAAAATTGTTAGTCCTAAAACATTTGCTAAAAATTAGGTTTTAGTGACAGAAACGAATCGCTGTAAATACGACGTCACGCAGTCTTGTATGCCCTACCCCTAGAGTGTAATTTAAAATCGCGTAGGCGCGGAGGGGCGAGGCGGCCCGCGAGGTGAGTAGCAGGTGGTTGTAACGCTCGCCGTCGCCGGCCAGCAAGCCGAAGCTGCGGTGGTGAGCGTTAAACCATCTGCGACGATAAGCTCGCGTGGGACCGCCGGAACCCCGCAGCGCCGGAGCCGTGACAGATACCATGCTTGCTGCATGTTGCATGTTCGCTTGTATACTGCATGCTTGCTTGCATGCTCGCTTGAATGCTGCATGCTTGCTTGCATGGTGCATGCTTGCTTGCATGCATAGTGTATGCTTGTTTGCATGCTTCTTACAAGGAAATAAATACCACATGTTCACAATTAATTGTTTTATTGAGCTGCAAACAACATTTGTTTTAAAAATAATATTAGGATAGATAAACATTAATTAATTTGAATTTAGGACACATAAGTTCTATTAAAAACGGTTTCAAGTCTTTTGTATATTATTGATTGTAATATTTATGGCAAAAATCTGAGGTCGGCCGATTAAGGGCGCACCCTAGGGCATACTGTAATTAGAGATTTTAATTTTATGGCATGTTATATTATGTGACAGTAAGTTCGGGCAAGTTAGCATTCGGAAAAAAGAAGATGATTATGACAAAAAAATTATGGCACTTTAGATTATGGATAAAAAATTTAGGGAACACAATTGAGAACCCATTTTAGCACTTATCAGAAAGAAAGAAGAAGAAGAAAGAAAAATTGTTTATGAAACGTCAGAAGCTAGGTGCACGGTTCCAATTGGTCGTTTCCTATGGAGAAGAGCCGCAAGAAACTCCACACTCCACTCCCTATAGTAGGTACACCCACATTTCGCCAGTTATGTTTACGTCCCATGTAATAGGGGGCGAGTCTATTGCTATCAACCGGGCACAAATCCAGACTCCGGGCTGCTACTGAGAAATTCCAGATAGAAAAACCCAATAACACTTTGCCCGACCCGGGAATCGAACACAGAAATAATAACTAAAATTAATAATAAATAATAATAACTAATCACCATGTGGGACGTGGACTCTGCAATAATTTTACTGATAATCGTTACGGTCAATGGTCTAATAGCGGAGAGCTTCGACCAACATCTCAGAAGGCTCTCATTGCGCGGCTGGGTCAAGGGCTTGATTCAGAAAGCAGTACTCCTGAACACGGCACGGATAGTGAGGAGGTTCCTCTCTCTAGAGCCCTGACCAACGGCAGCTTGGACACGCCCTGATCCTGATACCGATGGGCTACGATTTTTTATATTCTTAAATGTTTTTTATAAAAATATTAAAAATGTAAATAATATGTATTCAAAATGAAATAAAGGATAACTAAACGAAATAATTACTATAATAATTTGACATCAAAATATTAGTTCATACGTTATCGTGTCAACATTGATATTTGGGAAGCCATGTTACCGAATGATTAATGTAAAATGTAAACCAGGTACATAATATAATTTAAAATATTTAATGTTGATCTACAACACGGATTTATGTTCATATTTTAACTAATAATAATTAATAGTATGAAAGATAATGTTGGTTAAGGCCCTGACTCTGATGCACGAAGTAGAGGGTTCAAATCCGTAAGTTCAAGTTCAAAGACGTAGCGTTGGAAGCCTCTTGTGGGAGGCTTTCCAACGCTCGGCGGACCGATGACCTGGTGAAGGCCGAGGGAATCCACTGGATGCACGACGCACAGAACCGGTCGAAGTGGTACGGCGGTGCTTGAGGGAGGCCTATGTCCAGCAGTGGACGTCTTTCGGCTTAAATGATGATGATGATGAGGACTGTGTACAACATGTCCCGAAATTAACGCACACAACGAAACACCCCCAATTAGAATATTGTGTTATAATCACAATACATACACTGAATTTTTACTGTTATGTATAAAACATTGTTTTCTCAAACATGCTTTGAAATTCGAGCATTATTTTGATAAACTTCTTCGCGATAAATCGAAATTGCTGTACTGGTCAAAAATAAGTGACGATGCCGACAATGTTACTATGAAAATCCATATCTGGCGTGTTTAGTGGCCAAATACCCTAAATTACTATGAAAACTCATATGTGACTGAAAGCCCACCTTTACGTTAGATGGCAAAGTTTTTTTTTTATAAACGCCAATAGCCGTTTATAAAAAAAAAAACTTTGCTAACCGTTAATAAACGGTTTGGAAATGATAACTACTGTTTGCTTATTTCGCTCCATTTTTAATGCCATTTGATACCGTGGTACTAAATCAAGCTTACATTCATACATGTATGACAAAGGGCTTCTGTTTTGATACGAATAAAATTACGACTTTTCCGGTTAAAATAATAGACGCAAATGGAACCAGGACAGTTAGTAGTTAATTGATTCATGCGTAACTTTGCGGAAATCCATTATAAAATACAATAGACGTAGATATATTAAGTAACCTATTCCGCTTGTCTATTCTTCAAAAGTCATAAAAACCCTGTAAGAAATCGACACGTGCTTCACCTCTCAACGAGGCAACCTCAGGATAACGATTGACCGATTGCAAACCAGAACGCGACGTGTTACCACACCGAGCGCTGGACGCAAAGTACACGTGTCGATAAAAACTACTAAACTACTAAATATATCTACGTCTATTGTATTCTATGACAGTTAGTGTTAAAAACATTTATTGCGAGAAAAATACAGCACAAACCACTAAAAAGTAACAAGACAGGATTTCCTCATTACTCCAGAGCACAAACTACCAAAGACATTTTACTTTTAAACCTAATCTTTTACAGATCTTTTCAACATGGAATGCACGTAGCGCAGCGCAGCACAATTGCCCATACAACTGCCTTTTCACTGCAGTTTACATTGCTGCACGTATTCAAAAACTTCTAAGAATGCAGTCAAAGTAGCCAGGATATGTATATTGTTACAAATGTAAATATTTTTGGGATCGGGGAGTTGTTTGACTTCAGGAATTGTTTTGTTGTCCAAGGATGCTGAACGGTGTGGAGCTTATATACTTGGATCCTTAGATTATTGTGAAAATTAGCCTTGTTAGCACATTTATAACTCGCCACCTACCAATAGGATAGATGTTTCTCGAGTTATAGTACTTTACCTAGTACTTTACTGTCGCGGCCTGCAACTGGCGCATTGACGGACGATCGTGAAAATGTGGGCCGAGGCGAAGCCGAGGCACACATACGTGATCAATGCCTGCTTGCGGCCAAGGTTGCTGGCTTGTATAGTACTTTTCTCAAATAATACGCGGAAATTCAAACTGAGTAAATTAATTATAAATTCCAGAATCAATGACGGACAGGATAATTTTCACCGTTCAATATGTTAATTTGTTTCTGCTTTTCTATTTACAAGTCAAATCGAAATTCAAATAAAATCTTTAAAAAGTTCTTTAAATTTTTAAATAACACTACAGATAAGAGTTTTTCATAGTACCTAATTTATTTGGCCGCTAAACACGCTAGATATGGATTTTCATAGTAACTTTGCTGGCCGCATCGCCACTTGTTTTTGACCAGTACAGCAATTTAGATTTATCGCGAAGAAAATTGTCAAAATAATGTTCGAATTTCCAAGCATGTTTGAGAAAATGTGTTTTTTATTTAAATAGCACTCTTAGTAATCCTTTAAGGATTACTAAATTAGTATTATAAGCGAGTGTAGCCGCTAGTATATCATTATAAACGTATGCTTGTAGTGAATACTAATTGGTACAATTATTACGCTTGGTTATGTAATTGGTGAACGCTGTGCGTTAATATTTATTTATTTATTTTATTATTTATGTACACACAGTAAAATACAAAAAGATACGACATAATTAAAATATGAGTACAAAGGTACTGCTTATTTCTTAAGAAATTTCTTCCAGCAGACCTGCGAAAGGAGAAATGAAAAAGAAATGTAGACAATAGTGTGTGAGAACAAGAAGAGAAAAAACATGAATATGCGAAGAATAATAATATTAGTATTATTATACTAATAATAATATAGAAGAATAATAATATTATTATTGCATAATATTAGTTCGAGTAAGTTTTCACGAGCATTCAGTTTCTGCTACTCATACTCATAAAATGTTACGTCAATTTTACGTCAACATTACGCCAATGTTACGTGAATAAAGAGCTGCATCTTTACCCCGAGTGTAACATTCTTATACATTAAGCACTTACGCACTAGGTATTTTTATGTCACGAAGCGACCGCTTAACTTGTGGTAACCAAGTGTACAAACAGGCTATGAATGTATGTATGTTAACGAATAGTAACGAAGATAGATGTATTATAGCGAATATAAAACAATACATCATCGAGATATAAGTACTAACGTACTAGAGAAGCTACGTCAAATAACTGAATTGTCCTATTCTTCGTATTGAATCTTTAGTTCGCTGCAGCGCTAAAATAATAACAATTCGTCTAAACCGTACCTAATTTACCACAGTGCTAGATTTGCTGCGGAAGTGTATTTATTCTCGGCAAAAAGGTCTTAAGCGCCATGTAAATCACGGCACTACGCGTTTTCTTCGACAAACTGCGGCGCGATCGCCGCAGTTGAACGAGACAAAGTAGGAATTTACGTTGTCTTCTCTAGTACGTTAGTACTTATATCTCGATGCAATACATTGAATATTTTTGAAAAAATAAAAATATTGCTACGATGTATGGGAAAATAATATAGTTGTTTGAATTT
Organism: Lithophane socia; assembly: GCA_947522985.1. NCBI lineage: Eukaryota > Metazoa > Arthropoda > Insecta > Lepidoptera > Noctuidae > Lithophane > Lithophane socia. The sequence continues at coordinate 4,973,792 of OX383267.1, forward strand.
TTGTTCGTGTCTCTGTATGTATGTGTAAAGATTGGTGAAAAAACGGCAGAACGGATTTGTTATAGTTTAAATCCTGGATTAAAATACGTTCCCGTGGCATATTTTCCGACATCCAGCGGGCTAAGCCGCGGGTACATGCTAGTTGTCGATAAGCACGTTCCGCTCCCAGTGAAGAATAATTGGGAATTTCTCAGTAGCAGCCCGGGGATTGCGTATGTGCCCGGTTAATGGCAATAGGCTCGCCCCCTATTACATGGGACTTAACCCTAACAGCCGATCTAGTCTTTAAAGTAAAACCATGAGATCTGAAGTGAAGTGAAGTGAAGTGAAGTGACGTGAGCTTGAAGTGAGCTGTCAATAGTGTGTGTGTGTCTGTGTGTGCTTGGTTCTGTGACAAATAAACGTTTTCTCTTTCTTTCTGTTAATCCCTAGCATAAGGTGGAAAGAGGTGAGATATTTACAAAATGTACCGGCTGGAGAAAAGTTGGCGTACCTAAAGTTGCTTCTGCTTCATGTATTCCCGTTCGTACCACTGCCGTGGTCCCACTGGTGGGACGAAAGGGAATAATTTAGTAATTTATTTTTAATTGTGACGTCATCACGACTACGCCGGCTGTCACTGAAAACAGATTGCATAGGGTCGCAGAATTAAGCTAAGCGATGGCCGTTTTGCGTGAATGTGACGCATATTTTCCCCCAATTTGTTATTTTTCGTGCATTTGTATTTTCAGCGTCATGTTTGCCGCAAATAAACGTATTTTCTTTCTTTTTTTTATAATTCCCATTGGCCCCAATAAATAATTTGAATCTGGTTGGTTGTTCAATGGTAAAAAAACAGTTATTTATCCTAACTAATCTATGTATCTACTATCTATTTTTACATAAAAAAGAAGCCGTGACTGACTGAGGTATATCAATGCACAGCTGAAACTACTGGGACTAGGAACGAGAAATTTTGCACACAGCTTCCTTTTATAATGTAGAGGAGCAAAAAGTGCTTGCATGAATTCACAGGACGTATTCTATTGCTTAACCCTTTGGGGAATGCAGGCGTGGCGATAAGTTTATTGTTTTCAAAACTAGCTAACCTGCTGTACTCACGGCTACACATCAAGCTATGCATTTCCAGTTAAGGTGGATGCGCCAAGGTAGCCCGCGATCTTACGTTTTTTGCAATGCCATGCAAGTGCATTGAATGACTATTTTATGAAATCATGACATTTGGCACTTTCATGAACTTAGAGAGTTGTATTGCTGATTCTAATGTTTATAATTCTATAAACCCATATTTGTTACGAGCGCTTATAATATTTAGATCAACTTATAACCTGACACTGACCTGCAAATTGCAAAAAACGTAAGAAAATTTGAATTTCGCGGGCTACCCTAACGCATCCCCCTTAATGCTGATCTCGCATTGTATAGGATTTCCGTCCAATGCGAGGTCAGCTTATACTGGAAACGTAAAGCTTGATGTGTAGCCGTGTGTACGACAAGCTAAGCAATACATACGTCTTGCCTCAATCATATTACATACCACCATGACGACGGCGGCCTCGGTATGTGTATGCAAATACTCTTGCATATTGTACGTCTGCCGCATTGCTGTCTTTAGTATTTCCCCTAGGAATCACTAAATTATACACTACTTGAGTGTAGCAGAATATTAATTGTAATAATTAATTAGGTGGCGTATCGAGTTATGCGGGTATTGATATTATTATATTAATAACTAGCTGCCGCCAGCGACTTCGCCCGCGTGTAATCTTTATAAAATATAGCCTATGTTACTCAGGGTGAATGTAGCTTTATAATGGTGAAAGAATTTTTGAAACCGGCGCAGTAGTTTTTGAGTTTATTCATTACAAACATACACACAAAATACAAATCTTTCCTCTTTATAATATTAGTGTAGACTAGCTGATACCCGCGGCTTCGCCCGCGTGGATGTCGGTTATTATATACTAAAACCTTCCTCGAGAACAGCTCTAACCATTGGTGAAAACAACATGAAAATCGGTGCAGTAGTTTTTGAGTTTGTCGCGGACAGACTGACACGGCAGAGGACTTTGTTTTACATTATGTAGTGATGACCTGACCCGATAGAGTAACAGGAGGGCCTCGCGGCCTAACGATAACAGCCGCAAGGATCGATCAAAGGTTAAGCTATGCTTGCCGCGGTCGGTTCATGGATGGGTGACCATCCATTACTTATCGAGACTCCTCCGTGTCTCAGATAGCATGTTGCTGATGGTCCCAATCCCGGTCCCGGTGATGGATGGTCACCCGTAATGGCTGTCGTCTTTGACAGCCATTATGGGTAGACAGAAGCCCAAAAGTCTGACAACCAGGCTTACCAATGGGTATCATGTTACCAGTAACTGGGTTGTGGAGGTTAGATAGGCAGTCACTCCATGTTAAACACGTATTCAGCTGCATCCGATTAGACTGGAAACTGACTACATAGTTGGGAAAAGGCTAGGCAGATTGATATTATAGAGTAACATTGTGTTCATAGCGTTTGTGTTTTGTTTTCATTTAATTGCAGTTTATGTTTTCGATTTTAGAAGTTCGTTTAGTTTTGTTTATTTATTTATGCTGAGTTGTTTGGCTAGTTACTGCAAAGTTCGTTGTTTTGAAGTTTATTGTTTTAGTGAAAATATAAACTTATACATTTATTTTTGCATGGTATTTGTGTATACAATTTAATGGTAAAAATCTATTAATATATTCTGGTACTAAACGAAACAAAAGAAGCGTTTATGTATGTATTCCGGCTTCTGGCACTAAGTGTACTAAAAGACTCCAAGTTTCTTACTGTTATTTAGTGTTCATATGTAGTTTTTTTTCTTTATTGAACAATAAAGAAAAAAAAAACAATAGATAACGAAAAAGTTTCGCGACTCTTCAAAAGTTAGAAACAGTATTCAGAAGCTTCGTGAATTCTGGCACTCCACCCCAAGTTTTTTCAGCTAAAAAAACCTTTAATCCCAACTAAACCAATAACAACATATAAGTACCCAAAATAAATAACACAACTCTCATAAAAGTTCATTCTCGCTCATAACTGCATGCTTGCAAAACGTTGGTCGTAGTGTCGTAGTACGCAGCGCAGTCACCAACAGCAATAAGTGGAAACAGTGTCATTGCATTTCTGTAGCTAAGGGCGGCCATACACGAGCAGCTCGGGCATTCAACCTCAACCTCAAAGCGAGTGAGTCGGACTTCATCATCATCATCATCAGCCTATAGCAGTCCACTGCTGGAAATAGGCCTCTCCATTTGCACGCCATTCAGCTCGATTCTCGGCAACTCTCATCCAGTTGCTGCCAGCCACCTTCGAAGATCGTCGCTCCACCTAGCCTGAGGGCGTCCTACTTTACGTTTGCCGATTCGCGGTCTCCACGCAAGAACACGTCTACCCCAACGGTCATCGGTTCTACAGATAATATGGCCGGCCCATTGCCACTGGATGAGTCGGACTTGTTACGTTGAATTCACAAGAAATGCGTTGTTTTGTGAGCAGCCGTGAGGCGCACACTATTGTTTTCAAATTTTTTATTTTTTTTATTTTGTTATTTGTATTTTGTGGTTCACGAACTGTGTCCAAATAAACGTTATTCTTTCTTTCTTTTCTTTCAGTGGTGGCCCAGTGGTAACGGCCTCGACTTACGAGTTGCAGGGCGTAGGTTCGAAACTAGGCGGGCGCTTTACTTTGTATTCATAATTTCATCACCACTGCTCTCAAAACCGTGAAGGAAAACATTGTGAGGAAACCGGCTTTTCCTAAAAACCAAAATTCGAAGACATGTGACATCAACCAACCTGCACTGGGCCCGCTAGATACAGCCCACTCCATCTCGAAGAGAGGATGCCTGTGTCCCAGCAGTTGGAACATTACAGGCTGATTATGCTGTGAATAATTAAGTTTAATTAAAATGATAGTATCGATAAAGTTAGGATAGGCGCATATGTCGCCTCTACAAGGAGAGAGTCTGAGTTTATATCGCATTGGGTTAAAAACCTCCTGCCACCTGTAATGGGTGATGTAAGTAGATAAATAAATTCAGACACAAATTACAAGGATCGTTCGAGCATGCATTGTCAACTGCTTGAGCAGACACTGTCAACTGCTCAAGCATTAATTGCCAACCGCTGAAATGGTTGACAATTCAACTGCAATAGCAATAAGGATCTTGGGCAAAAAGCACTACAGTTGCTGTTTTCACACACGTTGTCTATTTTAAACGATCAATCAACCACTAAAAGGTGTTAGACGCGACACCGGGTGGAGAGGTGAAGGGTGGAAGGGATACCTGCTTGCACTGGAGCAGTCGATAGCTCGAAGTCACTGTAGGTACGTGTCAGTGAATTTCGCCATGCTGCTGACCGGCCAGCGCGATCGCGACTGCTCAAGCCGTCCGGTGAATTCCAAAGAACAGAAGACCGCTAAACTTGCATCTTGAATCAGTCCGTCATGACTGTTTCAAGCTGCCCGTGTATGGCCGCCCTAAAATGTCGTTGTTGCTCTCCAAACGACTGTTGTGTTCGCTTCAATTTCCCAAGGAACGTACTCGGACAACGAAAACAGCCATTTTTGCTCCAACTCCAATAATAATTCCGTTTTAAAATGTTGTTGGTTGGCGTTTTAGTTCTAGTTTCAGAATATCAACAATTTAGTTTGTTAAGTGAGTAGGTTAGAACGCTCGTTTAATGGATGTATTTGTGTCGATGTTAGATAACTTTTGTAAATTGGCAGTGTTGTAAATGTCTAATTATTTATTGTATACGCGTTTGTGCAAAAGAGAGAAGATTGGAATCCATGAAGATTATAAAAATCGTGGTCATTCAGATTTAAATATTATGATTGTACTACGTAACTAACACAAAGGGATTGATTCAAAGGATGGTGGGCGATGGTGGTCCCAGCACGGCCAGCCACTAAGTGTGAATTACTTAAAAGAGCAAATAACACTGAATCTTTTTTATTTTGACACCATCAAAATCTATCTCAGACGAACCAAGCTACATGCATCTAAAGTATTTTTCTCTGTCCGCGGCTTAGCTCAAAGACTGTTAGTATTAGAAACCTGTTACTTGGCATGAATATACTTATTAATCACGTCGACAAAGCGGTAAAATAAAATCAAGAAAATAATCTTTCTTTAGGGTACCTCCCCTACAAGTAAAGTGGGGATATCAGTTTTTTCTCGTCTATCGTATGGAGTGGGGTGTCGTTGGAAACGTCGTTTGTTCTTATTCCAAAAGGTATTTTGTCAATAATTATAACCTACTTGTAAAATAAAAAAAACATATTACAATATTAATCGACTTTTGCTGTAGAGACACTACACTAGTTACCAACTTATATGAATGTAACTAGTTCAGTTGGTGCTCACAATGGTAAGTGCGCTACACTATTCTAATCTTCAGCTAATACAAGTGCTTTGAATTTCCATTACAAGAGATGATTATAATACAATGTGTTCTTAGTATTTCTCGTGTTCACGGATAATTGCTACTTGATAAGCTGCTTGAAGAAATTCTTTTACACATAATATGCTTACAATCATCATAAAAGTAGAAGAATATTTAGGTGTTATTCGTTTTGTATGTTAGCGACTTGCCCCACCTTCACATGGTTATTACGACTACGATACGTTATTACATGTAAAATAATAAGTTTGTTTTTATAAAATTATTTAAAAATGTCGTTTATATGTACAAAAATGAATAAAGGAAGTAACAATGTATAGATTGGGCCTGAGGAGAACAAAAAAATAATACCTCATTCATAGTTACAACCAACAGCTAATTGTTATTGTTACAATGCAAAGTACCTTCACTGATTGGCTTACAAGTTGACTGTAACAGTAGAAATATCTTCCAAAAGATACCTTTGAAACTACAACTGCTTTCACGGAAAACAAGCTTTGTAGTTGCATTGCAACTGAAAATCAATAGAACTACAATCTTTTGTAGTGGTGTAAAACTTTATTCCATTTATTTTAGTTGACCATGTTCTTACAAAAACGTTTTTGAGCATTAGGATTTCTGCTGTGTCGTTGGATGTGTACCTACTAAGTTGGCGCAAAAATAATCATCCAATTTTGTTTTTGAATAACTTTTTTACTAAATAAAAGAGTGATGGAAACCTTTATTTTGGACCTTTAATTTTTTTTCTGTTATATGGAAAAGATGATAGCCGCAATTATTGAATTTGTGCCCGTTTTATCGCATTTTCCATGACTATTTCCGCAAGATTTCTGTAGATCGCCCGATTTAACCATCCCAGACTTCTTTCTTTGACAAAACAAACCCGCGACATCAAGTAGCCTACTTGATCTCACGGGTATTTGCCAACAGGAGAATATTCGACAGGAATGCGAACAGTTATCACCGGAAATCTTGCGGAAAGTCTTTAGACTTTCCGGAACAGAACGGGCACAAATGTGTATCAACACTTGACGGATCATCTTTTCTACTTAACAGAAAAAAAAATATCCAAATATAGATTTCCATCACTCAATTTTTTTTTTCTTTATTTTGAAAATTGTTCAAAAACGAAATTGGATGATTAATTTTGCGCCACCTTGTATTATACCTTCACTAATCTGTGTCTTCGCTAATCTGTGTGTGTGTGTAATTTCTTTTTTTTTGTATCTTACCCAGCTAGAAAAGGGCAGTTACAGTTAAAAACTAAGGGCCTTACCACAAAAACTTAGACACTTGTTTAACGCGTGATTAATGTCAGTTTTATGTCAAACTCCATACAGAAATGTAATGTTTAAAAGGTGTTTAGGCTAAATAACTGATAAACACGGTTTTGTGGTAATCGGGTTAGTACCTGAGAGCAGTGAAATTGAACACATGAATTCTGGTTTACAGACACAAATATTATTAAATAACTCTTGCCCAAACACCATGATTCAGAACCAATATCAGTAACTCTGTAAACCATTCAAATATTTGTTCCTTGCAGGAATCATTGAAGCGCAGTTTGGTAAGCCTGTCGCTCAGCCTCTGCCTCTGCTGCAATTGAATCTATTCAAATTATGAAGTGATACCAATATCGTATCGACTAGGCCAGTACACCGTTTGCTCTTAAAGGTAAATGGTACATATCGGTTTCTAGACGTTGTTGGCTAGCAGTATCATGGGTTAAGACTACTGCGAACCAAAATCTGTTTTAATATGTAACGTGTATGGTACAGTTAAAGAAATCAATTGTTTATCAGTCGATCACACTACGTCAGTTAGCAATATTATAGCCATTTCATACTACTTTTAAATAATCACTCAGCACTTCTCCTCCACATTTAAATTATTTATTTATAAATTATTATTTTACACACACACATTTATATATTACGAGTATATAATATACATTTTTTTCTTGAAACGCATGACGTGACGTGACGTTACCCCATAGCGCTGAATAAGAGAGTATAAATCTTTAGCGATACGGTGTCCAGTTATGTGTTTATTTCATTGTAATAAAAAGCGATTTATCTAAATAAAAATGGCACGCCGGAACGGGTGGTGTTAATTATGTATGAGTTCTGTTGTTTTAGAATATAAACACTGGCTTTGTTTGAAGTTTTTTGTGCAAATCATTTATAAATACGACAATTGCAACAGTTTGTTTGTGACTCATTAAATTAATAGTGATTCGAATCGATTAGGATTCGTCGTAATTATAGACTGCGATAATGACGGTATACGTTATTAGCAGTAATTAACACTGTTTAAATTCTGTTTTATTGCTAACAACATGGATAAATAGTGTGCAATAATACGTTTCGCGATTTTTAGTTTTCAGAAGTCCAATCCATACTGCTTCATGACAGTATGGAAATATAGTGAAACGGTTGCTTTTATGTATATTCGTAATAAACAAGACAAAAAGACTGCCTCGCTACCTGTTGAGTATGAGGCCCTGGGTTCGATTCCCGGGTCGGGCAAAGTGTTATTGGGGATTTTCCATCAGCAAGTTCTCAGTAGCAGCCCGGAGTCTGGAGTTGCGCCCGGTTGATGGCAATAGGCTCACCCCCTATTTTATGGGACTTTATCATAACTGGCGAAATGTGGGTGTACTGTAGAGGCTTTACTCTGCATGGTTTGGATTAAAACCTTAGTGCTTTCAAGTAGCTGGCATGTTTAACAGACAAGCGTTAGATTTATATTTAGAATAGGTAAAAAAGAGACACGAGGGGGGCCCCGTGAGATGTCTAGGCGGGAGCCAGAAGATTAATAAAAAATAATATGAAATACGTAGCCCATTCATAGGAATAATTACTCATTACTATCGTAACATGGTGTTTTATTAGTGCCGGTACCGTAGGCTCACCTCGGAGTTCTACATTTGGTGGAGGCGCCGCCGCTGACACCCATCGAAAGTTTTTTCAGAGAGTTAGTAATTGGGCGAAGAAAAGTATCCCCTACAGCATAATAATATATATGATAAGGCGAGGCCTATCATAGATGTGCGTTGGATCGAGCGCATAAACGCTGAAGTTGAGAAAGCTAAGTGGTTTTTATTATTTTTTTCATGAAAATGCAGTTCTTTTCTGGATTCAATGGCGTGTGTCTAGAAGAATTTATAAATGAGTTCAGGAGTGTTGCTGCCTATAATGAATGGCAAGAAAGCGATTGGGCGCTAATAATAGGGGTATATTTGGTGGGCCCTGCAAGATTTTTTTTTAACTATACGTACCACGAGGGTATGAGCTTCATGTCAATCTGTGACGCGCTATGGGCTGAGTTTCCGTGCAAATGCCACAAAGATTTGCACAGGACACAAGAAGCAGAGATCATACAAGTTGTGTCTGATGAAGGCACACAGGAAGAGAGCGCGACCACAGATAATGATGATAATTTATTTTCTAGCGAAATACAAGACGACTTGTTGGATGTTGAAGATGGCTGCCAAGAAGGCAGTAATGTTGATGATGAGGTCGATGACGAGCACAGCTGCCAAGGGTGCAGCACTGCCGATATAGAGGAGGAGTCGGTTGAAGTGTTCGAGAGTGAACACACAGAGGAAATTAACGAATCGGGTCAGTCCAGTCCTTTCATTAAATCTATTAGCTATGTTGCAGAACATCAAGAGGTGTCCTTAACAGGAGAGAATAATGATCACGATGAGGAAATAATTAAACACAACTTCGTTGATGATCAAAAATATATGGTAGATGTTGGTACAGAATTCACCGAGACACAGGAAAATGCTCATCTTATGTTTGGGACCGAAGTAATTGGGAAAGATCATCTCTCGTTAGCTGTTGAGATAGATCAGAAGACTTCAGTGTTACGTGTTGATGATGTTTGTATGTTGAACGATAATTTAGAGTTAGATGGAGGTGTGCTGAGTCTTCAATTTCGAACCTCGGAGGTGATAGTTAAGCATAACTTTCGAGTTCGAAAGGTTTTAATACAAAAGACAGTTCATAAGGTCACAAAGAACTTATTTCCTATTCGGTTAGGTGTTAACAACAAGTTCAGGCGAATAACTAAAGGAAGTCTTAAATTAGAGGCTAGATTACATAGAAGCCCACGGCGTCATTTGGGTAAAAGGAATTTTATTTTGTATTATATTATAATGTTAAAAAGAATTTTCAGAAGCATGTCTATTGACATAAATAGATGGGAACTATGTATTTTAAGGATTGTGTAATTTTTTGAACTTATTATACTCATTCCATCATGTCTCAGCATTATTTTCATTTTGGCAGAACATGATGTATTAATATCTTAATTTTGTTTCATATTCTGATGATTATGGCGAACGGAGGAAGAAGAAAAGATGTCGATTACACCGACATCATCGTTTTGTTTCTAATTAGGAAGAACACACTCCAAGGTTTTATTAAAAGATTTTTGTTTTTTGGGAACTGTGATCCTTCTTGAGGGGGGATGATATTGGTCTAGGCTGAGACCAACTTTGCTAACGGGACATAGTCTTTGCAAAGCGTGTTTGTTTAACACGATTGGTTTCTGCTGATGTTTGAGGATCAACAGTTCGGTCAATATGGACCAGTAGGAAGATTCAGGGTCTAGACTTTTAAGTCATGATTTTTCGAAGTTTTTACCTTTGGAGTGGGTTCATGAGTTAGGTGCAGTTGATTTCTTGCAGTTCTGATTTTCGCTTCCTCTGACGTCATAACGTTCGTTGAAGTTTAAACCATTGTTGTGTGAGATCTTAGTATATTTAACCCCTTCTGGGCTGATGTGATTTGCCATGTCGATTTATTAACTTGTTAGGAGGCTGTGTCGCATCTTTTTCGCCAGTTTTGATGTGACGAGGTTTAAGCATGACGAAGTTAGTTTGTGTGGGTGCACATTGGCACATAATAATATTTAACGTGATTGACACTTGTTATGATTCGTTCGTCCTGACTTAAGCCGTCTTTTGCAAAAGGCAGACCTCATATTGTAAATGTTGTTTCTGGTGTTAGGTAATTCTTCTTATAGGTTTAGGTAGGTCAATGTAATGTTTGTCTGAAATGGATAAAACTGGACACTACGTTAGCCCTATTTTATCCAGTAGGGGCGTAGCTGATGTAGAGGCTTTACTCTGCATGGTTTGGATTAAAACCTTAGTGCTTTCAAGTAGCTGGCATGTTTAACAGACAAGCGTTAGATTTATATTTAGAATAGGTAAAAAAGAGACACGAGGGGGGCCCCGTGAGATGTCTAGGCGGGAGCCAGAAGATTAATAAAAAATAATATGAAATACGTAGCCCATTCATAGGAATAATTACTCATTACTATCGTAACATGGTGTTTTATTAGTGCCGGTACCGTAGGCTCACCTCGGAGTTCTACAGTACTATAGGAACACCTCTGCCTAACCCTTTGGGGATTACAGGCGCGATGTTATGGCATTATGTAAAAAAAATATTGATCTTGTAAAAAATAATCATGTTACCAACAAAAAAATACCTTCTGAAGCCCAAAAGATCTTTGTCTCGACAATAATCTTTTATGAATGAAATCTACTGAAAGTCTAGCCTCTAATTTAATAATCGATATTTCTGGTCTATAACTTCTTCAAGATTGATCGAGCCCGAACACAGGTAATGTAGGTACCCAAGTCACAGTATAAAAAAGTAACAATATTATAGGCAGTAACCTTAAAATAATTAAGTACTTACGGCCGCTCGGCTTCCGTGCATAACTGCCGCGCACTCGAGACTGTTGACAGAGACGAGACATAATACTGTTATTTATTTATCCTGTGCCCCAGTCTAGAAACCCAATATCTTATTATACACTCAACTTCACACAGGTTTAATATAACTTCTGCTCAAGCTGAACGGAACTTCAGAACAAAATCATATTTGTTTTTCTACTTAACTTACTTTACTACTTTGTATTGACTGGAGTTATTTTTAACCGACTTCAAAAAAGGAGGAGGTTTTATGTTCGTCTAAATGTTTATTTTCTTATGTATGTTTATCCATATTTTCGTCAATTGGGGACCGATTTTGTAAATTCTTGTTTCATTTGGTAGAGAAAGCTTGCGCAGTGGTCCCATCATTTTTTTATTGACTGATCTTGGGTAGTTTTTGAGTTAGCTTCAGTACTTTTTCCACTTAGTCTATGTGGATGAAGTAATAATAATTCCTTACACTTACACTATTTATGAGAAATTATTATCCTTCGAATTTGTGTGGGTCTACGTACCACAACAAAAAAGTAAAAAAAAAACAACTGTCTTCACTACAAAGTGAAAAATAACTTTAACTTCGTAAGTCGGTGGCAAAAAACGAAAATACAAAACCTGACCCGACTTCCGAAATTAAAGATATTTCTAGTCGGTTCGGAAGTCGGTTGTTTTTTTCAACCAAAGAAACGGTAAAGTAAGAAAAGAGGAAAACAAAATGGCGCTGCTGCAAGAGCTTTAATATAAGCAGACCGTAAACACACGCTTTCTCTGCACTTCCTACCTAGTGTTACCACACCTCATAAATCACGGCGCACATTAGAACAAGCAGCCCGCTGCTAAACTTTGCATCAATTTACTAAACGACCGAAGTCGCGAACAAAAGCTAGTAGCTACAAATATCTGCTTTGTTCCTATAACAGACAATTTTCAAAGGGACAATACAAAAATAAAATTCGCGAGCAAACAAAACCCGTGGAAACACAATACAGTGTTGAGTAATGGTCCCGGAGTGAGTGTTTTCTACGAAGCGCGGAACCCATGTCGGGGTAGACACGGACGGTACTGAATTGATTGCCTGGATGTCACACCTGGAGCTGCGATACAATTTTATCACCTACGTACCTTGTTCAATATTTTTATACTAGCAGAAGTCAAAATGAATTGCTTTATACCCGTATTTCAAAGGGTTTCATTTTATTGTTGCGTGTAATATAGTATCTCTATTGGATATTACCTACACTTCCCTTTTACATATTTTTCTCGCTTCGGAACACAATGTTGATGAGAACGCTAGTTTGTATGATAAAAACTGACGTTGGAAATCGTTGTAAACTTTTAGGGCCTTACCACAAAAACTTAGACACTTGATCAACACGTGTTTAGTGTCAGTGTTATGTCAAACTCCATACAGAAATGTCATGTGTAATAGGAGTTTAGGCTAACAAAAACGGGTTTGTGGTAATAAGGTTATTATTTATTGGTAGCGGCAATAATGCCACTAATGCCCCTGCTGTCCCTCGTGGGAACCTGTGTACCTTTGTGTAATAACTTTTGTTGGAACACTGGTACTCATAACACAAGTTAGATCTTACTTTGAGTACCAGAGTTCAAATGACGCTAGAGTTCAAATTAAGCTAGTGTCATACCTGAATATTGTCACACTTGTATCTTATCTTAAGAATCAATAAACTTTTATTTTTTTATTTATAATAGAAATATAATCTGGGAAAATTTCAATTGTCAAAAAGCGACATAATATGAATGTGACGATCGCGTAATCGCGCGAACGATCATTTTCCACCCACGCACCACGCACAGCCTGTATGGGTGTTTGTTTTCAGTAATGAACATGAAAAAATTTTTTGAAAAAATTTTGTCATTGATGTCTTTTTTTGTGTTGGAGGAGCTCGTGGCTAAGTAATAACAGCTGCACGGGTCGATCGATTAGGTTAAGCTACGCTGGCCGGGGCTGGTCCGTGGATGGGTGACCATCTTTACATATCGAGACTCCTCCGTGCCTCGGAAAGCACGTTAAGCCGTTGGTCCTGGCTGTCATTTGTGGATCTTTGACAATCGTTGCGGGTCGTCAGAAGCTCGAAAGTCTGACAACCAGTCTTGCCGAGGGGTATCGTATTACCCAGTTACTGGGTTGTGGAGGTCAGATAGGCAGTCGCTCCATGTAAAATACTGGTATTCAGCTGCATCCGGTTAGACTGTAAGCCGACCCCAACTTGGTTGGGAAAAGGCTAGGCAGATGATGATGATGTCTTTTTGTGTCTTGAACAGTAGGATCAAACCTTAGTTCGTAAGGTAATTTTTTTTTTTACTTTGTTTAAAACACAACGTTCCGCTACTCGAATCCGATTCGAGTGCTTGACGCGAGTCAGTACAATTAACCTACTGCGGTTTCGCTGTTATGATTTCGCGGCGGAGGTGTGCTACCGGCGTCAAGGCCTCGATAGTATTATCTTTTTCAAGTACTTTCATCTTTTGTTGATCACAGTAATTACCATATGTTAATAGTTATTTATGCAACTGCTATAAGGGGTATTAAAACACGAATGTGGGTTTAGTATTGCATGAGTGTTTTAATACCTAATTATTTACAGTTGCATACAAGACTTTATCTACACCCATGATATGAATCTTCTATAAAAGTTTCTTTGCAATACCAATATCGAACAAAAATGGCGCGGTACGACGTGAATTCGAATTTTTCGAATTCGAATGTGTTTTGTTTTTTGAAAACTAAAATAATTATGTAAGTTCGAGTCCGTATTTTCACAGTAAAAAATATTAAAGACAAAGATGCTCACAATGCTCGTATGTAATGACGTCATAACATGCTAAAACACTTATATAAAAAAATATGTGCGTTGTTCGTTACTAATTAATTAAAAAAACTGCCATGTCCCAAACGCGCCGCGAGCCACACAAAAATGTAATAATAAAATTAAACAAATGGTCTCTCTTCACTGGTAAAACGGTGACTGTTTGATTTCAGATGAGTTTAACGGTATAATAAAAACTGATTATCATCATCATTTTATTAGCCATAGGACGTAAACTTCTGGAAACTTCCTGAGGGGTGCTTTAAATACGTTTGGGTTGGAATAATGGGTCAAGCTCATTGCAGACTACGCTATAATATAATAGCATATAGTTCATAGCACAACAATATCGCTCGCCATACATTTATTTAATTTATAGTATAGCAAAGTGTGAACGTGTAAACGTCTAAATATCTGAAATGAGCTTCACAGGCCGGGCAGCAAAATCAAAAGTATTATATATGTATTTTTCTACTGGGCTGTGCCTTGCCGAATCATCCGATCCGAACTAGCGGGTAGCACGCCTTACTCCTCAGAGATTTCTTACCAGATCGTCTGTCCACCTATGTACTTAAAGTTAGCTAACTTATTGCATACATAACAATTCATAGCCTATAATGTTCCCACTGCTGTTCAGACTTCTTTGTGAGAGGGAGCGAGTCGTAATCCACCACGTTGAACTAGTACGAATAGACACCTTCTATCATTTATGTCTGGGAATTTTTGGTTCTAGGTTTCCTTACGAAGTCACAATGTTTTCCTTCTACATTTTTAATTGTTGATGAAACAAATTGTAAACACAACCTGATCGCATAGATTAAAACAATTTCAATTACATAATAATCTTTCAGTAATACCGTTACGGATATCAAGTTAAAGTCCTTACTTTGTTAACTAAGTTAATAAGAATTGCAGAGGAGATATTCTTGTTTCTAATTCGGTTTAAAGTCGAACCGACAGCTAAACTTGAGTGTCGTTTTAAAGATAAATTGTGCTGGTTCACAGTAAAAGCTAATATATTGTAGTGAACTGACAAATTCTTGGACAATTTTCTCTTTGTCACAAAACGTTT
The DNA here is from genome assembly GCA_947522985.1 of Lithophane socia. NCBI lineage: Eukaryota > Metazoa > Arthropoda > Insecta > Lepidoptera > Noctuidae > Lithophane > Lithophane socia. The sequence continues at coordinate 4,988,865 of OX383267.1, forward strand.
TCAGCTGTTTAACACGGCTTGTTAGGGGCCTACCCTACCTCAAATTGTTTAGCACGATCTTCCGTTTTGCCGAAAGTACTGCAGCATTAATTTTGAAATAAATGTAATTGTTAAAGTTGAGGATTGATGCTAGGTCCTATGTTTGACGAAAACACGATTACATAAGAAATCTATAGAGAAAAAATATCCAAAGTTACCTCTAAACCGAACTATACACCACTGGTATTAAAAAAATACTTCAAATTAGATCATGAAACTTTGCATAATAACTGAACTAACTATAAAGCAGGTCTTATGTTTTTTTATATTTTTAATTACCATTATTTTCACCATAAAAAGCAATTACCTAAACTATTCGAAGCTTGGGAGCCGCCAGCACCCCACTCCGTTTCGCTCTCACTCAGGCCGCGAGTAGTATGGTGCGAGCGAGATAAAATTTGAGGTTGGGTAGGCTCTTACCGGCCAAGTTAGAAATACTGATGTTGATATTAAAAGATCAAAAAAGTTGTGGAAACAAAAATTAAATCAGCAAAAAAGTTTGGAGTTCTCAAAGTTTCCGGAAGGGTTCTGCTGTCGAGTTTCCGTAAAAAGGATGTTTGCAATAAGTTCTATGAATTGCCGTTCAAACTTTTAGGAAAAAAGGCTGTTTACTCACCATAAGGAAGTACCTCTAAGGATATTTATTAGTTATCATTTTGGCAATTGGCAAAAAGTTTAGTACCTATAACGAAGTTACTCTAATATGACATAAAGTAGGCATGAAACAATTAAAAAATATCCAAGGCCAGTTTGTTATACACCGTACAGAGGAGCTCGTGGCTACGTAATAACAGCCGCACGGGTCGATCCATCAGGTTAAGCTACGCTTGCCGGGGTTGGTCCGTGGATGGGTGACCATCTTTACATATCGAGACTCTTTCGTGCCTCGGAAAGCACGTTAAGCCGTTGGTCCCGGCTGTCATTTGTGGATCTTTGACAGTCGTTACGGGTCGTCAGAAGCCCGAAAGTCTGACAACCAGTCTTACCAAGGGGTATTGTATTACCCAGTTACTGCGTTGTGGAGGTCAGATACTTAGGCAGTCGCTCCATGTAAAATACTGGTATTCAGCTGCATCCGGTTAGACTGGAAGCCGACCCCAACCTGGTTGGGAAAAGGCTAGGCAGATGATGATGAGTTTGTTATACACCGCCAAAGTAAATAGATAATATGTTTATTTGCGGAAAACATGACGCTAAGAAAGGACAAATACACGAAAATAACAAGTTGCGGAAAAATATGCGTCACATTCACGCAAAACGGCCATCACTCAGCATAATGCTGCGGCCCTATGCGAGACAGAGCCCCAGCGCTTGTTTTCAGTGACAGCCGGCGTTGCCGTCATGACGTCAATCGGTGCAGCACATAATGAGTGATCAATAACAAAATAAGAAATAAAATAAATACATTAACTGAGTGTGAAATGACCCTCAGCCTAGAGTACGTACACCAGACGCCAACAATGAGATCCTTAACCTTAAATAATCCGAACATCAACACTCAGATCTGTTTGTTTCCCTCATTAAATTTTTCTCCAAATGCCTACAAAGGAAACGAGGCATTCAAAAAAGAGCGGCTATTGTGCGTTCCTTCCACCACATTTGAAGTTTCTTCATAATATACCTACCACGCCTTGAAAAATGAAAGCGTTTTTACCACTGGAGCCCCATTTTTTCTCTTTTTCCTGTACATTTTCTCGACTATTTATCATCTGTAAATCTTAAGCGACAATTGAAATACTATAATGTATTTTCAATTACATAATCTGAGGCCAAACAATAAGGAAAGTCGTTGATGTTTTTCCAGAAAATTCAATTGTTTTTATTTCAAAGGAATGTAGGTCAATGACATCATTTTCTGAATCTACATGCAAATAAAGTAATTGGTACAGTGAGTATGCTTACTTTGTCTTCCCTTCCGTGGAAATATGTATTGATAAAATAATTTGACGGCTCGTTGGAAACAATCAGGTTTTATTAAAAGTCGTTTCAAATAGTTAATTGATTCAGGCGTGACTTTGCGGAAATCCATTATAAAATACAATAGACGCTGATATATTTAGTAACCTATTCCGCTTGACTATTCTTCAAGAGTCATAAAAACCTGTAAGAAATCGACACGTGTTTCACCTCTCAACAAGGCATCTTCAGGATGACGATTGACCAATTGCAAACCAGAACGCGACGTGTTACCACACCGAGCGCTGGACGCAGAGTGAATGAAATCGCCCGACACCCCCACTTATATAGGATTGCTGCTCAGCGCTGATTGGCTAGGACCGTTATCAGTGCGATAAGCGCGATAAGGGGCGAACAATCGCAACATAAAAATCCAATCGCAGTATTCCAAGGTCGCCTTTGTTGCCAATCAGCGCTGAGCAGCAATCCTATATAAGTGGGGGTGTCGGGCGATTTCATTCACTCTGCGTCCAGCGCTCGGTGTGGTAACACGTCGCGTTCTGGTTTGCAATTGGTCAATCGTCATCCTGAAGATGCCTCGTTGAGAGGTGAAACACGTGTCGATTTCTTACAGGTTTTTATGACTCTAGAAGAATAGTCAAGCGGAATAGGTTACTAAATATATCAGCGTCTATTGTATTTTTTAAGTCGTTTTAATATAGTTGATTGTGGTGGTACTTCAAATTCAGGTTTCAGTTTTAGAACTGTGTATTTATTATACCAATAATGAATTCACAATCTATCTATACTATGATATCTAGTACAAGGATTGGTTAAAAAAAAAGTAGGGCCAAAACCATTGAAAGAACTTTGTGGTTTGAACTAACCGCCTTACTAATAAACGTTGTATAGCGCCTGTATAGTTACACAACGCTTTGTCTTCTTCTTTCAAAAGTAATTTGACTTTTGAAAGAAGAAGACAAAGCAATGTGTACTATACAGGAGCTATACAACGTATATTAGTAAGGCGGTTAGTAAATAAAGCAAGAGTCGAGCTCGATGCTCTTGTAAGGAAGTAGTCATTGCTTTAAATTGGGAATATTAACAATGCTGATTTTGTTTTTTTTTAAACATATATTAGAAAAAAAAACATGCGGGGCACTGCGGGGCAGTCTTTGGGGACTGCCGATAGAAGTGAAAACTAAGTAACATTCATTCATTTCTTCAAGCGTTCGGTGACGATGACGCGAGTTCCATGATTTTTGTTCACCCAACAAGCGTTCGGTGACGATGACGCGAGTTCCATGATTTTTGTTCACCCAAAAAGTGCTCAACGCGCCTAAAGAAGTTTTCACTTCAAAATCTGTACTCCGCGTCCTATTTAAAAGCAATCGTCACGCCAATACGCGATCGTCGCGTTCAAGTTACTTTTTGTTCGGAAAACCGGAAAGCTCTCTCTGACGGCGCGACCACGCGTTCAGGTTCGACGAACAAAAAGTGACACATGCACGATCGCGTATTCACGCGACGCACGATCGCTTTTATAGCTCGTGGCCTTAACATAAAGTCTTAGACCACCTCAAGACAATTTTTTTTTACCTTATAATATCTTCACTTGTTAGTTAATCATTGTTGTTCAATTGACCACATTACTCATTCCGATATGGAAGAAGGAAACACATAAATTGTCTCAAAAATTAATTGAAAATCCCGCGCTATTAATTAAAACAATTTGTCAACAATATTGGTTGCCGTGTTTTCGAAATTAACATGTGCATATCGTGCATAATTGATTTAACTGTTGGATACATACTGTGGATATTAACAAACAATTTATAATTTCATGATTCACGCCTTTTTGACGCCGAGATGACGACTAATAGAGAAGTATGGAAGACAAAGACATGTTGTGACAACCGGGGGCTGTAGTCTCGACGTCACGTCAGATAGCGATCACTTTACAACCGAACTCGGTCGCTAAATCCTAATGGCGTCTCTAGACCCCAGATATTATAATACTACGTCCTAGACGGTCAAAATTGCTTCACAAGCAAGTGATTTTTTCGTGCGTGTCCGACGAATTTTGACTGTCTATGATGAAAATATCTTTTCTGACGTCTGTAATTTTTATAAAGAGCCTTCTATTCTATTCTATCGCTACCGAGTGCGACAACGATATCGCTTGATCTGAATATGCCTTTAAGCTTGGTATCGATAATTCTCAGAATCTTATAATGATTCTGGTACAAATTATCAACAAGAGAGCCTTTTCGCACGGTACACGATTATAGGCTTTTAACAGTGTGTTTATAGCCTCACCGTGGTTGCTGAAGTACGGCATAACCGTAACAATTAAGCACACCTTTAACGTTGTAATAATGACACGTTTATAATTCTGATGGTTCATGTAATTTACGATATAAAATGTTGGGGCTTGTTGTAAAGTGTTACAAACTGGTTTTTACCCGACTACGGCGAAGAAAAAAGGAGGGTTATGATTTTGACCGGTATGTATGTATGTATGTATGTATGTATGTATGTATGTATGTATGTATGTATGTTCATCTGTTCCCTCCTATCTTCCAAACCACTTATCACAATTTGACAAATGAGGTATCGTTAGAAGCGTCGTGATTGTCCGCTGGTTATAGGCTATGTGAAGTCACATTAAATTAAAAATGGCGCCCTCTAGAGGAAATAAAGTCAGAAACTAAAAAAAAAAAAAAAATGTTTTAAATGTACCATGTTGGGTATCAAATGAAAGGGCTTAATTAGCACATTTCAAAAATATATATATTATAACCCCAAAAGAATTAAAAAAAAAAATCAAGTAACAAAAACTAAAACCCAACTACGACTTAAAAGTTATAAACAAGACACCACAGACAGACAAATTAAAAATCCGGAGTCACACGTAATCTGTTCGATTTATAACACACGTGTGACTCCGGATTTTTAATTTGTCTGTCTGTGGTGTCTTGTTTATAACTTTTAAGTCGTAGTTGGGTTTTAGTTTTTATTACTTGATTTTTTTAATGATGGTTTTCGGGCTTTCTTCAGCTATTATTACCGATTTTGGAGGTCAATATGGACGATGATTTTTTTTTATTATAAAGGATAAATATCACTACATATTATATAGAAAAGTCCTCTGCCGCGTCTGTCTGTCTGTCTGTTCACGATGAACTCAAAAACTACTGCACCGATTTTCATGCTGTTTTAGAAGGAAAAGAAAGAAATATGTTTATTTGCGGCAAACATGACGCCAAGAAACCAATGCAATGTTTTCACCAATGCAATGGATAGAGTAGTTCTCGACGAAGGTTTTAGTATATAATAACCGACATCCACGCGGGCGAGGCCGCGCGCATCAGCCAGTTGCTTATAATATTATGAAAAGTATAAAAGATTAAAAAAACGTTGCGACGTTATAACGTTATAAAATGATTGCTAGACAAAGACGGCACTATCACAGAAATGACGTTACGACTATGTAGCTTCATAATAGCGTCATACATTGTCCGTACCGAGCGACTCGGACGGGTATAATCCCTTACATATAATTTTTTTTTCGATTATTTCATTTTACTATCCCTTCTTTGAAATTACATTATTAATTTATTCCAATATATCTAGCATTAGTCATCATCTCTATTGTAAGGGCATTTTGTTATGTAATAATAAGATGTTCTATCTAACAACGAAAGAGATGGAATTACTGTCAAATGCACTCATAAACCATGGTTACGAAACACATTTTCAATTTGTAACAATATAATTATTGCAACAACATTTCCTTAACATTTTCCATTAAAATTTCGTGACACGTTAAGCAGCTGGCGCGCAATTTTTCCTTTCGGTCCAGGAAATCATGAAGATATTTTTTTAAATATTCGCTGAACAATAGCGGAGGCTCATAAAAAGCGGCGCAATTGGTCGTGAGACTGCAGAATGTTCGTTGGCGGACGAATTTGTTGGTGCCGAGATTTTCCGGAGCCTTTCCCGGGCTTTCCCGAGCGCTTCCCGTGCGCCCCACCGAATTACAAAGAATTCTCCTACAATAACCGAACATTTCGTGTTGTCGACTCTAGCGAATATAACCAATCTTTTTAATTAAATTACTGAAATAAAAAGTTGTCCCATTTTTTCTGCCTAATGGTATTATTCCGTTTCACGCTTCCGATTCTTAGCGACGCCCTTTCAGATGGAAAGGCGGAAGGAATTGTTTGCAGATGTTGTGTTGTATTTATTTGGTTTCATTTAGGACGCAAGTGAAATAAATAACATAATGGCTGACATTACATAATCAGCCTATAATGTTCCCACTGCTAGGACACAGGCCTCCTCTCTGTGAGAGGAAGTGGGCCGTAATCCACCACGCGGGCCCAGAGCGGGTTGATAGATGTCACATTTCTTCGAATTTTTGGTTCTAGGACATGCCGGTTTCCTCACGATGTTTTCCTTCACCGTTTTGAGAGCAGTAGTGATGACATTATTTACACAAAGTAAAGCGCCTGTCAGGGTTCGAACCTACGACCTATAGTTCGTAAGTCGCAGCCGTTACCACTGGGCCACCACGGCTGACATTATCTGCAACGAACTTAAGTTTTTCTGAAAATATCTCTTCCACCCATTTTTATTACTTTCCAATGTCCTGAGATCGTTCGTTCCTTCGGCTATTATCTGGTAATATAAATGGAATGCACCAGACGACTTTAAGCTACTATTGATCGGGCGTTTGATCACAGGATAATATCTCAACTATCGCAATATAATCTTCGTACAAAGCGATCCGAGAAACAATAGACCTGTTACAATGAAGAGATAGCTGCACATAAATACCAGCTAATGTTGTGACGTCATTGTGCAATCATTAAGGGGCTTTGCCTTGCAGCATAGATGCAGTGTTGATGCTGTGCTGCTTCGTTAACACAGCACTCAAATATCACTGCAGCGCTACTAAAAGCTGCATCACAGGCAGGTTCTCAAATTGTCACAGATTCTAGAACCAAAAAATTCGAAGACATGTGACATTTATCAAACCGTTCGGCACTGGCCTCACGTGATGAATTACGGCCCACTCCCTCTCACAGAGAGAAAGCCTGTGTCCCAGCAGTGGGAACGTAATAGGCAGTGCTTAAAACGACTAAGTGTAGACGCCCTTAGGACTAGGTCAACCTAAACAATTGTCGGGTTTTGAGAACGACAACCGTTAGTTTAGATGGCTATAATAAGAACTAAATTTATGGATTATTCTTCTATTCCCAAAGACGGAATGTCCCTCGACGATATTTCGCAATGAATATTCATGACTAAGGCCAGGGAGATAGCGTAGTACAATACCTAACGTTTTCGATTTTCTCAGTTATTTCAGCTGAGTTAATGCTCAACCCAATTGGATGTATACTCGAGACGAAGTTATTTTGCACGGGAGTGTAAACAATTGAAATATCAAAGATGGAGGCCGTATTACAAATTGGTTTCCAAAGAAATGACAAATTTTTCGTGAAGATTAATCAGAATCATACTGTTATTATTTTTTTGGTGTGGATAGTAACCGATTGTTTGCAAGCTTCATTTAATGATTGTATGCAAAACAAATAAATTCTGTTCATCAGAATATATCCGATCTAGTAAACAAACATGCATATCATAACGCAATTAGGTCACGCGCTCGAATTGTAACATATTATTTAACTCAACAAATAGTTGAACATGGATAGAATGAAATGGAGCTCGAGGAGCTCGTGGTTGAGTAATAACAGCCGCACGCAGCGCAGGTTAAGCTACGCTTGCCGGGGTTGGTCTGTGGATGGGTGACCATCTTTACATACCGAGACTCCTCCGTGTCTCGGAAAGCACGTGAAGCCGTTGGTCCCGGCCGTCATTTGTAGATCTTTGACAGTTGTTACGGGTCATCAGAAGCCCGAAAGTCTGACAACCATTCTTACCAAGGGGTATCGTGTGACCCAGTAAATGGGTTGTGGAGGTCAGATAGGCAGTCGCTCTATGTAAAATACTGGTATTCAGCTGCATCCGGTTAGACTGGAAGCCGACCCCAACATTGTTGGGAAAAGGCTAGGCAGATGGATAGAATGAAATGGAATTTCTCAGTAGCAGCCCGGAGTCTGGATTTGTGCCCGGTTGATGGCAATAGGCTCGCCCCCTATTACATAGGAACTGGCGGAATGTGGGTGTACTATAAGTACACCTCTGCCTAAACCTTCGGGGATTACAGGCGTGGTGTTATCTTATGTGAACAAGGATGGATACTCTTTGATACGAAATAGATTTTGTTCGAAACATCAAACGTATCTAAATCCATACCCTTGATCGTAACATACAAAAACGTACAACGGACAAAATTCTTCGTTACTTTTACATATTATGTAAAAGTAACGAAGAATTTTGTCCGTTTGTCTGGATGTATGTTGAATGAAACACAGATCTCATCTAGTTTAAAATATTGTTATTTCTTTTTGACGAGTAAAAGTGCTATATAAAAAAAATACAGAAAAAAAAATGTGGCTGGTAGGGAACCCCCGTCAGGAACGAAATTCCTTACGCTACACACTCGTATAAGATAGAAAGATAGAGAGAATGTCGCATGCGAGTTGCTCATAAAACGCATAACGCTTTTTCCTTACTTGATGATTTCAACCGGTCAATTCCTATCGCAAGCCGCGTTATGGAACTTCGATCCAAAAAACTTTTTACAAGAAAAAAAACATCCGACTTCCAAAAAAAATACAAAGAAAAATAACTTTTATTTCGGAAGTCGGTGTCTTTGCTTTTCAATTTTTTCAAAGAATCATCAAAATCGAATCATAATTGGCGGAGTAATCGTAACATACACACAAAAAAAAACAGATAGACGAATTGAGAACCTCCTCCTTTTTGAAGAAGTCGGTTAAAAATATAATTTAGCAGAAACTATAAGAAGAGTATTAGTAATTGGCTCCAATCATAATAATATTATTTTATGTAACATTTTATGATTTCAATATAATAAAATATTCAACTACATTTTGATGGTCAACTCTCCGAAACTAACATGAAATTAATACTCCAATTATAATCCATGATTGAATGGCTTGATCTAATTACACAATATGGAACTAAACCCAGATAAAGCTAACAACTTGATTGATGGACGAATCACTTGGTTTAGGAATAATTCATCTGCTGAGCCTTTTCGCAACTATATTGGGGTCGGCTTATAGTCTGACCTGATGCAGCTGAGTAGAGTGGGCCGTAATCCACCACGCTGTCCCAGTGCGTGTTGGCAGATATCACATGTCTTCGATTTTTTTTTGTTCAAGTAAATGCCGGTTTCCTCACGATGTTTTCCTTCACCGTTTTGAGAGCAGTCGTGATGAAATAATTTACAACCTGTCTGGGTTCGTACCTACGATCTAAGACTCGTAAGTTACGGCCGTTATCACTGAACCAATGCTCTCATTTTACAATAGTCAGTTAAATTAGCGTTTCACCTTGGAGAACAATTTTATACAAGGTATTATTCACTGAGATACACGGTTGACCTTGCATTACAGTAAGCAAGGCTGAGCGCGGCGGGCTCTCTGCCCTCTATGTGAAAAACGGTTGGGCGTATGCAAAATTGATAAAACAAAATTTGCCGCAAATTGTATGCTCTACAATTTTAATACTAAATATTAACATAATTGGAGCTATAGAAATCGAAATAATCGCGAAGAACTGATTTTTGTGACCTTTGACCTTGAATAACTTACGGCGCAGACACGAGACTTTATGACACTTATGAGACAACTTTTAGGACACCAAAATGAAGGTGTAATATGAGTTTACAGCTTATTATCTCTCGTTTCGAGGTAGACCCCCTTTTTCGCTCAAGTGACTGCACATCTTAGATTTATGGTTGTAAAGACATCTACGATATACAAAGTATGGTAGTTTTTTTAACGATGTTATAATTATGTTGCTTACGCATTACTTTATAAATTCATCAGCATCATCATTTCAGCCGAAAGACGTCCACTGCTGGACATAGGCCTCCCCCAAGCACCGCCACTTCGACCGGTTCTGTGCTTCTCGCATGCATCGCATTCCCGCGGCCTTCATCAGGTCATCGGTCCACCTTGTGGGGGGCATTCCAACGCAACGTCTTCCGGTACGTGGTCGCCACTCCAGAACCTTTCGGCCCCATCGGTCATCTGTTCTGCGAGCATTGTGCCCTGCCCACTGCCACTTAAGTTTGGCAATACTTCGGGCTATGTCGGTCACCTTGGTTTTCCTACGGATCTCTTCTTCTGGATAAATTAATTGTACCTAATCTGAGTGGGTTTTTCATCAATCGCAACCTGGGAATCAAACTCGGGACCTTCCTTCCAGTCTACGCCGTTATCAATACTTTTTATAACACTATAAAAGGATTTGTTCATTCATAACAAAACCGGTTAAAATTAACCACAGCAAGCGCAGCGCCAAAATCGTTCAGCAGTTATTCAGTCTATATATAACCCGCTGCCGCTAATCCCTTATGTTCTGTTCTGTACGATTCAATGAATATAAATTGAATGAATGGAGGATTGAATAGGTAATCTCATTACCCTAATCTGTATACATACAAGATCCCGCGAAGGTATTGGTATGAATTATAAATCGCATGTCATTTGTTGTTTAGTGATGTTAACAAGTGATAGTTGAATTTCGAATACGATAGTAGTTTGAGAATCAATTGTTTGTTTGTGTTTTGTTAACCCCCGACGGAGGGGTGATGTAAGTTTAACGTGTGTATCTGTGTGTCTGTCTGCGCCATCGTATCTGCCAAACGGCTGAACCGATTTTGATTTTTTTGGTGTTGTTTGAAAGGTGACGTGATTGAAGGTGTTCATACCTATAAAAAAATCGTTTGTTAGATGCTACGTTTTTGTCGGGGGTTTTTTAAATTTTTAATTTAATTTAACTTGTTATTGTAGATGTTTGAATAGAAAAATGAAAATATTAGGTATCTACTTCCGCGATATCTTGAAAAATGTGGTTTCAATTAGACATATTAAATAGTTTGACGATGGTATTTAATATTACAAAAAATGAATTTTCGTGTATAATAGCAAAAATAAAATAGAATGATATTTTATGTATGTGCTATTATTCTTTATTTTAAAGAAACTACCAATTTCTCCTTGTTATTTTCATAAAATATAGAAACTACATTTTACATTGTAGTAGTAAGAATGATATTCCTATGAATTTGCATTAATCTCACAGACAATAAACATTTCAACAAAACTACAATACAATTATTTTAAAGGATGAAGGGCCTTGAACTCTATAAAGACAATCTTTACATAGAAGCTCCCACGATCTCTCGATAGTTTAAACATACCTACATAACCTACAGAAAATCACAAATTAGATAGGTACAGAAGGTCAACTCCATGTAAGGAGCGAGAACGCACGCACACATAGACAAGCTTCACGTACAGCAGTGCAAGCGCACTCGCAACTGCACGCGTAGCATGACAACCATAGAAACGGGTTTTGTCGACGGAAGAATAATAATGACAGATTGAATTTTTTTATCTGTCATTTTGTTTATTCTTCCGTCGACAAAACCCGTTTCTATTGTGGTGACTTGGCAAGAATCGTAGATGCGCAGAATTCGTTTTCGCTTGATTTTCATCATAAATAGGTTCAAAAATAAATTATGCCAATAACCATAGAATAATGACATGCAATAAAGGTGTCAATTTTTTTGTTGCACTAAGTGTACATGCGCTTACCTACTCCCAATACGCCAAGACCTTTCTAAGTTACGTTTCGGCGACTATATTCGTTTGAGATTGCCGTACGTACGTGTCTATGTGTGCGTGTATTTTCACTCGTCGTCGTATGGAGCTGACCTTCTGTAGATACTATTCTGTGACAAAAGCGTCTGTCCGAGACGTCTAGTGTAGACTATTCGATTACTACGATCGTGATCAAACAGTGTGTCCTCGGTATCGGATCCACATATAAGTAGGTGTCGACGCCGATATCCTGAAGGACACTTAGATAACCAACATGGGTAATTTATGTTGAAAGAAAATGTTATAAAGAAAAATAATTTATTTCAAGTAGATAGATAGATTGAATCAATCAAGTAGGCACATTAAAGGCAATTTTGAACGTCAAATACATAGAAATAGAAATAGAACTGATTCTAGTTGCCCCTTCCAAAAGGTAGTTTTCGTATGGAGAAGAATGGGCAAGAAACTCCACCGTCACTCTTTCAAAAAAATGTTTTACAATATTTGGTATACATCAATTATATAATTACATGTGAATACGATGCACCGAGAATACAATTACTGTACCACAATAGGTAAAAAAGAATTAAAAATGGAGCAATGACAAATAACCTATATAAATATACCTAAGGTGGTAAAGGAATAATGATTACGAGGTAGTTTTTCTGTATTTGTATAATTAGAACGTAATAATTAAATTAAAAAAATTAAAAACGCTGCCAAAAACGAACTAAAAAGTGAAAAAAAAGTCCACAGAACGGTCTTAATAGATAAATTATACGTAGAAGAATTAACTACATTTAATAAACTTATTATTGGGTATATTTATGTTTATTATTTATTCTCGACTCGATTTTAGACCGTGACTATTTAAGTTCGAATTCGGATAGTGTTTTTCCCAATTGCGAAAAAGTACAAATCTACAGAAAAGCTTATTAACAAAACAGCTTAAATTCGAGAATTTGTGTATTTACTTTTTATTTATTTTAAAAAGTAAATACGCAAATTCGCGAATATGTAGGTACTCGTAAACGTAAACCCTCTCATATCTCCTGAAATATAGGCGGCGAGATGAGCGTGGCATCTATTGCATCAATCACATTTTAGCAGAGCTACACACTGCTACAAACCAACATAGATTAAAAATTATTACAAGAGGGGTAGTTAATAATCGAGGCAGATTATATATTTTCTTGAAAATCTGCACAAACGTAAGCAAAAAAAATATAATAACATGGCAATTATTTAAATAAAAACCTACTTTCTTCTTTAGTTTCTATAATTTTGCGTCTGATAGGTAGATAAATACTTACCTTTATTTATTTTACCATTATTTATTTCGATTTAGACTCGACTTTCTAAAAATTCACAAATCTACAGAAAGTCTCACTAACCCTCAGCTGTCCAGCTAAAAAAGGAACAAAAAAAACCGGCCAAGTGCAAGTCGGACGAAGGATTCCGTACCATTATTTATAAAAACGGCAAAAAAATCACGTTTCTTGTATGGGAGCCCCCTTAAATTTTTACTTTATTCTGGTTTATAGTGTTTGTCAGATATACATCCCCTGTGAAAATTTCAACTGTCTATATAGCTATCATGGTTCATGAGATACAGCCTGGTGATAGACGGACAGACAGACAGACAGACAGACAGCGTAGCCTTAGTAATAGGGTCCCGTTTTATCCTTTGGGTACGGAACCCTAAAAAATACACGACCTCGTAAACACGCTCATGCCGACTAAAATACTGACAGTAAGAGACGAGAGACGAGCGTGGCATCGATTGCATCAATCAGATTTTAGCAGCGACACCGCCATATTACTGCATTCAAAGCGTTCCGATTCCTCATTGGTAGTTCACTTTGTATGGCATTCACGTCAAACGATTCAAGGCGAGGATGTTCCCACTTCAGCATATTCTCTTGTTTTGCCTGGAGCTGTTGTTGCTTGATTTTGAATTGGAATATTAATTAATTTTTGTCAGAATTATAATGATATTTGCTTTTAAACAAGATAGGAATTGTAGTTATTTTATGAGAGAAGAAAAATACTGCAAAAAAAAATAATTTACTACATAAACAAACACAGATACATCATTATATTTTCTTTCATTTCTAAAAAGGCAATTTAATGAAAATTTAAATAACTACACGCGTATGTAGAAAACATAAATTCAAAATACAAAAGTATATGTAATTGAAAAGCACATGAACTTTGTAATAAATGAAATAAAAATTCAAAAATTGTTCTTTTGAATTTTTATTTCAAATGATTAATTATACTTCTAATAATTGATGGATGGAGAGGGAAAAGAAGGTCAAATAAAAGATGGATTGTGTGAGGAATATACGTTGAAACATATGAAAGAGAAGGGAGTGTCTGATAGTGTTACGGTTGACAGGGGAGAGTGGAAAAAGACAACGTGTTTCGCCGACCACAAGTAACATGGGACAAGGGCAGGAAGATGATGATATAAAAGCATTTTTTTTTAAATAAAATACCTAATTCATTAATGAAACGAATGACAACAATAACAAAGTATTCAAAACATCTCTACTGCGTGAACATCATAAACATCTCTCTGTAACGAAATAAAGTCATACACAATTCATTTCTAATCACAGGTAAAATTAACCACGTTATTGAAAGCCCGATCAAGTCTTTGATAAGTAAATCCGCTGTCATACCCCATGCTAGCTGTTGAGATTGTTTGACCAAAATAGTTACAACGAGACTTGACAACTGATTAATTGGAAAAGACCTTCATAAACCGCGAGGATTAAATCGTTTTCCCACTCCCTGTTTGAGCCTAAAGGGTTATTAGCGAACAACTTTGTATTATATAAACATTTGTCACACGGTTATTATGGGACTCATAGTATTAACACAGTATTTTTATCTCATGAAGCGACGCGCGCTTTATTTGCGGTAACCAAGTGTACAAACATTTCGAAATTAAAGTTATTTTTCATTTTTTTGTAAGTCGGTTGTTTTTTTTTTGTTAAAAGTTTTTATTTTCTTTTTGACTTTTTTTAGAAATTTCGCATAGCATAAATGCGAAATTTCTAAAATAAGTCAAGCGTAACATAGGTAGTATATATTTTACTACGGCATGAGTTATTGTTGTGCAGCCCGTGTCGACATGAAAGATGAATAATGGTTGACTTTTAAAACTTATTTATAGGTTAACTTAACGCCCCTATGTTACTTCGGGACTTCCCGTCGTTTCCACTAAAATTCACCTTAACCCAATAGTCTTTCATGCGTTTTCTCAATCTTACCAAAATGATCTAACATACTCGTAATATTGATCCAGTTTGCCCGCGTGTGGCCGAAAATTTCCGACGGTAACGTACAACCGGGATTAAAAGTATCCAGGTTATAAATTATCTGTGTGCCAAATCCGGTACATCCAGACAACGAAAATGGACTTCACTGATAGACAACGCACAGCCTAACACGCTGGGCTTAATAGCTTGATTTTTTTGAAAATTCATCCCCTTACGGGGTTAAATAGGGGATGTATGTTTGTATGTTTGTCGATGGGAAATCATGTATCGCGCAAGGGTTGTCCGTCTGTGATTCACTTCCAAAAATAACAATGATACTCCATCAAAGTTCAAAATCAAATAGCTCTTATATGCAAAGCCTGGATCCTAGATCTTCCATGTCAAGAAGGAAAAAAGGAAAAAAAGAATATTTGGGACACGCACAGGAAATATAACAATAAAAACAAACAATAAAACCAACAAAATCATAAAAACAAATAATAAAAACAACAAAATAATGAAAAAACAAAGCGTAACAGAAAAAAAGACCTGTGCGACGCCAAAAAGGCCAAAGGATGTCAGCATAATGCGACGATATTTGAGAAAAAAAAAACAAACAACAATAATCAATTATAGCTGCATTCCGAAATACGCACGCCATTATTCGCAGTGACGACGAAGTTCGGTGGCTTTGAAATTCTCTAACTTGTGCATACCCGTCAGAGTGGATGCACTTATGTTATTACGAAGGCTTAGCGGAGGAAACTGAGAAATGGCAAGTTAGCTGCCGTGACTACCAAGTTTTACTTTACGTTATGGTTATGTAATTTGAGAAAGGATTTGTTGTAAGTTGTCGTTTTAAGGGACCGAAAACCTTTATAAATTACGGTGGAGGCATCGAAGAATTTTGGTTACTTCAACGACTAAGGTTATACAAACTTAATGGCGGCACGAGCAATATTTTTTCTGCACCATAGTAAATCAATTTGCACTATGGATAATTTTCACCATTGATCTAATTACTAGCCCTGACTATTGTTATTGTTGTATTACTACTAATTGTTACCCGTAATTTCATTTGTGTTATTTGTATTGCATTTTTTTTTAATAAATATAAATTCAGGATGAAAAGCAACCTGTGTCCTTCTCCAGGTCTCCTATTCCCCTAGGTTCCCCGGGTTACCTCTCTGTTAAACAACAATAAACTCAAACTCAAAGCATTTATTTCAAATAAATCAATTACAGGCACTTTTGAATTGTCAAGGGGTCGGTCAGTCAGAAAGATGAAGCTAGTTGCCCATTCCAAAGCGTAGTAGGTTCCTATGGAGAAGAACGGGCAAGAAACTCCATGGACACTCTTTTAAATCAGAATATTGTTACAATATATTGTTTACATCATTCATGTTGGAATTATACATGTGAGTACAATGTAGAAAAACGTGCACGTTAAAAGCGTCCGTAAATAAAAGATAAAAAAGATACAAAACAATTCAAAAATTAAAATAAATTGTAATAAGCCGTGGCAGCTAAGAGATGACCAGTCCCTACTGATGGCGCCCGTTCACGAACATGACGTATGGTAATAGGGGGGCAGATAGACACAGTTAATTTCGTATTTATAATATTTGTATGGATTATTTTAACATTTTTTATTTTGTACCAACTAAAACTTTCTTCAGATTTCATGAAAATACATGCTGAAGTTTCAAGACCAAAATAATTTTAAACACGACTGTCAAATAAAACGATAGCATTTAAGACGTTTCAGCCGAATTAAACGAATACTAAACGGGAATTAGTAAAAGAAGTTTAAACTTTAAAAAATCCAGTCTTGCGTAGTAAAGACTCAATTCGATTGGTTGGCACGAAACCAACAAAGACATTACAGGGAAAACTTTACTGATACGTTCGTTCGTTCGTTACTGGACGTTCGCAAGAATTGCTAATGTAACCATTGACCTAAATGATTAAATCTATATTTTTTTTCGGTAAAAGTGGGTTTATTTTTTCTGTAATTTTCTGCGTCGTTGGACTACGGGTAGCAACCGCTACTGCTAAGAATGAGGTCCTAGGATCGATTTCCAGGTCCGATAAAGTGTTCTCGGGTTTTTCCATCGGGAATTTCTCAGTAGCTCCTCGGAGCCTGGATTTGAGCCCGGTTCATGGCCACAAGCTGGGCAAGCTGGGCACGCACTCCCTATTACATGGGACTTAAAACATAACTGGTGAAATCTGGGTACTATCAGGTCCACCTCTGCCTAAGCCTTCGAGGAATACGGGCGTGTTAAGTATGTATTAGGTATTTAATTTTTTACGTAATAAGTAAAATTCTTTTTGTCTTGTACGATTATAAACTGTCTTCTAATAGACATTTAACTTTTTAAAATTTAGTAATAAAATACTTAACACAATTAAAAATACTTAACGGTAACTTTAACAGAGCCAAACGCCATCATTTATTCGTAAAATGCATAAAATCACTCGTACCGTTTCAGTTGCTACGTGTTTAGCAAACGATTTAAGAAATCATTAAACCTAGACGCTTATTTTAACATCACTGCTCTTGTTAGAGAAAGAAGCCGTATTAAAAAAAAAACATAAAAAAATACGTTAGAACTTTCTTCTTTGAACTAGCAGAAAATGCAACGTTATAAGCTGAAACCTCCCTCTATAAATAAAAGCTTAGCCCAACTAAAGACCAACTTGTTCGGATTAGACACAAGTGCATCTGTGCTATCTTTGGAGTACGTGACTCTTAAGATAGATCCTTGGACGTGGATGGCATGAGCACTTGAGCACTGGATGGGACTTTGACTTGGTCCGGTTTAGACTGGAGTTGAAATTTGTCGTAAGTAGGTACAGTCAACTGTCCATATTTAAGATCAGCTGCGACCAAAGTTCCTCTGTCACACGCTTTATTCGTGACAATAGACAGAGCTATGTATGCAGTGAGAACATTATAGGCTGATTATGCAGTTGCTCTAGTGCTACTGCATAATCAACCTATAATTTTCCCACTGCTGGGACGCAGGCTTCCAGAGGGCCTAGACAAGTGACAATCGCTTCGAAAGCGTTTCGTATTTCTACAACGATTTTCAACAAGATTGACATAAGCTTTTCGATAGCTTATGTCAGTCTTATACATATTCTTTTCCATCATCGTAATCGCTCATAGAATGTCACTTTTTCTAGGGCCTCCCGGCCTCCTCTCGGTGACAGGGAGTGGGTTGTGAGCAGTGGTGATGAAATAAATGACACAAAATAATAATACATAATAAAAAACACTTAAGCCGGCCTTTACCACTGGGCCAGTCTACTCACCTGCAAGTGCTGATTTCGAGCTAAATAGAATTTCTGTAATAAAGTACCGTTATTGTATCATGTGCCGTTTTTTATGGCAATTGTAAAGTTGGGTTTACACCAAATGAAAAAAGTAGAACCAAAACAAGGGCAAGAGTATACTTTTCTTGACATTCTAGAAATTTTAATATTAGACCAACAAAAACAATCACCATCAATTTGCAGCAGTCCACTGCTAGACATAGGCCTCTCCTATTACACGCCTTTCAGCTCTATCACCGTTTTAAACAAAAATAATTAGGTAAAGTGAAGATAGAATGTGTGTGAGTGCTTGTTTGGTCTAAACAAACCTTTAGGGCGTAATATCGGCTTGAAACAGAATAATACTGACTAAAGAAAAGTATAGGAATTTGTGACCCGAATCGATGATACTGACAAATACGTAGCAATAACTTTTTTTTCTTTTTCGCTACGCTTTCCCACTTTTGGGAAAAGACCTCCCTCCACTCCTGCCAACTTTCGCGAGCCCGCACGTCCTCTTTCCAGTTTTGATGGAACCTATCCAGCTCGTCCCGCCATCACCTACGTGGCCTGCCGTGACCCCGCCTCACTGTCTCAGGGCACCAGTTTTGTGCTATTTGGGCAATAACCTTAATTTTCTATAATGTTTGTCGAACAAGATTACAAAGTTCAGCTAAGTAAGCAGCTGTAAATAGTCTTTAAGAACGGGATTAAGAATCAAAGTGAACAGACAAGTTCAAACAGGACTTTGGCAGTTCGATAAAGTTAGGAAAAAGCGAGCTCATCACCACAGCCTTTAAAGTTACAAGTTACGGTAATGAGCGGACAGATTGGTTGTTTCATCAACGCAACGTTATTAAGCGTAGGCCTCATTAGTGCGGACGTATCGTCCCGCATCACTCGTTCATATTTAACTAACGGTAATGAAGTACAGACCATTCTCATCCATTTAATTTGTTTTGTAAACATAAACATCCATTAAAACTTTCCATTCAGTAACTTAATTGCGGAAAAGATTCATTATAGTAGTTTCACTTTAATAACGAATTAAATTTTTATTACCGTTTTAGAAACGATTTTTTATAAAATTCGAAGAATGGGGCTTTCGGTCGATCCAACAACAATGAATAGATTGTCCTCAGGAGGCACGTCGAACAATTTCGATGACAAAGGAAAGTAATTTCGAAAACCTGCGTGAACCAGCAGTTTTGTTGCACAGTCATCCAGCTAATGAACATGTCACAAAAAAACATTAAATTGTACTCAAATAGAAAACATTTTACCATTTTGCGAACGCGTCACGGGCTGGTTTACGGCAAAAGATCAAACCGCAGCGACACTATATTTTGAAATGAAGCCACAACTCGGTATTAATTATTCATTCGCAATGTGTTGCGCGGGACGTCACAATCAATAATTCAAGCAACAGCTGATGATATAGTCTGCACGTACACATGAAATTCTGCATATTCAGAGTGTAAAATAAAAAAAGAGAAAGCAACGTGATTTGATGCTCGCACGCTGCTTAAAGAAACATCGTACATTCGTCCCGCTCAAAGATTCTGCATATTTCATAGCACCACGTAATCCTGGATATATTACGGCCGCGGCAGAGAGTAAAATAAAGGAACTCTGAGTACTACAGGAGGTAATAAAGATTATGTTCTTAAAGCCGTGTGTGGAGCGAGTACAGGTGAGAGTTGTAAGAGCTAGCGTCGTCGGTCGGGCCCGAATATTACGTCTAATAAATTAGAGAGACGCGGCAGTTACATTCCCTCAGTGTCGTTTCCTTCATGGCAATTGTCCCGATATTACATGCCCATAAATTGACGGTATGTGTGAGCTCACATGCGCATAATATATGCTAATACGTTGTGTAGCTTTCGAGGTCGCGAATTTTTTTATTGCGATTACTACACGATTGTGGCAAACAGGTAAAACGATATGTAGAACATTTTTAAGGCACTTAACTTTATTATATGTAATTGAAATAAAGATACGAAAGAGTTTTATTGAAACGGGAATGTCGCCAAATGGTTTCAGTACTGTAACAGTACTGTTGCATTATGGATTCAATTCAACTGAGATAAAATTATTTAGAATTTAATAACATTTGTCTAGTATCTCAGATCCGTAGTATCTCTGCGAGTTATTTTAATACTCGCGTACTTCATCTCGGAATTCTCTCGTTCTTGGCATAGCGACCCATGCTTTACCCGAGTCTCCTCTCCGGAGTACCTACCTAGTACCTATATACTTGTAACTATGCAATGTTAGATGGAAATACTAGCTCAGTTCTACGTGAGGTTTTCTTGTTATTAATCTGATGATTCTTTGATAAGCAACGTTTTAAAATAAAAGCTTAAAATACAATTGATTTTATTGTATTTAAAACTTTTATTTTAAAAGCACGTTAAGCCGTTAGTCCCGGCTGTCATTCGTAGATCTTTGACAGTCGTTACGGGTCGTCAGAAGCCCGAAAGTCTGACGACCAATCTTACCCAGGGGTATCGTATTACCCAGTTACTGGGTTGTGGCGGTTAGATAGACAGTCGCTCCATGTAAAATACTGGTATTCAGCTTAATTCGGTTAGACTGGAAGTCAACCTCTAACATAGTTGAGAAAAGGCTAGGGAGATTGATTTTAAAATGTTTTGCCACTTGTCTTGAAACTCTGCATATCACATTCTTACATAACTGTTTATTTGTATCCCATTAAAGTAGCTACTGATTATTTTCCTGGTTGTTTCGATAAACAAAAATGACGTATCCCTATGACTACGTATCATGAAAGAAGAGTTATCAAAGGTCATGGAAAATCACACTTTGAAATCGGATTGTTAGTCAAGCTATGTGTATTGTTATTTGCAAACAAAGTCCCCTTAATCGCCTTTCGTACCACGTGTGAAGACCGCTTATTCACTGCCAGGTACCACTCTGTACCACAGCCAAGCCGTACTGAACTAGAACTAACCTTTCAAAAGCCTTTCTGATTTCCACAAACCATTAAACAACTGCTGCAATGTGTTTGTTCTACTCTAAACAAAACTAAAACATTTCAGTAGAACAAAACAAAAGATCAACAATCCCGTAACTCAACTAAAACAAATTGTTCGCAAAACATCGAACAATAATTCTGGGAGAGAAAGTGTGAACAGAATAAAAACGACGACCGTCACGATTAATTAATAGGGCATTAATTTAACAGAATTATTTTTTCGCCCTATTTTACAAGTTTGCATTCAATTTCTAACAAATCTGCCGTAACAAGGGTAAACAGGTGCATTTAAAGACATTTTCACTTTCATAAACATTCGAGGGTCTCTGAGGGAAAAAGGGTCGGTTGCTGACTTAATAAGGTAGGGTAGATCACTATAAAAGTGGTCTCGACTGCGATATTGCAAAACGCTACTTTTTACGATTTCTCCTTAGACCATAAAGGGTGGCATTGAACCATTTCTTACATAATATGTATCATCTTGTATTTGATTACGTCATGTATTCGGGAATGAAGTTATGAGTTTTAATTTGGGTTCTTTTTACCCGACTACGGCGAAGCAAAAAGGAGGGTTATGATTTTGACCAGTACGTATGTAGGTATGTATGTTCATGTGTTCCCTCATAACTTCTAAACTACTAATCAGTATTTGACAAATGGGGTATCGTTGGAAGCGTCTTGATTGTTTGGTCACTAGGCTATGTGACCTCACATTAAATTGAATATGGCGGCTCAAGAGGCGAAAAAGTCATGAACTAAAAAAAATTTTGTTTGTCATGCCTTGATTGATATCAAATTAAAGTGCTTAATTTTAAACATTTCAAAAATATTGATATTTTTTACAACCGCAAAAAAAAAAGAGTCACACGTAATCTGTTCGATTTATGCCCCAACAACGTGTGACTCCGGATTTTTAATTTGTCTACCTGTGATGTCTTGTTTAGTCGTAGTTGGGTTTTAGTTTTATAACTTTTATGAATGCGAAAGTTTGTCATAGTATACCTTACCTAGTGACCTTTTTGTCATAGTATGGCAAAGGTCTAACCCTGAATTGTGTCAGACCAAGTTGAACAAAGGGTAGGTTTTTAGCGTTCCATATCCCGAGGGTATCCGTCCATCTGAACCGGAGATATAGGTTAAAAATATATTAAAGTAGACTAATATAAACTTAACATCAAAAATACTCAGAACAAACTCGTTAGCTAACAAGCTTCCCTTTTTCTCACACACATGAAAGAACTTTATTTGATCGCGATTTTAGGTACATAAATCATACCTTGAAAACAAGGTCAAATGTGAAATATTAAATAGGATTTATCACATTAATATACAAGTATACGCAAATAGGATTTTTACGAAGTTCACGTGGAAAGCCGCGGGGAAAGCTGCTTTTTAATATTTATTATATCCGCTACTAACACTTTACATGCAGGTACAGCATTTTTTCATTTCACTCTGTCGAGGTCGTGTTTTTTTTCCCTCGTTGAGCCTCATACATTTATGATCAACTTTATTTCTATGAATACGTGGAGTGTTTTCCTGGTAAATATAAGGTGTAAACTAAGCCAACCGGACGTAGGTAATTTTGATTGAGGTTTGAACATTTATGCTTCCAAGTATAGCTTCAAAAATTAATGGACTTGAATTGTTTACACTTTAAGAAAGTTCCGTAAAACTGCAGAGCCGTGGAGATTTCCGATCGTAGAATCGTATGTACTACGCGGCTACGCCGTAGCTCAGCACGTGCCACTTATATTTTTCCTTTAACGTTCTATGATTCTATGATAATATTCGCAAAACTTCATAATCAGTCTTATGTTATTTGGCATAAATCCTCTTTCCTATTATTTTAAAAAGAATTCCTTTATTTCCTAGAAAGGAGCATAACCAATTAGAAGGTAGTTTTATAAAACGAAATAATCTATACTAATTTAATGATAAACCCGAAGAATTTGTATTTTTTTTTTGTTTGAACGCGTTATTATCTGGATCTGCCTGTCCGATTTGAAAAATTCTTTTTTTTTATTCTTTGCATTTGAGAGGTCAATTATTAAGGAAGGCTATAGGATATTTAAAATCACGCTAGGACCCCTAGGGACCGAGAAAAAGAAGAAAAGACAGAAAGAACGCTAAGCAAAAACGACGTACCGTGCGGGCAGGCGATGCGAAGCGGTTGGTCGGGGGAGAATCTGGTATAGTGATAAATGTTTACGTAGAACATAAAAGATAATCCACTGTTATTTTGATCCGCTGGGAATACTGACACCGAAATAATGTAATTTGATAAACAAATAACCACCTTGTTAGCCACATTCAGGTCAACCGCGGTTTTACCACTTACCGCAGGTACTTTCTGATTTCAGCTGCCTATTTTATTGTCCTAGATTTCTGATCAATCATGGTTTGTGGCTTTACCTAGATATTAGTGATGATTTTAGGGCGAAAATTACCAATAGAAAGCCTGATCATCAAGATATTTCAGTAATCTTACGATAAGCCTATGTTCGCACGGGCGCTCTTTTTAAAGCGACATTTCTTACCGCGCACTGGATTTTCAACGCTAGGCTTAGCGGCGTGAGTTGGAAATCCAACTGTGCACTTTTTCAACGCGCTAAGGATGCACTATGTTGGATTCTCAACGCTCGGTTCGACGCCGAAAGGTGGAAATCCAGTGCACGAAAAACAATCGTTGCGTAAAAAAGTGGTCGTGCGAATCTGGACATAGACTGTCGTAAAAAAATTGACAGCCAACCAACCAACCGATTCGGTACACCAGCTATCCACCACATACCCCACTACCATAATCCACCATCATACTTTAATAAATAATAACAATAAGTTATTTTAATTGACGTGAGTTTCGGCGAGCGATTAATTTTAGTAGACTTTCGAAAACCGGTATAAAAATTAAACAGAAGGGCCTTGAGTCCTTTATAAATTATTTGGGATCATAAAGACACTTCAGGGTTCAACGAGATTTGATTTACATCGTTCACCCTCATTAACGTGATCTCTTGATAAATGACTAGCTTCCGCCAGCGGTTTCGCCCACGTGATAGCTTTATAAATTATAGCCTATGTTACAGTTTGATTCAAACTTAATGGCAGCTTAGAAGTTAGCTTCTCGCTGCGCAGTACCCCACCCCTCACCCCCGCTGACACATGAAATTGTTACTGCGCAGCGACACGCCTCATGTTCCGAGCCGCCATTAAGTTTGAACCGAAATGTACTCGGAGATAATATAGCATTTTAATGGTGAAATAATTTATAAAAATCGATCCAGTAGTTTTTGAGCTTATTTATTACAAACAAAAATAATATTAGTGAAGAAAACACTATCCCAAGTTAACGAAATCCTTGTTTCTGATAATAAACAGACTTATAATCGCATCCAGCAATCAATTCACAAAACAACAACAAAACTAAACCGTTGAAAACAGAACTACACTAATGACTGCCGTCATAAACAACTAATTAGTATTGAAAACGTTCTATCGTAAACAAGCGTCGTGTGTTATATATAGCTAACCAATATACTTCCTCAAAGCACATTATGCTCCAGTTAATAGCCAATAAAGGGCGATAAAAAATATATGCGGACCAATGATGGCAATTACCCACCGGTTTAGAGCAGCCAATTAGCGCGAAGCAAGTTAGCTATTTTCTTTTTAATATACAAAGGGCTACTTTGAAGTGTTGATGAAATTAGCGGAGTATTTTGTAATTAGGACGTGGATTCAATCAATCTGCCTAGTCTTTTCCTAACTATGTTCGACCGGCTTCCTTCGATCGGTTTCCAGTCTAACCTGATGCAGCTGAATACGAGTATTTTACATGGAGCGACTGCCTATCTAACATCCAAAACCCAGTAACAGGGTAATACGATACCCCTTGGTAAGACTACTTGTCAGACTTTAGGGCTTTCTGATGACCCGTAACTACAGTCAAAGATCCACGAATGACAGCCGAGACCAACTGCTTAACGTGCTTTCCGAGGCACGAAGTAGTCTCTGTATGTTAAGATGGTCACCTATCTACGGATCTACCCCGGTCAGCGATCGACCTGTGCAGCTATTATTACTTATACACGAGCTCCTCCGCGAATTAGGATGGAGATTGTAGAAGGAAAATATATTGTATATGAGTCAAGATAGTGAGCAAAGGAAAAAATGTAGAAACTACTTTGTTTAGCTGTGAAACTGGAAAGGTATTGTGCAATAATAGCTATAATAATAAAAAATTGGGTGAATTTTAAGCCTGATATAGTGGTGGTGGATCGAACAGAGCGGCGCGCAATGATCATTGACATAACGGTCCCGCATGACGGGAACCTCGTGAAGGCCGAGAAAGATAAACAAATCAAGTATCTTGACTTGGCTCACGAGGTTGTCGACATGTGGGATGTGGACTCTGCGATCATTGTGCCGATAGTCGTATCAGCCAATGGCTTAATTGCCAAGAGCCTCGACCAACACCTAAGGAGGCTCTCGTTGGGCAGCTGGATTAAGGGTTTGATTCAGAAAGCTGTACTCCTGGACACGGCTCGCATTGTTGGAGGTTCCTCTCTCTGGAGCCCTGACCACCGGTAGCTTGGACCCTGTTCCCGATACCGGTGGGCTACTGTTTTTTATATTTTTAAATGTTTTATATATTTTTTTATTCTAATATTTAAAAATATAATTTATATGTATAAAAAATGAAATAAAGAAAAATTGGGTGAATTTTATTATTGACCAAATCATTAATTTTATTAAGATTAAGATTTTTTTTAAATCAGGTACCTAATTACCTATATCTCTTCCTAACCCTTCGGGGAATACAGGTGTGATGATAAGTAAGAATTTATGTATGATTATGTGCCCATTAAACACTAGTTTTAAATAATGTTTGCCGTTTTTGTTTTATGTGGTGTACAATAATAGTACATTGTGATACGAGTGTGCTCTTTTGGATATTACAGTCGAGGCGGTATTTTTGCGTGAGCCACAGGCGAACGCGATAAGGTAGCCGAGAGTGTAATAATCAATGCACACGCATTTTGTTTTTTCCGCTAGCGATGCGCGCGCGGGTGTAAATAAAGGCACTGTTTGTTATATTTAATAAATAAAGCAAGTGAAAATAATTTGCAACGTTCTATATTTGAGAGATTACCACAGACTACAGAGTTTACAATACCGTTACTAGTGAAGTACATTTAGTAATATTCTATGGTAGTGATGTAGAAGAAAGGTCTTTAATTTATACCTACAACACTGTTAATACCACTGAACATGTTAATAATACACAACCATGTTAATAATACATAATACGCAAATAGGGTTAGGGTAGTGAACAATATACCTAGACTGAAATTGCCACAGACGATATAAACCCTTATTTAATAGTACAGATAGAGTTTTATTCCGCGCGAACGCGGTGCCACACGGGCAGGCTAGCGCGATTCGTCTAGGCGGGACAAGTGGCCTGCGCGCGTGCCACCGGCGGTCTTCCCGGAAAAGCGCAAGTCTCTACTCGGGTGTAAATAGAGAATGCAAATTTATTAGTAGGATAGTTCATACTAATTAATGTATAGTAAGTATCCCACTGAAGTGTGCATGGGATTTTTTTTACCATAACTAAACGCCACTGGTTTGCTTATGGTTCTTAATTTTTTAATAAAAACTTGCTTTTGAGCGCTTGTCTTTGGTAAAAAGCTTCACCAAAACCAATTTCTATTGGATAGAAATTCCATGCTGCCATGGTAGTACTTACTAATTCCATACTGCCATGTCTTTACTTCGACTAATAAATAGTTATCTGTGGCGCACATTACCGCACTAGTGCGGTAATGTAAAGTAAAAAGCACGCTTCCATAATACACTGCATTATGAACCTAAAAGCGGTTCAATAAGAGCCACTTTACGAGCAAGTGTGTTGAAAAGTGTTTAATGCACAATTTTCTTACCAGACGAAAAATTAAAAACAACTGGTACGATGTACTAACAAAACTTTATAATCCTGTAGTAGTTACTAGCCCACTTAAAAAAATAGACCAGTATAAAACATAAATAATTCCAACGAAACTGATTCAGATTCGCGAAGCTATACAAAACTTCTCGTTTAATATTTCAGCAGTGCATTAGCTTGACAGCTTTCTGGCTCGCCCGTACAGCCAAGTATTAGTGATCTACTCATTCGATCAAGGAATTAATTTAGGGCAAACAGTATGCACTAGGGGTTATGTAGGTCAGTGGGGGTGAAAGGTCGGTTCGTCGGATATAGGTAGGATTTTATTTCGAGGATGTCGTAAAATGTGGTCACATTGGTGGCCGAAGATGTAAAGTACATTGTTGGTGACGATATTGTAAGATCAGATATTTACTTTTCTACCATCTATCCATCTTATCTCATAATTTCCTAAAAATAAAATAATAAAGTGAAACATTGATGTTAATTTCACAGTAATCTTTTTATAAACTTAAGTTAGTAATTATGTTGAAATCGCTACATTTTCAGCTAATATCAATGATATTATATTAATATGAATTGTTTTAACGTCATTGTTTTAAAAAAAATATTTTTCATGTAAATAATAAGCCTTTAAATTAATATAAGTATACAAATCAACATGACGTCTACGAAAATGTAGGTATACCTACATTCCTGCATGTCAAACCAAAATAACCCGATTCTTGCCCGAAAATAATCCAATTAAAACATATAGCCGCCTTAAAAGTTCAGACATTCCTCACCTCCCACAACTTGAACTAAAAGGGTCTATCAACACTATCAAGGGAATAAATAAATAAAATACTTAACACTAGGTCTTCTTGAAAACTCAAACATAACGCACTAAAATAGGCATACTCGTATTTATAGCAACAGTGGGTGGACTCGGAGTCCTAAAAGGTTTTATTCAATTACATTCTGCAGGTAAAACTGTCGAAACACTTAGAATACCACCAGTCGGGCGAACTCGGGTCGGAATACCCAGCAAAAAACTTTTAAAACGGGTTGAAAAGTCGTAATTGTGCGCTAGCAACTTATTGATTGTGCCCAAAACGTGGAGTAAGTAAAAAATTGGCTACAACAGAACAGTGAACTAAAAGATATTTGTTTTGTATTGTTTGCTCGCTACGAAGTTCGTTTCAGTAATCAGGTGTATTGGGAATCGAGAGGAACACAGAACGGGCGGACTTGATTTACATTCCAATTTAGTTTTGCATTTCCAGGCAGTTTTTCTGAATCACATTCCACTCCACTATTTTCTTTTTTTAGTTTATTCTGTGGGCCTGTAGATAAAGTATATTTCCGGCCTAAAATTCAGACGCATAAGTGTCCTGAGATCCTATGGTACACGAGAAAACGTATGAGTGTTTGATTAGTAAACCAGTCAGTGTTGCGAAAATACGTTAGACTATTTGCAGGAAATTGGTTTTTCGCGATTTAGTACGGCCGGAGCGAGAGGCGTCGCTTTCTTTTTGCAAAGTAAAAATATTGTATCGTTAATAAAATGTGGACGTAAAAAACGAGTGAATAGTAGGTACCCTTATAATACATACTGTGTATCAGCTGTTGTGGTATAAGCAGGCTTAACAGTGAGGGGCTTCATAATTTAATTAGAAATGTAATCCTAAAACGTTTTAATCAAATAATGAGCATTGTACTAGACTGTTTTCATTTAAGTAACATAAACTAAATATTTATTACTTTTAACGAGAGCTTTTTTTCTAATTTATGTTTTTCTAGACGCGTAACAATTCGTTTTATTTGTTTTTAAAACATTTGTGAAACTACAGAAAACTAATTCACAAAAAAATTAAGTAATAAAAAAATCAAGTAATAAAAACTAAAACCCAACTACGACTTAAAAGGTATAAACAAGACACCACAGACAGACAAATTAAAAATCCGGAGTCACACGTGTTAGGGCATAAATCGAACAGCTTACGTGTGACTCCGGATTTTTAATTTGTCTGTCTGTGATGTCTTGTTTATACCTTTTAAGTCGTAGTTGGGTTTTAGTTTTTATTACTAGATTTTTTTAAAATTCTTTTGGGGTTATAATATATATATTTTTGAAATGTGCTCATTAAGCCCTTTCATTTGATACCCAACATGGTACGATTAAACCATTTTTTTTTTTAAGTTCCTCACTTTATGTCCTCTAGAGGGCGCCATTTTTAATTTAATGTGACTTCACATAGCCTATAACCAGCGGACAATCACGACGCTTCTAACGATACCTCATTTGTCAAATTGTGATAAGTGGTTTGGAAGATAGGAGGGAACAGATGAACATACATACATACATACATACTTACATACATACATACATACATACCGGTCAAAATCATAACCCTCCTTTTTTCTTCGCCGTAGTCGGGTAAAAACTAAAACCCAACTACGACTTAAAAGGTATAAACAAGACACCACAGACAGACAAATTAAAAATCCGGAGTCACACGTAATCTGTTCGATTTATGCCCTAATACGTGTGACTCCGGATTTTTAATTTGTCTGTCTGTGGTGTCTTGTTTATACCTTTTAAGTCGTAGTTGGGTTTTAGTTTTTATTACTTAATTTTTTTTTAAATTCTTTTGGGGTTATAATATATAATATTTTTGAAATGTGCTCATTAAGCCCTTTCATTTGATACTCAACACGGTACGATTAAACCATTTTTTTTTTAAGTTCCTCACTTTTTGTCCTCTAGAGGGCGCCATTTTTAATTTAATGTGACTTCACATAGCCTATAACCAGCGGACAATCACGACGCTTCTAACGATACCTCATTTGTCAAATTGTGATAAGTGGTTTGGAAGATAGGAGGGAACAGATGAACATACATACATACATACATACATACATACATACATACATACATACATTCATACATACATACCGGTCAAAATCATAACCCTCCTTTTTTCTTCGCCGTAGTCGGGTAAAAATTATGACTTCATAAATTCAATACATTCTCAACTCTACAAAAAAAACTCTAGAAACTAGGTACTTTGCAAACAAAACACTATCAACAGAAACTGCTGGAAAAACTAATTGGAACTCACAGTCACATCTAAACAAGCATCGTGCCAAAATTTAGCACCAAATAAGAATACGGGGGACAAAGTTAGATGTACTTTATTCCAACATCCCCATTTTTCTTCTGATTGAATCCCGGTTCCAATTTAGCTCCTCCGTAGTCTCACAGTTTCAACGGGGAGGTCAATGGGTGGTCACAAATTGATTCGATCTGTCTATAAGGGTGAATATAAAGGTTACAGTACATGAAGAGGCACACTTGCGTCAGTTTGGTCTGAGGCCCTAGACAAAGTGACATTCTATCAGCGATAACGATGATGGAAAAGGCAGAAATGTATAAGACTGACATAAGCTATCGAAAAACTTATGTCAATCCTGTTGAAAGTCGATGTAGAAATACGAAACGCTTTCGAAGCGATTGTCACTTGTCTAGGCCCTCTGATCGGATGCGTTTGTACAATAAACGATGAAGCTGTCAAGTTTTAACGATTTGCTACAAATACTGGGCACCTCAACCACTGTCATTTGGTTCGGGCCGTTACATCTAAACCTCCGATTTTTATGAAGAGAACCTTGAAAGGGGAAGATTTTACTATCATGTATTGCCTCTATGCCTTAAGGTCGAGTCTAACATATATGAGTGACGTCACTCTATATGCTCAGAATAATGGTAAGGTATTTGAACTGAGTCGACCGAATGCATAATGTGGACCCGAAAGGGATGACGCTTTATAAGTGGGTTATAAGTTTAAATGAGGAATAATTATGGAGGTAGTTGAAATTTAAATGGATTAAAAAGTTTTGGAATTGAGGTCCCTACTTCATACTATAGGGTAGTATATATTTATATCTTGCTTATAGTTAAAAGTGATGCAATAATTATTTGAGACTAGCTATTTCCGGTTTCCCCCACATGGAAATTATCCCAGGGGAACGTACTACCGGGATAGAAAGTATCTTAGTATCCAGGTTATAAACTATCTGTGTGCCAAATTTTATCCAAAAGTAACAAAGATTCAAAGATACAAACTTTCACATTTTTTATAATAAGTATTATTAGTAGGATAGGATTTTAAGACTCAAACCATGCATATAATATAAAGGATTATGTGAAATAGAGGTCAGCCATTGTTCTTTACATTAATGAATGCGATCACTAATCAGTTTAGCGTACGTGGTAAATGTGGTAATTGTGTAATTATTGCCTCATAACCGTTAGTTGCAGCTGTCTATAAAATTATATTGAACGATTTGAACCCGTGATCCGTATAGGAGTAAGATTATCGTCTAACAAGTTTATAATGAAATTAATTATAATCTTGCTAATCTTAATATTATGTTACGAGTTATAACCAACAATGAAATTAAAGCAAAGTAGGCAACAACAAAAATTTCCTTAAACAACAAACGCCAAATTAAAACTTTGGCAGGTAATTTTATTTTTAATTTAAAATGATTTTTGTTGTTTTTATTAATTTTTGTTCCAAAATGGGTATACTGGAAATGGGAAAGAAGGCAGTCGGGCTCTAATGGGATTGGGTGGCTCACATCAACCGCATGCATAATGACCGCTGGGTAAAGGTGTCTACACAATGGGCGCCTGAAGATGGACGGCGCCGCCGAGACCGGCCCAGAAGGAGGCGGCGAGACGACCTGGACGCGAACCGACTGGTTCGAGGTGGTGCGGAAAAAGAGTTTCTGGGCGGACTTGGGGCAGGCCTTTGCCCAGCAGTGGGGCAGCATAGGCGAAACCAAAAAAAAAATATTATTCCTTCTCCATTCTACCTCCACAAGCTGTTCCTTTTTATAACCGACTAGCTGACCCGACAGACGTTGTCCTGTAAATTTTCTAATTTTCCGCGCAATTTTCTTAATTTTTTCTTTCATAAGAACCTTCTCCTGACAATAACAAACACAACAGAAAAAGAATTAGCGAAATCGGTCTCGCCGTTCAAGCGTGATGGCGTGACCAAGGGAAATAGGGATTTATTTTTATATATATAGATAACTCTAGGTTATTAATGAGACCATGTCAAAGAATCAACTGGCATAACAATTTTTTTTTTTTCATTTTTCTTACGAAAAAATTCGACAATGTTACGATTATTTATGTGAAACACCCGTGAAGCATAAATAAAGACTATTTTTGTCCATAAAACAAAATACAACGTCGAATTTAGCTTTAAATAAGAATGATTGATTTGAAAGAAAATAATTTACTCGTACTCTCAGACCAAATAAAAAACCAAGACAGAGCGCTGCGAATAATACAGTGAATCATGCCAAAACTACACCTCCGCCCTGTGCATACACGCTCACACGCACACATTTACAACTATTTACAACCAACTACACCTCACTAAGTGCACACATGTTTACGAAACCGGCCTCACGTCACTGTTGACAGCCGCGCTCTGTCTTGGTTTTTTATTTGGTCTGAGTTTGTAATCAAAGAAACTTAGATACACACATCGAGAGTCTGGTGTTTTGTTATCTTCGAAACTATGTATTTTTGGCTTATACACATAAAGCATATATAAGCCAAAAATACATAGTTACGAAGACCTTTGATAGACGTTACGGGTCGTCGGTCTGACAACCAGTCTTACCAAGGGGTATCGTATTACCCAGTTACTGGGTTGTGGAGGTCAGATAAGCAGTCGCTCCATGTAAAATACTGTTATTCAGCTGCATCCGGTTAGACTGGAAGCCGACCCCAACGTAGTTGGGAAAAGGCTAGGCAGATGATGATAGGTACTTATAGCATACAACCTTTGTATAATGCAACCTGCGTTTCCAATTATGAGTTGGTAAAGTATAGAAGTACAATTTCACAGTTTTCGTAAAGTTTCTAAGAACTGGTAGTTATAAACTTTTATGTAACGATGTAACGGGAGTTACGGTATCAAGGAAGGCACAAGAGATATAAGGCATAGTACCTACTGAGGAGAAAAACTCTTAAGAAAAAATACTTAGGTACTTAAGTAAGTAATAGTAGTAGTAGTTTTTTAGTACAGTAACGCTACAGGAAGTTTTGAATATTCTAGGTTAACTGAAAACTGAAATAATAAAAAAAAACAATGTTTAACTCAATCAAATTTTTTTATGAATGCACACTTTTACGTTACCTATAAACAAACCTCAAAAAACTGTGTGTTTTTAAAATTAAAATTACATTCATAATATTGTTACAAAGATTAAAAAACCAATCAGCTTTACGACAAATTATATTTTATTTATTTTGGAACCTATCTATATTTGTTGGCATTTCAGGCAACACAGTCAAAAATCCGACGCTTTACTTCTCTTTATTTTGCATTGAAACGAGCGAAAAATAACAATAAATACATGACAGGACCATCAACACCTGCTCGATTGTACTGATAAGCACGAAAAACGCACAAAGCCAGTGTGAAAACCACTTTATTTTCGATGAATTGTGCTCAGATACGTGCTCGTATGAAAAAGGCACACAGCTCGTGTGCAAACCACTTTATTTTGTTGAATTCTCGCGGTACTGAAAGTGCAATTTTATTATGGTTGAATTTTGAATAGCTTCCCAACTTTCACAGCTCCACACGACCTTAGTGTGGAGTTTTAGAATGTGTGCTTGTATTTAAGCTTTATGATTCGTGAGTTTTGGAATATAAAATAAAATAGAAATGTACCAAGTCAGGTTAACTTTATGATTTGAATTTTTAAACTTGACGATCTTCATTCGACTTTTCTGTCTTCTTAGATTTTTCACGGAACTTTCTTAAATCAGAAATCTTAATTTATTTAGAAAGTTGATTTGTGAATCTGTCACTAAATATATTTTCGACTCTTATTTTTATCTCTCCTTGCCATTCCATGTTTCTTTTCCAGTACAGTCTTAAATATTTCAGACACAACACAATTTCTTCACACTCCAGCGCTCCCGAATACAGACCACATTATAATTCAAATGGAAAGACATATAAACTACACTCGTTCAGGCAATATAAACGAATCTTCAAGACGAAGATACGGCTGATCGGCTCGCGTACATTGTGTTCTTTCCTTTTAGATTTCCAAGGTTGCGTGAAGGACTATGGTAGGTTGGTAAGCGAAGCCCGATTTCTTACGTAGGTATTTTATTTGGTTTAGGGGCAATACAATTGTATAATGTACAATACAGATATTTTTACCTATCCGTCATTTATAACCCAGACGCTGTCTGGAACTTTTGTGTTTTCTTCAGCGACAATAAAGGTGAAAACCGGATGTGAAAACACTACAAAATGAAAAATTACTTTAATTTTGGAAGTCGGTGTCTTTGGTTTTGAATTTTCATTTTTTGCCACCGACTTCCGCATCTAAAGTTATTTTTTGCTTTGTAGTGTTTTTTTATAGAAGTCGGGTGGATAAAAAATAAATTATGTCTAACATAGAACCTCCTCCTTATTGGAAGTCAGGTAAACAATTAAGTAGGTAGGTAATGTTGGAATTTAAATAAAAAATGCTGACTTAAATTAAATTACTGGCAAACGACGCGCCCTTTGAAGTTTTTTTTATGAGCGGCGTTGTGGAAAATATCCCTTGCTAACCATGAGTATAACCAATAACTACATAACCAACCATAACCATACTATATACCATAACCATAACCATACTATATCACCAATAACTTTTAAATCAGACTGTCAACCAAACAGAGGAAGCTAAAGCACATAAAAATAAATAAAAAAGTCCGTCTTTTCGGTTTCCCTTTATCATGACAACACTACACATTATAATCCCAACCGAAATCCGGAACAAAGTCAGTATAAACGAACGTTTTATTCTTGGCACGGTTGATCGCCTCGACATCGTGGGACATTGACGCACTCAGGGTTGCCAACGGCAGCCGTATATTTCCTTACCGACTTCAAAAAAAGGACCACTAGGAAGAAATAAAATACAATAAAAGAGACCGACTTCCGAAATTAAAGACCGAGAAAGCTGGTTGTAATTTTTTCATTTGATACTGTTACCCTCTGCTACCGAAGTTCAATATGCATGTTTTAAATGAACATTGAATTTCCTAAGAACAATAATGGGGGTTTTCTTGTAGTAATGTTTTATTCCGTAGTAATATTTTCTAAGTGTAAAAATTACAGATATTCAGCTGCATCCGGTTAGACTGGAAGTCGACTTCAACATAGTTAGGATAAGGCTAGGCAGAATATTTTTGATGTGTCAACAACGAAAATATCTAAAGCAGATCACCCGATATTTTACTCCGGGGTAATTTTTCGTGTCGGCTTATACTTAAAGGCTCCTACAAACAGGCGCGATATCGCGGGCGCGACAAGGGTTGCGCTGACTGTTGCGCCCGCGATGTCGCGCCAGTTTGCACGAGGCTTAATAGTGGTTTTCAAATCTATTCGCCGTTCCGGCTTGATTGAATCAACAATCATAAAAATATCTTCACAAACTATTACATTTAGAATATTTATTCCACTAGAATGGGATTATTTTGGATGCGATCCAACACATTATAACTAAACCTACATCTTCTAATAAATATCTGTGTTTGTTTGTTCGTATTTTATGCGCTGCCCTATCGTTAATCCGATTGCCATAAAATTTTGTTAACTTTGTGCAAGCACACTTGCGCGAAGGTGATACTTAGTACAAAAACTTCACGTGAACGAAGGCGAGTGCAGAAGCTTGTTTATAATAAAACGTAAGCGATAACAGCATGTTATACTAACGCTTTTTTTTGCATATTCAGTATAATTCACTGTTGATCATGTTCTCAGAGAAATGAAGGAAATTACAAATAAGGTTTTTTTTGTATTTGAACGATTTTTATTGTCGGGTCGGGACCCAAGAGAAATCATGAATTAAAATTATTTTTTCGTTCGTTTATAATAAATAGGTACTCAAACTAAAGACGTAAATACTAACAAGTTTTAGTTTTTGAGAACACAATCATCCGTTGTTGTTGAGAATATTCCGACTATACGTTTTACGACTGCCGACTTCACGACTGGTAACTTCACGTTTACATTAACATATAATGCCAATAGAATACACAGTCACGTGAATGAAACCGCGGG
The DNA here is from genome assembly GCA_947522985.1 of Lithophane socia. Lineage (NCBI taxonomy): Eukaryota > Metazoa > Arthropoda > Insecta > Lepidoptera > Noctuidae > Lithophane > Lithophane socia. The sequence continues at coordinate 5,025,251 of OX383267.1, forward strand.
CACAGGTAGTTTATAATAAATTATTTTAAAAAAATGTTTGACACCCCTGACGCACTCAAGGTTGACAACACTGAGCCGTCCATTTTCCCGGTAGGTAGAGCTAAACAATTGATCAACCGCATCCGTTCCCCTTCGATCGAAGTCCAATAAGTGAATGGTATAGGTAGAAGAAGTTTCGTGGAAAACCCTTCTTTTTTTTTAGGTTGATAAACCATCAAATGACTTCTTCCGCTCTGGGCGGAGCGGGAGGGCGTGTCAGACTTTTACTAACTAAAACCCACCCGCGTTCCTTCAGTTGCCTGTTGTCAAGGGTCCCGGTATCCCTTTCGGACTTTCCCGCAACTTTCGGACTTTCCCGCAATTCGTGGACAACCCTAAAGCAGGAAATAGATAGGTACAGATCGATTCAAACTTAATGGCGGCTCGGAAGTTAGCTTTAAGCTGCGCAGTACCCCACCTCTCACCCCCGCTGTCACATGAAATTGTTACTGCGCAGCGACTCGCCAGGTAAAGGTACTGCTTATTTTAATGTCTTTTATTTCTATCTGTTACGATAAATACGCCTCAGCCCTAGTAACCAATGATATTTCTTAATAAATTTCTTCCAGCAGACCTGCGAAAGAAAAAATGAAAAAGAAATGTCAATAATGTGTGAGCATAAGAAGAGAAAGGTATGAACATGCGAAAAATAAATAATATATGTTCATAGTTTTAACCAATAACATTATGCTATCGCCAAAAGCCGATTTCAATTGATATTCTCTAACGTTTCTCTCATATTAGTAGAAAATTGTGCTTTGAACAGTTACATAGTTTGCATTCAATGAGTAATCAGGTCACAATCATAACATTTCCAGTTCATGGATTAAGCGTTTAACGATAATTTCCTATGATAATATGCACAGCAGCAATGTAACGTAGCAATGTCGCGCAGCATTGCTGCCGTGCTGGGAATGTAATCCTATCCCAAAGTTCGTTTTTTAATTCCGTAATCTAATTTGACAGATGCAAATGTCAAACCCCAAATTCAAAAAAACAATAATTTGAAATGTCAAATTAGGGGTTACTAGGGATTAAAAAGCAAAGTATAACTTATCCTAACTTAATACTTAGGTACAATTATAAATTTGAAAGTGAGTTAGTTTGTTAGTTACGCTTACACGCTAAAACGACTGATTGGATTTGATTGATTTGATTTAAGACCATGACCTGTAAAAGAACTTAAGCTATTTTTTTTTTATCTTTGATCGCAGACGAAGTTGCGGGCAACAGCTAGTTTCTGATAATTTTTTATAAGGAAAACCAAATACCCTAGATATACGTACAATCTGGAAAATTAATTGATAAGGTAGCACCCTACGTTAATTTGCCGTGTTACAGCAATTTCATACAACTGACAAAGAATGACAGTTGACTGTCAAAGAATGACAGTTGTGACTGTCAAATAATGACAGTTGTGATCTGAATAAACGGACAATTTAAGTTGGTACAGTCTATTTGCTTTAGGTACATCTAATTTCCCTAACTTTACATGCGTATATACAACAATTCCTTATCACCAAAGCCAGTTAATTGATTCAGGCGTGACTTTGCGGAAATCCATTATAAAATGCAATAGACGCAGATATATTTAGTAACATCTATTCTTCAAGAGTCATAAAAAACCTTGTAAGAAATCGACACGTGTTTCACCTCTCAACGAGGCATCTGTTTGCAACTGGTCAATCGTCATCCTGAGGATGCCTCGTTGAGAGGTGTAACACGTGTCGATTTCTTACAGAGTTTTTTATGACTCTTGAAGAATAGGTTACTAAATATATCTACGTCTATTGTATTTTATCACCATACAAAATATAATTCCACATTGGATCATTAAATCAACGCGCACGTCGCTACATACTCGTAATTGCTCCGGTATCGAGTCTATAAACCCTTAAACGTTATCAGTGCCTCCCAGACACAATAACTCACGGCGACAAACTACATACCAAAAACCTCGCTAAATATTAGCATACACTAAATAATTTTGTACGCGGCAGTACGTAAGGCGACCCCACTTTATGTTTGTCAGCGATGGCGTAATGTTGATACAGCGTAATGAAACCAAATACTCTCTGTACACGACTGTACATGGTACTCCCTGTCGTCACATGTTTTATTTAAGCATTCGTAATTTCTCGCGTGCGCTGATGACTTTTAGGAAAAATGGTTCTCGGTAAAGCAACATGGTGGGTTCTGGAAATAGCATGTAGCCTGGAATATTGATATCTGGATTTATTTTTATGATGTATAAAAAAAATGTTTAAAGACGTTTTTAGCAAGAGACTAGCCAATTATGAGTTTGAATATTCTATGCTGGGAACGGAGCAAAGCTAATTTAGCTTCGCTCATGTAGGTAACGCCTCTTTTCTTACTTTCAAAGTTCGCGGTGTCACCCGAAGTACGCAAATACGCGGTAGCTACATGAGCGAAGCTAAACGAACTTAGCTTCATTACCAGAATGGCCTGCGCTTTAATTAATAGTTACCTTTTAATGGAAACAACTGATTAACGGTGATGAACTACATAAACAACACATTTAGGAAAAGATCAGATTATTATTGATTGACTATTGGCGATTTAGTTTAATTTGTGATTGTCTTATGAGAGTCCCAATATAAACATTTTTTTTATTAAAATGGTAAACACAAAGTCGATTTGGGGTATCAAGTATTGTTCATAAAATAGCTGATTACGGATACGTTTCGTAAATTATTAGGTAGCTGCTTATCTGAAGTACTGAGGGTACCACAATTCAGTAACTATCGTAGATTGATTGGTGATCACAATACGATGCGAGTACTCTTGGCAGCCGCCTATCGTGGTTCGGCTTAGCAGTCACATTCAGAATCGTTTGCTGTGACCGTTTCTCAAGAGACACACAACATAAGGTAGAGGAACGGTCATTTACATGTTTGACACATGTTTAACGCCATTTTCAAAATAAGTGGTACCTTTTTTCATCATGTCAAGCATATTCATTGGCACTTTCAGTTACAGTCACAAAAATATAACAAACCCAGATATAAGTAAATGAACCGTCGCGTCGGGTCACTCAAACCCAACTATTATGAAAAATTCAATTTATTAAATACCATAATAAATAATAATAACCACCGGTAGCTTGGACCCTGCTCCCGACACCGGCGGACCTCTATTTTTTAGATTTTAAATGTTTTTTTTATCATTTTTATTTTAAGAAATATTTAAAAAATCTAAATAGGTAAAACAAAAAAAAATAAAAGAAATAATAATACTTAATAAAAATATTTAGATATTTAAAACAAATATTGCGCTATAGACATCGTAGATTAAAAATTTCCACCAATTACCAGCACGTCTCTTCTCGGAATCTTTTAGCTGGCGAAGTTTATCGCTTCATGTAGGGTGGATCACCCCCTGAATAATGTAGGGCGGGGCCAAATGCGATTTGCGCTTAGCGCTTAAACTACTTTAAAGTCAACTCGTATAAGCCTTCTTACCATCCGATGCATTTTCGATACGTCACGTATAAAAGTTTATAACTAAAAGCGCAGCGCTTCTTATCTACTTTCAAGTTCGTTTAGCGCTTAAAGATAAGGGAATTGCTCTGTTACTGTCGAACTGAGAGTTGGGAAGTTTTAGTACACAAAGAGTTGGTGATACTGGCTGTTTTAAAAGTTCAATAGATTTTTTTGCTTGAGTATTTTTTGACTGGCTGTGCCCGTGGTTTTATTGCGGTTGGGCTAAGGAAATAGATACCTATAGTAGAATACAATAGACGTAGATATATTTAGTAACCTATTCCGCTTAACTATTCCTCAAGAGTCATAAAAAACCGTGTAAGAAATCGACACCGTGTTTCACCTCTCAATGAGGCATCCTCAGGATGACGATTGACTAGTCGCGAACCCGAACACGACGTGTTTCCATGCCGAGCGCTGGACGCAGAGTCCATATAGTCGCTGTACGAGTATTTTGGCATGTGCTGATGGTTTTTTGTTTTTGACACTCACTGGATAAAGTAATAAAAAAACAAACTTATTATTGTCATTTCACTGTCAAACTAATAATAATTAATTAATTTTTTTTTTTGTCAATTCAAGAGAAACTTAAGGGATCTTTTCCAAATTCGATTACTTTCAAAAACAATTTTCGTGCACCAAAAATTTTCATATCAAGCGACCTCCCGAAGGGACGACATGAAAGCTCGAAAGTATGCAGCTTATCTTTGACGTGAGCCATAAAAATGGACTGAAGGGAAAAGGGCTACTTGGCCATAACGCTGTGAGACGACGGTAGGTACCTTAATGTCACTATCAGTCGATTATTACCACATTTAGGCGATGATGTCACCAAAGACCCTATTTCCTAGGAAATTATGTTAGCGAAATGGAAATTGCGAAATGAAATGGTAGGTGTGTAACTAACTATTCAAACGTTTCAGGGTTTTGCATAAGGATCGTTCAGTAATATACCTAATGTTTCAGTTATGTTTCCTGTATTCAATAATATTTCCGCACCTCAATAATTGCTATTCAGAATTGGAATACCCTTGTGGAATGATAAGTTTATTTATATAGCATTTCACGATTTATAAAAGCTATTGTGATGGTCGAAAACTTGTCACGTTCACGTGAGATTTTATTCCAAGCTAATATGTCTGAAAGCATCTAAACTCAAAGAAAGAAAAATAAAACATTTTTCAATTGATTTAGACTTGACAGAGAAAGTCGTAATTTTGTACTTATTGAATTGCTCTCTTGACTTTATTGACTAGGTAAGCGACGTTAGACATGAATTTGTCAAATGCAATTAAATGGGTTAGGATGAATCGTATTTATCTATCTACCTATTAAGTTTATTTCCTTAATTCAAAATGTTATGACTTCCACGGTAAAGTGAAACATAATATTATTTTTTAATTTCGTCTCTACCGTCACTTCAGAAGTTCAGATAATAAAAGTGCAGTTTTTTTTACGCTTTTCCAAAACTTTCTGTACCAAAATATTAATCGATTCTTCAGACGATTGTCCACAAGATGTTTATCTAAGAAACTTTAATTGAGTACCTATGGACTCGGACTCCTCCAAAGCGGAGATGTGCGGAGATGTCGATGATGAGACGAGTTGTTTTTCAGCTAGGGTGTATCCACTGAAGCTGTGTGGACATGCGTACCTACTGGATAGAGCGGCTGGCTGCTTGTGCGACACGGCGGGCGCGAACTAGCGGCGCCGCTCATTGCACACCACGACGCCGCTCACATCTCTTCTCGTGTCCGGTGCTAGCCGTCCAGCTTGCGAGGTACAGCTCACATCTCCGCTATGTACCACCGCCCAGCTCAATCTCAGCGAGGCACAGCTCAAATCTCCGCTTCGAACGCGCTATACAAATATGATACATCTCCGCTCAATGTTAACCAGCTGAGTGGAGATGAGATGTGTGAATAACAAATTATTATATTTATGTATAAATTACTACCTTCCGCACGCGGCTTCGCCCGCGTGGTATGTCGAGAAAAAGTAGCCTATGTCCTTCCCCATCTATCCTTGCCAATTTTTGTCGAAATCCGAGCAGTGGTTTAGGCGTGAAAAGGTAACATACAGACAGACAGACAGACAGAGTTACTTTCGAATTTATAATATTAGTATGGATTATATTTATATTGGTTGTTTAAAACACATCTGTTCTCGTCTCGTCTCCGCTTTGGTGGAGTCTGGGCCATGAAATAAGAGAGAACCATTACGTAAAACGTTACGTTCATGCATTACAAAATCTGCTCCTCGTTGCTCTGCGTGGACCTGTGTCACCTGCGTCTCAGCATACGCTTAACTCTGATACCGTGATGTAGGACACGCGTCAGTTGTAGTTCGTATCTGGTGGTATAGAGGTCGACACGAATTATGAAAAAGCCTCTTAATTAAAATGTAAATATTTAAAAATAACAACAAATACAACAACAATCGCTAATTTGCTTTTGTTGTTCAATAGGTTCTATTGAGCTCACAAAATAATAATATTGGCAAACAATCGTTCGAAAACTTTAGCTTAGAACCTGAACTTAATGAATATTGATAGACATTGATTGGCCTAATTTCTAGAACAGTGAATAATGCTTTCTTTGTGTTTAAAATTTTACGTAAAAGTATTTTATTTTATTGGTAAATGAATCGATTCATTTACCTATAAAATATATTTTTTTATTTTCTCTCGAGAGAGTCAGAAACACCTGCCATTACATCCATCAAATACATATCCACGGGGACCTTTCAACGGTTCACGGAACAAAAGAAAGATACGAAAGGTCCCGCTGATCCATTAGACTCCCACTATCCAGACACGAAGTGGAAAAGGGTCACTCTTAAGAATGAGGCGACCGATGAATTTTCCATACAAACGTAATACCTAAATCATTCGCAATTTGAGCATATTTCCACCATAATTATTATGTTGATATTCGGATTGAGACAGTATTTATCTAGGTTCCTACATCTTTTTTTCCCAAAAATCTTACCTAAAATTAAGTTTAAGCTAATCGAATTTCGCACATTTCGTAAATGACATGTTTTAACAATAGGTATTTGTAATATTGTTTCAGCAGAAACAGAGCTTATATTTTATCAAAATTGAATAAACCTTAAGTTTTCATTCATCATCTTAGGTATTACGGAACATAACCTTTATCACAATTTCTCAATAGCTAGTAGTGCTATCGCGTCAAGCAAATGTCATGTCAATGCCAATGTGTGCGTGGTCGTAGAGTTCACGGTAGCTGTGTGTATCGCTCCGACATGCACACTAGCGCAACATTTGTAGCACTCGATTTGTAGTTGCGACCGAAGCTCCGCCGGCCCTTTAAAAGGATTTTTCATTTCGATTCCCATTATATACTAATTATGTACCCAATACAATAATATGGTTTCTCAGTTAGGGCTTTAAAAAAATAAACTTACCTATTTCACCGTTGGGTCAGATTAGGTTCCCAGGTCAAAACACTTTCCGCTTTCAATCCTGCACTATAAACTAAGAAAATTATTATACCTAGCAAACTTCCTCATTGAAAGTCAAGTCAGTCCTCTATACACCTAGCAGAATCCGCTCTAAAATAGAATTCCGAAGCCAGCTTAAAATAAATCGACAAACAAATATCCACGCGACTACGCTACCGTAATGGCAGGAATATTTATACCAGCACTTGCAAACGACGAAACCGAAATGCCTACTCGATTTACATTAGGATTCTTCGCGATACATTCCAGAATACAAATGGGAACAACCGCTCCCCAGATAAAATGCGTGACAGAATAAGACTGCAGCGGGGAAGAATCACAATAGCTTTAGTAATTAGTTCAACATTCACGTACAACGCGAATAACAAAGAGTGACGTATCTAGATTTTTATTACGCCACTGTTTTTGCGCGTTTCGTTCCATTCCGCAAGGAAAATGTCATGTAATTTTAATTTGAGCTTGACTCAGACATTCCAATTTCGAACCGCAGTGACTACAAACACTTTTTTAATGAGTACGACGCGCTTTCTCATTTCTTTAAAGCGCCGTGCTTGGTACTCGACATGTTGTAAATTTTAATATAAATTCGGTGGTCCTCATGCCGCCAATTTGTTTTCCAAGCATGGGCTTATGTCATTATAGTCTTCCTTTACGGTTTTATGGTGATTATGTTACTATTGTATAAGTTTCTAGCTGTTTAAAACAATAGAAAGATTAGTATGAATATGATTTATGCCCATCCCCGATAACCGATTATCATATATGTACCCGATTTTATTTTTCTTTTATTTGCTTTATGCATATTTCAGTTACATTACATTTGTCTTTTTTGTCCCTCGTAATCATAAGATACAAATAAATCCATCTAAGGTTGCTTATAGGACTCTAAAAGACCGACTTGTGATTTTCGATACATTATAAATTCTGCTCTTTGAATCGCCTTAATGTGAAGCAAAATAGGTACACATTTGTTCGGATTTCAAATAATCTATTGTCTTAAGCATCAAACAATTCCATACCCAAAGGGTAAACCGGGACCGGGACCCTATTACTAAGACTCCGCTGCCTGTCCGTCTATCACCAGGCTGTATCTCATGAACCATGATAGTTAGACAGTTGAAACACAGATGATGTATTTCTGTCGCCGCTTTAACAACAAATACAAAAAACAGAATAAAATAAGTAAGGGGGTCCCATACTACAAACGTGATTTTTTTGCCGTTTTTATAGGTAATGGTACGAAACCCTACGCGAGTCCGAGTCGCACTTGGCCGGTTTTTATTGAAATTATTTTGCAGAGTAAGCCATCTGTATTCATCTGTGCAATAACGTTCAATAATCCCATTGAAAAGCAAAGCCAAAAATCTCTACTTATCAAAAATAATTTGTCAGTTACACAATTTAATTGCAATAGTAATGTTTTAAAACGGCTCTCTACATAACCAATGTGAAAATATCGAGAAAGTTCTTATTTAAATTCCTCGTCATTATTGGTTTTTATCGAGTGCATGATCACTTACCTAATGAAAACATGCGTGACTGGTAAAATATTTCAATTACCACAGATAAATACAGATAGTACACTCTGCATTTTAGGTATGAAGCTACAAGTACGTGGTGTGCCCGTCTTGTCGGACCAATTCAGTGAGTGTAACGTAGTCAGAAGATATAAGAGTTACGCGATAGAAAGAGAGGCAACTGCTAAGTGAATATAACTGTAGGTAATTTAGCTGTGCGACCTGAATTGCACTTTATTGTGTCGTAGCAAGAGTCGCTTTTTAGGGTTCCGTACCCAAAGGGTAAAACGGGATCCTATTACTAAGACTCCGCTGCCTGTCCGTCTATCACCAGGCTGTATCTCATGAACTATGATAGTTAGACAGTTGAAACACAGATGATTTATTTCAGTCGCCGCTTTAACAACAAATACAAAAAAACAGAATAAAATAAGTAAGGGGGTCCCATACTACAAACGTGATTTTTTTTCCGTTTTTATAGCGAGTCCGAGTCGCACTTGGTCGGTTTTTATTGAAATTATTTTGCAGTTTAAGCCATCTGTATTCATCTGTGCAATAACGTTCAATAATCCCATTGAAAAGCAAAGCCAAAAATCTCTACTTATCAAAAATAATTTGTCAGTTACACAATTTAATTTCAATAGTAATGTTTTAAAACGGCTCTCTACTTAACCACAGTGAACAAAGCTTTAAACGGCCGCCATAATTATCTGTAGTAGGTACTCGGCTGAATGAAGTTTAAAATCGTTGCAACTGAAAATTTTTAATGGAAATTGAAACCATGTCGTTATATTCTTTAGCGATTACATTTTAATTTAATGATCCTCAATCTATTTATGGGGTTTTATTTCTCATATCTTCTCTAAATATTATAAAACAAAGACGCTTTTCGCGTTTGTCTGTATGTCCGCGTTGTTCTTCTAAAATAGGCAATGGATTTTGATGCAGTTTTCACCATCATTTAGAGAATTATATTCCGGAAGGTTTATGTGTCTCTCTCTTTCTCATGGCCCTTATTTTCGGTGGTGTTCTTTTTCTCAGCTCTTAGGCTGGTTACAGCTACGTTTACGGGCCAAAGCCAAGTAATTGTGGTGTGTATTTAAGATGTGGGTGTATTTTCTTCGTCTAACTGCATGAATTTCCTAACTATTCTACAGGTGTTTAATATGGCAGCTTTCTGTAGGTTAATATAAACGGATTCTTCTAAATCTATTAGTTTCAGGCTACGGAGAAGATGGTTGGGGATAATACCGGTCGTGGAGAGAACTATAGGGATAACGTACACTTTTTCTTGTCTCCAGATTCTTGTAACTTCTTCTTTAAGTTCAGCATATTTACTTATATTTTCAGATATGGTTTTTTGTAGGTTATGGGTGTTAGGAACTGCAATGTCTATAAGGTAAGTGATTTTTCTAATTTTATCCTGTAGCGTTATATCTGGTCTGTTATAGTGGATAGTCCTATCTGTAAGTATGGCGCGATCGTAGTACATTTTGTGTGTATCATTTTCTAGTATAGTTTGTGGTGTGTACTTGTAGTAAGGAGTGTTAGAGTTTTGTATGAGATTGTGTTTGAGTGCTAGTTTTTGGTGAATGATGTTTGCAACCTGGTTATGTCTGTGAGTGTAGTCTGTCTGTGTGAGGGTTGTGCATGCTCGGGTTATGTTTAAAATATTATTTATCCTATTATTTATGTGGGGTCAGCTTCCTAGTACTTCTGCGCCACACCGGACGGTTGGGGGTTGTATCATTTTTATTTTGCATCATTTTCTATAGTTCGTTGCCAAGTTATTGGTTCGGAGGGTTTATGTGTATTATCATTTATTAAACTAACGTTTAAGGAAATCTCGATGTTTCGTCAAGTCATAAAAACCGCGCAAAGACGGGCGGGTCGTTAGTTTACTATTGAAATTGATTAGAAAAGGTTCTTGGATTAATTATTCTTCAGACATGTATCGCAGGTACTAAAATATTTTAAGGATGTAGGTAGTTTTAAGATTGCCACAGACAATACTTTCTTTGCGTTTTTTGTTTGTATGTTCTTTTTACCCAACTCGCAAGGAAGGGTTTATGTTTTTAATGTTTGTATTTACTTGTTTTCTTATTTATTTTTTTGGTTTGTCTTAAAACTTGAATTTATGTAACTATGCTTTTGTGTTGTGTCTTCTATGTTTGTACCGAATAAATGTTTTATCTATCTATCTATCTATCTATCTTAAGCTACGTACACTGTACCCTTTATTTACGTACACTGTGTGACTAAGCTGTGACCGGCTTTCTCACCCTATAATGAACTAGAGAAATACAATGGCTTGTTATTCCTTAAAGAATAATTTGTACTATCTTTCAAATATAATTAGGTCTTGGTCAACTCACAGCACTATGGTCTCTTTATAGAGTGGTATCGTTTAACTTTAAAAGTCCCACCGTACCAACAGGGGTATGGCCAGAAAAAAAAAAAAAAAAAAAAGTGGTATGGCCAGGTGGCACGGTGGGTCTGCAGTGAACTAACAAGGTGTCCTAGCGTTTCGTATTTTCATGGAATTCATCGTCTCTTTCATGCACTGCATCCACATTCATTCCAAAGTTCTAAATGTCTCGAACTGTTCATCTTCGTTTCCTAGCTACATTACCAAACCAAAAAAACATTAAGTATGTACATCCACAAAACAAAGAACACTGTCTTCTACCGCTAACAGTAACGACCACCACTCCAGTACAAATTACATGCTCGCAAGCAACTCACACACTTTTTGCTTAGTTTTTTTTGGTGAAAATAGTCTATCTAGATACCCACTTTGTACTTATTACGAAACTTTTTCAATACACCTTTTACGGATGATAATACGGTACAGACTTCTGTGGTAGTTTTATAAGACTGTAAAAGGAATTACTTGTTAGAAGTACTATTGTTTAATTAGAAAATTGCGTATCTTTTAAAAAAAGAAAAGAAAAGAAAGAAAAATTGTTTATTCTGCAAAAACAAAACGCAAATTAAAAAAAAAAAAAAACTAAAAAACGCACATACAGAGCAGTCAAAAACCAATCTACGCAAAGTAACTTAGTCAATTTTTCAACTACTAGCTGCTGCCCGCGGCTTCACCTGAGTGGACCATAAAATTAAAATAAACTAAGTTACTCCTTATAGCATTAGCTATCTGCCAGTGAAAGTTCTGTAAAAATCGGTCCAGCCGTTTCGGAGATTAGCCGGAAAAAAACAGGCCGAATAACAGACAAAAAAAAATAGTTTTTTTGTCATCAGTTTTTATATGTAGCTACTTTCATAAGCATTTAGTAAAAAAACTGTTATTTTGACATTACTAATCGATACTATAATTGTATTTATATGTAAGTAATATGTATGTATACGTAGATAGTTATATTCTAAGTTATTCTTTTGTTATAGCATTTATTTACTTTTTTACTATAAACTTATTTATTTCCTTGATTGGCTCAATGGTGGAAAATGGATCTTAGCTACCAACAAAATTTTCTATAAATTAAGAATAAATTAGTCTAGAATAGCAAATAGCGTAGATCTGAATAAGACATTTGAAATGAAACAGAATTTATCTGATAACCTAACAAATAAAATACAAATTCATTTTGAACATTCGTTTCTACATTAAGTAGAGCATTATTTAATTTGAAACGTCACGAGTCAACCCTTTGTCCACTCATCGCTTTTACAGATAAAACAAAAAACATCAAGGTTGTGTGAGTACAAAGTCATATACGGAAAACGTGAATATGACATATAAGATGACTATATCTCTGGTTAGAATAGGCAACACGTTCGTCCGACGCGGCGAAACGAGAATATCTATAAACAACCACTTTGTAGAGATGTACAGAAGGTCAAATAAACAACGTCAAATTAAAATATGATAGCGAAACTCCGTAGACATGGTTGGTATCGATGTCTAAGCATGATAAAACAAAAATAAATGGATTTAATTTTTGTGGGGTCATCGACCGCAATTAATGTAGTCACTTCAAATATCAACAATATTACAACACTACCAACGGTCGTTGACCCCCAAAAAGACATTTTTTTATGGTTTTTATGTAATCTATACTTAAATTAGCTAATTAAATTAGCTAGGGAAACTCTACAAACGTGGTGGACGTATGTAGAGTTTCCCTAGTTAATTTAATTGGAACCTGTATTGCTTAAGCTGCTTTTAGTTGAATAATATTATTTTGAAGTTATCCAACAATTAATAAAAAGAAAAAAAATAAGTGTAATAAATAATAAGTGTAAAAAAAATAAGTATAATAAAGTGTGATATATTGAAGGCCATCATCCGCCTAACCTTTTCCCAACTATGTTGGGGTCGGCTTCCAGTCTAACCGGGTGCAGCTGAATACCAGTATTTTACAAGAAGCGACTGCCTTTCCACAACCCAGTTACTGGGTAATACGATACCCCTTAGTTTGTCTGGTTATCAGATTTTCGGGCTTCTGACGACCCGTAACGACTGTGAGAGACTCGTGAGAAAGGTGCCATATTTCAAGGACATTCTTAAAAGTACCGGTTGTAGTATAAATCCTCCTACAGTTTTTAAAAGCCGGTTGAAAATGACGTTGTTATGGTTACTATAGCAATGGACAGCATTTAACAGTATTCGTGTAAATCCCTCAAATGACATTTTAATCCGACGGTTTCACTGATTACCATATTGTATGAACTTCTGTATCTCTCTTTAATGTAATACAACCCAGTTTTAGTACTCACTGTCTGGAAAATTGTAGGTACACTATATTTGCCACCTACACTTTGTAAGTAATTAACTTTTCGACTGGGCTTTGTTAAACAATCTCTTTTGCTTTTATAAATACTGAAATTTGAATTCCCCTGAATTTTTTGCTGGAAAATGTTATCTAAAGATTCTTTACTTTTTGTGTCAAACAAGAATTGTCAGACTCGAACCGTGGAAAGGTAAGCGTAGCTTGTTGGCGCAGCTACGTCGTAGCTCTCGTAGCAAAGTGCTACGAGTGTCGTAGCAAAGTGCTACGAGTGTCGTAGCATTTCCAACGAATGCTATCGAATTGTCATCCAGTAAACAAACGTTCATGCTTGAATGGTATTATCGCACATCAATTAATACCAGTTTAGAAAACTTCAGTTTCATAGAGGAATTTATAAAGAACTAGCTTCGCCCGCGTGGTATCTCGATAAAAAAGTACCCTATGTTCTTCCCCAGGATGCCATCTATCTCCTTGCCAAATTTTATCGAAATCCCTTCAGTGGTTTAGGCGTGAAAAGGTAACAGACAGACAGATAGACAGACAGAGTAACTTTCGAATTTATAATATTACTATGAATAATTTATTTTGAAAAGAACAACGTTATAAATTGAAATAATGAAACCACTCTCAATTCCCTTCTTCACACAAAAATTAAAATCCACGCATTGCCCCGAAAAACACGATAAAAAATATAATACGCTCTGAAATGTCATTTAAAACTGTTACTGAACAATTCGTTTTTCTCGTATGCAAATTGTAACGATTAAATTGTCGAGCAACAGAACAAAATAATAGCATTTTACGATGACAATATGCCTCGGAGCAGACTTTTGTGTTACAGACAGTGGGTTACAGCTGAAAACAGTTTATGATATGAATTTTACTAAAATAAGGCTGAAACAAGCAATGGTCTTTATTTAAGACTTTTATTTATTTATTTATTAAAACTTTAGGCACAAGTAAAAAAACGACTGTACAAAGGCGGACTTAATGCCTGAGCCATTTTCTACCAGTCAACCTTAGGGATTATGTGAACTTTGCGGGTTAGTCCGAAAGGGATACCGGGACCTTGGCAACAGGCAACTGAAGGAACACGGGTGGGTTTTAGTCAGTAAAAGTCTGACAAGCCCTTCCGCTTCGCCCAGAGCGGGAGAAGTCATTGGATGATTTCCAACCCTCAAAAAAATAAAATAAAAAAGGGTTTATGTGAACTATCGAATTGTAAAAGTTATATTATCCTTTGAAATTTGGTAGAACTTGGGGAGGCTCATCCTCATTTTAGTTATTACATAAGGTTGAGATTTACGTCCAAAATAAACGCAGAGCCTGACTGACGGGTCAGATCTTGTAAGATCTGACACGTCAGTCAGTCTCTGAGTAAGTTTAGTATACAATGCTTATTACAGGGATAATGGTCACTTGAAGTCTAAACCTGGCTACCCACTTCACTCATATTAGCAAGAACTTTAGGATAGTACGTATAATAGAAATGTTCATTTATGTTGAATTTGGTTTTATAATTGTATTTTATATTTTTATAAAATCTGGTTAGCCTGAAATGTCAAAACGGTTCAGTTTGCTACCGAAAAGCTTCCGAAAAGGGGCGGGCGCCCCTTTTCGGACCATTTGCGTTTAAACCCCGATTCTCCCTATTTTACTATGAAACCCATAAAAGACTGTACAGTTTTATAGTTACATAACTGTTTCGTAATCTATAATATGTCCTATTAGTTCTTATAACATCATAATCGCGACAAACTACAACCTTAAACCACAAAAAACTTTTTTGGTAAAGCCTGTAGAAAATGTTCTCATTATGTCGACGCTAATTAGTACATTTTATAATGTCATAATATTAAGCTTATTAGGCGAAACTCACACGTCTTTATTGACTTTAAACGCGAGTTTCTCCGAATTGGAGATCTGACTAACACGTGCCAACCCGGAATTCTGTAACTTCCCTGAAACACGTGTTTATTTCGTGTGAATAAGTGTAAAATGTCTCGTTTGTCCTTTTTTGAACTGGCTAATTATGTTGACATTACTGACTTTGTATCACGATGTCAACATTTCCTTTAGTATTAAAACATCTATGTATTTTTAGGGTTCCGTACTCAAAGGGTAAAACGGGATCCTATTACTAACACTCCGCGGTCCGTCCATCCGTCTGTCACTAGGCTGTATCTCATGAACCGCGATAGTTAGACAGTTGAAATTTTTACAAATGTATTTCTGTTGCCTCTTTAACAACAAATACCAACAAAAAGAATAAAATAAATATTTAAGAGGGCTCCCATTCAACAAACGTGATTTTTGTTGCCGTTTTTAATAAAATAAATTTACTGGTACGGAACCCTCGTGCGCGAGTCCGACTCGTACTTGGCTGGTTTTTTTATAAAATCTGTCTTCTGTTGAAATGATTTTCGTCGACAAATAAATACAGAGAGGAAAACTGTTGAAAACAAGAATACTGAACCAGGGTGTTAAACAGATTGAATGCATTTTTTTTTTATCGGCCCCAAACTCGTCTTCGTCTTGTAAACTGTATAATTATAAAGTTTGGGTACCTTATTATTTCCTTTATTTCATTTTTAAACTTATAAATTATATTTTTAAATATTAAAATATAAAAAATAAAAATACATTAAAAAATATAAAAAAAATAGTTGCCCACCAGTATCGGGAACAGGGTCCAAGCTACGCGGTCAGGGCTCCAGAGAGAGGAACCTCCTAACAATGCGAGCCGAGGAGTACCGCTTTCTGAATCAAGCCCTTAATCCAGCTGCCCAACGAGAGCCTCCATAGGTGTTGGTCGAGGCTCTTGGCAATTAAGTCATTGGTTGATACGACTATCGGCACAATTATCGCAGAGTCCACATCCTTCATGTCGACAACCTTGCGAGCCAAGTCAAGGGTACCTTTATTATTAATAAGCCTCTAAACCAGTGTTTTTCAACCTTTGGGTCGCGACCCCTTGGTGGGTCGCAAAGCCTTACTCAGGGGGTCGATAAAACAAAAAAGGCAAGTGTTCCTAGGTCCTAAACTTCACACTAAAATACAAATTCAGTCAGAAGGATGACCCTAGGGCGTAGGGGGTCGTTAGAATGTGTTAACTTCTAAAGGGGTCGCGTATACAAAAATATTGAAAAACACTGATCTAAACAACTGGCCGGAGCGCGCGCGCAACCAATTAACTAATTAGTTATATATCAAATATGTTTACCGGTTCAACCTAACCTAAACAAAGAAACTTTTTTTATCGATTAGGTGTATTCTCAGTCAAGTTTAAAAATCCTTTGCCTTCCCTAATTTGGTTGGTAGTTTTTTAAATACACCGTTACCGCGGGCGACTAATTAGGTAGATATATATATAGATAGTCAGCAGAATAAATAAGTGATGTTTTAACTTTTAATACATATTTTTTATTTTATAAACTTGATTCGTTTTAATGTTTAAGTATTAATTATTTAAAGTCAACTTTCAACTTTGAACATTGTAGCGTCAATGACCCAGAAAGTAGTGACGGGCAGCTCCGAGGTCGTGAGTTCAAACTTGTTTGAGCAAACACTACTATATTGATGTTTTGTGGTTTTCTAGGTACGACTTTTTGCATTTATCAGCACATAAACTACGACGTATGAATACCATTTTTCCAGTGTTAGTGAGAGACGGAGCTATACAAGGCCGCAAGCACCATCCTTTTTTCGCAGTGGAATAATTATGGCATTAATACTTCATATTCAGCCCCGTGAAACTTCACTTAAAACATGAATATCGGTTTCTTGATTTACTCTCGAAACCATTTTCATGGCCACTGACTCGATTAATTTTTAATTATAATTTGTTTGGATTAAGCGCAGAATCAGTAGCTGAAGTGAAAGTACGGATTTAATTATCCGAACCGTTTATTGTTGTTATTAATGTAAGCTTAAAGACAGAAAGAAATTATAATTATTGGTTATTGGTATAATTACTGGATTGGATGTTGATATACCGACGAACTGGGTAAATAATGTGTACACTGATTGAGTCATTTAATTGAGTTTTCATATAGTGATTTATAAGTTTTTATACCTAATTTTGAACGGAAAAGCACTGATTTCCAAGATACAGGTTTTTACCTAGTTTGGAATTCAGGAGTTCATACAATTTTAGCTGTCAATTGTATTGTTTGCTTATTATAATAAAACAGTTGTTACTATATCATCCCCTTTTATTAT
Source organism: Lithophane socia (assembly GCA_947522985.1). Taxonomy (NCBI): domain Eukaryota; kingdom Metazoa; phylum Arthropoda; class Insecta; order Lepidoptera; family Noctuidae; genus Lithophane; species Lithophane socia. Next base: position 5,042,768 of record OX383267.1, read on the forward strand.
TAACTTTCTTCTTACATTTTCTTCTTTCCTTTTGTTAACAAATTATTATTGTTAAATGATAAATGATAAATGATTTTATTTCTGTAAGTAGGTTTGTACAAACACTTTTACACGTCAATCACATTTTTTAAAACTAGATGAGGTCGGCGTTTCCTATCTGACTACTCTGAGAAGAAAGGCCGAAACAAACTCAGAGGTCACAGTCTCTTTTAAAGTCCAGACATAATCTTGGTCAGATTATGTGAAGACCATGTAGATTGGTGTCTGAAATGGTCTTTTGAGGAAAGAACCACACAGATTGAGTGGACCTGTCCAGTCAGTGCACGCATTTGTCAGTAATCGTGCAGCTCAACTCCGAATTTAAGGAGCTCAACGATTTGACGAACAATACCAAAGAAAGGACATTTGGTTAGGCCTCATAAATTACTCAAACTGCCAGACTATGATTAATTAAAATTAAGAAAATATAAATAATAAAAAAGAAAAGAAAGATCCACTGTCCATGTTAATACTAACTTACCTAAATAATCTAAATCCTTATTGCAATATTTTACTTTATCATAATAATACACCACAGTTACACGTACATTATAATATGTTACTACATCATCCCCTTTTATTTTTAATTTTCTTACTTACCTTTTGTAATCTAAATCCTTATTACAATATTTTACTTAATATCATAATAATACACCACAGTTACACGTACATTATAATATTTTACTATTATCTGGTGGCAGCGGTGGTATACTTACTTACATTTGTATCCTAGTTCTTAAAAATATTAGGCTATACAGTATGTTAACTAACAAAGGGCGTTCCCGTTAACCTGCAATAGTATAGCGTCTATACATGCAAAAAAAATTATTACCATTAACAAAAAAATTTTTTTTTTGTTTTTGTATAGTAAAATATTCACAAAAAATATTAAATTGTTACGGAAAATAAATTCTCTGTACACGCCCACTTGTCACACTTGTTTTTTTACGTTGAAATAAAAGTGTGTGTGTACAGAGTGTTTCTTTTACGTTTAAATTTAATCGTTTTGTGAACATTTCACGACATAAATAAAAAAATAAAAAATGTTTTTTTTTATTGTTAATATTTTTTTTAGCATGTATAGACGCTATACTATTGCAGGTTAACGGGAACGCCCTTTGTTAGTTAACATACTGTATTTTATTGAGTCCAAATAAACGTTATGTTTTATTCTATCAGTAATTAAATAGACTGACCACTAGACCAACGAGGCAGTCAAAACAAAAGAATTGGCAATAGCTAAGAATTGATATTCTTTTAATTAGACGTTTGTTCCGATTTTATATTTAAATATTTTCTCAACAATTGAGATTTTAAAAACGTACGAACTTAGTGTGCTGATGTTACCTCATCAAACGCTTCGAGGTGCTAGAATCGGGCCCGTGTCTAATTAGGAATTCAGAAAAATATCCAATTATTTAGATATTTTCAAACTATAATAACATGCTTTCATTATCTCTTTCAGAAAACTAAGTATATTACTGGGACCTTATGAAGTACAAAACAGAATATTGTATTTACATTTTGTTGCCTTAAATTCCACGAACGATTTAACATACATGCACAATAAACTCACTCCTTCTTCTAGGGCGTCGGGGTCTCGGCGCTTCCACGATTGAACACCTCGAAATCAATATTAGGTATAAGTAAATGCTGTTTGTATTAACATAATAAAGCATAATTTTCAGAAATTTTCGGAAGGCACGTTAAGCCGGTCCCGGCTGTCATTTGTGGATCTTTGGCAGTCGTTACGGGTCGTCAGAAGCCCGAAAATCTGACAACCAGTCTTACCAAGGGGTATCGTATTACCTAGTTACTGTGTTGTGGAGGTCAGATAGGCAGTCGCTCCATGTCAAATACTAGTATTCAGCTGCATCCGGTTAGACTGGAAGCCAACCCCAACACGAAAAGGCTAGGCAGATGATGATGAATTATTAAATACTAGCTGCGCCCCGTGGTTTCACCTGCGTAAGTCTCGATCCCTTGGGAATATCGGGATAAAAAGTATTCTATGTCCTATTCCAGGTCATGGTCTACCCCTGTGCCAAATGTCATCCAAATCCGTTCAGCCGTTCTAGCGTGAAAGCGTTACAAACAAACAAACAAACTCACTTTCGCATTTATAATATTAGTTAGGATAACAATTCAATACGACTGAAATTATATTTCAGATGTATTGAATTGTATCAACAATGATAAGAGAAAAAATCCGTACCTACCTATACAAATGAGTATCAATCTCTTTGATAAGCAGGACCAATTTCCCATAGCATCTTCCACTTACTCAATACATACTTTAAAAAGATTTATGCGAACCGTACCTCCCTCGATTAAAGATTCTCTTGTACGTCGTGTGTGGAGGCATTCATGTCGAGATCCTGACGAGGCTCCGCTGCCGCGCATAGAAAACCTTTATGCGATGATATGCTGCATTCTGCTGCTAGATACAACGAGGATTAACCTATAAATGAAGACCTTTATGGATTTTTTGGCGCACAAATGAGGTTGACATACATTATGTCTGTTATATAATTGGTTGTATAGTAGCATTATTATACTTTAGTTGCTGTTTGTTTTATTTTGTTATCCATGTACAATTCATTAAACCTGATTTGATTTCCGTAAGTCTTTTTCGGGTGACCACTAAAAAATCAGCGCTGTGCTGTGGGTCCCCATAGCACAGCATCATGCTGAGTGGAAGCCTTCTTGCCACAGTCATGACGTGCGAACAGCTGCCGACTATTTTTGTTTTGTACTTGTAATATTAGATCTATCATCTTTTAGTACGTGTTTATGTGACCAAATAAACTTATTTTTCATTCTTTTTCTTTCTCTGTCACTTGAAATGTACTCAAAAATCAAGACGAGGTTAGTTCCGATTTTGGCCTCGAGTAGAAATAACCTTGTACAAATTAAAAATTCAAATTATGCGGACCGTTGTAGCTCTTTAACTACGTATTCATAAAGGGTATGATTTCAAGAAGGATCTATTTTAAAATAGCTTAGTACTCATTTGGGTCTTTAAAGATTGACTAAACGGACGAAGTTGGGCAAATATTGGCCAATGTAGATACCCGAAATAATCTGTTCTGTTATATTTTTAGACAAGCCTACCCGTAAACATTGGCCTTCTTTGAGCTCAGCCGAAAAGGATAAGCCCAGATCATTACGAAGGGAACGGGGCTATCTCCAAAAAGGTATAATTGTGAACAAAAATTTAATATAATAAAATCACCCACCGCCTTCTCGGTGAAAATATTGTTTGGTATTTATTATTTTTTTTCTTAACTTCCTTGCTCGTCTGAAGAGATAAGAGAAGCGATGAAAGCTCGAAAAGGTCGCGATCACAAAGGACGGCGAAATAATGACGTAAATTTTTGGCATAATTTTAATTAAAGCCTAATTTGCGACATTCACAAACCGGAAAATTACCTATTGTAGGTGAAATTTTTGACGGAAAATAAATGTGCAAATTACTTGCTTAGATGCTTGATTAGACATGTGTGTGTGATATAATAATGTGTGTGTGTGTGGTATAGATGTGGTACGTGTGTAAAAAAAATAAAGTAACATAGTACCGACGGTCTAATTAAAAATGTTTTCGTTATATGAAAGGATTTTTAGAGTAGGTCCGTCATGCATGTACTTTGATTAGAAATTGTAGCAAAGAGCTAGTATGCATAGGTATGTCTGTCTACTATACTGTTTATACATAGTTACCTACTAGAATTCACTCGTTTTCGAACCCACTACAAACGACCGCTGCGCGTCCGCCACACTCAGCTCACAGACGCGCTCCACTACGGGCATTTCTTTGTACTATCTTCCATTTACGTTGCTCATGTAAATTATGGTATTACACCTATTTTAACACAGTCCACTACTCTTTTACTATAAAGTCCAATTGAGCCTATTCAGCTACTATTTGGCCTGATGGTAAGCGATGATGCATTCAACAATCGTGCGGACTAGCTTAGAAATAACCTGTTCACTTTTAACTTGAAGACTTGGTTAGATACAGCTGAATAATCAGCTTCAAGTTGAATGCCTGGGGTATCTGAATTTATTTGAATAAGAAGGTGGTTAACCCAAATACTTATTCACATCACACAGATGTCGTTGCTCGCTATAGTCTCTTATGTGCACGCGGTGTATGACCTTAATCTGCGGTATGAAAATTTTAATGATACAGACTAGTACGTAGTACCATCTTATACAATCTCTCTTGTGTGAGATGAGCAGGAAATATTAGCAGTCGAATCACGTATCCGACGTGTTTTTTTTCCATCTAATGTGCAAGTCTTTAGACACAAGTCGTAACGTTTACAGGCGTGTGCGTAGCAGTCACTCTTATCTACACAATTTTAAGACGCCCTAATTTCCACGATAAACCAAGGGTTATCTCCGGATAATCTCGGAAAACACTTCACAATACAGGATTGCGAAAGAAAATCCGCCTTAAGTAAATAAGGAAAGCTCTTCCAAAACTATGTTTGCGACATGTTTTTCTTTTCATTTGCCTGCTACGATGATAGTCGAGTCAAGTGCCCCTGTGGGAGATGTCGAGATCTCTTGTATTAAAGTTTCGTCCTCTCGAGAGGGCCTATTTGTCTATAGAGTTTATCCGATTAATCGGCAAAGGGGTCGATTCTTGAACGGCTCGATTTATTGAGTTAGGGACTCGTGTTTATTCATTCGGTGGAAATAAAGAGGGTCAAATAAAAGTTCAAAGTGAACTGGAGCCGGTGGAATGAATGCAATCGACACGTTTTTGGCAGTTACCTGATAGACCCCTTCAAGCCTTTGATGTGCGTGTGTGCTCACAATTTACATGTTGTTATAAATTGGCGAGTGGAATTTGTAGGTAACCGTTTGTGGTATTTGGGAATATCACATACTGAACGATGGTTTCTTTTTGATGTTTTCAAAATTGTAATTTGTTGCTTCCTTTTTGTCGGAGAGACTTTAACGTGTTTGACATGCACGTTTCATTGAAGTAAATGGTAATTTTTTTATTTTACTCTAAAAAACGTTACTGCACACCATTTTTTAGCAAGAGAGGAAAGTTGTAGAGCATTTGTGTGTCTTTGATAAGCCACTCTGTAAATATAATTTAATAATAAAATACTCACCAGAGTCAGCAACTTTGTCCTTTTCGTAACATTCAAGCTCCTGTACGAATGATTGTTATGTTTTGCGTAGTAACCAAAGAAAATCTTGTGTAAAATGTTTCTTGGAACTTGTAAAATTAACTATACAAACACGTTATGTATGTACAATCAAATAACAAAATTAAAAAGAAAAAATAAAGGGAAGGGGCTCATTGCGCATCAAAGAATTCGTCCGCATCGCTGTCAATGGGAAAGGTTGTCTAAAGGCTGGCAGCATTGCCACGTTGAATGGCAATGCTGATTTTTTGGGCTAAAAGTAGGCCAGCCCTCTGGTCACGTGAAGAGTCGACCAATCGCTTAGCGATGTCCCGAAATACTCGATGAGAACTCGGACCCCACGGTCCTAGTGTTTCAACCCCAAACGGCTCAAACATATAGCTCCCAATAAGGTTGTTATATTTGCGCCGTTTGAGGTTTTCTGCTCTTGTAGCAGCTGCCCCAGCACAGCCCGTCGTGCTAGGAAGATTGAACTTATTGTTTACAAAATAGTAGGTACTATTTTGTAAACCGTTTGAATCTCGTGTTCATTTCAGGGTTTTCTGACATGTCATGTTCTGAAGCACTTACTCATGGGCTCAACACGTTGTATGAAATAGACATTTCTGTTATGTCACCTTTTATGTCTATGTACAAGGTAGGTAAATATTATTTAACCGTGATTTTTCCGGTATTACAATAGGTGTTTGAAAAAATTCCAAGTATTTCCTCATGTGGGGTCCTAATAGACATGTTGACGCGTTGTTATAGGTGAATATAGATGGTGCTAATACTAGTTTTAAGTTTTAATTTCTGTCGGCAGCGCTCATGGCTGCTATTATTATGTTTATTTCATTTTCTATATACATATATTATATTTTTAAATATTAGAATTAAAAAAATATATAATAACATTTAAAAATAGTAGCCCACTGGTATCGGAAACAGGGTCCAAGCTACCGGCGCGGCGGTCAGGGCTCCAGAGAGAGGAACCTCCTAACAATGCGAGCCGTGTCCAGGAGTACCGCTTTCTGAATCATGCCCTTAATCCAGCTGCCCAACGAGAGCCTCCATAGGTGTTGGTCGAGGCTCTTGGCAATTAAGCCATTGGCTGATACGACTATTGGCACAATGATCGCAGAGTCCATATGGCTGCTTATTTTTAGTGTCCCACTTTTTTACTTTTAGGATGAATTTATATTCAAAGCGTATTTAAGTATAAAATTCTTTAATCCAAAACTGCTACTACTTATTTAAGTTTTGTACTGAAATAAGTACTGGTACAAACACAAAAATATTAGAAAAGTTTTCAAAGTAAAACTCAACGATAAATAACACGTAAAACGTATTTATTTACAAACCGTATTTACATCGTTCTAAATTGTGTATTCACAGATTTATTTGACTAAAACTTAATTTTAGTTATTATTTAGGTACTATAATCTCCAGCTGGGTAATATGTTTCGGTATAATTATAATTTATTAGAAAAACAACATCAACGCCTATCCTTTACGTTTTTCATTAAGTTGGATGAAAATATTATAAAAAAGATGGGACTATTTACATTATTCTAGACTTTAATGATGTAAACTGCTGAATTGTTACAAAGTGAGGCAGTAGTTGTATTTACTTCGATAATATAATAATAGTACACATTTCCAGTATAAGCTGACCTCTCACTGCACGGAAATCCTACACAATACGAGATCAGCATTAACTGGAAATGTATAGCTTGATGTGTAGCCTTGTGTACAGTCACAAGCACCAAAATGTATACACTTTGCAATTTTTAAAATTGTTTTTCTCATACCGTATTCATTGTAATTTTATGTTATAACGAACATAGTATTTTGGAAAACCTATTAATATGAAATAGGTATCATCTCAAAGTTACAATCGTTATTCCACGAGAAAATCGTTATTGAATTTTGCTGAGTGTATTCATATTTTTGCTCCCTCTCAAACCTATAAAAGACATTTTTGTACATAATTAGAGTCATAGTCTGACCTAAAGACAGTCTAGGTCACCACTACTAAATAAGTAATCGTAGCATAATGACGAATAATCTGTTTAGCGTAGTATTTTCTCGTAGCGCTCTACGTAGCACATGCTACGGATTCTTCGTAGCCACCAACTAACGTAATTCAAAAAGGAAAAATACAATAGACACATAAAAAAATATATTTAGTAACCTATTCCGCTTGACTATTCTTCAAGAGTCATAAAAACTCTGTAAGAAATTAAAATAAGACATAAGTCACAGTGTACTTTGCGTCCAGCGCTTGGTGTGGTAACACGTCGCGTTCTGGTTTGCAATTGGTCAATCGTCATCCTGAGGATGCCTCGTTGAGAGGTGAAACACGTGTCGATTTTTTACAGGGTTTTTAAAACTCTTGAAGAATAGTCAAGCGGAATAGGTTACTAAATATATCTGCGTCTATTGTATTTTATAATGGATTTCCGCAAAGTCACGCCTGAATCAATTAACTATCAAAATGGAAAATATGAAACTGATCCCCTAAAAACTTATTGAACTTCTAATTATGGACACCTTTTGAAATAATGAACCTGTACAATTTTTTTCACTTTTAATGATGCACACTTTTTAAATAATTGAGCCTCTTTTTAACTTTCTAGCCTTTTCTCATAGGGTCGCAATAACTAAGCGAGGGTACCCCGACCAAACGTGTTAGGATAGGTAAGAACTGCGACCAAAACTACATTCAACATTCAAGTTGGTTCAATTACTTGGGCTATTTAGTATTTTTAGAACCCCAAAATATTAATTACTTGGGGTTCACAAAATGAGGCGAATTCATTTTGTTAGAGGTTCGATTAAATACATGCCATTTATAAAGTCAATATTGTAAGTATTACGTACAGCCTCAATTTGTGTACATTCAACAATTCACCCTTGTGAATTTTAACTTTACTGTTTCGTCAATTTCATGAATTATATTTACAAGCTCAAAGTGAAATAGGACCGGGGAAACAAGTACATGGAAATTAATTAAAATTGCATTGTTAAGTAATTTACAACGTTATCAGTAGATGTTTATTATTAATAGGTACTATTATTTTAAAATGATTAGGTAATTCTATATTTACTTTGATTGCACTAGAACTTAATAGATAGACTTCGTTTTTCTTAACTGTACATAGAGCATCATTAGCCAGGATTCTGATTTAACAAATAGTTTTTTTAACAATATTTTTGTAAGAATTAAAATAAACAATTAATTAATTAATTTAAAAAAATGGTATCGTAGATCATACTTTAACAAATGATTATAATTATCACAAAATTCTACTCAGTCATTTAAAATAAATTGATGATGATGTATGACTTAAAACAACAAGCGATCGTAAGGATATATCAAAAACATAGTTTAAATAACTAAAGATTCTGAAAATCGAATATTTTTTACTTATTTGTCAATTACCAGTTAACGGCCACTTTCTTCATCAAAGGTAACAGCCAAAAAGTCAATGAAACGGTTGAATTTGTTTCTTTTTGACGTTACTTTGGCTTTTACTTTTAATGAAAAAACTGGCCGTTATACATTAACTTCAAATTAAAAAAAAAATGCATTAAAAACTCAGTTGTAAGGAAAGAAGGTTCTCGTAATAAAAAGATGCTTATTACAATAATTCGTTTCTTTATACGTCAGTTTGACTTACAGCTAATTAAAAATCCTACATAAATGTTTGTGCTGTGCATTTTATGCCACATTACCAACATTGGCTAGAGCTGGTCATCTAGTCACAAATCTTCTAATACAGTAATTGTTCCACAGAAATCTGATATTTTTGAGAGAATTTGTTGAAATGTACTGGGACATTAACAAAATGTACAGCATGATTTTGGTGAAGAATGATTTCAATTGACTTGTTCTGATCGAGAGGAGTAATAGTGGTGGTAGAGGTGATGTTCTCTTGGAGTTGCTCTGCATGGCTGCTGGTCGCTCCCCACTCACAACATGGACCACCACCGACGCCGAATCTATTACAAAAAAAAACTCGCTTGACATCGGATAGGAAATGAAAATGCAACGAAAATGTTTCTCCACCGGAAATAAAATCATACGTCAAAGATTATGTATCCAGAAAAGGCTTTTGAAAAAGCAATGATAGGCCTTCCTATTTACATGCCGCCAAACCGCACGTTCTTTAAACCATAGCTAAAAAATAAAGAAAATTGCGGAAAATATATTAATGGCGTGTAAGAAATACAAATGGACGATAAGAACGCAAAGTACACAGCGAATTTGAACACGTTGATTCAGTACTTGAGGGGGAAGGCGTGGAAAAAGACAAATGGTTTTTACACAGCTATGGACAGAGATATAGTGAAGTATGCGGAGTGAAAAATGTAGGTACGCCATAAAAGACCCGATGGACGGCCATTGTGGCATGTATATTTTTTATAACACCCACATGTCCCGTGGGAGCAAAATAATAAAAGAACCGTGTAATGTAGCTTAGCTATAAGCCGCTGGCGGAAATAACAGAATTCAGAACAAAAGCAAGCGATTAGCTTCGTGGCTTCGTTAAGGATTTTTTTTACGCTCCGCCTAATTAAACTGAGTCATAATTCTGGCTTTATGAGAATTTTCGTGTAAACTATGTTGAAACTTAAAATTATGCTGCAAAGTTATTTATGTGTTTTTGTACAAGGTACAGTCACAAGCACTAAAATGTATAAAGTGAGCCAACTTTAAAAAGTGATTTTCGCCTAAAGTATTGATAGATATTTTATGTGTCACGAACATAGTATTTTGGAACTTAGGTATACTAGTATGAAATTGGTCTTGTCTCAAAATTGCAATCTTTATTGTACGAGAAAATGGCCTTTGAATTTTACTGAGTATAATTTATACATATTAGTTATAGACAGACCACAATGGAGACAGTTGGAGGAGGCCTATACCAAAAGGCACACCAACCTACGGGATATTATAGTTTAATTTCATAAATAAACGGCTTTATAATTATACATATAAGTGCTCGTGACTGTACGTCGGTTTACCGTTTTAAAATGAGTGTAATAAATAATGGTTGTTTACCGGAGCTACTCGGCGCGCAGGTATAGTTGCCGGAGTCTCGCGGCGATGCTCGCGCGATGAGCAAGCGGCTCGTGCGCGTGCGCTGCTCTGTCTCCACGCTAATGCCGCCACGCTGAGCGTAGTTCACCACGTTTGAACCTCGGTACCAGTAGATAAAACTGCACAAAATAAGGCACTTACACTTGCGTTCTTCGCCGTTCAATTCCTTTGACAACCGAATTCGTCAAGACTGCCTGTCTAACAAGTCGGGTGTCTGAATTCGGGTTGCCATTCGGATACCTACCTGAATGTGGGCTAACGACCAAGTGTAATTACGCCTTAATTGTTTAAAACTTAGGGCGAAACGAATCATGTTTGGACAGGATTCATTTTTATAAAATATTTATATTTATTAAAAAATGTTGTTTGCTGTCAAGCTAAGACATCAAATTCTCGTATCCTTGTGTTCAAACCCGGATTCAATTTGTTATCCCGATCACACGAAATCTTGTCAGCAAATAGTTGTGCATGGATTGTCTCACTTCAAGAACATTGTCGCCTGTTCCTAACATGGAAAGTCACACAGTCTGTCTGTTGAGTCAACACCCGCCGAGTACTTGAGGCGAAAGCTTTATATTTCCTCCATTTGAAGGTATATGTAAACGGGAAGTGAAGCAGTTTTGAGCCCGGCTTTAAAGCTATCATGTTTGCTCTGTCTGAAGCATATTTTGCACATAAAGTGAGAAAAGTTTATAGAGTTTTGCCACATGCCAGTTTTATATAGTTTAACTTCTAAGAAAAACACTCACCTCGGCGGATCTGGAGCGTGTCTGGCGATGCAAGTGAGATTGATGTCGGAACCAGCTCTCACAAACAACTCTGGTCCTGAGAGTATTTCTGCTTTTGATACTGCAACAAATATCACTCTTCAGTTGCATTGCACATTAAATTATTTGCTCACGGAATGGGACTGAGTTGAGTGTTCGAAATTTTCTCTATTTCAATTTGTCGGGTACGCTCGACGTCAAACGTTTACTTAGCGGGATGGCTCGCTGTCTCGGTGAAGCTAATTGCGTCTAACAGTTACATAAGTCGACATTTCGACTCATTTACAGTATTAGGAGGAAGTTCAGTAGTTAATTTATCTTTAGCACAGCACTAACGAGGTCGGGACGAAAACTCAAATACCTACGTGTAATAATTTATGCAACGTAAATTCATTTTTGTTTTATTCAACCTCATTAGTCCACCACATTTATAGTTGGTACATACCTATATAATATGTCATGCTAACTCATAAAATATTCCTTTATAACTAAAACTTTGAAATGAAACTAAATAATTAAATGCTTGCGCTAAAAATAGGTTAGCAGCAATAAGTCGACGTGTGAGGTCAAATATCGAAGTGACGATCTGCGGGACAATTGTGTAACACACTCGCAATGGCAATGCCTTTAATTGTGACGGTTCAAAAAGATTAATTGCGTGAGTAACGTTGTTGAGCAGATGAATTTTTCAAATATGTGAAGCAATTTCTTAAAAAATCTTCCAGATTGTTATTGAAAAGGTTTTACACAACAATTAGGGTGCTGGGTCCCATTTAATATAACAGACAATGTGAAATATTTGTAAAAAAAAACATAACTGTCACATTTTCGCAGTTGTAGGTCGTATAGGTTCGAACCCTGACAGGCGCTTTTCTTTGTGTAAATTAGTTCATCACCACTGCTCTCAAAACGGTGAAGGAAAAGGAAAACATCGTGAGGAAACCAGCAAGTCCTAGAACCAAAAATTCGAAGACATGTGACTTCTACCAACCCGCACTGGACCCGCGTGGTAGATTACAGCCCAGTCCCTCTCGAAGAGAGGAGGCCTGTCTCCCAGCAGTGGGAACATTATATGCTGATTATGCTGTATAACGCTATAAAGCAGAAATCTATGAAAAAAACTTACATAATTGACAGATTTTTTACTGTCACCTGTCACCTGTCGTAAATAATAAAGCAAACGTTACTCACCTACAACAGTAAGTCTAAACGACAGACTAATCTTGGGCTCAGTGGACACTTGGCACTCGTAAGAGCCGGAGTCTCGAGGCTGCGCAGGCGCCACCCGCAGCGTCCATTCGTCTGAGTTGTCCGTGTGTAGTGCGGCGAAGCGGGCGTCGCTGCTGTACGTATGAACACCCACAGTGAGTATGTGGAGGTCACGTTTGCGGATCCATGATACCTGGGGACCAAGTTAAAAAAATGTCAAGACTGGGATTCTTGTCTAATCAATCTGCCCAGCCTTTCCCCAACTATGTTGGGGTCGGCTTCCAGTCTAACCAGATGCAGCCGAATACCAGTATTTTCTTGGTAAGACTGTTGTCAGACTTTCGGGCTTTTGACGACCTGTAACGACTGTCAAAGATCCACGAATGACAGCCGGGACCAACGGCTTAGCGTGCTTTCCGAGGCACGGAGGAGTCTCGATATAAAGATGGTCACCCATCCACGGACCAACCCCGGCAAGCGTAGCTTAACCTGATGGATCGACCCGTGCGGCTGTTATTACTTAGCCACCAAATTAAATTGTCGGTAGACATATTTACAACCCGTGCGCATTAACATGGCACCTGGCCTGGAACTCAATAGTCCCCCCGCTACCCGCGCCGCCACCCGCCGTCGCCGTGCGGGGAAGCGGGGGCAGGTACAAACGTCTTCCAGGTGCCATGTTAATGCGCACGGGTTGTAATTCAAATCACAACAACTGTCATTCTTTGACTCGTATGAAATACTACGGTTAATTGACGTAGGGTGTCAATTTGCTCAACAATTAATTTTCCTGACTGTATTTTAAATTGAAGTATTATGTAATTCAAATATTTTTTAATTGTTTGGAATTGGCCTTCTGAGATAACTAACGTGTGACATTCAAATTCAAATCGGTGCTATTCCAAAATAGTACGGAACCCTAAAAACTAATCAACGTTGCGTGTATGGCTAGCGTTGAGTTGGTAAATTCAAGGCAGGAAATGAGAAGGGCGTTCCAATCAATTTTCCGATATATCAGTTCATATTTTATTAAAGACACGCTCACTTTGAAACATCCGTTTCTCATAAAATATTCACAGATGAGTTTTATGTTAATGTTTAAAGGCTTAAACAATATTGAACCTTATTGATTTTTAATGAGGTCTCGATTTTGTGTAGTTATTATTTTTCATTCGAAAAAAAAGTTTTTTTACATTTTTTTTTTGCCAACTGCCATCATCTGAGACGTGGACGTTCACGCAACAGGCGAGAGTGTGTACAGGGTAAGGCTTCCTGTACAAGAAGCCACACCGGCGCCGCCTATATTTTACGCTCATTCTGAGATATTCTGATGTTTTTGTCATCTTAAGATCCGGTGCAGCTGCGTCGTCATGTACGAATTGTACGACGCTGTCACCGCGCCGCCACCGCACCGACGCCGTGCTTCTAAGCTGTATACACGGCACCGCCGCCGCGCCGCCACCACGCCTCCTCCGCGCCACCACCGTGCCGCCACCGCGCCGCCACCTCACCGTCACCGCGCCGCCACCACACCGCTAGTATTGTTTAAACTGTTTTTTTTTATTCTAAAGTCTGCCACTTCCAATGCTTTAATTAAGCAAGGGGAGTCGGCGCGGTGACGGAGCGCCGGCGGCGCGTTGGCAGTACCGTGTGCACGAGCCCTAAGGGCCGAAACACATAACCGCGTTGCGGCGACGCAACGCAAAAATTAACGGCGACTTCGGGCCATTTCCTAAGAAAATCTTAGGGTGCCGCCACACATACCCGCGTTGCGGCGCCGCGGTTATGTGTTTAGGCCCTATGAGTTGCACAGCCATGGATCGTTCCAAGCTTGGCATATGACTATTAGACCGAGTTCCAAACGTCGAAATCTGAAGACGTACGAAGGTTTTCGATATAGATATCCGACGTGATATTATTGATGATTGAAATGATGATTGAAAAATCGACCCTTTTTTTCATCAAATGACTTCTCCCGTCAGACTTTTACTGACTAAAACCCACCCGTGTTCCTTCAGTTGCCTGTTGCCAAGGGCCCCGGTATCCCTTTCGGACTTTCCCGCAACCCTGGCAGGCATCGGTCCTAGAAAAAATCGACCCTAAGTTTGTTCTTTCTCCTAATCTAAAGGTTATGTCAAAATGGCCTACCCAACCCCATGAAGACAGACTATTTTTAAAACAATTATATCACAAAAGTGTGTACAGTCTTCGCATATTTATTGTTTGTTAAATCTTTTAAACAGAAACACATGTCTTGTTGCGCAGTTAACTAAAACTTGGAGTAAACAACTCTTGGTTAAAGCAGCCGGTCTGTATTTAGTCGTAAACCAGTTAAGTTGTGGAAATAGTGTTGTAACTTAAATTTATTCTGTTTTGCAACCAAACTGTTCTATTTATTGTTATTTGGTTCGTATTTTTCTGTGTAAGTATTGTTATTATCTTGCTTTGGTTTCGTATTAATTTCTGTTTTATCCTTTTATTTATTAACCTCTTCAACAACTATTATATTACTTATTAATAAGTACATTGCAAAATCAATCATAAGTGCCCCATTGCTTAAAGAAAAGCACAGAATTAACTGCATTATGCGCAGATAATAACACAATAAAAACAGTGGTGGCCATTGGTAACGGCCGCGACTTACGAGTTGTAGGTCGTAGGTTCGAACCCTGACAGGCCCTTTACTTTGTGTAAATTATTTCATTACCACTGCTTTCAAAACGGTGAAGGAATATGTACATCGTGAGGAAACCGACATGTCCTAGAACCAAAAATTCGAAGACATGTGACATCTACCAACCCGAACTGGGCCCGCGTGGTGGATTACGGCCCACTCCCTCTCACAGAGAGGAGGTCTGTGCCCCAGCAGTGGGAACATTATAGGCTGATTATGTATGTATGCTATCTAATATCACAATAAATAAAAAACAAGAAATACATAGCTCTAATACGACTTTAAGCTAAATTGATTACAATAAATAAAAAAAGATTTTATATTTTTTACAGCGTTGTATAAATATGAGCTAAGTTGCTGTTATACAAAGTCACACTAGACAAAGGAGGATCTAATAATACACTCCCTATAAAATAAACCAGTTATTACCCTAACCCGTATTCATTATTCAATTATAAATTCAATTTTGGAAAGAAACATTAGTGCTAACACTTCTAGCCGCCACAATCCGACCTCCATTATTAATGAAGCTTTGCGTTGGACAAGCATTAAATAATTACAGTTCCTATGTTCTTATTCAAACAGTTCCGGAATCACTGTTCCGAAATCACTGTTCCAAAATCACTGTTCCGAAATCACTGTAACCTGTGATGATTACGGAGCAGAATATGTTGTTAGTCCCAACGTGTGTCGACATGTGGAGAGGCGGTCGTTTTAAACAATGTTGGTCAGCTCGAGCCTTCAATTAAATGCAACGCTAGCCAGGCACACTGGGGACTTGTAGCGACACAGTGTGTAAATTTCTCTTGCACTAACTTTGCAATGTTGGCAAGACGCTATACAAAGTTGCGCCAAAAGAAACACAAAAACGGGATTTGTGTGAGTCGGACTTGCGCACCGAAGGTTTAGTATCTTTGATGGAAAAATATTTAGACATAATGAAAGTTTTTATTTTATTGAGACTAAAGTCGCTTTTCGTGTGTGTCTGTGAGACCGCGTTGTTGTTCTAAACTACGCAACGGATTTAGTTGTGGTTTTCCTCATAATTTATAGAATTTATTCATAGGTTTTCTTAGGTTTATAATATGTATAATTACGTTAATAATATTATATAGGTACATATTATTAAGTTGTTTAGAGTACAGAAATATCTTGACATGTACAAGAAATTACGCTACAAAAAATATTTTGATATGTCACTACATCAGTAGTCATTGTGCCCGTGTGAAGCGTGGGCGGGTCGCTAATAACAAATATTATCTCGCCAAGATAAAGTCGCCATACGTATTCATTGTACCATTTTGGTACGGAACCCTAAAAAAAACTTTCATTTATCTAATCAGGAATAACCAAACTCGAATGTTTACGACATTTTCCAAAATATAAATTAATTTAATTTCGTTCGACGATTTCAAAATACTTTCCTCTTGAATTAATAAGCGAGATGATTGTGAGATAATTCAATTTAATTAAACTTTCTCGGCGTTTCCCTTGAGGACAAATGGAAATTTATTGTGAACATTTCTCGAAAACATCTTTCAGAACTGATTGTTGTAGTTAATAATTTAAGTCAATATTTTGGTATAAATAATCATGAAGACGCAATGTTTATTGCTCTTCAAATCAGGGAGAAAATACATAGTTAGGTGGTGGTGGTGGGCCTCTCGTTTCTCTGTATATCATACTAAGACGATCGGTACATTAAATTATTTCAGGAACGTTATGGAAATCCAATAGACCTGATTTGTATTATTACCTCACGCGCAATGTATCGTTACCGTGGCAAAACTCGCGAAGCCGCACACTCCGTGTCGGACGGGGCGCGCTCTAGTATTTTCACATCCATTGCTGGCTTTTTTATTTTAGCTGTTTTATTTACATAAATGGAGTGCTACGTACAGAGAATGTAATATTAGATTAAAATAAAGGAATAGTAACTGAAAAAACGATAAAAAAATAGAAAACTTTCTTTAGAAAATTTCCGGTGGAATATGAGTCAAAATAAGGAGCTGAACCTTACACCCTGTGTTTTTAGGAGCAGTAGTGGCCCAGTGGTATCATCCCGACTGTCGAGTTGTAGGTCGCGAGTATGAACGCAGCCAGGCACTTTACTTTGTGTATTTCATTACCACTGCTCTCAAAACGGTGAAGGAAAACATCGTGAGGAAACCGGCATGTCCTACAACCAAAAAAATTGAAGACATATGACATCTACAAACCCGCAATGGGCCCGCGTGGTGGATTATGGCCCACTCCCTCTCACTGAGAGGAAGCCTGTGTCCCAGCAGTGGAAACATTAAAGGCTGATTAAGATATGACTCTATTTTCGACAAAATAGAGTCTTATTTTACATAACGGAAGTAAGATCTTGACTTCTCCCTTTATTTTATTCTTCTCGAACTCTATGTTTACGTCAATATCCAACAAAACTTTCACTCAATTAATGGTTGAAATTGAACAATAAGCAATTATCGTTTAACGTTTCACTAATTACATCAAAAACGATGATAAAGGACCTTCCCTAACGTTCATTATTATTTTCGTTTGAATTTGATAATGATTTATTATTTATAAGCATTATTATTTTCGATATTTTGTTACATAAGAGTTGAATTTCGTGGCAATTGACGTCTGCGTGGTACTTAACTGAATTGTCGGATCAAAATGTAATTAATGCTTCGTACCGCCGATCTCCGCTTTCAGAGACCTCTTTGTTCGTAACAAATTTGGAATACAAAATACTTTCTCATTATCACAATTTGTGGAAGCTTTTGTACTGTTCAATGTGCCTGATAGATGTGCTCGGTAAAGCGTAATTCATTTATTTGTAGCAGCGCTTGTGGATGACAGCACTCGGTTAAGCGATTAGATTTTTACATTATTGACATATGCCGTAGACTGTGAAGAATTTTTTAAACATACTTGAATAATTGGGAAATTCCTGAACAATTGCTCTTTTTAGTTAAGGTAGTGTTTTCACCAATGGATAGAGTGGTTCTCGAGGAAGATCTTAGCACATAATAACCGACATCCACGCGGGCGAAGCCGCAGGCATCAGTGGGCATTTAATAAAATAGTCCCGCAACATGAATCTAATTCATACATTCTGACAAATACTACAATCCTCACATAGTATTATCTCGTTGGTTTAGTAATCGCTAGCGCTACTGCTGAGCATGAGGTCCAGGGTTCAATTCCCAGGTCGAGCAAAGTGTTATTGGGTTTTCTATCTAGAATTTCTCAGTAGCAGCCCGGAGTCTGGATTTGTGCCCGGTTGATGGCAATATCACCCCCCCTATTACATAGGACTTAACCATAACTGAACGAAATGTGGGTTGTACTATGGGTACACCTCTGGTCAACCCCTCGGGGAAATAAGGCGTGATGTTATGTTACGTTAATAGTACAATCACGTTAAAAATCAGTAGGCATTAACTGACTCAGCTTACGCCGACTAAATCTCAACAAAGAGGTCTCATCCCAAATTACAGTAATTTTAAACCAATTCTCTTTACTTGTCACGTTCTAAATCCAATATTATTGGGTAATTCGTCTTGATCCCATCCCGAGGGATATATTATATCAGCCCTTTTTTAACGGCCTATGTACATAAATTCAGTTTTATCCTACATTGGGAGGCGGATAACTCACGTAACTTGGGTACTCGTTTTTATAGTTGGCGTTGACCGACGTGACAGATCCGGCTTCTACACGCTGTTACACGCCTTAGATTTTCTAGAATGTTGTTTGTAAAACATTGGTGTTGTTTAAAGAATTTTGCATCGTTTGTAAAAGTTATTCTGGGAAGGTACACACGGCTACACATCAAGCTATACATTTCCAGTATAAGCTGACCTCGCATTGTACGGAAATCCTATATAATACATAGATAGATAGATAGAATACTCTTTATTATGTACACCATAAAAATTACAGACATAAATTAGAAACTTTACATATGGCGACACAATGGGCGGTCTTATCTCTAAAAGCGATCATTTACAGATATCACAGACATCTATATAATATATACATAGTTAGTTAGATCAATATGAGATCAGCTTAAACTCGAAATGAATAGCTGGATGTGTAGCCGTGTGGTGTCAGAAAAAATACTTTTCGATGGCGCTTAACATCCCACGCGTACTATCAAGATAATTCAATAAGAGTAGTAATTAGTACCAAACTGATCTAGATCAAAGATATTTTGTCTATTTATAAAAAAAACATGAATTATTTTCTTACATTTTTATACTTTGAAACCAAAGTATGAATGTAATAAAAAGTTTAAGCATTTAAATGAAAATCAACAATGTTGTAGGGGATATTAAGAATATATTATGACTGTACGTTCATATTAACTTATAATGAGCCACACAAGCAGCGGGCACAGCTAGTTAGTTATAAACTTTTATATTTGACAACGCTGACATTGCATTTTACTACAGTTTTTTGAAAGACAAATCTTAGTTCGATTCGTAGATAATGTAAGCTCTTACATTACCAAACTCATTCCCTTTAGGCTGAATCAGGGAATCTAACAAATCGTTCACATATCATTGATTTCCCTGTTGTCTGTAATCAGGTGAGAATTCCTTGAAAAGAGTACAAATCTGCTGATGGAGGCGGCTTTGGGTAATTTGTCTCGTGGGAAATTCTCAGTAGCTTTCTTATTCGTAGTAACTTTGTATGCTGATCTGGGGTAGAATTATTGCCTCACTTTTAAATAAATGTTTTGGCATTTGTTCAATAAAATTACGTACAGTCATACACTTAGCAACTTTTAAAAGTGATTTTCTCCTACTGAATTGATTGTAATTTTATCTTATAATGAACATAGTATTTTGGTACCCCCAAAGTTGCAATCGTTATTCCACGACAAAATGGTTATTGAATTTTGCTAAGTTTATACATATATTTGCTCGTGATTGTACTTCTTTAGCAAATATTTGATCTATATAATCAGTAGAATACGGAAATCGGTAATAGAATCAACATTGAGAGGATATTGTCCTAACAACACGTGTAAGTAATTTAATAAAATTGGTTTTCTCTTACTCAATCGGAATGCTGATAACGCATAAAATATTATAGAAGCTTATCCATTGAACTTATTTTCTCGAATTGTGTAAAAAGAGAAGTAATTTCAAATTAATCGGCTGTAAACATTTTACAAACAATTTAAGCTTTACCTACCCAACCTTTTCCTGGTAAAAAATATATTATAAGCTATCCCAGAGCGTTCCGAATTACACCATCGGCTCTGCCTAATCTGTTTATTATGAACCTTAAAAATGCGATGAACAATTTTTAACCGTTATCCAATAACCGGTATTCCATTGTGACGTGCAGTCATAACCGTTATTAACCGAGCTAAATCGTTATACAGTACGTATTTTATTTTTGTGAAATAAAACAAAATCGCTGTTGCGGCTGGCTTTGTTCCAAAATGTGAGGCTTCGTGAGCCACGACCCAATTCTCTTTGCTTTATTCGACGGCGAGACTCACGCGACACTTCCTATTGCACTTACTGGGGCCTGTACGGAAAATCAAATCCCACACATACGGACTGTTAAGCCGCATTGCCAATATACGCCCGCAGCTTGACTTCGATAAAGATGTCTACTTAGTAGAATTCTTTTGCAGTTTCATTAGTTGTTTGCTGTATTGAATTTTTTGTGGGTTCCACTTAGTGTGATTGCCGCTCTATTTTTTTTGTTTAGCAGTGTGATGCGGTTACATTTTTATTTGCTTCTGTGGCAAAGAAAATAATGAAGCTATAGAAATAAGATTGTGATGCCGCCACCGCGAGTCATTTGTTTTCATTTAGATGTAATTGAAAAACAAAGTTCACGAGTATCTTAAGGGGGATGCGCTAAGTGGGCCCGCGAAATTAAAATTTTCGTACAGTTTTTGCGATTTGCATTGTCGTGTATGTTGATGTTGATTAAAATATTATTCGCAACCGTAACAAATTTAACTTATAATCATTAGAATCAGCAATACAACTGCTTAAATTAGAAATGGCCTCAAATGTCATAATTTTATAAAATAGTGATTCACTAATATGATAATATGAACTGAGAGAGTTGAAATTGATGATTTTTTATCATTATATATAAAGAAAACTTGATACAGCCGCGAATCGTATTTCGATCAACATACAACCTGATATTGATCAGAAAATTGCAAAAAAACGTAAGAATATTTGAATTTCATGGGCTAACCTGACGCTTTCGCCTTAACATTTACTTTTGCTGACGAGAAAAGCCCATATTTAAAAAAAAAGTCTGGCTTGAATGTTTTCCTTTACTGAAAGAAAATGGTGAGTTGAACTTGTGGCCTAATAAACTTTACACGCACGAAGTTAATAAATCATAATTTTCCTCTGAAAAGTTACTTAGTAAAAGAAAAAACCCATTTAAAGTTATTCCAAATACAAACCGAGATAAAAAATACTTAGTACCATAACATTGCAATAATACTTAGTACACTTCAAGAAACGGAAAAACAAATGCTGTTTCAAAACATTTGTCCCGTTTATTGTCAAAGGCTTCTCTGGCTAAGAGCTTCCGGGTGATAAAGTCATAATTGAAAAGTATTTAAGGTCGTAACCCTAATTTGTGTCATTAGGGATGTGAAAAGAATTAAGTGGGTTACATCTTTTTTTTGTTTTTATTTAGAGAAACATTTTTACCGTTTTAAATGTTACACACTGGGTCCAAATCAAAGCGATTAGTCACGCGAATATGCAATCGTCGTGTCATTTTGTTATTAATTCGTTCGGAAATCTAGATGGCGCTCTTTGTGGTGCGACTACGCGTTTTGGTTCGTCAGCCGAACACGCGTCGAACTCGTGTTCGCGCGACAATCGCTTTGGTTAGGACGTAGCCTGATTCCGTAAAAATTTCGGTAAAGCTGGTGCTATATTTTAAGTTAGTAAGACTTGTTAGATTATACAATGTATTCGTACCTTTACAGGCGTGATGTGCTTAACGTCGCGTGTTACCGACAAATAGAGACTTTGCCACGTGTACCCAATTTTTACGGCAACTGTGTTCCAAAGTTATGACTGTGGTGTGCGGCCAAGTTTTACCGAAATTGTTTCGTTGGTTTTACTATGTAATTTATTGCTTGTGGAATTACGATTTTGAGTTATATCAACATCATTATTATCTTTTCATGACTTTGATAATATTATTTTGTTAAAATAAATTGGGTAGGTAGTTATGTAATATTTCTGGAACGTGAACCAACAAGGTGTGAACACGGAACACGAACCTTTTCGTAACGTTTTACAGTTGAGCGGTTATTTACATAAAATTGTTGGCATAGGACGCTATCGATCAGCAAAATGTTGTTAAATTCTAAATAAACGACGCCCTTAGCGGTGTATCAGCGAAACGTTAAAGGTTTATTTTCAAACATGTTTCAAATTTTATGACGCATTTCTATCTTTTTATACCTAATCTACAGGGTGTCAGGGACACCAACGCGTAAACTGTTACCATGAATTTAGCACATCCTTCTCATTAGAATGATTCTCACGAATCCTAACTATATAATATTATAAATGCGAAAGTGAGTTTGTTTGTTACGCTTTCACGCTAAAACGGCTGAACGGATTCGGATGAAATTTGGCACAGGGGTGAACATGATCTGGAATAGGACACAGGATACTTTTTATCCCGATATTCCCGCGGGATCGAAACTTACGCGGGTGCAACCGCGGCGCGCAGTTTGTAGATTATAATCCAAAAACCCTTATCTCTTTGTTGTATGAGTCGATATTTGGCGCAAGAATAAACAATATTTCTTCCTCATATCTATCAAAAACTTTCAGTCGAAATACAAACCTATACTCTAACGTAAATCTTTGTCTCGCTATTTATGTCAATGCCACGGTTATTTTCGTTGAGACCATTCGAGGTAGACAAGCTCCGAGCATCTAGACTCGGTTACCTATTGTTTATTCTAGAAATTTAGCACACCCGATCTAATACAGCGAAACTTTTACTGTATGTTTAGCGCATTGGATCAATCTTCTGTTTTATTAAACAGCAAAAATAAAATAAAGTTTTCATGTTCCGATTCTTGGCAGGAGCTATAACTCATCTTGCTACCCCATTTCTCTTAAACTGACTCAAAAATTTTCTTCGAAATAAGGTAGTAGACTGGCGAATTCTACACCTAGTAAGAAGCACTGGCGGATAGAAAATTAATTAGACAACAGAGCACCTTCCAATGAATTATCTGAAGTATTTTCCGGAATTTATGGACCATATACAAACTATAAATCAAATTTATGTGCGTTAATAACGGGTAGTATGGCGTCGTAGATGACTTGAGACTAATTAGTGAAGTTATTTATATTTAGCGGACGTCAGATAGATGGCGCTTGAAACAATATACCATCTTAGAGCGGAGCGCATCCTTCTGTGCCAATATTGCTCGGCGTTATGGGGCGTAAAATGTTTTCCTTGTAAGGGTCTTCATCAGGAAATCGTGTTACGGGTTTTGGATAAGTTTATATTGAAAACTTAAAGAAGTAGCTACGAAAAAAAACGTCTGGATAGCTCAAGAGTTTCACCAGCCAGTGAAAAAATCAGATTGAGGATAAAGCTTTTAGATGATTGTTAAAAAAAAATGGAGTATCACTAAAACGTGCAGAAAGCATTATTATTTATTCCTATCTGAAATCCTAGCAGTGGTCGCATCGCATCCTGTTGTATTCAACGTTTGTGTTACATCACTTAGCTATGATTTACATTAGCTTACATGGGAAGCCACACACATAACGTCTTACTTTGAAAATGGATAATGGTCATGAATAATTACAACTAGCTGATGCCCGCGGCTTTGCCCGCGTGGATGTCGGTTATTATATACTAAAACCTTCCTCGAGAACCAATCTATCCATTGGTGAAAACAGCATGAAAACCGGTGCAGTAGTTTTTGAGTTTATCGCGAACAGACAGACGCGGCGGAGGACTTTGTGTTATAATATACTAATCTTTATAAATGATAGCCTATGTTACTCAGGGTAAATGTAGCTTTCTAATGGTGAAAGAATGTTTGAAATCGGCGCAGTAGTTTTTGAGTTTATTCATTACAAACATACACAAAAATACAATTCTTACCTCTTTATAACATTAGTCTAGATGTAGTGAAGTACCGAATATACGTAAATAGAAGTATACCTCTCATTAAAATTTAATATTTCCTTGAAACTAGAGGAGAATGTCTCCAGGAGTTTGCAGCTTAATAATAAATTCTAATCGCATGTAACGCCTGGAGAGCATCGGTGTAATACCACCTGCTATGTCGGACATGGAATACCTAAGCAATGGAATTGAGACATAAATCCTTGTGCATTTGCCTCATAGTCATACAAAATTATAGGTAGGTAGATCATACTGTATTAATGAAGTAAGATATCTCCAGGGGCGTTAAGTTTTTTTAACTAAGGGCTGATTTCATCAAAGTCTCTATCTTTTATCCGTGGCATAAAATTGTCGTCTAACAGTTTTTGTATGGAAAAACTGTAAATAATTCAAAATTTATTCGCAGGATAAGACTTATACTCGATATAAAAGTTTGGTGAAATTTGACCTAAATCGGTCTATTAGCTCGGGAGAAAATTGGCTGTGGCCCGACAGTCAGACAGACAGACAGAAACACGAGTGATCCTATAGGGGGTTCCGTTATTTCATTCGGACTTACGGAACCCTAAAAACACTTATACTTCATCCTCATTATAGCAGTCACTGAATTGCCTCGTGTGACGCCCACAAAATAATATAATAAAAACGTTATACAGTATTTGGCAGAACGTTGAACATACAAAAATGGTGGATAGGTGGGGTCATCTGCTACTAACTCAGCCCTAATTTATTTGGCCTTAGACCATGGATATTAAAAAAAAAAAAATTGCTTTCTTCTAGTTTCACCACTTTCTTAACTTTAAAGTGTATTTTTTATTGAAAACGGTAAAACAGGCATTATTTTGTTTTTTTTTTAATTTTGCATTTTGGCTGATTCTTATAAAATTATTGCATTATTCAGAGGTTAGCTAGAAAAAAAATTGAGTTTGAGTTTGAGTTCAACTTGCATTAAAAAAAAAATATCCAGTGAGCCAGGGCCAAATAAATTAGGGCTGAGTAAGTAGCAGATCTGCCAAACACCCTATAAGTATGTTAAACTTGCCATCTACTTACTAAATCTTCTAGCACCGACATTACAGGAATTCTAAAATCATATTATAAATACAGTCACGCAAAGGAAGCTTTATATTAAATTCCTTCATAGACGAAGGTGGTATTAATATGTGGGATTTAAGCAAACAGCTATCCAAAAGATATTTAATATCCTGACGTTCCGGGTCTTCGAGAATTTTGACTTTGACAGAACATTATAAAGTACCCACAGAAGTAGATTGTACAGTTTACCTAGGCTTGTACAGACGGCTTCATATAAATATAATGGGTACAGCTCAAACTCACTTTTACTCAATAGCTCAACAGCAGCTATTTTCCTTTATTTTTCGTATTAAAAAGTTTTAATCGAATTAAACCAATTCGGAACCAGAATCGGTTAACCAGTAAACCACCACGCGTTTATATTCCGTGAAAATGAATTTAGAAACATATTTCTAAAAAATAATATTTTTTTTAATTTCGATGTTAGGATTTATTTGATAGTTCTAAAATACTCGTACGCATGAGTATTGTCACTCCAGTAAAAGCTTCACTACTGCCGAGTGTCAAAGGATAATATGTTTTATTAAATAGTTGACTCCCACGCGGAAGTCGTGGGCAGAAGTTTGTAAAGAAGAATATTATCCCTACCATAGACACGAAGAACTTCTCAAATCGATGCACAAGCAAAACCTCTTTCTCAACTACAGATTATTAAAAGTTTTCCAGCTGAAGCATCTTCACGGACTGACAGCTAAACGTCCGCCATTAAAATAAAATGCAACGTTTATCTCCACTTACAGCTTTATTTAGTGACCTCGATAACATTTTAAGAGTAACTTTGGTAAGAAAACTAGCCTTAAACGCAGCTTTAGGAGAACTTGAACAGTTTTGATATAAAAAGTGATGCATTACTGCTACATGGTTGGTTCTTAAAAAAGTGGCCAAGTGTGAGTCGGACTCACACACGAAGGGTTCCGTACCACCGCACAATATTTAAAATTACATATTTAAAAAATAGTTTAGTAAGAAAAAAATATTTTGAACTATTTATTTTTGTTATTTGTTAGTACACACTCTGTGAATTTTTTTTTGTGTCTACCTATATCGTATCCCTAAACTACCTATACCTAATCGTATTCAAAAGATACAGCCCTGTGACAGTTAGACGGACGGACAGCGGAGCTTTAGTAATAGGGTCCCGTTGGCAATCTTTAGGTACAGAACCCTAAAAATATTCATATATTCCGTTCATGTAATATTATGGAGTAACTTCGTACCGTTTTGCCTTAAACGAAGCGAGGTTATGAGGTTGTAGTGCCGGTTGTATACCTTTTTTCCTACTTGATTAGATTCCTAGTATACAGTGTGTTCGTATAGCCACAGTTTAATAAAATAACAGTATTATCTCGGCAGTGACCTTAAAATAATTACCTACCTACGGTCATTCGGTAGATCCTTCCGCGTCCGTGCGTAACTAAAATAAAATATTTGTTAATAGGTTTTGTGCTCATCAATATTGCTTACTCATTTTTACTAATTTTTTGTAAGTTGCCATGGATACTTTTGAATTATCTGTTGGGCTAAGGCTATCTAGTAATATAATTATTAATTAAATCTACTTCATTGCCATTTCTCATACATGAAATTCTAAATGGGATTAGTATGCTAATTTCAAGTTAATTTAGACTGTAACCAAAATTCGCGTGTGTGCTGCAGCATTATGCATTATCGTTGTGGATTCATGCCATATTTGTTCTGTTATCAAATGTAGTTCCGAATGCAGTATTAATCTAATGTTTCCGTACATGGTTTAATTTACATAAGTGTCCTCCATATACACGGTGATTTTGAAGCCACTGTTAACCTTACCTAAGTTTTGGCATTGAGATTCTCACAGAATACATCAGCTGAAGGCAAATTCTCGTACCTAAAAAACGTTCACATTCAAGTCGCAATCTGTCCTGCCAGTGTTGCGGGAAAGTCCGAAAGGGATACCGAGGCCCTTGGCAATAGGCAACTGAAGGAACACGGGCGGGTTTTAGTCAGTGAAAGTCTGACGCCCCTCCCGCTCGGCCCAGTCATTTGCAACAATAAAAAAATAAAAAAGTCGCAATCTGTCAAAGTTGTCAAAAAAGATATTGATTGTATTTTTGACAGCTTGCGAATGAGATACGAATGCGAACTCGAACGTTCTTAAAGATTACGGGATTTGTCACTCTGATCTCGGTGGCTGGTAAAATGAAGGTCTCTATTTCGGTCCGTCCCAGCTTAGACCATTTATATTTCAAGGCACAGTTTTAGGGACATTCAGTCTCGTTAACATCCTTGCTAACTAGCTAATCTTAATTATACTTCTCTCTTCTTATATTTTCGTATGAATATCTATATATATTTTAAAAAATGAATCCCTATTTACCTTGGTCACGCCATCACGCGTGAACGGATTTGGATGAAATCTGGCACAGGGGTAGACCATGAACTGGAGAAGGACATAAGGTACCTTTATCCCGATATTCCCACGGGATCGAGACTTATGCGAGTGAAACCGCGGGGCGCAGCTAGTAAATAATAAAAATGAAACGCTGTTAGTTGGTAACCCCGTCTTTTGAGAACGGCTGGACCATTAAGGCTATATTTTGGTTTATCATGTTCGTAATGGTCCGAATTTGGTTTTTATGGAAAGAAAATTTAGAAAAGTTTCTTGTCAATTCGGGAACCAAACGTCCTTTTTTTTCTATGGGATTTATTATGTTCTGTAAGTTCTAATCACGCATAGTTTGTGACGACGCTAGAGTACCTTTATAAAAATATCTTAAAGTCTAAAAAAATATTTATGTGCTCTTATTTATTGGAAGTACTTACTGACCCGGGTAGGCACATAAATTCTCAGCCTTTTTTTGTATGTTAATATTTTATACATTTTTATCGCGTTATATTGCTATCTGTGGAAAATGGATCACGTTTTTTGAAATATGGCCCGTCTGACATTTTAATGGAGTACCTACACTTGATGTCTATCGTTCTGCCTATAAAATATAATCTGTTGTTCATTTTTCAGTTTTTTTATTTATATGACAAACGAGTTATTTGTTTATGCGAAGTTTTGAACCCATGGTGCCTCTCCATATCCATCATAAGATATTAATGATCAATTTATTTGAGTAAAACAAAGATTATTTTAACAGCGAACAATCCCACTAATGAGTATTATATTCACAAGCCGAAGAACCAAACGCACCGGAAAATTAACATTTAAATTTTATAATCTACCTAAATGTATATATGTGTGTGCGTGTTTGTGTTTGTGTGTGTGTGATGTCGTTTAATTAATGGTGAAATCAACGGTTCAATCAGTGCACGATTACTGACAAATGCGTGCACTGACTGGACGGGTCCACTCATTCTGTATAGTTATTTCCTCAAAATACCGTTTCAGACACCAATCTACATGGTCTTCACATTCATCTAACCAAGACTATGTCTGGACTTTAAAAGAGACTGTAACATCTGAGTTTTTTTCGGCCTTTCAACCCAGAGTAGTCAAAAACGCCGACCTCATAATAGATACAGCAGTGGTGGCCCAGTGGTAACGGCCACGACTTACGAGTTGTAGGTCGTAGGTTCGAACCCTGACAGGCGCTTTACTTTGTGTAAATTATTTCATCGCCACTGCTCTCAAAACGGTGAAAAAAAACATCGTGAGGAAACCGACATGTCCTAGAACCAAAAATTCGAAGACATTTGACATCTACCAACCCGCACTGGGCCCGCGTGGTAGATTACGGCCCGATCCCTCTCACATAGAGGAGGCCTGTGTCCCAGCAGTGGGAACATTATAGG
Source organism: Lithophane socia (assembly GCA_947522985.1). NCBI lineage: Eukaryota > Metazoa > Arthropoda > Insecta > Lepidoptera > Noctuidae > Lithophane > Lithophane socia. The sequence continues at coordinate 5,071,751 of OX383267.1, forward strand.
CTGATTATGATGATAATAGATACAAAATTACACAATCAATATTTTGATTTAAAAGAGTTTCGTGCTCGTTCTTCTCCATAGGAACCTACTACGCTTTAGAATGGGCTACAGTTGGCTTCGTCTTTCTGACTGACCGACTCCTTGTCAATTCAAAAGTGCATGTATATGGTTTAAAAGGGATGTTGACTGGGTAAAAAAAAAGAAAAACGAAATAGTCCACCAACCAGATAATAAAAAAAGAATGGACAGGATTTTTTCTGTTTATCATATTAATAAAAATGATTTACATAAAATGCATGGAGAGTGGGGGCTGGCCACATCACGAGTCAGTAAAAAATCTACCGGCCGGTGACGTCATACCACATTTTAACTCAATGTATTGCCGTCATTTTTTTGATTATGTAAAAAAAGAAAAATACATGTCTAATATTGTTTAATAATCTACCAAACGGACAAAAAACATTTTTAGTCAACATCCCTATGAATTATTGATAATTATACATTAGGTAAATACCTATGCTCATAAAAGGGATGTTATTATTTTTCCCATCGAAAATCAGAACAATGTTTAACAAAGAACAATAATCCTTTTGATATGAATTCTGCTTACTATCGGCAGAGATTTTCATCGACAGCGAAAAATCGAGTGTACACGCACGATCCTTTACGTTCGCGTGGATTATTCTCAGCCCTATTAGTTTAAGGAAAAAACTGCTTATTTCACAAACACAGCTTTTCTTTGAAATTGTATTTTTTTATTTGTTCTTTATCGACATTCCCGCCATAGGTCCTTTGTAAATAAAAGAACGCTGGCTGGAAATGTTGTGTATTTGGAAAGGGAAATACGGAAGTTTGATTAAGGTTACGCGAGTCGGTGTGTGAAGGCACTCTAACAAAGGAGAGCGGCCAGGTGGCCCTTGGAGACCAGAGACTCTTGGTAGAGTAGTTCTCACTTAAGGGCCTCGACGAAGTGACATTCTATCAACGATAACGATGATAGAAAAGTCAAAAGTGTATAGAACTGACATAAGCTATCGAAAAGCTTATGTCAATCCTGTTGAAAGTCGTTATAGAAATAAGAATCGCTTTGGAAGCGATTGTCACTTGCCCTCTGATTCGTCTGGTGGACATCAGTCGAATACATAACCCGAAACGACTGTCAAAGATCCACGAATTACAGCCGGGACCAACGGCTTAATGTGCTTTCCGAGACACGGAGGAGTCTCGGCATGTAAATATGGCCACCCATCCACGGACCGACCGCGGCAAGCGTAGCTTAAACTGATCGATCGACCCTTGCGGTGGTTTTTACACTAAGCCACAAACAAGCCTCTTAGTGTTCATTATTACCATTTTACATAAAGATTATTCAGCAGTTCGCATTTTCATTTTATCAATGCTTCATTCAGAACGTTGGATCTAGACAGAAATCTGATTACTCTAACTCAATCTATTTATATCTCAAATGATTGAGAAAAGGCCTCGTTGTGCCCTTTCATTATTTCCAGACTTTTAGCCTTTTTGCGAGGTCCTTGGGTGTTTTAATTAAGTAATAACAACTCTTTAATTAAACTGTACTTTGTACCTATCTTCTGACGTCTTGTTTACAGTGTACCAACCATACATTAAACAATCAAATGTTAATTGCTAGCGAGTCAGAACAACACATCTCGCTCGTAATTAATGCAAACAATGTTCCCTAAATGACCCGCATTGTATCGCAATTATGACGTCACATGCTACCTCAGCAAACCCGCAAAAAAATCAATCATACCTACAAAGCACATATAATATTTTATTGTCCAACCAAATGCCGTGTAAAAATGTTAGTACAACATTATGGTGATATACACGAACATTTTCGTGAAACGTAAAAAAGGTCGTCATTTTTCATTAAAATAAATGGCTTCCCTTATCTAAAGCATTTCCTCAAAAGTTCTGCGCCACGCAGTAGGCAGTGGGCTACATTTTCAATAAAGTAGGTACTTACTTAGGTACACAATGTCTTTCACAAAGCAGGCTCACTTTATTTAGGAGGGTGCGCCTAATTTTCAAACTGCTCTCGTCACTCTTTTTACTTTGACTTCTCGTGGGTAACTAACCTTTATTTCCACTTTATTTTACGTAAAGAGAAAGATAATAAAAGTGTGAATAGATTAATTTTGTAAATGGGGTTTATGCTTGTGTATTTCGCTGTGTAGTGGGAAGAACTTAATGCTATTGACCTAGTAACACTTGAATATTTTTTGTTTTGTCGTGCGGAGTTAGAAAACTTTTTGCATTTTATCTTTCAACTATGTTTCATCATCATTGTGTTCCTCTTTAACTTTAAAAAGAAGGATATTCATTACACAATTATCACTTGAGAACATGGCTCAACTAGCTTTTGCCCGCGGCTTCGCTCGCGTTTTTCTATAGTTCTATTTTACTGGATGAAAGTATCCTATGTCCTTTTCTGTATCTCTGACGACGTGTTTGCAAAATTTCATGATGATACCGCGACTTCTTCTGCTATCCTGAGAGCCAAGTCTACTAATTTACAAACGTGTCAGTGGTCTCACAATGATCAGTTTTTGATAGATATGCCATACAAAATCTGTCAAAAACTCATCATTGTGAGACCACTGACACGTTTGTAAATTAGTAGACTTGGCCCCCAGGATGAAAGTACCTAACCTATTTCCTATTCCAGGTCATGGTCTAGCTATGAGCCAAATGTCATCCAATTCCGTTCAGCCGTTTTAGCGTGAAAGCGTAAAAAACAAACTCACTTTCGCATTTATAATATTAAAGTTAGGATTATATATTTAGAAGTTATGATGTATGAGTTATGAAGTTATAGTTTGACCGAGACCGCTGTACTGCGCGCGGTGACGCAGCGTTGACGAATGAGCGGCGTGCACTGCCCCCCCGTCTCGCCGCGCACTTACCTAAGGTGCGGTATAGCGGTTTCGTTCAAAAGATAGGATGTCATTATCAGTTTTAATTAATATTATAGAGAAACCCCGTATTAATACGCTCCAGTTCCACACAACCAGCCCTTTTTCATAAAATCAGTATAAAGCAATGAAAAACTGGCTATAAAGAAACAAGAAGAAAAACCCGCGACACTAAAGGTTTCCTAACTAGATAAATATTTAATGTAGTTAAGGTCCAGACAAAAAGTGGAAGAGTGATACTTGATTGAGGTCGAGCCCATTAATTTTCGTTAAGGACGCCTTCTGTCTCGGTAAAACAACACAATCTTAAGCATTTAGATTTTTTTGTAAGAAAAAAAGATTTGCGCCGTTTTTAGAAAGAAGATAAGGAAATTTCGAAACAAAATTACTAAAAACCGGCCAAGTGCGAGTGGAGTCGCACAAGAAGGGTTCTGTACCGTATTAGGATCGAGCAAAAAACGGAGAAAAAAACACGTTTCTTGTATGGGGACCCCCTTTAATTGATAATTTTTATTATTTTTTGTTATAGCGGCAATAGATAAATACACAATCTGTGAAAATTTCAACTATCTACATATAGTACGGTTCATGAGATACAGTCCGCTGACAGCCAGACGGACGGACGGACGATCGGGTGGACAGTGGAGGTTTAGTAATAGGGTTCCGCCTGGCCCCCTTCGGGGTTGGAACCCTAAAAAAAATGAATAAATTAAGGACGTAATCTTGAAAGTTTTCGTTTTTACCAGAAAACTAGAGGCAAAGTTTGAGTGACAGTTTAATTTATTAAGTAATACTTTTGACGTAAAATAATAAATAACATAACCTGACATAACATCACGCCTGTGATCCCCCAAGGGTTAGGCAGAGGTATAATTTCGCCAGATAATTGATGTATAATTCCCATTTTTTATTATTTATTTCACTCTCAAAGTATAACAAAAACTAATCTAAGAGATACAATTTTTAAGGTGTTTGATGGTATTTTTCATGGATAATCATTAACAAGAACACTAAATAAATAAAGAACTAACAACGAACCACACAATACCGAAGCAGTACGGGAAAGCTAGCTGTCTAACGATGTAGCAGTGCAGTTAAATTTAGTATTATCGCAATGAAACTGTATGACTCACCCAGAGCTCGCTTTAGCGTTAGCGTAAAGCCTGCACGACTAATCCTATGCAAGGTGTTAATCTGCATCCTCGCTGTATATACTGAATTAGATATACGGATGATACTGAATACGAATTAAACGTATTACTTGGTTACTGGAACTTCTGTTTTATCTACTACTAGCTTCTTCGTCTGCGTGAAATGTATTGATCCACCGACCCACCGCGTCGCATCGCATCGCCTGCCCGCGCTAATACTTCGTTTTCTGACTTTTCTTTTTGCTCTACTCCTAAGGGTCGTAGCGTGATGTTAATAGCCAAAAACCTTCCTCAAGAATTGGACTATCAAAAACAAAAAGAACTGATTTGTCATGAAAAATTCATCAAATCTGACTGGTAGTTCTACAGCTTAACTCAAAACATAAAAACAAACTCTTCATAGATAACACTACCCGAAAGACTACCTTTTTGAAGAACACAGCCGTGATGGTATAGAAAAGGCACAACATCCATTTTTCATCCATCCATATTTTAATAGCCCGGAGCTAAGATTGGCGCGTGGTCAATACTGGGTGCAGATCCTGACTCTGGGCTGACAATATCCTCAGAACAAAAAAACGTTAAAAAAACGCCAGTCTGTCCCAGCTACTTTCTTGACTTAGAACCCCAGGTTACTGCTATAAGGAAACAGACACCGGCAGGGAATAATTCCACTCTTTTCTTGATTTTCCCACGTCACTGGACTATCTCGTTGGTCCTAGTCCACAGCGGTCTCAATAGCGACTGTTGAGTGTGTGGTTCGATCTGACACGCCTTTCCGCTGCGCCCAGGGCGGAAGAAGTCAATTGACACTCAAAAAAAAAAAGGCTATAAATAGTTTTAAAAAAAAGGAAACGTACGGCTCGATCTCCAAGATTCTTTACGCGACAGTGTAGATACGCCGGCTGCCCCACCGCCGCCGTGTAATCGCGTTTCGTTGCATTATCGAAATAAGGCTGGGCGACGCTCTCGGTGCTGGAAGTGGCATTGAACGCGAATTCAATGGTGCTGGTGGTTGCTTCCTCGCTGGTCTCACCGCCGCCGCCCGCTGAAATACCTGAGACAAAGAAAAGGGTACTTTTAGCAGGTTTTGATGTGGTATCGGAAGGTTGGGTATAGACATGGCGTATTATACAATGATAGAGTCTGGCAAACGAAAGTTGACCCTGACGCGCTGAAACACGCGCGAAATTTAAAAAAATACAAGACTGTTTGTCCCTAAATATAGTGCGATAATTCGTGTTGATAATTGAAATTTAATTTCATTTAAATAAAGTTTTAAGTATCAACTCGTGTCAGACAATTATACATTTAAAGAGGTAGATAGGTAACCTATTTACCTTTAAAAACGGCACAATGTCACACACATTAGATGACACGTGGAAGTAGGAAGGCATGTCGTAAATATCGTGAGCGAAAAAGGGAGACGAAGAAAACTTGGCTAACTAGCCAAGTTTGACGTGCCACTTGCGGACCGCGTATAACCTATCTAGCTGTTCTTACTCACAATCACATTGGGAGCATATTTATATAGACATATGAGGTATAGAGTGTAAAGTTCACTAATCCTCTATAGAAAAGGGAGGATCCTCCGACCAGACTGGTGTTGTGAAGGGCCACTGCCCAACGATTGATGTCAGGACTTTGTATATGTATATACTAGTCGCGCGTTAAACTCTATTTACGAGATCCAGGATTTTTACGTGACATCAGTGTGATGCGTAGTTCGCATATGACGTTGTAGATGGCCGTCACATATAATCGTAACGTCATATCGAGCGTCAATAAAGGTCGTTCCATTAGAGATCCCCTTTATAAGTGCTGAGAATAACCGCTCAGCCTTTCAGCCATTCTGCTCTATATTTTATACTCCAGCTGCATATAGGCCGATGACCCCCTACAGAGGGGAAAAATAAATGTGTTGTGCAACTAAGAAACACCCTATGTCTAGTGGTCGGTTTTGTCCATTTAGTAGAAATAATATATACAAACGTCGTGCGATTTAACGTGTAATATAATATAAAATTATTTATTTTTCGGCCAATCAGTCAAGAAACTGTCTAGGTCGTCGCGCGTTGGCGTCAGGCGTCAGCGTTGCTTAGGCCTGCGTCGGTGACGAAAATATAAAATATTTATAAATATAATATATTAATCATATAAATAAATATATAACGTAACAGATGTTATGAATTCGGAAATCGGGCAGTTAATTATCGCGCCAGCGTTTCTTAGGCCTATCTCGGTGACGAAAATATAACATATTATTTATAAATAATAATACAGTATGTTAACTAACAAAGGGCGTTCCCGTTAACCTGCAATAACATAGCAACCTGCAATAATATATATACATGCAAAAAAAAATATTACCATTAAAAAAAAATGTTTTTTTTTGTTTTTGTATAGTAAAATATTCACATTAAATATTAAATTGTTACGGAAAATAAACTCTCTGTACACGCCCACTTGTCACACTTGTTTTTCTACGTTGAAAACAAGTGTGCGTGTACAGAGTGTTTCTTGTACGTTTAAATTTAATCGTTTTGTGAACATTTCACGACACAAATAAAAAACATTTTTTTTTTTTTTTTGATTGGTAATATTTTTTTTAGCATGTATACACGCTATACTATTGCAGGTTAACGGGAACGCCCTTTGTTAGTTAACATACTGTATATTAATCATATAAATAAATATGTAATGTTAAGAATTCGGAAATCGATTACCAAATTTCTACTTTTTTCGTAACCAAATTATGTATTAAAACCGTCCTTTTCAAAGTGAAGATACTCAGTAACATCTGCTATTTCGTTGTGGTACAGTAAGATAGTTAATTTCGCTTTATAGCCACACAGATCCATGGGGTGCAATTCGACCGGTAGTTCATTTACATAAAACGCCGTTTTTGTGCTAAAAGACATCACTAACCGACGCTTACAAAATTTCTGAGAACATTGGATTAAAAATTATTGCGGTTGTTTACTGAATAATAGATTGTTTTGCATAGAATTTAGAGTCTAGTTTGATTCGATGGTAAGATAAGGAGACAAAGTGGGCGTTAAAATGTTTTGTGTATCTAAATCTCATTTTTCTTGTTATGGAAAAAGGTAAGTGTATGCAAATTGCATGCTTAAGGAGTAATAACATTATGGTAACAAATTGATAGGCGCTTGTGGAAGGAATTTGAGAATGCGGAGTTTTAGGCTCACGATTTGAATTAGATGTGTGCGGGACACACGTGTGTGTGAGTTCACGAAATGCGTTATTTTTTTCATATTTTAGGATTGTCTTCAATTAACTAGTCTGTTTTTAGAGCACTTTCCATTTTAATCCGGTAAAAGCATAAATCTGTCCATTATTAATTTATAACAGACGAAAATAAAAAAAATCTTTATTTTATTATTTACAACAAAAGAGAAACCCCTTCTGGCAGTTAATTTTGTGATCAATATTAAGAGTTCAAACAGTCTCGACTTTTATAACTTAATTAATTTGAATACGTATCACGGATCGGAGACATTTTTGTCAATTCAGGGAAATTACTTGCTAAGCAAATTGACAACCAACTTAAATATCGTCCGTATATTTAAATCATAATAAAATTGTCATACTTTGACAGTTGTATGAAATAACTATTTTATTTTATTTTGAATTCACACGTCAAACTGAGGCAGGGTGCCAATTTGCTTAAAAAATACTTTCCCTGACTGTTTATCATATAAAATCAAAAGTCATTTATTCAAACTCCAGACTAGTTTGAATAAATGACTTTTGATTTTATACGATGGACAGTCCGGGAAATCAAAATTTCATAAGACAGTCCCCAAACACGCCTGCCCTTCACCACTACCTTGTGCTTTAGCTGGGAAGAAGTGGCGCAACAAACTCCCCAGTAGCACAGCTGTCTGTTCAAATAAGAACTTTATTCTATACAATAGTATAGAAATTAATTAACATTACTAAACACAAAACATTAAATGAAATTATTTGCCATAATTCAGCAAGCACAAAATCAAAATCAAAATATTTTATTTCACATAAACCTACATGGGCACTTATGAAACGTCAGAAGCTAGGTGCACGGTTCCAATTGGTCGTTTCCTATGGAGAAGAGCCGGCAAGAAACTCCATGGTTACTCTTTTAAAAATAGTTGGCTTTTACAATACTTTCAAATTACAGTGTTGGTAGGCATGGGAGGACAATGTAGGCCTTTCAACAAGTAAGTACCAGGTACTTAACAAAAATAGAATATGTTCAATAAATCTACAGTCCAATAAGCCTACAACGTTCTCACATTCACAAAATAGAAAATAACACAAGCCAATATACCAACACAGCGTATATCAGAAATGGTGGTCCAGACTATCAACTCAATGGGACCAACATGGGACAACACCTCGACACTCTCGTTTGAGAAAATCTTCTTCATGCCCCTTACGCTCGCACAGTTTACCGTAGCAATTCTTACATGATTCGCTCGGTCAAAGTATTTAACCAAATTGTTATGAATAAACACCCCTCAATCGATTTGTTTGCAAGCAGCTTAGCGTCCATTACTACTGTTCTATCTAAACACTTTATATTGTTTCTGATGCATTCTAATAGCGGTTGTGCATGCACCTGTACCTATGCAGGTACTTAATTTAATGTTATACTTTATGAATTCATAATCAGTTTTGAAAAGTACAACAATAATCTATTGCTAGTTGTGGAGGCTTGTAAATGGCTTGTCGTCAATTACCTCATTCTTAACTCTGTGTTGATAGCTGTAAGCCATACAAAGATATTAAAATAAAATAAAATAAAAATAAAATAAATAAACATCGTAATCGCGAAAAAAAAATCAACTGTCCCATACAAAACTTCAATATCTACTCGAGTAAAATGTATGGGACAGCTGAACATGATTGATCAGGCGTGTTCTAGGAACAGTTAGTTGTGTATATTAATATTGTTTCTTCTTTCACCTGTCAAAATTATGATTTATTATCAATTTTTATGCATGTTTTAATTATTGGTGCCAGACTACTCAGGTGATGCTACTAAAAACTGAAAATCGACTAAAATGTCTTCACTTTTAACAAAGTATCCAATTTTTTAATACAATTGATAATAATATCATACTCCAACTTTCATGTTATACCAGATGGCTTAAAACACAATAGGTTTACACAATGCTTCACAATAAGTCGGACTTCTGTTCGTTGGCTTCAGCCGACTTTGTGTCTCCGACTAGAAACTAGATTATCTTGTCTCGAACGTAAGCCGAAAGGTGCCCAGTACCCTTTACTTGACTGATTTATATATACCCAATGTGTTTACGAGTACCATGCAGCCATGCAACGTTTGACTTATTTGGGTCCACAGAGGAACTGATTTTGAATAGTCTGTGGTCACCTTTGGAGAAATAAATAGCTACACCCTGTAGCATGACTGCATAAGTATTTTCGAAGTCAGGAATAAGTGTTATTTCAGTGAGTGCGAATTGGAATGTAGTTTATACAACTCTATCTGTGACAAATAAACCTTTTTTGTCTTTTTTCTTCTTTCTATTGTCTGTTTCAAAAGTATCCGTTGAAAGTGTAAACAAACCTTGTTTAGGTTGAATTCCCACTCACTAAAAGGAATTTGTAACACATTCATCGGTATTTAAGGGCGCACCCAATCACAAATTGCTTAGCATGATCCTCTGTTATGCCGAAAATACTGCAGCATTAATTTTGAAATAAATATATGTTAAAGTTGAGGATTGATGCTAGGTCTTATGTGAGTTGATGCTAGGTCTTATGTGAGTTTGGTTGTGAATTTTCTCGATAGAAAAAAAATCCAAAATTACCTCTGCACAGAATTATAAACCGCTGGTATTCAAAAAATACTTCAAATTAGATCATGAAACTTTGCATGATAACTGAACTAACTATAAAGCAGGTCTTATGTGTGTATTTTTTTTTTAAATTACCATTATTTTCAACGTAAAAAGCAATTACCTAAACTTTTCGATGCTTTAGAGCCGCTAGCGCCCCACTCCTTCTCGTTCTCACTCAGGTCGCGAGTAGTATGTTGCGAGCGGGATAAAATCTGAGGTAGGGTGTGCCCTTAAAAGGTTTCAACTTTTTATCTCACCAATTTTTCCAACAATTGTTGTTTGAATACCGTTGTTAAATTGTAGTTGGAAAACCATAGTTGAATATTGAGGTTATAGAATTAACTTCAAATGACAAACATCTTTATAGTGATTTTGACGTTGAAATTCGGGATTTAGTATTCTAATAATCAAATCTAAGCACTCAATTTGTAAGTGGCACTACAGATTGGAATTTACTGGTAAGTATGCTGATCCATTCGGAATCAATAGACTATACCTGAACTCAGTCTATTTGGGCGATATTATTTTCATGTGTTTTTCATCAACAATAGTTGAACCCGAAAATGCGAAGTAAGATTTATACTAGACGGGATGACCCTTCATAAAAAAGTAGTAAATTGCTATCAGTTCAGGGTAATAAAACTGTTATATTAAAGCCCCATCTGTGCAGACATTAAAAAAACGCGTCGAATGCATAACCTCTTCCTATTTGTTGGCAAAAAATGGTCTACTAGTTTTTCGTTAGTAACAATATCCAAATCCTTTAAGAAAAGTGGTGTCTGCTTTTTTACCCGGACTGCCAAGGAAGGGTTATTTAGTAATTACTTCGGGTAATAAATGTTGTTTTATTTTCGACTAGGTGCTGTCCACGACTTCGTCTGTGATCCAGGATAAAAAGTATCCCATGTCCTGATCCAGGTCTTAGTCTACCCATGTACCAAATTTCATCTAAATTTGTTCAGCCGTTTTAGCGTGAAAACGTAACAAACAAACTCACTTTCGCATTTATAATATAGCATTATATATTATATAAAATTATATTATATAATATATTATATAACATTGTTATCATCGCGGTTAGAATCTGCCTCGTGCCTTAGGAGGATTGGCATGAGAAAAGAGAGGCCTATGCCCAGTATGAGTGTGTCAAGTCACTGGATGATGATGATGAGGTAGGTATTGGTCAGTCAATGACTGTACAAACGCTAATTGGAACTCACTTGAATTGTATTGAAAGTTAATCGTTTCATACTTCCGTTTCGTGAAAATTCAGCTTTCATCATAAAATATTTGACATATTGATTTGATTACGTAAAACGTTGTTTTTATTGAACTTTGAACAGTAAACTTACCATGTTTATTTTAGAGAAATTAAAATTGGTTCCGTTTCATGAAATACTTCATTTCTAAAAGAAATGTTGGAGCTTTCGTGTTTTATCTTCCAATTTTATCGAAAGTTATAGCCCATCAGTATCGCTAAAGTTCATAATAGTGCTTGCTAACCAAAGCTGTTTGTACATGTTGAAAGTGTTTTGGCACGAATATTAATGAAAAGTTATTGGGTACCGAATTTTAATAGCTTATGAAATAATCCTATGAATAAGGATATTTTTTGTCTAGGTCTCCTTAAAATAACCTTATAATTTTTGGTTGATTTTGGCGAAAAAGTTTGGTAGGCCGCGAAATTCAAATCTTCAACCTGACTGAACTACAAATTGCAAAAAACGTAAGAAACTTTGAATTTCGCGGACTACGTTAGCGTATCCCCGTTTATCTAGGTATTTATCGTATCGCTAAAGGCTCTTACATACTGGCGCAATTCGCCGCGCGACGCGACGCGACGCCGCCGCATTGTTCGCCGTGAAGTTTTCTCAGAAATTGTTTTGTTAAAATTCGCATCGCGCGGCGAATCGCACCTGTATGCCTTTAAGGCTCTTACATACTGGCGCGATTTGCCGCGCGACGCGAATTTTCCTAGCGGTACCGGTGTGTACGTGGGCTAAACCGAGTTATTTTTCTTTATTTCCTAGATTGAATTTCGCTATCCGGTAATCTATCGTTTCGGTTCGCTTTCGCTGCAAAATTCCAGACCTTTTTATGAAATAATTGTCCTTTTATATTAGTAAAGAAATACGGCTTAAAATCCCAAGTCTTGTGCAATGAAATTCTTTCTTGGCTTATCATTTTTCGAGAACCTGTCTGTTATCCTTAGTAAGACAAAACCGGCCAAGTGCGTGTCGGACCACGCACAATGAAGGGTTCCGTAGTTGGGATGAACGTATCCCAAGAAAAAAGACCACAGACTTCTTAGTTTTCCCGGTAATCTATAAGTATAGAACGATTTTCTGTTTTTTTTCAAAATTTTAGGCTTAGTAGTTTAATATGGACGGGGTAATGGTCAATTTTCATATATTTTCTTAAATAATCTTTAAAAGCATATATCTAAAAATAATTAAAAAAATATATATTATTCGCAATAAGCCCTTTTACTTGATACGTCATACAGTACAGTTTGCAAAACTTTTTTTTTAATTTTCTTATTTGCCCCCCTAAAGTGATTCACATATTCAAAATTAATTTATTTTCGTTACACATCCGTATTTGGGTCACAGATATACATTATGTGTACCAAACTTCAACCTTAATCCGTCCAGTGGATTCGGAGCAAATTGGCTGTGTCGGACGGACCCACAGACAGACGAGTGATCCTCTATGGATTCCGTTTTTTCCTTTTGGGGTACGGAACCCAATAAATATGTGTATGTTTATTGAAAATAATTCACGAATCAGATCTAAAGATAAGAGGATCAAAATATTTATCTTGTAGGTATACTTACCTACATCATTCTGTGCTACCCACGTCATAATAACGTGCCAAACCATTTCTTTTCTATTTCAACAAAAATAGTGCCCTGATTGAGATTGACAACGGTTCTCGCGTCATATAAAATTTACCATACTGTAGATAAATAATCCAGCTCTTCAAAAACAAAAAAAATATCCTTTCTTCAACTTCGGGAATTTATTTTTAACTTCGATAAGTTTAGTGTTTCTTTTGTTATTTCTTACACAAGTGTATTTATATCGAGCAGTAAAGTTGTATTAATGTTAATCCTGCTGAGGATGAATGGTGGGTGGACGGTAAGTATAATTAGCAAATATTTCAAGCGAATCTTCTTTGTTTTTTTTGAGTGTCGGAAATCATCAAATCTTCTCCCGCTCTGGCCGGAGTGGAGGGCGTGTCAGACTTTTACTGACTAAAACCCACCCGTGTTCCTTCAGTTGCCTATTGCCAAGGTCCTGGTATCCCTTTCCGACTTACCCGCAACCCTGACAGGCATCGGTCCTAGCGGACCCCGTCAAAGATTCGCCTGACTCGAGTTATTTGAAGATCCAAATCTATGTACTATTGTCTCAATCACATAAAAGTGGAATAAAATACATAACATCCCGCTTGGAATGAAACACTACAATAGTACCTATGTATCGTTCCATGTAGGATATGTGAAGTTTCCATATCCAATATACCTTCATCAGGAGAGGGCAAATCTAATGATTTAAATCTTTGGTAATTAAGCTTTTGATAAAGTAAATGCCGAACCGGCTCTGTCGGTTCTTTTTTTAATCAGTCGCCGACAGATTTTCACTTAAAAAGGTTCCATTTGACATTTTAATTCGGCTTTGAGGAAATGTCTCGTCATCCCTCTTTTACTGGTATTTCTCGGTATTACTAAGAATTTTAATCGTCACATCTTGAATGTTAAAGATATACCTACTTTAATGGCTTTAGGATTTAGACATTTATTTCTGATAACCGAATAAATACTATATTATATTATTCGCTTATATGAGAAACACTGGTTCAGTCATAAATAAAACGTTCGTAAAAACGAGTAACAACATGATGACGGCATCTTTGGTTTATGAATAGAATATAATATGGCAATTTTGTACAATAAAGCATAATATACCTATGCTCTATTGTACACCTTCAATCTCTCTAATTTTCTAGCATAACATACATAATCAGCCTATAATGTTCCCATTGCTGGAACACAGGCCTCCTCTCTTCGAGAGGGAGTGGGCGGTAATCCACCACGCGGGCCTAGTGCGGGTTGGGAGATGTCGCATGTCTTCGAATTTTTGGTTCTAGGTGATACTGGTTTCCTTACAATGTTTTCCATCATCGTTTTGCTCTCAAAACGATGAAGGAAAACATTGTCAGCGAAACAGTGGCGAGGAAATTATTAACACAACGTACAACGCCTGGCTGAATACGAACGGCACTTGGCTACCACTGCTCCATCATTTGCTTAGTTTAATCCGGAAAACTATCTTCGGAAAATACCGTTGACTATAATCAAATTAATACCTATTTTACAGTTTTAAAAATATGTAATAAGTAAACGATACCTACTCATTACGAACAAACCTTATTATCCGAATGAATGAACTTGTAAATAAACAACAAATTGTAATCGTCTAATCGAATTTAGCCACGGGATTTCAATATCGGTGTACATCGGCTGAACTCAAACATTTATCTATAAATAGATCAATGGGATGCCAAAATTGAATATCAACATTATGTTGTAGTTTTGATTGTTCAATTTGGCAAACATGACCTGCACCACGCAGTGTTGGAACAGTTGTGGGCTAACAAATTAACCGTAACTTTAGCCCAAGAATAGTGTCTGGCTACGTCACAATTCCTATCTTCCCCTCTGTGCCCCAAAAAATGCAACCATGGTGACGTTTGCGCTGCCACCGATGATGTCATGGAATGGCGAAGTTTGCCTTCGACACAATGGAAGAGAAGAAGAAGAATCCAAGAATAAACCTTTTAGTCCACGCGCGACTTCTAGTCACCGCCTGAAGTATGTAAACGGTGAGTCGGGGGTGGTAGAAAAAGGTCATCTAACTCAGTCTGCCAATTGTGTCAATGGCCCCTCACTAATCCAGGAGCTATCCCCGTAGATCTCGTACCGACACGAGAGAAACAGAATTTTATAACGCTTTAGTATTTCCGAACCTATTGTATACAGGTAATAGATGCTTTGTAGAGCGAAGCAAACTGATCAATGGGAACGTTTTCTTATTTTATATACCTACCATGTTTTTGTGTAGAATACGTATTATTTTCCCTCATTCTATTATCAGAAAATGGGCCAAGTTGCCAGCTCATCGTTCGTTTACACCCTTACAACATGTTTAACATCTAAGACGCAGGATGACAGGCAGGTGTGAAAAGCAGCCTTAAACATCGTACTAAACAATTAATCAGGGAAATGGAGGCAAGCGATGCATTAAATACATTAAAGCTAACACAATAAACTCTGTATAGACGCTTCTGAAGCAAGAATAGTGACGTAAACGCCGACAAAATAAAGTTACCGCTATAAAAAAGGTTATAAAATCGAGCGCAAATATTTATTTAAAACTTTATACTGACGAAGATGAAGACATAACAAGGAAAATTAAACCGAATGCAGCAAATAATGAAGAAATTGTACAAGAAACAGGAATTTGAGAATGCTAGCAAAATGCACTATGAAATAAATTGTCGAGACGTCACACTTGGGAAACAAACAGGGTGTTGAAATATAGCGCGGAACGGTACAATGTTCTACGAGGTACTTTACCCTAGGGATGGGAATAGTTCCCATCTAATGATGTATTATTTCACACCATAAAAAGAAATGTTAGAAGAAGAATTGTTGTTTTTACTTTCACAGAGAAGTTTCTTTGTAAAAATGTGTGATGTTAGCGGGATGAAAGAAATGTGCTTTGCTTTTGAGAATGTAGGAACGTTAGCAATGTCGTCATATATTGTCGCGCAAATACACGATCGTTCGAATCGATCTTTTTGGTCCTTGAACCTGAACACGTGGTCGCGCCGACCAATGCGCGACCGATCGCGTACTCGCGCGATCTCTTTTAAATAAGACGCGGCCTTAGGCGAGTTACGAAACTTAATTCTTCGGTGCATCTAGAGTAGCCTTACATCTTGACAGGCTAATATTTATGTCATGAGTTAGTCAGAAATAGTTCGTACTGCTACGAGGAAAGATAAAAGTCCTCCAGACCGTATTTCGGCCATGGCGGCCAATCTCAACGGAGACACGACGCGGGAGATATTATTGTGCAAAAGTGTGTGCGCAGACACAGGTGCACACTCTCTTCTCCTACTCTCATAGTCCGATGAGACGCAATGCGACACGACCGGTGAGAGATCAGAGGGCCAATTCCCTTATTTTTAAGAACGTTAACATTCGCATCTCATTCGCAATCTGTCAAAGAAACCATCAATTTACCAACATTTTTGACAAGTTTGATAGACTGCGACTTGAATGACAATGAACGTTTTTTTAGCTAGAAAATTGGCCCTCAGGTGTTGGACCAACTGGGCATGCCACAATTGCGGCGATAAGTCCCCTCTTTGAGGAGTGGTTGGAGAGGCGCCACGGCGTCCTCACCTTCCGCCTGACGCAGGTCCTCACCGGACATGGCAGCTTCGGGAGGTACCTGTGTAGGATTAGGCGGGAGGAAACGCCCGGGTGTCACCACTGTGCGGATCGTCCGGAGGACACGGTGGAGTATACGGTGGAGATGTGCCCTGCTTGGGCGATTGGCGGCACTGACCTCTCGCGTCCGGCCCTGGTCCAGGCCATGGTACGGAGCGAGAGGGCATGGGAGGCGGTCACCTCCTTCTGCGAAGCAGTGATGCTCGCGAAGGAGGAGGCGGAACGCGTGAGGGAGAGGCAAGGCCTGCGCCCTCACGCCCCTAATCGCCGCCGCTGGAGACACCCTGGGCGTCGGGAATCCCAGGCGGATTCCCGGCCACCATAAGCGCGGGCTTGCGGACGGCGAGCAATGGGTAGCTCGCCGTCCGGTAAGGACCAGGCCCGGGTCGATGGCGCGTCGTGTTCCTCGCGCACCTCAAAGAGATGTCAGCACACCTGACGGGGTCCGTTAGGACCGATGCCTGCCGGGGTTGCGGAATAGTCCGAAAGGGATACCGTGACCCTGCAACAGGCGACTGAAGGAACACGGGTGGGTTTTAGTCAGTAAGAGTCTGACACGCCCTTCCGCTCCGCCCAGAGCGGGAGAAGTCATTTGATGATTTCCAACCCAAAAAAAAAAAAAAATGTGTTGGACCAACGGCTTAACGTGCTTTCTAGGCACGGGGGTATCACACCGCCAACTTCCAAACGCCGGGCTGCTATTAAGAAATTTCTAATGCACATACCCAATATCACTTGCCTGACCTGAGAATCGAACCCCGCTCAGCAATCGCACTTGCAACCACGAGACCAACGGGCGAGAAAAGATACATAGATTAAATCCAACTCCAACCTTTCTTCCTTCTCATCAGCTTCAATATACAAAGTTATCCAAAGCGCGGTCTGATGAAAGTTTCAGTTAAATAAGTTAAAGCTAAAGATCAACTTACTATAGCTACTATACTTTTCCTCCATCTAGGGATTTGAAAGCATTAGCCATTAGTGATCCGAAGCCAAGCTCGTAAACTCTATTTCATGTAGAACGTGTCCTGGGATTTTCAGACCGTAACCGTACCACCAAATTTTAGATTCTAGAGTAGATTATCTATTGGAGATACGTATTAGAAACACACCTTTATTTCACTGTAGATTATGTCGTAGATGGATTGTCGAATCTGCTGTTTTATAATTATAATCGTTAGCTGTTTTACAAAATAGCACCGCTATCTCGTGTACAGTCACGGGCAAAAATATATTCACATTCAGCAAAATTCAATAGGTAACGATTTTCTCGTCAAATAACTTGATGAGACCTATATCATATTAACCGGGGTTCCAAAATACTATGTTCGTAACCACATAAAATTACAATCAATACAGTAGGAGAAAATTACTTTTAAAAGATGCTAAGTGTATACATATTAGTGCTTGTACTTGTACAGTATCAAAAGGATCAACGCGTGACAGACGTCTTGTCACGACGGTTGACAGGGTTGTCGCAAACAAACGGCGCTTCGCAGATACGGGAAATGCCACTCACTACAATGATTGACACTCGGTTCAGAAACTTGCAAACCTAAATATTCATGTGTAAACCCTACTCTTACCGAGTAGGGTTAGTATAGGCAAATTAATAATGAATCGACTAATGCTAACTATAATATAATAATAAAATAAAAAATAAAAATAACTTTATTAACACAAAAACCTTAATAAACAAAGCTCATACAATACACATAGGAACATTAAGCTTTGGGAAACAAAGGTTGCTTAAATAGTGAAAACCCTGCCTCCTAAACTAGGGGGGACCCTGTGACTTAGGAGTCAGTATTCTACTGTAACTTCGTGTACAAAAATCCTTAATCTATGTGTGATAACATTATGATCCTATAATGAACTACGGCTATTAATGTGAAGGTATGTGTGTTAAAGGAGGGAGATGTGGTTGTGTGGTGTGGTATGTTATGTTGTGGTGTGGTGTGGTGTGTTGTGTTGTGGTATATTCTGTTGTGTTGTGGTGTGATTTGGTGTGGTGTGGTGTGGTGTATGTGTATATTCTGTTGTGTTGTGGTATATTTTGAGCATGTTTTTTTATGGCTCATTTTTATTAGACGATAATTTGGTCGATATACAGCATGCGGGGACTTTCCGCAGGCGGGCCTGCCTGTCTGAATGACTAATGAAAGCCAAAACTCGATAACGCGGTCGGTTTACCATCTGCGGGGAATCCCCTTAGTAGGCGTAGCGACCAACGAAATTCATCAGAAGGTAAAAAGCGTGTGGAAAAAACACCCAATGAAAATGACCAATGAAAATGAGACTTCAAAGTAGCTGCCAAACGTGCAATGCAAATTCTCCGTATTCTGCAATTGTTCCATAACGACGGTTCCCCGAATACGGGCCCTTTGGCATGCTTTACAGAAATCTCCGGCATACTATATGTGGGCCCTATGGACTAATGAAAAGGGTTCCCTCCATGTGGGCCATAGATGGCATGCGTTACAGAAATCTCCCGCACCCCGCATACGAGCCATATCGACCAAAGAAAATGAGTCTAGGGATTATTAAAATAAAGAATTCAAATTATTTCTTACAATAAACTAAATCCATAGTGAAACTCTATGTCTATCACAAAATGGCACATTTATACTTCTAACTGTCATTAACGAGACACAATAGAATTTTAATTGTTATCGGCCATTAGAAGGCCAATCGACAGTTGAGCGGTAAACTTTGATGAGTTGAAAAGATTTTATGGAACAGTTCATTAATTAACCTTCTTTAAAAAGCAAAGCCCACTCAATGAGTCTGAAATAAAACAGAATTCATGTCGGACATGCTTCGATGTCTCTCATTCCAAAATAAGAACTTCAGTAATAACCAATTAATCTTGTACAAGATTAAAACTAAAGTACTATTAAAATAATAACTATTAATTTTCACAAAACCCAATCTGGGTTGAAAAATCTGTCTGGCAAGAAAAAAAAAACAAAGCGTAGCAAAGCGATTGGCGTTCTACAAAGTAAAAAGCCACTTTCCTTTCAAGTCAAAAGGTCGATTTGTTACTTCCACAAGGGCTGTTTATCGGAGTGCCTGACATTGACTCCTACGAATAGTCTCAGAATTGAATAGGCAGTGGGTGGCACGTCTCACTTCCTAACAATTTCCATCATTCAGACATCTGCCAATATCACTCACGTTATTTCTCACGGTGGAAATTATTATAAAACGACTAGCTGTGCCTGCGGTTTCGCTCAAATAACTGTGTATTCTATTGGCGTTTTTTCCCTTTATAAAGTATCACCACTGGTGATACTTTATTCACATTACAATCTAGACTTTTAGCTAATAAGTAATTTAAATATAACTTAAACTGCTAAGTAACTATAAAATTAAGAAATCGTCCAATAACGTCTTTCTTATTCACTATAAGTTAAGGGGAAGACACTTGATTCACGTGTTCTTTATAAAAGTCAGCATTTGCACTACAGTCACTTACACCAGGCGTTATAAGTGTAATCGAAACGTAATGTGGTTTATTTTATACTTATCAAGATTGACTGCTTAGCTCCTTGTAGGAATAGCGTGATGATATTAATTTCAGAGGTTGAATCCGTATTTATCTGATATATGTTTTTTCGTCTTATTAAATCTCGCTGTAAACTGTTGAGGAATACGAACATAATGCAATATTGCTTATCTCCCATAACATCAGCCAGCATCCCTAAAAGTTCTGGTCATAGAATATTATCACGCTTATGAGTTTCATTTGAGTACCCTTATATTCTATGACCAGAACTTTTAGGAATATTTGTGCATTTGAATAGAATCTATTCCGTAGTGTTTGCGCCAATCCGGAACATATACCCAGGGGGCCAAGTCTTCTAATTTACAAACGTGTCAATGGTCTCACAATGATCAGTTTTTGACAGATATGCCATACAAAATCTGTCAAAAACTCATCATTGCGAGACCACGCAACGGACAAAAATCTAAAACTATTTTTCGTCATCAGACTCGTTCCGACACCTCGTAGGAATTAATTTCTTCAAAAATATTCAGTATACACTTGTATACTTATGCCTCCGTCACAATTTTATTATACTACTATGTATGTATACATGTTATGATGAGGCTGACTTGCCACTGTGGATAAAAGCCTCTAATAAAATTTAAGAATAAAAAAATAAAAATAAAAATTGTATGTATACATAACTATAAATTATTCTTTGTTATTAAAGCAAAAACTTTGTCTATCGATCAAGCTCCGATTTATTAAATCTGTTGACATTTTTGATGGCACAATATTCAAATCAGATTGAAAAGTATGAGATGATGCTGGATATGAAAAAAATCTGAACAAAACTTTGATAAGTTTCGAATTGAACATTCATTTGAGTACCCTTATATTCGTATGATATCTCACAATGGCTTCCAAATGAAATAGAAAATGTTCGCGTATTCTCGAATGTTTTAGTCCCTGAGCCAAAGTTAACAGAGGACAAGTGAATTTGTAGACGCTTTCAGATGACCTAGATACAAAACGTTTGAGCATAAAATGTTCTAGATTGCGAGCAGAAAATAAAAATCTCTTGAAAAATATTTTTCCTTTCTTATTGCCTTTGTTTTGCATGACAGGCCGTAATGGACTACTGATCAAAATTTATAATGGAATGATAACGAATAAGTGATTAAATATTGTAATAACATAATTTATGTTATTGGAGAATAATTTCTACAAGTTTTCGAACTTAGAAATAACTCGTGAATTGATTTGATATTAAACTATATGAATAAATTATTACTTAATTTGAGCTCTATGAAATTTGTAGAAGGTGTCTATAATTCTATAGATCAATCCTACTCATATTATAAATGTGAAAGTTTGTGTGTTTGTTATTATAAATGTGAAAGTTTGTGTGTTTGGATGTTTGTTACTCAATCACGCAAAAACGGCTGAATGGATTTGGATAAAATTTGGCAAACAGATAGTTTATAACCTGGATTAACACATAGGATACTTTTTATCCCGATATTCTCACTAGATTAAGACTTACGCGGGTGAAACCGCGGGGCGCAGCTAGTAAAAACATAGTTCCAAATATTATTTCAAAGTACCTATTCTATATTATCCTCTATCATCCCACTATTGAGAAAAATCCTCTCCTTGATTAAAAAAACTGCACGGTTGTCACTAAACTTTATAGATTGAATTTATAAGCCTATATATGAAGCTTTTAGATTTTATAAATTAATCAAAACACCTATACGATGGACTAACGCAATTAAATTCCGACATGCCTAAACGAAGCGTTCAATTTGCATTTAATAAAACAGCAACAGACTATCAAACGTGAATCAATTTAGAGATAATAACATTTCAATACACCCACAAACCTCCGCCCGTTCATCGATCAAACTGAACGTTCCACAAACTAAAGTTCACGCATACAAACAACTATGTTGGGCAATCTTGGCAAATGTGGGTACTTGGCCAACTCAGAACTCAAATGCACTTAGTCTGAGTTGGCGAGAATCTGGGTGCACAGGAGTGCCCTGCCAATAACGAGATTTTGGATAGTTTCAGTTCAAGACGGAATTATTCTCGTAAACGCGAATTAAGCGGTTTATTTATAAAAGTTAAGTGACGTTCAAACGTCAAAAATGTGTAGTTAAACAGTCGCTAATCATTACTTATCTTTAAGCAATGTTTATAATTAAAACCCTAAGAGTTTAATATTAATAGATTCCCTTTGCGGATCCCACAATGGCTGGTATACCGGTAGGAAATAAGTAACCGACAACAAAATATTTTATCAAGAAAATATTGAAACATTATGATAACAATAAAAATCATAAGCAAATAAAATAACAACCAGTCTTACCATGGGATATCGTGTTACCCAATTACTGGGTTGTGGAGGTCAGATAGGCAGTCGCTCCATGTAAAATACAGGTATTCAGCTGCATCCGGTTAGTCTGGAAGCCGACCCCAACATAGTTGGGAAAAGGCTAGGCAGATGATGAAATGAAGTAAAAAAAATAAGATATCAAACTGATCGAAATTTCACTAAGCAGGTCATCTAAACTAGGAAAAAAATATGTTTTTAAATTAGGTATACGTTTATTTTTTTAAATACGTTTATTTCCGGTAAAAATAACGCAAAAAGAACACAAAATAGAACAAGTTGGGGGAAAATATGCGTCATATCCACGCATAACGACAATCGCTCAGCATAATGCTGCGACCCAGTGCGAAACAGAGCCCTAGCGCTGGTTTTCAGCGACAGCCGGCTTTGACGTGATGAGATTATAAATATGAAAAAAATAACAATACTAAATGATCCTAGTCATTCGAGGAGTATAACTAGACCACACATGTTTGTAATACGTTCTTACTGTCAAAGTTCTATCCAAAGTTGTAGTAAGTAAGTATAAAGTGAACTCAAATCTGATATTGACTTCAAAATTCTTAAACCAAAGTCGATTTTCGCTACATTTTCATGATCGAAGTACTAAGTACAAAGTCAGTAGCAGTCAGTTAGAGAGAACCAGCTTAATGGAGGGGTAAATCCCGTTAAAACCCTGTTAACGGCGATACGTGAACACTTGAGCTCAAGCAAGGACTTTGAAAGCTCCATCTAATTCGCTTAAGCGCTCTCTTGTATAGGGATAGCCCAATTACGGGCCGAAACAAATGTGAATACTGAGTGAATATACGAAGTAATGTTTATTTAGCATTATGTGTGAATCTTTTTAGAGGTTTACCAGTGAAAGTTACAGAAGTTGCCTACAGAAAAAAAAACTAAATTGTTTAATTTATTTCAACCCATTTAAAAAAAAACATGCGAGGCAGTTTTTGAGGACTGCCCATAGAAGTGAAAACTAAGCAACAAAGCGTAATCAAACGGTAGACGGTAGATGGCGCTAAAAACACAAATCACTTCAAGCGTGACGATGACGCGAGTTCCATAATTTTTGTTCACCCAAAAAGTGCTCTTCGCCCCTAAAGAAGTTTTCCCTTAAAAAATAATCTATGATAGAAGTTTTTCTTTTTTGGGTAAGTAGAGAAACCTTTGAAATATCGACCATGAGATTATCAATCACACTTCAAAATTTACCCTACTACTACTAGCTATGCCCTCGGCTTCGTTCACGTGACTGTATTATAACCATGATTTGTGAAATAATCCACTGACTCTCAATCAATAGGAAGGTAGCTAGGTAGGTACATAGGTGGTAGACATGTAGGTAGGTAGGTACGTAGTTCCATTTGGCACCCTTCGGGAAAGTAACCCTAAAAAAAAAAAAACACACAGACATGACAACGTACACACGGCTACACATCAAGCTATATATTTCCAGAAAAGCTGACCTTGAATTGTACGGAAATCCAATGCAATGTGAGATCAGCATAAACTGGAAATGTATAAGCTTGAAGTGTAGCCGTGTATACAATTGGAGGTCTCATCTTCAAAAGCAATTAAAAGTAGTCTACCGATCAATGAGGAGTCACTATCGGCTTTATCAGATCGGTAGCTTGTTCGTGTATACTTTCCCGGCTAGCTTTTTGTGCAATCCTATTTACACGGACCTGAGGAAGGAATCGAAGTGATTTAGATTAACGGTTTAAAAGGCACTCAGTTGTGTCAAGTATTTAAATAGAATGTTCACCGTACAGGACGTAAATAGAGTGGACGTTTAATGGTAGTTTTCTTCATTATACTCTAAAAATATCGATATATCGAACATCTGCAAATGTTCGATATATCGATATTTTTAGGCGATATTTATTAATTCGATATATTTCCAATAGCAACGCTGTTGACACCACTGACTTACCGCTGGAATTCAGAGCCGTAAAAAGTAGAAGATATTTTCCTAGTTTGGTATTTAATGTTATGAATAAAAACAAATGCAATTGAAGTTCACAAATATTTTTATAATTAAAAAAAAATTAAAATTTCACCGATATACAGGGTGTTAGTGTAAACACCGTTATCCTTGAAACCAGTGGTTTGGTTTCATTTATAAAACGTAAAATCAATGGAAAAATCCAACTTTTTTTTTTAAAGAAAATCTACATTTTTCCACAAGAATATTTCACCCTACACGCAAGGGCAACGAACTTGCGTCTCAACACGGCGGCTGGCGGTTGGCGTGGGCGGGCGGGGCGCGCGGGACTTTACATGACCGGCCGTCAGCTGTTTCGCAGCTCTCTCGAAAGCGTATCCATAAGTATCGGGACTGTGATGGATATTTACTTTTTAAAATCTTTTAATGAAAATAAGGTTTTTTTTTGTTGTTACTGGGTCATTTATTTTTATATTTAAGTCAACTACCCATGGTTTGTGTGACAACGGTGTTTACCCTTGCATACTGTATAGATATTTTTTTCTCGATACAACGAAATCGATATTGATATATTTTTTTAATATCGATACGATAGATATCGATACTTTTTGGCACTTCTTGCATCCGTAAAAAGAAATATGAAGTGACACTTCTTTTCGTTGCTCTATGGTGATCCAAATACTTAAGTTAACAGTAAATGCACACCTTTTGTGTAACATTTCTTTAATATTATAACAAAATGCAATTCAACATAGGAAATAAAATACCTTGACATAAAAACATTGCACACTATAAAAATACGTTGTACTCAGTTAAATTAATCGAGCAAGCTCCTTAATGAGCATTAAAATAAAACATTACTTATCGCTAATGAGTGTGTTGAGTTCCAAGCGCGCTGTTTCGTTATTTATAATTACCCATGTAAAGGTGTTTTCTGGTTAGAGTAGGTACGATATTTAAAAAAATACGTGGGGAGTTAGGGGACAGAAGTGATTAAAACTATGAATTGCTTTCAATGCTGGCCAAGCGCTAGACGTTTTACTCATAGCTACGATATACTGTTAACATTAGCATAGCGGTGTCGCGAACCCATAAGATTATCCTGTACCAAAAATCGTTCAACTCGCATAAAGAAGTTTCATTTGAATAATTTATTGTTTTTTATAGAACTCAATAACATTATCGGCTAAGAATGTTACCACTACTTTCTCTTTGTGAGAGAGAGTGCGTTTGAATTGTTGGTTCTCCCAAACGTTTCCTCATAATGTTTTCCACCACTGTTCTGAGAGCAAGTGCATGAATGTCGTTCCATTCATTTCATTTATTCATAAACAATTTCCATTGTGTTGAATTTACATGCAATTAACATATAAACAAAAAAACAACAACAAAATACAACTATGAATTACTAGTTAACATTCAAATAAAATGTCAAACAGTTTCAAAATTTTTGGTTAACTACTGTTTTAAACTTCGTTAAGTATCGATTGAAATCCGGGTTATGGCTGATTATGGCTATATTAGCGTGTGTTAACTGACATGTGGCAAATAATTTACTTTTTTTGTGTTTCCGTGTACAACAGTGTTCAAAAAGTTCTGATTCTCAGCGTAACTTGCATGATTTTTGTTTTAAAATAAAATAAAAGTGTGG
Organism: Lithophane socia; assembly: GCA_947522985.1. Taxonomy (NCBI): domain Eukaryota; kingdom Metazoa; phylum Arthropoda; class Insecta; order Lepidoptera; family Noctuidae; genus Lithophane; species Lithophane socia. Next base: position 5,097,716 of record OX383267.1, read on the forward strand.
ATGAATAGGAGTCCTGCTAATGTCTTAGCAAATCCCACTTTACAGCTTGAAGTATTAGAAACCGTATCACAACAAAATTTTAATTAAAATGACATTCCAAAGCCCAATTTAACGTTAATTTATATGCTCCAAAGATTTCATTAGCGTAATGATTCGAATATCATCGCCTTTAGTGACCCGTTTCTGAAATTTCCGTTTCATTTCGTTCCCATTAATTCATCACATTTCATTTCAATTTCAACCTGTTTTACGTTTCATAATTGTATTAACTAACATTTTATTACATCGCGAATGTGAATACCAACGTAACTTAGAAAACGCTTAATGTTTTCTTGAACGAGGTTTTCATTATACCCCTACTTGAGTAAAACGGTTTATACTCATTTAAAATTAATGAAATAAACAGAACTTCCCCTCGAAAAGTTTCAATGAATCGCTTTACAGGTTCCAGGAAAATTCTTAGTTATTATTTTTGCATAGGAGTTTATATTAAAAGAAGTCGGTTAACAAGTAAGGAATATTGCAGAAAATTTACAATTATATTTAAAAAAAATTCAAGGTAAATACAAATAAAAACGCTCTTAGAAAGAATATTAGCTTTATATGTTCTTGTTAGATTGGAGACGTCAAAGAAAATATTATAAAGTATTTGTGAGTCGATAGATCAATATTTATACATTTCTTTTGGGTCAGCTTTACAAGAAAGTAAGAAAATATGATAAAATAAAATATGTTGGGAATGTGTTTTGGTATTGTAATGTGTCCAGTCATCCAGTGTCGTTGTTTTGTTGTTGATGTTGATGTTGATGTAATTGTTGATGTGTGTGTGTGTGTGTGTTATTATTATGTCATTAAAGCACAACATTATTTGTTAGAAAAAATACAATGTACCTACATAACTTAACCATAATCTAGACTTAGAACATGTTAACTAACCTTTTGACAATTCAAAGTACTTAGAGACGGGCGTATTGAAATTCATGCTTTGGTTTTGACCAGGGACCGGACAAGCCTTTAAGCCTTTGGACAGGGTAACCCGTACATGGGGTAACTCATATCGCAGTGTCACCTTTTGTTTAAGTTACATCCTAGAAACCCAGCGAAATGGTTAACACCTTTATTAAGGTAACCACGTGAAGGGGTTAACCCCTTCACTGACTTAAGACTTTGAAGAGGTTACCTTCTCTAAAAGCTTTTTTTTGTGTTACCCTGGATTACCTAATAAACTTGAGCTGCATGTAGTACAAGTCGCTCGGGAAGTCGATACACGCAAGATTGGCGGACCGCCGAGCGCGGTACGATGTCACGTGCAGTCGTGGTTATGCAATTTTCAAACTAATATCGATTGTAAACAGTGCATATTACAATGTCTTGAGTTGGAATGGCTTACCCTGTTACAGTGTTACAGGGTGCTGAAAGGGTAACCCGTTCGTAACAGGTTAACTACACCCGTTCGAAGGTGTAACATGTATCATAGGGTATTTTTTTGAAGCGCTTAAAAATACCCCTTCAAAAACCCTTTCAACGAGTATCTGGCCGTTTCCTGGTTTTGACAAAAGACGGAACGGGGGAGAAATAATTTAACATTCGCTGAAGTATTTCGAAATCAGACTACGGCAATATAAATAGCTCGGAGTTGCAGAAGCTATCTTAGATAGTAGTTTCAATCAATAAAGTAATAATATAAGTTTACCTGGACTGCCTCGTTGCCGTTGGTTCAGTGGTTTAGTTCTCTAGTGTTTGCAAGCGGTACTTACGAGGTCCTGGGTTCAATTCCCAGGTCAGGTAAAGTGTTATTGGGTTTTACCATCACGAATTACTCAGTAGCAGCTCGGAGTCGGAATTTGTGCCCGCGGTTGATCGTAATAATAGGCTCGCCCTTACAATTACTGGCGAAATGTGGGTGTACTAAGGTACTCTGCCTAATCCTTCGGGGAATACAGGCGTGATATTATGCTATGTTATGTAAATGTTTACTGTTGACGGTAATTTGTCTATAGACATAGTCTTATAAATTCCTTTATTCCAAATGGTATTATTTCCATTTAAACGAATATATACTTTATTATAGTGCAAGTTAAGTTGATTTCAGAATTACTCGTTCAGTTGAAAAAGTCATATAAAAATTTATGAAGTTGTAGCTGAAATTGGAATTTGTGTGTCGATGCAGCAGTAGCAGCATGTTTGGAAACTAAATTGCGAACGCTGTATAATGTTACTCGAGGTTTACTTTTCTGAACAAAAAACAGAAAAACTGTAGTAGGTAATAAAACCTTTTTTTTTTTTTTTTTTGTTCGTGGGAATTACTCAAATGACTTCTGCCGCTCTAGGAGGAGCGGAAGGGCGTGTCAGACTTTTACTGACTAAAACTCACCCGTGTTCCTTCAGTTGCCTGTTGCCAAGGCCTCGGTATCCCTTTCGGATTTTCCCGCAACCCGGGCAGGGTAGTAATAAAGCCTGATTTGCCTTGATTGAACCTGATAAAGGATTGAAAAAAAAAAGAAAGTTTATATGTAAGTCGGTACCATCCGTGGTAGGTACCTACTTTCCAACTAAATTCAATGTTTTATTTGAATGAAATACTAAGAATTCAGGTAGAAATAACTCGAGCTCCAATTATTCAGGTTGCTAAACTAACTTTTCGACAGCCTGTCAATAGTTGAAAGCTGTATTGTGAACCCATCAATTTACATCACTGGTAATACCCTAGTATTAACAAACTCATCACAGATTTTCCAAGTAATAAAGTCTTCGAAGGCTTTATTTTGAACTACACAATATCGTTTGTAATTTTGTATTCCTATTTAATGTTCTTCTCTATTGTACTAATTTAGAATACGCAGCAATAATAAAAATAAAAATAAACTTTTATTGTACAATTTTGAGTTCGCTTCGAATTTATTATACACACATTCAAGGCTCAAGGTTAAAGGCGATAATAAACTCTTCTAAATGTTAAAAATAGGTACAGTCAAGGTCAAAAAAAATAATTGTTAACTAAATAAACACCTTACATCAATTTTGCCGTGGTCTACCCATTTCATACAACTGAAACTCAAAGAATGACAGTTTTGATTAGAATTGTACTTACGCAGAATTGAATGCGACATGGGCAGAGTCGTGCGAAGGCTTGGCTCGGGAGGCGAGCACTGCCTAGCTCTCAACTGTCATAGTGAAATTCCCTGAGTATACATTTTAACATAAACTCACACCATCTTCCCATGGGGGTAGGCAGAAACTATAGAACGTGCTTGCTACGATCCTTACATACTTCTTTTGCCTCGTTTACGTTCATACACGCACGCTTGTTGCGAGTACTACGCACCTGACCTTTCTGAATAATATCACTAATAAGGTCACAACATGTCCTCCTAAAACAACCCCTCCCTTTTTTTTTTGATAGTGGGAAATCATCCAGATGACTTCTCCCGCTTTGGGCGGAGCGGGAGGGCGTGTCAGACTTTACTGACTAAAACCCACCCGTGTTCCTTCAGTTGCCTGTTGCTAAGGGCCCCGGTATCCCTTTCGGACTTTCCCGCAACCCTGGCAGGCCCCTCCCTGCGTTTACATTTTATTTTAACAAAATAACAAAGATCGACATTTCAAATAGTCTGAAACTTATTCACAAAATGAAAGGTACCTTAACTTACCTACAAAACGGTTTTCAACCCAGTTTCCTTCTATTCTGATTAACCATCAGGTCATTAGTGCTGCGTTGTAATCTGATGCCGTAATTAGGGCTTATCAACCCCAACCGGAGTCTGTGCGTCTTTACGATTTATCTGAACGGATAATTAAGTCGTGGGTGGTACTTTGATACGGTTTAGTAGGTATTTTATGGGCGGATTTTATGCTCATCTGATTTTTTATGTTATTTTTGTTCGCTCATTCACACACACGTCTTGTCATGTCTCTATTTTATTTTATGTTTGATCGCTCATTCATACACACGTCTAGTCATGTTTCTATTTAATTTAATTTTTGTTCGCTCATTCACACACACGTCATGCCATGTCTCTATTTATTTTATTTTTTTGTTCGGTCATTCACACACACGTCGTGTCATGTCTCTATTTTTTTTTATTTTTTTGTTCGCTTATTCACACACACGTCTTGCCATGTCTCTATTTATTTTATTTTTTTGTTCGGTCATTCACACACACGTCGTGTCATGTCTCTATTTTTTTTTATTTTTTTGTTCGCTTATTCACACACACGTCTTGCCATGTCTCTATTTATTTTATTTTTTTGTTCGGTCATTCACACACACGTCGTGTCATGTCTCTATTTATTTTATTTTTTTGTTCGCTCATTCACACACACGTCGTGTCATGTCTCTATTTTTTTTATTTTATTGTTCGCTCATTCACACACCCCTCTTGTCATAATGTCTCTATTTTTTTTTTTTTTGTTCGCTCATTCACCCACACGTCTTGCCATGTCTCTAGGTGATTCAAAGTTCTAAATCCTATGTAGCAGTAAAAGATTTCACCATCATCATCATTTCAGTCGAAAGACGTCCACTGCTGGTCATAGCCTCCCCTAAGCTGTTCTGTGTTTCTCGCATCCAGTGGATTCCTGCGGCCTTCACCAGGTCTTTGGTCCACCTTGTGCCAGGCCTTCCAACGCTACGACTTCCGGTACGCGGTCGCCATGCCTTTCGTTCTGCGAGCAATATTATAGGTATGCCTGCCTGCCCACTGCAACTTAAGTATGGCAATGTTTTATGTTTGGTTTGGTCCCCGTTATTACGTCGGCTGTCACTGAAAACTAGCGCTGGGGCTCTGTCTTGCATAGGGTCGCAGCATAATGCTGAGCGATAGCCGTTTTGCGTGGATGTGACGCATATTTCCCCCAACCTTTCTCATTTTTTTTCTTTGTGTTTATTTTCTTTTTTGCGTCATGTTAAATAAAAGAATTTTCTTCCATTCTTTCTTTCTTTCAATACTCGGTATAATATATAATAATATGTCGGGCTATGTCGGTTACTTTGGTTCTCTTACGGATCTCTTAATTCTCAAAGAGTTGTTTGGTAATATTATATCACGAAGTAAATCATTACCAGATTATATTTTATAACCTCGTGGACAGTTATATAAAAATCATTGGCTAACAACTTAGGGCCTTACCATAAAACTTAGACACTTGTTCAACGCGTGTTTAATGTCAGTTTTATGTCAAACTCGATATAGAAATGTCATGTGTTTAGGCTAGACAACTGATAAACACGGTTTTGTGGTAATAAGGTTAATTTTCTACGACGTACTTACTCATAAAACGTTGAAAATTATGATCAATAAGTACGTCGACGGTACCTACACAAAATGACTATAAACATATTCAAATCTCTCCGGCATCTGTCTGTTTACACATAGGTATTCATATCCACATGGATTATGTACTCGTGTCTAAGATTATTTACACTACAAAAGGTAATATTCAACACGTTTATTTTCATACTTACCTATTTATAAGGATTTCACGGCATTTCTCATGGGCCGTCAGGAAACTTTCACTCTCTTTATTCAATATCAAAGGATAGCTTAAAGTGAGTAGGATATGTGGAGCTTAAAATTTCATACCTTACAATACCTTGGGGAGCTCAGGGGGTCTACCACCACCGCTTAAAGCACTATTATTTTAATATTACTTCAGTGTAGGAAAGAGATGAAGCTCTACAGGACGTATTAGCTCCATCTCTTTCCCCACTGAAGTAAGATTAAAATAATACTGCTGTATGCGGTGGTGGTAGGCCCCCTGAAGGCATTGTAACCTCATCATAGTGTATGTTTTCCGGTAGGAATATGAGTACGGCAATAACGTTAGTTTAAAAGTAGAGTAATAACTTTAGCAAGACACAATGTCGTAAAACACTAACAAGGGCACTGTCTCTCATTTTTAACCTACTTCCAAAAAGTAGGAGGTTCTGTGTCCGACTTTATATATGTTTTTTTATGTATGTTCATCGTATTTTCTTCAATTGTGGACCGATTTTCAAAATTCTTTTCTCATTTGGTCGAGGAAGCTTGTGCGGTGGTCCTGTAATAAATATTAAATTTGCTCTGAAGTCCAATTCTTGTACTTAACAAAACGTTCCCATTCAAGTCGCAATCTGTCAAACTTGTCAAAAATGTTGGTAAATTGATTGTATTTTTGACAGATTGCGAATGAGACTTTTTGAGTTAGCTTCAATAATACGTATTTTGCTCAATTTGTCTAAAAGGATGATGTTTTATAAGTTCCTGTCACTGTTATTTACTTAAACAAGTAGTGGTATCTGAATTTACTACCGCAAAAAGTGAAAAAAAGAAACTTTATACAAAAAAAAACGGACTTCCAAAAAATTGTTGGAAGTAGTGCCAAAAAAGGAAAAATTAGAACCACTGTCACCGTGTTCCGAAACTAAAGTTATTTTTCACTTTGTAGTGCCTTTTTTTTAAGTCAATTGCTTTTTTTTAAGTTTTTTGTCTGTTCAACAACATTCATTGCGTTATTAGTTTATTGAGCAGAAGAATTTTTCAAATGTGAAGCAATAGATTAGGAATTTCCTACAAAATCCTTCGGATTGTGAATGAGTGTGTTACGCACGGTGGTGGTTGAAAAAGCATGAAAATAAAAACCATATAAGTATCAAACATAATCAGCGTATCATGTTCCCACTGCTGGGACACAGGCCTCCTCTCTGTGAGAGGGACAGGGCCGTAAACCACCACGCAGGCCCAGTGCGGGTTGCTCGATCGACGTGCAAAAGCATCAAGAAGACAGTAATCTGAAGCAGTGTTTGGTATAAAATAACGAATAATGTAGGTAATCAATCTATGCACTTCGGTTCATTTCAATAAAATCAAAGGATTTACACGCCCAATGAACTGATTACTTACACCACTTAGTCATAATGACAGCAAATCACACACACATCTCCTATTTCAATATTTTATCTTTATTGAGCCTCACAGTACCCTCTATCACAATGAATAATGTATAAAGTTTAATATAGCTATAACCAGGCTCCTTGAAATGGTTCTAATTGTGATGGCGTTGCGTAGAACGGCTTTCGGTTCTCAATTATAATTCTGTCTGCGATTGTAAGGGTGCGGACACAATGCGGTGCCTGGATTCGCCGCCCGTGAGATAATAATACCTACCGCTTCGGGCTTTCGGCTTACCTATTTTATGGGGCATTTCATTATGTTGATAATTTTCAGTTTTGTGCACTGTGAATTTATAATAGTGATGTCAGGGGTTCTCAATAGATACTGAAATGTTGAGTGCCTTTTATTACAAAACTTCCTTCGGTACAAAATAGGGCCTTTCTTTTTTTCTTCAGAAAGTTTTTACATTATTGCCGGCTATAAATAGATGTTGGTAAGATACGATCAGATTGTTCCTTCGTTAAATTGTGAGCGGACCCTAAAGAACACAGTTATTTTAATAATAACTCTACGCGTTATTTAGCGCATTAATATTTAAAGCCTTTGTTCAATTGTGTGCTTAATTTGCATACTTAGAGGGAACAGGTATTACGAGTACTTACGGATAATGTCTTGGAGCAAACTAGAGGTTCTTATTCAACATTTTCAAGATGAATTAATGAAGTTCCAAGTATTCACCAACCCGCACTGGGCACGGGTGGTGGATTACTGCCCGCTCCCCCTCACAGAAATGAGACCTGTGTCCCAGCAGTGGGATAATTATAGGCTGATTATATTTTAACCAATTTCTTCTTCTTAATTCATTTTCGTGTGGTTAGTGATTAACCTGGTGTCTAAGTTTTTATGCTGCCTGGGCCTCTGACTTGGTTTCACATGCCATCGAAAAACATCTCTCAGGCTTGTCGGTTTCCGCACGATGTTTTCCTTCACCGATTTTTACAGCAACTGGTAACTATAAATTACACACATGAATCCGAAAAGTAAGAGATGCATTGGGTTCGAACTCGTGAACTATGACTTGGCAGTCTAAGACGGCGCACCTCTGCATATCCAACAACGGCGATATTAAAAAGATGGTCTGAAATAGAAGCTTATTGCTGGTAAGGCATAATAGCAAACTCTCTCAAGGAGCTGCAGAAAACTATTCCCCTATTTTCTATATGCAAAAAATTCCGCAACGAGGAAGTTCCGGAAAAAGCCGAAGTTGCTAACACAGTTCTTAGAAATCTCAATTGAAGTGGCAAAGGACAAGCCAAGTGGTGGGAACTGACAAGTGTTTCGGCACGAAAGTTTTCTAGAGGCCAAATTGCGGTCTGCCCCTTCATTTGGTAAAGAAAATAGTGGTTGCAGGGAACTTTGGATGCAAATCAGTCATTTCTCATGTACTGAATGCCAGTTTTAACAAAGAGATTTCCCCTTTTTTGGGTAAGTAGGTACTGGTTTTCAGCTGTCCTTTTGTTGATACACTGTTAGCTTTTGTATAAAAAATAATGAATGTAATGCTCGCAAGATAAGCCTGCTTGCGTCTGCAATCGGAACTAATAAGTATGCCACCTTTTTGTCGTGCGAGGTCGAATTAAGTGTAGAATTATTTAATTATATTAAATTATTATTAAATTATTATAATATATTAATTATAATTATAGATTAATTATTAAAAAAATATTTAAAATGTTAAATATTACAGTATATAATAAAGCACGCCAGCGCAGCGCCACCAGTCGCGCGCACTATACCTACGTTTAGCCATTCGTTTGCTTTGTCAATCTTGACAAATTGACACTAGACAAAGAGTTTGTGAATCTGTACTCAACAAGTATCGACTCCAACTTGTTCAGTTTCGAATTTCGACTCAACTTTAACTGCCCATGGTAACACGAAAACTGTGTCTCATCATCTGCCTAGCCTTTTCCCAACTATGTTGGGGTCGGCTTCCAGTCTAACCGGATGCAGCTGAATACCAGTATTTTACATGGGACGACTGCCTATCTGACCTCCACAACCCAGTAACTGGGTAATACGATACCCCTAACCTACTAACACGATAACTGGGTCTATCCTATTTTATTAGATGTTCGTACAAGGGGAAATGCTGTCGTGACCACACCCTTACAAACCCAGTCGCTTTTAAAATCAGAAAACTAAAACTCCATGTCAGTATTGCTCTTATTCTCAACTGCAATAAAATTCGTAATTTTGAGATATAATATTAAGTCTTATGAGATCAAAGGAAGGCAGTTGGTCCACTTATAATCCAGGCACGTGCTTACCTGTGACGCAAATATCTTGCACGTAGGTATGAGGTCACAGCCACAGCTGCCCAGAATGCAGTCGATTTTATGTCATTTGCATGCAAACCAGTGTTTCTACTACCAAGATACTAGTTACCTGGAGTTAGAATCCATTGTGCAAGTTTATTATTCTTTATGGTTTTAATAACGCTGCTTTCGCTTACGGTTGTCAGCAGAGTTTGTAGCATTTTTGGGCTCTATTTGAGACCGAAACTGGCCTGATAACCCTGAAACTTGAGGCCATAAATTTCGTCACACGAATGTCATGGTTTTTGGAGCCCATCCTTGTCACAGGTCCTATTTATTTGACATTTTTGACGCGATTTTAAATTAAACCATAATTATATCATATTATTGACATAACAGTTGGTTAGAGTTGTGGTTTACATGTCATACAATGTCACAAACCCAAATAAAAAAATCAAATCAAGTCATTATTCAAACTAGGCTGAGAATCGGCACTTTTCGAACGTCTATGACAGTCCCCTAGAAGCCCACCCTTCACCACTTCCTAGTGCTTTAGCTGGGAAGAAGAAGTGGCGCAACAAAGTCCCCAGCAGGCCAGTTGTCTGTTCAGTTAGAAAAAAAAATGTCACGTCACACTTCACACTCAGGTCACACTGGCTTGAAACCCTTGCTCTCCCATAGCGTATGACGTAATTTATGCATGATACATACATTTAAGGTAAACCGTAAGAGGCAATAAGAATGAACACATAAATTCTATGAAAGTTAGAATACCTATAACAATCTTTTATGTGAGTAGTAAGTGGCTTGTATAACAATGTAATATAATGTTAGTCTGGATTGTCGTATTACATTACATGTTACATAATGGTAACAAAACTTCACGTTCATAATAGTGCCATTACCTTAGTACAAGTTATTTAAAATGACGCTCTAGGAGGCCTTGAGAGCTCCTGAGGAGCTCGTGGCTAAGTAATAACAGCCGCTCGGGTCGATACATCAGGTTAAGCTACGCTTGCCGGGGTTGGTCCGTGGATGGGTGACCATTTTCACATATCGAGACTCCTCCGTGCCTCGGAAAGCACGTTAAGCCGTTGGTCCCGGCTGTCATTTGTGGATCTTTGACAGTCGTTACGAGTCGTCAGAAGCACGAAAGTCTGACAACCAGTCTAACCAAGGGGTATCGTATTACCCAGTTACTGGGTTGTGGAGGTCAGATAGGCAGTCGCTCCATGTAAAATTCTGGTATTCAGCTGCATCCGGTTAGACTGGAAGCCGACCCCAACATAGTTGGGAAAAGGCTAGGCAGATGATGATGCTCTAGGAGGCCTTAAACTGACTTTATTGGTGATATTCTTCAGAAAGGTCAGGTGCATAGTACTCGCAACCGGCGGCGTGCGTGTATGACCAGATGTATGAACGTAAACGAAGCAAAAGGAGTATGTAATGATCGTAGCAGGTGGCGTTCTGTAGTTTCTGCCTACCCCCATGGGAAGAATGCGTGAGTTTATGGTATGTATATATTAAGTTATTTAACTTGTACTGTTGCTATCGTGTTAGTTTGCACAATTGAAACTCGAAAGGACTGTCTTCTAAGGTGTCTTTTGCCTTTTCTCCTGTATTTGTTAGTCTATCAAGGGTAGACTTCCGTCAGATTGATAATATTGATTGATAATAAATTAATTTATTGAGAACTAGCGACCCGCTCCTGCGCAAGGTTTTTATGACTTGACAAAACACCGATTTACGTAACTTAAATATTAAAAATACCTACGTTAATATTAAGTTTTAAGTAACTTTAATACGTTAATACTAAAGTTATACACACAAACCTTCCGGAATAAATTTTCTAAACGATAATGAATGAAAACCTCATTAAAATCAGTTACGTGGTTTAGAAGAACAACGCGGACATGTAGACAAACACGACAAGCGACTTAAATGTAGAACCGAGAACATTATGTAATATACGTCCAGGGAAATAATAATGTATTCTCCACTATTACATTAACACCAGTGGGTAACAAACAGACGATAATAACTCGCTGTTTATGGGAACCGCTCCTTCCATTAGAAATGAGAATCTAATTCTTATTTACATGACAAATGAATCAAAATTAGCAGGAGCCAAATTAGCCACTACGTACTTTGATCAGGCGCGATAAAATGCTTTTATGGCAGCCATTATTACCCGGCAACCATATTTTTATTGTGGTTAGCTTTATTGCATTGTAAATATCGGTAACTGCGAATAAATACCAAGGGAGAAATGGTGCGATCGTGTTTTTTTTTCTCTCACAAATGTTTGGCCGTGTAGAATGAAGAGGGACGGAATAAAATAATATGACGTCGTATTGTCCTCGGATGTTTTATGAACAGAAATATACATACGAATGGGTATCATTTAATTTCATATTCATGTTTTTGAAGCTTCAATTGGAAAATCTTACTAAAATGGTAGGTTTTATTTTTTGTATGATTTATTTTTTGTTTTAAAATATACATACATGACATGGAAATCGAATAGTAGACAAGGCCGCGACAAGTTTGAGCCTATTTCTCTTTATTAACTTTTTTACGATATCCTTTACCTTTAAGCCTAGTTACAAGACCTTTATATAAAAGTAAATAATAATATGACAAAAAAATACTCCCACAGTGAACTTCAATCAAAGAATACATTTTTATGTTAGAACTCACATGCCAAACGAGGAGATGGATCGCCTATATTCTGTTATTTCCGTTTATGATTTACTAGCTGTGCCCCGCGGTTTCACACGCGTAAGTCTCGATCCTGTGGGAATATCGGTATCAAAAGTATTCTATGTCCTATGCCAGGTTATGGTCTACCCATGTGCCAAATTTCATCTAAATCTGTGCAGCCGTTTTAGCGTGAAAGCGTAACAAACAAATAAACAAAAAAAACTCACTTTCGCATTTATATTATGTTAGAATTAGGATTCTATTGTAAAGTAACTATTCTACTTGTAAATGCCTCGCCGGAGAACATGAACGTATATCTTCCGTTATTTTATTTGTTCCTATTACGCTATTCCACTCCACACAAACACCACTCGATCCAATCGCAATTTAAATAAATTAAAACAAATGAAAGCAAATAGGAATTTGTTATCATACATTTTACAGGCACGTACATTTTGCGACCAATAAAACCTCAGACACACTAAACCTCCGGGTGTGTGCAGTGCGTGGCGTGCGAAGTGCGTACAAAGAAATACGACTCATGGAAAGCGAGTGCCTCTACGCCGATGAGCTATGACGACGAGCTTCGGTTCGTTCAGCAGCAACCCAATAGCAACCCTATCGTGACGAGAATAAAGATCATTGTGATTTTGACAGACAGGTCGATGACAGTCACCCAATAGCAACCTTATTGCGACGAAAATAAAGATCATTGCATTTTGTCAGTGATGCAAAATCAGAGGTAATGTAACTGTGAAGGTACACCGACGAATTTTGAGAAAACGATTCGCATTCACCATTACAAAATCAAAATTGTAATTTCGACCAGTTGCCAAAGATTCGTCAATACACTTCACGGTCACAAATGAAATAAAATTGTTTATTCTGTATATACGATCTCAAAATCACTTTTGAACGCCATAATTATTTTATTATATAAAATAAGTTAGATGGAGTCGACATTTCCTATCTGAGTACCCCTCTCTTTCTCTTTTAAAGTCCAGACATAAAATCTTTAATTAAAAAATCACAAACTTTCAGTGTGCCGTCAGTCGCGTACATTTATATTTCTATGGTCGCGTATATCGCTACGCATCGCATAAAGCCCCCATTCAGTGTATGAAAACCTTTCCTACACGTATCACACATACATAATTCATTACATATCAAATAGGCTTCGTCGATACAAATGCCTTCAATTGGCAAGAGTAATGCGTGCCAGAGATTCACGAATCGTGAGCGAATAATTAACGAAAGCGAAATTTTACAGAGTAAATAAATTGGGTACTGTTAACGAAGTCATTAATATTGGAAGCAAACCCCGTTTGTCCTTGTTAGGGTAGGTGTACACTTATGTTCGTAACACGATCTTGTGGTTGAGTCTGGTTTCGACGCTGTCTTTGCGACGACGTCTTTATTTGACTTGCAAAATGTTGGTACTTTATTTAACGTGAAGTAGTCGTATTCACGACATAAGGTTGTCCTTTTTTGAAATAATACCTATTTAACCTTTATTATAATATAATAATTCGTAATTTTAAATGTAGTAATAAAATGTTGTATGTGGTTGAAATCTATAATTCGCATAATCTATAAAAGACGTGTTGGAGATACGTTTATTTTTTCAGAATGTTCGAAATTTAAATTTAAATAAAGCAAGTTGTGTAACAGATATTGTTAAATGTTTTATTTTAATTTGCCAATTGGCCGCTGCGGGTTTTGATGGCAACGCGTATCTGAGAGGTTCAATTTTAGATGACTCGACCGCAGAAATCGGGCTCGATATCATTGATTTTATAGTGCCTGCTACACGGTTGCCAACCGCGTCCCCGACAGAGGTGACCTTGGTTTGCGATCGGCAGAGCTATTTGAAATTTGGTAGTAAACCATCATCTACACGGTTGTAAACCACCTCTGACGGGATGCGATTGGCAACCGTGTAGCAGGCACTTTAAACACTAATCTTCTGCGGTTTATTCGCATACAAAGACTCGTGATTTAACGTAGCCCCACGACAAAAAGTCTAACGGCGTTATATCACACGATCTCGGTGGCGTCAGTTGACGTCGCCAAAACACGAAATAACCATACCGTCGAATTTTTCCTGCAGAAGATCCATTGTTTCATGTGCGGTGTGCCACGAGATCCGTATCTTCTAATTTAGGCCATAAAAATTTGACCATCATCGACCTGTAGTTATGGCGCCATTTGGCAGATATCACCTAATGTGCCATACATCATGTTATTAATTACCTACTTTGTTAAATAAAATAAACAATTTAATGATATTATCTGATAAACAAGTTGCTTTATTTAAAAGTTGTTCGAGCGTCCTTAATGGAAGACCGTGTGGGTAAAAAATATTATCAGTTTTGCGTTATCAGAAACAAAAAGTATATAGTAAATAAGTAGTAGTAACTTGCTGAATACCTATAAAAAAATCAGACATCCAAAATATGAGTAATTTCGACTACAAATTAATACGGCAGCACTATCGCTTTTAATAACTGTAATTAAACACTAACTAACGCAATCTATATCTGAAACGTAATATCATGAAAATCGAATATCGCTTTCCTATAATGTAGTACCCACTACCCATTCTATTCTAGTTTAAGGCTGATTGAATCTAAAACACAATATATTTGGGAATAAACAGCAGCTACCCAACCACGCACTACCCACTTTTAATTATATCAAAACCAATACTATTCCATTGGAAATTGGGAAACGCTGCAGTGAAATAATGGTTTTCCACATTGAACTAGTTACAATATATATACCTACATATTAGAAATTAAAGTCGCTTTTCGTGTCCGTCTGTGCGACCGCGTTGTTCTTCTAAACTACGCAACGGATTTTTATGCGGTCTTAGAATAATAACGCATAGAAACCGCGTCTAGAACAAAACACGAGCGATATCGTGTGTCCACTTCATTTTCTTTGTTTGCGTGAGCCAAATATGTCTACGTTCCTCAAACGCACACAAATACAGCTTTCAGTGATAACATTACCAGGCCGTTACCCACAAAAAAATGGGGGTTATTGTATATTCGGCACAAAGTAAATTCGTCACATTTTTGTACATTCCATACATGGGATAACGCACTACTATGTTGTTGGATCAAATCAATTTAATTATTTTATATTATCAGGTATGCGGTTTCCTCAAAATTTTTTAGATCACTTCGGAAGGTTTATGTTTGAAAAACATTCGTATTTATATATTTTATAATTAAGAAATCTGGATGTTATGTTAAGCCGTAAAAACCGTGCAGGAAGTGGCTAGTTCACTAATAAAACAACATGAAACAATTTTTCCTACAATAGTTTTTCCTACAAAACTGAGCTTTGTTTATTTTTCTGGCATAAAAGATTTTAGTCAAAATCAAGTATTTTTCAGAAAAAGAAACCATTTTTGAAATATTCTAGAACACAAGGTTTGTCTTCCCATTACAAGAAGTATTTGCGTAGCGTTGGCAAATCCTTTAGCCGCTATTTGCGCAAAGTAATTGTCCGTTGAGTTATGCAATAGAAATTGTTTATCTATCCTTATCTTTTGGCTACAAGAAAAATAAAGAAGAAAATAATTAGTTAAATCGAAAGGAGCAAGATCCAAGGGGTGATCGGGGCCCACACCATTATTTGTGTCAGCCATCTCAAACGAAAATACGAAATAAATTAAAACTATAATGAAAGTATAGACTAGAAACTACAGAATTAATTAACGTTATTGGATTTATAACGCAACTGTATATTACTTAGGTATACGTATTTAATCCAGTGTAATATGATTAAACATGTCTGCTAAGTAATATCAAACCCCTTATTAAATACATTATGTAAATGTGACAGCAAAAATATCCGATATTTGCCGATATGTGTTTCAGCAACTGTATAGTACACTCGAATTACATGTGGGATCAGATATACATGTGCCCGGGAAAAATCGGAAAACGCGTAGAAATGGCAATGCTTTTGTTATGATTATTATTTTTAGAAAGAAATTCTGCAGGTATATCTGTTTTGAAACACAACTTACAGAAATAAAGACAGAATAACATTATTCTAAGGAATAACGTTTATTTGGACAATAACAATAGTGTGTGCCTCACGGCTGCGCCAAAAAGGTTCATTTCAGCATTAATGCCAGAAAGATACTGTCTCACGCTGCCCCTGGTTTAAAGTTTTAAATGGTGCGTTTGTGAGAGGCACCAAAACCAATAACGTATATGTCAGACAGAGAGTATGCTTAGTAGATATCTCACAACGACCTTATCTGTATGTTTACATAATACACAAAGTATAGACATAAACATTATTATTATAAGATAGCATCATGTGTTTGTTCCACACCACTAGTTCCATACAAATCAGTACCACTATGTACGTATGTATGTACATAGGTATGTATATATACCAAACGATTCTCGATTACTGTGTCAGTGATCGATCACATCTCTAGTCGGAAATTGAGTCGGCGACTCACCTTGTGTTATCGAGAATTCGAGAGCTTATATAAAGAAAACATGTGAAAAAATATATTCAGAAAGGAATATAAACGACAAAGGTATCCATCGTTAATTTATCTCGAAAGTATTTTTCGTTTTTTTATTTAAATGTATT
Organism: Lithophane socia; assembly: GCA_947522985.1. Taxonomy (NCBI): domain Eukaryota; kingdom Metazoa; phylum Arthropoda; class Insecta; order Lepidoptera; family Noctuidae; genus Lithophane; species Lithophane socia. The sequence continues at coordinate 5,114,235 of OX383267.1, forward strand.
TTCTTTATTATTTTTGTCGTAATGAATATTTTATCTTCAAAAGGTTGTTTGTAAATCAAATATCAAAAACAAGTGTCGGGTTCTCTTATTCGTTTGCTTAAACGTGAGTGGATAAGATGGCACATTCACGGTTTTTTTAATGGTCACTTTGGAAAAATTCCTATCAGTATTTGATATTTTTTACTTTTTTATGACCTACGTATATCGTTAATATTTCATGCATGGTAAGGTTGCGTAAGCCGTAAGGAAGAACTGCTGTAGTTTTTTGGGTAATTTTAATTTTTTTTTTTTTCTTCGACAGATTTTAGTGTTTTTATAAATAATGGTCGATAGCAATATATATCGATACCAGTATTCATAAAAAAACACTAAAATCTTTTACTGTATTGGGTAATATCATCAATTCACGATTCTCAGTAGAGAGCGATTGAAAAGAAAAGAGGTTTTTTACAAAAAAAATCCTTCTGTATAACTATTAAGGGGTGACAAAGGCTTCCTCTCGGCGAAAGGGAGTAAGCTATCACCACGCAAACCCAGTGCTGGTTGGTATATGGTCACATTCACAGTCTTCGAATGTTTGGTTATAGGACATGCCGGGTTCCACACGATGTTTTCCTTCACTGTTTTTTGAGCAGTGGTAATAGGACGAACTGCTCGTAGGACGTTTTGCATAAGTGTCGTTTTGCTTTGCTTTTAGGACGTTTTGATACGGAGGGAAAGATTTTACACAAAGTAAAGCAGCTGTCTGGGTTCGAACCTACGACCTACAACTTGTAAGTCGCGGCCGTTAACACTGATACAGACCACAGTATTTTTCGAATTTAGAAACTAAGAATTAAGTTATTTAACATAGTTAGTGATCTATTGTCAACTTGTTGATTATTTATTTATTTTATAACTCTATTTTTAGCTCTTCTCGCCTGAAACACAGGATAACCTAGAAGTCTTAGAAAAATAATTTACATTTAAGCAAAACTGTACTAATTTTTATGCCTTGTTATTTTTGAATAAAACATATTATTATAGTATAATAAAGTAATAGTATTATGTATCGGCAGTGACCTTGACAAAATTATCTACGGCCGCTCGGTAGATAAACCTGTCACGTCCGTGCGTAACTGCCGCGCACTCGAGACTGTTGCGTACTGATATACACACGCCGTGCACAGCGCGTCGTTTCGGTCGTTTTATATGAAGACATACTGTTAGTTATTTATACTGTGTCACTGGGCCACTACTGCTCCCGGACATCATGGCATAATATTTTCATAATATGTCTTTTATGTTTTATTATTCTACTTAAGGGTGCTCCAGTCGAGACCAAAATTGATGGGGTGGCAGTTAACAGGATTCACATGATATATTTACACATTAAGGACAACATCCATCCCATAGTATTAGGGTGGACCTTTCCCGGAGACATTGTAGGGTACACATCTAGGAGCACATTGGATGCACAGTGTTACACTGTTTTTGGCGACAGCGAATAGTAAGCCTAAGCAGCTTAGACAGAATTGCAAATTTTGGTTATTTATTTATCTAAGAAGGTATGGAAGACATATACAAAATATCTTTGCTGTTCTGGATATTTTCATGAAAAATTACTTTAAAAAAACTTTGTCTCAAAATGAATAAAAAACATGCTCACAAAAATCTAAAAGAGAAAAATCAAAAGTTAATCTAGTGCAAAGTGAAGTGCTACTAACATAGTCTTAAGCCTTATTTATTAACACAAGTTTTCATAAAAAGTATGTATGTCTAGGTTAAGGTATTTTTCTATGGGCCTGTATCGCCTGAAATAAATGGTATTATTATAAAAAAAAATAGCACAAAAAAAAAAAAAAACTTGCATACCTTTTAACAAAATTTTAAACGCCACCACAACAAATTTGAAGATTCTTCGCCAATACACAAATGCAAATTCCTAGACAACCCCTGATCCCCTACGTGGCTGTACCTAACGGCTTTATCACGTTAAACCATTCGGATATAATGGGGGCATCATACAAAACAAATCACTGCGACACTGGGGGGGGGGGCTACATCAAAGCCAGCCGACGATGGGGATGGCGATGGGGGATGACGACCTCTCGCCCTTCATCCTTGTACAGTCACATCCAAAATGTATATTCGTCATCATGGCTATTTTTGATTTTGTCTGCTCATTAGAATCTGCTTTACCGACACACTATTAAACTTCGTATATTTAACAACGTCCCCAGTCAGCATTCACAGTCAAAAATTCGTCCAATGGTTTAGTCACTATAGCTAGTCGGTTGACCGGTAAAACCCATAGTCGGCCCATAACTACCTACTATTTAGTTTGTTTGAAAAAAAAAAACAAATTTTTAATTTCGATGTTAGGATTTATTTGTTAATTTCAAAATACTTCCTTTGCAGTAGCAGTACCTTAGTTTTGATTGATTTTCGAAATGTTGTCTCCACATTGTAAATTCCGTCGTAATGTCAATACTTAGACTCGCGACAATCTAAGAAGTCCGTTTTGACAGCTATAAAAATCCTTTGAGTAGCAATGAAAAAAAAATTCGTTTCTAAAATACTGATTCTCGAGACATATCGATTAAACATACTTAGAGAGTTTGTAATCGACAACTTATCCACATTGATTAAAACTGATTCTCAAGGCTTAACGTTTAATTACAAGTACGAGAACGAAACGTCAAAACGGACTTCTTAGATTGTCGCGAGTGTACCGCAGAATGACATTCAGCCATCTTCTTTATATGCCAAATAAAAAATGTGACAATAACAGATTCTGACAATTAAACAAAAAAAAAATTAAATGGCCAGGTAATTAAAAAGGTTTTAGGATGATGTCAACTTGACATTAGTCAAAGGATAATTTTGATATTTGCTAATTATAAATAAAATGCTATGAAAGTCTACTTATAAGGCATTATGTGTCCAGCACCCAGTCTGCCCCGCCTGCCCTACCCTGCAAAATCTTGTACTGTGCTGTGCTGCGTCACCTGCGTTTGTGCATACGCTTAGTTTAATTGCTTAACACTTTCAATCAGAATCCGAAAGTTTTGAAGGATATTGCTAATACATTGCTTCATAGGATTGAAAAACTCGCCAGCTCAACAACGTAAATAACGCAATGACGGTGGGTGAGCTCATGAACTGTCAAAATACATATTACCCATTGCGATCAATTGTCATTTTGATGTATGGTACGCGCAATTACCCCGCTGACTTAATAAAGGAAATAATTTGAAAACTGACATAGATATAAAAGACTTGACTGTACAATTCCATCCCCTCATCCATTTGCGCTTTGCGCAATTACTGTCATCGCATCCTATTAAGATCCCTCAGAGATTTGTCGATGAGTGCCTCTTCAGATTTCCTACGTAATCGCTTGTCACGTGTCGATGTTACAATCTAATAAAAATATGGAAATACCTAGAGTGAGATCAAAGAACCCTTCATGCTTACAAAATTTTAATTTTAGGGCGTTAGTTACCCCAGCAGTGCAAGAGTACATGTCAGAGTTCAAAGTTTTCTTAACGGATTTTGGATATTCAGACAAGGAAAGTTGAGATTAAACTAAATGTGATTCTAATTTATTCACATAAATAATTCAGTCGCTCGATTTAAAATACTGGTATTCAACTGCATCAGGTTAGACTGGAAACCGACCCCAACATAGTTGGGAAAAGGCTAGGTAGATGATGATTCCAATTTATTTAAAAAGATGATGGTTTAAGAAGAAAAATTTAAAGTTTTAAGTTAAGATTTTAAATACAAATCTAATTTAATAGGATGGTCAGTGAACCAGCTTCAAACATATTTTGATTATTTATTTTGTGTTTTTTTTTTACATTGTATCGGAATGTCTTGATTAAGTATAAACTAACATAACATGAAGACAAATAAATAAATAAAAAACATAAATTATTCAAAATTGCAAATCCATTTCTCTGTAGTTTTATCCAAAATAAAATAATTTTTTTAGATACATTATCACCGAACGAAAAACTTTTATGATATTTCTACTTTTAGGTATGTAAATTAGGTACCTAGCTTTGATTAAAGATTACTGGATGTGATTTATTGATAACGATCGTACGTGATTGATATACAATACTAAGACCTGATGAGTTTTTTCAAAATAATTCGCGGGCTACCCTGAAGCTTCCGCCTTAAGCATTATTATTGCCAGAGTTTTCGTTTATATCATATTGTTTCTCCACATTCTATTGAGGAGGCGCACATGTGCCTACTGAGTTTTACCCGGGTTATCTGTGCCCATAGGTTAGGGGTCTATTACGACGTTGTTCACAGTATTTGCATAATTCAATATATCCTACGTTTTGAAGTACCTATTGATCAAAAAGGGTTATTTACTTACCTTTATTACGAGTTATATTCATACTTCATTGGAGTCACAAAAATATTGAAGATCCAAAGTAAATAACATTTTATTAGAAAACGTTTGAAAATATCGACGTCATTTTAAACCCTTTCCTTATTACTTTGCCAATCCTAACGCCGCGAATAAAAGTTGGTCCAAAAGATTATTGAAACGGAACTTTAGAACTGGCTCCGAATCTCCGATATTATTCTCGGAAGTTTCATTCCAGTTCAATTGCTAAATTCTTTTTCTACTTTTTACACATCCTGTATTAATACATACAATGCACCTACCATGTTATCACGTCACAGTCCGTTTAATAGCAATAGGCGCCCCCTATTACATGGGAGTTTACGCACTTCGTTAATTGGCGACATGTAGGTGTATCTCTGCCCACCAACCCTTTATGCATGTCTTTGTTTTCTGTAAGTTATTCTTTATAAATAACATACAATCTCGCCTCGGTTAGGTAGAGGTGTACCTATACCACCCACATTTACCTCGTTACCTCGTTTGTAAATAATGTAAATCATAATTTTACTTTTTAACTTGAATAAATTTTATTTTATTTCGCCAGTTATGTTTAACTTCTACGTAATAGGGGCGAGCCTATTGCCATCAACCGGTCACAAATCCAGACTCCATGGTGCTACTGAGAAATTTCAAACGGAAAAACCCAATAACACTTTCCCCGACCCAGAAATCGAACCCAGGACCTCATGCTCAGCAGTAGCGTTTGCGACCACTAGACCCACAAGGCTCTATTTATATAGTTACTAGTTGTCCCCCGCGGTTTCACCCTTGTAAGTCTCGATCCCGTGGGAATATCGGGATGAAAAGTATCCTATGTGTTAATCCAGGTTATAAACTATCTGTTTGCCAAATTTCATTCAAATCCATTCAGTAGTTTTTACGTGAAAGAGTAACAAACATCCATTCATCCATCCATCCATACTTACAAACTTTCGCGTTTATAATATTAGTATGGAAGTAAGGATAAAATAAGCCAATCGCCCTGCCAAAATAAGTTTTCTCTGAGCGCGAAAACTCTTTTAAGTATATTAAAACAAAAGACTGATTTAAAGCGACCCTAACTAATTGAACTCATTATATGAATTAATGTTAATATTTTCTGTAACAGCACCATTATTCAAGTTTATTAGTAATTAAAAGATTGTACATCAGTACCTACTTTATAAACTGTATGATGCTGGGCCCTTGATAGAACGGGAAAAAATGACCTTTGGCTGCGTTTCCACCAGAGATGTGCGAGGATGCGTAGCGAGGGATGTGTTTGTACAGAACCAATAGAATCGCTTCATTTACCTCGCCTCGGTCAGCGCAGCTCTGGTGGAAACGGCTCAGCGGAGCTAGATTTTTGCGCATACAAAACAAGCGAGGGATGTGTGCGAGGGAAGTGTACGAGGGATGTGTGCGAAGGATGTGTTGCGAGGAATGTGTGTTGAGAAGGATGTGTTGGGAGGTTTGCGCATACTGTACCAGCCAGTCCATCCATCCTCGCACCACACATTAATGCGCATTTTCACAGCTCCGCTACACATCCTCGTAGGCTCATTTTCACAGCACAGCTAGACATCCTCACACGACACATTACCATCGCACATGTCTGGTGGAAACGCAGCCTAACAACTAAATACCTTCATTTAGTTTTAACTAACTTTTGCTCGCGACTTCGCCCGCATCGACGTCGGATATTATCCTACAGGAACGTACTACCAGGATAAAAAGTACCCTATGTATTATGTAACTATCTGTGCGCCATCCGTTAAGCCGTTATTGCGTGATTTTGTAACAAATATCCAAACGTCTAAACATCCAGACATACAATATATAAAGTTTCACATTTATATTATTAGTAGGATAATATATTATTGTACTATCATCATCATCTACCTAGCCTTTTCCCAACTATGTTAGGGTAGGCTTCCAGTCTAACAGTATTTTACAGGGAGCGACTGCCTATCTGACCTCCACAACCCAGTTACTGGGTAACACGATACCCCTTGGTAAGATTCGTTGGTTGGTTTGGTGATTATTGTATTAACGTAACGTAAACGTGAAAAATGTAAAAAATAAGTAAAAGTAAAGTAAATAATGAATTCTATAAATTATTATAATATAAGTAGTAGGATTTTTTATTTAATTTTAATTTTGTACTCATTCAATTTTGATTATGTTTTTTTAAATTTCTGTATTTAATTTTGGATTTTAATTCTGTCTTTAAACTTTGATTTAAATTTTGCCTTAAGCTTTAATATAACTGGTAACACTTAGGTATTACTTTATGGGGCATGCGGTGCTAACCTATAATAAATTGTTATACTAACCAGTAACCCTTTTATATAAGAATCTTTATTTGAAAATGTAATAGTATAATCAAACACACATTTTTTAATTGATTTCTGGTCAACCAAGGCCAGAAATCAATTAAAGAATATGTACTACGAACTGGTTTTGAAAGGTTTTGTATATCATGATAGAAACCGTTACGTATAACAATACCATTACGTATACGTATATATTTTCGTCGGACAATTATTTGAAATAATAAATAAATTAACTATTCTTATATTTATAATCTGTTATTGTAGTTTTAACTTTCAATTAGGGCTTTAAAAAAAAAATGTCATTTAATTTCAACAAGGCCTTTGTCATAACGTGTAGTCATAAAAAAGCCTTGTTGTTATGCTACAAAAGCAGAAAAACGAAGTTCGACTTACAAAAAAAATATGACGCAACTCTCTATCAAGTCCTGCAAGTGCGACCAAATATTAATCACAATTCTTTGTCAGCCTTCCAACTCCGAAGGAAAATGTGTTGGTAGGAAATTACTTATTGCCCACTAACGCAACCCCTTTCATACGCGACCTCGTCCCGCATCCCGCACCCCGCCCCACTTGACCCTCTGCACAAAATAAAATCGCTTTAGGTCGAGCCAACGAGCAACAAACTAACCTAGTTGTTTACGTACTAGTTGCGAAAATTGGGGACCCGCAGTGACCCGCGCTTGGGGTTAGGCGGTTGGTACCTTTGTAATCTTGTTTTTATAAACATAATAATAATAAAATCCTTTATCTAATTGTAATGTACTTAAGGGAAATGCGCTAAGGTAGCCCGCGAAATTCAATTATTTTTTGGTTTTGTTAGAATAACTGCCAAATGTTATAATGTCATGAAATAGTCATTTGACACTTATATGAACTTAGAGAGTTGTATTGCTGATTCTAATGTTTATAATTCTTGAAATCCATATTAGTTACGGTCGGAAATCATATTTTAATCAACATTATACAACCTGCAAATTGCAAAATACAAAAGAAAATTTGAATTTGGGGGGTACCTGAAGCTTTAGCGTTAAGGCTTTTTTCTCATAATATTATTTAGATAACGAAAAGCATTTTTAACATACCCTGTCAGTTAGCCATTGCAGACTACCTATAATCAGGGTTTCCATCATCATTCACAAATGAAGGACGGGGCAAGCCAAAACAATCCGATAGACTTCAAAATTGGGTTCCTGTATTACATATGTACAAAAAAAGTACATTACATTGCGAAATGTATGTAAGGACATTTTTAGTAATCTTCTTGTGCTGAGTCGCTTTTAAGACACAAGCTAAAAGAACGTCCCTATTGTGTACTTACTACTTAAAAGTGATTTATTCCCTTTATGTCGAGTCCCGTTTTAAAAGTAAAGAGAATAGACCATTCCAAGTCAGAAACCACAAGTTACGAAAATACTCAACGTCAAAATGTCTGGGATTACAGGCAGTACCTAACTTAACCCTTTACTGGTAGTAAAACATTTTAAAAACTACCTAATTTTGCTCCGTTAAACTGATCTAGGGATAAACGAAAAACATTGAGAACCAACTGTTTATCTTTGCCCTAGTTGGCAAAGTTTGAGCGAGATAGAGAGTTAAAGAGTGAGATGGCAAGATTAATAGTGTTTGTAAGCAAACGACACTGCTAATGCTATCGCGATTTGTGTAAGATAAGCTGACGGTACACGGCTTAAGTTAGTCTGGTACACCGTAAGAATCTTTGGTTTACAAGTCAACTTTCTGTTAGACTGCGTTACTTCGAACCTGCACGCGTAGCATGACCACCGTAGAAACGGGTTTTGTCGATGAAAGAATAGACAAAATGACAGATTGTGATTGTTTATCTGTCCTTCTGTCTATTCTTCCGTCGACAAAACCCCAATTCTACTGTTAAAAAAATCACAAATCATAATATAGATAATAAAATAGTATGTTCATACAAAAAAAAACATGAAAATATCTTCAGTAGTAATATCGTTTTTTATGCCTTGAGTAGACATTACTTCGAGAATTTATTTCATAAAGTATTTTACTACAATACTTAAATATTCACTTAAAGAATTCACGATTCAAGAGTTCTAGTTCAATAATTTTTTTTTGCTTATCTTACTTGTATTATTTGAAGGCGTAATTAATCTCCCTAGCCTTTTCCCAACTATGTTGGGGTCGGCTTCCAGTCTCACCGGATGCAGCTGAATACCAGTATTTTACATGGAGCGATTGCCTATCTGACCTCCACTACCCAGTTACTGGGTAACACGATACCCCTTGGTAAGACTGAAGATTGAGATTTGAAGGCGTATATCTGTAGTTACTTAACTACAGATATAAAAATCAATTGAAAACCTTCCAATCGTAGACGACACTAATTTATCTGTATACTCGTATCTGAGACATTTGTGACTTTCTCTAATGGCCGATTCCTATAATTTACGGACCGTTATTGGTTAAAATTAAGAGTCTTGTATCTTTAGTAATAATGAAGCAAAGACTTCATAGCTTTGCATATTAGACCCTCCCATATAGAAGTAGCTATCACAGGTAAAATTACCTTTCGAATCTATTTATATGCCCAGTTTGGCAATAAAAAATGCTACCATTGGTAACCAAAACGATTCGTTTTCGTATATAGGAACCGAGCATAAGCAGGTCTCAACTTCGCAATTACTCTCAAATGATTTCTTTGAATAGACGCTTTGGATTATTCTCAAATTTTCAATGAAGGCCAAAGCTTCTAAGTTTTCATTTTAATTTAATTAATAGGTATTTTAAAAGGCTTAAAATGATATCAGTGCGCAAATATTTATTGCGGGTGACAGAGGAGGGTTGAAAGACCTGGATCTTTAAATGAAAAGGTAATGTTCTAGATAATACCGTATAATTAGCAATTACTTTCAACCTAAATGGTCATGGTTAATCCTAACTTATAATCCTAACTAAAATTATAAATGCGAAAGTGAGCTTGTTTGTTTGTTTATTATGTTTTCACGCTAAAACGGCTGAACGGATTTGGATGAAATTTGGAACAGGGGTAGACCATGACCTGGAATAGGACATAGAATACTTTTTAACCCGATATTCCCACGGGATCGAGACCTACGTGGGTGAAACCGCGGGGCACAGCAAGTAATTTTATATTTATAAACCAAACTTATAAACCTAAATCGTATAGAACACTACAGTAAAGGTCTAAACCACATGTATTTGCAATCGCAGTTCAATGTTATTAGGAAATAGGAGACTTCTGTCTCTTGCTTATAATCCTATAATCACACACATATAGATTTTGCTAAGTAAACAAAGCTTTCTGTACACGTTTCTTCATGGACTATAATACGATAAATTATAATTATTAATAATCCAAGATCAGCCTTGGAAATGGAGCGATCTTTTATTTGGCGAGTACGACAATTATTTACCTATCTTTATTAAATGATTACTGTATTTATTTCGGCATAAAGACGGGAAAGTAAACAAATAGCTACCTTATGCTTTGTCCCCTTGTTTCAAGAGCTATTTGTGTTGGCAAAATTTACTTCAACGTCATTTACAACAGAATAAAAGCACAATTTTCAGGAGCTTTTTGCTGTAGCAGGAAAGTCACTGCATAAAGTAAATTTGAATGTATTCTTTTTTATCCTTTTAACAACACAAAACTCAACAGAGATACTCTATAAGGTTCAGACCTTATAGAGTATCTCTGTTGAGTTTCGAGTTTTATAGGGTTAAGTGTCTTATTTTTAGTGCCCAATTTTACAAACCAAAAAACATAAATATACTACATAATAAATATACCTACCATAGAAATGTATCTACGATACCTTTTATCTTTCTTATATCATATATCTATCTATCTTTATACCTACAAAATAAAAAGGAAAGATTAAATCCGAATAAAAACACAATATCGTGGAAATATGCTTTAAAGGCTCTTACAAACTGGCGCGATTCGTCGCGCGACGCGAATTTTAATAAAACAATTTCTGAGAATACTTCACAGCGAACAATGCGGCGGCGGCGTCGTGTCGCGCGACGAATCGCCCCAGTATGTAAGAGCCTTTTAATTGCAAATGATTTAGGTATTACGTTTGTATGGAGAATTCTTCGATCACCGAATTTTTTAGTCAATCGAATCCAATTAAAGGAGTCGATAACATACGCTCCTATATAATTAACAACACATCCGACTTTTCGCGCCGCTAGTTACAGTTACAGCCCATCGATTACGTCTTCATATATCGGAAATCGACTGGGCCAGTTTCCTGAATTATACGGGCTGGAGGACCGATGCCAATGTGCTGATCGGACTTCGTCGAACATTTTCCCGGAGCAAAATTGTTACAGTGCCCATTCAAGTGTGGTTTCGCAGTCTCGCAGTTTCGCTTACCCAAGTGTTTTTCGTCTGTTAAATTTCATAATTTGAGTAATTGGTGAGCTGAATAGGGCATTGTTTTACACGGAGTTCCGAACAAAAGGTGCTTCAAAATTCTAATATTAAAATTTTCATTACGGGTGTTTTGTAGTTCCTTCGTGTTTAATTTTGTTTTTGTTTACAGGCGTGGGCTGAACGTTTATTATATAAATAATAAGTTATGTTTGAAAATGCTTAAGTTAGTTACTACTGCTTATTTCTTTTTCCTACATTTAATTTACAAGAATAACAAGATCAGTTATACCTACATTGAAAACATATAAAATATTTTCTCAAGTATCGTTATTTAGAACAAAATAACAACAATCTTATTGGCGACGTAACTTCCTCTAAACATTTTCTCTTGCCATAAATTTAACATCGACATTTGTCTCAAATTCTCAACATGTTGGCAATATATCTTCAAACATTCAGACTTATCTAATTTATCACTTTCTAATGCTAAGGGGAAAACCCCTATAAAACAAAATGTTGGTTGTCATAGTAACGGCATTCTGTGAAAATGTAAAGGTGGCTATTGTCTCAAAAGAAAATCGATCAAAATATATTCAAAAACTTGGTTATTAATGTAAGTTTCTAAAGGATTTGCCAAACAAAGGATGTCGGGGAAGTAATTTTCACTGTTCTTTTGTTTATCCAGGTTGAATACAACCAATCTTTACAAAAAGATATTCAGATACAAATAGTACCTACCACATGCATACTGTTGTCCATAAACACACGCCTTCTTTCCGTTTCGTACATTCTCTTTTTGCATCGATTCATCATAATCATCATTTCAGTCAAAAGACGTCCGACACACTGTGATGCTACGAATGGATGAAAGGACTCCCACTTGCGCTGTGCTATGCGATATCACACAAGCATTCGATTATGTTGACCACACTATTTTAATTAATAAACTTGACACATATGGAGTTAGAAGCAATGTTCTTAAATTAATTGAATCCTATATATCTATTAGACGACAAACAACAGCCATCTCGAGAATAGATCGCACAAAAAAAGAAACCACTTATTTGTCTCAAGAACGAATAGTGAAATTCGGTGTACCCCAGGGCAGCGTTGTGGGACCATTATTATTTATTATATATGTAAATGACTTCCCGAACTCTACTGAGCATCCAATGACTCTTTTTGCAGACGATAGCACAGTGACAATAGCATGTAAGAAAACTGACACTTATGAACTTGACATTAATAATACTTTGGCTTCTATAATTCACTGGTTGGACAACAATAATCTAAAAATTAATTTAAATAAGACACAAATCATGCATTTCAGTCAAAGAATGCCAATAAAAAATGACATTAATTTAAGTTATAAAAATCACATGATAAGCAGAGTTGTAAATGCCAAATTCCTAGGACTAACCATTGACAGAAAACTGGATTGGAAAGATCACATTGACGTAATTAGTAAGAGAATTAGCAGTTCTTCCTTCGCACTGTATAAACTGGCCCCAAGAGTAAATACGGACACATTGCTTACTGCCTATCACGGACTTGTTGCATCGATCCTTAGATACGGAATTATTTTCTGGGGAAATTCCACACATAAAGAGATTATATTTAAAATCCAAAAACGATGCATAAGAGCTATGTTTGGTCTTCATAAAACAGACAGTTGCAAACCATATTTTATTAAATATCAAATTCTCTCACTTCCTTCGTTGTATATATTGGAAACATTGTTATTTGTTAAGAAGAATCCCCAACTGTTTCCGAAGTATTCCGATGGTTCCGTAAGAAGTCAACGCGATAACCAAACACTTCGCGCTCATAGGGCTAAAACAGCTCTCATGGGTAAGAGTGTATTCTGCATGGCTCCAAACCTATACAACAAGGTACCAAAGGCATACAAAAATTTAAATATTGACAATTTTAGTAAAACAATGAAGAATTTACTAGTAAATAAATGCTACTATAATGTTGCCGACTATTTAAATGACGTTATTTAGACAGTTTTTATTATTGTTGTATAAATTTTCAATGATGCACAATGGACATTTTTTTATTTTTTTTTGTTATTCTACTTTTGACATCTTTTATTTTATTAATTAGAATATTAATTTGAATTGTTATCTTACTTTTGACATCTTTTATTATATTATTATTAATTACTGTATTAATTTGAAATATTCTATTATTTTAATGTAACTGCATGATTTCATTGTTTCAAGCTATTATTATTGTATTTGTACGCCTTTCCAGGCAAAACATATTGAAACTTTTTTTTCTTTTTTTTAACATACCAACTGTAAACCTACACATGTTTTTGACAAATAAATAAATGATTGATGATTGATTGATTGTCCACTGCTGGACATAGACCTCCACAAGCACAGCCACTTCGACCGGTTCTGTGCTTCTCGCATCCGCGGCCTTCATCGGTCCATCTTGTGGAGGGCCTTCCAACTTGCTTCGATTACGTACTCGCAACCAGCGTGCGTGTAAATGTCCACATGCTACGCTCACCGGCTGTGCGTACTACGCACCCAAAGTACTCTGTGTACGCACCTGACCTTTCTGAAGAACATCACCAATAATGTCGCTATACATATGCCCCTCTAGGGCGTCCCCTCCTGACGTTTCCACTCACATCATTCTGCCCTGTAAAAAATCTTTTACTACTAAAAGATTTTTACTACTAAAATCTTTTACTACTAAAAGATTATTTACAGGTTTGGGAAAACTGCTCAGCAATTTGCTTTATAACTTAAAATAATAGTAAGTATCATTACTAACAACACAAATACACATTTTTTCAGTAAAGCGACAATAATAACAATAATTTTGTTCATAACAATGTGCCATTATGTACAGGTTGCAGTCCCATTGCTTACAAACCCCATTACGTCGGCCATTTTCTTCTGTTAAATCTTACAAATTGCACGCGACGCTAAACATTGAAACAAAATACACCACATTTTACTCCGATTGAAAAAAATAAAACAATCGGTCACTAAAAAGTTTCACTTCACACCCGAAACAAACGGATTCATTCAAATCGTTCAAAATAAAGGAAAGCGTTCAAAATGAACAGAGTTTCGCACAACACACAAGCTGCGATTTTAATACAAAGCCGTCGATAAAAACGCGTTTTATATAGGTACCAAAGACTGTCGTGACCTTATCACTTACGCTTCGCTACTCTCTCGAAATTAACTGACTCAGTGAGTAACTCGTACGATAAGAGAAAATTGTTCGAAATTGCGATTTTGTTTAGCTAATATTATTGTCGCATCTGTACGCGAATTCCGGGACACTTCCTTGTTTATGTCAAGCGTTTGAAACGAGTTGTGGAATTAATAACCTCTACGGTAGCATACGGTTAACCAGATTACCAAGATTGGTGTAGAGTAGGTATACGTTTCGTATGTAATTTAGCCAATTAACTGTAGGAGGATGAGTTTTAATTAATTTACGTGATGCAAGCGACTTAAATGAATATTTTTTACCGACTTAAAAAAAGAGGAGGTTCTCAATTCGTCTGTATGTTTTTTTTTTGTGTGTTTGTTACGCGATTATGCCCCCAATTTTGAATTGATTTTGATGATTCTTTTTTTGTTTGGTAGGTCATGCATCAGACGTGGTCCCATATAAATTGTATTAACTTTGCGTGCCTAGTGTTTGAGTTAGCTTCGATATTACGTATTTTTGCCACTTAATATTTATGGACGATGTTTTAAGTTACTCCGTCGCTGTTATTTACATAGCAGGCAGTGGTATTCGAATTTTTGTGGGGAAGGCACCACAACTAAAAAGTGAAAAATAAAAACTTTTTACAAAAAAAAACACAACTGACTTCCAGAAAAAACACTAAAAAGTGAAAAATTACTTTAATTTCGGAAATCAGTGGCAATAACGACCGAAATTAAAGATATTTTTCACTTTTTTGTTTTTTTTGGAAGTCGGTTGTTTTTTTTTTGTAAAACGTTTTTTAATGGTAATTGGATGTGGTTATTCAGTTATTTTCCTTGTTTAATTTACATTAACAATACAAGCCAAAATTGTATGTGCCCCGCGGCATTGTTGCTAAGGCCTTTTCTCAGAGTAGGTACAGTCACGGACTTTCATTGATGAGCCACCTGGCACTGTTCGTATTTTAGCCGTGTAATGCAAATCGGGTTTATTCGGTTCCCGACACGCTAACTCATATATTATGTCTTCGTATTAGAAGAAGAAAATTATATTTCATAATTATCTTTACCGGTTGGCTAACCTGAGAGCCAGAACTACAAACTTGACAGCAGAGTGACTACACAAAGTCAACCAATTGCAGGTCTAGCAACAGTAACCTAGCAACGATAAACAATCGTTGCTAGGTTACTGTTGCGATAGTAACGGAGTAATATTATTAGTCAGTTCGACAAGTTCGAAAGTAACGTCTCTGACATCGATATTTCAACTGTCACTATCTTCAGTTAAGTTTTCAGAATTATCGAGTTAATGAGCTATGATTCAAAGGAGGTCGGTATCAAATAGATTGGATAAACTTAATGCAACATTGTATTTATTTTTATCATTGAGAACTTATTAGTCAACCTCTTTGGATAAGACTATTTCCGATTAAAAGTAATTTATTTGTCATCTTGTTTACGAGCGTGCGATTTGAGTTCATGTTTAATCGTGTATTCTCGTGAATGTATGAAACTGCAAAATTCAAAAGTTTGAAGGTGGCTCATCAATTAAAGTCCGTGACTGTACCAGATTGCGACTACAAAATATAGCGATTTCCTAACTATATAGGTAATCCTTCACAGAAGTTACTTTTTCTTACACGCAAGATAACCTTGCATTAATAAAGCCAAAATTATATCAACTCCAACTTTCCAACGAATTTCTTATCGACAAAAAATTTCGCGAGGGGCAATATTCTCTTTAGTATTAATGAAATTTCTGCTGTTCATTACTTTATTAATTATATAGGATTAGAAGATAGGGAACTTTTAATATTCCGCTTATTAAATATGATTGTTCTTCCAATTACTTTTGGTAGAACTCCCCGCTTAGCAGAAGTAATTGGGCGTTTAAGGTCCGCTGCGTACTGCAGACCCTTTTGTATAATTATTTGATTAGTATTATGTTACAATCTTTTCTTCATAATGTTATAATGAAATTAAATCTTTTACGAAGTGAGAGGAGAGTTGAATTTGAATAAATGGCATTTCTGTTAAGGTGCTTTGGGTTTTTATAATCTTGTTACTTTCTCCAGAGTATATAATATATTAAGTATTAACGGGTATCGTCTTTATTATAAAATAGGGGTTTTAATCTAGATACGCTATACTAGCACAATTTCATAACACACTTTCTGATCTGATGTTGAAGGAAACTGCTAATCTGTTGCTTCATAAAGTAATATTATAAAGAGAAAATATTTATATTTTTGTTTGTGTTGAATCAACTCAAAAACGTCTGGACCGATTTTAAAATTCTTTCATCAGTAGAATGCTATATTATCACTGAGTAAAATAGGCTCTAATTTATAAAAAATATCACGTGGGTGAAGCCGCTGGCGGAACCAGGTTTTTGGTAAATTCGTCTGTTGAACAACGTAAACAACGCTATGACTGTTGTTGAACTGTCAAATGATATTTGAGTATACTACAGAATTATCTCGCAGAGTATGTAATGAAATTGACCAATTATAATAATAAATTATTTATTGAGAGTAACCCTAAGACTCATACAGTGTTACTAACAATAAAATAAACTTGCAACTATGTTAGTGATAGGTACAGTTACAACCACAAACAATTACACAAAACACACACAACAAAACAATCACTTCTTCAGCATTCCAGCGGAGATACTGGAGCAACGACTAACAATACAGCAGTCCAGTCTGTCAGCGATCATTCCCAGGATGCTGTTGGACCTGCCAGGGTTGCGGGTTAGCCCGAAAGGGATACCGGAACCTTGGCAACAGGCAACTGAAGGAACACGGGTGGGTTTAGTTAGTAAAAGTCTGACACGCCCTTCCGCTCCTCCCAGAGCGGGAGCAGTCATTGGATGATTTCCCACCCAAAAAAAAAAAAAGGATTCTGTTGGAAGTGCCACTAAAGACGCACATCTTTTACGCATTAAAAGCAATCAACACGCAATTCCGCAAACATTTCTAATGCACTATTATCTACGTGTCTAATTTAAAAGAACAAGTAACAATGTTTACATTCCAAAGACTACAAGCTTTCTATCTTTATGCTATTTCATTGTAGACGACGCTTGAGCTACAAGCGACAATAAACCCACGGATTAGATATTGGTTAGTAAGGGGGTCACTTCGTAATCCCCGTTTAGACGAATGCTTTCGTTCCGAGGTATATGTAGGTCAGATGGGAGACAAAGTAAGACAAGTTAGAAGCTGAAGTTTTGGCAAACATAATAAAACATTAAGCCTGGGTTCCCCGAAAGGGAATGTAGTGTATCTATTTAATAGATATGTAAACACTATCTCATGCACGTCAGCAGTGAGGTCGCTGTCACTAATGTCAACTGTCAGTTCACCACGAATAGCGAGAAACTGTTGAAAGTGAGGCGGTGCCTGTACGAGAGGCTTGGTGTGGTGATGAGAGAGTATATGCTTTATGTATGTATGTATTTATTGTATATGTAAATGGTACACCACTGACTACCTGCAGTATTATCTCTCCTTCGCGCTTTAATCCATCCAAAGGTTGTCTGTAAAAGATCGCTCTTAGCGATAAGACCGCCCATTGTGTCACCCTATGTTAAATTTCTACATTTGTATCTGTATTTTTTTATGGTGTACATAATAAAGAGTATTCTATCTTCTATCTATGAGCCAGTGACGTGAATTCGTGATATAATCAGCTTAATTATGGGATCAACAGGATTGTCAGGGAATATAAATAGAGAACGATTTTATTCTTCTATGCTTCAGCCCATGAACAGGAGCTGGACGAGCCTATTGCCACAAAACGGGCACAAATCTAAACTAACACAAAGTTTTTTAGTTTTATTGATCACTAGCGGCCCGCCACGGTTTCGCACGGGTAGCACTAAGTACTTATCTAAGGTTCACCTACTACCCAAACCTAAACTCCTACCCATTTTTTATTGTTTTATATTTTTACTAGTTTAATTTATTTGCAAAGTTTTTTAGTTAATTATTTAGTTTAGTACCTAGTGTAAATAGTTAATTGAGTTGCGTTTTTTTAAAAGTAATAAACCCAATGATACTGCTCGATCTTGGAATCGAACTAAGGACCCTAGTTCGACAGTCGTACTTTCGCCAGCGGAACAGTACCTAAGTTTAAATGGAAAATGGCATGGTTTTAAAAACTCACCCAAGTTTCTTCTACATTTCCTCATTTTATTAATTCTCTTGCCAAGACTATCTTCGCTGCATAAACATATCCTTAATTACAGTAATGAAAATTTTTCATCAAATAAACTACGTCTCTCCGACGGAATCGGACCATTTCCTGCGACTCATCTAGAATAGCTCGGAGGATTAATGGAAACGGGTTTTACACATAGGTAACTTAGTACCTACGGCACAACTTAGGCCATGTCCTATATAAAACCGAATGTCGCATGAATCCGCGATCGTCGCTTCATGCTACTTTTTAACCGACTTTTTCAAAAAGGAGGAGGTTCTCAATTCGTCGGCGTGTTTGTAATGTTTTTTTTTTTTTTTTTGTATTTGTGTTTCCCGATTACTCCGCCAATTATGAATCGATTTTGATGATTCTTTTGTTTGGTAGATCATGCTTCAGAGGTGGTCCCATATAAATTTTATTAATTTTTCTTGCGTAGTTTTTGAGTTAGCTTCAATAATTACGTATTTTTCCCACTTTGCGTATGTTTATGACATGTTAATTGACTCGGTCACATAGCAGACAACGGTATACGAATTTGTGTGGGGTACTTACCACAGCAAAAAAGTGAAAAATAAAAACGGTGTCTTTGCTTTTCAATTTTCGTTTTTTACCACCGTCTTCCGAAATTAAAGTTATTTTTCACATTTTTTTGTGTTTTTTTTTGGAAGTCGGCTTGTTTTTTTTTTGTAAAAAGTTTTTTGTTGGGTAAATCTGAACGCATGGTCGCGCCGACAGAGAGCGCTTTCCGGTTTTCCGAACAAAAATTGACATAAGGACGCGACGATCGCGTATTCGCGCGATAACCGATTTAAATAGGACGTGGGGTTAGAGGTTTCATCGGTAAAATTAGTAAAAAATTTGTTCGTTTATCGAAATTCGCATTTTTCACTAGGAGCTACAGATGACATGTAGTTAGATCTGTTGTGAAATAAGTACTTTGATTTTCCCTATATGAAGATTTGGTTACAACTCGAATTACTGAACATTAACATCACGCTAATATTCTCCAGAAGAGTATGTAGAGATATTTCTGCTACACCACTTCCCATATTTCGTTAAAGACCTCCTGTAGAACTGTCACTAACGAGACACAATTGAATTTTAATTTTGATCGCCTTCTACACGCCAATCGACAGTTTACCGGAAAAATTATACGTCATATAATAATAATAGACGACGAGTCTGTTATAGTCTATCTCTGACCTACTACGAAATAACCGGCCATGTGGAGTAGGACTCGCGCACGAAGGGTTCCGTACCATTATCTATAAAAACGGCAAAACAGTCACGTTTGTTGTCTGGGAGCCCCCTTAAATATTTATTTTATTCTGTTTTTTAGTATTTGTTGTCATAGCGGCAACAGAAATACATCATCTGTGAAAATTTCAACTGTCTAACTATCACGGTTCATGAGATACAGCCTGGTGACAGACAGATAGACAGACAGACAGACGGATGGATAGCAGAGTCTTAGTAATAAGGTCCCGTTTTACCCTTTGGTTATGGAACCCTAAAAAACCTAATCGAAAAAGCTAATATCAGTTTGCCCGAAACTGTAACTATAGAACTTGGAACCCTATTCAGCAGTTGTGCGATCGCTAGACAACGAGTGCTACGAAGCAATCAACTAAACCACCGAACAGTTGTGCTATTCTGTAAAAATCTCACCGTGAAAACTTAGGTGAAGTGAGCTTGGAGTGAACTGTCACTGCCTTAGCATCAGTAGGTATCGATGACAATGACAGCTCACTCCACGCTCACTTCACCTAAGTTTTCACGGTGAGATGGTTCCAGAATAGCAATGCAGAATTTCACAAAATTTGGCAAGGATATAGATGACACCTTGGGGAAGGACATAGGATAATATACTTTTTATCCCGATATTCCCACGGGCTCGAGACTTACGCGGGTGAAACCGCGGGGCGCAGCTAGTTCTAATTAAATAGGACTTGAAGGATCAAACTACAATAGCTGAATTGAAGCGACTAAAGATGGAAGCGAAATAATGGGAGCAAAATGGAGGCTGTGGACTGTATAAATGGAATAACACAGCTAAACAATTTGCTCGCCTATTGTATTTGGCAACCCATTACACCCGCGTTAGATTCTGTATTTATCTACAAGATGGCAGATCAATTTCTTGAGTTTGAATACAAATATATAAATCTATGTACACAATAATAAGATAATAACGAAGAATTTTTGTCCATTTGTCTGGATGTATGTTCCGGAGTGGCGCAAAAACGGCTCAACGGATTCGGCTGAAATTTGGCACAGAAATACGATTCTAACCTGGATTAACACACTTACGGTACTTTCAATCCCGGTAGTAGGTACGTTCCCGTGGGATATTTTCAGACATTTATACGGGCGAAGCCACGGGCAAGAGGTAGAGTACATAAATGTGCTCAAAGTAACGACTCCTCACGTAGTGGTAATAAAAGTGTGTTGTTTTTACACAACTGCCTAAAAAAGGAGTTACGGTTTTTTGTTATTTATTATTTTTATGGTTATGAAAATAGGTTTTGTGTTTGTCACATCTGCGTACTAGTAAAATAACAGCAGTGATAACCTAGTGGTGTGACCTCAGACGGCCAAGTTAGGTATACCTAGGTCTCTAGTTGGAACCAACTGCGAGCTGCCTCGAAAATAGGAGGACAAAATGAGTAGTAATATTCTTACATTTTATTCTTAGGAATAAAGCCAAAATTAAATATTTAAGATTTTAGAACCTACATTATTCAATTTTAGCGTTTGATTAGATAAATCCCATATCGACTTTTGCAACAAATATTTACTGTAGGTTGCATTAAATTGCTGCTGCTTCAAAATACTGAATTATTACACGAATTCAGAAAATAATTAAATGGATTAAATTCGGGGTGAAAGCCTGGTGATCCGTCACACAGGGTATCCTAGTATCTGACGGGGTCCGTTAGGACCGATGCCTGCCAGGGTTGCGGAATAGTCCGAAAGGGATACCGGGACCCTGGCAACAGGCAACTGAAGGAACACGGGTAGGTTTTAGTCAGTAAGCGTCTGACACGCCCTTCCTCTCCGCCCAGAGCGGGAGCAGTCATTTGATGATTTCCCACCCAAAAAAAAAAAAAAAAAGGGTATCCTAGTATGGACCAGTCTCTCACAAAGAATCATATTTTATGCATTTTTGTCGAAACGCTATAGTTCTTGTCTCTATATTTATAATTATTTGAACCTTTGTGAAGAGAGAAAAATAAAGATTACTATTACTTTTTACATTAGGTATTAAAAGAAGCACCGTCACTTCGACCGGTTCTGTGCTTCTCGCATCATGTTCTTGGGGTAGGCCTATGTCCAGCAGTGGACGTCTTTCGGCTGAAATGATGATGATGATGATGATTAAAATAATAGAAGTATCGTACACTCCAATTCTATCTAGTATATGAAAATATATTCAAATATATTATATTTGATTAGGTTTGTATGTAATCCCGGATAAGCCGGAATGAAACCTACTTAGGATAAGGGTCTACCTAATTTGCCACCTAAATGGCTGGGATTCAAGCTCAATCAGTAGATTAGCCAATGACTTTGTCCTCACCCGAGGTCGCGGCTTAAGCTCTTTACCCGACACCGTCTGCTATAATAGAGATTGGAGTACACAAACAACATTTATCTACATAAGATTTACAGAAGGCATTGTCTATAGAGATGTATATAGGTAGGTGTTTTCCTTTGACAAAAGTAGATAACTCTAAGCTCAGCTCCGCTCGTCCACAGTGGAAATGGACCCTGCGTTTCCACTGTGGACGAGCGGAGCTGATTCTGAACCGCAGCACTTTACTGTGTAAATTATTTCATCATTACTGCTCTCAAAACGGTGAAGGGAAACATCGTTAGGTAACCGGCATGTCCTAGAACTAAAAATCCGAAGACATGTCACATCCAATAACCCGCACTAGGCCTGGGTTGTGGTTTATGGTTAACTCTTCCTTTCACAAAAAGAGGAAGCCTGTGTCTCAAAAACGACTGCACCGATTTTCATGCTGTTTTTACCAATGGATATAGTGGTTTTCGAGGAAGGTTTTAATATTTATTCCACACCGGCGAAGCCGCGGGCATCAGCTAGTTATGTTATAAACAATTATCTGTATGATATATTTAGTGCTTTAATTTTAATTTGGTGTGTGTTCCTTGGCTATCGCAGTAGGCTAAGACCTGTGTAATGGGAGATTTAAGGAATTTAAATTTGTTTTAAAGTCCCTAACCAAGATTTCCTAAATATTCCATTAAATAAAAAAAGCTTTTTAATCTGTCCAGTTTGTGAAGGACAAACAAAATGAAGACGGAGAAAAACCTCGATTTGGGTCAATTTCGTTAACAAAGTCCTCGCTAATACCCAAAAAATATCTTCACGTATAAAAAATACAAAACAATAAGGTTGAAGTCCCTTCTATTAAATTAAATTCTATTGTAAAGGAGAAATAAATCAAAATCAAATTGAGGCATTAAGCATTATGAAATCAACCTTGCCATTGGGATTACCGAATACGCAGAAACCGCCACATTGAAATAAAATGAGAGCTTTCTTTTTAATAAAAACAGTCTGTTTCCGAAAATGTTTGTATTTTGTTCCCGTTAGTTAGTCATCTTCGTGTTTTATTATTAGGTTTTATTTCATTAAACTCCATGTTTATCTTTTTAGTGTCCAATATAAAATTGTTTTAGGCGTAATATGAGACGAGAGTAATAACTTTATTTGTGTAAACACTGTCTGGGTTGGATATTAAAACATGAGAACTTTGAGAGATTTAATCCACTATAATTTAGACATTTAACTACATACATTACGTTGATAAGTACCTACATTTTGATAAAATTAATAAAATATAACAAGACTAGTTTTTTAACTATTATTTAGGTACTTACCTACATATGTACCTATTTGCAACAATAACCACATTAGGAATAATTAAGCAATTTTGTTCTTTTCAACTAGCTTCAGGATATTTTCTAAAGCAAATTGACTACCAACTATTAATATTTGCAAAAACTTGAAAAAATAATATTTTATGTGATTTATACATTTACATTACAATTAGGTCTGTCATTCTTTAATACACTGAAAAAAACAATCAACTTTCCAGTTAAATCAATATTGCTCAGGTTTAGCAGCTAATCTCTTTGGACAAAACTAGCTTTGTGTATATTGACAACATCTTCGCTTCATGTTAACAGCTAATCTCTTTGACAAAGCTACCTTTGTGTATATTGACAACATCTTCGCTTCATGTTAACAGCTAATCTCTTTGACAAAACTAGCTTTGTGTATATTGACAACATCTTTAATCTCTTTGACAAAACTAGCTTTGTGTATATTGACAACATCTTCGCTTCATGTATCAGGTTTCCACAGCACTGAACATGCTTCCTAGACAAAATGAGTTTGCGTTGTAGGTCTATAGGCTTGTAGACGTTTTCATGTTCTATGCAAACTCAATCAATCGAGTTTATCTAAGACTTTACTGATATCGGTGAAGGAAAAACATCATGAAGAAAACTGCATCCTAATACGCGATCAATCACAATGAATCGTTTTGAAACAGATTGCTAATACATTGTTTCATAAGTTCGAATAAAAATCTGCTCAACAACGTAAATAGCGCATGTGGCTGAACTGTCAAAATGAAATAGATTAGTCTCAATCGTTTACGAAAATATGTTACGCAGCTGGACTCCTTTGCCCTGCTGTGGGAGATTAGGCTGGTAATAATAGTGCAAACTTTCGCTTTTATTATAACTGTCAAATACCACCAGAACATTTGCATTCGCAATCTGTCAAAAATACAATCAATTTCCCAAAAAAAATTATAAGTTTGACAGTTTGCGACTTGAATGTGAACGTTTTATAAGTTCGAGAATTGCCCTTCTGGTTGTTCGTGCAGTTCTGCTATCTAAAAGCGCTTGTAGAATCTGACAGTTTAATTGGCTCGCAAACGAGCGGCGACATCGTGTGGTGGCCTGAACCACTTTATATACCACAAAGTTCTCTTTGACGATTCAATATCTTTGAAAGTTTGCACAAACTTTTATTGGGTTTTTTTTAAGGAAATTTTCAGTAGCAGACCGTATGACTAAATTGAGGTTAAACTTTGAGCACAGCCAATCAATATAACTAGTGACCCGTGCCTGCTTCTCACGGTTCGAGATTTCTTTATTACATGAAAGTTGACTATTTAATGTATTCAATTATACATAAAACTTCCGGAATAACTGCTCTAAATCATAATGAAAAGTGAACCAAAATCCGTAGCGAATTAAAAGAAAAACCCGGTCACACGAAAACCTAAAAAAAAAACCTAAAGTTTATATAATAAGTACAGCCGTTTGGAAAAAAAAAATATCAAAACAATTTGTAAAGATTATTCTTCATACAACTGTTACCGACATCGAGATATAAGTACTAACGTACTAGAGAAGCTACGTCAAATAACTGAATTGTCCTATTCTTCGTATTGAATCTTTAGTTCGCTGCAGCGCTGAAATAATAACAATTCGTCTAAACCGTACCTAATTTACCACAGTGCTAGAGCTGCGGAAGTGTATTTATTCTCGGCAAAAAGGTCTTAAGCGCCATGTAAATCACGGCACTTACGCGTTTTCTTCGACAAACTGCGGCGCGATCGCCGCAGTTGAACGAGACAAAGTAGGAATTTACGGTTTCTTCTCTAGTACGTTAGTACTTATATCTCGATGGTTACCGACGAGTTAGTCAACGATGTATGTAAAGTGATGTATACACCGTTGGTCCCTGCCGTCACGTATGACAGTTGTTACAGGTAGCCAGACGCCGGAATACAACCGGTCTAAACTTAGAATATCGGTATTTCCCAGAGGATTGTAGAGGTCAGATAGCTATGGCTTCGACTAAAATACTGATATTCCAACGCATCTATTTAACGAGAAGTCACTCTCAACATATTTGCTTGTTGCGAAACAGCAAGCAATGAAGACAAGGCCTATGCCCTATGCATAGGGTTGCCATAGCTGTTCGGCACTGATACTGGACACACAGTATTTCTTACTCCGCACCCCTCGGCGTCGAGACTTAAAGCGTATTTTGATGAAAACGTGACAAAAACGGGACAAGCAGCAATATGGAACACGTCATACAAATAGGGTGACAGTCCCGTGTACACGGTCCACAGTGTATCCACGGGGCGTATGGCAACCCTACTTATGCAGGACTTAATCACGGTAGTGTGTCTACTGTGTCCAGACAACGGGATTGGTCTTTGCTAATAAATAAAAATCTTAAATTCACAGACAACGCATGGCCTAAACCACTGGGTCTAGAACCATGAAAATTTTCACGCGAGTTCTATTGGGAATTTTTGTCAATTCATCGCTTATTGGATTATAGGGATCAAAGTTCATCATTTCTGATTGTAAATCCCATCAGGCAGACAGCTTGTAGATAATGGTGCTATGTAAGGTAAAAATGGAATAATGGTAATAATGGAGCTCGTGGCTAAGTAACTAATAACAGCCGCACGGGTCGATCCATGAGGTTAAGCTACAGGTTGGTTGATCCGTGAATGGGTGACCACCTTTTCATACCGTGACTCCTCCGTGCTTCGGAAAGCACGCCGCTGTTGGTCCCGCGGCTGTCATTCGTGGATCTTTGACAGTCGTTACGGGTCGTCAGAAGTCCGAAAGTCTGACAACCAGTCTTACCAAGGGGTATCGTATGACCCAGTTACTCGCTTGTGAAGATCAGATAGGCAGTCAGTGCGTGTAAAATACTGGTATTCAGCTGCATCCGTTTAGACTGGAAGCCGACCCCAACGTAGTTGGGAAAAGGCTAGGCAGATTGATTGAAGGTGCCTAATAATGTTTTGAGGAAACACGTCATGTTCTGATCTTCGTCTTAGACTTCTTCTGATGACTTACAAGGTCTTTCTTCTTTGCTTAAATAACTCCACAACATGTCAAAGCATAATTTGAATATCAGGAGAACGGCATTCCCACTCGAACAACAAAACATTACGCCTGTAAATATTCCTAACTTTTATTTATTTATACCTCTCTGGCGTATCTCTCAAAGGTATATATACAACTCTTTGAAGGTTGAAGCGTAGTCAATAAGGCATAACGGCGATCGAGCGTGAAAATAGAGATACTACGTATAAAGTTATGTATAAAACGATGTATACATACAT
This sequence comes from Lithophane socia, assembly GCA_947522985.1. NCBI lineage: Eukaryota > Metazoa > Arthropoda > Insecta > Lepidoptera > Noctuidae > Lithophane > Lithophane socia. The sequence goes on from OX383267.1 coordinate 5,140,943, forward strand.
TATACAAATCGGGAATTTAGGTCATACATGTTACAGAACAGCCCTATTGGATTAGGGCGTAGTGACCCACCCTCACTTATCGGGAAAATTGATCACATTAAGAATAATTATCGACAAAATGGCTCTCGCCATCATCGCGTCTGTATTTACCTATAGGACAAGAGTTATAGTATATTTTGATACTGTAGTACATCCATACTAATATTATAAATTCGAAAGTAACTCTGTCTGTCTGTCTGTATGTTACCTATTCACGCCTAAACCACTGAACGGATTTCGATTTTGCCAAGGAGATAGATGGCTTCCCCGAGGAGGACATTGGCTACTTTTTATCGACATACCACGCGGGAGAATCCGCGGGCGAAAGTTACTGGGCTATATACGATATCTTATTTTGATCTAAAATTTGAATATACAATCTCCAGAAATAAATAGGTACATATTATAACATTCTAACTTAATTTAATAAGGTTTGGTTTTATAATAAGAGAGTCTTTGTACGTAATTCAGGCCCAAACAGCAGCTTTACGAGAATATCTTCAAAGGATCTAAAAATAACATTAATCCACAAACAGTCATGACAAAATCTATCTTTCACCTTAAAAGGATAAGAGTCTAAAAATACTGGGAGAAACGATTTCGTGGAAATGTTTTATGTATAGATATGGCACCCTATATACTTACATATGACTACACGGTTGGCGCAGTGGCTGAGCGATGGACTGCTGCGCAACGTGTCGCGGGTTCGATCCCCGCACGGAACAAATATTTGTATGATCTGCAAGTAGTTGTTCCGGGTCTGGGTGTTAGTGTATGTGAGTTTCTATGTTTGTAAACGCACCCACGATACAGGAAGAAATTCTTAGTGTGGGGCAACGTCATAAAAAAAATATATATATATATATTTAAATTCACCATCATTATCATATAAGATATAATGATGGTGAATTAGGTGAGGGGCTCGTGGCTTATTGATAACAGCCACCCGGGTCGATCGAAGATTAAGCTACGCTTACCGGGGTCGGTTCGTAGATGGGTGACCATCCATTAAACATCGAGAGTCCTTGCCTCGGAAAGCTCGTTATGCCGTAGGCCCCGGCTGTCATTTGTAGAAATTGGACAGTCGTTACGGGTAGTTTGAGGTTTATGTTTCTTCCATAACACGATACTCCTTAGTAAACCAATAGGTATCGTGTTACCCAGTTACTGGGTTGTGAAGGTCAAATAGGCAGTTGCTACATGTAAAATACTGGTATTCAGCTACATCCGGTTAGATTGGAAGCTGACCCCAACATAATTGGAAGAGTCCTAGAACAAAAAATTCTCGAAGACATACGACATAGACCAACCCGCACTGCGCAGCTGCGTGGTGGATTACGGCTTACTTCCTCTCAAAGGGAGGACGACAGGGAGGTGTCCCAGCAGTGGGAACATGATAGGCTGATTATGCTATGGGCTATACGTTATAGCTCGTTCATTTATTAGAGAAGAAGATGAAAATATGATAAGATTATTTTTTATAATAATGATTATGATGATTTGTCAAGATGTTAGAAACATTGTCAAGTTTTGCTTTTTTTTAACCCCAACTCGGTACCTCTTAGCCTTCATCTCACCTGATGGTAAGTGATGATCAGGCCGAAGCTGAAAGCGAGTTTCACCCGGAATCCTCAACAACAGAGGAACTGCCTATTTTACCTCTAACTGCCGAAACACAACAATGCTCCTAACATTGTTTTTATGGTGACAGACTTAGATAAGATGGTGGTAGCTATATATCCAGGCGGACTTAGAATAAGCCCTATCACCAACGAAACCGAGCAGAAAAATTCTCCCCCCCCTATGGGAATCAAACCCGGGACTGAGTCAGAAGACCACCTGTCTCAGTCCCTGGTCCATAAAGCCATAGAAGCGGTTAGGGCTCTAGTAACTTAACATCTTAAGTAAGACTTGAGTCTAACTTGTTAGATATCTTAATCTAACTGTAAGTTCAAGTGCAAGAAACAGCAGGATAACTTTATCTTCCTCTAATAGGGTAAATCAAAGTGGCAGTTTAATTAGTACCAAGCTGACTAGCGGCAAGACGGCGTGTGCTTGAACCACAAGATTAAACGTTGCAATCCTTAGTTTTCTGCACTGGGATATAATAAGCTTATTTTTACTTATATTTTGTTGACTTATTACTTAGAAAGAATGGCGAGGCGACTTGGATTCGTTAACAAAAGTTTGTAAAAATAGCAAACAGCTATTGGCATAGTGGAAACACATACAAATTAATAAGTAATACGGCTAAGTCGGACCTTTGGCTTGATAAGATCGAGCAAAAATATAATATGGCCGGGTTCCGTACCGTATTAAGAACGAGCAAAAACGCAACAAAAAAACACGATTGGAAGTCTCCAATATGATCCAGTGCTAATGTGTACCACTGGTCGTTTTTTTTGTCCAGCTCGTTCCGCCATCTTCTACAGGGACTGCCGCGACGCCTTCTAGCTCTCTCAGGGCCACACATGTTAGTTATTTTGTCCAACAGCTGATTGGGGATGCGGCAGACGTGACCAACCGTCAGCAAATTGGATGTTAATTTGTTTAACAATTAATTTCCCAGACTGTACATGCGGGTGAAAAAACAAAAGTCGTCCTCGTCGACGTCTGTCGTTCGGTAAAAACTACACGATTCTTCTTTTTAACTGACTTTAAAAGAAGAAGGCGGTTATGCAAATCCTAATTTACTACCAGCACGCGTAGCATGACCATCGTAGAAACGGGTTTTGTCGACGGAAGAATAGACAAAATGACATAATTGTTTATCTGTCATTTTGTATCAACATATTGTAGAATATTGTTGGAGGTATTTCCTGGAATCCACAATACAATTTATAGTAGGTGTTATTAAAAACAGTACCAACGAAAATCGGGCTTCAGCATCGCATAGCGATATCAGATTCTCAGTGCACTACGGATCAGTAGATATTATTTAAAGGGCACTATGTAACAGCGTTAGTTAGGACTGACAACTTAATTGGGTCACCAGCTGGCGGTCCGGGCACGCTGTGTGTGGTAGTGCACTGCGCTTTATCAATTTCGTGACTCAACGTCCTTGGTTATAATCTGGTGTTAAGAATTCTGTATTTACCTATCTTCATTTCTATACTAGTTCCGCCCCACGGTTTCACCCGCTTGAATTGGGATAAAAAGTATCCAATCCAAATCCATTCAGCCGTTTAGAGTGAAAACGTAGCAAACAAACAAATAAACAAACAAACTCACTTATACTCCATTTACAATAGCATTAGACAGAAGTTAAAAAAGGTTATTTTTAATGTACACTTTGTAAAAAAAGTACAATAAACTTGTTACAGTTACAATTGACGCCAAATTAATTCAAATCTCTTCGTATACCAGCTGTCATACTTCATTGTAATCATTTTAACTATTTATCTTATGAAATTAAGAGGCTTTCATTTAAATATATTATTTCATTCCAATTTAAAATGAAAGTGTCAATGCTAAAAAAATAAAAGAAGCAGGAGTGAACAATACCGTGAACGTTTTTCGTTTCACTATAATTCTACCAATCTAAAAGGTCACATAATCCCTTCATAAGTTGTGACAGCCGGGTCTTTTTAATTTTACCGGTTTATCTCCTCTGTGAAATTGACTTAAATGTTCTGTGATTGTCATGTCATTAATGTCATTCCCTTGTGAATAGTTGTGAATGCTACGCCTTGTGTTTTGTTATTGTCGAATTTTCGTGGTTTAGTTGTTATCTGTTAGGTACTGTTTTTCCTGTGTTCGATCTTAATGTCTCCCAAGAAAAATAGAAAGAAGCAAACTGTCATCAATATTTTTAAGCAATTTAAGGAGTCCTGGCCTGCAGGAACTCCTTGTTATAAGACTGAGATGATAAAGAAAACCGCAGCAGTTGCCGGTAAGGATGATTACTAAAATGATTACTATACAAATATTCGAAAGTCACGTACATTGTGATAAAACATTTATATAATAATATGTTCTTATTTATAGGTGTATCTCGGGCTACCTACTGTGTACAATATACTCAAAGCGTACAACAAAGAAGGTCGCCTGCAACCTCCCCCCGCCAACGGAAGCACATGAAACACAATGATTTTGACGATATGACATTTAGTGGAATACGCAGGAAAATTCATAGTTGCCCACCTTGGATAAGATATTGGAAGCAGTTAGTAGTGATGTGATGAGTCTCTGCCAGATTTCAAGAGAAGCAGTTTGTAAAGAAACATTAAAGTTTACATAAATCAAATGGAGCAGAAAAAGTGTACTCATAGACAAGCACAAGATCGTCCTATGGAGACTAAAATATCTTCATTAAATAAAAAGGCTAAGGAATTAATTAAGAAAAATATATTATTCAGATGAGACTTTAAATGAAGGTACAGCATTTCTAATATTTCTTAACATTTTTTTATGCACCAAGCAGTGAATGCCCCTCGTGTATTCAGTAGTATTATGATTTAGTACAGTTAAATAAAAAAGTACAACATAATTTCATTAATTTGTTTAGTGAATATTGTATTTAACCTTTAATCATACATACAGGTCACACAACAAGTTTAATATGGCATGACACCACTAAAAGTCCTCAAAAGAAGCACATCGGGCAGGTCTATCCACTGGTTTAAAGAATACAACGGGAAAAGGAAGGCGGCTTATCATTGTTCATATTGGTATGTACTTGATTTACTTGCTTTTGCTTTTAATACATTTTGTTGACTGTCCTCACCATTAACAAATGAACACCCATTGTCATTGACTATTAATTAAGAAATATTATTGTATTAGGAAGTAACACATGCAAAACGAACTAAAAGTTATAAATGTCGTGTATTATAGTATATATAAGACCTATTTCTAGCAGTGAAATTATATGGGTACGGAAAAATTGACTTGTAATTATTGTATTTCACAGGATCAACTCAAAGGTTTTAAACGCATGCTGCATAATATTTGATGCAAAGAAAGGTGATGGAGATTACCAACCACTCCGAAATGGGCGCATTTATTTCCTTTATTCTTAATTAAACTTAAATCACCATGTGATTGGTTGTTACATTTATTCGTTTTGTTGTAATGTATGAAGATGCAATAAAGCATGATTTAAAATAAAATGACTTTGATTTCGTTTATCTAATTATTTAGTAGACTGTCTTAGATTTATCTAAAAAAGTTATAAATTAACTTTGAAATAAAAGGTTTTGCATTCCTGCTTCTACAAGCCTCTTTTTTCTAATGCTATTATAAATGGAGTATATGCATTTATAATATGAGTTAGGATTAGGATTCATTCATTTTTTTTCTTATTTATTTACATTTACCTGTTAATGTGTTTGGTCATTCAGAGAAATTAATGACACCCAATGGTCAATTTGCCGTGTTAAAGCCATTTCATACAACTGTCAAAGAATGACAGTTGTAATTAGAATATACGGACAATTTAAGTTGGTAAGTATTTTATTTTATTTTATCATAGTATTTACGTGTTAAATGTACACTAAGAGACCTAAAATAATAATAATAATAATATGTACATTTATATAAAAAAGTAGGGGCAAGAATCATAGCGCGTAAAACAATCGTTCGCATCGCTGTCAACAGGAAAAGTGCTCAAAAGGCTGGCAGCATTGCCACGTTGTATGGCGATGCACAGGCCACGACACACGCCTCCTCTATGTGAGAGGGAGAGGGCTGTAATCTGCCACGACCCAGTACGAGATGGTAGATGTCACATTATGTCTTCCAATTTTTGGTTCCAGGACATTTCCTCACAATGTTTTCCTTCACCGTTTTGAGAGCAGTGGTCATGCATGGCATAAGTTAAACAAAGTAAAGCGCCAGTCAGGGTGCGAACCTATAACCTAAAACTCATAAGTCACGGTCGTTACAATAGTGCTTTGATTAATTATTTTCCAGAATTCTCAAAAAAGCAATAGAGATGTGTTACATAAAACTTCACAAAATGAACAAAATAAAGACGGATTTTTTAAACCTTTTCCGCCATAACCAAGTTCTGTGCGCAATCTAATATCAGTTGGACGCGACAAGTTAATTGGCTCGGCTGCCGGCACGGAGGCGCAGTGTGTCATACCTAACCTGCTACAGCGTGCTATGATTAACATCGGCTCTGCTATAACATTTATATTTGCTACATTTTTTAATTAACGGTGGCTAGATGTAGTTTGTTATAGCTTAGCTGCTTTATGAAGCTGCTGTTGTCAGAGAGTTGAGAAATACTGGGAATCTTCTCAGACCAAATAAAAAACCTAGACAGAGCGCTGTGAACAATAAAGTGAAGCATGCAAAACTACACCAAACTCTGTGCATACACGGTCACACGCACACATTTACAACCAATCTATACCAAACCGATTAGTTACAGCTAGTTTGTCAATGAAGCGACACGTTGAAACAAATTAAATTATTTTATCGCAAAAATGCCGACTTGTGCGGTGACAGGGTGCAAAAACCATTCCTCAAAAAATAAAAAGCAAGGTAGAATCGCGTTTCATACGTAAGTAAACTTATAAACTAGATAAAAAACCATAATTATTTTAAATCAAATTATGACAGCTTGGAACACAAAACCTTAACAAGTGTTGCCAGAAGTATGTATCACAATTATCCCCGTTTATTGGGTAAGTAATTCATGTGATACGAAATTATTTATATTTGTTTTATAAGTTTTAATATTGGCAATATTAAATTGGAAACAATTTCCAAAATAATGGATAGTAAGAGGCAATGTTGAAAAAAAATACCCAACAAAAGGACCATTAAAACCTTTGCTTAGATTATGAATGTAGTTACTTTTAACTATTGTTTTATTTTTTACCCTATCTTGTCGGAATAAAGCGAGGTACCTTTAAATAATTAAAAAAATATATAACGCTAACCTATCTATTTACTCGTCCAGTACTTTAAGACAAAATATTAAGGTAATGAGTTTTTACTGCGCGGCAACACTCACTAAGTGCACACATATTTACAGATAGTAGATTATATAGAGATAGGTAGATTTTTAATTTGGTCTGAGGGGAATCTTATGGCGACAGACGGTAAGAATTTACACAAAATTCGATAGTCTAAATTGAAGCGAATCTTACTGAAGCTCGTAATTACCGGTACATGCAAGAAAGATACAGGATAGGCCTGGTTTTGGACTAATTTCATAATTTTAATGTTTTTTTTTATTTATTTATTCATCAATTTACATTAACCTTATAGGTAAATCCAATGCGATAAATGCGCTTATCTTAATAGATTATAACTGTGTGTTGTCTTTTTGGTAAATAAAAAGTTTTAAAATAGGCTTGTCAGCTATCCCAATTTCAACGAATAATGTTAAGAAGTTATATAAGTAGAGTGTATATAAGTTCAAAACTAAGAGAAAATCAAAAAGAATATAACTTTTGATACTGTACTAAAAATAGTGCTCAGGTCACTCAGTTCCTAGAAATGCTTTGTCATCTGGACTAGTTTCTTAAGCTGTACTTAGCTTAAGAAATGACAAGAAAAAAGTCTTCTTTTTACTTTCTTTGAGGATTTATTCACGGCGCGCAACCTTTTTATTACAATAAAACGATACTGTCAGCTTTTGCTCGGGTTGTCAGATATACTCGTAAAAAGGAAAAAAAAGAACTGCCAAAATCCCTGACATTTGCCGAAAACGGTGGACATATATTCCAATTTCAATTTTCAGTCGCGCCATTTTGTACGAGGTGTTATGTCGTACTGCGCTATTCCCTATGCATTCCCTCGTTCGTATGTAATTTAACGGATTACCGTGATTGAACGTGTGTAGTGCGATAACACGGTGAGAACCGACAATGGACGTTTATGAAAAGTTAAATTGGACATTCTCTACGCATCTTTACTGTACCTATCTCTATAATTATTATCGACTGTCGATTGTGCGAACGTGGACAAAGACAAAACCTTCATGAAAACTTAATAAATTAGTATCCGACGCGGTAGGAAACCTTCGAAGCATTCTTTAATTAGACTCACAGGTAAAAATACGCAGAGTACCTGCACTTATCAAATGCAGAATTTATATCACAAAATACACGCCTCATAAAACCGTATCTCTCTATAGATAGCTTTCAAAACAAAGCTCGCATACCTTAAAAGCTAACGAGCAAAAAGAAAAAAAAGACTTACCCAAATGACAGAAAAAACACACCAACGCCGCAAGCCACATCACGATAGTTTTATTTTTTCACATCATTAGGGCAAACACTGCTCTTTATCACTTATCTTCATTAGGGCAGTTCACTTTAAATTGTCATTCCCAGTCACATTCACCATTCACTCACAGTGAATCACCGCACAATGGACCTGCGAACAAAAAGTATTGACAATTCATTACTCTGCTAAGTTTTCTTATAATGGATCTTTGGTGTATCAAATTCTTTGAATCTAGACCTTTTAAAAGCTTGTGACTGATACGTATTGATATTCTAAATGTTGTTACGTAGATTCGTAGTTCGTACACCAAAAAAGAAACATTAATATAATTATGTTTTATTAATAAGAAAAGAAGACAGAAAATACGTTTATTTACGGTAAACATGACGCAAAGAAAGAACACAAATACAAAAAATAACAAGTTGGGGAAAATATGCGTCACATCCACGCAAAACGGCCATCGCTCAGCATAATGCTGCGGCCCTATTCGAAACAGAGCTTCGAAATAGCTGGTTTTCAGCGACAGCCGCCATTGACGTGATGACGTCGACCGGTGCAGCATAATTAAAATAAAATAAACAATATAAAATTGTTCGAATCATTTGAAGTTCGTTACTCCCAAGAGAAACAAAATGTCTTTTTGTTCGATCCGAATTAAATAGGTAATTATTTGCTGGTTTTGAACCATTTCTCTCTCATTACTATTCGCCTATGTATTGATAACTTTAGGCATTTAGGTGAGTCCATTTTTTTGTGTTTTATGTTTTTTTACTAAATTCTAAAATACTACACCACTTATCCCATGAAATAGAATAAGAATAATGAATTGGTCTATTGTTACAAAATATTAATTAGTATATTCGTAAATCACAAAAAAAAAATACTATACTGTTTTAGTTGTTAATAATCGTGTTCATTAAAATTTATCGTTTTATGTACCTGAATACCTATTTAAGTAATTTTAAGTTATTTGAGATAAAAAGGCAAACTATCAAAAAAATAATAACATCGATTGATTAAATTCACACAACCTGCACCCTAATTGCGTAACACACTTTCAATCTGAATGATTTTGAAGGATATAGGTAGCAACATAGCTTCATATACGTTCGATAAATTTGTCTGCTCAATAACCTACATAACGCAATGAATGTTATTGAACTGTCAAAATGAAAGCCATTGCTACTGTTAATGTGTAACACCGCTGCTCATAACTTAACAAGACAAGCAGTTGAAACTGGCGAGGAACAACACGCTTGTTTCAAACTTACTGGCCTTTCATGAGTATAATAAGTTGCAAACTGAACGCTTGCACAAGTAACATATTACCACGTTTCCCCTCGTTTCCAGCAATCGACTGTGAACTTGCAAGTGACACATTTAATGCTTGCAGCGCTACCGAAATGAACCGGACGAGAGACTGCGAACTTTTGTTGCTGGACAGTTCGGTTCATTGAACATTTGTAATGTTATGTAAATACATAGGTGGAAGCCATATATTCTATTATTAAAAATTGTTATTTATATTCTTGTATTATTTTTATATTGATTCGTTTTATTTTTGGAGATGGGCTCACAGTATTATACTAATGCAGTTGTTATCGAACACTGAGTTTCTGTAAACTAAGTTTTTTTGTTTCATTAAAAAGATTATTTATTTATTTATTCATGGGTGCTTTAACAAAAACTGCTGAATCTATAAAGGGATTCGGAAAGTGAATTCTGTGATAGAATATTAGATGTGCGAAATAATTAGTGCAGTAATAAAAATTATATAACATTTTTATATAAACTAAAGTCAGGACACAAACATCTTCTTTCTGCGAGGTCAATACTGTTTAAATAGGTACAATTTTTTTTTCGAGGTCGAATTTTCATATATGTACCTAATTTTCATAGTTATTTTAGCGAGACGGGAAAGGTATACATTCTTTTGTATGACTGGTGTTAAGATTTTTAAAACATTGAAGAAGTATGGTAGCTTATTTCATAAGAACGTCATATAACAAATAACGTTGTCAACTACGACACACTACATCATTAATGAGAAATAGTAAACACCCTTAAAAGTATATACCATAACTTATTATTTTGTTTTGCAACACCAAACAATAACAAACAAATCGGTAGTACGAGTAGGTACCTCGGTACCACAGAGGTCTGAAAGTTTGCAAGTAACGCTATTTTGGAAAGAAGCGAGACAACTCAATCTGCCTAGCCTTTTCCCAACTATGTTGGGGTCGGCTTCCAGTCTAACCGGATGCAGCTGAATACCAGTATTTTACATGGAGCGACTGCCTATCTGACCTCCACAACCCAGTAACTGGGTAATACGATACCCATTGGTTAGACTGGTTGTCAGACTTTCGTGCTTCTGACAAGTCGTAACGACTGTCAAAGATCCACAAATGACAGCCGGGACCAACGGCTTAACGTGCTTTCCGAGGCACGGAGGAGTCTCGATATGTGAAAATGGTCACCCATCCACGGACCAACCCGGCAAGCGTAGCTTTACCTGATGGATCGACCCGAGCGGCTGTTATTACTTAGCCACGAGCTCCTCGAGAAAGAAGCGAGACACATACGAAATAGTCTAAAGTTAGAACATGATGGAACATTGCGTGTGCTGGTTTGCAAATAGTGTAAGTAAATCAACAATATTGTATGTTTACGTACTCACAAAAATAACAACTAAATGAACTATTATACCGACTGGTATTTACAAAAAATGTCTTAGTAGGTACCTACTTTATTTGAAAAGAAAAATATCCCGCAAACAACTCGGAAAAACGGTTACATAAGTAAGTACGCAAATATCATTCAAGTTATCATAACAACAAATAAATAAATACAAATAATAATAAGAAAAGTAAGAGATACTCTAGCGGGGAAGCTTCCAACTTCTTTTATTCATAGTTAACAAAACTTTCGCTAACTTATTTCCATTTGCTTGCTGAAGCGACTGAGGAAAAGTTACAGACTGGCAATTACATTCGTCATAGTTAAGCTGGACGGACGGACAGAGGACAGAATCTAGTTAGCTATGGCTCCTTTAGACGGTGTCTATTTCGAGAATTCGTAATTTTTGAAGTGAAAACTTCTTTAGGCGCGTTGAGCACTTTTTGGGTGAACAAAAATCATGGAACTCGCGTCATCGTCAACGTCACGCTTGAAAAAATGTTTTAAGTGCCATCTACCGTCTACCGTTTGAATTACGTTGAGGTTCTACTTCTATCGGCAGTTCCCAAAGACTGTCTCACATGTTTTTTTTTTGCATCATCCGATTGCAAAAGTTTGGTGGAGGTCAGATAGGCAGTCGCTCCATGTAAAATACTGGTATTCAGCTGCATCCGGTTAGACTGGAAGCCGACCCCAACATTGTTGGGAAAAGGCTGGGCAGATGATGATGATGACGATAGCAAAAGTATGACATGTAATTGATGGTAGTTGAGTTAACAAAATATGATAAAATGTTAGGAATATCCATAATGTTCTGTTAGAAATATGTTTTTTTTTTTTTTAATTTATCCACAACGGTTTAGCTTTTGACTTTGCATCCCACCTGTTGGTTAGTGATAATCAGGCCGAAGGTGGAAGCGAGCTTACCCCGGAACCCATAACTACAGAGGAACTAGCTATCTTACCGCTAACTGTCGAAACACAACAATGCTGTTTAACATTGTTGTTATGGCGACAGACTTAGATAAGATGGTGGTAGCTAGCCAGACGGACTTAGACCAAGTTCTATCACCAACCAAATCGAGCAGAAAATTTTACCCCCACTGGGAATCGAACCCGGGACCTCTGGGTCTGAGACAGGTGGTCTAACCACTAGATCACAGAGGCGGATGTTTATCCTGAAACAAAACCCCTTAAAAAATTGCTGCTAAATCAAACAGTACTAATAGGTAACAAGCTCGACATGCCTGTAAATATTCCTCGACGGCATGTGAAGCCAAGTCAGAGGCCCTTGGACGGCATTAAAACTCTGACACCAGAGGCCCTAGACAAAGTGACATTCTATCAGCGATAACGATGATGGAAAAGGCCAAAATGTATAGGACTGACATAAGCTATCGAAAAGCTTATGTCAATCCTGTTGAAAGTCGTTGTAGGAAGACAAAACGCTTTCGAATTGTCACTTGTCACCACACGAAAAGAAGAAAAACATGGGTTTCCTAATAGAAAATATTGTAGTTCCTGGACGTTCCTGGTAGGGTAGGTAGAATGTGAGAAATGCCCAACAACGACAACCCGTTGGAGAGTCGAATAACAGGACAAAAGTTCGAACTCGCCCCGAGATTTACTGTGAAAGAACACAACATTAAAAACAACTCTCAAAAGTACCCAGTTCCCGGTTTTGAACCCGCAACTTTCTGCCCAACAAACGGTCCCCATAAACCTTTCCACCGCAGTAAACTTCTACTTATTTAATTAGAATTAATTAAGAAGTACTGCTAGCCACGCGTTGATAACTAATTCTGTCCGCGTCCTGCGTCCGGAGAAATGCGCAGTAATAGTTAGAGGCATTTGTATAGCTATAGTCAATGCCAAAAGTAAGTAATGAAAATGTAAACAAATGTATAAAAAATACGCACCTGGGGATGCCAATTTGCATTGTCACTTACAAATTGAGTGCTTTTATTCGATTATTAAATACATAAACCTAAACTAATTTTAAATCACCTTTTACATTTAACAACAAATTGCGGTTAACTTTGTAACCTCAATATTTGTCAATTAAAAAAAAAAAAGTTATATAATGTTATCCAATTTAATCTATATAAAATGTAATACAACTACTTACTGATTAAAATTAATAATAATAATTATGTACAAGTATATAAAGAAAAGGGGGGAAAATGATCAAAGGGCATCAAAAAATTCGTCTGCATCGCTGTCAACAGGAAAAGTGTCCAAAAGACTGGCAGCATTGCCACGTTGCATAGCAATGCTGATTCTTTGGCCAAAAAATAGGCTTGCCCTTTGCTCACGTGTTGTTATGTTTTGTTATCATGTTATCCAAACAATAATTGCTCGAAAAAATGGTTAAATATAAAGTTGAATTATGTAAGTACAGAGGAATGTGTTACTAATTCCCTTTAGTAAGTGATTTTGAACAGGGTTTGTTTACACTTTCTGTAATACACTGTACACTCATACAGCTACCAGTAAGTAATAAAGCTACAATCCTATAGCTACACATTGAACATAATAAACATATCATTTTTCTTTATCTTGGCTCACTGCCAGGTCCGTTTAGCGTAAAAAGTTGGAAGTGCGCTCATTAGTTCGCATACGAACAGATGTTGGTTGACCTGGTTATATGTAAAACAATGTAGGTACCTACTCATAATATGGTCCATACAGACTCTTTTTTTAACCGACTTCTTCAAAAAGGAGGAGGTTCTCAATTCGGCTGTTTTTTTTTTTTTATGTATGTTACGCGATTACTCCGCCAATTATGAATCGATCTTGATGATTCTTTTTTTGTTTGGTAGGTCATGCTTCAGAGGTGGTCCCACATAAATTTTATTAATTTTGCTTGCGTAGTTTTTGAGTTAGCTTCAATAATTAAGTATTTTTCCACTTTGCGTATGTAGACGATATCTTAGTATTTATTTACATAGCAGGTAACGGTATACGAATTTGTGTGGGGTAGGTACCAAAAATAAAAAGGGAAAAATAAAAACTTTTTACAAAAAAAAAGTGAAGTCGGTTGTTCGTTTGGCTTTTTCTCTCGGTCAAATAAGACGCTAAGTCATTCATTCAAATAAGGCTGCAAATAAAGTTTTATTGAACGTCAAAATTATCATAGCTTTCAGAACTACGATACCTCCTACCAGTGTAGAAACTGAGTAAAACAAAAGTGAAACGACGTGCTTCGAAATCTCAGTGTATATCAGTAGGCAACAGTATCGAATGTTCGGCAGTCACGCACAGACGCGGAAGGTTTATCTACCGAGCGGCCGTAGGTAATTATTTCAAGGTCACTGCCGAGATATAATACTGTTTCTTTAATATACTGTGCCATAGTTGAACACATAATGTAAAATCATAGAACGTTCAACTAAATTCTGGGAACTAAGAATCCCATTACGTGGTAGGAATTATATCCATATACCCATGATGTTTTAATGAAGGCTATAGAGTATAAGCTACAGATTCAACAAAGTTACTTCAAAACTAGTAGACACGTTAAAGTCGGTTATAGTTTACCCACGTCTTGACCAAACGTGCAGGCCATAGTTTCCTAAGTACGTAATAGGAATCTTGCACCAAGTTATTATCTATGATGGCCCCTGATTCAGAAACTAACTATGTCGATTTGCATCATATTTTTTTAAATAATTATTATTTAAATCACATTATAGGCTCCCGCTGACAGGCACGACACGACAGTGCGTAAGTATTATATCCGTAGAACCATTTTTATGAAAACAGAATCGCAATGTGCGCCAGGTCGTACGACAAGTCGCGCCTGTTTGCGCCTTTAGTCGATTTGCATTGTTGATTTTTAAACGACGAAAAATCGATATTGATTTCTCGCCGTAATCTCATACTAATTACAAATCCATATTCGATTCTATTTGAATTCTAATTTGCAATCTATTACTTAGGTATTTTATGCCGGAAAAGGAAGGAAGCCGACCCCAACATAGTTGGGAAAACGCTAGGCAGATTGATTAAACAAGATTTAGCTGTTTCTCGTTACATAAGCCCTATTCCACGGCACCAAACCAATAAGACCGCAAAACCATTGTAACCTACAACAACCTGGAAACATACAACACTATAATCTTACCGAATCAATTACGCTAATTAAGCCCAGCCTGCATAATTTTAAGGGGTATAAACATCAAAACGCGTTAGATCCAAGTTCCCAGCCGGCTGAGTGCACACTAATGCCTTTGATCGGGTTGACTGGCTGTACTGTAGTGGCTCGGCTCTTTCACTCGGAACGTATCCACGTTTGTGTAATCAAGCCCTAGGAGGTGCATGTTTTATTTTTGGTCGTGGTGTGAAAAATAGAACACGGTACGTGTGTTGGATTACCAAAAACATGGCCGATGTGTTTTTGTCGTGAATTGCGTTAGGTTTTATAAGATTACGTATTTTTTTTATCTGCGCAGCTGTTTTTTAATCATCCTAATTCAATCGTCTGCAGGTTTTAAGGCAAAAGCTTTGCAATTCAATCTCAAAAGTCGAGAGGTGTCATGGGACACCCGATTGGAACGAAATTTGAATTAAATAACAGGCACAATGACATAAATTAACTACGTTCGAGAGTAATTAAAAAAAAAAAACAGACATATTAAGTATAGCAAAAGTGCTGTGACGATCAAAATATTACCTACACTTTCTTAGGACTAGCTCTTATTCGCCAAGTTTGCGATAAGGAAAAAATATCCCTGAATGTGATGTGTTGGCGGATGAATGGTATAAAATTATGCGTATTTGTCTGGTGTTCTTTGAGAGAAAGTATGCAAGGAAGTCCACTGTTCCATGTTAGTTTTAATTAAATTATACATAACATGTTTGATAATTAATGTAATTTGTGTTTTAATTAACTATAAATAAAATAAAACGTGAAATGTTTTTTTTCGCGATTTCAGGTTTGGTCCCATAATAAAAGTTGTTCCTAATAATGAGTAAGGTCACGTGTTTAAGTATCACTAATTACCAGTCACCCTATATGTATACTTATCGATAAAAGAAGGCTTAACTTGAAAACCGTAATTTTCACCACCGTACAATACAGTTTTTATTACAGAATTAAATATTAAATGGACATGAAAATATCCATAATTCAATGTAATAACACTTGTTATATTCCATGATTTGTCATTACGTATGTTAATACAATAAATAAACAATGAGGTCGTACCGTAATATGTCACGTGAACGATTCAGTTATATTTTAATGAAATTCGTAAATCCGTAAATAGTTTGGTATTCATTTTAATAAAATATGGCAGTAACCCTGTTTTTACGTTGAGCGGAAAAATAAATAACTTTTCGAGTTGAGGAAAATCGCTTCATCGCTTGAAATAATGTCGAAAGTAAAGAATATTAATTTAATGGTGCTTGTTGATGTGCCAATTTTTTTTTCCCTCTATTTGAGGGCACTTGCACCTCAAATCACAAAATTTGTTTACCGTTAACCCGTTAAATATATTTAAATCATCATTCTGTCTCTATCATCTAGAAACAATTTACAGAAATGGAACGATGTTTTAAATTCGTTTAGCGCTATTTAATGATTTGTGGTGCAAGAGGACTTTAATGAGTCTTAGCCTTGCCTCGGTTCACTAAATAGGTACACACGGCAACACATCAAGCTATACATTTCCAGTATAAGCTGACCTCGCATTGTACGGAAATCCTTTACAATGCGAGGACAGCATAAACTGGAAATGTATAGCTTGATGTGTAGCCGTGTGTACAAAGGCAATAAGCAGCACAATAATATAAAATCATTGAATTTTTTTAGTTTAAAGTTAGAGCAGTCAGATATTTTAATTATATTTAGCGGTGCTAGCAGGCTGTACATTTCAAAATAATTTTCGAGTGCTTGCATATTACCTATGCCAATAAAAACCTGCCAGTCTGTAGGCGGTATTCTATGGAACTCTAGTCTTATGGATGCTTGTGCTGAAAATGTTAAAGACTGATATATATTTAGTTGGCCATAAGACATGTTTGTAGGACAGATCACTTGAGGGTAATAGTCCTCCAGGCCGTGTTTCGACCATAGCGGGTAATCTCAATGGAAACTAGCCTTCGGCGCGGGAGGTATTATAGTGTACATGTGTGTGCGCAGCGTAGACAAAGGTGCACTCTCTCTTCCCGCACTCTCATAGTCCAATAGCACGATTGGTCCTGCAGGAGTAGCATGACGGTTTCTATTTCTACGAAGAATAGACATAGCTTTTCTATACAAAGTGACATTACGTTTCTTCATTTTCGACATCGCACCGTAGAAATCCTTCTACAATTTGTCATTTTGTCTTTCTTTTCTAACGATCGTTGTCTAGGTTTTTATAAGTGTAGACAATTTCGGAAGAAAGTTTTCTATCCCGACTGTCAAAATCAACATCAGAAAAAATATCCTAGGACAAAACAAATAATTCTGAGTCGAATTATGTAGAAGACTGAATTTCGTAAAAAGTGCAGTTGGCTCTTTCTACTTTGCTGCTGTCGTACTGTCTACACGGAACGTCATTTTTGCCTATTCCTCTGTCGACAAAACGGTGCTCATGCTACGCCTGTTGCAACTGATCTCTCTCCTGTCGTGTTAGATTGCGTACTTGAGAGTATTTAAAGCTAAAAGCAGCTAATTTTTTAAAAATAAATTAAGCTGGTAAAAAAAATAATGAAAATAATGTAGTCAAAAATACCTTTAATAAATCCCTCCGCTAACCATGTAAAAATTCAACTTCCTAATAATGTACAGTCGAACAAGCTATTTGGTAAACAGGCAAAATTCACTTCCCGCTACACTGCCAAAATTCGTTTTGATTGTGTGTTTAATTTAACTTTTGAGCTTATGGATTAGGAGAGTGACGTAAAAGGATTGTTGACTACTAAAAACACTCACAAAATTGTTTAAAGTAGTTGCAAGTTATCTGCTTGTATACCAAATAGCTTGTTTGACTGTAGGTACCTATTTTTGTTGTATCAACAATTTGTCAATTAAATTATGTTTTTTTTATGATAGCATAACAATACACGTTACGCGGTCAATAAAACCTCAGCGAATAAAACAATCGAATAAAATATATTTAACAAATAACAAACAGGTAGCATTTTCAACACGGATTATTTGTACAGTGCGTTCATTATAACTTGACCTGTGACGCGACTGGTAATACTGTTCGGTCAGACGCCATTTTGAACTCTATTAGTATAGAAAATAAGACTGCAAAATTCAATGCTACCAATCGCATCACGGGGCAAGTTATAATGAATGGATATCAAATATTAATGAAACGATTATCGACGTTAATTGCGTATACAGATTGAAATTAATACGTAAGCCTACTTATTGTTGATTTGTATCGAGTTAAGCTGAATATTACTTATTGATTTATGAATCAATTACTCCCAAAAATAAACAGTATCATGGATACTGAACTCAACATTAACAATAGATGCCTGAGCTCAACATAAAAATAATAACGGGCTTGTGGCTAAGTAATACCAGCCACACGGGTCGATCGACCAGGTTAAGCTACGCTTGCTGCGGTTGGTCCGTGGATGGGTTACATACCAAGACCCTCTATGTGTCTCAGAAATCACTTTAAGCCGTTAGTCCCGACTGTCATTTTTAGATCTTTGACAGGTGTTACGGGTTGTCAGAAGCCCGAAAGTCGACAACCAGTCTTACCAAGGAGTATCATGTTACCCAGTAACTGGATTGTGGAGGTCACATTAGGCAGTCGCTCCATGTAAAATACTCGTATTCAGCGGCATCCAGTTAGACTGGAAGTCGACCACAACATGGTTGGTGAAAAGCTAGGCAGATGATGATGGATGCATAAAGCGTAACGAAGCCGAGAGACACTTGAGGGGTTCAAGTGTCTCTCGGCTTCGTTACGCTACATTGTGATCAATTTCTGGTACTCTACCATACTTGGGAACCTTCTGGAGATATTGAAGGTCAAAGTTCCAACATATTGAAACCAACGGCCGGCTGTCACTGAAAATCAGCGCTGGGGCTCTGTCTCGCATAGGGTCGCAGCATTATGCTGAGTGATGGCCGTTTTGCGTGAATGTGACGCATATTTTCCCGCAACTTGTTATTTTCGTATTCTTGGCGTCATGTTTACCGCAAATAAACATATTTTCTTTCTTTTTTCTTTTTTTTTCACGAAAAAAAGTAACAATTTTATATTTTGACTCTTGTACCGTTGCATGCACCTAAAAGCACAATTTTTTGCGTGCTTTACATTGCGCGGTGGCGTAAACAGTCATTTTTCACACCAAAAATTAAATTCGTATGTTATTTAATTTGATGTACAGAATGGGTAGATAAAGGCTATGTGATGGGTATTTTTATACTCTGCATAAAAGTGCATCCAGTAAATTGTAAAATTAAACTTATGGATCTTTTAGTGTTGTCTGAAATAAAATGATTTTATTTTATTACCCGACTACGGCGAAGAAAAAAGGAGGGTTATGATTTTGACCGGTATGTATGTATGTATGTTCATCTGTTCCCTCCTATCTTCTAAAACACTAATCACAATTTGACAAATGAGGTATCGTTGGAAGCGTCTTGATTATCCGCTGGGTATAGGCTATGTGACGTCACATTCAATTAAAATACGACACCACACACAGACAAATAAAAATCCGGAAAAAAAAATCCGGAGTCACACGTAATCTGTTCGATTTATGCCCTAACACGTGTGACTCCGGATTTTTAATTTGTCTGTCTGTGGTGTCTTGTTTATACCTTTTAAGTCGTAGTTGGGTTTTAGTTTTTATTACTTGATTTTTTTTATTTAAACTTTAATAAAGGTAGACTAGAAGGAGCAATTCGTTTGTGGATTCCTTTATAATGTGCTTTTATGAATACTTTAGTGCATTAAACCCAATTACTTCGTAGTATATTAAAAGTATGTACCTAACTAAAACAGGTACCTAGTACGTACCTAATACGTAAACAGGGACTACTAATTTTAAGCTGTACCTACAAGTATAATATAAACAAGAAAGTAATTAATTCAGTTCACGACAACAACGTTTAGTGACGAGCCACTAATGCCCGTTTTCTAACACTAGGCGACACCTAAACAAAGTGTGCTGTTGGATTTTCAACTTTAGGCGCTAAGCTCAACGTTAAACATCTAACAGCGCAATTTATATAAAGGCACAGACCTTGATAACAACAGCAAAGGCGTTAAAATATTCGTCGAATCTTGCATGTCTTTTATTCACTTGGGCTAATGGGCCTCTAACACCCTTCCATAGGCGTTTATGCAATCATCATCACAGATGCAATCTGTGTCAAACAGGCTCATCCGAAATCCCACGGTTTCATAACCGTGTGATTTCGGTCTTTGCCTTGCAGTGGGGCAAAATGAGGCTGATATTATAACATTGACCATAAAAAATACCAGGACGATTAATAAAAACAATAGTTGCGTTAAGTCGTCCAGAGATAGCATCTACTTTAACTCGTAGAGATGGGATAGTTCAGCCTAATTTTAACCCACTGCAGGGCAGACATCTTCTCAAACAGAGAACATTCATTCTTCATTCCGTTATTATCTAGAAACTTCCCGGTCCTATGATACGGAATGATATTGGAAAAGTTACTCTTTGTAGCGTAAGTCGTTACACATTTTGATAACTCTGTTACATATTTCTGTTTTAAGCTCTGACCGCACTCGGGCGAATCCCGCGACTATTTCGCGGTCGATTAAATCATTACATCAATAATTATTAAAACGGGTTTAATCATTATTTTAATGGATTAGTTGGCTGCATTATACGTTATTATTTCTCTATAATTATAACAGCGTGTTAGTTGAATTTATCTGCTTTTCAACAACCTGGTGTTAGTTAGCTAAAGCCCGAAATAGAATAGTCAAGCTACTGTTTGCCGACACCAGTTTCATAATGTAAAACCCGAAAGAATTCACACGACTATTCGCGTCAGTTTGAACACCTGCATACAAGCTGGTTGACACAATCGGTGCGACCAAATTTTATCCCGCATCCCGCGCGGGATTCGTCTCAATTAGGCCAGAGCTTTAGGTTACACGCTGAAAATAATATAAGGATCATTAAAGCAATAGTCGTTAGAAAACACGAGACTGACTTAATTTCATAAGATAAGAAAAATGTCAGAATGTTATGAACAAGCTCGTATAATTACGCTGTTTAAACAACACAATGGCCTTTATGGGCCAGTGAATTACTTTAATGGCCCTCAGGCGCCTTTTGCTTACGAGACGTTTAAAAGCTAATTCTCATACGACGATGGTACGCATATTATGTGCGCTGCGTAACACTTTCAGTATGAATATTTAATATTACGATAAGAAAAACCAGCTTTACTTTGTGTAATTTTTTAAGAGACACTGATCCTCTATAAATGTTCTTGACCAGAAGGTCAAGAACATTTATAGAGGATCAGTGTCTCTTCTTAAAAAAGCGTTCATCATGAGAACATGATGAACGCTTTTTTAATTAAAGATCCTCAACTTTTGGGGTTCTAATGATGCACACTCTTTCATTTAATGTGCTTCTTTTCTCACCGTTGGCCCCTGACCGAACGGTTTTGGTTAGAACTATGACCAACCGCGTTGATCCAAGTTGGTCGCAGGTATTTGGCTACTTAGTATTTTAAGGATCCCAATATAGGAAGTATTTAAGGGTCATATAAAGAGGCGCATTCTTCATATTAGAGTGTTAAAAAATATTTTTAGGATAACAAAATATTCTTAATAAAATTAACTAAACTATTTGAGGTTCGATTAAATGCATACAAAGTTTTTTCGTTTAATTGATTCCAACAGCAGAACAAGCAGACAGTAATTTGTCCACATCTAGGAACGAAAAATCGAAAAGGAAGCTAGTAAATTTTTCTGTAAAAAAACAAACCGAGTCGTCCGTCGCCCGGTTTCCGATCGCCGTAGTGGGCGGCAGTAAAAATTTTACGCTTCGGGAAAGCGTTTGTGCAATCAGAGCGGGATTGTGCTGCGAATCTAAGCTAAGCCGTGCTAAGCGGCGTAGGCACCGGGAAAACATTTCGCCCGCCTTAATCCTATTACTGATTTTAAAAGGTTTTACTGAGCCCAAGTACCTATCTAAAAACACTTCCTCTCTCCTTAAACATCTTAATGATTTATTATCTTTGCTCCTGTTTAATAATTTTTATTTTAAACTAGTTGATCCGACAGACTTTGTTCTGTCCAAATTTCAATAATTCATAAAAAAATTGGACGATCAGTTTTTTCCAAATTTAAATTTTTTCCGGGAAGCTTTGAATTTTTTTCTTTGTATACAAATCAGATTCGGACTAATAGGAACATTTTAAAACAAAAAATTGTAAAATCGGTCCAGTGGTTCTCACGCTTACCAACGAACAGCATTTCATTTTATTATACATATAGATTAGTATAAGCTTTATGTATTTATTGTATATGTAAATGGTACACCACATACTACCCGCAGTAGGCTCACCTTTCCCTTTTTAATCCATCCAAATGTTGTCTTTAAAATATCGCCCTATGTTAAAATTTCTACATTTATATCTGTAATTTATAATATAACTAGCTGCCCCGCTCCGGCTTCGCACGGGTAGCACTAAGTACCTACCCTACCCCTACCCTACCTACCCTACCTGGCCTACCTACCCTATCTACCCTACCTACCCTACCTACCCTACCTACCCTACCTACCCTACCTACCCTACCTACCCTACCTACCCTACCTACCCTACCTACCCTACCTACCCTACCTACCCTACCTACCCTACCTACCCTACCTACCCTACCTACCCTACCTACCCTACCTACCCTACCTACCCTACCTACCCTACCTACCCTACCTACCCTACCTACCCTACCTACCCTACCTACCCTACCTACCCTACCTACGCTACCTACGCTACCTACCCTACCTACCCTATCTACCCTACCTACCCTACCTACCCTACCTACCCTACCTACCCTACCTACCCTACCTACCCTACCTACCCTACCTACCCTACCTACCCTACCTACC
Organism: Lithophane socia; assembly: GCA_947522985.1. Taxonomy (NCBI): domain Eukaryota; kingdom Metazoa; phylum Arthropoda; class Insecta; order Lepidoptera; family Noctuidae; genus Lithophane; species Lithophane socia. The sequence continues at coordinate 5,163,911 of OX383267.1, forward strand.
CTACCTACCCTACCTACCCTACCTACCCTACCTACCCTACCTACCCTACCTACCCTACCTACCCTACCTACCCTACCCTACCTACCCTACCTACCCTACCTACCCTACCTACCCTACCTACCCTACCTACCCTACCTACCCTACCTACCCTACCTACCCTACCTACCCTACCTACCCTACCTACCCTACCTACCCTACCTACCCTACCTACCCTACCTACCCTACCTACCCTACCTACCCTACCTACCCTACCTACCCTACCTACCCTACCTACCCTACCTACCCTACCTACCCTACCTACCCTACCTACCCTACCTACCCTACCTACCCTACCCTACCTACCCTACCTACCCTACCTACCCTACCTACCCTACCTACCCTACCTACCCTACCTACCCTACCTACCCTACCTACCCTACCTACCCTACCTACCCTACCTACCCTACCTACCCTACCTACCCTACCTACCCTACCTACCCTACCTACCCTACCTACCCTACCTACCCTACCTACCCTACCTACCCTACCTACCCTACCTACCCTACCTACCCTACCTACCCTACCTACCCTACCTACCCTACCTACCCTACCTACCCTACCTACCCTACCTACCCTACCTACCCTACCTACCCTACCTACCCTACCTACCCTACCTACCCTACCTACCCTACCTACCCTACCTACCCTACCTACCCTACCTACCCTACCTACCCTACCTACCCTACCTACCCTACCTACCCTACCTACCCTACCTACCCTACCTACCCTACCTACCCTACCTACCCTACCTACCCTACCTACCCTACCTAAACTATCCTATCTCTCAAGTTGGATCGAACTGCACATGGTGTGCGAATTTTATTATAATCGGTTAAGTGGTTTAGGAGTCCATTGAGGACAAACATTGTGACACGAGATTTATATATATTAAGATATGTTGTACATCATTATGAGTATTCCATTCTATCTGTATTTTGTAGACGTCTAATGTTTCGCTAATGCTGTCGCCTACCTAAAGTAGATTTGTTTGAGATAAAATAGCTCACTTCTGATCTTTTCTAATTACGTATTCATGCCGATATTTCTCGGTAAGAAGGTTTTCCAAGAAATTCTCTTCGTATTTGAAATTTCGGCTTAGTGAGCTGCCAATACGGGTTCGGTAGACTTTTATTTTTGTTTCGAGGAAAGGCATTTTGATGAAAAAAGCCGAGAGAGGTACTTAGATATTTATTTTATATTTAGGTACCTACTAAATGTAACCGGCACCGCTGGTTTAATAAGGATCCCCGAAACGATCAATTGCAATTGTCTACCGAACCCGTATTGGCAGCTCACTAAGCCGAAATTTCAAGTTATTTTATTAAGTGATTGATACACATTGATGCGCAAATTGCAATTGATCGTTTCGGGGACTCTTAACGATTGAGTCGTTGATTTAAATTTCGCACTATTGTGTGTTTAATTTTAATTATTTCTAATTTATTACAATTAGTAATAAATTAAAAAGGATATTTTTAAGAACTTTATTGATACGTTTGTATCAATAAAGTTCTTAAAAAAATCCTAAAAAATTAAAAGAAAACAGTAAAACTTAAGTTTAAAGACTCGCACTTGCGACAAACAAAAAAGCTTCTTCGTGGGAACAGAAAAAAAAAAGATTGCCTTAAAAAACGCAGACGTTTTTGATTAATAAAGAAGAATAACAAGGTTTCCCTCGATATTATTTTATCTCCTTAGAGATAATAATGTAATGTTGGCCTTACTTGACTTCCTAGCCAATTTATTTGTTAGTACCGCTTGTTACAGAGTGAAAGTCGTACGAATAATGGTTTTATTAAAAGGATACGTAAAAAAAAATGCTATTTTTGGGCTCTTTGAGAAAATATGAAATATTTGGAATACATCCTAATTGGCATGAAGCTTCCTGGAATAACCTTTTCTTCTACCTCCCTCCACAGGGTTTTATTTTTTTAATATAGTCAACGCAACAACGTTCCCAAATATAGTTCCATTATCGATGTTAAAAAATACGTTGCGTGTTTTTTCTCTCCCTTCTTACAATAAACAATCCCTACATACAGGCTGTAAGGGTAAACAGTCTTGTCATTCAAACCATGGGTAGTTGACTTAAATATAAAAATAAATGAACACAACAAAAAAAAAAACGTAATTTTCATTAAAAGATTTTAAAAAGTTTCTATCCGACACCGTGCTCTCTAGGAAAACAGCTGACTGACTGAGGGAGGGGTCGTGCTCGCGGCCGGTCAGGTCACATCCCGTACCGCCCGTGTTGAGACGCAAGTTCGTTGCCCTAGCTCATAGGACAACGAACTTGCGTCTCTTGTGGTAAAATGTAGATTTAAAAAAAAATAAAAAAAAAGTTGTAATTTTCCATTGATTTTACGTTCTATAAATGAAACCAAACCACTGGGTGCAAGGATAACGGTGTTTACCTTAACACCCTGTATACATGGATAAAAAGTGTCTTATATTTTTAATCCATGAGATAGTTTACCTACCTGTGTGCAAAATTTCATCTAAATCTGTTCAGCTGATAAAGCGTGATTGAGGAACAAACATACAAACTCATAAACACCCAAGCTTTTAATAGGTATACTTACACAGTGTTTTTTTATTTCCCATAACTAGGGTATTAATGAGATCATGTCATAGAAATTATTTTTCAATTTGTTTTTTTTTTAAGATATCGTAACAGTACACTACACTCAATGCGTGTATTTAAATTTAATTGATTAGTACGAGTAAATCATTTTCATTCAATCAATCTTAAGCTAAGAAAATGCAACGTTGTCATATTTTATTTATAAGCACAAAAATAGTCAGAATTAAATATTTATTTTTATTTTTTACTTTTTTCATCGTGACTTGTCGATTATTTTTGTACGTAAATAGAAAAAAAAAACAAAAATAAAAGCCAGTTGATTCTTTGATATGGTCTCAATAATACCACAGAGATACGGGATTTAAAAAAAAACACATTGTATAGGACAGGCAAAACTAATTTTTGATTAATGTGACCCGATAATCGAGATTTGTTATATTGACAGACATAATCATTACTTCAGCAGCTCAATTGACCACCGCATAAAATAATCGTGTAATCATCAGAAAATGTGTCTGTTAATCATCCAGGCCAAAATCGTTAGCACCCGGCCTCCAATTACAGGGGTAATCGCAGTCTCTTAAAATTGATTATAAGGATGATTTGATTCATTTAATATCAACAGAAGACATAAAATCAACATATTTTATTTTAATACTCCTTTTACTTTAAATAAATCAATCTGTTTAGTCTTTTCCCAATTATGTTGGGGTCCGCTTCCAGTCTAACACCTGATGATGAGATGCAGCTGAATACCTGTATTTTACGTGGAGCGACTGCCTATCGGACCTCCACAACCCAGTAACTGGGTAATATGATACCCATTGGTAAGACTGGTTGCCAGACTTTCGGGCTTCTGACGACCCGTAACGACTGTCAAAGGTCCACGAATGACAGCTGGGACCACGCTTTCCGAGACACGGAGGAGTCTCGGTATGTAAAGATGGTCACCCATCCACGGACCAACCTCGGCAAGCGTAGCTTAACCTCATGGATCGACCTGTGAGGTTGTTATTACTTAGCCATGAGCTCGTCCTTTTATAATGTTTTCAAATAAAGCGTGTATCAAAAATGTGAGGTCATATTTATGGGTATGGTACAGACCATAAAACTGATTTGTTTTGAGCGAGCAGTGGTAGCTCAGTGGTAACGGCCGCAACTTACGAGTTGTAGGTCGTAGGTTCGAAGCCTGCCAGGCGATTTACTTTGTGTTAATAATTTAATCACCAGTGCTCTCAAAACGGTAAAGGAAAACATCGTGAGGAAACTGGCAAGTCCTAGAACCAAAAATTCGAAGACATCTGATATCTACCAACCCGCACTGGGCCCGCGTGGTGGATGACGGCCCACTCCCTCTCACAGAGAGGAGGTCTGTGTCCCAGCAGTGGCAACATCATCGCATGACCACACATTTTTGATACAGGCTGTTTCTAAAGTAATAAAAATGATCTAATTGGCATCTGAACATGATCCAACCATTTCATTATCAAAAACTTGAGTGAAGGAATAATTAAGCATAAGCATAAGAAGAAGGTTAGTCACATGTAACTAAGTGCCTAACCTTCTTGTTATGACCAATTAGCCTCCTGTGTCCTTTTCTAAAAAACCATTTCAGACACTAATTTTTAAGGTCCTCACATGATCTGACCAAGATTATAATTGTACTTGAAAAGAGCCCGAGTCTTTTTCGCGATTTCTTCTCAGGAGTAGTTAGATACGAAATGTTGACTCCATCTAGCTTATTGTTTTTTTATCCGACTTCCAGGATAAAAGGAGGAGGTTCTATGTTCGCCTGGATGTTTTTTTTTTTGTGGATTTTCATCGATATTTTCGCCAATTGTAAACCGATTTAAAAAAAATTTTTTTAGTTCGAAAGAGTATTTTCCCACTTAGTCTATGTAGACGATATTTTATTTGACTCCGTCACTGTTATTTACATAGCAGTTAGTGGTATTCGAATTTGTGGGGGGTAGGTACCTACCACAACAAAAAATTAAAACTTTTTGCAAAAACAACAGGGTCTTTGCTTTTCAATTTTCGTTCTTTGCCACCGACTTCCGAAATTAAAGTTATTTTTCACTTTTTTAGTGTTTTTTTTGGAAGTCTGTTTTTTTTTGTAATTTTTTTTTTTATAATATTTCGTTTAGGTGGTTGCTATACCCTACCTATCATACAATTTTATTTCATATAAATTCATTTAAAATCAAAATCGTGCAACTGAGGCCGTTCATCGTATATGAAGGCAAAACAAAGCAGCGTGGAACGGCCTCATTATATTTTATAATGAGCAGTCCAAACCCGGGCACCGTGCGGTATTGCATGTAAAAGGAGCACATAACTTAGATAAACCTGACAGACTGAACACGTCACACAAGTGAAATTAATATTATACGAGTACCTACTTTGTGACAAAAAACCTTTTTGCCATCTGTTGGTGCCCTAAAAGCGGCTAAAGAATTATTATGCCAGATAAAAACCAACAAATTAGCCTTTACGAGTATGTTTCAATGCGGTGCTCCCTAATCAGCCAGTCTAGCTACCATTTTGTTTTCTGGGTTATTGGAATCACAAAATAAACCACTTCATCATCTGCCATGATGCCTAAATTAGCCATGCTCTGCAGAAGCACTTATAAAATAACAATAACGAAAACTAACTAGTTAATAGGCTCCAAACAGCCATAAGCAGACAGTAACGATATTATTATTTCCTCTCACAAAGGGACAAATTGTAACATCAATGATTTATTGTTCAAACACGATGACGTAATAGCTATCGGCTATTTCATTTTATTGCTTCTTCGGATACAATGGATTTGCGCATTTCTTTATCATTATCTGCAGACTAGGTTTTGGCCACGGTTTTCTCCTCTTGGGTTTCAGACACTAAGACTATTTAATTTAAATTTTCAAAACTCCATTACAGGTTTTTTTTTTCTTACCTTTCTGAATAACCTAGTCTGAAGTCGTTAACCCGTCTTGAACAAAAATGGCCATTGCCCTTTAGTGGGACAATAAAAGCTGGTAGGTATTATTATTATTGTATTATTTCTTAGCCCACCTCGACGCATTTTTAAGATCATTATCATCTCACTTTCAGGTTTTCATCTTCTCTGGATTAGACTGTAGAATAGAATAGAACAGAATACTCTTTATTATGTACACCATAAAAAATACAGATGTATTTACATTATCAGTGGCGGTCAGTTCATGGATGGGTACTATCCATTACATATCGGAACCCCTCCGTGCTCCAGAAAGTACACTAAGCCATTGGTTCCGGCTGTTATTCTTAGATGTCTTTGACAGACTGATACAGTCGTTACTGATACCGTTGTCAGACTTACCAAGGGGTATTGTGTTACCCAGTAAGTGGGTTGTGGAGGTCAGATAGGCAGTCGATCCATGTAAAATACTAGTATTCAGCTGCATCCGGTTAGACTGGAAACCGACCCCAATATAGCAGATTGATTGCGGTTATTACCATTAAGATTTAGAACGACATCATTTTGATGCCTACTAAGATTACGTCTATTCATAACATACTGCAATTCAACATAAGCTTGAGCTCAATGCACAGACATTAGCGAGGCTTAGTTCCACTATCCATTGCAGAATGTTAATCGGTATTCAGATAATGAAATCCTAGTGCTTTGCCTACTAATTGCATTAGGCAGGTTAACACGTAGGTAGTGAATTTGTGCTTGAATTAACAACTACCTACCTAAAGAAGATGCAAGATACATATTATGTATGTTAAATATATCGTTAATTCTAACTTTATATAATACACTAGCTACGCCCCTCGGTTTCACCCGCATAAGTCTCGATCCCGTGGGAATATCGAGATAAAAGTACCTATCCTATATCCTATTCCAGGTCATGGTCTACTTGGCAAATGTTTTAGCGTGAAAGCGTAACAAACAAATAAACAAACTCACTTTCGCATTTATAATATCCTAACTATTAAGTTAGGATATCAGTCAGTTAGGAAAGTCAGTTTGTTTGTTTGTTACACTTTTACGCTGAAATGGCTGAACAGATTCGGATGAAATTTGGCACAAAGGTGGACCAGAATAGGATATGGGATACTTTTTATCCCGATATTCTCATGGGATCGAGACTTACGCATGTGAAACCGCGGGGCGCATGATAAATAAATTGTTTTCTGAATGTGTTCACATCTTGGACAGTTTTATAAATTAATATCGTATCGGGAGAAGTAAATTTTGAGCTGACATTCAAAAAACATTGGTGAGCTTGACGCACGAAATTGGTTGTACCACAGGTTTCCACAGTGGTATGTACACATCGTGGTTCTTAATTATGTGTCTGTAGCTATAAAGTGCAGTCTACAGTGGCCTTTTCAGGAAAGAGCTTTGAGTTGACCTGTCCGAACAGACGGCATACATGCATCAGTCATCGTACAGCTCAATCCTATTTCAGGGAGCTCAACAACACGACACACGGCGCTACCAATCAACGTGAAATTTGCGTAGTATGTTCTGTTAGAAGTAGGTTTCTCCAAAAAAGAATCCTTTTGCAGCAGCAATCCATCAATCCGCCCAGCCTTTTCCTAACTATGTTGGGGTCGACTTCCATTCTAACTGCATGCAGCTGAATACCAGTATTTTACATGGAGCGACTGCCTATCTGACCTCCACAACACAGTAACTGGGTAATACAATACCCCTTGGACTGGTTTTGTCAGATTTTCAGGCTTTTTGCACCAGGAATGGACCAAGATATCAACTTTTGGGTTATGAAATGCTGTGTTTACGAATAATGTTATTTAATTTCATTATAAAAACCGTATTTATTTATCAAATAACAAAAAAACTGAAAACCTCGTAAATTCAGAACGTCCGTACAAATGAAAAATGTATTCCACTTTGCAACACTTATCGCGTAGTACCTCGGTGTACTTGAACATTTTTTGTCATAAAGTCTTGCTGAAACATAATTCACGTGGAGATAACTTTGAACATATCACACTCCTGTCTGGAAAGTCCCCTGGGGTTATACACTTTAAATTAAGGTAATTTCTGAATAAATGTTGTACAAAGGGATTTGGGACATGTATACCTACTCCAAACTATAAGAGTATGTTGAAAACAATTTTCACAAATTTGAATTAAGTTTTCTAATACTTTTGGTCCTATTACGATTTGCCGTATACTATCAATTTCGTTAATACAAAATTAACTCCTATGCAGATAGATATACGGGTTACTTTTTAAATGAGGAGAAGATATTTGGATAATCCGTTTAATAATAGTTGGGACTGATCCCTTCCGGCACAAAGATTAACGAAATAGGGCAACCCTGACATCATTTTGATGACGTCATCATTTGATTGTTAGCTAATTTAATCAAATAGTTTGTCTATTTTATGTATAATTGCTCTGAAATCGATTAATGAGCAAATTCGATGTTGCCAGGTTGAAGTCCGTGCTATTAGATAGCGTTGGGTAGCTTAATAGCTTCCTATAATTGAAATTGACGTAGCGTAGACTGTTTGACGGATACTAATATAATGAACGTTTAGTGTGATATTATAGTGATGTTTTACACTCATTGCGACTGATATCTATATTAATGACCATAATTATGGTTTTTTTTTTTTTATAAACATATTCTCTCATGTATAAAACACACAATCAATCAGATTTGGAATCGGTTCGAAACAAATGTCTAATCCATTGCGTCATAAAGTCATAAGTTCGTAAGTTACTTTATTGAGCTGATTTTTTATCGAACTTATGAAGCAATGGATTAGATTAGAATAGATTAGCATTTGTTTCAAAATGGTTCCAATTCTGACCGAGTGTGCATTACGCAATTAGGGTGCAGGACTTCGTTGGACCGGTGCGTGATCAGGATGCGGCTATTCACAGTACCAACAATCCTTCACGTACCTTTTATAAAAGGCTGACCTATCATTAATATTTTTGAGTTGCCCACTGTTGGGCATGAGCTTCCCTTAAAGAATCGGACGGTTTGGATCCTTATTTCATCTAACCGCTCCATGCGACTTCCTTCAGATCGTCTGTTCGATTATTATTTGAACTTTCAAATGCATTAAAAATCGCTGCATAAAAATTGAAACTTCAACTTACTCGTATCTCGTTGGGAAAAAACTAAATTGAAACCAGTACCTAAATAAATTAGACCAGCTTCAATATTGCAATTCCTTAAAAAATACCAAAATAAAATCTAAATACGTAGGTAAATAAATACATTATTTTATATCAACACCACAGCATAAAATATACCTAAGTACATATTGTGCTTTTTAAAATAATGCTCAAAACTATTAATCTATAAAAATACTCTCATGGTAACATCTACGCGAGTACGTAATAAAAAGTAACGCACCAATAAATAACAATACTAAAAAGATATTACTGAGGTAATAAAATAATCATCTTCTTTCTTACCCAATAAAAAACTTTTAACTGATCCAGATAAATCGCACTGCACACAAATCCGCCAATGAACTCAAAGACGCGGAAAAATCTGAACAACTATGCCAATTAAAAGTTTGAACAGTCAAACACCTCACAGAATTTACACAAAATTACTTCAGAACATGGAATTAATAGAAAAAAAGTTTAATTATGAATACACTCACTAATAATGTCTATATGTTTTTTATTGTTGCGTTCGCGAGTTGTTTGAGTTTCGAATTTCGTATCGGAACATGGCGCGGCTCGTTCGGAAAGGGCGCGAGCGTCGAGCAGACTGGTGGCCGCGGCCGGCGACGCTCAACGCGCATGTGCACACAACCTCTTATAATTTGATATCTCACATCACCGCCCCTGTGACATTCTGTGGTAAAACCTACTCGTAAATTATTCAATTTTATTTACTTATTCGTACGCTTCTGTAGAATATTATGACGTGGGTCGTGAGATTTACAATCGACGTGAGATTCGCGTGTTAAAATGTTGGCGTACTTTTTAAGTACGCTTGGCGTAACTTCACTCTTCAGTAATAATTCATCAAATACTTAAGCGCTTCCGACTTTATAAACTTATCAAGAACCGATCTTTACAAAAGTATTTATTTATTTGTACGGTTTTAACTTAAAATTGAATTTTTCTACTTAATGGAGATCATTGGAAATATTGTCTTATATTTTTAATTTTTAATTACATATCTTTAATTTTTTCCCTGATACTTCATATCCAACTAATGCATTACAATGTGTATGTGGCCTTCAAAATAAATATTGTGTCAACATTTTGACACAGATTTATGCTAACGGATTATAAGATAGAGTAACTTCTTTGTATACTCAGAATTAAAGCCGTAATCGAAATATATTGAAGTAAGTGCGGGCGCAAAGAGATTGTCGTTCGGTAAGCCGACTACAAATAAAGAGGTGGAACAGGCCGATCGGTTTTGGCAGTACGCCCGCACCCCTAGTTATTCCATCTCGTACCGATACGACCCTTTGTCGATAAAACTAGAACATCACTACACGACAGTTTTGATTTTTTTTTTGTGTACTAGAGAGAATTGTTAAATGTGCGAGCCTGAAATGATTACCTCGTTGGTTGGGAGAGTTTTTGCATAGATATTTTCGGATTTAAAAAATTGCTATGTGGTCTTTCTTTTGGAAAATTCTCAGTAAAAACACCAAGGCCAGAAAAAATAGACCTTGCCTATGAGAAACATGGTTAGTATAAAATAAATGGAAAAATATGCCAGCCTTTTCGGCACCTTTCCCATTGACAGAGATGCGGGCGAATTCTTTGATGCCCAATGAACTCCTCCCCCTTTATTTTTTGCTTTTTAATTTTGTTATATATTTGTACATACATAACGTGTGTATTTTATTTAGGATTTAATTAGTTAAATAATAATTGTTTACTAATTATATTGTTTTTACGTGGAAAAATATGGATTTACTATATACCTATATCTAGGTGATTCCCGTTAAAGTGTTAAAGTTAAAATAGGATAAAAGAAAATTTATTTGTAAAAACATGAGTAGATACATAATCATGTATACAGAGTCGAAATCTAGCCTTAGCAGTCAATATATATCCAGATTAGAAGTCCAGCTAAAATCAGGTCATTAGATAATAGGTACTTTGAAGTAATCAACGAGGGAGAAGGGTTACTAGGGTCGCTACGTTTGTGAATGTCAATGTGAAACCCTGTATTTGCGGTCCTTACGCATGTTCAAAGAGACTGGTAATAACTGTTCTAGAACATGCTTGATTGCATTATTAAAAGCAATGTGTAGATCTCTGATGTATTCAGTCGCCTAAATTTTGCTTATCGATTGCGTTCTGTGTATGGTCTAAGCAGTTGTGAAGAAACACTAGACTCAAAGACGTACAGTATGTTTAAGAAAGCAAGAAAGAAAGATTTATTTGTCACAAGAACACGTAGAAACGAAAAGATCAGAACTCGAATAATAATAAAAAATAATATAATATTTGTTTTTTTATGTTTATTTTAAAGTCGTTGTTGTGTTGTTGTTTTGTAATAACATTGTAAATGTAAAAAAAAAAAATCTGAACAATAATTAGGCATTGTATTAAAAAAAAAAGAAAATCTGAACTATAATTATTGTATTTTAAAGGAAATTATAATAAAGAAAATATTTAAAACAAAGTAAGTTCGACTCTGGAAGACCGTACGAATAAAATTCCCGGATAATTGGGTAATATTTTTTAATGCTGGCAACATTGCAAATGGCCCGTAATCGATTCGTGTGGTCTTATCCTAACCCCAACCGATCTTAATAATTATAGAACGAGCTTAAACATCTAGTGAAACAAACGATTTTAGCAACCATTCTTGGGGCTAATGCAGTCATCTTTGAAAATATCTTTATCAGGCGAATTCTCTTACTGAAACGTTCACATTCAAGTCGCAATCTGTCAAACTTGTTAAAATTGCATGCCACATGATGACGTTTCCAAAATTTATAAGTTTGTAGAACTGAGTTGGACACGGTGCATATATAGTTTGGTATCTATGTATTCTGCAGGGCTAGAGACTTTCTCTCTCAATCAATCGCCTTTTCTTCCCAATCTCTCTTGAATTAATCCAATTCGTCACGACAGCATTTCCTAGGCCTGCCAGTATTCAATATCTCTTACAAATTCCTAACTTCAAACAAGTTTGAGAATCTCTGTTTTTAAATAGCTGGAAGGCAGTGTCAACACTCGTTAACGACGCAATTTTCTGTCAGCAAATTAAAAAAAAAATCCTTTCTATTTCCTTATCCTTGAAACAATATCTATATATAGGAGCTCGTGGCTATGTAATAACAGCCATACGGGTCGATCCATCAGGTTAAGCTACTTCGTGGATGGGTGACCATCTTTACATATCGAGACTCCTCCGTGCCTCGGAAAGCACATTAAGCCGTTGGTCCCGGCTGTCATTTGTGGATCTTTGGCAGTCGTTACAGGTCGTCAGAAGCTCGAAAGTCTGACAACCAGTCTTGCCAAGTGGTATGGTATTACCCAGTTACGGGGTTGTGGAGGTCAGATAGGCAGTCGCTCCATGTAAAATACTGGTATTCAGCTGCATCCGGTTAGACTGGAAGCCGACCCCAACATAGTTGGGGAAAGGCTAGGCAGATGTGATCCTTGAAACAGTATAACTCTTCATAGGAACATCCATCATTATTATATTTACCTACTCATGCATTTTCTACATCGTTTACTTCAAAAGCTTTCACCTGTCTCCAGAGACATGCAAGGCCGCTATATGTATGTAGTAGGTACATTAAAAAATATACATAATTTTAGATCATTGCGGACCCTGTCGGGCACAGCAAGATAGGATAGAGGACGAGGGCTAATATAATATTATTTGAAAAAAAAAAAAAATTGAATTATTAAATGTTTTTTTAATACTCACTTCCACTATAATTTTAATTATTATTTTTGGTATTTGTTTTTAATTATTCATTAAAATATTCATTAATATTATAATAGCATTTTTTTTCCCATGACTACCGCATTAACTTCAGTATTTTTATCCCAAAGTTTTTAAGCGACCCATTTTTCTTTTCAACAATTAACATCGACGATATCAAATTTTAATTGCTATTAATACTTTTATTGTTGAGTGAGCACTAATCAATACTTTAGCTAAGTGGAGTACACAAAAAGAATTAAAGAAAAATATTTATGGAAATATAAAACTTTTAAGTGGACGAAGACGTGAAATGACTAACAATTCCAGGAAAACCTCTAGCGAACATATTTTTTTATAAATAAACTTTATCTATCCTTCGCTTCCCGTATGCGCAATAATAATTCAATTTGTATAAAACATTCATAAAAAGACCTTCTTATGTCCTTCCAAAACGTCTTTCATACTAACTACGACTCCGAGGAAAATTGTTTTTGACATGATACGTGTGTACAGCAAAATAAATACATATGTCATTGAGGTTCAATGTTATCTAGAGAAGTTATTACAAACAAACTAAACATGTGTCCCCGCGGATGTCAAATCTGACAACCGCGGTGTATCCGTAAATATCCCGGATGAACGCAGTTCAAGGCAGGGCTAAGACAATTTTTATCCTGAACAGCAAAATTTTGCGCAACAATTTTGTTCGCGGTGTCTGCTCTTGTTTACATTGAACCTCAATGCCATATGCCCAGAACGTAGTAGTTAATCGATTCAGGCGTGACTTTGCGGAAATCCATTATAAAATACAATAGACACGTGTTTCACCTCTCGACGAGGCCTCACACAGAGCGACTGGTCAATCGTCATTCTGAGAATGCCTCGCTGAGAGGTGAAACACGTGTCGATTTCTTACAGGCTTTTTTATCACTCTTGAGGAATAGTTAAGCGGAATAGGTTACTAAATATATCTACGTCTATTGTATTTCAGAACATAATATATTGTGGCACTTTTGGCGAAAAATGGTCACTACAATCTTTGGACATCTAAAATACCAAAATCCTAGTTATCATACATACAAATAAACTCATGCCTTCTTCCCACGGGAGTAGACAGAAACCATAGCACGCCATCTGCTACGATCCATAAACACTCCTTTTGCTTCTTTTATGTTCCTACATCTGTTCTTACACGCACACCGGTTGCGAGAACTACGCACCTGAAGAATATCATTGCTAAGGTCACCTACATGTCCGTCTACGGCATCCCCTTCTGGCGTTTCCATTGCCTTCTAATCACCTTTTGTTAGTAGCCTTTCATTCATCCTCTCCTAGATATAAATAATTGTAAAATCTCAAATTGTGCTAGTCTGTGCTAGTAATTTTAAGAACAAAAATTCTACTATTGAACGGACAAAAAGGATTAGTCATCTTAGAATATTAGTGCATGATGCTGTTTTTCATCCATTTGAGATAATACTCCAGCTTTTACAACACGAACTGAAAAGGATAGAGTGGCTTTTCCATTCGCTGAGCACCACAATTCAGCGTTGGACTATTAAAAAGTGGTAAAAATAAACGCCCCTATGCATTGTTGTCCACGGCATGTTCAATTATCTTCTGATGTCAGAAACAGTGATTGAATCTGTTCTGATTTTGGAACGTTTTAATGTAGAGGTGCTCTTTGATCTCAATACTTGTTTTGCCCAACGGTATTTCGGTGCAAATATGACGAACTTCATCCCCCTTGAGGTGAATTTTCGCTATAAAAAGAACTTTTGTGCAAAACTTTATTCTTCTGGACCCGGGTCTAGACTGTGCGTTGTCTATCAGTGAATAAATGAATTTAAGATTGCCTACCGAAAGATGTAGATAGCCTACCGATAATAAAATTGACTGTCCACTGTTACAGAGGATGTGCTCGGAAAAGTTTGCCACGGTTTATTTGTTTGCCAGCATTTGTTTCGTGCGAAGCGTGGCCTTGCGTCGCTATTGACGATCCCACATACATTTTCATACAAAAAGGTGCTATGAACACGTGTAGTTTCACCGTAGGCTGCTGTAGAAAGACGTCTAAGATTTTCCGAAACTTGGTCGACTTTAGCTAAGTCATAATTGTCACTACAGTTTTTTAAATAATTTATAGCCTCACGGACACATGTTCATTACGGCTAATCAAATCATTTAGTATAATTTAGGAATAATTTTGACTAAAAGCCAATTATTATAATTAGTCGATAAGGAGAAGAATAAAAACGTTAGGGTTCCATAATGATATACTTGAAACTACATAAATCAAAATTATCAACCTCAAGTAACAAAATATTATATTTGGACAATAAAATATTTTCGACGGCGTGTTGTGTTCCACGCGCGCCTCAAACAGATGTCAGCACAATTGACGGGGTCCGTTATGGCCGATGCCTGCCAGGGTTGTAGGAAAGTCCGAAAGGGATACCGGGGCCCTTGGCAACAAGCAACTAAGGAACACGGGTGGGTTTTAGTCAGTAAAAGTCTGACAATCATGTCCTCCCACTCCACCCAGAGCGGGAGAAGACATTTGATGATTTCCCACCCTAAAAAAAAACAGTGGAAACTAAAGAGTCTATAATTATTACTCTTCCAAATCTGCTTTCAAGTGTTAAAGCTCAATTTATCAACCACACTTTGACTAAACGAGTCTCAGTCAATACATCAACAGCTTATCTCTGGACCAACTAGGCTACTGGTTGTCTATCCGCTCCAAACGTGAACAGCTCCACTACATCGGCAAAAATAGGTCATGAATATCGGAATAAAAACCGTGTACTGGTTTTAAATGTACTTTGTGTAACCTGTGCTTTAGCGGGACGGCTGCAGAGCTTGGAAAACTATTCGCCATTTAACTGTTTTAGAATAGTGAGAGGGAGCGTAACGTGTGTAAATGTTTCAGCAATCTGCGTTTTAATAGTCTGATAGTTACCTTTGCGGATGTGTGGTGTTATACGAATGGATAGAATAAGAAATAAGTACAAAAGTGGAAGTCTGAAATTAGCACCGGTGACTGAAAAATTTGTGCGGAAATCGGTTGTCATAATAACGGCATATGATGCGGAGGAATGACGAAAATCTCGTGTTTCCTCACAACATTTTCCTCAAGTTTTGGGTATGAATGTCGATTGCTATAAGAGTAGGGGAAGACCAAAGGAACGATGGATGCACTGTGTGAAAGATGATAATTATGATTAGAGTAGGCACGGTGGAATAATTCACCTTTTTAAGGTGAATTATTCAACCGTGCCTACTCTATTTAAAAGCTACGCGACACCGGTAAAACAATTTCTGTGAATTTTTCATAGAAATTGATCGCATCGCGCCTGTCTGCGGGAGCCTTAAAATAGCGGCATGTCATAATTAGCGAATTTACATTGAACGTGTTTTGCTTCTACTCAACCCTCTTCGCTTTATATATTTTTTTCCAGCATCATCATAATTCAATTAGTCGAGCTCTTTAAGATATTTATAATCAAAAGATATAAAGATTTATTGCCGATTAATTCTGGCAAAAAGCTAGACGTGCACTATTGATTTCGCACAACTTTTGATACAATCAATATCACTTCACCAGTTCACAATCTAATAAATATCAATTTTAAACGATGCGCGAACTTGACTCTCCACAGAATATACCGAACATCTCACTAACAAAAGCTTTCAACTTGCCTACTAACCGTTATTAGAACGGACAGTTTAATTTGAACGTCATTACGTTCCAAATTCAAAATGAAGTCGGTAGGCATCGATCTGTTCCAACACATATCGTTACAAATCGGATTGCTGAAACTGTACGGCATATGGTTTTACATACCCTACAGTTTGAAGAATGTCAGATTTTGGATTTGCGTTTTGACGAGAATTGTTCTAGGAATAGCTGTGTTCGTTGTACCGACTGGCGGCCAATTGGTTTACGTGGTGAGGTTGATTTGGTCGGGAAAAGCTGAAATACAAGAGGTGGCTGGGATGTGAGTAACTTGATTTTACCTACAACGGCCTATTTAATAATGTAATGTAATAAGAGGGCCTTTTTGAATTAATTGGCAAAACCTTATGAATATCGGCATCTAAAACGAATAAAATCATTTATTTAGATACCATTTTTTACCCCGATTAGTATATATATATAATAGACTATTTTTAAATATTGTTATTAGTTATCGGCACTTACATAACGTTTTGCAGTTTCTCCCTTAAATTCATTCAAAAGTTGTTTATAAAAGATCGTTTTTTGCGATAAGACGCCCATTGTGTCACCCTGTGAAAACTACTTTTATATCTGTCTTATCACGAATCGAGAACCTCCTCCTTTTTGAAGAATAAGGTATACATTATAAAGAGAATTCTACATAATGTGGTATTTTGTTATACATAACCAAATCTTTTAGTTTACTTTACCTATGTTTTCAAGCATCTTCATTCTTTCTCGTGTCTGTTTAGTGACTAACCTGGTGTCAGAGTTTTAAAGCCTCCCGTGGGCATCTGACTTGGCTTCACATGCCATCGAGGAATGTCTCTCTGGCATGCCGGTTTATGTTTTCCTTCACCGTTTTTGAAGCAAGTGATAATCGGTTTGCATGATTACTGACGAGCATGCTTGATCTACACTTCGGATATAACATGATTATCCTGTTTGGCATGCAATACGTGATCGGAACACTATTGCACAGATGGGCATGAAATCACTTAATTGCCTTCACCGTTTCTAATGACCCGATTGTGATGAGAGAGTAGCACAATATAATGAACTAGCGTCGACCGCGTACATGTCGGAAAATATCCCACGGGAACGTAGGTACTGTCAGAATTATAAGTGCCCTTTATGTTATAAACAAAACTCAGGTTATAAACTATGTATGTGCCAAATTTCATTAAAATCCGTTCAGCCGTTTATGAGCCAAATCCAGAATATACAGCCAGACAAACAGATAAACGGACAAAAATATCGTTACTATCATTATGTTACCTATATTTAGGTACAGATAGAGATGAATTTACGAATTAACTCATCTAATCCAGTAAAAGCTAGCTTACCGTTTGAAATAGCGAATAAAGTCCTTATTAAAGCAGTCTTAAATTCAAGTTGTAAAATATTTGGTTCTTCCGACATTCAACATTTACATCAGGTTAAGCTTAAATAGCACTCCGCCTTGTACAAAATAAAATTTGACTCATAAATTATTGAAGCGTCGACTAATCTCCCCCATCCCTCCATGCCTCTCCATATAGAAGTGGATCGAGAAGTATATTTTTCAGAGGTTAACCTGCCCTGGGCCCCATAAAATTCCCCTTATAGGGCCAAAAAGGGTTGAATATTCTTAGGTGCGCCCAACCAGATCCCCAAAGTACATCATAATTATGTTAATGCACATGGAAAAAACCAATGAAATTTTATGGGGATTTCGGACAATCTATTTACACATAACTTCACAATTTATTGTCTCTGCCTAGCATTTTCCCAACTATGTTGGGGTCGGCTTCCAGTCTAACCAGATGCAGCTACCAGCATACCAGTATTTTACATGGAGCGACTGCATAACTGACCTCCACAACCCAGTAACTGGGTACTACGATACCCCTTGGTAATAGACTGGTTGTCAGACTTTCGGGCTTCTATCGACCCGTAAACGTCCGTCTTTAAAATTAAAATTTTGATTAAATCAGTTTTGATTACATAAAACGGGGACAAAAGAAATACTTTGAAAACTGTAAAAATAACCCTTCCGTGCTCATAAATTATGTTATAACGACACAATAAATCTGCGTCGAAACTGAAATCGCGTGTAACATACATGACAAACCTAAAATGAAACCAGTTTTTTCGAGCTTTCATTTGACTTGTAGGGTCAAATCTTATCAGTGCGGCCTACTTACATAATAATATGATGGGGGAATTAATATAGTAGTGAGGCGTATTTATCGTCACAGATAGAAATCACAGATATTATAAAATAGCAGATAGCAATTGCTCCTACCGATAAAAAATATCTGTTACTTAAAATCACAGATCCTCAAGACTGTTACTGTTAAAACTTCGGATACGATTTTCGACTTTAACGAAAAGAAATAAAGAAGTTATTCAATTGAGTCAATACGTATTTATCGTCTGTACAAAAATCACAGGCTGTGATTTTATAACAGATAGATACGATTTTCGACTTTAAATCAAAAGAAATAAAGATGATAATCGATTGAGATACGTATTTATCAAAAATCACAGCCTGTGATTTAATAACAGATATTTGGATCTGTTATTTTTTTGTCACCGTCACAGTGATCACAGATATCGTGTTTCACCCGTTACAACCCATCTCTAAATTAATAGGCGTTCTTGTGATGACAAGAGAATGTCTTTGACGGAAAATGTCCTCGAAATAAGTATAAAAGTGTAGGAATGTCGCGTGTTACGTTTCACAATACATGCAACGACGAAATGTACCGCTAAATTAACTGAATGTTAGCTGTTGTCAACTTAAGAGGCTGACCACTATTCTTACAAAAAAATCTATTGATTCGAATAAAAAAATAAAACACTATTATTACGTTAGTAAATTATGTTGCTTGCAGCATGTTATAAAAACAAAATTATTGCATATAAACTTGAAATCGCAGAAAAAATCAGCTCTTCGCTACATTTTGATGAGCTATGCGAACAACGCTTTGCGAAAATGTAGGGAACTTCAAATCAGTGCTAAAAGTGGAATACCTCATTTTTTTTCGCGTGTTCAATATTTGTTCGATAGTGAAAGTTGTTCATAATGATGAATACAATGACCCCTTAAGAGATTTAGTGTATGAAAAGATACACTTTATATATTAATATTATGGTTTTTAATCGTTAATGTAGAGTTATTTCCTGGATTTTTTCAATCGTATCAAATTAGTTGTTATGTTTCGACACCCTAACTAGCATTATATTATCCTGAAGAAAATCATATACAGTATTTTAACTAACAAAAGGCGTTCCCGTTAACCTGCAATAGTATATCGTGTATACATGCTAAAAAAAATATTACCAATAAAAAAAAAAAAAAAATTTTTTTTTTTGTGTCTTGAAATTTTCACAAAACGATTAAATTGAAACGTAAAAGAAACACTCTGTACACGCACACTTGTATTTCAACGTAGAAAAACAAGTGTGATATGTGGGCGTGTACAGAGAGTTTATTTTCCGTAACAATTTAATATTTTTTGTGAATATTTTACTATACAAAAACAAAAAAAAACTTTTTTTTTTTAATGTTAATATTTTTTTTAGCATGTGTAGCCGCTATACTATTGCAGGTTAACGGGAACGCCCTTTGTTAGTTAACATACTGTATTTTTCTGATTTTGTTCACTACAGTGGATCATAATACTTTTAGACATTTTAAAACTAGCGTTTAGCTCCTGTAGTCCCCTTAAGCAGTTCTTTATAGTTATGTGGTTGCAGTTTACCGTTCCGCACTCCAGATAACACGACTTTATGACGCCATTTAAAATGGCCATTCACACTAGTTCACCTGTTTGATACGGCCAACTACAATAGTATTTTACACGTTTTCCTAAATTACCTACTATACACTACTTCTGAGAACGAGGTCCTGGGTACGATTCGAAGGTCAGGCAAAGTGTGCCTGAAATCTGGATTTGTGCCCGGTTTGCAATATGGTTGCCCCCTTTTACATCGTGTGTCCGATGTAAAAGGGGGCGACCCTATAGTTACAGTTATGGCGAATCCTTCGGGAAATACATACGTATTATGTGTTATGTAACCTAATGATTGAACTCTGGCTGTTAAAACAAAGTTGACTATCATAATATTTGTTGCCAGTTAGTTAGCAGTCATTATAATCTTGTTATTTTTATCCGACTGCGGCGAAGAAAAAAGGAGGGTTATGATTTTGACCGGTTTGTATGTATGTATGTACATCTGTTCCCTCCTATCTTCTAAACCACTCATCACATTTTAACAAATGAGGTATCGTTGGAAGCGCCTTGATCGTCTGCTGGTTATTGACGTCACATTAAAAATGGCGCCCTCTAGAGGACATAGAGTCGGGAACTTAAAAAAAAAAATGTTTAATCGTACCATGTTGGATATCAAATGAAAGGGCTTAATGAGCACATTTAAAAAAAAAAATATTGTAACCCCAAATACATTAAAAAATAATTAAAGTCATTAGAACTAAAACCCAACTACGACTAAAAAGGTATAAACAAAACACCACAGATAGATAAATAAAAAATCCGGAGTCAAACTTGTTAGGGCATAAATCGGACAGATTACGTGTGACTCCGGATTTTTTATTTGTCTATCTGTGGTGTATTTTTGCTTTGTGTATTCTTTTAGATAACGTTTGTCATTCCTCTGAATATGGGTCCTATATAAAAAGAAATATTTCCTACACCAAAACCAGTCACAGTATCCCCGTCAGTATTAAAACAAACTAAACAGCTAAATGACATTATAAATAGTAGTTAATCCTTTCCCAGCCACAAAGGTCTGCTTATTACCTTAACAAAACGAAATAGCACAACTCACTAATTAGATATTCCATGTTTCAGCATAAACTTAATTCTGACAGAGTTGCTTGTATCGCTAAGGCTTCTGGATTTGAGCTTACGCCGGGATTTACTCATGCAGCTGTCAGACCAGCTCAAGAGCGAGGAGTTTAAGTTTTACTCGAAAGACCAGAAGAATATATTGGAAAAGGCTGTCAAATTTTCCAGAAGACTGTTTTGGATTTTGATGTTTAGCAGTCACTCGGATGTGCTTGGTGAGTGGCGGTTCTTTTACTTAGGTATTGTTCGTCGAGTCGTTGAGCTCCTTAAGTTCTGAGTTGAGCTCCACTATAACTAACAAATTCTTGCACTAACTAGACAGTTCCACTCAAATCTGTGTGGTTCTTTCCTCAAAAGACCATTTCAGACGCTTATTTACATGGTCCTCATATGGCCTGACCAAGATTATGTCTAGACTTTAAAAGAGACTGCAATCTCTGAGTTTGTTTCGGCCTTTCTTCGCAGAGTAGTCAGATAGGAAACGCTGATCTCTTCTAGCTTATTTTTACTATTTTATAATATTACGTGTAAAAGTGATTCTATTAGCCTATTTACGTAATGAATAATTTCATTTAATTTCATTAGAGTTTTGAAATAGCGGAAATCATGCTGCCTTTTATGACAATGGAATTCTGATACTTGCGCATTTTTTTTGCATTAATTGTATAATAGGCCAGTTGTTAGCGACGCTACTCAAAAGTAACGCGAAGAGCGAAGCCACACGATGCGGTGACGCTACGTCATCCTTCATATAAATAAAAGTGACATGCGTGAGTTGCGTCGTTGCACGTCATCGCAACGCACCGTGGCGTTGCGATGACGTGCAACGACGCAACTCACGCTCAACAGACCTGACAAGGAGACCAGAGAAACGAATCGGGGAAGGATGTTACGGTGCGATGCCGAGCGTCTGAGCGGCGTAGCGGACCACAGTGTTGCTTGTACTAAAGAAAACTGGCACACCCAACACCGAGTCGCTGCGACGTCATAGTATGCGGCATTGCGTTGCGACACCGCATTGCCCGTGTGGCACTCGGAGCGTTGAAAACATAGTGATGCGACAACGCAACGCGCCGGCAACGCCTGTGTGGCTTCACTCCAAACTCAAATCACCAATGGGTAGCCAGAATGTCTGAAATGAATATTTCAATTTGGGCGGTTCGTACAAACGCAATTTAGTTACTAATGCGTTTTTAACTAGCTCTTGAGCGGTGTTGTGAGCCATGGGCATTACAGTTGTGATATTACAGAAATCACTAACAAAACTGCCTTTTAAGAAAATAGTTCCTTGCGCATTTATGTTTTACCAATAATTGTCTGTTATTGTCATAGTGTACCTAGTTGTCGTTGTCTACATTCATAGTGCGAAAAAATATCGTAAATGTTTTGGCACGATAAACATAAACAATTTTGTTGCTATGAACACTTGACTCTCAGTGCGTGTGTGTCAGGTAGGATGCTTCAATTGATACTCGTAATATAATCTCACACAACAACACGAGAAGTGATGTTTTTTATAGTTAAGGGGCCCGATCACACGTATCACTACCACACGACATCGCAGCGAGAAAATAGGGGCAAGCAGTGGTTACGTGTAGTTTCACGGCAGCTTCTTTCAGTTGTGTTGTGGTAACTACAAACTTTCGATGCGGATGCGTTGTCGCTTTTAGTTGCGATGTGGTTATATTGTAGTAGCTAGTGTTTGCAGACAGACAGATCGTTGTGTTCGCGATATGGTTGCGTTGTGGCTGCAACGTGGTCGGTATCGCCCACGGTTGATTTTGGCGGCCAAATGTGTTTTGTGTAAATAAACTATTAATTTTCATACAAATTAACGACCGTCCACATGTCGCTGTGGTGTCGTTGTGGTACGTATGAACGTGCCCAAAACTTCAAGCTATGTCACATACAGAGATCTATAGTTCTTTAATTACGTAACCATACTCGTATATATTGTTAACAAAATAGTAAAGTTATAATATACATAATTATAGCTAACATAACGTGCAATTAAAATAATTGCCTGAACTTTTTTTGTGTATACCTAAAGAGTAAATGTTTTTTTTGTGCAACGTTGCAAAGGGGAAAGATGAATGTTGTTTGCCAGTATAATTAATTATTTTACCTTGTGTACTCTACTTACGATTTAATTGGTATCGGTTTTATTCCAGTACACGTTGTCGTGGTACCAGCTTTACGTAATTTTGAAACTTTACCTCTGAAGATGGATCTCATTCTCATTGATGTTAATAAGGAGTCGTATTTTAATTATGTACTCGCTTATCAGGTAAAAGTGTTAGAGATTTGCGTACATTCATTATTTCTTCTTCTGTATTTTGTAATCTCTCTACTTTTATTTTTGTAGAAGTTTTTTCTTGTTACTCAGTGTTTTTGTATAATTACAGATATTGTACAAACCAATGATGCTGGCAACATTCACGGCGCTGCAAACATTGCCCTGGGCCGCAATGTCTTGTGCAAGTAAAATTAATTTAGCATATTATTTAGCATAAAGTAATGTATAAAATCTGAATAATGTCATAAATCTCGTCAAATAAAGTTATCCCCGAAAGCCAGCGCTTAGGGGAGAGTCGGTCGACATGGGTCCATATTTTGGGAAAATCAGAAACAAAAACATTATTCCCATGTAAGAGGATAAAGTAGGATTAACAAAAAATCATTGAGTATCGTTACACGTCGGCAAAGCAAAATCCGAAACAACGCCGCGGGGCATAAAAAATATTTCCACGAAAAGTAAGACAACAGAGTTTCCGTTCCGTTTTGAATATTAACATCACACGAACGACGTTCAAAGGGTGTTAATCCTGCAAAAAAATCCTTTCCACGTCTAAAACTTTTTACAGTAGTAGTAGGTACTCCACGATTTATTTACCTTCCAGTCAGCCAATTGGACGTTTTAATTTATAACTTTGAAAATATGAAAGACCTCGTTAAAGCCACCGCAGCTGAAAGGCGCTGCAATGAAAATGAAGCATTTAAAGAAAATTTCAAAAGATATGTTCTTCATCACTGCTCTATAATAAGGTAAGTAAATAATTCACCAATTAAGTAAATACTGAAATGCTTTTTTACTTTTTATGATACGAATGACTTCCTCGAAAGATATGCAAATTAATCTTATTTATTTAAATGTAAAACAGCCAGCTCTTTGCTTCCCTTTCAGATTTGTAAATACGATACAAGGTGCATTTGGTGGTCAGATAACAGCAACGTTATTTTTGAGTACTGGTATTTTGGGTACTACTGCAGTTCAGATATTTTCGGTGAGTCCTGATCCCAAAGATATATTATTATCCTTAAAATAGTTATTTGATCCAGTCATGACTTTGCGGAAATCCATTATAAAATACAATAGACGTAGATTATATTTAGTAACCTATTCCACTTAACTATACTTCAAGAGTCAAAAAAAACCCTCTAAGAAATCGACACGTGTTTCACCTCTCAACGAGGCATCCTCAGGATGACGATTGTGCGTCCAGCGCTCGGTGTGGTAACACGTCGTGTTCTGGTTTGCAATTGGTCAATCGTTATAGTTAGTTAAGCGGAATAGGTTACTAAATATATCTACGTCTATTGTATATTATCCTTTAAAAAATGCAGTTATGACTCGAGAAACACTCACAAATAACAATTCTTATATAATTTTGCTGTCCGGTTACATAAGGCATGGAAATTAACGAGAGAAACTGCACAGTTCGTTCTTATTCATAATTTTTTTTGCTATATTTTTTTGCAGATTCAGTCTCCTCTGAAGAACATAACGGAAGTAATATGGGTTATGGCTTACTTGTTGGTTTTCATTGGTAATCTTTTCATTGACTGTTACTTTGGAAATAATATCACTATAAAAGTAAGTACTTCTCTTTTAATCCAAAATGAAACCTTTAAATTAAAATAGGACATAATTATAGCCAGTATGTATAAGTTTCTCTTTTTACAAAAAGCTAAATAAAAATCCACGACTCGAAAATTCTAAAATGTTCCCAAAAGAGCTCTTCGTGTTCCAAACTACTATTTGATGTACCGCAATGACCAACTTTACCCTGCTTTTAACACGTTTTTCATGTTGATTCTATTTTTAGAATCGCATTCACACAGCAAACTTCACTTCACCTAAACTATCGTAGTTTGGTTATATTAATTAAAAGGTTTAAAAGCAAAAGTAAATATTATGTCGTTTTAGGTCAATAACTATTTGGCAAACCTAGGGCGAACCATCGAAAAAGAAATGAACTGTCTAAAGAGGAAGCCGAAAAGTGCAAAATTGAAGTCTTTCACGACTATTTTTATAAGTCTGCAGTGCTGTTCTGTAATGTACTCATTAACTCACGATTCAAAAGCAAATTGGTATTTTTATAATTATATCACAGATTTTCTCTTGAACACCTTACCAATTCCAATAACCTAATAATGGCTTAAGTATGCGTCATACTTGGTATTCAAGTGAGCCACAGCATAGAAAAGGCTCCAAACTGGGGGCCTAAACCGGCCACATTAGCAATTCCTCTAAAAGCAGTTCATTTCCTGAATGCCAGCTATCATTAGCCTTTCCTCTAATTTGACATAAAAGCAATTCATAATTTGTGGACCATTTTACGAATCTGCATAAAAAAAACTATCAAACAGATGAATTATTTCGTAATATGATTTACACGCAGATCATATTATGAATTGTCAGTTTGTGAAATTTTACGATGATTCATAATATGATTGTGCTAAAGTTACAGTTTTAAAACCCCTGTAATCAAGAATCCAGCACATGATTCTAAACCCACAGCGTAGAAATATTTCGTAGTTTATTTTTTTTTAATCTGCTGTTTTAAACAAATGTGCAATACCTACATGGGCATAAGACGAAAAATTTCAACGCTTGTGGGTATAGAATCATGTAGGTACTGAATTTTCCTTACACCCCGTATATATCTTCCATCCTATTAATATCTAATACAACAGAAGTATCCGCTTCAGGCAAATCATCAGCCAGTTCCATACAAAGAAACTAAAAAAAAACAGTAGAAGTGGCATATAAACCTCGATAGCCGGTGACATCACACCTCGACCCTTGTTACCGGCACGTGCCAAGCCAATTCAGTTATCCTCCCTAAACTAGTGGCCGACCTTTAGGATGAGCTCTAAGCCTCACCCAAGGGTATCCTTACCGGTTACTAGGTATGAATTCAACGAAGTCTCCTGACAAACCGGTTTAGGGATCAGAAGATTTAGGCACAGTACATGCACTGTTGAGTACCTGATCATCGGCCATTTTTTAAGCAATTTCAAGTTGCCAAGGTTTAAATGAAGTGTAGTTTAAAATTGATGGGATTAGTTTATTAGTTTTAAGTAGGATGCAAAGCGTTAGTTCACTTGTAGTGTTAGATAGTATATAGTCTTATAGTCTTCTCGATATTGATCAAGCAGTCTTAATTGGCACTTTCCATCATAAAAACGGTAGGAAAATTTCAAATTCAGCAGTTTCTGGACTAATGAGAGATATAATCTAGAGAACTACATACATTTATGTACTTTAGAAACTCGCCTAGAGCTTGACAATAATTCTGGAAACTCATTGCTCTGTGTGACATCTAGATATCTTTCTGAATAACCGACTCCTTCACAATTCAAAAGTACGTGTAAATGATTTAATTCAAATATATAGGTACTTTGTATCATTCTCATTTCAGAGCATGCACATATCGACAGTAGTGTTCTCCTGCCCCTGGATCGAGCTACCGACAACCCTCAAGAAGAACCTAGTTATTTTCATAGCAAAGACTCAGAGACCACTCGTCATTACAGCTGCAAAACTGGTTCCTGTTTCCCTCGAGACATTCACCAAGGTAACACGTTAGCTATCCACTGACCTATTTATACCAATAATTTGTCAGATTATATAAGAAATATTCCGGATAAAATGGAATAATTGGGTAGCGATAAGACTGTTATAATAAATACGTGGAATTATTATGATATTTCCGTTTCTGATATTCAATTATTTTTATAATGCCATTTTGGAGATATTGTCCTTGATTTATATTGTAGATTTCCCGAAGAGAGCCACGTGTATGGTTTGGTAATAATAAATAAATCCTCCTTATAAATAATAATAATCTTCTGTTGTTTTTCCAGGCGGAATTTCTCAGTAGCGCCCGGAGTTTGGATTTGTATTGATAGCAAATTGGCAATAGCCTCTCCCCTTATTACATGGGACTTAAAACATAACTGGCAAAATGTGGTTGTACCTACTACCCAACCCTTCGGGGAATCAAGGCATGATGTTGTTTCCATACTTAATATTATACGAAAGTAAATAGACCTGAGTAAGGACCTAAGTAGGAGCTCGTGGCTAAGTAATAACAGCCACACGGATCGATCCATCAGGTTAAGCTACGCTTGCTGGGGCTGGTCCGTGGGTGGGTGACCATCTTTACATATCAAGACTCCTCCGTGCCTCGGAAAGCACGTTAAGCCGTTGGTCCCGGCTGTCATTAGTGGATCTTTGACAGTCGTTACGGGTCGTCAGAAGCCCGAAAGTCTGACAACCAGTCTTGCCAAGGGGTATTACCCAGCTACTGGGTTGTGGAGGCAGTCGCTCCATAAAAAATACTGGTATTCAGCTGCATCCGGTAGACTGGAAGCCGACCCCAACTTGTTTGGGAAAAGGCTAGGCAGATGTTATTGTTGTAAGGACAATCTTTTTACGTCCGTAGTACGTACTAGGTACGTAATTTCCGATCTCCACGCGGGCTCCACGCGAGTAAAAGCTAGTGTCTTTGGGGCTACGGCGAAGTTGTTGTCATGGAGAGCCGTAACATATCCAATGATTGGGATGGAACTAGTATATTTAGGCTATTGTTTTAGCTATAAAGTTCATTGGAATGATTTGGGCAAGCAGTTTTAGGTCAATAAATAAATGTATATAATATAATTATTCGAAAAACTACTAAAACAAATGTACAAATAAAGAAATTCTTTGTAATACATTTGACAGTCTTGTCCTTTCGATTATTTTTCGGATTTGTCTAACAAAAAGATCTTATTTAATAGAAAAATATTCTCAAATAGAAATAAGTTTTTCTTTGTTTGTCAGAATATTTTTTTCGTAATCCAATAAATGCCAATGGAAAATTCAGGGCAGTAGGAAAAGGGACCGACACGCTTTGAAACTGTCGAAACGCTCGCTAAGTTAACTGTCGGATCCAGAGGACTATTTTTACTTTAAGGGGAAAAGCTATCCAATTCCTTTATGGCGGAAGGTGATCAATAAAAATATAGAACAGATAGCTTTTGTAGATCTCTCTTTTTGGTATCGTTTGTAAGATACATACATCATGGTTTTGTGCTTACGTTTTGAAAGAAAAATTATTTATTTGCCATAGAATCTTGAGCATTATGAACAATACTTGAACGTTGAGCAGAACAAGTGAATACTAGTACTGGTAGAGTACTCTATAGGTAAAAGCTTGTGTCTAAAATTAGACACGGCGACCAAATGATCGCTAACCAAATTATAGGCCATTTGGTTAGCGTTCATTTGGCCACCGTGTTCAATCTGTATTTTATAGTTGGTTGTTGTATTTATGGTCAACCATCATCACCTGTATAGTCCTTCTCCCAACTGTTTTCGGGGTCAGGTTCCCGTCTAACCAGGTGCAGCTGAACACCAGTATTTAACGGCGGGACTGCCTATCTGACCTGAACCAGTTACTGGGTAACACGATACACCTTGGTAAGACTGGTAGTCAGACTTTCGGGCTTCTGACGACCCGTAACTACTGGCAAAGATTCACGAATGACAGGTGCGGCCAACAGCTTAACGTGCTTTCCGGAGACGGAGAGCTCTCAGTATGTCACCCATCCACGGACCGACCGTGGCAAGCGATGCATAACCTGATCCATCGACCCATGTGGCTGTTATTACTTAGCAACAAGCCTCTCGTAATTATGATCAACCAATCACAAAAACAAACAATTTTATTTGACTGTTCTTATTTATTTATTTATTTATTTCTGGCCAACCAACAATTGTTTATACTATTACATTTTCAAATAAAGATTCTTATATAAAAGGGTTAGTATAACAATTTATTATAGGTTAGCACCGCATAATAAGTGTAACCAGTTATATTAAAGCTTAAGGCAAAATTTAAAACAAAGTTTTAAGACAGAATTAAAATCCAAATTAAATACAGAATTTAAAAAACATAATCAAAATTGAATTAGTACAAAATTAAAATTAAATAAAAATTAAATAGAAATCATAATTAAATACTAAATTAAATACAGAAATTAAAAAACAAAGTCAAAATTATACGAAATCAAAATTAACTACAAAATCACAATTAAATACAAAAATAAATGCAGAATATTTAAATACAAAAAAATAAAATAATTTAAAAGCACAATCAGAATAATGGAATACAAAATCGAATTCTTCAGAAAGGTCAGTTGCGTAGTACTCGCACCGCACATGTATAACCAGATGTATGAAGTTCTTGCAACTGGCATGTATCAGATGATTGTATGAACGTAAACGAGGCAAAAGGAGTATGTAAGGATCATAACAGGTGGCGTTATATAGTTTTTGCCTACCCCCATAGGAAGGAGTTAGTTTATGTATGCATGTATACCTATATAAACTCACTACTTATTTACTTATTCTACTTGATCAGGGTTTTAACATCTGTCAACATTTACGTTAAAATGCCTCATAGGTACCCTCGTAAAATGCGTGACTGCAAATATAAATGAAAAGCTTCAAAACCTTGTAACTTGAACCGTGCAGACAGCTCTCAGAAATAGAGTGGAAAACTAACAAGTTTTATCATATTTAATACGAGTATTTAGTTAGCATAGTTAGCAGGAGTTTGCAGTAGTCAGAGTTGGGTTTAGAGTTTGTTTACCTGGCAACGGTTTATTAATACCCAAAATAGCTCCAAATTAAAGTTGGTAATCAAAAGGTAAAGTTAAAGGAAAAGTAAAAGGTAAATTTAAAGTAATCAAAACATTTATTATTTCATTTTGAGCATGATGTAGCGTCCTGTAAAAAGTAACTTCATACATTATTTTATTTAACCCTGTGGTTGGGAAGTTTTTGAATATTTTTAGGTTTTAGGGTTCCGTACCTGAAGGGTTCCAAACGGATGCCTATTACTAAGCCTCCGCTGTCCGTAAATCCATCCGCCCGTCCGTCCGTCTGTCTGTCAGCGGGCTGTATCTCATGAACCGAATAGGTAGACAGTTGCAATTTTCACGGATTGTGTATTTCTATTAGGTACTGCTATAAAAAAATCCTAACTAACATTATAATGAACAGCTGAACGGATTTGGATGTTTGGCATAGGGGTAGACCATGAACTGGAAGAGGACATAGGATATTTTTTATCCCAATATCCCCGCGGGATCGAGACTTACGCGGGTGAAACCGCGCGGCGCAGCTAGTATTATATAAAATTTTAAAATAGTTAATAATAATAATGAATGCGAGTCCGTCTCGCACTTAGCCGACTTTTTAATGTATAATTAATCATGTATTATTAACCTTGTACTTGTAGTATTTTATTCGCTAAGACAACACACACTACTTTATTAAGACTCTTACGGATACTGAGAAAGGTCGTTATGACATTGTAGACAACAGAGCCCTATAGAATAACCTCAAAATTCTAAATATAGAAAAACTCGACTAAATAAATATTCCCAATCTCTATTGATCTGACAATAGATGTCCCGATAACTGATTATTAAGATAAGTACCAATGTGAATGCCATAAGCTAAGACGTCATAGTTCATTTCCAGAAGGACAATCATTATTCATCGTCGTTTATCATATTTTTTGTCCTCAAATATTTGGGATCACTTCCAAGATATTCCCATTGTCATTGTACAATTGAGAAGATAAGTCCCGGCGGTATTATTTTTATTATATTACTAGATTTGTCCCGCGACTTTGTCCCTGTGAAAATTGCCCAGCCGCGCTATTACTTCGATTTCGCTTAGCGTTTTTTCTGACTTTTTTCTTTTTCTCGGCTCCTAAGAGTCCTAGCGTGATGTTAAAGAGCCTATAGCGTTCCTCAATAATTTTGCTATCAAATGCAAAAACTTTTATTTCAATCTGACTTGCAGTTGTAGAGATGACGTTCAAACAAACTCTTCAGCTTTATTTTAAAAAGTATAGACATGATAATTTTGTTTATGAAGAATATTGGTCTGCAAATATTTGGCTACGGAATATTTTTGGAGACACCCATTTGGTGGTAACGGTATTGTAAGATATTCCAATGTTTATAATGTACATTTTTTGTTGTTTACCAGACATTTGAGTACATGGATTGAAAGGTACTTTAAGAGAAAATTGTAATAATAGGGAACAAAAAAGAATTGTCACGAATCAGAACTGCAAAGATACAGGTAGGCACGTTGAAACTCTTCAACAAACTATTAATATTATTACCTATATATATTATCCTATATTTCATTTAAAAACATATTATTTACATTTTTTTATATAAAAAAATGCATTAAAAATAGTAGCCAACCGGTATCGGGAACAGGGTCCAAGCTACCGGTGGTCACGGCTCCTGAGAGAGGAACCTCCTTACGATACGTGTCGTGTCCACAAGTACCGCTTTCTGGATCAAGCCTTTGATCTAGCTGCCTAACGAGCACAATTTATTTTATTTATTTATTTATTTAGGTTAGCCAACAATTGTTTACACAATACATTTAAAATTATTTGCTTAATGGTAGCTACAAGAATAAGTGTAACAATTACTTACAGGCTAACGCAACATGCACCGTTTTTGGTTTTACATAGGTAATGTTACAAAGCCAAAAAAGGATATTTACAGTAATAAATCATTTTTGGTAATAACGAAAATAGCATTCTAAATAATTTACAGTGGACAATAAAAGATTGGTAACATTAATAAATTAAATTAAATTAAAGTACTAAAATAAATTAATTTGTAAAAATCCCTTATAAAATAATAAAACAATGACTGCACTTTATTATAATAATTTTTTTGTTGTTACTTTTTATTATAATAAGTATGGTTTTATCAACAAAACAAGCCATCACAGATACCTAAACAATGATTACACATTCGATTCTCTACTGCGCACTAGAATGTTCGGTATTATTTTTAAAAATACAAAGCTTTTGTTAGCGACTGTTTGCCTTCACAGTAAACTGTATTTATTAGTCAAGTTCATTAGTTGTTTCTAGGACTACATGTATTTTCACGAAAACCAGCTCAAAATTAATTGGTTCGCGAAGGTTTTTCAAGGAATTTGGTAGTTTTATTCTTTGTATTACTCAGTTAGTGCTTTTATTACATTTTTATGATTCGAAGTATGTAGTTGCAGTTTGTGTTTGACCTAATAACTGCACTCGTGAGCTGTTGTGTCATACATTTTGACAAATATTTTCTTAACACGGTTTCGCTTTTCCAGTAACTGTCAGTTAGGTTTTATTTATAGCCTGAAAACTGTCGCGAAAATAGTCTCACATTCTTTACCTTTTAAAAGATTTTAAGTGACTCCAACTGTAAAAATCACACCATGAAAACTTAGGTGAAGTGAGATTGAATTGAATTGTCAATACTT
Organism: Lithophane socia; assembly: GCA_947522985.1. NCBI lineage: Eukaryota > Metazoa > Arthropoda > Insecta > Lepidoptera > Noctuidae > Lithophane > Lithophane socia. The sequence goes on from OX383267.1 coordinate 5,196,630, forward strand.
TCAAACCTAGCATCAGGTGAAATGACAGTTCACTTCACTTATGTACTGACGGTGAGGTTACAGAATATATCGGTATATCGGCACTAATCAGCAGTAGAAAACGGATTTTGGAATAAATACCTATATACAACCAATAGATTTAAATTATTACACACAATTTTTATTTGATTTTTAGTCTACAAAATGATTACATCTCTACTTGGTTATACTGTGTACTTGGTTATAGTGTTTACTATTTGAGGTTTGGCGCTGATAGCCGAAATACAGGCTTTCGTCTAATTCAGCTACAAATATCTAATTCATTTGTTACAAGAAGATATAGCCTGTATGTAAGACATGAGTATCATTGTAAACAATTATTGAAATAAACTCATTATTATTTCGTTTATTTATTTTTATTCCATAAAAAACAAAAAATATTATTATTTAAATAATTATTTATTTATTTATAATGATTAATTATTATCATTAGACTATACATAAACTTTCGAAGTATTAGCTTCGTTCCATTTTTTCATTAAAGCTTCGGTTATTTTCACGCACCACGAGGATTCCAAACTTTGTTGTGAAGCCATCATAATAAATCATTTCAACATTATTTGATTTTATAATTTGATCCATTATAATATTTAGAAAAAGTTTGATATTAAATCTTATTACTTAGTGGAATATTCAAAAAGTTTACGGCGATAGCAATCAGAATGTATTTTATCTTAGGAGTATTTCAAGAAAATTTCTTTAAAAGCAGCAATTTGTAAAAAAATATATTTACCGTTTATTTTAAGATAAAACTTTACATCTTATTTAGGTCCATATTCACGAGGCGCTTTATAACTTTTATTATGCCTATTTTTATGAATAAATAATTCATCTCTAAGTTATATTAAAGTTTTAAGAAAATGCCGTGAATATTAAAGCATAAACAAACATTAAGTTAGAACTTATCAGTTTTTCTGTAGATTCTGCCTACCCCAGGGGTAGAAGGCGTGAGGGCGTGGGGAAGAATAATTCCCACTTACAAATCACATTGATCTAATCATGTTCTAATATTATTGTTGTTGACTTAGCTACTATAATTTCACAAATATATAATATGCATGTATGTAGCATGCATGCCAATTGGGACAATCATCAATCGGAAGGTAAATAACATCACGCCTGTAATTCCCGAAGGGTTAGGCAGAAGTGTACCCATAGTACACCCAAATTTCGCCAGGTATGTTTAAGTCCCATGCAATAGGGGGCGAGACTCAGGCAATAATCGGGCACAAATACCTGACTCCGGGCTGAGAAATTCCTAATGGAAAAACTCAATAACACTTCGGCTGATCTGGAATTAGACCCAGGACCTCATTCTCAGCGGTAGCACTTGCGACCATTAGATCAATGAGGCAGTCAGACCAATTCAATCAAAAGCTATAATTATGGCATTCAAGCTGCGTGCAAATCTGCTTTCATACATTCTTTCCTAGCTATACACGAAGCGATTTTTATCCGTACACTATAATACTTCCCGTTGATTTCAGAATCAAGATTGTGTAATCTAAAACTGGAGCATAATATTCTCGAGAGGGATCGGTTTGAAGCAATTTTCCTCTTCATTATGCGTCTATAGGCTTGCCTGTGATCAGAGTAATATTACCTATATATAGCCTTCGGCGACAAACCAGGGATAGGCAGGGATAGCATACTATCCGAAATGGAACTGTGTTATCAAAATAATTTGTAACTAGACGTTGTCAGAAATACTTATTATCATTGAAAGCATTATTTACATCTGTATTTGAGGTCAAAGTTCACCGTTCAACTGTACCGTTATTGTTTTACCACGAGCGTCACACGTTCAAGTGACACGCATCGTGCGACAGTGACTGCGTAGAAAACAAATGACAGAAGTTGTTTAGAGCATGCACGAGTCACCGTGACGACTGGCAGAGAGACGCAAGAAAACTGGTGACGCCCGTGCGTGTCGCTTGACGCAAGTTGCGTATTATGTCGTATCAGTCAAGGCCGTGAACGAGGCCTGAGCTGAATTTAATATCAAACTTTTTCTAAATATTATTATTTAGAAAAAGTTTGATATTAAATCTTATTACTTAGTGGAATATTCAAAAAGTTTACGGCGATAGCAATCAGAATGTATTTTATCTTAGGAGTATTTCAAGAAAATTTCTTTAAAAGCAGCAATTTGTAAAAAAATATATTTACCGTTTATTTTAAGATAAAACTTTACATCTTATTTAGGTCCATATTCACGAGGCGCTTTATAACTTTTATTATGCCTATTTTTATGAATAAATAATTCATCTCTAAGTTATATTAAAGTTTTAAGAAAATGCCGTGAATATTAAAGCATAAACAAACATTAAGTTAGAACTTATCAGTTTTTCTGTAGATTCTGCCTACCCCAGGGGTAGAAGGCGTGAGGGCGTGGGGAAGAATAATTCCCACTTACAAATCACATTGATCTAATCATGTTCTAATATTATTGTTGTTGACTTAGCTACTATAATTTCACAAATATATAATATGCATGTATGTAGCATGCATGCCAATTGGGACAATCATCAATCGGAAGGTAAATAACATCACGCCTGTAATTCCCGAAGGGTTAGGCAGAAGTGTACCCATAGTACACCCAAATTTCGCCAGGTATGTTTAAGTCCCATGCAATAGGGGGCGAGACTCAGGCAATAATCGGGCACAAATACCTGACTCCGGGCTGAGAAATTCCTAATGGAAAAACTCAATAACACTTCGGCTGATCTGGAATTAGACCCAGGACCTCATTCTCAGCGGTAGCACTTGCGACCATTAGATCAATGAGGCAGTCAGACCAATTCAATCAAAAGCTATAATTATGGCATTCAAGCTGCGTGCAAATCTGCTTTCATACATTCTTTCCTAGCTATACACGAAGCGATTTTTATCCGTACACTATAATACTTCCCGTTGATTTCAGAATCAAGATTGTGTAATCTAAAACTGGAGCATAATATTCTCGAGAGGGATCGGTTTGAAGCAATTTTCCTCTTCATTATGCGTCTATAGGCTTGCCTGTGATCAGAGTAATATTACCTATATATAGCCTTCGGCGACAAACCAGGGATAGGCAGGGATAGCATACTATCCGAAATGGAACTGTGTTATCAAAATAATTTGTAACTAGACGTTGTCAGAAATACTTATTATCATTGAAAGCATTATTTACATCTGTATTTGAGGTCAAAGTTCACCGTTCAACTGTACCGTTATTGTTTTACCACGAGCGTCACACGTTCAAGTGACACGCATCGTGCGACAGTGACTGCGTAGAAAACAAATGACAGAAGTTGTTTAGAGCATGCACGAGTCACCGTGACGACTGGCAGAGAGACGCAAGAAAACTGGTGACGCCCGTGCGTGTCGCTTGACGCAAGTTGCGTATTATGTCGTATCAGTCAAGGCCGTGAACGAGGCCTGAGCTGAATTTTTCATTGGTAGGTCATAATCAAAGTCACCCAAAGAGAAATGGAGAGGGCTTTGCTTTCTGTTTCGATCAGGAGTTTCCCTACTGATCGAAACAGAAATGAAGAGATCCGTTGGAGAACCAAGGTAACCGACATAGATCACCTAAAAAAGAAACCGTGTGTAAATTCGGCCTAAGTCCACATTTTAGCGGTACATAAGTTTCGCATTTGCAAAACTATCAGATTCAAGGCGCGCAGCCATTTTTATTAGGGAAACTCATCACGTGCGTATGTACCAACACATTAATAGATACAAACTACTAAATTATTCATCAGGAGTCGTACTGGACCCAGAAAACCTCGGGACCCACTGTCCCAGTGGGATGAGCCCGGGTTCTGTAGTTTAATCTTTGCCAATTAAGCTTGGACACAGGACGCCATAGAATATGCTATATCATTTTTACTGTCTACAATTTTATTATCTTTCTCGTCTGAACTAATTAAATGTAGGCAATTATGCTCGCGTGAATTATTTTTATATTAAACGAATGTTATATTTTTAAGTAGACTTTTATAATTATAAAAAAATATTTTATTTATGAAAGAAGATGCTGTTTTTAGCCATAGTATTATAATATCTGTGGCCATACATATTATAAGTGCATTAAAATTACTTTTTACAGAAAATTTCTTATAAATTGTAAATTATCACCCATTAAATTATATTCTGCACTTCTCAGACAAAATGGCCTCATCTCGCGTTTCTCCAAAGAAAACAGAGTTTCAAATGTTTTCATTACATTCCTACCTTTACAGAAACTTAACCTAAGAAAACCCTTTAAATACATGTGTTATGGGTTACCCGTTACTCTGTTTCCAAAACATCTGTATTTCCCGGGTCGGCGGCCTAATTTTCGTATTAATTCGGACTAAGGGATTTTGAATGAGTTATTCTCTTTTGCAGGTCATGAATTGGACTTACAAGGGTTTTGCTGTCATTAATCAGATGAAGAAATAATTTAAAATAATAAGTGGTCTTATTTAGTCTGTAACTATTGATTTATACATTTCCTCTTCTAAAATTACATTGGAAGCACTTAAAAGCAGCTATTCAATTACTTTTTGTATTGTTTCCGATAAAAACCGTTGCATCATTTATAAAGTTTTCTAGCGATACAATAGTGTCTTGGTAATGCAAGTTTCATCTTTTGCCTTTAGCGATGTAGTCTTGCAATTTAGCCTGGAATTCCGTTTTGTTCTTGTTGTACATTTCTGCTGCTTCTATGTTTAATGGGTCTTCAAAATTTAAGAGATCAATCAATAATTATCAATCCTGTCATGAATAAATGAATGGTCTGTAACTTGCACTGCAGAGCCATGCATTCCTCTGCCCACACAATGAATAAACTATAATTCACATAATTATCAGAATGCTGGTTGATTTAGTGTTAGTAATTTTGGTTTATTTAGGAAAATATTTTCTATTATAAATATATATTATTATTTAGGAAAATATTTTCAAGATTAAAGATTAACTTAGACCAACTTATAACATTGAAAAATTACACATTGACATTTATCGAGGTTCGAACTTTCAATCAAGGTCTTTTTTGTACGTATTTATTTCTAGTTGCGGGTATCAGTACTTTCATTTGTAGGTATACCTATGATCCAACCAGTTCGAACCTAAGCTACGCACCTCTGATATTTCGAATTCATGTGCGTATTTTAGAATTATCACTTGCTTCAAAAACGGTGATGGAAAACATCGTGAGGAAACAGGCATGCCTGAGAGATATTTCTCGAAGGCATGTGAAGCCAAGTCTGAGGCCCATGGCCGGCATAAAAACTCTGACACCAGGTTATGTCACTTACCACAAGAAAAAGAAAGAAAGAAAGATTAAAATACCTGCAAATATATTTATCTATGTAAGTGCACTTTATATTCATAACAACTCGTAGGAGCATGCACATACAGGGTGTAACAAGACCGTTCATGAAGCCGATATCTACGAATTCTGTAAATGAAACTAAGTAACTTTGTGTAAAAACAATTGCTGGGAAACGACTTTTATTTTTGGTGTGAAAATTCGCTGTTTATGGTAATGCGCCGCGCGCTGTAACGCACGCAAGACATTGTGCTTGTGAACTCATGCAACGGTACAGGGATCGTGGGAGTGTTTAAAGTTAAGTTAAAGCATTTTAAAACTTGTTTTTGTAAAATACATCAAAATAAGGTGGACCATTGTCTTTAATATCTTCGTAACCAGAAGGTTCCCAGGTATGATCTGGTACAAAAAAAAATATCATAATAACGGGAAGAACAAGTGGCTCTCGGCTTCGTTAAGGGTATTTTCACACCCGTTCTAAAGTACAAAAATTGGTAGATTGCACCAGGTTGTTAATAACACCCGTCTGAAGCGCTCTATAATTAATGCTTCGTTTAACTTTTATGGGCAGCATTAGAAGATAGCCACGGGCATTATCTAACTGTTACATCTTTGTTGAAAATAAAATAGTGCACCATTTACTTTTCTTTTATTCGATCATCCATATCCCTTCCACCGATAGTTGTCGAACTACAGCAGCTGTCAAAACATAGTTGACTAATGTTCTTTGTACCACGGCAGTTCGACTATGGTCCAACTTTTTTGCGATTATCTGTGAAACTAAGCGCCCTATCTCTTTTGTTCTCTCATACCCTATAGCCCCCGGGTACTGCCCCCTAAGATTCAGGCCTAGCCTAGTTTAGGAGACAGGGTATAACCTATTGTACTTACCTACTTAATGCTAAGATCTTTAATCTGTATACAGTGCAATATACTTGAACTTTGTGGTAACAAACAATTTATGTATTTATTTATTATTCTTATGGTATAGTGAGCACGAAAGACAGAGCTATACTATTTAATCTACAGCGTGTTTCAGAAAAATAATCAGCTGTCCCATACAAAACTTCAATACCTACTCGACGCAGATGGCGCAGATGTGGGTTGCAGCTGAAAATCAGCGTCAGGTGGGACACTGTGTGTTGCCATCTGACAATATGCTGAGCTGAGGCCCTTTTGGCATTGTAATGACTGTTTTCTATTTTTTTAGTTTTAAGGTGTATTTTTGTGTGACAATGCCAATAAACGCATTTTTCTTTCTTTCTTAGATGTATGGGCAGCTAACGTTTCGCGATCTTATGGAGGAAGTTGTTCACTTTGATGGACTGTACCACACCCTTAAATATGACCACAACTTTCTCAGACATGCTTTATCACTAAAGGTCTACCTATAGTTATAATAAAATTAGTAACGATGTCAAAACTGTACGTAGAATATTTAAAAATAAAAGTAATTGTAACGAGGCGTGGGGAACGAGTCTGATTCCGAAAATATACCTTTTAGATTTTTGTCCGTATGTCTGTTTGTTTGGAAGTACGTTCCGGATTAGCACAAGAAAGGCTGAACGGATTTGGATGAAATTTTTATATTACTTTTAATCCCGGTAGTAGGTACGTTCCCGTGGGATATTTTCCGACATCTATGCGGGCGGAGCCGCGGGCAAAAACTAGTAATATTATAAATGCAAAACTTACTCTGTCTGTTTACGCCTGAGCGACTGAATGAATTCCAATGAATTTTGGCACACGGATAGATCATGGCCGGAATAAATAGTATCCTATGTCCTACCAATGAATCTGCCTTTTCCCAACTATGTTGGGGTCGGCTTCCAGTCTAACCGGATGCAGCTGAATACCAGTTTTTTACAAGGAGCTGACATCCGAAACCCAGTGACTGGGTAATACGATACCCCTTGGTAAGACTGGTTGTCAGAGTTTCGGGCTTCTGACGGCCCGTAACGACTGTCAAAGAATTACGAATGACAGCCGGGATCAACGGCTAACGTGCTTTCCGAGGCACGGAGTAGTCTCGGTATGTAAAGATGGTCGGCCATTCATGGACCAACCCCGGCAAGCGTACTTAACCTGATCGACCCGTGCAGCTGTTATTACATGCCACGACGAGCTCCTCTATACATGTCTCTCTGTCCTAACATGGGATACTATCCCGGTAGTTCGTTCCCTTAGATAATTTATATTAATTTTGGAATGATAGCTTCTCAGATTCAGAGGGTTCTTCAGCTTAAAGACCATCGCCATTTTTCCGTATTCTAAACCAATCTTGTCGAGGTTCACAAACGAACATAATTTCATAAACATTGAATGGATCTGTTAAAAACCGTGATAATTAGAAGCTCAAAATCGACCATTAGCTGAAAGGCTCAAGTGTGTTCCTAATTGATTACTCCAAACTTCGCAGTCAGAATACATTATAATCCGAATCCTAACTAATATTATAAATGCGAAAATGAATTTGTTTGTTTGTTACACTTTCACGCTAAAACGGCTGAACGGATTTGTATGAAATTTGGCACATGGGTAGACCATGATCTGGAGAAGGACATAATTATGCTACTTTTCATCCCGGATCGCAAAAGGTACTATGTACCTATATACATAGGCGATACTTGTACTGCTAATGTAGGTAATAGAAATACTATGTACCTATATTTAATAACTTAAACTTGATGAATTTTGATAATGAGGATCATATCATGAGAACTCTCTCTTCCTTCTGATTGATTTGATTGTAGGTACTTTAAAAACTGTTTCCGAAAGGCTGGCGGCATTGCCACGTTGAATGGCAATATGCTGATTCTTTGGGCTAAAAAAATCAAGTAATAAAAACTAAAACCCAACTACGACTTAAAAGGTATAAACAAGACACCACAGACAGACAAATTAAAAATCCGGAGTCACACGTGTTAGGGCATAAATCGAACAGATTACGTGTGACTCCGGATTTTTAATTTGTCTGTCTGTGGTGTCTTGTTTATACCTTTTAAGTCGTAGTTGGGTTTTAGTTTTTATTACTTGATTTTTTTTAAGTTCTTTTGGGGTTATAATATATATATTTTTGAAATGTGCTCATTAAGCCCTTTCATTTGATACCCAACATGGTACGATAAAACCATTTTTTTTTTAAGTTCCTCACTTTATGTCCTCTAGAGGGCGCCATTTTTAATTTAATGTGACTTCACATAGCCTATAACCAGCGGACAATCACGATGCTTCTAACGATACCTCATTTGTCAAATTGTGATAAGTGGTTTGGAAGATAGGAGGGAACAGATGAACATACATACATACATACATACATACATACATACATACATACATACATACCGGTCAAAATCATAACCCTCCTTTTTGCTTCGCCGTAGTCGGGTAAAAATAGGCCAGCCCTCTGGTCACGTGAAGAGTCGACCAATCGCTAAGCGATGTCCCGAAATACTCGATGAGCACTCGGACTCCACGGCCCTAGTATTTCAACCCCAAATGGCTCAAACATATAGCTCCCAATAAGGTTGTTATATTTGCGCCGTTTGAGGTTTTCTGCTCCTGTAGCAGCTGCCCCAGCACAGCCCGCCGTGCTAGGAAGATGGGATGGCGCGATAAATAAAAATATAACTAGAGCTTTCTACAATTTTTATCCAACAAAGCATGCCAACGAGAACATGGAAATAGTAAAAGTGCATCCATCATTTCAAATGCTTGAATGAACAAAACGAACAAAATTGAACGGTAACTCGCGCGTTCGTGGAAATCACCCGATTCCACAAACGCGTTACGTCGTTACCACAAAGGAATGTGCACGCGTTAAATACGTTACAAAACGTCGCTCATAACTGCTGGAGTTATGAGCGACGTTTTGTCTGACCAGTCTAACATCAAATGAGTGAACAGATAACCAGTATTCGTAATAACCGCTGGTGTCGAATCATGAGGAATAAGCGATCCATCCATTAGTGACAAATGTTTACTGCAATCAGACGCACAGCGGCGGACGTACGCAATTAATCAACATGTATATGTAGCTACTTAGGTAGGTACGTACGTTGCAATACCGCAACAATGGATATCGTAGATCAAACAATAGAAATGCTTGTATGTGCAGATTGTGCTAATAATAGCGAATTAGTGTCAGTAAAAAGGATTATTTGATACTTTTTCTCCGATTTAAGGGGGCTACAGAAGCTATAAACGCAAGATTTTTAATGCTAAAACGTATAATTATAATGATAAACTGGAGTAAAAAATATCAGAAAAATATATGATATTCTTCACGATATAAATATGGTAGTTAGATTGTGTGTTGAAAAAATAATACAACTAATTTGATACTATAAAAAAAATCACGAAGATTTTAACGTTTATAAACCATATAATATGCAATCATTCTGATATTTTGTCAGATTATTCTACAAGCAACATAATTAACGTAATAGGTTTTAGTCAATCAATATAGATTTTGTAAATAGACATTTAATTGCCTCATATTTTGCAATAAATTACCAGGGTTATGTCACGCTTCTCTTTCTTTTCTATGCAGTCCGACAGCGACAGAGCTTTTAGTTGTTATCAGCCTCTTAATGAATTTGTTGTAGGATTTACGCAGTGGTTTTCTGTGGTATGTACTTTTTTTGCTGTTTAACCGCACTTGCTAGCTTTACTGGTTAACTCACATAATAATGGATTTTCGGTGTTATAATATCGTCAGGTTTGCCATGAAACTGGAAAAAAGTTTTGATTCCGAATTTTCCATAAAAATAAAACAGCACAAAATATTACGAACAGAATGAACTCACTTATAAAAGCAAAGAGTTTTTCACTCATTCGATTTTTAAAATTCAAAACTGTAATCCAATATTCTGGAATAAAACCTAAAATAAATAGGTACGTTTAACTGGGATCGTGAAACAATCTATAGTGATCACATAACTCGTTCAAAATTAAATTACCAGCGCTTTCCAATTAATTGTGTTATGAAAGTATGTGTAACATTAACTGTAACGGTCGGTCCCAATTAGTTCAGTGAAAAAGTTTGAATTTCGAAAAGTTTTTAAAATTAATTATTTTATATTTTAACCCGTCATGAGATCTGAGAATGCCTCTCCAATGCTCAGATAATTCATTTAGGTGAATACAGACCAGTAAAGCAAAATAATATCAAACGCCTCGCTGTTTGTTCATTTTTGTCTTTCATTTGGAAACTTTCACTCGAAGAGGAACGTCTGAAAATTCAGTTCATTAATGAACTGATCCAACGATGCTGGGTTTAGGCACTTGCCATCATTCAATCGCGTGTCATCATCATCATTTCAGCCAAAAGACGTCCACTGCTGGACATAGGCAGCAACCCTGTGTGCTGCAGTTATCTAAATGCGGGGTAACGATACAAGACATACCTACAAATTCAGACGATAATGTTGTATTGCTGAGACTCAAGCATCTTCACTTAGACAGAGGTCGCGGATTGGCGCGGTGCAAGATAAAAGAAAAAATATTCACAGGTTAATGTTTTAGGTCAGAATTTTACATTATTAAGGGCGAATTCGACCAAACTTTTATCCCTAGTATAAGTCTAATCCAACGAATAAATATTGACAGATTTTCTATACAAAAAGTGTCAGACGTCAATTTTATTCCCCGAATAAAAGATTAGGCTTTGGTTAAGTCAGCCCTAATTTTTAAAAGTTAAAAATACATCCATATTACTTGTTATTAAAAAATCTCAGTAATTAGGTAATACAATGATCTAAAGTTTTTACTTTCGATCATTGTTTTTTTTCACACATAGATCTCTAAAGAATCATGACCGCAAATCTTCAAGTTGAATCCAATTAGTCCAATAGAAAATCATATGTATAGTTTAGGAATACAATGCTTTGGTGAGAGTCGAAACTACGCGACTGACACATTGCCGGCTCGCGGCCGACAATTCAATTTGCGGCCACCCCATCACACGTAACAATCCAACGGTGGAGAGAATATGGGGTGGCCCTTTCATGGCTTCCAAACTTCATCGTTTAAACTTCACGAGGCAGAATATTTAGTCTTATTTCCGCACATTCTTTTTCTGTGAAAAATATTGGTTTATACTTTTTTTAAGCGAACATAAATATAGGGAACAGCAGATATATTTTTCGCGAGAACCTGTAGAGAACATCCTGTACAGAAATTTTAATTTCCATTGAGGCAAAATTTTAGACAAATAAATAAGAATGATGCTAATAACTCATCTAGTTTACTACCCATTGAAATACCAACAATCGACAGAAAAAAGATTTTTCTTCAGAAATATCTTTGCAAATATACAAAGTAATGAGAAAAATGCAGATAATATGGTAATACTAATATACTATTCTACCACGACTTTTCTTTAGTAAACATTCAAATCGTCTGTTTTTCTGCTTACCGCTGGATGAGAAGGCCACAAATTAGATTATTGGCCGAACGGTCAAGCGCGCGCTATGCGGTATGCGGTAGCTCACAGGTTAACTCGTCAAATTGTAGGGAACCGCCGATTTTTTTTTCACGATTTCTGGTTTGGTCCCTTAGTGAAAGTTGTTCATAATGATCAGTACAATGACCCCTTAAGAGGATTAAAACGAATAAAATTTCACCCTGTATAAATTTAGGGTAGGCACTACCTCTAGGTCACATGATTTTCTCATAATCATCTATTTGAGAACAATCTACAACCAGAAACAGCCACAGAACTATAACCCACAAACATATTTCACATAAACACTTGCCGAAATTAACAGCACATTGTATGAAACTTCGGACGATGGGAACAAAGAGACAATAGCTCAAAGTTTATTTTAAGTCAGCGTGCCAACTTTCAGTAGAGAAATGTATCAGCGTCGCACATCCATACACTCTGCTGAATGAAATATTTGGACAATAAGTAAGGATGAAGGAGGTGTCAAAAGTTCAGAACGTCCGTTTTGCTGCGATTCGTTAGTAAATAGCATTTCACAGTTCCGCTTGAGGAATGGGGCGCTGAATTCAGCGGAAGAGATAAGCAAGTATGTCTTGGGAAGAAAGGATTTATTGGTTTATTAACCTACTTTGAAACTGTAGAAGATTCTAGACGCGTATGCTTGTTTGTGTTTTTTTTATGTCTGGGTTTGTTGGACTTCTGGAAAACACGCAAGTCCTTTGTTCTTACGAGTAATACGAGTTAGAAAAAAATATCTGATGTTCTTTGAACTGATGAACCAACGATTTGAAGGAAACAGCTGTGTAAGTGACTGTATGGAGGGGGGATGAAGTTGCAGCTGCTTTGGAGGCGTTTCCAATGGACTGTGCCAAGACTATTACGGTTTGGCCCATCTAAACTATCCAGTTGCTAAATATTCATTTCATTACAACAGTTGCTAAATAAATAAGTCATAAAGAAAATACATCTATTCAGCATAGACTAAAAGGCAAAAAAAAATAAAAATCTTATAAAATATTCTGTGTGCTAGCAAATAAATCCACATTCACAAGTGACCAGCCGGGTCACACAAAATGCTTAACAGCCATGTAACTCGGCGCATGATCGCGAGGATTCAATCGCTAGTTTGTGTAATTCGTCAACTCGTCCTACATGCCTACGGCCCATCTAAGACGACTTGCAGAAAATCAAAAGAACGTCCTAAATGGGTCGTAAGCATATAGGACGAGTTGACGAATTACTCGCTACTTTGGAGCCCGCACTTTCAGTTGCTAGGCAAAGTTGTGAAGTGGAGGTACGGTAGGTCGTTTAGCAGAATTGAGCTCAGATTCTGCCGCGACTTGTTTCGCTCCTAGTAGCGTTAAAGCTTGTGAAAAACGTTCTTGTTTCAATCAAAAAACGTTTTACTGAATTCTGGGAGTTGGCAACAAGAATATGACAAAAAAATAAAAGAGAATAGGATGTCTGGATTTGCGCCCGGTGTGATAATAAGCTCGGCCCCTATCCTATACCTACCAACATTTATCATTCTACCTTCATTTTGTTTTTTTGATTTACTTTTTTTTTGGTTTTTCTAGGCACCTAACATTATAATACCTTAGTAAATTATTTCTAAGATTTTATGTTAATATTTAAACAATTTTTTGTTTTTAATACTGAATAAATATTCTTTTGGATGTCAATACAAGCGTGATAGTTATGTAACCAAATACATAATATTTATGCGCCCTAGTTATAACCCATGACTCGTGACAAAAATTAATTCCCTAGCAAACTGAATTCTAACATCAAATTATTTTTAATCAAGATTTGAATCCGAAAAATTGCTTAAATAACTCCAATTATGTTAATTACTTTGACCGGCTCAACGATAAATTAGAGCAATAAACGTAAGTTTCGTCGCGTCGCCGCCGTCTGCGATTAGTCGCAGCTAATCTGATCGGATACAAAGGACTGGGTATGCCACACGCGAACCCAACATTTTTCACGTACATTATGCGTGCGATGCGAATGTATTACATTGAAAACTAAGAACCGGGTAATGATTTACATTTTCCAACAATAATTTACTTCGTTTTCTGTTTTCGTTTTGTGTTTCTGCATGTTGTGAACGAAATGAGACATTTCTGGGACAAATTACAACGGGTCTGCATTTGCCTTGCAGTTTGTAGAAACTTTGCAGTAAATACTTGCTAATACTAGGCGAAATTATACGTAAGTACCTATTCTATTTTCGCGAATAACATGACGCCTTGTGAATCAGGTATGATTTTCGAGAGAATCTCGGTGTTTATGACAATATTCAAACGAAAATTACCGGGATATTTTTACTACGTGATCAAGCGGCCGCGTGAAATAGCGTTTACTTATTGTGAAAGTGGGCAACGTCGCAAATAGATGTCAAATATTTAGCTTTTTGATTAATTTGGCAATATTACTGTATGGAAATATGAAATAAGGCTAACTAGTTGTCTAAAATATTGATTATGAACTACACTATATAATATCGTAACACCGAATATTTAGTTTTAGATGTAAAAAACGGATTTGCAAACTTTCCAAGTGCCTTTTTTACACCTAAAACCGGTTACAACTTAAATTCAGTGTTATAATTTCAATTCATTATTAATATTCTAGTCATTTAGTTAGCGATATTTCATAGTTCCATACAGTAATATTGCCAAAATAATCAAAGCAGGTAAATATTTGACAGTTATTTGCGACGTTGCCAACTTTCACAATAAACGCTACGCGCGAATACGCGATCGTTCGCGTGCTTAGGTCACTTTTTGTCCGCAAGAAAGTGCCCACTGTCTGCGTGACCACATGTTCATGTTCACCGAACAAAAAGTGCGAACAATCGAGTATGCGCGCGATGATCGCTTTTAAATAGGACGCGGGCTCAGCTGTGCATTACTATTAACGAGTTGATTCAGTACCGCATATCGTTCACTGTCAACAGATCCAGATCAAATTCAAAGTATCAATAAATATCATTTTTATTTTCTATCCATGACTTTACGGCGGCGCTGGTCACGAAAAGGCTCGATTGCGACAATAATGTAGCATCAGGACATCACATAAACCTCTTTACGTCACTTTTATGTGTCCAACGTGCAAATGCATCCAATTTGCAGTAAAGTAAAAACGAAGTGTCCGTATAATATGGTTCTTCTCGATAATCGTGAACACTTACCGTTATACCGAAGTGGTTTAAACTGTTGCACTCTATGTGTGAGTACCACATGAGAACGCGTTATCTTCGATTATGTTCCAACTAACATTGAATGGTTCTTAGCATCTTGTTCGTGTATTAAAGTTGCTAACATGAGCGCCTTTGACTTCCGAACAAATATACACTTATACAGAATCTTGTTTTCTTGTAGATATCCACGCGGCAGCGCTTTCATCTCGCTACGCGATGAGCTACGAAGCTCCATGCTACGTAATAAGCTACGCCGTAGCATTTTTGCTACGAAACGTTTGAAGAATTTTATGATTACTTTCAAGCTTGCGAATAAATTACTTAATATTTTTTCATCTTTACCAATAATGCAATGTAAACATTTTTCTTGAATCTCGATTGCGTTTTCAAAAGTATTGTAAATATGAAAAACTGTTACGTATTTCTAAACCAAATATAGAGTTCCATTAAAATACATCAAACAAATTTACAAAAGTAAAGTAACCTAGATGTGCTAATATCAACATAAATACGACTAGTGAAATAGGTTTTGTGGGAAAAAAAAAATGTTTACTGTTTATCAATATTTTACATAGTGACTACCATCTGACCTCCATAGCACAATTTACTTTTGAATACCGAGGTTAAATTAAATGTCAGATCTGACGTTAGACCAGTCAGACTGTAGGTCTTCTGAATAATATTCATTTTATATTTATAGGATAGGGTATAACGAAGCGACGTGATCTTTAGAAAAATGGGTCACCCATCTACAGACTGACCAAGGCAACAGTAACTTAACCTCAAAGTTTCTGATTTGAGAATTTGAAACTGACTACTTGTCAAATTCCAGTTTAGCATTACTTATGGGGATTTCTTCAATCAAATGTAGGCCACGAAAAAAAATATATTATCTTACTTTCTTTTGACCTTTTGTTAGGATGTGATAACAGGTTAGTATCATCATCTGCCTAGCCTTTTCCCAACTATGTCGGGGTCAGCTTCCAGTCTAACATGCAGCACGAATGCAGCTTAATACCAGTGTTTTACATGGAGCGACGGCCTATCTGATCTCCAGAACCCAGTTACTGGGTAACACGATACTCCTTGGTAAGACTGGTTGTCAGACTTTCGGGCTTCTGACGACCGAAGATCTAGAAATGACAGCCGGGACCAACGGCTTTCCGGACCAAGCGACAAGCGTAGCTTAACCTGATTGATCGACCCGTGCGGCTGTTATTTCTTAGTCTCAAGCCCCTACAGGTACTATAGTGTAATGAAATTAAATGTTCATTGGGTTACACAATGAGTTTAATAACAAACTAAACACGGTTTATACACAATAACTAAGATTAGGATGATTATAAAATGACACGAGGGGCGGCTAGTGACCGACAGTCGATTTCTGAATTCGAACTAACAGACGTGTGACGTCATAAGTACTTGAGTAGCACAAGTTTGTCTGCTTGTGTGGGTTACATACCACTACATCTGCAAAGAATTTTTTAAATTTCGATCGAGCTTTCACCTTAAATAATGCTCTAATAGAGATTGACATATTCAGAAATCGGCGATACGTAGCGGTAGCCCCTCTCAATAAATACAGTATGTTAACTAACAAAGGGCGTTCCCGTTAACCTGCAATAGTATAGCGTCTATACACGCTAAAAAAATATTACCATTAAATTTTTTTTTTTTTGTTTTTGTATAGTAAAATATTCACAAAAAATATTAAATTGTTACGGAAAATAAACTCTCTGTACACGCCCACTTGTTTTTCTACGTTGAAATACAAGTGTGCGTGTAAAGAGTGTTTCTTTTATTTGTGAACATTTCACGACAATATTTATTAATACGGTAATATTTTTTTTAGCATGTATACACGCTATACTGTTGCAGGTTAACGGGAACGCCCTTTGTTAGTTAACATACTGTATATTAAATAATATCAGAGAGATAACAAATACCTACTTGCTATATTACTTACTAAGTTGACTGCACTATTAGTTCCCGTCGCTATTGTGAAAGGCGACCATCCACCCGTGTACAATAACACACTGAGATCACAATATCGACTGCCTAACTGTTATTATATCAGAGAATATACCCAAGTGTAGCCATGCCTATGTAGTTAAAGAGTTGTATTGATGATTATAATTCTGGAAATACAATTTTGCATTTAAGCGGAAATTGCAGAGTTATTTTCAAAATCAATCTAGCCTAGCCTTTTCTCAACTATGTTGAGGTCGGCTTCCAGTCAAACCGGATGCAGCTGAATACCAGTATTTTACATGGAGCGACTGCCTATCTGACCTCCACATCCCAGTAACTGGGCAATACGATAAGACTGGTTGTCAGACTTTCGGGCTTCTGACGACCCGTAATGACTGTCAAAGATCCACGAATGACAGCCGGGACTAAAAGCTTAACGTGCTTTCCGAGACACGGAGTCTCGATATGTAAAGATGGTCACCTATCCACGGACCAACCCCGGCAAGCGTAGCTTTACCAGATGGATCAACCCGTGCGGCTATTATTACTTAGCCACGAGCTCCTCAGTTACTTTCAAAATAAATAGCTTAGGAAGCTTAGAGTCATCTCAACACCTCTCTCCCTTGAATTTGTATATTGTCAATTATCTATAGTTACTTAATATTATAAATTCGAAAGTAACTGCGTCGGTCTGTCAGTCTGTCTGTTACCTTTTCACGCCTAAACCACTGCATGATCTTGACAAAATTTGGCAAGGAGATAGAATGGTACCCTGGGGAAGAACATTATGCTACTTTATATCGACATACCGCGCGGGCGAAGCCCCGGGCGGAAGCTAGTGTGTATATAATATAGCTTTACTATTATAGTACAGATGTGTATATTATAAGTTTATAACCTAATAATATACTTGTGTACCTATTTTATTTTTAATTAATTAAAATATATTTTTACTATATTTTTTCCTCTCAAACAGAGCATCTGCCATCTAATCTCATGACCACCCTTCGTTGACTGGTAGAGAATGCATATAGGAGTAAGTCATGGTCTGCTACTGAACAAATCCCAATAAAACCGTACCCACGACCTCATGCTTAGCAGTAGCGCTTGAGATCAATAACGCAGTCTAAATAGTACTTAAAAAGAAACCTACCTAGAAATAATTCATAACTTTTTTTTTTTTTTTTCAATCTGGTTAATCATCCAATGACTTTTCCCGCTCTGGGCGGAGCGGAAGGGCTTGTCAGACTTTTACTGACTAAAACCCACCCGTGTTCCTTCAGTTGCCTGTTGCTAAGTTCCCGGTATCCCTTTCTTCGGACTTTCCCGCAACCCTGGCAGGAAATAATTCATACCTGGAAATAATTCAGCATGAAAAAAGTAATCAAACATTGACGTCGGCCGCCTCAAACAGGCACTAACATCGTGCTACGTCGCGAATGCTGAAGGAAATTGCAGTTATTAACAGGAATTTCTCCGCGTTTCCGACGAAATTACCTTTCATTAAAAGAAATTATAGTCGTTTCTTCGATTCTAAAGAATCATGAAAAAAATTAAAGGCAATGAACGATTATCACGGTATATATATACAACTAGCTTCCGTGCGCGGCTTCGCCCGCGTGGTAGGTATGTCGATAAAAAGTAGTCTATGTCCTTCCCCAAGATGCCAACTATTTCCTTGCAATTTTTTTTAAAATCCGTTCAGCGGTTTAGGCGTGAAAAGGTAACATGCAGACAGACAGGTAGAGTTACTTTCGAATTTATAATATTAGTAGTATGGATAACATGCGGAGGTGGTGAATCAGGCTAAATATTAATAATAATAATAATAAACTTTATTGACATAAGTACCTACATTTACAATATAATAAGATTCTCTAACACCTGCGCTAGTCAAGACTGTGTTGCAGGTGTTAGTGTCTTCCCCTATGGTGACAATATTCTTATGTCCTATCGAATTTAATAAAAGAAAAATAAAAGGTTACAATATAAATTAGTTTACAAAGGTGCTGCCATGCGTATGAGTTCGTGTGTGTGCGTGTGTGTATAAGTGGGTGTGTGTGAGTGTGTAAGAGGGTGAAAGTGTGTGTATGCGTGGGTCAGTGAATAAAAATGTGTATCTGTGAGTGTGAAAGTGCAGTGAATTAATGTTTCAGAAGTAGGTACTTACTGTTAGCAGCAGGATAAAAAACCGACCATGTGCGAGTCGAACTCGCACATGAAGGGTTCCGTACCATATCGTACAAGATTTAACACTATGCACTTATTAAATACTTTCGTAAAAAAATCACGTTTCTTGTATGAAGACCCCTTTAATTTTGAACTTTATTTTATTTTTGTTATTTGTTATTATAGTGGCAATAGAAATACACAATCTGTGTTACAGAGAGGGTTCATGAGATACAGCCCGCTGACACACAGACGGACGGACAACGGAGGCTTAGAATAGGGATCCGTTTGGCTTTCTTCGGGTACGGAACCTTAAAAAAAACATTATTTATCAAATCAATATACCTATAATAATGCAACCTTGCACAATTCCACTCTTTCCAACTAGCAGTGCGGGTAGGTCCTTACTTATACTCCATTTGAAATAAGATTAGACATGTAAACAAACATTTTTACAGTCCGTTCAACCGATTTTGACTTCTAAAAAGGTTACACAATACCAACTGTCTACTGCAGCTGCCATTTGTCATGCCACCAACGCAATAGAAGTCGAAATCGTTCAAATGGAAACCTGCAAATGTTTAACTGGTATTTGAAGAATTAAAAATCATTTGACAAATCAAAAAGATGCTCTCCCGAAAGTGAAGCGATAAACTGTCGCTTTCTCTGTGTAAAAAAGCTGTTATATAATAATCCAAGTCAGAATAACAATTAGAATTTCTCAACAACAGCTCAGACTGACTCTAAAGACTAATAGTATGCACTCAACTTCACGCATACTAAGCCTCGACCGAAGAGATAAGTACTTCCTAACTTCATAAGCTGACGTGAGAAATTCTAACACATGTCGCCTGAATATTACGCCTAGATATAAAAGTATTAGGCCAGTCATTTAAAACATCGAAGGTCGCAAAAAATTGCACTGTACATTTTTTTCGGGTGTTGTTAGGTTAATGGAGCAGTGGTGGCCCAGTGGTAACGGCCGCGACTTATGAGTTGTAGGTTGTAGGTTCGAACCCTGACAGACGCTTTACTTTGTGTAAATAATTTCATCACCACTACTCTCAAAACGGTGCAGGAAAACATCGTGAGAAAACCGGCATGTCTTAGAACCAAAAATTCGAAGACATGTGACATCTACCAACCCGCACTGGGCCCGTGTGGTTGATTACGGCCCACTCCCTCTCATAGAGAGGAGGCCTGTGCCCAGCAGTGGGAACATTATAGGCTGATTATGTGTTAGGTTAATAAAATACTTAGAAGAAGGGCAGCAGAGTGAGGATCAAAAGTGTATTTGAATCATCGTTCTTTGTGCCAAAGAATGCCTTCTTATATAGACTGGTTTAAATCTGTAAAAAAAAATCGTTTTCTTCCAACTAAATAGTAATGTTATCATTAATCACTGCAAAACCGATCACAAAGGACGTATTTTTTGCTTAAAACCAAAACAGTGCAGTAAAGTTGTATGAAAGTTCATTGTTACACTGTTTTTCATTAATGCACTGTTTTTAGGGTTCCATACTCAAAGGGTAAAACGGGACCCTACTACTTAGGCTCGTCTCTCCGGCTCTGTCTGAGTTGAGCTGAGCTGAGTTGAGCTGACTTGAGCTGAGTTGAGTAACTCACTTTGCGCTCGATGCAACAATCTCCTATTTCTTGCTGCGTTTTTATTCCATATCGCTCGTATCAAAGTCTCCAAGCAGATTTTCCAATAACCACTCAAGAACCCTTGATCATGGTTTACTTAATAACTCTTGATTAATCTTTGATCATAAATTCAATAAATCAAAGTTTACAGTCCTGACCAAAATGAATAGATTCCTATTATTCCTGATCCAATATGGGACCGAACTGTCCAATTTATCGCTAGCAATTTTTGAAATAGATTGCAGGTAAAAAATTGACGATCTACGTTGTGCATTCATGGGTTCATATTTCATTTGATTTGTGTAGTTCAATTTTGAGAACTTTTGGTGTTTCATTCAGTGTGCTAAAAAAAAACAAATTAGTTTTTGCGTCATTGGAATAGGCCATAACCATTTCAGAAAAAAAAACCTATTAAAAAAGCTTCAGCGATTCAACACAAAAACAAAAACGCGTCGGTAATACACACATAACTTCAAATTCAAATGTTTTATCTAAAGTAATTGTTTTATCAAGAGTTCAAGTGAAAAAAGTAGCTTCATAACTATAAATATATAAAAAGGTTTTGGTGTACTTTAACCTTTTTAATCTTCTCAAAAAGCTAGCTGCTACATAGTTAAAAATATACATTAAAGTAATGCAGGGTAGATTTGATGTGATTTCCCAGAAAGATGAAAAACATGCCCAACAACTCGTGGGTGTCGTACAAAAGCGACTGTAGGATTACATCAAAGAGGGCAAGAGAATGGGTTACAGCATCCTCCTCGTACTAACACAGGCAGAGATCACTTTGATAAAGTGATCAACAATCTATCTGTAAAACATTGAGTTACTGGTAAAACCCTTTTCAAGTCGTGTATTTTAACGTTTACAGCCTGAAATTAATTTAACGATGAGGCCGAATTTTGAACACGTAAAAAATATGTTAAAAACAGAGAAAATCAGTATAACCCATTTGCAACATTAACGCCAGTCCCAGGGGTCCCATGAAGGTCATTAGTACCTTCCACCATTCGTGAAACTCGTAAAAAAATCAGGAATGTAATTTGAAAATAATTCCTCTTTGTGATCGTAATTTTAGGAAAGTTTGAAGAGAATAAAATTTTACGATAGACGGGCAATTTTATGTGGAAAAAATGTATTTAAGTCCCAGTTGAAAATACTTACTGAGTCGTTAAATTAATTGTACAGCAAAAAATATTTTTGTTAGGCACTTGAACGAAAGAAACGACCGAAAATGTTTTACAAAAGTATACAAAAGTTACTTTTACTTAATATATTTTACTCTTGAGTTGTTTTCTTAAGTACTTAAGTAGGTACCCTTAAAATTTGAATCACTAATGGCGTCGAATCTGTTAGGTCCTAAGTTAATTAAAAATATTGCTGTATTTTACTAACAGGCGGGGCAATATGAGATGGATTTTTTTAGAGAATTATTCGTTTACACCTCAATTAAATCTAACTTGTCTTAGATATTCTGGGGTATTATAAACAGTATGAGATGAAAGCATTATGGCAAATGGAAAAGCTGTGGAAGCTGATGTTGATGTCACAGTTTTGTTTAGTGGCCATTTCCGGTAAACACTGCCTGAAAAGGTCGACTCTATGGTCGCGAGTTCATAGACTTCGCTTGGTGGGAATTTAAATGCTCAAGAATTCTCCGATGTTCTTCTAAAAGTTGGTGAAGGCAATCTTGTTAGAGCCCTGATAACAAAGAATGCAGTAATTGACATTTTTGAGATTTTCACTTTTTTCAAGAAATCCCAAGAGGTTCATGTACATGGAGAAAATATATTTTCATTAAAAAATTCACTTGAAATATGTTTTATGTAATGATTTTCGCCGTACTTGCATAAAAACTGCTTCAATGATAAGAAAAAACGCAGTATTAAACATGACCTAAGAAAGAATGCAGTACTTGCAAGAATACCCTAAAACAAAATGCAGTAATATCCACTACTGTATTATTTTGTTTTAAATTCAGTAGACAAATTGCTAAATTAAAACGCAGTACTCCACATTACTGCATTTATGTGTAGTAAAGGCTTGCGAAGTAGTAGGCTTGCTCGTAGCAGTGCGATCCATTGCCGCGTTTTGTCTTAGTAAATCAGTTCGGAGACGTCATTCGGTGGAGTAATACGTGTGCCACGAGCGGGGCAGCGGGTCCTGTATATGTCGTGATTATTATTTTCTTATTAAAACTAAATTTGCAAAAACATGTTTTTTTAATTGCACCCTAATGCTGCATATTATAAGAACATGCAGTAAGTTTTTAACATCCGTATAGTTTACTCAATACTTTATTTGCATTCCACGATGTAAAAACTTAGGTCGTAGCTAAGAAATAGAAACCTTAACCTTAAAATGCACCTATATAAGTCCTTGAGAAGATACTTAAGTACACTTCAACTTAGTTCCGAACATAATATGGCAATAATTACTAAAAAATAATGCAGTAATCGACTTGTGCTAAGACATAATGCAGTAATACGCGCAAGTGCTGCATTTAGTTTTAGTATCCTGTGACTCGGAAACGACTTGATACTAAACCGAAACGCAGTAATACGTATTATAATTGCATTTATTAGTAAATTAAATAAAGGAAAATTATCTTGTAAAAGCTTGATTTTTTTCCGAATTTTTAGATATATATTATGACCAATAAAATACGAACATCTTGCTCAGATGATATGAAATATGTTTTTTGCGTTTATCTCGTTACCGCCATTTTGCGATTACTGCATTCTTAGTTATGACGGCATTACAGAGAAAAGCGGCCAGGTGGCCCTTCCAGAGACTCTTGGTAGAGTAGTTCCCACTTTAGAATATCAGAGGGTCTAGACAAGTGACAATCGCTTCGAAAGCGTTTCGTATTTCTACAACGACTTTCAACAGGATTGACATAAGCTTTTCGATAGCTTATGTCAGTCCTATACATTTTTGCCTTTTCCATCATCGTTATCGCTGATAGAATGTCACTTTGTCTAGGGCCTCTGATTCGTCTGGTATACGGGGACATCAGTCGAATACCGTACCAAGAGAATTGGAAGGGTGTGTGAACGGGCCATTTTAACGCCCAAAACTGATCAAGCTGCAATGATCAACCACAGTAATATCTCGCGAATAAGGGAGCGAAGTGATATACATCTCGATTAACACTGTTGTGGAGGGGCAGACACTGAAGGCTATGGGTGTTGACTTCAGGACAAACTGCTTCTCACACGGGACGGCCACATTAGCAATTCGTCTAAAAGCATTTCATTTCCTGAATTTCCAGCTGTCATTAGCAATTCCTCTAATTTGACACAAAAACAATTCATAATGTGTGAATTATTTCGTAATATGAATCGCACGCAGGTCCTAGGTATTATGAATTGTCATTTTGTGACATTTTACGATGATTCATAATATTCTCATAATTATGATTCTACCAAAGTGGCTGTTTTAAGCCCCCTGTACGTCGCTTGCTCCCGCGTCACCGTCCTGACTCTCTGTATATTTTGGCTGCTGAGAAAAAAACTACAAACGAACGTAGTTTATCGGGAAGTTTGATAAAAATGTGGCTGTTATTGTAGTATATTGTGGTGTCTTACGACTTCCACGTGAACGAAGTTACGGCAAAAGCTAATATACAATATGTAATCGAATTAGAAAACAACAACAACACTTTTCCAAAAATATTCCACTACGAAAAGAACGTGTTGATTTACTTAATAAACTAAACAATTATCAAATCAAATTAGAAGACAGCAAAAAAATCTATGAAATTGATACGCCAGCGCTTACAGTCTGACATACAGTTACTTGAAGGAAGACTTAGTTCCCTTTACATTAAATATGTGGGCTCTCAGAACCAAATTAAAGAACATATTCTTGCTGCAAATGAGTTAGTTATGTGTCAGTGTACTTGTCAGAATGTTTTAAACCCTGAAGCTGTCCAGTCTCAGGCAACGGAGGACCCGTCCCAGACTGAGAGTTTATCTGGTATAATACAAGATCTATCTCAAGTGGTACAGCCTGAGATTGGTAATTGTCCATCATTCAGTAGTCATGATTGTTATCATTCAATTATGTTCTCAGATAGTATAGGAAGAGGTTTAGGTAAACTAATTAGTAATAACCTGAGTTGTTCTACTCAAAATTATTGTATGCCAGGGTCTACCTACAAACAAATAATGGCATCAGTAACAGGAAATGTGTTCAATCCTAAAACCAACATTACTGTATTTGTAGGTAATAGTTCTAAGGTCAAAATAGAAGAAATAACTGATTGTGTAACTGAGTTGTTAAAGCTAAATTGTAGTAAAATAATATTGTGTGCATTCCCATATTTTGAAAAATTGACAAAAAGACAAAACAATTATATTCATATGCTTAATAAACATATGCAATTCTTAGTTAGCCATTATAGTGACAAGCTTGTATTTCTTGACACCAACACTTTTGTGGAAACTTTAAAGTCGACTAGGGGTACTGTGTATCTGCCTGTTAGTTTTAGACACATAATAGCAAGGCTATTAGCTTTTTATATAAACTCAGACATAAATAGTATGTCGAAGTCTTGTATTATTAACACCACAATGATTAGTAATAATACTAATAATAAGGTGGTGAAACTGAATGAATGTAGCTCAAATGCTATAAATAGTTTTACAAATTGTACGAAGGAGTATCCATGTCCCTTACTGACTATGAGCTCACTGCCTGGTGATGACATTGAAGTCTTGGGTTTAACTCCGGATAGTCATTTAAACTAGTTTATAAGACAACAGAAGGTACCAGTAAGAATATTCTTATAACTAACAACAACAAGGTGTCTTCTTGCTCTAATATAAGTAATTATCAAAAAGGAGATCAGCAGAATGCCTTGAAATTATTTCATCAAAATATTCAAGGTATTTCTTCCAAATTATTAGAAATTGAAATGTTTTTAGAAAAAACACAGTTTGAGATTGTTTGTTTTACTGAACATTGGCTAAAGGATTACCAAATGCTAATTAATTATAAGAACTACGGTGTGGGCAGTTGTTTTAACCGTAAATCTATGCTACGCGGAGGTTCTCTGATCTTGATAAAAAATTGTTTAAAATCTAAGCAACGTAATGACATAGTTGGTTTATCAGTTGAACATTGCATCGAACTGTCCTGTGTTGAGCTGGATAAGCATGTCGTAGTGTGCGTGTACAGACCCCCTAATTATCAGAACTTTTCCTTATTTGAGTCAATAATGGAAGATGTCCTAGCGAAAGTTGCATCCAGTAACAAACCCGCAATTATTTGTGGTGATTTTAATACTAATATTCTGGAAAATAATTCAAATAGCTGTAGAATGTTAAGCCTTTTTAAATCGTTCAATTTATCGAATGTTTTTACAGAACCGACTAGAGTAACTCCAACTTCTGCTACTTGTATCGATAATGTCTTCTGCGATTGTGATTATTTAGATAAAGCCATCGTAAACTATTTGCCGTCTGATCATAGTGGACAAACGGTAACTTTTAAGTTTAAAACACCAATGCAAAAAATGCAAATACAATTTAGACCGATTACAACAGGCAAATTAAATAGATTCAATAGTACCCTAAATAATAAGTTAAATGCCCTGGGCCAGAATATGGACGATGCAAACAAATTGTATGAGGATTTCTTTTCAGTAGTGCACACTGAATTCAATAAAACTTTTGAAAAGAAAACAAAAAATATTTGCCCTAATTTTATTTTTAGTGACTGGGCAACTAGAGGTATTAGGATAAGTAGGGAAAGACTGTTCGAGCTGTATGGCCTTAAGCCTTACATTAACACTGGAACTTTCAATAAGTATGTTGCTACATATTCCAAAATTTTTCGAAATACCTGCAAGATAGCTAAAGCCCTGTTTATTAGCAACAAGATCAAATCAGCAGAAAATAAAATAAAATCAGTTTGGAAAGTTATAAATAGTGAAACTAATAAGAATAAAATACGAAACACTGATTACACATTGGAGACTTCACGTGGTGCCATAAGCTCTAATTTAGAAGTAGCTCAAGAATTTGTACACTTCTTTACTAACATACCAGCTAAAACGACGGAAGTTTTAAATTCCTCACCCGACGTCTCAATTGATTTATTAAGAGCGAACGTTCCAGGCTGCCCAGTTGAATTTCAATTTAAGCATATAAACCCTATGATAGTTATAAAAGCTTTTCGACAAATCAAAATAAAATTAACCGAAGATCTATGGGGATTATCTATCAAAGTTTGTACATCCATAATCGAGACTATAGCACCATACTTGGCTTTAATATTTAATTTATGTGTGGATCAAGGAGTCTTTCCGGATTTAATGAAATACAGTAAGGTTATACCACTTTTTAAATCTGGAGACAGTAAAGACACCAACAATTATAGACCAGTGTCTGTTCTGCCGGTGTTCAGCAAGGTCTTCGAAAAGGTAATGCTCAATCAAATGCTTAATCATTTTAACACGAACCAAATCTTACACGATCAGCAGTATGGTTTCACCAAAGGTCGTTGTACGACTGACGCCGGTGTCACCTTATTAAAACACATTTTTACTGCGTGGGAGGAGGCCCAAGATGCCATAGGAATCTTTTGTGACCTCTCCAAGGCATTTGACTGCGTAAATCACAAAACCTTACTGTTAAAACTTGAGCATTACGGACTAGGTAAACTTGCGCTTAGTTTAGTAAAATCTTATTTAACTGATAGACAACAGCAAGTTCAAATAAATGGTGTCAATTCACTCGGTTTAAATGTAAAAATGGGTGTTCCACAAGGCTCGATATTGGGTCCTTTCCTCTTTTTAGTATATATTAATGATCTACCCCATTTATTAAAAAACCAACCACAAATGGTGTTATTTGCTGACGATACTTCCTTAATTTTTAAAATAAATAGACGTGCATCAAATCTTGACGACGTAAATAACGCCCTACTGCAGGTCCAAAATTGGTTCACTGCTAATAATTTAGTATTAAATGGGAAAAAAACTAAATGCATGAGATTTGCTTTACCGAATGTTAAAAGTAGTGATTGTGACATAATATTGAATAGGGAGAAACTAGAATTCGTCGATAAGACTGTTTTCCTGGGGATCACACTCGACTCAAGGCTGCAATGGGGTCCTCATTTAACATCTCTTGCAGGACGGCTAAGTTCAGCAGCATATGCTGTGAGGAAAATCCGTCAATTCACTGATGTAGATACCGCGAGGCTAGTCTATTTCAGTTACTTTCATAGTATCATGTCTTACGGTATTTTACTATGGGGACGGGCTGCAGATATCGAGTCTATTTTTATTCTGCAGAAAAGAGCTATCAGAGCAATATATGGCCTCCGTATGCGCGATTCTCTAAGGGAACTGTTTAAAGATATTAACATCATGACGGTACCTTGTCAATATATCTACGAAAACATCATGTGCGTAAGAAAAAATCTAAGTCTTTTTAGTAAAAGAGGTGAAAAACACAATTATAGGACTAGGAATAGGGACCAATTAGTTCAACCGGGCTTCAGACTGGCTAAAGTAGACTCATCCTTCATGGGGTACTGTTTAAAATGTTACAATAAAATACCTCCCCACATACTCCAACTGAATGAAACAAAATTTAAATCTTGTATAAAACGCACACTATGCCGCCAAGCATATTATAAATTGGGGGATTACATCACTGACAAAAATGCTTGGCTCAGCGCTGGTCCAGCTCCACAGGGCGCAACAACTAATTGATTAGCATACGAAAATATTGTTGGAGCTGCTGAAGATTGTAAAAACTATCTTTACATTGTATAAATTCAATCTCCTAGTTGTATAACTGCATAGCACATGTGTGTGAGCACTATGTACTTACCTAAGTACGTTAAAGCTACCATTTACTAGGTACGTCTTTCATTGACTTGAATGTGCCCTGGCGGCTGAAAGCATGTCATGCTCACTTTAATGTCTCGCTGGTGGTGGCGTGTGTGTTGGATCATTAAGTTCCCTTCAAAATGGTTGAGCTGAATGGTGCTGATCCATGCGTCATGTTCGTGAACGGGCGCCATCAGTAGGGACTGGTCATCTATTAGCTGCCACGGCTTATTTTGATTTATTTTAATTTTTGAATTGTTTTGTATCGTTTTATCTTTTATTTACGGACTCTTTTAACCTGCACGTTTTTCTACATTATACTCACATGTATGATTCCAACATGAATGATGTAAACAACATATTGTAACAATATTCTGATTTAAAAGAGTGTCCGTGGAGTTTCTTGCCCGTTCTTCTCCATAGGAACCTACTACGCTTTGGAATGGGCAACTAGCTTCATATTTTCTGACTGACCGACCCTTTGACAATTCAAAAGTGCCTGTTATTGGTTTATTTGAAATAAATGCTTTGAGTTTGAGTTTGAGTTTGAAATAATATACAAAGTAAAAATATCAGCATTTTGAGTTCTGTTTACATACGTCAATGTTTGACGTTTTTTTTTATTCAGTGAGGGGTGGTTCAAGCTCTGTTAAAAATGCAAAACATTGTGTAATATGAAACCGAATAGTTATGTATAGGCACCGGCAACAGACTGGGGTAAAAACTATGAAATTTTAATTTTTGGAATATTTTAAACCGAGCCGGGTGCCGCGTGTTCTTACCTATCAATGTTATGAGTAAAAACATATTGAATGGTGGGCTAAAACAATCGGAAAACGGAAACAATTAGAAATATTTACAATATCTTAGAGATTTTTTTTGAAAAACAGATAGTTTATAATCTGGATTAACACATAGGGTACTTTTTATCCCAATATTCCCACGGGACCGAGACTAACGCGGGTGAAACCACGGGGCGCAGCTAGTGCTACATAACTCAAAAAAATCAAGTAATATAATAATAATATAAATAATATATATTTTTGAAATGTGCTCATTCAGCCCTTTCATTTGATACCCAACATGGTACGATTAAACCATGTTTTTTTTTAAGTTCCTCACTTTATGTCCTCTAGAGGGCGCCATTTTTATTTTAATGTGACTTCACATAGCCTTTAACCAGCGGGCAATCACGACGCTTCTAACGATACCTCATTTGTCAAATTGTGATAAGTGGTTTGGAAGATAGGAGGGAACAGATGAACATACATACATACATACCGGTCAAAATCATAACCCTCCTTTTTTATTCGCCGTAGTCGGGTAAAAAGACAGAAATATGAGCAACGTAGCAACAGCTACGCCGCCATCACACTACGCTACGTTATCACCTACGGCGTAGCCAACACTGTTCTACGATAACTTATCACAAACTTACTTTCTTAAATTCATTCATTCATTCACTCTCTGACAGACAACGCACTGCCCCTGGGCTGGAAAGTTGGCAATAGTCATTAGAGTTCCCTATCCATTTGACACATATGTCTAGTTTATAAAATACTGATGTGTATTTGTTTATATAGAAAAAAACGTAAATCATTAAATTCCTTCACGATTCTGCCTGTTTATTCCTTGGTAAACAAATATTATTTTTAATCTAACTCAAAGTTATAATTGTCAGCACAAGTTAAAGAATTGGAAATAGCATAATGAAATTAATGAATACTAATGGAATCTCCGAAGTTTTTGTCTTGTTTTATAACTCGACCAGTAAAATCTCAGGTAACGGAAACAACAGGAAGAAAAGCTCATTTCAATTTGCGAATTTACAAGTTGTTCATTCATTTCCTTTTGTGTATATTTAAGATCTCCAAAGATTTCCAGGAGTTTTCGAGAGATGAAACTACTAACGCCGTTCGTGGCGTCTTTTTGTTTCGTAATTTCAATTCGTGTCGAGCAACTTCTGCAGAGCAGTATGAAATGTAGTGTACTGGCAATAAACTGACATGAACAACAAAGTTGTAACTGAAAAACGGCTTTCAATAAAATACCAGGATGTGAATGGCCAGAAACTACGAAACACACCCAAGACAACGTCTATTTCATATCATATTTTTCCTGATAGAGGAGCTCGTGGCTAAGTAATAACAGCCGCACGGGTCGATCCATCAGGTTAAGCTACGCTTGCCGGGGTTGGCCCGTGGATGGGTGATCATCTTTATATACCGAAACTCCTCCGTGCCTCGGAAAGCACGTTAAGCCGTTGGTCCCGGCTGTCATTTGTGGATCTTTGACAGTCGTTACGGGTCGTCAGAAGCTCGAAAGTCTGACAACCAGTCTTACCAAGGGGTGGGTGGGTGGTGTGGGTGGGGTGGTCTTTTCTATTACCCAGTTACTGGGTTGTGGAGGTCAGATAGATCGCTCCATATAAAATACTGGTATACGGCTGCATCCGGTTAGACTGGAAGCCGACCCCAACATAGTTGGGAAAAGGCTAGGCAGATGATTTTTCCTGATAAATCACTGCTTTTTCTGATGAATTTTACGTACTCACTGCTTTTTTGTGATGGGGTTGGCAGTGACCAGTTTTCATGAGAAAATCTTAGTGGAAAACGACCTCCTTTCAAAATAGGGTAGAACCATCTACCTAATCATAAAACCGTTCACAAACGAACCGCTATGATATAACTCACTCAATTAATTACAAACAGAACAAAACGTTTATATAATAATATAAAGTTGGCATTACATTGTTGAGGAAGTTTCTTAAACCTGGTCAATTACAATCATTTTAATTATTTGCAACACGGTTGAGTAAAACATTTCAGAGGAAATAAATGGTATTTTGACAATAAAGGACGAATATTTCCAACTTGATAACCAATTGTAGAATGTTTTGAACTGTTTCAATGTTTATTACCTATTCTTATTATTCGAGTATTTAATGAAGAAAATAAACAACCTTTGCTAAGCGCCAAGTCCCTAGGAGTATCACTAATTTATGTACCTATCGATTGTTTGATCTAATTTTCTAACGAGAGTTTCGGCCTTGGAATTGATTTTTTTTAAGATTTACATGGTGTAAGGGTAAACACCGTTGTCACTCAAACCATGGGTAGATGACTTAAATATAAATATAAATGAATGAGTAACAACAAAAAAACCACCCGTGTTGAGACGCAAGTTCGTTGCCCTAGCGCATAGGTGAAAGGGTCAAAAACTGTAGTGGTAAAAAAAAAACTTCTAATTTTCCATTGATGTTACGTTCTATATATGACACCAAACCACTGGTTTCAAGGATAACGGTGTTTACCCTAACACCCTATATAGATTTGATTAGATAACACTATCCACCAAATCTATACAGCAGACTACCGTTATCGCTAACGCTGAAAAAAATCATTCACTTTGAATTCAGTTTTTCTTTCTCTTGGAGCTAGTTAAAAATCTATAGGATTGTATTTAAGTGGTCGTATTTACATACCTACTTGGAGACGACATAATTTATAAACTTACTTAATAGACGCTCCAATTTCGACACTTCTCTGAACGTTTCCATTGCTTGAATAGCAATGACTTTTTTATATAATATCCATACTAATATCATAAAATCGAAAGCAACTCTGTCTGTCTGTCTGTATGTTACCTTTTCACGCCTAAACCACTGAACGGATTTCGATAAAATTTGGCAAGGAGATAGATGGCATCCCGGGGAAGGAGATAGGCTACTTTTTATCGACATACCATGCGGGCGAAGCCGCGGGCGGAAGCTAGTTAAATCATAATCAAAATCATCGCCTTGTTTTGCCGAACGGTTGGGCAGAGGTGTACTTTTATAACACCCAGATTTCGCCAGTTATATTTTAAGTCCCAAGTAATAGGGGGCGAGCCTACTGACATCAACCGGGCACAAATCCGAACTCCGGCCTGCTACTGAGTTCCATATAGAAACACCCAATAACATCATCATCTGCCTAGCCTTTTCCCAACTATGTTGGGGTCGGCTTCCAGTCTAACCGGATGCAGCTGAGTACCAGTATTTTACATGGAGCGACTGCCTATCTGACCTCCACAACCCAGTAACTGGGTAATACGATACCCCTTGGTTAGACTGGTTGTCAGACTTTCGTGCTTCTGACGACTCGTAACGACTGTCAAAGATCCACAAATGACAGCCGGGACCAACGGCTTAACGTGCTTTCCGAGGCACGGAGGAGTCTCGATATGTGAAAGTGGTCACCCATCCACGGACCAACCCCGGCAAGCGTAGCTTAACCTGATGTATCGACCCGAGCGGCTTTTATTACTTAGCCATGAGCTCCTCTGAAACACCCAATAACACTATCGAATATTATTTACTGGTATTTGTCAGATACCGTTAAATATTCTCCCTATTTCCATTTGTTTGCTTAGCTTTAATTTAATTTTCTTTCCCGATTTTTAGAGCATCAACCATTTCATCAATAGATACTTCACAACCTGTCACAGTACGTGACGTTGACAAACGGTTCAACGAAAGCAATTTTTTTGTGGCAGAGTAAAATACGCCGATTTCTTTTACTGAACGACTTACAGGAAAAGTCACGTTTCACGTGCAAAGAATAAGTCATTACATCGATTCTTTAAATGACGTATCTCTGTTCGAAACCAAACGACACTGTTGATTTAGGAATGTAAGAAAAACAAAGATTAAATCCGACGCTTAGGTATTATCACACACGAGATTGGCACGCGTTAATTGAGGAAAAAGGGATGCTACGATAGTGACCAATTTTCCCCAGTTGACTCTAATAACGCGTGGGAAGTAAGGGAGCTGATACAGTTAGTTTCCTTATTCTGCCAAATATATCGAGTTTTCTGGAAGAGCGCACGTTTCATGAACATAATAATCTAATATTGACGGAAAAGGGACAAGAAAGTGTCTTCTAAGTCTTACATAGTATTAATGGGGCTCGTGGCTAAATACTAACAGCCGCACCGCACGAGTCGATCGACCAGGTTAAGCAACGCTTGCCGAGGTCAGTTCATGGATGGGTGACCATTCGTTACATACTGAGACCTCTTGGTGCCTCGAAAATGCGTAAAGCTAATGGTCCCGGCTGTCATTCGTAGATCTTTGACAGTGGTTACGGGAGGTCAGAAGCCCAGTCTGACAGCCAGTCTTGCCAAGGGGTATCGTGTTGTGGAGGTCAGATAGGCAGTCACTTCATGTAAAATAGCGGTATTCAGCTGCCTCTGGTTATACTGGAAGCCAACCCCAATATAGTTAGGAAAAGGCTAGATATAATAATATGATGAGTTACATAGTATTAACGTATACCCAGTACCCAGTTACTGGTTTGTGGAGGTCCGATAGGCAGTCGCTCCATGTAAAATACTGGTATTCAGCTGCATCCGGTTAGACTGGAAGCCGACCCCAACATAGTTGGGAAAAGGCTAGGCAGATGATGATGACATAGTATTAATGTGTCACAAAAGTTCAGATAAATGTTAGTGTTATGTCATAACCGTTATGAAGTCACAGTTCAGTAAGATTTATGTGAGCAAATAAAGTTAAATCATATGAAACAGTTTGAACCACATCGTAAGAAGCAACCAATAAAAATGTCATCTAAATCATTTTTGAGTCTGGGCTGTGTAGGCAGCACATATTTTGATTTTGTAAGCTCTAAAGCTAAAACTTTAACGTTCAAACCCTGAGAATGTTGGTGCCATTTTTTCGGTTTAAAATTTATGACCAACTTTGTATCAGAGCTATGTATTTTATAATGTATGTTGTGTCGTGTCGTTCACATGTCTTATGCAAGAACCCGAAAGTCTGACAACCAGGGTATAATAATATTGACTGCCTCGTTGGTCCAGTGGTCGCAAGCGCTACTGTTGAGCATGAGGTCCTGGGTTCGATTCCCGGGTTTTTGTATCTGGAATTTCTCAGTAGCAGCCTGGAGTTTGGATTTGTGCCCGGTTTATGGGAATAGGCTCGCCCCCAATTACATGAGACGTAAACATATCTGGCGAAATGTGTGTTTACTATAGGTACACCTCTGCCCGAGCCTTCTGGGAATACAGGCGTGATGTTATGTAATTTATAATAATAATTACAAGGTTTTTTTTGTGCAATTATGGATGAAGTTATCATGACGAACAATTACCGGAGATTTATTGTGAAGGACGGCACGGTTGACATCTGTCGGGCATGCCACCGACCGGGAGAATCAATCCGTCACATTATCTCCGGGTGTTCTCATCTAGCTAACGGAGAGTACTTGCATAGACACAACCTTGTAGCCAGGATTATCCATCAGCAACTTGCTCTGAAATACAGCCTAGTGGAATCGGAAGTGCCGTACTACAGGTACGTGCCCGACCCAGTTCTCGAAAATGAAAATATCACATTGTACTGGGATCGATCCATCGATCGATCGATTCACTGACAGGACTATTGTTGCCAATAGGCCTGATATAGTGGTGGTGGATCGAACAGAGCGGCGCGCAATGATCATTGACATAACGGTCCCGCATGACGGGAACCTCGTGAAGGCCGAGAAAGATAAGCAAATCAAGTATCTTGACTTGGCTCACGAGGTTATCGACATGTGGGATGTGGACTCTGCGATCATTGTGCCAATAGTCGTATCAGCCAATGGCTTAATTGCCAAGAGCCTCGACCAACACCTAAGGAGGCTCTCGTTGGGCAGCTGGAATAAGGACTTGATTCAGAAAGCTGTACTCCTGGACACGGCTCGCATTGTTAGGAGGTTCCTCTCTCTGGGGCCCTGACCGCCGGTAGCTTGGACACTGTTCCCGATACCGGTGGGCTACTATTTTTTATATTTTTAAATGTTTTATATATTTTTTTATTCTAATATTTAAAAATATAATTTCAATAAAGAATTACAATAAATTCGTTTATTATGATCTGAACTCAACAAACAACTGTTTTTAGCTGTAGTAACCAGTCGTGGAGGAGAGGTCGCTCCATGTAAAATACTGGTATTCAGCTGGAACGTAGTTGCAAAAAGGCTAGGCATATGATGATGATGTAAGTTGTATCATATTGTTGGTCCAGTCAATGTATTGAATCATCCCTGCTATCGGTTTTAACTTCAAGACACTCAAATCAACCATAGCTCATCTAACTAAAAAATAAATCAGAACATAAAATGAATGTAAGTCCAACCTTAGTTCGCACCTCATTACTCGAAGTCCCGAGCATAAATCTTCCTCGTTGCTCTAAAGTTTAGCATACACTCGACGTCTCGGTCCCCGCGTATCTCTAAATTCGCATCGTAAAGTGCATACTAGCATTTTATTTCGCACTAAAACACAGTCCCTCCGAGATAAGAGTTTATTGAGGACAGAGCTAAAAAGACTGGAGGTATAATGTCGCGTTTTTATTACTATACAATCACGCCAACGTGTACCTATAAGGGATGTGTTGTTACACAGCTACATGGTGAAAGTTTTAGTAAAGAAACTGAAACGTCATGTGTGAAAGAATAAAATAAACAAGTGGGAGTCGGACTCGCACACGAAGGGTTCTGTACCGTCTATAAATACGGCATAAAAACACGTTTTTTGTATGGGAGCCCCATAAGTATTTATTTTATTCGGTTTTTTAGTATTTGTTGATAGAGAGCGGCAACAGAAATACATAATCTTTGAAAATTTCAACTGTCTAACTATCACGGTTCATGAGAGGACTGGCGACAGATGGACGGACGGTCGGACTGATGGACGGACGGACGGACGGATGGACGGACGGATGGACGGACGGACGGACGGATGGACGGACGGACGGACGGATGGACGGACGGATGGACGGACGGACGGACGGATGGACGGACGGACGGACAGCGGAGCCTTAGTAATAGGATTCCGTTTTATTCTGCGCTGTGGGTTTGATCCTTGCACGGAGCAAAATGCGTTTGTTTCATCTGCAGTTTTTTATTCCTGGGTGTTTTTACATGTGAGATTTGTATCGATAAACGCACACACAAATTAGTAAAAGCAATGTTTAAACAAATGCCCTGTGATATGAAAACAAGTTAAAATACATTCTTGTATAAACCAACCAAAACCGAGTTACAAAATTTACTTTTACTTAGCAGCGAGCGTGCGAATTTCTCCTAAATTTACGGCGTCCATGATTCACGTGCAATGATAGGAGTACCAGGAAATTATGAGCACGTGGAGGTAAAGCCGCTAATTGCAGCGAGCTGAGACGTTCATACACTATTACCCTTGCACGGAGCCCGCTATATCTTTCTTAATGTAAAGCACACCCAGAGCTGTGAAATGAACAAGGCCAGTGGCGGTAAGGGAGTTTCAGACGGGGTGGATTGAAGCGAGCTTTTGGAGAGGGCTAAGCTTGGAGTTTCCCTACGTGATCGAATCAGAAATGAAGAGATTCGTAGGAGAGCCAATGTAACCGACATAGCCCGAAGAATTGCCAAACTTAAGTGACATTACTAGCTGAACTGATGTGGCCGAAAGATTCTGGAGTGCCGACTGCGTCCCGGAATACGTAGCGTTGGAAGGCCTCCCACAAGATGGACCGATGACTTGGTGAAGGCCGCAGGAATTCGCTGGATGCGAGAAGCACAGAACTGATCGAAGTGGCGCTGCTTCATGATGATGATGAATGACGTTAGCTGGTTTCACTGAGAACCCAATACTTAAATGTGTTTAAAATATATTTACAAGGTTGGTCTATCCGAGAAAAAGTCGACTAATAACTATCATGTCACTGAGATAAGCGGGTTGAACTTTATGATCCTCAGTCAAATGTCGTGTCTACTCCGTTTTAATGAACAGCCAGCCAATTGTTTCCACCATGAATTTTGATTTGATCTATTGAACCATGAATATTGTACTTAGCTATCATTTGAATAAATCACAGCTAAAGTGACAATAACCTAAATGATAAATAGATCAATGTCGTGCAACATAAAATAACCAGCCAAGTGCGAATCGGACTCGCGCATGAAGGGTTCCGGACTATCAATAAAAACGGCAAAAAAAAACGTTTGTTGTATGTGCGCCCCCTTAAATATTTATTTTATTCTGTTTTTAGTATTTTTTGCTATAGCGGCAACAGTAATACATCATCTGTGAAAACAACTGTCTAACTATCACGGTTCATGAGATACAGCCTGGTGGCAGACAGACAGACGGACAGACAGCGGAGTCTCAATAATAGGGTCCCGTTTTACCCTTTGGGTACGGAACCCAAAAAAGCTTTTAGTTTTAAGTGCCTAGCCTAAATAATTATGATCCTCCACATATATATTTTACTTAACACACTTCTATTTACATCGATAATTCTTTAAAATTCGGTTGCAGTCGTACCGCTGCTTACAATCTAGTGTGGTAAGCATCTAACAAAACTCTACAATCTCTCTTACCTTGGTTGCCAACCGGAACGCAGCTAAACGTGCTCAGCTTAACTTCTCAAGCCACTGTATTTTATTTCTGTGAGTCTTTATTAAAAATGTTTTAATAAAAAAAGGGTTTTTAAAATAAAGTTTATGTTGGGACAGAGGTTTTGTAGTTATGTATCAGTTTTGAAGCAAAAACGTGTGTAGAAATAAACCGATCAATTGAAGATATAAGACAATAGACAAGACTGGACACGCTCGTACCATCATAGATCTCATCCATCGCTTTCCATCAAGCGAGATTGGGGCAAAAGCAGGCCCATTCTGTAAAAATAAAAAATAAACTGTGAACAAAAATTTGTAACAAAAGGTTGTTGTCTTGCTAAAAAGCGCAATCTATGCGCTTCTACGCACACATCTTTATCGATTTTTCTCTCGAACAAACTCAAACCCGTGCCTATACATGAGGGATTAAAATAGGCAAAACCGATGGGCTCAACAACCGACACACGACAAACAACATGCAAATGTATGGAGATGAGTGGCGGAAGAGAGGACGCGGCAAATGACACGCGAATATATCGTCGGGAGCAGTCGGGAGACTTCGGGGGTGACCGGGAGCCGTCAGAGGCTGTTTGCCGTGCCGCAAAGTACCCGTTGTTGTAATATTTATTAGCATATATCATCTCCGCTTACACGGTTTGGTAGCGATCGGTTACCGAGAATGGTTAATTGGATATCCCTACATTTTACTCGACAAGAAGTAGGTACCCGACAGAATCAATTCAGAGGCCCGCACGAACATGTTTCCTCACGACGCTTTCCTTCAGTGTTTTGACAGTTAGTGATGAAATTACTTACACAAAGTAAAGTGCTTGGCTGGGATCGAACCCACGACCTACAACTCGTAAGTCGAGGCCGTTACCACTAGGCCACCACTGCTCTATCTCATAGCATTTTGGTTTAAATATTTGTAGTAAAAAGTAAAAGTATTACCCATAGATACTATGAATGGTAGTGTATTATAAATAACAAGTAAATATTATGTGAAAAACAAATTATCATTATCATAATCAACCTATAAAGTTCCCACTGCTGGGACACAGACCTCCTCTCTGTGAGAGGGTGTGGGCCGTAATCCATCACGCAGACCATGACCTAGGCACTCCCGGTTGTGAGTTCCCGTTGGATAATTTCCGACTTCAACGTGGGCGAAGCGTGCTAGAAATGATATAAAAAGCGAATCGTTATCTGTCTGTCTGTTACCTATTCACATCTAAACCGCTGAACCGAACGTTATGAAATTTGTTAGATTGGTAGCCTGGGATTTGGAGAAGGACATAGGCTACTTTCCTGGATTGCAGACGAAGCCGCGGGCAACAGCTATCAAATAAAATGAAATTTTATTTCAATATTTCTTTTCAACAAGACAGATAATACTGTAACCTTTTCATCCCAATTTTCAGTACAGTTCAGTACAGTTACAACGTACCCACCAAAGACCAATTTTCAGCCGTCAATCATGTCTACATCCGCAGACATCACAATTACATCGCAACTTCAGATATTGCGATAGAGAAATATCTAGTTTAGAAGCAGATATACTTACTGAAAGTAGGGATGTGTGTACGGGGTGGCGATTTAGTCACCTGCACCCGTCAAGGGGGTGATTTTACTCGTCATACTGAACAACTTTCGCTATAGAAAGGAATAGAATAGAATTATCTTTATTCAAGTATCATGACTCAAAAATGGTTAGTAAGACTTACAACTATGTTACGCAACAAGAACTCACAATGAAACCCACCCATAAACTAAAGATTCATAAAAAGGCTGTCTACGGTTGAATAGTTTTTTTTGTTTTCACGAATCGATTTTGAGTGTCATAGCGAAATTTGTTTAGTATAGCGGGTAGAATAACCCCCTTGACGGATTCAGGTGACTTATTCGCAACCTTGGTTATTGGTAAAAGTTGCACCTATATGCATGACAGCACGAAGAAGCGTGAAAGCGTTGCTATCAAGGAAAAATACGGCGTTGTAAAATAATTTTCATTCAAAATGACGTCTTGACTTTTCTGGGTCTCGACAAAATTATCATTTCTACCCTGGATTAGGCTAATTAACTGATTTGATGAAAAGCGATTCTTACGTCTGTTTTATAGGACAAAACAAATAAGGTATTCGAAAAACGGTCAAGTTACATAATTTTCGAAAAAAAAAAGGTTATATGAAGGAACTAGAATATTCACAATTAAAACATGTTCTAGACGAAAGAATAAAGAAATCTGAATAGAAGTTTAATGTCTAAAACTATGCCGCTGCGAGTCGCGCTTGCGCAAGATAAAACTTAGCTGTCAATTTTGTATCCCGACTGCTCGGAACGTTTACACCCCTAAACTATTTTGCATTTAGAATGCGTTCGGACTTGGAGTTTCGCTTCTGTACAATCTTATTCTATGGCGCTACCTAGTTTCGCTCGCGTTGCGAAGCGAAATCTTTTCCTTTACGAATAGTGTTTATTATTGACGGGGGACTTTCCGATTGCAACCCTTTGTGCCACAAAAGGTAGACGGATCATTTTCAGCTGAAGAACCCTTTTCAACCCCACCCCTCGTTAGTGTAGCGTAACTTTGGCCTGAATTGCAGACCGAGCAGTCTTTTAATTACATTTTCTACGGTAAAACGGATGGCGGTGCATTTTCTGTGACCGTGTGTGAGAGAAATTAATATGCTTTAATTATTCAAAAGAGCTTTTGGGTTTGATTTTGAGGTTTAAACATATAATGTATTGCTTACATTGATTTCTTATATTTTTGGTGTGGAAGCTGTATTTTGATTAGATAAGTCGCAACAGTAATAACAGCCGCACGGGTCGATCGACCAGGTTAACCTACGCTTACCGCAGTCATTCCGTGGATGGGTGGCTTTCTTTGCATACTGAGATCCCTCCGTGTTTCGGAAAGCACGTTAAGTCGTTGGTCCCGGCTGTTATTTCGGGATCTTTGACAGTCGTTACGGGTAATCAGAAACCAGAATTTGACAACCAGTCTTGCCAAGGGGTATCGTTTTATCCGGTAACGTGGTTGTGGAGGTCCGATAGGTAGTCGCTCCATGTAAAATACTGGTATTCAGCTGCATTCGGTTAGACTGGAAGTCGACCCCATTATGTATAGGTGGGTTTTCCTGCTTTAAAAAACTTTTATGTAATTTGTTGATACTAAGTATTATAGTATAACCGGGGCCACAGTTCCGCGCCTAAGGAATGCGCGGCGCGGCGGGGTGTTGACCAATCAGCGGCGGGCGGGACGCCGAGTGCCGTGAGCGTTAACGAATGAGTGGTCTTCACTGAATCCGTACGCCGCGCACATACCTCAGGCGCGGAGCAGCGGTCTCGGTCATACTATAATACAAATCACCTAAAAGTCTTTTACAGCTGAACGAGCAAATAAACCAGGATAAAACGCGTATCGTAATCAAATCACGCCAAACTTCGAACTATCTTTTTTCGGCAGTTCCGAGTCGACGCTCCAGCCGCTCTTTTATCTTCCAATCGCAATTTACCATACTCAACACTACACTATTTTGAAAGAGATTTCTCGGAAAATCAGGAGCCAAGGAAATTCAGCAATACCTCGAATTCTCAGTCATAAACCGGAGATCTTCAATATCCGAAGAAAAATCAGCTCTAAACATGTTTCGCTGGAGGCTAATATATGTCTACGTGACGGTGGGTTATTACGAATTCGTGCAAAGAGACGTTTTTGCCTCCACACTGTGCTGTATTCAGTTGTCGTCGTAAACGTTGGATAGGATAAGAAAGTTAGCTTTCAGGAAGTCGTAAAATACTGCGGGAAATCCGTTTATTACGGGGCGAATTGATTTTGTTGATTGATTACGTAGTATATACCTACTTGTAGTGTTTAATGTATATGTATAGGAGGCCTTAAGTCCCTCTATACGTATTACATTCAAGGGTACACGCAAGGTAGTTATTTCGGAGGATCGCCGTTATCGAAACCGATATGGAGGACTATATACATATATCTACGAAGTATCTTTTTATTTGGAGTGATTGATGCGGTCACAATAGCCTTCCTTTACGGTCCACATAAGATGTACCTTACGTGGCATTGTCCGTCACCCCTTACCCCTTGGCCAAGACATCACCGCTCGCGGGACCTACGTCTTGCGTCTGCCACCGCGGCGAGAACAAATCAATCAATCTGCCTAGCCTTTTCCCAATTATGTTGGGGTCGGCTTCCAGTCTAACCGGATGCAGCTGAATACCAGTATTTTACATGGAGCGACTGCCTATCTGACCTCCACAACCCAGTAACTGGGTAACACGATACCCCTTGGTAAGACTGGTTGTCAGACTTTTGGGCTTCTGACTACCCGTAACAACTGTCAAAGATCTACAAATAATAGCCGGGACCCGTTGGTCCCGGTTGAGTAGTCTCGGTATGTGAAGATGGTCACCCATCCACGTACCAACCCCGACAAACGTAGCTTAACCTTATGGATTGACCCGTGCGGCTGTTATTACTTAGCCACGAGCTCCTCCGTGGCGAAAACAAAATCATGAGTAGCCACGGTGTGACTTGAGGAGAAAAGAGCGGCACGAGAATTATATACTCGAGTCCCGGCCCGCGTTGCAAGAGGCACCGCAAGACGCACCGCCCTATATCGTGGTCCTGGCCTTATACGTTCACATAGGTTGTGCCTATGGCATGGCAAGCGTCACCCTAAGTCCCCTTTGACACGCTTAGGCTGCGTGTAGACGATGCTGGGCTGGTGTCTAGCAGGGTATCAATAACCATGAAAGCTTTCACACGTTATACCGATAGATTTCACGCGGCTTAGGCTGCGTTTCCACCAGGGATGTGCGATGGAAATGTGTCGTGCGAGGATGTCCAGCTGTGCTGTGAAAATGCGCATTAATGTGTGGTACGAGGATGGATGGACTGGCTGGTACAGTATGCGCAAACCTCGCAACACATCCTTCTTAACACACATTTTTCGCAACAAATCCCTCGTACACATCCCTCGTACATCCCTCGCTTGTTTTGTATGCGCAAAAATTTAGCTCCGCTGAGCCGTTTCCACCAGAGCTGTGCTGACCGAGGCGAGGTAAATGAAGCGATTCTACTGGTTCTTTACTAACACATCCCTCGCTACGTCTCTACTACATCCTCGCACATCTCTGGTGGAAACGCAGCCTTACCCATACATTTGCTGATAGGTACTCGTCGCCCGCTAATCGGCAGTCTGAAAGTGTGAAAAATGGCTTAGATAAAATTTAATTAGTGTCTCAAAGTTAAGTTAAGGAACTATTAAAATGTTAAAAATCTATGTCAAAATAATCAAAATGTCAAAAAACATTTACTCATCACGTCTACGGAGTTTTGCTATTTAATGTAATTTGACCTTGTTTATTGGTATTTTCCCAGACCTTCTAAAACTATTGTTATTAATAGTTTATTCAGCGTTTGAGAACGCTTTAAATTCCAACAAACTTAATGTATATCTAATTGTAAACACAAGCATGTTTGTTTAATTAAGTGAGATTTGCAAGAATCTTTGGGAACATTCTCAGAATCTTACTACGACTATGTGGGTGAGGGACCTTTAACGGGTTACTTTCTTGAAGGAAAACATGAATTTCATACGTATACATACTTAAATACGCATATACATAATATATATCTATATGATAGAAAGTTTTTCTGACACACACCATAAAATTATTGATGGACGTAGATATTTTTTAAGACCTTCTGAAAAAAAATTAATACATGTATACAAGGGTGTTTACACAAGAGTAAATTAAGGAAATTATATATTTAATCAATTCAGTCAATTCCATTTTCGGAAATGGAATTGACTGAATTGATTTCAATTATAAATTACTCTTGTGGAAACACCCTTTTATACATGTATTAATTTTTTTTTTCATAGAACATCCTGCTTGAAACTTAAGACATTCATTACTCATAAGCATTTGTTCGTTGAATTACTTAATTTTTGCACTCATTAAGTTAGTTCCTTGATTAGCATTTTATTTCATTCTCATTACTTGTCTATTTACTAGAGCACTATTTTTCACATGTCTACGATAAATGTATTAAAAAATACATCACGTGCTTGTGGCAATGACTTATGTAGATAATATGACATGTGGGTATATATCGAAATATCTCTCCCGCGTTTTGAATATTTTATTTTCAAAGAGAAAAACTCTTCTATTCAAAATTCACTTAGTATGAAATATAATTTACATAGCATTGTCCAAATAAATAATATATCAGTGCTACTTAAGGAACAATATATTGTGGTGGCGAAAACCTCCAACTCTATTCTGCATTTCTCAAAGCGCGTTTTGAATTTTAATACCA
Organism: Lithophane socia; assembly: GCA_947522985.1. Taxonomy (NCBI): domain Eukaryota; kingdom Metazoa; phylum Arthropoda; class Insecta; order Lepidoptera; family Noctuidae; genus Lithophane; species Lithophane socia. Next base: position 5,241,034 of record OX383267.1, read on the forward strand.
AACGTACCAACATTTTAATATAAAAATTGTGCCTGAATTTAATATCAATTTCTTAGAGTATAACTTTCATGTTGAGAGAATCAGAATGTTGAGATACCTTTTTACATCTGTTCGTCAAAGGGATTTGAGTTAGTAAATAATCTTCATGCATAAAAAATCAATCTGCCTAGCCTTTTTCCAACTATGTTGGGGTCGGCTTCCAGTCTAACCTATCAGTCTAATACAATACAAGTATTTTACATAGAGCAACTGCTTCTGACCTCCACAACCCAGTAACATACCCAATATTAATAATTATAATATTTTATTAACTTTGCGTGCGTACTTTTTGAGTTAGCTTGAATCATTCGTATTTTTCCCCTTAGTATATTGACGGTGTTCAGAAGCTTCCTGTCACTGATATTTATATAGCAAGTAGTGGGTACCACAATTAGGTAAATACTTTTTTCACAAAAAAAACAGAAGTCGGTTGATTTTTGTTTTGTTAAAAAGTTTTAAACGGTAAAATTATAGATTTCGTCGAGGTACTTGCCAATGCATAAATTCCGTTAACGCAAACGTGTCCACATACCCCAGTCGTGACATTTATCTCAAAAGAAGAATACAAATAAAAGCCTTTTCTGTGTACATATTTTGTGATTAAAGCCAGTTACCGCACAAGCCCATCCAAACAATAAAATAGGCGTTCCATTTACGCGACCCACGCGCACAGTGCGCTATGCAACTACTTTCCAGCCGTCGAGATAATGCGTTCTTGACACCTGTCAGTTTCATACTAACGAATATGTGTTTTGCGAATTTGATCCTTATTACTACTAGAAATTGTCCAACTGACTGGGGTCAGGCACGCATTCTCTCAACGGCCGGACTGTACTACTACACTATGGTTAAACCCGCTGTCACATGCCCGTTGTTCATTGTTCGTTGAGGCTCGCGTCTATCTCCCTAAGCGCAACCTTGTTGCGGACGGGCGCTCCCGTGTCGATGTTTAGAAAATAGTTAAGTTTTTGCGAAACTCTTCAGAACGCACAGCATGACAAGCATAGAAACGGGTTTTGTCGACGGAAAAATAGACAAAATGACAGATAAACAAACACAATCTGTCATATTGTCTATTCTTCCGTCGAAAAAAGCCCGGTCATGGTAAGCGTGTTGATCTCTGTAGGTGGTTTTATCCTACGAAAAGAGAATTGTGTGTGTTTAAGACAGTTACTCTTCACTGTTTCAAAGCAGTAAGTAAACTTTAATGTTTAGAAAAGGCACATGAGTGCGGGGGTGCGTGCCTGCGTGTGTGTGTGTGTGTGTGTGAGAGTGAGTGTGTGCCATCTTGCTGTGCATGACACCGCAGAAAAACTACAGAAAGTCTGCCTAAAATTTAAATTAAAGGCTTCGTTTAATAAGCATTCATGAGAAATACTAAAACTTTTGCAATAACATGTTTTTTTTTAAACAAAAACATATCATGAAACAATTTCCAAAAATTAAACATAAAGAAGATGAATGACCTTGTTAACATAATTTTTCAGCTCTCGTATTTTTCGCGCAGCAAAACCCCAAGAAAATACAGCAAATAAAGGGAACAGAAAAAGGTTTATTAACATAACAACATGTAAATGAAGTCAGAATACAAGATATAAATCATTTATATTCATGCGAAATGAGTTCACGCAGCTAATATGAACCTTGGAGGTTTTCACACGACCGATTTTAATCGGACACCGATATCCGACATACGGGTCTGCTGAAGTTTCGTTCGCCAGTAATGTTAAATAAGTTGAGCTGCGAAAGTTAATCGGATACCCTCGACTCGTTATCGGCTGCCGATCGAAGGGTGTTCGTAGCCCATATTATCACGATACATCCTACTTCCTACTATCCTACTAATATTATAAATGCGAAAGTTTGCGTGTTTGTGTGTTTGGATGTTTGTTACTCAATCACGCAAAAACGGCTGAATGGATTTGGATGAAATTTGGCAAACAGATAGTTTATAACCTGGATTAACACATAGGATACTTTTTATCCCGATATTCCCACGGGATCGAGACTTATGCGGGTGAAACCGCGGGGCGCAGCTAGTGATTCAATAATGCTATGTCAGTCAAGCATGTTAATGAATGCATCCAATTCTTAGTGCTTCTACTTGCTAATAACTTCAGTGGGATGATAATTTTCCACCCAATTTTATGTCGGTTTCATCGGTCGGTCTTGTGTGAGCCGATAAAAAGCTCCGTAAGTACGAAATGCAATAAATTCCGACATTTTTGCGGTGAAACGCAACATCGCCGATAAATCCTGTGACTTGGCTAGTTATACCAACGTTGACTTATTTATTGTAATCGTCTTTATTCGCCGCCATATTTTAAATATAACCCGGGTTTATCGAAGCTAGCTTAATGTTTATAATCATGAAACATGGTTCTGAAAATTTTGTGAATTTGGGCATTGTGTTGTGAAAATTGTTTGCTTTTTGTTACGGATTTTCACCTCATTGGACCGGCAGAAGGCGGTTATGTAACTTTTGATCATGTTTTTTTTTTCAAATCTTTTATACCTCATATCTTTTATTATCTTTTATAGCCACACGACAAATCAAATCAAATCATTTAGTTTTTGTCAACATGGGTAAAGATATTATACATTTTTTGATAATGCTCTCTCTGACACCTGCCCAAGTTGCACTGTTTCCTTAGTTGTGTCAAGCACATGAATTGTGCTTCAGTTCCAAAAAAATGGGCCTAAAATCTCTTTTCCGGGACCTTCAGGGTATACAAATGTATGCGTATATTGTAAATGTACATGGCTTAATGCGGTACAGAGACAAAATATAAATACAAGGATCATAACATGTCATTAAAAATAACATGCTATTATTAAGAAAAAAAAATCATCAACATACATAAGTACCTAATTAAAGTAACAATTCACCAAGGCTTTGTATGCAGTACTTTGTACTAATACGTTGATGGAGCTGTGAGTACTATTTCCATTCTCAAATGGATATCGTGTAGTTCACACAAAAGCGATGTCACTGCTCTACACCACAGATATGTATAGGGGAACCTCGTGCCATTTGGAAACTAAAACATACAAATAGTCTGAAAGCTTTTATGAACACCATTCCGCCTAAACACAAAATTAAAGTAGCACAAACCATGTAATATTTCATTCTTTCATCATCTGCCTAGCCTATTCCCAAACAATTTGGGGTCGGCTTCCAGTCGAACCGGATACAGCTGAATACCAGTATTTTACATGGAGCGACTGCCTATCTGACCTCCACAACCCAGTTACTGGGTAATACTATACCCCTTGGCAACACTGGTTGTCAGACTTTCAGGCTTCTGTCGACCCGTAATGACTGTCAAAGATACACAAATGACAGCCGGGACCAACGGCTTAACGTACTTTCCGAGACACGGAGGAGTCTCGATATGTAAAGATGGTCACCCATCCACGGACCAGCCCCGGCAAGTGTAGCTTAACCTGATGGATCAACCCATGCGGCTGTTATTACTTAGCCACGAGCTTCTCGGTAATATTTCATTCTTTATAATAGAAAAATCTGAAGAAACGCATTGAATAAATATATCTTAATCATTTGATACTTTACGCGTAAAACTTTCGGAATATTCCACAAACTTTGTAGATAAGATGTTTCTAGATTCCCAAGTACCTATACTACTGAAATATTTATTGGAGTACAAATTCCGTTTAGCGCTCAAGTTTCTGGAACTTTCCACTTCTGAGCTGAGCAGAAGGCCACTCGTAATCAGCTTCACGAACATAGAAACACCATTTTATATTATTAATTTCGATGTTGTTTATGTTATTGGTGGCTTTGGAATATAGTTTTTCAATGAAAACATTTCCATCTTTAGACACGAAGGTAGAACTTGCACTTAGGTACCTACACAAAATTCAAAAGCGATTTTCTCCTAAAGAATTGATAGATATTTTATGGTGTTGCGAACATCGACATATAACGTAATGAATAGACTGTACCGACATATAACCGACCGAACATATAACATAATGAATAAACTGTATAACTATAATATTGAGTATGTTTAATGTTTAATTTTAATAATATTTATAACCAATTTGCAATGCCTTTACAGGCAACTAAGTTCTAAGAACCTACCTATTGTTACCATCTCCAAATTCTGTACACTTAGTTCGCAATAAAGAATTTGAATTTGAATTTGAATCGAAACCGAGATGGTTACTGAATAAATTAACCGACTTGGTTTTACATTTTTATGTTTAAGATATGTAGTATATATTAGGTCCCCACCTATGAAATCAGCGTTTTGTATGGGGAATTTTAAAGAAGTTGAATTTTTCATACTAACATTTTCATAACCATGAACAATAATGTTTTAAAACTTTTATGCACTAATGATTAAAAACTAATATAACGTATGCCACTTAGATTAAGCGACAAAGGTAAGACATGGCTAAGTTAAAAAAAAATAGTAGTCATTTCTGCTAACAAAACAGGAGTCATTTTTAAGGTATTTTTTATGTTTAGAAAACTATAAGTAATAAGGTTTTTTTACTATTGGTGGTTGTCTATGATGATCATTATTCGATATAATACCAAGCAATTGATAAATATTTTAAATCATAGAAGTGACGAGGTTCTCCATATGTGAGAAAAAAACGCCAATTTCATAGGTGGGGACCCAATAATACTATTATTTATAAACTACCCATCTTAAACATAACATGTAAAAATATGTGTACGATGGCGACCTATAAAATGGAGACTTGCATTTTTTCTACAGCAAAACGTTGTGAGATCTAATGTAAAACCAAGTCAGTTAATTTATTCAATACCTATCTATGGGAGCATCTATTCAACAACTTTGTCATAAACTTTTACCTAACCTAACCTAACTTAATAGTGACAGTAACAATATTTGACATCTTTATTCCTTTAAATAAAATATAATGACTGACATAATCTGGGGAGCTTTTGAATTTTGCCTAACTGTAAGGTATTTGTACTCGTGATTGTACCTAAACTTGCGACAATCTAAGAAGTCCGTTTTAACAGCTATAAAAATGCTTTGTATAGAGATGAAAAAAATATTGGTGTTTTATAAATTGATTCTGGAGACATATCGATTGAACATACTTAGAGAGTTTGTAATCGAAGACTTATCTACATTGCTTAAAACTGATTCTCAAAGCATAACGTTTTATTAAATCTACGAGAACGAAACGTCAAAACGGACTTCTTAGATTGTCGCCACCTATATTTGCCACCTATATTTACGTAGAAAAATGTATACCTGTATACCTGTACCTCTTACATCGTGTAACCTGAAATTCTGAAGAACTGCATGACATAAACATGTGCCCACATAAAATGCCCGCAGAGGATCCTAACTGTAAGGTATTTGTACTCGTGACTGTTCCTACATTTACGTAAAAAAATGTATACCTATATACATATTTTATCCTCTTACAACGTTTAACCTGAAATTCTGAAGAACTGCATGACATTACTCAAAACATGTGCCCACATAAAATGCCCGCAGAGGATGCAAATTAAGTACCTACCATTTGTCATTCTTGTTAGGTATAAGTGAAACAAAAAATATGCCTTACGAAAATACAGTCTCTCCGGAACATCAAGCTAAAAATGTGAAAAGAAAATGAAGAAAATGTTCAGGTTCTTATGACTTCCACTAAAAGTGACCGTTGACCGTTGGCTGACTTTGCTGGTCAGCTAGGACCGATGCCTGCCAGTGTTGCGGGAAAGTCCGAAAGGGATACCGGGACCTTGGCAACAGGCAACTGAAGGAACACGGGTGGGTTTTAGTCAGTAAAAGTCTGACACGCACTTCCGCTCCACCCAGAGCGGGAGAAGTCATTTGATGATTTCCAACGCTCAAAAAAAAAAAAAACCGTTGGCCTACTATCAGTGTGATGGGAAATATTTTAAAGAACGTTCGCAATCAACACTGATTGTCGCTAAAATGAGATTACGACTAGATTTTGAACAATTTTAACTATCTGTCACTCCACGCAAACTATTTTGTTTGCAGGTTGTTTTTGATAATGGCGAAATGTGGGTGTAGATAGAATACTCTTTATTATGTACACCATAAAAAAAATACAGATACAAATGTAGAAATTTAAAATAGGGTGACACAATGGGCGGTCTTATCGCTAAGAGCGATCTTTTACAGACAACCTTTGGATGGATTAAAGCGCGAAGGAGAGATAATACTGCAGGTAGTCTACAGGCGTACCATTTACATAATTATACAATAAATACATACATACATAAAGCATATACTTATCTATATAAATATATATATATATATATATATATATATATGTATATATATATAATACAATAATAAACATGAGACAGGAGGAAAGAGCTATTTAATAGTACAGTGTAGGTACTATAGGTACACCTCTGCCAACCCTTCAGGTAAAACAGGAGTGGTGTTATGTTCTATTTTGTTGTTGATAGTGATTGTTCCAGCATCAAGTTCTCAGGCAAGCTATATGCTGGCCTGAGAACTTCTATGTACAAATTGAACAAACTTCAAATTACATCGCCGCAACGCATAAAGAACGTACAAAAAATTAAATTCTAATTTTTAAAATCTTAATTCCCCTTTAAACATTCAAGCAAAAGCCACGAAAAAGGAAAAAGAAACGGTTTGTAGGTTGAACAAGTGAAATATAAAACTGCGTTTCGGAAACTGGCGTCGTACCAAAACTCTCATTTTGCAACGATTTGACGTACGAGCCGAGGAGAATTAAACCACACGAGCAAAAAAACAGACTGAGCTAGAACCACAAGTTTGTTCAATTTGTTGCACACATATTTTTAGCTTGATTTTTGTTTTTCGAAACTGTTGCTGAATTATTAGTTTGCATTTGTTACCAGCATTTTTATGAAACGTCATGCAAGATCATCACAATCGCCATCTTAATAATTATTATGGATTCTGCGAAGCCTATTTTTACATAAAAGTTTAATCCTAATCCTAACTAATATTATAAAATAGTTAATTGATTCAGACGTGACTTTGTGGAAATCCATTATAAAATACAACAACACGTGTTACCACACCGAGCGCTGGACGCAAAGACACCAGCGTCCAGCTCTCGGTGTGGTAACACGTCGCGTTCTGGTTTGCAATTGGTCAATCGTCATCCTGAAGATGCCTCGCTATGAGGCACGTGTCGATTTCTTACAGGGTTTTTGGCGGAATTGGTTACTAAAAATATCTGCGTCTATTGTATTTAATATTATAAATGCGAAAGTTTGTAAGTATGGATGGATGGATGGATGGATGTTTGTTACTCTTTCACGTAAAAACTACTGAATGGATTTGGATGAAATTTGGCAAACAGATAGTTTATAACCTGGATTAATAAATAGGATACTTTTTATCCCGATATTCTCACGGGATCGAGACTTACGCGGGTGAAACCGCGGGGTGCAGCTAGTCTATAATATTCTTAAGATTTAAGATTAAACATTAAAATCATTAATCTTTAGTCTCGTCGAAATTTGAAGAATTTTAATAAAGCGATACTCTAAATAACTTTCTAAAGTAAATAGTCGTGAATCAGAAAACTATTTCAAGTTAATGAATGCAAACAATCCGTAGGCGACGAGGCGCTATTTGAACGCGTTTCAAATTCTCATGTCAGAAGTGACGTTATTTAGATTAGAGTAACGATTTATGTCTCCCGATGAATGTTCATTAAACTGTAAATAAATATCTGACCTTTTAATTTGTTTCTAAAACAGTCCACTGATGAAGAGAAATTAAGTAAACAAAGCGATGCTTCTGTTCATGTCCTTCAAATAAAATGTGGACGAAGGTAAACGAGAATGTATGTGTAATTTTTATCTATGCCTTTAGTATAAAGCGGGAGAATTTATACGTAAATTACTGCCAGCAAGCCCGCATAATAACTTAATAATATAAATGCGAAAGTGAGTTTGTTTGTTTGTTACGCTTTCACGCTAAAGCGGCTGAACGGATTTGGATGAAATTTGGCATAGGAGTAGACCATGGCCTGAATAGGACATAGGATGCTTCTTATTCCCGATATTCCCACGGGATCGAGACTTATGCGGGTGAAACCGCGGGGCGTAGCTAGTCTAGTTCCTAATAATTATTTAGTAGCACAGTATAATTTTATCAGATTCAAAACAGATTCGTTTTGTTATTCCAGTCTCGGCCACCAATTTGCTGCGACTACCACAACACGTTACGAATAAATGAATATCGAATAACATACTATTAACAGAGAATTAAAACAAACTCAAATTCACTGACAATTAATATGAAGAATAATTACAGACAAAATGTTTTGTAGTTAACAATTAAAACTAAACTGAAAAAATGTTGAACATTTCAACAACACGATCGGACCAATCAATAATTTGCAAAACCAATACGGCTGGGGCACAACGCCGTACCGTGATCGCATTATTCCCGGCGAACCGAAAAGCGTGAAAACTGACGATGGTCTGTATACGAAACGCTTTGATACAATAATTGTGCACCAACCCTAATACAGTTGTGCGCGGTCACAAAGGGAAATCGGATAAATGTCAAAACAGAACGCGGCTAAGTTTTGTACCTTGTGTAGCGTACGTTTGAACATGGCATAGGTAGCAAATGGAATTATATAGTATCTCGTTTACGATTCACTTTACTTTGAACTTTGTTTCAGGTAAGTACCCAACGAGAAAGGCCTTAAAGTATTCATAAGAGAAAACTGTAAGTATTTCGTTTCTTAAATTTTATTCAATCCTAAATATATTACTTAACATTTTAAATGCGAAAGTGATGTTTGTTTGTTACGGTTTCACGGGCCGTTTAAGCCGTTTTGGCTTAACGGATTTGGATGAAATTTCGCACAGGGTTAAATCTTGATCTGGAGAAGGACATTGAATACTTTTATCCTGAATCGCAGACGAAGTGGCGGGCAACAGCCAGTTTCATATAAACCACAATTGCTGTTGTAAGCAATTATATGTATACACAAAAAAAACATTCAATAAACAGTTACAATAAAGGGTAGGTAATGGTGCTATACTAATATTGCTATAATCAACTCCACAAAATGATTATTAACGCAGTATGTTGTTTGACATGTAAATTCATTAATCACATCATCACGGCATGTCAGCACAAGTTACACAAGAATAGCTTATCATGCTTGGTAACGGAGTTCGCGACTATTGATTCTCATTATACAAGAATACATGGAGAAAACATGAATGAAACCGCTTCATTTCTGCTCTAAATTAAAAAGGACTTGGCTCGTCAGTGGGATAGGCTAAACAAATTCCTCAATTTTCGAAATGGCACCTACTGTTTCTGTCTTTATGACCCAAAAGGTTGACTGGTAAAAAATGCTAACGGCATTAAGTTCACCTTGTGTGCTTGAATTATTGAATAAATAAATTAATAAATATTAGCATCTTTCTGATTACTATCTCCTCCGTGACACCGACTATGGATACGCCCGCCAAGATTCTACGTGACCATACTGTAGCTGGGTACGAGTATATCTCACAAGAAATATAGTAAGGAATACTATTGGAGAACCATTTCTGTGGGACACGGGATTCTTATGACGTCCACTTCACTCGAAAACTGAATGGAAATGGAAAAGCAGTGGAAAGTTCGAGAATATCTTGTGTCACGACTCGCTTTTGTTGAAACTTAGTGGGAATAAAATTCTTGTGACTTGGAAACTTAAGTTTTCACTTCTCTGGAAACTTATATCTAGATTTCCCTTTCTTTTTTCTTTGACATCGTGGTTTTTTCGCGTTATTCACTTACTAATCGTTTGGCATCGGGTTTCATACATATGGATAGCAGTGATAGCCTATGGTGTGACCGTCGGACTGCCAAGTCATATATTCCAAGTTCGAACCCAAGCCACGTAACTCTGACTTTTCGGAATCATGTGCGTATTGTATAATTATCACTTGTGACGAAGTCCTTCTCATCCATACTCATCCTATCATTTATTACTGGCAATCCTTTATGGCTGGCCACATCATCATTCCATTTTCAATTTGAATTCAGAACGCCACAAACTCCCGTGCAGTCTTTTTCCAGTCTGCTGGACACTTCATCTTTGGACTTGACCGAGCGTGTTACTGTCTGTAATTTTTATATAACCATCATCTTTCTAAATACTGTGATATACTATATTTATATAATTATGTGTGTGTAACCAGTAATAAACCGTTCCTCCTATCGTCTACTGTGTTTACCTCATTATTCAACGTTGTCCGGTGAGACCCTCACTAAGCGAGCTAGCGGAGGGCAGAGGGGTCTTCCGGTACACACTTCAAAAACGGTGAAAGAAAACATCGTGAGGAAACATGCATGCATGTATGAGATATTTTCTCGAGAGCATGTGAAGCCAAGTCCCATGCGTGGCGTAAAAACTCTGATACCTGGTTCAGTCAATAACCACACGAAAAAGAAAAAAAATCAAGTAACAAAAACGGTGGACTCTGACAGTCAGACTGAGCAGACGTGTTACTAATTTACTCCCGAGAAATTCATTTCATTGTACGACATAAGAACCCTTAAAGTAACAGTGTTAAATACCGAAATTAGCATATATTGAGTGATACGTTAACGACTAATTGCTTCTACACTTCGACGCACCGGCGGCGCGATCACCCCCCGCGCGCACCTCGAGTAAAAGAGACAACTGCATTTTTCATCTCCTTCGTGCGCTCGCGCCTACGCATAATACGCAGGTATATTACCAAACTTTTAACTATGAGTGATCACCGCCCGCCACAATCCAGAAACGTACCAGTGGGCCAATCTTGTTCGCATTCACAACCGGACTTATCAAAAATCTGTGATGATGATGCGAAAAACAATGTGAGCTGCCGGAAAAGGAAAGAAAGAGAATGCTGCGACGTGCTAACTGCACTCAATGACTTTCGGGCGGAGATGATCTCAATACTTCAATCAAACTTGAAACCGATGCGTGATGACATATCCACAATGAAAGATCAGATAAATGATATTAAAAGCTCAACCAACACATTGTTAGCAGAACACAAAGCCATGAAAGAAACAATCTCAGTACTTCAACAAAACTGCGCGAACACGGAATCGAAAATATCTACGCTTGAAGTTGAAATTGAAAATATTAAATCTACCACTTCCAAACCAAGCACATCTGATATCTTTGCTGGCGAAAAAATTATCTCCGAACTCCAAGAAAGGAAAAACAGAAGTAAAAATGTCATAATTGTAGGCCTAACAGAACAGACTCTGTCGGATAACTCTGCACGTCAAACTGCAGATGTAAACGCTGCTCAGAAAATCGTGCAAAATGTAGTTTTGGAAAATCCTAAGGTGGTCAAAGCTATGCGACTTGGCAAATACGCCCTTGGAAAAAATCGTCCGCTGAAGATATGCCTTAAAAGCTCTCAGGAAGCAAAGGAAATATTGCAGAATAAAAATAAAGTACCAAACAACATTAAATTATATTCAGATCAGACCCCTACTCAGAAGAATATTATGAAAGAACTGAGCCAAGAGTTGGCTCGACGTAAAGAAAACGGGGAAAAGGACCTGATAATCAAGTATGTTAGCGGGACTCCAAAGATCGTGGAAATGCCTTCAAAAAACCTCAACCCTTAATCTCGCCTATCTTGCAACACCAAACTAACGAAACTATTACCTATCAGCTATGTCACACCTACCAGGATCTATCTACATCAAAATCTACCTTAAATTTATTTTACGCAAATGCGCGAAGCATACGCAGGCGAGGAAAATTTGACGAACTAAAATGTTCCTTACAATCGATCGAAAACACAACCCATATTATCTTACTTACCGAAACGTGGTTAAGATCTAAAGAGGATGCGGAATCATTTCAATTACCCAACTACACACATTATTATAATCTCAGAACAGACTCTAGAGGCGGCGGGGTTTCCATATATGTGCATGATAATATAAATCATAGCGTAATCGAAGAAACCTACACTGGTGGTATAAACTACCTTTGGGTAGGACTTGAAAAATATGCACTGAGCATAGGTTTAGTCTACAACCCTGGAACCACCAACATAAAAGAGTTTCTTGAAGTGTACTCATCACAACTAATTCGCAAAAAGCGAGCTATTGTCTTTGGCGATTTTAACATCGACCTACTAACCAAAAATTGTAGGAACAAACGGTATAGAACTGCCGTACAAGAATCTGGCTACGAAATTATTAACCATATCAGCGAAGAATACTGCACACGTGAAACCACTTCCACAAAGACTATTCTCGACCACGTATGCTCAAACTTGAAACATAAAGGTTTCCACATGGCAATTGTAGACTCACCTATGTCTGATCATAAACAGATCTACCTATCAATGAAAAAGTACAAATCACCACCTAAAAAACGTACCAAGTATGATGCAGTGAACTACGAAAAACTCTTTGAATATATCAAAAGTACAAACTACCAGTCAAATGACAACTACTACGACAAACTCGAAAATTATATAAAGAGTGCAATAGTTGAAAGTAAAGTTACTAAAACTAAAGTCCTAAATCCACCCCAACAAGATTGGATATGCAGAGACATAATAACAAAGATTCATGAACGAAATGTAGTTTGGCACAAATTGAAGCAAGATCCAGAAGACAAAGACTTAAACAAACAATTTATAATAAAAAGGAATAAGACTACTGAAAAAATACAAAAAACTAAAAAGAAATACTATTACGAAACATTCAAGAAATACTCAGGAAACCCAAAGAAGATGTGGAAACTAATTAACACACTGTCCAACAACAAGGTCAAAACAAACTGTACTCCTCCAAATCTCTTAACCAAAGACGGACCTGTATCCGATGGTACTAAAATCTGTGAGACTTTTAACATCTTCTTCTCAACGATCGGTTCGACACTCGCTAATGCTATCCTGACAACACAGCAAAAACATAACGTAGACACCACAACACAGACAAGAGATTATACTAATGAACTAACTACCTTTACACCATGTCAAACGGATGAAATCTCAAAAATAATTGTTAGTCTTGATTCAAATTGTAGTGTAGGGGTTGACGGGATAACCACAAAAATAATTAAATGTTTAAGAACCCTAATATCAGACAAACTGACAACTTGCATTAATGAACACCTTGCTGAGGGAACGTTTCCAGATGCTCTGAAAATCGCTAAAGTTACCCCTATCCATAAATCTGGCACAAAAACTGACCCTAGCAATTACCGGCCTATCTCCGTTCTACCGGTCGTGTCGAAAATTTTTGAAAAAGTGATTTATTCGCGTTTAGAAAAATACCTCACCTCTATTAACTTCCTTTACAAGAGACAGTATGGGTTTCGTTCTCTGTCAAGCACTTTATCAGCCGCAGCAGACCTAATCACAGCAACACAAACAAATATTGACCAAAAAAAGATAGCACTAGGCCTTTTTATCGACCTAAAGAAAGCTTTCGACACCGTTAGCCACACAATATTACTACAAAAGCTCAGCGACATAGGTGTTTCAGGGGTGGTACTCAAAATGATTGAGTCATACCTAAAGAATAGGTATCAAATAGTAAAAATCGGGGAATATCAAAGTAAACCACACAGCACGGGCTCATTCGGTGTGCCCCAGGGATCGGTTCTTGGACCACTATTCTTTCTCATTTACATCAATTCCGTTCACGAAATCTCATTACACGGACACGTCTCCCTTTATGCTGACGATACCTGTCTTTTTTACTATGGCACCTCGATTGACGATATGATCAACCACGCTCAGCAAGACTTAAACACATTGTCTATCTGGTTTCAACAAAACCTACTTACAATAAATGCTGCCAAGACCAGTTATGTCATCTTCAAACCCAAAAATAAAAAAATACCAGCTCATCCCCCCTTGATCATTGATAATCAAATAGTACAGCAAAAACAGTACGAAAAATACCTTGGGCTAAGAGTAGACTGTCAGCTAAACTGGAAAATACAAATTGATCACGTCAGATCCAAGCTTTCCTCACTTCTGGGCTCATTGCGCAATGTTGTTCATTACCTTCCTCATCGAGTGCGCCAGACCATTTACAACTCGTTAGTGAAGCCACATCTGATGTACCTAATTGAAATATGGGGCAATGCGCCAAAAACTAACCTAAAGGACCTACAGATTGCTCAAAATAAAATTATTAAACTATTATTCCACTATGATTACCTTACACCTACAAGTAAAATTTACGGGGAAACAAAACTCATGAATGTTAAACAACTCCATGCATACTGTACAAGCATACTTATAAGAAAGATTCTGAACAAGTCCATTCACACACAAATACACTTCACTAAAATACATCAAGTCCATAATCGTAGCAGTCGTAGGAAGGATCACATTTTGCTACCACGAGTGCGTACAGTCAATGGTGAGAGAACAATTATTTTTGCGGGAGTGCAAAAGTACAATCAGCTACCTAAAGAGGTAAAGAATGCGAACTCGTTTAGTATTTTCAAAACTAAATTAAAAAATCATATTTTAAATGATCAAACACTACTACCATAAATATACTTGACCTACTGCTGCGTTGCTTTATTGTGGCACCGGGTTCGCATTCCTTATCTATTAGGAACATTTGTGACCACAGTGGGTAATTGTTTCTTTTGCGGGTGGGTCGAAAAGATTTAAGTTTCGTGTACTTAATGCTATTTGCGTACGAAATGCATGTTATTACGTTTGTAAATCTCTCGTACTATATATATAAAAAAAAAAAACAATAGCTGCTTAGTTTGTGAGTCAAAGTTCTTTATAACTGTACTTATTGTAAGTTTAAAAATGTTCTCAAGTAAGTGAAATCTTTGTAATTTCTTATTGAGAAATAAATTTCTTTAACCATAAAACTAAAACCCAACTACAACTTAAAAGGTATAAACAAGACACCACAGACAGACAAATTAAAAATCCGGAGTCACACGTGTTAGGGCATAAATCGAACAGATTACGTGTGACTCCGGATTTTTAATTTGTCTGTCTGTGGTGTCTTGTTTATACCTTTTAAGTCGTAGTTGGGTTTTAGTTTTTATTACTTGATTTTTTTTTTAATTCTTTGGGGTTATAATATATATATTTTCGAAATGTGCTCATTAAGCCCTTTCATTTGATACCCAACATGGTACGATTAAACCATTTTTTTTTTTAAGTTCCTTACTTTATGTCACATAGCCTATAACCAGCGGACTATCACGACGCTTCTAACGATACCTCATTTGTCAAATTGTGATAAGTGGTTTGGAAGATAGGAGGGAACAGATGAACATACATACATACATACATACCGGTCAAAATCATAACCCTCCTTTTTTCTTCTTTCGGGTAAAAATCGGGTTTCATAAGAAGATTCTTTGTTTTTTTTCTACCCATTATTTTCATAAGGTGAAATTCGAATTGAAATAATTTCCGAAAAAAATATTTAAGGTCTTCGTTACGATTGCCAAAAATTACAACATAATGTTTAAGTTTTTTAAGTAGGTAAATATTAAGTGACGCTGATGTTAGCTTCGCGAATAAAACTTTTAGCCGATTTTCATAATACGACTTTATTATTCATTGAAAGATCAAGTTTGAAGGGATTACAAAACTTGGCTATTTGAAATGAAAACTATGACTAAATGTTTTTGATCAATCTAGGGGTGGTAAGTCACTCCACAAATATATTTGTCCAATTAGTATTTTTGATTGAATCAATTATGTTTTTAGAACGTTACCAGCCTACATTTGTTGAAGTCATCCAATTTCTTTGGTCTAAGTCACATAGGACAAAGATATTTGACAAGTAGCATAATATAACGGGTGTAAAAAGACACTTAACGACGCCGAAAGTGACTTGTTATTCCCATCATTGTGATATTTTTTTTGTTCTGGACCATAGCTATGGTCCAGAACAAAACCTTCTGGTTACGGAACCTTCTGGTTACGGAGATATTGAAGGTTCAAACTCAAACTCAAACTCAAAGCATTTATTTGAAATAAACCAATTACAGGCACTTTTGAATTGTCAAAGGGTCGGTCAGTCAGAAAATAGTTGCCCATTCCAAAGCGTAGTAGGTTCCTATGGAGAAGAACGGGCAAGAAACTCCACGGACACTCTTTTAAATCAGATATTGTTACAATATGTTGTTTACATCATTCATGTTGGAATCATACATGTTCCAACAAAGTTCCAACTTTTTCAGACGTTTTTTAAAGAACGCAAGTTTGTTTGAATCTTACAACTTAATTTTAAATACCCTACGAACCCTGAACCGTTGCATGCACCCATAAATACAATGTTTTGCGTGCGTTACGTTGCGCGTTAGCGTTAACGATTTTTTTTATGTTACTTAATTTTATGTACAGAATGCGTAGTTGATGGCTATGTGATGGGTCTTTTTACATCCGTTTAAAAACCAAACTAACCAAAGGCAAGACTGCAGAAACCCAATAAAAGTTATTTACTTCAATAAATCAGACAAAGTAGGTAACAATAGGAGAGAATATATCAGCTGTAAGACTTCCTAGTTGGATTTCACTGGCGGTGACATTTTCCAATTGGAAACTCCGCACAGAGGCCACGGCAGGAAAGAAACGTTTCTCCGGAAAACGGGAGTTTCAAACAAGGACTTATATACATGGGAAAAACTTCTTACTTATTTACCAACACACGTGGGGTACTTTTACCCCAATAAGGCCACTAAGATTCTATCGAGGTACTTTTACCGGGAACTTGATTCGGGAATCCTAACTATTAATAATGTAAATGCGAAAGTGAGTTTGTTAGTTACGGTTTCACGCTAAAACGGCTGAACAGATTTGGATGTAATTTGGCACATGGACATAGGATACTTTTTATCCCGATATTCTTCCGGGATCTAGACTTATGCTAGTTGCCACCGTGAAATTTATATTTCTACTGAATAAAATGTCTTAAGTGACAAATATAAAAAACCGGCCAACTGCGAGTCGGACTCGCGCACGAAGCAAAAAATTAAGTTTGTTGTATGGGAGCCCCCTTAAATATTTATGTAGTATTAATTGTTGTAATAGGGGCAACAGAAATACAACATCAGCTGTGAAAATTCCAACTGTCTAACTATCACGGTTCATGAGATACAGCCTGGTGACAGACAGACGGACGGACAGCGGAGTCTTAGTATTAGGGTCCCGTTTTACCCTTTGGGTACTGAACTCTGAAAATGCCGAACTTGACACGATCTTACCCCGGACGGACCTCAAGCTCAACAGTCATGTCTCCACCACTAGCCAGACATGCAGTCATGTCTTGACTGCATGTCTGTTACTAAAAGGCATTATAAATAATTTACGTAAGTAGTAGATCCCATCAATAATTAAATTAATCTTTAACTGCATTGTTTCGGGGTAATCAAATATCAAATAATCAATCAATCAAATAATAATATCAATCTGATTCAAATATCGATTTGTTAAACTTTTATAGGTAATTTGGTACTCGTAAATCATTGAAGAGGGTTTTTCGAAAAAATTAAGATGAATGAACTCTTGTACAGGATTCGACGTGAAACACGAAATGAGATTAATATTTCATGCGATAAAGCAATAAAAATATTGTTATAAAATAATGTCTTTTTCTCAAATATGCTTGGAAATTCGATCGTTATTTTGAGAACCTTCTTCGAGATAAATCGAAATTGCTGTACTGGACAAAAACAAGTAACAATGCGGCCGGCAATGTTACTATGAATAGCCGTATCTGTCGTGTTTAGCGGCCAAATAAATTACTATGAAAACTCATATCTGTCGTGTTATTTAAATGGAACAAACTTTTTTCGTCAACACATAGCAACCAAGGAGGTAACTTATCAAAGATTTTATTTAAATTTTGATTTGGCTTGTTCAAAGGAAGCAACAAATGAACATATTGGCGCGTGAAAAATATCCTTGCCCGTCATTGATTCTGGAATTTATAATTAACTTACTCAGTTTGAATTTCCGCGCATTATTTGAGAAAAGTACTACACAAGCCTTGGCCGCAACCAGGCATTTTCACGATCGTCCATCAATGCGCCAGTTGCAGGCCGCAACAGTAATGTACTATATTTTATTTACGTCAAAAGTGCAATGAGAGCTTATAGTCTTATCAAAAGGATACATATTTTGCATTAATTTATTATCACCATAATTTTGCGAGACTCTTATTAGTTTTGTTATACCTACTCTATTCTACCATTTTATTACTAAACGAAAATACATCCATTATTTACCAAGAAACTTCTAATCCAGAATAAGAGACTTACTTCTACTAAGATTTAGTTATCGCTCGAGTAAAAGGTACTACTCAATTCTAATTAAACGTAACGAAGGACATAATCCACCTTTTTGGTACGAGGCAACCAATTATTATACTTTTCCTGGAAAATATACGCCAAGTATGAGGATTTTGTCTATTATGAGACTTCACGTGTACACATTAATTTAACGCTTTATAAATAATAATTCTCATAGTGAAGGAATTAATTTAATAAGCACTATATTATCACGTACTAAGTCCCAACAGTGTGTCGCCTACGGTTATAACCGTAGCAAGTCGGTCATCGGCTACGACCACGTAGCGACCGTAGCTGTGACGTCACGTAATCCGTAGCTATATCGTAGCACTCGTAGCAAAGGCTACGAACTTTACCTAGTTCTTTGCTGCATTTGTTATTATCATGTTTGTTTTTTTGTCAAGTGGATACGTTTCTGACACAATATATTTATATTTGGATATACAACCTTGATGGTAACGATTTGGTACATCCAAAATAATGAAAGAAAGAAAGAAAGAAAATACATTTATTTAGCACAGACAGGGCACACAACACATTGTAACTACATGTAAACGAATAAAAAAATAAAAATAAATAAATAATGGTAGTTTCCACATACAACTCTACTGAAGCAAATAAATGTTCTATTTTCATATCAAGGCTACTAAACCTCCAAATATATTTCCATTCCACAAAAGCATTTCACTTGAATGAGCCTTTCAAATACGCATTACCTACTTACGTCGAAAACCTAAGATAACATTATAAAAGAAATATTCTATTAAGCTTCGAAAACAGTCTTACGAGGTCTTTACCAATGCCGTTTGCCTTCAAGCAGGTGTTCTTAAGTAGCAATAACGTTTTACCCTCTATTAAATCAATTTGTTAGTCTATTAACCCTATTTCCTACAGTACTCTATAAGTATGTTTGAATGGTCAAAGGTTCTTCAATAATGTCGTCATTTTGGTGTTTTTTTTTCATCCGATTAATTTATTCGGAGTGGTACCAATGGGTTTGTGAGTGGTTATAAACGCGGCTATCAAAACAGTTTTTTAATTAGCCTTTTTTTTATTTAATTCACAAAACTGTACAATCACAAATGCAATCAAATAGATACGAGACGCTATGTCTGATTGACATCTACTAGATGTGAATCTAGCATGCATATTTTAAGTAACACTTACAATAAATTGACACTTATTGCTGATACAAAAAAAAAGTCTAAGTAAAAAATCCTACAAATTGAAAAAAGGTTCGGGAAAAAATTATTAAATTAAATAATAAAAAAATAAAAAAATATAGCCTTCACTGTCACTTTATCACTGCTGAGTAAAGGCCTCCTCCAAATCCCTCCAAGCATCCTTTTCCAGGGCCGCCTCGACCCAACCCTTGCGGTATGCATCTAGGTCGTCTCGCCACCTCTTTCTGGGCCGGCCTCGGTGGCGCCGTCCATCCACAGGCACCCACCGTGTGGAGACTGTTATACTTTTACACTAAGGGCTTATTTCACCAATGGAACTGAACGCGATCATCACATCTGAACTGCGTCCAAGACCTGTCAGTGTCAGTATTCCCTACCAATGATGACACAGAGCTATTGAACGTGGTTTAGATGTGCTAGAAGTTTCATTTGAGGCCATGAGAACCTAATTAAATAGACAAGCCTTTTGAGAACCATAGAAAACAAAAACAAATTTTTTTTAATCAACTAGCGCTCTTTAGAATACATACTTTTATTATTTTTATATTTTAATTAACTTATCTGGAAAAAATCATAGACTCAACTTTAACTGGAAAAAATCAAGACACAATAATGTAAAAAAATTAGTAGGCCACTGTGGTTCTCATGGCCTCAATTTACTAGGAGTTACTGTCAAAAGTGTTAACTATTACGAGATGGACTATACATGTTAGGCTATGAAACATAACGTTGCTTTGAATAGTCGCAATTCGGCAAAATGTGTTTTGTGTGATCTGTTAGGAAGCTCCCAGTCAGTAACAGGCCAAAGATCATGTACGGCTGGTTAATGGCAAAAGGTTTCGTTTTCATACTCACTAGTATAAAAACAAAAGGATTCACGAGTTCAGAACTAGTCGAGTGTCAGGAAATCTGGAAACCAATATGTAAATGTATAACAAGCCATGTATAAAAATGTGACTCTCAAGTGACTTCATAATTATCATTCTCCTGCCCTTATCCCAATTTTTTTGTGGACGGCGCAATATGTCCCTTTCTTCCATTCTTCTCTATTAGCCAAAAAAAATACAATAGACGGTGATATATTTAGTAACCTATTCCGCTTGACTATTCTTCAAGAGTCATAAAAACCCTGTAAGAAATCGACACGTGTTTCACCTTCAACCCTGCTACCAGCCTGCTACCTGTTTACTCTGTGTCCAGCGCTCGGTGTGGTAACACGTCGCGTTCTGGTTTGCAATTGGTCAATCGTCATCCTGAAGATGCCACGTTGAGAGGTGAAACACGTGTCGATTTCTTACAGGGCTTTTATGACTCTTGAAGAATAGTCAAGCGGAATAAATAGGTTACTATATATATCAGCGTCTATTGTATTTTATAATGGATTTCCGCAAAGTCACGCCTGAATCAATTAACTATCTCTATTAGCCGTCATCTCGGTAGTCACCCCCTTTCTAGCCATTAGTCTAGTCACTCTAGATAGTCTAGTCACTCTCAAGAGTGACGTATTTTACTACAAAACGCTATAAACATTATTTTGCTAGTCGAAATTTCTTCTACCACATACTTCTTCATCTGGGTCAAACATTATTTTTTTTTTCTTTCTTTCTTACACCATCCAAATAATCACCAGCTGGGCATGGTAAAAAAATATTATAACTCTCATAATCTCTCCACTTTTCCCTTTCTAAATCTTCATCTCAGGAATTCGAGTCAAAGTTTGAAGTACAGTAATTAATGCAAAGTGTTCGGTAACACCGCTTGGTCCCGCACTAAGTACTCTCCTCCCCTTTGGTGTCGTAAAGGGATTAGACAGCGCCATCGTAAGGGAACTAATAACAACCTTGTGATCAGTAAGCGACCTGCAATGTGTGGTGATTATCTCTTGTTAGGTTGTAATGGTAGGTACGAAGATAAAGAAAACATCAAACGTGGCCTTTCTTTCTTAGTGCTCGCCGCCGCGCCGCCACCGCG
The DNA here is from genome assembly GCA_947522985.1 of Lithophane socia. Lineage (NCBI taxonomy): Eukaryota > Metazoa > Arthropoda > Insecta > Lepidoptera > Noctuidae > Lithophane > Lithophane socia. Next base: position 5,262,555 of record OX383267.1, read on the forward strand.
CCTCCACCGCTCGGACGCCGCGTGTTCCACTTAATTAACTAAAGTATTATAAGCGCGTGCACTTTGGCAAGCAGCCGGCGATCAAGCGGAAAACGGCGCAGCATCCGAGCGGCGGCGGCGCGGCTGCGGCGCGGCTGCGGCGCGGCTGCGGCGCGGCTGCGGCGCGGCTGCGGCGCGGCTGAGCACTTCGCCGTCACTCAGGACTCAGCCTAAGGCTGAGTCCTGAGTCAAATAAAAACAACGACTCAGGACTCAGCCTAAGGCTGAGTCCTGAGTCGTCAAATGCGCGCGCCCGCTCGCACTCCGGACAAGTTCGAACATCTCGAACATTTTTTTATCCACCGTTTATTCCGCCTGCGCGGTGCGCCGTCACTCAGACCTCAGCCTTAGGGTGCCTTTTCGTGGTGCGTAGGCATTCGTTGAACGTATACGCAGCAGAACGAACGAAGATGGAGGGACGAACTTCACTACTGCCGATAGGACTGGCTTACAATAGCATAGGACTTAAGTTTGTGGAGAAAGAAGAGGAAGGCCTTTGCCCAGCATAAAAAAACAACAAAAAAAAACAATATCATCCCAATACAGGTTTTTTTTTGGGTGGGAAATTATCAAATACTCAAATGCTCCCGCAGCGGCATGTTCTTACTGACTAAAACCCACCCATGTTCCTTCAGTCGCCTGTGTGTTGCCAGTTGTAGGGGGACAATACAGGCTAGACGGAGATCTAGATGTAAACGCTGCGTCAACGCAAAGTAACTATGTAGTTTCGGTAGTGTGTAATGGTCGTTAGCAAAGCGTTTGAATTTCTAAGTAAAAAGTGACATTCGCTTGGTCCAGCGTATGACGACCACCAGTAGCGAAGTTTGTACCCGTGGTCACCAAAAACCGTACGTGAAAGTCACCACAATGCACTTTGTTATATTATGTTTGTTGTATGTGTATCTTTAACATTCCTTGTTAAGTACTTCTTTTTTGCAGGTCAACGACTTATGAAGTTGACTTCTGATTTACGTCTCGTATTCATGAATATTTTAAGAAAATTTCCACTAGTGGTCTTTACTATTATTATTAAACATCAATTAAGTAGAAATTGAAGAAGCCTTGAGATTACTGAGATAGGAGCCTTTTGGCCTTGTACAGGACTATCTGCTTTATTTTGTTTTTATTGTTTTTTTTAATCCTGTTTTGAGGAAGAGCTTGTGGCTACGTAATAACAGCCGCACAGGTCGATCCATCAGGTTAAGCTTCGCTTGCCAGGGTTGGTCTGTGGACGGGTGACCATCTTTACATACCGAGACTCCGCCGTGCTTCGGAAAGCACGTTAAGCTGTTGGTCCGGGCTGTCATTTGTGGATCTTTGACAGTCGTTACGGGTTGTCAGAAGCCCGAAAGTCTGTCAAGCAGTCTTACCAAGGGGTATCGTATTACCCAGTTACTGGGTTGTGGAGGTCAGATAGGCAGTCGCTCCGTGTAAAATACTGGTATTCAGCTGCTTGTGGTTAGACTGGAAGCCGACCCCAACATAGTTGGGAAGAGGCTAGGCAGATGATGATTGTTTTTTTAATCCTGTGTGAGTCAATAAATACTTTTTCTTCGTTTCTCTTTTCTTTAACAGGAATGCGGAAGCTAGCAACAGACGGGATTATTATCTTATTTGTTGTAAAGATTATTTAAGGAAGAAATTAGAAAAAGTAATCAATCATTTCTTAGCGGTGTACATTAATCATAGTCTCCTTAGTAATTGGATTACGATTTGCCGGAACTTATTAAGGAGTTATGAACTTATTATGGTGTAATTATTAAATAATAGTGTAAAGGCCATTCTTCATTTATGTTTTGATATGGCACAATCATGCTTAACGGTCAAGTAACAGCCAAAGTAACATCAAAAAGAAACAAAAACCGTTTCTATGATTTTTTGACGTTACTTTTGATGAAGAAACTTGCCGTAAGACTTATGACATAGCATAAAGTAAATGAATTGTTTATTCACTTATGATTCTTTTTTAAGAATGTTTAAACAAGCCCCACTATACCCGCTAGGCAGCAGTCCGGGTGCGACTTGACTTTTGGTTTCTATGTTATGTTATTTATAGTCATCGAGATATAAGTACTAAAGTACTAGAGAAGACACCGTAAACACCTACTTTGTCTCGTTCAACTGCGGCGATCGCGCCGCAGTTTGTCGAAGAAAACGCGTAAGTGCCGTGATTTACATGGCGCTTAAGACCTTTTTGCCGAGAATAAATACACTTCCGCAGCAAATCTAGCACTGTGGTAAATTAGGTACGGTTTAGACGAATTGTTATTATTTTAGCGCTGCAGCGAACTAAAGATTCAATACGAAGAATAGGACAATTCAGTTATTTGACGTAGCTTCTCTAGTACGTTAGTACTTATATCTCGATGTTTATAGTCTGTATTTTTTTATGCGCAAAGTGTCACAAATTGCACAGGAATGAACGAGAGAGACATATACGCATTCAACATTCAACATCCGACAATACTTGGTACTGGAATATTTTATTTAATCAGCATTATATAACACATAATCAGCCTATAATATTCCCACTGCTGGGACACAGGCCTCCTCTCTGTGAGAGGGAGAGGGCCGTAAGCCACCACGCGGGCCCAGTGCGGGTTGGTAGATGTCACTACACATACATATCTCATTTTGGGGTCAATGAGAAAACTAGGTGTAAGTACAACTCTGCCTTATCTATGGGGAATACATGCGTGATATTATGTTATGTTATCTCATTTTATCGGTTTTTTTACGCAACGTCAAATACATGAAAGGTTGTTTTGTGAGAGTCATTTACATCATATTATGTTACTAAGGCTGCTAAAATGCCTCTCATTTCCAGATATCCTTTTATAAGTCGCTGGAGATACTTTATAAAACTAATAATAAAACATTCGAAGCAAAAATATGATAACTTATTTACGGTTTTCTTGGAATTCTGCTACTTGGTGTAAAGCCTCTTGAGTTGGAGTCGAAAGAATTTATTAAGGCATCCATTATGTTTTTATTTCTCAAAATCATGTTGCTAAGTGAATAATATGAGGTTCTATATTATTCTGGTAGGTAGGTACTAACGTTATAATTTGATCAATATAACTCAATTTCCAGTTTTATTTTTCCAGTTAGACTGGAAGACAGCCCCAAAATAGATGGGAAAAAGCTAGGTAGATGATGAACTCGCTTTCCAAAGCCAACATTAATAAAGACGTTATTGGAACGAAATCTTTAACACATCCATGATTTCATCGTTTTATAGAAAAAAATGCCTCCAACTCGAATCTATTTGAGCAGTGGAGATGAAATAAATTACACAAAGTAAAGAGCCTGCTTGAGTGCGAACCCATGGCCCGTAAATAAGTCGTAAGTTGTGGCCGATACCACTTGATACCCTTCAGTAATGGAAACAATTAATTATATATTTATGACATGTATTTAGTCGGACCTCTAACTATTCCCAGTTTGCGCTCTTAAAAATATTATTGAACTCTCTAACAAAATGATTGCGCTTCTTTGTGTGAATTTCCAATAATTCCGGTCCTAAAAATACTAACTTAATCTAACCGTTTTGGTCGTGGTACCCTTGTTTAGTTACTGCGAGCAACGGTGAGATAAAGCCTAATGATAAATAGAAGTTCAAATTAAAAAAAAGTCTATAGATGCTCATTTATAAAAAAAAATGTCTATCATTATAAGGTCAATAATTTTAGAGAGGATCTGCGGATCTAAAATAATTGCCTCCTTGGCAGAATCACAATAGGAAAATATTATGAATAATCGTAAAATGTCACTAACTGACAAGTCATATTATGATTTGCGTGCGATTCATGTTAGGTACCCAATAATTCATCTGTTTGACAGTTTTCTATGGAGATTCGTAAAATGGTCCACAAATTATGAATTGCTTTTGTGTCAAATTAGAGGAATTGCTAATGACACCTGGGAATTCAGTAAATGAATTGCTTTTAGAGGAATTTCTAATGTGACTGTTTTAGGCCCCCAGTTGAATATTTCCCCCTGGAGGTACAACGCACTCTAAGTAAAACTTTTATCCCCGACGGTCATTCAATCGCTTCAATACACCATTTTGAAGCTATTTCCACTGAAATGTATAAACAATATCGTCGTATAAATTAATGACGATATGACGCTAATTAAATGTCATAATTGGATAGTAATTGCTTCGTACGCTGAGCGCTTATTGCATTGCTGGCGTCGCTAACCGACCAATCATGAAACGGCCGGCAAATATAGGGATTCATTAGCAATTGATAAACAATTTGTTTACAACGAGATGCAGGAATAAATGTAAGTCACAGATCTCATCTGTCATAAAAGTCATAATTCAGTGTGATTTTTTATAATGTGCACATAAGTATCGAAAATTGGAATCTATGCTTAATTTTATCGACGGCAAAAATATAAAAAAAAATCTAAATATTTTTTTTATATTTTATGGAATTAAAAAAAAAATTCGCTACTTTGACCCCAGTGTAAACAAAACGGTGTAACGTAAAATGTAAAAAAAAACGATTTTTGCTAAAAAAACAAGTTTATTTTCAATTGAGGGCAGTTTTTTTCCAAAATTTTCTGTTTTGAATTGATGGACTCGCGTATGTGTGCCTCGGCTTCGCCTCGGCCCAGATTTTCACGATCGTCCATCAATCCCCTTATTGCTGACTGCGACAGTAATGTACTATTAACAGTTGTATAAAAAGTTGAAACATCAAAAATATAACAAGTTCCTACGTATAGCTATTATTTATTCAACATTTCAGTGGGTAGTTAAAGTTATAAGTTTATGGGACATGTTTTCCGATATCGACATCTCCTGAGGTTACCGTGAGGGTTGCTTACGTAGGGTTGTTGCTAAAAATAAATATTCATAATATTTTCTTGTTTCATTTTTCATATGAACTTATAGTATGACCAATCCCGAATAAAAACTTAATATTGCTCCCCCTCTTTTTAACTTACCCAAACTAGGTATTGTCAACCCATACTGATATTAAAAAATGCGAAAGTAACTGTCTGTTACCTTTCCATGCCTTAACGGCTGAACGGATTTAGATGAAATTTGGCACACGGATAGACCATGACCTTATCCCGATATTATGTTCCCGTGGAACAATTCCACCCTGGTGACGCCGGGGGCTAAATCTAATGTGTAATATATAAATTCGAAAGTAACTCTTTCCGTCTGTCTGTCTGTATGTTACCTTTTCACGCCTAAACCGCTGAACTGATTTCGATAAACTTTGGCAAGCAGATAAATGGCATCCCGGGGAAGGACATAGGCTACTTTTTATCGACATACCACGCGGGCGAAGCCGCGCGCGGAATCTAGTGTGTAATAAATCAATATTTAACCGTTTATAACAGACACCGCAGGTATAAAATTAATAGTGCTGTATTATTTTATACCTCAAAGGTACCCTTGATATGAAGCCCGGGAAAACTATCAGTACCTTATCTGAGGGTTGTAAATCAAGCCTTACCTATTATTCGCCGGATCGTAAGTATCAATTACGGGGTTTATGTAACTTGAAGAGGTGAAATTATACTGAAAAGGCCGATACTAATAATGAAACAGTAGTGCCATGGGGTCCGAGTACTCACTTAGTCTTTCAAGACATCGCCAGGCGGTTCTCGACTCTTCACGTGACAGAGGTCTAGCCTAGTTTTTTAGCCAAAGAATCAGCATTGCCCTACAACGTGGCAATGCTGCCAGCCTTTTGGGCACTTTTCTTGTTGACAGCGATGAGGGCGAATTTTTTGATGCACCAAGATTATTTCACCCCCTTTTTTGTATTCTTGTACATAATTGTATTATTATTTAAGTCTGTAAGCTTCTCCCAGAATTTTCAACCACATGAACAGAATATGTTAGAATAGAGGAGCTCGTGGCTAAGTAATAACAGCCGCTCGGGTCGATCCATCAGGTTAAGCTACGCTTGCCGGGGTTGGTCCGTGGATGGGTGACCATTTTCACATATCGAGACTCCTACGTGCCTCGGAAAGCACGTTAAGCCGTTGGTCCCGGCTGTCATTTGTGGATCTTTGGCAGTCGTTACGAGTCGTCAGAAGCACGAAAGTCTGACAACCAGTCTAACCAAGGGGTATCGTATTACCCAGATACTGGGTTGTGGAGGTCAGATAGGCAGTCGCTCCATGTAAAATACTGGTATTCAGCTGCATCCGGTTAGACTGGAAGCCGACCCCAACATAGTTGGGAAAAGACTAGGCAGAAGCAGAATGAACAGAATATGTTACCTCTAACTGCCGAAACACAACAATGCTGTTAACATTGTTGTCAAGTGATGTTGTCATTGTTGTTTGTTGTTGCGGGTAATTTAGAAAGAAAGAAAATATGTAGTAGGTGCTTTATTTGCGGTGAACATGACGCGCAGAAAAAACACAGGCACGAAAAGATTAAGTTGGGGAAATTATGCGTCACATCCACGCAAAATGTAATTACTGGGTAATTTAAATTACCCAATAGTATTCATCTTTGAAAATGAACATCTACTTACGTACAAACAAACGCCTTCATTAATTGGCAGACATACAGTGGTACAACCTTTTCTTAGTAATCTACAAAATAAAAGCCTCGGAAAGAAAAAACCAGAAGTCGAATTACAAAAATTAAAGTAATAAAAAAAATCAAGTAACAAAAACTAAAACCCAACTACGACTAAAAAGGTATAAACAAGACACCACAGACAGACAAATTAAAATCCGGAGTCACACGTAATCTGTTCGATATAAGGGCATAAATCGAACAGTTTTTTTTTTATTACTTTAATTTTTTTTTTATTCTTTTGGTGTTATAATATATATATTTTTGAAATGTGCTCATTAAGCCCTTTTATTTGATACCCAACATGGTACGATTAAACGATTTTGTTTTAGTGCCTTACTTTATTTCCTCTAGAGGGCGCCATTTAATGTGACGTCACATAGCCTATAACCAGCGGACGATCAAGACGCTTCCAACGATATCTCATTTGTCAAATTGTGATGAGTGGTTTAGAAGATAGGAGGGAACAGATGAACATCCATACATACATACATACATACTTAGCGGTCAAAATCATAACCCTCCTTTTTTTTCGCCGTAGTCGGGTAAAAAATAGCAGATAGCATCTCCTAATATTTGTCGTGTGTCAGAAGCACTTGTGAACGGATTCCGCCGTTCCGCGCGGTCGCTTCGCAGAACCACCGCCGTCAGATTGCTGTCATACAGCGGCTAATACCACGAACGTAATATAAGACCAGTTAGTGAACATTTTTGTCCGTTTGCCTGAAAAATTGTCAAGATAAATCTCAGTATTTTGATATTTGTGTGCTGACGCAGTAGCTGTAAATTAAACTCAAGCGTTATTCTTACTTTGTCTCATTTTTAAGGTTCCGTACCCAAAGGGGATACTTCAACTGAATGAGACGAAATTCAAAACTTGTATAAAACGCACACTATGCAGGCAGGCATAAATTATAAGATGGAGGATTACATCTCTGATAAATATGCTTGGCTTAATGCTGGTCCTGTTCCACAAACAAAACTAACTAATTAACATTCGAAAATACTGTTGAAGCTGCTGAAGATTGTAAGACCATCTGTGCATTGTATAAACTCAATCTCCTTTGTATTATATAATTGCATAGCACAGGTGTGAGTACCATGTACTATTGAGCTACAATTTACCGGGTCATTTGTCTTTCATTGACTATGAATGTGCCCTGGCGGCTGGGAATGTCATGCTCACTGAAATGTCTCGCTTATGGTGGCGCGTGTGTTGGATCAGTTAGCTCCCTTAAAAAGGGTTGAGCTGAATGGTGCTGATCCATGCATCATGTTCGTGAACGGGCGCCGTCAGTTGGGACTGGTCATCTCTTAGGTGCCATTGCTTATTTTAATTTTTGAATTGTTTTTATGTTACAATTGCGGACGCTTTTAATTATCGTGCTTTCTACATTATTCTCACATGTATAATTTCAACATGAATGATGTAACCCATATATTGTAACAATATTTTGATTTAAGAGTGTCCGTGGAGTTTCTTGCCCGTTCTTCTCCATAGGTACCTACTACGCTTTGGAATGGGCAACTAGCTTCATATTTCTGACTGACCGACTCCTTGACAATCCAAAAGTGCCTGTAAATGGTTTAATTGAAATAAATGCTTTGAGTTTGAGTTTGGGGAGCCTATTACTAAGGCTCCGCTGTCCGTCCGTCTGTCCCCAGGCTGTATCTCATGAACCATGATAGTTGACGGTTGAAATTTTGACAGATGATGTATTTCTGTTGCCGCTATAACAATAAATATTAAAAAACAGAATAAAATAAATATTTAAGGGGGCTCCCATTCAACAAACGTGATTTTTTTGCCGTGGTAATTACCCAAATAAACGCACTATATTTAGGGATTTATCAAAACAACTGCCTCGTTGGTCTTATAGTCGCATGCGCTACTGCTGAGCATAAGGTCCTGGGTTCGAATCCCGGCTCGGGCAAAATTGTTTATCAGTATTTCCAACTGGAATTTCTAAATTTTGAAGAGCTAACGATGTTATAAACTAAAACTTTCCATAAAGTCTTTTCTTTCATTTTAATATTCTATTATAGCGAGAGTTGCCCGGCTGATGCTCCTAGAATACTAACAAGTCAACATTAACCGTAATCGTATGCCTCAGGCTCATTAATCATAATAATTTTAAGCATACTGCCCTAAAATCGTAAGCCGAGCTAAAGTATTAAATCGCCTGTTGTTTGCACAGGTGGTCGATGTTTTTACTTCGTGAGGATGCCAGAGGTTAGGTAAAGGCTGTATTTTTATACTCAATATTTTGAGCAGAAAAATAAGTGGAAAGGTTAATGGAGTACTTATTGTACGATAGGTTACTGAGAACCTATCGGTTCGCGGTATTATGCCTGAAATACAAGTGGGTTCTTTTTACTGCTGACTATGTTGAAGACTTTCAATTAGTCTATGCTATTCTACATGACATGGAACCACGAAAGTAGGTAATTTTTACTAATTTAATTAAGAGGGCGTTTATAGCAAACGAGTCGGCAAAAAAAAATTCTTACTAAAAAAAAAAACACCCGGCTTAAAAAAAAATACTAAAGCGTGAAAAATAACTTAATTTTTGGAAGTTATGGCAAAAATAAATTGAAAACCAAGGCACCGAATTCCGAAATTAAATTATTTTCACTTTTTATTTGTTTTTTTTTTTAAGTTGATTGTATTTTTTTTTTTTGTGAAAAGTTTTTGATTTTTCACTTTTTCATATAGACCAAGTGGGAAAAATAGGTAATATTGAAGCTAATTCAAAAACTAGGCAAGCAAAGTTAATAAAATTTATAATTATGGGACCACCGCACCATGAAACATGACAATGCCAAACAAAAAAAGAATCAGGCGGAGAAATCAGACAAAGAATGGCGGAGTAATCGCGTAACAAACATACAAAAAACAATAAAAAACTACAGACGAACTGACAACCTCATCCTTTTTGAAATCAGTTAAAAATTAGCTGAAATCTGTTAACAGAGCGTCATCACACTCATATCAGCATACCCACCTTAGAGGCAGTTTGTCAATATCAGCATATTAGGGAGGTATGTTTTAGTGTACCTACATGTTGTCAGAATACATATACCAGGGTTGTGGGAAAGTCCGAAAGGGATACCGGGACCTTAGCAACAGGCAACTGAAGGAACACGGGTGGGTTTTAGTCAGTAAAAGTCTGACACGCCTTACCGCTCCGCCCAGAGCGGGAGAAGTCATTTGATGATTTCTCACCATAAAAAAGAGGTGTCTTGTTTACAATACAATCAATTATTACAACATTAAATTAAGACAGACACTACATGTAAGCAAAAACCGTTCGAGTTATCTTCGTAGTGGTCACAGGACAGTGTCATTTGCTGCAATTCAACCCCACCTCTAGTACCTATGTATGTACGTCTGTAGCTCGGTGCCTCTCTGTGCCTCTCCGTGCCTCGGTTCAGGCCATTAGCACGGTTTAATGTGGCCTTTTATTAGTTTAATAAATGTCTATGTTCCCGCCAGCCATGTGTGAAAGCGAATTTTTATTCGAGTTTTTGTTTGTTAGGAATGTACTTTTAATCGCTTTTGCAGATGAAGCGATTATCGTTTCGTTTATGTAAGCACTTATGCCAAGGAATATTCAGTTTTGAAACGTTTTAAATGATAATACTTTTGGCAATTTTGTTGGCTTAATATTCAAGTTCCATGAGTTCTAATTAGTTGGAGATTCTTATGGAGTAATGCTGGCAGTAAACACTAAATATAGCCACTGTAAGGATCGGAAGTATGCTAGCGGTACCCGGATAAATAAAACGCCTCATATTATATACTCATAGTCTTGTATGCAACTGTAAATAATTAGGTATTAAAACACTCATGTGATACTATTATTTACTAACCCACATTCGTGTTTTAATACCCCATATTATACAACAGTTGCATAAATAACTAATATAACGTTTAATCTCATGACATACGCTTGTCAGCCCTGCAGCTAACTGCTACTGTAGGTACCCACCGACATCGGACGACCTAAAAGGTGGCTGGGTCAGACTAGATGCGGAAGGCGGAGAACAGGGTGTTGTAGCCTGAGAGAGGCCTTTGTTCAGCAGTGGACTGCGACAGGCTGAGTTGGGTGATTGATACGTACCCACCATCTACCACCGACAACAAAGTCAAATCATTTATTTCAAATAGGCACTTATAAGGCAGTTTTGAACGTCAAAAACAAAGAAATAGAACCGATTCTAGTTGCCTCTTCCAAAATGTAGTTTTCGTATGGAGAAGAATGGGCAAGAAACTCCACCGTTACTCTTTTAAAAATGTTTTAGAATATTTTGTATACATCAATTACATAATGTGAAGACGATGCACCTAGAATAAGATTACTGTACCACAATAGGTAAAAGGAATTAAAAATGGAGCAATGAAAAATAAATTAATTGATAGATAGGGTACGGTGCTCACATATTTACAAACATTGAAAAACTAAACAATATCACAATATTTCTAACATTTTTTACAAGTAATACTAACAACAACAACCTGGAACCTATAAGTACTATATTTATATAAAAAAAAACGTGTGTTATTCCCATACCCTCATACATAAACATCAATATCACAGATTGATTTCCAAAAACGTCAAAACACAATAGGAACATCCAATTATCTGATAGGACTCCCAACCTTTTGTCCGGTGTTTGGCTTCCTATTCTCATGCTCCTTTCAATTCGTGTCTCCGCCGCATCTTGTCCATACATATTATCATTTGTATGGCTTCTACGAATATTTATTTCCCAGGAATAGCATGACATTGGGAACGTGTATTGTTGTGTTAATCATGTTTATAAACAGTGTTATGTCCCTGGCTGCAGTACTTATTTTTGTCTAAGCACGCTCACTGTAAGGAGTTTGACATATTTACTCTTTCCAAAGATCGCTTCAAGGCAAGAGCAATAGAGTTGCTAAATTCATAAGTATGTCGGCGTCAGCGATGGCTGAGCGATAGTTGCCGTCATCATCTCGATTCGGTGGTACGGACTCCATAGTGCAGGTTTACAATAAAACACGATGATACAGCAACTCAGTTAGTATTTCACTTTCAGAACAATCATCACAGTAGGTACATTACTAATAATGTTCACGCAAACCAACAGTTTTGCATAGGAGAAGTGGAGGTCTGCATCCGTTCGTTGCCCTCACAAGAATGACTCGTCGCTTCGCCACTTCCCTTACCACGACTCTGTCCACGTGACGCCCCACTCTAACGAGCGCGTCACGGCGTTTACCCTCTCGTTAGTACTACAATAATCAATTGAGAGACTATTATCGCTCAACTTTCATAATCTACGACAAGTATATACATATTGTAGATGTATATATTTTTTTTCTTCTTCGGAAAATTATGTTTAAGTACATAACATCTTTCTAATTAATCTATTTATTGTTTACTAGCGCCCGCTTCTGGTTCGCACGGTTTTTACGACTTGACAAAACATCGAGATTTCTTAGTTAAATTATGTAACTTTAATATTAACGTATTATAGGAACACATAAACCTTCCGGAATAAATTCTCTAAACGATAGTGAAAACCTCATCAGTTGCGTGGTCTAGAGGAAACAACGCGGTCATACAGAAAAACACGAAAAGCGACTTTGATACTTAACTTCTGCTAACACCAATCACTCTTTTTGTCTCCTAGACATTGACATAATGTCCTTATTTTGTGATTGACTTGCTTTAAGAACACAAAGAAATCATGCACCGATTTATTCAATCAATTATTAAGTAATCTACGTAATGCTTTATGTGTGTATGTATTTATTGTATATGTAAACGGTACACCACTGACTACCTGCAGTATTGTCTCTCCTTCTTACTTTAATCCATCCAAAGGTTGTCTGTAAAAGATCGCTTTTAGCGATAAGACCGCCCATTGTGTCACCCTATGTAAAATTTCTAATTTATGTCTGTAATTTTTATGGTGTACATAATAAAGAGTATTCTATCTATCTATCTATCTACGATTTCTCCACCTATCTTTTCACTACATCTAAGAAGAAACCCCTATTAATAATTAAAAGTCTTGAAAACTACTCGTATATTGACTTCTCTACCAAGTATCAGCTGATATTGACAGTTCCCCCCGAATCTTTTACCATCGTTAATTGAACTCCTCGACATAAGACTAAGGTGCTCTCAAAGCTGGGAAAGTGCTCTTTTTAATTAAGGCTCGGTGATAGCGATCGGCCAGTGATGTTACTTCAAACCCAAAGTAGAGCATACTTTAGCTTGTAGTGGTTTCAAAATACTCTTCTATGTTTACTTTATGCAGGGAACAAAGGGAAAGTTGTGGCTTGTTTAAATTTGATGTAGCTTACAGCTTATTTTGGCTGAGCTTAACTTATGCTGGGTTTACAAGTTTGTATTTTAATTTCGTAGACTAATTTGACATTTCAAGTGGCTGATGTTTGTTTTTTCATTTTGGAGTTTGACATTTGCAACTGTCAAATTAGTCTACGAGATTAAAAAAACAGACTTTACATTGCAAGTATTTCAGAAAGCGTGATCTTTGAGAGTGTGGAAATCGTATGAATAACGTGCGAGTGTTGAGAACATTTAACAATTACATTGAAACCAAATAATATTGGTGCTTACTTAGTTATTATTTGATAGTTTCACGTGTAAATTAATAATTATCAACACGTGAAACGACTGTCATTCTGAATTTCGACAGATCATTATTTCGACAGCATCTCAATTTCGAAACACAATAGTTCGACGACTCATTGCTTCGACAGAACACATCTTCGAAGAACACTACTTCGACAGACCATACTTAGTTTTTTTTATATCCCTTATATCTAGGGTATTAATTTCAATTTGATTTGTTTTTTTTTAAATCGTGTCATTAAACTCTCTATGTGTGTGTCTAAGTTTCATTGATAAGTACCAGTAAATCATTTTCATTTAAACCAATCATTCATATTTAAAGCGAAGTTGTCATTTTTTTTGTGGACTATCAGTCAGAGTTAAATGTTTTTTTTTTTATCGTAAGCCATTGTTTTACTTAAGTATTATGTCGAAGGTACGTCCCGTCGAAATAGAGATCCGCCGAAGTAGTGTTCTTCGAAGGTGTGTGTTGTCGAAGTATGGTCTGTCGAAGTAGTGTTCTTCGAAGATGTGTTCTGTCGAAGCAATGAGTCGTCGAACTATTGTGTTTCGAAATTTTATTGAGATGCTGTCGAAATAATGATCTGTCGAAATTCAGAATGACAGTCACGTGAAACTGTCAATGAATAACTAAGTTTGCGCAACTAGTTTCGTAATGTCAATTTGGCTTAATGGGAGCCACGTCCCATGCACGAGATTGTGGATTAAATCCTGGCAAGTACCACTGTAACTCTTTCAATTCATATGTAATTTCTGAGTTATCTTGGACAATTCTGAAAGAAGAATATCGTGAGGAAACCTGGCGGCCTACCACCACCGCTTACAGCAATATTATTTTAATATGACTTCAGTGTAGGAAAGAGATGAAGCTCTACAGGACGTATAGCTCCATCTCTTTCCTCCTCTGAAGTATGATTAAAATAATACTGCTGTACCCGGTGGTAGTAGGCCCCCTGGACTTATAGGTAGTTAATTATAAGTTTGAAATCGCCAACCCGTCTTGAGTAAGCGTGGTGATAAATGTTCCTGCCTTCTTTGTATGACAAAAGGCCTTTGCCCTGTAGTGGGACAATAATAGGCTGGAAATTAAAAGTCGTTTGATTCAAATTCATGTTTTAATTTCAAATAAATATTGTTCATTTTCTAGATACCTTGCCTCATTTATTGAAAATAAATTGTGAATTTCTATTAAAACCTATAGATTATTACGGATGTTTGTATAAACTAAAACTATAATAATTATTATTGTTCTATCTACCATAAACAATATTTATTTTATCTCGTATATCACAGTATGTTTTGATATTTTGTATTTTAAAACTGTTATTTTAAGTTCTTGAACCTCAATTTTGACTACCGATAGTTTTGACAAAATGGCGTTCATATTTCAGTTCAAATAATTTTAACTAAAATTCCATAAGAAAGTATCGGGAGTCGGTTTGGCTGGTTGTCAGTCCTGACTCCTGATATCAGTGACAAGTTGTCACTGATGTCAGGAGTCAGGACTGACAACCAGCCAAACCGACTGAGAATAAAAACGTGATTTTGCCGAAGAATAGTTTTTGAATTTTAAATTCGGAATCTTTTAACTTTTGTTAATGACTTTATTCATAGATTCAAAAACTGCCTAACTAGAAGGCCCGCGAAAAATTGTGGAACTACATTTTTTTTTTAAATGCAATGTTATGAAATGAAATAGATGCTAGCGCCGCGTCAAATGGACTTCAGTGGTGGCGCGGTCTCTAGATTCGGTCTTGAACGGAGTCATCATTCATGTGTGTGTGAAATAACCATTTCCTGCAACACACACGTAAAAAATAATCAGTTTGTTACTCAATCACGAAAAATGGCGAATGGATTTGGGTGAAAGGCAAACAGATAGTTTATAACCTGGATTAACACATAGGATACTTTTTATCCCGATATTCCCACGGGATCGAGACTTACGCAGGTGAAACCGCGGGGCGCAGCTGGTAATCCATAAATAAAACACGCTCATTAAACCGTAATAAACATTAAACAATAATAAGCATAGATTAGGTACTCTCACTAAAGTTTTAATGTAGCAGTATTATTTCTACTAAAAACTTAACTCATCTACACGTAAATAACAAATAAATGAAGCAAAAACTCCGAAAATGAAGCTTGATCCAATTAATAAGTTTAATTAAAAGTATTATTGCAAACCATTCCATAACATCGCAATGTTCTTCAAAATTATGAGAACGACTGCCTATTCAATGAAGCTTTTAGTTTTTATTAACTCTAGATTTCAGACGAAATCAAGACGGACTTGAAAAATACCTACGAACGTAGACAAAGTATAGCAATAGACAAGACAAGTCACTAAATAATAATTATGAGACAAGGTCACACTTATTAGATCCAGTAGTAAGAGTAAACGAGACAGACATGTACTTTCTATATCTATATCGTTCACGTATTCAAACTTTTTGCCCGGACCCAGTTAGCCTACTAAACGGTTGTCACGGTAAGATTTCTTTGGGAAGTATTACCCAACTACATTAGACAGTACCAGTTTACAAATAGCTGTCAAGGACTTTCGCTATCTCATAAGGTATAGCTAATCTCAAAAATATAAACATGTCTCGATAGACAGTCAAAGCTGTGAACTCGTCGAAAATACTCGTCCAACTCTTAGCCGCTAAATGCACGCACAATGCCGTGGCGCGAGTGTTTCTTACGCTGATGTCGATCGCGTACAGTCTGTCGTGTACGCGTAGCAACGTAGTACGCGCCGCGGTCGTCTGCGTCGCAGTATGGTGCTACATTTCTATGTACAATGTAAATATACAGGGTTATTGGTAAAACATCGACAACCTCTTAAGGAGTCATTGTACTCATCATTATGAACAACTTTTACTATGGGAACGAAATTGAAATCGCGAAAAAAAAACAGCTCTTCCGTACATTTATGTTCGCATAACTCGTCAAAATGTACGGAACAGCTGAATCAACGTGAGGAATTCAGGCCCAAGACGTAGCTGTCACGCACACCAGCATAATAAAGATGGCTTGTTTGTTTTAGTTCTTTTGCAGCGCGACACTCTATCTAAACATAATAAATAATCCAAGGCTTAATCTATACAATTCTCTACATCTACGGCCACGTAGGATTCACGAAGCCCGAAGAAATCAAGTGCTTTAACTTGTGTATCTAGCGTGAAAACATTAAATACATTCTGAAACACATCGCCCTTATGTTGAAAGGTCACAATAAATTGAAAAAGACGGGTAGGTATTAGTTTATTTCTATTACGTAGACGGTAATGATAATTAGAAACTAGATTCTTGCCTGAGTTTTCGCCCCAGGCGCCAATTATGACGTCTTTTTCCCGAACGCTTTAACTTTTGGGTTTTCAAGACACGTCTGAATAAGTCCTTTGTGTTTATAACTATAACAAAAATATTTAATCTAGCCAAATACACACACCTAACACTACAAAAAGCTTCCATATTAAACACTTGCCTAATAAGATTTTTTTCCAACTAGACAGATAAAAACTTCACTGCAGTACAGAGCAATTTACGTTCTCAGATTATTAACTAGAATATCACCTTGGTTCACAACCGTGAGATTCTGAAAATACCAGATACTAACCTGAGAAAATTAAATTTAAGAACTAAAATAATAATAACCCCACCGCCGTATCTCTCCGTGGATGTCGTGGTGAAGCTTGCGAACTCCTGAAGTCTAGGTCTATGCTGATAGAGTTTACTTTGCCGAAACAGGTCGGGGTGAGGAGCCAAACCAAGAGAGATACAAAAGCACGCAGGGCAACATGTGGCGAGTTGGAGGTCTCCCGGGAGAAGTCTTGTTCTTCATCTCTGGCTTGCCTTTATCACAGACTGGATTGCCCTTATATCCGGCAATGCTGCAGCAGGCATACTGTTACAAACATATACAAAAACAAACACTCACAAGTGTTTGTTTTTGTATATGTTTGTTATCCTGTCTGTATCCTTTTATGAAGCTGTATGTTTATGAGTTTGGTTACTTGAAATAAACTAATTGTATTTATTTTTATTTTATTTTTTTATTGGCCAGCAGAGTGAACACTGACGAGGAATAGTGGGCCTAAAACGGCCACATTAGCAATTCCTCTAAAAGCATTTAATTTCCTGAATTTCCAGCTGTAATTAGCAATTCCTTTGACACAAAAGCAATTCATACTATGTGGACCATTTTACGAATCTCCACAGAAAACTGTCAAAACGATGAATTATTTCGTAATATGAATCGCACGCAGATCTTATGAATTTGGCAGTTTGTGACATTTTACGTGATTCATAATATTTTGTTAGTTTTATTTAAATATTAATATTCTGTGTTTTTGTATTTTAGGTTAAGTTTTAAGGTAGGCACTATTGTATTGGGGTCATCCTGTCAGGATAGTGTTTGGTTCAATAAATAAATAAATAATTTTCATTATATGATTCTGCCAAAGTGACTGTGTTAAGCTCCCTGAGCTCCCACTTCATTCTGGCCTGTATTTGGCACGCTTGAGTGGATATTCGCAAGAACAAACGTGCACTGAGGAAAAAGTATTCCAGTAAGTGCTGGTAGCTTTGGGGCTCTGGGATTGTCCTGATAGCCGTGGAATACCTCTCCACTCCTCAAGCACCTCAGGATATGTTGCCCCGGGGTCCGTTAGGACCGATGCCTGCCAGGGTTGCGGAATAGTCCGAAAGGGATACCGGGACCCTGGCAACAGGCAAATGAAGGAACACGGGTGGGTTTTAGTCAGTAAGAGTCTGACACGCCCTTCCGCTCCGCCCAGAGCGGGAGAAGTCATTCGATGATATCCCACCCAAAAAAAAAAAAAAAAAAGGATATTTTGCCCCCTTGTCGTTACGTCACTAAGTGCTAACGAAAAAACTGCTAACGAAATCCTGCATTTAGCTGCAAAATAAAGAAGCAACTTTTTCCTTTCAATACGAACGGTGTAATATAATGATCAAATTCTAAGATCTGGCTACGACATATTCCTCCACAGAAAATTGCTTAGATTAGAAACAAGTTTACATTTTTTTTTTTATCATAATAAAAATCCGCAACCATTTTGTTTTAATTCTAATTATAAAGAACCGAAGGCAATTTGCCTGCTCATGTTCTTAATCCATTGTGGTTTTTACCTATTCCTTCGTATTTCCGTCAAAAAATATTTGTATCCGGAGGCGGGCATCAGATATGTACATGGCCATTAGTTGGTGGTTCTCTCTAGATTTTTTGTTTATTGTATTTGTTAAGCTTGGTCTCGGCTGCCATTCTTGGATCTTTGACCGTCGTTATGTGTCGTCAGAAGCCGACAGTCTAACAACCAGTCGTACCAAGGGCTATCGTGCTACCTACTGGATTATGGAGGTCAGATTGGCAGTCGTTCCATGTAAAACACTGATATTCAGCTACATCCGGTTAGACTGGAAGCCGACCCCAACATAGTTGGGAAAAGGCTAGGCAGATTGATTTTTTTGTGTATATTGAGGTGTTAAAATGAAATAGAAACGCAACCATCTTTTGCCGCGGTAAGGCGAATCTAACGATTTAAATCTTTGTTAACTTAGACATTTCTTTAATACTGTCCTAGTGACAATTCTTTTAAACATACCCCTCTTCAAGCTACGCTACCGCACAGCTCTGCTCATATCACATCAAAGGGCACTTTACTTCTAAGGCCAGCTTGCACTACAAACAACTAAATGCGTTTAGCACTAAACATATTTAAAACATAATTTTGTCTCTGTCATCTTGAAATGATTGAGAGAATCAGAACAAAGTAACATAACATAATTATGACGCCTATAATCCCCGAAGGATTACGCAGAAGTGCACATTAGTACACCCACATTTCCCCAGTTATGTTTAAGTCCGAAGTAAAAGGGAAGGACTGAGAAGTTTCTACTGGAAAATCCCAATAACACTTCGCATTACCTAGGAATCGAACCCCACGACCTCATGCTCTGCAATAGCGCTTGCAACCACTAGGTCAAGGAAGCAGTCGAAACAGAGTAATGACGTAATAAATCATATACATATACACGTAATAAATCATATACATATACAGTATGTTAACTAACAAAGGGCGTTCCCGTTAACCTGCAATAATATAGCGTCTATACATGCTAAAAAAAATATTACAATTAAAAAAAAAAAGTTTTTTTTTTGTTTTTGTATAGTAAAATATTCACATAAAATATTAAATTGTTACGGAAAATAAACTCTCTACGCGCGCCCACTTGTCACACTTGTTTTTCTACGTTGAAATACAAGTGTGCGTATACAGAGTGTTTCTTTTACGTTTTTTAATAGTTTTGTGAACATTTCACGAAACAAATTTTTTTTTTTTTTTTTTTGAGTGGTAATATTTTTTTTAGCATGTATACACGCTATACTATTTCAGGTTAACGGGAACGCCCTTTGTTAGTTAACATACTGTATATGTACCGAGATTTGAGCACAAAATACTGTATCAAAGGTACCTATGTACATCTACATGGTAACCTTTTTACTAACGAGGAGGCAAAGGAAAGTTAATTTATGATGAAAGCCTGTATATAGTTCATCCTGTAGGTATGTTAACTAGGTGAGTAACTTTTATTAGCGGACACAAAGCATATTTTATTACACTAATTAATGTTCACTTACTTAAGTATGAAAATGGCCAAGTAATAACAATAATAACTCATGGCCAAGTAATAACAGCTGCACGGGTCGATCCATCAGGTTAAGCTACGCTTGCGAAATTGGGTGACCATCTTTACATACCGAAACTCCTCCGTGCCTCGAAAAGCACGTTAAGCCGTTGGTCCCGGCCGTCTTTCGTAGATCTTTCACAGTCGTTACGGGTCGTCAGAAGCCCGAAAGTCTGACAACCAGTCTTACCAAGTCTTCGTATTACCCAGTCACTGGGTTGTGGAGGTCTGATAAGCAGTCGCTCCATGTAAAATACTGGTATTCAGCTGCATCCGGTTAGACTGGAAGCCGACCCCAACATAAGAAAAGGCTAGGCAGATTCATTTTAAGTATGAAAATAGCTACGCCCCGCGGTTTCAACCTCATTAGTCTTTATCCCGTGAGAATATTGGAGTAAAAATGATCCTATGTCCCAGGTCATAGTCTACTCATGTGCCAAATTTCATCCAAAACATTGTCTTATGAACTGTTAACTTAGTTATGCCGCCAAATAATTAGGTTCAATCATAAACCATGGGTATATCAATATTGCCAGTTAGCTGTTGCGTCATTAACTTTGTCAAAGGGGCAATTTGTCTCCGTAATTACCTTGAATGCAAGCTGGTATTATATTTATTGACTGCATATGTTCGATGTTGCTCGAAAGATAGGCATAGTTGGTGAATTACAATCGATAAATATAAAGAAACAAGAAAGAAAGAAAGAAAATACATAAATGTTTTATAAATTCTGTAAAATAATGGTTAATTAATCATACTTTTTAAAGAAAAGAAAAATGAAAATAATTATATTTATTTATTACAGACTAAAAGGAATATACAACAGGTAACAAACTAAAATAAAAATCAAATAAAAAGTTAAAAGTGCAATGTAGGAAAATTATCAAAGGGGTGTGCTTCACGGCTGCGCCAAAAAGGCCCAGTTCAGCAAAAACGTAAGGCCTATTCATGCCGTGAAAAACTATGTTTGATTCACCGTATGTAGACACGGTCGTCAGTGTTCTATGGATCACTATACAACCTGTAACGGAATAAACGCAAGAGCTCATACACCCCAATTAGAATATTAAATTATAAGACTAAAATAATATCTGTAATTTAATTTAATTAAACGACACCTAGTTTTTTTTTACAAAATAGACTTCCTGACTAAACACGAAACATAGGATAGCTATGAGCGTATTACAAATTTGTTTATGCATTTGAATAGGCTTTATTCCTTTGAGGTAAGGCTTAAATTTCCTTAAATAAAATATCTTATTACCTTGGTAAGACGCGGTGGTTCTAATTTCAGTTAAAGAAAAGATTTTTTTCATGAAAAATTAACACATATAAATAATGATGGAAATCGATTCAGAAGCCGATTCTGAGCAAACTACTTTCAGGTCTTGCGCTTATTCTGTTACATGTTGTATATGGAAGCTAATTGCACGGCGTCATCACGGCACGGCGCCGTCGCTGTTGCGCAAATCCCAGCTCACACGATTTTTCAACGGTGCAGTTTACACGCCGCGCCGTGCCGAAGAATGAAGGAAACCGTGCCGAATACAACGGGCGTAACACAACATGCCATCACCCCAGTATTACCCAAAGGCTATGTGGTTGTACGCCCACATTTCATTAGTTGTGATTTTCGAAAAAATTGTGATTTAATCGTATTTGTTTTTGATGTGTAACATCTTTCTTCTCACTTTCTTACAAATCGTGTGTTTTCGTGAAAAGCGACGGAGGTATGTAACAGAAAGCCTGGGAAACGCGCGCTATTTGATTTGACCAATGAGCGCGCGGAGCTAGAGGGTCAGAAACGACCGTGATGAGGCCCCGCCACTTTAATGTTGCTTATTACTAAGATGAGATGTCAGATTTTACACATCCCAAGCGACTACTGTAAGCCTCCCTCGTTTTTTTATTTAGCTAGCCTATACTGTCCCACTGATGGGCATAGGCCTACCCCAAGTCCTTCCAGGCTGGCCTCGACGGCGCCGTCCATCTTCTTATAGGTATTTAACTTTAATTGAATACAACACAACTCCACAGGGTCGACCGATGACCTGGTAAAGGCCGCGGGAATGCGCTGGATGCGAGAAGCACAGAACCGTTCGACGTGAGGGTGCTTGGGGGAGGCCTATGTCCAGCAGTGTACAGTCACGAGCAATAATATGTATACACTAAGCAACTTTTAATAGTGATTTTCTCCTACCGTATTGATTGTAATTTTATTATATATTTTATTTTATATATTTTATATCGAACATAGTATGTTGGAACCCATATTATTATGATATAGGTATCATCTCAAAGTTGCAACCGTCGCTCCAAGAAAAAATGGTTATTGAATTTTGCTAAGTGTATACATATTATTGCTCGTGACTGTACTTCTTTCGGCTGGAATGATGATGAATACAACAAACGGGGCAGCAAAATTAACCTTACAGACGTAATTTTCAGAAAATTGCCATATTAAAAAATAAACTTTTGAAAAGTACATCGTTTCTTAAGCAAATAGGTGTTCTCCAATTCGTTTTATATTAATACTTCGTTACAGATTAACTGAACAAAGAGTATTTTTTTAAGAAAAACACCTAATATTAATCTTGACATTTGAGCCGGTTTCTGACACATTGTAGTTTGTTATGACTGATACCATACGATCTTGTAAACATTATCTCGTGTTGGCGAGACGTCAACATTTTGACATTTAGCGTTAATTAATTATTATGATTTAGCCGATCTTAACGGCGTGTACTCACAACCCACGCAATAATTAACTTTCTCAAATTCTCTGCTAATGATTTCACCTGTGACAACCAGATATACACCGATGTTTAAAATATGGGCTTTTTTTACCTATTTAATACACATTCGGAACACTAAAAAGGCATTGACGTAATCACTTTTTCAGTTTTGTCGCTGAGTGTACATATTGTACATTGTACAGTCGAAAAAATTTAATTCTGACCCACCATAAGCTTATTTTCCTACAGACATTCAAATACAATTAGGTCGACATTCGCGTAAACATACATTTCCTTGGTAACGAACTTGTCATCTGCCATCTTTGTTATTTTGACGGTTTCAAACGATTTATCGTCAAAGTGGGTCATGATTCACTTAGCCTGACTGTACATATTATACATTGTTGTACAATAAAAAACATAGTCAGCCACGGGGACTGCCGACAGAAGTGAAAACTTCATACTGTGAAATAACAGTGGTTTTATTTAACTTTAATTGTATACATATACTTACATATGATAGAAGTGCTATGTTTATCAATACAATTTCATCACATTTATCCTTAACACATCTATATAATTTCTCACGTCGGGTGACGTGCAAAATTCATCACTCATCATCATTTCAGCCGAAAGACGTCCACTGCTGGACATAGGCCTCCCCCAAGCACCGTCACTTCGATCGGTTCTGTGCTTCTCGCATTTATTCCCACGGCCTTCACAAGATCTTCGGTCTACCTTGTTGAAGGCCTTCCAACGCTATGTCATCCCTTACAGCCCTATCTGTTCGGCGAGCAATGTGCCCTGCCCACTGCCACTTAAGTTTGGAAATTCTTCGAGCTATGCCGGTTACCTTGGTTCTCCTCCGGATCTCTTATCGCTACAGATATACTGTTATTACAGCATGTTGGTGACGCAAACCCATACGTTTTTCCCCAAACAAAAATTGCTCAATGCGTCTATAGAAGTTTTCACTTTAAAAAAATAAAACCATAATAAATTAAACAAGTTATAAAGATTTAACCTATTCAATTACTGGCCGTATATTAAAAAAGGAGGTGGATAATCAAAACGTAGCAAACTTAAAAATAAAATATAAGCTCCTTGGTATTATGCAAATGTTATGAAAAGCGTAGTGTAAGAGCTCGCCTTTTATGAATATTCATTTAGAAGTCATTACAAAAGTTTTTTTCGTCCGTTCGGCTTTTTGCTCGGTAGCAATAAATAGGATAGGCAATTTTCTTTCTTTTAGAGATTTTTATTAATATGCAATTGAGCTTTCTTTTTTTTATTAAACTATAAAGATTCTAAAAAAATATAACTTTAAAGTGATTTAATTTAAACTCATAGTGTACGCAAAATATGTTATTTACTCAACATAGGGTGAATAAGGTGTCGGGGGTTTTGTTCAAGGCGCTCCGTAGACAGAGCAACGAAACTGTCAACTTTTTAAATGTTGACGAAACTGTCAACTTTTTAAATGTTTTCGTTAAAGGTTGCCAGTTGCAGCAACAAAAAGGCCCAGTTTACGGTTACCGCGATTCTAAATAATCTTTTCAAATCCATGGTCAACAGTCAGTGCGACTATGCATCTCGAAGAAGCAGCTCGCTTGTAGGGTGGCGATTGCCGATTGGGGAAACTATCAGCAACTTGGCACAACTAGTACAAATTTTGACAGTTGCTAGTTGCGTCAATTTGAAAATTATTCTGTCATTGAGAGCAGCAACTGAAAACTATTGTCGATCATCGAAACTCACAACTAGAGTTTCTATGTCTTTATGTTAGTATGCAGTTTTTATGTTATTATGTAAATAGCTAGTCGCGAGTTGCCTGTTGCCGCAATACGGAGATCAAAGTTGCTCTGTCTGCGGAGCGCCTTATCCAACAAACGTACTACGTTATTGGCGTCACAATATTTAAAATGGCCGCTATTAGGTGCCATGTCATGACGTGAAGTTTCTTACTTTTTTGGGAACTTAAGATAAGAAAGAAAGAATAACGTTTATTTGGACACAGTTCGTTAAACACAAAACACATATACTTACATATATGTAGAGAGAGTTTAATATGATAGCAGGTGGCGTTCTGTAGTAACTGCTTACCCCCATGGGAAAAAGACATGAGTTTATGTACCTATTAGTATGAGTATGTAATATTTCGTCCTATAAACGTATTTTCCTTTTAAAAGTTCTCTTTACCCTTCAGTCTTCTAGAAACTGTACCACTTGTTGTAACTACATACCATTATAATATTTTCAATTCAAGAAGCATTTGCAACGTTAAGATGGCTTGCCACGGTGCGCGATGTTGCGGACGGACGCGGACCACCCCGCACGGCCGACGACCACGTGGCATCCGTGATATTGCGGACGGACGCAGTCCAGCCCGTATAAATTGGATCATACCGAAATGCAAAGTGAAAGAGATTTTTGCAACGCACCTTTGAAGTTACCGACTCATCGCGGATCGGAAGCACCGCGATTGACGTGTCTGTGGAACCACGGACAATACTCTTCCCATGGTGCATCGTGCGGACGGGTTCGTGTCCGCCCGCAATATTGCGCACCGTGGCAAGCCATCCGCCTTTAGAGGAAATCAAACTTCCACGTACATACAATATTGCTCGTTATTCTTAACTTATACGCCATATTAAATTCCTTTTCAAACAAAGCTAAAACTATAGTTTAGTTTAAGCAGTAGAGTTTGATTGATAAAGCAATTGTTTTTTCCAAAACCTAAAAGAAAACTGTTTTATTTTTCTCAACAACGTTTTTCTATTTGTCATGCTTAGGTATTTAAAATTTTCGACACACTTCAAAAACCCAGACAGTCTTAAAAAAAAGGGTTTTTTAAAACCCAACTTAACCGCGGCATCAAAGAATTAAGTCACGATTAAGTGTCTTTAAAAAATGTAAATTTTTCATGACTCTGTGTTTGTAAAACAATATTTGGTTGGTTTTATTATTTCTTTTATGTCAGAGAACAAAAGGGGTGCTCGCCTTATGGCGGAATCATAACCAGGTGGCGAATTAGAATACTTGTTTTTTTTTTTTTTGCGACCCACATTTTAATATCTCTTTTGTAATTAGATTTTTTAAATCATTTTCGTGTTTTTTTTTCGTTATTGTACCTATTAGGCACTTCTTTTGTTGTCATTTTCAGCCAGTTTTTCATTGTTCAATATTTTTTTACATTAAATTTTCAATTTCATAAACAGTAAACGTTTCTCGGCAAAAGTGAATGTTTTATATAAATTATCTTCTTTGAGAAAGTAATGGACTGTTTGATCTGTTTTTCCAATAATTAACAAATGAATTAGCCTTTGCGCTTACATAAAAGCTATTATTATATTTTCTAGAAATATACTTTTCTATGTTATTCAGTTATTTATTCTCAGTTTTAATGTAGTAATGAAAAAAAAAATTACGTCTAGTGAGCAATGTTACGGGCTACGGCTTTCTTTCATAAAATATTATTACCTATTATGGTGTTTCTAGGTTACTGGTTATTTCGGAATTAAAAAAAAATACTGAGGAAATGTATGCCGTCACAATTATTTATGTTAAGCCCAATATTTCAACTGGTCGTTGACAATGAATAAATTGATTAAATAATTCGCCTTCATCTCCTAACGTATAAATAAACCGTTGTATTTAAATCTGTCAGCGTAAAGCTGAAATCAAA
Source organism: Lithophane socia (assembly GCA_947522985.1). NCBI lineage: Eukaryota > Metazoa > Arthropoda > Insecta > Lepidoptera > Noctuidae > Lithophane > Lithophane socia. The sequence goes on from OX383267.1 coordinate 5,288,940, forward strand.
AACCATTTATTAAGTTATAGTTTGGAGCTCAACTTTAGCTACAAAATATACTAGGTAACGTTTTCATGCAGTTTCAAGCTCAGTGAGCTGTTCCGAACCCAGTTGATTTTTCTGATATACCTACATACTACCTACACATGGATCTGAATATTGTAATAGTAAAAGCTTTCAGTGAGTTTAGCGTTTGTTTTTATAAAACCTTTGGATTTTAGAACAAAAATATCATTTGTTTTGTTTTCAGATGATGGCCGATAAGCTCTTTACCAACTGTTGTTAAATGTAAGCACATAAAGTATTTCGAATACGTAATTAGTTACTATATTTATACAGGGTCTAATAAATACATAACGACAGGTTATTAAACTAGCATTTACAGTCAAAATATCATTTACCACCCTAAGGTTGACTGGTAGAAAATGCCTCAGGCATTAAGTCCGCATTTGTACAGTAGTTTTTACTTGTAAAGTTTTAATAAAATAAATAAATTTATTATAGAATGTCAAGTTAATACATACCATACCAATTCCCTAATGTAAGACTAAAACGCGTAGTAAAGTGGTACTGGGCTCACTTTTTTCGCATAAGTAGACCTAATATCATAGTAGACTCTCGGGGGAACAGCCGAGGAGACATCTACACCAGCCAGAGAACTTACCGCAATTTATTCTAAAAGATAGCACACAAAGAATTTCAACTGACAGCTCGTAAAAAAATTGAACAACGCTTTAAAAAATGTTATAACTAATTTACATTATCGAATAAAATGGGGGCTTTTAAATAGTCGACAAATAATCGCGTCCAGGTTGTGTTATTCAAATCCGGCCAAGTACCAATGTAACTTTTTCCAAATTCATTATCAATTTCTTAGTTTATCTTGGATATTACTGACATCGGTAAAGGAAAAAGAGGTAAAGGAGAAAGAATCGTGAAGAAACCTGAACCTAGACAAAGTGACATTCTATCAGCGATAACGATGATGGAAAAGGCAAAAATGTATAGGACTGACATAAGCTATCGAAAAGCTTATGTCAATCCTGTTGAAAGTCGTTGTAGAAATACGAAACGTTTTCGAAGCGATTGTCACTTGTCTAGGCCCTCAGGACTTGTAGTCGCTAACCCGTCTTGAGCAAGCATGATGATCAATGTTCCTGCCTTCTCTGTTTGAGAAGAGGCGTTGGCCCTGGAGTGGGACACTTACCTTCTCACCACAAAACCGTGTCTATCAATTGTTTAGCCTAAACACATTTTAAGTATGACATTTCTGTATGGAGTTTGACATTGAACAATAGTGTCTAATCACGTAATAAATCCAGATTCCAGACTTAAATAAAAACCCTTTGTTTTATTTTTGTACCTAGTTAATTCTATCAAACGTTTTGTTTAAAACTTGAATAACTGATTAGATTGACTGGATTTTTTGTGAATTTATTTGTTCAATCCGTTTGTCAAAGCAAAGGATTTACTCAAAACTAAATCTGATTTGCAAACGTAAAAGAAAATAATGAAGCCAAACAATATCTTGTGGTTTTCTAACATTATTTTGAGTGATGATTTAGGTACTGATGACGGAGATTGGTGCTTTTCGTGCTAATGATGTTTTTGTAAATGAATTAATTAGCTACGTAGGTACCGCTACCTCATTAAAATATACAGCTGACTACACATTAGACCACAATGTGTAATTAATTGAAATATAAATATTTTGAAATTAATTATCATTTCACACTACTAGTAAAGAAAATAATTTAGATTGAAGCTGAATCCCACACCGCCATAATGTAATTAAAAAAATATACAATATGGCCGCGTTCACACAACGAACGCTGACCGAGGGTCAAGATCAAAATGTGAAAAAAAAAACAACTTTAACGTCAGCCGCCAACAGACCGGCTTTTTTTTACCCGACTAAGGCGAAGCAAAAAGTAGGGTTATGATTTTGACCGGTATGTACGTATGTATGTTCAAGTTTTCCTTCATAACTTCTAAACTGCTCATCATAATTTGACAAATGAGGTATCGTTGGAAGCGTCTTGATTGCCCGCTGTTATAGGCTGTGACCTCACATTAAATTGAATATGGCGCCCTACATAGGACAAAATGTCAAGAACAAAAAAAAAATTAACGATGAAATGTTGGCTATCAAATGAACGGGCTTAATATAGTACATTTCAAAAATATATACATTAAAAAAAAACCCAACTACGACAAAAATGTCAATTAAAAAGATGTAAACAAGACATCACACACAGACAAATTAAAAATCCGGAGTCACACGTAATCTGTTCGATTTATTGTGACTCCGGATACACGTGTGACTCCGGATTTTTAATTTCTCTGTCTGTGATGTCTTGTTTTGTCATACAACCTCACAGTCAGCGGCCGACGACGACGTTACGTTTGGTGTGAATGCAGCCTTGAGTACCTACTATTGATTCTCACCTGGATAACCCGTTTCTGAAACTGATGGGTAACTCGTCAACCCGTCCTGCATGCCTACGGCCCATCTAAAACGACTTGCAGAAAATCAAAAGAACGTCCTAAATGGGACGAATGTAAAAGAATGTCCTAAATTTAGGACGAGTTGACGAATTACTCAAACTGATGGCAACAAAAAAAAAATACCTACTATGACAATTATTTTCTTATTCCTGCAGGCGTAGCATGGCGCTTTCTATCTCTACGAAGAATAGACATAGCTTTTTCTATACAAAGTGACAGTTCATTTCTTCATTTTTGACATCCACCGTAGAAATCTTTCTACAATCTGTCATTTTGTCTTTCATTTCTAACGATCTTTGTCTACGTCTTTTTATATGTAGACTATTTCGGAAGAAAGTTTTCTAAGCCTACTGTCAAAATCACACTGACAACCGATAAATCCTATGACAAAACAAAGAATTCTTAGTCGGATTATGTAAAAGAGTGAATTTCGTACAAAGTGCAGTTTACTCTTTCTACTTTGCTGCCGTCTCGTACTGTCTACAGGAAACGTCATTTTTGTCTACTCTTCCGTCGACAAAACGGTGCTCATGCTACGCCTGCAGTAAGATTGATAATAGTGATTCTATAGTAGGTATAGTGAGTTTTTAACACAAATTTTAAACTAGGGGGTAGAGAAATGAAATTAGAACTCATTTAATATGGCCACACTGAGCTCCCGGCGGTCTCTGGTACTTAGATTACTTTACCACCGAGAAAGTTTACCCAAACCAAGTCTTTTGCTACTTGCTACTTGATTACCGTAGCGTAAACCAACTCGGCTTGACACACCCTAGAGATTTTTCTACCCGAGCCAAGGCGGAAAATTATTGCTGACTACCCACAACTTATTCTGTGTTATCTAGAATTAATGTAGACGTCAGCTCAGTAACTTCCGTGGGTAGATGTAAGCTGGCTGTTTGTTTTTTAGAAGACATGGGATATTATGGTAAGGATATTGTGCATGGGATTGGACGTACAAAGACAGTGAAATTCATTGGCACTTTTGTCTTTTTTGTCGCCAGTGCTGTGCCTTCGAAGTTTGAACTGTGAAGAGGAAGAACTCTTTTCGTCTATGACGACTCTTCATCATCGAGGTACGTAACCTTCATGTCTTCTATTTTTATTAAACATCGTTTCCATTTTTTTTTTAATATTGTTTTATACCGTGATTTCAAGTCTATTTTTATTAAACATTGTTTTTTATCCTTTTTTTTCATACCGAGATTTTAATCAAATTAACATGTCAGGCGGGCCCTTAAAGAACTTAGAGATTGTATAAATACAAATCTGTTTCATTACCAACTGATTAATGTATTTTACCAGCATATATTTTGTGCCTTGATTTAGTAGATTCTTAGAATTCTGCCTATTAATTAATTTCGTCGTTACTAGAAACTATAAACAAATTAATCAATTTCCGCGAGCGTATGAGCTATGTCAAAATGTTTGAACTAGGTGCCTTTAGGTAATAAAATTAACATCGAACTACGATTTCCTCACACTAGGATTTCCTATGTCGTAAATGCGTTATACAGAATCAGAAGTATACATACATGTATGTATGATAAACAAACAGTAGCCAGCTACATCAATGTTGGTTCAATCTGAGAATCGAAACCGTGACCAGGAACACGGCAAACAGAAATACACCGCTGCGCCACTCGAGCTGATTGGATAACAAATAAACAGATAATATTATGTTACACGCGTGCTTGAGTCGAAGAAACACATTGAGTTGCGTTTTTATACTCGACAGTCTTCGAAAAACGAAAGGAAAAGGGTGTGGAGAGCTTTCATTTTGTACAAACAAAATTTTGGTGATGATGAGATAGGATGGTGATGCACGTTCAACGTTTTCTGGCCTTATAGAATAATAAATTATTTTTAAAAAAGTGTAGAAATTTTTCGTCGGTTATTAAAAAAAATCTGCTGTTTGATACAAAAGTGCATCAATCAATCAACTCAGCCTATCGCAGTCCACTGCTGGACATAGGCCTCTCCCAGGCTGAGCCACACCACCCTATCCTCCGCCTTCCAAATCCAGCCATTTTCGAAAAACGAAAAAGTGCATGGAGCATCTGAATTTTTGTATGTAAAACAAAGTTTCTATGATCAATAAAAATGTGACTTTCACAAAGATTCACCTATCCAAAGGCAGATTAGCTTCACATACGATACCACTCAACCACAAATTTACCTCTAACCCACAGAAAGTACCGAGAAACCTATTAAAATAAATCTTCCAAACCGCTAACATTGGAGATTCTGACTCTACCGTGAGATTGAAAAACTATTTCGTAACATTCGATAAAAAGGTGGGAAATACGGTAGAGTTTCGGAAGCTTAAGTTGTAGAGCTTTCAGGAGGTTTCAATTCCGGTAAAGTTTGGGACAAAGTGGACATAGAGGTCGGTAGACCGCTAGTAGAGTGGTGGGTAGAGCCTGAAAGCCTAGCGCTAACAACACATTAAGGCTGTATTGTTTCAGGCCGAAATGTGGGCGATTAAAGAGCTCTAGAGTTCATTGTTTTTTGGTAGCGTTTCAACTGTTGAGTAACGTGGTTTTAAAATTATTGTAATCCGGTATTCATTTATGTGTTTTTCGTTAAGAGTCGACTGCAGATTTTATGTAGGTATGTATATTCAGTAAACTTTTTTTTAAAAGTAAAATTCTGTAAAAGGTTTCCTAGATCAGCGGTGGCCGCCACATAGCGTCTGCAATTTACCGGCAAATGACGTCAGTGAAACGTTATATCTGGAAGTAAGTTGGTGTGTTTTCCTAGAGAGAAAGAGAGCGTTTTTGACAAAGTAAAGCACAATACCGCTGTCCAAAGATTTAAATCGCAGATTTGCGTACACTAGTGACACATTATTGCGTTACATTAGTGAGTTCACACTTTATTATACACCAATTAAGGCGAATCTGACGATGTAAATCTTTGCCACTGCTATCATTTTCATGACAGCCGTCACCGCGGCCGTTACGTGGCGGTCACCGCTCTTCTAGAAAACCGTACATTTGACGCAAAAGACTCTGCTAAAACACCCATGATGACTAACGGCCAATTTCTTCATCAAAAGTAACAGCCAAATTAACAGTCAACTGTTCTTTAGTGAAGAACAGTTGACTGTTACTTTTGATGAAGAAACTGGCCGTAAGTGAAATATTATTATTATTCAAGCCAATTCATAAGTCTCGAGTTCGAACCTAATTAAGGCACGCACCTCTGACTTTTCGGATTCATGTGCGTATTGTATAATTATCACTTGCTTTAAAAACGGTGAAGGAAAACATCGTGAGGAAACCGGCATGCCAGAGAGATATATCTCGATGGCATGTGAAACCAAGTCGGAGGCCCTTGGGCGGCTTTAAAACTCTGACACCAGGGGGCCTAGACAAAATCCCTTTTCTGTAAGCGTTAACGCCAACGGAAAGATCAAATTGTATGGAGTTGACAGCAGCAGTCACGTGACATCTCTAAAGCTAATGTCAACTCCATACAATTTGATCTTTCCGTTGGCGTTAACGCTTACAGAAAAGGGATTTTGTCTATAGCCTCAGGTTAGTCACCACACGAAAAAAGAAGAAGATTATTATTCAATAACAGTGAATAGTTCCAATTGTACTAGTAGTTCTTGCAAACAATAGACCTTTAGCTAGTCGCGCCAAAATAATCGCACTGATAATCGCGTGGGGCTTGTGCGGATGCAAGAATTTACTGTGTGATTTGATATTGATGGTAGGGTTATTATGTTTTACGTTATAATTGTTACACTAGCAGCATACTAATAATTATAACGTAAAACATAATAACACTACCATCAATATCAAATCACGCACTATTATACTACCAACGAAACATAACAACTACTTAACTTCTCCATAACAAACGATTACGGACAAGCCAAACCCCAAATATCACTTACACGCTAAAACTACTATCCTTTAACGGTAATAGCCGTTATCATAACTGCTATTACAATAACGGTTACTGTCTTAAATAACGTTCTGATAATTGAATGTTGCACGCGAAAGTCATGTTAGGCGTTTACTTGATGTTATGTCAGGAAATGTCTTGAGTACAACCTTTTATGATTTTTGTAAGGGTTCGTAGTTTTTTTTGCTTGTCATTTTTACTTTTTCAATATTATAGTGCTACAGGCATCGAGATATAAGTACTAACGTACTAGAGAAGACACCGTAAATTCCTACTTTGTCTCGTTCAACTGCGGCGATCGCGCCGCAGTTTGACGAAGAAAACGCGTAAGTGCCGTGATTTACATGGCGCTTAAGACCTTTTTGCCGAGAATAAATACACTTCCGCAGCAAATCTAGCACTGTGGTAAATTAGGTACGGTTTAGACGAATTGTTATTATTTTAGCGCTGCAGCGAACTAAAGATTCAATACGAAGAATAGGACAATTCAGTTATTTGACGTAGCTTCTCTAGTACGTTAGTACTTATATCTCGATGGCTACAGGGAAGTTTGTGAATAAACTAGCTTTGGCCCGCTGCTTCGCCCGCGTGCTGTTCAGGGGGCCTAAACAAGTGACAATCGCTTCGAAAGCGTTTCGTATTTCTACAGCGACTTTCAACAGGATTGACTTATGCTTTTCGATAGCTTATGTCAGTTCTATACATGTTTGCCTTTTCCATCATCGTTATCGCTGATAGAATGTCACTTTGTCTTGGGCCTCTGAAATTATCTTACGTGAACGTACTAACGGGATAAAAAGCTATCCTATGTCCCAACCCAGGTCATGGTCTAACCTACAAAGCAATGCATTAGGAATTTCCTTCAATACCCTCGGAAAGTGATTGAAAGTGCTCCCAGTTCTGGAACTTTAGCATAGTCAGCCTTAACATTCTCACTGCTGGGACACAGGCATTTCAAATACTGGTATTCAGCTGCATTTTGGTTAGTCTGGTAGCTGACCCCAAAATACTTGGGAAAAGGCTAGGCAGATGATAACGGTTGACATACTTAAAAGTTAAACTTCAGTTTCCTTTTTACACTCTAATAAAACCATAAAACAGCATGAAAATCGAATAAAAATAATAATGTTATTCTTGAATGTAAGGCCGGACACTGAATGTAAATATGCCGACGGTCCGAGAGAGCGCCATTACAATTTAATTTCGAACTCACTCCTTTTGTAGGTCACTTCCTGAGAATTATTCGAGAGAAGAAATAAATGTTTCACTTTGGAATTGTTTCAACATTTTATTGTTCTCTTTCTTCCTATGAAATCGTGGGAACTAAACCAACTTTCGAGTTTTTAGACAGGAACTTATGAAAGGAGTTTTAGAAAAACACCTGTCTATTATCTTTTATATTACAATTTGCGTACCAGAGGGCTGAGACAAGTGACAATCACTTCGAACGCGTTTCGTTTTTCTACAACGACTTTCAACAGGATTGACATAAACTTTTCGATAGCTTATGTCAGTCCTATACATTTTTGCCTTTTCCATCATCGTTATCGCTGATAGAATGTCACTTTGTCTAGGGCCTCAGAAGACGAAGCGTTGGAAGACCTCCTTTAAGGTGGACCAATGACCTGGTAAACACCCCAGGAAACCATTGGATGCACGAAGCACAGAATCGATCGAAGTGGCTATGCTTGGGGGATGCCTATGTCCAGCAGTGGACGTCTTTCGGCTGAAATGATAATTACAATTTAAGTAGTATATCTATACTTTTCGTCAACATGGCATCATTAAAAAATATTTTTTCAATAATGCCATCAGTCAGTTCATGACTTTATGTCCTCTTTATGTGACCATATTTAATGTGACGTCACATAACCAGCGGACGATTAAGACGCTTCCTCATTTGTCAAATTATAATGTACTCATCATAATTTTGAGAAGTTATGAGCGATAGTAATTTTTGTTGAGAATCTACGAGGGAACAGACACTTACATACATACATACATGCAACGAATGACAGCCGGAACCAGCAGCTTAACGTACTTTCCGAGACACGGAGGAACCACGATATGTAATGGATGGTCACCCATCCACGAACTGACCGCTGCAAGCGTAGCTTAACCTTTGACCGACCTATCGGCTGCTGTCATTTAGCCACAAGCCCGACGGAGGTGACGCCATTAATTTGCCCTCAATTTGATCCGACACATTTGTCAGAAACTGAGCCAGTAATGCGTAGATTGATCGTAGATTGATTGATGAAAGGGTTACCCGGTTTTAGGGTATAAACAGTAAATAAATCTGTCTAAAAGAAATTGTGGCATTAATTTTAATTTGCAGCAGTATTTTGAGCAGCGGTGACCCAGAGGAAACAGTTGAACGTCGAAGGTTCGAACCCAAACAGGCGCTTTACTTTTTGTAAATTATTTTATCACCACCGCCCTCAAAACGGCGAAGGAAAACATCGTGAGAAAATTGGCATGTCCTAGAACCAAAAATTCGAAGACGTGACATCTACCAACCCGCACTGGGCCCGCGTGTTGGATTACGGCCCACGCTCTCTCACCGAGCTGAGGCCTGTGCACCAGCAGTGGGAACATTATAGGCTGATTACAATGATGAATAATTTAATTTTTACAGAAAAGTTTCGACTGAACCACTAGAACACTATAGTATTAGGTACCTAGTTAAATCAAATCAAATCATTTATTTCTTTGCAAACATGGGTATAGGCATAGGTGTTTTTAAAGTTCTCCATATTTTACCGTCACGTGGGCATGCAAAGGTATAAAATAATTGAAAATTAAAAAAATCGAAAAATATGTGGCAGATCATTAGAAATTCAAAAAAATAGAGTGGTAACAGCAATAAAAAAATAACATAAAATTAAGGGGGATGCGCTAGGGTGGCCCGCGAAATTCAAATTTTCTTAAGTTTTTTGCAATTTGCAGGTCAGTATCAGGTTGTATGTAGATCTAAATATTATTAGCTTTCGTAACAAATATGGATTTACAGAATTATAAACATTAGAATCAGCAATACAACTCTCTGAGTTCATGCTACCCTAGCGCATCAACCTTAAGTACATAATGTCAAAAGGAAACAAAAATTAAGTGAACCAGAATGATTATGTCAATCAGAATAACATTATGTCAATCAGTTAGTGAATCATCATTAAGAAAATAATCAATTGTGTAATAAGTTTTCATAGTAAAATGTCATTTAGTGCCTTTTTAAAACTGTAATGTAGTCATATTTTTTATAACATTAGGTACTCTATTATTTAAGAGTGGGGCAATATCAAAAAAACTTTTTAGTTTTAGTTTTAGTTTCTAGTAGCCACCTAACTTGGACCACGAACTCTTCAATAAAATACTAGGTACTGAAATTATGTAAGTGACATAATGGAGGGTAGTATGAAACATTTCATAACAATAGATAGAAAATAGAAAAGAAAAATAGAAAATTGTTTATTGTCCAGGTAATACAGTCAGCAGGTTTACAGGCTATACAATATTACCTATAAGCAAAATTTACAAGGTTACAATTATTTAGCAGGTTTGCAGATTACAATATTACCTATAGCTAGGTTACACAGATTGTTTAACAGTGAGCCCCAAACTAGACAGTTAGTCTGTATCTTGGGGCTCGGGGTACGACTTACAAAGTGGAATTTAAACAATAGTGATTTCAGGTTTTGTATGGTATTTTGTTTGTTTAAGTGTGATGTGGGTGTGGTGTGTTGTGTATGTGAGTGTGTGTGTATGTTTGCGTGTTTGTTCCCATTGTGCATCATTGATTTAGTGTTAGGTCAAGGGCATTCAGATAATCATTACAATCACAGTGTGAACCCACCCGTAGCGACCGCTCAACGGAACCCTTTAGAAATTATCAATAACCGTTGGAACAGTCACAATATCCACATATTAGACGGTTCCCTCAATTATTCCATACAATACTGACACTGAACCCTAAACTTGACTGAACAATATAATGAATAACACATGAACTAACATATTATATTTGATATTGATGTAATTTCAAGCCAGTCCTAACTATTATCCTAACTAATATTATAAATTCCAAAGGGAGTTTGTTTGTTTGTTACGCTTTCACGATAAAATGGCTGAACGGATTTACATGAAATTGGCAAATGGCACAGGGGTAGACCATGCCCTAGGTTAGGACATAGGATACTTTTGATCCCGATGTCCTATAGGATCGAGACTTATGCAGGTGAAACAGCGGGGCAAAAAATAACTCACTTTCGCAGTAATTATAATATTAGGATATTAGGATGTATCTAAGTGTCTCAAAAATACGCCATGTTTGCGCATTATACAGTATGTTAACTAACAAAGGGCGTTCCCGTTAACCTGCAATAGTATAGCGTCTATACATGCTAAAAAAAATATTACCAGTCAAAAAAAAAAAAACTTTTTTTTTTTTTGTGTCGTGAAATGTTCACAATACGATTAAATTTAAACGTAAAAGAAACACTCTGTACACGCACACTTGTATTTCAACGTAGAAAAACAAGTGTGACAAGTGGGCGTGTACAGTCACGGACTTTAATTGATGAGCCACCTTCAAACTTTTCAATTTTGCAGTTTCATACATTCACGAGATTACACGATTAAACACGAACTCAAATCGCAAGCTCGTAAACAAGATGACAAATAAATTACTTTTAATCGGAAATATCCATAGAGGTTGACTAATAAGTTCTCAATCATAAAAATAAATACAATGTTGCATTATGTTTATCCATTCTATTTGATACCAACCTCCTTTGAATCACAGCTCATTAACTCGATAATTATGAAAACATAACTGAAGACAGTGACAGTTGAAATATCAAGATGACAAATAAATTACTTTTAATCGGAAATAGTCTTATCCATAGAGGTTGACTAATAAGTTCTTAATTTTAAAAATGAATACAATGTTGCATTAAGTTTATCCAATCTATTTGATACTGACCTCCTTTGAATCATAGCTCATTAACTCAATAATTCTGAAAAGTTAACTGAAGACAGTGACAGTTGAAATATCGATGTCATAGAATTTCTCCGTACGCTAAAGTTACTATCGCAACAGTAACCTAGCAACAATCGTTGCTAGGTAACTGTTGCTAGACCTGCAATTGGTTGACTTTGAGTAGTCACTGCTGTCAAGTTTGTAGTTCTGCTCTCAGACAGGTTAGCCAACCGGTAAAGATATGAAATATAATTTTCTTCTTCTAATACGAAGACTTTGCGTGTCGGGAACCGAATAAATCCGATTTACATTACACGGCTAAAATACGAACAGTGCCAGGTGGCTTATCAATTAAAGTCCGTGACTGTACAGAGAGTTTATTTTCCGTAACAATTTAATCTTTTTTGTGAATATTTTACTATACAAAAACAAAAAAAAAAAAGTTTTTTAAATGGTAATATTTTTTTAGCGTGTTTACACGCTATACTATTGCAGATTAACGGGAACGCCCTTTGTTAGTTAACATACTGTATACCTACGTTCAACGATGCTTTTGCTGGACAGGGTACCCTCGAAAGACAGCTAGTTAATCCGTAAAAGCAACTGTCAAAATGTAGATTCGACAGTTGCTTTTTCAGATAAACTAGTTTCCATTTCCCAAAATGACCAAATATATATTAATTAATATTATCCTCAGAGCAACTTGAAGTCGTTACAAATAAATATTTATAACTAGCTTCCACCCGCGGTTTCGCCCGCGTGGTATCTTGATAAAAACTAGCCTATGTCCCCAGAATGCCATCTATCTCCTTGCTAAATTTTTATCGAAATCCGTTCAGTGGTTTAGGCGTGAAAAGGTAACATACAGACGGACAGAGTTACTTTCGAATGTATAATATTAGTATGGATTAATGTCCCTAAAATTGAACCATTTCAACCACTAATTTGCGCTCCCATATCCTATATTTCATACGATACACCGAGGCACATTTAAACGGAATTCATAATTAAGTCTATTAATTACATACAACCTAATTAACCTATCTAACTGTGATCATACAGCTTTTAATTAATGATAATGTAGGTGGGATATGTTTCAGCTTTCCATCTTGTTTCCGCTAAAAGTTCCGTCTAAGGCCGTTTGTCCACCGCACCGGGAACGGGAACGTCAACAAGAAACAGATGACGACGCCATAGTAAATGTACTGTAGCTATTTCGGGGTTGTCATCTGTTTCTCGTTCACATTCCCGTTCCCGGTGCGGTGGACATACAGCGTTATGTTTAAATTTACATCAAACAATTTAGTCTCATTTAGTAGGTACCTACCTAATTACTTTATATGTACCTACTGTTTGTACAAATTTATTCGTTCAAATGAATACATACATACATTTACTACACGATGTCCTACCTCGACGTAATCTAGTTTCAACAGGTTTTATTATTTATAAATTAACTAAGAATTAATGTTCACTTCATTGACAGTCGGCTTGACATTTACTACTGTTTTAGTCATCGCTACCTTCTTGATGACTACACACGAGTGCCGTGAAGTCTTTTTCAGACGAAATAATACGAAAAACAAGCCGACCCCAATATAAATGGGAAAAGGCTAGGCAGATTGATTGTAAGAAATATCAACGTTTGCGTCATTTTAGTTCTTAGAGACGTAAGTTAGCATAATTACTATAATCAGCCTATAACTTTCCTAGTACTGGGACACGGACCTCCTCTCTGTGAGAGGGAGTGGGCATAATCTACCAAGCGGCCACGCCCAGTGCGGGTTGGTGGATGTCACATGTCTTCGAATTTTTGGATCTAGGACAAATCGGTTTCCTCACGATGTTTTCCTTCACCGTTTTTAGAGCAAGGAAACAAATATTGTTCAAAGTGGAGCTAGATATGTATCTAGCTCCACTTTGAACATTACGATACAATATATTCGGCACGTGTAAGTGGAATTAGTCACATTGCATGTGCAATGTGACTAATTCCACTTACACGTGCCGAATTATTCGAACAGGAGTGAAGCCCATACTCCCCGGCTATATCTTCTCTACAATGGGAATATCTCCCATTGAGCTGAACCAATGAAGTGTAAACGGGATAACACGAATGCCTTCACGACTAACAAAGGATTCCTTGTTACCTTAAGCCGGGTGCACAAGGATTGCAGTGATATCTTCCTATTGAATACCGTTTATGGTTATTTTTATGTGTTGGTGCTGCCGTCTGGTGGCGAATATGAGAATGTTGAGTTTTATGGAAGTATTATTTTTTTAACTGGTGACAAGCGGTCTCACAGGCCGCGCAGTGCTAGCTAAACATTATTGCACCATGCATTCCTCGGGCTTCCCGTGTTTAACCGCCGGAGTAGCTTCGAGTTTAGGTGCATCCACGCTGTAATGGGGGATGGATGTAAAGTTCGGCAGCGGCCTCTTAGACCTCATGTCACCACTTACGTAAATTTTAGCCACGAGTTCCTCACCCCACTCTCCTCCACCTCAAACAGGTATAATGATAACTAAAATGTGTTGGCTGAATTGTCGACAAAGCCGCAGCTGCTGAGTGTGACACCGTCTAGCCTGAATGAAATCATTTAAATCAGTACTACTTAATACCCATTTTGCAGCCATGACAGATAAGGACTCAAGCGCCCGAGTTTAACCCAACCATACAATTTTGAAAAAGTCTTAGGTAACAACGGAAGTCTGGACGTCTAAGCAGATAAGTAACTTTTGTAACGCAATGTTTTTGAACATAACAACCAAGTGTTTACATGATCGGATTCCTAAAGAGCTCCCGTCCCGCTCCGCACCCGACCCGCGCACGCGTTCTGTGTGTTGACATCCATATAATTTCTTGAATTACAATTTATTATGCCCGCCGTCCTCCTCGCCCGACCCGCTCCCGACACGCACCCGCCTTGTGTGTGTTTTGAGCTTAAATTAAACGAAAAGGCCACGGCCAAAAAGGCTTGTAACAAGGCCGAATACCTTAGGGCCAGGCCACAACAGTGCGTTGCAGCGTCGCATCGCAAAAATCAACGACGCCATACATTACCTTGAGCAAGTAGAAACAACAATGTTGTTTTTGCGATGCGACGCCGCAACGCACTGTTGTGGCCTGGCCCTTAATGAAATAAAAATAAATCATTATCATAATAAAGATTACAGGTCGCCGCTTGCGAACTTTCAAAGTGAAATATATTGAAGTTTGCGCGAAACTTCTGGCAATACCAAGCTGTTAATAAAGAAATACTCGCTTCGATCAAGGAGGTCGAACTGAAAGTATTCTTCCTGTTTTCAATAAACTTTTAATGGCAAATATGATTGAAACCAAAGTTTCGGAGGCCGACGCGGGCGACCGTTACTTCCAGTCATTTAATGTATTTTCCTAAAAATTGGTATCGGCTTTTTAATTTATCATAAAAGTTTGATTAGTTTATTTTCTCTGACTTTTTGATGGACATTTTTTGCTGGGATTTTTCTTATACAGGCTGTCTCGAACATGATGAGCGTATCTTCTGTTTATAGATTTCTTTGGAACGATCCATAATTTAATCGATTTAAAACTGTCACATTCTCGTAATTTATGATTGAGAGAGAGATCATCATCATCATCATCATTTCAGCCGAAAGACGTCCACTGCTGGACATAGGCCTCTCCCAAGCACCGCCACTTCGACCGGTTCTGTGCTTCTTGCATCCAGTGGATTCCCGAGGCCTTCACCAGGTCATCGGTCCAACTTGTGAGCCTTCCATCGCTACGTCGTCCGGCGTCTTCCGGATATACAGATACAATAGAAAATCTGACATTCGAGTATGAATAAGAGAAAAGAATATCTTTATTTTGCATAAAATAAATGGTACCTACAAGGTCACACATATTTTACTAAATTCTATCAGCATGCCAAAAATACCTTAAAATAAAATATTAAACAAAAACACTTCAATTATGTAGGACTGTATTACTTATGAGATAGAAAAAAAAATTCAAAAAAATTATGGGTACGAGCACTCATCCAAATTGTAAATAGCATACACCAATACGTTCAAATTACCGTAACGCAGCTCCGTAATTGTGACATTTCCACCTCATTGACTGACAACTGTCGCGCATACACCGTTGTGCACTTACCCTATAACTAAATGACAAGGCTCCCCGCCTCTGCAGGAGTAACAACATCGGAGACAACCAATTCCATTTTATTTATATGCATGTAAAATGCATCTTGGTAGCGTGGCCGTATGCTGCCTTTAGTACCGGTGGTGTATTGAAAATCTTGCGATAACGTCTTATGTGAATACATCGGGGTGCTTCTTGATGTCATATTTTTCAGTAAGATTTCAGTTTTCAAGCAATTTTCAAGATAGTTTCTGCGAACATAATATTTATGGACTAAGGACCAAAGACAATTTGGCGGTACTTATATCTTATACTAGCTTCCGCCCGCGGCTTCGCCCGCGTGGTATGTCGATAAAAAGTAGCCTATGTCTTTCCCCGGGGATGCCATCTGTCTCCTTGCCAAATTTTATCGAGTTCCGTTCAGTGGTTTAGGCGTGACAAGGTAATATACAGACAGACAGACCAACAGAGTTACTTTCGAATTTTATGATACTATTATGGATTAATATTATATTTTACTTGGTCCTACGCTACGGAACGATATGACATTAAGAATCCGATGTACTTAAGACGTTATCGCAAGATTTTCAATACACCACCGGTACCTACTAAAATGAACATGGAAATGATTGCACTGACAAGTGTCAATTGCCGTACTTAAATATGGGTTATAATTATTAAAACGAGATTTAATTAATGTGTATCTAATTAATAGCGAAAGCGCCTAATTAAATTTTCGCATAATACATTGATATTATTGTGTCAACATTGGGCCATTCAAATACAAATTAATATTAGGTACTTTTAACTAAAATAATTCTAATAATTGTGTAACTTACATAGTTAATCATTTAAATTCCAGTTAAGTTTCTAACTACCCATTAACTAATCTAGAAACAGTAAAGTTTTTAACAAATATACATAATCTTTGAAAATATTTATATTTATATTGGAAAATTCGGGAAAAATGAAAGTGAATTTTCTATTCTACATGAATTTTGTATGAATTATCAAAATTTGGACAGGACAACGTCTGTCGGGTATCCTTACATATTATAAAATAAAGTCCTCCGCCACGTCTGTCTGTCTTCCTGTTCGCGATAAACTCAAAAACTTCTGCACCGATTTTTATGTTGTTTTCACCAATGGATAAAGTGTTTCTCGAGGAAGGTTTTAGTACATAATAACCGACATCTACGCGGGCGAAGCCGCGGGCATCAGCTAGTATATAATAAAAATGAAATTTAATGGTGTTCGTTGGTAATAAAGCGCATCACTTCACAACGGCTGGGCCGATATGGAAAATTTTGTTTTAAATAATGTTCGTAATAGTAGAAAAAAATGAAGAGTTAAAATTCTGTAAAACTGAAAGTGCAATTCCTATGAGAACTTTGTATGAATTATTATTTGGACAGGATAACGGCTGGGCCAGTCGGGTCTGTCTGCCCAAATTGGTTTTCTGTGTTATCATAATATTTTTTCTTTAACAATCCTAAGATGAAGTCTTTATTCGCAGTTTGAGGTCACACTCTATTAAACAATCCTGGTAACTGGAAAATTACACTTTGTGTCACACGAACAACCAAAGAAAAGTTAAGGCTCGAGCAGACTAGCGTCGACATGTCGCGCGACGCGACACCGATAATTGTTTTACAGTGAAGTTTTCTCAGAAATAGTTTTGTTAAAGTCGCGTCGCGCGACATTTCGCGCTAGTTTGGATGAGCCTTTAATGCTTTTATTCTTCCATAATCATCCATGATTCTTCCATAATCAACATTATTTTGTATATATAATCCTACACATATGCAAGCTACTTAGGGTTGCTACGGACATGACCTTTTCGAAGGACATCCTCAATTTGGTCAGTAAATGTCATTCCAAGACATCCCGTTCCGGTCACATTATGAATCTTTTAGCTTGCGGCCTTTTAGTGAGCCTCTTTTCAGGGCGAATGACGTCACTGTTATAACTTACTGTTTATATTATAAACTATCTATATTACTACATTATTTATAATAAATTAGTAACGAACTCAATACTGTACATTGACTATTTTGAAAAGTTATGGCTGTTAGGAACGATTCTGATGCAGAAAATAGTTTTAAGCCAGATATATGTTACGAATTGGCTGAAAAACGACTGAACAGATTTAAATGTAATTTAAGACACAAATAGTTTATAACCTGGATTAACACAGACAACATTACAAAGCGTTACTAAGTGTGTATGTAGGGGGTAATCTCCGAAAATCCAATCACGAATGTAAAGCTACAGTATATTTCCGAGTGTCAAATGCCATATTTTATGTTAAAACAAGAAATGTCATGCAGGCGAAGACGCGGGCAGAAACTAGTGTATTATAAAACTATGTATAAATAATTAAACAAACAGAAAACTCCCGAACACTGAGAGATGATAAATAACCACCAAAATTGTTCAAAGAGTTCTCGTTGCGAAGGTTCCAAAAAGGCTGGGTTCCGTTAAAATTTGCATATTTCATTATAAGTTTATTTAGATAGTTTTGGCACACAAAGCAAGAAGTGTAATTACTTTAAAAAAAAATACCCAATTCAAAATTACGAGAAAATTACGTATCTTCCACGAAAATACCTAAATTATACAATATACAATGAAAATGGAGCCTCGTAAATGTAACACAAAATAAATAACTTCTAAATTAATATATTCTCATATCTCACCATCCGATGTACTGAGCTCGGTAATGGATTCTCTGATCGCATGTGTTTCCAATTTAAATTTGGTGTAGAACGTTCCATTTATCTGAAACATGTGTAACACATACACGGTTTAATTTGTTTTATTTAATAGGAAATCCGGAAATGAACTCGAACGATGCAAGCACGATAATTGAAATGTATCCATCTACTTTTACTAATTAATGTTTAATTATAATTCGCTTGCACAGAGGAGCTCGTGGCTAAGTAATAACAGCCGCACAGGTCGATCCATCAGGTTAAGCTACGCTTGCCGGAGTTGGTCCGTAGCTGGGTGATCTTTACAAGACATATCGAGACTCCTCCGTGCCTCGGAAAGCACGTTAAGCCGTTGGTCCCGGCTGTCATTTGAGGATCTTTGACAGTTGTTACGGGTTGTCAGAAGCCCGAAAGTCTGACAACCAGTCTTACCAAGGGGTATCGAATTACCCAGTTACTGAGTTGTGGAGGTCAGTTAAGCAGTCCCACCATGTAAAATACTGGTATTCAGCTGCGTCCGGTTAGACTGGAAGCCGACCCCAACATAGTTGGGAAAAGGCTAGGCAGATTGTATGATCATTCGCTTGCCATTATCCCAATTTATTTGTGGTCGGTGCAACATGTCTTTTTCTTAAACTTCAACAGTTTCTCATTCGGTGGAATTTCCGCCCCAGACTGTCCATGACCCACTGCAATAACTCACCTTCTCTTCAATGAATGCTGAAAACGTTTACCCTATCTTCGGTAGACTTTCCTACGTCCATCATTCCCATACAGCAAAATCTTGGATTCATCCGTAAAAAGAACTTGGCTCCATTGACGTTGAGTCCAATTCAAATGCTGCAAACTGTAGGTGCACCATTCTGTGAGCTCGTATCAGTTTGGGACCATTGGCCAGATAAAAAAAGCACAGTGGCTCGATTTAAGAGTCCGGGATTGTATAAATATAAACTATTTTTGGCTAGAAATAGGCTCGTGAAATATTAATCTACTGACCTTTTCTAGTACCAAACCACCACTTACCGTTATTATTGCGACACGAACGAAGACCCGAACTAAACACTCTATTTCGTCAAAAACCGAAAAGTGGATCAAATATGAAATATTTACAATACACTAAGTGCCAGAGCAAACTGTGCGTCTATTGTCGCTGCGTCTAGTCGCTGCAACAAGGCGCTGTATGGTCGTTTGCATCTGCGTCTTTGATCTTTTCGCGGCGACTAAACGCAGATCTGTCGTTCTGTTTTGCGAGTACTTACTCGTTACGACGAGCAGGAATCGATTGTTTTCTTTGAATTTTCGACGCGTTTCTACATCTGATTTAACAACATCGACATCGAACGTATCCATGATGAGATTCTACATATACAGTCATGTGCACCTTTCTCAGCGCTCACTTTGACATTAATAATAATATTTGTTTGTTTTTTTAATGTGGAGTTTGATAATTACTCCTCTCAAATTAGTCTACGGAATTAAAAAACGAACTTTAGACGCTGCGACGAGTAGCGAGAGCGTGGGGCTCCCCTAGCCTGTCGTTGCGACTCTGCAGTTTGACGCCAAGTATGCGGAGCTTAGAACAAAATATATGAACATGGTCGGCCGCAGCCTGTCATTGCGTCTAGTCGCCCAGTGAATGTGCGCCATGTCTAAACAGCTGACATAACTCCATTTTTTAAAGGCTAAACCGTCCCTAATGAATGCTAGCGGTATCTTGACAATTTGTCATGTCGTCGTCTTGTGATGACTCTGAAGTTAGGCCCTTGATTTATGGTTAAGAAGTTAAAAAAGTTTCGATTGTGGCCATTCGAGTCTAAGAGGATTTGACGTAGGACTATGAAGATAGGAAAATGGGAGAAGAAAATGGGCTGGATTAATTGTACCGGGGCTTCAAACAGAGAGTATTAAACGAATTAAGAAAGTAAGGCTTCTTACCGGAAACAGTTAGGCTGGAAAACGGTTTACGTTCTCAGTCGATTCTACGTGGTAACGTAAGTTGTTTCTGTAAAGGCTCTTACATACTGGCGCGATTCGCCGCGCGACGCGAATTTTAACAAAACAATTTCTGAGAAAACTTCACAGCGAACAATGTGGTGGCGTCGCGTCGCGCGACCTATCGCCCCTGTATGTAAGAGCCTTAAAGCCCAAATTCACGCCCCAGAACACAAGAAACTTTGAAAACGGAACAGAATTATATGATAAGGTATTAAAGTCTTCATTTAATTTTAGAGTTTTTTTATTCGAACAGTAACAATGTTTTCAAAATCGTAAATGCAGTTTTTGAGTGAAACCGAAGATATTATTAAATTCTATCTGTACCGTTTCATTGCATCCATTTTCAAATTTGTCACTTTTTTTACCATAAGCTACCTTATATTTTTCTACAGCCAAAAAAGTGACAATTTGCCGATATTTGAAAAGTGATTTCACATTTAAGTAGGCACATTGAAGTTTACAAAAACATAGTTGGATAAAAAGTTTATCAAAGAAAAGGACTTTGTAGGTAGTTTATTTTTCAATCAAAACTTTACGTAGTTCGTTCCAAGATACTAGATTAATTATAAATTCCGTTTTGAAGAAAATTCTAGGTAGGTAAAACTGAAATCGAAGCAAGGCCGTGAAAACATTTTTTGTTTGAAAGTTTAATTTTAATTAATTAATAATTAGTAAGTTACTTACGCGGAATATTTAATTCTAACATAACATAACATCAGGCCTTTTTTCCCCGAAGGCCTGATTTTATGTAGGTACACCTCTGTGTACTGAGGAGCTCGTGGCTACGTAATAACAGCCGCACGGGTCGATCCATCAGGTTAAGCTACGCTTGCCGGGGTTGGTCCGTGGATGGGTGACCATCTTTACATACCGAGACTCCTCCGTGCCTCGGAAAGCACGTTAAGCCGTTGGTCCCGGCTGTCATTTGTGGATCTTTGGCAGTTGTTACGGGTCGTCAGAAGCCCGAAAGTCTGACAACCAGTTAAGACTGGCTGTCACCTCCACAACCCAGTAACTGGGTTATTACGGTTGTGGAGGTCAGATAGGCAGTCGCTCCATGTAAAATACTGGTATTCAGCTGCATCCGGTTAGACTGGAAGCCGACCCCAACATAGTTGGGAAAAGGCTAGGGAGATGATGACACCTCTGTGTACCTATATAAGGTACACCACATTTCGCCAGTGTTTAACTCCCATGTACAAGGGAGCGAGCCTGTTACCACCATCGGGCACAAATTGCAGACTCCGGGTTGCTACTGAAAAATTCCAGATGGAAAAAGACTTTGCCCGACCTGAGAATCAAGCCCAGGACGAGTTCTTAATTTTACAAAATTGGTTTGATAAACTGGTTTCAAAGTTTTTAATTTTAATAATATTTTGTACCTGTAGAACCACCTCCTGTAGAACTACCTCAAACACGTAATTGTAGAGTTTTAAAGAAATAAAATAAACTAATAGTACCTAATGTAAAGATCAAGAAACGTAATTGAAATGACTTGGCCTAGACGTCCTAGAACTGTATCCTTCCGACTGATTAGCACAATCATGAGAAGAACATCAATAATATCAAACAAAACTCGCAAAATAAAAGATCATCGCAGATCATGAAACACCTCGATTGACTAAGGTTTAATTTGTACCAGTGTAGGAACCTACTTCACATAGTGCTCCAATGCTTTGACATTGACAGCTGCGAAGGGCATTGCATTTGAAGACAGATCGAGACATTACTTCCTCTTAATCAACTGTATCCAGTTACCATAATCAGCCTATAATGTTCCCACTGCTGGGACACAGGCCTCCTCTCTGTGAGAGGGAGTGGGCCGTAATCCACCACGCGGGCCCAGTGCGGGTTGGTAGATGTCACATGTCTTCGAATTTTTGGTTCTAGGACATGCCGGTTTCCTCACGATGTTTTTCTTCACCGTTTTGATAGCAGTGGCGTTGAAATAATTTACACAAAGTAAAGCGCCTGTCACGGTTCGAACCTACGACCTACAACTCGTAAGTCGTGGCCGTTACCACTAGGCCACCACTGCTCTCTAGGCCACCACCAGTATCCAGTTAGCCTGTGGTATATTGTTTCTATTTTCTGATACTTAGTTTAAACATGCATCTATTCCGCGCCCAACAAGGTTGACCGTCAATTTACAGGATTAGTTTTCTAGGAACCTTTATGAGCTTAAGTAAATTTACTATTTTCTGCGCAATAACAATTTATAGAACCTAATATAACCTAATAGAACTACCTCTGTAAACATAACATTGTTATAAATCGAACAGATTACGTAATAACTCCGGATTTTTTATTTTTCTGTCTGCGATGTCTTGTTTACATCTTTTTAGTTGACTTTTTGTCGTAGTTGGGTTTTTTTTTCCATTTAAATTTAATTTATTTACTTTACATTTCAAAAACCACCTGTATCACAACTTATCTCCACCTCTGTCACAATCTACCTCGATACAAGGAGAGTTGCATAACGACTCATTTCAGTTTGTCGTTTTTTTTTCTAATCTAGATTATTTGTACTATTCTTTCTATCAAAATTCTATAGAGAACGGAACTAGCTATTTGTGTCTAAAACGTGCGAGCTAAGACTGTTTTCAGCTGAGATATTGTCCATTGGCGAGAAAATTGTAACAACTCTCCTAATGCTATTGTTGGCATGTTCACCATTATGATTCCTGTTAAAAAACTCACCCTGTATAAATGTATAATAATGAAGTTATCGCTAGTGTTTAATAAAAAATGTGGCGTGCTGCCAACCCGATAGGTTGATACAATAAACGTTTCAGTAGCTTATGTAACCGATAGCCGTATATCGGCAAAGATTAACCACAATATAAAATATAATACAATAAAAAAAAAAAAACGAGGAGCGGTGTTTTTTTAATTAAAATCTTTACTGGGGGAGACGTTTATTATGTTACTGTTAAAGTTCATGTTGGAATTTTAAATTTCAATCGTGTCAAACCAGTTTTTCTGTTTTCATATTCAGATTTTTTATTCAGAGTAACATTACTTTTTTTTTTTCTTAGCCTATTGTGTGTCCCACTGCTGGGCAAAGGCCTCCTCTTTTTCCTTCCAAAGCTCTCTATTTTGTGCGATTTCTGGCCATGTTGGCCCTGCAAATATAATTAGATCGTCACACCACCTTCGCCGCGGTCTACCTCGACGGCGATGTTCTCCTTCAGGCGTCCAGTGAGTGACGATCTTTGCCCATCTCTCCGGGTGCATTCGTGCGACGTGGCGGCCCACTCCCACTTCAGCTGGACTATTTTTTCTCCAACATCCGCTACTTGAGTAACATTACTAATTAGAAATAAATAATTCAACAAAAGACAAGCCAAGTTATTTGAAATTAGCCCAGCAACAAGACGTTAACCTACTGAATAAGACTAATCCGGTTACCTCTACTGCAAACTCAAACTTAAACTAGTCAAACATAAAATACAAACTAATGTCCCAAAAGAATAAGTTTTCTAAATGAAGAAGACAATCTAAAGTAACTTACAGGAAGTTGCCGGAACAGCGCACACGTGTGGGTTACTCCCGTCTGGCAACGCTCCCGTTTGGCAACTCTACATACACGAGTATACGAGTACTATCGCGGTCTAAAAATGTGTATCAGTTTTCAAATTAGATTCTTTACCGCACTGTGTGCAGTAAAGTCTAAAACTTTATATCTTAATTTTAAATGTGGAAACACATTACCATAATGACATTTAACAAAGAAAATAGGTTTGAATTTTTGATCATCGACCTTGTGACTTAGATTGTGTATGCAATTACATATAAGCCTTAAGGTGGTAAACATTCTCAGACCGCGTCCGTACATTGGTTACGTTTGTAGATATATTAAGTATCTGAGCTCGCTCTAGTGTGCCGAATGTATTAATACTAGCTGATGCCCGCGGCTTCGCCCGCGTGGATGTCGGTTTAATACTAAAACCTTCCTCGAGAACCACTCTATCCATTGGTGACAACAGCATGAAAATCGGTGCAGTAGTTTTTGTGTTTATCTCGAACAGACAGACAGACACGGCGGGGGACTTTGTTTTATAATTATGTAGTGATTTTGCTATTGTCAGTTCAAATTTTATATTTTCGACTTTTATTTTGGAAAGTCACTTTGAAAATTCTTGACGTTTTTTGACAAATTACGAATGTGAACGTTCCAGAGAATTGCCCCGCTAGTGTAAGCGATACGTCGCTATAGATAAGTATATGCAGCGTTGCCAAACGGGAGCGTTGCCAGACGGGAATATCCCACACGTTTGCAGTCTAAACATAACATACATAGGTAGGTATGTATGCATGTATATACATAACGGGCATAAGGGTCGGACAATAACTACCTAAGTCCACAACTAAAGGACATTGTTCAGTAAATAAGACAAACTATTTGAGAACACAAGTGAAGGTGATTTGAATAACGTGATTATTTCATTTTAATTTGAATAATGTGTCTAAAATTATATTATATGTGGGAAATTAGTCCCAAACATGGCGATGCACTACCGACTGCTAGGAAATGTTAACTTTTTAGTGATAACTTAGATTAGTTATTACCCTGAGAGTAAATAAAAAAAAATGTAGGGTAGTCACTTAAATTAACATTTTGTAACGGCTCTTACATACTGGCGCGATTCGTCGCGCGACGCGAATTTTACAAAACAATTTCTAAGGAAACTTCACGGCGAACAATGCGGCGGCGGCGGCGTCGCGTCGCGCGGCAAATCGCGCCAGTATGTAAGAGCCTTAAATCAGTATTTTTTGTGAAAACTTCACAGACGTGATACGTATCGATATCTCAACGCGATAAAACAGATTTTATGAAGTCATACTTCAAATAACAAAAGTACTAGCGGTCATGAGTCATGACCGCTACACAAAAAAAATTGGTGATTTTTTTTGTCTTGTTTTTATTTAGATATGTACCCAGCACGTTGGCGGAGTTTCGTTAGCTAATTTAATTTGACCCTGTTTAAGCACCGTCGCCGTGCAGTGAAAGCCTGGTATTTTATTTTTATTTATTGTGTGTCATTATTTTCGTGTTTAATATTAGTACAGAATACTAAATCGATCCCCTACCATCAACGGCTCGTAGCTCCTACGAGCCGTAACCAATATTATGATGTTTTCTTTCCATTACCAGATGTTGCGATACTGAAACCCAATATGTGCCCTTGGATTTAAAAAGGCATTAAGGATGCGACGTTGAGGGCTTGAGACCTCTTCGGTTGAGTACGGGAATTATATCGAAGAAAAATTTCTTGCTTTTCATTATGACGTTTTCCTTCACCGTTTTTTACCGAGTAATCAAACCACATCTGGGAAAGTATGAAAGAAAATAAAAATATGAAAAAGATAAAGATAAACCATGGAATATGCGGCCGGAAGGAACCTACATTTTACATAAAATAGGACAAATCCCAATCTCCTTTCTCTTAATAATTCTATATTTAAAAATACCTGTGTGAACATAATAATTATGGACACGGATTTAGATTTAGCTTATGTTAATTTGATTTAGTTACTTGATGTTTATTAGGATGATTCAATAATGCTAATACCACGCTTGGCTGGCTAACCAATAACCATCAAACATTATAAATGTGAAAATATTTAGAATATTATGAGCTATCATCGCTAAATATTTCCGGGATTGCAAATGTTAGATTTTGTGCTTTATTTCATCTTTTAAATCTCTATGAACTGTTTTTTATAAATATAAAAGTTAGCGTTTCTTTTTTATCCGAGTATTTTCGGTCGTTGTCAGCCTAAGGGTTAAATCTCACTCAATTTGTTAGGATCAATGCCAAAAATTCTATTCACCTGAATATATTCGAGAAAATGATAGAGGTGCTCGCGAACATTGTATAAAACAATTTAATTTTCGATTCTCTTTCGACACGACCCTTTTACGACTTTAGTGTTAAATGAAAAACGGTTGACTGAAAATTATAATTACCTGCCGGTGGAGACAAGGCAGCACCTCTCGGATCTTAAATTACTCTTTACAAAGAACGTTCGTCTACTATCAAGTAGTTTTCTAAACAACGTTTAATTATTTCTAATAGCTATTACACTATATCAAAGTAAAATACGCCGAAACGTTCGGAAAATTCGTAACAATGGAATTTCGGCAATTTCCCATTTAATAGAATTCATGTCGGCAGCGTGTTGGAATTTGCCGAAGGCACAAATTCTGCTGTTGTCTTCTTACTTTAATTTCTGGATTTTTTACGTTAGAACTGTTTTTCGGACATTTGTCTTCATAGATTTAGTGGGAGCTTCATGAAGTATACTTTTTCAATTCCGTAGCTGACTGCAGACATATTGATAGACATATCGTCGTGACACTACTGAGGGCCTAGACAAATGACAATCGCTTCGAAAGCGTTTCGTATTTCTACAACGACTTTCAGCAGGATTGACATAGGCTTTTCGATAGCTTATGTCAGTCCTGTACATTTTTGCCTTTTCCATCATCGTTATCGCTGATAGAATGTCACTTTGTCTAGGGCCTCTGGTTTCTATGCATTTCTATGAAACCAACGTGTCGCTAGCTACGGAAGGTATTTCATAGAAATAGAAATAAGTCGTGTCGCGGCGACACGTCACCGAAAGTAATTCTGTCTGTCTGTCTGTATGTTCTTTTTCACGCCTAAACCACTGAACAGATTTCGACAAAATTTGGCAAGGAGATAAATGGGGAAGGACATAGGCTACTTTTTATCGACATACCATCCGGGCGAAGCCGCGGGCGGAAGCAAGTTAATTTATAAATGTGAAACTGAGTTTTTTTTGTTTGTTTGTTACCCTTTCACGCTAACACGTCTGAACGGATTTGTATTAAATTTGGCACATGGGTATATAATCTTAACTAATAATGAAAATGCGAAAGTGAGTTTGTTTGTTTATTTGTTATGCTTTCACGCTAAAATGGCTGAACGGATTTGGATGAATTTTGGCACATGGGTAGACCATGACCCGGATAAGGACAAGCTACTTTTCATCCTGGATTGCAGACGAAATCGCAGGCATCACCCTATATATCCTTTTAACTAAACGGCGCCTTTCAACTAGAGTGGTCTGAATGATATCCATTTAAAGTAATTAAAGAAACTAGGCGTATTTCTCCAGTATTTTTTTTAAGTTTCTACATCTAATAAGATCGGACTGTGATATTCACTGAGAGTTAAGTTCGTCGTCTCACCACGACAAAGGAGAATGATTGGGGTCTTAATTAGTTCGCGACCTCGATCTGTGAAGAATGTTTTTAATAGGATTTCAAGGAAATCTGGGCGAGACTCGGGTCTGTGTAATTGCTAATTTAACGTAGTATCAGTTCGTGGAAGCTTTTTGGCATGAATGGGATGGTAATTTGACGACCCATCTCTTTTGTTCTAATGGTTTTACCTATTTACCGCTCTAAGGGCGAGATTTATAAACGTTACTTAGCTCATTCTGTGACTTAGGCCCCTCGCCCACGGCGACTTTTTGTAGCGATGCCGTCGCGCGTTTTGTAAACGCGCTTCTTTCATTGCGTTATTTACATAAATGTTGTTGAACAGACGAATGAAAGCAGCGCGTTTACAAAACGCGCGACACCATCGCTACAAAAAGTCGCCGTGGGCGAGGGGCCTTAGGCATGTTCTCGTCAATATCTTGTACTTCTAACTAGATCGTTGTGCGACGGTGACAGGAATAACTCTCAGCCAAACTAAGTATCGTTTAGGTAGGATAGATCTAGAAGCTCAACAACACACGCCGCGCGGTGATGTGGCTTGGCGCGGTCGTTGTTTTTTTTTTTTCTAGCGGCTGTATAGAAGCCGCTATAGGGGTATATTAGGGTGGAGCCTCAATTTTTTTTATTCTTTTTCTATATTGAATAGCACTATAATGTTGCATTGCACCCTCAATTACATAAAAAAAAAAATATTGGAACCTATTTTTAGCCCTCTACTGCCGCTTGAAGATTATGAAAAATCAATAATGTGCAATTTATAAAACATCACATAATAAAACATAAACTTTTTTTTTCAAGATTCAAGATTCAAGATTCAAGATTCAAGATTGTTTATTTGTGGAAACATGAGTACACATACAGAGCATGCAAGTTATTAAATTATAGTATAAGATCAGTCATGTTTGGCCTTAGTGGCGTACAAATATTTAAATTTCAGTCATAGAAGTTATTGGATAAAGTATTAGGTTACATAATTTCGAACAAATAGTAAATGTCAATTTTAAAAACAAACAAATTAAATATATGGTCATAGTTACATAACAATAATTAAATGTCAATTAAAATTATCATCCTAGCAATAATAATATGTTGCTTTATATAAATTATGTCAAAGATGTATCGATAATATTAGATGTTGTCATTAAGAAATTCTAGAATACTGTAGTATGCTTTCCCTTCCAGCAGTATCTTTAATTTATTTTTTAATTGACGGACATTAAGCTCCTTCCAACTATTTGGGAGTTTATTGAAAATTTTAGGGGCCATACAGAAAACACTCTTGTGCATTAATGCTGTTTTCGATCTATGTAGACAGAGAATACTGTCATCGCGTCTACTATGGTTGCGATCGACCACTTCCGATTGACGTGGAAATAAGTGCCGATTTGATTTTACAAACATGACAGTGTCTAAAATGTAAAGGCAAGGCAGAGTTAATATTTTATATTTTTTAAAGTAAAACTTACAACTTTCGGTTGACTGTAATTTAAACATAGTCCTGATGCATCTTTTTTGGGCTTTAAAGGGTATATCTTTGTCGGTTGAGTTGCCCCAAAAAATGATTCCATATCTTAAATGTGAAGAAACCAAACCGTGATAGGCCGTTAGCAATGATTCAGTGTTAAGCACTGGGACCAGTTTGAACAGCGCGTAACAAGAATTACTAATTTTTTTACTGAGTTCTTCTATGTGTACTTTCCAGTTTAGCTTTTTGTCAATCGTCACTCCAAGGAATTTAGTGTTGTCAACTTCTGTAATAATTCTATTATTGTATTGGACGTTAAGATCCGTCATAGTTAGTAAACGTTGACTGAAGTGTATTACGTTAGTTTTATTAAGATTAATTTTTAAATTATTATTATTCATCCAATTTATTATTGATGTCAAAGAATTATTAATGTCGTTATTGTAGCTATATTTAGTATTACATTGAATTGTGATAGTGCTATCATCAGCAAAGAGTGTAACTGGTTGATCTACATGTTTAGGTAAGTCATTTATATATACTATGAATAGTGGGGGACCCATCACACTACCCTGGGGGACTCCATACTTGACTACTTGTTCGTGTGAATAAAATATTTCTTCACATTTAGTTTTAACATTTATCCTAGATATCTCAGTAACCTGTTTTCTGTTATCAAGATATGTTTTTATTAATTTTAGAACATTGCCTCGTATACCGTATGCTTCCAACTTATTTATTAAAATATCATGCCTGACGTAATCAAACGCCTGCGTCATATCACAGAATATGGTGCAGACAGGATTGGTTCTATCGACATTTACCATAACCTTATGTAGGAAATCGTAGACAGCCATATTTATAGTTCTGTTTTCTCGGAATCCTTTTTGTTCGTTAACTAGTATATTATGTTTTTCTAAATAAGCGCTTAATTCTTTATATATATACTTTTCAAAAATTTTAGAGAAAACACTAATAATCGAAATGGGTCTGTAAAATTCCATGGATTCTCTATTTTCTTTTTTAAATATAGGTTTTACAATTGATTTTTTTAAAGCATCAGGGAATATGCCAGTACTTATACTTAAATTAATCAGATGGCTTAGATGCGTACAAATTTCTGGACCCACCAACTTTACTATTTTTGTTGATATTCCGTCATAACCCACACTGTTCGTATTTTTTAATAGTTTGATTATTCTAAACACGTCCTGCGGTACACAGGGGGGCATAAAAAATGATTTTTCTCTATTTGGGATTTTTGAGGTGACTTGATTTCCTGAATCAACAAGCGGGACTACTTTTTCAATAAAATAGTTGTTAAATTCGTTGGCTATTTTCTGGGGATCTGTTATAGTGTCACTGTTTACTTTTAATTTTGTGATAAGATTTCGTGGTATGTTATGCTTTGAGTTATTGATAATTT
The DNA here is from genome assembly GCA_947522985.1 of Lithophane socia. Lineage (NCBI taxonomy): Eukaryota > Metazoa > Arthropoda > Insecta > Lepidoptera > Noctuidae > Lithophane > Lithophane socia. Next base: position 5,319,319 of record OX383267.1, read on the forward strand.
TCCAACTGGTTTTAGATTTATTACTAGATTGTTTTATTTTATAATTATTCTGTGCATATTGCGTAAGTTGTATAATTTTCTTAAATAATTTTGAGTATTTAGTCAAGCTATATTTATTAGTTCCATTTGGGTCACGTCTGTATTGCCATAAAAGTTGTCGCTTCTTTTTGCTGCACATTTTGATACCACGTGATACCCACTTAGATTTTTTTGCCGTATGTATGGTTACAGAAATTTCAGGAAAGCATAAACGGTAGAAAAGCGAAAATGTTTCTATAAATGTATTGTAGGCTATGTTAGGATCACATGTTTCATATATCTCAGAGAATGACAACCTACGTAGGCAATTTTGAAATTTTGTAATATATTCCGATTTGTAATCACGCCTATTCATACGCCAGTATCTCAGAATGCAACAGTTTTTGACGGGTATTTTTATTAATTGCGCTGTGTGGTCGGATAGCGCAAATTCAAGTACTTCTACTTTAAAGGCACTTTTAAAATTATGTACAATATTGTCTATACATGTTTGACTTTTTATTCTAGTGGGCTGATTAACTGATAATTTTAAATTATAGCTCAGTAGGAGACATTCAAAATCTATAGTTTGGTAAGATTTTTTTAAGATGTTTACATTGAAATCTCCTGCTATTACTATATTTCGAAAAGATTTATTAGTGAGTTCTCGCAAAAACATATGTAGTTTTTCCATGAACACATTGAAATTATTGGAGTTTGGAACTCTATAGATACAAGCTATTACAATTTTATAGTTAATCAATTCTACAGCACAACATTCAAAAACACCGGTTTCAGACATTTTTGTAATTTGTTTCAATTCCTTATATTGAAGTCCGTTTCTTACAAGTATGCATGCTCCACCTCTTTTACTTTCCTTTCTTGTGTAGCATGCCGCAAGCTGATAATTAGGTATATTTAGATACTGTTCATAGCCCTCCATAATAAAATGTTCTGTAATGCACAGAATGTCCACACATGACTTAATATCTGCTAACTCTTCTAAGCACACTGTTATTGCATCTGATTTAGCTAACAATCCTGCAATATTTTGATGCATTATGTGTAAATATTTAGTTACGAAAAAAAACTCGTTGACTGCTCATTACAGGTGTCGTTTAAGTGCAGTGTGCACGCATCAGTAGGCATAAACCACGAACGCGTGACGTATAATTAATTCGAACGATTTTTAAATCGGCAATACCACTATTAAAAATTAAAATTCATTTATTTCAGACTAAAATATTGTCCTTAAAGAACTCCAAAACTGTCACTAACGAGGCACAATAGAATTTTAATTGTTAACGGCTTTCTAAAGGCCAATTAACAGTTGAGCGGTGTTAGTAACAAAGGTCTTAAAACCTATGTTAGTATTGTAGCATTCACGAATTACAAAAATAAAAATGAAATCCCGTAGAAATCCAATTAAGGTCAAAAATAATACATAAAAACAAAAATAAAAATATTGCGTCATCTCGCCACGTGAAGGCAAGTAAGCCTCCTTACTATACTATCGCATTTTGATTTAAAAATTTTGCCACAAGTACATTATTAGTCTCCATAGATAACCTGGACTTTTTTTTTTTTTTGTGGCTTCGCTACCCGGTCTTACGTTTACGTTCACCATTCTGTTGTATGTCTCCGTATAAGGTGACCTTTACAAAACAGAGTAGGATTAGATATGATAGATTAGGATAGACGTATATAAAATATTAATAGAATAAGAGAATGAATGGAAATATAAATACATAGGTAAGATATAAATAATCCCTAACATAATAACAAGAAAAACTTGAAAAGCGCTCTTCCGCTCTCTACCTATTTTTAAAATTTGCTGTGCCCGACAGGGTCCATAATTGTTTCTTTAATTTTTATTTACCACCTAATTTGTACATTATGGATTGCAATAAACAATTTGATTTGATTTGATTTGATTTGAGTACACTGACCACGCCACACCGCACTGCGCCTTATGTGTGGGAGTTCACTGAGTAGTGGTCAATATGCTAAAGACGAGTAGAACTAAATTTCTGGATCGGACAATGGGTATTGTCGTGGAATCTCTCACAGTGTTGGAGTTACATTGTGCTATAGTGTAAATGATGTCAAGCAGATGAGTCCTGTCTGTTATTAATATAATATACTGGGAGCACAAATCAAGCATGTGTTAAGTGTTTCGAGTATGGCTAAATGCCAATAACTCGCCATTATTATTTATTTATTAATATGTGAACCAACAGCTGGAACAGATGGATAACAATTGTATATGAAACATAGAGCCAATTACAGGTTCTCTCGAGTAAAAACAGAAAAAGTTGTAGAAATCTTAGGATCACTAACAAGCATGATAGAAAAGAATAAAAATATATGTGTATGCTTTAAAAAAAGCCAGCGTTGAGCCGAGTGCGTGCAGAGTAGGTTTTGGTAGTAAATGGATCAAAAGTGAGTATTAAGTAGTAGTAGGAGTGAGTGAGTGTATAATAAAATAAGTGAGTTGTGTTATACTAGCTTCCGCCCGCGGCTTCGCCCGCGTGGTATGACGATAAAAAGTAGCCTATGTCCTTCCCCAGGATGCCATTTAACTCCTTATCAAATTTTGTCGAAATCCGTTCAGCGGTTTAGGCGTGAAAAGGTAACATACAGACAGACAGACAGATAGACAGACAGACAGAGTTACTTTCGAATTTATAATATTAGTATAATATGGATTAATAAGGATAGTATGGATTATCACTAGTACCTACCTAAATAGCAAAAGCAAGAGATCTATCGACTCTTTTTTTACTTACTTTCATGTTCTTTAAATCATATTTAAAAAAGATATCCACCACCAAATTTTCACAAGCACGTATCCGGAACAAACTGGAAAGCACAAATGTTACACCCACAAAAAAGTTACGTACGCAATTTAAAAGAAGCTATAATACGTAGGAATTTATTTAGTCATGAAGTTTCACAGATTCTGGTCACGTTGGCGAGTACAATTCATTTTTATGATGTCGGGGCATCAGCTGGGGGGCAAGCGATATGAGGAGTGAGCTACGATTGTTTGCTCCGTTCAGTTTGCGTGCTGCAAACACTGGCTTTGAAATAGGCACTGGCAGAACTATAGGGAGGCTGGATACATTTACCATGTCGATGGAAATGAATCGGAAAATTCCGTAGCATCACTTTTGTAAATGAAATCTGTAGAGCTGTGAAGCGAAGAATTTGCAAGTTAATATTATTATATGAAATAGGCATCTGGCAAGAGCGGATTTTCGAAATTGGAATCCCTAGAATGGTCAAACAGAAGTTAGTGTGTCGAACAAAATTGTGTAAAATAGATATTGCAGTAAATTCGTTGATCAGCGACTACCGAAAATCATGTTAGATTTGGAACAAAGATCTATATTTTGACTTTAAAAGAGACTGTGACCTCTGAGTTTGTTTCGGCCTTTCTTCTCAGAGTCAAATAGAAAAGGTAAAAATATGATTGACGTGTAAAAGTGTTTAAAAATCTACTTCTAAAGGACGAATTCAACCAAACTTTTATCCCTAGTATATGTCCAGCGAATAAATATAAAATTTTTGACAGATTTTTTATACCAAAACTGTCAGACGTCAATTTTATTCCCCGAATAAAAGTTATCTGGCTTTGGTGAAATCGGCCCTAACATAAATTTTCAATGTAATCTAATAAGTTGGATTTATTCCGGTCTAATACCTACAACATAACAACATAGGATCCGGACGGATACTGTTTAGGTGTCTACCAACTATTTGTTTATTATTTTTCTCTCTAATTTTCTACTCGAACGACGCCGTGAACTTATCATGGGGCGAGGTCACGCGTCAAACTTATCACAAACACGTGAGTAAATCCGTAAGCAATAATAAACACGAAGTCTCTCTCAAGAATAATAAACAAGAAGGTAAATCACATCACCCAGTAAATATGGCCATTGTAGGGAACAACTGAGACCAGACTCTGGTCTGTATTCCCTACAATGGCCATATTTACTGGCTGACTGAGGTGGTCCAGTGGTATCGGCACCGATTTACGAGTTATATAGGTCGTGGATTCGAAAGAAAGTAAAGCGCCTGCTTGGACAGGCGCTTTACTTTCTGTAATTTGTAACACCACTGCTCTCAAAAAGGAAAAAATCGTGTGGAAACCGACATGTCCTAGAACCGAAAATTCGGACACATGTCACATCCAACAACCCGCACTGGGCCCGCGTGGTGGATTACAGCCCACTCCCTCTCGCAGAGAGGAGGCCTATGTCACAGCAGTGGAAACATTATAGGCTGATGCTACGGGAACAGAATAGAAAGAGCATTACCACGCTACGCTTACTCAAAGCGGGTTGTCAAAAGAAATTTTGATTAGGAAAGTGCATCAATTTGCCATCAAATCATCATCATCATTATAGGTACTCTTGTCCTTAAACCCAATTTATTTGGGATCGGCGCAGCATGTCTGCTTCTTCCATAAATCTCTATTCGTCGTCATCTAAGTAGGCACGCCCTTTCTAGCCATATCATCTTTCACACAGTCCATCCATCGTTTCTTTGGTCTTCTTAAATCCATCCACATTCATACTCAAAACTTTCCTCGCGACGTTATTCTGATTCCCCGCATCACATGCCCATACCATGACAACCGATTTCCACGTAACTTTTCAGTACCACTTCCAAACTTCCTCTTATTTCATCTCATTCACCAAAATCAATACAAATCACTAATATCACTCTCGCCAGGTTTTTCGATAACGATTTTTTCCGTTTCCATAAGTAAAAAGTTTTGCACCAAACAGTCTGATTTATTTATGAGAATCCTTCGCAGATGTTTGTCTGTATCATTTTTCCTTTCCTATAATATAATATTATGATTATTATTTTGTGATTAGCGGAGCAATTGATCGGATAAAAATACTAGGTATGTTCCCAAGTGAAAGGTTATCAAAATGGTATTTATTTTATTTGGGAGATCGGTTTATGCTTTGATATTAGAGCGTGAATAAGGGACTATTGTTTTCGCTTTCATATCGAATTGATAAGGGTTCAATTTAATAATCGCGTCTAGGTAATAAATTCTATATTTTGTACGTAAACGTTTTGATTGTTTTCAGTTTATAGTAGACCGACTTTTTTCGAGTAACACTGATAAAACACAAAATATATAAAAGGATCCCGTTCATTCCGTCTTCTCAGTATAAGTTGACTAAGTCAATCTTGGTCACACATAATCAGCATATAATGTTCCCACTGCTGGGACACAGGCCTTCTCTCTATGAGATCTGGGCCGTAATCCACCGTTGGTATGTGTCACATGTCTTCGAATTTTTGGTTCTAAGACATGCCGGTTTCCTCACGATGTTTTCGTTCACCGTTTTGAGAGCAGCGATGATGAAATTATTTACACAAAGTAAAGCGCCTGTCAGGGTTCGAACCTACGACCTACAACTCGTAAGTCGCGGCCGTTACCACTGGGCCACCACTGCTCGCAATCAAGGTCATTAAATATGTAAATGGCGATTATAAAAAAACATCTTGAAGAAATCTAAGAAGCGATACCTATTCACAAACTAGCTCAGCAGGAGAATTATTAAAGCTGATGTAATTACTAGTTCACTCACCGCCGGAGTTCCGTAGTTATTTGTCCTTCGATCAAGAACGAATGTATTTGTCTCTAGACTAACGTAGTGAGGCAAAACAAATGAGCGTGATTCCTAGAACTCACTATGTTTGAGCATGTAACAATGCTACGGAACGTGGACATGACAGCTATAACGGAAAGGGTACAAAGGAGAACTACATATGTTTAACAAAGTGAGACGGGATGGAAGTACATTATTTAGGGATAGAATTGGTGGTAAATAATCGTGCCGTCGATTTCTTAGAAATTAATGAGAAAGGTCTTTATCGACATTTAATTATTAAATTCTTTATTGAGAGTAACCATGACTCGTATAGTGATAGTAATGTGGCGGCATCTACATCGCCAAATGCGAACTGCGCATCAAAGACCTGACGTCACACAAAAATCCTGACGTCACATAAAGGTCATACTGGCGCGATTCATCGCGCGACGCAAATTTTAACAAAACAATTTCTGAGAAAACTACACGGCGAACAATGCGGCGGCGTCGCGTCACGCGACGAATCGCCCCAGTATGTAAGAGCCTTAAATCCTGCATCGCGCAATTAGAGTTTTTCGCGCGATGGACATATAATACAAGAATCCAACATCAATCGTTGGGCAGTTGCCCGCCAGACGACTGTAGATGACTGAACTTTACACCCTGTTCCTCATACACCTTTTTTTTTGAGCTTGGGAAATCATCCAATGACTTCTCCCGCTCTGGGCGGAGCAGAAGGGCGTGTCAGACTTTTAATGACTAAAACCCACCCGTGTTCCTTCAGTTGCCTGTTGCCAAGGTCCCGGTTTTTCTTTTCGGACTTTCCTGCAACCCTGCCAGGATTCCTCATACCCCTAAAGTAAATAACAATAAAATAAACTTGAGTACACCAAACCATTACACAAAACAATCACTGCTTCAGCATTCCAGCGAAGATACTGGAGCAACGACTAACAATACAGCAGTCCAGTCTGTCAGTGATCATTCCCAGGATGCTGTTGGAACTGGCCACTACGACGCACATATTTTACGCATTAATGCATAAAAGCGTAATGAACACGGAATTCCGCAAACATCCCTAACGCGCTACAGAAGCGAGGCAGCCCCATCAACACCCTGAAAGCATTATTATACTGCTCGCGAAGGGCACTATACGATCTCTGCGTAAAATGTACCCACAATACTTCTAGAGTTTAACTTGAAAAACCTGCAGGAAATTATTTTTATATACCACTAGCCGCGCCCCGCAATTTCACCCGCGTAAGTCTCGATCCCGTGGGAATATCGGGATAAAAAGTAACCTATGTGTTAATACAGGTTATAAACTATCTGTTTGCCAAATTTCATCCAAATTCATTCAGCCGTTTTTGCGTGATTGAGTAACAAACATCCAAACACACAAACCTTCACATTTATAATATTAGTAGGATTACTATATACCTGACTCTGCGACTGCCTCGTTGGTCTAGTGGTCGCAAGCGCTACTGTTGAGCATGAGGTCCTGGATTCGATTCCCAGGTTGAAATATGGGTATACTATAGGTACACCACAAGGCGTGATGTTATGTTATGTTATTCTTAGTTATATGTAACTTTAATATTAACGTATTGTACACATCAATCTTTCGGAATACATTGTCTAAACGATCGTGAAAACCGCATCAAAATCTCTTGCGTGCTTTAAAAGAACAACGCTTTTATACAGACAAACACGAAAGCGACTTTAATCTATAATATGAATTAAAATGACTTATGAAAATTGTACATAACGATATTGTTTTTCCATAAAAAAGAGAGAAATAGTCTCGCTTTTTCTCTCTTTTGCGGTTTCACGCAATAGGTACTAAAAACGTCGTATTCAAAACGCATTTGCGAAGGAGCATCAGCAACAAAAACATTGTTATTCACGATAGCCCTCCGAGCAGAATGTCTGACTTCAATTAACGATGACACGATTTATATTCATCCTGTGGATTATCCAGCTTTCCCTCTGTTTTATTTGCATATTTATCACTGTAACTTTATTTTGTTCTTAGTCGTCGGAATACACAATTACTCTTGGTGTTGAATTAATTCGCCCTGTCTTTTTACATCCAATTACTGCGTCGTTTATGAAGCAGCTTTCACGAAATATTTCATGTTTTAGTAAGAGATATAAAATTACGCGGCTTTACGTTTAATAATGAGACGGACACAAAGACAAACCCTTTGTGACTTGTTTTTACCTACGTTGGAGTTTTCATATTTTGTCATCAACGTTATTTAGTCGAGCTTTTCGGCGACCGCAGGACCGCACGCTCGAAATACAAAACATTTGGTAAATCTGTTTAATCACGTGTCAATTACAAAACGGGAACGTGTTGTTGTTGCAGTACCTACACAATACAAAATAACTCTGGCATAATTTTCCAGATAATTGTATGCAAAACAATGAATTTTAGTGCCATCCCGATCTAAAATGTCATAATCAAAACCTAAACCGTAACAATGTCGGTCGGTTTAGAAGCTGAAATAACTGCAATTTTGTCGCTAATACCAAGACCACAGTCCTATCGATGTAGGTACCCGCAATGCGGATTACACGGTGTCGATTCGTGTCAACGCAACTCAATAATTCATCAGATCGAAATGGGTCTGAACACGACAAATATAATTTAGATCGATAGCTATAGTGTAGGTACTTTGTTATGTTATTAACTATGTAGAGATGCTGGCGTGAGTTACAAGGCAACATTAGCATCTCACATATTCTCGAGCTTTCTCGTCGACGCTACATATAGCAATTTCGAACTGCAACAAAAATAAAATTCTCCAGGAAGGTATACAGGGTGTTAGGGTAAACACCGTTATCCTTGAAACCAGTGGTTTGGTTTGATGAAAATCTACATTTTACCACAAGATTATTTCACCCTTTCACCTAGGGACCCGGGGTGGCGCGGGACGTGACCTGACCGACCGCGAGCGCGACCGCTCCATCAGTCAGTCAGCTGGTTTGCTAGCGAGCACGGTGTCGGATAGAAACTTTTTAAAATCTTTTAATGAAAATAACGTTTTTTTTTTTGTTAATCGGTCATTTATTTTTATATTTAAGTCAACTACCCATGGTTTGAGTGACAACGGTGTTTACCCTTACACCCTGTAGACCGCAGTAAATCTCAGTAAGTAAAACTAAATCAAATCATAACTACTCTATAAGTCCAAAATAAGTGCGAAGATGCTGCCATCCGTTAGGCTGTAGACGTGCTGCTCAGCAAAAAGGTTCTCGAAAAGTTTGGCGCACTAGACTTGAATTCGTAATACGGAAGATTATGAAAAGGTTATTATCGATTTAGGACAAACTCGACATTAAAATGGATGAACGCTCCTGTAAGGAATGAATAGAATCAGCTTTATTACATATTTTTGACGAGGCTTTTAGCACTGACTAGCTTCCGCCAGCGGTTTCGGCCGCTTGATGTCTTTATTAATTAAATGATAATTCTAATGGTGATACATTTTTTTAAATCGCCCCAGTCGTTTTTTAGTTAATTCATTACTAGTTGTTGCCTGCAACTTCGTTTGCGATACAGGATAAAAATTAGCCTATGTCCTTCTCCAGGTCAATCGAAATGCCAAATTTCATCCAAAACCGTTCAGCCGTTTTAGTGTGAAAGCGTGACAAACAAACTAACTTTCCATTTTGATCGTAGTGGTGATGAAATAATTTTCACAAAGAGCCTGTCAGGGTTCGAACCTACGACCTACAACTTATAAGTCACGTACGCTACTACTGGGCCACTAACTTAATGAATCATAATACATAATTGTTACTCAAGAGAAAAACAGTGAATGATTAATGTTATCATTTATGTTCGTTCCGTCTTGGGGTGAACGAACTCGGAGAAAATACTGAAACAAACGCGAAGTAACTTCTACAGACCATCCATAAAAGGGTGTTTCTTTTCTTGACTCCTACTTTATGAATTAGAAATGGAATGCAAAAGAGCAAACACAGAAGCTTTGATGCTGTGGAAATAGAAATATATGTATGTGTAATACCAATGAACTGTATAATGAGAAATACTGAGATGAAAAGGATTGGAGAAAAAAAATGCAGAACACAGTTTCAGACACGTGTTTTGGTAAATGCCAGAGATGCGGCTAAGGGCGAATTTCACCAAACTTTTATACCGAGTATAAGTCTTATCCTGCGAATAAATTTTGATTTTTTGACAGTTTTTCCATACAAAAACTGTCAGACGACAATTTTATTCCATGGATAACAGATATTTGACTTTTATAAAATCAGCCCTAAGGGAAATATTTCTAAAAACTTATCCTCTATAAACTTTTTGACCTTATAATTATTTAAACTTTTTTTAAATAAATGTCTCGCTAAGAACTGTTTGGGTTACACAAGATGTACGCTTTAAATAAAAAAAGCCTTTCTATAACAAAATGGGCATTAGTTGAGGTTCGATTACATACATAATGCTCATTTATAATACGTCTTTTATATCTGTCAGCGTGTACTCGGAAAGTCAGAACATTCCGGACACACGCCAAGACAAATAAACAACCCCATTTTCACATTATGTTAATGTTAGTATAGATAAACACTTCGATGTAGCCCTTGCCCAAATGACCTTAAAAAAACTGAGCAACCGACAAAATACTTTTTTCGTTTTACCTTTTTTTAACAAAAATATAACCATCGCAAGATAGCTTTTATCCGTGGAATAAAATTAACGTCTGACAGTTTTTGTATGGAAAACCTGTCAAAAATTCAAAATTATTCCTCGAATATTTTATGTTAACGAAAAAATCAGCCTTTATTAAAAGAAACAAAACTACACGCTAAATAAGTAGCGATGAAAATTGAGTTAGAAACAAAGTTGTAACATATTAATTAGAATTTATTCTACCTATATTGTTAGTCCGAGGCCTGTCCCGACGTCCCGTTCAAATAAATTTATAATGAAGTCCATCGACAGGACCGATTTACTGAGAACTTTGGATGGCTTGCTTCGTAATACACGGGCAAACAGTCCTTTATTACGGACTTAGTGTAACTTTTATACTTGTACGAGTACCTTTTAGGATTCCGTGTATCCGAAAAAAAACGGAACCCATATAGTATCACTCATGTGCCTCTCTGTCCATCTGTCTGTCCGTCTGTCTCAGCCGATTTGCTCCGAATCGATTTAAGTTGAAATTTGGTACACATATCAATTTCTGTGACCCAAACACGGACGTGTAACGTAAATATGTGTCTTTTGAATATGGGATTCATCATGTGACATATCAAATGAAAGGGCTTAATGTGAGGATCTCACTATTATTTTTAAAATTTTAAAATAAAAAGTTTCATAGTTATTTAGGAAAATATATGAAAAATTGTCATTGCCCCTCATACCTCCGAAACTACTGAGCCTAAGAAGTAGTTCTATACTACTATTATACAGAAAAACCCTATGAGAAGTTTTAAAATAAAGTGGTAATTTCCCAATATTGTGCGTACAAACTTACATATGCAGTTGGAATATATTGGACAACATGTTTTTCAACTACAATGTTAAGTTTGTTCTTGGGATACATTCATTCCAACTAAGAAACCTTTCATTGCATGGTCCGACACGCACTTGGCTGATTTTTTTTAAACATTTGCGTTTAGACCCTGAGTTTGTTGAAAAACTAACGCTAACTTTTTACTCGTACTCCAGCGCCTTAATTACTTGTATTCGAATTAAATAGAACTTAAACTGACATAAAAAGTTAATGTGTCATTTAACGTTAGAATTTGCCATATTAAAATTCTGTAACCATCTCACCGTGAAAACTTAAGTAAAGTGAGCGTGGAGTGAGCTGTCATTGTCATCGATACCTACTGATGCTAAGGCAATGACAGTTCACTCCAAGCTCACTTCACCTAAATTTTCACGGTGAGATTTTTACAGAATAGCACTACTGGTTCACATAATGATTGTAAACAAGTTAAGTGCGCATTGTCTTGCATGGCGTGACTTTATAGTTTTAACGGTAATGTCAAAATCAATTTCAAGCCCACTTAAATCAATGGCAAGGATACAGGCGTTTGTCTAAAGCATTAAGTTCATCCCTATCAAATAGGTAATCGGGTCTATCCAAACAATTATCTAGCAATCAAGCATTCCGGGCTCACCAAAAGCGCAATTCAAAGTCCACACAGTAGCAACACACAAACGTGCCAATGACCACTCAATCAGCGCAAGTTTTACCCGCGTCACATCCATCGAATCACGCAATTAATTTAGAAGGTCACCCGACTCTGTTTGCTTTGACAACCCCTGTAATCGAGTTTCGAGCGGCACACTCTCCCAGCGGCTGTAAATCATTAAATTTAATTCCGGAGCGACGTTTGCATTTGAGGCCAGTCTTGTGCTAGTTCTAGCTGTTGTATTGACGTGTTTGGCTCCCGCTCGCGCTAAATTAAATTCTCTTTCCACTTTATTTACAACATGGTTTTTACTCTAAAATGTTTCGGATTTAGAGATGGATATGAAATGGTTTTATTTTTTTGCCTGTCAAGTGCAGGTTAAATACAATTTTGTGAGCTAAGGATTACGTATGTTTTGAGGCGTGCACGCTATGTTAATACTGCCCGGTTGGAGTTAACGTTGCATGCTGATGTTGGGCGGAGTCTAGAAAGATTGATAATGTGATTTGCGGGCTGTGAAGTAGTAGGTTCAATTAGCTGAGGAGTGATAGCTCTGCATACATTATTCCACTTTAATGTAATTCGTTTACTATCCTGTAGCCTTTTACCAAAGCCTTATAATGGGTGATATTTGTGTTGTTAAACAACTGGCCGGGCTGCACGCCTATCCAATTAACACCTAAGTTAATTTACAAGGATGTTCACAGGAATCCTCTCAAGAAGTCATTGCACAAGACTAAGAAGCAGACTGTAAGCTTCATACAAACGTCTCGCGCGGGAGCACTACTACACGCACAGCGATGTGTGCGTGGCCTGTCACGGACAAGGCGCGCGGGGGGTGCACCGGCGCCCGCTAGAAGAAAAACCGGTTTGAGCCGGCTCAGTGCGAAGATTAAGTGCAGGGGTATGCCGTGTGCCAGCGGCAGCGATAGGTACGACGCGGAAGTTTAGATTTTTATTTCAAAAAAATGCCAAATTGCTGTACTGTGCGTATTAATAATATCCAAAGGTTATATGGTTTTTTATATCCAAAGGATCCTGTCCTTTCTACCTATACTACACAAACCTTACACATTTTTAATGCTTATTACAGAATTATTTAGTTACGAGTTAAGTACCTACCCAATATCCAAAATAACTAGGATGGCGATGAGGTTTTCCCATAAGAATTATTATTTATTATTCTTATGGTTTAAGTAGGTACCGCCTGTATCAATTGGCGTGTTATTGTTCGTCTCCAATTTGTTTCGGATTTTTGTTTTAGTGGATATGTAGGTACCAAAGTATGTTTACACATGAAGTAACTGAGGACTGTTCACGTGGTCTTAGCAAGATGCCGTTTGACCTTTTCTATTAGATAGGTACTTACTTAACACACTGTTGGATTTTCAACTATCCAACAAATCAGTGCGCGAAAAGAAATCACCACGGGAAAAAACCTCTCGTGCGTATCTGGGCTTAACATAATTAACCATTTAGCCTTTCAAAGCTACACTAATTTTTTTGTTCCTTACCAAAATTGGAAAACGGTAAACTTATCAGTGCCTGTCCGTCCGTCTACTCGTCTGTCCGTCCGGCTATCCGTCCGTCTGTCCATCTATCTGTGCTCATTGCCGAATCTCGACTCCCACCTTGCCCGGTTTTATTTTATTTTCAATAACCGAGTGACAACCCTATGAAAGTAGGTAAGAATTTTGAGCTCTGTTAGGAAGCTTTCATTCTGCTCTTATTTATTACGTGGTCATGGTCATGGCATTATCAACTACATTTTGACGAGCTATGCGAACATAAATGTAGGGAACAGCTGATATTTATTTCGCAATTTCAGGGTTGATTCCATATTCTAAATTGTTCACAATGATGACTGCAATTACCCCTTAAGAGGATTAAAACGACTTAAATTTCACCCTGTATGTAGATGCGACTGAATTTGTGATTTACCCAGAGCGACGGCCATCTAAAGTTCGCAATCCATTCATTTGGGAATACTCTTAGATTGAATGGGACGTCGGCTTCCCGGGTTTCAAAACCACCCGAATCAAACCCTAAATATAAGGTATGAAAGCCAGTGCGGTAAAAAAAGTCCTACTATATAAAATAGTTACAAATCCTGTTCCAAATGGGACCAACCCAGTTTCCGCCATAAGTTGACCGGAAAACGATCACCAAATATGGTCCCACATCCTTTCATTACCCAATCACGGCGCAGATCGCGCATAAAATTGTCCAAACTCACACAGAATGTATTTGTACTTGTCCAACCGTATTTTTGCGTTTCCAATCATCGAACAAAACAAAGAGTATTGGTACATAATGACAAATAGCCGAGCCGTTCAGGATAAAAATTGGAACGAATAAATACAAGCGACTCAACGGAAAAACCGAGCATACAAAACCTTTCACCACATATTTTTACGTGTAACAAACAAAAGCAGAACATTATCCGGCTGATTCATGTCATAGATAAAATCTATTTGTCTGAGTATTTCACTTTGATCTTTGTATATGCGAGCGTGGATCTGAATCCGTATTGCAAACTTCTGAATCTAACTTATCTCATTATATGTTGGTGCGGATTCAATCAAATTCTGTCCGCTATCGATTTTAACTCTGATTTTTGGCGTTGAATGGTCTGACCATTCCACGACTAGGCCACTGTAGATAATTGGATGTCGATTTCGTAAACTACTGCTGTCTCTTGCCAAAAAAGTATTTGACGCCATTCGTTAAGTCCCCGTTGCTACGTAACTCCTTTTCAAATCGTCCATTATTTACAACCAAAAACATTGTACAATTTATAGTTTTTTTTATTTGACGGCTATGATTCTTTGCATTTTTATTTGCTGTTCATTATCTTGACAGTATTTTAGTTTACTCTTAAATATATTTCGAAACTTACACATATTATCATATATATACCCTTTCTTGGGTTTGTTGTGCAAAAGCCAAGTTTGATACCACTGTCGAGCCTCACCGTGAGCACCACGAACATGCATGTTCCAACCAGGTACATATTTTCTCTTTTTACTTACAGCTCTTTCACTACCCATATAGGTAAGCTCAGCACCCTCTTTTAATATGTTTATGGTATGATATAGATGTCAAATAAAAACACAAGCAGTCATGGGGACTGCCGGTGCCGACACAAGTGAAAAATTAAAACTAAAACATGCGTTCACTACTGGCCAAGCGCAACAGGTCATACTATTTGCTACAGATATACTGTTAGAGCATGTCGGTGACGCGAACCCCATAGGTTTTTCCCCTACCAACAATAATGCTCTACACACGTGAAGAAGATTTTACTTTAATCGTAATAAAGCCGTAACTTAAACACAACCAAACAGAAAAATTCTAACACATTTTTCACTCTCACACTCAGTAACACATCTCCATAAAAAATAGACTACCACCGGACTGGTGCCAACATACCTACATGGAAAAACTACTGAGCAACGGAACACGCGTCCGGTGTCGCGGGAAGCCGGACCGGTCACGTATTGCTACACCGTACGCCTGAAGGCGATACACTGTTTAATTTGGAAAGGAGTGTAAAGTATAAGCTGTAAGCGGGTTGGATGTTACTAGACTAAATGTCTGTAGTAAAATCCAACCCGTTTACAGCTACCCGCTCCTAGTGAGCATGAGGTCCTGGGTTTTGATTTCCAGGTCGGGCAAGGGTTATTGGGATTTACCATCAGGAATTTCTCAGTAGCAGCCCGGAGTCTAGATTTGTGCCCGGTTAATGGCAATGGCTCGCCCACTGTTACATGAGATTTGAACACATCAGGAGAATATTATTTTTTAGGAAGAATAGTTTGACTTCACTTGCTTGTTTTACTTTGGTCAAACTGATATCTGAAGCCCTCAATAACAAAATGAGCAAAGCATTTGATTTTGTCCCACTTATTCGCTTACTTTGCATAATGGAGAAATATGGTATTCTTACACAGTATTTCTTGGCGCATGGCTTAAAAGTTATGTATCGAGTCCATAGCAAGGGACAGTACCTAGTAGTATCAAAAATTGTCAATAACACAAATAAAAAACATTAACTTAATTCAAAGTTAAAAATAAATAGTTGTGGTGTTCTCCAGGGAAGCGTATTAGGGCCTCCATTGTTCATAATATATAAATGATCTTTGCAAGAGCCTTAAACATAATAATACACTATTTGCTGATGACTCTGGTAATAAATACTTCAAATAGGAATGCCCTAAAAACGGACACTAACAATGAAATACTAAAAGCAATGAAATGGCTGAAATCTAATAATTTACGAGTAAACATTGAAAAAACAAAATTAGTATAATTTCAAACATACAATTCTTTAGTAAAACTACCTCAAATACACTACAATCATTCAATTTTGGAACCAGTACCATCAACCTTACTCTTGAGAATAGTTATTGACGAAAATCTAAATAATATGTAAACGATAATACGTAAAAGAATATGTAAACAAATCTGCTCTCGACTCGACTTTGTGTTTGCTCTTCGAAAACTGAGACAAATAGCCAGTAAAGAAACAGCCCATAATGCAATCACCAGTCGTATTCCGAGCCCCAAGATACAGACTGACTGTCTAGTTTGGGGCTCCCTGGCTAGCTATAGGTAATATTGTAACTGCAAACCTACTTAATATTGTAACTTTGTAAAATCTTGCTTATAGGTAATATTGTAACCTGTAAACCTGCTTACTGTATTACCTGGACAATAAACGATTTTCAATTTTTTTTCTATGTTTTGACAGTGCTGCGTTACGGCCTAGTGATAAAGGGTTATTTTACAACACTGGCTTACTACGAGTATGTATTATGGTTGCTTCAATCTATTACGGTCGCTTATGTCTATAACTTGCGTACCAGAATAAAAGCTCCGTGTTGGTCAGCAATATTAACTTATCCACAGTGCAGCCGTGATTGAGTCACAAGTTGTTAATTGAACAATTCTTTTCTCTCGTTCCCCGTTTGCTAGCCTTTTAGTTTAATAATGAAATCTGACTTCTTCTCAGTTTTAGTTTAGTTAATGGGATTGCAAAAAAAGACCTTGTTATTATACAACCTCTTTTTCAACCTGCTAGTTAATATTAGGTCCCTATGAAATCAGCGTTTTGTATGGGGAATTTTAAAGAAGTTGCATTTTTCATACTAACATTTTCTTAATTTATATAACAACAACAAAGATAACGTATGCCACTTAGATTAAGCGACAAAAATAAGTGATGGTTAAGTTAAAAAAAAAAAATGTGGTCATTTCTGCTAACAAAATAAGGAGTCATTTTCAAGGTATTTTTTATGTTCAGAAAACTATAAGTAATAATGTTTTTTTATTATTGTTAGTGGTCTATGATGGCCATTATTCGATATAATACCTATTTTAAATCATAGAAGTGACGAGGTTCTCTATTAGTGAGAAAAAAACGCCACATGATTTCTTGGAAGAAGAGCCACAGAATCTTAGACACTTCTTCGGTCAACACTTTTCTAGAGGCTGACTTACATTTTCATTAGTCAAAAAAACAATCTCCCTAGCCTTTTCCAACTATATTGGGGTCAGCTTCCCGTCTAACCGGATGAAGCTGACTACCAGTATTTTACATGGAGCGACTGCCTATCTGACCTCCACAACCCAGCAACTGGGCAATACGATACCCCTTGGTAAGACTGGTTGTCAGAGTTTCGGGCTTCTGACGACCCGTAACGACTTTATAAGATCCAGGAGTGACAGCCAGGACCAACGGCTTAACGTGCTTTCCGAGGCACGGAGGAGTCTCGGTATGTTACAATCGTCAACCATCTACAGACCAACCACAGCAAGCGTAGCTTAACCTGATGGATCGACCAGTGCGGCTGCAAGTATTGGGACTTGAACTAATACGTTTTGCCACGTATAAAAAAATGCTTCCAAAAAGCTGACTTACCTACACGGACAAGTTAAAGATATAATACACAAACTAATTATGATACTCCTTGTTTATGTAACCCGCTCTTTGACAAAGTTAACTTTGGAAATGTGTAAAAGGACCGTCATCTCAATTAATTTCAAAAGGGGTTTATTATTTATTTATTTATTTATTTAACCATTTATGCACACACATATAAATACAGAAAAGAAGAAAGGAACAGAAAAATTCGTACAAAGGCAATGCTTATTTCTAAAGAAATCTCTTCCAGCATACCTGCGATAGGAAAGTAGATAAAAGAGATGTAGACAACGTGTGTAAAAGTAGAAGAGAAACAGAATACATAAATCAAAAACAATTCAAAAATTAAATATAAACATACATTATGAGAATTTACTTACATACATACTTCTAAAATAAATATCACTTAAAAATATACAATTACAAAATAATTTAAAATAACTATGCAACTATGACGAAATGGAAAGGTAGTGTTGTATTACTTTAACTTTAGTTGTGTTTGTTACCGCCGATTAGCAAACCTAGTTAACTACTTTAATAATAACCTGACCGACTTTTTTTTTGCGTGTTGGAAATCATCTATTGACTTTTCCCGCTCTGGGCGGAACGGAAGAGCGGGTCAGACTTTTACTGACTAAAACCCACCCGTGTTCCTTAAGTTGCCTGTTGCCAAGGGCCCCGGTATCCCTTTCGGACTTTCCCGCAGCCCTGGCAAACCTGACTGACCTGACTCGTCTAGCACGACAGTCAAATTTTCTTTTATTTGTAATCCTTTATTAACTTATAAAACGGTTACAAATCAATTGTTTTTTTTAAACACACATACACTATTTTTTTTTAAGTTTTTCCACACTTTACAGCTGAGCACTTCAGCTACATCCGTCCAGGCATCCTTTTCTAGAGCCACCTCGATCCAACCCCTGCAGTACGCGTGACCGCGTGAACATACCTACATTTAAAAATCACATTACACATCTTATTGGTTAGGACGCGGCCTATTTATACACTGTTTGTGGATACCAAACGTTTTGCATTATTTTAGTAGATACTTATGCCTTATACTTAAACGTTGACAAGCAGCATACATACGCTTTTTAATCTGTCAGCGCGTCAGAAACACCGAAAACCGGAGGAGTGGTCTCCAGTCCACCAGGAACCTGACGATAAAGCATGCATTTTCTGTTCTGTTAATTTTTTATAGTCTGTATATTAATCCATGACCCAACTTTGCAATACGGCGAAACTAAACTCTCAGTAGATAAAAATCTGCAATGCATACCGGGTGAGCAGTATGGGTTTTAACGGAATCTCGGTAATCCAATATCCGTTCAGATAAAAATTTATATTGCTGGAAATATAGCGTGTTTATTTGTTTGTCTGTCGAAGTGAAAAATGGAGATATCTACGTTTATTTACGGAAAATATTATTCAATATCGCAACTCGATGTACATATTTTACAATACCCCCGTGCGCTCTTCTTCACATATTTATAATGGTTAATGATTTTAATATTGCATCGGGAATATCTCAATAGCAGCCCAGAGCCTGCGCGGGGCAACCTTAATGCCATCAACCGATAGGCGATACCACATATCTATGGGCGATATCGATAGGGCGGGGGAGAAGGGTAGGTTGTAACATGGGATGAAACTTAAACTTAACTAGCGAAATGTGGTATTACTTTTTAGGTACACCTCTGCCTAACCCTTCGGGGTAAAAAAGGCGTAATGTTGTTTTATTTAAATAGAACTTAATTGTTTGATTGTGAACGCATTTCGTTAAAAAACAGCTATAAATTCGCGTAGCGCCGCGCGTATCAAATGCTACCTAGGCCCCTTATACAAAGACGTTTTGCTTTCCGTGAAGGTATGTTACATTCGCCGTGTGTAGGCAAGGTCGTGAGTGTTTTAAAGATCATTAATAGAAGCTTGTTGCCGACACGGTTTTTATACGCCGTACCGTAAAGAAACCTTGTCGTGTACAATGTCTTGCTACGCCGTAGCTCAGCTTGTGCTACGAAAACGAAGCCTCAACGACTTCGCAATACTTGACTGAGCTTTATTTTAAATATTAAATTCAGATTTCTGTATTTCTCATGAAATAATTCATGAAACTCATATACCACATTTTCTATTGACACTCAGCGCACGGAAAATGATAGCTGTTTAATATTTTTAACTTTTGTTATTATCTAAATCTAACCAATCATTACCTAACATGACATTTTACCAGCCAACTTACCCTTCAAACACTTGATAGGCATTCAGAATAAGCAAATTAGTAACAATTTCGATATTTTTTGACAAATGTGATTGAAGAAACGAATAGATACGAATATTGGTGAAGTTATTTGAACAAGGACATGCCTAAAACCAGCTGACCATTGCAGGGTACTGGTTTACGGCTCAATCGAACGCTCTGTAAAAGCAATAGGTTTTAATTATCGGAACAAAGCGATTGGATCGACATGACAAAAGGGAGATTTGATCGTGTTCCATTCTTTAACGTTTATTACAACGCCCTGTATAAGCGTGGTGGTGTTGCCATTTTAAAAAAACGTGTAGGCGTCATTGTCAAATGTGTAGCGTGTCATTGACTGGTCATTAATTTGGTAAAACTGAAAAAGAAAAGAGAAAGAAAATAAAAATTGTTTATTCTGCACAAATAAGAAGCACAGTATAAAATAAACATAAAATACTCAGCGTGCGTTTATGACCAGATGTATGAACGTAAACGAGGCAAAAGGAGTATGTAAGAATCGTATCAAGTGGCGTTCTGTAGATTCTGCCTACCCCCATAGGGACAATGCGTGAGTTTATGTATGCATGTACCTACTCACACTAATACGAAGTAACCAACTACTAAATGACAGCCGTGTTCTTAGAGTGTCTCAAATGTGCAATAAATCAAACGTCAATTATTGTACGTCTCTTAAATTAAAACATCATACTGAAAGCATTTTCATCTCCAAATTTTTTTTTCATCATAACACAACTTCAAAACAACTGTATAGCCATAGTATAAATAAGCAACAGTATATTCATAGAAAACGGCCGTTACGATGCGCTTCGAAATCTCAGTGTATATCAGTTACGCACGGACACGAAAGGTTTATCAATCAACCGGCCGTACGTAATTATTTCAAGGTCACCGCCGAGATATAATACTGTTACTTTATTATACTGTGGTACAGCTACTCGGTCACCATCCAAATCACAAACACTTAAAATATTCACACAACTCCAGCCAAACTATTGACAATAGACATACACACTAACTACCGCAGAGGTAACTGTTCCTTATATGATACAAACTTCGTCGAATCGATCCCCCAGCTTGTTTCATGTTCATTGTCAAGCGATACCAGCGGGGTGGGGGAGGGGGGGCAAGGTAGTTACGCCATAAAACGAGAGCATCCAGGCATGAAATTAAACAGCTTGCACTAACTTGTTAATCGTCTGGACTCCTGCCAGCGACCAATTTGAAGAAATTGCTGACGCGTCCGCTAAGTTTCTGCGACTTCTAATTGAAGGCAGTATCTGAAGGTACAGGTACCTGCGAAAAACATTTTGATGGTGAAATAAAAGAAAACATTTGTCTGAAAGAAAAAATGTTTTGATCTGATGTGGAATTCTGTCTTTTGAAGAAAATACAACTACACGTGTATCTCCATAGCCCATTCCTTTATCAAAGTTCTAAGAAACAACTCACAACCAACATGAAAGGACAAAAGAAAGAAAAATATTTTATTTGGGACACGCACGGATACACAAACAGTAGAAAAAGCATTTAAAAATATCACAATTAACATAAAAAACAACAAAAAAAGTATAAAAAAGACATTTTTTTGTTTTTTTTTTAATAGATTGGTAATCATCAAATGACTTTTCCAGCTCTGGGCAGAGTGGAAGGGCGTGTCAGACTTTTACTGACTAAAACCCACACGTGTTCCTTCATTAGTATTTTTTTTTAAATAAGCGCCGGTACTCTGATAGTCCGCGATGCCACGAAAGCAGACGAACATGGTGTCTTAGCTTTATGATAGGTAACTATTATTCCATTATATTTTATGCTGTGTACCTTGAACTTCCGAGAAACGATCCAACCTCTAGTTCCGCATGATCAGAAATTGAACAAGAATTTCAATTTAGATTGATTAGATATTCAAGACCCACTCAATTATTAGCTATTCAATTATTCACTTAAGACAAACGCTGATCAGCGTTTGCTCATTAAAATTTAAAATCAATTTTAGGAAAATCAATCGGATCCGAAAGTGGAGTAGAATAACTAATGTTGATGTTCATGTCATGTCTTATATAAAGCCCCATTTACACGGTGCAAGTTTCTGGAACATTCAAAGGCAATAATCACATGCCATAAAGCACGTTCAATCATTGCCATTCAAGAATTGCGTGCAAGTGTTTGCACACTTGCGATTTCCATGCATACATTAAATGAATGCAAGATTTCCATTTAATAATTGCACGCGACTTGTCAACACCAAGGCAATTATTGCAAGGCGATTATTGCATTTGCCTCATCTAAACACAGAGTTGTACGTACTTGTACAATTGATTGAATGCAATTTATTACCAGTTTTTTTTTTTATTTATTTATTCCAAAATCTGTATTCACAATAACATACCTAAAGTCTGCCAATCTGCATAACAGTTTGTCGGCAGTTGTTCTCGTATAACAATGGATTACAAATTTTGAGTTTTGAAAATTACGAACGACGATTTTGAACGGCAACTAACTTGTCCTCATGCAACAATTGTACGTCTTGTTTCGACAGTGGCAGTCAATTGTTGCTTCGATTTGGTATGCCACAGCCACAGATAGATAATAAACTTGCACCGTGTAAATGGGGCTTAAGGAACAGACACACTCACTTCTGTATTACCACAGTATAATAAAGTAACAGTATTATGTATTTGCAGTGACCTTGAAATCCTAACTATCCTAACTGTGCCGAAAGTGAGTTTGTTTGTTAATTTTTTTGTTACGCTTTCACGCTAAACCGGCTGTACGGATTTAGATGGAATTTGGCACACGGGTAGACATGACCGAAATAGGACAGATATTTTTTATACCGATATTCCCACGGGATCGAGACTTACGCGGGTGGAACCGGCCGCTCGGTAGATATACCTTCTGCGTCCGTGACGCACGGACGCGGGTGGTTTATCTACCGAGCGCACTCTTGTATAGGTACCTACTGGTATACACTGAGATTTCGAAGCGCGTCGTTTCGGCCGTTTTCTATGAAAACATTTACTGTTGCTTATTTATACTGTGACATTGAAATGCATTAATAGTATAATAGCATTATCGTATAATAGTATTAGTCTATAATAGTATTAGTCTATAAAGTTTCTACTGCTGGGAAACAAACAAGCCTCTCTGTGAGAGGGAGCGGGCCATAATCCACCACGTGGGCCCAGTGCTGGTTGGTAGATGTTCCAAATTGTGAACATTATATACTGATTTTTCATATAACATTTTACATGTGTGCTTTATCAGCTCTTCCAAGCCGAGTCTCTATTATTTTTGATTTCCGAACCTCACAATATAATGCCATGGGAAGAGGTTACGTGGATAGGTACACGCGTAGGCTAAAGTTTCTACAGTACCCACATACAGCAGTTGAACATGGTGCAAACTCACCTAATTGGAGGTGAAGAGAGTTCGATTGATATTTTGTTTCAGTGAACACGTGACCTGATTGATATATTCATCTCCAGCCGCTCATATTCAGCTGTTGCCGCTTATATTTTTCTATAACAACTTCATATTCTGACAGTTGATTTTTCGGATTTGTGCCGCGAATAAAATGTGTTAGATTCTGGGGATATTGGTTATTTTCGGTGCTAACGCTTTGTTACGTACGTTCTTTTCAATGAAAAATCAATATTTCATCAACGTTGGCTCCCGAATAGAAGTCAAATAAGTTGTAACTGTAGATGCAACTGTGGATTGACTGCAGAATCTGGCAGAATCGACCCTGTCGCAGATTTGACAAAAGACAGCATGTAGTTTAAAAAAAATCAAAAGGTATCCTATCACCAACGAACCGCCATGGTGGAAATGAGAACAAGTGCATGGCTACCCAGCCGTATGTGGTGATATCGACATATGATAAAAGGATATATTCCTAAGTGAATTATTGGTCTAAAGGGTAGGTCTAAAAGGTAGGTAGGTACTAATTCATGTGTGAAGCGAATGTGAGTATGAGGACTTGGGGCCTAAATGTCCTTTCTTCGGTATTGTTCGTCGAATCATTGTGCTCCTTAAGTTCAGAGTTGAATTGTACGGACAAATACGTGCACTGACTGGACAGGTCCACGCAATCTGTGTGGTTCTTCCTCGAAACACCATTTCAGACAACAATCTACATAGTCTTCGCATGATCTGACCAAGATTATGTCTGGCCTGTCAAAGAGACTGTACCCTCTGAGTTTGTTTCTGCCTATCTTCTCTAGAGTAGTCAGATAGAAAACGCGCGCCTACCTTTATCCAGGTTTTAAAATATGATTGACGTATTAAATTGTTTTTTACAAACCTACGTACAGAAAAATATTAATTTAATCATGAATCACATAAAAAAAAAACAAAATACTTGAAGAGTTCTAAATGCTGTAGAAATAGAACCTCAATCAATACAGCTTGGCAGAAAAGAGTTTGGAAACAATTATAGCGCCACTACCGCATCCGCATAGGTCACTTCAAATGGGAAATGAGTAAAAGAATTTAAACAAATAGTTAAAAACGCTGCTTGCTCGCACTTGTCAGCAAACTAGTGCCAACATTATAGGTCTGCATTACTTATGTAAAATATTTAGTTTCGTTTGTCACCGCATCATACTCTTTTTTGCCAAGCTGTACCTCAGTCAATATTACTTAGGTACCGGTGATTTGTGTACTATACTTCGTCGACGAAAAGCGTGTCTAGAATTTTGGCTTACACCTCGAACGAAGGATTAGCAATGACAGCAAGGCTACCAGCCTTCGGGGCAAACTGCCAAGTGCCAGTCCGGCAGAAGGATTTTTTAAATTGGCCTCGACTTTTTAAATGGAACTTAAAAGCCATTCTGGAAAATTTATGGCCAGTTTTTGAGGAAAAAAAAACGGAAAGGGTCATTTATGCCAGTATGCGATTGTGTATTTAATGTTTCTGGAAAACAAAGAACATGTTAAATAATGTAGGTTAAGGGCCCGAACACACCACAACCACACCACATCGCGGCGACAAAATGTAGGCAAGCAATGGTTACGTGTGAATAGTACCTATCCCCGCAGCTTCTTGCAGTTTCGTTGTACTATTTATAAAATTTCCATGTGGTTGCGTTGTCGCTAGTAGTTGCGATGTGATTACCTTGTGACTAGTGTTTGCAGACAGATCGACTCCGGTGACAGTGCCGTCGCGTCGACGCAACGTTGTGGTTGAGTTGTGGCTGCATCGTCGCCGTGATGTGGTTGGTATCGCCCACATCCCTTTTGACGGCCAAATGTGGTCTTTGTGAATAGACTTTTTATTTTCATACCAATTAGCGCCCGTCGACCTGGTTTCGTTGTGGTACCAACGTGATATCGGGCCCTGAAATGAGGCCCCAATACTCTATTTAATTGTCAGTAATTCTTTGTTCAAACACTGCAAAAAAAAACAAAAAAAATGCAGTTGGAGTCATAACACAATTTATATTTACTAAAGGAGAATAAAAAGTAAATTAAAAGGAACACCAGTTTATTGTTTCAGTTCTGCAAAGGCACGAGATGATTGTTTCGAGGTAGTACAGTAGATAATTTATTTTATAGTGAGGCAAGAAATATTTTTAGTGTCTTGCACTTAATAAAATATTTTTTTTTAAATCCTCTTTCAAAGGAAATCCGAGAATCATAATGAGCTTTGCAGTTAACTACTCGTAATTATAGCGAATGAATAGCGGAACAATTGCCGCACTTGGGATGTTTATTTTTTTTAATTAAGCAATAAGGGTGCTTATTCCTTGATCTTTTATTTAAAGATTATAATAGCCGTGCAATCGATTCCCGTCAGTAGTACAAAGGTAGAGAGCTCGAATTTGCGAACGTTTGCCCGCCATTACATCCTTTGGGCTATAACCGCCAAATTGACGCTTGTAATCAAATGTTATCACTTATCAGTATGCAATGGATGATGCTGCCCAACCACCTGATGGAATCCCATCGCCTTTACGACACCTCCAGGAAGCGAAGGTAAAAATTAACATTTTTATAGATTGTTTGACCTATTCGACAGACCCTCACTTCTACATTTTATAGCGCTCAATAAAATTGTTAAAGTCATTTGTAGCCAATCTTTTTTATTCTCTCAACTAATATCAAAGTAGAAATTTTCAATTTCCTTGTCGGTGATCGTCTGCACTTTATTGCAACAAAACCACTAAAATTTTGCAGCGAGACGTAACATTTTTGCACGGCTCACCAATCACAAAAACGCCTATATTTACCACCACACTGCCGGAAAACCCACTTCGTATATTCCACATTCGCGTGGGTAGCTCAAAGACCTAAAAGAAATTTGCATAACGACTCCACCTTTATATCAGAACCCTTCCCGCGAAAACGTAGTCCCGCGGTGCGAAGTGGCGTAATTTTTATGATAAATACCCGCACTCAGAGGGGTAATGCCAGGAACAGTTTGGGAGCCAATGCAGGCTATGTGCCGTGAAACGCGAGGGATAAAGAATATTCTAAAAGTTCCAGCTTATTGTTTTTAAAATGTTGTTATCAATTGTTACGGCAATTTGTGTCCCTATTTGAAGGTAGTTCGTGGAAGGAATGCAGACTTTACCTGGTAGCTGTTCTAGTTAATACTAACATTTACCTTTGATTTGAGGAAACAGCTGCATATTTTCTAAGAAGCGAATAAGTTAGAAACATCCTCATCTTGTTGGTTTTCAAAATACAGTTTGATGTAAATTAGCAGACCAACAAAGATACCGCAACTAGTCAGCGCAGTTTCCTATCCGCCACTTAAACAAAACTAAAATTCCTCGACACCTAAACGAACAATGTTCCTTTTCTCCGAACACACAACGAACCGGCAACATCGTCCACTTCCACTTCCCCACTTGCTGCATCAACCATTCTCCCAAGTAATCAATTCTTCACTCGAACTTCTGAGAGAACGCGTTTAACGAAACTAGTATAACGTTATACTTGATCGCGACAAGTTTATCTTGGCTACTCCTACTCTTCGTTGAACAAAAATATTATACAGTTGCTTTATGAGCCACGATAAGTATAGGTACTTGTCAAATTAAAAATTAAAAAAACCGACGAGACCAGGCTAAAATTTTCCGACAGTCAAATATTACAGTCTACACTTCTCTCAATTACTGGAATCACAAGCGAAAAGCTTGTTTTATGTTCTAACTATAAAATTAATGCACCAAACTTTACCAAATGGCGGTGTTCCCGGCGTCGTGAGCAAAAGGAGCTAGTTTCTTTCATTCGTCAGGACAGAAGCATGCTGTGAATAAATTCGTAGTTCACTGTGGTTAGTTCAGTTCGTAATGTGGCCGCCCGTGCGGTTTGTAGCGAACTTTGAACAACTTTAACTCCAATTAGTCATAAAACAGGTAACGGAACGAATCGAGATGTTACCTCCTTACGACAGATTTGAGTTATCGCTACCAACACGGAACACGGCAAACCTTTCTAATATTCATTGGTGTTGCGTGTTTGTTGTATTAATTACATAAAAGATAATTAAACTTAAACTTTGTTTGATACAACTCGATATCCGTGGATACAACTGATATTAAATCGTATGGACAATTAAATTGGAAAGTATTCTGAGCTTCGGCCTCATTAAATTGAAGGGCTCCTTGAGCATAATAAAGAAAACGTTTGTTTCCCCAGCATGAATGAAGGCTTTTACATACTGGGGTGATTCGTCGCGCGACGCAACGCCGCCGCATTGTTCGCCGTGAAGTTTTCTCAGAAATTGTTTTGTTTAAATTCGCGCCAGTATGTAAGAGCCTTAAATCTGAAAAGTTCAGTGATACGGTCTTCTCTGTAGGTATAAGATAATTAGAACAGTTTAATAATAGAACGGACGGTGATTGACGTATTGATAGATGGGCATACTTACTTAGCTAAAGATCCAAAACAACAAGACGGGTTATAATTAGGAAACGGGTCCAATGGCCTCGTAAAGGGATGAGAAATAACTAAGATGAAGTCGCGAGTAAACGCTAGTTATATACATTATAATCAGTTGAGCAACTTAATCACTCACTTCGCCCGCTCGACTCCCACGGTTCCTGTGGACAATGGGCACTTCTATACCATTGTGATTCTAACTACTTGAAAGAGGTCTTGTATTCGTAGAATGATGGCGTTAAAGTCCTACGTGTACGTACCTACAAGTACGTAAGAAATAATCATCTAGTTCTCCATCTTTTTTAGCTGATAATGAAGGTGTCAATGTATGCTAGAGTTGTCAAGTCTGGAAGTCCCCATAATAAGCCCAATTTTAATTTAGTCCCCCTACAGAATGTGTCCTGGTTTTGGTTCAAGGAAAAGCAACTTGGTTAAAAAGGTTTTCAGTTAAGAAATTCTAAGCTCTAATTTGGATTAGACAGACTTTCTGCCATTGAATGGTGGTTATGGTTGTATTACGACACATGACTCAACTTTCACCGGAGACAAGAGGTGTCTAAGGTACTAGTTATAACAAGCGCCTGAGGCGCGCGCACAGAACGCTGCGTTTTGGGCGCTCAATATAATTGTATGAATTTCTATGTAACGAATTATATATCAAGCGCTCCTCCCGAGCGCCCTTACCGCTCCCTAGACGCGTGGACTGTGGCGTGGACGCAAGTTCTTTACCGATTTCATTTTTTCTATTTTTACCGACTTCAAAAAAGGAGGAGGTACTACGTTCGGATGATTGTTTTTTTTTTTTTATGTATGTTCACCGATTACTCCGCCGTTTGTGAACCGATTTTAAAAATTCTTTTTTAGTTAGAAAGGATGTACTCCCGAAATGGTCCCATATAAATTTTATTAAGTTTGCTTGCGTAGTTTTTGAGCTAGCTTCAATATTACGTATTTTTCCCACAGTGTAGACGATATAATTATTAGACTCCTTCACTGTTATTTACATAGCAGGTAGTAACTTGTGTGGGGTAGGTACCACCACTAAAAAGTGAAAAATAAAAACATTTTTTAATAAGTTTTCCATGTCTTTTTCTCTGCATCAATAATAAACTTAAAAGAAACAGTTATACAGAGCATGTTGAGGGTTCAAAAGTTACAACAAAATGTGAAAATCTTGTTGCGTTTGAAGACCGTCCAAAACGCAGCGTACTGAGCGCGCGCCTCGGGTGCTTGTAACTAGTCCCTAATGGAAAACGGAAAACGCCCTCTGTCGGCGCGGCCACGCGTTCTTTACCGAAAAAAAAGTGACATATGATACGATCACTTTTAAATACGACCCGGCCAGATAGACGTACCTAACCTGTATAAACAAAACATTTCTTAAAATATAGCTACTCGTAAACCGCTCGTAAGAAAACGCTTTCTTTTCCCAAAAGAAATATGTAAATCCGACACTACTTTGTCTTGATTTCAGCAGCCAACAAATACATTTCTTTGTCAAATCAATCCTGTCTTTAACCTTAGTGACGACATTTTTAACATTTATGCGTAAACAAAGAATACAATGCTCAGAAAAACATTTTGTTTGTTATATTTTTCCAACTGTTTTACTTTGCCGACATGTTTATGTGATCACTCTGACATGGAGGGCACCCTTGACTATTTTATTGACGGTTTACAAAAATACTTGACGTTTTTTTTAGTCATGTGTGAATGTGAACTATAGATACAAACTTAAAAGATTTTTAATTTTCAACTAGTTTTCCTAACTTTTTTCTATGTTGGGGTCGGCTTCCAGTCTATATAACCGGATGCAGCTGACTACCAGTATTTTACATGGAGCGACTGCCTATCTGACCTCCACAACCCAGTTACTGGGTAGTACGATGCCGCTTGGTAAGACTGGTCGTCAGACTTTCCGACTTCTGATGACCCGTAACGACTGTCAAAGATCCGCGAATGACAGCCGGAACCAACGGTTTAGCGTGTTGATCGATCGACCCGTGCGGCTGTTATTACTTAGCCACAAGCCCCTTAATAAACAAATGAACGAACCATATTTCGAATAATGCCGAAAGTTTAATAAAGTAAATAAGACATTATAATATTCGCTAACGTGCCATTCCCGAGAGCTAAATGAACTAAAATTAATTATACTCATACGAACCGCAGGACTCTGGTGGAAGTAAAAGTTAAATTAGAGCTCATTTTAGTAATGACAAGTTTAAATTAATTATTATCTGCATAATGGACGGCGACATGTGTCTGAACCACAGAAATCTAAATAAAAGTTACATTCATGTCATCAACATTCATAATTAGACATCGACTAATCCGTCTGCCAAACGGTCAATAATGTACGATATGTGCTTCATGAAGTGAAAACATGAGTTTTATGTAAACTAAGTAACTATTTTTATGAGGACGCTACAGAATAAAACAATAATTCTAAATAAAATACTTAAGCAAAAAAAAACATGGTATGATTTTTCGTAGCCGACTATGTGAGTTACCTATAGCTACCATAGATAAAACTCAGACCAAATAAAAACCCGCATACCAAAACTACACCTCCGCTCTGTGCATACACACACACACATATACAACCATTTATAATCGAAATACACCTCACTAAGTGCACACATGTTTACGAAACCGGCGTCACTCACGTTCACGTCTCTGTTTACCGCGCTCTCTCTTGGTTTTTTATTTGGTCTGAGATATAAGATTTGATTCTTATATTCATAATCCAAGTTACACAAATTGAAATAAGTTAGATAGGGATATCTATTACTTCATTGCAAGTACAAGGAACAACCTGAAATCAAACCAACAAAGTTACTTATTCGAAATCCTGATTCCAAATCCAAATAGACGAGTAAATTAACGTTAAATAAATATGTTGTATCTTCATCAAGGTCGGTCTTCTGGGACTATTCAGTTTGCAGCCCGGTATAGGAAATGGTGGTCAATCCCTTAAGGATACTGAGTAGTTAACAAGATTTTCATGAATAACGTTTACAGTACCCGGTAATTACTTAACTCGGCACATCACGTTTTTAAAAAGGTTCTGCTTTCTAGACCATCGTGTCTATAGTTCTTACCTGTGTAGTCTGACAGTCCTTTTTGCCCGACTTTTTACATGGCATGGACAAAGGAGGAGGGTGGATGATATTAACAGCATAATCTAATCAGCCTTTAACTTTCCCACTGCTGGGACACAGGCCTCCTTTCTGCGCGAGAGAATAGACTGTAATCCACCACGCGGGCCCAGTGTAGGTTGGTAGAAGTCACATTGTCTTCGAATTTTTGGTTCTAGGACATGCCGGTTTCCTCACGATGTATTCCTTCACCGTTTTGAGAGCAGTGGCGATGAAATAATTTACACTAAATAAAGCCCCTACCTGGGTTCGAATCTACGAACTTACAACTCGTGAGTCGCGGCCGTTACTACTTGGCCAGTTGGCCACCACACTGCTCAAATTAACAGGCTACGTTAATACGTTTGTATATAGAAATATACAAACGTATTCATCGTCCGTTATTCTGGGGATCCTGCCGTTTTGCCGAAAAGATTTTGCCTAAATTTCAGTACCCAAACCAATTTTAACACCTCCTGTGACCTCCTACGCACGAGCCGAACGAGCGAAGCGAGTGGTGCCGCGGCAGCGGCCGGCGAGTGCCGGAAACGACTAGATTATAATAATATAGAAAAAAAATATGGAAAAAACAGGCTACCCGAAACTGACGATACTAAATATTTGGCAAATATTATTTTGTGTAAAATGAGTTATTCCAACTGAAATATTTGACTACATCAAAATTGGTAAAAGTACTATTAGGTAAACAAATTATTGTTTAAACTTTCACTTGCCAAACGTTAGGTTTGCGTTAGAATTTTTTGAGAAGAGATTTTTTGCTATGTAATAATGTGGCAAATGAAATTATGCGGAAAATGGTTTGGAAAGTGATAATTTGGCAATTTCTTTTCGATGAAACTAGAGAGATCCCTTATTCTGATTCTGATGTCGATGTTCCCTAAAATATCCCGTTAGTGTAAGATTATTATTTTTATTAGGTAAGTACATGATCTTTTTAATAAATATTTTTAAAACTATATCTTGTTTTCAATCCCAAATTACTTTCTCTATGCTAGTTAAAGCTCGGAGTGACAACTAGTTTTATCTGAAAATCAAATATATCAGTGGTAAACTCTAGTTTTGACTAGGTATTTCTAGTTTTAACAAAGGTATTTAGTAAAAACTAGTTTTAACTAGTGAGAACGAGTTCTAACGAAAAACGGGTTTTAACTGTAACATGTATATATGTATGTTAATCTGTGCGCTTATAACTCCTGAACTAGTCGTCGTATTTTGACAAAAGAGGTATCATTGGAAGCGTTATGTTGTTCCGCCAGTTATAGGCTGTCACATAAAAAGAGCATGGCGGCTTATTATTATTATTATATCATTTATTTCAGGCTACAGGTTTTCAGGTTTTCAGGCTTATAGTGTTACGTCATAATATAAAAGAGTTCGATAAGTCATAATGCTTGCGTACTGTACTGAGAATACTGAGATATATTAGACAAAATAGATAATAGTGCACCGCCATAGTGGCAAGAGGTGCAATCAGACAACCTCCTCAACCTAAGAGATTTGACGTTTTTCACCCGCATAGGTTTTTTTAGTCTTACGCCATTTTTAATATGAATGGACGATAACTTCTGCCGACAGTGACGTTCGCTTCACATACGTATGTACCTACAGAAGTCTAAGGGCATGCGCCGACTGGTGGCGCGCCACGGCAGGGGATCCTTTGACATCACGACATGCAAGCGTGACTGACGGCAACGATGCCGTGGATTCCATAAACATGCCGCGCCGTCCTTTATTCAATTTTACTTAAATTAAAATTTTATTGACTCGTACTGTTAGGTACACTTAACGCCTTTATGCGTTATAAAATTAAAACTTAAATTGTGTCTCATTCAGTGTCTTTGAATGCGTTAAAGTTATATTTACATTCGTCGCATAAAAATCCCTTGCCATGTCGTGTCGCCAGTAGCACGCAGCTTTATGGAATATTGACACTGACAGCAAGAGCTGTCAGTCAGCAAGAAACTGAACCCTTCTTTGGTGAAATTCGCCCTGTAACAAACCGGTTCAGAGAAACTCTAAAATCACAACCACTAACTGCCCCACTTCATCACTTAAACTTAGTCCGTCAACTTTGTTTATCCGTTTACTGGAGACTAAGTAAGTAGAGTAAACGAAGAAATGCTATTCAATCGGTAGGAGTCAGTGTTGAGCCCTCTTGAGGCGGGACAAAGACGGGAATCGCAACGGGCGATCTCTAAGGACCATTTATTCAATTCTCCTTAGTCCTCGCCTCTTCAGCCAGTGAGGCTTTTAGGCCAAGGCTTCGCTGCACTGACAGGTTTACTAAGGTTTTGTTAAATATTACATTCAATGATAAGTGTCACAGAAAGCGAGTTACTAAGCTTAGAACGGGGCCGAGGACTGAGTTACGCATAGCATGATTTATGGACGCATAGCCACATCGTGTTTCTTGATTTATAAACTTCTTGATTAAACAAGTTGATTTATGTACTTATTAAAGTTTACGAGAACAACTGAAAGATTCCCTGATCTTTCATTTCCAAGTAAAAACTTATCCGATCTCTGCTACATTGCAAAAACAGTTGGCACGAAGGTAAGAAACAACACATTTCTTCATTTTCATTTTCTCATTTCATTTTCTCATTTTTTTTTTCATTTTCTCTCTGACTGCTAAACAGCACATTTTAGGTCATAAACACTGTCCACTGTGTCTCTTAATACCTAACTAAGAATTTGTCAAAAAAATAAGAAGACTATGTTACACATTAGCATATCACTTTCGTAAGCAGCTAACCGCTAACCACTGTACTGATGAGGATTTATCACACTCCTTTGTTTACATTAAACTCGTCGTTTACACGATGCAAACATACGAGTGCGGCAGATTGTCTGGCGTTTCTTGCCTACGAGTCTCCGGTGGCCAGCCTCGCCTCTCGATGGTCGAGGAACTCTCCTTGTGTAAACGGAAAATGGCTCCCAGCTCTTTAGAGTAAGTCACGAAATTCAAGCTTCTCAAGTTTTTTTTTTTGTAAATTTTATTATACAGGGTGACTTGGAAAACAATCGACAAAATTCATGGGGGTTCTACTTCTACCCATCAAACATAAACAACTTTTATTATGGGACCAATCAATCAATCAATCTGCCTTCCCCAAGTATATTGGGGTCAGCTTCCAGTATAACCGTATGCAGCTGAATCATGGACCGACTGCCTATCTGACCTCCACAACCCAGTAACTTTATGGGCGCTTTCAATTTATGCGTTTCGTGTCGGACCGCTGCCGCACGCTTACTGTGCCGCAGGTTATATCTCCCTGTCGGGCCGCTGCAGCAGTCCGGCACCGAATTGATGTGACATCAGTTATGGACTCTGACACAGATATTATAATACTACGACTCTGATGAAGAAATGAACACGTGATGCTTGCGACGCGACGTTGCCGTCCTGTTGTCGAGCGTTCGCGGTACCGGCGGCGGCGCCGCACTGTTGTCGCACCGCGCGTTTTGTGTGAAAAAAATGGATCGTCCGTGCGCTGTACGACTAAGGCACCGCTTCGACACCGCAGCAGGCCGTCAAGAAACGCATAAATTGAAAGCGCCCTAAAACCCCTTGGTACTATGGGACCAATCGAATTCGCAAAAAGTACATTCCCGATCGGACCACTTTGTATGAGGGTCGACTTATTTTTGCCCTTGATGTAGAATTAGACACGCCCCCTGCATTAAGCCGGCTTCGAGAACCAGCAGTTATTGAGGCAACATAAAACGAAGCGCCCAAGCTAATTGCAAGACGGACGTGGCAAGAATAATAGCGTTCTTCATGAGATAATGCCTCGTGTTATTGCGCGTACGCTTTTTATTTTATTTTTCAGATTGCTAGCAAGATGAGTGATGTTTGCTAAGAGGTTTTCGGTTTAAGAGGAATACAGTATGTTATCTAACGAAGGGCGTTCCCCTGCAATAGCTGAATCAACACATGCGAAAAAAAAAATACCTACCATAAAAAAAAGTTTTCCTAATTTTTTTATAATAAAATATTCACAAAAAAATATATAAATATTGATACGGAAGAGAAACACTCTGTAGGTACACGCACACTTTTGTGACAGTTTTCTTTCTACATTGAAATACAAGTGTGCGGGTACAGTGTTTCTTTTACGTATCAATTTAATAGTTTTGTGAATATTTCACTACCTAAAATGTTTTTTTTTTTTGCTTGTTTTTTTTTATATCATGGACATGATCATGGACATGGAAGCTATACTATTGCGGGTTAACTGGAACGCCCTTTGTTAGTTAACATACTGTATATTAGACTTTAGTTTAATTTGGCGTCTACGTAGGCTGGTCTAGAGTTTCACTAAGGTCACAGATATTATAATACTACGTCTAAGGTAGGTACTAAAGATCAGACGAGAAAATGGCGAAAAGTGACGTATACAACGTGCCGCTACAATGGCGACATTAATTTAACACACGGGTAGGGCTAGTGGTCCTGCCAGGGTTGCGGGTTAGTCCGAAAGGGATACCGGGACCTTGGCAACAGGCAACTGAAGGAACACGGGTGGGTTTTAGTCAATAAAGGTCTGACACGCCCTTCCGCTCCACCCAGAGCGGGAGAAGTCATTGGATGATTTCCCACCCTCAAAAAAAAAAAAAAAAAAGGGCTAGTGGCCAGTAACCATAAAAATTATAATAAAATAAAATAATTCGTAAATTGAAAAAAAAAATTTTTCAAACAAACTAAATAATAAAAACATAACCAAAATTGAGATCACTCTTTGTAAAAGATTCATTCATGTAGGTACCTACCAGGTGGCTTACGTTCCATCGGTCAAGATCCTTTGTCGGCATAATTTCTAGGAAATTGCGCGGCTTTCCTTTTATTCGCCTACATATGATCCGTGACCCCGGCAAATGAACTCTTCGCTATAGTTCTATAAGTACAGGTTGCTCCAGGATGGTAATTTAGAAAATTGTAAATAAATCAATAAATAATAACATTTAATGAAATTAAAATATTTTCCTAAAACGAATACGCGAATTAAATTAATGTCGTCATGGTAGCGGCACGTTGTATAATCCAAAACTTATCATTTCCTTATAAAAATCTACAAAAGACATGCTCAACCTCATCTTTGTAACAGACATAGTTACGACGTCAAAACCAAATCCGAAAGCGTTACGTTACAAACTAACTCACTTTCTTATTTATAATAGGTACTTAAGGATAGGATGAGAATAATTTATATACCTAACGGTGCAACGGATTTGTATGGGCACATAGGTAGACCATCACCAGGAGAAGGACAAAGGCTACTTTTTCATCCTGGATGGTCAGTGGATCATCTTAGGGGCGGTGATAGTATTGTGAGTGGCCACTTACCTAAGTACCTACCTACTCCTATAAAACTTCCTTGGTGTCTATAAAACCATGTGGATTTCTCAAGCCCAAAAAAACTAAAACTAAGTAGGTAGGTACTTAGCTAATAAATCCTACTTACCTACCTATCCGTAGCAAGTTTGACACTACAAAAAAACCAATGAAATTCAAGATGGGCAAGTACGGGCATAAAAATTTATCGTTCCATTTCTATAGCAAATAAATCGCAGCTGGCACAAAGCATTCGCCCAGTCCAATTTATGTCGATATTGTCGCGAAAATATTTCATTTAGTTTGTTCGGTCCACGCGCGCCGCGGCCCGCGGGCCAGAAGCTAGACAGACCAAGGAGGCGGCAACCTAAATGAATTCTACTTTTGAATTATTTTTACAAGATTCGTACTGCACAAAGAGAGAGTACGTACATAACTACTTAGAAAGTACCTAGCTAGTGTTAAGTCGCAGAGTTGCAAAGGTACCTACACCAATCACCAAACCAATTTAATTCTAAAGGGTCCCTGATACGATCAATTGCAACTTATCAATTGCATTTTTTGACGATCATTTTGCAGATCTATGTGTTTCAATCACGTAAAAATTGGTTTCGGGAGCCCTTCAGACTGACTACAGAACTGTAGTTAGGTATCTACCCACGAAAATGGTTAAATGAAACTCACACGAAGACCTCAGGTGGACGTAGGTACTTACATTTTGTCCGAGCCACAGAGTCCCGTCGAGCCACATTATACTATACTGAAACCGAGCTTTAACGAGCCGAGTTTTAAAATTCCTTAGATTATCAAATTATCATTATAAACCTCACCATATTAATCCGCGCCGCCGAATCGTACAAATTGCCTGAAGATTCGGACGATACCGTCCGAATCTTCAGGCAATTTGATATATAGGATGAGATGGATGGACATCGGATGTCCAGGGGTTCTAGTATGGGTGTAGGATTATTTTTATATTTTTGGCCCTCTGGAGTGCGAGCATGATTTTGTTTTCATTTGGTGGGCGCATATATCCAGAAGTTTGGTACCCGTGGACTCAGTGGCGCCTATTCGGCTAGCAAGTTTTGGATGTTGCGGTCTAGTGGTTCTAAGCCCCATCCGGGCGGATGTGAACTTGTCACATTGTGTTTTCTCCTAGGAGGCTTTGTCATATCTTTTTCGCCAGTTTTGGTATGACGAGGTTTAAGCAGGACGAGGCGTTGTGCTGATATGGGTGCAATATGGCACATGCTAACCCTAACTTAATTGTCACAAGCCGGGGTGACTTTCGTCCGTCCTGACTTAAGCCTTCTTCTGCAAAAGAAAGACCTCACCATGTATATTCCCTGGCGTTAGGTAATTTCTCTTATAGGTTTAGGTAGGAAGGGACTGACTGTTGGGGCGTTTTGAATAGAAGTCTTGTTTGTTTGTCTGCGCCAATCCATCTATTCAATTAAGGGGCGTAGCTGATGTAGAGGTTTTATGCGATATGCAACCTCACGTTAGGCTCGCTGGTAGAACCGCAGCCTTGACTTGCGAACGCTCCAGCAGTCGGTATTTAAATATTGACAGGTGTGTTTTTTTATGTTGTGAGGGGCAGATCAGCCCGGACCCTCCATATTATGTATAAACGTGTCTTCTAATTAATAAATCCTTGGAAAACCTCCTCCTCTTTGAAATTACCTCCACCACACACCCTCACATATCCAAATAACGCCCCTCAGGCGTTACAGTACCTACTTAGCCAGCCAAATCCCAGAAGAATGTGGATGACGTCCGGTGGTAGATGAATTGAAATGGATACGGTTCATTATTGTTGGCATTATAAATTATTACACCGCAGTCGTATTCATTTTATTTTATAATACTTGTCTAGAATAACAAGATTTCAAATTTTAAAAAGCCACTGCTTTATCTTTACTTTCGATTGAAGTTGAATCATTGAATGCTTTGTCTATGCCATGATTCGACTTTTCGTTCATTTCGTTCATTCTAGTAATTCGCGTCGTCGATCTCGATTCTCGTTCTCGAACGAGTTGTTTACGTCAAACTCGCAAAACTGCGGAGTTGGATCTTGTATTTTAATTTTATGAATTAAATGTGTTTCTATCATGTATATTACATTATATTTCTTATAAAAAGACATAATGTGAGTGTGGTCACGGTTGATTAAAGATTATTCTGCTGAAGCCGTAACAATTGCAACATGGAGGGCAAGAAAATATCCTTTGGTTTTATGAAAACTAAAAAGGTTGAAAAACCATTTACACCAATAATAACTGAAGAGAAAAGGGACTATATAGAATGTGTTGAAGAAAAATCAATTAAAGTAGTGGGGTAAGTGACCAAATCCTATTTATTTTACATCCAAACTAACCTAAAAATGGTAGACAGCCAGAGTTCCTAAGCCAACCTACTGACCGAGTTCATAATTTAGTTTGACTCAAGTTATGAGACAAGACACTTCATGCTTATGTAAAAACATCACATAAGTATCAAAATCGAATTAAATAACCATCTGTTTAACACATTATTAAAAATCTGTTTCAGAGGCGAAACGATAACAGAAGATTTGCCGCTAGTAATTCCCATGAAACCAAACACTCTCATCACGGCAGAGAAACTAAAACAAATCGCTGAGAAAGTTGAAAGTGCTGTTCAGGAACCAGAAATCAAAGAAGAACCTGTAATAAAAGAAGAGAGAATTGAAGAAAATGAGACACTCGACCAGATGGCTGTTCGGGAACTTATACAAGAAGCTAGAAAAGATGTCAAAGTAGAAGCTCCTGATAACTTGGCTATACCAACCCCTGCAAAGCCTGTTATGACTGGGGAGAAAGAGGTGACTAAGTTTATATTGTTGTAATCAGCTTTGTCTACATAAAACATTGAATTTACAAGGAACAATAGTTTTATGAACATTCACATTGTAATCTCAGTCTCATTCTGCCATAAAACCTTTTATTTCCCTACATATTTCATAAGTTTTCAATGTTTATTATCGCTTAGATGAGTGCGATCTCATCTAAGCTTGCTAGCACTTTATTTTGAATATTATTTAAGTATGAAAAAAGGCCGTATAGATTTACATTTACAAAAAAAAATATGATTGGAAGTCAAAGCCACTAACTTCAGACAACAAAGTCTCTTGTATTTGACTTCTTTTGTAAACAAGGTCAATTTTCAAAATAAATTGCTATTGTTATGCATTACTTTGTAATATAAAATAACAGACAAATACTGCATGTTTTTTTACCAATGCAGTAGTGTTAAGTATATCAAATGAAAATGCCTGTATGTATGTAATTTATTTAAATTAACTGATTTACACACAATAGTCTAGTCTAGTTTTACAGTAATTTCATAAAATACACATCTGTGTATTAAAAACAATTTAAATCTTTTTCACAGTCTACCTTAGATGACTATGAATCGGTGCCTATTCAACAATTTGGAATGGCAATGCTTCGAGGCATGGGGTGGACACCCAGCAAAGACGGGTATGTAAAAACATATCATTTTATATTCATGTGTTATTATTAATTTTGGCAAATATTCGGGCTCAACGACCAGCTGAAGGTTAGATTTAAAATTAATGGCTGGGAAAAGTAATCATAGAGAAAATATCCTGGTTCAAAAATCATCCAATGACTTCTCCCGCTCTGGGCCTGAGCGGAAGGGTGTGTCAGACTTTTCTGACAGACTGACTGCGTGAAAGACTGACTAAAACCCACCCGTGTTCCTCAGTTGCCTGTTGCCAAGGTCCCGGTATCCCTTTCGGACTAACCCGCAACTCTGGCAGGGGTTCAAAGGCCTGGGGCAATACCACCAGCTTTTTCGAAATAATCTTATTTCAATCTTGTTTCAAGCTTATAATAACATAACTCATATTCGTATTCGTACCATGACCTTCATCGTTCAATATTGTTTTATTCCTGCATAGCGGTGGGAATGAACAAACAATTTGTAAGATTTGTATAGACAAATCTTAAATTGTTCAGGCAATAGTGCCTGCTATAATACAAAAGAAAGAGCACTATATGAACTGTATAGTCCCTGTCCCTTTCACACGTTGTTCCTAATCACTGCTACGAAGTATGGTCTTAAAGCAAAATATTATTTTTTACTTGAGAAAGATACCTTCGCATTAGAATAAAAGATTTTACTTTAAAAAATTAGGAAAGCTTACATATTACGTTATATTTATCTAAGTATTTATATACTTTATTGTACACCAGAAAATACACAATATTTTCAATATACACGCTCATATTATATATTATGTCAGTACATTCTTCTGTACCAACAGACATGTTGAAGTTGACGAAGTTTTTGAGTTTATTCATTACAAAACAAAAAAATCTTTTCTCTTTATAATAGACTAGCTGCCCCGCTCCGGCTTCGCACGGGTAGCACTAAGTACCTACCCTACCCCTACCCTACCTACCCTACCTGGCCTACCTACCCTATCTACCCTACCTACCCTACCTACCCTACCTACCCTACCTACCCTACCTACCCTACCTACCCTACCTACCCTACCTACCCTACCTACATACCTAGCCTACCTACCTACCTACCTACCTACCTACCTACCTACCTACCTACCTACCCTACCTACACCTACTTTACGTTTAAACCTTCCCTTGAGGATAACGAACACAACAAAAAAAGAATTGGCCAAATTGGTCCAGGTGTTGTTGAGTTATGCGCTTACCAACACATTTTGCGATTCATTTTTATATTATAGAAGATTAATATTGCTTACTTTTATTATTTTCAGGTCCAAATACAAGCAACCTGAACTCCGTCCAAAAGGTTTAGGTTTAGGAGCTGATAAAGTAATCAAAGATAATCAGAAGAAACAATCTAAAGACAAGAAGCAAGAAGAGTTGGTTATTGTGAAGAACTCTTTCGTCAAAATCACTACTGGAAAATATAGTGGTTATTATGGCAAGGTAACATTTTTCAATGATTTTTAACAGTACAGTATAATCTCACTAATCCGGCACTTCAATAGACCGATACGTTCAATAATCCAGCACCCTCCGCCCGCGCCACCCTCGCAATATATATGTACATACACATATACATTATACATATTCTCTTTATGAAATGCTTTATTTTATATGTATATTATAATTTTTTCTCTATAATCCAGAAATCCGAACATTCCAATAATTGCAATATCTGAGGGTGCCAGATATTTAATAGTGCCGGATTTGCGAGATTCTTCTGTATTATTGCATGAATGTATTTTATAGTGATTCATTGATACTTCTTTGCCAATGTATCAAGGGCATACAAGCTGTAAATGTTATGTTTTACCCAAAAGGGTTACCCGCCCAAAGGGTTATGAAGAGCTTTGCATAATTCTACACCCGCCAGATGTTTAGTCCCATTTATTAGGGTGCGAGTCTGTTGCCATTAACCAGACAAGACTCAGATTCAGATTCTGCGCTGCTACTGAGAAATTCCAGATGAAGAAACCCAGTAACACTGCCGTACCTCATGCTCAGTAGTAATGTTTTATAATAAGTACTGGGTACCCATTATAAAAGAATTATGTTTTATAAGATAGTTATAAGACAGCAGGGTCATCTCAACATACCAAAGCCAAAATGGCATCTGTCATGACATATGCCATTTTGAAGGATTTCGTCAAATTGACTGTCGAAATTGACGAAATCCTTTAGAATTTTCTTCTCAATATTTCTGACAAATCAAGGATACTGGAAGAAAGAGCCTTCATTTTGGAATAAATAATGAAAGTGCCGGCCAAATAAAAAAAATGATTATATTCCGTTAGAACGCGTTATTAATAGTAATCTAATTAAAGTAAATAGCTTGTAGTAATATAAAATGAAGAGGAAAACGTAGTCTTTCGAAATATAGCTTTTTTTTGGTCGGCCGGGACACATTTAGTCCAAAAATGTATGGACGGTGAATGATCTCCTTTGTAATTAACTAAGCAGTACCTTTGCGCTCAAAAGTTATAAGTAATGTCGTTTCCCCATGTTATTTTTACCGCGTGTTAGATTTTACTGAATAATAAAATAAATAAATTCTATTATTTCAGGTTGTGAGCTTAGATGAAGACAACGGTCGAGTAATGGTAGACATTGCTGTGAAGAAAGAAACTGTCAGCCTCAGTGAATTTATGATGCATGCAGTCACGAAATCAGAATATGATAAGGAATCTAAAGTTATAAGTAAGTTTATGCATAAAAATAATATGAGATAAATATTTACACCGTCCAAATATTGCAACTTGCAAGTACCGACAGTAACTGGGCGTTAATCTGGCACATAGAAATTTACAAAGACACTGTCACACAGAGAAGCAAGCAGAGGAGCTCGTGGCTAAGTAATAACAGCACGGGTCGATCCATCAGGTTAAGCTACGCTTGCCGGGGTTGGTCTGTGGATGGGTGACCATCT
Source organism: Lithophane socia (assembly GCA_947522985.1). Lineage (NCBI taxonomy): Eukaryota > Metazoa > Arthropoda > Insecta > Lepidoptera > Noctuidae > Lithophane > Lithophane socia. The sequence goes on from OX383267.1 coordinate 5,362,151, forward strand.
TAACATACCGAGACTCATCCGTGCCTCGGAAAGCACGTTAAGCGACGACTGTCAAAGATCCACGAATGACAGCGAGGATCAACGGGTCCCGGCTGTCATTCGTTGATCTTTAACACTATAATCTACAAATCTGAACTTTCCCTAATATTCGTTGTGCGATATTAACGGCCGTATGCTGTAGAAACTTTAGTCAATTAATTTCTTTACAGATGCAATTGAAGATGTCACTAACAGCTTCAGATGCTATTTTCATACAAACCCTGCTTTTTGAATGGGACTGCAAGATACAACACTTAGACAGCTTAGTTTCTAACCAAGTTTTATTCATTACACTAATCATAAATGTATTCACTGCAATTTTAGACGCGGGTTCATTCGAAGAGTACAAAAAGACCGAAAAAGTAACACAAAAACCGCCCAAACAAGAAGAAAGAAGTTCGACCAGTCAGAGAAGTAGTGAACTTAATGTCAAAACTGACAGAGAGAGAAGTAATGACGACCATAGACGGCATAGAGAAGAGAGAGAAGACAAATCATCAAATGGCAGAAGCAGGGACAGGACGAAGGAAAGAAGAGATTCCTCTAGCAGTGAAGATAGGGCGAGACGCAGAGAGAAAAAAGACAAGAAAAGATATAGCAGTAACGATTCCTTGAGTTCTTCTGATGACGATAAGAGAAGAAGAAAACACAAGTCTAAGAGCAGGAGACATCGAAGCAGTTCTGAGGACTCACGCAAAAGAAGTTCAGAAGTGAAAAGAGATATTGATAAGAAACGCAAAGGGAAGAAAAAGAAGAGGGACAGAGATCGGTCACCGAATTATAAAAAGCATAGGAAGTAAGAATCAAGTGTTAATAAAACTTAAAATTTTAATGAGTGAATGTGTTTTTTTTTGCCTCCCAAGGTTTGAATATAGGCTTTTTGACATACTGTATAAGATGATTATAAATTGCCTTGTGTCTAGTTTATACAAATTAATTGCCAATCGCAATGATGGTAATTTGACGAATTTTAAGAAATAATTTTTCTCGCATCTCTCTTCAGCCAGAGGAGTATCTGTCACTAGATGGCGCTGTTACAATAGTTTGCAATAATCAATATAGGTGGCGTTCAGATTGGATTTCTTGTAGGGCTGCATACAGAGCTCTATTCATTTTGTTAGCGGCGGCAGGTGTCGTACGAAACCAACCAATGATAAATAAATTATCAAGATGAAGATGGGTAGCAGTCACAGACTACTTAGAGAACTGACAATGAAGATCACCAAAATATAGTAGGTACACCTACTATATTTGTAGCAGTGTAACTGTGTATCATGAACACTTGGACGTAAGCACTCTTGATAATACCTAACTAAGAATTCAAATAAGAACGTATTTTAGGCTAGCATGTTATCGATAAAGCAATCGCTCCATGTAAAATACTGGTATCCAGCTGCATCTTCCAGTCAACATAGTTGGGAAAAGGCTAGGAAGATCTATCGAAATCGGCAATTATAGGTAACCTACAATAAGGAGATTTTTTTTTTATATTTTCTAAGATCCCTAGAATAGGTACCTACCTAATTTTAAGAAAACAAAACTTTCACATTTTGTATCTAACCAATTAGTAACTGTGTTCAGTGGTTAAATAAATTAAAAAGAGCAATTGAAAAACTCTCACTGCGTTTACATCGTTGCAAATGACAGCTTAGTTAACGAGCTTTATGGAACACCCCTGTGTCAACCAATGTATCGTAGTAGCTTTATCTACTCGTAGGTAAACATAAAATCACGCCCGAAGGGGTAGAGTGTGCGTATTATTATTTTATGTAGGTAATGTAGGTTGATACTCAGATAGGAGCAACCACATTTTTCGCCAGATATGATATGTGAGTCCGCAAGAGCTAGTTCGAGGTGGCATGGGAAAAGATAGGTACCTGCCTGCACGCTTAGCATGACCACCGTAGAAAGGGGCTTTGTCGACGGAAGAATAGACAAAATGACAGATTGTGATTGTTTATCTGTCATTTTGTCTATTCTTCCGTCTCTTCTACGGTGGTCTTGCCAGGCGTGCTGAAAGAGTTTGAAAGGGCCATTGGCAATTGGGAGGGTATAAAAAGTTTAAGTCCTATGCAGTAGAAGGTAAGGCTATTGCCATCAACCAAACACAAATCCAGACTCCGGGTTTTTACTAAGACATTCCTGATGGGTATCCCAATATCGCTGCCCAACCTGGAAATTTTACCTACCCAAGACCTCGTTGACATCTTGTAGCCTACTCTTAGACTCCTCAACAGCAAGATGAGAAAGTTCTCTTTTTTTTATTTAAGGATGATTTCAGTAGGTAGGTAGATATGACCCACTTTGAGTGTTAACTTATTTTATGACGGTCGCACTGACAGCTAGAATGCGTGCAAGTTATGTCTCGTCGTTGATGAACTGTCATTAAAGCCATTGCTACTGTTAGTATGTTACGCATTTACAGATAGTGTTATCCACGAAGACGCGCCCCACTCCGCTATTACTATACTGTAAGCTCGGCTTTAGTACGGAATGGAGCGCGTCTTCATAGTGGCAGTATCTTTATGTACCCCTCTGTTCCATCATGACGTAATTAGTGGTAGGTCTTACATGAAAACCATCAAATTACCTACACTTACACACTTACCTTGGTTAGACAAAATCCTTAGGTATATTTTGTCTAACCAAGGCGTAACACATAACAGCTTTAACGGAATATAAGTACCTAATTAGGTTGCGGTCTGTCGATAGATACAGGCATAGGCGAGGTAAAATAAACCTTTACTTGGCCTGACCTAATTGATGGCCCTCGAGCTCAGAGCTGACCCGATGTAAATAATTATTTCACGGAAAACATCCCCCTATATTTTATATGCTTTAGATATTATAAAATGTTGATGATTTTATAATTACCTCGTAGGAACGTATTAAGTGGAGAGGGTATTAATTGGGCCCGCGTTTATCATGTAGGTAAAACGGCGTTCCTGTTAAATGCGAGGATCTACCTACATTTTATTTCCACAAAAATATCTATCTATACATACCTACCTACAAATAAATAAAAGTGTCTGTTTGTAATGTCAAAATAACAGATTTTGACTACATTCTTAAGAAAGTATTAGGACGGATCATAACATAAAAAAATTGTCTATCTGTTCTGGTCCGGATAATCTCTGAAACGGCTGGAGTTTTACAGGCAGATAGCCGATGTTATAATTATGGAGTAACTTAGCTACTTTTATTTTAGAAAAAAGAATTAGGTCCAGGCGGGCGAAACAGCGGGCAGCTGTTAGTTTTTTAGTAAAAATGACGACTCAGTATTAGGAAGAAAGACCTGCAGGGCCGCAGGGGTGGGTCCACCGAAGCTCCATCATGTGTGGTTTTAGTTGACTTCGTAAGTACGAAGTCAACTAAGCTGAATACCTACCCTAATACGTAAGTACGTATTAGGGTAGGTATTACCTACCCTACCCTAATACTGAATACCTACCCTAATACGTAACTACGTATTAGGGTATGTATTCAGCTTCCTCCTAACCATGAGGATAGGATCCACAGGAGACCTTAAAATAGGAGGAGGAAAATAACCATCTCCCTGTTAAGGGTTTCATAACTACTAATCCTTTATAAGTAACTAGTTTATTCCCACGGCTTCACCCGCGTGGTAAGTCAGAGATTATCCCACGGGAACGTACAGTCGAACAAGCTATTTGGTATACAGGCATAATATATTCATTTTCCGCTACACTGCCAACATTCGTTATGATTGTGGGTATAATTTAACTTTTTGTGCTTACGGCTTAGGAGAGTCACGTAAAGGATTGTTGACTACAGAAAACACACACAAAATTGTTTAAAGTAGTTGCAAGTTATCTGCCTGTATATCAAATAGCTTGTTCGACTGTATCTACTACCGGGATAAAAAGTACCCTATCTCATAACATAACCCATCGATCCCATCAATCCATTGAGCCGTTTTGCCTGTAAACAAACAAACTCACTTTCGCGAAAAACTCTCATCTAGAAACCTTAGCTATAAGATAATTTCGAGTCTCAAATGTGCTCAAAACTACAAGAATCAGCAAACAAATGAAACCTCGTCCTGGGGCCCTACCATCAACTTTTAAAATACTTGCCAAGTACATGACAGGTCAACTTAGCAGGCTAACCTGACAGGTTTTCTATTTGTACCATGAGCATTTCCGTCTGACCTGCAATGTATCAACTTCAGACCTGCTACGTGACCGTTGACCGGTACGCCATATTATAAACAAACGTTCGGAAATACTTTTTCGCAATGTTACCGGTTTTACGGTTTTAAAGAACTAGATTAAATTAATTTAATAACAGTTTATAATGATCAAGGGAATTCTTAAAAAAACTATGTTTCGTAACAAAATATCTTATTTAACACGAATACGACATTGGAGACCCTTTAAGATACTTATGAAAATAATCTTGAAAGTTACCAAAGTTATTGCTATTTTCGAACGACTATCCTAGCCATTAAGTATAAAAAATATAGTTTTTGATTGCTTGTCAGTTTGACTCTAGTGATGTTACTCAGTCACTAACGATCAGGCACTCGATTGTTCCGATTATGTAATTCAAGTACTCAATTCAAGTTGAATCTAAGGTAGTTACTAGGGAGGTTTCCAACAGCTTCGCATGTTTGAAACGCACACAAAAAAACAGAGAAAAGAATCATAGCCCGATCCAAAATACAGCAACCGTTCCATATTGGTATATTGGGGTTTAAGTCAGTGACATTCGGGTAAGATCAGCTTTGTTTGACTTTGTAAAAAGCGCTTTCTCCACATACCACTCTCAATCTGATAATCAATGATGATACGATGATGATTTTAATGACAAATTACAAGTTATCAACAGAAATCATTGACCCACAGTACATATACTTTCACTCATCTTATTAAAACTCTTTGACTCTACACAACATAGTATTTTGGTACCTTGAGAGAAAATGTAATCAAGTTTTTATTTAATACAATGCAGTATCGAGTTAAACAAAGTTTAGCCGCATCACTATCTGACACTGTCAGAAAGACAAATCAAGTCAAGGGACAACAACACTTCATATTTTTTCAGTTTCTTTCGAATTGCATCAATTTCATATATTTCTTTTTTGCCTGTGTATTATTGAAGGATTATAATTAGTATGGAATCTTCAAGATGGTACAGCATTTACTCCAGATGGATGTTGTGTTATTTGTTCTGTGAGATTCCAACGCAATGTGCGAAGACATAGTCCGAAGCTACATAACAGATGTGCGGTGGACGCTCTTGTATCAAATGCACGTCGTATAAAGATGAGAGGTGGAGCCTGGTGGAGCAACCAGCATCTTGACTAGATGAAATAATATCTACTTCTAAGTCGTCGGACGTTGAAATTGATACTTAATACGTAATAAAAATGCTTTGTTTACATAATGTGATTTTTGCTTTCAATAACCGTTTAAAACACCCTACGTTTACGTTTTACTAAACTCCAATACCGATGAAGTGTAGGTAGACCTACTCACTAAACATTTTTTTAAGTTATGATCGTATTTCTCAGTAACCTCGTTAGACGAAGTATAATCATTACTACCACTGTAATCTAGAGATCATTATCAGAGTACATATTCACAAATGAACATGTACTTACGTATTTTATTTTAAATTAAAGAAAACAGTTCACTAAAAGTAAGTTTTACACGCCTGCTTAATATGACAGCAGGGCAGTTCAGAAGTCGAGTGTTTACATGTCAAAAAGGACTTGATGGTACAGCTTAACGCAGGTCAGACCAGTGAACTGTTGTCACGTGACCACTGACCGGCTTTAGTCACGTGATCGCTGGCTTGCCTGTTATTTGACATGTTCACGGTACAAAATAGCCCGACAGTTCACTTTCCGTCGAAAATTGACCTGCTATAAGAGTTCATGGTAAGCCCCCTGATGTTTCTCTTTATAAATATTTATGCATAAAATACGAAGAGTATTGCAGACGTCGGCCTTTAGCGTGCAACCTTTTACAATCCCCTCCAGTTTACATTATTAAATGCAATTTTCCATCAAGAATGTCTGCTATGCCAGGCGGTTTATAGTGCTCTATTTCGATGGAACGTTGTAGTAAGATAAATAGTGTAGTCTTAATAAATATCAGGGCTTCAATGTTTTTTATAATTGCAAGGAGTGTTGTTAGGTTAAGGGTAGGTATACAGGTAGGCCTACCTTCCTGTATTCAGCTGGATAAGAAATGGATAAGAATAAGAAATTTATCAATATAAACAGGAGGCTGTTTATATTGATAAATTCACAAAATAAAATAATTTTGATGATGATTAATTCACTAAGTAGGTATTGCATAAATATGCTGTAGTTGTAAGTATGGAAGTAGGTACAAAGTGGTTACTTTTCGGTCCAGTTTCACCCCTTATCGGGTTTGACATTATCCCGGGACTCACCTAATGAAGAAGCAATAGCCCAGCGTAAGATATACAAGGTGTAAGGGTAAACACCTTTGTCACTCAAACCATGGGTAGTTGACTTAAATGTAAAAATAAATGACCGAGTCACAACAAAAAAAAAAACATTATTTTCCTTAAAAGATTTTTTAAAGTTTCTATCCGACACTGTCCGCAAATTCATGAATATGCGCTCCAGGTCGCCACCCCTCCTACCTACCTACACAACACATGAATAAATACACAATAGGGGTCGCGCTCGCGGCCGGTCAGGTCACGTCCCGCGCCCCCCGCCCGTGTTGAGACGTAAGTTCGTTGCCCTAGCGTATGTTGAAATACTCTTGTGGTAAAATATAGATTTTCTCTTTAAAAAAAGTTATAATTTTCCATTGATTTTACGTTCTATAGATGAAACCAAACCATTGGTTTCAAGGATAACGGTGTTTACCCTAACACCCTTTAAGCACAGACTGAGGTCTTCAGTTCGACTGGCATTCGCACACTCGAACATAATATTTTGCTTATAAAATTGTGGATATTAACAACTTTTAAGTAAGATATCTCTCTCAATATATTGAGAGAATAGGGATTTATTTGTAAGAAAGAAAATCAGAAAGAAAATCAGAAAATCAGAAAGTCTAATCCAAATCTATAAATATACAAATAAATCCCTATTTCCGTTGGTCACGCCATCACGCGTGAACGGCTGAACGGATTTGGATGAAATTTGGCACAGGGGTAGACCATGACCTGGAACAGGACATAGGATACTTTTTATCCGGATATTCCCACGGGATAGAGACTTACGCGAGTGAAACCACGGGGCGCAGCTAGTACTTAATAAAACATTGAAACTTTTAAAGTATCAACTAATTCTCGTCTATCATCAACTCAGGTGTTTCAAAGCTAGAGCTAAAGTCTGCCAAAGTAATTCTAAATTACAAACTTCAGTAGTTAGTAAATGACAAGTCGTTTCAAACTTAGTTATTGCGCTTGCTCGCTTTCAAACAACTCTCGGGAAAGTTTCACAGCAAATTTCTGTGATGGGAATTAAAAATTACACTATGATCACTGTTATGAGTCATCATTGTAATTAGCTTGATTGTTATATTACTGGAATGAGGCTTTTTAATCATATAAATTGGTAGACATACTGTTTTGTGTGGTTCTGCTGTAACACAGCCAGCTCATAACCTGGAACCACACCCATCTGGCTAAGCTAGCATACTATTTGATTATACTATACTCTAGCTAACTAGGTTTCACTAGGTATATGGATAATAGAATTGGCTCGCCTCATAAATCAATAATGTATAATGTTCCCATTGCTAGGACACAGAACTCCTCTTTGCGAGAAGGGGTGGTCTTTAATTGACCACACAGGCTAAATGCGCGTTGATGGTTATCATACAGGACAGGTCCACTCAATCTGTGTGGTTCTTTCCGCAAAAGACCATTTCAGACACCAATCTACACGGTCTTCATAATGATCTGACCAAGATTATGTCTGGACTTTAAAAGAGACCTCTGAGTTTGTTTCGGCCTTTACCATCTCAGAGCAGTCAGATAGGAAACGCCGACCTCATCTAGTTTTAAAAATGTGATTGACGTGTAAAAGTGTTTGTACAAACCTACTTACAGAAATAAAATCATGTATCATGTCTTCGAATTTTGATTCTAAACCACGTTTATGAATATCGCCAGAGCAAACAGTACCAAACAAGGCTGAAAGAAAAATCTCCATAGTATTTTCAGTCGTACAAATCTTTCTACCAGCGGAAAATTACCTGAACACTCAGTGTAATCGGCCACTTCTGAATACGGTTCCCTTAGGCCGATTCAATAACCGGTCGTGAGTAGTCGTGCACTCACCAATATTGCCATAATTGGTCCCTAACACGTTTAGTAAAAATGAGAGAAAATTACTTTACACGGAAAATTATAGGTACAAGTAGCAATTGGTGGGGTAAACGGGTAAATTCCTTATATAATTGTAGGGTATAGGCGAAGCGCAAGGAAGGAAAGTGGTAGGTACGGTCTACCAGAGATTGCGGAGTTTCCCTCCAAATGTGATGAGGCTAACAAAGTGGTTATAATCGGTAGGAGTCCGACATAACTCAACATGCTCCCAAAGAAAATGATATTAAAAAATGCGAAACTCAGACCAAAAGAATTGAAGGTGAATTTAAATGTAATTTTATTTAATTTAATAAAATGATTAAAAATTAAAATATGTACATATTGCCTTACCTTCTTTACGCTTATTATATTTATTAGATGAATTAAATAACCCTTTAATTACTTTAAAATCTATTGGCCATCAATGAAAACCAAGACAGAGCGCTGCGAACAATACAGTGAAGCATGCCAAAACTACACCTCCGCTCTGTGCAGACACGCTCACACGCACACATTTACAACCATTTACAATTAAACTACACCTCACTAAGTGCACATGTCATGTTTACAAAACCGGCCTAAAGTCACTGTTGCCAGCGCTCTGTCTTGGTTTTTCATTCGGTCTGAGACTAAGAATTATAAAACCATTAAGACTAAAACCCGGGAGTCTTCGAATCGTGAGTGAATACGTTACTTCTTCTGCTCTCTTCTTCGTGCGCCATCTTCGCAAACAATCAGGTGACATATTATATGGAGGTCAAAGATGAGTTCCTGAATGAAAAAAAAATTGACAGTAATAGAGTTTGCCGTCAGAAGTGAAATCTAAAAGGTATGCATAACTAAAGATATACTGTTAACGTTAGCATGCCGGTGACGCGAACCTATAAGATTTTCCTCTACGAAAAATCGCTCAATGCGCCGAAAGAAGTTTTCACTTGCCTGCATTTTCCATTAAACGACTGCCCAAAAAGGAGTGCAATGTTTTCAGGGTTCATGTATGTTTCTTTGTTACACCATAACTTTTAAATGCCTGAACAGATTTGAATGTATGGGGTAGTCGGGGGACCTCTTAGATTAAAAAGTATTCCACACAACGACATAACGGTCCCCCGACAGCAATGGCAATTTTATTTATCTATTTAATCAGCGAGTAAATGAGCGACCTTTCGCTTTGTTATACAGATTAATAAAACTTGTTTATTAATTTTTAGTTCATTATTTGCGCAGGCAGTCGTATTTTTTTTTTATTAATGATTTTCCCATCACCAATTCACCCCGCCCAGCATAGTGATTGCAGCATATTGTGATTTACAATAGTGCGTAGTTACTACATGCGTGGCTACCACATAGTTCACGGACTGATATTTATAACTAGGCCGTAAACTCGGCAGTCACGGAACGTAGAAGCCGCATAATGGCTACTTTTGCCATAAAGGCTCTTATCGTGAACGATTTGTTACGGCTGAGGGAGATAACTAGGTATAAGAATTTTCTAAGTATCTAATGTACTGTTTGATTTTTTATCATTCTGAACGAATCTTGAATTTTAGGGCAACACACAGGTTAATAATTATGCGATTGAGTTAGGATTTAAATACATACCTATATTATTTTTATTCTAGCCTATAAACTCCCAATTGCCAATCTTACTATTAAAATATAAAAATACTTTTAAAATAGTTCAATGAAGGCTACTTGAGTAACTCGAATAAGGAGCACATCCTGCTACGCAACCCCCGCTACGGCGTAGCACTGTGCTACGATCGCGTAGTACGTAGGTAGATCTACGAATTGTTTGGGAATGCGTTTCCCACTAAATTGTTGCTAGTGATATTTAAAACACCAGTTTACGATTACCCCTGAATCTGTCTAAATGTTATATAGGGATAAATGAAATAAAATTCGTTTACAAAATCACTTTATTTTTTAGAAGAAGTTTTTTCTGTAGAATCACACCGGAAGTAAGGTATTACAGGCAGGATATCACATTGAACATTTATCTTTTAAACACTTAATTTATTTGTGAACATTTAACTACTGAAACTTTTACACTGAAAATATATATTATTAACTTTTATAATCTTTTTATAAAAGACATATTTTACACACTGTATCCCATTTGTGTTCTTATTATGACATACGTTTTATAATTTTGTTCTCTCTCAATTTAGACAATCATATGGTTTCAATTTTCTAATACAAAATAACCACAGTACCTTACGACTATTGCATATAAATATAAAGTATAACTTAAAGATAATTTGATAAAATCAAGACTAATTTTGCGCTCATTTCGTTCATATTTTGTGCATCCAATAAATAACTAATTACGGAAAAATTTTCATAAAATCAATTCTGACTTTTAACGAAGTAGTTTTTCATTGCATGAAAATTCGAGACTTAATAATACAAAAAAAAAACAATTCCCAGTGGTATATAAAATTACATTGTAGTAGATAGGTATAAAATATTTTAGTATATAAATGATTTATATTTATTACAATAGGTAGATAGTATAAAAGTTACATAATTATATTATAATAATAGGTGTTGCTGGTAAAAAATATTTTTTATACAATTTTTTTTTAAGTACAGTGTGAAGAATGTACCTCAATCTTTTTACTTGAAAAAAAAATTGCAACAGTTCGAAATCTACACAAAAATATATAGGTGAAAGAGTGAGTAGATACCTACATACATACAATTCCTACACCACGAAGACGCGTGCTTTCTTTTTTTAACACCAATACATGCATCATTGGAATACTGGTATTCAGCTGCATCTGGTTAGACTGGAACCCGACCCAAACATAGTTGGGAAAAGGCTAGATAGATTGATTGATTGCGTTAAACCTTCATTAATTCTTGACCTTGTAATAATTTTAATCTGGCTACCAAGCCTAAAATGTTTTAAATTCTTTAGGATATTTCAAATTTTCACAAAAAGTGGGAAAGCCGACGCGTCTTCGCAATTCAAAAGTGTCCTAATAAAAAGTTTTACAGCTTTTATCCAGATATTTTAACTTTATTACTAAAATACACCTTATGAACTATAAGCGTAATCACACCGATCACATAACACCATGTTACACCGTTTTAGGGATACTAAATAGGAAGACTAAGGTTTTTAGGGAGAGTCGCGTGCGCAGCCAAGATTTTTAAGGTCCGAAAATCACCCTAAATCTGAGAGTATTGACGGTTGTACGTTTGCAGTAAATTGGCGTCAAAAATCTATTTGAAAATCTTCTCCAAAATCGAAAATCTTTTAAGAAATCCTGGCCACGCCCATTGAAGAAATCATTAGGTTTCTACGTTGTCTATTTAAAAAATAAAAACAGCTACTATGATGCCTTGTCCGATTTGCAAGAGATTGCCTTATAATTGAATCTCAATGCAAATGAATAGATATCGAAGCCTTATATAAACTCCCTTAACCATAAACTGTATTTTTTGTTCTGATATTGCTGTCTCGTTTTATTTGAGAACAAATCACAAGTTCAAATTCTGAAATGATGTTTATTCAACATAAAAAAAAATAGTTGTGAATAAGGAAGCTTCGGGCTTCAAAATGTCAGATAGGATACACGTTTTCTTGTTTTTTTGGTAAACATTTACATACATATGTTTACTGGCTTAACATCTTTGGTAAACAGACAACTACACAGTCAATAACATTCGGATACAAGTTTTCACTCGGTTTTAAGATATGTTGACTATTTAGTCGAAATAATAAAACAAATATTCACATTAATTGCTATGATATTGGATTTATACCACTTATTCATTGACACTACAATATAATATAATATAAATCTACAAAGTTCGAGTGTTTTTTTTATCAATTTTTGCGGTCGATCTTATCTTGCAAAGGAACGAAGGCTCGAAATCCCGAACACTCATTTCAAATAAAAACTTTGAGCATCATACTTATTTTATCCTTCATTATATTAAAGGACTTTCGCTCTTATAAAATGCTGTTAAGAACTTTACACAACTTAAATTGTTTCTTTGGGGCCAAATATTGTCATTGCTCGAGGCATGCCCAAGCCCCGTCTTAACAAGTTGTCAAAATCGAGCAAAGAAAACATCAAAACTCGACGATCAAAGAATTCCAGAGATCCAATTAAATTGTACAAAGAGGAAGAAAAATCAATAAACCTCTAATCTTTGTAATCCATACCTACCCAACCCTTTTAACTCGATATCAAATAACAAATAACTAAAGTTTGTGAGAAGGTCCGTACTATGAGTGTTATTTAGAAGTGGGCTCAGAATCTACACTTTGTACAAAATAAGCCAGAAGGCGCCAACGGGCATAGAACTGTTGAAACAGAAACTACCCACATAGTGCAATAGTTGGACACTTTATTTTAGTTGCAGTCAGCAGTCTTTTTTTATTTGTAGTTCTGCTGGGTTTTTTAGTATATCAATGGCTGCTGACAGAAAACATTGTCTCCGAAAAATTGTAAAATGTTGCCATGGTAACCATTATTACGCGGGGATTTTGTGTCTTGTTTTTGAACGCAATGTTTTTTATGATCGTATGAGCCTTCTGATTTATTTCGTATTCTGAGGCCCTATGAATTCAAATTCTTGTTACAAGTGACATGTGATCGGGTTAACGCTTGGTAAACGGGTTGTTGCGGGCAGTGGTGCGGGCTGCGGCGGCAGCGGTCTGCGTGCAATTACACAGAGCGTCGAACATTCGGAGAACGAAGCCTCGCGCCCGACCCAGTCGCCTCTTCAGATTACCTGTAACAATAGTAGGGGTAATGTTAATGAATGTGTCAGCAGAAGAATCAATGTTCCTATGTATGAATTCTAGGAATCTGGGTGACAATTTGTTTTTGAGCCGCAGCACCCAAGCGTCCAGAATAGCGTTTTGGAAAAAAATCGGGCTTAAGCCGAATTTACATTACGAAACTAGTTGCTCTCAAAGAAAGCTAAGTTATTCATTCATAGTTTCACGTGTAAATGAAACTATCAATAAATAGTGAAATTATAGAACGTGGTCTCTGTGACACGTCCTTTTCTATAGCTATATGCGTCATATTTACGATCGGGTATTGAACATTGTTTCGTGTTATATTATTGTGGGTCGTAGAAATCTGCGTGACTATCATTTTCCCAAGAGGTACACAGCCGTTAAATTAAATTCCGTCGATATGTTTTTCCTGCTTTTTTTATGGCACATTGGCACGCCTGCTGTGTAACTTTTACGGGTCACCTACAGCCTACGGAAGGACTAGTGGAATATCCAATATTTCTAATCGGATCGCTGCGCAGTTATTGTAACTTTTGAAATGTTTCTGACGTAAAGTAGAATGTCATGTAAAAAGTAAAATGTGATTTTGTCGTTTCCTAAGTCGTATTAGAGGCTACTGGCGCTGGTGCCGGCGGGTTCTTCATGTAGCGACACACCGCGCCACTGCGCTCTACGTTTTCTATCGCGCGTTGCTCTGTAATCTGTATTTCTTCGAAAGTACTTACCTTTGTAAAACTGTACAAAGGTAAGTACAGATAGTGAATTTACAAATAAAACTTGTAATGCAGCAAATTATTTGTAATGATGTAAATATGTACAACATTACAAATAATTTGCTGCATTACAAGTTTTATTTGTAAATCCACTATCTGAAACAATTTATATAATACGCCAAATTGTTTCAGATAGTGGATTTACAAATAAAACTTGTAATGCAGCAAATAAAATAAAACTAAATTGTATTAACAGCTAATTTAGATAGTTACGACAACCTAAAAAAATGCCTGTAATCCGTAATCAATTAGCACTTATAATAAAGCCCCTAAAACACTTACCATCCACGAGTGAATTTAGATTTTGTTTATTTTTTATTTTTATTAGGTAATTGTGTTACAAATCGGGCATTACAATCTAACTTACATACTAGGTAAACAGTGGATGCCCTAAAATAGTGAACACAGCATACACATGTATGAGCTAGTTAAAATAAATTATAAATAATATAATAATAATAATAACAACCCCACCGCCGTATCTCTACGTTGACGTCGTGGTGGGGCTTGCGCGCTCCGAACTCTAGGTCTGTGCCGGTAGAGTTTACTTTGCCGGAACGGGTCTAGGATGAGGAGCCAGACCAAGAGAGATACAAAAACCCGCAGGGCAGCTTGTGGCGAGCTGTTGGGCAGTAGCGACCCCACGGACCCGACCTCCCGGGAGAAGTCTTGTTCGTCACCTCTGGCTTGCCTTTATTGGCCGGCTGGAGCGAACAATGACGAGGAACAGAGCTCCCACCACATTCTTGCCTTGATTGGCCGGCTTGAGTGGAGACTCGCAAGAGCAAATGTGCTCGGAGGAAGGAAGTATTCCAGTAAGTGCTCGTAGGGATCTTGACCATCTTCCGGGCTCTGGGATTGTTCTGAAAGCCTTGGAATACCTCTCCACTCCTCAAGCACCTCAGCAAGTGTTGCCCCCTAGTCGTTTCGTCACTTTGTGCTAGCGACCGTGTTCGGGGGCCCATTATTGAGTGTGCAAGTCACCCCCTGCCGTTTAATCCGTGTATACCATAACATTGATCAGGCAGGGGACATAGTCCTTCAATAGTTATAGGTAACAAATCCACTAAACCACCCAAACCCATAACCCAATATGTTTTGTTTCCATGTTCTGCAATAGTCCTACACCAACCGGGGGTTGTCCTTGGATGCACTTGCATAGTGCGTACAGGGATAATCGTCGGTTGGTGCCTCATTCCTTGAGAAACTGTCTAAGGGGCCTCTGCGAGTTGGCTTCGGCCCCTCGTACGCCTTCCAAAAGACCGGGACCCCATGGTCCCGAGATATGTAATCATATATAAAATAATAATAAAGCTTTTATTCCGAACTTTTGACAATTTTTCACATTCATTATAAGTAATTATGAATAAAATCTACATTAAATTACAAAAGGTCTCTCCGTTCGGTGTGCCTTACGGCAAAGGCCTCCTCCAATTCTTTCCACTGCTTTCTGTCTGCCGCCACTCTTGTCCAGAGCGGACCTAAAGTCATTTTCAGGTCATCCTCCCATCTTCTCTTTTTACGACCTCGACTCCTAATGCCATCTCTTGGGTACCAGATTGTCACCTGTTTGCTCCATTTCTCCTTTTTACACCTGAGCATATGTCCAGTCCACCTCCATTTAAGTTGATCAATACGAGCCAGGATATCAGTTAATTTCGTTTTGTAAATAATTATAATTATAAATAAGCATAGGTATAAATAATATGCTGTCATTGGACTAATTATTATTAGTCGAATGGAATGGAGTTATTTTACAGAAAACACAAAACCTACTGCATTCACACTGCAGTTATGTAACCGTTTCCATTAATACCTAGAACTGAAGCCATTATCACACAAGCATTGTTTGCAGCAGTACGACGGTTGAAATACGAGCGCATGACACGTGACGTCATCAAGGCATGACACGCGAGAAAGTACTTTGTGAGCTGTAAACGATGGTTCTGACGCTAAAACTTTACAGTGACAAACTTGTCACTCAAAAGTTTGAGTTTTTAAACTACTTAGATAATCGGTACTTTAATGAAAACTTGGGAGTGAAGTTTTCTTTGGATATATCTACACTAATATTATAAAGAGGAAAGATTTGTATTTTTGTGTGTATGTTTGTAATGAATAAACTCAAAAACTACTGCGCCGATTTCAAAAATGCTTTCACCATTAGAAAGCTACATTCACCCTCAGTAACATAGGCTATAATTTATAAAGATTACACGAGGGCGAAGCCGCTGGCGGCAGCTAGTCATAGATATAAGAAGTGCTTTTTATATTCCTGTGGGATATATCGATCTGCCCAATGTCTTAAGTTTTCTTATTAGTTTCAGCCTGATCTTCAAAAAATCTGCCTAGCCTATTCTTAACTATTTTGGGGTCGGCTTCCATTCTAACCAGATGCAGCTGAAGAGGTACCAGAATTTTACATGGAGAGACTGCCTGGAGTGTTTTCTTGCTAACATAATTATTATAAACTTCTTTGAATTGATACAGTTGTTCTATGGAAACTGGAACTGAAACTGGGTATGAGTAGGTATGACGTATTGCGCTAGGCCAAACTCAAACTCAAAGCATTTATTTCAATTAAACCATTTACAGGCACTTTTGAATTGTCAAAGAGTCGGTCAGTTAGTCAAAAAGTTGAAGCTAGTTGCCAGTTGGCCAGCAGTGAAAACATAATAATATTCTTGAAAAATGATTTTAATTTACAAATTATGAAATTTTAATTTTCGATTAAGATATAGTTTGAAAATTTAAAAAAAACAGTTCTTCGATTTAATTTTTCTCTTCTACTATATTTATATAATAATATATTATTAAATATAATATATTTATTATATTCTTTAGGTAGTGAGCTCTTTAATTGCTTTCTTTTCTAATCAGATTTCTAGAGCACAAACAGCCGAGCGTTAATCAAACAAGTCTTGTTTGTCGCTCGGTTGAAATAGGAGCCCCGACCTATGACGTCACACACCAGACTGTAAGTCGGTAAACATTGCATTAGCGCTAACTCGGTGGTGCCGAGATTATAAGATTTCTTGTTCATTAAGATTTTAATTACTGTGAGTAGATTAAAAAGTTGAAGCCTTTTCGCAATGCCTTTTATTTGAGCCGCATTTATGGAGCTGTAACAAAATGGGGTTTTTGTTTTCTTTTTCGTTTTTCTTTTATGACTGTGTCTTTTATTTTCAGTTAAATCCAACCTCTCGGAGCAAAACTCGGAAGATATCCATAATTTCAACCGTTTACAAAATTATTTATATCGCACTAGTTTTTGCACCTATAACATAATTATCATAAAGCACTCGGTAATAGCGTAGCTTTAGCGTATCAGTGAAATTGAATAAGTAGTTTCAGATATTTCCCCCTACACACAAACTCACAAATACCTCTTTATAATATAGACGACGCCGACGTCAAAATAGCTCCAAATTTATTTTTCGGTTCCACGAAATATCTACTGTCCTGTAACCGTGGATTACAAAGACAGTGTACACACGGCTACACATCAAGCTATACATTTCCAGTATAAGCTGACCTCGCATTGAACGGAAATCCTATACAATGCGAGATCAGCATAAACTGGAACTGTATAGTTTGATGTGTAGCCGTGTGTACACTGTATACAGTTTATTATCTCTTCAATACAAACATTAAGGCCGTAACACAACACAGGTCGGTAATCAAACAAGCTTTGTGAACAAACGATTGTAAGACGAGCGCCTGTCAACTGATGCGTGACGTCATCGTAGCGGGAATCGCTTCAAAGAAGCGAACTGTGAGTGCGAGATTATGAGATTTCAGGTTAATTAAGATTTTCATTACTTAAGATTAGAAAGGTTGAAAGGTTAAGTGGCGTGAAGGCTTTTGTTTTCTTTAGAGGTAGGGACTTATTTGTTGGTTTCTTTTCGTTGAGTATTTTCGCTTTTATAGTCACACTTTGTTTTTGAACACTAAAAAAAGACATAGAGTGCGCACAAAATAAGTCTGCGCGCGGCTGAAATCGGAACTAATCGTATGCTACCGTCTTTTCTTTATTGAAAGTAAAATTAAGTATCGAATTAATATTAATAAAAGATTAATTATTAATATAAATATTTTCATTATGACAGTATAGAATAAAGCACGCCAGCGCTAGTCAGGCGCAGATTTATCTTGGGCACACTGTAGTTAATCTTGTGGAAAATCTCATGTTAGATATGTGTGATTTTTTAACATGATATTACGGCTACTTGAAGTTATACATTAGCTACAGACTGATTTATTTGAAAAAGCTTCCAAAAACCATTGATTGCTTAAAAAACGATCACTAGGTACCTACCTATTAGTTAATGTTTAATTTAACCCATAAAGTACGTATAATGGACATAACAACTACCCACACAAATTAATGATGATAATTTTCACCTTCTACCTACCTATCACTTACACCTGACCTAAATCCGTCATCGGCACTCTGCGACAGAACATACATGTATACATAGGTACCCAGTGATCATACCTGCAGGTACCTGCATAGGTAGTGTGTACATATAATTATGTACGTAACAGACCAACAGTAACACATTGTTAACAGCTTAATAATACCAGCCAGTAATTGCAGAACAAAGGTCCTTAATTCCTCTATAGAGAGGAAATGAAAATTATATACCACTCTTGCCCAGTTCCTAGGCGCTGGCAGTTTTCATTTCTTAGGGATACACATACATAAACTGACGCCTCCTTCCCATGGGGATAGGCACAAACTCCAGAACATCACCTGCTTCGATCCTTACATACTGCTTTTGCATCGTTTACGTTCAGCATCGACCGCGTTCGGCGCTCCGATTGGCCCTTCACTGGCCTCCAGTGGAGTCCACCACTGAAGGCCAGTGAAGGGCCAATCGGAGCGCCGAACGCGGTCGATGCGTAAAGTGAAGATAGTTAAACTCGCACTAAGGCCTCTGGTCATACACGCACGCTGGTTGCGAGTACCGTACCTGACCTTTCTGAAGAACATCACCATAAGGTCACTATATGTCCTCCTAGGGCGTCCCCTCCCAGCAACTAACACCTACCTTGTCAATACCTTTGGTGAGTTACCTTTCATTCATCCTCTCAACATGATTCAACCATCCAAGCATACTCTTTTAAATTTTTGTCCTTTGTCTTGTGCTCTTTTTTTTTTTGAGTTTTGTGAATCATCATATAACGTCTCCTGCTCTGGGCGGAGCGGGAGGGCGTGTCAGACTTTTACTGACTAAAACCCACACGTGTTCCTTCGGTTGAACAAATGAAAACTGCCAGCGCCTAGGAACTGGGCATGCGTGGTGATCAATGTTCGTTCTTTATCTATAGAAAAGCCTAGAGATAATTAGTAACAGTCGCCTCACGCCTTATGCACCCAGTAAAATAACCCAAGAGAAAAGACGTCGCGTTTCCCCTAACATACATACGGCCAGTCGCTTATTCATTAATATTTATGCGAACATTTTGCCGTGTAATGGGCGAACTTTCCCGAAATTTCTGTTTATTATACCTGAAGTTTCAAAGCCTTTACAAGTCTTGGAGTCACGAATTGAGTTTTGAACAGTTTCGTCAAGTTAAACTATGAAATGTGGTTTATTTGTTAAGTGTAAATATGTTTTTGGTTACGCTATAATTAGAGGTCAGTCTAAACACCTCTGAAGTAGTCTGATGGTAGAAATATGCAAGAAAAGGAAGATGGAAGAAACAGATAGCTACTTACCCTCTTATTCCTAAACGTTTCTTAAAGTTAAACGCCAACTAGCAGGACTGGCTGGAGTCGTACGTAACACACAGCACATTAATTAACCTTTGTCGGTCATTATTTTTACATAAAATATTTCTCATTTAATCTCAAAAACCATCCCTTTTTAGAATTCCGTAAAAAAAGAAACTAAAAGAAGCTGATTAAATCTCATTTAGCCTTTTCAGGTTTTATTAATACTTTACTGAAAACCCTATTTCCATATGAATACTCCAATTTACTGAAATAAAATTACGCTCTAGCTAAACTAAATATTCATGCCGGGAGAGTTCACTAACTATCTCGCTCGGAACAGTCGGCTTTTAGTAAACGATGACACAGTTCGCTTCACATTACGACCGGGAACGCTTTTTATTCTAAAGCGAACATGTGAACTGAATTCCTCCCTCTCTAACGTACCTACTGGCTTTTTCGCATATTCTCGTTTACAGCTTCGTGCAATCAAATCAGACTGTTATTTATTGTGGATCGTCATCGTCGGATTTGTGTAAATGTAGTGCTGTTCCACATATCGTGTCCTGCATCCTAACTGCGTAATACCTACTCGATCAATTATATAGCTGCATATCCTGTCCTCTACATGTTACAGAACGCTAGTGAAGGCGCCAAAGACGTAGCCGAATTCTGAGGCGAGTCCATTTAGATTGAGAACCACGCTAAGAACAAGAAGAACGCATTTTTTTTTACAAAAACTCCACCTCTAACTTAGCTTGTGTATTTCGATATGTCAAAAAGCGTTCAACATTTAGAAAAGTAATTACAAAACACATCACGCCTTTGTAGGCGTGATGTGTTTGTGTGGCCTCAGCCTAACCCTCCGGGATTGTTCCCGGAGGGTTAGGCTGAGGCCACAGTTATGTTTAAGTCCCATGTACCTAATATGAGGCAAGCCTATTGCCATCAACCGGGCACAAATTCAGACTCTGGGCTGCTTCTGAGAAATTCCTGATGGAAAGACCTAATAACACTTTGCCCGCCCCGAGAATCGAATGAACCCAGGACCTCCTGCTCAGCAGTAGCGCTTTCGCTGGAGACGCCCTGGGCGTCGGAAATCCCAGGCGGATTCCCGGCCACCATAGGGGCGGGCTTGCGGACGGCGAGCAATGGGTAGCTGGCCGTCCGATAAGGACCAGGCCCTGGCCGATGGCGCGTCGTGTTGCACGCGCGCCTCAAAGAGATGTCAGCACAATTGGTGGGGTCCGCTAGGACCGATACCTGCCAGGGTTGCGGGAAAATCCGAAAGGGATACCGGGACCTTGGCCACAAGCAACTAAAGGAACACGGGTGGGTTTTAGTCAGTAAAAGTCTGACACGCCCTTCCGCTCCGCCCAGAGCGGGAGAAGTCATTTGATGATTACAAAGCCTCAAAAAAAAAAAGCAGTAGTGCTTGCGACCACTAGACCACAATCGAGGCAGTGAACAGTGGGGGGGAAAAAATAATTATATTATTATACTCTGCGTCTAGCGCTCGGTGTGGCAACACGTCGTGTTCTGGTTTGCGACTGGTCAATCGTCATCCTGAGGATGCCTCGTTGACAGGTGAAACACGTGTCGATTTCTTACAGGGTTTTTTAATAAAAAACCCTGTAAGAAATCGACCTATTCCGCTTACTTATTCTTCAAGAGTAATACTCTTGAAGAATAAGTAAGCGGAATAGGTTATTAAATATATCTACGTCTATTGTATTTTTATTATGTTTAATTAAGTCCAATCCGGATGGACTGATGGGGTCTGGATGAGATTTGGATAAGATTGGATAATCTCTCATCCATCAGACTTCCCAATTCTTAACAATGTTGGAATCGGTCTTCAATCTAGTTAGATACGGCTGCCCGACATATTTTACGTGGAGTGCTTGCTATCTGACCTTTACAACCCAATTACTACCCAATGCCGACATTCTAAAGTTAGCCAGGGCCAGGTTATCTAATCTACCCAGTACCTACTATTAGTGTGACCCTAAGTCATACTCGTCATCAAAGAATGACGAGAATAACTTCGTAATTCTGCCCTTTTCCCAATTTATATTGGGTTGGCGTAACATTTCTTCTTTTTCGTTATTCCATCTACATCTACAGTATGCAAGGGTAAACACCGTTGTCACCCATGGGTAGTTGACTTAAATATAAAAATAAATGACCCAGTAACAATAAAAAAAAATCTTATTTTCATTAAAAGATTTTAAAAAATACATATCCGTCACTGTCCCGATGCTCATGGATACGCGCTCGAGAGAGCTGCGAAACAGGTGACGGAAGAGGGGCCGCGCGCACGCGGCCGGTCATGTAAAGTCGCGTGCGCCCCGCCTGCCCCCGCCAACCACCGCCCGCCGTGTTGAGACGCAAGTTCGTTGCCCTTGCGTATAGGGTGAAATATTCTTGTGGAAAAATGTAGATTATCTTTTTAAAAAAAGTCGTTTTTTTCCATTGATTTTACGTTCTATAAAAGAAACCAAACCACTGGTTTCAAGAATAACGGTGTTTACACTAACACCCACAGACCTATACATATTTATATTAAAGTCACTTTTCGTGTTTGTCTGTATATCCGTTGTTCTTCTAAATCACGCAACAGATTTTGATACTTAGGGTTTTCGCAACATATTTTGATACTTAGGGTTTTCACCAACGTTTATAGAGAATTTATTCCGCAAGGTTTATGTGTATAATCCGTTAACATTAAAGTTACATATAACTATGAAATCTCGATGTTTTGTCAACTCGTAACCCGGGCGAAGCAGGAGCAGGTCGCTAGTTATTAATATTTTTTGTAGCAAAAATAATTCAATGCAAAATTGCAAATGTCAAAGTGAAATTCGAACGCTGCATTGAAATCAAAACAAAGGGAAACGCGTGCGTGCAGAAAATGATAAGTAACAGGTGAACTATTGTACATACATGAACAAATCAATATGGAAATATCCTATTAGATTACTTTATTATTATAAATGCAAAAGTGTCTTTGTTTGTTTCGCTTTCACGCTAAAACGGCTGAACGGATTTGAATGAAATTTGCCACATGGGTAGACCATGACCTAGGTTAGGACATAGGATACTTTTTTTGGTATTCCCTCGGGATCGAGAATTATGTGGGTGAAACCGCGGGGCGCAGCTACCTACGAGTATTTGTTTCTAATGGACGAACGATCCATTTGTCAAGTCATAAAAAATTACGTGTCTGGTACCTATGACATGGTTATAAATTATGCACACCTATCTAACTAATGGTATGTTTTCTTTATTTTTAGAATGAAAATTAATTAAATGCAGCACACAGTGGTTTAAAATTTTTAAGCAATTTTATAACTAAGTAGGTATGTTTCGTTTTAAAAGTAATTTGCATCCGAATGAGAGCTTAAAATCACAATGTGCAGGCCACACACGTTACGTTGAAGGTACTTGCGCAAAATTGGACTTGCACAAGCACACATTAACGTGTCTGGGATAAATCAGTACAAGTATCCGAGCCATTCTGCGTCATGCAGACTTGTGCAATTTTGCGCAAGTATGTCGTAACGTGTGTGGCCTGCATAATCTAACCTAATCGAACCTCAATTAGTTTCCATTTATACCGCTTCTTAAAACATTATTGAACACTAATATAATGATTGTGTTTTTTTTTGGAACTTAATCCATACAAATATTATAAATTCGAAAGTAACTCTGTCTGTCTGTCTGTATGTTACCTTTTCACGCCTAAACTACTGAACGGATTTCGATATTTGGCAAGGGGATAGATGGCATCCCGGGGAAGGACATAGGATACTTTTTATCGACCTATCACGCGGGCGATGCCGCGGGCAGAAGCTAGTATGGAATACTTTGGAAATAATGGCAGTCTTACTCTATTAAGAACTTCTTGAAAGCAATAAAGGAAAATATTTTCTAATAATGAGGCAAAATATAATCATGTAAAATGTAGGTATGAAAGTTTTTAGGGTTCCGTACCCAAAGGGTAAAACGGGACTCTGTTACTAAGACTCCACTGTCCGTCCGTCTGTCTGTCTGTCCGTCTGTCACCAGACTGTATCTCATGAACCGTGATAGTTAGACAGTTGAAATTTTCACAGATGATGTATTTCTGTTGCCGCTATAACAAAAAATACTTACAAACAGAATAAACTAAATATTTACGGGGGCTCATACAAAAAACGTGATTTTTTTGCCGTTTTTATAGATAATGGTACGGAACTCTTCGTGCGCGAGTCCGACTCACACTTGGCCGGTTTTATTTATTAAATATCAGAAGGTATTTTACTTGCCTTATAATACCGACCGTTTAAACTTTTACTTAGCTCGTAAAAGAAAATAAAGCGAACAATCCAAGGCTTCTTTATTAATCTGATACAGCCTTAATTCTATTCTTTTGGAACAAAACTTCGCAACGCCTAAACTTTTGATAATAAGTCCAAAAAACTTTGAAGACTTGAAACTGGATTCATGTTACCGTCTGGCTTGTTGTTTGAAACAAACTATGAGACGGTAAAAAAGGCGAAGAGAAAAAAAACACATTTTCTCCATACTAATATTATAAATTCGAAAGTAACTCTGTCTGTCTGTATGTTGCCTTTTCACGCCCAAACCAATGAACGGGTTAAGACAATAGGCGAGGAGATAGATGGCATCCTGGGGAAGGACAAAGGGTACTTTTTTATCGTCATACCACGCGGGCGAAGCCGCGGGTGGAAGCTAGAACTATAATACTTTATATTGATATCCTAATAAAAGGCTAGGCAGATGATGATTGATATCCTAATCCTAACTAATATTAAAAATGCGAAAGTGAGTTTGTTTGTTTGTTACGCTTTCACGCTTAAACGGCGGAACGGATTTTATTGAAAGGCACACGGATATACCATGACCTGGGTTAGGACCTAGAATAGGTACTTTTGAATTCGGATAAACGTTCCGTGGCATAATTTCTGACCTCAACGCGGGCGAAGCCGTAGTCCAAAGCTAGTGATAATATAAAATATGAAAACATCAGTAGAAATTAAATAATGCATAAGACAAAATATGCAAAGTGTGACAGATGTGAGAAGAAACGACGAATATAAATTCTTATCGTCATTGAATTCGCAAAAACAAAAAACGAATTTCCCCCAATTCGCCATTAGGTAGAACAGTTTTCTTTATACTTCTATAGTAATTGATGGCCCATAAATCTGTGTTCTAAATCTGTCATTTAATGCCACCACGGCTATCAGTGACTCATTGTTTGGTAAATCTACTAAATCAGCATGGTTGTTGCGCTCGCACGCATTGTAAATCAATATCATCAGGCCGTAAATCTGTTTTGCCATTTGTTCAGCAGTTATCCTCAGTCACGCTATAATAAACGATTCTAGGAGAACTAGGCATTATTACTATAATTCCTAGCTTTCCTAGAATCGCCTAGTTCTCCTAACAAGCAGAATAATCCATAACGCATTATGAGCCTAGACCTCGCCATCTTGACCTATGGTGTCATTGAGATATACGTCATGAAAGTAATTGAAGATCCCATCAAAAATATAACGTGATGTGGAGGCATCTACATCGCTACATGCGAACTACGCATCATAGAACTGACGTCACACAAATCCTGCATCGCGCAAAGAGAGTTTACCGCGCGAACGACAAATATACAAAATCCCGACATCAATCGTTGGGCAGTTGGGGCGCCAGACACGACACCCGTCGTGCCGTTCTTGACAGATTTTATAAGGCATATCTGTCAAAAACTGATCATTGTGAGACCACTGACACGTTTGTAAATTAGTAGACTTGGCACCCTGGTCAAAGGATCCTCCCTTTTCTAAAGAAGATGGATGAACTTTACACCCTGTTCCTCATACCTCTAAATTAGTGACCCCGACGAATACAAGTCTCGCTACGCATTCTTCTTCCGCAAAATGATGTGAGATCTAATGTTAAAACTAAGTCTTTTAATTTATTAAGCTATAGCTATTTAGCTTTTTTTTTTATTTATTTATCTATTTGTCATCTTTATTTCTTTAATAAATAGCTTGGCCATCCCACGGCAACATAATCACGTAAGAACCACTAGTTCTCCTAACAAATAATCCGTAACGCATTATGAGCCTAGACGTTGCCATCTTGACCTATGGTGTCATTGAGATATACATCATTGGAAATATAGATCAATGTATGGTGTAATTTGCATGCATTACGTTGCATCGACTGTACATAACATTGGGTTTTATCGTGCTACCAACTAATCGGGTTGTGAAGGTCAAATAGGCAGTCGCTCCATGTAAACTATTGGTATTCAGCATCATCCGGTAGACTGGAAGCCGACCATAATTGAAAATATACTAGGCAGATTGATGTTGCATCGACTGCCGTTTTTTATTTACGAAGCCCATAATAACTCCCTTCTTCGATCCGAAATTTATTATTTACGTTAGTTACAGCTGCTTTCAACTTTACCCTTCGAGAATCGATAAAAAGAACCTTCGAGAATATTTCCAACATGATGGTTTTCAATTTTCCGATACATAATGCTTAGTAACCTTGGTAATTGCTGAGAAAATTCTTACATTATTGCTGTAGATAATCCATACTTATATTATAAATTCGAAAATAACTCTGTCTGTCTTTCTGTCTGTATGTTACCTTTTCTCGCCTAAACCACTGAACGGATTTCGATAAAATTTGGCAAGGAGATAGATGTCATTCCGGGGAAGGACATAGGCTACTTTTATCGACATACCACGCGGGCGAAGTCGCGGAAGCTAGTTACATAATATTTAAAAAAATGCTGTCTAGCTCTTAGACCAAAAAAAACCAAGACAGCTAGAGCGCTGTCAAGTGACGTGAGGCCGGTTTCGTAAACATGCGTGCACATAGTGTGGTGTAGGTAGTTAGACAGGCAAAGTAAAAAAAAAAAATGTGTATGCACAGAGCGGAGGTGTAGTTTTGGCATGCTTCAGTGTATTGTTCGCAGCGCTCTGTCTCGGTTTTTTATTTGGTCTGAGGTCTAGCTATATACTTTTCTGTATGTGCATTTGTACCTTTTCGCAGGTGCGACAAAGAGGAATCCGTATTCAATAGAGCCTTTGGCCGAGTGATGGCTAAAAGAGGTGGCATTTTACCTCCCTTTGAAGTAGTAAAGCACAATGGATCTCTTTTGTTGGGAAATTCGCATTTTTCCACTGGACAGACGTTCTTTTTGCCACTGAATTATATTCAGATTGCTGTCTACCATATTGAGGAGAAAAGGAAACCTCTCTATCAAAGGTAAAAATATATTTAATCGTATTTATAAATATAAAAATGACTGACAAAATGTGAGGGGGGCCCACCAAATATAACCCATCAAATATAAACAACTTTTAAAATGGGAGCAATCGATTTCGCAAAAAAAATTGACGTTCCCATATAAAGGTACCTACATACCCGATTCGACCATCCATACTAATATTATAAATTCGAAAGTAACTCTGTCTGTCTGTCTGTCTGTATGTAACCTTTTCACGCCTAAACCACTGAACGGATTTCGATAAAATTTGGCAAGGAGATAGATGGCATCCCGGGGAAGGACATAGACTTTTTATCGACATACCACGCAGGCGAAGCCGCGGGCGGAAGCTAGTTTTTTATAAGAAGGTAAAAATTTTACGACCCCAATTGTTTCCCTAGTAAAAAATGTTTATATCTAATGGGTAGAACACCCCATTTGTTTTTAAAGTCAGATTATATAATGCCTAATTTCAATGATTTAAGAAAAATGTGCGGATTTTTAACAACATCCTAAAAAGTAATCCATCAAAAAAATCTCTTTGAAGAAAAAAAAAAATACTTTGCTAAACAAAAAAGAGATAACAATTCGAAATTACAGTAATAACTGTAATAGGACGTTATCAAAGGAAACAACATCATACTGAATAAATAATAGCTTGTTGCAAGGAAAACGACAAGATCTGACGTAAAAAAATGAAACATGTTTACTTTACGCTTGTTAAACTAATATCACGTCTTTATTCAATCATCTGCCTATCTTTTTCCCAACAGGGTTGGGGTCGGCTTCCAGTCTAACCGGGTGCAGCTGAATACCAGTATTTTACATGGAGCGACTGCCTATCTGACCTCCACAACCCAGTTACTGTGTAATACGACACCCCTTGGTGAGACTGGTTGTCAGAGTTTCCGGCTTCTGACGACCCGTAACGACTGCCAAAGATCCACGAATGACAGCCGGGACCAACGGCTTTAAATGTTAAGCTCGAAATATTTTGTTTAATGAAAACTTTTTGAGAGATTTTCAACAGAATTTTAATAAAAAAATATAAGAAATCTTTAAATAATTTCTAGTTTTGGCAAATACATACTTGTATTTTGGTGTCTCGTTTTACCAGAATCACCGTTTGTAGTTATTATTTGGAACGTAGTACAACACTGCCTATCCTCTTGGCATAATCCTTTAGATACTCCCAATGATATTAAATTAACAGATATGTTATAAGCGCGCAATCGTGAAAACTCGAAAACATTCCAATTGTAACGTTTTTACTTGTGTGAAATGTAAAAATGAATGAAACGTAGGTATTTGTGCCGCTGCTGCGCGGAACACTTTTTTCGGTTGTTTTGTGAGTGTATAGCATATCTGTTAATATAATACATTGGGTACTCCCTTTTACATCACAAGATTCATAAGAAAGGGCGGATATCAAAATTGAGTACCCGTAAATGATTTATCTGATTTTCAGCACATCCAAATTGTGTTTTGTTCATTACAATTGGAGACCTTCAATCATTTATCAAAGCTGTACACTTTGGCATTCCTATTATTGGAATTCCGATATTGGAAGATTAATTCAATAATGTAGACAAAGGTTTTGGTAAGAAAGCAGATATTATGGATATAAAAGCCTTGAAAGCGGCCATGGATGACGTCATAAGAAATACCAAGTAAGTGAATATTGCAGAGAGCAGAGAGAGTACTTTATGAGGGTAGAATTTAGGTGAAACCATTTGGAGATTCCATGCGCCACATATTAAATGAAGTAGTCTTTTCCTGATTCTGAATTACCCTACTTATGAAGGAAATGGTTAGTTATGCAGATGGTGATCCCATTAAACATTTAGAAGACAGAATGTTTGAAGCTTACATATTTTATTTATAAGCTATTTTAATCCGACTACGGTGAAGCCAAAAGGAAAGGTTGTTTTTAGCAGTGTATGTATAATTTTGTATTTACGTATGTTCCACGGTAGTGCATAAACTAGGTACTCATCTGATTTTGATGAATGAGGTGTCAATCGGTTCCTTATTAATTTATTATGGTCCGGATGACATAGGCTACATTTTTTTCGAGTAAAATCAATATGAGGGATATTACATCCAACCGTTGGTCTGAGCATCCAACAAAATGGGGGTCTCTGAGTTTTTTTTTGTTATGTATGGAATGGGATGTCAAATGAAAGGTCGTAAAGAGTACTTTCGAAAAATATATAAGTAACCTATAGAATATAGATACTAAACCCCAAAATAATTGAAATAAAAAAGAAAGTTTAAAACTTAAATCCAACTACGACACAAACGCCAACTGAAAAGGTATAAACATTACTGTAAATATGAATGTTTTCAGGTATCGTCAACAAGCAAAAGAGCTCTCACCATTATACCATGATCGTCCCATTCCTCCTGGGAAAGAACTTTAATTTTTGATTGACCATGACATTCGTACAAAAGGGGCGTATACTACTCCAGCTCTTTACAACAAAATAAAAAAATAATAAGACTTGCTTTATAGTTCAGTTATTTTGCAGTTTCATGATCTAATTTGAAGTATTTTGAATACCAGCGGTTTATAGTTCGGTTTAGAGGTAACTTTGGATTTTTTTTCTATAGAGAAAATGTTATGTAATCGTGTTTTCGTCAAACATAGGACCTAGCATCAATCCTCAACTTTAACATAAGTATATTTATTTTAAAACTAATGCTGCAGTATTTTCGGCATAATGGAGGATCATGCAAAGCAATTTGAGGTTGGGTAGGCCCTTAGATTAGATTCTTGCTATAGTACTCTAGGTATATTTCGAACTTCCATTTATTATTTTAATATAATTATGTATCGTGTATCTATTGTTTGTAGGTATGTGTAAGAAAAGACGACGATGTCGATTATAAAAATTAATATTAACATATATATTTGCTCCAATAGCAAATATATGTTTATAATAATTTAATAAACAACGGAAACTGACGAATGGTCCATATTCTTTTTACGTTCCGCTTGCAAGACCCTTAATTAAATTCTCCTTTCCCATTTCCTTTGACGTACCTACTATATGCAAAAAGATTCAACCGAACAAAATAAACGAATTCCTCATTTATACGTTTTCCAACATCTAATATCTTTATACCACTACCGTCCTTGCCTTTGCCGACGTACATTACAAAGTCAACACGCTACAAAGTTAACTGCAAAGAAAAATAAGTTTCATGGAATTCCTTTTCAAGAGCTCGCACCACATTTTCAAAGAAAATGGGGAAAACAATTGAAAGACCTGAGTTTCGGATACTTTCAAAGCGTTGAGTTATCTTGGTTCTTATGTTGAGCTTAGTCCTTCACATGAGGAGAGTTACTCGACCGTAGAAAGGCGAGAATGTCCATACAATACTCGCGAGACAGTGTTCTCGAACTGTGAAATACGAGCATACATAATGACACGCCCGCAGGCGTAGCATGGCGCTTTCTATCTCTACGAAGAATAGACATAGCTTTTTCTATACAAAGTGACAGTTCGTTTCTTCATTTTTGACATCCACCGTAGAAATCTTTCTACAATCTGCCATTTTGTCTTTCATTTCTAACAATCTTTGTCTAGGTCTTTTTATATGTAGACTATTTCGGAAGAAAGTTTTCTATCCTTACTGTCAAAATCAAACTGACAACCGATAAATCCTATGATAAAACAAAGAATTCTGAGTCGAATTATGTAAAAGAGTGAATTTCGTAAAAAGTGCAGTTGACTCTTTCTATTTTGCTGCCGTCTCGTTCTGTCTACTGTCTACTGACAGGAAACGTCATTTTTGTCTACTCTTCCGTCGACAAAACGGTGCTCATGCTACGCCTGCTGTAATCCCCAAGGGTTGGGCAGTGGTGTCCCTCACGTATGTTACAGTCTTAGAACAATAGGTAATGCACTGATCGAAGAGTACAGTGCACAAATAGAATAAGTGTAATCCTTACATATTATAAAACAAAGTCCTCCGCCGCTTCTGTCTGTCGTCCTGTTCGCGATAAACTCAAAAACTACTGCACCGATTTTCATGTTGTTTTCACCAATGGATGGAGTGATTCTCGAGGAAGGTTTTCGTATATAATAACCGATATCCACGCGGGCGCGCCGCGGGCATCAGCTAGTACATAATAAGTGTGTATACATATGTTTAGTTAGTTTTGGTTTAACAAAGACGCTATCAGTTTTACAAGGGAGACGAATTGTTTCCATTCGGTAATCGCCTATTCGAGTCGAGTAACTTTCATCGTATAACGTCAAACACACGTATGACGGGTAAACATAGAAAAGTAAACGTTTGGACGTTCCTATTGCGTTATATAAACGGGAAGTTTAAATATTATGTGAAATGTTTTCATAATACGCCTCCAAGTCTGTTTATTCTTACTGATAGATTGTGTTATGTTTGGTGAGTGTTATTATTGGAAATAGATGTTACTGCTTAGGTAATGATTAATCGGATTCAGGTCATCATTCTCCTGCTCCCTATACTATAATTATAATTATAATTTATTTGGAGTCGATGCAACATATTTCTCTATTAATCGAACTCTCGGTAGTCACCCTTTCTAGCTATATCATCTTTCACACAGTCCATCCATCGCTTCTGTGGTCTTCCCCTTTTGTGAATCAGATTTAGGTATTAACAAGCTATTTGGTATACAGGCAAAATATATTAATTTTCCGCTACACTGCCAAAATTCGTTTTGATTGTGTGTGTAATTTAACTTTTTGAGCTTAAGAGAGTGTCATAAAAGGACTGTTGACTACTGAAAACACTCACAATATTGCAAGGTATCGGCCTGTATAGCAAATAGCTTGTTCCAACTGCACTCGTACTTATATACCTACTTGCAGGGGTGTATTTACCCTAGGGCCAAAAGTGCCATGGCCCGGGGCGGTAGGCTGCGAGGGGGCGTATTCCACACCTCGCGCTCAACTTTAGCCTTTCTTTTTGAAGAAATTTAAAATAAGCCAAAAATAATCAAAAATTAAAACTCATTTGGTTGTAAATTTGATAGACATCAAGACGCGGGACTATCGTATATAGGCCGAGTCACACCGGAATGGTAGTGGCCGGCAGCGACGCGGCGAGCACTTTCAATGTGAAATAATTTTAAACTTTATCTACATATTTAAAAGACCAGTATCGCTTGAAAAGCTTAAAAAGGTAGAAACTAAACTAGTCAAGAGAAGACTAGGTGCGCGGGGTGTGAAGGTCGCGCGAGGCCGCCAGCGGCGACGCCGGGGGCCGCTGCCGGCCACTGCCATTCCGGTGTGACTCGGCCCTTACTGACCGGCGGCGTGTCGGTCGGTCCGACTCCAACGCGACTCGGGACTAGTTTCGTTGCTTTTTTTTTCCTTTTTTATAGGGCGGCAAACCTTTCAGGCCCAGGGCGCTGAATCTTAAAATACGCCTCTGCCTACTTGCCTCGATTTAATAATCCCTGCTACATTAGTTATAATGATACGTTTTTATGTAAGATACCTACCATTATCCGATCACGTATCACGCTAATTAGGAAACAGAGCGGAGCGTAATTAAATACGTAACAATATCTCATTATATACATTCATGTAGAGTGTATACATCCTTACATATTATAAAACAAAGTCCTCCGCCGCGTCTGTCTGTCGTCCTGTTCGCGATAAGCTCAAAAACGACTGCACCGATTTTCATGCTATTTTCAACAATGGCTAGAGTGGTTCTCGAGGAAGGTCTTAGTATATAATTTGTCGCGGACGAAGCCGCGGGCATCAGCTGGTATTATTATAAATTAAAATCGCCTTTCGAGTTTGTCTATTACTCCGCGTTGTTCTGCTAAACCACGCAACAGATTTTGAGGTTTTCACCATCGTTTAGAGAATCTATTCTATAAGGTTTATGAGTATAATACGTTAATGTTTAAGTTATCTACATATTATAAGTAAGAAATCTCAATGTTTTATCAAGTCGTAAAACCCATGCGAAGCTGGAGCGGGTCGCTAGTAACGTATAAATTACAGATAATAATTGCTACTCATATTTATACAACATGAATATCAGTTATTAAATTATCATCATAATATGTAGGTACAATAGTTCAAACATCGATATAAGATAGACCGACGATTAATCTAGTTACATTCAACTCGATTATGTCACAATGTAATTATGCCTCCATCTTGAATGGTAACCACATTTCTCTATTATTCGAGGGACACTGTCGTCTGGTTGGCAAATCAAATCTTCACCCAGACAAATAGATATAGCGCGTATTGGGCATATTGGTTGATTCGCACAAAATTACTCGCCCGAAACGGACGAATCGATTCGTCCATTTCGGGCGTCCGTAAATAACTCTAGAAATACGTATAAAGGCTCGTACATATTGGCGCGAATTGCCGCGCGACGCGACGCCGCGCCGCCGCAATTTTCGCCGTGAAGTCGTGCCAGTATGTAAGAGCCTTTAAGCAATTGGCACATTTTGAATTTTATTCAGTATCTAAACTTAGTGTACTTTTTCCTTAAATAATCCTTATCCTTACTAATATTATAAATGCGAAAGTGAGTTTTATTTATTTATTTATTTATTTGCTTGTTACGCTTTCACGCTAAAACGGCTGAACGGTTATAGATGAAATTTGGCACATGGGTAGACCATGACCTGGAATAGGACAAGGGACTTTTTATCTCGATATTCCCATGGGATCGAAACTTACGCGGTTGAAACCGCGGGGAGCAGCTATAATAACATCGATTCACTAGTTTCGGGTGAGTAAATTCGTGCCAATTCGTGGCGTTTATAGAACGCAAAATTCGTGCGTTCTACCAATAAGCCACGTATTGTATAGATAAACAGTGGAACAAGGGAGTGCGGTCTTCGATAGAGATAAATGAACTCCTTAGGGCAAAAAGGTCAGATAGGCAGTCGCTCTATGTAAAATACTGGTATTCAGCTGCATCCGGTTAGACTGGAAGCCGACCCCAACATAGTCGGGAAAAGGCTAGGCAGATGATGATGATTACTGATAGACGCTGATGTATGCATAAAACTCGGGCTGAAAGCTAAGACAAGTGATGACATGTCAAAGCACGACAGACGACATTACGACCATGTTTTCTGGGAAAAAATACCTGTGCTGTATTCGTATACAAATGTACGTAAAGGCACATAGGTAATGTGCAATAACAGAGCTTGGAAAGAAACAAATGACGACAGAAGCACACTGTCGCATTATCGAGCGACATTTCCCTCGTTTTTGAAACGAAAGCAAAAAAGCATGTCTGCCTGCAATATCCCCAGTTCTCAATATTACAAAGTGTAGAACCATATCACAGCCTAGACTCTCTTTTGTCACGAACTGTCGGCGACGGTGACGAAATATCGATTTGAGCCCAAACGTCTCGCGTCCCCCGAATTCAATGCATAATTCGGAGCTTTCGGTAACCCTATTAGTCTGAAGAGGCTTCGAATAATGTGATTTCAAATCATTTAGGTGCACAAATCAAAAATGTGGAATTCGAGATTTAATTCCCAACAAATTATTAATGAAAATCTTTTTGTTGTAATGTTTTAGGTACACTGCTAACAAATCAAAACGTTTACGTATTACAAAATCTATTTTCATGACGTTTACGGTAAACGTAGGTTACGGTGGACCTTGGGCTCAACAAGCTCGATCGATAAGTACCTCTTACAGAAATAGAATTCCTATACAAAAATAATTAATTAATCCGCCTTCATTTTCCCTTATGTAAAGAATATAATTTAATGTAAAGCCAGATGAATGAAGAAAAAATTATAAAGAAGCTATATGAAAAGACATTTGAAGACTGCATCAGTGAGTTCATGTTCAAAATGAGAGAGATAATGTCCAACAGAAGATGCAAATCTATATTATAAAGTTAAATAAAAGAGTAGGTACCTACTTATTTATAACTATTATTCAAGAATCATTATAAGTGACAAAATGCGAGACTAACTCAAGTTCCACTTCATTTAAAATTTAATAAAATCTTCATACTCGAGAGCTCTTTACGCCTTACTTATGCAGAAACCAGCCAGTCCTATATTATGAGCCGTAAACAAAGATGGTTATCACTGAATATGCAAATAATGTTATCGCTGGCAGGAGAGAAAGAGCAAAACAGCTTGTGAAAAAAATGAGGCGCTGATTCGAAATTCAAGTGTCGATGAAAAGGAATTTTAAAGTAATTGCGATCTTATTTATTCATCCGGTATTTTGTTTATATTTCGTTTGCAAAATATTTATCGAGGATTAAATTATAAAAGTAGGAGGAACTGTAACAGAGTTGTATGAGCGCTGATTAGCCTAATCCTATAGATATTGTAATGGGTAAATACTGAGTATTATGTTTCAGCCACTCAAACTCACATTTCATATAAGAAAAAAAGATTTTCTTGCAAGTGGAAATCTCAAAGCTTGCCCACACTTACATCTGTAACCAGACCGCTGCCTTTCAAGTTCATAATAAAATTTCGTATTCCTCCCGACTGAATTGCTGCCTCGGTAGCCAATCTAAACGGAGATTAGCCAAGTACACAGGAGATATAGAGCACAAGTGTCTGTGCAAACACACTCTCGGTTCTTTTACTCTCATAGATCCAAATTTCGTGTTACCAGCGCTAGTAACAAAACAAAATTATTGGCAACTAGCTGCGCACCGTGGTTTCACCCGCGTAAGTCTCGATCCCGTGGGAATATCGGGATAAAAAGTATCCTATGTGTTAATCCAGGTTATAATCTATCTGTTTGCCAAATAACATCAAAATCCATTCAGCCGTTTTTACGTGAAAGAGTAACAAACATCAATCCATCAATCCATCCATCCATACATACTTACTTTCGCGTTTATAATATTAGTTAGAGTTAGATTAGATAAAATCTTCCATTTATTTCCTGACGGCTGCTCTAATGTGGACAAGGTTTTAGTTTATTAGACCGACTAAAGTTACTAGGAAAATAGAAATTGTAGTTTACTTTAACTATCGATATGTTGTTGGAACTGCATCCCTTGCGGCTTTGAAGTTACGGAGCGTCTAACTTCTAAGTGATTGGATGGAAACCTATAGTTGAAAGTTATACTATAAACTGGTATCTTTCGTTATCTCAATTCAGCGCAGCGTAGCAAACCATGGAGTATAAAATGGAAACTTTGAGTTTATATAAAATCGAGTTGGAATTTATCTAGTGAGAAGCGAGGACGATCGTAAAACCAATGGACATCAAAATCTGTGAGCTAAATCGAAGGCAAGATATATAACATAACTCCTTTTCAATGAGAAAGTGGCTTCTGAATTAATTATGTAAATAATAAATAAATAATAATTTATTTTCCAAAGTTATAGGTAGTTAGATAAGTTTTGTGATCTCGTTTTCGAAAACGATTTCGATGAAAGTTGCAATATAGGGGTTATAATATGAGGTCGAAAAATCGATCGATTGATTTATATCTGGAACAATTACTTTTTTCTATTTTCACCCGAGCAAAGCTCTGTCTACCTTAGAATAATGACATAATTATTCAATTATTAATGATTATAATTATTCAATTTTTTACAGTTGTAATAGCAATCACTTCAATTGGTTTAAATAGGTTTTTATTTTTATTTGAATTCTAATTTTATTATCATTAGTCATTTAGATAGATTATTTTCTGTTTGTGAATGTGAGAACGTTGTAGGCTTATTGGACTGTAGATTTATTGAACATCTTCTATTTTTGTTAAGTACCTGGTACTTACTTGTTGAAAGGCCTACATTGTCCTCCCATGCCTACCAACACTGTAATTTGAAAGTATTGTAAAAGCCAATTATTTTTAAAAGAGTAACCATGGAGTTTCTTGCCGGCTCTTCTCCATAGGAAACGACCAATTGGAACCGTGCACCTAGCTTCTGACGTTTCATAAGTGCCCATGTAGGTTTATGTGAAATAAAATATTTTGATTTTGATTTTGATTTTGACATGGCAGCATGGAATTAATATGTACTATTTATGGAATAAGTAAGAACTATCCTATACCTACAAAAAATGAGCATTCTCTATTTTCAACAGAGCAGAGCTCGGTCGCCCAGGTACTGTACAAAGAAATGAGCAACTTTTACAGTATAGGACTTACAGGTGCACAGAGATCAATGATCCCATGCTAATTGCTTTGCTAATTAAAGATAGTTTGGTGCCTCATTTAAAACACGGTACTAAAGTCTAATTTTTAATTTCGTAGACTAATTTGACAGGTGCAAATGTCAAACTCGAAATTGAAAAAACAAACAACAATCACTTGAAATGCCAAATTAGTCTACGAGATAAAAAAACAGACTTAGTATTTTTCTTTCTATCATTTTTACTTTGGAAGTTTAAAGGGGAGGCCTTTGCCCAGCTGTGGGACACACAATAGGGAATGAAAAAAAAAAAAAACTTTTTACTTTACCTGCATTGATAATTCACACGAGTGACAAGAGCCAATGAGGTGTTCCATCCCCGAAAAGCAATAAACCTACCTAAAGATATAATTCATAATAATAATAGCTATTTAGGGAAAACATTACAAACTCCTGTCACGTCAATCTCCTAAACTTCGGAGGATCATTTTACGGCTGTAAACTTTGATATTACTGCCGAAGCAGTAACTTTGAATGTCATTTCTAACGATAATAAGTCTACGTGGGGCTGTTATAGACTCAATCTCTTTGAATTACTATGTAGGTACTTATTTACTTGACAGATAGGATGTACAGAAACCTGCAGTAATTAAGGTTTTCTGAAACGACGTTCACTAGATGGCAGCACTGAGACGTCAGGGCCAGCTACCTGTCAAAAGTGTCAAAGCGTCAATATTTTCTTTAGTTGTGACCATAGAGTAAAGTAATATATAGGGGTTGTGACTGAATGATGAACGTCAGCATACATATATTTTACATTCATTGTAGAAATGGAAGACCTCTTGTCAAAGTTGCCCAGTTGCGCCAGCTGGTGCCGTGAATTTTCTTGAAAACCCTCATTGGTTACCCATCTCGTTTTGACAGACTTAACGAATTATCCCGTGTATCCTTTAAGTAAGCTACAAAAACATCCGAAACCGAAGAGATGAAATGCTAAAACATCTACTGCTAAAATACTTTCCTTCGCTTAAAACTACTAGAATATTCAACTATGTAATATGTTGGAGCAAACTGCCTACACAGCATCAATATCGAAAAGATTTTGTAGTGCCGATAAACTGGAGCGAGAATAAATTGAACAGCTATATCGACTTTATCACAAGAAAAGCGAAAACTATTTTCTCCTTTGAATCATCTGCCAGGGTTGAAAGAAAGAAAGAAAGAAGAAAGAAAATAAATTTAGTTGCGGGTTAGTCCGAAAATACCGGGACCTTGGCAACAGGCATCTGAAGGAACACGGGTGGGTTTTAGTCAGTAAAAGTCTGACACGCCCTTCCGCTCCACCCAGAGCAGGAGAAGACATTGGACGACTTCCAAATTAAAAAACAATCTTTGAATCACAACAAAAAAAACATAGGCATGATTGATCCCAGGATTGCCTATATATTTTTTTGTTGTGAATGATTATAATAACTCATCATCTGCCTAGCTTTTTCCCATCTATGTTAGGGTCGGCTTCCAGTCTAACCGGATGCAGCTGAATAACAGTATTTTACATGGAGCGACTGCCTATCTGACCTCCATAACCCATTAACTGGGTAATATTACGTTATCCCTTGGTAAGACTGGTGGTCAGACTTTCGGGCTTCTGACGACCCGTAACGACTGTCAAACATCCACAAATGACAGCCGGTACAAACGGCTTAACGTGCTTTCCGAGGCACAGAGGAGTCTCTGTATGTAAAGATGGTCGCCCATCCACGGAAAAACCTCAGCAAGCGCAGCTTAACCTGATGGATCGATCTGTGCGGATGTTATAACGTAGCCACGAGCTCCTCCAATCTGCTCTCTATAATAACTATGCTATGGTACCGTAAAGTTACAGATATACTGGGAGTACAGAAAGTCAGTGACGCATTAAAAACCCATAAATAGCTCAACACGCTTAAAGAAGAAGTGCTTCTCTTCCACATTTATTATGCGCACGGCCAAAGTGTGGAACTCTCAGCCAGCATCTGTGTTCCACGTATAACCCGTCAGCCTTCAAAACAAGAGTGAACAGGCATCTTCTGGGCTTACTCGTTCCATCATAGACCTCATCTATCGCTTTCCATCAGGCGAGATTGAGGTCAAGAGCAGTCCCATAACACAATAAAAAAACTTTAAAGATGTAAGTACAAGATAAAGCAACCCATAAATAAATCAGATATTTTATACGAACAATATATAAAATAATAAAATATAGAAGACCCGAATAAATGAATTATGGGAATGAATGAAACCATCGCCGTATCACTGAAGGTTTTCTATATACATATATCGGTCATAAAGAGGAAAAAAATGGGCTCCCACCTTCGTTGCGTTATCTCTAGGGAGTCTTATTTATTGCGGTCGTAGTTCTTAGGCACTGCCCACTGAGAATCATTAGTTTAATACTGAAAATAGACCAAGTGTGGGTAGAATTAATTAAGGTCAGATTAGGTTTATTCATTTGACTCATCGTACTATAAAATGTCCGTTATGATCACGCAAACGTAGCGAACATTCCCGTGGTTCTAATCCTACAAAGATAGTCTAGATACTCGTAGATAGTCAAAGCTGTGAACTCGTCCAACTGTTAGTCGCTAAATGCACGCACATTAGAAAAGCACAATGACGTGGCGCGAGTGGACTGCTGTCACGCACACCAGCATAACCAAGATGGCTGTCTTTTTTAGTTATTTTGCAGCGCAACATTCTATCTGGACATCCTTACATATTATAAAACAAAGTCCTCCACCGCGTCTGTCTGTCGTCCTGTTCGCGATAATAATAAAAAATATGCACCGATTTTCATGATGTTTTGTGTTTTTACCATTAAATATTCAACATTCCGTAGAGGACTTAGGGGATGATCTTCTAAAAAACCTTTCTCAGTGCAATCTACATTTAAAGGGACATGAAGGCGTGGCGCGCCGTAGCGGCCAATGCCCTGTTTATCAAAAGTTATAAGTCTACACGTTCACAAGTTACCTAGAATGTTAATTTTCGTTAAATTCATAGCTCATCTCCATATTCATAATCAACCTTAATGTTCCCACTGCTGGGACACAGGCATCAGGTCATCTCTCTCTTTTGACCACATTTTAAAAAAGAAAATCTAATTTGAATATTTATTGCGGTACTTGTAAACTTGTAAGACGGAACAGAGAGTCGCCGGACACTCTCAGGATTTGTTATGATTTTCTACAAGTTGTAACTTACAAATATTTTTTTGCTAAACAAAATCACGAATAAAAGTGTCAAAATGTAAGTACTTGTAAACTAAATAATGACATTTGGTAATACAAGGCTTGTAAGTTTTGATAAACAGGGCACAGGTCGCAACGGCCAACGATATAGTCGTTATGCGTGTGATTTCATACTAATGTATCTATCTCGCTGGCGGCTGCGAGCGACGTGGCCGCTGCGATCTGGCCGCTAGTAAGCTATTGCCCTTATATTATCTTGCACATAGTTTCTATCTCCATATCAAGGACAGCATGACGTAAGATTGTGGCAGGTCAGATTAACAACATGACAAGTTAATAACAGTCCAGTGTTCCTTATCTAATGTAGTTAAACCACCCACTTTTGTCTCCGGTTATCTTAGAAGGCGGCTGTATTAAGTGCATAGATGCTGATTGCTGTGTCATCTAAGAAAATGAAGCGATTTGATTTCCATTACTGAACAATTGTGTGTTAAAGTGTATGGATACTACACACATTGATGTATCAAAACTGATTTACATCCGACACCTCCACACTTCAGGTCCAGTTGTGATGATCCAACATCGTCAGGCGCTAGGTATTTGTCTGGCATTTTGCTGAAAATCACATGGGAAATCAACAAATGACTTCTCCCGCTCTGGGCGGAGCGGGAGAGCGTGTCAGACTTTTACTGACTAAAACCCACCCGTGTTCCTTCAGTTGCTTGCTGCCAAGGGCCCCGGTATCCCTTTCGGACTTTCCAGCAGCCCTGGCAGGCATCGGTCCTAGCGGACCCCGCCAATTGTGCTGACATACATATCTTTGAGGCGCGCGTGGATCACGACTTGCCGTCGACTCGGGCCTGGTCCTTATCGGACGGCGAGCTAGCCCATTGCTCGCCTCCGCAAGCCCGCGCCTACGGTGGCCGGGAATCCACCTGGGATTCCCGACGCCCGGGGCGTCTCTTGCGGTGGCGGTTAGGGGCGTGAGGGCGCAAACCTTGCCTCTCCCTCACGCGTTCCGCCTCCTCCTTCGCACGCATTACTGCTTCGCAGAAGGAGGTGACGGCTTCCCATGCCCTCTCTCTCCGTACCATGGCCTGGACCAGGGCCGGACGCGAGAGGACATCGCCGCCAATCTAGACCTAACCTAAATTTTACCTGAATGTCACCCTAATTGCGTAGTACACGATCGATGATAATCTGAATCATTTTGAAGGATATTACTTATCCATTGCTTCATTCATATTTTCGAAATGGCCGCTCAACAACGTAAATAACGCAATGAATATTACTAAGCTGTCAAAATGAAACAGATTGTGATCTTGTGTTACCCAATTAAGGTGCTGGGCCTATTATCGGCGCAGCCGTGGGGCTCACGTTCTTGAGAATCTCTTACTCGCCTTTACACTTTTTTTTTTGTGGGCCTTTTAATTTGTGCTAAATTACTGTATTTTCTTTAAAGGTCCAGAAGTCCAGACAGCATGTTTAACGACCCGTCAATCATCTTTCTGGACTAATTATCCTACTCTGTAGAGCTTCAACATTTTTATACCCCAATGATGTCATTGTCGCAATAGTTTTCGGGAGCCACGAGGTTTCGATGCTAAGTAGTTCAAGTACCTAGGAATTTATAATGTAGGTAAAATGCTCAGTATGTGCAGCGTAAATTATTGTCATAGTTTTCTTACCTGAAATAAAAAAATAATTCTGGCTGTTCTTATTTTGAAAATATTAATAAAAGCTGATAAGATTACCTATTAACTACATCAAGAGGATCTCCCCCAGTCCTTATGGTACAAACGAAACTACGGCAATTACGGGCTGACCGTTAATTAAAGCATTCAATTGAAGAGTCCTGTTCGGAAGTGGGCGTTTACGAGCTATTATATTGATTTACTACAACGTGAAGTATCAGACAGATGTTTTATACCAGTAGGTACAATATCAGGTTTATACTTTACCTACAAGTTTTTTGTATAGGTACCTACCGAACACTTGCTACTAATCAAGTTATTTACTTAGGGGTTTATTTAAAAACGTTGCGTAAAATTAAATGATGTTCAAACGTCAAAAATAAGTATATGGTTAAACGGGCGCTAATCATTACTTAACTATGAGCAACGTTTATAAATAAACGCCCTGAGTCTATAAGTTACTTAAGAAATTCATTTATAACCCTTTTTCTCTCCTGATGTATTAATATAATTTTGGTTTACATTAAATCACTCACGATTAAACTCGAATTCCAAGATACTATCTTCTCCAAGATAGTAGCCACTGGAAGCGCTACTAGACATTACACTTTTGTGTCACCTATGTCAAATCGAAGTCAGAATTGGAATCGGTTTTAAATAAATGTCAAATCCATTCCTGCATACGTTCGAAAAAAAAACTGCCAACAACATAAATAACGCAATTCATGTCGTGGAACTGTCAAAATGAAACAAATTAGTCATTCAGTTACGAAAATAAGTTACGCAATTAAATAGTAGGGAAGCATGGCACAAAAGGAAGGAACCTATACTCGGCATTAGGTGGAACAATGCTGCTGATGATGATGATGGATTACGTCTACACTAGGAAGTTATATAAAAAACACTTAAAAAAGACCTTCGTAGATCGCTCATACGTGCATTTTAAATATTCTGGAAGGCTAGTCTAGCCAATAAAAACAAAACAAACTTTAAAATAAATACCAACGTTATTTAAATAACCAACTCATTCAAGTTATGTTAATGATAACAATTAGTAGAATTATCTTTTAAAATGACTCGTGCACGTTAATTGCTTTAACTATTTAACTGTCGTCGGCCGGCGACGAGGCATCAATTTTGTTATTACAATGGAACATTACACTGTTTGTGTTTGGAAGGTAGTTTTGCATCGATTAAGAGACACCACATTACTTTTTATCTGTCGTGTATATTATTCAAACCTTCAAACATGGAAGATTACCAATTGTTTGTAGGTACTTACTACT
Organism: Lithophane socia; assembly: GCA_947522985.1. Taxonomy (NCBI): domain Eukaryota; kingdom Metazoa; phylum Arthropoda; class Insecta; order Lepidoptera; family Noctuidae; genus Lithophane; species Lithophane socia. The sequence continues at coordinate 5,405,387 of OX383267.1, forward strand.
TCCATGTGTTAATTATATCTGGCCAGTACGTCAGTATCAACAGAGAAGCGCTAGTTTCCTTTCGTTTTTGTTCCTTTTGAAATGAAAAGGGCGAATATTTGAAATTAGAAAACTTCCGATTTTCTTTTATTTTCGGCGGTGCGTTTTTGTGCAAAACCGTCGGCTTCCAAGTTTAGAAAACGGATTGCAGATAGCGTGTCTGTGTTTAGTTTATATACCTACCTACAGCACAATGGAGTCTATAGGTATAGCCGTCCGCCTGTGATTGAATTGTTATTCAAATTTTTGAGGAGGTAAGTAGGCACCTAACCTACTTACTTATGTGAATATTATTCAATGCACAATCGCAAACTACATTTTGTTATTTTGTCTCTATGCCATTATCTTATTGATATTTTGTTATCAAGTTAGATAGGTACATTGCTTCTGACACTCAAGATATAATAGTGGGATTGCAAACCTCTTATTTATTTAAAGGAGAATCGGCAAAAATTTATGGAAGCTGGTCTAAAGGCGCGTTTCCATTATGCAAGTGATTTGCATACTAGTTGCAAGTTGCATGCAAATTGTATAGTGGAAACAACAACTTGCAAACAAGTTGCAACTTGTATGCAATTAGGTTTAAACTTGTACGCACAATAATCAAGTCGGCACATTTGCACGCAAGTTGCAAGCGCATGCGGTCGTGCATAGAGGATTACTTTGTTTATGACTTTAACTAACTTGTATACCACTAAAATCTTGTATGCAAGCTGCAAGTTGAACAAAATCGTGTTTCCAATTCAAATCACTTGCACACAAGTCTGACGTCATACATGTATGCAAACACTTGCATAATGGAAACGCGCCTTAGAACAACCACACAGTAAGTCATTAGATAGGTATTTTAATATAATACAATAACTACTATGGCGATAGGTCTGTCCTGCGCTCCTGCGAAACATCGCCACAACTTTTTTCACACGGCGATTTCAAATGAGCCACCCCATAGTATTTGATGCTCTATATTAAAATGCCTAAACATAGGTGTTATTGGTTGTGGGGACAATTTTGTCCGGTCCTCCTTTACTTGATATGCAGTTACACTAGTAATAACTTTGAGCACTTGACGATAACCGTAAACCGTAATACACTTTAAGATTACATTAATTAACTATAATTATGCTGGTAAGTATTAAAACGATTATGTAAGCAGTTCTAAACGATCATAATATTTTGATCAAAGATATAAATATGTCTAGATAGACATTCAAAGCTGTGAATTCATCAAAAAAATAGCGTCCAACTGTTGGCTAACAGCCGGCTAAAGAAATGAAAGACTAATAATTATTTTCTTTGGGAAAACATCTTTACCTAAGCGTTTTATCCCCTTTTTTTTCGTAAATATTTCATCACACAAAAAGATTTATAAAGTGATCATTTTAAATTTATTACAAAAACTATAGCGTCTTGTAAAAACTTAGATAATAACAACCTAAAATGAGAAAATCTAATTTTACATTTTGTCTTTATCTATGTGGCCTCGGTAGTTTTTTGCCTAAGTTAGGTATAGTTAGGTATCTAATATTAACATACTTACATTAATAATAATATTTTTTATTGAGAAACAATTTTATTAAGTTTCCTACTAGTTTTTTATATCATACTTTCCCCTTGTCTTTAACTTAATCTTTTGCCTTCTCCGGCCCTTCAATCAGGAACAAAAGAACAGAACAGAAGAAGTCAAAATCCTCTAAGTAACATCAGTCTGAGGATATTTCAATAAAAAAACTTGAATCTAATTTGTCAAAGAAATGTCAGAATTGCAATAATTTTGGAAGAAAGTTCGTTACTTCGAAACATGATTATCAAAAAAACTTTATAATATTAAATATAATTTGCCTTATTAATATTTTCCTTTAAAAACAAAAGACAAACCGAAAATTCTTGGAAAGGATAGACGTTGACTTTGGGAAAAATAAATATTTATTTAGTTATTAAAACTTTATGGACAAGTAAAAAAATACGGCGGACTTAATGCCTGAAGCATTAAGCAAATGTTATTTTTGGAATAAAAATGACAATCCTACTCAAAATCAGATAGAACATGATAAAAATAAAATGACTATTTAAAATACATTATTATTATAATTATACCTAACTTGTTTTCTTTAAAATATTTATTTGCCAGTCCATGGAGATACATGTAGATTATCATACCTCTATTATTAGGACCATTATTGTACAATGTTATGTTACCATGTTGCTTTATTTGCAACATGGTAACATAACATTGTACAATAGCTACCTATTGTACAATGTTATGTTACCTATTACATTCTATGGCTAAGTAATAACATCCGCTGCCGCGGTTAGTCTATGGATGCGTTACCATCGTAACATACAGAGTCCCCTCCGCGGGTCGGAAAGCATTTCGATCTTTCACAGTCGTTACGGGTCGTCTGAAACCCGAAAGTCTGACAACCAGTCTTACTAAGAGAGGTATCGTATTACCGACCCCAATATAGTTGGAAAAAAGCTAGGCAGATTGATTCTATGATTCTTCAGCAAAAGATAATAAAACATCCAGGAAAAATCTAACATTCGAAACAAGATCTTTCTAAACAATTTTTCTTTATTTTCTTTCTTTCTGAAATACCATTTAATAAAGGACACTTTTTCTAACTGTATTGTGCGGTCCAAATAATCTCATGCTAAATTGGGTAACAAGAAAAGGTATCTCCAATTCAATAATATGACAAATTATCTGAACTTTCGTCCTTAGCTAGTCAACATCTTAGCCAACCATTATCATTTATCATTGAAGCACAACCTCTTTTGTGGTATCATGTTAACTTGGAATGGATCCAGAGAATTCTGAATGGGCTAGATTAACAATAGGAGTAATGATACGAATGATGAATCGAGGATTTCCGAAGGAAGGATGGGATTTCTTGTAAGTCTAAGTACGGATGAAATCAGTTGGGATCCGACAGGATATGGGAAATGAAGTGTAAAAATCTCTGAAGTGGAAAGTACGTGTTGGAATTCTTTAAAGGAGGAATAGGGTCTTTTCTTTCAGATAATTTCATTTAATAAATACTGATAGTGATATCAAATTCTTTTTTGTTTCATTAATTGTTCATTTCATTTAATTTATAAGCGAGTGAAAGATGCCGAAATCCAACATCGTTGGATCAGTTCACTTTTGATTCATTTTGTATTCAGATGTTTCTACTCGAGTGAAAGATGCTGAATGAAAGACAACTGAATAAAAATTACTAATAAAATATTACCTCTGGAACTTATACCTCCAAACCTAAATTAAGTACTTAATTTTCTATTAAATACCTAAAACATGACCCCAATAATTTATGAATAAGAAAGCCTACCAAAAAAGGTATATCGGTAACCACTGAATGTCATCTTTGAGCAATAAAAGAAAGGTATAAGTCACACGAATGATCTTCAGAATAGAAAGGACGATACAAAGGTCAAGGTGAACGCACTTTTAGGAGAGGTCAGAATAACTTGACAGTGAAGAGCACCTAATACCCATAATCTTGATTTAATAGTCTTGATTTAAGGCCCTACGCCCTACCCTACCTCAAGTTTTATCTCGCTCGCACCATACTACTCGCGGCCTGAGTGAGAGCCAGATGAAGTGGGGGGCTTCAAGACTCGAATAGTTTTACTGTGAAAATAATTAATTATAAAAAAAAAACATAAGACCTGCTTTATAGTTAGTTCAGTTATTATGCAAAAATTCATGATCTAATTTGAAGTATTTTTTTAATACCAGCGGTGTATAGTTCGGTTTAAATAATGGCTTTGGATTTTTTTTCTAAGAAGAAAATTTATGTAATCGTGTTTTCGCCAAACATAGTATACCCACCAAGCATCAATCCTCAACTTTAACATTATATCAAAATTAGTGCAGCAGTATTTTCGGCATAACGGAGGATCATGCTAAGCAATTTGAGGTTGGACAGGGCCTTAAGAGGCCGTATATGAAATATTGCCGATTTTAATAATTTACGTGATTTTACAGGCTTTAAAATAGGTACCTACTGTGTTTCTATAACTTTTAATGCACATCATGAAAGATCATTTCAATTATGATTAACGAATAATGATGATGATTTATTATGATTAATTGTTATCGAACTTAGTACTTAATTTTAAAATTATTACCTAGGTAATAATGAAGTTTAGTACCTATGGAAAATAGCTACTTGTATAATATTTTACTATTGTAAACCTTTTTTAAGAATAAATTATATAATTTAAAAAAAATTAGGTTGTAAATGATAGCCTTTTTGTCACATAGAGATTTTTTTTTAGAATATACGAAAACCCACGAACATGTCCAGCCAACTGAAAATCAATGTAGAGACCAAATCATTGAGACGGAAAAGCATTGTGAAAGCGGAAAGCCAGTAAAATAGATGTTGTAGGTCAAATCGATATTTACAATATACTTATATTATTACAACAATTCAATAATATACAAGAATATAATGAATACAGCATTATGAATAATTGGTTGTCTGTAGTGGTATCTATGTTTCTCTGATTATTTATTTTAGAACTAACAATACTTTTACAATAAGTTAATTGTAAGAATTTAAGGGTACAGTCCAAATTCAAATTCAAAATTCAAATTCAAATTCATTTATTGGTGTGATTTTTAGTACATTTTACATGAGATCTTATTAATAAAAAATTGGTTCCTCAAAAATCTACCTTAGAGGTGTACACTCTTTCACTACACTCTTTCCAGCCGTCACTTTCATACTTACCACCTGTCATTTGGACAATAATAAAATAACACTAGACATTGTTCAACTGACAGATTGATGTCAAGAACCCATTTTGTCGGCCGGACTGTAGTCAGAGTAAAACGAATTCATTATTCATACTAGAGGTGTCATTAGATAAATATTTTTCTTTATGCCAATACAAATAGCAATAAAATTGTTATCTGACCAGTAAGTACCTTGCTGCATGTATTACACGAGATGAGAATTAGCGCCTGTTTGTGGTAACGATCAATCCAATGTACTTACTACTACAGACCACATTGTAAAAAAAATACACGAAATCGCACAAGTTTGTGTTTGGGATTTTAGTACTTAGTGCCCAAACTGTTTTTTTATGTGAAAATTAAGGTAAAGGAGTAGAGTGTTTATCAGTTGTTTAGCCTAAACACCATTTAAACATGACATTTTTGTATGGATCTTGACATAAAACTGACATTAAACAGGCGTTGAACAAGTGTCTAAGTTTTTGTGGTAAGGCCCTTAATGTCAAGCGATTAGAACGCTTATAACACGTATATCTAGAAGCATTTTCCCATCAAATAATTTATAAGACAAAAGCAATTATTAAAGGATTATTTAAAGATAAAAAAGAAACTCATAACGAAAGGTATGAAAGTTAGTGCCCATATAAAGACAGCAGCGGATTAAAGTTACCGCTCTATTATGTCTGGTAGCTCTAAAGCCGTCGTAAAATATAGAAACGTCGTGTGCTCGCCTATAAACCTTATATTAGATTAAAAGGTATTACGAAATCGAATTTCAGTTATAACTAGCTTCTGCCCGTGACTTCGTACACTGGGGGGTCGTAAGACAACACAATAATATAGGTACTACAATAACAGCCACATAATTATAAAACTTCCCTGTATACTACGTACGTATGTAGTTTTGTTCTCAGCAGCCAAAATATACAGAGAGTCAGAGGCCCTAGACCAAGTGACATTCTATCAGCAATAACGATGATGGAAAAGGCAAAAATGTATAGGACTGACATAAGCTATCGAAAAGCTTATGTCAATCCTGTTGAAAGTCGTTGTAGAAATACGAAACGCTTTCGAAGCGATTGTCACTTGTCTAGGCCCTGAGGACTCAGAACGGTGACGCGAGAGCAAGCGGTATTACGAAATCGAATTTCATTTATAATTCATTTATAATATAATTTAAAAGTACCCATACTAATATTATAAATTCGAAAGTAACTCTGTCTGTCTGTCTGTATGTTACCTTTTCACGCCTATACCACTGAACGGATTTGGACAAAATTTGGCAAGGAGATAGATGGCATCTTGGGGAAGGACATAGGGTACTTTTTATTGACATACCACGCGGGCGAAGCCGCGGGCGGAAGCTAGTAAATAATATACCATCATCTAGATAAATCTATTTTATCTGGATAAACGTCTTTCATCATCCTGATATGTTGAATTTTCAGAGGAGCTCGTGGCTAAGGTAATAACAGCCGCACGGGTCGATCCATCAGGTTAAGCTACGTTTCCTGGGGTTAGACCGTGGATGGGTGATCATCTTTACATACCGAGACTCCTCCGTGCCTCGGAAAGCACGTTATGCCGTTGGTCCCGGCTGTCGTTCGTGGATCTCTGGCTGTCGTTACAGGTCGTCAGAAGTCCGAACGTCTGACAACCAGTCTTACCAAGGGATAACGTATTACCCAGTGACTGGGTTGTGGAAGTCAGATAGGCAGTCGCTCCATTTAATACTGGTATTCAGCTGCATCTGGTTAGACTGGAAGCCGACCCCAACATAGTTGGGAAAAGGTTAAGCAGATTGTTTCTTTTTTCTTTTTAACAGAGCCTTATTTTGTTTTAAAAAACAAAAACTTTCTTTTCCAATTTTGGTTAGAACCCTAATTAGTTTATGTATAAACAGGGTAAATTTTTTTATCATCAAATCATAATGTTTTTATTTTATTGTGTTTCGATATCGACATACCCATCACATCTGCGAAGTTTCGCTATGTAATCTAATTTGACCCTGTAGTTGTAGGGTTTACTAAAACATACAATCAACGGCTTAACGTGCTTTCCGAGGCATGGAGGAGTCTCGGTATGTAAAGATGGTATCCCATCCACGGACTAACCCTGGCAAGCGTAGCTTAACCTGATGGATTGACACGCACGGCTGTTATTACTTAGCCACGAGCTCTTTCCTAAAACAAACATAAATCATATTTCAAGGACGTAGTTTTGCGCTTTGTTGGCACTAACTAAAACTAACTTGCTAATAGCAATTATAAAATCCACTGCATCTTCATTTTCGTCGTAAAGGAAGACAAATTGGGACTGTAACTAAGGATTGAAATTGACATAAAAGCGTCTCAAGATACTAATTGGTGTAGTTTGTAACATTAATGAGGGCATTAATATACAGAGTGTAAAAAGACCCATCACATAGCCGTCAACTACGCATTCTGTTTGCACATAATAATTGCTGGGAAACGACTTTTATTTTTTGGTGTGAAAAATCGCTGTTTACGGTAGTGCGCAACGTAACGCACGCAAAACATTGTGTTTATGGGTGCATACAACGGTTCAGGGTTCGTGGGGGTATTTAAAATTAAGATAGAACATTTAAGACTTCTTTAAAAAACATCTGAAAATGTTAGAACTTTGACCTTCAATATCTCCGTAACCAGAAGGTTCCCAGGTATGGTCCAGAACAAAAAAAATATCACAATGACGGGAATAACAAGTGGCTTTCGGCTTCGTTAAAGTGTCTTTTTACACCCGTTATGTACTTATTATTCGCCTAAAGGGGAACAACAACATACGACATACTCAAACATAAGATGTGGAGAATACATAGATTTAGACCAAAACTACGATGTAATTGGATTTGGTGAACGATAAACTAGAATGGGGACTAATAATGCGATCACGGATGATACAGATGTATAGAAGACGAACTCATCCCGTGCAATCACCAAATAAATTGCTTAGACTTCGATTTGAAATTTAGAATTGATAAGATTAGGAGCTTGAATACGATGATAATTCTCTTACATCGTCATACCTATCCTATTGTATGTATTTAAATCCAACTGCATTGTTGTATCTTCTACCAAAACAACAACAAAAGTACCGTCCCTTTGTTTAACAAACTAAGTTGGGATCAACCCGAATCTTCAGGCTTAGAATAAGACACTTGAATGATATCCCAACTTAAGGTACTTAACCAACCTAACCAAGTCCCGAACTACTTTAGCCGTACTTAGGCGTCCACGACAGAAGTGTGACAGAAGCTTAATTAAAGTAGGTACGTGTGCTGAGTGTAGTTGCTGTGGTTGCAGAATTTATAGTTGTGTACTACACAACTAAATACTCTGTATACGGAATCGTTGCCTACATAACCATAGTCCCAATTTTAACGTAGATTTAATTTAAGCTAAGCAAAGATTCGTGCAAAATCTACGAGAACCTACAACCGACAAATTTCTTTGCAGTTTGTCAGATTTTATGTTGTTATGTAAATAAAATTAAAATCGTACACGATTACACTCCAAACAATTCAACAAGGCAGAGGCACAAAAACGCACATGAGAGCAAATTAAATACGACAACTGCAATGACGTTTGACGTTAATGTCACTCACATTAACGTAGTTAAACGAATGTAATGTATTTGTTAAATCATTCACTTAATGTCACTCGAAGCTTCGTTACCTTCACTTGCCAACTAACGTTAATAGGGAATTAACTAATCAACGCTTTACTGGGAGATGGTGAACGAGGCCCTTAAGTATTAAAGCAAGTATGGTCACTATGACGACCTCATTGATACCTTTATCTCAAATGTTCGATGGAATTGAGATTTATGTAAAAGAGTGTGTTTCATACTGTATTTTTTAAGATATAGGTAACTTTGTAGGGTGATAATTACGTGACTCCGTTTGGGACTCTTTGAAGTCAAATCTTATCTATCCCACGGCCCAAATTTTATACATAAGCAGTTCCAACTGATGATTCGGTCATGATTACATTTCAATACAGAAATATTCTACAATAGTAGGTATATTTACTGAAACAAGGACCTAAGAAAAAGCCCTGAAGCTAAAGGGATATAAGAGACAAATCCGCAATCTCGTAATATAATCGGCAAAGTGCGGAGGAAACAATTGTCAGTGATGGGGGGGAGATGAAGTGCTTCCGTGCAAACCTACGTACAGTCACGGACTTTAATTGATGAGCCACCTTCAAACTTTTCAATTTTGCAGTTTCATACATTCACGAGATTACACGATTAAACACGAACTCAAATCGCACGCTCGTAAACAAGATGACAAATAAATTACTTTTAATCAGAAATATTCTTATCCATAGAGGTTGGCTAATAAGTTCTCAATGATAAAAAATAAAAATATATACAATGTTGCATTAAGATTGTCAAATCTATTTGATACCGACCTCCTTTGAATCATAGCTCATTAACTCGTTATTTCTGAAAACTTAACTGAAGACAGTGACAGTTGAAATATCAATGTCAGAGACGTTACTTTCGAACTTGTCGAAATGACTATTAATATTTCTCCGTACGCACGTTAGCGTCTACTATCGTAGTATCGTACTATCGCAATAGTAACCTAGCAACGATTGTTTATCGTTGCTAGGTTACTGTTACTAGACCTGCAATTTGTTGACTTTGGGCAGTCACTCTGCTGTCAAGTTTGTAGTTCTGGCTCTCAGGTTAGCTAACCGGTAAAGATATGAAATATAATTTTCTTCTTCTAATACAAAGACATATGACATTGCGTGTCGGGAACCGAATACACCCGATTTGCATTACACGGCTAAAATACGAACAGTGCCAGGTGGCTCATCAATTAAAGTCCGAGACTGTACATTTACTTCTACATTTCATAATAAAAGTCTGCGAGATAGGGCTGCCAAATCTGCTCGTTCCAGTTTTTTATGAATACTTATTGATTTTTGTTCTTGGAAAATTACTATATTTTACAACACTAGTAGGATAAAGCCGACCTGCGTCGTTAAGTTGACAGTTTATAGAACCTATAGTGTAACTGTCTACCGAAATAGATTATGATGCATTTTTTTTCCGTGCCGATACCCTCCATCTTGGGAGAACGGAGGACTCTTACCGTCTAAAATCCCACTGATCCTAAATCTCGTTTCTCAAGTAACAGCTGCGTACCTACTAGACAATTTCAATCAAAAACTCAATTTCCGAAACGATAGTTTTATACCGTACAGTCGAGTCGTAAAATCTCGGGACAATTTACCGTTTTCCAGAAAAGTAACAGCCCTAGTTAGCACCTGAGGCAACTGCTTTAACATTCCAAATTCGAATTAATAACGAACGGATAACGAGTAACTTAATTAAATGTTATTTTGTTAACTCTTTGTTATTTTTATTACTGTTTAATTATTAAATGTTGAAAGGTAAAATTATGAACATGTTATGCAACAGGCTTAGGGTCTTCCGTGAAAATAGGCGTCATTTTATGTTCATGCAAGGATTATTTTTATCTAACACATCATTTTCCATGCCTGATGCAAATTTACACTTGACACATAGGTGCATTGTCCGTTGAACTTACAAAAGAGTTCTAAGTGAAAGTGTTACGCTCTATATACCATTTTACTCTCTATTATAACCTGCATTAGTACCAATTTCAATACTAGCTACTTATTGTTACCGTTCATTTATATTGGCACTAGGTTGAAACTAGTTGCCCTACTTTTCTTTCTTGATCACTTCTAAACACTGTTCCATTAGTCTCTACAAAACGTTGAAACAATAATTCATTCTCATTTATTTTTTCTACGCAATGAAATCTTCATGAAAAACATTTTATTCATAAAGGCTTTGCAAATCTCGCAGCATGTATAAACAGAGACAGGGAAACTCAGTTAACTTTATATTTATGAAGGTAAGCTTCAAGCAGATAAAAGCATACGAACGGAGTTTTCAAGGTCCCTCCACAAATATCAGAACCAGGCCTTCCAGGCTGGGAAAATTGCTTGCATACATTTTCTATGAACTTGTCCACACTAGAGTCCGACCGAATTTTGTTTTCGACTTTCGGAGATTTTCGGCATAAATATCTATTTTCGGTCGGAGGCTAAACCACACATGGATAGGAGCTTTACTCTGTACCTCAAATTCAGTTTCACGAAAAGCTAGATAGATAAGGGGACTCCCGTATACGGTAACAGAATTTATTTCATGTATTCGGTGGTGAGTAAATAATTTATGGCACTTTCTTTAGGGTTTAACCGCACTAAATCTTCGTCCCTTTGTCACCCTCGGGTTTCTATTAGGAAGTAATAGGTACCTACTCATTTGAAGGGGACTACACGAGCTAAACGCCATTTGAGTTTGAGGTATAAATATATAATGCTTATAAGTATACGAACAGCAGGAAACAAAATCAACAAAAAAAAAAAATATTATTTTATTCAGGTTCTAAGCTTTGTAGATAGTATGAAAACATAATAACTACAACTAATTTTGATGCGATAGAAAAAAAAAACGAAGATACCTGTTTTTTATTTTATTTGAACGAATAAAAACCGTACATACACATTTTTTTTTTTTCGTTAATATATTGTAGCAACACTAGCGTAACTACCTACCTCTGGACGCAATGAGTGACATACTCGCCTGTGACAACGTATCTCAATGAAAGTATACTTTACTACCTGCTGGTTGACCTCATAATTTCATACACCTGATCTCCCCGGAGATGTCCTATCTGCATTCATTCCACGTGATATTTATCCTTTACACGACCACGTTACAGTATATTAACTACAACAGTCATACCTAGTTTTAATATCAAGATTCATATGTATAAACAAAGATTCGGCAAGCCTACCCTCTACTATGACACTGATGCTACTGAGAAAGGTCTCACGCTACTAAGAAGTAAAACCTTATCACATTTCCCAGTCTGGCAAAGGCAAGAACTAATAAAGCCAGGCAGAAGAACGACAAGGACGTACCTATTTACCGGTACAAGTGTCCTAGATTGATACTTGCAGTGCCCTAGTGCTGGATATAGGTCATTATGTCACGGCTATTGATCACTGTACCTTTACCTACGCCAATTTAATATTACAGGCCGTTTACAGGAGATAATATGACATTACGTCACTCCTGCAGGCGTAGCATGGCGCTTTCTATCTCTACGAAGAATAGACATAGCTTTTTCTATACAAAGTGACAGTTCGTTTCTTCATTTTTGACATCCACCGTAGAAATCTTTCTACAATCTGTCATTTTGTCTTTCATTTCTAACGATCTTTGTCTACGTCTTTTTATATGTAGACTATTTCGGAAGAAAGTTTTCTATCCTTACTGTCAAAATCACAGTGACAACCGATAAATCCTATGACAAAACAAAGAATTCTGAGTCGAATTATGTAAAAGAGTGAATTTCGTAAAAAGTGCAGTTGACTCTTTCTACTTTGTTGCCGTCTCGTACTGTCTACTATCGACAAAACGGTGCTCATGCTACGCCTGCTGTATTGTTTACTTTGAGTTTGTTGCGCCAGTTCTTCCAGCTAAATTACCAGGAAGTGCTGCAGGGGAAAAATATTTTTATTGAATACGAAATGAACCGGCTCTTGACCTGGATCTCGCCTGGTGGAAAGCGATGGATGGAGTCTACGATGGAACGAGCAAGCCCAGGTGCCTGTTCACTTTTGCTTTAAAGGCTGATGGGTTATAGGTACGTGGAAACAGACGCTGGCAGAGAGATCCACACTTTGGCCGTGCGCATAATAAATTTGGAGAAGCACTGAGTACTACTAGTTGGTACACACGAATACACATCAAGCTATACATTTCCAGTTTATGCTGATCTTACATTGTTCATAGGATTTCCGTCAGCTTTATACTGGAAATGTATAGCTTGATGTGTAGCCGTATGTACATATCAACCAAATGACACGTACCGCAAAGTCTAGTAGTCCGCTTAATAATTACGTAGCTTAATAATTAATGTTAAACCTTTTGGAAGTCATTGCAGAAAAACGAAACGTTTTAAAAGCGATTGTCACTCGTCTAGGCCCTCTACCAGAAGCGATATTTATTTCTCAATCAAAACAAATGAATAGAAAAATAATCCAACCACTGTTCCGATAAATATTTATGTTACAGTACACTACACAAATAGTAGTTCATAAATATTTGGAAGTCATGTTAATACAAACATCGTGTTTGTTCTATTATTATCAATGTTACACGCACGAAAAGAAACATTATATTTTGTTCTTTGCTGTACTTGAAACGAGGAATTTGCTAGAATTTTCATCAGATATTAGAAGTTCTTTTTCGTGTACAACGTTTGATATATTGTATAACATGGGGGTTGCTAGGATAGGCGTTGAGCCGTTCACCGAAATCCTTTTCTCAACCTACTTTGATATAAAATCTAAAATAAAAAAAATAATAAAAAAATAGTCATGCACATTTACCTTACCGGGCCCTATCAGAATACCAGTACCTACCAATACCGCTGCGGTATTTATTTATTTATTTTATAAATATCGCAGCATAATGCTAATAATATAGGCGGGGCGGGGGGCTTTTTTGCCTCACACAGGTTGTTTTTGTATTTTATTTTTTTAGAGTTCGTTTATTCGAATAATATGTTTCATATTTTGTTCGTTTAATGCTCCTTGTTTTACTGATTGTATATCCTGTACGTGTCCTAATCAAATATTTTTCTTTCTTTTAGTACAAACTCAACACAAGACATAACATCACGCCTGTTTCATCGCCTGTTTCCATCACGAAGGTTTAACCCTTCGGGGAATACAAAATAATAGCAAATTGTGTAAACTCAGTTCTATTTCCCGAAATATTCCCCTCAAAGTCGTCCATTTCCTTTTATTTCATAACACCAACGAATTGTTGAATCATGCTATATAGATTCATATCTGGTGCCACAACGCGTGGAGCAAAGGCAAAGCTCTAGGAAATAAAACGACTATGAAAGTTGAGCACGGAAGCCGAATATTTCACGCTCGCAACGAGGTTCTATTCACTCATGCAGCCATCTGTAATGGATTTTGTGTAACAGTTTCGGGGTCCACAGTTTGTAGTTACATACGCTATAACTTTATCTGCGTAGACTCAGCAAATATGCAGGTACTGAGCTAACATGAACTGGACTTGTGTAATTTTAAAGCTATGTATAATTCAATTCCAATGATGATATGAACCATTAGAATCACATGGTGTTGTGAAATCAGACACATAATTGCGCAAGAGTGTTTGAACAGAATGAAAGGATATAATACATACAGTATTTTGACAACGCGGTGTTGAGTGTATCTATGTTATGTTTTGTAAATGATCCCCATTTGGAGTCGCGCAGTCATAAACCGTGAAATAGTGCTCAATAAATGATTTGACAACGGGAAAATCAGGATGGGAGCCAATAATTTGACTACAAAACGATATGAAGACAAAAAAATGAAAAATTAATTTGCAATATTTTTGTCACGACACGTTTTTCCTACAGAATCCATTGAGTCCATGTGCCACATTAATGTTATTTTCCTCATCAACTTTCTACATCGTTCCCCCTTTCTCGTAACCGTAATGAATGCAATGGTCAGTGACTTCATAAAGTGCCACGTTCATTGATAGATCTAATTGGTCTACTAACACTGGCCGGACCATCATTTTGAACTACATCCTCTTTTCCCTTCTCAAAAAACCATCAGTCTTTATTTAAAATCCCGAAGACCATAATAAAGTCACTGAAGGAAAAATAATATCATTGCTGTACTTTGCACTTACATCTAATGATTCTTGATTGAAGTTCGCCGTTACAATCTACGGATTACGAGATAGCAATCTTCTGGAATTGCTAGTTGTTACTGCTACTGCGTTTTTTTTATCATTCAACTGTAGAGTACTTAATGTTTTGTTATTTTTATTGAGCTTGTTATTTCTAACAGCTGTGTGCCAAAGGCCAATTCTAGTACTATAAAACGTTCAAATTCAATTTGCAATCTCAGCTACAATCAATGTCACAAATGTAAAAAAAAAATCAAGTAATAAAAACTAAAACCCAACTACGACTTAAAAGGTATAAACAAGACACCACAGACAGACAAATTAAAAATCCGGAGTCACACGTGTTAGGGCATAAATCGAACAGATTACGTGTGACTCCGGATTTTTAATTTGTCTGTCTGTGGTGTCTTGTTTATACCTTTTAAGTCGTAGTTGGGTTTTAGTTTTTATTACTTAATTTTTTTTTTAATTCTTTTGGGGTTATAATATATATATTTTTGAAATGTGCTCATTAAGCCCTTTCATTTGATACCCAACATGGTACGATTAAACCATTTTTTTTTTAAGTTCCTGACTTTATGTCTTCTAGAGGGCGCCATTTTTAATTTGATGTGACTTCACATAGCCTATAACCAGCGGACCATCACGACGCTTCTAACGATACCTCATTTGTCAAATTGTGATAAGTGGTTTGGAAGATAGGAGGGAACAGATGAACATACATACATACATACATACAAAAAATACCGGTCAAAATCATAACCCTCCTTTCTTCTTCGCCGTGGTCGGGTAATTAGAGATATTTTTGCCAGATTAAGATGAGAACGCGACCGTTCCTAAAAATATGGAAATTACCCTCCGGGTTTTTGGCCAGTAGGTACATTTCTTATCTCCATTTCCAATTGGGTAGGTTTCCGGATATCGACATTGAACTGTACAGTGTAATGAAGCCGTAACCATCGGTTTCTGTAGATAGCAATTTTGAATTCTTCATAATTCTTAGATTCATGAGAGCATTGTCTTATCATATCATATCATTGATTTTTTGTATATCGTGTTATTTTAAACAACGAAGACAGCGCTTGTTTCCGCTTCCTCTTTTTCACATCCCTCAAAAGGAAACCTGGCATAATTTTCCCCCAATTTCACCCCTTCAAATATCTATATTATAAACGTTAAAATTTGTTTCTGTGGCATCTAATACCATTATTATGGAAGTCCTCGATGTATTTCACTCAACGAGTCACAATCTGAATACCAAACAGTTCAGGGTTGCCGCTGCTGTCTGACTTGTATATAATGTGATTTCTTTTGTGTCGCGTGACTTGCAAGTTGCGAAGGCAACATGTATTTTCCTTATAACTCGTAGTGTTACGAGGGGAAATAGTATTGAAAACTGGGTTAAAATTCTTTACAAATTGACTAATAACCAGCACCAATTTCGATATAAATCATACAAACTTGAATGATGGATTAGGTTCCTTCTAAGAGGGTGAAAGTCAAATAAATCGTTTGACTTCACTCAATACCTTTGATTGATGAGGATCCTCTTGGAAATCTCTTTAATTAATTGAAGTCTTGACTTCAAAAGATGAAGATATTTTCTTTGCACTCATTAATTAAACATCTGCCAAAGACAGGCCGATTTAATAAAAAAAAAAACAAAATAATTTTGAACTTACCCGTACCTGCGTCTTGTGATTCCTGCAACAACAATTTAAAAATAATAAATAAGATTGATAGTAAACGAAAAATATCAGCAAAATGTTTAAAATCAACGCATAAGCTAGCAAGTCATAAAAATCTAGTGATTCGTAAAATGTACGAGGATTGCATCGCTCCATAAAATGATAAAAGTGATAAAAACAGTGATCGTTCAAAATCAACAGTGTCAGATATAAATTGCAATGCGAAAACATGTGCTAGTGTAAAAATAATCACTACCGTACACGGCACTTTGATCTTTAACTACTAATGATCAAAGTCACGCAATCTATTCAGAAAAATGACTATAAAAAGTAATGAGAGCGTCTAAAACAAGTTAAAGTTAATAACTAAACAATTTATTTTGAAGAAAATGCGCTACTTAAATAAAATATCGTAGTCACGAAGAATATTGAAGAAAATACATTAAACCGAGTGTACTTTGGAGTTAAAGAAAATATTTATAACATATGAAAGTAATTTCCTAACAAACTTACGCTTGATATTTCATCTTACTATGAGTTGTGACCTAGGTATTTCCATTGATATTTTTTCTGCATTATTCATCACAGCAAATTTTATTGATGTCCTGCCACAGCCAAGTCTAGAATATCGATCAAACACCAATTGGCTGCATAATAAGTACTTCACATCACTTTTATCAGATAAACATAAAACGATTGGTCACTATAATCTCATGAACACAACGAGGTTTTACCAAAACATATTCTGGAATTTTTATGAGATAAATTCTCTGGTAGAGACGATGAAAGAAAAACCGTTAATCAAAATCTCGATCGTATGTTTACTGAACGAGGAATTTATGAGGTTGTAATGGAAGAAACGTTTAATTTATTTGTTCTGAACCTGTATGGAAAATTGATTTCGTGTCTCTGTCGCCACATTTTACTTGCAGCATCAGTTTATAGATGTAAAGCCGTATCGATTAAAATATCGTTTAAAATAGATAGCTCTGTGAACGATGGGTGAAGATTTGCTATATTGAAAAGCATGCAAAAATATATTGCTTATTGAGTTTAATGTGTTTCAAGATATACTTAATAATGATGGAATAGCATTGCTATTTGGAAGAAGCCAAACGTTGCAATCTACAGCAGCACTACGCCACTTTTAACACTTACCGCCCTATCAATTCCATTTATTTCTTTTCCTTATACGTTAAATACATTGATACTTACGAATTTACTTCTGTCTTTCTCTTTTTGTTTTAGTTCAGCCTCTTTCTTTGCTTGCTGTATGAGTTGGTCTACAAATTCAGTGGCCTCCCGAAGTTTCTCCGGGTCGCTCTTGAAAGCGGCAATTTGCTCAGACAGAGCAGAGTTTTCGGTATCCTGAATCATTTTGTTCAGAATATTATTTTCCCTTGTTATAATTCTTCTTGCAGGTGTTGTAAACTGCTGAAATCCTTTCAAACGTTCGTTTCACAGAACTCAAACAAACAAAACCACTATAAAAGATCGGATTTTAAAATGTCAGTCGGGAATAGCGCGCGCGTTCCGGCCATAACTTTCGTACGGAGGGTTGTCGCCCTTACTTATTTGGGGAGCCGCGATTCGGGGGTGGTGTCAGTCATTATTTGTGCAGCCCTCTGGGAGGGATTTTTGAAAGCGAGAGGCGTGTGGTAGCTTCGAGTTCGGCGGAGGTACTGCCGGGCGACGGCGACTGGATACTCGATCATGCGCCGACGAACGGAGCGGGTCGCGTACTGCGCTCAACAGATTAGCACTAATCATAAACGCAACCGATGACGGATCTTGAGGTAAGAGGTAACATCTTCAGGTTAATAGATGACCCCGTATCGTCGGCTTTACCGTTCTGAGATGCTACGAGATATACAGTGACATTGAACGAGACGTAAGATTATCACTAACGTAGATAAGTACAATAAATTTGAAGCATACGTATAATAATTGTGTTACGTTAGGAGGTTAGTACCTACTTACAATTCCAAACAATAATACGTATTTGACTTGAGTAAATAAAAAACAGACGCTGTAATTAGTTGAAAATGTTATTTCATTGCAGTTGCTGCTGGTTTAAAACACATTATTTATTGCATTTACAGAAGCAGTTAGTAATGCAAACGTTATCTCTGAGAACAGACAATATTTATAAAGCGGAGTTGTTTTATGTTTATTATTTCTAAGTGCCTAATGGTTGACTATCTCTGCGAGACAGGTGTTAACGATTGAGGACGTCATCAAAAATGTATTTACTCTCTAGGTACAGACGTCAGCAGGTCAAGCTATCCGAAACTGTCAGATTTTCCCAATCAACCTTGAACCTTAATGCTTTAGCGATAAAGTTGAAAATCTATTAAAGAAATTTGACAGATTGTAGTAGCTTGATGTGCTGGCGTCTGTACATACTGAACCCTGGCTTATATTTTTTTCATAGAAGCCACGCTTGCGTAAGATAATTTATAAAAATGTCACCGCAGGTATGAATTATTATTTCGTTTCGGTGTTGATAGTTGATGATAAATGGTTAAATAAGGGGCTACTGTTTTGTTTATTTAGTGATAACTGTACCTACTGATAGGTGAGATTAATGAGTTAATTTAAAAACCGGCCAAGTGCGTGGTCCGACACGCACTAGGCCGGTTGGCTTGTTAATTTGCTATGGTTTAATCTCTTGCCAATCCTGCTACTTAAATGTGCATCAAGATGACCACTATGTATAACTGGTATTCAGCTTCATCCGGTTAGACTGGAAACCGACACCAACATAGTAGGGAAAAGGCTAGGCAGATTGATTGATCACTATGTGCTGATAGCGATTTTAGATGATCATCAAGCTTAGCATTAGGAATGATAATGGCATTTTGTTGTAATAATCTATTACAGAGGAGAAAACACTGCTGAACATTATCTTGCTGTTAGACGCTCTTTAGCCCTCCGTATCAAAAAGTCCTAAAAGCAAAACGACACTTAAGGGGGATGCGCTAGGGTGTCCCATGAAATTCAAATCTTACGTTTTTTGCAATTTGCAGGTCAGTATCAAGTTGTATGTTGATCTAAATATTATTAGCGCTCGTAACAAATATGGATTTACAGAATTATAAACATTAAAATCAGCCATACAACTCTCTAAGCTCATGTAAGTGTATTGAATAACTATTTCATGAAATCATGACATGTGGCACTTTCTGACCTGCAAATTGCAAAAAATGTAAGAAAATTTGAATTTCGCGGGCTACCCTAGCGCATTCTATTACTAACTAGCTGCTCGCCCCGGCTTCGTACGGGTAGCAAGTACATATCTACGGCGCACCTACCCTACCTACCTACCCTACCTACTTACCTTACCTACCATACCTACCTACCCTACCCTACCTACCTACCCTACCCTACCTACCTACCTACCCTACCCTACCCTACCTACCTACCTACCTACCCTACCTACCTACCCTACCTACTTACCCTACCTACCATACCTACCTACCCTACTTACCTACCCTACCCTACCTAGGTACCTACCCTACCCTACCCTACCTACCTACCGACCTACCTACCTACCCTACCCTACCTACCGATCTACCTACCCTACCTACCTACCTACCTAGCCTACCCTACCTACCTACCTACCCTACCTACCTACCTACCTACCCTACCCTACCTACCTACCTACCTACCCTACCTACACCTACCTACCTATCTACCGAGATTTTATCAAAAAACCCATTCTATACAGAATGTATGAGAAAACGATTTTTCTTCATACTTTTTTTTGTATAAAAAGTATCCTATGTCCTTCTCCTGGCTCTAAACTACCTCTCTGCCAATTTTCAGCTAAATCGGTTCAGCCGTTCTTGAGTTATAAGTGGAGTAACTAACACGACTTTCTTTTATATATATAGATATTCTTTTGTTTTCTAAGACCCTCTTAAAATACAATCTAAAATGGTTGGTTAGTTAAGTTACAGGTCACTCAAAGAAGATAGTACCAAACTACCTAAGTTTAGTAAATTCTCGGAAACTTAGTGACGTTTCTGAGGTTTAATATGTCGGAGAGGTTCCTTTGGAAACTCCTAGGTCGTAAACTAAACAATATTATGATAAAGTGCCTCTTACAAACTGAAAGTAGGTAGGTACCTATAGCTACCCAACTCCCAAAATTGAATGAACTTAGGCGTGTGTCAACGTCAAATAATTTATTTCAAGTACAAACTATACAATTAAGGCCAGTCTCACACGAGGTAACCAACATAAAACCGATGCAACTAATTGCGTAAGCACATACACTTCATAAATTTCTAAGGTGGTTCCCACACGCCGCAACTTGTCGGAAACTATTTATAGTTTTCAACGGCGACGCAAACAGCCACGCGCCAAAGCAATTTTCATAAAATTGGTATGAATGAATGATAAAATGACTAAAATTGATACAACTTCAGTTGCGCCATGTGAGAGTACCAGTTGCATCGCAGGTTGCAACGCCGGTTGCCAACTAGTTTTGGTTGAGTTGCCGTCACCCCGTGTGAGAATGGGCAAAATAGAATTGATTCTGGTTGCCCCTTCCGAAGGGTAGTACGGGGTCGTATGGAGATTAATAAGCGAAAAACTCCATAGTTACTATTTTAAAATGTTTGTTATTATGTAGTATATGTGTATGAGGACGATGCACCTGGAATAGAATGATTTTGACTATGCTACAAGGTATTAGAAATTAAGCAAAGACAGATAATTATATTGATAGATGGTAGTCGGTACCTACACGGAAGTCGGTATTACTAGAAATATTTATTTAGTAAGTGGATGGCGGACTTGGACAGTTTCATTAATGTATGTACTAGAACTGACTTTGCCGCACACTCTACCCATAATATAATGCCTGAATAACCTTTATAAAACCATAAAAAGTTGAAACAACGCGAATTGCGTAGTAAAACCAAACGATACACAATAAAAATCCACACCACATAATAAAACACTCGTTTATTAAAAAAACATGTTATACACGCTTCCACCGAAACAACTTGCTGATTCAGTATTCTTGGCTGTAACATAAACACGATGTTTTACTAAACGAATTCGATTGGTCGACATGCTGTCAACTTGATTACCATTGCAAAGGATCGCTCTCGACGGAGCTCAGCGCAGAGTACTTGAAGAAAGTAGAGACTTATTTTTCCCTGTAACTTAATTTTGGTGCAAAAACAGTGGTGTTATATGTTACCCTCTCTAAAAAATAAAAACCGTTTATTGACTAAATACCAATGATATTATATTTTACAGATATGTTATAAGCGCGCAATCGTGAAGACTCGAAAACATTCCAATTGTAACGTTTTTACTTGTAGTGAAATGTAAAATGACTGAAACGTGGGTATGTGTGCCGCTGCTGCGCGGAACACTTTTTTCGGTTGTTTTGTGAGTGTGTAACATATCTGTTAATATAATATCATTACCAAATACAGAATTGTTTACATTTAAATATTATGATTACAAGTAAGTAAACTAAAATTATTTTCAAGAAGGAAACATAATTTTAATATTTTAACTTGCGGACTCCATACTAGGTCGAGCCTGTCTCATGGACTCCTAGAGAGTATTTAATAATTAGAGTTTTCTGATTAACTGAATAGTATTTATTTTACATCCAGTGGCTCCTTTTTCTTAGTTTTCAAACCTTTCTGCTTAGGTCGTTCGGTGACATTTAAAAGAGATGCATCGAGTTTAAAATGAAAACTTATTGACACAAACATTTATGTCACCGCACTAGTTGAAAATGACAAGTGGTACAGACGCCAGCAGGTCAAGCTACCCGAAACTGTCAGATTTTCCCAATCAACCTTGAACCTTAATGCTTTAACGATAAAGTTGAAAATCTATTAAAGAAATTTGACAGATTGTAGTAGCTTGATGTGCTGGCGTCTGTACATGGTGTAGAAATATTAGCGGTGTAACCACGAGTCCGGACTCCAGGAAAATCATTGCTGTTAGTCACACTGGTATTCCAACCTGGTGTGACCACGAGTCCGCACCCCATTTCTCCTATTTCCGTAAGTAAATATGTACCTACCTTTCAAAGCCAGAATAAAGTGCATGCTTAATGATCTTTCACTGTGCCTAGATGCATTTTCGTTTATTAAATTCAAGAAGTTTTTCATTATATACTATGGGTGCTTCAGTTTCTCTAGTCATGGCTTAGCTTAGTAGGTACAACACAAATTAATGTGAAAAAAATATATCTACCCTAAACTGCCTCTTTGGTCTAGTGGTCGTGGGTTTTTCCATGGGGTGGGGTGGAATTTCTCAGTTGTAGCCCAGAGTCTAAAACCCCCTGTTACATGGGTCTTAAACATAACTGGCAAAATATGGGTGTACTAAATATAGGTAGACCAGATACACCTTTGCCTAACCCTTTGGGACAGGCGTGATGTTATGATGATCATCGCATACAAGTTCTGTGTGATCATCTCTGTTTTTTAATACTCTGTGCGGCGAAATAATATCGCTTCCATCTATTTATGACACAATAGGAAAAATAAAATATATTTGAAATTCATGAATTATTGAATTTTCGTGATGTTCACAGGCATCATGTTATTTTGATGAATTTTTTCTAAAACGAACTTTGCAACTTGACAAGGATACGCCCGATTTTAGCCGTTCTAACGAAGTAGAGTAGGTAAGTTTACTTCGTCAGAATTAAATCCTAAAAGCTTTGAGAATACTTGTCCTTCCCTGGCTACAATCTTGCTCCTGTATGTACTCCGTTTTGTCTTACCTTTTTTTGTTATTTTGTTTTTTACATAATGTATCATCAGGATAGTTTTGCCCGAAGGCTTAGGCACCCATATTTCGCCAGTTATGTTTAAGTCCCATGTAATATGCGGGCGAGGGTATTGCCATCTTGAGAAATTCCTGAAAGAAAATCCAAATAGGTAACACTTTTGCCCGACTCGAGAATCAAATCAAAGACCTCAATACCAACGAGGCAGTCAATACAGAATATAAAAGCTCTCGCCTTTTTTCCGGGGGGGTAGCAGACACCTGTAAGACCGGTGTGGTCCGCGCTCTATGCCACATGAATCATTACCGTCAAGCCGCGGCGGGTTCGCGGTAAAAATCTCTATTTTACTATGAAATAAGGGTTTATATCGTCTGTGGCAATTTTAATCTATGGGCAGATAGATAATCTCGTCAATATAAATAATTCAACACCAAAAATATCCTTTTTTTTAATATTACCCATAGCAACACGTCAGGGGGGCTCGCGCGGCTCGAGCGGAGTATGACATTAGCGAGTCGCGGTCTTGAGTGCGCGGTCTTGAGTGCGCGGTCAGGTAGGTTAAGCTAATGCCACTCTCTTCTCTGCTCTTTCTTTCAGTCTTTAAAAAAAACACCAGTTAGTACTTTAAGCAAATCACATGGAAGTCACAACACTCAACATTACAAATATCATTCTCCTGCCCATATCCTAATTTATTTGTGGTACCTACATGTCCCTTTCTTCCATACTTCTCTATTAGCCGTCATCTCGGTAGTCGCCCCCTTTCTAACCATATCGTCTTTCACACAGTCCATCCATCGTTTCTTTGGTCTTCCCCTACTCTTATAGCCATAAACATTTATACCCAAAACTTTCCTCACGACATTTTCCTCATAACATTACAAATAATAAACGCGATATAATCCAATGAATAAACCATAACATCTCAGGAAGTTAAGCACTCGATACACTGTGTAATCTTCCAGAGGTAAGCCCATATTGATATTTCTTTTCTTAGCCACGAAGTTGTTTTTTTTTCACTTACCAATATGGAAAGTGAACCATCTCGAAATCCTTACTAATATTATAAATGCGAAAGTAACTCTGTCTGTCTGTCGCGCCAAAACTACTGAACCGATTTAAATGAAATTTGGTACACAGATAGTCTAGAGCCTGAAAAAGGACATAGGCTACTTTTTATCGACATACCACGCGGGCGAAGCCGCGTGCGGAAGCTAGTACTATATATATACTTACAACCGTGTAATCTGTGCTTGGAACTATCTGTACTCTGTCTGTACTATGAATGGAACAACCAGTCACTTACTGGTGGCAGTCAAGCGAAATGTATGATGAAGGCACACGAAAAACTCTGTGCACAAAGTAATTGGAATACAATCACTGTGCATTGTGGATACGAACAGAATTCACCAAAGCAAACAGCACTACAGAATTTTGATTAAACTCTGGGTAGCTCTACACACTAGACAACTATCCAATTCATAATTGAAAATTTAGGTACCTACCTTCAAGAACATAGGCCAGGCTATATATAAGGTGTATCTATTCATACACGAATGCTCTTAAGGGGCCATAGTACTCGTCATTATGAATAACAGCAGATTACAGCCACACATTGGGCCGCAACGCATAGCATTTCAGTACAAGTAAGCGCGGTGCAACCCGCCTGTAGTGTGTGATAGTTCATAGAAAATGTCATAAAATATGTGTTATATAGCCTGTAGTAGGATTTTTTGCAATGCGGTGCAGCACACCCGTATCCCGTTTCTGCGAAAGCCTCTAAAGTAACAAAAATATTGATAGAATTTGCACGAGATGAGTAGGTAATAATCTAGCAGCTACTCTCAAAATGATAACGTAGTGCGGTCACTAGATCCCTTGTGGTACAGATCGATTCAAACTTAATGGCGGCTCGGAAGGATAAAATAAAAGTTAAGAAAAATCATTTGAAGTATGATTCTCATACAGTATTATAACTTATACTATATGGTTTAGGAGGCTGATTTTTGAAAACGTAATGTGTTTACTATAGTGAACCCATTTTTATACGTTTCGTTGCTGGCGATTCTGGGTTTTTTGTATAAGACTTTTTAGCCATGTCCTTTCGACTAATTAGCGACTAATTTTTTGTGTAATGAAAATTAAAATCCTTGATGGTGGCCCTGCCAGAGTCAGTGACACGACAACGACTTTTATTCCATGGTTATCTGGCGCAAGGTATAGTTACAGCAAATATTTATCCATTGGGACAGAAGCGTATTATTCCCTAAGTTAAGGCAATATAAGAAAGACAGCTGAGCATTTCGAAAATATTTATTAGGCACGCTGATTATAAGGACAAGTTCAGTCTAAGAACATCCGCCGAGAAAATGATATAGAAAAAGATATCAACAATAGAAAAAGATATCAACAATACCTACCTACATATTTTTAAACAGTAAATTACCAATTTGTTTCAGTTATTTATTAATAATATCTAACGTAAAAAAGACGTAGTGTCAATTTTTTCAGGTTTTGACCTAACATCAGGAAACGGGTTTTGTCGATGGAAGAATAGACAAAATGACAGTAATGTGATCACAATCTGTCATTTTGTCTATTCTTCCGTCCACAAAACCCGTTTCTACGGTGGTCATGCTACGCGTGCTGATCTGCAATCCCTGAAGGGTGAGGGAAACGTGTACCTCTAGAATACCCACATGTCGCCAGTTATGTTTAGATAAGTCCCATGGAGGCGAGCATAGTGCCATCAACCGAACAAATCAAGACTCCGGACTGCTACTGAAAAATTCCTGATGGAAAAACTCAATATATGACGTATGACATCGAGCGTTTAAAAGAGACGTTACTTTACTCTTTGAAAGAGACTGAAGGCACTCTTTCAAGCCGAACTTTTTCTAAAATTTGACTCGATTTATGCAAAACAAAATTTAACACTTCCTCGATGAATGCAAAACAAAATTTAACACTTCTTCTTGGGGTCTTCTTCCCTGCATGGATCACAAACTTCCGGTGGTGGTGGCGGCGGCTTATCTTTCTTGCAAGGGTCCAGGCTGCAGGGCGATTTATCAGCACAAGGATCCGGTATTTGCACAGGACTCTCGTCCTTGAGTGGTGGACATGGACAAGGTTTGCTTGGAACATGCCGGGCACAAGGTGAGGGAGGAGGAGTGGGACAAGGCACACGCGAAGGATGACCACAAGGAGTTTGGACTCCGACTTCTTTATAGTAACAGTGAGCGTCGAACCAATACACGCAACCAGGTGTTGGTAATTCGCTCGGGAACTTTAACTGAAAATTTTAAGAAAAAAATAATAATTTATTCGTCGATTTTGCAACGCTTCAATGTTTCTTCGCTGGTGGCATTGAGGATGTACCTAATAGTACGGGCTGGCAGCCTGTTGATTCTGCATTGAGTCGGTAAACGTAATACAACACTGAACCGTTTCCGGTTATGAATTTGACTTATACAGAATGTTCACTTTCCATAAAAAGCAATGCCGCGTTATCAAAAAAAACCTAAAGGTGCTCCCTCACTGGGAGCATTCGCCTGTAATGTAACGTTACAGATTCAATTTCGAACATTCGAGCATTACGTTACAATCCTACCTCCCTGATTGAAGAAAATTCGCTTGTAATGTAACATTGATATTACAAGTTGTATCATAATATTACATTGATGACTGATGTAATGCTTGAATTGTATGATTACAGGTTGCGCACTGTAATGTTCGGTTCGCCTCAGTCACTGATGAATGCTCGACTCTGTAACGTTAGGTACATTACAGGCGAATGCTCCCGCCGCGGTGATGGATGGTGGCCGGTGGTGACGGTGGTGATGGTTAGGTATACATATACTGGGCTCACTGTACCTCAGCAGTAATTTAACTAACTTTCGATAGCGCTCGGCTTTAAAGGTTAAAAACTTGAAAGTGTTGCAAATGAAGTTTTGGTGAGTCAACATCATAGGTATTTATGTTGGTTTAGCAAAGTACAATTATTACAGCTAGGTACTTATTTCCATCATCTATAATATTAGAGAGTTAAAAGTTAATAAAAAGAGTACAACTTACACACGTTCCGGTCGGCGTGGGGGAACAATATGGCCTTCCCCCTTTAGAACCTGATGTGACGCCTAAGGCTACTGGCGCAACCACCGGAGGTTTTACAGAATTCAAGACATCTCTGTTGCCATACCACTGGGAAGAATATTTATATTCCGGCCCGCGAGGAATGTCAGGCGGGGGAATAGATCTAGGCGCAATCAATGGCATAAAGCGATGATGAAATACAAATTTACGACCTAATAAAAATTCACGTAATGACCGTAAGCTCGAAGACACATCCCTAAAATCCCATTTATTAGGCATTAATAGCTTTTTAGAATACAGACCAAGGAACTTACAATAACGACTCACGGCAAGATACAGACCACAGACTAGTTTAATATAGACTAACAAGCACTGACAAGAAGGTTGACAGTTTTATTTTCATAAAATACTGACACTTTGTAATTAATGCTATGTAGTTTTTATTCGAAAGTAAAAAGATCGTACCTATACCTACGGTTCCCAGCTACTCGTACCTCCATTTCGACCTCCTTTTAAAAGTTGCCCAAAGGTTGCCAAACCGAACCCTATTCACTAAGCCTCCACTATCCGAGCAAAACGGGTGATAGAAGTGCGAGCAAGTACGCGCACTTATGGCTGGGGGAGCCTTACTCGCCCGACTGTCATCGCCGCGAGCCGCGAGCCAATTTGACAATTTGACAACGAAATTCTGAGAAAGCTTTACGTGTGTCAGAATGAATGTGCATTGAATGACTATTTCATGAAATCATGACATTTGGCACGTGTTTGGCACTTTCATGAACTTAGAGAGTTGTACCTATTGCTGATTCTAATGTTTATAATTCTGTAAATCCATATTTGTTACGAGCGCTAATAAAATTTAGATCAACATACAACCTGATACTGACCTGCAAATTGCATAAAACGTAAGAAAATTTGAATTTCGCGGGCTACCTTGGCGCATCCACCTTAAACTATGAATCAATAATTATTTTGCCTCTTGATTTTTAAGTATTTTTTTACTGTGTGATTACTTCACATTTCGTTTTCTCAATATTAAGTGTAGTTTAGGTACATATCTACAAGTTTTATGTGCACGTTTTTAGAATGATCAAAAGGCTAATTCTTGAGCAGATATCATTCAGCTGCTAAGTTAACAGTGCCGTCGTGGAATGGAACGCATGCAATGTGCAGTCAGGTACGTTCTGAACATTAGATTATTTTCACGACCGTGTTTGAACCCTTCTGAACTTAATGTATTTTGAAATCGTTCGTTAAATGAAATGTATACAATATGTAAAAATATTAATACATTGATTGATTAGTTAATATTTTAACATGTACGACTAAGTCATTTATTACCTAATAAATGTATAAGCGCACCAATTTTAATCACGATTATTCTAATTACATCAAACATTATTATATAGTTTTTGAACGTACATTGAACTCCCGCGTTTTCTCACTTCTGTCAATTACTGTCAAAAGTAAAGTTCATCGTGTTTTGTTGCGAGTATTGTGTTTAACATAAATTGTTTGTAAGTGTTTTCGTACATTAGAAACTTATTTAATGTTATATTATAGTTAAGTTTAGTGTTTAAAGATGAAAACCAGCAAGTCACCGGAGAAAACAGAGATAACGCCGTCGAAAAAGAAGCTGAAGCAAGCGAGACTTCCCTTCAAGCTTATTAGTGACATATCACCAAAACCGGCTGTTCCACAGACGAGGAAACGAAAACTTTCTGCTCCTGACACGGAATCTGTTACAAAAGTTGGGAAAATCTGTAAAGAAAATGACCTAATTGAAGAAGCAGTTATAATTAGTGACGATGACAGTAAAGGTAGTGAGAACCCGAAAAATGAAGATAAATCTATGAATCCTTTTGTCAAGTTAGTGGACACTGCTTGGAAGAAGAAGCTTCAAAAGGGGAAGAAGAAAAAAATTGGCAAGAAGAAGTCTATAAAACCTGTTAGTAATGGAACTTTGGATGTTGAAAGTGGTACTGACAGTACTGACAATAAAGAAGCCGACACCGAGATGATGGATGTGGATGAACCTCCTTCTGCAGAGGTAAAAGGCTCTAAAAGTGACACTGAAGAC
The DNA here is from genome assembly GCA_947522985.1 of Lithophane socia. Classification (NCBI taxonomy): domain Eukaryota; kingdom Metazoa; phylum Arthropoda; class Insecta; order Lepidoptera; family Noctuidae; genus Lithophane; species Lithophane socia. The sequence goes on from OX383267.1 coordinate 5,434,612, forward strand.
ATTGAATCTAAAACACACCCCACAAAATCATCACCTAATGATAAAATCAGTGAAGCAAAGGAAACTGAGACTGTTGATGTAATAGTTGTTTTAGAAGATTCAAATAACCCTGATGATATCAAATCTGAGACTGACAACACTGAAAATGATGTTATTTCTAAAAATGATGACGACAGAAATGATATAACGCAAGATCCAGAGGACAAAAATTCTTCAACCGTTGAAGAATCCACTGAAGACAACAGCATATCAAACAAGCAAGGCAAAAAATCACCTACGAAAAAAGCAGAACAGACAACTCCTAAACGCAGCAGTGCACGAAATAAAGCTAAAGTTGAGCAGAATAATAACTCAAAAGGTTCACCTACAAACTCTAAACTCAATGATTCTGTCTGTTCTAATCCAACGACACCGAAACAGACTCCTAAGACTAGTCGGAGTTCTTCGGTTACTAACAGCCAGGGAGATGTGTCACTGAATGAGTCAACGTCATCTGTGAACTTAACACCGAAGCAGGTAAGACCGGATTTTATTGTATAAATTGATTCTTATGTTACCACCTATTAAGAACTTTAGGGGTATGAGGAACAGGGTGTAAAGTTCACTCATCCACCATAGAAAAGGGAGGATCCTCCTACCTGACAGGTGTCTGGCGGGCAACTGCCCAATGATTGATATTGGGTTTTTGTATATATGTCCACTGCACGGTAAACTCTAATTGCGCGATGCAGGATTTTTGTGTGACTTCAGGTCTTCGATGCGTAGTTTGCAAGTGGCGATGTAGATACCGCCACAGAACCATGCATTGAGTAAAAAAAAAGGTTTTTAATAAAACTACATTTCCTACTTGAATGTATAGTAAAAGTTAGTTTTGAACAATTTCAAAACTATTTACAAAAACTCAGTTCAAAACTCACCATTGCCCTTCAGTTTTCATACAGAAATAATTAATTTTGTGTGTCCTTGCATAAGTTGCATAGAAAAATGTCATGGTTTTGTAATTCCAGTAAAATTTATGTTTAAATTAAAAAATAATATTTAATTAATATTTTTAAAAGTAGTATTTATTTTAATAACAAAATATTAAACATCATGTCACCTGTAGGCACAGAAAAAGTTGGAATTTGCCAAAAAACGAGAGGAGAAAGAGAAAGAAAAACTGGAAAGAGAAAAGAAGAGGCAACAAGAGAAAGAAGAAAGGGCCAAAATGAGACAAGAGAAGGAAGATCAGAAGAAGAAGGAACGTGAAGAAAAAGAAGAGGCTAAGAGGAAGGAAAAGGAGGAAAAAGAAGAACAGAAGAGAAAGGAGAGAGAAGAGAAGGAACGTGCGAAAGAGTTAGAGAAGAGTAAGCATTTTTTTTAAATAATTAATTTACTATGTGTTTGTCTGAATGCCAATCTATGTGTGCTGATACTCTGAAAACAATATTTTATTGAGATTTTATTTGGCGGTCAAACATGAGCATGGAAAAAAGTTGCCTATTTCAACACCCACAAAACTGCTCAAGTAAATTTTCTATGATATTTACAAAAAAAAAAAAATTATGATCAATATCAAAACAATACAGCTAAAGACACGTATCTCATAAAATACTTTATGAGATACGTATCTTTTATACGTGTCTAGTATCTTATAAAATACTTTATTGTATGCTACTTATATTTTCCAGAACAAAAAGAAGAGAAAGAAGAACAGAAGCGCAAGGAACGTGAAGAAAAAGAGGAGCAAAGGAAAAAGGAAAAGGAAGCAAGAGAGGAAGAGAAACGCAAGAAGCAAGAGGCTTTAGATCTAGAAAAGCAAGAACAGGAACTTAAAAAGAAGAAGGCGGCAGAAGCATTCGTCAACTTCTTTGTTCCAAAACAAAAATCAGACAAGGAACAAGCTACTGAAGCTTGCATTAGCAAAACTAGCATGTTATCAAACTTCATGATTAAAAACGATATGCGTTTAGCTCCGCTAGTCCGGGTGGACTTGAGTGATGACAGAAAAGAGGATTTAGTTAATTTCATTGAAACACAGAAGGTGTCTGAGAAAGGATTATATTTGAAGTGTTTGAAGAATGGGACGAGTAAGCCATTGTCAAGTGGGAAGACGTGGCCGTTGAGTGATAAGGACGATGATGTTATGATTGTTGGTAAGTTCTACAACAAGTTCATTTGTATTATCACTTGCTACTTTTCCCTGTAGTAAGTATATCAGGTAATCCTTACATATTATAAAACAAAGTCCTCCGCTGTGTCTGTCCATCGTCCTGTTTGTGATATACTCAAAAACAACTGCATCGATTTTCATGCTGTTTTCACCAATGGATAGAATAGTTCTCGAGGAAGGTTTTAGTATATAATAACCGACATCACGCGGGCGAAGCCGCGGGCACCAGCTAGTTTATTATAAAAACTTTGTTACTACATAGTTACTTAGCTAAAAAATTGTAAAGTATTTTTTTTTAGCCATTATTTACCTCATTACGATTTTATCCTGTATTATTTACACTCACAAATCTCAATGATTATTTGAATGTTCAAATAGGTTGCAATTTGTAGTAAATTTTACTTTTACTTCCTTGAACTTTAACCAACAGAGCTTACATACTTTCGTCAGCTCTTCATTATTTCTGTCTGAACCTTAACCGAAAGCATTTTACACTTACCACATTCTCCCCTTTCAGAGGATGAGTTGCCTATGCCAGATGATGCTGGAGAGATCTTAACCTGCGAGCCAGCTCAGCGCGAGAAGCTCAGACCGAAGCTGCTTAGTTTCCACGAGAACCGGCGCCCGCCATATTGGGGCACTTGGCGTAAAAAGAGCGTTAATGTCAAGCCTCGACGACCCTTCGGGCAGGATGAGGTGTGTAAAACTGCGATCATTTATCTGTAGTGAAGTATAAGAATATAGTAAATTCACAGTCCTAAAGACGGGTCCTGCGACATACACTCAGGATGAAACCAGTCGTGCACTTTTCCAGTCAGCTTCGCCCAATCACCAGCCTGCTTTCATTCAATGTGCCACTATGGATCACAGCCTTTATTGTTTTATGCATGTTTTCGTTATTTGAAATAGCGAAAACATGAATAGATAGTGCCATCCACGAAGACACCCGCATACAGTACTGTAATCGCGTTTAGGAAGAAGAGCAAGGTGCTATACTCGGTTATCCATGATAAATTGCTGATAGCGAAATGTGCTTCTAAATATGAATAAATCATTGCCAATTTATATATGTTCTAGAACACTCGTTCGAACTAGTTACTTGTTTATGTCAGCTTACTGGGTTGTAAATTTCTTAATCCATAATAAATTGCTGATAGCAAAATGTGCTTCTAAATATGAATAAATCATCGCCAATTTATATATGTTCTAGAACACTCGTTCGAACTAGTTACTTGTTTATGTCAGCTTACTGGGTTGTAAATTTCTTAATCCATAATAAATTGCTGATAGCAAAATGTGCTTCTAAATATGAATAAACCATCGCCAATTTATATATGTTTTAGAACACTCGTTCGAACTAGTTACTTGTTTATGTCAGCTTACTGGGTTGTAAATTTCTTAATCCATAATAAATTGCTGATAGCAAAATGCGCTTCTAAATATAAATAAATCATCGCCAATTTTTATAATGTTCTGTAGAAATCTCGTTCGAACTAGTTACTTGTTTATGTCAGCTTACTGGGTTGTAAATTTCTTAATCCATAATAATAAAAATAATAAAAAATAACACTAGTTCGAACTAGTTACTTGTTTGTGTCAAATACATTCAATTAACGTTATTACAGAAACAAGTGGACTATGAAGCGGAGAGCGACGAAGAATGGGAGGAAGAACAAGAAGGCGAGAGTATCGACGGCAGCGCTGCCGGCAGCGACGACGAGCAAGACGCCGACGAATACGAGGTCGACAACGCCATGTTTGTGCCGCACGGATATCTTAGTGATGAGGTTAGTATCCTACTAGTTAAATACTATTGAAAAGTGCGTATTTTAGGCCAGTCATATAGGTAAGTCTATCTAAATCCTAGAGTGTAATGCCTCATTTACATTCAGCCCCTGCCGCTGTCCCCTGCGCTGCTGGCAATAATTCCCTAAATACTGCTGCAGCAGGATCGAGAGGAGTGTGTGTTTACATACTGCCCTACCACTCACTTCGCTTTCAAGTTTCGGCAATGGCAGTAGACATAATTACAGCGGCCGCGTGTGTCTTTTTGCTATACTTACATAATTATGTTCGATATTTAAAAAGATATTGAATACAAAAAAAGAAAGTTCGTCGTAGACGATGGTGAATGATATCTATACATAGTACTGAGCGACGGAGCAGAATGTAAACACTCGCGCTGCCGGTCCTTTGACTTCCGCACAAAAGTCCGCCATTTTAGGGGACCGCCGGGCAGCGCGAGTGGCAATAGCAGTGGCATGAGAAGTATCGTGTTTACACACTCGTCCTGCCCACTTCTGCCACTTCCCTGCTCACTTCGGCTGAATGTAAATGAGGAATTACGTCAGGTGGTGAAGCACCTCTATAACTGCTAAAAGATTTTTTAGTTTATGATGATTTGATGGTGATGATGGCAAATAGCTGCTCATTTATTTGTGTGATGTATTCCTTTGTTTACGATGCTCTGGGACAGGTTGTTGCCATGTTCAGTAACTAACACTGTTTCGGCTGTGCATATGAATTCATTTTTGTGTACGAAACGGTGAGCAGTATGTCATACTAAGGAAGTGAGATTTTTTGTTCCCAACAATTTCGAAGTTACATCCAACGGTTCTAAATACAATAAATAAATATTTCTCATTTGTAGGAAGCAACAATGGACGAAGACGACATGCTATCCCTCTCACCGGAAACACAAAAACAAAGACTGAAACATTTAGAAGACGAATTCGAGTCTGAAATGAAGAAGCCAACAGAAAAACTGAAACCAAGAATGTACGGCTTACTCTGGGAAACAGCTGACGGCGGGAAACCGGAGAAATGCGTTGACGCACTGTGGAACTACTTCGGAAAGTTATCGATGATCATGAATGACCCAACTCCTTTACTTCAACCAGCCAGTGAGCCTGAAGAAACAGAGAAAAAGAAGGTAAAAAAGAAGAAGGTACCAAAAGAAACAACAGACGGCGAGCCAAAGCCAAAAAGCCCCAAACAAGACAAAAAGAAAAAAGCTAAAATAGAGGAAAAGGAAACTAAAACTCCGAAATCAGAAACTAAAAAGAATGTTCCAGAAACTAAAAAGAATCAGCCCGGTATTAACATGTTTTTGACAAAATTAAAATCGTCGTAAATATTGCATCCTCTATGTTAATTTAGGTTCATTTTAATTAGGTTTGAAATTATAAAAGTAATTTTCTTTAAGTTATGGCTATCGGCTTTACTTAAGACTTCTGTTTCCTAATCTCTTATAATATTTTATAATGACTAGTACTAAATGGGACAAAGTTGTGATCTCCAACAGTCTGTAGTACTTTTTCTCGTGTCAAAATATAGTTTGCATCTACCATCGTAAGACAACGCCCAGAAAAGCATGTATCTAAAGCCGTATAAAGACGCGTATAACTAATGTAATGAATCGCGTTACATCAAACTACGAGCATTACATGTAACGCTCGCGCTGATCCATCGGCTGTCGGTTTTTAGCGAGTTCAAAGGCTCTCGCAGTCGAACGACGAAAAGATTCGAGTTGAGTTTGTATGCCGTCCACACTTCGCATAACATTACACACGTCTGGACACGGCTAACACTTGTTTTTCCCATTTAGTACTAGAATTTATTATACATATTTCTATGATGGTGCGATCAAATCATAGACTGATACATAGTTCTAAATAATTAAATTGTAATGATGAGTACTACTTATAAATATTTGTATTAAAATGCATAATATGCTGTTATAGATAATTATTATTCATTAAACATAATATTGATTATATAACGTCTTATTCTTCTATTTTCCGAGTTAGAATCTTGGCTTTACGTACCTAATACCTGTCTCAGAAATAATACCTGAATGTTCTATAATAACCGGCCGTTGATGAAGAAACTGGCCGTAACTCTCTTTTATAAAAAGACTAGCTGCTGCCCGCGTGGATACATAATTATTTTTTCTAAAATAAAAGTAGCTAAAGTTACTCTTTATAACATTAGCTATCTGCCAGAAAAAGTCCCGTCAAAATCGGTCCAGCCGTTTCGGAGATTAACCGGAATAGACAGACAAAAATAAAAAGCTGTTTTTGACATTACAAACTGACACTTAAATTTTATCATCCAGTTACACTGCGAGTACATAGCAACTAAAAGAAGATTAACCATACTATCCATAATTATGATACTAATATAAACTAATATTATAAATTCGAAAGTAACTCTGTCTGTCTGCCTGTTACCTTTTCACGCCTAAACCACTGAACGGATTTCGATAAAATTTGGCAAGGTGATAGATGATGGTATCCCGGGGAAGGACATAAGCTACTTTTTATCGACACACCACGCGGGCGGAAGCTAGTCTATCTGACAATTCGGTCAGTGGGGTCGTCTTACCGTGCGTTTGCACTGGCGAAACATTACAACAAAACATGTTTAAATCTCTAGTTCCTGTCAAAAATTGTATGGAACATTGACAGAAGATATAGATTTCAACATGTTTTGTCGCAAATGTTTCGCCAGTGCAAACGCACGGTTAGGGGCGGAGAAAATTTTTCGCTCCATAGCGCCCCTTTGGCTACACTCCAACCGACAATTCGATGTACTTTTATCTGCCAATACGAGGAATTTCGATTGAAGGCCATTGACTTGAGGTCTAAAAAAATACCGTTTCGATTGATAATGTGGTGAAGTGATAAAAAAAATGCATAGAGAAGTATAATAACAACGTGGACTAGGCCATACAAATTTTTACAGCTATTAATTCCCTTTTAGTTTTTAAAGAACCAACGATTTTGATGGCAAAATATTCAATAAAAATTCAAATCCGTAATCATTATGTGGGGGAGTCACCAAGACCGTAAAGCGGCCCTATCGCAGACAAGTAAGGCCCTATTCACTACCTATCCTACACGGGGCAGTGAGCCAAGAAGAGCCAACTTATTTTTCTGCGAAATGCTGCTGGATAAATGCTGATTATACAAAAAAATACTGAACTGTTTTTTTTTTTTAATCTGCTCCCAACTACCGCTAAACAGCCGGCAATTTACTTTATATTTTAATTCTGATTCTTGTATCCAAATAAACAGGGCAATCTTTAGGGTAAATTGCGAAAAACACTTTTAGGGCAATTTACTTTACTCTATGGGGCAATCTATCCTAATGCATTTGAACAGTAACGTACATCCGTCCGTTATTGAGAACATTGTGACGCAATGGATTAGGAATTTCCTTCAAAACCCTCGGATTGTGAATGAAAATGGATATGAAGTACAAACGGGATACCTAATTACCTACTTATGATGACCAAATTATACAAAAATGTTGTTAAACATTCTGGCAGCCCGATCCTATCACATGATTGTGAATGTAGCGGCTGCAACTCTGCAACTACATTATTGTAATTTGCTGGCTGCAGTGTAGCCAGGAATCCGTTCTATACTTCCAAAACAACAACACTAAGCATCTCTTCTAAGTTATTATTCATTGCTCCTCCTACTATCTACCCCACGTCTCCACCCTACTCAAAGATATTGGTCAAACTGTAGCATAGAAATGAAAGACGCTCAGTTTCTGCAATGAAAATTATCGCTGCGTCAAAAACGCAACAATCAACCAATCATACTTTTGGAACAAACATTACTATAATTATAATTCTTATTTTGACCGACGAAACGATCCAGTAGAAATTATCTAAGATTTCTTTTTTCAGCTGTCAAAGAAACTGTCATTATTATCTGTCGCGACTGTCGCTCACTTCACTGGTTGACGTTTGACAAATTTTGGTTTTCCGATTTTCTTTATCATTTTTCGATCGTTGGTAATTATAATTGCGTCAGTGTTTTATTTTTTTATAAACAAGTATCAAAGTATTCATTGTTTAAGTGGTTCCGAGTGGTGAAAGAAATGCAGTGACGAAGGAATAAGTCTTCCAATCCTGTGAGTCTGAATTCTAAATTTTTACTTGCCTACACCCTTACAATAACTCACCCCGGGACTGAGTCACTCTGCACTGTTAATTTTTAGCTAATTTTGGATCACAGATTCATGGTTTACCTGTTACATTCAATGGTGAAGATGTCTGTACAGTAATATTTTCGCTGACGTCGATTCGTTTTGTTCATACCGCTTGTTGCTACACGGCAAAATAAATTGCAGCTACACTTTGTTTTGAAACTTACGGAATGATTCAGGATCTTTGTATTTGATTGATGAAATTAAATTGAGCCTGAGCCTCGCCTTTATCTTTCTTAAGCTTTCTCTTGCTTTGATAATAATAGGCATACCAGCATCTATCAGCAGCAGCACTATTGGGTATTGGTTATACATTCCAGTTCACTTTTTCATGGTATTATTGATTAATATGTCAGTTTTGTGAACATCTTCAATGTCATCTCTATTTTTATAACAAGATTTAACTGACCTTTAGTCATTTACCTTATGATAAAAATATCTCCGTTTTCCTCAAAATGTTACCTATAAATTTACTGATACACATTTCAAAATGTCATTCATTGTCTGGCATTGCATAGGTTGCCGTATGCTGTTTATTCACACAACATTTTAGACCAACAGTACAGAGTACTTGATCAAATAAATAAAAAATAGTTTATTATTTCCGCAATATTACTATCAATTGTTACCTTATTTCTACGGTGACATAGGAGGGGCAGTATATTGTGGGAGACTGGTGCCTAAACTAGGCTCAGGGCCTGTATTTCAGGTCACCAGGACTCTTCCATTTAATTTTAACAAATTATGTTATGTACTCGTTCAAACAGTATGCAGTTAGGATTTATGTTAACATACTATTTTTATTTTTTTTGGAAGCTTATCAAAATCTAGATTGTGCACCAATTGTATTGTTATGTTTGAATATTATACCTTCATTCATTTAAGAGGCACCAAAAGAAGAAACCCTTCCTTTCAGTATACTATAAAATTATAGATCTTTAACATTCTAGTTACCAACTCGGAGAAGTACAAGGACATTTCATGGGTTAAAGCGGTAGGCATTACTTATCCAAGATGAGTAAAATGTCGAAGAACAAGTTGAACCTGACCCTGCCGCCAGGGTCAATTGACACGGCACCAGCGGTCACACCATCAAACATGACACCACAGCTGAAGTCTGCAACAGCTACGGAGTAAGTATTATCACTAACCTGAAGAACATATGCAAATTTAGGAGCAACATGAATATTTATTAATTTAATTAGTATTATTTTAATTAAACATCTTAACGGAATATATCATAAAGTACAGTTTGGCAAAAATAAGTATGATGCGGTGACAAATGAAACTAAATATTTTACTTAATGCAGACCTGTGATTGCCGACAAGTGCTAGCAGATTTTGAGTCACCGACTAGCAGCGTTTTTTTTATTGCACATTTATTTTAACAATTTGTTATAATTATTTTACTCATTCGAAATGACCTAAGTGCGATAACACCCTCATTTTCCCAAACTCTTTTTTGGCCAATCTGTATGTACTTTGAAACTGAGGTAGGTAGGCAAGTCAATATTAAAATTAATTTAGGATTAATAATCCATGTATTGACATCGAGATATAAGTACTAACGTACTAGAGAAGACACCGTAAATTCCTACTTTGTCTCGTTCAACTGCGGCGATCGCGCCGCAGTTTGTCGAAGAAAACGCGTAAGTGCCGTGATTTACATGGCGCTTAAGACCTTTTTGCCGAGAATAAATACACTTCCGCAGCAAATCTAGCACTGTGGTAAATTAGGTACGGTTTAGACGAATTGTTATTATTTTAGCGCTGCAGCGAACTGAAGATTCAATACGAAGAATAGGACAATTCAGTTATTTGACGTAGCTTCTCTAGTACGTTAGTACTTATATCTCGATGTGTATTGATATGTGTAAGCAATAAAAATAATAGGTATCATACAACTGTTGTAGGCGGCAGGGTTTAGCTGGGAAGTCCAAGACGAGCATCGAGGCATTGACAGAGAGGCTGGAGCAGATTGAGATGGATGACACACAGAGACGCAGGATAGAAGTTTTCCTCTGTCAGAAAGAGAAGATCGGAGAGCTTAGTGATGATGACTTTGAGAAGCTCGGAGAGTTAGGTAAGATATTACTTAGGTACAAAATCATGTGAGGTAACATCATAGTATAGTTCCGTAATTAAAGTTCCGCTTAAGTATTTCTTGTTGAAATTACTGATAACTGGTAATAGGACAGTTCTTCATTAGCCAGGAATCTAAACTAGAAACGAGTTTCTAAACACTTATAAAGTTATAACATAACATATTACAGTTATGCCACTGATGCCATTGGCTGGCTGATTCATACATGGGCAAAATTGATGACATCATTCATTTGTTTTCTCATCGTCATAGAACATAGACCATGTTCTATGTTACGGGTTTGGTTACGCACTTAGCCCCTAAGGTGGACCATTGTGCGTGCATCGTCTGGTCTGTTTAGTACAAAATGTTATCTCTATTGACTCTAAAATATTTATAAAGACTTACCTTTTTAACAGACTTGAACAAATTGAACATGCTTGGATGCCTTTAGAAGCTGATAGTCACAAACCATAGCATTCCAGGAAATTCGAATAATATATTTTATTTCACTTCAATTATTCCCAGGTCAAGGTAACGGCGGCGTAGTAATGAAAGTTCGTCACAAGTCAACAGGCCTCATAATGGCACGCAAGCTAATCCATCTAGAAGTGAAACCAGCCATTAAAAAACAGATCATAAGAGAACTGAAAGTACTGCATGAATGTAACTTCGCACATATTGTGGGCTTTTACGGGGCATTCTACAGTGATGGCGAAATATCGATCTGTATGGAATACATGGATGGTGGGTCACTTGATCTGATTTTGAAGAAGGCTGGGAGGATTCCAGAGTCAATTCTAGGTATGTCTTCTGTCCTTAAAAATTTCTTTGTGTAATATTGTCTTATAAATCTTGTAGCCATTCCACAGCTAGCTCAGAAAGTTGAGGGTTAATTGGTTCTAGATTTTGGATTGATTTGATGCTGGTTGAATCTCCAGTTTTTTTATGACATGTGTAGCAATTTCGAAAGTAAACTTGCATACAGATGGACTCATCCCTCATTACCATGCAAGCAATCTAACTGCAGGGTGACTTGCTCAGCATAGCATACTCAGCCTATAATGTTCCCACTGCTGGAACACAGGCCTCCTCTCTCCTCTCTGTGAGAGGGAGTGGGCCGTAATCCACCACTAGGACCCAGTGGGTTGGTAGATGATGATGATGATCACATGTCTTCGAACTTTTGATTCTAGGACATGCCGGTTTCCTCACAATGTTTTCCTTCACCATTTTGAGAGCAGTGGTGGTGAAATAATTTACACATAAAGTATAGTGCCAGCTTGGCTTCGAACCCACGACCTACAACTCTTAAGTCGCGGCCGTTACCACTGGGCCACCACTGCTCAGGACAACAATACAATTTTCGGTTCAGCTTCTGCAAGCATTGTTGTCTGACAATATCAAGAACCGGAAGTTCAATTGCACCCAATGCAAGACTTAGTGTATTCGCGCCTGAATGCAGACCGATATACAGTCTCAGAGCCCAGTCACCTCAAGATACAGTTAATTCATTCATAACTGAGTAATTTATGCAAGTATGTAATGTAAAGGAAGTTTACTTAAGAATGACTCAAGAGGTGAACAGTTTGTTATGGAATATTTGTAGATAAAAGGATGTTCATTCAGAAATGTCTAGATTACTATCATTATTAAAATATTCCTCAACACTGAGTCATGTAACTTTGTGTCTCATCACACACAATGTTGGCATTGTCTTTGCATAATGCAGTTGGTTTCTCTTCACTGAACACTGCTAAATATTTACTTGTAATGTTAAAATGGAAGTTTATATGCAAATAAGTCGCATCCGAACATGTTTTTTTTTTTTGTATCTATGGAAATGAAGTATACACCAAGTTTAATTCGATAACAATGTCTGTTTCTTGTCAAAAAGTTTTTATATGCCTTAGGTGTTTCAAATGAGGATTTAACTCTCAGATTTTTTAAATTAAGATCCCCACCATCTAGTGATGAATGGTTATTTAAAATAATCTGAAAGAGATGGTTGGTGACACTAATCATTGAACCGAAAAGAGTTAAAGCACATGGTTTGGTGTTTTTAAAAAGAAATGTGACAGCAACAACAACTACAATAATGAAGGGTCTACCTCAGCTCAAATTCACTTTTTATCTCGCTCGCACCATACTACTCATGGTCTGAGTGAGAGCGAGATGGAGTGGGGTGCTGGCGGCTTCAAGCCTCGAATAGTTTAGGTTATTGCTTTTTACGATGTAAATGGTTATTAAAAAAAAAAACATAAGACCTGCTTTATAGTTAGTTCAGTTATTATGCAAAGTTTCATGATTTAGTTTAAAGTATTTTTTTAATGCCAGTGGTTTATAGTTTGGTTTAGAGGTAACTTTTGAATTTTTTTCTATAGACAAAATTTTATGTAATCGTGGTTCGTCAAATATACCTAGGACCTGGCATCAATCCTCAACTTTAACATATATTTATTTCAATATTAATGCTGCAGTATTTTCGACATAACGGAGGATCATGCTAAGCAATTTGAGGTAAGGTAGATCCTTAAAGCGTCTTCATATATTTCTCCATACATTCAACTTCCCTGTGTTATCCTGATGAATTAGATTAGACTAGCTTCCGCCCGCGGCTTCGCCCGCGGTATGGCCATAAAAAGTACCCTATGTCCTTCCCCGGGATGCCATCTATCTCCTTGCCAAATTTTATCGAAATCCGTTCAGTGGTTTAGGCGTGAAAAGGTAACATACCCACAGACACACAGACAGAGTTACTTTCGAATTTATAATATTAGTATGGATTAATAACGTCAATGTTAGAAATTATAAAAAGCGCAGAAATCGGATAATTTTAGCTTATTTAACGATACCATTACAACCTTCCAGGAACAATAACATCAGCAGTACTAAAGGGCCTCAGCTACCTTCGAGATAAGCACGCCATCATGCACCGTGACGTCAAGCCGTCCAATATACTGGTGAACAGCAACGGAGAGATCAAGATCTGTGACTTCGGAGTGTCAGGACAGCTGATAGATTCCATGGCCAACTCGTTTGTGGGGACTAGGAGTTATATGTCGGTAAGTAATCAGATTATTTATTAGAAACTCGCTGCGCCCCAAGGTTTCACCGGCGTAAGTCTCAATCCCGTGGGAATATCGGGATAAAAAGTATCCTATGTCCTAACCCAGGTCACCCCTGTGCCAAATTTCATCCAAATCTGTTCAGCCGTTTTAGCGTAAATGTGTAACAAACAAACAAACTCACTTTCGAATTTATAATATTAGTTATGTTTATTATATTCTAAAGTCTATTTTTAATTAAATCTCGTAGAGCACTTTGACAAGTACAAATGTCAAACTTCTAAATTGAAAAAACAAACAACAATCACTTGAAATGTTAAACTAGTATGAGATTAAAATAACGAGACTTTAGGCGTCATTATATTCTAGCATTAGCGTCAGAATGGATGCTTCACATATTCACACTATTACGTCTTACGTAGACTGTTCTATAACAAAGAATTTTGAGTTTATTCATTACAACAGTACCTATTCTTCAAAATTGTGTTTTATCTTTAAGTATTGACGGAATGCATTTTAATTGTTGAATTTTTACAGAATTGAAAAACATTCCGTTTCCATTCCAACAGACCTACGATGGTACGAGGGTACATAGAAGATGGCTGATCACCCTTGCTTTGAATACTGATAGGTTGCAGGTGGAAGGGAACGATTTTCTGGTCTGAATATAAAATGTAGTTATAAAACTTCTTTTTTATTACAGCCGGAGCGACTCCAAGGCACGCATTATTCGGTGCAGTCAGACATCTGGTCTCTTGGGCTGTCGTTAGTCGAGATGGCCATAGGAATGTACCCCATCCCGCCGCCTGATGCGAAGACCTTAGCGGCTATATTCGGTGGACAGAACGAAGATCATTCTCCTGGGCAGGTTGGTTTACAGCTAGTCTAAAACAGTAAATGTGACAGAATAAATGAAAAAAATTGCAAAAATGACGGCGAAATAACAGTTTATAGATAGTAATTATGTACGCGCGCTATTTAATTTGACCACAGAACAGATAAAAGAGGTTAGAAGGGCCTTGTGGGCGGGGCAAGCGCGCCGCACTTATGAGCAAACGCTCATAAGTCAACCGAAATTTGGTTCACCGGTCAACAGTCGCGCTCATATTGTGACAACGTGTGACGCTCCGCGAAAAAAAAAGAATTATGCCGTCTTGTGCTATTATTACGTGTCGGAAAAGAAGCCAGGTGTGTAGTGTTGACCGGTCCCGGGAAGGGATTTCTTTTCACCGGTAAGTCCAAAAACCATTAAATACAAGTGATATTTGTAATTATTACAATAATATTATGTAGTTTAAAGACAAAAACGATATAATCGCAAACAGATTCAAAATTATACATTGCTTTCAATGCATGGGTACCATCTTGGACTAGATGAGTGATTGCGCAATGTATTGCGTTCACTGCGAACGTTGCGTGCAACGAGCCAAAGCTGAAATTCGGCGAAATCCATGCTTATCGATAGTGTTGTACCAAGTTGTACACAATGTCGATACTAAGTATATTGTGTGTTTGAGGTTAGCCGTGTATAATGAAAACATACATTTAAAATTTTATTAATTTAGTTAATTAAGTTTTAATACCCAACAGTTTCATAAATATATATTATTGTTCAATATTAAAATATTCTTGTATTTTTTACTTGTGTAATTTTCTTACTTACTAGCTGAAGCCCAAGGCATGAATTATGTAAAACAGAGCTACAATTAGCAAAAAACTAAAGAAAATTTGAATTTCGCGGCTTTATCGAATGTTCCCCCTTAATTGTACATTATTATTTATATGTATTTAGTAAGTCCACGCCAATTGTCCCCCTTCCCAATATAATAGCGAAACATTTCCAACTTAAAAATTACAGCAATTTTATCGATATAATTAATCGACCTTTTGGTCGCCGTAACATGTATGAGAAATAAATTGCTTTTGAGCGTGTGTGAGTGTACGTCAAACGCAGTGTTTGCGTTAGTGTGACAACCAATAGCAAACTACTGATCTAAGTGTGAGTGGTTTCTTTGTGTGCGTAATGCGCGTACGTATTGGTCTCTTGATTGTAGTGGAATTAAAGAGTGGGAAACAAGCGGCGACACGCGTTCTAATACAAATCAGGGACTATTTCCTTTCTAACCTCTTTTATCTGTTCTGTGAATTTGACCAATGAGCGCGCGTGGTGCTAGAGTTGGCCGTCAGATCGTACCAACCTATTTTCCGAGAGCTTGGTACTGTCAGCCAAGATGTCAGTTGTACACATCATATGCGACTACTGTAAGGTTCACTCGTTTATTTAATTTAAGCAGATTAAAAAAACATACATTCCTTAAAACTTAACCATAATAATTTCACCCAGTCTTGTGTGGGCAACACACAAGACTGGGTGAAATTATTATTATGATTTCTTTTGACAAAGGTCGCCTGCCTCTACTGTTTTCCTTGTGTTGCGGGGCTCAATGTCGTAATAACGATAATGTTGCAAAGTTGCCCCTGCTATCAGTTTCCTGTTTAAACCAGGCGCATATGAGATAAGCACAATGCACATTTCGAATACTTCGATATATTTTGAATCTTTAGCTCTTCATTTTATACAAAAAAATATGCAGTAGAAACACAAAAGTGTGAGGACAAGTTTTATACGATAAGAGTGTTTCTAATGCATAGTTTTCTGTATAAAATCATGAGTCCAGATTTGATACAATATGTACTATCGCGGTCTAAAAATGTTTATCAGTTTTCAAACTAGATTCTTTGCCAGACTGTGTGCAGTAAAGTTTAAAATACTATATCTTCATTTTAAAGTTGATACATAAGTTTTGAAAATAGGTTTGAATAGCAATGTGCATGCAATTATAAGCCTTAAGGTGGTAAAAATTCTCTGACCGCGACCGTACACATGGCTACACTCATACAGCTATACATTTTCAGTTTATGCTGATGTCGCATAATCGCATTGTATAGAATTTCCGTACAATGCGAGGCTGAAATCCGCGTATACTGGAAATGTATAGCTTATAGCTTGATGTGTAGCCGTGTGTACATACCAGTATGTACCTTTAGGATGCGGTTTCATGTATTTTCTTTCAGTTTTAAGTTTATTATTAAAATATTCCTTAGCATATCATAGCATCGTCAGCTTATAATGTTTCCACTGCTAGGACACAGGCTTACAGTTGGGCATTGTGCCCATTCCTTACCACAACTGTTATATTCACGATCGTATATTATCGTCGTTTCAGGCGCCGAACTCCCCGCGTCCGATGGCGATATTCGAGCTCCTAGACTACATAGTGAACGAGCCGCCTCCCAAACTGCCGGCCGGTATATTCTCCGACGAGTTCAAAGACTTCGTGGACCGCTGTCTCAAGAAGAACCCTGACGAACGGGCTGACTTGAAAACGCTGATGGTGAGTATTAAATTGACTGTATTTCAACGGCCTGTGCTTTTCGCCTTACTTTTTCGCTACAGTAGTGGATTCAGTATTCAGACTTTATGCGGTCCATGTAAATGTCCTTTCTTCGGTATTGTTCGTAGAGTGGTTGAGCTCCTCCTAAAGTTCCTTTGTTTTCTATACAAAAAAAACAAACAAGCTCACTTTCGCATTTGTAATATTTGTTAGGATAGGATACCAGCTTATTATTGTCCCACGGCAGGACAAAGGCCTCTCCGGCCAGGGTTGCGGGAAAGTCCGAAAGGGATACCGGGACCTTGGCAACAGGCAACTGCAGGAACACGGGTGGGTTTTAGTCAGTAAAAGTCTGACACGCCCTTCCGCTCCGCCCAGAGCCGGAGAAGTCATTGGATGATTACCCACCATCAAAAAAAAAAAAACGACAAATGGCAGGGCAAAGGCAGGAACATTGATCACTACGCTTGTTCAAGACGGGTTGGCGATTTCAGATAGTTAATTGATTCAGGCGTGACTTTGCGGAAATCCATTATAAAATACAATAGACGCAGATATATTTAGTAACCTATTCCGCTTGACTATTCTTCAAGAGTCATAAAAACCCTGTAAGAAATCGACACATGTGTCACCTCTCAACGAGGCGAGGCGATTGACCAATTGCAAACCAGAACGCGACGTGTTACTACACCGAGCGCTGGACGCAGAGACTGGCTCGGTGTGGTAACACGTCGCGTTCTGGTTTGCAATTGGTCAATCGTCATCCTGAAGAGAGGTGAAACACGTGTCGATTTCTTACAGGGTTTTTATGACTCTTGAAGAATAGTCAAGCGGAATAGGTTACTAAATATATCTGCGTCTATTGTATTTTATTGGCGATTTCAGACTTTTATTACCTTTAAGTCCAGGTTTCCTCACGATATTTTTCTTCACCGATGTCGGTAGTGGCCAAGATAAACTCAGAAAGTACAAATGAATTGCAAAAGTCCCATTGGTAATTACCCGGACTTGAATTCACAACCTCGTGCATGAGGAAACTAAGACTTGAAACGTTATGAAATAACGTTAAATGACGTTAAAATAGCGTTACGTATACTCCCAATAACCATAATTTCTACCGTTCCACCCGGATGGTAACTAAATTAATAGTTGAGGATTTCGTTCCGATAGATTTTCGATATATTGCTTAGAAATTAGTTCATAAATGGTTACTGAACTATACATAACACTATTACGTAACGTTATCGTAACTCTATTTTAGTAACGTTTCAAGTCCCTGTTTTAAACCACTGGGTGATCACGACATCTCATTCTCGACTCTTATAGTTAAGAAAAAATGTCTAATAATTATAATTTTCCATACAGAATCACGAGTGGATCCGCAAGGCGGACGCGGAGAAGGTGGACATCGCGGGCTGGGTGTGCAAGACCATGGACCTGATGCCCTCCACGCCTAACTCTAACGTGTCTCCTTTTTCTTCATAAGCTGCAAGAAGTGCATACTTTCATCAGCGAAAAAGGGTTAGAAATATAATCATTATTACATGCATGCTTTTTCATTTATTGCCATTCTCATAAGTATGAAAAAATTGTGACTCGATATTAATTTTACGCAAAAAAGTAAGTACAATTTATGATTTCTCAATAATACAAAATTTACAAATCTTTCAAAATGTCTGACATGGCAATGTCTTTTTGCGCGCTAGGTAGCCTGCTTTTTGAAATTTGGAGGACAGTGTCCGTTGTATGTTGATGAAAATATGTCCAGGTTGTATGTTGACGAAAATATGATTCACGACCAATCAAATATGTATTTACAGAATTAAAATCATCCGGATCATCAAAAAGTTAAGAAAATTTCAATTTTGCGTGCGAATGGCGACGCTTCTTTTCTTTATTTTAATGAAAACTAACTTGCAGGTCAAAACATTTCCCAAGAGAAAGCGGGCGACACAATCACTGAAGACGCTGGCGGTGAAGAATAGCTGCCCTGAGACCACGCGATGACAGAAAACAGTGTGTCAACTCTAGATACCATTGTCCAGTACCAGAATGAGCCACACAGGCAGGCGAACACTCCACATCATAGAGACGTGATCCTACTTCCTTGATAGCCTTCATTTTAGAAATAAAACTATTTTTATTGATATAAAGACATATATTCACTTTTATACACAGAGTGGTGAACACATGGAGTGCTCACGAACATAAGTCACAAATATCGACACTGACGCTTGATCTCGCGATGACTCGTGTTCATGCAGGTCTTGTCCACACTTGACACACCATTTGTTAATTACTCCGTGACATTAACACATCGTAGCTCGTTGATACTTGATACATTCGTTAATTATACTGTACTGAAAGTTTCTTAAATATAGTGTATTAAGTAGAAGTAGATCAGATTTATTCTACATATCAGGGTTGTCACGTCTCATATCAAATGTTTCATTAACACATTAGTAAAACTTCGGGAGACATCCTGTCATCGAATCGAAATTCAAAATTAATAATTTAATTTATAGAATTGGCTAAAATTTAAGGTAAAATCTGTAGGGAATTATTGAAAACAATGTGTTACGCTATCGCTATGAAGCTGCTTGAGTAGTCGACGACACAGTCAGCCTTCTATCGACATCAATGTCGATAAAAAAAATCGAATAAATAATCGAAAACATAATCGAATTAGAGGTGTAACTGTTTCATCGGCTACACATCGAAGGTGTTTGACTTTCCTATTCATATACAGGCTATATGATTACGAGAAAGTTGTTAAATAAAAGGTAAATGTGTGTACTGTAACCAATAGCACGGTGTCTGATGATAGATAGGGGAATAATACTAAAACATAGTGCATTCGTGGACGAACTAATCGAGGTTTTATAACAAAAAAACGACAACTATTCGATAAATGGTCAAGTAGAGTTGATTTGACTAGTCGCAAGTCGAAAAAAATGTTAGTAGTGTTTTGACATATTTTTCTTTGCTGAAAGTGCGTAATTCATGTCAGCTGGTACCTGTTATTTGAATAGATTTCGGATGCGTTTTATTCGGCGCGTCCGGAGCGTTGGAATAGTCAAACGGCCGCGGAGTCGCGGGCGTGAGACTGTTGCAAAGCTCAAAATCAACTTATAATCTGTAAAATAGAATGCATTTTTTAGAGATTACACGAAAGATAAAAAAAAAAACGAAAAAATAAAAAATCGTAGGTATGTTTTTTATATTATTGACGTGATGCACTTTTTCCGTTTGGTTTGTTGTGTTATTTGCTTCGTTTTAGTATGTCCGCCATTTATTTACCCGCCCTGTCCCGAGCACCTAGTGTAGATAGGCACAGCTACTCACTAATGTAATGCGTTTGCGCTGTTGAATGTATGAGTGAATGATGTAGTTCATTCTGTATTTAACGGTTTCATTCATTTCGAACATGATTATTCGTTTTTATGTAGGTTGTAGTTACACTATTTGAATTCGAAAGAATCGAGCGCGCATTTATGCTGATTCGCTGCACTATTTAACATTGATTTTTAATTCCCAGCGTATGTACACCTCCTTCGCTTTGTGATCGCTATTATTTGCCTGGTCTTCCTATAGTATTTAGAGAGTTATGTGATTTTTTGATAATTATGTATTGTGTGTTTCAGGGTTTGCGAAGTGTTTTGCCTTTTATTATACCCAGCATTTAATATTTTTATTATTGTCATTAATTAGATAATTTGACGGTGCTTTTAAGTTATCAGTATCACTGATGTAAGTGATCATATTAAAAAAAAAGAAAAAAAAAAGATTTTTGTATAAATGGTCTACTCGTGATTCATAGGTAGGTTTTACATTATTTTTTTTCTAAAAAAAAAAATTGTAATCATTTGTCTGTAGTCGTCGTGCTAGGTTAAGTTGATCGTATAATTATAGGTATTGTATTCCAAAATTATGTTACCTATAATGAATTTACAATGTGAAAAAGTAGAATGGCGAGACCTCATTCTTAAATGAAGTAAAGTCAATTACTTACATAGATGCGTTTTTGTATGCAACGCGAATATACTCCGCACTCCACTTCGTAAAATAGTAAATAATAAATGTATGCTGGAATGTAGAAACTACATTTTTACTCCATTTAGTTGATAAAAATAGGTACATGGTTGACTCGTTTCGTTATAATGTTGGTTTAGGACTGAGGTTTCCCTTATTGTATGAATATTTTGTTAAAGGTTTTATTGTATCGTGATTTCGTGAATAACAGCATGGGATACGGTCCCTACTCAGTTTAGTCGTTCAGTATTAAATATGAAAAAATAACTTCCAAAGACAAAAAATTGTTTTAAAACTTTTTAAACTGTGAAAATATTTCAGACTGTGACTGTACTGTGTTTGTGTTTAGAATTAGACGAACTAAAAAATGGACGAACAAAAATAAATTCTAAAATAATTTATACTTTTTTTATAAATTAATTAATAGCAGACTCAGTAATAAATAAATAAATCATGGAAACACCAATAACGATTGTAACTATACGTGATATTTTTAGAGTTATCGATTTGATAGTTAAAAGTATTTTTTATTTATTTATTTGACTAAACGCTTCTTTATCGAAGACGCTTTTACATATACTTAGTAATTTTAAAGTTTTTATTAATTTCGAGGCACATTGTAATGAAAGTACTCGTTTTAAAATTATATCACAATCGATCTCTAAGGTCTAGCGTTCATTGAGGCGAGTATCACGAAAAATCGATTAAGTATCGATATAAAAACCGTCTTAGTCGATTTTCTGATATTTTGAATGTCTGCTCGATATTATCATATCGTTATCAATCCATGAATGTAACTCCAGTTTATTTATATAAGCTTCTTCGTAAGATACGTCTGTAGTTAGGTACTTATGTACAATTAAATGTTAATAAAAAGCTGGGTGTTTCAATTAATTTACCAATTTAGAAGCGAGTTAATGTTTGCAATTAACTCAATGAAGAACTTAATTGCAGAAATTGTAATTACTGGGTGAATAGTAGGCGTTGAGTCGTCGGACGCGGCCTCTGGCGTTAAACATTAAAATGAATTATGCGAAGCTGAATTGCAAAGAGGTTGCAAAGGACCCACCCCTTGCAACCTCTTTGCAATTCAACTCTCCTTGCCCCTCATTATAAATGTGCGTAAATATTGTTTCTGCGGAGCGCCTTTTGTCGGGCCTCATTAAGAAGCCATTACGTGTTGGTGCTTAATCTGTCTGACTTTTAGTTGAATGTCAAAAATGTAAGGAATTCCGGCCCGCGTTGAGAGTGAATGAAAAACATTGGCAGAGGTAGCAACTGTTTTCCATTTAAGAGAAAAATCATTAGGTACTTTGTTCATATTATTTTCTTATAGTATTCCCATCATAGATATGATAGGTAATATTATATTATAGATGTGATAGCTTATCTATACATATTCTGACTTGAACTAGTTCCGACATACCTTTAACTTTTTTCTTGCTTTCACTAGTTTAATAGATAAAAAGAGAAAATATTTGTATTATTTTGTTTGTAATAAATAAACTCAAAAATTACTGGACCGATTTTAAAAATTCATTCACCAGTTCAATGCTACATTATCACTGAATTACAAAGGCTATAATTTAAGATTGATATCTTAAATTGCGCGGGCGAAGCCACTGGCGGAAGTAAATATTTAAATTTAATTCACCGTGTATATTGAGAATTTGCATGCAATATACAGGGTATTGCATGCAAATTCTCGATTCGATGGGCAATAGATTCGTCCTTATCCTGTTGAGGAAAACGTGAAAAGAAATCTTAAAGTAAGATTATTGCTTACTTGAGCGTAGCAACGGATCTATATCGCTAGAACGAAGATCCGGTAGGTAGGAAAGTAATCATAATAGTGTCGCTTTTGTTTACTTTTATTATATTCTATTTTTATCTATGGCAATGGTGCCGATCTCGACAATTCTGCCAATGTCAGATGTGTCATGCATGACTCATGACTTGAGAAAAAGTGCGAAGGAGGGAAAATTTTGTTTACTTACTTATTTGTAAGTAAACGTAGATTTAATGCAAAATCTAGATTTTTGGGAAATTGAAGGTAGTTTCCGACTTGCAAGTGGCATTCTGTAGTTTCTGCCTGTACCCATGAAAACGGCGCGAGTGAATTTAACCCTGTTCAGTTTAATCTAACCCTGTTCAGGTTGAATTCACTCACTAAAGGGAATTAGTAAAACATTCATCTGTATTTAGAAGGTTTCTACTGTATCTCACCACTTTTTCCAACTAATATTGCTTCAATATCTTAAATATTGTAATTGATATAGCATAATCAGCCTATAATGTTCCCACTGCTGGGACACAGGCCTCCTCTCTGTGAAAGGGAGCGGGCCGTAATCTACCACGCGGGCCCAGTGCGGGTTGGTAGATGTCACATCTTTGAATTTTTGGTTCTAGGACATGCCGGTTTCCTCACGATGTTTTCCTTCACAATAATATTGATATATTATTTATATATTGTAATTGAAAAATCTTCGACGAAAATTGAGATTATTAAATTAATCTCAATTAACAAAATGCAAAACATTAGTCTTATTACTACAAAACCGTGTTTAACAGTTGTTTAGCCTAACCACCTTTAACATGACATTTCTGTATGGAGTTTGACATAAAACTGACATTAATTAAACACGCGTTGAACATTTGTCTAAGTTTTTGTGTTAAGGCCCTAGAATTTCAGGTTTAAGTAGGTATTTAAATACTTAATCTTGTAAGTGGTAGCTGGTACTACAAGTGGTACCTACGTTTTCTGATCCATGTGTTCATATTTAGAGCAGATCAATAAGTGTATGTAGATTCGAGTTTTACGACAAAAGTAATCGAAAAAAACGTGTTATTTTATCGAATGTTACATAATTATCTCCTTCTATTCTTGCTACTAAAACATAACAGTCTTTTAATCCTAGTGTAGGGTCGAGTGTCGGTTTTCACAAGGTTTTCATGATAAGTGCCGAAGTTTGTTGCGAAGTGAGCGGGATGGCGGGGCTTCCAGTCGTGGCCACGGCGAACTTTGACATTAGACACCCACTGAACAAAGTTTCGCTGGGTTCATTAACAATTATATAAAACCCTTTGTCGGTTTGTTCAGTACAGTTTTGTAAGTCCACATACCCGCTAAGTCCATAATAGTGTCGTTATTCTTGAAACTAAAGGTAGGTACTTAGTTGCAATCTTTGAACTCTGTGCTGAAACTTTTAAGAATGGTAGGTAGGTATTGGTTTTCGATATTTCAGCGGGAAATTACAGCTTTAGAAATGATCGTTTTTGAAGATGGTCGCGATATTGTAGGTACCTATTTTTAGGATCGGTTGCAATGTTTCATACTGATGGTAGCTTTATTGGCTTCCTAGATAAATTGCTGGAAGACCAAGAGGTATTTCGCAATTTCGGTATGTCGGTACCTACCTATTCGCCATAACCATAACATCACGCCTGTAATCCCCGAAGGGTTAAGCAGAAGTGTACCAATAGCTACATCCACATTTCACCAGTTAGGTTTAGACCCATTGAAGCTTTATTGGCTTGCTAGATAAATTGCTGTAGGTAAGACCAAGAGGTAATCGCAATGCTTATGAATTATAATTTGATAAAAGATGATGGGGCTGAAATCTCAATTTTTTTTGTTTGTCTTGTGTGTTTGAATTTCGTAACGAGACTGCTATGTCATGCACTCCTCTATTACCTACAAAACTTTGCAAATTCATCATACCTTTAAAGGTACATGCTATATATACATTTCCAGTTTATGCTGATCTTCAATTATAGGCCACTTGGTACAGTCATTGGCAAAGTGCTGGACAGCCTGCTTGAGAGACAGTTGAAGATGCATATCAAACTCAACGACGCGCAGTTTGGTTTTAGAACCGGTTTGTCTACGGAAAGTGCAATCTTGTGTCTCAAGCAGACTGTGCAGTACTTACTACACAGACAGGAAGACACCTGTGTATGGTTGTTTTCTAGATCTGTCGAAGGCTTTCGACCTGGTGAATTATGACATTCTGTGGCAAAAAATGTCGGATGAAACAGACCTTCCACCTGAGGTTATAAAAATATTTAAATTTTGGTATGAAAGTCAGATAAACTGTGTTAGATGGTCAGATGCTCAATCAATACAGTATGGTTTAGATTGTGGCGTGAGGCAGGGGGGACTTCACCCTCTTTATTCAACCTGTACATAGACCGTCTGGTTGGTGAGCTGAGTAGCGCTATGGTTGGTTGTTCTGTGGATGGAAGAATGATTAACAACATTAGTTATGCTGATGACATGGTGCTGCTCAGCCCATCAATCTGTGGACTGAGGAAGTTGTTGGCCATATGTGAGAGTTACGCGGAGGCTCATGGGCTGAGGTATAATGCTACTAAAAGCGAGGTGGTGGTTTTTAAAGTACGTAATAATACACCCACGAATATACCACCGGTGACGTTACAAGGAACACCATTAAAACTCGTCACTCAATTTAAATACCTCGGTCACGTGGTCACGGGTTCTCTCACAGATGACCAGGATATAGATAGGGAGCGCAGGGCGTTGGCAGCCAGATGCAATATGCTTGCCCGCAGGTTTGCGCGGTGCACTGACGAGGTAAAACTGACGCTCTTCAGAGCCTACTGCCAGTCGTTTTACTCGTGCAGCTTGTGGGTTAGGTATACGCAGAAGGCTTACAACGCTCTGCGCGTACAGTATAATAATGCGTTGAGGATATTGTTGGGGCTGCCTCGGTTTTGCAGTGCATCGGGCATGTTTGCGGAAGCACAAATAGACGACTTTCATGCCATCATGCGCAAACGATGTGCATCGATGTTGCGGCGATTCAGGGGTAGCCCTAACAGTATTTTAGCTACACTGGCGGACAAGGTTGATGGACCTTTTATCAGGCTTTGGGCTGGCAGACATGTGCGTGCACATGTTCATGTAGCCAATTAATGTTTAGTATTGTAGGTATTGATATTTTAATTTACTAACATAGGCTAAGTTCATACTAACACTATATGGATCCCATGCTTGGTCTGAAATAAAAATTTTGAATTTGAATTTGATCTTGCTTTGTAGGTATAGGATTTCCTTATAAGCGAGGTCAGCTTATACTGGAAATGTATAGCTTAATGGTAGCCGTGTTTAACCATAATAATAGGTACCAACATGTTTGAAAGATGTCGAGGAAAAAAATGGGAGTAGGTAGGTACCTCCATATTCCTGTATTACGCGTCACTTGCGGCGTTACTTGTCGTTCGAATCTCTCGTGCTAGGAAGTATGGGAAGTGACGCCATAGCCCAAGTAGGTCAATCGATATGCCTCGGGAACGCTGATTATAATAACAATCGTGTAATCACAACTTTTGGCTTCCCATCACTAGATAAACAGGATGAATATCGACAGCTTGATGAATTATGTTTTTGTTTGTTTCGATGTTTGATTTGCTGTAGGGAAATAAGTCATTTATTAGGCAGGGTTGCTTGTTGGTAAGTAAGTAGGTACCTATCGAGACTAGTTGATAATTTGTCTTTATTATTCGTGAGAGTTTTATGGGAATGCGTTACTTTTTATTGTCAATTTTTTAGGGTTCCGTAGTCAACAAGGATCTTATAGTTTCGCCATGTCCGTCTGTCCGCGGCTTAGCTCAGAGACTCTTAGTGCTAGAAAGCTGAAATGTTGTATGTGTATAGGTACATACATATGTATATATTACGCCGACAAAGTGGTAAAATAAAATCGTAAAAAATTTTTTTTTTTAGACTACACGTAAATCAGGGATGATTTTTTTTTCTCGTCAATCCCATTTTGTGGGGTATCATTGGAACGGTCGTTTAAAAATAATGCGAGGTTTTGGACACCATTTTTGGATTAAGGGATCCGTTTGCGAAATATAAAGCTTTAAAGTGGTAATTTTTGTGAGTCAAGTGTCCCCCCCCCTGCTAGATAAATGGTTGGTTTTGGATATGTGAAAAAATTCACGGCAGTAGTGTATATAACGAAATTAAAAGGAAAACTATTACAGCAAAGTAGGATCCGTAGGTACACACACATTGAGCTCTACATTTTCAGTTTATGCTGATCTCGCATTGTAGATATAGGATTTCCGTATCTAAAATGCAGGTCAGCCTATACTGAAAATGCATAGCTTGATGTGTAGCCGTGTGTACCTTCCAGATTTTAGTATGTAGACCGTATGAAGGATGAAAAAATACCTTATTTTTATAGAGCCTTCCAACGCGACGTGATGAATACAAAAAGAAAATCTTTTTCGGCGACAAGGCGACATTTTTTGTCAATAAGTAGGTTGGAAAGATAGATTCTATACCTACTTACTTACATAAGTATTTTTCACCGTCATCTTACTCAAGAGTCAATATTTATTTATACTTATTCATAAAATCGATAGTTAATTGATTCAGGCGTGACTTTGCGGAAATCCATTATAAAATACAATAGACGCTGATATATTTAGTAACCTATTCCGCTTGACTATTCTTCAAGAGTCATAAAAACCCTGTAAGAAATCGACAGCGTCCAGCGCTCGGTGTGGTAACACGTCGCGTTCTGGTTTGCAATTGCTCAATCGTCATCCTGAAGATGCCTCGTTGAGAGGTAAAACACGTGTCGATTTCTTACAGGGTTTTTATGACTCTTGAAGAATAGTCAAGCGGAATAGGTTACTAAATATATCAGCGTCTATTGTATTTCATAATGGATAAAAAAATGGATGGATAAAAAAATATGACATGTTTCTACGTAACACTAAAAATCTTATCATGTGCAGGTAATATCTAATACCAGTTTTAGTAAGAATACCTACTATAGGAAATTGTTAACAAAGTAAATAGATACCTAACTCGATGTACAATATCTATGCGGATGAATTTTCCGACGCCACCATATTTTAGTTTGTAGAGGACATGTTGACTACTTAAAACTATTAGCACTTTTACTTGTACCTACTGTTAGGATTTATATTGATATTTTTATTAATACATAGGTTTTATATTAATACATACATAAAAGGATAAACTCAGGCCTTACAAGAAGAAACTACAGAACAGAATAGCATAAATACTTATACAGTATGTTAACTAACTAAGGGCGTTCCCGTTAACCTGCAATAGTATAGCGTCTATACATGCTAAAAAAAATATTACCATAAAAAAAAAAAGATTTTTTTTATTTTTGTATAGAAAAATACTCACAAAAAATATTAAATTGTTACGGAAAATAAACTCTCTGTACACGCCCACTTGTCACACTTGTTTTTCTATGTTGAAATACAAGTGTGCGTGTACAGAGTGTTTCTTTTACGTTTAAATTTAATCTTTTTGTGAACATTTCAAGACATAAATTTAAAACAATTTTTTTTTTTTGTGTGGTAATATTTTTTTTAGCATGTATAGACGCTATACTATTGCAGGTTAACGGGAACGCCCTTTGTTAGTTAACATACTGTATAAGTTGTTGATTATGTACCTATCTCCATTTCATTTTGCTTAGAAATTCTATGTGTGATTCATCGTTGTCAGTCCGTTACGTAAAACTTCTTTAATATTTGCAAAAAAGCTGCGAGATATTCGTACGCACGTGTAAATATTTATGTTCGAAAAAGTTCTTCACACGAGATTGGATTGGAGTGGTTCAAAAATAATTGAATTCAAGTATTTGGATCCGGTGTACCTATTTTATTTACCTCACATAATATACTAGCTTCCGCCCTCGGCTTCGCCCGCGTGGTATGTCGATAAAAAATAGCCTGTCCTTCCCCTGGATGCCATCTATCTCCTTGCCAAATTTATCGAAATCAGTTCAGTAGTTTAGGCGTGAAAAGGTAACATACAGACAGACAGACAGATAGACACACAGACAGACAGAGTTAGTTTCGAATTTATAATATTATATAGTATATACCTATAGTATATAGTATGGATAATTAGAGTTCCGTATTTGTCATTCGGACGTACCGCGTACCTACGGAACTCTAAAAACCGTAAGGAAAAGCAATAATGATGATCAATATTAGCAAGTGAATGAGAGTCAAATAAACATTAAAATCGACTGAAGTTAAGTCATCGCAAAAGTTTCTAACAAAGTCACCTACTTGTAGCGGTTTCAAAATTACCAACGAGTATTTTGAAATTAACCAACGAGTATTTTGATATAATTTCCTCCAAAATTATATTAACAGCAAAGCAAGCTTTCCCCCTTTCGAATAATCAAAATCTTTCGAGAGCAGTACACACGTGTTACTTTCAAACGGAAGTTTGTTAATTTAATTAAACAAACGCAGAGCTACGTAAATTGTACTTAATAGGTATAGCCTACATATAGTTATAGGTACCTAGGTACATAATTATAAATATAAATATATAATACAGTAGGTACTGTAGAGGCTGTATCCTGACATACTTAGTATTAGACACACATTTAATTTATATGTAGAACTAGCTGATGCCCGCGGCTTCGCCCGCGTTGATATCGGTTATTACCATCCTCGAGAACCACTCTATCCATTGGTGAAAACAGCATGAAAATCGGTGCATTAGTTTTTGAGTTTATCGCGAACAGACAGACGGACAGATGCGGCGGAGGACTTTGTTTTATAATATGTAGTGATAGAAGAAAAGATCAGGTAGTCGGCGCCTCGTTCGGTTGCCCGCGACTTCGTCTGCGATCCAGGAATAAAAGTAACCTATGTCCTTCTCCAGGTCATGTTCTACCCTAACTACCCATGCGCCAAATTTCATCCATAGCCGTTCAGCCATTTTAGCGTGAAAGCGTAACAAACAAACAAACTCACTTTAGCATTTAAGTATAATATTAGCTAGGAAAATAATGTAACAATTATTTTAAATAAGTAAGTATTCGAATTATCTCCACACATTTACCTATTTATTATAGTACCTACGACTACGATCATTGAACGAGGGATACCTACTTAACTTATTATTAATTAAGCTCACATGTAACGAATATGAAAAAGATCACCATGTATAATTGCAAAGAAAAACTCGCAAAGTGTGAGTAGGTCAGCGGCAAGAGTCGATTAAAACTGCTACTTTACACATCGTCTTAATTTACACAAAATTATTCGATACCTTGTATTTCAGTACCTATAGTAACTACTTTCGGTTTAAGTTGTCTTTAGTTAGTTATGTAGCTCAATATTGGCTGGCTGGCTGTCATTTGTAGGTACATCTTTGACAGTCGTTACAAGTACATACCTAGTTAGAAGCCCAAAAATTTGACAACCAGTCTTACCAAGGGGATACCTACGCAGTCGCTCCATGAAAATACTAGTATTCAGCTGCATCCGGTCCGGTTAGGAAAGCCGACTCTAACATACCTACTTAGTTGGGAAAAAAAAGGCTAGGCAGATTGATTTAGCTCAATAGTTATGATTTAAAAAAATTAAGTGTTCATCGACTTTAATCGCTGCCTGAATCTACACTCTTTTTCGTTTTTTAATTCCTTAAACTAATTTGACATTTCAAATGATTGTTTGTTTTTTCAATTTGGAGTTTGACATTTGTACATGTGAAATTAGTCTACGGGATTTAAAAACGAACTTTAGTGCAGGCGACTGCACCGGAACTGAAAGGAATAGGTAACTTTCTTCTGTGTCCAGTCTTTTTCCCGTATTTGGAACGTGAATCAAATCCTGAATATCATCTGCCCTTAACGTGACCCTCGTTTATAAATCCAGTTTCCAGTCAGACCGTAGGTATATTAAAATTTATACAATGTACTACAGTCGGTCGGTATGAATAAATCTCATACGTCACAGAGAAGGGAATAAATTACGAGCTTATTGTCAATTTTTTTTTTTCCCTTGCCTTTTTTTGCAAATGCTTTTGCGGAAAACAGCCACGCTGACGGAATCTTGTACTTGGGTGAGCATATGAGTAGATTTTCATGCTTTTCATAATCATGATCAATTTAATTTAATTTCAATTGATTATAATAATCGTGTGTAGGTGGATGACAGTGTTTCATGAAACACTATGTCGTTGGATTAATGCCAAAGCATGGGAATATAAATATAAGCTTACTTTTAATTGATTCTTTGTAATATGAATTGCACGCAGATCATAATATGAATTGTCAGTTTCTGACATTTTACGATGATTTATAATATTTTCCTAATAAGATTTTGCCTGTTTGAAGCCCCCAGGTCATACACGCACGCCGTTTGTGAGTACTACCTACACAGGACCTTTCTGAAGAACAACGGAAGGAAAAAAATCGTTCCAAATGATCCAATAACGTAGTTAATTAAATTCCCGTTTTCTACTTACGAACTATGTAAACAGAAATTATATGCTCGGGTAAGTACCTACCTAACAAAATATTAATTGTCCCTTATAAAACAAGCACCAAACTTAATCAAACACGGCCAACTTTATTAACATTTTTTGTTTCGCCCTCTCGTTTTACGTTAAGGACGATAGGTATCTACTTAATTAAGAAAATAATTTATACTCTAGATAGGTAATTTAAGCCTACATAGATTATTTTCAAGATTTATTAGTTTATTTTGCGATACAAACGGTAATGACTGAAAAAGATTTTTATTAAAAAGAAGCGTTTTTCCTTCACATTTATTACGCGCACGGCCAAAGTGTGGAACTCTCTGCCAGCGTTTGTGTTCCCTTCCACGTGTAACCCATCTGCCTTCAAAGCAAGAGTGAACGAAGTGAACAGGCATCTTCTGGGCACGCTCGTTCCATCATAGACCTCATATGTCCCTTTCCATTAGGCGATATCGAGGTGAAGGGCTGCCCCATAACTCAATAAAAAAATAAAATAAACAAAAAAGACACAATCTTCACTGCTACGAATTTATTAAAATTTTTACATAACATCACACCTGGCAATTCCCATGTTGATGTTTAAGTCCCATGTAATAGAGGGCGAGCCATAGATATAAGAAAGAATTTCTATGGGGCGAGCCAATTGTCATCAACCGGGCACAAATTCAGACACCGGTCTGCCTACTGAGAAACCTGTAACACTGCCCGACCTGGGAATCGAACCCAGGACCTCATGCTCGGCACTAACGTTTATTTACATTTTTTTTTCTTAGTATTCCATATTTCCATAATAGCACGGAAATAATAGTGAATATGCATGTGATTCAAATATGGTGGGTATGGGTCAAATATTTTTTTTTTATAAACTATGTTACTTCAGAATTATGCCTCCATCAATATTTTTGAATAAAATTCCTTTTTGAGCGAGAAATTATTTTTTTTAAAGTCCCAAAAAACTGTGGGTAATTTAAATACTTAAAAAGGCTAAGAGCGGATGTGACGTAACAATCCGGGATAACAATCAAAATGTCAATGTCAATCAACAAGTGTCAAGTCAATGTCAAAGGCTCATAGAAAAAGGAGCGTTTGACGTTGACTTGACAGTTGCTTGTCTGTTTTCACGGACTGTAACGTCACCACACCAAGCGCGCCAAATGGAGGGCATTTAAATAGCCCGGATCGGTTGGATATTTTTAAACATTTTTTTAACTACTTTAAATTGCTTTTTTGCCATCGAATTTTTTTTAACTATTATTTGACGATGTAAACTATCGAATAAAAATATTCAAAAAATACATGCATATTCCCTATTGCAACCGGCACTACTGAAAAAACTCTTTTAGATGTTTGTTATCCGAGCTACCCGAAACCAGCTTCGGCGTCCTTAGATATGCTTACGACTGCGAGGCAGCTCACAGGCGCCCGAAGCAGCCCTCAGGCGACCGAAGCCGCCGTAAGGCGCCCGAGCTGTACCGAGCCGTACCGATGCCCACCGATAATGGGAGCCGCGCCAAAAACGGGAAGGGAAGGTTAGACGTGAGTGGAAACGCCGAGAAAGGACGCCCTAGCTTATTGGTGATGTATCTTTAGAAGGGTCAGGTACGTAGTACACGCAACCGGTGTGCGTGTATGACCCCTAATTGCGCTGCGGGAAAGTCCGAAAGGGATACCGGGGCCCTTGGCAACAGGCAACTGAAGGAACACGAGTGGGTTTTACTCAGTAAAAGTCTGACACGCCCTTCTGCTCCGCCCAGAGCTGGACAAGTCATTTGATGAATTCCTAATTTAAAAAAAAAAGCACCTTAATTGCGTAACACAGTTTAAATCACAATCTGAATAATTTTGAAGGGTACTGCTAATCCATTGTTTCTTAACGGAAAATTTGTCTGCTCAACAACATTAATAACGCAATGAATTCATATGGTTGATCTGTCAAAATGAAGGTCATTGCTACTGTCGGTGTGTTGCGCAATTGACCCGTGCATGTATGAACGCAAACGATGCAAAAGGAGTATATAAGGATCGTAGCAGGTGGCGTTCTGTAATTGCTGCCTATCCCCGTGGAAAGAAAGCGTGAGTTTATGTATAAATAATGACGGTTAGTAATAATATCTTCTTCGGGGAATAACCACCGTCTGTCTGTTACTTCTGTTGATAACTCTGTGTTATATATTCTCAGATTAATTAAAACACGGTAGCTAGCAGTTTATTCACAAAATAAAATATTCCTTTACATTTTGAAATTGGTCAGATTTTCCAGTTATTTCAAAAGCGACGCTGCTTACTTTATGAAGTACGTACAACGTCAAAAGACCAAATAAATTGAAGGATATTGGACGGAAAAGCGCTCTTTGACGTTTCGAAACATCGTTCTAGGATTAAAACGATCACAAAGGAACGTATAACTTTACCTGTAAAACGGGAACAGCGTTGGCCTAATTTATCTTTTATTGGACGTTGTTAAAAATGCTGTTGAAATAGCATAAAAAAATGTCAAGGAAAAATGTCTGGCTATGCATTATTACAAGTTATTCAGAAAATGTTGACGATGCCCTCTGCCCGTTTATCCAGTGTTGTTAAAGTTTAAAATAAGAATTGCCTTCATAATAAAATTTTAATTTCTAATTTCCGTTGTTCGCTCTTCCCAGGGGTTCTGCGAAGGAGTAAACTCTATGGAAATTAAATTTTAAATAATAAACGCTGTCCATGAAGTTATAAAGTCTTCAAGGGTTTATGTTAAAATACTGAGAGTTACGAAGGAGTTTATATTGTGACCCGTGTCAGAATTCCTGTCGTTTTTTTCTTTGTTTAGGCTTCCTTATAGATTAATATTTACGAGTGACCGACCGAAACTTCGTTTTCGTTTTTGGCCATTTACGGCCAACCAATCATAAATCGGCCATATTTTCGTTTTCAGTCATAAAGCAGCCGAAGCTTCAGCCAAGCCGAAAATCAAATAGATAAGATAAGTCTATTACCTTTAACACGGTATTAAGTTGTTACAGTCTGGTTTTGTTAAGATGTCCACATTTTTAGCCATACAGAATTATACATAACATCAATTGCATGCAAAATTATTAATGAACAAGTTATAGGTTAGAATGTCGCAGACTAATTGGTTACACAATACCTAATAGTCTTTTTTATCATGCATCAAGAATGCATCATGCAGAAGTTCGTAAATTGTCGCAATATCAATACAATACACAACATTTTGTATCCTCGAACCTAACTATCGTGTTTTATTCTTTTAAAGTCTATTTGATCTCTCATTGCCTAGCTGTAAAAAAAAGTTTGAAAAGTTTGAAAACAAGATTTCAGTGTACAGCGGAAATATTAATATATTTTTTAATGTCTAAAACCTTTTCGTTTTCGGCCGAAAATAAGACTAAAGCCGAAGCTTCTTTTGCCTTTTCGGTTTCGGCTGAAAATCCTCGGTCGGACACTAATTTTAACATTATAACGATCGTAATTATCTACCTTATTAATCTTTCGTCTGAAATCGAGTAGGTACCTATTTGTCTCTGTCGATTGGTGTTGTTGAAGCCACATATATATTACGCTTAATGTTTCGTCCTCGGTTTATCCTATGTTTCTGCCAGGGTCAGACGGGCTTGTTTCTAATTAAGTACCTACTTAGGAGGAATTTCGGATATCTCGAGACGAAATAACTTCTCAAGTATTGCCATTGTAGTCTGAATAAATAAAGATTAATAAATAATAATACATGTAACATATAATATCTTGCTTGTTATCCCCGAAGGGGTAAGCAGAAGTGCAGTATTCTTACAGATGTGGGTGGTATAATACTTGTATATTATATTTAAGCAAAGTCGAGAACTGCGAAGAAATACAAAAAGGTTTATTTATGATGTTTTGGATATACTCGTAGGTATAATCTTTGAGAATTAATGCACAATTAAATTATAAAGTTAACACCGAGAGCACAGTTAAAGCGCTTAGTAATTATTGTACTGCCTCGAAAATGAAGAAAATAATTAAAAATATGAGATCAAATTAAAAGCAGCGTCGTAAGTCCATAATTTAATTGCTTCGCTTCGACAAGAATCATTTTACTTTAAAAAACTCCAACTGTACTAAGTTTAAACAAGTGTTGGTACTTATAGCACCCTAAATTATTTGTTTTGGAGGGAGGGGCTCCAAATTCATAAATTAGAGAAGCAGTGTCAAAGTAAGAGGCACCTCACAAAACAATAAAGGAGCCTCGAGTGCGAATGAGTATGAATTAGATAAGCCTTGACATGCTGCACTCTTGATGAGTACCTCACCCATATTGCAGTGCGTGCAAATACGTACGGTGACGTCCGAGCGATGCCAATTCTCCAATAGCAGCTTCTACACTGAATACGATTATACGACTCAGTCGCGCGTATACGCGGTAAGTCGACGTCAGAAATTCGAACTTGTTGGGATTTGGATATTTTGCATATAAAATGGAAAAACACGCGACGTCGCACATGAAAAACACGTCACTATAGCCTGCGCACCCAATTATAATCAAATATACGGCTGGCCTGAGAGTAGTATTATAATATCTGTGCCTGAGATAAAAGGAAGGGCTGTAACTACCGTCTATATTCTAGCAACTACCAAATACTTTTTCTTCAAGAGTATTGGCAGCAGAAGTATCGAGCCGTGACGAGAAAAATGTTAGATGTTTTTACGCAACTTTGCGATGAATTGATATTTTGTTTAGACTTATCATACTTGGCACATGGGTAGATCATGACCTGGAAAAGGACATAGGATAGGTACTTTTTACCCCGGTAGTAGGTACGTTTCCGTAGAGATAATTTCCGAACTACACGCGGGTGAAGCTGCGGGCCTAAGCTAGTATTTACCTACTAACCATCGGAATTATCTACCTATTATCTCGATATTCCCACAGGATCGAGACTTACGCGGGTGAAACCGCGGGTTGCTGCTAGTATTTTAATAATTGTTGGATCACAACTAAATCAATTAGAAACTGAACTGTTATTTTTCTTTTGACACAAATGTAAAAAGATTTTATCTTAGGGCAAAGAAGTCGTTTTTTTAGTTTAAGCCAAGCGCCAAGCTGCTTGTCAACATGTAAAGTGCGATCTATAACCAATGTTATTACTCTAAGGTGTATTATTAAAATAGAGAGAGTTCGTTTTGAAGTACAGTATATAGTCGCAAGCTCTTTACAAGAATACGAGTTTGTTGCTAAATTTCCGCGAAGGTGATATTTATTTGGGACTCACAGCTCCGTAAAGTAAGACCAACAAAGTTTGTCAAGATGTTAAAACGGGAGTGTCTCATTTCAACTCTTATATACTCTTCACTAACTCTTAACTAGCTTTTGCCCGGGGCTTCGCCCGCGTGGGTGTTGAAAAATATCCCATAGGAACATAATTATTACGGGGATTAGGTAAAAGTACCCCATGTGTTCCCAATCCAGGTTATAAACTATGTTTGTGAAAAGGACATTAAAAAAAAAAAAAATTTCGGCATCAGACTTTTGTTCCCACACCTCCTAGCAATTACTTCTTTTTTTTTAAATATTCAATGTAGAGTATTGACTTCGTTACTATTTTGTTATACCTACTATGTATAGATAGCTAAATGAGTAATGTGTGAATTAATTTTCAATGTTTTTATGCACGTTACACATACCATTGAATTTCTTTTCCATGGTAATTAAAGTGAGTTTTTATATAAAAATATAATACTTTTAGATTAACTCCTTATTCAGAAAATTATATTTAGAGAAAGAACAGGGTCTTATATGGACTTGTTGAAAATGTAAACAGCAAAAGCATTTGACATTTTAATGCATTTGACGTTTTAATTAAGTACAAGTTACCAATTAGCACAGTAAATGAGAAATATCGAGAATGAAAGGTAAATTCATTCCAATGGGAATACTGAAATACCGAAATACTTAAGTATTTTGTGATTCTTCCTGGAGCGTTACTAAAATCATTCGATAATATTCTGTGAAATTCAAACAACAGAAATAACAGACAAGCGACAATATCACGATTTTGATCCAGCAATCAAAATCGTTACTGTCGCTTGTCTGTTAGGGTTAAAGGGGACACCAAGGGAAATGCCGTTCTAAGGATTTCAATAATACGTTTATTATACTTTTCTTTATATATTGAAACGTATGTTTCCCACACAAGGCTAAAAGGAGTAGTTATCATAAATACTGTCTTAAAGTGTTTCAGAAAACTTTTACGTAAATTCATGGAACTGAAACATTGCATTTTGCGTAAAAACAATTGTTAAAATATTCGACGAATTTTATTTTTGAATTCCACCATTCTAATCTTTGCAGGTTATAACTTTATAACTTTTAACGATCGTTCCTAATAAAAGCATTATTGCGTAACTAATGTTTGTAGGGTTCCGTACCCAAAGGGCGCAAATGGGACCTTGTCCACTGTCTGTCCGTCCGTCAGTCATAGGGTATC
The DNA here is from genome assembly GCA_947522985.1 of Lithophane socia. Classification (NCBI taxonomy): domain Eukaryota; kingdom Metazoa; phylum Arthropoda; class Insecta; order Lepidoptera; family Noctuidae; genus Lithophane; species Lithophane socia. Next base: position 5,472,115 of record OX383267.1, read on the forward strand.
TTTTTATCCGTAATAGGTAGACACGTCTTGAAATTTTCATAGATTGTGTACTGTAGAGGTTTTATGCGATATGCAACCTCACGTTGGGCTGGCTGGTAGGACCGCAGCCTTGACTTGCGAACGCTCCAGCAGTAATTGTTTAAATAGTGACAGATAGGTTTTTATGTCGAGTCAGGGAGATCAGCCCGAACCCTCGATATGTATATGTATAATAACAACATCGTCTTCCTGCCTTTGTCCCATGTTACTTGTGGTCGGCGCAACACGTTTTATTTTTCCACTCTCCCCTGTCAACCGTCACGCTATCATTAATTCCCTTCTATTTCATATCCATTCATCCCTATGGCCTGTTTATCAACAAATAATAAAAATAAAATAAAGTACCTATACCTACATATTTATGTACAAGAAACGTGTTTTTTTGCTAAAGCTATTTAAAAAAATATGTAGTGTTAAATATTACACGAAAGGTTCCGTACCTTTCGTGTGCGAGACTCGCACGTAGTCGATATTTTTTTTAATTGTGTGGATTATTTATTTCTAGCTTTCGCCCGCGGCTTCGCCCGCGTAGTATGTCGATAAAAAGTGACCTTTATCCTTCCCCAGGATGCCATCTATCTCCTTGCTTTTGATCGAAATCCGTTCAATGGTTTAGGCGTGAAAAGGTAACATACAGACATAATTACTTTCGAATTTATATTATTAGTATGGATTATTATAATATTAGTGTGAATTTATAATATTAGTATGGGGTATGGATTCTCTATTAAAACCAGCTGTGTTTCTTCATGAATAAACAAATGCGTGTTTAGTATTCGTAAACTGAGCTCGTGACTCCTTTGATCACCGTTCTCTTTTGCTCATTTTTGACCCTGAATTCTCAAAACTAGAATCCTCTGGTACCTACTTTCACCAGAATGAACATTAGGGTCACCACAAGATAACTACATTATTTAGAAAGCCATTGAGAGAATATTTATCTGAACCCAAATCAATTAAATGCTCCAATGAATTGTCTACCGCACAATACCTACCCATTTTGTAGCAAAATCTTTCTGTATAAAATATACGAGGCCTCGTTAAAAATATTATTCTGGTAACCGTTAAACTTAAAATCCTTTAATATCCGATCCATAAAGATAAAATAATAGGCCCGATATTTTTCGTTCGGTATTTAAAGGTTAAAAAAAAGTTTCTGGATTTATGCTAAGTTTTAAAGAGTTCCACTAAATATTTAAAAAAAAACTTTTTGCTGAAACCTTTTTGTATTTGAGTTTTTAATTTGGCCACGACCTTGTCTCACGAAATTGTAGGAGGTACCTAAGTGAAACGAATTTTTTTTCTGCCCTGAAAGCGAAATCACGATGAAATTTTAATTTGATTAGGAATCTGACGGGGTTGAAATTGTTAGGTAAGCGAGGCATCATGAAATTCTCGTCCAACGAGACGGGAATTACATTTGTTTATCAATCTCGGGTCAGCTTCACGCTCGGAAAATGCGTTCAATTTTAGACGAAATAAATAACGTTAAAAACGACCTTTTGGTTTAGAAGCTTACCGATTGGTTTATTTTGAAGAGAGGAAAATAAATGTGACTGGCTGTGATGAACGATGAATGAAGCATTTAGAATTTGTTGTTTTTTGATTCGTTGTTTATGTTTAAGCTTATTGTCAATACCGTCAGTTCAAAACATAGGAAGCAGCTTCCAATAATCCTGAGTTTGATTTTGTTGTGGGGCAGTTATTTGTTCTATTAGAAACTTTTTACTTACAGCCTAGAGTTTGGGATTAGTCCCAAATGGATTAGGCCCTTTTGTATACACGGCGACAGATTAAGCTATACATTACCAGTATAAGTTGATCTCGCATTGTACGGAAATCCTACACAATGCGAGATCAGCATAAACTGGAAATGTATAGCTTGATGTGTAGCCGTGTGTACTGGGGAACGAGGAACTACATAATATATTTTCCTTGGGTCTATTGTATGCGGTCTAAAAACACTAAAACAGCCGTAGAAAATTACAAACACAAATCCAAAATAAGCAAACTTTTGTGAACCGGATTCCTCTCGGAATTGTTCCGAAGCGTTTCTTTTTAGCATTCTATAGTAGTACCTTCTAATTCCGGCCCGGAATTTTGTGGAAACAACAACGGTACAAAAATTTTAAGGGTCTATTTGAACTGGCGAAAACGTAGCTACAGTATCAAATTAGCTGACGGGACAACATACCCGAAATTCCCTGTAAGTCTTCTCGTTTCACCTTAGTGGCCATATTTTACTAGCTACCCCTCGGGGGTCCTCGTAAAGGGAATTAATGAAATCCTGCCCGTTCAATAACGTAGGGAACTAATAATATAGCTTACATTAATTACTTTTGTGAACGTAATCAATTTAAAGGTAATGCCGTAAAGTTTTCATTAATATTTTGCGGCAGAACAAATCCCAGCGACTTATTATACCTTTTAGAATTTGTAGGCGTAATTTTGATCGTATCTTTCATACTTTGTTTGAATAATGGTTGTTGAATCGTTTTGAAGATTTTCGTAATCATGAAAGTCAAATAGTGACGGAGAAAGGGTTGTTTAAACCGTTGGGTAGGAGAAACTGGGTTTACGATGACGTAAGACCAATATAGCGAGTTAAGGCGGCTACAGGAATACGTATTTGAGATGTACATAGAGGGCTTAACAAACATGTATACGGTTGTAAACTACGCTTTTAAGATTATGGTGTATTTGTGAACATGCATGAGTCTTCTTTTATTTATTTTTCTATTCATTTGCTGCTCAAAAACGACGTAAGGTGAACGGACACATAACCGAGCCGAACGCGTCGAACGAATCGAAGTCAATGAGAACGCTAGGAACAGTCTTTCAAATTCGGACGATTCGACGCGGGCAGGTAGGTGTGCGAGGTTTCATAGAATTTCATAAAAATAATACTAAAATTCGTTTCGTTCGACGCGTTCGGCTCGGATGAGTGTGCGTTCATCTGTTGTTATCTCGAACATCGAAATTGATTTGGATCAACTAGTACCTATCTATCTACTAATATCCAGCTAGTATTTACCTAGATTAAGTAAAGCCGACTCACGAACAGCCGCTTAGCCCTTATTTACTTAGTACCTAAATATAAATTTAACTCATTAGTCTTTAAAAAGGAATATTAATGAGCTGTACCAACACGCATTTTCTTTTTCATTAATGGATGCCGAACTTTTTGTGTGGTTAAACCTTTACTTTTCTAATTGCCGTCATCATCTGCTAAGCCTTTTCCCGACTATGTTGGGGTCGGCTTCCAGTATATCGAGATGCAGCAGAATACCAGGATCTTGCATGAAGCGACTAACCATACGACCTCCATAAACCAGTTACTGGGTAACACAATACCCCATGGTAAGACAGGTAGTCAGACTTTTGGGTTTTTGACTACCCGTAACGACTGTCAAAGATTTACAAATGACAGCCGGGACCAGCGGCTGAACGTGCTCCAAGACACGGAGTGGAACATGTAATGGATGGACACCCATCCACGTACCGCCTCGGCAGGTGTAGCTTAACCTCCGATCGGCCTCTTGCAGTTGTTATTACTTAGCCACGAGCTTAATTGCTGTATTAATTAGAAATGTATTATTTATCAAGATTTTCTTTGAGAAACATTCATTTGTTTCATCCAGCGGCTGATGAGATGGCTATTTATTTTATTTACGTCCTCATTTACCCTCTTAGGGTTGCTAGATAGGATAAACTAAATGCCTGGTGAAATTACAATGATTGTGTTGTACAAATTGAAACGGGTTACTATGTCAGAACCAGTTTTGTTCTTCATTTCTTTTCTGTTATAATAACTGAGAAATAGAGTGAAACTGTATTGCCTTTAATTTCTGAAATGAATAAATAAATTACTTTTTTTACTACTTTCGTAGTAACCTACAAAAAATATTACTTTCTTCACCAACGGAAGAGTCAGGACTCACATTGCAAACAGTTTTCGTTTTGAAGGTAAATATTTTATGGTTTCATTTTTGGTTTAGCGTACCATTTCCTTTTATTTAACAGGATTTGATTCTTAACAATACCATTATTCTATCGATGGACGAAACACAACGGGGTCTTGACAGTGTTTTTTTTAATCAGCTCATTTATGGCCGCAGGCCGCAGTTCCGCTGGATGCGAGAAGCACGGAACCGGTCGAAGTGGCGGTGCTTGGGGGAGGCCTATGTCCAGCAGTGGACGTCTTTTGGCTGAAATGATGATGATGATGGCTCATTTGCCCATATTCTTTACTTCTCATAGTATCGGAATTCCTTTCTCAAAAACTCGGGCAGTATACAGTATGTTATCTAACGAAGGGCGTTCCCATTAACCTGTATAGCGCGTCAAAATGCAAAAAAAAAAATGTATTATAAAATGTTCACAATAAATATTAAATTGATACGTAAAAGAAACACTCTGTACACGCACACTTGTCACACCTGCCTTTCCACGTTGAAATACGTGTACAGTGTTTCTTTTACTTCATCATCTGCCTAGCCTTTTCCCAACTATGTTGGGGTCGGCTTCCAGGCTAACCGGATGCAGCTGGATACGAGTATTTTATATGGAGCGACTGCCTATCTGACCTCCACAACCCAGTAACTGGGTAATACGATACCCCTTGGTTAGACTGGTTGTCAGACTTTCGTGCTTGTGACGACTCGTAACGACTGTCAAAAATCCACAAATGACAGCCGGGACCAACGGCTTCTTTTACTTATCATTCAATATTTTTTGAGAATATTTTGGTACTTACATTTTTTTTTTTAAGTTATTATTTTTTTAACATGTATGGACGCTATTTTTTTGCGGGTTCACGGGAACGCCCTTTGTTAGTTTACATACTGTAAATATTATTATGTATTATACTATTATTTACTTGAAAATAGTTCGTAATTTACTCATCTAAGTCTTGACCTGCCAACCCTATCTAAGCCTAGCGACATGAGGCGTAACATCGGTCGCTATTAGCTACCTAATGTTCTAGTGTGTGTACCGGGCCTTAGTTTAATTGGATTATAAGACCAAATGGTAATCCGGCCTGCTTTTATGATCGTAGTGTCTTGAAAGGAGTTTGTGTAAACGGGATCTGCTCATATTGCACATAAACCTTATGCGTTAGTTATCTATACTTCTATATATGACACTAGCTCCCGCCAGCGGTTTCGCCCGCGTGTAATCTTTAAAAATTATAGCCTATGTTACTCATGGTGAATGTAGCTTTCTAATGGTGAAAGAATTTTTGAAATCGGTGCAGTAGTTTTTGAGTTTATTCATTACAAACATACACACAAAAATACAAATCTTTCCTCTTTATAATATTAGTGTAGATTAGTGTAGATAACATCACGCCTTGTTTTCCCAAAGGGTTGGGTAGAGGTGTACCGATACCACACCCACATTTCGCCAAGTATGTTTCAGTCCCATGTAATAGGGGGCGAGCCTATTGCCATCAACCAGGCACAAATCCAGACTCCGTGCTGCTACCAAGAAATCCCATATAGAAACCCAATAACATTTTGCCAACTTGGGATTCGAATCCAGGACCTCATGCTCAGTAGTAGCACTTCCGACCACAAGACCGTCATACTTCTATACTAATTATTAGAAAGAGAGACTTTTGATTTGATTTTTATTCAAAATATTGCCACACGTACGGCCTTTTTTGCAAGCTTTTATTTAACCTGCCTTGTTAGTGAGTCCTGTAGAAAAACAGAAGGCGACCTTTGTCAGATAATTACGTCTACGATTGTATGTATTGGTCAAATCTTGCAATCCGAATTAAAACTACTTCCTCTTATCTTACGGAGTTGAAATTTTACAAGTTGGTTCAGTTCCGAAGACAATGCATTTTTTTATGAAGCATGACTTGATTCTACACCCAGGATTATTGGCTCCAGGCAAAGGAGCTCTACAACTGTCTAAGGTACAGACACGAAATAAGCTTTTTTCGTACTTTTTAGTACATTAAAAGCTTGTTTTAAAAAAGGCTTTTACAAAAATTTTATTAACCATTATATTTTCATGCAGTCGTGTTCACGGCAAATTATAAAACCGCAAAATTTTTATGCAGAGAGGTAGCTTTTTACCTGTTATGATATTCATCCCGAAAAAATTAAAAACTATACCCACGAGCGGAGTCACAGGACACAATTATAAAATTATTCTAATCCTCAAAGCCTAAAAAATGAAAAAGGTGACGGGGCACGTTTTTTTGTCACGTTAGCCAAAGTTAATATAAAACGTGACGCAAGCCGCATTTGAGTAACGAAGTAGGTACCTACTGGTAGCTACAATGAACCGCACGTCTATAGACACAATTTGACACTGGCAGTATCCTTTATTTCGTAGCAATAAAGGCGGATTTCGTAGTTCAAGTGTTACTTCTGATGTGCGGTTGACTGTTTTTTGGTAATTTTTTTGTTAAGCTTTTTAATCTGAACATTGAATAACAACTTCGTAGATTGGATGTATGCGGTCGTAATGCGATTGCACAGAGAAGGTAATAAATGGACACCTATAGACCTAATTGAGTTTAGTGACGACGTTTACAAGAAATTTCGAACACAATATTTTTTTTTTGCCGGTTTTGGCATGGAAAGATGCCAGCCTAATTAATTACAAACGAGAGGACAAGCGCGAGTGCTACTTTATAGTCGATCACAGTAAACTAGGAGAACATCGACCTTCTGGGTACGTTATCATTCCATTTGTTGAATACTCTCTGTTCATGATACTAAAGCCGGTGCTAATGTTATTCCCCGTGGATTATAATTGTGATGGCATTTGACAATGACGCACGCTTTTATGAATAAAAACGTAAAAAGAGATTTGCCACGTACAATTTAGATTAGCGAAATATTATTTCATGATTGAATTTGAAAAAATCCTACTCCCATTTGGACTTCATAATTATACATAGTACATATAGGCTGTAGATTGAATTACCCGAGTGATTGAAACTCGTCACACTGAAAAAAATCCCCATGCATTTTAATATATTTTTTGTGTAAATATTCAGTCAATCTGTACCTATTTTACAGGAAGTTGATTTTTATTTTCACGAATCCAATATCCTTGTCATATGAAAACTTGTTCAAAATGACGTGTAAATAAAAATCACTCTGTTTGTTAAATCAACAGCCTAAAAGCAAAAATGAACGCAAAACACAAACTGCCTCGACGAACATTTTATTTGCTGTACCAGGATAACATGAAAAACCTGTCAGTGCTTTTGTATTTAGAGGCACATACATACAGCGTGTATAAAAAATGTGTGATCGTATAACCCGATTTTCCCAACTGTGCGCCTGTCAACGTCAGAATAATACAGTGTATGTACATAACAATAACAACTTAACGAATAATATGACAGAACTGTGCAGACGACACGAATTGTGTAGACCGTATTAAGAGGCGTCGTCGGGGTGCGGCGGGTGAATTCAATACCTACTGAAAACCTACGACTTTGACAGCTCCAAGCGGCCAGTTAGCAAAATCGATTTATATTTAAAAGGGGGGATACAGACCATCAAAAAATGTATACAGAATACGAGCAATCGCGAAAAAAAATTTTGGTATTGAAGTTTTGTATGGGACAGCTGATATTTTTGTCCCGATCACGATGTTGTTTCCATTGTGAAAGTTGATCAGTTTACTGGTATAAATGACTACACTTTTATGATATAATGTTGTACGTATTGATGTTGGTTCTACGGGAGAGTTGTTCTTTTTGATGATCTTTATATGTATAAAGTGTAGGTGTATTTATGTAAATACACCCATGAATACGATCACACATTTCCGCTACACGCTGTATAAAGTATAGCTCCCCACTGTTCATGCAAGCCTGTTAGCATCGCCGTCATATTTTCCACAGTGCGTATTAAAATCGATTGACTTGCTCCACCATTGAACGGAGTAAACAAATAAACAACGTTTTATGTTAGGAGAGTGCTGAATAACAGCTATTCATTTTATTAACACGATTTACAAGAATTTTGTGGGTTTATCTTAGAGTCATACTTTCTTAGTTTATCTTGGACATTACTGACATCGGTTAAGGAAAACATTGTGAGGAAACCAGCATTGCTATTCTAAAGCCACACCATGAACACTTAGGTGATGTGAGCGTGGAGTGAGCTGTCAGTGTCATCGATACCCACTGATGCTAAGGTAGTGACAGTTCACTCCAAGCTCACTTCACCTAAGTTTTCACGATGTAAAAATCTCACCGTGAAAACGTAATGTATGTGAAGTGAGCTTAAAGTGAGCTGTCACTCCACCTGACGCTAGGGATTGACAGCTTACTTCACCTAAAGTCTCACGGTGAGGTGTTTACAGAATACCAGCTAGACTTATATAACTAGCTTTGACCCGCGTATGTCTCGATCCCGTGGGAATATTGGGTAAAAAGTATCTTATGTCCTATTCTAGGTCATGGTCTACCCCTGTGCCAAATTTCATTCAAATCCGTTCAGCCGTTTTAGCGTGAAAGGGTAATAAACAAACACTCACTTTCACATTAGGATTAGAAGTTTAAAATCACCAACCCGTCTTGAGCAAGCGTGGTGCCTATGATAAATGCCTTCTCTGTATTAAAAGAGACTTTTTCTTGCAGTAGGACAGTAATGGGCTGGCATGATTGTAGGTTTTACAGCACGCGATGTTACACCTTTCATTCGAACTTTACATGTGTAGTAAAATAATTCGTTTAATTAAAAGCTAAAATTACTCTTCATCTCAAAAAAGCATAGGTTAAAAAACTTTAAATGGTGAGTTAATGTGCCGAAGAAAGTATCCCGCAGACAGGCGCGATTCGACAACGCGATCACTCTAGAGGAACATTATCTATGAAAATTTCTTGGAAAATTTTCTACCAGAATCGTATCGTACCGTCTTGTCGCGTTGCGCCTGTCTAACCTTTACACACAACACAAGCAATCAATCAAAAACTTCTCTTGAAAACTATTTAAAAAACAAAGAAAATAAAATGGAAATCAGATTTTCATACCAACCAAGACTCTAAATATTACTCTATTGTAACTTACATACATGCATTGTAGCCTACCATGGTAGCCTTTCGTTTCACGTATTTTTCTCTGTTCCTTTCGCCTTGCCTGTTTTTATGTATGAACTGGTAAATAAAGAAAATATCGAATTACTAAATTAAATACTTGTTGTATTGTATCCTACATTCCCGAGTCGGGCAAAGCGTTTTCCACCTGGGATTGCTCCCGGAGTCTGGATTTGTGCCCGGTTGATGGCTATAGGTTCTCCTTCTATTAAATGGGACTGATACACAGGTTTTACTTAGTATGGGCTCCTGTCTTCCATCTTAAAACTTTATAAAATATATACTGTGTACATTATTATTTGTGGGAGAAACAAATAAATTAAAAATTTATAAATTTATAGGTAACTGGCGAAATGTGTACTATGTGGGTGGTACGCCTCTGCTCAACCCTTCCAGGAATACAGGCATGATGTTATGTTATGTATGTATCCTCCATGTAATTATGTTGTGTTACTTATACAGTACTAGCTAACGCCCACGGCTTCGCCCGCGTAGATGTCGGTTATTATATACAAGGTGGAGACGACAATACAACAAAAAATGAAACTCCGTATATCTAATGACGTTCTCGGTCTACATACAAAAAATTAATCAAATATTTCCAGTAGTTTAGTTACGATAGCTAGTCAAAGATCGAGCGAGAAGAAAGAGCACTACTATTTAGTTTGTTTGAAAAAATGACTTTTTTAATTTCGATGTTAGGATTTATTTGTTAGTTCCAAAATACTCTTATGCATTAGTATTGCCAGTGTTTTCATTTATTGTTGTATTGCCGTCTCCACCTATATACCTATATATAAAACCTTCCTCGAGAATCACTTTATCCATATGTGAAAACAGCATGAAAATCGGTGCAGTAGTTTTTAAGTTTATCGGGAACAGGATGACAGACAGACGCGGCGGAGGACTTTGTTTTATAATATGTAAGGATATACCTTCAACTTAATATATTCGTGGCGAGAAAGTAATCCAGGCTCTATTCTTGGATCTCGTAACTGTCCCAAACCTTACCATCGGAGGGTTACAGAGTCACGTCCCGACTTCCGGAACATTTAATGATCGCTAAATAAGTACTTCGGGGTTCCGAAACAAAACAAAATTAAGCAAAGTATTTTGTTACGATGTAAAGAGGGTCATCGATTTCACGTACCCTTAAAATATTGGCGAAAAACTTGGACTAATTAAAGAAAATATACTTTGTTTTTTTTGGTTTATAAATTGAGATCTTCCTACAAAAGGTAGTGCCATATATTACTCATTCAATAAAAAGTGCTATAGGCATTCTCTTTTTGAACCTAAAAGCTAAGCTCTTGTAGTTGCAGATCCTTCCAGCTCTCTCGTTTTGACCTTCATTAACACCTTTAACTGGGTGATGTAACACTGTCAAAGTCAAATAATCTATAAAAAAAAAAAAAAACACTTTTTTACCAAAACATGTCTTTTTGTAAACAATATAAAGTCTAATCTGCCCACTGATTTATTAAGGGCGAATTCAAACAAACTTTTATCCCTAGTCTATGTCTAATCCAGCGAATAAATATTAAATTTCTGACAGATTTTCTATACAAAAACTGTCAGACGTCAATTTTTTTTCCCGAATAAAAGATATCTGGCTTTGGTTAATCAGGGCTGATTTAGGGCGAATTTTACTAAACTTCCTCTGTCTGATATATATCATAAGTAAAAGATATCTGACTCTGATAAAATCGGCCCATAAGCACACTGAAGGTACTTTTTACTTCAAAAACAACTGTCTCGAAACAACCATAATTTCCCAGCACAGCCTAAAAATACAAATCACCCCAAAACTAAAACTTCAGTACAACAGTATCCAGTAACCACAGCATATATAAGTTGAGAGGGATCATTCGTTTCAGGTAATATGAACCCTCCGTACCCCGCCCTGTGATTTACGAACAAATTAAAGTGGAAAATATGTAAATCCGGAGGGGCAGGCTTGTTGACCGTGGCCTACATCTGGCCCACACTTGGCTGACCGACTGGGGTCATTCGTTTAAAGGCTCGTTTACGAGGGGACTGTTCTCTCGACGGCGAGAATGTTCATGCGTGATTCAGGGGGGAGATTATTGCACTCATGTACCTAATTAAACTCTTGGCCTGTGTGATGCAAATACTCAAAATCGATTATGTGATCCGTGAATCGCCAGGCGACTTTATCAACCTGTGATTTTGATCATTCGTACTTAATAACTACGATTTTTTGTTTACATAAACGCGATTCTCGCCCTTATTTAAGCAAATATCGAGTAAAGAAAAAGTCTGGCTTTTTAGAGAGTCTAAAAATATCTTCTCATGTCTTTCTACTCATGCTTTTGTGACAGTTTCTTTCTAACACTCGTGAGTTATAGGACATGATTCAGCTTTATTTTTCTCGTTCCGTCTATTCGAAGCTAGAAACTCTCCCCGTGTAAATGGCCCATTATTCACGCCTCTTCATTTTCATTAGGGACTGATGCCCGGTAAAACCTCACGAGGGTCTCCGGTTATCCGCAGGCCTTTTTACACGTAAATGTGAACGTTGTTGGAACGAATTAGAGATCTGAGTGGAATAACAATTAAATTATTTTCGTATGAATTAGTTCTCTCTTTATTTGGTCGGTTTCGTTAAAAGGATCGTCAGTTGTTTTCGTTTTATTTTGTCGAGTTAAACTGATAGAAAAAAAATAAGGTTAATAGCTTGGATTGTCGGATGCTAGATAGTAGGGGTAGGATAGGATAGGGTCAATGATAAGGTTTTTCGCTTATAGGTTTTTTTTTCATTTAGAACATTGTCAGCCATATTTCACTAAAAATATACTACACTAGAAATACCTACCTACTTACACACTATTACAGATTATGTACCTATGTATACACTTCCAGGAAAATACTTGTTCTACGTTATTATCATACTGCCCGTGCTTCAGAATATTAAAGTTTTAAAATAGCAACCACGAACATTTTGAGGTGAAATATATTTTTAATCTATAGAGGTTGTTTATCAGAAAATAACAAAGAACTGAGCGGTTTACACCAGACCACCCGTAATTCCTACCTTTCGAAATATTTTGATTGATGAATTACGTCCTGTGTAAAATATAATTTATTATTTTACCTGTTTCGTACGTATCGGTGTACGAAATGCATATTGAATGCGCAGAATTAATAAAAATGTATGTAAAGTGTCCACTGAAAACGCTCTCCATGTCCTGAAATGTCGAAGTTAGTCGTTTTTTTTAATACAAAATGTATCTAGTTCGTTATTCAGCATTTCATCAATAACTGCTGCTGAAAATAAATCAGTTGGAAAGTAGGGAAGTGTACTTATTATATCGATGCTAATATAGTTCTCCTTTTCGATGACCTATAGAAATCAATTCCTTGCTCGCTAGAGAGACCTAAGCCCTCCTTGTACCTATACATACAACACTGCAGGCCAATTAAAATCTAGTTACGTCCGGGTGTTCGATGCTAATAATACCTTATGTTAAAACAGAGGCCCTAGACAAAGTGACATTCTATCAGCGATAACGATGATAGAAAAGGCAAAAATGTATAGGACTGACATAAGCTATCGAAAAGCTTATGTCAATCTTATTGAAAGTCGTTGTAGAAATACGAAACGCTTTGGAAGCGATTATCACTTGTCTAGGCCCTCAGGTTCTAGAGGCTCAGTCATAAATTAGGAATGATCCCCAAGAATTTTAGGACTCCTAATATTATATAAGTACTCAACATCACTATAAAAATAAATAAGTTTAATTTCTAATTGTGTGCGGTGAGTGAGATTTGAAATTACCTTTCATAATATTACTACAAGTCTCGGTTTCCTAACCTAGCAAATGACCGACGTGTTTTTGTAACCGAAGAATTACATACATACATACCTCTATCGGTAAAAATCATAACCCTCCTTTTTGCTTCGCCATATTCGGGTAAAAAAAAGTAGGAGATTCTCAAGTCGACGCGTAGGTATACCCATTCAAGCATAAATGTTATAAATACAAATGACGATGACGATCACAAATTCTCCAACCACGTGCTATGGTCAATAACCCTCATTTAAAGTGTCCTTAAAGGAGATTTCGTATCCCAAAATGGCGTCGAAATCCAACATTAACGTCCCATTGAACACATTACACCGAACGAACATTCAACAAATCTGTCTTTAGCACCATTTCCACTGAACTACACACATTCGAAGACACTTATGGAACCCATTGCAATAATTTCGTCCGAAATCAGGTTATACGGGCAACTTACGACTGTTTAGGTCGTAAATGTAAGTAAATCCCAATTAGTGCCAATAATAATGAAGGTATATTGCCTTCAGTAATATACGTTTTGCATAATAATAGCGTTTCAGCTGTAATTTTGTTTACTTTGATTATTATTCTGTGTAACTTTGTAGGGTTTCAGTGATTGTGTGTGGTCAAATCTGAGTAATACGGTATAGATTGAGTCAAGTAACTGAAGAAGTCTACTCCGTTCTAGCTGACTCTTGATTTCGTAGGCTCCCTTAAGCCGGAACCCATCATTCAAACATGGCACTTCTTCGTGAATTCTTTGATTACCATAAAATTAAGTCACATTCACCTACACATTAATTCACTTCAATTATCAATGAACGCCCATAACAAAACAGTAGGTACACGTATTCATTTATTTTTTTTAAAGAATAGAAATTATTTTTTATTTATTAAAAAAAATATTTATTTTAGGACAGCTCTTGACCAAAATCTCGCCTGATGGAAAGTGATAGATGAGGTCTACGATGAAGCGAGCGTGCCCAGAAGATGCCTGTTCACTCTTGCTTTGAAGGCTGACGGGTTATACGTGGAAGGGAACACAGACGCTGGCAGAGAGTTCCACACTTTGGCCGTGCGCGTAATAAATGTGGAGGAAAAGCGCTCAGTACGACTAGACCTAGTATATCGACCAAGTGCGGGTGGTAACCCACAGTACGTCTGGTGGTCCGATAGTGAAAGGGAGATAGATGGTGGGATCAGTCTATCAGATTTTGTATGGCATATCTGTCAAAAACTGATCATTGTGATACCACTGACACGTTTGTAAATTAGTAGACTAGGCCCGCTGGTCATCGAGCTCTTGGGCACATTCTCCGAAGTACAGTCTGTAGAAGACCGACAGGCAAGCCACACTACGCCGATGAGCCTTTCGGCTGAAATGATGATGATACCATAGATGTCAATGACCTCAACATATCTCTTTCAAGATTTACCACACTAGTGTAAGTACTTGCATAATAAAAGTACTCCATTTTCGTGTCTCCACACAATTACGCATTCTGGACGCCGTATTCACAATTATCGTTGCAAATGAGCTATAAATCAGTGGTAGCAGTCATTAGTAGTCATTACTCGCTCACAGCCCATTAAGTCTTTAGTGGCTGTACTAAAATATACTAAAAGTTTCCACTAAATAAAAGTTTTATGGGCCTCTGATTAGATTCATTAGCTGGAGTCCTGTTTAAGAACTTCGGTAGAAAGTTCTATGATTATTAATTAATAGGTACTGATTTACACATTTTGGTTCAGTTTCCGGAAAACATAGACTTTCCTGTTATTTTTGTGGTGTGAAGGTTGAAAGGGACTAAATTAAAACAATCTATACTTATTAATCTACGAAACGCTTTGGAAGCGATTGTCACTATGACTGATCGGCGTCTTGACTTTAACGTGACTAACTGACTGTGTGCGTGAATCTTTACAGGTTTAGTAATAAGTAGCGATTTCATTGGTGATTAAGTTTCACTGCAGTAGTTTATAATGCCTGCATTCATGAGCAGTACCCAACGTCTCCAGGTTTATAAATTAATTTATTGTATGGGATGCAGCCGAAACCGAATATTACCGATAATTATTATCATAATATTTGTATTAATATCCCTTCTAAGCCAACGTTTGAGGTATTAATTTCCATTTGTGGTGTACATGGCATGAATAGGTTTGATCCTCGCTTTCATTTGATCTAAAAGCTTTGCGTATATTGTGGGCATTGGGACAATGGGCGAGCCGTGCCAAAGGAATTTTGGCGTTCAATACAGTATGATATCAATGCACAATGTAGAGAATATGTGAGGCCTTTCGGCTTTCGTAGACAAAGCGGAGTATGTCTCTTAGCAACTTTGTAGGGTAGAAGGCACAATATTATTGATGAAGTGTTTTTATCCACTTAAAGTATACCTACTTTAGACCTAAGTTGGATTGGTTTCAATTTTTTTGTATGTTTACCAAGTCGTGAAAGTTTCAAAATCCTTTTACAGACAGGGATGAAAAAAGTTTCATGTTCTATTTTTTTTTTTGAGTGATGATTGATTCAGCAGTAGAATTGATTCATTATAGCAGTGGTTGCCCAGTGGCATCGGCCCAGACTTACGAGTTGTAAGGTCGTGAGTTCGAATCCAGGCAGGCACTTTTCTTTGTGTACACACCACTCTCTCAAAACGGTGAAAGAAAACATCGTGAGGAAACCGGCATGTCCTAGAACCAATAATTCGAAGACATGTGACATCTACCAATCCGCGCTGGGCCGTCGTGGTGGACAGCCCACTCCCTCTCACAGAGAGAGAGGAGGCCTGTGTCCCATCTGTGGGAACATTATAGGCTGACTAAGTGTTGAATTTATGATGTTTCTTCTTATATTTTCGTGCCAACCGTGTTTTCATTAAAAAAAACTAAATTAAAAGTCATTTATTCAAATTGAGAAGCAGCACTTTTTGACTGTCAAATATCTCAAAACGATCGACCTAGATTTCCTAGTGCTTATTGCAGTATTAACAACATTTCCAAGCAAGATAAATATTACCTAAGTGAACAAAAAACTCCAATTAAAACACTCAAGAATCCAACTTGGGATGCCAAAAGCGATGCTCACAACGATTACATTAATGAAGGAATAATAATCTGACTACAGAGATTACTGAAGTTTGTGGAAACTTGCAGTTTACCGCCGAGTTATAGTTGTAAAGTGGATTACAACGCGGCGTGGAGAGTATTAAATATTAAGAAGAATAATAGTACCTACCAATGCAAGTTTTAGCTAGTAATAGTTATGGATTTTCTTAACAACAAACCGTGTGCTCAATGGGATTTTCCATCGGCAAAAATGACTTACTTTCATCCCCTATTGAATGCCTTAAGGGTGAATTTTCAAAAATCTTTCCTTTATGCTCCCCTTTATATAAGGAACTCTTGTGCGAAATTTCATGCTTCTAGACCGTAGTAGTTTAGTTTGTCTGTCAGTGAATTTATGCAAAACACATATTACGATATACTTGCGTAAAATTGGACTTGCACAAGTAAATATTAACGTATGTGGGATGAATTAGCACAAGTGTCCGAGCCATTAGGTGTCATGTAGACGTGTGCAAGTCTCAACTTGTGCAAGTACACGTGTGTGGCCTGCGTAAGATTTATTAAGTAGATTTATGTCTTTTGAATTCGGAGTTACATACTACTCTGGCACTAGGTCACTGACACAGGACCGGCCGTTATTGTGACGATGCTTGGTCTAGGTCCAGAAATTCACACGACTATAACTTACTCTATGCAATACAAACCTAGTAGCCCTAGTAACCTAGTAGTACCTAGTAACCTAGTAGTACCTAGTAGTACCTAGTAACCTAGTAGTACCTAGTAACCTAGTAGTACCTAGTAACCCAGTAGTACCTAGTAACCTAGTAGTACCTAGTAACCCAGTAGTACCTAGTAACCTAGTAGTACCTAGTAACCTAGTAGTACCTAGTAACCTAGTAGTACCTAGTAACCTAGTAGTACCTAGTAACCTAGTAGTACCTAGTAACCTAGTAGTACCTAGTAACCCAGTAGTACCTAGTAACCCAGTAGTACCTAGTAACCTAGTAGTACCTAGTAACCTAGTAGTACCTAGTAACCTAGTAGTACCTAGTAACCTAGTAGTACCTAGTAACCTAGTAGTACCTAGTAACCTAGTAGTACCTAGTAACCTAGTAGTACCTAGTAACCCAGTAGTACCTAGTAACCCAGTAGTACCTAGTAACCCAGTAGTACCTAGTAACCTAGTAGTACCTAGTAACCTAGTAGTACCTAGTAACCTAGTAGTACCTAGTAACCTAGTAGTACCTAGTAACCTAGTAGTACCTAGTAACCTAGTAGTACCTAGTAACCTAGTAGTACCTAGTAACCTAGTAGTACCTAGTAACCTAGTAGTACCTAGTAACCTAGTAGTACCTAGTAACCTAGTAGTACCTAGTAACCTAGTAGTACCTAGTAACCTAGTAGTACCTAGTAACCTAGTAGTACCTAGTAACCTAGTAGTACCTAGTAACCTAGTAGTACCTAGTAACCTAGTAGTACCTAGTAACCTAGTAGTACCTAGTAACCTAGTAGTACCTAGTAACCCAGTAGTACCTAGTAACCTAGTAGTACCTAGTAACCTAGTAGTACCTAGTAACCCAGTAGTACCTAGTAACCTAGTAGTACCTAGTAACCTAGTAGTACCTAGTAACCTAGTAGTACCTAGTAACCTAGTAGTACCTAGTAACCTAGTAGTACCTAGTAACCTAGTAGTACCTAGTAACCTAGTAGTACCTAGTAACCTAGTAGTACCTAGTAACCTAGTAGTACCTAGTAACCTAGTAGTACCTAGTAACCTAGTAGTACCTAGTAACCTAGTAGTACCTAGTAACCCAGTAGTACCTAGTAACCTAGTAGTACCTAGTAACCCAGTAGTACCTAGTAACCTAGTAGTACCTAGTAACCTAGTAGTACCTAGTAACCTAGTAGTACCTAGTAACCCAGTAGTACCTAGTAACCTAGTAGTACCTAGTAACCTAGTAGTACCTAGTAACCCAGTAGTACCTAGTAACCCAGTAGTACCTAGTAACCTAGTAGTACCTAGTAACCTAGTAGTACCTAGTAACCCAGTAGTACCTAGTAACCTAGTAGTACCTAGTAACCTAGTAGTACCTAGTAACCTAGTAGTACCTAGTAACCTAGTAGTACCTAGTAACCCAGTAGTACCTAGTAACCCAGTAGTACCTAGTAACCCAGTAGTACCTAGTAACCTAGTAGTACCTAGTAACCTAGTAGTACCTAGTAACCCAGTAGTACCTAGTAACCTAGTAGTACCTAGTAACCTAGTAGTACCTAGTAACCTAGTAGTACCTAGTAACCTAGTAGTACCTAGTAACCTAGTAGTACCTAGTAACCTAGTAGTACCTAGTAACCTAGTAGTACCTAGTAACCTAGTAGTACCTAGTAACCTAGTAGTACCTAGTAACCTAGTAGTACCTAGTAACCTAGTAGTACCTAGTAACCTAGTAGTACCTAGTAACCTAGTAGTACCTAGTAACCTAGTAGTACCTAGTAACCTAGTAGTACCTAGTAACCCAGTAGTACCTAGTAACCTAGTAGTACCTAGTAACCTAGTAGTACCTAGTAACCCAGTAGTACCTAGTAACCTAGTAGTACCTAGTAACCTAGTAGTACCTAGTAACCCAGTAGTACCTAGTAACCTAGTAGTACCTAGTAACCTAGTAGTACCTAGTAACCTAGTAGTACCTAGTAACCTAGTAGTACCTAGTAACCTAGTAGTACCTAGTAACCTAGTAGTACCTAGTAACCTAGTAGTACCTAGTAACCTAGTAGTACCTAGTAACCTAGTAGTACCTAGTAACCTAGTAGTACCTAGTAACCTAGTAGTACCTAGTAACCCAGTAGTACCTAGTAACCTAGTAGTACCTAGTAACAAATCTTATTGAGGTAGGTATAGCTCATTCGCACTCTTCTCTGTTTTGTGCCAATCTTGTCGCAGACCCTTCCGTAAATCTGTCGTCGACCTATCTTTTTATCTATTTCCTTGACCTCTTCTATTTATCTGCTTACAACATATATTACATAGAGCTTAGATTATGATTTTTTGTTTATTAAGCACGTTAAGCCGTTGTTCCCGGCTGTCATTTGTGGATCTTTGACAGTCGTTACGAGTCGTCAGAAGCACGAAAGTCTGACAATCAGTCTAACCAAGGGGTATCGTATTACCCAGTTACTGGGTTGTGGAGGTCTGATAGGCAGTCGCTCCATGTAAAATACTGGTATTCAGCTGCATCCGGTTAGACTGGAAGCCGACCCCAACATAGTTGGGAAAAGGCTAGGCAGATGATGATGTTTATTATCTATTATCTTTTTTATTGATTTATTTTTATTAGAGATTGGGCCAGCTCTTGACCCGATCTCGCTGATGGGAAGCAATGCGTGAGGTCTATGATGGAACGAGCGTGCTCAGAAGATGCCTGTTCATTTTTGCTTTGAAGGCAGACGGGTTATACGTGGAAGGGAACACAGGCTGGCAGAGAGTTCCACACACTTTGCTTCTGCGCATATTAAATGTGTTTTTTTTTTATAAATAAATTTCTTTCCATTTGAAATGTTAGGTAAATATTTACACATTCTATTTACCTCGATAGACTTATAGCCCCACAAAGAGCTAACTCTGATTGGCAAAGGACCAACATAAACCCTGTACTCAACTGTTCGGATCATGGGATGAAAGTTTCGGGTTCGCTCCCCGACTACCTGAATCACCGAGCCACCGCTTTATTCCGAAGGATTTAGTTCAGGAGAGCTGTTTTAGTTTTAAACTCTTGTAAACCCTTTCCATTGGAGTAGGACATATTGTAGGATTTCTCGTGATTCATTGTTTTGATTTATGATATCGTGAAGAGCCTCAGTATTAGTGAATAATATGAATAATTCTGTTTCTTTTAATTGGGTCTTGGAAGTAAATTTAACTCGTATTTCGTGACAGACTTACAGGCACCACCTATGCTAAACCAAATATGTCTGGTGTCAAAATATAAGTTTTTCCGTAGTGACAACTTTAACTCTATGAGACATTTTTTGCGAGTGCCTTCCCGTAATTTTTAAGAACATTCGCAATCTGTCAAAAATAAAATAAATTTACTTTACTAACATTTTTGACAAGTTTGGCAGATTGCGACTTGAATGTGAACGTTTTTACAAGAATTGGCCTTCTGGTCTGCGGATAGCCTTATAGAAAATACATTATATTTAGAAAATCACCACCTTAAATAGTAGGTTTAAAGTTTATACATGGAAACTACTTAAACAAAACACTTTGCTTCAAACATTTGCTTAGCCGAAACTTATCACTCAAAGACTGGACCAACCATTGACATACAGAAATCTTGCAGGAAGTCAATTATTTAATAGTACCTTCTTTTGTTTGTTGTATCTTTTCTTCTATGAAGGATCTATCTATCATTAAACTGTAATTGAATGTACCTACTAGCTGTCACAAATGTTTATTGTGGGACGAAACAGGAAATAAAATATACTATATTATATTGACAGCTACAACGTGAGACGAATATGGAATTTTACCGAAAGTAGGACGAAAACGAGGGGTGTTCGCGGAACAAATCTGATCAAACTATAGTTACGTCGTTGCAAATCACGAGTGAGCGATATATGATCATAATAACATGAATTTTATTAAATTGAAAATAAGGTTTCAATTGCTATGACTGACGCAGGTGCTTGATTTGCAACAACTAGACATAACCAAATGTTAGCTGGCCAACTTATAGACATATAGCCAAGGTATATAGGCCACGGGCCTAAGGCCTCTCATTAAAGTCTGGCCCGAGTCCAGGCCAGGACAATGGAGGACGCACTTAACTTGATATATTAGCCTTGTTTGTTTGCGGACAATTATTCTAACTCGCTCTGTGTGTGCATACTTATTGGAATTAAGCTATAACTGTTTGTTATTGGCTTGTAAATTATTTTGGTATGAGAAGAATGTGGGGTTCCTGAAATTTTTCATTTGTGTTTTGTTTTATTTGTTTAGTTGTTGCCCGTGACTTCCCTAGCATTTAAACACCGTTTGTCCCACTCTGGAGTCTTCTTAGTGTCGGTATTTCTGACAGCTAGAAAGTGGTTTTAAATGTAGAATAGTAAGTTTTGGGATTACCAAACGAAATACTGGCAGTTATAGTTTCGACAAAAATACAGGGTGAAAAAAAAAAAATAAGCATAGCTGATGATGATTTTTTTTTCTCGATTTCAAGGTTGATCCCATAATGAAAGTTACACATAATGATGGGTTCAACGACCCCTTAAAAGGATGCCCATGTAACTAAATATTTCCTGGTCTAGGTAGGTACCTACATGAGGCTAAAGCGCATTAAGAAAAGTATCCTATATTCATTTTACGCATTTTCTCTCTATCTAAACTTCCAGCCCCTTTTGCGTAATCAGCCTCAATTGTATATAACAATAGGATTATAAATCAGTTGCCTGCACGCCAGCATAGCATGTTATATGATATTGATAATAAGTAAACACACGCCATACGGGCGAGAGGCGAGATGTATGGTGCAGGGTGGCCACACTTCCGGTAAAATTAACAGGACAAAACAAGATCAAAGGGAGATGGTTACAGTCGGCTTTTTCGTTTCGTAGACTAATTTGACAGGTATAAATGTCAACTCTAAATTGAAAAAACGAACAACAATCACTTGAAGTGTCAAATAAATGTACGAGAAAACAGACTTTAGTTTAGGCTGGATATGGAAAATTGGGGCGAAATGAATGTAGGATAAGCCTGAGAGATAATAGATCTGGAAATTAAAAAAATAGTTGCGTGCGCATAGATAAGTCGATAACTTAACGAGAGCAACTAATTTCATGGCCTTCATCAATATGTGACTTAAGAGAAGGATTCTTATAAACATAACAATGTTTACTGTGAGCACTATTTACAAAGATAGCAGGAAATGCGGAAAACAGACGATATTTGTTTCTTTTAAATCTCGTATGTAGCAAGGAGTGATAATATCTCGATTATTATCGTACACGGATACACGGTTTCCAAGCAAAAGAAAATCCGTGAATTCCATAGATGAAATATGTAAAAAAAATAGCATAATATTGGAAACTTATTTATCACCTAAACTTGTGAAAGGTCAGGCTTAAATTTCATTCCGCTACATTTTTCCAGAGAAGCTAAATAAAAGTAAATACAACGTAATTTTTGTGTTTAGAGACTAAATAGGTATCATAGCTTGTAACGCCTTAGGGCTAGGCATTAGGACCAACCTAATTACCGTACTTCGTTTGGCCAAATCTCTTTGCTCATTTTATGCTTACAGTAATTGCTTTTATTATGAACGAAAAGGTTCATTAAATTAGATTAGTAACCAAGTTAGCTTCTAGGTTCTTGATGTTTTAGGTTTCAAGTTTAATGTTTATTTTGTACCTTTGAAAATAATGAAATTGCGTTTATAAAGGCCTGAAACAGTTATTTTAAGGGCATGAATTATAATCGCTTGAAATATCCACACTAAACTTAACCTACGGGTAACCCACTTACCATTTTTTTATATTGTAACGTTTATTTTAAGAAAATACCTATCTCAGTAAGAAAAAAACTAAATTGGTTTGTTAAGATGTTTAAGTTAAATCTTTCAAACAGATTTTAGATAAATTGGTCTATCAAGTTTGAATAAGTATCTACTTTTTTCTTATTTAGATCACTATCACATCCGTCTTCCAAAACCACACTACAAACTGAAAAATAACTTTAATTTCGGTACTTTAAAGTCGATGGCAAAGATCGAAAATTAAAAACTTAAGACATCGACATCCGAAATTAAAGTTATTGTTTTTTAAGTTTTTATTTTTCACTTTTTGGTTGTTGTGGTACCTCCTACCCCACACAAATTCGAATACCACTAGTACCACTACCTCATCCACATAGACTAAGTGGGGAAAATACGTACTATTGAAGCTAAGTTAAAACCAATCCAAGCAAAGTTAATACAATTCACAGGGGACGACCGCACAAGCTTTCTCTTTAAAGGAAGAAAAGAATTTTCAAACTCAGTTCACAATTGAAGAAAATATCAATGGTAAAAGTGATAACATAAAAAAAAATCATACATGCAAACATTGAACCTCCCCTTTTTGTGAAGTCGATAAAAAAATACGCCGAAAGTAGGTATAACCTCCTCCTTTTTTTGAAATTGATTATAAACAAAGTAAGTAAATAAAAAGCTTGTAAAAGTAGTCACAAACTGAGGTTAATAAAGTCTCCTTCAACACTAACCTTAATGGCCACCCTACTCTAAGAAGATCGGACACATGCCCTGAGTGGTGTGTTTCCGGAGATTACGCCGCATTTGATGTACCGCCTATTATCAGATCATGAACACTTAGCCACAGGATCTTGTACTACTGCCGTAAGCACTCAATTAACAGCCAGGAAACGATTTTACACCTAAGTGTCTAAATATTTTCTAGAAATGGAGTTCCGTTTTAATTCAGATGTTGGGATGTGTTTATTGACTTGGATTTTGGTATGTTATCTACATTTTTCTGTTTATGTTAATTTGAAAGGTTGTTTTATAGTCAAGTTGTGAATTTCTGATCTGAGATTTTTGATTTTCATGGTGATGAAAGTATTTTTTTAAGTTATAAGTTTTTTTTTGTGTTTGTTTATTTGAAAAATAATTATGTTGAATTTGTTAGTTTTACTGTTTGTAATATCCTGTGCGTGTCCCGAATAAAATATTTTTCTTTCTTTCTTACAAAGTGAAAAAAGTGATGATTAATTTGTTAGTTTTAATGTTCCTTTTTTTACTGTTTGTAATATCCTGTGCGTGTCCCGAATAAAATATTTTTCTTTCTTTCTTTAGTATAATAGGCACCAAAGTCGTGCGAAATGCCATACGAACATCGGTGAATGGAGTCGTCACACACATTGTCATTTCGGCAACGGTAACGCGTCTAACTCACATACATATGCGGTAGAATTAATTTTCTTTACTGCAATGCGGCCGGCAGAGGTGCGTCATAGACTCATAAGTCCAAATCGAGCGCAATTTACTACTGCGGATGTTCGTCTCTCATATAGCAATAGGCTATCCGAATAGCCCGCAATTCGGATAGGAACATAATTCCGTCACCGGCCTGTTATACCTTCGCATAGCGTAGCGTAACAATTAGTGGGTAGCCGGCTATTTTGCCCACTGTGCGATATTGCTAATAATGGAATGGCATTCGTATTGCTAAGCGCACTGTGTTGCCTGTATGTGCACTGTGGGGATTCTATGCACACTTTAAGAGCGTGTTAATGGTAGCATTCGAATGGCGGTCGGCTATTGCGATGCAGTTAGGTGAATTGTTTTGTGATTGCTTTGAATTCACTGAGTATGTATGAGGGATAAGTTGATACATTCGTTGTGACTGAGTCGTAATTGGGCTACGCAAGTAAACGATTTTAAAGGGCCGTTATTGTAATCTATAAGGACTATATATATGAAAGATTATAAATATCGTATCACTACCACTACATATTATAACCTCCGTCGCGTCTGTCTGTTCGCGATTAACTCAAAAACTACTGCACCGATTTTCATGCTGTTTTCACCAATGGATAGAATGGTTATCGAGGAAGGTTTTAGTATATAATAACCGACATCGACGCGGGCGAAGCCGCGGGCATCAGCTAAGTATTTATAATATGAGGGATCAAATGTACCTACCTACGTGAAATCACATGAGGATCTTTATGTACTGGGGGCCAAGT
Organism: Lithophane socia; assembly: GCA_947522985.1. Classification (NCBI taxonomy): domain Eukaryota; kingdom Metazoa; phylum Arthropoda; class Insecta; order Lepidoptera; family Noctuidae; genus Lithophane; species Lithophane socia. The sequence continues at coordinate 5,496,845 of OX383267.1, forward strand.
CTACTAATTTGCCATATAAAATCTGTCAAAAACTCATCATTGTGAGACCACTGACACGTTTGTAAATAAGTAGACTTGGCCCCTGGGTTGTACTAAAATATCTAAGTACTAGATGAAACTCTCATGGACCGGATTTACAAAATATACAAAAAATAAAAATTGTTTACCTGTAAATTATTTCATCAAATGGATACGACCTATGGATACGACAAAAAATAAGTGTAAAAAAAACTTTGCGTTATCGATGCTTGGCTGATATTACAGATCGATCCTTACTTAATTAAGACAGCCGCGACGCGACACTGGTGGGACAATTTCTATGAAAACTTCGAGGAAATTGTTCTACCGGTGTCTAGTCGCGCCTGTCTGCGGGAGCCTTTACTCCTTTTGCTATTATTAATCTCATATTCACAGTACAGTACGCTGCACACGATAGTTCCAAGCTTGTATTAAAAAAAACACGACCACACAAATAGAGGAAGAAGACGGCTTTGCCAGAAATAAATATTTGCCATCAGACAATTTTGCGAACCGAAATGTTTGTCGACAAAAATAAACACGAAAATGTCTATTTCTTTCCAAAAAAGGGTTAAATGTAAACTTGGGACTTTGTAGATAGTATTTATCTGCCTATGGCGAGGAGGATCGGCAGGTACTGTTGCAGATGGCGGATGTCAAAAGAATATTAATTTTGCCAAAAAGTTGTTTGAACGGTATCTGAGTTTTCAAATTCCAATTTCAATTTATTTATTTTCTTTTAAGCGATTTTTTCATTGGATATTTAGCGATATTTTTCCCGTTCATCTTTGGTTCGACTATCAGGGGGCCTAAACCGGCCACATTCGCAATTCTTCTAAAAGCAGTTCATTTCCTGAATCCCAGCTGTCATTAGCCATTCCTCTAATTTGACATAAAAGCAATTCATAATTTGTGGACCATTTTATGAATCCAGTTCTCACGCAAGAAATGCTATGCAGTTATAAAAATATACAGGGTGTTAGGATAAACACCGTTATCCTTGAAACCAGTAGTTTGGTGTTATTTATAGAACTTAAAATCAATGGAAAATTACAACATTTTTTTTTCTTTTTTTTTAATTACATTTTACCACAAAAGACGCAAGTTCGTTGCCCTATGCGCTAGGGCAATGAACTTGCGTCTCAACACGGGCGGCGGGTGCGGGACGTGACCTGACCGGCCGCGAGCGCGACCCTTCCCTCAGTTAGTCAGCTGTTTCGCTAGCAAGCACGCTGTCGGATAGAAACTTTTTAAAATCTTTTAATGAAAATAACGTTTTTTTTGTTGTTACTGGGTCATTTGTTTTTTATATTTAAGTCAACTACCCATGGTTTGAGTGACAACGGTGTTTACCCTGACAACCTGTAGATTGAAATTATTTATCTTCAATATTAAACAAAAGAGAGTTTCGCTGTGCCGTGAATATTTTATTTCCTCTATGAAAACAAGGAGTAGGTAAATTCTAGGAATTCTGTGATATTGATGCGAGGTTATTTGTAAGCTGTTTTCTTGGTATTATTTATTAATATTTTCCGGTGAAGCCAAAGAGATGGTTCGGGCTTTAATTTGGTGTCTACCTACAGATTTTGATAATTATTTTGAGAAGAAATTCTTTGTAGATCGTGTATGGCATACTTATTTACAACCGTTGTTTGCAGATATTTTGTAAGTTAGCAAGCGTTAAGGCTCTTACATACTGGGGCGATTCGTCGCGCGACGCGACGCCGCCGCATTCTTCGCCGCCGTGAAGTTTTCTCAGAAATTGATTTTTAACATTCGCGTCGCGCGGCAAATCGCGCCAGTAGGTATGTAAGAGCCTTTACGATCACCGCTTGTTTCTTTTCTGTAACAGAAGAGGCATTTCCCCTTACTTACTCAATATTGCAAAATAATCGTTTATTCGATGTAGGTAGGTAATAGGTAAAACGGGCTGGTATCCGCAACTCCACGTCAAAGCGCGTATTTTGCGTACGTTATTTATTCGATGTAGGTATTTAAAATACTGGTATTCAGCTGCATCCGGTTAGACTGGAAGCCGACCCTAACATAGTTGGGAAAAGGCTAGGCAAATGCACGATGATGAGTATTTAAAAATTAAACTAGCTACGAACCCGCGGTGATAAATAAAATACTTATATGTTTATGGCTGAAAAACAGACAAGCATAATTAAATTTGGAACTAAAGCAGGTAACATAACATAACATCACGCGTTTTTTTAACCAACTGCGCCTTTTTTTAACGCAACTGAGGGATTGCCCTCCGTTTATTTATAAACATAGAGCCCAGAACTAAAGCGTTTTGACAAAAATGCATAACATTGTTGAAGATGCCTTCGAGAATACACGGACTGCATGAGATTATTTAAATGTGCTGTGTTTTGTTAAGCGGGATTGGAGACATAAATAGGTCATCTTGTTTCCATCTTTTTTAAAGTTGTCACTGTCGGGTTGTTAATTTTTTAAATTTACTTTTTTTTTTCCTCGATGACGTACGTACGTAGAGGTACAGTACACCCACATTTTGCTATTTGATGATGAAGTGTCATAAAATTATACAGATCGGACTAACTTATCTAGTGACGTCCGATCCTTAAATATGTGAAGTTATTTTTTCTTCATTTACCTACATAATAAGTAATTGCACCCGTGCACAACTTGTCAATCACATTACTCAAAGATGAAAGCCTTCATCATAGAGAAAAATCAAAATGTTATCTGTGGTTCGATTGCTGGCGCGCCCGCATGACATCTGTCATCTGTCAAATCATTGTACTTTTTTGTGCCGCGCGCTGATCACGTTTCCGATAAAAAGTTCAGATATTTTTATCGAAATGGGAAAACATCAAAGAAAACGAGACAAGAAAATGGAGGACATGAACGAATATCTGCGAGAACTAGAAAATCGATTGAATTCGTAAAAGCGGAGTCACCATTAAGTAATTATGGTCAAGAACTCACACAAAAGGCAAAACATTGTCAATGCAGGTCACACTACATTCTATAGAAAACCGACGCATCCCCTGCGTTCTGAATCGACTGAAGTAAAGGAGCCATTACCGTTAATGCAGTTTGAATAGCGCCAACACCATTAGTGTCCGCGGTATCTGCATTTATGGTGACTTTCTCGCCAGTAGCACACCTCGTTCCGCCGCGAAACCATAGCAGCGAAACTGCAGTAGTTCAATTATACTGACTCGCGTCATGTTCCGCTACGCGAATCCGATTCGGCGGCTATGTGAAGCTACCCTATTGATAAAGGTACTCGTATTGACCTATAGATTATACAAGGTGTTAATGGAAATTAAAATCATTGTTTGGGGGAAAATTGTTTGTTTATCAAATTATGTTTCTAAAAGGTACCAAATCTTCTGAAAACTTGTCGCCGAGTGTCATAGGTTTTTTTAAGAAACACGGACGAGACTACAACCAAAAGTTAGGCCGTAACAATATTGCACTGAGCCTGCGCAAACCGACAGGGTTACCCACTAAGCATTTACTGGGGCGACGCGACACATCATTGATGCATTTATTATTATTATGTTAAAAATGACATATTGATTTATCATTATGAAAAAATGAAATGAAAATAAGTTTTTTTCATTTCATTTTCATTTATCATTATGTCATTTTTGCATAGCAACATAGTCTACCTCGTATGTTCAGTTGGATCTGTAGATGTACGGTAGCTTTTCACATCGAACGTACGTGTGTGTGTATTTCCTCATTCTTGCTAGATTAAAAGCCCGATTTTATTGCGCAATAAACAAGGTCTATCGTAGATACCAAAAGAACACTTAATTTACTGTAATTGAGAATCCGATATGAATCCCTTTCACTTCTCGTAAGTGTCCGTCCAGAAGTAATTGAGGAAAATGCGTCGGATAAAGTAGATGAAATAAACAACTTAGTGGAGTTTCACACGGTCTGGGTACCGGGTAGTCGTCGCGGGTACCCGGTAGTAAAGCAGTATGGGTAAATCGGGTAAATGGTGCCGCTGGAAGCGGTTGTTGAGCGTGTGGAAATGATCTTAAGTTCTTATTGTAAACGTGAGCTTACCGGGAAGTCAGAATCCATTAAGCTAAAAGCAATATGTCGAAAAGACTTGTCAAAATTTTATCATATTGTAAAGTCGGGGAAAATAATTGTTTATCAAATTGACTACCAACTAAAATTGTCCGTATATTCAAATCATAACTGTATTTTTTTTAACAATTGTATGTAATGGCTATCACACGGCAAATTGGCGAAGTGTATCAATTTGATTAAAGATTTCTAAGCACTGAAATCCAAAGCGGCCTCAAATAAGAAAGAAAATAATGTTTTCCTCAGGGTTCCGATCTATTGCAATTGAACAATTTGCATTATAGTAATATTGTCAATCGCTTCAATTGTATTTGTAAACGATTTTGCGCATCAATGTGTATTAATCACGTAAAAATTGACAATTACAATAGATCATTATCGGGTACCTTTAAGACCCTTTTTTTTTGTGGGTGTGAAATCATCAAATTACTTCTCCCGCTCTGAGCGGAGCGGAAGGGCGTGTCACTTGACTTTTACTGACTTTTTATTTTATTTTATTATTTTTTGTTAAAAACGACTAAAACCTACCCGTGTGCCTTCAGTTGCCTGTTGCCAAGGTCCCGGTATCCCTTTCGGACTTTCCCGCAACCCTGGCAGGACCTTTAAGACCCTACATTTAGAACACTGATCAATTACAAAGCAAAGTACCTACTAACTGAGCTCAGCTGGGACGTGCAGTTATTACACAATATAATAATATCGTCGGTGGCGGCGGTGTGACGTCAGTTCCGACGGTGGTGACGCTATTTCCGGGTGTCAAGTCCCGACGTCAACGCTTCCGCCGGCAGGCCGCGCCTGAGTGAACAAACATTGGTTTTTATTTAGATACCACTCGTATACGGGCCAGATTGACTTTGAAAACGATTCGCTTGGTAGATTTTTTCTAATAGGTTGGTGTCTGCTGGTTTGGTGGATACAATAAAAAATAAATAAAAATAAAAAATAAAATAAGCCTTTATTACTGTTAATTTTAACTTATTTGACAAAAATATTTAAAAGTTTCAAATAGAGGTAAGAGAGCTAATTTACTGAAGCTAAATCCTATCCTCGGCATTCGGTTGGTCTCCCCTCATAACAGCTTGTCTTTCGACAAAGGCCTCCTCTAAGGCTTTCCACTTGTTTCTGTCTCTTGCTGAACGTAACCATTCTGGGCCTGCTACTTTCTTAAAATCATCCTCCCATCGCTTTGTCTGTCTTCCTCTGCTTCTTTTGCTTTCTCTTGGGTACCATTCAGTTATTATCTTAGTCCATTTCTCCTTCTTTTCTCTCAACATATGACCCGTCCAGCGCCACTTCAATTTTCTGCATACTGTTTGAACTTTTTGGAACTTAGTCTTTCCTTTTACCGTTTTCAACTGTACTCTATCTCTTCTCCTCACTCCTAATACACTTCTCTCCATTCCATTCTGGCATATATTGATTTTATTTTGTTGTTGTTCTGTTAGGGCCCATGTTTGGCATGCGTATGTCAGACATGGCAGGATACAAGCATTGAAAACTTTTCGTTTCTCCGACATTGGCATCTCTTTGTTTTTCATTATTTCACTTAACGACCAGAATCTCTTCCAAGTGTTAGCTATTCTTCTTTCGATTTCTTTCTGCATGTTCTCTGTTGGTGAAACGAATTGCCCTAAATAAATGTACTCATTTACGTATTCTAATTGCTGGTTATTGATTCTAATAGCCTCTTTTTGTGATGAGTTGCTCATTATTTTTGTTTTTGTTATATTCATAGTGAGACCTGCATTTGCACTTTCGTCTGATAATTGTTGTAACATTTTTTCCATGTGGTGGTGGATACAATACACGGTCACAAACAGTAGGAATAAGGATAATAAGGATAGAACGTAATAGTTGGTAATATATAATCACAGCAGTTTACTATTTATTTGCATGAATGGAAGCGCTAGAAAGATTCTCAGATAGATAGAATAGAATATCTTTATTTTGCATAAAATATAGATGTTAATTGATTCAGGCGTGACTTTGCAGAAATCCATGATAAAAAACAATAGAAACTCCAGCGTCTCTTGGTCCAGTGCTCGGCGTGGCAACGTGTTCGGGTTCACGACTGGTCAATCGTCATCCTGAGGATGCCTCGTTGAGAGGTGAATTGTCGATTTCTTACAGGGTTTTTTTATGACTCAATAGTTAAGCGGTATAGGTTACTAAATATATCGACGTCTATTGATATGAGAAAGATTGTCTTTCTCCTGAAAAGTCAACATCATCATCAATTTAGCCGAAAGACGTCCACTGCTGGACATAGGCCTCCCCCAAGCGACGTCACTTTGACCGGTTCTATGCTTCTTGCATCGAGCGGATTTCTGCGGTCTTCACCATGTACGTCTTCCGGTACGCGGTCGCCACTCCAGAACCTTTCGGCCTCATCGGCCATCTGTTCTGCGAGCAATGTGCCATGCCCACTACCAGTCGGTTACCTTCCCTTCATTTCTCCGAGATCTCTTCATTTCTGATTCGAAACTCCAAGCATAGCGCTCTCTGCTCCCTTTGGATGACATTCAGCCGTATAATGAGTCTTCTGAACAGTAACAAAACAAAAAATCTTTAACTATGCAGCTTTAAAAAAAAAAACCTGACAATAAAAATTGCAAAACTACCACAAAACCGTGTTTTTCAGTTGTTTAGCCTAAACACCTCTTAAACATGAAATTTCTGTATGGAGTTTGACATCAAACACTCGCTGAAGAAGTGTCTAAGTTTTTGTGGTAAGGCCCCTAATATTTACATAATAAAAGCGCAAATGAAACTGACAGTCAGCAAAAACAAATGAATGTGTTCCAGGCTTCTGTCATATTAAACCAGCCATATTTATAACCGATCCAATCTGTTTTTTTTTTTCAACATTGTGGTCCCTCATCGATATTAACATGGACTCGAGAACGATTTGCTTCGTCTTATTGCGTTTGAGTTCATAAGAATGTGATACGCTTGGCTCGAACATGAGTTTATTGAAATGTGTGTGTAGTCACGCGAAAGGGTTAGGGCTAGGCCAGAAGGAACTTGTTAAATTGGAGAGGAAAAGGAAATGGGATACCAATTGCCTTTAATAATAATTTATTTATGTACACACAGTAAAATAGATAAAGATACGTCATATAACATTTTTTTTAACCCTCGACGGCAGAAGATGGGTATGTGTATCTGTGTGTCTGTTTGCGCCATCGTAGCTGCCAAACGGCTGAACCGATTTTGATTTTTTTGGTTTTGTTTGAAAGGTGACTTGATCGAAAGTGTTCTTAGCTATAAAAAGAAACGTTTATTAGATGCTTTGTTTTTGTCGGTGGTTTTTTAAATTTTAAATTTAATTTAACTTGTTGCAAAGGTACTGCTTATTTCTTAAGCTTCCAAACTATGCTTAGTAGTAGTTACTGATGATATTTTGAATCTCACGAGGGCATAAAAAGGAATGTTCTTTCTATGTGCTTTAATAGGTTCTGGGAAAATCGCCTGTAGCAGACGGACAAAAGAATAGTTTCACAACTGTTAATAATTCCTGCATTATCAGCCTATAATGTTCCCACCGCTGAGACACAGGCCTCCTCTCTGTGAGAGGGAGCGGGCCGTAATCCACCACGCGGTTGGTGGATGTCACATGTCTTCGAATTTTTGGTTCTAGGACATGCCGGTTTCCTCACGATGTTTTCCTTCACCGTTTTGAGAGCAGTGGCGATTAAATAATTTAAACAAAGTAAAGCGCCTGTCAGGGTTCGAATCTACGACCTAAAACTCGTACGTCTCGTGGCCGTTACCACTGGGCCACCACTGCTCTCAAATAATTCCTAAAATGATTGATAAAAACGTTTTCGTCTCCTAGCATATCTTTTTACACAACCCTTCCATCATTCAATTCTTGTAACCTTTCGACATTACATATTTCGCGTGACAGAATGTTGGTCGTGTTATAACGTTCAACGTGACGGCGTCACGGTAACGTGGCGGGGGCGTGACGTTGTTTGTCATAACGTCTCACGACGAATAACAATTCAAATACGTACGTGTTTCATGTCTCTTACGATTGTTTTCAAGATTTCATAACTACTTGATTTCTTCTTCTGAATTGGAAGAATGTAGTTTACAACTATGTAATTTTATTTTATGTTTAATTTTATAATTATCCTATAATGTTCCCACTGCTGGGACACGTTACAGGCCTCCTCTCTTCGAGAGGGAGCGGGCTGTAATCTGTGCGGGTTGGTAGATTTCACATGTGTGTCTTCGAATTTTTGGTTCTAGGACATGCCGGTTTCCTCACGCTGTTTTTCTTCACCGTTTTGAGAGTAGTGGTAATGAAATTATTTACACAAAGTAAAGCGACTTTGAATCTACGACCTAAAACTCGTATGTAGGAACCGCTACCCCTGGGCCACCATTACTCTCATCTTTCATTTGATACTGTGCTTATAAAGGCAAACTGAAATGTCTGTGGTTTACATAAATTAGCTATCTTTAAAATAAGAAGAGCCTGCAAAAAAAACACTAACGGAAATATTAAAATGGATGGCATCTAATCCTGGGTATTGTCATCAGTTATTGTAATCACTTTGTGGTCTAATTATGTATGCTAATGTTTTGAAAATCTGCTCATTGTGCATAGACAGGCTGCAACCTTCTGTGGAACTATCATCATCATCATCTGCCTAGCCTTTTACCAACTATGTTGGGGTCGGCTTCCAGTCTAACCGCATGCAGCTGAATACCAGTATTTTACATGGAGCGACTGCTTATCTGACCTCTACAACCCAGTAACTGGGTAATACGATACCCCTTGGTTAGACTAGTTGTCAGACTTTCGTGCTTCTGACGACTCGTAACGACTGTCAAATATCCACAAATGACAGCCGGGACCAACGGCTTAACGTGCTTTCCGAGGCACGGAGGAGTCTCGATATGTGAAAATGGTCACCCATCCACGGACCAACCCAAGCAAGCGTAGCTTAACCAGATGGATCGGCCCGAGCGGCTGTTATTACTTAGCCACGAGCTCTTCTGTGGAACTATGTTATAGGTAATATTCCTTATCTATTAGGAGCGTTTGCGACCACGTTAATTGCTTCTTCTGCGGGTGGGTCGAAAAGTTTTTAAGTTTTGTGTACTTTGCTATTTGCGTATAAAAGGAATGTTATTACATTTGTAAATCATTTGTTATACATATAAAACAATAGCTGCTTAGTTTGTGTGTCAAGGTTCTTTTATATATATTTTAAGTTTAAAATGTTCTCAAGTAAGTGAAATCTTTGTAATTTCGTATTGAGAAATAAATTTCTTTAACCGTATTATGAGCGTCATAATTTTACTTGAAAATCACGCCTTTTCATTCATCCTACGTAATATAAACCGTGCAAACAAGCTCAAATTGTCGCAGCACTCAGAACACAGTAAGAAAGCTAAACGAATAAAATACATTCATTCCAAATCTTACGGAATTTTCTTTACTTTGCATGTGTCATATTTTGTGAACGTCTGAAGTGTGTTTGCATTCAGTTTAACTTGACGTTCCCTGATTGTTCTTTTGGATTTATTTTCTTTCTTTCTTTCTTATGTTTTATTTTCTTCTTACACTTTTTGACAGATTTCGTTTTCGAATGTTTGTAAATCTTATGATAAATGCATATTTTTCTAGGGAAATATTGGAATTGAAAACGGAATATAATATTTGCTTTGGGTATCAATGAAATAAAGTACCTATTTGTTTATGGACTAAAATATTTTCTATTGAATATTATTTTTTGCTGGAAAATGGATTTCATTGAACAAAATTCCGATTGCTTGTTTGTATTTTTTAGAATAAATATGAAATGCTGAAAAAATGCGAAATCATTGAAACCTTATTTGTAAAGAACACTTTATCTGCCTCTAAAACCGTTTACAGGTATAAAAATAGTTTCTTATCTTTTTCCAGACCATACATACATTCTATGCAGGTAAAAGCCATCAAAAAAGTAAAATAAAAATATTATCAAAGAATAATATAATGTATATTTATTATAACAAAATTCAAACTCACATTGCTACATGCTTTTATCACGACACGCCGGGAGTGGCGACATTGGGACAGCCATTACTTTCAGTTTGTGGCACAGACGACACACTCCATATACGTCACACATGCACAATATGTCGCAGACACGTCTCGGAGGCGTGATCTATCGCTCCCGAGACACCACGCCCTGTTATGAGGCACTAATAAAATTATATAAAATGCTTGTTGGTTTTAGCGAGAGTTGTAAGGCTGTCTTTGAATTCAATAACAATCTTTTGCGGAGTGATTCGGAGCAGAATTTCTATTGGAAACACCCTATTACGCTTTGCCTGACCCGAGAATTGAACCCACGCCACTTCCTACGCCATCACCCATACTTGCTGACCAGATTATACAAAAGATTGTTTAAAGTCTCTTCATTGTTAAAAATATTGTGGGTTCAATGCTTAGTCCAGTATCACAAAGTATAATTACAATTTACCTACAAAAAGCAAAATTTAATTAAAAGACAGAGAGTTTTGTGCGATTTAACCCACAATATTTTCTCTTTTTACAACAAAAACTATTTTTTTTTCCAAAATATCAAATCGCCCATTATCTCTTTAGGCTTTTCTAATTGAGTTACAACTTCTGTGGCCTGTGACCTTCGATGTGAAGGCCATTAATTTGCCACATGGAGCTTTTAGTATTACTGGCGCATTTAGTTTTGATACCGTTTGGAACCTCGCCAAACCGAGGAGGAAAATGAGCGTAAAGACAGATAGAGCCGGTGACTTATGGTGTTACGCTTGAAATGGTTCGACCACGTTGCTTTAAGACCCACTGAGTACTCTGTATTCTTCGGTTTTATATGAGCAATTGGTTGACTGAAAAAGGCCAATGATTTTGGTGGGAAAGGATAAAATATCTATTAAAAACATGAGCATGTCAATATCATCAAAATGAACAGTAATCGATCTAATTCTTTACTAAGGACTGTTTGTCTCTGCATCACCGAAAGGTTGACTGGTAGAAAGTGCCTATGGCATTAAGTTCGCCTATGTACATTTGTGTGCTTAAAGCATTAAATAAATACCTAAATAAATAAACAAGGACAAAACTATGTCCATCGTTCGAAATACAAGGTAGATGTTAGTGAAAATGCTAGGAGGAGGCGCCCTAGAAGCACATAGTGACCTTATTGGTGATGATTTTCAGAAAGGTCAGGAGCATAGTACTCGCAACAGGCGTGCGAGTATGACCAGGGGGCTTAAAATGGCATTTTGGCAGAATCATATTACGAAAATATTTTGAATCATCGTAAAATGTCACTAACTAACAATTCATAATGGTCTGCGTGCAATTCATTTTTACCGACTTCAAAAAAGGAGGAGGTACTACGTTCGGATGATTGTTTTTTTTTTTTTTTTTTTTTTTTTTTTTATGTATGTTCACCGATTACTCCGCCGTTTGTGAACCGATTTTAAAAATTATTTTTTAGTTCGAAAGGGTATACTCCCGAGATGGTCCCATATAAATTTTATTAAGTTTGCTTGCGTAGTTCTTGCGCTAGCTTCAATATTACGTATTTTTCCCACAGTCTATGTAGATGATATCATTATTACTCCTTCACTGTTATTTACATAGCAGGTAGTAACTTGTATGGGGTAGGTACCACCACTAAAAAGTGAAAAATAAAAACTTTTTCCAAAAAAAACAACCGACTTCAAAAAAAACACTAAAAAAGTGAAAAATAACTTTAATTTCGGAAGTCGGTGGCAAAAAACGAAAATTAAAAAGCAAAGACACCGACTTCCGAAATTAAAGTTATTTTTCACTTTTTTAGTGTTTTTTTTGAAGTCGGTTGTTTTTTTTGGAAAAAGTTTTTATCTACGAAATATATCAACTGTTGGTTTTCTATGGAGATTCGTAAAATGGTCCACAAATTATGAATTGCTTTTATATAAAATTAGAGGAATTGCTAATGACAGCTGGGATTCAGGCAATTAATTGCTTTTAGAGGAATTGCTAATGTGGCCGTTAAACGAATCAAAGGAGGATGTAAGGATCTTAGCAGGTGGCGTTCTACATAATTATGGTTTCTGCATACCCGCATGGGAGTGCATGAGAGACCCGCAAAAACTGTGAGTTTATGTATGTGTATGTGTGTATAAAAGAGAAAATACCTTGAGTCAACTTCTGTTGACTCAAGGTATTTTCTCTAAGGAAGGTTTTAGGTTTCTACCTAAAAATATAAAAAGGACTTTGTTGGAATTTCTATTCTTGTGATAAATTTTCAAAACCTTTTAGTAAAAATTCGTTAGCGTAAGCACTTGTGGGTGTTGACAGGTCTGACTAAAAACCATAAGATAATCTCCCTGTTGTCAACTCAAGGAAGAATTTAGCGGAAGGAAATACTTTTCAGCTTTGCGTTGAAACAAAAATGGACAAAGGACATGCTCTCTACAAAAGACAAAAAAAGAATCGTTTTATTTTTAATTTTTCTGATGTCAGATTATTATCAACTACTAGCTGCATTAACCAAAGATGTAGTATTTAAAACGGCATTGCATTAACGGCGATGTTTCAATGACATTAATGATATTAATTCAGTACGTTTCATGCTTTTCTACAAAGCTCAAATATAATTCAGATTTACTTATTTCCTTTACAAAAAAAACATTGTAGGTAAAACATAAAAAAAGAACTCAATTTGCGGAATCGTTTATTTTGTAATTCAATTATACAAAACCCTTAAAACGATTAAGCAAAATAATCTTAAATAATAAAATAAAAATAGCTTTACATTAATGAATTCCAGTTTCGCCACTTTTGTTTTTGACGGCCATCTTTAAATTCCCCGGGCGGAATAATATGCACAACGAGCTTTGAAGTTGCAAAAAAATATTTTTCTACACAGCTAGGCAGCTGAGCTAAAGAATGTTAATAAATACTTCTCAGAGTATTTGTGTTACCAGTCGACAAAAGATATTATAATACTGCGTTATGGAATATTAAAAAGCAATGTTATTATTTCTTGCACTAGTTTCAAATGAGAGTTTACAAAGACTTCAACTTGTAATTAGAAGTGACTGCCTTATACAATTACGGAATTCGTTCTTATGCTGGATCAGCTTGAAAATAATTTATTGTGACAAAGTATTTTAAAATAAGAGTCTCAAGTATAAATGTTTCAAAAATAACCCTGTTTTTGGTACACCAGCAGCAGTAGGTTCGTATAAAAAAATAAGACAGAACAATAGCATAAAAAGAGTACTGGCATGTTATTTATGCCTATTAAAGGTATACACAGCATTCACCACAAAACAACATGGTAATTAGCTTTTTTTTATTTTGAGACCAGTCGGGTAGTAAGTTATCGCTGGTCACACAGGATTGGTCTACACTAGCGCAAGACAGAGAGGAAAGGAGAAAGGGAGGCTTTTGCCCTGCAGGCCTGCAGTGAGACAGACAACAATGGCTAAAAATAATAATCCTAATCCTAACTAATATTATAAATGCAAAAGTGAGTTTGATTGTTACGCTTTCACGGTAAAACGGCTCAACGGATTTAGATGAAATTTGGCACATGGGTAGACCATGACCTGGAATAGGACATAAAATACTTTTTATCCCGATATTACCTCGGGGCTCGAGACTTACGCGGGCGAAACCGTGGGATGCAGCTAGTAATAAATAAAATAATATTTTGCTTTAAGCTAGCAAGCTTATAGCAAAATATTTTTTTACAATTATTTTACCTCATAGCATTCAGAGGTAAAATAAAATTGTGAAAGGACTATAGGTGTTCCCTTTTTTAGTAAACGTAAATAATAATTTGGATTTATTAATAAAATAATGGATGATGGATAAATGCCAGATTAACAGAAGTAAATTAACCACAGACGTTTATTAGGTACTAGCTGCCGCCAGCGGCTTCGCCCGCGTGTAATCTTTATAAATTATAGCCTATCATTAAATTATAGCCTAACATTCACCCTGAGTAACTCAGGGTGAATGTAGCTTTGTAATGGTGAAAGAATTTTTGAAATCGGCGCAGAAGTTTTTGAGTTTATTCATTACAAACATACACAAAAATACAAATCTTTCCTCTTTATAATATTATTTATAATATTAGTGTAGATGTTATAATATTCAATATTTTACAGTCACCAATTGTAAAACCATACAAAGCAATCTTGTATTTCATTTTGTCGTTAATTTACTAAAATGAATTGTTTGATGCATTTCAAAAATAAAATTTATAATACTCTCGATACAATAAAGGCTGGAGTTTAAGCCAATTAGCGTGTGTAATTAATGGGCAGCACAGAATGCTTCTTTTGTTCGAATAATATGTGATAATTAAACTGTTATAACTTAATTGGTCGTGTATTAAGTTGTGATAACATAATACTGTTTATGTTTGGAAGGTTGTAAAACTGAAAAAAAAACGTCCAAATTGAAAGCCTTCTCCTTTTAGAAGTCGGTTAAAAATATGCAATTTTTTAAGAAACATTTGAAATGTGTACTAAAAATATGAATATTGTTTTTTTTTTTTAATTATGCCTTGGCAAGAATAAAGAAACGGATAATCTTAAAACGGTACTTATTACAAATCTTGCTTACTACTCACTTCTGTAACTGCACTGCAGATACAGAAATGAACGCGATGGTTATTTCAAAATGGTTACTTCAAGGGAAACAAGGTTTTATTTATAAACTTTAAGCAACGTTTATAAATAAACCCCTAACTGTTTAGCCCTTTATTTTTTTTTTTTAATTATCATTTTTTTAAATTCTGTATTTTGTTTAAAACAACCTAAGTTTAATGTTATATCTTTGATCTCATCTCAAACTTTAATTAAGATTTTTTTATATTTGTTTGCAATTAATTACGTGTTCCCGTATCACGCAATAATTAAATTATGTATCACAACACAGGTCCCCAAGATACAGGCACTGCCTAGTTTGGGGACAATCGCTTTAACAAAATGAATGTTACCAAAAGTTACAGATAGAATTACTATGTTATTAATAAACTAAGGTAATAATTGTAACAATGTTTAAATAAATTTTATCTTATCTTATCTTATCTTATAAAAAGTTTTAACGTCAAAAATCTATATTTAAACAATTCCTCATTATTACTCTTTTTGTATTCTTTGTTGGAGATACTAATAAAATAAAAAAATACTTATTTTAAACAACGTTTATAAATAAATCCCGAATATTAATACAAATTATTTTTGGCATTGGCCATGTTAATTATCTTGTAGTAAACTTTGTCTTATAATGCTGTACACAGCCAGGAGTGGGTCAGTATTCAAACAGATTCACTAACATAAAAAAACTGTTTCCAACAAAAAAAAACTGTTTGTTGTTTAGCAACAAACAATCTCAACAACAAACCAACTCAATTAAAAACGACAAGGTAAATCTGTTTCCACAACCGAAGGTATGCTGTCCCTGCCGTTTCAATTTCCTACAAGCTGATAGCAATCAAGCGAGTCTTGAGTCGATGGCGGCGTGTACATTGGGTACATTGCTCGGCGTCTCGCATTCCCTCACGCGGAGAACGTCTTCATCTTGGCCGTTATTGGAAAATTCCACACAAAATTATTATACGCCGAAGTACAGTCGAACAAGCTATAAGTTATGCACGCAACTAACCTTAAAGTTCTTCTAAACAATGCTGTGAGTGTGCTAAAAAGTCAGTTTTTTACACTCTTTTAAGTGTGTCTTAGCTAGCTGAAAATTAAAGTCAAATATTTTAGATTACTCTTTTAGTTTTGTTTGTTTTACCCCGTGGCCACGAACTATACGCGTCTTGCGACGGCGACATTGGAGGAAACGAATTAAAAAAGTTGTTTAGAGCTTGCACCGAGTCACCGAGACGCGACTTGCGGAGCGATAGACGTAAACAAGTAACGCGCGTGCGTGTCGCTTGGCGCAAGTCGCATCGCCCGAGTCCGTGAACGGGGTTTTAAGCTTAAATAAATCAAAATTAAAATGGTTATTATGAGTGTGGTGGAAAAAATTATGATTACTTCTGTCTGTAAACCAGCCTTTTCGTTCGACTGTACATCTTCAATACATTCGATTGTTGTGACATACGAGAACCTAGCAGATTCTGGCATAGATTTTAGCTTCCAATTTGTCCTCGATCTTGTTATTGTGACAATGATATTTCATTTCGCTACGCTGTTTTATGGTTCGGCACTCGAATTAGGAATTTCTTATTAACTTTTATTATATCTGTCAGAGTAATATGTGCCCTTTAGTTTGTATCGTATTTGGTACAAATATGATTGCGAGTTATTCTTAATAAAGTCATTATTTTAAGTTGGAGAGACAACATAGCGATCTATGTACCGAATTATGAATTCTTTTGTCTAATAACTGAAATATTCCAGGCGGCCTGTTAACTCGGGAAAATTAATTGTTAAACAAATGACTACCAACTTAAATAGTGTCCGTATCTTTGATTATTTATATGTCTAGAGTCTCGCGCTGCAAAAGAACTAAAACAAACAAGCCATCTTTGTTATGCTGGTGTGCGTGACAGCTACGTCTTACACTTGCACCACGTCATTGTGCTGTCATTGTGCTTTTCTAGTGTGCGTGCATTTAGCGGCCAACAGTTGGACGCTATTTTTTTTCGACTAGTTCACATCTCTGACGGTCTATCATAGACATATTTATATCTTTGGCCCGTATATTTAAATCATAACTGTCATTCTTTGACAGTTGTATAAAATGGCACATACTTGAAAAAATCTTCTAATCATTTAGGTAAACAATGGTTTTTAGCTAAGAAATTATAATCTAGGCATAGGCCAATACGCTCTTGGCGAGTTCTTATTTCGAAATAGAGGTATCAATAGAAATGGTATTTCTTTAAGCGTGAGAAGATTTATGAGACAGAATACGTATTAATTTACGAGCAAAGGGATCGAGGTTAGAAAATGTCGAGTAATGTAATAAAGTATTCTCGAGCCTAAAAGAATTTAAAGAATAATGTGCGGCTTTTCGTTTCTTTTTATAGTCTTTATATTGTGGGAATGAGATAGATATTCTCATTTCTTTAAATTCCATCTTTTAGGTATCATTACATAGATCTTTCAGATCTTTTTTGGCAAGCCGTCCTTTATTATTTGAACATTTTCAAACCACTTTCCCATTTCTTTACGGGTGTGCGTGTATGACCAAGTGGCCTAAACCAGCCACATTAGCGATTCCGCTAAAGGCAGTTCATTTCCTGAATCTCAGCAGTCATTAACAATTCCTCTAATTTGACATAAACGCAATTCATAATTTAAATTGTGAACCATTTTACGTATCTCCATAGAAAACTGTCAAACCGATTAATTATTTCGTAATATGAATTACACACAGATCATATTATGAATTGTCAGTTTTTGAAATTTTACGATGATTCATAATATTTTCATATTATTATTATGATTCTACTAAAGTGACCGATTTAAGCCCCCTGATGTATGAACATAAACAAGGCAAAAGGAGTATGTAAGGATCGTAGCAGGTGGCGTTCTGTAGTTTCTACCTATCCCCATGAGAAGGAGGCATGAATTTATGTATGTGTGTGTGTGTGTGTTCCCATTTTCTATTTTATGTTCATCGAAATATTCATTGGATATTTTTTAAATATTTTGTATAAAATGAGAGTCAGGCTTTATAAAGTTGCCAAATGGTTGCCAAATATAAAATATTATTTGTATCCGGAGTTCGTGACACCGATAATATCACACTTTCCATATCTTATCGCTTTGTCATTTATTGGCCTGACATAAAAACGATGCGATATTTTATTGTAGTGTTGTTTTTCGCAGGGAGTGAACTTTTTTAAATAAACCGGTAAACAAATATTAACTAAAATATTAATTAAAATATTTTAATAACTTGTTACTCATGGTTTTGTCAACTTACTAGCTGCACCCCGTGGTTTTTCCTGCATAAGTTTCGATCCGGTGGGAATATCGGGATAAAAATTATTCTATGTCCCAGTAGTAGTATCCAGGTCCTACCTATGCCAAATTTCATCCATAACCGTTCACTTACTTTCTCATTTATAATATTAGTTAGGATATATATAAAGTTCGGGTAATTTAGTGTGGGAACAACTTGTTAAACTAAAGCATCCCAAAATTATGATCTAATTGTTTTGCCAGTTGGAGAAAAACTTAACAATAACCCTTACACCCCGCGGGCAGCAGCTTGTAGATAATATTAATAATATGCTACTAGCACTACTAGTACTACTTGTACTAGTGCAGTGTGTGTGTGTGTGGGTGTGTGGTGGTTTGTAGTGTGTGGGCGTGTGTGTGTGTACTACTAGTAGTTTCTAATTAAAAAAATAAACAAACACAACTAAAAATATTCCTAGCTAACATAAAATAGGAATATGCAAAACCAAGCTGTTTTAATGTTGAAAATTATAATGAAGTGTCATTAGAGCTTCAATTTAAATGCCACGGTACTTATAGTACCATTGTGAATGGTAAATACTTGAAATACCTGAAACATTGTTACCTCTGGTTTACTACGTAGCGTCCAAGCTCGTAATTAAAAAGCTCTAGGGCTTTTAAGTCAAAATTTAAAATGGCAGGTCGGGACGTGGCAATTATACTAATTGGCTCTGTATACAAAAAAGTTGGCATAATTTCTGTATATGGAACACTTCACTTTTTTATCTATGACTACTATTTGTGTTCTGCTTTTTAGAAATCCCTATCTTATTTAAACGCGGGATAATGTTATGGTCAATCCCAAGATAAGTTTTCGTCGAAATTATTATTATTTTAAATATTTATAAAACTATGGTCGTTGTGTAAAAAATAAATATAAGCATTTTAATGTTAATTATCTTAAAATATAACACAACATAACTACAACAAAACAACAAACAACAACAACGAAACCACAACCAACAACGACAACGTATAACATTCTCATTGGAAAAAAAACAAGATATAATTTTTTGATGCGGAGTATTTTCCTCACTTGTCTACACTATATTTATTTACAAGACTATAAACTAAAATTCACTTACAATATTAGTGACTTTCATGATTTTAGTACCTACTTTCATAACAATAAGTAACTATACCCTCTCGGTGACTTCAACGTAAAATAACTATAAATAAAGTAAACTACACAAATACTTTTAGCGTCCAGTTTTTTATAAGTCATAACTTGGTATCGCACTCTTGATAGAATTTTACGATGTTTGTAGTTAAGGCGGATTACATACTCATTTCAGCTAACTTGACCCCGCGTCGGAAAACCGGAAGGCTCCCTCTAGCGGCGCGGCCGCGCGTTCCGTTTGACTGAACAAAAGGTGACTTATGAAGGTGACGATCGCGTATTCGCGCGACGTACGCTTTTTATCAGGACGCGGCCTGATTCGGCCATACAATTGTAATGAAATTAGGTTGGCTACTGAATATGCTTGCGGGATTGTCCAGCACTCGTTGATCCGTCTATTCACGGTCCGGACGTGAACGCATTTGCACGTGTCAAGTGGATGTAGACGTGTGCAAGCAAATAACGATTGCAACTATGAGAAAAGACCAATGACATAATGGTAGTTAGCCGCTCAACTGTCGATTGGCCTTCTAATGGTCGATAACAAATAAAACTTCTATTGTGTCTCGTTAATGACAGTTGGAGGTTTAATTAGGATTATTCTAAAGGATAGTATTATAGATAGGATATTTTAATTCCGATCAGCGAATACTTATTATGTTCCTGTGTGTATCACAGCATGTTTATGTCACTATAAGATTGTAAGAACCACTAGTTTATAATCTGTCAGTATTATTTCCTTTGATTATAAAATGTCGAAAAATTGTGTGATTAATTTAAGGTAAAGATGAAGATTTTACTGCACGATTGCAATATTTGCCAATAGTGTGTAGGACGCCTTACTTATAGTATAAAAGCTCCTTAACCTTAACATAGGATCACAAAGTTGTGGTGCTATTTTCTGTCAAGCATTATTTCATAGCTCTTCTACTAGGTTTGATGTATTTTTATTATGATAAAAACCCTAAAACATGTTAGTAATGGACTAATGATGTAAATTGTCCTTTGGAAGTACATTTGGGAAATATTGGCATGGGAAATATTGGCATTTGAGAAATATGGGAAATATTACATTTGGGAAGTTTATGGCATGATTTCAGTAGATTTATTATATTTTTATTATGTATGTGCACAAATTAAAATACATAGAAATACGACATAATTATAATTTTAAGTACAAAGGTATTTTTATTCTATTTAATAATTTTTGGAAAACTTACAGCTAGGCATGTACAATAGTGCATTTGTTAATATCGCGAATATGGTCAATTCTGAGTTTTCACAAATAGGTAAAAAAATATTTTATGAGTTAATGGGTAGTAGACAGTGTTAAAGTTGATTTACGTAAGCATACATAACACATATACATAAGCCCAAACAGTAATAAAAGAATTCCCAAGAAAGTCAATTTTGGATCCGTATCATGTTGACAGTCCATACTAATATTATAAATTCGAAAGCAACTCTGTCTGTCTGTATGTTAACTTTTCACGCCTAAACCACTGAACGGATTTCGATAAAATTTGGCATGGCTATAGATGGCATCCCGGGAAAGGACATAGGCTACTTTTTATCAACATACCACGCGGGCGAAGCCGCGGGCGGTAGCTAAGTAAATAATATAGAACAACACTTTAAACTGTGTTCAAGATTATTCCTTTTACTTTGACACACAAAGAAAACACATTTATAATGAAAATATGTATCGCAAGAAAAGTTAGGGCCACTAAAATTCGACTTCAAATTCATTTTCATTTTAGTAACTATAAACCTTAGTTTTATCAGGGTTTTATACGAGCCGGCTCGGTATTCGTAGTTGTGTGCTACGCGCTACGTATGTTGTAGCCAGGGTGCTACGGCGTAGCGGCCGTAGACTGGTGTAGCTGCCAGACTTTGTAGCACAAGTTTATTTCAAAGCAAGTTTTAATAACAGTTTGTTTTACGAAGAGATAAAGTGGAATAGTATACGGAAGTAAACATGTTTCTAACTAATTGTTTAGCTAAAAGTGCTTGGAAAACTGCATCAAAAGCAATTTGTGTAAATGACCTATTGACATTATTGTAAAGGTTTTCGATAGATATTTTACACGTTTATTTTTCTTGATTTTCGATTTATCATATTTAATTGTCGTCGGTTTTACCAATGCCAGTGGTTTAATCCTTATCAAAACAGTTTTAATACCTAAATTGCGTAGATAAATTAAAAATTTAAGCCATATTTTAATTATAAGTGATAGATATAATAATGTCCATATTATTAGGTAAAAGAGTTACCAGGTAGAATAATCACAAACCATTTCCAAGATGGCGATTACACCGCCTTTAGTTATTGTCTCTTTACAAAATTACCAAGGTATTTTGGAAGTATTTTCTACGTTTTATGTTCTCTTTATAAATAAATTTAAAAAAAAATCGTAGTTGCGTAATGAAAAGAAAACTGTGCTTGTTATTTTGTGGCAGTTTTGAATGTCACTTAAACTAAATAGGTCGTTGGAGGACCGTGAATGTGCGGCTCATAAGGAAGATTGAAGATATATTTACAATTTTTTTCTATAGGTATATTGATCTGTAAAATAAACAAGGGCTGCTACTAAACATTTTTGGGAATAGATAAGCCATCAAGGCTTTATCCTTCCTGGGAATCAAAACCAGGGCCTCACGCTCAGCAGTAACGCTAACAATCACTTGAACAAAGAGGCACAGTGAAAAAAAATATAAAAAAATCTTGGGACAGTCCTATACAGTGAGAAGACTGATATTACTGTGTCATGAATGTTGTATAGAATTTAAAATACAAAATTTAAAAAAAGGTTTTCCACAGGCCGTACAAAGACACTTGATTTTATGTTTATTCTATTTAAAGACATTTAAAATGAAGGACATTAAAAGAGAGGAACAAAGTTGTTAAAAAACTATAAATAACCTGGTTTTGCTATAAAAAGGTGTAAAACAATTAAATTTAAATCAAACAAATGCAACAAATTCTAAGACCCAAATAATTATTCAAGTTTCACTTGTAAAAAGCGTAAGGTATTATATACTCAGATCACTGATTTCAACAGCACTTGTCCGAACCGCACCTGAGCACTTCCACTAAACGCATTGAAACAAAATTTAGATATGTGCGGTTCGGTAGTACATTTTATTAATATTATTTTCGGTCTCGGCACGGCAACGGTACCTACATAATTTTTTTTTTTAGAATCTTCTTTTTTCTTCTTTAGAATCGTCTTCGAATTTTTGGTTCTAGGACATGCCGGTTTCCTCACGATGGTTTTCTTCACCGTTTTGAGAGCAGTGGTGATAATAATTTACACAAAGTAAAGCGCCTCTAAGGGTTCGAACCTACGACTCGTAAGTCGCGGCCACTACTGCCCAATAACTCTCGACAAACTCACAATTCCTCGCTCATTTACCCACATATCTGCCGTCAGTGAGACCGGTCCCCAAAAGTGTTGTAGGTTTTGGCCTTTATATATATAAAGTCACCTATGGGTGACTTTATGTAAAGGCTAATTTTATAAATTAGAACGTGAGACGGCTCGTGCTAGTAGTTCCATATTAAAACATAAGTTTAATTACAAAGCAGTGCTGGTCTTAAATGAAGGTAAAACGTCTGCACTCCAGTTTTTTTTTGTTACAAATTTTTTGAAGAAGCATTGCGAATTTAATTTAGATTTATTTCTGAGAAAATTGTGTTAAGTATCTATTTGCATAATTGAGTACACTTTCAAGGAATCTTTCAGTTATTAAACACCAAGAAAGCTGTCGAATCATCTCGCGATTTAATTATTTACGTCGAAAGAGATATCGTGCAAAAGATAAGCAACGCAATTTCGCTTAAAATATAACAAAATCATAATAAATCACGTTTCTCTTCGCTGATTTTCAGACAAAGCAGAAAAGTCTTTTATTTTCAAAGTGTACCCTCTAAATTGCATTTGCCGAAAGATTGGCGACATTCAGACTTCAGATGTATAAAAAAAGAATGCCGATAGACAGAATGTTCGTTATTCTGACCACGTTCCTTGTATAAAAACGCGTTGCGAATACTTCTGACGTCAGACTGTGGTTGACATTCCGCTGTTCAGAACTTAGAGTGCGGTTTGTGGTGGAGAGGAATTCTTATTAGAGCAGATATAATTTCGTTTGAATGTTTTATTTGCATTCTGGGTATTTTTTATGGTCTGTTGGATATAATTGCCAAAAGATTTGCAGATATTAGGCAGTTGATTTTGGTTCACTATGATCCGAGTGATATTGAACGAACTATATCGCGAAACAAAACTTTTAGCCTAGCATGTCTCGGTAGACGAATTATTTGATGCGAATTCGTCAAAAACAATCGTCTCAAGGAAACGAAGTGTTGGATTTGATATCAGGCACCTTACAGCCGTTTTCTGAAATACTTAAGTATAAATATTTAAACGGCCAAAAAATGCTGATTAGTATAGATATGTGAATTAGTAGAATTTTTGTAGAATACGTATGTTTCTCAGCACGCTTAGCATGACCACAATAGAAACGGGTTTTGTCGACGGAAGAATAGACAAACTGACAGATTACCAATCACAATCTGTCATTTTGTCTATTCTTCCATCGACAAAACCCGTAGAAAACTCGTTTGTTTCTATGGCTGTCATGCTACGCGTGCTAGATTGCAAACTTTTCCAGAATTTGAAAAAAGAAGGCACTTCTCACAATATACCTACTTCTTCTAACACCAAAGATAAAGTCCTCTATAACGGTCGAACTCAAAGACTCCAGTTTGCATAACTAAACTCCTTCGGGATATCGATGTACCGTCTTCGACTTCATCTCTTGCTGCTCACGTGCCGTCCGCAAACTACTTTGATAACTTTTCACCTTTATGCCTTCAGTAATAAGGTTGAAAAGTGGTCAAACGCCAGTGTCCGCGGAGGTACATCCCCGAACTAACTTTCAGCGCAGTACTTATCTAATAAAAGTGCTATTGCAGCTTAAACCTTGGGGAGTCGTGTTTTATATGCTGTGTTATATAGGATAATAAGTAAGTGAAGCAAATGCGGTAGGGTCGTGTGCGTTGAAAGTCGTGGTGTTTGTGAGTACGAATCCTTGCAAAAACAAAGTATGGAAAGTTCACTTTTCTGTTCACTTTCAGATAAAGATGGAATAGGTACTCTTTATTATGTACATCATAGTAATGACAGATATAATTTATAGTGCAATTTTATATAGGGTGGGTTTTTATTATACCTAGCTATTATTTAGCTTGACTGGTTGCAGAAGAGACACACATGCGGCAAAAAAAACAAAAAATACTAATTTTGTGTCCATTGTTGCTTCAAATAGATTTAATTTAGCATGTCACAGATACGGCCGGCATACAAGGTACCGCTTGCGCAAACAAGAATCTATGAAAAGAGGGCGTCGCTACGCACGGCGCCGGCGGGCGCCGGGCTTGGACACTCATAACTTACTAACTTATTTCACCTATAAAAAACCAATTTTAAATAATTTGCATGTATTATAGTGGAATGTGTCTTTATATTTACCACAATGAAGCAAATAAAGAGACTTACTTACTGTGAAAACAGGCAGGATTTTATCGATCTGTAACTTTTAAAATAAACCACTATTATTGCAAGCATGATAGTGGTTTAATTATTTTAAAAGTACACATACATATAACATTAACTTAAAAAATATTTAGGTATTCCTTCTAATGTATAGGTACACCAATTATAGGCGTATCTATGAAACTATTAACGAGCGATTTATTCGTGCACATAGAACGTAATAAAAACATTTTACATCCTGCAAGCTTCCTTTTCTTCGTACCTCTAATAACTCTTGAGTGAAGAATAAGCCATTTTCCTCAACTACTCTCGTCCCATGTGGCGAGAAACAGATGAGCATCGTTTATTAATTCCTAAGCTGGACACAGAAATATGATCTCGGGAATTAATAAAGAATATTTATATGCGAGCAGTGAGTCTGTTTTAGTAATGAGATTACGGTATTGCAGCGATAAACAGGGAAGTAACAGGTGCTTTTGGTGGTGCCTCTGTGCCTGTGCTCCCTTAGTCAAAGTCAAAGTCAAATGAATTTATTTCAGTTAGGTACTTATACGGCACTTTCGAACGTCAAAAATCTTAATATTTCAAGTAGAGATTAGGACTTTATGGATCTTTTGTGTTTGGCCTTATTTGTGAGGGATCGTTGGCCGTCTTCATTTACCCTTAAAAAGAAATTATTATAATTAATTTGGTAAATTAAAAGACCATTCATGGCCGTGTGGTATGGCTCCTTAGAAACTTAGCTCTAATAACAATTTTTCTGACTGGCTTGTTTACGATAATATGAACCATGCATCAAAGTATTCTTCAGATAACAGAAATCTTAATCCTAACTATTCTAACTTTAATATTATAAATGCGAAAGTGAGTTTGTTTGTTTGTTACGCTTTCACGCGAAAACGGCTGAATGGATTTGGATGTTTGGGTCATGGGTAGATCATGACCTGGAAAAGGAAATTGGATACACCTTTTATCCCGATATTCTCTCGGGATCGAGACTTATGCGGGTCAAACCGCGCAGCGCAACTAGTGGTATATAAATCGATGCTAATTGTGAAAAAGTACTTTCAACAACAATTGCAATTACCTGTGTTCTGAATTCGTTAATTGAATACTAATCTAAAACTAATTAAGCTAAAACTTTCAACTACCCTCAACACTATCGCGTATAATTTTGCAACAAAATTACAATTAACTTTGTTACCAACAGACTTCAGTAGTATTTAATTGAAGTAACATCTAAATAATCGCGAGGGTAGTCATTAAAATGTTACAATCAAAAGGGATAGTAGGGAAAATTTGCATGCCGTCGGAACGCCTCCGCTGAAAACAATCTATAGACCCACGATTCCTGAAATTAGTTATAGATTAGCGAAGTTACCCATGCCATTAGGTATAATTAGTTTTGAATTACATTCAGGGTGTAAAAAGCTCTATCAATAGCCGTCAACTACGCATTCTGTACATCTAATTATGTAACATTGCACAAAAATAATTGCTGGGAAACGACTATTATTGTTGGTGTGAAAAATCGCTGTTTCGGCTGTCACGGTAGTGCGCAAAACATTGTGCTTATGGGTGCATGCAACGGTTTAGCATTCGTGGGAGTATTTAGAATTAGGTAATGGAATTTATCTACACCCATGCTATAAATCCTCTCTAAAAGTTTCTGAAACAGTTAGCCTATTTAGCCAACATTAAAATAACCAGTGTCATAGTAACCATAATATCATCCAAACGGGTGTTATAATGTTGTACTGAATTTCATAATGCAACTCATTTCAAAAAAAGAACATTGTCGTCATTCACGAGCATTTTACTAATAAAGCAAAGCACCGTAATTTAAAAACAAAACACATTCGAATTCTAAAATATCGAATTCACGTTGTACCGCGCCATTTTGTTCGATACCTATTGGTATTGCAAATATACTTTTATAGAAGATTTATATCATGGGTGTAGATAAAAAAAAAAAAAAAAATATTCATGTGACATTCGTGTTTTAATACCCCTTATTATATACCAGTTGCATAAATAACTATTAAAACTTGCTTTCTTTAAAAAACGTCAGTCAAAGTTGGAACTTTGACCTTCAATATTTCCGTAACCAGAAGGTACAGTCCAGAACAAAAAAAATTATCACAGTGACGGGAATAACAAGTGACTTTCGGCTTCGTTAAGCGTCTTTTTACACCCGTTACAATGAAACCGTAGCGAAGTCAAAACTCTCTGTATATTTTAGCTGCTGAGACCAAAACTACAAACGTAGTATACAGGGAAGTTTTATAAAAATGTGGCTGTTATTTTAGTGTATTGTGGTGTCTTACGACCTCCACGCGAAAGAAGTCTCAGGCAGAAGCTAGTCTTTTGAATAATGTGGATTTTTTAACGTTAAAAAATATGTTATGTTTAGTATTCACATTTCTTTGATGTTTTTTTGTTTAAGACTAAAAGGAGATTTTTCACCGGAATAAGGTTGCTTGAAATCTATATTTATAAAAAATGAATCCCTATTTCCCTTGGTCACGCCATCACGCGTGAACGGCTGAACGGATTTGGCTTAAATTTGGCACAGGAGTAGATTATTACCTGGAATAGGACATAGGATACTTTTCATCCCGATATTCCCACGGGATCGAGACTTACGCGGGTAAAAAGTAACAACATTTATTTTGCTAGCTTACATAAATGCGTCTTACTGAGGACTTGAAAGAACTACTTGTAAGACTAAATCATGTCGTTGACTGTTTAACTAATTAAACAGTCTGACAGTCAGACTTTAAAGATTAAAAAAAAAAAAAACTCCAGACCTCAGGATCAGGTTAAGCTACGCTTGCCGGGGTTGGTCAGTGGATGAGTGACCAGTGACCATCTTTAAATAATGAGACTCCTCCATGCCTTGGAAAGCACGTAAGCCGTTGGTCCCGGCTGTCATTCGTGGATCATTGACAGTCGTTACGGGTTGTCAGAAGCCCGAAAGTCTGAGAACCAGTCTTACCAAGGGGTATCGTATTATCCAGTTACTGGGTTGTGGAGGTCAGATAGTCAGTCGCTCCATGTAAATACTGGGATTAAGCTGCATCCGGTTAGGCTAAAAACCGACCCTAACATGGTTGGGAAAAGGCTAGGCAGATTGATTGAGAATTTTACAGACCTTTAACTGTCACTAACGAGACACTAGATTTATTGTCACTAACGAGACACTACATTTATTGTTATCGACATCTAAAGACAAATCAGCGACTGTTGAGCGGTTTTCACTTTTCTATAATTTCTCAAAAGCAGCCCGGAGTCTGGATTTGTGCCCGGTTGATGGCAATAGGCTCGCCCCCTATTACATGGGACTTAAACATAACTGGCGGAATGTGGGTTTGGTGGTACTCATCTGCCTAACCCTTTGGGAATACAGCGGCGCGGCGTGATGTTTTGTATGTATATGTAGTACCTACCAAAGCTGCCTAGTGCCTATATTTATAAGATAATATTGTAT
The DNA here is from genome assembly GCA_947522985.1 of Lithophane socia. Classification (NCBI taxonomy): domain Eukaryota; kingdom Metazoa; phylum Arthropoda; class Insecta; order Lepidoptera; family Noctuidae; genus Lithophane; species Lithophane socia. Next base: position 5,525,085 of record OX383267.1, read on the forward strand.
TTACCAATCAGCTATTAATACCTACATATTTTTGTTGATAACTTTATTCCAACTGAACTGTATTTTCTGTTATGACAGCCGATTTTCTGCTGTGAGAACATAATTTCATACGAATTTGTTCGAAAAAACGTTATGAATTTTTTATATGTTGATCTGAAATCGAAATTGGAGCTCCGTAGCATCCCTAGGTTTGGTACCGTCAGTACTTACCTACCTATAGTTGAAAACGTAAATATGAATAAACTTTTCAATCGAAATTCTTCTGCCTGAATTTCCTGTGAAAATTATTGTTTCCCATTTAGATTTTGAGTGGCATCAAATTGCCAATTTGCTCTGTTAAATGTTATTATTTCATCGACATCAAAATTCGGCAATCTATTTCTATTTAAATTGGTAGGTAGGACTTAGAATTGTTATTTTGTGAAAGTAATTTAGTGCTAAAATAAATAGAACAGAGTAATAAATGCCATTTATATAACAAGCTTTATGACACCGATCACCAATCAACATGGTGTTCATAATATGATCTGACCAAGATTATGTCTGGACTTTAAAAGAGTATGTGACCCCTGAGTTATTTTTAGCCTTTCTTTTCTTATATTATTATTTAATAATTAATTAAAATAACTTATAGATTAGAGCATAATTTTGAACATATTAAGGAGATAAAATTATCTTTAAATAGTAGTTAGACAGGAAACGTCGACCTTATCTAGTTTTTAAAATGGAAATAATAAGGTAAGTAGGTGCAAATACATTTTAAGATTAAATTCATCATTTACGCGTAAAGCTGCAACTGGTTAGACACCGGAACTCCGGAAAAGAGATGGGTAGATTGTTTTGTCCATGGGTAGCGAATAAAACCATGTTAAAGTTACTAGGTTTTCATAAATAAAGACAAACACTGTTTACCATCGTAATAAAGCCACGTAATTAAGTTGGGAAGTTCAAACTTGTTGGTAATAAAGTTAGTCGAGATTTTGTCACGAATAACTAAAGGTATGCTCAAGTTTGTATCCCTCCAAGAGAGTCTCATTTATCATAATAAGTAGTATTCTGATACTGACAGAACATTCAACGTATCTAAACTAATAATAGTAACAGGTAAAATTGTTTATTTCCATGTATGTAAAAGGTAATTTAAAAAAAGAATAATGAAAGGAAAGACTATTATTTAGCACTAAAAGGCACACAACACAACATAGAAAAAAAAGTCATAAAAAAAGTAAAAGTCATAGTTGTAAGTAAGTCATACCAAAAGTTAAAAAAACACACTTTTTTATCCACAACCGGGAAGCTCTTGATATAAAATGTGTAAAGTGTGTTGTAAGAAATTAGCAGGAAAGTATGCGTCGCGGCTGCGCCAAATATGCAGCTAATCTCTCGAAGTACCGAACCGATTACAATAAAACTTTCAGTGGTCGAAAAATAGGCTATTTCTGAGTGCTGTAGGATATGTTTTATATTAAAACACGCGGACGAAATCTAGGATAGAAGTGAGTTTTGTATATGGCAATAGATACTAATGTGGTCTACCTCCAAACTATGGTTTGATCGAGAGAACACTCATACTAAAGTCTGACCTGTACCGCTGTTCCGCGCCTGAGGTATGTGCAGGCTAGCGGCCTGCAAATACCTCAGGCGATTCGTCAAACCTCACGGCACGTGGCCTCTCGCCCGCCGCTGATTGGTCTCCGCTACGCCCCCGCCTCACCGCGCATTCCTAAGGCGCGGAACAGCGGTACCGGTCAGACTTTAGTATGAGTGTACTTTCGTTCTGCTAAATCGACTATAACTTACAAGTACCAAAAATAAGTTGCTCTTTAGGAGTTGGAGGACAAGAACCAAAGACAAAAACATAAAGACATTAATTAAAATAAAACATTATTCTAATCGCATTTATTATAATATGGTATGAATTAATAAAAAAAACTCAAATATTGTATTTATCCACAAAGTTTTTTTTTTTGGGCTATTTACTTATATAGGGAACCACCAACTTCTTATCGGAAACATTTTATCCAAGTCACCGTCCGTCCGTTATTAACATATTTACCGGACCCAACAAACACGTAAATTATGTAAGAATCGAACCCTGACACAAGGGCAGATGCTTCACTGCTCAACCATTTGGGTCAAGTGTATCCACCCAGTAACGGATCTAGTTCAGTATTTGCATAACAGTGGGTAGGTAATTAACCGTAGTAAAGATAACAAAACCAGCAGAGTGTACAAAACGTCTTTCATTTCTCTCCATTCTGGATCTAATTTTTTTTCTTGTTCTGTAATGAATTAGGTAATTAAACATGTCTTGTCTTGAAAAGATTTTTTCTGTTATTCTTTCATTTTCTTTATTGCGAATTTACTTGGAATATGAGTTTAATATTTAGTTAAAAACATTCTTGTTATGATGTCGGTCTTATAAATTAAACTAGCGACCCGCCCCTGTTATGAACGGTTTTCACAACTTGGCAAAGACATTTCTATAATAATATTATTATATGTGTTTACTGTTTAGGTAATACTAGGTCCCCACCTATGAAGTCGTTTTGTATGGGGAATTTTAAAGAAGTTGAATTTTTCATACTAACATTTTCTTAATGTGAGTTATTGGTAAAACACCAACAACCTCTTAAGGAGTCATTGTACTCATCATTATGAACAACTTTTACTATGGGATAGGGGAAATATGAAATCGCAAAAAAAATAGCTGTTTTTTTTTTCGGGGACCCAGTATTTATCATTCACGTAAATCTTCCGGAAACAATTTTCGAAATGATGGTGATAATCGCTCCAAAATCCATTGCGTAGTTTAGAACGGTCACACAAACAGATACAAAAAGCGAATGTAATTGATAATATTTGCTAAGTCCCGATGCTTATAAGGGTTCCCTATCCATTTGCATAAAATTTTAAGACCTAATTATAACTTAGCATAATTTTGTTTGGCATAATTATATTTCCGCATAATATAAATACGCATAACAGCTTACGCATAATTTTTTTAAGCATAATTTCACCAATCATAATAGTGCATAAGCATAACATTCAAAAGCATAAATATATTTACGCATAATGACATTAAAACATAATTTTTAAAGGCATAAGAAATACGCATAATAATTAACTGCAACAGAATAGATACACGTTAATAGATTCTAGTCGTTTCTGGCACTTCGCCGGCCGCTGCCGCGGCACCGCTCGCTTCGCTCGCTCGGCTCGTGCGTAGGGGGTCACAGTTCTAACCTAACCTAACCTAAACTACCAAACATTATTTTTGTAATAAATACGTAAAAACAACTTAACTTTGTTTCGAATATTTTTTAATGCCTGAACACTATTATGCTAATAGTCATTAGGCCTACTAACGTTATGCTAATCATTTTTATGCCAAAACAAATTAGTCTTTAAGATGATTATGCCAACACAAAATGTATGTCTAAAAAAATTATGCCAAAGTATTATTATGCCAAAACAAATTGTGCCAAAATCGTTATGCCGAAGTATATTAGGACAAAGAACATTATGCGAAAAGAAGGGATCCCGCTTATAAGGCCACAAGTGACCGCTACAGTACGGCCGACGTGGCGTCTAGTGGCCGCCACAAACTGTGCAATCAAATTTATTTATACATTTTCTTTGATGTCGTCGCACACTTGGCACTTGAGTGGTCGCGTCCGAGCCACAAGAGAGCAGTGGCCTAGTGGCTGTGTCTAGCCACTGCTTTTTGTAAAGGAAAATGTATAGAAAGGTGACGATCACAGGCTGATTTTCCCCCGTTGGCCTCGAGTGTTGTGACTCGCATCAAGCGCGACACGCGCGCGCTTCACTTGTTTCCGTCTGTGGTCCGCAAGTCGTACGTCGTACTCATGGCATGCTCTAAACAACTTATTTCATTGTGTTTCTCTTTTTTTCAGCAGTCGCTGATGCAAGAAACGTGTCGCTTGACCGTGTAGATCGTGGCCACGGGGTTTGAGTGACTCGCCGCGATGGATTGAAACTGTTAGGGTGTAACCGCACCGACTGACGTCGATCAAGTCGTCAATCTATGTGAATCGATTGGATAAAGTAGAAAGAACTGTCAATCGATTGATCTAATGGTGTAATGGATCTAATTGGTTGATCTTATGATCTATAATTTTGATTGATATTGTCGTTTACTTTCAGTCGCATTGACAATGACAATAGTGTTCTAATAATTATGTGAAAACGCTTATCATCTGCCTAACCTTTTCCCAACTATGTTGGGGTCAGCGTCCAGTTACATGGAGCGACGGCCTATCTGACCTCCACAACCAAGTTACTGGGTAACACGATACCCCTTGGTAAGACTGGTTGTCAGACTTTTGGGCTTCTGACGACCCGTAACAACTGTCAAAGATCTACAAATGACAGCAGCGGGACGAACGGCTTAACGTGCTTTCCGAGGCACAGAGGGGTCTTGGTATGTAAAAATGGTCACCCATCCACGGTCCAACCGCGGTAAGCGTAGCTTAACCTAATTGATCGACCCGTGCGACTGTTATTACTTTGCCACAAGCCCCGAAAACGCTTATGTTAGGTTAATATTATTTATTTTTTTACTTTAGTTACCTATACCTGTGCTTGTGGCTGTCGGTTATGTCAACAAACGCTTCGTAGAACAAAGGAAGAGGGAAGCAATTGTTCAGATAATTTTGACGTGAATACCTCCGGGCGTCTATGCGATGGACTGACGTTATGGACAGTTTGTTCTCCACAGTAGTTCCACCGCTATTGTTGTAAACCCTTTTAGGGGGAATTGTGGGCTGTATTAATAGCGGTTGCTGTGGTTATTAGAATTTTAGTTATCAGGACAGTTTTACTAATCTGCGTTAGCTAAAATATTTGGGTTTGAATTTCCGGCTATCTTTTGTTCAATGTAACAAAGATGCAAATACTTAAAGTATAGAAGTATAGAGAAGAGAGAGTATAGGGAAGCTAGACATGGTTAATATCAATATTTCTTTGTTATAAGTATGGTATACCTACTATTTACTGACGACAGTCCATTGTTTCTTGTGCAACCATAATATCACTCTGCTTCTTTCTTAAATATCCATCTACCTATCTATAATTATTTTTATAAAATATCTAATCGAGTTATTATTATTATTTGCTACACATATCCATTTTTTTATTTTTGTTTTTTATTTAAATATCGCACAATAGTTTTTTTTATGTTCTTTGTTTTTTTTTCTATAAATATTGTCTGCCTTACCTGGGTCAAATAAAGGACATGACCAGTTTTTGCACTCGAATTCAGGAACTTGTGCAGGATTACAGTGTATACACTATGATTTAAAAATTAAGATCTAATTTATCATGGATAAATTATACCGAATAAAGCCAAGGTTCAGTGGCAAAGGGTGATTTTTCGGGGGTGGGAACCCGGAGACAAAAAATAAAGAAAAAAAAAAAAAAAAAAAAAAAAAAAAAAAACATTCTGACGAATTGAGAACCTCCTCCTTTTTGAAGAAGTCGGTTAATAATACTTGTTATGATGTCACTTCGGACCTTCCTTGTGGCCGCGAAAACCTACTTCTTGTTTGTTTACCTAACAAAAGAACGGGTATCAATATACAGTTTCATTAAATTCCTATTTTGATTTACTTTTCTCAAACTTATTTATAAACTCACATTCAAAAAGCCCGCTTTCACAAACCACGCACACACACAGTTCAACAAGTGATTACGCTCCTAATAGCGCAACGCCATCTAACGAAAATATCAGAAAAGCAATGCATTTTGTCAGTACAAGAACGAGATATCTCCATTCAAAAAATTCACAAATAATTAAACAGAGGGCGCGTTTAACGAGAAATTTTTAGGGAGTGGCATTTTACAATTCAGAGTTTTCGCTCACGGCCACTAGAGGGAATTGGCCGCCCCGGTGTAGAGCTTCAAACGAATTAGCGAAAAATCGTCAGATTATGAATGTAAAAACCCCTTTATTACATAAACTACTAGAATCTGAGAAAAGTAAACAAGGGAAACAATACATTTTATTTTATTTACAACTGCCAGTCAGCTATTCATATTTATCGTAAAGGGAAACATTAGAATGTTTGAAAAAACTATCACGTCGTTTGTAATTTATACTTATATCTGAGCGAGCACGGCCTAATTATGTGTTTCTTAATTTCAAAACTTAACCTTGGAAAGCATGTTTCCTCACAAAGAAAATAATCCTAAACAACAATGTATAGGCTACCACTAAGCTACCAGACGGGCCGCACGCGGGCCAAAAGACATTGTAGTTAATTAGAAAGTCCTTGATGAATTATTGCCGCCATCCTAATCCTACTGATAGTACTAATAACTTTTCAAATCTATTAAGAAATTTCAACTTATTAACTATAGTACCTACTTACCCCAAATACATAATTACAACGTACACTTTCACTAAAGTCAAAACACTTTAATCACTGTTTTATACCAACAAACTAATACTACTACTACGATTCTCGAACTGATAAACTAATGTATTCAATAAATAATACGAACAAAATGCAAATTAACTGCAAGTGTAAACAAATTATAATGCGATTACGTCAAACAGCAACCACACAATAGCGTCCTGTCCGAACTCCGAGCCGAACGCATTACGAAATTCAACGAAAACTACCGAACCGATATCGCGGCATCTCGTTCACGCGATCGCTTTAGGTACAATAACTCGTATTTGACCGGCTTGCTCGAAGCGTATAAAACCGGGGTGTCACGTGACCGAAGTGACGTCATGACGCCTTGATTTTTGAAGGAGCGATAAGCCAGCCGCGCCGCCGAGTTATTTTAGAGAATTTTTTTTTGCTGTTGGGAGACAACAAAGACAAAACATTGAATGTAGGCGTTTTGTATAGTTTTAATTATATGGTGTATTAAATACCTATAGTGTGATTACTTAAAAGGCATTTTAAACACTACTGACTGTGTCATTTTTCAATGACGATAGAGTGGTTTTGTTTCGAATTCCAGAAGGGAAGCCGATAGGAATCGAGTTGTACGGTAGCTGCGGCCCTGCCAAGGTTAAAATATCTGCAAAAACAGTAGTTTAATTGCTTCCGCTATTCTTTTAGAGTGCGTTTCATCATATGCCGTAGTGTTGGTTCCCCTGTTGTATGACGAATTTTGTACGTTACGGCGCCACCTAATAGGTCCGTTGTTAAAGTGCCAACATTACGGCATAGGAACTTTATTGATGAAAAGCACTCTATAAGTACTTTCCGATTTTGACGTTCCATTGTATCCATAATCATCCGGTAACCATAATAAGCTAAACAGTATGGGGAAAAATAAAATAAGAACGAGTTATTTTCGATCAAGAGAATAAATGACATCGAATAATATATTATAATGCATGTTTTGTTTTTGATTAATTTGATTAATTTACATTTTATAATCTAAGTTTGCACGCCTACAGGTTAGGTTTTTATTGATATTTGGTGTATAAAGGACTGTTATTTCTTTGACAATGCATCTGACATTAGTGGCGGGACCAAAGGCACAATGTAGGAATCTTTTTCATAAAATCCCCAATTAATCGATTAGAGATCATGAAATCGATTCACAAAAAAAATATTTTTTGAAAAATATATCAATTCAAAAATATTTTTTTAACTGTGTTTGATTAATAATAACATAACATAACATCACGCTTCTAATGCCTGAAGGGAGAGATGTACCTATACACCCTCATTTTGCCAGTTGTGTTGTAAGTCTCGTGCATTAGGGGGCGAGCCTATTGCCATCAACCGGGCGCAAATCCGGACTCCACTTGCTACTGAGATATTCCAGATGAACAAACCCAATAACACTTTGCCTGAACAGGGAATCGCACCCAGGACCTAATGCTCAGGTGTAGCTGAGCATGAGGTCCTGGGTGCGATTCCCCGGCACAGCGCTACAGCGCTTGGGATCACTAGACCAACGAGGCAATCAAATGATTTCGATTTTAGTGTTTTAGGTTCGAGAAAAAATCGAGTATCATTTATCGATCTCAGATCGCCATTCACCATCCCTACCGATCCATCCGATCTTGGCGTCACGTTGTGTTTACATATTCGTTGTGTACTGTGCGATTATTGTGTTCTATTTCTAACGACCATTGCTATTATTTACGAACTGAGTTACGGACTGATAATTATCTTCAAAGCCTGATTACCATTGCTATATGAAAAGGATTCTTCGGTTTTGCTCTACGATTCGATTAAATGGATATTATGATGAGATGCATAAACTGTGGTATATTTCGTAAGGCGGGTTCAAAGGCATATTATGTCAATGCTAACCTTACCCCTGCAAGCGAGACTTGCCCGGTGGTTGAATAATCAGGTATGTACTTAAACTACATTGGAACAATACCTACTATATAACAACAAGACTGCAGCTATAAAGTCTGATATAGCGGTTCGATTGCATGTGAGCCAGCAAAACTTAATAAAGCAGCGTTTATTTGGGGAAAGGGTGGCAATGCATCAGCAAAAACCCTGCTATGGGCGGCGGTGATTGCCTAATTCCCGTAACTAAAAACGTTCAAATTCAAGTCGCAATCTCATCTCAGCGACAATTATTGTCAAAAACTCGATTACCACAACGCCTAGCGCCATCTCATATCGAAAACCAGAGTTATTGAGTGAATACTTATCTTTATTTTTCTCAGTTTCCTGATCTTTTAGACTCGTGGAACTTTTTTGTCTGGAAACTGTAGAATACAACAATTGCAAAAATAAAACAATATTTGCTGCACATTGATTTCGACACCTATGCCGGCGCCCATAGTCCCACTGGTCATGTCATTTATTTTCTTTCTTTTTTCTTTCAAAAGAGAGAGAGAGTTTAGTGTATTTATTTATTTACTAGCTGTTGCCCGCAAGTTTGTTAGGGATCCTGGATGAAAAGTGGCCTAAGTCCTAACCCAAGTCATAGTCTACCCATGTGCCTACTTTCATCCAAATCCGTTCAGCTGTTAGCGTGAAAGCGTAACAAACAAACTCACTTTCGCATTTATAACATTAAGTTAGGATTTTTAAGAGAATAAAATATCTGTTGTAAAATTCAACAAAGATGATAAGATAAATGGTTGTGTTTATTTTCTTGCTAACCTGAAAGAATCTATCTAATCAATGATAAAAATATTATTGAAAATACAACTCGAGGCAACTCAATCTTTAATGGACTTATACTCATAATGGTTTATTCTATAAATGGCTAATTATGTACTTACTAGGTATGAAAGTAGGTCGGTGATAAGATGCCAGGAAATAATTTGTAAGAAATGAAATATTCATTTAGAACTTTTAATTAATATAATTTTCCCAGCTACTAATCGACAAAAAATTCCTTAGTAACCGTGCTAACTGTGGATAGTTTCAAGAGATGTCACCTGGAACTACCACTTCCTCTCGAGGCAATCTCCATAACGAGTTTGGAAGACATTTCGCTCCAAATTTACTTCCGACTAATCCTGTAACGGACAGGACAGAGTGATGACAAAGCGAAATTAATGAGACACCGACCTTTCTACCGAACACCAGTTATTTCCTTAAAAAACTCAGTTAATTGCACAAAGATAACGCTATCGAATAAATTAACGTCCGTTTTTAACGTTAAATACCCCGCCAGAGATTTATTTTGGGTAATTTGCGCTTTTTGCTAACGTCTGAATTAAGTCAGTTCAAAAATAAAAAGTCAGCTTAGTTTGGTTCTTACTAATTAAACGGTTATTATTTAGCTTCTTTATTTTTGTGAGTGGCTCTCGGAATGAGAGACTTTTTGGCATATTTAAGAAGCTGTAGTCTAAATTATTTAAAAAAACAGAAAACCCGCCTGCAAAATCGCATAACTTAAAAGAAAAACAAACATTATAATTTGTAGAATTTTGGTATTACAGGCGGGGGGAACAAACAAAAGTTACACCGTATTTCAGGCTATTGGTTTGTTCCCCGCCTGTAATACCAAAATTCTACAGATTTTAATGCTTGTTTTTCTCTTTTAAGATAAGCGTTTTTGCAGGCGGGTTTTTTGTTTTTTTTAATAATTTTGTTTTATGTCAAGTATTAATTTATATATTTGGAATTACTTAACTATTAGCTTTTATTTGATACCAATATTGTAAATTACTCAAATGTTAAAATCCATCAAGCCGTTTAGGCTACAGAGCGTGCCGAAGAAATATACATAGGTATACCTATATGTACATACATACTCTCGAAAAACATTACCCTCCTTCTAGGGCAGTCGGGTAAAAACTGCCCTATTTTTTGTACAGTGATGTAAAAACTTTTTCATAATCAGCCTATAATGTTCCCACTGCTGGGACACAGGCCTCCTCTCTGTGAGAGGGAGTGGGCCGTAATCCACCACGCGGGCCCAGTGCGGGTTGGTAGATGTCACATGTCTTCGAATTTTTGGTTCTAGGACATGCCGGTTTCCTCACGATGTTTTCCTTCACCGTTTTAAGAGCAGTGGCGATGAAAATAATTTACACAAAGTAAAGCGCCTCTCAGGGTTCGAACCTACGACCGTAAGTCGTGGCCGTTACCACTGGGCCACCACTGCTCGCTCGCTGCAAAAACTTTTTACCTATCATTTAGTAGTTCCAGAGTCATTAAGTGGTAGATAGCAAATAGCGAAGTTTTACTGAAAATTCACGATGAAAAACTTCCGGAAAGAGCTAAACTATTATTGAACAAAACTTATTCCGCAGTTTCATTGCTTGCTGTGCCCAAGTTCCAAGCAAATTGGCAAAAGCGTTGCATTTCCAATGGTTTACTTTGTATTAGGTATACAGCCAACTTTGGAAACCAAGTAACATGAAATGAACGGCATGTTTAAGTTATTAGACAAATAGAAATGTTTTAATTAGATTCCTTAGAAGTCGTATTTATAGGCTACACGCAAACTGTTATTCTGTCTATAATAGACAAACCATCGCTGTATGAAATGAAAACAATGAGAATGTTTTGTCAAAGTTTTCAAAATCTTTGGAAAAATCTGCAGCTTAATTGCGTAATTTACAATGGCAATGTTTTGATAATTCAACAATTTTCATTGCGTTATTTACGTTTTTACCAGACAAATTCAAACATTTATTATGAAGCAATCCTTCAAAATCTGAAAGATTGTGATTGAAAGTGTGTTACGTAATTATGTACAATTGCATAATACAGCTGGCGCCTGAATGACATTGGCCGGGGTGCGTTGTTGGTAAAATTTTGTGAAATTGCCTCAGAATTTTTATTCGAAAAATAAGATGGCGTCGTTAGTTCCGATTTTGGTCACGCGCCAAAACCTTCTTGTACCGTTGTACCTGAAAAAACACTTTCAAGGACCTATGTACAAAAAATAAAAAGTTGTACCGTCCCACTCAGCGTGTGAAAAAATCTCGTCCTAGTGATTTATAATTTTAACAACTTCATAGAAGTTGTGATGAAGATTAATACCCAAGTTGAGCGCTACTTATTGGAATTTGAAAGAGGGTAGTCGGACGACGACGCGTTCAGTTACAAAGTTTCGCTATACATTGATAAATTGCAACCACGCCTGCAGAATACGGTGCCTGATAGCGCAGGCTGCTATAAGAAACATTATTTTAGCGTAGAGACTTTTGTATGATATTTTTGCTACCAAGCATAACGTAACATCACGCCTGTATCCCCGAATGGTTAGGCAGAAGTGTTCCTAATAGTACACCCACATTTTGTCAGTTATGTTTAGCTCGTGGCTAAGTAATAACAGCCGCACGGGTCGATCCATCAGATTAAGCTACGCTTGCCGAGGTTGGTCCGTGGATGGGTGACCATCTTGACATACCGAGACTCCTCCGTGCCTCGGAAAGCACGTTCAGCCGTTGGTCCCGGCTGTCATTTGTCGATCTTTGACAGTCGTTACGGGTCGTCAGAAGCTCGAAATTCTGACAACCAGTCTTGCCAAGGGGTATCGTATATCAGCTGCATCCGGTTAGACTGGAAGCGGACACCAAAATAGTTGGGAAAAGGCTAAGCAGATAATGATGATGACGTAATAGGGGGCGCACCTAAAGGTCGATTCACACATATCAGTGAAGCCACCGTTCCGACACAGTACTGGCACAGTACCGGCAAAATATTCTTTCATACATTCTCTATGAACGCATCCCCACTTGTCAGTGTCAGTGCCGACACCGGCATGAGAATGTATGAAAGAATATTTTGCACTGTGCCGGAACTGTGTCGGAACGTGGCTTCACTGATATGTGTGAATCAAGCTTAATGCCAATAACTGGACACAAATCCAGACTCCGGCTGGTACCGAGAAATTCCTAATAGAAAACCAACAACACTTTGCCTGGCCTGGGAAAATCCTTCCAGCAACTTGGATAATAACAATATTAAATACGTCCCTGCTTGACTGTTTCCTCTTAAACCAAATTAGATATTCCCAGACTACCAGGTATTTTAAGATGCTTACAGATTTGCTCGATTTCTGACGACTGTTATTGTTGCTCTATAATGCTGTTTCTGACGATCTATAATTTGCTTCCAAAAATACTGTCGAACTGAGCCTGATTTAGTGAGTTCTAGGACATATAACCTACAACTTGTGGCGATATCTACATCGCCACATGCGTTACACGTCACACAAAAATCCTGACGTCACATAAATCCTGCATCGCGCAATTAAAATTTGCCGTGCAATGGACATTTAAGGCTCTTACACACTGGGGCGATTCGCCGCGCGACGCGACGCCGCCGCATTGTTCGTCGTGAAGTTTTCTCAGAAATTGTTTTGTTAAAATTCGCGTCGCACGGCGAATCGCCCCAGTGTGTAAGAGCCTTTATACAAGAACCCGACATTCGTTGGGCAGTTGCCCGCTAGACACAACACCCGTATGGTGGATGAGTGACCTTTACACGCTGTTCCTAAAAAAAAAAAAAAAAACGGGCTTATCTCAGTTCCTGAAATCATATCTTGTGTAAATTGTCCCTATCACAATTATTTGTCCTTAGCAAATATTGTTCAAAATAATACTGACTAAAGTTAACTACAGATTTGCTCGATTTCTGACGACTGTTATTGTTGCTCTTTAGTGCTGTTTCTGACGATCAATAATTTGCTTCCAAAAATACACTGTCGATCGTCTCTTCTTAAACGTAAGCACACATTTACTCGACTTTATTTTAGCACACCTGTCGAACGTCAAAAATCTGTAGTTAACTTTAGGGCGGCCGTACACGGACTGCTTCAAGCAGTTGAGACCGACTGCTTGAAGCCGCGACCGCGCGGTGAACTATAGTCATTCATTCGCTGCCCTACACACGACTGCTAGAGCAGTCGCGACCGCTTCAAGCCGTCAACTGCATGACGAAATTCCATCGTGCCGTCGACCGCTCGCGAGCAGTCGCAAGGCATACACCGACTGCTCGAGCGGTTGACTGCGCTAGAGCAGTCGACAGCTCTCCGACCTCGTCAGAATCCATGATTCGACTGCGGTAGAAAATCAACTGCTCGAGCGGTTGGTAGCGACAGCTCGAGCACTCAACAACCGATCGCTCGAGCAGTTGACGCCGACCGCTCGAGCGGTCCGTGTACGTCGCTCAGCCGTTAACTGCTCGAGCAGTCAGTGTACGGCCGCCCTTAGTCAGCATTATTTTGAACAATATTTGCTAAGAACAAACAATTTTGATAGGTACAATTTACACAAGATATGATTTCAGGAACTGAGATGAACCCGATTTATTGAGTTTTTAGGAGGATGAGGAACAGGATGTAACACTCATCCACCATAGAAAAGGGAGGATCCTCCGACCAAACGGGTGTTGTGTCTGGCGGGCAACTGCCCAACGAATGTCGGGTTCTTGTATATGTCCATTGCACGGTAAACTTTAATTGCGCGATGCAGGATTTATGTGACGTCAGGATTTTTGTGAGACGTGATGCACATGTGGCGATGTAGATACCGCCACAAGTTCTAGGTTATATCTCATAGAACTCACTATATCAGGCTCAGTTCAGTTCAAATATTAGCAAGGAGGTACTATGTGGCTGCCTACGAAGCTTTTGACCTAATTACTAGTGCAAACAAGCTAGTTTCGGAGAAGCGATATCGATCTTGATTGAACTTAATACCTAATTGCTAATTAGTATCTCTTGGAAACGAATATTGATATTGAATGCTAATATTACTAGACATTTTCTTTTGCGGCAACAAAATGAACTGTTTTTTTTTGCTTAGTTATAAGTGAGAAAGAAAAATATTTTATTTAGGACACGCACTGGAAATACAAACTGAAATAAAAAGTAAGTAGGTACATAAAAAAAAGAAAACTAACAAAATACCCTGTGCGAGGCCAAAAAGGCTCTCAATCTCAGCATAATGCTGTGATACAAAAAAAAAATACCGCAGCCCTATATTTTGATAGAGCCCGCTGTCATGCCTCGGACACGCCTACGGACATAGATAAATCCCACTAGAGCATTGCAAAATAAATAAAACAATAAAAAAATCATACTTAATAAAAACAAAAATATGAATAAAAACCGTAACTATGTGTTAAATGCATGAATCGACTCACTTCACTACTACATATTGATAATTAACCATAGATTACGCAGGGGCAGAGGTATTTTAGATTGTGTGGTTACCGTAATCTAATAAATACAATGGAGTTAAGTGATTCAGGCGTGACTTTGCGGAAATCCTAACTAATATTATAAATGCGAACGTGAGTTTGTTTGTTTGTTACGCTTTAACGCTAAAACAGCAGAACGGATTTACATTAATTTGGCACATGGGTAGACCTGACCTTAGTAATCTATTCCGCTTAACTATTCCTCAAGAGTCATCAAAAACCCTGCAAGAAATTAACACGTATTTCACCTCTCAACGAGGCATCCTCAGGATGACGATTGACCAATCGCGAACCCGAACACGATGTGTTGCTACGCCGAACGCCGGACGCAGAGTTCACTGCGTCCTGCGTCTCTTCGTCCGAGTCGTCCTATCTACGTCTATTGTATTTTTAAATTACAATGTTGCTTATCAGCGTATTTATAGAATATTTTGGCCAAATCCCGAAGAAGCTACAACCTTCCTCGTTCAGGGCTCGGACCGCAGAACTTTACAATAACAATTTACATGTTTCAATTTACTTTGTAAATCTTACAAGTGTCTGTAACACAAAACTCTAAGCCGCATAATTGTAACGTAAAAACCTTACAAATATGTAAATTGTAGTAATAAGTCTACAACTTACATATTTTTAATTTCAGTGTTATGCAATATTTTCTACAGTTTAACAATCTTGTAGCATTAACGAAAAGATAAAGACTATTTATTTGTCCAAAACTTGACATACACATGGCATGCAAGATGTTACAATTAAATTATATCACGGTGCCTTAACGGCGTACAAATATAAATAGGTAGGTTATTAAGTAGGTTACATGAACACCTAGCCTTCTCCCAACCAAGTTGGGGTCGGCTTCCAGTCTAACCGGATGCAGCTGAATACCAGTATTTTACATGGAGCGACTGCCTATCTGACCTCCACAACCCAGTAACTGGGTAATACGATACCCCTTGGCAAGATTGGTTGTCAGACTTTCGGGCTTCTGACGACACGAAAGGAAAGGAACACACACACACTCTGAGTTAGGTTACATAAACATCAAATAATTATAAAAATCCATTCAAATAATTAAAAATCCAAATTAGAATTTAGAAATTAAAATGTCCTACAGAATAGTGTCATCAAATCAACTCTTAATAGATAATCAAATTAGTCAATGACAAAGTAATTAGGAATACACAAATTAGATTAATTTATTATCATTCAGAAATTCGTCAGTGCTATAATAGGCTTTCACTAAAAGAAGGCTTTTAAGCCTACTTCTTAATTTTTCCGGTGTATAATCCCTCCAATATTTTGGCATTGTAGACTTGTAAAGTTTTGTAGTATAGGGCCCAGATCTATTTAGCGGCTGAGTTTATGTCTTAATCAATCACGGAACCTGTTTAGTAAAATGGATCTATCTTTTTGAAGATCCATCATGAAAGTATTATTTTCATGGGTAACCAACATTTTGTAACATTATACAACACCACTTGTTTACGCTCACTTGTCAACAGCCTAATATATCGTCCCGTATGTAAAAACGTTTCAAACAAACAAAAAGTGATCAGCCTCAGACATTATTTTCGTTGGTATTTTACGTTAGCATAAACTTGGATACATTACATAAACTCACAGTTTCTTCCAATGGGGATTGGCAAAAACTACAGAACGCCACCTGCTACGATCCTTACGTACATCTTTGGAAACTTGTAAACTTGGATATTATTTATTGTAAGTGAACCGGACAGACCGGTCATCCAATTTAATACCGAACTCCTTCATTGCCCATCCGTGCTATAATTTATTAATTATTTCGTTCACTACTCTTCGGTTAATTCATAGAATGATTTATGATGCTGTAATGATGAAATTTAATTAAGGGAAAGAACGTTTTGTCGCTTTTGTAGTGGGTCAAAGAGTAGCCCAGGGGAAATTATCTTTTAGTTTAGAAACACAACACCTCCGACAAAGTTACACAATACACGTAACATCAAAAACATTTCAAACAAAAGACTGCGCAACGTACGGGCAGTAATCCAGCATACAAACGATGCAATAAAACACAGTTTAGCTTGTATATTGCATCCGAAGAACAATCGTTAGTCGCACGTGTGCGCGAACCCCAGTAAAAAGGTCCTTAAGTGTACCACGTACCTAATAATATATTTCATTGAAGTTTGAACTAACATTGTAAGTGAACGTTGTTCTGGACTGAAGTTTTGTTACTTAAGTTTAGAATTCATTTTGCCTTTGCTTTTTACAGTAACGTAGCCAAGGGATGCCAAACGGAACCCTATTAATAAGCCTCTGCTGTCGGTCTGTCTGTCAGCGGGCTGTATCTCATGAACCGTAATAGGTAGACAGTTGAAATTTTCACAAATTGTGTATTCCTATTGCCGCAACAAATAATAAAAAGCCGCAACAAATAATAAAAACTAATTATATAAAAAAAATAATTGGAGTTCCCGTTTTGTGCTTATTTTACGGTGGTACGAAACCCGTCGTGTCCGACTCGCACTTGGCTTGTTTTTAGGTTTTGCTTCCATAACGGCTATAGTTTAGACAAATGCAATAAAGCTACCAATATCCAATAACCCACATAAATCAAGGATAATTTTTTCGCGATGGCGTATGGTAAATTAATCAGCCTAGTCTTTTCCCAACTATGTTGGGGTCGGCTTCCAGTCTAATCGGATGCAGCTGAATTTATTTTCTGCAGTTAAATTTTATGGAGCGACTGCCTATCTGACCTCCACAACCCAGTAGCTAAGTAATACGATACCCCTTGGTAAGACTGGTTGTCAGACTTTCGGGCTTCTGACGACCCGTAACGACTGTCAAAGATCCACGAATGACAGCCGAGACCGAGGTCCCGGTGGCGCATGGTAATAGCGAAAAAATAATCAGTTGTCCCAGACAAAACTTCAATACCTTACCTACTCGACCAAAATTTATGGGACAGTTGGAATTTTTTTCGCTAGTAGGTACAATGTTGGTCGCATGGAGAAAGTTCTTCAGCCTTTTTTCCAGTGTGAGAGAGAGACGGAGCTAGACAAGGCCGATAGCACCACCCCGTTTTCGCAGTGGAATAATGATGGCGTTAATACTCCCCCAGTACTACCTCCTTAAATATGACCACACATAATACGTGCACACTGTACCTAGAGCTGAAATTATGCATGAGCTCTAAAAATACTGTGTTTGGAAACTCACCACCAATATTTCATTTGAGCAAAACCATGAATTGATTTGAAAATATTTAATTATAGATAATTATAAAAGTTACAACTACGGGTGGTAGTTGTAACTTTTATATCTTTATTACTCGCAATTTATATATTTTTGTTGAATAAACATGTTAATTCTGGATCCCTTAGAGGACAGAACTGGCAGAGTACCAAACTTTTTGAAAACAAAGTTAAATGAATGTTAACGTATTCGATAAAAGCACCTCGATGGTTTAGGTAAAATTATTTCAGAATGTTTATTTAGGAGCAATGTCACCTCCTCTAGATTCCTAGGCATTCTGTAGATTTAGTAGGTACCCACATTCAATGTAAACATTTGTTTTAGCACCTCCGTTAATCGTGCGGCTGAATCTATATTTTCTTTATATACAATACATACAAATAAATAAATGAAAATGCGTCTGTTTTTAATGTCAAAAAATAACAGCTTTTAATAAACAACAACAGATTGTTCATATGAAAGTATACATACGGTAGATACTTATAAAAAGAGAAAAAAAATTGTCTGTCTGTTCTGGGTAATCTCCGAAACAGCTGGACCGACTTCGACGGGACCGATTGTGACGGGATTTTCACTGACTAGCTGAGTTATAAGGAGTAACTTAGGCTACTTTTTTTTAGTGAAAGAAAAATAAGTTTCCATAAGGTATAATAAAATGGATCAAAGATTATTGCTCGGTAATATGAACGACCGTATTTGAAAAGGAACACTCGTAGTCGTCCCGCAGGACTACCGTGATGTATCGACGCCACAACCGACCTGTAACCGCAGCGCCGCAGTCTACGCCATTTTATTTTCCTTTACGGGAATGCAGGCACCTGCATCCTTCGAAATAATCCCGTGGAAAACTTGTGTTGGAATTTGAAACCGATTTGGGACAAATGGTTATTCATTTTTTTTTTGTATTGGTTTCCCACCTTTGGAGATATGGTAAGAATTATCAGTTTTTCTAAAGTTTCTAAGGTTTCATTGGTTAGCTTGCAAGTAAATTCAGTGATCTTTCAATCATAGGAAATAAATAAATTATTGTTACTTTTTACCCGACTACGGCGAAGAAAAAAGGAGGGTTATGATTTTGACCGGTACGTATGTATGTATGTATGTATGTTCATCTGTTCCCTCCTATCTTCCAAACCACTTATCACAATTTGACAAATGAGGTATCGTTAGAAGCGTCGTGATTGTCCGCCGGTTATAGGCTATGTGAAGTCACATTAAATTAAAAATAGCGCCCTCTAGAGGTCATAAAGTGAGGAACTTAAAAGAAAAACGGTTTAATCGTACCATGTTGGGTATCAAATGAAAGGGCTTAATGAGCACATTTCAAAAATATATATATTATACCCCAAAAGAATTAAAACAAAAATCAAGTAATAAAAACTAAAACCCAACTAATTAATTTAATTTGTCTGTCTGTGGTGTCTTGTTTATACCTTTTAAGTCGTAGTTGGGTTTTAGTTTTTATTACTTGATTTTTTTATTCAATTTACCTACCAATACATTTTGGCGTGGGTAACGACGAAGTCAAAGTCAAATAATTTATTACAAGTAGGCACATTAAAGGCACTTTTGAACGTCGAAGCCAATTCTGCGTAACGTTCCTGAAACCGACTCTAGCAAAGAAAGGTTTCCTCGTACTTACAGCCAGTCGTGAACCTTTTTCTAGGAATTCTTGAGCTTTTGGTGGTCGGCACTTTCTAGCTCAAAGTATAAAATTCCCAAGAATACGAAATAAAAACTTGAAATGACTACAAGGAAAACTAATCGAGATAAATTCTCAAAAGAAAACTAGAGTCACATAAAAATAAACTTGCCACAATTTATAGTGCCCAAGGAATTTATCGCCTAGCTTGCCCACAATTTGCTTCATCATTCGGAATAATTGCTACGGACAGGCTTTCAGAATTCATACGAGATCGCCTCGCGTGGAAAGAATGTTGCTCACTACTCTTTATACCCTTGGTATAAAGCGTTAATAGTACCGACTAATAGAATTTTTCCGAAAGGCATTGTAGGTGGAGGGTTGGTGAACTCTTGATGGAAATTGTAGCCCTTTAGGGCATGACCTATGCTGATATGAAACATAGATCTACTTTATTTATACTTTTGCTTTTTTATGGTCCGTCCCTCAAAAGGAAAGAACGAAACCATTATAGGCTCACTTCGTTGTTCTCTAAATAAATCAAGCTTCTAAGTCAAGACAATAAAAAATACGGCCATTTAAGCGACATATTTTGTTATTCGCAAATAAATCAAAACCTATAGGGTTGATCTAGAATCACGATTTTGTGATATTTGATATTAAGGCCATACATACCATACCTCAAATCACTTCTCAGTTATGCCGAAAATACTGCAGCCTTAATCTTGAAATAAATTAGCCGTCCACCGAAGCGACGACCATTGGATCAAAATATTACCTAAAACTTATATATTAAATTTAAAGGGTCAATACCTACATAATATTTTTTTTACTTTTTAGACGCTTTGCTTTGTCGGGGGTTTAAAAAAAAAATTAATGTAACTTTTGAACTTTGGACATAGAGTTGTCCTTGGTTAAGAAATAAAATTGGTAAACGGCCTGCAATAAAGTTCGTTGTTACAAGGTTTACGCGAACTCAGCGCTTCCAAGCTGATAAATTAAACTTTAAATATTAATAAACCCGCCATTTTGTCAGTTAAGTAATTTCATGAGAACATAATAATTGACGCAGTATTTTAAAGCTGTCAGTCCGATGACTTCATTAAAAATGTTCAATGTGAATATGACGATACACGGACAGAATGATTTAAAGACGAAATATTTTTTTTATATTGTAATTTTTGCTGTAGAATTTTAAAACAGGCCTGATACGCATTTAGTATTAAACTTTTTGGCGTCTGCTTAATTTTTAGTAATCATTTCCAATCTTAGGTAAATTATTAATAATTTATAAATTAAAAAATAATTAATCCATTATTTATTCACTTTTTTATTTTTTTTATTTATGTTTCTATGATGTTATGATTAGGTATTTGTTGCTCAGCTCATGATTGAACCTATCTTGATATTGATTATATTTCATAAGGTAAGATGTTGCTTGCCAAGAATCCTTGACCAATTTCTTATTTTTCTTTTTATTTGAGTCATTTTCAAGTCGAAAGACGAATGCCCATTTGTTTTGTAGGTTTATCATCTAGAGATAATTTGAGTCTCGGTATAAGAAATAGAGTAAAATATCTAGATATTTAAAGGCAATTTTCGTATTAACTTAAGGCTTAGGTTGACCGTCCACTGCTACGCAGAATGTGTACAGAGAGGTTTACCACGTTCAGGGATTTGAAACGTCAAAATAGGGGACGATAACATTACGTAACGTTTAATAGCGTTGTGTATAGTTCCAGTAACCATTTACGATCAAATTTATTGGCAATCTATCGGAACAAAATCTTCAACTATTAATTTCGTTACGAACCGGGCGGAACGGTAGATATTATCGTTACTGGAACTATACGTAACGCTATTTTAACGTTTCAAGTCCCTGGCTACGTTAGCTACGTGTTTCATTTGTTTGCCAGACACGCAGTCGTCCGTAGCGTGGCCGCGCGTTGCAGTGGCCGATCCCAAATACATTTTTATGCAAAACGAAGTACACGTACAGCTTAACTCTAGGATGTTGTCGAGCGCCGCCTTTACTAAAACAAAAGCTTGGGCCAAATGTAACTATTGAACACATTCCCTAACCTATAAATTAGAAGATTCTTGATACAATCTCCAGTTCCTTTATTTATCTGGTTTGTACGAATATCGAGACAATATTCGGTAAACATTGCGTACATAACAAGACTATTTATTACCAATAAAACTTTGGCCATATTTCCTTGGTAATTACTCAGAGCAATCTTTGTATAGGCCGACGAAAAACGAGATAAATATGAGCTTTTATCTCACTAACATACTGCATATTGCAAGGAATATTTTACTGAATTATTTTGGTTATAGGTACTCACCTAATATTTTTTAGCAATTGGTAGGTGGCCTCTGAGAAGTATCGTCCACGAAGTTTCGTGTCATTGTGTTGTGTGGTTAGTGAGTAACCTGGTGTCAGAGTTTATATGCCGTCCATAGGCCTCTGACTTGGCTTTACATGCCGTCGAGAAATATCTCTCAGGCTGTCACTTTAACATAGTGTCCATGAAAATATAGGTGTTAAAGCAAAAACTGATACGGACCTAGGTCCGTAGAAGTCCGTAGAAGAAGTATCTTCACACGAGCTTTGTCCATAATGAAACCTCATTATGGACAAAGCTCGTGTGAAGATACTTATAATGATGATAACAAGAAAAAAAGCAGAAGATGCTAAAAGATCCTATTCATTTCTGTACTCTATTTGCTTACCCTCATGGAAGAACAGAATCATATTAGTCACTATCACAGACAAAGGCGTCTCGTTTCCATTTACTAACAAAATACACAACCAATCCTCACTGCACTATTGTTTAGGCAATATTATCCGTTCCTACCAATACCAACTAACACAAATGAATGTTCGACATCAACCGGTATTTACTGAGCAAAAGGGAGGAACCCTAATCCCTCCCACTATATCCTGGAATCAACACCCTCATTGGATTTAATGGAACTACTCGTGGACCGCTTTGTTAAGGAGGTTTTATATAAACGACAAACTTTTTTGTTGCTTTTTTTTCAGAATCGCTTCGAGATCTTTGTCAATGGGTTCGATTATGTTTTTAGGGTGTGATAGTTTTCGATTGAACTGCTTGGTATTGCTGCTATACAGTAGGTCGATTCTCAAGTCAAAGTGTTAATGAGTTTTTCTGTTACATATACAATTTTAGATCAACACTGCAAGGTTTTTTTGGCGGCCAAAATTGGAACTAACGCCGCCATTTTGTTTCACATAAACATACATTTCACAAAAAAGTGCATACAGGTTATTCATCATTCGAGCGTCAAATTATCCTTGTAGCAGTTGCAGTGTAAGAACTGCGTAATGTTATCTGAGACAGCCCAACTACCAATTTAACTAACAGGTTAATGTTTTCACCATGGCTAGAGTATTTTTTCGTATGGTAATTTTGTGGAATTTAATTATTCAATAAAATTGGTGCATTGAAATACTGTCCGATTATACATCATCATTCATCATCATATCAGCCGAAAGACGTCCACTGCTGGACATAAGCCTCCCCCAAGCACCGCCACTTCGACCGGTTCTGTGCTTCTCGCATCTAGCGCATTCCCGCGGCCTTCACCAGGTCATTGGTCCACCTTGTGGGGGGCCTTCCAACGCTACGTCTTCCGGTACGCCGTCGCCACTCCAGAACCTTTCGGCCCCATCGGCCATCTGTTCTGCGAGCAATGTGCCCTGCCCACTGCCACTTAAGTTTGGCAATACTTCGGGCTATGTCGGTTACCTTGGTACCCGATTATACATAACTGATAACTGGAAGAATGCCTTTGTTACATGAGACGTTTTAGAGTCGTCAAAGTCTTCATGCAAGGCTACTGTGCCAAAGAATTAGTTAATTTTTTATTGTATCATTTTATTGCTTAATGTACCTATATTATCTATGATGAATGATAGTGTTTAATAAATATTCAATGACTGAAATAAATTATGTACTTATCACGAAGCCGCGGACGTCAGCTAGTATCTAATAAAAATAAAAGCCACTCAAAAAAAAAAGTAGTTATAATAAAACTTCTAATAGAACAAACTTCTTGATGATTCCTAAAATTTACTGCAACAGGATTTGATTACACTTAGGTAATTGATATTTTAATTATGCCTTGTTTTTTATTATACTTGAATAATAATTTATTACACCCCCATACTAAGCATCTTAAAACGCAATATCTCACATATTTTGATCCTCCATTCCACGAATCCTTAGGCTTAGGTAAGTTTATGTTATGAGACAGGATATGATCTACACAAACAGCTGAGCGTAATTATTAAAACCTCCTCCTATTAAAAATAATTATTACTATGATAGGTACGTGCTGTTGTTTCAAGAGCTTGATTCAAAACTGTAAATAAAAACAGCGCCTATTACTACGATTTTTTTTTTCTGATTTCTCATTTTCATCAAAAAAAAAGGTTCATGCGACATATCAACAAGACCACATTTCGATCGCGCTGGCTATTAACCACAACACAGACTAGCCAATTATAATATAATCCTCCATATCGTATTTCGGCCATGGCGGCCAATCTCAGCGGAGAATAGCCTTTGTCGTGGGAGATATTATAGTGCACAAGTGTGTGCGCACTGCGCAGGTACACGTGGAAGTAGGGAAGAGCGAGTGCGCTCTTCCCTCACTCTCATAGTCCGATGGAACGGCAATCCGACACGACCAGGAGGGATCAAGCGCGCGGAGGAGCGAGGGTTCGTTCGCCTGATCTCATGCACCTCGCCGGAGATGACCTCGAGAAGCAACTTAACCTCGCAGATAAACAGATCCGCGCGGCTGTTGCTTGGCAACGAGCCCCTCCAAATCCGTAATTATTAGGTAAATGAATCAGTTAAAGAAAAAATATTCCGACATCATATCCGTTGTCAGACATGAACATGTGACGTCAAATTACTGTTCTATAACAGTGCCTGTCTCTCTAGAGGTCGATTCACACATATCAGTGAAGCCACAGTTCCAGCACAGTGCAAAATTTTCTTTCATACATTCTCATGCCGGTGTCGACACTACCACTGACAAGTGGGGTTGCGTTCATAGAGAATGTATGAAAAAATATTTTGTACTTTGTCGGTACTGTGTCGGAACTGTTTCGGAACGGGTGGCTCCACTGATATGTGCGAATCTACCTTTTAGAATCTACTATTCTGCTATCATCTTAATGTCTTCACCTTGTAAACTGTACTTATACCTATCAAAGCTTAAATGTTTTCAAGCTAAATTAAGCAGTCTAAGTTAAGTCTATTCCAGCCACTCGCTCCTACAAAGTAAAGATCAACAATTAATGAACCGTCAATCACTAAGCTAACTCGATCCATCCTAGGAATTCGACTGCCAAATTCAGATGGAAACTGGAAGTCAATTACAGCTATCTATTTGAAATAATGACCTTTGTTCTACGGATTATAGAGGTTAGTTTAGGTGACCGCAAGGCACAAGATGTTCGAAATAATAAAGGGCTGGCTTGTTGGGCTAACATCGGTTAAAGTAACCAATAATTGTTTATGAACTACCTAATTCTTTTTTCAAATGTTTGCTTTGCATTCAAAGTAGGTATTTCCTAGTTCACAAAAAAAAAAACAGTTTTCTATGCAGATGCGTGATTGATTGATTCATACATAGAATAGGGTATTTACAGTACGAGAGTAGGTTATAGTTTTATATATAGATTCAGGCGTTCGGAAATCCATTATAAAATACAATACACGTAGATATACAGGGTGTTAGGGTGAACACCGTTATCCTTGCAACCAGAGGTTTGGTTTCATTTATAGAACGTAAAATCAATGGAAAATTATAACTTTTTTATCTTTTTTTTTATCTACATTTTACCACAAGAGACGCAAGTTCGTTGCCGTATGCGCTAGGGCAACGAACTTGCGTCTCTTCTCGCAACCAGCGCATTCCCGCGGCCTTCACCAGGTCATCGTTCCACCTTGTGGGAGGCCTTCCAACGCTACGTCTTCCGGTACGCCGTCGCCACTCCAGAACCTTTCGGCCCCATCGCCCATCTGTTCTGCGAGCAATGTGCCCTGCCCACTGCCACTTAAGTTTGGCAATACTTCGGGCTATGTCGGTTACCTTGGTACCCGATTATACATATACATACTGCTCGATAACTGAAAGAATGCCTTTGTTACGTGAGACGTTTTAGAGTCGTCAAACTCTTCATGCAAGGCTACTGTGCCAAAGAATTAGGTAATGTTTTATTGTATCATTTTATTGCTTAATGTATATTATCTATGATGAATGATAGTGTTTAATAAATATTCAATGACTGAAATAAATTATGTACTTATCACGAAGCCGCGGACGTCAGTAGTATCAAATAAAAATAAAAGCCACTCAAAAAAAAAAAGTAGTTATAATAAAACAAACTTCTTGATGATTCCTATTTACTGCAACAGGATTTGATTACACTTAGGTAATTGATATTTTAATTATGCCTTGTTTTTTATTATACTTGAATAATAATTTATTACACCCCCATACCACAGATATTATAATACTACGTACAGCACCCTAAGTCTGGCTATTGAGCTGGCTATTTTTCTTCCCCATTTTTTTAACAGATGGCAGCATCATCGACTCACTAATTGCCAGAGACCGTAGTTTTAAAACGCCATCTAGGAGTCTTGCATAGATACAAGGCAAGACTCCTAGATTTTTGTTCCTTTTTTTACGTTTTTTTCTTCCTAGGTGTTCAATTCTTATATTTCTACGTAAAGTACTAGATTAAAAAAAAATGTTGTTTGATTTTCCTTAATGAAACGACTAAACGTTTCAAGTTTAAAGTGACCTATCATCACTTTAGTAAAACGCCATCTATTGCAAAGAGCTCTCAACCAAATGATTAACAGATAACGCTTTTTAGTAATTGTTAATTTCATAATTGTTACATTATGCTGCCATCTATGATTTTTTTTTAAAACTAATTATAATTTGTTCGAGTTGGGACCCCATGCCCATACTAAGCGTCTTAAAACGCATTATCTCACGTATTTTGATCCTCCATTCCACGAATCCTTAGGCTTAGGTAAGTTTATGTTATGAGACAGGATATGATCTACACAAACAGCTGAGCGTAATTATTAAAACCTCCTCCTATTAAAAATAATTATTACTATGTACCTAATAACGCTTTATTTAGACAGATACGTGCTGTTGTTTCAAGAGCTTGATTCAAAACTGTAAATAAAAACAGCGCCTATTACTACAAACAATTTTTTCTGATGTCTCGAGAGCGAGTACGCTCTTCCCTCACTCTCATAGTCCGATGGAACGGCAATCCGACACGACCAGGATGGCGCGCGGAGGAGCGAGGGGTTGTTCGCCTGATCTCATGCACCTCGCCGGAGATGAGACCTCGAGAAGCAACTTAACCTCGCAGATAAACAGATCCGCGCGGCTGTTGCTTGGCAACGAGCCCCTCCAAATCCGTAATTATTAGGTAAATGAATCAGTTAAAGAAAATTTATTCCGACATCATATCCGTTGTCAGACATGAACATGTGACGTAAAATTACTGTTCTACAACAGTGCCTGTCTCTCTAGAGGTCGATTCACACATATCAGTGAAGCCACAGTTCCGGCACAGTGCAAAATTTTCTTTCATACATTCTCATGCCGGTGTCGACACTACCACTGACAAGTGGGGATGCGTTCATAGAGAATGTATGAAAGATTATTTTTTACTTTGTCGGTACTGTGTCGGAACGGGTGGCTCCACTGATATGTGCGAATCTACCTTTTAGAATCTACTATTCTGCTATCATCTTAATGTCTTCACCTTGTAAACTGTACTTATACCTATCAAAGCTTAAATGTTTTCAAGCTAAATTAAGCAGTCTAAGTTAAGTCTATTCCAGCCACTCGCTCCTACAAAGTAAAGATCAACAATTAATGAACCGTCAATCACTAAGCTAACTCGATCCATCCTAGGAATTCGACTGCCAAATTCAGATGGAAACTGGAAGTCAATTACAGCTATCTATTTGAAATAATGACCTTTGTTATACGGATTATAGAGGTTAGTTTAGGTGACCGCAAGGCACAAGATGTTCGAAATAATGAAGGGCTTGCTTGGTGGGCTAAAATCGGTTTAGATTACCAATATTAAATTATTTATGAACTACCTAATTCTTTTTTCAAGTGTTTGCTGTTCATTCAATTAGGTAGGTATTTCCTAGTTCACTAAAAAAAAAACAGTTTTCTATCCAGATGCGTGGTGGATTCATAAATATGTAGAGTATTGACTAGGTAGGTTATAGTTTTATATATAGATTCAGGTGTTCGGAAATCCATTATAAAATACAATACACGTAAATATATTTAGGTTCTAACAGGATTTTTTATGACTCTTTAGGAATAGTTAAGCGGAAAATATTAATCAATATTAATAGTTAGTAATGGGTTAGGGTTAGATAGTGGGTAGTAATAGGTTAGGTTATAGTGTTGTTTTTTTGCGGTCATTGATTTAAAATACTCTATTTTGTTTGTCTACTTTTGAAGTAATTAGTTGAAAAGCGTTCTGAACTCTTTTCATGAATATTTCCATCACAAAAATACAATAGACGTAGATATATTTATTAACCTATTCCGCTTAACTATTCTTCTAGAGTCACAAAAACCGTGTAAGAAATCGACACGTGTTTCACCTCTCATCCCGAGGATGCCTCGTTGAGAGGTGAAACACGTGCCGATTTCTAACAGGGTTTTTATGACTTTTGAAGGATAGTTAAGCGGAATAGGTTAATAAATATATCTACGTCAACTGTATTTTATAATGGATTTCCGCAAAGTCACGCCTGAATTAATTAACTATGATCATCACCCAAAACCCAAACCCTACAATAATAAAACTGTTCTAAAAGTATCAAAAAGTCTACAAATATTTTTTTCTTCTGCCTACCTCTGAAAATGATAGTTTCAACTCAACTCTCAAACTTCTGCAAGCTAATATAACTTTGAAATTCATTTTTATAAGTTTTTATTCTCCACAAACTAGTTATTGTGTTGCCGTGGTTATTTCAAACTTGGTAATAAAATTATATAAGAGCGTCTCTTTGGTTTGGTGGTAGCAAGCTGGACTGCTGAGCGTGGGGTCCTAAGTTTATTTACACACTAGCAGCGCCCCGCGGTTTCACCCGCATAAATCCCGATCCCGTGAGAATATCAGGATAAAAATTCTATGTGTTAAGCTAGGTTATAAACTATCTGTGTGCCAAATTTCATCTAAATCCGTTTGGTAGTTTTCGCGTGAAAGAGTAACAAACATCCATCCATACATCCATCCTCACAAACTTTCGCGTTTATAATATTAGTAGGATATTTAACATAAAATCACGCCTGTTTCCCCCGAAGGGATAGACAGAAGAGCTCCTGGTTCAGGTTCGGGGTTCAGGTTAATCTAAACTTAATATTATAAAGAGAAAAGATTAGATTTTTTGTATGTTAGTTTATTACGATTTCACGCTAAAACGGCTGAACGGATTTGGATGCAATTTAGCACATGGGTAGACCATAATCTGGGTTAGGACATAGAATACGTTTTACTCCGATATTCCAACGGGATCGAGAGTTATGTGGGTGAAACCGCGGGACGCAGCTAGTTTATTTAAAAATTTGCGGGGCGAGAGTATGTGTTCTTCGGGTTTTCCTCTTGTATTTCTTTGTCATCCTGAAGTCTAAATTTGTGCCCCGTTATTGATGGTAACTAGCTAGTACATGCAACTAAGAACGTAAATTCTGCAATATGGGTGTACGATACAAATATGCCTAACCTTTTGGTGTAGGTACAGTCGTTATGTTATAAATACGGAACGTCTTTAGCTACCTCGACCCTGTAAAAGCAAAATAATAATCCATCAAATATGTCTAACCAATAATGGAAATAAAGAGGGCTCTTCCGTGGGATCAAAGTCCATCTTAGTAACATAAAATAAAATTGTGTAAGTTCATTGAAGATACATTACTACCTTGTACGAGTACTTACTTAGAGGGTCTTTGGGTCTTACTTCCGTGGAAATACGTACCAATATTTCCCAGAAGGTCAAAAAACCCAAAAGAAAACATGAAAAGCGACATATATTTGACTAAAAGCTGGCCCCAACATATATAATGTAGGTGATTTAATAAAATACTGATGAAATACGAGGCAGTTCCAAATCCGATATGTTTGACATCCCTAGTTGGAACATATGTTACTTATCTTTGATCCGATATTAAGTTGGTACCTACACTATAAACCCTAATCAGACGTGTGTTAGATTTACGGTTTGCGCTATAAAGCTACAGATGGCGTTAGTGTCGATCAAATCCTGCTTAAAATATATAATATTATAAATGTGAAAGTTTGTGTGTTTGGATGTTTGTTACTCAATCACGTAAAAACGGCTGAATGAATTTCGATGAAATTTGGCAAACAGATAGTTTATAACCTGGATTAACACATAGGATACTTTTTATCTCGATATTCTCACGGGATCGAGACTTGCGCGGGTGATATCGCCCGGCGCAGCTAGTTGTACAAAGAAAAAAAAAAACAGTTTCGTCATAATTTTGGATTGAGTACGGTGACGTGAATACAAGAAGACCGAAGAAGGTGGAGGATAGATTATGGGAAAGATACCTAAAATGGCTAGAAATAAATACTGAGATGGCAGCGAATAGAGATGGATAGTCGAACAAATTAGTATGACACGATTTTTCTAACTATGCGCCTATCAACGTCAAAATATTACAGTTTATTATGTAGATTTAAATAATATCAATATCTACTTAACGAATAATATAACAGAATTGTGGAGAAATACGAGTTGTGTATACCATGTTATGAGGCGTCGAGGCACTGAGGAGGTAACCGAGCGTTTGAATTCAATATTAACAACCTACGACTTTGACAGCTCCAAGCGCACAGTTAGAAAAATCGAGTTATATCAAACAAACTAATGCTTACTCTTGTAACTATTTTTAAACAACATTGTTTAAAAGTAGTTAGGTGTGAGTGCGTTGGGTTGTCAATTCGCATGGCACTCTTATAAAGTTGTTACTCACACTTAAAATAAAAATAATAAAAAATATTGGAAAAATATTTTTGCTACTATACCTACCAAATAGCTTGTTCAACTGTACGGAAAATAAGAAGACATGCTATTTCAGAATAGTAAGTACTAAATTACTAACTGAAAACATAATAAACAAAATTGTTAAGACTTTAACCGTTGAAAGTGGCACATTTCAATTGATATTCATTCCACGCAAGCTCAGAAGCCCTATAGAGCAACCCGGATATTTGCGGTGCTCGAAAACGAGATACTAACAAGCTGTCACTATTTACGTACACTTGTGATGTTTAAGCCCCAGTACACACTGTGTGCGTTGACAGTTTGTTTGTTAGTGTGTTGTTAAACAAGGAAATAAATAGGAAACAATTTAAGGAAAGTGTTTTTGTATATGTACGTATTAGACTTTTTATTTGGATTATGATGATTTTCCTTATTTATGGATATAAGGATAATTTGAGAGAGGGATAGTTTTCCTTGTTACAAATAAATATCGTTAGCCTATACAATTAAATGAGCAATATTTGTATATATTTGTAATCGCGTTCTCTAAAACGGCACTAACGATTTCGATGAAAGTTGCATTACGGGGTTAACAGGAGCGAAAAATTGATCTATCTAGGTCATTTCTGGGAAAATTAGTTTTCTCTATTTTCACTCGAGCAGAGCTCGATGAGCAGGTACTCATTGATGTGGCGGTATCTACATCGCCACATGCGAACTACGCATCAAAGACCTGACGTCACATAAATCCTGCATCGCGCAATTAAAATGTACCGTGCAATGGACATAATATATACACGAACCCGACATCAATCGTTGGGCAGTGGCCCGCCAGACACAACACCCGTCTGGTCGGAGGATCCTCCTTTTTCTATGGTGGATTAGTGAACTTTACTCCCTGTTCTTCATACCCCTAAAAGAAATACTTAAGATTTCAATTATCAGTGGCACATAATTTAGAGTTAAGTCCCTCAAGCATTTCTAATAATAGATTTAATAGAAGACCCAAATCAAACGAATGACATTCCAGATAAAACGTATCAAAAGACGGATAACTTATAAAAGGAAAATACGAAAATAATTAAACAAATACCCGAAGGCCCTTCAGTTTGAATCAGTGAAAGGATTCATTACGAACGAACGCTCTCGTGAGCAAAGACAAAGAGGGACAATGGGATGTTTAAGTTAAGTAATTAATATTTAATTAATAGTCTAGAACGGTACAACGCGCGTTCTCCAATTGATCACCACATTTTAATGAAAATGTGACATTCATCCGCGTAGCAATTCATCATTGTCATGTTTATAATTCATCTTCATCCAAGGTTTCCTCAATTAATTGTGGCCGGCTTTTTTAGGAGCTGAGGAAATTGCCTCCTTATTGCCCACTTCTACGAACAATGAGCAATTTTGTTGAAAGAATAAGTTGTCGGGAAAAAGATCAAGGGTCGGAAATGATAGGATAATACGCATCGTATGGTTTTATGGACATTATTAGGGGCTATTACTGAGTACATAAAGCGATCAGCTACAGAAATTTTTTTTTCTTTCATGCCTTTGATTTTACCTTAGCATAATATTATTATAATATTTATTTTAAGTGAACCGGACAGACCGACATTCGAATTTAATAACTCATTCATCGCCCACCTGTGCCATAATTTATTAATGAATAAATTGTTTCGTTCACTGCTCTTGGGTTAATTCATACAATGATGAATGATTCTGTAATTATGTATTTTCAAGTAGTATTTAATAAAGGGGAGTCTACATAGCGCTTTGTTGCTTTAATGGTCGATCAAAGAGTAACACCCAGAGAAAATTATCTCTTGCTTTAGAATAGTGTGTGCTAGCTTTACAGCGGATAGTAATTGCATAGTCGGACTATAAAGTCTCCACCATCTGGCCCCACACTCCGCCCCAGACAATTTGGGTCCCAGTCTGGCGCTAGAAATGTGTAAGTGTGCGTCAGATCGTTTTCACACGTTTACGAGTATCTAATAAACGGAACCGAACTGCTACAGGACCGTTTTATGAGCACAAATTGACTTACTGACCCTAAAACAAGGACGATTTGTGAACGGACTAAGTTTCGAATGGTGGTAAATGGGTGTTTCGGGTTGCAGTAATTGAAATATCGTAGTTAAGCTTAGATACTAATTCAACAGTCCAATTTGTGTTTCACAGATTGCGTTTTGCGGACTAATTACCAAATAAATATGGATTAACCGTACTAGGTATGGTCGTGGTTTAGGTTACGTTAGGGTAAATTTTTTTGTAACAAATAAATACCATTTGTTCGCGTACGCCTTGCTAGATTATGTCAAGATTTAATCCTAGTTTATCTTTGAGAAGGTGTCGAATAGGCGGAATCAGATATTACGCTCACTGTCCCATTTATACACAAAAATACAAAATAAACATACACATGTAAGATATAGCGGAGGCAAACTATTTTTGAAAAAAAAATATTACATTTTAACGACAGGTGTTATTTAGCAAAGCAGATAACGAAATATGATGATAGATAAGTACAGTGATAGATAAGTATGTACGTTGTGTTAATATTATTTAACCCAGTACAGTTAAATGTACCTACCAAATGTAGACGTCGACAAATGTCATAAACTTATCGACATAATAGGTAAAGACCTAATGGCTTTTTAAATTTATCTCCAGGGCGCATGCCTATGCTGCGGTTAATGGAGAACTGTGTTCACAACAATAATGGTCAAAGGAATCATGAGCTCGATTTTTTGAGAAAACTTAACTGTTTTTTTATTTCACAATACCCTCTATAATACCATTTTTGTTTTACTTCAGCCCCCATATTTTTTTCTAAAATAGTTAAATTCTTTTAGCATTTTTGATATCGTATCCCGGAAAAATAGCGCTACATCCAGGCCGCTAAAACATTGAAGTTTCTGCACTGGCCGCGTGAACGCTTTCGTGAATTCAAAATGGCGGCAAACGAGGATATGTCTCTGCTGCTTCATTTCCCTCCATCACACACATGGATTGAATAAATTCTAAATTCACTCTTACCGAGCCAAATATGCGGATTTTGAATATTTTATAAGAAAAATGCAACACTGCTATTGTACCTAAAAAATTTAGAAGTTGCTGATTCGCTAAGTACTTGACTTAAGGATTGAGAGTTAGGGTTTCGATAGGGCAGTTAGTTGCAGATAGCCAGTAGGCACCTACTACTTTACAGGGCAACAAAGGTCGTAGGGACTTATTAACTATTCCTGTATTATAAAATTTGTCTAGTCTGGGGATCGAGCATAAAGCGCCTCGACCTTTTAAAACTAATTCCACATAGGTATAGACAACATCGTAATTGTTTTACAACCCTAAGGCCGCGTTCTATTTAAATCTATTTTCGGTGAAACTGAACGCGTGGTCGCACCGACAGAGGGCGTTTTCCGAACAAAAAGTGACATATGAAGTACGTGGGGTAAGGTTGAATGTCACCTGCACGTCATAAAACAACAAAGTACCGTATATTTGTCTATGTGACAGTTAGATCATTTCAATTATTAGTGAATCAACATGACGTCGATTATACAACGTTTTTTTAGAGTTGTCAACCTTATAAAAGAAGCTATTCAAGGACCGCAAACATGCAGTGTGAGAGTCCTTATTACCACCACACAAAAGTTGTGATACTTAAGTACTTATTTTGAATAGGTAAGTCTTGTAAAAGACTTATTAATTAACAAAAAAATATTGATGACGATAAAACAAAAAAAAACATAAACACTCAATGTTAAGAGGCTGACTACACAGCCAACAGCTACTGACAGTGTAGATGCTAGAAGTAATGAGTTTAGAAGATTTTTTTTTGTTTTATCGTCATTAGATATCGATACTCATCACGTCTGCGCAGTTTCGCTAGCTAATTTAATTTGACCCTGTATAGAGGTTTCAGTCAAAGGAGAATTGTATTAGTCGTGTGCCAACCTCTTTTCGGTTGTTGAAACTATAAAGGGGTTGCTTTTCACCTGCTTAAGCATTAAAATCCCCCATAATAATGTTCTACTACGAGTTGCCCTACATAAAAAAGAACCCTGGAGCGAACCTGTGTAAGTTGTATGTGGTATAAAGGGTGTAAAACTGCAAACATCATTTACATCCTTTGTGTTTGACACGTACAGGTATGTAAAGCGCTTTTACAGCGCTTGGCGGTCCTGTATTTTGTTTCTTTCGATTCTTTATAAAACATGTGAGACGAATACTGCCGCAGAAAAATCCGAGGTGGAAACCGTTAGCTGAACGCCAAAAACATTCCTACCCACTGTCAAAGCAGGTAAGCCACGTTTTACAAAATGTAATCCATTCGATTATTGTACAGAGCTTGCTAAAATTGTGATGTCGTCCTAAATACGTAGACTTTTCTCGAACACAAAATCTGAAAAGACATAGCCGTTTTGGCCCTATTGTTTTGTTTCATTTTCAAATGGTACACCGATTTTGAAATCTTATCTAAAGAAGTCGCATGTTTAAGATCAAAACAAAATAGAAAAGTAAAACGAATGTTTTAACCGAAAAAAAGACAATAAAGTCGCATGTTAATGATAAAAAAAACGAATAATTTAACAGAAACATTATCAAAAAGAAATTAACATACAATCACAAAGCGATCCATTAAATTAATGTATATTGCTTTATACAACCTACGC
Organism: Lithophane socia; assembly: GCA_947522985.1. Lineage (NCBI taxonomy): Eukaryota > Metazoa > Arthropoda > Insecta > Lepidoptera > Noctuidae > Lithophane > Lithophane socia. The sequence goes on from OX383267.1 coordinate 5,560,396, forward strand.
CGATAAAAAATACGAAAACATATTATAGAAAGCCCCCAAGCCCGCATTGTGTTCTATCGGTTTTATTTAGGCACATAGCAACCAGCTAAACGGTTGACAGAGAGCCGCTAGCCCAACACAAACAAGATGGATCAACTGCCACCACCCTTTGTGCCAAACTTCGGACTATTAGCATATAGCGGACAAGACCTTCGGGCTTGAGTCACGACAAACAATGTAAGTATAGGTACATAATGCAGACACTTTATAAATTGATGTAACTATAGCTGGTTGTAACAGTGTTGTAAGGGTTTAGAGTTTTCCAATAATCCATACTAATATTATAAATTCGAAAGTAACTCTGTCTGTCTGTATGTTACCTTTTCACGCCTAAACCACTGAACGGATTTCGACAACATTTTAGCAAGGAGATAGATGCCACCCTAGGCTAATTTTTATCGAAATTATAAATACGAAAGTAACTCTGTCTGTCTGTCTGTATGTTACCTTTACACGCCTAAATCACTGAACGGATTCCGACAAAGGCAGGGAGATAGATGGCACCCTGGGGAAGGACATAGGCTACTTTTTATCGACATACCACGCGAGCGAAGCCACGGGCGGAAGCTAGTATAACATAACTTGATGGCAGTATTCCCAGAAAGTCCATTCTTTCCGGGAATTCTTGTATAATGAGGTCTATGTATTGCACAGCCATATTTTAGTTCAGTTAACCATGTGGTGGCCATATTGCCATGGGGTCAAAAACAGACACTAGGCTGCTACTGACAATTTCCTAATGGAAATACGCAATATCGTTTCGCCCGACCCCAGTTCAAAACCAGGCTGAGCAGTCGCACTTATAACTACATAGAATAGACCACAAGACGATTCGAATTACTATTATCTGGAATACTGCACAAGTACAACTGCACCAGTGTATGCACAGACACAGGTGGACTCTCTCTTCCCTCACTCTCATAGTCCAATGGAACGGCAATCCGACATGATCGGAGAGAGATCAGGCGCTGGACCAACGAATTAACGTGCCTTCCGAGACAAGGGGTATGACACCGCCAACTTCCAAACTGAGGCTGTTACTAGAAATTCTTAATGGAAAAACCCAAATCACTTTGCCTGACCTGAGAATCGAACCCAGGCCCCCACGCTCAGCAGTCAGGCTTGCGTCCACAAAACTAACGGGGCAGTCTGTACTTACATACAAAGTGAAGTGAGCGAAGCCGCGGGCACAACTAGCTTACGAATATAACAAGATTTATGTACAAAAAAACATTCAAATGCTACCATTTATTTCCATCAACTCCATCGAGCGCATTCCTAGTAACTTATTCGCCTCCCGAGACCAATACGTGCACTTCTCAGCATTCAAAGAAAATGTAGGTGACCTATTTCACGAAAGCAATTACACTGGAACTAATCTCATCACGTTTTAGTGGCTAAACTGATACCTTCTGGTTTCCCGGAGGCCTTTGTTGTTAATAAGTGTCTAATTAGTTCGTTGGCGGCAAATCCTTTGGAAACTTAAACATTGGGGCGGAAATGGATACAAATAAGGGTTTGGTGGATAAGTTTGATGCTGTGTTCAAAGTGGGAGAACTAGACGAACTCAAACTCAAAGCATTTGTTTCAAATAAACCAATTACATGCAATTTCCGGCTTTCCGAGGCACGGAGAGGTCTCAATATGTAATGGATGGTCACCCATCCACGACCGCGGCCAGCCTAGCTTAACCGACGATCAACCCGTGCAGCTGTTATCATTTAACCTTCTGGGGCCCTAGACAAAGTGACATTCTATCAGCGATAACGATGATGGAAAAGGCAAAAATGTATAGGACCGACATAAGCTATCGAAAAGTTTGTGTCAATCCTGTTGAAAGTCGTTGTAGAAATACGAAACGCTTTCAAAGCGATTTTCACTTGTCTAGGCCCCCAGACGTCTTTTTTCCTGCACACTCATAGTTATTTATGCAACTGTTATATAATAAGGGGTATTCAAATACGAATGTGAGTTTAGCCGAGTGTGATAATAGTATCACATGAGTGTTTTAATACCAAATTAGTTACAGTTGCATACACGACTTTATCTACACCCATGTTATGAATCCTACTAATATTATAAACGCGAAAGTTTGTAAGTATGGATGGATGGATGGATGGATGTTTGTTACTCTTTCACGTAAAAACTATTGAATGGATTTGGATGACATTTGGCAAACAGATAGTTTATAACCTGGATTAACACATAGGATACTGTTTATCCCGATATTTCCACGGCATCGAGACTTACGCGGGTGAAACCGCGGGGCGCAGCTAGTTTTCTATAAAAGTTTCTTTGCAATACCAAATATCGAACAAAAATGGCGCGGTACGACATGAATTCGAATTTGTCGAATTCGAATGTGTTTTGTTTTTAAATTACGGTGCTTTGATAGTGAAACGCTCGTGAATGACAATGTTCTTTTTTTGAAATTTTGCATTATGAAATTCAGTACAACATTATAACACCCGTTTGGATGATATTATGGTTACTATGACACTGATTGTTTTAATGTTGGCAATAAGCTGACTGTTTTAGAAGCTTTTATAGAGGATTTATAGCATGGGTGTATAGATAAAGTAATTAAAAGATCGTTGATCAGTATCAACCTAAAGTAACAGCAGTTCTTGTAATTAAACTGTAATATTTTCTTCTTAGTGCTAACAGGGCAAATTGCCAAGGTTCTCTTTCCACTTAACTCGGTTTTGGAGACTCATTAAACTGACATTTTGAGGATTGTTTCTGAGTAATACGATTTATTTGCTGTGTAGTTTCCTGTGGAGTACTTTTACGGAACCATTATTGTGTAGCTATAGCTGTGTAGGTAGATAGAATAAGAAATGAGTACATAAGAGGAAGATGAGGTGGGACTGTGTAAAAGATGGTATGGCTAGAAAGGGGGTCACTGTCAAAATTATTTTAGGTCTAGTAGCTACAGCTGAGCATCAGGTCCAGGGTTCGAGTCCCAAATCGGGCAAAGTGATATTGAGTTTTTCCATTAGGAATTCGTCAGTAGCAGCCCGGAGTCTGGATTTGTGCCCTGTAGATGGCAAAAGGCTCGCCTCCTATTACATTGGACTTAAACATAACTGGCGAAATGTGGGTGTACCTAGTATGATGGGTACAATTCTGCCTAACCCTTTGAGGAAACAAGGCGTGATGTTATGTTATAGCGGAATACTATTCTGATATTTGTATGGTGTGCAGTGTACACCATACAAATAACAGCTATAAATGTTGAATTTTTTTATAGGGTGACACAATGGGCGGTCTTATCACTAAAACGATGTTCTACGTATGTGTGTGTATGTAGGGGGTAATCTTTGGAACTACAGAGGCCCTAGACAAAGTGACATTCTATCAGCGATAACGATGATGGAAAAGGCAAAAATGTATAGCACTGACATAAGCCAGCGAAAAGCATAATGTCAATCCTGTTGAAAGTCGTTGTAGAAATACGAAACGCTTTCGAAGCGATTGTCAGTTGTCTTTCGAAAAATTTTTCACTAATGGAAAGCTACAGTATTGCCGAGTGTCATACTTATAAGATATGTATATTTTTATGTTCAAACAAAAAATTTCGCGCCGACGAAGTCGCGGCCAGAAACTAGTGTATTATAAATGGAGAGGGATATATTTTATAGAAAAATCTCATAAAAGGTTATAAGTTTTCAAATAAAACGACTTCTTCTAGTGTTTAACTTTTTTATTAAGGCACGTAAAGATCGTAGACGTCTCGTGCCGACACAAAAACTTATGTTAACTTGTAGCTGAAGAATAACTACCGGAGTTACTCTTGATAGGTACTTTCTTGACGTACTTTTTCTTAATTTAGGTAAAGGATGTACCTACGTAATGTACGTAGGGTTGGTAACAATAACAATTTAGCAAAGGCCTATATTATTAGAACTGGTCTTGTTTTTTCACTTAGTGAAAGTGTAGGTAAGATACCGGGACCTTGGCAACAGGCAACTGAAGGAACACGGGTGGGTTTTAGTCAGTAAAAGTCTGACACGCCCTTCCGCTCCGCCCAGAGCGGGAGAAGTCATTGGATGATTTCCCACACACAGAAAAAAAAAAAAGGTAAGATACCAAAATATCTTAAGAGGAAATAGGACCTCCTCCGATATTGGACCAATTTGAAAGATATTTTATAAATTGAATAAAGGCTCTTACATACTGGCGCGATTCGTCGCGCGACGCGACGCCGCCGCATTGTTCGCCGTGAAGTTTTCTCAGAAATTGTTTTGTTAAAATTCGCGTCGCGCAACAAGTCGCCGCCAGTATGTAAGAGCCTTAAGGATATTTACTGTACCCCTATGTTTTCCGTTTTGATGAAACATTATCTGTAGAAGCACTAGAACCCTCAGAATTGCCTGTTTAGACCGCTGTCATCAGAAGCCTAAAAAAATAAAAAACATAAAACATAGGGGTGCAGTAAATGTCCTTCTTATTCAATTTATAAAATATCTTTCAAATTGCTCCAATATTGGAGGAGGAAATAGACGAGAGCCGAACCTCGAATTATGACTTTTTGTATGAAGAAAAAGACCGACCCTATTTCCTATCAAGATATTTTGGTACCTGTTGTGTTGGGCATAGGCTGTATAGAAATAATACCTTCGCCCAGTGACGCGCCTGTTGCGCGATCCGCCATCTTGATTAAACAGTGTGTCTCTAACCGGCGTTTGATTCAGTCATATTCCTTTCCCGTATAACCCCGTGTACAATACAAGGTGCAAACTTAACAGTGGCGACGAGGATGAACGCGAATTACGGAATTTTAACACCTTTTGACCATAATGTTCACGACTGGCGGACGTACAAAGGGCGCATCACGCAATGGTTCATCGCGAACGATATCGACGCGAAAACCGACGAGAAGGGAACGAAAAGGCGCGCCATTTTGTTGAGCGCACTCAACGACGCCACCTTCAAACTTGCCGCAGATTTATCCTTGCCAAACGACATACAAAATGTGGCGTACGATAAAATAATTCGGCTACTGGATAGCCATTTCATTCCTAAGCGTTGCGGGTTCGGAGAGCGTTATAATTTTTACGCAGCGTCGCAGCAGCCTGGCGAAACGTACACGCAATGGGCGGCAAGACTTCGGGGGCTTACAGTGCACTGCGACTTCAGCAACGTAGAAGAAGCGCTTCGTGATAAATTCGTGATGGGTATGCTAGCTGGTCCTGAACGCGAAAAGCTGTTTGCACGGGACATGGAGTCTTTGACGTTGGCAAAAGCGGTGGAGTTAGCAGAAAGCGTGCGCTGTGCGCGCGCAGGCGCTGCCGCCGTCCTCTCAACTTCTGGCTCTTTCTCCACTTCGCAGCAGGCTGAGTTATACAAGATAGACAAAGAACAGGATGCTAGCAAAACGCCTAGCTCATCGGATGAAAATAAGTGTGCAGTGTGTGGTGGTAAAAATCACAAGTCGTCTCAGTGCCGGTTCAAAAGTTATAAATGTCAAAAGTGCAACACGAAGGGCCATTTACGGAGGATGTGCAAAAACAAAGTCAATTTTGTAACGGCTCAAGAGGCCGGTGAGGTGAGCGAGGGCGACGATGGTAAGTCATTATTTAATATTAGCTCAGCCCGTGGGGAACCTTTGACAGAAGTTATTGCAATAAATGGGTTTAGGTTAAAATTTCAGATAGATAGTGGATCTGCTGTGTCTGTAGTGTCAGAAAAAACGTACAAACAAAATTTTAGCAAGGTACCGTTACTAGCTGCGGAGCAAAAGTTTCATAGTTACACCGGTGACGTCATGGAATGTGTAGGTTACATGCGGCTGCCTATTACATACCTGCAGCACACACACACGCTCAACATGTACGTCATACGTAACGGAGGCCCACCGCTTTTAGGCAGAGATTTTATTTCTAAGTTTCAACTCAAGCTTACTAGTTGTAATTACGTGAATAATCAAAATAGTATAGTTCAGCAATTACAAACACATTTCCCTGAAGTTTTTTCCGACAAACTAGGTAAATTTACAAAGTATTGTGTCAAATTGGAATTAAAAAAAGATTCCAAACCGATATTTTTTAAGCCACGCCCAATTGCATTTGCTTTACGCGATAAAGTTGACAAAGAAATACAGCGCTTGGTAGACTTAGGAGTTTTAAAACAAGTACAGCATTCTGAGTATGCATCACCAGTTGTACCAGTACTAAAACGTAACGGTTCAGTAAGATTGTGTGCTGACTACTCCGTCACAATTAATAAACAGCTTGTTATAGAACAGTATCCTTTGCCGACTGTACATGAGTTGTTTTCTAAGTTGCATGGTGGTCAGCAATTCTCTAAGATAGATTTATCCATGGCATATAATCAGTTTTTATTAGATGAAGAGTCACAAAATTTAACATGTATTAATACTCACCGCGGTTTATTCAAATATACTCGTCTGGTATTTGGTCTTTCTAGCGCACCCTCTATATTTCAAAGGGCAATGGAACAGGTGCTGGCGGGATTAGATGGGGTATTATGTCTGTTGGATGATGTTTTAGTGACCGAAAAGACTCCAGAATTACATATGGAAAAGCTTCATGTAGTACTACAAAGACTCCAAGATGCAGGGTTAATTTTACAGAAAGAAAAATGTGAATTCTTCAAAGATGAAATTAGTTATTTAGGTTATGTGATTAATAAGGATGGATTAAAAAAGGATCCATCAAAGGTTAAGGCTATTATGGAGGCCCCAGTTCCCACAGACATTCACAGGTTACAATCTTTTTTAGGGCTTGTAAACTATTACAGAAATTTTGTGCCAAAAGCATCTAGTATCTTGTGCCCCTTGTATGATTTACTAAAAAAAGGGATTAAATGGGAATGGACAGCAGTACACAATAATGCTTTCATTGAAATAAAACAAAGGTTAACATCTGATCAAGTATTAACACATTTTGATACCAGTGCAAAAATAATTTTAACAGTTGATGCCTCTCCTTATGGTCTAGGTGCCGTGTTATCACAGATTGGGAATGATAAAGTTGAACGTCCGATATCATTTGCATCCCGCACACTTAACTCAGCTGAGAAACGATACTCACAAATTCAAAAAGAAGCAACAGCCATTATATTTGGGGTACGGCGGTTTCATCAGTACCTGTATGGAAGATCAGACCCTTTTGTTTTACGGACAGATCACAAACCACTTATTTCAATTTTCGGTCCACATAAGGGCGTACCAGAAGTGTCAGCTAATAGGTTACAAAGATACGCAATGTTTTTATCCGCATACAATTATACAATTGAATACGTACGAAATGCCGATAACAACGCGGATTTCTTATCACGGGCTAGTTTAGGCTATGAAGAACCGCAGGTAGGCGCGGAGCGGGAGGGCGGCGCTAACGCGGCCGCAGCCGCTGCGCTCATCGACCGTGCGTCATACGTCCACTTTGTTGTAGAGGGTAGCTTGCCATTGAGCTTAGACGAGTTACGCGATGCAACTCATAACGATGCCATTTTAAAAAAAGTTGTTGATTTAGTCCTTAATGGTTGGCCAAGGAAAATAATAGATTTACGTATTAAACCGTATTATTTGTGTAAAGCCCAATTATCTTTCGAAAATGGATGTTTAATGAGAGGACATAAGGTTGTACTACCGGAACTATTACGTGATAAAGTGTTAAAAGAATTGCATACCTCACATTTAGGTATTGTTAAAACTAAAGCAGAAGTCAGATCACGCTTTTGGTACCCGGGTATAGATGAGGCCGTGGAAATGATGATCAATTCTTGTGATATTTGTAAACAGCTGCGGCCCTCTCCGCCACGAGCGCCTCTCGCTCCGTGGAAATACCCACCAACGCCGTTCCATCGACTGCACATAGACTTTCTCGGGCCTATCAATAACAACCTTGTGTTTTTGGTAGTTGTAGATGCTCACACTAAGTGGGTGGAAGTTTATGACGTCAGTAACTCAACCTCATCCGCAACAGTAACCGAGAAACTTTATGATTTTATGTCAAAATACGGGTTACCGCATACGATCGTTAGTGATAATGGTACAGCGTTTACGTCCTTCGAGTTCAAAAATTTTTGCTCACTAAATGGTATAAATCATTTAACGTCACCAGCTTATAATCCAGCTAGTAACGGTCAAGCGGAAAGTTTTGTAAAAATCGTAAAGAAAGGAATTAAATCTAGTATTTTAACATCACACAGCAAAAGAGACTGTAAGTTAAAGCTTTTAAAATACTTATTCGATTACAGAAACTCAGTACACTCTGTCACAGGTTTCTCACCGGCTGAGCTGGTGTTCGGGCGTAAACTAAGAACACGATTAGATGTTCTTAACCCGATGCCACAGCCGCCTCCGCTCACATCACTTGTAAATAATGTTAAACGTAAACAGTGCTCGCAGATTAAGTTTAGTGGAGGAAACAACCGGCAAGTGTTTAAGCCGGGAGACGAAATTTTATATAAAAAATACTTGCATGAAAATAAATATCAATGGTGTATGGGTGTCGTCATAAAAAGACTAGGTTCGGTGTTATACCTCATTAAGGACAGTGTTACTTCTACCAATGAACGAAAACACAAAAACCAAATGGTTATTAATATAAGAGATCCTCATTCTTGTAGCATAGAGGACGATGACTTGACAGCTGGTGTGTATGAGCCTCGACAACAAACGGGGGAGGAAGAGATTGGAGGAAATTGTCAGGGGACACCAATTTCTAGGTGTCCACAGAGGCTCCTGCGCAACGTACCAAGGGTGGATTATGCACCCTACTTGTAATGATTGATTTCTGTTTTGTGGCATTATTATTTGTTGATTGTATTCTTGATATTATTATCCTTATGGGTATTGTCAACTAGGGTGGGGAGATGTTGTGTTGGGCATAGGCTGTATAGAAATAATACCTTCGCCCAGTGACGCGCCTGTTGCGCGATCCGCCATCTTGATTAAACAGTGTGTCTCTAACCGGCGTTTGATTCAGTCATATTCCTTTCCCGTATAACCCCGTGTACAATACAAGGTGCAAACTTAACAGTACCTTACGAACCCTCTAAGCGAATAACAAGCGAAATGCCAGAAGCGAATCGCTTTTGTAAAAGGAAACAGTTAGGTTAGGTCACATTAAAGACAAAGTAAAAAACACTCACTCACTGAGCACTCTTCAATACACTCACTCATTTTAATTGAACTCTACTTCAAAGTTGGCATTTTAAAAAGTGTCATTATGAAAAGCAGACCAAACGTACAGTTGGTAACTGTGAGGTTGGGAAATAAAACAAAATTATATGATAAGTTGGCAAATGATTATTCGGCAAAATAAAATTCTGCGAAACGTTAGTTGCCAAGTGAAAATCTGGCAAACAATTTTCGGCGAAAAGGCAGAGATCTACTGGAAATGTATAGGTTGATGTGTACCAGGGGAATTTTTGATAGGTTGAGAACAAAATGTAGGTGAAAGTTGAAAATGTCTGCACGCGTATCTATAGGTAACTGCACCAGTGCACCCTCTACTGTTTTATGTGAGTACCTACTTACCTGTTATCATGGCATACAACCGGAAAACAGCAATGCAGCTTTGCGAACGTTAATGGGTAAATACGGCGCTAGTATACTCTAGACGAGTTTCCACAGGACATAACAACTACTCCTAACACTTCCGCAAAGCCAAGAATCACATAACACTAACACTAACACGATAAGGTAACGACATTGCCACGCAAAACGATTCCAACCCCTAATGCCCGAATATTTTTTGTCACGCTCTTACACATACCTTTCCCGTTAAGGTAAATAAGCCGAGATTTTTCTCACACGCTCAACCCGTCATGTTTCAAAGCTTAACCCTTAAGCTCTAGCCCGACACATATCCGAGATTACAGTTACGATTATTAAGCTGTTGACAAATGCCAGTTGGTAAGTGTAGTACGACACAATTTAAAAGTTGCAACTTAAACTAGTACAAACATATATAAACTAACGCCTTCTTCCCATGGGTGTAAGCAGAAGCTACAGAACGCAACGGATGGGCATCGCTCTCGGTAAAAACTACAGCACAGACGTAACACTTGTTTTACTTTCGCTTCACTCACGATTTATTAAACGTTTTTGACATAGTCAACGAGAGCGATTAATATGAATGTTGATTGATGGAGGAGGGAGACCACCAAGAACAGATGGATATATTGCGAGATTTTGCTTTATTTCATTCCTTTATCATTCACATCATCCCTGAGAATGAGTAAGGAGTGAATGATAGCACGACGGCAAATAGAACGAAGGAAGACGAACACATTTTGTGCTGACACCAAATAACATGAGAGACAGGCAGAAGTACATCTGTCAATGCCTGTCTGTTTTTTTTTTTGACGTTGGTAAATCATCCAATGACTTCTCTCGCTCTGGGCGGAGCGGAAGGGCGTGCCAGACTTTTACTGACTAAAACCCACCCGTGTTCCTTCAGTTGCCTGTTGCCAAGGTCCCGGTATCCCTTTCGGACTAACCCGCAAGTCAATGTCTGCCTGAACTCAAGTCACGCTTATTCGGAAGTGATAATGTTGAAGATTTTGGCCGAGGCAACCTTTAACTTGTGTCGTACTATACAAAGGTGGGGTACCGTATATTTATTCGTCTCAAAATACGACTCCCATAAAATATCCTTAATTAAGACTGTCTTTCTGTCCAAACCAATTTTGCTTTTATAAAAACGAGGGAAGTCGCCGTGAATTTGTGTATCAAGAAAATGTCGGATACTTATTCTGTTCCGTTTCTCAGGAATTTCCTCGTCCGTAAGGAAGTGTAAGGAATGTATTTTTCGTGAGAAAATTAAGTGGAAGTGTATTTTTTGTGGTTACCTATTTTTATGTATTAGTTTAAAAAGGCACCAATTTTATGTCGGTATATAAAGCTCGTGTAGGCAGTGTAACTAATCAGGTTAATGCTTTTCATAATATTATATCTGGTTACGGAAAAAGAGTTTCCGGCACGTAGATATCACATATCAATTATACCTAGATATTTAATAACAATTATTATTTTATACCCACGTACCTATAAGTTGATTGTAATCATAAGCTTTACCATGCCGACAGTTGTGAAGGCTGATATTACAACAAACTATCGTGTAATGATAGGGGGGACACGGGAAGAAGTAACTGATGAATGAGTTCGAGTAAATAAAAGAGATACATAATAAACAGTAATTGGTTACTAATTAATATGCTCATTTCTGACGAGAACTATTTCACCACTAAGGTCTAGTAAATAAAAAGTTTAATAAATGAACACTACCTATTTACTTTTCAGTAGGCAATACTAAGCCCACGGTAGCTAAGGCGCTTTTTAACGCGACGTCTTTATACCATTGGATTTTCAACCTTCAGCTTAGGGACTAGAGTTGAAAATCTAACAGTGCGCTTTTTGGGCTTACCTAGATAGCGAGTCTATTTAGACTCGCTTCCATCTTGCTTTTTTATGCGATAGAAAGGCAAACAAGCGGTTAGCCCACTTGATGGTAAGTCGTCGAACATTTTACCCAAATCCTTTAGATACATAAATGGAAATTCACAGGTGAATAGAAAAGCTGCAGCGAATTAATCAATCAATTGATGTCCGCACAAGCCAATGCCGGATATAGACCTGTCCGAACTGATCACGCCTGTGGCTATCTAAATTACTTTACGGATTATGGAACCCAAATCCATAAAATAGGTAAGGATAGAAGGCTTACTTCACACAAGGCGCGAAAACAGGCGCTGTGCGTGCGCCTACATAATGGCGATCTCAAACCACTGAAACTATGTCTAACGAATGCCAGTCGCGAGTGCGCTTGCGCTTGCTGTACGTGAAGCGTGTCTTTACGTGCGTGCGTTTTCCATCGTCTATTTATTTAATTTCTTCGCACTCAAAAAAAATGGTACAAAGGCGGACTTAATGCCTTAGGCATTCTCTACCAGTCAACCAAGGGTGGTGAAAAGATTAGTTGGCAGGTGCTCTGATTGAGAGGAACAAAGAGAAAAAAAAATATATATATCATAATGCATTATAGATAAAACAGGTTTTACAGTATAAATAAGCTATAAACTTATGATACATTTACTTACATACAGATTTACTATAATATATACCTATAATATATATATATATATCGTCATTGTATGGATCCGATCTTCTGTACCATCTTATATGTGGTAGGGTCACAAATCGGGAACGAAAGGAAATTAATTAATTATAATTATTGAAACAAGTCAGAGAAAATAATATCTATTCAATTCGGTGCAATAAACATGAGACTGTGGCGTGAGGAATTTATTAATAAAGCACACGTACTGGTTATTAAAAATGGAAATTAATAATTTTAATGTTGAATTAATCATTTTAATGTGACGTTAATGTAATAAATGTATTGAAATAAAATCAATATGATTAAAAATTACTGAGGCACTCTACTAATGGATTATGTTTTTGATCTTTGTTTTGATATTACGAGATATAAACTAATTTCAAATCAATCTGCCTATCCTTTTTCCAACAATGTTGGGGTCCAGTCTTACCGGATGCAGTTGAATACCAGTATTTTACATGGAGTGACTGCCTATTTGACCTCCACAACCCACTAACTGGGTAATACGATACCCCTTGGTAAAACTGGTTGTCAGACTTTCGGGCTTCTGACGATCCGGAATGAGTGCCTCTCGGTAGGTATGTAAAGATGATCACCCATCTACGGACCAATCCCGGCAAGCATAGCTTATCCTGATGGATCGACCCGTGCAGCTGTTATTACTATTTTAATTTGTAGTTAGGTCTTCTGAATAATATTCATCTTTAGATATGATACTTCTTTATAGTGTATTAAAATTATTCAGGCCGCTAATAATTTATTTCTCTCCAAATTACTTAGCCTATTTTATTTACAATTTGATTTTAGCCATACAACGAAAACCTCTCAGAGTTTACCTGTGCGCAGGTGGCACGATTTTATTAAGTACTACAATGATGCTTACAATGTACTCACTTAACACAACATGACGCCTATTTTCCCCGAAGGGGAAATTTCCAGTTTATGCTGATCTCGCACTGTATTGGATTTTCGTACAATACGAGATCAGCTTATACTGGAAATGTATAGCTTGATGTGTAGCCGTGTGTACAGTCACATTTTGCCAGTCATGTTTTAAGTCCCATGTAATATGTGTATTTATACATTAATTGAAAACACAAACCAAAAAATAGTACATTACTGTCGCGGCCTGCAACTGGGCTATTGACGAACGATCGTGAAATTGTGGGCCGAGGCGAAGCCGAGGCACACAAACCTGAGTTCATCAATAGCTGGTTGAGGCCAAGCCTTGTATAGTACTTTTCTCAAACAATGCGCAGAAATTCAAACTAAGTAAATTAATTATAATTTCCAGAATCAATGACGAACAACGATAATTTTTCACGCACCAATAATGTTCATTTGTTTGTTTTTTATTTTAAACAGCAGCTCTATTTGCAAGCCAAATAGAAATTCAAATAAAATCTTTGATGCGCTGAAGTAAAAAGTTCGTTTCATTTTTAAATAACACAACAGATTATAAGTTTTCATAGTAATTTATTTGGCCGCTAAACACGACAGGGATTTTCCTATTTACTTTGCCGGCCGCATCGTCATTTGTTTTTAAACAGTACGGCAATTTCGATTTATATCGAAGAAGGTTGTCAAAATAATGCTCGAATTTCCAAGCATGTTTGAGAAAAATAAAATACTGTTCAGTATTGAGTAAATACCTGCTCTTGCGTTTCCAAACATCCCCTTTTTGTACAATTTTACAACCAATTAAAACTTTTCACCTCATTTAAATTTTTCAGCTGACCACACATGATTTAAAACCACTATTTGTATGTTAATTTCTTCACCTCCCAATTACGTCACTAATGAAGTATCGGTGTTTTATCGATAAAACAAACGACTGAACCGTAACCAACCACGACATTTATCGCGTCGGTACACACAATGTCCATTACATAACATGACATCTCTTTCATCGAAAGGAGAGGCAGACGGCTATTTAAACCAACTTCAAAAAGGAGGTTCTCAATTCGTATGTGTTTTTTTTTTTTTGTTTTTTCTCCGCCAATTATGAATTGATGTTGATGATTATTTTTTTGTTTGGTAGGTTATGCTTCGGAGGAATTTTATTAACTTTGCTTGCGTAGTTTTTGAGTTAAGGTTCAATATTACGTATTTTTCCCACTTAGTCTATAAGGACAAGGTTTTAAGATACTCCGTCACTGTTATTTACATAGCAGGTAGTGGTTTTCGAATTTGTGTGGAGTAGGTACCACAACTAAAAAAATGCTGTGACTAAAAGCTTTTGATGAAAAACCCAATAACACTATGCCCGACCAGGGAAACGAACCCAGGACCTCATGTTCAGCAGTGCACTTGCGACCACTAGACCAAGATGCAGCCAATCATTCATCAATTACGAAACAGTTAATGCAGTATCGATATTTTATCGATAAAACAAACGATTCAACCATAACCGATGGCCTCGATATTAAATCGCAAGCTTTATCGAGTGGGCACAATGTCCATTATTCGATACATTAGCTTTATTGGACAAAACGATTCTAGTGTTTACTTTGACGTTGATGTTCCAAGAACGAGGTTCGATTGTTGGTTTATGTAAGCCGATATGAATTTTGTAAATAGTACTTACAAATGAGGTTTGTTTTGACGTTTTCATAAAAGTGTATAGGTACTTCTCATAGGTGGCCTGGTTTTTATCACCCTACACTTGAGTGAAAAGTTATAGAGTGCTCGCAAGATAAGTCTGCGCGCGGCTGAAATTGTAACTCATTTAAGTATCTAGGGATGCATCATACGCATCTTGGCCGATACGATACCGATACCGATATTTATGAATAGGTATCGGCGATACCGATACCGATACCGATACCGATACCGATATGGATGGTTAAATTAAAAGGACTGACTATTAAAAAAAAACCAAATGATTCAATAATATTCAATAAACTTTCAATCACTAAAAAATATTGTCTGTTAATACCTAAGTACTTAGGTACTTATTTGTTTTTAAACAAAAAAAAAGTTTTTTTTTTGTTTTAACCATTTTCAAGTTATGCGGAGAAAGGCAATTTCGCAAGTCCGTTTTAATGAGGCCTGCTGTAGAAAATAGTCTCTCGTATGCGACAGAACTCATTTGGAAACTAAAGTACTTTTGCGCCAATCATATATACGCGTTTACTCAGGTTTTTTTTACGCGTGAAATTTGAAATGTATCGGGCTTTTGATAAATAAATATCGTCGATACCGATGTATCGGAAAAATCCAAATATAGCCGAATCCCTATCGGTACCGAAATCAATATAAAAAAATTGAAAAAAAATGAGGCATTTATGAGTAGTACCAGACTGGAGTCTGCATTTGTGCTCGGATAACGGCAATAGGATCGCCCCAAACAATAAAGACTGGCGAAATGGAGGCTGTAGGTACACTAGACTTCTGCCAACCCCTTCAGAGAATACATGCATGGTCTTATATTTCTTGAAATACTAATGTTTATGAAGTATGAAAATAACTTAATTATAATTAAATAGACCTTTAATCAAACTCAACACCTCGTGTTAAACCTGAACCCTGAAATAACAATCAACTCAGTGTGGGATAAAAGGATAACAATTGAATGATTACATTAATAATTTATGAGCACTTTAGAATTCACGGAACTCTCTTTTATTTAAATAATTGTTATATGGAGGTGTCAATTACACGTAATATAATAGCGATAATTAACATAACATAACATCACGCCTGTATTCCCCATAGGGTTAGGCAGAGGTGTACCTATGTACAGTCACGGACTTTAATTGATGAGCCACCTTCAAACTTTTCAATTTTGCAGTTTCATACATTCACGAGATTACACGATTAAACACGAACTCAAATCGCAAGCTCGTAAACAAGATGACAAATAAATTACTTTTAATCGGAAATATCCAAAGAGGTTGACTTTATTAGTCAACCTCTATGGATATTTCCGATTAAAAGTAATGTATTTGTCATCTTGTTTACTTTCATACATTCACGATATTACACGATTAAACACGAACTCAAATCGCAAGCTCGTAAACAAGATGACAAATAAATTACTTTTAATCGGAAATATCCATAGAGGTTGACTAATAAGTTCTCAATGATAAAAATAAATACAATGTTGCATTAAGTTTATCCAATCTATTTGATACCGACCTCCTTTGAATCATAGCTCATTAACTCGATAATTATGAAAACATAACTGAAGACAGTGACAGTAGAAATATCAAGATGACAAATAAATTACTTTTAATCGGAAATAGTCTTATCCATAGAGGTTGACTAATAAGTTCTTAATGATAAAAATAAATACAATGTTGCATTAAGTTTATCCAATATATTTGATCCTGACCTCCTTTGAATCATAGCTCATTAACTCAATAATTCTGAAAACTTAACTGAAGACAGTGACAGTTGAAATATCGATGTCAGAGAATTTCTCCGTACGCTAACGTTACTATCGCAACAGTAACCTAGCAACAATTATTTATCGTTGCTAGGTTACTGTTGCTAGACCTGCAATTGGTTGACTTTGAGTAGTCACTCTGCTGTCAAGGTGACTCTCAGGTTAGCCAACCGGTATGAAATATAATTTTCTTCTTCTAATACGAAGACATATGACTTTGCGTGTCGGGAACCGAATAAACCCGATTTGCATTACACGGCTAAAATACGAACAGTGCCAGGTGGCTCATCAATTAAAGTCTGTGACTGTACAGTGTACCCACATTCTACCAGTTATGTTTAAACTCTCATGTGACATGTCCCATGCCTATTGCCATCAACCGGGCACAAATCCAGCAGGCTACGGGCTGCTACTGAGCAATTCCAGATGGAAAAACCCAATAACACTTTGCCCTACCCGGGAATTGAATCCAGGAGCATATACTCAGCAGTAGCGCTTCCGAAATTTAAATAAATTATAACTTATTGTGGAATTTATTAAATCCTAATCCTAATCCCAACTAATATTATAAATGCGAAAGTGAGTTTATTTGTTTATTTGTTTGTTACGCTTTAACGTTAAAACGGCTGAACGGATTTCGATGAAATTTGGCACATGGCTAGACCATGACTTGGAAAAGGACGTAGGATACTTTTATCCCGATATTCCGACGGGATCGAGACTTACGCGGGTGAAACCGCGGGGCGCAGCTAGTAACTGAATAATGTTGCGTTTCCGAAGAAAGTACAGGTTTCAGACCTCGTCCTATTTATCCTACTTTTCATTAAAAGTCTAAGTATTTTCTCATTTTATGCTCAGTTTAATCAGAATACTTCCGTCCTCTCCGTAAAGTTTAAAACCTAACTTTTTGATAATTTTTGGTCAAACTTCTCTTTGGAGCTTTCAGCTGACTCTTTCAGCAATGAAAGATCTAGATACTTTCCAAGAAAAATTCACACGTCTTTCTTAATTTTTTTTTTATTACCCGACTACGGCGAAGAAAAAGGAGGGTTATGATTTTGACCGGTATGTTTACCCGACTACGGCGAAGAAAAAGGAGGGTTATGATTTTGACCGGTATGTATGTATGTATGTATGTATGTATGTATGTATGTATGTATGTATGTTCATCTGTTCCCTCCTATCTTCCAAATCACTTATCACAATTTGACAAATGAGGTATCGTTAGAAGCGTCGTGATTGTCCGCTGGTTATAGGCTATGTGAAGTCACATTAAATTAAAAATGGCGCCCTCTAGAGGACATATAGTGAGGAACTTAAAAAAAAACATGGTTTAATCGTACCATGTTGGGTATCAAATGAAAGGGCTTGATGAGCACATTTCAAAAATATATATATTATAACCCAAAAAGATTAAAAAAAAAATCAAGTAACAAAAACTAAAACCCAACTACGACTTAAAAGGTATAAACAAGACACCACAGACAGACAAATTAAAAATCCGGAGTCACACGTAATCTGTTCGATTTATGCCCTAACACGTGTGACTCCGGATTTTTAATTTGTCTGTCTGTGGTGTCTTGTTTATACCTTTTAAGTCGTAGTTGGGTTTTAGTTTTTGTTACTTGATTTTTTTATGAATCAAGTTAGCTCACACAACCTACCCACAAACAGACTCAAATATCAAAGTCAAAACGAATATTGCGACCTAAGTCCTCATCTGCCTAGCCTTTTCCCAACAATGTTGGGGTCAGCTTCCAGTCTAACCGGATGCAGCTGAATACCAATATTTACATGGAGCGACTGCCTATCTGACCTCCACAACCCAGTTACTGGGTAACACGATACCCCTATATATTGCAAACTAAGTGAATCAATTTTATTCAACTCATTTTGATTCTAACCTTATCCACCCTTAGAAGTTAGAAATTTCACAAAATACAAGGTAACAAACTTATTGTAATTCAAATCAGTGTCTGGTATGAGCCATGTTAGTGTCATTCAAGCTGAATTAGGCTGGGTACGCAAGTGCTCAGAGATCTGGCTAACTTCCAAAAAGGAGATTAGGTATAGCTATACTATTTCATTATTGACTACCTATTGCCCACGGCTTCATCCGCGCCCTAATTCGTCTCTTTTTCTAAAATTAAAGTAGCCTAATTTACTCGTTACAACATCAGCTATCTGCAAATGAAAATCGGTCCAGCCGTTTCGGAGATTAGCCGGAACAAACAGAGAGACAAAAATAAAAATAAAAGTGTTTTGTTATAAGTACCGTATACTTATATGTATACTTTCATATGCATTTAGTAAAAAACTTTATTTTGACATTACAAACAGACGCATTAATTTTGTTTATTTGTATAGACTAGATCTGTCCGCGACTTCCTCTGCGTTAAATTTCTTGTTTTAACATAAAATATATCCTACTAGCTGCGCCCCGCGGTTTCACCCGCATAAGTCCTGATCCCGTAGGAATAACGGGATAAAAATTATCCTATGTGTTAATCCAGGTTATAAACTATCTGTGTGCCAAATTTCATCCAATTCCGTTATCTAGTTTTTGCGTGAAAGAGTAACAAACATACATCCATCCATCCATACTCACAAACTTTCGCGTTTATAATATTAGTAGGATAAAATGCTATGCTGTGACGTCACGTGTGAAACATTATTCAGCCTGGGGTACTCTATTAGGCTAATTGGCTATTAGTCAAAACCTACATTACTTCAGTGAAGTGGAAGCATATACTTGTAATGCTTGAATATGGAGTAGCATTAGCTGAGTTTTAGATGTGGTTTATAGGGGCAGGGCGTATTGATATCAACCATATTATATATATTTTAAGTATATGGATATTTTGTGTCCGAAATAAAGAGATTCTATTCGATTCAATTCTATATTTCTTTATCTTTAGGAGGAGGAGCTCGTGGCTAAGTAATAACAGCCGCTCGGGTCGATCCATCAGATTACGCTACGGTTGCCGGGGTTGGTCCGTAGATGGGTGACCATTTTCACATATCGAGACTCCTCCGTGCCTCGGAAAGCACGTTAAGCCGTTGGCGATTAGCCGTTAAGCCGGTCCCGATTGTCATTTGTGGATCTTTGACAGTCGTTACGAGTCGTCAGAAGCACGAAAGTCTAACAACCAGTCTAACCCAGTTACTGGGTTGTGGAGGTCAGATAGGCAGTCGCTCCATGTAAAATACTGGTATTCAGCTGCATCCAGTTAGACTGGAAGCCGACCCAAACATAGTTGGGAAAAGGCTAGGCAGATTGATTGTATACTAAAAGTCATAATTTAATCGGACAAACTTTAAAACATTTTACCTATTTGATATCATTACTATAATTTGATTATCACTACTATTTGATATCATCCGCCTTGCCTTTTCCCAGGGTCTTTCAGGGTTTTGTAGGGGTCGGCTTCCAGTCTAACCGGATAGCAGCTGAATACCAGTATTTTACATGGAGCGACTGCCTATCTGACCTCCAAAACCCAGTTACGAACTAACTACTATTGATAATTTAATGTAGGTTAATAATAATGTTAACCTATAATTAAAATACAATTACCAGAACACATTGGTTCTGAACGGATAAAATAAATTACATTAATCCATATTTAATTTTCAAAAATAATAATTGTGCGTATAAGCCTCCACAGCCGACAATGTGGACATGACCAATATGGTCATTCTCTATGTCCCTAAACACCAGTAAATATTCTGGTCATAAAGCAACGGTGGAAGGATTTGGGGGAGGCCTTTGCTCAGCAGTGGGACAATATAAAACTAACATTAAAAAAAGCAACGGTGTCCTAGAAGAGCGGTGGACCTGGACACCACATACTGTCCGCAATTAACTGGTGAATGACGTCACTGAAACGTTATTTATGAAAGTAAGTTGGTATGTTTTCCTAGAGAGCGTTTTTGGCTCTGTAAAGTCAAACGCCATGACAGCCGCCACCTGCCGTCAGCACTCTTCTAGGAAACCGTAGCTTTAGAGCCTATTCTCATGTGCATTAGCGTAAGCGCTAATGCAACATTTGCGTAAGCGCTGATACAGCATTAGCGTAAGCGCTAATGCAACCGCAGCTGCCTCATTAGTTATATCGTAGCCCATCGTCATCGTAGCGTGCTCGTGTTTCCAATAGCTATGTGCTCGTGTGAACGATCTTAAATCTTGTATAGCATTTCCTCTTTATTTCCAAACCCGTCTTTTTTTTTTTTTTGATGGTGGGAAATCATCCTATGACTTCTCCCGCTCTGGGCGGAGTGGAAGGGCGTGTCAGACTTTTACCGACTAAAACCCACACGTGTTCCTTCAGTTACCCGTTACCAGGGTCCCGGTATCCGTTTCGGCATTTTCCGCAACCCTGGCAGGCATCGGTCCTAGCGGTCCCCGCCAATTGTGCTGACATCTCTTTGAGGCGCGCGTGGAACACAAGGCGCCATCGACCCGGGTCTGGTCCTTATCGGTCGGCGAGCTACCAATTGCTCGCCGTCCGCAAGCCCGCGCCTATGGTGGCCGGGAATTCGCCTGGGTCCAAACCCGTCTGTTGTGGTTTTCAGGTTTTTTGTTTTTCGTCCAATGACTGGACATTGATGAGTCATTGAATGAGAGAGTACGTCAGGAATATTTTGTATAATACAGCGTGGAATAAAAACCCTGTCCGCATCGTAAGGGTGTTGTTTAGAATCATACTGAGTGTATTTTTTTGGAAAAAAGAAAACAAAATTTCACTCATTTTTTTTATGGGTTATTTTACCGTGTTAATACATGGGGCGCGGGCGGCCGGTGCTAAGCAGGTATCTACTTTGAAAATTTGCTAATTTATACTGATATTAGTGTAATTGTGGTCCTACTCGTAAAAACGTGAATTTTAAACAGTTACAACATTCCAATTTTCAGAAAAAAAAACTTGCTGTATATCAGGATTTTATCATTGTACAATCTTCGACAAAAAGTTATCTCCACAAAATAATGTGAATGCAACTGGTGAATGTCAAAATAACATAAATCCATTAGACACCTCACTATACTTAATTAAGTTTCTGAGTGCTTTCACGCCAAAGCCAAATAGAGGAAATAAAACTCACACAAAATGTTAGTACAGGAAAATGTTTCTAATTCACTTGGAAAATAGCTCTAACCTAATTAGGTTCTGTACACATTGGCCATACATACATTTGAGTTACTGAGTATGTGGGGTCAAATTAATAATAATAAATAAAAAGGGGTCAAATTAAGTTAGCCAGCGAAACTCCACAGACGGCGTGGGTATTGATATTTTTTTGGGGTCAACTAGTAGTGTAGTTGTTTTTTTTAAACTTCACACTCACAGACGAAAAAACAAAAAAAAATGATTTGTTCAAATTACTCTTCATGTAACTAAACTACCAGAGGTTGTTGACCCGAAAAATTATCATCAATTTTTTTTTTGTTTTTTCGTTTTCGATGTCATCACGCCAGCGAAGTTTTGCTAGTTAATTATAAGGTGTGATTAAATTATAAATAGGGACACAAGTTAATGGTACCACAATAACTCATATACCCTGTTCAACGAACGTTAGCTTGCCAATCATTTAATTGACTTGCTATGAAAGCGGACCACCACATTCAATTCGTCTAATGCATTCGTTTTACTTCGCATTGATAGCTCTCCACTACAGTTTCTGTTTGTATCCATTTCCAATATAGACTAGTTTATTGGAAAGTCTATAAAACTGTTGGTATTGAACATTTTACTTGTTTATCTACTGAAAATGTTAAATGGATTTTTCTAGAGAGAATTTACTGGAGTGTTTTTTATCAATGGTGAGTTTTGTTTTTACAAATAGATAATTTTGTTTTTCTTTAATTTTAATAAGCTTCGGTAGCCGATTTTTCGTGATTAATAAAGCAACAGTTTCATAGAAAAGCGGTTTCATAGAAAACTTTACACTATCATATCTATGATCATAGATGTATGAGTCATAGATATGATGAATTTGTAAAATAGACATATTATTGGTATATCCCCCGGAGATATTACACTATCATAATATGAGAATAATTTCTACGAAGCTCACAAATTATCCCTAATAATGTCTATTTAAATTTTTAATTACAAATCTTTGATCATAGATCTATGATCATACATATGATAGTGTCCGCAATTTACCGGTCAGTGAAACGTTATTTACGAAAGTTGGTGTGTGTAATGTTTTTATATGGAGCGTTATTTGACACCGTTATTAAACCCCGCCCCGCTGCCATCATTTTCATGACAGCCGTGACTGCAGCCGTTATATGGCGGCCACCATCACTCTTATAGGAAACCGTAGCTTTACGTTCAGAAAATGTACAAAAAAAAAACGACACATTTAATTTTCATGTCATGCAACTGTGCCATTTCTCCTTGAATTCATAAATTCCTTAATAGTTTAAGAATAATTTTATAAGCTCTGAGATGCTTTTGAAATGAGCTGGTTCGCAGTTCTCTAATAACCTAAACCTTGAGTCCAGACTGTAAGCTTTAACAGACATAGGCAATGAGACCAAGATTTAATTAACTTCTTAATAAAATTATTTAAATGTAGTGAAATTCATATTTTATCTTTGATTTTTAAGCCGAACTTCAACAACATTTTGCTTGCGTAAGCAAACGCTGTCATAAGACCCTCCAGTGGTTCGCACAGGTGTAGTAAGTACCTTCTCAGTTTATTCCGCTCGACGGGAAATAAGGCTTCGTTCAGAACATCGGGTGTCAGCAAGTTCACTCCTTAAGGCATCATCCTACCATTTATTTCTCCGAGATCATTCGGATTCCATTTGTGACACATGTCCTTCACATTTATTTATTGGAAAGAAAATGTAGAAAACTTTCTTCTTTTTTTCGTATGGTAAAGTTGTCATTGGAGAATGGTTTATTGCAAGAATCCTCGAAAGTAGTTTGACTATTCTATTTGACCTCCACAACCCAGTAACTTTCGAGCTTCTGACGACCCGTAACGACTGTTAAAGATCCACAAATGACAGCCGGGACCAACGGTTTAATGTGCTTCCCGAGGCACGGAGGAGTCTCGGTATGTAAAAATTAGTAAAACTACTAACAACATTTGCAATGGCAATAAAAAGCTTTTTTATTTATTTATTTTATAATTACAGAAACAATTAAAAAGCCATTGGGTCTCGCGCGGATCTACACTGAATACGAAGCGTTAAGGTATCATCAGACTTACCTGCCTCAGAATATAAATCAATCACGGGCCTAGCCTTTCCCTTTCCGAACTACGTATAGATTGCGTTTCACCCCTAGTCCACTAGAAGCAGCGGAATATCAATATTTTACGTGGAGAGACTGCCATTTGACTTCGAAAACCCAATTACTGGGCAATACTAACAGAATATATATAAGGACACATCTATATGAACAGTGGTGGCCCAGTGGTAACGGCCCTGACTTACAATTTGCAGGTCGTAGTTTCGAACCCAGACAGGCGCTTTACTTTGTTTATATGATTTCATCACCACTGCTCTCAAAACTGTGAAGAAAAACATCGTGAGGAAACCGACATGCTCAACCGGGCCCGCGTGGTAGATCACCGCCTACTCCCTCTCGAAGAGAATGATAATGCTGCACATCTCTGTATAGTATGTGTAAGAACTACCTAACATATTGTGACCTTATCGCCTGCTTCGTTGACATAATAGTAGCACGACAGATGATCATGGGGTGGGGATGATCATAGTGAAGCAAACTATCATTGTGGTTTTTCCATCAGGAATTCTTTCGTAAAGATTTGTGCCCGCCTAGGCTCACCCCCGATGATGACATCATCATACTAACTAACCTAGCCTTAACTTTTGGGGTCAGCTTCATGTCGGATTCAGCTGAATCAGTATCAGTATTTTACCTGAAGGGGCAGCCTATCTAACCTCCACAATTCATTTAGGCAGTAGGTAACACGATACCCGTTGGTACCTAAATGCTCAGGGAGACAACGCCAGCCATCGCCGCGCCAGCATCGCGCCGGCGGCGCCTCGCCTCTAAGCTATGTATATGCAAAGTTACAAGCTCGCTGCCGCGCGACCTTCTCGGATTGTAGAGTGATATGGCAAAATCAAGCGGAGACGACGCGGTGACGGCGCGGTGGCGGCGCGGCGGCGGCGCTTCAGCGTTCAGTCTACATGGTTACGCGGAGCGGTGTCGGCGCGGCTGCGGTGCCGTCTACACGAGCCCTAAGTCTGGTCGCCCCTAATGAAAAATACCTAAAAACAACTGGTGAAATTTGGGCGTACTATACATCGTTGGGGATGTGTACCTACCCCTTCGGGGTATCCTGCAGGCTTAATATTATGTCACTGTAGCCTTTGAAAGTCCTACTCAAAGCTCGCTTCGTTCAGTGTTGAGTTTCATTATCAAATTAAAAGTTTTTATTTTTGTTTTTACAGCGCCTCGCTTCGAGCATTTTGCTGTGTTGCTGTAAAACCGAATGCGTGACCGCTGCCGTCATAGAGGGTTTAAGTCGAGAAAATGAATTAATAAAACACCAAGTAGGGCGTAATTTATTTAATTAGTTTAATTTTGCTGACCGCGCAGCTCAGGGTGGAATGATTTTAATGAATGATGATGTGTAAGTATTATAAAAAGAAATGAAAGAGGAAAATATAAATTTTACTTCGAAGGAGACAGAGGTACAGTGAATAATGCTGGCACTTTTTAATGAAAGAATTTTCCAACACCATTTTTTTTTTGACACTGTCCTAAGTAATATTCCAAGGATAAAGAAACGTGTCTTTCTTCATTTAAAAATTCAAGTAATACTATAAGATCATATTCGATATCTAACTTTGTATCATTTGGTTTCAGTTTTCTATTAAGTACAAAATCCTGAGTCTTGAACACCAAACTATCCTTGTTATCCCGAAAGTTTTAACAACACTTTGATACGATCTTTGCAATAGATACTTCAAACATGCTCCCATGTAACAAAAATCTTGTTTATTTTGTTCAGAACTGTTCAGGAATTGTTATGGGTTATAATTTTCAATAGGAAAAAAACATAAAATTCATAAAAATCATGACAGGTGATCTACAAAAAATACACACACATAAGAGACTCACGTAGTTAGGGGTACTACGTGACTCTCTTACCTAGCCACTTTCGTTTTCCCAACTATTGGGTAGGTTTTCAATTTCCTGATGCACCTTTCACCTGCCAGGGTTGCGGGAAAGTCCGAAAAAGGATACCAGGACCCTTGGCAACAGGCAACTGAAGGAACACGGGTGGGTTTTAGTCAGTAAAAGTCTGACACGTCTCGTCAAGTCGGGAGAAGTCTATTTACGAGTACCCAACGTCAAAAAAAAGAAAAAAAGATGCACCTTTCAGTAGAATATGAATATTTTACACCACCAGCAGGCGTAGCATGGCGCTTTCTATCTCTACAAAGAATATAAATAGCTTTTTCTATACAAAGTGACAGTTCGTTTCTTCATTTTTGACATCCACCGTAGAAATCCTTCTACAATCTGTCATTTTGTCTTTCATTTCTAACGATCTTTGTCTACGATCTTTTTGTAGGTAGACTATTTCGGAAGAAAGTTTTCTATCCTTACTGTCAAAATCACTCTGACAACCGATAAATCCTATGACAAAACAAAGAATTATGTAAAAGAGTGAATTTCGTAAAAAATGCAGTTGACTCTCTACTTTGCTGCCATCGTACTGTCTACAGGAAACGTCATTTTTGTCAACTCTTCTGTCGACAAAACGGTGCTCATGCTACGCCTGCTGGGATCCACACCCCAATTGCTAAAATTTTAGAACCTCTGCTAGGTAAAATAATAATTTTATAAACTTTGTAGTCATCAAATTAAACCAGACTTGGTTTCAGACCGTGCACTAACTGTGACTTCACATCCAATTAGCAACATAAATGTCAAGTTAGTAGTTCATTTTAGAGTAACACGGAGTATGCGACACAATTTAGCCTCATTTATCTGCTTGGACGTGTAGCACCAGTCATATTTGCACGGAAGGAGGTAAAAAACGGCCGAGCGCGTGTCGGACCACGCACAGTGAAGGGTTCTGTAGTTGGTTATGAATATTTTCGCATGCACAGTAGGTATTGGTGCCGATTCTGTTGTTCACAAACTAAACTAAATTTAAGTTCAGTGCATCTTTTTCTTTCTATTTCAGTAAGAAAAGGACAGAAGATAAATTTTAGTTTAGTCCTGTCAAACTAATTGGACGCGCCTGACGTAAATTGACGTAGGTACTAATTTTAGTAAGTATAATTACGTTTTTGTATAGTCGCTGTATCAATTGTATGGGCGCTGATTAATTTGACAGGACTAAACTAAAATCTTCTACTAGCTGACCCGACAGACGTTGCCCTGTAAATTTTAAAATTTTCGCAATTTTCTTAATTTTTTCTTTCATAAGAACTTTCTCCTGACAATAACAAACGCAACAGAAAAACAATTTGCGAAATCGGTCTAGCCGTGACGCATCACGCGTGATGGCATGACCAAGGGAAATAGGGATTTATTTTTATATATATAGATAGGCGTAACGTAGGCTTAGAAAAAAGTTATGTTTGAGTTGAGTTTCCGTCTAAACCTTTTGGCTAAGGAACCCTAAAACGCGGCCAAAGTAAAGAGGCTAAATTAACTAGTTACATAAAAGTGAAAAACGACGCTCGCTAGGAACACGAGCAGAACCGTGGGCTGTATTTCTCAGCAGTATTTTATAAGCGAGTTTTGCTCATCTCCGATCATTTGTCCACGTAATTGCGAACGCTTTGCCTCTCTGTGATGCGACGCCTTGTTTTAAAAGGAACTTTTTTTTATCCACCTCTGATTCTTCACGCCACTAGATTGGCTGTGAAGGGAAGTAATACAAAATGGTTGTAATTTATTCTATTTTGTTTTTGTGTAATATTTCTTTAGTGAGATAAATATATAGCAACATTTTTGGTGAAAATATCCGTGTATGTTTTCGCGGCCGTATTTCATGATTTACATACGTTTATGACGTCATTAAGGCCCTAAATGATTTACTTTTGGTTATTTTTCTCGCTGAAATAATTCTGGTCCTATTATGAATTCCCTCAATGGATAAATTCTTTACTTACTTAAATATTAGGCTCTATTATCCGTGACAAAATAAAAAAATTTTACGTAAAAGTCATGTCCTAAATAAAAAACACATTAAGACCTGTCATAAATAATATTATCAAACTTTTCATATTTTTCCTTAAAATGCTTTAAGATTAAAGACATCTTAAGCTTACAAGGTACCTACTTTGACTTATTCAATTACTTTTGGAAGAACCTTTGGGAAAGCTCCTAATATTGAACTTTTTTACTAATAGGTACTCGTATATATTGATGTCAACCCTTCAACCATATTTATATTTCAACTATATGGATATTTTGTGTCCGAAAAAGATTCTATTCTATTCAATTTTATATTTCCTTACCTTTGATCTTTGATAGATAAATAGATCTTTGATAGTTTTAAATTTTTCGGCATTGAGTGAAATATTGATGGATTAACATCATCATAGCGATTGCAAGGCCAGTCCCTTGCATTGCAATGGGCTTGTGCAATCGCACACCGTGTAACTCGATTTTCGACCACCCAGATTGCCTACCGCCGCCGCCGTTTATCGATTCGCATTTCCGCCAAAATCGTCTCAAGAACACGTCTACCCCAACGGTCATCGGTCGGTGGTTTTCTGCGGTAATTGAGTTACGACCGCGATGCGACAACCATTCGGTACATTCGCCAAGATTTGATATGATGCCACTACCGTTTTATGACCTTTTAAACTGGCGCTTGTAGCTAAGTTATAACAGCAGCACGGGCCAGTCGATTAGGTTAAGCTTCGCTTGCCGCGGTTGATGGGTGACCATATTTACATACCATGACCTCTCAGTGCCGTTGATCCCGGCTGTCATTCGTGCATCTTTGACAGTTCTTACAGTCTTCGGAAGCCCGAAAGTTTGATAAACAGTCCTACCTAAGGGCATCGTCTTACCAAGTAACTGGGTTGTGGACGTGAGATAGGCAGTCGCTACATGTATATTACTGGTTACCGGTTACACTGGAAGCCGACCCCAACAAGTTGGGAAAAGGCAAGCCAGGTGACGACTTTACACCTTTTACAACAGCATAGACATTACAATAGTAATGTCTAATACCTACTACACTAAGTTAGACATCATTCGTCTACAAAACACGATTCCTCTCGGCTTCCTTCCCTAAATATGAGAATTACTAAATTCTATGAATTTTAGAACTCAATTCTTAATCAGCTTTCGATAAGGGGGATGCGTTAAGGGGGTACCTTAGACCTCCAACTAGTCATTTAATAATAAATATGAACTTAGAGAGTTATATTGATGATTTTTATGGTTAAAATTCTATAAATAATTATTTGATACGGTCGCGATTCATATAAAACCTGATAATGACCTGCAAATTACCAAAAACGTAAGAAAATTTGAATTTCATGAGCTACCCTGACGCGTCAGACCTTCGTCACCTTACCAGTTATTTAAAATTCATATTTAATGTCTCATTATAATTCAATTAGAGTTTTAGTTCCTAATTTTGTTCAATTCATCCCAAGAGTTGAAACGCAGTAAGTAAGGAGGCAATCTGTCACGAGGCCAACGAGGTCTCTCAATACCCCTTTGGGAAGACCCATGTCTTCGAACTGTTCTGTTTATTTAATCTAATGGTCAATATTAGATGTAGGGTTGATAGGAACTTATTTATTTATACAGGGTGTAATTGAATTCATGGGCATCTTTTTAATGACCTCATAAGAGGATGCCCATCAATTCAATTTCACTCTGTATAGAAAATGGAGTTTCCAGTGTTAATGGCAAAACGGTGATATGAGAATTTTCTAGGAGACTTTGACTTTGCTAATTAAATTTTAGCACATCCAGCCTATAATGTTCCCACTGCTGGGACACAGGCCTTCTCTCTGTGTGAGGGAGTGGGCCGTAATCCACCACGCGGGCCCAGTGCGGATTGGTAGATGTCACATTGTGTTATTCAATTTTAGCATAATCATCTTATCTTCCTACTGCTAGGATACAGGCCTTGTCTCTATGTAAGGGAGTGGGCCGTAATCCACCACGCGGGCCCAGTGCGGGTTGGTAGATTTCATATGTCTTCGAATTTTTTGGTTTTAGGACATGCCGATGCCGGTTTCCTCACGATGTTTTTCTTCATCGTTTTGAGACCAATGGTGATGAAATAATTTACAAAAACTAAAGCGCCTGAATGGGTTTGAACTTTTAATTTAATTTTTCTTTTGCGAACCTCTAGCTTTTGCAAAGGAGTTGCGCTGTGCGAGGATTGAAAATTGAACCGATCTTTTTGGTTTTGCCCTAGCTTCCTTGTACAGCTCTGATGGCACCAAAGGTGAAATAGGTTTAAACGAAAAAGTTTTAACACAAAACAACGATCTCGAATTTCGATGCGGATAGGTACACTCATGACCATCACCTAGGTAAGTATACAGTGGGTAATATTCCAAAGCGATAGTTAGTTAGTTATTCTCGTGAAATAACGATTGCAATTTTAAAATAAGACCAACTTCGTAATAGTATAAGTTCGAACATATTATATTGTTAATATAGTATCTTCGTAACGTTTTATAATTTCAACTAGCTTTTTCCCGCGGCTTCGCCCGCGTGGATGTCGGAAAATATCCCATGGGAACGTACTACCGGGATTAAAAGTACCCTATGTGTGAATCCTAGTTATAAACTTTCAGCCGTTTTTACGCCAATGCGGAACACACATCCAGACAAATAGACAAACGGACAAAAACAGATAAAAATTGAGGAGAAAATTCCTAGTGTTACTTGGAAAACAATCTATGCTTGTAATTGTAGTGTGCAAAAAAAAAAAACACACTAACCTAACAAAAATTGATGTAACAAAATATTTTTCTGTGTCCAAATTGCCCTTTTTTGAGAGAAGAAGAGGCCATTACTTCCCTCCATTGTTATAACGACGTTACTTCAAGTTCGTAAGTGACACCCGCGACTGCCTCCATTATGAAACGAGTCAAGGTGACGCGAATAAATAATATTCAGTACAAGTTATATTACCAAGTTTAGTGCTGAGGGTGTATTTATATGAATAAGTTATTTTAATGTGGTAGTAACGTTGAAATATTTGTCGTAAGGGGAAGATTACCAGTCTAAAAGTTTATGGTCCTAATGTAGGCTCTAGTAACGCATCACATGATCTTTAGTGTCCCATTGTTTGTGATACTGTGGCGGCATCTACAACGCCACATGCGAACTACGCATCAAACCTGCAGGCGTAGCATGAGCACCGTTTTGTCGACGGAAGAGTAGACAAAAATGACGTTTCCTGTAGACAGTAGACAGTACGAGACGGCAGTAAAGTAGAAAGAATCAACTGCACTTTTTACGAAATTCACTCTTTTACATAATTCGACTCAGAATTCTTTGTTTTATCATAGGATTTATCGGTTGTCAGTGTGATTTTGACATTAATGATAAAGTTTTCTATCATTAATGTCAAAATCACACTGACAACCGATAATCTTCCGAAATATTCTACATATAAAAAGACCTAGACAAAGATCGTTAGAAATGAAAGACAAAATGACAGATTGTAGAAAGATTTCTACGGTGGATGTCAAAAATGAAGAAACGAACTGTCACTTTGTATAGAAAAGGCTACGTCTATTCTTCGTAGAGATAGAAAGCGCCATGCTACGCCTGCTGACGTCACACATATCCTGCATAGCGCAAACAGTCTACCGCGCCATCGATGTATTATAATTAAGTCCGCCTTTGTACATTTGTGTGCTTAAAGAATGAAAAAAAAATAACTTCCCGACATCAATCGTCGGGCAGTTGCCCGCCAGACATGACACTCGTCTGGTCGGGTCGTCAGTTGTGTTTCTAAAATCATCAATAATCACTTGAGATTTGCTACTTTTCTCAAATCAGAAACCAGGTGTTATCTACACTAATATTATAAAGAGGAAAGATTTGTATTTTTGTGTGTATGTTTGTAATGAATAAACTCAAAAACTACTGCGCCGATTTCAAAAATTCTTTCACCATTAGAAAGCTACATTCACCCTGAGTAACAAAGGCTATAATTTATAAAGATTACACGCGGGCGAAGCCGCTGGCGGCAGCTAGTACTTAGATAAACTAAGTTGTTACTAAGTTGTTGTTGTTGTTAAGTTGTTGCTGATTACTGTTATCTTTTTGTATGCACGTGTTTCTGTGACAACTAAACCTATTTATTCTTTCTTCTTTCTTCTTTATAATCAATACTATTGTCTTATAAGCCTAACATGTAGTGAATTGATTTCAGGCAACATTCTATGAAAAAAACTGTCCTCTCTAGGAGAGCTTTCTTGTTAATGTCATTAGCGTTATCTGCAATTTATAAAAAAATATATATTCTACGCCAACATCCGTTCCCAAAGCAATACCCTCGATGGATCCAAGATTTATTCTAGCTTCACATTTTCTTCAGCTATTTATTTTTCGCTCCTGAAACTTGGCGAAGGTAGAATCTATCCTGCAAGGAGATCTATTCATCTTGCTCCGTGCAATTTACATACAAAACAAACTTTTTTATTCGACTTCTTTGGATCCATCTTAGGGAACATAAAAGAACTTTCCCATCTCAGAATAACGACTCTTTGGTAAATTTATTGAGGTTACTTTAGCAAAAGTTGATACACTAATAACAATAGACAGTTATTGTTGCGCCGTTGTTGGTAAAATATGAAGTAGTCTATGTCTATAAACTGTTGTCTTTATTCTTTGGTAATATTACTTAGAAATTAGTTAGTAGCTT
Source organism: Lithophane socia (assembly GCA_947522985.1). Taxonomy (NCBI): domain Eukaryota; kingdom Metazoa; phylum Arthropoda; class Insecta; order Lepidoptera; family Noctuidae; genus Lithophane; species Lithophane socia. Next base: position 5,592,793 of record OX383267.1, read on the forward strand.
TGATTATTTATACAGGGTGTTAGGGTAAACACCGTTATCCTTGCAACTAGTGGTTTGGTTTCATTTATAAAACGTAATATCAATGGAAAATTACAACTTTTTTTTAGATTTAAATTTTACCACAAGAGACGCAAGTTCGTTGCCCTATGCGCTAGGGCAACGAACTTGCGTTTCAACACGGGCGGGGGGTACGGGATGTGACCTGACCGGCAGCGAGCGCGATCCCTCCCTTAGTCAGTCAGCTGTTTCGCTAGCAAGCACGGTGTCAGATAGAAACTTTATAAAAGAAAAAAAGAAAGAAAAAAAAAAATTCTTTTAATAAAAATAACGTTTTTTTTTAGTTGTGTTCGGTCATTTATTTTTATATTTAAGTCAACTACCCATGGTTTGAATGACAAGAGTGTTTACCCTTACATCCTGTATGTCTAGATCAGGGATGTTGCGGATGCAGATTTTCTCACATCCGCGGACGCAGATGCGGATATTTGAAAGCTCACATCCGCGGATGCGGATGCGGATGCGGATGTTAAGTTTTTTTTTCAAATGTCACTTTGCGCCGCATTAATTAATGCGGATGCGGATGCAGATGTCCAAATCGATGCGAAAGCTTCGCGGGTGAGGATGCGGATGCGGATATCCGCAACATCCCTGGTCTAGATAGACAGACAAGCCATCTTTGTTATGCTGGTGTGCGTGACAGCTACGTCTTACACTCGCGCCACCTCATTGTGCTTTTCAGTATGCGTGCATTTAGCGGCCAACAGCTGGACGGTACCTATACGTATAGTAAAATAGTAACGAGGTTTTTGAACGAGTCTGTTGCCGAAAATATAGTTTTTAGATTTTTTTGATAGTTTTTTAGACAAATTAAAAAGCCGGTGACACAGACAAATCGAACAGACTACGCTGTTCGATTTAAGCCCTAACACGTGTGACTTCGGATTTTTAATTTGTCTGTCTGTTATGTCTTGTTTATACCTTTTTAGTTGACTTTTTTCCGTAGTTGGGTTTTAGTTTTATAACTTTTATTTTTACTCCCAGTAGTACCTACGACCCGTGGGATATTTTCCGCCATCCACGTGAGAGAAGCCGCGGGCAAAGGCTATTCTAGTATTAATTGCTCTCTCTGTAAAGCGCCAACTCTCTTTAGTAATAGTTAGCATTGCAATTCAACCATAAGATCCAACGAACAGCATTTCTTTTAAAAACCACCTTATAACAAAGCTTCTTTTTATTCCTTCTGTATAATATTTTTTTACTGTGTAAAAAATTTGTTAGCAGTTATTTGGTACAAAGGTAAGAATGCATCTCGGTTGCACAAAAATTCTTTGTAACACAAAAATTCTTTGATAACAAAGAAAACTTTCGCGCAACTGAATTGCAGAGAACTAAATACTTAACAATTAATAAAAAAATATTTTTCAAAACATTTTCAAGTTGATTGAGATATTTATAAAACTGAGCACACCACATGTGATTTTAAGTGGTCACATTCTCGGAACGTTGTGTTGCCGATGAGAAAAATATAATATCTACACTTTTTAACAGAAAAAAAATATAAAAGAGGTGGAAGAGACATCGTGCATAAAATATGCAGTTCCTTTCATATTTTTATGAGCTGTCTGGCAACATTATGTGAAACTAAAGTATAATATACATAATGCCTATGAAACTACAAGGTACTGAAATATTTTTAATACAAGCGTAATTTTGTTTTGACTTTGAACTAAAGAAGGGTGAGCCATGACACTTTTACAAAATAAAAAGTGAACCAAACTAACGTCCTCGAATGGTCACCTCAAGGTGTCACTCATTGTGTGACTTTGGAAAAGTCAAGTCAAAGGTCACCTATATTTAAGTAAAAACACACCTGTCAACCCAAATAATGGGTTTATTAATCAGCTCAAACCAACTACTAATTTTATCTACATTCAAATTGTTTAGTCTATAATTTTCGAAGCTATTTAACGGTGAATTTGATTAGATTCTAACGTTACCATTTGGATTTTGTTACAAATAACTATTGTGTGTACTTGTGTAGTCCTAATTTTGGCTAATTAATGGATGAAATGCCAACATTATTACCTTATAATCCAGTTAAAATTCAAATAGATGGTATTTAATTGGGTTTGGTACAAATAATTTTGTAAAATATTTCGAAATATTTGAAGGCAGTATTGAATGGTTGGAAAATAATCATAGGGCCAAAACAAGTGACAATCGCTTCGAAATCGTTTCGTATTTCTACAACGACTTACAACAGGATTGACATGAACTTTTCGATAGCTTATGTCAGTCCTATACATTTTTGCTTTTTCCATCATCGTTATCGCTGATAGAATGTCACTTTGTCTAGGGTCAATACATGTGTTACATCATCCATGTTCACCATGTTCACCGATTGTCACCATGTTCATGTTGTATGGGATAGCTGATTATATTTTTGCGATTACGATGTTGGTCCCATAGATAAAGTTGTTCAGTTTGATGGTCATTACCACCCCCTTAAATATGGCCACATAAATAGCCTAATTATTGAACAAGGTAACTTGTTAAAGCGTATTGGTGGAATTCCACAATCGGCAATATTGCAGACTGACACGCACGGCAGACGACCACAGACCGCCACGCACCGCGCGCCAAGGAGCTTCCGATGTCGGCGATACCCCGCACGTACACCTTCCCACGGTCTGTCGTCCGGGCTCGTCGGTCCGCAAAATCGCGGATCGTGGGATTTCGGTATAAGTGGTAATATTTTTCAAAACCAAGAAATCGTAGTTATAATTTTGGGCAGGTTTAAACGCCATTGTCCAGTTCATGCCGCTAAAAAACAACTCGAAAAACAAAATCATTCTTGAATACTACGATGATTACAAAATTCCTTTTATTGCAGTGTCATTAATTACACCAGAGACACAAACCGAGCACTAATTCAAATTAGTTTATGTTTATTTTAATTTAATATCGCTGATGGTCGGCAGTTGTGAATTCATGCGATCTGTGAACATCATGAAGTTATCAAGCGGAGAAGGGCAACTTTAAACAAACTATCAAATTTTTGTAAAATTAATTAAAAAATATAATATATGCGTTAAAAATCCATACTAATATTAAAAGCGAAAATAACTCTGTCTGTTTCACACCTAAATCACTGAAACGATGGTTATGAAAGACATATAGGTAGTTTGGGATTTGGGATCTTGAAAAGGAGATGGGAGGCTACTTTTCATTCTGGATCGCAAACGTTCTCGCGAAAATAATCTACAGCTGCAAAAAAACATTGTTGAAAAAAGGATCAGTAGATTGACCTATAATTTACTAAAAGTAGAAGAAAGGACGATTCTTCTGACAGACACAAAAATGCCAAAATACCTAAAATACATCAGCCTAAACACTGTTTTGTTTTATAATTGCTTTTAGGGCAATTTTTATCTTTTCACCATTATTTGTCGAACACTGGTCACAATTAGACAAATTGACCTGAAATAAAACAATCTAAAATATAGTTCTAGGTTGGGCCTTTTACAGGTCATTCGTATTTATGTCCGGCCACGAGCCATGAGCCACGCTGTGGTACTGACCGCACCTATTTGCCCCAACAAATGAGTCACGTTAACCGACACTAAAATGTAAAATGTAAGTGCAAATTAAAGCTTGAAATTAAATATTGTATTATATTTTTGTGTCAATAGATTTGCGGTGGTTTATCACATAACATTATGCCTGTTTTTCTCCGAAGGGTTAGGCAAAGGTGTGCCCATTATTACATTCACATTTCGCCAGTTATGTTTAAGCCTCGCGGTTTAACGCGCTTAAGGTTGATACTGACCTGCAAATTGTAAAAAACGTAAGAAAATTTGAATTTCGCGGGCCACCCTAGCGCATCCACCTTAAGTCTCGATCCCGGTCTCTTAGACGAGGAATAAGAAATGATTAGTTACGCTTGCTGTGTTATTATATCTGTTATTTTATTATTTTCAATGGCTCTATCAGCACTTTGATGGTAGAATGTTCCACGTATTTAAATTAAATTGAAAAATTTACCTTTTAGAATACAATTATTAATTTGTGGCGCGATTCGGCGAACTTCGGAAAATAACTTTGAACTAAATGATTACCAAAACGAAAAATCAGCCTCAAAAGCCAGAAAATTAATACGTGGAACAATATTTTATTACGTAAAACACAACTTATTAATTAGTTCGGTTTTTATATTAATTACGGTACTAATTGGCTACTACAACCACTTCCAAGAAACAGGGACGTATTTTTACCAGTCGTATTTTATTACCGATCCACAAAAGTACCACAAAAAATTAGTTTATGGTCTATATAGGCACTCGGTGTTTTTTTTACGCACCTTCGGCGCGCGTGTACGCTATGCAAACATATAAACCGCTGCTTTGTTCAAGGCATAAACCGCGCCGTGGACATAGTCCATTAGATGTTTTTTTGTGTAATCTTGTCTGAATTTAATTCTTACAGCAGAGAGTAAATTAAGCACTTATTTTCAGCACCTTTTTATTACCCTTTTTTTTTTTTTTTGAGTGTGGAAAATCATCAAATGACTTCTCCCGCTCTGGGCGGAGCGGCAGGCCGTGTCAGACTTGCCTTTTTATCATCCTACCGTTCTATTCTACCTGTGCTATTTGCCACATATCAGCATCACAAAATACAAACAAAAGAATAGTAGACCATTCCGTGATGAAAATATTAGCTAATCCCAAGTTCGTGGCCGGGCTGATTACTCAGGATGCGCTGGACATGAAAATAATAAATTAATTGTTATGCTAAGTGATTACCAACTTAAATTGTCCGTATAATCAAATCACAACGCTTGTTTGAAATAGCTATAACACGGCATATTGACGTTGGGTGACAATTTGCTAAACAATTAATTTCTCTGACTATACATTTTTGTTGGTGCCTCGTTGGTCTAGCTGGTAGCAAGCATGAGGTCCTAGGTTCGAATGGGGTCCTTCAAAGCGTTATTTGGTTTTTCCACCTGGAATTTCTCAGTACCAGGCCGGAGTCTAGATTCATGCCCGGTTGATGGCAATAGGCTTAAACAAAACTGGCGAAACTGAGTGTACTAGGTACATCTCTGCTTAACCCTTCGGGGAATACAGGCGTCATGTTACGTGTATGTTATGTATACATTTTAGTATTGCCACTTGTAGATGTTATTTTTGAATACCTCAACAGCAACCTAAACAACAATATTATTTAACTGTCACGATTATTAGAGGTCCTGACTAAGTAATATCAGCCGCACGGGTCGATCCATCAGGTTAAGCTACGCTTGCCTGGGTTGGTCCGTGGATGGGTGAACATCTTTACATACCGAGACTTTTCCATGCCTCGGAAAGCACGTTAAGCCGGTCCCGGCTGTCATTTATTTATTTATTTATTTATATATACTTTATTGTACACCACAAAAATATATAACGAAAGGGAAAAAAAACAAACACTACAAAATATACAATGGGCGGCCTTATCGCTTTCCGCGATCTCTTCCAGGCAACCTTCCTTGTGGATCTTTGACAGTCGTTACGGGTCGTCAGAAGCTCGAAAGTCTGACAACCAGTCTTACCAAGGGGTATCGTATTAGGTACCCAGTTACTGGGTTGTGGAGGTGAGATAGGCAGTTGCTCCATGTAAAATACTGGTATTCAGCTGCATCCGGCTAGACTAGAAGCCGACCCCAACATAGTTGGGAAAAGGCAGATGATGATTATTAGATACTAATTACGATTCATAAATTCCAATATCTTTTGTTTTGTTTTATTTTGAAGAAGAATTTATTTTGTTTTGTTTAATGAAGAATTTGTTAAGTTATATCTAAGAAGGCTTTGTTTTAATTTCTATGTTTCTTTTTACAATATTTTCAGTACCTTGTTTTTAAATTGTGGGAACTTCTAAATGGTTGTGAAACAAGTGCATGACTTACCTTTATAGATACTGACTGCAAGCTTTCTGAAGAATAAAATGAATAAACCATATCGATCACATCTTACCAATATCCTAAACCCGGATTCCGGAAACCAAACACCTTCGAATCAACTGTCGTATCAACCCCAAATAACAATTATAATGTTAATTTGGCGTAATTACTAAGATTTAATTGCAAACGTGTTTATGCTAATTAGTCGGTTCTAATTAGAAGCAGTTCGTATGTGTTTGATCTCCTTAGTGGTAATTACTTTAATATGTGCCTCTTATGTAATTCCGTAGCTTATGCTTGGGCAGATTTGATCTTGTAATTTGAGATTGTGGCACGGAGGAGTGAAGACATGGAGTGCTTATAAATAGATATATAGATAAATCGATTCGCACAAAAAAGACATACTTCAATATGCACGAGCACGATTCAATAATAACAAATAACACGCATATTAAGGAAATACCTACAAGGTGCCAAGAACCTACAAGGTAAGGTGCTGGTAGGACCATAGTTTTACTACTAAGCTTGTTTTCGAAAAGGATGCTCAAGAATTAATCTGCACTCAAATACAGAATGACAGTGACAGATTCGTTCTAATGTATAGCGAAATCAAGATTCATGCTTTAACTTAGCATTACTCTGTACCTCAGTTTAATTATTTGAGTGGTGATACAGTCTATTGGCATACCGAATCAGTGTATTTAGAGAGCATCATGCAAAGTATTTTACGAATAAAATGGGTTATAGTTTCCTAGAATATAACTCAATAAACTATCATATCCAATTCGAAATTGTAATTGGGCATTAATCGTTTAAACCTTAGCACTCCATATGCTAGTTAGTCTGTGGCTTGTCTGAAAGTAAACATTAATTTCTTTCGTGTATGATACAAAAATCTCACAATATTATATTAGCAAACTGCAATAATATTAGCATTAAAGCGCAGTTCTCAACCTTTTAATACTATGATACATGAAAATGAATAAATAGTAACGTAAAAGCGAAGCAAGTTGCAAAGTAAATAATCATCCTTTTGTTTATATCAAGGAGCACGGAATCACTGTAATACTACCTAATAAAATTCGTGGCACCAAAAGTGCGTTGAGCGCACTACTAAACTACTGACACTGAGGCAATTCAAAGCCATCATCAGTTCCTATAGGTACTTCATTTGTGTCGAACCATTCATTTGTGTTGTACCTACGTCATTTGTGTCGAAGTGCGAGAAAACGGTAACACACTTGATTTGTATCACAAGTGTTGACACGACGTTGCGGGAAAGTCCAAAACTTGCGGGAAAGTCCGAAAGGGATACCGGGACCCTTAGCAACAGGCAACTGAAGGAACACGGTGGGCAAGTCTGACACGCCCTCCCTCTCCGCACACGGGAGAAGTCATTAAAATTTGATGATTTCCCACCCTCAAAAAAAAAATTGTTGACATGGCGCTCTAGCAGCGGCCATTGAGGCTATCTATGATATATTTTATTCCTTGTCTTTTTTATTATCCCTTGTAGACTCTAGATTTTCAATTTTGTTAAGTACCTGGTACTTGTTGACAGGTCTATACTGTCCTCCCCTATATATTAACACTGTAATTTGCAGACATTATAAAAGCCAATTATTTTTAAAAGAGTTACCGCGGAGTTTCTTGCCGACTTTTCTCCATAGGGAACGACCAATTGGAACCGTGCACCTAGCTTATGACGTTTCATTATTTCTCATGTAGGTTTACGTGAAATAATTTTTTTTGATTTTGATTAGCATTGTAAAAGCCGGAGGAGAAATAATATTACCATTGCATTCTTTCTCTTTTTACGTTTTATGCTAAGCCAATAAGGTTAATATAGCTAGGTGCAGGCGTCTCGTTAGAAGCAGCTGTTGAATTTCCATATTAAACGTAAAATTAATAAATGTAGCAATAGTTGGCTAATTAAAATGTATTTCGAAGCGAAAGCTATCGTTAGTTGAGCGCACACGTACGGTACGTGAGCGAAGCGACTCGTGTACTAAAGGAGTAAGGAACGAAAATGGTGCAGTTATTGATTGTTAGGTATTTAATACAGGGTGTAAAAAGACCCATCACATAGCCATCAACTACGCATTCTGTACATCAAATTAAGTAACATAGCACAAAAATTGCTGGTAAACAACTTTTATCTTGGTGTGAAAAATCACTGTTTACGGTAGTACGCAACGTAACAACACATGCAAAACATTGTGTTTATGGCATGCAAACGGTTCAGGCTTTGTGGGGGTATTTAAAATTAATATATAACATTTAAAACTTGCTTTCTTTAAAAAACGTCTGAAAAAGTTGGAACATTGACCTTCAATATCTCCGTAACCAGAAGGTTCCCAGGCATGGCCAAAAAAAAAAAAAAACAAAATGACGGGAACAATAAGTGGTTTTTTTAAGTTAAGTTAAGCAGAGGTGTACCTATAGTACATCCACATTTCGCCAGTTATGTTTAAGTCTCATGTAAAAGGGGTGAGTCTATTGCCAACAGCCGGACTTAAATCCACTCCGGCTGCAGCATCTTCAAGCGAACGAGTTATAGGCAAAAGAGTTCCGCATAGCCAGATTAGTTGCTGAACTTTAGGCACGTTGCAGATATCTGCATAGTAATACACGTTCGTACCCACAATTTATTATTCTTTGAACGTGCTGTGGTGCATTTCCTAACCGATCCTACACTGGGTATGAAATCTTCTATTTGCCTTCTGCCTTTGTAAAACTAGAAACGACCTCAGAACAAAAATTTTTCGTCTCTTACAAAAAAAATCATACTGCTTTTGCTTCCGGCACTCTTCTAGCTCTAACCATAATAAAAAAAAAACTCACTAACGAAAAAAATAATATCCTTTGCAACGGCATCTACAACGCCACATGCGGACTACGTATCAAAGACATGGCGTCAGACAAATCCTGCATCGCGAAAACGGAGTTTACCGCGCGATCCGAATATTATAAACTTTCTGACATCAATTGTCGGGTGTTTTTATTTTTTTATTAATTTGCTCATCAGACACGAGACCCGCCTGGTCGGAGGATCCTCCCTTTCCTATAGATAGAAGATGAGTGAACTTTACACCCTGTTCTTCATACCCATTTATAACGGTACACTTAGTTTTTAAGAGACTGATCTATCTGAGTATTCTATCGTGTTGCAAATTATCTGTGGATTCATTCAACGGGATAAGGAATGAGACTAACTGTTTCATATTCAGTCCAATTTGATTCGTGGTTTGACATTGAGTAAGTAAGTATCTATCTACAAAACCCGGAGACAATAGCTCATACTATCATAATTTATTGTGTGGGAATGCAATAGACGTGTGGAACTAATTGTGTTTAAAATAGAATAAAGTATTTGTTTAGTAAAACCTGGCAACTTTGCCCTATAATTCGTTTTTTTTTTGCATTAGTTGAGTTATTTTCGAACACGTTAGTTAATGTCATATTGTGTTTGTACCACACAATACTATAAGTTCATTACTCGATATTTATTAATAGAAATATCCAGAAAAATGTATGTGTGTTAGTGAAAAAAACAAGTTTATGTGTTGGGCAAAAAATCATATGCTTCTGGCAACTTTGCCAACTTTGAATATTTCTAATATTATAAACAGTATCCATATTTTAAAAATGCCAGAATATAAATACAAGGCAAAGCAGTATTGTATCAAATTATGAGATGAATAAACATATTCCTTGTCCTTTAAAATTGACTGGGCAAAGTCGAAACGCCACCTAGAACATTTTTCTTAAAATAATTATCAATATCCAGGGCTGTCACCATTGAAAAAATTCTACATTTTAATACTTAATGAAAAGCTTTTTAATGTCAAATATTTTTAATGACTTTAATAAATTCAATAAGCACAAATTAATTATAGTGGATACAAAATAAAGTTCTACGCTATAATGCTAGCTGTTAGGCATCTTACAGCTAGCATTATATACCGTAGATCTCACAAATTGATAGTAAATGACAAAATCATTGCAGTTTTTCAAGTTAAATATCTATTTAATTTGAAAAAACTGCAATGATTATCGATTCGCACAAGGGCTATTGTGCATTTAAACGTTTTAAATTATAAAATAATAACATTCAACGAACGTGCAACAACGTTATAATAAGTACGTTTTAAATTTTAATCATAAAGTCAAATAATACAAAACAGTACCTAAACCTATCTTAAGGAACAATTGAGATCAAAGAACACTTAAACATAGGTGAAGTGTGTGTGTGACTATAATCAAATTCGCTTCTTGGGGCCCGGGTATAAGCCAAGGTCTTAAGTGGATTATTTTGAACTGAAGATCATGTCTAAGCAAATAGTGTTAATGATTTGGAAAAAAAATATGTAAGTAAGTAAGTTACAGGTGACAACCCTACGAGAAAAGAAATGGTGGGCAATGTCGCCAACCATGCACCAAAAACATGCATATAACTTTGCCCATCAACATATCTTACAATTTATGGGAGGTTTTGCATGAAATATTAAGTCTATATTATTCATTTCAAACATATTAACAGTGGCAAAAAAATTACTTACCTGGTGTAACTGCAACTCCACTTTTTGGAAAAGTTTTTGTACCGGTTTTTGCCCGCGAAAAACACTACCAACTTCTACAAGTTCTGACAGGCAACTGAAGTAACATCGGTGACATTAAGTCACTCAGTGTGGCCAGAAAAATGACGAATTTTGTACCACCGATAAAAAAATACTTCTAACTATTGACAAATTTGCTATGGATCGAGTTTTTCAAAAAATACACAACTGGGCAAAGTCGAACCTCAAGGGCAAAGTTGCCAGGTTTTACGGTATTTCCGATACAAGGCTGCTGCAGGTGCAGAAAACCTCAAACGGCGCAAATATTACCCTATTCGTTATGTTTAAGCCGTTTGGGATTGAAACACTGGGGCCTTGGGGTCCGAGTGCTCATCGAGTATTTCGGGACATCGCCAAGCCTCTTCGTGACTAGAGGAGTGGCCAATTTTTAGGTGAAAGAATCAATATGGCAATGCTGCTGGCAGCATTGCCATATTGATTCTTTCGCATCGCTGTTAGTGCAAAAAGTGCCCAAAGGGCTGGCCCTTTGAGCACTTTTTGCACTAACAGCGATGCGGGCGAACTTTTTGATGCCCTTTATTTTTTTTGTCCTTATCTACACTATTTTAGTTTTAGATTGTATTATATTTAAGATTTGTCAAAAAACGTATGTTTTTTTTATGAACACATTATAAAATATGGTGACATATAATTTAAGAATCCTTGTGCATTCCGCCATTTTGGCATGCAAAGAACTAAAAAATACTTACTTGTATTACCTACTACTAACTTATTTGTTTGTATACACCTTGCTGAAAGCCTCAAGGTGAGTGTGTGTTGGTTGTGAAAATAAACGTTAGGTACCAACGATTTAAACATCCCATTACGTAAAATAAATAACTACTCTCAGCACTAAACGCGGAAACTGAATAGGTAGCTTAATAATTATGTACACTAATAAATGGGTAGCCAACATCGTTTTCCTGTGAGGATTCAACTAAAACTTTTGTGTCGAATCCCCTCGCTTTACCTCTTTCAAAATTCAGCTTATTCGCTCCTTACTCAGATGGCACGGTTCCTTCCCCTTTCAGTTCTAATTCCTCCTAAAGGTGTTTGTCCATTGCCGCCGACACAGAAATGAGATTATTCTGGACCGATTTCTGCAACTTCTGCTTGACGACATGATGATCTAGTGTCCACCACGCGACTGATCTCTATAACCAAGTATGTTGGAGTCGACTTCCAGTCTAAATGGATGCAGCTAAATACCAGTATTTAACTTGGAGTGATTGCCTATTTGACCTCTTATACCCAGTGGGTAATATGATACCGCTTGGAAATAATGGTAGTCAGATTTTCGGGTTTACGTGACGACTGACACAGATCTACAAATGACAGCCGGGACCAACGGCTTAACGTGCTTTCCGAGCCACGCAGGGGTATCTATAGCCAACAAAATCAATCTGCCTTGCCTTTTTCCAACTATGTTGGGGTCGGCTTCCAGTCTAACCGGATGCATCTGAATACCAGTATTTTACATGGAGCTGTCTATCAGACCTCCACAACCCAGTAACTGGGTAATACGATACCCCTTGGTAAGACTGGTGGTCAGGCTTTCGGTTTTCTGACGACCCGTAACGACTGTCAAAGATGCACGAATGACAGCCAGGACCAACGGCTCAACGGGCTTTTCGAGCCACGGAGGAGTCTCTTTATCCAACACTAAACGGAAAATAGTACGTCATGTGCAGGTGATCTCGAGTGTAGTGGCTTGTCTACTTCAACCGTATATTGTATTGTCGGCAAAGATAAACAACCGAAAATAAACTAAAATACCGACTAAACAAATAATATCGAGAATATACTTTTTTGTCAAGACGCGACGGGCCGAGTTCGAGAGGTGGCTTAGAACTCAAAATCGAAGGTCGAGATGAGGGCGCCCGGATGGCAAACGTGCGGTGGACATCCAGGTTGTTTTTTTTCTATTTCTAAATCTCTATGTGCCATTAATAGCTAGTGGCGGTTGACGATGCCAGTGGACAAACGCACCCTTACTATCCCTCCTTAAAATGCGTTTATTACAGAGCTGGAACTCTGTAACATATATTTATCACTCCTGCAGGACCATTCACAATTCTCAGTGGCATACTGAACCAGCTTCGTGTAAAGTTTAAGTTTTTAGTTTGTAACTTCGAGTTTGTCCAACAACAAGTTTGCATCGAGTTGCAGTTGGGCAACAAGTTGCTATAAAACTCTGTTGTATGTTATTCTTCCTCTTGCTCACCATTATGTGAGTAGTGTACTTTAATTAAAATAATATTTGAGTTGGTTTTATTTTGTTCGGGTTTATTCGTATATCATTTTGGAGTACCTACCTAGTTAGTAGTTAGTTTTGGTTTTATTGGGCTTCGTTCGACTGTTTTTAAGTACTTATTAGTTTAGTATATATTCGATCATTTTCAATTTTGAATCAATTTGTATTTATTGGTGTTCAACAGTTCATACTCGTTATAGGGCGCGTTCACACGTACAACAACCACACCTCATCGCAGAGACAAAATGTGGGCAAGCAGAGGTTACGTGTGATTAGTGTCGCTGGAACTTCTTGCAGTTGCGATGTGGTTACGTTGTCGCTAGTAGTTGGGATGTGGTTAGTTTGCAGACAGACAGATCGTTGTGGCTGCGACGTGGCCTTGATGTGGTCGGTATCGCCCACACGGTTAAGTTTGACGGTGAAATAAAGAAAGAAAAGAAAGTAAAATATTTTATTTGGGACACGCACAGGAAATAAAACAATAAAAACAAACATTAAAACTAATAAAATCAGTAAAACAAGTCCAAATGTGGTCCGTGTGAATAAACTTCGCATTTTTATACAAGTTAGCGCTCGTCCACGTGTTGTCGTTGTGGTGTGGTTGTAGTACGTGCGTTCGGGCCCTAAATCAAACTCGACCGTAATATTAAAAAAAGTTTTTCTATCTGATATTATCCCGATTTTCTCTGGAATTCCCCTTCACTAAATCTCGCTTAATGATCCTCCTATTAGATTGTATGTAACAGCTTTTAACTAGAATATCGAATTAACCCGAACACGGTCTTCATTGCCTAAGTACGAAACGTAGTTAATAATAATTTATTAGTGTGTGGTACATGGTAATGGTACGGAACATTTTGGTTAATTAATTGTTCAATACACATACGAGCCAAATTAGAGGGACGCCGTAACGTTGTGACGTATTTTACTCAGTAATGCTATGTATTTAGTATATGTAGTTGGTTGCAATGGGTTTATGTTGAATTACGTTTGAGAATGCATGTAGAAATAATTATGCAGGTAGAGGAAATGAATTTTGACATTTTTGTATATTTTGATTTTGATATTAGTTACTGATGACATAAGATTTCCTTTATTAACGGTTTGTAAGCAATGGCCTTTTTGATACAAAAAAAAAAAACAAACAAATGCTTAATTATTATTTGAGTTTCTAAAATCTTAAAGGAAGGGGGAAATGGTCATCTAAAATAAAAATAATAAATGACTCTTTAATTTCTGAAATGTACGAAATAATAGCCTGGCGTCGTTGTCTATTGCAGCCCCGCAGTACGCTAGTGCTATATGATCTACGTACCTATAGTGTTGCTTGCACATCGCCATTATCCGTAGTACAATAAACGTCTTTTCTTTTGTGTTACCATAATTGTGTCAGTAAGTGTATTTTCGTAGAGTACGACGTCCCACAGTGGGGAATACTGGCGTATCAGTCTACATATTCACTTCAGCACTTAGTCTGAGTAAATACTAGGTACACTCACGAGCATAAATTACTTACCACTACGCAAACTACAAAAGCGGTTTTCTCGTGAAATAAAAATTGCAACTTTGAAAAAAGACCTAATTCATAGTTTGTTTTGGATAATACTATGTTATGTAATAACACCTTATAATATCTATTTAAGTTTTAGGAGAAAATTGCTTATGAATCTTACGTAAGTTTAAGGCATAATAATGATCGTGACTGAACGTAATGGTTATTAAACATTATTGGAAAACTCATCAATGTTTAATATACTTAGACAAATGCTAACTAATATTTTAATTAACTTATGCCACTGTTAGCTCTTTAATGCGGTAATCATGGATGTTTATGTTTCCAATTTAGTAAGTTTTTCAGTAGGTATGGATTTTTTAACTGAAAACTTCTTTAATTAAATTTTTATTTATTTCAGACATAATTCTTTAACACAGTTTTACACTCATACATTTAAATTATAAACTATTTTAAATTTAAAAATTGTAAAGGGATTGCATTGTAACGATGCAAAAATTGACAAACAACGATTGAAAACGATTCAGAATACTTCCTCCCTCTGTCCCAATCTAAAGTTGGGTGACACGCGGCAAGTTATGGAGTCTGTCTGGTTTATGGTCTAAATTAAAGGCGGTTGATGTTATATTAATATGGCATGTATTTAATCTAACGTCTAATAATTCCCCTTTTGCTTTCCTGAAAATATTATTGAACACTTTAATATAATGATTGTGTATCTTTTTGTGATCGACAAATAATTCCTATTTTGTACTAAATAGCCAAAGTAACTACGATCCACTTGGATCCGCTCGCCGGGCGCTGGCGCGGCACTCCTCGCTTCGCTCACTCGGCTCGCGTGCGATTGGTCGCAGTTCTAACCTAACCTAACCCATTTGGTCGCTTAGTTACTACAACCAATACGGCTCCGCGTGGTTTGTCAAACTTCCAACCTAACTCACACCGTTTGGTCTGGGTGTAGCTTAATTTCTGCGACCAGCTGTGAGAAAAGGGCAGAATGGTAAAAAGGCTCAATTATTTAAAAAACAAACGTGTGCATCATTAGAAGCGCAAAAAGTTTGTAGACATTCATTTATTTAAAAAGCGCCCATCTTTAGAAGTTCAATAAGTTCTTAGAAGATCAGTTAAATATTTCCCAATTAAATCTAGAAGTCATCTTTTGAAGTTCAATAAGTTCTTAGAAGATCAGTTAAATATTTCCCAATTAAATCTAGAAGTCATCTCTATAAGTTCAATAAGTTCTTAGAAGATCAGTTAAATATTTCCCAAATAAATCTCGAAGACCTGAAAGTCAAAACAAGCTTTTAAAATAATTCAAAAGTGGCTCATTTCTATGGTTATTTATGTACAGTCTATTATCGCTTTAAAACAATGTTTTATAATACTCGGGAATAATTAGAAAAGTGATTGATTATTATTTAATCAATCACTTTTATGGATTCCTTGTTCGTTTACTTAAGTATTCAATTACCTTGTTCTAATTACTGAAACACAATCAAATTCAAATGTAATAAAAGCAATTATGTGCTGTTGGCTTTATTGTTTGGCTTTACATTACTTAGCAACATAAACTCAAAATTTCTACCTGTGGGGGTAGGTAGAAACTATACAACGCTACCCTACGCTACGATCCTTACATACTCCTTTTGCTTCGTTTACGTGCATACATCCGTTGACAAAACCCGTTTCTACGGTGGTCATGCTATGCGTGCAGAGGCCCTAGTCTAAGTTTCTTTATCTATCTCGACTTTGGGTATCGACCGCGTTCGGCGCTCCGATTGGCCTTTCACTGGCCTTCACTGGTGAAGGGCCAATAGGAGCGCCGAACGCGGTCGATGCGTAAAATCGAGATGTTTAAAAGAAACTCACACTAGGGCCTCTGCACGCATAGCATGACCACCGTAGAAACGGGTTTTGTCGACGGAAGAATACACAAAGTGACAGATTAACA
Organism: Lithophane socia; assembly: GCA_947522985.1. Classification (NCBI taxonomy): domain Eukaryota; kingdom Metazoa; phylum Arthropoda; class Insecta; order Lepidoptera; family Noctuidae; genus Lithophane; species Lithophane socia. Next base: position 5,609,074 of record OX383267.1, read on the forward strand.
ATCACAATCTGGCATTTTGTCTATTCTCCCATTGAAAAAACCCGTTTCTATAGCGGTCATGCTACGCGCGCTTGTTATACACGCACTTCGGTTGCAAGCACTACGCACCTGCCTTTCTGAAGAACGTCACCAATATGCTCTCCAATCAATTATTTATTATTATTTATTTATTTTTTTAAAATAACGTTGCCCCACACTAAGAATTTCTTCCTGTATCGTGGGTGCGTTTACAAACATAGAAACTCACATACACTAACACCCAGACCCGGAACAACTACTTGCAGATCATACAAATATTTGTTCCGTGCGGGTATCGAATCCGCGACACGTCAATAACTAACTATCAATAACTATATTATGTCCTTTTAGGGCGTCCCCTCCCAGCGTTTCCACTCACATCTACCGTGTAAATACTTTACTTATCTACTTTATTGATTTCCAAGTCCATTCAATATTACAGTACCTAATCTACATTCACTACAAGCAATGGTCATACTTACAAACTAACGTACTTATACTTGTCACAGAGTAATAAACACGAAACAGAGTACCTACTCAACAATGTAAGTAAAACAAACTTTTTATGTAAGTGCTTTGTGCTAAAATAACATGTAATGCTCACTCCCAAATATGTTCTTACCCTAAACATGGATCACGAGATTATCCGATGTTTCTTTATTCTATTTTCTGTGATAACACAATCAGTGAGTACAGTCATCGTGACAAGCGTTTCGCGCTGAGTAAGTCGATATATTCAGCCTATAACGTCCCCACTGCTGGGACACAGGCTCCTCTCTGTGAGAGGGACTGGGCCGTAATCCACCACGCGGGCCCAGTGCGGGGCGGTAGATGTCACATGTCTTGGAATTTTTGGTTCTAGGACATGCCTCAAGATGTTTTCCTTCACCGTTTTGAGAGCAGTGGTGATGAAATAATTTATACAAAGTAAGCCTGTCTGGGTTCTAACCTACGACCTACAACTCGTAAGTCGCGGCCGTTAACACTGGGCCACCCTGCCACCATATGGAATGCGAGACGAGTAAGGGCCAATTTCCCCAATGAAACTGAACGCGATCAGCACATCTAAACCACGTTCAAGAGCTGTCAGTGTCATAATTTTTAGGGAATATTGAGACTATCAGTTTCAATATTCCGTTAATTGCGGTAGCTGTTTAACGCGGTTTAGGTTTTATGTGCTGATTGCGTTCAGTTTCATTAGTAAAATTGGCCTAGAATGGTTCACTCGAGTGAAGGTTCATTTTTGTTTCATTACACGTTCCAAGACTCCTACAAAATTCTGGTCCTTTCATTTCATTTTCTCATTATTTTATAAACGAGTGAAAGATTCCTAGTTCCAAAATCAAACATTGTTCAATCGGTTATCTAATAAAGTCAGTTTTCACTTTTGATTCATTTTGGGTTCAAACGTTTAACTTCGAGTGAGAGTTCAAAGATCTTCGACTGAAGTATGAAAGGCAAAAATGAACAAAAAGTGAAGCGTCAATATTGGCTTAACTCGCTCATCCCTTGGGTCTGAAGTGTTGGATGAAATATGAATCCTCCTTGGACGTGCTTCCAGAATCACCGAATATTGGGTCTCAGCAGACTGCCTACATATATCACGACCATTATTTATGTGCGGTATTCTCGCTTTCGAGACATTACTGTCTCTTGGGGTATGTTTTTGCGATGGATTGCATCGTAAATTGAATGCAGTGAATCCTTTCTGAACTAAAAAACACTTGCTCTTTTATACAGTCAAAAATGCCTTGATGTTTAGCAGGAGAGTACTTTTTAAGACTTCTATTCCTGATTGTACATAAGAACTTAGTTCTACTAGCAAATAGTAGAAGCAAAACAAACTCCCGAGATAAAAGCTAATCGACAGAAAGTCTTACCTAATGGACAGGCACTAAGGACTTTCTACGTGTACCTATGTAATACATGTTTAGGTAAATGCTTGTCTTTTAATTTTGCTAAAAAAATCTTGTAGGTTTGGAACGAGTCGTTGGAAGCCGAACCGATTCCTATAATTTACGGACCGTTATTGGTTAATATTAGGTCACCTATGAAATCGGCGTTTTATATTTTTTTTAAACTTTTATGCACTAATGTTTAAAAACTAAGATAACGTATGCCACTTAGATTTTTTGTCGCTAAGTTAAAACAAAAATAGTGGTCATTTCTGCTAACAAAATGAGGAGTCATTTTTGAGGTATTTTTTATGTTTAAAAAACTATAAGTAACAAGGTTTTTTTACTATTGGTAGTTGTCTATGATGGTCATTATTCGATATAATACCAAGCAATTGATGAATATTTTAAATCATAGAAGTGACGAGGTTCTCTATTTGTGAGAAAAAAACGCCAATTTCATAGGTGGGGACCCAATATTAAGACTCTGTTATCTTTACCAATAATGAAGCAGAGACCATAGGTTAGCTTTGCATAATAGACCCTCTCTTAAGGAAGCAGCTATCACAGGTATATTAGCTTACGAATCTTTTTATTTGCCCAGTTTGGCAATAAAAAATGATACCATTGGTTAAAAAAAAAAACGATTTGTTTTTGTTTATACCATTGGTTATTCAAAATGACTCATTTTTGTTTATAGGAGCCGAGCATTAGTTATTACGATCTTAAAAGACGTGACCTTTCTAAAGATATCACAAAAACAAACCAAATAAACTCTCATCGTGTCTAAAAAAAAACTATAAAAATAGTACTTAAGTGGTGGCACTTGGGTAGCAAAATAAAGAATTTCTTACAAAATCACTATAATATTGAATCGTTCCGAACGGTTTAACGGCTTGATTGTGAAGCCCTCTCAGCGGTGAGCACGCAATCGCACCGATTTGTTGTTACGCGAGAACGGTTCGTCTGGAGATGCTCTAAAAATACACAGTACCGTAATAGAATCATTGTCAATATTAGAAACTGGTTTGCACTTGAGAAGTATTGAGAGTATGGTTTCTGTAAAAAAGTTAGATTAAAATTAAAGATTAAATTAAAAATATTTATTGGAACAGAAAACAGTTTACAAAATTTGTGTTCGTTAACAACCGCATTAGTATGGAATACTGTGTCGCGGCCATTAGCGCCCACCCCCAGGAAGGAGACGACAGCGTTCCAGGCATTTATATAAACAGAGTTTTTTATTTTTATGTTTTACATTTTGAAAAGTAAAGTATCTATAAAAAAAAAACAATTAAACGTTACAATAATTAAATACACAATTACAGTATTTATACACGTGAATGTGTTCATATTAGCGTGAATGTGAGTGTAAAGTATGTATGTGTATGCGAGTGAGTGAATGTGTATGTGTAGGTAGGTATATGTATGTATGTCTTTCTGTTTAGGTGATTTGGAAGGCAATGGGATGAAAGGGACATTATTTTTTTTTTTTTTTTTTTTTTTTTTTTTTTTTTTTTTTTTTTTTTTTTTTTTTTTTTTTAGATATCTACTTACTTACGTATCTTCGGAAATAATTTGCTCTAAGTTCAACTTGGTAAGATTGCCACACTTAAGTGGCAGTGGGCGGGTTGACGTGGTGGTGCTTGGGGGAAGCCTATGTCCGGCAGTGGACATCTTTCGGCTGAAATGATGATGATGGAGTATTTTTTGACCAAGAATGAGGACGCTTTCTGTTCTATAGATTCATATGTGAAGACCCTAACATTGTGTTCCCTGCCGATATCAACCCCACATCTTTTAGCATAAAAACCGAACGTTTTATAATTGCGATGTGTTGTCAAAAATGTACCTACGTTTTCTCATCCAAAACAATATTTTAATTTCATCCATCTTTTACGTACTAACATAAAATGAAACTAGAGCTCATAAAATCTCTGCTAATGATGCTCTTATATTCATGAAGCACCAATGAATAGCTTTAAGAGCACGTCTTGGAGTCGCCCCTATCATTTCATTATACCTACTAGACGAATAGTTTTCTACCTTTTAGAAGTCACCATTTTGAAAGGCCAAAATATCGAGACGCCCGAAAAAAGGTATTAGAGTTCGTGTAATGAGTTTTTGCCAAGAAAATGCTCATATTTCTTTAGATTCTTTCGCGATTTTCTTAACTGACATTTTAAAGACTAAGGAAATTATTACGACGGTAGGTATGCATTTCTGAGAAAGACAATTACTTATGCTGAGCAATTTAAAGAAAAAATATGCGAGTAGAAAGGGGAGTGCCATTTTTCCTGCCAAGAAAGAGGATTACCGCAATTTTAAATGGTAATGAGGCCTGTACACAATGGCCAAAGTTGGTGCATTAGTGACGTCAGACTGATGGTGATATTAATATGCAATATAGCTTGCTAATGCAGATAACGATTAAGGGCGCTTCAGGCATTTTAGTTGAAATTCCTTGATACTTTATTTACAAAATTAATATTTATATCTCCAGCCTTTAGACATAATAAAACAATAAATATCCCGCTAAAATCCAACCAGAATAATAATTTATCACTTAGCACAACTTTTTTTATGCCCGAAATTTTAAAATATGGCGACAAGTTTCACAACCAGATTACACTTTTATTAAAAAACTCGCGAATATGAAGGTTCACAATATTAAAAAGTTAAGGAGTACGATTTACAACTAAATAAAAGGTAGCCTCGACTTCTTTTGCATATTTTTCTATCTGACTCATTTAAAAGTTTTTACAGCTCATTTACAGCATCCTTCTCATCGAGCGAAAAAAACGAATAGTTTATGAATAACATCGGTTAAATGGGACGGTATCAAATCAAATATTACATACACATAAAATAACCTCACGCTTGTATTTCCCGAAGGGTTAGGCAGAGTTGTACCTATAGTAGGTACATCCACATATCGCCAGTTATGTTTAAGTCCCACGTAACAGGGAGCGAGCGAGGGAGGAGCTCGTGGCTAAGTAATAGCAGCCGCACGGGTCGATCTATCAGGTTAAGCTACACTTGCCGAGATTGGTCTGGGTTGGCTTCCAATCTAACCGGATGCAGCTGAATACCGGTATTTTACATGGAGCGACTGCCAATCTGACCTCCACAATCCAGTAACTGGGTAATACGATACCCCATGGCAAGACTGGTTGTCAGACTTTCGGGCTTCTGACGAACCGTAACGACTGTCAAAGATCCACGAATGATAGCCGGGACCAACGGCTTAACGTGCTTTTCGAGGCATGGAGGAGTCTCAGTATGTAAAGATGGTCAGCCATTCATGGATCAACCCCAACAAGATCGACCCGCGCGGCTGTTATTACTTAGCCACGAGCTCATCTCTCCTTTTTTTTTCTCAGTAGTCAGCAACTCAAACATAAATAAAACAAAACTGCTGCGGTCAGCTTTATTTTATAAGCAAACAACAAAAGGTGCTTGCATTGCACATTTAGACGTTTTTCCGTACGTCGGGTCAAAGTTGCAGTCATGTTGGAGAATAATGTGCTGTCCAAACAATTTTGTTTATGATCATTTTGTGGGTAACTGTTGTGGTTTATGTTGATTAGTTTTAGTGTTTGTGCTGAAATAGTGTTTGTTGGTAGTGCTTACTAGAATAGTAATTATGGGTGTGTGTGTCCGTAGGAGGTTTTGTAATTGAAAAAAAAAGATAAAAGGCCAAAAAAAATACAGCGAATTATACAAAAAATAATCATCATGAATATTCTCCTGTCCTTGACCTTGAACCAATAATCAATTTATGTTGGGTTGGTATTTGTCTATACAGGGTTATTGGTAAAACACCAACAACCTCTTAAGGAGTCATTCACAAATACGAAGTCAAGAACAAATACGAAATCGCGAAAAAAAAACAAGTGTTCCGTAGATTTTGACATGTACGGAACAGCTGTTTTTTTTTATAAAGCTATGCACACACACATCCGGGTGCAACAAAAAAGTTTCAATTTTCTTAAATATCTAAAGAAATTATTTAAAAATGTTTGAAAAAAAAAATGAGTTCCTCAAAGCCCTTCCGTTTGTTATGTCACACGGTACAGTTTGCAATACTTTTTTTTAAATATTCCAATTTGCCCCCAAAAAGTGACCCCCGTATTCAAAATTTATTTATTTAAGTACCTACCTGCGTTACACGTCCTTGTTTGGTCCAGTAGATTCGGATCAAATTAGCTGTGAAAGACGGACTGACAGACAGTCAGGCATACAGACACACGACTGATCCGATAATTAATTAATTTTAATTATCGTATCGTAATTTTGCTCCGTACATTCCACTTTTCACATAACCAAATAGTCACATTTTAATTTCATATATCTACTATCTACTCGACGTCCGTATGTCACTGCAGGGATCCAGCAGTATATCAGCGTCAGGTATATTTGCCTGACACATGCTGAGTTGGACTCCCATTTGGTGCAACGTTGAGACGTACACCGCACCTTGCATCTTTCGTTATTTTTTAAAGTGTGTCATAGACAATATATTGTCATCAATGTGTCTAGTTTTCTTTTATTGTTTTTTTGTATGTTGGCCCCCTTGTATCTATTTATTAATGTAATTAGTTATTATTTAACCGTGTTTTTGTATGTTGTGCAGTCTTTTGTGTGCACCAAATAAACATTTTATCTATCTATCTATCTATAAGGGTTCCGTTTTTTTCATTTGGACGTACGAAACCCTAAAAAGCATCATATTATTTAACACTGATACAGCAAAAGGTATGATAATTAACCCTGTCCTATATTCTCCAAGAGTGTTGTGCATTAAGAACCTCCATAATAAAGCACTTAATGTTTTCCCACTTAACGTTAACGATGGAACATTTGATTGCTACACATAACATTACGGGTTAATATTTATTTATTTATTTATTTATTTATTTATGATAAGCACACCAACAGCACAGTCACTTACAATTCAATTAATTAACATCTAAAATAGGCATTTCAGTAACCATGCAAATAACAGGTATGCATGACATTGACGTATGAAAAATTAGAGACAAAGGAGAACATTCAAAAAGTGTGTTTAGTAGACCTTAATCTAGAACACTATAAATCAAACCAATTAGAGCTAGACAGACGAACACTCATCGTACTGTTTAAATAGGGAGCGTCTGTACGAAGCGAAACTCATAGAGAAAATATCAATAGGGTAATCCGACAAGTTGGACCTATCATTATATTGCCTTGCCATACGTGTGAGGGGGCTATTAAATGTAGTATTCAAAGTGGATGTAGGTAACACAAAAATACGATGATGACGCTTACTACGTTGGCTAGACCTAAAGTTAAAATAGTTGATCAATTGTGCATCAATGGAACCGTTTATAATTTTATGAAGTATTAGTAAGTCAGAATGGTCACGTCTTTCTTTTAAGCTAATCATATTAAAATTATATGTGTTAGCTTGTACGTTGTTAGCTTGTAAGTTACGATAGTTGGGCCATTTTTTATGCATATAAATCTTAGAGCCTTGTAAGGAACTTCGACATACACATCATTATAATAGCCTGAAACCTTGTTTTGTTTTTACTATCTTGTCATTTCTCTTAAAAAAACAACCGACTTCAAAAAAAAAACAACAAAGGGATAAATTACTTTAATTTTCGGAAGTTTGTGTCTTTGGTTTTGTATTTCCGATTTTTGTCACCGACTTCCGAAATAAAAATTCCGAAAGAAAGTCATTTTTTTTTTTGCAAAACTTTTTTTTTTTACTTTTTTGTTATCGTACCTTTCCCACACAAATTCGAATACCAGTACCTGCTATGTACATATCAGTGACAGGAAGTTATATATATAACATCATCCACATAGAAAAATCCTGTCCTGCTACTAACTATATAAGTATCACGATGGTAAAACGCGACAAAACAAAACAAAAAAACACTTTAAAACCAATGCTTAACAATATTATTACACAGTTTGGTTAAGTACTTATGTGTGTACATAGATAAAGGCCTATCACCACATAGTTGTGCAGATAATAATAACAGTAACATAATATGCAGCCGTTGTTTCCCTAAAACTCGCAAAATATTGTTATAGCCGCCATAAATAAAGATACATGGACAGATATTATTATATCAGACAAAAACAAAAGCCGGGAATTTGATGCTGTTTTGTTGTTCACAAAATCTATGAATATTATTTAAAAAAATCACTATCGAACTCGCTTTGAACATGCTCTGACAGCTGTCAGGAGTGTCAAAAGCTTTTGATATGTCAAAGCAGAGATGTCAAAACTAGAAGTAGGCTCACAGTTTTTACTGAATATCACTGCGAATATCCAACTAAAACTGCATGAAATAAAAACATATTTCATGCTCATGTCTGCAAAGTTAGTGACAGGGTTTCGTAAATAACGAGAGAACGAAAAAAATTTATACCTATGCCGTTGTAAAAGTGATTTTATGAAAACAATACCTATAAAGTTTGAGGAACTGTAAACTGGCAGTTTGAGTTATGGAAATTCCCGATCCATTTTCAGAGTAATTTCATAATTCGATGTCATCTATCAAGCCAAAACTTTACGAGTTAATTTTGTAAAAAAAAAACTTATCAAAGTTTACGAAAAACAGCTAAGTAGGTAGGTATATACTTATTGTAAATACACATTACATACATTTTAAAAATTTCATTTTCGAAGTCTTTTTTAAAATGCATTGAATAAAAACCATTATAAGACCTAATTCTGCTAACGTTTCTAACTGCGCTACTTTCTACCGACTCAAGTGCCTATCGATCTTCACCAATTTTATTCCGAACTTTAAAGCCCGCATGTAACTTGTGTCAGCAACAAATATTGCAACAAAGGGTCGTGGTCCAGTTCGTTACGAGTATAACCAAAGAGAAAAGACGAAGGCTTTTAGTATAATATTCAAAAGGAAAATGTAATAGTACCTACAGTACAAAGTTATATTGCTCCGGGGTCCCGGAATATGTAACGAGCCAAAAAGGTTGTATTTTTTTCGCAAAATGCATTCTCCTTTGTTAACGTTTTATGTGCTCCATATTGCTGCGGTTTCATTTTGCCTATTTTGCTTGAATAGCTGTGAAATATAAAACTATTACTTTAGATCCGTAATATGATTTCGTGGAATTGAAAAATTCTCGGAAAGTTTTGTCACAAAATAGAAGGTAGCTTTCACATTTTATTGACTGTGATGGAAAAAGTAGTTGCTTACTTTTTCAAGTCTTTGAGAGCATTTATAGGCAAACAATATCATTGGGCAAACACAAAATGATTATAGTGTCCGATTCTAATAAGTTACGGACTGGTATTGGTTAAAATTAAGACTTTTGTATCTTTACCTCATAGCTTTGCATAGTAAACCCTCCTTATGGCAATAATTATCACAGGTAAAATTAGCTTAAGAATATATTTATTATATGCTAAGCTTGGCACTAAAAAAGGCTACCATTGGTAAGTAAAAAGATTCGTTTTTGTTTATAGGAACCAAGCATTAAACATTTTAGTTCTTATTTCAAACAAAAAGTTAATGTCATTTCTAGACATGTTGAAAAATTGAAAGAGTATTCAATACTTTTTCAGTGATTACGGCGCGCGTGAAAAAAAAAATGAAACATGCATGTAGCACGGTGAGCATTTTTGTCTTTTCCAAAGGTTTATGGACAAAAATACCGCTGTTGGATATTCGGTGAAGTTCTGTGCCAAAATAAAATGCGTCGACATTGATTGTAAAATGTTTCACTCTCTATCATAACACGTCTGTAATTCCCGAATGGTTAGGCAGAGGTGTATCTTAGTTCATCATTTCATCTGTTTTCACTCTATGGCTTTATCTAAATAATGTTCATTAAAAAAATCTGTATAAACAGAATCACTTAAAAATAATATCTACCTATGTAGAATCAATATCAATCCATACTAGTCCATCCATACTTCCACACATTAATAATATTATACATTCAGAAGTAGCTGTCTATATGTTACCTTTTCACGCCAAAAATACTGTAGGGATTTCGACAAGGAGTTAGATGGCATCCTGGGGAAGGACATAGGAAACTTTTTGGTCCAAAAAAATCCTACAGGAGCCGATGGGGATGAAAGTTGGTATAGGAAACCCAGCATTTCTTAAGTATCCCGGTAGTACGTTCCCGTCAGACGATATCCTACGTGTATAATTTGAATGAAATTTTTACGAAGACAGGCTTTCATTATTAGTCCAAAATATTGCTGCGTAAGCATCAAGTGTGCAGTCCTACAAACAGTCCATTTACAAGATTTCCGATATTACCCGGAGTGACGTTGACAGTTATTAAATAACAACGGTACGGCAAAAACGTGTCAGTACTTTACTACGGATCGTTTTGATATAAATTGGCTTTTTGTGGCCTCTCACGCATTTTGCCAGTCTTTTGTTGATCTAAGTTTTTTTTTGGGATTCTTTTACTCATATTTTCTATTTCTATTCCATTTTATACTTGATTACTTATCGATAGTGTAAGAAAAAGGTTAATAGTAGTAAAAGGGTATAGATTAGCTTATGAATCAGTATGAGTGAGCGATGCTACGAACAGTTCCTGTCAGAAATCATTATGTTGCGTACTGTTTTGTTATTTCAACTGTATATTATTCTTATGTTATTCAGAATCTAACAATTTAAATTTTTGTTGTACCTACAGTCATAATTTTCATGGTCTAAAGTTCGTTTTTTAATCCTGTAGACTAATTTGACATTTCATGATTGTTGTTGGTTTTTTAAATTTGGGGCTAGACTTTTTTTTTCCTTGGGGAAATCCTGCGCATTGGGAGAAAGGAGGGTTAGGTCGGACTCTTACCGGCCAAAAACCCCACTGTTCCTACTACTACCATGAGTCGGAGGCCCGGGAGTTACTTGTACATTTGCCGCACCCCCAATTGGTATCAGCCCGCCATGCCTAGCGGGCCCCATCACAAACTGCGGCCAATTCCACGATCGCACGTCCTCCTATATAGGCACGCATAATGTGCTGCGTGCCACCTCTTTGACTTTTGCTCTTGTCAAATTAGTCTACGGGATTAAAAAACGAACTTTGCCTGATATAATATTTATTAATAAACCAGTTTTAATGAACCTCTTTGCAGCATATATTTGTTTTGACGACCACTATCTCGTCTCCCACTGCGCAGAGCCCACGAGGATTTCAATTTCCTGCACTAAGGCAGTCGGTATACACTCTGGGGCCGAAGCGCTTCTACCTCAAGTCACCACAATACGAGTAAATACACCAGTAGTGAAGCTGAAATCACATTCGTTGGCGTTAAATTCGTATATATCCTGCAATATGTAGAATTACATTCCAACACTCCAACTATTTTCTTATTGTCCCTCGGGAATAATCGCAGTTCCGAATAAAAACGAATGCTAATTGCCATGTCCATCAATTATAAGATTTATCGTGTATAATTATTTGAATTCAGAACGAATACTTTATTGTTGTTTTGTTTTGATTTCCGTGTGAACTATATAGAGCTGTAAAACAATTTTCGTTAAAATATATATTACCATTTAAAAAAAAAAAATGCATTGAGTTAAAAGAGTATCAACAACTCTGTATCTTATGCTTACAAGTCGATTGAGCTTCCGGTCTGTACCAAATGCAAAGGGCAACTGATAGAAATCCGACGACTGACGAAACACGAAGTTTACCGAGGGACATTAAGAAAAAAATTGTACTGTACTTCGGTGACGGCTGACTATGTTCTAAAATAGGAATGGGATTTACTTTAATTGAAGAGTTTTGACTTCACTTGTCATTAAATTAAAAATATTTCCACCTCTAAATCCGTTAAGATTAAAGCAAATATTGTGTACGCCCATATTAAAACAGTCACATCAACTTCCTACTGCTATTGTGGCAATTTTTTTGGAGTCAGCGCAGTATTTATTATTTTTCCGTTTGTTTATTATTCGTCGTCATCTCTGTTGCCCCTCCCACTGCCCCTAAGGAACACCTTAGGGCCCGATCACACGTATCACGACCATACCACAACCACACCACAGCGATAACATATTGTGGACGGGCGGTAATTTGTATGAAAATGAATAGTTTATTCACACGGACTATATTTTACCGTCAAAATCAACCGTGTGTGCGATACCTACCACATCAATGCCACGTCGCAGCCACCAGTGAGCCACTACGCACTTACAGCTGGCCACATTGCAAACACAACAATCTGTCTTTCTGCAAACACTAGCCACAACGTAATCACATCGCAATTAATAGTGACAACGTAACTCCAAGAAGCTGCAGTGACACTATTCACATGTAACCACTGCTTGTCCACATTTTGTGGCTGCAATGTGGTGTGGTTGTGTTACGTGTGAATTGGCCCTTATTTCTCCGCATCACATAAATAAATGTAACAGACTTGTATGTTTATCTCTTTCACGGATGACTGCACGAACGTTGCAGCAACGACGTCGACGTCGGATGTCAAGTTACAGATTGACGTAATTATCAGTTTGATGTCTACATGCGTCTCCGCCATTCTGCAACGTCACGTAATTTTTTATGTTTGAATAATAAATTGCATGTTTCTGTATGGAGGAGGGTGATGTATGGATTTAGTGGTATAGAGTAGTTACAATGAATTAAATAGCACTTTGACAATGGTATATACAGTACTTGTGTTTCTATGTTGAAATACAAGTGTGTGTGTTGTGTAGGTGTACAGAGTTTTTCTTATACATATCAATTTAATAGTTTTGTGGATACATCAATACAATTTATTTTTGTGTTCATATTTTTTTTACCGTGTATGGACGCTATACGTTCGTGGGTTAACGGGAACGCCCTTTGTTAGTTAACATACTGTATACCTCGTAGGTCTAATGGTCGCAAGTGCTACAACTGAGCATGAGGTCCTGGGTTCGGGTCCCAGTTTGGGGAAACTGTTCTTGGGTTTTCCATCAGGAATTTGTCAGTAATAGCCCGTGGTCTGGATTTGTGCCCAGTTGATGGCAATAGGCTCGTCCCTATTACATGGGACTTAAGGCCCTACCCTACCTCAAATTGCTTAGCATGATCCTCCGTTATGCCGAAAATACTGCAGCATTAATTTTGAAATAAAATGTTAAAGTTGAGGATTGATGCTAGGTCCTATGTTTGTCGAAATACGAATACGTAAAATTTTCTCGATAGAAAAAAGTAATAATCACCGTTTAGAAGATTTGTACTAACAGCGTGATATTACCCTGCGGAATAGAAAAAAAATCCAGTCCATTAAACAAATTGGTATATTTTAATTTAGGGCTCCCTCAGACAGGCGGTGGAACAATTTATATGAAAACTTCACGGAACTAAAATCGTTGTAACAGTCAAAAAAAAAAAATTTCACTTATACCTACACATGGGCACTTATGATACGTCAGAAGCTAGGTGCATGGTTCCAATTGGTCGTTTCCTATGAAGAAGAGCCGATAAGAAACTACACGGCAACTCTTTTAAGAATAATTGGCTTTTACAATATTTTCGCATTACAGTGTTAATAGGCAAGGGAGGACAATGTCGCGCCAGAGTCGCGCCTGTCTGCGAGAGCCTTTAAAAATGTAGACAAAAAAATTGAGGATTCATTCTTTATCTAATTACTTATTTTCTTTCTCAATTAGAATATTTAATCAATGTTAAGCTTAAAATGGGCAGGCATAAAAAGGTTCTTATTTACATAATTTAACTTTGCTTATTTTCTGAATAAATGTTAATTTGTTCTGATTACTTATTCTAACTTAATTGAAGAATTCAATGGATTCAATTATTACTTAGAAATTCTAAAACTATTGGAAACTAAAGTATTGTTCACTCTTACCCAATTATATTGAATCTGTTTTGATTACATTCTAACTGAGTAGAATTAAAATGTCTAGAATACTGTGTTGATTGAAATAAATAAATATTAATTGGATATTGAATACAAATAAAAAGCATTGAAATTCGATTGTAATCGTATCAATTTTTAACTTTTACGATTGATCTACCTATAAGTTAGTTTATCTAGGGCCTACACGGAAACGAAACGGGTTTTGTCGATGGAAGAATAGACAAAATGACAGATAAACAATTACAATCTGTCATTTTGTCTATACTCTTCCATCGACAAAACCCATTTCTATGGTGGTCATACTACGCGTGCAGTTGTTAGTTGCATTAGTTATGACCGGGTATTTAATAGGTATTTATGCAACTGTTATACCTAATTATATACAGTTGCACACAAGATTTTATCTACACCCATGTTATGAATCTTCTATAAAAGTTTCTTTGCAATACCAAAATCGAACAAAAATGGCGCGGTACGGTGAATTCGAATTTTTCAAATTCGAATGTGTTTTGTTTTTAAATTACGGTGCTTTATTAGTAAAACGCTCGTGAATGACAATGTTCTTTTTTTAAACTCATTATGAAATTCAGTACAACATTATAACACCCGTTTGGATGATATTATGGTTACCATGACACTGGATGTTTTGATGTTGGCTATAAGCTAACTGTTTTAGAAACTTTTAGAGAGGATTTATACTCGTAGCATGAGTGTAGATAAAACTAATTTCGGTCAGGCGAGTCATATATATACTCGCTAGGAAATAATAATTTCAAAGGGACGTCGTTTATCTAAATCGATAAGTAGGACTATGTACAACATGTAACAGAAAAGTGTGTCATATACAATGTGATGGTGTAGTAATTTTTTGGTAGTAGGGGTGCGGTAATTTTTTGCATTTACTATGTTGGTTCGATGGAGAAAGTGGTTCAATATGATGGTCTGTACGATATGCCTTAAGTTTGACCACACTTTTCTGACGCATGCTGTATATGAAAATAGTTTAAAAAAAAAACGCTTAAAGTGGCAGATTTTTATATGTATTGTTGGTAAGGAAACACAATAATCCTGACGTCACATATATCCTGCTTCGCAATTAGAGTGCAATTAGAGTTTACCGCGCGATGGACATAATTATATACAAGATTCCGACATCAATCGTTGAAGACACATCACCCGTCTGATCGGAGGATCCTCCCTTCTCTATAAAGGATGAGTGAACTTTACACCCTGTTCCTCATACCCCTAAAAGATCATAAATTAATAATAATAATTATATTTAATATAATATGAATTAAACAATATGGCTCAATCACTAACCTTATTCTAAGTTGTAACCCTCTACTGCTGTACACAACTCTTCCAAAAATATGGGTTTAACCTGCATATTTTCATCGCTTTGAAAATTCCCAACAAAGAAAATAACGGTTGTAAAGGCTGCATATGCCGCCGTAGTGTGCTCACTTAAGGTCAACTGCAGGCACTTTCGTTGTTATTTATGCATCTATACACGTAAAGCGAGCTCGGAGCACACTTCATAAAGAGAGCCAGAAAATATGCACTAATATGAATAGGTACTTTATTAAACGTGTTGTGACGTAGGTAGGGAAAGGCATAAATTTAAAAAGAAAGGGTTAGTTGAAGGCAGTTTACGTACTATGATCTCAACAAAGCTCCAAAAAAAAGGGTAAAACGGGACCCTATTACTAAGACTCCGCTGTTTGTCTGTCCATCGGTCTGTCCCCAGGCTGTATCTCATGAACCGTCATATTTAGACAGTCCAAATTTTCACAGATCATGTATTTCTGTTGCCGCTATAACAACAAATACTAAAAAAATGACCGACCGACCCGAGCGGCTGTTATTACGTAGCCACGAGCTCCCTAACACACTCACTTACATACATATACATATTTTTTGCGCAGGAACTTCAAGAGACATTATCAGGTAACATGAAGGTAAAACGTATTGTTTGTTTACGGTAACGTTAACTTTGTCAGTAATTATCCGAATTTTGTTACTTCGTGCCAAAACATTACTTAGACAGGAGATCTTTTGTTTTTACAAGCTTTATATTAGCTTGCTCTGTTCGTATGTGTTTCCGGTTACTCCTTTTGTCATCAATTTTTCAAGCACTTCCTGGCATCCGATTGAGCTGAAACTTGGCATACTCATACAACTACCGAGACATTTTGAAAAAATGATACCATGGAGCTAGTCTGATGATGGAGCCGGAAGTTTGGCATAGGAAGTCCTCAATCAAACAAGATAGCACCATCGTGTTTGGACTCATTGGCTATGTATTCAAGTGCTTTGACACTAGGTGGCGTTCAAGGTCTGATGATGGAGCCGGAAGGTGGCCCTGGGAAAACCCTTTTTAGTTCATTAAAAGCTTGTTTTTAAAAAGGATTTTACTTATATTTTATTTACTGATTAAATTGTGGTAATCCTACTAATTACGAATATGAAAGTTTGTATGTTTGTTACCCATAATCACGCAAAAACGGCTGAACGAATTTGGATTAAATTTAGGACACAGATAACACAAAGAATACTTTTTATCTTGGTAAACCGACCTTAACGCGGGTAAATCCGCGGGCAAAAGCTAGTGGGTGTATAAATCACATACATGATGGTGATTAAAAAAGGATTAATTCAAAAATAGTATTTTGTGTCTCTTTTAAACTAATATAAATGCAGATAGAGGTTTTTTTGCGCAATTATATCCAAGGACTTTGTTTTTCTTATAAACTTATAAGCTGCAGTGGAAATTGTATCAAACAATACTGTTTACGTCAAGAAAAACATCGCTGAGAAAATTCCAGTAACTGTATTGTAAATTGAATAAACACAATACCTTTTAAGTGCAATCTTGACCTTGTTTAAGCGTTTCCCTCTTCATTAATTCTCCGTACTTATACTTCTCCATAAATATTCTTGTACAAACAACGTAATAAGACTAAATAAACTGTACATTTACCGTCTTAATGCGAAGATATTACTTCCTTCCGTGTTGCGGACGCAACTTCATTTACCGTAAGCGCAACATCCCCATTAGCTAAGGTTCCTAATTGTTTTATGTTATAAGTACACTGTTTTATGAACAAAATTACCTTGAAGAAGTACCTTATTATTGGCAATAAGCTTGACTTTCTAATAAATTGTAGTTACCAGCTGTTGCACGAGACTGCGTGTTTTGTATTACATAATTTTTAATACAAATATCCAACACGAAAAGTAGCCTATGTGCTTCTCCCCGTCCCAGGCTACCTATCCGCCAAATTTCATAACGATCAGAGGGCCTAGACAAGTGACAATCGCTTCGAAAGCGTTTCGTATTTCTACAACGACTTTCAACAGGATTGACATAAGGTTTTCGATAGCTTATGTCAGTCCTATACATTTTTGCCTTTTCCATCATCGTTCAGCCTCGCCTCAGTTCAGTGGTTTGGGTGCGAAAAGGTACTTTCACATTTCTAATAATTATATGGATACTAGCTGATGCCCGCGTGGATGTCGGTTATTATATACTAAAACTTTCCTCGAGAACTACTCTATCCATTGGTGAAAACGGCATGAAAATCGGTGCAGTAGTTTTTGAGTTTATCGCGAATAGACAGACAGACAGATGTGGCAGAGGACTTTGTTTTATAATAATATGTAGTGATGGATAAAATAACTGGAGATATGTGTGCAGTAACTTTACACTTCTACAAACCACTACGAAGAATACTGGCGTGGTGATATCATGCCGGGGTTAAAAAAGAACACTAACAAACCACGAATGAAAATATTCGATGTTTGTTGCCAATACTAACAAAGTTTCGAGATCTCGACCGAAACGCATGTAGCGCTACGCCGTAGCTGACGTAGCAATATAGCTACGACGACGTAGCAATGTTGTAGCTAATGTATCGGGGATATATTATGGTTTAATGAACTTTTATTGTATGTACCTATCACCTCATGTACCCATATTCTGGCAAATAAATGATTTGATTTGATTCGATCGACTTAGTTATTTTTAACGTGAATTGAGCTTTTTTTATACTATTCATGATGCTTGGGCAAGTTGTGTTGTGTTAAAATTGTATGTCTATATTATTTGTATAGGACTTTATCACTTTTTAATAATCCATTGATTTTAAACATAACTGCGGCCAAATTAGTGCGGCGCTGTATGATGGCTTAAAAATTGGTCTACAAAAGATTATGGTCTAGGGAATTCAGAAAGCAGTACCTACTCCTGGACACGGCACGCATAGTGAGGAGGTTCCTCTCTCTACAGCCCTGACCACCGGCAGCCTGGACACTGGTCCTGATGCCAATGGGTTACTATTTTTTATATTTTTAAAGGTTTTTTTTTAATGATTTTTATAAAATATTTTTTAATATATTTTTATAAAATATTTGAAAATATATTTTATATAAATAATATATTGGATAAATATTTAAAATGAAATCAAGAAATAATTTACGTAAAAACTTAATCAATGCGAGATCAGCATAAACTGGAAATGTATAGCTTGATGTGTAGCCGTGTGTACAGCGTGTTGCTAATTGAAGTCTGAAAATTAAACTAAACCTACTGTAGGTACTACAGAACAAATTAGTTCACAAACCAAAAGTCCGAATTCAGGCCTAGTCATGTAGATTTCGAGCCTTTGATAAATGGTATGTCCCGGCCACAGGCGGTTATGACTGATGGCCACTTCTTGCATGGCTTCATCAACTTTTTACCCAACGCCGAAGTTGGAAAGAGGGTCATGTTTTTCATGAGTTATGTTTGACACCTGACCTGATTTGACGTAGTAGGTTTTCGGGGAAATGTAGGGATGCGTGTGTGTTACTTGATATTTTTGATGTGTAACATCTTTCCTCTCCCTTTCCAGCAATTTGTGGGAGTAGTTTCGTGAAAAGGGACGGAAGTGTGTAACATTCATGTTACACACTTCCGTGCCGGGGAAGCGCGCGCTATTTGATTTGACTAATGAGCGCAAGCTGTGCTAGAGTTGTCAGATGGTACGAAACCATTTTTATAACCATTTTTATATCAGTACGAGTATGTTATATAAGACATAAGTCGAAAGGTACTTCATTCATTTTGCGACCATGGACTTTGATTATTTTATGATACTACTATAAGTATACGTTCCTTATACATTTTTGAACAAACGAACTCAAAACTCAATGGAAACCCTAAATATTAAATAGTAAAAACCTAAAGTTACCAACAAATAAACTAGCCGTGATCCTTCAATCATTTTGAATGGTAGGTACCTGTGTAAACAGTTGATAATTACATAATATTTTCCTACATTTCAAACTGTGAACAATAAACTTTACGAATACAATATTTATTTGAAGTATTACAAACTAACCCACCCTAAACAAACCTATTATAAATTATTTTTTTGTTTTTCAACCGACTTTTTTATTTTTTGGATCATTCGGTTCCCTACAAAATGGTTGAGCTGGATGGTGCTGATCCAGGTGTCATGTTTGTGAACGGGCGCCGTCAGTTGATACTGGTCATCTCTTATCTGCCAGGGCTTATTTTCAATCTTATATTTTGGATTGTTTTTGATTATTTTTCGTTTGACATTGTTCTCACATATAGAAGCACCAAGAAAACTGTACCCAGGATTTTGTTATATCTATGTAAATTTTTAAAAGAGTGTCCTTGGAGTTTTTGCCCGTTCTTCTCCATAGAGATTTACGATTTGGAATGGGCAACTAGCTTCAACTTTTTGAGTAACTGACCGACTCTTTCACAATTCAAAAGTGCCTGTAAATGGTTTAATTGAAATAAATGCTTTAAGTTTAGAATGGGAAGTTATCAAGTAAGTTCTCGCGCTCGAAAATACGTTTATTTTAGCCTATTTCAATCGTATGGTCTAAAATATAAACGCAATTTGAGTGTAAATAAAAAACTTAAACAAAACTAAGGCTCACATAAAACATAATCAGCCTATAATGTTCCCACTGCTGGGACACAGGCCTCCTCTCTATGAGAGGGAGTGGGCCGTAATCCACCACGCGGGCCCAGTGCGGGTTGGTAGATGTCACATGTCTTCGAATTTTTGGTTCTAAGACATGCCGGTTTCCTCACGATGTTTTCCTTCACCGTTTTGAGAGCTGTGGTGATGAAATTATTTACACAAAGTAAAGCGCCTGTCGGGGTTCGAACCTACGACCTACAACTCGTAAGTCGCGGCCGTTACCACTGGGCCACCACTGCTTTTCTCTATACCAAAAATAATAAGCTAAGGCTCAAGCACGTATAAAATTGGTGTTGGTAAAAGAGCTTGCATCTTCGATTATACGATAATCCTATTACATTAACCTACATACACATCACCAACATAACATCACGCCTGTAATCTCCGAAAGGTTAGGTAGAGGTGTATATACCTATATGCTTAAGTGACCCATTTGATGACAATCCTGGTCCCTTTTTTATAAACGTTGCTTTAAGATAAGAGACGCTTAAACTTCAATAATTGTGTGTTTACAAAAAACAACGCCAATCAACACTTAACCTTAAGTAACGTTTATAAATAAAGGGGTCAGTGACTATTGGTTACTATGATAAAGCTTCCCGAAGGCTATCCAAGAAGTTCAGCGTCAAAGGAGATCATTCATTTTGGGATAAATTATGAAAGTGCCGCCCAAATAAAAAAAATGATATATTCCGGTAGAACATGTTATTTTCTTCACTTTTCAATATTGGGCCAAACCTGTGCGGCAATTCCCTGAGCTGTTATACGATTTTGAAAAATACTGTTCACTATATTACTATACTGTGCAGTATAATTTGTAGTAAAAATAATAAAAAGTAATCTAATTAAAGTAATAGAAAATGAAGGGAAAAACGTTCTCTTTTTTTACCGACTTCAAAAAAGGAGGAGGTACTACGTTCGGATGATTGCTTTTTTTTTTTTTTTATGTATGTTCACCGATTACTCCGCCGTTTGTGAACCGATTTTAAAAATTATTGTTTAGTTCGAAAGGGTATACTCCCGAGATGGTCCCATATAAATTTTATTAAGTTTGCTTGCGTGGTTCTTGCGCTAGCTTCAATATTACGTATTTTTCCCACAGTCTATGTAGACGATATCATTATTAGACTCCTTCACTGTTATTTACATAGCAGGTAGTAACTTGTATGGGGTAGGTACCACCACTAAAAAGTGAAAAATAAAAACTTTTTCCAAAAAAAACAACCGACTTAAAAAAAAAACACTTAAAAAAGTGAAAAATAACTTTAATTTCGGAAGTCGGTGGCAAAAAACGAAAATTAAAAAGCAAAGACACCGACTTCCGAAATTAAAGTTATTTTTCACTTTTTTAGTGTTTTTTTTTGAAGTCGGTTGTTTTTTTTGGAAAAAGTTTTTATTTTGTTTGGCTTTCACCTCTTTAGCCCAAAAATGTATGGACGGTGAATGATCTCCTTTAATCACGACCTATGTGGTGGTATCTATGGTATTTATGGTGTACATAATAAAGAGTATTCTATTTTATTCAATCTCGCACTCCGAAATCTTATCCTTTATACTGTTGCCCCTTCACTGCGCGTCTCAACCGCTCTATCTACAACTACACCTTCTATATTTGACCAGTCCCCGTACACCTCACTGTGTATATCTCGTTAACCCTACACTGCAGCAGCCTATTATTCTGTCCACACCACAATAGTTTGTAGCACACAATATAGGCACTGGCCCCGATGTTCACGAATATAGATTGAGGTGATGTTAGCTTGCACCAGGTTATCACGTGCTAGTTGAATTTATGCAGATATTCAAGGGTTATAGGTACTTGTACAAGAACCAATATTTTTTCCCGTGGTCACGAGCTGCACGCTCAAGCGGCACGTGTCTCGCGGCAGCGACTGCGGGGAAAACAAATGAAATTGAAATAAGTTAACTTTAGAGCGTCCAACGAGTCACTGCGACGCGACTTGCAGAGCGACGACGTACGGAAATAGGTGACGCGAGCGCATGGCGCTTGACGCAAGTCGCATCGCTCGAGGCACTGAATCGGGGACCTTTCTCAGTAACACACAAAGTAAGTAATGCACATCGCATTCTATAGAAAAATATGTTGCCATATTATCAAAAGTCAGTGAACAATGTGAACATGCGTGTAACGAATGCCATTGTCTTTATAATTATGAATTTATCGACACCAGAAAGGTGATAAAATGCGACTTTCGATCGCATTAATTCTATATACGTCATCGTGTCGGCATGAGCTCTATGAACGTTGCAAAAGTTCATTAAGCGGGACAAAGAGTAGCCAGAAGGTCGAACACTCTTCTTCTGGCTCATGGCGACACGAGGACGTAACATCAAAGCATCAGGCCTCTTTTCCCCTCTGACGGGGTCCGTTAGGACCGATGCCTGCCGGGGTTGCGGAATAGTCTGAAAGGGATACCGTGACCCTGGCAACAGGCAACTGAAGGAACACGGGTGGGTTTTAGTCAGTAAGAGTCTGACACGCCCTTCCGCTCCGCCCAGAGCGGGAGAAGTCATTTGATGATTTCCCACCCAAAAAAAAAAAAGGCCTCTTTTCCCCGAAGGGTTAAACAGAGGTATACCTATAGTACACCCACATTTCGCCAGGTATGTCAAAGGTGTAATAGGGGGCGACCCTTTAGCCATCAACTAGGCACAAATCCAGACTCCGGACTGTTACTGAGAAATTTGCAGATGGAAAAACCCAATAAAACTTTGCCCGATCCGGGAACCACACCCGGGAGCTCATGCTCAGCAGTAGCGCTTGCGACCTTAGACCAACCTTAGACCAACGAGGCAGACTTTTCACATCAGAGACCTGACTTCACACCAAATCCTGACGTCACATAAATCCTGCATCGCGCAATGAGAGTTTACCGCGCGATGGACATTTATAATTATACAAGATTCCAACATCAATCGATGGGCAGTTGCCCGCCAGACACAACACCCGTCTGGTCGGAGGATCCTCTCTTTTCTATACAGGATGAGTGAACTTTTACCCTGTTCCTCATACCTCTAAAGTCCCATGGAGAAAACCTACCACACCCTTAAATATGGCCACACATTTCTAATACACGCTATATAAAGAAGATGGCATTCACTTCTAGAAGGAGCTAATTAGTTCCACCGCCGACTTTGCTGATTGGTAATTACCCAGCTTGCTTATACTCGTAGCAGTATGAAGCTTACGACCGATTATTAAAACAAACCTGCCTTCAACTGTTAAAAGTCTCCAAGTTAAACTTCTGAAATATCTCCATTAGTACTCAAGGGTATAAAGCCAACCATAATTATATTTGATGTATGTTATTTCTGCAAATAACTACGCTCATAAATTGTAAACTGAACACCATCTTTTGCAGCGGTTTCTAATAACTTGCCTTAACTTGTCGTTTGACATCTAACCTGCCTCTTCTCACTTTGAAGTTTAATGATCAACTCGTTGTAACAAGTTGTCGGCTTCCATTACAGTATAGATAGCGTAATTTAACTCTGTGGTGATGTTTTAAGAATATTGTTGCTAGGAGAAAACGAAATGTTGGCTCTTATTTTACCATGTTCCTTGTGCTACCGATGGGAAAATGTGAGTTCCTTGCTTAAAAGGTACTTTAAATCCTAACTTATCCTAATCCTAGAGTCGCGACAATCTAAGAAGATAGAGAGTTTAAAAGACTCGTTAAGGAACATTACTTGTCGTTGTGATCTTGTCTTCGTAACTGTGTAATTATCTATAGTTTTCAATTATTTTTCGTTGCTTATTTATTTCCTATGTATGTATGTATGTATCTATTATTTAGGATATGTATGTATATGTGTATCTATTTTAGTATATTGTATAGGTAAATTATTATTTGCACCTACGACAGCCCCATATTATGTCCAGGCAAATCACTGTCCATTCCAAGGTTGCCTGGAAGAGATCGCGGAAAGCGATAAGGCCGCCCATTGTATATTTTGTAGTGTTTGTTTTTTTTCCTTTTGTTATATATTTTTGTGGTGTACAATAAAGTATATATAAATAAATAAATAAGAAGTCCCTTTTGACAGCTATAAAAATGATTTGTGTAGCGATGAAAAATAAAATTGATTTCTCATAAACTGATTCTCGAGACATATCAATTGAACATACTTAAAGAGTTTGTAATCGAAGACTTATCTACATTGCTTAAAACTGTTTCTCAAGGCATAACGTTTTATTATAAGTACGAGAACGAAACGTCAAAACGGACTTCTTAGATTGTCGCGAGTCTAACTAATAAAATAAATATGAATTGTATAACAAGTGAGTTTGTTTGTTTCTCGTAAAGCGTTCTTACGCTTTCACGCTAAAACTGCTAAACGGATTTTGATGAAATTTAGCACATGCGTGACCTGGGTTAGGCTTAGGATATAGGTTACTTTCCATCCTAGGTCACAAACGAAGTTGGGGCAACAGCTAGTACTACATAAAATAAAAAATATCACTCACCGCTAATGGATAATTGATTCAACAACAAAAAAATTTAACTGTTTCACAAAAAAGCCGCAAGAAAAAGCAAAGCATAAGTTACAAAGCATAACGTATGCAAATATAAGAATAACATCAAAAACGTAACCAACACAATACATTGAAAATATCACGTGCATTCACATTCACATCACATAGTCAATACAGTTAGAGTGTAGCGGCCAAAGACTAATATAAAAGAGTAAACGCGGAAATATTCTAAATATTCTGAAGAAAGAAATAGTCGAAAGGAGAATGGTTACTATCGTATGCGCAATAAACAAGGTCCTCCACATTCTGTCACCAAGTTTGGAAAAAGTATTGGGCACACAACTACAAACCAACCATATTAAATAGACCCCTCGATCAGAAGAAAATGAACCTTAACCAAGTGTCATCTTGACATGGACGTTGTAAAAACCCAGTATGGTAAATATTAACAGAAATGTAATACTACCCCTTAGGCTCGGTATTACGAAAAGTCAATTTATGCTAATATAAAACTTTTGTGGGAGATACATCGTATACTATATGAGCTCGAAAATTGGCATGTCCTATTTATGTACGTTATATAAAAAGGGAAAAATTCTCATATATTAGTTACAGCCAGTTTTATCTTATCAAACCGCGCGGCCCGGGTATGTAATATTTTAGGCTAGGGTTGCCTCGCACGAGTTTAACTGGAGATATTAAATTTTTCCTTTCTCGCCGTCGTCCGGCTAGCGCATTTCTCTTTAGGTGTTTAGCTGGAGACAGCGGTCTCGTGAAATGCGCATACTTTTGTGAAAGGGTGCTTTTGTAAAAGAATATAAAGAATGGCTCTGAAATAAACTGTTCAGTCTGCTTAATCTATTTTAGACGTACTGTACCTTTTCAGTGTACGATTTGTGAGACTAGCTAGATGTAGCTTTTACTTGTCTTAAATTCAGATAAGCAATTAAGCGTAGGTATCCTTAGGTACTAACTACGAGTACCTTACAAGGAACACGGGTGGGTTTTAGTCAGTAAAAGTCTGACACGCCCTTCCGCTCCGCCCAGAGCGGGAGAAGGCATTGGAGGATTTCCCACCCTCAAAAAAAATAAAAAAAGGGATTTGATTTGACAACCCTATCTACTTCTCTCCTTGAGCTTTATATGTATTTTTTGCATTTATATTTCAAATATCTTTAACTATACTATTATAACTTATCCATTAACTGGAGTCCATGTTTCGCCAAAACTGGCTTTTGAAAAAAAACATAAAATACTTATAACCGAACTAAGTTTCACACCAATTTAGGTACTTGTGTGCTAAATAAGATCCTAGGTTGGACCTTATAATCTATGTCGAATCTTTACGTGACGAAACTGCAGTGGTAGCCTAGTGGTGTGACCATCGGCCTGCCAAGTCGTAGGTCTCAAGTTCGAATCCAAGTCACGCACCTCTGACTTTTAGGGTATGTGCGTATTGTATATTTTTTTATTTACTACTACACAAAAAGGATACACCTTTCTAAAGTATGCATTATTAAAAACATGGTGTAGGTACAATGAAATTGTTGGGTGAATAGTTATCACTTGCTTCAAAAAAGGTTAAGGAAAACATCGTGAGGAAACCTGCCTACGAAATATTTCTCGACAGTATGTGAAGCCAAGTCAGAGGCCCATGGGCGGCATAAAAACTGTGACACCAAGTTAGTCACTGGACACCAACACACGAAAAAGAAGAAAAAGAATGTGACCAAATGATCTTAACTTAACATAAGTTTCATAACCGAAATATTTATTTACCCCAATCGACTATATTGTTAACTATTCATAAAGATATTCGATATACTACATGTTTACCTACCTATCATCTCCGGGTCGAGGCTCAATGCATATATTCAACGAATTTATCGACAAATTATTCCAGGTATGATATGAAATAGATAGCCGTGGGCACAAAAATCGCCGTTAGGTAAAATATGGCCGTAAAATGCTCGTAATGCATCATCTATATACCCTTTCTATTATCTGTCAATATAGCGATCAAAATAGACTATCAAGAGCGTTTTTGTGGGGGCCCGTATACCCGTGACCTTTTAGTGGGCTAGGAAAACTTAGCCTATAATGTTCCCACTGCTTCCCAGCAGTCACAGACACAGGCCTCCTCTCTTGGATAGGGGGTAGGCTGTAAGGTACCACAATGGCCCAGTGCGGGTTGGTAGATGTCACATGTCTACGAGTTTTTGGTTCTATAACATGCTGGTTTCCTCACTATGTTTTTCTTTCACCGTTTTGAGAGCAGTGGTGATGAAATTATTTTCACAAAGTAAAGCGCCTGGCTGGCGCACGACCTACAACTCATGTCAGGGAGGGCAGTTACCACTGGGCCACTACTGCTCAAACTTAGGAAAACTATTCGGAGACATTATAAAACAAGATTTATCTCGAGACCCATGTTTAAACAATCAAGACAGCTAATTTTGAATTTCGATCTTAATTCCGAAAATGTTTGAATAAAAATCCCTAGTCTAAGTTGTAGAGAGGTTGTTGTTGTGCTTTTATGGTTTGGTCATATTGAGAGGATGAATGAACGGCGAGTAACAGCTGAAAGTATTTACAAGGCAGTGTGAGTTGAAACGCCGGCAGGGAGACGCTCTAGAAGGACATAATAATTACAGTTATATTCTTCAGAAAGGTCAGGTGCGTAATACTCGCAACCAGCGCGGCGTGCGTGTATGAACGTAAACGAAGCAAAAGAAAGAAGTATGTAAGGACCGTAGCAGATGGCGTTCTTAAGTTTCTGCCTACCCCCATGGGAAGAAGTTCCGTTTGGCACCTTTCGTGTACGGACTTCTAGAAACTGACGTACAAATTGAACTTTTCAATTCAAATTGGAGGATGATATTATTCTGAAATGTTTTAGAACTAAAGTTCAAGTTCCTCTGAAGTTTAACAAAAGAAAATTAGCACCAATCAACCGGCCGATTGAAGACAATATTATTTGAATTTAGAAACTCTACCCACTCTTCAACTTGTATTAGAATACGCCATTCAGTTTTAAATTAATTAAATAATTTATATAACAGATCATGCATGCAGACTGTCATTTTTGTGGATCTTCGACAGTCGTTACGAGTCGTCAGAAGCACGAAAGTCTGACAACCAGTCTAACCAAGGGGTATTACCCAGTTACTGGGTTGTGGAGGTCAGATAGGCAGTCGCTCCATGTAAAATACTGGTATTCAGCTGCATCCGGTTAGACTGGAAGCCGACCCCAACATAGTTGTGAAAAGGCTAGGCAGGTTGATCTAACAGATCATGCAATCCAATTTGTTAGTAATTACATACACATCTTATACACTAGTGTTAGTACATTATATTTGGCAAATGATAATAATTAATAATAATATGTCGGGAACCTCGTGAAGGCCGAGAAAGATAAACAAATCAAGTATCTTGACTTGGCTCACGAGGTTGTCGACATGTGGGATGTGGACTCTGCGATCATTGTGCCGATAGTCGTATCAGCCAATGGCTTAATTGCCAAGAGCCTCGACCAACACCTATGGAGGCTCTCGTTGGGCAGCTGAATTAAGGGCTTGATTCAGAAAGCTGTACTCCTGGACACGGCTCGCATTGTTAGGAGGTTCCTCTATCTGGAGCCCTGACCGCCGGTAGCTTGGACTCTGTTCCCGATACCGGTGGGCCACTATTTTTTATATTTTTAAATGTTTTATATATTTTTTATTCTAATATTTAAAAATATAATTTATATGTATGAAAAATGAAATAAAGAAGATAATAATATCAAAATAATTAAAACAATTGAAACTAATATTATTTACAATCTAACTACAGTGACAACCGTATACGGTACCCCTAAAAAATAATTATCATATAAGTGTTTTCAATGATCTACAAACATAGCATAACAAAACATCACGCCTGTAATCCCCGAACGGTTAGGCAGAGATGTACCTATAGTACACCCACTATTCACCAGTTATATTTAAGTCCCATGTAATATTGCAAGCCTATTGTCATCAACCGGGCACAAATCCATACTCCGAGCTGCTACTAAGAAATTCCTGATGGAAAAACTTAACAACACTTTGCCCGACCTGAGAATCGAACCAGGGACCTTATGTTCAGCAGCCGGGCTTGCCACCACTAGACCAACGAACCAGTCATCTACAAACATTTTAGTTATTAATGTAGTCGTATTTGGATAGTGACGAGACGTCTTACTACATAAGTAATGAGGGTAGAGTAAACATAATATTATTTATTAGTTCACGTTTCAATGCTCACTTTGATTCATCTCTGCTAACTAAATAAAGATAAATGCTTCAGTAGATTCAACGTTTATTTTAAAGTCTCTAGAAGTGAGGTATTTCAATGTTATATAATGATCTTAATTTATATAAAAAACATTGTAGTACCTACCTACATGTACCAGTTTTCACAACGTAGGTAGTATTCAATATCTGGCAATCAAGTGGGTGACGCGCTGTCCTCCTTGCTAAATCTTTTTAATCTCGTAGACTAATTTGACAGTTGCAAATGTCAAACTCCAAATTGACAAAAATAAACAACAATCTCTTGTAATTTCAAATTAGACTTCGAGATTTAAAAAAAACTTTAAGCTATGAAATAGCCTTTATTAAGGAGTAACGGGACCCCATAATTAAGACTCCGCTGTCAGTCCATCTTTCACAGAGCCCTTTTTTTTTTTTTTTTGAGGTTGCGAACCCATCCAATGACTTCTCCCGCTCTGGGCGGAGCAGAAGGGCGTGTCAGACTTTTACTGACTAAAACCCACCCGTGTTCCTTCAGTTGCCTGTTGCCAAGGTCCCGGTATCCCTTTCGGACCTTCCCGCAACCCTGACAGGCATCTTTCACAGAGCCCTGTCTTTTGAACCGTAATAGGTAGACAATTTTCACATACTGTACGTGTACTGATAAGGTAGCTATAACCACAAATAATTAAAATTAAAATAAAGGTAAAATTAAAGGGGGTCTCCCTTTAATTCTACCTTTATTTTAATTTTTAATTTACAAAAAACGTGTCTTGGGGTTTCTTGTTTTACTAGTTACGAAAAAAAAAGTGTTAAATATTGTACGTTGGTACGGAACCCTTCGTGTGCGAGCCCGACTCGCACTTAGCCGCTTTTTTATTTTATAAAAGGCAATTCTAGGATTATTAAAAAAATAATAATGATTGGTGAACTGTTGAAAATTTCTAACAAAAGTTATCAATCTCTCTCTAACTCAAGTCAGCCTTACGTTTGAGATTTCCGAACAAAAGTTATTAATCATGATTACTCCGCTTTATTATTGTCACGGTATCGAAATAGCGGATCTTGAAACTTCCGTTGATTAGATTGATGTAACAATAATCTGAATAATTGATTTAAAATGATCCCCTTTCCCGAATGATTTTCTCTGCCACCCGGGGCTTTTTAAAGGAGATTATTTATTTAAACTTTACAAGTACAATAGTGGCCGGACTCAATGGCAGAAGGTATTTCTGTGCCAGTCAACCTTTAGGTTAATATGACTTTGGACTTACAAGATATAGAGCCTTTATGTTCCTTAACTTACATTAAACTTTTAATTTTTATTGGTGGCGTGATGTGTCTTTTTACCCGACTACGGCGAAGAAAAAGGAGGGTTATGATTTTGACCGGTATGTATGTATGTATGTTCATCTGTTCCCTCCTATCTTCCAAACCACTTATCACAATTTGACAAATGAGGTATCGTTAGAAGCGTCGTGATTGTCCGCTGGTTATAGGCTATGTGAAGTCACATTAAATTAAAAATGGCGCCCTCTAGAGGACATAAAGTGAGGAACTTAAAAAAAAAAAATGGTTTAATCGTACCATGTTGGGTATCACATGAAAGGGCTTAATGAGCAAATTTCAAAAATATATATATTATAACCCCAAAAGAATTTTAAAAAAAATCAAGTAATAAAAACTAAAACCCAACTACGACTTAAAAGGTATAAACAAGACACCACCGACAGACAAATTAAAAATCCGGAGTCACACGTAATCTGTTCGATTTATGCCCTAACACGTGGTGGTGTCTTGTTTATACTTTTTAAGTCGGTAGTTGGGTTTTAGTTTTTATTACTTGATTTTTTTTATTACTTGATTTTTTTTACAAACTGTATACTAGCCGTCAACTACGCATTCTTTACATCAATTTTCGACTTTTATTTTTGGTGGGAAAAATCGCTGTTTACGGTAGTGCGCAACGTAACGCAGGCAAACATTGTGTATATGGGTCAGATATTTAAAATAATAATAACAATTATAACCTGCTTTCTATAAAAAACGTCTGAAAAAGTTGGAACTTTGGACCTTCAATATCTCCGTAACCAGAAGGTTCCCAGGTATGGTCCAGAATAAAAAAATGATCACAATGACGGGAATAACAAGGGACTTTCGACTTCGCCCGTTATACTCAGTTTTGTAAAGGCCCCGATTGGGTATAGGCCACCCCTAACTTTTTTTTTTTTAGGAATATCCTTCGCTTTCTTTGTCCAGTCCTCCCCGAATTTTTTTTTGATTTCATCTGTCCAATGTTATCTTGGGCGTGGTCTGGCTCTCTTGCCGCTTGGGTCTTGCCATTGAGTTAACTGTGTCCATCTTCCATCTGTCATTCTTGCTCATCATAATTCTTCTGTCCTTATCCCAATTTATTTGGGGTCGGCGCAATATGTCTTTTCTTCCATACTTCTCTATTAGTCGTCATCTCGGTAGTCAATCCTTTTCCAGCTATATACTCTTTCAGACAGTCCATCCATCGTTTCTTTGGTCTTCCCTACTCGTATAGCCATCTACATTAATACTTAAAACTTTCCTAACGACATCTCCCTCATTCCTCCGCATCATATGCCCATACCACGACAATCTATTTCCACACATTGTTTCACTCACCGGTGTCACTTTCAGACTTCCTCTTATGTACTCTTCGTCATTGTTTATACGTGTAATAATATTACACGGTACAAAAAACAGAATAAAAGATTTTACCCTACAATAACAAAACTTAAACATGTCAAATAAACTGGAATTATCTCGCACCATACGCAAAAAGGAGTAACATCAATTTTCATAAAAGACGGTGAATATGCAAATAAAACGTAACATTTATTTACAAACGCGTTATTGCCAGTATTACACGGTATTGCACGTTCACCTGTTTTTATTTTATTTATTTGAATATATGAGCTTTTACCCCTTTACCCAAACCGACACTTTCTGTTATGATTTTGGTTAGATATCTTTGAATGAATAAATATGATCTTGTATTTGTGTTGCTGGGAATTTTTATTATGATTTCTAGCTTATATTTTCTAGATAAAAAACAAGGGAATACTGAAAATTGCGTTCACTGTATCAAAGATAATAAAATCCAGTTGTTTTATTTTATCTAGCTTTGACACACTAGCAATTTATTCAGTTTTTACAAGCTTTATATTAGCTTGCTCTGTTCGTATGTGTTTCCGGTTACTCCAGTTGTCATTCATTTTTCAAGCACTTTCTGGCATCCGATCGAGCTGAAACTTGGCATACTTATATAACTACCGAGACATTTTGAAAAAATGATACCATGAAACTGGTCTGATGATGGAGCTGGAAGTTGACCATAGGAACTCCTCAATCAAACAAGATAGCCTCATCGTGTTTGGACTCATTAGCTATGTTTTTACAAGTGCTTTGACACTAGGTGGTGTTCAGGGTCTGATGATGGAGCCGGAAGGTGGCCCTGGGAGAACCCTTTTTAGTTAGTCTTCTTTATAAAAATCTTTTTAAAAACAAGCTTTTAATGAAAAGCTTGTTTTTAAAAAGATTTTTATTTATATTTTATTTTATTTAAAATCTAGTCTGGAACGATAAAATTAGCGGTATTGTGATGCCTTGTTATAAAAGTAAGCAGAAATTATTACTCGTATCGTAAATGTAACAAATAATTGGGTGACTGCCTCGTTGGTCTAGTGGTCGCAAGCGCTGCTGAGCACGAGGTTCAGTGTTCAATTCCCACGTCGGGCAAAGAGTTATTGGGTTTTCCATCAGTTTCTCAGTAGAAGCTCGGATTCCGAATTTGTGCCCCAATTGATGGCAATAGGCTCGCCCCCTATAAGAGGGGACTCATACTCCTATCCGAATCGGATTCGCGTAGCGGAACTTGACGCGAGTCAGTCCAAATTGAACTACTGCGGTTTTGCTGCTATGATTCCGCGGCGGAGGTGCGCTACCGGCGTGAAACATAACTGGCAAAAGGTGGAGGATCTACTAGGAGGTAACCTCTTCCTAACCCGTCGGAGAAAACAGGGCTCATGTTATGTTATTTAATTGACACTAAAATTGACATAGACATCCTAACTATCTTAATCCTAACTAATATTATAGATGCGAAAGTTACGCTTATTTGTTTGTTACGCTTTCACGCTAAAACGGCTGAACCGATTTGAAATGAAATTTGGCACAGGGGTAGACCATGACCTGGAATAGGACATAGGGTACTTTTTAACCCGATATTCCCACGGGATTGAGATTTACGCGGGTGAAACCGCGGGGCGCAGAAAATTGACATAGTTATAGTACAAAATTTGATTAAACTGCTACCCAAACAAAACCCGTTTGTTGGTTACATAAGTTCCGGTTAATGGACTTCAGATAACCGGATTAAGTGTAACGCACCCGATATTAAAGCTTCGGTTGGTTTACACGAGCCATTAATATTACCTGTATCCCTTTTGTTCAACACTATAATAATATTTAAAACACACAATTGCGTGATAACTTCCAATACTTTGAAACTTCTTCAGTAGTTCTGAGTTTATTTATTTATTTATTTATTTATTTCTGGCCAACCAACAATTGTTTATACTATTACATTTTCAAATAAAGATTCTTATATAAATGGGTTAGTATAACAATTTATTATAGGTTAGCACCGCATGCCCCATAAAGTAATAAGTGTAACCAGTTATATTAAAGCTTAAGGCAAAATTTAAAACAAAGTTTGAAGACAGAATTTAAAAAACATAATCAAAATTGAATAAGTACAAAATTAAAATTAAATGAAAATTAAATAGAAATCATAATTAAATACAGAAATTAAAAAACAAAGTCAAAATTATACGAAATCAAAATTAACTACAAAATCACAATAAAATACAAATTAAATGCAGAATATTTAAATACAAAAAAAATAAAATAATAATAGATTTAAAAGCATAATCAGAATAATGGAATACAAAATCGAATCGAAATAAAAATGTTATAAAACCAAATTCACAATAAAAATAACACGAAACAAAAATCAAAAATCACATAAAAATCAAATTCAAATTACAGCCAATGTCAAAAAGTAATGCATTATTACACACTAGAAGATGTTATTCTGTGGAACTTGCCAAACGAGTCGAAATGCACGTCAATGAGATCGCTGTATTCGTTTAGCTGTTTACAGAGCCGAGGGACAATAGAACTTGTGCCGAGAACAGTTCTGCGCGGAGTGGGGTACAAGGGACTAATAGGGGTACGAGGGAGTCTAGCAGGAGCACGAAATCGGAATTTGCTTAGCAACTCGGGGCAGTCAATTTTGTTCCGGAGAATTTTATAAAGGAAAATGGAATCCGCAATTCTCCTACGCTTCTCCAGTGACACCATCTTAAAATGTGCGAGTCTGGCTCCATATGACCGTTTTCTTCTGGCGATTCCGCTGGCATAAGCTAGATGCCACATAAATCGTTTCTGTATCCTCTCTAATCTCAGATTGTGCGTTGCGTAGTGAGGTCTCCAGATAGTGCTGCAGTATTCCAAGATACTTCGTACAATGCTGTTATACAGCAAAATCTTGGTACCGCAACGCCTGAAACCGGCAATATTCCTAACAATGAACCCAAGCATTCTAGAAGCCTTTTTGATAATATTTTCTACATGAGGTACGAAAGTCAGCGCATTATCAAAAACAACACCCAAGTCCCTTATCTCATTCACCTCTTGGATAATATTAGAGCCCACACGAGAGTTCCTGGAACTTCATATGGTTTCTGAAATACAAATCGATCACCAAATATTTTCGGTATACCATACCAACTTCCAGTATTTGGTATACCTACCATTATACTGGAAGTTATTTACAACACGTTAATCATAATTATTTAAGTGATAGGCCAAAAAATGGTCCCTGAAACTACGTCGAAACCGCATTCAGAATCCGACGTCCAATTCAATTGAACCCTACTCGCTTCCACGGAAAAGGTTCGTAAGGTTTCAGTGGTTAATAGCAGTTCTACGCATAGCGGTTCTACAGTTGAGACGATTTTGCATGTAGGTACAATACAACTATTTTCATAATGTCTCTCGGCAAACTTAAACTATAAACATAACAAACGTGTTACCAGGATGAAAGTATCCGTTATGTCGCAATTGTAATCCAATTTTGTGGTCTACACGTGTGTCCAAATCCGTTCAGCCGCTGCCTATGTTATGTTTATACATAGTTTATGTTTGTCGAGGGACATTTAGAAAATAGTTGTACTGTACGGGTGAATAAATTGGGCGTGTTTATTGTAAATCTTTGGAGATTTTCGTAAATAAACCAGGTTTTTGCTGTATCACCATCAGGCTATTAACCCAAAACTAGACCACCACTAGAACTAAATCCTAATCCCACGTACAAATAATCCGTACAACAATCGAAAAAGCAATTACTCAAAAATTGGCTGAAACAGCAACTGTGACTGGTTAGATAAACACCGTGGCATCGATCCAACTCCACAGTACATCATAGACGCACATCGGACGTGCCCTATCGGGCCGACGGATCTCGGATCACAACGGGCCCGTCTTAAATCGGATCGTCCTACTTAATCTGGAGAAGGGCTGTGGGAACGCCATTTTAAGGCCGTCGACTTTTTGTAGGCATTCGATTTCGGTGTGTGATTTGAAATTGGAGATAGAATCATGGGTTGAAATCACGTAGAATTTGACTAGTTCGTAATTACGTTTGTTTGTTTTGAAGCTAATCATTGTTAAATTACTTTGCGTAGCTTTAACTGCCTCATTAGTCTAGTGCTCGCAAGCGCTGCTGCTGAGCATGAGGTCTAGGCTTCGATTCCCAGGTCGGGCAAAGTGCTATTGGGTTTTTCTATTTTATAAAATATGTGAAAATATCACTACATATTATAAAACAAAGTCCTCCGCCGAGTCTGTCTGTCTGTTAGCGATAAACTCAAAAACTACTGCATCGATTTTCATGCTGTTTTCACCAATGGATAGAGTGGTTCTCGAGGAAGGTTTTAGTATATTACAATAACCGACATCTACGCGGGCGAAGCCGCGGGCATCAGCTAGTATTTTATAAAACACTAGCTGCGCCCCGCGGTTTCACTCGCATAAGTCTCGATCACGTGGGAATATCGAGATAAAAGATATCCTATCTCCTCCAGTTCATGGTCTACCTATGTGCCAAATTTCATTCAAATCCGTTCAGTCGTTCACGCGTGATGGCGTGACCAAGGGAAATAGGGATTCATTTTTATAAATATAGATTATGAGAGTGAGTTAGCTTTTGGCCCGCATAAACTAAAAAAATAATAAATCTATAACACTATATCCGTGTGCCGAATACGAAGTCCCAAGCTTTGAGTACACTATAATCATAAAATATTGTATGCGTTACACAAGTGTGTCACAACCTTTATTCCGAACGTAAGCATCGAACTAGTGTAACAACTTGACTGGGGTCACTTCGGAAGGCTTCGGCATGCTTCGGCACTCATTCGTGAAATAGGTCAAGAGACGGATGAACAGTTCTGCGACGATTTGTCATTGTCGCCGACTTTCACATAAAAAAGAGGAATTGCTCTCGTGAAAGGCCGAAGGACCCAAGTTTGACCTGTTTTTGAAATGTGTATCCGTTGACCACAGGCTTCATAGACAGATTTCCTCTTTTGATATCTTTTCTTTTCTTCGGATTTATTTTTCGTTAATATAATATAGACCGAAAATTATAAATCTTTGAAAACCCCAAAGTTAAAACGTCATGTGACTCACGCGAAGGGTAGATCAGCCAATTTTTTATATTCTGAAATATCTAATTTTGGTTTCGCCACTCAAATATTTGTCCGACAACGTAAAAGGAACGCTTTCGACTTTGATACGTTAAAAAACTGTGCAAGTTTCAAAATCAAAGAAATACCCACACATAAACAGACTACCTTTCTACTGTTGCACATAACTTGGATACTAATTAATTTGTATTAATTTCAGTGCAACACACCGGTACAATTAGTCTCAAGTTAAGTTCAAACTACTAAAGGAAACAGTCGGTTCAGGTAACTAAGTTATGTGCCACGTAACTTTCACACAATCTTGTTTATGCAACTTATGACATACACACATTTATGTCGATACTTGTTACTTACCAGAAAGTTTTGGAAATCCTTCCTTAATAATAATCTAACATGCAACATATTTTCCCAAAGATTTATATCGTTAGATTCGCACTA
The DNA here is from genome assembly GCA_947522985.1 of Lithophane socia. Taxonomy (NCBI): domain Eukaryota; kingdom Metazoa; phylum Arthropoda; class Insecta; order Lepidoptera; family Noctuidae; genus Lithophane; species Lithophane socia. Next base: position 5,645,870 of record OX383267.1, read on the forward strand.
GTGCGTAAAAAGATGGTCTTGTTTCCGGTTCGTTTTGACAGCTCTGACACAAAATGAAGTGACTTGACTTGACTTGATTATCATGGAATCGTCATTTTTGTTGTGTCAGCTTACTCATCATCTGCCTAGCCTTTTCCCAGCTATGTTGGTGACAGCTTCCCGTCTAACCAGCTGCAGCTGTGGATGTCAGCTCACTCTTCTCAGTATTGACTCTTTCTGGCTGCAAAACTACATAAATATTTGTCTACCCCTATAACTCGTTAATAAAGTTCTCAAGGTAGGTTTGCAACTAACTCAAAGCGAGTTCACTGTCAAAAGTTTCACTCTTCAGGTTCTGAAATATATAAATCAACATATGGTTTGGGTATTCATGTGCCGTCCAGGATTGGGACAAAAATGTTTCATAAATATTTAAACATGTGTCCATCATAATCTGTTAGTAAACAAATGCTACTACTCTATAAAAGACTTCCTATCAGACAAATCACTTCTCCAATACCGTCCGCCTCAGTCATGATGTGTTCAGTGTCCCACTGATGTGAATACGTGTGATGTGATACTCGAATTCGTTCCATCTTGTTTTTATCTTTTTAAATACTTTTATGAATAATTTGTAAAAATTATGTAAAAAATGTACATGTAACTGTTGTATGCCCTAAGGGCGGGACATAGATGATCACAATTTAATTATTTTAGACCTGTATTATGTACCTACCTATGATCCACATTAAAGATATTGATTGATTGATTGAATAAATAGCGACCCATTTCTCCTTCCTTGTGGACGTGTAGACTCGGATCTAAAATCAGGCCTTACAACATCCTTTACGTTCACTTACGGGGCTGATCTTGTACTAGAAGTGACGTATGTGTGATAAGTTAAGCATTACGTTCCATGTTCCTATTACTTACGGTTCAAAGTGGTCTCCAAACAATTCTGAGGAGAAATGTGAACACGTAGAAGACGTTATGTTTGAGACTGAGACGTTTTGAGCGCTTTCTAATTGGTCGGTGTGGCAAAGCTTTGCTTAGTATACCTTGCACTAACATCAAGCAAATAGGTGCACTTGCCGTTATTGATATGCCTTCGATACAGTTTATAGCATCGTCGAGCTAAGTAACTAAGCTCGCGCCGACATCTGTGTAAACTTACATGTTTGAAGGTGTTCAAACTGGCTCAAATGTTTGCGGTACTTATTGTTAATCATTAAAATAATTAACGCAAGCTGTCGCGTGAGGTCGCGTCCCGGGAATCGCCTCAGGCAGGCCGCGTCCTATTTAAAAGCGATCGTCGCGCGAATACACGATCGCGCACGTGCTCGTGCAGTCGTGCATGTCACTTTTTATTCGGGAAACCGGCGAGCGCCCTCTGTCGTCGCGACCACGCGGTCAGGTTCACCTGCAAACAAAAAGTTTTGTTTTTAATACTTTGAAAAAAGAAATACGTTTCTTGTATGGGGAACCCTACATGGGGAGTTGGGGACCCCTTTAATTTTTTACTTTACTTTATTTTTTGTTATACTGGTCATTTTAGTACACACTCTGTGAAAATTTCAAGCGTCTACCTATTATGGTTCAAAGTTACAGCCCTGTGACAGACAGACGGACGGACGGAGAGTCCGCTCTCCGTCCGTCCGTCTGTGTGGGCCTTAGGAATAGGGTCTCGTTGGCCACGTTTGGGTGCGGAACCCTTAAAATACCGTTGATAGGTTGAAAGATAGCTCCTAAATTATTAACAAGCCCTATAGAGTCTGTTTATACGAATTTAAAAAGGTTAAAACGTTCTGAATAAAACATAAACACGTTCCTAGCCTAAAATAATTTATCGGTGTGTGTGAATAATAAAAATCTAATCCTGTAGTGTATCTAGCTCGGAGCTGAACCGCAGCAATCGATTCGAGTTGTTTACGATTTCGTTTTGAAATGCATTCGATTTAACTAATCGATTAGCGGTGTTAAACCACCCATTTGTTTTTTGTAGGTACCTTTGTTTACTTTCAATGTATGCTGAAATGGATCGGTTTGCATTTGAAATTTCTACTTTAAGGGCGAATTTTACAAAAAAATTATACCGAGTATAAGTCTTATCCTGCGAATAAATTTTGAATTTTTGACACTTTTTCTTTACAAAAACTGCCAGATGACAATTTTATTCCACGGATAAAAGATATCCGACTTTGATAAAATCAGCCCTATAACTTAAGATTATTCTATTTAAATGGTTAAGGATGTTTCAGTCTTTAGATTCTTTAATCATATAACCTGAAATTAAAATCATCATACATCATGATGATGATGTAAATATGTGAGCACCATGTATCTATCAATTAATTTATTTGTCATTGCTCCATTTTTTAATTCTTTTTACCTATTGTGGTACAGTAATCTTATTCTAGGTGCATCGTCTTCACATATAATATGTAATTGATGTATACAAAATATTGTAAAACATTTTAAAAGAGTAACGGTGGTGTTTGTTGCCCATTCTTCTCCATACGAAAACTACCTTTTGGAAGGGGCAACTAGAATCAGTTCTATTTCTTTGTTTTTTTTTTGACGTTCAAAAGTGCCTTGTATGTGCCTATTTGAAATAAATTATTTGACTTTGACTTAGACTTTGACTTCATGTCAAGCCGAATACACATTACAGTGTTGTGTCGTGTCGTGACGCTTTCTGACGCAGTGTTAGCCAATCAAAACTCTATAGGATTTGACGTAGAACTGAACAGATTCCTTAGACTGGTGTATCCTACGTCACGACACTGCACGACGCAGTAATTTGCCGGTTTTAGTTAGTCTATATCATATGCCTACGCTGTCAGAACATCATAGTTTCACCTAAGTACCTTCAAAAAGTATCTAAATACCTCTGATGATAAACATACAAACCTGAGGAGGTTACAAGCTAAAATAGGTTTAAGAAACAGGATAGTAGATTAAGTTTCCCACCATCATCATTCAGCCGAAAGACGTCCACTGCTGGATATAGGCCTCCCCCAATCACCACCACTTCGACTGGTTCTGTGCTTCTCGCATCCAGCGGATTCCTACGACCTTCACCAGGTCATCGGTCCAACTTGTGGGTGTTTCCAATGCTACATCTTCGGGTACGCAGTCGTCATTCCAGAACCTTTCGGCCCCATCGGCCATCTGTTCAGCGAGGAATGTGCCCTAGTATATTGTATTGGTAATTCTCAGAATTAGCCATCTAAGAAAGCCTGCCTTTGAAACGTCATGCCATGATCTTAGGCTACATCATATAGGTACAGTTATTTCCAGCTGCATACAGTTTCCCTACAAGTCCTTGTATCCATGTGAAATGCTTTTGACCCATTTGTATTCCTAGTACTGAATGGCTTCTGTGGCTTATAAGGCAGATGCTGTTACTGATGCAACAATGCCTTCAAGTGGCCCAGTTCAGCTGTAATTAATTAAGCGGATGTCAATTTCAACCCGATTGGATGTCATCTTCGTCGGAGTTCGGTCTGTGAGCGTACGGTGCCGTGATATATGTCTAAATAATAGACTCGGGTTTACAGCGGGTATCAGAAATCTACAGACCGACAAACTGCAACAACTTTCTCCATGGAATTTCAAACTGCAATAATCGCGAAAAAAATATAATCAAGTGTTTTTTAATCTTGTAGAAAAATTTGACAGGTGCAAATGTCAAACTTCAAATTGAAAAACAAACAACAATCATTGGAAATGTCAAATTAGTCTTCGAGATTATAAAACAAACTTTATGTAGGTGTTAAAGTTTTGAATGGGACAGCAGCTGCTGTTGGCTTGCGCCGCCACGAGAATACACGTGCCGCCGCGAGACCCCGCGCGGTGCTTTCTATTCTATCAAGCGTATTTATATTTTTTGATAATGCACATAAAGTTTATATAATGTCTTGTTATTAAAACTGCTCGCCGGGTCGCTGTCGGCCGCTGCTATTTTAGTGTGAATGTAGCCTAAAAGCAGTGACCGGATGTCTGCCAAAGTGGATCTATTTCGTGATTGATGCCGATAGTGGGGGCACGGCTTTCAGTTTGGCAAAGGTATATGGTATGTGAATATATGTAGATGTTAGTAGTTGTAGTAGTAAACTCAAACTCAAAGCATTTATTTAAATGAAACCATTACAGGCGCTTTTGAATTGCCATATTAGTCGATAATTCAAAAAGATGCGAAGCTAGTTATCCAGTCCAAAGCGTAGTAGGTTAATATGGAGGTGAATGAATAGGAAACTTCCTGGACACTACTTCAAATTTTATATTATACATAACACATAATATCACGCCTTGTTTCCCCGAAGGATTAAGGGTGGGCGGGGGTTAGGGTTAGGTTCAAATTACATAATTTAAAAAAAAATATTGGTATCAGTGATGAATTTAAACTTAAATATGAGAACGATGTGAAAAACGAAAACAAGGAAGACTGGGGAACAACATTACACGAAAAGCAGATGGATATTTAAATGAAGAATGAAAAGTCGAAAGCCACAAGGAATATTTTTCTTAGAATGCCGAAAACACACGTAATCACATTAGAAAGCTAATAATTGTTGCATTTGTACATGAAGTTATCACACACTGAACCATTTTAATAAAGCTTGAACAGTCAATACTGGCCCAGTGGTAACGGCCCCAACTTACGTGTTGGTCGTGGGTTCGAACCCAGCCAGGCGCTATAATTTGTGTAAATAATTTCATCACCCCTACTTTCAAACACGGTGAAACAAAACATCGTGAGGAAACCAGCATGTCCTAGAATCAAAAATTCGACACAAGACATGTGTTAACTAACAACCCCACTGGCCCGCGTGGTAGATTAAAGCCCTCTCGCAGTGAGGAGGCCTGTGTGAACCCAATTAAATCACAAGCAAGTAAAAATGAAGTGATGCAATAAAAATGTAAAACGCTCCGTATAATTGTTGCTACAAACACGACAATTTGCGCAGGAAATTTCATTTAAAATTAAAAGGTACATTAATTTTAAACGCCCCAAAATTCATGTTACATAAAAATGTATTCATTCATTTAACATAAATGACCGGAACCGAATGTTCCAATTTGCTTTTCCAATTGTATATATTCATATGATGGGTAACTCTGTATGCGAATGTGGCTCGACAAACGGACATTTTAGCGACCACATGAGACACGAGCGACCACAGCGTGCGACCACCGCCCGCACAGCAGAATCTGCGACCACGACCAACATGGCTGACATTTTCTGTTTTATTTTGCGCCAACTATTTAATGACACGGTGTATGCAACTTTGTGGCTGTAAAACCAGTAAAACTGAATTCAAGGGCTTTTATTTAAATGTCACTGTACAGGTTTGTACATAAAAGTTCGTTATCAATCTGCCTAGCCTTTTCACAACTACATAATTTGTTGGGGTCGGCTTCCAGTCTAACCGGATGCAGCTGAATACCAGTATTAGGTATGCAGCGACTGCCTATCTGAACTCCACAACCTGGCAACTGGGTAATACGATACCCCTTGTTATGACTGGTTGTCAGACTTTCGGGCTTCTAACGACCCATAACGACTGTCAAAGATCCACGAATGACAGTCGGGACCAACGGCTTAGCGTGCTTTCCGAGACATGGAGGAGTCTCGGTATGTAATGATAGTCACCCTTCCACGGACCAACCCCGGCAAGCGTAGCTTAACCTGATGGATCGACCCACTGTGTGACTGTTATTAATTAGCCATGAGCTCCTCGAGCTATTCAACTTTGACACACTAGCAATTTACATACCACATAAAAGTTCGTTAAGTGAGTCAAATATAAATGAAATTTGAGTGCTACGCGTATTTGAAAATACCCTCAAAATTGAGTATTTTTGTAGTTGAAATGCTAACAGCTCGGTGTTTAATGTAAACGTCGAGTGCATGTTGCGAAAGCTGTTATCTAATGATATTATATTAACAGATATGTTATACACTCACAAAACTACCGAAAAAAGTGTTCCGCTCAGCAGCGGCACACATACCCACGTTTCATTCATTTTACATTTCACTACAAGTAAAAACGTTACAATTGGAATGTTTTCGAGTCTTCACGATTGCGCGCTTATAACATATCTGTTAATTTAATATCATTGCTGTTATCAGAATTATTAATCCAATGTCGGAGTGGACTGAAAAGAAAAAACTTTGGTAGGAAATATACTACTACCTACTGTATTTCATTTCACTGAAAGCTGTATGTAGAAGTCGAATTTCAAAACACTGTTACACAAAAGGTTTTGAAAAAGTTTTTTGTTCAGTTTCGACCGTTAGGATGTTATGGACTGAGAGTTACGATTTTGACTTAGCTAACTTTAAGGCTTCCTGAATATGACGCCGGAGCCGCACCGGCGCTGGACCGCATATTTGTTTATACCTACTAATGAATATTACCCATGTGCCACGCCGCACCGCCGCACCGCACGGTGCGGCTCCGGCGTCATGTACAGAAAGCCTTATAGTCAGCAACAAAAATCGAAGGAAGAAGAAGCTGTATCTGCGTGTATACGCGCAGTAGACGCGCGTTACAAGGTTGCGTTCAAATCTCATTTGAAGCACCTATAGGTACGCACGTCTTATGCGCGTCGTCTGCGCATTTAAAATACGCCGTGAGCTACCGCTCTTACTCTTAGAAGTTAATACTTCTTTAATTTTTATGTCATTTCAGATTTAAAAAACTAAATTGTTAATCGATTTTGGTTGCTAACTATACCTATGTATACATATTTTTGAGCTTATTAATAATGAGCAATTTTCGATTGGTCCAATGATGGTGGATTCAATGGTCGATTCTTATGATTTACGGACCGTAATTGGTTGAAATTAAGACTCTTGTATCTTTACCAATAATGGAGCAGAGATCTCACGGCGTTGCATCCTCCCTTTAGGAAGTAGCTATCAGCTTACGTATCTATATAAATGCCAAATTTGGCAATAAAAAGTTACCGGTGGTATGCAAAACGATTCGTTTTTGTTTATAGGACCCGAGCAATAGTCTACGCGTCCGACAACACTCGGAAGCGTTCATTTAAAATCTGTACATTCTATTTTCAAAAAAGTTAATATTCAACAGTTTCAAGTCCTGTTTCCACAGTAACCGACGTAAAAGCAATAATAATCTTATGCCATATTGTGTCATACGAACATATTGTACACCCGAAAGGTACTTTAACCGCGATATGAGCACGGGTACCCGGGAATGCAATAACTATTTGACATAACGGTAGGAAGTCGGCTACAAATATGGATGATAACTACAATATTGCATGCCGTCTACCCTCAAAATGGGAGACCCGAAACAATTTGAGGATGCTTATTAAAAAAGTTACGGTTATTTTTAAGCCAACACATTGAAAATAGCTATTAGCTTTGTGCTTTATGTTTGAAAAAAGCTCATTTGATAAGGATTGGCTTCCTTTATAGGTTACCTAGTTACGAAATTAAAACATTTTTTTTTTTTACCATAAGGTAAAACAAAAATGTTTGTACACATTTAACTAATCTTAATCAAACGGAACCGAAAATTACTTAATCTAATATCTGTTCTAATAAAAATACCTAATTATTTATTATTTTTGCTGCTAAAATTAAAACATTATAACCAATATTATAACAACTTTAGTACATTATTTCTAGAGTGAAAAAAACGACTGCGTTTTGCCAACATGTAAACATGTGTGCGATGCATTGGAAAATGACAGAAAATTTTTGTTCCGTGGTAGCAGCAGATAAATTATTTAGATACTGTGTAAGTATCTGTTTCAAACCTACCATATGTAGCCCCAACAGATGGGAAATCCGAACTGTTAGCGAGACGGTGCGGATCAGATTAGGTTCCGAGCCGTTGAGTGGTTGACATCCCTATCCGTGAATACGTCCGATCTATCCTGTGTTGTTGAGATAAGTATGGCACTATACATACGATCTGAATGCAGCGGCATTCCAAGCAAGAGTGTCAGCACAGCATGAACTTCACTACTTTACATTGAGTTACTATTTTGATAGTAAGTCAATGTAATGTAGTCAAGTATCAGTAAAGCGAAATCATGTGATAGGCACCATATTAATACCAGCCTATCACAAGGTCTCTTTTCTAACAGGAATATGTTTATTGTATTGTATTATATTTCTCTGAAGCAACCTCGAGGCTGCATTTATTTAATTTTACAAATACTGCCGAAAGGTCGACTTAATGCCTGCGGTATTTTTTTCTACCAGTCAACCTTACAGCTAGTTCACACGACGAGTCGCGTTTTTTAACCAATCGTATTTTTTTACAATTCGTGTTTTTTTTTGACAGCGGCAATTTTTTTTAAATGGCCGTATTCACACGAATCACGAATCGTCAAAAATTACGGATACGGAATGACGTACCGTCTAATAAAATCACGTTCCTCAAAAAAAAAAACAATTTTTTTTGTGGCGGATCGTGTTGGGTAGTCCATCCAAGACTGAACTCGAAATCACGAGTGTAAATGTGTGTGTCGGATATTTTGACGAATCGCGACAAAACTCGTTTCCGTATGCAATGTGAACATGCATCCGTCATAACGTGTCATTTTTTGACGAATAATTATTGACGTTTCCCGTGTGAATGAGCTCGGGTGAAGTTTTGCTACTGTAAACTGCCTAAACCGGCCACATAAGCAACTCCTCTAAAAGCAGTTCATTTCCTGAATCCCAGCTGTAGCAATTCCCCTAGTTTGACATAAAAGCAATTCATAATTTGTGGACCATTTTACGAATCTCCGTAGAAAACTGTCCAACAGATGAATTATTTCGTAATATGAATTACACGTAGATCATATTATGAATTGTCAGTTTGTGACATTTTTCGATGATTCATAATATTTTGTGACCGTTTAAGCCTCCAGGGCTATCTCCTTCTAATACAGAGAAGGCGCATTGATCACCGTGTGTACTCATTGCGTGTTCGCGATTTCGACTGATAGTACTTAAAACAGGTTTCCTGACTTCACTTGTCACAGTTACAGTCAGTAGTCAGTACATTCATTGGTGTCCTGCTATCTAAAAGCGTAACTTATTCTCATAACCGATTAAGAGTATTTAATTTCATTTTGACAGTTCAACAACAATCATTGCGTTATTTACATTGTTGAGCAGATTTTTTTTTCGAACTTATGTAGCAATGGATTAGTAATTTATTCCAAACCGATTCAGATTGTGATTGATCGTGTACCTATTACACAATTAGGGTGAAGGTCACATTAAAGGCTTCTTACATCATTGTGCTTTTAAAAAGCTCAGTCCTTCAACCACCAGGCCATCACATTTTCCTTCCGTAAGATTTCCATACGATTGTCGAGGGATTTAGCAACTCGGCTTACCTCGTGGGAACGTTATCGTGCCAGTATACTTACCCACTTACTTAACTACACCACGATGTCTCCACGGGACGACGGACAACGATCAAAGTTTGCGTAGAAAAAATCTACATAAAAGAACTCGCTTTTTATACAGTATGAGCAATTCCTATGAGATGTACCGGGAAATGTTTTAATTTTGTATAATGGAAAACAACAATCTAGCCTAAGGGGCTTGTGGCTAAGAAATAACAGCCGCACGGGTCGATCAATCAGGTTAAGCTTCGCTTGCCGGGGTTGATCCGTGGATGGGTGACCATCTTTACATATCGAGACTCCTGCGTGACTCGGAAAGCACGTTAAGCCGTCCCGGCTGTTATTTGTAGATCTTTGACAGTTGTTACGGGTCGTCAGAAGCCCGAAAGTCTGTCTGCCCAGTAAGTGGGTGTGGAGGTCAGATAGGCAGTCGCTCCATGTAAAATACTGGTATTCAGCTGCATCCGGTTAGACTAGAAGCCGAACCCAACATAGTAGGGAAAAGGCTGGGCAGATGATGAATCTAGCCGCAGAGTTTTCTAAGGACAAAATACAAGAAACGTGGTCGTATTTTAGAGAGATGCTCAGTTTAGTAATAATCTCAATTTGATTTGACCGATTTTTTTTGTATTATTGTTTAATACAAAAAAAATCGGGCATGCCTGTAATCCCCGAAAGGTTAGGCCGAGGTGTACATATGGGTCACCCACATTTCGCCAGTTATGTGTAATTCCCATGTACTAGGAGCCTATTGCCATCAACCGGGCACAAATTCAGACTCCGGGTTACTACTTGAAATTCCTGACGAAAAACTCAATAACACTTTGAATGTCTGGGAATCTAACCCTCAAGCTACTAATGTCTTCTGAAATGAACATTTATGAGTACAGGATTTATTTTCATAAATTCGTTCTTTCTTTTTATGAACCGACTTTTCCTTTCCTTTTATGAAACGACTTTAAAAAAGGAGGTTCTCAGTTTGTCGGTTATTTTTTTTTACAACCTGAAAATCATTTACTTATTGTCATTCAATTTTTACTTGAAAATGTATTTGGTACAAATCAACTTTTTCCACGTAAAAGAAGCCTCTTGAAGAAGTTTACAGTGTTCAGATACAACCAACATTTACAATAGCTCAGTGGGCCTAGCACGAACGCGCGCAAAAGAAGTCTGTACAGTATCTGAGTGTTAACATGTTACATTGAGGTTTAGAAAGAGACTGTCATAGAGGTATGAGTGACAGAGACAACGCTTTATAAGGCCTGAATTCCTCTTACGCTGATGTCGGTCGTGTAAGGACGGTCGCGACTGAGTAGTAACGTAGTACGCGCCGCAGACGTCAGCGTCGTAGTATGGTGCTCCAAACAACACGATGTCACTATTCACTTTTTCACTTTTTATCTTCTCACTTTTCCATTGTTCTGCACCTGCTTGGCGTCCGTATGCCGCCGCAGGGATCCAGCAGAATACCAGCGTCAGGTATACCTAATGCCTGGCATATGCTGAGCTGGACTCCCATTCGGTGCAACTGGGAGACACGCACCACACAAGGGTTTTGGCTAACTAAAATATTTTAAGGATGTAGGTAGTTTTAAGATTGCCACAGACAATACTTTCTTTGCGTTTTTTGTTTGTAAGTATGTTCTTTTTACCCAACTCGCAAGGAAGGGTTTATGTTTTTAATGTTCGTATTTACTTGTTTTCTTATTTTTTTTTTTTTGGTTTGTCTTAAAACTTGAATTTATGTAACTATGCTTTTGTGTTGTGTCTTCTATGTTTGTACCGAATAAATGTTTTATCTATCTATCTATCTATCTATCTATCTATCTATCTATCTATCTATCTATCTATGTAAATACGCACGCGCGACCGACGTACGCGACCGACATCAGCGTAAGAGGAATTCAGGCCTTACGCCGAACTTTTTCTAACACTCGACCTTCCATATTAATAGCTGCGTACTGTACTGTCAACCGCACTCCAGTGATAATACTTTGAGCCACGAAAACCAGCCTTCAAGCTACGACATAAAGGCGCTGTCGATGCCAAATTGTTACCATAGACGTGGGGTTTAATGTACAGTCTGGCTTGCATAATTCATCACTAAATTAGTTCTCGGGAGGCGACACACGGAAGTTGTGGATACCATGCATCAGGTGCTTTCCTTCTAATGGATTAATTTACTCATGTATTAACTTTATGGATATGTGGGAGGATACGAACTCTGGATATTGAATTAAAAGTTTATACGGGTGCTGGTATAAATATCTGGTCCTTTTGCTTCAGGTTCAGTGTAGTTTGAATGACTCTTTGATAGTTTACGAACACTCACGATCCCTGATAATCTAAGATAAAAATCTATAATTTTTACCCGACTACGGCGAGGAAAAAGGAGAGTTATGATTTTGACCGGTTTGTATGTATGTATGTACTCGTATGTTCATCTGTTCCCTCCTATCTTTTAAACCACTCATCACAATTTGACAAATGAGGTACCGTTGGAAGCGTCTTAATCGTCCGCTGGTTATAGGCTATGTGACGTCACAATAGATATAATAAAAATGGCCCCTCTAGAGGACATAATGTCAGGAAATAAAAAATATTAAAAAAAAAAAAATTGTTTATTCGTACCGTATGTTTGTTATCAAATGAAAGGGCTTAATGACATGGCATGATATTAAGGACATGTGCTCATTATGCCCTTTCATTTAATACCAAACATGGTACGATTAAACAATATTTTTTTCTTAGTGCGGCATTGTCTAAGTCCATTTGTAAGTTTACCTATAATTTTATCATTACTATGATGTGTTCGAGGTATTCCCAAATAAAAGCCTCTGGGAGCAATCGTGTGAAAGAGCTATAATTTAAGAAAAAAAAACCAATTAGTAAAGTCAGTAAAAAGCCTTAAAAGTTTAAATTTTTAACTCCACTAGAGTTAAAAATTAAAACTTCTAAGGCTCTTTAAAAGTAAAAAGTATCTCATAAGAATAATCACTTCATCTGGCTCGTCTATAAAACTTTTAGAGTTATGAAAACTATTAATTAGCTACGAGTTTGCAACAAATAATTAATGTTTTATCATGGCTATCGGCAATGTAATGAAAGTTTTCCTCGTTATCAAGAAAAATAATAAAATGAGATAGAATGTTGAGAAAAGCAATTTTATTAATAAGGATAATTATGAGTAAAGTTTTGAGAATGAATGTGGATAAAAGAGTAGGGGAAGGCCAAAAAAACGATGGATGGACTGTGTGAAAGATGATATGGGTTTAGAGGGGGTGATTACCGAGATGACGGCTAATAGAGAAGTATGGAAGAAAAGACATGCTGCGCCGACCCTGAATAAATTGGGATAAGGACAGTAGAATGATAATGAAAGCGAGTAAAGTTGTATTAATATAAATTGCATCCATCCATTGCAAATTGCGAAATGATGACAGATAGTTCTTTCCAGTGTCGTAACTTGTTCAATTAATTAAATGAAGCTGTTCACAATACCACGGAATGATTAACTGTTGTCGCGATTACTTTGCAGTGTGATTTGTATTCGTAACTAAATACGCCAGCTGTCCAATGATAAAAAAAAAATCAAGTAATAAAAACTAAAACCCAACTACGACTTAAAAGGTATAAACAAGACACCTCAGACAGACAAATTAAAAATCCGGAGTCACACGTGTTAGGGCATAAATCGATCACATTACGTGTGACTCCGGATTTTTAATTTGTCTGTCTGAGGTGTCTTGTTTATACCTTTTAAGTCGTAGTTGGGTTTTAGTTTTTATTACTTGATTTTTTTTTAAATTCTTTTGGGGTTATAATATATATATTTTTGAAATGTGCTCATTAAGCCCTTTCATTTGATACCCAACATGGTACGATTAAACTATTTTTTTTTTTAAGTTCCTCACTTTATGTCCTCTAGAGGGCGCCATTTTTAATTTATTGTGACTTCACATAGCCTATAACCAGCGGACAATCACGACGCTTCTAACGATACCTCATTTGTCAAATTGTGATAAGTGGTTTGGAAGATAGGAGGGAACAGATGAACATACATACATACATACATACATACATACATACATACATACATACATACCGGTCAAAATCATAACCCTCCTTTTTCTTCGCCGTAGTCGGGTAAAAATATCGTCACGACGCAGTGGTACGGGATAGTTTTGATATTTTCATTCAATTGAAGAGTCAACAAGACAGTTTACCGGCTCCGGTTATAACCGTATTAATATTCCTTTTTCAAATACCATCATGTACTTTATCCGACAATGAAGCCTTGTCCATATAACATTGAGTTAGTTTCAAATTCAGCTTTAGTAAACCCTGCTCAGTGTTCCAAAGCTACCAAAACCGCTTCCAGTTTACAATAGAGTGGCGAAGTATCGCCTATGTGGAGCGTTCTATTCTATAGCGTGTGTGGTGCCGACAGCCTTATCTAGTTGCATCAGGATCGAGCCTTGAAATTCTCGAAAGTTTGCGTTATAATATGGTAAACTTGTAGTGAAGGTTGTATTGTCTTCTTCTCTTGTGAAAGCAGCTTCAGCTGTATGTAATGTCATGTTGTAAACTCACTAAGAAAGCCGATGCTTTGTTGATACAAGAAATTCTTCTTAAAATCTACCACTTTGACTTTGCCAAAAAGAACGGTGTTCTGTAGACACTCTTGTCTAGACCACCTTCTAAGGCTAAGCCTACTTTAGATAGCAAAGCCGATACACAGATCGAGAGAAGTGACATTTCCGAACAGGAATTATTTCTCAGTAGCTGCCAAGAGTCTGCTTTTATGCCTGGTAAATAACAATAGGCTCGCTCCCTACTATCCACTCAAACGCCTGTTATAGGACTTAAATGGACAAAAAGTGGGTGTATTAAAAATCTCCGCCTATCTTTTTTAGTAGAAACGTGATGTTATGTTATGTTGTTATGTATCAATATCTCACACTAATGTCACATGCATCACTCCAACACCGCGGCATATTGCGCGGTCCCAACATCGCTGTCTGTTGACCGCAGCACAATTATATAATCATAAACTAGGCTGAGTTAATGCCCATTCTGGACCACAATGCGTATACCTGGGTAACGTGGGATTGCAATTAGGTACGCGGTTTATTAGTGCGACATAAATTCTTTTTATGTTGCCTATATTTTGGCAACTGGCAACAAAAATTCTACTTTGTGGTAGCCAGCGGTCGTGTTATATTTTAATTGTTTGCCAGCAAAAACTGTATGAGAACTTAGTGCTTATTAGGTTAATAGAAATTTCAGCTTTCACCTACAACAATAATGTACAAATGGCGTACAACGACCATACATTTTTATATTTTTTTCTGCCATGTCAAGGCCGTGTTGCTCCGGCCGTTTTGTTTCGGACAAACTTTAGGGCAAGAAGACAGTTTCCACAGGGTTGTTAAGATACAAAAGAAACTGCAAAATAATATTCCAAAACCTGATATCTGTTCCCAAAATCAGCTGGAAGGTCGTCAGAGTACTTATGTCGTAACTTATTATACCTTTCAAGTTTATAACCGGAGTCCATTAGACCTCGCCTGGGAATTCTACGCATCTGTTATAGGGCACTTTGCACAGTTCTCAGAACGGACACGCTCCTGGGAACTAATTAATTTCTTGTTCATATTTGAAAGGTGTAAGGACAAAAGGTTTGGAGGACTCGGGAACTCGCAGGTTAGTGTAACGAAAGAGAAATACGTTTCAGTACCTAGTTTAATTTAACATTTTCTTCTCATAATTCGCAAGTTCTTAACGGACCAATAAACATTATTCTACCTACAAATTATTTGATTAAACCCAGTGTTTCGAATTAAAAATGTATTTTGCAAAAGTCCTCATAAAGGATAGCAAATAAAAAGAGAGCAGTAAGAATTAATACCTACTATAAGTGAAAATGGGTGAAAATTGATGTTTACGTACCTAGCGCGCTAGGCATCTATTTTCACCCAACTTGGCAACGAGATCAACATAAACCGACAACATCCGATCATTGCCGATCTAAAACTGAATAGAGGACGGACAGATTGCATTTACCATTCAGAATAATTCCCTGTACGCCCCCACAAACGAGGATTAATCGAAAACTAGCCTTTTGCACGTACAAAGCGAGTGCACCAGCATTATAAACTTCTTTCCGCTGATCCTGCATTCAATATTAGTCCCAAGATAGTAGATAGTCTGCTTTCTTGACTTGTAATTGTTTTTTTTTTTAATACAACTCCATTTACTTCTTTACGTTCACCGCAGACAGAGCAATTTTTACCCGACTACGGCGAAGAAAAAGGAGGGTTATGATTTTGACCGGTATGTATGTATGTATGTATGTATGTTCATCTGTTCCCTTGTATCTTCTAAACCACTCATCACAATTTGACAAATAAGGTATCGTTAGAAGCGTCTTGATTGTCCGCTGGTTATAGGCTATGTGACGTCACATTAAATTAAAAATGGCGCCCTCTAGAAGAAATAAAGCCAGGAACTAAAAAAAAAAACGTACTATTATGGGTATCAAATGAAAGGGCTTAATGAGCACATTTCAAAAATATATATATTATAACCCCAAAATAATTTAAAAAAAAATTAAGTAATAAAAACTAAAACCCAACTACGACTGAAAAGGTATAAACAAGACCCCACAGACAGGCAAATTAAAAATCCGGAGTCACATGTAATCTGTTCGATTTATGCCGCCCTAACACGTGTGACTCCGGATTTTTAATTTGTCTGTCTGTGGGGTCTTGTTTATACCTTTTCAGTCGTAGTTGGGTTTTAGTTTTTATTACTTAATTTTTTAATTCATAAATTGACAATGTATTTTCTGAGTTTATCTTGGACTTCACTGACATCTCTCATGGAAAACATGGTAAGGAAACCAGTCTGAAATCACCCTAACCGGCTTGAGCAAGCATGGTGATAAATGCTCGTGCCTTCATGAGAAGAGGTTTATAACCTGCAGTGGGACAATAATATGCTGGTATTATTATTAAATTTAAAATAAACTAAATGGCAACTAAAATAGAGTTCAAAATAGCATGCAGGAGATGATTACCTGCAGCGTGTGTATTCGAGCATGCTCGAGTATATTTTCACTCAAAAGAAGACAGCAAAACTCGAGCATTTTGTTTCTGTCTGAGTGGAAGATAATAAAGTGGCTAAAGTAAACAAATCGGAAGCCTTTTTGTTATCACGATGTGAACTTCACAAGTAGAGTAATCAAGAAACTACTGATGTATTGGTTCATTAACGGCTCGGATCTACGATTGTCGAACTTGTTTTGTGCCAAAAACACTACCAAATACAAAGCGATAGTTTGTGAGCGGATTATGCTAATAAAATCGTTTTTCGATGGAAATAATCGACTGTGAACCTGTCAGTGAAAGCAATATTCTTTAAACAAAAAAAAATATTACAATTTGGTATTAATACCTAACTGAAAGTGGTACCCGCAATACTTGTACCTTTATCAAAGGCTTCTTTTTGATTAAAAACAGCTCGACGTAAACAAGTTCTGAGAAAAACAGGATCTACATAGAAACTCAGATTAATAGTAGTGGAAAAATGGAAATACCTTCAAAATAACGTTTTATGGACGTACTACAATTAGTAATATGTCTACGACACTTGAAAATAAATCTGTTGGAAGATAAAGAGCATTTATCACACAAATAAATAACTTTTTGTGACCTAAATAATGATAATAAATGCTCGATGTGTGTTAGTAAGTTCGTTCACAATGTTTTTCTTCAGTATAAAAATTCATGGTCCCCAAGATATGTCAAGTCAGGTCATGGCAAGTTGTAGATAATAACGCCAGTAAAAATCACACAATACTTCTTCCCGTGGGTCTCGTAAAAGGTGACTTATGGAATTACTAGAGAATTGGTAGCAGCGTTCCCTGCGATCGCCAATCCCCCTAGGTTAACCCCCAAAGGTGGTTGAAGTGGTGCTCGGGGGAGGCCTATGTCCAGCAGTGGAAGTCTGTCGGCTAACTAATGATGATGATAAAATCACATTGGTACCGTATGTCTAGGTACGTATGTCGCAAACCCACAACTGCTTAAGAAGTTCTAAGAAAGACGTTCCACTTAACGTACAAAATAAAACTCACGTCATTATCCTCACATTCTTTCGAAGCCTCATAAAGCGCTTTTGTGGTTCTCCGCATTTTTTTGGTAAGTTAAAGTAATGCTTAATGTAGCAGAAAATCATAATATGGCGGAAGTGACAATTTGATGGCCCATTACCTACTATAATGTTATACCATACATTATTCCATATATCTGAAGATGAAAAATTCATGGAAGTACGATAAATTGTGCACATTATTATTATATTTTTGGCTAGTAGGTAAAACCCAACTTGTTACACTAACAAGTTCGAGACGATAATATGCTGGTTGAATATATTGGTGCACTCTCCATAAGTGGAGTGCACTTTATTTTCTGTCAATATTCAGTTCTTAGATTGTTGGCAAACAGTTCAAACGTTGTTTTACCATTGGGAGTAGGTTTAAGAATACTTTTATTAGTGTAACTGAAAACAAAATAATGTTCTTCTGATTTGGATAATAATAACACATGATTTTAACCCCTTTTTTCGCACCACCCACATTTCGCCAATTAAGTCTTCTAAGTCCCATTTAATTGGGGGCGAGCCTATTGCTATCAACTGGGCATAAATCCAGGCTGGGGGCTGCTACTGAGAAATGCCTGAAGGAATACCCAATACCTAACAATCTGAATAATAACAATTCTCATACACAGATTTGTCTTAAATAAAACCCTTTTTCCTTTAAACCCCAATTTCTCGACCCCAAAAACGAAAATCCAGACAAAACCTAAGCATCCAATTTCTCAGAATCGGGAATCTTCACAAACACCACAAGATCGATGACAATTTAAATCGGCGACTAGCTCGCGACGCGGCGCGGCCCGCAAGCGATACCGAGCAGCAATTTACATTAATTCGCGATATTTTTGTTGCTACTCGTGTCCTCGTTCGTCGTAATCCACGTCGTATTATGCAAACTGTTCACCGTGACCTGGATCTAAACGGGCAAACGGTTCGGTTGTAGGAACATAATAGGGCCCCTATTGTTATTGATGTTAGTCTGTAATTGAATTTAATTGGACACTTAACTTCGTCTGGAATACTTATCTAAAGGTATGGCGAGTCCGTGGGCAGTTATTTTTTACCCGACTACGGCGAAGAAAAAAGGAGGTTTATGATTTTGACCGGTATGTATGTATGTATGTATGTATGTATGTATGTATGTTCATCTGTTCCCTCCTATCTTCCAAACCACTTATCACAATTTGACAAATGAGGTATCGTTAGAAGCGTCGTGATTGTCCGCTGGTTATAGGCTATGTGAAGTCACATTTAATTAAAAATGGCGCCCTCAAGAGGACATAAAGTGAGGGACTTTTAAAAAAAATGGTTTAATCGTACCATGTTGGGTATCAAATGAAAGGGCTTTGAGCACATTTCAAAAAAATATATATTATAACCCCAAAAGAATTTAAAAAAAAATCAAGTAACAAAAACTAAAACCCAACTACGACTTAAAAGGTATAAACAAGACACCACAGACAGACAAATTAAAAATCCGGAGTCACACGTAATCTGTTCAATTTATGCCCTAACACGTGTGACTCCGGATTTTTAATTTGTCTGTCTGTGGTGTCTTATTTATACCTTTTAAGTCGTAGTTGGGTTTTAGTTTTTGTTACTTGATTTTTTTTTTTATAATCTAGAAAAGCGAGCAGTCACTGTTGGTTCAATCAATCACTCAGCCTATCGCAGTCCACTGCTGGACATAGGCCTCTCCCAAGCTGCGCCTCAACACCCTGTCCTCCGCCTTCCGCATTCAGGCTCCCCCACCTACTTTCTTATTGTCGTCGGCCCATCTAGCTGGGGACGTCTCAGGCTACGCTTGCCGATACGTGATCTCCACTCTGGGACTCGTTGGATTGCAGAACTATTTCATTTAAATCTCGCTTTATATCAGTATTTACATCGGTATTCATTTCAGTCGTTATAGTATTATTATAAAAAATGGAAAGATTTGCCTGAATGTTATTCTTAGACCCTCGACCGAAACCAATGCGAGAGATTTCCGGCTTGAATTGGCTCTTCCAGCTAATATAATATACATATGTTTATATGACCAACGGAGCCCTTATCCGTCTTCAAGGATTCTTTTCGGACCACTTTCCTCAAGTATCGTAACAAGCAACTTAAGAATGATAGAAGGACATTCGGAATTATGAATAATTCATGACAATATTATTATTTCTATTGCGGTCACAAATTCACTGAAGGAGGTTCCGTGGGATAATCTTTTGCTAAAGAAGATCAGTGTAAGTGTAAGAAGAACAATGTTCGTTAGTGAAATACGCAAAACTCACTTGTAGTTCGGCACACTAAAATAGGGATTTGAGAATCAGTATTAAGATATGTGTAGATACTCCACTTTAGTCTTAGTCTGTCTTAACCTTATCTTACGGGTTATTTTCCAAAGGAATCATCATTTCAGAATGTAAAAAAACAATCTTCTTCTTTTCGTGTGATTATTGACTGACCTGGGTGTCAGTTTAAAAGCCGCCCATGGGCCTCTGACTTGGCTTCGCCGTCCAGAAATATCTCTCAGACATGCCTCATGATATTTTCCTTCACCGTTTTTGAAGCAAGTGATAATTATAGGTACAATACGCGCATGAATCCGAGAAGTCAGAGGTGCGTGGCTTGGATTTGAACTGGAGACCTATGACTTGGCAGTCTGACGGTCACACCACTAGGCTATCACTGCTCTAAAAAACAATAAAAAACTAAGTTAGTTACGTTTCAATATTTACATTGAGCTCAGGCTAAAGCGTATAAAGCAAAAACATTTCCATAAACCAGTTCTTATATCACCGAACTTATTCCTTTTGAATCCTAAGATCCCAACTCCGAGAATGAGGTTCTAACAAGTCTCAGCGAAAGTAAGGCTATACATGAGGAATACATCATAATAAACAGGGAGCATATATCCGACCGATCGGATCTCGTGTGTAGCCAATGACACAATATAAATAAGTACAGAAGGTTGGCTCCATACAATGAGCGAAAACGCTCACTCGCATACATATATGCATACGTAGGGCGATCTCTAATTTATCATCATCATCATTTCAGTCAAAAGACGTCGACTGCTTTATATGGCCCAAGTGTCTCCGTATCTGTTATCGCATTCAGTGGATTCCCGAATTCTTACACTGTATGTAAGTGAAGATGCTTATATGAAGTGTTCCTTTAGTCTGTTCCAAAAGTCATCATTCTCCTGGCCTTATCCCAATTTATTTGGGGTCGGCACAACATGTCCCTTTCTTCCATACTTCTCTATTAGCCGTCATCTCGGTAGTCACCCCCTTTCTAGCCATTATCATCTTTCACACAGTCCATCCATCGATTCTTTGGTCTTCTCCTACTCTTATAACCATCGACATTATTCATACCCAAAACTTTCCTTATGACATTTTCCTCTGTTCCAAAAGTTCTAATGAAATTGTAAACAACTGGATCAGAAAACTTACCTGTGGATGCCAATTTGTAGCGCCACTACCAATTTAAGTACTTTGATTTGATTATGTGAATATTTAAACCCGAAATTCTTATTTTAAATCACCTAAAAGATGTTTTTAAATTGAAGTAATTTTCTCAATCATTTGAAATCTTAAACCTAAATATACATGAATATGTTACTAAATACCATTAGTCACTGATTGCATATGAATTTTACTTGAACAAGGTTATTGTTTACACTTTCATCAAATACTTTTGGGACAGATTATAAGCGTGTGTGGGTTGTAAGGAGGCCTTTTGTACCTATCTATATTGTGGCGAAGATTTACGATGTTCTTCAGGAAATGAGACGATCAATGGGTGAGCCCCGACACTTTGACATAGTTCTCATTGTGTGACAAGATTATGTGGTATCATGTTCGGGTTAATGTCAGTAACTTAGATTTTATTGGCAGCCGCGGTATGTTCCAGTAATTATAACTTAAACGGTGTAGGTAAGCAGGATAGTTTGATAAGGTTTTGAATAAGTTCTGAAGCTGAACAACGTTTTAGTACTTCGATTATTTTTAATTAACTAAACCAGATTTAAAACTAGGTTTATGCTCCCAAAAGGGTATGTGGTATCTCCAATAATTTGGTAATGTATTCAAGTCATAACTGGAAATAAAACAATTCAAATTCGGTTTTTTACATTGGCTGTAATCGGCAAAATGTTGCAAACCTTTCCACTTTTCTAGGATAAAAGTGTTATTCCCCAATGAACGCCTCGTAGGATAAGATATTTCCATAGTTACTAAAGTTATTTCACTTCGATATTATTCTGAATGTATAATTTGCCATTTCGACGAGCAATTATACAAAATCTGTATCGATACCAAACTCGAAAGTGTTTATAAAATATCATCTCACCTATATTTTATGCGGATACGAAATATCGCATTAAAATGTCGTTAGAAGCTATCCCAGTGGGTTATTGATGCGATTTTTTTTACCGAGTCCGCAGATGGGGAACCTGTCCTAATGATCACCCGTTGTGCCAACAACTTTAATACGAATTTATGAACTTTTATATTTTCTTTTTAAGCTCAGCACGCCTCCTCGAATGGTTAGGCAGAGATGTACTATCACGGAAAGCCATTACTAACCACCATAAGGACTATTCTTCCTTGCAGCGCTTGGCCGCTATAGAACCCGGGCGGTAACAGATATGGTCTTCTTGTGCACGGGATTTTGTTTTGAAAGTCGTCAATTATGAATTTCCGCGATGGTACACCCACATTTCTCCAGTTATGTTTAAGTCCCATGTAATAGGGAGCAAGCCTATTCATCAACCGGGCACAAATCCAGACTATTACTGAGAAAATGCAGATGGCAAAACCCAATAACACTTTGCCCGACCTGGAATCGAACCCAGGACCACATGCTCAGCAGACTAGACCAACGAGACAGTCAGTTCGTGTTCTCATTGAATTCAAACGCATTTCAATTCAAAAGTCATTAAAATTCACTTGAAATGATATTGCAGAGAAATTAAGTCATTCATTTTGTGTAAACTTCATTTGAATTTTGATTGAGCGAGAAAATTGACTTCACAAACTAAGTTTTTCATTTAAGAAACTCTATTATGATTCTTTTAAAACAAGTCTCCTAAATTAAATGAATTTGATTTAGTGAAAACAAAAATAGATCAAAGTAGGTATTTTACTATTTCGAAAGGTAGAGATATTTTTTTTTTTAAGTTTTGAATTGTACTTATTATTTTTTTAAACATGTATGGACGCTATATGCTATAGTTAACATACTGTTTAACAGTATTGAAAACCGAGGTTGCAGCTTCAAAAGTCCTGTGCCAACTGCGACGTCCTCGAAAAACCTCGAAATGCTTCACGACTTCCCATCGGCAAGTACCCATGTGACTTTTTCAATTCATGTGTACTTTCTGAGATTATTTTGGGCATTACAACGATTGATGAAAAAATTGTAAGGAAACCCTGACTTATCGTCTATATAAGTCCGAAATCGCCAACCCGTCTTGAGAATGTGTGATGATCAATGCTCGTGTCTTATTTTTTTAAAGGTGTGATTCTGGAGGTCTTTCATACAGGTCCTGGGTTGCGGGTTAGTCCAAAAGGGATACCGGGACCTTGGCAACAGGCAACTGAAGGAACAAGGCTGGGTTTTAGTCAGTAAAAGTCTGACACGCCCTTCCGCTCCGCCCAGAGCGGGAGAAGTCAATGGATGATTTCTCACCCTCAAAAAAAAAAAAATGTCCTGAACCCAGTATAGACTCCTGCTCTCACAAAGGTTTGAATCTTCCTGTAACCTAGATACTATAGTACCAAGTTGTACCTTTTTAGAGAAATAAATTACTATTACTACCGAATATCTATGATTACTACCAAAATCTCTGTTTGGGAAAAGGCTTTTGCACTGCAGTAGGACAATAATAGGCTGGTATTATTATTATGCAAATAACGTTCCTGAAATATCAGTAAGAGATAAAATTACTCTGTTATTCCATATTATTAATGTGACATCATGTGACACAAACATTTGTCCTAAATAGGCATTAAAATGTATGCACATCGTTTGCATAATTAGATTATTATTATCAACCTATTTGCTATCACGAACAACGGGAGCGGGTCGTATCATTATTTCAGTGAATAGTTCCAAATTATATTATTATATTATATTATATTATATTACTTTATTTTGCCAATTAAATACCCCATCGTGAAATTAAAAATTTTGCTTCAATGATCACCGATTCCCTACAGTGGCGGTGTTGGCTACCGAAATAGTATTTTATGGGGCAATATTAGACTAAGGGCGAATTTCACCAAACTTTTATACCGAGTATAAATCGTAACCTGCGAATAAATTTTGAATTTTTGACAGTTTTTTCATACAAAAACTGTCAGACGACAATTTTATTCCACGGATAAAAGTTATCTGACTTTGATGAAATCAGCCCTTAATAATATAACCTACCTAACTAATTGCTAATGGTAACGATTCGCTTGTTCACCAAATATATTTAAATTAGAGTATTTCTATCCCAACTATAATCCTAATCCTAACTAATATTATAAATGCGAAAGTGAATTTGTTAAACTTTCACGCTAAAACGGCTGAAGGGATTTAGATGAAATTTGGCACATGGGATAGGATACTTTTGATTCCGATATTCCGAAGGGATCGAGACTTACGCGGGTGAAACCGCGGGGCGCATCTAGTCTTTTATAAACAGACAGCGCGAGAAAAGGCGTTCACGACGTTTTAGAGGTGTCAAATTAGTCTACAAGAATCTTACGGCACCCGAATGACATTGTCAGAGGGGCGTTGCTGGTAATTTGTGAAATTGTCACAGAAAACTTGTATTTTACAAAACAAGATGGCGGCGTTATTTCCGATTTTGGCCACGCGCCGAAAGAACCTTGTAGCGTTGTTCCTAGGTTGCGTATGGAAATATTTCAACTTTACTACTGGCTCTTTCTTATATAATGGGAGAGAAAAAGATAGTAATAGCCGAAATTATATTTGATACGCAACAGAATCAGGCCTATTGTCATAGTATAATAAAGTAACAGTATTATGTCTCGGCAGTGACCTTGAAATAATTAGTAGGTAAACCTTCCGCGTCTGTGCGAAACTGCCGCGCACTTGATACTGTTGCGTACTGATTACACTACTACTTTTTCACTTTTACTTTTATATTGAGATTTCGAAGCGATTTCTATGAAGATATACAGTATGTTAACTAACAAAGGGCGTTCCCGTTAACCTGCAATAGTATATCGTGTATACATGCTAAAAAAAATATTACCACTCAAAAAAAAAAAAATTTTTTTTTTTTTGTATCTTTAAATGTTCACAAAACGATTAAATATAATCGTAAAAGAAACTCTCTGTACACGCACACTTGTATTTCAACGTAGAAAAACAAGTGTGACAAGTGGGCGTGTACAGAGAGTTTATTTTCCGTAACAATTTATACGTATACTATACAAAAACAAAAAAAATTTTTTTTTTTTTAATTGTAATATTTTTTTTAGCATGTATACACGATATACTATTGCAGGTTAACGGGAACGCCCTTTGTTAGTTAACATACTGTATACATATATATTTTTTTTCTTTCTAAAAAGGTACCTATCACAAGTGGGTTCACAAATCATCTGCCAAAATGCAGGACAGTTTATCGGCAGTGAAGTCAGTGAAGAAGTATAATACTGTAACTTATTTATACTGTGCCATTGTTCTATAATAATAAGATAGGTAGATGAAAGTAAATTCTCGTGTTTGTGTAACCCAAGAAAATGTTTTTTACACAAAACCTTGTTTATATTTTGATTGGGCCTCTGAAGAAATAATTGCCGTATCAGTTTTCATAACAAAATTTGGCCTTAATGAAGCGTTTAATAACAGGTCTTCACAGAATCAAAGGTTCTTATTACTAATTAGAAGCTCAACAAATTACCCGGTGAACTGAAGCCGTTTGTTCTAGTCTAGGTATTTTACCAACGAACTCTCTCAAAGCGATCTTATAAAGTGTGCACAAGATCAAGTCTATTAGAAGATGAAGATTTTTCATTATCCTTTGTTTGTAGTAGACTGTGGAGTTCATTAAACGCTAATTAATTTGATATTGTTGTTCGTAGAGTCTTGCTAAAGTTAATGAGTAGCTACAAATTAATTTAAAATGCCTGTGTACCTACACAATATAAAAGTCAAACTAATTTACACATTTGATTTAAGTTTGTAAGGAATGTTTTTTTGGAGAATTTCGAATCCGATGTAACGAAAGTACCAATAATTAGTGTAATGTCACAAAAATGTACGTATTTAATGTATTTTATTTTCTCTTCTCTTTTTATCTACTTTCCTATCGCAAGTACGCTGGAAGAGATTTCTTTAGAAATAAGCATCAGCTTTGTACGTTACTTTCTGTTCTTTTTCCTTTATTTATTTACATTTCAAAGTCTCAAACGTCTGTGTTGCCCTGGCTGGCACATGAGCCAAAACACAGTACATAAATGGATAAATAAATAGGTATATATTTATATGTATACATAAAATATGTCCTGGCTCTATTTGCAAAACATGTACTATATGTTCCTAAAGTCGACAGGCAAACTCATAAAGCAATAGATTGACGTGTCGATTTGACTTACGACCTTCTTCTCTACGTTGTTTCAATACTATATACACGCACACACACTCACTTTGTCTGCAACTGATAGCATTTTATTATTTCAACCAACATGTTATTGACAGAATAGCTCAATGGTTAATTAATGTGCTTTGGTAGGTGCTACTAATTGCGAGCCAGGATCGAATCTCGCCTGCGGTTTATTTTATTTTTATGTTTTGTAATTACTATTTGTAGTTTTTGTTAGCTTTTTATAATACCTACCTAGTAGTATTTCGATTATTAAATATAGTAAGTATTTGTATTTTTTTTTAATTACTAGTAGTAAGTAGTTCCTATAATCATTGGTGTTTTGTCTCTTTTGACTTGTTCACATAAATAATTAAAGTTTTATAGGTAGACCACAGAAAACTAAGTAAATTATTTAGATTTCTGTGAGGTAGACAGATACAGTTCGTTTTATAAGAGTATTCACCTAATAGATCGTTGTTGGTTCGTGGTTATTTAGGAATTGTTGGTGACGAGTGTTTTAAATCTACTAGCGGTGTTGTGGTTATTATTTTCAAAATGCAGTGAAACATAAATATTGAAACGAGGACAAATATGATTGCGCTGCGTAAAAGTGGATTTAAATAACATAAATATCGAATGAAACCGGACTAAGTGTGAGTGTTATCATTTACATATTTCTTAATTTACTAAACATAAGTCTGAATCAAAGGCATTGTTATTCCTTATAATCAGAAGATGCCTTATTAAATTAAGTTTAAAATTAATTATGAAGTTTAAATACAAGAAAAGAAAAATATAAAAAGGTAATGTGAAAGATTATTTATTTCGACTAGTGAATGATAAATAATTATTCTGTGTTATAGGTAAATAAATAATGTTACTTATATATTTTTTTCTTAATTATGAATAGTAAAGTAAACAGTTTTAGTATTTTGCTTAAAGATGTCTAACAGTAATTATTCCATTATTTGTTCTAGAAAAATACTATGAGTCTGTGGGTGTGTGTGGGATATATGAGGAAGATGGTATCTAGCCTTGCTAGTAATTCACGAGAACCAGTAGGTAACGTCACATGGTAATTTGAAAGATTATTTATTTCGATTAGTGAATGATAAATACTTATTATGTGTAATAAATATAATGTTTTTAATGTTTTTTTTTTTTTAATTATGTATTATTTTGCTTAGAAAATGTCTAACAGTAGGTATTTATTTATTTATTTACTATGGATGACTTACAGCTAAAATTAACAGAAAAATAAAACTGTATGTGAGACTGACAGCCAATTAAAAGTCATCACTTCTAAAAACAGAACGAAAAGAAAGAGTGTGAACTACACAACACAGCTACCAGAAAAAAGAAAAAAATAACGGAATAACATTGGAGCTTAAACTAAATTCACATTTTATATTCACTAAAAGAATAAAAACTGAACACATAAAATCTTATTTAAAAAAGTCAAGGCTCAGGCACTTTCTGGCCGAGGACACACCTGTTATGAATGGATCAAAATCATGCTGTTTACACATGATATTAAAGTTGCTACTTGCACGCACCATAAATGAATTTTTTCTGTAATTCGTAGAGGTAAATGGAACACGCAACGGTGTGTTCCATCGCTTCGACCTCCCGGGAACGTTGAAATAAAATTTGGATAGAATATCGGAGTTATTAATTGAATTATTGAAAATTTTAAATAATGAAATGCAGTCAGAGATTGCTCTCCGATTTATTAGGGGTAATATATGATACTTCTTACAGATGTTGAGGTATTCTTCAGACCGGTAGGGCACTTTCTGATGATAACATAAATACTTGATGAACCTTTTCTGGATGCTCTCTATACGATCAATGTACTTGTGATAACATGGATTCCAGATTTCAGACGCGTATTCCAAGTGGCTTCTTACAAAAGTACAGTAGAGAATTTTTAAAGTTTTGGCTTGAGTGAAGCACTTGGACAGCCGCATGATGAAACCTAGTGCTTTAGATGCTTTAGCAACTATGGCATTGACATGAGATTCAAACGTAAGCTTAGAGTCGTGATACACTCCCAGATCTCGGATGCAATTCGTTCTAGGTAGTACTTGATCACCCAAGATATACGATGAAGGTATAATTGATCGCTTTCGAGAATATGTTAGAACCGAACATTTAGCGGGGTTAAGATCAAGCTTACTCCCACGACAATAAGCCTCCAGACGACGTAAATCCTCCTGAAGTGCAATCACATCCGCATGTGATGATATTGTGGCATAGATCTTCATATCATCAGCAAAACACAACAGTTTTGATGAAATCAAGCAAGAGTTGATGTCGTTTATATAGATAATGAAAAGTAATGGTCCGAGCAATGAACCCTGGGGGACTCCACTGGGGACAGGCACCCAACCAGACATATAATTGCTTAATACTACTGCTTGAGACCTGTTCTCCAGATAAGAAGAAAACCACCTGAGTAAGTCACCTCGTATTCCATTATTTGTTTTAGAGAAATACTGTGAGTCTGTGGGTCAAGAATTCAAGATATATGAGGAGCGCAAAGAGGACGGTGTTTATTTACGAGGACGAGTGACGTCACATGGTGATTGAATATGAAACAAATGGTTTCATGCCAACGAGACATTTTTGAATCTGAATTACCGTTCACCGTGCAGTCAACACTGAACGGGCTTGCATCATCGAAGACCAGACTTCAATTGGGACAATTCAACGACTACTTAACTGTATCGAGAATAATGGGAGTTATTACAAAATATTAAATGTAATAAAAATGTTTACCTTAAGTAAATTAATAATAATATTATTATTTAGGGATTAGGTAGGTAAAATTTTAGGTTTAGTTTCCATCTTCTTTTCGTAAAGAAAATGAATACTTAAGCTATAACCTCAATAACTATTTACTAAAACCAAATAAAATGCTAATACATAATGTTAACAAACTGCCCATACTTAACCTTAAAAGTAAGAAAGTAGTTGTTTTACATTTTGAGTACAGTCGAATATTCTTATTTACTGCTTAGTTACATCGAAGATCGAAGCTTAATGTTTATGGTGAAATAAATAAATAATTTAAAACCTTTTTATGTCAAAACAATACAAATTGCATTGATTAAGATATTACTTGAAATCTTTGACGAAACTGCTTCTAAGTTTCTTGACATCTATTTAAATTAGGTATACATCTTATTCAGCTGAAGTAATAATAAATACTTATTTGTAGCGGTTTGTTAACTTTATGTAAAATAAATACCTACTTGGAAGGAATAAGTATATTTTATATTTCTTATCATCACTCATCACGCATTTTTTTATTCTAAACCCTTTATTGCAATAACAGCATTAATAACAAAGGCAAGCAATTCATAAGAATATTATTATAATTGCAAACAAAAATAAAAATATTTGCTAAAAATCGCGCTGCGTTATACGAGATTAGAATTTAAGCAATCTGCATCACAGTCCGACGCAAGACGCTCACGGCTATCAGAACATATTAGATTTACCTGAATTAAGTAATGTTATAAACTGGCCAAGGTCACGCGCATGATGCGTGTGTGTGACCGTCTCTAGCAAAAGTGACGGAAGTTTTTTTGTTTCTTGTAGAACGAGCACGACGCGCGAATACGTGTCGCGATACGACAGTGTGTGTACCGAGTTGCTTACACATACGGACTGTATCGTGTGTTCAATCAGCTATGATCCTTAACGCGCCTATCCAGTTTAGTACCCTTATAGTACCTTATTGAACTTCACCAGACGGGACTTTATATTTTGAATATGAGATTAATTTCATCTATCCTAACTCCTCAGTTATTTAACTTGCGTGGATGAACCTCTAGATAGATTGGAGCTTTATTTGGATGAGCTACAAAATATAAATAAACATTAAACTTAACGTACCTACAGACGTAATTCCCGGGACATTTATTTTTCTATTTAAAAGTTATAAGTACGGTTTTTTGCCAAGATAAAGCTCCCTAAATAAAGAATAACTTCTAAGAGTAATGTAGATAGAGACACTTCTAATTGTCGTTCTGTATACTCAAGTATGTTAAAGGTAGAAGAAAATGTACATGAAAAAAAAAAGGAAGAAGTAAATGTATTTTTCTCAAACGAGGACTGCATTTGCGGTGGACGTGACCAGAAAGCGTGGAACAGTCTCGTGGCGGGCGGCGCAACAAATTCACGGCTAAAACTGCTTGTGTAAGAATAATAAAACGGACTTATTTTTACTGTATCATTGCAGTTGCGGTCTGTACAACCAGTTTTATTGTATCTGCATAATTAGATTATTACAAGTTAAATTCAGGGTTCATAAAAATATCCAATCTCTCTAATCAAGTCTATTAATGACCGTTATGATAATTACTAAAGGTGAGATTTGTAAAGCAGAAAACCAATGGCTCAAAGCAACATAAAGTTAGATGAGGATATCAGTTTTGAGCTTAACTAACTATAACAGGCTATCGAGAGCACTCGAAACGAATCCGCACGTATTTCCAATTGTTTCGGTCGATTCGCAGCCAATGAGCCGATCCTTGAGTGATGTCGACCATTGCCTGGTACTGGAAAATATGGTATGAAAATCAAAGTAATAATGCGTTCCGGGTATTGATGGGGATGTTCCGCTTCTGTAGCGCATCAGGGATGTTTGCTGATGCGCGTGTCGATTGCTTCTACAGTACGATGCGGAAAAGATGCGCTTCCCTGGTGCGCCGGGTGCGGGCCAGCCCCAACATTATACTGCAGTGTGTTGCGAGCAGACTGGATCGCTGCTGCAAGCTTTCTACATCGGTTATAAGCTTGTAGCAGGGATTCTCATACCTTTAAGGCAGTGTTAGGTTAAATGTGTAGGTTAGTGTACTAATATAGTTGATAAGATAGATTGTTACTAACTTTTTGAGTCCTGTTACTTGTTAATTAAATATAAATATATATATATAAAAGTAGTCAGGGAAATTACCTAATTGTAGAAAGTTAATTGACTCAGGCTTGACTTTGGGGAAATCCATTTTAAAATACAGTAGTCGTAGATATATTTAGTAACCTATTCCGCTTAACTATTCCGCAAGCGTCATAAAAAACCCTGTTAGAAATCGACACGTGTTTCACCTCTTACGCGCGTCCAGTGCTCGGCGTGGCAACACATCGTGTTCGGGTTCGCGACTGGTCAATCGTCATCCTGAAGATGCCTCGCTGAGAGGTAAAAGTGGTAATCGCTTTGAAAGTGATTACCACTTGTCCAGGCCGTAATGTCTGTTTGTCTATATGACATTTAGATAATTTCAACCGTAATGAAGTTTGAATTTACTGTAAATATTGCTATCAGAAGTGATAAAGCAATTACAACTATACCTTACCTTACACATGGATCTTTGTGACTCAACAGTACGTGCATAATCTTGATTTACTCTCCACGTGAGGACTACTCTAGCTGCCCTAATTTCACCACACCTACAATTTTTGCCCAGTCAGCGAGCTGAAAGTTATCGCTACTTTTCATCATTTTACACTGCGATTTTCATGATTTTAGAAGAAGAAATCAGCTGTTCCGTACATTTTGACCGTGTAGGTATCACTTTTGTATGAAGTGATGACAGCTGTTTTTTTTAATAATCATGTGCTGAATTGAATTCATGGTAACAGTCTGCGCGTCGATGTCCCTTAAACCGTTCAAGTATACACACGCACATGGCAGAACATGATGGCCACGTACGAAATACACTGTCGTATCCTTACATCGCGATATCAGAGTTATCCGCAGGATTAACATAATAGAAAAACCCGACCACAACCGTTGACACAACACCGCCCACGTCGGTGGATGTTCCCTTTTCTAGTAGAGAATGAGGAACTTTCCACCCGGTTTCTTTTTCCTCTAAAAGACTATAAACCCAATATCGCTTCGGTTCCAATAAATTCTGCTACCTTAACGCAGGAACGATTTCATGAGTAACTGTTGACTGCAAACAGCTTGGATTCTCGCACGTTCATTTGTTTTTGTACAATTCCTTTGTTTTGCCCGCTCCAGTGACAGGGTACTGGTGCCGTATTATAAAGTATTATTGCCACCATTTTTACAGTGTGAGAGAGAGACGGAGCTAGACAAGGCCGATAGAACCATCCCGTATTCGCAGTGGAATAATGATGGCATGAATACTTCATACTACTATACCTGTTTTATAATGGACACTAGCGAGCCACCACACATGGGTTTTAGGACTTGACAAAATATCGAGATGTTAACTTACATAAAGTTACATTAACTTACATAAAGTTTTATATTTATGTATTTCCCACATAAAACTTCTCGGCATAAATTCTCTAAATTATGGAGAAAACCGCATCAAAATCCGTTGCGTAGTTAAGAAGAACAATGCAGCCGCACAGACAGACACGTAAAACTACTTTCATTTATAATATACTAGCTGCGCCTCGCGGTTTTACCCGCATAATTCTCGATCCCGTGGGAATATCGGGATAAAAAGTATTAGTTCTATGTCATTTTCCTATTCACCCATGTGCCAAATCAAAATCCGTTCAGCCGTTTTAGCGGGAAAGCGTAACAAACAAACAAATGTACAACCAAACAAACGTACAAACAAACAAATGTACAAACAAACAAATGTACGAACAAACCAATATACAAACAAACAAATGTACAAACAAACTCACTTTCGCATTTATAATATTAGCTGGAGCATGAAATATTTACTTCGTGAAATAGCTCGATTACGTTATAATATTACCTACAGAGAGGCAATATGTACCTAACTACACGTAAATTATAAAGAAGATTGAAGATGTATGACAGGAAATTGCTGGGAAATGTATATGGTACTTTTTTTCCTTATGTTTATTTGATATTATTATGTCTGATGGGATTTATTCGAGCATTAAATATTGAGAACGTCTAATAATTGCCTGTTTCTATGTGGAAGTTGAGGTAAAGAAAAATATTATTGAATGCTATATTAAAAAAAAAAAATTGTGTGTATTTTGTTCAAACTCAAAACTCAAAGCATTTATTTCAATTAAACCATTTACAGGCACGTTTGAATTAGAGTCGGTCAGTCAGAAAGAAGAAGCTAGTTGCCCATAAGCGCAGGAGATACCTATGTAGAAGAACGGGCAAGGAACTACGCGGACATTGTTTTAAATAAAATAAAATAAATTACAAAACATCGATTACATCATTCATGTTGAAATTATACATGTGAGAACAACGTAGAAAGCACGTTAAAAACGCCCGTAATAAATAATGACCAGTACCAACTGACGGCGCCCGTTCACGAACATGACGCATGGATCAGCACCATTCAGCTCAACTATTTTGAAGGGACCGAAATGATCCAACACACGCGCTACTATCATCGAGACATCTGAGTGAGCATGACATACTCACAGCCGTCAGGGCACATTCAAGTCAATGAAAGACATCCTTCCTAAACGTAGGATAAATATTTTTTATCGCAAACCGAATTTTAATAACAAAGCAAAAATAACAATTCACCCATCACTGGAAACAGCATTTAAACAAAAACATTGCGTATCGCCGTATTTCATGATGAATACGTTCAAAGATAGCTATTTGAGCACAAAAGAACGATACGTTTAACGTAACATTTTTCATAATATATTTCGTACTAAATCTTCAAGCTTCGCGCAGACATATTGAGAATTTGATAACAATTTTACCGACATTTTTAATATCCGTTTAAAGTTGGTTTGTACGAAGTCACGGTTCTTTGTGTATCTTTTATAATATATTTTATTCTGTGACGGACACAATACGGGCTAGCACCTCCGTTATTCAAGTCTGTGTAAATAAATCTTCCCTTTATGAAACTTCAGTCGACGGACACTGAATGCTAGTTTCTTTTCTGCTGTAAAGACAAGGGTTATTAATTCAGAGACGGGTTAATTTTCATTTGTTTTTTTCTGTTTTATTATTAAGCTACTTTCATCATCTGCCTAGCCTTTTCCCAACTATGTTGGGGTCGGCTTCCAGTCTAACCGGATGCAGCTGAATACCAGTATTTTACATGGAGCGACTGCCTATCGGACCTCCACAACCCAGTAACTGGGTAATACGATACCCCTTGGTAAGAGAAGTATTCGTGGTCGTCAGAAGCCCAAAAGTCTGACAACCAGTCTTACCAAGGGGTATCGAATTACCCAGTTACTGGAAGCTGACCCCAACATAGATGGGAAAAGCTAGGCAGAATGATCTATTAAAAACTTGTCCACCTAATTTGAAAAGGGAAAGGGACACCCTATGTAATAACTTGTTCTAATAATACCATCGCTAAAATACGTGTCCGCATGGATTGAGGAGCCATGTCTCATATTTAAACGCGAGTACTACCAATATTTAGTAGTAATTTAAATAACCCGATTTAGTAGGCCCGATCCTGGAATTTGTAGTAAAACCGACTCATACGATAGGCCGAAACTGAATAAGAAAAACTCTTACACTGAAAAATGCTTAAATCATGACAACACAACATTTATAAATGTTTAAGTGAGTTCTTAATAAGTGTGATTTTTTACCCTGATTTAATACCTAACTCATCATAAACGTAGTTCATAAAATATAGCCCTTGACGAAGAAAACATTGCTAACATGTCCTTTGCCAACAAAGTCAAAGTCAAATAATTTTTTGAAACACCTACAAGGCACTTTTGAACGTCAAAAACAAAGTAATAGAACTGATTCTATGTAGTTGTCCCTTCCAAAAGGTAGTTTTCGTATAGAGAAGAATAGGCAAGAAACTCCACCGTTACAACAATGGACAAATTGACTTCAAGTAGGTACATAAACAGCCAACTCTCTCATCGAAAACCACCGTTTCAACTAAACGTTTAACTAACGAATGTAACAGCAGATCTCTCTAACTAGCCGTTAATGTCAAACGCCAGGTGCAATATGTACCCGAGATAGTTTAATTAAATAGCATTGTAGTAAGCTCGGGCTTTGCCGGGGATCGGCGTAACGTCCCGATCTAGACCAAGTGGAGTTTCTAACAACAGTATTCAAATACGTCGTGTTATTTTAGAACTGAAGTTAGAATACCTATTGAAAGTGTTTTGTGTTCTGAAAATGTGATTTCAAAATGTTATTTTGTTATTCCAAAATAATTTCTTCATCTACCAATTATTACTTGTATGGTTTTCTATTTGAAATGCTAATAGGTAGGTATTATTTTAAGTTTAAAATAGAATTTCAATTACATGAACTATAATAATATCTACATCGAACAATAGTAATAACTTCTATATTAAAATTTGAACACGCGATATTCGTTACAAAATATGCGTTACAGCGATACTCGTACATATTTCTCTACAAAAACGTTTCAGAATTTACACAAAAATTCTCCACCGCGAACAATCTGGTAAAACAAAGGAAAACTAATATCCATGAAAGACTGCACTAAAACGAAATGATGCAGTAACATAGTGTAAGTTCAGACGATAAGTATAACTCTGGAATGGGCGCTTGGCACGCGATGCATTCACGTCGCGGCGATACATCATGTTTTCATGTCCGTCGAGAGCTCAGAACGTTTGAAGAAGAGGTTTATTTTAGTGCTTGATACTACTGAAACGTAGGCAGAGATTGATAATGCTATGGTGTAAGTCGCCAAAGAGTTTCAATTTATTAATTCATCTACATACCTAATTTATCCAAAGGTTTTCTGTAAAAGATCGCTTTTAGAGATAAGACCGCACATTGTCTCACCCTATGTTAAATTTCTACATTTATATCTGTATTTTTTATGGTGTACATAATAGAGAGTATTCTATTTTATTCTATTCTATCCTGCTAGTTCTGATTTGCCTATGACGGATGTCTTTAGGCAGCTATTGTTTTACGAACCTGGATATATTCGACGTAAAGACTTGGACCTGACTTGCCCAGTTGAAAGACGGTTTCCACAGGTTGAAAATATAACTGATGAGCATCGAGATATAAGTACTAACGTACTAGAGAAGACACCGTAAATTCCTACTTTGTCTCGTTCAACTGCGGCGATCGCGCCGCAGTTTGTCGAAGAAAACGCGTAGTGCCGTGATTTACATGGCGCTTAAGACCTTTTTGCCGAGAATAAATACACTTCCGCAGCAAATCTAGCACTGTGGTAAATTAGGTACGGTTTAGACGAATTGTTATTATTTTAGCGCTACAGCGAACTAAAGATTCAATACGAAGAATAGGACAATTCAGTTATTTGACGTAGCTTCTCTAGTACGTTAGTACTTATATCTCGATGCTGATGAGCAATGAGCCATTTATAACCATTTCAGTTTATTTTTAAATTACTTGTCACTAAGACACAGAATTTACTCTAAGACAACCTGGTAATAGATATACTGGTATAGACCTACCTTCGCCGTTCTTTACCCTTAATTGGATAGCATTGTATTGTATCCTGACTCCACGTTCAAACTGATCACTCATATTTGTGAGAATTCAATAAATACATGATTAGCAGAGATACATCAAGGTTCTTCTCCGTATGTATCACTAATGTCATGAACAAAATACCTTTATATACCTGTGGTGATACCACTTTTTTTTTTTGGTGCTTGGGAAATCATCAGATGACTTCTCCCGCTCTGGGCGGACCGGGAGGGCGTGTCAGACTTTTACTGGCTAAAACCCACCCGTGTTCCTTCAGTTGCCTGTTGCCAAGGGTCCCGAATCCCTTTCGGACTTTCCCGCAAGTGGTGTTTCCACTGCGCGATATATTGGCTAGTTATACACACTGATATGGTCCATAATGTTGTGTTAATATATACGAAACAGCGTTACGTGTAAAACAACAGTCTTATAATTCATCAAATCACCACATCAACCCATGAACAGTACCTTTACTTCCCTATCTTCATACTTCAACTCCTGACTAGAACGGGCGCTGAACACGCGATGCATCCACGTCGCGGAGATACATCATGTGTGCCTCCAGCAAAATGAAGGTTCTTCTCGTTACGTACCGTTAATATTATGAACCAGTTTCCTCGAATCGTTTCAAGTATGTGATATACAGGGTGTAAGGGAACCTTCCTCCGCGAATTAACAGGGGGCATTCAGCTCCTTATTTTGAATCATATTCCACCGGAAATTTTCTTGTTTTTTCAGTTACTTTTCCTTTATTTCAATGTAAAATTACATTCTCTGTACGCATCACTCCATTTATGTAAATATAACAGATAAAATAAAAAATCAGCAATGTTGTATAATAAGTTGTGCCACGGTCACGATACATTGCGTGTGAGGTAATAAAACTAATCAGGTTTATTGGATTCCCATAACATTCCTGAAATAATTTCATCTACCGGTCGTCTTAGTATGTTATACTGAATTCATCCTATCAGTCTGCGGAGGGCTGTCCCTTACACCCTGTATTGCTTGGATTTCGACACAAACATGTTGCGTAAATATTAAGAGAAGTTCATAACCTTTTTCGAGAATTGTTTAGTATCAACTTATTTATATTTACTATAGTTAACTATTATCTGTTAATAACTATACATTAAGTACTTATAAAAACTTAAAAGTCTACTCTGAATTTTAGCAGTAAGTACAAGATGAGCGAACCATTAATCCGAAACAAAACAGAATATATGGTCTGGTATCCAGAAAAACAGTGAGCATATTATAATCATCGCCGACTTAAAGTTATCTAGAAAGAAAGAATAATATTTATTTGGCATTTATAAGAAGTGATAGCGTGACCGTCGGAGTGCCAAGTCATAAGTCTCGAGTTCGAAATGTTCGAATCCAAGACGGATTCATGTGCGTATTGTATAATTATCACTTGTTAAAAAACGGTGAAGGTAAACACCGTGAGGAAACTGGCATGCCAGAGATATTTCTCATAAGCCAAGTCAGAGGCCCTTGGCCGGTTTTAAAACCGTGACACAAGGTTAGTCACTAACCACACGAAAGGAAGAGATTTATTTTGAAAAAGATTGTGAAACAAGTCATCACACGCACATATCACACACACAGCCACACACCACACACACCATCTCATCTAAATATTCTTGCTCCATCTATTGACCACCATGCAGCCTACAGGCAGTTTTGAAATTATAAAAATAAACATTTCTCCCCGGCTACTGAAACTCCTTTATGACTTCGCATTTGTATCAGCTGGTCTATTCTGTAAAAATCTCACCGTGAAAACTTAGGTGAAGTGAGCTTGGAGTGAACTGTCATTGCCTTAGCATCAGTAGGTATCGATGACAATGACAGCTCACTCTACGCTCACTTCACCTAAGTTTTCACGGTGAGGTGGTTACATGCTGGAGTCTAACAAAGATTAGTATCAACATTCTAAAACAGTAACCGAGTGACGTAATTCTAAACTCAGACTGTTTCAAAATTAGCATGCACTCCGGCGAATACGATACTTTTAGCTGCTACATCCTAATGTATTTTCCTAGTCAGTCCAACTTCAGTCAGGTAGACTTAACTTTTTAATTGAGTTGGTAACACGAATACCGTTGGAGTGTGACTTTCGAATGCTACAGAACAGTTACAAGACGGCCCTTTACTGCTCTTTGTTGCCAACTTCCTAGTCCCAATAGACCCCCGATCGAGTTATCCGTAATGGTATTACCTCTAATAACTATGAATTCTAATAATAGACTCGTTTTGTCACGATAGGAACTTAATGGGTTACTGAACTGCCTGTAGTAATAACTTTAAACAAATGAAATGGTTTAGAAAGTTTAAGGGCGGTCTTTATCATAAGTTTAGGCT
This sequence comes from Lithophane socia, assembly GCA_947522985.1. NCBI lineage: Eukaryota > Metazoa > Arthropoda > Insecta > Lepidoptera > Noctuidae > Lithophane > Lithophane socia. Next base: position 5,684,782 of record OX383267.1, read on the forward strand.
TGTCCTTAATGAATGTTGGCGTTGTGGCTTTTTGGCTTAGGTGCCTTAAGGGACAGCATCATTATCAGTATTTGAATGTAGAATATTGTTTGGAGAGAACCATTAGGTAAGGTATGAAATAAAAAACTTTTCAACATAATTTGCTGCAGTTTTGCATAAGCATAATCAGCCTATAATGTTCCCACTGCTGGGACACAGGCCTCCTCTCTGTAAAATGGAGTGGGACGTAATCCACCACCCAGACCCAGTGCGGGTTGGTGGATGTAACATATCTTCGAATTTTTGGTTCTCTAGAACATGCCGGTTTCCTCAAGATGTTTTCCTTCACCGTTTTGTGAGCAGTGGTAATGAAATAATTTACACAAAGTAAAGCGCCTGTCTGGGTTCGAAACTACGACCTAAGACGTAAGTCGCGGCCGTTTCCACTGGGCCATCGCTTCTCTTACTCGTACAGATGTGCCATCCACGAAGACGCGCCCCACTCCACGATTAATGTACTGTAAGCTGTACTTTAGTAATGAGCGGAGCGGAGCGGAGCGGAGCGGGGTGTCTCCGATCTTACGTTGTCAAAATTATCAAGTGTTTTGAGCTTATTATGTTTATCAATTTGAGCAGTAACTCTTAATTTTTAATAGACGTTGATCGCCTTCATAATGTTTTCTCATCCCCTAAGTCCGGAAGATTGCGCCTGTATTTATTTTATAGGTCGCCACTTTAAAGTCAGCGATATAACCAATAAAGGCGAGAATGTCTAAACTGCTAACAAGATGCCAATACTATTTGCATAATGCAAGCATTTCTATCTCTTCCTTAACAACGAAAAGTTAGTTTTAAGCAAATTGAAGCCTCGAAATTGAGCGATTTAATGAGGTTCTAAGCTTTGAAGGTTTTCTTTGGGAAGTGGGTCTAATTTGAAATAACATATTCGAGCAGGAAAATTTTAACAATGAAGTAGTCTAAGTGGTAATTGGATTAGTTGAAGTGGGAGGGAGGGAGATTCTGCAGGCTCGCGTTATGAAAGGAACGGAGGTGGTGTTTACCTGAAAAAGAAGCATAAGTTTGGAGAGCTAGTATTTTTGAGCAAAATACTAGTCGTATTTATTTTGTCTTGCTAGGTCGCCTAGGTATGTAGGTTGGGGACATACTTCGACAATAAATTAAACTTCTTAGGTATAATATCACCAATAACGTTTCTAGTCTACAAACAAAAATCTAATTTCAATATGAAGCAAAAAAAAAAATTTATATTTAAATCTTTCTTCTGTAGTAAGGAAAGCCGGCTTGTCCTAGAACTAAAAATAAGAAGACATGTGTCATTTATCAACCCGCGCTAGACCTACGTGGTGGATTACAGCCCACCCCCTCTCGAAGCGGAGAGGACTACTACTGGCCCAGCAGTGGGGGTTATACTAAGGCTGATTCATCATCTGCCTTTTCCCAACTATGTTGGGGTCGGCTTCCAGTCTAACCGGATGCAGCTGAATACCAGTATTTTACATGGAGCGACTGCCTATCTGACCTCCACACCACAACCAAGTGACTGGGTAATACGATACCCCTTGGTAAGACTAGTTGGCAGACTTTCGGGCTTCTGACGACCAGTAACGACTGTCAAAGATCCACAAATGACAGCCGGGACCAACGGTTTAGCGTGCTTTCCGGGGCACGGAGGAGTCTCGATACGTAAAGATGGTCACCCACTGATAATTAGGCTGATTATGCCATAATAAATAACTCGGGTTCGGTACTGGACTCCTAGTCAATTAGCGAGACCTGTTCAAAGGGAGTTTTTTTTTTTTTTAATAAAGGTGCTTCCATACGCAACTCCGTAATTACGTACTCGAACTTTTACCGAAATATGGTGAAACGAAATTAGTTTGCGTACACGTGAAATGTCCGTTAAAAGTTCCTGAAATATTTTGTATTTCGTTTTCTTTTGCAAGCTGTAATTATCGAGCAATTGGGGAGTGTTTATTATTTTATTTCAGTTGCATGTGTTCCAAACTTACAACACTCACAAACGTGCTTATTACTTTTAATTGCTAAATGGACGTAGGAAAGTACAAAAGATGTCGGACTTTCGCCGAAAGGTCGTTGAGGTCGTTTTTCTCTTTCCTGTTTTACATTTTTTTGTAGCTTCCTTAATGTGGCTTTAATGTTTGCCAAAAAACCCATGATATCTACCTACTTACTTATTTTTTTAAAAACGAGGTCCTAGGTCCGGGTCCGAGGTCGGCAGTGCTTTTTCTTGATCCGGACACGAATCTTTCAAACAAACTGACACATACCTCGAAAGGTCAATTGTTTACCTGCAGATAATATGCCCAAAAAAGTCTGTACTTTTAATTTCCTATATAAAAACAATAGTAGGTAGGTAACCACCTAAATGCATCATTCATCATTTCATCGAAATCTCTCAACCGTTAGCAAACTTTCGCATTCTTTTTTATTCATTAGAAGATCTGACATGACCGGGCTTGACGCGTTTTTTGACAGGACATAAAAAGTGACAACGTGACAAATTCGCTGTGGCGCTCGCAAAGCGGGACGCCTCCCTAATAGGATCACTGTGAGGGCTCCATAAATAATGCCCTCTTGAGTTTACAGGGACACGGCTACAAATTTCGAGGAAATGATTATTTAAATTATACCTTCTTACATATTTATTTTGTTTACAAGACTTTTCTATTTCAGCATAACGACAGTGACGACATACCTGCCGTAAATTACGCGACGGAAATTCTGTGTTTAGGCTTTCCATGAAAATTACGCAACTTATTTTCGTCCTGACATTGGAGGCGTAAACGCGCCGAACATCCCGTCCTGATATTTCGGCATATGCGCTACCTACAGCACCTCTCCTATTGAGACATTGCCGGTTACTCTTGAGTCCCCCAATGACCTATGATGAACGGTCAGAGGGACATTGACGGGCTACACTCACAAGATTAGTGAGTCGCTATGTTATTTTTACCCGACTGCCCCAGAAGGAGGGTAATGTTTTTCGAGAGTATATATGTATGTATATATGTATATTTGTATGTATGTATGTCTATTTCTTTGGCACGCTCTGTACCTGTAGCCTAAACGGCTTGATGGATTTTAACATACGATGTGTCGTTAGGTTCGTCTTAATTGTGGAAGTGACATAGGCTATATATATTTTTTTAATTTCATCGGGCAACAAAAAAAAGGGAGGGGAAGTTTTTTTTTAAATAAATTACAATATTGGTATCAAATAAAAGCTAGGAATGAGTTAATTCCAAATATATAAATTAATAAAACTAAAAGGCTTGAAATAAAACAAACAATTCTACAGATTATAATGCTTGTTTTTCTCTTTTAAGTTATGCGTTTTTGCAGGCGGGTTTTTTGTTTTTTAAATAATTTGTTTTTTAGCAGAAATAAATACGTTATTTTTAGTCACCTTCTTCTTATCGTAATCTGCTACTGCTGCTTTCTTCCCAAGAATTAGAAATAGAATGTATTATCAGCGATAGACTCAGTTGATTGATTGATTGACGTCCTCGTTCGATTCCCAAGCCAGGCAATATCATATTCCTGCCAGGGTTGCGGGAAAGTCCGAAAGGGATACCGGGATCTTGGCAATAGGCAACTGAAAGAACACGGGTGGGTTTTAGTCAGTAAAAGTCTGACCCAGAGCTGGAGAAGTCACATGATGATTTCCCACACTCAAAAAAAAAAAGGCAATAGATATCATATTGATGGGTACTGTCAAGAATTTCTAAACATCTCGTAGTATGTATGTCATCTCTCCTCCAAAATGGAACCTAATTCCGCCAAGCAAACTAGTTTATGGAAGCATAATTTGGTACCTTCCAAAATAGTTCCATGAAGACTTGATACGCATACATAATACCTCGTGATCGTCTAAGGTCATTAGCTATCCGAACTTAACACACAAAGGGCCAAACTTCGGTTAAATTGTCGAATAATTAGGACTACGTAACTTGCTCAAAGTGCGCCTAACATGAAGCAAAGCACTTCCTCTTCAGTTTAAAATCAATCCAACTAGACTTTAACTTAGAATTCAATAGTTAAATGAACTTGTGAACTAACTCCAGCGGAAAATTGCTGGCATTAAGTTTAATCCTAGATTTAAATTGCGTTGAACAATTAGTAAAGATATTATGGAAACTATGTGGCTTTCAGTCTTCAATCTTGCTTAGTTTTGATGTTGTAGAATGCCTGTAATATATCTTCAGGTTCAGCAAATCTTCTTTTGGAAGTTTGCAGACAGAGTAATGAGATAAAGTTACTTGTAGACGGAATTCTATATTTAGTTATCAATTATTGAGTTTATTGAGGTGTCTTGGAGGTAACGGAGCGCGTACTGTAAGTGTTGTCTTTCTTTCATATTCTATCATCATCCTGTAGGTATTGTCAGCTGCTAGTCATAAACCTCGTCAATCGCTCGTCAGAAAACTCAGAAACTATTATTTATCAATAACCAAGACATTACAAGTTCTAAAAAGTAAAGTCACACTGAGCCTAAAAAAATCTTTATGGCACAGTTTATGTGGCATAAGTTCGCCCTTCACCTAATAGATGGCGTTGCATGTAGCTTTGAGCATTTTAAAGATTTTTGAAGGCAGAGCCGCTTTCTTACACCGAGACGCTGATCGACCCAGATTTAGAGTAGGTAAGTATTTTTACACACAAGTTAGAAACTTAATAATTTCGAGCATTAGATACGTTTTGGTAGGTAATAAGTATTTATGTTTTACCAGCTATCGGTTTTGGGTAAGACGAAAGTTTGCAAGTTCAACAGGTGCAACTGAGATTCACTTGATGTACTGGAACCAATATTTACCATAATATTATGATATTATTCTCTTTATTTCATTTTTCATACTTATAAATTATATTTTTAAATATTAGAATAAAAAATTATATAAAACATTTAAAAATAAAAAAAATAGTAGCCCACCGGTATCGGGAACAGGGTCCAAGCTACCGGCGGTCAGGGCTCCAGAGAGAGGAACCTCCTAACGATGCGAGCCGTGTCCAGGAGTACAGCAGAATTCGGCTGGCAACACTGATACGTCAACAACAATTTTTCCTCAGAATACTATTTATTTTATCAAAACCAAATATTTAGAATAAAAATAAAGAATACCATAAAAACTCACCAAAGAGACCAAAAAAACCATCAACAAAATGTAATAGAATTCTTTTATAACTGCCGAATCGGAGGTGACATGACGGATGTCACCTACGATAAACAATAAACAGAAAAATAGGAAAATGAAGAAAGAATATCTATGTTGACGAGATCGGCCACACGACGAGCACGCCCACCACCTCCGGACTTTTCGCTCAGCTCCGCCTCGCCGCCGCCGGTACCCAGTGCATTTGTGAGCGCTGTGATGACACCGGCCGCGGTAGTTGCGTCGAGCTCGAGCGGCGAGTATTTCTCCCCGCCCACGACGCCACCACCTGCTCGTCGACGGGGAGGACGCCGGCCGCCGGACGGTTTAGGACCTCGAGGCCCTAACGGCCTCTGATAGGGTCCCAGCTCCCGGCGGAAGTGTGCAGCGCATGAGATGGACACGATCCATTAATGAGAACGTCATGCGCTCATACTATGGGGCTACAGAGGGAGGAAGCCACCTGACCGCGTACCTATATTATGATAATTATTATCCCACGACTGGGAAAATATCTTTCTTGTAGTCCTGCACATTGACCCTATGGATTTCTGGAAGTCAAGGCTAGCGTTCCTAGATCCGCGTGACCCCTCTTCGTGATATAATTTTTAATAATTTTGTTGCTTTTGCCATGTTGTTAAATCGCTTCTTTTGGGAAAATTACATCGTCTCGGTGCTTCTCTGATGGGTCGTTTAATTGAATCAGTGAACGTCTCAGTGAAGGCATGGGTGTCACTGTTCTGTAGCACCTTACGTGTAGTGTCCATGTCCTGATGTATCCTAGAACGAATTAAGTAGGTGGTTGACAGTAATATTAAAACAGGACCTACAAAAAGATATTTTCTATCTAACAACGTAGTCACGTTTCTTTCCAATTAGCTATCCAGAAGGTTGTTCTTATTAAGAAAAAGATATAATCTCAGCCTATGAAAAGAATCTTGATTAAGGATGAGAATACACGTATTATTAATACCTAGTGTTTTGCTCGGAAGTAGGAGGTATGTATCTCTAAGAGGATCTTTATGAATGTGTAGTTATTTCCAATGCAAATATAACGAATAAGAGTTGCCACAACAATAAGCAAAAGTAATATGGTAGGAAAAAGGCTGGTGAGTGTTTCCACTATTATGTGGAGAATCCTAACTAATACTATAAATGCGAAACTGAGTTTGTTCGTTTGTTTGTTACGTTTTCACGTTAAAACGGCTGAACAGAATTAGATGAAATTTGGCACATGGGTAGACCATGACCTGGATTAGGACATAGGATAATTTTTATCCCGATATTCCCACGGGATCGAGACTAATGCGGGTGAAACCGCGGGGCGAAGCTAGGCTGGTGAGTTTTCCCACTACGATGTGAATGTTTCTGTAATTGAAGTAATAAAAAAATTAATAAATTTGGTAGCCAAATATGAAATGAATACCTACTACGAATTTGCAGCTTTATGAATTAGTAGTTTAATAATTCATCACAAAGGGGTACCATATTAGCCAGTAACTAGGTTCTGGAGGTCAGACAGGCAGTCGCTCCTTGTAAAATACTCGTATTCAGCTGCATCCGGATAGATTGGAAGCCAATCTTAACATAGTTGGGAAATAGACTAGGCAGATGATTATACTCCCTTCAAAAATAGATTTAACATATTAAGGGATAGAGTTTGATAAAAATCTCCTTCGATTCCAAAGCATCCAACTACACCTAAAGGTAGAAGGTCTGTCGGTTCATTCCTTTTGCGAAAAGCTAAGATTCATTTCTTTGCAACTGTATAAAGTTATTTTGAGCCTACTTACTGACTTACCTACTTTAAGAATTACATAATGGCTTTTCTGGGAAAATGCCATAGTCGATTCTGTCGCCAAGCGACATTTACTTTTGCGATTTGTTTTTGCTTATGCATGAATAAATAAAGGGAACAAAACTTTTCAACTTCGTCTCAAAAGTTGTCAAATTGGCAACAAATACCTGTACCTACGTAGTTAAGTAAAATCAGGGATGTTATTTTTAAGCAAATTGTCTACCAGCCTAAATTGTCCGTGTATTAAATTCACAATTACTGCCACTATTTGACATTTCTATGAAATGGATAAGGGAAATGGACGTAGAGTGCCAATTTGCTGTACAATTAATTTCACTGACTACAATATTCTTGGCTCCGCGACGTTAATGACCAATTTAGATCAGGTTTGTAGGCCGAGAGCTTGTTTGCCAATTAAGTGCCAATTTCACCAATAAAACTGAACGAGATTAGCACATCATCTAAGTGCGAATTCCACTAATGTCACTGAACGCGATCAGCACATCTAAATCGAGTTCAAGAGCTGTCTGTGTTAATATTCCAAGTGCCGAAGGCCGTTTGTCCACTGCCACCGTCAACGTGAACCAAAAGTGACGTCTATGGTTATGTGCTGGGTGGTGGACAAACGACCGTAGGGTAGTAAAGCAGTAACGAGGTGGCCTATACATGAAAAATCAAAGTTACTGAAGTAGGCACCTACTGTAAATGGCCTTAGTGCGGATTTCAACAATGAATCAGCACATCTTAACCGCGTTCAAGAGCTGTCAGTGTCATTTTTCATAACAATTTTAACACTGACAGCCTTGAACTGGGTTTAGATGTGCTGAACGTGTTTAGTTTCATTGGTGAAATTCACCCTTAGTAACTTAACTTCCAGCTATTTATTGAAAAACAAGTATATAATAGATGTTAGTTTTACTTGCAAAGCTAGTTTTAATATTGTTTGCTTACTACGGACATTCATGCCTGCCTCTATTGTGGGACAAAGTTATAAGTTATGTGTACGATATGCGGACTGTAACTTACTTATTTAATGTTGATATTCCATAATGCATGTATGTTGGTTTATGTGAATTGGTTTAAAATTAACATTCAACGATCATCATCTGCCTAGCCTTTTCCTAACCAAGTTGGGGTCGGCTTCCAGTCTAACCGGATGTAGCTGAATACCAGTATTTTACATGGAGCGACTGCCTATCTGACCTCCACAACCCAGTAACTGGGTAATACGATACCCCTTGGCAAGACTGGTTGTCAGACTTTCGGGCTTCTGACGACCCGTAACGACTGTCAAAAATCCACAAATGACAGCCGGGACCAACGGATTAACGTGCTTTCCGAGGCACGGAGGAGTCTCGGTATGTAAAGATGGTCACCCATCCACGGACCAGCCCCGGCAAGCGTAGCTTTACCTGATGGATCGGCCCTTGCGGCTGTTATTACTTAGCCACGAGCTCCTTCACCGATGTCTTGCTGAATAGTCGGTTATTTAAAACTTTATAAACATACCTTCTATGATGTACCTCACTGCCTCTATGGTCTAGCGGTCGCAAGCGCTACTGCTAAGTATGAGGTCCTGGGTTCGACCGTTGACCTGCTTACGCGTACCAAAAAAAACCCGTAACTCCTAAAAAAAAAGGGTCGTCCTTCCTACTAATAGGTCGTCCTTTCGCAGGTCTGCTGGAAGAAATTTCTTAAGAAATAAGCAGTACCTTTGTACTCATATTTTAATTATGTCGTATCTTTTTGTATTTTACTGTGTGTACATAAATAATAAAATAAATAAATAATAAATAAATAAATAATATTATAAATGTGAAAGTTTGTGTGTTTGGATGTTTGTTACTCAATCACGCAAAAACGACTGAATGGATTTGGATGAAATTTGGCAAACAGATAGTTTATAACCTGGATTAACACATAAGATACTTTTATTTCGATATTCCCACGCGATCGAGACTTACGCGGGTAAAACCGCGGGGCGCAGCTAGTACCTAATAAGAATAATAATTATATCCAATAGGTAGGTAATTTGTTGTCTTTCCCACTGAGACTCAGACTACTCCCGAGCTACAAACGCATCCCAATATCTAAGATCTTTTGGCAACTTTTTATGTATGATATCTACATAAATTGTCAGGATATAATGCGCGATTTCGCATGGCCTTCAGAAAAATAACCTTGAGAAAAAACAAAGAAATTGCGTTTTTCCTTTGTCTTATTTTATTTCTAAAAATATTCTCCAGAGATTAAAATCGAGAAATCAAGAGCATGATGACGTGGCAAATTGAAGTTGAAATCCATCAAGACATTATTCTAACTTCCCAACTTTAATATTATAAATGCGAAAGTGAGTTTGTTTGTTACGCTTTCGTGCTAAAACGGCTGAACGAATTTGGATTAAATTAGGCTCTTAGGTACATCATGATCTGGGTAAGAACATAAGATACGTTTTTAGTATGTTGCATGCATACAACTCATATAAGACGTTGTTCTGTTCATGACACGTTTTGCACAATTTCTGAGCAGTAATTAATAATAATATCATAAGATTTGCACACATTTTATTACCTGGATTAACACATAGGATACTTTTACCCCGAGTAGAACGTTTCCTTCCTGCGCGAAGCCGCGGGAAAAAGCTTGTAAACATGAATTTAGACATTTTCTGAGAATACTTTTCGTTTTGTTTATTTCCAGTATCGGAGCGTAATCCATCATCTATCTATAAACCGTCAGATCTTCTTTTCAGTTAGATTTATAGGTATCGATTTAGGCAAAGACCTGTCTTTATATTCGAGGAAAGAATATCGAGCTACGAGTATGTATACAAATAGTATACCTATTTGTAGCTATGTATAGAAATTGTATACCTATTTCTATACATAGCTCGATAGGTACTAATCTAGATCTGTCATTTCAAGACGTAAATAAAAATGTTTTCTTTCTTCTCACAGGTATATTTTTTAAACTACAAGATTGTGACAAATGCGGCAACACATCTGAATTTAAGTTGAAGTTGCTGTCATCAATCCGACGTTCATAAAATAACAACTCACCTTCTGAGATAAAACCTTATTATATTCTTACCCTATTAAAGAACATCTCATCGGGGGCCTACTACCATCGCTTACAGCAGTTTTATTTTAATCTTACTTCGTGGGGGAAAGAGATGTAGTTATACGTCCTTTAGGCTTCATCTCTTTCCTACAGTGAAGTAATATTATAATAATACTGCTCTAAGCGGTGGTGGTAGGCCCCCAGACACGTATTCGCCACAGGGATAGGCAAACGTGTTAAAAGGTTTCAGTCTTCTTCTTTTTGTAGGGTTACTGACTAAGCTGGTGGTAGTTTTAAAGCCGCCCAAGGGCCTGTGCCTTGGTTGGGTTCAAATGCCGTCGAGAAATAGGTATATAAAAAAAGGCTTCAAAAAGGGGTTTTAGTAAGGTTTTACAAACCCATGTTCCTAATATGGGGCGAGCCTCTTGCCATTAACCACACATCTAGACTCCGGAATAGAAAAATATCAAACAGAAAACTTATTTATAATTAGTTTTCTATTAGTTCTAGTTTATGAGTGTAAAATTATATTTTATTTCAATGCACCTATTTACATAATTATAATATAATTATACTATAACAGACTTAAAAATAAATAGGTATGTTAGTTTATTTTATTATTTATTTTAGTTTTAATTAGATTTAAATGTTTTATCATAAGTTTTGTTTTTCATCGACTCCAAAGTTTATTCCTTAGGACTTAAAGCAATCAACCCACAGTTTTAAATAATATTTTCGACCCAGGTCGCGTTGAATCTTCCCCGTGATTTCTGCTAAACGAAGCAAAAAGCGATAAAAACTGCACACACAAGACGTTTGGCTGCCGTTCCTGGCACCAGATATAATTTATCGGAGCAAGATTTAATGTGAAGTTTTTATTATAAAATATCGCTGCAAGCGAATAATAACATAGGTATCTTCTTGGTTATTGTGAAGAGGGAACTGGCAACAAGCCACTTGATCTAAGAGATTAAAAGAAATCGGTAAAGACGGTTTACTTTTTTCTTAATGTCCCTCGGCCAACTTCGTGTTTCGTCGGTCGCCGGATTTCTGCCAGTTGCCCTTTGCACTTGGTGCAGACCAGACGCTATCAATCGACTTGGAAGTATGTAGAGTTGTTAATACTCTTTTAACTTAAATTTATTTATTTAAAAAATGGGAGGAAATAGTTTAACTTAAATAGTTTTACAATAGTTCACACGGAACTCAAAACAAAACAACAATAAAGTACTTAGTTCTGAATTCAAATAATTATACACGATAAATCAAATAATTGATGGACGTGGAAATTAGCATTCGTTTTTATTCGGAAATGCGATGATGCCCGAGAGACGTTTAGAAAATAGTTGTACTGTACTGTGGGTACTTATGACAATGAAGTAGATGAAAAACAATCACAAGAACTGATTCCATGAAAGACCTTGGAGTCACATTTGACCGTAAGCTCACTTTTCGCGACCACATCGCATCCACTGCCAAGGAGTCCTTCAGGCGCCTTGGCTTTGTATTGAGAAACTGTCGCGACTTCCGCAACCCCCACGTTATCAGGCTTCTTTTTGGGGCATTGGTCCGTAGCAAGCTTGAGTCTAGTGCGTGCGTATGGAATCCTTTTGAGAAGCAGTATGTGTTAACTTTGGAGAAAGTGCAAAAAGCATTCCTGAGATACCTTTACAAGCATATGTACGGGTTTTATCCCTTTTTGTATCCCACTAAATTCATATTGGGCTGCTTGGGTTTCAATTCTCTAGAAGTAAGACGGTCGCGCGATCAGATGATACTGATATTTAAAGTTTTTCGGGGGATTATCGATGACTCTGAGTTGCATAATGTAACCTGCAGTCTATTTGTCCCTGACAATTACTGTCGCGGCAGGAAACACCGCTTACTGGCTGTTCCAACTTGCCGCACAGTTGCGCACTCCAAGTCACCCATCCCTCGGACATTAGGCGCTATTAACGCTCTCCTGGACTCAAACACAGATCTTGATATGTTTGCGGATGAATGGAAGGTGATACTATCGGAATGTTTGAAGTTTTGTGAGAAGAATGCATGACTGATTTGAATCAATTTTATTTTATCTCAAATTATATTAAATAGTGTAATTGGCTTCGGCCGTTCTATTTAAATAAATAAATAAAATAAAATAAATAAAATGAAAACTGCCATTTTTAAAATGCTAAGTACAGCAAACTCAATATAAATGATATATTGAGTTAAGGCTGATGTGAAACTGATGATCCTCATGGAAGAAGGCCTATAATAAAAATCTGGCCAAGAGTCCATTTGTCCAGCTGCCAATAGTCAATTCTCGCCATTATTCAAAGGATATGCTGGTTTTTCCAAACTAAAGGACGCTGCTGTACATTTATGGCCATTATTCCTATGATTTAAAGGTTTATTTAGAAAAGCAAAAACTTCGATTCAAAACAATATCCCACCCATGTAATCAGCAATAGATATCTACAGATATATCAGCATAGAATCTGCGAAGTTCGCAATATAAACTGCCTGTCGATGCATTTTAATTTCCTCTATCGCTCGCCATATTTACTTTAGAAAACGAATAAAACCAATCTAGCCCTAGTACATAAAGTCGGTCAATATCGGCTATCAGTGAGTGTATCCGAAAGTTAAGCTGGGATACACTACTAACTAAGTGAGCGAACTAGTTGTAAGCTGTGGTAATACACACCACTTTGTTGATCGGACCAAAAGTTTCCCTGTGTATGCCATTAAAGCATGTCTGTGTTAGTAGTGTTTAGATAAGGCGAATAACACACGGAGTAGCAGGGCTTCACGTACCGTAGAAATTCGCAGTTGAACGGATCAAAATCTTCGAATAACACAGGTAGCCCATAAGCCAAAGACTCGACTACGGGTTACCTGCATAGTGTTCGCCAAGATTTTAAACCAGTCGACCACACACCGCCGCGGCTGGCGGCGCCGCATCGCTCCATGTGTTGTTCGACTTAGTCTATTCCGCACAGAATGTAGACTAAATACCTTCTAGACATACCTACCTATATGTATCAATCTAGAACCCTTGTCTATTGGTATAAACAAGGGTCAATTGATATCTATTTAGATCGGATAGATTAGTTGAACCACAAATCATAATAGCATCAGCTCTGTGGTCCATATTTAATGGCTCTGTGGGGAATTTCGACTGATAAATCTTTATATTACATACACATAAATAAACCCACGTCTTCTTCCCATGGGGGTAGGCAGAAACTATAGAACGCCACCTCGTACGACCCTTACATACTCCTTTTGCTTCGTTTACGTTCATACATCAGAGGCCTTAGTGCGAGTTTCTTTTAACTATCTTCACTTTACGCATCTTTGGCCCTTCACCAGTGAAGGTCAGTGAAGGGCCAATCGGAGCGCCGAACGCGGTCGATACGTAAAGTGAAGATATTTAAAAGGAACTCGCACTAAGTTCTCTGGTCATACACGGACGACGGTTGCAAGTACTACGCACCTGGCCTTTCTGAAGAACATTACCACTAGTGCTTTTTTGATTAATCATTTTTATAGACACTTGCTTAACCAACTACAACAGTCATAGACGGTTTATGATTTACAAAATACGGCTTGTTCCCCATTTTGGGGATTTTCTTTCAGAAATTTTGTCTGTAACAAGTTGTTTAAAGTATTAGGTCAATTATGCTTATATGTTATGATGGTTACAGGCTATGTAGGTATTTAGATCAATGTTCTGTCATGTCTCTCCATTTAAAAACAGTGGTTGGGTCCCGACTTGTATGAAATCCTTCATTTTTAAATTGACACTCATTGTAAAATAGGCATAGACTAAGCAGCGTTCTAAAACTTATGGATCTTATTATGAAGATGTTAAAATATTACAGTTTTTCTAGAGCTTCACAGAAGGTATAAACGTTGCTAAACCTATGAAACTTTTAAACGTCAAAAATGTCAAACCGTCGCTAATAATTTATTCAAGTAATTTTTGGCGTTTATACGTCTCATAACTTTAAGCAACGTTTATAATTACAGGGGTAAACGCCTAACTTTAAAACCTAAACGAATGTCATACACTGCGATGAACATGACAGAGTAAAGTTTTTAAATCCTGATCGATTTGTAGACGTATGAGTAGTTCATATTGAACTTATAGAGAGTACCAAGTTGCCAGTGCCAGTGTTGAGGTACCAGTTGGGCAGTGATCACTGTATTCAAATGCAGTCGGACTCGCAATTTACTGGTAATCCCCGATCTGTATGTCCACGTATTGATTTGTTTACATAAGGTATACAAACTACCTACGAATTCGAATGCCTTTTTTTTTTTGAGGGTGGGAAATCATCCAATGACTTCTCCTGCTCTGGGAGGAGCGGAAGGGTGTGTCAGACTTTTACTGACTAAACCCACCCGTGTTCCTTCAGTTGCCTGTTGCCAAGCCCTTTCGGACTAACCCGCAACCCTGGCAGGCACGAGTTTGATTTGATTTGTTTACATAAGTTATACAAACTACCTACGAATTCGAATGCCTTTTTTTTTTTTTTTGGTTGTGACATCATCAAATGACTGCTCCCGCTCCGGGCGGAGCGGAAGGGCGTGTCAGACTCTTACTGACTAAAACCCACCAGTGTTACTTCAGTTGCCTGTTGCCAGGGTCCCGGTATCCCTTTCGGACTATTCCGCAACCCTGGCAGGCATCGGTCCTAACTAACGGACCCCGTCAGGTGTGCTGACTCTTTGAGGCGGGCGTGGAACACGACGCGCCATCGACCCGGGCCTGGTCCTTATCGGACGGCGAGCTACACGAATTCGAATGCCTAAGGTGAGTTATGAAGATTTCAGTTTCATCAAATACCTACACTTTATTTATATCGTCTCCAAACAGTGGCAGCCTTTTCAATTTCAGAGTGTGAGACTTTGTAAAGGATGACGAAGTGTTCAGACTTTCATATTTATTTATTGCATTCCATATTTTTTATAAGATATTACAAAAGGCTTACCGCAAGGTACAGAATATGAAAGAAAATAAAGAAAATAAATTGATTTGACCCAGGCAAGGCACACAATATTAAATAATAATAAAAAATATAAATTTTAAATAATATATATATGCAAATTGTAAGGGTACAGCAGCAGGATAAAAATTAAAATTAAATCAATTAGGTACTGTTATAAATTAACTGCCACTGTGGTCTAGTGGTAAGACCACCTGCCTCAGACCCTGAGGTCTCGGGTTCAATTCCCAGCGGGGGCAACATTTTTTGCTCGGTTTGGTTGGTGGTAGGGTTTGTTCTAAGTCCGCCTGGCTAGCTACCACCATCTTATCTAAGCCTGTGGCCATAGCAACAATGTTAACAGCATTGTTGTGTTTCGGCAGTTGGAGGTAAGATAGCTACACTAGCCTTTAAAATTTAGTACTACACTTTTAAACGTTTTTAACTTAAACCGAAAAATTGCCATTTTTAACTTACTGGCATAAAACTCAAACAACTTTTATATCTACAGTTTTACGCCTTATTCATTTTTTTTGTCACCTTGGCTTTTGTATTAAAATTCATCGATCAATTTAAAAAAAATCAGAAACAAAAAGAGTCAAAAGTTGCAACAATTTGAAAAGGAGTGTTTTTGTTTATTAGGTTCTTTTTAACCAATACTTAAAAGACGGTTATCGGCTATAACGTTTTTATATAAAAAAATAAATTATTTTTCTAATCCTTTTTATTTCGAATACATAACTTGTGTAATTTAAAAGTTATTGCAATTTTAAAAGTGTGGTACTAAGTTTTGACGGCCAGTGTAATTTTTCTCTGGTTTAGGATTCTGGATGAAGCTTGCAGTACAGGTCATCATTATTTGCATTACAGGTTAGTTGAATACAGGAACCACTGGTAATGACGGTACCCTTTCAGCAATCAATGAGACGAAGAAGCAGCTGTACTCGAAAATCATTCGCTTCAAAAGCTATTGTTTCGACAACAATTCAATATTCATTTGTTTTCCACGAACATTGAGAACTATTGTTTCCAGTTCCATTAATGTGATTATTTGAACATAATATTTTGTATGGAACTGCGGAAATGCGGGAGCCAACACGATTACATATTTACATTAGGTACTCGATATTTTTTTTGTTTTGTAATGAATACGATTGTAGTGCTTTTATAATGATTGTATTGTATCGGGAATGTTGCCATGATGGTTGATCATCTATTTTTAGCCGGACTATCAAGTAAGGGTTATGTTTTATTATTTTTATATTTTGACTACGTCATAAAGGTACTCTTGAAGTACCTCTTCACCTTCTTGTTTTCGAGTCGATGGATTGGTATGAAATGAGTTGAGCCCAGTAGGTGAGTAGGTACCTACCTTAATCGCGGCATAAGTCGGGGTTAAATAGGTACCAGATTATGCCGTGTTGAGAAAGAAACCTATCAAGGAACCAAGGCTGTCAGCCCAGGCTACCTACATCAGATTACATAAGCGTCACCACTCATTGCGACTCTTTTAATGAACTTCCATGAATTGTAACATACCGTAAATGAACTAGTATTTATAATTCGAAAAAAGAAACCAAGAGAAACGAAGCGTTCATCTGCAGGTACGTATAAAAAAAAAACCTTTTCATCCTCAACCACAACGTTATGCCAGTACGAATCTCGTATGTAAACTTCCATCCCTCTTGACTTGCAGACTTCAGTTTCATTTGAAAAGATTTCGATAGCTGAGATTGGATCGTTCGTTTAGTTTTCCCAGTCGACCAGTCAATAGTCTATAAAAAGCGTAAAAGCCTCTGACTATAAAAGAGCTTTGAGATAGGTTCACATGGTTTGTTTTATAACTCAGTAGAGGCGTAACACAGTGGCCAAACACAGTTTACGAGCTGTTAACGTTATCATAGAGTGAGCTGTGATGTACCGACGCGCCCCTTCCTCACTTACTATGATTTTATATGAGGAAGAGAATTAGGTCACGCGGATAGAATATAAGAATATATATATTTTAGAATATTTAAGAATATATATATTTTAGAATATATTTATTCAGTATAAAATTGGTAAAATATTAACATAAAATCTTAGAAATAATTTACAAAGGTATTATAATGTTAGATGCCTGTACTAGGATAAACCTGTATCACAGGCGGCATGAGTTCACACTTTATGGTAGTTATAAGGACAATAAAATTCTTAACAATATTTAACAATAGAAGTCTTGAAATAATGACAAAATTTAATAATCTAATTTATTACCTAATCATATTTTTATAAACCTTGCTTACTTATATACTATTTACCTTAAAAATAAAAAGACCTAAAAAGAGTCTTAAATACATAATTTCTTATTTAGTTTGCGTAAAATAGTTTCTTGCACTTTATAACCTAGTTAAACACATAATTATGATTTTCCGTCAGCAGAATTTGTAAGTGGGCTAAAGTAAATGTTGCACAAAATTAAATAACGTTCGAGATTTGATTATTCGATTTTTCTGCGGGCGACTAATGTGCTTAGACATCAACAAAATCGAGGATATGTAGGGCAGTCCAGTGTTTTGTTGAGTAAGCAATAAACACGGAAGTCTGGCCTTGATAATGACGCTCTAGGCGCCCTCGTAGTCGATAGAGTTGATGTACCTGTACTCTGCTATTTTTCTAGCAGGGCAATCAGCGTCTCCCGTTTTATGGCTATTGGGCTTTTTAAAGCGTGAGCAAGTAGCACATTTCGGGGTGTCAGCTTTCTTCGGGCACTCTGACATCGAGTGTCCTTCTTCTCCGCAGTAACCACACGTAGATTTCAGCTCTCTGCATGTTTTTGCTGCATGACCATATTGTTGGCATTTGTAGCATCTCGTAACCAGGGTGAAGTCCCTGATAGGGCAGGACGTCCAATTTATAAAGAGCCTTGATTGAGATAATAAGGCTTTGCGTATAATCGCTGTAACTTCAATGATATAGTTACAGGTCGACGCATCTTTCTTCCCAGATTTGTGGCTTAATTTAACCAAGCTCAAAAAGGACTCCATAGGCAGTGCTGGTAACTTATCGGCTACGTTCTGTTCGTAAATGCACTTAAAGACTTCAGTTTCAGCCAAAGTAGTCGGCACACCTACAACCACGATCCGAGGTTTGCGCTTGTTGGGTTCGTCGGCGGTAAGTCCAGATGTAAAGAGCTGGACTACGTGCTTGAGTTTATCAGCGTCGTGTTTCGTCTCTGTACTAACAATAACGCCTCCATTTTTGGTCTTGCGGACACCACGCACATGCAGCTTCATTTGATCAGGGCGAATGATTTTTTGCACGAGGTCTTTAGTTTCGTCACTAGACTTTAATTTATCGTTGGGATAAATAGCTATTGAGCTGAAATTGTTCGGTCGAATGAAATCATTTGCCCCCTTCTTCACCATATCGGCAAACGAAACAATTCCCGCAGAACCAGAGTCCTTAATCGTCTGTTTGAGCTCCGAAATATGTTCTGTCAGGTCTCGCTTTTCTTGAAGAGCATCAACCGCGTTATACGCGTGAATGGCTTTCTGCTTAAGCGACTGATATAAGACTGCCAGTTGAGAGGTTCCAGATCCAACTTTACGGCATAGGTTAGATATTTTCATTTTTTGGTCCGAGTTGAGTTTTCCTTCCGCGGCAATAGAACAAACTTCGTTTAAGTGTTGGTCGATGGCTGACATCCATTTTTGAATCTCGGGAGTTGAAACAACATCACCCGCTGAGATTTGCGTCGTCATATTAGACGGCGAGGCGGATGGGTGCACTGGCCCCCTTGGGTTAAAGGGGCTGTTATCCATTTGATATTTTTATCAGTTTACTATTTTGTATCCATAATTCACTGTAACTACACACTAAGCAAAAATTTCAGTTGCATTACGTTAGCAATGCACTAAAGGAGGTCACTATTATTAGAGTAGGTAATTATTAAATATTGCTAACGAGCACGTCTGTACACTGTGAATCGTCAGAGTCGAGTCACACACACACGTTGACACGTTTTTAGAACACGAGGGAGCTTTGAAACCAATCCTCATTCGATTATTGGTATTAAATGAGACGGAAGGGATGTGGAAGGATCGGATCTAATTATATCCCCTTTTATATTATTTACGACGTCGCCGGTATAATGTTCGCACGTTTTTCTCACAATATTATTTCTGTTATCAACTTTCTGGGTTGTATTTATTGTATCAAATTAGCGGCAAGACTTTCCGGTACAAAAAATGTTCAGAAGTTCTGAAAGGAAAATTAAGGCTCATTAGATTGAAATTAAGTTCGACGTCGAGAAAGTTAGGAGTTTGCGAAATTCACAACATTAAAGAGAACTAAAGAAACGAACACTTCGTGGGGAGTGATTCTTTTTTTATTGTAATGAAAATGCGATCCATTTAAGCGGAATAATAAATTGGACCGCGCACAATGGACGGCATTATTGAACTTAGACGATGGGGAATCGGTACATAAGTACCATATAAGCAATGTGTGAGGGTGAAATGAAAAGATATTATTTTTCTCCCCTCTATGTAATTATTGGTATTTTCGGACGAATCTTGAGTCACCTCGTGACAACGGCAGGGGTTTAAACGTTGATCTAGTTTGTTAACTGGAATAGACTTTCCAATCAATTGCATTCTCGGTGCTTCCTTTACATCAAAGTCAAACGTGTTATACGTCTCTCAGCAATGAACATAGAGAAACCAAAGAAATCAATAAAAAACTTTAGGTTTGTAACTATATGACCATTACGTCCAGAAGTTGACATTTCCCTATATTTTTGAAATGAAATGAAATGACATTTATGAAATGAAATGAAATTTATGAAATGAAATGAAATTTATGAAATGAAATGAAATTTATCAAATGAAATGAAATTTATCAAATGAAAAGAAATTTATGAAATGAAATGAAATTTATTTTTTGCAAGAATTGTAGTACATTACAGATTACATAATCTGTAATGTACTACAATGTGTTGCAATGAAGTGTTTTTAACAGTTTCTAACACAATTCGCTAAAACTAGCATGCAAAAGTAAATGAATGAGGCTAATATAATTGGAACATACATCATAGTTATAATAATTATCAAGAATGTCAATCATTTGTCAAAATACAATAGTAAAATGTCAGTAATAATTCAATATTAGTAAAATGTCAGTAACCTTTAGAGTTTAGGTACTCATTCACAGAATAGAATGATCTTTCTAAAAGCCATTTGAATAATGCTGTTTTGAAACGATTGATTGGCAGTTCCCTGTATCATTTTGGTAATTTGTTATATATCCTTATCACCATTGGAAAACAACTTCTGTGATATAAGTGGCTTTTCATTAGAGCACTTATTAGTCTATCAGGATATCTTGTCTTAAACGTAACAGTTACTCACAATACGCTGCGCTACGCAGTTCTACGCGGCGCTACGCCGTGCTAAGTGGTGCTACGCGGTGCTACGCCATGCTACGCGGTGCTACGCCATGCTACGCTGCGCTACGTTGTGCTACGCCATGCTACGAGGTGCTACGCACCTAAACTTCAAAGAAACCATGACTTCTGTGCTTGATTCGACCTGTATTCACAAACCTAGATAGACCTTTCATTTCATTACTATTCATGAATAAAGTGAAGTTCTTTTCAAAAACCAATTTTATCTTAAGTTCTACTACTAATATAAAATTGGTTTTATAAGCTGGTTCCTTATTCTATTGAAACTCCGTATTACGAAGGTCAAAGTTACCACAGACGGGCGGCCTACTGTACTTACTATTGATCTTATCTTTCATCCTCTCTTTATCTATATACAACAATCTTCTTATGTATATAAATTGACCTCGCTGTTCTTCCAAACACTGCAACGGATATTGATGCGAGAGAACTATACGACCATGACGCACAAATATCACAAGCACAGACATCATTCACCACTACAACACAAAGTCAAAATAATCACCACGCCATAATATTATCGTCAATTATCACTTAGTTTAGTATTAGTACTGTCAGGAGTAGCACTTAGCTTTGGCCCGTGTTATCCTACAAAACCGGCAGAACAGTGCCGAGATACAAAAATGTATACCAACAAATAATAATAATATGCACCAACCGGGGATTTTCCTTGGGTGTACTTGTATAGAGTAAACAGGGATAATCGTCGGTTGCTGCCTCAAGACTTACAAAGAGTTTAAGGAATTATACGAATTAAAAGATTTTGTATTTTTGTTTGTAATCAATAAACTCAAAAACTACTGGACCGGTTTTAAAAATTATTTCACCAGCAGAATCTCATATTATCACTGAGTAACTAATGCTATAATTTATGATATCACGCGGGCAAAGCTGCTGGCGGAAGCTAGTATAAAATAAACAGACTCCCTATAGTTGCTAGCCAACATCCTTAAGGACATATTCTGAAGCCCAATATTTGTATTAGTTAGTCAAAAGCATCGTTGTAGCAGTTACAAGTACCGTCTCCATAATATAGGGTAGCTTGGTTGGTGGCACCTCTGTGAGGGCTTATATTACACAATACATTAGGTTTATTGATCGTTCGACGGACGCGTTTATTTTCGAGGGATCTCCGTAATAATGGTGTGGGTCCTTGAGAAATATATCATCTTGGTTGCGTTCTTTTTTTTGTAGGAAGGAGTTGTTATTATAAGGATCATGGTGTCAGTACTGATAGCCTACTTAAATCATATCAATAGATCAAATCATATCAATAGATCAAATCATATCAATAGGTCAAATCATATCAATAGATCAAATCATATCAATAGATCAAATCATATCAATAGATCAAATCATATCAATAGATCAAAGCTACCTTTTTTGAACCCAGGTTTTTCTGAGGTTCGATTCCCAGGTCAGGCAAAGTGGTAACGGGTTTTTCCATCTGGAATTTTCAGTAGCAGCCCGGAGTCTGGATTTGTGCCCATTTGATGGCAATAGGCCCGCTCCCCATAACATGAAACTTAACTTAAACTTAACTGGCGAAATGGTATATGTATACCTCTGCCTAACCTTTCAGGGAATACAGGCGTGAAGATATGTGTGTTATATTATTTTTATTTATTTAACCATTTATGCACACACATATAAACGACAAGAAGAAAAAAACAGAAAAATACGGACAAAGGCATTTCTGGTTTTTGCAAAACTTACATTTGCGATTTGGATTGTTTTTTTTACTTGAAGGTTTTTTTACACATAAAAATAATGTAAATATAAATATTAATAAATGTGAATATTAATGTTTAAATCCAATATATGAGTGGTAAAAATTATATGTACACAATTAGTTATCAGCCTACCTACCTACACAAAACAAAAGAGTAGATTAATATTAAAATTGTTAACAAATATCTATAGCCCTCCTCCTAATTTTTATGTTGTTATGCCCGACAGGGCCCACAATGCTCCAAAACGAATGTATGTCTTTATGTACCTACCACCTAAGTTCACATTGTGGAATGCAATAAACGTATTGAGTATTGAGTATTGAGTACACATGTTGATGTGTTACTACTTACCTTTAGGTAGAGATGAACCACTTTTCCGGTAACAATTTTCAGCTGCACTTTGAAATCTAAATACGTAGTAGAGTAAGTATACTTTCATATTCATCTATTCATTCTTAGTTTACCAACTTCACTTTAAGCGTAGGTAGGTAATCAAACACCCCATGCATTTGATGTAGAAGGCATTTGAGTAAAACAGCATATGAAAATAGGAACTCATTTATTTACATACAAATATTTACACAGTACCAAACGGGCTTGGTACACACACAAACAGAATGGCATCTTGAGCAAATACACCTAAGCTAATATTATGCGATTATTATGACGATCTTACGAATAAAAAGAAAATATAACTAAATCATCGAAATTAAATTTATTTTGAGTCTCTTTGAGCGAATCTCAAGCCTTAAAAACTAAGTTAGAAAAGAAAATAAAGAGAAATAAGTAAGATTTTGAGCAAATTCAATTACTACAATTTACGAAATATCGCCATCTTAACGGGGGGTAAATTGTAGCCCCTTTTAGAAATAATAATAGCGCCCCCAAGCCCCCAATTTCTGAAGGTTATGGGGACCGAAAATAATTTTAAGGATCATAAGATTTTATCATTATTTTTGGAATGGAATGTTTCATAATACTCTATTTTACTTTAACTCTAAATTAATTAAGAAAAGAAAGTTCTAATTTAAAATACAAATATAAAAAATAGACACAACCAATATTCATAATAGAACTGCGTGTAAAGAAACCCGAAAAGGTAAAGAAACAAAATTAGAATAACATTCAAGAGTTGTGACAGCTCTTTGGAATAATTTTAAAATAACCTCAACGTTTGTACGAATTAAAATCTCATTTAACTAATACTAACAATCTTTACAAACTAAAATATTGTGACAACCGAATGATAAATATCACAACACGAGCCCTGCATCTGTTTTGGAATCTTCTAATCACTAACGGTCACATGTTCGATGAGTTCATAATACTTAGGTTGGAATGTTAACAATTGCTATAAGTCCAAGTCGTCATCTGACTCACTCTCGCTAAAATCCTTTAAAGCCTTATGTATCTCTTCTTCAACCTCCATCGCACTCTGCATTTTATCATCTACAGCCAGCTTATTATAGACTACATTTGGTTTGTAATACCCTCCGCAACAGAACCTCTTCGCGACACACGATAACATGAAGTACAAACAGGCAGTACTGACGACGAACAAGACGACAACAAGAGCAACGTTCAGTTTATAATGCCAATTAGCGTCTTTTATTTGTGACAGTACTGTGTTCTGGTAACAGTAGTATTTAGGTTCGGTGTCTGTTAAGTTGAAGAGTTGAGCGTCGTCTAAACAAGACAAGCATTGATTGTTGTGAGGGCCCACGCAGGAGGCGCATGTGTAATGACACGGGAGGCACGTGAGAGGGGGCTTAGCGTCGCTCTCGTTAGCTGCAGACTCCATATCTAAAGCTTCTAACGCGGTCTGCTTAGGGGCGTCGCCGTACTGTCTTTTCATTATGGCCCCCTCGGAATAATAAGTTAGGTTACGTCTTCTTGAGCTCCTTTCCATTGAAATCTCACTGGCATACGTACCGTCTGGACAACGTTTGTAGCATCGACCGGAGTACAAATGCAAGCCCTTCGCGCACTCTAGTGAAAGAAAGAGAACAAAGGTATTTAATTACATGAAACAACAGAGCGACAGTCCTTCACCACCCAGCACCTGTTCCAGCGTCCATGCAGCTTGCGATCTCTTGCCAAATGATGCTGATGCGCGTCCGAGAGACTCGATGTCAGTTCACAGAGAGGGAAGCAAGTTTTGGAAAACTTAGGAAAGGTAACATAGAATCTTGTCACTGATCTCAAATAATTTTGGTCATACATACTTTGTCGAATCATACAGTTGATGAAAACAAACGAATGTTCAAATAGAAGTAAACATGCAAAGAGACGTGCACAAAATTAAATGAAATCAGACAGAAAAATAAAGTTTAATTTCATGTGACGAAAATGAGAGGTGAGAAGAAATTAAAAAATGTTTTGACAAAATTGTGCCAGTGCATAACTAAATTGACATGTGAAATTAATAAGCGTGGTTTGCGGTGCTAACTGATTAAAGCAAGCTTAGTCTAAGCAAAGCGAAACATGCAATAAACAAATGTAATACAAATAAACAAAATAAATCTAATGAAACACAGTTTGTTTTCTTATAACAACACGTAATGCGACTAACTGCTTATAACTATCATCAGAGACAAGACACTATACAATATTGATGGCAAATGAAAACCTGAATAAATTTTGTAATAAAAGATTGTTTTTATTATTTCCCGTTCACATTAGATTCAATATATACAAATTATGCTTCAACATTTACATTAATAGATACAGTTCATTGGGTTGCTACTTAACTTCGAAATCGGTGAACAATTTTACATTTTACACAACTATTATAAAAAATGAGCCTTTTTGATGATTTCTAGTCCATCGAGTGATAGTTAACAGTAGACCAACATTATTTTCGACTTGGAATCTGTAGAAAATGAAGTGTTAGTAGTTAGGATGGAGAAGTATTCTAGATACTTACCTATAATATTAAAATTACGATAATTTTACTACCAGTCGATGAGAAATCATGAACGTTCAGTCGTTTTCAATTTACAGGTTTGTGAGCAAATTTGTACAAGTCTCCAAATTTATTTATATCGTTAAATACCTACATATTATTTACAATTATCTTTATATTGTTCTATGCTATATGGATTGGCAATCTTTGCTATGATCACAACCACAATATGCAATTATGTTAACCTACAATTTACGTCCAAATACATGAAAACTACATTCATTATATGTAGTGTTTATCGTAGCATATTTTCCTTCAAAATAATTAAAAGCTGACCGGACTCAGAGAAATTAAACAAGTAGCCTTTCTATTAAAACAAAAGCGAGAGGAAAAACAAAGAAACATCGAATTCATTGCAATCATTTGCATTAATTTAATGCATTCAAAGGAAAAAATTATAATGTAAGTTATAATTTTCGTATAAATTCTCACAATACCGCTGACACGTACAGTTTCACTATCGCTTATTAAATTCAATGTTAGATGCAAATTACAATGTTCCCGACGTGTCTAAACACTTTGAAAACCATAATCGGTGGCGTGACAGCAGCTAATTATGCTACGACAAACACGTCGATGAGAAAGGACAATTTAAACACGAAACTTATTATAACAGATATGTATTCCTGTTCAAACATGCGTAGAGGCGATTTTTTCATTTCAACAGATACAGACATTGAGTTTTTCATTATTTAGGAAACTATTACAAAATATTAATTTGTTTTTAGATGTATAAACAAAATAGAAATAGCTGCAAACAACAACATGATAAAGCAACAATTCCCTGAAAAATATCGCCAAAACGATGCCTAAAATAAATCATAACATGATTTACTCTAAAATAAATTTATTTTATTACTTTATTATAATAGCTAAATATATTCATTAATAAATAAATTATGTTATAAACATGTGAAGGGCTAAAGTAAATGCGCTAACATTTGGTATCATTTACATAGTTCAACGTAGACCGATACGTTTTTAGTGAAAATTCGAGTTGCCCAGTGAACTAGCGATTATAATGAAAAAAAATATAGCTACATGTAGGTATTCAAATCACAAAAAAAAATGTGCTGTGAGTAATTTAAACTTTGAGAATTTTATATCAAAATTAATACAATTTTGATCACAGTGCAAAATAAGTACGTAAAATGGCTTAGGTTTATAACACCACATAGATATTACGGTAAAGCTGCATTCACACCCAATGTATAGTCAGGTGCCAACTGTGAGACAGTATGAGAAACAAAATCAAGACAGTCAACCGGCGCGGCTGAAGTTGTTTTTTCATACATTTTGCAACTAGATGCTCACAATCGTCGTCGACTATACATTTTGGTGTAACCGCAGCCTAACGTATGGATTTTAAGAAAACTCTATACATTGTTCACTCATACTCACTTACTTTTTGCAATTTCTCGTGAAAAATGGACGTTCTCGACTTGATATCGTAATTATACATTATTATACGTAATTGCACTTGTTCACTAGCTCTTCATTAATATTTTTGCCAATAAAGTGATGGTTTTTATACAAATGAACATACTTAAATAGTAACACCTAGAGAATTACATTTATTTAATTTTAGCTGTCCATTTGAAAGTTTGATGTTTTTGTCCCCATTTTTTTAGGGAGAGGTGTTAAAATATCAAGTCCAGACGCAAAAAAAAAACAATTTATAGTATTTAAGTTTACACTTAATAGTATCACATTAAATTAATCATGTAAAATTTCCCTCGTTTCTCGTTTTCTGAAGGGACCAATTTAAGGTGGTGGTAAATACTATATCAAGTGATTTGATAGGGTATCGTTGTGTCGAGACTTGATCAGGCTTTCAAAAATGTGGGGTTTCTGAATGCGTCGATCTTTGAAAAGTATCCTGTACTAGAAAAGTACTTTGAAAAGGTCATCCTGCCTGGTCCTTATTTTGTCTTTTCAAAAGTTAATATTTTGCTTAATGTTTTTTACTTGTGATAGGTATTTCACAAACCCCACCCGGACATGTTAACTAAGATGACTTGTTTTCTCAAACGTTTGGACTTAACATAATAACGGCAGCAACTGTTAACTAGTACAATAGATCCTTAACGAACAGTACGTAAACCTTAAGTACGAGTCTATGTAGGTACGAGACGCGGCATTATTCGCTAACTATTGGTAAACATTCTAACATAAGTTTGGCTGTACGCGCGCCGATTTTGTCAGATTGTCTGAACACATTGGTTTAGTTCAGAGGCCCTAGACAAAGTGACATTCTATCAGCGATAACGATGATGGAAAAGGCAAAAATGTATAGGACTGACATAAGCTATCGAAAAGCTTATGTCAATCCTGTTGAAAGTCGTTGTAGAAATACGAAACGCTTTCGAAGCGATTGTCACTTGTCTAGGCCCTCTGAATATAGATCGAGACTGTAGGAAAGGCAAGATGATACGAGCTATGCTCGAAGTTGAGTTCAAATAAGGTGGTCAGATCATTTGCTGTATTAGAAAGTTGAGAGAAGGACGGAACACGTCAAGCAGTATCTCTATGCTCAATTCAAGAATACCCTAAAACCAGAATTGGTTTAGAGGCGTATATATTAGTAGCTGCGAATTGAATAGACAGTCCATTAACAAGTAATCAGTCAAACCTGCAAGGATTAGGACTAAGCCAATAGCCAAACAGTATTACGGAATTTCCAATGAATCTAGCGCCCAATACTGTCAAAGCTGTATGGCCATATATAGCTGCCTGTATAGCCGCATGGCTTTGATTACCGCCAAAGCTTTTGGAAGCTGGTCCTTTTGGAAGATATCTCCGTGGATCAAAGCAACTTTTCAGATACCAATTTTTTAAGCTCGTTTTATTAGTTTAGCTGTCATATATTCTTATTTTTATTCTATAGTCGATGGCACATGTCATATTTCATTAGCTGCTTTCATTTCTAGGAATGACAAAATTTTGACCCGGTTTTGTTCAATTTGTACCATAGCCATTGCAGGTTTTACTTTAGTTAAACTTGTAAGCCTAGCATCTGACTTAATTGATAAAGATTGAATATAGACTCAGACAAAATCGGTGCACACACGACAGCGCTACTTCCCACATTGTGATCGGACAGCAGCATAACCGTAACTTAAAACAAACATATCAATAATAACAGCTTGTACTTATATATAAACCCGGTAAATTTAACTAAAATCACAATGCCTTAGGCGCGGTACTAGGGACCCGGCGCGGTTACAGAGGTCGGCGTCAGGCGCCACAAGCACGGCGCGCGCGCCGGCCGCGGCCACGCGCGGCTCAACACTCTTAACTCTAACCTACCGCTAGCAGTTAGTGCACAATCGCGATTACTTACTCTATGGGGCTGTCTGCGTTGAGAACTGATACTTGAGGATTGTAAACGCAACGCGTCGGCCGCTGACATTAACATGATGATGAATAGGCACAAACCTAGGCAGTGTAGCGACTGCGGCGCGTGCGTCGCGCAACCCGACGCGTTGCCCGTGTACTGACCCGCGCTGCCCGAGTCCACCGACTCTGGAGGACTATCTTCGCTTATCTAGTAAAAAAAAAAAACATTAGTTCCAAAAAGAAAATCAGTCTCTTTTAGACGTTCAAAGAAATAAGGTTTCTTTCATGAGATACTTTGATAAATAAGATAAGTGGAAACAAGATTACGCTACAAAGTGAAGCGTGATAGTAAAATAGCGGCTAGCTTAAATGAAATAAATCATATTACTAAAAATATATTACGAAATAAAACAATTTCAAACAAACTATTCTAAGAATATTTTAGGATTTCAATTTACATTTTATTAATAGAACTACACCAAGTTGGTCAAAATAACAATCTTCAAACGTTACTATTTTAATTACAAAATTAATACGAATTAATCGAATTTTAATGGTAGCCATACACGTAACGATTTACTTGCGCAAATTGTGTGGCTACCGTTAAAGTTATATAAATCGTTACGTGTGTGGCTAGCATAAGATTTTACATTTTGTTATAAACATACACTTTTCATACATTAAACTTTACCGAATTCTTCGTTGGTTTTCACCATGATCCAAATATCTATGTCGAACGGAAAGATACTTTATTGAAGCCATTATTTGCGGACCTAAACAATGGATATTTTTTAACATAAACATAACATCACGCCTATTTTTCCAAAAGGGTGGAATGTGTGGTGGTATTTTTTAATTCTGCTTATTAAGATTGCATACTACTAGCTATAACCTGCGTGTCGCGGATTTATATATAGGTATATATATATTTTTCATTCATTCATTGGACTAGGTCTTAGGTCTTAAAAATACACAATATCTTAACACTTTTTTTTTTTTTGTGGGTGGGAAATCATAATCATAATCATATCTTAACCTGGGGCAAAAATAAAAAAATGTTCTCGGTTTAATTTTGAATAAAAAACCGCAAATGTTAACCAAATTATTTGGGTTCACCATTTTGTTTATTTATTTAATAAAATACCTTAAACAAAAAATCTGTGTGCAAACAAATCCTTGTCGAATTACCTAAGTATTTTAATTATTGTACACAGTACAATTTCTCTGAGACAGTATCTACACAAAATGAGTGGATGTACACGAACTAAATTCGAAATATTTTCACTCAAGACTCGTCTGGTCCTTGCTATTTATTCAAGTAAATATCTTTCAATGCACACTAAAGAGAGCAACAATCTCCATAAAGTTTCTCATTTCATCATCGTATCTCGTTTATCAAATAACGTAAAAACTGTATAGCTATATATAAATTGAAGTAACTTTTCTTGTCTGTCGGTTGGACCTCGTTGTTCTTATACCTATACTACGCAACGGATTTTGACGCAATTTTCAATAACATTTAGAGAATTGATTCCGGAAGGTTTATGTGTATAATAATTAATAATACAGGGTGTTAGGGCAAACACCGTTATCCTTGCAACCAGTGGTTTGGTTTCATTTATAGAACGTAAAATCAATGGAAAATTACAACTTTTTTTATAAAAATTTTACATCTACATTTTACCACAAGGGATGTTGGGTCGTTGCCCTATACGCTAGGGCAACAAACTTACGTCTCAACACGGGCCGGGGGGTGCGGGACGTGACCTGACCGGCCGCGAGCGCGACCCCTGCCTCAGTTAGTCAGCTGTTTCGCTAGCGAACACGGTGGCGGGCATAAACTTTTTAAAATCTTTTAATATTTTTATATTTAAGTCAACTACCCGTGGTTTAAATGACAAGAGTGTTTACCCTTACACCCTGTACACAAATCTTTATGTTTTTGGCAAGTCGTAAAAACCATGCGAAGTAGGGGAGTGTCGCTAGTCTAGTATAAAGGAATTGCAGTACAAACACAAGGTTTTATCGCGAGAATTAAGGGTGGCAATGTCTTGATGAGTTCAAACCTATGTTTCTGTAGTTGTGTTGGGCGTAAATTTCTGACTCGCGTGACGATATTAGCCTAGATTGAACGCAGTTAAGTTGTTTTCCTACCTAATAAATAATCTAGGTCTATTAGTAGTAGAAATAAATCATGGTAATTTACGTGTAGTGTAGTGGCATTTATCATGAGACTCGAAGGACCACTCTGGCCCACGCTATCTTTTTTCAAAGATGTCTTGAAATGAATGAAATAAAAGGTGAAAGAGAAATTCCATTTTGAAAATTGGAATTCAGTATCTCATTATTTTGAAGACTTTAGATAGGTTTCTTAGGTTTGAGACAGATGCCTTTCTATATTTATCTTTTCTTAGAATTTAAATCATGATATTACCTACCCGGCAAGCTAGGTCTTACGAAATAAAGTAATCGGATATTTTTATGATCGAAAGCGTGCTTTTTATACAGTTTTCGCAGAAAAAGGTTGTGGATTTTTATGTTTTTAGCATGCAAATATTAGCAAAAAATAATCGTTCCCCATGGAAAAGATTTTCAATTGGCACAGGACTTATTATATTTTAAGTTATAATAATAACAATACAGAGAAGGCACGAGCATTGATCAACTTCACATGAAATATTTTTTTGTATTTGTACTTTTGTATTTTGTATTGATCACCACGCTTGCTCAGGACGGGTTGGCGATTTCAGCCTTAAGACCAGGTTTCATCACGATATTTTCCTTCACTGATGTCAGTAATGTCCAAGGTAAACTTCGAAGGTACACATAAAATTTGAAAAAGTCATAACTTAGGTATTTTATTTGTCTGAAATTGTTTCATCCATTATAAATACGGGTTATCGGTAAAACACCAACAACCTCTTAAGGAGTCATTTTACTCATCATTATGAACAACTTTTACTATGGGAACGAATATGAAAACGCGAAAAAAAAACAGCTGTTCGGTACATTTTGACGAGTTATGCGAACATAAATGTACGTAACAGCAGTTTTTTTTTTGCGTTCTGGTAGTAAAAGTTCTTCATAATGATGAGTACAATGACTCCTTAAGAGGTTATTGGTGTAAATTGTAATTGTATAAATAAATTTCCTGCTTATCTTGGTATTCGTCTATAAATAATAAAGTCCCTGACAGAACAACGTAGTCCTTACTTTTTGGTGAATGGTTGTCACGGGAACAACAGCCTTCGCGCTTCCTATTTTAGTCCTAAATATGACGTATCTCGGTTAAAGGGCCCTGACAGCTCCTGTACTATTATGTCACAAATGATTGGAGCATCTAAAG
This sequence comes from Lithophane socia, assembly GCA_947522985.1. Classification (NCBI taxonomy): domain Eukaryota; kingdom Metazoa; phylum Arthropoda; class Insecta; order Lepidoptera; family Noctuidae; genus Lithophane; species Lithophane socia. The sequence goes on from OX383267.1 coordinate 5,716,619, forward strand.
TTACAACTACTTAATAAATTCTTAGTTTTTCCGTCCTATTCGACGAATTATTAAATGAAGATAAATATAAATGGACACTCAGAACATCTGTTTAACTACTAAAGTCAACATAGACGGTAACAGGAAGATTGTGATGCATCACTTCAAACAATTTGTTTGAAATTCGCAGCATGTTCAAATATCTACCAATCAAAACCCAAAAATTTTCGACGCGGCTTTTTGGCAACGTTAATTCCGCTTGCTGTCCAATCAACTTGTCGATGTTAAAAATGTAGAAGCAACAGTACCTACTAATTGGCGGATAGAATCAAGCGTTAAATTAGGCCGATAACACAATGTGCTGCATTCGCAAATGTAACGCCTACAGCAAGGATACATTAGCCAATTAGTCAGGCCGATGGACAGACACGGTACAGCGGATTGGCTTAAACACAACATGCCTGGTCGTTATGTTCTGTGGTTCTGTCTTATAGACTGATTCACATTGAAATTCCCACACCTGCCGGTCTAAAATATACATGGTGAAATTTAATTCATGGGCATCCTCTTAAGGGGTTATTGTACTCATCATTATGAACAACTTTCACTACGGGAACAACACTGAAATCGCGAAAAAAAAATCAGCTGTTCCCTACATTCATGTTCGCATAGCTGTCAAAATGTAGGGAAACAGCCGACTAATTTTTCTAACCTTATAATTATTATATTATGTAAAAATGTCGCCCTGACCACTTAGGTAAAGTGAGCTCATAGGGAGCTGTCAATCCCCAGCATCAGGTGGAATGATAACTCATTTAAATTCAACTTCGCCTATGTTTTTACAGTGAGATTTTTACAGAATAGACCGCTTGCATCCGTTTGAGAGACTGTTCATGATTGCTTCTATGGGAAATCGCTACTATAACACTCTATTAACCATAACTCCTTACGTTTTGAGTTTTCAAAAATATCTTCTTCGTTATTTTTTATGTCAAACAGATACATAATGAAACATAATAAAGATTTTAATGTTATTTTTTTCTTTGGATTGTTATATTGAAACGGTTTTTTCATTATGAGTGTGTTACGCAAGCTGCAGGGCATCTGTTATTCTAGTCATTTTTGTTAGGCACTAGCTGCCCCGGCAGACCCTGACCTTTAAATAATTGATACAAAAAGGACGTTCTATTTCAGAATTCGAACATTTTCCGGGAAACTTTTCCGATTTTTCTTTCTATTAAAACCTAATTCGGACTACTACGAACACTTTAAAACGAAAAATTTCCAAAGCGGTCCAGCCGTTCTTAAGTGACGAGCTTACAGCATTTCATTTTACTTATATATAAGATAGATTTCGAAAACGCGAAGGAAAATACTCTCATTCTATTATTTAAAAAATGGTGTTTATTTTAAGACTTTTATGAATATTTTCCTAACCACAAAAATTAAGGCCTCATGCACACCCATTTTCACGCCAATTTTCGACCAGTATTATTTTTCGCCATTTCTATAACGAACATTTGTATTGTGTTCAAAAGTGTGTAAACGGCCTTTATTTCTGTCTGTCCCTTAGAAAGACACATTTTGTTCGCGAATAAAATTTTATTTTATTTGAATTTATTCTAAACGGTTTGTGATAACAGTTTGAAGTGTTGTAACGACATTGTCATATAGTTTAAGTTTGTATACTCTTAGAACACACCTTTTTCTTTTATTTCTCGTAATTTTACATTAAGCTCAAGCAAACGCTAAAAGATATTTAGGATAATGTAGGTACAGATGTGTTTTATTTTTAATTTCATATTAAGAATAGAATTTCTATATTCATAAACCGTAATAGTTTCATCATTAATAAAAATCTAAAAAATAATGGATTATTTTGAGGCTTGCTACCAAGCATTCATTGTTTGTGCACTATTGTCAAATACTAGCATTACATAAATTGTCTAGAGAAAAATAAACGTTTTATATTATTCAGTGTGTAGATATACGGAGTTTGTATTTAGCCCATTCAATCCAGTGTTTACACAGTGGCACACAGGTGTTTAAAACAATAATACCACACATCGCCATTGTCTCGTTATTGACATAAGTAAGTCCAAATGTTTGAACACGATATAACAATAACATGAGGACAATGCAGTGTGCCTATCTCTGCAGTTGGTACTCGATAACAAAGATAGATTGATTAGATTACGATTCGTTTTGTTTGTTTAAAATAATCTATTATAATAATTGGTCCTTAGTTCCGAATTTCAATACCTACCAATACCTACTATTTACGTACTTCTCCATAATTTGAATTTGTAATTTATTTAACTGTGAATTACGCTACTGTAGCTCCGAAACAAACTTCGCTTCCATTGTGCATTCAAACAGAAGAAACAAAATAAATGATTCAAGGATTTGTTTGCACATAGTAAACAACAAGCGGAGAGTTCAGACTCACCGTGTGCGAATGCCAGACGAGGGTGAGGTCGTCGTCGAGCGCATTCTGTCGAACTTCTTCCACGGACTCGGCGGGCGCGCTCGCTCCACTCCATGACGTCACGCCTCCTCCACCCGGCGGCGTCTCCGCAGGTATCAACACTCCGCCCGCTGCCGCTCCACCGTTCAGTGAGTTCGTCTCAGGAGACGCGTCGTACTCTTGAGGAGGCGTCTCCGTACCGTAGAATATTAGCTCCCATTGGGTCAGTGGGCCAGCTGTAGAAATTGTTACATAATAATAGGTGAATTTGGGATATCGTTTCAGTACTGATGATCTTCTACAATTAAAGCTTGAATTGTTGTTATTACGCCGTTATACACAAAGCGTGAATATAATACTAGCAAAAGAAAAAAAACTGGCTTGATGGACAGTAACAACTACAACAATAAAACAAAATAACTCAAAAATTCACGCAAAAACGAAATTAACCGTCACTGTCTACGTCATGTACAATACAGTTAATTACTTAATTGAAAACAAAATTCAATTCAAACCGAAACTGTTCCATAAAATTAATTTCCGCTACAAAATAAAAATGTAAACAATGCAAAAAAACGACATGCAAAGAGCGGCGAAGAGTCTGGAACAAAGGTAATTGACGTGCAGGTTCAAACTAGGCGGCGAAAATAAACGGTCGGGGCAAAACACGGACACGACATGCATGGCGGTACCGTGGGCTTGTAGCGGCGCGGGGTATATGCGCTGGATCTTGGGGTACTGCTCGAACAGGCTCGACATCTTGCGGCCGCGCGCGTCCGCCAGCGGGTCCCCCAGGTCGGCGCGCAGGTTCAGGCTCAGGTCGGCCGCCGTCGGCGACGTCACTCGCGCCGACGTGCTCTCTATCGGCGAGCGCGTCGCCGGCCGACTCTGCTTTGACTTTTGCGAATTCCGATTCGGATTCTTGGAATTCTTATTCTTTTTCCGCTTCACCAGCCCCACGGTGTACGTAGGCACGATGGGCACGGGCTTCCCTCTATTGTTTTTGCGGCCCGCCTGCACCACTATGGGTCGCGTTGCGTTGCCCTTGTTGCGAATAATTGGATTCCGAAACGGTATGGGATCGTTTTTAGCTGCAGGCGTGCTAGTTCCATATAAAGTTAAAGACCAATCTTGCAACGTTGCTCGCCCTATGACGTGGAATTGAACAAACAGATATTGATTCACATTTTATTCTGCGGCTACTGAGGATTAGTAAAATCTTTTCGCTCAATAGAATGATAAGTAGCTGAGCTGAATAAACAATCTCTTGAGCTGTCGTCTTAAGCCTTTCTTCGGCCTTTAAAATTTCCAGACCGCCGAATTTTGTGACAAGCCATTCGTTATAAATGTGGTCGTAAAAACTTTGCGGATTAAAGTCAGAGTTTTTGTTAATCAAGATTCATTAAATTATGTACCTATACAGAGTGAATATTTAAATCTAAGTTAAGTTAGCAAGATGATTGAGTTAGTGCAATAATTCCCCTGGCCAATTTCATCCCTGTTGAAAGCATACCCTGTATAGTGTCATTTAGCTTACCCATATATCGTCCCTCGTTGGTGACTTCTAGCCGCCAGAAGCCCAGCGGCGACTCGCCCCACATGTGCACGGACATGAAAGGCCACGAGTTGAAGCCGGCGCGGGACGAGTCGTGCGGCCTGCCGGAAAATTAACCGTCTAATTACACCCAGTGCGAGCTCTAGTTAGCGTCTTGTGTCGGCTTTAATAAAGTGAACAACTAACAACACACTGTACATGATTAATCGTGCAGCCTGAAAATACTTTGTCGGAGAGCGAAACGGAATATTTTTGACTAATTGAGCAAATGAAAATAATTACTGTCATTTTCAGTCTAAGGGTGCTTGCATAAAGACGCGGGTGCCCAATAAAGACAAATTGGTACCGATCGGTGCGGGTAGTAGCCCCTTGTTAACTAATGCGCTCAAAAGAGAGAGGTAAAACATTGTAACCGTTTCTTTCCGGAAATGAACCTGCAACGACCTATACCGGAAACCCCCTGCTTTATGAAAGTACCCTTAAAAGGGGGATGCGCTAAGGTAGCCCGTGAAATTCAAATATTCTTACGTTTTTTGCAATTTGCAGGTCAGTATCAGGTTGTATGTTGATCTACATTATGATTCGCGGCCATAACAAATATGTATTTACAGAATTATCATTATTAGAATCAGCAAATACAACTCCTTAAGTTCATATAAGTGCCAAATGTCATGATTTCCTAAGAACATTGATCAAGACCTAGAGAGATGTATTGCTGATTCTAATGATTATAATTCTGTAAATCCATATTTGTTACGGCCGCGAATCATAGGTAGATCAACATACAACCTGATACTGACCTGCAAAGTGCAAAAAACGTAAGAAAATTTGAATTTCGCGGGCTAACCGAAAGGTCGCTTTATGAACAGAAATATTTATTTATTCGACACAAAATAAACATTCAATATGTTTCAGTTAGCTTGCATTTTAGCTTTAATAAAGTTTTCCACGAACATATACTCGTAAGGTCGTGAACAGGAAACTAGGAAGGTAAACAATGATGGACGTAGCAAAACAGTATCACGTCTATTTTAAACTGAATAGATGGCGCATTTTGTATTTGCGGTCACGTTGTTCCATGTCACAGCACATCATAGCGTCGTGCATTAGCTTTGAGAGTGTAGTGAATGTTTAAACAGTAGGTTAACTCCGAGTTGGAAACATTTTTTAAACATTTCGAAAATTGAAGATTTGTTTGGTAAACCGAATAAGAATTTATGGAATAAGGCGTGCAACCGATGAGATTCATCGGCAAAAATGCCGAAATTCCATACAACTTTAGAGTTATGAGAACCAGGGTGGAAAGTTCACTCATCCTGTATTGAAAAGGGAGGATCCTCCGATAAGGCTTGCTTGCTATTTATAAGCAAATTTTACCTGTGATAGCTACTCCCATATGGGAGGGTCTATTAAACAAAGCTATGAGGTCTTTGCTATACAAAAGTCTTAACCAATAACGGTCCGTAAAATATAGAAATCGCCCATTAGTAAGTTCACTTTCGTTATAGATGTAACGAACTCTTGTGAAAAATTTAATGTTTCTAGGCCCAACAGTTTAAGTTATGTGTTGTGTGTCAATGAATTAATATCTATCGCCTTTCATCTTATTTATACAAACTCTAGGTATTTAATAAAATAAAAAGTTATCTAAAATGAAAATATAAATATAATGCTAACTTTCGTCCGCAGAAATCACTTGGTTATCGAACAGCATCCAATACAAAGGCCGTTTAATGCTTTGACAAAACGGTTCTTAGTAGCCGTTCCATAAACTTTTGGCTTCAGTACCAGCAGTAGCTTTGAAACACATAATAGAGACAGAATTCAGGGCGAAAATCGAAACTAGGTAAGAGGTATTGAGGAAACTAGACTACAATTTCAGTGTTTGGAAAACCACCTAATTTTACCAGGAATTGGAAAGGCTTATTGGTGATTCGCCCGAATTCACTCGCTCGAACTTACCTCTTAACCGTTAGTTAATTTAGTTGTAGCTGAATCAATTTCGTCGTCGATTCGCCTACAAATAAATTCACGACGTGCGAATCACCTCAAGAAAAAATAACATTATTCAAAAGTGTCTATTCACCCGTTTCGGGCGAATAACCAATAAGCCATTAAAACTGACCTTTTCGCAAAAAATACCAATCAGTATTTTTCCATCATACGACATGCGACTTTTCTTTATAAGGATTAAATCCTGCATAAAGTTTTACTAGGAAAGTCGGAGGAAATTCCAAGTTTCCTTTATTTTATTTTTTTATTGAAAAAGGGGCCTACGCTAGCCCTTGATCTCGCCTGATGGAAAGCAATGGATGAGGTCTATGACGGAACGAGCGTGCCCAGAAAATGCCTGTTCACTCTTGCTTTGAAGGCAGTCGATTTGGGTTCTTCAAAATCGAGCATAACCTTTGACCACTTTTCTCAATTCCACACATTTCCAGTTTTAGCCTCACACTTCAAAACAGTCACCTTGTGAATTCTACATAGACGTACCTATATCTTGCCCGTTCAATGGCCGCTGTAAAGCTGCCAATGTGAGAGCCATTGTGTACTGGAACCATTATACCTCAATTACTGTCGGAGCTGCGATCTACATAGCAACGACACTTATGTAGAACGAACTGGACAAACCGAATGTTGCTATAGCGTGCTAAGAAAATATATTGTGTAGGTAGGGTTGTTTTGACATTGGGAGACCTTTGGATTATATTCGTACTAGCTTCCGCCCGCGGTTTCGCCCACGTGGTATGTCGATAAAAAGTAGCCTATGTCCTTTCTCGGGATGCTATCTATCAAAATTTTATCGAAATCCGTTCGGTGGTTTAGACGTCAAAAGGACAGACAGAGTTACTTTCGAATTTATAATATTAGTAGAGATTATTTTAGTTTGACACAAGACACGAGGCCAGTTTGCGAGACATTTAAGTTAATAGTTCAGTCACTGGCTTTAATACTAACGATGGGAGGAAGTAATAAAGTAGAGTAAGTATTCTCTAAACTATGTTTTGCTATGTCCTCCAAAGTACGTCTCACCAACCAAACATACCATAGTATACATACCTGGGTGCAAGCAGAGTGACCTTCGTCCCAGCAGGCGAGGTCAGAACGATGCGTAAGTCACCTCGTCTTGCAGCTGATAACGACACGCGTGCCTGTACATGTTCCAAGTAGTTCACGCCTGGACACGCTCCCACATCCAACTGGAAGAGAATCAATGGTTAGAAAATGGCTTAGACTGGTAAAGTAAATGGAACGAGGTTCTCGTAATTTGTAATGGGTAGTAGTAAAAGGAACAAAGTAATGGGGACGTGATGAATTGATGATTACTTGACTTGTAAGCCGTAGCTCTCCCCAAATAAACATCTGGAGATGCTCTCACAACCAGCTGGAGAAGGATGGATAGTTAGATGGATGGGAAACAGTAAAATGAACGAGGTAATGGCGGCATGATGCTTAATCTTGGCTTAAAAGTCGTAGGTCTCTACAAATAGTTCGTATCAATCTTATCCACTTGGAATAGAAGATATTGGTTGGATGGATTGGCAATGATTGGGCAATAGAAGAAGGAATGAGCTACTAAACCATGAACTTTCAATATACTGCGTTCTGTATAATTGCACATGCAAAAAAAAAACTCCATTCGCTGGCTTGGTTGAAGAAATCACTTCATTCGGGAGATGGGCTAAAATGCAATAAGCTAAAACACATTTTGCTTCGTGCATACGTACGTATAAGCGTACAATGACGTGGAACTGCCGACATGTGAGAATTTCGCCCAAGATACATTTGGGACTAAATTGTCCCAACACGAGTCGGAATACTAGACATTTTAATGACGCCCATACATTCGTTGATTTACTGAATTTAATATGACAGTGGACTTGGTGTAATGAATGTACCGCACACAGATGTGAATGGTTATGTATGTTAATGTGTGTGAACGCTTTTTCGACTCCATTAGCATAAACTGGCGAACTCCGATAGTGATACTAAAAGGCTTCGTAGTGCATAACGTCATTTATTTCGAGATTTCAGTGCAATTGTTAATGATGGCCAATGTTCAGGGTTTAAAAAGCAATTAAAAATCATTATTACGAAAGTTCCGAGTCTTTAGCATTCTATTACAATCTTATCGGGCAATTAAACTTCGGAAATGTAGTAAGTTTCGAGTTTGTATTAAAATTTCTGGAGTGCCGTATCTTAATGAGGTTCGAATAAAATGGTGTTACACAGGAGTTAATTCGGATTATCCGGTTGTGTCATTAATTTAAGCGTGTAATATGACAGAGGCTTTACCCACATTACTCACCGCGGCTTTGGTGTCGGCCACAATTGTGTGCGCGCCATCATTCCAGTCACGAGTTCGCGCCCGATCACTCACCATTGATTATATTTATATGGTTCGACTGCTTTTTAAATGGATATTATGCGCCCGTAGATTCACAAATCTACAAAATGCCTCTATTATGAGTCGGTAAAGGTCGAATTGGTACTATCTACCATGCAGTCTCAAAGTTTTTTTTAAATCGGCCTTCGGGAATATCCTTACATGCTATTGGTACCTATAACACAGAACACTTAGAATAACTTGGATTGTTTTAGTTTTACCCTGTATCAAACCTAAAGGATCTTACCTGCAGTATAGTCTTGGCAGTATATTCACCAAGTCTTGTCCAGTCACATCATGCCAGTAGCATTAAGTAACCCATACCTGTAAATAACTTACCACAGCCTAAATGTACTAACTTGCAGTGTAACCGAAGCCCTTGGTGATACTGATCTTTGCGGTATCGGTGGCACAAGTTCGCCCCTCCGCTGTGGCGGCTCAATCCTCCAAGTCTTGGCCAGTCGCACCATGCCAGTAGCTACTAGTAACCATTAACTAAATAATAAAAACTTGCAAGAGCCTAGACACTAACCTGCAGTGTAACAGAAGCTCTCGGTGGTACTGGTCGTTGCGGTCTCGGTGCAGCAAGTTCGCACCTCCGCTGCGGCGGCACAGTCCGCCAGGTCTTGGCCAGTCGCACCATACCAGTGGCATCAAGGAGACCGTAGCCGAAAGAATGCGAAACGTTGCGGCCAACGCCGTTCACTCGCCATTCGCCGCCAATACTGAGGCGTTCGGGGCGAGCCGTGCGAACCACTGTCGAGAAAGGGGTTAATTTTTATTCGGTTCATGTGGGTGCCATTATTATAAAGTACGACTTTCTAAGTGTTTGCTAAGTAATACTCCTGATTGGACTAAGAACACTTAGGTGAAAAAATATAATACCGTTGTTCAGAAGTCTGTAAAGACTGTTGGACCGTAACTAGCAAGTATTCTTCATTTCATTATAATAATAATATCATAACATGGAACTATAATGCATAAAAGCATTGATAATCATTACTTGAATGGCACCTAGCTACTGCCTAGAATCTTAAACAAATCAAATTTACCAAGATACAAATTGAACAAAACAATGTATCCAAAGCATTCCGAAGCAAGATTGAAACAATTTTGGTAACTTGCAAGTCACAGATTCTATTCTAAGACGGTTTGTTCAATTGGTCTATTATTAGTTTAATACTGTTTAGACTAAGGACCAGATAAGACTGATTATACTCATCCAATAGTTTACCAATCAGCTTAGTTTCCATTTATAAATAGGTCATCAAGGGTATACCACTGGTTCTGTTCCGAATGATTATCATTAGAGCAATCGCTACAAAGTATCTTGCCTACTACCTAGCATTCTCTCTCATAATTGCTGTTAATTTACACCCAGTTTCAAAACAACATTTAGTGGGAACTGTTTGTATATTAATTATAGCTTTTTTGCCGCGATTTTCCCCGCCTGTAGGTCGAAAATTATCCCACGGGAACGTATACTACAGGGATATTTAAAACTTGCTGCCGCCAGCGGCTTCGCTTGTGCGTAATCTTTATAAATTATAGCCTATGTTACTCAGGGTGAATGTAGCTTTCTAAAGGTGAAAGAATTTTTGAAATCGGCGCAGTAGTTTTTGAGTTTATTCATTACAAACATACACACAAAAATACAAATCTTTCCTCTTTATAATATTAGTGTAGATATAGCCTATGACACTCAGGGATAATGTAGCTTCCCATTAGGGAAATAATTTTCGGAATCGAACCCCCTAATGTAGGACATACCAACTTAATATAATATTAGTATACAAATAGGTATTCAGAATTCTGTCTGTCTACAGACAAGTACTAAGGTAACAGAATGTATGGGAGCTAAAATCCTAACCAAAATAGGATGTCCAATAAAAACAAAAGCAGTTCAGAAACTACGTTATGTAAAATGCCCGCTTCAGTCTAACTTGTCCTGGACATTCAGAAACTTTGGCATTCAATAGGCCTTACGAAACAAAAGTTCTTCTAATACACTTATTGAACGGCTTAGGCAGAATTCCCAAGACAATTTTGCTCTAAACGTGGATGATCCAGAATAATCCAGATGATCAAAGTATTAAATGGGTAGGTAAGGTACTTCTCAAAGCAACGTAAAAAAACGTTTGGAATCAGCTCATAAACAAAGCCTCATACATAAATGATTGTGTAGCGTTCCACAAAGCTTAAATAAACGGAGCACATAAAACACATGTGTATTTACATGTCTGTGTTAATTTTGCATTATCATTAGGTAATGGAAAATAATTTGGTTCAGTGATTCTACTTACATGTAATTAAATCTGAATCAACATTATTAAACTTGTGAATGTGCGTTTCAGATATGTATTTATTTACCTGCCATAAAATATGTTATGCAAGCAAGTTTCAAATTAAATATAGGTAAGTAAATATCTATTTAAATAAAAATGAAATACTGTTCGTTGGCAAGCACATCACTTGAAAACAGCTGGACCGATTCGGTAAATAAAAAAAAAATATCTACGTAATAGTCCTTATCAAGTTCTTACGGAAAGAAAAAAATATAAAGCTGCCAGGAATATCGGAAAAATTCGGAAAAACTGAAATTTTCTTCGGGAATTTTTATGAATTTGGGGCCTGGCAACGTTTCATTAAATAATTCGACAAACACGTGAATAACCCTTATGACGTCACATTGAATGGAATTCAGCAATCTCGTAACGTACCCTTTTCATATCTTTATATTTATAAAGAATCTAATCAAATCAAATTAGAGATTTCCGGAACAGATTCCGTCCCTTTTATGAGATGTAAATGGCAGCAAACTCTATTATTAGAATGTATTTACTTTTGACTAGCATCACTCCGTATTCTTCAAAAGGTGTGGTAAAGATGTTAAGAAAACACTTCGTATAAGGGGGCGACCCGGCTTTACCCGGTCACAAATCCAAACTCCAGCCCGCTACTGAGAAAATACTAATGGAAAATCCCAATAACACCGTTCCCGACCTGGGAATCGAACTTAAGACCTCATGCTCTGTCTGCAGTTGTTCTTGTGACCCCTAGATTAACGACACATGCATTATTTTTGACTCCCATCGCTAACATAATGGGTGATATATTATTTTAGGCGCCTGAAACATTTGATCGTTTCTTATTTAACGATGTCATAGTAATAACAACAAGGATCGGGCTATTTGTCGTACTTCAGTCGAAATCCAAAGCCGAAGGTCGAAAAAAATAGCGCAGAAAACCGTAAAGAAAATTGCCAACTTAAGGATCTTGAGAATTATTGCTAGGGCGGGTTAGGAATCCACACAGATCATTGGTTTTACGTCCACATACTTCATATTTTATTATTTGTACTATAAGACATTATTGGCTTTACTTGGTTCAATAAAATCTGTACAAATGTGAAGAACACGCTCATTGCCTCTTTCGGTATATTGGCTTTAATAATTTATGTGAAATCGGTTAGGTTTAAGAGGAGCTCGTGACTAAATAATAACAGCCGCACGGTTCGATCCATCAGGTTAAGCTACGCTTGTCGGGGTTGGTCCGTGGATGGGTGACCATCTTTACATATCGAGACTCCTCCGTGCCTCGGAAAGCACGTTAAGCCGCTGGTCCTGGTTGTCATTCGAGAATCTTTGACAATCGTTATGGGTCGTCAGAAGCCCGAAAGGCTGACAACCAGTCTTACCAAGGGGTATCGTATTACCTAGTTACTGGGTTGTGGAGGTCAGATAGGCAGTCGCTCCATGTAAAATACTGGTTTTCAGCTGCATCCGGTTAGACTGGAAGCCGACCCCAACATAGTTGAGAAAAGGCTAGGCAGATTGATTGGTTGTTAGGTTTAAAGCTGAGAGCCAATAAGGCATGAAGAATTCGAGTATAAAGTTTTTATAACTCAATCTGTCATCCATAACGCAGATTTATTCGTCGTAACCTTCGATTTTATGAACATCAAGTAAATCTACATTGAAAGTACCCTTTAACTTTTCTTCCTGTTGTCCTTTCGAGTTACTTGAATATCGAATGAATAAATATATATACACGCTTAAGTATTCAACATGATCTATACAACATTCGCGATTTCGTTTCCAAACATGTAAACAACTAGGTATTGTATTTTTGGAAAAACAACTATAAAAATATATACACGCACTTAAATAATCGACATGATTTATACAACACTGGCTTCCATCCGCGGCTTCGCCCGCGTGGTATGTCGATAAAAAGTAGTCTATGTCCTTCCCCGGGATGCCATCTATCACCTTGCCAAATTTTGTCGAAATCCGTTCAGTGGTTTAGGCGTGAAAAGGTAACGTACAGACAGACGGACCGACAGACAGACAGAGTTACTATCGAATTTATAATTAGTAGTATGGATTCGCGATTTGGTTTCCAAAAATGTAAACAAGTAGATTTTTTTTTTGCTGAAATAACTCAAAACCGACTTTTCGAAAGTATGTGTCCTGCAATCAACTTAACACTTGTATAAAATTGGTAGTTATTTAAGGGAAAATCACATCAATTGGAAACAAATATTTAAATAGACCTTAGGTACATAGCAGTTGCCATAGTTCGTAGGTACCTAGCAAGATGGCTGCTTGAGAAAATAAATCGATATACTGTCCGTTAGTCATCTTGGTTGATGTAAGACCTTAGTCGAAACGTGCAACAATAGAATAGTGTTCTATTCTTACATAATGGAAACTCCGGAACTATTCCTGGGCCGGGCAAGTGGGGTTTTCTGACATCCTTTTTGGTAGATCTCTGAGCTAGTGTAGGATCTTGAAAGATCTCGTGCCTCTCGTGTATTCCAAAAAAATCATGCAAGCATTCAGCGAGATTGGGTATGCCTCCAGTCTCCGTCATACCTAGCATGTACTAATATTTTAAAATAAATAATCAAACCAAATATATTTTCCAGTTTGTTGTCAAATTATATTCCAGATGAGTTTTTTATTATCATTAACATCAAGTTGTCATGTAGGTGGGGCACCCACGCGACAACTTGGTGTTGATAAACAAAGTCACCTTTTCAACACCCTTACAACCCTACACGGCCCTCCTCTCCCCTGTAGCAAGCCTCTCTAATCTCCGTCTCCTACACTATAAAACATTAGTTTTTGTATATGCTAAACCCGAAAAGGGGTCATTGTACTCATCATTTTGAACAACTATTTCTATGGGACAAACCACGAAAACGCGAAAAAAAAATCAACTGTTCCATACTGTTCACTTAAATTGACAAAATGTGTGGAACAGCTGATTTTTTTTCGCGATTCCAAAGTTGGTCCCATAGAAAAAGTTGTTCTTAATGATGAGTAGAATGACCCCTTTTCGGGTTTAGCATAAACAAAAACGAATGTTGTTTATAGAGAAAAGATTTGTATTTCTGTTAGTAATGTAACAACTAAAAAACGACTAGACCGATTTAAAAAATTCTTTCACCAGTAGTATGCTATATTATCACTGAGTAACTTACTATGCTAATCCTAAATAATATTATAAATGAGAAAGTGTGTTTGTTTGTTACCCGTTCACGCTAAAAGGCTGTACGGATTTGGCACAGGGGTAGACCATGACCTGGAATAGGACCTACGATACTTTTCATCCCAATATTCCCGCGGGATCGAGACTTACGCGGGTGAAACCGCGGGGCGCAACTAATAATTTATAAAGATATCAAGTGGACGAAGCCGCTGGCGGAAGCTTGAACTAAATTTATTTTTTGCATTCCACAATGTGAACTTAGGTGGTAGGTTTTAATCGCATCCGCAAACAGTTCTGCGAGGCATAGTATAAGTACAGGATCGTTGTAAAAAGACCACACATGCATATCTTTTCTGCGATCGCTTCTGCGCGGCGAATCGCGCCAATATGTAAGAGCCTTTACCCTCTCAATAAGTTGATCGATTATGAGACAATATAATACATACCAATATGCTGCATATCCCTCCAGGTAAGGTCCCTGTTTGCTTGCAGGGTTAGTGCACAGATACCGGCGGCGAGCGGCGCAGACGCAGATGTACCGGTGTGTCCCGCGGTGCACGAGTGGTGCAGGTCTGTTGTTACCACCTGGACAAAAGAATGGGACATAAAATGAAGATTCAGAATGTTTTCGAGATGTTTTGGGAACACTTTTAAATAATCGTGTGGAAGGAAGAAATACTACCTCACTTTTACATACTGGAATCTGTTTATCTTTTACCCTAGGTTTGAGGTGGTCCGATGACATAGAATTGTTTATTTTAGTAGCGACGGTACATCTATTATTCATCATCATATGTGATACAAAATATACAAATAATTAATTTTCCTGGAAGTTACTGTGTTACCCATAAAGTCTTTTCTCGAATCGCTTCCAAGAAAAGCAAATGACGAAATGAAAAGGTCAAGCACACCCACTAATTTTTTTTATTCTTGGTTAATTAAAATTCCATTACTATTACTACACAGACGTTTTCCATTTCTGAAGTTACTCAGGAAAATTCAAAGGGAGGACGAGCTCGTGGCTAAGGAGGAGCTCGTGGCTAAGTAATAAAAGCCGCACGGGTCGATCCACCAGGTTAAACTACGCTTGCCGGGGTTAGTCTGTGGATGGGTGACCATCTTTACATACCGAGACTCCTCCGTGCTTCGAAAAGCACGTTAAGCCGTTGATCCCGGCTGTCATTTGTAGATTTTTGACAGTCGTTACGGGGCGTCAGAAGCCCGAAAGTCTGACAACCAGTCTTACCAAGGGGTATTGTGTTACCCAGTAACACGATACCCCTTGTCAGATAGGCAGTCGTTCCATGTAAAATACTGGTATTCAGCTGCATCCGGTTAGACTGGAAGCCGACCCCAACATTGTTGGGAAAAGGCTAGGCAGATGACTCAGGAAAATTCAAAACAACCAATAACGATGACAAGTTCTCAAACTGACAACACTCTGATTTAGATCTATTTTTATCCGAATCCTTGTTTATTACAAATCGAATCCTCTTCCCACTTCCGAAAAAAATAAAAATAAAGTAGGTACACCCCATAAATAATAGCATAACAATACCTACAGAGGAATTGAAGGAAAAAGGAAAAACCAATCTCGGTGTATATCAAGTATACAGATTGTTTTAAAAATAACACGAACTTGAATACGAATTTTCTTGCTACCACAAACAACTGTGGCGTGTTAACTTAGTTCGCATAAAATAGTTCCTTTTTATACTTTGTTGGGTGTATTGTTTTTAGAGCTGCGAAGTCTGTATGCAAAAAACACGTCCAGTTTTTAAACTACATGTTTTTAGATTGAACTGGCCACAAAAGAAGAATATTTTGTTAACCGGCTATTCGGGAACTGGGAAAAGCTTTTTACCTAATAAAAAGCCAATGTTTTTCATTGACAACATTTTCATAGCGAATGAGTTATTATAATTTCGCTCTATTCTACTTTAAAATAATACTAAAGAATTTGCATACCTGTTATGCGAACCTGAAAAGGTTGGAATTTGAATAATATGTATATTTTAAACTAATATTCTAAACAATCACTTTCATGAATAGTTAGTTTCGAGTTCTTTGAGGCAATGTCGGTGACCCATCGACGGTATACAGGGTGAAATTGAATTCATGGGTCATTGTATTCATCATTATGAACAAGTTTCAATATGGAACCAATTCAGAAATCGCGAAAAAAAAATCCCTACATTTATGTTCGCATAACTCGTCAAAATGTAAGGAACAGCAGATTTTTTAGCGATTTCAGTGTTGGTCCCATAATGATGAGTACAATGACCCTTAAGAGCATATCCATGAATTCAATGTATAACTTTACTTTACCCTGTATAACTTTATAGGAATTTCTTCTATATAACTATAACTTTGTAGGAATTTCTTCTATCTTGATATGAGGCTTGAATCTTGATATCGGTTGAATAAGTATCCAACGGCTACTATTCGAACCCAATAGTTTATCAATTCGGAACCATTTCGTTTGACCCAAAAGTTTATACAACTCTGATTGAGTAGGTGCGTCCCTTGTATTGTAATAAAAGTACAAACACAGAAGTTCACAGGCATCCAATGCGTAGAATTAACGAGATATCAATCTGCCTAGCCTTTTCCCAACTATGTTGGGGTCGGCTTCCAGTCTAACCAAATACAGCTGAATACCAGTATTTTACATGGAGCGACTGCCTATCTGACCCCAGTAACTGGGTAATACGATACCCCTTGGTAAGACTGGTTGTCAGACTTTCGGGCTTCGGACGACCCGTAACGACTGTCAAAGATCTACGAATGACTGCCGAGACCGACGTCTTAACGCATTTTCTGAGGCACGGAGAAGTCTCGATATGTAAAGACGGTCACCCATCCACGGACTAAGCTCGGCAAAAGTAGCTTAACCTGATGGATCAACCCGTGCGGCTGTTATTTCTGCTCGTATAATTAACGAGAACCACCTTATAATTTACATTGAAATGACATAATTTTATTTACCTCGCGTCCTGTGCTGAAAAGGCAACGGATGTTATGTAGGTAGTCTGTGTAAAGCCGTGTAGGGACGGACGTAACTACTTTCAGGGTAAGTGGGATCGAGGGCCGAAATACGTAAAAAGGTAAAACCCTCGGTAAAAAGATAATAATACCGAGTTTCTTTTCGAAATCCGAGGGAGTGAATGAATACATTTCGTGTAGCTAGTGAAAATATTTTTACACCTACTTTTAGGTGTGGTGTAAATAATAGTTTTGAGCTTTCGGATTACGAATACGAATGAAAGAAAACAAAACACGTTCAGCGAGAGATGTGTTGTCATAACAAAATGGGATAATAAAAACATGCTGAAAATAGACAACGTGTCATTGATCTTGGACGTCGCAAGTTGGACGTCAGTTTTAATAGAGATCAAACGAAATGTTCAGAGCTACTCTAACTTTAGGACTTCTTATTTGGTAGAAATTAAATCTTGCAAACGAGAAATGCTATTTCTGAAGCTAATTTAATTTTATACGACGGAGTAATATGTCGTTGTGTTTCTCTCTGGTGTATTTACAGAATCTTACAATGAATACTATCAAACATAACTAAGGCCCAGATTCATAGAAGACACTTTGACTTTACTGTGCTAAGTAAAATAAGCGTTACTTTCGAATATGAACATTATTTGCATGATACATAATGTAAACATTAAGTCTGTTCTTTAATCTCCTAGACTAATTTGACATTTTAAGTGTTTGTCGTTTGTTTTTTCAATTTGGAGTTTGACATTTTCACCTGTCAAATTAGTGTATGAGATTAAAAAACATGCTTTCCTTATTCATGTTTGCAAATTCGTATCCAAATAAAACATTATACGAATAAAATATGTTTCATATTTGTATGAAACGGTTACTTTACTAAGCAAAACAACAATAACAATGAATTTATTAAAAACAACTTTTCTTTATTTCAATGGAAAGTCAAAGTGCGTTCTGTAAATCTTGCCCTAACTATCGAACTAACTTTACTGATAGATTTAGGTACACGAAATCAAAAAGTTATGACCGTAGCTATTTAAATTTTACAGGGTTAAATTGAACTAGACGATAGTCCTGATTTTGACAAATGAAGTTTGGCATCGATTTGTCTTAATGAAACGCCTGTCTTAAGTTATGCGTTACATCTAATAATAGCTAGATGAGTCTGGATTATTCATCTTACTCACAAAGGATTTGAACTGGGTTAAATATTTCGAGTAAATACTCAAAATCTGGATAAACAAACTGCTCTTGAGATTGACTCTGAAGGGGAGGGTAACGACTACAATCTTATTTACATGCGATCATTACAGGACAAGGATAAAAGTCTCAAAAACCATTTCTTTCTTTCCTGTTTCATTAAAAAGCAGGAAAATCCATGCGTAATGAGAATAAAGTCCCATTTACACGATGCAAGTTCCTTGCCTATGGCGTATGGTAATGAAATCGCACAGTGGCTTTAAGCCTGATTTACACGGTGCGAATTAATTGCCAGTGGCGCACAATAGCTTGAGAGAGAAAGTTGTTGTAGATAAGTTGTTTGCAACAACAAAAGTTGCACCGTCTAAACACTGTTTGTTTAGTCATTTGTTGCTTCCATTTTAAAGTATGCCGTAGGCAAGAAACTTGCTTAGCATGATCCTCCGTAACGTCGAAAATAATACAGCATTCATTTTGAAATACATTGTATGTTCAAGTTGAGATTGATTAATGTTAAGTACTATATTTGACTAAAACACGATTTATTATAATTTTCTTAGAAAATCATTAGAAAGTAAAAATAAACCGCTGGTATTAAAAAATACTGATCTAACTATAAAACAGATACTATGCTTTTATTTAAATGGACCTTTATTTTCGTCATAAAAATCAATTAGGTACCTACCTACAGCCTAAACTGTTGGCGCTTTGGAGTCGCCAGCACCTCAATCAGTATGGTGCAAGCGAGATAAAAAGTGAATTTTAGCTGAGGTGGTATGGGCTCTTAGGCTTAGCTTAGCTTACCTGTTTCTCATTAATAGCTCCGCTGCTGTAAGTTGCTGCTAAGGTTGAACTGCACATTTCCGAGTACCAGGGCACCTCTCCGCGTTCAGTAGCCGAAGATATTGAAAGCGTCCATATAGAGTTGGTATATCCATCACAGTTGCAGTTATCATGCTCACGTCCGCCATTTCCTGAGGCCCATACGAAAATGGAACCTTTGCCGTTACGACCCTGTAACGGAAATAGAAGCGTTAGTCTAGTCAGATGAGATACTTTTTCTTTTAAGGTTGTAGATAATGTACAGTTAGGAAGCTGTACTGTTAAGCATTATTATTACATTATCATTATTATTGGCTGTTATTTGCAATGCTAATTTTAGCTGTTATGCCCGCGGCTTCGCCCGTGTGGACCCTAATTCTTTTTTCTAAAATAAAAGTAGCCTTAGTTACTCCCATAAAATGTCAGCTATCAGCCAGTTAAATTCCAAAATCGGTCAAGCCGTTTCGGAGATAAGCGGAACAAACAAACAGACAGAGACACAAAAATTAAAAAAATCGTTTTTTATTATAAGTACCGTATATGAATTCAGAAGCGTAAAAAGCTGTTATTTTGACATCACAAACAAACACTTCGATTTTATTTATTTGTATGTATAAAAGAGGTATATTATAGATAAATATATAGGTATTTACACTGTTTCATACGACTGATAAAGAATGAGAGTTTCGATTTGAAAACACTGGCATTAAAATTGATAGTCAATTTGAAGAACAATCGCTTTCCCTGATAGTACACAGTTTATTTGGAAAAAAAAGGGCGTTTGTGGAGTATCAGTGTCATAATATTTCTCAATGTATTTCAAACTCGTTTCTTCGAGGAAATAGGGCATTTGGGGAAACGTGACTCATGTCTGGAGCTAGGTAGATTTATCATATTTGTGTTAGTTCATGTCCAAGTTAATAGGTGGCGCTACGTGCTGCTTTTGGCAAGGCATTTCTCTTGAGGTTATGGGACAGTTGTGATAGATTAAGACTAACAAACAGTCGATTTGTTGGTCTGATATATGAACCCGATCGTATTGAGCAAGTTATGGTTTTCCTTTTAAATTATAGCGGCAAGCGTAGGTAACATTTTTAGCCGACCCTTGTTGGGCGTTGCCCTTACGATATTTTTTTTGGAAATATGAACGAAAGAGTCTTTAATGTTTTTTTAACAGAAAATTGATAACATTTTTTCTAAGAATAATTTTATTTATATCGACAAATTACCGACGTGTTAGTGTTACCAACCTAAATTCACCAACAAACAAATTTATTAGGTAAGCTTTTCCGATGAATTTTACATCCAAAATAGGGTTCTGCCGTTAAATATTCTATTCACATTATTTTTATTCAAAATGTTATTGTTTGAAAAAAAAGGATATAACCGGAAAAATCTACTGGCATTTTTATCCCCATGGGGCGTCCGCAGCGGCTGCCAGCATAGACTATTTTTTCGATACAATATTCCGTCCATAGCGTACGAAATAAATCATAGAACAATTTTTGATTCCAATCACTAGGTTTGTATTTATCTGTACACGCATGAGTGATTGGTTTGACGTAGTGCGGCACGGCATAAATGAACAGCCATTTTTTTAAATCGTGCCTTTATGAAGCGGAAACGTCACGGGCGTGGCAAACGACGAGTCTATTTGCCGCCTACAGCAGCTGATCACATTCAAATGTCACGTCATTTGCCATTGCCAAGCTACACGATTGCATAATGGTTTTATTACACAGCCGTACCATAGATACATTCAACCCAATGAGCGAAATTCCCCATCTACAATCTACACACATTTACATAAAGTCGATCTGTGTAAACGCGCAATTCAAGCATCAGAAGAGTCAATTAAAAGTTTTCAGAAATAAAAACCGCGTTACAGCTGAAGTCTGGCTTCACAGTGTTTTAGAATAAAACCGCAGAACCGAGTAAAAGACACTTGAAAATCCAAGCGTCTTTTTATCCGGTTCACTGGGTCCACATTTTGTTACGGCAACTTAGAAATCTTGAAGGGCAGACTGATCGAAATATGGGTGAATAAGTATAGATTTCGATATTAATGTGAGACGTATCTCGTTAGCGTGTAATTACTAGCTGTGTGCCGTGTGATTGGCATCTAAACAGTCATTGACATCGGTCGGGTACGTCCCGTGAGCTGCACAATTGAACGTGATTCGTCAAATCAATACTGTTCAGATATTAGCGGTGATAATTTAGATTCGTTGAATGATTCGATGTGGAGTCATGATTGTTATTTACCGTGTGTATTATACAGGGTGAAATTACATTCTTAGGTATCCTCATTTAAGTGGTCATTGCACTTATCATTATGAACAACTTTCATCAAAACCTGAAATCGCGAAAAACAATCGAGCTATGCGAACATAAATGTAGGGAACAGCTGATTTCAGGGTTGTTCCCATAGTGAAAGTTGTTCATAATGATGAGTACAATGACCCCATAAGAGAATGCCCATGAATTAAATTTCACCCTGTAGGTAGGTATCTGTTGAACCATTTACATTTTATTAGTTATATAGATAAACCGTTTATTTGGTGCATACAAAATACATTGCACAACATACAAAAGCACGGTTAAATAACAACTAATGACATAAATAAATAGAGCCTACAACATGACTTTATAAAAAAAAACAATAATAAAAGACAATGTGATGACAATATTGTCTATGAGTTCTATGACACACTTTAAAAAAAAACTAAAAGAAAACAAGACATAATTATTAATCAGTCTGTTTTAATAGAACGTGTTCCTTACTTTCGAATAAAAAATATGAACTATAAAACGGATTGACCTGAAACTTGATTTCTTGAGATATATTTACGAAGAAAAAAGGAGGAGCTCGTGGCTAAGTAATAACAGCCGCTCGGGTCGATCCATCAGGTTAAGCTACGCTTGCCGGGGTTGGTCCGTGGATGGGTGACCATTTTCACATATCGAGACTCCTCCGTGCCTCGGAAAGCACGTTAAGCCGTTGGTCCCGGCTGTCATTTGTGGATCTTTGGCAGTCGTTACGAGTCGTCAGAAGCACGAAAGTCTGACAACCAGTCTAACCAAAGGGTATCGTATTACCCAGTTACTGGGTTGTGGAGGTCAGATAGGCAGTCGCTCCATGTAAAATACTGGTATTCAGCTGCATCCGGTTAGACAGGAAGCCGACCCCAACATAGTTGGGAAAAGGCTAGGCAGAAGAAGAGATTTACGAAGAAAAACAAGTAGGTAAGTGATGCGTGACTTGTTATACGCACATAAGTCACATTCTCCCTCATTTGCTATTCTCAGCCCAGTGTACCACGATACTACGCACTCAAAAGTTTAAATAAAAGTCTCATAAAAACTTGCGACGCAGGTGTATTAGGCGCAAAAGCAAAGTTTTTGCCCCGACTACATTACACGATCTATTTAAATTCGAAACCCGAAAAAACCGCAGAAAGTAATACAAAAACGTTAGCAAGAAAACTTTTAAACGCACTTCTTTTATACAAACAACAACCTTGGCGCTGTTTAGGGTTAAAAAAGGGAAACAACTTTATGTAAATTGTATACTTCGTGAACACTTGACCATATAGTGTGGGAAATAGAGTGAGAGAGGGAGAGAAAATAATTGCATCATTACAGAAATTGCTTTAGCAGTGTCGCTTGCCTGCTCGGGTACCCTTCACTAACTCAGTTACAAAATCGACGTAGATTACAAAAGGATTGAAAAGAAACCTTAATCTTTATCGAATAAGTGTCAATGTCACATGTCAGTGAAAATTTACGAATTAAAGCTCACTTAACAGGGCTGGTGTTGTGACTTTTCATTAAGACTGTACTTATAGCATTGTAGGTACAGACGCGCAGAAAATGTTGTGTGAATCCTTGAGAATCTGAAATCTTATTTATCCAGTAATTTCGTTTATACCTCAGATTCAGTATTCAGTACGTGATGACAGGTATATTCGCGAGGGAGTTCTTACATAAATATTATGTAAATCATGTGAAGTTGAAGACGTGTAGTTGTGTTCGTGCAAATTCAAAAAATGAATAAGATATTAATATTATTATGCGCGAAAAGTGGAACACTACGTTTGATCTACCTATCTACATCGTTTGAGGTTTCGTTGAAGTTAATATTTTGAGTTTTTCAAGCACTTCGTGGAATCTGATTGAGCTGAAACTTGGAATACTTATACAACTACCGAGACATTTTGGAAAATTGATATCATGGAGCTGGTTTGATGATGGAGCCGGAAGTTGGCCGTAGGAACTCCTCGATCAAACAAGATAGCACCATCGTGTTTGAACTCATTGGTTAGTAATGGTTACGTATTAACAAGTGTTTTGACACTGGGTGGTGTTCAAGGTCTGATGATGGAGCCGGAAGGTGGCCATATGTGTTTCTAGTTACTCCAATTGTCATCCATTTTTCAAGCACTTCCTGGCATCTGATTGTGCTGTAACTTGGCATACTCATACAACTACGGAGACATAAAATAGGTCTTAAAGTTTAAAAAAAAAGTGAAATTACGAACTTCCTCCAGTTCTTTTTCATATAGTATTATGTTTTAAAGACACAATAAAATATATATACTGGTTGAAGTTTTATCCTGAAATACTGTACAGGACTAAAAATAACAACGTTTAATTGTAGCCCTTTCTATTATAGTAAAAGCTTTCTTCTCTTATTATTTTATACTAAACCTCGACAAAGGAATTAGGCAAACAATGCATAAGTTACCTAGGTACCTGAAAACGAAAACATTCGTTATATTTAATTAACAAAGTAGTCGTTTGTTTTTTGTTTATTTTTCACAGTAGTCCTATCAAAGGAAATAAAAGTCATTAATAAAAAAACATCATAACATTGCTGTTTCATACTTTTGATCTTAATAAAGTACCTATGTACAAATAATTGGAAACGGGCACAGTTTTTCATATTTTCCTAACTCTCTGATGAAAATTAATAAAAGGTACTTAATTATTATTTTTAAGTAGACACACTTTCCACTTTATTTTTCAATAATGAATATTTTTTATTTACTTTTTCAACATAATATTAAAACATAATTTAAAAACTTACAGACTTAAGATAATAATAATAATTTGTACAACTATATACAAAAGGAGGGCCAATAACCACAGTGCATAAAAAAAAATTCATGTAAGTGCATTGAATGACTATTTCATGAAATCATGACATTTGGCACTTTTAGGTAATTTTTCTTTTGCTTGTATAGACGCTATACTATTGCAGAAAACGCAATTCGTTAGATAACATATTGTATAACCGTTTTAAGCTATAGGTACTAATGCTATAGGTACAAATAAGTGGGTACTAGGGGAAATAGGTTATAGAATTCGACGGTTAGTCAATACTCAAGCACGTTTGTGGTCTTTGAGTCCGACACGTTTCCGTGGCTTTGATGTGAGCACGATTCCTGTTAACATCAGTGAGGTAATACTAAGATGTGGCTTTTGGGGCCTGCCAAACGTAATAGCAGTAATATACGGTTCAATCGATTCACAAATCAATCACAAAATCAGGTGCAGGAATTAAAGGCCTATGACCTACTTCTATGTTTACACGATTCAATTTGGTTGTTCAAACTCAAAGTTTATTTCAATTAAACCATTTACAGACACTTTTAAATTGTCAAGGAGCCGGTCAGTCAGAAATATGAAGCTAGTTGCATTCCAAAGCGTAGTAGGTACCTATGGAGAAGAACGGGCAAGAAACTCTAAGAACTCGTTTAAATTAAAAAAATGATACAAAAAATTGGTTACATAATTTATGTTGAAATTATACATGTGAGAACAATTTACAAAGCACGTTTATAAGCGTCTGCAATTATAAAATAAAAACAAAATTAAAATAAGCCGTGGCCGCTACGAAATGACCAGTCACAACTGACGGCGCCCGTTCACGAACATGACGCATGGATCAGCACCATTTAGCTCAACCATTTTGAAGGGAGCTAAATGATCCAACACACGCTTCATCTCATGCTTCACCCCACAGACCATGGAGATCCTCGGCGACAGTTGTTAGAGGAGGCATTGTCAACACTTTCCATAAAAACTAAGCATGTCACGTTTACTCGCATTTCGACTCAAATGTCCTGACTGCTTCATTGGACTAGTGTTCGCAAGCGCTACTGCTGTGCATGAGGGTTCGATTCCCAGGTCGGCAAAAGTGTTATTGGGTTTTTCTATCTGAAACTCAATAGTTGGCCTGAATTTGGATATGTGCCCGGTTGATGGCAATAGGCTCGCGCCCTATTACATGGGACTCAAACATAACTGGCGATATGTGAGTAAACTATAAGTACACCTCTGCCCAACCCTTGGGGGTAACAAAGCGTGATGTTATGTTATGTTATAACCTGACATCTAAAGGCGACAGAAGTTGTTTGTCTTCTGGCCGTGACAGAAGTTGTAAACTCCCAACGCAGTTTCGGGGCCACGAATTTCATTAGTCTCTAGACACTGCCGCTGCGGCGATTCCGTGCTCTGTGCTTCATCCATAATTGAAAGGCTAAATTGAACCTTGTCTTATTCCCATAAGGTTAACAAATTGGGTATAGAGCTACATTGCGGTTGTCAGTTCCTCAATGTTCACCGTGAAGCATGGGCTACTTACAACGCTCACAAACTATTTACTTTGGCTACTATTCATTCCACAGCCTTAGGCTGTTGTCATCGCTCAGCAAGCTATAAAAGTCAAAGTCAAAGTCAAATAATTTATTTCAAGTAGGCACATTAAAGGCACTTTTGAACGTCAAAAACGAAGCAATAGAACTGATATCGAAATGCCTTGCCAAGATGTGTTTATTCCATTGGGTTCTTTGCCCCGTGGGATAATACTTTAGTATCAGAGGTATTTGAAATATCTTTTCCGCGGAAGTACCTAACCACCTTAAGATTGCCGATCTCCCAAATTCATAATGGCGTAGGTACCTACACGCCACCACTTACAAGTGGTTAAAAGAAATGTCGAAATAATAGGACACTACGACTTACCATTAAATACGAGACGATAGGAGATTACCAAAACTGTCAAAATGTACAATTACGGTGTCAATTATCAGCCATTCCAACTCAATTGGCTTAGCAGACTGGGCCCCCAAGTGGGCCGTCTACTAACTATAAGTTTTAACATACTTACTCCAATACTCGTCCATACCTTAGTAACACCTTCAATGAACGCCCTAGTGGCGAGTTCCCCTGGTCCATCGACAGTCTTCCCGTCATCATCAGGGCCCCAGGACGCGCTGTAAATGTCCACATGCTGAGGGTTCAGGCTCAAGGAACGGGCTTCCACTGCATCTGTGACATCACCGTCCAGCATTCGAACTCCTGAGAAAAGATAAGCATGATTAGTGTAGGAAATTATGCTGTAGGTAATCTTTGTGTACGATTAAAAGTAGACGTATAAGATCGCAATGTATAATTTTATTTCTCGTGCTATTTACCGTCGGCAAAAACCACGAAGTTCCATTCAAAGTTTCATTTCATATTTAACCTGTTTAAGGGATGAATACTCAAAAAACCTTATTTAGTGCTCACTTGTGTCATAAAATAAAAGTAGCACCGTTTCTACATATTACAACACTCGATAGAAACGGTACTTGTTACTCGAATGATGAATGTCATTTAACGCAGTAATGGACTATTACATAGTTCTTTTAATTCTTTGCGTATCGATGGCAAAATGTAATTTTATGAAAGTTCAAATATGTTTTGCCCAAACTCCGCACACTGAAGAATTCATAAGGTATTCTAGCAGTCTGATCTTTACAGGTGTCAAGGCATTACATTCGACATTATTTATCACATACAAAAAAACTTGGTACTCTATGAAACAAAAACTGAACTTTGATTTTTATTTTTGCACGCCGCATTGGAACTACGGTTCAGACTAATGGGTTATTCAAACTCGAAGCCTAAAAAGTTTAGCTTCAATTCGCTAGGCACTCGTGTGTTTTTCAAAAGGACGTGGGGGCTGTATTCGGACAAAAGCGTAATTAGCATCAAATGTAAAAGTCCCTGACTAAAGACAAATGTTAATCCCAACAAAAACATGTTTTGTTATCCCGTTTGTAACTGTAATTCGTGTTAATTCAGAGTTCCGGGGATGTCAGCTTGAGTAATTTATTTCAGCTCATCCGAAGAGCCGCTGTTTTGAAACATTCAGCTGTAAAACTTCTAATTGCATAACGTGACACTTCCCGAATAATAAATTATATCAGAAACAAAATGTTATCATTTCATTTCGCCTCCGTTCGTGTGATAAACATAAAACTGTTTTATAACCATATAAACGCTCGCTGTGTCGGTCTTAAAACATAGCACGCATGTACAGTCTGGGAATTTCCCAGAATTTCGTCTAGCTGCCTTTGATCTAAGGTTTGATATAAATTACAATTACAGAGTCCTTTATGATAGATTTTACAATTGAAATACTAGCAACCCCTAATTCGCACGGAGCGCCTCCTATCGGGTCCAAAACTATTCTATCCTTCAAGCTGGAACCAACCATACTCTCCCAATCTGCCTAGCCTTGTCCCAACTATGTTGTGGTAGGCTTCCAGTCTAACCGGATGCAGCTGAATACCAGTATTTAACCACATTGACAAAATTTCATTGATATCGGTTGGGTGGTTTCGGAGATTAGCGTGTACGAACATAGTGTCAAGTGGTTTGTATATATTAAGAATTAATGTATAAAGAAGATAAAGAGAAGATCCCACTCTGTAAATAATAAAGATCTATAATAGCAGAGTATTTAGATAAATATTCAACTATGAACAAACAACAAAAGAGTAAGTATTTTCGATTAACCCCGAATTTATGCACCGAGACACGTTTGCACTGCAGATGGCAAAGATAAACGCAATATTATCATAATACTTGTTTGTAAGTAATGTTTACATTAGGCTGGCGATTGCGATAAACTTTCAAGTTATATTGCGTAGAAAGGGACAAGTTAAACAGTGTTTGTGAGCAAGTTACACAAACAAATGTACTTCGCAGCCTTGCTAATAACTTTATATCCTGAAGCGTTTTCATATCGCTACACAGCACACTGACATGGAAAAGTTTATAATTTCTTATTTGTACATACATTTCGCTAAAACACATTTAGCAAAACTTTTCAACGTCACTTAAGTAAAATATATGGTCGAATATTTAACAAAGCAAGCAATATTATAATTTAAACGATATATTTTTGTTAATAAATTATAATGTAAAGCAATATCCCAGTACTGAAAAATAAAAATAAAAAATTTAATAATTCATACTGCATAGAGACGCGCTTTTCGTATCCGAAATATTTCAGATATTATTAAAAATTCACACCATCTAGAATATTGCAGCAAATATTAATACAGTGAAATATTATTTATGCCTGAATTTTTGCTACTGCTCAAATACCGATCAATTTTTGTTTGACACTTCCCGTGACCCAAGGGCTGGCTTTTACCTTGGTCAGAGGCTAAGCATTGCCATTCAACGTGGCAATGCCGCCAGTCTCTTGGGTACACTACCAGCCGACAGCGATGCGGAATTTTTCGACGCCATATTTAAGATATTAGTTGTTTATTTGTACAGTTAGTTTTATTTAATATTAGTTAGAAAATTGTTAAGTGTTAGATTTTTGTTTTGGCTAAAATAAAATGATTAAAATGAAATATTTCACTTTTATCCGTTGTGTATCCCTAGTAGGTAATACCAAATTAATATTCAGCACAAAACCGCCTTGTATAAACCCATTTTATGGGCATTTTACAACCCACATTATATACCAGCTGTTTATATAAAAAAAAAACCCAATAAAAACCTACGAGAAGACATAAAAACATGCATACGGCGTAACAGTAAACTTGAAAATATACTTTTTTTTCCTTTGTCTTTTTTAACACAATGAGCTTTGGTGGGTAATCCAGTGAATTTCTTTCAGTGAACCGTTTTTATTGGTCGTTTTACGTGACGTAGTGTGCTTAGATGAAAGTACCTACTCTTACATTTATTAGAAAATAAATATGTACAGTTGGTGTACCAGATAATAGCCAATATTCTGTAGTGGGATGTTAACTTATACACAATCGTAAACACAATATCCTTCTGGAAAAACACATCTACTCTACGCAGTTTGAAGGTGTATGATACGTCCAATTTCGCTTCAATTTTGAATATCAAGCCTCTGCCCCACTGGCGCGTTTTTATCGGTTGATAATAATAACGCACGCAGGCGTTATAGCGACCCTGCCAGGGTTGCGGGTTAGTCCGAAAGTACCGGGACCTTGGCAACAGGCAACTGAAGGAACACGGGTGGGTTTTAGTCAGTAAAATTCTGACACGCCCTTCCGCTCCGCCCAGAGCGAGAGAAGTCATTGGATGATTTCCCAGCCACAAAAAAAAAAGGTGTTATAGCGATATCTGTTTTCAGAAAATTTTATATTAGGACGGCTACGAAGTTACACACTGCTGCGATAATAATGACGCAATAGAAGTAGGACGCTTGCGTTCCGCCGTCCCGTGGTAAGGCGATATATGTTTTTAGAATATTTTGTATTAGGACGCATGCGATCTTAGGTATACATACCTACGTTAATAACGTTAGTACGGTGCAGTGCAGGCGGGAGGACAGGGGGCCTAAACCGGCCACATGAGCAATTCCTCTAAAAACAATGCATTTCCTGAATCCCAGCTGTCATTAGCAATTCCTCTAATTTGACATAAAAGCAATTCATAATTTGTGGACCATTTTACGAAACTCCACAGAAAACTGTCAAACAGATGAATTATTCCGTAATATGAATCGCACGTAGATTATAAAATGAATTGTCAGTTTGAGACATTATACGATATTCATAATATTTTCATATTCATAATATTTTCATATTCATAATATTTTCATATTCATAATATTTTCATATTAATAGGATTCTGCTAAAGTGACCTTTTAAGCCCCCTGTAGTGTAAGTTACACGCAGACGTTAGAAATATCGGACGATAACAACGCGCCTGTGGGACTTTATTATGTTCTATGTCTTAAGGTACAATAAGATAATATAAGATAATGGTTTATTTTTCTCACCACAATACAGGTACATTAGAGAGGTATCAATGCAGATGACATAGCAACAATAATTATACGACTTATACAATTTACAACGAATTATACAATAGTAGCAGACTGGTGCCTAAACTACACGTGAGGAGAGAAGAGGGACAATTGACTAGAGGAGACAATTGAATGCCAAGTTGACCTTGAAACATTGACAATGCTACTCAAGTAAAATAAATCTTTCTTTCGATTAAACACGGCCGATTGGTCACATAAACTTCATTGTATAAACAAAATGTCCAAGCAAGCAAAACAAAAATCCTTGTTTAGTAGATTGTAATCCATCAATCTTACTTAATATTCCTTGCGTACTTTATTACGCATAAATAAATTCATTCAATAAAACAGTTTACCAAAGTTGATCTATCTTCGCTTATTGCTGTAGTCTGTAATCCTTTGGGATGTTATTGATGACGTCATGTTCTTTGAACGACACTTAGCTATGAGAATATAGTGGTAGTAACCTAGGGATGTTTTTATGGACTGAATAATTTGAGCCCGACAAAAAATGCTATTACGACAAGGCTTCAAGCAACAACTTCAAAATGTCCACTTGTCTACTTCTGTAGTGTCACATCTCTATTGCAGTTCACTACTCGTCATTTAGCTACTGATTATCAACCTATTGCAGTTTACAGTTTCCATTCTAATACCAAAAACTAATACCACTGATATTTGTTGGAACTCACATTTATTTTCTATTCCGAACGTTACCATTGTTTAAACTAATATCAAAACAAGTTCGAAGATATAAGGTACAGTTAGTGAAAATGCTTTGTATGTAATTTCATTTTTTGAAAATGTGAACGATCAATCTACTTATGAGTTGGGAAACTTTACGAGCAAGATATTAAAGTAATAATGAAAAAAGTCAAATTCTTGATAAGTATGGGGTCTTTGTAGACTTCAGGGGCTTTTCCGAAAGACGCCTACCAGAATAACAGGTGTTTTTCATAAGCAACTACTTCCAGATAATATCTGTTTTTCTGATAGTTATAATAGGAATGACTCCAAACAGCAACCCGCACTGGGTCCTCGTAGTGGATTTTGGCCGACTCCCTCTCACTAAAGGAGGCCTGTGTCCCAGCGAACATTATACTTACGACACTGAGTT
The DNA here is from genome assembly GCA_947522985.1 of Lithophane socia. Classification (NCBI taxonomy): domain Eukaryota; kingdom Metazoa; phylum Arthropoda; class Insecta; order Lepidoptera; family Noctuidae; genus Lithophane; species Lithophane socia. The sequence continues at coordinate 5,747,785 of OX383267.1, forward strand.
GATCTCCCGTCTCTCTCTTCCATCATTCCATCCTTTTCACCCCGAGAAAATCACTTCTTTACCTAAATTAGGGCGCACTGCCTTTGTCAGTTCGTAGTCTCTAATCAAGAATTTTGTCGTTCAACGCTTTGTAATACTAGGGTATAATCGAAATTAAATGAAATTATTTATTCTGTTTGTCGGAAACACTTTTAATAAGTCGTGTGTTTTTTTAAACATTTTTTTAGATTCGACTCCCGAGAAGAAATATCAAAACAAACTCAGGAGTCAATCGTTCCTGGCAGGGTTGCGGGAAAGTCCGAAAGGGATACCGGGACGTTGGCAACAGGCAACTGAAGGAACACGGGTTGGTTTTAGTCAGTAAAAGTCTGATACGCCCTTCCGCTCCGCCTAGAGCGGAAGAAGTCAATGGATGATTTCCCACCCACAAAAAAATCTTAAATTAAAATTATTTGTCTCGTAATTTCTAAACTAAACATTTTAAAACAATACACAATTTGTAATCCATTCACATTTAGTTTGCTTTTAGTGCTAAGGAGACCTAAGACAAGTCTTTACAACATACTCTCAGAGCACATCAGTCGTGCAAAGTGTGAGTCCTAGGCCACTTGTGCACTCTTGAGGACAATAGAGTAGAATAGGATAGAGTCGTATTTGTCACACTTTAATAACTATTAAATCCTTCATGAAGAGATACTACACGCTGTGGTTGACAATTTTACTGTTTTAAACGAGAACACTGACCAAAATGTGTTCGGGAGGTCAACATTATTATTATGGCAGATAAATGAAATATTTGTGGAAGAAATAACCCCCGAATGAAACGTGTCACGCGCAATCTTAAATTAGACTTTACCTACATCAAGAGCATTAAAAAATACGAGAAAAACCACTAAACTAAAATATAACCGTGCAGAAAATGCGCCAAGAGACCTTTTTGGTTATTTCACAGATTTCTCGTTTTTGGAGCGTCGTTTTTGGACGTCATTAACGCACCCGAGTGAAATATGAGTTATTATGAGTTGACTGGTAGAAAATGCCTCAGGCATTAAGTTCGCCTTTGTACAGTATTTTTTTTACTAGTGAATAAAGTTTTTATAAAAAAAAAAATTAAAAAAGTATGGACTGACTAGCTGTTGCCCGCGACTTCGTCTGCAATCCAGAATGAAAGTAGCCATGTTCTTCATCTAAATCCGTTAAGCCGTTTAAGCGTGAAAGCGTAACAAACAAATAAATAAACAAAATCTACCAATATAAAGTTAGGATTAGGATAACAATGGTTCTTACCTCCAACACTAGCCCCATAGGCGACCCCCACAGCACACAGCGAGTTGTTAGCAGTAGCGGCCACTTCTCCCGCACATCTCGTGCCGTGTCGGTTCGAGTCGATCATGTCGTACCGCGGCTGGGGGTCTGAGTCGTGCGAGTTCACGTCGTAAGACGCCATGGGATCCTGGTTGAGAAAAAATGGGTTTTAAATGCGAATACGTATCATCATTATTATTTCAACCGCCACATCGTTGCCACATCGACCGGGCCAGAGGTCCTAGACAAAGTGACATTGTATCAGCGATAACTAAAGCAAAAATGTATAGGACTGACATAAGCGATCGAAAAGCATATGTCAATCCTGTTGAAAGTCGTAGAAAAACGAAACACTTTCGAAGCGATTGTCACTTGTCTGCCCTCTGTGCTTCTAGCTTCCAGTGGATTCCTGTGGCCTTTACAAGGTCATTGGTCCACATTGTGGGAGGCCTTCCAACGCTACGTGTTCCAAAATACTTATAAAAGGAATCTAGATCTCTCTAAATCTCTACATTAAGTCGTTACCCTATTTTAATGCTTGAGGAGTAAAAATGTATCAGCTGGGCAATTTACGAACAAAAACTATCTACCGGCAAAGCTCTCGTTATGAGGCCACGGTCACCAATCTGCGTGAATTCAAACGCCGCCTGTTCAGGAAAATCTCCTCAAGTCTTATTGACCTTATTGTGAATTGAAAGGCCTTAAAGAAGCCTTGTCAAATATCTTGAAGCTAAGAGTTGAGTTCAAGAGTTTAATACATCCGCGTAAATTAATTGCCGGAACAAATAAGTCTTATCATAAAATTCAGCAGTAGATAGATAGATAGATAGAATACTCTTTATTATGTACACCATAAAAATTACAGACATAAATTAGAAATTATTATTTTTTTGCAGTAACACTTAGATAATCTCCCAACTTTTCCTACAACACATTTTTAAGCCGTTTAGTTGAAAAGCCGCTTACGTCTTTAGCAGTCTCTGTTTCCATTCGTCATTATGTATGAAAACAATGCAGGATGTTTCTGTACTAGGTAATCCCGGTGTAGGGGTGCAACTAGACCCGTCCTCGTTGAAATTTGCTTCAAAACATGTCCACTCAATCTATACTTTAACAAAAATCAAAATAGAATAGAGAAAAGGAGCTCAAAAACTCTGCAGATACTCTATGAGTCCTTTAAAAAATCAAAATAAATCTCTGTAACTTATGTGTTGATTTTTGCACAAGATATTATGAAAATGAATTTAAGAGATACAAGATATTTCTTCTGTTTATCCGTTTTCCAACTTCCAAAGTTGCGGACAGTAGCCAGTATAATCATAAGACTCTAAATAAGTCTAAATAGCTTCGGTCTACCGCGGCCTGGTTGTTCCCTAAGGCGAGGCCCTTACGTTCGTCGCACATAAATCGGCTCAGTATACCCGCGACCCAATTACCCATTTTTTTTTCCGAACGCCAACAGTGGAATTAAAGCCGCACGGGCGAGATGAATCATGTAATTTGAAACTCCGAAGCTTTTGTTCCGAACACAGATGTCACTCTACGCCCTTTTATCGCGAAAGCGCGGATCCCCCGCGTATTACTCGCTCCCGTTCTGATTTCATCGGTGTTTTTCAAACATTTCCTCCTAACGTACGTGGAAACTGCGTCTCTTATTTCCCAATGAAGATTTGAGTACAAAGTACAAAGGGAGCAACAAAAGTACCGACGTCATAAAACATACGTTGAGAGAATTTCGAAGAAATTCATTCGAAATGTCGTGAGACGTAATCTGGAACATGTTGTATAACGACGTAAACCAATCGACTTCCTACAAGTTTGTGTTTAGATTATAGCAAGTAAAGAACAATGAAGAATAGCGTGTACTTACGTAATTAGCGACTAAATCGGGGTGATCTGTCTCCAGGCCGTCGTCGAGAATGGTCACTACAACGCCACGGCCTGTGATGCCTTCCCGCCATGCTGGTATCACGTTCATGTCTAAACCACCTCCTCGGTTCTAAATAACACACAAAACAAAATAAATACAGATGTTTCAAAATATATTAATGTATCCATTTGGTAATATAAATATTTAGTAAATACCTACTCCTATTATCATTTAGCACATGATTTATGAAATGGTTTGGCAAAACATCTACAAACAAGAAGTAATAAAATAAAACCAATGACCCACTTAATCTTCGGCGGTCGTAAAATCATGAAACGTACCACAAAAATGAAATATACGAGTAAAACCAATTACTCAACCTCCATCAGCGAAGATTTTTTAATTTACAAAATTGTTACTAAAACGAATTTGTAGAAATATATTTGCAACAGTAGCAGAGCCGAATGAAAATGAAATTTCAGCCGGAGCGACCACTGGAAATTTGTATTGACGGATCGTTTCAGTGATATCTATACGAAATTGGTTTTTATATCAACTATTTCGGATCGCTGGAATAATAAAAGTGAACAAAGACTAACAACGAATTCTAAATTGGAATTACTTTTGTAGATTGATTGATCAATCACCTTTGTGTGTTGTCTATATTTTATGTTATGTATATTTTGACCAGTTTATACAAATATTGTAGTTGGGAAATGTTGGTCTGATAAACAAAATAGCCTGTATTGTACCTTCTATAAAATATAGCAACGTTTAGACAAAACATGTTACACAAATTAATTCACTTGAGCCTCGGCACGGGATGTCTAAAGATACGAAATCAAAAACATCTCAACCCTCATTACGGTTGTTATAGCGATTTTATGTAAGAATTAGGCAAATTTTCCGCGATAGCTTAATAAAACTCAAATTTTTGGCTTCTACTTCGTCAATATTTAAGAAGAGCTTTATAAACTTCACCCAAAGAAAATTAAACTTCTCTCTCGGTTCGGTTGGATCGCTAAAGAAAAACAAAAACGACGCGAATCGAGTGCTTACACAGTGTAACTTCACAACTTTCTGGTAAACTCAACAATATTCTGGGTCTTAATTGTATTACACCTTTGCAATTATAATACTGTCAATACCAATTATTGGTTGTTACCTCGTAATTATTTTTGTTTTATAAATAAACAGTATTTCATCAATAACTTCTTAATGAAAGAACTTTTGTATTTACTTATACACATTGATGTTAAACTGTGTTAAATCAAGCCCAAACTATAATTACCTAAATATAAAAGCTGGCTAAGCCCTCGTGAAATAACTAGCTTTATATTTTCCCTCGCTTATGGACACTGACAGTCGGGCTGGTCCACAAATTCTAGGCCGCTCAGCGCGCTATGGAGCGGAAGTCTCTTTGAAGAATAAAATCAGGGATGAAATTATCCGGAAAAGAACCGGAGTTACCGACATAGCTTGGAGAGTAAGCAAACTGAAGTGGCAGTGGGCTGCCCATGATTGTCGAAGGACCGATGGCCGGTGAAGCAGACGAGTCCTGGGGTGGAGACTGCGTATCGGCAAGCGTAGCGTGGGATGCCTTCAGCTAGATGGACCGACGACTTTAAGAAGGTGGCTGGGACAGACCGGATGCAGAAGGCGGAGGACAGGGTGTTATTGCGCAACGTGTGAGAGGCCTATGTCTAGCAGTGGACTGAGGCCCTAGTGCGAGTTTCTTTTAACCATCTCGAGTTCACGCATCGAACGCGTTCGGCACTCCGATTGGCTCTTCACCAGTGAAGGCCAATAAAGAGCCAATCGGAGTGCCGAACGCGGTCGATGCGTAAAGTCTATCACTAGGGCCTCTGCGATACGCTGAGTTGATTGAAACTCAAAGTAGTTTTAGGCTACTTTTATAAAACATTTCTATTTATTTACCTACTTATTAATTTTGCTAAAGCTAACTAGAGTTTCCAAACGTTTTCAACTATGAAAAGCGTTCCTTTGAGCCTTTGCTCCTTTTTATTTTCAGATATGTTTTTACCAAAAGGACAGAACTGAGCCCCCATACTAATCGCATTGGCACTCCTCAAAGTCACTCTTTAGTCCGGGCACTCAGAGTAAAGTGCCTGGCTTTTACAACTGTGAATGTATAGTAATAACTGTGAGTATATACATAGCAATCTAAAGGAAGTTTTAGATCTAAAGAGCGCTTGCATATCGATTGATTGATGTTGCACCGATGATAGATTCAATCAGTGACCTTATTTTATGATCAGGAACCCTTTGTGAATCGTTGAGTAAAGTTAAGTGTTAGTTGAGACGGGCGATGTACGACTTTACATGCATGCGACTTTCAAGCTTAGCCTAGCCTAATCTATCTGTTAAGTTTCGTTACTGCACCGCATCTATCCATAGATTTAGTCTTAACATCAATCAACTGACAGTCCACTGCTGGACATAGCTTCTCACAAACTGGTTCATCAAACCCGAACACTGACTCCCCAAGTCACAGGTATAAACCTAGTTTGGGAGCCAGGGGACCTATGGTTAAGATACTTTCCTGTACAATGTGGTCACTTTTTCTGAAATAAATAATTATTTATAAAACCCGGTTCTTCGCCTTCCACATCTAGTCTGATCCAGCTGCCTATTTAAAGTCGTGGGTCCATCTATCTGGTGGGGCCTAAGTGATTACGAAGCGTAAACTAAGCGTGAGTCTCTCAAAATCAGTTTTTTTTTGGCGTGATTTTAACAAATCGAAGCGATCGTCGCGCGAATACGCGATCGTTGCGTTCTTATTAAGTATGTCACTTTTTGTTCGGTGAACGTGACCGCGTGGTCGCGTCGACAGAAGGCGCCTTCCGGTTATCCGAACAAAAAGTGACTTTACCACGGAATGGACTTTACTAACGCGACGATCGGTTTTAAATAGGACGTTGGGTAAGTTTACTCTAAGTTATGTTATGTCTCTGTATATCAATAATAATAGTCCTCCAGACCGTATTTCGGCCACGGCGGCCAATCTCAACGGAGACTAGCCTTCGGCGCGGGAGATATTATAGTGTACAAGTGTGTGCTCTCATAGTTCGATGGGACGGCAATCCGACACGACCGGAGAGAGATCAGGCGCAGGACCAACGGCTTAACGTGTTTTCCAAGGCACGGGAGTATCACACCGCCAACTCCCAAACTCCGGCCTGTTACTACGGAATGTCTAATGGAAAAACCCAACAAACACTTTGCCCGACCCGAGAATCGAACCCAGGACCCCACGCTCTACACTACAAGACCAACGGTGTCCATTAACCAGTGCGTAACATACTTCGCGAGAGATCCACGTCTTGCATAAAACAAGTTCTATGAACCTTTCAAGGTCGAAATTCGTATAAAATACTTACTAAATACCACATGTGTGGCCACTTCGGGTCGTTAAGTTGAAACTTGGAGTCTGCAGCTCTTGGCCGTCCCTTCACCCGTGACGGTTGGAGCTCTCGTTTCGAATTAGTGTCGCGCTTCGACGCGGCTGACGGCGCCGGCGCATCCGATGACGTTGTCTCAGCTAAGACAAAAAAAAAATAAGTCACGACTTGTCGCATGCTTGGTTGGAGTGAGGTACATTCTCTTAAAATCTGGGATAGTGTGTCGGTGCAAACGTATTGCAAGTCAAATATTTGCAGTGAATAATGTATGTACCGACTTGTTAATTTGATACATTCTACTGAAAGTTAACACTCATTATTTATATTTGGATCTGTAAAAGTGACGAAGCATCAAAAGACAGATTGCTCGTCAAATAAAAATCTCTGTTTGCAGTAGTAGATTTTATGTATATTAGATGAATTCATCAGCAATTTTGTTTCTTATGAGCGTCGAACAATCGACAAGCATCCAAAATAATATTATCAAAACATAAAAACATCACGCCCACGCGGATATCTATGGGTTAGGCAGAGGTGTACCTATAGTACACCAACAATTCACCAGTTCCAGACTCCGAAGCTGCTACTGAGAAATTCCAGATGGAAAAACTCACTAACACTTTGCCCAACCCGGGACTCGAACCCACCTTATGCTCAGCAGTAGCGTTGCGATCACTAAATCATCGAAGCAGAGTATGTCTCGTATCATAATGCCATTTTTTCAAGTATAATCTATCGAACTATCGAAGATTTCAAGAAAGCAAAACATCCAATAAACCCAAGGTACAACGAACGTGCATCCGCGCATCTATTCTCTTAATGTCCCGCGGGAATCATCTTATTTCTGAATACTAATTTCCATGTATATCAATTATTAGATTTGATTTCTGTATGAACTATAAGATCTGTAAAACTATTTTTCTTAAACTATTTCCTCCCATTTTTTAAATAAATTACATTAAGTTAAAAGAGTATTAACAACTCCTTATACTTCCAAGTCGATTGAGAGCGTCTGGTACCAAATGCAAAGGGCAACTGATAGAAATCCGACGACTGACGAAACACGAAGTTTGCCGAGAGCCATAGAAAAAAGTTGTACTGTACCTGTAGAATGATATGAATCTTGTATAGTCTGAAAGTCCCTCTTCTTTCTCGAGAGTGCACGCTGCTGCTTGGCCCATCGCACTCGGTTGTCTCCTTCTAGCATGCCGTGGTGGTCGTGTGCTGGTGTGATGGACCTCTTCACGATGGCATGGTGGTGAAAGTGATAGTGATTGTCGAATATCTGGGGAAGATGGAGAAGAATATTAGTCAGATATTGTGTGGACGATTAATATTGTAGAAAGAAGGAATTCCAGGAGTAACTAAATCTGAGGGTTATGTAGCCCTAAATGGGCCTTTTAGACGTCTATAATATAGCCTTTAATGTAATATCACGCTTGTGATTCCCAAAGAGTTAGGCGGTGTTCCCATACATTTCTTCTTCTTTTGCCATCGTCATGCTAAGACGAAGAGGACACACATTTCGTCACTTATGTTTAGGTCCCAATGTACAGTCGAACAAGCTATTTGGTATACAGGTACATAACTTGCAACTACTATAAACAATTTTGTGAGTGTTTCAGTAGACAACAATCTTTTTCCAGCCATAAGCTCAAAAAAATAAGTTACACACACAATCAAAACGAATTTTGGCAGTGTAGCGGAAAATGAATATATTTTGCCTGTATACCAAATAGCTTGTACGACTGTACCTAATAGGAGTCTAACATTGCCTAGTGTTTTGGCTTACTAAAACAAAATCCTATCAAACATCCAAAAGATTTATAATTAAAAACAGTCAGCAAAATTACAAAGCCGTTTATTCCGTTCGTAGTCCAGTCTAATGATGCAGCTAAAGATAGCGTACTTCTCCAGTGTAATAAACGTGAATTAACTAATTAAGTTAATTTGCAAGCTTAATTATAATAATAACCCAATTTCAATTCAAAGTGCAGAACGAAATATTTATGAAAGCACCACTACACCTCTACGTGACCGCTTTAAAATTAGCTTTATTTATCCAATTCTTTAGGACTCAATCGGCCTAGCCTTTTCTCGAATATGTTGGGGTCGGCTCCCAGTCTAACCGGATGCAGATGAGTACCAGTATTTTATATGGAGCGACTGCCTATCTGACCTCCACAACCCGTAACTGGGTAATACGAAACCCGTTTGGTAACACTGGAAGACTTTATAGGGACTACCCTACTTTATGGACGCTAAAACTTAAAACATATTTTGTGGGGCTTTATTGCATTCTGCAATCATATTTTTTTTAAATCTAAAAACACTTCATAAACTAGTCCAAGAGTTCTATAATTAACTATCGTTATTTGACTTCAGTTTTAAAGTTTTTGTAAACAACTTTCAATTAAACATGAAGCGGTTCAACGGGCTGATAACAAATTCTACAATAGAATGACACAGAAAATATCGACTTTTATATTAATATTGATGCTAAAACAGCCATTCACACGCTTTTTACAACAAAACTAGCTGTCCTGTTCATTAATACATTTTCATTTCAATTCGTATTTTTTGTAAAAAATTGCTATGGTTTTTAATGACAAATAATTGCAACTTCCACGATATAGAATCGATTACAAAAAGTTACTTTGCAAAATATCAAATTCGTTGCCAAGCCGATTCAATTTACCGCAGAAATATATTTTTAATATTCTCAGAAGGAGGTTTAATATGTTTTTCCCAACATTATTGCTGGGAAGTCCTTCAGTTCAACTAATGACGTTAATTTACAGTTCAATAGAACTGGGTTCAGTCAGCTAGGTTTGAAATGTGTTTTGAAATAACCCGAGCCTGAAGTGACCAGTGACCCGGGCAGCGCTGTGTTTTCATGCATAGTAATAGTTGTATGGAATGCCAGCTCGACACTTTTATGAATCTAAAAATCCTAAATGTGTGAAAAATTCACAAAATTTTTCAGTTGAAAATATTTTAATTTAAACAACATTTCATTATCGTGTCGCATTATGAAAAACATTTTTCGGAATTCAGTAGTATATATTTTCGCAAAGTCAAATTCCGTTTAAAAGTAATTTAAAGTTGTAATAAATATGCTGAAACATTCATATAAAATTTATCTCAATTTCAATACAATTTATAAAGTTTTCCATAGTTCAGTTTTTTGCCTTGGCATTAAAATTTATGAACAGACGCTCACAGTCTCTAGTGTGAGCGGCCTGTTAAATGAAAAAAGACCCTGACGGCTGTTATATTTGTCTAGTTTTAAGTTCTTTTAATTCCAGTTTTAGGGAAAAGTCATATTTATTCTTCCCTGCTTTTCGACATAAGTAATGATTTTAAGCAACTTGAAAAATCGAGGTTTGTCCGAAAAATTTTGGCAAGCAGTCGTTATACACGACGACGATTGCTGAAAATTTCATATAACTGCCATCTCCGCATTGCGGTGTCGTACTGATATGTTATTTGAATTTTATTACATACTTCAGAATAATGCGTGATGATATTTTATTTCGAATTACGAGTGATGTAAGTACAGACGTGAAGATTTCATTACGATCGTAACATGACATTTATGCGATCTAATATGATTTCGAGGTTCTTAATGTATTGCCAACACGAATTTACTTTACGGCTATAATTTCGTATAAAATAACCTGAAAGTATCATTTGGCGCGTTTAGTAGTTCCATTTCAAACGGAATGGAAAAAAACGTCCTTTCTGGAAACATTCAGGTTTATTTGATTATTGAATTAATTTTAAAGTTTATTTTCCTCGGCTGGTGTGCTGGCTTTTTTCCACCAGTCCTGCGGGACAGTCACGGGGCGATCCTGAGAGGCCATAAATATTTTTGGCTTGCGAATGGGTTTTGGCGTAGTAACCCTTTTCGTGGAAAAAGAAATATTATAAAGCAGATAAAAGTTGGATTTGAAACAAGAGTTGTAACGGTTTTTTTTTTTCATACAGAAAATAGAAACCAAAGGTTTCTATTTTTTGTGAAGCGTTAAAGCTTACGTGAACATAAAAAATAGGTACTTCTCTGAGCACTCGAAATAAATTAATAATCATTTCCAATTTATTATTTATTTAGTTAAACTTTACGCACCCAAAAAAGATACGTAGGCGGATTTCACTTTCTATAAAGATTTATTTTCATTGTGAATTTCTCGTAAACAAAAACTTATGCTCATTCAAAATGTTAATGTTAGCTCGCTCACACCCCTTTGTAAACATTAAGTTCCAACTTATAGTATAGAATCAATGAACACACTCTTGAAAATGTGCTTGAAAACAAACAAGTAGCTACTTAATGGTTAAAAATTTATACCTCAAAAGATTATCTTTAAAAACTTCTTTGTTTAGATGCTCACTCATGCCCTTTTCAAACTTTAAAGTTTGTTTTCTGTTTTCCTTTTATGTAACTCAACGCGATGTATTTTAGAGCAGTCTTTACAGTCAACAAGACACGGGTGTATAGCAAGGGATCCTGGGCAAGAGTGCCTTCGGGCGCCGCGCTTGCCGTATTAATGAACTCACGTGGAAAAAGGGATTTCATGCAGCCAACCCGATACAATATGCAAGGGCCGCTCCGGTGTCTTTGGAACTTAAAAATTTGGCAGCTTACCGGCTTTTAACAAAGGATTTTATGCTTGAAACGCGATGGCGAAGACTGGTCTTGATGATAATTAATTTCGTTGTGTTCGAAGATTTGGGGCGAATTTCAACAATGAAACTAAACGCGTTCAGCACATCTAAACCGCGTTCAAGAGCTGTCAGTGTTAAAATTGTTGTGAAATATTAAAAGTGATAGCTCTTGAACTTGGTTTAGAAGTGATGATTGCGTTCAGTTTCATTGGTGATACCCGCACTTAGACATTGTCGCAGTGAACATTTTAGGCAATATTGGACCATTATTTTAGAACTCTTTTGAAGCTCCTAGTAACAACTATATTATTTAATCCACTAAGTATCTTGTAGGTACTTAGTGGATTAAGTATAGTTAGTTTAGTTATCCTTTTAAATATTCTATTTGTGATAAATCCACTCCAAAAACGTAAAAATCGCGTTAAATCCATCGAGTAGCTTTCAATGTAGGTATACTAGGGTTTTGTACGCATGATTAAATTTAACGAATGCAAAGCCGTGGGCAGGTCGCCTGCGTAATAAAAATGTCAAACATTTAACCAAAAATGTTCATAGCACGTTGAAAATTGATTGAACATTCAAAACATCCTATAAAATATATACCTAATTCAAGTGTGAATTTCATATTTTCTGACTCAGTCAGATAATGATTATGAAATTCATAGCTAAAATAAAATATATTCAAAACTGAAATATAATAATATTATGTACCTTATATTTTATTTATGTTTTTTTAGTCATATAATTTATATAATTATATGTTTTATTTATATGTAAATAATGTTTTATTAATCAATTTTTCGTAATTGTACCTATCACTGTTTGTCTCTGCATAACCCAAAGGTTGACTGGTAGAAAAAATATATATGTTAATCTTAAACATATTTCTCAGAACCTGGTTGTCCAGAAACACGATTTGAAAAAAAAAACTCTTCTTCGTTCAACTCTCTTTTTGTACAAATTAACCTTTTACCTTGATTTCTAATCCAAAATATCTGTATCAAATGCCTATGGCATTAAGTCTGCCTCTGTACATTTCTGTGTTTGAAGTATTAAATAAATAAATCCTGAGCATATTTGTTTTATTTTACTCCTAATTCTATTAGCTTCTTAAATCTACCTACATTTTACCATTTCCTTCATTTAGAACTTCCTTCTCGGTCTTCCTCTTTTTCTCTTTGCCTTTCTTACCAATCCATTACACCTATTTGAAAACACCCTTTATTACCTAAAACCAAACGATGTCCAATATTTATCCCCATCTTGCTACTAAATAATGAAAGGACGTTTTTCTTCTAAAAATTTTTTGAGGAAAAAGGGGTAGTTTCGTGTCAGTGCACACGGTCCTTAGAAACCGTTTCACCCTTAGGGGGAATCGTGACCTGTGCCGACTTAACGGGGGAGAGTGGTGACAAATGACACGGACACCTTTGTGTGATATTCATCTTTCTTGCTTATCCTTTGAGCGTTAAATTGACGAAAATATGAATTATCAATGTTAATTTTAGATAGCTTTAATGCTTGTAAATTTTCAGTCGAGTCACTATGGATTTTATTTAGATAAAGCACGTTCGTTTATTATTATGTTTATAGTTTTCTCGTCTCTAAAGAAAACTTTAAGATAAGACAGTTCGCAAGTTATGAAGTAGGTATCAATATTTATTAAATACTGTACCTTATTTTTGACAGACAAAACCTGACAAAAAAGTCTCGCGTGCAAAATAAAATCTAGTCTTTTAATACAAATTCTATGTCCCTTAGTTAGGGTTTAGAAGTAATCTTTATTCGCAGTAGTTGTAAGCAAGATTTACTTTTATTAAAACTGTTGACACTAAGCTAGCTACAGGCTTACGTAAAGAGTGCGTCGAAAGATTCTGAACATATATTTATTCGCGATGTAATCCCAACGTATTCTATCCGATCCGACAGTGACGGGAAAGGGATTAAGTCTACAGATTTCAAACCTCTAGAGTTGAAGATGTGGTCATATTTTCAATTTATTATATTTACCTTGTCATTCTTTGTGTTTGAATAGAATATCCAGACGGATATTTTAATTTAAAACTTGTAATGTATTCCATTATTCAAGTGAAAACTTCTTTAGGCGCGTTGAGCGATTCTTGGTATGGGATAAACTTGGATTCACGTCACCGACATGCTCGCGCCGCAGTGTTGTAGGCTATAGAACACCGTTTTTTTTTTCTACGAATGTCAGAATCGAATGAAAAGTTCGTACCAAAGCTTAGTATAAACCAGTAAAACTACAATTGTTAGAAACGCGAAACTATTCACAACGACACTCGCTGTTCTCTTTGGATTCGTGCACCAAAAAGCTTTTCAGGATTACATTCGTCATGTTCCATCCGTAATTTTTTTTTCAATCAGTCCTGTCTACACTCGATGTTTTCATCTTTTTTTTTCTGTTTTTCAATTGCAATCGGTAACGTGCAACCACAGGCTGCCACTCAGTCGTGTTTCAGTTTTCGAACGCACCCAATAAATCGGGATGTGTAGTTTTCCTTTCTATATTTTTAAATAAGCGAATGGAAATAGCGTACCTAATGCCTTTATGTAAGAACTTTATCTGCCTTTTATCTAGTGGAAAACATTGTAGTGTAAGCGTCGATAGGGGAATATTAGGTTTCTTGTTTGAAGTAGCAACTCGCTTGAAAGTATTTTGTATGTATGAAGAGAGTAGGGTTTCTAGCAATCACATTTACAACAACACTGTTGTTTTAAGAGTATTGAACAACTTTTGTACCGCATTTTCAAGAACTTTGAACAAGCTTTTGTTATACATAACCTGAGATTAGATAGGCGGACGATTTCTATAATTATCTTAAAATCAAAAGTCATTTATTCAAACTAGGCTGAGAATCTGCAATTTTCGAACGTCAAATTTCGTTAATATTTCGTTTTTAAACGGCTATGGAAGTAAGAATATCCGTTTTGAAATGAGAGCTGTAATTAGTTAATTGGGCCCCATTCCCATGTCAGATTAAGTGTACTACTTAATAATTAAGTTTTATTAAGTGTAAGTACTACTTAATAATTTATTTTTACTACAGAAAATCTTTTTTAAGTTGATTCGAGGTCGGATTTATTCGTCTAAAAGGTACGAGAAATGTGGATTTGGTTGCTAGGTCCTAATTCCCAGAATGAATTTAGGAAAGATCCTTAGGAACTTAATAAATTGAGATTGTGGATCGGGATCATTCAGTATTAGCCAAATTCGTTTCATTCATTGTGGTGACGTATTTATCAGCGAACTTAACGATTATACGAATGTACCTATTTAGGTATTATTTCTATGAATCATTATGTAACTTACAGGTATTACTAGAACATGAAACGATACTCTATAGATAAGAACATCCTTTAAAACAGAAATTTTCAAGAAACTGTAAAACTTCTATTGAATTTTAACATATGACCTAAGTTACAGAGTTACTATTACCTACAGAAATATACAATACGTGCAAACGGCACAAAACCTTACTTTAAAAAGTAAAGTATAATTTACTGTTGAATTTCACCCACAGAGCGTACAAAACTCTGTGCAATCGGAACCTAGAAATTGGTGTTTAAGAAAATACAAAATCCACCTAAAACTTTATAGTTTTTCAAACGGCTTAGTCACAAATCCATCACAAACGCCAACAAACAGGAAAAAGGATTCAGCAAGCAAACGTTTTCCAGAAAACGAAAAACGTACTTCAAAGTCAAAAGTAAAAGCAAAACGTGTCCATAATCTTGTTTAGCGAATCCCTGCACAGGTAGCATGCGTCCCGTTTCCATGGAAACCACGGGAAACTCGGGGCACCTCCACCAAAAACGGATCTGTGAAGCTCCCCCGCCATAACATAAAATATCCTAGCCCTCCAGCTTCTGTAGCGCACAGGGTTGGCAAAAATCATTTTTATCATTTTAAATAGGTATCACCTTTTTTGTCTAAAGTTATTTAACTTGTATGGTTAACAAGAACGTGGTTTTAAGTTGACAATTCATATTTTCGGTAAGTAAATATATAAGTATATTTTTCCCTAAAAACATGTTGACTCGAGACTTTTTTGAATAATTTGAAGAAAAAGGTAGGAAATGTAGGTACCTTTCTGAATTGAATTGTATTTTGTATGCTGAGCAATAAAATGCTGGCCTGTAGTTAATTACTATTAATAATATTTCTTAAAAATCATGTTGCTTAATGTGATCTCTTTTTTTATCATTAAAATCATATGTGCATAAAAAACATAATTTTTATTTAAACCAGCCAACATGTGCAGCCAGCCCTGGACTTGCGCGTAAAATAAAAGGCGAGCCGAACCGTTGTTAGTTATTAACGTTCGACAAAAGCGGGTAGTGCAAAAACTTTACTATGTATCCAACGTGTTCTCATTTATTTACACGTACGGGAAGTTTCGACGTGGATGGCGGAGTTCGTCAAATAATTTATAGTTGTTAGTGTCAGAATTCAGAAATAGTTACGTACTTTAGATTGTTTATTGTTTTGAAAAATACAAAGACAACATTTTTTCTTGATTATGACATGGACTGACGAAAATACAGCTACATAAATTAAAATTGATTAGACAAAATTTAAAAGATGTCAGAATTCAATAAATGTTTAAAAAAAACTTGTCAAGGATTTTCCTACTTCACGTAACTTAATTCACAAAGGAACTACCAACTAAGTTATTATTATAGTTTCAACAATTCAACTTGTTCAAATAATATAACTTTATAGCTGTAAAAAGGCGACTTGTAAAAATTCTGATTTAAAAAATAGTCACGTGCGAAATGGAGTTGAGTAAAATCTTGTTGAGTATCACAGTTTTAATGAAGTTACTAACTAGTTAATATTTTAAGTCCATTTGTATGTGTAGTAGTGTCTCTCTGCAAGATAAAAGTACTTAAAAAAATAACGTTTACGTAGCGTTTTGTTAGCGTTTTTTTAACTTAGGTTTTTTACTTTATTAAAATATGAGCTACGTCAGTTCAATTATTAATTTAGGTACTTAGTAGTTATCTTTTTAGTTTATTCAAATTACTTTAAAAATAGTGACATAGTTTTAAATAAAATACAGTATGTTAACTAACAAAGGGCGTTCCCGTTAACCTGCAATAGTATAGCGTGTATACATGCTAAAAAAAATATTACCACTCAAAAAAATTTTTTTTTTTTTTTCATTTGTGTCGTGAAATTTTCCCAAACGTTTAAATTGAAACGTAAAAGAAACACTCTGTACACGCACACTTGTATTTCAACGTAGAAAAACAAGTGTGACAAGTGGGCGTGTACAGAGAGTTTATTTTCCGTAACAATTTAATATTTTTTGTGAATATTTTACTATACAAAAACAAAAAAAAAATTTTTTTTTAATGGTAATATTTTTTTTAGCATGTATAGACCCTATACTATTGCAGGTTAACGGGAACGCCCTTTGTTAGTTAACATACTGTATACAATCTAACACTAAACAATTTTCTAACTAATATTAAAAAAAAATGTTATCTTTTTTAGTAAAAAAGATACACTTCCCATAAAAAGAAAAAAATATATTCGTTTAGTATTTATAAAGTTCCCACACGCACCTACATCTTCGTGTGTATTCACGCAAAGCCACAAACAAATTCAATATTAATGTTATTTGCCTTTTGCGAGCGTGAAAGCGAAAACCTCAAAGATATTGGGTCTCCCAAATGTTATCATGAGCGCTCACAAGTGCCTCTTTTTCCAATAATGTAACAGAGCACTAAAAAAGGAAAATGGGGCGGAAATAGTCGCGACGGTTGCCATGACAACAAGCGAAGTTATTACACAAACAAAGCAAAACTTTTTTAAATTAAACTCACATTCAACACCCAATGCATATTTTTGTTTCATTAAAATCAATGAAATCGGTATCGCTACACTAAATAGATTAATTCTAGATAAAAAAGTAAGGTTGAAATTACCTTCTTAATACAATCAATGATAGAAGCCAAATATTTCAGAAAAACAATTTGGGTAGCTACTTTATCCATTCTACGCAGCCGACTGGCCGTAATCATAATAAATTAAACTGAGGAAATCACTTTGGGGAAGGACTTAAAACCTGGGTGAATGCTGGCTAACTTGAATAAAATTTTAACAATTCGATATAATATTTTAAACTTGAAAAAGCTACTTTCCCGCGTTTTCCGTCGTAGCCAACTCGATTGCTCATTTATTTTTTTATGCATTATTAACTAGCACAGGAAACTGCTTTCAGCCTACTTTTATTTTGTGGTGGAACAGAAGAATATTGCCATGCCAGTCATATTTTTATTCATCAGATTCAATGTATTCGAAAAAACACTGTCGTATTTTATTTAAACGTATTGTTTACATAAATGCTGCTGTTGATTTAATAAATGTACATGAAATATTAATGAATTTATTACCACGGAATTAATAACACATTTTGAAATACGAATCGCATATTATTCAAACAACCACAGCAACAGAATTTACAAGCATTCAGGGCCTTAATATTTTTCACACAATATAGCTGAAACGAGTCAAAGGGCTTATGTCTGAAACAACACGTTTTACCTTTCGGGCGAAGAATTATATTAGGTAGTATTTGTGCAATGTAAATCAAAAGATTTTGTTTTTTCGCTGATTTCTGACTGAAAATACCTGAATATTATTAAGATCACATAATTATTCTGCTGTTATGAGACTTCAAAAATCGAATGGGTTCTGGGTGCACTGTAAAAATAATTTATGATGGCGGCTCCATTTATAAAATTATAATGAGCGGGATGATGCCTATCTTTCCCTATTACACGATAGGGTCAGCCGAAGTCAACTATCTTATAATATATCTGTAAAGGCGTAAATAAAAATATGATCTTTGCCTTCACAAACATTAATCCTAGAGGTGTTTAACCATAAACCATACCATAAACTAAATGAATGGCGCAAGAAACGTGTTATTGCTAACATTGCTCTATGCCCTAGGCTTGCCATAATAATAAGAACGCAATTACAAATATTAAATAGGTACAGCCAGGAAAATTAATCGTTTATCAAATTGGCAAACTACTTCGTCAATTTGCTGTGTAAATAGCTATTTCATACAGGTAACACAGAATGACGGTTGTGATTTGAAAATACTTACGAACAATTTATTTAAGTTGCATTTTACCTATCTCCCGTAATTAATCGCACCAGAAATAACGTTACAAATAAATAAAAGTTCTTCCTTACAATTTGAAGTAACGTCCATTTTCCTGAGATTTCTTTCATTATTTCAAAGAAGCACAATGGAAGTTTCGCAATAAAATAGTACGGAGTTATTTACCCTCCCGGGAACATTTGCTGCAGTCGATACACAATATTGATGTAGGAGTGGTTTCCACTGAGATTTTCAATTGTTACCTGAAGTTTGAATGGAGAAAAGATGGTTCCGGGAATGTTCGGCACTTTGTGGTTGTGGCAGTCAATTGATTCCTCAATTGCATTCAAAAGTAGTAGTATTATGTATGGGCATGTAGCAAATTAAACGCATGTTTTTTAATATATATTTAATCTTCGACATAATGAAAGAAAACTTCGTGAGGAAATGAGGGTTTTCATAAAAATCACGCCACCAGTTGGCGCCACTTTGACAAGAGGTCTTCCATTTCGAATACATGCGGAGCAAGTTAAAGCCTCTCCCCCACCAGTGCGTTTTTATCGCGCGATAATAACGCAAGCAATATTGCGATAATGCGTCCCGATTCCTTGCACACAGCTACGTTTTTATCGTGCTATATTTCTGACGTGTTTCCCACCGTAGGCGTTTTAATCGCAGATGTGTGTAAGATCGCATGCGTCGTAATACAAAATGCTCTAAGAATATCGCAATATCGCAGGACGAAGAAACGCGCGTCCTACTCTAATTGCAGCGTTATCATCACAGCAGTGTATAATTTCGTGGCCGTTCTAAAAAACAAAATGTACTGAAAACAGATATCGCAATAACGCTTGCGTTATTATCGAGCGATGAAAACGTACATGTGGGGAGAGGCTTAATAAAAGCTAGTAAAAATATGCACAGGTTTTTCTAGGATATAATTCCATCATCACAGGTTTGCATAAAGGATGAAGCCAGCTTTTTCAATAACCGCAACATATTACAAGCACAAAGAGCCGTTAGCTGCAGATCCAATATCGACTTAATAAGCTTTTCCCTTCAGCCATCCATTATGATTTTTTTTTAAATAGTATGAAAATGACGTGAATCGTGACGTTTTTGCTTTAGCTTTACGTACGAAGATTATCCAGTAGTGTTGAGATAAATAACATAATTGAATGAGGCCAAAATCTTCTTTAGAATAAACATGAAATGCTGCAGTCTGGACCCATTTGGCTATTTATTGTTATAAATGTTCGTTAATTCCAAATCGGGTTCTAACGGAAAAAAATAATTGTTGCCGGGAAAAGTTGTTGCAATTTCTATGGGAATTTTGTATGAATTATTGAGGACAGGGCAACGTCTGTCGGGTTGTACACTGAACAGACCTACATAAGTGGAAAAGGAAAGAGCTTGTTAAGCTGTCTTTATGTGAGAAAGAGCTCTGAAAGGTATGCTAAAGAGTAAATTGTACCTAAACAAGATGCTCCCGAAAACCTTACAAGAAATGTCAGTTCCTCACCTAGTCTTCATCAGTGTGAATGCATAAAAGTACCAGTTCCGATACGGCACAATAGTCGCTACATCGGTGAGCAGTGACGGCACGGTTGCAGTCAGTCGTGCCGATAGTAGCACTGATTTCAGTGGCGACTGAAATTCATTGGAAATAAGATCGAAACAAACGCAATGTAGTGAAAACGTGCGCTATTGTGGGAGGCGAGGCTTTTATAGTTACACTCCTCCCCCTCCACCCCACCCTTGCTTCGTCTGGACGGAAACCCCCTTCAGCTGATCTCTCCCCTCTTTTAGCAGACGGCGTGGCGCTATACCCATTGTAAGTACACTTTCGTTCGACTTGCATCGGTTTCCTTAGTCATCTTTAATTAACGAAGCACTATTGTTAACTTCGACGTAGTTAATGATTTATTTTTTTCCTAATAAGTCTTTCATTCAAACTTTTAAATGGGTTATGGGAAAAGTATGGCATAAACATAATCAGCCTATTGGTTCCCACTGCTGGGACACAGGCCTCCTCTCAGTGATAGGGAGTGGGCCGTAATCCACCACGCGGGCTCAGTCCGAGTTGGTGAATGTAACGTGTCTTCGAATTTTTGGATCTAGGACGTTTTCTCACGATGCTTTTCTTCACCATTTTGAGAGCAGTGGTGATGAAATAATTTACACAAAGTAAAGCGTCTGTCTGGGTTTGAGCCTACGACCTACAAGTCGTTACCACTGGGCCATCACTGCTCCTGCTTCAAGTATAGTACTTATCGTAAATTAGGCGAGGTACTTATAGGAACTATCGATTCACTTGTAGATAAAAATGGTGGGATGTAGTAACATTAATATGAATAAGTAGTTAAGTGAAGACACTTAAAATAATTTAGTGACCATAAAAGGGACGTAAAGATAAAGCAAATAGATTCAGTTTATTACTTCAGAGATGTTGATAAAGTTGCTTCTAAAATATCACGCGAATACATTACAGTTTACCGTAAAGTTCAGTTTATGGATGGGCGAAATGACTTGGCTGTAGATATCTCAATAGCTAGGTAACTTAGAAGATGTCGCCCGCGATGCCCGCGGGGAGGTCGGAATTTTCCCACGGGAACGATCTACTAAAGAAATAAAGAAAGAAAGAAAATAAATTTATTTGACCAAAGTAAAAAGTAATTTGATAAAAAGTATCCTATGTCCTACCGACCTAGGTCATGGTCTACCCAAGATAGATTCAAATATGTTCAGCCGTTTTAGCGTAAAAGCGTAACAAACAAACTCACTTTCGCATCCTAATCCTAATCTTAACTAATATTATAAATGCGAAAGTGAGTTTGTGTATTTGTTTGTTTGTTTGATACGCTTTCACGCTAAAAACGGATTTGCATAGGCACAGGGGTGGATCATGACCTGGAATAGGATATAGGATGCTTTTTATCCCGATATTCCCACGGGATCGAGACGTACGTGGGTGAAACCACGGGGCGCAGCTAGTTTATAATATTACTAGCTGTAGCTCATGACTTCGTCTGCGATCGAGGATGAAAAGTAGAATACATACCGCCGTTCTTCTAAAAGTCTTGAAATTAAAATCGCAGTATAGCTTCTCTTGAACAAGAAACTTGATCAATCATGGATGAGGGAACTAGTTTGTTAATCAACCAGCTTTCCTTCCGCAAAGCCACCGACCGCGATGTGCTGGGTTTAGTTACTAGCTTTGGAAGTTTTAGATTTTGGAATACTTAGAGCCAATACCATCTGAAGACTAAACTGAATACGGAACGGACAGTCCATTCTTTATGTCCATGGCTACAACGATCTTATGGCGCTCGAATGTCGTTGACCGGGGGGCGCTATTGGTAAACATTTGTGCAATTGTTTTGTGAAATGTGTTGGAAAGACAAGATGGCGGCGTTAGTTCCGATTTTGGCCACGCGCCAAAAGAACCTTGAAGCGCTATAGGTATAACACATAGAGAATGGATTGATGGTTCCGTATTCAGTTGTGCAGTGAATATGGACCGAAAAGTATAAGACAGACAAAGCGTATTTGCGGCCAGCAGTTGTCTCTTTAGTAGTAGTAGTACTACAGGTATTGGCTGCACATTTTTACATTCACCTTGACATAATCATCTTATTATTTGACATTGTATACCTACAACATCGAGATATAAGTACTAACGTACTAGAGAAGCTACGTCAAATAACTGAATTGTCCTATTCTTCGTATTGAATCTTTAGTTCGCTGCAGCGTTAAAATTAGGTACGGTTTAGACGAATTGTTATTATTCGTCTAAACCGTACCTAATTTACCACAGTGCTAGATTTGCTGCGGAAGTGTATTTATTCTCGGCAAAAAGGTCTTAAGCGCCATGTAAATCACGGCACTTACGCGTTTTCTTCGACAAACTGCGGCGCAATCGCCGCAGTTGAACGAGACAAAGTAGGAATTTACGATGTCTTCTCTAGTACGTTAGTACTTATATCTCGATGACCTACAATTTGGTTTCAACTCCTTATTAGTGGCTTTTGTGGACATGATAATTATTTAGATTTGTTACAGTTGTAATGGCAATCATGTCATTTGGTTTGAATAGGTTTTCATTTTTATTATCTTACTTATCTTTTATATAGATTCTTTTCCATTTTGTGAATGTGAGAACAATGTAGGCTTAGTGGACTGTTGTTTTTTTTTTTTTGAACTTTTTCTATTCTTTTAAGTATTTACCTGGTACTTGTTGAAAGGCCTACACTGTCCTCCCATACCTAATAACACTGTAATTCGAAAATATTGTAACAGCCAATTATTTTTAAAAGAGTAACCATGGAGTTTCTTGCCGGCTCTTCTCCATAGGAAACGACCAATTGGAACCGTGCAACTACCTTCTGACGTTTCATAAATGCCCATGTAGGTTTATGTGAAATAAAATATTTTGATTTGATTTGATTTGACATTCACTTTTTTTCTCTTTCTAGAGCGTGGGCATTTTTGTGACGCTTAGGGTCAGTTCACACCGAGACTCGACGTGACGCGCACTTTTTTATGATCAGATACAATATCGAATTTATTTACTACACAATAAGGTACTCGCGCTGCGCAGAGCCGCCCAGCGCATCTCAGCGTACTTTGATACGTGTCAACCCTCGCACTGAAATTATACATTTTCGTGAAGAGAATAAGTTCGATAATTGTTAAAAAGTGCTTCACGTCGTGGTCTTAACTGACCTTAAGAGGGCTATTACAATTTTTCTTGAATTTGAGCGTTTGACGCTAGTTTTGATGTGTGATTATGATTAAGTTATAGCCTCAAACTTAAAAAAAAAATATGTCCGAGGAAGTCTCATTATATATCTTGACAGTGTTTTAAATAAATATTTCAATTTGTTTACACAAATCAGTAAAAAACTTGTCTTTGTAAAGGATGTTTCATAAAATTTAACTTTTTGGCGTCTTTTGATGCTTTGTTACATCAAAGATACAGTAATTTAATCATTTATAAAAATGTCCATGGTACAACTGTATCTTGAACTTTGGAATGTATAAGTCAATTTTTTTATGTTTCATTTAGTAATACACCAAAAATAATTCCGTAACACAGATAGTTATTGACAATTTTTCGTCCGAAATTCTATTTTTTATCTATGAATTTACTTTCCAAATTTTAACAAAAAGTATTTAATAACATAGGCTACTATCTAATATTGCTTGAAAAAAAAAATTAACTTTTTTTAAAGTAAAATAATATTTTTAAACAATTGTTGTATGCAATGCTAAAAATAACAGTAACACGAACTATAAATAACTGTAACTTAATTTATTTCAAAAGTAAAGTGGAAAGGATCAAGTTGATCACGCCCGGTTTGCATGTGTGCGTAGCGTACTTCAATAGACTCACACGAGCGCATCTTTGCCGCGCCCCGTCAAATTTACCTAAATCTGCACTTCGATTTTGTAATAGCGCTCTTAACGCTCAGTCCAATTATCTATGTCTATGACATTACAGGAGTCCAATGTAAGTGACATTATCCATTTAAAAAAGAACGAGACTGCAATACTACTCGAGAAATTCAGAATGATATTTTAAATCCGGTTCTAAATAACAAAGAGGTGAGCGTAAGGTCGGGAAAACGCTGCAACAAAGAAGGTTTTTCTTAAACGTAGGTAAGATAATGTAAAATGTATGAGAAAGATTCAAGCACCGCGCTTGAGGTTGCTAATTATAATGGATTTCACCTTCCGGGTTGCGGTATCGGTTAACACAGTGTAAACCAACTCCTTTTATCGTATATTCTCAAGTTTAATTTTCCAAAAGGCTGTGAGAGCTCAATAAAATGTATGAATAGGTAGGTACACACGGCTACACATCAAGCATCAAGCATTTCCAGTTTATGCTGATCTCGCATTGTATAGGATTTCCGTACGATGCGAGGTCAGTTTATACTGAAAATGTATAGCTTGATGTGTAGCCGTGTGTACGTATCGCGTTTCACGGTGGAAGTAGCACAAGCACGGGACCATGTTTAATTATATAGTTAAACTAGCTTCCGCCCGCGGCTTCGCCCGCGTGGTATGTCGATGAAAAATAGCCTTTGTCTTTACCCAGGATGCCATCTATCTCCTTGCCAAATGTTATCGAAATCCGTTCAGTGGTTTAGGCGTGAAAAGGTAACATACAGACAGACAGACCGAGTTACTTTCGAATTTATAATATTAGTATGGATTAACTTATCATGTTGTAATGTTAATTTATTGTTATAAAAATTACAGAATTTCCGTTCTCAATAACATCAATTAATGAAGATTGATTAAATGAAAAATATGCACTGACATTATTTTTCGATAAAAAATCAAGTACAAGCACACTTTTTGTTCTTTCATTTTGATTGATTTGACCAATCTGCATCCTAATTGCGTAATAAACGATCAATCACAATCTGAATTGATTTGAAACAGATTGCTAATCCATTGCTCTATAGTGCGAAAATCTGCTCAACAACGTAAATAACGCAATTAATGTTGTTGAACTGTCAAAATGAAACAAATTAGTCTTAATCGTTTACGAAAATGTGTTACGTAATTAGATAGCTGGTTTGATTGGAAAAATATTACGTCACAAAAGTGTTTTGTCAAGTAGTGAAAAACCATAAAAACGTATAAATATATCGATAAGTTTTCAACAACTCCTTGCTTCATTAGAAGAAGTCAACGACCCTATTGCACTGTCGTTTTAAAATATTGCAACAGTGATAAATCATGTGTGGAATTTAATGTTATCGCTAATCAAGGCAAGTTGGAACAAGATAAGGCATATTCTTACGAAAGGTAATTCCTTGTAACGGGTAAAATCATACTAATCCACAAGACGATCTCGGGTTTTCCCTAGACAAGATTATGTTTTACGTGACGGATATTACATGCCTTTAATATATGGTGTACCGTTTTATCGTGCAGATAAATAGCACACGGCAATTGTTTTTACACATACATAATAATAATATTGTTCTTATTGTTTTAAATTGTAATTTTAGGTAAAATAATTGTGATGCGTTCGTTTTGCTAAAATACCGATTTTGTTCTGTTTTTGAATGAACGAATGTATACTTTTACCTTTTTATTAAATTCTATTTTAATACCGTGTCATAACGTTTTTCACATATTTTTAAATTTACGTTGGGTGAGTGTAGCGAAAAACGGGTAGCACTAAATAAATAAAGAGTTTTACACTCACAAAGCCAGTCTTGCAAAGAGAACCAATAAAACCTAAAATCTATCCGAAAAAAATTGCCAAATAGGTAGGTACCTAAGGGCGAATTTCACCACTAATGAAACTGAACGCGGTCAGCTCTTCTAAACCGCGTTCAAGAGCCAATATTCCACAACAATGATGACACTGACAGCTCTTGACCGCGGTGTAGATCTACTGATCGCGTTCAGTTTCATTGGTGAAATTCGCCCATAACAACGTTTAGAGATTGAAAAAAAAATGAAAAGGGAGTGCTAAGATGGACGAGCAAGCCCAGAAGATGCCTGTTCACTTTCGTCGCCGCTGGCAGCCGCGGGTAGAACCAAGCGATACTGGTCTTTTAAATATGTACATAAAGTTTAAAATTATTTCACACTGAAAGTGTTCGCCGTGTCGCTGCCGGCAGCTGCCATTCCTCCGGTTATATAATGTGGAAAAAATCACGAAAACTGTGGCGGTATCTACATCGCCACATGCGAACTACGCATCGAAGACCTGACGTCACACAAAAATCCTGACGTCACATAAATCCTGCATCGCGCAATTAGAGTTTACCGTGCAGTGAACATATATACAAAAACCCAATATCAATCATTGGGCTGTTGCCCGCCAGACACAACACCCGTCTGGTCGGAGGATCCTCCCTTTTCTATGGGGGATGAGTGAACTTTACACCCTGTTCCTCATACCCCTAAAAAACTACAAACTATTTCCGATGTAACCTTTATCTTTTCTAACTACCTATAGTTTTATTCCACCTACAAACTTTTCAACTAGATTTTCCGTAATAATTGACTGCATAACTAGTTCATTAGGAAACTCAAGACTGGAAAATCTGTTTGGCGTTCTAAGGCAGTCATTTTCCACGCGGCTGGTCTTCTATAGCTACTTAATAAAGTTATTGTAAGTCTGTGCCGACATTGATATTGAACTTTAGGTTATATTGAAACTAGTTTACGTAACAGTGTTTTATCTGAAACTTAATAAAATGACTATATGTTTGGCTATGTAAGTGTCTGATGCTACCTTTTATTTATTTATTTATTTGGTACACCAACAGCAGTACAGACAAAAAATTAAAACAGAAAAATACTGGTAATAAAAAAAAAAAAAACTGGTATGCCTTATAAAGGTATTCACAGCATTTACCACAAAAGAACATCGTAATAAACTATAGAAAAAACTTGTGAAAATATAAAATACAAATATTAATAACTAAAACTCAAAATAAATGGAAAAACTTGAAAGAAAGAAATTAAACCATAAAAGTAAACAAAAAAATGAATAAAACATACCTACTTTTTAATTTAGTCCTAAAGCTTCATAATTAAATAATAATAAATCAAATGAGACAAAATAAACGAGCTTTTTGGTTTAATAATTCAAATTCTGTACTCAATTTACCCCAGAAACAACATTCATCAAAAAATTTGAATAATTAAACCATTAATTAAGAACATTATAATGCAGCACGGCTTTTAACGCAAGAAAATAAACTTGACTGAACTAAAATATGGGTCTTTCGGGAACTTTCGATTTAATTTGCTAAAGTTCTGTGCTTGGCGTAAATTCAGTGGTCGGCGACCTTTCAACTATGTAACCGGGACGTTAGCAGGCTGCACAATGCAAAGAGCAGACACAATACGGAGACAACAAAAGGTCCATTTCCACAAAAGCTTTCCCGAAACAGGAGGCTCCAAAGAGGTTATGGACTTGGCAAACTGTTTGCTTAGGTAGGTACCACAAGGCTTTTGCCCTCACCGCACTGGGTTATTGTTTCTGACTTACAGTCCATTGCAGGATGAACCGTGTTAACTGCCGACAAACTGTTATGCAGTTTGGCAGACTTTAGGTATGTTATTGTGAATACAGATTTTGGAATAAATAAATAAATAATAATAAAGTTTGGAAAATTTGGAAAATGTGCACTTTCTGGATGATTTATACGGAGTTTGAACATCATTTGCGGAAAGCAACTTCCATCACATCTTAGGGCTCTATAAATACAGGATGTTTTATTCGTTTAATCCACTTAACGGGTCATTGTACTCGTTATTATGAACAACTTTCACTATGGGAGCAAATCCGAAATCGCGAAAAAAAATCAGCTGTTCCCTACACTTTAACGAGTTATGCGAACATAAGTGTAGGGAACAGCTGATTTTTTTTTTTTCGCGGTTTCAGGTTTTATGTCATAGTGAAAGTTGTTCATAATGATGAGTACAATAACCCTTAAGAGGATTCAAACGAATAAAATTTCACCCTGTATAAAATGTAGTCCCCAAGTCAAGTGTTTTTTATTTTCGTTCTTAGTCATTTATAACGTGGTTTTTCTGTATAAACGTTGTGTTGCACTCCCAGTAACTATATTAACACGGCACATATCCCGGGAGCAACATTTTCCTTCCACACAACACAGTCCATAGATTCAGTGTTTGCTAGAAGTTCCATGCAAACACAACTCCGCCTCTCGCCTTTCGGCGTAATATTTTCCTCTGTGCAGTCTGCGCAAATTGAATATTTACTCGGCAAATAATACAATTTGCTTTTACTATGTGTATAATAACGACTATTCTTGTACAGGACTTCAAGGCTCTTAAGGCGCTTGAATGACATTGACAGGGGGGGTTGTTCCTGCCATGGTTTTGGGAAAGTCCGAAAGGGATACCGGGACCTTGGCAACAGGCAAACGAAGGAACACGGGTGGGTTTTAGTCAGTAAAAGTCTGACACGCCCTTTAGCTCCGCCCAAAGCGGGAGAAGTCATTTGATGATATCCCAAACCCAACAAAAAAAAATAAACAAAAAAAATATGGGGTGGGCGTTGTTGGTATACATCAGTGGAAAACATTTGTGAAATTTTATTGAAAAAACAAGATGGCGGTATAGAACTTTTGTTGGGATGTGATTACGGGTTTTCTATTGTAATTAAATTAAATGTTCACTGGGTATTTAGCGGCCTTAGTTCCGATTTTAAGATTTTTTACATCTTCTATATATTTGATTGGATATCCCTGAAACTACTGTACAATAAAAAAAAATTGTAGGTAGGTATATCAAATTCGTCAGAGTCCGGTAACATAATAGTATTGGCCGTCGAAAACCAAATAGGTAAAATGAACTCAAACCTTTTTCCAGCTAAAATAACCTTTCATATCGAATTTCTTGACGAGTATTGTGGGGATATTTGATATGCAAGGTTATTTTTATTTATTGGTTGACCTAATACCGAGATTTTCAATATTTCTCTCATTGGTCTAGTGTCGGGATGTCCTTCCAGGTTCGAACCCATAGCTTAGGTCCAGCAATAAGGTATTGACGTTTTGGATTTTTTCAAAAGCTACAAAATGTCTGGATTTGTCCTCAGTTATAGCAATAGACTAGCCTCCGATTACATGGGACTTGAACATAAATTGGCGAAATGTGGGCGTATCATACTACTGTTTCGGCGAATACTGGTGCTATATGTCACGTTATAAATAATCTATATCTATTTAAAGCCACTTTTCTTATCTCTCTGTGCTACCACGTTATTCTTTTAAACTGCGCAAGGGATTTTGATGCGGTTTTCACCATCGTTTATATAATTTATTTAGCCCGCGACTTCATCTGCGATCCAAAATGAAAAGTAGCTTATGTCCTTCTCCAGGTCATGGTCTACCCATGTGCCAAATTTCATGCAAATCTGTTCAGCCGTTTTAGCGCGAAACTGTTACAAACAAACAAACTAACTTTCGCATTTATAATAAGTATTGGTAAGGATTCCGGAAGGTGTGTATTGTAATAAACCTACATATAATTCCCAGAATATCAGAAACAGATATTCCCGATGTTTTGTCAACTCGTGAAAACCATGCGAAGCAGAGGCGGGTCGCTAGTGAGCCTTTAAAATAAAATTTTGACTTCCGAGTCCAATAACCCCGTCGACTGTACCGTCGTAGGCACTAATTATTTGTATAACATGCGTCTGTCTCTTCTAGTTCCCGTTAGCGCGTGTCGGATTTATATTTTAGCACCTTGGTCACCTGCGCGTGTTCACTTCGTTAGTAGTCAACCTCGCCTGTACCTACCGGCAACCTATCGGTGTAACTTACGGGCTGATTATTTACTAAAATATGCACTATAAAGTCTATTTTTTAATCTGGTAGACTTATTTGACTCCAAATTAAAAAAAACAACAAACAATCACTTGAAATGTCAAATTAGTACTACTACCAAATTAGTACTAGTAGTAAAAACAGACTATAAAGTACTGGATTTATTGTACTCATTATAACACTAAACAAACGTGTTTTATTTACGAACCCCCCTTACTACAAATATATAAAAACTTTGCCTTAAGTTATATGACGAGCTTAAACATAAAAAAATATGGTTAAGACGTTAATCATTACTTAACTTTAACCAATTTTTATACGTAAAGTGAGAAGAAATTAGACTGAAAGATAGAAAAGATGAATTTAAATAAAATGTCTCGCATTTTAAGAAAATTTCAACATGTCCGTTATAGTTAGAGAAGTTTATGAAGACTGCTTTCAACAAGATTCATGTGTGAGGTGGACCTCATTTCACAAAGACCTCATTTGAATGCAAAATGCGATCGCTACATTACTCGTATTACCTATGTCCGTAGTCTGTAGGTATTCCATATATATTTCAATTCACGTTGGATTTATTCCTAGGACTAGTTGAACAAAATTTGTTCGAAAAACAGGCAGTTTAGAACAAAAAAAAAAACTTTGGCAATTATCGTTTTATTTTATCCCGCATACTTCTCAAAGGGCATTAAAAATTATAAGTAAAACCCAAAACAAACCTTCGTCATATTTATTTCGAACTCAAAATAGACATTAGAGTCCATTAATTTAACGGTTTCAAAGTTAATAAAATTCGCATACTTCGTTCGGTTAAATGTGCACATAAAACATCAGAAAAACAAGGCGGTGCGAAATAACGGCCTCAAAACAAAACATGGTACATTTGTTACGTTAATAGGCATCCCGTCAGTATAAAGGATGTACTAAATACCGTGAATTTACACGAAAAATATTAGCGTACCGATGATAATTGGTCTCTAGGGGCGCTAATAAAGTTGTGGGCTAGAAGACCGGTGAATTGGAATGACAAATAACGATAAATAAGGCGAAATAGTCGTTTTGTTGGTGATCTGTCAAGTTGACAGGTGAAGGACCGATCCGTTATGGCCAAACCTAACAATGGGCCACGCATGGAATTAGTATGTACTGTATGTTCATGTTATGATGATGATAATGTCGACGCGTACAAGACGGATTGTTTCCCCAAAAAAAATATTAATGTCTACTGACATTTTGTTTAGAAATCCTATAAAATACAGACAGAAATAGGTAATAACTTCAACTTTGTAATTCCCTAAACATAATGGAACAATAGTGTAAAGACAGCTTTAACAAAGTGTTTCAATTAAATTCAAGAAACTGCGACATTTCTATGAAAACATGAAATAAATAAATCATAGCTTTAACATCAAAGAGGAAAGCGTAATTAAGAAACTGAGCTGCCTTTTAAGAAATATATTATTTACTAACACGAACAAGTCATGTTTTAAAAACAAGTACATTGTACTTTAATGACATATAATATTTATCCAAAATCTGAATAAGTTAGGATTAATTACCATGCAAATAAAGGCTGGTCTCCCTGCGGCAAAATACGTGAAAATTTTGTAAAATTACGTAGTAGATTTAGGTGGTAAAATATGCTGGCCTATTTCTGTAAAAATATCTCA
Organism: Lithophane socia; assembly: GCA_947522985.1. Lineage (NCBI taxonomy): Eukaryota > Metazoa > Arthropoda > Insecta > Lepidoptera > Noctuidae > Lithophane > Lithophane socia. The sequence continues at coordinate 5,779,201 of OX383267.1, forward strand.
CCATATAAACTTTTGGTGATGTGAGCTGGCAATCGCTAGCGTTAGGTGGAGTGACAGCTCACTTTAAGCTCACTTCACCTAAGTTTTCACGGTGAAGTGTTTACAGAATACCACTACAGTATTCTGTAAATCTGGTGAGGTGTTTATAGAATAGACCGGCTGATGCTAGGGATTGACACTATTGAAAACTCACTTCAAATTCACTTCACCCAAGTTTTCCCGGTGATCGGTTGCACTTTGAGCGATGAAAACGCTATTTAGCAAGGCTAATGAAAATCGAAAATTCGTGAATTTTCCATAAATAATTCTTTGGCAGTTCCTTTGTAATTGATACGCCCACTGCCTCTGAGAAAAGGAAATTACTTTTGAGTAAGCGATTTGAGTACGACTTATGTTCTTGACCCGAATTGTTGACTTATGTTTTTCGTACTTAAAGTCAAGGCTGTATCTTAGGGACCGATTTGTTGAGTTATTCAGTTTTTTTTTTGAAGTTCTAATTTCTCCTTCACATTTCAAGTCCTATCTCCGTGTCTATTTTAAGTCCTTATCACCGTGCTGGGCATATCTAAGTGGCCAGTAGGTAGTCCATATCATATTGAAACTTTTTGCTTTATAAATCCGTATGTTTAAACTCGTCTCTCCTTCATTTGACTCTCCCTCCCTCACTCTCCCGTTCTCTTTATTCTTTGTACTCTGTGCGCTTTATTTTATCATCTTCTACGGTACGACTAGTTTGTGATTCTCTAAATCACTACTGCATCTATTGTTCTCTACGGTCTAAGATATAAGTTTAGTCAAGCTACTTTAGACTACTGCAACTTTACACCTTTTCGCTTTATTTTTCAACACATCTCCGTAAAACAGAACGTTTTTACTTTCTTTTTTTTCACTCACACCCAGATGGATAGCGATAGACATCTAAATCGATTGTGTGGCTCTCGGAATTAGTTTACACACACGTGCGAGTCTTTATTTATACTGCCAGTGATATACAGGGGCACATTGAAGGCTGACGTGACGGCTCGACTTATTGCACGCTCGACAAACGCTGGCTGTTTTATGGTCGTGAAAAACGACCGATATACATATTGGCTGAATAATAGCGTATAGGTGCCTTATAGATAGTATAGGGGCGTTTTGCTGGGTCGTACTGTTTGGGTCTGGGGAAATTTGAAGGCTCTTGTAATTCCAAACACGTCATGTCACGCGTCTGATTGATGTTGTTCGGCTGCCAAAATGTTACAGTTACAGGAGTATATAAGGATCGTAGTACGTGGCGTTTTATATTTTCTGCCTACCCCCAATGGAAGGACGCGTGAGTTTATGTAGGTATGTATGTTACAGTTCTAAAGTCTGTTTTTTTAATCTCATAGACTAATTTGACATTTCAAGTGATTGTTGTTTATTTATTTATTTATTTATTTATTTATTTATTTATTTATTTATTTATTTATTTATTTATTTATTTATTTATTTATTTATTTATTTATTTATTTATTTGGTACACCAACAGCAGTACATACAAAAACAATTAAGTGGGAACAGTAAGATAAAAATATACTGGTATGAATGCCTATTATAGGTATACACAACATTTGCCACAAGACAACATAGTAATAAAATAAAAATAAAACTTGAAAGAAACATAAAATACAATACAATAAGTAATCAAAATACAAAATATATAGATTACCTATGTATTTAAAAATTATATAAAACTTTGCCAGAAAAGGTAGAAGGAGAGAGAGTGAGAGATAACTAATATTATTTATAGGTTATTTTATGCAATCCCGTACCTCGGAGACTGATCTTCTGATCAGTTTGACATTTGCACCTGTCAAATTAGTCTGTGAGATTAACAAACAGACTTTAGTCACTTTCTGTTGTGATAAGAGACAGGCCTGTTTTCAAACGACTTAAAAAGAAGGTCCTTTTTTTTAAAACGTACGCATGTATTATTATGCCCGCGATCTTCTCAAAAATTCTTCAAACGATTGTTTCCTAACGTTATTACGGCCATTCCGAGCTTAGCACAATTTTACTAAACATAAGTGATTAAAGGAACCACTATTCAAACTCAACTTATCTACCTTTACACACGGCTACACATCAAGCTATACATTTCCAGTTTATGCTTATCTCGCATTTTAAAGCATTTCGATACAATGCTAGGTCAGCTTATACTGGAAATGTATAGCTTGATGTGTAGCCGTGTGTACCAAAACATAATCATTATTAGCCTAAATTGAATGAAAATGCTTGATGTTCGTTCCAGCAGTTTCATTAACAGCAGTTTAATCTAAATACATCGGATACAAAATTCAAATATCTCTCTTTCTTTGATGAATATCTCAGTTAATACACGTGTAGGTAATATCAAAGAACTGCTTTGACGTGACATAGGTTCATATATGACATTATACAGGGCGTTCATATACAACATTACAGGCTGTTAGGGTAAACACCGTTATCCTTGCAACCAGTGGTTTGGTTTCATTTATGGAACGTAAAATCAATGGAAAATTACAACTTTTTTTAAAAAATTTTTAGATCAAAATTTTACCACAAGAGACGCAAGGTCGTTGCCCTATGCACTAGGGCAACGAACTTGCGTCTCAACACGGGCGGGGGGTACGGGATGTGACCTGACCGGCAGCGAACGCGATCCCTCCCTTAGTCAGTCAGCTGTTTCGCTAGCAAGCACGGTGTCAGATAGAAACTTTTTAAAATCTTTTAATGAAGATAACGTTTTTTTTTTGTTGTGTTCGGTAATTTATTTTTATATTTAAGTCAACTACCCATGGTTTGAATGACAAGAGTGTTTAGCCTTACATCCTGTATATAGCGTGATATTAAATACGTATCGTAAACGAAGCAAAAGAAGTATGTAAGGATCGTAGCAGGTTAGGTTAGGATAGAGGTAGCGGTCTATAGTTTCTGCCTACGTGCATGGGAAGAAAGAGTGATTCTATGTAGGTGTGTATGTAAGTGTCTTCTGCCTAGCCTTTTCCCAACTATGTTGGGGTCGACTTCCAGTCTAACCGGATGCAGCTGGATACCAGTATTTTACATGGAGCGACTGCCTATCTGACCTCCACAACCCAGTAACTGGGTAATACGATACCCTTTGGTTAGACTGGTTGTCAGACTTTCGTGCTTCTGACGACTCGTAACGACTGCCAAAGATCCACAAATGACAGCCGGGACCAACGGCTTAACGGGCTTTCCGAGGCACGGAGGAGTCTCGATATGTGAAAATGGTCACCCATCCACGGACCAACCCCGGCAAGCGTAGCTTAACCTGATGGATCGACCCGAGCGGCTGTTATTACTTAACCACGAGCTCCTTCAGTGTGTATGTAAGTGTATACTATTAAATTGTAATCTAGGTCAAAGTTTGAGGTCGGAAAATGCTAATGTTATTATTACCTACCACTATTAAATGGTCTACGACGGTTTGGCACGCCACGTATTAATAGTCGCTTTGATCTACTAGTTTGATAAATCACGTAATTACCTACGTATTCGTTAATCAATGTCTATTGTATAATGTTCCTACGTGAGTAATATTTTGAGGAACTCGTAATAACAGCCGCACGGGTCGATCGATCAGGTTAAGCTACGCTTGCTGGGGTTAGTCCGTGAATGGGTGACCATCTTTACACACGTAGACTCCTCCGTGTCTCGGAAAGCACGTTTAAACCGTTGGGACCGGCTGCCATTCGTGGATCTTTGACAGTAGTTACGGGTCGTTAGAAGCCGAAAGTCTGTTAAACAGTATTACCAAGGCGCTAGTATTACCCAGTTACTGGATTGTGGAGGTCAGACGCTCCATGTAAAATACTGGTATTCAGCTGCATCCGGTTAGACTGGAAGCCGAACTCAACATAGTTGGGAAAAGGCTAGGCAGATTGATTGTGAATAATATTTTGGGGAATATTGGATTAAAGCTTTTAATTAACGTAATTTGTAAGTGCGTAGTCTCGTGTGAACAGATCGGCTGAATTTCCAATTAATAATAGGTACTATCCAGATACACATGTCCAGGTTTACTCACGATATTTTCCTTTCGAATTTCCAATTAGGCTAATTAAATTATTAAAGTGTTCTTCAGCACTGTGCAGTATCAATATTGATTTATTTATTTATTTAACCATTTATGTACACACTTAATAAACAGACAAGAAGAAAATAACAGAAAAAATACGTACAAAGGTGATGCTTATTTCTAAAGAAATCTCTTCCAGCATACCTGCGATAGGAAAGTATTTATGAGATGTAGACACCGTGTGTAAAATTCGAGAGAAAGTAAAATACATAAAATCAAAAACAATTATTATTTATTTTTACCTCTTCAACCTATCTTTACAGATATAAATCACAACTGCCCCGTTGGTCTCGTGGTTTCAAGCGCGACCACTAAGGGCCGGCGCACACCTGGTAAGGCGCAGCGCGGCGCGGTTGTCACTGACAAACAAATATTTTATCAATGTTGCGTGCCTAAAAATAAAGTTGACAATAGATAACCTGAGACGCGCGCCTCTTTCCGCGTACGGCGCGCTCTCGAGCTGATGGAAGTTTATTTATTATCAACTTTATTTCAAGTGATGCAAGCTCGATATTTGTTTGGCAGTGACGAATGCGCTGCGCTGCGCCTCGCCGAATGTGCGCCGGTCCTAAGGGTGGGGGTCCTGCGTTCGATTCCCAGGCCGGGCAAAGTGTTATTGAGTGAGACTATTAGGATTTTTTTAGTAACAGCCCGGAGTTTGGATTTTGGCGGTGTGATACCCCTGTGCCTCGGAAAGCACATTAAGCCGTTGGTCCTGCGCCTGATCCCTCTCCGGTCGTGTCAAATTGTGGTCCCATCGGACTATGAGAGTGAATGCACCTCATAGTCCGATGGGACGGTGACTGCGCAAAAACATGACATTGTGTAATATAATATCTCCTAAGTCGAAGTTTCGAGGCCTATTAGTATCAGCTTACTTCTCATATTAAAATAAATATTTCACAATTTCTGCAATGTAGGTAAACTGTTGGCACGTGTCTACTCCAGATTTCTCTCAAAATTATAACTAACAAACTTTTCATTAAAACACTTGAAACTTGGTTCAATAATATTTTAGGTAGGTAGGCACTTTACAGTACAGTATAACTTCTTAAGCTGTAATAATAAAGACTTAATTAAAAAAAAGCTGTATATACAAAAAAACATAACATTTTAACAGAGAAAAAAACTATGACATTAAAATTGCAGAGAAAATGAGTTTCTTATTTAGGTACCTATATTCTTTACATACGGCGTCTAAAACCGATTCACAAAGCTAAACTACAAGACAAATTGCATACTTCGATAATCTCTAGAGATATGAAGACATACCTACATTAGTAAGAAAGAAAACTTACTACATGGTCTTGAGAACTCTACATCTTATGCTTTAAAGTTGGCAATACGACGTGGTTCCATTTCCCAGCACTCAATTTTCAAAGAGTTTTTATTAAGAAGCCTTGGGACACACTAACTGAAAACATGCATCGAGTTAATGGAATATCTGACTCGATAAGTTTTCCTCGCCTTTTCATAAAATAAAATGGTTCAGTCACTGAGAACTTTACTGAGTATGGGGTGTTTCCAACTCGGTTTAAAATTATTTAATGTTAACTGAACCTTTTGGGTAAAATTGAGCTTCAAACAGCATTATTTACGAGGAAACGCGGTCACGTGGGCGTTGGCGTTCATTCCATACAAACGTATTCTGTTTTCTCTCTGGTTGCTGATAGTAGAGCAACAATATTTTTTACGATATAATGTATACCTGAACAACAGAAGTCCAAACCCAAGATTTGCCAGCGGGCAATGGAGCGCAGCATATTAGGTGTCAAGCGAACAGACCGCGTTATGAACACCACCCTGCGCCCCATAACTCAAGTAGCGGATGTTGGAGAAAAAACAGCCAGGCTGGAGTGGGAGTGGGCCGGCCACGTCGCACGAATGCACCCGGAGAGATGGGCAAAGATCGTCACTCACTGGACCCCTGAAGGAGGACAACACGGTCGAGGTAGACAACGGCGAAGGTGGTGTGACGATCTAATCATGTTTGCGGGGCCAACATGGCCAGAAATCGCACAAAATAGAGAGCTTTGGAACGAAAAAGGGGAGGCCTTTGCCCAGCAGTGGGACACACAATAGGCTACGAAAACAAAAATGAATATCTGCACTGCTGCCCAATACTCAGGGAGAAAAATAAGTTTGTAAGGAATAAATGCGTGATTGTGTTTCCTCTTAAGATAGACAAAATCATAAAAAAACATTTAAGTAGTTCCCTAATAGGGAATATGCATGTGATTCAAATATAGGCCAATATTTTTTTAATGAACTATATTACTTCAAAATTATGCCTCTAACAATATTTTTGAATAAAATTTCTTTTCGAGCGAGAAATTAATTTTTAAAATGTCCCAAAAAACTGTCGGTAATTCAAATCCTTGAAAAGCTAAGAGCGGACGTGACGTAACAATCCAGGATAACAATCAAAATGTCAATGTCAAGTCAATCAATAAGTGTCAAGTCAATGTCAAACGCTCCTACAAAAAGGAGTGTTTGACGTTGACTTGACAGTTGCTTGTTTGTTTTCACGGACTGTGACGTCACCACACCAAGCGCGCCAAATGGAGGGCGTTTAAATAGCCCAGATCGGTTGGATATTTTTAAACATTTTTTTAAGTACTTTAAATTGCTTTTTTGCCGTCGATTTTTTTTTAACTATTATTTGACGATGTAAACTATCGAATAAAAATATTTAAAAAATACATGCATATTCCCTATTAGCGTCATACATGTTGGAAATAAAGCAATAGTTGGTAGGTTCTATACCTGTCAAGTTGTTTTTAACGCGTAGGGATAGCTCAGCGGGGCAATTCCCTTATTTTTGGGAATGTTCACATTCGCATCTCAATTATTTATTATTATTTATTTATTTATTTATTGATAAGAAAGGTACATTTTAAGTTTTATAACGTACATAATGTCCAACAAAACTATGCACATAGTTTGTCTGTTGGATCAATATTATTATTCTTTACTTATTATCTTACGAACTAAATTAACAATTACATATAGTAAATATAGTGTATTTTTATTAATTCTAAATATTATATAGTAGAATTATATAATGTTATGTATGTATAATGCTAATGTAGCGTTCTGTCAAAAAAACCATCAATTTAGCAACATTTTTGGCAAGTTTGACAGATTGCGACTTGATGTGAACGTTTTTTAAGGCTCTTACATAATAGCGCGATTCGCCGCGCGACGCGAATTTTAACAAAACAATTTCTGAGAAAACTTCACGGCGAACAATGCGGCGGCGTCGCGTCGAATCGCGCCAGTATGTAAGAGCCTTTAAGTAAGAGAATTAGCCCTCAGGTGTTTTAACCATTAACAAAGTCAGACATTAGTCAAAAATACACCCATTCGACCAAATCTATACCAATAAAAGAACTTAACCACAGTAAACCCAACTCAAGTCTAAGAATAACACAATAAGAACCTTAACATCGCACCTTATAGGGCAGTACAATATCCCTTTACAGCAACTAACAAAAGTTTGCATGTCGCGCTGTAATAAACACGAATACTCACAATTTTTAACTTAACTCACAAACCGACCCCTATACGGCATAGCGTTAAGAAACATCGCACGCCTAATGGCTTTCTAAGAAACGACAAAGCATTCACAAGTCACATTTGTAGTTTCTCTTTATTCAAAATCGGATGGAAATAAGGTCTATTATCGTCAAAAGAACCCTAGATACCAGGCTTTCGGCGCCTTTATGAAACTAAATTATTGCAGTTACTTAGTTTTGGTAAGTTGAGTAGTTCGCGATGTCAACGAAAGTACAAGTGAACGCTCAACTTACGAAATAATATGCGTCGCATAAAACTTTATTAAACGTTAAAGTGTTAAGTTTGAAAGTTACTTGTAAGACATTAACTTAAATGAGGGAACTAGCTAAAATTGTGCTAAAGTATTTTATACTTTCGTAATTAAACAATGTAGCAGATTGTGTTTGGGTTTACTTACTCCCAAATTGTACATGAAAACGTAGACATTAAAAAAAAATGTTTTTCATTTTCGTATCTACTACGTGACGATTCGAACGTGACGTATACCCATTCTTTTGTTTCCATTTTAAATGTATTCTTTTAAAAGGCATTTTAATTGTTAGAACTTTGGGATTATTCCTTTCTTTTTTTCAAATTCTTAATTCAAAATTTTAACAACGGTAAATAAGTACTATGTTTGTTATTTATTCTACATCAGACGTTCAGAATAAATAAAGCATTTTCCCAACTGACGTAAACCTCTTAAATCGGCCAATTGTAATTACTGCGCCGCAATCCCATTTTATCTAGGTCATCGAATCTTCTTCGACGTCTTTCGAATATATGCGACCCTCTTCATCCACATCAGACATTCCAGGATAATTTTTGCAAGGAAACACACTTTTCCACTTATGTGAATTTTCGGTTGAGAAAGTTTCTCCATCTTGCTCTAAGTGATTGTACAGAAACTGAACTAGGTACCTACCTATATATCTATCTATACTATAATATAATAAAGCTGAAGAGTATCTACCAGCCGGATTTGAATTTTTTTTTTGGTATCTGATAATCCATTTCTTGAGAAAGGTCATCACGCTATGGCCATTAGGAGCCGTGCAATAAGAAAAAAAAAAGACAGAAAGAATGAAAAAAAGCGTGCCGGAAATGTGGCTGATAATTTAATATGTCGTGTATCTTCTCACGACTTCAATGCGGGGAGAAGTTACTCAAGAAATAAAATTGTATTGGACACTTACGGATGCCAGAGTAAGTTTAAAGTTTAGAAGCAGTTTGATATGAGCGGAGTTTAAACTTTTGAAATAGTTAGCTTTGATGTTTTCCTGCCTGTGTCATTTACAAGTTTGAGCTTGCAACACTGTCCGATATGTTATGCGCTCACTGTAGCGCGGCACGTCATTAAATATACACGCCACTTGCACGTACTAGATGATAAATATTGCTCGTCTGTTGCCACTTCACCGGCTGGTACTAAGTATCACGCAAACATTTTCAATATTTGCTGCTGGGAAAATTTTTGCTCTATTTTTTCCCTATTTTTAGGAAAAATAATTTTCCACGAAACCTCGTGGGTGTTTATTTAATAATGTTGTTTTAGGTTACCTAGTACCTGAGCACCGAGCTCTGCTCGGGTGAAAATAGAGAAAACGAATTTTCCCAGAAATGAAATACATATAGCTAGATCGATTTTTTGCCCTGGTAAACCCCTGTATTCCAACTTTCATTGAAATCGTTAGACCCGTTCTCGAGAACGTGATTACAAAAATAAGGTGTATATTTTCATACAGAAAGTCTCTTTCACTATGGCACCAAACCTGAAATCGCGAAAGAAATCCAGCTGTTCCTTTATATTCGCATAGCTCGTCAAAATGTAGGGAACAGGTGATTTTTTTTTTCGTGAGACCCCATATTAATTGATTTCGTATAGGAAAAGATACATACAAATTTTGCTCATTTATTAATAATAGTATAGGATATTCTTTTCAATCTACACACGTAACATTTTGTAATTTGACATAACAAACCACTATGAAATAAATAGGGAACGGTCGGTCCCAAAAATATCTTTGGGACTTTTTGACATTTGCATGACAGCGGTTTTCACTTAACCGGTCACTTTCGTCCTAAACCCTGACTAAGGTAGACCCTACGGGTAGACCGCATTTATCACATCAAAATATGATTAACCTTTGATATGAAGCCGGCAAATGGATGGGACGCGGCTGTCAAAGGTTTTAGAGCAAGGGACTCAAAAAATCACGCATCACTCTGAAAAAGGGTTTCCATCAAAAAGCTTTTAGCGACCTAGATATTTTCGGAATTATGTTACAATAACCGGACAACCCTGCGGTCATACTTGGGCGATCGTAAGGATATGGACGTGGTACGCGATCAATTAGAATCAAATCGGTTTGAAACAAACGTCTAATCCATATTCAAATAAGTTCGAAAAAAAAATTGAGCATAAATGTCAAAATGACAAAACAAATAAGTTAGAATAAGTTACGTAATTAGATAGCAGCTTATGTCTAGTAGTAACATTGTAATGAAATAAGTAACATGAGAAGGTTGAATGCCTTGTTGGTTTAGTGACAACGACGCAAACGCAACTGCTGAACATGAGGTCCTTGGTTCGATTCCCAGGTCGGGCAAAAGTATTATTGGGTTTTTTCCATCAGGAATTTTTCAGTAGCCCAGAGTCTGCATTTGTGCCCTGTTGATGGCAATAAGCTCGCCCCCTATTACATGGGACTTAATCATAAACATATTGGCGAATGTGGATGTACTTACCTACTATGAGTACAGCTCTACCTAACCCTTTGGGAAAACAAGGCGTGATGTTTTGTATAAGGAAAAGGGTTCCGACAAGGTAAGTACCGTGTTAACTGGTTAAGCTCGGAAAAGCTTTCCAACACATACCCAAAGTAACAAAATCTTCAGTCTCAGGTTCTTTAAAACAAAGTCAAAGTCAAATAATTTATTTCAAATAGGCACATAAAAGGCGTCTTTTGAACGTCAAAAACAAAGAAATAGAACTGATTCTAGTTGCCCCTTCCAAAAGGTAGTTTTCTTATGGAAAAGAATGGGCAAGAAACTCCACCGTTACTCTTTTAAAAATGTTTTACAACAAAAAGAGGATCATCACATCAATGATCCGTATCGTTAAGCCCACTCACCCATTAATTCTTCACAAAATTTAGCGATAAGAGTTCTTAGGTTATAAAACAATTTACAACTCCGAACCATTACGCCGAAGTCTCATTTTTGGTTTGTCCCTGACAGCAGATATAAAAACACATTATGATATTTTCTGAATTAAGAAAAAGTCGAGATGGATATCGTATTTTTTAAATCAAAGTTTCATTGCGCCCGAATTTGAATTTGAAATATCGCTGTCTTACGTTTAAGATTAATTCATAAAGTCAGCCTTACTCAAACGGGCACAATTGCAAAACTTTTTGACAAGTAAAGCGTTGGAAATTAACGTTGTGCCAAGTTTTGGTAAAGTTCGTGCGAATTGTTTGCGAATTCGAGATCCGCACGAGACATTGCCTTGACGACAAAAAAACGCGGGAACATTTGAATTTGGAATTCGGTGTTGCCATAACTCCCGTATTTATTGTCTCGTTGCGTTCAGTAACCGCTTTTTGTGTTCGTATTCCAATGAGGAACGACCTTGTCAGCGGGTATCAAGCCAGTCATCCGTAACAATTTATAAAACCGTGTTTTTATATCACCATGAATGCCCAATCTCTCAGACCAAATTTGAAACAGCATTTTGTATCATAAAGTGGGTAAACTTAAAGGCTAGTCGTGTAGTTCTAATGGCTATCGATTTTATACCTCTGTTTTTATTACATCGTAGTTTTATTACTGGTATGTTTGTTTTTTGAAAGCAGAATATAAATAAGCTCAAGGTGAACCGTTTAAAATTCTGACACTACGAATACCAAAAACTAAAAGGTTATAATAGTAAGTGGTTAATTAAGGTACAATAGTACCTACACACGGCTACACGTCATTTTCAGTTTATGCTAATCTCGCAATTAATAGGATTTCCGTACAATGCGAGGTTAGCTTATACTGGAAATGTATAGCTTGATGTGTAGCCGTGTGTACAACTGAAAACTTTAACATCTATAAAATTAAATAGATTTGAAATATCTATTCATAACAACTTTTCTCTGGAATTAAGTTGTACTGTGAACATTATAAGCTAGTAAATCATAGTAATTAATTGAACCGCAATGAAAGCTTTAGTTAGGATAAGCAATTTATTCTGAAAACGATAAAATCTTTTATTAGACAACTACAACTCTTGAATGCCAAGAACCTGATAACGTTAATGCAACCAGTAAGAGAAATACAAAAATAGAAAAGCCATATAATTACACAAAGTTACAATGTTTAAGCCCAGGTAATCAGCTTACGGACGATTCCTATAATTTACGGACTGTTATTGGTTAAAATTAAGATTCTTGTATCTTTACCAATATTGAAGGAAATACCTCATAGTTTGTTATGACAAACTATGAGGTATTTCCTTGTTTTTCCTTCCTATGAGGTAAACCCTCCCATTTATGTAAGTAGCTATCTCAGGTAAAACTAGCATGCAAATTAGATGCCCGGCAATAAAAATGCTACCATTGGTAAGCAAAACGATTCGATTTTGCTTATAGGAACCGAGCATAAGCAGGAAATAGTATTAAAAACGTATCTTAAAAAGTTATATGGGGCCACTTCTGAAGCATGACCTACCAAACAAAAAAAAAATCATTAAAATCGATTCATAATTGGCGGAGTAGTCGCATAACAAACACAAAAAAAAACATAGAGACGAATTGAGAACCTCCTCCTTTTTGAAGAAGTCTGTTAAAAATCGCTGTCGCTATAAAATCCATGGTTTTATGAACCAATGTAGTTGAAAGCGTGACAAGCTCTTTCACACATTCATTTTCCAATCGGCCGCAGTTACAATTTCAATCACACTTAGCAAAATAAAGTGTTGGCAGATACCCTCGAATAGACCGAATAGGGATCAATTAACAACAGTTTGAAAAGTAATTTAAGGCAGGGTCTTCACTCATTTATCAACTTCCCACCAGAAACTTTGACCCAACTTTCGGCTCTTTACATTATCACTGCCATTAGCAATCACATAACAACACAAAACTAATATATGGTTGATGATTGATGGTTGGTTGGTTAATGGTTGCCAGTCAAAACTATGACGTAGAAGGTCCAAAGCGAAGATGGCGAGATGAGCTGACTGCTTTATGAAAAAAATTGCTATTGCCTGCGGCTTTGAACGTGTGGGACGTCGGACATTATTCCACGGCAATGTAGGTACTACTGGGATATAAAGTAACCTTTGACATGTACCAATTTGATTGAAATTCATTCAGCCGTTAAGGCGTGAAAAGGTAACAGACAGACAGAGTTCCTTTCGAATTTATAATATAGTACGGATTAGACCACAACGGCAAATAAATACACATTAATAATGGAGAGGAATTTATCAAGGAATGGGACAGCATTGGAGTTATAAAATAGTAATATCGACTACAAGATGTTTTATATCCTTACAAAGATAATAATAAAATGAAATATCGTATCCTTCAGATCTTAAACGCACGTAAGCGCATAAAATTATACGCCCGACACACAGTCAACTTTAAATGTTTTGTTTGTACAAAAACAAAATGTCAGCCGTCTCAAAATAAATTACAAGCTAAATATAATAAGGAAAACATGTTACAGAAACGGATATTGCTCGATTAAATTATTAAGAAAATAAAAGGGACGCTTTAACGTGTCTGTCTGCCATGACATCTGACATTTAGAAATATCTCCGTCTTTGATAACAGGGAAAATTATTATAAACAAAGTGTCTTGGAAATCAGGACGTCGACAATGTCTCAAGTTTATATCTTGGCAACATCAACACCTCATTAAATTGTTATAGAACGTTATTATTGGACGCTCATAAAAAATCTTAAATCTGACTTTCTTTAAGGCTATGTTCGTAATTTTAAAGACTGTATTTTCCGATTTAATGCTTTTGTGTATTATTTTGAATCCCCATTAAAACGAGAAATAGGTAGGTACTTTAATAACCATTACCCTTTGCAAAGTTGCAAACGATTTAAAATCCAACCTAAAATTTTATCGTAATCGATAACGAGCCTCATTCAGATCCCTATTGGCTCTTATCTGTGGTACCCTTTTAAATGACCCACTGGATATGACCTATAAACGCCGTAAGCTAATGACCAGCAGAGGCGACCATAAAATATGATCCACATACGAGAAAATGCTCACGTAAAAGCGACCGACTACATAATGCAGCTGTTATCGGAACCGTGTCCGCATGTAGGATAATGAATGGGCAGTTTTATTCGGCCATTGTGCATTTAAATTTAATTCTCTCAATAGAATTAATTCAGAATGGCGCTGCCAAGAAAACTGTTCGGGTAACAAAATCGATTGTTAGCTCTAGAATTTTCTAGAGTGCACTGCAGAGGTTCTAGGAAAAATAACTTTAATACTAGCTAAAAATATACAGGTAATAAACGGGTAAATAAATTAAACTGTCGACGACGTAGCGCGTCCGCTTGCATACGTTTTTAAAATATAAAGAACCTAATCCCTGTCTCCACGTAAGATATGATAAATATATAGCGGCAATGCAATTTCTCGCACGCTCCCCGTTTAATAACTTTAGTGGAACGACCTTAGGACCCTGGCCTTTTTCCAGCACAGGCGACCGACTGGCACAGAAACTACTATGTCATAAACGTTTACCAACGCATAAGATAAAAAATGGTTAGGTATTTTTACAGAGCAAGAATATAGTAACGGAGTTTTTACTCGTAAAAATACTGAGATAATTATATTAGCTGCAGAAAGAAGTAGGTAGAGAAATAGATGGAGTTATTCAGTACACACCGAATCATCTGCTAATCGAGGCAAGGAATGGTTCTCAATCTATCATCCGATTAATTGACGACCTTTCATACTTTGCACAAAATTGGGTCAAAACCAGTCAACAACTTGGCGTATAATTCTCCTAAAAGAGTACGCAATTTCTTCAAGACCGGCAGGCCATTGACCGGAATAAAAATGATAAAGAAAAGTAAAGTAACTAAGTGCCTATACAAACCCAATCAGTAGGGTATTGAAGACAACGACTACTATTTACTGAGAATAAGAAACTCGACAATTAAGCTATCAAAGTAAGTAAACATGAAGACCTTGTGAATGTTTCTTTAACACTTGACTTAACAAGATAAACATTTAAGTCAACTGTAGGCGGACTAATCGATAGAGAATTTCATTTTTATTGTGTCACCAGAAAAATATACGGTACATAATTTAAATTCATATTTATTCAGGTGACACTAAAAACTCTAGAAGCGTGTAATCGCATACATGAAGAGAAACATGAATATGAAACAAAAAAAGATAAAGAATGATAATGCCATGAGATTCTATACGCCCCTATGGAAAATAATTACGATACGAAAAGGAAAATGTTTTTAGGACTACCTTAGTTCTATTTAGATACACCGGTAAGTGTAGATGCCCGCAGTGATAGATAGCGTTGTCATGTTGAATAATTAGCCAGTGCCAAGCCGGGTAATTAAGACTGATCTAGCGATTGAACTGAACTCTGATTAACCTTCTGACTTGTGGGAAAATATAGAAGGATATGAATGTATACGTGGATTCAGAGCATGGAATCATTGTTTACCGTTCCAGTGTCGTGTTTTGTGTGTCATTCCGTGTCATGATTATGATCCCCGGTCAGCATAATTATAATTAGCAACAATGCAGTTGGTGAAGCCATAGTGGCAATGTTATTGTGAAATTGCAATTTGATATTCTATCAGAGCCATCAATGTTAGAATCAGCTAAATTATTTTTTTAAATCTTCACGTGCCTATCCAAAAGCCAATAGTAAAGATCCTATAATAACCTATCTGTATTTTTATGGTGTACATAATAAAGAGTATTCTATTCTATTCTATCTACACTAATAATATTATAAAGAGGAAAGATTTGCATTTTTGTGTGTATGTTTGTAATAAATAAACTCAAAAACTACTGCGCCGATTTAAAAAATTCTTTCATCATTAGAAAGCTACATTCACCCTGAGTAACATAGGCTATAATTTATAAAATTTACACGCAGGCGAACTCGTTGGCGGCAGCTAGTAATAAATAAAGAGCTAACATGTAGAATTTTCTCGAAGTTCCAATTCAGCGAGGAAGTAATTTAGCTCGAAATTGTTAAAAGTAATTTAGGCATATTATAACTTTGTCACGTAAGCGCGAAACCGGCTTGCCTCTTAAGTTTGCAGAAATGGCGACGGAATCCTCTGGCGTAAGGCTAAGCACATATCGACCGCGCCTCTACTATAATTCCAACGCACCGATTTTGACTGAATGCAATCGAAATGACGGAAAGTCAGTATTTGCTTTGAGATACTAACGACAGCAAAGAAGCAAACATACAATGACATTGTGAGTGTAGTTCCAATTTTAGTAAGTGATTTAGGTGGCAATATGGAAATGGGCGGTCGTAGCAATTAACTAATTTGGAATATAATAATAATAATAATAATAACCCCACCGCCGTATCTCTACGTTGACGTCGTGGTGGGGCTTGTGCGCTCCGAACTTTAGGTCTGTGCCGGCAGAGTTTACTTTACCGGAACGGGGCTAGGGTGAGGAGCCAGACCAAGAGAGATACAAAAACCCGCAGGGCAGCTTGTGGCGAGCTGTTGGGCAGTAGCGACCCCACGGACCCTACCTCCCGGGAGAAGTCTTGTTCCTCATCTCTGGCTTGCCTTTATTGGCCGGCTGGAGTGAACACTGACGAGGAACAGAGCTCCCACCTCATTCTTGCCTTTATTGGCTGGCTTGAGTGGAGACTCGCAAGAGCAAACGTGCTCGGAGGAAGGAAGTATTCCAGTAAGTGCTCGTAGGGATCTTGACCATCTTCCGGGCTCTGGAATTGTTCTGAAAGCCGTGGAATACCTCTCCACTCCTCAAGCACCTCAGGAAGTGTTGCCCCCTTGTCGCTTCGTCACTTTGTGCTAGCGACCGTGTTCGGGGGCCCATTATTGAGTGTGCAAGTCACCCCCTGCCATTTTATCCGTGTATACCATAACATTGATCAGGCAGGGGCCATAGTCTTTCCATAGTTTAATATAACTAGTTCACTAAGCCACTCATACCATAATCCAATATCTTTTTTTTTCCATAACCTGCAATAGTCCTACTCCAACCGGGGATTGTCCTTGGCCGCACATGTATAGTGCGAACAGGGATAATCGTCGGTTGGTGACTCATTCCATTAAAAATGTCTAACGGGCCTCTGCGAGTTGGCTTCGGCCCCTCGTATGCCTTCCAAAAGACCGGGACCCCATGGTCCCGAGATATGTTAACATATATAATAATAATAATAATCATTTTATTTCGGAAGACAAGAAACATCCATAATTTGTTAGTAAACAATTTACCTTAAATAACTATGTTAGTATACATGCAGATGGGACAAATAATGGACGAGCGGGCAATCAAATTTCCCCGCAATGACACTCAAGAGACTGTTCGCGCTGCCCCGGACCCTCTGCAGTAGCGACGCGGCACGCTTACGTCTGATCGCTGCAAAGCCATCAGTGTGCGCATCAGCAAACATTCCCGACGCACTGCAGAAACGTGGCAGCCCCAACAGCATCCTGAATGCATTGTTGTATTGAACACGAAGAGCACTGATGGCTTTCTGCGTACAACTTGTCCAGAGGCTGCACGTGTAAAATGTTTGACAATATGCTTTAAAAAGCGTCACTTTCACCTCACACGTGCAACGAGCAAACCTACGGACAAGCATGTTGCATCGAACCGCCAATGCTCTTCGTTCCCTTTCTACATCCAGATCATCTTTAATGCCCGCAGTAACAACATGGCCTAGATATTTAAATTGTTGAACACGGTTTAAGATATTACCTGCAAGTTTAATGGCCGGGAAACTTTCTGAGGTCTTAGCTCCAAAAATAAGAACCTCACTCTTCTTGGCATTGTATCTCAACCCGTGTTCCTCAACATACCTTTCACAAACATTTAAAAGCTTTCTCAAGCCTGAGACTGACGGGCTCAATAGTGCCATATCATCGGCATAGCTGATATTATTAAAAGCTACTCCATCTATAAAACAGCCGGCCCGCAGGCTACTGAGCTCACTAATGAGTCCGTCTATGTATAGGTTAAACAATATCGGAGAAGTCAAACCACCCTGTCTGACCCCACACTGCAACCTATACTCATCAGAATTGGCCTCAGCCCAACGCACACTGTTCACCTGGTGACCGTACCAGTACCTAAAGATGTTTATAATTTCCAATGGTATATTTGCTTTGCGTAACTTTTCCCATAACTTGTCATAATTCACCATATCAAAAGCCTTTGACATATCGAGGAAGCAAGAAAAGACAGGACTCTGATTATCTACATAATAGCTTACTGCCTTTTTCAGGCACACTATAGCCGTCTCCGTTGACAGTCCCTGACGGAAACCGTGCTGAGCATCATGCAACGTAATATTCTTCTGTAAGAAGGTGTTCAAGAGACTATCAAAAACCTTTGCCACAATCGTTGCCAGAGATATCGGTCTGTAGTTTGACTTGTCCGACATGTCACCAGTTCTATTTTTAACAATAGGTACCACTACAGTTTTCATCATGTCACTAGGCAGATAGGAATGCGAGAGACCGAAGTTATACAACAATGCTAAGACTCGGGGCAAATGCTTACCAGCATGCCTTAGATGCTCAACACTGAGCCCGTCGTGTCCGGGTGACTTACCACGTTTCATTTGACTAATTGCATTTTTTACTTCTTTAGCTGTAAATCTTATGGTAAGATTTTTCGGTATTGACGGCTTGGTACTGAAATCATGGTCTCCCGACGACGACGGAGGTCCCAGTGGTGAATCAATTACAAATACATCTTTAAACATGTTAGATATGTCAGTGGCGTCAGACAGTCCATCGACACTCACCGAGAGGACAGTTGCATGGTTCATGTTTTTAGTGCATTTCCAAAAATCCCGAAAATTATTTTTGTTATGATGTGATGCAATCTGATCCATAACTATTTGATCCTGGTGGTCCTGGCACCATTTCAGCTTAGATTTGAACACATTTCTAGTTTTCACCATATTATTGTATGCTTCACCGTGTGAAGGCTTACCCGCTGACACCCATATCAGAAAACTAAGTCTGGCCTCCCGATGAGCTCCGCCAACATGCCGATTCCAGCCTTTAATATAACCTCCCTTCCTTTTGCAAGGCGGTCCATCAAATGAAGCAATAGCAGCGTCGCTCAAAATCATTATTAAATTATTATACAATTTGTCAATTACTAGACGATGTTCTAATTTATCACAATTCATGTCACAACAATTACGGAGGTCATCAGGAAAATCAATAAATTTTAAATAATTATTACATAATTCATTATATAAGGTAAACTGTTGCAAATGTCTATTACCCCATAAGATTTTATTCGATTTACAATTATTCATAGGATTTAAATTCGGATTAATAATGTTTAAATTACAATAAACAAATAAAGGAAAGTGGTCTGACCACGTCACATCATATTTTATATTGACACTAGTAACTGACTGAAAGGCCGACTCCGTTACCACACAATGGTCGAGCCATCGTTTACACCCATGAGCCTCGCTCACGAACGTATACGTACCACAGTCAGTACCTAACATATTTATGTCAGCACACACCCACTTTTGTTCTACGCAAAAACTGTGCAACTCGTTACCAAATAGTTCATTAGGATGGGAATTAAAGTCACCGAGTATATATGAAGATCCTACCTGCTGTTCCTCAATGATTGCGTTAATTCGACTCAGACAGTCTGTGAACTCACTCAGGTTCTCTGCACAGTTGGTTGGCATATAAACACTGAACACCAAGATTGATCTATCACATAACACTATTTTTATCGCTGATATCCGCACCGAACCACAATCAATCACTGATACATTCGAAAACGCGCTTTTCTTCCACAATACTGCGACCCCTCCATAAGGCCTGCCATGTAATAAGCCCGCAGCCGTGTCCACCGCCGATGTCCCAGTGTAACTAAAACCAGAGTCAATTCCACCAAGACATGAGAGGTCATGAGGCATAAGCCAAGTTTCCTGCAGTGCTATGATATCTGCTGATCCACATAATATCCTCACGCTATCTATAGATCGTTTGACGGATTTACAATTAAAACTAACCATGACACACTGTTTGTTTTGCATTGAACTCATTTTGTAGTTTCGTTATCGCTAATCCTTTTATTCGCAATGTGTACAAAGCGACGGAATGAAATTCCATCGGGCCATAGTTTTGCATCCATGAAGACATTTAACTTTAGTCTGGGGACAAAAACTTTATACGCGTCATAATCTCTTTGTCTTTTCACATTTATCCTTTCTAAGGAGATTTGTATACCAGTTTTCTGCCGAATATAGCTAGAAATATCCTCTGGTGATGCGTTTTTGGCAACATTATTAATGAACAACGGAACTTTAATGTCTGCCGCCTTGAATTTTTCCTCTGGTTGTAAGCTTGCCTCTCCCCTGGAACTAAGAAACTTATTTCTATATCTTTTCCTTTGCTTTATTTTCCATTCTCCTTCTTCATTTCCCAATTTCCATACACCTCCTTCACTTGCAATTTGAGCAAAGGATTTTATCTCGGGATGGGAGTCTATGTTGTTGATGTGATCCCCTCCGCTAGTAGACATAGTTCGCACCGATTGCGCAACGGGTTTCACCGTCTCAACGTTAATTTGAGATTTATTTTTTGAACTACCCACAATCACTTGATCATTCATCACTTTATTTAGTGGTCGTAAACTTGCATTTTCAATCACAGATTTTGATGCGTTTGCATTTTCGTTGCTGGGTGAATATGGGGTTATAGGCTGGGCCCGAGGGTAAATTTTCCAAATGAAAAATAAAACCATTTATTACTGGATTGGGCTATTGACTAAGGTTTGACGGCCCAGTTTATCGCCTATCGACGTTTTTCTCTATATCGTGGCGAAAATTAACATATATGTAAGTCCTTATTTCGTATATACAATTATTATCATCTTGGTTTCAGATTCATCGCCAGAATCAACACTCAAAGAACATGCCTATTTCAAGTATTCTCAGTCAACGTTGCTCACAATTGAAACTTTAAAATTTGTTGCAACATTATCAATACTTTCAACGATATTTTAACTATAAAGTCTTGTTCAAATAGTTTGCTTTGTGTTTACTCAGTAAAGGCTGCCAAGTTTACTTACTAAACAATGCAATAATGTTCAATTACAATACAACAGTCTTGAATTTTGAAAGTCCTTATTTACATTTTAAGTTTACATTGTATAGTATCTGGTCTATCTAGGTACTGCTATAAAATTTCTATAGGGACTTTAAGAGTAGGTAGGTATATGTCGTCGTATATATCGTATATAAGTAAATAAGGACTTTCAAAATTCAAGACGATTGTTTTGAATTTTGAAAGTCCTTATTTACATTTTAAGTTTACATTATCTAGTATCTCTAGGTACTGCTATAAAATTTTAATAGAGACTTTTAGAGTAGGTATATATCGTCAAAATGTAGGTCATGCGTGGGTGTCATAAGAGGCAACTAAGGGATAATAATATGAAGAGGATCGGCAGAAGTATTTTCAACTCTTGAATTTAGGAACAAATCTTGATTCTATTGCCTCCCTCTGTAGTGCTAATATGCATAACTACGGTGCTTTAAATGGATTGCGGCTGTCATCAAGCGTTTTGAACATTCTTCTTCTTATCGTGTTGATGGGATTTCAAATTGTGTCATCCTAGAACTTGCGGGAATTACGTTGTCAGCACAGTATAATAATATATGTTCTTATAGTTCAGCATAGTATAGTATAATAAATAACCTACAATGTTCCCACTGCAGAGACACAGGCCTCCTCTCTGTGAGAGGGAGTGGGCCGTAATTCACCATGCGGGCCCATTGCGGGTTGGTGGATGTCACATGTAAGATTTTTGTTTCTAGGACATGCCAGTTTCCTCACGATGTTTTGAGAGCAGTGGTGATGAAAGTAACGTCGATAAATTATTTCAACTTGCAGATAGGCTACGCAGGACATAATGATATTATGTGCCTCATAGTTTGAATATTTGGCAATCATTAGCCGACTGCCCCAGAAGGAGGGTAATGTTTTTCGTTTTTATATGTATGTATGTTTGTATGTATGTATGTCTATTTCTTTGGCACGCTCTATAGCCTAAACGGCTTGATGGATTTTAACATTTGAGTTGACGTTAGATTCGTCTGAATTGTGGGAGTGACATAGGCTATAATTTTTTTTATATATTTCATCTGCAAACAAAAAAAAAGGGAGCGGAGGTTTTTTTTTAAAAATAAATTACAATATTGCTATCAAATAAAAGCTAGTAGTTAAGTAATTACAAAAATATAATGTAATAAAAAAAAATAAAAAAAAGATTGAAGTAAAACAAAATTATTTAAAAAATAAAAAACCCGCCTGCAAAAACGCATACTTAACTTAAAAGAGAAAAATAAGCAACACAGGCGGGTTTTTTGTTTTTTAAATAATTTTGTTTTATTTGTAAAATTGAAAATGGACTAAGAGTGAAATGACGTCTACAGAATGGACTAACTAACCAGGGTAGTGATAGAGGCTTCTATCCTGTTAAATCCTCCTTTGTAGGCCCACGTTTAGCAATGAGCATTTATTGAGCTGATACGATGAAATTCAAACGCGAAATAGCTCCCGAGAATGTCTGGAATGTTGCTACTGTCGCCGTTTTCATGCCGGTAGACGAAACAGCAAACATTGTTGATACTATATCTAAGTATGCAAGTCCTAATTTAGTGTGCGTTTCGACGACAAACATAAAATCAACTAGTTCGACCATTATTAAAATTAAACGGACCGTAGCAAAACAAAATGTCCTCCAAACAAAAAGACCTCTATTTTGTTTTGTTCACGTTAAATAAAATCGAAACCTCATCGGCTCAGACTTCGTTTATTATTTAAACGAAGTCTAACTCTTTTGGGCCGCAATAAACCTGCCCACATAATGGGCTCATAAAATAATTAAACAAAAAACGACGAAGAAGATACACGAAAAGTAAAAGAAGATTCTTTTGGGGGAGGCTAGGGTATTTATGAGTGAGATAAACTTAGTTACATTTTAACAAATTCCTGTAGTAACTTTCAACCACACAAAATCAGCGTGATTAGTTTAGACGCAACATCGATACATCGGGCGTTCACAATCAGCACCATCATTGACAATCGATTAATTATCTCGCCTTTGTCTGTTTCACTCGATTGCGTCGCTATTACGATATTAGCAAGATGAAACAAGTCACGCTTGAGTTCCTGAAGAGATAAGCAGACATGTATCCACTTAAGTTTTTGTTGATGATGAATTTTGATCCTTAATGGTTGCGAAATCAAAAGATATTTATTCAAACTAGACTGAGAATCAGCACTTTTTGATCGTCAAAATTACATGAGACAGTGCCCCAAAACACCCGCCCTTCACCACTTCCTAGTGCTTTAGCTGGGAAGAAGAAGTGGCGGAACAAACTCCCCAGTAGCACAGCTATCTGTTCAGTTAGAAGAACTTGTATGTGATTCTAGACAACGGCCCTAAACTTTTTTTCAACTAACCAAAAAAAAGGAATAAATTACAAGAGTCGGAAAACGGCCAAAGTTTCTTAAGTAATTTATGGTCTTGTTTATAATATCGAGAACAATACCTACAATCTTCATTTACGAGTGACTTATTATATATTTACGATCAAATCATTTGACCAGTTGACCAACATTTTTGGTTTTACCCACAGTTATCCCATTTGACACTGGGGAGAGGGGAAATTCCTAACAATACGTAGAATCTTCACTTAAAATTAAGTCATAGTAATTATGATTTATTTACGATGAAATCATTTGACCAGTTGACCTCAATTTTTGGTTTTACCCAGTGCCATTTGACACTGGGGATAGGGAATGTTCTTTTATCATAGCCAGTTATGACCATTAACAACTTGCATTACCTTTGATCCTGATTACGGTAACTATCGGCTTTAAAATTATGGTACTAAGTAGCTCTATCTACTTCTTTATTTTTCGAGGTTCACTTACAGTTACTGCACCTAAACTAACTATGTTTTTTCATATTCTTGGCCCAGTAGTAATTGGACGAGTTATTTTTTTTTTTTAAACCTGTACCGGAAGCTCTTGGTCTCCATCTCACCTGATGGTAAGAGATGATCACGTCGAAGGTGAAAGCTAGCTTCACCTGGAATCCTCAGCCACAGGGGAACTCGCTATCTTACCTCTAACTGCCGAAACACAACAATGCTGTTAACATTGTTGTTATGACGAAAGACTTAGATAAGATGGTGGTAGCTAGCCAGGTGGCCTTACCACCAACCAAACCGAGAAGAAAATTTTGCCCCCGCTGGGAATCGAACCCGGGACCTCTAGGTCTGAGACAAGTGGTTTTACCACTAGACCACAAGGGGGGTAAAAAATGTCGGCTTGTGGCATCAGGTACATGAACGTACATGGATCTCCCTAGGAAATAGGACATGACAGGATGATTGCGTAACACACTTACAATAGCAATGGCTTCCATTTTGACAGTTCAACAACATTCATTGCGTTATTTACTTTGTTGAGCTGACAAATTTTTCGAACATATGAAGCAATGTACTAGCAATACCCATCGAAATCATTCAGATTGTAATTGAAAGTGTGTTACGAAATTAGGGTGCTCGTCAGAAATGACGTCGACAATATTCAATTGATAAAACACAAACCACAGCAATGGGAATAGACCCAACTAATAAGAAATGTAGGCCACCATTTTTATTTCTAAGTACCCGTTAGCAAATGAGACTTTAAACTTGACGAAACTTGTTCAGACTTGTTCCCAACTCTCCCATTCAATTGCGACTCGGTAGCAATGTATAACGTTTATTATCTTATCAAATGTTTTACTCACAAGCGTGAGTTCAGAGTTATGTCTCTTATCACGAGTTTTCGAACGGATATCGCTCATCTTGGTCTAATAACATAAATTGAGAATACCTATAAAGTTTAATACGCTCGTTTAGTCTGAAGTTAGCCCAGATGAGCCACTTATACCAGTAAGTATGCCATTGACATGCGCAGCTACAGACTGTAAAATTGACAGTTTAGTTAATACATCTTGTACACACGGCTACACACCAAGCTATACATTTCCAGTTTAACTTGATCTCGCGTTGTACAGGATTTCCGTACAATGGGAGGTCAGGTTATACTGGAAATGTATAGCTTGATGTGTAGCCGTGTGTACAGTAGGTTGTTACGGAACGTTTTAATACTGATTTTCGTGGATAATGGAGTTTAAATTACTGTCTTTATATTTTATGTTTTCTACAGTAACGGATCCATTGCGCTTTAAGTTATAATTATGTTCACGATAACGCTATGGATGTTGTTTACAATGAAAGCGATCGGCATTAGGACTACATGTAAATCCGCACCCAAATTGCGTGCGTAACACACTTTCAATCACAATCTGAATGATTTTGAAGGATAATACTTTTCCATTGCGTCATATGTTCGAAAAATTTGTCTGCTCAAAAACGCAAAAAATGCAAGCAATGTTGTTGAACTGTCAAAATGAAAGCCATTGCTACTGTAAGGGCAATGTATAACGGAATTAGCCCCTCTGGGTGCTAGATGCTAAATACGACGAACTTCAACAAGCAAAAAGTAAGGGATATCGGCCATTGGTAATATTTCTGAGTAATTAATAGCAGATAGTGTTATCAAGGGGTCAACGCGGCGGCTACGTCACAGGCGCAACACTAAATGAGACACAACACTATATTGACTTGGCCTCTACACCTTTGAACATTTAAATAATATGTGTATACGGCTACACATCAAGCTATACATTTCCAGTTTATGCTGATCTCACATTGGAGGAGCTCGTGGCTAAGTATTAACAGCCGCTCGGGTCGATCCATCAGGTTAAGCTGCGCTTGCCGGGGTTGGTCCGTGGATGGGTGACCCTTTTTACATATCGAGACTCCTCCGTGCCTCGGAAAGCACGGTAAGCCGTTGGTCCCGGCTGTCATTTGTGGATCTTTGACAGTCGTTACGAGTCGTCAGAAGCACGAAAGTCTGACAGCCAGTCTAACCAAGGGGTATCGTATTACCCAGTTACTGGGTTGTGGAGGTCAGATGGGCAGTCGCTCCATGTAAAATACTGGTATTCAGCTGCATCCGGTTAGACTGGAAGCCGACCCCAACATAGTTGGGAAAAGGCTAGGCAGATGATGCTGATCTCGCATTGTATAGGATTTCCGTACAGTGCGAGGTCAGCTTATACTGGAAATGTATAGCTTGATTTGTAGCCGTGTGTACTCGCAACTGTGCTGTTTATCTTATATCTTAGATAGGTGTACCTAACCCAAAGTTTTGTAAGTCACGAACTCATGACTATGTTTCCCTCGTCAGTTCCCTATTTGCCTTAACATGCGGAAAGATATAAGTAGGTGCATAGAGTCACGTACATAATAATTAAAGTCTTATTCAATCTGAGCCTGTTCCCAACTACATTATTGGGGTCGGCATCCAGTCTAATCGGATGCAGCTGAATACCAGTACTTTACATGGAGGGGCTGCCTATGTGACTGCCACCACCCAGTAACTGGGTAATAATATCATAATTAATTATGTCCATTAGTAAGGAGACAGCCTATTCTTGGCCAGAAATTAATAAACGCTCCCAAATAGGCAATATGACAAGATGCACCATATTGATACGAAAAAAGAAGAATAATTGCTCTGTATCTGATGCGATTATTGAAAGAAAAACGAATCATTTAAAAATTATGTACGTACCAGTACGTACCAGTAATGTAGGTACCAGACAATCGTCTGAGCAGTGTAGACAGACCAGTGGTTGCCCAGTGGTAAAGGCCCCCGACTCAAGGCTCTTACATACTGGCGCGATACGTCTCGCAACGCGAATTTTAACAAAACAATTTGTGACAAAACTTCACGGCGAACAATGCGGCGGCGTCGCGTCGCGCGACAAATCGCGCCAGTATGTACGAGCCTTTACACGTTGTAGGGTACTTTGTGTACATTATATCATCACCACTAGTCTCAAAACGGTAAAGGATAATTTATCATCGTGAGGAAACCGGTATGTCTTAGAACCAAACATTCGAAGAGATGTGACACCTACCAACCCGCACCGGGCCCGCGTGGTAGATTACAGGCCACTCCCTCTTGAAGAGAGGCAGCCTGTGTCTCAGCAGCGGGGACATTATAGTCTGATTATTATCCAGACAATGATCTTGACAATCCTGCCAAAAGACAGGGGCAACCAACACTAAAGAAGACACAGTTAAGTACAAACACAGATAGTTAGAGGCATTTGAGTTACTAAAACACGACAATACAGTACCTATGAGAAGACGGGTCGGGTCGCGCAAGTCGTTATCATGAACACGGCAAACCCCTGGCCGTCCCTTCCCTGACCCTTACAACTGGTGCGGAATAAACGAGGTATACATTCTGTTGCTTCTTATTTATTAATCACTAGATAAAGGAACAAGTAGGGTAGGGTACAACAAAATCCGTATCTTTTATGGTGAGTATACACTAGAGCATTTCCATGTAATGTATCGTTCTTACGAGTGGTACATTTATAAGCAAAAGCTAAATTTAAAAAAGCATTTCGATGTCATACTCGTATAACGTTCCTGCAAACACGCACAATGGTCCACTTTTAAGGACTAAGTACGGAAACCAAACCCCATAACGAACGAACGAACGTTCCTGCGAATGCTCGACGCTGTGACGTAATGCTTACCTGTAACATTTCATTCTACCTTGCGTACATTGTAGCGACCTGCCCTCGGCCCGCGCACCTCACTCCGCGTCGCCTACTCGATAAAATGTTACACCAATACGCTCGTTATGAAAGTCAACTGTGTATTGAATTACCATTTAGCCACCGAAAAACTTATGTAAATCCTGTTGAAATACGTTGTAAAAATACAAAACGTTTTGCCAAACCATTGCCACTGGTCTTACTTTTATTTTTTTAGGCCCTAAAATAGCCAAAACGCCTAATAGCCTAACCTAATAGTATAAACGTTATTCTTTCTTTCTTTAAATATTTTAAAGCTATTACCAAAATTGCCACTATTTCTTAGAATGAACCTATATCGTACTTTTACATAAAGGCTATTTAACTTTCTTACTACGAACACGTCGTTTCTTCTGCAAATGATAGCCATAAAACCAACACGTCAAAACTTAAAGTTGCCTGTCCCATTTCAGACATGAAAATGAAGCAGAGTTCTTACTGCAAAAGTTCTCTTCCAAATGTGCCTTACATTTTATTTATTCTGAAGTATGTCGACACTTATGTACCTGCCTGCCAGCGTTCGCGTTAAGTGCACTGTGTTCTAAGCTAAATTAATAAATTACATTATTTTTATGGGATTACCTTACAGGGGTGTGTTGTTGATAATTATTATGAGAACTATCTGAATAGGCTCGATATTTATTATGTTTAGAAAGACCTGTATTTTGTTTTCAGTGACGTTATTCCTTTTAGATTTGCCTGTCGTTTATATTTCAAAAGAGATGATAACATTTGTAATATCGGTAGATTGTATTACAGTAATCTTAACTTCCCCATCATAAAATTATTCCGCCTTTGAGCGTTCCGATTATTATTTTTAAACTGTGGATACGAGATAATGAATGTAATAAACTTAATTATTGATTTATATACAAGTATAATTATTATACTTAAGTATAATAACGATAAGAAGGTTTTCAAATGCGTAATTTGTTAACAGTAGCGCAGACATATTATAAACGTTTACAGATAAGACAATAATATGATTAGCACCAGTATAGGCACAAGGTTGCCAGCGTATTAAAATTACCCCACAAAAATAATAAAATACACAAAATAAAAGAAGAAGAAAGAAACTGGAGGTTAATTGGAATAAGGATGATGGGAAAAACATCTGTATTTTCGTTACATTAATGAAACTGAAGTTTTCAGGAAACCCCATATATTTAAGACTTAAATCAAACGGTTTGTTATTTTGTAGCCCGTAACGAAAATTATGAGACAAAAAGATGTAGGTTGGATCAAAAAAAATTGGGGTGTTTATAGTAGGTTGCCCATTGTTCTTTGTTATTACAGAATGTTTTTTTGATCTATTCAACTCCATAATATACCTACATAGAATATGATAATCATTGAAAAACATAATAATGTGTAAGTATAGGCAATTTTTACGATCCCTGTAACGCCATAATGTGCTTAAATTGAAAATTACAGGAAAAAATTACCTCCTCGAAAATTACAAAATGTTTTTATATTGAATGCTGCCAAGTTATCTTCAGTCTTCTAGTCTTGTCAAATGTGCTTAACATTTGACAAGCCTTATGGGGTGCGAATTCATGTTTTATTACAACGGATTAAGGTGCATATTGAAGCAATCAAGTGTAGTATGACAAAGTATGCTGGAGTAAGTGACCCGGAAGCTTTTAAATTACGCCCGCTGAATATTTTATTTAGCACAGACCGATGCTTCGATATTTCTGTAAAATATAAGAGATTTTTTTTCTTTCTTAATTCGAGTGTACCTACTTATGGATACGTAAAATAAGTATCGACATAGGTATTTATTTGATATCCAAATGTAGGGAAATTGTCTCTTAGGAGAGATGATTGACTAGGTGTTTTTGAGAAAATTTTGCATAGCAACAACTTGACTGCGAGAAAATTTAAGTAGGTTTTCCCATTTTTCAAAATAATGATCTTTCGTGTAAAAAAGTTACAAAATAATAAGTAGAATAAGTATGAGAGACTGGCGTGAAGTTTTTTTTACTTACGTACGTACCGTAGCTATTTAAAATTAACGTTACAATACTAGCACTATGCTAAATTGGACGAGATTATACATACTTACATACAACTGTATGTAGGTTTAGGGGTATGAGGAACAGGGTGTAAAGTTCACTCATCCACCATAGAAAAGGGAGGATCCTCCGACCAGACGGGTGTTGTGTCTGGCGGGCAACTGCCCAATGATTGATATTGGGTTTTTGTATATATTTTCACTGCACGGTAAACTCTAATTGCGCGATGCAGGATTTATGTGACGTCAGGTCTTCGATGCGTAGTTCACATGTGGCGATGTAGATACCGCCACATAGGTATGTAAACTCACGCCTACTTCCCATGGGGGTAGGCAGAAACTACAGAGCGCCTAGTACGATCCCTACATACATACTCCTTTCGCTTCGCTTACGTTCATACATCTGGGCCCTAAGTGTGAGTTTCTTTTAACTATCTCGACTTTACGCATCGACCGCGTTAGGCGCTCTGTTTGGCCCCTCACTGGACTTCACTGGTGAAGGGCCAATCTTAGCGCCGAACGCGGTTGATGCATAAAGTCGAGATGGTTAAAAGAAACTCACACTAGGGCCTCTGGTCTTACATGCACGCCAGTTGCGAGTACTACGCACCTGACCTTTCTGAAGAACATCACCAGTTGTGCTATTCTGTAAAAATCTCACCGTGAAAACTTAGGTGAAGTGAGTTTGGAGTGAACTGTCACTGCCATATAGCATCAGTAGGTGTCGATGACAATGACAGCTCACTCCACGCTCACTTCACCTAAGTTTTCACGGTGAGATGGTTACAGAATAGCAATTCTGAATGTCACTAAGTGTCCTCCCAGAGCATCCCGTTCCAGCGTATCTGCCTTACAAATACCCTTTTGATAGTCGCTTTTCATTCATCGTCTCAACATGACCAAACCATATAAGAATTTCTTTTTAAATTTTTGTCTCCACATCTTCTTTTAAACCGCACCATTTGCCTTATCACATAATTTCTCAACTTGGTTATACGAATAACCGAGTAAATAAATGTTTTGTTATGTTAATAATTTTAAATATTTTTTTTTTTTTTTGCATTTTTCACTAGCAAGAATATATGTTTAAGAATAAGAATAAGAAACATTTATTTGCAGAAAATGTTACTTTACCAAAAACGCTAACTTTGTAGAGCTTTGTAACACAGCTTTCTCAGCATCTTACCTGAAAAGAAATAAATAAAAATTAATTAGTGAAACAGTCATCTAATTAAAATTCTTTTTTATTTGTTTGTACAATCAAAACAAAGCGTTAAGTTGAAATTATTAAAGTTCCTTACAAAACTCGTATTAACAAAGGTGGAATCTTAAAACTTTTTACCTGGAAACTAGAAAGAATTTGTTGTTTCATATTCATAAAATAATTATTGACATTTACAATGTTGTTTTTTTTTTTAAATTAATTATTACCATTAATATACAACCTAAAACGCTTAATTAAACATAAACATTTCATCATAAAATCTAAAGCAATTAAATCAAAATACTAAGATACTCCGACGTAACAACACCAACTCACACTTGACCGCTTTTCCTCGTGTCTTCCAGTCGCGTCTGTTATTATTGAAGGCGTCCATTAAATAATGAAACGTTCCTTAAAAGCCATTACGTAGATTATTGGAAACACGGAAAAGTACCTTTAGACCCTGGTTCGCACGGGCGTATTTTTACCGCGGCGATTTTTTTCGGGCACTGAATTTTCAACGCTCTCCTTAGCGCCGAGAATTGAAAATCCAACAAGTTTTCTTCAACACGCTGAGGTGTGCGCTGTTGGATTCTCAATGCTCGGCTCAATAGTGTGTATTGAAGAACAGTGCGCGAGAAAAAATCGCCACGTAAAATAATCGTCAGTGCGAACCTGGGCTTAGGTAAGCAAGAAAAAATAAAGAAACAAAAATGTTAAGACGGCTTAGCAGAAAATTGTTTGGGGAAAGACGAAAACAGTAAATTTTGAGACGGGATGTTTCGCTTCCATAATGTATAAGACGTTTAGGAATGTTTAGAATTGAATTTTAAATACTGGTTTTAAACTTTGCAAAGTTCCCACTGTTGGGACACAGGACTCCTCTGTTGTGTGAGAGGGAGTGGGCCGCAATCGTGAGCGGGTTGGTAGATGCCACATGTCTTCGAATTTTTGGTTCTAGGACATGGCGGTTTCCTCACAATGTTTTCTTTCACCGTTTTGAGAGCAGTGGCGATGAAATAATTTACACAAAGTAAAGCGCCTGTCAGGGTTCGAACCTACGACCTACAACTCGTATCGTGGCCGTACCACTGGGCCACCACTGCTCTGTGTCATCAATAAGTTGAGCACTAGTTCTCATCTACTATTATCATCAGACATCCCTTTTCATCAAATTTACATATTTTTTTTTAACATTCTCTATTGCTGAGATTTACGCAAAAGCTAGACAAGATCCAGATAGTTGTAAAACACTGTACAAAATGAACAATACAGCTTTTATTGTTTCGAGCACCTACAGCTTTCTAAACTAGTTTGCTTAATGAACAATAAAGATACATAAATATAAACAGGATATCTAAATGAAACAGCACACGTCCCCAAGGATTCTCCCTCCGATTGTTTGTTTACCCGTCAGTTCTAAATGAAATGGCCTCGCTTATTAGAAACTGGACGTGCTATGCATAATACAAATTATTTATTAACGAGCGACTGCAAGTTCCAAGAAAACATCGGAACTTTCACCTTCACAATGGGATCTAGACCAAATCTGTGCCGTTCAAGAGAAACCGCGAGAAAAAAAGCTTATAAGACCTTACCAGCAAAAAAGAAGACTCATTCAATTTCCCTTTTAAATAAAGGAGGTATATAAGACTTCGTGGGACAGTCTCCAAACTTCACTCGGATGCGGTTTATTAACGAAGTCTCCTTAAAGAGCATGAAACTTCCGAACAGCTTGCACCAGCTTACTCGACGATCGAAATGACTATCCCGTCGAAATGTCCGTCGATTTCAAAAGTTTTGAAACTGACGATCGTGCTAAATCCAAAATTGGAATTTATATATTGAAAGTTTGGAAGAACGTGTAATTTCAAAGAACGAGGAACTTCATATATTGTAGGATTTTCACATTACTTACTTAAACTTCGAATGGAAAGAAAACACCTAGCTGGGAGTTTTCTTTTGAAGTCGTAAACTGGGAGTTGATCTTTATCAACTTAGGTAAAACGAGCCTTCCTATAGAGTGTACAGAGGAATCAAGAATTAATCAGAAATACCATTTTTCAGCAGCTAACAAACGGAAAAACCTTATCCACCTGATGAAAACTGATTATAATATATGTAAAAATCTTTTTAAAAACAAGCTTTTTAATGAACCTAAAAGGGTTTTTCCAGGGCTACCTTCCGGCTCCATCATCAGACCCTGAACACCACCTAATGTCAAACCACGTGTTAATACCCACATAGCTAATGAGTCCAATCGCGATGGTCCTATCTTGTTTGATTGAGGAGTTCCTATGGCTAACTTCCGGATCCATCATCAGACCAGTTCCATGGTATCATTTTTTCAAAATGTCTCGGTAGTTATATAAGTATGCTAATTTTCAGCTCAATCGGATGGCAGGAAGTGTTTGCAAAAATGGATGACAATTGGAGTAACCGGAAACACATACGAACAGAGCAAGCTAATATAAAGCTTGTAATAAATGGAAATATATTCTGCAAGTTTTACATAGTCCGATGGGAAAAATAAGAGCAAACGCATGTAAACTCCGAACCACAGCATCCAACGTCATTGATATGCAACAGGAGTACTTTGAGGACGCTAACAGCTGTTGACAATGAATTGTACGAACACACAGGGACGAAACGGTGCAAAGTTGCAAATTCGCAATCTTGAGGCGATTGGCGATGTCCGGAACTAAACCAAATGAAGGGCCAACTTGGAACTTGAAATCAGGATAGGATAACTTGATACGGAATGCGAGAGTCGCGGGATGAGCTAAGTTAAATAGGAGGGCATTTAGAGCGCCGAGTCAACGCATTTTGGAGGTAGTAATCAGGACATTTGCCGAGACAAAAGTTGCTTTATTTTTTCACCCCAAAAGATTTGCAAACTTTATCGACGGCGCTGATGAGTTCGAACTTCGTAATACAGTTTACATATTGATGTTACATTTTCTGCGATTGGAAAGTTTGATGAATATTTCAGTATCTGGCCCTTCTAATGCCTTCATAAATCAAAACTTCTAGAGATTTGTCTGGTGAATAGCTAAGTGAAACAAAACTAGTTAATATGGGGAACGAACTAAGCAATCTATTTGGAAGTTTCTTAATTATGCTGACTTTGTAGCTCGTTGTCGCTGCGCGCTCTTTTAATTCGCATTGTGGCTAGAAAGTGCTGATATTGTTTCCCATTTCCATTTTTAAACCGTTTCATTAAGAACTCATAACTCTTATGCTGATTTTGCTACATATGCTTATCATCGCTCACCTGAGGAGCTCGTGGCTAAGTAATAACAGCCGCACGGGTCTATCTATCAGGTTAAGCTACGCTTGCCAGGGTTGGTCCGTGGATAGGTGACCATCTTTACATATCGAGACTTCTCCGTGCCACGGAAAGCACGTTAAGCCGTTGGGCCCGGTTGTCATTCATGGATCGTT
The DNA here is from genome assembly GCA_947522985.1 of Lithophane socia. Classification (NCBI taxonomy): domain Eukaryota; kingdom Metazoa; phylum Arthropoda; class Insecta; order Lepidoptera; family Noctuidae; genus Lithophane; species Lithophane socia. The sequence goes on from OX383267.1 coordinate 5,813,536, forward strand.
GCCAGTCGTTACGGGTCGTCAGAAACCCGAAAGTCTGACAACGATTCTTACCAAGGGGTATCATATTACCCAGTTACTGGGTTGTGGAGGTCAGATAGGCAGTCGCTCGATGTAAAATACTGGTATTCAGCTGAATCCGGTTAGACTGGAAGCCGACCCCACCATAGTTGTGAAAAGGCTAAATAGATTGATTTGCTTATCATCGCTCACCACATAATGGGACCATAATCGTTGCTTCCACTTCCCATTTTTCCCCCGAATAACATATTCTGCGAGCAAATCTCCATGAAAGGCCGTATTCTGTATTGAATGGTAAGTTCACGTAGTGTATAGACCAGTGATATCACTACAGACAAGTTAAGTCGAGAGCGACACGATCGCAGATGTTCGCAGGAGGCGCCCAGCTAAATTGGGTCACAGTCGAGCTGAACTAAGCGGTGCATAATTAATAGCACCATCCATTCGCAATCTCTTAAACCTCTCAGATATCGCTTACAATCGCGCACCAGCATAAATTAATAAATATGTCAACGCTGAAACTGAGCCTGGAGATATTTCTACTGTTCAAGTAACAAGAGATTTACTTATAAATAAAATACGACCGACTACTAAAGCGACCCGCTACTCCTTTGCAAGGGTTTTGCGACGAAATGTATTTAATAGCACTTGACGAAAGCAGCTATAAAATTGTAGGTATATCAGCACTTTAAAATAATAATTCATCTATTATTTAATATTATCACTATAAAAATAATGGTTAACATGAAATTATTAATTAGACATAAAACTTTTGGAATAAATTTTCTAAATGATGGTGAAAACCACATCAAAATCCATTGCGTAATTAAGAAGAACAACGTGGTTACACAGATGAACATGAAAAGCGATTTAAAAAGGATTTATTATTTGAAACAATTTTCTTTCAATGATTGGTTAATTACGCTAAAATTATTTATCAGTTTTAATTATAGCCCCATTTGGTAAATTTCTAAAGTTAATTTAATTCAAAAGTTTATCAACAATCACTTGGAACTCTGAAACCGCTGAACTGAAAGCCTTACAAATTAGGTCAGCGTAGTACATGAGAAAATGAATAAACAACTCTAGAATTCCACTGATACTGTTAATTAATTTAATGGCCACTGATATTTCTGCTTTCCACCGTTTTTTATAGTACTCATAAAACAGTATTTTTTTTACTACCTTCACCCGCGTGGATTTCGGATATCGGTCTACGGGAACGTACTACCAGGATACTTAAGAAATGCTGGGTTTCCTATACGAACTATTATCCCCTTTATCACCCCCTATATGATTATTTTTTAAACAAAAAGTAGCCTAGGTCCTTCCCCAGGATGTCATCTATCTCGTTGCCAATTTTTTTTTTTAATTCGCTCAATGGTTTAGGCGCGAAAAGGACAGATATACAGAGTTACTTTCGAATTTATAATATTAGGTCCCCACCTATGAAATTGGTATTTTGTATGGGGAATTTTAAAGAAGTTGCATTTTTCATACTAACGTTTTCTTAATATAACAACCATGAACACTACTGTTTTAAAACTTTTATGCACTACTGTTTAAAAACTAAGATAACGTTTGCCACTTAGGTTATGCGACAAAAATAAGTTTTGGATAAGTTAAAAAAAAAATTGTGGTCATTTCTGCTAACAAAATGAGGAGTCATTTTTAAGGTATTTTTTATGTTTAAAAAACTAGAGGTAATAAGGTTTTTTTACTATTGGTAGTTGTCATTATTCGATATAATACCAAGCAATTGGTGAATATTTTAAATCATAGAAGTGACGAGGTTCTCTATTAGTGAGAAAAACACGCCAATTTCATAGGTGGGGACCCAATATTAGTATGGATTATAAAAATGAGTGGAAATACAGTTATATCCATATTAAGAGGCACAAACATTCTTGAAGCAGGTACTATGTAAAATAATCAACGAAGTAAATTCAAGATTCCTTTCCTGCTTCGATATCAATATTCCTTAGAATAGAAATAGCTCTTCGCTTAACATCACATATTTTACGAAAATGTACCTACACACTGTGTGTTATGGATTCAGAAACTTTTCGAATAATTTCAATACACATGACATTTTTACGATATTCTGAATTTGTTTCTATAGAAATGGAACCTACATGAATATGTATGTGGAATATCTCGATCGTCTCATTGACCTATTCACTCAACCGCAGCTCCGACTCTAACCCCGCATTCGGATCGAACTACAAGGCTGAATAAGAAAAACCATTTATTCTTTTTTTTTCCAATTGTTAAATTAATTTCGTCAAGACTTTTATTCATTAGATTCAAATAAAGCTCTTACATGAAGTCGAAAACTCGAAACTTCACATTCCGTTCCCCAGGTCGGTAAAGTTTAATTGGGTTTTTCTATTCTAATCGTATAATGTACAGTCTGAGGTTTGAACTTTGGCTCCAGTCGCTGTTGCCTCCACTCATTAAGAGTATTACAGAACAAGTGTTGTGACTGACAATTTGGTTTATTACACTCTGTTCATTAGTTAAATATTTATGAGTTAAATTTGGCGTCGCGCGACAAATCGCCCCAGTATGTAAGAGCCTTAATAATACGTCATGACTGCCTCGTTGGTCTAGTGGTCGCAAGCACTACTACTGAGCATGAGGTCCTGGGTTCCATTCCCGGGTCGGGCAAAGTCTTATTGGGATTTTTCATCTAGAATGTCTTAGCCCGGAGTCGGGATTCATACCCAAGATGGCGTTAGGCTCACCCCCATTACAAATTCGGTAGGTTTGGTACTATGTCACATATCAAATCAATCATCATAAAATAAAAAAAGTGAGTGTGAGTATGTTCAGCTACTATATACGTACGAAAATAAACAATTTTGTGGCTTACGGTCACACTACGTAAACTAGAGTAGTGGCAGAGATTCAGTCGGCGACATTGCCCTCTGAGCGCCTCATTAGCCGCGTATCGACCGAAACAGTCCCCAGTCGGGAGCCATTTACTGGCCAAAGCTTAAAACCATCACACGCCAGTATCGTCAAATGACAGTATAACGTAGGATCATGATTATACTCCTAGAGCCAAAGATTGCAGGGTTAACGATTATTTATATGCCACCAATTAAGCTCTATTTCATCTGCCTATAGCCCCTTTCCAACTATCTTAGGGTTGGCTTCCAGTCTAACCGTATGCAGGTATATTTAGCTTATTTTAATTTTAAATCGAGCGATTTCCTTTCTGACCTCTACAACAACCACAACCCATTTACTGAAAGATCCAGGAATGACAGCATCAAGAACGTCAGACAACGTCATAACGTGCAGGTGTTTCCGACGCAGGGAGGGTCTTGGTATGTAAAGATGGTCATCCATCTATGGACCGCCCACGGCATGCGTAACTTAACCTGATCGATCGACCCGTGTGGTTGTTATAACTTAGTCACTAGCCCCTCCAATTTAGCTCTACATCTGAATTATATTGACGTGTCGGCTAAAAGATGTGTGTTCAGCAATTGTTAGTTCTGGAACTGGGTCACACACGTCCCGGAGTGAGCCGCATACTTAATTTCATTGCACGACTTCAAAACCGTGAGAGAGATTTAATTTTTCTGAAGTTGGTACTCCGAATCCTGGTTTTGTTTTGTGTGCATGTTAAACATTACGGCATGGCCCAATGTTGTTGTTTGTTTTTGGGGTCTTTGCTGCCCATGTAATTAATTTAAACCTGCTTTGTTTGTTTTTGAAATTGTTTAATTTGTTATTCATAACTTCCAACGTGTTGTTATAGAGGCATTGTTTAGGTAAGAAATATTAAAAGTATTCAGGATTTTTTCAGAAAAAACTTCAAAATACTGTAGTTTAAGTCATAAATCTAAACATCAGACAGATGGACCTTTTTTTTTTTTTTTTTGAGGTTGGGAAATCATCCAATGACTTCTCCCGCTCTGGGTGGAGCGGAAGGGCGTGTCAGACTTTTACAGACTAAAACCCACCCGTGTTCCTTCAGTTGCCTGTTGCCAAGGTCCCGGTATCCCTTTCGGACTAACCCGCAACCCTGGCAGGCATCGGTCCTAGCGGACCCCGCCAATTGTGCTGACATCTCTTTGAGGCGCGCGTGGAACACGACGCGCCATCGACCCGGGCCTGGTCCTGATCGGACGGCGAGCTACCCATTGCTCGCCGTCCGCAAGCCCGCGCCTATGGTGGCCGGGAATCCGCCTGGGATTCCCGACGCCCAGGGCGTCTCCAGCGGCGGCGGCGGTTAGGGGCGTGAGGGCGCAAACTTTGCCTCTCCCTCACGCGTTCCGCCTCCTCCTTCGCGAGCATTACTGCTTCGCAGAAGGAGGTGACTGCTTCCCATGCCCTCTCGCTCCGTACCATGGCCTGGACCAGAGCCGGACGCGAGAGGTCACCGCCGCCAATCGCCTCCAAGAGGACACGGCGGGGCTCCGCCCAAGCGGGGCAGACCTCCACCGTATGCTCCACCGTGTCCTCCGGGCGATCCACACAGTGGTGAAGACAGATGGACCTGAAGAAGTATTTAGTTCTTCAAAGCTTTTCATATTACAATGCCATAGGGAGCCTATGACGTTCGACACGAGTGATAAATAAAAAAAAAGATTAAAAATGTGTAAGCAACAGATGATCGACATCGTGTTTTTATCGATCGCTACTGAATCGTTTTTGTCAATCGCTAATTCAACAAGTGATGCTCGATTTTAACCATATTTATCTATCGATAACATGCGACAGTAACAAAGCTGACAGATCATGTTGATCGTCAAAACACAGCACATTTCGAGCGGCAATAACGATCGTCAAATCTGTAGGCACCTTTAATCACCATCCACCAAATTACATTCACAATGGCGGAGAATAAGACTCAATTTCAAAGTTAAAGTAAGAAGTTGATTCTTGGTGTCAAGTTATTATTTCATAATTATTTTTACAAATCTTAATTAAAATGTATACATGTAAAAGTTACAAAAGGAAAACAAATAAATAATAAACGAAGAACTCACTAGGCATAAAAAAATTCGCCCGCATCGCTGTCAGTGGGAAAAGTGCCCAAAAGGTTGGCCAAGCATTGCCACGTTGGATGGCAATGCTGAAGTTGGTGATAAGCCGTGTCTATCACATACCTACATAATCAGCCTACGACATAACGTTACCACTGCACAGGCATCTCTGAGATGAGATGACAATAAAAAATAAAAAACAAATTAAAAAAGATCTGAAAAGACAGAAAGAAAAAGGATATAACACCTTTTTCTTTCTGTCTTTTCAGATCTTTTTATTACCCACTTTCGGAGAAACTCTTGGCCTTAATCTCACCTGATGATTAGTGATGATCAGGCCGAAAGTGGAATCGAGCTTCACCCGGAATCCTCAACCACAAAATAACTGGCTATCTTACCTCTAACAGCCGAAACACAAAAATGCTGATAACATTGATGTTAGGACGACAGACTTAGATAAGATGGTGGTAACTAGACAGGCGGAGTTAAAACAAGCCCTAATACTAACGAAACCGAGCAGATAAATTTTGCTCCCGTTGAGAATCGAGCACCCGACCTCTGGGTCTGAGAAAGTTGGTCCACTAGGGTACCACAAGACCATAGAGGCGGTTAAATTATCCACCACGCGGGCCCAATGTGGGTTGGTGGATCTTGATGGCCTATCACATATTCCACTCTAAATATAAACACCACGATATTATTCATCTGCAACAAAGCACCAACTTCAAGTTTGACACTGGAACTTTAAATTGAGTTTAACACGGTGACGTCATCCATGTCAGGCCAGGTAGCCTCCCCGGCCAAGTGAAGCAATACAAAGTTTATTCATCAGACTTTGCCAAGTTTACAACGGAAATAGAAAAAGAAATTGAGATGCTTTTTATACCTTTCTTCTGCATATTTGTATACCATTTCTTGTTTGTATTTTTATAAGCTTTTTTTATGTCTCTAAATTCCTGTAGCGATCATTTTATAACAATTTATAGCCAACTAGCTGCGCCCCGCGGTTTAACCCGCGTAAGTCTCGATCCCGTGGGAATAGCGGAATAAAAAGTATTCTATGTCCTATTCCAGGTCATGGTCTACCCCTGTGCCAAATTTCATCCAAATCCGTTCAGCCGTTTTAGCGTGAAAGCGTAACAAACAAACAATTTTACTTTCGCTTTTATAATATTAGTTAGGATATTACTTTTTGAATTGAAATAACTTAATTATATTTGCAAAAATTACCTTTTTCACATTTGGAGACATGAAATGAAATACCTACTAAGTTTTCAAAAAAATGCTTAGATTTTGGAAGATACAAGAATATAAGGCTCGGCACAAACGAGCCACCGTCCAACGGGAGCTGTCGCCTATTACTGCGTTGTTGAATACAGCTGTAGCGGATGCCCGCCACCGGCCACTTGTGTGCGACGAATCCATACAAAACGTATGAAAAAGCATATTGTGAGCAGCGTGTTGCTGAACTACAAGTGGCTGTGGTCAGTGCCTCGTTTGCGCCGAAAGTAAGATCTGATCGATACAGAAAAACGGCAAGACATTATAAATCACGCAATAATCAATTATTACTCAATATCCTGTCATAGTTACCTCAAAAGAAATTATAAACAAAAGAAGAAAGGAAAGAAACCAATAAACCATGAAGATCCTCAGATCTTTTTTAAAACGCATTAATTTCTTGATAATCACAGTAAAAATTGAGGTTACGATCATAAACAGCGTTCCAGTTCATGTGAAATTGAAAGATTTCGTATAAAGTAGGTCGCTATTGACTTTGAAGCATACTACCATTGTGAGGAAAAAAGATTTCGACGGAACTGCTTTTCGACTTTGAGAAATTCTCTAAGAGAGAGAGATGCATAAAACATTTATAGTTGCAATGGCAACAGCTAAATGTTTGCTTGAAAGAAAAGTTTTGCTACGAAAAGGAGCGATATTGCGGTTTAGTATTTGTATAAGCTTTTATTTTTGTTTGCGGCTCTCAAGCCTCGAATAGTGTAGGTAATAGAAAAAAATTAATAAATTACAGTGAAAATTATGGCAGTTAAAAAAAAAAACATAGGTCCTGCTTTATAGTTAGTTCAGTTATTATGCAAAGTTTCATGATCTAATTTGAAGTATTTTTTGAATACCAGTGGTTTATGGTTCGGTTTAGAGGTAAGTTTGGATTTTTTTTCAATCGAGAAATTTTTATGTAATCATATTTTCGCCAAACATAGGACCTAGCATCAATCCTCTTCGGTAACATATATTCATTTCAAAATTAATGCTACAGTATTTCGGCATAACGGAAGATCATGCTAAGCAATTTGGCGGAATAGTCCAAAAGGGATACCGGGACCCTGGCAACAGGCAACTGAAGGAACACGGGTGGGTTTTAGTCAGTAAGAGTCTGACACGCCCTTCCGCTCCGCTCAGAGCGGGAGAAGTCATTTGATGATTTCCCACACAAAAAAAAAAAAAGGTCCTTAATATACAACGAAAGGAACGTCTTTCCAATCGGGTGTCCCACGACACCTCCCGACTTTTTATTTTATGGGGTTAGAATTTATAGGGATGCAGTTTATACCTAGTTTTCATTTTCATCCACATCTACTGCCTTCAATATCTAACTTCCTCTATTGAGTTGTGACACTTGCCTCGGTCCCATGCCAATCGCATCCCAGTTTACCAAATAATACGATTTAATTTCTACGTGTTTCATATCACAAAATTTTATCACAATCCAAGGGATTTTGAAGAAAATTCATAATCAATTGCATCGTTTTAAAAAATTCTTCGGCTGTTCAAAACGCAATGACTATTACTGAATTGTCCAAATGAATAACATTGGGATGTGTGGGGTAATTGTGTGACTGTGTCACGCAATTACCCCACTTTTTTCAGAAGCAAACGCCTATGTCCTATACGTACTTGAATAACTTCATCCACTTTCAATTCAGTAATGGATAATCTAAAATTAACTTACGGATCTAAAAATAGATGTAGGTTTTGCTCCCAGAACACTAACTCATTATAGGTAGGCAGAAAATTCAAACACCGCTGTTTGGTCGGAAATTGAGGCATCAAATATTTATGGTTGTTCATTTAATGAAAAATCCACATGTTAATATTCTACAGGGCCATAATATCGCTGCTAACATTTCAAGCGATGTTGTTTATGTATTCACATTTTGAGATAATCGCCTAAGCGTCGTGTTTATCTTACAAAGTGGCGCATCTGTTAACTCATATCTACGAATATAAACTCGTATTGAGTATGTTTGTTGATGTTATCTCTTGTTGTGTATGCTCTACGATGAGGGGAATCCTCAGAGTTAAGTTACGTAGCTTTGGTTGGAGGCGATGATCAGTTAGACAAGTAAAAAGTTTCTTGATATTATCCGTTTCTGTACAGCAGAGATGGCGCAGTGGTAACAGCCGCGACTTACGAGTTGTAGATCGTGGGTTTGAACCCAAGCAGGCACTTTACTTTGTGTAAATTATTTCATCACCACTGCTCTCAAAGCGGTGAAACAATATATCGCGAGGAAACCGGCATGTCAGAGAACCAAAAATTCGACACCACTAACCCGCACTGAGCCTGATCCTTGTCACAGAAAAATGGATGGCTGTGTCTCAGAAGTGGGAACATTATAGGCTGTTTATTATACATCATCATCATTCATCGTTCATTTCTACAATAATAATGTATCTGTTTCTGTGAAAGTTAAACGATTTGTCTTTATGTCTATGCTACTTCTCATTAAACGCTTTTGCACTTACTACTGGAAAAAAATACAGAAACTTTTAGTCGCTGTAAAGTAAAAAACATCTCTTTTGTTTTGCAATTTCGTTTCATACAATTTCTCCATCTAGATTAGGTACACCGCTAGCTTCATTGTCGTCTGTAACCCAATTCTCAACAACAAGATTTCAGTGCATTTGTTTAATTAAATGTAAATTAAAGACAGATTCTATTTACTAATTAGAATGAAGCTTAACTCGAGAGCGGAGGTTTAATGACTTTAAATATGGAACGTTATTGTAATACAACTCGTATATGCACTTTGAAAGTTGACTCTGTACTATTTTGATGTCATTTGCCTTTAAACTTACACAAACATACATGCATGCAAAAATAATTCAACGTACGGTGGCGTTCTCTACAGAAATTCTAGAATGCATCCCACAATACTTAGCTCTAGCATCAATGCTAATTGAGAGAAAAATGAAAATATTTCCAACGAAGATGCAAAAATTAATTTGCAAGCGCTCCTTTGTTAGCCTCTTGGCAATGTGTAGACCTCGGCAAAAGATAATCCACCGTCTTTCATTTCGAGAATCATAAAGCACGCCTAAGGGATTATGCCAAGGGGATTGGCAGGCTCCTTCAGAATACTGATCATACTGCTATCGCTAATCTGCCTAGCAAACGTGGTGATTAAGAAATGATCCTCCAAAGACTGCTCGAGCCAAAAACCTTTATTAGACCGTTAGGATCAAATTATCCATCATTATGTTTTGTACGTGATTTTTCCCAGTAAAATTAGTATTTCGAAACACTGTTTGGCAGCCCTTGATCCGTTATTGACATTCAACATCCTCCTTTAGTTCATTTTACTCTTAATTCCCTCCTAAAAGATTATAGGGGATGACAAACAACTGCCCAAATTCGTATTACTTAGGATTACTTAACGTTATCTCTTAAAGTTTTAAGACAATCCTACTGGCGTACATAATAGTCAATCCTGAGAAATAAAAGGTATCGGTACCTCAAAGGACCGGAGAAATAGGATTAAAAAAACAAAATGCTTTAGCGGTATCGGGAAGAACTTTCCTAGTAGCCGCGTTAGTCCTTAATCCTAATTTAATATTATTCGATATAATTCTGTGTAAAATTGTATGCAGTTCGGTACCGACTTGCCGATCAAGTTAATAATTGAAAATTTCCTCGGCGGTGTTATTGAGAAAGTTTAGCGAGTCGATCCACAATTTCTTGATAGTGAACTGAGAGACGACAGCCGTCACTGCGTAAATTGGTTTTTGAAATTATGTTTTTATTGAGTTCTCTATATATCGGTTTTATATTATAGTGGCTTCACGAATCGTAAGCTTTTAGGCGGGGTTTCTTAGAGGATCTTGAAAGGGTTTTGTTTTCCCTTTCTTCGTGGAATATATTACCAAGTTAGATAAGCGATTTTTTATTTCTTTCACATTTACTGGTTACTGTACAGTAGAAACTATATGGGAAACAAGATAGGCCTTTTATGTCCAGAAAATCACGGTACATTTCAAAGTTACCTCGATGGAAAAGATCGCAGTAACCGCTAAGGTCGCCCTTTGTATATTTCGTAGTGTATTACTTTTCCTTTTTGTAATGTATAATCTGGTGTAAAATAAAGTATTAAGATATAAATAAATAAATAGGAAAAATGTTTAAGTACCTTGTTTACAGATCCCATCTATAACTAAGCCCACTAAGTACCAACTCGGACGTTAAAGAAGTCATTAAGATTAACTAGCTCCATTGTCTATTAGAATAACAATATCGTAGTAAAGGAAACAACTTAATTAAAAGGCTGGTCTTAGGAGGCTCCGTTCGTAGTGGGACACAGCTCATTTACGTACGAAAATGCAAATTCTTGTAAATCCCAAATTGAAATGAACTTTTTGTAGCGTTGCTGTTATTCAACTTGATTTATTTTTAACGGGGCATGCCATGCCGTGGGGCCGTTATTGAGGGGATTCCGGACCCTTTTACGTAAGCCCCCGGGAAAAAATTACACCTTCGCAGCTTCGCGTCAATATATGTGTGTACTTTTCTCCTAGTTCCGGCTGTGTGATAAAGAATTCCTTAAATATTGATGCAACATAAAGCGAGCAGAGAGAAAATGGGAATAAACGGCTGAATGATAAATTGCTGTACAACGCTTTGTTTAGGGGAAACGTTTTGTTTGTGTTCATGCATGTGGTCCTTGCAACATGTTTCTCGCGATACGAACCGAATTCCAAGTGCTGTGGACGCTACGTAAATATGGCAGTATTTCAACCAAAAATTAATAAAAATACAATTCAAACAATTGTATTTTTATAAATTTTTGGTTGAACTACGCCCCACAAATCGCTAAATACGATTACCACTAAACTTATTTTCAAACATCGCTCTGTGTTTCTGATAATCGTTTAGGCCTAGCCTGCACTGCGAATTTTATTCGCGAGATTTTTAAACGCGCGATTTATGTTTATTCAGTGTACGGAATTGCAATGAGCGCGAATTTTAAATCGCCGTGCATGTAGCTACATAAGATAATATCATGTATTACAGAAATGCGAGAAAAAGTTCGCGCGATTTTCTTATCGCAGTGCATGCTAGTCCTTAAAGATGACTTATCCTAGTTATCCAGGGAAACATTATTAACCATACAATACTGTAATACACACACTCTGTTACATACTATATGTATCGCTGTTGGTTGACTAAATAAAAAAATTAAAAAAATGACAGAGACGCAATGATGTTTAAATATTTTTAGCTCTAAACGCATCTAGTGATTTTTTAACTGACCGGGCCTTTAAATTACCCATTTTAATTAAAGTCAGGGACCCAAAATAGCATATTATGTAAAATAGAGATGTCTAAACACTTCTGGTTACACTGGAAGCCGACCGCAACGTAGTTGGGGTAAAAGCTAAGAAAGTTGGGACACCCTATCTTTTCCCGAGGGTGTCGTAGAAGCAACTAAAGGACTATACTCGGATCAAGGACACTACATCTAATTACAAACTGCGAAAACATAATTTCTCTTGGGACGGTAGTTAAAACAAGGAAGGCCTTGGAAATATAACTATAGGTTGAAAAAGAGATGGGTGGCTGTGACGTCAGAAACACTATCACTAAAAAACCTATTAGGTACTTACCCTCAATTTATTGGGGAATGTAAATGACGTGTGATGACAGACAAGTAAAACGTTTCGTATATCTAGATTTCCAACCTAGAAAACACAGTAAAGTAATATAAAACCATCACGCCTTATTTCCCCGAAGGGTTGGGCATTAGTGGACCTATAGTAGATACATCCACATTTAGCGAGTTATGTTATATTGAAGTCCCAAGTAATAGGGGGCGAGCCTAGTGCCATCAACCGGGCACAAATCCAGAAAATGTTTTATTTTATTTTATTTTTTTAGGGAAAACAAACAGTAGTATACTAATAATATACAAAGTTTCTTAAACATATGACTTAACAAATATACTACCCACTACATTTTCCACAGATTACTACTTACACTAACACAAACTGATGAACAAACGTAAATTGCGGCCAGGGTCTGTTGAAACATAGAAGCTAATGTCGATCCTTCAAAATTTTGATTAACCAAATGTTGTGTGTAATATTCCCATTTCTTACTACCTATCTAATAAACACTGAATGAGGCTAATATAATACTAAGAAAATAAGTAATTATTCATGTTAAGCAATATCAGAATAATCACGAAACGAAGACCATAAAAAATCCAGATACTTGCAAATGAATATTCCAATATTCATAAACTCGAGATAATTCAAAAGAATCCGTCGTCTGAATCTGAACAATAATCCAATTAAAACCAATCCAACATCTGAGGTTAAGCGAACAGGCGAACACTTGGATTCAATTATTCAGGACGATAAAAAGTATAACGAGCGAATTCATGCCACAAAGAACATTTCTAAAGGAACGTATTACCTCCACACGTGGCACATTAATCTATCTTTGTTTACGTCATTAATAACAAAAAGAACAATAAAATTCCTTCACCCTGTGTAAAATATCTACGAAAAGCAATAATGCTTAAATTGTTAGATCCGTCGAAGACGACGGTCGGAACGCGGGGTCCATACAAACATTTATTTTGTCCTGGCAACACCTCCCAAAACAATATTGAGGCTATAAAGAATGGAGTGCGGGAGAAGACGAGGGTGCCTCGACGAATAATAAGAAATATTCCCCCACACATAAAGCTTGCACCTACCGTTAATTTGAAAAACATTTCGCAATGCAAACAGTTTCTTTTTTGACAGGCGGAATTAATTCCGCTAAATAAATTGTTTTGGACAAATTGTTTTATTAAAATTCCAACATCTTGGAATTTTGTATTTATTATTATTTTTCTTAGGTAGCATTTTTCTACGATTAACAAATGGGATCGTCATTTCAGAGAAAATCTTAAGTATCAAATTTCCTGCGAAGTCGTGGTCTCCATATCGACGAGTCGAATGTCGGGATGATATAGTCAAAAATAAAATCTTTAAGCAACAGATTATAGTCAATATTTTGAAATATTTTCAGAGGAATTTCTATAAATTAAATGGCAACCCAGTGTTCGGTCAACGCTCCGTAGCCAGTTATTTATACCATGTGCGACATCTCTGCATATCATATATCAAACCACTGGACATCCACGATCTCATCACAAAGTATAAAGTAACGACCACTCTAAAGCTGTTTACACACTTTAATTCAATCCCTAATGACGAAATTCCAAAACACGTTAAGTAAATAAACTCAGGACAGACTTCATAAGCAGCAGCTTCATTAAATATCAGCCTATTTTATGGCTTAAGCCCACGTACGCACGGGCGATTTTTTACACAACTTTTTTTTTTCGCGCCCTCGATTTCCAACTCACTTTATTGAGTCGAGCATTGAGAATCCAATAGAGCGCATCCCAGCGCGTCAAGAAAATACACTGTTTGTTCAACTCTCGGCTTCGAGAAGAGCGTAAGAATTCCAGTGCGCAAAAAAAAATCGCCACCATAAAAAATCCCCCGTGCGAACGTGGGTTAACGCTGTTAGAGGAAGTTTACGCACGAATGGAAACAAGGAAGTGCAAAATTGGACAAGTTTCACCTTAAATGCCTGAACGTTTAATATTTAATATAAAAGTTATCTAATTTACTATCTTAGTTCTATTTGACACGGTAACTGATCCCAGATTAAATTTAGTTAAGGGTGAAATAAAAATATCAAAGCCAAAATAAACTCGCGTTAGATTTCGTTCTTGAATTACAAACTTCGGTTGGGTTACAAGTTACAAACTCTAAGAAGTTTTGCGTTGAAATTCAGTAAATGCAGTCCAATCTGTATCAGTGAATAAATCTGGCTATGGTTAATGTTGGCATTCTCCTTATCAATCGCGTCGTGTCACGTAATGTGCTAACACATTGTGCAGGGTCCGCGCAGTAAACCGGCGTGACTTGCATTTCACGCGTGACTGACAGCGTGACATCATATTAATAAATTGCATTAACATTTGCTGTTTTGTCAGCCTCTGAGAATATACGATTATAGCTGCAACTCTGCAAGTTTATGTTACCTCGGCCATATAAAACCATTACGCCCACTCTAAAAGGATCCCTGCAGAGATAGGGAGAACCACTATCGTAGAGTATTGGCGATATTGGTCTCAAGGTGACAAGGGGCGAGCCTATCTCCATTTATCAGGCATAGTTCTAATCCAATCCCGGGCTTTAGCAACACATCTTCTTGGTGAAAAAGAACAATTACAATTCAGTTGAAATCGAACCGAAGGATCAAAAGCCGGGCTTGTGTCCCTGCAGACCGAGCTAAGCTTGTAGTTTTAAAGAATACCTAAAGAAATCTTTATAAGAAGAAGAACAAGAAGCTATCTACAATTAAGACCAAGGTAATCATGAAGTCCGACCAAACACTGTTAAGGGCCGGCGCTCATCTGGCGAGGGGCAGCGCAATGCGATACAATCTTCGACCTTGCAACAGTTGAAATAAAGTTGAGAATAACTAAAAAAAGGGCTCGAAAGCGCATCAGACGAAACAGGTGCGCGTCTCAGGTTATTAATTCTCGACTTTATTTTAAGGCACGCAATGTTGATGGAGCCGAAAGGTTCTGGAGTGGCGACCGCGTACCGGAAGACGTAGTATTGGAAGGCCTTTAACAAATGGACCGTTGACCTTGAGAAGACCGCAGGAATCCGCTGGATGCGGGAAGCACAGAACCAGTTGAAGTGGCGGGGCTATGTCTAGAAGTGGACGTCTTTCGGCTGAAATAATGATGATGATGTTGAAATTTGTTTGACAGTGACAATTGCGCTACGCAAGATGTGCGCCGGCCCTACCATTTGCCTCTGTTTGCTCTGAATCTATTTAGACAAAGTTGTATTAGACTCAAACTGAACCTAGTGCGCTGTGTGTGCAAACAAAACTTAGACCAGGCATCTGGGTGCACAGTTTCATACTGATTTCTGTTAGCTGTCCTATTAAAACTAGATTCAAAACTGGTCATCATGGTGCTGATTGTTTTCATCTCGTTTGACCCGAAATAGACACAACATTGTACCCAAAGTCGTGAATTCTTTGTCCCAATTATTTGGAGGATATTATGTGTAATTAATTGGATTTTTCCATCAGGAATTTCTCAGTAGCAGCCCCGAGACTGGACTTGTGCTCCGTTGATGGCAATAGACTCGCCTCCTTTTACATGGGACTTTAAGCACCCTTCGAGAAAAACAAACGATTTATTTAAACGTAGGTACCTACGGTTCTATACTTATGGGCTCACTACATTATACAGAGTGTTTAATCAGCCTATCATGTTCCCACTGCTGGGACACAGGCCTCCTCTCTGTGAGAGAGAGTGAGACGTAATCCACCACGCGGGCCCAGTGCGGTTTGTGTGGATGTCACATGCCCTCGATTTTTAGTTCTAGGACATGCCGGTTTCCTTACGATGTTTTCCATCGCCATTTAGACCCTGTATAATGATAGATAAATAATGATAGAGAGCAGTGGTGGCCCAGTAGAAACGGCTGCGACTTAATAGTTGTAGGTCTTAGGTTCGAACCCAGACAGGCACTTTACGTTGTGTAAATTATTTCATCACCACTGCTCTATCTCATTATACAGGGTGTCTAGACTCAATACTCGTGTTAAGACGAAAATAATGGCAAAAGGTTTGCTCATGTTTATCCATAAAATAAAACTGCTATTTATATGACAAATATAAAGTAAACCACAACGAAATTCGTTTATTTCTTAGAAATCGAAAATAAATAAAACGTTCAATTACCAATAAAATAAAAATGAATAGATACATTAGGTTTATTAGACCTTTTTACAACAAGCTGTTTATAACTGGTACCAATGAATTTCTTTGAAATGGATCGCAATAATTCCCAATACGTTCAAAGAAATGTTTATTTTTTTCATTTTCCAAGCCTGGCTTATAATTGCAAAATGTATCGAGCCTTTGGGGAATTCAAGAACAACATTATTAAACTGTTTAAAATACCTATGTATAGGTAAACGCTAACGTTCATGGCAGCTGCGGTCATGAAACGAGGGAGCGAGGCAACACGCGACTCTGGGATATAAGCATAATCGTTAATCAGCCTATTATATTCCCAATGCAGGGACACAGACCCCTCTCTCTCCACCACGCGGGCCCAGTGCGGGTTAAATTGGTGAATGACGCATGTCTTCGAATTTTTGGACTCTGTATGAAGATCAACAAAATCCCGTACTCTGTATTCACCATCCTTCTCGCACGTCTTTGTCTTCAGTATATAAGATTTGCTGCTGCTCCTCATCCGTCAACACTTCGTCTGAGGGCACTTCCACTGCGGCAGGTTAAGGATGGCCAGGGTCGGCACCTCGGAGATGGCCCCGCTTTGCACGATGGGCAAGCGGCAGCCGAAGATCGCTTGGAGCCAATTTAACGTTACTTGTCTTCAGTTAAGTTACTTAACTCAAAAAAAAAAAAGATTAAAAGAAAGTTTATTAAGTAAATTTTATCTCGCTCGCACCATACTACTCGCGGCCTGAGTGAGATCGAGACGGAGTGGGGTGCTGGTGGCTCTCAAGCCTCGAATAGTTTAGGTTATTGCTTTTTATGGTGAAAATAAAGGTAATTTAAAAAAAAACATTACACCTGCTTTATCAGTGGTTCATATATTATTTAATTTTGAAGTATTTTTGAATACCAGAAATTTTTATGTAATCTCGTTTTCGCCAAACATAGGACCTAGCATCAATCCTCAACTTTAACATATATTTATTTCAAAATTAATGCTGCAGCATTTTCGGCATAACGGAGGACCATGCTAAGCAATTTGAGGTGAGGTAGGACCATAACAGTTACATGGTGTTTGTGAGAGGAAAGTAATACATCTTAGTTTGTGTGCTGTTAAATGGGTTCAACACGCAACGTATTATCGGACCGGGTATTAGGGTCAGTCCTTGAAACCGTTAGTTATTATCGCATAACCCCTGTATTATGTAAGGTACCTTAGCTTTATGTTTGATAAGTGACGTTACGCCCTTCTCACATGTGACTATTATTCAAGGGACCTACCACACACTTGTCAACCTACCGTAGAAACTTTTTTTTAAATAAGTATTACCACTCTGCCTGCCTGAAGCGGGAGTGGGCTGACGTCGCATGAATGCACCCGGAGCGATGGGCAAAGATCGTTACTCACTGGAAGCCTAAAAGAGGACATTGCCGTCCAGGTAGACCGTGGCGAAGCCGGTGTGACGATCTAATCATGTTTGCGGGGCCAACGTGGCCAGAAATCTCACAAAATAGAGAGATTTGGAAGGAAAAAGGGGGAGCCTTGTCCCAGCAGTTAGAAACAATACAGGACACAAAAAAATAAAGTAGTACTTAGATTTGATCTATTTGTGGAAACAACGAAGACCGATATCTGGTTGTATTTTTCCAACGTCTTCTAACCTCCATATTTAACTACAATTCCGGTCTTGATTAGGTAAGGTCTAAAGATAGGAGGAACCTTTAGGTAGTCATCCATTCTTTCAGATAGTCAACCATTCTGTTAGATATTCACCCATTAAATGCTCCTTTTAATTTCCCTATTATGTGTCTATACACAAGGTTCCCATTTGCCAACTATAGTCCGCTAAGTCATTGCAATAGACAGTTAGACACATCCTTTAAACGACCGCCTGTACATGACAATGGCATCGTGACTCCGATATATCGTTGGAATAACTTCGACCACAGAATATGAAAACGATACAGAAGCAAAACTCATAAATTAACTTTCCTTGAGTGGAGAAATAATCACCGATGCAACCACGGATCTTTGAGGAGTCGCAAAAAAAGACTAAAACAATCAAAACTCATCGAGTTTCGGGCAAAGATTTAAATCGGTAGATTTGCCCTCACTATTTACATATGTCGCACAAAATATGTCAATAATGATAAGATTAAGTTCACACATCCCGTGTAATTGTAGTAGTAGTGTTTGTCAGATGTGACAAAACGAAACAAAGCCGCGACCATATTTTGACGCTGTAGAGCGAATTTAACGATTTGAAACTCTGGGGTCCGTTTTTTTTACCCGGACTGCCAAGGAACGGTGATGTTTTTTCATCTGTCAATAAAGGTGGATGAAAGATCCGTACTTGCAAGGTTGTCGCGCGTAAAGTGGATACGCCGCCGCCGCTAGCAATGATTCAACTCTCACGGTGTTGATCATATTATACGTCCCAAAACTGTAGCCATCTAGAATGCTTTATCTGGGGCCTATTTAAGAAAACCGACAGCGACAATCCGACAAATTTTATACGTTTCTTTCATTCATTTTCTTTAATAAACAGCACCTTTCGCTAAAATATTTATGCCAATTTTGTCATTTTTTGACAAAGATGTCGGCCATATTCATTAAGGCAAGGATGTTTGCCTCTACACATTCATATTCTTTGCTTCGACATAGCCATGTGTAGCAGTACATGTGAATAGGCAAGTAATCAGCGATTTAATAGAGAATGACGATGAAATATCAAAGTTAGTCAAGTTAAGTTCAGACTAAACTATGGAAGGTATAGCTATTAACGTATTTGGCCTATGACCGCAGAGCGTTTAACAATCTTGACACAAATACATTCTGAGAAGACTGAACTTTGGTGTTGGTGAACGGTGATTCGATGTTTATAAGGTTTTGTTATTCAAATGGTTAGGTACTGAAACCTACTATTCCTACTATAATCCTAACTATATAAGTAAGTGGGTTGTGGAGGTCAGATAGGTAGTCGCTCCATGTAAAATACTAGTATTCAGCTGCATCGGGTTAGACTGGAAGCCGACCCCAATATAATTGGGAAAAGGCTAGGCAGATTGATTGAATCCTAACTATATAATATGATACAGATGTCTCAGACCCAGAGGTCCCGGGTTCGATCCCCAGTGGGAGAAAAAATTCTGCTTGGTTTAGTTAGTGGTAGCGCTAGTCCGCCTGGATAGCTACCAGCATCTTATCTAAGTCTGTCGCCATAACAACAATGTTTGTTAAACATTGTTGTGGTTCGGCAGTTAGAGGTTCCTCTGTGGTTGAGGATTCCGGGTAAAGGTCGCTTCTACCTTCCACCACCGCTTACAGCAGTATTATTTTAATCTTACTTCGTGGGGGAAAGAGATGGAGCTATACGTCCTGTAGAGCTTCATCTCTTTCCTACACTGAATTAATATTAAAATAATGCTGCTGTCATCGGTCGTGGTAGACCTTCTGATCGTCACGTACCATCAGGGGGCCAAGTCTACTAATTAAAAAAACGTGTCAGTGGTCTCGCAATGATGATGATGCTTTTGACAGATTTTGTATGGCGTATCTGTCAAAAACTGATCATTGTGAGACCACTGACATGTTTTTAAATTAGTAGACTTGGCCCCCTGGTGAGATGCAGGCTAAGAGCTTCCCCATTGTGGTTAAAAAAAATCAAGTAATAAAAACTAAAACCCAACTACGACTTAAAAGGTATAAACAAGACACCACAGACAGACAAATTAAAAATCCGGAGTCACACGTGTTAGCCCTAACACGTGTGACTCCGGATTACTTGATTTTTTTAAAAATTCTTTTGGGGTTATAATATATATATTTTTGAAATGTGCTCATTAAGCCCTTTCATTTGATACCCAACATGGTACGATAAAACCATTTTTTTTTTTTAATTCCTCACTTTATGTCCTCTAGAGGGCGCCATTTTTAATTTAATGTGACTTCACATAGCCTATAACCAGCGGACAACGCGACGCGACGCTTCTAGCGATACCTCATTTGTCAAATTGTGATAAGTGGTTTGGAAGATAGGAGGGAACAGATGAACATACATACCGGTCAAAATCATAACCCTCCTTTTTTCTTCGCCGTAGTCGGGTAAAAAAAATAATAATAATTGGTTTCTATTTTCTATAGTATGTCCTCTAGTTCTGCTTGATAGTAAGTTGGTAGGCTTTACGGTTACTTACTTTACATTAATTATTTTCTGTAAAAGTATTTATTTCAACAGAATAACTCGAGCCATCATCATTTGGAAAATTTTCAAAAGTTGTTTTTAAACAATTTTCTAATAACATCAATTCGGTTATTATTTACAAACCGATGAATCCACAACGTTTCAGAACTTCTAATTATTGTTGAAAATGTAACAGAAAACTTATCAAGTTATTTGAAATTATTTTATTTTATAATGAAAACGATTCTAACAAAAACACTTTGATTTTATTGAATTCTGTATAATTTTATAAAGTAACTATACTAACTGACCCGACAGACATAGTCCTGTCCAAATTTCAATAATTCATACAAAATAGAACGTTCAGTTTTTCCCAAATTTGTCAATGTTCTAGGAAAATTTTGCAATTGTTCACTCAGTAACAATCTAATTCGAACTATTATATACAAACATTTTAAAATCAAAATTAGCCTTATCGGTCCAGCCGTTCTCAACTTGCATGCGCTTACCAACGAACGTCATTTCATTTTTATTATTTAAATAGATTTATACATTATTGTTGGTAACATAATTTACTTTGAAAACACAACCACAAATTTTACTTCGTGAAACCCTTGTTGGGTTTCACAGCGGTTTCTGTAGCATTTTGGTAACGAAATAAATTCTGCATACAATTTCGGTCATGTACTACAAATGCGGCTTTAAATGCATTAACGTTAACTTTTGTCGTTGATAAAAGAATTTAAACCGAATAACGTAAAAATTCTGCTTCACAACGAACACGCAATTATGAACAGACCGACATTTTATACCTACGGATACCTATGTATGTATTATATTTTGATATGCTTGAGAACTGAAACCAAAGCTGACATATTGAAATGAACATGACTGATATTTGTATAATTTACATCCTATGATAATGTAATCAAAAATGCTCTTGATGATGTTACTAAAGAATAATATCCGTAATTTATCCGTCCACGACTCATATGTTATAATTATTAAAATCTTAGCATGAATCTTAGCATGTAGTATAAAGTAATTAATTGCAAATTATTAAAGTAGGTTGTGCTGTATTCTTGAATGAGGTTAAAAACTGCCAGTCTGCCACTTGCTCACTTCAGATGTCGCTACTATCATAAGTCTTAGAGTTTGATTGCTAGCTGTCAATATCCATACATTTTTTGTAAACAAGCGACTTCTTTTACGCATAATTAATTAATTTCCGTAGCTGTGTAACTGAAAAATACGGGGCCCCATGTATTTGCCAAAGATGTTAAAATACGAAAACTGTGGAAGAAAGTACTCCGAAAAAAAAATTGGAAACTCGATATTTCGTCGCGACTATTTTGAAACCTGAAGACTTTTATCGGAGAAATTCGTGTTTATGTGATGCTCCCAAGAGAACTAAGTCTATTTTCTTTACATACAGGTGCTTGTGATGTGTTATAATCTAAATTATAGTAAAAGTGTGGGTGTTTTGTATTATCGTAATAAAGCAGTGCTAGAATGAACATCTCAGAAGTTTTTCAGTCAGGAAATCATCCTTGAGTTGGTTTTCAACTCCTGATCAGGTTATTTCTGTCGTACGCTTCCAGTCATTAACAGAAAAAGAACTTAAAAGTCAACAAACACAAAATAACCTATAAATATTAAAACGCTCATAATTTAATGACTTTTCCACTAAAGCTGCTTTTTTACCAGTGGTAGACGCTTGCCCTGTCCTTACTTCGTCTTATAATAGTGCTACACTCCAAGTCGCATACATAATTATCTAGTTTTCGTATAATTTGTGACAATGGCGGTTTGAAGACGTACGATTGGCCTGCCACCTATGATGAGCTTACAGTTTTTAACCCCATTGTACTAATATGGATTAAGTTGTCTGCCTTTTTGGCGCAGCCGTGAGGCACACACTATTAATGTTAAAACATAATTTTTTATTTTGTTATTTGTATTTTGTGTTTCACAAACCGTGTCCAAATGAACGTTATTCTTTCTTTCTTTCTAACTGAAATAAAAGTTTATTTTATTTTATAATAGGTTGTCTAGGTTTCATTGTTTTGAACCGATGAGTTTAAAGTTCAGCAAAAAAATACGGGAAGTATTTCATTCATGTAAAAGTCTTACTTAACTATCACGATCACGACCTAAAAATATGTGCTACTTTAAATCTTTAGAAATGTTCTATGGACTCAGATAGAATAAAGGCTATGATCTAGTTTGACGTTATATACCGGTAAAGGTACCATTCCGTAGGCGACCGCAGGCGACAGCTGCAGACGACACGACTGGTTTCTATGTATTTCTATGAAACTGACGTTTCGCTAGCGACGGAAGGTATTTCATAGAAATACATAGAAAGCATTCGTGTCGCGGCGACACGTCGCCTGCAGTAAGTTGCCACCTACGGTCGGCTACGGAATTGTACCAGCTTTAAGGGGCCGGCGGAGCATCGGTCGCAACTACGAATCGAGTTCATCAAATGTTGCGCTAGTGTGCCTGTCGGAGCGATACGCACAGCTACCGTGAACTGTACAAACACGCACACATTGGCATTGACATGACATTTGCTTGACGTGATAGCACTACTAGCTATTGAAAATTTGTGATAAAGAATATGTTCCGTAATACCTAAAATGATGAATGAAAACTTAAGGATTTGTAACTTGATAATATAAGCTATGTTTCTGCTGGAACAATATTACAAATATTGATGTTTATAATACAGAAAAAGCAATATGAAAACATGTCATTTACGCTGTAAAAATGTGTGAAAGTCAATTCGCTAAAACATCATTTTAGGTAAGTTTTTAGTGGAAAAAAAAGATATAGGAACCTAGATATTCGAATCCGAATATCAACATAATATGGTGGAGATATGCTCAAATTGCAAATGATTTAGGTATTACGTTAGTATGGAAAATTCATCGGTCGCCGCATTCTTAAGTTGCAAGTTAAGTACCTACCCTATTTAATGTGTCTAAGATTATACCTCAGAACAAAGAACACACAAATACTAACTTACTTGAAATTCCGTTTACAAACAACATTAGCAACGAAACAATATAAAGATAATGTCATGGCAACATATTTTCCGAAGCGCTATCTAGTCTTATTTCAAGCACGATTCTTTGTACAAAGCGGCTAATATTGCACGGTAACACCCCCGGGGGGGTTATCAAATGGGGAGTAAGCGACAACACACCTGGGGGACCTTCGGGGGTAATCACCGGTTTTAAAACGAACGGTTTTATAGGGACAGTCACGTGCAAAATTATGTTTTAACATAAGTAAATATTTCACGATTGCCCTCTAAAATTATGAGGAGTTGTTGTGTTGTATATTTCAAGTCACGAAGACAGCGGTCTACTGCTGGACACAGACCTCGGGACAAAGCTACGCCACAACATGCAACAGTAGATTTACTGATAAGGCAGAAAAAAAATGTATGCTATGGAGCATGAAATGTAACACAACCAGGCGATTTTTTTTCAACGTTTGTTACATTTCATGTTACATATCACCAATTTTTATCCGGCATAATGCATCCCCATCATCCATTCGTGAGGAAAACGACATGCCTGAGAGATATTTCGTGACGGCATGTGAAGCCAAGTCAGAGGCCCACAGGCGACATAAAAACTCTGACACCAGGTTACTCACGGACCAACGAAAATATAAGAAAGATAACGCATCCCTGCACATGCACAATGTTTCTACATATTGGTTAGGTTATGTTAGGTTTAAATCATCTTCGAACATATCAAATGAAATATTTATTTAAATCAGCGCTGTGCAAGAAAATCGCTTTTCACCAGTGATTGTGACTGTCCCTACATGTTTCAAAACACATCGTAAGAATAAAATGCAATTAGTTTCAGTAGGACTTTAGTGATCATAAATTATTGTCAAGAATGAAATTTTGGGTGACACATGAAATGTGGTTGCAAATGAGCGTTTTTGCCACCTTTGGAATGAGCAAGATTAGTTGCCAGTTCTGTCGGCGTTTTTATGAATATAATCGTAGCATTTTATAAGGGTAAACACAAGCGATATCAACGTACGTTTATTTTTATCACCTCCATTTAAAAGACACCCCTGTGAAAATATTACGTAGATAAATGTTTTTATTTAATACAACAATAACTTTACCTGTGAATTGCGTAACACACATAGATAAATATACAGGAAGATTTTTTAGTCACCGTCCAAATTTTCTCTAGGCATTATGTATCATTCACTAACTCCATTTTTGAAAAAAAATCGATACGTAAAATTTTCATATTAAATCATTTTCTCGATGGTGCAGCGCGCACCACGCTTGCCCCCCGCCCCGCTACACCTGCGCAAAACATCTATCGTTATCCCCAGTCGGCCCCGCGCACCCTTTCGCGGCGCAAGCGCTTACTTCCGTGTTCCCGCGCATCCCGCCGGCGCCCCGCGCTATCGTGAATTTGCATAAAATGTATTCCCACCGCGAGTATTACGAAATGGTGCGATCTTATACTAAAAGAAAAAACACGTATTCAATGGTTTTCGCCAAAGATTAATATATCAAAATTTGGACGGTGACTAAAAAATCTTCCCGTATATATATATTTAATATTTTAGTTAACACTTCGCATAATCATGTTTTTCTCTTCTTGTTCTCACACACTATTGTCTACATTTCTTTCTCATTTCTCCTTTCGCAGGTCTGCTGGAGGAAATCTCTTAAGAAATAAACAGTACCTTTGTACTCATATTATAATTATTTCGTATATCTATGTATTTTACTGTGTATAAATCAATAATAAAATAAAAATAAATAGATAGAATACTCTTTATTATGTACACCATAAAAATTACAGACATAAATAACAACACACCTGACATAAAATGACAATTGATTGCAATGGGTTTCATTTTGACAGTTCTCACTCTTTCATTGCATTATTTGCATTGTTGAGCAGACGATTTTTTAGCAAACTTATGAAGCAATGGTTTAGCAATATCCTTCAAAACTCTAGGATTGAAAGTGTGTTAATCAATTAGGGTGCAAGTTGTTAAATGTTATCTACGAGAAATAGTACAGATTTCTGAAAGGCTATTAAAATTAATCCGTTGTCAAATAATTTGATTAGCGTCTGTCATTTAAATCAACCAATCACAGCACTTGGTATTCTATATACTTGTAACTAGCCTACATGAGCCTACATGAGTAGCCAGTTGCAGAAACGAATTTTAACTGTTAAAACTGTCATTAAATACTAATCTTCCATTAACTGGTTGCAGAAAGCAACATTATACTCGATTTTAATGCTTCTTTGATGAAATTAATTAAATAATTAGCGTTAATGATCCATTACGTAATGGGGCATTAATGTTTGTCTTTGAGCAACTGGGTGTAAATTGTCTAACTTAGGGTATAATTATGTCGTCTCCTTAGTAGACAAATAACCTCCCTCTTTTTAGGACAGCTGTATTCACCTTTATCATTTGTAACGCTATGAAGATTAAATCAAATCCAATTTAGATTCTTCATTAGACATTAGGTTCAAATTCTTTGGCACTAACATCTTGCTGACAGTTTAAGATGCAGATTGTGAAATACGAAAATCTATTTATCACCAAGACCTCGCTGAGAGACGAAGAAAAATATATCGAACTGCACCTTAGCAATAAATTCTAAACTTGTTCAATACACTTAGTGCGACAACCTGGCAACTGACACGACAGCCGTGAAGAACTAGCGTGAATAGTGAACAGGACATTTATCACTTTGAATCACGCTAGATTTTGTGCCGATAACCTTACGACGTAATATCACGCCTGTAGTCCCCGAAGAGGAGCGAAATTCACCTTTATTTCTATTATTAATAAAGTCTTATGTAATATTGTCACCCATCAACCACTAACCGGGCACAAATCCATATATAGAGAAATTCCTTATGCTGGGGCTACATTGTCGCGATAACGCGAACTATACTTCGCGCGCTCTCTGTTGCTCAGCGAGACGTAGAGCGGTGTGCGAGAGAGACCGCGCGAAGTTTAGTTCACCTTCTCCCGACAATGTGCCCAAGCATTATGTAAAATCCAATAACAGTACCAGACTTGTGTACGAAACCAACACACCAAATCCGTAGGTAACACAATTTCAACCACTATCTGAAGGATATTGAAGGAATTCCTAATCCATTGCTTCATAATGTTCGAAACATTCATGTGCTCGACAGCGATAATAACGCCTTTGATATTGTAGAATGGTCAACACGAAAGGCCTTGATATTCTAAAGGCGAATTTCGCCAATAAAACTGCACGAGATGAACACATAAACCACGTTTAAGAGCTGTCAGTGTCATTTGTTTCTTTGGAATATTGACACTGACAGCTCTTGAACTCAGTTTAGATGTGCTGATCCGTCCACGAGTAGTTGTTACAAAATTATTACCCTGTAGGACCCCATGCTCAGTAGCCGTTCTTTTGAATACAAGACCAACGAGGTAATTAACCGATATCGATAACCTTACGAACTTATCTGAAAATAGCACTAACTCACTATACAAGCGTGAGTAACACGCAATCAATTTTGTACGTCATTCATTTATGCTAATAGGTACATTTGTGGTTATTGTTAAAACATGTTCCGATATTATGGCGTTGATAAACGAAATTTTAATGTGTTTTGTAATATCAACCTTATCTCAATGTAAATCAAAGGAATGGAGTACTTTGGATTAATAACCCAATCTAAGTATGGAAATTATTTGACACAAGTGCAAGGATTTCTAGAAATACCACAAGTAGCAACTATAATATATAAATATAAAAACGTCGGACACACCCAGTGACCCAGTGCATTCTGTCCCACTAGAAAACATACCAGCTCACCAGATTAGCCAGCTGACTGACTAATCTGGTGAGCTGTCTGATTTTAACCTGCACCCTAATTGCGAACATATTTTAAATCACAATCTGAATCATTTTGAAGAATATTGATAATGCATTGGATCATAATATGTTCGAAAAAGTCTGTCTTTATCATGTGGCGGCATCTACATCGCCACATGCGAACTACGCATCAAAGACCTGACGTCACACAAAAATCCTGACGTCACATAAAATCCTGCATCGCGCAATTAGAGTTTACCGCGCGATCGACATATTGTTATTCGATTATTTGGCATTCGATTTGACACAGTACACCCCTTTTCTATAAAGGATGAGTGAACTTTACATCTGTTCGTCATACCTCTAAAATCGTGTCGACACGAAGACAAGAAAAAGTAGATGAACCGTTCATAGCACATTATTAAATACAAGAATAAGTAGGTACAAAGTCTATTTATAACCATAAGACCCTTATAAAAGTAAACACACCGCCTCTCCGTGTTTCGGTTCTAATTTTTCAAGGAAATAAGACTTTCCACAAGGAAATCGATTCTCAGATCAGTGTCGCGATTCTTGGAAAAATATCCTGTTATCGTATCTACGTCAGATATACCTAAACTTAATTAAGGGGGCTTCCATACAAAAAACGTGATTCTTTTGTTTTTTTTATAGATAATGGTACCGAACCTTTCGTGCGCGAGTCCGACCCGCACTTGGCCGATTTTTTATGGAAAAACACTGATTCACAGCTATTAATAAAATGACAATACATGACAATCACGATGACGTTACACGCAAGGGATTTTCCCTTATATATAATGTGTGCCATTTAATAATTACATGACAAACTGTTGATAAAAGATGAAACAGCATCTAACAGGGCTGGGAGTAATAATAAACGAACGTATAGCTTTTAAGCCTAAATGCACTCCAGACAAACCCAATCATGCAGTAGCAATCATAATTAGAGAAAAAATCTAAATCTTTTTAATAAAATAAGTGATAGACATAATTTTAACACTAGAAATAAAGATAAAATAGATCAACCATTTTTCAGACTAGCTAAAGTACAAACATCTTTTATGGGGTACTGCGTTAAATGCTATAATAAAATACCTAGTCATATATTGCAATTAAATGAAAGAAAATTTAAAACTCATATTAAAAGTACACTTTGTAAACAAGCATATTACAAATTAGAGGATTATATCCAAGATAAGAATGCTTGGAAACATGCTGGTCTTGCTCCATAGGACAAATTCGAGGCTGGACAAAATCAAACTGGTTGCTAATCTAGTTGTAAAATTTATTATTTTTATATCTTCGATTTTTTTTACATTTTATGATAATTAATCTCACACACTGTCCTATTAGTATTACTTGCAAGTTTGTAGAAATATTGTGTTATCGTACGTATACTTTAATGTTTGTAAATATGTGAGCACCATGTACCTATCACATACTTAATTTATTTATTTGTCATTGCTCCATTTTTAATTTTTAATTCTTTTTACTTATTGTAATTGTATTCTCGGTGCATCGTCTTCACATGTAATTATATAATTGATGTACCTATACCAAATATTGTATAACATTTTTTTTTTTTTTAAAAGAGTAACGGTGGAGTTTCTTGCCCATTCTTCTCCATACGAAAACTACCTTTTGGAAGGGGCAACTAGAATCAGTTCTATTTCTATGTATTTGACGTTCAAAAGTGCCTTTAATGTGCCTACTTGAAATAAATTATTTGACTTTGACTTTGACTTTGATATAACGCTATATAGTGTTGGGTAAAGCTTACTTCCAATAATTATTGTACTGCAACAGCTTCCTTGCTTCATTACTTCAAAATCGTCTAAACGTATTTCTGAAACCGAACATGAAAAACATTCTAATGCACCCGTCATCGAAAACCCAAATCTCCTCCTACATAATTCCGATCGCCACCTTTATTTCCGCGAATCCGTTGCACCAGCTAAAGGAAATAGCCGAGACGAGATCGATATTTATCTAGTTACGTTGAAAATAACGATTGAAGCTCGGATTTCTTAGCTGGGATTAAAGCCTGTTGTATGTAGTGAACGAATCGGGTTTCTAATAAGTCTACTATTTATTGCTGGATTCATGTTTTTCATGAGAATGGATGAATATCTTCCTTGGGCTTTAATCTGTTTGGATTGGAAAGTAATATAAGTGTAGGTTTTCTTCGGCTAAAGCATTATCTTGTCCCTTTTGGGAATCTAAAGCCTTAATAGGACTAGGTCTATTTCAAAGTGCTTATATATTGTCCCTTTTTTCAAGGACGTTAAAATATTAGCTTATATTTGGCTTTATATCTACTTGTGTCCTTCCCAAGTTAGAAGACTAGCATTATAAACCTTTATTAATGTTCCGATTGCTGTGACACAGGCGTCATCTCTGTGAGAGGGCGTGGGTAATCCACCAGGGGGCCAAGTCTACTAATTTACAAACTTTACGATGGTCTCTCTATTGTGAGCTTTCGACAGATTTGCCATACAAAATTTGTCAAAAACTCATAATGGCCGACCATTGATACGCTTGTAAAATTAGTAGAATACGGCCCCAGTTGGGCCCGGTGTGGGTTGGTAGGTGTCCTATGTCTTCGGATTTTTGTTTCTAGAACATGCGGGTTTCCTCACGATGTTTTCCTTCACCGTTTTGAGAGCAGTGATGTGATAAATTGCTCAAAGCAAAGTGCAATCCTGCAAGAAGACTCCAATTGTTGCCTCTTATGTACAAGTAGGTATCACTGCTTTGTATTTCCTACTTCAATATTATGTTCTACGAAACAAGTTATGGCAAGACTAACGTTACTAAGGGCCGCTCAGTAATGAACTATTATTATTATTATTTATTCCTCTCTCTAAGTAAGAATTGAAAACCAATCAAGCGTTAATGGTTGCGTGCATATCTGTGCAAATTGTTACAAGCCATGGAAAAGATATATTGCAGTAATAAATAGCAAATAAGAATTAGATATCCGTTACTTTACTGCTACTACACACGATATGCATTATGCATATCTCGGTATGACATGGACCGGTTATATTTAAATTATTAAACGGTTGGGATTTGAAAGCTGAGAGATTTAAGGAAGAGGATATAATCCTATCCGTCTGGTTGTTAGAAATCCTTCCTGTACGCGAAGCATGACCACTACTATCTCTACTCTACGAAGAAGACATACAAGGCTACAAGTTTATTTTGGCGCGTGGCCAAAATCCGAATTAACGCCGCCATATTGTTTTGTCAATACAATTTCTCTGACAATTTCACAAATGATTACCAGCAACGCTCCCCCGCCAATGTCATTCAGGTGACAAAACATCTTTTTTTTTCTATACAACGTGATTATATTTTTTTACATTGCGTCGTCTAAAACTTGCCACCAATAATTTTATCTTTTTGTGTTCTGTAGTGGTCATGCTGGGCGTGCAGAATGGTTAAAAATAATTATAATATATATTAATAGATTTGATATCAGTAGGTATTGCTAATGGTTTACCTAAAGTAAATGTTTAATTTATTTCAAAATTATCAAACACAAATAATTTCGCAATTTTAAATCCAACATTATAATTACCTATCAATTCAATAGAACTGCGGAGAAATTTATCCTTACCTCTCCATATACCTAGAAAGTTTCCAAAGAAAATTACAAGATTACTCAATTATTGTGTAATTACATCATTTGCCGAAATCAACTTTCAGGTTTAGTTCAAGTTATTAATATTTCCCAGAAGCTTTTACTAGTAATTTTACCGGAGAACTTGTATTACAGCCATCTCTAAGTTTCCGTTTGAAACTAGTGGTGTACCTACTCATATTATAAGGCTTTACGCCTGTATACACTTCTCGTAGCTTGAAAAGCGAAACTTCAGATTAAGACCTGGTCTACACATGGTTCACATAAGCAATCCTGACAAATTCACAATTTCTCCTACTAATATTTCAAATTAAAGTTTCTAAGTTTGTGTGTTTGTTACTCAATCACGCTATAACGGCTAAAATTTGCATTTGGAAGATATTTGGCAGAAAGGTAGACTATGACCTGGATTAAAATATAGGATATTTTTTATCCGGGTACATAATATAGTAGTTTTGCTAAAATGCGAGTAAAACTACGGACTAGTTTTAGATGTATAAAACGGTTTTGGTATGGGAGTGCATTGAACGAACACCCATCATGTCAACATTATATAAGTCTAACAAAAGTAAGTATTTCTTTTTTATTTATTAGGGAAAACAAACAGTGACATTATATTAAGAAATACAAAAAATATACGGCCAAATGTGTAACCAACAACATTTTCCGTAAGTACATATAAAAACAAACATTGTTTCTCCTTTCTTTTTAAGCTATTTAAACTAAAACCGACAAACTACAATAATGTAAGTTACGAAAATAGTAAGAAAAACTCATCAAGGCATGCAAATCTTAATAAATAATTGACAAGTGTTTTGAGAAAAATATTTCTTAATCTACCAGCCGAAAGAGCAAACATATCGATAAATAACTTATCCCTTTTTTAAATAAACTAAATACATTGTAATCGGACACGTTTCCATAATATACATAACAAAAAGTAATCTAAAATCCGTTATAATGATGGTTTTTATCGGTTAATTTTCACGGTGTTGTTATAAAACATAGGCCGCGGAACGTGACGTCTGAATTGAGTAATATTCTACAAATACGTTAACTTAATACTGATAACAGTATCATAATTGCAATTAGTATTCATGTATCATTTCTATTTTAGGTAATGATTGAAAACTTACGCAAGTCGAGTCGATAATGTCAGTTAGTGACTTTTATTTACACGTTATGAACACAGCCACTGTTTTAGTTTGTTGTTAATTCAGCTAGATTCAAATGTAGCCTAGACATAAATAATAAATTGACAGTCGTGAATACAGACGCGATTGAAAATAGGTCATTTTTTATTTAATCAATTTAACTGTTCGTTTTAGTACACTCCTACTACATTATAGACTGTTTCTCGTAAGTAATGAACATTAATTTTGCACTTGAGAACAGCAGCAAAGACGGAATGAACACAGGACAGCTAACTACCAACTGAATACAAATTCGCCACGATCACCGGGCCTGCGCCCGCGTCTTGGGCGTGAATAAGTAGTAACACAAGGCAAGGCAAGACAATTTGTTCAAGAATAAGTACTGAATGCATGACCAGGGTTAGGAGGCGGTTAGGTTACGAGGCGTTAAAGCTTCCTGCCAGGGTTGCGGGAAAGTCCGAAAGTGATACCGGGACCTTGGCAACAGGCAACTGAAGGAACTCGGGTGGGTTTTAGTCAGTAAAACGCTGACACGCCCTTCCGCTCCGCCCAGAGCGGGAGAAGTAACTGGATGACTCCCACACTCAAAAAAAAAAAAAGTCGTTAATGCTTGATAAGGGATATCTACTTGTCTAAAAACTTTTCGCTAGCAATCAATGATAGGATCCCAGTCGCATATTTAAGTATTTTCGCCTTGCCGTTAAAAGTGCTATCTGAAATTGAAGAGACGAAATTCTAAACCTATGCATTTAAAATCATTCAATACAAAACCTTCAACACCTATGTCTTCACTCTAAATCACAAAAAAGTGAGACCATATTCCATTTTCTGACTTGACTTAGAGTATTCAAATACCCCTACATACCAAGCGCAGGATTTCCTCCATAACGAAAGATGTGACGCTGCCAACTAATATTTCTCAGTGATTTAAACTATACAAGTTTTGCCACTTCCGCATAACTGTGCTCCAAATTGCAGTTGTAAATGTGCAATGGAAACTTTAGCTGACGTTCACGATCTAAACTCGTTAATCCTAATTAAGGCTACGACATTGGAAGCCCAAAATCAGGGTAATAGCTGCAAATTATTGTGCTTTGGGAATAAGGAACTGGTGGATTGAGTGGAGAATGTCTTATTCGGAGTATATTGAGACGGTAAGGAGGAGCTGGTGGACTAATTAATAACAGCTCCACGGGTTGATCGAGGTGGACTGATCACCTGATGAAGGCTGCAGGAATCCGCTGGATGCGAGAAGCACAGAAGCGGTCGAAGTGGCGGTACTTGCGGGAGGCCTATGTCCAGCAGTGGACGTCTTTCGCCTGAAATTATGATGTTTCGACCTACCAACTAGAAATAGAAATTCTCAATAACTCAAAAGCCAAAAATAAACTGACGAGCAATATAAAAAACCCACTAACTTATAGTGAAATATTTCCGAAGCCACGCAAAATAGCTTCTTGAAGTAAAAAGAAACATTCAAGTGTATTTAATAGCGCATAAAAAATACCTACAAAACAGTTTTACTTCACGTAGCTCGCTTGTGTAGTTTAGGAGCTATATTTAGATTTTTTTGGCACTTTGCAAGTGGTTTTTTTATATTGCTCGTCAGTGTATTACAAACTTATTCAAAACAGGTGAAAATTATACGTACTTAGACAATCGTCGTTTAAAAGGCCGTAAACATATCGCTAAGCTCAAAAAAGCACAAGGTGCTTACAACTTTTGTCATTTCGGTACACGTATTCAGTTATTATTTATTTATAGTTATACCTTTAAACTGCGGTTGAATCTCAGAACATTTTTAAACAAGAACTCGAAGATAAATCATGAAACTACCAACCGACTTTACAACAAAACGAAACGTAAATAGTCCCATTAAAAGGCATTGTTTCACAATCTTGCCGCAATGGCTCGCTGGCGATAGGAAAAATCGGCTTACAGAGGATTGCACGTCACCGATCGTTTCTTATTTATTGTTCCATTAAAAAATAGTTTAACTTACTTACTTATTTCCCGGCGCTTCGTCGGGTTCCTTCGTCTAGTCGAGCTACTAAATCTCATTTGCTCGGTTTCACCGCTGGTGTGATAAATTTCCTGTAATTTATCTGTAACATAATTCCGTATAAAATGTTTTACAAGTACTTTTATATATACGAGGATACTTCTCGTATTAAGGAACACTAAACGGTCAAAGAAGCTGAAAGACGTTGTTTATTGTGTAAGTAATAGAGACTGTTGACATTCATTCATAATTATTACACTAATAGATCTGCTTCTTCCACAGTGAAAAGTATTACATAGGTACATAAAAAACATTAACATTTTCCTCCATGAACATTTCCACAAGATTTCAAAGAAAAAGCAGCAGCGACGGCTTTTCAAATTAAAAAATCAGGTGGTGTTGTGACGGGCTCGCTAACGACCCTCGTGCTAGCGAGAGCACTTGCGGGAATAACCGGGAATTACCGCCTTTAGCTCTAAACAACACACGCCCCCGTGTTAGAGCGAATCAACTAGCTTGTTTTCATAATAATGCAATATATATGTATGCTTTCATTCATTTCCATTCATTCAATTCAGCGCATATTGTGTCGCGGTAAAAAGTTCGCTGTTATTTCTTTCATTCGCCCCACTTTTACAGTCTTTCTAATTATTCACTGTTTATTATGTACCTATTGATAAAGTTTGCAGTCAAAACTATTATCCCGTTCAATGAATGTTAATTGTAATTTACATATTTCAGGTTAACGCTTTCACTCATACTACAAATTGTTTTCACATGAACTAATAGGGGATAAATCCCAATTGTTAATATCCGACATACGTTTATTTTCATTAGGAACGCTCTCGCTGTTCAGATCTCCGCAGGGGAAAGCACGAATTACGACTTCATCGATTCCCCACAAATTGTAATTATACCCTAACTTCGAGTATATTTACCGAACAACATAAATATTCATTGATGCCGCATCTAATTTACGTGGAATGTGAATATACTACGAAAATAACTGTCCTATATTAAGCGAAGAGCCATTAAGAAAATGGGGAAATGGAGTCGTCAAAATTTATCGATGTCGTTACAAGCCAACACGCGACCACAGGAACTAATAAAGATCCAGTCACCTCGAATGTAACTAATTAATTGTTCAGAGGAAACAATCACTACGAAGAGCTAACGAGGTTACTTGATGGAACAAGACAAATGAAAGTTGCAAAGGTCAAACCAACCGGCGGGGAATTATAAACAGTGAGGCGGGAGCGGAAGAACAGTCTGAACTTAGTAACTTGGTGCGTTATTACATGTTAACTACAGACGTATACAGGGTGTCAGAGTAAACACCATTTTCACTCAAACCATGGGTAGTTGACTTAAATATAATAACACCCCTCTTTTTCCGTCGGGGGTTAAAAATAAATGACCGAGTAACAACAAAAATAAGTTTCTATCCGACACCATACTCGCTAGCGAAATAGCTGACTGTCTTAGGGAGGGGTCGCGCTCGCGGCCGGTCAGGTCACGTCCCACGCCCCCCACCTGTATTGAGACGCAAGTTCGTTGCCCTAGCGCATAGGGTGAAAGGGTGAAATAATCTTGTGGTAAAATGTAATTTAAAAAATAAAATAAAATAAAAAGTTGTAATTTTCTATTGATTTTAAATTCTATAAATAACACTAAACCACTAGTTACAAGGATAACGGTGTTTACCCTACCACCCTTTATAAACAACTTTAACACAACTTCCGTAATACACAAGGTACGCAAACATAGAAACTGAACCTCCAAAACTATATTCCGAACGAATTTTTATCAGCAAATTCCAATTCTTACACATTTCTCGATGCCAAAAGAGATTCATTGTCAGCAAAAGCATTATGGACAGAAGTAGCGTAAACTTCCTCTGAATTGACTTAATCGGATTAACTACTCCGACTAGATTATACGACACTGAAAGTTTTCATCGGCTCTGCAGTAGTTAGTGATTTTTCTGTTACATCACCAACTTCACAAAGACAATTGCAATAAAACTAGGAAAGAAAAACTGACTATGTACGAACTGTGCCCAGCTTTTGTGACGTAATCTGATTTTCAAGTAACCGTATACGCAGACATAAATATGTCTACTTACGACGAAGTTGAAGTAAGGCCATAACTCTTATTGTCCTCCGCTCTTAGTCACATCATAAGTTTTGTTCAGGTTTTATGTTATGCTGGATTGCTGGCCCTGATCTTGACATAAATGAAGTGGGTGACGTCTCACCTACTGATACACAAATAGTAGTGTCATAATAGCGGAATTGTGTCCATCTTTAACAGACTTTAGTTCAGTTTGTACAAATAGGACATCAAAATGTATTTGTGTAACGTGGGTTATATTTAATCCATGCATACGACCTCTAATTGCGTGCATGCTTGCCGGAGCATATTGTACCAATTTATCAATTGTGGTGCCGTAATTAGTGAGTACTGCGCAGGTAACTAATATATTAGTGCAATTAAACGTATCCTGGTCATCGGGCAGGTCATAACGAACGTAATTGTGGCGAATTAAGCTCATCAGTTTGTTAGCCAGCTAAACGGTCTCCTCAATTGGCTGAGTGGAATATTAAATGACACCCACACGAAATAGTAATCAAACGTCTAGCGAGTCGCGTCTAAGTAGTCGCAATAGAATTTATCCAATTTATCTGGCAGCCATACGATCGTCGCTTTGTCTTTTTTGATTCTTGTACACAACAAAAAACCCCTCTTCATCTATAATCTTTGACATATTCCAAAATACAATAGATAGATAGATAGAATACTCTTTATTATGTACACCATAAAAATTACAGACATAAATTAGAAATTTTACATAGGGTGACACAATGGGCGGTCTTATCGCTAAAAGCGATCTTTTACAGACAACCTTTGGATGGATTAAAGTAAGAAGGAGAGACAATACTGCAGGTAGTCAGTGGTGTACCGTTTACATATACAATAAATACATACACACATAAAGCATTATCTTATCTATATAAATATATATATAATATATACATAGTTAGATATATATATATATATATAACAATAAACATGTTTAAGGAGAGAGGAAGTGTTTTTTCACTAGAATTTTAAAAGTGGACAAAGATTGAGCACGCCTAATCGACACGGGCAAGGCATTCCATAACAATTCAATCAATTTCAATTTTATTTACGAACCGCAAATGAATGATTCAAACTCAAAGCTCCAAGTCAAAGGAGTTGTTAAAAACTAAATCCCTTTGTGTTTTCTCATCCACTTAAAACAGTGGCCTTAATGGCGAGCCACCCTTCAAAATATAGTCAGCAAAAATATAAGGAAAAACAAATCGAATTCCCACTGACAAAAATATTCATCCTCAATATTTTTCTTCAAGACAAACGAATGGTCCCCAGCCACTCCTAAATACAATATTCTCGTCAGATATGAAACAGAAATAATTTGTATTTCCTTGGGAATAACAACCAAATGGATTTATTGTAATATAAAAAACAAAAGATCAGCGTCGTAGAGGGAAATTCGTGAATATCACAGAAAATAAGCCGAGGGTGCAATTTCCTTTTGGAAACAATCACTCAAATTGGGTCAAGTATGTAGGTGAACATTTTACACCCGCTGTGTTTGATGCCAAGAATATAATTATTACGATGTAACCTAATTTTGCCATTTGGCATGACGAGGGACAAAAGACATGGTTCTTGAGTCGAAACGGCGTCCTAATTTGGTCGGGATCACACAGATCGGATTATATTATACAGACTTCAATGCCAGACAACAAATTGACGAGAAAGTTGGGATACACTTTGAATTACGAATGTCTCTATTTGGAAAAGTTGTGTAACGGAACTACCAATCAAGTACGGCGTAGTCTTTTGTTCAGAGATCCGAGCAGAGAACGATGCCAATACGGCAATACCTCCTTTATTTATGTAGGCATAATTACAGTAATCCTGAAGCCGATATCTTGCAGAAGCTTCAGACAATCGTAAGCCCGACAAAATGCTTGCGGCCACCCCGAACTCACGAGAGGTATAAAGCCACTCAGTGCTTCTAATATCTCCAACCGGGGTGGCTGAGCACATAGTCGTTTCGAGCGAACTATGCTTACCACCGTTTTAGTAGGGAAATGGAATATAAAATGGACGACCCCATAGAATAGGATGTATCTGCAAATTGAAAAATGTTGAGTGCTGTTGGAAAGATTTTAAAACAATTTTTTAGAATGGGTATTAGGTATATTTCAACAATTTCTTTTAAGTTTGCATTGAATACAAACAACATAAAGTATTATGAAAAGTAAATATACTAATTACTTGTGACTCGACTATTAATTTGGTTATTAGTATCGTCATTATTTACTCTAATCAGACAGGATTAAATTACAATATGAAAATTATTCTATGAAAACTTATCACACAGACAAATATTAGTTATCTATTATGAAACACACTAAATTGCAGTACGAGGCGAGTCTAAAATCATATTGGTGAGATCTTATTGTTGAGCCAGTCGATATCAAATGTGGCGTAGTGCCAACATCGGTGACTACATCTCATTGGAGCTGAACTGTTACCCTTTA
The DNA here is from genome assembly GCA_947522985.1 of Lithophane socia. Lineage (NCBI taxonomy): Eukaryota > Metazoa > Arthropoda > Insecta > Lepidoptera > Noctuidae > Lithophane > Lithophane socia. The sequence goes on from OX383267.1 coordinate 5,852,114, forward strand.
AGCGACGCTGAAAAGAGTCGAGCCTCAAGTCAGCCGTCTTCTCAAACAGATGTTACTCAGCGGATTTTGTGCGAAACAAAAAAGTCCCGGTTTTTGTAAATCCGTGGCCATTCTACATATCTGTGAAGAGTTGAGGCAGGCTTGAGTGCTCTCCGGATCGCCCGCGTAGGATTTAACGATGTCAGACTTATCGATAAGCTCTATACGAGGACTTCCAACAGAGGTTTAACTATAGATATATCGCCTACCTGCGATATATCTGAAGTTTCAAGTCCTTTTAGTTTAGCGAACTTTACGGGCAACATTGTCGGCTATCTTATCGGTAGGTAATTATCTACCGATATGTACTCTGTACCGATGTGTAGGTAGATCTCTACTTGTAAGCAAAAAAAGCTAAATTTAATAATAATGTCATATTATATTATTGTTTGTAATAAGCAAAACCCATTTTCAGTTAATTGAACATTATAAGCACTAATTTTGTGTACAGTGTCCTTTGTCAGTGTGAACAATAAAATGAAGGTAAAATTGCACATTTAGATTGAAACATAGTTGCGGTTTAAGAATCGAAAATTCGATATCACATTTACATTTATGGTACGGACTAAAAATTAACACAATTTCTTCTCTTGTTTATTTCACTTCTGTCACCCTGTCATTTGATGTTGTTTTGTCTCAGTCGAGAGTAAGCGAGAGTAAAAGTAAGTGTTTTGCCTTCAACTTAATAGTCTGATATGACATAAGGGAAACATTACCCAGTTTTGACAACATGCCCAAAGGAATCATACACTTTTGTTCGTTTGAAGATATATTTTCGGAAACCACTTTACTAGCAGAGAAGAACTTTTGATCTTACGAACCTGACTGATGTGTTTTGTTTTCACTTTGTTTCTATTTTCTTTATGTTCTTGTTTCGCATTTAATAGATACTTACAGAAAGGGACTGATGTTTCTCTTTCTACCCAATATCGCCTAAGCCATTTGAACGTTCACTTTTGTTTACTTCTCTTAAATAGATTTAGTTGCCAGAGGCATAAAATAAATGTCAAACAAAACAACACCGCTTCAAATCTAGCATTGTTCATTTGTTTTACAAATTAAACAAACTTGTAAACGATATTGACGGACGATTGGACGATTTATTTAAAATTCGATCTCATTATTAATAGACTACTTATAGGAATGTAGCCTGGCAGCACTGGCCGTTAAGTGTGTACACAGTGGGCCACAAGGCCACGCGGAACTAGTCGATTTGCAAGTGACATTAAACAGCCGATCGCCTTCAGATTACTTACACTCACCGGTACCGTACCAAGCCATCAGGAAGATTAATACCAACTTGCTGTGATGCCCTTTGCAAAACTCGTACGTACCTGGAACAAATAAGATTGTTGTTATTTAAATGATTAAAAAAAAGCTTGTATATTTTTTGCGAATGCTGTAGATTAAATGGTTTTTTTTTTCATATGGACTTACAAGCTTAAATATGTTATTATTTAACTACATCATATATTTTTGTTGTTTTACAGAAAGAGAAAGATTCATACCATAAATTACATTATAAAAACTACTCTAGTTGTATTTCATTCCTCGATAAACTTGACCCATGTTGCCTCTAAGTTGCGATTAAAATACCAGACACATTAAAAAGTAGGTCAGACCCATTAAAGCCTAAAGCCAACAATTTACTTTTTTAAAATACCTGATAATTTATAAACATAAACTGGAACTTTTTTGCTTAAATCTTAGCAGAATGACTTCTGTTTTTTTTTTATTCAATTATTCTGAACTGTGGACTATAATAGCCGCTATGTGGAGCCCTGCTGACAGCCAGAAGGCGTCGCGACAGACGCAGTAGAAGATAGTTGGGTGATCTGGACAAAATAGCTGGAAGTCTTGGGAGAGGCCGGTCCCCAGCAGCAGGCTGGTAAGTAATTTTCTGTTAGATGGTAGATGTAACCGATTCACTTGAGACGGGAAATCTCCTAGGATTTCGTGATGTTCCTCTCCTTAGCAACACGGATAACTACCTATCAAAACTTTTCTCAAAGATAAATAGTAACTTTATTTAACTTAAACTGAAAACGTGCTCACTGGAGTTAGTTTAAATGTTTTGTCCTGTAAAACGTATTTACAACTCTATTTAGAAGTCAACGTTAGTGTATTTTTGTTAGAACTTTAAAGTTCAATGCAAATTTTACTTTGATACAATGAGAGTAATGTCGATAGGAATTTGCATTGCATATTCACCAATGCTTTAGTAAATTTTATACTGTGTATTTAAGTTTAACGATACACCTACATACATAGTATGAAAAACGTATTGACATTTAATTTCTTGGTAATTATTAGATTTCCGATGAGGGCATCAAAAACGGCCGGAAAAAGAACACCACAAATAATGTTTATGGTCTTTCTTATTTGGCAACCTACTTTTTTCACTTACTTGCTCAAAAACAAATAACAAACAATGCATATACCTGAAATACCAACAATTCACACGGGAACCAGACCAGAGCGATCAATCAATAAACCAATGAAAGGTAAAACTCCAAACTTCTGCTTTACCACGGCAGTAGGAACTTTTAAATTGAACTTGTTGTTTTAAATGAACCAATACCGTGTTTTCTGATGCCACGCGAGACCTTCAATCGGAGGAATATTTGCTCATCACTACCCACGTAACACGCAAGAATTTGAGATGCCAATGGTGCAATGGTGATGGTGGTGGGGTGATAGTGTTGTTTATTTTTTGTGGGTTTTGGAAGAGTGGCAGCCGGGAGTCAGGATGTGTGCCCGGTTGATGACAATAGGCTCACCCCCTATTACATGGAACTTAAACATAACTGGCGAAATGTGGATGTGTTATAGGTAGGCACACCTCTGCCTAACCTTTCGGGAATTCCAGGCGTGATGTTATGTGTGACTATAATATGACTAAAATGAATTTACCACCTAGCTACTCAACACACATATTTGCAAGTTTGATAGAGCCGTGCAACACTGTCATTTGTTTCTGCCTAAAACATGATCGTTTTCAAATCAATAATTGCAGCAAATCTCTGAATGCTTTGATTACTTTAACTCTGCTTCTTACAGAATTGAATTTCGTCCGAAAACACACTGAGCAGAAAAAAGTTTAGCCTGACCTGCTCTTCACCCATATTCGGACTAAAAGGGATTATGTCAGGGTCAGGAGAATGGACGGCAGTGTCATTCCAGCTGATTGTAACAAATTAATAACTATTTACTATATTGTTAATTGGGCTAAATTGGTAATTACCTCGGCGGACGTTAACAAGGACACTCGGAACTGCGAAATAGCTACCCATCACTTACTGCATGAGAGGGTGGATTGCTCAATCCAACATGATAAAAAGTTGTCTCCACAAATGCTACTGATATAAAAATCGTAAATGTACGTCTAGCACAACCTATCCTCCCGTAACCCATCTTATTGACTATGACAACTGACAACAGCATGAATAGTACTCACCAGTGGCGAAGGGTGATTTTTCGGGGGTGGGAACCCGGAGCAAAAAAAAAAGAAAAAAAAAAAAAAAAAAAAACTATACTGACGAATTGAGAACCTCCTCCTTGTTGAAGAAGTCGGTTAATAATACTTGTTATGATGTCACTTCGGACCTTCCTTGTGGCCGCGAAAACCTACTTCTTGTTTTGTTTACCTAACAAAAGAACGGTGTCAATAAACCGTTTCATTAAATTCCTATTTTGATGTACTTTTCTCAAACTTATTTATAACGCTTTCACAAACCACGCACACTCACACAGTTCAACAAGTGATTTCAACCGCACTACCGCAGATCTATACTAAGCTCCTAATAGCGCAACGCCATCTAACGAAAATATCAGAAAAGCAATGCATTTTGTCAGTACAAGAACGAGATATCTCCATTCAAAAAATTCACAAATAATTAAACAGAGGGCGCGTTTAACGAGAAATTTTTAGGGAGTGGCATTTTACAATTCAGAGTTTTCGCTCACGGCCACTAGAGGGAATTGGCCGCGCGGGTGTAGAGCTTCAAACGAATTAGCGAAAAATCGTCAGATTATGAATGTAAAAATCCCTTTATTACATACACTACTAGAATCTGAGAAAAGTAAACAAGGGTAACAATAGGTACATTTTATTTTATTTACAACTGCCAGTCAGCTATTCATATTTATCGTAAAGGGAAACATTAGAATGTTTGAAAAAACTATCACGTCGTTTGTAATTTATACTTATATCTGAGCGAGCACGGCCTAACGTAATTGTGTTTCTTAATTTCAAAACTTGCATTGCATGTTTCCTCACAAAGAAAATAATCCTAAACAACAATGTATAGGCTACCACTAAGCTACCAGACGGGCCAAAATACATTGTAGTTAATTAGAAAGTCCTTGACGAATTATTGCCACCATCCTAATCCTACTGATTGTACTAATAACTTTTCAAATCTATTAAGAAATTTCAACTTATTAACTATCTACTTACCCCAAATACATAATTACAACGTACACTTTCACTAAAGTCAAAACACTTTAATCACTGTTTTATACCAACAAACTAATACTACTACTACGATTCTCGAACTGATAAACTAATGTATTCAATAAATAATACGAACAAAATGCAAATTAACTGCAAGCACAGAGTACTTTGACTGCAAGTGTAAACAAATTATAATGCGATTTCGTCAAACAGCAACCACACAATAGCGTCCTGTCCGAACTCCGAGCCGAACGCATTACGAAATTCAACGAAAACTACCGAACCGATATCGCGGCATCTCGTTCACGCGAACGCAAGTTTAGATCGCTTTAGGTACAATAACTCGTATTTGACCGGCTTGCTCGAAGCGTATAACACCGGGGTGTCACGTGACCGAAGTGACGTCATGACGCCTTGATTTTTGAAGGAGCGATAAGCCAGCCGCGCCGCCGAGTTATTTTAGAGAATATTTTTTTGCTGTTGGGGGACAACAAAGACAAAACATTGAATGTAGGCGTTTTGCATAGTTTTAATTATATGGTGTATTAAATACCTATAGTGTGATTACTTAAAAGGCATTTTAAACACTACTGACTGTGTCATTTTTCAATGACGATAGAGTGGTTTTGTTTCGAATTCCAGAAGGGAAGCCGATAGGAATCGAGTTGTACGGTAGCTGCGGCCCTGGTACTCACTAATAGTACATAATATAGTATGTATCAATACGAGAGTAGAATCAGAAAGTAACGGTGCATCGCGTAGGCAACATTCAACAATGTGGTTTATTTTTAACACACCGGTACCACACGCAATTAAAACCAACATTAGTGTCAAATGATGATGTCATACAATTCAATGGCACTGTTGCAACTCATGATACGCAGAACAAAAAACAAGTGACACACGATTACTGAGAAACTTTCTAAATTAAGAATGAATTGCTAATTTTAACATGCAGTGATGCAGTTCGCAGTAATGGCCTAGATAACACACTGTGGCGTATACTCTGTGGCCATTATACAGGTAATAAAACAAGATGCACTGCCAAGACATAATTATGTCGTGAATATTGACGATTATTCTATGGAAAATGTCGCAAAATCTACGACGTATCTTAAATGGCAACAAGATCATCATCAACATCATCATCAGACTACAGCAGTCCACTGATGGACTTAGGCCTACCTTACGTTTGTCGATGCGCGGTCTCCACTCAAGAACGGTTATCGGTTCTACAGCTAATATGATCGGCCCATGGTCACTTCAGCTAGCTTATTCTGTGAGCTATGTCGACAACTTTGGTTCTCTGCCGGATCACTTCATTCCGGATTCGATCCCTCAGAGAGATTCCAAGCACAGCCACAAGATCAAAGTGTCACAAATACTCCAACATGAAATACAGGAATATCAACTTCAGAATAAAAAGTAATATCATAGTTTCTGACACGTTCTTATTGTGTTAAACCTTTTCCCTTTCCTTCAAATATTTGCTTTTCGAATGTCTCGAGGCAATACTTGCCACAAGGTCAGATTATATTATTTTTGGCGCTCGTTCGGTTTTCAGGATATTTGCCCTTAGAATACAGAAGAGCTGGCATGTAATGATACATTTTGTACTAAGGAGGTTCCGATACACAATTTATTAGTCCTCCAGACAGAATTTCGGTCGTGGCGACCAATCACAGTAGTGACCAGCCTTCAGCGCGAGAGATACTCGTATTATAGTGCATAAGTGTGTGTGCAAACATAGGTGCACTCTCTCTTCCCTCAGTCTCATAGTCCAATGGGACGGCTATCCGACACGTCTGGAGAGAGATCAGGCGCAGGCCGTGCTTCCCAAAACACCCCCCGTGTTGTATCCCACCGCCAACTTCCAAACTCCGGGCTGTTACTAAGAAATTCCTTAAATAACACTTTGCCCGGCAGCCACACGATACACGATATTATGTAGATTCTAAATATTTATGTTGTTGTTAGGGTTTTGAAGCAACTGCTGCAGACTTGCCTCTCTATAGAATCCCTCCACAGGGACATAAAAGATTGCTTATTGTCTTGAACTATAGAGTAATATTATTATGAACCTCGTTTAGTCTGTCTACAAACACGTGAAGAAGTCTGTCTGAGCCTTTGAGAGCTTACGCGGTTACAAAATAATACTTTTGGTATCCCAAGGAAATTATGTTTTCCTTTCAGAAAAGTGTGGGCGTCAAAATCTTTAATAGTCTTAAGAAAACCTAATAAGAGTTTATTTAAATCGAGACGTTGTTATTCTCATCACGCTTTGCTATATTTATATTAAGGCTGAACGAACGAATTACTGAAAAATAACGTATTTCCCGGGTTATTGTCAATAGCAAACGAGATTACAATTTTGACTGACGAACCGTAGGTCCTTCAATCTTATATCTTATTTATTGTATACTACTAGTAAGTAATAAGTATCAATTTAGCTTGATTCGAAAGAACGCCCAATTTACGTAGGAAAATACCCATACCTTATTTGATATATTTTACGTCAGAATATAAAATTTATATTCTCATGTAATATAGATCAAATAAAGTCTTATTTAATAAGACCTGAAGATTCGACAATTTACATTGAAAAATTAAGCACTCTCATCAGGCATCTTTATCAACATGAAAACCTTATTTATTTATTAAGTAGTTTATTGTACACCATGCACATTAAATAAAAAGGACAAGCATATTTAAGGGATCTCGCGCACTAACCGGCCACGACTCCGGCCAGTCGTGGCTGACTAGTGGTATTGTATGGTGTGCGGCTAGTTGGCAGTTGCGACCAAGTGCGCGATTCGTCTCGATTTCTATAGTTTACCTGGTCTTGGTCGTGGCCGTCTAGCGCGAGATCCCTAAAACTAGTGTACAACAGACATTCTTATCGTACAAGGCGATCTCTTAAATACATCTTTTGGATGAGCTGAAAGAAAGGAGTCATTTTGGGTAGTCAGCGAAAAAAAGATAGCATGTAACATACACACATTCTTAGACATTATAGTATACAATCTTATAATATTTCTAGAAGCCGTACAAATTGCCTTGAGTCTGTTTCTAATAGGCGAAACAATCACTGCGATTTATAAAAGAACGGTAGCAGGAAACCAGAAACTAAATATAAACACGTTGCAAATAAAAGGAGTCTTGATAAAAACCTAGACAGTCGTAAGATGGATTTCTTTAAGCGAAGCTATTGAAAAACAAAAAATAAAGAAACCACATCGAGCGCAGACGCGATTTAGAAATACACTGCATCGAAAGCCTTCAAATAGGGACGCACGTACATTTTTCTTTCCGATATTCTATTCTATCTATACCAGTGATGCATAGACCGCGGCCCGCTGCAGGCATGCCTGCGGTCCGCCAAAAAAAAAACAAAAAAAAAACGAGAAAAAGGTAAAAAAAAAAATACATGTATAAGTTGACAATGTTGTCAAAATACTGGTATTCAGCTGCGTTAGACTAGAAGCCGAACTCAATAATTATAGTTGGGAAAAGACTAGGCAGTTTGATATTGATGTTGACAATGTTGTATACCTACACCACTTAGGTTACATTTTTAAGTTTTGTTTTAATTTAAAGTTTACGTTACTTTAATTAAGGTAACTTACTCAACTTCTACCGTAGCATTGAGAAAAATACGTAAAAAAATCATGTTGTACGGGAGCCCCCTGAAATATTTATTTTATTCCGTTTTTTTATATTTGTTGTTATAGCGACTACAGAAATACATCATCTGTGAAAATTTCAACTGTCTAACTGTCACGGTTCATGAGATACAGCCTGGTGACAGGCGGACGGACAGCGGGTCCCGTTTTACCCTTTGGGTACGGAACCCTAAAAACTGGCCTAGAGCGCGTCAGACCACGCACAATGAAGGGTTCATTCGATTAAATACGTGCCAATTATATTTAGAAATAAACTTTTAGAGACTCTATTGACATAATGTCTTGTTAAGAACGAAATATATCGAAGTATTTTACTTTTGTGAGACTTTTCAAGTACCTACCAATGATTGTTAAAAAGAGAAAGTTCCATTGAATATTCGAATAAATTAGACCGATAAATACGCGTAACAACTTTCAATTTCTGTAGGGTCGTCCGTAAAAAAGAACATTTTTGCTTGCTTCGTATTTTTAAAGGACATACAACTCTTATATGCTACAAAGGTATATAAGCATAACATAAAATCCATACTATAAATACATAAACTCACGCGTTCTTCCCATGGGAGTAGGCAGACATTATAGAACGCCACCTGCTACGATCTTTACATACTCCGTTTACGTTCATACATCCAATCCATAACTTTTTTTTTTTAAGGTGGGAAATCATCAAATGACTTCTCCCGCTCTTGACGGAGCGGAAGGGAGGGTCAGACTTTTATCGTCTAAAATCCACCAGTGTTCCTTCAGTTGCCTGTTGCCAAGGGTCCCGGTATCCCTTTCGGACTTTCCCGCAATCCTGGCAGATCCAATCCATACCTATGATTATTATTATCGTAATCCTAACTAATATTATAAATGCGAAAGTCAGTTTGTTTGTTACGCTTTCATGCTCGCGAACGAATTTGGATGAAATTTGGCACATAGGTAGACCGTCACCTGAAAAAGGACATAGGCTACTTTTCATCCTGGATTACAGACGAAGTCGCTTGCAAAAGCTAGTTACGAGTACCTATAAATGCGAAAGAAACTCTATCTGTTTGTCTGTAACCTTTTCACGCCCAAACCACTGAACCGATTATTATAAGATTTGACACATAGGTAGATTAGGTAGCTTGTGAAGGAAAAGGACTTTTCATCCTAGATATTTGCTTTAAAATAAGATGAAATACAAAATACACGCGGATGAAGCCGTGGGCAACAGCCAGTATTATACAGCTTGTAAAAAAACCATGTCCGATCCGAAAGGGGCACATAGTACTGCAATAAAAAAAATAAAATTTAATTCAGATAACAAGATCCATACAATTCAGATTTACAATTAACATATAAACAAAAACAAAAATAGAATACACATACAAAATATTAAAATAAAATAAAATAAAAATTAACATTAAAATTCAAATTAAATAACAATACCAGGTACTCCTAGACACGGCTCGCATTGTTAGGAGGTTCCTCTCTCTGGAGCCCTGACCGCCGGTAGCTTGGACCCTGTTCCCGATACCGGTGGGCTACTATTTTTTATATTTTTAAATGTTTTTATATATTTTTTATTCTAATATTTAAAAATATAATTTATGTGTATAGAAAATGAAATAAAAAATATTATTGAAAAAAGAAAAAGTTATTTAAAATTCACGGTTTTAGTACCAAAATTACCCCAATTTCATTATAAATTTGCAAATAGCTTCATCTTTCCTTGACAATTAAAAAGGGCCCGTAATTGGTTTATTTAAAATAAATGCTTTGAATTCGACCAACGCTAGCTAATTAATATCAAACACTACTCATGTACATATTCTTCCAGACAATGGTACTATCTTTTCTTTATGTTATTGTATAAAATGATTGTTCTTTTGTTACAAAATCAAAATTAAGTACTTCAGCATTGTATAACAATAATAAATCAAGCATAATAGCTAAAAGATTTTGTTTTTCAAACAATTTTTGTTGGGGCGTACTCTATGGGTGTGTATACACACACATCCGGGTCGGCATGATTCGGCACAACCGATCTGCAAAATTGAATATAGGTACAGCATGTATCAGAAATGTGTGGTAATATTTAAGGCTGTAGTACCTACAGACCATCAAACTAAACTTTATTCATAGGACCAACATCGTAAACGCCAAAAAATTATCAACATTTGGTTCGAGTACCACACATTTTTGATACCCGTTGCATGTAGTAATTTGTGAATGTAGTTGAACACTGGAGATATTCAACAAATACCGCCGAATCGAATGTGCCGACCCGAACGAATTGTGTAGCACGCTTAATTTTTTTTACAAACGAGAGACTTCAATGTTGCCATTAAAAACTGCAGTTCAAACGTAAAGCGCTCTTATTTCAAAAAAGGAATTTCATCCCAAGAAAACACAGACAAAGTAGACACTAGAGAAACAAGTCATGTTTTAAAGTGTCAATGGAGCCCTTTACACTTCAATAAACTCAAAATGACTTTAGCACGACTCCATTCACCCGTAACTATGTTACTGTAATTGATTTTAAAGGCTTCATGTTATTCTTTGTATACCCTTCTCCCCTATCAATAAGGTCTGTTCTTGCTTAGCACGAAAGTTAAAACACTTTTCCATCAAATTATACAATATTGTGTGTGCGAGTATTTTTAGAATGATAAACTCTTTGGCACGGAATGTGTATACCTACCTTTGTTTCCATGTCAAAATAAAAGATGGATTGCTAAAACTAAGCATTCGCTAATGAATATTAAGTAGAGCAGTGATGGTGGTCCAGTGGTAACGGCCGCAAATTACGAGTTAAAGGTCGTGGGTTCAAACCCAGTTTACTTAGTATAAATTATTTCATCACAACTGCTTTCAAAATGGTGAAGGAAAACATCGTCAGGAAACGAGCGAAAACAATTGAAATCTATCAATCCGCACTGGGCCCGTGTGGCAGATTACAGCCCACTTCCTCTCTCAGAGAGGAGGCCTGTGTCGAAGCAGTAGGAACATTATAGTCTGATTATGCATATTAACTACTTAAAACTTGATAAGGTGTCATCATTGTTGTGTTGTTATTGTAACGAAGAAATTCTAATAACTAATCGTACTAATAAAATACGTCGGCAAAATCATACAACAGTAATTCAATTACCATATTATTACAGCCAATCCTATTAAGAAAATGAATAGCCACTTACGCATTGGTGGCATAAACATTTAATTTATATTATAATGCAAACGACAATACAGCAGACACGAACGCATTTCTCATAACGCTCCCGCTGCGATCCAGGACAGCACAAAATAAAATAAGTCTGGACGCGGACTGCACTATAAAACCCTAGACAGTTATTCCACTATGCTAGAAAGAGACAACGTTAAAAATCAATCTGCCTAGCCTTTTCCCAACTCAGCTGGGGTCAGCTTCCAGTCTAACCGGATGCAGCTGAATACCAGTATTTTACATTAAGCGACTGCCTATCTGACCTCCACAACCCAGTAACTGTGTAATACGATACCCCTTGATAAGACTGGTTGTCAGACTTTCGGTCTTCTGAAGACCCGTAACGACTGTCAAAGATCCTCGAATGACAGCCGGGACCAACGGCTTAACGTGCTTTCCGAGCCACGGAAGAGTCTCGATATGTAAAGATGGTCACCCATCCACGGACCAACCCCGACAAGCGTAGCTTAACCTGATGGATCAACCCGTGCGGCTGTTATTACTTAGCCACGAGCTCCTCAGGAAAGAGACAACGTTAACGAACCCAATAATCTTATCTCATTCACAAAGTCTATTATATTTATCTTCAACACTACTTACGATGATCTTAAGGTCACCGAATAGGCAATATGCAAGCGGAACGCTGCACTGCAGGAATTACGTCGTGTACGCAAACGGTTAGATAACCCAGTCGCTTCGTTACATCCCAGAGCCCATAATAGTAAATTATAACATGGTTCCCTTTCACATACGAGCAGTAACGTGAAACTGTTCCGGGAACTATATATCTGTCGAACATCCAAGTTCGCGTGATTCCCACCACTATTCTGTGGTAAAAGAAGATGGCTGAATTTATCGGTTGACTTCGACCGGCCGTTCGCACCCAATGCGATACGGATTCGGAACACGATACATTTATTTATAGCTTTGCTATTTGAAGCTATCCTTTGGACAGATTTAGTTTTGTGTCTGTTTGGAGACGGTTGGACAAAATACAGAGGAACAGAAGAAACCAAGGACTAATTTTAATAGAACATAATTCAGACTTCATAAATCGCAAATACGCTAAAACGCCATTCGTGACATGAGCCCTTAGCAGTAACCATTTCTTAAATTATTACTGTATTGGATGACACTAACAAGTAACTTAGTTAAAAAAACCGGCCAAATGCGAGTCGGACTACCACACGAATGCTTCCGCAATTTTTTAAGATCGAGCAAAAAACGCCGGAAAAAACACGTTTCTTGTGCATCTTTTTTTAATATTTTTTAACATCTTTTTTTTTAATATTTGTTACTATAGCGTTATTGTAGAAATAAGTACACAATCTGTGAAAATTTCAACTGTCTATCTATTACGGTTCATGAGATACAGCTCGCTGACAGACAGGCGGACGGACGCACGGACAGACAGCGAAAGCTTAGTAATAGGGTTCCGTTCGGCACTCTTCGGGTACAGAACCCTAAAAGCTGAACTGTCAACCGTAGCCAAAGTAAGAGAAATACTTCCAAGACTTAACCGTGACTCTGCATACCCCTAAACTAATCGGTCGACCTTTATAATACATAGTAGTCATTTGTTGTCCACACAAGTGACCGTACCCTGCCCACGTCAAGTTATACAAAGTGACTGGCCAACGATAAACTAATTTCAAGTAGAACATCTTTCTTAGAGCTGTTTTGAGACATCTTCGTATACTACTAATCACTAATTATTATGTACCTTGTTTTATGTACCTTGTTCGAAATGTACCTGACGAAAATGTAAACAAATGGATCAGAAAACGTAATTGTGCCCATTTGCTTTGATTTGAAACGAATACCTAAGTACTTAATTAAACCCGAAATTCTAATTTTCACCTTAAAGATATTTTAATTTAATTGTCAATTGAGGATTTCGTCGACGATTTTTCAATCACAATTTAATAATTTTATTCAAACAATTATTGTTGGAAAAAGTCATGAGACATAAATAAGAAATCTTCTAAATACAGATGAATGTGTTACTAATTCCCTTTAGTGAGTGATAACGTAATAATTTAACCTAAACAGGGTTTGTTTACACTTTAATCTGATACTTTAAGAACAGACCATACGTACTTTGGCATCATTAAGACAAACAATTGAAATCAACTAGGATAAATCACGTGAGTTTTCTAGGTCTATCGTGATTCGCCATAATGATTATCGTGGGAGAGGAGTTTAAAAACTTCAACAAAACATAAAAAATGCGCTTATTGTTATTATGTCTTGAAAGAAGACATCAGCAACCCTACATGGCTTATTGTTACAACAACATCTCTGAGCAGATGCAGCGTGACAATAACAACGATTTGCATATTAATTGAAAAATCCCACTCAGTTTACGTTCCAAAGCCCGTAACCCGCATAAAAGAAACAATTTTTGATTTCTGTTTATACTAGGAATCGATTAGTTCGCGTGCATGATGCTGATATGACCGCTATGTTTGTTTTACATTTTAACGGTACAGCTTATTTTAATTACAAGAGTAATGAAGGGAGAGTCATAAAAATAACAGCGTTCAGTAGCTAACTCATAAAGTTGATTAACCTAGAAATATGTACGTTTGTCAGTTTTTATGTCCGCGTTAACAGCGTATCGCATTACATTATCTTCTAATTTATTCCGTACATCAATTATGTAAATGATGTTACATAAAGCAAATATTTATTTTTCTTTTCGGAATATAATTTTGTACTATCGCGAGAGTTTGCACGTGGGAGAAAAGTTGCCAACGTGACCTTGACATTTCACCTTCGGAGTTTAAATCAACATACGATGGAATAACTCCTTGTATTTAACCGTTAAGTATTCATAATTAATCTGAAGGAACTATACGACCTTTACGATTAATATTCACACATGAACTGACGCCTTAGAGGCAAAGCTAGCAATGTTGCCCGCGGGAAATACAGCCGCCATGTCACATAATTTCACTCAACATTTTACATCTCTCAATTTATATTTCAATCTTGTTCTTCATTCGTTTTCTCGGCCTATCGTAAAAGTTCGGTCTACTTCAAGGAATCATCCGAGACATGGCACGTTTTTAGTATCTGCAGTGCGATTGGTGTTTGACCTCTTTGACCTGTAGGAAAAACTGATTTACACTGCATGATATTACGGATTTATGGGTGGGTAACAGCTGATAACAGAAGCTGAATATTTTATTCTCAGTTCACACACACATCAACGCCTGTTTAACCCTACATTTTTGGCCTTCAAGCAACGTTTATGAATAAGAGGGGTTGCTAGAATAGGCTGCCAGACTGTTATGAAGGTACATTGTACAATTTTCAGACAGATGATAAAACATTGTTAAATTAAATTCCCAAATGAATATCAGAGAAATACAGCCTAAGAATATGACATAATTACAATTTACAGCTGGTTCATAACGGTCCATGTTTTCCGTTAAAGATAATAGCAGAAACTCGAGTGAAATGCAAACTGCCGAACATTTGTGACCCACTTTTGGGTCTCGCGCCAAAAACTAATCACAAGAATACATCCGGCTGCTTCTAATGTGTCCTTTATTATGCTCTGTTCACTTCGTGTTCAAATTGAAATGTTAGTTCATATTGTTAATTCACTTTCTTGCTCTCCACGTGAAATATGAAATAATTTTATGAACTGTCATCACTCCGGTAGATGAAATTGGCGCGTCAAATTATGTGGGGTTGCCCTAAAAAAAATAATGTTGCCAGCAATTCAGCAGGGCGACTCCTAGATGAGTTTTACAGTCCCCCTAAAATGTCCCCTGGACAATATTAAATTGGTGTGTTTAAAATTGGACGGATGGGGGGTTTCAATTTTTCCGTCCCATTGGGAACCCTAAAGTGCTAAATTCATGTTATTAAATGAAATTGAAACCGACGTGTTAAATATGAAATTCAACCCTCTGTTCTCCCCCAAAAAAGTTTTAAAGCATATTAAAGCTACACGATATATCCCCATCCGTTTATTGAAGTACTCTATAAAACATTCTAATATTTTGTTTATGATGTTAATGATGATGATGATGAATCTGAGGCACTAGACAAAGTGACATTCTATCAGCGATAACGATGATGGAAAAGGCAAAAATGTAGTTAAAGGACTGACATAAGCAATCGAAAAGCTAATGTCAATCCTGTTGAAAGTCGTTGTAGAAATACGAAAAGCTTTCGAAGCGATTGTCACTTGTCTAGGCCCTCTGTTCGCAGAACTAATTTATAGACACAGTTCTGTTTATACAAGTGTTTAATTTTAATGCGCTGGGGCTGCCATTATTGATACATGTAACATACATACATGTAGTATGGTACCTGCATACATTATGTACACAAGTCAAAGGCATTCTAATCTCGTCAAAGTCTGCGAATGTCTAACACATACTCGAGCCACTTAGGCCGCTTAATTATAATATTAAATGGTAACATTGAGGTTACAAACATAGCTCTCAAATCGTCAAAGGGTTTCGCTGTTACTAACATAAATAGCACAACAATCTAAATTGAGACATGAAAACGAATAATTAAAATTATTTATTAGATATCTATATTCCTAAGTTCTAATATTTACACTGACAAGCAATATTTATATAAAAAGCTGAAATATTTCCGAAACTTCTTGAAGTAAAAAGCAACATTCAAGTAGTTATATTTAATAGCACAACAAAAACCCTATAAAACTGTTTTCAAGAGTTTTTTACTTCACGTGGCTAACTTGTGTGGTTTAGGAGATATTTAGATTTCTTTGGCACTATTCTTTCTTTCAACCAGAAATATTTGCACGACTGATAAGTCGAATATAGTGAGACTAAAATTATTTTACCATGTTAATGCAAGTACCTATATTCTGGCAAATAAATAAATTTCATTTCATTTCATTTCATTTTATTTCATTTCATTTCATTTGGCTTTTTTAAATTGCTCGTCAGTGTATTCCCAGACTTGACCAGTTTAGATACTATCATATGATATCACGACTATGTTAGTCGAAGATATTTTGTCGGTCGCAAATGAAGGTGAATACGGTATTACAAAACAACCAAAGATCACGGCTGTAAGGGGTGGTACACACTTGTTCGGGTCGTCACATTCAATTCGACAGTATTCGTTGAACAACAAAGCCGACCCGAAGCAATTAAATACTACAAACATTCCGCCTTCAGTGCTGATCGGCAAAGTCTGTGCGGCATCTAGACGCTGAATCATATTTATCGCTGGGCACAATTTGAGCAAAGCCGAGTGGCTTTTCCCGAACATATATCTACAAATCATCGTTTTTGCCGCCAGTCTGGGCCGAATCATGCCGAGCCGAACAAGTCTATACATAATCAGCCTATGACGTTCCCACTGCTGGGACAAAGGCCTCCTCTCTACGAATTTTTGGTTCTAGGACATGCCGGTTTCCTCACGATGTTTTCCTTCACCGTTTTGAGAGCAGTGGTGATGAAAGTTACACATTATTAACAAGTGTATAGCAGGCATAAAAGATATGAATATGAATCAAATAAATTGAACAAATTTTTAGATGCTTACTCGCCAAGAACAGACGCCTATTAAAAATTCCAATCATTGTAATTTGCGCTTTGCCGACAAGACATAAATCCGATATTGTCTGCGAAATTAATGAAGTTCGGTGCCGAAGCTGACAACGGAGAAAAGGGTATTAGGACTTTTTCCTTTTTGCGTTAATACGAGTTAGCTCTGACGTATGAGAGAGATGACAGATTTTTGGAGGGTACTGTAGCCATGAAGCCATTTATTAAAAGATAAAGGACTAATATGTCCTTGCTCTTTGCTGTTATTGAATTCATATTTCTTTTGGAACTTCCTTTATAATCCCCAGGTAAGGTTAACAGATTTTTTTTTTTTATGGAAATGATAAAAATTATTTATTACTCAGTAACTGGGTTGTGGAGTTCCGATAGGCAGTCGCTTCATGTAAAATATTGGTTATCAGCTGCATCCAATTAGACTGGAGGCCGTCCCTAACATAGTTGGAAAAAGGCTACCTAGGTGAAGTTGTGAAATCATGAATAGGATTACCTACGCCAACATACATACTCCTAAATCGTATCTAGATTTAATTTCTTCTTACACAACAGGAGAAAATGTCGTGGTAAGATTAGCCAGTCATCAAGGTTAATAGCGGGGTTAACGACCCAGGGTGCTGCGAACGTTTAAGAATCTTCACTCGAGAAGGTCCTTCATTAGTTGATTAATTATAATTAATTAGCGATAGAAAAGACAGTGCCCCCTACAGTAACTAGTTTAGAATGATCGATGCTTTGCAAATACAAATAATACTTATTCTATAAATTATTCTATCTGCGTATTTTGACTTAACCCCACGTAATCAATCACAGAACAAATTTTTGGTGATTAATTTTGCAGCATTCATGCTCAAATACAGTTAAACCCAGGGCTTTAGAGTTCAAAATCCTCTGGTACTAGTTTTCCGGACCTATCCGTCGAGAGAGACGTCAACGTAATCCCGTCAAATTAAAGTACAAACAACGCGTTACCCCTTTGACTGTTAAAGGTTTAACCCCAAAAAAACTAGACTTTTGGACGTTGGACGGCTGGACCTTTGCCCTTTGATCTGAACGGACAAGCCTTTCGTTATTCGCTCTGGTTGTGCACGAAATTTTTAATAAATCGAGTTTGGTAGCCGAAAATAAAATACGGTTTGGAAGAAAAAATTGCGTTTTTTAGTTTTACACTGGATCTAGGATCTCCTCTTAAAATAGAAAATCTAAACGGTTTATTAATTGTTACCCATTTTGTATTATTGCGCGCTTACCAACGAACAGCATTTCATTTTAATTATAGGTACATCTAAAGATTACATGGATTTATCAATCACTGAGCTTATTCTAATAAAAATAATTAATAGAAGCATTTAATCATGTAGCGTCCCGTCAATAATAAAGGGTATTAACATAGTAAATACGAGCTAAGTAATGCTTGATTATGTGCAATAAATTATTCGATAACACTTGAACTCTAATACATAGGCAATAAGGACTCGATTTAATGCAACTGATACATTGCTTTCTCTATGTACCTATGATAGAATCTATGCGTTTGCCTCGTATGTGGTATGTATTTGCATTTGACAAGTACATTTGTAATTAATGAGAGATATGTACACTTACAACGCAATTATGGTAAGGAGCTAGGATGTTCTGATTTCAGATACAGTTCAAGACAAAATAAAGGTCCCTGCAGACACACGTGACGGCGCGATGTGATTTTGGTAGAACAGTTTCTATGAAAACTTCACGGAAATTGGTCTACCGGTATCGTGTCGCCTCTATCTGCAGGAGCATTAAGCTGGTCACATTACTAAAAATATTGTAGAAGGTAAGTAATTGCCTAAAGGAGCCTACAGATATTATGTTCGATTTTTGACGACCGACTCGTGTGATCAAACAAAATCGAGCAAATGTGTGATCGTCATCGTATTTTATGTAGATCGCTACTGTGGATCGTTATTGCCGATCAATTAATCAACAAGGTATGCTCGATTTTAAAGATATTTGTCGATCGTTAATAGGTAACAGTAACGATCGATAAAATCGAGAAAACCTGTAGGAAACTTACAGGTCCTATTCATCGTCGATCGTCAAAACACAGCATATCGAGCAACAATAATCGAGAAAATCTGTAGGCACCTCATCGACTGTCAAAACATTGTGACGACAAGGAACTATTGTACTATTGTACCACACTATATCAATTTTATATTGACAGACAGTCTTATTGTTGCAGACATTTTCAGAATTTACACCAATAAACCGTGACCATGAGCGCTGAAAGGTTTTGAAGTTCATTTCAATGTTCAATGTTCATGGAAATACCTACTAACCAACGCACAACAATAAATCCTGAATAACAGGTTAGAGAATATCAACCGTATAATGTGAAACGATATATTACAATCAAAGTCAACGCAATGTCGGAACTGTTTATACACGCTACAAGATCCGAAGAAGCGACACAAAGAATTTCAAAGGAATTTATCATTTACGTTCTAAAATACCTCTTTTATTTCGCTATTTTAATGGGATCCACTATTAAAATACCTACAATAATTCACCTCATTAATTTGTCACCCTTTATTTGTACGGGAGCAATTTGATAGGCATATAAACAGACTGTGCATACCTTGATAATGTTACAATAATAATAAATGTTGGAAATATTTTCCTATAATCAAACATCATATACTGGATAAATTGAAGGACTTTTCATCACAATATATTGGAAAATATACACGGTATATTTATACATATTATAAATATAAAGTCGCTTTATTCCGGAAAGAATTTATTCCGTAAGTATTATGTGTATATTACGTTAATATTAAAGTTACATAACTAAGAATTCTCGATGTTTTGTCAAGTAGTAAAACCGTGCGAAGCAGGAGCGGGTTGCTAGTTAATAATACATACTTAACATCACGCTTATGTAGGTGTACCTAACCATAGTACACCCACAATTCGCTAGTTATGTTTATGTTTCACGTAAAACTGGGCGAGCCTATTGACATAAACCGGGCTCAAATCCATACTCCGGACTGCTACTGAGAAATTCCTAATGGAAACACCCAATAACACTTTGCCCGACCTGGGAATCGAACCCAATCCAAACCCCTCATGCTCAGCAGTAGCGACGACTAAAACCAACGACGTAGTCATATATTGATAATACAACCTGTACATAATGAGACCGATTATTCGATGCTTTAGTCTTATTACAATTTGTGAGACACATCACTTTGTTGACGTCTGTACTAACATGAAGATCAAACAGTAAACAAGCCATTATATATTATTGCTCTAACGTTCACTAAATGGCACTTAATTATTCACGTGTTCGGTGTTGAAGATACATAAATTAACTCCTCTATTCTCGTATTATATAAGCCATCATGTCATAACATATAGTTCTGTTAATAAGTTACAGTGAACTCATGCACAAAACTGTACTATTATTGTTCAGAATCGTGAATGAAACAGTTTTCACCCATTCCGGAATTTTAGATTATGCTTCAGCTGGATAAATTTCATTGTGATTTGTAGGGTTGGTACAGTGAAAGTTTATAAACTGTGACATATTTTATTTAAGCTGTAATAGTTATTTATGCAACTGTTATATAATAAAGGGTATTAAAACACGAATGTGGGTTTATCACACGAGGAGAAGCCGAGTGTGATAATAGTATCACATGAGTGTTATATTACCTAATTATATACAGTTGCATACAAGATTTTATCTACACCCATGATATGAATCTTCCATAAAAGTTTCTTTGCAATACCAATATCGAACAAAAATGGCGCAGTACGACGTGAATTCGAATTTTTCGAATTCGAATGTGTTTTGTTTTTAAATTACGGTGCTTTGTTAGTGAAACGCTCGTGAATGACAATGTTCTTTTTTTTAAATGAGTTGCATTATGATATTCAGTACAACATTATAACACCCGTTTGGATGATGTTATGGTTACTATGACACTGGATGTTTTAATGTTGGCTATAAGCTAACTGTTTCGGAAACTTTTATAGAGGATTTATAGCATTACACCCATGCTATAAATCCTCTATAAAAGTTTCGATAAACGAAACGTACAGTTTACAAAATAAAAATTTTGAGAGTTGTCTTGGGACATCCGTTTGGAACGAAATTCCTTTCGTTGCATACTATGTATTAATACAGAGCCATCTAGTATGGTCTCAAGTTTCAAGTGTCAAATGTTTTTGTTTTATAATACAGAGGCATCTCTAAATAGTTCAAAGTTTTTAGACTTTTTAGCTTGCAAAACAAAAACTTTTGACATTTGAACTTGAAACTGACTTTTTCAGGCATAACGGTTTTTCCTACCGAACCAGTTTACTTCTACCGCAAGCCGCGTAAAAAGAACTTCTTCCAAATATTCGATTATTTATAATTTGTAATAATAATGAAATATGCGTGTTTTGGGGCTATATACTACCAATACCGATAACTACGTTTTCCTAAAACCATTAATAGAATTGAATGCCGATTTTCTGAATAAACTAACAATAACTATTTACTAGTATCAAAACAAATTGTTCAAATACTCATTTGAACCTAATTCATTGACTCAGCAAAATGATTACAGAATCACCTGTGTATGAAACGTTACGCTAAATCGCGGATCGAGAAGAATTAATTGCATATTTGGCTACAGTTGATTGGTTTTCCCTGATAAAGTAAAACAACGAACCTTCGATGCGAAATTGTAATTAATTGGGAAAACTTAGCAAATACGACGCCGATATTCCATTGAACGAAGGCAATCAGATTAGAGTTAATTAGTGGGGTTTGAATGGCAAGCTGGCAACCCTAGGAAGTAGGTATAAAGTATTCGGTATGTGCGAGCGATCGTGTGCTGGCGTGCATTGTGCGAGGGCGCGAGATTGAAGCGTGCGGTTTGCATCCGGACTAACACAATGGCCATTTCGATAAGTATCGCGATGCGATCTGTGGACGACACAACGACGGCCATTACACATCCTGGAAACGGTGTTAGCCTACCCATACCTGCCACCCGACTGCCGCCAGCTCGCCCGACGCGCGTTCATTCAAATTTCTATTTAGCAACATCCGATATCGCCGTCATTCAATTTATACGTTCCCTGTTTCACGAATCTGTCATGTCATTCCCGTTGTACCGCTGTCAAATCGTTTTCCCATTTCGAAGAGAAAAATGTTTTTCTCATTTCATCTAAAACTTATTTATGGTCCAATTCCTAACTTGTAAAAGCATTCAAGGCAAAATAGTAAATTACAAAAAGCAAATCAAGAAAGAGACATTTTTCATAACAAACTGGCGTCGTAAAGTTCTTAGACACCGTGGAGAAGGTGATATAGGGAGGAAAGTTTAAATTTGTATCACGTGGCTCGAGCTTGAGATGTCTCACTCTATCGCGTACTGCTATAAACTCGAGCCATCTCCAATAAAACTTTGACTCGTTTGCACTTACAAGAAAATAATACTGCTTGCTTACTTTCCGATTCGCCAACGTGAACGTGAAGACAGAAATGTTTTGGTACTATTTAATTTACTGAATTTTGCTTCTACAACTTGAGTAGAAACTGGGTATGAGGAAATTTCAGGAACAATTTCAAAAGTTAAAGAACACAACTCATGGTACGCATGGTAAATCTACATGTTCTTTATCTTTAGCTGGGTTTAATCTGACGCTAAACTTTAAGAATAAGAAAGGAAAGAATAATGTTTATTCAGACATAGAACATAATCATCCTATAATGCTCCCACTGCTCGGAACCTCCTCTCTAAAAGAGGGAGTGGACCGTAATCCACCAACCGGCCCCGGTGCGGGCTGGTAGAGTCTGGCAAACGAAAGTTGAACCTGAAAACACGCGCAAATTTTAAAAAAACAAAACTGTTTATCCCTGCACATAGTGCAAGAACACGTGTTCATAATTGAAACTTAATTTCATTTAAATAAAATAAAAATTCAAGTATCAACACGTCATATCGCACTATGTACAGGGATAAAGAGTCTTGTCTTTTTAAATTTCGCGCGTATTTTCAGGATCAACTTTCGTTTGCCAGACTCTAGATGTCACATGTCTTCGAATTTTTGGTCCTAAGACATTTCCGGCCGGTTTCCTCACAATGTTTTCCTTCACCGTTTTGAGAGCAGTGGTCTGGAAATAAAGTGACAATAATGTTCTAACAACAATTTATAGCACGTGCTCCAGGGTTGCGCCAAAAAGGTCCATTTCAGCATTAATGCCAGACAGATACTGTCTGATGCTGGTTTTCTAATGAACCTTTAGGACCAGGTTTAGTATCATCGTTCTCTACCTCTACATACGAGAAAGAGGTTCTACTCTTTTGCCAAGCTGATTTAATCAACTCAAGTTATTTTTTTAAATACTTATATTACATAACATAACATAATCAGCCTATAATGTTCCCACTGCTGGGACACAGGCCTCCTCTCTATGAGAGGGAGTGGGCCGTAATCCACCACGCGGGCCCAGTGCGGATTGGTAGATGTCACATGTCTTCGAATTTTTGGTTCTAAGACATGCCGGTTTCCTCACGATGTTTTCCTTCACCGTTTTGAGAGCAGTGGTGATGAAATTATTTACACAAAGTAAAGCGCCTGTCGGAGTTCGAACCTACGACCTACAACTCGTAAGTCGCGGCCGTTACCACTGGGCCACCACTGCTCTACGTACTGCTCTAAATACTTATATTATTTTAAAAAAATACTAACGGCCAGTTTCTTTTGATGAAGAAACTGGCCGTTACTGTTTATAAGTAAAATTTAGGCTACAAATATTTTAATATACATGCATACTTTAATGAGTTATTTTTACCTTATTTTTCTGATAAGAATCAATGTAAGAAAAATAACCGTTCTACACGTTCTCGCTGAGATGAAGATACTAATTAGAAGCTAATAATACATGAAGGTACGTATATTAGCGACAATAATTACTTACATGAGTCCGTAGGCGGTGGACTAATGGCTAAATAATCAATTCATATGCTTCGTTAAACCATGCCTGAAATACATGCGTATACTTCCATAAGAAATACTGAATACAGCAATTTTGCCAAAATATTTTCGTTCGTCTCGATAGATGTAATAATAATTGGGTACCCGACAGGTAAATGAAAAAAGGGGAATATTTTAGATACAATGGGAACATCTATGATGTATGAACGAAAACAAAGCAAACAAAAGAAGTATGTAATAATTATGTGGCTCTGTAGTTTCTGCCTACCCTACCAATCTTTTTGTTTTGAACAAAACTCCTTTTACAAATTGTTAACTGTATCTTAGAAGCGTTTCAAAGACTGAAGGTGCAAAAGGAATCCTAACTATCCTATCCTAACTAATATTAGAAATCGGAAAGTGAGTTTGTTTGTTTGTTACGCTTTCACGCAAAAACGGCTGAACGGATTTAGATGAAAGGGTAGAGCATGACCTGGAATAGGACATAGGATACTTTTTATCCCGATATTCCCACAGGATCGAGACTTACGCAGGTGAAATCGCGGGGCGCAGCTAGTATGTCATACTTGCAATTTCTTTAATATTCTAAAAAAGTTACAGGTTTTTTTAAGTATCTCAACTTACGAGCAGCACCAACGAACCACAATAACCAACTAGCATTTCAGATTTTAAATTAGTAATAGGAAATTTTGGTTAAGCATTGAGCATCCCTAACTTAAGTAATCTCTCACCACCTAATATTTCAAATGATAAAACAAAGATGACACACAAAGAGATAATAATATCCCAGTTTTCACGTGCAGCCTAGTATGTATTTAATTTAATTCAGCGTCGTCTGTGGGCCTAGTTGGCACCTCGTCAACTGCACTCGCATTCCGACGCGACTGTGTTTATACACAACCGTATTTCAACGTGCCAAAATCTGGATAAAACAGCATTTTTAATGCGAAAACCTTGTACGAACAAACATTAAAACGGAGAGTTTACAATGAAAGATTTAAAACCACGTAAATCAACATGTTTAGGATGCTTAAATTCGAATTGTAACATAACATTACTCGTAAATGCACGAGTTTCGGCGTTAGCGGACATTGAACCGATTTCCGTCATTAATTTGTAAATAAACGTTATAAAGCGGTCAAACCAGTTCTCTGGCGAATTCTGCTGTTGCTAAGGAGTACAATTTGCTTGTAATTTCATTCAAACTAGTTGTTCGAATCAACAATAGATTGGAGGTGCCTATTTGCATACGCTAAGTATTGTTCAAGTATTCGCTAAATGAGGGGCATGGCTCTATTGTTAGTTAGAAACAAATGTTTCTAAAGACAGGCCTTCCTCAAACTTTCCTCAGGGTGTATACAGGTAGCTACACCGTAAAAATGTATTGAACAGCTGATATTTTGTTAATAACCCACGAAAAATCATGTGCTGAATTCATGACAAAAGTTTGCGCATCGATGTCCCTTATAAAGAGTATTTGAGATGCGACTTCAGAGCAAAAATCTACGCTATTATGAATAGAACAAGGTTCATAGGAATCATCAGCCATTTTTTTTCAACAATTAGTTGTTCGAATAACATTATTAAATTGTAGTTAAAAATCGTCGACGCAAATTATGGTTAGTAAATTCCTCAATTGACAAATTAAAAACATCTTTAAGGTGAATTTCGTGCCTTTTTTATTTTTTTTTTGAGGGCAAAAATCATCCAATGACTTCTCTCGCTCTGGGAGGAACGGGAGGGCGTGTCAGACTTTTACTGACTAAAACCCTCCCGTGTTCCTTCAGTTGCCTGTTGCCAAGGTCCCGGTATCCCTTTCGGACTTTCCCGCAAGGAATCATCAGTCTGAGATAAAATCAACTTGGATAATTATGTACACACGGCTACACATCAAGCTATACATTACCAGTATAAGTTGACCTCGCATTGTACAGAAATCCTATACAATGTGTGATCAGCATAAACTGGAAATGTATAGCTTGATGTCTAGCCCTGCTTACACAGGCGATAGCCTAGTGGTTTGACCGTTAGACTGTCATGTCATAGGTCTCGAGTTCGGACCCAACACACCTCTGACTTTTCGGATTCATGTGCGTATTTTATAATTATCACTTACTTCAAAAACGGTGAAGGAAAACATCGTGAGGAAACCGGCATGCCTTTTTTTTTTTTGAGTGTGGGAAATCATCCAATGCCTTCTCCCGCTCTGGGCGGAGCGGAAGGGCGTGTCAGACTTTTACTGACTAAAACCCACCCGTGTTCCTTCAGTTGCCTGTTGCCAAGGTCCCGGTATCCCTTTCGGACTAACCCGCAACCCTGGCAGGCCTGAGAGATATTTCTCAAATGTGAAGCCAAGTCAGAGACCCATGGGCGGCTTTAAAACTGACTAGTCACTAACCACACAAAAAAAGAAGAAGTCAAAGTCAGCTAATATTTCGTAGTCTTACAAGGATAACATATTGCTATGAACCCGTTTGTAGAGCGTGGTAATTGTGGCAATATTTCTTATGACCGTTTATAGTAACAATCTATTGAGTTCATGGAACAGGGGACGTCTCTCATGTCTCAACTTATGATTAGAGTTAGACACAGCTAAAAATAATAACTTCTGTTTGATGAACACTTTTTACGAATGCTTTATATAGGCATGAAAATACAGTAATTATTTCTTAAAATTCAAGTGTTGTATTCGTAACACAAGCGCTGGACGCAGAGAGCCCTCTGCGTCCAGCGCGCGGTGTGGCAACACATCGTGTTCTGGTTTGCAACTGGTCAATCGAATTCCTGAGGATCCTGGTTGAGAGGTGAAACACGTGTCGATTTCTTACAGGATATTTTATGACTCTTGAAGAATAGTTTAGCGGAATA
Organism: Lithophane socia; assembly: GCA_947522985.1. Taxonomy (NCBI): domain Eukaryota; kingdom Metazoa; phylum Arthropoda; class Insecta; order Lepidoptera; family Noctuidae; genus Lithophane; species Lithophane socia. Next base: position 5,878,895 of record OX383267.1, read on the forward strand.
AGTTACTAAATATATCTACGTCTATTGTATTTTCATATATTAATAAGACCACGTGGAACGACACTTTCTCAGGCCTATCATAACAATTCCCTTTAAAATTACTTCTTTGAACGTAATCTTATATCTTTATTATTATAATGTATTGTCTCAATGATAAGCTGACACGAACTTATTGTTAGCAAATGATATCGCGTTTTATGCTGACCGTTACTTACTTAGTAAAAGGGTTTTAGTAAATAAGTTATAATCTTGGCGCCATGTGCCAGACAGGACAATGATCGTTTCGCTAGGGTATAAAGAGTCCCACGTTTATGGCCTCCCATATTTTGTAAAAGATTTTTTTGGATGATACTATTAACATAATCAGCCTTTAATGTTCCCACTGCTGGGACACAGGCCTTTTCTTCTTGAGAGTGAGTCGAGTGAGTGGGTCGTAAAGTAACCGTAATCGCATGGTGACGCGGGCCCAGTGCGAGTTGGTAGATGTCAGCTGTCTTCGAATTTTTGGTTCTAGGACATGCCGGTTTCCTCACGATGTTTTTCTTCATCGTTTTGTGAGCTAAACGCTAGCTGATGATATTATAAATCTTTAAAGGACAGTAAGTAATACAGGGAGTTGTTTAGTTCTTATTTGTAATTTGTTGGTTTAGAATAAAAAGTATTCTAGCTATATATATAACTTGTCGGTCGTAACCCTGGACTTCTCTTGATATTTAGTTACTAACTAGCGTTCAGCTAAGACAGAACTGAAAACAGGTGCTTAAAATAAAAACCATAAACAACAGTAGATAATTGCTTCTGTCTTTCGCATCGCATCTCATTAGAAACAGTATCTTAGGTACAAGCGAGCACACCCAAGTTTTTATTTATTGCAAAACTTTCCCGACTCTGGATTACAGCTGTTTGCACATTGTTCCAAGGTTTCTATACACTATGTAGTACTTAGATTCGTTTTGGAGGAGCTCGTGGCTAAATAATAATAGTCACGCGGGTCGAACGAAAGAAAAGGTACGCTTGCCGCGGTTGGTTCATGAATGGGTGACCATCTATTACATATCGAGGCCCCTCCGCACCGTTGGTCCCGGCCGTCTTTCGTAGATCTTTGACAGTCGTTACGGGTAGTCAGAAGCCCTTAAGTCCGACAACCAGTCTTAGGAAGGGGTATCGTGTTACCCAGTAACTGGGTCGTGCAGGTCAGATAAGCTGTCGCTCCATGTTAAATACTGGTATTCAGCTGCATCTGGTTACACTGGAAGCCGTCCCCAACATAGCTCAACATAGTTGGGAAAGAGTGTAGAATAATTAATTGATTCTGGCGTGACTTTGCGGAAATCCATGATAAAATACAATAGACGTAGATATATTTAGTAACCTATTCCGCTTAACTATTGCTCAAGAGTCATAAATAACCCTGTAAGAAATAGACACTTTTTCATCTCTCAACGAGGTATCCTCAGGATCACGATTGACCAGTCGAGAAACAGAACACAACGTAATGACACCCCGAGCGCTGGATGCATAGAAAAAGACTTGACAGATAGATTGTAGTACTTAGATTCAAGTTTCTTTTCAAGTAAGACTTGGGGACATAAGTATCCATCAACCGAAATGAGTAACGAGCTCATAAAAAATATTTATATATCTATTTCTTCAAGCAACAACGTTATTCCGTAAAACTTTATACTGCCTGATATTACATAAAAATGAGGCTTCGTAAACAAATATAAAAACATCATTTACTTTATGGCTTTCGTAACTGGTGTCTCGGTTATATTGGGTTTTTAAGGCTCAATTCTCGACCTGAGACGCATTAGGTCTGTTAAATTGGAATTTAAAATACAATACAAATCCGACCTTATGCGTCTCAGGTCGAGAATTATATTTTTAATTTCTCTCTAATCCTATGCTAATAAAAACTAAGGCAGCATTTTTTTTTAAAGCCATAATACCACTTTGCCGGACCCGGGCATCGAACACTGGACCTCTAGACCAGTCAACCTTAGTGTACTTTAGTGTCAGTTAAAAACATAAAGGTTTCTAATAAATAATCCGAGAAACCAAACCAATGGGTTAATAACTAAAGCGTTGTTTTGCAGTAAGTACTAGCTGCGCCCCGCTTTTATAGAAGATTCATATCATGGGTGTAGATAAAATCTTGTATGCAACTGTATATAATTAGGTATTAAAACACTCATGTGATTATTTCACTATTTCACACATTCGTGTTTTAATTCATTTATTAGAAGTTAGTATCACAGTAAACGCAAAAACTTTTATCAAACTACAAGTCGTAGTAATGAATTTGATACCACGAAACTAAATAAAATGTGGGTATTTAGCGTCAGACCACATAAGCCTTCTGTCTGCGACAGCTAATGAAACCCTCAAAGTCAGAACCTTCACTTTTCACCTTTTGTCCTATAGGGCAATAGGGCATAGGGCAATAACTTATATTACCCATATCGAGTTAAATAAATAGAGAAATAATGTATAAGTGTTCAGGTTTTATCATATTTTGGCAAAATATAATATTTTTAGACAAAGACAATACTTATTTTTAGACAAATAATATTTTTTCTCAGACAAAATACACTTAACTTATTATTCTACTTAAATTCTTATTTATGTTATATTACTTGCCAAGTATGATGAGCTACTGTTTACCCACATTATAGATTAAACCTACGCAAAGCTCAAGTGGAAATTGCATTTAGAAGTCAGGTTTTTCACTCTGGACTTCTGGAGCACTAACTTAGGCCATTTTTAGATCAAAATAATGTAAATATATTTATGGAGAAATAAAAAATTATATTATTATTTAATATTGGTATGTACCCACAATAGCTTCAGAAACAGATTATGTTTTCTCTAGAAAAAACAATTCGTTTACTAGCAAGTTATATGATCTTACACCATTAACGATAAAAAAGCTGCCCGAAGTCTAAAAAATGAAACTTTCATTTAACTAATTAATTACGTTTTATGTGAACACAAGAATTATTCGGGAATAAACCCTGAGGCCACAGAATACTACAGTTCAGCAGGTTCACTCCATATAATGAGCAAAAACGCACGGTCACATAGACAAGTTTCACGTACAGCCAGTGCAAGCGCACTCGCGGTTGGCATTCAGCTGAGATACACCGAACAAGGTGCATCAGCAATTTTCAGTCTATCTTAGCCAGACGTACCCGGTGATAGACAAGATTCCCAGATCGCACTTTGACAACTTTACTTTACCAAGTAAAGTAACCTCCCATATACGAACTTTACTCGTATAAAATTACTGTCGATATCTATGCGTACGGGAGACTTGCTCACATTCGCTTATACAAATATGTACATTACCTGTGTAATTATAACATACATATTTGTGTGAAACAGTTAGCAAAGCACAGTCATAGTGCGATCTTTCAATCTTGCTGTACGTGTAATAGCGCCTGTTTTTGGTTTTATGTAGCCAACCTTCTGTAGTACACTGTGACTTGGTAAGCGCTTTCTTACCGTAATCCTTTAAATAAACAGCCGCCCGCTTCAAACAACAGCCCAGAGTGATGAAAGGAAACAACGGCCCTAAATTAGATAAATTAATGTGGGCTACAGATCGCCCCAACCTAATTCATCGCACTAATTATAAGAGATTTCATTGCCTTACTTGGCAACAAAAATTAATTAGAATCAGAAGTGTTGTTATAACATTAGCATGGTGTTTATGACGATGTATGAAATAAGGGGAGACAATTGGTTGGAATATTATTTTCTTCGTAATTAATAGCGATACAGGAATTTACGTCACTTGAAACAAACAAGGTAATTTGTAACATTAGAGACTTGATTGAATAAGAATTCATTATTAAACATTTGGGTAATAAGAAATAATGACAATGATTTCAACAGAAGCGAGGAAAAGCACTTCTAATGCTATTACAGTACAGACAAACAATGTATAGGAAACTGATTCAGACAACAGAACAGCTTTATCACAGTCTCGTCGAATGTTTAACGCAGCTGACCATGCATCCAAGCTGTCAAACACTATCCACCGCTTCTATTTCATCCTAGCCATCACACGAACATAATTATAGCTCTCCAGTAGCAAGTATTTGGAACCATGAGGATGTGTCTATGTATCACTCAACTTATGTTATTTTACGCCCCTCATAATAAAACAAGAATTATGCAAGTTTTAGGTCCCATAACAACGGACAAGAAGCCCATTCACTTTGACAAGCATGTAACTATAAAACGCGCTTTCACGGTGAAAATACAAGTTGGGTAAGTTAAAGTTTCTCCTTTTACTACCACTTACGTTCTAGCATACGTTCTAACTACTTACTAGGCGTAGCTATTCATGCGTGGGCACATCACGGCTCTTAAAACCACCCAATCCCATATTTACACAATCTTGTTCCGGAGAAGAGGACCCCCGATCTAAAACCTTCGATTCCGGAATATGTAGGTAACAGAACGTTGTAAAACCACCTATTTGTGGTTGCAGCAAATCGTTGTTTAACTCTTTCGTAAAGTTTACGACCCCCATAAAAGGAGTAAATTTACCGTGCCACTATTAAAATCTATTCTTGTAGGTGCACACGTTAGGGCCGAGTGCGGAGGAGAATATCTTCGGCTATATAGGGCGGTGCTATCGCAGTAAATCACCATTGCCTTCGTGAAACAGGTCTTTACGTCAGCCAAGTTGGATAATTAAAGTACGTTTGAGAAACAACGTAAACAAACAAGTTTATGTGACTTCTTTATAGATGTTCCAGTGAGGTCTAGCGAGGCGAATTATGACGGACGTTAATGGCCATGTTACAGTTCGTTTTAGCCTATGCTCTTAATTATGTTCAAGGCATGAAACATGTCTAAAATGAGAGAGTGACGCTTGCACAGATGGTAAGAATAAGAGCCAATAAAGACCATTTGATTCGAACATATTACTTGGAATTCTTCGAAGAGTTCTGTTTGTGTTGAGCTTATGTGCTGAGGAAACTATCTCTGTTGCAATATAACAATAAAGCTTCTAGCAAACTAAGCTACATACTAGGATATGAGTTTAGTTCGGTTTATCTTATACTAGTTCTTAATACCTTTCTTTACGAGCAGTATAAACTCAAATGCCATGTTCGTGTAGTAAGCCCGTGGAGGATAGTCCGGAACGAAATCGTATTGAGATTGGATTAAAATTCTATTTCTAGTACTGCAGGAGATGGCTATGCGGTTCTTAGATACTCGGTAGATTTGTTCAACCATGTTTCCATCGTTGTCCTGAGAAGTAACTAAAAAAAATTCAAGAAAAGATTGTATCTTTATGTGCGCTTAGATCATGTGAAAAAGTTTCCAGAGCATACCATATAAGTACATAAACTCGCGCCTTTTTTCCATGGGGGTAGGCAGACATTACAGAACGCCAGCTGCTACGATCCTTACATACTCCTTTTGCTTTGTTTACGTTCATACAACATACATAGTCTACTAATTTACAAACGTGTCAGTGGTCTCGCAATTATGAGTTTTTGACAGATTTAGTATGGAATATCTGTCAAAAACTGATCATTGCGAGACACGTTTGTATATTAGTAGACTTGGCCCCCTGGTCATACTCGCACGCTGATTGCGAGTACTACGCCCCTGACCTTTCGGAAGAACATCGCCAATAGGGTCTATAGGTATATGTCCTTCTAGGACGTCCCCTCCAGGCGTTTCCGCTTACATCTGCCTTGTACGATAACTTTTGTAAGTTGCCTTTCATTCGTCACCTCAACATGACCAAAATATCTAAGAATATTCCCCCCAATTAAAAATAAAAAAGATCATTTAATTGCAGCAATGGACTGTTTGAACGTTATCAGTACTGGTATTGGATGATTTAGGATGACGTATGTTAGAATGCTTCTCCTTTCCGCCTATCGATAATTCTAATATCATCAATGAACAGACACAAAATGCTTATCTACACAGGATATTTTGAATCCCGGTTTTTTTTGCTATCCTGTTTGGAAAATAAATATTTATTTAATTTACATTTTATTCTGACGCGACAATACAATAAAAGTTGCGTCATTTTTGTTAAAATGCGCAAGCGCTACTTATGCTAGTACATACAAAGGTACTTACGAACATACTTTACTACTTTTGAAAACAATTCCCAGTAAATTTAAACTTCACTAAGACTAAAACCATCTAACTGTTTTACATTGTTCGCATACACAAATAGACCTTATTGTTTTTTGACGTGCAAGTGACATAGGTAATACCTTCATCATCATCATCATTTCAGCCGAAAGACGTTACACTACTTCGACCGGTTCTGTGCTTCTCACATCCAGCGGAATCCTGTTGCCTCCATAAGGTTGTTGGTCCACCTTGCGGAACGCCTTCCAATGCTACGCCTTCCGGTACGCGGTCGTCACTCCAGAACCTTTCGGGCCCATCGCCCATCTGTTCTACGAGCAATGTGCCCTGCCCGCTGCCACTTCAGTTTGGCAATTCTTCGGGCCATGTCAGTTACCTTGGTTCTACTACGGATCTCTTTATTTCTTTCGATCACTTAGAGAAACTCCATAGCCTTCTCCATTGCCCTTTGGGTGACCTATTAAAAGTTATGTGATTATAAAGGAAGGTAGATGGTAAAGTAATTACGAGGATTATTAGACAATAATATAATTTTCAGTGACCCTGAAATGTACCATTTGATTCAGGCGTGATTTTGCGGAAATCCATTATAAATTACAATAGACGTAGATATATTTAGTAACATATTCTGCTTAGTTAAGCGGAATAGATTACTAAATATATCTACGTTGATTGTATTTTTTACTAAGGAGGTCAACATCCTATGAAAACAAAGGGCTGTGCCCCTTTATGTTGTCATAGGATGGCGAACTAACTTATCTGCAATATTATTGCAGATTCATAGCCAAGTTACCCATATTGACACATTATATCCCATGGACCTTTCTTGCTAAACGTGTTACTGCATTTTTATCAGCTCCGAACGAATATATTGAACTAGTTTCTCCCCGCGACTTCATCCACGTGGAAGTCTCGTACTATCATACAAACTCACTTATTTTAACCTCTTCATAATAAATGTATAATATGGCTCTTTGGGTTATTATGGCTTGTTCAAAAAAGAGTTCGCTTGGAACAACATTTTGTTTTTTTTTGGTTTGTAACCTATGAATTTTATCTTTTATAGGTACTTCTACCCAAGTAGTTTGAGCAAATAAACTGAGAAGTGATTAAGTACTATGTACAGTTCGATTCAAACTTAATGGCGGCTCGGAACATGAGGCGAGTCGCTGCGCAGTAACAATTTTATGTGACAGCGGGGGTGAGGGGTGGGGTACTGCGCAGCTAAAAGCTAACTTCCGAGCCGCCATTATGTTTGAATCGATCTGTACCAATGTATGATTGTTATCAACAAAGTGTTGCAATATCGTTTAACGTTTTATTCATAGGCAGGTATAATGTTTAATCATAATTAACTTCTACTACTGGAAATAACTATTGTGAACAAAACTTTCGAAACTTCGAGTTAAGCGTCAGGAAGAATAATAACCAAAAAAAAATTGTTCGGTTGCAAATCCATAAAATGAAAACGAACTTATTTTTAACAGTTCCTAAAAAACAAAATGAACTACGTAACATGATAACTGGCAGCATGTCGCAACACGGCATCGCATCAGTCTTTTGTCACGACACTATCCGATTCAGCATGAATTTCGATCATTCGTCGTTTGTTTGCCATAGAAGAACAGGTGTTCCGGTCCTCTGAGTTATTGCTCACTCCATACGTGAATAATAGTGGAACTGTTACAGTGAACATTTGCACCTTTTTTTCTGAATAGCGTGATCGCGTCCACTCGATAACTTGAAATTGGTCCCTAGATCGTTCGGGTAACATGTAGCTGTGAGTCTGCGACACTTATTTTTATTACCTCCCATTGAATGGACTCTGTTGCGAATTTAGTTCTGTCCATTTTTTTCGGTCTCTGTTACATTGTTTTCCAACTAACGCTAAAAGGATTTTGCTGTGATGCAAAGTAACCAGCACCCAAAAAAGAATTCAACAGAGTCCACATTCGATTGTGTGGAAAATTGAAGATATTTCCACAAAAGAAAACTGATATACTTAATTATTCGCGGTAATTAACGTCTGGCGAGCAAACAAAACATTCTAAACTTGTTGCTTGAAAAACAAAAGAAAATTGATTGAAAACTTAGAAAAACAAATGCACTTATATTTTGAAAGAGAACGTGATTTTAAGTGAAACTAATAACTATCAATACCAAGGTGACTGACAGTACCTACGTGATTTTCTAAAGGTATTGTCATTTACTTCAATAACTAGTGACCCGCTCCTGTTTCGTACAGTTTTTACGACTTAACAAAACATCGAGATTTCTTAGTTATAAATATTAATAATAATATTAACGTACTAAACACATAAACCTTCCGGAATCAATTATCTCTAAGCGATAGTGAAAACCTCATCAAAATCTATTCCGTGGTTTAGAGGACAAGGCGGACATACAGACAAACACTATAAGTACATAGCTATAGCTTAAAATTCGATAAACTCCTAATTAATGTTTTGAGTGCAAAACAAGCTTTGTTACTCTTACTCTATACACGAGAACATCGTCAGCCGGCAAACTTTAATGTAAATATATTTGTAACCCAGCACCTGCAAGTGACGTTACAGAATGAACATATTTTACAAATACCGCGTAGTCGCGACGCCATTCAAAATCCTGAACACGATCAAACGAAATTCAATTTTCCAAATACATTATTGCATATTTATTAATAGATTAAAATAACGTACTTGCATAATAAAATTTGTAGGTGACAAATGAACCTGGACAATTGTACATTCAGTTCCGCAAATACCTTGCTGCCAGCATAATGCCCACCCTATGCGATACAGCCCCAGCGCTGGTTTGTTGGTATCGACAGCCCGCGTTGACGCCAGCCGGTGCGGCACACAATAAGAAATGAAAAATAAATACATATTAATTCTATGTTTATTTATATATAATATTTTAAATGGCAACATTTCGTTCAATTGGCAACCAAGCGTCAATAATGACAGCTCGCTACTAGCATCAATACAGTTGATTATAATAATAAATAGGTAATTATAAACAAAACCACAACACTAATTTAACGTAGCGGTATTTTACATTATGAGCTACAACATTGACTATGCGGTTTTCAATGTCTACAGTTATGAGTAATTCTGACCAAAGACTATGCTTGATCAAATTATGTCCGACAGTTGACATTTCACAAAAATAAATATGAAAAACACACCTGGCCACACGCTCCTGTGCAACCTCATTGTTAAAACTTTGTTAAAACTGAGTTTACTTCTGGGTCGAACCAAGCGATATTGAAATCTATATAAAATTTTGTCTCGGTATCAGCCCGTTCTCTGAATTTGTGCTCTGTTAATTACAATGGGCTCGCCCTCTATTACTTGGAACTTCATAACTGGCAATATCGACCTCTTCGAAGAATATTTTTTTCTTCAGCATCGATTCTGGTAAACTACTTTTATAAATGAATTTTTTTGTTCGTAACCCTTAGGTTCACGAACAAAATTCTCAATATATATAGCACATCCATACGCATATCTAACTCGTGAGGAACTCGTGGCTAAGTAGTAACAGTAACAGCCGCACGGGTCGATCCATCAGGTACGTTTGCGGTGGCTGTCCGTGGATGGGTGACCATCTTTACACACCGAAACTCCTCCATACCTTGGAAAGCACGTTAAGCCATTGGTGCCGACTGTCCTTTGTGGGTTTTTGATAGTCGTTACGGGTCGTCAGAAGCCCGAAAGTCTGACAACCAGTCTTACCAAGGGTATCATATTATCCAGTTACTGGGTTGTAGAGGTCAGATAGGCAGCCGCTCCATGTAAAATACTGGTATTCAGCTGCATCCGGTTAGACTAGAAGCAGACCCCAACATAGGCTAGGCAGATGATGATCCACACGTATTACTAACGCAAGAACAACGAGCAATAGATTCATGAGCTTTTCATCATCCACCTGCCTTTATACCAATTTATTTGGAGCGACTTAGCAAATCTTCTTCATCCATCATCAATACACACACACACACACACTAACACACACAGGCATCACATCACATCACATCACACCACACACACATCTCACATCTCTAGTAGCTGTGATCTCAATACCGACTCGCTTTCCGATCATATCAACTTCTACACAATCCATCCACCAGACCAGAAGCAAGTCTACCTGCCCCTCAAATCACATATACGTTACTAAAATCAATACAAAAAGAGCCGCCTTCATCGCAAATTGCAAAACATACTCTGCAAAACAGCAACAATGATAGCGGCGCGTGCCGCGACACACAGCGCGATTGTTTGTTGGCCAATGTGCTCATCACAATGATTGGGGAGCATTGTTTCCAATTACGTAATACAAACCAGGCGAGTTGATCTCATTGGGAAATCGCACTGTTACCAGTAATGAGATTTAATCTCAATAGGTACTCCCGAATGCTCAAACGACACTTTCAGACGTTGTTAAAAAGTATTTCTGTTGCTACAAGACAGCTTGAAGAAACAGGGATGACACAAAACGGCGACATCAAATTGAATTGCGTTTGAGCATTCCAAATCTACTTAAATTAATCTTAGGATATCGAAGTTCCTAATTGGCTTTCCGAGGTCTGTAGCAATTTATCCGTATATCAGTACGAGTACTAATAGCCAGTACAGGCAGGTATTTAGTAAGTCTAGAAGGCAATCCCAGGATAAGCCGCGACGCGAATGTAGTACAAAAACTATGAAAACTTATTCACGGAAATTGTTCTGACAGAATCACGTCTCACCATCGCGTCGCGCATGTTTGCGGGGGCCTATTATTTGTACCTACAATAACTAGATTTAGTTTCTAAACTCACATGAACTCGAAGAAGTAGAAAATCCTTTAATATCTTGTAATACAAATTTTTTCTGAACCGTAAACATACCTGAAACAAAAAACAAAACAATTGCAATAAATTTACAGTTAGTGGGCAGTTATTATAGAAATATAGAGGCTATATTTTATTTTTGTTTCGGCTAAATTAACTACTACCCCTATTTCAGACGTTATAATTCCGAAAACAACAGATACATAAATTCTGTTCCAGACAAAATAAGGAAAAAATGGGATCGAATCTTCTTATTTATGATGCATGGTGTAATAATCCAGAAGAGTTTAACACGCAAGTAACTTGTCCTGCATTCTGCATGTAGTATGTGATCGAAATAGAATCCTTGAATGAGGTCGGAGGTACCTGCATATACCTACTATAAAAATTATAGCTAAGGCTTGTACCATAGATATCCGGCTTGTACGAATATTTTTATTTGTTCATATTGTTTTACATATAAGCATTTAGGGGTAAAAGGAACAGGGTGTAAAGTTCACTCATCCGCCATAGAAAAAGGGAGGATCCTCCAACCAGACGGTTGTTGTGTCTGGCGGGCAACTGTCCAATGATTGATATTGGATGCTTGTATACAGGGTGTTAGGGTAAACACCGTTTAACGCAACCAGTGGTTTGGTTTCATTTATAGAACCTAAAATCAATGGAAAATTACAACTTTATTTTTATTTTTTTTAAGACTACATTTTACCACAAGACACGCAAGTTCTACAAGAACTTGCGTCACAACACGGGCTGGGGGTGCTGGATGTGACCTGACGCGCCGCGAGCGCGACACCTCCCTCAGTCAGTCAGCTGTTTCGCTAGCGAGCACGGTGTCGGATAGAAACTTTTTAAAATCTTTTAATGAAAATAACGTTTTTTTGTTGTTGTGTTCGGTTATTTATTTTTATATTTAAGTCAACTACCCATGGTTTGGATGACAAGAGTGTTTACCCTTACAGCCTGTATATGTCCACTGCACGGTAAACTCTAATTGCGCGATGCAGGATTTGTGTGACGTCAGGATTTTTGTGTGACGTCAGGTCTTCGATGCGTAGTTCGCATGTGGCGATGTAGATACCACCACTAGCACACGCCTGCTTCCCATAGGGGTTGATAAAAACTACGGAACGCCACCGATCAGGGTGGCGTACATAGCTACTCTTTTTGCATCGTTTATGTAGACAAAAAAAAAGTTTTAATAAATAAATTAAGAAAGGAATTGCGAAAACATACGCAACAAAACTATTTTGACACAATACAAAACTATCTTGGCCATGGCAGACAAAACTAGTTTTGTTCAAAACTTTTCGACTGTGATGTGCGTACGCGATTCAACTGAAGTTAGTTTGACAGCTCAAACGTCACAATATGTCGTCAAGATCGATACTGTTCTTATTTTGCAGCTCTTGACATCATCAGTCAGCTTTTTTGAACGGTAGCATCGCGCTTGTCTTCTTTATTTCTATTTCTGAATGTTATCTATACTAATACTATACTTAGTGTAATATTATAAAGCTGAAGAGCTGGTTGTTTGAACGCGCTAATCTCAGGAACTACTGGTTGGAATTGAAAAAATATTTTTGTGTCGGATAGTCCATTTATCGAGGAATTAAAGGCTATATAACATCACTCTAGGACCAATAGGAGCGGAGCAGGATAAATGAAAAATGTTGCAAAACCGGGAAAAATTATTCCTTTATGAGAGCTTCCGTTGCGTGCGCTGCGTAAACGGTTAAAGTTACGCAACTATCATGTATGATGAAATTGTTACTATTTAAAAGTTAAAAAAAAAAATCCGCGACAGCATCTCTAAAGATTGACTCACTATAACCTTTTTTATCACACGGGTAGACCATGACCTGGAATAGGACATTGGATACGTTTTATCCTTATATTCCCACGGGATCGAGACCAAGGCGGTGAAACCACGGGACACAGCTAGTATGTTTATATTCTGTTAAAATTCACAAGATTCCCTCATATGAGATAGAATGTGAAGTTGCATCAGAAATTCTCGCACGTGTTATTTCTGGCTGTCTTGCGACAACATCTATTTGCACCTTCAAACTTTTAAGCTTACTTTTAAGTTAACGTAGAAAGTCTATTCTATTCAAGAAGCTATAGATAGGAATATATGTATCTTTAGAACCGTCATTTGTGAGTCTCAAAGCGTTCCGTTCGCCGTCCTCATGACAATGATCTCTTTTAAAGACGTTTTTATTCAAACGATGCTAAGCTCTGACTCACTTCCTTAGAATTTTGCCAATGATTCATAGTTACTTAGTTTTACATATAAATAAATAATTCTTGGTACCCAAGTACTTATATTATAGTTTTAGAATGAGTATTATTACCTAGACCAGGGAACTTTTTTTTTTTTTTGTTGGTGGGAAATCATCCAATGACTTCTTCCGCTCTGGACGGAGTGGAAGGACGTGTCAGACTTTTACAGACTAAAACCCACCCGTGTTCCTTCAGTTGCCTGTTGCCAAGGTCCCGGTATCCCTTTCGGACTTTCCCGCAACCCTGGCAAGACCAGGGACCTTAGAGGAGGATAATTCATGTAAGATTTATCAATATGCTTGTTTTAAGTTACTTATCAAGCACATTTTATGCAGACTATTCTTATTTAACTTGGCAAATGTTCTGGGGGCTTAAAACGGCCATTTCGGCAGAATCGTAATAGGATCATATTGTGAATCATCGTAAAATGTCACAAACTGACAATTCATAATATCATCTGCGTGCGCATTCATTTTACGAAATATTTCATCTGTTTGACAGTTTTTAAGGAGATTCGTAAATGATCTACAGTTTATGAATTGCTTTTGTGTCAAATTAGAGGAATTGCTAATGACAGCTTGTAATTCAGAAAACGAATTGCTTTTAGAGGAATAGCTAATGTGGCCGTTTTAGGACTCCTGGTCAGAGTTACAGATAAGTCATTTAATTATTTTTCATGCGAGGGCAGAAGCTGAAGATAAAAAACCGGCCAAGTGCATGTCGATTGTCGAACCACGCACAATAAAGGGTTCCGTAGTTAGGATGAATTTATCCACCAAACTTAACATTGTAGTTGAAAAACTTGTTCTCCCATACAAAATGTATGGCAGAACATGTTTTTTCAACTGCAACTTTAAGTTGGTCGATTATTACTCGGTAATTTGTGGAGCCTTCTTAGCGGTGATAGTTTTCCTTTTAATTTCGTTATATATACTACTGCCGTGAATTTTTTCACATACCCAAAACCAACCATTTAGCTGGCAGGGGGGGGGGACACTTGACTCTAACAAAAATTAGCATTTTAAAGCTTAATATTTCGAAAACGGATCCCTAAATCCAAAAATGGTTATCACAAACTCGCATTATTTTTAAACGACCTTTCCAACGATACCCCACACCATGGGATTGACGAGAAAAAAAAACCATCCCCACTTTACGTGGGAGGTAGGTACCCTAAAAAAAATATTTTTTACGATTTTCTTTTCGACTTTGTCGGCGTAATTTATATGTATACCCATACCAAATTACAGCTTTCTAGTACCAACAGTGTCTGAGCTAGGCCGCGGACAGAAGGACAGACAGACGGACATGGCGAAACTATAAGGGTTCCTTGTTTACTACGGAACCCTAAAAATGGATGACATAGTTGTAATTTGTAACGCACAGTTTTAACAACAGAGATTACTTGCCTGCTTACAGTCATTATACAACCTAACTGCTCTATGCTGTGTGGTTATAAGATAATGATTTTAATCATTTTTAGAATTTAAAAAGCAATTCTGCTGTTGGGTGAGCCAATACCTAGATTATTGTAAAAATTATTATTTTGTAAGTAGATAAAAACCCAAGATAAAAAAAACCAGTAACTTTACTAAAACAATATTTACATACTTGCTTAAACAAACAAAGATGAAAAAAGATTATCTGATATTGACTCTCAAATCCCTTTGAAGTCTCAATAGAAGAACGCTTACAAGCATTTTTTCAACAATCTGAATAACAATAATAAAATTACTGAGTCATAAAAAGGCGATCAAAGGATCAAGGAAGGTGGCCTCGTGTTGAACGCTACACAAAGGGAGTAAAAAGTACCTACTGCGAGACCGCGAGCATCTACCGAGGACATCATTCATCATCTCACGACAATCGCTCCACAATCGAGGCCGACGCCTGTGTCGACAACAAGACAAAACAGAATGAAAAACAAAATAGAAAATATCACGTTTTCGCATCAAAAATAACTAGCAGAGAGTCCTAATGGTGACTTCCCTAAAAATAAGCAAGGCATCTTTACTAATATGCAAATGAAGGAAGAAAACTGTCGTCTGAGACACACCTGTGTTATCAACCTTTACGCCTTTTTCAACCTTTTTCCACTTTTTGCCTTACTCCTTGATATTCCTGGGGTAACGAATATCTGGGGAGAAAATGACGATGTCCATTTTACACAGATGGCCACCCAAAATTATACTCGTTCGATGTAATCGTCCAGTCAGCCCTGCGGTCGTTTACTTTTATTAGCCTAAATATTATTCGCATCAATGAAATTGTCTATTATGGAACATGACGACCATTTGGCTATAGAGACATGTACTAGACATTACCAACACGGTGATATGCACTGTATACCAAATAGTTATGAATATTAGATTTTAATAGGCAGGGGAATAAAGATTCATCATCTGTGTCATAGACTCATGTTACAATTTCTCAGAAGGATGAGAAAAAATCGTATAAAAAAACAAATGCAGGCGATGCCTATTGTCTCATAATATCGGTTCACCTCACTTAGTATTACATAGCACAGGTGCTTGCGTAAATCCTCAATAATCGACGTACATTGCCGTGTCACGACACGCTACACGAAAAATCTGTCATATCAAAGGCGTTATAGAATATTGCTTTTGCGGCGTCGTCGTCGTCGTTGTGAATTCTTCCTACCTCTGATTTTCGATGTGTTCACTGGGATTATCATATTCATGTGTCAAACCTGGAGTGGGAAATAAGTCTTCCATATTGGGAAAACAGCGAAACTATAATATCTCTTGCGAATTTATAGAAAGTTTTCTATCCGAGTATCGAATATTTCGTCTCAGTATTTCAATCTTTAATGTAATATCAAGTCTCGCTCCGGTCGAATGGACAGGTGAACGTTTATTTTTGCGATCGCCTCTCCTGGAACGTTTATTTTATTGAAACGCCAAAATATCAACATTGGTATCACAATAACTGACTTATTGAGTTCTATTTAAGAGTACGAACACACTAAAGTATAACCAATTGCCCAATTTAAACAACAAGAATACTGAAAACCAAATGACTAAATAATTACGAGTATGTTGCATGCATACGTCAGAACTGGTGACAGAATTAGCCATTACTTGGGCAGATATCCAACACAAGATAGACATTTAACTTCGTAACACATGACCTATTAACCCAAGAGTTAACAAATTGTTGAGCAATATCACAATATAGATGCATGGGCAATAATATAGATGCATAGACAATGATATACATGCATCGGTTCATAGAATACTCTCTGGTGGTCTATTAGGTGCATGCCGGGATTAATTGGGCTCGTAAAGTTACGGCACCCTTATATCTGCATACTGGTGATAGCCGGCTCTAAGCAACTAATGAATGTTGAGCTTAATAACTGTGGCAAAATGTATGCTGCGACAACTTGATGAGTCCCTAACGAACTAGTTTTATAGTTCTGCTTGAATAATTTAAGATGTTATTAAGTATTAATACCTCGACATATCTATCCTTGAATGCTGTGTTTAAATTAAGGTAAGGGCCTAAAGATGATGATATCTATCCTCCTTGGATATATAAAATATTCTATTCTTCATGTAAATAATATTTCGTAACGAACACGAAGATAAAAAAGTAGAACAACGGCACATCTGACTAAACAAAATATTCACTCATCTACTTAGCAAATTACGCCCTCGACGTTTATGATAAAAATGAGTATTTTAATTGAATGCTCGTCGACTAATTATTGTAATTACTGTAGCCAATTTACACAGCAAATTATCCAATGTTTTGTCCGATACGAGCGAAAAGCGGCCTTAACGTTATCTTTACAGGCGATAAGATGTAAAACCGCCATAGTCTTGGAGCTGGGTTGTCAGTTTTTTTCTGCCTCATCTGCCCAAATTACCAGTGTGCCCAAGTAATCCCTGAACCTATTACAAAAAAATAGAACTCGAATAGAATAATTAAAGTTTTTGTTGGTTCTTTTTTCTGTTTTGCTGAGAACGTTCGCATTTCGCCATTGGGAATAGCTTCGGTATTAGTTGATTGCGCTCTAGCTATCAACTAAAACAAAACTGCGCCAATATCAAAAGCTTTCAATTTACAAGCTCCGAAAACGATTCCAATCAACGTTCGAAGGATTTTTAACACCAAAATTTTCTGTGAGTCATCGTTACTTTACTTTTATCTTTCAAAGTTTTCACTAATATTTTCTTAGCATGACTACGTTAAAGGTCTGACGCGATCTCGGATATTCAGCGAACTGTAAAGCTTCTATAAGATTTTCTTTGCCGGTTCCCGAATCTTGATAATGCTGTCCTTTCTATCAAAGGTTTAAAAATCTATGCAGAGTTCCAAACCCGAATTACACTTCGTAGAACATGTGATACGAAATTCAGAGGCGGGTTTCAAATAAGTTGTGAATCTAAAGCAACATTTGTATACATTGCGTTCTTTCGAAGGAGCTCGTTGCTGGGGAGTGCCCTCTACGGAACCGTTTGAAAGGCCACGTTACCTTACCATGGCTCGGTTGGCGTCCTTTGACGACACTTGAGAGCACTTCGTTAGTTCACCGCAATAGGTAACAGTGTTATGATCCCGCACGTCTTAGGTTGCTTCAAGTGCTCTTTTTGAGAAATAAGAAAAAAGCGACCGAGACTAACGTAACGGATGCATATGGCGTGTTCTTGAGATACAAGTGTGCATTTTTATTAAAACGTAATAAAAGAAAAGTCAGTTGCAGTCTGCATATGGAGTGTACGAATGTAAGAGGCGTGACTTTGCGGAAATCCATTATAAAATAAAATAGACGTAGATATATTTAGTAACCTGTTCCGCTTAACTATTCTTCACGAGTCATAAAAAACCCTGTAAGAAATCGACACGTGTTTCAACTCTCAACGAGGCATCCTCAGGATGACGATTAACCAATTATCGCACTGATAACGATCCAAGCCGAGTAGGAATCAAACCGTTTTTTTTTTCGGGAATGGCTTCTCTTTTGTTACCGGTAGGGGTACTATCCTGCGGAGATGCTATAAACTACTAACTTAAAGCCTCCAGCCAGGGAAGCCTACAGCCAGGGGAATCGAATCGCCCGTCACCCCCACTTATATAGGATTGCTCGGTGTGGTTACAGGTCGTGTTCTGGTTTGCAATTGGTTAATCTAAAAATAGTCATAAAAACCCTGTAAGAAATCGACACGTGTTTCACCTCCCAACGAGGCATCCTCAGGATGACGAGGATGCCTCGTTGAGAGATCGATTTCTTACAGGGTTTTTATGACTATTGAAGAATAGTTAAAGCGGAATAGGTTACTAAATATACCTACGTCTAATTGTAATTTGTACGAATGTGTAATTTTCCTCATAATCTCGATGACTCAGAATTACCAACAATGAAACAAATATTGTTGTTTTATAATAATCGTGGAAATTAAGTACTCGTTTGTTTATTTTATTGCAATGCACGCAATTAAACTCTATGATTATTATAATTATGTCAGCAATTAACTATCGTGACCTAAAAAGCTGATAAAGGCGGATTTTTAGAGGTCAGAGTGATGAAACGGTTTCAAACATGAAACATATTAGTTTGTGTCCTCATTTATAAATTCTCTAGTATATTATATTTTATATATTCCCTTGCCGATTTCGGCTACGGTGAGTATTTCTGTTTTTGACGGCTAAAGTTGTGAGAGCAAGCTCGCTCTGGCTAATGTAACCTATCTAGGCTGTGAAGGTACAGACGCCAGCACATCAAGCTACTATAATCTGTCAAATTTCTTTAATAGATTTTCAACTTTATCGCTAAAGCATTAAGGTTCAAGGTTGATTGGGAAAATCTGACAGTTTCGGGTAGCTTGACCTGCTGGCGTCTGTACGTACACAGTGCGAACGATACCCTAATTGCGCAATACACATCGCAATCGGAATGGGGATCGGTTGTGACAAATGTCTAATCGATTACATCATAAGTTCGAAAAAAATCTGCTCAACAACGTAAATAACGCAATGAATGTTGTTGAAAATAGTAACGCAACGTAAGTTACGCAATTAGATACCGAGATAGAATACCATTTTGGTAATAGTATTATACATATTTTGGGGGGTAGGTTACTCATTATTCTCCAGTACAGAAAAATTAAATACACAACTATTCTCTCGCGCTATACTGTATACCAAAGGTATAATCCTAACTAATATTATAAATGCGAAAGTGAGTTTGTTTAATTGTTACGCTTTCTCGCTAAAACGACTGAACGGATTTCAATGAAATTTGCCACATTGGTAGACCATGACCTGGTGGAGGACTTAGGCTTCTTTTCATCCTGAATCGCAGACGAAGTCGCGGGCAACATCTAGTTCAAAAATCAATCTGAAGACAGACCAGGGGGCCAAGTCTACTAATTTACAACCGTGTCAGTGGTCTCACAATGATCAGTTTTTGACAGATATGCCATACAAAATCTGTCAAAAACTCATCATTGTGAGACCACTGACACGCTTGTAAATTAGTAGACTAGGCCCCCTGAGCGGCAGTTGGGATTACGGAACAGAACCCCCTCAGTTCAAAAATAGACTTTACGGTTTAATCTAATTACGTGTTTCGAGTTTGAATTTGCAACAAGCCTTTGTGATCCTTTTCCAGTAACTAAACTTTAACTTGTTTGACGTACAAACTGTCAGGAGCTCGTTAGAGAGCGGTCGTGCATGAAGTAACTAAAACCAGGTATTAAAATAATTTAATTTAATTATTAAATTTAAAGTTTTCGATTGAACCCCAGTGAAAACTTCTACTAGATCTAATAACGATGTTATGTAGATGTATATTTCAATTAAGCTTTCTAAATAGAAAAGGTTAAATTGAATAGGATCTGTTTCGATTTTTCCTGCTTCAAGTTAGATTAACATCGGAAAAATTTAAGGGAAAACTGTCTAGGGAAATAATTGGACCTTTTACATAAAAGACTGCTATTCTTTAAAATTATGAGTTTAAAACGAAATACTTTAAGTGTATTTAAAGTAGATAAGATACAGGGTTATTGGGTATTTGTCAGCAATCCGTTAAGATTTGCAACCAAATGACCCCTAAATTTAATGACCCTATGCCATTGTTAACCATTTTCGAGTAATTTGACATTTTATATTTTTAAATGTATGAAATAAAAATAAAAAATGTCAAATTACTCGAAAATGGTTAAAATGTATGAAACAAAAATATAAAATGTCAAATTGCTCGAAAATGATTGACAATGGCATAGGGGTCATCGGGGTCATTTGGTTGCAAATGACCTCTCCTACATCCTCATAGCGGATTGCCGACGTATAGTATAACCAATAACCCTGTATAAATTATAATGTATGCGTATACCATAGATACGTTATCGGAAAGCATTGTAATTACTGCTTTAAACATAAACGGAGGAATTTTGACGTTCAAAAGTGCCTTACTGATGTTCGTTGGTAAGCGCATAACTTGAGAACGGCTGGACTGTTAGTTGGAAGCTAGTTGCCCATTACTTTAGCTAGCTAAGCTAGTTGCTCTTATAAATAAATATAAAAATGTTACAAAATATTGCTTACATCATTTAAGTTGAAATTATACATGTGAGAACAATGTAGAAAGCACGTTAAAAGCGTCCGCAATTATAACATAAAAACAAATCAAAAATTAAAATAAGCCATGGCAGCTAAGAGATGACCAGTCACAACTGACGGCGCCCGTTCACGAACATGACGCATGGATCAGCACCATTCAGCTCAACCATTTTGAAGGGAGCTAAATGATCCAACACACGCGCCACCATCAGCGAGACATTTGAGTGAGCATGAGATTCCCAGCCGCCAGGGCACATTCAAGTCAATTAAAGACAAATTACCCGGTAAATGGCTCTATAGTACATAGTACTCACACCTGTGCTATGCAGTTATATAATACAAAGGAAATTGAGTTTATACAATGCAAAGATGGTCTTCAATCTTCAGCAGCTCCAACATTATTTTCGAATGTTAATTAGTTAGTTGTGGTTGTGGAGCAGGACCAGCATTAAGCCAAGCATTTTTATCAGAAATGTAATCCTCCAACTTATAATATGCCTGCCTGCATAGTGTGCGTTTTATACAAGTTTTAAATTTCGTCTCGTTCAGTTGAAGTATGTGGGGAGGAATTTTATTGTAACATTTTAAACAGTACCCCATGAAAGATGAGTCTACTTTTGCCAGTCTGAAACCTGGTTGTACTAATAGGTCCCTATTTCTAGTACTATAGTTATGTCTATCACCTCTTTTACTAAAAAGATGTAAATTTTTTCTTACGTGCATGATGTTTTCATAGATATATTGACAAGCTACCGTCATGATGTTAATATCCTTAAACAGTTCCCTTAAAGAATCGCGCCTGCGGAGATTATAAATGGCTCTAATCGCTCTTTTCTGCAGAATAAAGATAGACTCGATGTCTGCAGCCCGTCCCCATAGTAAAATACCGTAAGACATGATGCTATGAAAGTAACTAAAATAGACTAGCCTCGCGGTATCTACATCAGTAAATTGACGGATTTTTCTGACAGCATATGCTGCTGAACTTAGCCGTCCTGCAAGAGATGTTAAATGAGAACCCCATTGTAGCCTTGAGTCGAGCGTGATCCCCAGGAAAACAGTTTTATCGACGAATTCTAGTTTCTCTTGATTCAATATAATCACGCAATCCCTATTTTTGACGTTTGGTAAAGAAAATTTTATGCACTTAGTTTTTTTTCCATTTAATACTAAATTATTAGCAGTGAACCAATTTTGGACCTGCAGTAGGGCGTTATTTACTTCGTCAAAATTTGTAGCACGTCTATCTACCTTAAAAATTAAGGAAGTATCGTCAGCAAATAATACCATGTGTGGCTGATTTTTTAATAAATGTAGTAGATCATTAATGTACACTAAAAAGAGGAAAGGACCCAAAATCGAGCCTTGTGGAACACCCATTTTTACTTTTAAACCTAGTGAGTTGATACCGTTTATTTGAACTTGCTGTTGTCTATCATTTAAATAAGATTTTACTAAACTGAGCGCAAGTTTTCCAAGTCCGTAATGCTCAAGTTTCAAGAGTAAGGTTTCGTGATCGACGCAATCAAATGCCTTGGAGAGGTCACAAAAGATTCCTATGGCGTCTTGGGCCTCTTCCCACGCGTTAAAAATGTGTCTTAATAAGGTTACACCTGCGTCGGTCGTACAACGCCCTTTGGTGAAACCATACTGTTGGTCGTGAAGGATTTTATTTGTGTTAAAATGATTGAGCATTTGATTCAGCATTTATTATGTACACCGGATATCTATGATGGACACCATAAAAATTGCGGATACATAGAAATTACACAGAGACACAGAGAGTAGATTGATACAGAGTGCTAGATAGTACGGATGACTAACTTAGCTGCTTTTTCAACAGACCACAATATCATGTATCAAGAAGCTAAGTTCCTTCGCAAATACTACCTATTTATTATGTTTTCAAAGAACTTATTAAAGGCTCCGTTGGTTCTTCGACGCATTTCTGTGATTTCCCGGGGGTTTTTACTATGAAATCTCTCGGGAATTGGTTGGATTATCTATCGGACAGGCTTTTTGTTAGACATCGATAGGCACTTAAATAATAGCAATAGTTTCCTCTTGGCTTTCGTATTAATCTGATGTTAACAATGATGCTTTTTTTGTACAAAATATTCGCTAAAAACAGTCACATTTTATATTCCACATGGTCTTGATGGTTAGTGACAACTCGGCCCGAATAATAATACCCCCGATTATGGTGATTTGTACGGTCAGGAGAGCAGTGGTGGCCCAGTGGTAACGGCCGCGACTTACAAGTTGTAGATCGTAGGTTCGAACCTTGACAGGCGCTTTACTTTGTGTAAATAATTACATCACCACTGCTCTCAAAACGGTGAAGAAAAACATCGTAAGGAGCCCGGCAGGTCATAGAACCAAAAATTAGAAAACATGTTGTGACATCTACCAACCCGCACTCCCTATCACTGAGAGGAGGCCTGTGTCCCAGCAGTGGGAATTAACATTATTGGCTTTTTATGCTATGCTTATGCTTGTACGGTTAGGCAGGAAATCGACATTTTAAAATAAGTCATTAGAACTAATATTTGGAGAAATGTCTTTTCAAAAAGGTTTTTATTCGGTGTACCGGTGAACCGATATACGCTTTTTTGAAAAGTGTTATTTTGTAATAGGTTTTTATCGAATCCAACCTAGAATCAAGTCTGCTTCATAGTTCGCAGTTCGCACGGTGCACGTACCTAACGCAATCTATTGCATCCTCCCCGGTAAGTTTATTGAATCTCATATTGGTTTTTACAACATCCCGCCAGCTATGTGGGACTGGGGACTGGCTTGCATATATAACACGTAAGGTCTATTTAAATCCTTGTTTCCAATTGATGTTATTATCACTTAAACAAACATCAGTTTTATAATAGTGCAAATAAAGTTGAATTTAGACTGACTATAATATAGTACTGTTGAAAATGTCATAAAAAATATTATTTTGTATTACAGTTGAATTTCCTAAAACTCGTGTTTGTTTACATGTTTGGCAAATAAATTGCGAACGCAGTATACTTAGGTACTTATGATACCGTGCTAATGTTCCATAAGTCTTCAAAATTAATATCGATTACAGTTTATAACTACCTAAGCGTTTTGCAACCAGTGCATAAAGTGATTGTATTTATATCTTGATCGTTTTCGTTTCCGTCACGGTTTAACCTATGATCACAATTTCAATGGTATTAGAATAAAAATTACTTTTGATTTGAAACATACTCAATATAAAAAATACTGATGAAACACTACTAGAAAATCGTAACATCGATATCACCAAAACTTAAAAGCCATACTGCTGCTTAACTAAACCATATACATTTTTGAGCGGCCAACAACAATTGTTGTTTACATCTTTGGCAAACTTTGAAACGCCGGACCTTAGATGCCTACTTACTGCTGCTAGATCAACGCTGCTTATGTACTTCCTGGGCCCCTGTAATGAGCCCTATTCTAGTTTTAGACGTATAAGGCCCACTTGCACCGCAAATCACTAAACACGCTTAGAGCTAAAGAGTTTAACCATAATTTGTTTTCTATCAAATTTTTGAAGATAACAGAGACAGATAGATGTTTTAAACTCGTTTATGGCTAAACGTGTTTAGTTATTTGCGGTGGAAGACGTGAGCCTCGCACAACTACACTTTACGTAATGTTGCCTTCGTACTTGATGGAGGTTGTCACACGGCCTTATAAAGAAACAGCTTTGCCTAATATCCGATGATAATAAATACTTATATGTATTTTTTTATTTTATTAAGAGTGTCTGCCTCTTTGGTCTAGTCTAGGTCACAAGTGTTACTGCTGAGCACGAGGTCCTGGGTTCGATTCACGGGTCGTGCAAAGTGTTATTGGGTTTTTCCATCAGGAAATTATCAGTAGCAGTTGATGGCAATAGGCTTGCCTCCTATCACATGGGACTTAAAAACAACAGGCGAATTGCGGGCGTTCTATAGGTACACCTCTACCTAACCCTTCGGGTATTACGGCCGCGATGTTATGTTATGTGTTATTTACACATAACATAACATCGCGGCCGTAATAAAAAGGTTTCCTATCGACTCAAAACATACCCTAATCTTACTCATTAAATCATAATCCAGCTACGAATATCTTTATATTCATTACGAAGATTATTCTGACAAAATTGTTGTGGGATATTAACACGCGTGTCGCAGATATGATAGCTAATTAAAATGTAAATGAAAGTCGACCCAGACAGCTTCTATTGGGGTACCTCAAATAAAATTATTAAAGGCTTCGTTAGATAAGAAAGCAATGGGTGATGTTACTATGGGTATGTCAAAGTCAAAGTCAAAGTCAAATAATCATCATCAATAATCAGAATCGCAATCGGTTTGAAACAAATGTCTAATCCATTGCTTCATAAGTTCTAAAAAAAAATCTGCTTAACAACGTAAATAACGCATTGAATGTTGTTGAACTGTCAAAATGAAACAAATTAGTCTATCGGTTACGAAAATAAGTTACGCAATTAGATACCAGATATAAGTCCTTTTGTACACGTCACGGTTTCTTTACGCTACAGCGTATAAACCGTGCCGTAGAAAAAACGTGTCTATCAACAAGCTTCCATAGTGATTAATACAACACTGACGATCTTGCCTACACACGGCGTATAAACCTTAGGTTTTCACGGCAAAAAAAACGTGTATGTGTGTGTGCACAAGGAGCCTAAAGGTAAGCTAATTTCAATTCAATACAACAAAAAAAATACACTACAGGCCGCTTGTAGGTAGTAGTAGCGATGTGATGTGATGTGGGACGATTTTTCAATAGCGTGCGGGCCGCCCCGATTTATGACAGCTTTTATGATCCTGTAACTACCAACAACCTATGCGATAGATACCCTTACCTATCAACGCTTTGATAAAACTAAAAGATCGCGATGCTTCATCAAAAGTTAGTTTGACAGCGATTTTTCTTAAAACACTTATTGATTTGAGGAATTTTGTAGAACAAATGTAATGATGCCTATTTTATGAGATGTTCGTAGTTGAATATTCAACAAGCTTATGCTCCGAAATATCGGAAGTACCTACTAGTAGTAGCATACTGCAATTCTGTATACGGAGATGTTCGGAACAGCTTTGAAAGTCTTAAAACACTGTACCTATTCACAAATGGTTGAATAATTAAAACATGAAGCCGTTGCAAGGACAAAATAAACTACATTAATTAATTTTGCTGTTGATTTAGGAGACAAGTGGGACCACTTATTACATGCAGCAGAATTGCAAGCAGAAATGTTCAAGGGTAGTCATATTCTCCGCGGAAATGTTAATTTAATTCGCAAATAGAGTCTCCAGTTATTATTTTATATTTATATTTCATAAAGAGCTTGTGAAGGGCTTGTGGCTAAGTACAATAATAACAGCGACACGGGTCGATCGATCAGGTTAAGTTACGCTTTCCGCGGTTGGTCCGTGGATGGGTGACCATCTTAGATACCAAGGCTAGGGGGACCCCAACATAGTTGGGAAAAGGCTAGGCAGATGATGATTTACATTTCATAACATGTGGGCTGTTTTTCAAAAATGTGAAATGCTTTGCCAAAAAGCTTACATTCACAGAAAGATGCTCTAAAAGGTCAAGATAATCCATATTAAAAAAATAGGATGATATTTTATTTGATTTTACCGGATATTTCAGACGGATGATATATCATCCGTCGGAAATAGGAAAGGTCCGTAGTATACAAAATCGTGGCTCCCAGCGGCATATTAACCCAACCCAGACCAATACCTAATCATTTATTGATGGAATTTAGGCCACTAACATACATTATTAGGCCACTGAACTGTGATGTTGCCTAGCAACTGCGGGATTCAATTACATGTCATGAGTACAGTCTAAAATACAGTCTAACCTAATTTAAGCATTGTGAAAAAATATTATAGGTACTTCTTTGCTGATATTTCGTGATTTGATTACTGAAGCCTTAACACGTAACAAGATCATAAGAAATGTTCGAGGTGTCACGGATTTTATTGAATTGTATAAAAGCTTTAATAAAATCCGATAGGTTGAGGAGTTCTTGGGTACATAGCAATACTACGTGAGTCGATTGATCAGCGAAAATTTTAAATCAACGCTTTTCAGGGTCATACTGTTGCAAAGTGACTTCTCGTTCTTTACAGATTGAGACTGATCACTGCATCGGAGTAAAATGACCATGCCTCGAACCAGTCTTGGTTTTTCATTCGATTATCTTCGACCTCCGTCGTTACGGGTAAGTCAGACTCTACATCTGTCCACCCAACGCCACCCTTTTTTTTTTTGAGGGTGGTAAATCATCCAATGACTTCTCCCGCTCTGGGCGGAGCGGGTGTCAGACTTTTACTGACTAAAAACCACCCGTGTTCCTTCAGTTGCCTGTTGCCAAGGTCCCGGTAACTCAACGCCACCCTCACATTAGGATCATTCGCTATTAAATTAGTGCTTCATGCCATATAAAATATAAAACAACGACCGTGTTGGCACGAGCTATGCGGGAAAAGCTTATGTCGGGGGAGAGGATTAGCTCGTAACCAATGTTGGTAGCGGAGCTGAAATTCCCAACTTTGCCGGACGTACTTAAGCATCTCAGCAGGAGGCTCTTTTAATGCTTTTTAAGTCCAGCCACTGGAGACAGAAGAATATGATAACATTATGTAACATCACGCCTGTATTCCTAGAAGTAATAGACAGAGGTATATATCAGACGCGGAGCATTCGTGCAAGTGAATCCCGCACACCTGACTCATGGGAGCAAAAGCAAAACCATAATGTTTTACCGATAGGAATCCAACATAAACCTGCTTTCACCCCGTCAGAGTTGTATATACATTTCACATTGCCCTTATCCCAATTAGTTCGGCGTCGGCGCAACATTTCTTCTTCTTCTGTATTGGTCGTCATCTCGATTTTCAGACCTTTTCCAAACAACATCCCATCGGACTATGAGAGTGACGGAAGAGAGAGTGCACCTGTTTCTGCACACACACTTGTGCACTGTACTGTCTCCTGCGTCGATAGCTAGTCTCCGTTGAGACTGGCCGTCATGGCCGAAATTCGATCTGCACACGAAGCATGACCACAATAGAAAAGGGGTTTGTCGAAGGAAGAATAATAGACAATATGACAGATCTACAGACAGATAATCTCAATCTGTCATTTTGTCTATTCTTTCGTCGACAAAACCTGTTTCTATGGTGGTCATGCTTCGCGTGCTGGAGTTTATGTTAAGTTATTTTTCACTTTTTTAGTGTTTTTTTTAATATCGGTTGTTTTTTTTTTGTAAAAATAAAATTATTTTTCACTTTTTAGTTGTGGTACCTACCCCACACAAATTCGAATACCACTACCTGCTATGTAAATAACAGTGACGGAGTCAAATAAAACATCGTCTACATAGACTAAGTGGGAATAATTCGTAAGTCTAATTATTGAAGCTAACTCAAAAGCTACGCAAGCAAAGTTAATAAAATTTATATGGGACCACCTCGGGAGTCTACCCTTACCCAAAAAAAACAAAACTATACATACCGACGAACATAGAACCTCCTCTTTTTTGGAAGTCGGTTAAAAATCCTGAACATAGTCAAGAAAAGAGCTAAAGACGGAGTTTCCATCGAAGCAGCTCACTTCATCATTCTATTGTCACGTTAGTGCATGCTACCCACACTGTAATAAGTTCTGTAATGCGTGACGTATTGTTCGCTCGTAGGAGATTAACAATAGCGTCGTCATAAACACGTGCTATTTTCGCACAGATTAACAATACGTAAACTGTTTTATACTTTTATTACAATGAATCTGAAGAAAAAGTATTGATGATAAAAATCTTTCGCAGTCACATTTTCTAAGCCGTGGAAGTCATTAAAAAAGATAATGGAAAAAGTCAAATTATTATTTTGCTGGTAGGTATAAAGTTCAGCACAGAAGGACAAACTAAAGGTAACTTAACTAAGTTAAAACTAAGTAATTGGGTAGAGACAATGCTCTATCAAAATCGAGAAATGGTCATTGAAATGATCATCTAAAACCAGTTTATGGTCACTTATATACTGAGTTCTGACCTCAGGGAATACTGCCATAACCTAGATTACATCTTTGTTCTGAATGATACACGGTCTCCAATATCAATAGCCATAAGTGCATTGAAATGTCAACAACGATAGTTATGAACCAATTAATCTAATTAAGCTTAGAACAATCAGACTTAGCTTGCATTTGATTGCACCTAATCAAGTATAGTTATTGGTTCACTGTCCCGAGAGTATTCTATAGAATTACAGTTAGAAGCAACTTGCTGCATTTACTGCTCCAATAAATTACTCTGCTCGCTAGAATTAATCTATTTATCACGGAAACCGGATATGACAATGCGTTGATAGAGCTATTTATCAGGAATCTGAATAACTGAGCGATATATCAGTAGACCCACATAAAACCGATTAATCTGATGTGTGGGAGCAACTTGTGGTAACTGTGATTGCTTACTTGGCGATAAATTTAACTGCAGGTGACGCGGTATTACTAATCAGACTTTGTAGTATCAATTTGCAACTGGAAACTCATTGGTAACTATCGCTTTTGAATGGCGGTGCTCGCACATTGAGTCATTTATCAGTTTTGATGATAGGCAAGTGCAAATAGTCCGAAATAGATACACGTGCAAAAAAGGCTAACAACTGAATATATCGGGCAAGTATGCCCCGAAAGGGAAGGTACCAGTTCAACTTGGTGTTTCAATGTGGCACTATTAATATAAGTATACCTCCTACACCCACATTTCGCTAATAATTCTATTTGAGTCGACGTGGAAGCGATCCTGTTGCTATCAATCGAGCACAAATGCAGACTCTAAATCTGCCAGGGTTGCGGGAAAGTCGGAAAGGGATACCGGGACCTTGGCAACAGGCAACTGAAGGAAAACGGGTGGGTTTTAGTCAGTAACAGTCTGACACAACCTTCCACTCCGCCCAGAGCGGGAGAAGTCATTGGAAGATATCCCACACTCAACAAACAAAAAAAGGCTGCCGATAAATTAAAAAAAAAACATTAATACTGGCCTAACTTATGACTCAAATCGAGAGCTCCACACTAAGCACTGGCGCTTGTGACCACTAAAAACTTCCGAGTCAGGTCAGTTCAGAGTCTCAATGTCCACGAATTTTAATCTTATTTAAACAAGACACTTATACATGCGTATGTAAACACCAACATTCCTGGAGTCATCTTAAACAAAGATGCTAAGTACGAATGTCGCTAGCTAACATTTTAACTCATTAGATGACAAACTGACTCGTGAAATAATTACGTAGGTACATGCCTCAGTCCCGCTTGAACCATTAGGTACTACACAGGGATGGGGAACCTTTGGCACGCGAGTGAAAATTCTGGGCACGGAGTTGAATTGATTGTAGGTACAGTTCGTGCTCGTAAATATTAGAGACTAGTGCGGTTTATAGAGTGTTGTCTCTGTCACTTATCAGCTGTGCTATGAGTCTCCTTCTAAGGGTAATTGTGTCGTATTTACAATTTTCATAGGTATCCTTTCGTAACATAGGCAGATCTTCCGAATTACATGTAGGTACATATATTTTAATAATTATATAAGTCTTTTTTTTATAATTTTGCTAATATTTTCTCAAACAGTGGCACGTCTTGACCACAAAAAATATTGGTATACACGGATCTTTTGGCACTCCAATGACGTTGACAGGGAGGCGCTGTTGGTAAATATTTATGCAACTGGTTTTTGAAATGTATTAGTTATACAAAATAACTGTAACTAAACAAAATAATGTAGTGCTATAAAATAGCACTCCAATTCAGAAAGGTTCACCATCCCTAAACTACAAGTCGCGAGCATAATGTGCAGAGCACAGATAATTAATTAGCGGTACCACAGGTTCATAGACAACGGGTCTGTCGCACGCACGTGCCGATGTCAAGCTCTTTATTAAAACTCCAAGACAAACAGAACCACAATGTAGTTATTGAAGAAATTGTATTGCGAGAATAACAAAGGCATGGATCGGTATTGTATTGAATAGATTCTATAGAGAAGCGTTTTAAATAGGTACGATGGTAATTATAAAGCCAATTGGTACTCAAACAATGTAATGTTGTGACGTCTAAAGATCCTGTCTGCTAAGGATTAATCAAAATCTTCAAATATGTGGCTTTTCCATTAGGTAGACCGTACATACCGTCCTCTCAAGTTACCTATTCAAAAGATAAAATCTAACGCGTAGATAAGCTCCACAGACAGGCGCGACTCTAGTAGAACAATTTCTGTGTAAAACTTCGTGGAAATTGTTGTACCAGAATCGCGTCGCACTGTCGCATCGCCTCTGTCTGTGGGAGCCTTAAGATTAACCTACTAACCTAGCTGTAAGTCAGATGTAATAAACCCTAACAGGGTCATGTACTACTAAGTTTTAGCCTCGTCTGTAACGGTGTAAATATTATGCAAATAAATAGCAACTAAAACTAATTGCTTGCAAATTAATTGTTAATCACCACAAGGCATTGTGTATCTAATAAAGCAAATCCCTGCACACTTTCCGAACAAAAGATACAATTTCAGAGATAAATGTGACACTCCACGAGTCGCGTCTTCGTGAATAATTCTGAATTTAAAGTTAAGGCCTGAACAAACGTTTCGCAGGATATTCGAAGCTGAAAATGCATCCAAATCTAAAGCCCCCGCTTTTCTTGCTACTCTACTGTTCATTCTGACACTGAGACGAGCATTGTCTGCTCAGTAATCTGACTATCTCACGTCACACTGTATTTCAGATTAAGGAAATCCAATTTGACTTTAATAAGGTTAATACTTCATTATTTTGTTTGTTCCGTCGCTCGGGACGAACGTAATTTATCAAAATCATCTTGTAATAAGGCCCTTAGCTTATAGATAATTTGGGCGTGGGAGTTATTTATTTATTTGATAGGAATAACAAACAGCAGTATATTACAAAGTAGGCACACAATATTAAAAAAACTTATAATAAAAGTAACAAATACACTACTCAAGGCGTTATCCACAGATTACCATACAGAATAGCTAGCTGTTAGCAAAACAAATTAAAAGTACTTATTAGCTAATTAACAGGGTTATGATCTCTTAAAATACTTAAGTTACTTTATGTTAAAGGAAAAATACGCGTACTACTTATTTAATTTAAAAATTGTACCTGCATATCCAATTACGTTCTAATTTAGATATGAAAGCCTAGCCTAAAATTACTCCGTAACTACATAATCTGTTAGTGGATACATCCTACCTACTTATTTTTTAAATGAACCATGTTTATATGATGAACCATATGAGCGAATTGAACAGGAACACCTATCCAAGTAATCAGCACCTTTATAATTACTCTCAATGATAGCTGCCATAATCAAAAATTTAATCCCAAAGCCACGGAAGCACAATCCGTCCTTTGTGACGGAACCCACTTTTAACTTTCATCAAAAGTTTAATTAATTTCCTATCAGAAAATATGCAAACTACGTGTTTTAATTAATGCTTCGTACTTGTTTATAATGAGGTGTGAGCTGGCTGAATGATTTAATATCTAGCGTTGGTACATAACTACGTCCCGTTCCAATTAAAATTATTTCATAGATTCCTAGAATAGTACTAGAATTTAATTATGTTCTTGTTTACTTATAAATTGCGGAATAGTATGAAAGGTTCAGATATAAAAATAAAGACAATAATAAAGATAAACAGATAGTAGACTGACTGCAGGATAGTAAATGAATTGGTAGAGATACTGAACATAAATAAAATAATTAAAAAAACATGGAAAGCGGGATGAGACTACTGCACGCGTAGATAAATAACTCGTTTTTGCGGAACAACATTACCTACGTTCAGCTAATTAGCACAAAGGAACACAGAGGTGACATAAATAAATAAAAATTAAAAAACAGAGACAGCCGCATCGAGCAAAATTAAACCAGCTGGACGTAGTGCACCTACTGATAAAAATCGTATAAAATAAAAGGCAGGAGGCGGCCAAAAGGAAGAAAAAGAACGAGACGGCCACAACGGACTAAAGCAAATAAAAGAGATAGAGGTAGATTGTTTCAAATGGACTTATTATTATGTCGGCGTACGACCTACCGCGAGCGCATGGGACGGGACCACGGACCGACCACTAATCCTTTTTCAAAAAAAAAAAAAAAAGACTCCTTAGATAATTAATTACCTTATTTCATGCACGACGATGAAGAACAACAGTATTAATGTTTGAAAGAGCAAGAAAAGGTCGATGCCTGATGTTATATCATATACTAATAGATCATCAAAACATCAAAAGCAATTCCTAGGAATAAGCGAATACCGTTAGAATATGTAGAAAAGAAGATATTCAAGACTTCATCTTATAGAATTCTTCTTTAACACAAGAAGCTTTGAAAACCAAAAACAAAAAAGGATGAAAAAATTGCAAAACTTGATAGCTTATTCAGCCAGAACCATTTTGCAGAAGACACAAAAAAGGGAATAGTTCTCAAATGGCCCGCCATTTACTGATTACCTTTGTAATGTATGACTCAACATCCGGCGAAGGTAATAATTTGTCTGTTCCCAACATTGACCTTCATTAGGACAACGGCAGGTACAAGTTTTTTCATCTCGACCCGATGTCGGACCACCTTATTATCGACTCGTAATCGCTCCCCTAACATACTGACAACACAACTGGCCTTTTTATTACTTACGTTCCTTTCGATTATTGCTTTGTTTTGGTTTTAATGAAATATTATGATGATTGAGACCCTTTAAAAAGCCTACAGAAGAACAACGATCTTCATTATAGAATCGATAGATTTCTAAAACTGAATATTGTACCAGTCCGATAATCGTTTATAAACTTTCAGTAGGTAGACATTTCATGAAAAACTATTTAGTTTTTTGAGAAAGTTTGTTGTTTTAATTATTTGAGCAGTTGGTTACGATGCAGAATAACTATAGCACGTATTTGGTAAGCAACTACCGTCTGACCTTCAAAATGTTTGGGTCCAAACCAGTTCTTTTTACAACATGAAATTATTCGTGTTGGACGGGCCACGAATCAAACAGCTAATAATGATGATCTATGTACCTACAAGTACGCACAACGAGATACAAATTAGTAGCTTTGGCAATTGAACAAACTTATGACCCTATGACAAATAAGAGTTTATCGAAACAAGTAAAGCTCGATGATTTGGAATCCTCTCGACAAAAACAAGATCCTCCTAGCTTGAATAACGTTTGTATGAAATCTATTGAACAATGCCTGATAGCAGACAGTAAATCACTTTATGCGCCAACAGTTTGACTTAAGCCGAAAATACTCAGAGAGGAATATGAAAAAGCTTTATTGAACCCCTTTGATTTGACTTCTTTGTGAGATTTGCCGGAAGGTTTCCATTTTCGTCCCAAATCCAGGGACCGAATGAAAACTCGTTTGCATAATATAAGACAAGCCTAGTATCGAGACTAAACGCAAATAAATGGTTCCCTCAAGTTAAGACGACAATTTACCGGGTGAACGGCGCCAAGATAAATTTGAGACCAGACCTTACCGAATACAAAATCTGTCGCTTACTCTTTTTTGATAAAAGTCTACATAATAAAGAATTGTTTTTGTCAAAAGATTTGTAGGCTTAGCTTAGGCCTACCTACCTGCTTTGTTACGTAACCTAATATTAGGTACGGTTCCTTTATTTGGATTTTTTTTTTCCAAATATTCTACCCCAAGAAGACATCATTATCTATTTTCGTATTTACTGTTTACCTACATTTAAATAAAAAATGAGTAAGTATTTATGAAGATGAATCTTGTGTCCATGTAGGAGAAGTTTTTGATCCAAGTAAATTGAGAAACAAAGGTAAGCAAACTTTTTTCTGTATGATTTTCTGGCCATAGTGATTCGATTTATCGTTGGCCGTCGTAAGTACGAGTCGTGTTAAGTATCGTTTTCTCACTATACTTGCGACAATCTAAGAAGTCCGTTTTGACGTTTCGTTCTCGTACATGTAATAAAACGTTATGCCCTAAGAATCAGTTTTAAGCAATGTAGATAACTCGTCGATTACAAACTCTCTAAGCATGTTCAATCGATATGTCTCGAGAATCAGTTCATAAGAAACCAATTTTTTCCTCGCTACTCAAAGCATTTTTGTTCTTCCATTTTCTTCGTTTTCTCACTATACTTGCGACAATCTAAGAAGTCTGTTTTGACGTTTCGTTCTCGTACATGTAATAAAACGTTATGCCTTGAGAATCAATTTTAAGCAATGAAGATAACTCGTCGATTACAAACTCTCTAAGCATGTTCAATCGATATGTCTCGAGAATCAGTTCATAAGAAACCAATTTTTTCCTCGCTACTCAAAGCATTTTTATAGCTGTCAAAAGGGACTTCTTAGATTGTTGCGAGTCTAAAGGGTTTTTTTGCTAATGTTTTTGATGATTGCATCTTAAGCATAGCAAGTTTAGCCGTGTAGTCGAAATCGTAGTTGATTTACACTTCACAAAAAATCCCAGTAAATTGAAACTTTACAAAGGTTGAAACTGTCTGAAAATTTAATAGAGTTTAAGATAGAAAAATACGATAGTATAACGAAGATTCAAAGGACATTCAAGTCTAATAAAACTGTACCAAACACTGATAGTACGTAATAAATAAACCAGTAAAACTTCTTACTGATTTCATCTATCGAACGATTAGTTTGTTTGTTTCGTAAGCACTTAAGCACTAGAAACAAGCAAAGAGGCGAGACATCTAATGAAGCAATCAATGGATACGTTCATTAGTAGAGCCGTGTGTTTGTGATTGTACAAAAGCCGCAGTTTTACAGGCGAATTCACCAATTTGCAAAATGCAGAAAAAAAACCTCCCTGTCAGATCTTCAACTTTGTCGTGTGGATGATTGTATTTACAGGTATTATTGCACAGGGAGCGAGGAGCTCGTGGCTAAGTAATAAAAGCCGCACGGGTCGATCCACGGTTAAACTACGCTTGCCGGGGTTGGTCCGTGGATGGGTGACCATCTTTACATATCGAGAGTCCTCCGTGCCTCGGAAAGCACGTTAAGCTGTTGGTCCCGGCTGTCATTTGTAGATCTTTGACAGTCGTTACGGTTCATTAAAACCCCGAAAGATTGACAACCAGTCTTACCAAGGGGTATCGTGTTGCCCAGTAACTGGGCTGTGGAGATGAGATAGGCAGTCGCTCCATGTAAAATACTGGTATTCAGCTGCATCCGGTTAGACTGGAAACCGACCCCAACATTGTTGGGAAAAGGCTAGACAGATGATGATATTGCACATCGAGCACGATAAGAGGTGAGGCATCATTTATGATGTGGCTCCACAGTCGTACTGTGGCTCTTCGAAGTACTAAGCCCTTACTAAGTTGTACCTGCAGTAGACCACCTAGCTTCTTAGCTGATTAAGACATGTCCAGGTTGGTCATGGCACTTGGTGGCACGATGGGAACTTTTCTGCAGACTCAACATAGCCTTCTGGAGGGATGTTTGAGATCAAAAAATACTCTGTGGTTCTCAAATAAAAGGTCTATTGCTACCAATTAACTATACCTAATACTTAAGTACTTTACGTTAATCTTAGTTAGTAATTACTTAGGAACTTCTAATAATCTGTTAATTAACTCCAAAACCTATCTAATCCTCGCCCAGTCTCTTAGTTGAATACATTATTCAATTGTAAAAGGAAGATTCGAATGGAGCGACCCTGTTCTGTCTAAATTAAATTTTAGCACCATTAATCTATGTAAATTGAAGGCCTAGCCCATTTGATTGAATGTGCGAACCCATATCAATGTTAGGCGGAAATAGATCGAATGAAGTACTAACTAATTAATAGAGTACTTAGTAATGAAAGTCATTATAATTATAAGACACCGCCCTATCGCATTAGGTAATGAACTTGTAATGATAGATAGATAAAAGGGAGAGATATTAAACTCATCATCATTTCTGTCGAAAGACGTCCACTGCTGGACATAGGAGTCCTCCAAGCACCGCCACTTCGATCGGTTTTGTGCTTCTTCGAGAAGCAAGGATTCGTCTGGCCTTCACCGTCATCGGTCAACCTTGTGGGGGCCTAACTATTAAACTGTATTCACTTAAACGTTTTTTTTTTTTTGTACGTGGCTAAATGCTGGTTTTTCTTTAGTGTCATTATCTTCTACCAAGAATCATTTAAACTTAAATTGATATTAATTTCTTGATTGTTAATTGATAGGTCCAACTGCAACAAATTCCAACAAAAGTGGTTACGGTTTCATAATTGAATTAAATGTTGCTTTTGTTAAAAAACAAAGCAATCTCCAGTTTCCAAAATTTGTTTTCTACTTAACTTTGGTCCTAACGATAAATGATTCATTTTAAATTAAATTAGCCTCAGTGAATCTGATGGAAAGCAAAGGAAACTTTTGGTTTGTCGCAATATCTTTTGTGATTCGTCGTTTCGGAGCAGTTATTTCTTCGTAGAGTTAATGCAATCGGTTTAGCGGAGGCTGGGGCCGGGTATTGTAGACGTGTTTGTGGCTGCTTGGAGATAAAGCCGCAGACACACAAAAGCAGATGCCCCTCCGCCCCTCGAGCCCCCATACCCCTCTACCCTCCAACTAGGGAGAACGTTTAAGGCAACGACGATTGCCCCTTACAAAAGGCAGTCGTGACACCCGCCCGTCCTCACCCCGCATTCGACTGCAGAATGGATTCGAAAGAAAACCAAATCTCATTGTTTGAGAATCTTTCACAATTGCTTTTTGAATTCTACAATCTTCTTGAAGCATTCCTTGTTAGTTTGGCGATTTATCAGCCGTCTCACGGTCTCAATCGTATCGTACCTTACCTATGTTGTTCCAACTTTACCCATAAAACTATAAGGTGTTGGGTAGACTTCATTAATATTACTCGCGTGCGTGTCTCGTGTTTTGGTAACTCACTCACGCAATCGGCACGATTTGTGTATTATATTTTAGTAGACCCGTCTACATATTACATCATTTAAAATTAAATAAAGGATGTGTCATTAGTGTAACGAAGATTATCATAACATGATTTCTGCGCTATTGTTTCTAGCGTACAAAGTCGCAGACGGTTCACAAAACACCAACTGAAAACTAGCACACGCTAAACAATGTGTGTTTACAGCTACTTGAAACATAAAATTCGTGAGAGCGTTGACATTCGCATCCTAATTACCTAAAAAGTATTTAAAGGCGTCGTCGGAGTGAATGACTCGCACAATAAAGGCGGTGGTCCATTTCCGCGGCTTGCGCTGAACATGTCGCCGTCTGTCAGCGCCAACGCATTTTGGCAACCGGCCGACAGTTTGATGAGTGCACGTTCCGGCTTGTATACCAACGGAACCGGGCGACGATGAAACAAACATTAATGAAAAACATAAAGAAAACATTTAAAGCTCAAGGTAATTTCCTCTGCAGACATGTAAAGTAGTATATTATTAGGTAGGTTCTATACTAGCGACCCGATAGAGATTTCTTTATTATGCGTAAGTTTCATATTGATATATTATATTATAATATATCAATATGAAATAAATTCCCGGAAAAATAATCTAAGTGAAAAACGCGTCAAAATCCATTGCGTATTTTAGAAGAAAAACGCGGTCACCACACCGACAGACACGAAAAGCAACTTTAATTTTTTATAAAATGTATAACTATAGAGGTAGGTAAAATTTCCTCCTCGAAAAAATATGTAGGTACCTACTATTATGAAGTAGGTAATCATACAGACTCTTGATGTATTAATTTTGGAAAGATCCTTGACTGCAAAAGGGTTTGGTCCTCTCTCGTACCCTTCCGCTATCGTTGGTTAGCACGTGGCATTCCTTTACAGCGGTAAACCCCATTCTTTGATAATAATACCCACGGTCGAATGGTGGAACTAATATAGAACGTGTTTCATATTTTATCTGATGTTATTTTGCTTTCATGAAAACACGGTGTTCATTTGGTAACTTATAAGAAACAAAATAAATAAAAGTATTTGAATGTATTTTGAGAATACCATATTTTGAAAAAAAGCATATTTTCTTAAATTAAGAAAAGCATATTTATAGGGTATCGATTGTTATGAGAACGAAGGTAAAATCACAGATACCTCTATAATGAAAACAAAGAGACACCTCCTAGTCTACACGAAACAACAGCGAAGAATTGCGATTAATGTAAACAGTCCGCGTGCGACACTACACAGACTAATATCAACGTCTGAAAACTTGGGCTATACTCGAATCTTTCTCACCACGAACTCGCATAAATCTTCTACACGTCTTCACAAATAGTTTGCAGCCAACCCATTAGGAATATCTCCCAAATGTCGCCATACATTTGACTCAAAGAATTCACCATTACCCAAATATTCCTTTATTGCTATTAAAACACTCAAAATAATTAAAGGGGGAAATATATAGCTATTTAGTGGGAATTTTCAAATGCATTTAACACTTGCAGATGCATTTTATTAATCAGATACCTTTACCAAATCAACAGACAAAGGGACATTAAACCAAATAAAATAATGACCACTAAAAGCTTGCGTCTAACAAAATGTATTTACTTAATTTGACAAGAATATGTAGGTGCCTAAGTACACAGAGATATTTGGAGTATTTTACAGCGGTTGTAAAACACAAATAGTAGCACACGATGATAAACATACATACGTATGTACACAAAGTCTGTCTGTCGCATCTCGTCTGCCAGCTGAACAATGCAACACGGCAGCATCACAGATGTATAGCTACTCGTGTGATTCTATCAGATATTCCGATCCTAGAAAACATTCTTTGAATGTAACCAAGTGTTGGATAGAATAATAGGAATTGAAAATAATTCGACTTGGTTTCTCCATGGAACTTTAGTTGGCAAAACAACCGTTAGTGATATGGCTGCAAAGCTACATTGGAAAGATAATGAAGAAAACCTTGTTGATGAGAAGCTAAGTTTAAATTAAGCAGCTATATAATGAAATTTTATTATATTTATTGAAGAACAGAGAGCATAAAATTCAGCGTAAACAACTTTAATATATAACAGATTCTAGATAACGTTAAGAAAATAAAGCTATTAATCATTATGTCGGTACTTTTCTGCAACTTGTTTGCGTCTATGTGATAAAACTATAAATAAATCATAACGTATAAAACTTTACGACGAAGTTCACCTTTGTGCTAGAACATAAGAAAGCATTTATAGCGATAAGTATTTCTCAGAAAACTGTGAATAAAGCAGTAACTTGTTTATGCAGAACACGGTTTATTATGCACAATGGACGAAAATATAATCAATAAATTTCTACAAAGGTTACTGGTCCAATATCGGAATAAAAAGGACAAGTACTACAAAGAAAGCATGGGTGAAGTAATAAAAGACATGATTTTATATAGACTGGTTTCCCGAAACTACTCTGGTTATATTTTTATGATAAAACGATGTCCCAAATCTTACGTACGAGGCACATGAACTCGCTAACGATCTGCGCTTGATCGCCCAAGCAAGGCAGGCCAAACAAAGACCAACATCCTGCACTCACATGGTGCTTTATTACAGAAAATTCGGCAGACGTTATCGTTGAGCATAAGACCCATTTTCGCGAACATTGTCAATACATTCCATGACGTCAGATCTGCCAGTATTGTATCTGTAACGTGTGACGTCACCCAGGTCTGGCACCAACGACAGCATTTTGTTATCGGATACATGGAAGCGATGGTTCGAGTGACAGCCCCCTTTTGTCCTCAGCTCAGTGTGCCTCAAAGCTCCTATTCTTCCCTCTGGCATCGCA
This sequence comes from Lithophane socia, assembly GCA_947522985.1. NCBI lineage: Eukaryota > Metazoa > Arthropoda > Insecta > Lepidoptera > Noctuidae > Lithophane > Lithophane socia. The sequence goes on from OX383267.1 coordinate 5,919,604, forward strand.
CAAACGTTGTGTTTCACTTACAATAATACTAGGACAGTATTATCAGCCTTTTGTTTAGATTGTATTAAATATACTGTCAAATCTTAAGAAACCACAACAAGGCATTTTAAGCCAGAAAATTCTCTGAATTTCTCCAGAATTCTCCGTACCTATTGAGTTACTTAATATTGTAATTAGAGTGACGATTTATGTTTGGCTTCTTCAATGTCTTTAGATAAGTTTTTCGGAGGAACAGCTTCAACATATTATATAAATAGACATCCATAAGTAGAAGAAATTCCAAATGAAGATGTCGCTTTAAATAAATAACTGTGCTCACTTTAAATTTCCTGTTTATTTTAGTCCCCCCACTTCGCACGCGAGTGCTTTCTAAACGTGGAGTTGGATGTTTTGGGAGACTTAAGTTTCAATATTTTAAAGAATCTCTTTGCATCTCATTCAATCATTATCTTTAAGAGCACAAAATTATTGAGATCACTCGATAACTTGTATAGTTTGCTGGTCATATGAATGTATTATAGTAAATTTAGCACCCAGAGGATGACAATGTTTTCCAAAATATCCATTATGATGTTCCTGTAACTTCTATTACTATCGGAGTTTACTTATCATTTGTCGAGCCAACGGAAAATACGTTTAGACCCGAGTTCCAAAATGTATTCTCGTCCCATAAAGGCATGCAAAATATTTGGATTTTGCACGTAGTTATTTAACAATTAATCTGCATGTTTAAACAAAGTGTTTATGAAGATGTTGAAAGCTCGTGAATTGTGGCGAAGTGGGCGGCGATGCTAAATGGAACATTTCCTGAAATCTGTTGTTACAACGCATGAGTTTGCAGCATTTACCTCGAAATAACACACTAATTTTATCTCAGTGCAGTGTTAACGATGCGGTTCACTTGTTACTTGATCCGCAACTCACTTCTAGCCATTTGTTACGATCACCTTGCTAATAGTTTCAGCCATTTCATACAAAATCCTGTCCAACTCACAGAAATAAATAATTGGATGCCGCGTTTCGCGATACCTTAGAAGATTAATGGAAAGGGTCAATGCCATGTTCTGAATGGGTTTTATTGGCTATTGTTATTTTTCACACTATACAAGTACGTCACGGCGACCATACAAAACAATACCTAATTGATGAAGTTTGGTAAGTTTATTTGCAATTCATTAATTAAGTACTCGGTCAATGTCAAAAAATGGTAATTAATTTGTTGACACTAAATATAACGCAGTTATGATTGTTTTTAAAACAATAGCAGAACACACCATTGATTTGGAATTTAAAATGAACCACTCAAGGTTAGATCAGTAAACTCGTAACCTGGCAATGACCGTTTTAACTACGGAGTACGGAATAGTGGGGCTCGAATCCGGTTCTGTTTCATTGACATGAAAACCCGCACTTTATAAATATTGCCAATTATACCATTATTCTTGCTTAAGGCATACTTCCCGTAATAGTAAGGAATTTAGCCGCATTTGGTTAGAGATTAGAAGCTCACCCAAAAGCTCATAATATATTCTTGAATAAAAATTAGGATCTTGTTGATTTTTAATGCCAGTCAGCAGTGTGTAGGTGCATCTCAAATAATGCAGAATCCTAACTGCTTAGTGAAACCTGAAATATGAAATCTGGAGCCGAGTTGATGGGTTTCAAAATTAGACCAACTGGACTAACGGCACCTTTCAAGACAAAACCATAAACATATGTAACATAGCAACAAGAGTAATTGTTTCTATTTCTGGGTAAGACCACCCAAGTCCGGATTTCCTTGATTAGAATAGCAACAAATGCTAACGTCATGCTAAAATGCCCTGGAATTTGAGTCCTTTGTATTCTTGTAAAAGCGGGTCTTGGCCACATCGAGAGGTTGCGTTGTTTCGTTTCACAAAGGGTTTGATGAGAACGAAAGCCAAATATTCAATATTTGGTAAGTTGTTATGGAAATTACTTAACATATATGTATATACCAAAAAAATATAAAATGAAGCAAAGGTATAAAATGAACATAGTATTTATTGCAACAAAATATTGATGACGGATAGCTATAGATAGGAGCATTATGCAATAGTAGTACGAGTATCTTACCTCTCCTAAGTTGACGAACCCGTGGTCGTTGGCCACAGCATCGGCAGCGTCCTTCCCTCCCGGTATGTGAACGGCCCATGTAGGCGTGTAGTGCGCAAACGTTGTCTCCAATAATGATAAAATTGATACCAAGATGGTCGACGATAACACGGCACCCCGCGCCATCGCACGCACTCTCACACACTCACCGGCTAGTACTTGTCAGCATTTCACACACACTTTCCAAAGAGTTTCTTGTTTCAACCAAGTCTCGAATTATATATTACTTGTAATTGTAACGTAGGGATTGTTGCTATCTTTGATCATACGGCTCCGTACATGGCTATCTACTGGAAATAAATTTTTTCGTTAGTGGCTTGGGCTTCTTGGTCATAAGAAGACTTGTTAATGAAGCTAGATACATTCGAAACCTCAAATTAAGCTTCATTATCAAATTCTGATGAGATATCTTCGACGTGGGCTACATTAAAAAAGTCCCAGCTGGAGGTCATAAAAACTATAGAAAAAACTTGATTGAACCCGCAATCCATATCCATTAAAATCCGACATAAAACGTAGCAAGACTACGTTTGCCAATCACAATGGTTAGATGGGTATTTATTTGATGAGCTCACCTAGGGACTAGAACTTTCCTAACATGTCTGTGCAAGAAAATTAGCAATCAATCGGAAATCGGTTTCCGCTAAATTAAAACTTGGACGAGCGTACGGCCTTTGGCAATACTTCCACATTAAGTGGGTCAAGTATACATGAAGGACAAAAGTATATGCTCCGACAGAGTTCCCTGTTATGCTGTTCTTTATTACCGTATCACCGGACAACCATTAATCACAGTGCGTTTCATCGAGTCTACTTCAGCCTACTTTGGCGAGAGCATTGTTATGTCTGACGTTTGCCTTTTCTATATAAACAAGACATGGATCATTTCCGCAAGTCTGGACGGGTTTCCTATTCTCTTTTTAAAAGTAAATAATTTAGTATATAACTTGATTCATGTTCTGTTGGCTGTTTGTTTTTTTCTTTTGTAAGCCGTGCCTGGAATGGAATTGTGGTTTGTATCAGCCTTTTTGTTGGGCCATATCGTAGCTGCGTGTTGCATCCCATACAAAGAGGATTGGTTTTATTTTGTTTTTATTAATATCGCGCGTATGGTGTTCAAGGTACTGAGATATTTTGCAATCAACAGTAGTAATTTAAAAAAACATTTAATGCTTACAACTTCCTTTTCTAAATTAATAATTATACCTACCTATATGTAGATATATTATATATTTTCCTGGTCTGTGATATGATAAAGTAAACATATTTTTTCCTTATTTTACATTACACAACACGAATTTTAAATGGATCTAAAGCAGGAAAAATTATTCCTTAGGCAAACCTCCAAAAATTAATCAACGGCGGCGGCGGCGAATAATTTGAAAAATGTCACGCATTTTGCCTGCATTGTTTCAAGGTGTTGCAGTTTATAATGCACAAACGAGAATTCATTAAATCACTTGTTGTTAGGAAATGTTTATTAGTTACATTGGAAGATAACCTCCTTCCAGTACAATAGATATTTCATACAAATGCTTGTTATTGTATGCTTGTTGTGAGATGATGTCAGTTATTCCTTGTTGGTTATTTTTGTTGTGTCTATCGTTTTATCTCTAAGCACCTTGTCTTTTATCTAATCTATTACGTTTACATCTTTGGTAGGTTTATATTTTTTTAAGTTGTTGATAACCGTGGACTTTACCTTTACCGTTACCAATATAAAGGGTACTTTATTTAAATATTAAACAAGTATTAAGTTCAAATGAAGGAAGGAAAAACAGAGCATAGTAAAAGAACATAATTTAAAAACTACCGATCTGATTGGTGGAAATAATTGTATTGTAACAAAGATTATGCTACCTACTGACCTAGCAAATAAACCAAAAAATGCCACAATCGATGCTAGTCACCATGTTTTTTAAAAAGCAGTAACTAGGTAAGCCAAAAGTATATCTGAGTAAGCACAAGTACGTTTGTCGTCAATAATTACCTAGTATTATATTTGCATTTTTTTTAAAGTAGGCCACTCATACTTTCAGCTTGCGCGTTTACCTAGCCGAGTTATTTACAGTTAGCATCGACAATAATTTATCAAGCAATCGCATGCCAAACTGGCTCGTAATATCCATAGTTATTTGGACACAAAAACATTTGGGCCACTAAAGACAATCTTCTATCAAAAGACAAGTTTTTATCTTATCTGTTTCCATTGGATCGCTATGTAAACATTCGGTTTTTGTGACTAATCGCCGACGTAAGTATTTCGCGTGCAGCCCACGTCGAAAGGCGGATGCTTCATCGATGGAATCCGATGGGAAGGACCAAGATTCCGTGGCACTTAGACAATAGTAGCCGGTGAGAGTCGGCGCCGCTGTGACGAGCGTTCACCTCTCGCATCCCGCCTCCCTGTTATCACTTTACGCTTTCCTAAATGCGTTTTTATGACAAATTCCTCACATATTTATTGGCAGCAACGATCACTACGTTACACTATGATGCACTACAGTCATTACAGGACACGACATAACTGTCAAATGGCGCGTGAATAATCCGTCGGCTCGGCGCAAAACACGGCCGTCACGTCCGCGCACGTGATGCTGACTGGTTGGTTTGCTACTTTGCTCTCGGGCGCTCGCCGCGATTGGAGCCCGAGACGACTGCTACCTTGCCACACTCGGGGAGTTTACCCAGAAATGGGGAAAATGACTCAACAGCCGTGAATGTAAATAATTTTAGTCGCTAAAATAGTTAGATGGGACGGGTTTTTAGTTTTAGAGTTGGTCTAATTAGCACTAGCGCTATAATCGATAGGACTGTTCGAAGGTCCGGTTCAGCGAACCGTGCTAAGTTTTGCTCTTTAAAGGTAAATAACACGCACCGACAATGTATGAATAGAGTACAGTTACTTAAGTCTCGTATTTTGTTTTCTGTAACTATAATATTTTTATAGGCGCTTTAAATGTCGATACTTCAGAAATAAATCTTTATTTATCTGTGTAGAGTCCCAGTGTTATATCTATGCCCATTGTACGCGAACTGAATAATTTATCGAAAGTATTGGCCAAGGCCGAACTGTGGCACACAAAAAAAATATTTTAGACATTTTTTGTTAACTATGAATAAAACAATTATTCGACTGATAGAAAAAATGACTTTAATATTTATTGAGATAATTTTGTTCCTTGTTATAAAAAATTGTCTGAACTTGTAAATAATTCGAAATGTATTGATTTTGGATCTAAAAGAGTAGGTACTAAAAAGGGAGTTCTTTCAAAGATTACGCTTGGTTTTATAGGGGTCCGAAAATAAACATTGTGTCCACTAAAGCCACTTCCGAAATAGGTACCGTAGTTAACTTGATTCCTCTAACTTTGGGGACAAAATAGTAGGGTGAAATAATCAATACCCGATCATCAATCTTAATTTGTGGCAAATTGGGTACTTTACCCTCTTAAAGCTACTTGCAAGGACAGGTTTTTTTTTTATTTTATGAAACCGTAATTCTAACCAAGAGGTATCGTGTTACGCAGTAACTGGGTTGTGGAGGTCAGATAGGCAGTCGCCCTATGTAAAATTCTGGTATTCAGCTGCTTCCGGTTAGACTGGAAGCCGACCCCAACATAGTTGGGAAAAGGTTAGGCAGTTGATGAGTTAGAAAATAACAAGTTTTATTTTTGAAAAAATAATTGAATATAAAACCAGTTTTATTTTTGAAAAAATAATAAAGTATTTTAGGTTACTCTGCGAGACATAATTATGTATGGCCGCTGGTTTTTATTTTATTTCTAGAACATTAGGTAATTTCCTGTGCGTGCATTAGCTTTTAAAATCCGGCGTTACATTGATGTGCTGCGATTTCCAATGAAAGCCACAACTTCATTTACTTACTCACTTCTTCTTTCTTTTTCTTGTGGTATCAGAATTTTTCTCTGACTTGGCTTCACATGCCGTCGAGAAATATCACTCAGGCTTCAGACCAAATAAAAAACCAAGACAGAGAGCTGCGAACAATACAGTGAAGCATGCTAAAACTACACCTCCGCTCTGTGCATACACGCTCACCCGCACACATTTACAACCATTTACAATCAAACTACATACGTCACTAAGTGCACACATGTTTACAAAACCGGCCCCACGTGATCACGTCACTGTTGACAGCAGCGCTCTATGTTTTTTTATTTGGTCCTTCACCGTTTTTGAAGCAAGTGATAATTCGGGTTGGAACTCGAGACCTATGACTTGGCAGTCCGATTTTCAGACTCACAACACTAGGCTATAATTTCTGTATTTACCCACTAAATAGGTATTTACAATGAACTAAATTCAAACACCGTCGAAAGAAAATCACTAACTACTTAATTTATGAGGATTTTCTAGCTCAACTACGTATCCTAAAATTATGGAAAGTTTGGGTTAGATTTGGAAATAGAACATTTCTTCCTAACTTCCCGTTGAGAGCCCTAAAATATTCAAGTGCTTAACTCATTCTTACATGACGCAAAAAGATTGTGCCGCTCGCCTCAGTATAAAAAACTGGCCAAATGCGAGTCGGACTCGCAAACGAAGAGTTCCGTACCACCGCCGAAAAAAAAATTGGAGAAAAAACTTTAAATTTTTTTTTTTAAATTTTTTTTTCTGCTTTTTTTTAGTTTTTAACTTTAGATTATTTTCATTATTTTCTGTTATTGCGCCTTTTCAGTATTTTCTGTTATAGCGCCAATAGAAATATAATTAATCAACTATCTACCTATTACGATTCGGAGATACAGCCCGCTAACAGACAAACGGAATGTCAGCGGAGGCTTAGTTCGCGTTCGAGCGGGTTCCATTTGGCACCCTTCTGGTACGGAACCCTAAAAAGGTTATCCTGCGACAAAACAAAAAAACTAAAACCTTATTTTTGCCCTATAAATATTAAAACTTTTGATACATTGCTCTGGGATCGAAAAGAACTCGTTAGCATAGAAACAGAAAGTTGAATACTTGAGTTGTGACGACTTTGAGTACTTACGCACTATATCAATATAATAATATATAACTGTAAGAGTTCCAGACGAAAATAATAAACGGTGAAGTCTTGTTGGAACTTTGTGCTTTAGAATTGGCATTGTCTGCACGACATACGATGAAAAGACACGCCTCAATAAGACCTCTTGACAAAAACGAGTTTCTGATGAATTAGGAATATACTTTCAGGCAATTTTAACTGAGGAGCCCAACAGTCTTTATAAATATATCTAAGTACATTTAAGTGGATGATTTTCACAATATTATGTACCTCTATACAGGCTGTAAAAAGACACATCACATGGCCGTCAACTACGCATTCTGTAAATCAAATTATATAGCACTGCACAAAAATAATTGCTGGGAAACGACTTTTATTTTTGGTGTGAAAAATCGCTGTTTACGGTAGTGCGCAATATAACGCACGCAAAAAATTGTGTTTAAGTGTGCCTGCAACGGTCCAGGGTTTTTAAAAACTGGCTTTCTATAAAAAACGTCTGAAAAAGTTGAAACTTTGACTTCAATACCTCCGTAATCAGAAGGTGGAAGGAGGAAGTTGGCGGTGTGATACCCCTGTGCCTCGGAAAGCACGTTAAGCCGTTGATCCTACGCCTGATCTCTCTCCGGTCGTGTCGGATTGCAGTCCCATCGGACTATGAGAGTGAGGGAAGAGAAAGTGCACTTGTGTCTGCGCAAACACTTGTGCACTATAATATCTCCTGCGCCGAAGGCTAGTCTCCGTTGAGATTGGCCGCCGTGGCCGAAAATACGGTCTGGAGGACTATTATTATTATTATAATCAGAAGGTTCCCAGGTATGGTCCAGAACAAGAAAAATATCACAATGACGGGAATAAAAAATTACTTTCGGCTTCGATAAGTGTCTTTTTACACCCGATATACACAATATTAGATGTTAATTTACCAACACAAAGAAAACCGGAGATCTACCCACACATAAATTATAAATTCTAAGCATGTATCGCCTTGAATATACTGTAGTAGGTAGATAATTTCATATATCATATAGGGCGTGAATACAGACGCAATGTGGTTAAACTGCGTGCCAAGCTGTGGCCACGATGACCAAAATTTAATTAAACACATACTTCGGTGCCTATTTGATACAATAGATGCCTACTATGTATAGAACTCTTGCGGTTTAACTAACTAAATTATAAATTATGTCTCCTCATGTTCGTCATCATACTTAAAAGTAATCTACCGAGTCCTACAGAGACGTAGAACAAGTAGGACTACCAAAGCACGCAATAGTTTTTAGGGTTCCGTACCCAAAAGGGTAAAACTGAGACTCCGCTGTCTGTCTGTTCGTCTGTCACCAGGCTGTATCTCATGAACCGTGATAGACAGTTGAAATGTTCACAGATGATGTATTTCTATTGCCGCTATAACAAAATATACAAAAAAACAGAATAAAATAAATATTTAAGGGGCTCCCATACAACAAACGTGATTTTTTTGCTGTTTTTATAGATAATCCTCTTCCGCCTAGCTAACTCAGACTCAGACTTTTTTCAGACGTCATGTAGGTAGGTACCTAAAATACTTCAGATACATATTGGTATTCAGCTGCATCCGGTCAGACTGGAAGCTGACCCCAACATAGTTGGGAGAAGGCTACGTAGATGATCATATAAGTTAGGTAGGTACCTAAAATACTTCAGACATCTACTGGTTTTCAGCCCTAGATATTTGGGAAAAGGCTGGGCAGATGATGATATAGGTAGGCAATTAGGCATCTAAAATACTTACATACCACACGGAGGCAACGACCTCAGCACGTTAATTTCTTCGAAAATGCCAGCAAAAAACGCACATAAAAACCAACCATAGTTGCGAGATACACAGCGATATATTTTTGTTTTACAAACCGTTAACACCGTTATGTAGACCACTTGCGGCAAGAGATAGGTTACTTACTGATATTTCAAGCCTGTTTTTGAAAAAAACCGGCTATCTGCGAGTCGGACTCGCGCACAAAGGGTTCCGTACCATTATCTATAAAAACGGCAAAAAAATCACGTTTGTTGCATGGGAGCACCCTTCAATATTTATTTTATTCTGTTTTTTAGTATTTGTTAAAGAAAAAGAAAATATGTTTATTTGCGGCAAACATGACGCCAAGAAAGGACAAATATACGAAAATAAACAAGTTGCGGGAAAATATGCGTCACATTCACGCAAAACGGCCATCACTCAGCATAATGCTGCGACCCTATGCGAGACAGAGCCCCAGCGCTGATTTTCAGTGACAGCCGGCGTTGACGTCATGACGTCAATTTGTTGTTGCTATAGCGGCAGCAGAAATACATCATCTGAGAAAATTTCAACTGTCTAACTATCACGGTTCATGAGATACAGCCTGCTGACAGACGAACAGTGACAGTGGAGACAGTGGAGTTTTAGTAATAGGGTCCCGTTTTACCATTTGGGTACGGAACCCTAAAAAGGGATTTATTCCATTCTAATACCAAAAACTAATACCCAAAGGCACTTATTTAAAAACGGAATGTTTTAACCATTATTTTTTTTCACGTAACTAAGTAGAGTTTTTTTATACTCGTACACTCGGCGCTGCGTTACAAAAATCCCACCTTGTCCAACCATCAACGCATACATTAATAAAATAATAATAATACCAGCCTATTATTATCTCACTGCATTGCAAACGCCTCTTCTCATACATAGAACATACGAGCAGTGATCACAACGCTTGCTGAAGACGGGTTGGCGATATCAGACTTATACATAATTAACTACTAACTTCGCCCGCGTGGATGTCGGAATATATCCCATGGGAACGTACACACGGCTACACATCAAGCCATACATTTCCAGTTTATGCTGATCTCGCATTGTATAGGATTTCCATACAATGCGAGGTCTGTTTAAATAATACTTAAATATTAGATGCGAAATTTTAGTAAGTATCTCCTGATTTTGATTATGTAAATAAAAACTTTTTCCCACAATAACAACTGAATGATCTCATAAAACAGGGCTTCCTCTCTTCTACCCTTTTGCTGTGCCCTACAGGGTCCATAATGATCTAAATTATATAGTTACCACCTAAGTACACATTATGGTAAAGCAATAAAAATATTGAGTATTGAGTATTGTTTAAACTGGAACTGTATAGCTTGATGTGTAGCCGTCTGTACTACCGGGATTAAAATTATCACATAACATCACGCGGCGCCTGTAATCTCCAAAGGGAGCAGAGGTGTACCGTACACCCATTTTCGCCAGTTATTTTTAAGTCCCGTGTAATAGGCGAGCCTATTGCCATCAATCGGGCACAAATCCAGATTCCGGGCTCCTACTGATAAATTCCAGATGGAAAAACATAATAACACTTTGCCCGACCCGGAAATCGAACCCAGGACGTCAAGCTCAGCAGTTGCGACCACTATTAAAAAAAAAAGTTAAAGTATTAGTATAACTATGTGTTAATCCTAGTTATAATCTTTGTGCCAAATTTCATCCAAATACGATGAGCCGTTTTTGCGTGATTTAGTACCTAACAAACATACAAGTTCTCACATTTTTTGTGTTAATTAGGATTCTTTATTCTTTCGCCTTGTCTCGGCATTGTCCCGTTACAGATGTCACTGTAGGGCCCCATTATACTTTGTCTATAGGATTTTCTCAACATTTTCCAAAACACTTCTATCATTTCTGAACACATACATTACATACATTTTTTATCACATAGCCACTGTGTTCAAGCTTTTGATCCGCAAAAGGAGAAAATGTAAGTGTGCAAGACGAGTGCGAATTTCAATGTTTAGTTTTCTGATGCATAGAAGTTTTCTTGTTTTGTTCGAGTGTGCTCTTTTCAACCATTTATTATTCAACACTGAATCTGAAGGTTGTATTGGTTTTGGGCTTCAATATTCTGACTTATAAGGGAAAATGATCGAAGGGCATCAAAGTGAGGAGTGAGGAGCTCGCGGCTAAGTATTAACAGCCGCTCGGGTAGATCCATCAGGTTAAGCTACGCTTGCCGGGGTTGGTCCGTGGATGGGTGACCATTTTCACATATCGAGACTCCTCCGTGCCTCGGAAAGCACGTTAAGCCGTTGGTCCCGGCTGTCATTTGTGGATCTTTGACAGTCGTTACAAGTCGTCAGAAGCACGAAAGTCTGACAACCAGTCTAACCAAGGGGTATCGTATTACCCAGTTAGTGGGTTGTGGAGGTCAGATAGGCAGTCGCTCCATGTAAAATACTGGTATGCAGCTGCATCCGGTTAGACTGGAAGCCGACAGATTGACTGACTTATAATATGTATTTATTAATAATAATTATGTAGGTAGGTACAATGGAAAATGATACCTTTGTACGGTATTTTTTTTTTACTTGTGCATAAAGTTTTAATAAATAATAAAATGATCAAAGTGCAACCGCTTGGCGATGTCTTGAAAACCAAGTGGGCACTCGGACCCCATGGCCCTAGGGTTTCAACCCCAAACGGCTCGAACATAATTATACGTCCCGATAAGATTGGAGTATTTGCGCCGTTTGAGGTTCTCTGCACCTGCAGCAGCAGCTCCAGCACAGCCCCCCGTGCTAGGAACATGAATGGCGCAAGGGTGTCGACACAGGTTAATAATATAATAACGCAAGAGGAATATTGCTAATGTAATAATTATGTATAAACATACCTATTCGAAAATATACAATAGATACTAATACTAATGCATACTATTATTTTGGAACTATCAAAATAAATATTAGCATCGTTTAAAAAAAAAAGTTATTTTTTGGATGGGATGGGCCGACTATGGGTTTTGCCAATCCTATTCTTGACTGGCTATAATGACTACAGTATTGAATATATTCGATTGAATTTTTGTAAATGCATGTATACTGTGAACGGCATTAGATTTATACACGCAGTTTTATTTACTGCCTACACCTCAGCCTACCCTTTGGGGAAGACAAGGCGCGATGTTATATGTTTTGATAAGCGTATTAATATTTATTGTGTGCGGGAATCAAAACGGGCTATGGCTACATAGCCATGGAACATCTCATCATCTTCTCGACGTTCCTGACACCCTCCCATACTTACCTACAGAGGGCCTCAATCGATCAAAGAAAATATCAATAAATAGTTAATAAATAGTTTGCCGCACCGGTCGACGTCATTACGTCAGCGCCGGCTGTCCGTGAAAACCAAAGATGGGGCTCTGTCTTGCATAGGGTCGCAGCATAATGCTGAGCGATAGCCGTTTTGCGTGGATGTGACGCATGTTTACCCCAACCTTTTCTTATTTTTTCTTTTTGTGTTTATTTTCAGTTTTGCGTTTACCGCAAATAATAGTTATTTGTTATGCAAGGCTGCAAAGTTGTTTTTTGGCGCGAGTACCTCAAAGGTACGAGACGCAGAATAACTTTACTGCCGAGCGAAACACAACTTTTCACCTCACTACAGCGAGGAAAATGATGTGTCTATGCCTCCATGCATTGAACAAATATTTTAGGTAAGCTTTTATGCACTTTTTGCGCAATTTTCCGGAAGAAAGCTCAATTAGGCATTATGTACCGCTTGCACTAACTCTGCCACTGCTAAACAAACCTAAATGATGGAAAGCGAATTGATTAAACAGAAGAAAATTGTTTCTGTGTTGTGTTTGTGTTGTGTAGTTTTTTGAAGTGAAAACTTCTTTAGGCGCTTTGAGCTATTTTTTTCGTGCTGGCCAGTGAGATTATTCTAAAAATGAGGTTGGCGCACTGATATGAAATAAGTAATAACGCATTAACAGTGGACCCGGCGATATAGAAAATTATTGAATAGAAAGGTTCTAATTTTAAAAACTCTTTCCACAGTAGCGGATAAAATGCACTTTTGAGATTACGAATGATAGACAGACTTTCCAATCCAAGACTTGAGCCCTACACCTTGCCACATGCCACAACATCCTCACTACATATTTATTATAATTACTTATTATTTTGCACATTACCCGATTGCTGTGTTTACAAAACGCATTTCACATACGAAATGCTTCGTGATACTGGTTTACCCGGTCTATTGTCAGGTTTCGCATCGCATAAAGGAAACTGGTCGTGTAAATAAACGTCTTAAATGCGAGTATAAAGTGTGCTACACTCACGACTATCTTTTCATCGTGTCTCCCACTAATGGAACCTGTTACTGTGGCATAAAGGACACAAAAGATCCCTTCAAGTTTTTGAGAAAAATTGGACCACTATCTCCTGCTCCTATTGCCTAAATTTAAAGGCATATAAGGTTTTTTGTGGAGCAACACTCGAACAAAATCCGTCGTTTCGGCCTTAGTTACGGGCATTTCCTACTCCCTATCACCTGCGGATTCGGAGCCCAAAGGAACGTCTATTACCCGTGGTCCCTCCCGTAGTCCCTGGAAGGCACCACTGGTAATACGGGTGCCATCGGGAGTAGGAACAACTGTCAAATCGTGTAGTCACTACACGATTTGACAGTTGTTCCTACGCCCGATGTGTTTATGCTCGTCCGAAAAGTTGAATTTGACACTTGTTGTAAATACAAAAATGTACTCGGTGCTTGTTGTGACGGAGCGTTATGTCAGTTGATTCGACATCAAAATAGCTATCGTGCTGTCGACTCAGACCAAATAAAAAACCTAGACAGAGCGCTGCAAACAATAAAGTGAAGCATGCAAAACTACACCAAAATCTGTGCATACACGCTCGCACGCACACATTTACAACCAAACTACACCAAACCGATTAGTTATCGCTAGTTTGTCAATGAAGCTTCACGTTGAAACAAATTAAATTATTTTATCGCTAAAATGCCGACTTGTGCGGTGAAAGGGTACAAAAACCATTCTTCAAAAAATAAAAAGCAAGGTGGAATCACGTTTCATACGTAAGTAAAGCTATAAACTAGATAAAAATCCCTATTTATATTAAATCAAATTATGACAGCTTTTTTTTAGATTTTTTTATTTGGTCTGAGGCTGTCGACGAATGATTCTAAAATATTCAAAAAGATGGCTGCGTATTTAATGTTGGAACTCCTCGAAGAAGAAGCTTTACAGGAGGAGCGGAGGCGACGCCGATTTTACTTGTGTCAAAACTTTCTATTGGACAATATTACCGATTGTGAGTTCGTAGAGAACTATAGGCTCACAAGAGAGCTTTTTCAGGAATTGTGTGAGGAACCTCTTTTGCCTCAACAAATACGATGAAGTGGTGCTGATCCAAGAATGAAGGTAAGGAATACTATCCTAACTATAATATAAAATTATAAACTAGCTGATGCCCGCAGCTTCGCCCGCGTGGATGTCGGTTATTATACAGTATGTCAACTAACAAAGGGCGTTCCCGTTAACCTGCAATAGTATAGCGTCTATACATGCAAAAAAAATATTACCATTTAAAAAAAAAAGTTTTTTTTTTGTTTTTGTATAGTAAAATATTCACAAAAAATATTAATTAATTAAAAATTAATTTGTCACACTTGTTTTTCTACGTTGAAATACAAGTGCGCGTGTACAGAGTGTTTCTTTTACGTTTAAATTTAAGCATGTATACACGCTATACTATTGCAGGTTAACGGGAACGCCCTTTGTTAGTTAACATACTTACTGTATATACTAATAAAGCCTTCCTCGAGAACCACTATCCAATGGCGTAAACAGCATGGAAATCGGTGCAGTAATTTTTGAGTTTATCGCGAACAGACGGACAGACAGACGCAGCGGAGGACTTTGTTTTATAATAATTATGTAAGGATGTGAAGTGAGTTTGTTTATTTTGTTTAATTGTTTGTTTGTTACGCTTTCACGCTAAAACGGTTGAACGGATTTGGATGAAATTTAGCACATGGGTAGATCATGACCTGGAATAGGACATAGGCTACTTTTCATCCTAGATCGCAGACGAAGTCACGGGCAACAGCTAGTAAAGATATAAATATTGAAGATTCTGCAACTTACTGAGCTGTATTACCAATCTGTCACACCCATTTATTGTTTTTTTTGTTTACTTTTAGATCCTTGTTGCTCTTGATTTTTATGCCCGGGGGCGCTACCAAGGTGCAGTGGGCCTTAGCGGTGATGTCCTAATGGCACAACAAACAGTGCCACGCTGTCTTCGGCATGTCACAAATGCCTGAACAGCCTCTCAATTGTAAGGAAATACATTAAGTTTCCACAAAATTTGGCTGAGAGGAACTTTATAAAAAGACAGCAGGTAAGCTTGTACCATTTTTCTAAAACAAATCTAGGTATTTTATAAACGGAAACGGAAAACCCGGACAAGCACACGCACAAAGGCCAATATTGATACCCTTGCATCAACGCAAGGGGCGAGTCGCTAAGTGCGGCTTCGTCACCGAAACTGTGTGCTCCAGGGCCACGGGGCTTTAGGAAGCTGTCCTACATACAGACTTACCTACGACTGTATTCATACAGGAACATTAGCCAGAAGCAAAAGGAGTAGTAACTGGGGGAGTTGGGGGAGTTCTATAGTTTATGCCTCCCCCATGGGAAGGCGTGAGTTTATTATGTATGTATTGTTTTAGCCTGAAATACAAAACCTACCTACCTAGTTTCTGCTTACGATGAGTGAGTGGGGGCTGGTTCTAGTTGAAAAGTGTTCCTGGAACTTGAGTATTAAGGCCGTACCCTACCTCAGATTTTATCTCGCTCGCACCATACTACTCGCGGCCGAATAGTTTAGGTAATTGCTTTTTAAGGTGAAAATAACGGTAATTAAAAAAAGAAACGTAAGACCTGCTAAGTTAGTTCAGTTATTATGCAAAGTTTCATGATCTAATTTGAAGTATTTTTTTTATACCAGCGGTTTAAAGTTCGGTAACTTTAGATTTTTTTTTCTATAGAGAAAATTTTATGTAATCGTGTTTTCGCCAACTTAGAGCCTAGCATCAATTCTCAACTTTAACATACATTTATTTCAAAATGAATGCTGCATTATTTTCGGCATAACGGAGGATCATGCTAAGAAATTTGAGGTAGGGTAGGGCCTTAAATGTTCTGTGTCCTTGGGAGATAAACGCAAACGTAAACGTAAACGTTTGAAGCTGTGGCCTGCGGTAGGACAAGTTTGTTAAACTTAGATAAATATAGGTACCTAATAGGTACTTACATAAATATTTATTCGCCACCTACCTTTAGTATTTTCAATTATCTGCAGGCAGAAGTAAGTATCCTCTAGGTCTATTCTCATTGAAAGGTTGTTTAAAAAAGATCGCTTTTAGCGATAAGACAGCCCACTATGTCACCTTAATTTATTTAACAATTTATGTACCTACACACATTTATAAAGAGACAATAAGAAAATAACAGAAAACAGAAAAATACTTACAAAGGCCTGCAGAATACATACAAAGGCCTACAGAGTAAGCAAGCTGAAGTGGCAGTGGGCTCTAGCCATGTTTGTCGAAGGACCGATGGCCGGCCGGTGGAGCAGACGAGTCCTAGAGTGGAGACCGCGTATCAACAAACATAGTGTGGGACGCCCACCAGCTAGATGGACCGACGACCTTAAAAAGTTGGCTGAGGCAGACTGGATGCGGAAAGCGGAGTGGAGGACAGAGTGTTGTGGCGCAGCTTGAGAGGGCCTATGTCCAGCAGTGGACTGCGATAGGCTGAGTTGATTGATTGATATACCAAGGTGATGCTTATTTCTAAAGAAATCTGTTCCAGCATACCTGCAATAGGAAAATAGATAGAAAGAGAAGTAGACATCGTGTGAAAAAGTGAGAAGAGAAAATAAAATACATAAAATCAAAAAACAATTCATTTAATAATCAAAGTCTTAATATCTTTTAATCCGTGGAATAAAATTGTCGTCTGACAGTTTTTTTATGAAAAACTGTAAAAAAATCAAATTGTATTTGCAGGATAAGACTACCTACTCGGTGCAAAAGTTTAGTAAAATTCGCCCTAATAGGTACTTAATAATAATATGAGGATATACTTTTGGTCTAGTGGTCCCAACCAGAACTGAGCGTGAGGTCCTGGGTTCGATTCCCAGGTCGGCCAAAGTGTTATTGGGTTTTTACATCCGAAACTCAGTAGGAGCGGAGTCTGGATTTGTGCCCGGTTGATGGCAATAAACTCGCCCCCAGAGAATTATAAAAACTAACTGGAGAAATGTGGGTACTATAGGTATCTACTCCTCTGCCTAACCCTTCAGGGATTACCTACAGGCGTGATGTTATGTTAGAATAATAATTATTATAATGTAGTTATTAGATTCGTTGAAAACAGCACGCATTTCATCATTTGCATTTGCCGCCCAGTTTTGTGTATCAAAACGTTATGTTATTCATCGATGACAATAAATTACGCTTTTTATTCTATTCTTACAACGAGAAAAAAACGACTTTGAATAATCACTTTGGCCTAAACAGCAACATCACTTTATTTTTTTTGTCTATATAAAGAAATATAAAAGTGGAAATTAACCCTAAAACAACAAATCAATAAATACGAACGTTGCGTGTAAGAGCAGTAAACTAAACGTTACACTAGTGCTCAATTTGTTGAATAGATGGTGCTGTAAGCTATGTGCACTGTTTTATCATACGAGCGACCAATCAAATATTGATAAGTGTCCCACTTTCATGACGTCATTATTTCCACGTTGGAAGTTGGGAGGAAATGTCATGTCGCTTTTTATTTTGTAAACTAATGTTTGTAAATTAAAAAATATCAAAATGTTGTAAATGCAAAACATAGTCTTCTCAATTCCACAGTGTGTAATGAACTAAATAAATTTGTGCCGGTAATAGCAGCAGTTCGTAACGATGACCTCAATGTGGATCTTGTCAGATCAAAATGACTCTCCACAATGACGAAGTGAACAGGATCCTGGATTATCTTATTAGAAATGACCACGAGCTTGACGAAGTGAATAAGAAGTCAAATAAAATGGATAACTTTCAGCAGGACGGTCTAATGGTAAGTATCTTACACATTTAGTCGGTAATCTTTATGCTGAATACTGATAAGTTATCGCTCCGTTCAGATATTGTGATGAACCGGGTCGCTAGAATGTACGCGCGGTGTCGTAGACGTGCGGTGAAGTAATAGTGATCGCCCGGCGATTGTCGAACCTCGTTGAGCAGCTTTCGTGAACTCACGCTCCCACTTTTACCGTTATACGTTCATTTGGTTTCGTGAACGGACGTAGCTCACTCGCGGTCTCACCAACTTAACATTCCCGTGTCTTCCTTATCTAATTAGTTAATTCCCGCTAATTGGAGCGAGGGTTTCCCCTAACGAGCGTGTTGTGTTGTGGTAATCTTGAGTTAGGGCAGTGCGTCACTGAGTTGCGACGCGCCGGTCGTACGCCGCGTAAACAAGTTGTACTTTGCCAGCTAGGCACCATGCGGTTGCTAGTACACTTCCATATGCCGCCTAAGTTTTAATAAATATTCACTGGTGGACATCACAAATTCATGGTTACCAATTACAGGAATAAACAGTGTATTATTTAAAGTGCTCCGAAACAATCTTCAGTGATATTTTTCCTCAAAAGAACAGTTCTGTGTGAATCACCAATGTTAATAGTGTTGATGTAATATCCATGCAAACGAGAAGTGTTTAAAATGGATAGAAAACTAGATTTAATGTCTCTTTTTGAGGTAATTTTCATTTTTTAATAATTAACCCGAATAAAATTGTGGTTTGTTTAGAGGGTAGTTACTCATATTTATTTTTATTTGGCAAGGCCATTGAGAAGCAATTATCTGTCCTGGCAATTTAAATCATCTTCCTTATCAGCATTAACTACCTGCGCTAATATCTAAATCTAAATAAAGTAAAAGATAACAGGTATTCAGGAACTGAATTACTTACGAACATGATAAGAACCACTTGTTTTGTAGATTTCCACAAGTCATAATTATAGTACTTAGAAGTTAAAAAGTATGTTACATGTATGAAATTTTTGAATGAGAAATGCATTCCTTTCACTAAAGAAGGCTTCAGTGAATCGAGAAAATGAAAGTAGTTATTATCAAGTTAAATGCAAAGTGCGGAACTGACTCACAATTTATGTATCTTGTTGGGCCTTGGGGATTCTTGTATGAGTAATTTTTTTGGAATATAAAATCAACTGAAATCTTTCTAATAAGAATGAGAAACTTAACGAGGGACAAGATTTTGTAGAGTATTTTTTTTATAGCTTAAGGCTTAGGCTTTAAATGTTCTTGTATGACTTATTATTTTAGCATAATTATGAGATAAATACTGAAAGCTTTCTAATAACAAAAAGAACTGCCAAATGAGAGTCAAGAACTTGGTTGAGTTTTTAATTGATGCTAAAAAGTATAATATACATTATATAGCAAGTAACAATAGTTGCTTTCATTAAAAATAATTTAGAAATTATGCAAAAGAAAGTAAATTTAGCATAACATTAAAAGAAATTAGCAAGTTAGTATCACGGAAGTACACACAAAATAAATCAATTAATGTCCGCAATGTTTGCATGCATTGCATCAGTCAAAGGGTAGTTTGTTTTTGACATTGCACAATGATATCTTTAGATTACAAACAAACACGTATCCTGCAATGTTTTTGTTTATGTTACGCTATCTCTAGATTTATGAAACCCTGATGAAAGCTCTGATTATAAGACATTCTTTTAGACCTTATGATAGCTATCTGTTTTTTCTTTGTTTTTCTGTTGTTTGTTTTTTACTGGGGATAGAATAACTAATTACTACACTAATAACATAATAATACTGACATTTGGCAACAGATTTGATAGAGAAACCATCACTTTACTATCATATAGAACTTAATAATAATTATTGGAAAAAAAGAAAAGTTGATGACAGACATCACAATGTTATGGTTTGACTGTTGACCCAAACCAGGCAGGGCTTGTATCTTGGGGGTTGGAATGCCATTTAGCAGAAAGAAATATGACATGGTGCATTATATGAAATAAGATTTTCTTTCAGTTTTCCATCATTAATACTTAAGATATAATACAGGGTGTTTGGTGCATCCTATGGCGGATAAAGGGATCCTATGCTATCCCATTTATTACCCCTTCTATCCACCATTTTCATTTGGCACATGATGCACCAAACACCTTGTATAATGTTTATTATATTAATTACATTTTGTGATGGAGAATGGTAGTTGTGTGCATCTTTGTTTACCTTACAATGAAGGTAGGCTTCCATTACACAACATTTCTGACACACATTTTCACAGTTATTTTAGCAATTTCATCATCCCACTGAAGTTACATTGTATTCATATATTTAATAACTCAATAGAAAAGATGAATAATTTGCATAAAATAAGTAAACACCTGCACCATACAACTACTTAGGAAATTAAACTTCAATTAGTTAGATTTAATGCAAAATTCCAGTTATACATTATACAGGTCCCTATTGATAAGAAATTGAAGTAGTATATTCTCCAATAAGAAATCATTAACTAATGAATATGGCATACGCAATTATTACCATTTCTAGTAATATAATTATTAAAAAAGTTACATAAATGATTAGTGGCTAACTTTACAAGGATTCCTTTACTAGCTTACGCTGATGATTCGTACTTTCGCCCCTTTCACAATCTTCCAGGTAGCAACAATAAATTAATTAAAATAATTTGGTAACTTTAGTTTCTTACATAAGTCACTCACAACAGACGACAATGAATCAGTGAGTGAGTCACCTTGTTACAATTTAGATAGTTGATAAATTCAAATCCGTTTAGCAATAGAATGCGCGGCTTTGCCTAGGTGTATGTCGATTATTATATTAAAACCTTCCTCGAGAACCACTCTATCCATTGGTGAAAACAGCATGAAAATTGGTGCAGTAGTTTTTGAGTTAATCGCGAACAGACAGACAGACAGATGCGGCGGAGGACTTTGTTTTATAATATGTACAAGGAAGGATAGGGTTAAATTAAATTACATGGCAAAACTTCATAGAATGTACAACCCTGTATAATTATGTAGGTATCTTTATCACAGTTCTGATGAACGCCTTTCTTTTCAGTCGGACTCCTGGCCGACGTCAGACGACCTGCTGGAGAACATATTCTCCCTGGAGCAAGGTTCCCTCAACTTCCTCGAGGATGCTATGCCCGACTTCAATCTATGCGAAAACGTATCGCAACCCTCGGAAGCTATCAGCAGCTCGTGCTCCGATAGTGGACTGTCAAGCGACCAGGCTGAATTGTAAGTAATTTGTTATGTTATTGGGTGGTAAGGTACCTATCTGCCTACCTGTTGGGAAGTGGTCACACCCACCTACAGACACTGTCGCGGGTACTGTCATCTCGGAGTTAAAGCTGAAATGTGTTATGTGTCTGTAATTACACTGGCAACATACATAGATACATAATCAGCCTATAATATTACCACTGCTGGGCTGGGACACAGGCCTCTCTGTGAGTGCGCGGGCCCAGTGCGGGTTGGTGTATGTCACATGTTTTCGTTTTTTTTTTATACTAAGAGGTTTCCTCACTATGTTTTCTTTCACCGTTTTAAGTGTCAGAGTAGTGGTGGTGAAATTAAATAAACAAAGTAAAGTGCGTGTCCGGGTTCGAACTCACTACCTATAACTCGTGGCTGATACAACTGGGCCACCATCTTACCCTTCAATCTACCACGTTACCACGTTCATGTTACTTTTACTAAGCTATTGGGGTCGCCGAGCCGTCTCGTACTCAGCAACAATTGCATACAACCACTCAACATAATGAATCAGCATCTGTAAAATCAATTTTCGTTGCTGCCTTTCAAATTGCTTAGACAGATGGTTTTGATTAGTGTTAACTGCCAAGGACTCGTTATCGCACGAATTGTTGGAATTCTAAAAGAATTTAATTTAAAATGTTTGTTGCTTGATAACTTGATATGTGAACACGATGTTACATAACATCATTAAGCTGTCTGCTCGCAGAGAGAATTGTATCTAGAGATTTTATGTAACAAACCGGCATACAGTTTCTGCAGTTGTACCTTGGACTGTGCCATTGAACATTGGACTCTATAAATTACTAGGCATTATCTTGCAGCAATAAGGGTCTACCTACATAACAGGTTCACGGCTTTCTTAGTTAAAACAATCTATTACGTAAAATAATAAGTTAGAATTAAATTGCTGATTGGTCTATTAGGCTAGATTGTAATTAATTAATAAAAACTTTAGTTCTTATGAATATAGGGGGAAAAAACTGGGCTTCGAGCCGTGAGTGTTCCGCAGCTTGCTCTAACGTATTAAATCCTGACCTAAAATAGTTTGGTCTATCAATCAGAGAGTGGATGCTCCTCACCAAACCTCGGATATAAATCATGGAATACTAGCTCTTTGGGTTTGAAAGAGGGTTCGCCTTTTTATTGTATTCAGTGTCTAGTGTAGACTAACAAAAAAAAAAAAGATTACGAAATTAAACCTCGCGTGTGAACAATTAAAAGAAATACGGGTTTTAAACACAATTACTTTGTGGTATAACCTACTGAAACAACTAGCCTTGTATACTGTTGAAAACAATGATACATAACCAGGTAGAATTATTATCCTTGTGTATATATAAATGCAAAATTAAAATTTGCAATTTGCACTTCGAACACATTACGTGGGCACGACAGATAACAGGCTTAGTTACAGAAACTTCCTTTGGTACAATACTCGTTTTATGAAAATTAATTTAGCTATTTAAATTGGGAGTCATTTCAGCTTTATAATGTCGCCCAACAACAGTTTTTCTCCTCTATCGTTCACCTCTGGCTAGCCCTTCGGGGATAACAGGCGTGATGTTATATTTTGTTATCGTATCATCTAATATGTACACTTAAATTCTGAACAATTCTGCGGCAATACAGTTGCAGTATCCGTAGCCCGGATTTGGCCCACGCAAAAGTTCAAAGGCGTGTCAGGATCCGAATGGGGCCAAGTTTAAAATTAAATTAGTGTAACGCGCTTAACTATCTACTTGATTGGATTATTACAAAATATTTGTAATAGTCACGTAGCTAGACCCATGTTATAAGAAAGACGTAGTAAAAAATGTATAGTGACTCTCGGCATACACATTAATATTTGTCGTAAGTGCCGCTAAGTCAAGTTCAAGGAACTTTATTGCTGTATATTAAAGGCCATTTTATCGCGACGCTAATGACTATTATCAAATCGTGAAGTCGTCTGACGAGTCTACCCTATTCTCAGGTTTTGAATACCTGCGAGACAACTTTACATTTGGTAAACATGTTAGTTTTGAGTTTTTGAATATTGCAAAGGATGTCATCATTATGTAGGCAGACTGTTGCGTTTGAAAAGCCTTTTGGTGACTCAAACATTTCTCTAACATCTGGAATGTCACCACAACGCATGTGATGTGACTAATCAGCTTAGGAATTCACCATAAAATTCTTAACAGATCCTTAACCTTTACCACGACATCTTCTTAGATTACTTGCAATAAGATTGGCCCGCGTCTAATAAGAGCCTGCCATGTTGTTTAATGGCATCATTTGCACTAAGCTAGGAACGCTAACGACAGTAAATTTTATCTATTTCTTCCAATCATAGGTCCGTTAAGAAGGCAATGACTCAAGCGTTGATGCAATGGGAACGCGTGTAACCAATTTATTTTAGTAAAGTGTAAAATGTTAGTGACACTTGTGTTTAGTATTCTAATCAGTACCGACGACGAAACGACACGCGATAAGAATTTATTTTTTTATAATGGGCAGAGGTTATACAGATCATAGTATGTGAGGATGCACGCCGATAAAATAGTGTACTTAGCAAATTTTTGCTGTTACCAGCCAGTATTTGTTGTCTTCATGGAGTATTTAATAGCCTTCGTGTATAATTATGTAGGGTTTGTTTATTAAGTTGATGGATTTATGTAATTTAATTTTGCAGAATCGTACAAACCTGTTCACATAGAATTTTTTGTTTACCATTAATTAGTTTCGGTGACTTTATCAATTCTAAGGTTAATTTTCCTAGCAGGTGTGCCAAATAAATGTATTATTTTTGTATGGTTAATTTACTCAAAGCCACTAAATAAGTAACTGAGCTAATGTATAAAAAAATGCAACAAGTTTTTCAAAAGTTTTGCTGTTACTATCACGTATTTGTTTAATGTCTTAATTTATGTGGTATCTTTAATGATATTCATGTATTGAACATAAAAACCTAGTGGGTTTTATTGCTGATACTGATAATAATATCGAATTGTATTTTGCTGTTCTGAATTAAATTTTTTCTTCTAATTGAATGTGTTTTTGGCCAGTTTGGATTATTCTGTTAGATTCCATAGAGTATACAGGTGATCTTACAACCATGGAATATTGTGGCTAAGTTGGAATATGTGCTGATTTTGTGTAATGTTATATAAATAAGTTTTCTCCTACTCTATGTTCAGCTACTGGCATAGCTTCTTAGACTGAACAGTAGCTTACACACTTATCAGAATATTATCAATATAAACAGTTACACACGTTTATAATAAACTGATACGGAATCATTTGCTCTCATATAACTTACCTATTAAATAGAAAACAAAGTAAAAAGGGTTGAACTACATTCGTAGCATTGAGGTCAACACGTGTGGCAATCTATCTACGTAAATAAGTAAATAGTTACATAGAGGTATGTACTGTATCAATAACTGTAATAATAACAATACAAACGCCCGTGTAAACGGTTCAAGACACGCCATTCAAGTACGCCGAGGTGGTTTAACAACGGTAAAGGTTAACTAAGGTCACTCCTAGGTTAAATATTATTTTATACTAGCTTTTGCCCGCGGCTTAGCCCGCGTGGTTCCTAAATGTTTTATTACTATAAAATTAGCCTGAGTTACTCCTTGTAGCATCAGCTATCTGCCAGTGGAAGTCCCGTCAAAATCGGTGCAGCAGTTTCAGAGATTAGCCGGAACAAACAGTAGAGACAAAAAGTTTTAAAATTGTTTTTTGTTTTAATATCCATTTAGTTTAAAACTGTTATTTTGACATTAAAAACAGATTTCAATTTTATTTTTGTATAGATGTGTGTTAAAATGACGCATGCTTCCTATGATCGGTGAAAGTGATGAGTTTTAGTTGAAAATGCAGGTTGTTATGAGGAAAACGTTTATTATTTTGCAAAACGATTATGGTTGATTATTCTGACTATGTTTTAATATGGACACCATACTATGTGATCATAATCATTCTCTTGCCTTTATTCCAATTTGTTTGGGGTCGGCGCAACATGTTCTCCTCTTCCATAATTCTCTATTAGTCGTCATTTCGGTAGTCACCCCCTTTTCAGCCATAGTCCATTGTTTCTTTGGTCTTCAGATTTTTTAAGTAAAAACTTCGTTAGGTGCGTTGAGCGATTTTTGGTAGGGGATAAACTTAAGGATTCGCGTCACCGTGCCGTAGCGCTGACTATAGAAGCTAGATGGCGCTAATACCAGTTTTAAGTTTTCACTTTTTTGAATTGCCAACACTTCGCCTTTTATTTCATCAGCCGTCTTTTGTGACCTTAAGGATTGGATAGGGGTGACATTTTGTAACAGATTATGTTGCAACAAAAATCTATGTGAGTCATTCGTTTACTGCATTAAAAGTAAAGTAAAGTTTTAATACAGATTATTCCTCAAATACGTAAAACGAGCCTTGATTTTGTATCGATTCCACGAATCGATACAAAATCAAGGCTCGTTTTACGTGGGAGGACTTTTTATAATAACAGTATTGACTGAGTCACCTTAAGGAACTACTTATTTTTTTCTTTTTATAGTAACAACAAGTCAACAACATTATGTGAGATTTACTGCGACACTTATGTTTTACTCGTTGAGATAAATTTCTTAATGCTTTGCGCACTCTAAAGATGGTATGAAGAAAAAAGTTGCATCGCCCTTTACTTGACCTTTGCATGGGTTGATATCCTTTACTCACGGTTAACCAATATACTACTTATGTAGGTACTTACTAGGTAGTAATCTTACCTACCATTTATCATTATTTCCTCAAGAAAACCTTGGATAAAGATGACAATATCTGTCATTATTGCGTTGTTACTAAAATTCTGAAAACATCTACCTACTAAAGATTAAATATTAAATCGTAGCCGATTAAACTTTGTATCATTTTATTTCGTTAATTATAATGCAGACGTGAATCGAAAATAACTGCTATCTACACAGTTGATAACCTAAATACACAGAAAGTGCATTCGTCGCTTGTTCCAAATTATTGCTTTACTATCTAACTAAATAAGTACGTAAGCAATTTGGTACGGCAATATAGACTTTATTGCTGATTCATATTGTCGTGAGCATTCTGCAATATAGCCATTCAAAGCAATATAGCCTTTGCACGGTGCCTACGTGTACCTGAAATGTTATATTTGCCTTTCACTTACCGACAGGCCTGTCAAAATTCGAGAGCAGCCCCAGACACCGACGAACGATTAAGTATCAGTTTTTTGTCTACAGTGAACGGTGAATGGATATTTCATACATCTATACATAGTATACATACATACATAGATACATACTAATAAATAAAATTGACGTGTCTGTTTGTCATGTCAAAATAACAGCTTTTAACTTAATGCTTATGAATGTATATATTATGGTACTTATAACAAAAAAGACAATACAATTCTTAAAATTTTTGTGTCTGTCTGTTTGTTCCGGCTAGTCTCCGAAACTGCTGGACCGATTTTGACGGGACTTCACTGGTAGATAGAGAGCTATAAATGTTATAGGTAATAATAGGCTACTTTACTGTTGGAAAAAGAATTAGGATCCACGCGGGCGAAGCCGCGGGCTGCAGTTAGTACTAGATAGTAATACCAGTAGTATAAGTAGGTACTTAGTAGTTTTTTTGATTGCAATCGATTATTACCCAGCTCAATGCCGTGCGTAATTCGCTGATAAGCAAGAAAAAGTGTTATTGAAACACGCACATTTTTCATCATTAGTTTCGGTATATTATAGTAAAATTTTCTTAGAAGAGTAATTTTAGAAACTTCATGGTTACAAAGAAGCATAACATATTCATTATTTCTTGAAGAAAAACTAGTGAAAACGGTATTTCGGTTTTTATAAGTAGGTTTCATTTCGTATTCTTCCGGACTAAAAGTTTTACATAATTCATATTATTATGTCATTAGCTGCGCCCCGCGGTTTCACCCGCGTAAGTCTCGATCCCGTAGGAATATCGGGATAAAAGTATCCTTTTTGTTAATCCAGTTTATAAACTATCTGTTTGCGAAATTTCATCCAAATCCATTCAGTATTTTTTACGTGAAAGAGTAACAAACATCCATCCATCCTTCCATACCTACTTACAAACTTTCGCGTTTATAATATTAGTTAGATTAAAATACTATCATAATCATCTATGTAATTCACCTAGTATTTTAGTAGGTAGGTACATTTTGACCCCGACAATCGTTCGTTACATCGGCCGTACGCGCCACACCCTTGACATCTCCATTTACCCCATTTCAAGAAGACATCGTAACCTACATCTTTCTATCGATACTTATCTCACAAGTAGGGTGACATTCATCTGTTATTTCCGTTTATTTTCTTACTTTCTCTTCTCGAATGGGCAAGGAATTGATTTTAATACCTGGCAATCTTCCAGATCAATTTTCGAATCTTATATTTAAGGCTGGTTGTATCGTACAGCATTCTGAATTATTATGATTACCGTTTTGGCTAAAATAGGTCGCATAATCTCTATAAAAATGTCAATTATAGGGGTTACAAAGGGGTTTATGTGCGATTTATAACACACTTCAATCTTAATCTGAATGATTTTGAAGGATATTGCTAATCCATTGCTTCATAATGTTCGGAAATTAGTCTGCTCAACAAAGTAAATATAGCTCCGAATGTAGTTGAACTGTCAAAATGAAAGCTATTGCTACTGTGTGTTACCCTCGCTTTACACAGTTTTGGTAAAATCGATTGCTTGTTTGAGTTAATTAATTTTCTGATCTGTCAAGCCGTTGATCGACTATTATCAACAACTAAACCTTATTGATTTTCATAAACTGGCAACGATAGATTCGTATTTGGCACAAAGGCTGCGGCATAAACCCTAAATGTATGTCAAGTGCATATAAAATCGATAGTTATATAAGACGGAAATACCCCGTATCAGACAATCAGTTGCCAAAGCAACATGGCTACCAAAATATTGTCTGGTTTTGTCTTTTTTATAGTGAATCAAGATATGATAAGGATGTACTTAGACTTGTTTATGCGTAATTCTGCGTAACACATTCACGTAGGTGTTACACGTTCCATGTCATAGGTCCCTGTGATATTTTCCACGTAATCTCGATACTTACAACGTCCGTTTCAAAGTAACTCTCTGGGGTTTAGCATGTGTTTGAGCATTATTTTCATGCGTGGAGAAACTGGGAAAAGGCCTACTTTGGTAATTGTTTTTATTAATATAATAACCCAAAGTTACTAGTAATAAAAAAAACGAGCAAGCCTTACAGTATTCGTTTATGATGTGTAACATCTGACTTCTTGGCTGACGTATAATTATGATATACTTAAACAATATTTTATCGCCATTTATCATCATCCTGTTACAATCTCTCGGAAAATGGTGTGGTACCATCTGACGGCCAACTCAAGCACCACGCGCGCTCATTGGTCAAATCAAATAGCGCGCGCTTCCCCGGCTTCCTGTTACACACTTCCGTCCGTTTTCACGAAATCACTCCCACAGATTGCAGGAAAGCGAGAGGAAAGATATTACATTTCAAAAACCCTTTTTTTGCACCTTTTTTGTGGTGTAAGTATCATATTTATATTTTTACACCTTATTTGTATTTCGTTCAAATTCATCTCTCTAACTATGCCATCGATTTAGATTTGTGTCGTTACGGTCTTTAGTTTATGACCTTGCGGGGAAAAGCAAGGTCATGGGCGGCTATAATGCGTTGGTATTAAACTAGTGTGACCGGAACGTAGTTTTCATAAATAGTAACGTGAAATATATTTTACTTTTAAGCCTGAATAATTTTTGTACATAGGTAAAATAGCAGCTGTTTTACGGTTTCAAAGGTTCCATAATAGTTTCAAACCGAGTTGCGATGAATTTGAAGCACATGAGTAATTTCATCCTTGTTTTCAATAATGACAACGCATTGAAAAAAACTCTGGGGATGTCGGAATCGCAGTAAGCGCTTAATTCCCATCAGGTGGCCAAGTCTTGTAATTTGCAAACGTGTCAGTGGTCTCTCAATGATGAGTTTTTGACAGATTTTGTACGGCATATCTGACAAAAACTGATCATTGTGAGGCCACTGACCTCCTGGCCGTTTTTTATTTAGTACACTTGGCCCCTTGTGACAATCAGCCCGTTTTTGACCTATCACATAAAGAAAAGAATCCTCGAGCAACACGCAACTAATTCTCATCCATCTTTACAGCGACTTCGAGCAGCAACTTTCCCCATTCCTGATACAGAACTCTTGCGATGAAGACGCCGGTGCTTCCCCCGTGGGTCTGGAGCCGACCAGCCCTGGTAACGTCCAGGATGTCATCATCCAAGACCACAGTGATGGATCCAACTCCTCGAGCGAAGTCGTCGACGATACCTTTGACATGTTGAACTTTGAGCAGAATGTTGTCCCTGGATTCCTTAACAAAAATACATTCCAAAGCCCTGGTGAGTTATTTTTTTTTTTTCTAAATATGACGTGACATAGCTTTCATACAGCTAACATATACCTACAGGTTGAGCTATTATCTATAATACATATAATAAATCGTAGTGAAGGCAGAACCAGACATTTAGGGGTTTATTCATAAACAATGATTAAAGTTAAGTGACGTTCAAATGTCAAAAATGTATGGTTAAACAGTCGCTAATCATTACTTAACTTTAATCATTGATTATGAATAAACCCCTGAATATTTAAGAAAAAAAAAGTAATTAAGTACCTATACGAAGTCTGGGAACAATTTTTTTTGATGCCGGTGAAAAAAAATTTAAAGCCAGGTTATCTAAAAATGTTTGAATGTTTTTTTATTCATAAATTCTAAGGGCCTCTAATTATTCCTAACATAACAGAATAATTTTGTTTCACGCGTATCATTGAATTAAATTATTATATTTTTGTAATTTTGTGTCAGCGTTACAAAAACTTAAAGTAAGAGCTGAAGTATTAAATACTAGTTGCGCCCCGCGGTTTCAAACTAGGCTGAGAATCAGCACTTTCAAACGTCAAAAATTAGATAAGACAGTCCCAGTCCAAAACGCCCACCCTTCACGCTGATCGCTGATCGCTGATCTCGCATTCTATTGGATTCCCGTACAATGCGAGGTCAGCTTATACTGGAAATGTATAGCTTGATGTGTAGCCGTGTGTACGTTTTATAAATGGTATTCACGGTTAGCAACACGTGAACACCTACTGAAAGATTGTATAAAGCCTTCAGCGCCGTAGCCAATGTAGGTATGTTAATACGTGCTAGCATGTCGGTAAAAAGGTAATAAATATTTTATCGCAGTCGAAAGTCGGAAAATCGACTTATTGTATGGTTAAAATTTTTCAAAAACCTGTCATAAGATATTCGCTTTGTATAAATTCATAGCAAATAGTGTTCATTTAGCTCCTTTAACTCATGAAATAAAAATACCCAGCTTAATACCAGTTTATTACGCAGATATACCTACTCAGTATGAAGTGAGATCGACTTATGTAAATATCCAATAACACGTGGCCCAGCCGCTTCTCGCGAATCTGAATAACAAGTCCATTATAAAATATCTAGGCATTCTTATCTAAGACTTCACATCAAACTTTTTACATTATTTCAATATCAAAAATACCTATTACATTATCTGTTTTTCGTTTATCGAATTTCAACAGCAACCTTCAGATATTAATATTTTGTTGATTTTGTTTGTCCCCGTTTGGAACACGACACTTGAGTCAATAAATGACTAAAAGAATTTTTCGTAATTGTATCACAAAGGAAATAATTTATAATAAGTAGACAATTTATTGAATTCAAATTCCGATGTTCGTAATACGTAGGAAACATTGGTCATTGCTCTCGAATCTGCGCACTTATGGACAGACCGCATTGAGTAACATGACTCAATTAGAACTAATGAATATACTGACAGAACTTATCATTTACACACATATTTCTAACTCTAGCTCTTTGGGGTGTTTGTTGCGCTACTTCTTCTTCCCAGCTAAAGCACTAGGAAGTGGTGAAGGGTGGGCGTTTTGGGGGACTGTCTTATGTAATTTTGACGTTCGTTCAATAACTGTTATCTTCTCTTAGGTAAAGGCAATAGAAAGCGGCGTCTTTCTCAAACACCACAAGTGGCTGTGCAACCGAAAGTCCAGAAACCCACGATCAGGATTCCAGCAACTACAAGTAGCACCCCGAAACCGCAGCTGATTGTAAAGGCACAGCCCCAGAAACCCGTCAAAGTGGCTAACATACAAGTCCTGAACCCACAAACCAAGGTATATTCCAAGCCGGTTGAAAGCGTCGCCCCGCAAAGACGAGTGATCCGCGTAGCCCCCATGGCTGGCAACCCTCGATCGATCCTCCTTCCAGTTACGATAAAAGACATGAAAGATCTCAAATCTATTAAGATCATTAATGCTGCGGATTTGAAGAACGCTTCGAACATTAAGCTGGCGGCCGCGAACTTGCTGTCGCAGAGCAAACTACATGATTTGAAGGTGGAAGCTAGGGACTACGATTATGATCACAGCGGAAATAACGGTGAGCCACGTTCGATTACTTAATATCTAACTGTATATTTAATCCACGTTAACGATGGCGGTAATAGAAATTAAACATGTCATGGCGCTGAGCAGATGATGGATAATCTGTCCGCGATCAATATTTGGAATCGTATACGCACACGCGGACAAAATGCCTGAATTTCCATACGGTTCCAAATTGTTCGTGGATAAATTGTCCATCGTCTACTCAGCGCCTTAAGGTGTAAATATGCGAAAATATCCATATCCAATGAATGCGTTTAGTTCCAAGCGTGCTATTCCCGTATTTTATACAAGCCTTTTTTTACTGTCTTATTTATGTGCGGAAATCTATAGTTTATGCTTATCCACATGGAAAAATGGACGTGAGTTCGTCAATTCTATCATATTTAATTCATAAAGTCAGTTTGAATTATTGTTTGTCAACCATTCTATAAAATTTTCTTCACTGAAATTCAGAATCATTTGTGAAGATGTCGCAAACGAAATTGCGACCAAATATCGTTCATTTTATTGTTCAGTAAATTTTCGGTCACCTCGTTGTGGTTGATTGGTAGCAATTGTACGAACATGGTGACATAACGTAACCAACCGGTCGGCCTGGTCATTGGACTCGTTAAATATTTACTTTCTTTAATTTTGTCGTACGAAAATGAGTATCAAACGAAAGTTTTGAATATCGTCTTTTATTATTAGATATTATTAAACCGTAGTTTAATTAAAAACTTGAACGTTTATTCTTCAAAGGCTTAGTAAATAAAAATAACTTTGAAATGAGGCCAAGGCTATATCCAAATAACATCCATTCAAGAAAATACATTGTTTAAACCTCATACACGTAAACCTTATTGCTGGTAATGACTGGTTTCTTTTTTTTTACTTCATAATAAATGGCAGTAGCTTTTATTATTGTAATTCCAACCAATAAACGTCGTCATTATAGGAATATAGGTACTTTGACGCCTATAAATATAAAAGCAGTATGTTAGGATGGCCGAGCAGTGGTGGCCCAGTGAGCAGTAGTGGCCCAGGGAGCAGCGGTGACCTAACTAACTACTACTATTACTATTTACTACTGTTACTATTGGTAACGATCCCGACTTACGAGTTGTAGATCTAACCTAGGCAGGCGCTTTAACGTCTGTAAATAATTCCATCACCACTGCTCTCAAAACGGTGAAGGAAAACATCATGAGGAAACCGACATGTCCTAGAACCAAAAATTAGAAGACATGTGACATCTACCGTGGTAGACTACAGCCCACTCTTTCTTGAAGAGAAGAGGCCTCTGTCCCAGCAATGGGAACATTATAGGCTGATTATGCTAGAATGGCCTAGTTCAACAGGTTTAATGTTTAAGTTTCCTCAATAATTTAACCCTTTATCTCTATACGATACAAACCTAACTTTATTCCCCCATACAGATGACTCAGGCAGCGACCGCAGCGATGACGATGACGATCACAAAGACGTGGTTCCCGACGGCAAGAACGGCTATCCCCGTCTCGTTCTGACAGCCGAAGAAAGACGACTGTTGGCGAAGGAAGGCATCACACTACCCACAAGCTATCCTCTCACTAAGCACGAAGAGAGAGAACTGAAGAGGATCCGCCGCAAAATCAGAAATAAGATCTCAGCGCAAGATTCCCGTAAGAGGAAGAAGGAGTATGTTGACGGGCTTGAAGACAGGTAATAATCAATTTATTTATAATGCTAAATACAGAACAAGTTCTAGGTAGTTGTAGGTAGGATCGCCACCCATTGCATGAGACTTAAACATAACTGCCGAAATTAATGTGGGTGTACTATAGGTGCACCTCTGCCTAATCCTTTGAGGAATATAGGCGTGATGGTACGTTACGAGTTTAGTTCTAAGTTAAGAAATTATAATCAACATTGCATCACTTATAATTATTTTATCGCCGGATCGAGACTCGGTCAGGGCTCGATATAACTTAAGATATTATTGAAGAGTTCGAGATTGCGTTGGAAAAGAGTTTCCGGGAATAGGGAATATGCATGTGATTCAAATATGGGTCAAATATTTTTTTCTATAAACTATGTTACTTCAGAATTATGCCTCCATCAATATTTTTGAATAAAATTTCTTTTTGAGCGAGAAATTAATTTTTAAAAAGTCCCAAAAAACTGTGGGTAATTCAAATACTTGAAAAGGCTAAGAGCGGATGTGACGTAACAATCCGGAATAACAATCAAAATGTCAATGTCAAGTCAATGAACAAGTGTCAAGTCAATGTCAAACGCTCATAGAAAAAGGAGTTTTTGACGTTGACTTGACAGTTGCTTGTCTGTTTTCACGAACTGTGACGTCACCACACCAAGCGCGCCAAATGGAGGGCGTTTAAATAGCCCGGATCGGTTGGATATTTTTAAACATTTTTTTAACTACTTTAAATTGCTTTTTTGCCGTCGATTTTTTTTTAACTATTATTTGACGATGTAAACTATCGAATAAAAATATTAAAAAAATACATGCATATTCCCTATTCTTGGAGGAGTTCTATACCCCATAGTGGAGCAGTAAATAAAACATAGATAAGTACATAAAATCACGCTTGTATTCCTCGAAGGGTTAGGCAGCGGTTTACCTGTAGTACAGCCATATTTCACCAGTAATGTTTAAGTGTCATGTAATAGGGGGCGAGCTTGTTGCCACCAACCGGTCACAAATCCAACAAAACACACACAACACAAACACAAAAGGTAGGTAGGTTAAGGAAGATTTAGCAGGTATGCTTTAAGAGATTTCTTTAGAAATAAGCATCACCTTTGTACGTTTTTTTCTGCTATTTTCTTCTGGTTTGTTTATTATGTGTGTACATAAATGGTTAAATCCTTACATATTATAAAACAAAGTCCTCCGCCGCGTCTGTCTGTCGTCCTGTTCGCGGTAAACTCAAAAACTACTGCACCGATTTTCATGCTGTTTTCACCAATAGATACAGTGGTTCTCGAGGAAGGTTGTAGTATATAATAACCGACATCCACGCGGGCGAAGCTGCGGGCATCAGCTAATAAATAAATAAAATAAAAAACATAGATATCTACTAAATTCGCGCAATTTAACTACAAAATATTTGTTTTCGGTAGTTCTTCGGTATCTTTTCTAGAAGTCTACAAAACAAAGCCGTTACTAATTTACCTGATTAGATTAGATATATTTTGAAGGTTTTTTTTATTACTACTTGTAAATATTTATTACGTGTTCAAAGATGTCCGTGGGAGATACAAATCTATAAATAAAAAATATCGAATCAAATTTAATTTCTGTGAAGCAATGTGCCGCACGCTATCCAGTGGAAGGCTGCAACGGAAAATTGCGAAAAATCATGCAACTGTGCTGGAAGGTGGCAGTTATCCGATAGCTAAAGTATTTTAAAAGCATTTTTAGGCTAGCAACGAATATTTAACAGTATTGCAATTATGTCCTTGATATAAATGTAATTGTAAAATGTACAATACCTTATTGAATATTTCAATATGTCTGTCTATAATATGTATTATGTATTAACATAGCAACAACGAAGTCCTTTATAAATAAAAAACGAGCGAGCATTACAATAGTCGCATGTGATGTGTAACATCTGACATCTTGGCTGACGTATATAATATGATATAAAGAATATTCATCATCATCATCGCCGTCTGACGGCCAACTCTAGCACCGCGTGCGCTCATTGGTCAAATCAACTACCGCGGGCTTCTCCGGCCTCGTGTTACACACTTCCGTCCCTTTTCACGAAATCACTCCCACAGATTGTAGGAAAGCGAGAGTTCGTACAAAGATGTTCCACATCAAAAACTTTACATTTATAGTCGCTTTAAAACTATTCCTAACCTTGTCATTTTGATAGTAACAGAGTGAGTGAGCAATAGTCTATAACA
The DNA here is from genome assembly GCA_947522985.1 of Lithophane socia. Lineage (NCBI taxonomy): Eukaryota > Metazoa > Arthropoda > Insecta > Lepidoptera > Noctuidae > Lithophane > Lithophane socia. The sequence goes on from OX383267.1 coordinate 5,955,435, forward strand.
CCTTAGTTCATGTATTCTACATGTTGTCTACTGTTTTCGTTTACACCTAAAACAAGTTGTAAAGACGAAGAGTTGTAAACTTGTCAAAAAGGTGAACGATACAGTTAACAAGTACAGTGTGTTCAATAAAACTTGTCCTTTGATGCGATTGCGAGCACCGTTCTGTCACTCGCCATTTAGAACTCTATTGGTATTGAAACTAAGCTTGACAAACAACGGTTGCCAACATGACGGCAAGGGACAAGATTTTGTGAACGGTCTGTATTATACACGACAGGTCTTTAACAACTCTTTTACAAGACTTAGAAAACAAGAATCAAAACTTGTATTTTTGTAATCGCGAGCTAAGACAACTATGAATAAGACTAAGGTACATTCAATCTCGTTCTACATGACGCTTAAGGAAATAACACAATTTAATTCATTGTTTCAGAGTAAAACAGTGCACAGCGGAAAACCAGACACTTATAAGGAGGATAAAGATTCTGCAATCACAGAACCAATCTCTGACCGCTCAACTGAAGAGGTTACAGGTAATTGTGGTTATTTATAGCAATTCTGTTACTTTATTTATAGTGTACTAGCTTTTGGTCGACAATTACCCCACGGGAACGTACCACCGGGATAAAAAGTATCCTATGCCCTGACCCAGGTCATACTCTACCCATGTGCCATATTTCATCCAAATCTGTTCAGCTGTGTTACCGTGTAACAAACAAACAAACTCGCTTTCCCATTTATAATATTACTAGCTGTTGCCCGCGAGTTCGTCTGCGATCGAGGATAAAAATGGTCCCATGTCCTTCTCCAGGTCATGGTCCATCCATGTCCCAAATTTCATCAAAATCCGTTCAGCCGTTTTAGCGTGTAAAAAACAAACTCACTTTCGCATTTATATTAGTTAGGATAGTTAACGCGACCCTGCTTCGTAAGGGTACAGTGTAATAGAACTATGTTATAATATACATGAAAGAAAAGAAAGAAAGAAAGAAAATAAATTTATTTGACCCAGGTAAGGCACACAATATTTATAGAAAAAAACAAAGAACATAAAAAAGTATTGTGCGTACATAAGTAACATTATTAATGTTATACACATAAACCTTCCGGAATAAATAGTCTAAATGATAGTCAAAACCGCATAGAAATAGGTTTTTTTTTATTTTAGAAGAATTATACTATGAAGGTGTGTATAGCCATTGTTGGTCATAATGGTGACGTATACAGGGAGAAATTTTATTCGTTTTAATCATTTAGGGGTCATTATGTCCTGCCAGGGTTGCAGGTTAGTCCGAAAGGGATACCGGGACCTTGGCAACAGGCAACTGAAGGAACACGGGTGAGTTTTAGTAGGTAAAAGTCTGACACGCCCTTCCGCTCCGCCCAGAGTGGGAGAAGTCATTGGATGATTTCCCAACCTCAAAAAAAAAGGTGTCATTATGAACAACTTTCATTATAGGACCAACCCTGAAATCGTGAGAAAAAAAACTGCTGTTCCCTACATTATGTGCTTAGCTCGTCGAAATGTAGGGAAAGAGGATTTTTTGAAAATCTCACCCTGTTCCAAAACCGTTCTATGGTCTTACCGTCTTGGTCTGTGGGTTTCCCGTTAATAAATGAAGCATTTCTTCCCTACCCATCTCGTTAAGGGTGACGCGGTAGTAGCGTGTAGAGGATAACCACAGGATTTTCGTGCCTTCTAATTAACTAGTCAATCAATTGTGGTTATTACTATGGCAATTTACGATGTGTCCGTTATTAAATAAAGCCGTAATTGGAAGGACTGCATAACTTCAGAGAAGATTTTTACGGCCTGAAGTTATCTGCTAGTAATAAAGTTGCAAATACTGAATTTCAGTAAAGAGAACGTAGCGAAAGTCGTCATACGTCTAATTGTTGCGAATTTCAGACAATAGCCAGAAGAAAAAGCCGTAAACATACATTTGTTTCAACAATGGAATTAGAAATGGGCAATATTCACCTTTCACTAGCATATCATGTGTGCGAGCGAAAGGCAAATATCGATAACAATAGCCGTGCCGCCATTTTTGATCCACAGTCTCGTTGACCGATTACTATTTCAATTGCGTAACTATTTAGCCGAAAGTTCTAGCTATGATTGTCATTAGTCAATCTAAGTGACAAGTAAAATGTTGTTCTAGTGAAATTACAGTCGATTTTTGAGGTCAACTCAAACTGGTTTCGAATGTAATGTCGACTTTAGTGTTGCTAATTTCACTTTAATTGAAGTAGTAAAAAATCTGTCTTAATACGCGAAATATCGGGCTCTTTTATATATTTAGTTTTTGCCCGGAATATAGAAATAGTATAGAGTTTTATTGCATAGGACTTCAAAATTACCTGCAAAATCAGGATCTACTATAGGTACACCTTTGCTTACCCCGTTCGGGGAATACGGGCGTGAAGTATCACGCCAATAGGGTAAAATAAAAAAATATGCTGTTGTGAACAAGAACCTTATATATAACATTATTGCATTTCATTTATAAATTAATGAAAACGGGACCCTCGAAAACCAAGAGATATCAATCATCATAATCAGCATATAATGTTCCCACTGCTGGGACACATGCCTCCTCTCTTTGAGAAGGAGGGGGCGGTAATCCACCACGCGGGCTCAGTGCGGGGTGGTAGATGTCACATATCTTCTAATTTTATTTCTAGGACATGCCAGTTTCTAGACATATCAATGGATGAACTAATTAGTTCATATTTCGATAATATTTAGGTCAGATACAATTTCACTGTGTATCTGATGTCAGTAGTTCAAAATTATGAGTATTTTAATAGCCAATTGCCTGCAATCATGATCTTGTTCTACTGTATCGACATTGACAATCAGTGACTCGTTGTATGAGAGAATCATTAAGTACCAAGCAGCGTTTATTCGATAGAATCGCATATCAATTTGTTTCTGTGTCAGTCTCGGACACGCACAATGGTCCACCTGTGCGGAAACCAAACCCTATAACTATGCGCTCTTTATAAAATACTGATTTACAGTTCTCTACTTCAATCTTTGTAATAAAGAGCCAAAAAGCTATGCTGATGATGACCAATCATATTTCAATGTCGATATTTTTTATAGCTTTAATAATGTATTTATTGCCTTAGATAGCTCATTGACTGCTCTCTCCGTTACTTATGAGTCATTATTTCTAATAAACTATCATTTACCTATAATACCATGCTTTACTACTCAGACGGTCACATCCGTGCTCGGAAAGCACGTTAAACCGTTGGTCCCGGCTGTCGTTCTTGGATCTTTGACAGTCGTTACGGATCGTCAGAAGCCCGAAAGTCTGACCACCAATCTTACCAAGGTATTACCAAGTTACTGGGTTGTGGAGGCCTGATGGCAGTCGCTCCATGTGAAATGCTGGTATTCAGCTGCATCCAGTTAGACTGGAAGCCGACCCCGACATAGATGGGAAAAGGCTAGGCAGATGATGATGACCTGTTTTCTAATTTTATTTTTCACACACTTGATCAGAAATATAGAAAAACATGGTTTTTTTTTCATGATTAATTACATAATGTTTGTGCTTTCTTTTCATCTTTTGCTGGTCAATATAGAGTGTTTCATCTATTTTTCTGAAAACCTGCAGCTGTCTATTATTGATACTGAGATAGTCTCTCCTATTTGCGGTCTCATACAGCATTATTACGACCTTCTCACTTTGTTATGTGTATTTTCCTTCTTTTCAACTTTATTCCATTCTTCTTCTTAACTAAATTAACCTTTTTTTATCTTTCTTTACAGAACGTCCTAACAGGGGTCACAGGCGGCTCCACAAACAAGTCAGCGCAGCCTGCCACCTGCCTGCTGGTCCTACTGCTGTCGGTCGCGTTGGTGGCGCTCCCGTCCATGCGCGAGGAGATCAGGCCGCGAGCGTCAGATACGCCGGCTAACTCACCCGCTGTTTCTAGAGCGTTGCTCTCAGCTTCCAATAGTGAGTATAACTATTTATTTAGTATATCCAACAAAAGAGGAGCTCGTAGCTAAGTAATAACAGCCGCACGTGTCGATACATCAGATTAAGCTACGCTTTCCGGTGTTGGTCCGTGGATGGGTGACCATCTTTACATACCGAGACTCCTGCATGCCTCGGAAAGCACGTTAAGCCGTTGGTCCCGGCTGTCATTCGTGGATCTTTGACAGTCGTTACGGGTCGTCAGAAGCCCGAAAGTTTGACAACCAGTCTTACCAATGGGTATCATATTACCCATTTACTGGGTTGTGGAGGTCAGATAGGCAGTCGCTCCATGTAAAATACTGGTATCAGCTGCATCAGCTGCTCATTTTGATGCATAAAATAATGTAGTAATGTGTGGGGTAATACGATTCCACTACATTTATATATTATCTTTATAATGCAGTAAGCTTTCTGAAGAATAATTAAATTATAAGTCTTTCAGTAAGCAAATCTTCGTAGGAGTAGGACTAAGAAAATGTCAGCTATTGTTTAGTCAGTCCTTGACTTACGAGTATAAACCCAATTATTCTGTTAGTTGCGTAGTTAGAAATGGATGAATTAATATCTCAATTCAATTTTAAAATCATATGTAAATGAGCTGTAGTACAGTTCGATTCAAAATTTAATGACGGCTCGGAACATGAGGCGAGTCGCTGCGCAGTAACAATTTTATGTGTCAGCCCCAGGGGTGGGGTACTGCGCAGCGAGTAGCTAACTTCCGAGCCTCCATTAAGTTTGAAACGAATTGTACTCGTAAGTTGCTAAACACGGTTAGTAAAACGTGAAAAATATAACAAAATAACCCAGTTATTTTGGACTACCCGAAAAATAGAGGGCACTTATTCGGTCGTGAACTTTGTTAATATGTAGTGATAGCACTTATATTAATTTTGATTACATAATAAGTATCTCGTTTTTTACTACTGAACTCAATACGCAGTGATCTTATTTATCTCAAATCTCATTGGCAGGTCAAATTGTTGTATAACAAACAATTTCACGATTACAAACAGGATTTACGAACATACAAAACAAAATTAGTTCAACCTAAGAACTAAAAATACTTCTCGTTTTGACGGCCAGTCACTCAAACTCCTCTGCAAATAATATGCCACGTGTCTGGTCTATATAAAGAAATTGAACACCTTGTTTTTATAATTGCACCGCGACCGAAAGATAAAAAATTATCGCTTTCTATGCCGTATGGATAACAGAATAAAACATACCTATCTCAATCGTGACTAAGGTCATAAAATATGATACTACATTTCGCACGACTCGAAAGTATAATTTTTTTCCGTGCATGACAACTGTTTATTACAATTTATTTGCAAGTTATATAACAATTTTATCTTCAATTTATTTTACGTAAATTTTGATGATCGTTATGGTCGAATTCAGGAATCAACTTTCTCATTACATCGTTTCGAAATCCATGCATAATAGACTGCACTACTTTTGGGTTTAAATGAAATGTTTATATAACGCGATGCACTTTTGAAAGTTATATAGCAAAAAAATTGTTTCAACTGACTTCTTGTATTGAATAATCGTTTTACAGATTTCTTTTCACTTTGTCAGAATAGTAAAAAGTTTCTAAATGTTTCCGTTTTTCTTTTTAACAGAAATGGCGCTCGACGAGACAGTTATAGACGATGGGGAGTTCAATATGGATGAACTGATCACGTTCAACCGCCCACACTCCGACCATGACTACCAGGTCGTGAAGAGCACGGAGACGCACAAAGTGCTCGCCGGCGGCTACGTGGACCTGCCCATCGATGAGGACTGGCCTCCCAACCTCAAGAAACGTATGAAAAAGCACGAGCTCGACTTCAATGATGGCGCGTATATGCCGCCGGTCGTCAAAGAGGAGAACTACGAACACTTCTACAAAAAGTTCAAAACAGAAGACGACAGCGACATGAACATCAACGACAAAGGCTTCCTCACCAACACACTGATATCTACCGGCCGCAAACTCGGAGAACTACTCGATCTACTACCCCCCATACCCGTGAAGACCGATGACTTGGTCATTGAGGAGATATCCGACTACGACTCCAGAAATACCACTGAAGTCAAGAGTTTCGTAGTCAACGGCACACTAAATGAGTTCTAGTTTAGCACAGATTCTATATTTACTATTGCTTTATAATTCCTTGTTGTTTCCTTTCAGATAACTATTTTACTATTATTTTACACAGAATGTATTTTTTACAATTATTTAGTTTCAATGAAATTATTCCTCGCGCGTAGTTGGTCCGGAATTTGACTGTTTATTGTTTATTTCGACTTTTGGTCGTGATGTGCTTTACTCGATGTTTGGAGCCACGCTAACTACCCTTGGAATTAGCCTCTAGTTTATACATAATAATTATGTTTATTTTAGTGAGAACGCTATGAATGATTTTATTTAGTTTTAAGTATTATTCAAACGTAAAGTACGGTAATATGTCACGTTTCTGGGAATGAAAGTTGTTGAATATTTATTTTAGAAAATCAAAATTAATATATTATTAAATCAAGATATATTTTTATTTACGAATCATACTGTAGGACTTGAGGATAAGTTATATACTAAGCATTTTCTCTGTTACGACTTGGTGCAATTATATTAGTAACTGACGTATCAGTTTTAGCTAGAATTTTATTTTAAGTACTTCATTTGCATTAGTTATAGCTCGTTTTACCTACTTACCATATAAGAATTTAAACAAAATGGACTACAATGAGAATGCTGGTTCGAATAAATTGTGTAAGAATATTCGTTTTTTAATAATTAACCCTACTAAACTTCTGAATTCAACCAAGCGTGGCGTGGGATAAGGCAAAACGGCATGCATGTAAAGTAAACTAAGTATAAGGGCCGAGTCACACTGGAATGGCAGCGGCCCCCGGCGTCGCCGCTGGCGGCCTCGCGCGACATTCGGACCCCACGCGCCTAGTCTCCTCTTGACTAGGTTAGTTTCTACATTCGGCACGCGGCCGCCCGCGGCCTCGCGTCACCGCTGGCAGCCACTGACAAGAAGCGCGTGGCGCGCGGCCGCTCGCGTCCTTTTCAAGCGATACTGGTCTTATAAATGTAGATTAAGTAAAAATGTTTTACACTGAAAGTGCTTGCCGCGCCCCTGCCATTCCGGTGTGACTCGCTCGGCCCTTAGACCTAAAAGTTTTCATACAAAGGGAAGATGAAAATTTTATATTTGAAAACTCAAAAGTAGGATTCAAAGTTCCAATGAAAGTTAAGGCTCTCTGTTTTCAACACACACTGTCCTGTATTCCCGTATCCCGCTAGGGATAGTCTCCGTGTGGCCAGGCCGCCAGGCCCCAGGGGGTGTAACACAAGGGGGAGATGAAAATTTCATTATTTTTGACGTAAGACGTCTAGTTTTTGAGATATTGGTGAAAAACACCCAAAAATGGGAGAACTCAGTTATCCATTTTATGACTTAGTCTGAATTTTAATTATAGACGAAACAATCGCTTTGGAGATTCCTAACATTCTCCAAAATTTTGTTGCCGAATGAACTTTCGGCAGTAACAAAGCTTCATAAAGGTCATTAACCTGAACATAATCCGTAAACTGTACAGTTTTTACCCGACTACGGCGAAGAAAAAAGGAGGGTTATGATTTTGACCGGTATGTATGTATGTTCATCTGTTCCCTCCTATCTTCCAAACCACTTATCACAATTTGACAAATGAGGTATCGTTAGAAGCGTCGTGATTGTTATAGGCAAAGTAAGGAACTTAAAAAAAAAATTGGTTTAATCGTACCATGTTGGGTATCAAATGAAAGGGCTTAATGAGCACATTTCAAAAATATATATATTATGACCCCAAAGGAATTTAAAAAAAAGCAAGTAATAAAAACTAAAACCCAACGTAATCTGTTCGATTTATGCCCTAACACGTGTGACTCCGGATTTTTAATTTGTCTGTCTGTGGTGTCTTGTTTATACCTTTTAAGTCGTAGTTGGGTTTTAGTTTTTATTACTTGATTTTTTGAGCAAACAAAACAAGGTAAGAAAACAAAACACGAGACAGTAAAATTGATGCACGGTGTGCATTTTCAATGGAATAGAAACGGTAAACAGAAAAAAATAAAACGATTATCTTATAATAAGCTTTATTTAATTATGAATTAACAAATATTTTCGTAATTTCGAACAAGGTTTGTGACATTAACTGAATACATATCCCATATTTACCATCTTACAGAAAAATAAACACAGAATTGTTTCTATGAATATGATTTTATTTTTATACTTACTTTTACAGTCAATTCTGTTGGAAAAGCATGTATAATACATAAAAGTTATTAACTACAATTCATATATCTTCCTCGTGCGTCCACAAGCCGACTGAACATGACTTACTTAGTAAGCGAAATTTTAAAATTAAATTAACTACAAAGTGATTATCCACGAGAGCTGAAGGACGAGGCGCGCGCACACGGATCGCGTCGCTGACACACCTACCTACGTTTTTGGTGCAGCCTTCATAATAAATAATCATGTTATGTTTATTTTTTACATAGCAGAAATTTAAGTCGAAGAATGCAATAAAATAAAAATAAATGTGCATTATAACGTAGTTATTTATTATTTTCGAATACATTTTAGTCACGATAGTAGTTGTGAATGTTCAAGCAGTCGACAGTTGACACTTCACACCTCGACGTACCATACTTATGTGATAATTTACAATGCTCCGAGCAATGATACGGCGACATGGAGCGTCGTCCGCTACTGTCCACCTCATGGTGCACTAACATACTTCTGTTTATTCAACAATTTAGTTACTTATAACATTCACTATACACACTCGAAGAGCTCGTTCGTTCACCTCTGCAGATCACACATCTCCACTTCGATTTCAATACCCAATCTAATTTGATTATTCTATCTAGCAAATAGAAAGTAACAATTAGGTACAAGTATGGTATTAATCATGTATTTAAGACTTACAAGATTTATTACACTCGATTATACTGCAATGGTTGTACGATAAGTATTAACGATCCATTTAACGAGAAGAATACTTCAATTTGTTTACAATAATTTATCAAAAACCATTATTTAAAGAATTGATTTAAAAATTTCCTTTTACATATCGACAATATTCGCATTAACTATACTTTTCTAAAAAATATGAAAACGACACAACAAGATGTTTATTTTTTTTATGTTATAAAACACTTCAAACGTACTTAGCCAAATGAATAACTTCTAATGCATTGGATACAATTTTGTGATGACTACATATCCGTGACTAATTCAAAATACCTTACGAACGATGTCAGTGTGACCAGCGCAATGCCGCAACTTACTTTTGTTATAAAATATGTACTTATACCTATAGTAGTATATCAGAACATATGATTACATGAAAACAATTCGGTATATTGTTGCGGCGTTGTGCTGATTACAATGACACCTACAATATCTTACTCCTATGCAAATCACGCTTGTCGAAACCTTGCCGCTTCCAGTCCAAGCAAAAATATACAAATGTTTTTTTTTAAAGCTGTACAATTTATACACCATCATCTTAGCGACCGCCCTAGTCGTGTGGCCACATATCTCGTGACGTAGACATCGTATATAATATTTAACAAGTGATCGTCTGTCGGCTCCACGTGGCGGCGGTAAGGACGCGCGCTACCCATGATCTCAGTCTCGTCGCAATTCGACTCCTAAAAATAAATCACCGTTGTGATTGGTACAGTGAACCTGTTCCGACCTGCAGCCCCGGCCGCCGAGTGCGCGAACTACAACAAATGACTAAACATACCCCACGTGTGTTGTGTACCGAACAGTACCGAACCGACGAATACTTTGGAATGCCACCCGCGACCGCGGCTGCAGCGTCATGACCGATAACTCACCCACTGACTATTCATTACAAGTATCAATTAGTCTATTCAAAAATGATATTCTTCCGTCGTAAGACTAACAATCAAACAAAAGTGAATCGCAATAATACAAATTGACATGAGCCCAGAGCCACGTGTGTTTGTACACAAGGTGAAATGTTTCATTCAGTCTTGTAGGAATATAGAGCCAGTTCTCTCGGGACTCGGCGGGGTACAGCGATTGAAACAAATTACGTTTTAACACTATTGTATTGATTTTCTATATAAATTATTGCACACTTAATAATAACATTTATCGAATTAACCAATCGTCAATATGGTCATGTTTGTCACAAAAGCATGTATTGAAAAAGTAAATAGTTACTTACATTTTTATCTCTTATTTTAATAAATTTCTGGTTATCTCTTAAAAAACTATAATAATAGATATAAATAAAGATAGGAAATGATGTGGCGTCACTATAGGAACGGAGCCAATTTAAATATTATTTTATTCGTTTCCATACAAATCGAACTTAGGTAAACAATGACTAAATAAAGTTATAATCTAAAGTACTCATACAAGCAGTAGGTTGAATGAACCCCACTCAGGCCTTACATGACGGATGAGACAGTTCAACAGCCCTGAAAGCTGTAGCTATAGATAAAATTAAACCTAGAAATTATTGTATTTTAAGAAAAACTAACGGTTCCGAACCAGTTCCTTGCACGATTAGTATCACTAACAACGTAGCCGTAACATTTAATACTTCATCAATACACACTCATTGATCATCAAGTCAAGAATCACAACCTGCGCGGGACAGTAGGCCGAGAGTGCGCAACATTCAACCCACAGCAGACGAAAGACGAACTTCATCAACACACAAACTTATTATAAAGTCACAATATTGGCTGTTTATCCACTACTCATGTATCAAGACAACCACGATAATAATGAACGCAAACAACGTACAAAAATAATATTTCACTGCCTCATTAATAACGGAACAAAGCGATATACAACTACTCGGTAAGTATTTGTTACTCTACGGGTGTCAATGGATCATGAATGAACGACCTAATGTACAAATCTGTGGATTTGTTCGAACTATGTGCTGGAATGGACATCATCGATGCGAGTGAGTGGCCATGAACATAATGCAAGTGATGTCGATGAGGTAAAGTAAATCTCACGTCTCAGAGAGACAACATACAATTTACAAGTTTTGGTGAAAATTAAACGTAATTCACTACGGACGGGAACACAAAAATAAACCTTCTGCCAACCGCACATGGCTTAGAATTCAAACTTATTTATTGCTAATATTAAACGCCCGTTTCGACTGTATGATCATCAACTTGGGACCTAAAGTTGTTACTTGTGATCGGTATAAACCGCGGATCAATAACGATTAAATTGACATCAGTTTTAACAACCTGACCGAAAGGCGCTCGAATGTCTGTCTTAGTTCGAAACTACAGAAAGAACACAACATCAAAAATTCAGCGAAGGCTCAACCGAATGCCCCACCTTGGACATCCGTTAGAATGTATGATGTATCTAAGTTTTAGAATAACTAACACAAACTATCCATTTCCTAGTAATGTCCTATGACCGCATTTAGTGTTTACTCTGTTGACGAGTACTATTTCTTGTACAATATCAATAGTAGTGACAACAGAAAATTGTAATGTTTGTTATTCAATGCATCAAGTATCTAAATGGAAGTGTTTTCTATTTATTAACAATTAACGTAAAGGTATATAACTGGTACATACGGGTATAACGTTTTGTATAGGTACTATATTCTGAAATATATGATTGCCAACCACTCATTTTTTATGCACCTTTGTTACGCGTAAGGTCAAAATGAAACTAAAACTTATGATAGCTTCGTATAATGAGTTAGCATTATGGATTACTCAAAATTACAAAATCTAAAATTATATTGAATAAAAATTCTGATAATTGAGGATCGGGTAGCATAGGATTGTTAAAATAAATCGGCAATATATTTTTCATACATTTAAACCCAGTTGCTCGATATATTTCGGTAAAATTATAGTGCGACGGAAGTATATACTTATTAACTTTACAACTAATAACAACGCATCAACTATCTCTCTTTTTATTGCCTTAAAACTTCTGTTAACAATTACACTATATAACAAAAATATGTCAATCACCAAAGAATGTTCTAGATTATTTTAATCGCTCTCTTCGCGTCGTCACTATAATTTTGGAACCATCAATAACACGAGTCTTAATCTCAATTTATGGCTCAATAATTAGCCTTTAAAAGTTTTCACTTGAAAGTTCAATAACTTATCTTAGTCTAGCGAGTTACTTACCGCGTTAGAAGAGATACGCCCAGCGTGTACCGGCCGCACACGCTGGGCGTATTCTAGGCATTCAACGTAACGTATTTAGGAGTTAAATTTAACTGTCACTAAATTCCATACCATCAAAAAACGGTCCTGAAACGAATGACCTAGCCACCTAGGTATATAGGTAAGTACATTGCTGTATATTACAGGTACGTATAGACAATGTATGTGGGAGCAACTGGGTGTAATGTGTGGAGGGACATGCGGCTATATGCGGGCGTATGTTCTTTGCGTGCGGGCTGCGGGCGGGCGTGCGGCGGGCGGGGAGGGGGCGGGTCACGTGCACTCGCGTCACTTGCCGGCCCGGGCCGCACACTTCTTCTTTTTGCGCTTGAAGAAACAACAGCATCTGGAATACACAGATTGCCTGCATGACGATTTACAGAGTCTGTCAGGTAACTAGCTGATATGTGAGACACATTCGCTACGAAAGACACGCTCAAGGCTACTAACATGTGACTGGCCAAGGAGGCCGAAACACGAGTCTTTTCAGTAAAACTACGTGCTGCTTTCGTCTATGAAAATACGGCCAGTGTTTCCAAAAAATATCACAATTACTCAGTTCACTTTCGCAGCGGATGTGCTAAGATGATGGATGAAGTGAGAATATTTTGAAATACAACATTACAACATCGAAAGTTAAGATCACAACAAATGGGACGTGATTGTAACAATCACGCACGTTGATATGCAATCTTTTTTTTTTTCAAATATTGTGAACTGACGTCGGAACACTATAATGACCTCGTTACTGTTCTTCATTGCGTAATTTTTAATATATTGGTTTTCTGAAGTAGTCCCATATTATTAAATCTTGCTGTATCGTGGGTGCAAGACCCGGTATTTATTTATTTATTTATTTATTTATTTAAACTTTTCGCACTAAAAAAGGTACAAAGGCGGACTTAATGCCTGAGGCATTCTCTACCAGTCAACCGAGGGTGGTGAAGAGATTAGATGGCAGGTGCTCTAATTGAGAGGAACGAAGAGAAAAAAATAATAATAATATATCATATTGCATTATAGATAAAGCAGTACAGTACATAAATAAGCTATAAACATATGATACATATACTTACACATATATTTACTATAATAAATACTATAATATATATATATAACATACAAATTCAAGGATGAGAGGTGATGACATGACTCTACTCTATTTATTTTGAGAAAAAACTCCGCAATTTCCGCTTAAATGCATAACGACTGGTGGCCGTCCTGATATCAAGAGGAAGCGCATTCCAAAGAAGAATGGACTGAATATGAAAAGAAGAATGAACAAAGTCAGAAGTATGAGAAGGACAGAGTAGGAGAAGATTGTTAGAAGAACGCAGGGTCTTAGTGTGTGAAGAACACAGATATTGGAAGTGAGAAACAAGATAAGAAGGAGGAGTAGGAGAGTTGAGAACGGAGTAAAGCGTGGTCAAAGCACGCAAACTTCTTCTTTGGCGAATGGACATCCATTTGAGCTCAGACCTAAGCCGGCCCGGTATCGAATAAGTAGGTAAAACAAATTTGATTCGTGAGGGAATCGAACCCCCAACAATTAGCGCAGCAGCAAGTCTCTCAACCACGGCAAAAACCGTGCCGTCATATCGCCAACATCAGAGTAACGTTGATATTATTGTGATGACGATGATGACACAAAAATGTATCGGTGATTCGTAGTCCTACAAGGATCTTTTGGCGCTTGAATGGGCATTGGCATTTACAGGGGGGGGGCGTTGTTGGTGAATATTTGTTTTTTTCGCGAAATTGTATTGAAAATACGGGGTGACGGCCTTAGTTCCGATTATGATTACGCGCCAAAAAAACCCTGTACAACTTTAGATGATGATGTAATGGCAACCACCAAGCATGTTACAACTAAAAATAGGTAAAAAATAAAATAAAAAGGAATGCATACAGTTGGAACACTGACTTGGTGTCGTCAACCACGTCAACCTCGTGATGTGGCTGCGTGATCGGCGTGTTGCTGTGCCCGGCGGTCGGGTCGTCCGCCCCTAACTCGCCGTTCGTTGAACTAACCACCTGGAGAGTAACATGGATTCAAGTAAAAAAATAGAACAATTTAAATAAAAAACATATCTTAAATGAGCTTATACTAACAGAAATTCGACAAGACATCTGTGTCTGAACTAGATAAAAAAATATCTGTATTTCAGACAACAGAGCTCTTCCCTAAAACTATACATTTAAAAGCTTATTTGCTTTAATTATAATACATATTTCGTTATTTTTACATCAAATTAAATAATAATAAAGTAAAATGAAATAAGTGGCGACCTCCTTTTGTGTCGACTGTGGATGATTGCTTCATAAGTTACAATTGAATTGGTGTTGGTGCTATTACAAGGGCCTTAAACATAACTAGCGAAATGTGGGTGCACTTACTATGGGTAAATCTCTGTCTAACCGTTCGGGGAAACGAGACGTAATTTCATGTTGTTTTATGTGGGAATTGGTGTTTATATCATAACTGTAGTATTTCATCTGTGTATTTAGTCTGCGCTGAATAAATGTATTTTTGTTTCTTTCTTACTACAAAGGAGATCATTCACCGTCCATACATTTTTGGGAAAGTGAAAGTCACCGGCCAAACAAAAAAAAGCTATATTCCGAAAGAGTACGTTTTATCTTTCATTTTTATTACTACAAGCTATTACTTTAATTAGATTACTATTAATTATTTTAACTACAAAATATACTGAAAACAGCATTTTTCAAAGTCGTATAAGTAACTGCGCAAGAAATTGCTCTACAGGTTTGGCCCAATAGTGAAAAATCAAGTAATAAAAACTAAAACCCAACTACGACTTAAAAGGTATAAACAAGACACCACAGACAGACAAATTAAAAATCCGGAGTCACACGTGTTAGGGCATAAATCGAACATATTACGTGTGACTCCGGATTTTTTTTAAATTCTTTTGAGGTTATAATATATATATTTTTGAAATGTGCTCATTAAGCCCTTTCATTTGATACCCAACATGGTACGATTAAACCATATTTTTTTTTAAGTTCCTCACTTTATGTCCTCTAGAGGGCGCCATTCTTAATTAAATGTGACTTCACATAGCCTATAACCAGCGGACAATCACGACGCTTCTAACGATACCTCATTTGTCAAATTGTGATAAGTGGTTTGGAAGATAGGAGGGAACAGATGAACATACATACATACATACATACCGGTCAAAATCATAACCCTCCTTTTTTCTTCGCCGTAGTCGGGTAAAAAGTGAAGAGAATAAAATTTTCTAATGGAATATTTTTTTTTTTTATTTGGCCGGCACTTTCATAATTTAGCCCAAAATGAATGATCTCCTTCGTGGTTGTGGAGGTAAGATAGGCAGTCGCTCCATGTAAAACACTGGTATTCAGTTGCGGTTAGACTGCAAGCCGGCCCCCACATACATAGTTGGGAAAAGGCTAGACAGATTGATCATCCTAACTAATATTATAAATGCGAAAGTGAGGTTGTTTATTTGTTTGTTTGATCGTTACGCTTTCACGCTGAAATGAAATGAAATTGTTTATTCAATTGAATTGAATCACTTTTACACGTCATATTAAAAAGTTGTAAAAATAAGCTAGATGAGGTCGGCGTTTCCTATCTGACTACTCTGAGAAGAAAGGCCGAAACAAACTCAGAGGTCACCGTCTCCTTTAAAGTCCAGACATAATCTTGGTCAGGCCATATGAGGACCATGTAGATAAGAGTCTGAAATGGTCTTTTGAGGAAAGAACCACACAGATTTGAGTGGACCTGTCCAGTCAGTGCAAGCATTTGTCAGTAATAGTGGAGCTCAACTCAGAACTTAAGGAGCTCAACGACTAAAACGGCTGAACGGATTTGGATGAAATATGGCACATGGGTAGTCCATGACTTGGAGTGACAAATAGGCTTTTTATCCTGGATCTCAGACGCAGGCAACACCTAGTAAGTAATAAAAAACTACTTAAACATACTATCACAGACACCTTTCCTACAACATAGATCATATTCCTATCTACAATAGCCCTTTTCTAACATTTAGTCCTAACTAAAATGAGTTGTATGGTTTATTAACTATAGTTTATGGTTTTAAGGGTGAGTTCCAAATTCACATCTAATAAAAAATTAAATACAAAACATTGATTTCTATTGGATTAAGAAGCTGTCAGTCGCCTGGTAATGCAAGTGTCTACAGCAAAAGGGAATAAAAAGACAAATAATACTTTGCATCTAATTTTTTGGGAAAAATATCAATATTTTCTTGTAATTATAACACTTTTATATTATTCAAACTAGGAGAGCGGTGAACGGAGGCAAACCACAGAGTGGACCCGACTCAAGGAGCCAAACCAACCAAAATGTGAGTACATTTATGATATCTCTTCAGAGTCGAAGTTGTTGTCGAAGTTGAAACTGGCAATGTGGGTAAGTATATTAAAGTACACCTCTGCCTAACCCTTCGGGGATTACAGGCGTGATGTTATGTGTCAAAAGTTGAAGAATCTTACATTATCCAGGGAACAGAATATCTACAAGAAAAAAAAAAGCAACAAAACTTCTGTGTAAACGAAAAATTACTGGTTGCAAAGAAATGCGTGCAGTGTCACGGAAACATAAAAGAAAAAATTTAATTAGCGTCCTAATTAGAAGCTCAATCGTGTACAATACTTTATGAATGAATATTGGCAGTGCTTGGTTTAAAGCTTTTACAGTTGGGCCAGGCTACATGGAGTAAAATATTTCCCTCTTAGTTATCAACTTATTTATAAATTCAAAAGGATATTTAAGTTACTCAGAAAAAGTGCAGTGTTTAAATAGGAGCCTAGCGTTTAAAAAAAACTGGTGTTAATAAGGTTGCAAAAAAAAATACAGTAATATTAAATTGACTAACATTCGAAGCTTAACAATTATTTTTTCTTTTACAAGTAAGAATGCTTTTCTTATTTTACTATTTATCGACCCATTTCTACTTAACATAAGAGGAAAATATTCAATAATTGTAGAGGCCTCACTCAGCACATTATAAGCGACATGCAGACAGTCACACAAGGATTGCCGCAAATATGTTTCAAAACTGACCGTGGAAACCGATCCGGGAAATTTCACATACCGAAAATGTTTATTCTTCAATAGCTAAAAAATAAATACACCAATATACATTCACAATTCACGTTCAAAATAATAATAATGCAAAAATAATATAGTATAGACATGCAATAGTGTGGTTGTGTATTTAATTTAAGTGCCTACAGTTATTGACTTTAGTGGGTAATACATTGTGAACACTTGGATGGGCACACTAAAAATAGTTTTAAATATAGTTACGTCAGTAAATACTAAAGTTATAGACAAAATAATACATACAGGGTGACTTTAAAAAAATCGACAATTTAAGGTGTTCTACCCATCAAATATGTATTAAACAACTTTTACTATGGGACCAAACGAATTCGCAAAATGACTTTAAACAAAATGGTCCAATCGGTTATGCACCTTTATATGGGAAGATCGAAACTTAAAGTTAAAAAAAAAACACCCAAATTATTTCGATCGTTCTCAAAGTCATTCTGTATATGAAAATAGCCCTGTGATCTCCTGTGGTAAAAATACTTCATTTCCACTGATTAACATGGAAGCTGCCGACTATAACTTCTATATGGTGGCTGTTATTTATATATTTCGTCATACAGTAAACAAAAAATAATTATTTCTACCCACGCTTAACATCAATTAGAATGGTGTTATTGAACAAAAAAGCGTTTTTTTTCATAATATCTGACCTGCACAGATCCATGTCTGTCTGCGGGTGTAAGGTGTCCGGTATTAAGCGGTGTAGCCTTCCCGCTATGAGGCCAATTACCGCCCGAGTTCGCCGTTCCGCCGGTACCGAAATCCTTGGACTTTGCCAACGCTGCCATCTAGCGAAATAGGCGGAAAATGAGCTTTGAACTACGTGGTTACAGATAGTGACAGATTAGATTTTTGTACAGATACTTGACTTTGGGCATCAAGTGCTGGCCATACGCGTTTGTTGGATAATGTGTAGCTTGTGGAGAAAGGGGTTTACGGGGACTCTGGGGACTGAAAAGCAATTGACTTATGTAGAGATCAAAGGGCGTTACTGCAACTGGGTTTCAATTAATATTTACATTTTAAAAACGACTGACTTGAGCGAGGGTCTGAGGGAGTTTCGTAATGAAGTCAAATATCTGTTAAGAATTTAATCTGTGATATTGATATTTTCAAAAAATCATAGGTAAAGAAGTAGTTTGTTTTTTTTTTTTTTTCACTAATTAAAGGCTAGTAACATATTTAACCAGTTAAACGGCTTTGGTGTAGTAGATATCATAATATTTAGTCGGTTGAACTGACTTTTAAAACAGTCATTTATGTAGTAAATATTAATAAAATACAATGAAAATCAATCAAGAAAACCTATAATATCCTGTACTGTAAGCTATCAGTCGGTTTTAGCAAAACTTCGGGATCACAAACAAACACATGGAAAGTCACAAGTTTCAGTGTAGGGGTAACAAAGGAAAAATGAGATTTCACTCTTTTCAAACAGTACACATAACACAGATTAATAATTCAGGAGACTACCACAAGGACACTGGCATAAAATGATTATTTATCTCTTAAAAAATACATTAGACGTAGATATATTTAGTAACCTATTCCGCTTAACTATTCCTCAAGAGTCATAAAAAAACCCTGTAAAAATGGCGTGGCAACACGTCGTGTTCGGGTTCGCAACTGGTCAATCGTCATCCTAAGGATGCCTCATTGAGAGGTGAAACACGTGTCGATTTCTTACAGGTGTTTTTTATGACTCTTGAGGAATATTTAATCGGAATAGGTTACTAAAAATATCTACGTCTATTGTATTTTGTAATGAATTTCCGCAGAGTCACGTCTGAATAAATTAATAAACTCTTTCTCAGAAAAATATTGGTTGAAAGACTTGCCCCCGGTTACTAAAAGCATATTCGTATTTAATTCAATATCTTATCAGTGGCTTAATCAGGTTTTCAGAAGCCGGGTAGCACAATAACGTAATTAATTTTGAATTCGAAAAACTCACGGTATAGTATAATTCTGATATCGGCGCATTTATGTAATGTCTACATTTCGTTAAAATATTCACCGATATGAGCGGTGCTGTAAATTCTGTAGAAGTATCGATAATGTAGCAATATCGGTAAGTACTATAATGTGAATTTGATTAACAATCAATAAGACGGTTGTAGTAGACCTCCTGAAAAGGGTAAAAGACAGATACAACGCTAACAGTTGCCGTATAACACGATTTGGAATGATAGCATTCTTGAAAATCCACACGAAAACACAGTCTTGTCTGTTAGAAAGAATCTAGCGATGAAAGCCCTAAAGCAGTAAGCAAATGATATGCCGGGAGAAGGAACAACGAATATAGTTTTATTTCTACATTTATTTCTAGCTCAATCCTTGATTATCATGAAATCCAGAAAAAACAATAATGATATTAATTAAACAATACACAGGAATAAAAATACACAAGCAGGGGTCATACTATAGTGTTAAAACCATTGTTCCATTGCAAAAAAGAGATGGCACAGTCCTGTTTAGCTCCATCTCCCTTTCGCACTGGAACAAAGATCGTTTTACCACTTCATACTACGGCCCCTGTAGAACAAAAGATGTAAAAAATAAAACATTTAATGAAGAAAAAAACAGCACAGGGTCACAATAAAACCAATACTTTTCAGAGCAACACTGAACACAATTGGACACGGGTAACCGACACATTCAGCGGAACAATTTGATTGTGAGAATTGAGGCGAGTGTCAAGGTCAGCGGGGATTAAAAAAACGATTGTGAAAGCGGACCAAACCTCTCCAGATATAAGCGCCGCCTCATCGTCCTCAACCAAACCAACCATATAATCACACAAATCATCCTGCACCGACAAAAAAGCTGTATCAGAAGCCGTACTGTGAAGTGTTACAGCCTTCATTGTTCCTTTTCCAAAAGGGATGGTGTTATAAGTTCTATACTGGCCGATTTTCAAAGTTCGAATTGATTGGCAATCTTTCGGGAGGGCATTATCAACTTTTATTTTAGGGGACTAACTCTGAATTAGGGAAAAAGCATAATTTTATAAGCATTTTATAAGTGTTGTAGCAGCATTTTTTTTTTTCATTTTTTCGCTGATGCTTCCAAAGTAAAAGTTGGTCATGTTTATGAGTACTTTTACCCTCTGAAATATTTCCGATGAATTAAAAGTCAGCCTGTATAGATCCGTCTCCCTTTCGCACTGGAAAAAGATGGCTCTAACACTTAGTACGGGTCTAGTTAGGGCCATGAGCACTGTTCCAAAATCCAATGCGCAAGAATATTTTAGATCCCGTTATTTCAAAAACGAGATTAGAAGTGGTGCTCGCACACAATGCCAACAAATAGTAGCCGCCATTTCTAACCTAATTATTTTCGTTAAACTGATATCTGGCGTTTCGCTTTTTGTTCATTTTTGCCTTTCATTCGACATTTTTCACTCGAATAAAAAACGTCTGAACAAATATTAATAAAAGTGAAAAAATAATGCATTAGTGAACCGATCTAATGATGTCGGTTTCGGCACTCGGCATCTTTCACTCGCCTACCGAATGATCGAAAAATGAAATGAAAGGGGCAGATGAACATTCCTTCCTATTTTGTCGGTGTCGTGTGAACGAGAAATAAGACAAAAATGAACCTTCACTCGAATGAACTATTCACTCGAATGAAACGCCTGATGTCGGCTTTAACATTTTGCAAATGATTTAAGATAAATCGGTATCAATTTTAAGATTTCGGACAAGAATGAAGGAAATTATATTACATAGTACATTAGTTTATAACATCAAAGTGTTTTAGATATGCGACGATGTTTATGATAAAAATAAATATTTCAAAATGTAACTGAAATCAACAAAAGTTTAAATATAAAATATTAGCATTTAGATGGCAGTAGTTTATCTTTTTAGAATTCCCATGTATTTTCATGAGTTTATAATTGAACACAGGCGAGAATGTACGTGTATCTCTCCTCAGATTAAGACACATTTTGGAATCTCTCGATTGTTAGTTGTATTCATATTGCACGAAAATTTTCTTTTACTTCCGTGATTTTCACCAATAGCACGAAACACTGCTGTGACTTTTCTGAACTTGCAACCTTTTATCTTTTGTGAATTAATAGAACTAGGAATAGAATAATTTTATTTTTGCAAATATGGGTAGATGATAAATCAATAGGTGTACAGAATTTTTTCTTTCAATATTTTTTATCTCATGGATGAATAGATGGTATGGACATTGGTGTGAGAAATTATATGAAAGAAAAGGGAGTGAATGATAGCGTGACAGATGACAAGAGGAGAATGGGAGCAGAAAACGTGTTGCGCCGACTCCAAGTAACATAGGACAAAGGCTGGAACATGATGATTTTTTTAACTCATAGTCATCAAAGAAATATCTTGTGTTCAAATATAAATCATGGATATAGAATACAATTTATAGAAACTTGAAATAATGTGCTATTTACCTTGTGGAAGGGCTGATGGCTGTCACGATTGGGTGAGACAACGATTTCCTGTCCAGTCTGGATCGAACCCACCGGGGTAGACTGAAATCATACCGACATCACATTCAAAATAATACGTAAAGGACTAAATAGTCTCCATTTCTACTAACTAATGTTACAACAAGACAGTTTTATACAGATACCAAGATACTGATATCCCATTTCACTACTGCGACCATGGTCGCTGGGACCAGTATTTTACACTATATTCAAACTCAAACCCAAAGCATTTATTTTGATTGAACCATTTACAAGCACATTTAAATTGTCAAGGAATCAGTCAGTCAGAAATATGAAGCTAGTTGCCCATTCAATTCCCGGAATAGAACGGGCAAGAAATTCCACACTCTTTTAAATAAAAAATATTGGTTAGGTATAGCATCCATATTAAAATTATACATATATTGTAGATAGGTACTGTATTAACCAGGTCCAAGCGACCATGGTCGCAGTCGCCAAAAGGGTTTTATAGTTTCACATGTACATTTTAGAAGACATTCTTACGCATTCGTGTTAGTACAATCAAGAAGTGTTTACGAAAATATTTACTCTCCAAAAGCAATAGCACACTCATGCACATAGTTACAGGCATGCCAAAAACTTTGTAATACAGAAACTTCACAATTTAAAGAGTTTAAAAATGGGGTAGAATTTATTTCCCTAATATTTCACGATAATAGTAAGCCGTCACCACTAACCTTGTCGGACTTATTCCTAACCACATTGGAGGGCGGTGCGTTGCGCAAGATTCGCATCACGTGAATGTTCGTAGGCTGTCCACCAGCAACGAACAAAAGCGGTAAGCATGCATGCAACACCAACGTTAATGAACGAATGACCACAGACCACGCTAATGTAAGAAGAACTTCTTCTTTGGTCACACCATACTATGAGTGGTCAAAGAAATTTCGACTTAATAACAAAGAGATAAAGTCCAAAATAAGAAGTTCCTCAGTTATGACAATTGTTGATGTGGCGAAGTGTTGCAACCAAAAAAAAAGTAGTTTGAGTATAAGTCTCTCAACCATGCTTAAAATAAGCAAGAATTCAATGAAAAAAATCTATACAATCTCTACACAAAAACACACTGATACAGGCATAAAATTTTTATTTTATTAAACAAATATAATAAATTATGCAACTTCTACCATTAGCGATGTTATCTAAGGAAATATAATTCAAACAATTATTTTAATTCATTAATTATTTAGACCATCATCCATTAAGGTACGATAGAAAAAGAAAAAAATATTAACAAAAATTAATGTCCAAAGAACAAATTGTGAATAAATATAATGCCTTTTGATGATGTCGAGGCACGATACGATATTTAACACAGTTCAGGAAATTAGGCAGACAATGAGAAAGCAGTACAAAAACTTAGAGAACTAAGAATCAGTAATAAAAAAATGTGCAAAAGTTGACATGTACAGAACCATGATTTTTCTATTTACATCGCACTTCTGTTGGCAGTAAATAAAGATCACAATTGGCGCATGCGTTTTGACTTGTCCGAAGCACTTGCAGTTATATGGCGAAATGAAGTGTATGTCAACTTTTGCAGGAGGATAAAGCCAGTGAATACAAAACATCCAAGCCAGTGTAAAGATAAATACAGTTTGTGCGTAGAAGGATATCAAGGGAATGTTTGCATCACAAGTGTATCATGCCCTATCGCGCCTTTAACAATTAAGGGGTCATAACAAAATGCTCATATAATTTGAAAACTGTTTTCGAGAAACGTTTCTAAAGAACGCGATAGGACAAATATGTTTAACTTCGGCATTTACGGTGGCATTACAAGATTGTAATGTCACGTAAAATCAAAACCAAGTAATTGAAAAACTAGAGATGCAACAAAGGGTTTAAAAATTAATGGAATTATTATTTTGTTAGGTACTAAAAATAAGAAGAATATAGTGCATGTCCATGCATTTTGTGCGTGCGAAAATATTGTACTTCTTAGTGAATAAATAGGTACAGATGGTCCAATGTCAGCAGTATATAATATTACTTCAGTGTAGGAAAGAGATGAAGCTCTACAGGACGTATAGCTCCATCTCTATCCCCCACTGAAGTAAGATTAAAAATACTGCTGTAAGCAGTGGTGGTAGGCTCCCAGGTTTTGTTATGGTTTCGTATGTTACTATTGCATCACTAATTTCTGCCAATTATGCATGGGTTTAGTCAAAAGCATTGTCATAACGCCAATCATTATTGATAGAAAGATTCTACAAAATGGCTTAAGTACTGGATATTAAAATATAATTATACATTAATTTTACTCAAAAAGCTTAAACTAAAGAAGCCATTAAGTAGAATGTTCTGTATATGGTGGCTTTAAACAGTGTGTAAACAGAGGCTCGTATAAGCTTAGCTCTCGTGCAAGATCAAACCTTAATTAAATACCAGTATAAACTAAATTTCTGGATAGCATAACATCACCATAACATTGGATATTGCGATGAAAATATGACAATATTATTTTTGTTATCTAGAATCCTAGTTGGTTCAAAGTAGCGTCCGCTTTCAAGTAAGTATAAAACTTAGTTGAAAGTCGAATATTGTTACATGCTAGGTTAACCAGTTAATCTAGCGATACACACATTACAATTAATAAAACATAACCCGTCCTTCTTTGAAGTCGGGTGTTAAAATAACTCATACAGGCGATTCTTGGTTTCTTGGTGCAATATCTAAAATTCAATTTCAATATCTAATAAAAAGCTCCCAAATCGCAAAAAAAAACCTTAGTTATCGGAATTATTTCGATATTGTGCGCAGACACTGACTAACATGGAATTTTTCAAGTACACTGAAATGTCTAAGGATTCCCGACCTATTTGTCAAGTCTGTGATAATTTGATAAGAATCCTATGATTATGGACGAAAATAGAGTTGGAAAAAATGCTGTCTCGGTAACTACAATTGGAATGTGTGTTGAACAAACGATATCAGTTTCGAGTTGAATGAGATTTAGACCGATACGTCTTGATATTAAGATAACATTGCAATTCTAGTCAGATTATGATGACACGACGGAAAACTTTTTTCATTGTATTAAAGGACCTAAATAGGTGATTTCGCTATCTGGGTATCAGTAGGTTAGCCGCTACTGTACGAATGGGTTCATAATTCTGAAAACTGAAGCCATAGACAGTGAAAGGCTTTTGAATTCAGTAAAGCAAACTAATTAATGGATGAGAGGGCGGACTTTGATTTTGTGCATGTGGAGGCAAATGTATTTTTTTTTCGGAATCAACTACTATATTTTATGTTCTTGTATCTTTATCAATGTAAAACTGTCAAATTACTTATGTTTTGGACTGACAGGAACTGTTTAATTTGACAGTATACGATAAAATCGCTACTTACGATTTAATTATCATTTCAGATACCAAGAATCGCGTGTATGATTGTCAAGGAGCGCGTCCACTTATCGGCAAGAATGCAAATACTTCTCGTATCGGTATTATCAAGGACGCGGCATGCGTGTGACTTTCAAGAGCCACGGACTCCGCCTTTAAGTGAACGAAAGCAGGGGCGTAGCCCGATATGTAAAAACTAAAATCGAGTCAAGACTAAGTTGACCGGATTTTTCTTCTTCATGCCAGGTTATAACGCTTTGGTTGCTAACGTTAACAATTGCGACGGTCCCGGACTTGCCTGTGAAAATTGCTTATTATTACACTAAAGGCTATATTCCCCATCCAGATTCAAGTTAGCAACCCTAGCCTCTACGCCCAAGAACGTTTAATATAATGAAAGGAGCATACAAGTGAGGGTTGTCATGCTACGGAATTGTTTACCATGGTCTTGCCG
This sequence comes from Lithophane socia, assembly GCA_947522985.1. Taxonomy (NCBI): domain Eukaryota; kingdom Metazoa; phylum Arthropoda; class Insecta; order Lepidoptera; family Noctuidae; genus Lithophane; species Lithophane socia. The sequence goes on from OX383267.1 coordinate 5,981,117, forward strand.
GTCCAGTCGAACTCGCCGTCGTCTACGTAGCCGCGGCGGTCGAACAGGTCGCGGAACATCCGCCGCAGCTGGTCGTAGTCCGGCGTCTCGAAGAAATCGAGCCGGCGCACGTAGCGTAAGTACGTCGCTAACTCTTCGGGATGGCCTTCGCATAGCACCTGAGGACCAACAGAACTTTAGCAGGAAACGAAAGGATCTAAAATTCTCCTGCCCTAATCCCAATTTATTTGATGTCGGCGCAAGACGTCTTTTTCTTCAATACTTCTCTATTAGGGCCGGCGCCCTCTGGCAGGACGGCAAGGGATTTTTATGCGACGAATAGAAATTGAACTTAATAGTACAATAAAATTTAAATGTCAACGGCTACGATGCAGCGGTATCCTTAGGCATGCAGCGACGTCCTTACGCATCACCATTGAAATTTCAATGTTATTGTCATACACATAAGTTATATTTCTATTTGTCGCATAAATATCCTTTGCCATGCCGTGCCGCTAGTGGGCGCCGTCCCTTAGTCGTCATCTTGGTAGTCATCCCCTTTCAAGCTAGACTAGACTCTTCTTCATAACATCTTTCACACACTCCATCTATCATTTCTCTGATCTTCCCCTAGTCTTATATCCACAATCATACTCAAAACTTTCCTCACATTTTCTTAATTCATTCGTATCACATGCCCTGACTATGAGAACCGATTAACCGACAAGAGACGAGAGGTGACAGAAGATATTAACTATTTCAATGATAACGGTATCAGGACCTTCTATAAGGTACCGGTTAACTCCAAACGCGTCCCCGGAGACAAGAAATTTCACCTCTCGACTTAAGGAAGATTTTTCTACATATTATGAAACTGAGGTCATTGATTGGCAGTGATAATCTGTTAGGTATATTGTAACTTCGCTACTTCACCATATCTGGGCAAAAACATTGTCCAAGTCCATATAAGGTATTATTTATTATATAACATAACATAACATAATCAGCCTATAATGTTCCCACTGCTGGGACACAGGCCTCCTCTCTATGAGAGGGATTTATTATATAAATTATATTATTCTGATTTAGTTATTTATCGTTAATGATACATTCCATCCAGATTCATAAACGAACTAAGAAAAAAATTCTTGAAAAGTGCTTCAACTAGATATCTCAAGTCAATCGCAATCTAGCCTAATCCTTACTGATATTATAAATGCGAAGGTGAGTTTGTTTGTTTGTTACACTTTCACGCTATAACGGCTGAGCGGATTTGGATGAAATTTAGCACATGGGTAGACAGACCATGACACGGAAAAGGACATAGGCTACTTTTCATCCTGGATCGCAGACGAAGTAGCGGGCAACAGCTAGTAATATATATATATATATATATATATATATATATATATATATATATATATATATATATATATAAATATTAGTAGCTTAGCTACATCGATCGGGTATAACGTATCTGTAGAACAAAAGTCGTCATTGATTACGTCGAACAATTCTTACTCATCCACGTTGATAATTTTATGCATATCTTTCCGTATTTTTTAATGATTCAATAAATATTTTTAGTTCTAATCTCTGATAAGATTAGCTGTCTTAATATTTTACTGCAGGAAGTCCGACTTCGTTTTTATAATCGTCATATTAGCCCTTGAACAATTGAATAGCTTCTACGAGTAGCGACACTCGTTGGTGCTAAACATTATGTTCGGGTCAGCACATATTTGATTCAGAAATATTTGTTGAACAACAAACCGGACCCGAAGCAATTAATACACATATTCGGCTTTCATTCGGATCGTAGCGATCGGCAAACTCTTTTCGGCATCTACCCTAGCTGAATGATTTTTCAGGTCGGTTCGGCACGATTAGAGCTAAACCGAGTGGCTTTTCCCCGAACATAAATATATATATTCGATTTTGCCACCCGGCTGTAGCTTATCATGCCGATGGCAGTGGCACCTGCGCTTTAGGCGTGCTACGGGCGTGGGCCCGTAGCACGCCTAAAGTGCAGGTGCCACTCTGGGAATGAAGGTAAGTTCCTTGAGCTTCGCTCATTTATCTAAGTACCGCGTGTTTGCATACTTCGGTTCACAGTTCTAAACGATAATACTTGAGCGAAGCTAAACGAATTTAGAGCCGAGTTTGGCGCACCCTAGATTTTGAGCCCCATACCACCTTGTTTTTATTGTAAGTAAGTATCTTTTTACTATGCCTAAGCTATTTTATTGGGAGAAAAGGAACGTTTAGTCTTTATAAGGAGTATTGTATAGAAAGATGCAGCTTGCTCACTCCTAATTAATTATTTCTTGCCGATATACAAGGTAAAGTAGAACGAAAACCTCTAGACACTTGAAAACATCTAATTCGGCAGTCAAGGAAGGATAATTATAATGATATAATTTTCCTCATTCCATGAAGGAAACTAGCACACAACTAGATTATAACTGTCTTAACATGTCTAAGACCGAACAAGGACGGAGCGACGGAGCGCCCTAAAAACCTAATCTTGACCTCAATGCAATAACAATGTAAATAAATGAATTCGCCTCAAATATTTAGTGACCTTTCATTTTGCTACAACTGTTAGTGAGTGTTCCAATTGTATCGTGACAAGCACAGTGCAAATATAAATTTGCCCAAAGTTGCTAAACCTATTAATTCCTCGATTTGTCATTTCTCTTGTTATTTTCTGAAGAACCCAGTGAAAACAGCTAAGCTGAAGAATCCAGTGGAAACAGCTTATGCTGGGGCTACACTTCGCGTTATCGCGAACTTTCCTTTTTGCGCTCTCTGTTGCTCAGCGAGACATCGAGGGGTGTGCGAGAGAGAGCGCACGAAGAAAAGTTCGCGATAACACGAAGTGTAGCCCCAGCATTAGCTGTTTCCACTGGTTTCTTCAGCTTAGCTGTTTCCACTGGGTTCTTTAAGTGTAGCCAGCCAGCATCAGAACGTAAGTCGATATCGACTAAATAGGCATAACGAAACAGTGAGAAGGTTGATCCTATGTGTAGGTCAATCAAATGTAATTGGTATTATCTCAAAATGTGATCGTGTGATCGTATTGATAAACAGTGATAAGTTCGTGCCATTGATAGTCTGATACCGTCATCAGTGAAATATGGTATAATAATTATCTTAGTCTTTCCTCGTATATAATACTAGCTGTTGCCCGCAACTTCGTCTGCGATCCAGGATGAAAAGTACCCTATGTCCTTTTCCAGTTCAAAGTCTACCCCTTTGCAAAATTTCATCAAAATCCGTTCAGCCGTTTTAGCGTCAAAGCATAACAAACAAACTCACTTTCGCATTCATAATATTAGTTAGGATTAGGATACTGGGATAAATATAATTATCTCAATAATATATAATGCATTTATCGGTTCGTCACGGCTTTATAGATTGGGGGACTTTTTCTATCGATATCGGATACAAGCTTCTGTGTGCGACTTCGTCTGCGTGAAATGGCGACCGCACTCGGCCCAACCGCGTCGCATCGCATCGCCCGCCCGCGTAATACTTCGTTTTCACTTATCGTTGTCCCTGACTATATTTTCTTTTTGCTAGAATCCGCGTAATAGACTATATTACCTTCCTCAAGAATTGTGCTATCAAATGCAAAAGATTTTTTCAAAGCCGACTGAAAGTTTCCAGCGATTAGCGAATTCAAACAAACAAACTCCTGCAATTTTATAACATTAGTATAGATATCCAACCCAGCTTTCCTGATAGTGTTGTGGTGAATCAGCTTATAGAATCCGTATTTTCGATAACGAACCGAATCGATTAACCATGGTAAGATAATTATTCATACTTTGCCATGGCAATGATTCGCAATCTTATGGCATGACGTCAATGTCGATTCGTCGCTAGTAAAACTTCGTCAAGTCGACAGCAGGTGAAACTATAATAAAAGTACGGTATCGAATCAAACATGGCTACGGCTAGTTGTGTTACAACAGGGGGCCTAGTTTACTAATTTACAAACGTGTCAGCGGTCTCGCAATGATCAGTTTTTGACAGATATGCCATACAAAATCTGTCAAAAACTTATCATTGCGAGGCCACTGACACGTTTGTAAATTAGTAGACTTAGCCCGCTGGGCTAGTGTAATATTGTCTGTAACTGTAATCATCCTCATCATTTCAGCCGAAAGAAGTCCACTGCTGGAAATAGGTCTCCACCACTTGGACCGGTTCTCTTGACCTAATCCCCATGTATTTGGAGTCGGCGCAACATGTCTTTTTCTTCCATACTTCTTTATTGTTCGTCATCTTGGTAGTCACACCCTTTCCAGCCATATCATCTTTTGCACAGTCCATCCATCGTTTCTTTGGTCTTCGCCTACTCTTAAAGCCATCCACATCAACAACAACATCAACTACATCCACTGTAATATCGACAACAATCGACTAAGCATATCACAGAATGCTGGACATAGGGCTCTCCCAAGTTCCGCCACATCCAGCCTGTGCCAGCCGCCCGTATATTCCATTTCATCACAAATATCCAGGATAAAAAGTAGCCTATAGCCGTTTGTCCACCGTCACGTCAATGGGACGTCAACGACAACGAGATGACGGCCCGAAGGACACATACATTTACTATGGCCGCGTGTCCACCGCAAACCACCACCGGGACGTCACCTTCGGTTCGAATTCTCGTTTCTCGTTGACGTTGTGCGGTGGACAGTGTATGTCCTTCTCCATGTCTTTCACTACCTATTTGTCGAATTTCATAACGATCGGTTCAGTGGTTATGATATTAGTGCAGATGTATGAATACGTACCTCTATAGGCGTCGCTCGTTTGGTGTCACCAATTTTTTGGTATCGCTCTTTAAGTGTATCAGCTTTTAAACCCTGCCAGGGTAAGGAACCACGTAAAAAATACATAAACATATGCCCAAGAGCCTCTAGGTCGTCGCGTCTAGATTGTTCTGAAAAATATAAACAGACATGTTAGTTTAAGTATGAATTATTGTATGGAGTTGCATGTTGAATACAAATTAGAGCATATTTCCACGAACTATTTGAATGTACAGAATGTACTATACAATGTTTAAATGTCATTAAACTTTACCAAGGTTAAAAGGGTGATTTACACATCCTTGTATCCATATATAATATTACAGGTTTTACTTAGTCTATAATGTTTCCACTGCTGGTACAAAGGCTTCCTTGTAGGAGTGGGCCATTATTCACCACGCGGGCCCAATTCGGGTTGGTGGAAGTCAAATGTCTTAGAAATTTTGGTTCTAGGAAATGCCGGTTTCCTCTCGATGATTTAGTACCTTCGCCGTTGTTATAAAATACGGTAAACGTTAATACATTACCTTTTCCTAAATGTGTGTTTATTGACATGTATCTTGCAGTCCCAGTAAGTGACTTGTGTTCCCGATATGGAATATGTTTGTTTGTCTCTAAGTCTATATATTCTTTGGCCAAACCAAAATCTGAAATACAACAGACATATCGATTAATTTAATTATTTATCGAAAGAAAAAGATAGGTACAAAACATGAACAGCTACACAAAAAGTTGAATATAAATAATTGCCACTACTGCTAAGACCGCTAAATTCAATGACCTCGTAATGACGTCCATTTTATCAGTTTAAGAATATGTATTCAATACATCAACGGTACGATCGATGACTGTTCAGTGTTCATTGTAAGATTTGTAATCAAATCACACGATTTAAACTTAGTACTGACATACTTCTGAAAATTGATTCATAAATATTTAAATTCAAACATGTTATAGGTACAGGGAACGTATAACATGAACGACGCCATCTAGGGAAAGTGCCTATCTTAAATAATGCAGAACGCTCATTTAATTCAAGGGCGCCTTCTTTTTATTTTTTGTGACTCAAAAAAACAGCGTTCCTTATTGTTCTAGACTTTCTAACTTGAACCGCGAATCGATATGATATTGAGTTCCTCTGATGTTAGTTTATCCCACGCAATGCATAATAATATGCAGGGTTACCCATCATCACTCATACATCGAATTACAAGTAACGCTGTATATGAACCTACATGTAAAGTAGAAAAAAACCCTTTACAATTCTTACTAACTTAGAACACGAGTAGTAAACCACAGACCTCGTCCTAAGATTGTATTACTTCACTAGTGTTATATCTCATTACCTAATCGCTCTGACGCGATCATGAATGAGACCTTATCACTTAGCGAAACGAGCCGATGTCTCTAGTAATGTTTCATTACACAAATGACTCTCATTGACACTGCCCATTATAATTGGCGTGACTTCTGTATTAACATCGGCGTGGGTTTTACTGTCGGCCATCATTATTTTTGTGTGTAATAAAATTTGCTTCTAGTTTATGAGGAGTTTGAGGTCAAGTCTTGGACTTGACTTATGTCAGTTCTACTAACGTGTCTGGTTATTTCTGGTCCAGATTCATGGTTAATTATGCTTAGAAACAGCTTCAGATCAAAATAGATGTCTTAAAGATAGCTCTTTAAAATGATTGTGATGATAATGTAGAAATTATGTCAAGTACAAGTTTATATACAGTTCAGCAGTAAATATGTATTTCCTAATTTTCATATTATAATTACAACATAAAAATAAATTAAATCATTCTAATTGGCTTATTTGTAATATACCCAAGAGACAGACGGTATTGCCATGTAATATAATTATAAAATTTAAATAAGAATTAACTTCGTGCGAATCGCCTTAGATGACGATTCGCCCCTTTCGGAGGAGTGAATTCGTGCGGATAGACCAATTAGCCTTTTAATTTAATAGTACGACTATGGGCTTAATACATTAACGTAAAGCCTTTATAATCTCTTCAAAGATCATAATCGTTACGTGAATACAGTCATAGTAGCCAGCCAGTATCTAGAATTATCGTGTTATCAACAATCACAATCACACTATTAACGAAGTCATATAAGTACTGAATAGTCCACTAGTATAATAATGTCATTCCAAGAACTGCTAATATTTTAACAAACCACTGTTAACGGTAGCTATTAGTGAAATTGCACGCATTCAAAAGAATTGGAAGTTTCAATGGCAGAATTCAAGCACTTCGCTTGTTTTTTTTTTTAAGTCAGGGCTAATGTGTGGCCATGTGTCATCAGGCCGTTCATCCACCGCACTGTGAACGGGACGTCACCGAGAACGAGATGACGCCGCCGAAGTAGCGACATGCCACAGTACATTTACTATGGCCGCGTAATCTCGTTTCTCATTGACGTCCCGTTCACGGTGCGGTGGACAAACAGTGTCATGCTATGACATAGAAAAATGTTGCATACAGTACCTAATAAATATTATTCAAATCGAGCAATGAACTATTGCAGAATTTATTATGCATTTCGATCTTATATCTAAAGCAAAATAAGGAAATCGTCGGGGTAATTAAACGAACCAGTTAACAAACGGCTGTTGTACGTTGTTGTTTGTACAACAACGTACAACAGCCGTTTGTTAACTTTCATTTTTAAATACTCATGACTCAATCCGATAATCATGACAACGTAATTTGAATAATCAATTAAGCGTATAATTACACGAAACAAAATTATGACAAATATGGTACAGTTGCGAATGTAAACATTGGCACAGTTTCAATGTTCCAATAGAGTCGCGAAAATTTGAATATTTCCATTTTCATGTCTCACCCTCATACATTGCGTCTTTGACCTTAAAACCCAACTCTATCAGGCTTAACACTTTCACTTAAGGTTAAGTATAGGCAACAGGATAAAATCGACGGCAAAAAAAGAAAAATCTCCATAGTTGACGACCTCGTTATCTAGTCGTCGCAAGCGCTACTACTGGCTCTGAGCATGAGGTTCGATTCCCATGTCGGGCAAAATGTTTGAGATTTGTCTAAATAAAACGCAATGTCGAAACGAAAAAAAAAAAAATTCATGTCCTACTCATAGTTCCAGAGATAAAAAACAAACAAATTAATAAAACAAACTCTTCAGCCGTTTTTATTTATTGTTGTTATTATAGATTTGTGGCTATACGGCCCAATTTTGGTGGAAAAGTTAATATTTGACACATAAATGTGATACATACAGCTGTAGTAACTGTAAATATTTACTATGGGTGAGTCATTGACCTCTTTACAACATACAGTGGTGAGTAATAAAGATTTTTAGTTCGAGGTATTTTCTTCCCTTTTACTTGAGTGCTAGGTTTGGCCTGATTTGACTACAAAGGCAACTAAGTATCTAGGTATAAAATGACACATTTTTCCGAGAATACAGTATGAATGGGAAAATACCTTTTTTGGATACAATACAATTTAGCGCTAAAAAAAGATATACATATAAGTAAATCGTGACTTACCAATGATGTGAATGATTTTTTCCCTTTTAGTTGCAGTTCTACCTATTAAAAAATTCTCCGGTTTAACATCTCTGTATATTAGGTGTCTCGTATGGACATACTCGATACGATGTAACTGAAACAGACATGGAACAGAATTAGTTTATGTCATCACTTGTCACTATCAATTGACGACGGCATAAATCATTTCATTGAAGGGCATATCATTACATAATTGAATATTGATGCATCAAATAATTTAGTATCAAGAAGTGGTCAATATGTCAAGCGATTCTGTAGGTAAGCGTTTCTAAATTGTTGTGTTATTAATTTATTATCTTAAAATGGATTTCTTTTTCAGAATTTTGACGCTGTTTTTATGAACGACTAGCTGCGCGGCTACGCCAGTGTGGACCCTATTTACTTAATTATTTGTCTAAAATAAAAGTAGCTAAGTTACTCCTTATAACATCAGCTATCTGCCAGTGAAAGACCCGTCAAAATCTGTCAGTCCAGCCGTTTCGGAGATTAGGTGGAACTAACAGACAGACAGACATAAAAAAAGAATGTTGTTTTGCTATAAGCACCGCATAATACTTTCATATGCATTTATTAAAAACCTGTTATTTTGACATTACAGACACTTCAATTTGATTTATTTGTATGTATGTATAATGTAGATTATCAAGTAGGTATCAATATCAACCATATCGACTTAAAGATCCAGATTTAATCAACTGATATACACTTTTCTTGCCAATTATTATGTAGAGTATTTTCCCACCAAGTAAAATATATTTCTGAGATATGAATCTACTCGTCCCACTTTTACAATCTTTCCTTGCCCTAGGGATCGAGTTACAGGACCGCTTGAAGAGCTTACACATCATTAAAAACGTAGGCTTGGGACATTTCCTCAAATTGCGTACGATATTGCCAATCTGTACCTACATAATTATGAATTAAAGTCGCTTTTCGTGTTTGTAAGTCCGCGTTGTTCTTCTAAACCCCGCAACAGATTTTGATGAGGTTTTCACCATCGTCGTTTAGAGAATTTATTCCGGAAGGTTTATGTGTATAGTACGTTATTATTAATATTAAAGTTTAAGTTTAGTAAGTACATATAACTAAGAAATCTCGATGTTTTGTCAAGTCGTAAAAACTAGGCTAGGCTAACAGCTAGGGTAATTTAAATCTCTAGGCTCTAATTCGCCCATTACTGATTTGCTTATCAATGCAAGCGTTTGTTCGTCGCATTGCATCAGTTACGTCACAATAGTCTACCAGTTAAAGCGCTCTCTACAATCATATTTCTTGAACGCTCTTGCAAGTCAGTGCTGTTATTTAAGTTCAATGACTTATAGAAATTGATTTTAGCTAAAGTAATGGTTGAGAGATAAAAAAAAAATACATTCGAAATTCTTACCTACGATTTCAATATTATGCTTGATTGTGCAAAATATATAGAATAGAAAACGCATATTGACTTACCAACTGCATAGCGATCATTAATACAGTCTTTAGAGAGAATCGACGGCCACAGAGATCGAACAGATCCTCCAGCGATGGCCCCAGCAGTTCCATCACCAGTGCGTTGTATTTACCGCAAGGGCCGAAGTAATACACCTCCGGTATGCCCTCCGCAGTCGACGGCGCTACAGGAGCCACGGGAATTAAGGGAAGGAGGGGGAGGAGACAGACCGAACACCATTAAATACTTACTCACATTTCAATACACGAGCATTGCTCTCGCACGCACCTGTACGACACAACACTGTAGCCGATATTTACAAATTACATCATCAAACACGACAGGACACGCGAGAGCATTGCTACGTGTTTAGCTTAATACAGAAACATAATAAAAAAAAAAAAACACATTTAGACGGGCCATTACAACGACCATGATCACGGCGTGCGAACCCTCGGATGAATGAGAAACATTTGGATATCGGTTACGGTGCTGTGTCAAGAGACAATCACCTATCTACCGGAGAATTGACACGGGACTTACGAGCTGCATAGCAATCATAAGGACCGTCTTGAGTCTGAACCTTCGGCCGCAATGTACGAACAGGTCTTCGAGCGAGGGCCCTAACAACTCCATGACCATGGCGTTGTAGCGGCCGCCACATGTTCCCAAGTAGTACACTTTTGGTACGCCCTCTGGGTAAATTTTATATTGAGTCAGCTAGATTATTGACTAAATAAACTACGTTATGACTTACGACCAAATGCTGTAATGAGACAATTATCGTATGGGAATAGCTTACTATTGGTGCCGACAGTTATTTAGGTATCCCGCTATTCATTTCCTTACATCAGACATAACAAAGATAACATTTCAATATATTATGGGTACAAGCTACAATTACAAGACTAATTGATCATCAAGACCATTTCGAGCATACAACTCAGTATACAATAGGTGCACTCGTAGGTTAGTCACATCTCTTCGTTTTGCAATGATTGTGATTCACCATTTTAAAATGTTTGGTAGACGGATATTAAGCTTAAATCAGTAAGTACAATCGCAGGCTGTCTGTCTCTGTAAAGAATTTTCGTAACATCATGCTGTTTAAAATTATTCATACAATTAGGGCAAAACTCACCATGCGTGCCTAATAACTTGTAAAATCGGTATTCTAGATGCAATTGGGGAGCCTTTGACTTCATAGGCTCCATCTTAATCGCTACATGTTCATTGTTGTAGAGATTTTTTCCTGCAAGAGAAAATAAAATTTTAGTTAAGTGCAATAAATGTGACCCAAAATGAGGAAGTAATGAATGTCGACTGTCTGTATTACGAAAAAGTCTTATTTTTCTGACACAGTTATGTTTGGACAGTCTTTTGTCAAAATCAATCTGCCAAGCCTTTTCCAACTATGTTGGGGTCGGCTTCCAGTCTAACCGGATGCAGCTGAATACCAGTATTTTACATGGAGCGACTGCCTATCTGACCTCCACAACCCAGTAACTGGGTAATACGATATCCTTTGGTTAGACCTGGTTGTCAGACTTTCGTGCTTCTGACGACTCGTAACGACTGTCAAAGATCCACAAATGACAGCCTGACCAACGGCTTAACGTGCTTTCCGAGGCACGGAGGAGTCTCGATATGTGAAAATGGTCACCCATCCACGGACCAACCCCGGCAAGCGTAGCTTAACCTGATGGATCTACCCGAGCGGCTGTTATTACTTTGCCACGAGCTCCTCCTTTGGACCGTCTTTTGTAAACATTTTAAAAATAAAAACAACTCTGATTTAATTAAATACAGTATGTTCTGAAAAGTCTGGCTCACTAAAACATTTCAAAGTTATTCTCAACGTCACAAACTTGAGTTATCGGTGTTATCATCGATCATAAAGATCGTCATAGTTTCGTATCTACATAGAATTAGATCACAATAATCAATATCTTATCGGGCGGACAAATTAAATGGAACAACAATGTTTGCTGGTTGTTATAAAGTAAGCGAGGCGGTGACATAGAAATTAAATTAGGTAACGCAAATGACGCTGACGCTACCCCGCGTTCGGTAATATAATAACAAAGTTGGGAGCCGGGACTAATGACATCTTGAAGACTGAAATCCTGATTATGTTCGATATATTATCTTCCATTATTGCAGCTCAATAATTGCGAGTAGTTCGATAAAATGCAATCCAGGAACTAACTCATGGACGTCGTCAGTTCTATCAAAATTACCTAGTAACGACTCAAAATTTTTGATGAGACACACTGCAACAAGCATCTACCTCAAATAAAGTAAAATCAGTCGACTCGATAAACAAAACAAAATAAGATTTTCAATACATTTGAAAATCTTTGGGAAAAACCAGTTCAAGTAAAACAATCGATTCTGTAATGAGTACGAATAGCGATATAAGCACTAATGGCCTAACAAGATGCTATTAATTCTAATTGCTCTTTAGATTACATCGTTACGGTAAAATGTTAAATGGAGGAAACAATTAAATAACCCACACAGGAAACTAACCAGGAGTAGCCTGTTACTTTTTATTCGTGGGATTTTTAGCTTGATTAATTCCACCATGAGTGGTACATTTTTTAAAACACCATTCGGAAAGTAAATAATGTATGTATCGGCTTAATCACCACACGCACGTGTCCGCAATAATGTTATTTTCAGTGACGCGAGGTTGAATCCAATTCTCATCCGCACGCAGCCATATAGGTAATCTCCCAGACAATACCCATATGAAACCTTACTGCCTAGAAAATAAGGTTCACGACCTCACGTGTTGAGCCCTGACATTTCAAAAAAGTATATGATATTCTACCTAACTACTTTGTTTAAAAGATTTCGTGGTCGTTGTAAAGTGATCATATTATATGGCACGTGTGAACGGTGGCTGAGGCTCATTTGAAAGCGTTTTCGAATACTGACAGCGAAAGAATGAGTCATAAGTCTTCCATTATTACAGAGGTCCTTTGTTACGTTGCCTGCCTTCTACCTGCTGGATGAATATTTTAAGTTTATAGGCTGTACGAGAAATAACGATATACTGACGTTACTATAGATAGCATAACAATTACAGGCATGTCAATGCTTAACCGTTTATGAACAGATATTTTCTTCTCCTCAAGACATTAATCGAATGATTCCCTTTTATTTATCTAAGCTACAACATAAATCAAGTTTCCCAAAAGCAATGAAAGCCCAAATAAAAAACCAAGACAGAGCGCTGCGAACAATACAGTGAAGCAGGCCAAAACTACACCTCCGCTCTGTGGTATACACGCTCGCTCGCACACATTTACAATCAAACTACACCTCACTAAGTGCACACATGTTTAGGAAACCGGCCTCACGTCACTGTTGACAGCGATCTGTCTTGGTTTTTTATTATAACTGACTGAGGCCTCAGTTTCTACGATATCGCAAAATATTTCCGTAAGTAATATACTTACTTACACTTTGCAAACATTAGTTTCGCTTTCTCCGCCTGAAGATAACGGATCTCCAGACACCATCAAAATAAAAATGTTTTTGTATCGCATAAAGCAACGTGCAACAATAATATTTATGTGTATACTGTGATGGAAAGCTTGCTAGCCTTTCGAATACAGACAGCATAGTGACCTATTTTCCCTCAGCTGGCTCTTACAATAGGGACATTTACATTCGATTCACTCTATTTCCTATCAGTTCAAGATCTTCATGACAATGATAAGTTGACCTTACCAAAAGTATTTTGCCGATGCCGTGCAAAGATTTGGTTCCACTATCAATAACATTCGCAAAATGATATCATGCTAACAATATTATTTCTTACAGAAAAATCTCATTTCCGTCGTCTCCACGCAATCAGTTCAATAAATGAGAAGCCAGGTACTTATTACAGTCAGGGCTGGCCATAATAAATATCGCATCTTTACGCATGACGAAATTATATACGGAGAAACTGAACAGCAAAATGTGCCGGTTGTAAAATCCAGATGTTTAACTTCCACATAAATCTAACAAAGTTTTGGGAAAGAGACTATTACGTATTGCTAAAAATGAGTGCAACAGCGAAAGGAATGTATTTGTTTTCATTATGGCAGTTCTGAAGACTGACAAGGACATTACTGGACTCTTCGTTGAAATTGGAACATAGGGTGTGTCTAAAATAGTCACTATTAATAGCTTTACATATTTCAGTAAGCGTGCAAGGTCGGCAAGACGCGTTGTTATGAGTATGTCATTGAGTGACTTAAGTACATTTAGCTGTGAAGGAGAATGTAAAAAGACATGGCGTCTCCTTTTGAACATAACTACTTATTACTAACAGCAAACAGGATAAGCTGCTTCGTTTTTTTGTGGTCCAAACTCTCATCCTATGCGTCATCATTCAACGCAATTTCGAAGGAGTAGAAAACCAATCACTTATGATTCATCGTATCAAAGTTCGTTGATTAGAATCGCGTTGTGAGTTCTTGTTTTTATTATTTGGTGTTAAAAATAGATTGTTTTCCAAACCTAGTGATAGACACGTGCCAATTTTAACGAAACCCATTAGATACCGATCTACCTGTAGGGTTATTCACTGACCGACTAACATAAAAACCCTTCTCGAATCGAGATTAAAGATTGTCTGCATAAATATTACATTCAAAACATTTCCATTGAACCCACTCGAGGTATTCACAAGCAGATCTCGAAAAGGGCAACATTCCCAGAAAGCAGAAATCCTTTTTTCGCATACGTACTAAAAATAGGGTAAACTCCTTTGTTTGTGGAATGAAGAGTTTCACACAAACGCAGATTACTGTATGATCGAGGACGCTGATTTCACATGAGGATTTTATAAACATCAGTGGCCAGACTGTTCTTCAACGAATTATAAAGACATGTGTTCACTTACCGAGCCTAAGTTCACCGAAGTTACCGCAACCGATCTTCTTGCCGACGCGGAAATTAGGCCCCACCATAAGAACGCCCGAAGACGAGGTGACGGAGTGCCTCGAGGTATGCATCGCGCTGCTGCCGCCCACACCACGCCCACCCACCGCACCGGCTGCGCTGCAATAGTGTACACACAGCTTAAGATCATGTAGATTGTAGGATATTCAAGCAGATTTTTGTCTGATTGAACTTTACTTATGTGAGAAATACTTGTCATTAGAGTAATATTTACGAAGGAGTGATAGAATTGGCACTATGAACCGCTTCAAAGCATCAAAAACTATAAATTATATATTCCAAATTAAAGAGCACCCGGATTCATGAACAAAATTATCAGTAAGGTTAGCGATATTTGTATAGCAATGCAGTATCGATTACAATATAAGAATGACACAATGTTATCTCTTATATTGACACAACTTTTACCATTCAATCCGATATCTTCGTACTAAGTTCAGATAATGGATGGTTTACTTATAATATGCAAATGTTAAAGTATCATTCATACGAAAATCTTCATTTAAGTTATAAAAGTGCCTAATATCGATCGATGGATACGATCTTGGCAAAAACACTAAGTAAAGTGTCGTTAGACGATTTTTCCAGGACCTTCCATTGCAGCGAGTAATCAGGGTGTTCGAAACAATAATCAAGGTTGGCTCATGTACAAAAGTCATACATATACAGGGTTATTTATTGGTTATACGTCGAATGTAGGAGAGGTCATTTGCAACCAAATGACCCCTATGCCAATGTCAACCATTTTCGAGTAATTTGACATTTTATATTTTAGAATGAATTAAATAA
Organism: Lithophane socia; assembly: GCA_947522985.1. Classification (NCBI taxonomy): domain Eukaryota; kingdom Metazoa; phylum Arthropoda; class Insecta; order Lepidoptera; family Noctuidae; genus Lithophane; species Lithophane socia. Next base: position 5,996,661 of record OX383267.1, read on the forward strand.
AAATTTCAAATGACTCGAAAAATTTTGACATTTGCATACGAGTTAAAAGGGGGTCATTTGGTTTTAAATGACCTCTTCTACATCCGTAGAGATTGCTGACTTATTTATAACCAATAACCCTGATAAATTTTAATAAAATAAGTAAGCAGTGCTTAACCAAATTTTAATAGATGCCTGGTTTCCGGGCCGGCCCTTTTATATTAGTGTCTGCCCCTGATGATCAAAGTATCGTCGGAAAATTCTTAATTTTGAACAATGAATATCGTAGACTTTTGGCCGTATTCAAAGGCTCGTTTACAGGAAACAATATCAAATTGCCTGTTGAATGTCTAATTAAGTAGAAGTCGAGTGTTTTAAGAGTTTCAATAAATATAATAACAAAGCGATAAAATATCACGGCTATCTGATAAAGCTAGTAAGTAACTACCGGTAATTATAAAATATTAACCCTCATTCTAGAAATTAAAATGTTAAAGCTACATTATTCCATTTACCAGCATTTTATACAAATGGGCTAGTTACTGGTTACTGGATGTAATTAAAATCAGTTCATCACGCGACTGTAAACACTGAAAGGTACTCGATTACGCGGAAAATGGTTTTGAGTGAAAAACCATCGATTGGTTGGGTCCCATTGAACGCTAGGCGACTTCGAAGTAGACCAAGGTCAAAATCGCAGAACGACCAGCTACAAACAGACTGAGACAAATCAATCTAAATAGAAATTGGAGGGTCAACCTTTAATAGCGAACAGAGGTGGAAAATGGAGAAGACCTTTGCCCTGAAGTGAGAAAAGAAAGTTTACGCTATGTATGATTATTGGTTTATTTCTACGAGCGGAAAAATAGTGCGTGATATCGTTTAAAATCTGTAGAAAACCATTGAAGCACGTCTTTTTGACGTAGGACTGGGCAGAGTGATCCTTTATGATGAGACAAATAATCTTGATCGTTTACAACGGGGACCGAGCGTCGTCTCGTGACGCAACTTGAGACCCATCATCAGCATGTTGTTATATGATTGACTGAGTTCATCCTTGCAGCTTGCTAGCTTTTTCGATGAAATTGTCGAGGAAAAGCTGCAATACCTTTATTGGACGAGACGAAAGAATCTTGGCCAATGCACAAGTGGTGCTGAAACCAGTCAACAACGTAGCGTCAGAGCATTTTCTAATAATTGATAGGTCCGCACTTGACCTAAATTTTGCCTAGTGGAAAGGGCAGGATGGGGTGTACAAAGGATTTAATTTAGTAGACCCAGCTTTGAGAAAAAGACCGATAGAAATTTAAACTGGCCACTGCATAACTATGCACTAGGTTTCTTTAGTGCTCAAGGACTTTCGAATTAAATACGACTTTTTTGGGCTCCGGTGCGGCCCGCGTGAGGTTTAAAGCTCATTTCAGACTTCGCTATAATATATTATATATTATAGCATATAGTTCATAGCACAAAAATATCGTTCGCCATACATTTCCAATAATATATAGTATAGAAAAGTGTGAACGTGTTCTAAATAAAAGTATGGCGAGCGATATTGTTGTGCTATGAACTGTATGCTATATGCTATTATATGATAGGTAGTCTGAAATGAGCTAGAGGTTAAAAAGATCCATGAAGAGATTCGGAAAACATTTTTGTGATTAAACTCTTTGAATAGGTCGAGCAGGAGAACAAAAACATATACGGTTTTATAGTAGAGATAATATTAAAACAATAGATACTACACAACACATTGCATTATTTAGTTCTGCAAGCCTACAACAATGCAATAGGAAAATCAGATTTGCATTCATGTTATGAAATATGTAAGTAATGACATGAAGATAAACATTGTCTTTTATTTGAAATACCGTTTAACATAGAGGTGTGGCAAAATTATGTTATTATGAGAAGTAATCGAAAGGGAATGGGTCTTCGAACAGTTAAAAAGAAAAATGGTAGGTACCTACCAAGATTTTGCTTTTCTTCACAAATTGCTTAAATAAAGGATATGTTCGGGCGTTTGTCGTTAATTGCGTAATAAGCAGTTCCACATCCCTAGTGGTTAAGGCGCCATTGAGGTAAACAGGGAACCGGGTGTAGTATGAAGTGTACGAACGCGACAGATGGCAAGGCCAAACTCCTGCAGGACTGCATTCTTTTCATAAAAATGATTACTATCGAAAAGCATCTGCCCTGTGATGGGAAACATTATGCAGGATTGGAGATTTTGCTCTTAATAAGTTCTCTAAAACCATGAAGTAGCAGTTACTTCGTGGCTAGGACATATCATAGCCAGTATGGGTCATGCTGGTGTCTCTTGTTTATTTTCACTAGGAACAAATTACTCGCGATTAGAACCGATTATAATTTTTGGATGAACCTTCCTTTTACATACAATTGAATAGTAATTGTATACAAAAACCACAACTGATATCAGCGTCTATTTCAACTAGTTATTGAGGAAATAGGATGAAGGAATGTATGAGTGTTTACCATTAGTGAGTTGTGTATAATTTATAATTTTAATTAAGTAGGTACCTAGGTGTTTCCTATGTTTATTTAATATTTTTACGTAAATATTTTTTTAACTAGGAAAACATTTAAGTAAAATGTTTACAAAATATATATTATTATTATGAATAATACTATACTTATTTTTTTTTTTCTAATGTATGGAAACCAATCAAGAGAAGCTAGCCCTAAATGAAACTAGCACAATATAAGGTCAAGGTAGCCAAAATTGCATGCCAAAAAAAGTCACCTTGTCTTGAACTAGTCAATAATTACTAGAAAAAAATTGCTTCAATATCCAGCCAAATAAATCTTAGTAAATTGACTGTGAAGAAGCTCACCAATTCTTAAGCTCTTTAAAGAACTGTACTTGAGCAGTTAAATACTTAATCTGAACCATAATCCTGTTAGTTTATCACATGTTACAGCTTTATTTTATTATTAGTTTTTATGTGTACTGAAAAATATTATAATATTTTTGTATGGGTACATTTCTCTATTATTTAATGAAAACAAAGTTTAATAGGTACCTATGTGATGGCTTACTTTCCCATGGTTTTCAATGCTGGCAAAAGTTTTGTTACAATACAAGAATGAAGAATTGTAGATTGGATGTGCACTAAAATGATATTTATTTCTGTTTTTAAATTAAATAAATTAGTAAGTACATCTTAAAAATGTAAGTTCTAGCGCACTTGGCCGGATGGCGATTAGATGGTGCCTGCATTTCTTGACTGACAATCTCTGAGAAACAAAAACTCTTTTGCATTCCACATATTGGAAAAATTATTACAGTATACACCCACAGACGACAGGCTGTATTCTATTTTCATGACTCCTGGTCAAACTACCCAGCAACTACCTACTTACTACATGGGAATGTATGGTCATATTATATGGTCATATGCATGTATAAATAAAGATTCTGATTCTATTACATAGTTGTGACCACACAGAATAAAAGATCAATGTTTCTAGTGTTCAATTTAAAATGATAATAAATTATTATCTGGTTGTAAGTGATAACTAAATAACCTGCATAATTAGTAATTATACAGGTTATCAATTGATACACAGATAATAACTAGATACTTGTGATTAAAACAGAAATGTTAATTACAATGATCATTAAATTTGTACTTTTTAATCGTTTTGGTAAGAAATGGAAGACATCAGTGTTTCTATTATCAATCATTCAAATATTATTCTTTTAATTAATGAGTAATATTAACGCATGAATTTATATGTAGCCTACAAAAAAAACTAAGATTTGGCCTTCACAGTTTTTGAATATTTTGCAAGCACATAACTCTAAATCTAACTCAAAGTAAACATTCAAGGAAGCAACTTTTTAATTTCCTTAAAGTTTAAAAATAAATCAATTAACCTTTTATAAGATGCTTCATACACTACATCAAAATGTACAACCGCTATAGTGAATCATACCAACCGTTATTGGCATTGAGTCTAAAAGTGAAAGTCACAATGCACTTCCAACCACCGAAAGCATGGAAGGAGACAATTATCTAGCCGTGCAAGCCACCACTGGGTAACATGCAGACACTTTTTAAGTCAAAAATGCATTTGCAATTAAAATTGGTCCATAATTTGCATACTATTTATGTCAAACCTGTTTTAGGTACAATTCACCTCCCAGTTTTACTGGCTTGAAATTTTGCAAAACAATAGATATCTGTGGTTTATATGGTCAGTGGATAATGCCATAAATATAATGTGAACCTCTAGAATGAACATACTATATGCAATATTACTGTCAATTTATTCTTCAATCTGTTACTAAGATTGAACAACCATTGAATTGATTCATCAATTCCAATTCATGTGAAAATCAAAAAGTATTTATACATTTATTCAGTTTTCACAGAAACAAATTGGGTTATTTTATAAATTGATCAGTTCTTCCTGCATACTCACTATTTCCTATGCATTGTGGCATGTATTTAAATAAATACAATAACAGTCACTTTCAATATTCATAATAAATATAAAAAATATTAGTCACTAAACCGCAGACAGTTCACTTGTCAATTTTGAGTGACATACCACCAAAGCACTCTTGATTTCTATAGAAAACTGACTAAGTTGGTCAAGTCAGTAGTTAGTTACGAAATGTCACTGTTTAAATAATGTTAGTTAGTGTAACAAATAAAATAAATGTTCTTAAAAAAAACAGCACAAGACTTACATATATATTTTTTTATGAGACCTAAATGAAGGCTTTATTGAATCAATTCAAACAATAAACAATGCATAACTGGACACAGATTGTGGTAATGTTTGATAAGTTAATGTTTTTATTAAGAACATGTTATCAACTGTAAGTATTATGTGAGATATATACCAAGATGTTTCTGGTTCATGATTCATCAGTACTGCAGCAATACTTAGGTATTGTGATAGATAATGTTTGTGACATAATAAAGCTTTGGTTACTCAAGCAATTCATTTCCTAACAAACAGGTTGTTATCCTTTATAATAAATATGAATGCAAATTAATTTATGTAAGATTTTGCCTATGGATACAACCTATTGAATTTCTCTTGGCATTTGTGTCCTATTAACCTTGTTTTGGCTTAATATTTTGGTTTACAAACATATTATGTTTACAAGAATCTCTGATGCAGAAAAGCTGAGTCTGCTGTCAGTGTGTATTTCACTTTTTTTGTCTTTGATATCATGGTCACTGAACATCAAAGTGAATTTTAAGAATTTATTACTCTGATTCTTGATTGCAAGGAGATAAGATAATACTATGGAAAGCCCTTACAGCACAACAGAAATTGACTCAAGTATTTTATGTAATGTTGGCTATTGAGTTTCTTTGTAATTAAGAACTCCTTCTACAGTTCTATTTTAAACTGGTTAACCACAGACTTCTTTGATTAAAAAATTCTAGATTATAAGCCTGCAGTAATTCGTAGATATAGTAACAATGGGCTGAATCAGATGATAACTAAACAATCATTTCAATTTAAGATAAGATCAAGATTATAAAACTGTTAAAAATCTACAGTTTTTTATCCAAAAGTACAGTTTTAAACATGAGTCAATTTCAATGATAATATCATCATTCTCCTGCCTGTATCCCAATCTATTTGGGGTCAGTGCAACATATCTTTTTCTTCCATACTTCTCTATTAATTGTCATCTTGTCAATCATCAAATAATTTGAGGTTTGTAATGAGCTTCCATAAGAGTCAAGTTAAAACATTTAATGTTAATTATAATTTTCTTTGAAAGAGTAAATGAATTGTACAATACTCAGCCTTAGTCAAATGTAACTGAACCACGAAAACTGTGTTTACATTCACATAGAATCTGTAAGACCATTGCGTTCGCAATTGTGTTTTTCTCCCAGTTGAATTTAGATTTAGAAGATACTGTTATGACTTATCTATTCCACCGATATATGACATTTTCTATTCCACCAGTACTTTTGTAGATAGTAAATTATCTTTCTTAGGTTATATGGCACTATTTCGTTTGAAATTATCTTACCTTGTGAGTCATAATTTTATTGACTGTGTAAATCACCTAAATAACTAGTAATACATGTAACATATTTAGGTTAACATGAATATGACATTTAAATGAATTGCCACAAGTCAAATTTACATGTAGCTAAATGAATAAAGAGTGGTAGAGTTCATTGAGGAAATTTTATATAGTTTCTTTTTTTAATTCTTATAGGCATGTGATCAAACAGAAAGGTTCATTAAACTTTTAATAATAATTCATTGAACTGCAACTTATAAATGACATCATGTTCAAATAATATGTTGGGTTAATTACTAAAATTGTGCAATATGCTAACAAGTTACTAACCCATCATGATTATTATAAGCCCTTTGTATCCCAGTGTAGGAACAAGCCCACTTTAACCTCTTAACTTTACTGAATGTATGGCATGCACGGCCAACTGTTACTAGAACAATTTTTTCATTTTAACCTCTGCAAATTTTGCTATGTGCAACCTTAATGCAATGATTTTCTTTATCTTACAGTACCGTTGTTTATGATTCAAGATTTATACTAATGTATGAATGGGAAGATTGTGAAATTACAACCAACAGCAAGGCCCCGTGGCCATGAAACACAGTTACCAACATTCTACCTTACTGATTGTGTTGGCAGCCTGAAGAGTAAGAAGAATAGCAAATAATGGTGCTTACGATGTTCTTTTTTCTTCGCTCTGTCGTTCTTTGTCCTTGCTATTATCACGCTTATTCATAATAAAAGACTTGTTGTGCAGGCGCAATGCCCAGCACTCAGCTCACTCCCTGTGTCCAGCGTCTGTAGGGGCCGCAGCGCAGCCCATGTCACCACAGCTTCCACGACACCAGCCAGCGACGCGTCGCCATAACACAATCCAACACACAACAACACTTTTGTCACTTCGTTTTAATATTATTATTGCTATTTTTTTCTTCACTGCGATACTATTACCACTGCACTATTATACAATTTATCTCAAAATCATTTTTGTTACACTGCAAACACAATTTGAACGTGGAGACGGTATGTTTCGGCGACACCTGACGAATCGTATCGGAAATCTCAAAATGATAACTGTCCTTTCTCTAGCAGTGTTAATTGATTATTTTATGCGATTTTACTCGGAAAGGGAGCGAGATTGAATAGAGGTCGCCGTGCCAATGTTATGTTCATTGAAGAGTAACAACAACCGATGTGGGTCTCCAACTTATTCAAATTACCAAAATCACCACGCAGTCACTAAATCTTCTAGCAATCAACGTTAAATATGTAGAGCTAATTAATATTTATTGATAAAAGAAATGAATGTATCGAAAAAATGTAACAATTGACAGTTCCTTGTGAGAAGTCAACCCCAATAATTGTCGGTCGGCACAAAACGTTTTGAAATAATTTACAACAAGGATTCTCAATACTGGACTTCAGGGCACTGTGAGAAACTTAACTGTAAGAAATAGAAGCACAATTCGTGATTTTTAGTTAGCTTTCCGTAGGATTAGTCACAACGTCGCCGAAACATCAAATGGACATTTGTTCTGATAAAAAAGTTTAGGTTTTGTAATGGCCACCAATGTTACACTTTTAACACTTCATAAATTGCGATAAAAGAGATGTATTACTAAAAGTTTTAATCTAAATTAATTTATAAATTACACGTTTAGATAAATATATTACCAACTAACGATAAAATTTCTTATTTATAAAATATTTAACTCAAAGAATAGTCACTGATTCGCCATTCGGCGCATGCGCAAACTTGCAGCAGTTTGTGTTGTCAGATTAATTAAATGTTTTTTGTTATTCAAAGTCCTATTCAAGAGTGGTTATTATTTTTGTATTTTAGTTCAATTAAATCATATAACTGAAATAATTTATCATTACATAGCTTTAAACATTCTACTCAAAGATAATTCGATAAGCAATCCAAAAGTCAGTTCTGTAAATACTTATTTTTTATTTGGCAACACAAATATTAAAAACAAAAATATAGATTGCGTTCATAAAAAATGGTTTTTGGTCAAATGTGCTGTAATACAAACTATTTTTTTGGAATTAAAAATGTATTGATGATTGATCGGTGATTCTTGCAATATAATTATTTTATGTTGTACATTTTCGAAGTCCTATCGGTTCATAGTCTTTTCTCATTGGTCTTATTTTTTAGAATGTAAGACGCATTTTAATTGGTTAATATTTGACGTTTGAAACATGTGTGAAATTGGCGCCAGTTTTAAATAATTGAATTTGTGTAGTGAAGACGGGTGCGACACTGCGACGGGTGTTGTCTAAAGTTATCGCAAACTTAGGTAATTACGCTTACATTTATCATTTTATTACAGAAGAAGAGAAGTATACAGGTGAGAAAAATAGAGGGCCAGAAAAATTATGTAAACAACCTGGACGTTACTGCGTAAGTGCGTAAGTGTATGTTGTGTTGTGTATGTCTTGTCGTATATCTAGTAATGAGCATGGGGCATTGATATATATGTCATTTAACTCAATGGCATGGGATACTTAATTTTCCTTATAATGGTTTGAACTGTAATTTAATTGCGGCTGTCTAGAAACTCTTCTCCTGGTTTTGGCTGCAGTTAGGGTTACTCTTCTCTTTTTGGCTACGGCCGGACTTGGCGGACTTTCCTACATGAGAGGTTTTTTTTTTTCGAAAATATGACTAGTGACTACTGAAAAAAACAAAAATTAAAAAGTAAATAAGTCTGGACTCTTTTGCAAATGTCCAGCTTTTAGTCAACTTTTGAAAATTTCGAAATGGTAAGCCTAGCTGCAGTAAGTATCTAGCTAGCGTAGCGTAATACGTAGGTAAAAATAGTTTCGTATTATGTAGGTACTTACTTACTAAAATAAAACCTTTCTACTTTATAAGTACATTACGTTATTGTGTTATATACCTCTGTATTACTAAGCCTCTGTTTATCTGTCTACCAGTAGGCTGTATCTCATGAACCGTAATAAGTAGGTGGACGGTTGAAATTTTCAAAGATTATGTATTACTATTGCCGCTATAGCAAAAAAAAAAATGTTGCATGGTAACAAGAGGCTATAGTAGTAAAAAATCTGTGTTGTACATACAAAAATAATACCAATGCCTAGGTACTGTAGTAATCTATGACGAATTATGTTGACCTTAAGCTTCCATGATCAAAAAAAAGATAAAAGCTAAAGCCGGATCTAGATACACGTGGTAAAAAAGTTGCAAGGCGCAGAAATCAGCTTCTTCAAGCGTCACATTGGCCTTCACCTGTAAAAAGCTTTATACGGATTGTTCACCGACCATGTTGCTACCTTATTATAACCAAGCAAAGGATTAAAATAAAACAAACTGTTAATCAACAATTTTATTAATAAATTCCCTTGATATTACTATGAGAAGGGGGGGTTTAACATGTCCATGGAAAAGAACTAACTCAGTTCGAATACAAGTAGGTATTTGTCTGATCTAAATTGATATTTTTTTAGTGTAGTTGGCTTTTACGAACTATAGGTTGGTACACTTCTGGTTTCCCGGTGCAGACCGTAGTTTCGTAGGCGGGCTAGGGTACAAGCCAGTGCAGTGGCGTAGCTAGTCCTAAAGGGATCCCCGTATCAAAATTTATTATGCTGGGCGGAGCTTTCTACCGACTACGACGAAGCTCTGAAGTAGCCTAGGGACTAGGGTAAGTATTGTGGAGCTAGAAAATTGCAGAATCCTGACTCAGATAGGTACGATAAGTCAATAATTAACTTCCAATGAAGCGAGCTCGAAAATTAGAGCATTCTGGATCGGGTTTGGTTAAGTTTTAATTGTAATTTCACTACGAGGAAGCAAGAGGAACCAAAGCGAGCTAGAAAATTGGCTGTTAAATGTCGTTTTATTTTACTAAGAGAATGCAAGAGCGAGCGAAGCGTGCTAGGACATTGGAGCATCCTGGCTCGGATAGGCTTCCTGCGTGATTTTATTTTTACTAAATGAATGCAAGAAATTGAGAATTGGACTGCACCAGCTTGAAACCTTTGTAAGTCATAAACAAAGTACGTACGTTAGCTAATTTTCATATATTTTCAACACATCATATTCCACTCAATGTACAAGTCAGTAATAAGGCTTGTCGTACTGTATAATATGGATTGGAATGCTGGGCCGTAAAGAAGAATGAAAAAGACTGCATGCAGCGGAGATGAGAATGTTGAGATGGATGTGTGGAGCGATGAAAATGGTTAAAGTAAGAAATGAGTAGTTATGGGAAAGTTTGCAAATGGCGCAACTGACAGAAAAGTTTAAAGGAAATCGTTTGGCTTGTTATGGGCATGTGATGAGGAGGTAGTAAACACCTGTGACTAAAAGAGTGATGAATATAAATGGATGGATTGTGTGAGGAATGATATGAAAGAGAAGGGAGTGAATTATAGCGTGACGGTTGACAGAGGAGAATGGAAGAAGACAACGTGTTTCGCCGACCCCAAGTAACATGGGACAAGGGCAGGAAGATGATGATATTCACTCATTTTAGGCCTTTATCAATAAGATTTTGAGGATAATATGTTACAAATTTTTGCCGACAGACGTTGGGGCCCCTGTAGCTTGGGGGACCCGTATCATTGACACGGCTGCTACCTAGTTAGGTACGGTGGTAGCTGCGCCCTTGGCGGAAGCTTCCCAATCGAAACTTCGCACTGTGGTCTTTTCCTCTTTTAACTTAACAGCACGAACTATGTATACCTAAGCTTTAGCTTTTATTGATGACCATGACTCAATTTAACTTCCTGTTGTCATCAGCAGGAATGTGTAAAGGATTTCTGGACAATGGAAATCGTGTAACTGTAGTCTATTAGGTACGTACAATACAGTACAGTAAAAGGTATTTCAATAAGAATAGATCATTGTTAATGCTGTTTTGATGAAGAGTGTCTGTTGACCTACGAGCAGTTGGCAGTGACTAATCTGTCTCCCAAATTAATTCTTGGAGCGATACCTAATTCCGTTAGAAATCAACCAATGCTGAACCAATGTCATTCTTACTTAGGAACCCTACAAAATCAGTTACAGTGCCCCATTTATGCTTACAGTGCACGCAATAAACACTAACGAAAAGATGTGGACCGTGCTATCTATATTTAGCCAGGCATTGACCGGTAAGTGAAGCTAGAGTAGATCAGTGGATTGTATTGGATTATTTAAGGCTAAATTCAAGAGCACCTACAGGTTTTATATGGAGATCGAATAACTATTTATTAGCTTTGATGATGCTGTCCTCCTTGACATATCAGGCAATGAACCTTGTCAACTCCGGAAATGAGAGCAAAGATGGTATAACCAAATTGCACATGTTCGATTGACAGTTGCGGGAGTCGGCCTGCACTGCACCTATATTCATATCATGTGCATAATGCTCTTGCGCCGGCTGTGAAGTGATCGTTCATTTGACAGTTCGCATTTCGCGTATCAACGCTCATGGTTGTTCCGTTTCTAAAGGCCAACAATTCTCAGTTACCCAGTGTACAAGCGTGCGCGCTGCTATCGCGACGTGTTTTATTAACGGGCGGTCTGCTTTTATTATACGGTGACAAACTGATAATTCTTGGGAATTGAGAGAGTGATCAAAAGTAAGTTTCATTTGTTCATTATTTCCAAGGGTGGCGTTGTCTTGGTGTTGTGGTGGGCCGTTTTGGGCCAATTGGACCAAATCAGTCTTGTTTTTGACCGTCTGTATTCTGTTTAGATCGATTTATGGGTTCGTTTGAAAACATTTCTATAGTAATTGCGTTTTGAGTTACCTATCACATCACGTCTTCGTTTTCTTATTGGACTGGTTATAAAGATTTTTTTGTGGTAACACTACCACTGGGTACATAATAGCTTTTTCGGACCTTTTATTATTATTTAGATGGGTCCCAAACTTTCTTTTCATTGTTTGGGACGTTAAAAAATAATGGCTCCAAGTGTACGAAGTGTCTTTACTACTTATGGAGATTGGCACAAGCAGAGGGATGCAGTGATAAAGTCAAGACCTATTTATTATGATGACGACAATCATGATGGCATGATGATAATACTTAGGTATAACTACCAATTTATACGGCAGCAATAATTTAGCTCCCAAGTTTATATTTTAAACTATATACTAACTTCTTAAAACCTTTAACGTCAATGATATTATACTATAGGTACCTGCTGCCAGTTTTAATAATTACTAAACAACATCAAAATGTTTTCAATTAGCGATAAGAAGTTACCTACCTACCTACCTGAATAGACGAATAGGTATTTCCCAGTTCGTGGTTCTTTTACTCTTTTCCGTTTTTCAAGTAGGTACAGTCAAGGTAAACAAACAGACACGATTTATATAGGACACAAAAAAAAAAAAAAATGTATATTCTATTCTGTTCTACTGAAAACATATACTTACATAAACGTATTTTGAACAAAAAATGACCTTCAAATGTAGGAGCCTGTACTTAATTAAAATAAATTAACAGGACAACAATATTAAAACCCGTTTGCTTACGTAAGTCCGGTATCCGGTCCAGTAAGAGCTATCTCTGGTTTTAGCATTTTTTGAAGGTAGGTAGATACCTACCTCAAACTCAAACTCAAAGCATTTATTTCAAATAAACCAATTACAGGCACTTTTGAATTGTCAAAGGGTCGGTCAGTCAGAAAATATGAAGCAAGTTGCCCATTCCAAAGCGTAGTAGGTTCCTATGGAGAAGAACGGGCAAGAAACTCCACGGACACTCTTTTAAATCAGAATATTGTTACAATATACCTATTTGCGTAACCTATTTTCATTAACGATTAAGACTAATTTGTTTCATTTTTACAGCTACGTTGTAGAGCAGATATTTTTTTCGAACTTTGAAACAATGGATTAGTAATTTGTTTAAAACCGATTCAGATTCTGATTGGTCGTGCATGTTTGGTCTGATTGGTCTGATTGGTCGCTGGGGAGTTTGTTGCGCCACTTCTTCTTCCCAGCTAAAGCACTAGGAAGTGGTGAAGCTGAAGGGTGGGCGTTTTTGGGGGACTGTCTTATGTGATTTTGACGTTCGAAAAGTGCTGATTCTCAGCCTAGTTTGAATAAATGACTTTTGATTTTGATTTTGAATCGGACTATTTTTAGGCTTGATTGCTGTGTAGCTACCTATTACCTACGCTGTTCTTCTCTGTAGGCACATGAGTAAAGATACTGAAGGTTTTAAACAAGTCCTAAAAGGAGGTCTACTCGCATACGATAGACTGCTGGCGGTATTACCTACCTACCTAATGGTAGTGGTTTTGCCCCTGATAAGTAAGTTAACAATAAAAGGATTGTTGACCTAATTTGGGGTTTTGCTAATACAAAAGGTAGAGTTGGCATTGTCTTTCGAAAATGATTATTTTTTTGAAGAAATAATGAAATAATTAGTTACTTGAGGCGATTCGCTCGATGTTAATTAAATTTTAACATTTTTAACTTTATTTTATTTTCATTATTTGTTTTTAGAACGCAATAGAAATACACAATCTGATCACGAAAATTTCAGTTCATGAGATACAACCCGCTGTCAGACACACGGATAGCACGGAGGCTTAGTAATAGAGTAGAACTTTACTCTCTATTTGGCACCCTTCGAGTACGGAACCCTAAAAATCAGCTGAATTAAGTGTCTTTCCAAGATAATTATTATTCAACTAAGTTGCACACAAGCAATTAATCCCAGTCACGTCCGCAATAAGTACCTATGTACCTTGATATCTGTTATTATAAAGTATAATTATAATTTGAGATGAAGGTCACTCTATGCAGTTTCTTTATTTAACAACTAGGTTACTAGCAACTTTAAGTAGCAAGGTACCTAACTAGAGGAAAAACGCAAATCTTTATGAAATCGGAGATTAATCCATACTTAGTAATGTTATAAATGGTACCTACTCGAGTAGGTAGACCATGACTTGGCTAAGGAAATTGTATACTTTTTATCTCAGTAGGTACCTAGGTACTTAGTAGGTATGTTCCCGTGACATAATTACCGACCTCCATGCGGGTGAAGTCGCGGACAAACGACATACCTAATCCACGAAAACATAAACAAAAAAAAAAATTGTGTATACGTCACAGAAATGTGTGCTCATATGTAAGTGACGAATTATTTTGCACTAGCAGAGAACTAATCAGTTACAAAATGCAAATCAAATCAGTTACAATGTGCACACAGGCTGGATGCGACACCGGTAGAACGTCCGTGAAGTTTTCATAGAAATTGTTCCACCTGAGTCGCGTCGCGTCGCGCCTGCCCGCGGGAGCCTTCAACTAAAAACAAGCTGTGTTCAGAAATACGATAGGAAATACAGAAATAAGTACTTATTTAACAAAACGTTAAAGTTATGTATTGTGTTAAACTAAATAAAAAACATAGTGTTATGTTACATTATTATTAAACAAGCCATATACATCCTCATAGAGCCATAGATAATGAATAGGTAATCAAAATAATGTTACTTATAGTATAAATAGTATTATTTTATACTGCAGTATGAATGGATGTAGGTATACACTTTGACTGACTTTTACTATCTCAGCTTGTTGGTCTAGTGGTCGCAAGCGCTCCTGGGCTGAGCAGGAGGTCCTAGGTTCTATTAAAGTGTTATCGGATTTTTTCAACAGGAATTTCTCAGTAGCAGCATTTTTTGTTTCCAATGACTTCTCCCGCTCTGGGTGTCAGACTTTACTGACTAAAACCCACCCGTGTTCTTTCAGTTGCCTGTTGCCAAGGTCCCGGTATCCCTTTCCGACTTTCCCGCAACTCAGTAGCAGCCTGGAGTCTGGATTCGTGCCCAATTAATGGTTACAGGCTCGCCTCCTATCTATTTACATGGGACTTAAACATAACAGTGGATGCACTATAGGCACACCTCTGCCTAACCGTTCGGGGATTACAGGCGTGATGTTATGTTATGTTTATAGGTATACAATACATGTCATACCAAGCTTAGGTCGAATCATGTTTTCTAATTGAACTGTTAATTAGGTACGATAACTGGTTAGCTCTATCAATTATTTTCCGATCTCAAGTGACTTTATTGAAAGGTGTAATAAGACTCTTTGTTCAAGAAGGTCCAATTCTAATACATAATATGAGTTTACCGTAGTTCGAATGCACGCTTGTGCGACACAGAGCTCGATAAATGGATGTGCAATTCACGCTTATGCGGCAAAACTGTACTGCGACTCACCATAGTTCGAATGCACGCTTGTGCGATATAGAGCTCAATAAATGGATGTGCAATTCACGCTTATGCGACAAAACTGTACTGCGACTCACTATAGTTCGAATGCACGCTTGTGCGCCAAACGTTGTGCGACAATAGTTCGACACTACCGAAGTGCGACAAACGATTGTGCGACAGTTACCTATTGTACCTAGACATTACGTTGACTGGAGCTACATTTGCTTCCTGCAAGAGTCCCCTGCATAGGACTCTAAGCGATCGGTTCTAGTTTAATATATCGGGCAGGATCTCTGCTGGTAGCAGTATCGGCTATGTGGCAGTGCCAACGGCTTAGAGGGCTCTATCTTTAGGTAGACATATTCTAATAATTAATACAAAGGTCGCACTAGCGTGATGTCGAGGTTCAGTGTGTCGCACAAGCGTGCATTCGAATTCGAACTATGGTGAGTCGCAGATCGTAGTACAGTTTTGTCGCACAAGCGTAAATCGCACATCCATTTGTCGAGCTCACGTAGTACACTCAGCGGTTTTTGTTAATTTTTTCTCTCGTTCAAAGAGGACAGGATAGGTACATAACTTCTAGGTACTATTTATATACCTATTCATTTAAATATTATATTGTTTCAGTCTTTGCTTTGTAATGTTAATTACTTTACATACTACTGTATAGAATCAAGTTTTTCTAACATAAGCATAACAGACAGTTGTGTTTGCCGGGGGGTTTTTTGCGCCACTTCTTCATACCAGCTAAAATACTTGGCAATACAAGGGCAAAAAAACACCAGCTATCTAATTGCGTAACTTATTTTCATAACCGATTAAGACTAATTTGTTTCATTTTGACAGTTCAACAACATTCATTGCGTTATTTACGTCGTTGAGCAGATATTTTTTTCGAACCTATGAACCAATGGATTAGACATTTGTTTCAAACCGCATCAAATTCTGATTGATCGTCATAAATGTTGGAGTGCAGTTGAAATGCAATCCGTCTGATGGCAGCCTAACTCGGGGAACGAATACAAGGACCCGACGCTCGGTTGCCGCGCTTGCGAACCATAGACCAAAAGCCCCGGTGTAGGTAGGTATATTATTTTATTGTCGTTGAGTAGAAATCAGTTTCACAATAAATTCACACCGTAGCAGGTAGATACGAATTTCAAATCTGTAATAAAAAAACATGGATATTATTTTGTAAGTAATCGATTCGATTCGTTATATTTTACGCTGATTTTTGGGCTTATTGGTCGATTCGCACGAATTTACTCGCCCGAATTTCAGTTTTATAAAAGTGTTATTAACACTACGTTCATTAAGAGTCAGACAGATTGACAAAAAGTGAGGCTAAGCTTTACTTTAACATCCATCGAGTTGGGAGTCCATATTTTTTTTACGGAAAGACCATATTATTAGAAGTCTACACGTAAAGTTTTAAGTTGCGGAGATAAATGGTTTACGAGAAAAAAATAAAACAAAATCGTAAAAATTAGAGCAATATTTTGACACTTTTGACATTTGGTCTCGCCTTGAACGTTTCGTTTCAGGAAGGTCAACGCACTAAAATGTTTTACTTCATATTAATTATGAAATAAATACGTATATTTAGTTATTTAGATACTTTTGATGCATATTTCATTATATGATATTTATTTCACCGATTTAGATTAGTGTTATTAAATTAACACTTATAATAATTTACCGACTATTGGCGATCTGTGAAACCAAACGTAAAACGAAACCATTTTGTGTTTTCATTGTCAGTAAAGTCAGTAGGTATTGTTACTTCACATAGGCGCGGCAGGCGCCCAGTCTTCAGTAATTCAAAATTGTATGATTGGGTATTATATAAATAAATAATAATAATATAATTCTTTATCCTTCTAGGGTGGATCTGATATGGTTGGTTAGGTTAGAAGGCTGTTGTTAGACAGTTTTTTGTAGTTGGACTTGGGGCACCCCGGCTCGGACAGGTTAGGTTCTAGATGGGGATGGCGGGGTCTAGTGAGCGAGCGAAGCGAGCGAACAGACCCCGCCATCCCCATCGAACCTAACCTGTCCGAGTCGGGGTGCCCCAAGTCCCGACACATCTCGATTTATTTAAAAAGGCAATAAGAACTTATGATGCAAGAGCGAGCGAAGCGAGCTCGGGACTTGGGGCACCCCGACTCGGACAGGTTAGGTTAGAAGAGGATGGCGGGGTCTGAAAGACCCCGCCATCCTCTTCGTGGTTATTTTTTTTATAAACCACCCAGAAGTAGGAGCCCCGCGAAGCGGGGCTCCGTCGACTACGCCATATAGTACAGTGCTTCCTTTGAAACTCTTTTTGGGGTGAATCCGACATGGTAAGTTTAGGTTGTTATTTTTATTTAAGTCTTTAAAATTCTTTAAATCGTATTCAAGGGAGGGGGAGGGGGCTGGGGGAGGGGCTGCTACTTCCCCTTTCTTTTTATTAGTCACCTCTTACCCCTTCCGACCTTTAAATCGATGTCAATACAAGAAAATTCGAAAGTTAGGTTAGAATATTAAAAAAATCATATCTCAAAAAGGGGGGGGCTCCGCAACTTTTCCTTCACAGGGGGGGTTGTACACCTCCCCCCCCTCCCTCCCCCCCCCACTCCCACCCCTTAAATCGATGGATGTTAAAGTAAAGTCCTACCAAAAGTGACATAAATAGGTATATCTTTAACATAGTTGAGAGCATACGTACGTATGTAGATAGCGACAAAGAGCGATGTTAGATGGTAACATACAAACTAACAACCCATTTCCTACGGTTGAGTTCACTATACATACGGAAATAAATGACGTACCTAGCTAGTTGAATTACGAGGAGGTAGCTAGTGTACGTACACAGTACACACGGCTACATATCAAGATAAATACATTTCCAGTATAAGCTGACCTCTCATTGTACGGAAATTTTATACAATGCGAGATCAGCTTATACTGGAAATGTATAGCTTGATAATATGTAGCCGTGAGTACAGACGACTGATACCATCTATTCTCACGGGTTTGTTTGTTGTAGGTATGTCTACCATGTGTAAAAATCTGCAATTTATTAATAATTTTAATAAGTGTGTGTATGTTTAGTAGGTACTTTCTAGTACTTCTTTGCTCACAATTATAATAATAATCTATATTCTATATAGTTTTTATATTTTTAAATGTTTTTTTTTTGTTTTTTATAAAAATATTTAAAAATGGAAAGATTACGTATTTAAAATGAAATAAGGGAAAAAATCTATACTTATTCCATTTCATATAATTAACATAATAAAAAATATCACCCTTTCGTTATTCTGATATAAATAAACGTAAGTATAATAAACTCCGTTACTTCACGATAAATACAAAGCAATGTAATCTATTTACAATTTACATTATTAAAAAAAATAACTGTAAAGTGCAGTAATTTCAACAATATTAGGTACACAATAACTGTCGTTTTTTTGCCGTTATTTTTCTAATGCTATAAAATGACGTATAGGCACTTAATACGATTAATATACGATTTACATAACATTGTGGAGGAAAATACAGATATTTGGATACTAAAATTGGTACACACAGCCATAGATCAAGCTATACATTTCCAGTTTATGCTGATCTTGCATTGTATAGAATTTCCGTACAATGCGAGGTCAGCTTATACTGGAAATGTCTAGCTTGATGTGTAGCCGTGTGTACTTGTTAAGAGGTAAACTACATAAACAACAGATAAAAAAACCTAATGATATGGACTGTGGTTAACTGATCGAACAGATACCCACAGTTTTGGCTGTTATTTGGATAAATATTTAGCTGACTTCCTCTTAACATATCTACCTAAATAAATTTGTAGGTAGGTGTTCTCTTTGCATCATTTTATAAAGCAGAAAATAATTAAAAAAAAAAAAAATTGTACATTCCGTAAGTAGGTACCTAATTTGATTTCGACCGATTTCGTTGTACTTGTGTATAATTGTATATATAAGAGTAAAAAATCCGCATCAAAATCCGTGGTGTAGTTTAGAAGGTCAACACGGTCACACAGACAGAAACGAAAAGCGACTTTATTTTATAATTGTATAAGTACCTAGATATAATATTATGTAGATACATGCAATATGTGCACAATACACATCGAGAGCTGCCTACACACAAACAATGACAATTAAATGATGTATTGGCGATGTATACATACATCTTTCTGAGGCTGGCTGACTGTGCCTTTTTACCTACCTACAAATCAAAATCAATGATCTTTATTTGTATGTATGAAAACGCTCCTAAAAGTTCGTATGAGACTAATCCCACCAAGTCTTATCTCATTTTCAGGGTTCATTATCAGCTGCGTGGGTGACGTTGGGAAGTGGAAGTAATACAGCACCACAATTGCGTAACACACGATAAATTACAATTTGGATAATTTTGAAGGATATTGCTAATCCATTGGTTCGTATGTTCGAATAAAAATTTTGCTCGACATCGTAAATAAAATAGAATACTCTTTAATAAGTACACCATAAAAATACAGCTGATATAAATGTAGAAATTGAACATAGGGTGACCCAATGGGCGGTAAATAATGCAATGAATGTTGTTGAACTGTCAAATGAAACAGATTAGTCTTAATCATTTACCGAAAACGTGTTACGCAATAAGATAGCAGTTTAGTACAGTTTCGACTGAATTCCACAAACTAAAATCCGATTGAAAAAAGGCTCCCACAGACAGGCGCGACGCGACTCTAGTAGAACAATTTCTTGTTCTACCAGAATCGCGACTGTCGGGTCGCGCCTGTCTGTGGAAGCCTTAATAAAAATAATAAACGGTAGTATAAACAAGTCTGTTGTATTTGACTCAGTCAAGGTACCTATATTCATAACCACTTGATCTTTATCCTCACTCGACTGAACTCACGTTCTAGGACGAATAGGTAGGTAGGTATACCTACCCAGGTATGATAGAATACAGGAAAAACTGTAAAAAAACACCAGTTAAGTAGTTAGTTCATATCAGCTGAACAGCCATAGAGGCGAACATAATTATTATGTAAGTAGATACTCGATCCGCCTTTGCGCCGCGCCGCACGGTTTTTACGACTTGACAAAACATGGAGAATTCTTTATTGTAGGTACTTATGTAAGTTACATATACATTTTTATACAACTATACATATATATACAATGTTACGTTACATATATATACAACAAACCTTCCGCAATAAATTTTCTATATGATGGTGACAACCGCATCAAAATCTGTTTTGTAGTTTAGAAGAAAAACGCGGTCACACAGAGTGACACGAAAAGCGACTTTAATGTATTATTTACTAGCTGAGCCCCGCGATTTCACCCGCGTCTCGATTCCGTGGGAATATTGGGAGAAAAAGTATTCGTTGTCCTAACGCAGGTCATGGTCTACCCATGTGCCAATTTTATCCAAATCCGTTTAGCCGTTTAAGTGAAAGCGTTATACAGGAAGCCTAACAAAGAAACAAACAATATCGCATTTACAATAAATAAGTATTATTTTAGTTACGAATGTTATGATGCATAGACTTAGATAATGTAGGTATGTAGGTCCGACATTGCATAATTTATCCATGTTACATGTAAATTGTAAACCAGTGAACACAATAGAATGTGATTATAGTACTACGATGGGATGGGCTGTGGTAAAGAATGAGCGAGGACTTATGACGTCACCGTGTCGTCACTCATGCCAACATTTGTGCCGATCCTCTCGTCGCGTCCGTCGGGCACACGACAGACGATATCTAGTGACGGCCTAGTGCTAATGTCTTGAAAAGTTCTGTAAAGAAAATAAATTCTGACGATAAATTGGAAAATAGCTTCGGAAATCGGCGATAGGTGCGTTTTCACAGCCGTTTTAACCCTTAATTTTGTCTGTTGTAACTGTCACAATATCAGGCAAATGCCTTCTCATATAGAGAAGGCTTGCTCAAGGTGGCGATTTCAGACTTATATTAACTATAAGTCCAGGTTTCCTCAGGTGGGGTTTGTTTAAGCCCGTTAACTGAAAGTTAGATATTTACCCGTATTTTTGGTACATAATTTCAGGTGATCCTCAAAATGGATAACAAGATCTCACAAGAGGCACAAAAGCAGGTGGAGCAGCTTCGTGACTGGATAAACAAGCAGCCTCATTTGCCCAAGGATTTAGGTAAGCAAGTCTTAAATACTTCTATACACCAACTTTCTATACTCGGATGAAGTGGCACTGCTGAAGGACCGATTGCTGGTAGAGCAGACGAGTCCTAGAGTGGAGATCGCGTATCGGCAAGCGTAGTGTGGGACGCCCCCCAGCTAGATGGACCGATGATCTAAAAGGTGGCTGGGACAGACTGAATGTGGAAGGCGAAGGACAGAATGTTGTAGCGCAGTCCAGCAGTGGACTGCGATAGGCTGAGTAGATTTACTCAGCATGAATTCAGTACATGTTGACATAACAAGACCTCAAGCGCAGACATTTTTCGTAGGTGATAAAAAAAATTGCTGTTTCTTAAAATGCATCTACACTATACGGTCAAAATGTTTGGAGAAGGATCAATTTCAACGCTGGTGGGTCGACTGAAATTATGGCTGTTTCCAAGTCGATGTCCCTTACACCCTGTAGTGATGTTGGGAAAATCCTCATAGATGCCCTTGATCTAGGGAGGATAGAGGGTTATGTCGGAGTCCAACTTGCTAAAACTTCTTATCTTTACTATCATTTGAAAGCCCCGGGTACTCGCACAATCTATCATGCTCCACACGGTAGTGGTGTTCCCTTTAAATCATCAGGGGGCCTACCACCACCGCTTACAGCAGTATTATTTTAATATTACTTTAATGGGGGAAAGAGATGGAGCTATACGTCCTGTAGAGCTTATAATCTCTGTCCTACACTGAAGTAATATTACTGCTGTAAGCGGTGGTAGTAGGCCCCCAGATCATTGACTATTAGTCTCTTCAGCAGCCGTTTCTTTCGAAAGCATTCGTTCACATTCAGTTTCCAGTACCTAACCGAATGATGCAGAAGAAAATAGGTACTTACATAGTATGTAGATAATGTTACAAGTTAGTAAAATCTACAGATTATGATGGTCCTAAGTATCTGAAGTAACATACGAAGTCTGACTAGGATAAAAATATAAACTTTACACTTGTCTAGTCTTACATAACATAGACGTATCAATGTAATTAATTGGTTATTCAAATTTTGTAGCTACATAAACTTATTCTAAGTTCCAAGTTTGGCAACTTGAATAACTTGATGGCATTGAAACGCATAAGCATTCTTAGTAACAAGTTTTATTATGAATAATTGTATCCGGATTCTTTAAGCATTTGAATAATCAACTCCACTGGTGGACCTAGGCCTCTCCCTGACTCCCAGGCTGCGCCACAACACTGTACTCCGCCTACTGCATCCAGTCTGTCCGAGCCACCTTTGAATTTGAATTTGAACGATAAAGTATTGAACTATCACCAAGCTAACATCGCCTGTTGATACATAATGCTAAACCGGTTATCGCAGTTTCGGGCTTCTGACTTGTTCGCATGACCGATGACGGGTTATCAAGGTCTCTGAGGCATGAAAAATGAACAAATATCTACGGTATCAGTAGTCACATGTTCCCAAGTCCCTGTTATTGATTCGTCCGCATCGCACAAAGAATAATTGCCACACGATAGGCTATTCAGCGAGAATCGTTGAACGTACAATGAATGGGGATCCCTTGTTACGTGCCTATATACTTGTACACTAAGTTTTCCACAATATTGATACACATTTTGATTCAACTTTTAACTTTATCTTTCTTGTAATAAGGTTTAGATTTTAACTCATGCATTTTCCTTTGAATTGTTTTCAAGTGGGCGTACTATGTAATCTTATGTGCAATACTTATCGATATTCTGCTGCAAAATGGTAGGTACCTTTGTACCTACCTACCAGTTCATCGGTGGTGCGGACATCAATATAACATGGAATCGTCGAAACAACGTCATTCGAATCTTCATAACACTAAAGACACCTCTAAAGTTTATTTGTAGGAATAAAAAAATACTCGGACCATAGATTACATCTTCATGTCTTCATTGTCATTGTCCACTTCTCAAGGAGTTAGATGACTTGCTAACAGCTCAAGATTATATTCAATTACACGTAAAACGATAGGTTTCCTACATTTTAAAAGCACAATTTGTGACGCTGTTTCATTAGTCATTTCAAATAACAATGGTCGATGTGATATCAACAAAAAGCGTGTTTAACATATTTCCTGTTCAATACCATTCGTGGGAACACAAACAAAACAAGTTTTATAAAAATAACCATTGTGAGTATTGTCTATAAATAAGTAGACAAGTTTAGTTCAGTAGTTATTCGGAATTAAACTAACTGATTTATTTGTGAACGAGGGTTTTGCTAATCTGCGTTGGAGAACCTAGATTCAAATTCCTCTCGTAGCACACCTTTTTTAACAAAGGAGGAGTCGACAAGTTTTCAAAGACTGTGTTTGTTCCCTGTAAATTGTTTAGTGTCCCAAGCTATGCGGAAATCTCCAAAGGCAAAGCTTTGCGACGATACAAACCTAAGTAGGTAGGTTCCAGTTTGTAACTAGCGGTTATTTCGTGGAATTGTGTAAAAAATGTTGACAACAGTCTAGATATGAAGCCAAGCGGCTATAGAGACACCAAGATTGGAATGTAGGCAGTATAAATTGTTACATCATAGTTTTACTACTACCCGCACGACTTTCGGCGTCTTTTTATTAAACAACAACACCAACAACAACAACTTACAAAAACAACAATAGCAGCAACAGTTGTAATTATTCGATCGAAACTATCGAAAGCACGGCTCTTATAATTATTATCATTGGGAAATATACCACATGTTCTGTTATGCGAGTCATGATCGTCATTATCTTCCTGTCCTGATATCAATCTGCCTAGCCTTTTCACAACTATTTTCGGATTGGCTTCCAGTCTAACCGGATGCAGCTGAATACCAGTATTTTACATAGACCGACAGCCTATCTGACCTCTGCAACCCAGTAACTAGGTACCAACAACACAACAACACAGTATGTAAAGATGGTCACCCATCCACGGACCAACCCCGGCAAGCGTAGTTTAACCTGATGGATCGACCAGTGCGGCTGTTATTACTAAACCAGCTCCTCCTGTCCTAATATGTGGTTATTTATTTGGGTTCGGTTCGGGCAGCATGCCTTCTTCTCCTGTAAGTAAATACCTAATTCTCTGTAATGCCGTGTTCCGACGCCGACGGTGCGCCATGCGGACGGACACTCGAGCCCACACGACGCACCGTGGGAAGGTGTACGTACGTATTGCAGACATCGGAAGTTCCTCGGTGCGCGGTGCGTGGCGGTCTGTGGTCGTCTGCCATGCGTGTCCGTCCGCAAAATCGCGGATCGTCGGGTCTCGGCATAAGCCGTCATCTCAGTAGTCACCCCCTTTTTAGCAATATCATCTTTCACAAAATCCATCCACGGATCCATCCATCGTTAATTTGGTATTCCCCTATTTTTTATTGGAATTGAGACCTTGACAATTCAAAAGTGCTTGTAAATGATTTGAGTTTGAGTTTGAAGCAAATAATAACTATGTCATTCTCATGTTCCAGAGGACAGAATCATCCTGAGGTTTCTTCACAGCTGTTACTATGACTTGGAGAAGACAAAGCAAACCATAGAGCTGTTCTTCAAAATCAGAGAAAATTCCCCAGAGCTTGTCAACCACAGGGATCCACTGTCACCTGCTATGCAGAAGGCGTTGAAAATCGAGTGAGTATAATTATGTGCCTCTTAGACCAAATAAAAAACCAAGACAGAGCGCTGTCAACAGTGACGTGAGGTCGGTTTCGTAAAAATGTGTGCACATATTTTGGTGTAGTTTTATTGTAAATGGTATGACCGTGTATGCACAGAGCGGTGGTGTAGTTTTGGTATGCTTCACTGTATTGTTCGCAGCGCTCTGTCTTGGTTTTTTATTTGGTCCGAGATTGATTGAAAGCACAGAGCTATAGAACACGCTCGGCGACCGCTACTAGAGGCGGCATTTTCAACACTTTCCATACAAACCAAGTGTGTCTCCGTTTACTCGCGCTACGACACTACTGACGGCTTTGAACCGTAACAGAAGTTGTGCGTTGAACGCAACGCACTTTCGGAGCCACGAACTTTATCAGTACTGCCGTCTTCGCACGCTGCTGGCGCGGCGATTTCATGCCCTATGATTGAAAACATGGCCATTTAAACGGCTAACACCCAATTCTTCTGTTGTTTCGGTTGCAGTAGATTCCGACAGGTAGTTCTTCTTGTCTTCGTGTGGTTAATGACTAATCTGGTGTCCGAGTTTTAAAACCGCCCATGGGCCTCTGACTTGGCTTCGCATGCCAACGAGAAATATCTCTCAGCCACGCCGGTTTCCTTACGATGTTTTCCTTCACCGTTTTTGAATCAAGTGATAATAATACAGTTTATTGAGAGCTAAGAGTAATCCATACTAATATTATAAATTCGAAAGTAACTGTGTCGGCTGTCTGTCGGTCTGTCTGTATGTTACCTTTTCACGACTAAACCACTGAACGGATTTCGATATAATTGGCATGGAGATAGATGGCATCCCGGGGAAGGACATAGGCTACTTTTTATCGACATACTACGCGGGCGAAGCCGCGGGCGGCAGCTAGTTCATAATTATATATTTATCAAATAAATGCTTGTTATGCCTAAAGGTTTTCTTTTACCTCTTGCTTAATATTTTCCTATACCCATTTACCCAAACGGTTTGGTCGATTTGCACATCGTGTTTGACAGGAAAGTCTATCTAAATTTTATTATTATTCTGCAAGTGTGTCTCTCTATTCTGGCAACACTTTGCGGATGGTCGTGATCGTGACTACACTAATCTAGGGCAAGCTTATGGCTGTTAGTAATTCGTTCTAATCTCGGCTATAAATCGCAGAACCAACTACCTAACACAGTGGAATTAAAACTGTGTATTTATTGCAGTCTCTAATACGAATGTAGGTACCTAAATAGATAGGGAAATTATACTCTTTATTGTGCAGCGTACCTACCAGCGTAAAAGAATTGGAAACTAAACATTTCCAGTTTATGCTGATCTCGCATTGTTTAGGATTTCCGTACAATGCGTGGTCAGGTTATACTGGAAATGTATAGCTTGAAGTGTGGCCGTGTGTACCTACTAATCATTATGAACAACTTTTACTATGGAAAAAACCCGGAAATCCTCGTCTGGGTATTTAGATTTTAGCATGTGGCATTTGCGTTTATCCGACATGTTTTTGGAACAAGTCTCATCGAGGTCGCTTTCGCATCATTTTGCAAAGATTAATTAAGTATAAAAATACCTATTATATATGAAAATGTTTATTGAAATAATTGATTTACATAAGTATTTATAAAATAGGGCCATAAATTAGAGGATATGTCCTTACATATCCTCTAATTTATGGCCCTATTATAATTTATGGCAGATCCATTATTTATTACATAAATAATGGAACTAGAAATAAACCTGTATCTCAGTATCTCACTCAAGTGCATATACTTATGTGATATCTAAAGATTCCAACAAATAGTATTTAATTGATTATCTACTTACTATAAATTATTTCGTTTTCTTCAAAACGTTGCCTACGTTTTGTTATTGATTAAAACCCACGTGTATTATACTTATATTATTATGCCCAAGTTGTGAAAAGTCCAAAACCGATCTTCAGCAAATGCCAAAAGTTTCTAGATGCGGGCCTGTTTCTACGGCCGATGACCTATCAATAAACTGATACTAATAATATACCTACGTATTTGTTTGTCAATGCCCCGAGCAATGGCCTCTCCGCTCTTATTTAAGCGTACTTTCGTGAGATTCTTATCTGAATGATGATGATTTTTCCATTAGGAATTTCGTAGTAACAGCCCGGAGTTTGGAAGTTGGCGGTGTGATACCCCCGTGCCTCGGAAAGCACGTTAAGCCGTTGGTCCTACGCCTGATCTCTCTCCGGTCGTGTCGGATTGCCGTCCCATCGGACTATGAGAGTGAGGGAAGAGAGAGTGCACTGGTGACTGCGCAAACACTTGTGCACTATAATATCTCCCGCGCCGATGGCTAGTCTCCATTGAGATTGGCCGCCGTGGCCGAAAATACGGTCTGGAGGACTATATATCTGAACAAATAAGAGTATTATTTTGCCATGAGCGTTTTCCGAACAATCGTAGTCAGCATGATTAGTAGGTAAATAAACAAATATTGTTCAAAATGGAAGCACCTTCTACCTACCTCACACTTAGCCAAGTCTACTAATTTACAAACGTGTCAGTGGTCTCGCAATGATAAGTTTTTGACAGATTTTGTATGGCATATCTGTCATAAACTGATAATTGTGAGACCACTGACACGTTTGTAAATTAGTAGACTTGTTGAAAACCAGCGTCACAGATTAGTTCATGCTAATTTCTGACATAGCTCTATACACTTTTTATTTGCTTTTTTTCTGCTGTTTATTTTATTATATTGTGTGCTTTTAGTTTGTGCAAAATAAATTTTTCATTCTTTCTTTGTTTTTCCCTTTCCCTAAACTGGCTGAAGTAAATCAGTTTTTGTTAAAAATAAATAAGTAAATAAAAGTAGCAA
Organism: Lithophane socia; assembly: GCA_947522985.1. Taxonomy (NCBI): domain Eukaryota; kingdom Metazoa; phylum Arthropoda; class Insecta; order Lepidoptera; family Noctuidae; genus Lithophane; species Lithophane socia. The sequence goes on from OX383267.1 coordinate 6,024,556, forward strand.
TAATCAAAATCCAATTCCTAGTTCCATTATAGTCGCAGAAACTTCAATTTTTGTTTTTAGGGTTCCGTACCCAAAGGGTAAAACGGGACCCTATTACTAAGTCTCCAGTGTCTGTCTGTCTGTCCGTCTGTCACTAGGCTTTATCTCATGAACCGTAATAGTTAGAAATTCACAGATGATGTACCTATTTCTGTTGCCGCTATAACAACTAACACTAAAAAATAAATATTTAATGGGGCTCCCATACAACAAAAGTGATTGTTTGCCGTTTTTGTAGATAATGGTACGGAACCCGTCGTGCGCGTGTCCGACTCGCACTTTGTCGGATTTTTATTATTTCTGGATGCAGGCCAAAACAGCGAAACTACTTTTCAGTTACAGAAAATTAACCATAATTAACCCATTATTTTCAGAAAAATGGCGCAGTACCAAATAGAGGGGGATAGGAATATCTGGTTTTGGCAATTAAACGATCCAGGTCTAGAGCAGTACGACTATATCCAAGATGCTAGACTGTTCATCATGTCTTGCGACGCGTGGATGCTGGCCAACGACTATTTAGCTGAAGAAGACATCGTGGTCTTGGACGTTAAGGATATCACGCTCAAGTTCATCACGAAGTTCAATATCTCAGTTGCGAGGAAGCTGTCTAAATATCAAGAGGTGAGTGGCCTATCTATTTACCCGACTACGGCATACCCAAAGAAGAGTTTTATGATTTTACCAGGCTCTGTATGTAGGAACATCTGTTCCCTCAGATCTAACTCCTAAACTACTCTAAACATTTTGACAACCACACACAGAAAAGGTATCGTCGGTTTTGATAACTTCAGCACCCTAATTGCGTAATACACGATCAATTAAAATTGGAATCGGTTCGATACAAATGTCTAATCCATTGCCTCATAAGGTCGTAAGTTACGTTGGAGCAGATTTTTGAAGTGAAAACTTCTTTATGCGCGTTGAGCACTTTTTGGGTGACCAAAAATCATGGAACTCGCGTCATCGCCACCGTCACGCTTAAAGAAATGTTTTTAGTGACATCTACCGTGTACCGTTTGAATTACGTTGAGGTTATGCATTGTTGCTTAGTTTTCACTTCTATCATCCCCTGTTTTTTTCGAACTTATGCAGCAATGGATTAGACATTTGTTTCAGACCGATTCCAATTCTGACCGACTATCGTGAATTCAAGTCACCCATGAATTCAAGTCTCTACGTAGGTAGGTATATTGAGTCCATTTGAGTTGATGAATTCGATTGTCGCAGTGGCCACGTTTTATAGGATTCTAGTTTGTCAAATGTTCTAGTTATGGTCAATGTTTAACTTTAGCGTTAGCACTTCGTCTGCTTTTCTCGGATGAATTTATTAGATGTTTCTAAACAAATGTCTTTCTGTAACAATTGATTTTTATCGCACGCCCTCCGCTTGTTCATGCCAGCTGTGTTCATAAAGCCTTTATTTGCATTGAAATGTAAATAATGTTTATTATTTAAATAATTTTTCAATACAAAGAATTCGTTACACATTGTAATTTAGATTTCATATTTTAATTTGTGGTCTCCATCAGGCGTCTTGCGAGTGACGACTTTTGTCCATCCGTCAAAGTCCATTCATTCGTGTGACGTAGCCAACATCCGCTACTTAAATGATTGAGCACAGCGTGGTCTTTGAACTCGATCTGTTAGTTTATTTAACACCTAGTATACACGGCTACATATCAAGCTATACATTTCCAGTTCATCCTGAACTCGCATTATATAGGATATCCGTACAATGCGAGGTCAGCTTATACTGGAAATGTACCTACGTGTAGCTTGATGTGTAGTCGTGCGTACAATGCATTACATTGAAGGAAATCATTGTGAGGAAACCGTCATGTCCTAAAACCATGAATTCGAAGACATGACATCCACCAAATACTTTGCCCGCGTATTGGATTGCGGCACACTCTGTCTTTTAGGGGTATGAGAAACAGGGTGTAAAGTTCACTCATCCACCATAGAAAAGGGTCCTCCGACCAGACGAGTGTCGTGTCTGGCGGGCAGCTGCCCAACGATTGATGTTGGATTCTTGTATATATTATTATATCCATCGCGTTGTAAACTCTAATTGCGCGATGCAGGATTTATGTGACGTCAGGACTTTTGTGTGCGGCCACACTCTCATAGAGAGAAGGCCTGCGTCCCAACAGTGGGAACGTTATAGGCTGATTAGGTAGGCTGCGCTCGATTGCTCGATGGCAAATCTGATTTTGCCACTAATAAAAAATCTCTCTTCGTAATCTCCAGGAAGCCATGCCTATCAGAATAAAGCAAATCCACGTGATAAACGCGCCGCCCTTCATAGACAAACTCTTCGGCCTGATGAAGCCGTTCCTTAAGCAAGAAATCACTGATATGGTATGTATTTGTCCCTCCTCTACCTACGATACTAAATCACTTGATTAAAACGCTGGTTCGCAATCACTGGAAGTCATGGGGAGGGGCTTTTGCCCAGTAGTGGCATCCCAACAGTAACCCGGGATTGGGCGCATTGTTGGGGTCCACCACCAGTATTTTACATGGAGCGACTGCCTCTCAGACTTCCACAACCCAGTAACTGGAGAACACGCTACCCCTTGGTAAGACTTGATCCAGTGTACCTACTCACTGGATGCTTGTTTTGTCAAATTTTTTATGTTGCCGTGCCCTAACCGGGTTTCATGTTGGATCTTACTTTATTTATCTATGTAACAGCTGTTGTACACATGAATGCAATAAAGAATTTGAGACTTGTGCCAAGCCTTGCATTCCAAAATGTAGTACGCCTGAAATAAAGAAAAAATATGATTTATTACAGATTCATTTCCACGTGCCTAAATCCGAGACGTTATACAAATTTATCAGCAAGGAAGACTTGCCTGAAGACTACGGCGGCAACAAACCTTCTATGGACGAAATGAATCAGAAGGCCTTGGAAATTGTCATGGAACAACGGTAACTATAAGTACTCTCGCAAGTTTTGCATTGATGGGTGGTCGCATATCTGCCGGAGTTGCGTTGGCGTACAGTTCGATTCAAACTTAATGGCGTCTCGGAAGTGCGCTACTCGCTGCGCAGTACCGCACCCCTCCCCCCCGCTGGCAGATAAATTAGTTACTGCGCAGCGACTCGCCTCATGTTCCGAGCCGACATTAGTTTGAATCAGGGTGTAACTTCGTTAACTTCCAGTATAGTGCCATCCACGAAGACGCGCCCCGCTCTTACACTCCTCATGCTTATAGAACAATCACAATCGCAATCGCGTTTAGGAGGAAGAGTGGGGCGCGTCTTCTTGGATGGCACTATCTATAGTAGGTACGATCGACGCACTAAAGACCATATCACAGTGGCGATTTGAGAGCGTGTTTCGAGTGAGGCGATTATTTGCTTTTGCGTAGCGGGAAGGGCGCAAAAGAAACCTTAGCGATGAAAATTTGCAATTTTCTTTTCATAAATATTTTATGTATTTTTACATAATAATGTGATCATGATTAATCAATCAATAAAACTACTAATTTTGGTTGGAGTCAATTTTTTAATAATAAAAACAAACGGAAATTATCAAAATTCAAATAATTTTATCTAAGTACTCTATGCGCGGAATTATTGTTATGATTATAATTGTAACATCGATTAGCCCTGAACTTAATTCATACAAACACAAACATCACAAAACCAAATAAAAAAAATAAAAAAAAATCGAGCGGCCATCGTTGTTTACATCTTTGGCAAACGAAACGCCAGGGTTTATGTATTTTTCACTATTTTGAATAGATTCAGATTTGTCCATTCACGCATAGTTGGAAAATTCATTTAACGATGTAACGCTGCGTTTCCACCAGAGATGAGCGAAGATGCGTAGGGATGTGTGTGAAACTAACCAATATCATCGCTTCACTGTCATAGCTCGAGCTAAACTAGCGTTGTTATTGGTTAGATTTACGGACATTCCTCGCTACGCATCCTCGCTCATCTCTGGTGGAAAGGCAGCTTAAATCTTCTCTTTTGTTTGTTTCAGCGAAACATTTTTGAACGAAAACTTTTGGAAGACGTCGAAGAAGGGGAAGATAACAAAAGAAGCCACTTTTAGATCTTTGGACATAGACTAATAAATTGATATTTAGTTTAAATACGAGTAGACATGACATTATTTGCTTTACTATTCGAATACAATATTTACGATAGTTTTACTATTCGTGTGTGATCCTATGTTTTTGAATCGTCACTTACGTGGGTACACACGTCTACATATCAAGTTATATACATTTCCAGTATAAGCTGACCTCGCATTGTACGGAAATCCCATACAATGCGAGATCAGCTTATTCTGGAAATGTTTAGCTTGATTTCTAGCCTGTGTACCTAAGGGCACGTTCCCACGTACCACAACCACATCACAACACAGTGGCAAAATGTGGGCAAGCAATTATGTGTGATTTGTGAATAGTGTCGCTGCAACTTCTTGCAGTTTCGTTGTGGTTGCGTTTTCGCTTGTAGTTGCGATGGGGTAACGTTGTGGTTAGAGTTTGCAGACAGTTATGGTTATAATATCTTTGTATTTAAGAATTGGCTGGCCGCTAGTGCGCGGTCACGCTGGAGTTTGCGTTGTGGCTGCTACATGGCCTAGATGTGGTTGGTATCGCCCACATGGTTGATTTAGCAAAATGTGGTCCGTGTGAATAAACTATTCATTTTCATACAAATTAGCGCCCGTCCAGGTGCTGTCGTTATGGTGTGGTTTTGGTACGTTACGTGTGTTCGGGCCCTAAGTAACTTAAATAATTACCTATGATTTTTTCTATGTTTACCGTAGATTTGTACTATCGGTAGGTACAGTCAGCATCATAAGTGATAGTTTTATATATAATAAAAAAAAATGAGTTTCAATATTATTGCAATGTTGAAATTAAATAATTAGGTATTTTGTAAAAATATTTTTAGGTCAATCTTAAAATGTGCATTAATTTTAGTAAACGCTGAGTCGGTTCATTGATTCATCATAAATGACAGCCATAGCCTAAAGACGCGTCCTAATCAAAAGAGATTTTTGCGCGAGTACACGATCGTTGCGCCCGTTTATATGATTAATACTATTAGTCGTGTGTGTATGTGTACGTTATTATAATTCATGTAAACGATCGCGAAATCGCGTTCATGCGATATTCGCTTTCAGTTAGGGTGCGGGGTTATTTTGGGACAACACAATATTTAAAAAAAAAGTTTTTTTTTAAATTACTTAGTCGCTTACTCATGATGCTGATGTATAGTAAACTAGTTTAAAAGATTTATAATGCACAATCTATATATTATGTGTTTGCAGTTTTTGCATACAAATAGCTGGCTGTGTTATTGTTTGTATATTTATTTAGTAACTAATTGAATTAGTTAAAACACAGTGTGCCTCGCAATTTGCCAGGATCTTGCGAATTTAAAATAAACGTTTAGGGTGTGGTTTTACTCTAGGTATCTATGAGAAGTTTAATAATTAAGGAAAACAGGTACAGTAACATGTAAAAAGATGCAAGAGAGGTATTCCATAATCAGATGATTGTTTCCAATTGATATTATTGCCATTAAAACAAATATCAACTTTATTTATGTGAGAATTAAGTTGATTTCAGAATGACTTGAGGTCTTAAGCAGTCATAAAAATATTTGAAGTTGCAGCTGAATATGACTTGTTTATTACCTAAGTGCATGACTCATCTTTTACACGTGACTGTACATAAAAGTTGTTTTCTGTGAAATTGTTTTGTTTGACAAAAATATTAGTTACATACAGGATGTAAGGGTAAACACTCTTGTCATTCAAACTATAGGTAGATGACTTAAATATAAAAATAAACGACCGAACACAACAAAAAAAAAACGTTCTTTTCATTAAAAGATTTTAAAAAGTTTCTATCCGACACCGTGCTCGCTAGCGAAACAACTGACTGACTGCGGGAGGGGTCGCGCTCGCGGCCGGTCAGGTCACATCCCGCACCCCCTCCCTTGTTGAGACGCAAGTTCGTTGCCCTAGCGCATAGGGCAACGAACTTGCGTGTGTGGTGGTAAAATGTAGATTAAAAAAATAAAAAATATAGTTGTAATTTTCCATTGATTTTACGTTCTATAAACGAAATCAAACCACTGGTTGCAAGGATAACGGTGTTTACCCTAACACCCGGTATATTAGTTAATATTAGGTACCTTATATTTTGTAAGGTATAGATATATAGATATTTTATTAACCATTTTGGGTATAGTTTGGAACATATACGAATAAAGATACCAGTAAGCAGGTATTTTACAGAAACATAAATTGTGAATCTTATACAAAGTTTTATACTCGTTGGAAATTAAAAATTATGCAAGTGTAACCTACTTTTTTATATTGTAAAAACAAAACATTCCATTAGTTATGGGCTGGAGTACCCTGTACAAAAATTGTGTTGAGTATATTGAAAAATAAATACCAATTGATTTGAAAAAAAAAAAAAAAAAAAAAATATTATCAAATGTGTTTTTTTTGTTAAGTATCCTAACTAATATTATAAATGCGAAAGTGATTTTGTTTGCTTTGTTTGCTTTCACGCTAAAACGGATGAACGGATTTGGATGAAATTTGGCACATGGGTAGAGGGCATAGGATACTTTTTATCCCGATATTCCCACGGGATCGAGAGTTACGCGGGTGAAACCGCGGAGCGCAGCTAGTTGTAAATAAATGATACCGTTTCTTGTGTAGCTTGTGACGAATATGTACGAGTACTTATGTGTCTTAACTTATTGAATCTACCTATCCCAAGGCCGAGTTGAGATTATGCACTTGATAAAAAATTACTTTATTTGCCAGATAATTTCATAGGTAGGTTAGTAACAGTCGACTGCATGTCGGTGGTAACCCCTTTACCTAGACCTGGGGGCCTACGGCCTACCATCACCGCTTACAGCAGTATTATTTTAATATTACTTCAGTGTAGCAAAGAGATGAAGCTCTACAGGACGTATAGCTCCGTCTCTTTCCCCCACTCAAGTAATACTGCTGTAAGCGGTGGTGGTAGGCCCCGCCTTGCGTAGTAAGGAGTTTCAATAGATAATCAGCCTAGTTTATCGAAAATCTTAGAAAAACTACTTAATCAACTGTAGACTAAATAAATAATTATATAGAGTCAAAAGGATTTTCCTCGTAAAACCAATTTGGGTTCAGGGAACGCAAAACTACCAGTAATGCGCTACATAAGTTAACTTCCTTTATTTTTGATGGCTTGGATGGTGGAGATAGACTCCTGGGTTTATATTTGGATCTCGCTCAGGCGTACGACACGGCTTCGTCCATATTCTCCTTGCTAATGCATGGGAATACGAGGTCACCTCTAGCTTTGTTCAGGGATTATTTGAGTATACGCAAACAGAGTGTCAAGATTAATGACGAATATACCCAAGAGGACGATATGTTATACGGAGTTCTACAAGGAATCATGCTAGGCCCAACTCTTTCTTATGATCTACAATGTAGATCTTAGGAGAGCGTAGTGTAGATTCTACATTATGATCTATGTGACGTTTTTGTGGACAAAGGAAAAAATTTACGTTTGCTGACGAGACAGTTTTATTATTTAAAGCAAAAACATGGATATATATACAACAGCAAATGTGCAAAAAAAAAAGGGCTTGGTAATTATTTTTTTAACCTTGAATTCACAAAATATCATAATTATGTACCTACATGGTTTTTTTGGGCATTAAAATTTATTTATTATTAACTTCCGCCAGCGGCTTCGCCCGCTTTATATCTTTATGAATTGCTAGCTTTTGCCCGCGGTTTCGCCTGCGTGACTGTCGGAAAATATCCCACGGAAACGTACTACAGACCGGGACTATAAGGAAGCTAAGCGATCATCGCAATCCCTAAATCATGCGTAATTTTGAATCTGTGATATTGATATTCATTTAAATGATGATGTTAGGCGTATTTTAATCTAAATTAAATTCTCAAATTAAATTAACATATTTTATTCGTTAAGGATTAATTTTTATTTTTTACATATCGGACTCCTCTGTGCCTTAGAAAGCACGTTACGCCGTTGGTCCCGGCTGTCATTTTGTGGATCTTTGACAGTCGTTACGGGTCGTCAGAAGCCCGAAAGTCTGACAACCAGTCTTGCCAAGTAGTATCGTATTACCCAGTTACTGGGTTGTGGAGGTCAGATAGGCAGGCGCTCCATGTAAGATACTGGTATTCAGCTGCATCCGGTTAGACTGGAAGCCGACCCCAACTAGTTGGGAAAAGGCTAGGCAGATGATGAAGGATTAATTTTTATCAAATTCTGAAAGATACGCATGGTTACTGTGGGTCATCCTTTGAAAATAGACTTATGCTATTGTGGACTTTTTAAGATGTACAATCCTGTAGAACATTTATTTCTCTCTACAGTTTACGCGGTGCACGCCAGTAAAGCTCCCAGTCGGCAGTTTTTTTCCGAAATCTTCAACAATAAACGTCATATTTCCGCCAATTTACACAAAACTTTAATGAATTATAATACAACTTCTTTCCTTTTCCTTCTTCATCTTAAATCAGTGTCCATTGGTGAAAACTGTTTGAAAATCCGTTCACTATTTTTTGAGAGTATCGCGTTGAGACAGACAGGCAGACGCGGCGGGGGCTTTGTTTTATAATTTACTAACTGATGCCCGCGGCTTCGCCGGCGTGGGTGTCGGTTATTATATACTAAAACCTTCATCGAGAACCACTTTATCCATTGGTGAAAACAGCATGAAAATCGGTGCCGTAGTTTTTGAGTTTATCGCGAACAGACAGACAGACGCGGCGGAGGACTTTGTTTTATAATATGTAGTGGTGTAAGGATGTAGGTAAGGAAGGATAAGGATGTAAAGATAGCCTATGTTACTCAGTGATAATTATAGCATTCTACTGACGAAGAATTTTTGAAATCGGTCCAGTAGTTTTTGAATAATAATATTCATAACAAACAAAAATACAAATCTTTTCTCTTCATAATATTAGTGTTACAAGAACATTTTGGACGGTGACCTCCACACTGAGGTTCGGCCTTGAATGAAACTTGAATGCTCTTCCATTTTTTTTATTAATTTGGTGAATAGGTACCTAATGGCTACTGTGCCATCATCATGTGTTAAGGGTCCATAAAAAAATAAATCAATATTATGATAAAAAACGGAGCCCATACGATCCCTTCGTTGTCCGTCCGTCTATCTCTCAAGACTCTTTTTCCCAAGAACGCGTAGAGATATCAAGTTGAAATTAATATATTTTACGTAGGTCTACGGGAATAAAGCAAGGGAGAAAACAAGCAAGGTCTCACAGCACAATCAATCAATCTGCCTAGCATTTCCCAACTATGTTGGGGCCGGCTTCCAGTCTAACCGGATGCAGCTGAATACCAGTATTTTACATGGAGCGACTGCCTATCTGACCTCCACAACCCAGTAACTGGGTAATAGGATACCCCTTGGTAAGGTCTCACAGCACAAGTAAAGGAAAAACTCCGAAATCCGTTAATTTGTAGTTTTATCATTTATATTTTTTTGTGATCACAAACTTACATTTGCAGTTGGGGAATTGACTGTGCGTAACGTACACACGGCTACACATCAAGCTATACATTTCCAGTTTATGCTGATCTCGCATTGTATAGGATTTCCGTACAACACGAGGTCAGCTTATACTGGAAATGTATAGCTTGATGTGTAGCCGTGTGTACCTATATCGATATAGGGGAGAACATGTTTTTCAACTGCAATGTTAAGTTTGTTTTTGGGTTAAATTCATCCCAACTACGGATTGCGTGGTCCGACACGCACTTGGCCGGTTATTTATTGTATCATTGTCGAAGACACTACAATTATATTGATAGTAACCTTCATAAACCAATATTCTAATTGGTTATGTAACTATTAACCAATCCGAATTAAGTATTACCAACAATTTCATTGTTATTGAACTTTGTTCCGCTGATCATTAACTCCAAAACATTTTCGCCAATTAGCTCATTTCCAACCAGGACACACTTCCTTACCACTTTACCAGTAATTAAAATGCATAAAGTAATACTATGAATAATTTATTGACAATGTATGACGTAGGTAAACCTATAGAAAATAGAGTTAAGTACTTACTTATATAAAATTTGTTTTCAACCGGTGACCGTTCGGTTGGTCTCTATAAGTAGGTATGTGTTCGTGAGAGGAGATCGTGAATCAGAAAACGTAAGGTAGCATAAATAAATGATAAATGATTTTATTTCTGTAAGTAGGTTTGTACAAACACTTTACACGTCAATTATATTTTAAGAAATTAAATTAGATGAGTTCGGCGCTGAGTACTCTGAGAAGAGATGCCGAAAAAAAATCTGAGGTCTCGATCTCTTTTTAAAGTCCAGACATAATCTTGGTCAAATCATGTGCACACCAATGTAGATTGGTTTCTGGAATTGAGGAAAGAACCACACAGATTGAGTGGACCTATCCTGTCAGAACACACATTTGTCAGGATGCTCTCAGACTAGAAAAGAAAGAACTAAAAAAGAAAGAAAAACTGTTTATTCTGCACAAACAAAACGCACACACAACAGGTGTCCCCAACGATCTACGAACGGTGGCTGTGGTTGGCAGCAGCTGGTTGATAGTAGCGAAGACGGCGCGCGATTAGAGAGCCAGACACCCGGTTTCTGAATTGAGAATTTGAATTTGAGAATGTCCTAATCTGTACTTAAGTATAACTTAAACATTTTTTCGTTTCTGAATTAAGTTTTTTTAAACTTTAATCAAGATTTGGGTAATATAACATCATTTACTCAAAGACAGAAAGCATGCTTAACAGTAGTCAGTTGCGTTTCTGAAATTTGATTTTAACTTGTGAAACGCAAAAAACTTAAGCGCATAGGTACTTATGTGTTTGAGAATAATCAGTTGAGATTTGCTATTTTTCTCAAATCAGAAACCGGGTGTAAGTCCTGCAGGCAGCAATAGATGAGTAGTCAACAATCATTGTCATCAGCCATGATGACCATGATTATTTTATCATCATCATAATCATTTCAACCGAAAGACGTCCACTGATGGACATAGGCCTCCACCAAGCATTGCCACTTCGACTGGTTCTGTGCTTCCCGCATCATCATCATCATGAGTGGGCAGGCCACATAGGTATTGCTCGCAGAACAGATTTCGATATTTACTTCTTAATAATTTAAAAATAGCATACGCGGAACATACAAATAGATCCGCGTATAAATAGAATACATCTTAATGTAGAGTGAAAAAAACCAAAGTTAATAAAATAATAATAAAGATTAATGATCAGGGGCAGTGTTAAATATCAGGAAGGATAATAATAACTTTGGTAGCGAATTAAGCTTGATTGATGTTTTTTTTAACAATTTTATTAATACTTCAATTAAATTATCTCACTTTTGATGCTTTGATATTAATACGTGAATCAATCCATCTATCTAGCCTTTTCCCAACTATGTTGGGGTCGGCTTCCAGTCTAATCGGATGCAGCTGAATACGAGTATTTTACATGGAGTATATGGCCTCCACAACCCAGACTGGGTGACACGATACCCGTTGTCGGACTTCTGGGCTTCTGACTACTCGTAACGAACTTCAAAGATTCAATTGTAACCCGGACCAACGGTTTAACGTGCTTTCCGAGGTACGGAGGAGGAGAATTCAAGAACCCTTTCTAGAGTTCTCGATATGGAAATTAAATGGACGGTCACCCAACAAACCAACCTCGGTAAGCTTCGATCGACCATAGCGGCTATTATTATTTAGCCGAGCTTCTCCGATTTACGTGAATAAAGAAAATAATTACCTGAACCAATTCCGGCAGTCGGACAACGCATCAATTCCCAATAGGGTTTCTGTAATAAATCATTTTAGTAAGGAACCCTAAATTGATGATACATTGCAAAAAGTTAATTGCTATCATTATTTCAGTTTATAGCAGCTAACTATACAGGTAGTGGACCACTTATTGTGTGAGAAGGATTTCTAGTACTTATCTATTAAAAACTAGAATCTAACAATGTTGCTGGGCAGTACTTTGTAGGACAAATAACTACTATATTTATGCGGCAACCAGTTCCTCAACATTGACGAAATAAATTACACTGTAGAGCAATATAAAAATGCCACTAATTTATCATGAAAAATTTCCAAACCCACGCAAGATAGCTTCTTGAAGTAAAAAACCAACTGTTGCAGTGTTTAAAAGAAGAGTGAAAGAACACTATCTTTCCACTTCGTCATAGTTGTGTATGTATTTATTTCGATATATATTTATGAAGTAGGTAGTTTATATTATGTATGTAGTATTTATATTTGTTTGTAAGTGTATGATCATATTATTTGTTCTAGTTTAGTTGATTTTATGTATTTTACTTTCTCTTGAATTTTACACACGGTGTCTACATCTCTTATCTACTTTCCTATCGCAGGTGTGCTGGAAGAGATTTCTTTAGAAATAAGCATCACCTTTGTACGTTTTTTTCTGTTCTTTTCTTCTTGTCTGTTTATTATGTGTGTACATAAATAGTTAAATAAATAAATAAACCAACATTCAAGTGTATTTATCACCTATAAAACTGTTTTCAAGATTTTTCTTACTTCATGTAGCTAACTTGTGTGGTTTATGAGATATTTAGATTTTTTGGCACATTGCAAGTGGCTTTTTTTATTGCTCGTCAGTGTATTATTGTTATTATGTATTTTATTTTTTTATTTGTAATTAGTAAGTATATTTTTTCAAAGGCAATAGACGTGCGTACGTAAAAATATGTTCGAAGTCTGCCTAGCCATTAACTAAGTATGACGGAGTCGGCTTCCAGTCTAACCGTATCACACTGAATACCAGAATCAGTGCATCGATGGAAAGAATAACATACTGATAAATGATAAATGATTTATTTCTGTAAGTAGGTTTGTACAAACACTTTTACACGTCAATCACATTTTTAAAACTAGATGAGGTCGGCCTTTTACTATCTGACTACTCTGAGAAGAAAGGCCAAAACAAACTCAGAGGTCACAGTCTCTTTTAAAGTCCAGACATAATCTTGGTCAGATTATGAGAAGACCATGTAGATTGGTGTTTGAAATGGTCTTTTGAGGAAAGAACCACACAGATTGAGTGGACCTGTCCAGTCAGTGCACGCATTTGTCAGTAATCGTGCAGCTCAACTCCGAATTTAAGGAGCTCAACGATTTGACGAACAATACCAAAGAAAGGACATTTGGTTAGGCCGCATAAATTACTCAAACTGCCAGACTATGATTAATTAATTAAAATTAAGAAAAAATAAATAATAAAAAAGAAAAGAAAGATCCACATAATCTTCACATTCACAATAATTAAAAATAATATAATACTTTACAAAGTAAATTATTATACTACTGTACTAATGGCCAATTTCTTCATCTAAAGTAACAGCTAAAGTAAGAATCAACTGTTCTTCCGCGCTGTTGGATTTACAACCCTCGAAAATTAGTGCTGCAATGTTTTCGACATAACGGGGGATTATGCTAAGCAAAATTTAAGGTAATAGCTAATTAACTTAAGAACACAACAGACCTAAAAAAAAAAGACCTTGGTATTAGCCAAGTCTGTCTGTCTTCTGGTTCTAGTTCTAGTTCTCATAGGTACAGGTTATTTTGGATTCGTGGAAGTTATCCTAATTTCTGAACCATATCCTATGGTTATCCTAAGGCTGATTATGCTATGGGCAAATGCTATGCTATTTTGCCCATAGCATAATCAGCCTATAATGTTCCCACTACTGGGACTCAGGCTCTTCGAGAGGGAGTGGACAGTAATCATATGTCATTTGATAAGCTACTATAATATAAGGTAGGTACTTATTATTTAGATTTAGGTACCAATATATTACGTAGATATAGCAGGCATAGCTTTTTTTTTTTTTTTTTTGAGGGTGGGAAATCATCCAATGACTTCTCCCGCTCTGGGTGGAGCGGAAGGGCGTGTCAGACTTTTACTGACTAAAACCCACCCGTGTTCCTTCAGTTGCCTGTTGCCAAGGTCCCGGTATCCCTTTCGGACTAACCCGCAACCCTGCCAGGAATAGCAGGCATAGCTACTTCTACTATTTATCTTGAAGTACTAGGTAGCTGAGCTTTAGTTTTTTAATTATTTCATTATGACTTGCCAATTCAAGACACTGTACCACCTAGGAGTAGCTACCTGTACTCTTGGGTGGTCCTGTACGGGACTTATTTGGCAGTACCTACTCAATACCTTTGTGCACCTACCTATAAAAGGTAAGAATGACAACAGTATGCAGGGACGTAGCTCTACCGCCGTATCGGCCCCATCAATGATACGGGGGGCTACAGGGGTCCGCAGACGAAAATTCGTAAAATTAAATGAAAAATAACGTCATTTGTTTTTAGCTTGCAAAGGCGCGATCTCATTCTCAAGGTCTTGCATTCTCTTCGTAAAATCACATTATCAGTCAGGATTATTCAGTTTTCTAGCTCGCTTCGCTCGCTCTTGTTCTCGTTGCACTCTGTGTAAACACCTCTAGTATAATCTTGATTTCTTGTGTTGTGCTGTCTGTCACTTTGTCAGCCTTTTGCTTTGCGCTTTACTGGGTCGGTCAGTGGGTCATCTTAGGGGCGAAGTTACTGAGTCAAGTGCAGGAAGCTTTTAATATTATGGGATATGGCTCTCAGCAAAATATACTGAAAGGTACTTAGGGATTCCCATAAGTACCTCTAGCTGCAATACCACCTCTGAGCAGGTCATATGTGGGTTAGTATAGTAAGTGTTACAATTTACAATACGACTAAATAGCCAAACGGACCATCACGGTGACATTTTACAATGTTGCAAGCTTTTTACAATGTTGTGTGAAACAAACAGTGCAACTTGAAATTAGTTAATTTTTTTGTGTTAGGTGGGTATTTATTCGTTGAACTCTGAATAATTATCAATAATCATCCACTTATTATTATAATTCTATGCTTTAAAAATAACTGCATACAAAGTGACGTCGCGCGTCGCCACATGTGCAAGATTTTAAGATGACTACACTACCAATCCGCCTAGCTGTTTCTCAAGAATGTTGGGGTCGGCTTCCAATCTAACCGGATGCAGCTGAATACCAGTATTTTACATGGAGCGACTGCCTATCTGCCCTCCACAACCCAGTAACTGTGTAATACGATACCCCTTGGTGAGACTGGTTATCAGACTTTCGGGTTTCTGACGACCCGTAACAACTGCCAAAGATCCACGAATGACAGCCGGAACCAACGGCTTCACGTGCTTTCCGTGGCACGGAGGAGTCTCGTTAAATAAAGATGGTCACCTATCTACGGACCAACCCCGGCAAGCATTAGGAGCTGAGCTTAGGAGAGCGTAGTGTATATTCTACATTATGATAACATGTGACCTTTTTGTGGACAAGGGACAAATTGTGACATTTGTTGACGAGACGGTTTATTTATTTAAAGCAAAAACATGCGATATAAATACAATAGCAAATCTGCAAAAAAAGGCAAGCTTAACCTGATGGATCGACCCGTGCGGCTGTTATTACTTACCGACGAGATGACTATAACATATATTCATAAAAGATCGATGAACGACGATGTAGCAAGACAGTCCGACTTGTCTGACGACTAAAATGTCCTTGAGATACAGGCACAGGTCCTAGCGATCTAACACCGTGACCATCAGTTCACCAACCCGCAATTATCATCTCTCGAGAAAAATATTACTGCGGTTCGAGTAGTATTTCTCTTGTTTCTTCATTATCATTATCCAAAGGAGGAGCAGTGGTGGCCCAATGGTAACTGTCCTGACTTACGAGTTGTAGGTCGTGGGTTCGAACCCAGCCAGGCGCTTTACTTTGTGTGAATTATTTCATCACCGCTGCTCTCAAAACGGTGAAGGAAAACATCGTGAGGAAACCGGCATGGCCTAGAACCAAAAATTAGAAGAAATGTGACATCTACCAACCCGCAACGGGCCCGCGTGGTAGATTACAGCCAACCCTCTCTTACAGAGAGGAGGCCTGTGTCCCAGCAGTGGGAACATTATAGGCTGATTACGCTTATGCTTATGCATCATCCAAAGCCTGAATTCACCCCCTGCTGAGCATAGACGTCTTTTCTTGTACAAAGCCCCACGTTACTGTGTCTCTTGGTTGTTTTCGATTTATCCTAGTTGGTGGAGAAGTGTAAACGTACATACATATCCAATCCTAGTACAACATTTACTAAGATAGCAGAGTATCGCAATTGACAATTGCGGTTGCAACAAACGATGGCCAAATTTTGGTACATACCTATATTTCATTTCAATGGCCTATGGATTGCTGTTGCGACAATCGCATTGCCACAGAATCCCCAAAGCGTGTCGTTCGTTCACAAAGTCGTCCAGTGTTAGCTCGGCCTAAGCAATTTTAAAAATCGAATCGAGTAGCTACGTTTTATTTATTTATTTAGTAACGGTTGAGACACCATTGAGTGAAGTCGGATTTACTGTTAGACGTGCTTCATCGAGAACTATTTACGATTTTCGTATTGTTGCAATTAATTCATGGTAAGCTGTCTTAATTTATTATTTACGTTGTTTAGTTATAGACTCTAATTCGAAATATTTCATGTAAAAACGGGCTAACTGAATATTTTTGTGGGAATATAAACATTGTCATTTTTGCAAAAATGTCCTTTCAGCAGGTAGGTAGGTACTTACTTAAATTAATTAATACGATCATGCTATGTTTTTTTTATTACTTAATTTTAATTAAGCATAAGTAATTTGATTATTTCATTAACGCATTAAACAATTTCATTCGTTTCAAGATTTTTACTTCATTGGTAATTCAGTTTCTTTTCGATCCTAACTTAATGAATCTTTATTAACTACAATTTATTGATGTAAGTACGTAACTAGTTGAAGTTTAGGAAATCAACTTCGGGAATTAAGGAAGCTAATAATGATTTTAGATATTTTACGTCGCGTGTAGATATAAAAGTAAAGGGTGCCTGAAACGATCAATTGCAATTGTAGTAGTAGGTATTGTCAATCGCTTCAATTGCATTTGGTAGACGATGAATTTGCGTATCAATGTATATATCAGATCAATCACGTAAAAATTTACACTTGTAATAGATCTTTAAAATAAATATCTACGGTTATAAAAATCTCTAGAAGGTAGTATCATTACAACTGTGAACTGTGTAGCCCGTATATCATTCATGTCATGAGTCATGTACTCATGTCATGCATGAGACATTATCATAGGTGATGAAGATAATTATCATTTTAATTTACGTAACAACGTAGGTAGGTTTTTTAAAGGTTTCATTTATGAAACCTTTAAAAAACCTATCATATCATCATATATACATATATCATATATATATCATATATTTATATGTCATATTATTATTTAGGAATGCCAATGTTAATGTTAACATTAATAACAGTGCAATTACAAAAAAAAAACAACTGTTTACTACTTTTTACCGACTTTCAAAAAGGAGGAGGTACTACGTTCGGATGATTGTTTTTTTTTTTTTTTACGTATGTTCACCGATTACTCCGCCGTTTGTGAACCGATTTTAAAATTTTTCTTTATTAGTTCGAAAGGGTATACTCCCGAGATGGTCCCATATAAATTTTATTAAGTTTGCTTGCGTAGTTTTTGAGCTAGCTTCAATATTACGTATTTTTCCCACAGTCTATGTAGACGATATAATTATTAGACTCCTTCACTGTTATTTACATAGCAGGTAGTAACTTGTGTGGGGTAGGTACGACCACTAAAAAGTGAAAAATAAAAACTTACAAAAAAAAAAAACAACCGACTTAAAAAAAAACACGAAATAAAAAGTGAAAAATAACTTTAATTTCGGAAGTCGGTGGCAAAAAACGAAAATTAAAAAGCAAAGACACCAACTTTAAAGTTAAAGTTATTTTTCACTTTTTATTTCGTGTTTTTTTTGAAGTCGCTTGTTTTTTTTTGTAAAAAGTTTTTATAACGTGAAAAAGTCTGTTAAGTTTATGTTCGTCTGTATGTATTTTTCTTAATCATATTATTATGGTAGAGGAAGCTTTCGCTATGGTCCCATATGAATTTTAGTAACGTTACTTGGGTAGTTTTTGTGTTAGCTTCGATACTACGTATTTACTCCACTTTGTGTATCTTGATGATGCTATAGTACTTCCTGTCACTGTTGTTTACATATCAAGTAGTGGTATACGAATTGCTGTGGAGTAGGTACCAATTAATTAAAAACTGAAGGATAAAAACTTTTTAACAAGAAAAAACAACAACAACGACTTTAAAAAAACAATCTTCAATAAAAAGTACCCCCTACTCTTAGTACAATACTTACCAACATCCTCACGGAACGTACAGGGGTTTTTTTACATGTTGTATATGGCACTCGGGTATACAACATTATTTTTTGTTTATGCTAAACCCGAAAAGGGGTCATTGTACTCATCATTTTGAACAACTTTTTCTATGGGACCAACCTTGAAATCGCAAAAAAAAAATCAGCTGTTCCCTACATTTTGTCGATTTAATGTACGGAACTGCTGATTTTTATTTCGCGATTTCAAGGTTGGTCCCATAGAAAAACTTGTTCAAAATTATGAGTACACACGGCTACACATCAAGCTCTACATTTCCAGTTTGTGCTGATCTCGCCTTGTATAGGATTTCCGTACAATGCGAAGTCAGCTTATACTGGAAATGTATAGCTTGATGTGTAGCCGTGTGTACAATGACACCTTTTCGGGTTTAGCATAAACAAAAAATAATGTTGTATAATAGTGTAGCTTTGTATCAGTGAAAGATTTTCGATTACAAAAAGTAAAGTAAAGTAAAGTTTACTTACTTTACTTTACTTTTTGTAATCGCATCAGTAGGTACTTTCAGAGATTACTAAACACGCAAACAATTTTAGCTTATTATTATATTGATATTTTGACCAAGTAAGTTCAACGACCCATTTTTTTAAGGTCAAGTCCAAGGCCGATACCTACACAAGTATTTCATAAAACCCACGACTGGTTTCGTTTACCAAAAAAAATTATAGTTATCCTTATTAGTGGTCCGTACGTCCGAGTGAAAAAACGGAACCCTTATAGGATAAGGTATCCATTTTTTCCGTCTGTCACAGCCCATTTGCTCCAAATCTACC
Source organism: Lithophane socia (assembly GCA_947522985.1). Lineage (NCBI taxonomy): Eukaryota > Metazoa > Arthropoda > Insecta > Lepidoptera > Noctuidae > Lithophane > Lithophane socia. Next base: position 6,043,795 of record OX383267.1, read on the forward strand.
GGACCGATTTAATTGTTTGGTACGCAACATAAGAATTTCTGTGACCCAAACACGGACGTGTCAGCGTAAATAAATGAATTATGATTATGGAGAAAACATAACAATAACAATAAAATGGGGAATTTGAAAGAAAAAAAAAAGTTTTGCAAACTGTACCGTGTGACATAAAATGAAAGGGCTTGTTGTGAGTCTCAATATTTTTTTTTTATAATTTTAAAATAACATTAGGTACATAACATAAATAAGCCTTTATTCTCTGACCAAATACAGTACAGTTTTAACTTATTTATAGACAAATTACTTACTTATTTCGATTAGTAAGTTCAGCATTTCAGCAACCACACATTCTTCAGCAATCAGTTTGTTGCTCTGGTTGTCCTTCGACAAAGGTCTTCCCTAGTTTCTTCCACTCATATCTGTCACGAGCTAATCTTCTCCATCTTTTTGGTAAGTCATCTTCCCACCTCCTGATTTGGCGTCCCTTTTGTCATTTTCCATTCCTAGGATACCTTTTTTTTTTTTGAGGTTGGGAAGTCATCAAATGACTTCTTCCCTCCCGCTCTGGGCGGAGCGGTAGAGCGTGTCAGACTTTTACTGACTAAAACCCACCCGTGTTCCTTCAGTTGCCCGTTGCCAGGGTCCCGGTATCCCTTTCGGACTATTCCGCAACCCTGGCAGGGTAAGACTACCTACTCGGTACAAAAGTTTAGTAAAATTCTCCCTAATAGGTACTGCTGACATCTCTTTGAGGCGCGCGTGGAACACAACGCGCCGTCGACCCGGGGTCGGTCCTAATCGGACGGCGAACTACCCATTGCTCGCCGACTCGCCGTCCGCAAGCTTGCGCCTGCGGTGGCCGGGAATCCGCCTGGGATTCCTGACGCCCAGGGCGTCTCCTGCGGCGGCGGCGGCGGTTAAGGGCGTGAGGGCGCAAATTATATAATAATAATATTCCTAGGATACCTACTATTGCATTATGTCTTTTGTATTCTCGGTTAGTTCTCATGTGACCAGTCCTGTTCCATTTGAGTTTTGTGTTTTTTTTTTTTTGTTAAAACATTGTCCTTTTCCTTATTTTTGAGGTTATAAGTTTTTGTTCATAACAGGAAAAGATTGATACCCATATGTGAGTCATGTGGGATAATGCACATGTTCTGCAGTTTGCTTCTCACCGACGTTGGTATTGTTTCGTTTTTAACTTTTCTTATTTTGTTTTGCTTATTCTTTCTTCTATCAATTTCTTTTGGATATTGATCGTTTATTGATATTAGCTGTCCCAAATGTACATAGTCATCAACATAGTTATTCAATAACATACTGCCCTATTTCCATCTCTATTTCTATGTTTTGCTTTATTGCATTCGTTCATTACTTTAATCTTCCCTGGATTCATTGATAAACCTGCTTTCATTATCTAATTACTGTTACATGTTTTATAGTTTGTCTGGTCTCTTTGCGAATATCACAATACTGTCAGCGAATCTTAGGTGATTTAGGTTTGTTCCATTTAGGTACATTTATTCCAACATCTCCAAGAACTTCCCAGTCTACCTATTTATGAATATATTTTCTAATAAGTTTATGGAAATGTGGACCTTGCCTAACGCCTCTCTGGATACTAAATAAGTACAACTTGAACAGCTTAATATTCTTTTCCGAATCAAAAGAAACCAAATTGAAAACCAAAGTGACTTTACAAACAAAAGTCACTGGTTTTGTTAATTACTTAAAGGTCCTTATATGAATTTCTTATTTAATAACAATAATTTTATTATAATTATTGTTACACCATTATGAAGAATCCGGCCATGCAGTAGGTATATTCCCCACTAAGTTTTGCATACAATATCACATTAATTATCATTTTAATTATGTTAGTTAATAAAAATAATTAGGTTGGGTAGTCTAGCTTAAACTGATAATTAACGAAAAGAAATTTTCGTTTATTTTACTATTTTTTTACATTACAATGTTATAAATCGTGGATTTTTTGATGCTACAATGAGCTCTTACGTTTATTTTTTCCTTTACATAAAAAGTATATGCATTTTAGTGTTAGATTGTATTATATTAAAGATTTTACATAATTAATTAAATTTGGGTAAAAAAAAGTGGAATCGTCTAATTTACATGAAATTAAATTGTCCATTATATTAGACTAACTGTATGTAGGAAGACGCAATTATACCAACATAATTATTTTACTTATTATCTACGAGCGGCGTTTTTTCTTGCGTAGGTACCTATGTACTATAATGTATCAGTCGAAAGAGTTTTGAGTTCCACTGGCACCCAGTTTTTAAATTTTTGATTACTAGTTTCACCAAAATTGATTACACTGATACAAACACATAGGTAATACATATTTAAAAGTAAAATGAGAGTGCAACAGATATAGTTAAACACCACATAATGCATAAAACAATTAATCAGAGAAATAAGCTAACTAATAATCGCACTTTTAATTGAAATTAAAATTAATGAAATTCGAATAAAAAATTACAAAATCGGTAAAGGTAAAATTGAATACGGGTACAACACCCTTATTTTCCGTGTCGTAATCCTCATGAATTCTTTCCGTTTTGGGAGAACGGAGGGTTAGGTTCCGAACAGGGAAACCATTGCATGGAACAATCGTGATTAAAACCCAATTAAAACAATGTCTTTTCCCTTTTTCAGATGACTCAAGTCAACGAAAAAGATGTGGCTGCCTTTAAAGACTGGCTGGCTAAGGAACCGACTCTACCCAAAAATTTTGGTAAGTACCTACCTACTTAGTAAGCCCTAGTTTCCAGCGAAAGATGAAAAATAAAAATTAACGAAAAAATTAAGCTTCTTCTGTTATCTGTTTAATTTGTGAGCCTTTCTGAGTCAAAGTCAAATCATTTATTTATTTATTTCAAATAGGCACTTATAGGGCATTTTAGAACGTCAATATGTACAAAAAAAGTACTTAACTATTTCGGGCCGGGGCTATTTCGACGGTGAAGGGGCGAGTGTGTACACTTAGGTAATTTGGGGCAAGATCCAAGGGGCGAGCGGGGCCTACACCATTCCAACTAATAAAAATAATTCTACTGTATTGATATCTACATAAATATTTGAATTATTCTCAGTAGTTAAAATTACCCCACAGTCGAAATACTTAGCCCCGCTCGACCCTAATTGATTATAGTCGCCGCTTCCAAGAGATAGTTTCGTATGGAGAAGAATGGGCAAGAAACTCCACCGTTATTCTTTTAAATGCTTTACAATATTTTCTATATGTACTATTATGTACATTAATTACAAAAAAGCTCAAGTGAAGACGATGCCCCTAGAATAAAATTACTACATCACAATAGGTAAAGACCAAGACACTGGGTCCAAGCTATGTTTCATGCTTAAGTACAGGAAAGTACCTACCTAAGTAGTAAATAGTTAAACAAATACGTGTTATGTACCTATTTGACCTAGATGACGATTTACCTACTGGAGTTCGAGTATGTCAATATTACCAAAACCGCGTCTGACCGCGTCTCTCACCTCACTCTCAAAAATTTCGCAGTTTTGTTCATTTGGTAATTCAGGGCTATTGGGTCGTGTGTTCGGTTCTTTTTTTTCATTAGCAATGTGGCTTGCCATTACCTTTTAACTCATTCATAAACTGACAGATAACGCACATCCTTAACCGCTGGATCTGAAAGCATGTTCACAATAGTTTCTAAACGAAGGTGAGCACCTGAGCACTAAGGATGGATTTTTGAAAATTCATCTTTTAAATGACAAAGTCAAAGCATTTATATCAAACTAGCTACCGCAAGCAGCTTCACCCAAAATAAAAAAAAATACACCCAGTTTAATTTTGTCTAGGCCCTCTAGACAAACAATGTATGGATTGAATATGTACCTATGTACCTTTGGATAACCTTTTATCCCCTCTTTTAAGTGCACACTAAAAAAAAATATACCTCGAAATGTAAAATAATGCTAATATTGAATAAAAAAAGTAATATTTCAGGTGTAAACCCTGCTTAAATAATAATAATAATAGTCCTCCAGACCGTATTTTCGGCCACTGCGGCCAATCTCAACGGAGACTAGCCTTCGGCGCGGGAGATATTATAGTGCACAAGTGTTTGCGCAGACACAAGTGCACTCTCTCTTCCCTCACTTTCATAGTCCGATGGGACGGAAATCCTACACGACCGGAGAGAGATCAGGCGTAGGACCAACGGCTTAACGTAGGTCCTACGCCTGATCGATAGGCACGGGGGTATCACACCGCCAACTTCCAAACTCCGGGCTGTTACTACGAAATTCCTAATGGAAAAATCCAATAACACTTTGCCCGACCCGAGAATCGAACCCAGGACCCCAAGCTCTGCAGTCGCGCTTGCGACCACGAGACCAACGGGGCAGTTAAAATAAAGAATGTCGCCATAGTAAAAAAGTTTCCCATCCCACCCATCAGACGCTCGAATGGATGAGTTTCAAACTTGTTGGTGGGTTTCTTCCCAAAAACAAATATTCCGAAACGATACCGACAGCTTGTATTTCGATATTTTAATTACATGACTTAATTTTACGGAAATGAATTGGAACATGGCAGACGGCTTGTAATCAATCATTCTTCATTTATCTCGATATGTTAGTACTCGGCAGCTACATTAATAGTAAAACCGCATGCCATGCTAAAAGAAAAATTAGACAGTCGGCTAGGTTGCGTTAGAAAATCACTTTTTTTTTGTTATCAAAAATAGTTGTCGTGGAGTTAGTTAGTACAAGCATTTTTAGTATAGTAGGAATAAGTACGTAAGCTATCGATGCTTCTGCTAGGACTTTTTTTTTATTTTTTTTTTAGGATGGGCCCCTCTGGGTGCAGCGGATGGGCGTGTCAGACTTTTACTGAATAAAACCCACCCGTGTTCCTTCAGTTGCCTATTGCCAAGGTCCCCCTTATATCCCTTTCGGACTTTCCCGCAACCCTGGCAGGCAGTACTGGGTTCACATCCACATACAAAACAGTCCGCTGCTCTCTTTTCTCTTTCGGGTGGTTAGTGGCTAACCTAGTGTCAGAGGTTTTATCCTGCTCATGGGACTCTGACTTGGCTTCACATGCCGTCGAGAGACGACGGCGACGACGTCCTCTGCTGCGGTTATTTTAATAGGTACCGTTTAATATTGAAATATGAATATACAGTACCATTTGAATACTAAATACTTAGCTATTTAATATTCTGTCGCCGGCCGTAAGCTACAATGCTGCATGATTCATACATCAAACAAGTAAACGGTTGTCTGTCAAGTTGCCAACTATAAATACTTGGTCATGGCAGGTATGAGATTATCTAACGGCAAAATACGTAGTAGATATTTACTCAGCTATTAGATCTTCACTTTTGAGGATAGGAGCTCATGGCTAAATAATAACAGCCGCACGGGTCGAACCATCAGGTTAAGCTCTACGCTTGCCGGGGTTGGCCCGTGGATGGGTGATCTTTACATATCGAGACTCCTCTGTGCCTCGGAAAGCATATTAAGCCGTTGGTTCCGGCTATCATTCGTGGATCTTTGGCAGTCGTCACGGGCCGTCAGAAGCCCTAAAGTCTGACAACCAGTCTTACCAAGGGTATCGTATTACCCAGTTACTGGGTCGTGGAGGTCAGACTGCATCTGGCTGCATCCAGTTACATTGCATGTTGGAAGAAATTGTCTGCTCAACAACGTAAATAACTGTATTAGTTTATAATAATAACATAACATAACATCACGCCTATGATCCCCGAAGAGGTAGGCAGAGGTGTACCTACCTGTAGTACACGCACATTTCTTCAGTTATACTTAAGTAAGTCCCATGTGATAGCGAGCGAGCCTATTGCCATCAACCGGGCAGAAATCCAGACTCCGCGCTGCTACTGAGATATTCCAGATGGAACAACCCTATAACACTTTGCCCGACCCGTGAATCGAACCCAGGACCTGATGCTATACAGTAACGCGTGCGACCACGAGACCAACGAGTCAGACAGTAAGTTTCTATAATATTAGCGTAAAAACAAAGTTCGATTAACTTCTTATTGCCAGTCATGGTGCGTTTACGACCAGTAATAGTGCAATAATCAGTAGCACGCACAAGACTTACAAACAAGGCCGTATTGCACTTGGTTTCTTTTTCTACCACACGCTTCGAAAATGTAGCCCATTTACTTTGGCCTAAATAGTTTTTTTAATGCAATCTACACAGTTTCGTAGACATGTGAATATGTTTAGAAATTACAGTTTCGCGTGCTTTTTACTTTTTAACAATGTTAGATAAAAGTTACTACAACTTAATTTAGATGAAAGTTACATTCAACTTCTGCATCAGTCGTTTAGAAAGTTATTTAGAAACAATCTGTCTGGTATTGCCAGGGCCTTACCACAAAAACTAAGACATTGTTCAACACTGTTTAATGTCAGTTTTATGACAAACTCCATAATGAAATGTCATGTTTTTTAGTTTAGGCTAAACAACTGATAAACACGGTTTTGTGGTAATAAGTTAACCACACGGTCCGTAAGATATAGGAATCGGCTACTAGGGAGATAGGTGATAGAAATCACGCTGGAGTAAGTGGTAAGTGAGCTAACGTTAACCCACCACCATTATCATTATGGTTTTACCATACTACATAAGATAAGCGTTTTTCCTCGAAGAGTTACCTTAAACATACTGGGTACTACACTGACATTTCGCCAGTTATGTTAAGTCCCATGTACTTAAGGCCCTACCCTACCTCAAATTGCTTAGCATGATCCTCTAAGTTTCGCATGTTTTTTTACTTTTAACAATGATAAAAGATACTACAACTTAATTAAGATGAAAGTTACATTCAACTTTTGCATCATTCGTTTAGAAAGTGAATTAGAAACAATCTGTACGAGTAGTGCCGTAACTAGGGCGGTGCCAGCGGTGCCCAGGAACAGGGCGCAGACCCTGGAGGCCCCTCCAGGGTCTGCGCCCTGTTCCTGGGCAGAAATGACCAGACCAGGACCAAACAATACCTATTATTTATTTATTTATACGTCGTCCGCGTATATTCTTCTTAAAAATAAATAATATTAAGTATCAATATTAAAGACGATGAGATCGTAATAATAATTGTAAATGTTGATGTTACGAGTTACGACCGGCCGGCCGGACCGCGGAGCGTTCGGTCCGGGTGGTTGCGGTGATAAACGTTTTTTTACCTAATTTATAAAGGCAATTTATTTGAACTTCCTAATTCAAAACTTTACTAAAAACTAAAACCTTAAAACAAAAACTAAAACCTACAAAACTAAAACCAAGTACTTAAAATTAAGTTTACAAACACTTAGTTTTTGGATGATAGATTTATTTTTATAGACAATCCATTTTATTGTCAGAACCGGTTATGATTAGAAAATATTTCAAGAGCGCGGTTATAGCAGCTCACACCGTGCGCATAAAAGGCTAATTACGGTACTGTGTATGAGTCTTATTTTTTAACCACTAACGGTCCGTAAGATATACGAACCGGCCATTAGGGAGATAGGTGATAGCAATCACGCTGGACAGGGACAGGAGGTAAGTGAGCTAACGTTAATCCACCATCATTATCATTATGGTTTTACCATACTACATAAGATAGGTAAGCGTTTTTCCTTAAAGGGTTACCTATAAAGTATAAACATACTAGTTATTTACACTCACATTTCGCCAGTTATGTTAAGTCCCATGTACTTAATTTGTCAAAGACTTTCTTATTAACTACAATGTCTTTTGGCCCGCACGCGGCCCGTCTGGTAGCTTAGGCCCTACCCTACCTCAAATATTGCTTAGCATGATCCTCTGTTATGCCAAAATTAACGCTGCAGTATTTGCAGCGTTAATTTTGGCATAACAGAGGAGTTTAAATAAATATTATGTTAAAGTTGAGGATTAACGCTAGGTCTTATATTTGGCGAAAACACAATTACATATATCTATAGAAAAAAAATGAAAAATTACCTCTAAACCGAACTATAAACCGCTGGTCAGTATTAAAAAAAATACTTCATATGCAAAGCAATGCAAAGTTTCATGATCTACATGAAACTTTGCATAATAACTGAACTAACTATAAAGCAGGTATTATGTTTTTTTTTTTTAATTACCATTATTTACACCGTAAAAAGCAATTATCTAAACTGCTGCTTGCAGCGGGGTTCAGAATCATACCTTTGAACGTTAAAAAGAAGCAATAAGGTGGTTATTGTAGGTTTAATTTGCATGTACAATAACGTGTATTTTTGTTTTAATGTCATCATCTCGCGCTGATCAGTATAGTAATAATATATTCACATGTAGGATGTAGGTGTACTTACTAAAGTATGACAACTACAACTACCTACTTGCCAACTTGATTGACCTGAGTACATAACAGGTCAATGTGTGTGCGTGCTGTTGCATTTATTAATGACAATCACAACGTCAGTTTGAGGTTTTCTCTGTGATCAATGTTTAATGTTAATGTTTAGGTACGGTCCGGTTCAAAACTGCATTAGCACGTTAAGACTCGTAGTCGATTGAACACACGATACAGTCAGTCCTATATAAAATTGTGATCAATTAGTTGGGTAGGTACTCAAATCGAGCGATATCAAAATTGATTTACCTAAATATAGTTTTTCAAATCTGACGGTTGTTCCAGAGATTAGCGTGTTCAAACAAAAAACAAAGGTTAATTTTATCTATATTAGTTTAAAGAATAGATGAATGTGGAAAATACTATACCAAACAAAAATATATACCTAATTATTATAATTACAGTAGGTAGAACCATAAAGTGGTTATTTTTTTTTAATGAGCTATAATCTTAATATTAATTAGGTAGATACTTATTTATATGCAATCAGAGTTCATGACTTCCTAATTTACATAAATTAAGGCTAATTATTATAATTATATAAAATAAAAGGTGACATTTATATTAAAATATAGTAAAAAAAATTAAGAATAGGTGCTTACAAGATAATAAAAATTAAAAACATAGGTCATTATGGAAAATTTATTTTTATAGCCATTGGCAGTTCGTCGTGGACTCAGGGCTAAAGATAACAGCCGCTGTCGACGAAGGTTTTATAAGCTACGCTTGCCGCGGTCGGTACGTGGATGGGTCCATTACATATCGTGCCTCGGAAAGCACGCTAGGCAGATTGATTTTGATTGGCATTTCCTGATGCCAATGACCCTGAAAATATTTTTTTTTTTACCTAATTTATAGCTACTATTGGAAAAGTCTTACATAAAATTACGAAAGTTAAAACCAATATTACAAAGTGACGAATGATAATGGGAATATGATCTTTTAAATAATATTAGGTATCATGTTTTATATATCGCATTACGTAGCCTATAACTAGCGGACGACCAAGACGCTTCCAACGATACCTCACTTGTCAAATTATGGTTAGTAGTTTAGAAGTTATGGGGAACACATGAGTAATAGGTATTCATACATACATAAAAACATACATAATACATACATACATACCGGTCAAAATCATAACCCTCCTTTTTGCTTCGCCGTAGTCGGGTAAAAAATGGTTTGACTTTGACATTGAGTTGGTGTAAATAATTTAATCACCACTGCTCTCAAGCGGCGAAGGAAAACATCGTGAGGAAACCGGATGTCCTATAACCAAAACTTTGAAGTCATGTGAGTGTGACATCTATCCTATCCACACTGGGCCCGCGTGGTAGATTGCAGTCATTTGTGACCCAGCAGTGGAAACGTTATGCAATACCTAATCTCTTCGACAAAATACTCCATACAAACATGTCTGCTAATATTTTTTCTACCAAGTAAAATTTAAATGAGAATTTTTCTGAAAAAACTTACCTACACGCGGCCGGGGGTGAACTTTTCGCGGTTTACATTTAAACATACTTACTTCTTTGATTCTTTGCTAAAATATCATCATTAGCCTATAGCAGTCCACTGCTGGACATAGGCCTCTCCAATTGCACGCCATTCAGCTCGATTCTCGGCAGCTCTCATCCAGTTGCTACCAGCCACCCTGCGAAGATCGTCGCTCCACCTAGCCTGAGGGCGTCCTACCTTACGTTTTCCGATTCGCGGTCTCCACTCAAGAACACGCCTACCCCAGCGGTCATCGGTTCTACGGCTAATATTGCCGGCCCATTGCCACTTAAGCTTGCTTATTCTGTGTGCTAAAATATATTATTTAGAAAATATATTGCTAAAATATATCTAAATAATATATTTTTTGTAGGTATCATAATTAACAAATTATGACATAAAAATTTATAAAATCATGATATACCTAAATTGTTTCAGATGACGTCATCATAAAGAAGTTCCTCTTCAGCTGCCACTGCAGTCTGGAGCGCACTAAGAGATGCATCGAAGACTTCTGTACCAGCCGGGCTAACATGAGCGAAGTATTCACAAACAGAGATCCACAGTCAGCTAGATTGAAAACAGCGTTTGAAATGACGTAAGTGAATGATGATGATCAGCTCTGAGGCCCTAGACAAAGTGACATTCTATCAGCGATAACGATGATGAAAAAGGCAAAAATATATAGGACTGACAGAAGCTATCGAAAAGCTTATGTCAATCATGTTGAAAGTCGTTGTAGAAATACGAAACGCTTTCGAAGCGATTGCACTTGTCTATGCCCTCTGTTATGTTATGTTCTTCTTTTTTCAAATTCGTACCCCGAGCCTCAAGATACAGACTAACTGTCTAGTTTGGGGCTCACTGGTACCTAATTTTGTAACCTAGCTTTTGCTACTCATGCCGTCTCACCTTGGTGATAACCTGTAAACCTGCTTACTGTATTACCTGGAAAATTAACTATTTTCTATTTCTTCTTGCCCTTGTTCCATGTTATTTGGAGTTAGCAAAAAAATGTTATAAACTCTTTCTTTGTCACCTATCAACAGTCACGCCAAATTCACACCTATTTCTTTCAGTTCAACCTTCAGACAATCCATCCATCTTTTCATTGGTCTTCCTCTTTATCTATCAACATTTATAGTAATTACTCTTTTATAGTCACTTGCATTACATTCCTCCCTATCACGTGCCCATACCTAAGCAAACGATTCCGATTCATCTTTTTACCACTAGCACAATCTCCTCTAATATACTAACTTGTTTTTTTCTTCATTCTCGTCACCCAATCCCTATCATTATCAATCCTCTGGTTCCTTGTCTTGATGACTATGGAAAATGCCGACTTTATATACCTAGTTATACAAAGTGATTTCCTAGGTTCCTACTTACCTCTTTCATGAAATAACTTTTCAGAAATGTCGCAACATACGACGCCGGGGTCAACGAGCTCCTGATCCACCGCCTCAATGACGTAGAGAAGTTTGATTTCTACGATATCCTGAAATCCTTCATGTTGCAAGCTGATCATTGGCTCAGCCTGGAAAGAGAAGTGCTTCCTGAGAACCATATCGTCATCTTGGATATAGGAGTTTACACGCTCATGATGGTCGCAAAAGTAAATATATTTTACTTCCAGAAGTTTGTTATCTTCTTATTGGTGAGTAAATTAAATTCTTTTTTATCACTCCTTATAAGTATATAAGTAACAGGGATGTTGCGAATGTAGATTTTTTAACATGCACACAACATCTGCGGATGCGGCAAGGTGAAATTCACTAACCTTTTTTGCAAATTGTAGCGATGCTGTTTCGTTGTATGTTGATCATAATTCAATTCATGGCATAAAATAATTACCTACTAAATTAAAATAATTTAAAAATCTATACATAAGTATAGCTCTCGAAATTTTATGTGTTTCATGGATAAAAGACTATTTCGTGACATTGATTTATAACGGGTGATTCATCTAAAGGTACTTTTTTATCTATGGATTTGTTGACAGATAAAGCGTCAGTCGTGTTATTCTATCATGGTATTTTTGTTCAGTATAGTTTGACATTTCATCATGGAAAGACTTAGGCCGACACAGCGTCTACAAATTATTCAGATGTATTACGAAAATCAGCTCTCTACGAGGAATGTGTTTCGTGCACTTAGAGCAACTTACTGTCGCGTACACTTTCAGCTACCGCCGCAATATTTTCTTCACTACGTGCTGGATGTGGTCTATTTGGTCGTGTATTATCTAATAATGTAAATTGGCTTTCAAACTTTTCGATCGTATAGCGAATCGTGCGTTCGGTAGGCCGATTATGAGGACCATAAGTTGCTCTAAGTGCACGAAACACATTCCTCGTAGAGAGCTGATTTTCGTAATACAGCTGAATAATTTGTAGACGCTGTGTCGGCCTAAGTCTTTCCATGATGAAATGTCAAACTATACTGAACAAAAATACCATGATAGAATAACACGACTGACGCTTTATCTGTCAACAAATCCATAGATAAAAAAGTACCTCTAAATGAATCACCCGTTACAATGATGATTTAAATTATTATAATTGTTATTTTGTTGAATAAGATTTTACTTATATTCACCCTTTTTAACCCACATCCGCATGCGCTCCGCATTGATTAATTCGGATGCGGATGCGGATAAATGAAGAAGCTCCGCAATTGCGGAGTGGATGCGAATGCAAATATCCGCAACATCCCTGGTACGTAATAATAATTTGATTTCGGGATTCAGAAACTTAAGGAGCGATGATACCTACAATAAACATGCTATTAAACGTTCTTAAAATTGGCATTATTATTGTTTAGATAGTTTTTTGGCTAAGGTTTGCAAATAACTAAATGTACATAATATTTGGCAACAAAGAGTACCTACATAAGTCACATGCAATCAAATCATTAAAGTCAGCAAATATATATAGGTAGTATGTCTAGACCCATTACAATCAAATGACAATTTTCCAGTGCTTAGAGAAGTCTTTGGTCACACGACAATTTTTGAGGAGACAAAGCCTGCAATTTACTTGATATCTCGAAAATAAGCCTGTAAACACGCATAAGGTAATGACGCAACTAGCAAATACACTACTAACGTGTGGTGGTCTACGCATGGTTACTGTGATCTTGTTCTAGCTAGACCTGAGGGCCTACCACCACCGCTTATAGCAGTATTATTTTAATCTTACTTCGTGGGGGAAAGATATGGAGCTATACGTCTTGTAGAGCTTCATCCCTTTCCTACACTGAAGTAATATTAAAATAATATTGCTGTCAGTGGTGGTGGTAGACCTCCTGGAGTTAACAAAAACCTGACAATATTTTATACGATGCTGTTAGCTATCTTGCAAGTAACCGCTATAATTGTATTGATTTTCAGGAGGCCATGCCGGTTCGTTTGTCACAAATCCACGTGATCAACTGCCCGTCTTACTACGAGTATATGTATGGCTTGGTCAAGGGAGCATTGCCACAGGAGATTCGGGACATTGTATGTATTGGTAGTAATTTTATTTACTCCTGGGTATTGGACTTATGGAGTCACACCATGTAAAATACTGGAATCGATTCAGCTGCATCCGGTTAGACTGGAAGCCGACGCTGAAGTTAGGAAAAGGCTGGAGAGATGATGAACTTGAAGACCTTCTAATACCTTTACCAAGCTTGTTAGGAAATAATTTATCCAGATTAATTCTACCCAGTTTCTGGGTTGTGGAGGTCAGATAGACAGTCACTCCATGTTAAATATGGTAGCTGGTATACAGCTGCATCCAATTAGACTAGAAGCCGACCCCCATCATAGTTGGGAAAAGGCTAGGCAGAAGATGATTAATTCTACCACTATTAACCAATAGAATCTAAACTCTGGAGCAAGATTTAGATTCCGCTCCTCTCCTCTCTTCTCCGCTTCATGCGATAGGCTGCCTTAGAAGCAAACTAAATGTTTGTAGGCTAACGTTATTCGGTTAAGCAACACAAACTTTTTTTTTTTTTTGGAGGGAAATGATCAAATAACTTTTCCCTCTGGGCGGAGCGGGAGGGCGTGTCAGACTCCTACTAACTTAATGCCTGGTTCACATTATTCCAGTAGCATTCCAATCCAGCATTCCAGTCCAACGCTGGAATAGCAACTGGAATAATGTGAACCGGCACTGGAATGTAACTATTCCAGTGATCAATGGAATGGGTACATTCCAGTGTCGGTTCACATTATTCCAGTGGCTATTCCAGGGTTGGGTTGGAATGCTGGACTGGAATAATGTGAACCGGGAATAAACCCACCCGTGTTCCTTCAGTTGCTTGTATGTTGCCAAAGGCCACTTCCCTTCCGACCTTCCCCGCGGCCCAAGCCACCCACCCTAAGAACTATAACTTGGCAAACTCCTACCAAATTAAGATTATTTTTTTTAATCCATTTCAGATTCATTTCCACACCGATCACATGGCGTTACACAAATTTATAGACAAGAAGTACCTGCCTTCGGAATACGACGGTGATGCAAGCAGCATGGTTGAACAAAGCAAAGATTGGATCAAAGAAATCAATCAGAACAGGTAACCTTTTGAAATTCATTTAGTTAAACGAAAACAAAAAAACCGGTCAAGTGCGAGGCGGACTCGCGCACAAAGGGTTCCGACTTGCGTACCATCTAACTATAAATATTATAAACGCGAAAGTTTGTAAGTATGGATGGATGGATGGATGGATGGATGTTTGTTACTCTTTCACATAAAAACTACTGAATGGATTTGAATGAAATTTGGCAAACAGATAGTTTATAACCTGGATTAACACATAGGATACTTTTTATCCGGATATTCCCACGGGATCGAGATTTACGCGGGTGAAACCGTGGGGCGAAAGCTAGTTATCTATAAAAACGGCAAAAAAATCACGTTTGTTGTATGGGAGCCCCCTTAAATATTTATTTTATTCTGTTTTTTAGTATTTGTTGTTATAGCGGCAACAGAAATACATCATCTGTGAAAATTTCAACTGTCTAACGATCACGGTTTATGAGATAGCCTGGTGACAGGCGGACAGACAGACAGACGGACGGACAGCGGAGTTTTAGTAATAGGGGACCCTATTACTAAAACTCTTTTATCCTTTGGATACGGAACCCTAAAAACAAGTAACAGTTTTATTAAAACCAAAGGCGTGCGATTGGAGCGACCTTTGTTCAGCAGTTGGCTATTGTAGACTGATGATCATGACCCAAGCAGTTCCTAGTTATTAGGGGACCTCGAACATCCAGGACTGCCCTGAACTTCTGCTAATTCTTACCGTGTGGCTGATACCTGGTTTTTGATATCCTCAGATAAAATCAATACCTACTTAGCTTTAACTTGTTATTTTCGTATATTTGTACTTTCTTAGCGTCATGTTTGCCACAAATAAACGTATTTTCTTTCTTTATTTTTTTTTTCTTTTTCTTTAGCACAAGTTTACAGATTGATGACTATTTAACATAACATCACTCCTGTCAGGGCCGGATTTAAGGCGGGGCAACAGGGGCCATGGTCTGGGCCTCCACAATTTATTTTTTGTTTTTAGATAAAAAAAAGTTCACATTCACAAGGAACCTTCCTTTATTTTCTTTTCGTGTCCTGCGTTTATGTTCTTAAAAATGATACATTGAATTACTTTGATAACAAAAACCGAATTAAATCAATTTTTTTGTCGTCTGTTCCATAATATTTTCGGGACCTCCACTACTTGGTTGCCCCAGGGCCTCCACACCTGTAAATCCGGCCCTGATGCCTGTAATCCCTGAAGAGTTAAGCAGAAGTGTACACCCACATTTTACCCGTTATGTTTAAGTCCCATGTAATAGGGGGCGAGCCTATTTCTATTCCTATTTATACTTACATTATCTTTTTTTTTTCAGAAAATTCTACCTTAACAACGATCTATGGAAGGCAGATGTCAGTAAGAAAGTCAAAAATGGAGCAGTAGACACCACTATGAGCGGTTCCTTTAGAACTCTTGCTATAGACTAAATAATTATTGTGATATTTTGATACTTTTCTTAAATAATATTAGGACTAATATTTGGTTCTTGATCTGGAAGTAATTAATATATTTAGTTGTTAGAGGTTAAGCTGGTTGGACTGGCGAGATTCTTAGCACGTATAATTTTATAAATATTTTATTTAATAGGTATTTTTATTTTCTATGATTTTCACAAAAATGAAGATGAAATATTTAAAGTAAAGAAGAAAATTCTGTGTAAAAAAAATCAGTTTTAATTTAAATTCCAACCATGCTGAGTTCCCTTGGTTCTGACTATCTACGAACTCCTGCATTCCAGAATATGGATGAGATCGATTGGTTTTAACTTATTGGTACAGACTTTTCGGATATGTAATATGATCTGCATTGTGATTCTGGAACCATATCTCCGTGAAAACTTAGGTGAAGTGAGCGTGGAGTGAACTGTCTTTTTCATCGATACCTACTGATTCTTAGGCAGTGACAGTTCACTTCCCCTAAGTTTTCACGGTGAGATGGTTCCAGAATCGCAATGCAGGAGGAATCGGGCGCAATCTAATATAACACTCTCAAAGATAAAAGAGTAAGTAACCATATGAGTGATTTCTCTGTGATGATGGTTTATTTAATCTAAAAATATTCAAGCATTACTAACACCCATATTCTAAAAGGCCGATATTCTAACACCCTTATTATTTCATTATTATTAGTATATCATATCCTACATACCGCCTCCATCAGTGACATTGACAGTTAAAACTTGATAAAAATTTAAAACGTCTTCGAATCGGAAGAGTTTTCCTCACTGGAAGTGAGGAATTATCTGCCAAACTCAAGGTACCTCGAAACCTACTTTAACATTGATTAAAGCACCATGCAACATGCTTATTATGGTTATGATAAGGACGGCGGTGTTAATATGTAATTTCGTCGGTAGACAAAAAGAGTCGAATATGAGTCGACCTTCAAACGGAATTACAATATCAGTAACTGCATTATAATTGTTTCAGCAAATACCTAATAGGAAGTAATAAATACAAATAAAAATAATACAGCCTTATTTCAAAATAAAAAATATAATTACTCAAGAATTATCACATAGAAATAGGAAAAAATACCATGTTATGAGGTATTTTAACACAATATTCATCTTTATTAACTCGTTCACATTTTATAGGAATTTATTGAGCAGAACGATTTCTGCTCAATTAATTATGTTATTTTCTCGTTAAGTAGGTATATCCAAATCTTACTCTGTGTGGTATCATAAGATCTTAGTTTATCTTCATTTAAATAAATAAAACAAAATGTGTATCACCCTCAATTTAAGAATAGGGTTCAACTTCGTTAGAATTGGAGCAGTCGTTCCAATTTTCAAAAGTTATGATTAAAAACGTGGTCTTTACCAAACCTTTTCAAGTAGGTACCTATTAACATTTTATTCCTCCAGTTAATCCCTATATTAGGTATTAAAAAACTATAATTGTTATTTATCTACTTCAAAGTTAGAAATAAAAATATCAATAAAGTACGTACATAATTGTACATCAAGTAAATACTTTGAGCCGCATCATATAACATTTAAATAAAAACTTATGGATAACAGAATAAAAATTAAGTACATACTTACATTAAATCCTTACTTTGTAAAAACACCTTAACTATTAATATTCCACTGAGGTCGCATTACCAACATAATGCTATCGGTACTTAAACAACTACTAGTATATCATCAATCTAAAGCTAGTGATCTGAACGAGCCAGGCAGCTCCTTGACTTTGTCCACCCTATCATCACGGTTTCCTGAAGGTCTCAGAGACTCGTCCACTGCCCACCGCTTGTCATTTGTTAAGAACCAATCCCTGTAACACATAATATGCCAGATAAGTCACCAAATAATATTTGACAATAAGCCTGACCTATGTCCACTTGATGTCTTGGATGAACAGAAATGTTATTATTAATAGAGTATCATTCTCGGAACTGAAGTGTAAGTTACATGATGTACGAAAAAAGAACTCATTATTATTTTGAAGATATTTTTATGAATTTTACAACACAAGTTTCACTAGAACCAAACACCACCGGAACTTGAAATTGATTGTAACTTGAATTGGTATTTCCTACCAATTAGTATGAAAATAATGTAATTGTTTCAGTAGAAGTCTCATAATTACCTCTTGGCCTCCATCTTTTTGATCCACTCCCTCTTAATCGTTTCAATGGAACCAGCTTTGCCGCCAAACTCGGACGGTAGAATCTCTTGTGGAATGTCCTTATACAACGTGTCGGTATTGGGCTCGTGGAACTTGATCTGAAATGGGTAGTCAGATTATAGCATTTCTTTCTTTTATATTAGTCTATAAATTAGATGAAACCTGAAAGAAGATACATAGGTTTTTTTCTTCGACTCTACATTCCGGACTATTTCATAATTTCTACGCAAGTGAATGCGTCCTCAGTTCAGTGTTTACAATACAGCTGTGATTTCAATATTTACGCGAATACCTAATAATTATGTGATTGAAAACAATTGACCACCTGACTATATACAATGAGCTAGTCATCCATCACTCCTCCATGTTAAATTACAGTGAGCTAGAAAACTATGGAACTTTATTTCTCTTCATAAAAAAACTATAATAATTCACTTACTGAGAAACTAAAGCCTAAAAGTTCATGAGCGTGTAAAACGACGTTGAAAGGGTGTTGATACGGTAACTGCTTCAAATCAAGACCGCTTAACTCTATGGTAAATACTGACCAGTTTGGAGACTTCTGTCTTCAGGAACGGCTTGCAGACAGCGAAGATCTTGCCGATGTATGACGGAGCATTTATGACGTGCACTTGCTTTAGCCGGATTGGCATGGCCTCCTGTTAACAGTAACACAATTTTAATCATTCTCAATATTGCAAATTAAACATGCATCTGTCGGTCTGTCCCACTATTCATAGTGATCCCTTATCTGGTAGGTATCAGGACAAGCCCCTATTTTGTTACCGCTTAACTTTGCTTTAACGTCAATAAAGGAGGCAAAAATAAGTCTCACACAAGAATCATGTGACAAGTCATGGTTAACTGATGTTCACTAGCTGAGCTGAAATCTTTAGGTTTATATGTATAATTTTCCTTTTATCTATATTAGTCAATGATTTAATCGTATAATAACTACTTCGCTCCACTTAGGGTCACGTACAGCAATAGTTATTGAGATCAAAGATCGCAATTAGTGGACAAGTACCGAGTAATTCGCGTTTAATAGACATGTTAACTGCTACTCATGAGCTTTGTGCAAGGGATTTAATGCGTAGTTTTTTGTAAATTACTTAGAAAAGAAGTTACATAAACTTTGAATCTACTACATTGTTTCACAACCTGAATAGTTTAGCAAGTGTATTTAGTATACGTTTTTCGTAGTTGCACTTTCAGAGTCCACAGGTGGTAAAGCAATCGATTTGTTGTTTCATTTACAAATTCCTTAAACCCGTATCTGGGAGGCCAAATACCCCAAAATTGGGTCATTTTGACTTCTGAAGCCGATTTCAAAACTAGACAGATGATGGTGATGTTGATGATACAACGAACAAAAAGGTCATAAAAATAACACAAGTAGTTTGTGTTACACATTTGACAAAACTCCAGCAGCCCATTAAACATTGAGAAGGGATTTCACAAGACCCTTGAAGGTTACACCTTAAAATAAACTTGCTAGTGCAACCGTAAGTTTACGAAAGAAAAAATGATTTATAACTGGTATTGTAAGTTTAATGTTTCGAATGCTCCGAGAATATAGCTTTTACAAAATAAAGATGACCTTGATGATTTGCAACATTATTTTAAGCATAAGTATAGCATAATCAGCCTATAATGATCTCAGGCATCCTCTCGATGAAAGCCAGTGGGCCGTAATCCATCCACCACGCAAGCCCAGTGAGGGCAGGTAGATGTCATAATGTCTTCGGATTTTTGGTTCTATAACATTGTTATAAAAATACGTAATCAGTATGCAAAAGAAAGAATTTCACGAAAGAACAAACCTGTGTGTACATCATATATTTCCTGAGCGCAGACAGGTTCACCTTCCCAATGAACTTAAGAGACACATTAGCTGCATCAAAGATCGGGATCTCCCCAGCAGGAATCTCATGATCTTCAGTCAGCCTGGTGTCGGCCAACATGAAGAAAGTCTTCACAGCATCAACGAAGTTGAACAGGTCCAGGTCAGGGTTGTTGAGACGGTAGATGAAGACTTTGTAGTTCTCTTTTGTTTTGTATGGGAGAGGTAGCATGTCCCTGTAATGAAGAGATAGTTGGTGTTATTATAAACAACTAGTTACTCTTGATACGTGGTGGCCGTGTTTTGGTCTATGCGTACATTACCTACATAACATCACGCCCTACAAACGGGTACAAATCCAAACTCCGGAGAGAAAGCAACAGTATCGAATAGTAAGTTGTGTTAAATATTGTAAAAAACGTTTTTTGATCACGAATAAAATTAGAGGATTTAAATTAAATTGACATGTCTGGGAATTTCTCAAAACCAACATAAAGCTTAGTGAAGCAACAAAGGGCAAAATATTTTAATGACCATTGCATAGGTACCATTGTTGATTGAGCAAATTGTTTGCTTGCATGTCACCTCTGAACTTTACTTTATGAATAGCACCTTTATTGCAACTTCAATTTGTTTGTTTCTGTGCCATTTTTATCTTAACTCTAAAAATAAACATGCTGCAAAGGTTTTTCGCATTGAGCGTATTTTTATCAAACCGGTCTTCCGAAGCGACGAGAGTCCATCGTAAATTATAATTTGCATGCGTCATCAAAACACGTCGACTCTCTCTGGAAACTTTATACATATATTAACCCTTAGCGACAGAAGTAGCAACTAGTTTAATTCTGTGCAATATCCTGTTTACCCTATTTTGACCGATATTTGCGAAGATCTACTATCTATACAACCATTTATATGACTATAAAACTGTAGATCCTAGCGTCTTAAACAGGTACTCTTAGTTGTAAATCTAAGAACAAGAAAGCAACACCTCCCTAGAGTAAATGGTAAACACAAGTGTTCCGTGCACACATCTTATTTGTAGATCAACAGACAACACAGATCTTATTTGTAGATCTTATTTCTCTTTTGGTTAAAATTATGGTAATGATGATAAAAATGAAACCAAAAGTAACTCACGTGACTTCAAACACACGCTTAATCTCCGGGGCCCAGGGGTCTCGCTTGCAGAACAGCTCGGGTCCATTCGCGCGGATAGTGAAGAACAGGTCGATGGTGCGCTTGGCTCGCTCCATACTGAAGCGGCAACTCGTCAGGAAACGGAGGAGGAGAATGTCATCTGAAAAGACACAAATTATTTAGATAAAGAGCTATTTAATTTTAATGTGGCAGACTTTTGTAACCACAGTAATTAATGATAATTCTTCTGCAGGGTTGTCATTCGTAGATCTTTGGCTGTCGTTACGGGTAGTCAGAAGCACAATAGTCTGACAACCAGTCTTACCAGCAACGAGTATCGTGTTACCCTGAGTTGTCCAGGTCAGAAAAGCAGTCGCTCAATTTAAAATACTGGTATTCAGCTGCATCTGGTTAGGCATGGGAGCCCACCCCATTATAGTTGGGAAAAGATTAGGCAGATGACTCTATCTGCATGTCAGTCCTATTAATTCTCATACTGTGAAGACACTACGTGCATTGATCAACCACAAGAAACCAGCATTATCATTGTGAATAGGTAAACATGTTATTAGCCCGTTTTAGAACAAAGATTATCTTTTGGCTTGGGTTTATCCCCTGTTTTTTGGGACGGTTAATTGATGGGGAACACCTAAATGCAAGATAATTGACTTGTCGAGCAGACATAATGGAAAATGCCAATGGATTGTTTACGTCACAAAAATGGAACTCCATCTATTATTTAACGTTAGAAAAATAACTCGTTATTTCAATATAAACATATAATGAACTCCATTATTTCACGATACATAAGCAATGCAGTCTCGTTATATTTAAATTAAAAAAAGAATTCTAAAGTGCAGTAATTTCAACAATATTACACAATAGTTGTCGTTATTTTGCTAATGCTATAATAAATAGAGTACAGGTCAATATCTGATCTGCACGCGTAGCATGACCACAAGAAACGGGTTTGTCGACGTCGACGACGGAAGAACCCGTTTCTATGATGGTCATGTTATCTACATGCTGCATGCTACGTAGAATGCTAAATAGCTCAAACTCACGTTACTCCAAACTCCTCAAGCTTCTTCAAGCCTTTTCCCAACTATGTTTGGGTCGGCTTCCAGTCTAACCGGATGCAGCTGAATACTAGTATTTTACAAACTCCTCAAGCTTATCGTCGTTAAATTAATATGGTAATAAAACGGCTACTGCAGTGCAAAGTAAATATAAACAGTCACACCTCGTATGTTCGAAGTAAATATTTATAGGCGAAGTTGAAAGACCACGACTAGATGTGTGAATTTTGTATGTACACATAGACTTGAAACCCCCGCCGCATCTGTCTGTTTTAACGCGATAAACTCAAAAACTGCCGAACGGATTTTCATACCATTTTTACCAATGGACGGAGTGATTCGTGATCATGAGGAAGGTGGTTATGAAGGCATTACAGTTTTATGTAAATTGGCTGAAATATGACGATGATTGTTCAAGATGTCGGAAAAAAACATGCTGACTGGAAGCTTTACTGGCGTGCGCCGCGTAAACTAATGAACATCAGTTACATTTTAATCTAACCCCTATATGCTCGACGTAACAGGCTAGATACGACACTACGACAGAAAAAAAAGTAGGCATTATATGCTCTGCTACCCATGCGAAGCCGGGGCGGATTGTTAGATATTGATATAAACGCAAGTCACATGTTTTAATACCGTTCCGGCTTAGGACGTTCCTAAGGTCAGCTGTTTTGGTATGGAATATGTATATAATGTACCAGTGATAACTAGAAGTCGATAATGTGCCAGACTGGAGTATACATTATTGTGCAAGCACTGACATTTTGAGAATAATTATATTACTATAGGTCTTGTCTGTCTGGTTGCAAGTATGGGTGGGACCTTGAGTGTCGGGTTAAATGCGGCGCCTGACCTTTCTGAAGAATATCACCAATAAGGTCACTATAATTATGTCCACCTAGGGCGGTGAGTTGAGACGCCGGGAGGGGCCGTCTTCACTCACATCTGCCTTGTAAATATCTTTTGTTAGTCGCCTTTTATTCATCCTCTCAACGTGACCAAACCATCTAAGCATACTCTTTTCAATATCTTTTCTTTTATCATTATTTTATTTTTTGCTCTTTTAAATTTACTTTAAAATAAATAAAACACATACAGGTATCTAATTTTCTATTATTTTTCATGTGCATGGTCCGCGCAAATATGAAGTAACACAATGATGTTCCATCGAACTTTCCATAGTTTGGTGTTCATTTCAATATGTTGTGAATACCGTTCCAAGAACTACTTACTTACTCATCATGGGAGAAAGCGTGAACCGTGCACATAATGCACAACATTAGATTTGATCTACGATACTAATGTAGGTATGTGTTTCAAGTAGGCACCTCAAACATTAAATACTTTATTGGATAGTTTTTTACTCTATTTTTATAACTCCGTATTTCTTCAACGACTATTATGACATAAGCTACCGAAAAGGTTACGTCAAATCAATTCAGTTTTTTATTATTTATTTATTTAGATTTACATTTTTGACTTATCCATCATCGTTATTGCTGATAGAATGTCCTTTTGTCTAAGCCCTCAGCTCGCCATCTTCGTCAGGGCCTGACTCGATGTCGCTTGCCATTCAGTGGAACCCATTGGGAGGTGCGTGAGTTTTGGCCTAACAATAACATTCTCAAGATTATTTACCTATGTGGGCGTTTAAACGGTGCTATTTATAAGATAATCAATCAGCGTCTTTGTTATAATAGATTGTGAAGCGATTAATGCCTACAATAGATTGACTAACAACAAACCGGTCAAGAGCAATTAGATTAAACGCTATAATTGTTTTCATTCGAAAATACGAATAAATAAATAATCAGCTTGTATGGTCCCACTGCGGGGCAAAGAACTCCCTTTCCTTTACTCGGTCCTGAGCTAATAAGGACCAATCCCTTCTATAAACGTCAAGTTCGTCCCCCCATCTATGCCTGGGTCTATCGCGATGCCGTTGGTCGTTTTCAATAACCCATGTTGTGGTGGTCTGAGCGAATGCCGTGCATCACCGATGGATATTTCAAATGTCGTAAGCTTAGATCATAAAATGTCGTAAGGGACGTATAAAGCCAATGTCCCTTACCACATTTGTTTCCATCGTCGATATTATGTTTAAAATGCCGTATGGCAAATTTTAAAGCCCAAAATCTCGTTGCAAATCGAATTAAAGACAATGAGTGTAATTTTGCCTCATGCCAACAGGCTAAAAGAGGCGTAACATTGAAGCCTTCACAAACTTAATCAGTAACAAAAGCTGACCTGCATTGACTACTAATAACCTGACAAATGACGTCATATGCCAGTCGACAAAGCATGCGTCTACTCAACATTGGAGTTGCCTCATTTCGAGTCAACAACAATAATTTTGAATGGCAATCTTCATGCACGGGTCAACGACACCGGTCTATTGAATTCAAAGCAACTTTTACTTTTATTGTTACGAAAAAAAATCAATGCTGCAGTGACAGCCGAAAGTCCGTTTTTCAAGAAACATAGTATGAAAAAGTTACACTGTGGTTATGGTAATAAGACAGACTACAGTACTATTTTGTTTTTGTTGAGTAACTTTTCCATTTCATCTGACCTATCATCCTAATGATTGACCAGACAATTAATAATCACTCAATCGGCATTTTAATCAATCGTTTACGCCACTAAACGTTAGTAACAGAGAATTAAGAAATTAAAAAAAAAAAACAATGTGCTAAAGATTTATTTACCGTTGCAAAATAAATTATACCGTTAAATCCGTTATTACAATACAAAAATTCATGGCTCAAAGAGAAGGGAACCATTTCTCTTACATCTTGTGATTAAAATGGGTATTTAATTTCAAAGTAGGTCTATATTAGTTTCTTTAGTAACCCATGTAGGAAACAACGCATAATTTATTAAACTTATAATTTCTTGACACTAGTAACTCTAGGTCCATTCCTCAATTAATGTACCTAAAATATAGGGTCAAATACTCATTGATGTTTTCTTTTCTGGGGTCAATGACCGCTCGTAGTAAAGTTACTTGAAGTTGTTGAGAAAATGTATTGATTTTGTTGGATCGGTTTTAGATATCTATCAACAGAAAAACAGACGGACATGGCGAAACTATAAGGGTTCCTTGTTGCGTACGGAACCCTAAAAAGCTGATTTTGAAACTGATATTTTAAATAACTACAGTTGTTCTTTTTTTTCGTTTATTGTATTTAGTTATCTCCATCACTTCCCATAATTTCTGCGAAGTTTTGCTAGATAATTTAATTTGACCCTGTCAAAAACCTAAATATATCCTAATACTATAAATGCGAAAGTGAGTTTGTTTGTGACGCTTTCACGCTAAAACGGTTGAACGGATTCATATGTTTGGCACCTTGACCTAGAGATCGATATATCCCGATATTCCCACGGGATCGAGACTTACGCGGGTGAAACCGCGGGGCGCAGCTAGTAATAATATTATAAAAGTGAGTAAGTAAGTTTGTTTGTTTGTTACGCTTTCACGCTAAAACGGCCGAACGGATTTGGATGAAATTTGGCATATGGGTAGATCATGACCTGGAAAAGGATATAGAATACTTTTTATCCCGATATTCCCACAGGATCGAGACTTACGCGGGAGAAACCGCGGGGCGCAGGTAGTTTCACATAAACCTACATGGGCATGGGCACTTATGAAACGTCCAGAATTCGGTTCCAATTGGTCGTTTCCTATAGAGAAGAGCCGGCAAGAAACTCCACGGTTACTCTTTTAAAAATAATTGGCTTTTACAATATTTTCGAGTTTTACGTACAGTGTTAATAGGTACCTATGGGACGACCATAGATATCCGTGGGGACGACAGTGTAGGCCTTTCAACAAGTACCAGGTACTTAACAAAATAGAAAATGGTCAACAAATCTACACTCCACTAACCCTACAACGTTCTCACATTCACAAAAAAAAGAAATAAAAACTAAAACCCAACTACGACTTAAAAGGTATAAACAAGACACCACAGACAGACAAATTAAAAATCCGGAGTCACACGTGTTAGGGCATAAATCGAACAGATTACGTGTGACTCCGGATTTTTAATTTGTCTGTCTGTGGTGTCTTGTTTATACCTTTTAAGTCGTAGTTGGGTTTTAGTTTTTATTTCTTTTTTTTTTTTTAATTCTTTTGGGGTATATATATATATATATTTTTGAAATGTGCTCATTAAGCCCTTTCATTTGATACCCAACATGGTACGATTAAACCATTTTTTTTTTTAAGTTCCTCACTTTTTGTCCTCTAGACGGCGCCATTTTTAATTTAATGTGACTTCACATAGCCTATAACCAGCGGACAATCACGACGCTTCTAACGATACCTCATTTGTCAAATTGTGATAAGTGGTTTCGAAGATAGGAGGGAACAGATGAACATACATACATACATACATACATACATACATACATACATACATACATACATACCGGTCAAAATCATAACCCTCCTTTTTTCTTCGCCGTAGTCGGGTA
Source organism: Lithophane socia (assembly GCA_947522985.1). Lineage (NCBI taxonomy): Eukaryota > Metazoa > Arthropoda > Insecta > Lepidoptera > Noctuidae > Lithophane > Lithophane socia. The sequence goes on from OX383267.1 coordinate 6,070,458, forward strand.
AAAATAGAAAATAATCTATTTAAATGATAAATAGGATGATAAAAATAAAAACCTATATAAACCAAATGGTAACATGGTTGCCATTACAACTATAACAAATCTGAATAATTATCATGTCCACAAAACCAACTAATAAATATGTTTATCTAGTATACCTACCTACACATGTGAGAGCTCCGGTTAAACCCATAGGAAGGTAACACCTAATTTATTATGCTAAATCTACTGCCTAGCCTTTTCCCAACTTTGTAAAGGTCGGCGTCAAGTCCACCCTTACACGGAGCGACTACTTACCTCATCAAACTTCCAAAACCCAGTTACTGGGTAATACGATACCCCGTGGTTATCAGACTTTCGTGCTTCTTGCGTGCTTTCGTGATTACCCGTAACGACAATCAAAGATCTACAAATGACAGCCGGGGCCAACGTATCATGCATAAACATCATGTTAGCTATTATACATAATGTATTCTGGTTTCTCCGATAGTTTGTTGACTATCACTCTTGTGGTCAACACTTTCAACCTCTCATGTGAACTCACTTAAGACCTCAATAGTTCAAGGCGGAATACATGGAATGACGTCGAAGTCCGTATTCATCTACTAGCAACTCGCTCCTGGTTCGCACGGTTTTACAACTTGATAAAACACCGAGATTTCTTAGTTATATGTAAGTTTAATATTAACTTATTATACACATAAACCTTCCGGAATAAATTCTCTAAACGATGGTGAAAACCTCATCAAAATCTGTTGATTGGTTTAGAAGAACAACCCGGACTTACAGACAAACACAAAAAGCGACTATCGATGCGGAACATAACATTAGGAACGATAACCATTAGATTTTGTTATGAAAAACCATAAAAACGTGCGAACATTGCTCTCGGTAATTACTTCAATTCCCGAGACCGAAGTTCTACATATACAAATATGTACGCCCAATAGTTACTTATGAACATGGTGTAGATATACGTAGGTACTAGGTAGGTACGTCAAAGAATAACTTTGGTTTTGGCTCAGACCAACAAAAAAAGTTGGTCGGAGGGTTTTGGTTTTCGACTAGGTAATTGTCAACATTTTGAATGAAAATGACAGTTCGAAAAGGCGACATGTAGAATAGTATACAACTCATTAAAGTAAGTTAGGAAAACAGACTCTGAAAATGTGCTCAGCTTGATTTTCATTTTTCCATTTACTCAAACAAACAAACTCACACTCAAACTCATCGTAGGCTTTGATGTAAACCAGCCGTGATTTGTTGGTTAGCAAACTTTCTACTACATATATCGGCCGCCCTCTCTTTCATAAACTCAGGTGTTAACACATCTTCATCACTTGAAAACATTTTCAATCGATTTATTATTAAGTAACCCTAAACTTTTTGTTCGTACAACTTACAATATTTAAAATAGCGCCCATTTACTAATGACAGCAAAGACCACAAAACAGTTTTAATTCTAATGCTAAACTCCTGTTCGAAAATCAAATCAAATAGGAGTTTGTCTATCATTGAGATGGAGTTCGAACAAATTGGTGTTCTAAATTCAAACACCAAAACAGTGATTAAAAGTGCTTTTTATTCACTGTTTTCAGTGAATAAAATAAGCTTTTTAGAGGGGGTATGGTATAAAAGGATTTTTTTTTAAATTGCTAAATATTATCGTTTCTTGTATATACGACTGGCCTGGGGTTTACGGGAAAAAAAATCGGATCTCTTATCAGGGAAAATTCGTTTTCTCTATTTTCACCCGAGCAGAGCCCGGTCGCCCCGGTAATTTTAACGCAGCCATAGAAGAAAATTCTATAAATAAAACGAAGGTTAACGCTCTTAGCTACAACAAAAAACGTGATGAGAATCCCATATACCAAATAGTTATGTTTTAAGTACTATAATTTACATAATTATCTGAAAGAGGTCCTATAAAAACGAAACCAATGTGCCTAAACTTTGTGTATTTTAACAAATTCGATGATAATTTAGAAGTGGCTGGTATAAGTTGAAGTCTTCTAAGGAACGCTAATATTCTCACATCACAAGCATTCGAAAGCAAGTTTTCAAATCGGTTCACAAAGATGTTAAAATACTATTGCGCAGTGAGCCCTTTTTAGCTGTAGAACCTATGACTCTACAGGTAGACATATTTTTTCGCAGGGTGGCTACTTACAACTGGATGAAAATGATCAAAAACTGGCGTGTAATTTCAGGAAGGATATTCTTAGCCCATTTAGAGGAAATTCCTCGACTCATACTTGGGCGCGTTCCTGAGCCTGTGGTTTGCCATGGCGTCCGGAGTCGAACATGACTCAAGGATATACACCAATATTCTAAGAACGTTTGAAGGAACTTGCCTTGCAGCTACTAACTGCTAGGCTTATGAATTTTGCGAGGTGATCCTTCATAATTTTTTTATGTGATTCCAAAGATCACTTCTTTGGCACATTCTCATCACCAATGGAATTCCACCAACTTCTTGCCAGCGTATGAGCTATGCATTTAATTCTAGGTTCAACCACAAAGTAGGTTCTAGTGGTTCAACACTCGTAGCCAAATGCGTGCAAAAATAGTTTATGTAAATAAATAAATAATACTAAATGGTAATTAATCCTTACATATTATAAAACAAAGTCTTCTGCCGCGTCTATCTGTCAATTCGCGATAAGCTTCAAAACTACTGCACCAATTTTCATGCAGTTTTCACCAATGGATAGAGTGGTTCTCGAGGAAGGGTTAAGTAATAAGACATCTACGTGGGCGAAGCCGCGTGCGTAAGCAAGTAGTAAATAAAAAAAAGGCGAATGCTCGCGTTGGACGCACCTTTATCTAGCTACGTTTACATGATGCTAGATTATTGCTCCAATAGCACTTCGGCAATTACATAGGTACCTGTTACCCAGTTTTCGAAGTACCAGACCTAATGTGGCGTAACTATTGAATCTAGAAGTCTAAGCCGGGTGGCTGGTCGAATAAATTTTGCAACGTTTTCGGAATTAGTTAGAAAGAGCGTAATCCACCAACTAAACTAGAGAACTGTGATTTGTGAAAAATACAGGGTCAAATGAAATAAACTAGCGAAACATAAAAAAAGAAAACGAATATGAATTGAGAAAAAAATTGGGGTCAACGACCGCAAGTGGAGGTGTGCAGTGAGTGTAGTAACATACTTGAAATGTGACTTCTTAAAATTAGATTATTTTTATTTTATCATGTTAGACATTGATACCCATCATCTATCTATGTGAAGTTTACACAAAATAAACCCATACTTCAAATAACTACAAAACAAGCGGTCGTTGAACCAAAAAAAAAATATTCTTTTATATAAACAAAAATTTTTATTAAAAAAATTAACATTTTTTTTATAAAAAAAAAAAATTTATAAAAAAAATTATCATTTATTTTTTTTATAAAAAAAATATCAGCCTTTTTTGCTTTATCATGTTTAGATCGATACCAACCACGTCTACGGAGTTTCTCTAGCTAATTCAATTTGACCCTGTTTTGATAGGCGTTGATGTCTTTTGTTAGAAAAGTCTATCGCTGGAGAAGTAACCGAATAAGATTATTTTATTTTACTTATTTTCGATCTGTTACGAGCAAATTGGCTTAGAACCTGATAAAATGCCTGTCTGATGGATTTGTATGAAGTGTGAAGGTCGATATATTGAGTAACAGAGTTAAAAAGTTTCATAAAGATACAGTTTATACTCGACGCAATATTTACGTAAATCCTCAAGTTGTTTTCTGTTGAGCAAGCTTCCAATCGGTAATTGAAACGTAACAACATGGTTCGATCACCGATTGAGCTGAGCAAAACGATTATGACATAGGTTTCGAGATCATACCGAACATTATATGCATATAATATAATCAATGTAGGTATATAAGGTATCGAAAGGGATACCGGGACCTTGGCAACAGGCAACTGAAGGAACACGGGTGGGTTTTAGTCAGTAAAAGTCTGACACGCCCTTCCGCTCCACCCAGAGCGGGAGAAGACATTGGATGATTTCCCACCCTCAAAAAAAAAAAAAAAAAAAGGTATATAAGGTATCTTTTCATACACGAAATCTCTTAAGGGGTCATTGTACTCATCATTATGAACAACTTTCACTACGGGACCAACACTGAAATCGCGAAAAATAAATCAGATGTTCCTTACATTTTGACGAGCTATGCATAGCCAACATAAATGTAGGGAACAGCAGATTTTTTTTTCGCGTTATTACCTATGTGTTACTAAAGCTTTTATTTTTTTTAATTTATACCTAGAAGAAGATACATCACTCGTAGAAAATAAACATGGACTGTGGACACAATAGTGAACTAGGAAATGTATTTAGAAAAGTTCCGTTTGACAGGTCAAGAGGCAGATGTCATAATTAACTTGCAAGCTTCATTCTCAATCAAGTAAATGGAACTGAGCAATATAGCTTGTTAAATAGATGATTCTAATCTTACTAATGAACATAACCAGAGGTCGGAATCATTCTTTGGCCAAAGAATTAGCATTGCCATCCAAGATGGCACCCAAGATGGCAATGCTGCCAGCACGTTTACGGGTGACGATGCGGATCCAGCCATAATTGCGTAATGCACGATCGGTTAGAATTGGAATGGGTTTGAAACAATTATCTTATCCATTGCTTCAAAAGTTAAAAAAAAATCTGCTCAACAATGTAACTTACGAACTTATGAAGCAATGGATTAGACATTTGTTTCGAACCGATTCCAATTCTGATCGATCGTGTACTACGCAATTAGGGTGCTGAGAGCCTAGAAAAAGTGACATTCTGTCAGCGATAACGGTGATGGAAAAGGCAAAAATGTATAAGACTGACATACGCTATGGAAAAGCTTATGTGAATCCTGTTGAAAGTCGTTGTTGAAATACGAAACGCCTTCGAAGCAATTGTCACTTGTCTAGGCCCTCTGATTACTTTGACGACTACCTTTTGATTTGTAGGTACCTATAGTTAGTTAGTTATCTATTTAATTTTAATAAATAAAAAAAATAATAATAAAAAATTATTTCAGCAAAAACTTACAGATTATAGATTATACTAACACTTTTTTATAGATAAATTGGATTGGTATTAACATTTCCATGAGTTATATTGTTGCAGAAATCTGTATACAATAAAAAGGTAAACCCTGCCTCCTAAACTAGGGTAACCTGTATTTTAGGAGACAGTGTTCGGCTGAGAGATTATTTTGATCCGATTTTTACAACTTGTGGACTGTGTCGATCTACCAAACAATAAGTAATTAAAACAACAACAACAATAGTTTAAAAATGAAATTAAGGAGTACTAAAAGGAATATTAATTTAGTAGTAAGTTGTATAATAATTTCTGTCAACAGTCCAATGTCATAACTTCATAAGTCAACGAATATTGTTTAGTTAAAAGATACTATTGTGTACTAATGAGGCATGATGACATCCAAAGGTTGTCTGTAAAAGATCGCCCATTGTGTCACCCTATGTAAAATTTCTAATTTATGTCTGTAATTTTTATGGTGTACATAATAAAGAGTATTATATCTATCTAGGAGGAGGAGGAGCTCGTGGCTAAGTAATAACAGCCTCTCAGGTCGATCCATCAGGTTAAGCTACGCTTGCCGGGGTTGGTCCGTGGATGGGTGACCATTTTCACATATCGAGACTCCTCCGTGCCTCGGAAAGCACGTTAAGCCGTTGGTCCCGGCTGTCATTTGTGGATGTTTGACAGTCGTTACGAGTCGTCAGAAGCACGAAAGTCTGACAACCAGTCTAACCTAGGGGTATCGTATTACCCAGTTACTGGGTTGTGGAGGTCAGATAGGCAGTCGCTCCATGTAAAATACTGGTATTCAACTGCATCCGGTTAGACTGGAAGCCGACCCCAACATAGTTGGGAAAAGGCTAGGCAGATTGATTCTATCTATCTATCTATCTAATGAGTATTGAGGGTTCTCTTACCGACTTCATGAGGCAGATGTGGCTGCTTGCAGAGCCAATCTCTGATGGTAGCCAGTTCTCTGGTGGCGTCTACTTCAGGCATGTTTCTGTGAAAGAAGAAAATGTGCTTTGAACAGTTTGAACACAATTCTAATAAACTTTTCTTTCGGAAGTAAAAGTGTTTTTATTTCTGATGTACCTATACCTTCATAAACATATACCCCTTATTTATTGACGTGGAGTAAAGTTACAAACAAGTATTACCTATAATGTTAACTTCGCGTTAACCATACATTTTTAGAGGTTGAGCAGCTGAGCCTTTGTCGACTATTCTACCAGCGTCAATTAGAAAGAAAGAAAAGAAAAAGAAAAAAAAATTGTTTATTCTGCACAAACTAAACGCACAATACAAAATGAAAAATGACATTTACTAAAACTACAAATTAGCCTAAAGCCTCGTATTTAACAAAAAGAATATTAAAAATTTGTCAAATTTTGTCTATAGCTTGATGAGAGCATAGTTATTAGTGTTTTTACTTTTTAGTAGACAGTTATCTGTGGATGAGAGGCCAAAATTAATATGAGGGTTATGTATTATCGGTCCCAGCTGTCGTTCGTAGATATTTGACAGTCGTTACGGGTAGCCAGAAACCCATAAGTCTTACCACCAGTCTTACGAAGGGTATCCTGTTACCCAGTCACAGGGTTGTGGAGGTCAGATAAGCAGTCGATCCATTTAAAATACTGGTATTCATCTGCATCCGGTGAGACTGAAAGCTGACGACCCCCCATAGTTGATAAAAGGCTAGGCAGATTGATTGACTATTAGATACCTACTACTACTATTAGATACCTACTATTAGATACTGATTGATTATTAGATACCTACCTACATGTATGTTCAACATATAATACATATCTCACGACACCATCGCATCGCCTTAATTATCCTTATTAGATGAAAACAATGGTATCTGACGTCATTGCACTTCGAACAACTGATTTTCTTAGAACAATTGATTGAACATTATTTGTCGAACCTCAACACGCAAAGGTGGATCGTTCCAAACTGTTCTATATAAATATAAATACAATAGATCAGGATGTTTATGGAACTTTAAGGGAACATGACTGGAATAAAGATATGTATTATACTTAGAATGCGTCATTATTCTAAGTTAATATACTTATCTACACTTAGGGCGAATTTCATCAAACTTTTATACCGAGTATTATGTCTTATCCTGCGAATAATTTTTGAATTTGTGACAGATTTTCCATACAAAAACTGTCAGTCGCCATTTTTATTTGACTTTGGTAAAATCAGCCCTAAATAATATAAAGAGAAAAGTTTTGTATTTTTGTATGTTTGTTTTTTTTTGTGGATAATAAATACATTCAAAATTACGCGACCGACTTTAAAAATGTATTCACCAGTATAATTCTATATGATCACTGTGTAACATAGGCTATACCTAATTTTATAAAGATACTAATTACGATCCATAAATTCCAAGATCTTTTATTTCAAAGAAGAATTTATTTTGTTTTGTTTAAAGAAGAATTTGTTAATTATCTGTAAGTATTAATTTGTTTTTAATTTTTATCTTTTCTTTATCAATATAAAGATTATGTCATGCGGGCGAAGCCGCTGGCGGAAGCTAGTAATTGTATAAATAACGCAGTCTTAAAAATCCTCTGATTAGATTAGTCGACCAATTAGCTACTACAGGATCACGAGATTATACGTAACAGTATGAATACAAACAAACTGCGCCGGTGAAACCGCGGGGTTTCACCCGCGTAAGTCTCGATCCCTTGGGAATATCGGGATAAAAAGTATCCTATGTCCTATTCCAGGTTATGGTCTACCCATGTTGCCAATTTCATCTAAATCCATTCAGCCGTTTTAGCGTGAAAGCGTAACAAACAAACAAACTCACTTTCGCATATCAGCCTTCGTTTATTATTCCTAACATGTGCGCAAGACCTTAATTTTTTGCAATACATCAATCTATATTCATTACTTAGATATTCTTCGTTATTATTTTGCAGCAGACAAATAATTATAACCGGTAATTAAATATTAAGATCGTCACTCACTGGACGCCTGAAGGAGGACATCGCCGTCGAGGTAGACCGCGGCGAAGGTGGTGTGACGATCTAATAATGTTTGCGGGGCCAACATGGCCAGAAATCGCACAAAATAGAGAGCTTTGGAAGGAATAAGGGGAGGCCTTTGCCCAGCAGTGGGACACACAATAGGCTATAAAAAAAAATAAAAAAAAATTGCGTTGAATTTCGTACAACAGAACGAGTATCAGTCTATCGTCTGACTGAAATACAGGACGTATTCAATGTTTTTATTTTTATTACAGTATTTTTTTTAATTCAATATAAAGTTTTATTTATGGAAAAAAAAGATTTGCCAGTCAACAGGGGGCCAAGTTCAGTCAGGCGTTCAGTTTTCAAAAACTCATCATTGTGAGACCACTGACACGTTTGTAAATTAGTAGACTTGGCCCCCAGGTTGGTAGCGGCCCGGGGCAAAGTGCCCAGCACCCTAATGACGTACCGCGTAATACACGATCAATCAAAATTGGAATCGGTTTGAAAAAAATGTCTAAGCCTTTGCTTCATATGTTCGAAAAAAAAACAGCTCAACAACGTAAATAACGCAATGAATGTTGTTGAACTGTCAAAATAAAACATATTAGTCGTAATCGTAATCGTAATTGGTTACGAAAACAAGTTACGCAATTAAATAGCAGGATGTCGTCTCACACTCACAGAGGCTTTTTTTTTGGGAGGCCCAACAATTAAGTAGGTCATAATTATTATAAAAATCCATTGTTTCGAAAAGAAAATCAGCAGACCATGTCCTTAATCAATACAAAAACGGGTCGTAATTAATGTCATAATTACGTTTATAAGTAGGTACAGCGGAATTAATTTAAATAGAAGTACCTACTTATTAAGTAGGTACAAATTAATAGTGGGCCATCGGGGATGTAGTTCTGTTCACCTTTACATCAGATAATCAAAATCAATGACTATATATCAAAATCAATCAATCTGGCCTAGCGTTTTCCTTTCTTTAGCCTTATCTTCTGCTTCCAGTCTAACCGGATGCAGCAAAAAATAGTATGGAGCATACATGCTGCATGGAGCGACTGCCTATCTAAGCTCGATCATGATTCATATTATGTATAGCTATATTTTTGTACACACGGCTACACATCAAGCTATACATTTTCAGTTTATGCTGATCTCGCATTGTATATGATTTCCGTACAATGCGAGGTCAGCTTATACTGGAAATGTCTAGCTTGATGTGTAGCCGTGTGTACCTTCTTGATATAATTATCTACATACAATCGGTATAGGTAACAGAACGACGGCCTCATTATACCAGCACGCAGTGGAATCAAGTTCACAAAAGATTAATAGCTGGCATTGAGTGTTACGTGAGGCCTTGTATGCGACGTGAATACAAAGATATCATAATTTAACGTTATTAAGCATTGCTTGATCTAGAAGACTAACTTAGTCATGATTTAAATTCAAAAGATCATTTTATTGAGGTTCTATGGTAAAAAGAATCAGCCAGCTTGATGCAGACTTCTTCTTTAAAAAAAACTAGATTTGTATCTAAGATTTCAGCGAAGTTTTAGTAGTAGTACTTTTAAAGGTGGATTCCCGTGATAGTACCTACCGAAAACTTCATAAGTCGAAATATACGGACTACGTAAATTGACGTAATTTTAGTAGGCAAGTTTTTAATCACGTCTAAACTTGTATGGAGTAGTGACATGCGTAAACTAAAATTTATCTTCTGTCCTTTTCTTAATGAAATAGAAAGAAAAATATGCACTGTTGTTTAGTTTGTGAACAACAAAATCGGTACCACTATCGATAGGTTTAATAATATAATACCTACTTGGCTTATGCCCCACGCAGAAGAATATTTCAACAAACCATCAAGGAAAATCTTCCGTATATGCAGGCCAAAATCAAAAGAACGGCCATGACAATCGCTTTGATATAAAAATCCAGAGAACACTTATATATTATAAATATATTGGTAAATGATGAAGAAACACAGTTAAATAAAAATAATAACATTATACCTACTTACTTACTTTTTACCCGACTACGGCGAAGAAAAAGGAGGGTTATGATTTTGACCGGTATGTATGTATGTATGTATGTATGTATGTATGTATGTATGTTCATCTGTTCCCTTGTATCTTCTAAACCACTCATCACAATTTGACAAATAAGGTATCGTTAGAAGCGTCTTGATTGTCCGCTGGTTATATAATACTACGTACTATGTTGGGTATCAAATGAAAGGGCTTAATGAGCACATTTCAAAAATATATATATTATAACCCCAAAATAATTTAAAAAAAAAATTAAGTAATAAAAACTAAAACCCAACTACGACTGAAAAGGTATAAACAAGACACCACAGACAGACAAATTAAAAATCCGGAGTCACACGTAATCTGTTCGATTTATGCCGCCCTAACACGTGTGTGCACAAGGGTTTTAGTTTTTATTACTTATTTTTTTATACCTATAAGTACGTAGGATATAATATCTACAAAATCAAAACTTTCCACTGAACATTTAAACATTGCAGTACTCCTTTGTGCCACTACTGGCCACTAGGTATCTTACCTTTACCAAAACCAGTTTGTAAGTTGGCTCAGGAGGTTACTGTCCCAATATTTGGGACAGTAACCTCTGGTACCTACTGAGTCAACTCAAACACTTACTTACTCCGCTAATTACTTGAAAGTATTGCTAACTGGTTGTGTTGTCATTTTACTTGGTGGACGCAAGGCTAAACCACGTATATCTTCACACATGTGGGTATCTTATGCACTTATATCTTTCGAGATATCGAACTTACCTACACTTTTAAAGGTTCTCTGAGATTTAAAAGTAGCTGCTTCCTGCGGTTCCACCCGCGATAAGTCTCGATCCCGTGGGAATATCGGGATAAAAAGTATCCTATGTCCTAATTCCAGGTCATGGTCTACCCAGGTGCTAAATTTCATCCAAATCCGTTTAACCGTTTTAGCGTGAAAGCGGAAACACACTTTCAAATTTATAATATTAGTTAAGAATAGGATACCAATAGAATCTAGGCGAAACTCCGCCCCTAAGACGACCCTCTGACCGAAGTTATGTATGTCAATGTCGTTCAATGCCCTTTCTCCATTAAATATTATCAAAAATTCATTGACTAAAATAATTACCTACTAACGCAACCAACAAATCACGAATTAGGAGTAAATAAGTACGACAGTACATCACAACAACCGATGGGTTTCTTATGAGTTATGTGAGTAAAGGAAAATAAGCCTATTCTAACATCCGAAGCCAAGGTAAACTGATTACACAATGAACCAAATAGTTAACCAAGGCTAGCTATCTTAAAATCTTTAACAAAACGAGAGTTTACTTGAGAAATAATGTTTTTCTTGTAACTCATCTTACTTTATCCTATGTCATAGTCGCAAGCGCAAATTATACTGTTGAGTCGAGAGTTGGTTTTTGAGTTCAAATCCCGGGGTTGGGAAAAGTGTTAAGTATTTTATCATTAATTGTAGTTTAGATTTGTGCACGTTTAAAGGCAACCAGGCACTATTACATGAAAAAAACATTTTGATGTAAACAGGTACACACGGCTACACATCAAGCTATACATTTCCAGTATAAGCTGACCTCGCATTGTACGGAAATCCTATATAATGCGAGATCAGCATAAACTGGAAATGTATAGGTTGATGTGAAGCCGTGTGTACATCATACTTCTGCGTACTCTTATGTCCCTCTCTCTAATGGTTGCACCCTTGGGCACCGAGAGATCGAGTCGAGTCAACTCGAGTTGCGACTCGAGTCGGGAGCGATATCAACTCGAGTAAAAAAAATCCAACTCGTCACATCGCTACTGGTAAGACCTAAAGCAAAACGAAGAAATTAGTTTACAATAAAGTAGATATTCAATAAACAATTAATTATGATTAGTTAGGAACACAAGCTTGATGATTGTCAAGTTGTGTCATCTTCCAGTAACGTAGATTTCACTGTTCAAAACAATTGACATAATTGATGGTGTAAAGCCTGTTGTAACTGTTGCAAGTGAGCATTTAAAATAATTGTACGGGTCTATTAGTGACTATTAATTGTGTTGTAATGTTCTTCTTCGTGTCGCTAGTACGACAGTAATTCAAATGAATATAAACAAGTCAATGAGGATATTACTTCTTGAGTTTCTTCTTGTTGTGCATGTGGTAGGAAGGCAGAGATTCTTTTTATCGTTATAATAGGAATAGTAATTGCCAAAAGCCCATTAGCATAGGATAATCAGCCTTCCCACTGCTGGGACACAGGCCTCCTCTCTGTGAGAGGGATTGGGCCGTAATCCACCACGCGAGCCCAGTGCGTGTTGATAGATTTCAGAACAATAACTTTTGGTTATAGGACATGCCAGTTTCCTCATGATGTTTTCCTTCACCGTTTTGAGCGCAGTGGTGATGAAATATATTACACAAAGTTATGTCCCTCGCTGGGCTCAAACGCACGCCTACGAGTTGTAAGTCGAGGTTGGTACTACTTACTGGGCTATCACTGCTCTTCAGAATAGCTATTGAAAACAATAGTCATTGGCAGGGAAGTGGATTTGCTTCCGTGTTAAGGGAACTAAGTACATGAATCACACATCGCGTTTCCTCGCTTTCTTTAAAGCGATAACTTCTTACACTTTGGCATTGTTACAGTCACGTCCCAAGAACAATAAAACCAATGTATTATCTTCCTTTATGATATAACAATAATAAATCTAGTGATTGGCTGCATAATGTATTCCGTTTATTAAGCCATTGAAGATCTAAGATTATGGGGTTTATTTAAACACTTAATAAAATATAATTAAAAGCCCATAAGTGCGAAACTGCTGTGACAGACAAGTTACATAAAGTGTCGCACGTAAGAGACTCCTGTAATGTATATTGTTTTAATATAGGGTGTTAGGGTGAACACCGTTATCCTTGCAACCAGTGGTTTGATGTCATTTATAGAACGTAAAATCAATGGAAAATTACAACTTTTTTTTTCTTTTTTTTAAATCTACATTTTACCACAAGAGACGCAAGTTCGTTGCCCTATGCGCTAGGGCAACGAACTTGCGTCTCAACACGGGTGGGAGGTGCGGGATGTGACCTGACCGGCCGCGAGCGCGACCTCTCCCTCAGTCAGTCAGCTGTTTCGCTAGAGAGCACGGTGTCGGATAGAAACTTTTTAAAATCTTTTAATGAAAATAATGTTTTTTTTTTGTTGTGTTCGGTCATCTATTTTTATATTTAAGTCAACTACCCATGGTTTGAATGACAAGAGTGTTTACCCTTACAGCCTGTATAATGAATTTGATGATGTATTTATATATATATTAATGTAGGTATGTGTGATTTTGTATATTATATGTATTAATGAATGGTTTTAAGATATTATTTTCTAATAGGTATGGGTTATATTACCTGAAATAATGATTTTGTATTTTTTTTTAATAATCATTTTAACATCACGCCTGTATTCCCCAAATGGTTGAGCAGTGGAGTACCTGCGGCCTATATTACGCACGGTTGGGTTGTGTGTACCTGATGGGCACGTGGGGCGACGGAGGCGACCGCCGCTGCTGTGGGTGCCGCCCGCTCGCACCTACCTGCTGCAGCACGCGCCACTAACGCGCGCCCTGCGTGCACTCAATATGTTGTCACAACACATCGACTGCTTCAATTGTACCTACTCTGAGTGAATTCACACGTGCCGCATTTTGTAAATTATCTCTGGGTTGTTCATAATCTATACATAATATTATAAATTAGAGCCATAGTTTAGAATTTATTACGGAAGGTTGATGTGTATAATAAGCTAAAGTTAAGGTTGAATATGGCTAAGAAGTCTCGATGTTTAATTTTTAAATAATTAGAACTACACTATTGTATTAGGTAAGCCTGTGATGATAGTTGTATGTGTTTTAAATAAAATAAATAAATAATAAATAAATTACACCCAAATTTCGCCAGTTATGTTTAAGTCCCCTATTACATTGTATGGGGCGAGCCTATTGCCATCAACCAGGCACAAATCCAGACTCCGGTTTATTTATAAACATTATATGTATTTTTTAAAGTTGGTTTAGTAATGATTACCGTATTCTCAACCATACATTTTTTGATGTTTAAAAACGTCTTTATAAATAAACCATTGAATTACGCAATTATTTGTCAAGTTATAAATTATTTACGAGAATATGGTTTACAAATAATTCGTGACAGCTAACATTGGTAAATAAATATTGATAAATGTATTACTGACATGATTTCCGTATATATAAAAACTTTGGTTGCGTCGAGTGTTGAGTGTTTGTTTGCGCGATGCCACTTGACAATAAATGGCGGAAATCCCTAATAGGTAACTAACTAATATTGACTAGAGGTTGACCTCTACCAAGGTCGTACCTACTCAAGGGACCAAAATATTTGATGACACGAAAATAAAATATTATTTATTTATATATACTTTATTGTAGGTACACCAGACTATACACATACAATGATTGATTTATTAATTATAAATAACTTATGATAATTCATAAATTTTATACTTTAATAGTCATGAAAAAGTTTATAATATGTTTTGATATTTAAGTTTGGCCTTAGCTCAGCAGCAAGACAATAAGGCAAAAAAAAAAAATAAGTTTAAAATTCGTCGGTATACGTACCTAAATAACGTAAAGGTAGGTACGTAGAAAGTCGACAAATAGTTATGACTTTATAAGTATTTAAAACCTTTGTGAGGCCCTGTTTTTTATATTTATACAGCGAATTGGCGAGGCCAATGAGCTATCGACATATGTATATAATTTGGTATCATGGATTAGACGAAGAACAAGTATTTTTTATACTTAGAAGCATTTGTCATAAGTACTTAAGAGTAAAATAACGGAAACCAGTTTGATCTGTAGGTATGTAATACTATAATCAAACAAAACAATGTCACGGTTAATGGCAAGTTTGATATCCTAATAACGGAAAAATACTTCTTGAGTAAGGTCTAGGTTGTAAGCATAATTTACAATATAATTACTTACGAGATCATTTGTTTGAACTCGATGTTGCACTAATTATACTTAAGTACCAGTCAGTAGTTAAATAACTAATATTTTACTTGTCTCTACAACAGACTACCTGTTACATAATTAATTATGTATAATGTATTAGGTACGTACCTAGTAAGTAGGTACATACCGCGATAGAAAATCTAAGCACGCCTAATTGAACTCGACAATTAAAAACTTTACTCTCTCTATTAACAAGTACTTAGTTTAAAAAAATACCTATTTAATTTATTTTAGTATTAACTAAAATAAATTACGTACACGTATGTATTATTATTAAATAATACATACGTGTTAGATACCTATGGAATAACTGTGCAAGGAAAATAAAGCATTTCTTTTTTTTACCAACGACAACTACCTATTTACTCTAATTGTACAAATAAACATTTTTTTTAAGTATGACATTATTGTTCATTCCCATTTAATTACATCTCCTAGCCCGCAAACCCACGCATAATAAGAGACAATAAGACCTCTTCTGATAAAGACCACGTAATGCCTTTAAGTATTATATTAATATTTCAAGAGACCATAATTTTACGCATAAACATGAACATGAAAGTTAGAAATAGATATCACAACACTATGTTTAGTCCGAAAGTAGGTATGTGAATGTAATACATATGAGATTACGTCAGTCTAAGTGCGATAGTTTTGTCTAAGTACAGTCGTTTAGTCGCTATCATCTTAGACATATACAACCTGTAATGGAATAAACGCAAGAGCTCATACACCCCAATTAGAATATTAAATTATAAGACTAAAATAATATCTGTAATTTAATTTAATTAAACGACACCTAGTTTTTTTTTACAAAATAGACTTCCTGACTAAACATGAAACATAGGATAGCTATGAGCGTATTACAAATTTGTTTATGCATTTGAATAGGCTTTATTCCTTTGAGATAAGGCTTAAATTTCCTTAAATAAAATATCTTATTACCTTGGTAAGACGCGGTGGTTCTAATTTCAGTTAAAGAAAAGATATTTTTCATGAAAAATTAACACATATAAATAATGATGGAAATCGATTCAGAAGCCGATTCTGAGCAAACTACTTTCAGGTCTTGCGCTTATTCTGTTACACGTTGTATACAACCAAAGATATAAATACTAAGTATGTCTAGCTAGATTAGGCAGTCAAAGCTGTGAAATCATCGAAAAAATGATGAGTTATTATATAAGTAAATACTTAGGAACTACAAACGACCCTCCCCTGCTTCGCACGGGTTTTTGCGACTTGACAAAACATTGAGATTTCTTTATTACCTATATATTTAAGTTTATTATTTTATTATACATAGGTAAACCAACTTTCAGGAATAAATTCTCTTATTAATGGTGAAAGCGGCATCAAAATCCGTTGAATAGTTTAGAAGAACAACGCGGTCACAGAAACAGACACGAAAAAAAAATCAAGTATTAAAAAAAAATCAAGTAACAAAAACTAAAACCCAACTACGACTTAAAAGGTATAAACAAGACACCACAGACAGACAAATTAAAAATCCGGAGTCACACGTGTTAGGGCATAAATCGAACAGATTACGTGTGACTCCGGATTTTTAATTTGTCTGTCTGTGGTGTCTTGTTTATACCTTTTAAGTCGTAGTTGGGTTTTAGTTTTTGTTACTTGATTTTTTTTTTAATTCTTTTGGGGTTATAATATATATATTTTTGAAATGTGCTCATTAAGCCCTTTCATTTGATACCCAACATGGTACGATTAAACCATGTTTTTTTTTTTAAGTTTCTCACTTTATGTCCTCTAGAGGGCGCCATTTTTAATTTAATGTGACTTCACATAACCTATAACCAGCGGACAATCACGACGCTTCTAACGATACCTCATTTGTCAAACTGTGATAAGTGGTTTGGAAGATAGGAGGGAACAGATGAACATACATACATACATACAAACATACATACATACCGGTCAAAATCATAACCCTCCTTTTTCTTCGCCGTAGTCGGGTAAAAAGGACTTCAATTTATAATTTGTAAAGATGTACTCCGAAATGTATTATACCACAATCACACCCTAGATAGAAAAGTAACCCACTTTAGTCCATACTTCCATCCATACTAATATTATTTAAACTAGCTTCCACCCGCGGCCATAGGCTATGTCGATAAAAAGTAGCCTAGTCAGCCTCTCAGGCTCTAATTTAAATTAGCTTCCACCCGCGGCCATAGGCTATGTCGATAAAAAGTAGCCTAGTCAGCCTCTCAGGCTCTAATTTAAATTAGCTTCCACCCGCGGCCATAGGCTATGTCGATAAAAAGTAGCCTAGTCAGCCTCTCAGGCTCTAATTTAAATTAGCTTCCACCCGCGGCCATAGGCTATGTCGATAAAAAGTAGCCTAGTCAGCCTCTCAGGCTCTAATTTAAATTAGCTTCCAACCGCGGCCATAGGCTATGTCGATAAAAAGTAGCCTAGTCAGCCTCTCAGGCTCTAGAATATCTGTGTACCAAATTTCATTTAAATCGGTTCAGTGGTTTTGGCGTGAAAGCGCGACAGACAGACAGAGTTACTTTCGCATTTATAATATTACTACCTTCCGCCCGCGGCTTCGTCCGCGTGTTATGTCGATAAAAAGTAGCATAAGTCCTTCCCCGGGGTGCCGTCTATCTCCTTGCCAAATTTTATCAAAATCCGTTCAATGGTTTAGGCGTGAAAAGGTAACATACAGACATATCATTTGTATATCGGGTATGTAGCTTGCCTAAGCCCTTTGCAGCTAAATCTCGCAATAGCCCTATCAGCAATATCCACTAAACTAACCAGTTTTTCTCCTTAAATCATGTATTTGGAACGGATATAGGCTTGACACGGGTTTAGATAAAATAGTTTTATGAATATTAGCTTTTGCCCGCGGCTTCGTCCGCGTGGAGGTCGGAAATTATCCCACGGGAATGTACTACCGGGATAAAAAGTTTTCTATGTCCTTTCCCGGGATGCCATCTATCTCCATGTTCCGGACTTTTAATGTGAATTTTGTATGCCTCAATGGCGGGACATAGCAGACTTACCTGTTACTAACACAACATCTTATGAACCTATATGATCCACAATAAAATGATTTGATTTGATTTGATCTCCTTGCCAAATTTTATCGAAACCAGTTCAGAGGTTTAGGCGTGAAAAGGTAACAAAAGCGGGCGGAAGCTAGTGTCATATAAGTGCGCTGCGCACATTGCGATGAAAAAAACGCATGCGGCTAATTCACAGAGGGCCTCCTGCAAGCGTAGCATGAGCACCGTTTTGTCGACGGAAGAGTAGACAAAAATGACGTTTCCTGTAGACAGTAGACAGTACGAGACGGCAGCAAAATAGAAAGAGTAAACTGCACTTTTTACGAAATTCACTCTTTTACATAATTCGACTCAGAATTCTTTGTTTTATCATAGGATTAATCGGTTGTCAGTGTGATTTTGACAGTAAGGATAGAAAACTTTCTTCCGAAATAGTCTACATATAAAAAGACCCAGACAAAGATCGTTAGAAATGAAAGACAAAATGACACATTGTAGAAAGATTTCTACGGTGGATGTCAAAAATGAAGAAACGAACTGTCACTATGTATGGAAAAAGCTATGTCTATTCTTCGTAGAGATAGAAAGCGCCATGCTACGCCTGCAGCTGTGTGTCCATCGCACGTATTTTGTATCGCAAAGAGAAAAAGGTATGAAGTACCGCGCACTGCAGTGAAAAAAAAAGAAAAACCGTTAGTGCGAGTCGGACTCGCGCACGAAGGATTCCGTAGGTACCATTATCTATAAAAACGGCAAAATAATCACGTTTGTTGTATTGGAGCCCCTTAAATATTTATTTTATTCTGTTTTTTAGTATTTGTTGTTGTAGCGGCAACATAAATACATCATCTGTGAAAATGTTAAGTGTCTAACTATCACGGTTCATGAGATACAGCCTGGTGACAGACGGACAAACAGACAGACACACGGACGGACAGCGGAGTCTTAGTAATAGGGTCCCGTTTTACCCTTTGGGTACGGAACCCTAAAAACGCAGCGATAGGTACACCAGCTATTCTATTGAACATCGTTAGATCCCACTTACATGGATAACTAACCATGATGTTCTATCCACTGTATTGAACATTAAAGGCAAACTGGTATCAAGAAAATATTAAGGTTGCTAGTGAGTTAAGTGCTAATAAAATATTCATAAAACTTTAATAATTGGTTGCCGAGTTAGCTCTGCGGTATTTCAATAGCTATATTTTAAACTAGCTGCGCCCTGCAGTTTCACCCACATAAGTCTCGATCCTATGGGAATATCGGGATAAAAAGTATCCTATGTTTTAACCTAGGTCATGGTCTACTCATGTGCCAAATTTCATTCAAATCCGTTCCGCCATTTCAGCGTGAAAGCGTAACAAACATACAAAAATATCAAATCTTTTCTCTTTCCATTATCAGAATAAGAAGTCATTGTGGTGAAATAACATTAAAACTCTAAACCAGGGGGCCAAGTCTACTAATTCACAAACGTGTCAGTGGTCTCACAATGATCAGTTTTTGACAGATAGGCCATACAAAATCTGTAAAAAAAACTCATCATTGCGACACCTCTGACACGTTTTTAAATTAGTAGACTTGCCCCCCCCTGTAATGTGAACTGTTGTTTCGGCATAACCACGCATCAAATCAACTATTACAGAAATACTAGGATTATTAGCTCACGTCTACGATGGAATCGGGTAATTTTATTGTTCTCCGGACCTCCAGAGGTCCGGAGAGAGTCATAATCCCATGGTGCTACGTGTACAGTCACGAGCAAAAATATGTATACACTCAGCAAAATTCAATAACGTTTTTCTCGTGGAATAACGATTGTTACTTTGAGATGATACCTATTTCATAATAATAGGGGTTCAAAAATACTATGTTCGTTAAATCATTAAATTACAATCAATACAGTAGGAGAAAATCACTTTTAAAAGTTTCTAAGTGTATACATATTATTACTCGTGACTGTACGTAGTAATACTCGTAACACCGTAGGATTATGACTACGATTGGGAAATCATAATACTATCCACTATCCTACAGAAATGAAGAAATGAGTACTGAGGCAGTCTGAAAGTGGCACCGGTGACTGAAAAGTTGTGCAGAAATCGGTTGTCAAGGTATGGGCACGTGATGCGAAGGAATGAGGAAAATGTTGTGAGGAAAGTTTTGGAATGAAATGAAATGAAATTGTTTATTCTGTAAATAGGATATCGGAATCACTTTTACACGTCATATTAAGGTTGATGCGCTAGGGTAGCCCGCGAAATTCCAATTTTCTTAGGTTTTTTGCAATTTGCAGGTCAGTATCAGGTTGTATGTTGATCTAAATATTATTAGCTTAGAGAGTTGTATTGCTGCTTCTAATGTTTATAATTCTGTAAATCCATATTTGTTACGAGTGCTAATAATATTTAGATCAACATACAACCTGATACTGACCTGACTGACTGACCTGCAAATTGCAAAAAACGTAAGAAAATTTGAATTTCGCGGGCCACCCTAGCGCATCCCCCTTAAAAATATAAAATAAGCTAGATGAGGTCGGCGTTTCCTATCTGACTACTCTGAGAAGAAAGGCCGAAACAAACTCAGAGGTCGCAGTCTCTTTTAAGGTCCGGACAAAATCTTGGTCAGGCCATATGAGGACTATGTAGATTAGCGTCTGAAATGGTCTTTTGAGGAAAGAATTTTGGGTATGAATGTCGATGACTATAAGAGTAGGGGAAGACCAAAGAAACGATGGATAGACTGTGTGAAAGATGATTAGCCGTTTTTATTCATAATTTTAGTTACTTTAATTGGTTGTAACACCACCGTTGTAAATAAATAAATAAATGATATGGCTAGAAAGGAGGTGACTACCGAGATGATGGCTAATAGAGAAGTATGGAAGAAAGGGGCATGTTGCGCCGACCACAAATAAATTGGGATTAGGGCAGGAGAATGATGATCCATTATCCTACAATAACAACGACGCGCTCGAGTAAACAGATCTATCACATAATCCTAGCTAAAATTATAAAACGCGAAATTGAGTTTGTTACGCTTTGGCGCTAAAACGGCTGAACAGATTTAGATCAGATTTGGCACATCGGTAGACCATGACCTGGAATAGAACATAGGATATTTTTTAACCCGATATTCCCACGGGATCGAGACTTATGCGGGTGAAACCGCGGGGCGCAGCAAGCAATATTATAAAACAAAAGTGGGCCACGGGCCACCACGTCTGTCTGAACGCCAACGGATTTTTATACGGTTTTCACCAATGGACGGAGTAATTCATGAGGAAGTTTTAGTTTTATAAGTCATTATGGTTTTGTGTAAATTGCCTGAAATATTAAGATGATGATGTCGGAAAAAATCATGCCCACTATAACTAGGTAGGAGCTTTACCTAATGGCGTGCGCCGCGTAAACCAACAGAGTTATATTATGAAAACAATGTATTAACTAGCCTAGCCTTTTCCTTGGGGTCGGCTCCCAGTAGCTGAATACCTACCAGTATTTTACATGGAGCGACTGCATATCTGACCTACACAACCCAGTAACTGGGTAATACGATTCTTGGTGATTCATAAGTAAATCATTAATTATTAAAATAATAAATTATTTAAATAATGATCTAAGTAATTCTTCTAATGATCTAAGTAGGCTTCTGCAAACCAGACTATATTTATCACTGACTGACTAATTAATTCATATCGGGGCTTTTTCGACTGTGGGATAAATTTAACTTGAGAATAATTTTTATACTCGTTGTATATGAATTATTCTCAAGTTAGAATTACCTCACAGCCGAAAGAGCCCCGTCCGGCTTTTATCAAAACATTAAATTTACATTTAAAAGAAGTTAGACGATAGGTATCAATGACCTGCCTAAATGTCATGGAACCACAATAAAAAAAATATTTAAGTGCAAAAATGTAAATGTAGGTGTGATTTTATTTGCATTTATTGATTCACTTATGTAGATACTAGCTTCCGCCCGCGGCTTCGCCCGCGTGGTATATCGATGAAAAGTAGCCTATGTCCTTCCCCAGGGCCAGGATGCCATCTATCTCCGTGCCAAATTTTGTCGAAATCCGTTCAGTGGTTGAGTTCAGAGGCGTGAAAAGGTAACATACAGACAGACAGACAGACAGACAGACAGACCGACCGACAGACAGACAGACAGACAGAGTTACTTTCGAATTTATAATATTAGTATGGATTTAACTACGAGGCTTCAATTGTTCTGCATCTTTGGAAGGACACTTTTGGGTTTCTACACGATGCCTATCTATACGAAGGAAAAGTGTAAGTAATCAAGTTATTTACCCATAAATGTTTATTTGTATTTTATACGAACGCGTGCAAAAGCAAACATCACATGCACTTGCTAAGTACCTATAGTCGCTGCACTTTGTAGTTTTTGCAAAATGTCTACAATTCTATGACACACAGCCTCGGAAATGTTTACAATTCTTGCTAAAAGTCCTTCCAAAACACGGTACGGACGGGCATGACCCCTGTCTTTTGCATTATTTAGCGAATCTGATGACCTACTTGAAGTCAGAAAGACGGATGGTCACCGATCCACGAACGGACCGCGGCAAACCTCGCTTTACCTTCAGTCGACCCGATCGAAGGGAAAGCTTTGAAGGAGAAATAAGACATGAATGATAGGCTAACTTAGATGTTAATCGGGATTCTGTTTGCTGCTTAAGGAATTAATTCCTAAATAGGGGCTCCTGTCAAGTCTTTAAGTACCTACCTGAGTAAAATAACTCTCAACAGACGGAGAGCAGTGGTGGCCCAGTGATAACGGCCGCGACTTACGAGTTGTAGGTCGTAGGTTCGAACCCAGACAAGCACTTTATTTTGTGTAAATTATTTCATCACCACTGCTCTCAAAACGGTGAAGGAAAACATCGTGAGGAAACCGGCATGTCCTAGAACCAAATATACAAAGACATGTGACATCTACCAACCCGCACTGGGCCCGCGTGGTAGATTACGGCCCACTCCCTCTCACAGAGAGGATGCCTACTGTGTCCCAGCAGTGGAAACATTATAGGCTGATTGATTATGGACGGAGATTAGCCAAGTACGCAGGATATATTAATACCACACAAGTGTGCAAACACAGCTGGATTCCCTATTCCTTTACTCTCATAGTCCGATGGGACGGTAATCGGACACGACCGGGGAGGAAGCAGGCGCAGGACCAACGCGCAACGGCTTTACGTGCAATCTGAGCTGCGGAGGTTACACACTACTAACTTCCAAACCACGGGCTGCTACTGAGGAATTTCTAATGGAAAAACCCAATAACACTTTTCCGACCCGGGAATCGAACCCGAGGGGGTCTCGGGTTCTTTGATTCCCTGGCCCTGGTAGGGTCGCTCAGCGCTTGAGCCCACGATACCAACGGGGCAGTTAAAGCAATATCCATAGACCAAAATCGACCAGAACGGGCCAATGAACCTTGAGACACGTTGTACTTATTACGAAATGTGAATGTAACACCCAAAAATCATAATACTTTCTAACGAATAGGTAGCTATTCAATTTAACGAAACAAGTTTACCAAATATTCACGCAATATGAAACTGATTTCTAAATCTTTAGGGCACGTTTCCGGAATCCGGATGGGTTACGCGATGTGGACGGTACCGACTTAGGTACTTCGACGCCCGAGTGTCCTTTTTAGGGTTCCGTAGTCGACAAGGAACCCTTATACTTTCGCCATATCCGTCTGTCTATCTGTCTGTCCGTCTGTCTGTCTGCGGCTTAGCTCCGAGACTCTTAGTACTAGAAAGCTGTCATTTGTTTTTTTGTTTTTGTTTTTTGTTTTTGTTTTTGTTTATATGTTAATTTTAAATCGGAATGTATGGATCTAGTTATCTGAATTAAATGAATTTTATTTATTTATTTGGTATGGGTTTATAAATCACGCCGACAAAATTGTACTTAAAATAAAATCATGACAAAAAAAATATGTGTTTTTTGTCGTCAATCCCGGTGAGGTGTGGAAAAGGTCGTTTAAAAATATTGTGAGTTTTTGAAAACCATTTTTGGATTCAGGGATCCGTTTGGGCGTTAATTTTGTTGGAGTCAAGTGCCCTGCCAGCTAAATGGTTGGTTTTGGATACGTAAAAAAATTATAATATTAATAACGAAACTCCTCGGGACCGGGTGGCACCACCGCCACCGGTGATGCCAATAAATAGGTACAAGTACATCCCCGGTAAGTCCCCGGTTAAAAGGAAAACTATCATAGCTAAGTAGGCTCTACAAGTTACCGAGTAATAATCGACCAACTTACATTTGCAGTTTTCAACTTATTGTATTTAACTTTTTGTATAAAGAAAGAAAGAAAGAAAAATGCGTTTATTGGCATTGTGACACAAAAACACACCATAAAATTAAAAAAAAACAGAAAACAGTCATTCAATCAGTCAGTCATGCCAAAAGGGCCTCAGCTCAGCATATTGTCAGATGGCAACACACAGTGTACCACCTGACGCTGATTTTCAGCTGCAACCCACGAGTGTCATACGCTAGAAACATAATATACTTAATAAATTAAAAAACTGATTGAAAAGAAAAAAGAAATACAATAAATAAAATACCTAATAATTGTGTGTGTAAGTAATCGTATCGTTTTTTAGTAATTTAGATAAAAAACAAATAGTTATTTGTGTTATATTATATTGTATAATGTATAACTATTATCATGTTAATGTACCTTTAATTAAGAGAAAATAATTATGTAGGTAAGTAATTTCTAAATTAACATTGAAAAAAGTTTTGTTTCTTACCTTTGATATTCACTCTCGCCCATTTTACGTTAGTTAATAATTATACAAGTGACAAAACACAATAAATAATGAATAAATAGGTTATGTATCTGATGTTCAATAGTCCGCAGCCGATAAAATAACTATCGTATCGTAATCATAAGTTTTAAGATTAAAAAGAATGCTTAGCTTATCGTACCGATAAATCTTTAGTTACTATGGTAAATAAATATTTAAGATAATTTTGCAAATCATTGTAAATCCTTCATCCAAATCATAAATTTAAAAAATAATTAAGTATTTTGTAATGTAAAAAATAAAATAAAAAAAGGTTCATTTTAAAATTCACCGAGGCAAGCCTAAGAAAAGCTGGCATGACGATTTACACTCGTTCCTGCCCGATTGGCTGGAGAAGGAACTTGTAGAAAACTGGAAAATTATGTAATAACTTTGTCTAGTAATGGGAAAATATACCTAGGTTAAAAAAAAAATATTAAACAGTAAAAAAATATCAACAAAATAGGTAATTAAAAAATACTCACGTTTAAAAAAATTTGAGCTGCCAACAATAAACAAAATATCTATCTATTTTTTAATCTTTCGAAAGTGTTCCAAAATCGAAACTTTCAACTCCGGTGTAACAGTATCGAGAACGCGTTTATGCGTCGGACAGTCGCGACCAACTGAAGCTGACGATAGCGTTTTCTCAACACCACTGATACACAACGGCTTCACTCTCTGATTGTACCGTGTCCATCTCTGCATGGGGTTTTGTAATAAAGTACCTATATAGTATTATTTACATGATAATAGATCCTTGAGTTTTGTTCAAGCTGTAAAGCATCCATCCTGTAATGAAAAGGCTGTTGAGAAATAGGTACCTATGTAGTTAGTGGTAAGTACTAGTACACACGGCTACACATCAAGCTATACATTTCTAGTTTATGCTGATCTCGCATTGTATAGGATTTCCGCACAATGCGAGGTCAGCTTATATTGGAAATGTATAGCTTGATGTGTAGCTATGTGTACCACATCTTCATGCTTGTGATTACGTTTATGGACTCGGAACTTGGAAGGTAGGCTAGGAAACTTACGATCTACGGTCCTAGGCAAAACTTACGTATTATGAGGCGTAGGGAAACAGCTACGCAAGTTTCTTTAATTTAGGTATTTAGCAAAGATAGCTTTCGTGTCCCAAAACATGCAATCAAAGTGACCTAGACCTTCACTGCCATCTTGTCATTTTTCACAAATACTTTTTCGTTACAAAATATTATGTTTTTTATGATATTAAACTAGCTGATGCCCGCGGCTTCGCCCGCGTGTATGTCGTTTATTATATACCTACTTAAACCTTCCTCGAGAACCGCTCTTGCCATTGGTGAAAACAGCATGAAAATCGGTGCAGCAGTTTTTGAGTTTATCGTGAACAGACAGACAGACAGACGCGGCGGAGGCCTTTGTTTTATATTGTTTAGTGATGTAGTGAAATTTTTTTTTTGCTTGCAAGTGTGTTGAAAATTTGAAATACGCGTGAGCATAAACTTTGCCCAATGCCCACCCTATATCAAAGGGCACTACTACATTTTGCAATGCAAAGTAGGTACACGCGGCTACACATCAAGCTATACATTTCCAGTTTAAGGTGATGTCGCATTGTATGTGTAGAATTTCCGTAAATGCGAGATCAGCTTATACTGGGAATGTATAGCTTGATGTGTAGCCGTGTGTACCTACAAGGTTTCAGATGAAATTGCGAATAAAAACCGGCACAATAGGTAGCTACTAATAAGTACATACCTATAATGCAAGAGTAATCATAAAAATAGCGTGCAATGGCAACCGGCTGCTGCACAAAAAACCAGATTCTGTGTGAATGTGGAGAACTATGTAGGGCAAATGTTTGGCCCGTGAATGTAAAAGGGACCTTTCTGTATGAGCGAAACTAGTGATTGAATTTAATGATTAATTTATTTATCTAACGATTGAGTCCGCAAGCACGGCAGGGTTAAAAATAAGGGAAAGGACTGTGAACACACATTACACCTTGATTTCTTTTCAAAAATTTTACCTAAGTCTTTTGTCAGTAAATTTTCATTTAAAGTCAAACGAAGATGAAGACCAAACATAATTGGAAAAGGAAGTAGGTACCTACTATTAGTTTTGTAGAACCAAGCAACTAAAACTTATTAACCCTCGAAATGCTGAGTAACTCGGGCTCAGGGAATGGGTAACGAAAGTCCGAAAGGGATACCGGGACCTTGGCAACAGGCAACTGAAGGAACAAGGGTGGGTTTTAGTCAGTAAAAGTCTGACACGCCCTTCCGCTCCACCCAGACCGGGAGAAGTCAATAGATGATTTCCCAGACTCAAAAAAAAAAAAAAGGGATTGGGTAACAAGGTAACTGCGTGGCTAAACATGGTTTCCAGTCAAAGTCAAGTCAAAATGACGAAGAAGACCAAGAATATTGGACCTGCTTATGTAGAAATAGTAAGAAAGTACCCATAACTGACCCTCAAAATACTGAGTACCGAGTAGGCTCAGTTCGGTAACAAACAGCTAAGTACCTAGATAACCTGCATATTTTTCTACCCAAACGTTTACAAAATACGATTTTCTAGCTCAAAGAAACTTAATTTGTAAAAAGACATTGTGACCCTGGCTCAGTAGCCTATCCTTGACCGTGGCAACTTTGCATAAGTGACCTTGACATGTGGCCGAATGCCTCGAAGTTGCTATCGAAACAAACCCCTCCATGCAAAAACAGTGTGAGTTGTGCCATTGAAAAACACGGTAGGTATATATATGTTTTACTTGTAGCCAGTATTTGTATCTATACTGCATTCATAATACGACACACTTCATTGTGGCTCGAGTGAATCGAGTCACTATGTTTATTTTATGTCCTATAAAAGCACTTGTCAAGTAAGTCTAATCAACCGCACATCTCAGTGGTAACGTTTTAACATTGACAACGCTCAACGCCTTTATATCGTAGCCATATGGGCTATTTTCGTAGTGCAAGTATTACCACTGTTTTGCGGTTGACTGTGTCCGTTAAAAAGGTACCTAGGTACTTGAAATTATTTGAAATGCCTTTCAATAAAGGGACAGGTTTCTTCAACCTGTTAAAACCTATTCAGTCTTTGTTTACTTGAGTATTTTGACTGCGAACATACAGGTTGGTACGATTACGTTGGTACTGAGGGGCAAAGATTTTATTATTCGCTGATTACGCTGTGGTAGAGCTCCGAGATGATAGCGTATCCATCCTTTAGGTATCATCGTCATCGCGGAAAAAAACCTTTTTTTAGTGATAAGCTCTCGTGCGCAATCAGATTTAATTCGGCCTGAGTTGTTTGATGATGTCGGAGGGACTGACGTCAATGATAATTTGTTATTATTACAACAAAACCCAGCTAACAAAAAATATAGGTAATTATTTATAGTCACTTCGCTTTGTCTGCTTTCCTGAATAAAATACCTTCTTTCATATAAATACAACATTGCCTACTAGCGCGCGACCCACCATCAGGTTCATAATAATTGTAACCTGTATCAGAACACAGCCGGAAGTTGTTTGTTAGAATGAGTAGAGCTTCGAGATATAAGTACTAACGTACGCTCTACGTCATTCATTACCGAAGCCTATTTATTTCCAGATAAACGACTGAATAGACTGTAAATTATAATAGATGGTCTAGATTATGAGTGTATCTAATTGGATCCACCACCTGTAAGGGTTAATGGTTGGACACCAAAGTAAAGATCGTTTTCATCAGTATTTTAAATGCAGGCAGCATGGTCAGCTATGCTCATGCTTCATTAAAAATTGCGAATGCTCGATGGCATGATGTTTGTTTTGGTAGCTGTCAAGTCAAACGGCACTTTTCATCTTGTCATTTGTCAGTGTCAGTTTGGTGTCAAACAAGCGAGTGAGCTATTTGTGATTAAAAATATTGTTTTATTTCTTTCTTTATATCCACATTTACCTCAATTTTGTTATCTTAGCTTTTAATACAATACAAAGATGTTCGCTATCCATTTGAGGCAGTTATACCGCACCTGTGATAAGGTTATCATTCGTAACCTCCGAAGTCGGAGGTTAGACACAAGGAACCCCAACCCTGGTTTAAATAACCAAATAAAAGCCTTTGAAGCAGATGGTTTACGCGTAAAAGATGAAAATCTTGACGAATTTGTCGAACAGTCTGAAAGTGACTTTTACAATGTGAGTATAACGAGCAGTTTGGTCTTATACTTATATTTTCGTGGAATCTTCCGGCGCCAAAAACATAATATTTTTTAGTACGAGGCTCAATTAAATTCAAAGTACTACTCAATTTAAATTCAAAGTATCTCATCTTGTCATTCTTCTAAATGCTGAGGATCACAAACTCAAAGAAACTGTTTAATTCTCATTTCACAGGTTGGCGAAGCTTACAAAGAACACCAAAATGAGAAGCGGATTGGTAAATATGAGATACGTCATCAAATCGTTAAAGAGAAATATTTCAAAGAGAACATGCCAAACCTCTTGACATGGAGCGAGAAGGAACAGATCCGTCACTTGTTCAATAGTCAACCTGATGAGTGGACTCCGGAGAAGATAGCAGAGAGCTTTCCTGTCACTGGACCTGCGGTCAAGGTTAGTACAAGCTTGTAAAAATTATTGACAATCATCTTCATGCTTTACAGGCAAGGTTGTTGAGGCAGAAAAATATCAAACACATTACTGAACTAAACCAAAAGACTAACAGTGATAGTAGAAATATGAAGAAATATTTGTAACCATGTCTGATTATAGGCTTATTTTTTGTAATATTTGGCATGAACGTAGATCTCGTAGAGACACAATGGATTTTTAATTGTGTCTGTAATTACGGCATACAACGGGTTAAGGCATGACTTACAAGTTGTTTGTGGTTTGTGCAGCATCTCCATGTCTTCTTCCCAAAGAGTGCATTTTGCTTCTTAGGTACATCTTGGTGTCAGTATCATCTTTCATGCTATCTATCCATTCTTTTGTTACCCCTTCCCTTGTTCTAAGAGCCATCCACATTCATACTAATAACCTTTCATCTATATTAATAAAGATAGGTACCTATTTAAATGAAAACAATTACTCGAGCTGTAGTCTCTTGCCCTTATCCCAATTTATTTGGGGTTTGCGTAGCATGTCCGCTGTATTGAGCTGTGCTTTTTGACAGCCAGTTTTGATGTGTTCAATCCATCATGGTGTTAATATCAGTGTTGATCATGTTTAAACTGTGATCACATTTTAATAGCAAGCTAATTTAGTATATTTATTTTTGCAGAAATTACTTAAATTCCCATGGAAGCCAGCTACAGAACAGCGCATCGCACGCCATGATGCTTCAGTCATGAGAAACTGGAAGGAACTGAAGGAAGGATCACTAAACATACCACCAGAGCTGAGAAATCATTTCCTGAAATTCTCCGACAGAACTATTCCCCCATTGAACCAGGCATCAGTAAAAATTGATATCACACCTGAACCAGACCTTGGAGAGTTTGAGAAGATTGTGAGGAAGTGTGCAGCAAAAGAGAACACAGATTACTCTACAGAAAATAAACAAAGCAACACTCTTGCTCTGCCTAGTCCACACTCCTCAAAACCAAAGGACAAACAGTTCAGAGAAAAAATAGACCCAAAACTAATAACATTAGAGGAATTAACATCAAAAATAAAAAATCGCTTAGAAAAAGGTCGCAATGTAGACATAAATGATAGAATTATTATAGATTCTACACAAGTACCAATGCAATCAATTTCTGAAAAAGTGCAGGAAGAAATGGAGTTGTTCCATGAAAATCATAAAGAAAGTGGAGTAGTAGAATATAAGAGTAAAACTGATGATCCTAATGAGGTAATGAACTATCCAGAAAGAATAAGAATCCCAAAGAAAGCTTATAAGAAAGGTGCTACTTATAAAGTGAATGATTGTTACTATGATCATGATGGCAAATTCTTGTATAGAGTTTTAGGTATGTCTCAATAAGAAAATATGTAATATTGTATTGTATATAATTAATGTATTTTTAGTAGGTGATAAATAAAACAATTGATATCGAAGCCTTATATATTTTTTTATAAAAATTATATGCATTTTATTACACTTGTCAAAATAAAATAATCTTTATTCAATAACAGAACTCCCGCAATTGCCTGTCTTTTATGACTGTAGCTTTGAATATTATACATAATTAAATTTCGATTTTGCTTATGATGAATATTTTACAACTTCAAATACCTATGTGGCTTCATTGTACATTTTTTATGGAACTAACAATATGGCTTGTACATGATCACTAGTGTACATACAATTCATTGGTGTTAAACATGAAATAAACTTGTTTAATCAGTATAAAAATTGGATGCAGAAAATTAATAAGCCAAGGTTGAAGATATACATATTATAGATTTGTAGATTCAAATAAATAAGAATCACTAGAATTTGATCGAATAATTAGTTTCATGACTTTCTTGTTTTTTTCTAGTAGCTATGTTAGTTTCAATAAATAGTGTTGCATATTAATTTGAATACAAATAATATGAAATACTTTGTTAGTATCCTGAGTATTTGCGAGTTGCAGTATAGATTAACTGCCAAGTAAAATGAACCATTTGTATTTATGTACATGTTTCATTCAATTCTTTCTGTGTTACATTCCACTACTTATAGATACTTTTAATCAGGGACTTGAAACGTTACTCAAAATAGAAGTACGATAATGTTACGTAATAGCTTTATGAGCATTATGATTTTGTTCCAGTAACCATTTATAAACAAATTTCTTGGCAATTTACCGAAAATCTATCAGAATGAAATCTTCAACTATTAATTTAGTTACGATCCAGGTGGAACGGTAGAAATTATCGTTACTGGAACTATACGTAACGCTATTTCATAACGTTTCAAGTCCCTGCTTTTAATACAGTTCAGTAACATAATATAAGTATATGTTTTACGTCGAGCCGTGCTACATTTGAGGCGAACAATCCTACTCAGAAGACATTGCAGTCATGGGGCCTAGACAAAATCCCTTTTCTGTAAGCGTTAACGTATGGAGTTGACAGCAGCAGTCACGTGACATCTCTAAAGCTAATGTCAACTCCATACAATTTGATCTTTCCGTTGGCGTTAACACTTACAGATAAGGGATTTTGTCTATAGCCTCTGATGTAACAATATTGTATGGTAATACAAATAAATGAATATGATTTAATCATATACCAACTAACTATATTGACACTTTCATGAATACTTTTGAATTTTGGCAGTCACATTATTTAGTGTCTTTGAAATAAAATTATCTGATATCACAAAAGTAACTACGTGTATAAAATCTTGATGCTAATTCACAATTCCTATTGATTAGAAAGTAATTATGGTGTTATATTAATCACACAGGGTGCTAGGGACATAAATAATGTGACTATGTAAACACACACAAACTCTTCATACAATTCGTTTACGAACTCAACCGCGTAACTGCGCTGGCATCACATAATTAAGCACATAACATACCGCCCTCCGTGGCCTTACACCTACTCTATACAACAACTCTATGTACATACGTTATTTCGGTCACCGTCCCGATTACTAAACTTAGCACCCACGATCCTAGACTAATGGATATGCCGAAACGTGAATTTATTACATAGATTGCTTATGAGTGAATGATACTTCAGAATATACTTTGGGGCAATGTTCATGAGAATTAGGCCACAATATACACACAATTCCACCTATCTTACAGTCCTGAACTTACGGTTAACGATTCTACTAATAGATTCATCATTTATATAATAGTTTTAATGCTGAATCAAGCGTACCTTGATCCCGTTTGGACGGGTTTATGAAGTTCGCCAAGTTCCGGTTTTGTCGTCGTCATACACAAATGTAATGCTTCGATAAACTGTTCTAAAATAAAATGGACGGTACTCCCTATTAGTGTTGTATATAGAACGAAACGCTCAAAACTAAACTACAAAAAAATAATAACTCTTTTTCAACAATACTTTTCTACTCATTATACATATAAGTTTTTATACTGGTTTAAATGTAAATAATAATATGTAACATACAAGGGGTTCGGAACTCGTATTCGGTTCGCTCCGTCATAAATAAAAGCATTGCAAGCTGGAGTTTACGTTTACATGAATTACTAAAAATAGTGCATTTTGAGGTGCAGCCCTGCGTTATACGCTTTCATATTACACAAATATTGCTGCGCGATAATGATCGCTTTGTCAGACACACCATACAAGACCCGAGTGACATAAGGGTGAAAATCGCGCGCCACAAACATAGTTATAGATCGCTTTATTTGACACTAGATCGCTGGTAAAACCTACCATACAACGAGGCCGAACTGAACAGGCGTAACTGGGTATGCGTATACGCAGATGCGATACAGTCTCATCTGTTTTAAGTATCTAATCGCTTCAAGTACCGTATGCTTATAAGATTGGGCTTTTGTTACGGTTAAATCTAAAACTGGTCATGTATGAGGGTCTTTTGATGTATTTCAAACTTTAACGCCACTGTGTCAAAACGCCTACATTAATTAAAAACCCCATATTTCTAAGATAAATTGTATTCGTGAGAGGTCCATAATTAATGCAAGCATCTTCAATCGAAAGCGTCCGGCCGCTAACACACCGAGTCTTAGAAAGTGGATTCGTAGAGCGTCGTCTCTGTCACTCATGAACCTCTCTTTCTAACGCTCGATGTGGTTACTGTACAAGTTTACTCGTCGACGATAAGTCGCAGTCGTTTGAAGTAATGTCGGCAGCAGACCGCGGTGGGAGAAGGGGGTAAGTCCTGTGGTCTTGCCTCGCCTCCTAATTGGTCGAGCGCTCGCGTGTATTCTCGCTGCAGTGCCATTAGGTCGATGTTGTGCTCGCCGAGGGCAGCCATCGCGAGGAATAGTATGTCTCTGTGGAATATTTGATTAGTTAGGTTGTTATGCAGGTTCTACCAAGGTTGCGGGTTAGTCCGAAAGGGATACCGGGACCTTAGCAACAGACAACTGAAGCAACAGGGTGGGTTTTAGTCAGTCAAAGTCTGACACGCCCTTCCGCTCCGCCCAGAGCGGGAGAAGTCATTGGACGATTTCCCAACCTCAAAAAATAAAAAAAAGGTTATTATGCAGGTTCTATGTGAACTGCGGTGGAGCGACTGCGGGGAAAAGCGTTTGTTTTAATTTTGCAGTTCCAGCAGACCAGATTCCTTGTATGCAGGTAGTTATAAAACTGAGCATGCATTGCCCCAGATATTGTGCTTGTAAAGAAATCTTTACACTATGAATGTCTAAAACCTAAATACAAATACAAATACAAGTATTTTATTGGAAAAATAACATATTACAAGTCTTGTGTACGTTAATACTGCGTTAGTTTAATAACTGTGTCGCAGTTATTAGCGCCCACCCCAGGAGCGAAAGCAAACTGAGTTCCATTACCACAAATTTAGTTATACTTTTTGGTAGAAACTAGACATAGACATTTAATAATAATAATAAAACTAGAACTAGACATTTATTAATAATATTAATGTGTGTGTGTGTGTGTGGGTGTGTGTGTGTGTGTGTGGGTGTGTGTGTGTGTGTGTGTGGGTGTGTGTGTGTGTGTGTGGGTGTGTGTGTGTGTGTGTGTGAGAGAGTGAATGAGAAGAAGAAGAGATATTAGTGTAATTTAAGTTTGTATGAGGCACTCTGTTTCCTCATAAGTCAGTTTTTGGAGCCATTTTTCAAGTTTTAGTTCTTGTTTTCTGTGTTCTTGTGTTCTTGTTTCTAAAGAAACCAAATTGTAACAAAATCCACGACTGAACACTGTCCCAAAAAATACAAGCGATAGCTTAGTTTGGGAACCAGTATCATCAACTCCTGCGATTAATGTACCTTTTTACCTAGAACTAATAATATTGTGAATAATTTTTCTGGTATCAATAAACACCATTTTTTTTTGTCTTTTACCAATTTGGATACATTCATTCATTTGCATTTACATTTCGACAAAAAGGTGTAGATGCTATGTTAACATCAAATAAACCCTTCAAATATGAATAACAGTTTAAACTCAAAGTTTTACATACCTGTAGAAGGAATGATATCGTTTGTTGCTGGACGTGTTCTCTCTCCACGCGGCTAGTTTACGTAGAGCATCTGATAGGTCGTTGCTTAGCAATCCGTTGAGGACAGCTAGTGCGACACTGTAATATAAAGGATTATAATACATATTTTATATATACGCCAGCCCTGGAAATTCTTTGTTGGCTTTTTAACTGTAGTACTTATTATATTTCACAGCTTCAATTCAGTAACATATTTTAAGTCCGTAACTAAACTAGAACAGGAAATAACCCTCCTTTTTTCTTCGCCGTAGTCGGGTAAAAAGGACAAACGGCTTTTGAGCAAACGAGTAAGAATACTATTGATCACGACTTGCTCACTGTTAAGTTTTAACTTGGCATATTATTTACTATGAATGAACAATCAATCAATCTGCTAAGCCTTTTGCCAACTATGTTGAGGTCTGCTTCCAGTCTAACCGGATGCACCTGAATACTAGTATTTTACATGGAGCGACTGCCTATCTGATCTCCACAATCCCGTAACAGGGTAATACGATACCCCTTGGTAAGCCTAAACCTAGTTGTCAGACTTTTGGGCTTCTGACGACCCGTAACGACTGTCAAAGATCCACAAATGATAGCCGGGACTAACGGCTTAACGTGCTTTTCGAGGCACGGAGGATTCTCGGTATGTAAAGATGGTAACCCATCCACGGACCAAACGTAAGCGGACCAAGCGTAGCTTAACCTTATGGATCGACCCGTGCGGCTGTTATTACTATGAACATGAATTATTTTTCTAAATGGTATTTTATTGGGAGTTTGGCGAACTAAGTACTCGAGACACTTTCACGATTAGTAGTACTGAAGAATGATTCCTACACCCTGGAAGTTAGCTAACCTTGATAACTGATTATTTTTACCACATAGCCGACAGAAGTAAGAAGAACATTATGGAACGCAAATAAAAATGATGAATATGAAGAAACAGCAGTAAACTTACGTGTGTCCCGCGTGCGCGTCGTCCTCAGTGAGCAGCAGCGCCTGCAGCGCGCGCGAGCGCTGGTGCTGGCGGCGCCGCGCGCGCCACGCGTGCTGCAGCGCCGCGCCCGCGTCGCCCGCCTCGCCCGTGGCCGCGCCGCCGCAAGAGTACTCCCACGTGCATATTACTCGACAACCACCTGGCATTACAGATTTACTCGTATATTACTTACGAGCCGTGTGGTATGGGAATTTACATCGACAACTTCTTAGAAGCCTTAGGGGTAAGCTTCCTAAAAACTATGATACAATTAAATTTTACATACAAACAAAAGTACGTCAGTAAGTCTAAGAACAAGCTTCTAGGTTTCTAACTTCACTAGAAACTGTCATCGCCATTAAACCCATTTAGGGAGCGACTTCTCAAAAATCCTTAATGCTCACTTACGTTATGAGGAACTCTTGTATAAAATTTCATAAATCTAGACCCAGAGCCTTAGGCTGTACATTAATTATCTTTGTTAATGAATTAAAGTTTTTATATTCCCTGACAGAGACAAAAGTAAAAAGATATTGCGTTAATTAAAGGACTTTAAGGCTACAGCATACCATAAACTGAACTACATGTTAAAGGATACCACTAACTATAGGGTTTCATGATCCCTTAAAAGGTCATATTAAATCCTAATTGAGCAATTGAGGTTCCAATGGCTAATTAGCTACTGGACCCCAATAGATAGTGGTTTAGAAGAACAACGCGTACATACAGACAAACACAAAAAGCAACTTTAATTATTTTATAATTATGTATAAATAACTACGAAACTAAAAGGGGTAATCGTTAAATACTAACAATATGCAATAGTATTAAATTGCATTCAATTCTTGAAAAATTTTATTTCCTGGTCTCCATAGATGTGGCAAAAAAGATACGAACAGCAGAACTAGATATTAAACCTCTTGGTCTCTCTGAAAATAAACAAAGGAAGGGGAGATCGAAATGGAATAGGTATCGAGTAGTACCCAGGGCCATGGGGTCTCAACTCGAACAAATTATAATTAGTCTTGAAAAAAAATCATAGATGGCAGCATAAGTAACAATTTATGAAATTAACAATCACTAAAAAGCGTTATACGACAAATTTTGGCTGAGGTAATATTAGTAAAAATCAAAACATCTTTGTTTAATGCTGATTTATGTATTTACACTCATAAATCTCGGATTTTCAACAAAAAACTTAAATTAAGCCGTTTACTTTAATTCGAACCCTTAGAATGATAAAGTAGCAATCTATAAATCATTTTGTTGAGAGCTCTTTGCAATAGATGGCGTTTTACTCAAGTGATGACAGGGTCACTTTAAACTTGCGTTTATGTCGTTTCATTAAGGAAAATCAAACAATATTTTTTTTTAAATCTAGTACTTTACGTAGAAATATAAAAATTGAACACCTAGGAAGAAAAAACGTAAAAAAGGAAGAAAAACATCTAGGAGTCTTGCGTAGTATCTAGGCAAGACTCCTAGATGGCGTTAAAAAAACTACAGTCTCTGGCAATTAGTGAGTCGCTGATGCTGCCATCTGTTAAAAAATGGAGAACGAAAAATAGCCAGCTGAATAGCCAGACTTAGGGTGGTGTCATTTCTTTGTATGGGATTGGGTATCTGTACGTAGTATTATAATATCTGTGCCAGGGCCCTATACCACAAAACCTTACAAGTATACAATTCTACAAAATTGAAAATTTGTAGAAAAAAATGCGTAACACAGAATTTAAATTATGTACGAGTTACAATATTGTAGACTTATCACAATTTTTTTTTTTCCGTTACTGTTGTTTGAAGGGGTTCCTAGAGTTTCCGTGCAATGTTATGTTGCCCAAACTGAACATTTTGCAGCAGTAACGGTCGCCCAAGAAAACGTATTTTCCCAATATTTGAAGACTGACGATGTATTCTTTTCATGACATTCCGAACAGATGGTCATATTTGACACAACTATCACAGCCCGGCTAGCTCAGTCGGTAGAGCATGAGACTCTTAATCTCAGGGTCGTGGGTTCGAGCCCCACGTTGGGCGCATCTTTTTGCTTCTGGAGTATCCACGAACTAATTATTCATTCAACCCGGTTTCGCTAAATCAGCTGTTACTAGCCGATATAACTTGGTTGGTGGCTCAAATCACAAATTTTCAGTTTAACGAATAACACCAACAAAATTACATAAGAATAAACATTCATCTGCTTAGTTCATTTCTTCTTTCGATCATTCGGTAGATAAATGAATGTTGCAGAGTGTCGCAATCCACTATTGTGGGAACGGTTCAGTAATGAATTATTTTACACATTTGATTCATTTTGTGTTCAAACTTTTCACTTAGAGCGAAAGATACTGAATGAAAGGCAAAAAATAATAAAAAGGGAAGAATCTGATATCGGCTTTGCTACTCTACAGAATTAATGGAATCTGGGACCATTCACGCTAATATTCTTTACTAGTTGCTGCCCGTGGCATCGCCCGCGTTGTCCCTAATTCTTTCTACAATAAAAGTAGCCTAAGATATGTACCGTACAACTAGGGATGCAAGAAGTGTAAAAAAGTATCGATATATATCGTATCGATATTTAAAAAATATATCAATATCGATTTCGATATATCGAAAAAAAAATATCGATATATCGATGGTATTTTCAAAAAAAAATTTTACTTTATGTAGTTCAAGTTTTATAATCATTTGAATACCAAACTAGGAAAAAAAGTACTAATAATTTTTACGGCTCTGAATTCCAGCGGTTTTAGTCAACGGCGACAACGGTGTTGCTATTGAAAATATATCGTTTTTGATACATTTTCGATACTTGATATTTTATATCGATACATCGATATATCGAAATAATAAATATCGCCGGAAAATATCGATATATCGAACAAAAAATATCGATATTTCGATATATCGATATTTTTCTGCAAGCCTACGTACAACCCGTGCGCATTAACATAGCACCTGGCTCAATGACGTAAGTACCTCCCCCCGCTTCCCCGCACGGAGACAGCGGGGCGCCGCGCGGGTAGCGGGGGGAGTATCGAGTTCCGAGCCAGGTGCCATGTTATGTCTGTTTTCGTATATGCATTTAGTAATCAGCTGTTATTTTGACATTACAAACAGACACTTCAATTTTATTTATTTGTTTTGTATAAATATATACTTCATTCCACTCACCAGTTTTTTCCGGATCATGCAGCATGTCCGTACTATGGTACTTCGTTGCGAAGTCCGGACACAGTAAGTCAGGCAGATGGTTCTCGATGTTGGCTCGCTCTAAGAACCAGACCAAGTTCCAGTACACAATCGGATGGGATTCTACGAAGCCTGACTCTGCTAAACATGTGTCGCCTTCCCTACCTGCAAATGACAAGATTGTGTTATAATAATCTTCAATAGAATTCTGTTGTTAGTTTTTGGATATTGGTATTCCCCGAAGAGTCTCCGACTCAATATACAGAATGTTAGGGTAAACACCGTTATCCTTGAAACCAGTGGTTTTCATATAAAGAACGTAAAATCAATGGAAAATTACAACTTTTTTTTTAAAGAAAATCTTCATTTTACCGCAAGAGTATTTCACCATACGCGCTAGGGCAACGAACTTATGTCTCAGCGCGGGCGGGGGGCGCGGGCTGTGACCTGACCGGCCGCGAGCGCGACACCTTTTGTGTATTTATTCATGTGTTGTGTAGGTAAGTAGGAGGGGCGGTCACCTCGGGCTCATATCCATGAATTTGCGGACGGTGTCGGATAGAAACCTTTTAAAATCTTTTAGAGAAAATGTTTTTTTTTTATGTTGTGACTCGGTCATTTATTTTTATATTTAAGTGAACTACCCATGCTTTGACTGGCAACGGTGTTTATCCTTACACCCTGTATTTATTTATCGGCGGCAAAATATTTAATTATTACACGACTGTCCAAAATGGAGTGTAATTTATCAACTTACATTTACCATTACAGAATAACCCAATGCGATAAATGCGCTTATCGTAACTTAAAATGCAGAAAGTACTACTACTTTCTGCATATTTTCTCACAAGATCCTAATTTGCCACCCTTTAGAGAAAAATCGTTGCACCCATCGGATGTTTTTTTAATTTTTTTTTGTGTTATGGGACTGCTCTTGTCCTCGATCTCGCCTGATGGAAAGCGATAGATGAGGTCTATGATGAACCGAGCAAGCCCAGAAGATGCCTGTTCACTCTTGTTTTGAAGGCTAACAAGTTATACGTGGAAGGGAACACAGATGATGGCAGAGAGTTCCACACTTTGGACACACTTTCTATGTTTATGGTAGCTTCCATGTAGGAAAGAAGTGCAAAACTTTGCAACAGTGTTAAAATACGTACCTAATATAGATTCGAATTCTTTCCTCAATACCAGAGGATTTAAATAAGGCACGCTGAATGTTTCTGCTTGTTTTTGGTCGGACCGGATTATCTGTAAACAACAATATTTTTATGTAGTCAGTGATTTATTTCCGTCTTGCTCTTGTAATTGAAAAAAGTTTTTTAGCCATTAATTTAGTAGCAATACACTGTAGAGTTATACTGGATCTTTTGGAGCTTAAATGACGTTAACGGGGTGGGGCTGTAGGTAAACATTTGAGCAACTGTTTTGTCAAATGTCACTTGAAATTTATTAAAATAACAAGATGGCGGCGTTAGTTCTGATTTTGGCCAAGCGCCAAAATAACATTGTAGCGTTATATTTGCCTCATAACAAAAAAAAAACAATCGTAGTTGCGGTCTAGGCAAGTAGGCTGCGGTACACAAAAACTCTGAGATGCGTACTAAGTTTTACTTTTTTCTGGTCATTCATTACATTACTTACATAAACTAAAACACTACCCTTATTACCACAAAACCGTGTTTATCAGTTGTTTAGCCTGAACACCTTTTAAACACGACATTTCTGTATGGAGTTTGACATAAAACTGACCGTAAACACGCGTGTCTAAGTTTTTGTGGTAATTAAGACCGTACATAGTTTACCTGTATAGACAACAACGGCACAGTATGTCGTCCGCACGCGATACAGCGTGTGTTCAAGTTAGAGTCGTCTGCGGCCCAGCCCGCCATTATGTCTTCGTCATATAGGAACGCAAGACATTGGTGACATTGTGAGCATGACGATAGGTGGACTACGATTGCGGAGGTTTCTGATGTTGCGTGGTCCTGTAAAAATTGTTTTACATAAGTGCCGTTCTTTTATACGCTAGATCTGCTATGAAATCTCGCTTTCAGTATTGTATCGTTATTAAATTGATGTCCCAGCCTGTAGTTTCTTATATGATTACGATGGCTTACAAGTAACTTAGTTTAGTAGAGCTTCGAATAGATCTGAAAATATGATCTTTGGCGTTATAATAAGTGTCTGAAGTTTTGTTATTTCCAAACCATGATTTAAAAAAATCCTAACTAATATTAAAAATGCGAAAGTGAGTTTGTTTGTTGGTTTGCTCGTTACGCTTTTACGCTAAAACTGCTGGACGGATTTGGATGAAATTTTGCACAGGGGTACACCATGATCTGGAGAAGGACATAGACTACGTTTCATCCTGGATCGCAAACAAAGTCGCGGGAAACAAGTAGTACTAAATAAATCATGAAATCTACTTACACTCATGACTGGGTACAAGTTGTCAGGTAGATGCGACACTAGAGTGGCTAGCGAGCCGCGTTCCATAGAGCAGGCTAGCTCAGCATCGCTTGACGCGCGTCTGAAACCAATACCTCCAACCCATTCTGCAAGTACAATAAATTATGTAAGGTTAAAAGTTACATGTAATTATTACAAAGTATTAAATCCTTAATCAGACAATCTTTTTTGCGTCTAATTCAACTCAACTAATATAATATATATATATTTTTTATCAGCCTCTATAGTCCCACTGCTGGTCAAAGCCCTCCCTACTCTCTCCAAAAAGAGGTATTTTTGACCAGAGCTGCCAAGGACCA
The DNA here is from genome assembly GCA_947522985.1 of Lithophane socia. Taxonomy (NCBI): domain Eukaryota; kingdom Metazoa; phylum Arthropoda; class Insecta; order Lepidoptera; family Noctuidae; genus Lithophane; species Lithophane socia. The sequence continues at coordinate 6,112,511 of OX383267.1, forward strand.
ATCTTTATTATCTAAGTTATAATTTGCGTGAGACACAATGACTTTAAAGCAAGGTTACGACGTTGTCCGATTATTGTCGGACTCGCCTAATACATACCATATGGATAGTTTGACTTGCAATCCTCTCATGCCACAGGATGGACGTTTTGGTATAAGACGATTGCAAGTCAATCGATTCTGAAACTGGTAAAATAGCATTTTGGAGCACACAAGATGCGCAAGAGTTTGACACACAAAGTATGTATTTCTCGCAGAAGTTATGTTTGCGGTAAACCAAATAAAATACATCATTATTACAAAATGCCCAAGGCATTAAGTCCGCTTTTGTAAGGTTATTTAATATAAATATAACTTTAATATAAATATTACTTTCATAAAAATATTACTTTAATATAAATATAAATATTACTAAAATATGTATAACTTCTTACCATCCGGATTAATTTCCGATGACCCATCAGTAGAATCTTCCTCTCCCATCAAACTGGTGAGAGCACTGGTCGCGTTGCCGAACGCGCCCTTCACAGGAGTAGAATTAGCCGATATAACCTCTTTCATTTCATCGAATTTCTTCGCCATACTTGTTGCCGCTGATTTGAGGCTGCTCAGACCACTTTGTAGTAGCTCGTTTGATCTTTTTCCAGCTAAACTCGTTGGACTGAAAGATTTAAACTCCTATAGCGGACTCTTTTAAAATATTCGGTGGGAAATGTCTTAATTTCTTTCAAAAAAGGTTGACTTACATGGGTAAGAGAAAACATAGATCTATTTACAAAAACAAAACTAAAACAACCATGCTTTTCACAAGACAGTGCGTTGAAAAGGCTAAAACATGCAAAAATATAGACGAACAGTGGTATGTGATCTATAATGTTTGAAATACTAGATTTTTCAACACAATGAAGACATCAAACTTTTTCTGGATACTAAATGGGAAAATTAAAAGATGGATGGCATGGTGTTATCAAATTTCATGAATACTTACAGCAGACAAAGAGTGGCGCTGCATTAATTTTGTTTACAAAAACATTATTATTTTTAAATTTTTAGTCATTGCAGTATACGTGGTCAAATTAAATTAACTAGCATAACTCCACAGACGTATCGATATCTTAACATAATAAAACTAAAAAAATAAAAGTTATAAAACTAGAACCCAACTACGTCAAAAAGTCAATCACAGGAAAAATTTAAAATCCGGAGTCACACGTGTGGACATAAATCGAACAGATTACGTGTGTTTCACATATATATTTAAAATGTGCGCTTTCGTTTGATACCAAACATGGCATACTAGATGGCGCCATATTCAATTTAATGTGAGGTCATATAGCCTATAACTAGCGGACGATCAAGACGCTTCCATTTGACATCCGATTGGAAAACGACGGCAAATACCTGCAGTTCGTTGAACCAGTTTTTTTAAATCAAATAACTTTTTATGTTTTTATCATATTTAGAAATCGATACTCGTCACATCTGTGGAGTTTCGCTGGCTAATTTGATTTGATCCTGTATAAAGGTTTTTTTTCATGATTATTCGAGATTCTTACCTGAAGTAATTCTCGATCATAGCTTTCCCCAGTTTCATGTTTTCCTTGCGCAACGACAGTCGGGCTGGCGAATAGCGTCTAAGAAAACAAACAAGCTAGCGTACTGCGTGTCGGTGCGGTTAATAAAATAACAGAGCTATTTTATTAGAAAAAAAAGTAATAAAACAAATAGGCTGGTTGCAACTTCAAGTGAATATAAAAAAAAAAACCATCAGTTTTATCATGCGTTCGCAATTTAGTTTCCAAACATGTAAACAAACGTTTCTTTTGGAAAAATCACTTTAATTTTTTCTGACTTTTTCAATAGCATTAGTCATTCTGATATGAACTTAATAACACTCACATAAAGTTGATATTCGTTTGAGTAGTAATAACATCATTATTGGAAACAAGGATTTGTACAACCCTTATGGAATCATGTTTTTGTTGCATCAGGTTGGATCAATCCGGAAAATCTTTGGCAGTCATAAAAATAGTGGATATTTAATATAAAAGGGGCTTAATGCTCAGACAGCAAGCTGCACTTAGTTATTGAATATTTTTACTAACATTGGAGATCAATATCGATCGATTATTAGTATAACTAAACTTTTTACTTGTCGAAGCAACACAGCTAAAATTGAAGGCTAAAATAAAAACTAAAAGAAAATAATAGTAGGGAAGCGAAGGGCTTCCCTGATGAAACGAACATGCTAAGTATTGAACAAGATGTTTGTCGTGAACTAAAACATAGCAAGTGACATCTAAACATAGACAACAAGTTGGTATCGTTATATTTACACATCGAAATTATCTTGGTGTACTATCAAGTTTTTTTATAAACCCCTGATAAATGAACTTTTAGATAAATATGATAATTTTTCTGCTGCTTTGTTCGAGAATATATAAAAAAAATTACATTGAAAATAATCTAAATTCTAGATTCTTTTTTAAAATAGTAAAACTCATTCAACATGTTATATAAAAGCTTTGTTTTCCAGTAGCACAGTTCAATAGTCATTAGAATTTTGAGCACACCAAAACAATGAACACATGAATTCACAACAGTAATAACGTACTTTCTGAATTAACACAAAATTACTTATCTCGCAAAATCAAGTTCTATTTTTACACATACTCAAAAATCGACACTCAACTTATAAACTACTCAACTCACCCGAAACTAATCTTGAGCGTGTTCCCCAAGCTGACGAGACTCGAAGACACGGTCCCTGCAGGCGCCGTCTCACTTCTGTGTAGTTTCCTGCGCACAGGAAACTATCGAGGTTATCTTGCTCGATAGGGGCGTAGCTCTAGCTATACTCATACGTTAGCGGGCGCAGTGTAATATAAGGGGTGGAGGGGGGAGGCACTCAAAAATGCTCAGAGAGATTACTAACATTGACCGACTCTTTTTATCTTACGAAATATTCTGTGAATGAAAGTCTATTTACACGGAGTGATTTCCTCGCTTCGTATCGTCGAGGCGAGAGACTCGCTCCATGTAAATGGGCCTTTAGAAATAGTACTTTTAAAATCATTTTTTCTCTCATTCATTGAGCAGTAGCCACTTGGTTGCTAGAGCTTATTACTTTTAGACGTTCATAGTACTGTGCGCCGGGAAACAGCGTACCTACGATTCATATAAGCTCTCTATGCTAGTTATCACTCTGAGCACTATGTGTAGGATGTAAAGAAGGTTCAATTTTGAATAACATGCTGCTTGAAGAGTTTAGATAGTGTCTAAGCGTTTGACAGAAAGTTATAGGGATAACTAACACACACACGTCATCGATAGTTGTTATATCTAAAAGGCAGACACTAGAACCTGAAAGAAGTGGATATCGCCATTAATACATGTGAACCTTTTCTGAATCACTCATTTTGGGTAGCTGAGCACATTAGCATTAGTTGACGTGGCCAAATTACATACACAGAATATCCAACGAGAATATCTACCACCTTACAGGTCATCCGCAATCAAGGACTTTTCCAAATCTGGAAGTATAATAGCTTAGTCGACGCGCGGTCAGAATTTGAGCAAATCCTTTAAAGGCGGCTTCACATCTGCGCACGCGCATGAAATGTGCGGTTCGCCTGCATCTTAGGAGCATAGTTTGACTGCCCCGTTGGTCTCGTGGTCGCAAGCGCGACTGCAGAGCGTGGGGTCCTGGGTTCGATTCCCGGGTCGGGCAAAGTGTTATTGGATTTTTCCATTAGGAATTTCGTAGTAACAGCCCGGAGTTTGGAAGTTGGCGGTGTGATACCCCCGTGCCTCGGAAAGCACGTTAAGCCGTTGGTCCTACGCCTGATCTCTCTCCGGTCGTGTCGGATTGCCGTCCCATCGGACTATGAGAGTGAGGGAAGAGAGAGTGCACTGGTGACTGCGCAAACACTTGTGCACTATAATATCTCCCGCGCCGATGGCTAGTCTCCATTGAGATTGGCCGCCGTGGCCGAAAATACGGTCTGGAGGACATTATTATTATTAGGAGCATAGTATGGACACTTTTGCACATGTTCGTGAGCGGTTAGCGAGTAGGTCCCGTGCAACTTACAATGTCCTCTCGTGGTCACGCACAGTACGGTTCACGTGCATCTTAGGAACATAGTATGGATACCTCACTTCACGATTCGTGCGCGCGAGCTTCGATTACGCAGTTGTGGATCCTTGCAAGTGTGCATGTAGAATGCATTCTACATGCACACTTGCAAGGATCCGCGAACCGTGCACTCTAAGCGCCTCGAATGACTATGGAGTCATTCGAGACGCTTAGCGTGCGCGTGCGCGGGTGACGCTGGTGTGGACTTGCTTTAACACGTAAGCGCTCGGCGCGACGGCCAGTCAGCAAATTCGCGTTCCAGCGTACTTGTCGATTACCAATTCCAATGAACTGGGGCGCACTGCGACAGGGATTATTCCAACAGATATCAATCATATGCCAGCACATGCAAGCTGCAAAGAAAGCTCATTAACAACCAAATATTCAAGGAAGGTTTATACCCCGTAAGTTCCTGCGGAGGTTCATCTTGAAACGAGTTGCTCCTACGATGGAACAGTTTGGGACTGACGCTGAGTTCGTGTTTCGGTAAGGAAGGCTCGTCCGTCGGCGGCGACACGGTCGGTACTTGTGGCAGCTCGGGCTGACTTAGCGCGCCCAGCGGGTCGTCGCTTAGGACTGGTGTGCGGGCTGATACTCTGTGGAGTAAGAGGGAATAATTGTGTCGATTTTTATTCGTATGTTTCGAAGTTAAGAAGCTGTGTTTCACGAGCATAAATACAGGGTCGATTTGAATTAGCGAAACTCTGCAGACGTGATGGGTATCGATACCTAAACCAGATTAAAAAAAAAGGAACAATTATCGGTCGGCGACCTCAAAAAAAAAAAAATCTTTTGTTTTGGCTTGTTTATACAGGATGACTTTGAAAACAATCGTCAAATTTTAAGGGGGTGTTTTACTCACACATACCCAATTGGACCATTTTGTATAAGAAGGTTTTAGGATTTTTTGCGAATTCTACGTGAGTGGGTAACAATGCAATAGTTGTTCATATTATTATTGATGGGTAGAACACCCCCTTAAATTGTTGTTGTCGATTAACCATACCATACCCATCAAATTCTATCATTAGTAAACAATATACTTACTTGAGCGGTGACATCTTAGCATCAGGCAGGTCAGTGGCCGCGGCTTCTTTCTCCGGCTCTTCAGGGAAACTCAGTGTCCGCGAACACCGAGATTTTGTGTTGGGTGTTACTACTGAAATAATAATAGTGTTTTTTATTTACAAGCTTCCACCCACAGCTTCGCCCGCGTGGAATGTCGATAAAAAGTAGCCTATGTCCTTTCTCAGGCTCTAGACTATCTGTGTACCAAATAGTAATTAAAGACAGTTCGAAAAAGAGCAATAATAAAAAAAAAATGTGAGAAGTAGTTCCTACTTGTGACGTCAATAATGACAATACCACAGATATTATAATACTACAGATACCCAATCCCATATAAAGAAATGACACCACCCTAAGTCTGGCTATTGAGCTGGCTATTTTTCTTCCCCATCTTTTTAACAGATGGCAGCATCATCGACTCACTAATTGCCAGAGACTGTAGTTTTAAAACGCCATCTAGGAGTCTTGCCTAGGTACAAGGCAAGACTCCTAGATTTTTTGTTCCTTTTTTTACGTTTTTTTCTTCCTAGGTGTTCAATTCTTAAATTTCTAGGTAAAGTACTAGATTAAAAAAAAATGTAGTTTGATTTTCCTTAATCAAACGACTAAACGTTTCAAGTTTAAAGTGACCTGTCATCACTTTAGTAAAACGCCATCTATTGCAAAGAGCTCTTAACCAAATGATTAACAGATAGCTACTTTATCATTCTAAGGATTCGAATTGAAGTAAAAGGCTTAATTTAAGTTTTTTGTTGAAAATACGAGATTTATGAGTGTAAATACATAAATCAGCATTAAACAAAGATGTTTTGATTTTTACTAATATTACTATAGCCAAAATTTGCCGTATAATGCTTTTTAGTAATTGTTAATTTCATAATTGTTACATTATGCTGCCTGCTATCTATGATTTTTTTTCAAGACTAATTATAATTTGTTCGAGTTGGGACCCCATGACAATACTAACCATTAGGAGGAAACGCTAGCCTCTGTATTTGCTGCACAATCTGCGCGTCTCCTGCGAAGCTCTCCGACCGCGTGAGGATACGCAGGTCTGACGGACTGTCCGGACTTACGTGTATTGGCTGTTGACGATAATACTTAGTCAAAAAATAATCATTCGATTAGGGTTCGATGGAAAATGTTTTTAAAATCTGAAGGACATTAGGAGTAATATCCGAAACAAACTGTGTACCTGTCTTTTCTCGGGTATTGGAATAGGCGTACTTGATTCTTCGTTGTTCAATGAATTACTCCTAGGTCTCGCTGTTTCACTCAAATCCGGGTTGGACGGTACACCTGACGAAATAAAGAAAAAATATCGTTAAAATCTATAAATCAATCTGCAATCTGCCTAGCCTTTTCCCAACTATGTTGTGGTCGGCTTCCAGTCTAACCGGATGCAGCTGAATACCAGTATTTTACATGGAGCGACTGCCTATATGACCTGACCTAACTGGGTAATACGATACCCCTTGGTTAGACTGGTTGTCAGACTTTCGTGCTTCTGACGACTCGTAACGACTGTCAAAGATCCACAAATGACAGCCGGGACCAACGGCTTAACGTGCTTTCCGAGGCACGGAGGAGTCTCGATATGTGAAAATGGTCACCCATCCACGGACCAACCCCGGTAAGCGTAGCTTAACCTGATGGATCGACCCGAGCGGCTGTTATTACTTAGCCACGAGCTCGTTAAAATCTATAAGATAGATCGAAATATAACTACAAACCATAGTTTCAAATAAGGGGGTCCAATGTCTAGCAAAAAAAACTGGCCGAAAGCGAGTCGAACTGCACACGAAGAGCTCCCCGTACCACTGTACAATATTTATCCAAAAACGCCGAAAAAAAAACACGTTTCTTGTGTGGCCCCGTTTAATTTAGCTTTATTTTATTTTTCTTATTTGTTGTAATAGCGGCAACAGAAATACACAATCTGTGAAAATTTCAACTGCCTACTTATTACGGTTCATGAGTTACAGCCCACTGACAGACAGACGGACAGCGGAGGCTTAGTAATAGGGTTTCGTTTGCCACCCTTCTGGTACGGAACCCTAAAAATTATGGGTATGATTGTATTGTATGATTGGGATTTCAAAAGGTTGTCCTTTTGAAATCTGGGAAAAGTAAATCTAGATGTGAAGTCAGGGGTTTTATTAGTTATCCGTAGCTTTAGAATGAAAAAGATCAGGGCCGCAGCTACCGTACAACTCGATTCCTATCGGCTTCCCTTCTGGAATTCGAAACAAAACCACTCTATCGTCATTGAAAAATGACACAGTCAGTAGTGTTTAAAATGCCTTTTAAGTAATCACACTATAGGTATTTAATACACCATATAATTAAAACTATACAAAACGCCTACATTCAATGTTTTGTCTTTGTTGTCTGCCAACAGCAAAAAAAAATTCTCTAAAATAACTCGGCGGCGCGGCTGGCTTATCGCTTCTTCAAAAATCAAGGCGTCATGACGTCACTTCGGTCACGTGACACCCCGGTTTTATACGCTTCGAGCAAGCCGGTCAAATACGAGTTATTGTACCTAAAGCGATCTAAACTTGCGTTCGCGTGAACGAGATGCCGCGATATCGGTTCGGTAGTTTTCGTTGAATTTCGTAATGCGTTCGGCTCGGAGTTCGGACAGGACGCTATTGTGTGGTTGCTGTTTGACGTAATCGCATTATAATTTGTTTACACTTGCAGTTAATTTGCATTTTGTTCGTATTATTTATTGAATACATTAGTTTATCAGATCGAGAATCGTAGTAGTAGTATTAGTTTGTTGGTATAAAACAGTGATTTAAGTGTTTTGACTTTAGTGAAAGTGTACGTTGTAATTATGTATTTGGGGTAAGTAGGTAGATAGTTAATAAGTTGAAATTTCTTAATAGATTTGAAAAGTTATTAGTACTATCAGTAGGATTAGGATGGCGGCAATAATTCGTCAAGGACTTTCTAATTAACTACAATGTCTTTTGGCCCGCGTGCGGCCCGTCTGGTAGCTTAGTGGTAGCCTATACATTGTTGTTTAGGATTATTTTCTTTGTGAGGAAACATGCTTTCCAAGGTTAAGTTTTGAAATTAAGAAACACATAATTAGGCCGTGCTCGCTCAGATATAAGTATAAATTACAAACGACGTGATAGTTTTTTCAAACATTCTAATGTTTCCCTTTACGATAAATATGAATAGCTGACTGGCAGTTGTAAATAAAATAAAATGTATTGTTTCCCTTGTTTACTTTTCTCAGATTCTAGTAGTTTATGTAATAAAGGGGTTTTTACATTCATAATCTGACGATTTTTCGCTAATTCGTTTGAAGCTCTACACCCGCGCGGCCAATTCCCTCTAGTGGCCGTGAGCGAAAACTCTGAATTGTAAAATGCCACTCCCTAAAAATTTCTCGTTAAACGCGCCCTCTGTTTAATTATTTGTGAATTTTTTGAATGGAGATATTTCGTTCTTGTACTGACAAAATGCATTGCTTTTCTGATATTTTCGTTAGATGGCGTTGCGCTATTAGGAGCGTAATCACTTGTTGAACTGTGTGAGTGTGCGTGGTTTGTGAAAGCGGGCTTTTTGAATGTGAGTTTATAAATAAGTTTGAGAAAAGTAAATCAAAATAGGAATTTAATGAAACGGTTTATTGACACCGTTCTTTTGTTAGGTAAACAAACAAGAAGTAGGTTTTCGCGGCCACAAGGAAGGTCCGAAGTGACATCATAACAAGTATTCTTAACCGACTTCTTCAAAAAGGAGGAGGTTCTCAATTCGTCAGTATAGTTTTTTTTTTTTTTTTTTTTTTTTTTTTTTTTTTTTTCTCCGGGTTCCCACCCCCGAAAAATCACCCTTCGCCACTGAAAAAGATATTGTTATAAAATATTTGTTTACCAGATATAAGTATCCCAGCGGCAGCAGACAAGCCGTGTGTGTGCGTGCGCGTGTGTGCGTCGCGCACGATGTTACCGCGACGTACTAACGCCTCAAACGCACTTGAACGAGCCTCTGCCTCGCGGTCACATGCTGGAACAATACATAATAATACGTTTTACTCGAGCTCTTTATAGGAACAGAATGTAATAAGAACGTCATTGTGTGGCTTTAAGACCCTTTTTGTGACACATGAGTTTTGTTTGTTATTTTTCTTGTATTGCGGATGCAGATCAGCCCTGCTGGGACACAGGCCTCCTTTCTGTGAGAGGGAGTGGGCCATAATCCACCACGTGGGCTTAGTGTGGGTTCGTAGATGTCTTCGAATTTTTGGTTCTAGGACAGGCCCGTTTCCTGACAATGTTTTTCCTTCACCGTTTTGAGAGCAGTGGTGATGAAATAATGTATACAAAGTAAAGTGCCTGCTTGGATTTGAACCTCGTAAGTCACAGACGTTACCACTGGGCCACCACTACTCGCAAATCATACATGAACAAAAAACAAATAGCTATTTATATATTTATTTATTTTGGTGATGGTTTGTAATATCTCAAAAACGACTAAATATTCTTGAAAGTATGTGATTTAAACAAGTTCCATACCTGAATCCAAGCTGGTCCTACTGTTAGCGGGCTCGCAGCCGGCCATGTTGGCGAGCGCGGCCAGCTCCGCGCCGTCGCCCAGCGCGGCCGCGGAGCGCACGCGCGGCAACGTGCTGCTGCCTGTCAACATTCGTACATAAAAATAGTTTCTTTAAATTTAAAAAATGTTGCCCGCCGGTTTCGGAAACAGCGTCCAAGCTACCGGCGTCAGGGCTTCAGAGAGAGGAACCTCCTAATAATGCGAGCCGTATCCAGAAATACAGCTTTCTGAATCAAGCTGCATATGAAATGCAATAAATAATATCGTAACATCGACTATTTAATTTTAGTTGTAAAAAAAGGATTTGGAAACTTTCCAAAATGCCTTTTTTATACCTAAAACCGGTTACAACTTAAATTCAGTGTTATAATTCCAATTCATCTTTACTAATATTATAAATGCGAAAGTAACTCTGTCTATCTGTCTGTCTCTCGCGCTTTCACGCCTAAACTACTGAACCGATTTAAATGAAATTTGGTACACAGATAGTCTAGAGCCTGAGAAAGGACATAGACTACTTTTTGTAGACATATCACGCGCCGCAGCCGCAGGCGGAAGCTAGTAATCAATATTTTAGACAGTATTTCTTATTTCCATACAATATTGCCAAATTAATCAAAACAGGTAAATATTTGAAAATTATTAGCGACGTTGCCAACTTTCAGAATAAACGCTCTTAAATAAATAAAGTGAAATAGCACGATATCTTACTGCCAACAGACGTGGAGTTGAGCAGGTTACGTCCAGCTCGCTGTGCGCCCGCTTTCCGGAACAACGCTGCACCAACTACTGCAATGCGCAGTTTGTTCCACAGAAGCTGCGCTCCACTACATAAAAAAAAAACAAATGTAAGAAAATTCATACAGTTTAATACCTCAATCAATCTGCCTAGCCTTTTCGCAACTATGTTGGGGTTGGCTTTCAGTCTTACCGGATGCAATACCAGTATTTTACATGGAGGGGCTGCCTATCTAATATCCACAACCCAGTAACTGGGCAATACGATACCCCTTAGCAAGACTAGTTGTCAGACGGGCTTCTAACGACCCATAACGACTGTCAAAGACCCACGAATCGCGGTCGCAGCCCATGATTTTGGGGGGGGGGTCACCATTGGTGCCGAAGCACATTTTTAGGGAAATGGTTAATTGACAAGTACGTAAATCGTTCAGTCGCTCGACACCTTGAATGATTTTGGGGGGGTCATGACCCCCAGGACCCCCCCCCCCCCCCCCCCCGGACCGCGCCTGTATCCGGGAACAACTGCTTAATGTGCTTTCCCATGCACGGAGGACTCTCGGTATGTAAAATGGTCACCCATATACGTATATAAGCGTAGCTTAACCTAATAGATCGACCCGTGCGGCTGTTATAACTTAGCCACGAGCTCCTCCCACCACACACACAGCTATATAATACCTATTTGACAAACAAAGGCTTGAGAAGAATGATAAGTGTGGATGTTGACGCACCTTTATGAAGCGTAATGTGTAAGCATTATAAAAACCATTGGTTTACATTTTAAGACTGCAACATTGCACATACCTCGGCATATCCTGCGGCCACGTGGCTTCCAGAACGCATCGGTTATAATACCCATACGTTAGAGCGTTAGGTTGCAGACCAGCGCGTTTCATTAGGAACAGTAGCTGCACTGCTAATACTGGTAGTGAATGATTGCCGCATAGCTGCATCATTACGCGGTAGCATACCTGAAAAGAGAATATTTATTTAATGTTCAGAAAAAGCAAGGTTTTGTACGGCTAGGGTCTGTTTAAAACGTCAGACGCTACCGACAGTGTGCGGTGACGTCACGACCGACGACCGACACGCCTCGGGTTACCAAAAAGTTCGTTGCCGCCGTCGCAGCTGTCCGTCGCGGGCGGCGTGCGAGTGTTTACGAACATTACTGAACATAGCATTCTGAATTAGCACGGACAGCTACCACGTCGTCGGTAACGGTCGGCGTGTGGTCAGATAGACGGCAGCCTAAGGTTGGATAAATGATTTGCTAATCGCCGTAGAAATGACTAGCTAGACCAAGCAATTTTTTTAACAAAGCCTTTTTATTTAAATCTTCTCAACTTTTGGTTAGTATATCATAGAGAATTACAATTTAGGAAAAAACTAAAAGGTAGGCAACTCTCTGCCAACAAGATGCGATCATCAGGAAAGACGTTTTACTATCAGTAGGCAGTTTCATATCTTTATCTAAAATCTTTCATAGTAGCTAAATAAATAAAATCTCTTTTTTTCGACGTGAAATATCAAAATGTTGATATTGTTAATATAATTATTAAGAATATTTTTATTCATAGAATATAGATAGGGTGATCACCTAATGTGAATACAATAACTCACCTCATCACAGGGAACTTTTAATTTCGTAGCTCGTTCTAACAACTCATACGCAGCTCTCAACGTGGCGTGTTCTTTTCCTCGGTTCAACATCATACGGCATGGCAGTGACAGGAAGTACAGTGAATAACAGGCGCCTAGCAAACACTTGGCCCATGCTTCCGCTGATAAACTCGCCTTGCGGGCTAGTCTAAATACAAAAACGTAAAATTAGAAATATTATGAATGATTAGTTATGGATTAGTATTATTCATTCACTGTTCTTCTTCATAATATTGATCAATTCAGTACCGAATTTGTGCATGGTTGATCAAAATTTAATTCTAAATAGTGATTAAAGAGACTTGCTCAGGAGTTGTATAGAATATACTGTTGAGGTTTTGCAAGCATGAGCTAAAAGGTTAAGGCTACGATGTTAACGTATGCTGAGACGTTGGTGACGCAGGTCCACGCAGCGCAGGGCAGAGCAGTTTTTTTAATGCATGAACGTACTGACAGCTGCGGCGTAGGCACGTGTGACGCAGATATGTGTCTGTCCTGCTCTGCGTCAGTTTGTAGAGCCGACACAGATATCTGCGCGACGCGGGCTGCACTGTGCCGCGTTACCTGCGTCTCAGAAACAAGTGACGATCAGCTGTCAGTACGTTCACACATCCACACCCTCCTGCGCACATTCACAGCGTGTTTGTACTCTTGGTAACCACAAGTACAGCCTGCGTCGTTTCGTGAGATAAAAATACTGTAAACTGCTTGGGCTTATCTATTTATATCGGAATTAGAGTTATTTACCTCTGTGCAGCAGAGATCTCATGTTTGGTCCGCCGCGCCATGGGCTCCGCGTCGTCGAGCGACTCGGCCGAGTGCGCGGCGGCGGGCGGCAGCGCGTGCAGCGCGGCGGCGCGCGCGCGCCCGCCGCACCACTGGATGAGCTTCTCGTCGAGTGTGAACTGTTCGTATTTGTAGGTGGCCTCTGAAATAAGGTACGTCGTGGCTCAATTATAACAGTCGCACGGGGTGATCGGAGGTTAAGCTACGCTTGTTGCGGTCAGTTCGTGGATGGATGACCATCCATTACATATCGAGTCCCTTCCGTGCCTTTCCGAGCCACTGAGGGATCTCGATATGTAATGGACGCACGTTAATCCTTTGGTCCCGGCTGTCATTCGTAGAGGGCGGTCGTTACGGATAATCGTGCAGGCTTACAGTTCGATTCAAACTTAATGGTGGCTCGGAACATGAGGCGAATCGCCGCGCTGTATCAATTTCTTGTGGCAGCGGGGGTGAGAGGTGGGGTACTGCGCAGCGAGTTGCTGACTTCCGAGCCGCCATTAAGTTTGAATCGAACTGTACTAAGGGACTTTACATATTCGATATGGTGAGGTTCACCATTCAGTCATAACGACTGAAAATATAGACACTTTGACACTTCTGACAGCTGCCCGGACCTGACGCCTCAGTGCTGCCACATAGTGAACGTCTTTTCAGGAAACCTTCATTGAGATAACGGAAACACCTCTTGTTTAAAAGAAACTAGCCCGACAAAAAACTGTACATCAAGGTACAAGGAACATCAAATAATATTACTTTATTTTAGTAATATCGAAGGGGTTTTCAAAGGCTTCACTCACATATTCAAGGAAACAAAACCTTCAAACAGCTTACCCGGATCAGGAGGATCAGGAGGCAATACAAAAGCGGTCCTCTCAGAAACATTATTAGTTTCCATTCCTAACAGCTGTTCGTCACCGGCTGCGACCCTTTCTATACATTCATCGAAGAACGTTAGTCCTTGATCCGGTTCGTATACAAATGATCGTTCCTCTATGAAACGGGTGAACATTTGTGTTCGCATCATTAGACCGTAGAAGCGTTGGTGTGTCTGTGAAAAGAAGATGTCATTTAAATAAAGAATTATCTTAATCGCCAGCCAGTCAACCAGTCTTAACAAGAGGTATCGTGTTACCCAGTAACTGGATTGTGGAGGTCAGAGGTTCTGGACAAAGTGACATTCTATCAGCGATAACGATGATGGAAAAGGCAAAAATGTATAGGACTGACATAAGCTATCGAAAAGCTTATGTCAATCCTGTTGAAAGTCGTTGTAGGAATACGAAACGCTTTCGAAGCGATTGTCACTTGTCTGGGCCCTCAGATAGGCAGTTGCTCCATATAGGCAGATAGATTCGACTTATTAAAGATTTGCATAATAAAATCTGTGGTCTTACCTTATCCCTGGTTCTCATAAAGGCATCCATATGGAACAGCGCATGTGGGTCCGTGGTCCCAACAGTAGGTGCCTTCGTGATAGGTATGAGATAGTTCCGATACCCTTGTAGGGTTACCGCCATGAAACGTAGGAACGCTTCTTGAATTTTCAGCTCTAAGGCTTGCTGAAAAATAAGCGATATTAGTATTCTGTTCACATATACAACTGTGCATGCGCCGTTTCGAAGTAAGCTTTGTAGTTACAAAACTTATGTTTCACTCTCTCATAGCATATAATGAAATGGTTACCTCCTTTTTCCTCTTCTGGAAATCTCTATCCAAGCTCGTCGTAGGTTCTCCGTTATACTTCGCTTCACTTGCATGATGAACTGGCGAAGCTAAAATAAAATATGATAACTAAATTTATCAAAACATGACATAATTTTAGAGTAAGCAGATTCAACCGTACGACGTTTTAGTAAGAATTGAACTAGGAATACCGCCCTTCATAATTAGCTTATAATCTTCCCACTGCTGGTACACAGGCCTCCTCTCTACGAGAGGGATTGGGCTGTAATCTATCGCGCGGGCCCAGTGCGGGTTGAAAGAGGTCACATATCTTCGAATTTTTGGTTCTAAGACATGCCTGTTTCCTCACGATGTTTTCCTTCACCGCTTTGAGAGCAGTTGTGATGAAATTATTTAAACAAAGTAAAGCGTCTGACTGAGTTCGTAAGTCGAGGTTGTTACCACTGGGCCACCACCGCTCCTCGGAAACCGCCCAAAGTCAAATTGTTGCTATGGGCGTGCGGTTGACAATAATTTTACTTAATAAAGTGTTGGGTTTACTAACCAGGTCTAATATTTCCGTATAGTGAGTCCAGCGTCTGTCTAAGTGCTCTCGCTTGCCGCTTCGGCAGTAATTTGAGAGATATATGTCTTTGTGTTTCACATATCTGAAAGAATAAAAAAGGAATTGTAACAATTAAGCCAACAAAATATTATTATGGCGTTCCAAACGCTAAAGTGCATATCTGGCGTAATTCGCACAATATAAAACAAAAGAAGAAGAAGTATAAAATACAATAGCCGATTAACTACTTCAAGAGTCATTAAAAAAACCCTGTAAGAAATCGACACGTGTTTCACCTATCAACGAGGCATCCTCAGGATGACGAAGAGAGAGAGAGAGAGAGTCTGTGCAACCAGCGCCCGGTGTTACTAAATATATCTACGTCTATTGTATTTTAAAATGGATTTCCGCAAAGTCACATCAGAATCAATTAACTATGCTACACATTTGTTTGGGTCGCCATGTCCGGCACAGCCGGTCGGCAAAATTGAATATTTAAGCCATCCGGCCGTGCCGAATCGTGTCGACCCGAACAAATATGTATCTAACCTTAGGTTTTTAATGTCTACATTATTCATAGAATTACTAACCGTAATATTATTGGTGTCTAAATCAACACAAGTCACATCTGGTGGGGGTTCGTAAAGATCGAAAAACCTCGAGTCAACTCCGATTAAATACGGTAATGGAGCATGTAATACTTCTGCTAAACCTGAAACATTTACAAAAATGTTGTAGTAGTTCCTTAATTTTGGACTCTATGCAGCAAGACATAAAGTTCATTATTCACACATATTCAATTAACCAAGTTTCGTTTTACTTACCTAATGGACACAACGGTATGTATGGACACTGCCATTTAAACGGGAATAGAAGACTTGAGACTGCTTCCGAAACTGCTGTTAAAGTATCAGGCCTGTAAAAAAATGTATTTATTATTACAAGAAATCTAAGAATTAATGCAGTTTACGCAAACGTTCTTGGCAGCCGCGGTCATGAAACGGTGAAGCGAGATGACACGAGACTATGAAGAGGTTATTCAGAAATCGCGTTCAAAAATATTTAGTGTCCTACCCGCACTTTTTGTTACCTCGACGGCACGAGGAATCGTTCCAGTTGACAGTCTGAAATTGAACCTGAGACTATTCTCAGATTAAAGTGTTAGTTACTAAAGGATACAAATTTTTTATCAAGACAAAAAAATAGACTATGCCTGAAATACTCAGATTAATTTCCCAATAAATTCCAGTTAATTTTTTATGGCCCATCCCTCCTGTGTAATACATTGCAGTCTAAATTCTCACCTGAGCGAGTGTATAAGTATTTTCTGTTCGGTGATAGCTAACGCTAGCACTAGTAGACAGTTGTCGGGTCCTAAGTTGAGCAGTAGTTGTCTGAAGCTAGCCCCGCTGCGCACGAGTGGCTGGTCGTCGCGACGTGTCAGTATTACACGGTCGTGTTGGTTTGTTGGTGATAGCTGTTGAAAGTAAAATATTAATATGTAGGTATAAATAGTCCATAACAAAGTTACAGTACCCGGGTGTGACTATATCACATTGAGTTTAAAAAAGTCATCGGCTCAAATAACTAACACTCGATGTGACTGTCTCAATTGGTGCTTCGAGCCGGATCCGAGGAGTGGAAGATGTGCTAACCATCGCACAAATTGGTCCTTTACTACTGAGTACTGTATTCATTTGAAGGGTTAGGTACACTGACTTACCTGTAAAAGTATTCTTGGTTCTGGGAAGGGCACTTCTTCTATTAAATGAGTTATATACCTTTCTATGGGTATGTTTAAAGGTTCTTGACTCCATGACATTTCCTGTAAAGATCAAAGAAATCAATTAGATTTCGGTTTGGTTCGAACCCTATGACCTACAAACTCGTAAGTCGGGGCCGTCACCGTTGCTTTATGACTGAATCATCATCATCATTTCAGCCGAAAGACGTCCACTGCTAGACATAGGCCTCCCCCAAGCACCGCCACTTCAACCGGTTCGGTGCTTCTCGCATCTAGCGTTAGTAGAGAATGGGTAGCAGCGTGCTCTATGCATTTTAACATCATACTGCGATTGCCAACCCGCCTGTCAAGCATGGCGATTATGGCCCCCCAAAATGACAAGCACCATAAATTACAGAATATTTAGGCAATTTTTTTTTTTCTGTAAATACTTACGAGCATATATAGCAGCCATTTTTCGAACGTATCACTGAAAGGCCATCGAGACAGTAAACAGATACATTTGATCGCGTACACCGAATGCGTGCTATGTGATATTCCATCCCGCCATCCTAGCTGTTCCATCTGGTAATCTGTTAGTTGGGAGTTGGGATAGCTCTCGTAGAACGTTACTGCTGAGCCGTACACCTGTGGTAGAAGATTTTTTAATCTTAGTTGAGAGTCCGACAGAATTTCGTTTTCGGCATTATGCGGCAATTTGCGTTTTCGGCCGAAAAGAATTAAGTTCGGGATAATCGTTACTTTATTCATTTTCATTTCACAGAGAAAATTCGAACTTACAAAAACTAAAAGCATGATAACTGAGAAAATGCTCGCATTTAAAATCAGAAAGTTTTTTTTTAAATTATAATTAAGTATATCTGACAAAATCATACACTACATTTTCACGTGATTTAAGTTTAAATGGTTAAATTCAAAAACATTGACACTTTACTTCTTGTACTTTACTGTTACCAAAGAAAAATTTAAATGGTTTAAAGGTAAAAAAAAAAAAAAACCGTTTTCGGCCGAAAATGTAAATCAGGCTTTAATTTAGAGGAGGGTCCATCGTGCCCATCATGCAAACGAAAATATTGATGGAATTTACACAGACAATACTGTAACTTAGCCTCCAATCATAATGAGTCGATATTACCTATATTGAACAACACATTAAATCGAATAGATCTCCAAAAACTAAAGTAGGTACAGTCTACATACGTCATACAAATAGAGCTTATTAAGTTCCATTTTACTGGTTTTGAAGTAGAGATTCCAACGAAAAGAATACCAAACGTTATCATGATCAGATAGTGTATAAATAGATATCAACAAGTTCTTGAATAATCTTGAGCCATTAACCTTATCTGCTAATGAATGAATGCTAATATATTATTACATATAAATAAAAATAAGTAAAAATCTTTTTAAAAACAAGCTTTTAATTAACTAAACCGGGTTTTCCCAGGGCCACCTTCCGGCTCCATCATCAGACCCTGAACACCACCTAGTGACAGAGCACTTGTTAATAGATAGCTAATGAGTCCAAACACGATCATGCTATCTAGTTTGATTGATGAGTTCCTATGGCCAACTTCCGGCTCCATAATCAGACCAGTTCCATGGTAACATTTTTTCAAAATGTCTCGGTATTTATATAAGTTAAGTTTGCCAAGTTCCAGCTCAATCGGATGCCAGGAAGTGCTTGAAAAATGGATGGCAATTGGAGTAACCGGAAACACATACGAACAGAGCAAGATAATATAAAGCTTGTAAAAATTTGACTTCGATTAGTCAGACAGGAAATAAAATACTGCATCAAAGCACAAATGTACAGATGTTTTTTCGTGTAATTGTACTCTCAATAGCTATCAAAAGGTTTTTATAGTGAATCAATTTTCCATTCGGTGCTTTGAACATTTAGTGGTGTTTATAAATCTAACAAGACGTCATATTTTTTAGTTCTTTAGTTTATGAGTAACTGTTCGACTGTCAATGATGATAAGAAGAGACAATATGAACCCTGAAAACCCTGTATTAAATCTACAGAATATCAATAGGAACCGAGTATAAGAAATAATAGGTCATACCTTATAAGTAGCATCCGCAACAGTCAGTACGAAGGTGGAGAAGACGGGTTTAGGCATCGCCGCGTTGTTAGGCCATAGTTCAAGGGTCGCGCCCATTGGTAAGCAGAACAGCGGCACCGATGTAGGAAACAATAAGTTGCGTCGCTCTATCGTTGGATACCTGTGGGTAAAAGAGGTTTTTTGTTAATCCGTACTAATATTATAAATGCGAAAGTATATATAGTATAAAGTAATCTGTCTGTCGCGCCGCTTTCACGCCAAAACTACTGAACCGATTTAAATGAAATTTGGTGCACAGATAGTCTAAAGCCTGAGAAAGGACATATGCTACTTTTAATCGACATACCACGCGGGCGAAACCGCGGGCGGAAGCTAGTCTAATATACAAAAATTCTCGTGCCACAGCGTTAGTTGCCATAGTCCTCCGAAACGGCTTGAACGATTTTTATGAAATCTAATATATAAAATTCTCGTGTCAGTGTTAGTTGCCATACTCCTCCGAAACGACTTGACCGATTTTTATGAAATTTTATATGTATATTCGATAGGTCTGAGAAAAGGTCGTAATCTATTTTTCATACCCCTAAGTGATATGTAGGATAGTTGGGTAGGGTAGGTACTTAATGCTACCCATGCAAAGCCGGGACGGGCAGCTAGTAGTTATAAAAAAATCTTTGTAGACTAATAGTCTGTGTTTCTATTGTGTATTTGTCGACGGAAGAATTTTATTGTTAATTTGGAAGCGGAAAAAACACAAGCTTTGGGAAATAAATCTAATCGTGGTAATTAGTTGGCTGAATGCACAGTATAAATAAGTAACAGTATTATATCTTCATAGAAAACTGCCGAAACGACGCGCTTAGAAATCTCAGTTAATACCAGTACGCAACAGTCTCGAGTGCGTGGCAGTTTTACTTTACGTTTATCTACCGACCGGCCGTAGGTAATTATTTCAAGGTCACGAGCGAGACATAATACTGTTACTTTATTATACTGTGCTAAATGTAAAAGTGCATGAAGCGATTTTTTTTTCAGAGACTTGGAAATGGGTCCTTTGTTTGTAACAATACAACAATATGTATGGGTATCAAACTTTCTTACTTATACTTTTGCCTTTGCATTGAAACAATGTCCGGTACTCGTATATACAGAAAACATTCGAATTGTTTCCAAATATTATTAACATCTTATAATTTTATAAAGTCAAGTCTAGATGTTATTGATTTAAAAACCAGATACTAATCACATCACAGATAAAATCTGATTCTTATGATATCATTGCCATCTGTTAACATTTTGTTTTTAAATACCACTCAACTCAATGAGATAAAATGTCATACATAAAATATGCATTTCAGCATAAACTATACAGAGTTGGGGAAGACCAATGAAACCATGGATGTTCTGTGTTAAAGATGATATAGTGACCCCTTTCAGCTGAAAGGGGTCACTACATCTTTGATTTGACTATATCAGGTGTAAATAGACGCTTGTGCGCGCTCGCCGAAAGTCACTTGTTATACCCATCATTGTAATATTTTTTTGTTCTGGACCATACCTGGGAACCATATGGTTACGGAGATATTGAAGGTCAAAGTTCCAACTTTTCAGACGTTTTTTATAGAAAGCAAGTTTAAAATGCTAAGTATAACTTAATTTTACATTCCCTACGAACCCTGAACCGATACTTGCACCCATAAAACAATGTTTTACGTGCGTTATGTTGAGCATACCGTAAGCAATTATTTTTGTGTAATGTTACTTAATTTGATGTACAGAATGAGTAGTTGACGGCTATGTGATGGGTCTTTTTACACCCAGCATATGTATACAACGTGCCGCTACAATGGTGACATTAATTTAACACGCGTATACGATTTCGCGTATTCGTTTTATTAAAATATTTGAATTTCATTAAACGTTATTATTTATTGATTTATTTACGATTTTCTAAATTTCCACCCTGGAGCAACCTGTACTTAAAGAACTGTAGCGAAGAGGTCATTTGCCGGGGTCACGGATCATATGGTAGGCGAATAAAAGGAAAGCCGCGCAATTTCTAAGAAATTATGCCGACAAAGGAACTTACCGGCCAGCTGGTAGGTAGCTTCATGAATAAATCTTTTACACAGTGTGATCTCAATTTTCGTTATGTTTTTATTATTTAGTTTGTTGGAAAATTTAAATTTTTCAATTTACGACTTATTTTATTTTATTATAATTGTTATGTTTACTGGCCACTAGCCCTACCCGTGTGTTAAATTAATGTCGCCATTGTAGCGGCACGTTGTATAGATTCACTACTGGGATAACGACTAATGGAGAAGTGTGGAAGATGAAGATATCTTGCGCCGACCACAACTAAATGGGAATAAGGGTAAGGGGACGATGAATGATGTCATAAAATATGTATTTTACAGTTCCAGAATCAAAATGTCGAAAACGTATCCCAACTATGACACAG
The DNA here is from genome assembly GCA_947522985.1 of Lithophane socia. Lineage (NCBI taxonomy): Eukaryota > Metazoa > Arthropoda > Insecta > Lepidoptera > Noctuidae > Lithophane > Lithophane socia. The sequence goes on from OX383267.1 coordinate 6,133,982, forward strand.
GCCTATTTTTTTTTTTTTTTTTTACCTTGCCCCTCTCTAAGAATTTCTTCCTGTATCGTGGGTGCGTTTACAAACATGGAAACTCACATACACTAACACCCAGACACGGAACAACTACTTACAGATCATACAAATATTTGTTCCGTGCGGGGATCGAACCCGCGACACGTTGCGCAGCAGTCCATCGCTCAGCATAAGCATGTCATAAGCATTTTTTCCGTGACTTTTGCTATTCACTTTATTTTATTTTATTATAGTTTGTAATGTATGTATGACCGTTACAAATGCAGTTTTTATTCAGACCGATATGTAACTGATTAAAAGTAGGTAAAACGGTATTATCATTAACATCGGTCCGTTTCAAAGCGCTAATTAATGACGCACGCTGAGAACGTTATAATTAGTTACCGTTTTTAACTATTCCGAATTTTAAGAGAACCTGAAATTCTATGGACTACTTTTGTAGATATTTGGCATAGTTAAATGTCAAATCTTGGTTCTGACTGAGATTAGCATTTCGCAATAAACTTTTTTTTTTTTCTTTGGCAGCCTAAGCATAGTATTTGCAGTATTAACCAGAGTTTATCTATTCAATAGTGGTATTGGTTTCATAGCTTGACATGTGTTTGAAAAGAGAAGGTGTGTAAGAACTTCGTTTTTTTAAAATTGTACAGTAATCATAGTGGATAATTACCTGAACAGTACATCGGGTTTGTAGGAAACTAGTGGTGGACGGTTCATTGACTTCTTGTAGCAGAGAAACACATCACTGCCCATTAAACCTGGAATTTAAGTATTGGGGTAAGCACAAACCATTGGAGAGACGAGAGTTGTTAAATGACAATTAAAATTGTACTTTAAGAGCCTTTGCATAAGGTTTCAATCTATAAAACAATACAAAATCATATCAGGATAATTTACTATGGCAACCTATTGTTACTAGTTTCAATGTTAGTATTTATTTTAAAACAAACATCATGTTATAAATTACTACAAAATGATAAGATTTGTATTCAGAGATAGTAAATAAATACCTAAAACAACATTGGATTTAGTATTACTATAAATTATTATTAGATTATGTCATCATGAGCCCATTAGGTAATATGATATTAATTTAGATAACGCTAATAATGAATGCAAGTTTCCTCTGTATACTAATGGTACAGTAACTATGTAGTTGTCCATGGGACGGCGCCCGCCACCGAGGCCGGCTCCGAAAAAGGTGGCGAACGCCCAGCAGGACAATACCCGTATTCATAAGAACGATCTCATTCTAATCTAAATATCTCTCTCTCACAAGTGTTTGACATTGTTTGTCGCTGAGATGAGATTGCGACTTGAATTTGAACATTTTATAAGTACGAGAATTGGACTCCAGGACGTGTATCGCGAGGACTAGTTCGACGTGGCGCGAGAACGGAATTCCTGGAATAACTTGGGGGACGCCTGTGGTCCAGGAAATTATTGAATTAGTTTATACAAGGTATTTTTAATGAACTGAAGAAACTTCACAGATGTGAAGGGTACCGCTTTTAAAAGCCAAAAAATCCCTAAGAACAATAATACAATTTCTATTATAAAAACACTCACCTTTATTCAAATTCTTAGGAATCATACAAAAGGCATGGGGTGGGCATTCCCCTTTACTAGCCACTATGACGCACACATCGACCACGACGAGGGCGTTACAAGGGGCCCCTGTGTGCGCCCTTCGGTACGTAATGAAGGTTTTGGCTGTAGAGTTGTTGACATTGGCCAAACGACCCCCAGCTGATACCAGGACCATCTCTGCATCGGCCATGAGACGCTCCTTGCCGTCGTACATGACACCTGGAGAAGATTATTAGTGTGTTAATCTATGGTTTCTTTTTGCCCTAAAGCATCCCACTTGTCAAGCACGAGGGCGCGGGCTGGGCACTAGATAAGTATCAATGAGACTTACACAAAAATTCTAGATATCACTGAGTAACAGTGAAGTAAAACTTTGTGGGTTAAAAATATAATCCTGAAATCGCCAACACGCAAGCGTGTGTTCAATTCTGTTGCGTTCTCTCTGTGAATAGAGGTTTTGGCTCTGTAGTGGGACAATTTCGAGCGGTTATATTAGTATGCCCTATGCAGTACAGTATGTTTTTTATTTATTTTACTTAAAGCTCTGTAGCACTCCAAGCATCGCACGTAAAAGTTTGAGATTATTATACCAGAATAATCTAAGTACACGGAATCTTAATACTTTACCGCAGTAGAGGTGCTTTCAATTTGACATACGCCAAATTGTTGTTTTCGGGATTTCCCATATTTTGCTGCCGGATTACAGTTATCAGTCAGAACGATGATATGAAGGGTTCCTGCCATAAAATACTAACTTTCGAATAACTATTTCCAGATAAATATAGGTATGTGTGTCCGGAAATAATCCACAATAACTTGAGTGAATAAATAGGTAAGTAAGTACCTACTTATTTTATAATTTGTAAAAAAAGCTTGTCCTAGGTATTTACAGTGTTGATGGTGAATAGAAAAGCAAATTGACTTCTCGTGAAACCGAGAAGTACTTACAAGGATGTACTTACTGGTTACCAAAAAAACAACCAGCTCATAAACTCATAATTTAGTCGAGGCTAATTTAGACCAACGTTAATTATGACGCAGTTGTAATCATTAATGTTTTTGGAATAATTCATTCAATGCCGCCTCAGAACAATTTAAAATATTTCCTACAAAATTATCAAGGACGGAAGTTACACTTAGAAACAGTGACACATAAAATAGAAAACCACTAACAAAAGCATCGATATAGTTGACAAAACCGTGAACAAAAAATGCACCGCAAAAAAATTCCGGCCGTGGTAACGATAAAATACTACAAGTCTACAACTGATAGCACTGCATAGTCCTCTTTATCGCAATCAGCGATATAATATGACCTATCTATGTTAAAGACTTAACCTACTTATTCGATGGATTTACTATGCTATGTGATGTCATCAGTGTGTATTGTGATTATTTTCCTTTGCCAGATAACGGTAGTTTATCTGTTTTTTTTTGGATCTGTATTACAGTAAGCTACTATTTTGTGCTACTTTATAAAACAACCATTTTATCATGAATATTTGGACCATCCATAATATACCAACAGTATATAAAGTAGTATATGAATACTCCTCCGTGCCTCGGAAAGCACGTTAAGCTGTTGATCCCAGCTGTCATTTGTAGATATTTGACAGTCGCTATCTACGGGTATTCATATGCCCAAAAGTGACATCTTGGCAAGGGGTGTTATTCAGTAACTGGGTTGTGGAGGTCAGATAGGCTGTCGGTCCAAATTAGTATCTAGCTGCATCCGCTTAGACTGGAAGCCGAATCCAACATAGTTGGGATAAGGCTAGGCAGATTGATTGACAGTTTTATTTGGCCCATAGCAGTTTCACATTTTCATTGGAATCAGTGACCCGATTTTAATGGTGTTGTTTACATACCAACCAACATTCTGAGAAAGTCAAAGCCATAAAACTTGTGGTGTATCTTATCGAGCAGAAAACGTAATAAGGTCCGAACGCTGTCACATAAATATAAAAGCCTTCGATCGAAATGGAGGGAGAGGTAATCCAGATAATTGATAGTTAATTTCTTTGACGATAAGAACGGGTAATCTAAAAGATTGTGGCGTGACTATAGAAGATTTTAACTGCTTACTTACATACTCGTACCTACTTATGTAAAGGCACAGTTAACAGTTTAGTTAATAGTGCTTAGACCTTCTAAACTAATGTTTTGTATGCAGCGCTAATCCCTATTTATAGAATCGACTAATTTAAGTATTATCGAGGTGCCTACGTTTCCGCTGCTCATGAATAATTTATTAGGTTTGAAGGACCCGCAACACACCGTATGAAACTAAGCTCTTTTATCGTCATTGCGTGTAAATTAGGGAAAAATCAAAGTTTCTGTACTTAACATAATATTATGATGACATTTTAGGAACCTGATTAGAATACCTCCTTATAATATAGGTAGTCTACATCTACCGTATATCGAATCGACTTTTCCGGGCATCGACCAATTCAGTATTTAAACCAATAGCCCTTCTTCGACTGGGTGGAGGTCGTCTTTAAGGTTGGCTAGCCTGGCAATTCCAATACAGTATGCAAAAGGTAAACACCGTTGTCACTCAAACCATGGGTAGTTGACTTAAATATAAAAATAAATGACCCAGTAACAAAAAAAAAAAAAACCTTATTTCATTAAAAGATTTAAAAAAGTAAATATCCGTCACTGTCCCGATATTCATGGATGCGCGTTCGAGAGAGCTGCGAAACAGCTGACGACCGGTCATATAACGTCCCGCGCGCCCCTGCCAACCGCCGCCCGCCGTGTTGAGACGCAAGTTCGTTGCCTTTGCGTGTAGGGTGAAATATTCTTGTGGAAAAATGTAGATATTCTTTTTTTTAAAAAAGTTGTATTTTCCATTGATTTTACGTTCTATGAAACCAAACCACTTGTTTCAAGGATAACGGTGTTGACACTAACACCCTGTATAAATTTTTAGAGGAGGACTACACTAAGCAAATTCCCAAAGACCACTTTTAAAGAAGACTGGTCGTAGAAGTTAATTTCTGACTTCCCGATCGAAGATAAAAGTATCAGAACGAACTACTGTCGCTCGTTTTTCCCTATTTAAGAATAGGCTATTGTCCCGTAGCGACATAAATGCAGGATCACATTAAATTAACTAGTGAAGATGTGGCGGGTCATCATCAGGACAACGGCCTCCCCAAGCATAGCCAGTTCGACCAGTTCTGTGCTTCTCCAATCTAGCGGATTCCTGCGGTCTTCACAAGGAAATGAAGAGATCCGCAGAAAAACCAAGGTAACCGACAACATAGCCCGAAGAATTGCCAAACTTAAGTGGCAGTAGTCAGGGCAAATATGCTCGCAGAACAGATGGCCGATGGGGAATGATTCGAGTGGCGATGTGTCGGGTATCGATATAAAATCATGATAAAACAAAATAAAAGTACCTACCTATACCCTGTGTCCTTGAACCTGTATAATAAATGTAACAGGTCGTATGACTAACAGAGGAGTAGGTACTGTTGAACAGTATCTGTTCATACAACATAGCAACGCATCACAATAATGCACACTTGTTCTTATTCCGTGATTCTAGTGGCTCGTTTATTGTCGGAGTGATTGGTCTGATTAGTTGAGTGTAGGCGGTTAACTGTGTAGATGAATATCTTAATAACATTCCCTATTTTGACGCGGCGAGCTACGCTTGCAATGGTGGCATAGTTTATTATGATTATTAGCCTGACTGCTAAGAATATAGACCAGAGATCTTAGACAAAGTGACATTCTATCAGCGATAACGATGATGGAAAAGGCAAAAATGCATAGACATAAGCTATCGAAAAGCTTATGTCAATCCTGTTGAAAGTCGTTGTAGAAATACGAAACGCTTTCGAAGCGATTGTCACTTGTCTAGGCCCTCAGGAATGAGTGCGAATGCGATTATTGCCAAAATAGGAAAACTACACTCGATATAAATATGCCTAAACGTAATTTTTTACGTTGGGATAAACATAACTTTGTTTTTGTGAACGGGTTCGTGTTTTTCACATCTCCAGAGCACGAGAGAGATTATTATGATTACATAATAATCTCTCTCGTGCTCTGGGATCAAATGTTGGGTATTATTTGCACTAGTGAATCAGGCAACCTTTGCATCACAATAAAGTCGAATTTTTCACATTAATTCCTACAGTTTATTTTTACGTTTCTTACTCATCTAGTCTACTAATGTTATAACCTATAGAGTTGTTCCATTTGAAGAGTAAATCCTTATTGTTTTCATATAAGGCACCAAGATGACCAAAAACGGTTTCATCGGTCGTATTGAGTATTTCCAGACCAATATTTTCCGTGCAGTTGCTTGACAGATGTGGCTGAGTAATAGCATCGTAAACTGCAGATTGCAGAACACATCTAGTCAGTTGTTTTGTTTGTAAATATTAGTAAACTTTACGAAGTGCACTCAGAGAGCCTTCACGGGTAACGATGCTTTCGTAGTTAGCTATACGTATATACCGGCGCAACGTGCACCCTGGGTAATCAGTCCTGCTACCTGCACGCGTAGCATGACCACCGTAGAAACGGGTTTTATCGACGGAAGAATAGACAAAATGGCAGATAAACAATCATAATCTGTCATTTTGTCTATTCTTCCTTCGACAAAACCCGCTTTCAGCAGGCGTAGCATGGCGCTTTCTATCTCTACGAAGAATACACATAGCTTTTTCTATACAAAGTGACAGTTCGTTTCTTCATTTTTGACATCCACCGTAGAAATCTTTCGACAATCTGTCATTTTGTCTTTCATTTCTAACGATCTTTGTCTAGGTCTTTTTTTAAGTAGACTATTTCGGAAGAAAGTTTTCTATCCTTACTGTCAAAATCACACTGACAACCGATAAATCCTATGAATAAATCCTATGAAACAAAGAATTCTGAGTCGAATTATTTAAAAGAGTGAATTTCGTAAAAAGTGCAGTTGACTCTTTCTATTTTGCTGCCATCTCGTACTGTCTACTGTCTACAGGAAACGTCATTTTTGTCTACTCTTCCGTCGACAAAACGGTGGTCATGCTACGCCTGCTGCTAGCAACTTAGATAATACCGGCCTACTTATTCACCCACTGCAGGGCAAAACGCTTCCCACATAGTGATTATAGAGAAGGTACGAGTATTGATCACCACGCTTGCTTACACATGTTGACAAATTCAGACTGAAATTTCGTGTAGTATACGTTCAGGTTTCCTCATCGATGTTTTCCTTCACCATTTTCTCAGGGGTGTTCAGGATAGCGCAACTTTGCTGACAGGCTAATCTTTTCATCACGAGATTTTTGCGTATAAACTTAGCTTGTTTTAACACAAGAGATGAAAAGAAGTAAACTTACCGATATCGACAAGTGGTGGTCGATCCCTGCCCCTTCGTATGCAGAGGTAACATTCTGGTGACCGCATGGACCCATGGTTTAAGTCTGCAGGTAAACCTGTGGGTGTTAGTTCTAAGACTTCGAAACCGCTGGGAACAGTCTCTTCTAGGCCCGGGAATATAACTCCTGTAACAAAAAGAAAGATTGAATGTAGTTGGTGATCAATAACAAGTTGGGCCAACTCTTGGTCGTTGAAAACTTAACCGTTTGTTTATTGACGCTGTAGTTGAGAGCTCAAACAAGATGCTTCGCTACGGTTCACGGGTTTAGTTTAGACCACCTGGATGCGTAGCCTGACCACCGTAGAAACGGGTTTTGTCGACGGAAGAATAGACAAAATGACAGATAAACAATCTCTGGTATCTGTCAATTTGTCTATTCTTCTGTCGACAAAACCCATTTCTATGCCACGCGTGCTGAAACTATATTCGTTAGGTCTACAGATAATTTTTAAGTTTTGCGTTTCTGTATCGGTGAGATTTGAGTCTGTACCAACGAATGTATTCACACCCACGATATTGCAAAACATTACATTGTTCCAAGATGTAGGTACCTACTCCAGTTTTTTACGTGGACGCTGAATCATTGAACCGAAATCCATATTGCGTAATACCGGAAGAAGATAAGTAGCAGTCCATCAGAGGATTACAAACTGAACTACGAAACACACTAGGATACCGACCAACTAATCTATACATATTATAACCTAGCTGCCGCCAGCGGCTTCGCTCGCGTGTAATCTTTATAAATTATAGCCTATGTTACTCAGGGTGAATGTAGCTTTCTAATGTTGAAAGAATTTTTGAAATCGGCGCAGTAGTTTTTGAGTTTATTCATTACAAATATACACACAAAAATACAAATCTTTCCTCTTTATAATATTAGTGTAGATTAAAGTCGCTTTTCGTGTTTGTCTGTATGTCCGCGTTCCTCTTCTAAACCACGCAACATATTTTTATTAGATTTTCACCATCGTGTAGAAAATTTATTCCGAAAGGTTTATAATGTATAATTCGTGAATACTAAAGTTACATATAAATATAATTAAGAAATCTCGATGTTTTGTCAAGTCCAAAAAAGTCTTGCGAAGCAGGAGCGAGTCGCTAGTTGAAAATAAACAAAGTTGCGTGCAAGAGTCAACATTTTGTGCGTCCTTTTATGAGAAAAATGTGACTTTAGTTTACCAATTTACCGTGAAATAATTCACATAAGAATCTCAATGCTAAGCGAAAGCTTTTTCTATATAAACATTCAATAGCTTTAAGGTCTTGTGGTCTTTGTGAATTTTGTGATCCAATAAGATTGCCTCGACAATGGTTGTAAGTACTTCTTTCTTTGTTGATGTTTTTATTTCGCTTTTAGCTCCACTTCCTTCAATTTGACCTTCGTTTATTTGGTGTAACATATTATTACTATAATTGGTAAGTAAGTAGGTATGTTGTGTTAGCCGCTTGTTTTTTTTTTTAATGGATGTTGTTATAAGAGGTGCGTAACATGTTAATGCGAATGGACGGCAAGCAACATCAACCGATGACTTAATTTGTTTTTGCTTTGAAAATCCTGATTTTACCAAGGAATGCAGGAGCTTCTCGCAAAACTAGATCCCGCTAATCTCGTAGATCTAGGATTAATGAGCATCTTCATTAATAAGCCCTCGATATAATCCATCCAACTCATCAGTCTGTTACATTCCTTTTAAACATGGACTTCCTTATCGTAGCATAATCAGCCTATAATGTTCCCACTGCTGGGACAAAGGCCTCCTCTCTGTGAGAGGGAGTGGGCCGTAATCCACCACGCGGGCCCAGTGCGGGTTGGTAGATGTCACATGTCATCGAATTTTTGGTTTTAGGACATGTCGGTTTCCTCACGATGTGTTCCTTCGCCGTTTTGAAAGCAGTGGTGATGAAATAATTTACACAAAGTAGTTTTACTTTGTGTCTGTGCGTCTCAGGGTCCAAATCTACTACCTACAATACGTAAGTCGCGGCCGTTACGACTGGGCCATCAATGCTCTTCTTTATCGTAATAAGATCTAAATATTTAACATCATACGTACGTAATATTTCTCTATCCTGTACAGCAATGTAGGCAAGTATAACCTTACATGTGTAGGTAACTGTAAGGCTACAATTTTTAACTCCGCTGCGTATAAGTAATGTAAACATTCATTATCTATGACTGCCAGACTAATTAACAATTCATATCCAAAAGAATGCGCGCATGCTCCTTACGTCACACTAACAATGCTGCTTTGTTGACCCGAGTATATCTAGAGGTTTAAGTGGCATTGAACCCAACTTGTAATGTAGTTCGATGTATCAATGGTGTCAATATATCTGAGAATGAGCACAGACAGGGGGGTCAAATGAACGTGGCCCATTGTTGAACAATCAAGACGAGGTCTAGCGAGTTATGGGAGGCGTGTAACAAAGAGGAAATATATTGAGATCGATTGATTCTATCTGAACACACCGCTGCAATTGTTGATAAATGACTGATAGATGCATTTGTACTATAATAGATGGGAAACTTATGTGCAGCGTTGGTCGTGGGTTCGAATTAGAACCCAAGCAGTCACTTGTACTTTGTGTAATTATTATTTCATCACCACTGCTCTCAAAGCGGTGAAGGAAATCATCGTGAGAAAACTAAAAATTTTGTTCTGGAACTAAAAATTCGAAGAGATGTGACATCCACCTACTCGCACTGGGCCTGCGTGGTCGATGACGGCCGACTCCCTCTCACAGAAAGAGGAGGCCTGTGTCCCAGCAGTGGGAACATTATAGGCTGATTATGCTAGACGGGGTGTGTGGCCGGAATTTTGATGCGCTGCTTCTTCTTCCTAAGTTTTACACTTGGAAAATGCAGGCTTTTTTGCGAGCTTTTTTTAGCCTTGTACTAAGCCTAAAAAGTGTTCATTTTAGATACTTACCTAGGTATATAGGCAACAAATAATTCCGTTATAAAATGCGTTCATGAGCTTGAGTTGCCGAGCAAACGCTGAGATGAAAATGGATAGGACCATAGGAACCATGTTTTGCTTTTATCCGCTTAACTGGTGATTGGCCTTTTAAAGCCGATAACAATTAAAATTCTATTGTGTCTCGTTAATGACACTTGGAGGTTTATTATGAATTTTCCGAATAGGTAGGTACTATTTCGTCGTCTGTAATGTTTTTCTTTGTTATCTGTGCCAAGTCCAAAATAAATGCGTTTCTTTCTTTCCATGGTCACATGCAGGTATCGATCGTATTATTTTCGGTAAATCATACCTACATAAAGTATAATCTACAAGTACACAGAAGAGATTTGTATTTTTGTTTGTAATGAATAAACTCAAAAATTACTGGACCGATTTTTAAAATTCTTTCACCAGTAGAATGCTATATAATCACTGAGTAACCTAATAGGCTATAATTTATAAAAATATAACGCGGACGAAGCCGCTGGCGGAAGCTAGTACCAAAGATAACAAACTCATTGAATATTTCTGCAAACCTGTTTGCCAACAAAAACTATTGTGTGTCACAAATAGTTTCCTTAACCATTTAATTTAGTAATAATTATTATTAATACAAAAACAATGTTACTTTAGGGTTAGGTAGTTTTTGTAAGTAGGTACTTAACTGAACATTAATAGCAAGCCAGTTTCATGTTCATATAACTTTAAATGACAAAAGTATCGAGGCTGGGGAAGCCATGCTAGCCTCAATATTTACCTGATCGCTAGCTAATATTAATCGCACACCTGTCCGCATTGTATAATATCATATCATAACATAATGGAGTACCTACGTAGTACAGTTAACAAAAGAGATTTATAATATACAGGCAGCTAACATTGTTTTTGTTTTCAAGTACCTAATTCGTGTTTTGTGTGTTAATTTGGATACTTCCAATATTTGGCGTTCTTCTCTCGGCATAAAATTAGATAAGACTAAACTCGAGATTAGCTTAGCAAAAGCATAATCAGCCTATAATGTTCCCACTGCTGGGACACAGGCCTCCTCTCAGTGAGAGGCAGTGGGCCGTTATTCACCACGTGGGCCCAGTGCGGGTTGGTAGATGAGATTAGCTATGCCGAGGTAAAATGATAAGCGAATCAGTGAGATCGTAGTCAGGTTGGCCGCATAGGAAGTAGGATACGCCATTCTTTGGCGTTGCATGTCTGATTCAGTCCTCAGTTTAAAAAGTAAGTAATAACAAAGAATATTGCATTTACCAGCATCGAGAAATTGAAACATTTTTTTTTTGTTGTAACTCTTTTGTTGACTGTACCTATTATATTGTTTATAATATTAAATGGCGTTGATTCATAAGGATGAATGTACCTATATTGCTCTTGCCTTATCTTAATTAACGATCTAGAAAAGTTGTAAAATGAATTTATGAGGCTTATCAGGGTTTTTATTTTTAACAGATTTAAAATAATTTAAATTATTGTTTTAATACAGATAATGTTTTATACGTTTAGCTGGTAAATAAAAAATGTTAGTTTATCAGTAGTTACATACATTTGTGGATTTAAGTGTTTTTATCTAGTCAGTTAACTTATCTTATGATTAGAAAGTAATGATAAGAAGAAAATATCTGCCAGTTACTAGTGCGAAAGTTTTACAATGATTGGTAATGGCCTTAAATTTTCCAAAATAAAAATCTTTTTTTTTTTTAATGGCTGATAAAAATCTCTATAATAAACACGGGAAATAAGGTAAGGCAAGTGACTATAGTTATCGCGTTTTAGCGTGGCAATAGCGGTCATTGCCCTTTCCCTAATAACTCTCTGTAGGAACCCAAACAAGAAACTATGTATGGTTTTTCGTTATTGGAACACGGATATTGATGCAGGACGTTAACGGACTTTGTTTCAGTTTTTAAAATAAAAATACTAGAAAATGTAAGTGGGTCAATAAGCCACGCTAAATCGCGGCAACTATACCATCCACCATCGTATAGGTATAATAAATCAGGTTGATGTCCAGTTTGTAGATAAGGGAAGTGTCCTAGATGCAGCATAATGGATATAAAACCAGTTTCGCTCATTAGGCGACAAATCGGCACATAACTGCTGTGTCTCTTGAACTTGTAATGTACTTTCACAAAATATTACAACTTGTTTTCTTACTGTTTAAGTATATTTTGGTATGCCTTGCAGTTTCCCCGAATGGATTGGTTACTCAGTAGCAAGGATATGTTAGGTCAAGGTAGATTGGTTTAATTTGATGTTGCCTGACCAAATAAGTGTCAATGACACTTTATATTGCACAGTTCTTATCAATATACTGAAAAATTGATTACAAAAAAAAATATTAGGGGCATGGACATTAGCTGTGATAAGGAGACATGTTACATATTTTATTTGCTGGATATAAATCAAGATTATCAGATATCATTCATTTTTCTAAGAAAAATAGGAAATTCTTTAACTTTAAGATTTATTTAACTGAGCCTTATTTATTATTATTTTAGCTCATAGTGATACAATTCAAGGTTTTTATTTGCACACAAAGTGTTCCGTCCTAGGATTGAGCAAAAAAACTTTTAAATTGTGTCTTGTATTCCTTTAATTTTTTATTATTTGTTGTTATAGTGCCCATACCAGGACACACTCTGAGAAAATTTAATTTTTTGCCATGAAATTATAGCATTAAGTAATAAAATGTGATCATAAAATATGCAATGTCTGATTTCTGCAGATATTATTAATACAATTACACACAGACTTCGCACCCAAGTATCTGTTACACGAAGCTACCATGCAACTTGATGCCTGACCACAAACCTTATGAGTGTGACAAGGCATTCAAGAATTTACTCTAACTGGATTATGCAAAGATATTGGTGCAAAGTAATAAAATGACAATGCGTAACACCATTGTTGTTTATGACTGATTCATCACAATGTTAACACTAAATACTTAATACAAGATATACTTAAACTTAAAAAATACTAAGCGTTCTATTCATTACTTGTACCCTATAAGACCACCATAATGCTCAGGACGTCCGGCAGATAAATCTTAATAATTATGCAGGAATGTATGAAACATGACCAAAATGCCAATACATAAGTGACCTAGAGAATCAATTACGCAAAGTATGTAGTTGGACTTCAATAATTAATTACTTCCTCGTTGACCTTAATGGATGCTATATTTGGCATAAATTGACAGCAATGTGTTAAAGTTATGTGTAAATAAATGGCATTAGTTTACCATAAACATTGTGGTGTTATCTTTGTTTTTGGTATGTTCTCACTTAGAACCTATTTGTAATCAGCTGACAGTTTATCAGAACCAAAAATTATTTTCTAACTAACATATCATTATGCCAGTATTCTTTGACAGGTTGATATGAATATAATTCTTGTAATGTTGAAATAGTACACCCAACTCCTAAAACATTGGTTCCAAAATAATTTTGTGCAATTGTGCACCAATTTTTTTGGCTAAGCAGTAGTCTACCTTCAGGTGATAATAACAAAAATGTTATTGATATAGTCACTGAAAGGCAGACAGAATGTTTGCCCAGCACTATTCTATCATATTATACTACTACTATGCTTAACTGTTAATAGCGCGTTGAACAAATCTCATCCTAAAATAAACCCCAGAGGTCTACTTGTGTGCTTTGTTTAAGTTTATGGAACTTGTAATTTATAAATAAATAATAATAATATAAAATTTATGTTATTATTATTACGGTCAATATCTCATTTGTTTATCAAAAAATCCTAATGCTAAGTTATGATTTGCATGATCTACTCAATGTTTGGTTTATCTAGTGATTATAAACACTTGAATTTATTCATTTGGAACACCCACAAACCAAATAAAATCCTCCTTATGGCCTATTTGTATTACATTATTCACACAGAACATAACTTATGTGCATACTAAAATCAATATTTGAATGACAAACACAAAAAAATACCAGCAGGAGGAATATTGAAATTCGAGCTTTAAACATTCTAGATTTGAAAGAGAATATTCACAAAAATACTTACCAATGTCAGTGATTGGTGGTTTGGTACTGTATCCCTTGAGGTGTCCAGAGTCGCAATCATCAAGTAATTCCGGTTTCTCCGGTAATCCAGCGATCACAAAGTAATCGGCGACTTTCCGCTCATCCATGTTTTACAATTTTACATACGAGTAACGAGTACCTACGATAAAAAAAACTCGTGGTCACACTAATGTCAGCATTACAAGAAAAATAAATACAACTTGAACTTTTAAGGTTAACGAACATGTATCACATCAATTCATGTACTCTTGTAAACAGACCAGTTTATGTAACACAGAGATACGTAAAATAAAAATAAAAAATGTACCAATAACATGAAACCCTTGAAGTGAACTTACAGTTTATTGCTACAGTTAACAATTTGAGCATAAACGCGTCACACATCGTTTTACGTAAATATTTTTATTTATAGATTTATTGCGTTGCCATTTGTAATCACAGGGATGCACTTGAAAATTATTCGTTTCTATTGAGAGTTGAGACTTTTGCAAAACGTCATTTTGTCCGACAACAATCAGCCAAAGACAATATTTTTTTTCTTATTTTCTCGTTGTGATATTGTCTGACAAAAGCGGACAGACTTCAGCCTGGAAATTACGATGTATTGGTTTCTTGTCAGATAATTGTACTTTTAAACGTTATTAAGGAGCTTTTAATCCTTATTATTTGGTGTAATTTGTTTTTAGTCTATTAAATACGCAAAACAGGTTGATAACAATAAAAAATATTAACATGACAACGCATAGACAATAAAGCCTGTTATACACGACTGTTGCTGACTAAAATTGCACCCTACCTAAATGTTCACAACTTTTTTCCATGGCGGGGCTAAGCAGAAACAACGGTATTGTCGTCGTTATTTATTTGTTGTTTCCCGGGACGGTATATTTTCTTTTTTTGGTGGGTTGGATTGAGGATGTGTAGATAAGGTATCAAGAGAGTTATCAGTGGCAGATTAAATGTCGAGAGCAGCCTAGGCAAGCAACTCATCGACGTCCTATAGCGGCCATATATATATGAAAAATAAAAAAAATGTTCTCTGTCTCTCTACCTACATACAGCTTGGCAAAAAAAAGTATGATGCGGTGACAGATGAAACTAAACATTTTACTTAGGTAATGCAGACCTATGATGTTGGCACTACTTTACCAACAAGTGCTAGTAGGTTTTTGAGTCAGTACAAGCAGCGTTTTTGACTATTTGTTTGAATTCTTTTACTCATTTCCCATTTGAAGTGACCTATACGCGGTAGTGGCGCCCTCATTTTTTCCAAACTCTTTTTTGCCAAGCTGTATTAAGTTTCATCACAATCGGTTCAGTAGTTTATTGTAGGGATAATTATCTAGGTAGTATGTGATGGTGATGAAAATGAAGAATGCAAGAGGGACCGAACGAACATGGAAATCCATGGGAAACAGATCCTGTGTGTGTTGACAGATGATCGTTTGTTATCTTAATTTAGTATCTTACCCACTTCTTTTTATAAAATCAGGCGATGTAGTTTATATAAAATCAAGAAGGCGGAGCACACTTCCGAAGCTCTACATCTCTATAGAATTAAATAATCTTTTACATTGTGTAAATAGGTGCAAACTTACTACTTAGTTACTTACACAATTCATTATATTTTTTTTTTGAAAAGGGGTGATATACGTGCGAGCAAGTACGCGTACTTATGGCTTATTTAGTCTTGTGCTTATGTCTTGGAGAGCTTACTCGCCCGTGTGTGTACGCGGACTTAAAAACCACTGAGTAAGTTCGTCGGCGATCCTACAATGAAATTTTGAGCAAGCTTCACGTGTGTCACCGACGGCGAGCCGAGTAAGGTCGCGAACTTAAAGACCGCGTACTTTAAGTACGCACTTCTATCACTCACTTTAGATCAAGAAGAGTCACAGAACATTAATACTCAAGAGAGAAGAGTGGAGCGGAGGGCAGTGCCATTACGCTTTGGGTAATAATCAGATCGAAACCTGTTATGTGAACATATTGATATATTGTGATTGTTACTTGTTGTAGTTGCCTTGTGAATAATTAAATAAATCAATTAGAGGTTTTACCAATCCAACTCCAAATGTTACACATAGATTTATTAACACTTAAACATCAATAACAATTTCCTTTAGTGCTTTAACTGATGGTGCTATGCTATCATTTAATTCCACTGTATCAGTGCTATTGCTTATTTGTGCTCCAGCCATTAAAAGGCTTATAGCACCTTCTAACTCGCTCACTCTTTTACAAACTTCTATTTCTTCTTCAATCTCTTTCATCAATGAAGTGTACAGCCACAAATTGAGTTCAGAAAAGAATTTTACTTGACTTTCAAAAACATCCACAAAAACATTTGCTGCATCTACTATTACTCTGGTAAACCTTGTTTCTCCTAGATTTTTCTTAAAGTATTTGAGTAACGTTCCTATGTCTTTCTCATTTAATCCATCCATTGCTACATGAAGAACCTTTCTTCTTAACATCTCTTGAATTAAAGCAGCAGTTTTTTCAGGAAACTTAGTAGCTACATAAGTTTTCAGGACAGCTGACAGGGCTTTGTTGAACTCCATTTTCCTGAGGAACTTATCAAATTCTGGTCCTTTGGCTGGTTTGGATTGGCCTTTTTTGCTACTTTTGTCTTGAACTTCTTCCACAATTGATGATTGAACATGGTCTGGTGCAAATTTGAATAAGCCTTTTTTCTCATCTGATGGTTTGGCTGGCTTTTCCCTTTTTCGTATTGATATGATTCCATCAATCATACCAACTGCTAGAGTGTCATCATGTTTCGAAATAGCCATGCTCAATACTGCATTAGGGAAATCAATGTTATGTACAACTTTGAAAGTGGAGATGTCATAGATCTTTACATGTCTGTCCAATGAGGCAGACATCAGTCTGCTGTTGTTACTGGCTAGTCTTAGAGTCGTGACGGTTTTATGATGCTGTGAAATATTGGCTAATTGTTTCCCTCCATTGAAAATGTCCCATACTTTGATTTCTGTCCCACCAGCACTTATAAATATGCCTCCTGATGGTAAGAACACTGTTGATTCTACTGGACTGCCATGATTAACAGACAAGACTACCTCATTAGACCTGCAATCATACAGTTTAACTGCATGATCATAACCTCCAGATAGAATGATATCTGGGGAGATAGGACTGGCAGCACCTGCTCTTACATAGTCTGAGTGCTCAGTAAAACTAGCAATCTTTTCTTCTGTGGCTATGTCCCATAAACAAACAGACTTGTCATCTGAGTAACTCAGAATTTTGACTTGATCCTTTGTGAATAATGTTCTGTGTACCTGAAATCACAATAAGAATGATTACATCACTTAGAAAAAGTAAGTAAAAAATCAAGTTGCAACCTAACCTAACCACAGATATTATAATACTACATACAGATACCCAATCCCATACAAAGAAATGAAAATGAAATGACACCAACCTAAGTCTGGCTATTGAGCTGGCTATTTTTCTTCCCCATTTTTTTAACAGATGGCAGCATCATCGACTCACTAATTGCCAGAGACCGTAGTTTTAAACGCCATCTAGGAGTCTTGCCTAGGTACAAGGCAAGACTCCTAGATTTTTTGTTCCTTTTTTTACGTTTTTTTCTTCCTAGGTGTTCAATTCTTATATTTCTACGTAAAGTACTAGATTTAAAAAAAAATGTTGTTTGATTTTCCTTAATGAAACAACTAAACGTTTCCAGTTTAAAGTGACCTGTCATCACTTTAGTAAAACGTCATCTATTGCAAAGAGCTCTCAACCAAATGATTAACAGATAGCTACTTTATCATTCTAAGGATTCGAATTGAAGTAAAAGACTTAATTTAAGTTTTTTGTTGAAAATACGAGATTTATGAGTGTAAATACATAAATCAGCATTAAACAAAGATGTTTTGATTTTTACTAATATTACTATAGCCAAAATTTGCTGTATAACGCTTTTTAGTAATTGTTAATTGTTACATTATGCTGCCATCTATGATTTTTTTTCAAGACTAATTATAATTTGTTCGAGTTGGGACCCCATGACCTAACTAAAGGAGTATAGAATGAAAAGGACAAGGTGTCTGAACCAAACAGGTGAGGCATGCTAACGTTTTAAACAGAAACATATTATGTAAAAAAATTTTTGTTAGTTTCATTCCATTTAGTACTTGGCTATAATTATTTACTTACGGGGCCAGTATGTCCAGTAAATACTCTAAGCACGTTCTTTGACTGCACATCAAACAGTTTGACAGCTGCCTCTTCACTGCCTGCCACCAGAAGTCTGCCATCACCTCTGAAAGACGCACCATAAGCTGTTTCTCTAAACTTTGAGATGTTCTTCGTTACAACTTTAGTGATTGGATCGTAAATCTGAAAAATGAGAACACATGATTAATACAAACAGCATATTCATGTTTTTTTATCGCATCATTTATTGATACAAAGTATAATAGATTTTTTACATGGTTTATAGTATTTAAAAGAATTAATAGACATCAAACAGAGGCTAATTTATAGGCATACTTTGGAACACTGAATGATTATATGAAACCTTAAAACTAACCTAACGCCTAACATATTTCTATTTACCAAGCACTATCCCAAACCAGAGAAATAAATAACTTGTAAATTACTGACCTGCACTCTGACTGAGCATGTTGCCGCGAAATAATAAGGTTCTACAGGGCTGAAGTCTAAATAATCTATAGCACCAAACTCCTTCACTAGCACTGGTGACTGAAAATACAAAACAAATTAGTAAAACTCCATAAATTCCATAAATTCGAAAATTATTAAATTTTGGTGCACTTACCCCTAGTTTCTTCCAGTATATAGTATCCTCTGTAACTACCGAAGCCGGCTTCTGATACACGGCCTTACTTGTTTTCTTGAAAGGATATGAAATATGTGCCATGTTTGTATTAGGTTTATTACTTATTTTACGAATTTATAAAAAAGCACTCGCATAAAAACATTCCCACGTTGTTTTGAAACTTTTGACAGCAATTGGCACCACAGAGCACATTTTATTGGCACAGATACCAAACAACTCGTGCATAGCTGCAAAAAAAATCCTGTGAAAATACAAAAATAGTGAAATATCTTTTTACAAAATGTTTTTCAAATATTTTCATGAGTTTTAAATAAAAATTAATCGTCTTCATTGTAAGTATTTCATATGTTGTATTGTTTGGGAGTTATGAATTTCCTAAACCAACAAAAATAAGAAAGAAAAACCATAGATTACTTTACTTTACGCCATAGACAACAGTCTATGTGAATGTCAGAAATGTGCCGTAACAAAAATACAAATAATTTTTAACAAGTCTTAATCGGATTGTTCAAAGGAAGTTAGCCACAATGTTTAAATTACTTAGCCGTCACGGCCGCCCTCGAAGTGCTGTTATAAATTTCTTCTCTGAAAAGTCTTTTGAGGTTAGAAAAGCAAAGGTTTATTACGTATACTCCTCAGCGGGATCCGTAAGGTTTGCTTCTACTGGTGGTAGCGATGTAGGGAAAACAGCGATCGTAGTGGACAGTATACCGGAAGCACCGCCAGTACCGGATCCTTCGACACTTGTCGACTTGACTGAAACAGTACAAACAATAGCTGCAAATGGAGAGCCTACCTTTGCCAGTCTTGGTCTTGGTGGCTGGTCTCCTGTGGGCATGGTTCAGCATTGCTTGGAGTACTTACACATTTCCCTGGACGTACCCTGGTGGGGAGCAATTCTCATTGGAACTGTTTGTGTTCGTTTAGCTATGTTCCCGCTAGTCATAATGTCACAAAGAAACACAGCGGTCATGAACAATAACCTGCCAGAAATGCAACTTATTCAAATGAAGATGACACAAGCCAGACAGACTGGTAATCAGCTTGAAGCTGCTCGGTATGCCCAAGAGATGATGGGATTCATGAAAGAAAAAGGATTAAACCCATTAAAGAATATGTTGGTTCCTTTAGCTCAGGCTCCTCTGTTTATTTCCTTCTTCATGGGATTAAGAGGGATGGCAAACTGCCCTGTAGAGAGTATGAGTTATGGGGGTATGGCATGGTTTATGGATTTGACTGTACCTGATCAATTTTTCATACTGCCACTTATAACCAGTGCCACAATGTGGGCAACGATAGAATTGGGTGTAGACGGAGGTCGTCTTGACGCACAAAACATGGTATTGATGAGGTACTTCCTTAGAGCAATCCCAGTTATCATGATTCCATTCACAATCAACTTCCCAGGTGCCATCTTAGTTTACTGGTGCTCCAGTAACTTCATATCCCTAATACAAGTTGGTTTACTAAAAGTACCAGCAGTAAGGGATTACTTCAAGATTCCAAAGTTGCTCAAACATACACCTGACAATCTGCCAATGAAGAAAAAAGGATTCATTGATGGAGCTAAAGATTCTTGGACAAATATGAAAATTACAAAAGAGTTGGCAGAGAGGCAAAGGGTAGATGAAATGATTTTCACCAGAGCTGGCAAAGGACCTCTGCAGAAAACATATAAATTCGACCCGACAAAGATATCAAATGTACAAGCGAAAACTAAGTAGGGTATTGTTAAATATTTGTTAGTGTAGATTATTGTGTAATAAATATTATCTAAAGTAAGAAGTTGCAGTTTTGTCATTTTTATTGATTGATGAGTAAATGTGTATGGAAATCATACTAAATATTAAATTTATTTTTATTATATTGTTCGGCATGAGTTCTCTCTCCTCTTCTAGATATCAGAATCCTAATGACCCTAGCCTTGAGCTTGGTATAATGGGATGAGCCAGTGGTGGATAAGCCTGTCGGGGGCCAGGGGCGCCAAAACTAAATAAGTACCCCTGCCGCGTGCAGAAAAGTTTCAAGAAGTAACTACAAACTGCCTTTTACTTACTGGACATATTTTGGCCAAGTTTGGGCCTTTGCTCGAGATTTGGGGACCAGACCGCGGCCCGGGGCGCACCCCACCTGCCGCCCCCCTATTATATTATACCTATTCTTTTTTGTCGTGTCGATGGCATGGCATGACAGTGGAATAGATTAGAAAACTTAGCCACTTCCACGGCATCGTCGGTGGCGCTCAGAGGTCACTGTGGCTGCATTTTCTAAACCTAATAGATGTATTGTTTCAATATCGTTGCAATCCATACCTCTCTGCTACGATTTCCCCAACAAACCTTTTTTCAGTTTATGCATTATTAGTATTTACCTGTAGCAGCATGAGTGGAGTAGAGGTAACAAGACGACTAAATACAACGCTATGGAACTCCTCCGGAATTTTATATTAGCTACAGTGTCGCTTCATTCGGCAAACTATAAGCTTCATGAACTTTACTTGTTGTAGTTAATCGCATCGATGATAGATGGCAGCACTCGTTACAAATTTGAATTTCAGCATTCATACCCTGTGTCACAGATATTATAATACTACGCCTGTGTGAACCGTGACGTGAGTGAAAATTGTGAACCTCGCCTCGTTCCCAGACCTCGTAGCAATTACTTTTTTTATATTCAATGTACAGTTTTGACTTCGCTACAATTTTATTACTTATAATAAGTAATGTACTTATCTATAGAAAAGGTAACAAAATTGCTTACCGTAATTCGTAATGAAATACTTTATGTATGTCAAATCATTATTACAAATCTCAATTTCGAAGACATCCAATAAAATAAATTAAGTAGCCCTTACCACAATAATAAATGATGAGAATATTGAAATACAAATGAAAGTGCTCGAAAAATACGTATTGTGCCTGGGCGTTGGGGCCTGTCGGAATGTTTTCGACGGAAATAATAATAAAGAGGGGAACCATTGCCGTTTGAACAAAGCAAAGGCTCAAAGGCTGAATGCTTAGAACGCAATTACCGATGTCGAGAGCCACCCGTGTGGAGGGGCAGCTTTATTAACTACACAGAATGATTTTCGTAGCTTCATATCACATCACAATAGGAATAGGATAATGTGCCGTAACCTATGACCGTAACGTAGAAATACTTTGGGGTACTTACATTGAAATATAAGTACCTACTTACCTACATATCTTTGGCAGGTTCCCGTAGAATACCTACTTAATTTCTGACCTCCAGGCGGGAAAAAGCTAGTAGCATATAAGATTCTTACCACAGCATGAGCCATCATTATCATCTGCCTAGCCTTTTCCCAACTATGTTGGGGTCGGCTTCCAGTCTAACCGGATGCAGCCGAATACCAGTATTTTACATAGAGCGACTGCCTATCTGACCTCCACAACCCAGTAACTGGGTAATACGATATTGGTAAGACTGGTTGTCAGACTTTCGGGCTTCTGACGACCCGTAACGACTGTCAAAGATCCACAAATGACAGTCGAGACCAACGGCTTAACGTGCTTTCCGAGGCACGGAGGAGTCTCGATATGTAAAGATGGTCACCCATCCACAGACCAACCCCGGCAAGCGTAGCTTAACCTGGTGGATCGACCCGTGCGGCTGTTATTACGTAGCCACGAGCTCCTCACCACAGCATGAGCCATTCTTATTATATCGTTCGCCTGCTGACTGCCGACACGAGAGAAGACTGAGAAGAGCCCTGCACCCTGATGGAGGTGCGGTTAAGAGGAAATTGGGTCGGTCCCCCTCTCCCTACAAACGCTCTCGCCTCTTTTCTCTCTGGTTTATGACCTTAGGGCAAAGATTTTTTACAGTAAAATAAATATCAAGTAAGTAGTTCTATGCCCCTATGTTTTCCGTTTAGATGATAGGAGACCGGGGTAAGATGGGATAGTTAAGAGAAAAAACGTCATAATGTGAAAATTAAACTGTTTATTAAAAATCTCTTAGAACAAAAGCAACACTTACCTTCTTAATTAACATAATTATAATCTTTTATGGTGCTAAATCACATATTTTTTTGGCAAATAGGAACTTAATGACACATGTCAAATTTCCCGTCTTGCCCCATGATCGGGGCAAAATGGGAAACGCTATGGGGCATAATGAGTACACATTTTAATCTGGTTGGCAACGTTCACATATATGTGCCTCTTCATCGTCTTCGTTTACACCTGCGCAGGAATTATGGGCCCAGCCATAGCAAACGCTGCAAATAACCCATCCTTCAGTGGACTGTATATACCCACAATATAAGCATGGACGATCATTTTCATCGTCTTCAGATGAACTAGTATCCATGTAACTTTCTTTTTTGCGTCTTTTGTTTTTATTCTTCTTTTCCAGCTTCTTTTTTTCAGGTCTTTTCTTTTCAGTAGTTTTATTGGTAGGTTTCTTTTTGTCAGTCGTATTATTTATTTTTTGTTTATATCTGGAATGAGATCATTCTTGTACGCTGTAAGTATTGCAGTTTTACCGCGTTTTTTCTGTCTTGGGTTCTTATTTCCTTCGGTATACCATTTTAACTGCAAAGAAACAATAAGCTTATTATTAAATAGGTATGAAACATTTTTCTACCTACACATATGGGGCAAAACGGGATACTATCCCATTATGCCCCGACCTTTTTGCCCCAACAGACACATTTTGCAAAAGTATTAACAGTTTTAACCTACAACATTATTCTGCGAAAAAGCAATCTAAATTCGTAAATTTAACACTACTGCAGCAAGTATGTGGTATAATGTTACAATAGCTCTGATACCTACCTTGTTCTCCATCGATTCAAAACAGTAAACTTCATAAAAATACTTCAAAAAACAGTTTTTTCCTGCCGCACAACCGAAACACGCAGTGACACGTACACACCGCTCGGACTCGTGAGACGCGTCTGAACATCGCGCGAATGGCGCTGTGTTAGGCTCTGTTGTGTTCACCAGTCACGCACACAAGCACACTTCCCGTCTTGCCCCGAGCTTCGTCTTGCCCCGGTCTCCCCTACATTATCTGTAAAAGCACTAGGACCCTTAGAAAATACTCAAAATTGTCTGTCTTAGACCGCTGTCATCAGAGGCCTATTGTACAATTTTGACAACTATTAATGAAAAAAGAAAACATAGGGGCACAGTAAAACCTTCTTATTCAATTTATAAAATATATTTCAAATTGGTCCAATATTGCAGGAGGAAATAGGCGAGAGCCGAACCTCGAATTATGACTTTTTGTATGGAGAAAAGACCGACCCTATTTCCTCTTAACTGTTTACACTAAGGTAACGCTCTAAACCCAAGTCGGAAGCGAAACTACATGTAGGTATTCAACATTATAGGTATAGGAACCTACATAAACAATTACATATACCTATGTTTATGTTCTATGTTTGGGATAAACTTATAGGTAAGTTATCAGGGTGTTATTGACCTTTGTTTATAACTAGTACAATAACTTGTTACGTAGTACTTAGTAAGTAACTAGGAGGTACGGACCGAATGTAGTAATGTAATGTAGAATCATATTTGTTGAAAGAACTTCGTAAAATTGTGTTTTGAAGACCTACCTGCGTATAATATGTAAACAAATAGATATTAGATACTACATAATTAGTATAAGTTGAGACAAAGGCACACAATACCACTGTTGAGACTTGGTGAGAGGGCGTGGGCCGTAATCCACCACGCGGGCCCAGCACGAGATGGTAGATGTCACATATTTTGAATTTTTGGTTCTAGGACATGCCGGTTTCCTCACGATGTTTTCCTTCACCGTTTTGAGAGTAGTGGTGATGAAAGAATTTACACAAAGTAAAGTGCCTGTCGGGTTTCAAACGTACAACTCGTTAGTCGCGGCCGTTACCTAGTGGTGGCCCAGTCACCACTGCTCTGCACCGGGCCCAAATCTAGACTTCGGGCTGGTACTGAAAAATTCCTGATGGAAAAAAACCTATTAACATTTTGCCCGACCTGGGGATCGAACTCAGGACTTTATACTCAGCAGTAGCCCTTGCGACCACTAGACCAACGAGGCCGTAAATCAAAATCCAAAAATAATCATTTGAATAAAGCAACGATAATATTAATAGGTAGGTCTTTGTTGTCTCATGGTAGTATTTAGGTAAATTTCCCAGACGAGCTCTTTCACAGAGAAAATCAATGAAAATTAATTAAGGAAAAGAAGAGTTCTTAACATTATTAGGTATTAAACAATAACAAAGCCAAAGGTTGTTTCGTTGAACTATGCCGTAAAAAGTTTCTTAGCTTAGCGGGCAATTATCCTGAACTTACAACAGTCACAACCAAGTAATGAGGTCTTTATTTGAAAAGGAATTGTAAAAACGTTGTCTTCGGATTTCCTTTATTTTTTTATTTATTGTTTTTATACGACTACGACAATTTCGTAGTCGAAGTTCGAAGTCGTAGCAACCATTTAAGTGTATTATTGTGTATTTTAGAAATATAAAATAACTTAGCTTACTTAATACCTAAATAAAAAACATTAAAAAAAAAAACATAAAACATAAAACACGGCTGCAATGTTTTTTTTATTTTTTAAATAATTTGGTTTATTTCAAGCTTTTTAGTGTTATTCATTTATATATTTGGAATTAACTCATTAGTAGCTTTTATTTGATACCAATATTGTAATTTATTTTTACAAAAAACCTTCCCCTACTTTTTTTTTGTTTGCAGATGATATTATATAAAAAAAAAAAAGTAGGGGAAGGTATAATTGCCCGCTAAGCTAAGAAACTTTTTACGGCATAGTTCAACGAAACAACCTTTGGCTTTGTTATTGTTTAATACCTAATAATGTTAAGAACTCTTCTTTTCCTTAATTAATTTTCATTGATTTTCTCTGTGAAAGAGCTCGTCTGGGAAATTTACCTAAATACTACCATGAGACAACAAAGACCTACCTATTAATATTATCGTTGCTTTATTCAAATGATTATTTTTGGATTTTGATTTACGGCCTCGTTGGTCTAGTGGTCGCAAGGGCTACTGCTGAGTATAAAGTCCTGAGTTCGATCCCCAGGTCGGGCAAAATGTTAATAGGTTTTTTTCCATCAGGAATTTTTCAGTACCAGCCCGAAGTCTAGATTTGGGCCCGGTGCAGAGCAGTGGTGACTGGGCCACCACTAGGTAACGGCCGCGACTAACGAGTTGTACGTTTGAAACCCGACAGGCACTTTACTTTGTGTAAATTCTTTCATCACCACTACTCTCAAAACGGTGAAGGAAAACATCGTGAGGAAACCGGCATGTCCTAGAACCAAAAATTCAAAATATGTGACATCTACCATCTCGTGCTGGGCCCGCGTGGTGGATTACGGCCCACGCCCTCTCACCAAGTCTCAACAGTGGTATTGTGTGCCTTTGTCTCAACTTATACTAATTATGTAGTATCTAATATCTATTTGTTTACATATTATACGCAGGTAGGTCTTCAAAACACAATTTTACGAAGTTCTTTCAACAAATATGATTCTACATTACATTACTACATTCGGTCCGTACCTCCTAGTTACTTACTAAGTACTACGTAACAAGTTATTGTACTAGTTATAAACAAAGGTCAATAACACCCTGATAACTTACCTATAAGTTTATCCCAAACATAGAACATAAACATAGGTATATGTAATTGTTTATGTAGGTTCCTATACCTATAATGTTGAATACCTACATGTAGTTTCGCTTCCGACTTGGGTTTAGAGCGTTACCTTAGTGTAAACAGTTAAGAGGAAATAGGGTCGGTCTTTTCTCCATACAAAAAGTCATAATTCGAGGTTCGGCTCTCGCCTATTTCCTCCTGCAATATTGGACCAATTTGAAATATATTTTATAAATTGAATAAGAAGGTTTTACTGTGCCCCTATGTTTTCTTTTTTCATTAATAGTTGTCAAAATTGTACAATAGGCCTCTGATGACAGCGGTCTAAGACAGACAATTTTGAGTATTTTCTAAGGGTCCTAGTGCTTTTACAGATAATGTAGGGGAGACCGGGGCAAGACGAAGCTCGGGGCAAGACGGGAAGTGTGCTTGTGTGCGTGACTGGTGAACACAACAGAGCCTAACACAGCGCCATTCGCGCGATGTTCAGACGCGTCTCACGAGTCCGAGCGGTGTGTACGTGTCACTGCGTGTTTCGGTTGTGCGGCAGGAAAAAACTGTTTTTTGAAGTATTTTTATGAAGTTTACTGTTTTGAATCGATGGAGAACAAGGTAGGTATCAGAGCTATTGTAACATTATACCACATACTTGCTGCAGTAGTGTTAAATTTACGAATTTAGATTGCTTTTTCGCAGAATAATGTTGTAGGTTAAAACTGTTAATACTTTTGCAAAATGTGTCTGTTGGGGCAAAAAGGTCGGGGCATAATGGGATAGTATCCCGTTTTGCCCCATATGTGTAGGTAGAAAAATGTTTCATACCTATTTAATATTAAGCTTATTGTTTCTTTGCAGTTAAAATGGTATACCGAAGGAAATAAGAACCCAAGACAGAAAAAACGCGGTAAAACTGCAATACTTACAGCGTACAAGAATGATCTCATTCCAGATATAAACAAAAAATAAATAAGACGACTGACAAAAAGAAACCTACCAATAAAACTACTGAAAAGAAAAGACCTGAAAAAAAGAAGCTGGAAAAGAAGAATAAAAACAAAAGACGCAAAAAAGAAAGTTACATGAATACTAGTTCATCTGAAGGCGATGAAAATGATCGTCCATGCTTATATTGTGGGTACTTATATTCACAGTCCACTGAAGGATGGGTTATTTGCAGCGTTTGCTATGGCTGGGCCCATAATTCCTGCGCAGGTGTAAACGAAGACGATGAAGAGGCACATATATGTGAACGTTGCCAACCAGATTAAAATGTGTACTCATTATGCCCCATAGCGTTTCCCATTTTGCCCCGATCATGGGGCAAGACGGGAAATTTGACATGTGTCATTAAGTTCCTATTTGCCAAAAAAATATGTGATTTAGCACCATAAAAGATTAAAATTATGTTAATTAAGAAGGTAAGTGTTAAAAAAAAAATACCTATGTCACTTCCACAATTAAGACGATCCTAACGACACCTCGTATGTTAAAATCCATCAAGCCGTTTAGGCTACAGGTGCAGAGCGTGCCAAAGAAATAGACATACATACATACATACTCTTGAATGAAAAACATTACCCTCCTTCTGGGGCAGTCGGGTAATAAGTACACTAAAGCAAGCGTTGGTGCTTTGAAGCGACTGCTACGTAGCCGACTCTCGTAGCATAAGACCTACGCGCGTCTGCGGCTTCGCGTGTCTACGGCTACGCGCGTCTACGACTACGCGCGTTTACAGCTAAGCTCGTCTACGGCTACGCTCGTCTACGGCTACGTGCGTCTACGGCTACGCGCGTCTAGGGCTACACTCGTCTACGGCTACGCTCGTCTACGGCTACGCTCGGCTACGGCTACGTGCACCTACAGCTATGCAATTCTATGGCAACGCAATTCTACGGCTACGCACATAAAATTTTCGATACCTTCTTCACACGTCCCAAAGTTAACTCCTTAGTATATAAACTTAAGTTTGCTTAAGTGTTTAATTGAAATACAAACTAGTGTAACGTAACAAAGTAACCAGATATACAGTTTATCTTTCCTTCGATGGTCCTTACAAAACCGCAAGTACATAGTTCAAAGATCAACGTATACTACACTTTCTTTACCAAGGCACAGTACCGTTTATTTCTAGCGAAAGTCCGTGCTTAAATAGTAATGGAGAACCCCTTTGAAGTTGAAACTTCCGAATTTTGAAGTGGACTCGGACTCGCTAGCGAACTTTGTCTTGGGCACTTTGTTATACTTACTTCGCCTAAGAGCATACCTACATAAAGGCCAGGGATGACCAACCGTCATCGATGTCTGAGGAGAGTTATCTCTTTGTATAATAATTATCTATACTAATTCAATACTGGGTGTTATTAATGTTAATAATAATAACTATACAGAGCGGTGCGCAATGATCATTGACATAACGGTCCCGCATGACGGGAACCTCGTGAAGGCCGAGAAAGATAAACAAATCAAGTATCTTGACTTGGCTCCCGAGATTGTCGACATGTGGGATGTGGACTCTGCGATCATTGTGCCGATAGTCGTATCAGCCAATGGCTTAATTGCCAAGAGCCTCGACCAACACCTAAGGAGGCTCTCGTTCGGCAGCTGGATTAAGGGCTTGATTCAGAAAGCTGTACCTACTCCTGGACACGGCTCGCATTGTTAGGAGGTTCCTCTCTGTGGAGCCCTGACCGCCGGTAGCTTGGACCCTGTTCCCGATACCGGTGGGCTACTATTTTTATATTTTTAAATGTTTTATATATTTTTTTTTATTCTGATATTTAAAAATATAATTTATATGTATGAAAAATGAAATAAAGGAAATAACTATACAAACTTGGTTGGGTACTTGGGTAGTAGATAGCTTATATTGATACATTAGGGAATTCAATACTTAGCCAATAAGCCTACATATCTACTCGTTTTATACATTTAGTGTTGGTTATGAACTCTGAACTACAGATTGTTGAAGTGCCCCTAGGTCTAAACCACAGTATAAATAAGTAACAGTATTACATCTTCATAGGAAACGGCTGAAACGACGCGCTTCAAATCTCAGTGTACGCAACAGTATTGAGTGAGCGCGGACGCGGAAGGTTTATCAACCGAGCGGCCGTAAGTAAATATTCTAAGGTCACTGCTGAGATATAACACTTTTACTTTATTATACGACAGCTAAAGGCTTTGCCCAACTAGAGTAGTTCATAAAAGTACTTTATCGAAGCGAATATGACTGCCCATTGGTCTAATGGTTGCAGCGTGACTACTGAGCGTGAGGTGGGGATGCAAGAAGTGCCAAAAAGTATCGATATATATCGTATCGATATTTAAAAAACATATCAATATCGATTTCGATATATCGAAAAAATATATCGATATTTCGGTGAAATTTTCAATTTTTTTAATAATAAAAATATTTAAAAAATATTTGTGAAGTTCAATTATATTTGTTTTTAATTCATAGACGAAACTAGGAAAAACTGTCTACTTTTTACGGCTCTAAATTGTGTTGCTATTGGAAATATTATATCGTATTTGATACATTTTCTATACTTGATATTTTATATCGATACATCGATATATCGAAATAATAAATATCGCCTTTAATGGCTCACAAACCATACTCATATATGTCCTATACAACTTCGCCCATAATGCTTACTGTATAAGTGTATATTCGCCCATTTACCCCATGTCATGTGCAATATTATACAATATAACCTATTATAAACTAGCACTGCAATCAATATTAAACAAATATATAAACTAGCACTGCAATAAATATTAAAAAACCGAATCGTTACCCGCCACCCTTTTAGACACCTACATAGAAATCGTTACATAAAACACTCGTAGATAAGTTTGTTCGGACAGCGCTAGTTTTCTGCCGCGTCCCGAAGATTTATAAGCTAAATCTGGAACAAAAGAATATTACAATTCTACTGATATATGTTACACCTGTGCTGAGTGACGTAATATCTTTGGGAATTAAATGTACGACTATTCATTTTAGCGCGGTTGAAGTTTCTTTAAGTACCTACTTGATGAAAGATCGAGGGCAAAATCTAGGGCTCTTCTAAAATTAAATGACTTAGGGCGAATTTCACCAATGAAATTGAATACTGCGCGTTCAGTTTCGTTGGTAAAATTCGCCCTTAGACATTTGAATGAGGTAATTCTAAACAAAGAAAAATTAGATAAGTAAATCTTGACGGGTGAGTGATGTAAGTGAATATGTGTACAGTATACAGTGTGGTTATAACGTGTGAATGAGTTCATTCGTCACAATCCAACTGGATTGTCTCAAATTCACCTTTAGAATTTTGTGAATTATGTTTCGGTAAAGAAAGTGAAAAATGCAAACTATAGCCTACACAGGCCACCATGTAAACATTGATTGCATGCAAGAAATTGAGCTAGTTTATAGCGGACACCTTTCTCTAGCAGTCGGACAGGTCTTCTTGTAGTACCTAAGTAAGAGGAACCGCCTTCTATTAATCATACTATTCTCTAAAATAACATATAACATCACGCCTGTATTTCCCGAAGGGTTAAGCAGAGGTGTACCTAACCTATGTATAGTAGGTATACCCACAATACACCAGTTATGTTTTAGTTCCATGTAATAAGGGGCGAGCATATTGCCGTCAACCGGGAACACATCCAGGCTCCGGGGTAGCAGCTCGGAATCTGGATGTGTATGCGGGAGAAATTCCGGATGTAAAAACCCAATAAAACTTTGCCCTACCCAGGAATCTAACCCAGAGTCTCATGCTCAGCAGTAGCCGTACCCCTAGACTAACAAGGCAGATATCGAAGAATAGGTAATAAACTACTTACGTAATACGTAGTGACACCTAGCGGCGGTACAGAGAACAAAATAAGCAAAAAACCAACCAACTACCCACTTCAGAATTCGCGACTCTTTTAGGTACATATACCGCACGCAAATCAAATATTTCCTACATTTGGTCACAGCTGCGACCATTTTTTCATTGAATGTAGGTTGAAAACGGACCCAGAAGCCTTGATACTGGGATATGAGAAGAATTCAAATATGACGTTTCGAATATGAATTCAGCTCAGTCGATAGAAAAGCCTGCGTTCTATTAAAAAAAAAACCAACCAAGTGCGAGTTGGACACGAAAGCACACGAAAAGTTCCGTACCACCTTATATTATTTTGCAAATAACGCCGAAAAAACACGTTTTTTTTATGGGGACCACCTTTAATTTTTAACTTTATTTTATTTTTTACCCGACTACGGCGAAGAACAAAGGAGGGTTATGATTTTTGACCGGTATGTATGTATGTTCACCTGTTCCCTCCTATCTTCTAAACCACTTATCACAATTTGACAAATGAGGTATCGTTGGAAGCGTCTTGATCGTCCTGGTGGCTATGTGACGACACATTAAATCAAAAATGGCGCCCTCTAGAGGACCTAAAGTCAGGAAAGAAAAAAAAAATTGTTAAATCGTACCATGTTGAGTATCAAATGAAAGGGCTTATTTGTTATGATAGTGTCAATAGAAATACACAATCTGTGAAAATTTCAACTGTCTACCTATTACGGTTCTTGAGATACAGCCCGCGGACACCCAGGCGGACAGCGGAGGCTTACTAACCCTTCGCTGTCTAGTCAAAGGGTTCCGTTTGGCACCCTTTGGTTACGGAACCCTAAAAATGGAACCTGATATTGTCAGTATATTCGCTTCATAACTCCATATGCTACTTTAACAAATTTCCCCGTTATATAAATAAAATTCGACTAAATAATTATGTAGGTATACAGTCAATTTCAAGAAACGAATTATGGTGATATAATTTATCCTGGTAGGCACTCAGGTATGTATTACCATGACAACGTTTTTCCATTTCGATTTGAAGATATTAAATAACGTAATGAGATCTTTTCTGATCTAAACATGTAAAGGCGCAGACAGGCGCGTCGGGACGGCACGACGCGACACCCCTAGAACAATTTCCGTGAAGTTTTCATAGAAATGATTCCTCCAGAGTCGCGTCGCACCTGTCTGCGGGAGCGTTGATGAAAATTCTGTAAATACCGAAATACTCCATGTACACTTTTGCGAATAATTAAATATTTATCACATTCCACACAATGAATTGCGAGCGTGATTACAATTCGATTAATTATGCCGATGTTAAGTTGGTACTGTTACTGAGTTCATGTTACGCACAGAACTAGATTTGAAACTTGTAACAGTGGGTCATCTTAGGGGCGGAAACCTGTCAATAACTGCTTTGTAAAAGCACCTTGTTAGTTATAGGAAAGCTGCCATAATCACTATCCTAGGCAAAAGAATGTAAAGACACATACTTATTATAAGTAGACAAGAGAACGCTGTTATTAATAAAAAGATTAGAACAGAAAGAAAATATGGTAATTTGTGGTATGACATGACGCAAAAAAAAAACACAAAAAATTAAAAGTTGGGGGTGAAAATTTGCGTTACAACCACACACACAGAGACAGAGCCACAGGGGTGGTATTCAGCGACAGCCAACGTTGACGTGATGACGTCAACCGGTGCAGCATAGAATGAGATACAAAATACGAAATAATAAAAAATATAATAAATAAATACACACCACCTATCATAGTGACTCGGCCCAGTCATTTATACGCGCGTGAACGCATGATTTACTATATTGCAGCTTCTACGAGTATATTATTCGTTGGTGATCGGCCGTTTCCGGGCTTGTTCGGATAATGAATTTCAATGAACTTTGGTTTATCATAATGGGAGAAAAACACGTGTGTTTTGCGAGTGCGACAATGTAAATTATTATTACATTATTCAACATCAACATAATCAAACAAGAATATTGTAGTCAGATGTAATTAGAGTAAAACTGTGATTACTGGTATTTTTGCGGCTTTATTATCATTTTGTTTAAGCAGAAATAAAACATAATTAATTTAATAATCACCCTTTGTTCAACGAAAT
Organism: Lithophane socia; assembly: GCA_947522985.1. NCBI lineage: Eukaryota > Metazoa > Arthropoda > Insecta > Lepidoptera > Noctuidae > Lithophane > Lithophane socia. The sequence goes on from OX383267.1 coordinate 6,167,464, forward strand.
TTTCAAACTGCTGGTTGACACTTCCCGTGACCCAAGGGCTGGCTTTTACCTTGGTCAGTTATTAAGCATTTCCATACAACGTGGCAATGCCAGCTGCAGTCTCATGGGTACATTAGCAGTCGACAGCGATGCGGAGGAATTTTTCGACGCCATATATTAGTTACCTAGTGTATTTTAATTTTATGTACCTCTACCTACTCCTTTATATTGAATACTTAATAAACATTATAGAGATGTTAATCACCCTATTTCTGGAAGCTGTTTCGTTGTCAGATTCCATGTTGTTAAAGATCTCTTTCCAAGGATCGTGTTACCCAGTAAATGGGTGTGGACGCCACATAGGCAGTCGCTCCATGTAAAATACTAGTATTCAGCGGCATACAGTTAGACTGAAAGCTGAATAATTGGAAAAAGGCTAGGCAGAAATGGCTGCATTAATTTTAAGTTAATGGCAATTCCAGACTATTTTTCGCCCTATCAGCGATATTTATGACTGTAAAGTTCACCGTCGAAACAAAGGCACTTGAGGCTTGTTGAAGTGAAAACTTCTTTAGGCGCGTTGAGCGCTTTTTGGGTGAACAAAAATCGTGGAACTCGCGTCATCGTCACCGTCACGCTTGAAGAAATGTTTTAAGCGCCATCTACCGTCTACCGTTTGGATTACGTTGAGGTTACGCACTGTTGCTTAGTTTTCACGTCTATCGGCAGTCCCCAAAGATTGCCCCGTACGTTTTATAACAATATCTAAGGAAGCATTGGGTCGCCGTCTTCAATAAAATTTGTGTATTTTAAACTCGCGTCATCGTCACCGTCACGCTTGAAGAAATGTTTATAGCGCCATCTACCGTCTACCGTTTGAATTACGTTGAGTTTACGCATTGCTTAGTTTTCACTTCTATGGGCAGTCCCCAAAAACTGCCCCGTACGTTTTATAACAATATCTAAGGAAGCATTGTGTCGCCGTCTTCAATAACATTTGTGTATTTCAGGGCCTCGGTGTGACTCAGTTGTCTCGAGTTTTAGGGATTTGTCCACCCAGCCGCCTCAATCTGCGCCCGTCGGGGGCTGTTACAATGAAATATGAGTATTATAACCAACTTTATAGCCGTTTTATTTCATTTCTACACCAAACAGTTTCGTATTTTTGTTTATTTGCATGTATATGAGAACATTTGTTGGTGTTAACGCTGATGAATTCGAAACTAAATCAGAATGCTCTTGTAAAAAAATGTATTTTGGAGAATAAAATAAAACAATTGCTTGTGGAATACAATTTCTAAGTACGATTATTTATTATACATACATAAACTCAAGCCTTCTTCCCATGGGGGTAGGTAGGCACTTAGACAGAAAATATAGAACACTTAATTGGTGATGTTCTTCAGAAAGATCAGGTGCGTAGTACTCGCAACCGGCGTGCGTATGAACATTTTTTTATTATTAATACAAATAATTCTTTATACTTTATAAGGTAAGTACCTACTTGCTGAAAAGTCTACGATTCCCAATAAGCGTTCCATAACACACTATAAGCAATACATCAAACCTCGTTTATTGATGATCACGGAACGCTACAAAACTAACGAATTCATATTTTATGCCATACTCATCTATTACCATAACTATCCTTGGTTATCGGGGGCACGTACTGCATGATTTGTTTCTGAAGTCTCATAACGATCCTATTGGCCGAGATAGCATCTTGCGGCATGAATATTGGCCAATACGGTAATAACAGCGATAGTGCCCATTCGTAGTAATAATTACTTGGTTAAAGGCTTGATGCCTTTCCAGTTATAGTGGAGATGTAGTGTGCGTGTTTATAAGCTTGAGGTCTCTCTCTTAGTGACCAATAAAGATCTTAATCGTATATACCCCATATCGGGTTTTCGGTGTTAATGTATTATCGTTTCTCGGTACTGCGCTGTCGAAATTACTTAGCAGTTCTAGTGGTTATTAAGTTTGTTGATATTTCTTGAAGTGTTCCATTAAAAGTTACTTGTAAAAGATAAAAAAGATAAAAGATAATTTATTTGTTAAACATGCGGTTACATAAACTGACTGATCAGACATGCAAGGTATCGAATTCATAGATGTGTGTGCGTCCATGTTTTGCCAATAACGGCGTACAAATTTTGTAAGTATAGAATATTACATTCAATTGCACTTTACATATTAATATAGTCATTCTAAATTCATCTAATTGATTACAAAATACAAAACAAATAAATAATAATTGATGTCAAGATAATATAAATGATGTATAGTATATAGTCAAAATAGATTAAATTATGTCCAGAATATTCATTAATAAGCAGTCAAATAGAATCATTCAAAATTGATTTAAGATTCAAATTATTAATCATAGAAAATCAATAAATTTCAATTTTTCATTTCATTTTAAATATGTATATTAGAAGTCGGAATAGAAAAGTCCTGTTCATTTAAAAAATCTATAACATTGTAAAACACTTTACTAACTAAAAAATTCCTCAGCTTATTTTTGAAAAGTGACAAGGGCAGTTCTCTCCAACTTTTCGGTAATTTATTAAATATGATAGGAGCCATACCGAAGATACTTTTGCGCATGAGGGTTGTTCTCGCAGTTTGAGAGCATATCCTGCTATTGTCGCGCCTATTACGTGGGACTACTTCATCTAATCGTTTAAATCGGTGTGGATTTGTTTTGACAAAAACAGCCACTTCTAAAATGTACAGACATGGCAAAGTAAGAATTTTATATTTTTTAAAGTAAGGCACGCAACTATCAGTAGGTTTCATTTTAAATATTGAACGAACGCATCTCTTTTGAGCCTTGAACACCGTGTCTTTTTCTGTTGAGTTTCCCCAAAAAATGACACCGTAGCGCAGATGAGATTCTGTTAAACCATAGTATGCTTTAAGTAATGCCTCCACACTTATTATAGATGACAGTGTGTGCAGGGCATAGGCAGATTTATTGATTTTTTTGCACAGGATTTCGATATGGGTTTTCCAATTCAGTTTTTTGTCAATGTGGAGCCCTAAAAATTTTGTTGTTTCTACTTCTTCTATAGGCTGGTCATCGTAGTGTATATTTAAGTTACTCTTGCTATTGATCCGTTGACTAAAATGTATTAATTTAGTTTTTGTCAGGTTAATTTTTAAGTTATTGTCGTCTAGCCACTTTACCATTAGATTTAAAGAATCATTTATGTCACTTTCATAAGTATCAACACTTTTAAAAGGTATCGTTATGGTGCTATCATCGGCAAATAGTGTCAGAGGTTGAGGGATGCCTCTCGGTAGATCATTAATGTATAATATAAATAAAGGAGGCCCTAGAACACTCCCCTGTGGCACACCAAACGAAATTATACGTTCTGAGGATTGAGATACAATTTCATGTTTACTTTTCATATTAATGTGGTTTATATTTGTTATTTGAGTTCTGTTATGTAAGTAAGATTTAATTAGATTGTTGATATTTCCTCTAATTCCATATGCTTCAAGTTTATTTAAAAGTGTACCATAATGCACATAGTCAAAGGCTTGCGTCATGTCACAAAATACGCCACAGACCGGATTCCTCTTATCCACGTTAAATGTAACATTATATAAAAAATCATAAATAGTCATATTAATCGTTTTACCTATTCTAAATCCTTTCTGTTCCTCGCATATAATATTATGTCTTTCTATAAATGAATTTAGTTCCTTGTAAATGTATTTCTCAAATATTTTAGAAATTACAGGAATTAGTGATATAGGCCGATAGTTTTCCATTAACTCCCTATCTGCTTTCTTAAATAGTGGCTTGACGATAGAGACTTTTAGAGCTTGAGGGTAAACGCCTGTAATGGGTAAAGTATCTGCGCTTAGGACCTATTTATGTAATGGGCCAGACTTTTGTAAATAATGTTCTTATTTTTATTTTCGAATTAGATACAACATAAAGTGTTTGAAATAGTATTCGTGTTCCCTTTCTCATTTTTATGCTGTACGCATTTATGTAACGTGATTTAATTTTCGCAAGGTTCGCAATAGTTGTGAATGAAATTGTGTATTGAGCCCGTAGGCTAAGATTCTTAGAATGTATCGAAAAATCCAAATACAAATACCGCAAGATACACAAAATCCGAGGCGCAAAATACAATGAATTGAATCCAGTCAGTTAGTCTAGACCTATAGAGTATGTTTCACGTTCCTCTTGTGAAAATCCTTATTATGTTTCCGTTCTTTAATTAAATTCGAGTCAATTGACAAAGCAATTTCGAATCCTCTCGTTACGTTGTTTATTATTTTTTAGCTTAGTAAATAGCTTCTATTGTAGATTGCTTCACGATACAAAATTTTTATTTTAAAATTCAATTTCGATCAGAGAATGGAAAAAGAAGTAATGATTTAATAAACTGTTCCTTTAAAAAGATCATAATTGGTCCCAAAAATAAATTCCCATTTAGATCGCTCTAAATAAATTATCATGTTAACAAAAAAACGAAAAGAAGGTAACTACCCTAATAAAACGACAACCAATACAAATAATTCATAAAAATGCGAATAATCAAATTGCCTCTATTGTGAATTTGGAGGGAAATTACAGAGACAGACCGAGAAAGGGAGACAAGCAGACGCGAACGACGTCATTTTAGGGAAAGCAGCCGTTTCATGGAATAAATTATTTTCTGGGGAGTTATAAAACGAAAGTGTCCCTATGTAATAGGGTTTAGAGAGTTGAACTGTCGATGTTGGTACAATCACAGCGTGTTCAACCACCGCGGTGTATTTTGACCTTTGTTTTGCGTAGGTGGTCTTAATGAGTTTGAGGTAAACAAAACTTTTAGTACGTCTATTGTGGTGAGCGGTGGCCTGGTTTTTGCACAGAATAGTACAGAAGGCGCACTCCACCTTTTAGGTATGAAGCTGGACCTCAATTTATTTTCCGGCCACACTGTATAAGTATAGGTAACCTTAAGTAATATAGTATATACCTACTTTTCAGAAAAGTTAGTAGCAAGGCAAGTATCTTTTCGGAATTAAATTGAATACTCGTAATGTACCGTAACTGCATTCAAACTGCAAAGCCGTTGGAGTGCAGTTGTAATGCAGTCTGTCTGATGGCAGCCTAATACTTAGTAGGTGCTTATCAAGGAGAAGATTTTTAAAAGAGAATATATAAAAAGGCACGAGAAGTTCCTGTTACGGAGAAAATAGTTATCATTTGTAGTATTAAACTAGTAGGGTAACCTGAATAAGTGGGATCTCAAGGGACCTAGGATTATTTATCACAGAGGTGTCTCATTTACCCTATTTCCAAAATAGTCGGGTTTTACGACAGTTGTCTTACTTAGGCCCCGCTAGGACAGGTTGAAATATAAATACAGTTTTTTTTTCACATAAAGAGGACAGGTCATATGTTTCGTCACCTGCCCTGGTCTTTATTCAAATTATTCAAGAGGCTATTGAACTACAAAGTCCCAATTATAGAAGTAAAAATCGAACAAGAGGTTTCATTATTCCCAGTAACCGGAATTTCAATGCAAAAGTGTCGGAACCTCATTGTAGTAGAGGTTTCTCACATATCCAGGGCCCACTTTAGCAATTAACACTGTAACTAGATTTTAATGCACTTAATAAAGTTTTTTGTTCATAAAAATTCAATAAGTAGATTTTTTCGTATAATATCATTGAATCATCAAACTAATCAGTTCTGCTATTTATTTTAATAAATTCTAGAATAAACCGTCAAATAGAAGACGTCAACAGCACCTGATGCTGAACAGAAAAACTTAAAAGAAAAACATCCGAAACAGTCGTTTGTTAAAATTCTTGACTTTACGTGAAAAGCTAAGTTTTCTTGAAGAAAAATGAAAAGAAGCTGAATCCCGCCGACAAGATCTAGCATACTATTTATTATACCTTTATTCATCTGTATTGCAACATGTAATTTGTACATATAAAACACATTACATTACAATACATTTATTTTATTTATTGTCGCTAATAAATACAAATATGACGAAATCAAATTCGAAACCGACAAACAAACCTACGATTACTTAGTTATTCTATTATTAAGATGTAGTTGATATTCAATAATATGATTCACTATCGGAATTATGTGTACTAACTCAACAATATAAAACAATACAAACAACAATAATACAAAACGGTCAGCAGCGAAAGTTCATTAACAATGTCACATAGGTAGTAGGTACCTACATTCCAAAAAACTGTTTTTCATAATGTTTTCATAGTTAAGATAAAAAAATAAAAAAAGTAATAAAAACTAAAACCCAACTACGACTGAAAAGGTATAAACAAGACACCACAGACAGACAAATTAAAAATCCGGAGTCACACGTGTTAGGGCGGCATAAATCGAACAGATTACGTGTGACTCCGGATTTTTAATTTGTCTGTCTGTGGTGTCTTGTTTATACCTTTTGAGTCGTAGTTGGGTTTTAGTTTTTATTAAGTACTTTTTTTTTTAAATTATTTTGGGGTTATAATATATATATTTTTGAAATGTGCTCATTAAGGCCTTTCATTTGATACCCAACATAGTACGATTAAACAATATTTTTTTTTAAGTTCCTGACTTAGTTCCTCTAGAGGGCGCCATTTTTTATTTAATGTGACGTCACATAGCCTATAACCAGCGGACAATCACGACGCTTCTAACGATACCTGATTTGTCAAATTGTGATGAGTGGTTTAGAAGATACAAGGGAACAGATGAACATACATACATACATACATACCGGTCAAAATCATAACCCTCCTTTTTCTTCGCCGTAGTCGGGTAAAAATTGAAGTGTTAATCGAGTTTTGTTGCTATCCTTACCAACAGAACAACATATTTACCTATTCATAACATCACGCCTGTAATCCCCGAAGGGTTAGGCAGAGGTGTACACACGTTTGGGTCCCATGTAATAGGGGGCGAGCATATTGCCATTTGCCACTAACCGGGCACAAATCCAGACTTCGGGCTGCTACTGAGAAATCCCTGACGGAAAAATCCAATAATAATTTGCCTGACTTGAAAATCGAGTCCAGGACCTCATTTATGAACTTACCTTTGTTTTATGATAATCCGTACTTTAAACCTTGTTTGGTACATAAGCCTACACATACCATAGGTACGTACATACAAGAGCCAATTGATAGATGACGTGTATTGCAGAAACACGTATGCTGAGGCACGGGGTTCTCACAAGGGAATTTCTGTTATTAAATTTTACTTCCCCAACTTTATTGGTGTGCTATGAATATCCTCCTACTATTTTAGCCAATTATATTGCTGATATGGAGGCTTCCTGGAGGATATACTGTCTATGAAAAAATGGGTGGTATCATCTGACGGCAAACTATAGAACCGCGGGCACTCATTGGGCAAATTAAATTGCACGCGCTGCCCCAGCATCCTGTTACACACTTCCGTCCCTTTTTACGAAATTACTCCCACAGATTGCAGGAAAGCGAGAGGAATGATGTGACACCTCGAAAATAAAATATTAGGTAATGTTGTAATGGTATCAGATATACTGAAAGTAAGAAAATTGTAATATCAATCAATTAACTTATTGAGATTGTCTATATTGTCTATTCAGCAGAATTATTTTATTCAGAAAGCTAGAAAAATTAAATGAACGAAGTCCTTGCCTACCTATTCAAGAAGGAAATAATGTCCAATAATAATGTCCAATAATTGCTTACGTGATCAAAAATAAGTTATTTTATAACATGAAATTATTTGAAGACTCCATTCAATAGAAGCAATTAATTTTTTTTCCTTTTTATTGTCTTTGTACAAACTTACAAGATACATAATTTCGCTAATTTTGATTTCCTGGAACTGTGATTTATTGTCTAATCAAATAGGGCTGTTGCTTCTTGTAATAATTTTACTCACTAGACAAAGTAAGTTAGAATGTCAAGCAAACGTCCGATGTCCTCGACAGCTCGTAACAGACTGATGACGTACTCTCTCAGGTGGACAGTTGACATGACATTTGGCAGCTTGTGATGCCAATCTTCAATGCACTTCGTCACTGAATGAAGGGTGCTGTCCAGTGACGATTGAGCCTTGATGAAAAGATGACGTCATTTCTGGGACCTCAAAACACATTGTTCTGCGACTGACACTTTCAATGTAGGTAATTAAAACCAAGTGGAATATACTTACGTTGGTATCTACATAGTACATACGCAGTCAATCTTAATCACGGGTAATTTAAATATCACGAATTGTCACCTTGATTTGTCAGTGCTCACGCGCATAATCTCAGATTATTTTTAGTTTATTCAACAGAGGTGTTGGAAAAATCATGGTTCCTCAGGTACTCCATGTAGTCAAAATTGAATTGAATCGTAATATTCTGGACACCCTGTAAACAAGGCTTTACATCGTACCATAAGGCCTATCGTCCATGACCTCACTCAAAAGTAACGTTTAACAAACTCAAATAACGAATGAGTTAGAATTAATTCAGGCGTGACTTTGCGGAAATCTATTATACAATATAATAGACGTAGATATATTTAGTAACCTATTCCGCTAACTATTCTTCAAGAGTCATTAAAAACCCTATAAGAAATCGACAAGTGTTTTACCTCTCAACGAGGCATCCTCAGGATGACGATTGACCAGTCGCAAACCAGAACATGACGTGTTGCCACGCCGAGCGACTCTGCACCCAGCGCTCGGCGTATTTCATCAATGAGTAGCCAGAATGTCACACCACTAGTATTTCAATGGACGTCCGTACACGATGCAACCAATGTGCGCTATTATAATTTCTAAGTCACGGCATCACGATAGAAGTAAAATGTGTGGAAATATATGCAAACGATAACGTTATAACGTGCATGTGTTTCTATACATTTAATGGTCGCTGATGTCTTCGATAATGTCGTCACGTTAGTTACTACAAATAAAAAATAAATATTAAAAAGAAAACAAATAAAAAATGTAAAGTGCGTTGTAAGAAATTATTTGGCAAGTGTGCCTCGCGGCTGCGCCAGTTCTGCAAAAAATGCCAGACAACTAGTGCCTGACGCTGGTTTTCAACTGGACCTGAAGTGTGAGGTGACGGATGTACGTCGGGCCTAACAGTCAACAAATCCTATTTCAAACGAACACCGGATGATCCTGTTACCTTTGTATCCGTAAAAGTTCGCGCATATACTCCAGACCACTCCATTTGATTGATACACTTTTTTCCGGTCATCTGGGTATTAACAACTTCATCACTTATTTTCTTCCCGAAGGATGGGCTGGTTTTGTTTGTGGGTAAATAGCATATGTACAGGAAAATTTTCAACTTTGTAGAGCGTTGTCTTTGTCACTAATAACTATGCGACAGTTTCTTTATAAGGTTCATTGTGTCATTTTAACGGCTGTGATAAAAATATGGACCCTGGACTACTTCAATCTGACATATAGTTTGTAAATGGAACAGTCTCGTGTGTTCGATCTGTCAAGTGTGCGTCAACATTTTTCCGCTACGATAATCTTCTAAATAAATCTACACTAATATTATAAAGAGGATAGATTTGTATTTTTGTGTGTATGTTTGTAATGAATAAACTCAAAAACTACTGCGCCGATTTCCAAAATTCTTTCACCATTAGAATTAGCTACATTCACCCTGAGCAACATAGGTTATAATTTATAAATATTATATATATAGGGCGAAGCCGCTGGCGGCAGCTAGTTAGTTATATAAAGTAATTCGCCCCTTTATCATTTCATCAGGCTCGTTGCTGTATTTGGAACTAAAATTAATGTTTATTGTAGTTTTTTATGGTTGTAAATAAATCCGGCTGAGAAGACCACAGGAAATGTAAACATACCAATTGCATGCAAAGAGAATTTACTTAGTAGAGTAACTAAGAAGTAGTTACTTTACTAAGTAAAGTTTGGTTGGTCGCTAATTTTCTAAGAGCGGGCAAATCCTCTTATCTTTAGCAAAACTGAAAGAATGAAATACGTTCATACATACGTAAATACTAAGAGCAATCTGAAAACAGCAGCACAACCGCTTATTACCATAGCAGAATAGCGTTTACAAGACAAAGATTTGTTGAAAAAAAAGCCAGTTCAGCCAGCAATAATTTAAACATCCATAGAACGGGACCCACAGAAACGTCTTATTAACAAATAATACTTGACGGCAAATGTTCTAGAATACAAATTAGACGAGAGATGCAATTTCACGGAGTGATGTGACGGTTTGAACAGCTTCCAACATTTCAGACGCAGGAATTTCCAATAGGAAATGATTATTTTTCAGTATTAGCTTATATTCTAGTCGGCTCACGTTTAGTATTCATGCAATAACAGCGACACTTCAGCGTTTTCTTTTTAAATGTAATATTTCTGGGGTATTCTGCTGCTTGCCTGTCGGCGCTGCACGTTTTGTACGATCTTATAGTTTCGACGTGTGTAATCGTAGTTATGTGAGAACGAATAAGGAAAGAGACTATATCTATATTTGTATTTCTTAATTTGAATTCGATGCATGTATGATAAGTTGTATGTTATCGATCTTTAACGATATCGCAATACTGTTAGCGAATCAATCGTTTAATCCAATGTGGCTGTGTGTGGTTGGCGGTGTCGTTTTGATTTATGGCAAGTTAGGTACTAAATTGACGAAATTAACTCGTCCAAAAAAGAAAAAGTACTAGTAAACCATTTTACTAAAAACTTTGCTCATCAACAATTCATTGGAAACGATAGAGCGTTTGTTGGTGATAATAATAGTGATAAATGAAGGTACTACCTATCACTAAACTAAGCCAGTGGGCATTATTTTCTTAGCCTTGGTGTATGCTCTATAGATCTAAATCAATAATGGTTCTAAAAATAAACTTTTAAATTATGTGAGCATCTAAACGTTTCTATTAAACTTAGTAGACAAGAGACTCTTAACAAGCACGAAAGGAAAAAAAAAAACGGAAACTTCAGACGGACGTACAATCATTTAATGAATTCGCAATTTGCATACCGACAACGACCCAAGAAAAAAGTAAGGATTTATATAGAGAGGAACGAAAACATCGGAAAAGCTTGTAATTTTTGCTCGCTTGTTCAGCGCACACAATATGATTGAAATAGGTTGATCAAATTATTTGACTGCAATAGTCACAAACCAAATACGTGAACAAATTTTTATATCAATTGAATTTGCTGTTTGTGGAGTACTATTTTGGAATATGAACCTTTGTTTTGTTAAGTTATATCGAGACCTAATTATTAGTAGAGCAAAAGCTGAGTTGTACTCACTTAAATGATACAGACACACCTCTATAATTGTCAAACAACTCTATAATATCTAAAGTTGCTGCTACTTCGTCGTTCTGTAATCGTGCTCTTGTCTCTCCTATTATTGGTGTCCCTTTTGTTCCGTCTTTAAATTAAAGACTATTGACCTTAACTTTTTCCTTTGCCAATGCCCAGTCCCGTACTATTAGTAACTGAAGTAGATCGGACTAATTACAGGAAACACTACCGTGGCAAAGTATCATCTGTTCCCGTCTGTACCTAATTTAAAAAATTCAAAGGGGACCATTAACGTTCAGTTAAAATACTCATCTATATGTTGAAACGTGTACAGTCGATCCGAAAAGTAGGAACGTTCGGAAAGAGTTACCGAATTCATGAAGTGCAATTCCACTTAGCTTTGGGTCGGTAAAACGCTGATGCGGACGTGGTAATTTGGGTAATTTTTCGACGAGAAGCGTCAGTTCGGCGGTCAAAAGGAATGATTCCATTTCAGTCGATGTGCTCTCACGTAGTTCTAGTAGTTGTATTAATTAAATGCAAGCCCCTGAGTCCATTTTACGAGCCCCGGTAGAGTGGAACTCGTTTCGTTTATCCGCTTCCACTCATAAGCAATTACTTTGCCGAAACGACTTTCCGAGGGACCACGAACGTGCAAAGAAATTAAGCTTTGCGGATTTTAGGACATTAATAGTGGTTAGAGATTTGAGTGTGGTGTGTCAGGATATCTGTTGAATGTCGCGGAGTGTACAGAATGGGAGAATATTCATTTGGCATGCAGAGAAAAAAAAAAAAATTGTTTTTGGTTTTATAAGGATGCGGTTCTCATTCTTCCCCTATTGCCAAATAGGGGAAGAATGAGAACCGCATCCTTATAAAACCAACAACAAACAATTTTTTTTGGCAATAGGGGAAGAATGAGAACCGCATCCTTACGTACCATATAAGATAAAATATGGCAAAATATTTTATGGATTCAAGTGCCGGGCCGTCTGTCCTCATACATAAACGTCACGTTATGTCGAAAATACTGTAGCATTAATTTTGAAATACATATAATGTTAGGATTGATGCTAGGTGCTATGTTTGACGAAAGCACGATTACATAAAATTGTCTCTATTGAAAAAAAAAAAAAAAGTTACCTCTCAACCAAATTATAAACCGCTGGTATTCAAAAAATGCTTCTTATTAGATCATGAAACTTTGCTTAATAACTGAAATAACTATCAAGCAGGTATAAGTTTTTTTTTTTTAATTACCAAGTTTTTCTCCGTAAAAATCAATTACCTAAACTTTTCAAGCCTTGGAGCCGCCAGCACTCCTGATCTCACTCAGTCCGCGAGTAGTATGGTGCGAGCGAGATATAAAGTGAATTTAAGATAAGGTAGTATAGGCTCTACAATTAAATGATTTGCCTTAAGTCAGCTGCTACTCAGACCAAATAAAAAACCAAGACAGAGCGCTGTCAACAGTGACGTGAGGCCGGTTTCGTAAACATTGGTGCACTTAGTGAGGTGTAGTTTGATTATAAATGGTTGTAAATCTGTGCGTGTGAGCGTGGTGGAGGTGGAGTTTTGGCATGCTTCACTGTATTGTTTGCAGCGCTATGTTTTGGTTTTTTAATTAGTCTGAGTTAAGCTAGCACACGCCAATAACTTGATCTAGAAGTTATATTGACGAATAGTTTACATGTTATCACAAACAAATGCACCTAGATTGGATGCCCGCATAGCGTTATTAGAATCTTTGTGTGTACACGGATTTAATAACTTGCTTTGGCTTTACAATTTACGGAACTGCTCTGTGTTAGCAGTTTCAATGGAGACCCAAATTACTATGTTAGTTTGGACTAAAACCAAGCTGAAATGCCCGGGTTACACGAGGCTAGTTTTTGAAGCTAGGACAGCAAGATTGTGCTAGTAAGCTAGTCACTCTGGCCTCGTGTATACAGAACTATCCTTGCCCCTATAAAGCTAGTGAGAAATATAGTAAGCTAGTGTGATAATTAAATACTATGGGGTTCTATTTTTGACCCCACCCCCGGTTTTGCTATCCTGACTTGTATACTAGCCTCATGTGGCCGGCGAAACTATTACCCAATCGTATCATTTTACTCTACGGACTAACAACTGTAATGCTACTTGGCTTGAAATTTCCTAGCCCCGTGTAAGCAACTCTAGCATGTGCCAAGCCAGGATATTACTTGCTTGCTATCCTAGCTCCAAAAACTACCCTGTGTAACCCGGGCATAACTCCGTTCTACCAAAATACCATTTTAATATTTATAACCAGTATCTTGTGCAAGATTTGTCTGCTTAATCGCAGTGACATGTGCACACAGTGATAGATATATTTAGTAACCTATTCCGCTAACTATTCTTCAAGAGTCATTAAAAACCCTATAAGAAATCGACAAGTGTTTTACCTCTCAACGAGGCATCCTCAGGATGACGATTGACCAGTCGCAAACCAGAACATGACGTGTTGCCACGCCGAGCGACTCTGCACCCAGCGCTCGGCGTATTTCATCAATGAGTAGCCAGAATGTCACACCACTAGTATTTCAATGGACGTCCGTACACGATGCAACCAATGTGCGCTATTATAATTTCTAAGTCACGGCATCACGATAGAAGTAAAATGTGTGGAAATATATGCAAACGATAACGTTATAACGTGCATGTGTTTCTATACATTTAATGGTCGCTGATGTCTTCGATAATGTCGTCACGTTAGTTACTACAAATAAAAAATAAATATTAAAAAGAAAACAAATAAAAAATGTAAAGTGCGTTGTAAGAAATTATTTGGCAAGTGTGCCTCGCGGCTGCGCCAGTTCTGCAAAAAATGCCAGACAACTAGTGCCTGACGCTGGTTTTCAACTGGACCTGAAGTGTGAGGTGACGGATGTACGTCGGGCCTAACAGTCAACAAATCCTATTTCAAACGAACACCGGATGATCCTGTTACCTTTGTATCCGTAAAAGTTCGCGCATATACTCCAGACCACTCCATTTGATTGATACACTTTTTTCCGGTCATCTGGGTATTAACAACTTCATCACTTATTTTCTTCCCGAAGGATGGGCTGGTTTTGTTTGTGGGTAAATAGCATATGTACAGGAAAATTTTCAACTTTGTAGAGCGTTGTCTTTGTCACTAATAACTATGCGACAGTTTCTTTATAAGGTTCATTGTGTCATTTTAACGGCTGTGATAAAAATATGGACCCTGGACTACTTCAATCTGACATATAGTTTGTAAATGGAACAGTCTCGTGTGTTCGATCTGTCAAGTGTGCGTCAACATTTTTCCGCTACGATAATCTTCTAAATAAATCTACACTAATATTATAAAGAGGATAGATTTGTATTTTTGTGTGTATGTTTGTAATGAATAAACTCAAAAACTACTGCGCCGATTTCCAAAATTCTTTCACCATTAGAATTAGCTACATTCACCCTGAGCAACATAGGTTATAATTTATAAATATTATATATCGGGTGTAAAAAGACACTTAACGAAGCCGAAAGCCACTTGTTATTCCCATCATTGTGATCATTTTTTTCTTCTGGACCATACCTGGGAACCTTCTGGTTACGGAGATATTGAAGGTCAAAGTTCCAACTTTTTCAGAGATTGTATACAGAAAGCAAGTTTTAAATGTTCTAAATTAATTTTAAATACCCCCACAAACCCTGAACTGTTGCATGCACCCATAAACACAATACTTTACGTGCGTTACGTTGCGCACTACCGTAAACAGCGATTTTTCACACCAAAAATAAAAGTTGTTTCCCAGTAATTATTTTTATGCTATGTTACTTAATTTGATGTACAGAATGCGTAGCTGACGGCTATGTGATGGGTCTTTTTACACCCTGTATATAGGGCGAAGCCGCTGGCGGCAGCTAGTTAGTTATATAAAGTAATTCGCCCCTTTATCATTTCATCAGGCTCGTTGCTGTATTTGGAACTAAAATTAATGTTTATTGTAGTTTTTTATGGTTGTAAATAAATCCGGCTGAGAAGACCACAGGAAATGTAAACATACCAATTGCATGCAAAGAGAATTTACTTAGTAGAGTAACTAAGAAGTAGTTACTTTACTAAGTAAAGTTTGGTTGGTCGCTAATTTTCTAAGAGCGGGCAAATCCTCTTATCTTTAGCAAAACTGAAAGAATGAAATACGTTCATACATACGTAAATACTAAGAGCAATCTGAAAACAGCAGCACAACCGCTTATTACCATAGCAGAATAGCGTTTACAAGACAAAGATTTGTTGAAAAAAAAGCCAGTTCAGCCAGCAATAATTTAAACATCCATAGAACGGGACCCACAGAAACGTCTTATTAACAAATAATACTTGACGGCAAATGTTCTAGAATACAAATTAGACGAGAGATGCAATTTCACGGAGTGATGTGACGGTTTGAACAGCTTCCAACATTTCAGACGCAGGAATTTCCAATAGGAAATGATTATTTTTCAGTATTAGCTTATATTCTAGTCGGCTCACGTTTAGTATTCATGCAATAACAGCGACACTTCAGCGTTTTCTTTTTAAATGTAATATTTCTGGGGTATTCTGCTGCTTGCCTGTCGGCGCTGCACGTTTTGTACGATCTTATAGTTTCGACGTGTGTAATCGTAGTTATGTGAGAACGAATAAGGAAAGAGACTATATCTATATTTGTATTTCTTAATTTGAATTCGATGCATGTATGATAAGTTGTATGTTATCGATCTTTAACGATATCGCAATACTGTTAGCGAATCAATCGTTTAATCCAATGTGGCTGTGTGTGGTTGGCGGTGTCGTTTTGATTTATGGCAAGTTAGGTACTAAATTGACGAAATTAACTCGTCCAAAAAAGAAAAAGTACTAGTAAACCATTTTACTAAAAACTTTGCTCATCAACAATTCATTGGAAACGATAGAGCGTTTGTTGGTGATAATAATAGTGATAAATGAAGGTACTACCTATCACTAAACTAAGCCAGTGGGCATTATTTTCTTAGCCTTGGTGTATGCTCTATAGATCTAAATCAATAATGGTTCTAAAAATAAACTTTTAAATTATGTGAGCATCTAAACGTTTCTATTAAACTTAGTAGACAAGAGACTCTTAACAAGCACGAAAGGAAAAAAAAAAACGGAAACTTCAGACGGACGTACAATCATTTAATGAATTCGCAATTTGCATACCGACAACGACCCAAGAAAAAAGTAAGGATTTATATAGAGAGGAACGAAAACATCGGAAAAGCTTGTAATTTTTGCTCGCTTGTTCAGCGCACACAATATGATTGAAATAGGTTGATCAAATTATTTGACTGCAATAGTCACAAACCAAATACGTGAACAAATTTTTATATCAATTGAATTTGCTGTTTGTGGAGTACTATTTTGGAATATGAACCTTTGTTTTGTTAAGTTATATCGAGACCTAATTATTAGTAGAGCAAAAGCTGAGTTGTACTCACTTAAATGATACAGACACACCTCTATAATTGTCAAACAACTCTATAATATCTAAAGTTGCTGCTACTTCGTCGTTCTGTAATCGTGCTCTTGTCTCTCCTATTATTGGTGTCCCTTTTGTTCCGTCTTTAAATTAAAGACTATTGACCTTAACTTTTTCCTTTGCCAATGCCCAGTCCCGTACTATTAGTAACTGAAGTAGATCGGACTAATTACAGGAAACACTACCGTGGCAAAGTATCATCTGTTCCCGTCTGTACCTAATTTAAAAAATTCAAAGGGGACCATTAACGTTCAGTTAAAATACTCATCTATATGTTGAAACGTGTACAGTCGATCCGAAAAGTAGGAACGTTCGGAAAGAGTTACCGAATTCATGAAGTGCAATTCCACTTAGCTTTGGGTCGGTAAAACGCTGATGCGGACGTGGTAATTTGGGTAATTTTTCGACGAGAAGCGTCAGTTCGGCGGTCAAAAGGAATGATTCCATTTCAGTCGATGTGCTCTCACGTAGTTCTAGTAGTTGTATTAATTAAATGCAAGCCCCTGAGTCCATTTTACGAGCCCCGGTAGAGTGGAACTCGTTTCGTTTATCCGCTTCCACTCATAAGCAATTACTTTGCCGAAACGACTTTCCGAGGGACCACGAACGTGCAAAGAAATTAAGCTTTGCGGATTTTAGGACATTAATAGTGGTTAGAGATTTGAGTGTGGTGTGTCAGGATATCTGTTGAATGTCGCGGAGTGTACAGAATGGGAGAATATTCATTTGGGATGGAGAGAAAAAATTTTTTTTTTGTTGTTGGTTTTATAAGGATGCGGTTCTCATTCTTCCCCTATTGCCAAATAGGGGAAGAATGAGAACCGCATCCTTATAAAACCAACAACAAAAAATTTTTTTTGGCAATAGGGGAAGAATGAGAACCGCATCCTTACGTACCATGTAAGATAAAATATGGCAAGATATTTTATGGATTCAAGTGCCGGGCCGTCTGTCCTCATACATTAACGACACGTTATGTCGAAATTAATTTTGAAATTAATATAATGTTAGGATTGATGCTAGGTGCTATGTTTGGCGAAAGCACGATTACATAAAATTGTCTCTATAGAAAAAAAAATACAAAGTTACCTCTAAACCAAATTATAAACCGCTGGTATTCAAAAAATGCTTCTAATTAGATCATGAAACTTTGCTTAATAACTGAAATAAGTACCAATCAGGTATAAGTTTTTTTTTTTAATTACCAAGTTTTTCTCCGTAAAAATCAATTACCTAAACTTTTCAAGCCTTGGAGCCGCCAGCACTCCGTCCTGCTCTCACTCAGTCCGCGAGTAGTATGGTGCGAGCGAGATATAAAGTGAATTTAAGATAAGGTAGTATAGGCTCTAAAATTAAATGATTTGCCTTAAGTCAGCTGCTACTCAGACCAAATAAAAAACCAAGACAGAGCGCTGTCAACAGTGACGTGAGGCCGGTTTCGTAAACATTGGTGCACTTAGTGAGGTGTAGTTTGATTATAAATGGTTGTAAATCTGTGCGTGTGAGCGTGGTGGAGGTGGAGTTTTGGCATGCTTCACTGTATTGTTTGCAGCGCTATGTTTTGGTTTTTTAATTAGTCTGAGTTAAGCTAGCACACGCCAATAACTTGATCTAGAAGTTATATTGACGAATAGTTTACATGTTATCACAAACAAATGCACCTAGATTGGATGCCCGCATAGCGTTATTAGAATCTTTGTGTGTACACGGATTTAATAACTTGCTTTGGCTTTACAATTTACGGAACTGCTCTGTGTTAGCAGTTTCAATGGAGACCCAAATTACTATGTTAGTTTGGACTAAAACCAAGCTGAAATGCCCGGGTTACACGAGGCTAGTTTTTGAAGCTAGGACAGCAAGATTGTGCTAGTAAGCTAGTCACTCTGGCCTCGTGTATACAGAACTATCCTTGCCCCTATAAAGCTAGTGAGAAATATAGTAAGCTAGTGTGATAATTAAATACTATGGGGTTCTATTTTTGACCCCACCCCCGGTTTTGCTATCCTGACTTGTATACTAGCCTCATGTGGCCGGCGAAACTATTACCCAATCGTATCATTTTACTCTACGGACTAACAACTGTAATGCTACTTGGCTTGAAATTTCCTAGCCCCGTGTAAGCAACTCTAGCATGTGCCAAGCCAGGATATTACTTGCTTGCTATCCTAGCTCCAAAAACTACCCTGTGTAACCCGGGCATAACTCCGTTCTACCAAAATACCATTTTAATATTTATAACCAGTATCTTGTGCAAGATTTGTCTGCTTAATCGCAGTGGCAATCGTTTTTTTACGATCGAAACTATAGCCATTAAGTCAATACTTGAAAACTTTTTTACGACGCTCGATTAAGCGAATGAACAGATTTGAAGACCGAATAAAACGACGAGAGTACCTACGATTGTTTATAAAGTTAATTTATCAAGTTTTTTGTTACGAAACTGGCCGTTGAAAAACGAACAACTGAATATAAAAGGTTTTTGCATGTTTTATGAGGCTATTGTGTGTTTTATAATTATTTTAGGATTTCAAACAAACGTTTCGAATACAAAGGTCCCTGAATATTTAAATTCCAGATTTGAAAAAGGCCCACTTTTGATTGAAAGACGTCGAAACGCGGATCTTAAATGTTTGTATTGAGAATTGCGCAGGCAGAACTGAGTTTCGTTCCATATTCAAAGTTTGGTGCTTGCAAACTTTGCGCATCCATAGATTGTGTGCTAAAGAACTCGGTATGTGCACTTCGTTGCAACTGAGTTCCTTTTAGGTGAATTCCGCATGAATCGAATGTAAAAGGCTTTCGTTCGAAATATGCGGGCGTCCGTTTGCGTTGCAGGTTTAGTTGCTGGTTGCTGTAGCATGCTCGTGATGCAATCGCAAACGAGCGAGGATCTTCTCACATGTGTTTAACTTGTTTTGGGATTATTTGGGATTTTGCATCTCAAACGGTAAGATTTGGTTTTGAGTTTTTAATTACAGTGGTACAACCGTAACAACTGTAAAAGATCTAAAATTACAGCCGGGAACAACAGCTTAACGTGTTTTCCGTGGCACGGAGGGGTCTTAGTATGTAAAGATGGTCACCCATCCACGGACCAACCACGGCAAGCGTAGTTTCCTGATCGATCAACCCGTGCGGCTGTTATTACTTAACCACGAATCACAAGTTTAAGGTAATGGGAAACACAGACAGCACATTTAAAGGTTATTTTGTAAATAGGTACAGTATTCTAATCAATTCAGATCAAGCATTAAAGTTACACACAAGAGCTTTACATATCTACGTAATGTATTACTTTTTGTTTCCATTTGCATATGTCTGAGTAAAAGAACAGTTCCCAAGTGGGATTGGAACTCAAAACAGTACAGTAGGTGCTTGTTTATCTCAGACAGCCGACTATGCAGAAGACACAATATAGATAGGTACAGAGAAGGTTCCATAAAATAAAGTCTCTTAGAATAGGCCCGGCAGTCATGAAAACCTGTCACTATTTGACATTATCTTTAGGTGTCAAAAAACGCTCTGTATTAGACAGCCGTTTGTGCGTGGCTGTTCATCGTTTTAGAAAACCGAATAAGATTCGGTTAAGAGTGAGTTAAGAGCTACCTCAGCTCAAATTCACTTTTTATCTCGCTCGCACCATACTACTCGCGGCCTGAGTGACAGTTAGACGGAGTGGCGGCTCCAAGCCTCGGATAGTTTAGGTAATTGCTTTTTACGGTGAAAATAATGGTAATAAAAAAAAAAAAACATAAGACCTGCTTTATTATTATTATGCAAAGGAGAACGGCAGATTTCGTACCGCCAACTTTAGTTGGTGTTTCGCTATAAGACATTCAGCACTTAAAAAGGACCTTAAAGTAGTTCTTTTTACGTATTTATTATATTTTTAGAATTTTGGAAACGTTTAAAAAAAGGGATTTTTAAAATGATAACAATTAAATAACATGATAAAAAAATTTATGCACTTAATCGTGTTTTCGTCAAACATAGGACCTAGCATCAGTCCTCAACTTTAACATATAATAATTTCAAAATTAATGCGCAGTATTTTCGGCATAACGAAGGATAATGCTAAGCAATTTGAGTTTGGGTAGGCCCTTAACCGAAAACAGGGGCAAGCAACATAGACACGTAATGGCATTTGTTAGACCCTGGCTGTAAAACAGTACAGCCTGGGTAATTAATTATCAAGCAAATTGACTCTCTACGATACTAGCCATTTCATAGAATTGTCAAAGAATGACAGCTGGGATTTGCATATACGGACAATTTAGGTTTGTAGTTAACAATTAATTTCCTTAATTTTACAAAGACGCGTATCTGTGTGCAATTTGTGTATGTGTTTTCGCTCTTTTTATAGAGCCGACCTTCTGCACCTGTCTATTTTGTTCCAATGGCTTTGCTGGGAATAAATCTATTTGATTGCTTGCGTGATCTCTGGCGGCTGAAACAAGCCTTTAAACTGCGCACATGTTGCCAATAATTTCAGAATAGCTAGCAGAATGTTTGGTATAGTCCACTTTATGGAATACACAGTTCGGAGAAATATGCTGGATTTTTGATGTTTGCAAGGAAAATGGATGAATTTCCGATTCGCCAATGAAAGAGAAATATTTTGTCTATTTATTGTTTTGTGAGATGATTGGTGAAAACGTGTTTTATGTGGTCGTTATTTGCTACGTTCATGTGAATTGATTATTGGATTAAAAGATTCCTTGTTGTGAAGCGACAATTAATGGCATTAACTTCCATCAGTGATCCGGCCCGAAGGACCTCAGCACGGAACACGAACAACAAAGAAACGTTGCAAATGATGCAATTTGTGAGTGAAAATGTTTTAAGTAGGTTTTTGTAAGTTACTTTTCACTTTTTTGCAAGAAATAGTACCTATCTAGGTCTCGTATATTTTGCCTTAATAAGACAGCTATAGAATAAAATGTAATTTAAGTTAACAGTTTGCTTTGAATTTCCTTAGAAAATGAGTAATTAGTGAACTTTTGGAAAGTTAAAGTAAAGTCCAATTCATAATTTAGTCTTAATTTAACTAAATTAAACAAAAAAAATAATCTACCACCAAAATAAGTTGGTACAACAAAAATATGTTCCAAATTCACGATCGCTTTTTGTTTCACGCCAAATATGTTCAACACAGTACAGCTACATAAAAAAGTGCAACATTACCGATTGTATCTCTCGTGATTTAGATACATTCGGTAACAAAAGCGTTTATTCGCACACCACAAAGCCTGGGCCGGCCCGTAAATAACACGACCACTCTATCCCATGTAACTACGTAGATAAAGGCAGTCTACACTGGAACAAGCGCCTCTAGATTTGATCGTTATCGGATTCACAGTGCAATGGGAGGATCGTTAAAAAGCTTAAGCGCCAACTTCTGTGTAGTCCGACCCTAAGCGGATTTTACAAGGTAATGTGTCGTTTTAATATGAATAGTTTGTTGATTCTGTGTCAGTTCGGATACTGGTATGATAATAAGAGGTTAGCAATAAGCATCGTATTATAATAATACTACCTACAACTATGACAACTTGTACCACAGTAAACATTATTACTTTCCATGGGTAACCGGTACTTTTTATATCAGTTCTTTATAAAGGAAAAGAGGAGTCCCAAGGTAAAAATGAGTGCGTATTCCGTATCATCATCTAAAAGAATGTTGCGGATTCCGACGGAACATAAGTTTAAGTACTTACCTATTGTATATTGTGAAAAGGTTGGTACACTTGCTTGACGGTGGTAACAGTCGCTTGACGTATGACAATATTATCAATTTGTTTGTGTATTGTATACCTATAGTAACTATATTACCTACCTATTGTTTAGTTGTTTGTTGTAATGTTTAAAACGTTGTGTCTTTGCCATAATTATAGTCCCTAATTAATTAATTTGTTTTGTTTTCGGTTACCTACACTTAAGTACCCACCGCATCGTATTCACATGTAATTATATAATTGATGTATACAAAATATTATAAAACATTATTTTTAGAAGAGTAACGGTGGAGTTTCTTGCCCATTCTTCTCCATACGAAAACTACCTTTTGGAAGGGGCAACTAGAATCAGTTCTATTTCTTTGTTTTTGACGTTCGAAAGTGCCTTTAATGTGCCTATTTGAAATAAATTATTTGACTTTGACTTTGACTCAAATTTCACTTGATACTACACCCTAATTGCCTAATACACGATCAATCGGAATCGGAATCAATGAATGTTGTTGAACTGTCAAAATGAAACAAATTAATCTATCGGTTACGAAATTATGTTAAGAAATTAGATAGGGTCGTCTAAATAATGCTTACGATGAAGAAATAACCACTGTAATTTCCGAGGTACAACATCAATAATGTTCAATAATAATTATCGTTGTGAAGAGTAAACCTGATTAAGTAATATTGAGTATTTCCCGAAACTACGGATATTGCTGTTTAATTATTGAATGTTAACGAGTTTTTAATCAGCATGTAATGTGGGACTACAAACATTATTTAATTAACGGGTGGGACATGATTGAGGTAATCTATTGTGTTGTTAATAAGTGGTCCACTTCGGTTTGGTTTGTCGATGAAGGTTTACATACGTATACATATACAAAGTATGAACTATAAATTATTTCTATATAGAAAGGATGTAAGAAAGAAGAATGGCAGTTCTGTTATCTAATTGCGTAACTTATTTTCGTAACCGATTAAGACTAGTTTGTTTCATTTTGACGGTTCAACAACATTTATTGCGTTATTTACGTTGTCGAGCTGATTTTTTTTCGAACTTATGATGCACTAGCTGCGCCCCGCGGTTTCACCCGCGTAAGTCTCGATCCCGTGGGAATATCGGGATGAAAAGTATCCTATGTGTTAATCCAGGTTATAAACTATCTGTTTGCCAAATTTCATCCAAATCCATTC
Organism: Lithophane socia; assembly: GCA_947522985.1. NCBI lineage: Eukaryota > Metazoa > Arthropoda > Insecta > Lepidoptera > Noctuidae > Lithophane > Lithophane socia. Next base: position 6,191,193 of record OX383267.1, read on the forward strand.
AGCCGTTTTTACGTGAAAGAGTAACAAACATCCATCCATCCATTCATACTTACAAACTTTCGCGTTTATAATATTAGTTAGAAGTTAGATTGGATTAGACTTTTGTATCAAACCGATTCAAAATTTATTTTCTTACCCCCTACAGGTACATACCTTCCTACATAAGTATATAAATGTAGCTGTGACGTCACGAATACACATCCCGTATTGAGCGCTTACGGCTGAACGCTGTACTAATTACATGCGCCCTCAAAGGATATTTACATTTCGCGTGGTAATGCTAAGATTAGATAAACTGCGTTCAGAAGCGCTAGCAGGCACGTGCGACGTTAGCGTGACGTTTGGAACGATTTTTAAATGGAAAATACAACTATCCCAAAGTATTTTGATTTAAATTTTTACGAAAATCACAATAAGTACCCCTATATTAAAAATACTAGCTGCGACCCGCGGTTTCACCCGCGTAAGTCTCGGTCCCGTGGAAATATCGGGATAAAAAGTATCCTATGTGTTAATGCAGGTTATAAGCTATCTGTTTGCCAAATTTCATCCAAATCCATTCAGCCGTTTTTACGTGAAAGAGTAACAAACATCCATCCATCCATCCATACTTACAAACTTTCGCGTTTATAATATTGGTAAGGATTTATTAGTAGTAACTGATTCGTTGGTATGTCGCAAACGCTACTGCTGAGCATGAGGTCCTGGGTTCGATTCCCAGGTCGGCCAATTAAGTCTTATTGGGTTTTTCTATCGAAAATTACTCAGTAGCAGCCCCGAGTCTGGATTCGTGCCCGGTTGATGGCAATAGGCTCGCCCCCTATTACATGGCACTTCAACATAGCTGGCGGAATATGAGTGTACTATAGGTACACCTGTGCCCAACCCTACGGGGAAACAATGCGCGTGATGTATGTATGTAAAAAGACTTTTTTTAATCCCCAAAACTGGTGTACAGTCTCAAATCCTAATCCTAACTGATATTATAAACGCGAAAGTTTGTATATGTAAGTATGGATGGATGGATAGATGGATGTTTTTTACTCTTTCACGTAAAAACTACTGAATGGATTTGAATGAAATTTGGCAAAAAGATAGTTTATAACCTGGATTAACACATAGGATACTTTTTATTCCGATATTCCCACGGTATTGAGACTTAGGCGGGTGAAACCGCGGGGCGCAGCTTGTGCAATATAATAGCCACAACACATGTCTGATATTTGTCTACCAAGTCATAAAACTAAATAGTCGGGTAATAAATATTATGTGCGAAATGAGTAGGTATTTTGAATTTTCAAAACATTCGAATTTACGGTACGTTGACGTCGCGCGTTCGTGCTAGGCCCACAGTTCCGAAGGCAATGTGTCAATGTGTAATAGGAACGTTAGCATACATGGTTCAAATGGTTGATTTACTTCCTTATTGCGACTCAATATTGCTGTGATTTTGAGAGTCAGACAGCTATTGTGTGTTCCCGAGAACTAGATAAATGATAAAGTAATTGTCAAAACGAAAGCTATTGCCAGATAATGTTTTGAAATTAGACATTATGGATGGGTAGAAATAACAGAAATGATGAGGAGCTCGTGGCTAAGTAATAAAAGCCGCACAGGTCGATCCATCAGGTTAAGCTACGCTTGCCGGGGTTGGTCCGTGGATGGGTGACCATCTTTACATACCGAGTCTCCTCCGTACCTCGGGAAGCACGTAAAGCCGTTGGTCCCGGCTGTCATTCGTGGATCTTAGACAGTCGTTACGGGTCGTCAGACGCCCGAAAGTCTAACAAACGAGAGCGGTGGTCGCTAAATAACGGCCGCAGTGACGGCTGTCATGATAATGATGGCAGCAGGTTTTGACTTTATGGTGTTCAAAAACACTTACCAGGAAAACACACCAACTTACTTTAAATTGCGGACGCTATTTGGCGGCCACCGCTCTTCTAGGAAACCGAAGCTTAACATCGGTGAAGCGTACCCTTCCGGCATTTCCCTTTATATCCCAATATTTCAAACTATTTCGTTAGTTTTGGGAACTCCATAACAGCATTAGGTATTCTGGTAATTTTGGTTCAGGGCTGCAAGGGATATTGGAATTTATGAAATATTAATTAAGATAGAATGTTGAAATTACTGAATAATGATAGGGATGGCTTTTGCTGACGTCATTGAGTTATCTTTTACACTTGGAACTTTCCTACTTCCCCAGCAATCTGTTAGTGTGAAAAGCGCAGTGTACTCGTAAGAATACAGTATTATTTCTAGTTTTGCGTGCAATATTTATTTGTTCGTGTTAGCTACGTGCAATATGTTTATTTGTTCCCTTCGTATAAAAATCTGTGTTGCTGTTTCGTGTGTAAAGCGAAGTTAAATATTTTACCAATTTCCTTTGCCATTTTCGCCATTTTCCTATCGGGGTAGGACGAAACTACAGAACGCCACCTGCTCCGATCCTTGCATACTCCTTTTGCTTAGTTTACATTCATATATGTCATAGACGCCGGTTACGAGTATAATATGCACCTGACCTTTCTGAAGAACATCACCAATAAGTTCAGATATATATCCTTCTAGGGCGTACCCTCCCGGTGTTTCCATTCACAATTTGGAGTTAAAAATCTTTTAATTTATAAATGTACTTTATGGGTAACTCGACCATGGTAATATCATTAGATCCTAATTTGTTCTTGAAAAAAACTCAACCTAAAAAAAATCAGCTGAAAAGATTTTAGTCCTTTGAGTCGAGAAATAAGTGGATTCATGTTTAATTGAGGTATCATTGTTATGACCTTTCCAAGATCGTGGGGTCAAAACCAAGACAACACTTAACATAATTTATCCAACCTTTAAAGTTTTCTAAAAAATAACCCGTCAAGCTGTCAGCAACACTACGAAAACAATAACAAACATAACTTTAAGCTAAAGTACTGCAAAATCTAACTTTAAACTTAAGTTTAGACAACTCAATGACAGATAAATAGAAACGTCATTTCGAACGAACGGGTTCAAACTATAACTTGTCAATAACAAAGTTTGTATGACAGGAAATCTATACATACTAATACCTAGCTTTTGCCAGCGGCTTCGTCCGCGTTGATGTCGGAAATTATCCCACGGGAACGTGCTACCAGGATACAAAGTATCCTATGTCCAGGTTTATCCAGGTTATAAACTATCTGTGTGCCAAATTTCATCCAAATTCCGTACAGCCGTTTTTGCGTGATACAGTAACAAACATCCAAACTGCATGTTTGCTACTTACATATTTATAACATAAAATTAACATATCGCCTTGTTTCTCCGAAGGGTTAGGCAGAGGTGTACCCATAGTAGGTACACCAACATTTCGCCAGTTATGTTTCAGTCTCATGTAATAAGGGGCTATTGCCAACCGGGTACAAATTCAGAAATTCAGACTTCGGGCTGGTACTGAGAAATTTGAAAGGGAAAAACTTAATAACACTTGGCTTGACCCGGGAATCGAACCCAGGACTTCATGCGCTTGCGATCCCTAGACCAACGAGGCAGTCCGAGTCAGGCGAGTAGTAAAAATTTAAATGTGTGAAATGGATCATTTGAATCAACTTTTGACTCATCATCATCATCATTTCAGCCGAAAGACGTCCACTGTTGGACATAGGCCTCCCCCAAGCATCGCTACTTCAACCGGTTCTGTGCTTCCCGCATCCCGATTGCTGCGGCCTTCACAAGTTCATCAGTCCACCTTGGGGAGGCCTTCCAACGCTACATTTTCCAGTACGCGGTCGCCACTCCAGAACCTTTCGGCCCCATAGACCACCTGTTCTAATGTGCCCTCCCTTCAACTTTTGACTACTTTACATTCAAGTTTATACTTACTAACATAACATCATAATATCAAGCCTGTTTTCCCCGAAGGGGACAGACAGAAGTGTACCTACATCTACATTTCGCCAAAGTTTACAATAACATGTCTTTAATTTATAGCTAGAAAATTAATAATGTTATTGCTACAATTCTGTAGGATTGTATATTATAATTTGACCATCCCAAAGATTAATTAGGGTTTGTATACTTGCTCAGTGTTGCCGATCTTGGTACAAAGGTCGATGGTGCGATGGGATTCCTTCAACTGCTAAATTGCTGGGAATTAATAATCGGGCTCCCCGGGTTAATTAAGATAGACTCCAGGCTGTTTGTGACGTCAGATAGGACCGGGTGGATGTTGCTAGTGCAGAAACAATGTACAGAAGGACCAATCCTAACTATTCTAACTAATATTATATATGCGAAAGTGAGTTTGTTTGTTACGCTTTCACGCTAAAACAGCTGAACGGATTTGGATGAAATTTGCCACAGGGGTAAACCTTGATCTGGAAAAGAACATAGGCTTTTCATCCTGAATCGCAGACGAAATTGCGGGCAACAGCTAGTAGTTAATAATAAATTGGACGATTAAACTTACTTTGGGGTGGAGGAAATCGTCGTAAGAAAATCTAGACTTTATTGGCCTTATTACAAAACTTAAGGCCTGAACCATCTAGCCATATTTTAATTTCGAACCTTATTGCAACTGTGATAACGTTCTTAATAGAGAAACGACTTAGGGTTTGACGTCAGTTTTTGTAGTTAGAACTTTAATTTAGTCGTAATAAAGTTCAAAATATAAAAATGTTTAGGTTTAAACCTTATCTAAAGATTAATAGCCGTATTGGTCTGAAAACTCGATCCCGCAATGAGCTAGCATGCATGATTGCGTATTCTGTAAAAGAAGCGACGTTTATATAAATAAGGGTGACAAATAGAGGCTATTCGAAAAAAATATGATCATGTTTTAGTACCCATCTAGTTACCACCCGTCACATCTGCCCATTTTCCTCGTGAATCCTCAGTATTTCTTTTATGGCACTTCGCTGCGTTTTTCTTTTTTCGCCAATAAGCTCCATGTAATAGGACGCGAGCCTCGTCCTTTACAGGGCTCAAATCAATCCCTGAACTGCTTCTGAGGCTTTTCTAAAATGGTAAAAAAGGATATATATGATTGCGCTCCATTAGTCATGTTGCAGAAAAACAAACAGGTTAAAGTGAGAGAGGAAATAAAAGTAGAGTGAGACAGGAAATTTACATTGCATGGCTGAACTTTTGACTTGTGAATCAGCAATACAACTCCTTAAGTTAGAATAATCCTCAAATGTCATGATTTCATGAAATAGTCGTTCAATAGGATTATATGAACTTATAGAGATGTATTTCTGATTCTAAAGTTTATAATTCTGTAAGTGCATATTTAACGGTCGCGAATCACATTTTAATCAACATACAATACTGACCTGTAAATTGCAAAAAACGTAAGAAAATTTGAATTTCGCAGGCTACCCTGAAGCTTTCGCCTTAATGATAAGGAAGTTACACGACTACTCATGCCAGTTTGTACACCTCCTACAAGTTAGTTGACACAGTCGGCATTTTAAGAGAGCTTAAATCAATTAATTGATTCAGGCGTGACTTTGCGGAAATCCATTATAAAATACAATAGACGCAGATATATTTAGTAACCTACTCCGCTTGAGTATTCTTCAAGAGTCATAAAAAACCCTGTAAGAAATCGACACGTGTTTCACCTCTCAACGAGGCATCTTCAGGATTACGATTGACCAATTGCAAACCAGAACGCGACGTGCTACCACGGTGGTTTTTTATGACTCTTGAAGAATACTCAAGCGGAATAGGTTACTAAATATATCTGCCTCTATTGTATTTTGAGTTTAAATCAGTAAAACAAAACCAATTTCAAAATATCTCAATTCTTGTTCCGTGTTCTACTTCTGTGCTCCACTGCGTTACGGCTAAGGACCGGCAGTATTGCTCTTGGAAAACTGAACTCAGTGGAGATATCTGGATTCTGTTTAACTTGTGCAAGTAGAAACTTGTCTCAAGTATCTTCGTCACAAATGCTAATTTGTAGTTTAACTGAATTAATAGTTTGAGTATCGTGATTCCTGTGTAAATGGGAACAGGAAGTATAAATTATTTTCTGCATTTAGTTAATAAAAATATTAAATTACAGATGAGTTTTCTAGGGTAATATTGCTTCCTGCCAGGGTTGCGGGTTAGTCCGAAAGGGATCCGGGACCTTGGCAACAGGCAACTGAAGGAACACGGGTGGGTTTTAGTCAGTAAAAGTCTAGCGCTAAGGTTGCCAGCGAAATTCCAATTTTCCTACGTTTTTTGCAATTTGCAGGTCATTTTCTGGTTATCAATCTGCCTAGCCTTTTCCCAACTATGTTGGGGTTGGCTTCCACTCTAACCGGATGAATACCAGTATTTTAGGTCATTTTCTGGTTATTTTATGGTTGATCAAAATATGATATAAATATGTATCTACAGAATTATAATCATTAGTATCATCAATAAAACAGCAAGAATCTCGGACATATTCATGACGCACCAACGCCTTTTATAAAATCACAGCAATAGCCCGTAGCACTAACCCGTCTCCTTATCTAAATAAAACAATTTCGTAGAGCCATTTCCATATAAATCCTGTTGAAACAGCGCCTCTGGTGGTGCTTTCAGGAAATACAATAAGCACATGTCACCGCCGTCCAATCCCTGTGTGGCCGAGCCCGCCGCGCCTTGAATTTAAAACAAGCGATCCGTTTTCAAACTAAATCTGTGAAATAGGCCGGAGTCCGGGAATTTGTTCAAGAACTTGCTTGTTTTTAGAAATATTTGTGTTGCTTTTTGGTATTGGTTGATATTAAATGAAATTAGGCGCAGTAAGCCATTTTATTTTTATTAATGTAAACCAATGCACCAGATACGTGTGGTAACTGCTATACTAAAATGCTTAAGTAAAAAAACGTGATGCAGTAATAAATTTCTGTTTTCGGTAAAAACTACTACCATTAAGGCTCCGCAGACAAGTGCCACGCGACGGCGTGACGCGACACCGGTAGAATAATTTCCGTTAAGTTTTCATATAAATATTTCCACCGGAGTCGCGTCGCGCCGTCTCGTCGCGCCTATACAGCGTGTATACAAATTATCTTTTCGCGATTACGAAATCCCATGGAGAAAGATTTTCAGTTTGGGGGTCTGTACCATACCATATGAACACACAATGACATTTCTCTTGATGCAATCTGCTAGTTCATTAATCGCCATACATCCTATCCTACTAATATTATAAATGTGAAGGTTTGTGTTTGTGTGTTTGGATGTTTGTTACTCAATCACGCAAAAACGGCCGAATGGATTTTGATGAATTTTGGCAAACCGATAGTTTATTACCTGGATTAACACAAAGGATACTTTTTATCCCGATATTCCCAAGGGATCGAGACTTACGCGGGTGAAACCGCGGGGCGCAGCTAGTTTGTAATAAAAAACTATTGATGCTCAATTTGGTTTCTCTTACATAGTCAGCCGACTTATACCGAGCAACTTAGTAACTGAATTCTTTTTAAGGTTATAGAATGGTTCCGTGATAAAATACAATTCATCTTATATAGTCCACTATAAAAAGAATATGACTTTAAAGCACAGTATTCTTAAAAGAATTTGATTTAACGCGTTCATACAAAGTGTAGAAACAATGTGAAGTGATCGGTCCGTTGTAATTTCGCTTCAAAAACATCTGGGGGCTTAAAAACGGCAACATTAGCAATTTCTGTAAACGCAATTCATTTCCTGAATTCCCAGATGTCAATAGCAATTCCTCTTAATTGACACAAAAGCAATTTATATTTGTGGACCATTTTCCGAATATCCATAGAAAACTGTCAAACAGATAGATGAATTATTTCGTAATTTGAATTGCACGTAGATATTATTATGAAATTGTCAGACATTTTACGATGATTCATAATATTTTCCTATTATGATTCTGCCAAAGTGACCGTTTTAAGCACCCTGATCCTAAACTTGAAATGGCGCGAATAAAGTTAATAAGAACGCCAGTTATGTCTGAAACAAAAGAAGCTACGAGATTGGTGCAGCTGAGATCCGACATACGGGGAATTTTTATTAAATCTCTGATATGTGAAGTACGTTTGGGAATGCAGATTTGAATATAACAGCCGTATTGCACAAGTCTCCGGGCAAATCTGATTCCAATATCACTGTTCATGATACTCAATGCAATATATCTCATGCGTAGAACATAGAAAATAAGAATATTTGTTCGTCCCAGTATCGAAATGAACGGTATTTCATATAGTGGGACGGATAAATATTCGAATTTGATTGAGAAATGAAAGTAAAACAGAATGTATTCTTTATTTTTGGTGCAGTAGCTTTAAGTAAGGGTCAATTGTAATAAGAATTTGGGGTAGGTCGTGGGTTGATACCCTCATGCCTCAGCATAAAAAATACCTACCTACATGAATAAAGATGTTCGAATGAGTTTTTTCTTGAAAATTCACGCCCCCAGTTGTCAGTCACTTTGACAAGAGGTGTTTCATTTCGACAATGAACATAAAATATATGATGACGTTCATCATTTCTTTCATTAATTCGTTCATTATTCAGCCACGACTAAAGATTATAAAGGCCCTTGACAGTTTTGACCGATCACCTGACGTCTTAGTGCTGCCACCTAGGGAACTTCATTTCGGAAAATCCTCATTACCCTCATTATTTGCTTCAGAAACGGTGAAGGAAAACATCGTGAGGGAACGACATGCCTGAGAGATATTTCTTAACGGCATGTGAAGCCAAGTCAGAGGCCCATGGGCGGTACACCACGGCAATAACCACACGAAAAAGAAGAAGACACTCATTATACCAACCTTTTTATACGAAGTTTATGTTTCGTAAAGGAACACAAGACTACTAGCAACCGTGTGGTTAACATATTTTAGGTGGAACATACTTTGGGGTCAAATAATGAGGACATAAAATAAAACGGAATGCACTCGGCGGTGTTAAAACGTAGTTTAGTTTCTGTTCCAATTCTATGCTGCAGGTTACTTAAGAAAGAAAACCGTTGAAAATGTTAGGTTAGGATAGTGTTTGAATGTTAATGTGGCAATTGGAATTAACGAACACAAGTTGCTATCAGCAAAGTCGACACGAGCAAACCAGTTAATCCCTTCGGCATTCGGCAAGCACCTAAAGCCGTGCAAATGAGTCAAGCGAGATTCACGTCTTGCGAGAGAGGGCCCCGCTAAGTATTCTCTAAGTCGAATCCGTCATTATTATTCCATGAAAAGGGGCCGCAAGTTCACCGGTTCCACACCTGCGCTGTACAAATAACCACGTAAACCTGACAAATTGTTTCACATTCATATTGGTCACGAGTGGTGTTGCCACGTTGCCAAAAAATAGACGTTCCGCGGAAACTTAAGGTTCCCCGATTTGGACGGTCACGACCTTTATTCGGCACATTTTGTGGGCCCGCGCAAACATTGCCGTTTTTGCTCGGTTGTTCGGCCGCCCGCTGATTCGGATTATATTTGGGATGGCATTAATCTCCCTGTAAATGGTGTTTGTAATAGAGTTTTTAGGATGCGTCAAGATAATGCTTGTTTTTGCCGGCGTTTTATTTTTGCAGCTGAACCGATAATTGTTTGTTTGTCTTGGCGATTATATTATATTTGTCGCTGGCCTTCCTTGAGAGTTCGATTTTCCCATCCGTACCCAAAATATGCGCTTTTCCGTGGAGTTACAGACACCCGCCCTTATTACCTATATTTTTCGAAAGGTAGGTTCGTTTATTCGTTGGAAAAGTAAAAGTCAAGTCAACAGCTCGCTAATCTGACGTGGTACGCCGCCAAGTTGGGGACTTCTACTGTGATTACAGCGTTATCCCCTACGGAACTTAGCGGTAACGATCGTTGACAAAGGACCACAACGCTGCTGTTGAGATAAAATTTAACAGATTGAAGTGAAATGAATAAAAATAGTCTTAAAATCATCTTTGTAACTGTTAACTTATAGTTTATTTTGTTTATATAGCAGATGTTCATAAATAAATATTGCATTCATGCTTGAGTATCATTAGTATATACAAGTTGGAGACGACAATACGACAGTAAATTAAAGTTTGTATATATCTAATGAAGATCTCAGTCAGGATACAAAAAATCAGCCAAATGTATCCAATAGTTTAGTCACTATAGCTAGTCAAGGATTGGGAATACCCATAGTCAGCGATTTAGTTTTTTTGTAAAAATCGCGTTTTCAATTTCGATGTTAAGATTTATTTGATAGTTTCAAAATAATTCTATGCATTAGTGTTGCCAGCGTTTGAATTTATGGTCGTGTGTCTCCACAGTATATAACACGTTCACAAGTCGTTAAACACTCGGTGGGAAAGGAATTCAAAATCCAGGCCTTATTCAGAGTATCGTGTGAAGATGTATGACATAAAACGCAGGTAAGCTCTGAATAAGTAAAGAGGTATGTTTAAGTGTTGTAAGTTATTAATGGAGGCTATCACATCGCGGCTTAACACTTTAAGTACGGTCCAAGCCCGGCTTGCTGGCTCTACATTATGCAGCTCACTAAACCGAAGATAAATTACGCTAATTTTACTTTAATCGGTGTTCGGGAGTCATTATCAAGTGCTGCGGAGTTGCGTTGATGAATTGTGACTTGAAAATATGTAATAGTTCTTTGAAAAAAATTGTTGATCTTTATTAGAATTTTAGAAATCTATAATTGCCCACATCTCGTCTTCTAAAGCTGATATAGTTTGCCATATTCTCAGCTGTATCTACTATGGAGTAAAATAGTCACCAAACATGAACACTTTTTATTAAAAAAACAAAAAATCTTTCGTCACAATATGAAAGCACAAACAATAGTGTATTCAATAAAATATTAACTCAACGTAACTACATTACATTTTGATGAAAAATAATGGCAATGTCGGCACAATATGTATAAATAAATATACGTTTGCCGATACCACCTGTGTCATACTTAGTATAAAGTTTTCATCAAAATGGCCTGTCTGACTTTGTCTGGGATTTTTAATATAAATTCTCAAATGAAACATGGAATACTACGAGTATGACGCGGGACGGAATGGAGAGAATGGAGTCATTACAGCGCCTCTTAAATTTTAAATGAAATACCTTATGAGGTGTTTACATAATATTTCGATTTTAATATTAAAACAAATAAAAGCTAAAAGCAGATTAGGTTGCGGCACCGTACTGTAGAGATGAAAGGCTTTTCAGAAAGAATTTTAAGACGTTAAAACGTTTATTTTTCTCAAGAAATGTATCTGCCTGTCTATAATAATTCCACCACTAAACTGCCTAGGGCAATTTTTTGGAGAGTCAGATGTTTTACTTGTGGAATAAATAGTGCATTTTGACAGCTTTTTTAAAGAAAATACATATGTCAAACTGACTTATTTATTCATGTTAAACTGACATTATTCTTTAGATATCGGACTATTGACAAATCAGCCCTTAGGACTGATTTAATCAAAGCCACATAAGTAGATATATTTTATTAAATCCGGGGAATTGAATTGATGTCTGACAGATTTTTATGGAAAATCTGTTTAAAATTAAAAATGTATTCGCTGGACCTATACTAGGTATAATTTTCTCGAATTCACCCAGTGAATTTAATTTAAATAACGAGTATAGTTGAACAGTTTTATGAGTCACAAAACTGGCTTTACAAGTTTTTCCATATTGAAAGGAAATTAGTCACCCTATAATACTCAATAATTATAATTATTTATTGCTTCCATATGTGAACTGAGGTGGTACTCGTAGGTTTTACAAAATATAATCATTGTGGACCCTGCACAGGAAAAGTAGGAGAGGGGAAGAAGCTTTTATTTGACTACTTAGGTATGCCTGTTGCGTTGACTAGACACTTTATTGGACCTAATCCAAAACAATAAGTACGTTATACCCGCAAAACTTATTGTCACTGTCATTTGTAGATCTTTGACAGTCGTTACGGATCGTCAGAAGCCCGAAAGTCTGACAACCAGTCTTGCCAAGGGGTATCGTAGCCCAGTTATTGGGTTGTGGAGGTCAGATAGGCAGTCGTTCCATGTAAAATACGGGTATTCAGCTGCATCCGGTCAGACTGGAAGCAGACCCCAACATAGTTGTGAAAAGGTTAGGCAAATGATACCAGCAAAAGTTATCCCACACTGCGGAAAGTATAAAAAATACTATAGCTTATTACAATTACAGCTATTCCTACCAATGAGAGTACAGAACGTTTATGTAAATATCCCAGCGTGGTCCGTAATATACTGCACCACAACTACGTTATATTTTAGCATATCTGCGACAGTCTATCTGTTGTTTTGACTGCATAATTCGTGAATGCGTTATAGTGAATTAAATGCAGCTCTGGTTGCATTTTCTTGATAAAATTGGAGTTATTTGCAATTCAGATCAGTCTCCGACTCACCAAGATTACTTCGGCTACGGAACAAAATGGTTCCTTTTGACTCGAGCCTTCAATTTTGAATAAAACAGAAGCCGCAAGCTGGGATAATGTATTTTTTATTATTTTCTAGACTTTCTTGCTTGGTTTGGGATTATTGACGACTAAGGGCGAATTTCACTAAACTTTTATACTGAGTATAAGTATTATTTTGCGAATGAATTTTGAATTTTTGACAGTTTTTCCATACAAAAAATTGTCAGACGACAATTTTATTCCACGGATAAAAGATATCTGACTTTGATAAAATCAGCCCTAAGACATGGAATTGGGTAACTAAATTATGTGTTTCAAACCTAAGTTACCATTGATAACTCAATATGAAACTTCTCATCCAAAATTATTAGCTCATCTTGGTACTCCAAAATGGTGTCTTCAATAATTGAATAAATCAAAATCAAATCAAATCATTTTTTAATTCAGGAATACACCCAAATAAAATTCACAACATATTACAAATTCAAATTCATTCAATTCAATTAATTAATTAATTTTAATTTTAAGTTTGAAACAAAGCAATAGTTGATATTATTTTAGCTGGAACATTAATTGCCATATACGAAGAAATAATTTTCCTCGAATATGGCCTTCAATATTCCATTTTCAGATTTATGTATGATTTATGTATAACTAACTGCGCTAACTTGTTAACTTCACTTCACTTGTTTGTGCTAACTTCATTAAAATAAGTATAGTGATGAAGTGAACCCAAAGTTATCGGATGCGACCTCAGACATTGCAGCACTCTTCCAGATTCTGAATTCAGGAGCCCCCGGCTGAATTATAATGAAGCGAGGAACTTCGCAGCCAGCTTGGAGCTTCGGTTGCAAGAAGAAGAGAGTTATCCACGAACGGCTATTGTTTTTAATGAATTCCCAACTTTTGCGAAAGTTCCCCTGAGTTAGGAACATTACCTGCAGCAAATTCCGATACCCGAGTTGAGCGATGTGCTAATTATTATATTATCGCTTTTTGTTTTAGTGGCTTTTTAGTGAATTTTGATAGCTTTTTAAGTTGAATAGTTTTTTTTTTAATGGTACCTAGTACTGGAAGTAATGCTTCTAGTAAGGAACCGAACATGTTCCTTACATATTCAGGGTACTTTTAGTACGTCGTGTGGGTTATGCAATTGTAAGCGATCTAGTTTCACGTAAAAAAAGTACTTATCCGAGAACTGACTTAAGAGGTTGGCCTGTTCCACAAACCCAGAATAGTCTTGCTTCTCCCTACGTATACAGGTGTTAGGGTAAACACCGTTATCCTTGACACCAGTGATTTGGTGTCATTTATAGAACGTAAAATCTTCATCTTCTCTTTTTTTTTAAATTACATTTTACAACAAGATTATTTCACCCTTTCACCCTATGCGCTAGGGCATCGAACTTGCGCCTCAACACAGGTGGGGGGCGCGGGACGTGACCTAACCGGCCGCAAGCGCGACCCCTCCCTCAGTCAGTCAGCTGTTTCGATATTAAGCACGGTGTCCGATAGAAACTTTTTAAAATCTTTTAATGAAAATAACATTTTTTTTTGTTTTTACTCGGTCATTTATTTTTATGTTTAAGTCAAACACCCATTTGCGTGACAACGGTGTTTACCCTTACACCCTGTATTATACACATTTTAAACCCACTTGGTAGATACCTAACATAACAGTTTATTTATCAGTCTCCTACGCACACAATAACGCTAAATATAACTTTAGAATTACGTTATTAAAGCCTAAAGCATCTCATTAACGTACCTACCTTCCAAATTTTACGATTCCCGCGCCAAGATGTTGATAAACCTATTGTTTACAATGTACAGTGGTTAAAGAACTTTATGGCTAATGAAAAAGTGTACATTTTAAGGCAGCCTGTTAATAAGTAAGTTGAAGAGCTTAAAAAGATTCACCTGTATACCCTCGCGGTTTCTCTGAAGCTTTGGAGAGATTTACTCGCAACGAGTCGAGTTCTCATTTGTTTATTTTTGAAACTTTTTGTGTGTTGGTTTTGTTTTTTAATTGTTTAATTTTATTTTAATTTTGCTTTTCGTTGTTTTGCTGAAATAGGTCAGACAAAATAAGAATAACGAAATCAGATTGCGTTTTATTTTTATTAATAATTTTATCGTCAAAGCCTCACTGTGAATGAATGACAAGCAAGCAAGTGACAATTCTCAGACAAGTAAGTTTTTTCAAATACTCAGTATATTTGAAGACTTGTTTGTTTGAGAATTCATTAATAGTTTAGCGTACCTATAGGTGGAAAAGTGTTAAGTATGTCTAAATTTATTAAAAAAGGAGCTGCGTCTGCCAACAAACTGCTGTGCCGTTTGGCAGAGGTAATATTTAGGTGATATGGAATTATTTCTGCGAATAAACGCTTTTTCATTTCATTTCATTTCATTTTTTTTCATCTGGGTTGTGTAGGTCAGATAATTCTAAGTAAAGTACTGCTATTCAGCTGCATCTGGTTACTGGAAGCCGATCCCAACACAGTTAAGATAGGCTAGGTCGATGGTGCTCTAATATGCATAATCATCTTCTCAGGAATTCCGAAAAAATGTTGTTTTTCGTTTAATTTCCAAGCCATTCGAGACAAATCGTCAACGACATGCTCTAACAATTCCAACATCTAGTTCAATGCAACAAACAATGTCGAACGCCCAAAACAAATGACTCGACCGCACTACTTGTAACGGTCACGCGCCGTCAAAATAACAAGTTATCTATCACTTTGACGATAACAGATGCAGTTTGAAATATTCCCATTAGGAGGCAGGCCGACAGTGCAACTGCCATTAGACATGGGTTATTGTGCAATAGTACGTTAGAGTAGAACAAATAGCCATAATTCGATCCACCAGTACCCCTCAGAGGCTCGTATGTTACTTCACTATACATTCGGCTCGGATGTATTCCAGTACGCGAGTTGTAAAGAGTGCAGACAATTAATGGTTACTCTAAAAGGTCTTTTAGAGTGGAAATATATTTGTTTGTTTACGGAATGGGATGTTTACTTATTTATTTATAGGTTACCTATGTAATGGAATTTTTATGGTGGCCTTTAAGTTATTGTTTCTACCTATCGAAATTATTTTGTCAATTTTGTTTCTTATAACGATAGCTCTGTTTTTTCACGATGTTTTCCTTCAAACTCAAACTCAAAGCTTTTATTTCAAATAAACCAATTACAGGCAGGGTTGGTCAGTCAGAAAATATGAAGCTAGTTGCCCATTCCAAAGCGTAGTAGTATCCTATGGAGAAGAACGGGCAAGAAACTCCACGGACACTCTTTTAAATCAGAATATTGTTACAATATCTTGTTTACATCATTCATGTTGGAATCATACATGTGAGTACAATGTAGAAAAAATCATGGTGAAGGAACATCGGCTGTGACATCTACCATCCCGCACTGGGCCCGCTTTCCCACTCCCTCTCACAGAGCGGAGGCCTATATGCTATGCTATACTGAAAACAAGTTAAATCACCAACCAGCACTGGGTCCGCGTAGTGTATTATGGACCGTTTCCTCTCACAGAGAGGAGGCCTGTGTCCCAGCAGCTGTAGATAATGAAAAATGAAAAGGCCCTGTTTCTTCAACAGAGATATCGCGTTGATTATGCTTTCATGCTCTATATGAAAAGCGACCTCTATACTCTCTGACTTTATCACAGCTTTGTAATAGCGAATTTGGTTATGTTCAGTAGCGGTTTTGTTTTTTCAAATAAATTTTCAAAGGTTTCGTTTTGTGTATAAACTTCATCACTTAAAATAACAAACAAAAGAATTGGGAGGAAAATCCAAAATCTTATGAATGCAAATTAAAAGATACTTATTTCAATTTGAATTATTCATCAATCAAGAGGGATTCTGAAAATATTTAAGTTATTTGAATTTTTGGAATGCATTACGATTGAAACTCAACACTTCAATTTCTTAATTATGTTTTCTTTTACTAATCTTAAATTAATAATAATAGTAAAGAAGTTGAATAATAGTGTAATAAGATTTTTTTAACAAAAGGTCCGTTTACATTTACATAATTCTTTTATTAAACTATTTTAGGTTCGATTGTATACTCAGCATATTGAAACTTTTGTTTTGTCCAACAGAAAATGGTGGACCCCGACCCGTCAGCGCGCCCGCCGGCCGCGCGCCTGCGCCGCCAATGCTTTTAATCTTTAAATAAAACTAAAATATTTTTCATTTTGATTTCCTAAAAATATAATTGAACACTCTAATATAATGATTGCGCCTCTTTTTGTAAACTTCAAATAGTTCTTATTTTGGGATCTTAAAAATACTTACTACCAACTTGGATGTAACAGAAGCCCGCGAATGCCACGAAAAAAAAATGCATCATTAGAAGCGTATTAAAATGTTATTAGAGGTTCATTCATTTAAAAAAGCGTCTGTCATTAGAAGGTCAATAAGTTTTTAGAGGATCAGTAAAATATTTCCCTTTCTTTTATATAACGCAAGAAAAATGCCTCTTAGTTTAAACAATAATTAGTACTCGTAGTTCAGTGATAAGTAAAAATTGAAATAATCACTATAATTGCATTATATCGCACACTCGAAACAAAATGGAAGCGTCAATTAAAAACTGAAATCCAGTTACCAAAGAGTAGAGAGTATAATGGCAATGAAATTAACGTCAATCTGTCGCGAGCAATCAATGAAATCATTACATTCTCTGTGGAAATTCGACAAATAAGTTGAGTTCGTAATTATTGTCGGTCAAATATTTGTCATGGAACCTTCCTGTTTGTTGATTAAGTAATTCAATGTTACATACCTATATTTGTCTGTTTCTGTTTGAAAACACATTGCGAAACACCTGCTGGTTTCTTGAATTAATCGATGAATAATTAGGTTTTTTTTCAATTACAACTGTACCTACCTATCTTTTAATAATAAAACTTAGAGGTAAAGAAAACGAGAAAGCTGTGTGAAGTTGTGCGTAGACTAAAAAAAACCGGCCGACTCGCGACTCACACACGCAAGGCAACGTACAATATTTAGCAAAAAACGCCGAATAAAACAGGTTTCTGCATAAGAAATAAACAATCAGTGAAAATTTCAACTGTCTACCTATTACGCTTCATGAGATACAGCCCGGTTACAGACGGACAGCGGACGCTTAGTAATATGGTTCCGTTTGCCATCCTTTGGATATGTAATCCTAGAAAACTGTCTTGTGCCATACTTTCGCTTCATAAAAATAACCGGAAGAAAACCGTCTCGAGAATAAAACAGTGGCTAGTAAAAGATAAAGAAAACCGTTGTGTTTAGACAGAGTTGGCTTAGATATGCATGGCCAAATATCTACTAAATAGATGTATGCCCCTAATTTATCAGACGCCACCTTCCAGATACCTACAAAAGATGGACATTCCCAAAGCATAAAGGCTCTTACATACTAACGCTATTTGTCGCGCGACGCGACACCGCCGCATTGTTCGCCGTGAAGTTTTCTCAGAAATTGTTTTGTTAAAATTCGCGTCGCGTGACGAATCGCGCCAGTATGTAAGAGCCTTTATCAGTCTTACCAAGGGACATTGTGTTACCCAGTAACTGGGTTGTGGAAATCAATAAGGCACTTGCTCCATGTAAATTATTGGTAGCATCCAGTTAGACTGGAAGCCGACCCCAACGTAGTTGGGAAAAAGGTAGGCAGTTGATGACATATCATTGGAATAAAACTTCATTTGTTACGTACCTACCTTTGTCTAGTCTGAGATAAACATACAGCTCCCCTACAAATGTATCGTCAATGAGAGTCGATCTTTGTCTAAGCCCTCGTAACTCGATCGATCAGAATGGAATCGTAATTGTACTCGATCTGAGTAGGTACTTCCTGGGATGTCAACTGTAATATACTACAGACTTCTGTTTATGACCTTATGTTTGAGAAAGGTATCGCATTGTGTTCCTTGCATATGCGATCGTTGGTTCTATAAAAAGTAGTACGTACTTTCTCATTTACCGGCTTCATTTTATGATAGACTAGCTGCGCCTCGCGGTTTCACCCGCGTACGTCTCGATCCCGTGGGAATTTTGGGATGAAAAGTATCCTTTGTCCTATTCCAGGTCATGGTCTACCCCTGTGTCAAATTTAATCCAAATCCGTTCAGCCATTTTAGCGTGAAAGCGTAACAAACAAACAAACTCACTTTCGCATTTATGTTAGTTACGATTCTTTTTGCCAGTAACATTGTTTGTTACTAAGATACAATGTTGGCTTCGTAAACAAAAATAACTAGCCATCAATAAACGGTAGTCCTCTACTAAATTAAACATTTGATGTCATCATCATCATCATCATCACTTCAGCCGAAAGACATTCACTGCTGGACATAGGCCTCCCCAAAGCACCGCCTCTTCGACCAGTTCTGTGCTTCTCTCATCCAGCGGATTCCCTCGGCCTTCATCAGGTCATTGGTCCACCATGTGGGGGGCCTTCCAACGCTACGTCAATATTTGATATATTTGAATGAATACCTATCATAATATTAGTTTACACATTCAACACATTGCGATAGCCAACAATATCTTCTAATCAGCAACAGAGTAGATAATACTATTATACGGAGCTGCAGAACTGACCACTAATTAATCAATCAATGCATTGCTACACATGATGTTAACACTTAAGGAGTACTCACACGGTTGGCCGCCTCAGCTATGCGGCCATGCGTCCACTATGCCCCTTTGGGCTAAAGCCTACAGAATCGTATTAATTCTCGCCCAAACTAGCTTCGAGATATTGGCAATATGTATTGTTGAAGGAAGGTTTGCTGGGCCTATTCATACTGTGTTTAGCAGGAATAATAATTGTTACCTGCTTTGTTACAAATTGAATGTGTCCTACATGGCAGTTAGTAGAACAAACCTTTGTAACGTGAAAATTGAGAAAATATCGATGCGTAGCATTTGGTCAACTTCGTACATTCGATTATTAGCTACGAGTGCTACGACAGCGTAGCAAGCGTAGCATGCGTAGCAGTGACGTAGAACGTCATGTAAGCTTCGTAGTAGTTTATTTATTGCACAATGCACACAGTTACAACACAGCTATTACTAAAGAAAGAAAGAAAGAAAATACATTTACTTAGCACAGACTAAATGGCACACATTATACATAATATACAACACTAGACTACTAACTACTGGACTAGGCTAAACTTATTAGTACATGACCCTGTTGCGGTGCAGCAAGTGTAGTTTACGTTTAGTTATATTTTAATTCAAGATAATAAATAACTGCTGCATATAATTGTAATTTTTTCACATTTACAAGTCCGAAAAATATAATTATATCGGTAAATGTTTGTACATAAGCAATTCATTTAGCACCCCCAAACTCGCATGAATATAGGTATTTTAAAATACCACATAGGAAATTTCAGAAAGGATGCTACATCAACATTTACCTACTTGTTAATAAATAAATAAATTCCCACGTCTCATCACGGTACAAGCCAGAAACCCTAGTTGATTTTCGTCATCAGAAAATGCAATATAATGTTGGGGTCGGCTAGGCAGATGATTGCTGCAGTAAAAGTGACTAGTTGAAAAATTAAATTCTTTGATCGCTAAATCCTTTTGTTAATCGTGGTATTCAAACTCAAATAGCCTACGCAGTTCCCTATGTCCAGCAGCTGACATCTAAAGCAGATAATTTTCATGATTATTGTACCGTTTAAATAGTTCAAACCAAGAATCTGCTCGGCGGCGAATACCGTATGTATACACCTATACATACCTATACATAGGTACGTCTACATGGCCTGACACTCGAGACATTCTCGTCTCTTCGTGTCAAACCGAAGTGATATAAAGAGCTTTGCACGCCTTCCAAATGTATTTACATACTCGATTCAATCTAAATAACGAGAGACGTATGCATGCTCTCTTTGTTTGTCGGGATGGGGAAGGTAAGCTGATACGCAGAATCCTAACTCATATTGTAAATGTGAAAGGGAGTTTGTTTGTTTATTTGTTTGTTAGTGCTTGGCGTCACGACGCCGCGACCGCTCGGACGCCGCGCCGTTCCGCTTGATTAATTAAAGTATTATAAAGCGCGACTTTTGCAAGCAGCCGGCGATGGAATAAAAAACAGTTTAAACAATACTAGCCGATCGGCGCGGCGTCCGAGCGGCGGCGGCGGCGCGGCGGCGGCCGGCGCGATCGCGGCGTCGTGTCATCGAGCACTTACGCTTTCACGCCAAATCGGCTGAACAGATTTGGACGAAATTTGGCACATGGATAGACCATGACCTGGAATAGGATCGAGACTTACGCAGCTGAAACCGCGGGGCGCTGCTAGTGCTGTATATATTGTTCGGAAGGTGTTGATAGACTTTGAAGGTGCTTTATTTTCGAATACGACTTTCGAGTGAGGCGGTTCACTCAAGTAACGGTTCATCTGGGTTCCGTACCCGAAAGGTGCCAAACGGAACCCTATTACTAAGCGTCCGCTGTCCGTCCGTCTGTCTGTCAGTCAGCGGGCTGTATCTCATGAACCGTAGTAGTAGACAGTTGAAATTTTCACACAGATTATGTATTTATAAAATAAAATAAAAGCCTTGTTCCACCAACTGCTGATTATGGGCCTCCTCCGTTTTGTGCCATGCTTCCCTGGCGGCCAAGTCTACTAATTTAGAAACGTGTCATTGGTCTCGCAATGATGAGTTTTTGACAGATTTTGTATGGCATATCTGTCAAAAAGTCAGTGCGAGTCTCATCCTGTTTATTATAAACGGGCCGAAGGGCCTCCTCCGTTCAAGACATGCTCAAAACCAAGGATATTCTCAAAAGGTTTGGTTCTATGTTTAGGGTTTAATGTTACTCCTACGTTCTGAGGCATCTTAAGATATTCTATTAAATCGCCACCTAAGTGCATTCATGTAAGTGATGGTGTAGAATTGTTTACAGCTAGCATTTTTCACTATCACCCCGACTACGGTCCGTTTGTGTTTTATACTACACTAGCGACCCGCCCCTGCTTCGCATGTTTTTTACGACTTGACAAAACATCGAGATTTATTTATTATAGATTTATTATGTGAATGTAATATACAAAACTTATCGAAATGAATCTGCCTAGCCTGTTCCCAATTATGTTGTCGGCTTTCAGTCTAATCGGATGCAGCTGAATCCCAGTATTTTACATGGAGCGACTGCCTATCTGACCTCCACATCCCAGTTAATGGGTAACGTGATACCCCTTGGTAAGACTACGAATGACAGCTGGGACCATGGGCTTAACGTACTTTCCAAGGCACGGAGGGATATGTAATGGATGGTTAGCCATCCACGACCCAGCGTAGCTTACCTTCGATCGACCTGTGCGGCTGTTATTATTTACCGTAAATATAAATGTTCTAAAATACTCTAAATGATGGTAAAAACCGAATCAAAATCCGTTGCTTAATTTAAAAGAACAACGCGACCACACAGGCGGACACGGAAAGCGACTTTATTTTATAATATGTATAGATATAGATATCTACTGCCGACGGTATACACATTTACGGACGTACGATTTCACGGTCGGACGCCTCTCATGTGAGACAGTCTCGACGAGGCCGGCCGCCAGCCGGATCAAGCCGGATGGAATGATTTCGTCTTACGCATGGCCGGATACCGATCTGCATCGTACGAGTATAGTCGCCGGAAATTCGGAAACCAGTGTGCATTGTTCTCGAGTTAACGAATTAGTCGGCGATGAAGAGTTCTTTGATTGGTTGTGATTAGTGAAGTACGGAAAGGGTGTTGGATATGGAACCGGCTTTTTTAATGCTAGTTCAATTTTTTTTTTATCCTATATGCGACTGCCTTTATTTTTATAGCAGATTCTGATGGAATTATTTTGTATATGATTCGTCATTATTGACGTTTTAAAATAATTATTAAAGAACGCTAAAAACTTTCATATTATTCTGTTTTCCTTTGTTTTCTAAATTAAATATTGTTAAATTACTTTGACTACATAAAACGTAACAAACATTAGTTATTGGCGGGTATTATTAAACAGAATAAAAATAGACATTGTTTCAAAACAATAACATGCTCCTATCCCCGCCAAAAATATTTATCGAATTCGATTAAGTATTTTCCTCTCAATTAAAACAAAAAATTTTAGGAACTCGTTAAGAGTTTAAAAACGCCAAACGTTGTTTTTTTGTAACGTTCAATATAAAATAGAATGTTGAAACCAGAGCGACGAGTATCGAGTATTTTAAACATTTTTTTTCGCGATGGAAGTCAAAAACGGATATTAAAACAGCAATTTGTAGGTTCAGTTTCAGCTACCACGTTTTTATACTACGTTTTTCCTGAAAAGCTAGAAATATTTTTTCTCGGAAAATGTGGGAAACCACCATTTTATCGCCAAAAAATATTAAATATGGGTTTTATTTTAAACTTTCACTAGTAATCTTCCCTAGTATGTCTTGCACATCTTGGGCAGTCAGCGACCTTACCAACCTCGCTAATAAGCTACTTAATTTTTGCACCACAGCTTAATGCTTAATTCAAGAGAAATCAATTAATAATCTCTTTAATTATTTTGAATTATTTTATACTGTTTTTAGGGTTCCGTACGTCTGAAGAAAATGTGTCTGTCTGTACCTATGTGTGTTTTTTTGTCTTTAGGTCTATCACAGGGAATTTGCTCTGAATCTAATGCACCGATTACTGAAGAAGATGTAAAAAATCCGGAGTCACACGTGTTAGGGCGGATAAATCGAACAGATTACGTGTGACTCCGGATTTTTAATGTGTCTGTCTGTGGTGTCTTGTTTATACCTTTTCAGTCGTAATTGGGTTTTAGTTTTTATTACTTATTTTTTTTTTTTTATTATTTTGGGTTTATAATATATATATTTTTGAAATGTGCTTATGAAGCCCTTTCATTTGATACCCAACATAGTACGATTAAACAATATTTTTTTTTTAGTTCCTGGTTTTATTTCCTCTAGAGGGCGCCATTTTTAATTGAATGTGACTTCACATAGCCTATAACCAGCGGACAATCAAGACGCTTCTAACGATACCTTATTTGTCAAATTGTGATGAGTGGTTTAGAAGATACAAGGGAACAGATGAACATACATACATACATACCGGTCAAAATCATAACCCTCCTTTCTCTTCGCCGTAGTCGGGTAAAAATTGGAACTTACTTCGCTACTAGATAGATTTAAGGTGTTAAAATAAATAAATACAAATACAAAACCAAAATACTTCTACTCACCTACATCATCGCTCAGTTAAAATGTAGGCATGTTACCAAACCGTTTTTCATTCCACGCATTCCCATCACTCCCTAAGCCCGAACAAAAAATAAAACCACGATGTGAATGCTGCGTTTACGTCCATTCACTGCTAACTCCATTTAAAGTCAATATATGTTTCATATACTGGGGCACGTTTGTGGCCCAGTACACCCAATCATGGCTTGTTTAGGTGAGATTGGCTACAATGTCCCTTCTAATCAATGCGTAGTGTGCCCTCGGGAAATACGCCGCGTACTGCACTACGCCGTGATCGTCTCATACAAATACTGAATAATACACTGATTTTGGTTTGGACTGTGTATTTTCGCGTATGTGTTGTGTAGGTGCATTGAGGTTTAGTCGTAGTAAAATAGATTGGTTTGTTGCTAAGTGAAGTTATGATGAATTCAGTGTTATTAGTGATATTGTAAGGTTCCTGGGATCGATTCCTGGGTTAGGCAAATTTGTTTTTTCATCTGTAATTTCTCAGTAGCAGCCCGGAATCTAGATTTGTGCCCAGTTGATGGCAATAGGCTCGCCGCCTGTTACATGCGACTGAAACATAGCTGGCGAAATGTGGGTGTACTATTGGTACACCTCTATTTAAATGTAGTGATATTGCTGTTTATGAAATAGTTATAGAAAGTAAAAAGGTATCTAATAAGTACCTATAATATAAAGGTGCTTTTGGTGATACAACAGTAAAATAACACTTGACATTTGTCTGTAATGGTTTGTTTTTACGGTTTCAAATTAGACCAAATAGTTTAGAGATTGATACATCTTTTTTTATAATTCTAACTTTAGTTAGATTAGATAGGTACAATGGGCGATCGAGTCATGAGCCGTGCTACGCGATTATCGCCGTAAAGGTGAGCATGCGGAAGATTTGTCGACTGTAAATGAGCGCTGGCTTAGATCTGCTTGCTTTCTATTGCAGGTTAAACTAGTCAACTTTCAAATCTTTAAAAAGCACTCTGGTAAACATAAAACTGAGAAACACTTATAAGTGTTCACACCGTATATAATTTAGTGCGGATTAGAATGCTGCGGGAAAGTCTGAAAGGGATACCGGGGCCCTTGGCAACAGGCAACTGAAGGAACACGGGTGGGTTTTAGTCAGTAAAAGTCTGACACGCCCTCTTGCTCCGCCCAGAGCGGGAGAAGTAATTTGATGATTTCAAAACCTCAAAAAAAAAAGTGCGGATTAGAAACTGAGGTTTTTTGCATAAATCATGTGCGAGATAAACATATAAAACAGTTGAGTTTCTTGACTCCACTGCGATTCCAAGCGTCAAGACTCCCGCAGACAGGCGACACGCGACGGTGTGACCCGATTCTGGTAGAACAAGTTCCATGAACTTTTCATAGAAATTGTTCTACTAGTCGCGTCGCGTCTGGGAGCCTTTTACTTGTGAATATCTCATAAAAATACTTGGTAGTAATTTTATTGCAGTTTTAGTTGTGAAAGTATCACCTTAGCAAGTTTTACAGAGTGTTTTCAATCTGATAGAAGTTCTCGGTTCTCGGTTCGGTCTTTATTTTATTTTTATATTTAGCTTACAGAATTTGATATTAATTAATTAAATAATTCTATAATATTTACAATTATTTAACAAAATTAAAAAAAATATAATAATAAAGGAGAAGAGCTCATTGGGCATCAAAAAATTCGTCCGCATCGCTGTCAATGGGAAAAGTGCCCAAAAGACTGGCAGCATTGCCACGTTGAAAGGCTCTTTGGGCTAAAAATAGGCCAGCCCTCTGGTCACGTGAAGAGTCGATCAATCGCTTAGCGATGTCCCGAAATACTCGATGAGCACTCGGACCCCAAGGCCCTAGTGTTTCAACCCTAAACGGCTCAAACATGTAGTTTTTACTTAGATGTCGTTTTATAAAATTCTTGGATGCTGACTGAAAGCCTTGTCTAAACGTCTTTACTACGTCAAGTAACTCGATCAATGTAAATAACTAAGCCCCCAACAACTCACTATATCTTCTCTATCTTCTAAAATTCGATCAAGAAAACTGATCGAAGCTCCTAAAGCTCAGTTTCGTGTAAATCCAGCTTTAAACCCCGTTCACACTTTTGAAGTTAAAACCACGTTATTATAAAGTCGAGACTTCGTTAACAGACTAAGACGAGGTATATTGTCGTGAAATGCATGCGGTGGTGGCGGCAAACATACTGCGTGGCTGCAAACGTAGCAGCATGGCGGCAAACATGGCTGTGAGGCTTTCAGTCTCATTCCTTGTGCAAATCTAGTTTAACGTCTTGTTAAAAGGGTTTCGTGCACTTAGGCAGTGCTGAGCTGAAATGTTTGTAGTCGAAGTATGCTTTACCGAATGATGTTGAAGTGTAGTTGGATTTTAGAATGTTTACTTTCATGTATACCTACTTACATTACCTACCTCTAGGTACCGGAAACAAACGGTTGGTAGAAGCTAAAAACTTAAAAGTTAGTTAATTGATTCAGGCGTGACTGCGGAAATCCATTATAAAATACAATAGACGTAGATATATTTAGTAACCTATTCCGCTTAACTATTCTTCAAGGGTCATAAAAACCCTTTAAGAAATCGACACGTGTTTCACCTCTCGAGGCATCCTCAGGATGACGATTGACTAAGCGCAAACCAGAACACGACGTGCTACCACACCGAGCGCTGGAGGCAAAGTAGTGGTCTTTGCGTCCAGCGCTCGGTGTGGTAACACGTCGTGTTCTGGTTTACAATTAGTCAATGCCTCGTTGAGAGGTGAAAGACGTGTCGATTTCTTACAGGGTATTTATGACTCTTGAAGAATAGTTAAGCGGAATAGGTTACTAAATATATCTACGTATATTGTATTTTAACTGAAAAGTGGTCTGTAATTAATTATGTGTCTAACTTTGTTATTCATTCTGTCTTCAGTTGAAACTTAGAGATTCGAAACCCAGAATTTGAAACTAAGTTTTTTTTTAAATTAACTGTCCAAAAGTTCATAAAGTCGCCTTGTCAGCCAGCCATTAAAATTAATAGACGTTTAGGAACCAATTAAACTGTACTTAAAAAGAATATAAAAAATCTTTAGGGTCAGATTGACGTCATTCGTCATTACGTCATTTGAGTCGCAGTAGGCAAGAAGATCTTGCTTCGCGTAAATGGGGCTTAAAATTGTTGCAGCTTTGTAAAATTAAACAGAGAATATTGTGGTATTGCATAATATAACTTCACGCCTGTAATCCCCGAAGGTTTAGGCAGAGGTGTACCAATATACACCCACATTTCGCCAGTGGATTGTCGATTTCTGCCTAATAAAATCCACCCCAAATGAAGTTACACTGTTTTTCTCCCACATTGGTGTGGAGCAAAATGTGCTTAAGCGCCAACAATAAACATGTAACAATCTTTTAGTATGTGGCAATATGTCGAGCACATAAGTACCTACGTAAAGTAAGTGTATAAGAGAACATTTCCAATTGTCTGCTACTTGTCGCTTGTCCTTATATTTATTTGATGCCATTGTTATGTCCTCATCTCCAAGCATTATTCTAAATATTAGGTGTTATCATATCCTGCTTTTTTAGGGTTGTACAAAACCTCAAACTGGATACAGAAAAGAACAAGATGTTTCAAAAGTAACATCTCTCTTATTTATGTTTTTGCGGTTCTAGTCACGTGCATGGTTCGTAATTTTCAGAGTTTTATACAATAGTTTAAAAACGGTCAGTATCTCTCTAATATGTTCTACAAGGTTTTTTTAAATTACCCGACAAGACTTCACAGTTATATGGATCTTAATATCTTATAACAAAACATAAAGAAAAACTAGAATTCCTAAAATAATAATTTCAAGTGAACATTTCATCATAACATTAAAATCATTTAGATTGTTTTGCTTTTAAATGCCTATTCCCTTTACGGCTGTGAAGTTACTCTAGTTAATTAATTAAATAAGGCTCTGTATAATTAAAAAAATATGGCACGTGTAAGTTTCAAACATTTAGATTAACTTTTTTCAGCCCGTAATTAAGGTAAACATACAATCCGCCCACGTCTGGCATACCGTCTGAGTACCGTTACTATTCAAATAGGTATCACATAATCAAATAAATTTATTTTTGATTATGTTGGTACAATTTGCTTAGCAACTATTTACAAAGAGAATATATGTTACGGTAAGCATTAATTTCTAGTAAACCACACGTTAAGACACGACTGATGAAATGTAAAGGCTCCCACAGACAGGCGGGATGCGACCCTGGTAAAATAATTTCCATTAAGTTTTCATAGAAATTGTTCCATCAGAGTTTGTTCTGTTTGTGCGAGCCTTAATGACGTACATCATTACTATTAGTGAATATCACGTATATCGAATGCTGCTTTCAGCGGCGGATGTGTCTTTGATCTGTTATGCTTTTATCTAACAGCTTCGTATGTAGGTACTATATCTTACAAATATTTGCATGTAGAAATAGATTTACACAGATTTTTTGCAAAAACGATTTTATAGAGTTCGTAAAAAATGAAAAGATGAACTGAACTTGGGAAAATTTGCGAAAGTATTTAGATATACAAGCAGCAAACTAATTTATCTGACTTTACACAATTACGCGAATTACGAGTTTTAGGTCGTGGGAGCGAACCCAAGCAGGCACTTTACTTTGTGTAAATAATTTCATCGCCACTGCTTTTAAAAAAGGTAAAGGAAAAAATCGTGAGGAAACCGGTATGTCTTCGAACCAAAAATTCAAAGAGATGTGACATCCACCAACCCGCATCCGGCCCGCGTCCCAGTCCCTCTCACAGAAAGAGGAGGCTTGTGTCCTAGCATTGGGGACATTATAGGCTAATTATGGTGTAAAAAAAATTGTGTGCAAGGCAATTTATTACAATTTATATCCACTGCACCATATAGGATATTGGGCAGTGATAGCCCAGAAGCAACCATAATAGCCCGATTACATACAGCCCATAACATTGATTTAGTATCAACAACAAATTAATTATGTTCACAATCACTCGGGAATGTCGGCGTTCATTGCAAATTATGTAGACAGGTAATATTTAGGTGTATAATATCTTTGACACTAGCTAAGTATCATGACATTGTTGTTCATGATGTATTGCCTAGTGCTAATAAAGTTTGATATTTATCTACAACATTATTTTTTGTTTATGCTAAACCCGAAAAGGGGGTATTGTAAAAAAATCTGCTGTTCCATACGTTTGTGTTCACTTCAAAATGTATGGAACAGCAGATTTGTTTCCCGCGATTTCAAGGTTGGTCACATTGAAAAAGTTGTTCAAAATGATGAGTACAATGACCCCTTTTCGGGTTTAGCATAAACAAAAACTAATGTTGTATATCTATACAGGCAGGCAGGCTATCTATATAGGCAGTCGGTCGCTCCATGTAAAATACTGGTATTCAGCTGCATCCGGTTAGACTGGAAGCCGACCCCAACATAGTTGGGAAAAGGCTAGGCAGATTGATTGATTGATTGTATATCTATACAATATTTTTAATCAAAGTTGCTTTTCGTGTCTTTCTGTTAGACCGCGTTGTTCTTCTAAACTACGCAACAGATTTTGATGAGGTTTTCACCATCGTTTAGAGAATTTATTCCGGATGGCTTATGTTTATTATACAATAATGTTAACTTACGTTTTATGAGAAATCTTAATGTTTTGTATAGTCGTTAAAACCGTGGGAAGCAGGGGCGGGTCGCTAGTTCTTTAATAATATGCTGAATCTCAATTACATAAACAAAGTCTTGATGATGGAAATGACTGAGTACTTTATCGATTTTTGGGTAGTCTGGCTCATAATAACAAGGTCGCAGCTTGTGGCTAAGTAATAACACCCGCACGGGTCGATCCATCAGGATAAGCTACGCTTGCCGGGGCTGGTCCGTAGATGGGTGACCATTTTTACATATCAAGACTCCTCCGTGGCTCGAAAAGCAAGTTAAGTTGGTCCCGGCTGTCATTTGTGGCCCTTTGACAGTCGTTACGGGTCGTCTGAAGCCCGAAAGTCTGACAACCAGTCTTACCAAGGGGGTATCGTATTACCCAGTTACTTGTTTGTGGAGGTCAGATAGGCAGTCGCTCCATGTAAAATACTGGTATTCAGCTGCATCCAGTAAGACTGGAACTCAACCCCAACTTTGTTGGGAAAAGGCTAGGCAGATGATGATGGGTAGTCTGGCTCATAAAACTAGACGTCACATCATGTTTAACCGACTCCCCGACTCCAAAACTTTTAATAAGTAGTTCAGTGAAACTGTATACATTTACTACAAGCATTCTTTTTGGGTATAATTTGTCAGTAAATGCTTCCACGATAAGAATACTTTTTGAAGTTCAGACCTGCTTTTGTTACAAGAACTGAGAGCCCTCTAATATTATAGATAATTTTACCTACTAGTAGGTACTTTTGAAACGAAAAGGGTTCTGCAGTGCAATGATAACGAGGCGAGCTCTGCTATTCATCGGAAAGTTCAAATTTCGGACGGTGACTATTACCTATAACTGAAAACCCCAATCGCATTGTGCTTGGTTGGATCTAAGGTATTAAACTTTCTGAGTTCATTGACTGTGAGTCTATGGTTACGTCCTATGTTCTATAGATAGTGTCATCCACGAAGACGCGCCCCAGTCCTCTCCACTCCGTACTAAATACAGCTTATAGTACAGTAATCGGCGGAGTGGGGCGCGTCTTCGTGAATGGCATTATCTATAACACTCTAGAAATAGTAGAATCCTACTTCGTAATAATACTAGGTTCGTACCTACCTAAGTATGTATATAATGGGTCACTGAACAAATTCTCGTTACAGAAAACCTACACCCTAATTGCGTGACACACTTACCACTCCCACGTCTAAGGATACCTAGGTATCCCTGAGAAAAGTCCCGTCTTACGTCCTGGATAGTACACTATCCAAAGCTTCACCCGCGGATTAGCGCGCGCGGGGCGCACTTGGGAGACCATACATGGTCGCGCGGGCCGGACTTGTGAGTGGCGGTTAATCACAATCCCAAATCACAATCAGGTTTTGAAGGAAATTCCATAATCCATTCATTGTTTCATAGGTTTGAAAAATATAACCCAATAAACGTGGCTGAACTGTCAAAAAGAACGGCATTACCATCGATTACCATTGTATGTGTGTTATGAAATTACCCCGGAGAAATTAGATCTACTGCTGAGCATGAGGTCCTGGGTTACATTCCCGGGTCGGGCAAAGTGTTATTGGGTTTTTCCATCAGGAATGTCTCAGTAGCCTAAACATATCTGGCGCAATGAGGGTGTAGGTACTATAGGTACACCTCTGCCCAACCCTTCGGGGAATACAGGCGTGATGTTATGTTTATGTAAATTAGATCAGCTGTCAAATCTAAATATCCGTTGCTCTGATTGGTTGACTAAATAAGAACAGCCAATCAAAACGTAAATAACAAAAAGAACATATACGAGTATTAAAATGCCACCAGTCATGGCGTGTGAAGTATGTTAGTATGGCATTCCGAGCGTCCCAAATCAAACCACAAATTGTAACAGTAGTGTACATTTATATCTTCCAGGAAAAAAAAAAAAAAAAAAAGGTGACACCCCTGCATTCCAACGTAGAGAAGCGAATGCTCGAAACATGTTTTTGCTATTTGAATAGCGGAAGGCGTTTCAACACGCGCTTATTGGCGGATGTTAGGCTTCTATTGGCGTGTCGGAGTACGACAGACAACGCAATAACTCACGACTATACATCAGAGTGAAACTAGCGTCACTGTGGAATGGAGTCAACCGTTTGTAGGGCTTTGTTATTTGTATGTGTTCAGCCAGAAGAATAAAAGAGCAAAAAAATAACTATAGTGGAAAAATGAAATGAAACATTCTAAATATTATCACGTTAATAAAGGAGAGGAGCTCGTGGCTAAGTAGTAACAGCCGCGCGGGTCGATCCATCAGGTTAAGCTACGCTTGCCGGGGTTGGTCCGTGGATGGGTGACCATCTTTACATTAGAGACTGCTCCGTGCCTCGGAAAGCACGTTAAGCCTAAGGATCTTTGACAGGCGTTACGTGTCGACTGACAACCAGTCTTACCAAGGGGTTATTACCCAGTTACTGGGTTTTGGAGGTCAGATAGGCAGTCTCTCCATGTAAAATACTGGTATTCAGCTGCATCCGGTTAGACTGTAAGCCGACCCCAACATAGTTGGGAAAAGGCTAGGCAGATTGGTTTATAAAAAATACGCTCGGTTTTATCCAACGTCAAATAAGGGAGAATATTACTAAATAATTACTTATCAATAAAGTTATCAAAGGGCGTTTTTGACATCCTTTATCTTTATTGATTAGTTATGAAACAATAGATTATTTTCAGTACTTAATGGAGAAAAGGTTTCACTAAAGTGACAACCAAACTACCTACAATTTATTATACAAAATAATTATAATAGACAAAATAATTAAGTTCAAAGAAAATTGGAAAAGTAATTTACTATAATTTCTATAAAGTGTCTATCTATGTTCGATACCGGAATATTTTTAGGAAAAAGTTTAAATTACTTTTTCTTTGATCCTGAGTTCTAAAAGTTGTATTCGATCGTATAAATTATGTATTTACTAACTTCCATATCTGTTCGTAGTATTCCCGAAGTCAGATGGCAATCTCTCACCTCAGCGTACTGCAGAAATAAATAAAAGAAAATTGAAATGATTTGTAGGACTGAATACAGCAGGTTATAGGGAGGGTGGCAGGGGACATCGACGCACAAACTGTAAACATGAATTCAGTACATGAATCGAGAAAACGAGAGCAGAAATTATTCGTCGGTTATCAAATAAAAAAAACTGCGTATTGATTCTGTAAAAATCTCACGAACAGACTGTACTCCAAAGTAACTCTTTAATCTTATTACCTTCTGTATATTAATCAAACATTCTAATTTAATTCAAACTAGTTGTATCGATTGTCAATTTGCCACAATCGATTCAGTTTGTAATCGGAAATCGAAATCCTCGGAATGAGAAAGCTGATATGTTTGCAAGCTTCAACCTTATATCCATTGGGAAAAATAACACTCCAATCCGTATGACGGGACGGAAAAACATGCATACTTGATTCTTGGTACAGTGGGCAAAAGAGATAGGTAGGTAGTTATCTACAATAAATGCATTGTATGCTTTATAAATTGTGTGTGCTAAGTAGTCAAATCGTTTTCAATGTTTGTCTGGGACAAAAAAGTTTTCTAGCCTTAAAAGTGACTTATTCCGATCGGATTCCACAATCCAATTCCACTTTGCGAGATTGTACGAATGTGGATGCAATGAATATTTTGTTCCGAACAAATCTCAGTATGAAATGAGTGCTTCTGTGAAACGATAAATGGGAATGAAAATACATGGTAGGTACAGATTATCGACATAATCGTACAGTAAAAGTTATGGGTAAAGGACCGTTTCTTAAGAAATTATAGGGTGGAGATGCACCAAGAAAGGATTTTGCACTCGGCCTTAGGCTAGGGTCAAAGTCGCGGGAAAGTCCGAAAGTTCTCCGTAAGTTCTCTCTGAAAGTTGCCAGAGGTAGGTTTTAGCCAGTAACATACTGACACGCCCTCCCGCCCAGAGCGGGAGAAGTTATTTGATAATTTACAATCCAAAAAAAAAGACTGTTGCCAAAAGGGCTTTGAGCCTGGATCACTGCTGGGAGAACCGAAATTATTTATTTATTTATTTATTCACTCCAAACATACAAATATCCTTACAGGCTAGACCCAATACGATATTGTAGCCCCCTTAACTTAAATAGTTCCACTGCTTGTACTGTAACAAATTCTATATGTAGCTATTTTTTCAAATTCACCCAAAGCGCAACAGAATATGTCGACGTCATCAGCAATGAGGTTGAGAGTGCGGAGCGCGCTCGTCAGCGGCGCCTCCCGCAGCAAGTTCGTTCGCGCGCGCGGTACCGCCAGCAACCGCGGCTGGCGACGACGACCCACATACACATTGTGGGCAACCGGTAGCTACTTATATGATAATTGTTTGCCTGCACACCTAACTCTTTCGCCATGTGTACATCACTCCCAGATAAATCCCTGTGGAGCCTCTGAAGTACGACAGCTCGTTTAATTAGTGGCTATTTAACTTTCATTTAAATTTGTTTTGTCCATGTTTGAGTTTTGCTTTGCTTAGCGAAATTCTACGCGACGCGAATTAAAGACGCGAAATTATGCAAGATGCGAACTGTACTGTCGACGGTGGATGTCGTTTGACGGTGATTCCTGGAAGATTGTAGGTATCTGTGTTACTGGTTTTGACAAGAAAATTCAGTAGAGTTTTTATTCCTGGCTTTCCTTTTTTGTGTGGTTAGTGACAAACCTGGAGTCAGATTTTTAAAGCCGCACTTGTGCCTGTGACTTGGCTTCACATACCGTCGAGAAATATCTCTCAGGCATGCCGGTTTCCCTGCCAGGGTTCCGGGTTAGTCCGAAAGCGATACCGGGACCTTGGCAACAGGCAACTGAAGGAACACGGGTGGGTTTTAGTCAGTAAAAGTCTGACACGCCCTTCCGCTCCGCCCAGAGCGGGAGAAGTGATGATTTCCGACCCTCAAAAAAAAAAAAAGGCCTGCCGGTTTCCTCACGATGTTTCCTTCACCGTTTTTGAAGCAAGTGATAATTATACAATATGAACAATAATGCGAAAAGTCAGAGGTGTCTTGGGTTTCGAACTTGAGACCTATGACTTTGCAGTCCGACGGTCACATCACTAGGCTGTCACTGCTTTTTTATTAATTTTCAGCTTCAATGCATTTGTATGTTCAGTCTGGCATTTGAGATGGCTCTCTTGGGAGCAAAACTGTAAGCGTTGCTATCAAAACGCCATCTCAACTTCACAATTTAAGTTGTTTTGCATGTCATTCATTTTCAGAATTGCACTTAGGTTGATTTACATACGACTTTTTTTACACTATCGCCAAGAGAGTTGCTTTATGAGGGAATTTGTAAAAATATGTTTTAGTTTGAGATAATTTACTGAGTTTTAAGTCCTCTTCATGTATACAACCTTATGTTTTGTTTGTGCTAAACCTTTATTTCGTGATTTCAAGATTGGTTCCATCGAAAAAGTTGTTCAAAATGATGAGTACAAGGACCCCTTGTCGGGTTTAGCATAAACAAAAAATAAGGTTGTATAAATAGCTGTTCTATTAATTGGGCACCCATCATAAATGTGAGTAGGGAGTAAAGTAACCAATTTGGTAATATAACAGTCTGTACAGTGTAGGAAAGAGATGAAGCTCTACAGGACGTATAGCTCCAACTCTTTCCCCCACAAAGTAAGATTAAAATAATACTGCTGTAAGCGGTGGTGGTAGGCTCCCTGTTCCTGATAAATGATTTTACTTCTGTAAGTAGGTTTGTACAGAAACTTTTACACCTCAATTTTTTTTTTAATATCCCCGTTGTTATATAATTATGTATGCCAAGTTTCAGCTGAATCGGATTCCAGGAAGTGCTTGAAAAATGAATGACAATTGGAGTAACTGGAAACACATGCGATCGAAGCAAGCTAATATAAAGCCTGGTACAAGATGAGTTAAAGAAAAAGTACTACAATCACTATAAAATACCTTTTACAGAGTTGTAAATAACATGTCATACATTCTTATAGACTCCCACAAATCTCTTAAACGAAACGAACGCCATCGTCGATTGTATTGTTTCTTTATCCACAAATAAAAAAAAAAACAAAAAGGTCGAGTGTAATCCTCTATCAAAATTCAGCTTACTGAAAAAACACCTAGAGGAACGGAAGCCTCCCAAATGAAGTGGTTGGCGGAATCGGATAAGCGGAATGACTTTCCGGTCCCGGCGGGATCGTAAAAGTCAACGCATGCATTTAATTTCGTGAGTTATATTACTAGGTACCTACGTGTATAGCCTTGTTTTGTGAACGGTGGATGCCTGTTTTTTTGTTTTAAACTTAATTATGTTGGTATGTACAGTCGGGAGCGTAAATGTGAACTTGGTGAAATTCAAAAGACATCCATATTAACATTAGGAGCTCGTGGCTAAGTATTAACAGCCGCTCGGGTCGATACATCAGGTTAAGCTACGTTTGCCGGGGTTGGTCAGTGGATGGGTGACCATTTTCACATATCGAGACTCCTCCGTGCCTCGGAAAGCACGTTAAGCCGTTGGTCCCGGCTGTCATTTGTGGATCTTTGACAGTCGTTACGAGTCGTCAGAAGCACGAAAGTCTGACAACCAGTCTAACCAAGGGGTATCGTATTACCCAGTTACTGGGTTGTGGAGGTCAGATAGGCAGTCGCTCCTTGTAAAATACTGGTATTCAGCTGCATCCGGTTAGACTGGAAGCCGACCCCAACATAATTGGGAAAAGGCTAGGCAGATATATATATCCATATTAATATTAATTCGTTTATTTATTTCGTTTCTTATATATTTACATTTTTAAATATTTTATAAAAACCTAAAAGAAAACTTTTAAAGATATAAAAAATAGAAGTCCGCCGGTGTCGGGAACAGGGTCCAAGCTACCGGTGGTTAGGGCTGCAGAGACAGGAACCTCCCCACAATGCGAGCCGTATCAAGGAGTACTGCCTTCTGAATCAGGCCCTTGATCCAACCGCCTAACGAGAGCTTCGAGAGATGTTGGTCGGGGTTTTCGGCCATCAGGCCATTGGCCGTTACGACAATCGGCACAATGATAGCCGAGCTCACATCCCACATGTCGACAACATCGTGTGCTAAGTCGAGATATTTTATTTGTTTCTCTTTCTCAGCTTTCACGAGGTTCACGTCACGTGGTAACATCGACTATCATTGCGCGGCGCGCTATTCGGTCTATCACTACTATATCAGGCTTATTGGCACCAATGGTCCTGTCAGTAATGATAGACCGATCCCAGTACAACGTGACGTAATTATTAATATTATTAATTAATTCATATTATAAATTCGAAAGTAAGTCTGTCTGTCTAATTATTTGTATTTTTTAATTTTCACGCCTGAACCACGCGTGGGTGGTCTATTATGGGTCTTCTTCGTCTCACTGAGAAACGGCCGGCAACATTATTAGCAGATTATTTAATATTGTGTTTTGAGTAATATTCTAAGATTTTCTTTACGAGAAAAAGTTACATATAATAAGCTCGTGACTGTACACAATTTTTAAAACCGCGTATCCGTTTTTAAAGATCCGGAGGTGTGTTTCGGATTGGTTGTTGCATATCTTCTTTTGTTTCATTCGCCTGTTTAACATTTTTTTTGCTAACAGGATGAGTGAAAACAAAAGAAATGTTTTGGACTTAAGGACCAGAACGGCTCGTTACTCTCAGTTTACTTTTATATACTTCGGCCAGTTGATTCATTCTTTTTTTGTTTTGCTTTGTTTTTAGCTGGGTTCAGGGCACAAGACAGACGGTAATTTTATTATGATTGAATTAATTCTGTTTTTATTTTACAGATAAGTTTATTTATTTATTTATTTACTCTTAGCACTTACATTAGTTTTTACAGGTGGGAACCCAATACGACAATGTAGTAAAGTTATCAATTCAATTTATATAATCAAGTTATTTTTTAGTAAACCTATGTTAGTAATTAAGATAATTCTATCAACATTCTAAACAAATTCCTTTACAATATACACAACGGCAGTACTGTCCGATGCTTCACCGCAGTTGCACCATTCCATGGGAAATGGCGCAGCAGCGATTCACGTACGGAAAGTCCAGCGTGCTCGAGATTAGAGGAAAGATACTTTTGTGACCGCCCCACACCCCACGCACCAGTGACGCACAACGCTTACGTACTGTGGCAAAGAAACAATCCACATGTGCGTCCGCGAACATCCCTGACGTGCTGCAGTAGCGGGGCAGCCTCAACAGCGCCCTGAAGTTAGTTAGGTACACCTGAGTTATGACCCTTCCCAGTTTTTAAATTCATAAAATGACTCAAAAAATATTGCTGTTTTTTTTTTAACATGGTACCTATTTATAATCAGATATTCATTGATTAGGATTATCCATCTTATGATCACATCTAGTTTATTTCAGAAAGCTGTGAATAAAAATAACTCGATGTTTTGTCAAGTTCAAAAAACCGTCCGAAGGAGGGACGAGTCACAAGTTTAAACAAAAAAAAAAACTAGCTATTGTGTAATTCTTAAACTAAGAAGCTTTACACAACATCATTTGTTTGTATTTGTTTGTGTGAAACATGCACATGACACAAACTCAAGCCTTCTTCCCATGCCAGAAACTATAGAACGCCACCTGCTACGCTCCTTACATACTCTTAACATATTACAAGCACCTATAAAAACGCTTTATTTCACAAATGTCCCTTCCCGATAGCTATTTGCTTACAATCTGTCCCATGTGCGTAATGCTAGGGATGCATAGGTATTTGTCTTGGGCAAACAGTTCGCTAGTGGCGGCCCTCGGATCCGAGCCCGCTTGTGTACACTCGGCTTAAAGCTAGGCCCCAGGTGCTAACTTAGATGCATATTTGTAAGAATTATGCGAAAGCTGTAGTGTCTTAGGGTAAGGATGTTTGTAAATTAGATTATGATTAATGTAAAGTGCTAGAATTGCCAAACTTAAGTGGTAATGATCAATTTGGCTCGCAGAACAGCGTTGCTATTCTGTGACCATCCCACCGTGAAAACTTAGGTGAAGTGAGCTTCAAGTGAACTGTCACTGCCTTAGCATCAGTAGATATCGATGACAATGACAGCTCACTCCACGCTCACTTCACCTAAGTTTTCACGGTGAGATGGTTACAGAATAGCATTACAGATAACCAATGAGGCCGCCGGTTTATTCTGTAAACGCCTCACCGTGAGAACTTAGGTGAAGTGAGCGTGGAGTGAACTGTCACTGCCTTATCATTAGGTATCGATGACAATGACAGCTCACTCCACGCTCACTTCACCTGAGTATTCACGGTGAGATGGGTACAGAATAGCAATGCTGGAGTGGCGAGTTCGACCGCGTACCGGAAGACATAGCGTTGTAAGACCACCAAGGTGGACCGATGACCTTGTGAAGGCCGCAGGAATCCGCTGGATGAAAGCGATGCGCAGAACCGGAATGCGGATGAAAGCGATGCGAAGTGGCGGCGCTTGGGGGAAGCCTATGTCCAGCAGTGGACGTCTTTCGGCTGATTGATGATGATGATGATGATGAATGTAAAGTGACAACATGCAAGCCAACAAGCAATTTAGGTACTTATTTCTGTATGCTTTAGTATGTGTTTTCTGCAAATTCCAACCTCAGCCTCAGAATATTTTTTTCGTTATTAAATCATATTTAAAATAAGATTTAATAACGAAAAAATATTCTGAAATTGAATAAGTAGACTGATTCTATTTTGAGGAGTAGATTCACAATAAAATACAAAATGAAAGAACTTATATTTATGTGTAATTTCTGTTGAAGAAATTCGTATAAAATTCCCTTCTCATACGAAAAGGGAATTTCTTTAGCTCTCCTATTTCTTTTGTCATGTAATATCTAGAAAAGTATTCTACATACCTAAGCTGAATTTTCTTTGTACAGGGGAACTCTTAAAGTTACGTACCTCTAATATGAAATGGTTCAACTTTGACTACAAATGTAGATATCCTTCAACGAAGGATTCTCTATAACTTTGCAGAATATTTTCTGCTCGAGTCCCTACAAAACTATATTAAAAATTGTGAAGTCCGTCCTTTTGTTGCACGTTCCCGTTGCATAGAGCGAACTAGAATAGTTAGACATTTTTGTAATACAAACTTTGATGCGAATGTCTAGTAGTTTTAATGAAATTCAAAGTGAATTACTTTTTAATCATATTAAAAATGTTGAAATATTATTTTTAGATTTCGTAGGATAGCTAAGCTGATTAAAGAATTGGCAGATTGAATAAAGGGTTGTGGAATATTGAAAGTTGAAATAACAGTAGAATCTAGTTTTCAGAATTGGCCAATGGTTTGTTTCTGACAAGGGGCTGACAGGTGGCAAAATTATTATCTAACTTGTCAGTAAACCGCAAGCTGATGACGGGTAGTCACATTAGCAGAATAAGAACACTGTTTTATGAGTTTTGGTTTTATTATTATTCGCTCCCTTTTTTTAAAAGATTTGATCAGTAGGGCTGCTTTATACATCTATCCTGCTGCTGCTTACGGACGGCGAGCAATGGGTAGCTCGCCGTTCGATTAGGACCAGGCCCGGTTCGATGGCGCGTCGTGTTCCACGCGCGCCTCAAAGAGATGTCAGCACACCTGACGGGGTCCGTTAGGACCGATGCCTGCCAGGGTTGCGGAATAGTCCGAAAGGGATACCGGGACCCTGGCAACAGGCAACTGAAGGAACACGGGTGGGTTTTAGTCAGTAAGAGTCTGACACGCCCTTCCGCTCCGCCCAGAGCGGGAGAAGTCATTTAATGATTTCCCACCCAAAAAAAAAAAAAGGGTAGTCACATTAGCAGAATAAGAACACTGTTTTATGAGTTTTGGTTTTATTATTATTCGCTCCCTTTTTATAAAGATTTGATCAGTAGGGCTGCTTTATACATATATCCTCATCCATAAGTTCTGAATTGAGCTCCACTATTACTGACAAATGTTTGCAATGACTGGACAGGTCCACTCAAATCTGTGTGATTCTTTCCTCAAAAGACCATTTCAGATGCTAATCTACATGGTCCTCATATGGCCTGGCCAAGATTATGTCTGGACTTTAAAAGAGACTGCGACCTCTGAGTTTGTTTCGGTATTTTTTCTCGAAGTAGTCAGATAGGAAACGCCGATCTTATCTAGCTTATTTTTACTATTTTATAAATGACGTGTAAAAATGATTACAGAATAAACAATTTCATTTCATAACAAATGCTTAGTGAAATTCTGTTTTCTATTCGAAAAGCGAATATCAGTCAACTTGACCGCACATAATATTAATCATTCGGTCGTACATACATAATCTCTAAAACAAAGTCTTGTATCTGCTGTTTCACTATCAAGCTGCTTATAGCAAAGCGGATCCAAAACATGCCAGTGAAGCGCATTTATTATGAAAAATCATCCCGCAATATTCATGAATTATATCATTTTTTAATCGCGTAATTCTTCGTAAGGCCACGAAAGGGTTTATCATTGTTATGTTTTATGATTATCTTGAAAAGTGCTAAAGCCTTTTATTACCCTTTTATAAATGCTGTAAAAGTACTCCACGATTTATGTCCGTATCTTTTTGTTATCTACCTCTACGTACTGTAATCCACTTTAATACTGACTGGGACAGCGCCTATTCGACAAAAAATCGGTCCTTCACTTCAATTTGCATGTGAATAGCGGACACAGTTCTCTTGGCCGACATGAGTGTCGTGGGGACATTTTTTGTGGATCCCAACCAGCCGTGATTAACATAAAATGTTTGTGAAAACCGCAATATATGGAGCGTATGACTTGATGTGGAGAACCTTCTGCCTACATAATACTTGATGAATAAAATCTTCCTCCACGTGAAGCTTGAATATTTTAATATCTTATAATCCTTGCGAATATGGAGCCTAAAAGATTTTTTACCGAGATTTTACCATAATTCAATTTCAACCTCGTAAAATTAACATAGTTTTAAGTTGGCAGTAATGAAGAGGGACTCGTCCCTAGCCCGCGGCACGAAACACACGCACACTTCAATTTGCATGTCGAAACTAGAAATAATAGAATCCTCCTTCAGTTAAATTAATATATCCTTCAATTAAGCAATTTAACGTCATAATAAAGAGCAGAATGTTGCTATAAAATGCTCAAGTCGGGTCGGAAATGACTTCGGAGTTTGGCCCTTTTTACACAAAACGGTGAATCCTCGAGCGCTCATTGACCTTTAACAGGGCTTTGAAGTGAAAGTTAATTAAATTTCTGCTGCTTACATTACAATGGAAATTTGCATCAGGTAAATACGAATAAGAAAAACACATGGAGTCATGAATAGAGGAACTGTTGTATAAATTATGATCGTTCGTTTCGCTGGAGTTGATTGATGAGGGTACGTGAAATGATTTCATCCGTGCAGTGGCGCCCAACTATTTAGGGATTGGGTAGGGCAGAGGATAGGCTATTTCGTAGAATGAACTATGCCTAAATGTAAATCTTTGTTCTGAGATGGATTGAGTAGAGATAGGTAGGTGATTTTTTATCGCCGGGGCTGGGACAGGCTTTCAGATTGCCGGCCTACGCAAGTAAAAATAACATGATTTACTTACTCGCTTCGATGCTCGTCCCACAGAAATCACTTAAAATCTTTGCGATGCTCAAGGTACTTATCTTTATTGCTTTTTTTATGTATTATCCATTAATATTATTTTTTTTGTAATGTAGCTTGTCACTTTGACGAGATTTAAATCTTTGACTGTTGACGAGTTGAGTTTAAAAACTGACTTATAATCACTAACTTTTACCCCTGGCTTCGCCCGCATGGATGTCGGAATATATTCCACGGGAACTTAGGTACTACCGGGATTAAAAGTAGTCCATGTGTTAATCCAGGTTATAAACTATCAGTGTTCCAAATTTTATCCAAATCCGTTAAGCCGTTTTTGCGCCAATCCGGAATATAAATACAGTAAAACAGAAACGGAAAAAAAAAAATTCAAAACTTTATTTTTGGTTTCTGAACCGTTCCCTCAACTGATAGCAATTACTTCTTTTCCAAATTATTATTTGATTTACTACAAATTTAATAATTATAGATTATTAAAGTTGAAATTGTTTTTCTTTTCTTCAGAGATAGGTACTTATAATAATTATAATTAATAATT
Organism: Lithophane socia; assembly: GCA_947522985.1. Classification (NCBI taxonomy): domain Eukaryota; kingdom Metazoa; phylum Arthropoda; class Insecta; order Lepidoptera; family Noctuidae; genus Lithophane; species Lithophane socia. Next base: position 6,233,701 of record OX383267.1, read on the forward strand.
CATTAGAACATAAGATAACATAACATAAAATTTCTATGAAAATAGTTTTTTTTTATTGTTGATAGTACTTTTCCCCTTAATTTTAATAGGCCCTTTATGTTATTTCTGTACAGAGTCCTAATTATTAAATGATTGGGGACATTTTTCACCCTCGGAAAATTCCCCCATTATAAAAGAAAAATAAACTCAGTTCCCTGAAAAATGTTCTGCTTTTATTATGAATACAATTAATGTAAAATATAGAGCTCGGATCCGAATGGTTTTTAATGATTGTTCATTTGAAGATATTTTTTACGCATCAGCCTTTCTAGGTAGGGTATGTGATTAATGAAGATTCTTTTTACCTATTGTTGTATAGTAATTTTATTTTGGGTACATCGTCTTTACATATAATTATTAGAAATCCCATTCTTCTCCATAAAATCATATAGAATCATTTTTTTTTTTTTTTGTAAAATACTTGCAAAAGTGCCTTTTATGTGCCTATTTGAAGTTAAAATTGTATGTGGCTAATTAGTGAACGCCGGTAATTTGGACATGTGAGGGCCATCCTTTGCACCCCATTAAAACACCCCATATCACGTTCTTTGTGTCTGTGTTACTCACGCAGGGCCCACGCACCCACAAAACAAATTAATTTCAACTTTGAAACAAATGTTGACTCGTTAGCCCAACAATTGTAGAGAATTATATTGTTATAAGTTCAACAGTGCTTTAAGGCTTTTTTAATTGAATCTCCCATTCATACCCAAGTCTGACGGTCTGACGGTCTGACGGTCTGACCTTTCAATTATGTAGGTAGCGTAGGTACCTGGTTTTCTAATAACAAGTTTCAGGCTCTACGAACGTACTTTGTAACATAAATAACCTTTCAACATTTCCATTTTATTCTCATTTAAATATGCAAAAAATATCATCAACCTTTGTTAGGTTTTTAGTTCACAATTTTTCACAGGAATCTCAGTTCATTTTATTTACGTTGGAATACCAGTTTCCTCTTTTAATATTAACTAATGTAAGAAATGTTTTGCAAGCTTTTTGCTGTTTAACAATGGAAAAATGCAAGTTGCAAACAAGACGGGAGAGACTTATGGTTTCCCAAGTGTTAGGGTGTCTGCACATTGATCTTCGAGTTTCTTGCCGGCTCTTCTCCTTAGGAAACGACCAATCGGAACCGTACACCTAGCTTCTGACGTTTCATAAGTGCCCATGTAGGTTTATGTGAAATAAAATATTTTTATTTGATTTGACAAGATTGAACCCACTAAAAGAGAGCCGGCCTCATTACATCAGCTACCCTCATATCTCGTAATTATTGACAGGCTCGCTTAACAGAAGTAGCGACTATTATTCCTGAATAATTGTTATGATTTTTTTGACAAAAGAACTGTGTTTAACTACTACTTTTAAACGCTTAGTGGTTTAGTTAAAAAACTTGAAGTCAGAACCAAGTCGTCTAAACATCGAACAGATGCTATAAGACGCTGCTACGTCTTATATACTTACAGCATCATAAAACAGCACTTTTGCTGGCTAAGCCACTGCGGTTCGGTGGCGACAATGTAATTGACGCTCTTACGTTCGGAACGTTTTAAAACCGTCTCAACAGCGGTCAATGTAAGGACACCCTAAGGACGTCTTACAACTAGCGTTGTGCAAATTGGATAATTTTTCTGAGCTTGCAACTCAAAAGCAACAGCGATGATGGCTTGGTGTGCAAATCGTAGCACAGTTTACTCAATGTGTACCGTATTTACAGTATTTTATGCCGTAAAACATCGCTTAATAATACCCTATAGCACTCAGGTACATTCTTCTTTTTATCGAGTCGATGGTAAAGGTAAAAATATATTACTAGCTCATGCCCGCGGCTTTGCCTGCGTGTACCCTAATTCTTTGTCTAAACTATTTCGCCTAAGTTACCCCTTATAACATCAGCTATATTTCAGTGAAAGTCCCGTCAAAATCAGTCCAGCCGTTTCGGAGATTAGCTGGAACAAACAGACAGCAAGGCAAAATAAGTATCAATTTTTTTTTGTTATGTTCACCGTTTATACTTTCATATTCATTTAGTATGTATACTATAGGTACTCCTCTGCATAACCCTTCGTGAAATACAGGCGTGATGTTGTGTTATGATTATGCATTTAGTAAACTGTTGTTATTTTGAGTTACAAACAGACACTTAAATAATTATTTGTTTGTAGATGTGGGTTTATTTATAAACGTTCCTTAAAATTACAATACATTTTTGACGTTTGAACGCCACTTAACTTGAAGCAACGTTTATAAATAAACCCCTTTGATGTTAGATAAGTATGGCCCAATAAGTGGCCACACCAATTGCGGCATCAGTGACGTTTTTAGGTTCTCAGAAATGCAGGTGTATGGACACTTTGGACACTCCAACATATGGGACATGATACATATTAAGGCTAATGAGTTCACGTAACGGTCACTGCATGAAGAGTAGCTACATACCTATTCATATATACCCGCACCTGGTCCCTAGAATAATAGAAGCTGATTGAAACGTAGTTTGGAAAAGGGTTGAGATGAATTTCAACTGTAAAACTTGTCTGTAATAAACATAATTCTGTAATAAATTATCACAATCGTAAGGCTACAATATCATGCAAATATAGAAAACAAATGTCTTCTAATAGAATATATGGCGACCGAACGAATCGTAGAGATCTATAGAACTATAAAATAGTCATAAATTGTTTACTGATTCTTTATATGAGTTCTGTAACATACAAAGTCGCGGGTGAATATTGTGCGCTTTGTGAACCAGTCATGAACGCTATAGAAGTCTGGGCAATTTAAAATTGGTCATTGTTTGTTACGTATACATTTCAATTCTATGAAAATTCAGTTAGGGGCGCACAATTTAAAAGAGTTTAAAGTAGTTTAAGGATCTTTTGGGGCGTGGCAAAAATCGGAACTAACGCCGCCATTTTGTTTTTCAATACAATTTGACAAATGTTTACCAAAAGCGCCCCCTTGTCAATGTTATTGAAGCACTAAAGGATCTTTGTAGCACTGTAGGAATAAACAGCATGCATTGTAAAGTCGATGAAAATGTTGAAAGACTTTAAAAAGTTTTAATTCAAATCCGCGAATGCGTTTCGCTGTGGAGTGTTTTTTTTGTTGAGTGTTTCGTTCTTCATTTCGTTTTGACTACTTCTATGGAGAGCGGTTTAATTAACGTGGCCCTTACTGTCATCTAATTAGCGTGGCACAAAACAAGTTGGTTTTTAATAATTATGTAAGTATTTACTTTATTCCCGTACGTAGGACGTGACCGTCGTTACGGGCAGTCAGAAGCCTGAAAGTCTGACAACCAGTCTTGAAAAACGATAGGTACCCTTTGGCAAGACAAGTTGTCAGACTCAATTTCCACTGGGTTGTGGAGGTCAAGTAGGTAGTCGCTCCATGTTAAAATATTGGTAATCGGCTGCATCTGGTTAGAATGAATGACAACTCCAACATATTATTTAGGATACCGTTAAAAAGTGCTTGAAGATAACAAAATCCTATCCCTATTTATGCAAATGCTACATTAAAGTCATTTTCTACACCAACTAAAATTGCCTCAACGACATAGTTTTAAAAACAAAGTTGCGGCGACAAGAAAAACGTGCAAGATAAGCAATCCTAAAATGGTTTCCGTTTATGAGATAAGGCACACTAAAAATGATTTAAAGCGCAGTCTATCTTTATCGTGTCTCATGAATAACAGATGAATGTGTGTTTTGTAAATTCTACTAGAATAAGTTAGGAGGGACTTGAATTTTGTGGTAGAAACGCCACTAGAACAGCTGTTCAGAATTAATGTTATGGTTACTTTGGGAAATGTGTTTTTCTCGTTTAAAAGAAAACATTTACTGCTCTTTGTAAGATACTCTCATAAAAGATTCTTCTAATTGCCATTCTCTTAATTGAGTGCAAGACATTGGCAACTTCTTGTCAATATTCACAAATATCATTCTCAGCTATGCATATTATGTTGATTATATAAGTACAATATTTACAATATATTAAAGTTAAATTAAATATAAAAAAAACCCCGACGAAAAAAAGCATCTAATAAACGATTTTTTTATAGCTAAGAAAACTCTCGATCCAGTCACCTTTCAAACAAAACCAAAAAAACAAAATCGGTGCAGCCGTTTGGCAGCTACGATGGCGCAGACAGACACACAGATACACACGTTAAACTTATAACACCCCTGTTTTTCCGTCAGGGGTTAAAAATAATTTGATAGGTAACTACGACCGTTTAAAATCCCGGCACCGTTTAAAATTACCCATTATCTTTTGTGCCAGTTAACGTGGTGGGGTTTGGCAGTCGAATTAACCACGTCACATACATATCATATACACCCGATACTTGGCTCAAATTATCGCCAATATTCCACAAAAGAATATTTTTATTTATTTTGCTACGTCGCGCCGTCGCACACCGTACAATGAAAATAAAAATATATGTTTTTTGTCAAGTCTGAGGTCGCGACATTTTCCTCAATGAACGCAAAAACAATAAGTGATTTATAACCGCAAAAAAGATCAACGTCCGAATTCAATATTAACTTCCTGACTGACATCCGTTACTGTTTTTCTTTTTACGAATAATGATAAAACCACAAATCTATCTCCCCTAATTCTAAGAACATTTTATCTTCTATCTAAAGGTAAACACAGTGGTGGATTAAATGTCGAGAGCGCCCTTGGCAAGCACACCAAACATCTCATCGACGCCCCCGAGCGGCCATAATTATATAAAAAAAAAAAAAAAAATTGGTCTCGTCTTTCTACCTACATACTTACCAAGTGTCCGTCTGCGCCATCGTAGCTGCCAAACGGCTGAACCGATTTAGATTTTTTTGGGTTTTGTTTGAAAGGTGAATTGAGCGAGTGTTCTTAGCTATCCTACCTCCCACTGGTTATACATATGAAATAGTTCGGTGACCTAAAGACATGTAAGAGAAAAAATGCTGGACGTTTTACTATAAAACACACTATACAACGTTTTACTCCGAGGTCCCAACTCAAAGTTGACCTTAAAGATATAAACTACTATAAGTCCGCACTTAGATAGGAAACGCCGACCTCATCTAGCTTATTTTATTTTTTTAATAATATGACGTGTAAAAGTGATTGCGATATCCTATTTACAGAATAAACAATTTCATTTCATTTCATTTCATTTCTTAGAAAGTTGTTTCGTATGAAGTAGGTTTCGGATAGCAGCTATTTATACTCTCTACACTCCGATCAAATAAAAACCAAGACAGAGCGCTGTCAACAGTGACGTGAGACCAGTTTCGTAAACATGGGTGCACTTAGTGAGGTGTAGTTTGATTGTAAATGGTTGTAAATGTGTGCGTGTGAGCGGGTATGCACAGAGCGGAGGTGTAGTTTTGGCATTCTTCACTGTATTGTTAGCAGTGCTCTGTCTTGGTTTTTTATTTGGTCTGAGATTCTACATTGAATAAGTACACCAGAATGTTTGACATCCCTTCCCTGTTCTCATAAATCTTGGATAATATACATGAGTATATACAGAACGATAAATCGTAAAAGTTTGTGGTCTACATACGAATATTATCTTATCGACGACTCGCTGCTGCTTCGCACGGGTGCATTGGCGACATGTCAAAAAATCGAGATTACTGTGCCGTCACTAAGTTAAATAAGAAAGAAATATTTAACACAATCCTTCCGGAATAAATGCACTAAATGATGGTGTACCAGCATGAAAATCCATTGTGCAGTTTAAAAGATCTAAGCGGTCACATAAAACACACACGAAAATCGACTTTGTTTTATAGGTACTATATATAGATATAGATTTACTGTCTCCTTCGAGGCGGACCAAGACCAGCGTGGACTCAGCAAACTTAATTACTGTACCCACATCAATTCTTTGGAATTACGTGTTTAATTTCTCTACTTCGTTTACCTTTAGCTGCTGGTTACCAATCAGGAATTCATTGAAAATACTTTGGCTGCTGAGAAAGTAGAATATTTATTATGTTTTCTTAGTTTGTTCTGAAGTTTCTTGCCTATTCTTTTCCATACGATACTACCTTTTGAAAGGGGCGTTTGAAAGGGGTTGAAATTACAACTTGATTCTAGTAATCAAGTTGTAATTTAATATTTTTCTATAAATTTTGACGTGCCTTTTATTTGAAACTAGCTTCCGCCCGCGGCTTGGCCCGCACGGTATGTCGATAAAAAGTAGTCTATGTAAGGACATAGGCTACTTTTTATCGACATACCAAATTTTATCGAAATCCGTTCAGTGGTTTAGGCGTGAAAAGGTAAAATACAGACAGACAGTCTTTCGAATTTATAATATTAGTATGGATGGAAGTATGGATAAATTATTTTAAAGATTTGATTTTTACTTTGTTGTTCTATTTTCGCGTGGTTTTTATAAAATGGCATATCTTCTAAAAAAAATATTAACAGCGGGAAAATTGCCTAACACACTTACAATGCTAATCTGTCATTTTGACAATTCAACAAAATTCATTGCGTCATTTACGTTGTCGAGCAGACGAATTTTTCAAACTTAAGGAGCAATGGTTTAGCGATGCTCTTCAAAATCCTTCAGATTGTGATTGAAAGTGTGCTACGCAAATGGCGTTCAGGTAGCTTTTATCAATTTAATTTGAATATCAAGTTTCATTTTCCCTTCTAAAATACAGAATTACTTAACAAAAAATATCTACTATAGATATAAAGAGAAATATAGAGGAGCGTGGCTAAGTAATAACAGCGGCACCGGGTCGATCCTTCAGGTTAAGCTACGCTTGCCGGGGTTGGTCGGTGGATGGGTGACCATCTTTACATACCGAGACTCCTCCGTGCCTCGGAAAGCACGTCAAGCCGTTGGTCCCGGCTGTCATTCGTGTATCTTTGACAGTCGTTACGGGTCGTCAGAAGCCCGAAAGTCTGAAAACCAGTCTTACCAAGGAGTATCGTATTACCTAATTACTGGGTTGTGGAGCTCAGATATGCAGTCGCTCCATGTAAAATACTGCTATTCAGCTGCACCCGGTTAGACTGGAAGCCGACCCCTACATAGTTGGAAAAAGGCAGATTGATTGATCTACTATCCATTTTTTCCCATTTAAAGTTATTCCCTTCTCTTTATGCATAAATATTTCTGTTTAAATTACTCCTACTAATGCATCTACCGTGAAATGTAGTTTAATGTAATCCACATCAGTATGCATAGCGGAAAATTCCAGTTAGAACTGTTGTTAGGTTTTATTAATTTAAATACGAAGTTTCGCTTGTAGTTTAGTGACATTAAAGGGTAATTAAAATACGAGTGTTGAACTGTGTGGAGCAGGAATTGCGTAATGACCCTCCGTGAACTATTTATTATATGGCAATATTGCGACCGGGACCATTCGTTGCGGTAATCAATGGGAGAGACCCTTATAACTAGTTGTTTAACAAACTATAATGTAGTTTGGCAGCAAATGTAGAAGGAATGTAACTTTATTTAATTTTAATTAGACTTGGCTTCACTCCTTATTAATATTATACATGCGAAAGTAACTCGTGTCTATCTGTTGCGCTTTCACGACAAAACTATTGAACCGATTTAAATGAAATTTGGTACACAGATAGTCTAGAGCCTGAGAAATGATATAAGCTACTTTTTATCGACATACCACGCGGGCGAAGCCGAGGGCGGAAGCTAGTTATATATATATCCGATACGACCGGAGAGAGATCAGGCGCAGGACCAACGGCTTAACGTGCTTTCCGAGATCACGGGGGTATCACAAACGTAGTGTTAAATATTGTACGGTGATAAGGAACCCGTCGTGTGCGAGTCAGACACACACGTGGCTAATTTTTAATGAAAAATAAATAAAAAAACACATAAGTAGATATCTCTCAGTGCACACACATTAACCCTCAGGTGCCGTATGTTCAAATAAATTGCTTTTATCTATATTTACATTAAAGAGTAAAGACCACTTCGCTGCCAAAGCGGACATTGAGAAAAAAGCGCTATATCCAGCGGAATATTAACACACTGGCTCCGTTCCACGTCTCTCAGAGAAGTCAAAGCAGTTTAGTGGTCAGATAAACAAAATAATTAAGCGCTTATGGTAATTCTGGTGGGAGTGGTGCCAGCGCTTTATGTAAATGTGCGAGTACCGAGTACCCACGACGGCGACGGGATGCGCCGCTACAAATGCAACTAACTCGCCGACGACGGCTTAATTCTGTTTTAATTTCAACTTTAAACTTAGTTTTATGGGGAATTATGAATTCTGAAGGTGCTTGGAGCGGTAAGTTAGTTGTATACTTGTGTCGCTTGGAATTGGAAAGGAAGTGAGCGCGAGGATGTAGAAGAGTTAAGTTGTTAATTCTGTTATTTGTCGCTCCGTACTGACGTGTTGAGAGTAATCTTTATTTAACTGTCTCGGTGCTAACGTGGTAACAACTAACTGTAGCAGTTATTGAACTTCTACAGTTTATGGGGTACACCTACACACATTTGTAGTGAAACACAGATACGTGAACAACGTCAATCAAAGAAAAAATTAGTTTTAAATACTGTCTTCTCTCGTTTTTCCTTTCATATTTAATTATTTCCTAGAACTTAGGTCGATGCTTATCGTTGACTGTAACTGACTGTTCTCCTTCTGAATACTAATAAATACTATAGGTAAGTTGATTGAAAACAACCTCATTCATTTTCAAATCAGCAGAGACGAAAATCTTTACTATATTTTGAAAAGTACGACCAGTATGACCTCTAGGGCCTGACCCTACGGGGAAAAACTGCTGTGATGACTTATGCTGTTATTTTACGACACCATAGAGGTCATCTTACAGATAATTACGTCATCAATAGTAGGAAGACTCAAGAAGCAAAGTCAAGATAGTGACTTAACTAAACCATACACCCAAAGTCGTCACAAATCAACACAAATTTCATCCGCCACTGATTCAATTTCTCGCGCTTAAGTGAACGCATTTGGCATGAGCAGTAGCTCGATAAAATATGCACGAGCTTACATAAGTGCAGGTGAATACTATTACGTTCCAATGATGTACGGAGTCGGATTGCTCTGTTTATGCTCCTATATCCGTATTCCGAAAATCTACATGTCTACCGTGTCTCTGTATGTGATTTTCATATAAGTGTAAGTAAGTATTTCAATATAAGTGTTCAATGTAGGGTTACGTGTTAGCATATGATGTTCTTTTGTTTTTTGAACATAATCAGTGTTTTCAAGCGAGTGTTGGGTGTTCCATCTAGAATTTCTCAGTAACAGTCGTGTTATAATTATAATATAATGTATATAATAATTTTAATGTTTATAAGAAGAAAATAAAAATAAAAACAAGAAAAACCCTAATTGTAATAATTTCACCTCTATGAGACCCTGATCAGCCAGTTGATTGAAAATAAAAGTGAAATACCTAACACGTATTTATATTATTTATTGATTGATATAATAATCAATCAGTCTTCCAGTCTAACCAGATGCAGCTGACTACCAGTATTTTACATGGAGCAGCTGCCTATCTGACCTCCTTGACAATTGAAAAGCGCCTGTAAATGGTTTAATTGAAATAGATGCTTTGAGTTTGAGTTTGACAGGTTACTATTGAGTAGCGTCGAGGACAACGGGCCTTCAGAAACCAAGAAACAGCTTCCAATAACATACAAAGTTATTGCCTGGGCTGAAGTAATTGAAGCGTAATCCAGGTGAATATAAACCACAATCAGTAAGCCATGAGTTTGAAGCCAGTCAGCTCGAAGTAATATGATGAATCCATTCCTAGTGTGAACACGTATTAACTGAAGGATTTAAAGGATAAGTCTGCAAGCTATCCAGGTAATCCTTAGTGAAGCAGAATATTACATTTTGAATTTGAACTCGTTGGATTTTTCAGTTCCGCAAAATTGATAATTTTGTTTGAGAGTGATCGGTCATACGACAAGTCACGATCAACCTGGACAGCTACTTGAGAAAAGAATTCCATACGATAGATTGTTCTGCACACGTTCTTTAGTGAAGTACTGCTAGGTAAATAACGTTAGAACACATGTTATTTTAGATCATTTTACAGCCCTAAATTATAACCTCTGTTTTAGATTTAATTTATAAAATAACTTCTTGAATTTGGTTTAGCCAAGCCCAGAATAATCTGTGGCTGTATTTACCGAAAAGTTAGCTTTATTATTAGTTTTAGAAAACAAGTGGTTTTATCATCATTATTAAATTCTGAAACCTTATACCTAAATTCGTTAAGCCCTTCTTTAATTTTTTAAATAAACTTTCCCGTTCATAGTCAAAATAAACACAGCCATTGGGCTGTTTGTTAGACTCAACAATATTTGTAAAACAAAAACATGACTCGTTATCTGATCCGAGTTAACTACGACTACGCTGATTAAAACTTCACAAAGTTGTGTATCGTTAACTAATAAAACAGACTTCGAAGTTTACATATTCACTTCAATTTCCAAGTTGTTTACAAATTAATTAATTTTACGCGAAACTAAAAATGTCAAGTCTAGTTGCTTTTCAAAGTTTCCTTTGTGTAAAAAGAGGAGTTGGTCGATAGTTATGTAAGTAGTGTATATTGAGTCGAAGTTTGAAAGATGAGGGGGAGTATCTCAAGAGCTTTAGATAGCTCTGTAGTATAGGTACTGCTATTCGAGGCCGAGATGGTGACGAATTGGGTCAATGTTGTTTTGGTTAAGTTATCGGTACTGTCCAATATCCGGGCAAAAGGATTTAATAAAACATGGTGTTAGTAATTACCAAATAATTCCATGACCTCTCTCTAATTGTCTATCTCTCCTTCTTTTTCTACCTTTACACGCTAGTAGGATTAGGTTTCCTTGTTTTCTATTCTGAACCAAAAAAAAAATTTCAAGAAAAAAATGAGAGCATTTTGTACTTGCCTTCTTGCCCAGGCCCTCTGGTGCCTATAAAGGCGAATACAAACAATTATCTTTATCACGTTTTGATAGTTTATCGCAATGTTTAAGTGTTTATTCACTGAAAGTCTCCATCTATTCAATCTGCCTAGCCATTTCCCAACTATGTTGGGATCGGCTTCCAATCTACTCGGATGCAGCTGAATAACAGTATTTTACAAGGAGCCTCTGCGTATCTGAACTCCACAATCCCGTGACTGGGTAATACGATACCCCTTGGTAAGACGGGTTCTCAGACTTTCGGGCTTCTGACGACCAGTAACGACTGTCAAAGATCCACCAATTACAGCCGGGACGAACGGTGTAACGTGCTTCCCGAGGCATGGAAGAGCCTTGGTATGTAAAGATGGTGACCCATCCACGGACTAAGTCCGCCAAACATAGCTTAACTTGATGGAGCAACCCGTGTGGCTGTTATTCTAACTAAGTTACTTAAGTTACTAGATAAATACGGACTAACAAAAAGATAACAATAATACAAAAATTTCCGCCACTGCGAAACAATAATATAACTCTTCTGGTCAAGTCTTTGTTCCATGTTTTATTCTGTAACAAACTAATACAATATTTTGCGAACCTCAAGAAAAATATGTATTTGTCACAAGTTGTTTCTGTAAAGGTGTTTCCAACTTGCGGAGTAAAAACAATGATTTAAACTTCTCCTTTTTAGACCGTCCACAATAATGTTCGATATAATATGATAGCTAATGTATTGACATGTTAACGGAAATTGGACAATACGCTTCCGTAACGTTCGGTGGTCGAATAAAATTTATCACCGATGAAATATTTTCAGCCCGTTTTGTATTACAAATGAATGAAGTACATATCAATAATTTTACTGAACCGCCACATTGACAATCACTTCTTTGTTCCCAGTTCTGGTAATATGTGTAATTTAATTATGGTAATGGTTTACATATTTTCATTGGACATCAGAATTGAAAAGGAGTGAAATTGGGTGACCTAGTTCGGCAAATCTGTTTACAAGCACTACTTGAATATCTGTTCAAATAGGTAGAGTCAATGACCGGACGAGCTAGAAGCAAATGTCAGATATATTATTAATGATATTATAGCTAAGTATTAAATACTTATAAAAGCACTACTTAGTACTCATAAAATACCTGTGGATTTTATTATAAGTAACCGATTATTGTGTTCAATTAGGTTGGGTTATATTGGATCATAAATATAAAACAATGAAGAAATAGTAAATTCATATAAATATGATATAATCAAAGCTTTATCAGATTCTAACCAATAAAAGTAACATAGTATGTTCAACATAAAACAAAAACACAGATAATATCCCAGATATATGGACACTCAAGACAAAACACGATTAAGCGATTTGCTTACTCGACAAGACAAGCGCAGCCTTAGCTTTTATTGCTCCCCACAACAAGAACGGGCACAAAGAAATATTTGTACGTACTTGGCCATTCAAAAACGAACACAGTCGACAGGGGATTACTGCACGACAAAGTTTACCAACTCGCGGTTACGATCCTTCGTGGTTCGCCAAATATCGTCTAATGTCGCCTCCACAGAGAATATTTATTAAAACTAAAGCAATACAAGACAATACAAAACGTTCAAGTTTCGCGAGAAGTAATATTTGCGGTAATATAAAAAGATATTTAGCTGTTAAGGCAAAGCTACACAGAATGCGGGTCGCGAGCGAGAGAGACGCGATTTTTGCGGTTGTAATGTTTAAGGGCCGAAATTCAAATCATCGAAATCGCTTTGCCATACTCTGCAAGCTTGGTCTACGCTTCACGACTGTTGAGTGATTGAGTCCCATTTACACGATGCAGGGCTCCTGTCCGTGGCATAATACAATTGAAGCAACTAATGATTGGCATTGTCTAAACACTGCAGACGGTACAACTTTTATTGTTGCTTTGACTTATGTTATGTGAATTAAATCGCGCCGTGTAAATCTGTAAAGTTTATATTAAAGTTATATTTCGATTACTTTTTACGCGGGGCAAGTTTCATCGCAAAGCATCGCACTTTTGAGTTTCGGCCCTACCGACCCGCGTTTTCTCCCCTGTCGACCCGCGGTACGTCCTCTCACTCCACTCCACAGTATAGGCCTAACACTCAACTTGAATAGCTATTGTGCGTCTTTCTTTCATTGTGTCAGCAGCTGTGTTTATTTATTGTGTGTGGCTTTATGTAATAAACATTGGATTTTCTTTAGAGGACAATAAGTAATGGCGTTTACTCGCTAATTTTGTGAGTGGATAATTGTGTTCGATGGAATATTTCTTATTTTTAATATTCTTTCTTACTTACGTTTTTCAGAATGTCAGAATATGACAGATACTTCTTTTGTCCTAAATTAGTTTCGCAGCAGTGCGATATTATATTTTTTATAATAACATTACTTATCATATAATCACGCCTGTAAACGCCGAAGGGTTAGGCAGAGGTGTATCGGGTACCTATAGTACTATTACCCATTATTCCCCTTATAATATCTGTGCCCCAGTTATGAATCGAACTCAGGACCTCGTGCTCAGCAGTAGCACTTGCGACCACTAGACTAACGAGGCAGTCGAGGTAGTATATTTATAATATCCATTCTTTTCTAAGTACTTATAAATCTTCGTGAACGTAATGAATGAGTATTTATTATTGTTTTTGTGGCATATTGGTGACTTGCACGAATATATTCGCCTGAAAACGGGCGAATCAACACTATCAAATTTTTTTTTTCTTGAATTTGTCGATTCACCTACAAATAAATTAACTTTGTGCGAATCTCCTCTACAAAAAATAATATTATTTAAGTGTCGATTCGCCCATTTACGTTAAGCCGTTTTTATAGAGCAAACAAAAGGTAGAATGAAACTGATATAAATTCCCATTAATATTAATTACGATTTAACTCGCATATCGTGGGAGTTAACCTTTACTTTTCCGTAATCTCATTAAATTGGGTTACCATCGCGAATATTTTATAGTGGAAAATTTCGATTTATAAATAATACGGAATAAAGCTTTTGCGAGGGAGTTGGAATTTGTAAAACATCAATAGGTATATGCTTCGCCCTTTTTACTTTTTTGTTTGACAGGTTCTAAAAATACGGTGACATGATTGATCTTAAGAAGGCAAGATTTAGTGTTGACTTCTTTATTCCGTGTATTTATCGGAATAAAAACATTTTCCTTTTAAAAAGGGTTTAGGTTGTTTGAGCTAGTTGTTCTTTTACACTAAAAATACTAATTGCGAATTGTTTTAATTTCTTAATTTTTTTACATGCAGTAAATATAAGTTTCGCGTTTATAATATTATGTATATATATATAGTTTGTAAGTATGGATGGATGGATGTTTGTTACTCTTTCACGTAAAAACTACTGAATGGATTTGGATGAAATTTGGCAAACAGATAGTTTATAACCTGGATTAACACATAGGATATTTTTTATCCCGATATTCCCACGGGATCGAGACTTACACGGGTGAAACCGCGGGGCGCAGCTAGTTGAAAATAAATAAAACAGTATCACTTCAGAGACAGCTGTCTTCGAATCCTCATTTTTCCTGTAGAAACTGTATTAATACATCCAGGAAAGAGCCACTTCGTCCTTTTTGCTGTAAACTCGTTACGTAAAACAAATGTTTGGTTGCCAAGCTACCAATTCCATTACTGGCTCAGTTCAAGTGACGCAGAGAGCGGATTACACAGAAGCAGCAATGTACGTTAATTGCAATTCCTGTTCAGGTACAAAGAAATACTTCGCAAGTGTAATGAAAAAACTTTAAAACTCTTAATTCCCTTTATAAGCTGGTCGTCTTAAATGTGGCTCTTTGCAGCTTTATTTTGTTATGTAAACTGGGAACTGGGAACTGGAAGTATTTTTAATTTTTCTCAGTACTTTGTGGTTAAAACAATCTGTGGAGTGTTCTTCTTTTGTCGACGCTTATTTCTCGAGGGTCGGAGTGGCTGTGTGTTTATTTTGTTATGCGACTCTCTTGTTTATTCTCTTAGCTCTGCTAGTTTAATTGTACTGTGTCAGGTAGATTCTTGCATAATCAGCCTATAATGTTCCCACTGCTGGGACACAGGCCTCCTCTCTTCAAGATGGAGTGGGCTTTTTAATCTACCACGCGGGCCCAGTGCGAGTTGGTAGATGTCACATTTCTTCGAATTTTTTGGTTCTACGTAGGACATGTCGGTTTCCTCACGATGTTTTCCTTAACCGTTTTGAGAGCAGTGGCGATGAAATAATTTACACAAAGTAAAGCGCTTGTCAGGGTTCAAACCTACGACCTACAACTCGTAAGTCGTGGCCGTTACCACTGGGCCACCACTGCTCTCACTCTGGTAGATTCTTGAGGTGACAGAAACGTCATGTTTTTCTGCGAGACTACCTCTACTTCATGATTAAAATGTCTCTGTGAATGAATCTGTGTGCGATACAATAGCTTCGATTATAATATTATCATCATTATATTTGAAACCTTTCTCTGTTTGACAGTTATTGTTTATCTAGTTAGATTAATATAATGGATATTGTTAAACTGTCATAATTCTGTTGCTATTATGAATGTGTTGCGCGACTGAAGTTCTGGGCTTTAAACTAGGTAATTAAACTTTATTGTTTTGCATAGGTAACATAAACATCACGCTAGTATTCCCCGAAGGTTTAGGCAGAGGTGTACTTATAGTACACCCACATTTTGCCAGTTATAATTAGATACCATGTTATAGGGGGCGAGCCTATTGCCATCAACCGGGCATAAATCCAGACTCCAGGCTGTTATTAAAAAACTCAATAAAACTTTGCTCGACCCTGGAATCGAACCCAGGACCTCGTGCTCAGCAGTAGCGCTTGCAACCGTTAGACAACGAGGCAGTCAAAGAACTTTAGTGTTTTAATAAACTCACAAAATTCAGTTCAAATAAAACCATTACACTTTTGAACTGTCATTGAGTCGATCAGAAAATTGATTCTAGCTGCCCGTTCGTTTCGTTTATTGTAGATTTCTATTAACAAGAAGGGGCTGGAAAATCCATGATTATTCATAGTTCCTTCTTAAAAGACATGCAGTCGAGAATTATCTCTCAGGCATGCCGGTTTAATCAAGATGTTTTCCTTCACTGTTTTTGAAAAAAGTGATAATTATACATACGCACATGAATCCGAAAGTCAGAGGTGTGCTTCGAACTCGAGACTTTTGACTTAGACAACAGTAGGTTCAGTGATAAATACCTAAGTGGTAAAGGTAAATAAGTGTTAATAAAAAGTAATAAAAACTAAAACCCAACTACGACTAAAAAGGTATAAACAAGACACCAAAGGCAGACAAATAAAAAATCCGGAGTCACACGTGTTAGGGCATAAATCGAACAGATTACGTGTGACTCCGGATTTTTAATTTGTTGGGTTTTAGTTTTTATTACTTATTTTTTTTTAATGATGAAACCGGTATGGCTTTAAAACAAAAAATCGAAGACATTGACATCTTATCAATTCTCACTGAGTGTGTGAGGTGTGTGGTGAATTATAGTCTCCTCTCACAGAGAGGAGGCCTGTGTGTCCTAGCAGTGGGCACATTAAGGCGACAGGCAGCGCAACCCTCGTCGCGCACGCGATATCGCGCCAGTCTGCACGGGCTTTTATACGTTGACTATGCTATGCTAACTTTCTTTCAGATTTTGTAACAAATCGATTTCTAGGTAGATTAAAAGTCCTGTAAATGGTTTGAATCATAATATTTTCTACTACCGGCTTCAGCTTGTTAGGGGCCGGTTTAATTGATTAAATATTTCTGATAACTACCTAGTTCCAATTCTTTCGTCCATAATATTAATTAATTAATTGGTGGCCTTAAAATGGCAGCAAACTACACCTACATCATAAATTCATCATAGTCTAAATTAACAAAAATCTGACAACAAAAGCCTTTTCCTAACTATGTGTGGTCGGTCTAATAACAGTATTTTACATGGAGTGACTGCCAATCTCCACATCCCAGTTACTGGGTATCACGATACCCGAGTGGTATGACTGGTTGTAAGACTGGGTGTCAGACTTTTGGGCTTCTACATATATTAGGAATGACAGCCGGGACCAACATCTTAACGTTCTTTCCGAGACACGGAGGAGTCTCGATTTGTGTAATAGATGGTCAGGTCACCCATCCACGAATCGACCGTGGCAACCGTAGTTTAACCTTAGATCAATCCGTGCGGCTGTCATCATTTAGTCACGAGCCCCTCTGTATATTTTTGTAATTAAGTCATCATAGACTTGATTAACATACAATAATTAATATCGAATAGTGGTTTTAATTGCATCTCTACCCGTACTCACGTACTAATGTGGTTATTCGATGTCAGTTACCAATTACCGCCATACGTTGAAAGGTAAACTATTTAAATAACATCATGATTCAATAATTGTTGCAAATACTAATTAGTGTCTAGTTTGTATTTGCTTTTACGTCAACGAGGTAAAGGGCCTGTTCCATTGCAGTCCACAGCACGTTACGCACGTGTACTTAGTTACGCTTTGTGTGATAATCTAGGCGAGATCATCCACTGCGACCCGCGGCCATGCTATGTAACGATGCGTGGTCTGATGACGTCATCAACACACGTGTTGCCAGGGCCCTGTTTAATAAAACTGACGTGCGACTGGTGCAAGTATTTTGCATTTAACTTTGTTTTATGCTTGTGTATGCTGTCCTGAAACTGTGATATTTTGGTCAAATATTATCAGTTATACATCAAATAGGGCCCTCTTCTAATGTACGTAGCGGCGTACGCTATCCGTGTGTCACCACAGCTTCTAGCCTTCGTCATTGGTTGTTCCACACATCGTATGAAAAAGTCCGTGCGCTGAATGTGCTGCAGTGGAAGGGTAGGTCACACAACCCAAGGAACAAACGTGAATAGAACCTATGTGCTATGGAATGACCCCTTAACGCCAATGTGGTAATGCGAGCAACCATGCATGGTTTTAATTACTGTAAACCGAACAGTATGGTGTAAGTAGTAGTATAATCTATCACTAACTGGTCATTTAGTGATGTAATTTGATAATGCAGTGATACAAAGTTAATTAGCCGTATTTCGGATGAAGTAGTGTCTGTTTAGTGTTGTTACCTTAGTTGGAATATTTGTTCGGTTTTGAATTGATGTTTGTTTTGGATATACACGCACTAATTTATTTGCTTAGTGTAGTAGAACTCATGATAGATTTGAACTTTGAGCAATGGGCGAATATAAATATGAACAAGTAGACAAACCGTGTAAACGGTTTTGTGGGGCATAGTTTAGTTATAAGACTGCTGAGAGAAACATAACATAAAAAGGTTAGCTCGGTACCAAACAAAGAGTACTGGTCTGCTGTCTATCTGTCTACTAAGTGACCAAAAAAGGAAGAAACAGAAGAATGATTTAGAATTTCTGAAAACAATATTCAAACTCAAAGCTCAAAGCATTTATTTCACAAACATAACATGACATAATGCCTTGTTTCCCCAAAGACGACGACGCGACGTGACGTGTCGGCGCGCGCGCGCGTCTGGCGTCTTGTTTCTTGTTTCATTTATTTCAATTAAGTGCTTGCTACACGGTTACCAACCACGACCCCGACAGAGGTGACCTTGGTTGGCGACCGGCACAGCTGTAAACCATCGTCTACACGGTTCTAAACTACCAAGGTCACCTCTGTCGGAATGCGGTTGGCGACCGTGTACAACTACGTGTGTCACTTTAAACCATTTACAAGCACTTTTGAATTGTCAAGAAGTCGGTCAGTTAGAAAAATGAAGCTAGTGGTTATTCAATAATACAAGCCGTATAAGGCAAAAAGCTAAGCACCCACATTTCTCAAAGTTTCCTTATCTCTTTCATAGAGCGGCTATAATAAAGGTACAATAACGCTAGTAATTGATCATTACGCCCGCATTATTGCCGCTTATGAGAACAGAACACATCTCCGCACAAAGATCAAGAAACTCACAGAAACAATACATAATTAGTATAAAACCGTCGATTTTCGTGTCTGTCTGTGTCACCACTTTGTTCATTTAAACTCCGCAACGGATTTTGATGCAGTTTTTATCATCATTTAGAGAATTTATTCCGAAAGTCTATAATTATGTATAATAGGTTCACTATAATCTACCCACTTCGTCCGCGAGAATTTTGTTTTGACATAAAATATCCTATAACACTTGACAATACTAGCTTCCCATTAGTAGAAAAAGTGTTGGAATCGGATCAGTAGTTTCGGAGATAAACGGAGACATACAAAATTTTTTTTTTTTCCTCTATATCTTCTTCTTTTCGTTTGGTTAGCAACTAACCAGGGGGTCTAATTAATCTACTAATTTACAAACGTGTCAGTGGTCTCACAATGATGAGTTTTTGACAGATTTTGTATGGCATATCTGTCAAAAACTGGTCATTGTGAGACCACTGACACGTTTGTAATTTAGTAGACTTGGCCCCCTGGTGTACCACAGTTTTCAAGCCGCTCATGGGTCTCTGACTTGGCTTCACATGCCGTCGAGAAATATCTCTCAAGCATGCCGGTTTCCTCACGATGTTTTCCTTAACCGTTTTTGAAGCAGGTGATTATATATACGCACATGAATCCGAAAAGATAGAGGTGCCTTGGGTTCGAACTCGAGCCTTATGACTTGGCTGTCTGACGGTCACATCACTAGGCTACCACTGCTCTATATAATATTAGTATAGATTAATATTAAACTTACATATTAAAATGTAATCAATCAAAATTTTTCATTTTTTTTTAAACATGTATTTTGTACACCATGACAATATGGTAAACTTGTAATCACAACTGCATGTACCTACTCATATCACCTTGCATGCATTGTATTATGTACACACGTGTTTGAGCAAATAAAGTTATCTGAATCTGAAAAGTTCTCGATGTTTTGTCAAATCGTAAAAACCATGCGAAACAGGGGCAGCTCGCTAGTAGTTATATAACTGAATAGAATAGTGTATAATAAAAAGGTATAGTTATAGCCTTCCTGTTGGACTCGCAGAGAGAATACTAATCAGGAAGGGAACGAGTTTAGACGGGCTAATATTCTTTCTACGCAATCAAAAAGTCAACAGCTCACTGTTATGACAATTCACTTTGCATTCATGAAGGAAAAACCATTTGGAATTCAATTTACATGCATCTTACCTTAGAAGGTAGGAAAAATTCCATAAGTAGAGTGAGAAAACTGGTCATGTAATGTAAGATGGTTTTGTGCAAGTTCACTTACTTTTGTGGAGCTTCTTGCCGGCTCTTCTCTATAGGAAACGACCAATTGGAACCGTGCACCTAGCTTCTGATGTTTCATATAAGTGCCCATGGGGGTTAATGTGAAATAAAATATTTTGATTTGATTTGATTTGACTTGTGCAAGTTTTCTCTCTAACAGTTTCAGTTGGCTTTGTGTACAGGTATTACGAATATAAATTACGATCACGGTCCTTTAAGAAGTTTTTCTTGATATTATTTTTTTGGTAAGATTAAGACTGACGGTAAATGATGATAATAAATTGTATAACCATTAATGATGTTAGTCTGTAAGTAATTGTGCACTTATAAATGTATAGTGAAGAAAATTGTAAATGTATTGTGTAAACAATTGTTGGCTAACTTAAACTTCACAAGCTTCCTCCCGTCACCTTCGACCACGTTGATGTAACGAGCCTTCTGAAGGACATTGTCTTTCTGAAGGCCCGCCTTGCTGGTGTTCTGGTGAAATTAGATGCATCCCAAAACACCGTCGCCGATTTGCGCAAAGAATTCAGCGAGTTGCGCAACAGTGTGACGGTAACTAGGTCATCAGTCGATGCGTCTAATGTAAACATGTGTCGCGGAGCTGGCCTCGATGTATCGTCGTCAAATTCCGCGTCAGCAGTTTCGACGCCAGCGCATCCGTCGTTTGCTGAGCTTGCAGAGCGTTCCGCCCGCTCGCCCCGCTGCCCCGCGCCCGTCACCGCAGCTCCTCCACGCAGCGCTGCCCGATCTCCTCGCCCCGTCCCGCTGCCAGTGTCTGTAGCCCTGGCGAAACCCCTGCTTAGGGATTTCGCTAGCGTCACCGCGAGTGCCCCAGGCGCTCAAAGTATCAAGTCCTTGCCGGAAAATGCAACGAAAAGGGCTGATAATGATGATGGTTTTGTGACGGTGCAAAGGAGGAAGCGCCGATCGCAAACTAAAAAGAACCGCTGCGGTAAAGCTCCTACGGAGCCCACAGTGAACCTGCGTGCCGCAAAGCCGAACACACCGGTGTACATCTCCCGCCTGCACTACACCACTAAGGCGGAGGACATCGTGGAGTACGTGCGCCAGAAAATCAAGTACACGCCGAGGGTGCAGTTGCTGGAATCGCACCGGAACGTCAACTTCAAGGCGTTCGTGGTGCGTGTACCAAATTGTTATCTGCCCCTCGTCATGGAAGAAGACTTTTGGCCGCAGGACGTGGTGTTCCGTCGCTTCCGCGGACAAGTACCACAGGACAGCACGAAGTTAAGCTAGTGCAAAGTGAAGTGCTACTAACATAGTCTTAAGCCTTATTTATTAACACAAGTTTTTATAAAAGTATGTATGTCTAGGTTAAGGTATTTTTCTATGGGCCTGTGTCGCCTGAAATAAATGGTATATTATTATTATTATCTCTTTATTTCATTTTTAATACTTATAAATTATATTTTTAAATATTAGACTAAAAAATTATATAAAACATTTAAAAATATAAAAAATAGTAGCCCACCGGTATCGGGAACAGGGTCCAAGCTACCGGCGGTCAGGGCTCCAGAGAGAGGAACCTCCTAACGATGCGAGCCGTGTCCAGGAGTACAGCTTTCTGAATCAAGCCCTTAATCCAGCTGCCCAACGAGAGCCTCCTTAGGTGTTGGTCGAGGCTCTTGGCAATTAAGCCATTGGCTGATACGACTATCGGCACAATGATCGCAGAGTCCACATCCCACATGTCGACAACCTCGTGAGCCAAGTCAAGATACTTGATTTGTTTATCTTTCTCGGCCTTCACGAGGTTCCCGTCATGCGGGACTGTTATGTCAATGATCATTGCGCGCCGCTCTGTTCGATCCACCACCACTATATCAGGCTTATTGGCAACAATAGTCCTGTCAGTGATGATGGATCGATCCCAGTACAATGTGATATTTCCATTTTCGAGAACTGGGTCGGGCACGTACCTGTAGTACGGCACTTCCGATTCCACTAGGCTGTATTTCAGAGCAAGTTGCTGATGGATAATCCTGGCTACAAGGTTGTGTCTATGCAAGTACTCTCCGTTAGCTAGATGAGAACATCCGGAGATAATGTGACGGATTGATTCTCCCGGTCGGTGGCATGCCCGACAGATGTCAACCGTGCCGTCCTTCACAATAAATCTCCGGTAATTGTTCGTCATGATAACTTCGTCCATAATTGCACAGACAAAACCTTCGGTTTCCCCAAAGAGGTCACCGAAACGCAGCCAGGCTACGGACGCTAGTAAATCTACATCGGGTCCATGCAGGGCCCGGAAAAAGCGTCCGTGAAGCTCCTTACTCTGCCATACCTCCTTGCGATCGTTAGTGTCAAGCACTACAGGCTTGCGCCAGTTCTCTTTCGCCAAGGAGAGCGGGGTGAGGCCCTTGTCCACCGCGACCACATCTCGATGCATTCCCACGTCGGCTTCTAGGAAATATTCCCTGAGACTGCATATCTCCCGATTGTGGAGGGTCTTAGCGTTTAAAAAGCCTCGACCTCCACACTTTCGCGGGATATACAGTCTCATTACCGATGACCGTGGGTGATGCATTCGGTATGCAGTCAGCAGCGTACGGACCCTCCTATCCAGGGCGTCAAGTTCGGTCTGAGTCCATTTGAGTATGCCGAAGGAGTACATCAAAACCGGCATGACCCAACCGTTGAAGGCGCGCACCTTGTTCCCGCCTGATAAAAGACTATTAAATACTTTCTTCAGGCGGCCAAAGAAGCGCTCCTTCAACGATTGCTTCATGTCAGTTACATTGATGCCTAACGCTTCCGACATACCCAAATACTTATAGGTTTCGGATGCGGAGAGGGCTCTTAGGTATATGGAATCCGAGAGTTGGGTGCCCACGGATTCCACAATCTCCCCTCGCTTTACATGCATGACCGCACATTTGTCCACACCAAATTCCATCCTGATGGCTCTACTGAAAGTTTCAGTTACTTTTAGTAGCTCCATCAGTTGTAAATTGTTGGGGGCAAAGAGTTATTATTATTATTATTAAATAAAGAAATAAATGATGAACTTGTGTTGACTAAAATCCTAACAAAGTATAGCAATTATTTATAATGAGCGGTACGCACGATGTTTACGACTTGACAAAACATTGAGATTTCTTAGTTATTAACTTGAATATTGAAGTTTACACGGAATCAATTCTCGAAACGATGGTGAAAACCTCATCAAAATCTGTTGCGTGGCTTAGAAGAACAACGTGGACATACAGTCAAACACGAAAACCGGCTTTAATTTATAATATACTAGCTGCCGCCAGCGGCTTCGCCCGCGTGTAATCTTAATAAATTATAGCCTATGTTACTAAGGGTGAATGTAGCTTTCTAATGGTGAAATTTTTTTTGAAATCTGCGCAGTAGTTTTTGAGTTTATTCATTACAAACATACACACAAAAATACAAATCTTTCCTCTTTATAATATTAGTTTAGATAGATAGAAGTCACGTAGATATGAGTATTTCTACAAGGTTTCAATCCACATATCCAGTTACCAGTATCTGATGTTACGTTACATCAAATAACCAACATAAAGCCATTGGTTAAGCCGTAGAGAGGTAAACGTTTTGGTTCAAATGTCACTGAACTGGTGTGGTTCACCACTCCAAACACTGGCGTGGGTATTTAACTTGGCTGGACGTAAACTGGCCTTTGGTATGCAAAAAGCGACCGTGCCGCTGAGATGCATGTACACTCGCTCCCCTACAACAGCATACGCAATGTACGGTTAGGATAAAAAGGAAAAGATTGTTGTATGAACTTGTATGTTGTTGAGATGGTTTTAGAAACCATTTTTCGTAGCCTAAATCAGCTCGTTTAAGATCTATTTTTATTTTTCAAAGGTGGTTCAAGGCGGGGGGGGCAATTTTTGAGTAAATTAGTTAACTCAATTTTTAAATGCACTTTTATCACATACTTAACAATGTTTTTGAATTAATAATTTAACGACCTGAGGAACAAATGCAAGGAGCTCGTGGCTAAGTAATAACAGCCGCACGGGTCGATCCATCAGGTTAAGCTACGCTTGCCGGGGTTGGTTCGTAGATGGGTGACCATCTTTCATACCGAGACTGCCGTGCCTCGGAAAGCACGTTAAGCCGTTGGTCCCGGCTGTCATTTGTTGATCTTTGATAGTCGTTACGGGTCGTCAGAAGCTCGAAAGTCTGACAACCAGTCTTACCAAGGGGTATCGTATTACCCAGTTACTGGGTTGTAGAGGTCAGATAGGCAGTCGCTCCATGTAAAAGCCGAAGCCGACCCCAACATATTTGGGAAAAGGCTAGGCAGATGATGAAGGACAAATGTCTAAACTGGAATCCTAGTAAAATTATTTCAGCGAAATTCACAAGACAAGCTTTTACCAGAGAAATTATTTCAGCGAAATTCACAAGACAAGCTTTTACCAGAGAAAATGCTCTTACCTCATCTGTTTGATATTCTTTATAAGTGAGACTATCAGTAAAACAATCTAGCAAAGTCTTTAGCCGATACTAAAAGCTTTCGTAAACTGCTGCGCAAATTGGAAAACTCTATAGTTTACGAAAGTCTGCGGTAACTGATTGCTGTAAAAAGATTGGGGGGACGAGTTTTAAGCTAAAACAAAGAACAATTATGTTTGTACTGTAAAATATTGATGGACTAGATAGGCACTTTACTTTGTGTAACTTTCATCACCACTGGTTTTTTCCGTTTCGGATTCATGTGCGTATTGTATATTTATCACTTGCGTTAAAAACGGTGAAGGAAAACATCGTGAGGAAACTTGCCTGAGAGATATTTCTCGACGGCATGTGAAGCTACAAAAGTCAGAGGCCCATGGGCGGCATTAAAACTCTGTTACGGTTTCGGCTTGGCTCAAAATACCATAAACTATACCGGGTTTAAAAAAAAAAAATTATCTGTTTATAGATTATAGTAATCCCCGGTTACATCCCGGTTAACTATGGAGACTCGAATTCCAGTCCATTTTGCTTCGAACTGATGGATCGTATCTAATCTAAACTTATTTTCACACTGTGCCAACGAAAAAAACACAAAAAAAATATCATGATATAATACATTGCACGAAGACATCTTGAAAAAAAAAAGTTCCCATACAAACATAACAAAACCGTAAGCTTAGCCGAAGTTTAACGCACAAAGCGTCATCCGGCTCTACCTTCGTATAACCAAACAAAGTATCATTTCGGACGTATAAAGGATTTTCTGGTTACGTATTCTGCGAGAGGCTTTCGCGCGTCGCCAGTCACCGCCCTTTGTCCTGCATTGGCGTACCGTTTTTATTATGAAAATCACGGCACTTGCTTACGCTGTGGTAAATACAGGCTTGTGTCATGCGTAATGTCACCTGCTTACCAGCTGTATTGTTTTTGTTTGAAGAGCTTACGTTTGTAGGCTGTGGTTTTTGTCGTGGGTTAAATTACAGGGTAATGTTTGTGTTATTGTACTTTAGTGATGATGAATATAGAAATAAATGTTCAAAATAACCTACTACAGATAAATTGAATTACTTGTTGTCATGCTTTTTGTCTGTTTTAGAAACTACAATTCACAAACAACAACTCATTCAACACACTCACTCACTCTTCATTCACTCATTCATTCAACTTTGAGCATGTTTTGAGCTAGCAGCTACGGCGTAGGTGATCCGCTACGCCTGCTACGCTGTCGTAGCACAGCACTGATCGATTCTGTGTTAACGTGTTGTAAGTTGGACGAGTTGTAATATTGTGGATTGTGGCGTACGTCTGTTCATTTATTTCTTTACAAATATGTACTCGCAATAAAACAATCAAAATGATTGAACTATAAGGTGTTTATATTTTCCCTACAGTTCCATAACAAAAACTCTTCCTGATGTAAGTAATAAAATGAAATTTTATTGATATTTGTCTAGATCATTTAGTTAGAAGGACTCTTTAAATGTATAACATGATGATAAATCTGCACTTACAAGACTCCCCTTAATGGAAAATCTAATCTGAGTAAAGGTCACAATTTCAATTTGTTTTTTATCATCCAGATTTTCCTGTTCCGTCTCCATCTTACTCGTGATCTCTTAAAATACAAGCTCATTTTGTTTGACTACATTCAAATGGAAAGCGATGGCAAGTTCATGGTAAAGTAGGTATTTTTATTCAAAAATTTCCTTTTCAACTTTACTGAGAAGAAAAAAATGGTTCGTTGAATTTGTTTTCCAATGATCTTCCAGAAGGTACTTTTTATTGAACCAAAGTTTTTTGAATGTTTTATAATTATGACGAGAAATACGTTGAAGTTTGGGGCCAAGTTCCCACACCAGATTAATTGAAGGGTCTTTGAAAAATAAACTAAGATGTAGGTATTTTAAAGACGTGAAAAAATGCTACCCTTTTATCTTTCGCCTTTGAGAAAAAGGTGAAAGGAATAATTGCGTGGGCTAGATGCGGTCTCAACAATTCTTTGTTTTTTTCAAGTAAAACAAAGAATTTAATTGTAGTTACTACATTTTGTCGGATTGTTTGACGCGAACAACGAACGGGAGAATTCTGAGGACTTCATATAATAAGCTTGAAATTGTTATTGAAATTAGGTTTCTTTTGAGAGTATTCCTTTGTTTTTAATTGTGTTATTTCTAACTGGTTAGTTAAGACTAAGGTCCCCCATTCTTACATTTTTTCTTTAACCACAGCCAGCGGTGACGCCAGGCTTCCATCCGACCTGATGGTAAATGATGATCAGGCCGAAGGTGGAAGCGAGCATCACCTGGAATCGTCAACCACAGAGGAACTGGCTATATTACCTCTCAGCAGAGCAGGGGTTTTAAAACGGCCAGTTTGGCAGAATCATAATAGGAAAATATTATGAATCATCGTAAAATGTCTCAAACTGTCAATTCATATTATGAACTGCATGTTATTCATATTACGAAAGAATTCATCTGTTTGACAGTTTTTTATGAAGATTCGTAAACTGGTCCACAAAATATGAATTGCTTTTGTGTCAAATTATGACAAATGACAGCTGAGAATTCAGGAAATGAATTACTTTTAGAGGAATTGCTAATGTGTCCGGTTTTGGGCCCCCTGTTAATATTTTTGTTAATTTTAAGTGAAAGCATTACAACTCCCTATTGAGTGCCCTATGTAAAATCACGGTCCAAGGCTCCATTGCCACAACATATTAATCCATTTGCACATCTATATCTAAGGTTCGTGAAGAGCTCGTGGCTAAGTAAGAACGGCCGCACGGGTGGATCCATCAGGTTAAGCTACGTTTGCCGGAGTTGATCCGTGGATGGGTGACATCTTTACATCATTTTTGGGGGAGAAATAGTCCCCCCAAAAACCTTGTCTGCTTCACGTTCAGTGAAAGTGGCAAAAACGCCTGTTTATTGCTTTCCATTAACCACATACTACCTAACAGAATTACTAACTACCGAGAAAATTCTAAAGTTATTTAGTATGTGCTACTGGCTAGCGAGCTGGTCGACAAGTGTCGTGTTTAAATGCGCCACCAACCGTGGCCGCCGTGATTTCTTCAGTAAACTACTCACGTAAAACTCTGCCCAACACCTGCACACAAATGTTTTGGTACAAGGTATGAGCCGTGGCAGGTTAACAAGACTTGCGGGATGATAGCAGAATACAATAAGCGTTTGTCAAAATCTTGAAAAATACAGTTGTGAATTGTTTGGTGATGAAATAGACGGAATGGTGTTTTCAATCAAATTCAATGCTAATGAGTTTAGTGAGATTAGTCTCGTTCTTGAGGTTTAACATTTATAGTTTTTAAAGTAAAGTGAAAAATATTGTAATCGGCGAGTTCTGCAGGAAGAATATCAATAGTTGAGCTATCGATTGTCCTCCCATGCATACTAACACTGTAATTTGAAAATTGTGCAAAAGCCAAACCGTGGAGTTTCTTGCCGGCTTTTCTCCATAGGAAACCACCAATTGGGACCATGCACCTAGCTTCTGACGTTTCATAAGTGCCCATGCAGGTTTATGTGAAATAAAAAAAATTGAATTTGATGAAGCACATAATAATATTATATTTATTAAGAAAGAACTGGTGATTTTTACTTATTTTTGGATGAATTGTATAGCATTTTAACTAATCTGAATAGAACCTCAAATAATTTAAAATATTAAAAAACATTCTAATATAATGATTGCGCCTTTTTCTCTAATCATTCTTATTCTGGGTCCTAAAAATACTAAATAGCCGAGTAACTGCGTCCAGCTTGCCCGTTTGGGCGGGGTATTCTAACTAAGTTATTGCGACCAACTGTGAGAAAAGGCCACAATTTTAAAAAGAGGCTCATTTATTAAAAAAATAGTTGGGCTTTATTAGATGCCCAAAAAGTTTTTAGAGGTTCATTTAATTTAAAAAGTCATCATCATCAGAAGTGCAATAAGTCACAAATTAAAAATCCGGGGTCACACGTAATCTGTTCGATTTATAACACATGTGACTCCGGTTTTTTAATTTGTCTGTTTGTGATATCTTGTTTATCCCTTTTTAGTTGAATTTTTGTCATAGTTGGGTTTTAGTTATATAATTTTTATTTTCTTAAGATTAAGTTTACAGATGAAATCAAAGTAAAAAATATCTTGCAACTTAGACCAAACAGTATTGTTGTACCTGTATTACATTTTATGTTTACGATTGTGTCCGGGCGCGGCCGTCCGAAGATGCATAGTTATGTTACTACTACTATCTGAACGCTCCGAGGAAAATCCTGAAGTTTTGCTGCAAAATACTTTTTATTTTTCTAGTAAATGTACTTTCGTCTTCTGGGGAACATTTTCGATATAGCGTGATTTGTTGTGGCGTAACATTGGTCCCAAATGACTTATTCTTTGAATTATGGTCTGAAGTTAGCATTTTGTTTGTTTTTTGTTGGGAGGTTAAACACTCGCTTTATAATAATATGGTGTTGGTTTGCAACTAGAAAAACAATTCCCGTATTTGAAAACGTTCAACATCTAGTTGCGACCTCATCTCAGCGCCAATTAATGATAAGGCTTGTCATAATTGTAATTAAATTATAGGACTTTTTGGTAGTTTGAAACTGAGATTAGCCCTTGGTAAGTGACATTGTGACCTTTCATTACCAAATTATTTTTTTGATAAGTTTATCTAGCTAGCTAGGTCATCACTGACCGGTGATGAAAAACGTCGTTAAGGGCATATAAGTAATGACGTTCGAAAAGTCCTGATTCTCAGCCTAGTTTAAATACATGACTTTTGATTTTTTTAAAATAATTATTGTACTTATAAGGGTAATCCGGGACCGCGGTTCCGGTCCCAAAAGCCCCACAACCCTTGATTTCATTGCCAAAATTCTGGATTCACAACTATTCGAAATTTAACCAACACACAATTAAAAATCGTGGTGATAAATGCTCGATTTTTCTTTTACGAGAAGCCTTTTACTGTGCTTTTACCATGTATCAAAACAAATGCAGTCTGCTACAATATTATATGATATTGACAAATAAACTGCAACCATATCTCACGCCGACACACAATACCTCCCGCGACACAAATAGGTGCCATAACTCGCTGTTCCACTAATTAATTCACATATCTTTCGGCTGCTTCACACCACTGCCACAATTAACACCACAGTCTGACAGCGCCATGACAGTAATATATCACGCGAGACTATTCATTAATTATTATCAACGTAGGAATGTGTGAGGAACTATTTTCATATTAGATTAAATAAATAACATAACATCATTTATGATCATTGTGATTAACCCAAAGTGTAGTTAGAGATATATAGCAATTGTGGGCGAGCCTTTTGACTTTAACGGCGCACAAATCCAGACTGCTACTGAAAAAATCCTGTGGAAACCAAATAACCAGGACCCCAAGGAGTCACGCTTTCGAGCACTAAAGTAACACGCAGACATTATCATCTGTCAAGCCTTTTGCCAACTATGTTGGGGTCACCTTCCTGTTTAACGGGATGCAGCTGAATACCGGTATTTTATATGGAGCGACTGCCTATCTAACCTCCACAACCCAGTTACTGGGTAACACGATACCTACCGGTAAGAATGGTTAACGGACTGTCGCTTTTCTGACTATTCGTAACGATTGTCAAAGACCTTCAAATGACAGCCGGAATTTTGCATTTGCATTGCATTCCGAGAAGCGGAGGGGCTCTGTGTCTCGGAAAGCACGTTAACCTCGATCTCGGTATGTAGTGGATGGTCACCAATCCACGGGTTGAACTCTGCAAGCATAGCTTAACCTTCATTCGACCCGTGTGGCTGTTGTTGTTACTTAGCCATGAGCCCTTCAAAATAAGACTAACGAGCTGACGACTCAACAAATAAATATCCCAAGGCAGCCTAAATAAATATCCTGGGGAATCCGAATTATTATCAGATTTTGTGAGGTTAAAATTGCTTCATGATGGCGGTAAGTGGTTTAGCACTAAGGAGTATTTTATTGAGAAGTTCATTAATTTGTTTAACGAATTATTTTCAAAGTCGGCGACAAAATGTGACGACGAAGTCAAGGACTCTTAGATACTGAATTTCTGGTGACTGTTTTATTTTTTACGGTTCCGTACCCAAAGGGAAGTAAACGACGCGTTTAAATTTTTACTTATTGGATAAATAGTTGAACTGTCAAATACATAACCCTCCACGAACATTCTGTTTGCACTCTAATGTACCAAAGATAAGCAAATATCAATGATTTAATTACAGTTATTTAATTTATTTAAAAAAAAAACCCTGTATGAAATCAATGACTTCTTACAGAAATTAATGATTTCTTACAGGGTTTTTTTTTTAAATCTCGTTCTTTTGACTCTTGAAGAATTAGTTAAGCGGAATGGGTTACTAAATATATCTACGTCTATTGTATTTTAATTACAGTTCCTAAACAAATTATAGTATTATATAGGTACAGATACATTAAATTAAACATTCTCATTTGGGAGGACTTGAGGAGTGAACACAGATATCAAATAGGTACAGGCTTCGAAGCGAGTTTGCAACAAATTGGAGGGTGCTCTGTATGTGTCAAGTAGCCAGCCTGTTCACAGCCATTCGAGATTTTTCTCCTCAACATTATCTTAATGATGTCTCTTAATTTTCTGTTTTTATTTGTTTTTGGTTGTCACATTTCATCCCTGTTTCTGAGTTTATTAAAAGTTTGCGTCAATTGTGAATTTTTGACCATTATTTTTGGGTAAAGGTGTAATGTAATAAAATGTCTGTCTTCTCTTATTTCAGATATTTGATTGAAATACAGAAATGTAATAGTACTTGTTTTTTTTATTAATTTCTAATTTGGGGTACCTACATAATAAACTATTATATTTTTAAGTACATAAATACAATGTGCGGCTATAATGTTGACATTTATTTAACACATGGGTAGGGCGGGTAGTGGCCAGTAATCATAAGAATGGTAATATATAAACTAATTCGAAAATTGAAAAATCAAAATTTTCTGCCGCTCGCCGACATAGGGCTCTCTCTTTCCTTCAAATTGTCTGTCTGTGATGATGCGATGTTATGATCCGTGATCCCAGCAAATGACCTCTGCGCTACAGTTCTTTAAGTACAGATTGCCCCAAGATGCTATTCCTTTAAAAAAAAAATAATAATACCGTGTAATGAATTTAAAATATCTTCATAAAGCGAAAACGCGAGACGCGTTTACTTACGTGTGGTAATTTAATGTCGCCATTAAAGCCACACGCTTTATAGTAATATACAGAGTATTACTAGGTATCACAGATCTGCGGTCCTACAGTTGAGCAAGCTAATGAGTTTCTTCGACAATATCAGTATTAAAAGATCCGACAATTCAACCCAAAAGTCAAAATAAAGCGCAAACGGCATAAATAAATAGGCTTATTGTATATTCTTGCCAGTTTATTCGGAGTACTTTCTCTAATACCACAGATTTCAGCCTCTGGGGAGGCAAGCCCTAAGCTCCTTTGATTACGCTCATACATATTAGGCCATTCGCCGTTATTTCGAGGGAAGAGCGAAATTGAACCTTATGAATATAATTTTTTATTAGACGACGTAAAAAATCGTTCTAATAATGTCACATTCTAACTGTACACCATCATTACTTGAGGCGTTTTTCCTTTGTGCTAATGATGTAATTTTAGAAATCATTTCGACTCGGTAATAATTTTAACGTGAACTATTCGTTATAGGAATAATTAATGTTATGAGCGGCCATAACAACCAACGCCGAGTGCTCTATTATGTGCTAAATGCAAAATTCCCGTAATAATAAACCTGCCAAATAATAATTCAAATAATGTTTTCACTTGATTCTAAATTAATTAGAATGAAAATAGTTTAATTTCAGCAATAACTAATGACAGGAATTAGTACCTGTTAATTGAATTATTTGGTGTAATACAATGTTTGATGTTCCACTGGTAAAATCCACTAAATTAAAAAGTTTTTCACTGATTACATACTTGTTTTAGACATTAATTATATTCGGTGTAGCAAAACAAATGGCAGCTCCATTTGTTTTGTATTTGAAATCAGAAATCAACGCTAAACTCGTTTTACCTACCTATTTGGTCGTGAAATGCAAACGGTATTTCAAAAATGCACATCAAAATCTGCATACAATACCCATAGCAGCAAACCAATACAGTGTGCCATAAAAATATTTGTCACACAGAATTTATTAGCTCCGGGAACAGTTATTGTCTATTCGGGCGCCGAGAGACTTTATCGTACGTTCACACGCACGTTTGACTTACATCGTAAGTTTGATTTAATATTTAAACGATGCGAAATGGAGTTCGATTCGCAAAATGGGGGAATTTTCGCAAAAGTGTTGGAATTTTCGCAAAGTTAGATCACGTATGACACGTAACGTCGAAGCCACTCTCCTCCTAACTTTATCGAGATTGGATTGGTATTGATTGTCGCTCTTAATAACGTTGCATTTCGCAAAGCAAGCGTGTTTTGTTTTTATACGTCTGGCCTTGCTTTGAGAATAAAAGCAGCAGTGATTGCAATTTAAGAATGTTAATTTTAGAGATTATGGATTCTTTATTTCGTAGGGAAATAAAAAGTTAGGTATTGATGAACTGAAAAATATAATTCTATCAGCTAAATCCAATTACGTGAGTATACTATAGGTACGTATACTTACAGTGATATAACTGACTTATCATTGGATCTATGAATATATTTCGTGTGATTAAAAGGAATTTTATAATCCGATTTGTTGGAACCGTGTAAGCAAATAAAAACTTTTTACACAAAAAAAACAAAGTCTTTGTTTTTAAATTTTCGTTTTTTGCCACCCTTCTCCGAAATCAAAGTTATTTTTCACTTTTTAGTGTTTTGTTTAGAAGTCGGTTGTTTTTTTAATAAAAAAAAAAGTCATTCAGAAGAATTGAGAACCTCCTCCTTTTTGAAGAAGTTGGCTAATTATAGCATCAATTCATCACCAATAAGTATTTCTAAGAAAAAACATTTATTATTTTATCTTTATCCTGTTTATGGCATTTGCGCAGTAAATTGTAAGAGGTGATGAAAAACTCAAAGCTAAACGGTAGGTATTTATTTTCCGCGAAAAAGGAACTAAAAGGTATTATTTATGGTCTTGTCCCAAATATTTTGTTTGTCAATAAAGAGAAAAGGGTTTTATTTTCCATTTCTAGAAAAATTACAGTTGCTGGTATTTTCAAAGTAAGTAAATAGAATTTTCTTAGAAAGTGTGCCAATTACTTACACCGACTTACACGTGTTTTGTGAGGAAAACTAAGTAAAGATTTACCAAGTAAAATGAGTGGGTACTGCCACAGAATAGTACAGAAGGCGCACTCCGCATTTTAGGTATGAAGCTACAAGTACGCGGCGGACTCGATTTGTTGGGCCAATTTAGTGAGTGTAACGTATTCAGAAGATATAACAGTTACGCAATAGAAATAGAGGCAACTTCTAGGTAATTAATGTTTTGCGACCTGAATTGCACTTTGTTGTGTCGTTGCAAGAGTCGCTTTTTATTAAAATTATTTTGCGGAGTGAACAATCTGTATTAATCTGTGGTACTACCGACGTTAAGGTAAACCAATTTACTAGGATTTCTTTCTCATTTATCATCATCTTCAAGCAGAAAGAAAACTAAATACCTTGGTAGGTAGGTATTCCGCGTTGGGCTTGTGGCTATGTAATAACAGCAGCACGGGTTGATCGATCAGGTTAAGCAACGCTTGCCGCGGTCAGTCCGTGGTTGGGTGACCATCTTAACATACCGAGAAAGCACGTTAAGCCGTTGGTCCCGGGTGTCGTTCTTGGATTTTTGACAGTCGTTACGGGTCGTCAAAAGCCCGAAAGTCCGACAACCAGTCTTAAGAGCTATCGTGTTACCTAGTTACTGGATTGTGGAGGTCAGAAAGGCAGTCAGTTCATGTAAAATACTGGGATTCAGCTGCATCCGGTTAGACTGGAAGCCGACGCCAAACGTAGTTGGGAAAAAAACTAGGCACATTTATTGAGGTAGGTATAAAAAGTAGATACGGTAGGCCCTGTGTCAGTCGAAACAAAACCAGAATAGGCTGGCCTCTTGTTCTATTGAAACTCTGAAAGTGTTACGTGTGGTTGACTGTACCAATATGAAAAATAAAATATATTTGGTACTGAATTTAACCACTACGAATTTCAACCTATTGTTTCACAGAGAACCAGGTAGGTCCATACTAAACCTTTGGTCTATACGTTTATTTAATAAAACCGTTCCATTTCTTGTGGGTTTCCGGAAATGTTATTTATTCCCATCTAAAGAATAAATAATAGCGGTCTGTTGTTTTTGTTTTAACATTTCACCGAGCTAATTTTTATTGCTTGTCAAAGATAGAGTGAGAATACTTTATAAGAAATTAAACATTTCATTCAGTTTCAGTACTTTACTTGTTCACATTTAGATCATACTTTTTCCCAAACATCACAAAACGACGACCATATTTGGAGTCGTTAAAAAAATAAAATAATAATAAAAACTGACCTTAAATTGCCAAATCCCTAAACACACATCTATAACATGTCTCAACAAGTCAGTACGCTTGCGTCCCGCCCCGGTACGTCCCCCAGAAATGAAGTTAGCACTGCCAGTATTTCAATTTAAATGCTATACCTAATTCCGCACCCCTTCTACACAGAATATTATAGTTTCAGAAGGCCGACTCCATACAACGAACGTTAAGGCTACTTGTCCTCCGGAGCGCAGAAGCGAGGAGAAGAGCGGAGCTGTGAGAGGAATATCAAAGCGGCAGACTGAGGCGGTGCTGGAGAAGAGACTCGTAGAATCGGTTTAGAAAACTATTAAGCCGCCTATTACTTAAGTTTCAATAATGAATAGTGTGTTGTTGTCACAATATACTTGTTGAACTGTGTCTAAAGTTTGTTTCCGTTCAAACGGTCTGAGGGACGGGCCTGACCTAGAAAGAACTAAACCGCGTGGCATAGAGACGCCACGTTCGGAAAACACGCACACACATAAGAACAATAGAGGCGACGCCTAAACGACCAGCGAGGCCATCGCTAATACACGGCGAAGCGTATGCCGGTGATGCGGCCCTCTGGCCCTCAGCTACGTCTACTCACATCAGTTTTTTCTTCAACCTACAGGGCAATATACCTGCCCGGCCTGTAGCGCCGGAAACCTGCCTCTTCGCCACGCCTGCGCCACTACTCCTTGATCCAGTCAACCTGCTTGCCTACCTACCCACCTGTCCGCCTTACCTGCCTGCGTGTCAGCCTACCTGCCTGTCCTGTATCTGGTGCACGGTGCCCTGCGTTGTGTGAAGCCGTTAACCTAGTTTTCATCCTTTTTATGTTATTCTTATTATTTAATTATGTGACTTACGCTTTACTCCCTCCCGGAGCTAAGCGCAACGTTACCGAATGGCTGGCCTTCTGTATCTTGTTTGTGCCTTCGATGGATGCGTGAGACGAAACAGACGTTTGGTTAGATATAGCCAGGTCTGGTGAACTATAGGTAGGTCTGCTGGGCCCAAGTCTGGCCATTTCGTAAGTGTGTTTTGACTGGGTTATTTAAGGGTTAGGTGATTCTGATTTATGATTGGTTGTTGTTTGGAAGTCGGTTTTAGACTGTAGTTTTAGACAAAAAAGAACCAGGTGTCACTCTTTGTGCAATGGAGAAAATAAGTAGTGTTTTTTTATGAGAATCCAAAGTAGTTCTATCAGATTCTTATCCATAATGGTGTATAAATCAAAGATGTTTTGTTTTTTAAATTTTGTTTTTTAAATCAACACTAATACTAATTGTGAGAAAAGATTTGTATTTATGTTTTTAATGAATAAACTCGAAACTTTTGGAGCGATTTTAAAAATTCTTTCAACAGTACAATGCTTTGTCACTGAGTAACGTAGGCTATCCTGACTTATAATAATTATAATTTATAATTATAAATGCGAAGGTGAGTTTTTTTGTTTATATAATTGTTTGTTTGTAACGCTTTCACGGTAAAACGGCTGAACAGATTCGGATGAAATTTGACATATGGGTAGACCATGACCCGAAGACGAAAATAGGCTACTTTCTATTCTGGACCGCAGACGTAGTCGCGGGCAACAGTTAGTAATTTATAAAGATATCACGCGGGTGAAGCCCACGGCGGAAGCGAATTTAAATAAATAAAGAACTAAATATAAGTAGATTCTCTAACTAAATAACTATACTAAACTCAGAACTAAATATAAGAGATAGAAATACTCCTAAACATCACTATTAAAGTGCTTTCCGAGGCACGGAGGAGTTATGGATGGTCACCCATCCACGAACAGACCGCGGCTAACATAGATCACCTTCGATCGACCCGTGCGGCTGTTATTATTTAGTCACGAGCTTCTCTATAAGAGCACTATCACGGTATGGATTTTCGATAGATATAGAACACGTATTTTCAATTCCCACATCTTACGGCGCGGCTAATCATACGCTCAGTTACGCTTTCATTTTCAAACTAAATTACCTACTGACATCGTCGATATCATTGTTGATGATTCCTAAGCCGAGCTCACCAACTTATCTACCTACGTCTATATGTATGTAAATATATTTTATTTATTTATAGGAGAACCAACAGCTATAAATAATGGATAACAATTTTATAAGAAACACAGAGCCACTTATAGGTTCTCACGGGTAAAAACTGAAAAAGTAATAGAAATCTTAGGATCACTAACAAGCACGATAGAAAAGAATATAATATATGTATACTAGGTGGAGACCACAATACGACAAAAAATGAAACTCCGTATATCTAATGAGGTTCTCAGTCTACATACAAAAAATTAATCAAATATATCCAATAGTTTAGTTACGATAGCTAGTCAAAGATCGGCAAATCCCATAGTCGGCCCATCACTACTATTTAGTTTGTTTGAAAAATAGACTTTTTTAATTTCGATGTTAGAATTTATTTGATAGTTCCAAAATACTCTTATGCATTAGGATTGCCAGTGTTTTCATTTATTGTTGTATTGTCGTCTCCACATTGTATACATATTATATATATATAGAAATCGATGAGGAGGAGGAGCTCGTGGCTAAGTAATAACAGCCGCACGGATCGATCTGTCAGGTTAAGCTACGCTTGCCGGGGCTGGTCCGTGGATGGGTGACCATTTTCACATATCGAGACTCCTCCGTGCTTCGGAAAGCACGTTAAGCCGTTGGTCCCGGCTGTCATTTGTGGATCTTCAACAGTCGTTACGAGTCGTCAGAAGCACGAAAGTCTGTCAACCAGTCTAACCAAGGGGTATCGTATTACCCAGTTACTGGGTTGTGGAGGTCAGATAGGCAGTCGCTCCATGTAAAATACTGGTATTCAGCTGCATCCGGTTAGACTGGAAGCCAACCCCAACATAGTTGGGAAAAGGCTAGGCAGATGATTATATATTTATATAAATGTAAGGTACCTACAATAAGCACTAAGCAGTTTTAAAAAAGTCAGCGTTCAGCCGATTGCGTGCAGAATGGGATTTGGTGGTAAATGGGTCAAATGAGAACTCTTTACAAAGAATATTAAACACCTTACTTACTTATATGTGTGTACTACCTATTGATAGATATTATTGGGTACTAGA
Organism: Lithophane socia; assembly: GCA_947522985.1. NCBI lineage: Eukaryota > Metazoa > Arthropoda > Insecta > Lepidoptera > Noctuidae > Lithophane > Lithophane socia. The sequence goes on from OX383267.1 coordinate 6,272,113, forward strand.
CAGTGGTTTTAGGCACCAAAACCATTTTTAAACTTAACCAAAACATTATATCATGCAGATTGATTGATTGATTTGCTTGATTTCCGTACGTCTTTTTCGGGTGACCACTGAAAATCAGCGCTGTGCTGTGGGTCCCCATAGCACAGCAACATGCTGAGTGGAAGCCTTCTTGTCACAGTCATGACGTGCAGCTGCTAACTGTTTATTTTTATATGTACTCTTCTATGATTTATAATTGATTTAGTACTGTCATCTTTTTGTATGCACGTGTTTCTGTGATAAATAAACCTATTTCACTTTCTTTCTGATATTTTTTGAAAAAATAAATACAAAACAAGTGTACGAATTAAGATCTTTACAAATCTTTTAAGTGTATTTACTTTCAGCAAAAACATCTTACAATAGATAATATATCAAAGCTCCTTAGATAATACAAGAGAATAGCTAGGAATAGATACATTTTGTTTTATTGTCCGTCCGGAGAATCACATATATTCTTTGTGTCAGATTTAACCGATCATATTTTACGCGGCGACCCGTTCTAGGGTGCGACATAAAAATACGCGTTTTGCTTTGATTTATAAACAACGTATAGATCAAACGGACTTGTTTTTATACAATTTGCGTTGATACATCATAGGGTTTCGTCAATCATTGTCGCGTGTCGTGATTGTGGATATCAGTTTATGTGATAAGAATCTTTTTATTTTGTCCTGCAGTAAGATTTAAATTAATACTCTCACGTGCACTGCCTATGAGGGTTCATTAGAAAACCAGCCTCATACAGTATATTCTGTCTGGCATTAATGCTGAAATGAACCTTTTTGGCGCAGCCGTGAGGCACACACTATTGTTGTAAAATCATTATTTTTTATTCTTTATTGTTATTTGTATTTTGTGTTTCATGAAGTGTGCCCAAATAAACGTTATTCTTTCTTTCTTTTCTTTCACTACGTGGGAATATTAATTTCAGCCTTACTTAAAGCATTTAATTGTGATTGTACCTATAATAAACCTGCAGTGTGAAGACCTCTATCGGAACTGATGATTTCCTATGATGGTATGGAATTAAACAGGAGTTTCTTTGATTGAAGGCAGCCATGCGTAAAAGAAATGAAAAATGTTAATTTTTTTTACTCTCCAATGTATGACCAATGAAATTGGCCTTTTAAAATAATTATATGACTGATTCCTCAAACAGCAGTTCAAGATATATCAGAAAAAAAAAAAACAACAAACATAACATCATGCATGTAATCCCCGAAGGGTTAGGCAGAGGTGTCCCTAATAGTACACCCCCATGTAATAGGCGGCGAGTCTATTGCCGTCAACTGGACACCAATACTCCGGCTTATTCCGATCGGATCCCACATTGTGGGATCCGTTAGGAACGTGGAAAAAATGAAGATTTTGTTCCGATCGGATCCCACATTGTGGGATTCGTTCTAAGAATGTTGATTAAATTAATATCCGAACGAAATGATCACCTGCTTGAATTGATAAATGAAAATAAAGGGTACCTGCATATCATCATCATCATCGTCATCTGCCTAGCCTTTACCCAACTATGTTGGGGTTGGCTTCCAGTCTAACCGGATGCAGAGTACCTACATAATATCTAGATAAATAGTAAAGTAGGTAACAGGACTATAAATATTTTAAAAAAAGCTAGCGCTGCCGATGCCGGTGCGTTGCGTCGCCGCAACTGAACGCACCGTGTGGCATGATTTACGCACCGGCAACGTATCATGTGGCTTCGCTAGGAAGTAGAGATTGCAACCTTCACGTTATGTGGCCGGTAAAAAATTTGTTTTGTCGATTGTCAGACTAGACCAGCGAGGCAGTTAAAATAAGTATACACATAATAAAAAAACTGTTACAATAAATTCAAGAGATATTATACGTCGTACAACATTTCACAATAAAACCTATTCCATTATTATTGTACATCTATAACTTACATTGCTACACAGGTACAGAGTCTGAAGGCTGGCCCAGTAATAAGAACGCAATGAAATACATTTTATTAGCATCAATTTAAATAAATACCCCCGACGAATGGCGGAGGGTGCCGAGACACTTTCGGCTCGAAATCAAATTGTCTGAGCCCCTCTATTTTAAATTGGTGCAGTTTCAAACTATCAGTTTAAAGTGGGTGGTATTTTAGGTAAGATAATAATAGCAGAGGGGACGTGATAACAAGTACCTACATTACACTACCTACCTACTTACTTGCTATTATAATGTACAAGTTGGTCAAGGCGTTGGTCCCGGCTGTCACTTGAAGATTTTTGACAGTCGTTACATAGTCAGAAGTGCGAAACTATGACAACCAGTATTACCAAGGGATATCGTATTACCCAGTATTTGGGTTGTGGTGGTCACATAGGCAGTCACTCTAGTAAAATACTGGTATTCAGCTGCATCCAGTTAGACTGGAAGCCGACCCCAACATAGTTGGGAAAAAGCTGGGCAGATTGGTTAAATATTTTAGAATATTTATTAGTAACAGTTCAAATTGGCTAAAATATAAAGCTTAGACCTTGTTAGGGACATATTATAAAACAAAGTCCTCCGCCGCGCCTGTCTGTCGTCCTGTTCGCGATAAACTCAAAAACGACTGCACCGATTTTCATGCTGTTTTCACCAATGGATAGAGTGGTTCTCGAGGAAGGTTTTAGTATATAATTTGCGCGGGCGAAGCCGCGGGCATCAGCTAAAGTACTAATGTAAAATAAACTCAAACCCAGGATAAAAAAAATCATTATGTGCTTACCAACAGCAGTTATTTGGAATGATTATTTTATTCGTTAACGAATAAAATAATCATTCATCAACAGCAGTTATTTGGAATGATTATTTTATTCGTTAACGAATAACGAATAAAATAATCATTCATCAACAGCAGTTATTTGGAATGATTATTTTATTCGTTAACGAATAAAATAATCATTCCAAATAACTGCTGTTGGTAAGCACATAATGATTTTTTTTATCCTGGGTTTGAGTTTATTTTACATTAGTACTTGCATTTTATAATAGAATTCAGGCTCTGTAATGACTGAATACACTGCAATTGGAAACTAGTCAATTAATTAAATACATCCTCGAGAACCAATACATTAAAACAGCTCACTACCACAAAAGACAATCCCACTCACACAATCCTATCTACTTCTTTTTTCACTCTGATCCGATTTCAGATAATGAATTTACAATATTCCGTGCACAGAACTATACGGTGTCTGCCAAGACTAGCCTGGCAGGGGAAGCCAAGAGCTTGGCCACACATAGCGACAAACCTCCAATTAAAAGTACGTCACGTCCCGATGCCGGTGGAGTTGCCAAATGCAGGCGATCAGTATTTGTTCCCTGCGCCGTATTGTGAAATGTTATGACAGAAAATGTTCCTGGGTAATTGTTTTATTGAGGATTTAGATAGACAGTTGATGATGATTGTTCCGCAGATGATGTATTTCCGTTGCCACTGTAACAGCAAATACTAAAAAAACAGAATAAAATAAATATTTAAGGGTCCTCCCATACAACAAACGCGATTTTTTTGCCGTTTTTATAGATAATGGTACGGAGCCCTTTGTGCGCGAGTCCGACTCGCACTTGGTCGGTTTTTTATATTCTACTGATTGTTGGTACTGATGTTTGAGTTTGTAAAAGTAATGTTAATTGACATCCAATCTCGATCGCGATCCGTGATCAAAATCAATGATCGCGATCCAGAATTGCAACCCTTATACAGTCAATCTCCTTCGTGATCGTGTACCTCTGTTATAACCCTGTGTCTACCCGACGATCTGTCTACCACAGACTACCAAACAAAGAACGTCTAATAAAATTCATAACGTTTGGCATTACCACAAACAAAGCAACTGACCGATCAGAATAAAATTAATACGAGATGGACGCTTCTAAAATGCTAATTGAGTTTAAACAATCCATTTTGCTTCGGTAATGGCGGGTACGGGATGCGAATGAACAAAAAAAGTTCTTTGTATTGATTTCTTAAGCGCCAGAGAGTTTGTCGTACCTACTTGTACTTCGTGAAATAGGTCGCTACAGATTCTCTTTGACAAAATAGTGATTTTTGTGCTGAACAATGGTTTTAAGTAGGGATAAGTTTGTTAAAGAGACCGATGAAGTTCTGGAGAACGGCTCGATGAAGTTGGAGACTTTCTTTGAATCTTTGAAGGAAATTATTTCCATCGGATCCATAGGATAATTAATGATTATAGGTAATTGTAAAACATGTTTTATTTTATAAAATAAATCTACTCTTCTCTTATTTTAATACAGACAGATAGACATTGTTTGTGTTGAAAAACTCTAAACTAAAAAAAAGAGCGCGTTCAAAGAAATTTAAATAGTAACTTGAAACCCTTTGAGACAAGACTATTTACTTAGAAATGTTAACAAAAGTACTACATAAAGTCTGTTATTCAATAGCTGTCAGCAAAGAGTTTAGAACAGACAAAGTAACCAATGAACCCAATATTGGGTTCAGTTTTCCGTTTTCAGGGTTCAGTAGTCCCGAGTGCAAAGTAAAATCTGCGGGGATTGGAGAAAAAAGTAAAAATAGAGGTGCGGTATTAGCGAACATCGAGTATTTATAGTGCTACTTTTGGCAGTCCTTTAGTAGATAAATCGTCTAATGGGCGTTCGAAATGCTTATTTCGGAGTTTAAAACATTCACCGTAAGCCGCAATGAGAGTTGTTCGAACGAAATACTAATTTTCAGTACTAACGGACTTGAACAGAGTAATATCGCGCTGCTGTGGTGAAAGCTTTTGATTATGCAAAACTCATGATTGGCTCCGTCTATCAATGTTACATTTTGTGTTCGCTCGTTTGAACTGGCAAATACCTCGGTTGTTTCATTTGCAGTTTTCTCTTTGTTTTTGCTATATTTTTGTCAAAATATGTATGTCTTCCGGGCCCCGTTAAATTGATATTTCAGAGACATCTATGCCCTTGTGTAAAGTGATACGATTTTTATATCACAGCCGTCGACAAATCCCTTTGTATTAAAAATAAAAGCACCGTTTCTAAACACACTGTTTTCGCTATTTTTTTAAATCATCCCCATTCAAAAATATAGCCCGAAGCTATAACAGAAAGAGATGGCAGCAGTAACGGGTGCGCCAAATTGAATTTATATTCATTTTTTACCGTCACTGCAACAACGTGCTAATGTAGTGCACGACAAATAACAGATACGTTGCGGCATGCGTGAATCGATGCGGCGCGACTGTTATTAAGTAACTAATATTTTTTATATACCGTAGATCGTTATACCCTATGATTATTTACATATTAAGCATTTTAAGTCTGTAAGTTTTTAGATTAGTTAATAATAAACCATGATACTGTTGTAGCTGATATTCAGACATTTTTTAAGCAGCTGTTATTGATAATAGCTGTTGTTTTTAACCGAGCAAGTAAAATAAATCCTTACTTCCATACTAATATTATAAATGCGAAAGTAACTCTGTCTGTCTGTCTGTCGCGCTTTCACGCCAAAACTACTGAACCATTTAAATGAAATTTGGTACACCGAGAGTCTAGAGCCTGAGAAAGGACATAGGCTACTTTTTATCGACATACCACGCGGGCGAAGCCGCGGGTGTAAGCTAGTAATAAATAAATTTATTTCGCTCTCAAAGTACAACAAAAACTAAATCTATGAAGTACTATTTATTTTTAAGGTATATGATGGTTGTACATGTACAGCTGCAGTAAATAATAGATGATCTCAAACTAAGTAAAGTTTGTATTTTGTGAAAAGTAATCGTTGTTGCAGAGTTGCAGAGTTGTTCGAACCCTGAGAGGCGCTTTACTTTGTGTAAATTATTTCATCGCCACTAGTCTCAAAACGGTGAAGGAAAACATCGCTAGGAAACCGGCATGTCCTAGAACCAAAAATTCGAAGACATGTGACATCTAACAACCCGCACTGGGCCCGCGTGGTGGATTTCGGCCCACTCCCTCTCACAGAGAGGAGGCCTGTGTCCCAGCAGTGGGAACATTATAGGCTGATTATGTTTATGTGAATCGCTGTTGTAGGTGTGTTTGTTTCAACTGTTAAAATGTTTTAAAATCTATGTGTAATGTTTTAAATAAGTTATTCAAAATAATGAAAGTACGTTCAAACAAGACAGATTTTAGTACAGGAAAAGTGATGTTTACCTGTTAAACTAAGATAGTTAACCTACAAACAGTGTTACCCTCTTTCTGTGGCAACATTTGGCCCGCATCGGTGAACGAATTTGGTCCACCACTGCATTTGGACACAAGATATCCATCAGAGTACTTAGGTAACAACGAACGGGTACTATACAAGCCCCAACGTAGAGCCACGATGGGCCAGTGTGTACAGACTATTTATGATTTTTGATTCGATTCCGTCTCCCATTTGTAGTCGAATTTCACAATTTTGTTTTTCACCCAATCGCATTATTTTAACGTCAACAAATGCGTTGTGCAAACGAATTTTCACCGTCACAAAATTTGATAATAGTGCACGCCATAAATATCGAATCGCTGTGATTCTATATCACGGATAGATTGCTGATGTCAAAGAGAACAAATCAGCGATCGTTTTTTTTTATGGGGAAGTGAACGCGATCTGACGTTTTAGGAAATTGTTTGTAGGTAGTATGAATGAGTATGAGTAGGTATGTATAAATAGCACGCTGGAATGAGTTGTAAAAATAACGGACTCTAAAAACTTTTTGTAAAAACATTTTATTTTTCACTTTTTAGTTGTGGTACCTACCCTACACAAATTCGAATACCACTTCCTGCTATGTAAATAACAGTAACGGAGAAAAATAAAATATCGTCTACATAGACTAAGTGGGAAAATACGTAATTATTGAAGCTTACTCAAAAACTACGCAAGCAAAGTTAATAAAATTTATATAGGATCGCCTCGGGAGTATACCCTTTCGAACTAAAAAAGATTTTTTTTTAATCGGTTCACAACTGGCGAAAACAACATGGATGAACATACACAAAAAAAAAAAACATACAGACGAACATAGAACCCCCTCCTTTTTAAAGAAGTCGGTTAAAAATTGCTGTGAATTCTCGCTCTTGATTATCTATATCTATACATATAAATTAAAGTCACTTTTCGTGTTACTCTGTATGTCCGCGTTGTTCTTCTACACTACGCTACAGATTTTGATGAGATTTTCACCATCATTTAGAGAACTTATTCCGGAAGGTTTGTGTGTATAATACCTACGTTAGTATTAAAGTTATTAAAACCTAAGAAATAGTCGTAAAATCCGCGCGATGCTGGAGGTCGCTGCTTTAAAATATATAAGAAATTCTAAGTTTTAAATGTAGACGTGGCATCCAAATCCTTAGCCAACTCAGAGTCGGTCTTTCAGTTACGTTTTCACACCTGAGCCACTGAACCGGTCATTATATTTGACAGATTCAGGTACCTTCGGACCAGGAGAAGGACATAGGCTACTTTTTATCCTGGACCTGAGACAAAGTCGAGAGCAACAGCAAGTTTATAAATACACAAAGGAATATAAGTGATAGTATTATTATAGTAAAAACACTTCCTATACGATATTATATTACAGGGGATCATATTATATACAGGTTTTTATGTAATATGTTATTTATGGCACCAGTCTCTCACAGAGTTATCACCTCGTTCGTGCACTACTGTCACAGATTAGTATTATGGTCCTTATCACACTGGCGATTTGCGAGAGAGTTATCAGCGAGGTGATTTCTCAACACGCTCGCTGCGTGTGCGCAACGTGTTCGCCGCGTTTGCGTAACGAGAGCGATTGACGTGAGTGTACAAGAGAGAGCGAGACAAGCGAGTGTACAATATTGTGAATACGAGTCGTATAAGTCGCGTAGTCACGGTTAGCTGTCTTCGCACTTGCGGAGAGCACGTTCACAGATCGCCTCACTAGAAACACGCTGGAAAATTGTCAGTGCGATAACGCTCTAAGTACATAACTTGTGCAGAGAAAATAAACGTTTTTAAAGTATTATTATGACCTAGATACTTACAAAACAGTATTTTCTCTCTCCCATATTTCAACTCGAGGGCACAGTCCACACATATCCACAGTTTACTTAGCCTAAAACCAGACATTTCTGGGTCTGTCCACTTTGTAAGTCATTGATGAGGGCCCGGAATCCCACAATGTTAGTTTAGGACGTCTACCATTAGACCCTTATTCTTATAATACAAATAGTTTTAGGCAAACACTAGTTCAGCTTGAATTGAAATAAACCTGTTCATAAAACTAACACGAATTACCACCTGATTTACGAGATAAATCAGGTGGTAATTCGTGTTCGTTTATAATTCTGTAAAGCCATATTTGTTACGGTCGCGAATCATATTTTAATAAACATACAACCTGATACTGACCATCAAATTGCAATAAAACGAAAGAAAAATAGAATTTCGCGGATTATCCTGGAGCTTTCGTCTTTATATAACCAAGTGGTGGTGTTCACGATTAAATTGGAAAGTACCAAAATATTATTATTGCATTCGAAGCTAAGGTCAATACCAAGTAACCCAGTGCTACAAAAGCGGGTTTTTGAACATCCGAAACACCAAAATTACTACATTATAACTATTCGATAACCAATAAATAATGTAAGGTGCACAGACATAAGCTAGCCAATATATTGGACTTTTTACATGTATGGTATACGTCGAAACACGAACCAATAGTGTCATCGAATAGGCGGTCTGTAGCGAGTTGGAGCTAAAACTAAATGCATTTTTCATGTTGTGAGCCCAACTTCTACAAAGTTGGGACATGCTCTTGTGGATACCGCACACTGCTCTCTTTAGTGATTTATTTCGTTTATATTAAGTACAAGTTGATGCCCGCGGCTTCGCACGCGTGGATGTCGGTTATTATATACTAAGACCTTCCTCAAGAACCACTCTATCGATTGGTGAAGACATTATGAAAATCGGTGCACTAGATTTTTGAGTTTATCGCGAACAGAGACAAACGCGGCGGAGGACTTTGTTTTATAATAATGTAAGGATAAGGATAGTAACGGGTGTAAAAAGACGCTTACCAAAGCCGAAAGCCACTTGTTATTCCCGTCATTGTGATATTTTTTTTGTTCTGGACCATAGCTGGGAACCTTCTGGTTACGGAGACATTGAAGGTCAATGTTCCAAATTTTTCAGACGTTTTTAAAAAAAAGCAAGTTTTAAATGGTATAAATAAATTTTAAATACCCCCACGAACCTTCAACCGTTGCATGCGCCCATAAACAATAACGACAACGACAACGAAATAATTCCTCATTTAAATCTGACATCATTCAATTTTTTAAATAATATTATATAATTTTTATGATTTATTCTGTAATTTTAATTATGCATGATTATCAAACATCTGGTTTTTTTAAATTTAAATTCATTTTATTTAGATAGATGCACACCATATTTGTATGTCTCCTGGCATAACATAGCGTTCTGTTCACCAAACTCAAGATCTGTATTCTTTACCTGTGTTAACAAATAAAAGTGATTTGATTTGATTTGAAACACAATGTTTTGCGTGCGTTACGTTGCGCACTACCGTAAACAGCGATTTTTCACACCAAAAAAGTCACCAAAAAGTCGTTTCCCAGCAATTATTTTTGTGCTATGTTACTTAATTTGATGTACTTACAGAATGCGTAATTTTTTAAATTTGGTATCTGACTGTCTGTTTGTTCCAGCTAATCTCCGAAACGGCTGGGCCGATTTAGAATGGAGACACTGGCAGATAGCTGATGTTATAAGGAGTATCTTAAGTCTTAACTTTTATTTAAGAAAAAGACTAAGCTAGTTTTCTTTCATTTTGTCTCACAGTGTACACGCTCTATTAAGTAAAACGTATGAGCTCGTACCAAAAAGAACTTTTAAATTGTACTCGTTTATTTCCAAAGAACTCTCAGAACGAAAGGGTTTCTGAAGTAACTTAGCGACTGCATCATAGACGAGACACAATGTTAGTTTGTGTTTGTTGTAACTTTACTAACAACACGACTTTATAAAATAAGCTTATGGAAGTCCGTTTTTTTAGCTGTTTTTTTTAGTTTTGCGCTGAATTCCGTTTTAATTAATTATGTTTTTTGTCGTGTTGCATTGCCGTTAGAAACTATGTTTTTTTGCAACTGCCCCAGAAGAAGGATAAGTTTTTTTCATGATAGTTTGCTATTATTTTAAACGAATAATAATTTTGTCAAGAATAACCATTGTTCTATTAAGACTGTGTTTATCAAACTGCATGGCAAACGCCTGTATTCAGAAAGGCACGGTAACTGACCATAATATATACAGGGTGTAAAAAGCCGTGCACTTCACATTCTGTACATCAAATTAAATAAAATTGCACAATAATAATTGCTGGGAAACGACTTTTATTTTTGGTGTGAAAAATCGCTGTTTAAATATCAGATGTCCCATAAAAAAATTCAATACCTACTCATGTATGGAATAGCTGATAAGTTTTTCACGATAACGATTACGTTCGTATGGAGAATGTTGTTTAGTTTGACGGTCTGTAACCACACCCTTAAAAATGGCCACACCTAGGCTTTCTGATAGATGGGCTATATAAATCTAGAAATCAGAAATCAGAAATCAGAAATCATTTATTTTGCAAGGACTGTGGGTACAAAATAAGGTGTTCACATTTTAACAAATAGTTCTTCCACACTCTACCTTACGGCATGCAAAAGTAGGTATAAAAGTATCTAGATCCACTCTGTTGAACAAAAAAAGAAAAAGAAACAAAAGTATAAAAACAAAGTACAGTGGATGGATGGATCAACCGCATTCATGCATAAATACGGTAAGTAAAACTTAATAGTCTAATTCTACAAATAGTAATAAACAAAGTATATAATTGTTTTGCACCAAAATTAATAGATAAATATAACATTATAAACTCTTATCAGTCAAAAAATCATGTACTGAATAATAGCATTTATTGATTAGTAATGATGTTAGCCTCTTCTTAAATATACTTAATGACTGATCTTTAATCGTATGAGGTATTTTATTATATATGACGGGCCCCATTGACAAAATACTTTTTCTCAATAATGCTGTTTTGTGCCTATACAAACTACAAACTTGTATACAAACTTGTTTTGGTTTGGGCGTTACTCATTTCTACAAGGCCTTCTAGAAATCAATTTCACACGTGTTTACTCACTGATTCACGCATGACCAACTCTGGTTCAAATAGTTACACAAACATTTGGACGCATTTCACACACTCCAGTGCTTCTACACTGCATAGTACCTATTGCTAGGTATAATCGGGAAGGAGCCATTGCACCCAAGTTCCGCATAGTCAGCGCTAGATCGACGTCTAACTCAGCAAGTAAACAGAGGCTAAGAGGACAGCGGGGATGTGATGAGAGTTTTTAAGTACTTACAGTTACTTTTTTACAACTTTAGAGTTACAGTGTGGTTTTTACTTCCGCTTAAGTTGAGCTCTATAGGGTTTGGTGTTTACTGATAATATTATACTTGCATAATATTATTAGCCAGTGCTTTGTTACTTAACTTAACTCGACTCTTCACGTGACCAGAGGGCTGGCCTATTTTTTGGGCAAAGAATCAGCATTGCCATACAACGTGGCAATGCTGCCAGCCTTTTGGGCACTTTTCCTGTTGACAGCGATGCGGACGAATTTTTTGATGCGCTTTGATAATTTTCCCTTGTACATAATTATTATTATAGATATTATAAGTCTTTAAGTTGACAAAAGTCACTTTGGTCTATTAAATAAAAGATTTTAATATGACACTTGAGAGTCTTTTCTTGAATAACATTCATAATAATATTATAAACTCATATACTTCCTTTTTTTGTATCATAAATGCGAAAGTAACTCTATCTGTATGTAACCCTATTATGCCTTAACGGCTGAAGTAATTTGGATGAAATTTGGCACACGGATAGACCATGAACTGGGTTAGGACATAGGATACTTTTTATACCGGTGTAGTACTGTGGGATAATTCGCGACCTCCACTTGGATGAAGCCACGGGCAAAAGCTAGTAGTAAATAATGAAACGATAAAACGATAATACTAATAAAGTGTATAGACAGCTTAAGTATACTTAAGTAGTAGACTTTGAGCAAATAGCAATTACTTGGAAAATCTGAGTTGATTGATTGACTAATTGCACGCTTACACTATGAAGCCACAGATGAACAGAAGTATGCAAGTAACTCGCATGCTACTGTGCCATAATATCTTCTGTTTGGTAAATATTACAATGTATGCTTATGCAAGTTACACGCATGATAAACAATATTTATTCGTTTAATCAAAAATCACCTTTACACGTCAAAATAAATTATGTTTTAAAACTAGATGAGTTCGGTATTTCGTATCCGACTACTGTGAGGGGAAAGACCGAAATAAACTCAGAGGAGTCTTTTTTAAAGTTCAGACATAATCTTGGTCAGGCCTTAAGTATGTGGCCATGTACGAGTATATTAGGTACCTCAATTAATTTTAACCCGCTAGCCCACTGGCCTTTAAACACTTACTGCCGTCGCTGTCTTCAAAGCCACTGCCTGCCTACCCTACATCGATCTAATCCCGCCACACACAGTCACGTACTACATTCGTACACATTTCTGAACGAAATGGTGTCGAAAAATATCTTTATTCCCTCCCCCTATATCAACATTCGAGGAAAATTGTTTTTATAGATTCGATATGCCTCAATTTCAATTGGTCTTGGATCTTTTTCGATATTCGACTTCGAGAGGAATCAATTTGGGTTTGAATGAAGTAAATGAACCTCGGCTCGTGGTTTTCTTAATGCCCTTTTATTTATATAACTGTATTGGTGGGAAGATTTACAGTTAATTTCTTTGTGGAATGTAAAAGATTAGTGGAGTATAGAAAGATCAAACCTACTGGAAATAATTATATTCAAATGAAAACCGAAAAAATGCAGGATCCCGAGAAAGTAGTTGCTTTGTCTCGCAGTGAAGGAATACATAGGATACGCCTTGTTTCCCCGAAGGGTTAGACAGAATTGTACCCATAGTAGGTACCTACTTTGGGTACACTTTAGTGTTAGACAGATTGGTCCTTGGCATCTCTGGACAGAGAGAGGTGGAAAAAGAGTAGGGAGGTCTTTAGCCAGCAGTGGGACAGTAATGGCTAATAAAAAAAAGAGATCACGCCCGAAGAGTCTAGCAGAAGATTACCTAATAATAAACCCACATTGTTATGTTTAAGTCCCATATGGGGGCGAACCTATTGCCATCAACCGGACACAAATCCAGACTCTAAGGTACAATAGTACTTGTGACGGAGCTGGAAAAGAAAAAAATAATAAAATATTATATACCAAGGTGTCTGAAATGACAAAAGAATTACAGTTAGTTTTGTCAGCTACTAGTGACGACAAAAGAAACACAATGGTTTCTTTTACAAGCTTTCCATTCAAAATGTAATTATAGAATTTGTTAAAGAAAAAAGGGATTTGCTTGGTATCTATTATTAATAGTCTTGTCAAATTACACAACAGTTACACATAAAACCTTGAAATATTTTATACAAGTAAAATATTGCGACAGTTTAGTATAAAAAAAAATGTTATAACTAAAATGTTCAACTCAACCCTCACGTACATTCATATTCCCAACTAATTTGTCAACACTTACCCCAGTTAACATTTAGCAGTACACTACAATAACCATAGCTAGCACTACAACAATAATACATCGCCACAAAGCATTAGGATAGGATGACATCACATCTGACCCGGGACAAGTCCTGGGATAACTTCCGAGAACTTCCCGACTAAATTGTCCATTTATTTGCTAAATTAGCATGAACTTGTGCCCTCCACCCACTGAGTACGCTCCAAGTGGAATTACGACAGTCCTAACTATTTTATAATTATGTCTTTGGGCCATAAAGTCTATAATATACGGCCAGTAAAATTAGTAAAGGTGAAGGAGGATTTATTCTATTATTTTATCGTAAATCATCGTTTTATGGCTCTTATTTTTTGTAGGACTGCCTCCTTGGTCTAGTGTTCGCAAGCGCTACTGTTGAACATGAGGTCATGAGGTCCTTGGTTTCGACTCCCAGGTTGAGCAAAATGTTATCGTGTTTTCCTATTTGGAATTTCTCGGTAGCAGCCAGGACTCTGGATTTGTGCCCGGTTGATAGAAATGGGCTCGCCCCCTATTACATGGGACTTAAACATAACTGGCGAAATGTGGGTGTACTATAGGTAGGTACACCTCTGTCCAACCCTTCGGGGAAACAAGGCGTGATGTTATGTTATGATGTCATTTTTTGTAGGATAGTTCAATCTGCCTAGCCTTTTCCCAACTATGTTGGGGTCGGCTTCCAGTCTAACCGGATGCAGCTGAATACCAGTATTTTACATGGAGCGACTGCCTATCTGACCTCCACAACCCACTAACTAGATAATACGATACCCCTTGGTTAGACTGGTTGTCAGACTTTCGTGCTTCTGACGACTCGTAACGACTGTCAAAGATCCACAAATGACAGCCGGGACCAACAGCTTAACGTGCTTTCCGATGCACGGAGGAGTCTCGATATGTGAAAATAGTCACCCATCCACGGACCAACCCCGGCAAGCGTAGCTTAACCTGATGGATCGACCCGAGCGGCTGTTATTACTTAGCCACGAGCTCCTCCTTTTTGTAGGATAGTTATTAAAACTAATAGCAGGATTTGTGATTGGCTGTAGTCTAAAATTAAATCAATATAGCTAGAGCTTCGCAGGTTTATTAATTACGCGCAATACGGTAGTTACGACAGGCCAGGGACTGTTTCACTCTTCAGTGTAGTTTGCTTCGGTACCTTAATTGTTTGAGCCTGTCTTGCTCATGGCCGGTTTTTTTTTCGTAATCGTCTTTATACTCGTATAACCACTTTGTTTACATTATTTAATTTGTTTTTGTTACATTTAGAATGTTGTACAGCGATTATTGAAAAGAAAATGAAACCAAGTTAAACACATTTACTGACTTAGTTTGCTTGCATAATCAGCCTATAATGTTCCCACTGCTGGGATACAGGCTTCCTCTTTTCGAGCCGGAGTGGGCCGTAATTCACCACTCGAATGCGATACATGTCACAATGTCTTCGAATTTTTGATTTTGGAACATCTCTAAAGTTTACTCTAAATGAATCTGTATTATTTGGACGCTCGTCATGAATTTTCTTAAAAAATGGCTAACAATCACAGTGACATTCAAGCAAGAACTTAATTATTACGTCATCGCTTTTATTAAACCTAGAACTTATACGTAACGTGTGTAAAGTTTGCGTGGCAGCGTGTGTAATCACCCTAAACACATAAAGGATAAATATCATGCCGTCGTCAAAGGGTTTACACATTAATTGCCATCAACTTGTATTTGTGAAACGCTAATCACATATAACTGGATACGGGACCTTAATAACGAACCGATACGCTATTTATTGGACTGTTTAAAATTCAAACTTGGCAGTTGCTTGATGTTTCAATGTCGGGATTCAATTATTTGCTGAATGTTTTTTTTTATTTGGTTCCAGAAATATAAAACATAATTTTCAGGGCACGTGTTAGGGTCAGTGACAACTGGGCCCGAGTCACCTCAACTCGAATAATAATACCAGAGACTACGTCATCAAAACGCCTAAAAAAGTGGTGTGTACCGTCGTCGGCATGAACAGTCTTGACCTCTTAAATTGACTGACTCGGGCCCAGTTGTCACTGACCCACTATTCTATGGTGTAAGGGAAGCTTATTTTTCCAACTATTGGTGATAAAATATCATATTGGTAAAAACATTTACCTACCATTATGATAATTATTACCAATGCAGGGCAGTGAGTTAGGCACATTAGTTTTGTAGTTTACTACGAAGAATTGAACCACTCTTACTTCTCAGGATTATCATACAGCTACAAGATTACTTAAGGGCTGTTATGATTACCATAATACTCAAGACAAATCACACAGCGAACGTCATCCCTTTGTGCGATACCAATATCAATTTTACAACTCAAAAACATTTTTAAACCATAGTTGCCAAAGCAATATTCCTTCAAGGCCGTTCTTTATTAAGTAAGACCACGCAGCAGTCTTAAAAGAAAGTGTCAAACAATTCACCTAACAACCTTATTGACACACACACACACACTCTTTCACTCACTCACACATACACCCCTACAAAATCTCCTCACGTGTCGCCGTCCGTATAACTTACAACTACAACTATCAAGCTAGATTACAAACAAGTTGTTAATTGTGGCGAATTACGACGCCCGTTCTGGTTTTACTAATGAGTTCGCCGGTTTCTTGGCAAGCACATATCTTTAGCTTAAACTGTGAGAAGTAAAACAGAACACATCGGTACCAAATGCAAGGCTTATTTGTTCTATCTGTAGGTAATGGCGTCTTGAGATTACATTTGTTTACTGTTAGATAGTTTTGATGGTGTTTTAAATTTTAATTT
This sequence comes from Lithophane socia, assembly GCA_947522985.1. NCBI lineage: Eukaryota > Metazoa > Arthropoda > Insecta > Lepidoptera > Noctuidae > Lithophane > Lithophane socia. The sequence continues at coordinate 6,288,658 of OX383267.1, forward strand.
TATGGGAATACGTAAGTATGTTGTAGTGAGGTGCGCAAGGAAAGCTCATTGATTTAGCTAGCTGCGTGTATGCGACGTGTTCTCCACGTTTTCACAATACTCTACACTCGCTTGTCTCACTCTCTCTTGTGAACACTCACGTTGCGCACATGTGGCGTGCTCGCTACGCCTAGCTCGGAACACGCTCGCAAATCGTCGTTGTGATAAGGCCCTTATTCTTCCAAAATTTTGCGAGATTATAATTATAGTTATACGTGAGAATAATTGGGGCCCGGATGCAGTCTTCATTTAGGTGCTTTTCTCGTGAACAATGTTAACATTTCTTCTACCAGGCGTGAGCGCAGCGCAGGTGTCATGTTAAACAATAGCCTCCTAAGTCTTATTGACAAAGCGAATAAGGTAGCCGACCTTAAAGGATCTGTTGCTCTGTGCTTCCAAGAAGGATTTAAGTGAAACCCGAATAAATCCTGACATAAAGTCCTCTATGGTACCTACTCGTATAGAATTCGCAGAGATTTTTGTCTATGTATTGACTCAAGGCGTGATTATTTTGATGGTAAAGTTTAATTAATAAAAAATAAAAAAACTAATTAGCGCCCGCATAATAATTTAGTGAGAAATAAAAGTGAAGATAAACAAATAAATGTTTATTTATTTTTGTGTAGTAGCGGGTAGAAACACAGTTTTGAATAATATAATTTCATTTCGTGGAAACCCATATTTCGTGAAATGAATTTGTTTACATTGAATGTAAACAAATTGGCGTGTAAATATTTTTCCGTTACAAAGAAAAAAAAAGTGAGGAGCACAAAATAATTAAAATACACATCACGCTCAAACGAGTATTTCTGTGTTAATCGTATTAAATCCCGTTAACAGCAATTGCTGGACGTACTGAATAATTATAATTGATAATAAATAATGAAAGCTTTCATTGTGTCATTGTAAAATCAGGTTTCGTTGATTATTTCCAGAATATGAATGGCTTAGTGTGCACGTAAATTCAGGTAAAATTTTTATTTAAAAAAGAAAAAACCAACCGACTTCCAAAAAAAAAAAATTATAGTGAAAAATAACTTTAATTTCGGAAGTCGGTGTTTTTGGATCTGTATTTTAGTTTTTTGCTACCGACTTCCGAAAATATCGATGAAAATATAAAAAAAAAACAAAAACACATACTAGCATTTTTTGAAGTTGGTTAAAAAAGGATGGCTGCAAGTCCTTGAAATAAAAATTAAACTTGTAAGCTTCACTGCTACATGGAAAAAACTTTATAAATAAAAAAATCATCATAAAATGTAAGGAGACAATCTCATTTGATGTGAGTCATGTAAGATTTTCGTCTAAATGAGGAAATCGAAGTTCTTATATTTTTGTATTTACTCCGAAAAGCGTTTTATAAAGCTACACAACGTTTACAATTTACCGGCGAATGACGTCACTGAAACGTTATTTATGAAAATAAGTTGTTGTGTTTACCAAAGAGAGCTTTTTTGATACCGTCAAGTCAAACCCAGCTGCCATCATTTTCATGACAGCCGTCATTGCGGCCGTTATTTAGCGGCCACCGCTCTCCTAGGAAACCGTAACTTAACGCCCTATTTCATAACGTTATGATCGCTAAATGGATGATAACCGAATTTCCTCGCTTAACAAATCATAGTTCCTAAAACTTAACTACCGAGTCAAACATCGTGACACTACCGAAACCCCGAAACTTTTTGGCATACAAAGGACGAGGTAATCTCTCAATTTTTCCGTACCATGGAAATTGAATTTCTGTTCACCATAAAGGACCCGAAAAAGGAAAAGTTCGTGTTATGGACGATTTGGCCAGGCCATTTGGCAAACATTGGCGTTCAAGTTAAAAAGAGGAATGAGGAGTATCGTGGTAAGGGGCACTTTAGTATGCGCTAAAGTTTGGCGGTTTCGTGGTACGGGGCACTTATGTTGGTCCATTGTGATTATGTACCTATGTTGTTTGTGTGGGCTTGTAAACAGTATTTGACTTTATAAGTAACGGCACAGTATAAATAAGTAACAGTATTATGTCTTCATAGAAAACGGCCGAAACGACACTCTTCGAAATCTCAGTTTATACCCGTACGCAACAGTTTCAAAAGCGCGGCAGTAACGCACGGACGCAGATGGTTTTCTACCGAGCGGCTGTATGTAATTATTTCAAGGTCACTACCAAGGTATAATACTGTTAATTTATTACACTGTGGTTGAGGTTTGCTTTTAAGTGATTACACTACGTTGATGTTGTTTGGCGAATAATTATTGTAACAATACCTAGAATTTAATAGAAATAGAAATACTGTTTCTGAGATATTACTCTCGCTATTCGATTGTATAAAGGCTAACACAATATCACGCTTGTATTCCACGAAGGGTGCGGCAGAGAGGTATACCTACACCCACATATATATTGTGGTAGTACCGTTTTGTAAGTTTCGTGTAATTGCGGGCGAGTCTATTTTTATCAACTGGGTATACATCTAGATTATTCACAATAATATATTTATTTACACTTGAGGAGGAGCTCGTGGCTAAGTAATAACAGCCGCTCGGGTCGATCCATCAGGTTAAGCTACGCTTGCCGGGGTTGGTCCGTGGATGGGTGACCATTTTCACATATCGAGACTCCTCCGTGCCTCGGAAAGCACGTTAAGCCGTTGGTCCCGGCTGTCATTTGTGGATTTTTGACAGTCGTTACGAGTCGTCAGAAGCACGAAAGTCTGACAACCAGTCTAACCAAGGGGTATCGTATTACCCAGTTACTGGGTTGTGGAGGTCAGATAGGCAGTCGCTCCATGTAAAATACTCGTATTCAGCTGCATCCGGTTAGACTGGAAGCCGACCCCAACATAGTTGGGAAAAAGGCTAGGCAGATGATGATCAGATGATGATATTTATTTACACTTCAATTTGTAAAGATAAGATTTGTTTTTACAAATCTTATCTTTACAAAATAAATTATACCGGTTTTACCAAATCAACAGATAGAACGGCGTTGGACGAATATTAACGTTCAATTTCATTCGCCACTGATAAATGAACTTGTGAAATTAAATAAGTTTCGACTCTCCTTCCAAACAATTGAGTTATAAATTTAGATAAATAACCCGACACAAACTTCTATAATTTGTCATAATTAGTAACAGTTGTCATATAATTTGTTTATTTATTATTTTACTATTTTAAATTCATAATTAGTGGAATTGGTAAAAAATAATATTAATTTAAATATTCAATTTGAATAATGTATTCTATTCCACTATTCAAATTGAATATCATACCAATGCTTATTATTATAGTTTAGTTTACTGATACTGATTTTGGGTACAATTAAATTATAGCATAGTATTAGCACTGATAACATGGATTTTAAAACAGATGAATGTAGGGGCATCATACCATACTCCTCTGACTACCCTTTCGAGCAAAGCCGGTGGAATGATAAGTCAAAAAATAGACGAAGAATTTTCATACGAGTTTCATAGAAATACGAGTATTCAGGATTGCTTTGCATGATCACAAAATAGAACCCCATATCAGAGGTGACAACCGCATGAGTAACCATTAGAAACTAGATAATATTAAAAGAACTAACTTCCGCCAGTGGCGTCGCCCGCGTGATGTCTTTATAAATTATAACCTACTAGCCGATACCCGCGGCTTCGCCCGCGTGGTTGTCGGTTATTATATACTAAAACCTTCCTCGAGAACCACTGTATCCATTGGTGAAAACAGCATGAAAATCGGTGCAGCAGTTTTTGAATTTATTGCCAACAGACAGACACACGCGGCGGAGGACTTTGTTTTATATGTAATGATTTTACTCAATGATAATATAGCATTCTACTGGTGAAAGAATTTATTAAATAGGTCAGGGAGTTTTTTAGTTTATTAATTACAAACAAAAATATAAATAACTTAACATAACATCACGCCTGTGGTACCCCGAAGGATAAGGTACTATATTCTACATTTCGCCAGATATGTTTAAGCCCCATATAATAGGGGGCGAGCCCATTGCCATCAATCGGCCACAAGTCCAGGCTCCGGGCTGCTAATAAGAAATTCCTGATGGAATTTCTTTTCAATTCTATTTCTTTGTTTGACGTTCAAAAGTGCCATATTATGTGCCTATTTGAAATAAATTATTTGACTTTGACTTTGACTTTGACTTTGGAAAACCCAATGGAACTTTGCCCGACTCTGGAATCGAACCGCATGCTTAGCAGTAGCACTAAAAATACAAATCTTTTCTCTTTTTACCCGACTGCCCCAGAAGAAGGAGGACATATATAACCATCTCAAAATAAATACCTAGTTCTATTAATGAATCTCCGTTTCTCGTTATCTACCAAGAATCCACATGAATCAATTAAATATGTTTAATTGATAGTCTCTCTAACACACAGTTTGAAGTGCAATCCGCAAACAGAAGTGCAAACTAATAACTTTCATCGTGTGGTTAGTAGGGAAACACTATTTCAAACTGGTATTAATGTTCGTTCTACTAATTTATTGCTCCACTAGATCCTATTAAAGGCGTAGGGTTAGTTTTGAGAGCCTTTGGGTTTTGTTGTAATAGGATTTTATGAAATTGATTTATGTGTGCGGTTATTTTAGTGAGAAATATATGAATACCTGGGTATTTTATGAATAGTAGTGTAATATCCGATTCTCTAATGAAGTACGACGTAGTCTGTTGCAACGGCGTAGCAAATTACTACGGCGTAGCAAAGTGCTACGTCATCATGCTACGCTAAATCTAAAGCTTGAGTTTGCTAAGACAGCGGTGCTACCACATAACATACTTTACACTTTGTGCTGCTCGGGAGTTGCGTCACTTCTTCCCAGCTAAAGTACTAGGAAGTGATGAAAGGCGGACGTTTTGGGGGAGTGTCTTATGTAATTTTGACGTTCAATACATGCTGATACTTAGCTTAATTTGAATAATAGACTTTTTATTTTGATTTTGACTGTAGCACTGTGTAAGTATATGGTCGAGATATCTGTAGTAAAATGTCCGAAATGAAGTTTCTTTGTTCAGATGCATCGCGTTTATAGCAGACCGCGTTGACCGCTGCTCGACCAAAACATCTTTCAGTTTTATATCTTTAGCAAAACAGCTTATTTATGTCCCCACTCTGCATATGGTGATAAAATAAAATACACAGAATTTAATAAGAGAATTTATGTGATAAGTCACTGGCCGACCCTGAACGTACCTATTATGTATTAAAAATATTAACAAAGGCTTTTATTACTGAACCTCGGTTCTTCATTTTTACGATGGTATTGAAGTAAACTGTTTATAGCGGTATGAACGGGAGTTTGGTTGAGTTTTATTAACCTTTTTTTGGTCGGACTCCTTTGAGTTTTAGAGTTTAGGCCTCATTGGTTGAAAATGGGTTTTTGGTGGATTAAGTTCAGTAAGATGAGTTGGTAAGTACTTGTTTTGTTATTTTTGCTGGTTTGTTTGTTTACCGTTTTAGTTTTTCTTACTTTATTAAAAATTAATTGAATATTATCTAAATATTGTTTTTTACTATTTCATTTTTAGTTTTTACTATTTCCGCAGGCAATTGTATACGTCAACAAAAAGCGTCAGTAAACTGCCGACTTTAATAAAATCTATAAAAAGAATTTTATTTTGGTGACCAATATTTTCGATACAAAATAAATTTCTGGGAAGTACTATAATTTGTTACGAAATGTAATGAGTAATTCGAGGAATCCCGCAGTAGGTATATCTCACACAGTAGGTAATAAAACTTATACAAATAGTAGGCAAACATTAATAATTTTCTACTGAAAATAAGAATAAAACTAAAAATAAACACCAAAAAAAAAAAACAAAAAAAAACTGTTACTTACTGCAGTTTATAAAAGCGAATATTTTTTTAGGGTTCCGTACCCAAAGGGTGCCAAACGGAACCTTATAACTAAGCCTCCCCTGTCTGTCCGTGTATCTGTCAGCAGGCTGTATCCCATTCGCACTTGGGCACTTGGCGACTCGCACTTGGCCGGATTTTTACTACACCACATGCCACCTTTAAAAAAAACTCTTTCATATAAATATTTAAAAAAAGATAAAGGATTTGGGAGATCAAAAAAAAATTTTCAGAGAGATTTTCTCTTATTGAGTGACCAGGCTTTTGTTGTGGATCCTTTGTGTCCGAAAATATGAAGATTTTATAGCTACCCGAATGTGAGCCACTGTCCCTGTAACGTTAGCATATTAATGCGTTAAAAGCCCTTCGTAATAATGGTAAAGTATGAAATTAATAGATTTCTTTTGTTGCTGCAAAACATATATTGTTCGGGCAAATTATTTACGTCGTTGAAGTATTATAACTTTATTAATCAGAATACGTTTAAATAAATAAGTACGTATTAAGCCTTTGAGCTACCGACATTGGTGATCAAATGACTATTACTTAGGGAAATAAAAAAACAAGCTCTAATAAAAATTAAATTAAATCAAGCTCACACAAGTTGGGAAAGACAACCATTCAAAAATCTCTCCGTCTTAAATTCATTCACCTCAATCGCAAAGAAACGAAACCATTCACCAAGTCTTTTCATTTCAACTTTTTCAGCATCAACAAGGCACTGAATTACAGCACTATTTACTAGAAAATGAATTGGCCAATCTGCACGCCACGGGTTAACGGTAGAGATGTTCCGATTATTCGGGAAGCCGACTATCCGGCCATATTTTTAGTCGGTGACTATTCGGCAAAAGTCGCGAAACTTTTTTTTTTAAATTTATGTTTATACTAACACTATGTATAAGGTACTTTACTAACACTACGGATCTCTGTTATCTGATTATTTATAAATAAATTAAGCGACTCAGAGGGCCTAGACAAGCGACAGTCGCTTCGAAAGCGTTTCGTATTTCTACGACTTTCAACAGGATTGACATAAGCTTGTCGATAGCTTATGTCAGTCCTATACATTTTTGCCTTTTCCATCATCGTTATCGCTGATAGAATGTCACTTTGTCTAGGGCCTCTGTACTGTATTCATATTTATATGCTTCAAAATATGGTGATTCAAATGATATCGTAACCTTTTAAAATCGGCCTTACAGTTTTTAATAATACATTTATAGAACGTCTATCTTATTCTTCACGATTTCACGCAGCGTCCACGTTTCAAAGGCGTACGAATTCGACTATAGTCGGTCATTTTTGCAACCGACTAGTCGGCCAAAGTCATAGTCGGCCCATCTCTAGTTAAGGGCTATGCGCATTTATTCGAACGGTAACGCGCGTTAACTATGCGGTTACAAAGCGGTAGTACAGCGGTTAGTAATGACGTCATCTGTATGGAGGCTCTCATTAGATGTGTGGTTGAATCTGAATGACTTCATTTTGTCAATCGTTCGGTTAATGTTGAAGATCATTTTAGTTTTTGTTAATTCTTTTGGTGTGTTATTATCTATAAGTTAATTCCGAAAGACATGGTATTAGTTAGTAATAACAATTGAGTAAACTAGCTCACCCGACAGTGTTGTTGTACTGTCCATAAAATAAATACTTTCATTTTTTCCGGCCAAATTGGTCCAGTCGTTCTAAAGTGATGCGCTTAAAAGCATTTAATTTTTATTTATATAGATTTAGTAAAAGAGTCTAGTAAACCATTTGTGGTCGGATCTATACAATCCTTAAGCTAGACACAAACGCTGGAGGCATTGAAAAATGACAACACAAACCAGCAGTGCTTTAAAGCGATGAAAAACGCCACAAGATGCACTCTAAGTTCTGGTACTGAACTGTTTACAGCTCTGCAGCTTATATTGCGCTGGTGACACCACTTCCTATTTCCGTTCCATTTTCGCGATTTTTAGGCAAACTACGTTCCACACTGCCAATATTGAAAAGCTTGGCGAATATTTGGTATGGGAAAGCTTTGAACACCCGAGTAGTTTTAGTATATGAGACACACGACCGCTCGGCGAGAATCGCTTTTATTTATTTTTTTGGTTCGATTTTGTATTTTTTTTTTGTCACATTCTAGGGTTTCATAAAATGACTTCAGGAATCAGCTCTATTCGACTCGAATTGGTATAAGTTGCGTCGAATTCAGAATATCAAAGAGGTATTAAAACCTTCAATATCTATCTTCAAACTTACACAATATATTATAATGTTAGAAGGGTAAAACTATGCCAAATATTAACGTAACTTATGATTTACCATAACAGTTTTAGACGGAAAATCGATATAGTTCGTAAGTCAACGTTGTTTCAAATGTCCGCATCTCAGGCATAGTTATGGTAAGTTGGACGCATAGCATTTACTTATTAGTTCCGACAGGGCAAGTTGCTAGCAAGTTGTTGAACTCCTCGCCAGATTCGGTGCACGGCAATGAGTACTAAACCGGTTTTATTAGCTTTATATCGCGTACACAAACAGGGAACAGTAAGTTCACTTTGTATGGAACCGCAGTATTGAAACAGTTGTTATTTCTTGGACTAAAACTTTGTGAAGATGAGTTGGCTGGTATAAAACTGAGGGTGCATTGAAATAAGCTCTATGGTAGGAGAGACTTAAACGTGCTTTCGGTTCATCTTGGACAGCTGAATAGGTACCTACTACAAAATAAATATGTTTTAAAATAAAAACTTTTACAGAGTTCCATGCTTATTAAAGGAATAACAATGTCGATACACTCGGCGTTGGTCTAGGCGTAGCCGTAGACGTGACTAAGACGCTCCGTAGACGCCGCGTAGCACCTAACACCTCTAGCGGCGCGTAGAGGCACCTAACAGCCGCGTAGCAGCCGCTTAGGGGCCATCACGTGGTCATAATGAGGCATGGAGCCCACTTATTGAGTTGATGCCGATACTAGAAAAGAAGAAGTAAATATACTTTATAAAATGCTACATGGATTCTTTTTTTTGTTGAGTTTTCGTGATATGCCCGATAAAGTCCTACTGTTTGGTTTCGGAGATAGGCGTATACACTGCAAGATTTCGTAATCGAACAGACTGCAACCACCAATAGGTTCTTTGATAGTTCATCTAACGCCTTTGTGCAGGAATAAACGTTTTGTGTATTTGATATACAGTATTGTACCTGTAGGCAGGGCTATGACGTCCAGTCGTTTGAAATCTACAAAAGACACACCACATAACATGAGGTGTTGAAATTGAAGGCTGTCGAATATCGGTAGTACAAAGCCTTGTATAGGTTTCCCAGAAATCGAAGTGAACACGTCAAGACTGTGTTTGTCATTTCACAAATAACTTGTTGGTAGTCAAAGTGTTTCTGAAACGTGCAACCTTTGTTCTAAACATAATCCTAATGGGTTTGGGTGTAAATTATCATAGCGGCTGTCGATTGGCCTTTAGAAGGCGAAAACAATTAAAAGTCTATTGTGTCTCGTTAATGACAGTTGGAGGAGGTTTAAGGCTTTTATACGTTAGTCACCACCTACACCACTTCCAATCTTGCATACCGACTGCCCAAAACTTTTCACCACCATCATCTGCTTAGCCTTTTCCCAACTATGTTGGGGTCGGCTTCCAGTCTAACTGGATGCAGCTAAATACCAATATTTTACATGGAGCGACTGCCTATCTGACCTCCACAACCCACTTACTGGGTAACACGTACGATACCCCTTGGTTGTCAGACTTTCGAGCTTCTGACGACCCGTAACCACAACAAAAGTTTTCACCACCGCATTGATATTTTTGAATTTTCAACGTTTTACCACGCCTGTATTGCGGGTTAGGTAAGGAGCACTTATATCTAAGTACAGCCACATTTCACCAGTTATGTAAAAGTTCCATGTCCCAAGTTTGCATGGTGGCACACCTATTTGGTGTTTTTTAGGGTGCCGTGTACGAGTGAGTGTGAGGGAGAGGGGTGAGAGAGATTGAGAAAAAGAGAGTGTATGCAAGTGAGAAAATGAACCTTTTTATACTATAATGGAGGTTATATTATGAAATTAATGAATAAGTATTTAATAAGTTTTCTGTCCCTCACTTGCACAGTGTATTATTAACATAACATAACGCGGTACCAGCACATAAACTGCGACTCTTTTTACGGCACCGCGAGAATTAACGTAGCCACGTAAACTTGAGTTATTAAACTCAAATATACCTTCACATTTTGTTGAAGTTTGGATTTTACTTGGCAAACCACAAGCTTAAAGTATCGCCGACAAAGAAAACTCTTTCTTTGTTAATTTATATTGTGTAATTTTATTTGGACGGTATATTTTATGAACATACTGTAGTGAATACTTTTTGACTAGTTGAAATTAGCAGAATTTTGCTCTGTTTACTTAGGACTTGTTTATGTTTCCTTGAAAAGTTTTCGTCAAGATTTTCAGGGGTTTTACTTTAAATATTTGTCCTAGGGTTTATAGAGGTCACATATAACCTTGAAGGTTCTCATTTAATATACGCGGTCAGTATATGCCTTTATAGTATCTAACGCCTAATAGTGATGTATAACCGTATTTCAGGTACAAAACGAGGGCCCAAAATCCGATGTTTTACGATAATGTCTTGAACGGTTAGTGTTATCATAAACACTATTACCGCCATAACTCTGCGAGAATATCTTCGACTAAAATTTTCTTTGTCATTTTGCAGATGGAAATGATAAATAATTCATCATTCCAGCCTTACTTAGACTAAGTACACCATATTTCATATCGGGCCCTTCTGTGGATGCGACATAAAATACAGTCGAGGTAATCCTATCCATCTATGATTTATATGAAAGAAGGGTCAATGTGGAAATTTCATAAGCGATATATCACCATTTCCTATGCAGAACTATTAAGATACGGAGTCTTATAGGAATGGTATAATCGCCAGGCGTGGCGATTGATGACGCAATCGTAAACACGTGGTTCGGGTATAAAAGATGGAATCGCTTTCCATAATAATTTGTTTCAGTGATGGAGGATTTGCTCGGTCATATTTCAAAGATGTTATTAATTTATGTGACCGTGTTATGTCATTCAGAGAGTATTTATGTTAGCTCAGTTTTTGTGGAAATATGTTGTGTATATAATCCTTTCTTGGCAAAACATACTAGGAACAAAATGATGAGTTTTTTTTCTAATATATTCATATACAATATATGCTCATTTTAACTTTATTCAGATAAATATAATTTCTATGGTTTTTATACAGAGTGTTTTTGACATCCGTATAATACATTTAAATCTAATCTTCTAATCTGCCACGGATATATATCATAAATCACTGTCATAAAAGCGAATGAATCGGAACTAAATTACAAATATCCGTTATATGAAAATGGATTAATTAGTCACGCATTCAGATCAAAACAGAGCATCATGTTTGATCTAAAAGCAGGCATTTCGAATGAACGAGGTACAAATTAAATTAATTTGTTAAATGCTAAGCTTTCCGTTACTCTCAATCAAAACACTTTACTTATGTTCTCTTCAAAGGAAAATAACGAAATAAATTGAAAATACCTTCCTTTGTAATTAAGGCGTAGGCCCCTCTTTTGAGAGATGAGTAGTGAGAACAAAAATTGTTATGGCTTGGTTTTTATTTAATTTGCTCGCAGACAAAGTTTGCAGTGTGGTTTTAAAAAACGAAGACTTGTCTGTCGTAATGGTAAACTAAAGGATTATGTGATAAGTGGGGACAGCAGTATACTTTATCTTTGTTTATGCTTTAGGTACAGCCACTGTTATGTTTACCTCTTTAAGATAGATGATTGAATAACATCACACCTGTTTTTCCCGAAGGGGTAAGCAGAGGTATACCCGTAGTACACCGACATTTCGCCAGAAAAATGGAATGAATGAATGATGACTAAATAGTACACAAACATACATAAACTCTCGCCTTTTTCTCATTCGGGGTAAGCAGAAACTACTGAACGCCACATGCTTTTTTTTTTTTTTGAGTATTGGAAATCATCCAATGACTTCTCCCGCTCTGGGCAGAGCGGAAGGGCGTGTCAGACTTTTACTGACTACTTTTTTTTTACTTTTACTGACAGGGTTTGGGGGATAAGAAACCCTGCAACCCTGGCAGGGAACGCTACCTGCTACGGTCCTTAAATCCTCTCTTTGGTTCTTTTACGGTCTTAAATATATCTACCCATCACGCCGATTGCGAGTACTACGCACCTGACCTTTCTGAAAAACATCAACATTATGTTAAGAGTATTAAAATAAATCAGATATCTTTTATCAAACAATTCCTCACAATTTATAGCTACGTTTTTGAGAAACGGCATCACAACAAGCATCTCAACCAATAAGCTCATTGTTTTCCATTCCCGATACGAAACGTTCACTTAAGAAACGAGAATATCTTCCTTAAATAAAAGACATTTCTCTCGTCGCATTACATCCTTCCGAATGTCGTAACGCATTTAGGCGTTCACCTCGAGCCCTATAAGATTTAACATAATATCATAAGATATTTCTGCAAGACGCCACCCTCCTCACTAACTGTCGAAAAGTTGTTTACCTAACTTCTGATTGCCTTCTTTACTCCGTTTGTTTACTTTTTTACTTAGAACGGGAAATATTATGAAACTTTTTTCGTTAAAGGCTCGAAAATACATAAATGGGTTTAGAACTCGTTCTCCTTACTAAAATTTGTTTACCTATGCGCTGTTTTTATTGGTCTTTCGGCTCTCACTTGAGAGGTTTTGTTAATGGAGGAAGACGAAAAGAAATGCTGATGTTCAAATGGGATTTTTTATTTTTGAAACAATGAATGATTTTGATTGGTGGTATTGTTGTTAGTCTTGCCAAAGGGTTTCGTTTACCCCTAGGTTGTGGAGTTCAGATAGGCAGTCACTCCATGTAAAATACTGGTAGTCATCTGCTTCTGGCTAGAATGGAAGCCGACTAACAAAGTTGGGAAAAGTATATTAAGCATTTGGGCATATTGATTAGAATAAGAGTACTAAGCAGCATTTGGGACGCTCCGTCAAGTCTTCTCGTCGCGTATTCCGTAGAGCCTAAAGACTAAAGTTTTCAATCAGTGGGTCCTGCCTGTCGTGACATACGGAGCCAAAAAGTGGACACTCACGGTACGGCTGATCCATAAATTCAAGGTCGCTCAGCGAGCTATGGAACGAGCTATGCTTGGAGTATCTTTGAGAGATAAAATCCGGAATGAGGTAATCCGGCAGAGAACCAAAGTTATATGTTAAAGTTATATGTGCTATGTTTAGCAGTGGACTGCTATAGGCTGATGATGAAGAGTACTGATACATTGGAATGGCAAGTGAATGTGCGGCACACACTAGTCTGTCTCGCTACCACCTTGCCAACTAGCTAATCTATTTACAACGACATACAACTCTCCTTCCACATTAGTGCCGACAAAAGAGAAGATGAGGGCACAAGTGTTCATATATATCAAAAAGGCAGGCAGTTGTGTAATAACATGTTTATATTTGAAACCTTTCAAACAACATTTCCTAATTGGTTATTTCTTAATTGAAGACATTTCAAACAGCTGAAATGGTCCTTAAATTCAAAAGCAACTATTAATACTTAATCCTTATTCAATGTCAATTACCCCACGGCCAGAGCAAAACAAGTTGCGTAATTACAAATTGTAATTAAATCTACAACATCGGCTGTTCGGCCCGGCCATCCCGGACTTCGTAACTTAATTCGGAGCGCGGAACAATTCCTGACACAGTGCACGGTAAGAGTTAGAATCAAGTGCGTTTTTGCGTCTGCCTTGCGGCTGTATACTCCCCAACCAATTACTGTACGCTACTTTAATTACACAACTTGTAGCGAATAAGTTCCAGCTAAAATTAGATTTAAGGTAATTTATTACCTTAATTCTCACTTTATAAATTACTTTTGTAATTAAGATCTCAATTTAAAGTTGCGCTTGTCGGTCCGGACATGTGTTAACAAATGAGTTGGCATAGTTTCACGATAGAATTGTATGAATGTGTATGTGGAGTCACCTCACCTGGCTAGCCTTCTCCCAACTTTGTTGGGGTCGGCTTCCAGTCAAACCGGATGCAGCTGAATACCAGTATTTTACATGGAGCGACTGCCTATCTAACCACCACAACCCAGTAGCTGGGTAATACCCTTGGTGAGACTGCTTGTCAGACTTTCGGGCTTCTGACGACCCGTAACGACTCTCAAAGATCGATGAATGACAGTGCTTTCCGAGGCACGGAAATGAATGTAGATGTGGAGTAATAACTCAAATATAAATCATGTTTTTACTTGCGTGACGGAGAAAATAATTTATTATCTATCCTACGTATAACTTTAGCTCTTGACGTCATTACTCCTGTCATATCTAGGACACCTGGGTGCAGATAGTGCGGCCATTTTTACATAAAGACAGCAACATAAAGACGCATTATTAAAACCAAAAGTAAAAAGTTTAGCCTAACTATCAAAATAGTGACTAACTAACCTCAATCCCAGCAAACTTCCTTTTATTTCATTTCTAAACCTGACTAAAACAAAGTTGGAAAGCTAAAGTTAATTTAATGCACACAGTTTCAATGCGCGTCCTTGATTGGCTTAGTGTAACCGGTGCGTTAGGACAGGATATGACATTCCGGATTATAACGCCCAACTCCCGTAGTACTATGGAGATTCCAAATTTTGCAATTACGACGGTCTTTTTACACTACTGCCCAAAAAGGAGTAAAATTCCAGTTCCGAAATTTTTATGAAGAGGTGATTTTACAGTTAGGGTTTGAGATTAAGCTGGTGGTTTAGGTATTTTCTGAGAATGTGTTTTTTTTTTAAATAACGTACCTACCGTAGATTAGTAAACTTATTCGGTCAAATTACAAAACGAGGTTTTTCTTTTAATCTGGTTTATACCATTGAGCGTCGAAGTAACTGAGATTGAAATACAGATTTTTATACAAAACTGACAGCTGTCAGTTTGTTACTAAGAACTTAACCGTAGTTGGAATAAAGTTCCAAATTCAAAAAGGGCTCCATGATATTTAACCTAACGGATTCAGTTTGCTTTGAGGTTAGGAGTAAAGCTTTCAGGTTCGACGCATTCTGACAGCAGCGAAGCCCAAATAGAAACAAACCGAAACAATACATCATTTTATGTAAGAAATTCATACATTAGATATTATTTTAAGATTATATCAGATTTAGAATTCAGGTTTTGTGATAACAAATGCAAAGTAGGAATTTACTTTCATAATTAAATCACTGGTCATTCACAAATTAGAATTTTGAATCCCTTCGTCATAATTTTTTAATGAATCAAAGTGTTATCCCACTTTCAATATAAAACACTTGCAACCGTAAGCAAAAGCGTTTTTAAACTGCATATTAAGTGCATTGAATATTGATAATATATTGATTGCTTCGTAAACCGTATTAACTCAATTAACAGAGCTGAGAGGCTCACGGGAGCTTTAACAGCTGCCGTTCAATTAGTATTTTTTTCATTTAATTTATAAAACAACATGAATGTAGCAGATTTGTAGTTATTGGAGCATAGGGTTTTCAAGGAATATAAAATGTAATTGAAATTGTGTAATTTCTTTTGAATTTCTGACATTAAATATTATGTGTAAATAATTATTCGTTCTAGGTACTTCTTTCTGATTAAAAAAAAATGCAATAGACGTAAATATATTTAGTAACCTATTCCGCTTAACTATTCTCCAAGAATCATAAAAAACCCCGTACTCTGCCACGGTGTGGCAACACGTCGTGTTCTGGTTTGCGACTGGTCAATCGTCATCCTGAGGATGCCTCGTTGAGAGGTGAAACACGTGCCAAATACTGGTATTCAGCTGCGTCCGGTTAGACTGGAAGCCGACCCCAACATAGTTGGGAAAAGGCTAGGTAGATGGGGGCTATCAATTGCAAAGAATCCTACTGGTAGTTCGCTTTATTATACGAGTATCGATTAATCTCGATAACGTCATTGATATCGATTTGGGGGTTGTCTTTTTGATCACGGTCTACATTTTGTTCCAATTATTTCAGGGTATTTTGTCCATACTTTTCCGGCCATCATCTCTACTTATCGTTTATCGAACGAACAGAATAATGCAAAATAATTCAAATCAAGGTTTATCTACACTGGCTATTTTCATCATCAAAATTCGTCAAAAATAACAGGTGTTTATATTTAAAAATTATGTTAAGGAAGGCTCGTTGATATTTACGCACATTTTCAGTCATAATTTCGTCCCGAAGCTGAAGGCGACAATCTGGTAAAATGCAAGATTGAATTTACCTCTGATAGCTAATTTATTTCTCCCTCGAGGCGTCGTGTACACTCAACCGCATTAACTTATAACAATGTTATCATACAGAATCTTTTGAATAATATTTTTTATTTTTAATTTCGCCGCTGTTTTTGAGTTGTTTTGGAATTGCTGTCAGTTATGAAGATAATTAATGATTTCAGATCTGGCATTTGAGAACTTTCATAAGTGTTATTTTGGTGATTGAATTTCATAAATCAACATTTTAGTTGCCATATTTATCTTTGAAATAAATAAAACAAGATTTAGGAGGATTTTTGGTGTTTTGATCTGTCCGCAAAACCGCACAAAGGGGGATATTATATTACACTATCATACCTATGATCATAGATATAATGAAATTGTAAAAAAGACATAATATTATGACAATTTGTGAGCTTCGTAGATAGGGGTCGTTATTCTTTCTTTTCTTTCTTTCTTTATATTATATAATAAGATAGTGGTCCTTATAACCTATAATATGTATATTTTACAATTTCATTATATCTATGACTCATAGATCTTTGATCATAGATACAATTGCCCCCTAGAAACAATTCTTTGAATTACCAAAGTGGAATGAATTTGTAAAAGTAACGATCCCTATCTAAAACGAAATCTAGACCAAAATAAGCAATTAAAATCCCAAAACAGAACACACTTTCGCAAGTAATTTAAAATAAATGTCGCCATCAGATAGTCTTTGTGGCGTCACACCAAAATGCTCGTTAAAATGTGCCCCGCGATTTCTAAAGTACCGTATAAAGAGTAAAGCACAGAATAAAAACGTGCACCGTTATTCGTCTGTATCTCAGTCACACATAAACCTCACAAATTGACCCATTTCAAGTTGAACGTAAAACTAAAGGCCCCCACACACATTACCGGGCACCCTGCCGGGTTACCAAGGACGATACTTTGCCACTTACGGGCCAATAAAAACGCGTACAACATAATTGTAGTAATAACATTATGAACGTTAACTTTGTGGAAGAATTAGTTTTGTAAAGGGAAACATGTGTACTATAAACAATTAATTAACAGAGAACGGAATTAATCTCAAACGGTAAATATTTTTGCTAAATTAAATGTGGTAGGTGTTGCTAAGTAATTTATTATTTAATTTTATAAGTAGTGCAAGTTAGTAGTGTAAGGCGCGGGCCACACAGAAGAGACGTGACACGGGACGCAGACTTCATCTGGCACAAAACTTATAGAAAAGACAAGACGCAGGCGCGTCGCTTTTCCATCTGCATACTATTTGCTGCGTCTGTGTCCCGACCTCGTCACACGTCTCTTCAGTGTGGCCAGCTCCTACGGTTCATACACCTTTACAGGTGATGCCTATCAAAATGTATTACAGAAAGGTTGCAGTTTCGAAAGGACAATCGTAAGAAGCCCCAAAAGAATTTGTGCCTGGCAAGGGCTGCCCCATAACCTTCAGTGGATGTCTTCAGTGGATGTGTGGATTTTAATGTAAGTGTATGATAAATGTGTTAATGTAATATATTGATTTTAATTAAATATAATTTAATGTATTGTGTATGGATTATAATTATCTGAAATAAATGAATTAATCTATACATATAATAAAATCGTAAACGGTCCGTGTCTGTACATTAAAGATTTTTGCAAAAAAAGTACTGGAAGCCGCGAGAAATGAGTAATAGAAAGTAAAAAAACATTTTTTGAAATTTTTGTCTGTTTGTTTGTTCGTTTGTGAGCGCATCACGTAAAAGCCACTCATTGGATTCCAAATTGAATTACTGAACAATAAGAAGCTTTATTCTGAGTAACATTTAGTCTTTATTTCATAAAAATCGACCTGCAGAATCAAAAGATATATGGATTTAACACTTATGTTTTTTTTTTTTTTACCCAAGTTTTAAATGCATCTTGAAGGTATTCTGTTCACAAGAATTGAATGAGAATTGTACAGTTTCCGAGCTGTAACCTAACAAGAAGTACTAGGCTTGCATGAATTCACGTTTAGATTATTTTAAGTACATGACTGTTATCTATCTTTAAATAAAAAAAATCAATTGTCGCCTGTATGAAAGAAAGTTCATCACTAGAGAATGGCTCGGCCGATTTGGCTAACGTTTTTTTGTTGTATTCGTATCTGGACAAGGTTTGTATGAAAAAATTCACCGGAAAAGTCGGAATTACACCCGGGCGACGCCGGGCACGAACAGCTAGTAATAGTAATAAAACCTGAACAGTACAACTATGACAAAGCTGCTGTGTTCCGACTGAGTTTAACAGGATGCTCTGAACACCAATAGGTATTATTCATCTACCTACCATTGGTCTCTGTATAGATTGCCATCGACAAGCTAAGAAGAAGAAGATAAACTCTTACTCTTACTTCTCTTTTCTCCTCTCTCTCTTATGATAGTCTCCAATTACCGTTCATCGATAATTAAAGTTCAAAATACTGGGATGATTTTAATGATGATAATAATAATTTGTATTTATTTGTACAGTTAGTTATTTAATCTAGTGTTAGATTGTATATTCTATAATGAAAGTGATTGATTATAATTATAATCATAATTCTCGATTAAATGATAAATGATTTTATTTCTGTAAGGAGGTTTGTACAAATACTTTTACCGTAAATCATATTTTTTTTAACTAGGTGTGGTCAGCGTTTCCTATCTAACTACTACGATTATCAAGCGTGATGATTCCACTAATACTTTCAGAAGATTATTATTTTAAAACACATGTTTATCAATGTCTACGACAACGTTATGTTAACTGAATTCGATATGATGCCAGAAGCCGTACCAGTTGTTGAATTATTAATATGAAGGCTTCATGAACGCATTGCTGGGTGGATACAACCTAGTTTTACACGGAAACGGAATAAATTCATGAAACGACACACCTTTTCATCGTTTTCTTTCATATCTCTATATTTTCTTTAGATTACTTACTGAATTTAGGGTTCCGTACCTAAGGGCGCCAAACGGAACCCTTTTACTAAGCCACCTCTGTCCTTCCGTCTGTCAGCGGGCTGGATCTGTAGGTAGTGCATTTCTGTCGCCGCGACAAATAATCAAAAATAAATAAACTTAACAAATAAAGGGTCTTCATTTAATGTCTTCTTCTTAAAACTAGTTTCAATGATAAATAGGTGCTATCTACTGGATATACCGAAAAAACGTTATACTATTTTATTACAAAATCTCGAGAGCTACGGCATATTTATATACACACAAAACCCAGTGAAATGAAGTCCTAGGTCAGGCTAGACCTCTAGATTTTATCTTCCGGAGATAAAATGTTCAGACCTTACTTTAGCCTTGCGTGTTTTTTGTACGTGATTTCCAAGGCTCGTTTAATTTTATTTTGTTAGTAGAAGACTTTTTGCCTAGAACACTCTTCTGGCTACATTATTTTTCTAGGAATAAAATGTACTTAAATCCTGTGTTCGTGATCTCTTAAAGCCTTAATGACGCATTTTAATGACTCTTGAAAAACCTGTTCGATACTCTTCGATGAAATTATAAAATCTGAACGGGAATATTGTTGTTTGAAAGAAATTGTGTGGGTAGTCTTTGTTTGTTATTTATTTTATCTCGATAATAACGTAATGGGCTTTTTGTTGCCTGCTTATAATACGGATTTTTTTCTTTAATTAAGTAATTAGAGAAAAACTGTCATCATTACGCGCGCTCGGAATCTACTCGTATGAAAAAATTATACCTACTTTCACATTATTATCTACTTAGCTTACTATGTAGTTAGCTACTTGAAAATAATCAGTTAATCAACAAAATTAAAACTTAATAGGTACCCCTCAGGAAGTCACCTAGCACTCAAACAGATTGTCATTACATCTCATCTTCATTGTCTTACAAAACACTTGAACAATCTTAGTAAAAGTGAACATTCAAAGTGCGTCAATTGAATTATTCTAACTAAGGCGAATGTCATCACTCTACTTAAGGCGAAGATTAAATAATAATGAGTTGGAAGGCAAAGTGATGACATAAAATCTCGCGGGAAAATGGCTAGAGACACTCGTCTTTACTCTCAAGTTTGCATAATGAAATACTTGTGGAAATACAATATAACTTGAGTAGGAGTCAAGTTAAGCAGGCAATTTGTATTTTGCTAACTTTTCATTTACTTATAATAGTAAGATAACTTTGTTATGAAGCTGTGACGTAATTATTAAGTTTGCGGCGGTTATAATACTAGTTATTCAAAATGGCGGATGCGAGATAATACTGTGTTTTTGTCTCAGACCAAATAAAAAACCAAGACAGAGCGGTGCCAACTGTGACGTGAGGCCGGTTTCGTAAACTTTGTGCACTTAGTGAGGTGTAGTTTGATTGTAAATGTGTACATGAGAGCGTGTAAGCACAAAGCGGAGGTGTAGGTTTGACATGCTTCACTGTATTGTTCGCAGCGCTATGTTTTGGTTTTTTATTTAGTCTGAAGTATAAAAAGTACGGAAAATACCGAGAAAAATGCAAAAATAAAAGTTGCAATAATATCATACGTCAGTTCATCTGAATCAAAAATAAACGTAATAAAACATTAATTTAAATACTGTCGATTCCTTGAAACGGTTCGGTTTATTTCAATTATTTATTTGATTTGTGGGTATGCACTGGCTTCATTATTTATTTATCTAAACTTTTCGCACAAAAAAAGGGTACAAAGGCGGACTTAATGCCTCATTATTCAGTTTACAAAATAAAACTTAAATATCTGTGAGCCATATTAAAATTACACGTAACATAAAATCACTCCTTTTGTCCTGGAAGGGTTAGGCAGAGGTGTACTCATGTACCTACATAGTACACCCACATTTCGCCATTTATGTTTAAGTCCCATGTAATAGGGGGGCGAGCCTATTGCCATCACACGGGCACATATCCAGACTCCGGGCTGCTACTGAGGAACCAGCTTCTCCGCCGCTGTGCTGTCTTGCCACAGCTCGCTGTGGGCTGGATATTTGTATTATGTGAAGACAAAAAAAAGTTTCATAACTTTCGTAAAACGCGTGTATCTTAAATATTCTTCATGTCACCTTTAAGCTGATTTCCTACTAATTTGTTAAAACTTCTACGAAATTGTACTAATAATAATACGCGACAAATAAATCTAAATATTGTCTACATAATAGAAAATTCTGTTAACAAGAACTCATTCTACAAGTAACGACGGAAAATTTCACTTCAATTGTTTCAGCAATTTCGGAGTTATGTTACGGTTGGTGGGGCGAATAAAATAGCTATCCTTAATAAAGTTTCAATTCTCAGAGGCATTTTGTGTCAGTCCCCTTGTAATTTTGTATACTAAAGACTCGAGCGAGTTCTAACAAAACTACCATTAGACTGAGTTTATTGAATTAGTATAAAACCGAGACTTAATTTTATTTCAACAGACTTTTAGTGAGCTTAAAGAAGGGAAGTAAGAAAGCAGGCAAAATAATATTCTTCAACGATAATTACTAGCTACCTAGCTTTCTAGCTCTAATTTTAATTAATTAATTTATATCAGAACCAGTGATCCATATTTATGTTAGTATGATTACAAACTATATTAGTAATCAATTATTAACATAAATGCCACAATACTAATAGTATAAATCATAAAAACACTCGTTATGTATGGTTATGTTGTATGTACCAATAAAAAACATAAAATCAAATAAAACAAATTAATAAGTTAAGATCTTCTGATACGATTTGCAAATTTTAGGTACATATGTGGCGATTAACAAATCGTCCACCTGAATGAGGTAACACCACTACGAGAGTGACACATCACTAGTTATTACTTGGTCTGTGTCACTACGGTTTTTGACAGGCACTAAAATAAACGGTTATGAAAACTTTTCTCCAGACTTGTAAGAGTCCTCTGTGATTGTATTAACACAAAAAACTGTACATATCCATTTAGCTAATGTTTCCTGATTATTAAACTACACTACCTGTGGATCACAGTGATTTGGTTTTATTTCGTGAACTTGGGAGCACCTAACTCCCGCATTGGTGACCGCGACTAAAACTCACGCTTCTGTCTGACCAAGCAACAGTGATCATTAGCTAATAAAGTGCCAACGCCGGCGCCGGAGTGCCAACTCCCTGCGTCTGTCGTCGCGTTACAAACGAGAGAACATAAGTACCTCACATATTCTGACGTTGATTACGACGCTGCCGAAGCCCGACCCGACCACAGTCCCGACCGACACTGCGCCGGTCTAAATACGGTGTATCTACGCTACGAGAATTTCATCGCGTTTCTTCAGAAGTACAGAACTACAGACTACTACTTGCAGTTGGTACCTAACCATTGCAATCCGGAACAACTGCCCCAAGTGCATGATTGCATGTTGTGTGTGCTTCTAGTGGAAGTGTAACTGTAAAGTGAAATCTGAACAAATGGTAAGCAGCACTGGACATTCCTAAACCGCCTCACAAAACTTTATTGTTTTTTTTTTTTTTTTTTTTCTTTACTAATAACTCAAACTGTTGTTTACAAACTTACCTAGTGCTCATGTACTAACTGTCGGCCTGCTAGCATTAAAAACTACTTATGCACACACTAATAACAACATTAGGTTGCACCAATACTATTTTGTGGAGCTGCATCGCACTTTCTCAACGTTCTGAGTGAATGTATAAAGTTCTTATTGATATTTACCTATTAGGACTGGTTATGTTTTAATAGTGTTGTTAGTGCCTTTCTTTTCTTTGTGTTAAATTTAAGTTGCATTTGCATACCTGATAACATACCTTCATAATTGAATTAAGAGTCTGTAACTAACCCGCATCATATAAAACTTAATACTTAATATTGCTCAGCTGATTGATTGAATTATGATCTTGTAAAAATTCTGCTATATTGTTTGAATGCCTACCTACTGCTAAAATTAATTTACTTTGGGTTTGGTACTGTTGTTACCAAAAAAAAAAAATTATTATTGTTGTTTGTTCTGCGGTGCACGGGTGTGTGGTATTATTGCTATTTGCTTTGTTTTCATTTGGTTTTGTATCATGGCAAAAGAAGAGCTTCAGGCACAACTTGAGCAACTGATGGTGGAAAATGCAGTACTACAAAAGCGACTAGGCCAGAATGAACTGGAGGCAAAGGTGTGTAGAGTAGCTGTAAAATTACCTACATTTTGGGCTGACAAGCCCGCAATTTGGTTTGCACAAGTGGAGGCCCAATTCCAAATTGCCAATATTGTTGGCGATACTACAAAATACAATTATGTAGTAGGTCATTTAGATCAGAAGCTGGCAGGTGAAGTCGAGGACTTAATCACAAACCCACCCGCCGAAGGGAAATACGAAAAATTAAAAGAAGCTCTTATACAACGACTGTCAACGTCCCAAGAAAAAAGAGTCAGACAACTTCTAAGTGATGAAGAACTTGGTGACCGGAAACCATCCCAATTTCTTCGGCACCTTCGCTCACTTGCTGGGACAGTTCTTTCAGACGATAATATCATACGCCAACTTTGGTTGCGCCGTCTGCCACAGCAAGCGCAAGCAATACTAGCAGCACAGGCTGACCTAAATTTGGATAAAGTTTCGGAGTTAGCTGATAAAATTGTGGAGTTAGCCCCATCACCTGCTGTTTGTTGCACATCGGCAATTTCAACCTTAACTTTAGCTACATTAGCTCAACAAATAGAAGATGTGAGTAAGCAAGTAGCTGCACTCTCGAGGCAGCAACAGCGTCCCACACGTGACCGGTCCGCATCTTCCGGAAGGTCAGCATCTTCCGGTAGGTCGGCGAACAATTCCAGGCGATGCTGGTACCACAGGAGATGGGGTGATAAAGCGTCTAGATGTACTAAGCCATGCGGCTGGGAGTCGGAAAACCCAACCAGCAGGCAGTAGCGGCGGCAACTGACTGCGAAAACATCGGCCGCCGCATTTTTGTCACGGACCACGTGACCAGCCGCCGGTTCCTAATTGACACTGGGTCAGACCTGTGTTGTTTTCCGCATCGCTGGTTACCGTCACGCAGGCAGCCTACTGATTATGAACTAAGTGCCGCGAACGGAAGCAGTATACAAACTTTTGGTACAGTAAACCTTAAATTAAATTTTGGCTTGCGCCGCGATTTCACTTGGCAGTTCGTGGTAGCCGACGTCAGCACAGCCATTATTGGTTCTGATTTTTTGGCATTTTATCACCTTTTACCCGACTGCCGAAATAAAAAATTGGTCGACGGCACTACTGGACTAACATCTGCTGCTTCTACCGCTAGTATTGACCAGCCGAGCGTACGAGCAGTAGCGTCTGATAAGTCAATATTTACTCAACTCCTAGCGGAGTTTCCAGATATTACTCGACCTCCCGGTTTTCCTAGAGTCGTCAAGCATGACACAGTGCACTACATTAAGACCACAGATGGACCCCCTGTCTCTTGTCGACCTCGACGTTTGGCGCCGCAGAAACTAATTGCGGCTAAGAAAGAATTCGAAGAAATGGTAAGATGCGGGACAGCTCGCCCGTCAAAAAGTGCTTGGACTTCACCATTACATATGACCGTTAAAAAAGACAACACCTGGCGCCCTTGCGGCGACTACCGCGCCCTGAACGCCAGGACCGTACCAGATCGATACCCGGTTCGGCACATTAATGATTTTGCCCACAACCTCACCGGCGCCAAGGTATTCAGCACACTGGACCTCGTTAAAGCATACCACCAAATTCCGGTCTTCGAAGAGGATATTGCAAAAACTTCCATTGTCACCCCGTTTGGCCTCTTCGAATTCCCATATATGACCTTTGGTTTAAGGAATGCTGGCCAAACCTTTCAGCGTTTCATCGACGAGGTCACACGGGGTCTCGAATTCTGTTTTCCTTACGTGGACGATATCCTCATATTTTCCAAAGACGAGTCCACCCACCTTCAGCACCTGCGAGTCCTCTTCAAACGCCTGCAAGACTACGGAGTGGTAATAAACCCTTCTAAGTGTGTCCTAGGTGTCAGCGAAGTCGTATTTTTGGGCTACCATGTAAGTGGTGACGGTACGCGCCCCCCGCAGGATCGAATTCAAACGTTATTGGATTTTCCACCACCCGAGACAGTACAAGGTATGCGCCGTTTTCTGGGTATGCTTAATTATTATCGTCGATTTGTGCCTCGTGCAGCGCAATTCCAGGCTCCATTGATTGATGCATTGGTTTCAACAAACAGTAAGGGTGCAAAGCCATTTCCATGGTCACCCGAACTCTTGCAACAATTTGAAGCTTGTAAAAAGAGCCTCTCCAACGCAACACTGCTGCAACACCCAATTAGCAACGCCAGGTTGGGATTATTTACTGACGCATCTAGCGTTCATATTGGGTCCTGCCTTCAGCAAAATCTAAACGGCCAGTGGTATCCACTATCTTTTTTCAGTAAGAAGTTGACTCCGCAACAGGCACAGTGGCCAGCCTATTACCGCGAGTTGTTAGCAATCTATGAGAGTGTCCAACATTTTCGGTACATTTTAGAAGTCCAGCATGCAACAATTTTCACAGACCATAAGCCCCTTTTGTACGCTTTTTTACAGCGACGTGAGAAACTCCCACCTCCACAACTTAACCAGCTATCATTCATAAGCCAATTTACGACCGACATTCAGTACATTAAGGGCGAAGACAATATCGTGGCCGACGCTATGTCACGCATTGACATAGACGCCATCACTCTGGACCAAGATTATGAAGCTTTGGCTAAGTCGCAGGCATCAGACCAAGAACTTGATAAATTATTGCAAGGTGGTTCCAGCCTAAAACTCACCAAAATTAGTACATCAGGGACTAACACTCCGGTTTACTGTGACATCTCTACTGGTAAGCCACGTCTCTATCTGACCCCTTCCTACCGCCGCGCTGCTTTCAATAAGTTACACAATTTGAGTCACCCCGGCGCCCAAGCTACGACTCGTTTGGTCGCAGAGCGTTTTGTCTGGCCTTCGGTTAGAAAGGATTGCCGAGTCTGGTCTCGATCTTGTGAAGCATGTCAGCGCAGCAAGATTTCAAGACACAATTCTGCCCCTGTCGGTAAATTCGACATACCATCCGGTCGTTTTATGCATGTCCACATCGACATCGTTGGTCCATTGCCCGTCTGCGACGAATACCGTTATTGTTTGACTGCAATAGACAGAGTTTCCAGGTGGCCCGAGGTTTGGCCCATGCGATCCATTACCGCGGAGGAAGTAGCCGAGACTTTTACCAAAGAATGGGTATCTCGCTTTGGCGTACCGTCGGTTATTACTACAGATCAAGGTTCTCAATTTGAGTCTGGTTTGTTTCACCGATTACTGCAGCAATTCGGTACCAAGCGCATTAGAACCACATCATATCACCCCTGCGCAAACGGGATGATTGAGCGAGTGCATCGACAACTTAAAGCGGCGTTAATGTGCCATAATGATTCATGGGTGAAGTCCCTTCCGATGGTTTTGCTTGGAATGCGTTCGGCGTATAAAGAAGATCTCGAAGCCACCGTAGCAGAGTTGGTATACGGAGAGCCTCTCAGGCTCCCTGGAGAATTTTTGGTCCCACCTTTAACATCAGGAAGAATAGAAAACCCAGTTGATTTCGTTGTTCAGCTGCGACACAAAATGTCATTGGTACGACCACTACCAGCTAGTCGACACGGAGACCCTGCATCATTTATATTCAAGGATTTGTTGACTGCGACTCATGTATACCTTAGAGACGATACCATTCGAAGAGCGTTGCAGCCACCCTATACGGGTCCACACAAAGTCCTGGAGCGTTCCTGTGATGGGAAAACATTCACCCTAATGATAAAGGGCAACAAGGCCGTCGTAAGCGTCGACAGACTCAAACCGGCATTTATTGATCATTCCGATCTGCAAATGACCCACACTATGCAATTGCCCGCCCCGGCTGATCCTCCTCAACGGCAAGCCGTAAGAGATAAGTCGCCCGAGCCCTCAATCCCGCAACAGTCAGTACGGGCTAATTTGCCAGTAAAGCAGTCCTATACCACACGCTCGGGTAGGCGCGTTAGATTTAAGAATTTTGATTAATTGTTTGTTCATTGTTTAATAATGTGCTATAACTGTATTATGTTAGTTATTTTAGCCTGGTTTTGTTCTCTCCGTAGGGGGGTGGTGTGGCGATTAACAAATCGTCCACCTGAATGAGGTAACACCACTACGAGAGTGACACATCACTAGTTATTACTTGGTCTGTGTCACTACGGTTTTTGACAGGCACTAAAATAAACGGTTATGAAAACTTTTCTCCAGACTTGTAAGAGTCCTCTGTGATTGTATTAACACAAAAAACTGTACATATCCATTTAGCTAATGTTTCCTGATTATTAAACTACACTACCTGTGGATCACAGTGATTTGGTTTTATTTCGTGAACTTGGGAGCACCTAACTCCCGCACATATAGGAAAAGATTGAACTATAAAATATAATTTTGTCTTAATAAACAGTGGGTAGGGCACATTCCTCGCAGGACAGATAGCCGATGGGGCCGAAAGGTTCCGAAGTGGCAATCGCATACTGGGAGACGAAGCGTTGGAAGGCCCTCCCACAAGGTGGACCGATGACCTTGTGAAGGCTACAGGAATTCGCTGGATGCGAGAAGCACAGAAACGGTGAAGCGGTGATGCTTGGGTGAGGCCTATGTCCAGCAGTGGACGTCTCTTGGCCGAAGTGATAATGATGATGATAAAGACTGTATACACTTCAACGCATCTTTAACAAAAAAAAAAACTTTAAAATTCACAACCAAAACACAACAGACAGTTACAAACTATAAAGTTGGAAGCTCTATTTTGCACCATTAAAAGCGTTTTACCGCTGTTTATTTGAGAAAAACTGTCAGATTTCACATTTTGTCCTGACACAAGCCTGGATTTTACGGTTTCCTTCAGCATGGGTGTAAAAAAGACGGGTACAGAAGGTCGACTCCACACAAGGAGTGAAAACTGGACACACATACATTGAAGCGTACGTACGGCGATCACAAACAAATGAAAACCGCGAGTGTGCCTGGACTCGTTGTTGTACGTGAAGCGTGTCAATGTGTGCGTGCGGTCTCGCTCGTTGTTTGAAGCTGAGCTTCTGTACCTATTTATTTTGTGGCACGGGCATGTAATCCCGGGCGTCGGGCTGTGTGCCCGCTGAGGCCGTGTCTCCAGTGTCACCCAGGCGATTAAAGTGATTTACAATGTGGCCGCTGGCCCAAGAATTAAGAAGTTTATTTTAGTTCTTTGAACTAGGATTTATTAAGAACCGTATTAGGTGTGTGCAGGTTTTAGTATTCTTACAATGTATGTGGGTTTTATTAACGTTATTGCTAGCAATTCCGGAGTCGCGTGGGTTCCACTGCAGTACTTTTACCACATAATTTTTAGTTTAAAACATGTAAAATACCAAGTAAATACTAATACTTTTGATCTACAATCAAGCATTTACAAAAACCAAACTCACTAAATATATTTAAATATTATTAATACCAATAACGGTCTTACTAAGTTGTATCATATTGTGATTTCTGATCTGGCCTTGTGGAGGTCAGATAGGCAGTCGATCCATGTAAACACTGAGGCACTAGACAAAGTGACATTCTATCAACGATATCGATGATGGAAAAGGCAAAAATGTAAAGGACTGGCTATCGAAAAGCTTATGTCAATCCTGTTGAAAATCGTTATAGAAATACGAAACGCTTTCGAAGCGATTGTCACTTGTCTAGGCCCTCTGGTATTCAGTTGCATCTGGTTAGAACACGACATAATTGGCGAAGGGTCGGCAGATGATGAAGACCAATGGCGGAATATTCAACCTCAATCGTCAGATAGCGTCGTGATAGCGTCAGCTATGTTTTGTAGCGACAGGAAAACCTCTTAAAATTAAGTGTCGTTAGAGTTAGGATGGTGGGCGAAAGTGGTCCCAGCACGGCCAGCCAGTACGTGTGCATTACTTAAAAGAGCAGATTAAACTGAACATTTTTTACTATGACACCATCAAAATCTGTCCCGGAGGAACCGAGCTACGTGCATCTAAAGTATTTTTCTCTTTCCGCGGCTTAGCTCAAACACTGTTAGTACTAGACAGCTGTTATCTGGCATGGATAGACATATTAATCACGCTGACAAAGCAGTAATATAAAATCACGAAAATCATCTTTTTTTAGGGTACCTCCCCTACAAGTAAAGTGGGGATGGTGTTTTTTTTTCTTCTCTATCCCATGGTGTGGGGTGTCGTTGGAAAGGCCGTTTGAAAATATTGTGAGTCTGTGAAAACCATTTTCGGATTCAGGGATCCGTTTACGAAATATTCAGCTTTTAAGTGCTATCTGAGTGGGCGAGAGTGGTCCCAGCACGGCCAGCCACCACGTGTGAATTACATAAAAGGGCAGATAACACTGAACATTTTATACTATGACACCATTAAAATCTGTCCCGGAGGAACCGAGCTACATGCATCTGAAGTATTTTTCATATAATTAATATCACACCTAACCTAACCTAACTTATTCAGCACGGCCAGCCAGTACGTGTGCATTACTTAAAAGAGCAGATTAAACTGAACATTTTTTACTATGACACCATCAAAATCTGTCCCGGAGGAACCGAGCTACGTGCATCTAAAGTATTTTTCTCTGTCCGCGGCTTAGCTCAAACACTGTTAGTACTAGACAGCTGTTATCTAGCATGGATAGACATATTAATCACGCCGACAAAGCGGTAATATAAAATCGAAAAAATTATCTCTTTTTAGGGTACCTCCCCTACAAGTAAAGTGGGGATGGTGTTTTTTTTCTTCTCTATCCCATGGTGTGGGGTGTCGTTGGAAAGGCCGTTTGAAAATATTGTGAGTTTGTGAAAACCATTTTCGGATTCAGGGATCCGTTTATGAAATATTAAGCTTTTAAGTGCTATCTGAGTGGGCGAAAGTGGTCCCAGCACGGCCAGCCAGTACGTGTGCATTACTTAAAAGAGCAGATTAAACTGAACATTTTTTACTATGACACCATCAAAATCTGTCCCGGAGGAACCGAGCTACGTGCATCTAAAGTATTTTTCTCTGTCCGCGGCTTAGCTCAAACACTGTTAGTACTAGACAGCTGTTAT
Source organism: Lithophane socia (assembly GCA_947522985.1). Lineage (NCBI taxonomy): Eukaryota > Metazoa > Arthropoda > Insecta > Lepidoptera > Noctuidae > Lithophane > Lithophane socia. Next base: position 6,319,025 of record OX383267.1, read on the forward strand.
CTAGCATGGATAGACATATTAATCACGCCGACAAAGCGGTAATATAAAATCGAAAAAATTATCTCTTTTTAGGGTACCTCCCCTACAAGTAAAGTGGGGATGGTGTTTTTTTTCTTCTCTATCCCATGGTGTGGGGTGTCGTTGGAAAGGCCGTTTGAAAATATTGTGAGTTTGTGAAAACCATTTTCGGATTCAGGGATCCGTTTATGAAATATTAAGCTTTTAAGTGCTATCTGAGTGGGCGAAAGTGGTCCCAGCACGGCCAGCCAGTACGTGTGCATTACTTAAAAGAACAGATTAAACTGAACATTTTTTACTATGACACCATCAAAATCTGTCCCGGAGGAACCGAGCTACGTGCATCTAAAGTATTTTTCTCTGTCCGCGGCTTAGCTCAAACACTGTTAGTACTAGACAGCTGTTATCTGGCATGGATAGACATATTAATCACGCCAACAAAGCGGTAATATAAAATCGAAAAAATTATCTTTTTTTAGGGTACCTCCCCTACAAGTAAAGTGGGGATGGTGTTTTTTTTTTCTTCTCTATCCCATGGTGTGGGGTGTCGTTGGAAAGGCCGTTTAAAAATATTGTGAGTCTGTGAAAACCATTTTCGGATTCAGGGATCCGTTTATAAAATATTAAGCTTTTAAGTGCTATCTGAGTGGGCGAGGGTGGTCCCAGCACGGCCAGCCACTACGTGTGAATTACTTAAAAGAGCAGATTAAACTGAACATTTTTTACTATGACACCATCAAAATCTGTCCCGGAGGAACCGAGCTACGTGCATCTAAAGTATTTTTCTCTTTCCGCGGCTTAGCTCAAACACTGTTAGTACTAGACAGCTGTTATCTGGCATGGATAGACATATTAATCACGCTGACAAAGCAGTAATATAAAATCACGAAAATCATCTTTTTTTAGGGTACCTCCCCTACAAGTAAAGTGGGGATGGTGTTTTTTTTTCTTCTCTATCCCATGGTGTGGGGTGTCGTTGGAAAGGCCGTTTGAAAATATTGTGAGTCTGTGAAAACCATTTTCGGATTCAGGGATCCGTTTACGAAATATTCAGCTTTTAAGTGCTATCTGAGTGGGCGAGAGTGGTCCCAGCACGGCCAGCCACCACGTGTGAATTACTCTATCCCATACAAAAATGAAATAGATTACATAGTAACAAACAAGCCAAAGCTCTTCAACGACACACACATTGTACAAAATTTAAATTTCAACACTAACCACCGGATGGTACGATGCTGCTTAAAAAACCATCCTACTAAAAGACCAAGAAACAACATTAGAAACACATTGTTCGCATCAGAACACTATGCTAAAGAATTGAATCCATCTTCTATCATGCCGATGCATGAAACTGTAAACTCCAACTTAAGTGTACTAGATAAGTATAATCACATAAACAAATACCTAGCACAAACGAAGATGAGAAAGGTAGCCAAGGATACAAGCTTTAGCGACAAGACAACAGAGCTACTAGAAGAGAGAAAAACATTAATAGCGAATAAAGAAAATAATAAACAAAACCAAAACTTAATATCAAGCCTTAGCAAACAGATTCGAGAAAGCATAAGAAGAGATAGAAAAACAAAGAGAATGAAAAAACTGGAAGATGAAATTCAAAGAACGGGTGGCACCAAAAAAGCTTTCAAAGAACTAAGAGAACACGGCATGGAATGGATTCCAAATTTAAAAAATAAAGGATCAAAAAAGGTGGCAAAACGTATAGAAGTCCAGAATCTTGCTACAGACTACTACAGAACCCTATATTCAAACAAAGATGCCGAACAAGAAGCAACCTACCAAAACTCAAATAGAAGGGACGATGATATCCCACCAATACTTTCACAGGAAGTACAAAAAGCCATAATGTCACAAAAACTAGACAAAGCTCCAGGTCCCGACAATGTACCAAATGAGCTGATGAGAGGCACAGTGGATGAAATAAGCCCAATCTTAACCAAACTATTTAACGACATTCTAGCAACAGGCACTATTCCAAACCAGTGGGGAGAATCACATATTATTCTCATACATAAGAAAGGAGATAAGGACGAAATTGGCAATTATAGACCAATAAGCCTTATATCAAACGTCTATAAGGTTTTCGCAAAGGTTATTTTGGAGAGAATATCACAAACCCTAGACGAAAATCAACCGATAGAACAAGCAGGATTCAGAAAAAAATATAGTACCATTGATCATATCCACACAATCAAGCAAGTCATGGAAAAATACAATGAGTACCAGAAGCCATTGTACATTGCTTTTATTGACTATTCCAAAGCTTTCGACAGTCTGAAACATACATATATCTGGTCTAGCTTAAGAGAACAAGGAGTGGAAAATACCTATATCCAACTAATAAAAACCATCTATAGCAAGAGTATAAGCTGCATAAAACTGGAAACGAAAGGAGACCCTTTCCCTATCAATAGAGGTGTCAGACAAGGAGACCCATTATCTCCCAAACTGTTTAATGCCGTGCTTGAACGTATTTTTAGACAAATAGACTGGGACGAGTACGGTCTTATCATCAACGGTAGCCGCTTAAACCATCTGAGATTTGCAGACGATATTATTCTGCTAGAAGAAAACCCCAAAAAATTAGAACTCATGGTAAAAACGCTAATCAACAAAAGCAGAGAAGTAGGGCTAGAAATGAACGCGAGCAAAACAAAGCTGATGTCTAACTCCCCAGAGGTTATAATCGAAGTCTATGGAAGCAGGTTAGAATATGTGAATGACTACACTTACCTAGGACAAATCATCTCCCCAAATGACTCAATGACTAAGGAAGTCAACAAAAGAATAGCCTGTGGATGGAAAAAATATTGGTCTTTGAAAGAAATAATGAAGAGCAAAGACTTAAACATGCATATCAAGAGGAAAACTTTCGACACTTGCATTCTTCCCTGCTTAACATATGGCTGCGAAACCTGGTCGCTCGCCGACAACCATAGAGAGAAACTAGCAAAATGCCAAAGGGCTATGGAAAGAAGCATGCTTGGAATAAAACTAAGGGACAAACTCAGAAACTCAGATATTAGAGGAAAAACCAAGGTAAAGGATATAGTGGTTCGCATAGACCATTTGAAATGGGGCTGGACAGGACACTTGCTGCGAAGTCAAGCCAACAAATGGAGCAAACAAGTGACCCTGTGGTACCCAAGAGACGGGACTAGAAACCGGGGACGCCCAAAAACAAGATGGGAAGACGACATCCGCCTAACCCTGGGACCTTACTGGACAAGAGTTGCTCAGGACAGAGCGCAATGGAGACAGTTGGAGGAGGCCTATGTCAAAAGACACACCGAGCTGCGGGACATACTATGATTACCCAAATACTTGTTTTAACAAGCTAATGTTGTACCCAAAGTTTGGAAATAAATGGCTTTAATAATAATCCCATGGTGTGGGGTGTCGTTGGAAAGGCCGTTTGAAAATATTGTGAGTTTGTGAAAACCATTTTCGGATTCAGGGATCCGTTTATGAAATATTAAGCTTTTAAGTGCTATCTGAGTGGGCGAAAGTGGTCCCAGCACGGCCAGCCAGTACGTGTGCATTACTTAAAAGAGCAGATTAAACTGAACATTTTTTACTATGACACCATCAAAATCTGTCCCGGAGGAACCGAGCTACGTGCATCTAAAGTATTTTTCTCTGTCCGCGGCTTAGCTCAAACACTGTTAGTACTAGACAGCTGTTATCTGGCATGGATAGACATATTAATCACGCCGACAAAGCGGTAATATAAAATCGAAAAAAATATCTTTTTTTAGGGTACCTCCCCTACAAGTAAAGTGGGGATGGTGTTTTTTTTTCTTCTCTATCCCATGGTGTGGGGTGTCGTTGGAAAGGCCGTTTAAAAATATTGTGAGTCTGTGAAAACCATTTTCGGATTCAGGGATCCGTTTATAAAATATTAAGCTTTTAAGTGCTATCTGAGTGGGCGAGGGTGGTCCCAGCACGGCCAGCCACTACGTGTGAATTACTTAAAAGAGCAGATTAAACTGAACATTTTTTACTATGACACCATCAAAATCTGTCCCGGAGGAACCGAGCTACGTGCATCTAAAGTATTTTTCTCTTTCCGCGGCTTAGCTCAAACACTGTTAGTACTAGACAGCTGTTATCTGGCATGGATAGACATATTAATCACGCTGACAAAGCAGTAATATAAAATCACGAAAATCATCTTTTTTTAGGGTACCTCCCCTACAAGTAAAGTGGGGATAGTGTTTTTTTTTCTTCTCTATCCCATGGCGTTGGACATGTACAAGGACACCGCCAACATCACCCCGCCCCGGGACACCGCTTCCTCCGCCAGGACTCTAACCCGCGACACAGCGTGGATCGTGGAGCGCCCATGCCGAAACCCGAACTGGCTGTCGTCCAGGTCCGGCCCCTCTCTGCACAAGTGGCCGACGAGGCGGGTTGCGATTATCCGCTCAAACAGCTTCCCCACCTCGTCTAACAGTACTATGGGTCGGTACGCGGACGGCGAGTCCGCAGGGCCGCCCCGTCTTCTTGAGCAGGACCAGACGAACAGATTTCCACAAAGTGGGAAACTTCGTCGACCCCCGAACCTTTTTTTTTTTTTTTTTTTCCCGGGGTGGAAAATCCTCATGGATGTCCTCCGCCCTGGGGCGGGCGGAGGGGTCTGTCAGACTCTTACTGACTAAAAACCACCCCGGTGTTCCGACTCACACCTACGCCGGGGGTCGCGGGAACGTAAAAATCTTCCGCAACCCCCGACTGGTGCCGGCCCGCCATCGCGGGCCTCCTCGGGTCAGGGGGGGGAGTGAGGTGTTTGACTCCCCCCGTGACGTCTAAGAGGGGCGCGCGTGGAACACTACGCGCCGCCACCTCGGGTCCTGATGTATGGGGGGCGACGGACGTCCCCGAGTCCGTCGCCCCTGGACCCATTTAGGGGGGCTGGAAGAGGGCGTTATCCGCCCTCCGCCGACGCCCGGTGCGCCTGCTGCGGGCCGGGTGAGTGGACGAGATCTCCCTCTCCCTTTCCGCAGCCTCCTTCTGCGAGACGACTGTCTCGCAGTAGGAAACCACCGCGTCCCAGGACTCCTCGCTGTCGACCATCGACTCAACGACGGCCGGCAGCGAGAGGTCACTGCCTACTTCTGAGATGAGGGCACGGCGCGGCTCCTCCCAAGCGGCACACTCTGCCAGCGTATGCCGCGCCGTGTCCTCCCGGCAGTCGACGCAGTGGTGACACCGAGCGTCCGGCTCCCTGTTTATGCGACACAGGTACTTCCCGAAGCAACCATGCCCCGAGAGCACCTGCGTCACCCGAAACGACAGGGAGCCGTGCCTCCTCCCCCGAACCTAACCTAACCTACCATTGTCAGAACTGAATAACCCTGGGACAGATTTTGATGCACCTTGGCCTGAGACAAAGAAAGAATAAAATGTCTGCAAAACTACAGTGGTTTTAACTGTGGATGACGTGGGTGTGCCGCTCATTCATATCCCACCTAACCTAACCAAACTTCGTCGGAACTGAATAACCGGAACTGAATATTTGGATAAAAATAATAAAGACAGATTATTATGCACCTTGGCCTGAGTAGGGGTCGGATAAGGGGAGTGTGAAATACAATAGACGCTGATATATTTAGTAACCTATTCCGCTTGACTATTCTTCAAGAGTCATAAAAACCCTGTAAGAAATCGACACGTGTTTCACCTCTCAACGAGGCATCTTCAGGATGACGATTGACCAATTGCAAACCAGAACGCGACGTGTTACCACACTGAGCGCTGGACGCAGAGTGAATCAAATCGGTGTGGTAACACGTCGCGTTCTGGTGGAACACTACGCGCCGCCACCTCGGGTCCTGACGTGTGGGGGGTGACGGACGTCCCAGAGTCCGTCGCCCCTGGACCCATTTAGGGGGGCTGGAAGAGGGCATTGTCCGCCGTCCGCCGACGCCCGGTGCGCCTGCTGCGGGCCGGGTGAGTGGACGAGATCTCCCTCTCCCTTTCCGCAGCCTCCTTCTGCGAAACGACTGTCTCACAGAAGGAAACCACCGCGTCCCAGGACTCCTCGCCTCCGACCATCGACTCGACTATGGCCTGCAGCGATAAGTCACTGCCTACTTCTGAGATGAGGGCACGGCGCGGTTCCTCCCAAGCGACATACTCTGCCAGCGTATGCCGCGCCGTGTTCTCCCGGCAGTCGACGCACCGCGACGCACGACACCGGGCGTCCGGCTTCCTGTTTATGCGACACAGGTACTTCCTGAAGCAACCATGCCCCGAGAGCACCTGCGTCACCCGAAACGACTGGGAGCCGTGCCTCCTCCCGAGCCAGCGCTCGAGCACCGGCCGGACCGCCTCGATGATGTCGAGGCCGGCGGTAGGGCGTGAAAGCCTTTCCCGCCATTCCGCCACCAGGACCTCGCGAAGCTGAGACCGATGCAGCTCTATGTGTCGCTGCATCGGTTGCTCACCCCGCGCCCTCGCTTCCTCGCGCCACCGATACGATGACGCGAGTACTTTCGCCTAGAGGTCCCAGGGCGGGGGATCCGGCCAGTGCACAAGCCGCCTCGTAGGAGATCGTGCGGTACCCCCTGATGACTCTGACGGCCATCGCTCTCTGCGACTTGCGCAGGCCTGCGATACTACCGGCCGTTAGGTCAGCCGCCCAGATCGGGGCCCCGTAAAGGGCCATCGATCGCACGATCCCCACGTAGAGCCGCCTACAAGCGGCGCTCGGGCCCCCCAGATTGGGAAGCAGCGTTGACAGCGCCCCAGCAGCGCCCAGCAACTTGGGCGCCAGCCATCGGAAGTGGGGCCCGAAGTCCCACCGGCTGTCGAGCACCAATCCCAGGTACTTCATGGTGGACTCGACAGCGATCCGAGCCCCCCCGACCACGATGTGTGAGCCGGGTGGCGGCGCCCGCCGGGGGCCATGAAACACCATGGCCTCCGACTTGCTGAGGGCCACCTCCAGGCCTAGGCGACGTATGCGGCTCACCACCTGTGAGACCGCAGCCGTCGCCAACAACGCTGCCTCCCTGTGCGAGCTCCCCCGGGCAGTGACCAGCGTGTCATCTGCATAACACGTCAGGTCGACCCCCGGACTGAGCTCGCCCCTCAGCACCCAGTCGTACCCGATGTTCCACAGGAGCGGGCCTACAACCGAGCCCTGTGGAACACCGCACGACATGCGGCGCTGGTTTCCGCCATCACGTCCCATGTAGGTGACACACCTCTCCGACAAGCCGGACCGAACCTAACCTAACCTAAACCTTACCTTTTTTTTTTTTTTTTTTTTTCCGGGGTGGAAATTCCTCATCGATGTCCTCCGCCCTGGGGCGGGCGGAGGGGTCTGTCAGACTCTTACTGACTAAAAACCACCCCGGTGTTCCGACTCACACCTACGCCGGTGGTCGCGGGAACGTAAAAATCTTCCGCAACCCCCGACTGGTGCCGGCCGCCGCTGCGGGCCTCCTCGGGTCAGGGGGGGGAGTGAGGTGTTTGACTCCCCCCGTGACGCCTAAGAGGGGTGCACGTGGAACACTACGCGCCGCCACCTCGGGTCCTGATGTTTGGGGGGCGACGGACGTCCCCGAGTCCGTCACCCCTGGACCCATTTAGGGGGGCTGGAAGAGGGCGTTATCCGCCCTCCGCCGACGCCCGGTGCGCCTGCTGCGGGCCGGGTGAGTGGACGAGATAACATGAACCTAACCTGACCTAACATTGTCAGAACTGAATAACCCTAGGACAGATTTTGATGTGCCTTGACCTGAGTAAAGGGAGAAGTAATGTCTTCAAAACTACAGTGGTTTTGTCTGTGGCTGTCGTGGGACCAGCTCCCATATATTCTTGACTACCGGCCGTCAGGTCAGCCGCCCAGATCGGCGCCCCGTAAAGAACCATCGACCGCACGATCCCCACGTTGAGCCGCCTACAAGCGGCGCTTCCCGAGCCAGGCCTCGGGTAACCTAACCTAACCTTTTTTTTTATGTTCCCGGGGTGGAAAATCCTCATGGATGTCCTCCGCCATGGGGCGAGCGGAGGGGTCTATATATTTTAAAGCGGTCTGTCAGAGTAGTAAGAGTCTTACTGACTAAAAACCACCTCGGTGTTCCTTTCTCACACTTGCACCGGGGATCATGGGAACTAGTGCGCCTTCCACAATCCTCGGCTAGTGCCGGCCCGCGTCTGCGGGGGGGGTGAGGTGTACTCCCTCCGCAACGCCAATAGGGGCGCGCGCGGAACACTACGCGCCACCGCCTCGGGTCCAGTTATACGGGGGGGGGGGCGACAGACGTCCCCAAGTCCGCCGTCCCTCTGGACCCGTTTAGTGGGGCTGGTAGAGGGCGTTCTCCGACCTCCGCCGACGACCGGAACGTCTGCTGCGGGTCGGGAGAGTGGTCTCGACCTCCCTCAACCTCTCCGCAGCCTCCTCCTGTGAGATGACCGTTTCACAGAAGGAGATCACCGTATCCCACGACTCTGCGCTCCCTAGCATCGCGCTAGCGACGGCCGGCAGGTCGGTTCCCACTTCTGTCACAATAGGTCTAACCAAACCTTTTTTTTTTTTTTTTTTTTTGTCGCTGAGAAATGCATTACGCATCCCCGCTCGTGGGGGACGAGTCTAGGGTATGTGGGACTCCTGTCGCTAACGACAGTATACCCACTAAAACTCAGCGGTGTTCCCACATCGCCGTAATGGGAGGGCCATGGGAAACCGGCTCAGCCTTTACATCCACAACCCTCCCGGCGCATGCCCGCCTAGCTGGCGGGCCCCGCATGCCCCCCAGGTTGGGGAGCTACAGGAATGGCCGGGAACACCTGGCCATTCCCGTCCGACACTGGTGGAGACCTGTGCAATACAGGCAAGGGTGCCCCCGCACCCATTGCCTGCTGGCCTCCACCTGGGAGGAGTCGGAGATGACTATCGTACTGACGTCTTCTTCGACCCCTCCTCCGCCTTCGGAGCGGCGCCGCGTCAGGATCGTCCTCACGCGCGCGCTCCGCCGCCTCCTTCTGGGACATGACGTGTTCACAGAAGGAGGCGACTGCCGCCCAGGACCTCTCATCCCTCAGCATGGCGTTAACCAAGCCGGGGAGCGATAGGTCCGGTCCGATCACCGCGATGAGACTGCGGCGCGGCTCGGACCACGACGGGCACACCTCGAGGATGTGCTGCGCCGCGTCCTCCACCGCACCACAGTCGAGGCACGACGGCGTCCTCTCCCGTCCGATTCGGTGCAGGTACGATCCGAAACAACCGTGTCCGGACAGCACCTGCACCAGACGGAAGGAGAGGAACCCATGCGACCGCTCGAGCCAGTCTCGCAGGACTGGCCCAATTGCGTCGAGGGTTCGGCGGCCGAAGGCTGCGTTGGCGAGGTCCCCCGTCCAATGGACGACGATGGCGTCTCTCGCCTCCCGCCGGACGGCCTCCGGCCTTCCGGGGCTGAGCGTTGTCCTCTCGCCCTCCGCCCCGCCGTCCATTCATATACTCTGGCGAGCACCCACGCCTCGAGTTCCCAAGGAGGGGTGCCGGCCAGAGCACATGCTGCCCCAAAACTCACCGTGCGGTAAGCCCGCGCCGCTCGCTGGGCTATGGCCCTCTGGGGTGCCCGCAGGGCGGCGGCGTTCTCTCTCCTTTGGAGGGAGTCCTCCCAGATAGGAGCCCCGTAGAGGGCCATACTCTTCAAGATGCCGGCGTAAAGTTGCCGGCATCGCGCGCTGGGCCCCCCCAAATTGGGAAGCAGCCAGGAGAGCGCGACCGCGGTTTTCAGGAGGCGCGACGACAGCCCGCTAAAATGCGGCCATCGATCGCACGATCCCCACGTAGAGCCGCCTACAAGCGGCGCTCGGGCCCCCCAGATTGGGAAGCAGCGTTGACAGCGCCCCAGCAGCGCCCAGCAACTTGGGCGCCAGCCGTCGGAAATGGGGCCCGAAGTCCCACCGGCTGTCGAGCACCAATCCCAGATACTTCATGGTGGACTCGACAGCGATCCGAGCCCCCCCGACCACGATGTGTGAGCCGGGTGGCGGCGCCCGCCGGGGGCCATGAAACACCATGGCCTCCGACTTGCTGAGGGCCACCTCCAGGCCTAGGCGACGTATGCGGCTCACCACCTGTGAGACCGCAGCCGTCGCCAACAACGCTGCCTCCCTGTGCGAGCTCCCCCGGGCAGTGACCAGCGTGTCATCCGCATAACACGTCAGGTCGACCCCCGGACTGAGCTCGCCCCTCAGCACCCAGTCGTACCCGATGTTCCACAGGAGCGGGCCTACAACCGAGCCCTGTGGAACACCGCACGACATGCGGCGCTGGTTTCCGCCATCACGTCCCATGTAGGTGACACACCTCTCCGACAAATAAGCCCCAACGATGTGGCGGAGGTAGGGAGGCACCCCATGGTACCGCAGTGCCTCCCGAATACAACTCCAGGGCAGGGTGTTGAAGGCGTTGGAGATGTCCAAGGACACTGCCAACATCACCCCGCCCCGGGACACCGCTTCCTCCGCCAGGACTCTAACCCGCGACACAGCGTGGATTGTGGAGCGCCCATGCCGAAACCCGAACTGGCTGTCGTCCAGGTCCGGCCCCTCTCTGCACAAGTGGCCGACGAGGCGGGCTGCGATTATCCGCTCGAACAGCTTGCCCACCTCGTCTAGCAGCACTATGGGCCGGTACGCGGACGGCGAGTCCGCAGGGCGCCCCGCCTTCCTGAGCAGGACCAGACGACCAGATTTCCACAACGTGGGAAACTGGCCCTGCTCAAGGCACGCTGTGTAGAGTCCTCTCAGTTGGGGCTCAAGCTCCTTCAGAGCGAGGGCTAACACGCAGCCGTGGATCCCGTCGGGCCCCGGAGCCACATTCTTGTCCCGGAGCCGCATCACGGCTGCCCTCAGCTCTGCCTGTGTCACCTCTGGGACGCTGATGGCGTTCTCCACCTCTGTAGACTCTGCGGCTGTGGGCAAAGCCATCGGCGGCGGAGTATGCTCCGCTCTTGCCGGGAAGAGAGCTGCAACCACCTCTTCCAGCAGCTCGGGTTGGAGACTCTCCGTAAGTGGGGGCGCCGCGGCTCGAAGTTTCCCTCGGACCGCGCGATAAGGGCGCCCCCACGGATCCCCGTCTAGAGTCTCCAGCATCTCCTCCCTGGCTCGCGTCCTCGACTCGCCGATGGCCAGCCACAGAGTCTCCTTAGCCGCGCGGTACACCTCATACAGCGCGGCCTCTTCTTCAGGGACCCGACGACGTCTCCTCCGGTATCGGGTGTACTGGCGTCTGACCGCCACGCACGCGACGCGCAGCTGCGCGATCTCGGCGGTCCACCAGTACACCTGGCGCCTTGCGGGCTGTGCGTGGGCTCGGGGCATGGACGCGTCGCAGATTTGCGTCATCGCCCCGCGAAACCACAGCGCCTCCTGCTCGACGTCGATGGGTCCGTTCATTGCCGACTCCCGGCTCCAGGCCTGGACAATAGCGGCCTCCTCGAGAAGCTCCCTGTCGATGTGCTTACGCGACCAGCGTGGACCGTCCGTTCGCGGGGCCGGTGGACCGCGGCCGCCGGCGGTCTGGGCGGAGACGTCGAAGCGGATGTACCTGTGATCCGACAACGTCTCCACCTCCACAGCGACACGCCAGTCGCGGACACGGCTCGCGACAGCGGGGCTAGCGAACGAGACGTCCACAATAGAACCGCCCCGCTGCCGAACGCACGTGTGGACCGAGCCCCGATTTAGGACGGTCAAGCCAGTCGTGACCGCCCACTCCTCCAGCGCCTCGCCCTTAGCATCGGTCACAGGGGATCCCCACGCCGCAGACTTGGCGTTGAGATCCCCCAGCAACAGCACCGGGCGAGGGTGGAGTCGGCCCACGACGGCACCCAACTCGACAAGGAACCCCTCGAAGTCGGCGAGACTCTTGTTGGGCGAAAAATACGCCCCAACCGTGCCAATGCCGTCCGCGAGGGCGGCTACCCAGCCGTGACCTCGGGACGGGTTGACGAGAGCCCCGCCAATGATGGCCACCAAACCGTCCAAGTCTCCCACCCAGTTATCCCTGGGGGGGACAAAATACGGTTCGGCGACCACAGCCACGTGAATCGACCACTCTGCCATGCTCTGGAGCAAGAGATCCTGAGCTCTAGCAGAGTGGTTGATATTGCCCTGGAGGAAATGGTAGAGCGCCGTTATGCGCAATCCATTCCCTCCGCACCATTCCTAGGCCGGGAGTCGGCCGAAGGGCAGCCAGGCTGCGGAGGGGGTAAAGAGCCCCCCGCAGCCTTGGCAGCCCCTCTCTTTTTTTTTCCCTTTGTTGGTGGCGGGAGCGTCACAGGCCTTTCCACCCGCTCTGTGCCCGGCGGGCCTCCCTGCAGCTGTACAGAGGCTGCAGTTTGGCGCCGCGGAGCACTGGGCCGCCTTGTGGCCGGGCTGGCCGCAGCGATAGCACTGCTCGCTGCGGTCAATTTCGGCGGTGCACCGTGCCCTGACATGCCCAATGTCCAGGCACCGGTAGCACCGCATGGCCCTGGGCTGCAGCAGCTTGACCCTCGCTGCAACCCAACCCACCAACAAACGTCCACCGTCGGCGACTTTATTCGCCGCCGCCACCGGGCACCGCACCCAAATCGTGCCAAGCCCGGAAGCGTCGGCGCGTATCTCACCCGTCCGGACGTCTTCGGGCGGACATCCACCGGCTTTGGCGATGGCCGCCACGACCTCAGCCGGGGTCGTCGAGTCGTCCAGGCCATCGACGCGCAACTCAACAGTCTTCATTGGCCTGGACACCCGGACGTCTTCCGGGTTGAGGACCTCCCTCAGCTTGGCGGCCAGGATGTCCGCCTTTTCGCCGCTAGAGGCACCCGACACCTCAAGTAGCCGCGCTCCCGTAATCGCCGGCCTCATTTTGAAGCCGGACGGTGTGCCGAGGTCGGGGAACGCGACATTGGCTTTCGCCGCTGTAAGGACCGCCTTGTATGTGACACCCCTTTCGGCGGCTCCGGGCTGCAGCGTAATTACTACAGCCGAGGAGCGTGGGGCTCTGACCTTAGGCGGTCCCTTTACTTTCTTCGGTGCCGGTGCTCTAGCGGGCGCCGGAGGTGCCGTCTTCTTCCCATGACGGCGGCCTCTTTTGACGACCGTCGCCCAGGCCTCTGTGGTAGGCCCGGGCGCGGCCGCCGGCGGTGCAGCCGGTGGCGCTGCTTGTGGCGCAGCCGCCCGGGTGGCGGACACGGACGTACCCTCCGCGGGCTTTTTGGCCCCCCTCCCGGACCGGCTAGACTCAGCCGCCGCGCTTGCCGTTGGCTGCCCCTCCTTCCTCCGCTTGTCCGCAGCGAGCGGCGGGCGGAGGTTTTGAGCCGGGAGGAGCCTCGCCTCTATCGCCTCCAGTCGGGCACTCACCATCTTCCCACACTGCACCATGCAAATGCGCGCGATCTTTTCGACCTCCGCATCCGCAGGCGCAGGCGCCGAAGATGGGACCGGCGATGGCAGTGCCACTGTAGTAGTGGAGCCGACAGCCGCGGGAGCTGCCCTCTGGGCGGCAAACTGCCGCTTGAGGTCCTCCAACTCGGATCGGAGACGGCCATTCTCCTCCCATAGCTTCGCCGTCTCCTCCGTGCTAGTGCGACTAAGGAGGACCTCAACCGCCTCCTTGATTCCGTCCGCCGCCTCTTTAAGAGCACGCGTGAATGTGCCCTTCAGATTGCCCGACTTGGTGGCAACCTTCAGGACGACATCCACGCCGTCTAACACTTGGCGACTAAGCGCCACAGCCGTTACGCTTCCGCCGTCAGTCATGCGAGCAGAGCGCCGCTCTCGGGCCTGTCGGGCCAACTCACTGACTTCGAACCTGACCAAACCTTTTTTTTTTTTTTTTTTTTTTTTTTTTTTTTGTCGTGGGGACGTGTCTAGGGTATGTGGGACTCCTGTCGCTAACGACAGTATACCCACTAAAACTCAGCGGTGTTCCCACATCGCCGTAATGGGAGGGCCATGGGAAACCGGCTCAGCCTTTACATCCACAACCCTCCCGGCGCATGCCCGCCTAGCTGGCGGGCCCCGCATGCCCCCCAGGTTGGGGAGCTACAGGAATGGCCGGGAACACCTGGCCATTCCCGTCCGACACTGGTGGAGACCTGTGCAATACAGGCAAGGGTGCCCCCGCACCCATTGCCTGCTGGCCTCCACCTGGGAGGAGTCGGAGATGACTATCGTACTGACGTCTTCTTCGACCCCTCCTCCGCCTTCGGAGCGGCGCCGCGTCAGGATCGTCCTCACGCGCGCGCTCCGCCGCCTCCTTCTGGGACATGACGTGTTCACAGAAGGAGGCGACTGCCGCCCAGGACCTCTCATCCCTCAGCATGGCGTTAACCAAGCCGGGGAGCGATAGGTCCGGTCCGATCACCGCGATGAGACTGCGGCGCGGCTCGGACCACGACGGGCACACCTCGAGGGTGTGCTGCGCCGCGTCCTCCACCGCACCACAGTCGAGGCACGACGGCGTCCTCTCCCGTCCGATTCGGTGCAGGTACGATCCGAAACAACCGTGTCCGGACAGCACCTGCACCAGACGGAAGGAGAGGAACCCATGTGACCGCTCGAGCCAGTCTCGCAGGACTGGCCCAATCGCGTCGAGGGTTCGGCGGCCGAAGGCTGCGTTGGCGAGGTCCCCCGTCCAATGGACGACGATGGCGTCTCTCGCCTCCCGCCGGACGGCCTCCCGCTCTTCCGGGGCTGAGCGTTGTCCTCTCGCCCTCCGCCCCGCCGTCCATTCATATACTCTGGCGAGCACCCACGCCTCGAGTTCCCAAGGAGGGGTGCCGGCCAGAGCACATGCTGCCCCAAAACTCACCGTGCGGTAAGCCCGCGCCGCTCGCTGGGCTATGGCCCTCTGGGGTGCCCGCAGGGCGGCGGCGTTCTCTCTCCTTTGGAGGGAGTCCTCCCAGATAGGAGCCCCGTAGAGGGCCATACTCTTCAAGATGCCGGCGTAAAGTTGCCGGCATCGCGCGCTGGGCCCCCCCAAGTTGGGAAGCAGCCAGGAGAGCGCGCCCGCGGTTTTCAGGAGGCGCGACGACAGCCCGCTAAAATGCGGACCGAAGCGCCACCTGCTGTCGAGTACAAGGCCCAGATATTTCATCTGGGCCTTCACCTCAATTCTGACGCCCTCCACAAAGATATGGGCGTCAGGTGGTGGGGGGCGCTGCCGAGGGCCGTGGAAGAACACGGCCTCGGTCTTGTGCAGCGCCACCGTTAAACCTAGGCGGCGGATCCTCCCCGCGACCAAGGATCCGCCCGCCGAAGCCAAGTTGGCCGCCTCCCTGAAATTCCCCCCCCGGGCGGTGAGGAGAGTGTCATCTGCATAGCAGATGACACTCGTGCCTCGGAGGAGAGTTCCCCGCAGAAGCCAATCATAGCCGACGTTCCAGAGGAGAGGTCCTATAACTGACCCCTGTGGAACGCCGGCCTCAACGGCGTACCGCCGGACTTGGCCAGACCTATTTACCAGGAGGATCGCCCGATCCTCCAGGTAGCTGGCCAGCAACCTGCGCATGTATCGAGGCACTCCGTGAAATCGGAGCGCCTCTAGGATAGTGGAGTGGGGAACGGAGTTGAAGGCGTTGGCTATGTCGAATGACACCGCCAACAGTCCGTCCCCCGCCTCCATAGCCTCCTTCACCTGGCCCTTAAGGCAGGCCAGCGCGTCCACCGTCGAACGCTCAGCCCGAAAACCGAACTGAGCGTCCGACAAGTCCGGCCCGATAGTGCGCAGATGGCACTTTAGGCGGGCAGCGATTATCCCCTCGAACATTTTGCCAACCTCATCGAGCAGAACGATGGGCCGGTATGCCGAGGGGGAGTCTGCTGGGCGGCCCTCCTTACGAAGGAGGCACAGCTGCCCCTCCTTCCACGGTTTCGGGAACCTTCCAGACGCAAGGCATGCGCTGAAAAGGTCCCGAAACCTCTCCTCCATTTGAGTGGCAGCGATTGCCACCACTCTTGCCGGAACACCGTCGGGGTGCCGGAACACCGTCGGGGAACCTGACCAAACCTTTTTTTTTTTTTTTTTTTTTTTTTTTTAAAGCGGTGAAAAATGCCTAACGCATACCACACCGTCCGGGGAGACGGTGTGGTTATGTGGGGCTTGCACCCACTAAAAACACCGCCGTGAGCCTACTGTCGCCTTAGTGGATGGGCCGCGAGAACTGCTATGCATGACATTCGCGACCCATCCAGCGCAGCCCGCCTCCGGGCACCAAACTCCTTTGGCGATGTCCGGGCTCACCTGGGACACCGCCACCACTCATGAGGGCCGTGCAATGCGACGACGATAGACTCCCCGATCTATCGCCCGCTGGCACCTCCTAGGGCGGCATCAGATCGCCATGGCGCCTCCTCCGCCGCCCTGTTCTCCTGCGACGAATCGCGTCAGCGAGGGAGTCTTCCTCCCTGACGCGCTCCGCCGCCTCCTTCTGCGAGATGACATCCTCGCAGAAGGACGCCACCGCCTCCCATGCCCCCCTGCTGTCGGCCATGGCTTTGGCTACGGCCGGCAAGGACAAGTCCGCCCCGATTGTTGCTGCGAGAGCACGGCGCTGCACCACCCAGGCAGGACAATGCTCGAGGGTGTGAAGCGCCGTGTCCTCGCTGCAGCCGCACTGGTGACACACGGGAGTCGCCTCCCGTCTAGCTACCCTGTGCAGGTATTTGCCAAAGCAGCCATGCCCCGACAACACCTGCACCAGACGGAAGGACAACGTCCCGTGTCGCCTCCGTATCCACTCTTCCAGGATCGGCTGGATGGCCCCCACGGTCCAGTGACCAGCACTGGGCATCTCCAGCCTCACCTTCCATTCGCTCAGCATACGGGCTTGAGCTTCCCCACGCCATCTCTTAATTACTTCAGGCGGCGGGCGCCTGCCACTCTCCGCCTGAAGGTCCGCCACACGTCTGTAGACTACGGCGAGCACCTGCGCCTCCAGGTCCCACGGGGGTGTACCCGCGAGGGCGCACGCCGCTTCAGCTGATACTGTGCGGTATCCGCGTATGACCCTGACCGCCATGACTCTCTGTGGCCTCCGCAGTAGAGCCTTGTTCTGGGCAGACAGGGACTCCGCCCACACCGGGGCCCCGTAGAGCGCCATCGAGCGAACCACCCCCGTGTATAGCCGTCGGCAAACCACGTTAGGTCCGTCCAGGTTCGGCAGCAGCCTGCTGAGGGCGGACGCCGTGCCGATCAGCTTTGGCGCAAGTTTAGTAAAGTGCTCGCCGAAGTTCCACCTCCGGTCCAAAACCAGGCCCAAGTATTTCATGCTTGCCCGCACCGCTATCGTTGCACCACCAATAGTGAGGTGTGCGTCAGCCGGTGGCCGGCGTCTGGGCGCATGAAATACCAGGGCCTCCGTCTTTTCAAGCGCCACCCTGAGGCCCAGTGCCCCGATTCGCCCCACGAAGAGGGAAGTGCCTTCGATGGCTGAGCGTGCCGCTTCTTCGTAGCTCCCTCCCCGGGCCGTGACGAGAGTGTCATCAGCGTAACAGATGACGCCCTGCCCGGGGGAGAGCGAACAGCGCAAGGCCCAGTCGTAGCCTATGTTCCACAAGAGCGGACCCAAAACCGACCCCTGGGGAACACCGCACGTGATGGCCCTGCGCACAATTTCGCCGTCGCGTCCCTCGTAGCAGACGAACCGCCCCTGCAAGTAGTCTGCTACCAGTTGCCTCAGGTAGACGGGCACCTGATGGTAGCGGAGTGCCTCCTCGATACAGCTGAACGGCAGAGTGTTGAACGCGTTAGCGATGTCTAAAGATACCGCCAACAACACCCCGCCCTGAGCAACTGCATCCTTCGCTTTGGCCTTGAGGCGCAGGATGGCATCTATTGTTGATCGCCCTGCCCGGAAACCGAACTGGGCGTCCGACAAGTTCGGGCCGACTGCTTCTAAGTGCCGGACGATGCGGGTGGCGAGAATCTTCTCTAGCATCTTCCCCGCCTCGTCCAGCAAAACAATCGGCCTATACGTTGATGGAGACTCCGGGGGCCACCCTGCCTTCTGCAGCAGCACAAGTTGTCCCTCCTTCCAGGCCTTAGGAAACTGTCTCGACGTCAGACAGGCATCAAACAGCTCCCTAAGCCTATCTTCTAGGGCCGCTTCCAGAGACAGGGCCAGCACCCTTGCGGGCACCCCATCCGGTCCGGGGGCAGTCCTTTTGGACCGCGCCCGCAGAATTGCTGCCCCCATCTCCGCGTCAGATATTGGGGGAGTCTCCACCTCCGTATCTTGGTCTGCCTCCGCTTCGGCCATGGTCGGGGAAGGGTGATCCGCCCGCTCCGGGAACAATGTCTCCACGACCCTGAGGAGGAACTGAGGCTGGAGGGTTTCCGTCAGTGGGGGGCCTTGGGCGCGAAGTTTCTTCCGCGCCGCACGGTACGGACGCCCCCATGGATCACGGTTTAGATCCTCCAGTGCCTCAGCTCTCGACTGCTCCTTCCCTCGACAGATCGCCAACTGCAGAGCCTCCCGAGCATTGCGGTATGACTCGTGCAGTTGGGACTGATGGAGCTCCAGCTCTTCATGGCGGCGGCGTAGCCTGCGAACCTGTGAGTAGGTCCTCCGGGCAATTATACAGGCCGCGCGGAGGTCTGCTATCTCCCGGGACCACCAGTAGACCGCCCGCTTTGGAGGTTGTCTTCGAGAGCGAGGCATGGCTGCATCGCACACAGCCGTCATGGCGTCGCGAAAGCGGTCAGCCTCAACGTCGACTCCCTCTGCTGGAGAGGACAGCCAAGCCTGCACAATAGCGGCTTCCTCTAGGAGGTCCCCGTCAAGCCGCTTCAATGCCCATCGCGGGAACTGCCGAGTATCAGGTCGTGGAGACACTGTTGGGCCCGAGGAAGTGGTGGAGACATCCATACAGATGTACAGGTGATCCGATAGAGTCTCCACACTCTCCAGGACCCGCCAACCCTGAACCCGTGCGGCGACAGCAGGGGTAGCGAACGAGAGGTCCACTATTGACCCTCCATGCTGCCGCACGCACGTGTTAACGGAGCCCCTGTTTAAAAGACAGAGGCCCGCAGCTGTCGCCCATTCCTCAACCGCTTCCCCTCTGACGTCCGTCCGGGGGGAACCCCACGAAGTGGACTTCGCATTGAAGTCCCCCACGACGATGGCTTGGGACGGCATCATTCGCCGAACCGAGGTCCCCAGGCGGTCCAGGAAGTCCTCGAATTCCGCTAGGCTTTTATTTGGGGAGAAATAAACTCCGAAGAGAATTATCTCTCCCCAGGTGGCCGCAACAAATCCCCGACTCCTCTCCCTGATGGCAAGTGGAGCCGAGGAGCTAATAATAACGACGGAGCCGTCCATGTCACCTACCCAGTCAGGGCGAGCAGGGATGAAATACGGCTCCGCCACTACAGCCACACCAATCGACCGCTCCGCCATGGTTTGAAGAACCAAGTCCTGCGCACCGGCGCAGTGGTTCAGGTTCGCCTGGAGGAGAGAATGACCACGAACTGGGTCCATTATTAGTCCGTAATCATTATCGCCCCCTGCGATGGCTCCTCCAATTGCGCTGCGCCGGAAGCGGTCGACAGCACAGTTGTAGCACCGTCCTTGCGAGAGCGGGCTGGCGGCTTGCAGTCCTTTCTGCCGGTGATGTGGTTGGCAGGACGTCCCGCAGCTGCGCACAGTAAGCAGTGTGGGTCGGCAGAGCACGCGGACGCCAGATGCCTCGGCTCGCCGCAGCGGAAGCAGTGTCCACTGAGGTCAGTGCCAGAGTCGCACTTCCTGCTCGCGTGTCCCAACCCCCAGCACCTGTAGCATCTCATGGGCCGAGCGTCCAGAACCACGACCCTGGCAGAGCTCCAACCCACCAAGAGCCGGCCGGTGTCAGCCAAGGTCTTCGCTACTGCGATGGGGCACTGGGTCCAGACAGAGCTGGCGCCTCCCGGGCCAGGTCGGATTGGACCGACTCGCACCGCATCTGGAGAGCAACCAGTCTTACGCGCGATCGCGTCCTGCACGTCCTGCCCAGACACGGAGTCGTCAAGGCCCGAGATGCGCAGTTCAGCGCACTTCGTCGGCCTTGAGACCTTGACCTCCTCTGCGAAGACCGCTCGCAGTTTCTCAGCGACGCGGTCTGCCCCCACTGTGCCTTCGGCCCCTGGGAATTCCAGCATGCGGGCTCCGGTTAAGGCCTGTCGAAACCTGACATCTGTTATGCCAAGCTCCTCCAGGTTCACGGCTTGCCTGGCCTTAGTGAGGACGGCCGCGTACGTGACGCCCCTCTTCACTGCCTCAGGCTGCAGTGTGAGCACTACCGCAGCAGACCGGGGCGCACGAAGGTGTCTCCACGTTGTCGTCGTGGTGGGGCTTGCGCGTCTCAATGATCTTGGGGCTCTGCCGGTAGAGTTACTCATGCCGGAAAGGCCCAAGTGAGAGACCAGACTAAGAGAGACACCGGGACGGGGTCGCTCCTGATCGATCGACGATAGTCGATCGACAGTTGACGTGACCATGCCGCTGCGGTGCAGGCGCACCAAGGCGGCGCGTGTTTCTCTCGTTGAGGAGTTGTCTTCAACGAGAGAACTTTCGGCGGGTTCGCTGAGTCGGGTTGGCCGGACAGCGAACGGAGGCATGTTTAATGCCGCCGTCGGGGGCTTGGCTTAATTGCCTGGCCCAGAGGAAGGCTACCTCTAAGATAAAAAACCACCTAATCCTAAGTTTTGAAGCGCGGCGAGAGGATGAGTGGCTGGTGGGGGACCAGTCGCTAGCGCTTCCCCTGTAGAGCACCTGCCGCACTCTGCAGTATGTAGGCTTACCTGGTATCTAGGCTCTGCCAGGTGGACATTCTGACCTATATCTACTCGTGGGATTAAAAATGGATAAAATAAAGTATACAAAATCAAAAGATGTGGAGAAGGAGAAGGCGGACGCAGTGTCATTATATGGCGCAGCGTCAATGAGGATGGGAGCAGTGGCTCCAGCGGAACCGTGTGTTGTTCTGGAGAGGGTGAATGAGTTGTCGGTGTCCGACAACTCATCGCATAATATGGTGTCCGGCGTGTCGTCAAGCGACAGTGCTAGGGCTGAGGTGGGCAGCCAAGGGTATCCGACTGCATTGCCGGGACCTCTCAAGCGACCCAACGAAAGCGAGGAGATGTTGCCACCTCGGAAGGTACCTTCCAAGGCGGCGACATCAAGAGGTCGGAGACCCGCGCGAGACGGTAGAGGTCGTTTCCTCCGATCAGGCACTCAACGTGGCTCGCTCTCTGAAGAGAGTGAATCGGACTGCCGGAGCGTGTCGCCAGCGTGCCAATTGGCCGTTAGCGCGAATGTGGATGAGGGGGTTGAGGCACAAGAGCGGACCCTGACCAAACCTAACCTAACCTGACCTAACATTGTCAGAACTGAATAACCCTGGGACAGATTTTGATGAGCCTTGGCCTGAGTAAAGGGAGAAGTAATGTCTTCAAAACTACAGTGGTTTTATCTGTGGGCGTCGTGGGACCAGCTCCCATATATTCTTGCCCACCATCCTTTACTACTAAATTAAACATCAAATCATTTCTCAATTCTCCGCAAAGCCAATGAAAATTACAAACAAGAAGCCATTAAATCAGTACGTCCTCAATTATTTAATTGGTGTAGTGTTGCCATGCCGAATATAGTCATAGGTATACGCCAGTGGTTCAATTAAGACATATCGTGTATCAAAGATTTACCTTAATGGCCTGAACTTGAATCACTCAGGTATAACTGTGTTTGGCGAAGTGAAATATGGGTATATAATTATGTTTATGTAAGCTAGTTATGTACCTAGTCTGGCTAATGGACTCTATTTGATTACAAAATAAGGTTGAAAAAGTACTCTTCCTTCAATAAATTTTATGATAATGGCGCAATTTCTTTGGTCGTTAACTCGTTCGGTATACAGCATACGGGGAGTCCCCGCAGGCGAGATAACAACCAATGAAAGTTAACAAGTCGATACGTGTTCGTCACCGTCTGCAGGGATTCTCCGCTTGCTTTATACCGATCGTGATATCGACCAATGAAATTCATCGATCGATATACAGCTTGCGGGTCGTGAGTCAAATACTTTTTCGGTTCCCCGAATGCGGGCCCTGTGGCACGCGTTCCAGAAATCTCTCGCACCTGGCATGCGTACCCTATCGACTAATGAAAACGGTTCACCGAATGCGGGCCCTGTGGCACACGTTCCAGAAATCTCTCGCACCGCGGCATGCGGGCCCTATCGACTAATGAAAACGGTTCACCGAATGCGGGCCCTGTGGCACGCGTTCCAGAAATCTCTCGCACCCGGCATGCGGGCGCTATCGACTAATGAAATTGCGCCATTAATCTGGTAAAATGTAATTGCTAGTTTATTAAAGGTAAAACTGTTTGTCGTTACCTAAAAGTGAGAGCGACCGATTAGGTAGTAGCTACAAAAAATCTAGAACTTATGTAAATTCCCAAAATGAATACTACGATACCACAGATAGACTAACAAAGCTAAAAACTGAAAACAACTCTCATTTGCATTGGGGGTTTAAAAAAAGACCGTAATCAGTGCTGAAAAAGATTGTAATACTTTTTTATTTAATGATCTTCATTAAGCCGTACTTAAACAACCGACTTTCTACTTCGGAACTTCAAAATATAATTAAATACGCTAGGTATATAATTTAGCTTAAGTACAAACGCCGTGTTTCTCGAAACAAGATCCTTAAAACGAGATTCAGTAAGAAGAGACTGAGTCTCTCCAACGTCCTAATAATAAGTAAAAAAATCAGAAGAATTTAACAAGTGGTGTTTCGTAGCGGCGAAGGACAGCGATGACAAATGCTCCCTCGGGCCCGCTCCGCTGAAACTTGGACTAAAAATCCCGCAATGTTCACCAACTTATTCCTACTCATCTGTTATGTTTCATTTGGGTCGAGTTTAATGATAAAAATATTCAAGCTACGCTTAGCCTATTGTTGTACGTTTTTATTGTTCAGAACCTTTGTTTCATATAAACCGAGTGTACTCGATACGTCATCAATACAAAGGCCAATTGTTTCATACTTTATTAGAATTACAATTTCGTTCGTTTTCAATAATTATTTTATGTGTTGCTTCCCTGGGCGGTGTGTAAGACGAAATGAGGTCTTTTATTCAATTTATTAGAAAGTAAATTACCATCGTATTGCCGTGAGTGCTTCAATTTCGCTTGTTTGAATTCGTGACGTCGTGTAATCACAAGGCTGTCGAGTGACACGTGCGCCAGGTTACTAATACTTATCATCCGTTACAACTTATGTACAGACTCAAGCATTGTCTGGAACAACGTTATTATTCTCATCAGATTAATGCACGAGTATCAACGCGAAAATAGGATAAAAAACTTTTCGTTCTTACCGCAAAAATCCATTTCCAAGTTAAACAGATCTTTTCGCGTTTTTTGCTCATTGAATCTGAGAGTTTTTGTTCCATATTTTTAAAGATTATCACGGAGTTCATTTGGAACTTTACCTTAATGAGAAGTGTAAAGCAGATATCTAAAGGGGTAGGTGTAAATTAAAGGGGCCGGAAGACGTTAAATTCTGGACGGAACTTTTAATTACAATGAGTGACCTTCGTTATCATTAGTTATTTAAGTTTGATTGAAATTGGAATAATTTGGAGGCCTTTGTAATTTAAAGTTAAACGAGTCACTTATTGAGGAATAACTAAATGCATTTACTGATAAATTAAAGCATCAAATAAATGGAATTCTTTTTTGGAGGCTCACTTACATTTTTGCTTTCAGCTTGAATTTTTAGATAGAGAACCTTACATGAATATGCATGTAGAAGTCGAGTAACTAAAGGATTATTAAACACCTCTCGGGCCAAAATGCGGAGATAATGACTAGAGCCTCAGAAAGGGTCTAGATATTTTGTAAATCTTAGGTAAGACCTGACTAAGGGATTTGATAGACTTTGGAAACCTTGGGCCTAAATGGACGAAACGAGTTGTCAAAATTTAAGAGGTGGAGTATGTAAGAGGACATTGTAAATTGACGTACAATCTTTAAGTAAAAAACCTTTTGACATATGAAACTTGAGACCTTGAAACTGACTTTTTGGGCACAACGTTACGTGACAATTTCTACCGTAAGCAGCGTTAAGGAACTTCGTTCCAAAAAAAAAATATCCACTTATATGTAGATAGATATCTACAAATAAAATTAAACAGCGTCTCCGCCATAAAAGCAAACACAGCTATCTTATAAAAGGTCGACAAGGGATGCGGGGTTCAGTGTGTGGGCAAACGAAGGGATGACAACGCATCATCCCAAGCTTAACTACACTTTTGGCAATTATAGTGCCGTAACTGTTTTGATTCGAACTTAGCAGGAAACTCTGAGTTGATCGAAACGTAGGTTTGGTGGGGCTGATGTTCAACTGTTTTCAATTGAGAGAGACTGATTACAAGCAGTAGTCTACGTTGCCCACGGTCAAATGAATAAATTATAGTAAGTTTAAGCAACAACGCAGAGAAATATGCTGCAAGTTGCTTTTATAAATGTACCACAATTGAACAAAAGAGATACAAAGTCAGCTGCGTTTGTTATGTTTCTACAAACCTTAGATTTCTGAACTTCGCTACAATGCGTCCGACAAGCGAAATTTACTCACCACGATGAATGATATTTGCATGTATATGCGTGTTGGAATTAGATAACAACTAGGTACTGGAGGCCGTGTTAGTAACCATAGGCACAAGTAAACAAATCCAGGTCCTTAACCATAACAAATAATAATAAGACAGGATGCAGATAATGACTAAGGCTTGTCCATATATGATAGTCGCTACAAGATATAAGCACAGCAAAATTAGATGACTAGAATAAATTAATGTATTTGTCAAGTTGCGAAGCATGTGAGTTGTAGTGAGGACAAGGGTTTTTGGGTTTCGTTACAAACTTGCAAGCGGATAAAACAACGAAACGATAAGCCTATCAACGAAACTAACCAACCAATCTAATAATAAGTACCTCAAACTAAGTTACAGGATTCCCTTATCAATCACAACACCTGCTCGCAAGAATTTGTTTTGTGAATAAACTTTATCAATCAGTTCTCAAAACTCTTCTAGGTACAGTTGGTGTTAATTTATTCCAAAACCGATTTATTTTCCTATAGCTATGTTTCATTGAACATAATTAAAATTGAGTATAATTGTGGTTCGAATAGAAGGATACGGAAGGGACCGCTTGCTACGTGCTTGCAAACTAATTACAAATATTATAATTTATTGCCAAAATATATGGGGAATATTTTGCGAGTTAATTATCTGATAATATTTTGGCAAAATATTGTGCCGTGCGGACTCTGGGTGGGGAGGTACTTCATTCTCCCCTAGGGCGTCAGTTATCATTGAGTGAGAGAGTAGAATCTGTCTGGATAGATCTGCCTCTACTAATTCTGCAGGGTGAATTATATGTATACGTAGCAGGCAGATTGTATCATTTGTCATTATACAAAGGACGCCATCCGTTTACAAAAGCTCGCAATTATGCAAAATGCCGAAGACATAATGTAAATTGCCTTGTCATGATATAATATTCGACAACAATTTGATGGTATTATACTTATTACGCTATATATGGTCAGTCAAAAATTGACACTCAAAACGTCAATTTTAAATCGAAAAAAAAATGATTTTGTAGGCAGTATAAACAGTAGGTACCTATCTACCATGATATTGTTGTTATTTTGCCAAAAGAGGCTTTAATGTTGCAATGTTGATGTTTGACTGGATCTGCCAAACTGATTATTTTGTTCATTTATTATTGTTGAGGTCACCCGGAAACGGTAAAAAATGGTTTAAGTACCGACAGAGACGATTAAAGCGTTAGGTTATTGAAAAACGAGAAATAAAATGGTTTTCAAGAGTGTCCGTGGAGTTTTTTGCCCGTTTTTCTCCATAAGAACCTACTGAGCTTTGAAATGGGCAACTAGCTTCATCTTTATGACTGACCGACCGGGCGACCCCTTGACAATTCAAAATTGCCTGTAATTGGTTTGTTTGAAATAAATGCTTTGAGATTTGAGTTTTTGAGTATTTTTTAAATATATATTAATTTTATGACATAAGTAACATAGACTGTACTTATACTTTTATGGGATGAAATTGCAGAGCCATTTCTGTGTACTTCGAGCCAATACCAGAGATGAAACAATAATTCACTGTCAGTGTTTTATCAAGAAAAAATAAAAGATGAAATAGTTGGAAGGATTTTTCCCAGTTTCATAGAACGTGTTACAAATGGCCTAAAAACTACATTGTAAGATTGTACGGACTCATCCCATTTTTAGCTTCGTCCTCACTATTGAAGGACAAGACGTGCACTCGACCAAGATTCATGTTTGTAATTTCTTTTTATACAACTGTCCGCCATCACCCAATTACGAAAATCCTATATTTTTTTCAAACTTGTCAAAAGCAGACATTTTAATAACTCTCTTAAGTTGGTAAAAACCAATTAACGTTTGTAGGAAATGCTGTTAGCGGTGACAAATAAATTATTTCTTTGATATCCGCGGAGTAGGTATCACTTAAGCAGCCTGGCGACGGACGAGGAAATTCATATTTTTCTCGTATCAAATACTTTTGATTAATAATCCTGCCGCGAGAAGACAGCCGTATTTTTCTCACCATAAGTTACGATTCATTCGTATATGTTAATGTGGATCTTTTCATTCGAAATACGTTTTTCTATTTCCTCTATTATTCTTTTTTTTTCAATATATTTTTACTTTTTTTCGTTTCAGTTCATTGCAAGACGAGAGAAAATACAGCTTTACTGTATACATTTTTTTTCTAGGGCAAATTGTTATGGATATCCTCCATCTAGGCAGAACGGAGAGTTATGTCATACTCCTACCGACTAAAATCCATCTCATTGCTCCTCCTACGATATTTTTTTTAAACATGACAAATAAAAAAAAAACCCGTTATATTTATAACAACTATACTCGTTGATGTAGAAATGGTTAGCACAAACTACGTAAGTTGATGCAAAGCATATACATAGAATATTAACTTTGACATCCAGTGTGAAATATTGTGTGAGTTTTCCTCAACTTTGCAAGCGCACACAAGTTTTCTATTTCTGTGACAAAAAAAATACGAAGATCGAAAATATTTTGCATGAAGCAGATTCATTTATTTAGTCATTTGTTATTGAATACAATAACAAGCATTCTATATATACAGCATGTATCAGTTAGTAAAATGATCAAAATTACCTAAGCTTCAATATCGACTCGACCCAAATTTTAAGATTACGCTGTTGGTCACATGGAGAAAGTTGTTCATTTTGAGGGTCTGTAAACACCACACCGTTCTGACACATGCTGTATAACTAAAGAGAATTTAATAGTTATTACCTTCTTGTCTATTTATTTACGATGATTTAGCTGGTTTCTTGATAATAAAATTAATATTATCAAGTTTATGTGCCAGCACACTATTATTTATTTTCCAATAAACTTTTACGCAAATGTTAGATCGAATGTAATGTTTTAGATGAATCTTTTTTTTCTATAAAAAGGCTAAACTGGAGGTACCCGACGTCACCTGCGGGTATTAAAAGGGTTATTAGCCCCTTCTAAGTTAAGGATTAAACGACCATGACAACACCGGCTTTTAAGGGGGTCGGTATGACAAAAACTGCCTTAGGCGTTCGAGACCCTTGTTTTTTTAAGCCCTCTCTTTTTTATGTGACAAATTATACGTCTGAGGACACCCTAATATTATGAGTGACGCTGTTCAGAAATAAACGGGACTAGAAAAAAAAAACTTTAACAGTACAGAGGGATTTTATGTCAAGATAATGTAGACTTGTGTATTGCCATTGTTGCTTAATGAGACTAAACACCGACCTTGAGATGTTACTATTGTAGAAATACCTATCAATCTGCCTAGACCTTTCCCTTGGGGTCGGCCTCCAATCTAATCGGATGTAGCTGAAATACCAGAAGTTTACATGGTTATACAAAACTTCTTGGTTAACATTTAAGTAGTACTAACCTAGGTGCTATTTAAATGTTAACAAAGAAGTGTGTTACAATATTGTCTACGTACCATACGTTTTCGTTTTCTAACCATTCAGAAATAAGTCCATCGACTACATCGGAAACAAATTTAGACCCGTTATGTGACCTTCCCCAACCTTACTATTCCACAATTCCCGAAATAAACTTTTTAATTTTTTTTCTCAGCCCGTATTCTCTTGCGCACTTTGGGGTTTTTAAATATGCGCTACAGGGTGTTAGGGTAAACACCGTTATCCTTAAAACCAGTGGTTTGGTGTCATAGAACGTAAAATCAATGGCAAATTACGCCTTTTTTTATTTATTTTAAATTACATTTTACCGCTAGTGTATTTCACCCTTTCACCTATGCGCTAGGGCAACGAACTTGCGTCTCAACAAGGGTGTGGGGCGCGGGATGTGACCTGTCCGGCCCCGAGCGCAACTCTTCCCTCAGTCAGTTAGCTGTTTCGCTATTGCTAGCGGCACAGTGTCGGATAGAAACTTTTAAAAAGCTTTAAATGAAAATAATGTATTTTTTTGTTGTTACTCGGTCATTTATTTTTATATTTAAGTCAACTACCCATGGTTTGAGTGACAACGGTGTTTTCAACACTCAACTAAAATAATGACAGTGACAATGCATTGCTTTCGGCACTTTATCCGATAGTGATAGAATGCCGCTAGCGGCACTCTATACACTGCCTAAAAAAATTAATAATAAAATGAAACGTATAAATAAATGACATATCCACGTTATGTTAGTCCGGTGACATTTCCGCGTAGTGTATTTGTTCTCTATAGTAATGAAAGAAGGCCGCTATCAAAATAGATTGTTATAGTTTTTCTCACTAAGATATTCCATTCTCATTTAGTTTTCTTACAAGATATTACTTAACAAAAGCTATTACAGTTCTTACAATGATTGTTTTAATTAAAGCGGGTTTTTTTACCCGACTACGGCGAAGAAAAAGGAGGGTTATGATTTTGACCGGTATGTATGTATGTATGTATGTTCATCTGTTCCCTTGTATCTTCTAAACCACTCATCACAATTTGAAAAATAAGGTATCGTTAGAAGCGTCTTGATTGTCCGCTGGCTTATAGGCGCCATTTTAGTATTTAATGTGACGTCACATTAAATACTAAAATGGCGCCCTCTAGAGGAAATAAAGTCAGGAACTAAAAAAAATATATTGTTTAATCGTACTATGTTGGGTATCAAATGAAAGGGCTTAATGAGCACATGTCAAAAATATATAATTATATTATAACCCCAAAATAATTTAAAAAAAATTAAGTAATAAAAACTAAAACCCAACTACGACTGAAAAGGTATAAACAAGACACCACAGACAGACAAATTAAAAATCCGGAGTCACACATAATCTGTTCGATTTATGCCGCCCTAACACGTGTGACTCCGGATTTTTAATTTGTCTGTCTGTGGTGTCTTGTTTATACCTTTTCAGTCGTAGTTGGGTTTTAGTTTTTATTACTTTTTTTTTTTCTATCTATAGCTGGCGAAATGTGGGTGTACTTAGGTACACCTCTCCCTATCCCTTCGGGGAATACAGGCGTAACATTATGTTAATATAGTATTAAAAGTTTTATTCAAGTTTTAAGTTATTTTAACATAATTTCAAATAGCTTTAGTGCCCTTGTGTGTAATAATAAAGCTTGGTTTGTCTATATAAATAATGTCAATAAAATACCAGTATTTTTGACACATCGATGATAAACACTTTATGACTAAAAACGGTATGTAACATTCTACCTTCAAAATATTTGTATTTTTATTAACGTGAAATAAAAACCTCTGCCATATTTTCCGGGATTACGCAAATTGTATTGCAAATCATATTTATGGTACAGTACGACATTATGAGTGTTCAATTCATTTTCCATTATAAGGAAGAACAGATAGGGTAGTCAACTGCTAATAAAAATTGTAATAACAATATTATTCAACACAAGACTGCGCTTCGTAACACCATACTGCGCTCCATTAAAAGATAGCTGACGTGGCTCAAAAGGCTGCCCAAATTAAATGGGACTGGGCAGGACACGTCTGCCGTATGCCGGACAAACTGTGGGCCCAAATTGCACAGAACTGGTGCCCTGAGACAGTGAGGCGGGGTCGTGGCAGTAGGAGATGGCGGGACGAGCTGGATAGGTTCAATCAAAATTGGAAGGAGGACGCGCGGGCTCGCGAAAGGTGGAAGGCGTGGAGGGAGGCCTTTGCCCAGGAAAAGGGACAGCGTAGCAAGGAAAAAAAAAATTCCACAACGTAATCAGGAGGCTTACCAACACCTCTTATAACCATACTAGCTTGTGCCCGCGACTTCTTTCGTGTAAAATTTCGGCCTCCGAACCACCGCGTGACATTCACATCGCCCGCCCGCGCTATTACTTCGTTTTTGCTTAGCGTTCTTTCTGACTTTTTTTCATTTGCTCGGCTCCTAATTGTCGTAGCGTAAAGTTAAATAGCCAATACCTTCCTCAAGAATTGGGCTATCAAATGCAAAAAGATTTTTTCAAATCCAACTGGTAGATCTAGAGTGACACGCTTTTCAATGGATTTCTCTAGTACTACCTGTTTTTGTTTTGTATATTTTTTTTAATATAAATAGGCCTATGACGGTCAATTATGGTGGAATCCGACGATCGGCAATATTGCGGACGGACACGCACGGCAGACGACCACGGACCGCCACGCACCGCGACCGAGGAACTTCCGATGTCTGCGATACCCCGCACGTTCACTTTCCCACGGTCTGTCGTCCTGCCTCGTCGGTGTACGTCCGCAAAATCGCGGATCGTGGGATTTCGGTATTACAGCATGTGTGTGTGTGTATAGCATTTGACATTTCATTAGGTTTTTCACCATTGCCTGTCATTCAATGTTCAACAAATTGTGTCCAGATTTTAAATAAAATTAAAAATTGTCATCAACCCTATTGTGTTCGTTTACACAATAACGCGGTATACAATAAAACAATGCAAGATTGCTAGTACTCGGTGTTGTAAATCACGTGAATGTATGTATGGAAATACACACGGTTTTATTGTAAAAAAAATGTGGGAACTTATGAATGTGTAATAAGATGTTTGAATTTTTATAGTGGTTTGGTTGTTTCTAATGACACTTGTGTTGAGAATGGATCTATTCTCAATTCAAATAATAATAATAATAATATTTTATTCAAAAATAACCAGGCATAAAAATTAGTATAGTTTTGCTTAAATGTAAATTATTTTTCTAAGACTTACGTGCCTGAACTAGGTTATCCTGTGTTTCAGGCGAGAAGAGCTAAAAATAGAGTTATAAAATAAATAAATAATCAACAAGTTGACAATACATCACTAACTATGTTGAATACCTTAATTCTTAGTTTCTAAATTCGAAAAATATTTAACTTTAGTGAAGTTTGTACATTAGAATATTTACTTTAACACAGTCAGTAAATTCTCTGTTGAATGGAAATGGATGCTCTATAGATTTTTATTTATGTAATCATAGGTTAACTGTCGAAAAGTACATTCAGTGCATTTGTTGCCAGTCATGAAAAATCTCACGGCATGTGAAGTTAAGTCCCATGGGCGGCTTTAAAACTCTGACACTTGGTGAGTCATTAAACACACGAAAAGAAGAAGATGAAAAATCTATAGGGCAAAACGTGGTTTTAAAAGAAATAACTGGAAAGTATTCTATTTGATTTCAATCTTCCTTTTGCAAGACTTCAAGAGCCTTTAGTTCTATTATGTTCACAATTCTGTGTTATACTAATAAGTTCATAATAGATCATTTTGATAACATTGGTATTCAAATTCCAGTAAAATATGATGTGTGATACACGACAAGCCAAATCAAAATCACTTCAAGTGCCACGCAAAAGTAACTTCTATGGCAGGCGTACTGCTTCTTTCTTAATACCAAATTTACTAAACCAAATACCTGTAGACATTAGAGACTCAATGAATAGTAAAAATATAAAGCGTAAGTTGAAAGACCATTACATCAACTCGATTATAACTTAGCGCGTTGATCAAATCTCAGGCTATGGCATGCTAAGACAGACCCCGGAGGTCTAATTGTGTGCTTTTTTTAAGGAACTTATTGTACCAAATTTATAAAGAAATAAATAAAAAATAAAAAGTACCTGTTTATATGCTATGTAATAACAGCCGCTCGGGTCGATCCATCAGGTTAAGCTACGCTTGCCGGGGTTGGTCCGTGGATGGGTGACCATTTTCACATATCGAGACTCCTCCGTGCCTCGGAAAGCACGTTAAGCCGTTGGTCCCGGCTGTCATTTGTGGATCTTTGACAGTCGTTACGAGTCGTCAGAAGCACGAAAGTCTGACAACCAGTCTAACCAAGGGGTATCGTATTACCCAGTTACTGGGTTGTGGAGGTCAGATAGGCAGTCGCTCCATGTAAAATACTGGTATTCAGCTGCATCCGGTTAGACTGGAAGCCGACCCCAACATAGTTGGGAAAAGGCTAGGCAGATGATGATGACCTGTTTTCTAATTTTATGGCTACATTTTAGTTTTAATATAATTAGTTGGCTAACACCAACCAACATTAACACACAATTTGAAACAACAAAATCCCCTTTTCAATAACACCAAAACCGCACTATCTATTAAATGAATAATCAGTACTGTCAGCGTATCCGATAATTAGGCCCGCTACAAACTTCCTGCGCATTATCATGACAAATGAGACTTCACTTTGCAGAACGATCGCGGCGCGTGTAGCCGGCATTAGCATAATATGTGCTAATTTATGACGTCACTAATAGACATCGATCTAACAAACGCGAATGTCCAGTTTTGGTGGCGAGTGCTACGCATTTATTAATGTTGATTAACTAAGTGGTATGGGGGCTTTAAATTATGTGGATACATATTAATTGTAATGTTTGTTGGTTTTGTTATGTTATCTTGGGAAATCCTGAATGATCTTTAAATTGTATAAAAGTACAATTTGATGACAAAATTTTCTTACACGCAGTCGTTGCGAGGCATTATAAGGCATCATTAAGTTCGTGTTCATTTTTGACACTTGATAAACTTCCGGGTGCTATACGACCTGCCAGGGTTGCGGGTTAGTCCGAAAGGGATACCAGGACCTTGGCAACAGGCAACTGAAGGAACACGGGTGGGTTTTAGTCAGTAAAAGTCTGACACACCCTTCCGCTCCACCCAGAGCGGGAGAAGTCATTGGATGATTTCCCACCCTC
Organism: Lithophane socia; assembly: GCA_947522985.1. NCBI lineage: Eukaryota > Metazoa > Arthropoda > Insecta > Lepidoptera > Noctuidae > Lithophane > Lithophane socia. The sequence continues at coordinate 6,352,355 of OX383267.1, forward strand.
AAAAAAAGGGTGCTATACGACAATTTGTAGGTTGTTAAACCATATTATGCGGACGCTTGCATTATTTTGGGTACCACTCACTCATTAAAATAACTTAGACTTACCGTCTTCACTTTTAAGCCAAGCGCCAATGTGTGCTTACACATTACAGCTACAACAGGCCGCAGCGCAACTCATTTTCTGAGGATTGAGGATTTTTTCAATGCGGTGCGCTGCGGTGCGGGCCGCCCTAAATTGTGCTAGCCTTTATTAATATTTTTTTCTGTCCATAAACGTTTTTTTCATTTGTTCACACATTTGGCAAAAAGTATGGTCAAAATCAGTAGACTTCCAACTTTCCACTAGAAAACTAAATAAAGTACTAGGATACACGAGAAAACTCAACAGTTCCACTAGTGAATTTAAAAGGAGTTCGTCAACTTTTTATCGCTCGCGCCAGTTGTAAAAGCGGGCACAGAGAATGCAAGTCTTGCAGTCTTTAAACTTTTAAGTATTCCGTGTGTACCGACCCCGTTTTAAACTTCGATTACCTTCAAAAGGAAGCTTTGACAGTAGTTAGGTATTTTTATCTTTGTAAATGTTTCTTTTTTGTAAGTTCAACTTGTAAAGTTGTATTTTTGACACGTTCTAATATTTTTGTATTTTTGACGCGCGCTAACACTGGCTACCTCCACGTAGCCAGTCTTAGAGCACTAAACTGATTCTGTAATGAATTTATTCAAATAATCCTACTAATACTATAATTGTCAAAGTTTGTGTGTTTGGATGTTTGTTACTTAATCACGCAAAAACGGTTGATGGGATTTGGATGAAATTTGGCAAACAGATATGATATTACCTGGATACACATAGGATACTTTTATCCCGATATACGCACGGGATCGAGACTAACGCGGGTGAAACCGCGGGGCGCAGCTAGTGAATAAACAATTACAGCCTTAGGACCATACATATAAGAATAAAAAAAAAAAAAAGGAGAAAGATAAAGAAATATTAACCCATCTTCGATAAAATATTGCAACAATGATTCAAGAAACAAGACTGCCATTTATTAAAGGACATTAAATAAAGGTTACCTGGTAACCTTTCCTTCCCAATTAATTTGTTGTTAATAAATCAGTCCCAAAATCGAAAACAGAACTAATTCGTTTCTAAGAACTTGTTACCCATTAATTAATATTAATAAATGACTCGTTAACTTTCAGGGAAGGACTCACTGAACAAACGATTGTTCTAATACTGTTCAATGTCCGGAAGAAAATTGAGTCATTGTTTCTTAAACTTTTTGTGTAGAATCAAGAACTTGATAATAGAATTAAGGTAAAATAGTAGAAAGCCAGTATTAAACATTAAATATTTACTGAAAAGGCTCGATAATTTGATGTTAACTCACTAATAATTAATAATTTATATAATAGTTAAATCGCACAGTAATGTATTACAAACAATAATCACACACAGATTAATAAATTATTAGTAGATTAAAATTTTACTTCCATTGGCAGTGCATTGACGGTTTTGTTAAATGCTACGACTGCGTAGCACATTAGCTGCTACGAAGCCTACGCCGTAGCTTACGTACCTCGTAGCAATAAAGTAAATGACAAATTACAGCTGCGTATCCCTCCGAATGGAGGTAAGTACATCGTTTATGTTATATTATGTGACTGTTACAAGTTGAATTCCCAGATTAGTATGGTTTAATGGGAGTTTTGGGTTAGTTTGCAAAAGTTTTTATGAGTTTTTTTTTGTCCTTTTCCGGGTACCTGTGTAATACAAAGTTGCCGTGGATTTCAATGCGAAAGAAAAGAAATAATTCGCTTTTAGAAACGATTACCCGTTTGTTTCGACTGACGGGAGCTTTTTAATAATTGATTATTTTGCCCAACAATGTTTTTTTCGTGCAAAATATTCAAAAACGCCAACTTAATATTGACCTCCCGTACAAAATTGATAACTGCCGAATTATTTTCAGTAGCACGAGGAAATTGAAAACTTTCCGGCGTGTCACGTTTTTTGTAAAAAATAAGATATTCAGCCAGTGACGTCGGCCCGGTATAAAACTCCCCCGAACTGAATAGTTCGTTCGAAAGCGGTAAATAAATTCCCCGGGTGTGATTTTTTATTCCTGCAACGTGTAGTCCCGGATATGTTTGTTATTGAAACATAATCTCATTTCCCTTTTGAGTGCAAAATAAATTTTAGTGTTCCCCGATACGGCTGCGGGCGAACGCTGAATACAAAGCATGTTTGCAACTGATTTTTAATACAACCGTTTTATATAATACCTTCATAAACTAGTTGTTTATCACGGTTCGCGGCCGTTTGCCCTTCCAATGGATAGGAAAGCCATCCTTTGACATCGTTTTTGTTGTATTTTTTATTCAGTTTACATGGATATCGGAAATTGTTTCTTTATACAAACTTTTTACGATGTTTTATTATGGTTTGTTCTTCTTGCAAGAAAAACGTATTTTTATATTTTCTGTTTATTTGTCGCAGTATGTGTGATATTGGCACGTTTATGTAGCTAACATCTGTCTCCCTGCCACGATGTTTCTTTGCCAGTCTCAGAACAAAAATGTACTACTTTTGCATTAATTATTGTATTAATTTTACGGATGGAGTAAACATCGAAAGTGCCTTCGTATTTCGACAATGATTGTAAAATCAAAAAACAAAAAAATCATTTTGTTTTATATAATTACTGTAGTTATTTGTAATGATAATACAAGCGACCATCCAAAATCTGCAACTTCCAACACACTAAGAAGTTACGACAAGGTGTCTGAATTCCGTCTGCCCAGTAAATCCGTCCTAAGCTCCCGTCCACAGGCAACACAAACAGAGACACAAGAGTTTACTCTGACACTAATTTCTGCGCTATTCATACTTGAATTAATGAGCGAGACGGAGAATGTCGGACACATAGACACACACATACATATGCATGTACGCTAGTGTTGTAATGTAAACTGCCTTTGTTTGCAGTTGCCTAACTACGCCACTTGGTATATTTTGTAGGGATTCGAGAGCGTATAGCGTAAGTTTGTAGTAAGCCGATTATTATAACTGTTTTGATATGATAAGTGGGCGATGTAGATTAGATGTTTGAACTGGCAATTAGTTGGTCATAATAACTGTGTTAGATTATGTTTAATACAAGCTTATATTGATCTTCCAGTGCAAAGACTTCTTTTGGTACAAAAAAGGCACGCGTTAATCACGACGATTGTTCGATGAGTGTTACAGCGCAGTAATCGATTGAAATATTTCAAGACATTATTCTCAGCCTAAATGAGTAATTCGTCAACTCATCCTACATGCCTACGGCCCATTTAGGACGTTCTTTTGGTTTACTGCAAGTCGTCCTAAATGGGCCGTAAGCATGTAGGACGAGTTGACGAATACTCGCCTAAATAATCATTCAACAAAACTTTATCGTCATAAACCTTGCATTTTCTAGTTCTAAAAATGCGAATGAATAAATTACTATTTGCCAAATTAGCTGAAAATTCGATTCAAAAGATTTAAGATAGCAGTTTTACGAATGATTCTAGAATTTTTACGACCACTTCAGATTTTATGTGTCGCCCGAGGTAATTGCTTTGCCATAGATTAAAATAAAGATATTCCAGTGTTTCACAAGAGATTCAAACTTTTTTAGTGTAGGTAATTTACCTATTATAAATACAGAACGAGAATTTCTGTTTCTTCTTGTATAGAAAGGGAATGTTTCTCACTGCCCCTCAGAAGGGAAGAGTCTGATATAATTTAAAGACAAAAGTTCGGTCATTTTCCTCACTCGAGTACTTTTTATACCCGAGGGGAGGCACAATAGTTGTTCACAAAAAAGAATAATAAATCTATTTCCGAGCTGTAAATCTCTGTGACAAAGTGGTCCGTTGGTTCGTGTTTCACATAAATGTTTTTACCTGTGACCAAATGAGACTGTCGTTCGTAAGGGTAGGGTGAAATTGGATTCATCATTGATTCAAAGAGGTCAACCCGCCGATACCGAACCCGTGTATTTGTGGATCGCGCCGTTTATGTGCAAATACGAGTTTTTATTCAATACTGGATCTGATTGTGGGGTCAGCGCAGTATGCTAAATTTAGGTTGGTACGGATGTCCGCAAATGGCAGCCGTGTACAGCACGTTTAGGGTTATAAAATGTAACCGACGTTTTAAAATAAAAATGGCGAGCGATAAGAGCGGACTTATTTTGAATTTTTCAGATTAAGCTCCAACATTTAGACAGGCTTGAAAAATGTTGTGCCTACAAATATTTTCGTAATAATCAAGAGATGAGTACATTTTTGTTAAAGTTATCTTAGTTGAGAAAATATTTAGTAATTCCGAGTAGTCACAGGAAAATGTTCATCCGTTATTTTAATCAGTCCACAGTTACGAATAAAATTGTTCTAGTAGTAATAGGTAGTGGAAAATGAGGATGGAAAAGAATATTTACATATTTATAAATGTGTTATTATTTCTGCGAAAATAACTTATATAACGTACTTGACTTAAGTCTCTTTCCCGTAAGGTAATCTTCCTGAGTGAAAAATATCCTATTTCACACTTGAAATACATTAGATATAAATAATTACAATATATAAAGGAACACACAAGATATATCTATATGTATGTTATAATGAATCATGGTACAGTATAGGATTTTCTGCCTTGTTAGTCTAGAGGTCGCAAGCGCTACCGCGGAGCTTGAGGTCCTGGGTTTGATTCCCTGGTCGGGCAAGGTGTAAGTTGATTTTTCCACCTCGAATTCCTCAGTAGCAGCCCGTAGGTTGGATTTGTGCCCGGTTGATGGCAATAGGCTCGCCCCCATTACATGGGAATTAAACGTAACTGACCAAATGTGGGCGTACTGTAGGTGCACCTCTGTCTAACCCTTCGGGGAATATAGACGTAATTGTATGTAGTACTAGCTACGCCTCACGGTTTCACCCGCGTAAGACTCGATCCCGCGGGATATAAAGAATCCTATGTCCTATTCCAGCTCATGGTCTACCCCTGTGCCAAATTTCATCCAAATCCATTTAGCCATTTTAGCGTGAAAGCGTAACAAACAGACAAACAAACAAACAAATAAACAAACAAACTCACTTTCATATTTATAATATTAGTTAGGATAGTTATTATGGCTATACTGTTGAATTCGTAAATGTACCTACTTTATCAGGTGTGTGCAGTTTTGAACTCGGATGTACATTAAGAAAAAACGAGGGGCCACAACCCTCTCTTCCAAATACTATTTATTAATCCCCAGTTTGCCAACAATATTTTAAATACCAACCAGATTGACCAAGAAGAAATAGAAAGTGAAATAACAGTAAAATAAAACGATACAGTTCTCATATTGCGCAACCGAGTCCATTGGCTTTTATGAGAGGGTAGATGTTAATGTGATCACTAACATACATATAGTAGGTACCTACCTATAAAACGTACCTACCTAAACCACAGATTAAATAGCTAGGTACAGAAGGTTCCACAAAACGAAAATACACGCACACATAGAACGTATAATATATTATTATATACCTAAAGATCGGTTTACACGAAACCAGAGAATGCACATTCTATCCTCACTTAGTAAATTATTTTTGAGTAAAAAGGGATAGAGCAGTCTTTTGTTGGCTGATCCATACAAAAATGTCAAGAATATCAAGGAATTTATGGTCTAAGTCTACCATAAAGACAGTTCCACTCAATCTGTGTGGTTCTTTCCTCAAAAGACCATTTCAGACACCAATCTACATGGTCTTCACATGATCTGACCAAGATTATGTCTGGACTTTAAAAGAGACTGCAATCTCTGAGTTTGTTTCGGCCTTTCTACTCACAGTAGTCAGATAGGCAATCATGTAGTTTTAAAAATATAATTGACGTATAAAAGTGTTTTTACAAACCTACTTACAGAAATAAAATCATGTATCATTATAATTAAAAAAACACATTTAACTTCTTTGCATCGCGCAGTCGGGTAAAAAAAACAAGTGCAAACGCACTGACGACGTACGATCGGTATTCGCTTGATACCGCTGCCGCTGTACAGTACGCGTCTATGTGTGCGTGCGTCTGTTTTCGTCCGTTTTATAGAGCCGGCCTTCTGTGCCTTTCTATTTTCTGCCTCTTTGGATGCACGCTTACCAAAATCAGGGAGGACCTCTGGGCTGTTTTCGGCTTAATAGAAGTCTGCATACGTGATAGTTTTCCGTAATCTTTTTGTGATATGTGATTTGATTCGGTAATTTTGTGTCGTTGTCGAATACCTTAGGGAAGACTGTTGTTGTTGTGAGATTGAGGAAATGTTTTTGAAAAGATATTCGGGCGAGCGAATCTTTTGTGTATATTTTTTAAACTGGACAAGTTTTAAGCTATATTATCATCATTTTTGTTATAAATAGCTATTGTAAAGATGACACAAAGGGAATTGCCAGTTTCGGCCTGACGTGGACAAGATGCTCAGTAAAAAGTGTTTTAACAAATAAATATACCTGTCCTGATCCTCGTTGCAGGAAAGTTTTATTTGAAAAAAGTTGTATTGTAATAATTATTAATTTTGATTTTGAGCCCAAAGCACCGCCATTTTTTTGTCGCAGGATCGATTCTGGGTTACCATATGGCAGATAATGTTATAGTTAATGTCCACGTTATGCCAGAGCACCCTTACAAACTGATCAATTCCCTTTATTTGTTTTGAGTGTTTTGTTTAGTTTGTATTCAACCATTCGAGAATGTTTATAAAATCGAATGATTCATGAAAGAAATTAATTAAAAACAAACATTTCAATCGAATGAAACAAAAATAAAACTTACGCTTAAAATTATTAGAGTTAAATCTTCCCTGACACCAGGATACCTCAATCAATATTCTTAACCAATATTGATCAAAACAAAAATATTTCATCAATTTCCTCGGGATTACTCATAGCACAGAAATAAAGGAACTAATATTTGTGTTGAAGTATTCTACCAACAGTTCTGTAAATTAATTTCAAAACTTTGCTCAATGTACAGTGTGTGACAACCGCTACAACAATAATTTAAAAAAGTTATCAAAACACTCGAGATAAGGCAAGTTTTATGGCTTGTTATATTGACTAACTTCAGTGTTGTGTAATTCAATAAAGTGTTAATGTAATAAGCAATTTAAATCCATAATCTCGATCGAAAACAGTGAAATACTACGGACTTATTAGTGTTTGTGTGTGGGTACTTGACTAAACTTCGACACCGTGAACAAAGAAACTCATAAGTAACGAGTTATTACATTTTTTCGTCAAGTGCATGAGCTTTAGAGTACAGATCTATAATTTCATACGTAATTTATAAGCACGAGTGGACGAGTGGTGGCCGTTGGCACTTTTTGTCACAAACAAATTGTGTACGGCGCGACCCAAGTTCGGATCCTACTAACTGCAAAAATTTTAGTAATTTGTTAACATTTGCAAATTTACTATTTCTCCTCTATTGAACAAAATATTAAAACTCTGTTCAATAAAATGTCCCGTTCACCTGCTAATAAGTTCCATTCGGAATCTGACCTACACAAAGCTTCTGGAACAAGCAGTGATTCGAGCGGCGCGACTCGCAAGCCCAAACGTAAACAACCGGATTCGGAATGGTCGGAAGCAATTAATGCATTGGCAATGGAGTTTAAGAATACCCTTAATGAATGGCGGCGAGATTTGGATAGTAGCATTATTAAGATATGTGATAACGTTACCTCAATAAAAGATGAACTATCGACAATTACACAGACCACAATGGAAATTAAAAATGACATTCAATCTTTGCGTTCCGAGCAAACTGTGATAAAGCAGAATGTTTCTAAACTGGAGACCAAATATCAAGATCTTACGCAAGAGATTGACCATCTAAAGGACTCGATTCGATTTGTCGGTGATGAACAGTCTGATATCTCAAAACAAGTTGGTCACTTTAGTAAACAAATTCAAGAGTACACTGAATCTAAACATATGATATCACAACTTGTCGCTAAAATCGACTCCCTGGAACAGAGCGCTCGTAACTGCAACATTGAAATTTGTAACATCCCCGAAAGGCGTAATGAGGACCTGGTTGCACTTATGATCAATATTGGTTCCGCCATAAATTGCAATTTAAAGCAGAGCGACATAATATCAATACACCGGGTTCCACACGCCCACCGAGATACTGATAAACCCAAGAATATTATTGTAAAACTGACCTCACGCATATTACGGGATAATATTCTTAGCGCTCACCGTTTAAATAAGGGGCTCAATACCGAAAAACTGGGCTTAACGGGTACGTCATTTCCTATTTTTTTGCACGAACATCTCACTTTAAAAAACAAAAGGTTATTTCGTGAGTGCCGAGATGCAGCAAAGGCGAATAATTACCGTTTCCTGTGGGTTAAACACGGAACCATCCTCGCTCGTGAGAATGAGGGAGCAAAATCATTCGCAATTAGATCCCCAGAAGACATTGCTAAGATCAAGCCCGGCCAGTCAACCCCCATTCCCGAGATCGAAAAATAAGCGTATCCAAGTAAAATTCATTAGCCGTCTGTGTATTTGTTTTGTAGTTTTTAGCGATTTGAGGCTTGGAATGGTGACTTTGTGTTGTTTATATGCAATCTACAGATATCTAAATTATTCATTGCCTCTTGCTGTTAAGTTAATTTATAGGTTAAGGAAAAATGCGTATGTTAATGTTTATATAGATTCAGCCAAACATAATCAGCCGAGAGACCGAATTGTTAACTCTGTTGTCATAATTTCTACTCAACTGCTACTTTGTTATGGCTTCAAGTTTAGGTTAATATATTGTATGTTCTTAATGTATCTTCGTTTCTTGGATGTTAGCTATGCCATTAAATGGTATTATAGAATTTTATTCTGTCTGAATGTTAGCTATGCCATTAAATGGCATTATAGAATTTTATTCTGTCTAACTGCTTGGTATTGGAATTGTTTGTTAGTATCTAGATATTTCTTACAGAGTAGTTTGTGTGCATGTAACTCTGTCGTGCTGTACTCGATCAAGTTGAAATATTGTGCTCTTTTGTTGTTTATTATTGATACATATGATGCTGGCTTGATATCTTGTTGTAAAATAAACCATTTCAATGGCGGATAATTTGATTATTTATTATCAAAATTGTCGTGGGATCCGCACTAAACTGCACATTTTATACATGAATATTCTCTCAAATTGCTACGATATTATAATACTCACAGAAACCTGGTTAACACCTGAAATATTTGATAGTGAGTTCATTGATTCTCGTTACGTGATACATAGGTGCGATCGAGACCGTATGGCCACGAATAAAAAAGACGGAGGTGGCGTCCTGGTGGCAGTTTTGAGAGGATTGCGCTCAGTAAGAATAGTTCCTCGGTTTGCTCTAGAGGCTGACCTGGAGCACGTCCTCCTCAGACTTCCCAGCTCGACAAGGGGGAAGAACCAAATTGTCGGGGCGGCCTACATACCACCTAAAACACCAGATTCCATTTATGTTAAATATTTTGATCTCCTACAACCTCTTCTTAGCGACACTAACGTAGAGCAGTCTTATCTCTTGGGTGATTACAACTTACCTGATGTTGACTGGATTCCCTATAATAATAATGGATCACTATCGGGGCTAGTTTGTAGTGGCAATTCCTCGACTTGCGGACATCTTAGTGTATTTATGTCTTTCCTTAATGCTCATCAGTACAACACTATCAAGAATCTGAGTGGAAAATTATTGGACCTGGCCATCAGTACCAATGAATGTTCCGTTTTCCCCCCCGCGGACTCTTTACTGCAAATCGACAATCACCACCCGCCATTCTGTTTATTGATACCATTTAAACCCCCCCAAACAAACATGATTCGTAAGTGCTTAAAGAAGTTTAACTATTATAAAGCTAATTACGAGAAGATAAATGAGGAATTAAGTGAAATTGATTGGAATGAGCGGATTGGGTTGGAAAACTCCGTAGATGGAGCAGTGAATAAATTTTATAATGTAATTTTTAGCATAATTAAATCTCACGTACCCATTGTCAATTCTAAATCCTCGAAATTTCCAATCTGGTTTTCACCGTCGCTAATACATATTTACAAAAATAAGGCAAAGGCCTGGGTTAAATGGAAGGTGTATCATAATATCTCTGATTATGAACAATTCTCACTATACAGATCAAGATTCCATATTGAATGCAATTCCTGCTACACAAAATACATGGAATCTGTTGAGGACGGCATTCGCAGTAATGTAAAATACTTCTGGACGTACATTGCTAATCGGAGGTCTACATCTGGCATACCTTCTGACATGAAATACAAAGACCAAAGCACCAATGACCCCGAAGAAATTTGTAATTTCTTTTCTAATTTCTTTCATTCAGTTTATGAACAATCTTCCAAGAGAGGTGTTTCATCGAGTGAAGATTCTGAGCGTGGTTCCCTCATTAGTAGTATAGACCTAAGCAGGGATGAAATATTGAGGGCACTCAATTCGTTAGACTCATCTAAGGGTCCAGGCCCTGACGGTCTTCCTGTCACGTTTCTCAAAGCTACCGCTAAAAATATTTCCACTCCTATACATATTTTGTTCAATAAATCACTGGCACAAGGAATTTTCCCCGAGATATGGAAGAGTGCGAACATAACACCAATCTATAAATCGGGCTCTAAGCAGGATGTTGAGAACTATCGTCCTATATCCATTATGTCAGCCCTGCCGAAGCTTTTTGAGAGGTTAGTCCACGATAAAGTATATCCTGTTCTTCATCACGGTATAATTCTACAACAACACGGATTCGTAAAGAAAAGATCAACTACCACAAACTTGGTGACATTTGTGGATTATTTGTTTAACAATATGGATTCTCGTGTACAGGTTGATGCCATTTACACTGACTTTCGAAAAGCATTCGACAAGGTTGATCATGATTTGCTACTGAATAAAATTTCATTTAACGGTATACGTGGTGATTTGCTCCGGTGGTTCTCCTCATATGTCTCGAACAGAACTCAAAGGGTCGTAGTTAACGGTTTCAGATCTGCTACAGCTATTAGTGTAACTTCCGGTGTACCTCAGGGTTCGATTTTGGGACCTCTTCTATTTATCCTATTTATAAACGACATTGACACTTGTTTTCAGAATTCCAAAGTCCTGCTCTATGCTGACGATCTCAAAATTTATAGGTCCATCAAAAATTTGCAAGACAGTAGATTATTACAGGAAGATCTGGATCGTTTCAGTGAATATTGCAGGAACAATAAATTGCAACTGAGTCTGTCCAAATGCTGCTGTATCAGTTTCACGAAGAATAAGAACGTTCTCAAGCACCCTTATTCTTTGGATAATGCTACATTATCTAGGGTGTCCCTTATTCGTGATCTTGGTATTCTCCTCGATGATAAACTTCACCTTGATGCCCACATTAACAAAGTTGTAAATAGTGCGTATCGGATGTATGGTTTTGTGATGAGATCTGCGAAGGAGTTTGTGCGCCCCTCTACCTATTTATATCTGTATAAGTCTCTGATCAGATCGCAACTTGAGTACGCAGTGCCAGTGTGGAATCCCTTTTACAATAAGTATTCAGAAACTATTGAAGGGGTTCAAGGAAGATTTCTAAAAGCCATGCATTACCGTTGCTTCCACACAGTTTTATCTTATGATGATTTACTTAAGAAGTATAACTTACTTGGTCTAAAATCAAGACGCACTCTCCTAGAGACGGTATTTTTGTTTGATTTGTGTAGCAATGTATATGACTGTATAGATATCCGTAATAAAATAAGTTACATAGTTCCTAGAACAACAGTATGCCGCGGGGTGCGCGCACGGCCACTGTTTGCTGTTACCTCATGTCGCAGTAACGCGGGCATGCGAGCACCTCTGCGTCGACTAACTAATAATTACAACAAGCAATTCCAACATATCGATATGTTTGCTCTTTCTGCTGGTAAATTCAAAAATACTGTTTTCAAAACACTTAGTCAACAAAATTCTAATTAATATTTGCATGCTTTGATGATTTTGTATTTGTTTGCTTCCCTTTTGTTTTAATCACAAAAAATGTTTTCAACTTAAATTATTGTTGTAAGTATAAAAGTTTTAGTTTAAATAGCATAGTTTGTAAAGATTATTTCTATTTGTATTCCGTGGAAAATGTTGTTGGTTACACATTTGGCCGTATTTTTTTTGTATTTCTTTCTACACAATGTAATGTGTCACTGTTTGTTTTCCCCTAATAAATAAATAAAATAAATAAATAAATAAATTAAATTGAAACTGAAATTCAATTTCGTAGACTGAGATAGTATCCGTATCGGTATTGTATAACTGGAGTAAACAATATAGTGTATCGCTTATTGTTTGTTAGTTTTCTTTTTATGAGGTAGGTACTATTAGAATGCCTCTGGCAATACTAAGTGCAGGCGCCTACTGTAACATGATCTCCCGCGCCTCCTGCTAAGATGTTCCACGTAAGCGTGTGGGGGTTAAAAAGGCTAAGAATCGGGGTCTATCTTCTTGGTTTGGTTGTTGTCTGATCGCATTGCGTCTGCTGGGTCGATAAGATCGCTTTGTTTGCACTTCTATCTTCAATGTATTTCAAGAGATGATGTATCGTTCGCCTTTTAAAAATGTTGCCAGGCACAGCCGTTGTTCATATTCTTTCATTTTGTGAAATAGCTAGGTTTAATAGACATTTTTGCCGTTTGCGAAAGGTATGTGAATATTTGAATGCATCTCATATCTTGATATTAGTTTGGAAGAAGAATGGTAGCTGTCAACGGAAGAATTTATTTGAATGTAGGAACTGCACAAATGCACACTATTCCTACTACGTATTGCCGACCGAGAGGTAAGGCGTTCAAATCCCATACCTCGAGCTTCGTTCGTTTAAATATAAAAAATACTTAATGAAAAGCTACAACTAAACTACAGAAAGATATGATACACAATAAAAAACCCACCAGCTGTGGCAGACAAACATCGTTGACCATTCAACCAAAATATTGGAAACAGCATAGCAGAGATATTTTTCACAAATTCGAAGTTGGTCCATCGACGTGGCAAAATAAAGTTTACCATTAAATATGCCTAGGAAATTATGTTTCATTTATTTTATATAATGTTTCATAAAAGCAATATAAAAATAACACATAAACATAGGTACCTACATACATAATATACTCACGCTTTATTTATTTTTTTTTTTTTTTTTCGAATTTATAATATTTTTATATACAATCTAACACTAAAATTATATACAATCTAACGCTAAAATTATATACAAAACGAAATAAAAATTATTATAGAAAGTAGGGCTCATAGGGCGTCAAAAAATTCTTCCGCATCGCTGTCAGTGGGAAAAGTGCCCAAAAGGCTGGCAGCATTGCCACGTTGGATGGCAATGCTGATTCTTTGACCTAGAAATTGACCAGCCCTCTGGTCACGTGAAGAGTCGACCAACCGCTTGGCGATGTCCCGAAATACTCGATGAGCACTCGGACCCCACGGCCCTAGTGTTTCAACCCCAAACGGCTCAAAAATATAGCTACCAATAAGGTTGTTATATTTGCGCCGTTTGAGGTTTTCTGCACCTGCAGCAGCCGCCCCAGTACAGCCCGCCGTGCTAGGAAGATGGGATGGCGCGAGGGTGTCGACACAGGTTGCATCCCACACCAAAGGCCTACCCAACTTCCAAGGCATTATGGTCATTCCGTCTGGTCTCTTCCCATCGTCGCGTACCAAGCCATTGGGTTCTAAAACAGCTGGCACCCCGGCGGTGACAAGAGCCCGACGGATGATGTCATTAATGCTTGCGTGCCGTGCCAACCGGCCGGCGCTCTTGCTGCAGGAAAGGCCATGGTGTCCGAGGCGGTCGACTGCTTCACCGCACTGACAGCGATGTGGGGCCCCACAAGGAGCGCCCAAACGCAGACTTATAGCGAGCCGGAAAGTGGTATCACCCAGCATAGTGCCTATGTTGGGTGACGGTAGCGCCTGAAGCCAGAGGCCCGACTCCCATTCCCCCACAGCCAGTAGGCGGGCACGCTCAGCAGTATTGGTGGACGTATTAATGAGGTTATTCCGTACCAACCTGCAGAGCGGCTCATCCCACTGTCTCTGGGAGAACGGGTTCTCGGGCTTGTCCGTACCCGGACAGGCCACTTTCCAGGCGTTCATTGCATCAGTCAAACACGGCACTTCAAAGTCAACCTGAGAAGCAGTTAAGATTCTTGTGGTTAACTTTTCGGTGCTGTGGACCGAGGACAGGAACGCCGGTAAGCTTACACTGGAAATTTTGCGGACGCCGAGCCCACCGAAGCGAATGGGTAGTGTAGCTTGCAGCCACGCACGGTCGTCCAATGCCACATTTATGATTGATGTTAGAGTGCTCCGAATGATTTGATCAATTTTGTCTAAAAGGTGTGGCTTTTTCCATAAAGGTGAAGAGCGGAGAAAATACATAAAATTTGGACCGAAACAGCAGTATCTGATGAGGGTGAATGCCGAATGTAGGTTAATTTTAGAAAGTCTATCCGAAATGTCATTGAAATGTTTAATTTTTTCATCAATGAAAGGTGAGAAACTGTGTTCTAAAATTGGGGAACCTAGGAGGTGCAGTGAACTTTTTTCCAAAACTTTTATATCTGGGGCTATTGAGTTAAATTTCTGAATAGTCAATTGTCTGTCAGTATTGTCACAAGGGTAAATTTCGCATTTTGAGTAGTTGAGGTCAAGGCCAATGGATTGGAACTGCTGCTTAAGGAATTGGAGATCTTTTAGGACAGTATCTACGTCACCTCCTAGAGTCCCATCATCTAAATACCATACATTAAATTTTGAATTTAGTTGTTGTATTATGGGGTGAATAGCTAAACTGAAAATGACCGGCCCGAGGGGATCACCTTGTTGGCATCCGACTGCAGATTCCAAAACGTTGTCTTTATAGAGTAATTTTGATGGGTGCCTATAGCACTGCCACAAAAAGCCAAAAATATCCGGTAACACCTTTTTTGCTTCGGCCAACAGAGTGTCCCTGTTAACGGAGTTGAAGGCGTTCTTGACGTCAACCTTGAGGATGACCTCACCTTTACCGGAGTTTAAAAAACTGGAAAGGGCATGTACGGCAGCCTCGCAGCCCCCTTTGGATCCAAAACCAAGCTGTAGGGGCTGGAACTTGGTTTTTAAAATATCTCCATATAGTCTGCAGCATATTTTGGCTGCCGTACGCCTGTAGGTACACCCAACGGCGATGGGACGGATGCCGCCGTCCTTCTTGCGCAGGGCACACAAATTGGCTCCGTACAAGACATCGACGACGGCATCATTCACGCCGCCGTTGAGCATCAGGTTAATTAGAGCTGCAAGCTCCTTCAAAAGTGACTCACCGGCTTCCCCGGCGCCTGAACTCAGTAAGTCTTTTAAATGCTGAGGAGTCAGGCCGTCGAGGCCGCCAGCGGAGCCACTTCGGAAGGAGCTCACGGCAGCAATCAGCTGGGGGGCGGTAACGCTAAGAGGCGTTAAATCCAGATTAGGAGGGAGAGGGGGGTCGGGGAAGGTGAGACCATCGGCAGGCGCTGGATGTTTACTCTCCAGGGCTGAAAGAGTTTCTGGAGAGTAGGGCGCCACCACATCGCTACTGAACAGTAGCCTGGCCGCTCCCCTGATGTCACCTTCGCTTAGTTTAGATTCTACAAGTGAACATATCCCTCTACGTGAAGGGTTATTGGAAACGGGTAATTTTGGGTCTAAAATGAGGGTCGAGTTGTTGCAATTATCTTTAATTTGATTCGTTAAGCTTTTTTTGGTCACCAAATTTTTTTGCACATGCAGAATCCTATAAGGGAAGGTGAGTAATTGCTCCCAGGCACATTGTGAGTTCTCCTGGGTCGCAAGACGGACGCATCGCGCCAAACTCAGTGCAACAGACCGTCTCGCGCCCCGGGGAACTCTCTTTAAAACTGGGGTAGAATTTTTTAATTTTGTTAATGTTTTCCACAAAGTTTGATCCGGAGGTGTTGGGGATGTGGCTGGGGGACACAAAGGTACACTATGAGACTTGTGGATCTTGCCATAGTGTATCCTCAGACCCCGTTCGCCTTTAAAAAAACGTGCCTGTGAGCAATGGGGACACCTCACCAGCTGGACATCAAGCGATGTGGCAGGTTGAGTGGCACAATTTCCGGCGACGCTACGGCCCGCATTGAACATATGAAATAAAACAATTAAACTTACATAGAAAGAAAATTAACAGAAACTATATACACAGACGCACCACTCGGTAAAAACACAAAAGATAAATAAATTAGAAATAAAATTTTTCACTAATATGTCACATTAGAATTGTCATTTTTGACGACTGCGGCGCAATCGTGGGGCCTGCGGCACCGCGCATCCAGGGCGCCGCCCTCACAGCCGTTGCCTTGGTTGCAGGCGTGCGTCGCGTCTTCGCCGTAATATGGTAATATTTTATTTCAAAACTTGCTTCCTTATTATAATTTTTGGAGCATATTAATAACTGAAGTTGTTAACGTTTTTGGAGCAAAAATCAGGGCAAAGTAATAATTGAAATAAATGACTTTGGCTTTGGTATAACACTGAGGAACTATCAGCTACTTAATAATTTATTTAAAACAGGCACAAAAACACTTGCACTTTGCAGTTAATGTGCATAGTTTTTGTTCATATGTCATATTTTTAAAGGAAAAATATTTATAATATTAGTATGGATGCTGGATACTTTTCCTATTATAACCACAAAAACCAATATTTCATCACAGTTTACGCTTTATTTATTTATTTAACTATTTATGTACACACATAATAAACAGACAAGAAGAAAAGAACAGAAAAAAACGTACAAAGGTGATGCTTATTTCTAAAGAAATCTCTTCCAGCACACCTGCGATAGGAAAGTAGATAAGAGATGTAGACACCGTGTGTAAAATTCAAGAGAAAGTAAAATACATAAAATCAACACAATTCACTTAATAAACTAGAACAAATAATTATGATCATACACTTACATACAAATATAAATACTACATACATAATATAAACTACCTACCTTTCTTCCCATGGCATGTAAAAACTACAGAAAAAAACTACTCAACATTTATTTACTTACTTTACTACTTCAGTTTAGTTACCTACTAAAAACTGCTTTACTCAAGCACCGTACCTACTTATATAAGTTTTCTCGCATAACGAGTCTATTCACAACAAAAAATTGCGTTAAATTGGAAAATCAGTGAACAGCAACGTTGAGAAAATTACATTTCTTTCACGCAGTAACTCAGTGGATTGCTACTGAGCGATTTTGTGTTATTATATAAAGAGCAATAGAAAAATATCTAATAAGACGTCAGAGGGGTATACTTCGCCCCTAACTGGGGTAAATTGTAAATTGCGATGGGGTTTATCAAAGCAGAGGTAGTTCTGAGTCAGATGTTATGAATTACCTCTCTAATAAGGTATTTTATAGAGAAATATTTTGACCTTCTAATGATGAACACTTTTTAAATTAATAAACCTCTAAACCTTTTTACGCATCCAATGACGCAAACTGTTTTTTAAATGAGCGTCTTTTTACATTTCGGGCCTCTCACAGTTGGTAGCAGTAATTAAGCTAGGCTTCCCCACCAAACGGGTTAGGTAAGGTAGCTGTGACCAACCCAGTGCGAGCCGAGCGAGTGAAATGAGCGGTGCCGCGGCAACTACCGGTGAGCTGTTTAGTATTTTTAGGTCCCCAAAATCAGAATTACTTATTAGAGGTTCACAAAAAGTGGCGCATTCATTGTGTTCAATAATGTTTTAAGGAACGCAAAACGGAAATTATTTTAAGTTCGATTAAATATATGTCTATTTTTTATGCAAGTTGTAGTAATACATAAGGAAAGTTTTTTTTTTTTATTGGTTCGCCATGAATTGTTTACACAAGCTATACGAGTAGGCTAGGTAACATAGGAAAGTGTGCATGTAACAGTGCAATAATCACTTACAGGCAAACTCCGCCTGCTTCAAGAAGTTGTACAAATAAAATATTTTAGTTAGTAGGTCAAATAAGTTACTAATAAGATAGATTTAACCTATCTACTATAAGCCCCACGAT
Organism: Lithophane socia; assembly: GCA_947522985.1. Classification (NCBI taxonomy): domain Eukaryota; kingdom Metazoa; phylum Arthropoda; class Insecta; order Lepidoptera; family Noctuidae; genus Lithophane; species Lithophane socia. Next base: position 6,370,495 of record OX383267.1, read on the forward strand.
TTTGTTTTCATATCAATCAGTAAGTTAACAACATAACAACTCATAACAGGATCGACATAATCGTTGTTTTACTTTTGTTGTCAGAATAATTTGGCCTCGAAACCGTCTCAACCTCATTGATATTATTGTGATTGTCTTCACTTTGTTAATTTTAAATGTTACATAAATGTGATAAAGTGTATTAAAGTAAATGTAATTAAGACGAATGATTTTATGTCTTTTCCTAGATGGAAAAGACATAAAATCATTCGTCTTAATTACAATTGTTGTACAACTTTATTAGACTTATTCGACAGTCGATTAACATTGTTGATTCTAATTTGAATGAAGTATTTCCCGTGTTCAATCAAATCACAGATAACATGCTTGCTTAGAGTCATTATAAGTTCTTTTAACAATGATAATCTAGAAAATAATTATTCAAGAGGAACCTTGTTAAAAGAAATTATCATCGTAACGAATATTATAAATGCGAAAGTGAGTTTGTTTGTTTGGTACGCTTTCACGCTAAAACAGCTGAACGGATTTGTATGCAATTTAGAACATGGGTAGGCCATGGCCCGGAGAACGACATATACTACTTTTCATCCTCGATTGCAGACGAAGTCGCGGACAAAAGCTAGTAAGAAATATAATTAAAATGCAGATAAACAACGAGATTGTAGAATTATTCATTAATTAGAAAATATACTGTAGGTACATGTAATATTTACTGAAAAGAAAACAACAATGGAAATCCAGTCGTAGCATTTTGTCTTATTCATTGTCTTATTTTGAGTAATACTTGAGTATCAGCACGTGTATAATAATAATTGTTGCTATAGCTACGTGTCTAGTAACTGCTAAGTGTGTTGTTATTGAATTTAAAGGCCCTTGAATACTTCTTTAGGCTTTGGAAGAGTGGGTGTCTATAGTTTGCTCATAATAAGCTGTTTCTCAGCACTTTCAAGACTGAAGGGAGAATTTAGGCTTGTTGCTTTTTTATTTTCTTTATTAATAGCTTCTACCCGGGGCTTCGCCCGCGTTGTGTGTCCATAAAAAGTTGCTTATGTCCTTCTCCAGGGTTCAAAGTATCCCCATAACATAAATCAAAATGGTTCAGCCGTTTCGCCGTGAAAGCGTGGCAAACAAACAAACTCACATTCTCATTTATAATATTATGTATATAGTTACGTTAGGATATAGTTTAGTTTGTATCCCACTGTTGGGTAAAAGCCTTTCTTTTTATCTGTTTAGCTTGTCATGTGCAAGTTTGAACATTCATGCCCTAAAATAAATTAGTAATTTTGTTCCAGATTTGTTGCGCCGTCTCTTTCAAATATGTCTTCTGAATTAAACCAGTAGTTACTGCTATACAAATTACCGTAGTATACCTATTTCAGTCAGCTTCCAGTCTAACCATGCAGCTGAATTACCATCCAGTGTTTCGAACAAGGAGCAAATTGCTACTAAATCAATACTGCTTAATTACGATGTAAAACATCCCGGCTCGCTGTATTCACCTTGAAACCACAGAATAGGTAGCAAATGGAGTATCAACTTAAATGAAAGAGCTGTAAAAAAAATCTGCTGACAGACTTCGTATACAGGGTGGCAGGGACATCGACGCGCAACCTGTTACCATGGATTCAGTACATGACTCTGGACACACCTGCGTTGAAAAATTTCGTCGGTTTATTAAAAAAAAATAGCTGTTCCATGTATTACATTTTACGTTCGATTTTAATTTATGTAACCTAGTTTGAAAGGCACTGGTGTCTGTGATACAAAGGATTTTTCATTAGTACAGGCACCAACGATACAATTTTTCGTGATAATTTTTTACTTGTAAAATGGTTTTTGTGAACCATAAACCTACTAAGTGTTTTTTCTGTAATAAATGTATTTATTATTTTATTTATACATCTTGCTGCGTAGCTATTGCACTTTGGTACGAAACAGTAGATTTTTTTAATAAACGATGAAAAATTTTGATATTTTTTTGTTCCAGAATCATGTGTACCGAAACCATGGTAACAGGTTCTTCGTCGATGTATGCCACCCTTTATTGCCGCGACAATCATTAACTAAAAAACGTCAGTAAAGTCTCCTGTCGTATGAAGTAGATTACGGTGGCATTTCTAACTGGCTAGGTAAAAGGTTGGAAAAGTTTAAAGGGGATTTTATAAGAATAACTTTTAATGTAGGTCTTTTGGAAGAACCTTTTTTGTTGTGGAAATTCTCGTATTAACTTTCTGTTAGGAATGGCGGCGACGGATTTCTACCAACAAGACGGTCGCCATGTTTTGTTCAGCTCATTTTGGGTACGTTCTAGGATGTCCAGTAAAACGTACACCCGTATCCCTTTTGGGCTACAATTTTGGCAATTTCCACGGGAAACAAAATACTCTATCTTTCCATACATATTAACTGGTAGGCTGAACAGGGGCCTAAAACAGTCACATTAGCAATTCCTCTAAAAGTAATTCGTTTCCTGAATTTTCAACTGTCACTAGCAATTCCTCTAATTTGACACAAAAGCAATTCATAATTTGTGGAACATTTTACGAATCTCCATAGAAAACTGTCAAACAGATAAATTATTGCGTAATATCAATCAGCACACAGATCATAATATGAATTGCCAGTTTGTGAAATTTTACAATGATTCATAATGTTTTCCTATTATGATTCTACCAAAGTGACCTTATTATACTTATGTGATTTTTGTACTCCCAAAAGCTCATCAAACAAATCTTGCTTCGTACGTACTTCAAATCCCTACTATTCCTTATCTCGTAACTCGACAGCGCTCATCTCGAGGACTGCGAAATATTCACATTACTAGGCGCGTTGTTTCGGCAAGCGTGTTAATTCCCGGCTCGAAGTAATCAAGTTAGCAAAACTTCGCGACTTATTCCCGACTGGCTAATGAACGAAGTCACTGCAAGTGCACAAGAGACTTCGGACGTGTCTCAAATTACATATTCAAGTCGTTGATGAGCAGGATTTTGTGTGTATTGTTTTGTTATCTTGGAGTATTGTCCTAAAATTCTAATTGTACCTACCTGTCAGTACCTATAAATGGTATCGCTAGTAAGAAGAAAAGAAAGAAAGAAAATGCATTTTATGGCATTACAACAAATAAAAACCCGTCAGGTGCTAGTCGAACTCACACACGAAGAGTTTCATACCGTATTAAAACCGAAAAAAACACGTTTCGTGTATCCCTTATTTACTAACTTTATTTAATTTGTATTATTTGTTGTTATAGCTGCAATAGAAATACACAATCAACACAATAATGTGAAAACAACCGTCTACATAATACGGTTCATGAGATACAGCCCGCTGGCAGACAGACAGATGGCAACCGGACAGCGGAGGCTTAGTAATAGGGTTCCTTTTCCGTTACGGAACCCTAAAATCAACTTAAAAAAAACAGAAAGAAAATATTGCTCATAATACGAAAAGAGCTTGAAACATAATGTCAGATGACAACACAAGGTGATACTGGCTGTTTGTTTCTGAGCTATTGACAGACACTTAAAAAAAAATAGGTAGATTGTTTCCGAGATTTTAAGAGGGACATAAACCATTCGTTGTTAGAAACCTGAATTTATTCCAGTGGGTTGAAATGAAAATAAATGTTGTAAAGAGTAATGGGAGGCTTAACTGTCACTTTGTCCTCCATTTGATTTATAAAAATAAAATGTTTTCTGGATAATTACGGGCAAAGATACAAATTGGGCACTATAATAATGTAGTAAAGTATATTTATGTGGGATAAAATGATATTCCAGTTGTTCTATAAAATGATTTTGCTAAAAAGAACTCTGTTGACTGTCAACATCGACATTTAATTACTTATCACTTATGTACAGTTAAGGAAATTATTTTTTTATCAAATTAACACCCTACATCGATTTGCCGTGTTAGTACTGTCAAAGACTGACAGTTGTGAATTGATTACACGGACAATTTAAGTTGGTATTCAATGTGCTAAACAATAAATTCTCTTGACTTTACCTTCTTACAGTTTACGAATGATATTTTTTTTTTTTTTTTTTTCTCACCGCAATATCCTTATAAAATAATACTACAGAATCTTATTGTCTGGTCATGGGCTCAAAAAAGAATATTGCGGGAGACTGGTGCCTAAGCTAAGCCGGAGCTTGTATTTCAGGCCACCAGGTCTCCGCCCCAAGTACATAAGTGATATGTCGAATGGAAGACAGGATCAGCTGGTGGTCTAATTGGACTGGAAGCTGATCCCAATATAGTTAGGCTAGGCAGATGATGAATGGAAAGATACTAGGATTTTTTATCGAATAGCGCCATGTTCTCCAGCGCATTGTCGCATTCTAACGGGAACAGCACTGCTCTTGCGACTATTTCACTGAACGAGTCATGTTGCTTATGTATCATGCCCATACCGTGTAGCGTCGCGTGCGCTACCTCCGCTGGCAGAGAACACACTGGAGTTATTAGGACCAGCTGGAAAATAAAAGTAACATCAATATTTTATTCATCGGTTTTCTGCGTTACGATATTGTGAAGCTGATGGGTTTCTTGTCATCCATTATCATCCCATACCATTTTGAATATACGTGTGGTGCACTTTGAGCATTTAGCTCTACTACCATAATTGTAGCTGATCAGCTATTCTCTTATCTATATTTTCATATGATAGTTGTAAGTTTAAAGATAATGTTAACAAAATATCTATAAACTAGCTGTGCCCCGCGGTTTCACCCGCGTAGGTCTAGATCCCGTGGGAATATAGGGATAAAACTTATCATATGTCCTATTCCCGTGTGCCCATCCTCTCCTCTCTTTTCTAGAGTAGGGAACGTCGCGGCGGGGCGGCGCCGGCGTCGTACGGTTCGTGTATTGCATTTTCATACTCGTGATAACTTTGAAATTAAATGTCCAATTCGAATGAATTAAAAAGTATTTTACTGTTACATAAATACCCTTGATGTTAAAACTATTTATTTGAATAAGAATTAATATAATTTTGATAAAACTCTTTCGCAAATAATGCATTAATTTCGAACAAATTTGATTACCATAAAAAAGGTTATAGTGAGTCAATCTTAAAAGATAGACATATGCAGTCGCGGACTTTTTTTTAGAACTTTTAAAAAGGAAGAATTCCATCATACATGATATTCAAGTAGCATAAATCGTTTACGCAGCGCACGCAATGAAAGCTCTCAAAAAGGAATATTTTTTCCCGTTTTTGCAACACATTTCATTTATGCTCCGCTCCTATTCGTTGTAGCGTAATGTTATATAGCCTATAACCTTCCTCGATAAATGGACTATTCAACACAAAAATATTTTTTCAATTCCAACCAGTAGTTCCTTATATTAGCGCGTTCAAACAAACAAACAAACTCTTCAGCTTATAATATTAGTATAGATTATAATATTAGTATAGATTAGATGATATCTACTAATTTGACTGATGCTACGTTTTACTCTACGTTTTGTAATGAGTAATTAGTTTCAACTTTCTGACTAACTGACCGACTCTTTGACAATTCAAAAGTGCCTGTAAATGGTTTAATTGAAATAAATGCTTTGAGTTTGACGTTTGTGCTATTGGCAGGATAAAGGGGTTTCCATAATGAGGTTACAAAATCAACATACTCGTCGTCCTTTAGGTTTGTGAAAGAATCGCAAGCAGCAACTCTCAAGTACTCCAGAAAAGTTGTAGTAGAGAAACGTAAGGTTCTTTTTCCTGGCCGCCTCTATCGGGTTCTGTTCTACGAACCTCAAACAAGACCGCCTTTCTAAGTAGCTGTGTCCTTTTTTCACTATGCTTATTAGACGTCTCAGCCCTGCAAAATAGGAATAGTTGTGAAAAAAAAAATTATATGATAGTAACTTTTAATAGCAATTTATGGTCAATTTTTTTTGAAGAAGACTAATTATTGAACTACAACTATTAAGCAAACCAACACCTATATGTAATCCATACTAATATTATAAATTCGAAAGTAACTCTGTCTGTCTGTCTATCTGTCTGTCTGTCTGTATGTTACCTTTTCACGCCTAAACCAGTGAACGAATTTCGATAAAATTTGGCAAGGAGATAGATGGCATCCCGGGGAAGGACATAGGCTAATTTTTATCGACAAACCAAGCGGGCGAAGCCGCGGGTGGAAGCTAGTAATATCATAAATTCGAAAGTAACTCTGTCTGTCTGTATGTATGTATGTTACCTTTTCACGCCTAAACCACTGAACGGATTTCGATAACATTTGGCAAGGAGATAGATGGCATCCTGGGGAAGGACATAGGCTACTTTTTATCGACATAACACGCGGGCGAAGCCGCGGGCGGCAGCTCATAATTGATAATCCTAACTAATATTTTTAATGCGAAAGTCAGTTTATTACGCTTTCACGCTAAAATGGCAGAACGGATTTGGAAGTTTGACACATTGGTAAACCATGACCTAGGTTAGGATATAGGATACTTTTTATTTCGGTAGTACACTCCAAGCGGGTGATGCCGCGGGCAAAAGTGAATTACTTATATGTTGGTATTTACTTGGCAAATATGTTAGGATCATATTGCAGTTGAGTTTTTATAGTAGATCCCCAAAACGAGGTCGAATAAATTATTAAGTATTTATCTTACGAACAATGTCAGGTATCCTAGAAACAGTCTAAACATTTACAAAGGAGTTCTCTCACAGTGTATGAATACTACAGTACTCCCGGAGGCTGCTTAAAATATTCATGTAGGTTCAGACGAAACGAATCAAACAGTCGAGTAATTGTTACACCTAACCTCCCCACTTCTAGTTCACTGGATGTAGGTCTTACCGCAAATCTACCGGGAATAGGTAGACTCTGTTTGTATGTAAAATACTTGTATTAATGTACTATGTGAGGAACCAAAGGAAATGTAGATAACTTATAGGTACAATATTGTATGTTACTTTTGTAGCTCCCAATTCTTTAAGATAGAATGACGATGTCAGTTTGATTAATCGAAAATTATTATTAGTTGTGCCTTATCTCGTTGAAAACGAATACATTAAAAACTTTCCAGAGAAGCTATTAATAAACCTAGCTTCTAGCTATTATTAATATTAGCTTCAAACTACACCCTCAGGGGAAAACTGATTCTGTTAGGACCGATGCCTGCCGGGGTTGTGGAATAGTTCGAAAGGGATACCGGGACCCTGGCAACAGGCAACTGAAGGAACACGGGTGGGTTTTAGTCAGTAAGAGTCTAACACGCCCTTCCGCTCCGCCCAGAGCGGGAGAAGTCATTTGATGAAGTCCCACCCAAAAAAAAAAAAAGGGGAAAACTGATATATTATGAAAACATAGTACCTACACAATAAATATTATACTATACAAAATATCCCATCATACCTCACCCTCATCATCATCTGCCTGCCTTTTTCCAACTATGTTGGGGTCGGCTTCCAGTCTAACCGAATGTATTACCAGTATTTTACTTGGGACGACTGCCTCTCCGACCTCCACAAACCAGTTCCCAATAGCTCGAAAACCCTTGAAGATATAAATGATATGATACTCACCTATTGAATAAAAATTAAAGACGAACGGTATTTCACCAGAGCTCCACTGACAAGGCCAATCATCTGGTAAATCTAGTGAAGTAACTAAAACAAATTCAGTCCAAATAAGAAAATATATAAATTTTCACGGGAATTAAAGATAAAATGTTTGAAAATTGTTACCAAACGAACCGTTGTTTGAATTGCAAGATTGTGAAATAATTATGTTTAAATTACAAAGTAAAACAGAGAGATTTATTATCCAATTTCCGTTACGGCGTCGCGTTATGTGTATACGGTCCATGCTTCGAATTCAACAATGCAAACTTATCGATCTCATTATTTTTCTACTATAAAATATGATGCCGTATATCAAGGCACGTCGATGAATCATGGGAACACCATGAATATTGGTAATATATTTTGCGCGTGTTCCGAGTTTTTGATAACGGGTTTGGAACTATGTAAACAGACGTAATCGAAAGATATCTTGTTAGGTATATAAATAGATTATAATACAGGGTGTAAGGGTAAACGCTCTTGTCATTCAAACCATGGGTAGTTGACTTAAATATAAAAATAAATGACCGAAAACAACAAAGAAAAAACGTTATTTTCATTAAAAAATTAAAAAAGTTTCTATCCGCAATCGTGCTCGCTAGCGAAACAGCTGACTACTGAGGGAGTGGTCGGATTCGTGGCCGGTTAGGTCACGTCCCGCACCCCCCACCCGTGCTGAGACGCAAGTTCGTTGCCCTAGCGCATAGAGCAACGAACTTTCGTTTCTTGGGAAAAATGTAGAATCAAATTTTTTTTTTTAAAGTTGTAATTTTCCATTGATTTTACGTTCTATAAATGAAACCAAACCACTGAATGCAGAAATTGAGATTTTTGGCCAAGATATTTATTGAAGTTAAAACAAAATTTTACTTAACGCTTTTAGGGACGGTGAACGTCTATAGACGTCATAACAAAACTTCTATTGTGTCTCGGTCAGTGTCTGCGAAAGCGTTAATTTAGTAAACAATTATGATGTGATTAAAACTGAAACAAACTTGAAAACATTGTGGGTTAAACAACTCATTTTAATTATAAATTGATCGAATTCAAAAATGTTTAATTAAAACGTCATAGACAAATGAAAAAGGCAAAAGATTCAAAACCGTTTAACTGAAAAACGAGGAAAATAATGTTGAATTTGGTGTTCAAAATTATCATTAAATAAAACATTGTTTGCGCAAACCATAGCGGTTGCAACGAGCGTAATTAGTGAGAATATGGACGTATCGTCGCAAGCTCGTCTCGCCTCGCGCCGCAAAAGCTAATGAATAATTTCTTGTACCAAAGAGTTTTCTACTTCTTTGGCTCCACAGAGTACAAAGAACGCGGTATTTAAACTTCGCGGTCTTCCGACAACGGGACGGCCATGACTACACAGAGTAATTTTCAAAAAAAGCAGTCTTGAATTCCCTGGCAGAAATGCAATTAGTGGGATCGGTCAAGTTCAAATTGGATCTTTACCAACTTTGCATTAAATGAAATCTAAAGAAAATTGTGTTCCCGTTTTTAAAAGTCTTCTTGTCCATTTTAGTTCGAAACTATACTTGGTAGTAGTCTTTTAATGGTCTGTGTTTTAATGGATTTCGTTACCGCACTGCTGTAAACCGCATTTTAGTAATGAATAGGTAAAATGGTGGGAATATATATAGCGTTTGCATTGATATATTACCTAATGGAACTGCAGTTTATTGTCACAGGCCGGTATGTGAACATGCAATGCTCTCTGTATTTGATACTTAGCTTTTGTCCGCGGATTTGCCCGCTTGGAGGTCGGAAATTATCCCTCGGGAACAAATTACCAGGATATAAGAATCCTATGTCCTAACTCAGGTCATGGTCTACCCGTAAAATTTCATTCAAATCCGTTCAGCCGTTTCAGCATGAAAGCGTAACAAACCTCACTTTCGCATTTAATATTATTAATTAGAGGTTGACCGGTGCTATTTTGACTGTGGAGTAATTTTAACTATTCAAATACTTATGTATCAATTTAGTAGAAGTATTCCCATTATTTGGAATTATCCCACAATCCGAATTACCGACGTTATAGATTTTCGGAAAGTTCAATTATCTTTGGTTTGTCAGCAATAAGATAGTGAGAGTGTGTTGTAGCTCCAACCAATAACATGCTAGTGTTTTTTTTTTTTAGTTGACGGTATCTGTAACAGTAGCATGCAAACTTTTACGTTTCAGAGAGAACGACACAAAACTACAACACACCAGTTTTACAAGTTCCCACAAAGAAGTTTCTAGAAATTCGATTAAAGGGTACCGCAAGCCTTTTACCCAAGTTGTTGGAAAAGTGCTGTAGGTAGCTATTTTATAGAGTAGTTCATGCGAACGGCAGCTTTGTAAAGTGGTATTTGATTATGTGTCTGCTCTATGTATATCCCGTTATCAGAGATTTTCGTTGGAAGGATTAGCTAACACGACATTCATTCTCAATTGAATTCTCCTAGAGCTGTCGGTTAAAAGAGGACCCATTAAATTGTACTACGCTAAAAAATATAAAAGTTTTATACGCAGGTTACAGCTAACTGCACCTTTGTTTGAACCATTTTGTGCGTGTGTTGAAACATGTCTTTTGTTTTAAACAATCACTCTGCCTAGACTTTTCCCAACTATGTTGGGGTCGGCTTCCAGTCTAACCGGATGCAGCTGGATAGCAGTATTTTACATGGACTGGAAACTGGACTGGATGTCAGATTTTCGGGCTTCTGACGACCCCTAACGACTGTCAAATATCCACGAATGACAGCCGGAACCAAACGCACGGGGGGTCACCCATCCAACCTCGGCAGGCATAGCTTAACCTGATCGATCGACCCGTGCGGCTGTTATTACTTAGCCACAAGCCATAGCACGCAATATAAAAATGAATTTTACCAGTGTTACCTTTACAGAACTCTTTATGCGGTAAAAGGAAAACAGTGAGTTATTTCCGTACTATGGTCTCTCTATTGTGGTGTTCGTAAGGTAAAATGAAACATCTGAGGAAGCTTACCAGTGCACGAATAACAGCTCACAGGAGTGTGGTTTAGCTATGAAGTCGGAGAGTGTAGATATTCCACTATTATGTAGGTACTATTTTCTATATAATTATAACTATACAAATAAATATTTAAGTGTCTTTTAGTAATGTCAATCCATATTCAAGCACATACATAATTAAAAAAAAATTGTGTCTATCCGTCTGTTTGTTCCGGATAATCTCCAAAACAGCAAAGATTATGACGGAGTTTTCACTGGCAGATAGCTGATGTTATAAGAAGTAACATAGGCTTTTATTTAAGCAAAAGAATGAGGGTCCGCCCGGGCGAGGCCGTGAGCAGCAGCTAGTATTATAAATAATCGTATACATTTGAAATTAAATAATATATTTATTATATATGTACAGTCAATACAATATATATGTACAGTCGAACAAGCTATTTGGTATACAGACAGATAACTTGCAACTACTTTAAACAATTTTGTGAATGTTTTCAATAGTCAACAATCATTTTACGTCACTCTCCTAACCCAGAAGCTCAAAAAGTTAAATTAACACACAATCAAAAAAATAATTTTGGCAGTGAAACGTAAACTGAATATATTTTGCCTGTATACCAAATAGCTTGTTCGACGGTACTAATCGTGTAAATTCGCTCTATGCATCCACATCTCCGGCCGAAAGTGTCCATTAAATGGATCTATCCGATAAACCACTCCAAGAAATGAATTTGGGGGACTCCTCAATTACCATCCATGACAGGCAGATTAACGATTAGGTATTATGGTATCTGTGTTCTCGGAAATGGTCCATCAAAAAGATTGACAACATTTGAGGTATATAATAAAAACGGTTAAGTTCGAGTCGGACTCGCACATGAGGGGTTCTGTAACACCGTACAATATTTAAAACTACATATTTAAAAAAACGTTTCTTTTATGGGGACCCTTTTAATTTTTAACTTTATTTTATTTTTATTATTTGTTATTATAGCGACCTACCACGCTCTGTGAATTTCAAGTGTATACCTCTCACGGTTCAAAAGATACAGCCCTGTGACAAACGGACGAACAGTGGAGCCATAGTAATAGGGTCTCATTGGCATCCTTTGGGTACGGAACCTTAAAAAGGAATTAACAAAAGGGATTTGCTGAGGAGTTTGATTCAACGCTCTCCAATCCAGCATAACTGAGCCTGTCCTTTGTCACCATAAAGTTGAAAAAGGAAGGATTTAAATTCATTTTGAATAAACTTTACTATGCCTCGTAAGGCTTAAAATTAAGTAGGCCTTATGATTCAATGAATCCATGAGCTGAGACGGATACGTCATTTGTGTGATCCAAACTACAGCCAGAATGATCGACGTCCTGGAGAAGGTAACTTGGATAGGCGTCAACGCCTATCCAGGTGTAAAAAGACCCATTACAGCCATCAACTACGCATTCTGTACATGAAATTATGTAACATAGCACAAACATAATTGCTGGGAAACAACTCTTATTTTTGGTGTGAAAAATCACTGTAACGTAACGCGTGGGGGTATTTAAAATTAATTAATAACATTTAAAACTTACTTTCTTTAAAACACGTCTGAAAAAGTTGGAACTTTAACCGTCAATATCTCCGTCCCCAGAAGGTTCTAGAACAAAAAAAATGATCACAATGACGGGAATAACAAGTGGCTTTCAGTTTCGTTAAGTGTCTTCTTACACCCGTTATAATAATATGTTAAAGTCGAAGAACCACATTGTGATTTGTGACCCAAATATGTATAAAGAGGTTTCTACTCTATCTTCCTCTTGAAAATCGTTTATTTTCCTATCAAAAGAAAATAATAATTCTAATAGTTCATCAAGTTCGCGGAAGTACTCCGGAACTCTTGCGGGACTTAGTACTCTTTTGTGTTACTTGTACAGGTACACCGGATTTGTATTGTATTCCGTAATCCAAAAAGTATTTTTAAGAACTTGTCCACTACAAGTAGTATGTAGTTAGCTAGAAGGCACATTTTTATTTAAGTAATAGTTTTGACGCTGGACCAATTGGGCGAAGACATTTCCCTATCCAAAGTATAGAACAAATTCAGTGTCACGGTAAATTGCTGAGCGAGTTTTTACATTAATAGTTCAGTAGTAACAGGGACAAAATGTAGAAAAAAAAAAGACAAAATGTTGTCTCAACTAAGCGGATATTAGCTTTATCGATGTAGACCGGTTTTTATTTAACCTACTCGCGACAAACTTAGATGTCCGATTTGACAGCTATAAAAATACTTTGTGTAATGATGGAAAAAAAATCGATTGCTTTAACAACCGATTCTCGAGACATATCGATTTATCATACTAAGGGCTGATTTTATCTTTTATCCGTGGAATAAAATTGTCGTCTGACAGTTTTTGTATGGAAAAACTGGCAAAAATTCAAAATTTATTCGCAGAATAAGACTTATACTCGGTATAAAAGTTTGGTGAAATTCGCCCTTAGAGAATTTCTAATCGACGATTTATCTACATTGCTTAAAACTGATTCTCGAGTCAAATCGTTTTATTACACGTACCAAGACGAAACTTCAAATCAGACTTTTTATGGCGAGTGCTGTGTAATTAAAAATGCATGAGTATTTTAATTTTTAATCTTCCTATCCTGTGGCCCTTCACGTCACAACAACATACATTCATACACAATTTACACAACTTTTTGTTCCTACTTTTCGTTTGTTGGTTGTTTATACAACCAACAAATGCACTCACACAGCCCAGTAACAACGAATTGCCTTTTGTAATTCAATTTCCCCATTACAAGTTCCAATTCAAAGTTGCTGCGGTCCACGAATGCATAATCGTACATCAGGTATATTACATTAGTGTCGGGAACAATATTAAGATGATTAGAAGTGCAACTGCGGGTGCGGTCGGGCAAAATGCCAAGCCTACTATGTACTTTATTATTTGCATTCGCAAATTCGCGCCGTCCTCCACCATTGTGACAATTTTCGAACAACTGTCTCATATATTTTACACAGCCGGACATATTAAGTAAAACGCTTACGGAAATTCGTAAAAGTTATGTTCTTTTTTCTTTTTCTGACTGATTTATTAGGTTGAATGAAGGTAGCTGTTTTTTTTAAACTCAAATGTTTCCCTATCACTTTGTTTAAATGAGAAGTTCAATTATCTGTTATGATATTATTTGTTCAAACTTTCATTAAGACTAATTTTAACAAAACCAAATACGAGCCAACAAGGTTAAACACATTTTCTGTTAGTTAAAAGTAATAATTAAGTACGATTTTGTTCTTAAATGCTACAATTATGTTGCAGGTAATTATGAAGTTGACCGTACCCGCAACAATTTCTGAATTAAAAATAAACCTACCTCCAGTGCATCCCTAATAATGCCCGCAGGTGTACTCCTCGCGTGGGTATTCTGTAGTCTATTGTCTGGAAAATTCAAGACCTTAATCTTCTGAGCATTTCACGTACGTAAGTTTATGATGTCTACACTCGCGAGCAGTGTGTAAGCTGATCTAACGCGGTACAAAGACTGGATGAGCGCCTTGTAAGCCCCATATTATAAGCTTTAGGTAGAAAAGAACATGATTTTTTTCAGAATAATATACTTTCCAGGATACATATTACCTGTAACTTTATAAATTCTTTATAAATAGTGCCCTTGGAAAGAAAAAAACAAGTGACGTGAGTAAGCTACGGAAAATTCGTACAGTGCGTTCTTTTTAACTTGACGCGTGACGCCATTGGTAGCGTTGAATTTTGCAGTTTCAGTTTCAATACTGCTAGCTAAGGTAAGCTAAGCTAAGCTAAGCTAATAGTGTTCAAAATGCCGACTGACAGAGCAGAGGGCCTAGACAAGTGACAATCGCTTCGAAAGACAACGACTTTCAGCAGGATTGACTATAAGCTTTTCGATAGCTTATGTCAGTCTTATAAATTTTTACCTTTTCCATTATCGTTATCGCTGATAGAATGTCACTTTGTCTAGGGCCTAAGTACCAACCACATCATCATCTGCCTAGCCTTTTCCCAACTATGTTGGGGTCGGCTTCCAGTCTAACCGGATGCAGCTGAATACGAGTATTTTACATGGAGCGACTGCCTATCTGACCTCCACAACCCAGTAACTGGGTAATACGATACCCCTTGGTTAGACTGGTTGTCAGACTTTCGTGCTTCTGACGACTCGTAACGACTGTCAAAGATCCACAAATGACAGCCGGGACCAACGGTTTAACGTGCTTTCCGAGGCACGGAGGAGTCTCGATATGTGAAAATGGTCACCCATCCAAGGACCAACCCCGGCAAGCGTAGCTTAACCTGATGGATCGATCCGAGCGGCTGTTATTACTTAGCCACGAGCTCCTCCTAAGTAAGTACCAACCACATGCAAAATTCAGTGTTACCAATCGCGTCATGCGTCAAGTTATAATGAACGCATTATAATTTTAACGGGTTTTGTGCTACCTAATATCTTCTTTCTTAAAATTTTCATCACTCTCGTACCTAAGCCTAAATAAAAAACCAAGACAGAGCGCTGCGCTGACAACAGTGACGTGAAGCCGGTTTCGTAAACATGTGTGCACATATTTTGGTGTAGTTTGATTGTAAATGGTTGTAAATGTGTGCGTTTGAGCGTGTACGCACAGAGTGTTGGTGTAGTTTTGTCATGCTTCACTATATTGTTCGCAGCGCTCTGTCTTGGTTTTTTATTTGGTCTGAGTCTCGCACCAGCAAGTTCTTATTTCAAAAGCTGTGCAGAACTTCTTGACTCATTTGCAGATATTATAAAGAATGACCGGGAGTAATACTGGCGATAACTTCATGAGACATTGAGTGATGTGGCAACTGTTTTCCCGCTGTAGAATACCGACTAATAATGGGTTTTCCAGTAAAAGTACCATAATTCGATGCAACGTTGGCTTCTTTATGAGAACGAATTTGTATAAGGTAGTGTACCTGTAGTAGTATTCTATAGAAATCTCACCGCGAAAACTTAGGTCAAGTGAGCTTGAAGTAAACTGTCATTCCACCTAATGCTAGGGATTGACACTATTGACAGCTCTCCTCAAACTCACTTCAAGTAAGTTTTCACGGTGAAAAGAATAGGTCGGTTGTAATCTTTTTCGCTCTGAGGCCCCAGCCAAAGTGACATTCTATAAGCGATAACGATGACGGAAAAGGCAAAAATGTATAGGACTGACATAAGCTATCGATAAGCTTATGTCAATTCTGTTGAATGTCGTTGTAGAGAAACGCTTTCGAAGCGATTGTCACTTGTCTAGGCCTTCTGAACCACTTGCTATAGTGATAAATGATTTTTATTCACATAAGAAAAATTGCACCAAAATACAGTCACAAATGGTTCTTTGTCTTTCGATGTACAGTCGCCAGCACATCAAGCTACTACAATCTGTTATATTTCTTTAATAGATTTTAATTAAACTTTATCGCTAAAGCATTAGGTTCAAGGTTGATTGGGAAAGTTTGACAGTTTCGGGTAGCTTGATGTGCCTGCATCTGTACGCAATGCGTTTTCTTGACGCTTAAAACTTGCCTGGTATGACCTACTGTTTCTTTTTTAATGATAACTGACAAGTTTATTTATAAACCTTTTAAATCACAAAATGTGTGGTTAAATTAGGTAGGTAATTTGAAAGTGTTTAATTCGGTAGCAGGGTGAAGCCCTGACAAAAAAGGGGGCATCGATAAGGGTTGGATCACAACCTCGCGACCCAGTGACAGACCGTTATGGGATGATGAAAAACGGACAACCCCGGGTTCCCTTTTTATTTATTACGGCTAAGGGGTACGCTATTTTTGTTAGGCACAATTTAGGGCTTTCGAACTGTGTGTGCTCCGGTTTTTTAGGTAACGGTATTTGTGCTCACTCTGTGTTGAATTTAGGGTGAGTTGGTACATCACAAAGTGGGTTGATAGCACTTAAATTTTGGGGTAACGTTTTAAAAAAGGTTTTGTTTAAACATAGAATAATTATTTTCGTGCATATTTATATAGATCTCGCCAGAATCAGCCATCGCATGATTTTTTGACAATCCATACTAATATTATATACGTAAATTAGAAAGTAACTCTGTCTGTCTGTCTGTATATTACCTTTTCACGCCTAAAGTACTGAACGGATTTCGACAAAATTCGGCAAAAAGATAGATGGCATCCTGAGGAAGGACATAGGCTACTTTTTGTTTCAAAAATAATCCAATAGGGGGTGATATAGGGGATGAAAGTTTGTATAGGAAACCTAGCATTTCTTTAGTATTCCCGGTACTACGTTCCCGTGGGACGCTAACCGACATCCATGCGGGAGAAGCCGCGGGCAAAAGCTAGTCTGGAATAAATTGTCTAAATTATGGTGAAAGTCGCATCAAAATCTGTTGATTAAGAACTAAGCGGCTATACCAGCACACATGAAACGCGCAGACATGAAAAGCGACTTCGTTTATACTAATTATAGATTTTAGATCACAAACATTGTAACTTTTTGACGGACCTAAATTACTTCAGAGCTAGTCCCAATTTCAGATTACTTTAAACCTATAACTCACACAGCCTTTTTTGTAACGATCTCCGCAAACGCCCTCGTTGTCCGCTTATTTCAATTCAAATGATATTCAAACACGAGGGCCATACGACTTAATTTAATTACCATTTTTCCTTCTGCCCCCAAAATAAACATATTTTCGGCCAGCATGATTCATGGCTTTATTTATCATTTTCTATGCAATTTTCTGCTTATTAATTAAATTAACATTCATAACATTCAACGTAAAAAAATGTTCTATGTTTAAATTCCTTCTTTTTTTTTACAAAATAATAAAACAGGCAATCTCCAAATTATGGAGGATTGGGGGTTTTGGAAAATACTTGTGCTCGATGAAATAACTAATGGCCATTTCTACAAAAATCTCTGAAAGGTCCTTTGGTTTAGAATTGCCCCATACTGCCTCAGTTAAAGAAAACATACCGTATCTCGTCTCGAGCTATCGGGCTATTCTAGGAATGAAAGATAAAATAGATTGTATCTCATGCCCATCGAGCTGCGATAGTTGTCAATAAAGGAAACTCCTGCCACTAGTCGATAGGAATAGTTGGGGATATAAATAGAAGTACAATCTGTACTTTTGTGTTCAATCTGTACACTTATGTGATTGTGATGATTTCAGTAGAAGCTGTACATAAAAAAGCTTTGAGTTCTACGAGATCTTTATAATCATCATCATCTGCCTAGCCTTTTCCCAACCATGTTGGGATCGGCTTACGAGATATTTATTAATATATTATAATATAATAAATGATTTAATATCGACTAACCAGGACTCGTAATGTACTCATTTATGCAAAGTTTCGACAATAAGGCATCAAGTTATTAAGAAAAAAATCGTCGCCCTATTTTTATTTTGAAATTACAGGCGAACCGGCGGTTTATTTGCGTAATACACTTACAATAGCAATGGCTTTCCTTTTTACAGATCAACAAAGTTCAATGCGTTATTTACGTTGTTGAGCGGACTAATTTTTTGAACATATGGGTACTAGCAATATCCTTCATCATTATGAAAAAATAATTCAGATTGTGATTTTTTATATATGATAAGATAATAATATTTTATATCAACATAAATAATACACATCTAAGACTGAAATAATAATAATATTTACAACTAGTTTCTGCCCGCGACCTCGTTAGAATAGTGCAGACACCACAATATACTACAATAACAGCCACATTTTTATATTATAAAACTTCCCTGTATACTACGTACGTTTGTAGTTTTTTTCACAGCAGCCAAAATATACAGAGAGTCAGGACAGTGACGCGGGAGCAAGCGACGTACAGCTGTCCGTGTGAGAAGCAGTTTCTCGACATCCGCAGACTTCAATGTCTATTGCCCCTCCACAATAGTTTTAATCGAGGTGTATATTATTTCGCTCCCTTATTCGCGAGAGAATACTGGGGTTGATCGGTGCAGCTTGTATTTACAATTAAAAAAGGGGGGGGGGGAATAATCATAGTGCATCAAAACATTCGTAATACACAATTAGGGTGCAGGTCCGTTGCTGTCACTAGTGTATTTTACTATCCTAAACAAAGGCCATCAAGGAGCTGGAAGTCTGTGTGTACAAAATGGTGATCTGTAATAGTAATAGCTTTATTGGTTCTCACAGTATAAAACCTTAAGACTAGAATGTTACAGATTAACAATTTGTGATCGTGATTTTATAGTCACAGTACGTATCGCAACTGGCATCTTAGCTAGATTACAGAGTAATCTGTCCATGGCCTAACCATGGCATTCAACTCCTTTATTATACTACATAACACAAAATTTGTACAAAACTATAAATATCAGTCATTTTGTTAAAACCATTAAGGAAGGACGGAACTTCGAAACAATATTCTAACTATGATTAGTTTGTGGCGAGTCTATCGAGAAGTTAGATTGACATGATCATCGTTAATACCAAGTGTCTACTGTTTTGAGTTGACTTGAGAACTAGTTCTAAACTTATGTATTCCGGATTTCGGATTACAGGATTGGATGTAAGTAATAATAGTCTTTATGTTTGATTTGTCTATTGGTGTCAAGAGTGTTAATAATAAGTATAGTTAGTCCGGAATCCATACTAATAATATTAGGTCCCCACCTATGAAATCGGCGTTTTGTATGGGGAATTTTAAAGAAGTTGCATTTTTCATACTAACATTTTCTTAATTTATATAACAACCATGAACACTCATGTTGTAAAACTGTTATGCACTAATGCTTAAAAACTAAGATAACGTATTCCACTTAGATTAAGCTACAAAAATAAGTTTTGGCTAAGTTAAAAAAAATAGTGGTCATTTCTGCTAAAAAAATGAGGAGTCATTTTTAAGGTATTTTTTATGTTTAGAAAACTATAAGTAATAAGGTTTTTTTACTCTTGGTAGTTGTCTATGATATTCGATATAATACCAAGCAATTGATGAATATTTTAAATCATGGAAGTGACGAGGTTCTATATTTGTGAGAAAAAAACTCCAAATTTCATAGGTGGGGGTACCCAATAATACTGAAAAATGAAAAAAATTGCCAATGGGACAAGTACATTTAAAAAAGAAACATTAACTCAAATAATACTAAATACTTAGCACCGAAGTAAGAAGACATAGTGATGTCCTCATTAACGCTATTACAAAAAAAAACCGTTAAAACTTCACCATTATATGCGTCCCAATATAATCCGATACGACAACAGCAACATCAACATATAAATGATAAAAAAGTCACAGAGTAACAAGCAGAACACTGATATTCAAGTGTCCACTCGGTTGAAATTCACTAGCCCGTAAAAATCCGGGTTTGTGAGGAATCGAGGGTCCTTGAGCAATGCACGAGGGTGTCCTAATGGGAAGAGGGCTTGAGGGTCGTCCTACTGAAGACTGTCTGTCCACTTCTTGGCATCTTAATCGGCTCCGAGGGCTTAAAATGATTCCGGTTTGTACTTTAAAGGGCAGTTTGAGATCAAAATCTGGTACAAAATTTGGGAGGTACTTCCGTGATTTTGATTTTGATTAATAAATTTGTGTGTATTTTAATAAAGTTCTGTCAAGTTTGATTGATATCACTTACTCGCAATAGGTTGTTCAGGAATTAGCAGTTGTTATTCTTTATTACATAATTGTCTTATTTAAAAAAAACCCTAGTCCAAGAGTTTCAAATACACTCCTTCTCTCGATCCTCGATCGCATCGAAAGTACCTACACTTTTTTTTTACTGTCATTCTATTTATCAGTTTGTCAACGCGTTGTGAGTTGTAAAAAAGGTACAATACTTTTTTACATTCTACAAAATTTGTAGAAGTTTACCTATAAGTGCCAACTTTTTCGTTCCTAGACTATGAATATAATATAAGAATAATCTCAGGATAGGATAGTTTATCTTTTCATAAAAAGGTCTGAAGGTAGGATAGTAAAGTCCTAAATGTCAAGGATACAAAAGGAAAAGGTTAAATAAAGCCACAGAACTTTAGATATTATATAAATTTCCATTGAAATTCCCTCAGTAACCGGAACTTTACGCTGACCAGATCATTCACTCGCTTTCTTTTCATCGTTATCGACCCGTAAATGGTTACTGCTGAATATGAGACTACTGTTAAGGTTGTTACAGTGAAAAGTTCCTTATTAACTACCTAGCCACCGTGAGGGGCTACACCTGAGGGGCTCGTGGCTAAATAATAACAGCCACACGGGTGGATCGAAAATTCTACGCTTGCCGAGGTCGGGCCGTAGATAGGGGACCATCCATTATTATCGTGACCCCTCCGTGCCTTAGAAAGCACGGTAATCCGTTGGTCCCGGCTGTTATTAGTGAATTTTTGATATTCGTTCCATGAAGCCCATGGGCTTCTACCGACATAATACAATGACTTTTGAGTCCGTGTATTATATCAGTAACGGGGTTGGAGGTCAGATACGTAGCCGCTTCAAAAAATTCTGGTATTCAGCCGACGCTGATCCAACATAGTTGGTAAAAGGCTAGGCAGATGATGAACACCTACTCCGTCATCGGCCGAACTATAATGATAGTATATCGTCGGCCGAACTCTGCCTATTAAATAGTGTGTACAGTTATCGGAAGTTATCGGACGATGTCGGTTGAAGTAGTGTGCGCGCTTTCTCCGATCGATGTCGGAGTGTATGCTAACCATAACAGTGTCTTTTAACACTGAGTCTATGAGTTGCGACTTTAATGGTCGGGAGTAGTCTGGTGAATGGACTTCCATATGTCCAGTGGAACATAATTAACCCTTCCAACAATGTTTGTCGTACTACGGCACCTAAGCTAGGCAACTTTGACATTCTTACAATAATTACAGACCGTTCAGCGAGTCGGGTTGGCGCCGTGAGGCCGGAATAGGCCGAAAGTATAAAATAATAGTACTTAATAATAGTGTTAATAGGCCTTTTTTTAGACTAATTTTGGCAGCTGTCAGTCGAAGGATTAAGGGTGGGTATTGAGATCTACATCCACATACAACAGACACCGCAAATATAAATAACGCCGAGAATAAAATAAGGCTCATTGTATTCTTTCAGTTATTATAAAAATAAACATAAAAGTATCCTAAGCAACATATTAAAGGTCGACCATATAAAGTTAACTTTGTCCTGACATGAAAAACACAATAATTAACATACATACGCGTTAAGGTACGCCTACCTTCGTAAAACAATGACTCCGGCGTAATCACCGCGCAACTTTTGATTAAAGAGGTAAAAACACTCGAAAATGGAGGGTGGAATACAACAGGGGTTGGAAAAAGGTAAGGTACAAACCGACCAAGGTACCCACAAACTCTTTGGTAAAAAACACAAATGATTTATTTGACGAGCCGCTTTCAGTATTTGCATGTACAGTCGGAGGCAAAATTTATATCTGTATACAAATGTGATTTTTTACAAAAGTTTGGATGTGTCATAACATAATTGTGTAGTTAATGTGTTGTGTCTACTAAAGGCTCGCGCACATTTGGGCATTTACAAAAATCCTCCTAGGTGACTTTAGTACATTTTATAGGCTAAATCAGAAATGAATTAATGCTCAATGCGCTAATAATTTCGCTGTATGTATGGGTACCTACATTATTTCTGTCCCGGACTGTACCAGTGGGTCCGGAAAGATTTTTCCCCGTTATTTAATAATGCATATTTTTGTATAATTTCATAATCAATCCAGTGCCTGGGCATGCCGATTATGACCATCAATTATAGGGATTACTGTAAGCCTTTAATCGCAAGCGGACAGCGCGAAGAATGGGATTAAAATAGGTTTTAATTTGTATGTTTTTTTTTTGGTGTGTGGAAAATGTCACACTTGTATTTTCTGGAAGTAAGCTTTAATATTGTATTGTTTTTTTGCGAGAAAAGTTTATTTTGTTTTCATGTATTTGGGTTATGGTTTTATAGACATTTAAAAAAAAAAGGTTGACAAGTGTGCCTATAAAGCGATGTTTTAAAAACAACCTCTTTAAAATATCGCTTTAAAGGCACACTTATCCGATCCGAACGCGTCAAACGAATCGAAGTCAACGAGAAAGCTAGGAAGGGTCTTCCAGATTAGGACGATTCGAAGCGGCCAGGTGTGCGAGGTTTCAAAGAATTGCATAATAAAGAATTTTAACATTCGTTTCGTTAGCGAAACGAATGTTAAAATTCTTTAAAATTTAAAACGGCCTTCTGTTAAAAAGGCCGCCCATTGTGACTCTATGTAAAATTTCTACATATATCTATAATTTGTATGTTTATTTATTTATTCATTTAAGGGCAACCAATAAAGTATACACCAAAAATACGTTGCACAAAATAAAGAGTTCTCTATTCTATTCTAGAATCATTTTTGTACATGCATCTATAGAACACGGGCCTGCCAGGTACTCGTATATGACTGTAAAAAAGGTTGTTTGGCATTTGGCATGTTCACTATAATGAGTATACGAGGAATAAATCAAAGAAAAAATCAATGTACCTACGGCCAAAGCACTCGTAATATTTCATCATTGAAAAGCTCTCACGATTTTTACCTCTTTGAAAAATAAAAGTGGGTATTGCATACTTAAGTCCATGGCAACTGAATTTAAATAACAAGTATTTACCTTTATGTTCGCCGTCTTTCTTTCCTAGAAAATAATGTTCCAAAAAATAAAGAGATACAACTTCTCAAAGGAAGAAAAATCTTTACACAAATGTTACTTCCTTTCATTAAAAGGCGAATAAATGCAAATTCGGGGGAATCAGTTTTATCAACATTTCCGAACTGGAGGTTACCCGAGCCTTTGAGTAGCTACTCGTACCACTGTACATACATATAACTCTTAAAATCTTCTATCTATCTACCTATAAGTAATTCATTTTTATTTATTTTAATTCGATGGTCCTAGTTTATCATTTACAACTTCCAGTTGCAGCTATAAATAGCTATATGTAAGAGGGCACGCCCTTTGTGCCTGGAGGCTTTTATTTAGTTAATTTTTGTTTACATTTACTTCTTCGAACAGACAGCTGTGAGCTGCTGGGGAGTTGTTGCGTCTTCCCAGCTAAAGCACTAGGAAGTGGTGAAGGGTGGGCGTTTTGGGGGTCTGTCTTATGTAATTTTGACGTTCGAAAAGTGCTGATTCTCAGTCTAGTTTGAATAAATGACTTTTGATTTTGATTTTTATAAAAGGATGGTATAATAAAGAGATTGATAAACTCCAACACTGCTTTACTGATCCTCACGAATGTTGGCACATACAGCGGAAGTGTGACTGAAAATTCACGTAGTCTTTATTATTTTTGGGATAGAATACCTATCGTCATTTTTAATGACAGAAATCGATTCTAAACAAACTATACTTTCATAATGTCCATTAATTAGTTCTTCATGGAGAAGATTTGTATTGGTATTTTTTCCGACCTCAGGCGAAACCGCGGGCAAAAGCTAGTAAAATGTAGTTTACACAATGACCTCTTTCGAAAATTATTTGCTATGCTTTCCTGTGGGGCCTTTGGCGTTCTTTACTTCGTTATAGAACGACCCTAATGGGCCAGTGTTGTGCGCGGGAGGAAAAACTTTAGCTACGTATTTTTGGTTTTACTCAACCATTGTCTGAGTGTAAATGTGTTGAGTTGCGGGTTTTCTTTGCGAGTTCAGCTGGAACTTTGACACTTTGTTTTCATTTAGTTGAGAAGAATTTGTAAATAGCCCCCTGGGCCACCAACAATCTAAAATTAGATTCTCTAGGTTGATTATACCTACGCCTCATCATCATCATATTTTCAGCCGAAAGACGACCACTTCTGGACATAGGCCTCCCCCAAGCACCGCTACTTCGACCTTTTCTGTGCCTCCCGCATCCAGCGGATTCCTGCGGCCTTCACCAGGTCATCGGTCTACCTTGTGGGGGGCCTTCCAACGCTACGTCTTCCGGCACGCGGTCGCCACTCCAGAACCTTTCGGCATGGGGCCGACCGGCCACCTTTCTATGCCTATATACAAAAATATCCACCAAATCAATGACAGCTCATAATACTCTAAAGCCACAACAAAACCATTAAGTCACCAAACAGCGAAGATTTTCCATATTCAAAATAAGTACCTATATTCAAAAAAGGAACAAAAAAAAAATAGTTCAAGACATTCAGTACCGCTCTAGGTAATACAAAGATCATTAGAGGAGTTGGGATATAAATACCAGCTTGCGCACCGTATCCGCAAAGTAAACCGCTTAAGACTAACGTAAAATTAACCCGAAACTGCTGCCACAACACGGATACCTTCTAGAAAGTTCGAGTGCCGAAGAAATAAATATCGCATTTATGAATATTAAGGTATTTTCTTGGGGGTACCTAATTACTTTGCCTCGGTATGGGTTATCGTGGATAGAATAGATAATTCTATATTATGCAGACACCGTGTGATTTACAGATGAATTAGAAATATTTTACTTATAGCGACACAATGTACGGTAGGATATTGGAAATGTACACTCCCGTACTCGAACATCGAGTCTTCATTTCATTTCCATGTTCGGTATAAAGGCTTAAAACGTGTTAAACTGTTTAAGTGCTTTAATATCTCTTACATGTCCTAGATTTTTCTATAAGATATAAAACTACATAGTGTACCTAAACATTTAGCCACTCATTAATGTGGAACATCTTCCAGCTACAAAGTAAGAGTTTTAAATTAAAACATTAGTTACATAACACCCGGAGTAAAATTAGTTCTGAACATTTATTTTTAGTCTATTTGTGTACCGTCGTCGCCTGCTTATATTAAATTCTCGTGAAAAATCGTCATGTAAGGACGCAGTCGGCATGATTGTAGGAACATATTAAATCGCGGGCCAAATTAAAATGTAAAACTCGGCCGAGTCATGCCCTTGTGTAAAGTGAATAAGATAAATGAACGCGGGCCCAGTGAAACGTTGGTTTCACGTATCACACAAATAAATTAACCACACGAAACTGGGGTTTCATTTAAAACGAAATCGATAAAGGTCTTTTTGGTGCGACGAAACGATTGCGGGTTGTGAAGAATTCGATTGGAGTAAAGCTACCACCAAATGGGTGTTTTACAACTTATCGAATTTCGATCTATTGTATTACTTTAGTTTCGTTTTTTCATCTTATAACTTATCTGATTACATTTTTAAATATAGCTTAAAATAAAATAAAACATTAAAAAATATAATCTTAAAGTTATTATTAACAAGGCATTATCAGTATTTTACAAACATCGGTGGGCCAGGAAAAAATTGACAGCTTATTAAAACATGTTAGACGATTTCTTTGGTTCCACACTTTTACTACGAATACCCAGAAAGGCTAGACCGTAGGAAAAAAGTTTCAATTTCACTAAGCTAAAGTGACGTGAAAGCGACAAATTTTACGCACCCAAATCCGTTTAGTCGCGTCCATCAGACCTCACCTTAACACGCGTGGGTTCGCGACAAATTCTCTGTTACTGCGAAAAACGTTGTGATTTGTTAGGATTTCCATACTAACACACGACCCTCGGGTCCTACCTGACCTGCGGTGAGCGGCGATGTCGAAACCGTAAAACAGCCATATAAATTTAAATTCTCCTACGTGTTGGTAAATTTTCGACTGCGCATTTTTAAAATCATGTCCAAACGTTTCAACTAATTAAATGGTTAGTTGATTAATGTAATGGAGCTAATTTTGATAAAAGATCTCTATTCATTTCCAAATTCAATGGAATGTTCCGAAAATTTTGCTCATATTGTCAACGGTCTTTCCTTTCTGTTAGGTAATTATTTTGATTTATTACTCTATTTTCATTTTAATTTGATTTGAAGCACAATTACATCCATTTTTTATTATTTGTAGTAACGTCCGAATTCATTTTCTTTTTTTTCCTTTGTAAGTAAATAAAATGTGTTTTCCGTAGAAAAAATATTATGAAAAAGACCGAGGTTGGTAACAGTTTGATTAAGATTTTATTAAATGAAGAATGAAGCGAGTTCTATTGTGAGAGGAAAACTTATGGAAAGTTAGAAATTGTTTTATAAAAAAAAAAACTGTTTTTCTAGGGATTTTCTTGCTACCGTAGTTAACTCATACACCAACATAATATACAGAAAAGGAAAAGAAGGATAATGGCCTGTCACCATGGAGGCAAAAGTGTACTTGACGGCAGAATCAGATCTTACCATCGATGGACTAATCGCTTGGCTGTAGAGTGAGAGTATTGAAGAACTGATAATGACCCAGTTACTGAAATTGTAAATAAAATAAATAGGAATAAATCGTTGAATGTGAGACATTCAACGATTTATTCCTATTTATTTTATTTACTATTTATTTTATTGACCAAGCGCTTGTTCATAACACAAATACACTCGAAACGACAATAATTAATATAATCGTGTAAACCGTTGGCGAGTAAGCGATCGTTTGACGGCCTACGAAGGCTTTCAAGCTTGCACAGACACATTTATCGCTCTGAAACTTAAACCTTTAAGTTTTAAAACAGCAAAACCCGAATAAAGTAGGAATCCTTAATACGGAAGCTAAAAAAGGAATCTAAGACCCGCAAATATCATAAGCGAAGTCACAGACAGTATCATAATGGAAGTAAGCGTATTGAAGTGACACCCGAGAAAATCTTGAGAGGTCGGTCGTTTATCACATGCATCTGTGACGGGGGAAAAACTTTCCTACACTGTGGTGACTAAATGATATTGCGATTTTTCTCACATTCGTGTCACATCACTTTTTGCTTTTCTATCTTTTTGGGTGTATCATTCCTTTGGATATTCCGGCTGTGGAGAATTCTTTATAGTCGAAAGTGGAAGGGTTTCTTTACTCGTTCTTAGTGTTATATTAAATGTAACTTGAACGCTGTGAGTAGCCTTCATAAAGGGTGTAAGAATTCATCGCAAACAAATTGTGACCATGAAGCCAGTACTTGATTCAAAAGATACCAGCACGCGTAGGGGGTAACGGGGGTAACGGACAGATTATGATTGTTTATCTAATACAATAGACGTAGATATATTTAGTAAGTAATGTTTATCTGTCAATTTGTCTATTCTTCCGTCGACAAAACACGTTTCTACGGTGGTCACGAGCATTAAGAGAGTTGACATATTCCGTCGGTTTAAAAAAAAAACAGCTGCTTCGCTTCTCTTTATCTCTTAAACCCTGTATAATTTAAGTAAGTTACTAAAGTGTGTATTTTAACACTGTGTATCAGTCGACCACTTTTATTGTATAACTTTGTAAATTATATTTGTTATTCAGTGACAATATAGCATTCTACTGGTGAAAGTGTTTTCAAAATTACATACAAAAATATAAGTCTTTTCTCTTTGTAATATAAGTGTAGATTTCCATTCGTGTTTTCCAGGAAAACATTGATCGAGTGAAATGATGAAGTAGGTTATTTCGTATTAGACTTGTTTCGTACTTACCCTACATAATTTAAGTAGGTAGGTACGTACGTAAGCACGATTGCGTCACGTTGTGGTTGAATGATGATTATCTTGAGTGATATTGGCTTAGACGCCATGTATTATGTCATATACGTGCGCTACATACGTTAGCATGTATTTAATATTCTCGTAGTAAATACATAATGTTGCCTACTGACATCTATTTAATCATTCGTTGCTATAGCACTTAGGACCTTGCTTTCAGGTAGGTAAGGCATTTTTTTTATTGGTCTCAAAATATTTGTCGATTTTGTTTTACGGTTACAGTAGATTTTTTTATTTAATTTTATGTAAATTCTGTTATTTAAGTGTATTTCTTCAGTTCTTTGATATTTGTTCACGTTTTGTGATACATATTTTATTTTCAACACCTGTTTTTACACCTACATGTGTTTTACAATTAAAAAAACGTTGACTTTGTGTTTACCTTTTGCCAATCAATTTACATTTTATCTTTCTCGAGATCGGAGTTTCCTAGAAAATTGATAGCAGCCCTTAATGAAAAAGAAACACGAAGACTCCGGTGCCCAAACATTATTAATTCCCATAAGTATTTTCACTGTTTTTGTGTAGACAAGCAATCTTTTAATTAAATTTTTCATCGTAAGTTATTCAAGCCCCCAAAAACGATGCTACTTGAGATTTAAGTAACGTTGTTTTTTAGTTGTAAGAAATCATTAAAATTGCAAGCGATATTAATGATTTCTAGGTACCTGTACGATTTTCGACTACGGGCCGTAAATATACAAGCTGTGTACACTTTATTTGTTTTTTTTATTACGTTTTTTACCCAATGATATCTCTTGTTGATCTTTTCTTTCGATTAATTTTAAACTTTTTATTTGAAATATAATATATTTTTGTATTATAAAATATTTTTTTAGCTCGACCGCCATTCTTCTTTCATTACAACTGACTTTAATAAAATTTAATGGAGTAAAAAAGTGTTGAGAAAATTTCACTGCATTTTATTTTATGTAAGTAACTATTTAATTTAAACTTGTCTCGCGTTATGAAGGCAATAAATCCACTTTAGTTACTGAAGACAGGTCTTACTCTAGACCACAGAGAGATATTATTATTAAATATTTCCAACGGACGCCTCTAAGGAGGCGACATTAAGTTAAATCGAATATTTAAATTATTTCATCGTATCAAAAGGAACGTTCTCGGAACTTCAATTTCTGCTTCTCTGGGGCGAGAGAAAATAATGTTCTGATATTAAGTATCTCTGAAGATTTCAAAATACTATCGATAATTCATTCTGAAAACACAGATTTAGATATACCTATTATGAAATAATAAACACCAAAAATAAAAGACAAATACTAGAAACCAACTAGCCAATCAATAAAATACAAGCAAAAATATTTTTTTAAATAAGCTTTTAATGAACTAAAAAGGGTTTTCCCAGGGTCACCTTATGGCTCCATCATCAAACCCTGAACACCACCTAGTCTCAAAGCACTTGTTAATACATAGCTAATGAGTCCAAACACGAAGGTGTTATCTTGTTTGATTGAGGAGTTCCTATGGCCAACTTCCAGCTCCATCATCAGACCAGTTCCATGGTATCATTTTTTCAAAATGTCTCGGTAGTTATATAAGTATGCCAAGTTTCAGCTCAATTGGATGCCAGGAAATGCTTGAAAAATAGATGATAATTGGAGTAACCGGAAACACATACGAACAGAGCAAGCTAATATAAAGCTTGTAAAAAGCCTTTTAAGTACCTCCCAACTGCATTTTGATTATATCATACTACCTACTGCGCTAAGTATAGCTTTTTACTATACGAAGCTGAGGCCGGGAAAAAAAATACGAAAATCTATTTACTGCAGGAAGGTGAAGCCAACATAGCCGATAATCGAGTTTTCCGGTAACATACTTACAAAACTACGTTGTAATAGGAATCAAACACCGTTGATTGGATCCTCTACTAATGGAAGTTTTAATGGACAAGAACCAAACATAGTCCTGAGAGTGACGTTAACTTTTTACTTTATTCTTGAATTTTACTTTTTACTTTATTCTTGAATTTTACTTTTACATTATTCTTGAATTTTAATTTTGCGACGCAAACGATGTTTTGGTGGCTAAGTTAACTTTGAATATTCGTTGACTAGCTTCCGCCAGCGGCTTCGCCTGTGTGATGTCTTTATAAATTATAGCCTACTAGCTGCGCCCCGCGATTTCACCCGCACAAGTCTCGATCCCGTGAGAATATCGGAATAAAATCCTATGTCCTATCTCAGGTCATGGTCTACCCATGTGTCACATCCAAATCCGTTGAGTCGTTTTAGCGTGAAAGCGAAACAAACAAACAAACAAAATTCACTTTCGTATTTATAATATTAGTTAGGAAGTTAGGATGTTACTCAGTGATAATTTAGCATTAAACTGGTGAAAGATTTTTTTAAATCAGCCCTGTAGTTTTTGAGTTTATTCATTACAAACAAATATAATATTAGTGTAGATAATCAATACCATTTTCTTACGAACTGGAACTTGAAAACGAACAATGGAAAGTTAGTAGGAATATAAATGTATACTTAACCGTAAAAAAGACCAAACATTCTTATAGATAGACAAACAGAATTGTTTCTTTGAACTCTAGATTAAATTGTTAATAAACTAGAAAACATATAATACATAGAAAGACTACATCTGTAATTTACTTAAACAAACTTTTCACAAAAAACACAAAAGAAAACATCTTTTCAAACCCAGAAAAGTCATTGAACCTTACTTCCATTACTTAACCAGCTACAGCTACAGCTACAGCTATTTTTGATAGATAAAACATACTACAGTGTAACTGAGTTCCTATCGGAGAAAAATATTTGTTAATTAGTGATTCGTGACATTTTGATTTTTGTTGCATGACATTTTTTTTTTTGATTTTTTACATTTTGATTTTTGACATTTTGATCTTTGACATTTTGATTTCTGACATCTTGATTTTGGTTAATAATAATAATAATAGTAATAGTAATGAATTGATCTAAATAAGTGTAATAATAGTGTTTATAAATAATTTCGAACGTTTGCATGCCGATTGGTAAAACGTGGCTGAGCTAAATGTAATCTTAAGAACTATTATGTATTACCCATATTTGCGAAATAAAACTATTCTATTCTATTCTATTCTACATGCAAACAATTTTCACATCTGCAAAAACGACGTCTGAAATCTATCAGTCTGAGAATTTGCAGTGTCACGAACAGAGACGTCTCTCCCAGTTCAAGACAAACTTTACAACCTAGTTGCCGAGTGGTTTATAAAAACTATTAAGTACTCACTTTAAAAGGAATGCCTTTTCTAATAAACCTGGAGGTAAATCTCTTAAGCCTGGCTGCCAACGCGGTTCGGTTTACTTATGTGCGTTTTGTGCACTCCAGACACTTGTAAATTGCGATGTTCACAGGCAACTTGGTTTATATTAAAAGCTTATCTAGCTTTATTGCTCCTCATAATATTTAACGAGCAGGAATTTCTTTTATTTAAATTCAACGTTGTACTTTTAACTGTGCTGCGATTTGCATATTGCGTTGTTTTGTTCTTTTTTTAATTTGTTTTGTGCGAATTGGATCTGTATTCGATGCAGCGATTTTCTCCTGGACATGTGGAATTAACCTGTTTGTAGTTTTTATATTTCATTACGGTAACAACAAAGTTTTCGAAAGTGTTATTATAACTTGTGTGTTCAATTCAGGTATTGGTATTATTCAGGTTTGGTACGGCTATTTTTTATAGATCGCTTGTGTTTGACCCAAGTACTACAAGTCCACAGCTGAGCTTAGTCATTTAAAAGGAGTAGGTCCATAGATGCTACTGATAGAATAACCGAGTTTTTCAAATTATGTAAATAATAATTTAAGACAAGTACCTATATTTTAATCTTAAAATATAATTATATACATTTTCAGTGAATGAGCACCCCAAAAATATGAAATATTTAAAAATATGAAATATATTTGGGGAGCTCATTAACTGAAAATGTATATAATTAAATAAAAACAATCTTTTTATAGCAATAATTTGTATCCAAGCATTTCTGCCGGCCATTTTTGTGTCGTGTACCTCAACACGCAACTTTAGCATCCTCATTAGCACCATTTTGCCTTTCTTTGGGTTTTCCCTTTTCTCTATATTACACGAAACAATCTACGTGTGCAGAAACTATTGTGTTTTCTTTTCTTTTTTGGAACAAAAATCTTTGAGCAATTTTTTTTGTGTGGATTATTAGGGTTAATCTTTTTTTATGGCTGAATTACCTCAGGTATATTTATTTCAAACGTAAATAATGTGTGTATAGGAAAATTTGTACACTGCTCATTAAGTTAAAGCCACCGTCCGAAAATGTAATTATAATATACAGTACGTTAACTAACAAAGGGCGTTCCCGTTAACCTGCAATAGTATAGCGGGTATACATGCTAAAAAAAATATTACCACTGAAAAAAAAAAAAAAATTTTTTTTTTTTTGTGTCTTGAAATGTTCACAAAACGATTAAATTTAAACGTAAAAGAAACACTCTGTACACGCATACTTGTATTTCAACGTAGAAAAACAAGTGTGACCAGTGGGCGTTTTTTTACGTTTCGTAACAATTTAATATTTTTTTGTGAATATTTTACTATACAAAAACAAAAAAAAACTTTTTTTTTAAATGGTAATATTTTTTTTAGCATGTATAGACGCTATACTATTGCAGGTTAACGGGAACGCCCTTTATTAGTTAACATACTGTATAGGACTTAGTTTTTTCTAAGCTGAAGTTATAGTAGGCACATTATTCTCTTATTAATTGCCTTATCATCCCACACCGTCTTTTGACGTAGGTATTAGTAAATTAAGATAAGACTTAATAAGACTGGATTATTATAATTGATTGACTTTTAGCTTCTATACTCCTAAAGACAAAGATTACAGATGTCACAGAGAGGAATCCCATACGATTCTTCTCTGTGACATCTGTAATCTTTGTCTTTATTTTATATTTGATATTTTTTGTAAAAATCAAACTTGGGTAAAACTGAACAATTTTCTCCATGGAACCAACATCGTAATCGCGATAAAATTATCAACTGTCCTATCACACAATAGTTATTCATGCAACTGTTATATAATAAAGGGTATTAAAACACGAATGTGTTTTGTTTTTAATATACGGTGCTTTGTTAGTGAAACGCTCATGAATGACAATGTTCTTTTTTTTAAATGAGTTGCATTATGAAATTCAGTACAACATTATAACAGCCATTTGGATGATATTATGGTTACTATGACACTGTATGTTTTAATGTTGGCTATGTTTCAGAAACTTTTAGTGAGGATTTATAGTATGAGTGTAGATAAAACTTCTTTATCTACTCGATTCAATTGTAAGGCCTAGCATTTTATTATGATGTCTAAACATAATACTATAAGCAATCTCATGCAGTCGGAGGCAAAAGATCCATATTGTTGATGCCCCCAACTGCATGTGATTGCTTATAGTATTACGTTTAAACGTAATAAAAAGCTAGGCATTGAAAATTAACCCTAGTTGATTTGTCGTTGGTGTTGAAATTGACACTATTTGATAATGTTATGTAGATTAAGATTTTAACTTTAACGAATGAGCAGAAATCCTCCCCTCTGCACGCTGTTATCCGATCGTCGCCAAACAAACCACAGTGCGCTGATGTCTCTTTATATTTGTTGAATTCTAGATACAGCGCCATTAGTCTTGTGATCGATCGTAAAAATGCATTCTATAAACGTGAGGGAAAGCTTCGGACTTGCATAGCAACGGGTAAATTATGTAGTAAGTAACGTGAAACTAAGTAATTGGAACTTGGTTCTAGTCTGAAATAGTGTACATTAGTACAGTCGAACAAGCTATTTGGTATACAGGCAGATAACCCTGCAACTACTTTACACAATTTTGTGAGTGTTTTCAGTAGTTACCAATCATTGTACGTCACTTTCCTAAGCCATAAGTGTTGGCAACTTCGTGGAGCGAGCGCCATCTATTATTGGCGATCGGAACTACAAACGTCGCCTACCTAGTTGTGACGTCAACATCGGACCACCGCTACTGCGGTAGGGGAGGTGACCGGCTGGCTCGGCGCGCCCGCTCTCTTTTTGGTTGGACCGTACGACGGAACACTTGCTTTATTAGCTTCGCTATTTAGAACAGATTATTATTATTTAATTGTTTTTAATCATTCGCCTGATTTAACTAATTAGTTCGTACACTCAATTTATTTTATTAAAAGGTTTTCTTAACGATTAATGTTTGTTGAAAGTTAAGCTAGTAGTTTGATTTATTTGCTAAATAATAGTTAAAATGTACAACATGTAAAATACCCTCATCTTCGCATTAATAAATTGATAATTGTGTATTAATATTGTATTACTTTTAATATCAGAAGTGACACCCACGCGTCATGGGAAAACGCAGGCGCTATCGCAAGCGTGCACAATCGTCGTCAAGCAGCAGTAGCACGACGAGTACAAGTTCCAGAACACCGTCACCTGTACCCAGAAGGAAGTCAAAGGTATCACGTCATAAAGATACCAAAGCTGTGAGTACCTTAAATAATATAATACCGGAGTTTGACCCCTTAAATGATGATATAAATGCATGGCTTAATATTATACAATCCTATGCGGCAACGTTTGATTGGACCGACGAAACGATACGTTATCAAGCTCTTAATAAGTTGAAAGGCTCTGGCAAAGTCTGGTATGACTCGTTGTTGCGTACTGATAGTCAGTGGCCTACATGGAAATGGAGTGATTGGAATAGGCGCCTGGCTAATAGTTTTCAAACACGTCGTAATATGTTTGAGTTATTAAAAGAAATTATTAATAAAAAACCGGTAGATAACCAATCACTATACGAATTTTATTTTGATATTAAATGTAAAGTTGACCGATTATCTTTAAACTTTACTGAGCAAGATATTATATCTATAATTGTCGGGAGCATAGGCGATAGCAATATAGGAGCATCTATTGAGGCGAGTAATTTTAAATCTTGCTATGATTTAGCTAGTTACCTTCACGGTCGTACCTACAAAGGCAAAAACTCAAAACAATCCAGTTCGTATAGTACACGTGAAAACCAACATAAAACAGTGGATCAAACTAATAATCCTAGCCAGCCGTCCACGACCGTTAACTCTTCAAATAATAACGCCAATTCTACTAGTGCGCATGATCGTAATCAAACCGGTTCAACACATGTTCAGAAACCTATCAAATGTTACACTTGTGGTGGAAATCATAAAAGAAATCAGTGTGATCTCATTAAATGTAATTTTTGTCAAAAAAAGGGCCATGTCGAGGCTGTGTGCCGTAGTAAGAAAAGTACAGGATTAATTAAACCAGAAACTGAGGAAACTAAATTGATCCTTACCTCTGATCCGCGAAGTAAATTTGTAAAAACGATTAACATTGGTCACTTTGTCCACGAGGCATTTATTGATACGGGAAGCAGTTGTTCCCTGATTTCCGAATCGGTGGTAGAAAAATATTCGCTTCAAACTAGTGCACTACCCTCGCCAGTTTTGTTACAAGGTTTTTCTAGGCATAATTCTAAACCAGTCACTCGGAAAGTCACTTTAGATTTAAAAATTGACTGCGTATCTTTAACTGGTGTGAACTTTTACGTTATTGATGACTTAGTAGGTTGTGATATACTTATTGGCCGTAATATAACGGAGCGAAATGATTTGATATATTCACGTGTAGGTAATTCATTCAAGTTTGACTATGCGCAATCACTTAGTGAATTTTGTGAAGCTATACACGAGATGAAGATCGATACTGACACTCACTTAAATGAATTGATTTATTTATTTAGACAATATAAACAGTGTATCGCGTCAGACATAAAAGAGTTAGGGAAAGTGAATAACCACGAGATGGTTATTACACTGACAGACCCACGACCGGTGCAGTGCAGACCTTTTCGAGCCTCTCATACAGATAGAAAGATTATTCGTGATATGGTGCAGGAATTAGTGGATAATAAAATAATTCAAGAAAGTAACTCTCCTTACGCGAGTCCCGCTCTGCTTGTAAACCAAAAGAATGGCGAGAAAAGACTCTGCATTGATTACCGCGCATTGAATAAAATAACAGTGAAGGACAAGTACCCAATGCCCCGAATCGAGGATCTTATAGATAGACTACAAGGGTATAAATATTTTACAAGTCTCGATCTAAAAAGTGGGTACTACCAAATTAATATGAGCTCACAGTCTATAGAGAAAACGGCATTCATTACCGAAGATGGCCATTATGAATTTCTACGGCTCCCATTCGGTTTGGCTAATGCACCATCTTGTTTCCAGCAGATGATGAATAAGGTGTTAGGTAATTTAAGGTTTGAGAACGTCATTGTATATTTAGATGACGTTTATTTAATTACACAAACTATTGAGGAAAATTTAAAGCTCTTGGAAAACATTTTACAAATATTTAAACATAATGGTTTAACTTTAAATTTAAAAAAATGTCATTTCCTTAAAACTGAAATAGAGTTTCTCGGATACAGAATAAAACAAAACTGTGTAATGCCAAATGAAACCAAAGTGGAAGCCGTTAAGAAATTTCCCGTACCAAAAACTGTGCATCAGTTGAGACAGTTTCTGGGGCTAATTAATTATTTTCGCAAATTTATTAAAAACTGCGCTATTATTTCCGCTCCTCTCACTAAATTATTAAAAAAAGATGCTTCTTGGTCTTGGGGTTCCGTACATGATCAAGCGTTTCAAATTTTGAAAACTAAACTGACATCAGATAGTGTACTATCTATTTTCGATCCAAATAAAGAAACCGTTTTGTATACGGACGCTAGTCGAGATGGCGTTGCGGGTATTCTTGTTCAAGTTGCTGATGAGGGTGAAAAACCTGTATACTACTATAGCCGTCAGACAACTGAGGACGAAAAGAAATACCACTCATTTGAGTTGGAACTTCTAGCAATAGTAAGTTCACTCCAAAAATTTCGTCTTTATTTAATTAGTTCACCTTTCACCGTTATCACAGATTGTAACGCGGTCAGGTATGCGTTGACCAAAAAGAATATTATTCCCCGGATCGCACGATGGGTTCTTTCGACTCAAGAGTTCATGTACGAAATTAAGCATAGAGAAGGTACACGTATGCAACATGTGGATGCCTTGAGTCGAAATCCCGTTCCCTCAGGTGAGAGATCGGAAAGGGAAATAATATTATCGATAACCGAAGGAGACTGGTTACTTTCTGTACAGATGCAAGACCCTGACATTGTGAAAATTAAAACTGTTTTAGAATCCGGTAAACTAGATGAAAATAAAATCATTTTTGACACGTATGAACTGTTAGGCGGAAAAGTGTACAGAAGAACAGCCCAAGGGCGACGGTGGCTCGTACCAAAGAAGTGTATATGGCAAATAATAAGGTACAACCATGATGACGTGGGCCATTTTTCTGTCGATAAAACGGTTGAGAGAATAGGGCACAAATATTGGTTTTCTCGTATGCGTCATATAATAAAAAAATATATTAAAAACTGTTTAAATTGTATTTATTATAAAAATAAGGGTGGTGCTAAAGAAGGAGAGTTATACCCGCTGCCAAAATACGCGCAGCCGTTTCATACTTTGCACGCGGATCATTTAGGTCCATGTGTTCGGAAATATATACTTACTCGTTTTAGTAGATGCATTCACTAAGTTTGTGTTTATCTGTGCAGTAAAGTCTACAAAAACATCCGATCTTATAAAAGAATTAGATAATATAACTCAAACTTTCGGTAATCCAAAACGAATTATTTCCGATTCAGGGTCATGCTTTACTTCAAACATGTACAAAGAATACTGTAAGAGCAAAAATATCCGCGCGCATATTGTGGCAACGGGTATGCCTCGCTCAAATGGACAGGTAGAAAGATTTAACAAAACAATACTAGAATCATTAAAAACTATTGGGGCAGATACTACTGAAGATAGGTGGGATCAATATGTTAAAATAGTACAGCAAGGTTTAAACAGTACAATCCATAAAACTATTAATGCCGTTCCTAGTGAGGTTTTATTAGGATATCGTTTGCGCGTTGACAATGACAATGTAGAGCCAGAGCTTGATGATGAATCGCTAGTGGACGTAACTGAGTTGCGAGCAAAGGTAGATAAAAATATTAAAGCCAGTGCAATATCACAAAAACTAAGGTTTGATAAAACTCGGTCAAAAGCTAAGATTTACGAAGAAGGAGATTTGGTATTAATCAGAATACAGAGTCAGAGCAACGATGGTCGAAGCAGAAAACTCCTGCCCACCTTCAAAGGACCGTTTCGAGTAAAAAAGGTTCTGAGCAATGACAGATATGAGGTAACAGACCTAAGGGGTTCTGAAAGGAGCAGTAAACTGTACAATGGCGTGGCAGCTGCTGAAAATATGAAGTATTGGATACAAATTGATGACTGGAAATTGGAGTAGGTTATTGATAATAAGGTCCGTGTTGGCAAGTTGCAGTTCTAAAGGTATGTATTGAACTTTCCTTGATGCAGTAAATAATTAATACATACACTGCTTTATAATTTTATTGTAAATAAAATGAAGTGGCTATACAGTCTCACATAATTATAGTATTGCTTATATTTTACTTGCGAGACTAGATAAAACACTTGTACCATAATCCCCGCCAGCAAATGTGATTAAAGCTTGGAAAACAACTTGGTACATTTAAGTGTAGCGCATAGCTCTTTAAATGCAAGTGATTCTAAGTGGTAAGCTCTAGGAAAACCAGGAC
The DNA here is from genome assembly GCA_947522985.1 of Lithophane socia. Taxonomy (NCBI): domain Eukaryota; kingdom Metazoa; phylum Arthropoda; class Insecta; order Lepidoptera; family Noctuidae; genus Lithophane; species Lithophane socia. Next base: position 6,409,385 of record OX383267.1, read on the forward strand.
TCTTAAGTGTGGCATGGTCCCTTTAAGTACGGTTGACCTAGCAGTAATAGAGTAGGCATTTGCTGATGTTTCAAAAGCGTATTATGGCTTGTGGTTCATACTTGCAGATAAAAAAACTAGTTCTAATGTTGGTTTTGTTTCAGTGTTTTACCTAGACTCGTGGGGCGCCTGGGACATGCGCCTTGCAGAATGGCCGTGTTGGCAACTTCGTGGAGCGAGCGCCATCTATTATTGGCGATCGGAACTACAAACGTCGCCTACCTAGTTGTGACGTCAACATCGGACCACCGCTACTGCGGTAGGGGAGGTGACCGGCTGGCTCGGCGCGCCCGCTCTCTTTTTGGTTGGACCGTACGACGGAACACTTGCTTTATTAGCTTCGCTATTTAGAACAGATTATTATTATTTAATTGTTTTTAATCATTCGCCTGATTTAACTAATTAGTTCGTACACTCAATTTATTTTATTAAAAGGTTTTCTTAACGATTAATGTTTGTTGAAAGTTAAGCTAGTAGTTTGATTTATTTGCTAAATAATAGTTAAAATGTACAACATGTAAAATACCCTCATCTTCGCATTAATAAATTGATAATTGTGTATTAATATTGTATTACTTTTAATATAAGCTCACAAAGTTAAATAACACACACAATCAAAACGAATTTTGGCAGTGTAGCGGAAAATGAATATATTTTGCTTGTATACCAAATAGCTTGTTCGACTGTACACTATTCCAGAACACAAGTACACACAGTATACAAGTTACAGACGGCGACTCATTGGTTTTTATAAATAAGACCTAAATAATTTTTCCTTGATATTAAATGAACAGTTCCTTGATAGACATCTTTTATCGTGGGTGTGTTTACAAATAAAAATCCCAGAAACAAAAACAATCTAAAGTAGAATAAACTGTAGGCCATACAAAGATGTTTTTTCCGTGCGGAAATTACCCCGTTACACAGTAGCCAATTCACCACTTTACCAACCGAATGGTTGTGTTCCATGTCAATGTACAACATACCTATACCCACCCTTTCATGACCTTATATTTATTCTAGTGCACCATCAGACACGTTGACAGTCCATCACACAGTGGCCTCCAAATAAATAAATTACGATAGCGAGTGGCCAACCCTCTTCAACCCAAACAAATATAACAATTAACAGCCCCTTTGTGGCACATTCGTGTTATTATTGACGATGAATTCGTGGAAAGGTGACTTTATTGTGCCCCGCGGTGACACTGTGTGTGGTCGTGATGGAATTACAGAAATACAATTTTTGTTAATTGGGAAAATAAGAACTATGATTAAAGTCTGTACTAAAAGCATCTGATTAAAATGTAAATAAATGAATCAGAAAATGTACCTGCGGCTGCTAACTTCTAGTGCCACTTATAAATTGAGTGCTTGATATGTGTTGCTTTTGGTATTTGATTAACTGAACCCAAAATACTAAATGAGATGTTTTTAGTAGGTAGTGTGCTGTAGTTTCTGCTTATTTGGGAGGAACGCGTGAGTTTATGTTTGTGTATGTGTTTATGTTTTTTATTTGAGAATTGAGATTAATTTTATAAAATACAATAGACGCTGATATATTTAGTAACCTATTCCGCTTGACTATTCTTCAAGAGTCATAAAAACCATGTAAGAAATCGACACGTGTTTCACCTCTCAACGAGGCATCTTCAGGGTGACGATTGACCAATTGCAAACCAAAACGCGACGTGTTACCACACCGAGCGCTGGACGCAGAGTGAATCAAATCGCCCGACACCCCCACTTATATAGGATTGTTGCTCGGCGCTGATTGGCTAGGACCGTTATCAGTGCGATAAGCGCGATAAGGGGCGAACAATCGCAACAAAGGCGACCTTGGAATACTGGTATTTAACCGTATAGTTCGGAAGCGCCCCCAATTGGACCCGAACACAAAAACCTCCGCCGGCTCGGTAGCGGATCCAATTGGACCCCAGAATTACCACATACGACACCCTATCTCGATTATGGAAATATTTAATATGCTACCCATCAAATCTTATGAATGTGCGTTAATTATGAGAGTTGGATAAAAACTCATTATGTTTACGCCATTAAATCTTTCATATTCAGCGTGCAAGTTAATTAATGAACCTATATAAAATTCAAGACTGTAAAGATTTGCCATTTTGATGACAGTGGTGGTCGAGGCTAAAAAACATAAAAATTGGTGATTTTGAACATCCATACCCCACCACAGGGGCAGTGAATAATACATCATTTAATTATTTGACGAATTCATCCATTGTTCAAGTTAAATAAATAGTGGTAATGAAGTTTTGTGTTATCCAAAGACGAAGTTTCGCGCCAATCGTGCGTGTTTTCATTTTTTCTTTTCACGAATATCACTCATACACATGCAGATACGATTTAAAATGTGACAAATATTATTCGTGATATTATATACAACTAGAAAATGTCCAAATCTTAACATAATATACGAACACAGGTCCAATAACACGTATTATTCATTACCACTACTGAAAATGTTTTCAAAATCGCCGACCATTAAACTTTTTTTTATTGTAATGATGTCCGAAAACGATTATGCCAAACGATTATTTTTTAAATTTCGTTCTTTTCGATTAATTAATATGTCGAATATAAGAAATCGATACTTGGAAATTGAAATAAAATTGTTTTACACAATAAATACATTAAGCACTGGTTAAATTAATAATTTATACTTTTCTAATGTTATTTTAATCGTTTTTCTGTCATTAGGATCACAGGACCTTATGGCCGGGCTAGGTACCTCATCTTTTGAATTTCGCGCTGGAATGTTTCTATAATTGAATTTAAAAACGGAATGCGCTCGCTGTTCAAAATTATTTTAATATATTGGACAATTATTTATTTTTTATACTCTTTTCTGATAGTTTGCTACAGAATGCCCAGTATACTTTTTAGGTAGGCGTAGGCTTAACAAAATTTTGTTTGGTAATGGTGATAAATTAATTCCGCAAACGCTAATATTTTATTTTAGTTGTATGAGCTTGGTAGTTTTTGTTTTTATTAGGTTACTTTAGTAGGTACTAGATTTTATTTTTTGTGGGAGTTTCCCAACGAAATTTAGGTTCCGTAGTTGGGATGAACATATACGCATGCACATTGCACAGCATTAATTTTTCGACTGCAAAAATAAGTTTGTATTTCTAGAAAAAACTACGAAAAACAAAGTTAACTCTGCAGTTGTAACCGAAAATAACCCATAATTCATTGTTGAAATACGGGTTATTTTCGGTTACAATGGGTTATTCACTTTAAAAAGCAGTCACTTATAAGCATCTTATCATTTTTATTATAAGATCCAACAATGCTACATGCTTATGTGCATAGATCTTTTTTTCGTCCCTCGATTGCATGTTGAGGAATGACACCCCTAATTATGTTTATCGTAATTTTACTAAACGATTTTTGGTGGTGTAAAGAATAAACCTTCTTCCAAATTTTTAACGATATAGTATAAATAGGTGTCCGAGTAAAATGCCTGTATGATATTTGAACCCATGGACGAACGGACGTGACGAAATAATTAAGAGGTCCTTTTTTACGGATTTTGGCTATCGAGTTTACAATCGATAGCGACTGATGTCTATGGTAATTTATTTAAAATACAATTATAATTTCATCTTATTGGGTATCAACACTATCACCCAAAAACCACACGACACACATGACAAAAACTTTTCGCAGCCGCCTTCTTGGATTTACATTTTGACCTAACTATTGACTTTATCACCATCGCAAACTATGAAAACGACAGATATTAGGAAAAAAAAAAATTGCAGCCACCATCTTGGATTTTCATTTTGACTAAATTCACACTTTCCCTTTCTTGCTCTTTTGCTATCAAATTAGAAGAAGACCGTCGCAAGTATGAACGCTTTTCCGAAAACTTTTTTTTTTAATTTTCTGGTTTGGCCCCCCAAAAGTGACTATTTGCAAAATCCATTTATTTACATTACACTTCCGTGTTTGGGTCACTAAAATGTATATGTGTACCAAATTTCAACCTAATCGGTCCAGTAGATTCGAAGCAAATTGGCTGTGACAGACAGACACAAGACTCGTGACATGAGTGATCCTATATGAGTTTCGTTTTTTCATTCGGTCGTACGGAACCCTAAAACGTTACACCACTTTCCACAGTGTACGTGTATGTACTTATTACTAAAATTAATTTAAAAAATAAAATAATTAATGAAAAATATACCAAAGAGTTTTTATTCAGTTTCTACAATTTTTAATCAAGTTTGATTATAACGAATATCGATTAGGCTGAGTGCAACATTTGAATCGAAATAGAAAAATTGGGTGAACGGTAAGCACTAAGAAGTGTCACGTCGCACCACAATTTTTGTTAATTTTTGTTCATATTTGATCGTGTTTTTTATCTAGTATAAGTATGAATAATGGTAAAAGTAAGAATGCAGAAAGAATGTTAATATCTTTATTTGGTCCTTTTGCATATTTTCAGCAAGAGAGAAGATTGTTTATGTACATATTTTCAGGGAATCTGAGTTGCCTACTTTTTGAATAGGGGTATTTATACCTATTTTATACAACTTTCGCAGTCGACTGACGCGGTTTGACCGACCTCAACATATAATTTATGATATTTACCACAAATTTATTGTATAAAATAGATGCGGTAACATAATTTTTTTAATAAATTCGAATGTTGAAAGTTCATGTAAATTCCTGATTTTCATGACGGAATTCGCAACACCCCGTCGAGTTAGCTGATGTGTCACGTGTCAAAATCTTGTCGAGCAGAGAGGTTAATTCGTTCAATCTATTGCGTCTATTGTATTTTAAAATGGATTTCCGCAAAGTCACGCCTGAATCAATTAACTATCTTAATTTTATAAACTAAATCGTAATGTTATTCAAATAATAATTGTAAAAAAAGTAATGAGATACAAAGTTGAAACTTTCTAAATACAGAGGAACGTGATACTAATTCACTTTAGCGACTGATTGCGTAAGAATATAACCTAAACAGGGTTTATTTACATTATCATCAGATACTTTTGGAACAGTAGAGATGTCAAAGTCAAATCATTTACTTCAAACTAGCTGCGCTCCACAGTTTCACCCGCATAAGTCTCGATCCCAAATAATTACGTGATATAATTTTATTAACAGACGTTTTTTTTACTTCGGTACCGTTAGCCCGCCGAGAGCTAACAGTACTATCTTTACGTGGCACGAATAAACTCAAACTCACTCAAAGCATTTATTTTAATTAAACCATTTACAGGCACTTTTGAATTGTCAAGGAGTCGGTCAGTCAGAAATATGAAGCTAGTTGCCCATTCCAAAGCGCGTAGTAGGTACCTATGGAGAAGAACGGGCAAGAAACTCCACGGACACTCTTTTAAATCAAAATATTGTTACAAAATATTGGTTACATCATTCATGTTGAAATTATACATGTGAGAACAATGTAGAAAGCACGTTAAAAGCGTCCGCAATTATAACATAAAAACAAATAAAAAAAAAAAAATAAAAAAAAAAAAAAAAAGCCATGGCAGCTAGAGATGACCAGTCACAACTGACGGCGCCCGTTCACGAACATGACGCATGGATCAGCACCATTCAGCTCAACCATTTTGAAGGGAGCTAAATGATCCAATAAGGTTTTTAAATTATTGGGCTGAGAAATATGTCCTTCGACATGCATGTCGACATCGTACTTCAATTTATCCTGGCAGCTGAACTTAATAAACAGAGAGGCAATAATACAATCGCAATAGTAGGTATCTAGGTGTCACTAGGTGGAACCTATAAATGTTTTTCTTACAATATATCTACGTTAAAAGGTTGTAAAATGAACTAGGTATTAATAACAGATTACTAGGTGTTATCATCTACTCCTTCTAGCTTCTATAGGGCAACTAGCTTCATATTTCTGACTGACCGACTCCTTGACAATTCAAAAGTGCCTGTAAATGGTTTAATTGAAATAAATGCTTTGAGTTTTTTGAGTTTTTTTTTTCCTCCTTCCTTTCGTGTGGTTAGTGCCTAACATGGTGACAGAGTTTTAAAGCCGCCCAAGGGCCTCTGACTTGGCTTCACATGTCATCGAGAAATATCTCTCAGGCAGAAGAAGAAGATCTACTAATATCTGTCGTTGGTATTATTTAGTATATTATCGAACAAAAACCAATATGTTCTTGTTGTTGTTCTTCATACTTTTTTTTTTACTGTTGTACTAACCTGTGCGTAATGTGCGTTTCCTTAGTAAAATATGTTTCTTTCTAAGAGAAAATTATGCGTAGTACGTCAGCTATTGGATTTATTAATCTTGATCAATCATACGGAAATAGCTGTCGCTAAGCAAAGGACGTCCTGAATCTAACAACGGGATAACCCTGGACTACTCTGTCACTCGTTTGTATGGTGCTATAATCCTCAGCTTTAAACCCCCCTGTCCATCAACCCTGTCATTCACTCCGCTACCCAAATCCAATGAATTACGTATAACCTCCGTCTAAACCGGCAAAAATACCCGAAAGTTAATCCCGCGTTATGTTACAGTATCCAATTTCAGTGAATACGTATTGCTGGGTTAATAACTCTGATATGACGGCACATTACCAAGGGAAGTTGCTTTTGTGGCCGATGTCGAATAAGATGTTCTTTATTATGTTACAGAGCTACTGCAAAAGTGTAATGCAAAGCAACGAGAATTAACTTTCACTGGAACAAATTTGAAGGCAATCAAACTCGATCCTTGTAAAATATGTATATTGAGACACTAAAGCCGCGGACGACATTATATAAATTTAAATACCATAAAAAATGGTCTGGTTAGGGTAATTTATGAGTTAGAATTGCAAGGTAAAATTCTAAAGCCTTTTTTGGGCCAATGAAAAATCGGTCCTTGTTTCATTCAAAGTCACAAGATTAATTCTTTGCGTGACTTTACAAAAGTTTGTTGAACAAAAGCTGTTTGGTTTTGCTAAGCTTTCATTTAATTTTGTTAAGATTTTCGAAATTGGCTTACCTCGGTAATACGGATTAAAAACCTGGAATTGTTTTTACTTTTAAGCCCTCAGTTGGTACGTACTTATTAACATAAGTTTCTATTGTGCCAAAGGCTAAATTTACTGAACCGTTATTTCCCATTTATTTACTTTTTCAATGCGTCAAATGATTACCCATTCCTATTGTTATAATTCAATGCCAGTTCAATTAATTAAACTCGGGTGGATAGCCAAAGTACAGTCAACTTACGTAATCAATAGACATTATGCAGGTACGTGTATTCAAAAAGTATTAGTTCCAAATGAATATAAATAATCAAGCAACCCGCCCGTGCTTCGCACGAACTTGAAAAAAAACATCGAGATTAGTTTAATATGAATGTATTATACACATAAGCCTTCCAGAATAAATTAATTAAATGACATGACGGGGAAACTGCAGCAGGATCCGTTGCGTAGTTTATAAGAACAACGGGGTCACACAGACAGACATAAAAATCGACTTTAATTTATAATATGTAAGTGAAGTTGTTAACATTCAGTTCATAATAAATAACGTCATTCCAGATATCGCTGAAAAAGCCAAGTTAAACATTGATTGTGTGTGACACGCGGATAGGGCTAGTCAGAGCATAAACATTCAGTTGACATTTTATGTTTAGTGATGTACAGTCAGGCTAAGTGAATCATGACCCACTTTGACGATAAATCGTTTGAAACCGTCAAACTAACAATGATGGCAGATGACAAATTCGTTACCAAGGAAATGTATATTTACGCGAATGTCGACCTAATTGTATTCGAATGTCTGTAAGAAAATAAGCTTATGGTGGGTCAGAATTCAATTTTTTCGACTGTACATCATTGTATATCAAAAATTAGTTATGTTAAACGATAACAGTCGCATGTGTCGATTGACGGTTAAACTACGCTTGCCGCGCGCATTTCCTGGCCATCCATTTCATATCGAGACTCCTCCGTGCCTCGGAAAGCACGTTAAGCCGTTAGTCCCGGCTGTCATTCGTAGATCTTTGACAGTCGTTATGGCCAGTCAGAAACCAGAAACTAGGTTGTGGAGGTCAGATAAGCAGTCACTCCATGTAAAATACTGGTATTAAGCTGTACCCAGTTAGACTGGAAGCCGACCCCAAGGACCCCAACATAGTTGGAAAAAGGCTAGGCAGATAGATTGATTGCCTTTGTACGAATTTTCTGTTCCTTTCTTCTTTTCTGTATTTATATGTGTGTGCATAAATGGTTAAATAAATAAATAAATATAAATTGATGTACAGTTTGCGTCAGTTTATTTGATTCTTGTACGAGGTAGGATCTACGTGATAAACAGACTATTTGTTTATTTTGGGGTTGGGGCTAACTGGCAATATTAATGTTGTACATTAGCTGTAGGTTACTGTTAAGTGATAATTAAAATAATTAATATTTAAAAACTTACCTGTGTGTATTTGCTAGAAAATAAATATATTTGTATTTCTAGCATAACCAATCAAAGTGTACGATGGAAAACATAATGACCGAATTTCTACTGTATTAGAAAAGGTTGGATACAAGGTCGCCACTAGTTAAGTTTCTTTTACATTTACACCCACATAGCACTGTCTCTATACATATCAAAATCCATCTATATGGACGCGATAATTTATAGTAACCATAACAATATCTCGCTAGAAGTTCGTTCTACAGTAGTATCGACCAGCTTAACTCTCACTCATCCTCAAGTTTAGAGAGGCCAAGAAGTTAAGCCATCCGTACTAAACTGCTTACTAAACCAATGTAAACTGAGCTTAACTTATGTGACGTCAGCTTGGTATGTATGCGATAAAATCACAGCTTTGTTCTTGTCAAGAGATGAGATGTTCGGGACTTCGGATATATGTATGGAGATCGTGATTTGAATTCTTGAAGTTATGTGCGACTTAACTTACTTTGTGTTCAGTTTATAGGGTAGGTGTTATGTAAGTCAAGGTCCTTTAATTGATATTAAGGCGAAAGCGTCTGGGTAGCCCGCGAATTCTTACGGTTTTCGCAATTTGCAGGTCAGTATCAGGTTGTATGTTGATCTAAATTTCGCGGCAGTTATTCTATAGATGTTTTAATTGTTGCAATCTTTAACAGTTCCAATCCAAAATCCTATTACATTTCATGGTTTTATAATAACTACGGTTGTATTACAAGACGTTATTAGAACATTCGTGAAGTTTAAAACGTTATACGATACTTAAAACTTCTCGTATTTCAGCACCGTTTAAAAAATTCTTTCTTTTTGTCCAAGTTTATAGAAAGTTTTTAAGTTAACTACTCTAACTGATATGGTATCGTTAGATTAAAGTTTAAACAACCAACCACGAATCCACGACCACGAATCACGACGAATCTAAACCACGATCAATCAATAGATACCCTGTTTAGGATTGTATGGAGGTAATCTAAGTTTGTTCTAAAGTAGATTTGGAAGCCGTATTCGGACTTGCGAGAAGTTTAAGATTAGACAGAATTGATGTTGATGTATTACGTATATTATTTTACAGATGAGCACAGCTGGCACGTAAGCTGATTCAGTTCGATAACAATTAAAATTCTATTGTGTCTCATTAGTAACAGTTTTCCCAATCAATCTGCCTAGCCTTTTCCCAACTATGTTGGGGTCGGCTTCCAGTCTTGTCGGATGCAGCTGAATACCAGTATTTTACATGGAGCTACTGCCTATCTGACCTCCACAACAGTAACTGGGTAATACGATACCCCTTGGTAAGACTGGTTGTCAGACTTTCGGGCTTCTGACAACCCGTAACGGCTGTCAAAGATCTACGAATGACAGCCGAGACCAACGGCTTAACGTGCTTTCCGAGGGACGGAGGAGTCTCGGTATGTAAAGATGGTCACTCATCCACGGACCAACCCCAGCAAGCGTAGCTTTACCCGATGGACATCATCATTCTGGTGGTCATTAGTAACAGTTAAAGGGAATTTTGTGGGTCAAAGGTATAAGTAGGTCCTTACCTGTACTTCAAAAATAATTTTCAGATTTAAAACCCGACAGTAGGTACGTACTTACCTACTTATTGGGTTTCAAATCTGAAAATTTGAACTAAAAAGTGTAGTGTTCCTACGTACTAATGTATGTAATCGTTGTGCAGCATTTAATCAAATAATTATTAAAATAAAAGAATTATGTACTTCTTTAATTTATTGTTTACCAATGATTGGAAAAGGAAAAAATTCACAAGTCAATCCATTCAAAGCCTTTTCCCAACTATGTTGGGGTCGGCTTCCAGTCTAACCGGTTTCAGCTGAATACCGGTATTTTACGTGGAGCGACTGCCTATCTGATCTCCACAACCCAGTAACTGGGTAATACGATACCCCTTGGTAAGACTGGTTGTCAGTCTTTCGGAATCAAAATAATAAATTCATAAGTAAAAAATTAAATTTAAAACATTGTATAATCTGTTTTGATAGAACACAGTAAAGATACAATTTTTTTTTTCTAAATTATTGGAACCTACCTTTTGTGGTACAGTAATCTTATTGTAGGTGCATCGTCTTCACATATAAATTATATAATTGATGTATACAAAATATTGTAAAACATTTTTAAAAAGAGTAACGGTGGAGTTTCTCGCCCATTCTTCTTCATACGAAAACTACCTTTTGGAAGGGGCAACTAGAATCAATTCTATTTCTTTGTTTTGACGTTCAAAAGTGCCATATATGTGCCTATTTGAAATAAATTATTTGACTTTGACTTTGAACAGAAAAAAATCTTGTCACCACATTTTTATGAATCTAATCTATTTCCGACCTTATGGACATTTGTCTACTTACCTTCTCTTTATTACCAACCATACCTACATACCCATACCATACATTCCCGTAAATTACAGACATACACATACACATTCGTCATTCCTCAAGCACTATACAAACTGTTTACACAATTAGTCAGATATAGCGCGTGTTAGATTACTCAGTTAATCATATTAGCGAGGTAATAATGCTCTCCAACCATTTGCATAGTAGGAATGTAATACTGACATAGATAGATGTAGACTCTACTCTGTAGCGTCTACTTGTTACAATGTACCTACTCTGTACTTTACCTAGGAAACAAACCCAACAGTTTTATCGGAAAATCAGCTGTTGCGATGACACACCGCCATTTTATGTCACAGATGTAATGTAAAAACGGCTGATGATTCTAATATCCACGTAATTGAATCAATATTTAACTGGACAGTGTGCAGTTTTTTTTTATTGTTGTTATCATTTTTGTTTTATTTATTTACTTATTTCTTGTACCTTATTATTACCCAATATTTAAATTTAATAATATAATATAACTTTTAAGTCGTAATTTAATTTATTTATACCTACATTTTATGTCGAGCTGAACTTTATTATAAAAAAATATTTGCCAATTCACATGCCACATGTCTACCTATTGCTTTCATATTCTAACCATTGTTATGTATCCTATACAGACAAGTATAATATTAGCAACATCAAAGACTTTGGAAGTGTGTGATGGTTGAATAGGTTCTTTTATATTTTATCCTAGCTCAGGGTCTCCGCACACGGGCCACCAGCCACAACCAGAAAACGCCGCCGCCGACTATTTCCTGTAGTAAACGCCGCAGCGTTTGTGGCTGTTGCGTGTGGCCCATGTGCGGTGAGTCCATATAAAATGTATGAAAACCACAGGAAATATACCGGTGGCGCCGTTTTGTGGTTGTGGCCGATGGCCCGTGTGCGGAGACCCTTAGTTGTCAAGACCTGTCGTGGCTTAACAAAGTTGATTATTCTCCTTAGTAACACGACTATTCCATAATTCTTTTGTTAGGAAAATCAATACCGTCCTTATAAGATTTCTGTCTTCGTTGTGGGTGCGATTAGGTAAAGTTATGGAATAAATATGTTAAGCACCTTAAGGTTCGTATAAACGTTGATTCAAAACAAGGTGACCCGACAGATATTGTCCTGAACAAATTTCTATTTTTCATACAAAAATCGTATTGAAAAAACTTTTCCAGTGTATCCTAAATATGATTTTTTTCCCATTTTTCTTTCCCTTCAAACCTTATTCTTCTTCTTATAGGACTTTTACAAACATTTTAATACAAAAAATAACCAAATCGTTCCCACCGTTCTCAAATGATCATACCAATGAACAACATTCCATTTTTATTATATAAAAATTAAAATGTAGTACATAAATAACACCATACACCTACCGAATTTTAATTACCGGTATAATGAAAGTTTATCTTTATTTGCACCGTACCTACTATTCTACGACTACATCATTGCCAACATTTTGAATGAAAATTATATTTCGAAAAGTTGTCATGCGGGACTGGAATTCGTTGAATAAGGACTATTCAACGAATTCCATTATTTAAGTAATTAATATCTTACACGTGGAATATAATATAAATATTTCTTCTTTAGAAGTATTTTATTTTTCTTTCTATGAAACAAAATCATAATTAGCCTTTAATATTGCCCACTGTTAGGACTAAAGTCTCCTTGGAAAAACAAGACAAACTGAAACGTTTGTTAGTTTTCATAATAACTTCTGACGTCGTACAGTAAATTCGTAATTTTCCGCCTTTCCAAATAAATTAACATTTAAATTGTTTTTGCATTACAAAGATTGTTGATGCCTTGGCAGTGACGTCACAATAAATAACGAGACATGGGTTATCTTCCCATGCTTACATTTCACACGGGAAGTTATGTTAATGGGACGCATTGTTTACGCGAATTTAGAGGCGAAGAATGGCGAAATGGCTGGTACAGTATGTGGAACGGGAGTGCGGTCAAAATAATGAAATGCGATGAATAACTACGGATAGTTATTAAGTAATATTACTATGAATTACTTTTTTTTATTTGACTTAACCGTAAGACTACGTAAGAAAGTAGACTCATTTGGCTTCCTTTGACTCTCTCTGTACTCAAGATTTTTTTAGTAATGTGTACGCAATTGTACATACTTTACACAATCTGGAGTCTTCCAGGAGACGATTCTCGAATGAGTTTCTTTAGCATCTTTGCTGATTGGCTAATCTTTTTAGCACGACATGAATTATGTTCATCATTACTTATTGTGATACAAGATGATAATAAACTTTTTTAATAAAAAAACTAGCGAACCGGTCCTTCTTCGCCCGGTTTTGCGACTTGAAAAAATATCGAGATTTCTTATTTTAAGTAGGTAAGTATAATTTTAATGTACTCACTACTATTCCTCAGCCTCATAGTTCATGCCTCTGTCTGTCATTCATAGTTACACCACACATGCTTCGCAAAGAACGCATTTCCATAGCATTTATTTTACTTTCTTGCTTCTTGCCACACTCAACATTCATTTCCTTATACAAGGTGGAGACGACAATACGATAAAAAATTAAACTCCGTATATCTAATGACGTTCTCGGTCTACATACAAAAAAATAATCAAATCTATCCAATAGTTTAATAACGATAGCTAGTCAAAGATCGGCAAACCCCATAGTCGGCCCATCACTACTATTTAGTTTGTTTGAAAAAATGACTTTTTAAATTTCGATGTTAGGATTTATTTGATAGTTCCAAAATACTCTTATGCATTAGTATTGCCAGTGTTTTCATTTATTGTTGTATTGTCGTCTCCACATTGTATAAGCGTAGGTACCAGCACACTATTTTGAACTAGTCGAGCCTTTTGGACATCGACTAATTGGAAGAATATCGACTTTGTTAATATTTTAGGATACTACACCATCAATTCAAATACCATTTTATGGCAATATTTTATTCCTTGTAGCGATGCCAAAACCCAGTCAGTTCCAACCAACCTTTTAAAAAAAAGTTTATGATGTACAGATTTATAACAAGCTGATTCTTTCAGTAGTATTTCAAAAGTTTTGGCACAGTGCACTAGAAAATATGTGCATGCATTTAAAACGATGCACGGTTGAACGCCTCTTCCGCTCATATTTCAAAAATAAAACATGCTGTTGACATAAATCTTTTTGTGATTTTACTTATTGTTCAAGCGATTTCGAACTTAAAATGAAGCTTGTTTGGTATTAATATTTATTAAATTTAAATTACCCGTTTCAACACACATAAAACTAAAAATAAAACGGAATTATCTAGAATCCCGGCGGCGTAGTTTTCGTAGCGATATTGCTCGTAGCAGGTGTCTACGAAAGGCTACGGCGTAGAACCCTTTGCATATTCCACTATTATTTGCAGGTATTTAGCTAAAATCTATTTTATTTAATGGTTATTACATTGAAATAACGGATCCTAACATTATGTTAGTAAATAGAAGAAAATATTTTACCTTTTGCGTCTAGGAACAACTAGGTTTACGAACGTAATTGGTGTGTAACCAAAAATAACAACCAATTAAATTACGTTCTCAAGCATGATCTAATTGCGTTAACTCACTAAATTAATTGTGAGTACCTTCCTATAGGTAATAAGTACATATTGTAATGAGGACGAGACTTCAAGATTCAGGTTTTTTTTTTTTTTCAAATAAAACCACAAAGTAATTATAAATGTTCGTTTAATGATATTCCTTAGTCCCTATTTATTTACATTATTCCGCGGCAGATGCCTATCTTTAAAACAATACCTACCTAAGTACATGTTAGCAATTACAACTAATTTACCAGCAATATGTACATAACATTCTTCCTAGAACTAAATAACGCTTATATTAACATAATTTAGCAATTTTCCAACAAAAAAAATTTTGTACGTAAAACTGGCACATCAAGATTTAGAAAGAGATACAGGTATGAGTGACAGAGACAACGCTCTACTAAGGGGATATCTCCACGGTCGAGAAAACCGCGGCGGGAGCCTCGCTGTGTCATCAAATTCTCGCGGCGATGATATCTCCGTGTGGAGATCATTGAGGTTTAATGTAAACTAGAACGGGACAGCAAACGTCTCAGTTACTAGGTACCTGAATACGCATACTCCGCGGTTGTCACATTTGACATCCGCGGGGCACATCTTTAGTTTGTAATAGCTGATCTAGAGTGCGTTTCATAAAATAGTTCCTTTGCCGTAATGTTGGCTCCACTGTTCAAACGGAGCGGCGCGCGGCGTAGCGTATTCGTATTGGTCATACAACAGTGGAGCCAACATTACGGCATACGAACTATTTAATTAAACACACTCTAGTTTAAATTGAACCTCAATGGTGATGATTTCTACATACATTTTCTATTGAATTTGCCGTGACTATCGCCGCGATACTCTCTCCCGTGTAGGTGCCTAAGCCAAACTTTTTTCCAAAACTTGTTGTCCGATTTTTACGGCCGGGCACTGTACAGTTTACATTCCAATATTATGAGACACGAAAGTGTAATAAATATTTATTTGCATAAAAGGTGTTGTCCCTTTTTGACCGCTGGTATTGACCCAAATTATATTTGCGGCTAGTAACCCGCCGGGACTTCGTTACCTTAGATTTTGTTACCTATCTGATGTTATTTTAAATTGTATTGGGTTACTAACTCTTTGAAAGTTTTATAATATTAGATAGAAAAAGATTTGAGAGCAAAGGGACTCGATTTTAGTACTAAATACAATTAAATTGACAAATTTATTAAAAATAAAGCTGAAGAGTTTATTTATTTGTTTGTTTGTTTGAACACGCTAATCTCTGGAACTACCACTCGGATTTGAAACCTTATTCCCGAGGAAGGCTGTAGGCTATTTAACATCATGAGAGGACCCTTAAGAGCCGAGCAACAATAGAAAAATCTAAAAAAAACGCTAAGCGTATATCAACTAAATAGCGCGGGCAGACGATGCAATGCAATGTGACGGGGTGGGTCGGGGGCAGAGCCTAGTTCGAACTTGCTTCAGAGCTCATAAGTGAAGCTAACAGAGTGTGGCATAAACTTCGTATTTATGTAGTAAGTTTACACTTACATTTATACACAAGTTTAATCGATACTTAACACAAGGCCCGGTCTTAAGTCCTTTTGAGCGAATTCATGAGTAATTTTATACCGCATAAATACGGTCGTTTAGACAGATTTTTCATTCGAAGGAAATGACAAGCATATTCGAAACAAAACAGTCTGTACAGTCAATGTCATAAAAAACCTGTTTTGATCCAAGATAAAACAGTTCAGTCAGTTTGCCGAGATCCGACGATCCACGATTTTGCAGACAGACACGCACGGCAGACGACCACAGACCGCCACACGCCGCGTACGAGGAACTTCCGATGTCTGCGATACCCCGCACGTACAACTTTCCACGGTGCGTCGTGCGGGCTCGTCCGTGTCGGTCCGCAATATGGCGCACCGTCGGATCACGGCATTAGACGAACGAGTACTTACGTTGCCAATTTGCACACTGAGCTAATGTAATTTGGGGCCAATAAACGGTCAAAAATATATTTTCAATTATTTCTAAAGCCGAATTTACATTACGAAACTAGTTGCGTAAACTTAGTTATTAATAGTTTCAAGTGTAAATAGATAATTATTTACACGTGAAAATATAAATGAATAACTTTGGCTTAAGTGGATTGGCGTCACATAAATATAATAAACAAATGATAGCAGAAATAACAGAACTCCTCACTAAGAATTTAAATGGTTTAAAAACAAATTCAGGGACAGCTGTCCTGTTTCGCAAAACTTTACGAAACTTCATCCACTTAACAATTGTTATAGGTACTAATTACTATGTACAATTTATTTATACATTTATTTGATATGCTTTAGTATGATTATTATATTTCTGTAATACGTGGAAGATGTAGGTAAACCATTATATTGTTAGGCCTTCTATTTTTATAACACGCTCGACTCCATCTACATAATTACATACAAAATTCATCAGTCTGCCATCCTTAAATAAATGTAATGTCCGTCCGTCCGTCCGGTAACGTAAATAAGCAACTTCAAATAAGTAAGGTCGGAACGCATCAAACGCTGGCACCACAAATGGTTCGCCACAAGTTCATGCGTCACGTATCTATGCGTCGTAGTGACGCAAAACTTTAATTCTTTCATTGCGCCAACTGATGCATTGCAACGCACTGTTGAGCGTTACACTTTTTTCCCGACTGTGTGAAAGCAAAGACAGGGTTATGTTTTTTATTTTCATTTTGATAAAAAAAGTATCTGGAAAGTACAAAAATCACAATTTATTTGTGTAAAAGCCAACTTAATAACACAAAACATTAATAATAAACTTTGCCCATCAGTTCTTGTGTTCAAAACACCGTTAAATTCATACTAATTTATTGTATTTGTACATTATGCTAACCGCAAGCCTACCCGAAAATGTACCTGCGAAAACAGTAATAAACCATTCCGTTATTAGAGTTACCGTTATTAGTAACTTTATGAAATAACAAAACTTTTTTAGGGATCGGGTGTAAAGGTTTACAATTGAACGCAAAAAAATAGGAATTAACATACCAATACTTTCACAATAGTTAAGTTACAAAAAAAAAACAAGAGAACATTGTACAATACGGCTGATGAATCATGGCCGCTCTGAACATAGGCTCTCAAAACTTTCGCGCATGTTCTCTCACTCACATGCTCGCCTCATGCGCAGCCTTCCGCGCTAAGTTCGGAACGGCCATGATTCATCGGCCGTATTGAAACTTGGTTTGAAATTCAAGATCCTGGTTAGGTTAAGTTCAAAGAAGTCATTCTTGGGTAGGCTTTTCATATTTTTAAATACTTATACTTATAATTCCATCACAATAATTTCGAAACACTAATAACCTGGTAACTATTTACACTTGTAACGTTTTTACATATCCTTACAATATAACTTATTTAAATTAATTTTTTCGGAATATTTTCATCATAGTTTTCAGCTAGATTAGTTTATAATACATAGCCATCGTTTTTGGCAGTTAAAATGTTCAGGTTATTTGGAACCTTCTGTAAGACGTTTTATTACGTTTAAATTGATTTACATGCCACTGAACTGTATTTTAAAAATTAATGACTTAAAACTTAGTTATCGCAAAAAAAAACACTAAACTGCTATCAAAAAATTTGTGGAGAAATTATGCATAAATAGGTTATCATTATTTACAAAAAAAAAATGACTTTCTTTACATAATTCAGTGGCATGCACACCGATTATATTTGTTAGCGATTCGCATTTCAAAATCCAAGCAAAACTATGTAACTAACTGCATAAATAATGTAGCCAACGCATTCCTATAATACTAAATTGACACTGATTCTCCGTGTAAACAAGATAACTTATCATCTTGCACCCTGTGTTACAATTTGAAAATTCCTGCTAATTAGAACGAATGCATTAAAACTACAAAAAATAATATATTTTAGATATGGCAGCACTGAGATCAGCGCGAGAGTGGGTAGTGAGGCTTGATAGCGGCTTGTTGCTGCGGATTCCGCAGTCGGTAGCCAGTTGTTGTCGAGGACAGACTGCTCTATCACATTCTGCATTGTGTCTATAAAACAAAAATAGATTCTGATGTGATGTTTACTTTCTTTACCAAAAATAAATGTTAATATTTGATATTAGAATTTACGCTTCGTTCATAAATTATTTACGATAATATATAAATCAACATTATTCTTCTCAATAAACAACTCATTAACGTCGCTTTCAATTTCAAGAAAAATATTATGAACAACATTTATAAGAAGACGATTCCTTTGATTCGTTACGTTGTCCATTGACTTGGAAATTATTAAGACGATCGGTCCTTTGAGAGTGTTATTGCTACTTACCATATGTTGTGACATCTGGCGTGTAGAACTTTTGCTCAGCTGGTTGGAGTGGCACGACAAACCCTGGGAATTATCCTTATATTAGTATAGGTAAATAAACTACAGGTTCTATGGATTAATTATGCCAGTATTTCCATTAGTTACCATAAAATTGTATTTTTCTTTCGATAAACTATCACAGCCAATGCAAGGCTTTTCATTTCATTTATTTATTAATTATCAATTAACATTGTGTTGAACATTACATAATAAATAAAATTATCATTATGCAGAAACAATACATTCTGAAGCCTAATTAAAATTAATGTGAAATGTTTAGTTCAAGAGTCAATTAATTTAAAATATGTCAACAGATAATTATAATGTCAAATGAATAGCATGTCAAATTCAATATCAAAATATGAACCGCCTTATTCATAAACGCTGCTTAAAGTTAAGTTATGAATTAGCAACTGTTTAACCATACATTTTCGACATTTATACGACTCTTCAACTTTAAGAAACGTTTATGAATAAGAGGGTTAGAGTATAACTTCATCAAGGTCCTAGTGATGATCACAGTGTTTAAGTCAAATCATAATTTAATTTAAAGCTTGTTCACAGCTTATACTGTAAGTGACAATTTTTAACATGATATCGAATATCTATATTTCTGTATAGCTTCTAAGTTTGACTTTATTGCATTGTCAGAAAGAAATATTTTTCATATCAGGTAACTTTTCCTATTTTTACCCAGTTACAGACAAGTTATGAATGACTATAGAGGATCAAGTATTACTACTGTTCTTTCTTTTTGAGGCTTAAAAATCCTGGCTGCTCGGAAAAATTGCCGATAGCTGAAGCGGGTTCACAAGCAGAACAAAAAAAAAGTTTTGCTGCGTCGCCTTTTAGGTACATGCAGCGCCCGGTTTTTTTCTTATCGGACTCATAAATTACTGAATGGATTATGACAAATGAATTTTTTCCACGATTCATCTCGATGACGTCAGCGAGACTATGAAAGATCGTCAATTTGAATGCGGTGACAGAAATAAATGCACATCGGAGTGGAATTATCATAATTTCTCTTTCTTCATGACGTTTGTGTGAGTGGCATTCTCTTTGGGCATGATATTTCAGTTGTAATATTATGAAAATAATATTAATTATTGTAAGAGATATCAGATAACACAGAGAATACGAAACAAAACTTGATTAATGGAAATATTGTTTTAGTTAATGAACTGCTAAATTTAAATTTCTTGACGAACTCATGGTCATCTGCCAGACTTACAGGGGTCATCCGTGTGATACCTATATTTGAAAGCAGAATTGAAGTAGTGATTTATTAATATAATAGTTATCCGAGACATAGCAAAACACTCGAAACCTAGGACTGATGAATGAATACTTACCACGGCCAATTTCACGGCCACATAAAAAACAATAAAATTCTCGGTAACTTACGTGGAGGTGGCTCCGTTGTTGTTGGCGCCGGTGTCGTCGTTGTAGTCGTTGTAGTGGTTGTAGTTGTTGTAGTTGTAGTCGTTGTAGTAGTTATTTTTATTTCTGTCAACAAAGTTATTGTTAATGAGAATATTTTGGTAGAGATGGTCAACGCAAGCAAACTTGTAAATGGACCATACAAAGCCATAATATGACAATAATTTATTCAAATAATCAATTATATAAAACAATTAATTAATTATAAAACTCATTTAATTATATTATTATTACTACTAACACTAGCTTTAAGGTACTGCTAACATTTATGGATGTTTTTTTGCCGGAATAAATAAATTTTGATTTGATTTTGATTATTGTGTGGTCAGTCTGTAGTAAGGTATACAAGTAGGGATAAAAGATGTTTTTTCATTTTCTAATCTACGCGCACAAAGTCTTTGCCAGTTTGCATCGTGCACGGCAAAGTTTTACCGATACAACTCCGTTTAAAAAGTTAACCGGTCGGTAAAGTCCTGCGGTCGACGGTTTAACGCTTCATTGACTGCTATTAAATTAACTGGTTTAGATTTTTTTTTAGTTTTTTTAATGTTGGCTCAAAATGATCGAACAGTATTGTGAAATTCTATTCAAAAATGTCATCCTGACATCCGTTATGTGGCGGTCACCGTCCTTGTCATGGGAAACCCAAGCTAAAAGTTTTACAGAAACGGAGGATATGAAAGAAAGAAATAAAGAAAAATAAAACAATAAAACAAACATTAAAACTAACAAAATCAATAAAACAAGTAATAAAAAATAAAATAAAACTACGTGTAAA
Organism: Lithophane socia; assembly: GCA_947522985.1. Classification (NCBI taxonomy): domain Eukaryota; kingdom Metazoa; phylum Arthropoda; class Insecta; order Lepidoptera; family Noctuidae; genus Lithophane; species Lithophane socia. Next base: position 6,430,456 of record OX383267.1, read on the forward strand.
AGGAAAAGAAAACCTGTGCGAGGCCAAAAAGGCTCCTATCTTCGATATGGGTTACAACGGCTAGAATGTCTTGATGTGATTTGCAGCAGAGACTCACGCACGCGACACGATTTTACCGTCTGTCGCTCCGCAAATTACGACGCGGTGACTCGTGTCATGCTCTAAACAACTTCTTTTTTTGTTTTCCCCGCAGACGAGTGTCTCTTGAGCGTGTAGATCGTGGCCACGGGATAAATATTTAAAACATCTTACCATAAAGTCGTAAAGTGCCCTCGGCTTTCCCCATAGTGTTGGTAGCGACGCAGGTATAAGTACCAACATCTTCTGGGTCAAACTGTGATACAACGAGTACCGATCGCAGTTGATATGAGGAAAGGCGTTCTTCTGATATCTCGTGTTTGCCACTGCAACAAAAATGATTAGTAAGAAGGAAATTTTTGAATATTTAATCAGTAAGTACAGCTCAGTAATCCTAGGGCCCAAGTGTGAATTTCTATCTCGACTTTACTCGCTCCGATTTGCCCTTCACCTGTGAAGGCCGGGAAGGGCAAATCGGAGCGCCGAACGCAGTTGATGCGTAAAGTCGAGATAGTTAAAAGAAACTCACACTGGGGCCTCTGAATACGGCTCGCATAGTGCGGAGGTTCCTCTCTAGAGCCCTGAACATAGGTTGAACTCTATTCTAGGTATCTTATTCCGGTTATTTATTTATTTATGCACACCACAAGGTAAATGTACACGTAAGTATATAATTTAATAGTATTATTTCTAAATGATAAATAGCTGTGTAAAAAAAAATGAAAACGTTCAAGAATACTGTTATAACCTTCTGAATCGTTCTAAAAGGACAGGGTTTACAAAGCATACCTACTGTTTTATTCAACCATACTGTTTTTGTTAATTAAATCCGATTTCAATTACCTACTCTTTAATTTTTAGAAGATGTCTTGTCTTTCAAAGAATTTTTAAGACTACGAAATTGTTTACACAGCGTTGTTTGAAAGCGCCTAACGTAAACTCTGGAACTACCAGTCAGATTTTTTGGGAGGTTCAGAGGTTTTAGGCTATATCATATCGCGCTACAACTCTTAGGAGCCGAGCAATGATGAAAACGAATTAACAGTGTGGGTGGGCGATGCGATGTGACACGTTGAGTCAGGGGCCGAAATTTAACGCGGACAACCAGAAGCTAGTTACATAACATAACATCACGCCTTGTTTCCCCGAAGGGTCGGGCAGAGTTGTTGGGGATGTGTGTAGGCTAGTTACATAAATACCTAATTACAGCAACCATTTGAGCGAAGGTAATTCTAATTAAATAAACTCAATTCCTGGAATCATTAATATTTATGATCCAATACTTTTCTCGGTAGCAATTATCATATACGGTTATAATTATCGGCCTTTATCGAAAATTCTTAGTAATTGTAGTTAATTGTAAGACAGCGATGGAATAATGTGAGCCAAAGATAATTACGTACTCGATAAACATAGTGCTTTATTGGTACTCGTGAAATTCATTTCCAAGGACAATGGACATCGAGGCATGGTAATTAATTGGCAATTGTTTTCCTGTCCTTCATCATATGGCAACTCGCAGTAATAAATTTTATTGACATATTAACTTGTCACTATCACCTCATTTCCAAATAATACGCTTCTACTCAGTCTATCGCAGTCCACTGCTGGACATAGGCCTCTCCCAAGCTGCGCCACAACACCCTGTCCTCCACCTTCCGCATGCAGTCTGTCCCAGCCACTTTCTTGGTCGTCGGTCCATCTTGCTGGAGGCGTCCTACGCTACGCTTTCCGATACTGGTCCTGTATGTCTGCTCCACCGGCTATCGGTCCTTCGACAAACATGGCCAGCTTGCAGCCACTTCAGTTTGCTTACTCTGCAAGCTATGACAGTAACTACGGTTCTTTTCCGGATAATTTCATTTCTGATTTTATCCTTCAAAGAAACTCCGAGCATAGCCCGCTCCATAGCACGCAGAGCGACCTTGAATTTATGGAATAATAATACCCTTAGGATCCTATGTTTTAACCAGCAATCATAGTTTTGGGATTCTAACTTTCACATTTTACGATCGTGTTCCACTGCCTACACCGACAATAAAGCGCTGATCCGTAGTTGATTGATTGTTATGTGAAGAATAAATATTCTATATATAATATAATAATATATTTTCCTGACAGAATATTTTCTAAACAAAAGCTGTGAAACCGTTCTTGAATCATTTTTTTTCGAAGTTTTCGGACTAAAGTTATCTATCAATAAAAAAACTGCACTAAATCTATCAATTTATTAAGTATTCAAAACCTAAATATTAAAAATAATGACAACAAAATAACAATAAGAAAACACTTCAGCTATAAAGTTAATGGAAAGATAGAGCAGACTTCGAGAATTAACGACGTCATAAAAGCGAGACTGACTCAGTGATTATTACACAAAATAATGAACTAATTTGTCTAATTACTTTACGTTAGATGTTTTAACTAATGTAATAAGGATCTCGCGAATGCTGAGAAAGATAAAGATAATAATTATTTTGATTTAATTCTCAAATTCGTTTATTTAATTAGCACGAGTATTTACTACTTAGCTTCTGCCCGCGACTTCTGCGTAGACTACAGAATTGGGTCTAGAGAGTAATAAAAAATGCAGATAGACATAACATAGCGTTCTTTTTATTTTTCATATAACTTGGTTTACGCGGCGCATGCCAGTAAAGCTCCCAGTCAGCATGATATTTTCTGACATCTTCAACAACCATCGTCATATTTCAGCCAATTTTCACAAAACCTTAATTAATTATACACGTCAACCTTCCTCGTGAATCACTGCGTCCATTGGTGAAAACCGTATGAAAATCCGTTCGGGAGTTTATCGCGTTCAGACGGACAGTCGGACGCGGCGAGGGGACTTTGTTTTATAATCTAAAGGCAGTGATACTGGAGTGAAAGTTACAGATTCCATGATACCTAATAATAATTGCAATTTCACACATGAAAATAGAAGATCAGTTCAATAAAGTAGAACCGTGACCGATTGATAGAAGATCCACTGAAAAAATAAAATAATCTGAAGACAATAACGGCCGTTTTAGGACGCAGAGGCGAAAATATGAAATGACGGAACTTTTAGGGTATGCAAACAAAATGGAGGCCTTGTTTTAAAAATAACTTAATAATGTTCGATACCTGCATGCGAGCAATAAACGGACAATAATAAGTTATTATCGTAGTATATAATAATGACTAATAAAAGACAAAAATATTGGCAATTTTACGGCGTTTCGGAGTAAAACCAGGAACAGATGTCCGAAGGGGGCACAAGATAATGGCGGAATGTTCGGGAAGTTAGTGGGTATTTGTTAATACTTTTAACGGGAGTTTTACAGGTACAATTGATATTAGCAAATGTTGGCTCTATTAGGTGTTAACTTACAGATTTTATCGTATTTGTAAGTATTTGGACAAACATACCTAATGTGGAAAGGTTTGGTGTTGATATGACAGTGTGGATTCTGAATAGGACTACGTACACACGGCGACACACACATTGCTCGCAGAACAATGGCGTACCGGAAGACGTAGCGTTGGAAGGCCCCCCACAAGGTGGACCGATGACCTGGTGAAGGCCGCGGGAATGCGCTGGATGCGAGAAGCACAGAACCGGTCGAAGTGGTGGTGCTTGGGGGAGGCCTATGTCCAGCAGTGGACGTCTTTCGGCTGAAATGATGATGATGATGACACACGGCTACACATCAAGCTATACATTTCCAGTTTATGCTGATCTCGCATTGTATAGAATTTCCGTACAATGCGAGCAGTGGCGTGCCTAGGGTTTAAAATCAGGGCAAGCCGACAGATTTTTGACAATTTAAAAAAACAGACATGTGAGCGATTTACGGATGAAGAAGAGTTCTACATATTTCAGGCATCAGTACGGAAGTGTCGTAAGCGCCATCTATTAACGAATGCGCGTAACCACACCGCTTCGCAGAACCTTTTCACCATAATAACTTTGTCAACGCCATTTTAAATAATAAAACTAGGTAATTCATTACCTCAATTGAAAAATTAAATACTGATCTCAAAATATTATTTCAAAACAATAACAAATTGAGTCGCTTCGCGGACTTGCAACTCACTTTACGCAGGTCAACATCGCGGCTATTGCATTTGCGCGAACTTCAAACACACGATTCGTTCCATTCATAAAAACTCAAAAGCCGGGCTTAAATATTAGAACATTTTGCAAAATAAGTACATTCTAATACTATCAAAAACGTACGCATTTTCGATGCAAAAATGAGAGGTCTAGAAGCTGGCTTCTGCGACGTTGCCGCAAGCGTGTGTGAGCGAGAAAGATGCAATGTACTACAGAATTGACGTCTTCATTCATGGATGCGATCTCGCCTAACGCTATAGTGTTAGAGCGAGATCGCAATTGTGGCAGTTTGGCAACGGTGCTTAGTTTGATTATGTAAATCTGGCATCGTACGTAGCTTGTACTTATAGCGCGCGGTTGGTGCAGCGCGAAGTTTTTATGTTATTATTCTTATAAATTCTTGCGACATGAAGGATTGACTTGGAAGTTTATAGTAGTTTTTTTTTTAATTGATTGGCTCAGTTTTTAAGGCAAGCCGGGCTTTTCGGCTTGTAAGGAACTACCACCGCTGAATGCGAGGTCAGCTTAAACTGGAAATGTATAGCTTGATGTGAAGCCAAATGCCAAGTACAATGTACCGAATGTATAGACCGACAGACATGAATTACCTGAAGAGGCAGGTAAATGGATTTTATGGTACTATCATCGTGCCGATGACCGAAATCGCGCGCAGCTCTGAGTTTTGAAAAGGTTACCGAAAATCTGAAAAAACGCCCCGATCGATACTTTCACATAAGATTACAGCAATTGGTGAATAAAATAAAATATTATGTACATTTGGGGTATGTTCTACAAGTAAACTACGTAAAATTCACTTGAGACCTGTAAAAATCTTACATGTAATATCGAGTATACCATATACAGGATGTTAGGGTAAACACCGTTATCCTTGAAACCAGTGGTTTGGTGTCATTTATAGAACGTCAATAGAAAACTACAACTTTTTTTTTTTAATTTCAATTTACCACTAGAGTATTTCGCCCTTTCACCCTATGCGCTAGGGCAACTTGCGTCTCAACACAGGTTGAGGGCGCGGGACGTGACCTGACCGGCCGCGAGCGCGACCCCTCTCTCAATCAGTCAGCTGTTATGCTAATGAACACGGTGTCAGATAGACACTTTTTAAAATCTTTTAATGAAAATAATGTTTTTTTTGTTGTTACTTGGTCATTTATTTTTATATTTAAGTCACCTACCCATGGTTTGAGTGGCAACGGTGTTTACCCTGACACCCTGTATAGCCGAAAGGTAGCTAAAATATCCATATATTCGTTCTTACCCAGACAAAATCATTTCTTCTCCACTCTTGAGCCAGTAGTGTATGGCGTGAGGGAAGGCTTCTACGAAGCACTCCAACCTCGCTTGTGACCCTGTGGGAACGCCAATCACCTTGGTCGCCACTAATGTTGAAGGAGGAACTGTGGACAAGGTCTGTGTTTAATAGAATTTACAATATATTTACCTAATTACATTTAAAAACACATAAAACTCTCACAATCTAAAGGAGAAGAACAAATTATGGTAATTTTGTTGACTAGCACAGCAATAGCTTTCGATTAAAATCCGAAGGATTTTGATGAATATTACTAATCTATTGCTTCATGTTCTTGCTCGATTTGGTTGGTGGTAGGGCTTGTTCTAAGTTCTGCTAGCAACCACCATCTTATCTAAGTCTGTCGCCATAACAACAATGTTAACAGCATTGTTGTGTTTCGGCAGAAGTAAGATAGCCAGTTCCTCTGTGATTGAGGATTCTGGCTGAAGCTCGCTTCTATTTTCGGCGTGATCATCATTTACCATCAGGTTAGATGCAAGCCAAGAGCTTGCAAGTTGTGGTAAGAAACAAATCGTCTTCTCGACAACGTAAATAACGTAATTAATGTTGTTGAATTGTGGAAATGAATGGCATTGGCACTGTGTGTCCCGCAATCACTTCGGAGTTTGATGTTTATGAATTGTCTGCGCATGATTAAAACATTATATTTTAGAAACATGATAACTGATTCTGCACTGGTAAAGCAATACTGTGTTTAGCTTAAGTTAAAAGACGCTTTCTCCATGTTCCTAGGGCCATTCAGAGGTGCTAATGTAAAACGGTTGGCAAAAAGGCAATAGAGCGCCAGAATCGAATTTACTTTTTCCTTCTAAATTTTTTTGAAATAAACACGGTCACGTACAGAGGATTTAGTTGACCTAATTGGCGGAATAATTGAGCCGATGCAGTATGAACGCAGTTAACAACTTTTTGCATCGTTAAAACTACGGAATAATGCGCTTAGCATCGAGTCTATACAGGATGTTAAATAAAATATTGATCACTGACAAGCTAACTGGAGTCTAAGGGACCTTTATTCCGAACATCAGATTCAATTTGCTAATAGTTTCAACTGTTGCATGCGTACTACGGATACTCCTACCTCTGTTCTACTCTACGAAGATAAAGTGGCATTTCTTTTCTTTATTTATGATTTCATGCTGCAAAAATATTTCTTCAATCTGTACTTTTTTCTATAATTGCTTTAGTTTCTACGGTGGTTATGCCAGGTGTAGTTGTGCCATATTTATGTAATATACTTTATTGAACAGCAGAACATTGAAACTGTTGTTAACATCAAACATCAATTGAGTAACAATAAATTATTGCTGTCTTGATATCACTCCTTGTCATGTCGGATACTACTTTTTCGGTCGGAGTCATAAACCCGGCTTTTATCAGGGTCTTGAACATAAGTGCCAATTCACATTGCACAGTCTAATAATGCCAAATGTATATACATTTGCTGCATTAAGGCCCACTTGTACTACAAATCACTGAATACGTTTTAAAACGCTAAATATAAAACATCGTTCCGTTTCAATAGTTTGAAGATGACAAATAACGCATTTAGCGATTAGTGGTGGCAGTGAGGCTAAAAACAGGGTGAAATGTTAGTCGTTTAAATGTACGTATATAATGATGTCTTATCAAATGTATTACTTACAAGTAACGCTTAGCATTATCCTCTTGCTGACGGAGGGCGGGACGTCATTGGACGCGATGCAGAGGTACGCGCCCATCTGCCGCCGTTCCACCTTCGTCAGGTTCAGGCTAGGGCCCATGAACATGTCCACTGAAAATAAAAATAAAAATTAATACAATTGTTTGTTGCTTTCGCTGTGATTAAGAGGTTTCTAAAGACAGAACTCCATCTAGAGGCTGCTTATGAGGCAAATTAAATTATTTTTCACTATGTAATCGTTTTTTTTTAAGTCGTTGTTTATTTTTGTTAAAACGATTATTTAACATTTTAAATTCGAAACAAAGTGAGGTCACAATAGGAATTCCTTTTATGTACCTATTCTTCCATGTGGAAAGGAAATGGAAAATTGTATCTTTACTCAGGATTAATTACAGGTTTGCTTTTTAGATCGGTAGGTATGCCACAGTTATATCTGGTGTTTGGTTCCCATCTGTACCTAAATGAAATAAGCTAATTCCACGTCAAAATAATTCACTTTCATACCATGGATATTAAACTGATCATATTTTATCAGTATTTATATCACCTTTAGATCCATTTCCACATAATTCCAGCTATTATAAAAAGTAACACAAAAAAAATACTCAACTGCATTCTATTCGACAAAAATAAATGGCAATAAGAGAGGCCAACAAACCACACTCGGAAATGAGACACCGACTCTGCTGACAAAGAGAAATTAAAGTAATAGCGGCGAACACAAAGAGATGCGCGTCGTTGACGCCGCAAATCGAAACCAGGGCACAGAGTAGTACAGAAAGTCGGCTTCGTAGAGCGAGCGAAAACGCACGCATACATAGACATGCTGCACATGCAGTAACAGCGAGTGCAAGCGCGCTCGCGACTGGCTGTCATAGTTCAAAGGTCGGTTTAAACTAAACGAGCGAAAGCACATTCTATCCCCAATATGTGATATTCTTTTTGTTTAAAACGGATAGGGCATTCCTTTATATTTGATTAAGTATAGACCATACTTAATCAAATATCAAGAAATTAATGCTCATGATCTTGTTCTCGGATCTATGTTCGTTTGGTCTAAACCCACCTTGAGATAGCTTGAGATCGTCGCATGTACGTCGTGTGTGCGCGCGCCTTATATGGAGCCAACCTTCTGTAGGTATAATCTGTGACCGGGCTATATCATACACGGCTCTTTGAGAAGGAAGGAAGATTATAAATTATATGTAGGGATTTTATTCTGGCTTTGAGATTCCTTGGTATTATTACGCAATCCGTGTGTAGGTGGTATGTTGAAGAGTATCCTAGAAAAAATACTATAATGTACTTCTTTTTCATTTATTTAATATTGTGTTGTACCTACTAAGAAATAAGTATTCGTTCTCTTTGAAGACATGAAACGAGTAGGTAATATGGTGTTTTATAAAATAAAAAAATAGATGTGCTTGCAAAAATGAAAGATGTGAAAATAAATTACGTAGGTAGTTTCAAGGCGCTTCTTTTGTAAAACAAAAAGAAGCACAGAAACTTCCAGTATTATAATAAAATAACATGAGGAAGAGAAACATAATGAAAAGTTGGTCCTCAAAAACTTTAAATCGGTCAGTTTAGGAAGTTAAACGCCTGCCCACTCATAACTATGAGCACTGAAATATGTTCGAAACTTCTCTGAATGTTTGTAGAACCTTAACTTATCCATACTGATATTATAAATTCGAAAGTAACTCTGTCTGTCTGTCTGTTTGTATGTTACCTTTTCACGACTAAACCACTGAACGGATTTCGACTTTGGCAAAGAGATAGATGGCACCCTGGGGCAGGACATAGGCTACTTTTTATCGACATACCACGCGGGCGAAACCGCAGGCGGAAGCTAGTAATAATAATCCTAACTATAATATTATAAATGCGAAAGTGAGTTTGTTTGTTTTCTTATTTATTTGTTTGTTACGCTTCCACGCTAAAACGGCTGAACGGATTTGGATGAAATTTGACACATAGGTAGACCATGATCTGGAATAGGATATAGGATACTTTTTATCCCTATATTCCCTCAGGATTGAGTCTTACGCGGGTGAAACAGCTGGGCGCAGCTAGTATTATTATAAATGTGAGTTTGTTTGTTTGTTACGCTTTCACGCTAAAACAGCTGAACGGATTTGATGAAATTTAGCACATGAGTAGACCATGACTTGGAGAAGGACATAGGCTACTTTTCATCGTGGTCCGCAGACGAAGTCGCAGGCAACAGCTAGTATTAAACAAATAGTCAGATTGATGTATGTTTACGGATTTATTATTAAGGAACAGAGGAATACGTGGAAAGGTGGTGAATTTGTTTGTATAAAAATCATACAAATTTTATATTATATTTTATTAAAATGATCGTTTCTTACCACGCATGTAAGTAACGATAGTTTTAATAAAATAATCCTTACGGTATCGTGCTAATTCTTCTTTTCCTGGAAGAAACGAACTATAATTAAGTATGCGAATAGTGTTTGTGGTAAAAATGCATGTAAAAAAAGTGGTTGAGGAGCTGAATACCTACATCCAGGCGCGCGGACGATCATTTAAGGTTCAGGAATCCGAAACCTTGACAAGTGTCAAATCCTTACTAATATTATAAATGCGAAAATTTGTAAGTATGGATGGATGGATGGATGGATGTTTGTTACTCGTTCACGTAAAAACTACTGAATGGATTTGCATGAAATTTGGCAAACAGATAGTTTTTAACCTGGATTAACACTTAGGATATTTTTATCCCGATATTCCCACGGTATCGAGACTTACGCGTATGAAACCGCGAGGCGCAGCTAGTTAATAATATAATTAATTCTCAATTGAAATTCACTGAATTATTAGAATTAATAATCCAATTACCAGAAGATTATCAGGTTTCTACGCATGGAATGAGTTGAGATATATCTTACTATAGGTACGTATTTGTTTTAGGTTCTTGACATATTAGTTACGTAAGTAATTCCGAGAACAAAAGGAAAAATTGTAAGAAATAGGCACATAATATATTTTTGTAGAATTCTGGATTCAGCAAAGAAATAGAGAGGATAATAATCTTATCTTATAAAACATTATAAATATAATAATATAAACGAAGCATGTAATGGGAACGTGGAGAATATAATATTTTTATTTTGAAGCAAAAACGTTGATCCACTTATGTATCTCAAGATGAAAAATATTACTGAACATTATTTTCCTAATTTTCTGAACGTGTCTAATTCATGTTCTGTGTGAGTAAGTGTTCACATAAAAAGGGAGGTATTTATTATAATTTTATGATTCAATTAAGTAGACGACTTACTTATTTAAAATCACTTGGCTATATTATTTCGGAACTTACTCCGATCATGTATCAATATCAGTGAAATATAGGATATCAATCACTTTTATATCCTAGGATTTTTCGAGAAGGAATCTAATAGGATAGATCAAAAGGTCATTTCATAAATAAAACTACATAATATAATATTCTTTATACAGGGGTTGCACGGTTTATTCATCCAATTCTATCCTGTTTTACTTCATCACCTTGTTACGCAGAAAACAGCATGCTTTTGTCTCATGTCCCATGTGCTTGTGTCTCCGTCGATTGACCTTTGAAGTCAAACTCTAATCAATAATCTAATACTATACGTCTATTTCAACGTTCTTCGATCGCCAGACTTTTCCTTATATCGTAGCCTCATCTTCTCCTTCATTGCTTCGCTCTTGACAAAGCGGTCGTGGTCACTATGAAGTGTGTACCCAATCGCAGGTGTAGGGACCTGTCATAGCTCGCCTGACGATCTCTCTCCATCTGGTTCTGTCGGTTGTCAGTCTGGTGTATTCATTGACAGGACCTCCACGGATTTAATTTGATTGGTCCACCTCATCGGTGATCTCCTACCCTCTACTCTGCGCTGCACCATTAGACGTTCTGTGGAGTCATTATGTAAGTTCAGAAAACTTATGGGGCTGCCATGGCGTTGCAGTGCATCAGGGATGTTTGCCCAACAGGTTTCTGAAAATAATAGCTGGCAGAGTGGACTGTCCCTATATAATTCATTACTGTCAGTTACATGTGTCACCGTATTGTGTTGTTTACTAACACGTAGTTTTAAGGAAAATGTTACTAACCTTTTATGAGTCTTGGCTCGAATTAAAGATTTTGAATTTGAATTTGAATTATTCAGTCTCTAGATATTATCACGTTATAGGATGAGTGTATTATTATACCACAGGTGCTACAGCGTGTATCGTGACAGTCATAAATTCCATTTAATCATCAAAGATAGCCGGAGTGGCTTTAAGACAAGGGTTATAAATTCTCGCCATCTCAGTCCCACTCAGATTTGATTTATGATAATGATAGTACTTATGCTTAAGGAGTAGGTATTATGGCTCCTTGTTCTGAGCAGTTAAAGGCCTTGTAATGTTGCAATTAATATGAAACTTTCGTCGTAATCTCAGCTCAAATATTATAGTTTTAAATCAAGATTCCTGAAAGTTTTGCTTTAGAATTTCTCAGGTTTCAAAACCTGTTTCAAGGCAGGTTTCAAAGCAGTAACGTAATGTAAAAGTAAAACGTTTTTATATAACGGTCAATTTTGGCGAGAAATCAAAACATAAAACAGGCATACCACACCGCGCGTTCTGTGTAAATCCCCATTTACACGGTGCTAGTTTATTGCCTATGGTATTCCATAAAATTGAAGCAACAATTGACTAGCACTTTCTGAACAACACGTACAATTGATGCACTACACGGTCAAGTTTGTTGCCTGTTCAAAACTGCCATAAGTGTAAACAGCACGTACAGTAAAATGGCCGTGTAATAAAATTGCACGTACAATAAAATCGTACTCAATACTCGAACGATTTTTTATATCATTCAAACATAACTGCAGTGAGTGAGGGTTTGTAATCGTGCTGCTTTTTTGAGGCAAGAAATCCTAAAGAAATGTACAAAGACGTGCAACTCTGTTTAGACGAGGAAAACTTGCATCCAATAATCGCCCTACAATGCCTAAAAAAGGGGGTTATGGTCTGTTTAAAGAGTATCTGATGAAAATATTAACAATTGGATCAAAAAACCAAACCATTTAACAAATCGAGTGGTTTGATTTAATTATTGGAATACTAATGGCTTGATTATAGTAATGCTAATGATGATTATTTGAACACTACTCCTACTAATAAACCCAAAATTCTATTTTTAAATCATTTGACAATTGAGGTTAATAATTGAAAACTCAAATTACAATTTAATAATATTTTTCAAAAATATATGTTTAATAAATGAAATAAATGTTTGGCATCAGTGGTGGAATATATAATTAAACCCTTAAAAAAACTGATGAATGTGTCAATGTCACTACTGTAAATGTGTTTAGTAATTGATTGCGTAAGAACTTACCCTGAACAAGGTTTGTTGACACTTTTGGAACAGACAGTTCGTAATCGGTAATAATAGACATACGTCTTAATTATTGATCTAGGTCCTTTTCCACTTTCAAAGTTAGAAAAGTTCTCTAATTCGTATTCTATAGTATCTATTCTACCTCGTCGAAGCAAGTTAAGACTCTTGGCATAAAAAAAGAAACCATTTTAACTTGAACTAACTTTTTGAAGGAACAAGCTTAATTGCTTCAATCGTGTTACTTGTTTGGAAGTGCTGCAGTTTATCGGCTCCACCAGCCTTACTTTGTCTGATGGCGTTTTTACTGCAAACAACTGGCGTCTTTGAAGAGGTTTAATAATATACGCCTTAAATTGTCTTTAATAATTTTTTGGTATAAAAATCAGAAAATAAGGTACTCGTAATACTCGCAAAGTAAGAAAGTTAAGGGAGTTGTATGTTCGAAAAATTTGAATGCTTAGTTTAAACACGTAATACCATCTAACCGTGAACAATAAGTTTTCGATTGATGCAAAAAATTATAACATAATGATCTTATCTTTTTTGTGCTATCCTATATTCTGTCTTACTACTGAGTAAAGTGTTGGGATAATTAAATAAAATTATAGTAAGTATAAAATAGCGAGGCAAGTGCGGGTTAGTAAATGTCACATGTCTTCGAATTTTTGGGTTCTAGAACATGCCGGTTTCCTCACGATGTTTTCCTTCACCGTTTTGAGAGCAGTGATGATGAAATGTGCCACTCTTTTTCACCGAAAGGAGGCCTGTGTCCTAGCAGTGGGAACATCATAGGCTAATTATGCTTATAAAATAGTGAAAATAAAGTTAAGTTTTAATCATCCAGTAAAAAGCTATTTTATGCGGAGTTTGATAAGGTATATAAATAGTATTTAATCTGATCAGTCTGTGCGATTAACTTAAATCATACAAAGTATAAAATAAAGAATAATCATTAAAGATAATCCATGCGGTGCGGTGGTAAGACATAAATCTGCCCACCACCTAAATTACCTTACCATAAGAAAAGCACCCCTTTTTACACCACTCGTAATTAGACACTAGGCGTGGAAGGATCGTAATAAATCCCACAAAAAGCAAAAAGATAAAATTTTAGATGACGTCTAGCTGCAATCAGTCATCTTAAACCCTCTCCTTTGTACAAAGAGAACCCATCGTTCGGTGGAAACTAACCCAGTTAAAATGGACTGCAAAAAGGAAGCAAGGGGCAATATAGCCCGTAGCTTGAAAGAGGAATTAAGTGGAGGACACGTTATTATTTATTGCAGTGTAAAGTGCAATGTGTTGGGTTCTTTGTCATGGCACGTTGAAGATACTGGCTGGAATATTCTATTTTCAAGTACGAGTATTGTTGTACAAAATTATAATGATTTTTATCTACACCCATGTTATAAATCCTCTCTAAAAGTTTCTGAAACAGTTACTTATAGCCAACATTAAAACATCCAGTGTCATAGTAACCATAATGTCATCCAAACGGGTGTTATAATGTTGTACTGAATTTCATAACGCAACACATTTCAAAAAAAGAACATTGTCATTCACGAGCTTTTAACAAAGCACCGAAATTTAAAACAAAACATATTCAAATTCGAAAAAATTTGAATTCACGTCGGTCGTACCACGCCATTTTTGTTCGATATTGGTATTGCAAAGAAACTTTTTTAGAAGATTCATACCATGGGTGAATAAGTATATAATTAGGTATTACAACACTCATGTGATACTATTATCAACCCACATTCCATTTCCATTTCATTCAAACCCACATTCGTGTTTTAATTCCCTTTATTATACGAGTATAACAGTTGCATAAATAACTATTATCTACACCCATGCTATACATCCTCTCATAAAACTTCTTCGTGTGATAAATCGATCTTTTTTTTATTATGTACACTTCGCTTTTTAAATATCAAGGAATATGTTTTACTGATGTTATAATACTCACTTTACCTACCAGCTGCCTAAAGCTAAGGAAAAGCTTGAGTAAGTCATGTTAAATTACTGCGAATTTATTTTCATAATAACGTAAGATCATTAAACCTGAAACCAGAAAATTGAAATTACGTAGGTAGATACTTCCTGGAAAATATTTTATATACGCAGGTAAAGCAATATAACATAATATAACGCCTATTTTCCCCCCCGAAGGGTTAGGCAGAGGTGCGCCTAGAGTACATCCACATTTCGCCAGTTAAACATTTCACTTGATTTTGCTTTTCAATAAATCAAACATCTTGCTGTTCCTGATATTTACTCCAAAAACTAGACACTAAACAAGTAAAGGTCGCGGATAAAAATACAATATCCAACAACTAAGTTACCGATACTTCTTTAACTTTTTATCACACCAAAGTACTTTCATCTTTTAGTTAAATAAATAAGGTGCAAATGGAATTTACTTACTTATTGCTGCCACAAGAGATTTTTTTGAGTAAAACCATTTTTGTCCTACTGAATTATTTAGGTACTAAAATTACCGTATAATTTCTCAGATATTCTTGAAAAAGGCTCTGAACGAGTCAGAGAAAGACCTGTAGGACAGTCAGTATAGCTACAAGCAATATTGCGAATGCGAACTTTGTACAGCACAAGTGTTGTATAGAAAATATTGTTGACTTGCACTTTGCCAGCGAATTCGTTCGCTCTTCATAATATTCTGCAATCCTGTGGGAATTTTTAAAGTCCGGCCTTCTTTATATCGTAAGGTGAACATATCTTCAAAATGTCAGCTTTATAGGTTCAAGAGTTATGGCTGGGTATTGATGAGTCTTTCAGTGATTAAGTGATCTCGCGCACGACCAGTGGTCGCAGCGACCAGGTAAACTATAGAAACCGATACGAATCGCGCACTTGGTCGCAACGGCCAACTAGCCGCGGACTATACAAAAGCACTAGATGGCCACGACTCCGGCCAGTCGTGGCCGTCTAGTGCGTGAGATATGTATTGATGAGTTTTGAATAATAATGATCGTTCTCTTACGTAATGATAAACCACTTGCAAGCATAAAAAATATCTTTTTACGCTATTAAATTAGGTACTCCTAGAATAAAACCGAATTACAGACTCCAGGGGGCCTAAACCGGCCACATTAGCAATTCCTCTAAAAGCAGTTCGTTTCCTGAATCCCAGCTGTCATTAGCAATTCCTCTAAATTGGCATAAAATCAATTCATAATTTGTGGACCATTTTACGAATCTCCATAGAAAACTGTGTGACTGATGAATTATTTCGTTAAATGAATTACACGCAGATCATATTATGAATTGTCAGTTTGTGACATTTTACGATGATTCATAAATTTTCATAAAAATTATAATTCTGCTAAAGTGACCGTTTTAAGCCCCCAGTAAAGAATTTGACATCCTTACCTTTCCGAAGCTCGCCAACTTCATTCCGCAACTGTATGTTGGCCCCGTCCTCTCTTCGCCAGAGGATCCTCGGAAGAGGTCTACCTTCAGCTCTGCAGGACAGGCTGACGTCTTGACCTTCGCGGGAGACCAGGTCCCCGCTTGTGCCTTCGTCTACTATGTTTGGAGGCACTGGGGAAGAAAAAGAGGAATAAGTAGCTGATTTTCTTGTTTTATTCATGTGATAAATGGTTTAAGTGTTTTAGTTCATGTGCATATTTGGAGTGCATCGCAATGATCATCATCTGCCTAGTGTTTTCCCAACATTGTTGGTGTCGGCTTCCAGTCTAACCAGATACAGCTGAATACCAGTATTTTACATGGAGCGGCTGCCCATCTGGCCTCCAAAACCCAGTTACTGGGTAACACGGTACCTTTTGATAAAGCTGGTTGTCAGACTTTCGGGCTTCTGACGACCCGTAGCAACTGTCAAAGATCTACAAATGATAGCCGGGACCAACGGCTTAACATGCTTTCCGAGGCACGAGGGGAGCGTTGCTTACCCTGATCGCAATGATGTAATACCTAAATATATAGACACATGGGGATAATTGAAGACTTCTTGCATGGCTATTTCCTATTGATAGTTTAGGGGATAATTATAAATGTGGTGCCTTTCTTGCAAAGACTGCTTTACAGTAATTTTTTTTGTGACTGTATTATTAAATTGGATAAAATTAAATAAGAAGTGAAAATTATTCAGTAATTATTAAATAACATCGCAAAAACATTTTCTTACAATGTTCTTTGTAATTAGCAGGCACGCTTCGCTTGTAAAATCACGAAAATTACATTGTTTTAAACAATTAATGAACGCGTCTTAGCAAATTTTAATTAAACATTAGATACATAAAGTAAAAAAGTAGATACTCGTTGGTACTTAGTACAATCTTTTCAGAAAAATAATCTTCGGTACCTAAAATACACAAAACTTTGTTATTTCAGTAAAGATAATTTATTATTAACGAGAAAAAAGGCCTTTTAACGTTATTTTCGTCTAGAAACGCATAAAAAGTTGAATTGAACGGAAGTAGGTCCTATCATCTCTCAGTTCCCATGAGTTTCAGAAAAAAAAGCAGAGATTTGATGTTTTTGTAAAAAATCAAACGTAAAC
Organism: Lithophane socia; assembly: GCA_947522985.1. Classification (NCBI taxonomy): domain Eukaryota; kingdom Metazoa; phylum Arthropoda; class Insecta; order Lepidoptera; family Noctuidae; genus Lithophane; species Lithophane socia. The sequence continues at coordinate 6,447,585 of OX383267.1, forward strand.
AGACAGTATATTAATGGAGAAGTTTAGCTTAACGATATGTCCATGGTTTCTTGTGGAACACTAGTTTTTGTTCGTTTTTTTTTATTTAGTTAAGTTACAGTGTAATAATGAACTATTTCTGTAGAAGAAGTCAAGTTAGTAGATTTTTTTTTAGAAAACATAGTTTGTTTTCGTGTTAAAAAAAAACTCGACCCGTTCATTAGATAGATAGAATATGTCTCTTTATGTCTCTTTATTATGTACATCATAAAAAATACATACATAAATGTGCTCGGCAGATTGATTGATTTATATGTAGATAAGTATAATGAATATGTTTTTCAGGGTTCCGTACAGTCAATCAATCTACCTAGCCTTTTCCCAACAACAGTCTAACCAAAGGGTATCGTGCTATCCAGTAACTGGGTTGTTTTCCATAGTGACACAATGGGCGGCCCAAAATCCATGTGCTGTACCTAATTACTCTATCAACGTATCATTTAAATTAATTAACCGGATGTGTAAGCACGTTTCAGGGATATAAGCTTTCATTTACAATTCGATGCTTTTGGTTATTAACTCTACCTACTGTAAACGAATTTACTGTTGATCGTTGGAATGAGTTAAGTTAGGATCTGAGAAAAAAAATAATCAGTAGGCACCACAAACAATTAGGACACCTTTTTCCAACTTCCTCAGCATATGTATAGCATAATCAGCCTATAATATTCCCACTGCTGGGACACAGGCCTCCTTTCTATGAGAGCGAGTGGGCCGTAATCCACCATCCAGTGCAAGTTGGTACCTAGACTTAGTGTTTATGAGTTACAAAAACTTCCAAGTTTAATTGTACTATCTCTGATATTGATCACTTTTTAGTTTACATTTAAATCAACTGAATTTCCAGGTATGTGATTTACGTTTCTGTTGATTCATTCATATTATAGACGAAACATTGTTGCTATATTTCGTGCGCGACTACTAGTCACCCTCTGAGGTATGTGAGCGGTGAGAAGGGGGACATAGACACACGCGAAGCTAACTCAGTCTGCGAATTTTGTCAATGACACCGTCTCACAGCTTAAGCCGAGATCCGACGATCCGCGATTTTGCGACACGCACGGCAGACGACCACAGACCGCCACGTACCGCGCACCGAGGAACTTCTGATGTCTGCGATACCCCGCACGTACACCTTCCCACGGTGCGTCGTGCGGGCTCGTCTATGTCCGTCCGCAATATGACGCACCGTCGGATCACGGCATTACATACCTCAGGCGGTGACTAAGCCATCGTGCGCGGACTATACCAGAAACTGACAGTTGCCAATAAAACTTGTGATATTGTGAATAATATACTTACAGAATCCGATATCAATAAATTAAGCTAAGCCCGACTACAGTACAATACAATAAAGCGAACGTTTATATGAAAGGGATGCTTATTTACTTATTCGCAAACTCCCAGAATATCTCGTAAATTGAGAAAAGTAGTATAGGCTCAGAATACTCTTGGCATGTAATATCCTTTATGATATATGCAAGGGTCGTCTTGTTATAATATTTTAGGATTTCTTTTGCATATAAATATTAGGATTTTTGTTAGGTAACTGGTATTAAATTATACAGTATTCGTTCATGGTTCAGTAGGTACTCGTACGTTTTCTCGTCATCTATCTGCCCATAGCCCATTTTATTTGGGGTCGGCTTAGCGTGTCTTCATCTTCCTAATTGAAATAATTTAATCTGAATCCTACTTCCTATAATATTTTAAACGCGAAAGTTTGTGAGGATGGATGGATGGATGGATGTTTGTTACTCTTTCACGCCAAAACTGCTGAACGGATTTGGTTGAAATTTGGGACACAGATAGTTTATTAAGCTGATTAACACATAAGATACTTTTTATTCCGATAGTCCCACGGAATCTAGAATTATGTGGGTGAAACCGTAGGGCGCTGCTAGTAGTTTATAAAAGAAACAGTGAGTGAAAATTCTGTAAGAGTGGTAATAAAACGTATTTTTACCCGCATTATAACCGCGTACTCGCTTTCGGAAAAATCCAGGCCGGTTTGACGAGAACTTTTGTTGATCGAAAATATTCGCCTGCGAGGAATAACAAAACTTGCTCTTATAATAAAAGTTATAAACAAAACAAATATAATACTTTCCGGAGCACACAAAGACCGTGTATGGATGGAACGTATTATAATATTATAGTCACGTCTCACCAAACTTCTCCAAGCCACGTACGGCACTATCGTCTTTATGAACTTAACATTATACTATAGCACTTACATAGTAACTATGTGACTTTGATAGAAGATTATTGAGCATAATTTTGCGTGTTAAGTCACTGTGCAAACGGGAAAACTTTGGGTGACGTTCATGTATTAAAGCGACCGTTATAAACAAGTTTTGATAATATTCCGCATTGCTTTCAGTCTGCGGTGAACGGAAAATATTTTGAGAACATCGTTCAATAACAAAGTTGAAGAAAAACATGTTTTTCTGTGCTTGAAAGCGGTGGTAGTGGAGTTACTTGAAACGGAGCGTTTGGAATATTACAAGCTTGTACCTAATGCATAACACAGATCTAATAATAAAATTAGAGTCGCTCACCATTACCTAGTGATAAACACTGAATTTGAATTTTGTTAGCGCAAACCAAAGACATTAATAAAAACTAAATTACACAGGGATCAACGCGGTAACAATAAAACCCGAAGAAAACATAATACATGTATTAGATTCTAGCGAAAACCAAGAGAATAACAGAGAAATAAACATAAACACGTCACTCTAAATCTAAAACATTTATCGTCCAAAATCCGTACACAAAACGCAAACCGTCGATCAACCTCCCGGAATCTTGTGCCATTGACCCCGATAGCCCCACGAACAAAATGTGCGGACTGTAAATCACTGGATCCTGGGACAACTGAACAAAATAGTCAACGTTGTCGATGCAGGCGACGTGGGGGCACGGCGCTATTAGCCTACGTGCTACCCGCTGACAACCCTCGGGGACCATTGAAGCGTAAGTAACTGTTACTATTCGTTTTTATTTTAACTATTCGTTGTTTCGAATTTTTGTATTCAAATATTTGGTGTACCTAAGGTCTACCGTCTAATAAAAGCTGTAACGATTGAAGTTTACGTAAAACTGGGAGAGACTGTATCTTGATAACTTAGTTACACATAAAGATAATAAAAATGCAATACATGTAATTATATTGCCAATTGAAATTACGTTTTTGCAGAAATTGTTAGAGCAGTGATGAAGCACCGAGAAATCCAATCATTATCCTAAACACATATAATTATAGAACTCATGCGTCTTTGTTACTTGCTAAAATAAATATGAACAAATTATAACAAAAACCGATTACATGGAGCTCTACCCAACATAACCTAGCCCTATACTTCAGCTTTTATTCAGAACACCCACACAATTCTCTACATAAATATTCACATGAACAAAGGCTATATTCGGATTTCTAAAACAATAGCGATGAAGTGATTTGTTATATGGAAACTACGTCAAAGCACCGAAAGTTTTGCGGTGTATCTAAAGTTCCACCGTCTTCAATCGACTTCCACTTGTCTTCCTTCCAGATGTCTGCCACAAATCCGAAGAATTGCGTTTTTCCAATCTTGCTGGGTATTTTTTCACGGAATTGGCTTGGCAAAGAAAAAGAACAATGCGAGTGTCGGTGAAAAGAATTCTGCTCCATCGTATGTCATTCTTCGAGGGAGTTAGAGATCGGTCATTTCCTACGATATGCACTGTTTGACTTTTGTCACTAAAGCTATGTTCTCTGTAAGTATTATTATAGTGAATAAGAAAGCGTCTAAGTTTTACTTTTGTTTCTAAAGTTGTTTTAAGTAAAAGACTTATGTTTACTTGCTTCACTTACGTTTGAGTGAACAAGCAAAAAATATATCGCTAACACGATCATGTTAATTTTCCTTCTACGAAAAAAACTATGGAATTCGACTATTTGCGAACATTGATCGATCGATCTGATTTTATCTCATCTATACACTGCAGTGGGACAATATAGGCTGGTAAACTATTAATACTCGATCGATTTAATACCTACTTGGTAACAAGAAAAGTACGTGCCTTAATGAAAGAATTATGGGTAGCAAAACTCTAGTTTTCGTCATATTGTACCAGCCAAACATTCAAGATGGATCACAATCGTACGCGAGCCATAATCTTTACAAACACTTACTTTATTACCACAAAACCGTGTTTATCAGTCGTTTAGCCTAAACACCTTTAAAACATGACATTTCTGTATGGAGTTGACATAAAACTGACATTCAACACGCGTTGAACATTTGAACAAGTGTCTAAGTTTTTGTGGTAAAGCCCTTAGAATCTTCCAATAAAATATACTCTTGCAACAAATACTCATGGCTTCACAAAATAGAAATTCAAACTTCAAACATACTTCGTACTGAATCTTGAACTTATTTTACAAAATATCTCGACCATGTATTTCAATTCGAGTGACGATGCCCCGAATCGAGCACTTTGAAACTTTTCGTACAACAACGAGGACGTCAGAATGAAAAGACAGCTTTTAACAGTCGTTGGTCCCACAACAGACCGATACATCACCAAAAGTTGAGGACATACGACAATTACCATAATTATTATTGGTTGTAGAGAAATCTTATCGTGAATCCTTTTTGCGGGATTCTTTTTAGGTGAAGGCTGTAACAAGTGTAGAAATAAAACGACGGAGAACACAAACGAGCAACCGGGAAGGAACGAAACAAAACAAAAACAATTTAAGAAAGCGCAGCGTTGGCGCATAATTTGTTCTGCACACTTTGTGCAATAGATGTAGTAACTGTAATTTCGGTACAATTTCCACTGTTGCTTTTGTGTTCTGCTGATGTGAAAAGTTAAAATATCATCATGTTTTTGTCTCTCGTGTGTAATTAAATTTACTCCCAAGTGTGCTTGTTATTTTCATGACAAATTGAAGTTCTGTGTCATAAAATTTAAGTGGCGTTGATAAATAAACTTTACACCGTGTTGATAAATAAAGTTTTGCAAGGATACTGAATGTAGCGTGGCTTGTTCAAGAACTTTAGAGGATGTTGGTTTCTCCCTGTGACTAATGTATGAAGGAACCGTCGTGGATAAATATTGATATGCAAATGCTTCACAACTCAAACTCCTTTAAAAGTAACAGTTTCCTGATACGACAGATTGCAAAAATGTTTACATGAGTATATTTCCCCCATGAGTTTATAATTACTCATGAAATAAACTCATGTAAACATTTTTACAATCTGTCTTATTACGAAACAGTTACTTTTGTATTTATCATTTTGATAAAACCAAACAACAAAAGGTGATATTTCTGGTTCAATTACGTTTCGAGTAATATCGACATAATCTCATTTGACAGCATTATCCTTCACATTTACCGCTTGTTTCGGTGCTTCATTTGGGAAGAAACATTTCAGAGAAACGTATTGATGTTATGTTATAACAGACGGGCCCGTAATGGCTGACCAGACGCCATTCCAAGCTCCCATTCCACTCCGATGTTGTTTTCCTTCAGAAAAATACTCGAATTTTTTCTACTAGAGAGAAAACATATAAAAAACAAGTGTTCGAACGAACAGTATGTCATATAATTTTGTGGCACCGGTTTATTTGGAAAGTTCCTATTTTAGTGCAGTTTAAGAAATTGGGTTGGTTTAGTGCTAGTTCTAATTTTTGAAGATGTTCGCTAAAATAACATGTTTTATATCGGTGGAGTTTTTTCTTTAATTACTTGTTTTTGTCTGTTCTTCTCTCAATAATGACGCTGGTACGGTTGAAGTTTTAGACCGTCGCACTTCTTTTACGAGTACTAATGCAGTTCCAAAAGTTCTAAGATAAAGGAAAAATCTAAAAAAGCTTCATTTTAAACCAAAAACACTGCATTTGCCGTATATGCAAACTGTCTATGAGATAAGATTATTGTGAATAACAAAAAAAATAGTTATCATTTCCAATTACATTTCGAAAGCATCATCATAATCAGCCTATAATGTTCCCACTGCTGGGACATAGGCCTCCTCTCTATGAGAGGGAGTGGGCCGTAATCCACCACGCGGGCCCAGTGCGGGTTGGTAGATGTCACATGTCTTCGAATTTTTGGTTCTAAGACATGCCGGTTTCCTCACGATGTTTTCCTTCACCGTTTTGAGAGCAGTGGTGATGAAATTATTTACACAAAGTAAAGCGCCTATCGGGGTTCGAACCTACGACCTACAACTCGTAAGTCGCGGCCGTTACCACTGGGCCACCACTGCTCGAAAGCATAATATAACCAAAATAGTCCACTTACCTAACACATCAACACATCCAATCTGCTTCTTCATAGTACTCGTGTTGATCTGGCACATATAGCACCCTCGGTCTTCAACCTTCAGCGGTCGTATGTGGAGCTGCCACGACCTTGGGGAGTCGTTGGTGACGGCGTACCGCGAACTGTGCGTCACCAGCCGAGTGTGGAGGGTTAAGATCGTCTGGTCATCTGCTCGGATCCACGCCACCTGGGTAAGGGTTAAAAGTATATTGAGATGGAAATCTTCTTTTGTTTCAGTGATCAATGAGCAAGGGAGAGGGAGAAGGCGTTAGTTCTTGCAGTGGAAACATTATAGACTTGTTATGTTTGCTATCAACGGAGCGTAGGAACGTGGAGCCTCCACCATTTAAGGAGGATTCGCTAGGGTAGCCCGCGAAATTCAAATTTTCTTACGTTTTTTGCAATTTGCAGGTCAGTATCAGGTTGTATGTTGATCTAAATATTATTAGCGCTCGTTAAATATGGATTTACGGAATTATAAACATTCAAATCAGCAATACAACTCTCTAAGCTCATGTAAGTGCATTGAATTACTATTTCATGAAATCATGACATTTGGCACTTTCATGAACCTAAAGAGTTGTATTGCTGATTCTCATGTTTATAATTCTGTAAATCCATATTTGTTACGAGCGCTAATAATATTTAGATCAACATACAACCTGATACAGACCTGCAAATGGCAAAAAACGTAAGAAAATTTAAATTTCGCGGGCTACCCTAGCGCATCAACCTTAATTTTAAACCACGACGCGTGCTGATTCTCAGCCTAGTTTGAATAAATGACTTTTGATTTGATTTGACGTTGCGCACATTTTTCCCACAACACAATTAAAGGTTCCTATTTAATTACCTACAAATCAAATCAAATCAAAAGTCATTTATTCTTAATAGGCAGAGAATCAACACTTTTCCAACATCAAAATTAAATAAGACAGTCCCCCAAAACGCAGGTGCACTTAATCAGAGCACCTGCCATCTAATATCTTCACCACCCTTGGTTGATTGGTAGAGAATGCCTAAGGCATTAAGTCCGCCTTTGTACCTTTTTTTTTATTGCGAATATTTAAATTAATCATAATAAAATGCCCAACCTTCACCCTTCCTAGTGCTTTACCCACCAAATATTTAACCCAATTACGGAAGTTAAATAGATGGGTATGCGTAAGCGTCATGTTATGTATCATCATTTCAGCGGAAAGACGTCCACTGCTTGACATATAAGCCTCCCAAGCACGGCCACTTCCACTGGTTCTGTGCTTCCCGCACCCAGTTGATTCCTGACTTTACACCTTGTGGGAGGCCTTCCAATGATAAGTATATAATGTTAGTAATAGTGGCGAGTGTAAGTAATGTTGGTCCTACAACCTAAACGTAACGATCGGTTAGGACAAAAATGAAATAAGTACCCTCCTATCTTTCTTCAAGTAAGGATTGGGTTCCGTAGAATGTTATATGATGAGCTATAAGCGTCCTTACTTTGCGTTTTATCGACTGATCTTGTGCCCAAGTGAGTTTCAGGCTGGAAATCTATACTATTATTAACCTTAACCCTTGACCTTCAAGCCCTTCCAAGTGATTTATAATATTTGCACGAATCACATCTTTATTGAACTGAAACCAACTCTATTCACCCGTGACGAGCGAAGTCAAGGGTTCAAACGTCGCTCGGGAAATATAAGAATTGGCATTTCTGGTGTAGGTACACATGTAGAATTTTTACGTTTAACACAGAAATCATGAATAAAACATTATCACCTTCGATATAAAGATCGCTTTCGGTTATCGATACTTATTAGGTAATGTAAAAATAATTTTGTATAGAATCAAGTTTTTCTAACTAAACAGACAGGAGTGCTGCTGGGGAGTTTGTTGCGCCTCTTCTTCTGCCCAGCTAAAGCACTAGGAAGTGGTGAAGGGTGGGCGTGGGGGACTGTCTTATGTCATTTTGGAGTGGAGTTTCTTGCCCATTCTTTTTCATACGAAAAATACCTTTTGGAAGGAGCAACTAGAATCAGTTCTATTTCTTTTTTTTTGACGTTCAAAAGTGCCTGTTTTGTGCCTATTTGAAATAAATTATTTGACTTTGACTTTCGATAAGTGCTGATTCTCAGCCTAGTGTGAAAAAAAAAGTTTTTTTTATTGAGTTATAGGCCAGCCCTTGACCTCGATGTCGGTTGATGGAAAGTGATGGATGAGGTCTATGATGGAACGAGCAAGCCCAGAAGATGCCTGTTCACTCTCGCTTTGAAGGCAGGTGGGTTATATGTGGAAGGGAACACAGACGCTTGCAGAGAGTTCCACACTTTGGCCGTTCGCATAATAACTTGTGGAGAAGAAGCACTTAGTACGACTAGTCGGTCGACCAATTGCGGATGGTACCCCGTTTTGGTATGACATTATGATTTTGATTTAATGAAACGTCATTATGTTGTTTTTAGCTTTTGTGTTGTGTTTTTCCAATAATAAATAACATCCTACAATGAAATTTAGCTTTAGAATTGAAACAAGTGCACAGTGAATTATTCCGTGTTCACATTCAAATTATTTTATTAAATAAACAGCCAACAATATCCTAAACATTATGTAGGTTCAATTCTCAAAGAGTCTGAAAACACAACATCGTTATATAACGTGTATGTTATATAAATAGGCCCTTACATTGTGTGTTCTGTAAGACAAGACCCTAACATAAATATTAAGCAAATGGGAGTATAATTAAACACACAATGTTACTGTGGAACAATAGCCTTTGCTAGGGGCGCTAAACCCATGATCAAAAGAAAACGTGTACTCCCAAGTGGTACAAGATGAAGTGAAATTCTTTTAAAAAAGGTTAAAAATCAAGTGAAATTACAAATTACATTACGTTTAACACAAACCTAGGGTACAAAGGGAAGAGGCACGAAAAGGGAAATCATTTTACTGCCGCACTTTGTATTTGTTCGGCACATTTTAATCCAATATTATCTGATTTGAAGAAGGGAAGTTATGTCGGTCGACCAGAAGCAGGAAAAGATTTTCATGATAAAAATTTGCTTAGAAATTGAGAACCTATTTTGTGTATGTATTTACGTTGCTGAGTAAGTATATTTCTGTGATTTTTAATATAAATGTGGATTGGATGGAAATGAAACTCATTGTTAATAGTTAAATGAAGATCGAATACAATAATCCAAAGAAAAACCAATCTCTTATTATTATGTCAATAAATTAACACCAGTACCTGGCATCGCACTATGTAATTCAATTTATATGAATAAAATTCCAGGTTCCTTTTACGTACCAAAATATTTTCCCACAGCGTCAACTTTCTGTCACATCTAATAACATTACCATTAATGTTTGACAACCCTGTATAGGGAATCTTATTTTAATAATAAATCTGGAAAAGCATCATTTTAATAATAATATCTAATCTTTATGGAACTCAATCCTCTTGGAGTTTGAGAAGCCATAAATAACTTTGGATTACTTGTTGTGATTGAATTTGAAGATATAAATTTATTATTATTACTTTAGACTTTGCATGCGAAAAGGTTTTACTTACTAATTCTGGGGTAAACAACACAAAATAGTCTTTTATATAGCACTTATTTGTCTTCTAATTTTTGCGGGGATCTACTTTTTACAGGACTTTAATCAGTACCTAAACAAAAGCGATCAAATTGTCTGTGGGGTGCGTTTACTAAGACTAGCTTCTGCCCCTATGTCAGAGTATTTCATGTTTTAACATAAAAAATATCTTATGACACTCAGCAGTACTGTATGTTCTCATTAGTACGGTTACGGTACGGTACGGTTTGACGACACGGTTGGCGCACTGGCTCAGCGATGGACTGCTGCGCAACGTGTCGCGGGTTCGATCCCCGCACGGAACAAATATTTGTATGATCTGCAAGTAGTTGTTCCGGGTCTGGGTGTTAGTGTATGTGAGTTTCTATGTTTGTAAACGCACCCACGATACAGGAAGAAATTCTTAGTGTGGGGCAACGTTTTTAAAAAAAATGAAATGAAATGAATGAAATGAAATTAGTGAAAGATTTTTCAGAATCGGATCAGTAGTTTCGAAGATTACCTCCGACATACAAACTCACTCATTTTACCTCTTTATAATACTATTATACAGTATAAATATAAATGACTCGTTTTTTTATTTAGGGGCTCGTGGGTAAGTAATAGCAGCTAAACGGTCGATCAGGTTAAGCTGCGCTTGGCGCGGTCTGTCCGTGAATGGGTGACCGTCTTTAAATACCGAGAGCCCTCCGTGACTCCGAAAGCACGTGGTCCCGGCTGTCATTATGTCAGATATATCACATACATTCACATGCTTGGGAAAAGGCTAGGCAGATGATGAGATGACTCGTATTTGTAAGTTCGTAACAAAATCGATTTTCACTTACTTCTATTTGTCATATCATTTTTTTATGGATATACGGGATTGCCCCAATGCCGCGATTCGAAAAATGTACACAGTATTTTCGCAATTCCGTCATGATTGGGAAAGTGCCTTCGGCTGAATATTCAATACGTAAATTCGCATAATCTCGCGAGCCCTTTTTTCGCTATGTGATTTATCATTTCCTATAGATAGGCATTTGTTATTTTTATTAGCTAAGCCAGTACATACTGGAATTTGTTTTTGTTAGGATTTTAACTTGGAAATGTCTGCCGTGTCATGTCTGCCATTTCTCAGATGAAAAATGGGCTAAGATAACCACCGATTGGGTCCCACTTAATGCACGACGAAATCGCGGCAGGCGAGACGGAGATAGCGGAACGAGCTTGAATCATAACGAAAGGACTGGCCGGCTAACCACTAGCAAAAGACAGAATTGTGTGGAAAGGGGACAATACAGGCTAGTTAGATTAGATTAGGTTTTGAGGTATTTTGCTATTTTATAGGTAGGATTATTCACATTTCACGATATTGTTTTAAAAATGTCAGTTTGTTTATTTATTATTTGCTGAGTTTAAAGTGTGGTTGCCTCGATACTGCAGCGCATCCCGGATGTTTGCTGAAGCTCGCGTTTACTGCTTCTACACTGTGATGCGGAAGCGGTGCGCATCCCTAGTTAGTAGGGTGCGGGGGAGCACTAACAGCATCCTGCGTGTGCAAGCAGGCTAGATTATGCGTTTGTGAGCCACTGCTGCAAGGTATCGGCTGGGCCTGTCACCTTGCAGCAGTGATGTCACAAATTGTTTCTGTGTTAATGTTTATGTTTTAGTAACATAAAGAATCCTGTTGATTTAATTAAATGACAAAAAAAAGCATGTTTTCATTTTCATTAATTTATTGAAATTGTTTTATTACACATTTTTATTTTGATGGAAGTGAAGATACAAGAATAAAGAACTGCTATATTCTTAAAGTAGATATATAGAGATAGATGCTCCGAAAAAAAATGTCCTTTCCGCTCAGAAATAATTTTAACTTTCATAAAATGTTATTACAATGCTGAAGAAGCCACAGCTATTAGTGTTCAATATCTTAAGTAAAGAGCGCCGAAATTAAGTTTTGGAACTATTTCTGCTCGAAGGAAGTTTTCGATACAACTATTTATAATATCGGAAAGTTTTAAATATGAATTCTTCGCTATTCATGAAATACCTAACATAATACCTCCTTTTAGGGTTCCGTGCCGGAAGGGTTGCTACCGTGACCAGTTTAATAAGCCTACGTTGTTTCTCTGTCCTTTTTTTATGCCTATTACGTGTCTGTACCTACAAGAAAATAACAGAAACTTTAGAATTAGCAACGACCCGCGGTTTCACCCCCATACCGGCCCCGTGGGAATATCGGGATAAAAAGTGTCCTATGTGCTAATCCAGGTTATAAACTATCTGTGTGGCAAACTACCAAATGCGTTCCGCCGTTTTTGCGTGATTAAGTACAACAACATACAAACTTTCACATTTCAATGTGAAAGTTGTGTGTACATAACAAAATATAAATATTTATGTAAGATACATGTTAATGGCAATCATTCAGAAATCATCATCTATAATTCAGACTACATTCTGCGCAAAATAATGAGGCTTTATATTAATTTACCATGAAAAAGAACTACGTAAACTCGCTGGTTACTAAAATAAATTACCATAATCACGTCATTGTTACTATATTATTATTATTATTATATGATTACATATCTCGGGACCATGGGGTCCCGGTCTTTTGGAAGGCGTACGAGGGGCCGAAGCCAACTCGCAGAGGCCCCTTAGACAGTTTCTCAAGGAATCAGGCACCAACCGACGATTATCCCTGTACGCACTATGCAAGTGCATCCAAGGACAACCCCCGGTTGGTGTAGGACTATTGCAGAACATGGAAAAAACATATTGGGTTATGGGTTTGGGTGGTTTAGTGGAATTGTTACCTATAACTATTGAAGGACTATGTCCCCTGCCTGATCAATGTTATGGTATACACGGATTAAACGGCAGGGGGTGACTTGCACACTCAATAATGGGCCCCCGAACACGGTCGCTAGCACAAAGTGACGAAGCGACAAGGGGGCAACACTTCCTGAGGTGCTTGAGGAGTGGAGAGGTATTCCAAGGCTTTCAGAACAATCCCAGAGCCCGGAAGATGGTCAAGATCCCTACGAGCACTTACTGGAATACTTCCTTCCTCCGAGCACATTTGCTCTTGCGAGTCTCCACTCAAGCCGGCCAATCAAGGCAAGAATGAGGTGGGAGCTCTGTTCCTCGTCATTGTTCACTCCAGCCGGCCAATAAAGGCAAGCCAGAGGTGAGGAACAAGACTTCTCCCGGGAGGTAGGGTCCGTGGGGTCGCTACTGCCCAACAGCTCGCCACAAGCTGCCCTGCGGGTTTTTGTATCTCTCTTGGTCTGGCTCCTCACCCTAGACCCGTTCCGGCAAAGTAAACTCTACCGGCACAGACCTAGAGTTCGGAGCGCGCAAGCCCCACCACGACGTCAACGTAGAGATACGGCGGTGGGGATATTATTATTATTATTGTATTATCTTATTAACAATCATCAAGTTGTATACACACCAATAATGATAGTTTGTTAATAGTTATTGTTCGTATCGACAATAGTCTCGTGTCAGTTGACTAATTAATAGTTTGCAGCACACATTGTTCTACTAATTACTTATAATTAATTACCAGGTGTCAGCATTCAAGGGTATTGTTGAGACAGTATACCTAGTAATATGATAGTTATCCAACGAACATAATTATGATAATAATATTAGCAAGCTTAGCCACCGCTTATGCACTGCTTATGTCGGACATGTATAAAAATATTATTGAACATTATAATGATTGCACCTGTTTTTTTAAAACTCAAATGATTCCTATTTTAGGGTCCCAAAAAATACTAAATAGCCAAGTAACATGCGAAAATCTTGAATGTAGCGCTCGCCGGCTACTGCCGCTCCATTTGCATTGCGGCGCCACCGCTTGCTTCGCTCGCTCGGCTCACGCGTGGTTTGTCATATTTCTAACCTGACGCATGTGATCGGGGTGCCCTAGCTTAGTTACTGCGAACAACTGTGAGAAAAGGCCAGAAAGTTAAAAAGAGGCTCAATTATAAAAGAAAAAGTGCCTGAATAGAAGCGAAAAGTTTTTAGAGGTTCATTAATTTAAAAACGTGTCCATAATTAGCAATTCAATAAGTTTTTAGAGGATCTGTTAAATAATTACCCTTGTATAGTTTTACAAGTAGGTACAAGCTTGTACCTCACGTTTTTTTTAACGTGTACATACAGGAGTCGGTTTGTTTAACAAATATTAAATAAATTGAAAATATTTATTTACAAAACAAACAATGTTGCGTTAATTTTGCATTTCTACTTTCAGTTAATCCTTTGCACAAATTATATTTGTTTAGTATTTTAATTTCATAACGTTATTTTGTTTTTCCGATTTCGTTAGAACTGAAAAGCCCTGGCAAGTTAACGGACCGTGACGCGAAGTGCCACAACCAAATTCTGCCGTGTTCAACTTACTAAGATAAATTATCTTTTTAAAAGTTGTGAAAAGGTACTATTACAGGCCGATTAGTTTTCGTTTTATTTCATTAGGGGAAGGTCTTTTTGCAGATTGAAGAATCTTAACACATAACATCACGCCTGTTTTTCCCTGAAGGGATAGGTAGAGGTGACATAAAGTAGTTACACTGCCTTTTCAACAAATATGTTTAAGTCCCATGTAAAGAGGGCGAGCCTATTGTCATCAACCGGGAACAAATCAGCCTCCTTTTTTCATTTACGAATTTCTCAAAAACATCCCTGAGTCTGGAATGAAGACTCGAGAAAATATTCGCTGTTTGACCAGGCCAGGCACACTCCGCCTTTGAGATATGAAGCTAAAAGTACAGCGGGCTCGACTTGCCAGGCCAATTCAGTGGCCGTAACTTATTCAGTATTTAAAGAGTTACGCGATAGAAAGACAGGCAACTTCTAGATATATATAACTGTAGATACTTAGCGCTGTGTGACCTGAATTGCACTTTATTGTGTCGTAGCAAGAGTCGCTATTTATTTAAATGATTTTACGAAGTGATCTATACTTGTACTATTAAGGCTCTTACATACTGGCGCGATTCACCGCGCGACGCGAATTTTATCAAAACAATTTCTGAGAAAACTTCACGGCGAACAATGCGGCGGCGTCGCGGTTCGCGGCGAATCGCGCCAGTATGTAAGAGCCTTTATGTATTCTGTGGTTTGAAAAAGCATAATTTATTGATCAGTAGGTACTATTGGGTGCCTACCTACAATAATTATGTTACCTACATGCTTCCAATCAAAGAACTTGATATAAACATGGTAAGCTATGTAAGTACATTGTGTATTTATTATTTATCTGAAGTAAGTTATTTACTGTAAGCAAGCGTGACATGGAAACGTAAACACATAAATCATATTTTTATGTTGCTTCAACTCTTTTCTGATACTTCGATACTTATTTACATAGAGTAAACAAGTACATGTTTTGCTGTTTGTGTTCCTGAGAACATCTGAGCAATGTAAAGTGCCAATGTATTTTTCTTATTATTTATAGCTGATAATCGCTCCATTGCACACATTATGATAATAGACCACCTCTCAGTTTCTTTCGTTACATAGATATGTAGGCAAATTTTGGTAGTCCCATAAGTAAGAAGATGCAGCTGTAGCCCCGTCTAATTTTCCTACGGAGTTACTACGAATCTTCGAAAAGGTCAGATAGGAGTAACACTGGCTGGTGCTAGTCGCTCTAGCAGTGCATCGCATCTATGGTTGCGTGGCGGCTGATGTCACAGATGAAGTCAAGAGAGCCGATGTTGTACCACGTCTACGATTTAAAATGCTATATTCTGACACAATCCTGATGATATTGAAGCTGCTGAACTACTAATACGATGACGACTTCTGGTAAACGCTATTTTGTACCGTTAAATTATAGTCAAGGTTCTGGTATGGTTAGCCTCAAAAAAATGTGTAGGTACATTGTGCACTTCAATGTGCAAACAGAGTTATATTTACAAAATATTTTAAAATCTAAAGATTTAAATTCCAAATAGCATCAATAGATACAAAACCATTTCGTCGATCAGAAACACTCAAAAAAAAAAAACTTCAAACTCAAAATAAAAAAGGTACTAACATAATGTAAACAACAGCTTACTTTGGACCTACTACATAGACATGGATTTAAATTGTGATGAGTCGACCGTTAGATAGCTTGTGGGAGAAATTGCAAACGCCGCCAATCTCTTTGTGAAGGAAAAAGGCTGATCTCACTACCTCAGAATATGAGGACTTATTGATTCCCCGTTGACTTATGAACTTTCTAGAGGATTACGTGGAACATGGAAAGTCGATTAACGGTTTAGAACTTAGATTTTAAGGCATTATCTCTTGGTTTTAGTTGAAGTTTTAAGCTTGTTTTCTGTTAAGGATGTACAAGAAGATTGTTCAATGAGTCCTCATTCAAAGCCAGGGTATCTATGCTAGGGATGTACGAAAAAGCCTTTATTTGAGGACGATAGATTAATTCAGCTAATCGTTCATCTTAACTAATATTATAAATGCGAAAGTGAGTTTGTTTGTTTATTTGTTACGCTTTAACGCTAAAACGGCTGAACGGATGCTTGGCACATGGGTAGACCATGGTCTACCCATGTGCCAAGCATCTAGGTCATGACCTAGGTTAGGATAAAGGATACTTTTTATCCCGGTATTCCCATGGGATCGAGACTGCGGCGTGGGACAAAATTGATTGTAATAGGTCAGTAAAATATTAATAAAATAATGACGCAAAGCACGCTATGTATTTTTTCACTAACATTTCTTTCTACCTACTCTTGGCTGGAGGAGATTTCTTTAGAAATAAGCATCACCTTTGTACGTTTTATTTTCTGTTCCTTTCTTCTTGTCTATTTATGTGTTTACTTAAACTGCTAAATCACTACATCCATACTTATATTATAAATTCGAAAGTAACTCTGTCTGTCTGTATTTTACCTTTTCACGCCTAAACCACTGAATGGATTTCGATCAAATTTGGCAAGGAGATAGATGGCATCCCGGGGAAGGACATAGGCTTTTTATCGACACACCATGCGGGCGAAGCCACGGGCGGAAGCTAGTATTATATAAAACAAAGTCCCCCCGCCGCATTTTCTGTCTGAACGTGATAAACTCAAAAACTGCCGAACGAATTTTCATACGGGTTTCACCAATGGATGGAGTGATTCAAGAGGAACGTTTAGGTATAGTATAATTAAGGTTTTGTGTAAATTGGCTGAAATATGACGATGATTGTTAAAGATGTCGGAAAAAAATCATGGCAACTTAAAGCTTTACTGGCGTGTGCCGCGTAAACTAATAAAGTTACATAAAAAGAATTATTCCTCCCGTGGGATATTTTCCGCCATCCACGCGGTTGAAGCCACGAGCAATAGCTAGAAATATAATAAATAAAATGTGATCTAAACTCACAAACAGAATAAAAAAGAATTATCGGTTAAAATAGATACTACAGGATACCATGAGGCAAACACTACACTAAACTAGAGATCGGAGAAATGTGTGAAATGAATTCTAAACATGTGCGGACTACGATTGGCCCAGTTTGTCAACGGCAACAGATACCCACTGTCGTCAAGCCAGGCATGAAACAGTGACTTAGTCAGTGACATGCACTTGCTACTGCGGGAAGCATCAATTCACGTTTTACAACCTAATTATGTCATTCGGAGTATACTCCGAATAATTTATATGTTACATTGTGCACAACTGTGAACAGTGAATTTTCACACCAGAAATAAAAGCCGTTTCCCAGGTAATACGTGTGCAGAAAATTATTTAGTTTGATGTACAGAATGCGTGGACGACGGCTTCGTGAAGTCTCTTTTTGCACCCTGTATTTTGCTTTCAATATGGAAAGCACAATATTATTGTGTGGGTAAGTTGAACTGGTTTCTCAGCATAATATTGGGTCCCCATCTATGAACTTCGCGTTTTTTTTCTCACAAATAGAGAACCTCGTCACTAATATAATTTAAAATATTCATCAATTGCTTGGTATTATATCGAATAATGACAATCAAGACATAGTAAATAGCCACCAATAGTAAAAAAACCTTAATACTAATAGTTTTCTAAACATAAAAAAATACCATAAAAATGACTCCTCATTTTGTTAACAGAAATGACCATTTTTTTTTTAACTTTGCCAATACTTATTTTTGTCGCTTAATCTAAGTGGCATACGTTATCTTAGTTTTTAAACATTAGGGTTCATGGTTGTTATATAAATTAAGAAAATGTTAGTATAAAAATCCAACTTCTTTAAAATTCCCCACACAAAACGCTGATTTCATAGGTGGGACCACCTAATACAACAAAACGAACAAATTACTCATGTCACAAACTAAAATTCAATCCGCTTAGACATTCAGACTCATCCTAGGACGTTGATAATAAATTCTAAACGCATGCCACGCTCTGGCTGCGCACTCTGAGAATAGAAACAGACACGGACTGTCACTTTACACATAAACTAGTGACACTACCCGAGCTAAGCGGCAACTGCAAGTGATTTAAATGGTCATGCTTTTAAGTGAATGTGGTAGTAATTTTTCTCTGAACTGATGTTCTGAAATAACTGAATAAAGCCATTGAAAGGGGAAGTTGGTTAACTGTTTAATAATACATACATTACAGTTAGGGAAACAGTGGTAGCCAACTGGAAACGGCCGCGACGGGTACTTTACTTTGAGTAAACTGTCTCATCATCACCTGCTCTCAAAGCGGTGGAAAAAAATGTTCTCCTTCACCATCTTTCACCGTGAGGAAACATGTTGTAGAACCGAAAATTCGAAGGCGTGACATCCACCAACCCGCATTGGCCCCGCGTTGTGAATTACTTCCCGCTCACTCTCACAGAGAGAAGGCCTATGTCCCGGCATTGGCGACATTATAGGCTGATTATGCTATGTTATACAAAGAACAGTATATCATACTAAGTATATGACATATTGAACTCTATAAGCGATTGCCACACAGGTATGAGTTGCAGAGGCGACGCACAAAAGGCGAACTTTTTTTCTTAATGTCGATTTACCTAAATCACTTATGTAGGCACCTACGGGTAGAATACATAATATCACTTTTCAAATAAACTAGTGTCACAACCAGTACCAAGCGGTTACTGCAAATGATTTAAGTGGTCATACTTTTAAGTGACTCAACCAGACTGTAGATTTACCTAATGGTAGTAATTTCCTTTGAACTGATTGCACTGAAATCGTAGACTAACGCCAGCGCAGGGAATTGCGGATTAACTATAGTCAATGTGAATAAACGGTAAGAAAAATACATAATGTACCAACTTAGGGTATCAAATCATCTTTGCGGTTCACGGTACACGTCAAAATCATTATTATAATTTTATGGAAACTGTAGAGTAAAGGTGTGTCCAAACATAGCGGCAACAGTGCGCGGCAACCGGGCGCGGCATCCGCGCGCGGCATGCCGCACTGTGATTGTACGTTAACATTATGAATCTTTGTGAATATTTTATACCATCAAGTAATAACTTCCGGATGATTGGGCGGGTGACATCACCGCCCTGGATACGTTCTTAAAATTTTACAGGAGATCCCGAACTTTAGAAGTAATATACTCTACTTGCACCACACATACTAACTTATATGATTATAACTTGCAAGTTTGTTGCACGTCAACCGCTGACCTATTTTGCTAGACTGGCTTATAATGTAACATCTGGGGATAATATGCAATGATACACTGTATTCTGGATGTCAGAAAATATACCTCGGAAACGTACAACCGGGATTAAAAATATCCAGATTATAAACTATCTGTGTGCCTTTCATCCAAATCCGTCCAACCATTTTTGCGCCAATCCGGAACTCACATCCAGACAAACGGACAAAAATTCTAAAAACTATATTTTCGGCATCAGACTCGTTCCCACATCTCGTAGCAATGACTTTTTTTTTTCAAAAATATTTTTTTTTTCAGTTTTGACTATTTTATTATAAAAAATGTGTACTTATACATTTTCACCAAGAAGATAAAATAAAGAAAATGTAGGCATTCTATTAAAACTCTGAACAAAGACTTAAGGACTAAAATGAGAGGCAGTAAGACTAATGCTGCATAAAGATAAAAAGTGGGTAAGGGTACATTTACTTAACTAGCTCCCAGACTCAGAAGCCGTCAAAATAACGAGAATTATAAAGGATTCAGGCAAAAAAAAACTAGGACAAAGCTAGAATTGTATAAAACTTTTTTTTACCAGCAGGCCTCATTTTACAAACATTCTATCCGCTCACATTTCACATCAAGTACTTTAACATTGTAAAACCGAAATTTATGAATTCAACATCGTAAATAACACAACAGAACGGCTCATTTATTAACAAAAGCTTTAAAAACCTCAACAAGCCTCAAGAACCGATAATAAATTCCATAAATATGTATCGAGTCTGTCACATCAATTTTATAAATACGCTGTTATACGAACGACTTATGAATTATTATAGAGTTCATGAGTAAGAAGGAGGAATCAGCAAATCGTAATGAGATAACGCTTCGGTGAAATGCAAATGAATTTGTCGGTTGGATGGGCACGGGACCAGCCTGGGTCCCGGGATTGGGAACAAATTGGGGCAGACGACAGAATTTGCGCGCTCATTTACGAGTATACATCCCCGCCTGATTTACAATTACCGTTTTACTTACAGTTATTACTATGACCTACTAAAGTTACAAGGTTCTTGTAAAGACCCTCGGAAATTAAAGGACCTTGATTCAGTTCTATTACATCTGTAAAATGTTATGATAACAAGGACGGAATTAAGGTGGGAAATATTGGCGGAAAACTGGAAGAAAATGGCGTTTGGAAAGTTAAAATGCAGCTGTGCAGTAAGATCAGAATTTATTTCAGTTTGTACAATTTTATTTGCATCTGCGTCATAGTGTTCAGGAAATTCTTGCAACATCCGGTTGGAAGTATAATTTATTCTTTAAAACCGTACAATAGAGTAACCGTACAATAGAGAGATAAAAACGTCAAAATTACAGAGGATAAATTAAAACATGAAGAAAGCGAAGTTAAAGTTCTCAAAACTATACACTTTGATTCCCCAGGAAAAATATTATCGTCAACACTAACATCAATCATAAAAAAAGACGTAACTATATTTCATATCGACGAATTGCGGCAAATAATAAAAAAAAACAGAATTGTATCCACAACTCAAGTCCCTAATAGTAAATACATATTACGCAACAATGTGAAAATGCTCTTATTTACTTAGATATTTCCTCCGTCGCTTATGATTCACACAAAACCAATGATTTGGTTGAATGGTTCCGAAACATCGTATGTGACATCGGGGGGGTTATGACGTCACACGGATAATACGAGATCACTAAGTAAGATTAAAAAAACAGCAGCAACATCGAGGTAGAAGAGTCTTCGATATTTCCTTCATGTTCAGTGTGGCGAAAATTTTTCGTTTCCTTAAGAAAATAGGTGTAACATATTACCTACATCTTGTTATAGGTTCTTCTATCCAGTTTCTGAGCAAAGATATTTTGAGATCAGAAATTGTGTTCAATTTTTCGATCTATATGAGTTACGTATCTATTAAAGACATTACACATAAGTACGCAATTTGCCTAAAATATCTGCTAGAAGTAGCAAAGATATCATTTAGATTACCAACGACAAGAACATTCCGATCTAGAGTAGTTCAGAAAATTCCTCAAAGCCATTTGAGTTCATGATAAAAATAAAGTTGAGGCCGCATCCGCCGAGTCAGGGGGATCAAACGTACGCTTCTGTTTAAATGACATTGCAATTGATCGATCGCTTCTAAAAGGAAAAGAGCTCGTTTTTCATGAGCGAGGACACTAAATGGATCCTCGATAAACGAGGGTTATTTACGGACCACTACTGCTCTGCAAAAACACATCATGAATGGAGTTCAGACAGATAAATGTATCTAAGTGTTTTGAATTGAAACATCATTAATTTTCTTTTCAACAAACAGAGATTGGCCATTCATATCGCTGAGTTCTGACTTACACTTCATAACTTACTCGTGAAATGTGTTAGAGAAATAATCTTATTTTTACCAGCATTTATGCATCGCAGAACTTTCTAGAAGTGAAATAGTTGCGTCTTGTACCGCAGAATTTAATTTCATAAGTTACGAAACTACCTTCATCGTTTAATTTTCAAGTGAACATATTTCATTAAAGTTTTAAGAGCGCAACTTTGGTATAAACCTCTTAAGTTTAATCACAGTGACCTTAAAATTGACTGTGCTAAGCGCTGGTTTCCAAGTGGTGTCTGTTATCGTCACGGAAGCATGCTCTTAAGGAAGACAAACTTTATAGTAAACTCCTCAAAGATATCTTATTCTGTTTATTATATCTTATTATCGCAAAGCGGGAATATAAACCGCGTGAGATCAATTTTATTGTCCGTTTAGGCGCCGGAATTTGGTTTATGCCTATTTTACGATGCTGAAGTAGCTTACATCATAATCTAGACTACGGATTGTTGACTTGGGAAGAGATGTTTACTTTATGTAGGAATTTGGCCAAATTATTACATCATCATAAGCTTACACTATACTAATATAGTGTGGTCTCATGAGAATACAATAATTAGGCACATAGTTGCGTACAGCATTTTTATTTCACGAAGCGACGCGCGCTTTTCTATTGGTAACCAAGTGTACAAACACGCTGTGAATGTGTGCGTGAAGATGAGTAGCGTCAGTAGCCCATACAATACACACGCACACACACAGACACACTTCCAACTTCGCCATTGTTTCGGACGGTACCGAGAGCTCCTGCGCGTGCAACCAGTAGAAAAGTGCGCGTCGCTTCATGAGATAAAAATACTATAACACATCGAGATATAAGTACTAATGCTATAACACGAAACATTGTCAACCAAGACCAAGACGTGTAAAATTAAAGATATGAAGCAAAACATAGCCGGGTTAATTTCTATTGTACTAAAGAAAGAAAACATAAAGAAAGAATAACGTTTATTTGGTCAAAATTCTCACGAATTTTGACCAAATAAACGTTATTCTTTCTTTATGTTTATTTTGTTTATTTTGTTATTTGTATTTGTGATTCACATCACAAATACAAATAACAAAATACAAAGTTAAAAATAATTATAACAATAGTGTGTGCCTCACGGCTGCGCCAAAAAGGTTCACAATCACTACTACTAGTACACATGGCTACACATCAAGCTATACATTTTCTGTATAAGCTGACCTCGCATTGTACGGGAATCCTATACAATCAGATCCAGCATAAACTGGAAATGTATAACTTGATGTGTAGCCGTGTCTACACTCAATCTGCCTAGCCTTTCCTAAAGATGTTGGGGTCGGCTTCCAGTCTTGAATGCAGCTGAATACCAGTATTTTATATGGAGCGATTGATAAACTTCACGGCAAAACAATACCGGCGGCATCGCGTCGCGCGACATGTCGCGCCACTATGTAAGAGCCTTTAGGGTTTCAATTTGCTAAACAATTAATTATTTCCCTGACTGTACCTACATAGGTAGGACAAAACCATTAGCGTGATCTTGAAATAGCATTGCTACACTGATTACAAAAGACAGGCTTTTAGTGTCCATAGAGCCTTGACGGTAAATTAGCTTAAAACCTATTCTGGTACCTATAGAGTATTTATTCGTTATAGGATTCGAGTATAGTGGCGTTTAGCTTATTCATTACCAATATCGTGTACAAAAACATTTTTATGGTGTGATGATGATGAAATCTGACACTTTTCAATTGAACTTATCTAACAAATAAGTTACTCGGAACTTATTCGGAGGCAGTGAAACAGACGATCAAGGCCCAAAGTTATTTATGTTAACAATGTAATTTTTCTCAATCTTTACCGATTTTCAATGACAAGGCTTATTTTCAAAGTGAGAAATAATGCATGTGTATCCAAAATAAAGAAAAGGACTGGACACATAGAGGAAACCCCTCGTCTCACTGGTCAGCATTATTACAGGAAGATTTACTAACAAAAAAATACAATAGACGTAGATATATTTAGTAACTTAATCCGCTTAACTATTCTTCAAGAGTTATAAAAAACCCTGTAAGAAATCGAAACGTGTTTCACCTCTCAACAAGGCATCCTCAGGATGACGATTGACCAATTGCAAACCAGAACACGACGTGTTGCCACACCGAGCGCTGGACACAGAGTACACAGATTTAATAGCTAGCAGAGTGAGTACTTTTAACCTACTAGCAATCGGGGGCGACCGGGGCCATCTAATATTCTAAGGGGCGAGTGGGTACACTTAGGTACTCAGGGGCAAGATCCAAGGGGCGAGCGGGCGAGCGTCACTCTGCGTAATCAATTTACTAGATTTACTAACCTTATAATCTCCAAGGTCTGACACGGAGCAGGTCAGCACAGCTTCCCTGCCGAGTGCCACAGTGACATTCTCAATAGGCCCTATGAAGTCGGGCTCAGCATCTCTTAACGACGCGGTGGGGCCCACTTTGGTTATCGGCGACGTTGTCTGATGCCGCATGTTGCTTTTTATTACTGTTGACAAAAATAAATGGTAAGCTATACGAGGAAATAGTTTAAAAAAATTGTCACTGTCTAGCAGGGGTAGGTACTTTAATAAAAAATAAAATTATTTCAAAGAATTAAGTATTACCAGAATAATGCTCCTTTAAAAACGAAATAAGGCACAGATTATCATAAGACAGTTGCTTATTTCACGCTAAATGTGATTAAATTTTCACCAGAATTAGTAAAACATACACTTATGTACTTTTTAACCGAATTCTTAAAAAAGGAGAAAGTGCTCAATTCGTCTGGAATTAGGTTAAAAAAAATAATTAAATGGATTTGACTAGAACTGAAGCAAAAACGTTAAACATCGATATTGGGGAAGCAAGTGGAAGCTTTTCTACCTGTCCTCTTTTTTACCCGACTGCCCCAGAAGAAGGGCAATGTTTTTTTTTAATGTGTCATTTAGGTGAGGTTGAAGAACAAAGAATAAAAGTCACATAGTCTTCAAAGATTTCTTTTTCTAAAAGAAATATTTCAAATAAAAAGACTCACCTTTTTATTTGCAACATTTAATTTTCTTTTGGAAAATAAATCTTTCTTTTTCTCACAAAAATCACAATATCATTCTCAATTGCCCACGTCTAACAAAACGGAAACACGATAAGTACACTATTACCGATAACTGCGTAACTCCTAAATCAATTGGAAAACGGTGTAGCACCGAGCGATTATAGTTGGATTGTTTCTCGTCTAAATTCGGCTCAGTAGCCTAGCCATGGTTGAAATTCCGAGTGAGTATCGAGAGAGCAGGGCAGCCGATTTACGTAAGGATTATTAGATTTGTATAGAGTGATATCCGAAATTGAATTGTATAGTAGGAGAGTATGATAAGTGCTTTGATGTGGAAGGTATTATGCACGGCTGGAAGGTATTTTGGCTACCCTGAAGGTATTGTGGGCTCGAGGTCGTGAGTGCGACTGCTGAGCGTGGGATCTTGGGTTTGATTCCAGGTTGGGCCAAGTGTTATTGGGTTTTTCATTAGGATTTCTCAGTAAAAGCCCGGAGCCTGGAAATTGGTGGAGTTATAACCCCATGGCGCAGATATTATAATACTACGCCCGTGCTTTGAAAAGCACGTTAATCATCTAGCATCTCTATCCGGTCTTGTCGGATTGCCGTCCGATTGGACTGTGAGAGTGAGAGAAGAGAGAGTCCACCCATGTCTGCGAATACACTTTTGCAATGACAAAAGAAGGTCGCATTTCTGTTTTGGTTTGACACCTCTGATACACAGTGTCACAGAGATTTGACTTGATTGGCATGGAAACGCCATTGTTATTGTGTGAGCTCGCTCTTCTCAGTGTGGACAGTTTTTCGAGCGACTTAGTACGGTGAGGGCAAATCTACGATTTCAATCTTGAAACTTGGGCACTATAAATTATTACCCGCGTCAATGGCTAGGCTCCGCTGAGACTGGCAGATATGGCGAAATTTGGTCTGGAGGACTATTATTACGCACGGAGTGTTGATGCTGATTGTAAAATTAATACAGTTTGTTAAAAGAGTTACTGCTAAAATATTAAATGTTTTGTTGGACCCTAAATAAATCTTCTGCTCGATGATAAAGACCCTAATTGCCAACCTTTTGCCATTGGTCATCATTTTTACTACTCACAAACTCAGCTTCATCAAAGTAATTGCGCTTCCCCTTTTCCCCAAATTTCACTTACCTACATATTTCCAAAGCTTTCTGGCATCGCTGAGCGTAGATAGAGAGTGGCCGGACGTATAAAGTAGTAATTTATGTGTCATTGTCGACCCTCAGTCAACTGAGAGAGGTCTGACCCTCCCCGCCTATTCAAATTAGACCAGCGATATATGCTTCCACTCCGATTCCTTCCTTACGCTATTTCATAACTTAAATGTGATTTCGGACACACGATTAAGCATGAGCATGTAAAGAAAAGGAAACGTACCAATATTTTTGCGAAGGTATTATCATAGTGGTATAAAAATGGAAGTAAAATGTCGAATTGGTGAGTCCGTAAGTTATGAAGTCAAGTGAGAAAAAGGATGTACCACAAAGAGGTATTCAAAAGCAAAACCTACCTACCCAAATATACCTACTCCTAACTAAACAAATGTTGGGCTGTTATATTTTTAAAAGAAAACTATCTTACTTCGGTATATTTTCTTAAAAAGAATTTGTATTGTACCTACAATTTAAAAAGAAACAAAAGTAAAGCGCTTTTTGAAAGTAAACAGATGCTACAAAAAATAAACAAAAGCAAGGCGTATCTAAAAAGACAACTGTCATTTTGTCAATCTGCTACATTTGATAGCCCAGAAGCCGGCTCTAGTTACAAGTACCTACTGCAGAATTCTTCCAACTTATTTCATCTCTTTCCGCTTAGTATTATTCTGGCTATGCGCCAAAGCAACTGGTTTACGAAGGATTTAGTATTTTTTTATTAAAAATAATACTAAACTGAAATGTTTGTTTTACTGGATTCAGCACTTGTTTAAATGCCTCGTTTTGGAAGCCTCAAAAGTTTAATGAAAAAATTTGGAAGAATTATCCAGATGTGACTAATTACAAGAAAGTTGCAGTCACACTAAGATAAACAAACTTCCAGAAAAACATCGTTCCATTTAATGGTTGGTTTTAGAAATGCGTAGTTGCGTATGAGTGGCTCACGACCAGTTTCTTACTGATCCTTGGAGCCGTGCGAGCCTCACGAGTGTAATAACAGGCATATTTGATGACCTGTATCCGAATGCGTCATCACGTGTGTGCACAAAACCCCCAGCTAGGCTGTGTTGAATAGTGGAAATTATGTACCAGACATTTATTCTGAAGATCCGTGGAATGGAAATGGAAGTTTATACCGTACATAATTCTAAAGAAAGGAAATATTTTATAGCAATTTCGCAATAGGCTCGCCCTCTACTACATGGGTCTTAAAAACACACAACTGGCGAAGTAAAAAAACGTTAGAAATATTTGAATCAAGAGATTAAATAAATAAATTAGATACTACCAATCTAGTAGAAGTTTGAAAATACTAAATGCCTGTAAAACGTATCAAACTGACAAAGCTTTCGGGCTTTTTAATCGTGAAACGAAGTGCCGTGGTCGTGTGATAAATGACGTCAGACCCGAATCGTCCAACTTACTAATGCCGGAAATCGGGTGGAAGCACCGAAGGATGGATCTACGCCGCAAACTAACGTTAGCTGACTAGTGATGTAACGTGTTCCAGTGACAAATGTCTATCTTTTGGTCCAAACACCATTATCATTAGCAAGAGTTATGTTAGGGCCGGATAAAAGATACACATGGTATACATTGGACTTTTAGATTTAGTGAAAATGGTAGCAAACTATTTTCTATAACAAAATTCTAACAAATGCAATAAACTAGCATGCTTATGTAACATTTTTATATAAAACACAAGATATATTTGTGACACTATTACATACATTCTAAAATGTTTATGATTTGACATTTTTTAGCAGCACAAGAGTACGTTTAACTAAAATACTGTGTTATTTTAGCAACTAAAATATGAAAATGAGTCACGTCAGCAAAACTTAGTGGCGATCGTAAAAATGCAGATATGAAAATGAAACCATTAAGCTGACGGTACCAATTATGAACATTCCAGAACATTCACATAATTTTGATTGTAGGTTCAATGTTGTTCTAGAATTAACTAACCTACCTACCTACATTTAAACAGTCATAGGAATTCTGAATTGTCTCGCAACAGAGATTTTTTTTATGTCAGAGAAATAAATAATTAATCTGTGTGATGATAATGATTATTATACTAAATGCTTATGCGAAAGAATGTAACGGTAATTAAAACATATTTTTTTTAAACTGTCTGTTTGTTCCGGCTAATTCCTAAAACGGCTGCACCGATATTGACGGGACGTTCACCGGCAGATAGCTGATGTAATGTAGGCTACTTTTATTCAAGAAAAATAATTTGGGTCCGCGCGCGCGAACCCCGCGCAGCAGCTAGTATGCCATAATCAGAAAATTTACGGAGAGAAATAGTTTAATTTAGCTATTTCAGCAAACATGAAACATGAATGACTTATTATAATTCACGGAAAATTCGTTTCTGAAAACTGCCCACTCGCAACCCTTTGAACATTAGTCAGTTATACGTTATTATTTGAATTAAATTCTATTCATGGAATTCCAAAAGGCACAGTTTATGTGTGCCTTTTGGAATTCCATGAATAGAATTTTTGGTATTCCATTGCGGTTTCATGTTTATGTCCATATTGGGTTTTGCGATTTAAACTAAGTTTCATATCAATGCAGAGAAAGGTAGAGAGTTGGTTTTTATTTCAATTTGTTAATTTACAGTTTTATTTTCCTGTATTTGGTCATGGTTTAATTGGACTTTCGACTACTTTTGCTTTTACCTACTTCAAGTATAAGTAGTACTGATGGTAGTGATGGAAAGTTGGCCGAATGTAAATTTTTGAATGAATAATTAACTTTATCCTGGCACTTTTTGTTTTGATATAATTTGGATGCACCTCTTAAATTAATAGGAATTACAAGGTCATAAAAGGCTACATGATATGGTTTGATTTTTGAAATCTTTCGGCGAATATTATTATTGGGATTCTTACTTAACATTATGTTCTTTATTAATTAGGTACTATATAATTATAAACAATACATAACCCAACGAACTAATGATTAACTAATAAAATTAAAACTAACTATACAAATAAACCATAAATAACTAAAATAAGGCGTCGAAAAATTTCTCCGTATCGCTGTCGTCGGTTGGTAATGTACCCAAGAGACTGGCGGCATTGTCACGTTGTATGGCAATGCAGCCGCAAGGTAAAAGCCAGCCCTTGGGTCACGGGTAGCGCCAAACAGCCGTAACATTATTATGAAAGATGAAGGTATTTTATAACAGTACCATGAGACAAGAGAGATAATCTGATACCTATTCTACTTTTAGGGGTATGAGGAACAGAGTTTAAAGTTCACTCATCCACCATATTAAAGGGAGGATCCTCAAAGCAGACGGGTGTTGTGTCTGGCGGGCAACTACCCAACGATTGATGTTGGGTTCGTGTATATAATGTCCATTGCACGGTAAACTTTAATTGCGCGATGCAGGATTTATGTGACGTCAGGATTTTTGTGTGACGTCAGGTCTTTGATGCGTAGTTTGCATGTGGCGATGTAGATACCGCCACATACTCAAGTGTTATTTTTTTTCGTGTTTAATTTGTTATGCAATGCAAAGACTTTGCAAAACTGCAACAATTCCCTCAATCGCTACCGACACTATTTTGTCAGCTGATTTCCTTATAACTTTGCTGACATAAAGTGACATTACATATCCACTAAGTGACGATGTCACAATAATGATTGATGTCGCCTTTTTTACGATGTCGAGCAAAAAAACGAAGTCACTGAGTGTAACTAAAAAAGGAGCTTGTGACGGCAAGGTTGACATTAAAGAGTCGATCTTGTAACACTGTTAATATCGCGTAGTTAGAATACTATCCATACTAATATTATAAACTAGCTGCCCGCGTTAGTCTCGATCCCGTTGGAATATCGAGATAAAAAGTAGCCTATGTCCTATTCCAGGTCATGGTCTAACCTTGTGCCAAATTTCATCCAAATCCATTCAGCCGTTTTAGCGTGAAAGCGTAACAAACAAACTCACTTTTGCATTTAGGTATAATTATATTAGTTAGAATTCAAAAAGTAACATCTCTCTGTACGTTACCTTTCATGCCTAAACCACTGAATGCATTTCGACAAAGATCCATCTATCTCCTTTTCTACCTATAAACTTCTCTGAGAGTAAGAAGTAAAATTTTTGTAGAATCGTAACATAAGCATACTAATATTATAAATTCGAAAGTAACTGTATCTGTCTGTATGTTACCTTTTCACGACTAAACCACTGAACGGATTTCGACAAAATTTAGCAAGGAGATAGATGGCATCCTGGGAAAGGACATAATATGCTACTTTTTGTTTTAAAAATAATCTTAGAGGGGGTGGTATAGGGGATGAAAGTTTTTATAGGAAACCTAGCATTTCTTAAGTATCCCGGTAGTACGTTCCCGTGGGACGTTATGCGACATCTACGGGGGCGAAGCCGCGAGCAAAAGCTGTTCATGTTTTATTTGACCAGTTTTAATGATGAGGGGAGGAATTCTTATTCCAGTACGTGATTTAAAATGAATATAAACTGGAGTATTATATCGATGAGCAAATCCTTCTAGAAAATACTTTGTGTTTTACAATTTACCTAATATGCGGGAAATCGTGGTGACTCTATGACTATACAGCGTTTAACAAAAACCCTGTCCGATCCGAAAGGGGCACATAGCTACTACAACAACACTAACAGAAAAAATATATATATATTATTGAGAGCAGTGGTGGCCCAGTGGTAACGGCCACGACTTACGAGTTGTAGGTCGTAGGTTTGAACCCTGACAAGCGCTTTACTTTGTGTAAATTATTTCATCGCCACTGCTCTCAAAACGGTGAAGGAAAACATCGTGAGAAAACTGGCATGTCCTAGAACCAAAAATTCGAAGACATGTGACATCTACCAACCCGCACTAGGCCCGCGTGGTAGATTACGGCCCGCTCCCTCTCACAGAGAGGAGGCCTGTGTCCCAGCAGTGG
This sequence comes from Lithophane socia, assembly GCA_947522985.1. Taxonomy (NCBI): domain Eukaryota; kingdom Metazoa; phylum Arthropoda; class Insecta; order Lepidoptera; family Noctuidae; genus Lithophane; species Lithophane socia. Next base: position 6,478,736 of record OX383267.1, read on the forward strand.
GAACATTATATAGGCTGTTTATTATTTATTATTATATTTATTATTGAAAATAAAAAAAGTTATTGCAATTTGAAATTCACAATTTTAGTACCTAAATTACCCCAATTTCATTATAAATTAGCAAATTTTCTGCAGAGGTCATAATATGTTATGACTTGTTAACAACCGCTAGACGACAGCCGCTTTTCGCCCCATTTAAAAACATGGTAAAATTCCCCATTGAAAAAAAATGCAGCGAATTTATTTTTTCTTTTTTCCAAAAAAAAAACCACATGCATAGAGTCTCAGTAGGATTCTTCACAACACCCTCATGACAGTTTTTCTACACGCTGTATATACCTAATCCCTACTGAATCAACCTCTTACCAATATTAATCTGACAAAACATTCCCAAAAACACGGAAGATAAAGTAATCGAGCAAAACTCGGAAGAAACTCACTGAAGGAAGTAATTTCCAAGTTATTGCGTATGAGCACTTATCAATTGGGAATTTGTCTTTAATAGCTTATGTCGGGCCTCTTAAACTTGTTTATATACGATCAACTTCCGGAATATGTTCCTAACTTTATTTCTCGGATATTATATGGGCTTGTCGAGATGAGCGACATATTTTTGAAGCAATTATTTTAAGATACATACGTTTATGACTGCATTAAATTAATTGTCATGTTGTAATGTCATGTTTTTGTTAATATTTAAGGTTCTAAGTGTTACTAAATTTAGGCATGGGTTGAGACTAGTTCCTACTTAAGAAACCCTGTTCTCTTTCGTGTGATAGTCAGTGGTGAGCAGTGGTGGCCCAGTGGTAGCGGCCCGGCCACTTACCTGTCGTAGACCGTGGGTTCGAGCCCAAACAGCACTTTACTTTGTGTAGTTAATTTATCACTAGCAGCTAGCAAAACTGTGAAGGAAAACATCGTGAGGCAACCGGCATGTCCTAGGAAAACATCGTGAGGCAACCAGCATGTCCTAGAACCAAAACTTCGAAGACGTGTAGGCCAAGTGTGGGAAGTATGGTACTTCCACCAGCACTCTGGGCCTGTGTGCCACGGGCCACTCCTTCTCACAGATAGGCGGTCTGTTTCCCAGCAGTGGGAATATTATAGACTGATTATGCTTATGCTAGTTAATGATATGTACCCTCAGTCTGGGAAAAGCTAAACCAAAACGGAGGCTGCTCAGCACATCGGACAGACTTTCTTTCTAGTCGAACATTTGGCCACCTCTGCTCCAAAGGCAGACGAAAACACGAAACTGGAGATGAGATAGGTACATTATTTTTTACCCAACAAGATGTAGATACGAATTGCTAAGATATTTTACGTCTGTAAAGATTTTCATCAGCACATTTTGGTCTTGAATGATGCAGGAATAAAGATATTTCACGATTTTCGATCGTATCTACGTCAATATTAAAGCGTAATTTTCATAACTTTACATTTATGGTTTTGAAGCGAAAATTTCCTACAGAATATTCTCGAAGGACCAGTTCGTAATTTTTAGACTTTAGGATAAAAACTAAGTCTACCATATTGCAAGAAGACAAAAGATTAACCTTAGGGCCTGATTTTGGCTTTATGACAGTTTTTCCAATCAAAAACTGACAGACGTCAATTTTATTCCACGGAATAAGATATCCGACGTTGGAAAACTCATCATTACAAATAATGTAGGTACATATTATTTCAAATACCTATTCTATTTAATAGCCTTGATTTGATTTAGCACTTCTGAAGGTCGTTAGCTGAATTCTGAGGATTTCAATAATCGGAAGGGTATAATATGTATACGTTTCATTTTAGATACTAATTCCAATATCGGTGAGTGAAAGTCTTAATGAGTAGATATCCGTTTGCTGGGATTTACATTAATTATTGCTTTACTCAGAATTTGTTTCGGGATTATTCATGCCTTGAAATAAATTCAATATCCGAAAGAATTCAGCACCACATATATTTCTCTAAACAAAATATATTTGCTTCGGAATAAAATTAGAAATCCACACACCACGGGCTCTCAAATATCCCTTTGCATCGTTAGCAGCGCTTTGAATCGCTGGAGCGGCTGGAGGCGTCGAAAATATCTGGGGCGATGTTTCTGAAGCGCCATCTAATCTCACCTCTGATTGCTGACCGTTTCTCACTATTTTTACGACTCAATTCCCCCATTGGAGCGTGTTAAATTGTGGAGTCACACTAAACCCTTGCTATTATTCGGTAACCTACTTGAATTAAAGGGTTTTATTAAATTTATAAGGGTACAGCTACCTGCGATTTTGAACGTATCGTCGTTGGACGGGATTGGTTAATTTGGTTTATCGGCTTGATTTGGTTTTTGTGCGCTTGTACTTGGGATTTTTGTTGGAGGTGTTAATGACTTTAGGGCTTGTGAGGAATACAAAAAAATCTTGTTTTAGACTCTCACTTTAGAAACACAAATTAAATTAACTTTTCTGGCAACTTTACCGCAAATCGCCCAGAACGCATAACAGATTTATTTCTGAATAAATTGCCTGAGGTTTTCGACAAAAGTGGGGCCAAATGCTTTCTAAATTGATTCATATATCAGTTAAAATGTTGTGACAGTTTGTGTGTAAAATCTGTTAGCACATCATTTGTTACGAAGCTGGGACACTTCCGAAAACATTGGTGAAATATTTTACAGCGCGGGAATGAATGGCCATCTTCAATGGCACTCGCGTCGTGGTACATGTTATCAATCAGCCACCACACTTTTCACTTCCATTCAGCTCTCTCTTGTTAGTAATGAAAGTATAGATTAATCATATTATGAGTGTGAGGAAAAATGTTTCGACACTTACGTTTTTGAGGAGTGTTGCTATTTTTTGGGGTTTTACAATTATCACAATTTCATTTTGAGGTTGTAATTTTGCGAAAATTTTGAAAAGCTGTTATGATCAATATTTCAACAAGAACGAATTGGTAATTAAAATCATAATAAAAGCCTCATAATTTCAGCCAAAAGACATCCACTGCTGGACATAGGCACCGTCACTTGCTGTGCTTCCCGCATCCAGCGGATTCCTGCAGCCTTCATAAGGTCATCGGTCCACCTTGTTAGGCCTTCCAACGCTACGTTTTCCGGTGCGCCGTCGTCAATCCAGAACTCACCAAAAATAACAAAAGCCTAACGTAATAAAAATGGAACTGTAGTTTTACTGTACTTAAATAAAACAAAAATCCATTAACTTTTACTTCAGTTTGGGCTCCGAAAATCTTGGTGTTCATTTTTCAACCTCTGTCAATATTTGATGTAGGTTAATCCACAGGTGACTAGTCGATGAGTATGGAAAAGCCATAGGTAGCCATATTTTTGTCATCTTTGTTTTTGCCCTTTATCAAGAGGATTATTCGAAAATCTATCGTTGGAAGATCTATTGCCAAGTTCAGTTGGTACTGTAGGTATGGCCAAAAATCTGATAAAAATTAATCAACGAAAACAAGATGAGACAAGGTTATCTAATTGCGAGAGACACCTTCGTTACTCGAAGGTAATGAACTTATGAATATGAATGTGCCTACCTACCTTCGTATAATTTATATTGCCTTGGTTGGCATAGTAACTTGTAGTTGATAAGGAAAGAATCGTAAAACATTGTCAAAGGAACAGATAATTTTATTGCCAAATTAAGAATAAAACTCAGTAGGTAATCACTGTTCAAAGAGTTCATTACAAAGATCTTTGTTACTGTTCGTTCAACCATCAACAGCCTAATTGTAACACAAATTGAATTCTCACAATCAAAATTTTGCAAATTCAGATTCTCCTTTTGATGTTCGGAATCGTATCAACACTCAATCATGTCCATCCGCTCCGTAATTAGGTATACCTAGTGGACTACCAAAGGTAAATGGTTTCCAAAGTAACTTGAATGGACCATTATTCGCGTTGAACAGGTCATCTATCACGGCGGGGGCTTTCAACGATCCATAATGAACGTAGACCTCCAGTAACCAGGGTGGCGTAAATACTTTACGAAAAACAAGTTGAAGGATTTAAGAGGCACTAGGAAGTTTGAAATCGATAGGTACCTACTTGAAATTTCATTAACTTGTTTTGACCTTAAACTTGTAACGAAGTAATGTTTTTTGGTCGAGTATGACGGACGTTTCTTTAATTAAAGATTTTGGAACGAAGTTCGCTTATTGTATGTTATATTCTGCACACCTGGGGAATGAGAGCTAAACCGAAAAAGGTGTAACATTTGGACCGGCACGACACTTTTCTTTTTTCATTTAGAATGTTGTTATTATACGCGTATATACGTATATAATTACAATAGTGCGTATGTGTTGATTCGATCACATGTGACATAATACAACCAACCCGCACAGGGTCCGCGTGGTGGAATAAGGCCCACTCCCTCTCACTGCGAGGAGGCCTGTGTCCCAGCAGTGTGAACATTATAGACTGATTATGCTGAAATGTTGTTATTTTATTTCATTGTACCCGTTACTTATTTAATACATATTGAAAGGAACTTCGTTTCACCCGGGTGTCCCGCGACACCTCGACTTTTTGATATGAAACATCTATTGGCGCACCTTGGGGGTAAAATCGAATCATATGGCGTGGCGGTAAATCGCATGAAACTCTCTTATGCCGTCATACCCCCTCTTCGTGATGTTTTACTTCGAGCGTCCCGTGACCACCACATTACTTTCTTAGCAGTCGAATTGGTGTCCTTAAGATGACATAACAATATTATGTTGGTCGGAAATAAGTAGGGTAACAAAACAATAACTTGAATGAAACGTGACTACCAACAAAGTCGGGATGAGTAATCAGTAAATAATTGTGTTGTGTTACGGTCGTATTCCACACGCGTTTGATCGTGAGAACGAGAGTTTCGGAAGCCAAATTGTTTTCGAGGTAACTGCCACTAAAACTGTTGTTGTTTGCAAGAATGTGACTATTAGAACCACTGAAACCGTCGAAATTTCCATTGAAGGATTATCTCAAAGGATATTTGTATCAGGAATACATTATTTAAAGGAATTACCAACTATAATTGTATTTCGAGATACTTGATCCATTTAAGCCCGTAATGATTATATTCGAAATCGAACTTTGTCTATAAATATTGGTTTGCCCCAACCGTAATTGTGATTGCCAATAGGGAATATGCATGTATTTTTTTTATTTTTTTATTCGATAGTTTTTAGCGTCAAATAATAGTAAAAAAAAATTCGACGGCAAAAAAGCAATTTAAAGTATTTAAAAAAATGTTTAAAAATATCCAACCGATCCGGGCTATTTAAACGCCCTCCATTTGGCGCGCTTGGTGTGGTGACGTCACACTCCGTGAAAACAGACAAGCAACTGTCAAGTCAACGTCAAACACTCCTTTTTCTATGAACGTTTGACATTGACTTGACACTGACATTTTGATTGCTATTCCGGATTGTTACGTCACATCCGCTCTTAGCCTTTTCAAGTATTTGAATTACCCACAGTTTTTTGGTACTTTAAAAAAATTAATTTCTCGCTCAAAAAGAAATTTTATTCAAAAATATTGATGGAGGCATAATTCTGAAGTAACATAATTTATAAAAAAAAATATTTGACCCATATTTGAATCACATGCATATTCCCTATTTAAAGCGGAGTTTAGAAAATTCGATAAGGTTCGCCGCACGGTAGTAAAACTTATTTTCCATGTGATCTCGATCGATAATGGCACCCTAACGTTTATCCATTGTGTTTTCAATGAGATTCTCTATTTCGATACCGTTTACTTGGTATAAATTTATTCAAATTGCCAGGCCTAACCCAGATTTTAATCAAAAGATAAATTCAGATAGTGTAAACAAAATAAAATATAAATGGCGTAGTAAGCCGCGACGAAAATGTTTCTCCGGCAAATAATAAACATTCAGAACATAAATATTGTATCCAAGACAACAGGAACTCAGATAAAAACCCAATTTTTAGTTCATAGAAAGCTTGTTTTTCATTATTATAAACAGAAAGGGAAAGTATACATTTTTATTTTGTGCAGTAGTGCTTTCGCAAAACGGAACGGAATTCCCGAAAGACCAACGGTACCGTACAAAATCAATACAACACATCAAGCCGCAAGGCAAAAGAAAATCGTATCCGATCCCCCGTTGAAATAGCTTGATAGTACACCCTAAGACTGAGGGGAGCTTCAAACAGATTGATTCATTCTGTTGATGTTATTATTTGTCAACAAAAAAATGTTTGTCATCTACGTAGGTACATAAATCATTCTAAAATAATGGGACTGTCACCTCAAAAAGATTCCGGAGTGGCATTTATGCTGTCTATAGTTACATATAGATAAAAGTAGGCTATAATTTATTGATTTTGCTTTTGCAAGATATAACCCCTTATTCGCTTCAAACGACGCCCTTAAGGTTTCATGGAGAAGCTTATTATCATCTGGATTTGTATGTTCAATCTAATTTTTTGAATGATGCAGTACTAATAGACACTTATAATATCTTTATGTATAACGGAAGCTTTCAGGCTACCTTGGAGAACGATTGATACAGTTTAAACACGGCAGTGGTGAGAAGAGAGTTTCAGAGGCGGGATCGTTTTTAAATTTAGATTTTTATAAAAGCGCCGAGCTTGTGGCTAAGTAATAACAGCCTCACGGGTCGATCCATCAGGTTAAGCTACGCTTGCCGGGGTTGGTCAGTGGATGGGTGACCATCTTTACATACCGAGACTCCTCCGTGCCTCGGAAAGCACGTTAAGCCGTTGGTCCCGGCTGTCATTTGTGGATCTTTGACAGTCGGGTCGTCAGAAGCTCGAAAGTCTAACAACCAGTCTTACCAAGGGGTATCGTATTACCCAGTTACTGGGTTGTGGAGGTCAGATAGGCAGTTGCTCCATGTAAAATACTGGTATTTAGCTGCGTCCGGTTAGACTGGAAGCCGACTCCAACATAGTTGGGAAAAGGCTAGGCAGATTATGAACCTGAACTATATATCTTGATATTACGTACCTTTCTATTACATCTTGATTTAACTTTATGTAAAAATTATATGTCCTGTCTAAGAAATCTGTAATTTAGACGACCCTCCTACCTGAGACAGTTTTCTCTATTCAAGATTTTGTAATCGTCGAGATAAATAAAGATGTTTGATTATGATTCTCCTTCTCAGTCTCCATCTCTCTCATTTCTCATCTCTTTTAAAATGCAGAATTTTCAAATTACCAGGCAAGTTTGTAAGCAAGTACCTACTATCTCATTAATTATGTGAGTAGGTAGATTCCGACGGTTTTCCGGTTAGCTTACGAGGATTTAAATGACAAAAGTTTTACAACCAATTTGATCTATCAGTCGGTCAATTGGATTATAGAGCTGAAAAGTGGGATATAGTTAAGTCATTTCGAAGAAACGTTTTGTCGAAGTAAAGTATTGTCGGACTTAAGGTAGGTCGAACTAAAGTATTGTCGAAATGAAGACGTGTCGGAGTTCCGTAATGTCGAAATAAAATCTTGTCGTAGTTCCGTTTGTCGAGGAGCTCGTGGCTAAGTAATAACAGCCGCACGGGTCGATCCATCAGGTTAAGCTACGCTTGCCGGGGGTTGGCCCGTGGATGGGTGACCATCTTTACATATCGAGATACCTCCGTGCCTTGGAAAGCACGTTAAGTCGTTGGTCCCGGCTGTCATCCGTAGATCTTTCACAGTCGTTACGGGTCGTCAGAAGCCCGAAAGTCTGACTACCAGTCTTACCAAGGGGTATCGTATTATCCAAATACTGGTTTGTGGAGGTCAGATAGGTAGTCACTCCATGTAAAATACTGTATTCAGCTGCATCTGGTTAGACTGGAAGCCGACCCCAACATAGTTGGGAAAAGGCTAGGCAGATTGATTGAGTTCTGTTTGCCGAAGTTCAGTTTGGTAGTCAGTATCACTCAAACAAAACTGAACTAATCTCTTTCTGTCGCTATTTCAGCGAGCTACTCATTAGGCTGCGTCGGTCATTGTTCCTGTTTTGTCATTCTTTGTTGTTGCACTACAGCCGGGCTTTGCACGAATGCCTCCAAATCTACCCGTTTCTGCGGGACTTCCTGATTTATTGTTTGTGGGTTGCGTCGACTGAAATTAAGGAAAAAGTCCTTTATATATACCTATCTACGATTAGGGACATGACTGCGATAAGTTTCGATACATAACATAACATCACGCCTTTATTCCCCGAAGGATACATAAAATGGTGATCCACGCACTTACTATAAATTGAGACAAATTCCTATTACTTTAAGTGAGACCCTTTTGCTGAAATTCACGAGAATAAAATTTAAATAAACTACAGTTTATTTAAATTTATTTCAAGAATTATTTAGTGTATACATCACTAAATAATTCTTGAAATAAATTCCTAAACCATAATAAGGATCGTTCTTCATTCGTGCATAGGCAATTTTAATAGAATAAGTTACTAAAGTTATCCAGCCTACAAGTAGGTATTTTAGCAGGTACATTTCATATTAATTTGGTAATTGCCAAACAAACAATTTGCAATTCAAAAACAGGGCACTTTGTTAGCACTTCAAACCAATTACACCACCGAAATATTCGGATCCCGCGGATATTTAAGTCGCATAAAGTAAAGCAATTAGCTTTATTAATGTTAAAGCGCTTTGAGGCCAATTATTATGGAATTAAATGGTTTTGGCTTGGCTTTCATAGTGGGATATGTAGAGCACTTTGTAGGAGGGACAAGGAGTCGGTCAGCCTTCTGGCTGACCGACTCCTTGTCAATTCAAAAGTGCCTGTAAATGTTTTAATTGAAATAAATGCTTTGAGTTTGAGTTTGACAGTCAACCCTGATTTGCATTTTTTTTTTAGCACATTATGATCTATTCTATCCATTTATTTTTTAAAGAGTAACCGTGGAGTTTCTTGCCGGCTCTTCTCCATAGGATACGACCAATTGGAACCGTGTACCTAGCTACTAACGTTTCATAAGTGCCCATGTAAGTTTATGTGAAATAAAATATTTTGATTTTTTATTTTGATCTCAATAAGTCACTTCATTCAAATTTTGCTGAGAATCTGCACTTTACAAACGTCAAAATTACATAAAAGCGTCCCCCAAAACGCACCTTCACCACTTCCTAGTGCTTTAGCTGAGAAGAAGTGGCGCAACAAACTCCCCAGCAGCTCGGCTCAGGCGGTTCAGTTAGAAAAACTTAATTCTATATTATAGTAGGTATGCAAAGAAATTAACATTAAGAGACAGAGACACAGAACATTAAATTAAATTATTTGCCATATACTCTTATAATTATACTTCGTGCTTATAAGAATGATGAAGATAGGGTTCATCTAGTAAGAATTTCAATACTTAATAACATTAAATTCTCAGTGTTGAAAGGTGTGCGTTCTAATAAATGTAGACAACTATCATCACTAAAATATACGACCCAATTATACAACCCAAAAACGTAATTCCAACAAACCAATTCTCGTTCCCAACCTCATAACCTCAGCATTCACATTATTGGCTCCAAAATCGGCTGTCAATAACCGAAAGAAGCCATATTATCCGAATCCCGTTTTCAATATGAATGCTGGTCGCACTAACCCGGACGTACGAGGTCAGTAAAGCGAGCCGTTATCCAGAATGGACTGTTGTTAGTACGCGACAATGAGAGCGATATATCAGCTTGCGGGGTCCATATTCGTGTAATGAACACAGCGATCACTGCGAGACAGATGAAACGTCTACCATCAGACGTTAATTCCCTCATCAACGGAGTAAATGAGCGGTAGGAGTGATACAAACTCGTCTAGCTGTGTATCAGGTATTGGTGTAAAGTGAATGAGGTTAAGGTGGAAATGAAAGCGAAATTCTGCGTCGATTGGAATTTTTATGGATTTTAGTGCTTTTAGGTATTATTTGCCAACGTTACTGACAGAATTTAGACAGGGCTTAATGATAGTTAGGGATGGTTAGGAAAAAAAATCGGCACTCTTCACTCAGAATCTTCTGATCATCAAACACTGTGTTGATTATTGTGAAATTCTTCCTTATGTATCATGATCCAGATGTTACTATGCAAGCAGCTAATGACACATCCTTGCCGCGTAGGCATCGATGCCTCATTCTCCTCAAATATTAGTTGGCAGTTATTCTAAAAAATCCTAAGCATGATTTCGAGTCAAAACTGACACAGTAAGCTGCTTTCATAAAGATTTTTTTTGAAGGTTCATTCTAGAATGAAGACCTAAATCACTGCCTACACCTCAGCCTATCTCCTGAGAGGTAAACATTTAGACAGCAGTAGTGTTGTGACCTACACTCGTAAAGGTTTATTAAGATGCTGTGTTAAATGTGGCTGAACGGAAGCTTAGAGGCCAGCTCTGTTACTATGAGAGTAATAGTCGAAGCCTTTCTATTCCAGAGTGGTAAGGCTAATGGAGGGTGTCTGAATGTACGTATATTTTTATTGTTACGTACTAAAGATAATTGAAATAAATAAGTACATCAATGAGTATGTCATAAAGCTATCTGATTGCTCTCATTTTCGTAAACGATTAAGATTAATCGGTTTCATTTTGACAGTTAAAAACATTCATTGCGTTGTTGAGCTGATTTTTTTTCGAAATTATGAAGCAATGGATTAGTTATCCGTTACAAAACGATTCAGAGTGTGATTGATCATGTATTACGCACTAAAGGGCGCAGATAAGAAATGGCAATAACGAATTGGTTACGTAGTAATAAAAACAATAAAAAAATTGAAAGAAACATGTACAGAGTATATTTAAGATTAGATATAGATTTTCTCACGATGTTATGCTTCACTGGAAGTACCTTATAGGTATACATCTGAATTGTACTTACGTAAATTTTACCTACTATCTTTCGTTTAAACGTGATCAGAATTCAAAGCAAGCTGTTCTCCTGATAGACATGTCTTCAGCTATATTTGTCGAACTACGGAATTGGGCCATGAATGTTTACAGATTATGGAGAATCATCGGTTTCATTAAGTCAGTAATTAACTGAAATGATGTTAACATGATTACAATCTGTGTCACGTCATATTTGGAAAAATTGCACTTTAAAAGTGCAATGTTTCTAAATATGACACATGTATTACCTTATCTATGATTTTTTATTAAGATTAAGATTTACACACTAATGTGAATCTCGATATTCTTCAAAAAATAATATTCTCCAAGATATAACAGTAGGTTTTTTGACAATAAAACTTATGTGTGATGTGTAATGAACCATATTTCCTCCGATAGTATTAGGATAAAATGGTTCTACCCTCGCTTTCTCGTATAAAAGGTTTCTTATTTTGAGCAAACTACGTCTTTGGAGTCTTTTGTCATCGTTTCAACCTTTGCGGACATTTATAAATAAAAATAAAAGATTATTTTTTTTACCATATTCACGAAATGACTAAGGTCCTATAATTTCACAGTTGTTTTCCATAATTACTGATATTATAATTTTTTAAGATTCATTCAAGGTAATAAAAAACACATATTTAAACAAATTCTAATGCTAAAAAATACAAAATAAATTTAAGTAAAAACCTTTTTAAAGACAAGCTTTTATTGAACGAAAAAGTACTAAATAAAACTTAAAACATAGAACTTTAATATTTTCTTAAAATCATGAGGCGTAAACGTCCTTCTTACACTTTAAGATAAGCACTAATAAGTAGCCTCAAGCTTTTAAGAACATATTAAAGATTCATGTTTACGCACGTTTTATTTAGTACTTTTTCGTTCATTAAAAGCTTGTCTTTAAAAAGTTTTTTACTAAAATTTTATTTAAGATTAATTCATAAGACAGGAAAAACAATCGTTCAAGCTTAACCACTGAAGCAACTCTTTCATTTACGAATCAACCCGTATGAAAGGAACATCTACCTAAGTACCCGCCTGAGGTAAATTAATTAGAAAACAAAGCCCTCGAAGAAAATGTGGAACCTTTAAAAACTGAGCTCATTTCTTAGAACGATCCCTAAACGACCACTTAGCTAATTAACCCATCAGTTGTGTTGCATTACCTAGATTGTGGCGTAAAGCAAACACGATAAGAAATAAAGGAAAAAATAAAAGTATTGATTCCTGCTAAAATAAGTATTAACCGGATCCTTCAGCTGATAGTGTCACCCCCTACTACATTGGGACTGGCGAAATGTGGGTGATCTATAGGTATACCGCTGCCATGCCCTTTGGGAAATACAGGCGTGATGTTATGTATAATTAGGATCATTCTGGTTGGACAAAAAATACTAGATACTGGTTGGACAAAAATAATAGACTTAAATTCTGGTAAGAATAGTCTAGATTTACAAATCAAATACGTCAACTTTAGTGTTATGTCAGTCACAGCTAATATTAAGTTACCTAACTATAATTTTACCATTATTTAGGAGAGTAAAGCGACGTATAGTTTGATTAAAATTATGTATTATTGGGTTCATTACTGCAGTTTTAGTTACAACAGTAACTATTTTGAAAACTGTATTTTAAGTTGAAAAACATGGTCCGCGTCCTCCTACAACCCACGTGTCTGGTTTTAAATGGACAAAAATAGAGACCTCCAATGGCTGGATCATGTCACCTGTCAATTCCATTACAAGATTGATTAGGGCAGTGATAAAACCAAATTCAAAACGCCTTTACCGACCCTCCGTAACTTTGCCTTCTTAATAGATATAAATGGCGCCTAATATTAGAGAAACAGACTATTTTTATTACCAGATTAATACGAAGCCATGAAAGGGAAGGTTGTAATAAGGATTTCCTTTTGAAGGTCAATTTATTTTCATAGTGTTTGTCTGGTAAACAAACAAATTGTTTCTTAAAATAAGAAGAACTATTATTCAGTCTTCAAATACGCTTAAAAAAATAGTATGTATTTCAGAGCGTTTTTCATTATTACTCATTTTAGCAAATAATAGAATACTTGATTAAAATTTTTGATTGAGTTGAATTCTGGCTACATTTTTTATTTTACAGAATTTCGTTTAGGCTGGATTTTAATCAACAGTCAGTCAAAACTAAATTGAAAGGATTCGTCTAGAAAACTATATAATTAATTGGTTATTGCTTTTTCTGAGTTTTGTTACCTAAATCTTTTTCTCGGGGATCCGTAGTGTTTGACTAAACCAAACTTTGATGACAATTCATCTCTATATTTGCTAAAATATTATGTTAAAATTGTAAAAACTACATACTCGTATTTTCAAATAGATCTTAGCAAATTCAAATTAAAAGATAAAAAAACGCGAGCTGTCTGGTTTTTTTTTATGGTTCTTGTCATTAAGTCCATAAAAATCAATCTGCCTAGCCTTTTCCCAACTATGTTGGGGTCGGCTTTCAGTCTAACGGGATGCAGCTGAATATTTTACATGGAGGGACTGCCTATCTGACCTACACAACCCAGTAACTGGGCCATACGATACCCCTGGGTAAAACATTGTTGTCAGACACTCGGGCTTCTGACGACCTTAACGACTGTCAAAGATCCACGAATGACAGCCGGGACCAACAGCTTAACGTGCTTTCTGAGGCACGGAGGAGTCTCGATATGTAAAGATGGTCACCCATCCACGGACCAACCCCGGCAAGCGTAGCTTAACCTGATGGATCGACCCGTGCGGCTGTTATAACTTAACCTCGAGCTCCTCTGTCATTAAGTCCACCGTAGCCAGTTAATTTTAAGTTAAAATAGAGAACGTATTACTCTCAGGTGATTTCGTTCCGAAAGAAGAACGTAAGAGTAGGTAAATATTAAAAAAAAGATATGAGAAAAGGACGTGATGAAGGTCTAAAAAACAATTTTTAGATAGAACATAAAATCTTGTAGCACTTGTGTCAAGAGTTAATGAACTGCCAAAAAATATTTTAAGTAACTGAAACACAAAAAAGATTAAAGAAAAGACCTTTTTACGCTTTAATAACTCGTCTTAAGATGTCATGAACACAGACTGTACCTAAATGTAAAACTTTACAGCAGCATTAAAATACTAAGTACCTACGTGATTTTAATAAAGAGGTCGCTTAGCATATTTTTGTGGGCATCTCTGCATGCACGCTATGTGGCAATTGATATGCAAATCTAAAGCGTCTAACCACCATACTGGTGCTGGTTTTCCTTTATTCAAATATTTTTCATTACTACATGGACTACATTTTTGTTAAATCATTTGAGCATGAAAAAGCTTTTAAACCATATATTTCAATTAAACCATGATAAAAAATTATTTATTTATTCTCTAACATACTCATTTATTAACTATTTATTTAGTAATGTTGAGATATTACAAATGTACAATAAATTTTTACCATTATACATAAAAAAAATAAAATTAAACCATTCACAGGCACATTTGAATTATTGTCAAGGAATCGGTCAGTTAGTCAGAAAGAAAGGTAAAGCTATGTAGTTACCCGTTCCAAAACGTAAATCTCTTTGGGCATGGCTCTATGGTAATTTTATTTCAAAATAGTAGAAAATTCTGGGCATATATTCTTGTTGCTTCTAGGTATGTAGGTATATGTAAGAAAAACAAAAATATTGGAAAATAATAAACTTAAAGCACAGAATAGATAATATTGCTTCGTTTTTTCTAGCCAAGACGTTTTCTAATACCTAGGAATTGACCAACATTGGCATCACTCTTTCTCCTGTCAGCTATCGCGTTGTTACCCTTTACCCTTATAGTTACCCTTTTGTACCAGAGACGACCCTTAGTTTTTCTGAATAACATAACTGCTATACTACTGCGGGGTAATTCCGTAACACACTTACAATGGCAAAGGCTTTAATTTTGACAGTTCAACAACATTCATTGCGTTATTAACGTTGTTGAACAGACGAATTCCTCAAACCTATAAAGCAATGGATTAGTAATTTTCTTCAATCCCTCAATCCTTCAATTCCTCAAACCTATTATATTATACCAATTCAATCCTTCAATTCCTCAAACCTATAAAGCAATGGATTAGTAATTTTTCTTCAAAAGCTTTGGGATTGTGATTCAAAGTGCCATACAGTTCAAGTTCTTACCAACAAAATGTTATGAAATACATAAATGTGGTTACAATTCTTGCACGAAGCGAACATACATTACCGAGGAGTCACGACTTTAAACGCGAGATTCGTTAGCGTTATGCACGTCTCAGGAAAATTGTATGCTTTGATAAATGCATACAATCACATATATACATGACCTCACGTTCATGGTCGTGCGAAACAATTACTGTTCAAATATGGAATCAAGTTTCAGTTTAAATAATTATATAAATTTATTTATTTATTTTATTTTATTACTTTTAAGAAGGCTTACAGACTAATTACAAATAATAGGTAACAACAAAACATTATCAAGTTCAAAGTAAAGTAAAGGATACTGAGGGCATCAGCAGCAATGATGGGGTGGGCAAATAACTGGCAGGAAACATAAAATATCATAATTAATTAATTTGATTCAATCACAAATTATTTTTTGGCATATTAATTACTAGCTTCCACCCGCGGCTTCGCCCGCGTGTTATGTCGATAAAAAGTACCCTATGTCCTTCCCCAGGATGCCATCTATCTCCTTGCCAAATGTTGTCGAAATCCGTTCAGTGGTTTAGGCGTGAAAAGTTAACAGACAGACACACAGAGTTACTTTCTAATTTATAATATAGTATGGATTGGTAATTTGTCAAAAAATAACAACAAATAAATTATGGAAATCACCATTAAGCTTCAAAATAATTAAATAATGAGTTCTTTCGGGTGCCAAAATGAATTGAATCCTTGCGTTATTTTTGCTCAGTTAGAGCGCACTAATTATTACTTTAATCTTTCTCGTTTACCCCTCACAATAAAAAACAACTGTTAATTAAAAATCATGATTAAGGAAAATGGTCACCCTTAAACCAAAAGGGACTAATAACAATAAATAATATTGTGACGAGTTTATTAACAACTAGCTTTTGCCCGCGACTTCGTTCGCGTGGAATAGTGACTTCCGACAGATTTTTGGTTTTACCCGCATGGCGCATAGTTCCCGATCACGCGGGATCTCTTCAAAAATGAACGGAACCAATTTTAAATTTACGAAACGATCAATCCTCAATTCTACGCCAGTACCGAAGCGCTCGGCCGATACCCAACCAAATGCGTGTAACGAAACCATAGCGCGATCTATTTCGATCCCAACGCCATGTATCGAGCATAGTGACAACTCGGATTATTTATCTATACTCCGTTCGGGCATTTTCTTTGTACTAAAAGTTTTATTATATTGATATTATTTTTTTCATACCTTTTTACTATTTATTTACTTTTTTCCGTGAATTAAAACAATAACATGAACCGAACTCGTGTAACGATCGACACCATTGCGCGATCACCAACTCGACATATAGTACTAATATAATTATCTATACTCCGTTAGAGCATTTTCTATGTACTAAAAGTTGTATCCAAACTAATATTATAAATGCGAAAGTAACTCTGTCTGTCTGTCTTTCTGTCTGTCTGTCTGTCTGTCTTTGCTTCACGCCTAAACTACTGAACCGATTTGTGTGAAATTTGGTACAGTCATAGTTTGGAACTTGAGAAAGGACATAGGATAGTTTTTATTACAAAAAATAAAATAAAAAATAAAATTTATTCCGGACATACAGCGCCATCTATTGGTCAAGAGTCGGCATCAATTCAGTACTGAAAATTCATCGGAAAAATGTAAATAAATTGTAAAAAGGTATGAAAAATATAATATAATACAACTTTTAGTACATAGAAAATGCTCTAACGGAGTATAGATAATTATATTAGTACTATATGTCGAGTTGGTGATCGCGCAATGGTGTCGATCGTTACACGAGTTCGGTTCATGTTATTGTTTTAATTCACGGAAAAAAGTAAATAAATAGTAAAAAGGTATGAAAAAAATAATATCAATATAATAAAACTTTTAGTATAAAGAAAATGCCCGAACGGAGTATAGATAAATAATCCGAGTTGTCACTATGCTCGATACATGGCGTTGGGATCGAAATAGATCGCGCTATGGTTTCGTTACACGCATTTGGTTGGGTATCGGCCGAGCGCTTCGGTACTGGCGTAGAATTGAGGATTGATCGTTTCGTAAATTTAAAATTGGTTCCGTTCATTTTTGAAGAGATCCCGCGTGATCGGGAACTATGCGCCATGCGGGTAAAACCAAAAATCTGTCGGAAGTCACTATTCCACGCGAACGAAGTCGCGGGCAAAAGCTAGTTATATTATATTTTTCATACCTTTTACAATTTATTTACATTTTTCCGATGAATTTTCAGTACTGAATTGATGCCGACTCTTGACCAATAGATGGCGCTGTATGTCCGGAATAAATTTTATTTTTTATTTTATTTTTTGTAATAAAAACTATCCTATGTCCTTTCTCAAGTTCCAAACTATGACTGTACCAAATTTCACACAAATCGGTTCAGTAGTTTAGGCGTGAAGCAAAGACAGACAGACAGACAGACAGAAAGACAGACAGACAGACAGACAGAGTTACTTTCGCATTTATAATATTAGTTTGGATATCGTTGATACGACATTGGGTCCCCAGTATGGGGTAATGACGTAATCAAATTGTACGCTGCACATCTGACGTACGCCAGAGGGGTAAACGCACGGTTACCCCTGATAATGGGTTCGAGACATAGAATTAGAATGTGAAGCGAATTTCCCAATTTAAACGCATTACCTATCTGGCATAGCCTACATTATCGGGGCGTAAGATACCTTCAACAAAGTCAGGATTCAATAATTGCTTGTGGCGAACGTTACCCGTGGCGCCCGTAGAAGTTATTACTTATAGGCAGAAACTGACGTGTAACGTTTGTTTGTAATGTTCAATGATACAAACGACGATACACAAGACGCGGCGAACGTTCGCTTCGAGCATAATGTCGTGTCTTATATTACCGTTTCAAAGGAATTCACGAAGCAGCTAACAGTCGAGTGGAGTCGGCGCTCGCATCGAGCGGCTCGCTGCACTGACTACTGTAACACGTTATAAAAACTCGATACATTACAAACAAATGTTACAAGTCAGTCATTCAAATTCTTGTTTTCAATTGATGTCATTTCCACATAAACAAATATTAACTTGAAAGTATGCTACTGGAAATAACTAACTTCATCTTCTTTTCACTCCTTGATGATTCAAAAGTGCCTGTAATTGGTTTATATTTAAATGCTTTGAGTTTGAGTTGAGTTTAAAATAAATTGATTTTAAAATGACTAGTAGGTACCTGCGATTGAAAAAGTCGTAAAAGTTTAACTGGACCATACCGGTATGTTTCAAAGTAATGTTTCCAAAATACACATATTTTTTACTTTTTTGGAGATTAAATTGCGAACGCAGAATATTACATGAGTTTCGTTTCTACTTGGATTTCTTATTCTATGTTTCGAAACTGTGTTGGGATGTCGCAGGGTGATTTATTACGCGCTAAACGAATTGGCTGTTGAACCAAAGATTTGCTGTATCGATGGACTATGCTCCCTCGAATAGGAGCTGCCCCTGCTTCGTGTTTTTTAATTGCATCTGTAGTCTATTAGGTTTTCTATGAATGATGTATGAGGCTCTCTATTGATGTTGAATGGATGATAGTTATATAGGAATATAACATCCAGTTTCTGCATTGAGACTTTGAAGTTGAAAACTTGTCAAACTCTACTTTAGCATGCAGGTACTTAAGGTGAATACTTCAATGAAGCCCGCGAAATTCTAAATTTCTTACATTTTTACAAAGAAATTTTGTATTTCGCGGGCTTTTGCCTTAAGGGGGATGCGCTAAGATAGCCCGCGGAATTCAATTTTTCTTACGTTTTTTTGCAATTTGTAGATCAGTATCAGGTTGTATGTTGATCTAAACATGATTCGCGGCCGTAACAAATATATATTTACAGAATTATAATCATTAGAATCAGCAATACAACTCGTTAAGTTCATCTATTTGCTAAATTTCATGATTTCATGAAATAGTAATTCAATGCACAATGAACTTGTTATTGCTCGTAAGTCATTCTACCTACAGGATACACTATACGTTAAAGTACATTACCACTTCAACAGTAAGACTAAATAGTCTCACGTGTCGTAATTAAACCTAAACACATGCCCTTTACCTCTTAATAGAAACACAGGTACTTCCCCGTCTATAACCCTTTACAAGAAACTATAGCAATACCATAATATAATTAGGATTAGCCATTTGGTTAGATAATAGGTAGGTATGGTTTGCCCTAACTGGGCCGGTACCTATTGCTCATTTAAATAAACATCTTCATAATAGTCCGAGTGGTAACGGCCCCGACTTACGAGTACGTGACGCATACGTGGTCGTGAGTTCGAACCCAGATAGGCGCTTTACTTTGTGTAAATATTTTCATCACCACTGCTGTCAAAACGGTGAAAGAAAACATTGTGAGGAAACAGGCATGTCGTCGAACCAAAAATTTGAAGACGTGACATCTACCAACCCGCACTGGGCCCGTTTGGCGGATTACAGCCCAGTCCCTCTCACAGAGAGGAGGCCTGTGTCCCAGCAGTGGGATCGTTATACGCTGATTACGCTACATGATAGTTATTTTATTATTTTGTACCTACCTACTGCTCTAACGTTATACCACAATATGGCCGATGAATCATGGCCGGTCTGAACATAGGCTTTCCGAACTTTCGCACAAATGTTCTCTCTCTCTGTTCACATGAGGCGAGTGTGAGTACTCACCTCATGTCATCATTTGGTTCCTAAAAAATTTTATTGCGCAGCCATTCTGCGCAAAGTTCGGACTGGCTATGTTTCATCGGCAGTTATTGTACTTATCACATAAACATAACATACATAATTAGCCTATAATGTTCCCACTGCTGGGACACAGGCCTCCTCTCTATGAGAGGGAGTGGGCCGTAATCCACCACGCGGGCCCAGTGCGGGTTGGTAGATGTCACATGTCTTCGAATTTTTGGTTCTAAGACATGCCGGTTTCCTCACGATGTTTTCCTTCACCGTTTTGAGAGCAGTGGTGATGAAATTATTTACACAAAGTAAAGCGCCTGTCGGGGTTCGAACCTACGACCTACAACTCGTAAGTCGCGGCCGTTACCACTGGGCCACCACTGCTACTACTTATCACAATAAATAAAAAAAATCTCAGGATTTTTTCAGTAGTAGCCCGGTTTCTGGATGTGAGTCCTGTTGAGGCTTGCTCACGGATATTACATGGAACTTAATGTTACTGGCAAAATGTGGGTGTAGGTACTATAGATAAACCCTGTTGGTAAAACAAGTGTGAAGTTATGCTACAATAACTAAAGGTTATAATCATACATAGAGAACAATTTTACAAAGTAATAGTAGTTGTAACACTTAAAGTTAATGTTATTACTAACGAGTGGTACATATGCTGGGCGAGGGTAAATGTTTATGTTCTACAATTAGAACCTCTTTAATTATAATGACCACAGTCGACATAGCACCTAATATATTTTAGCAGGAGAAATAGAAGCATTTGGCATACAATGGCATAGTTTTTGAGTTGTGCTTTCGAAACCCGCGATTACCCTGGGTACGTACTTTTTTTTAACAAGTCTTGTCAAACTGTCTGAAAATTATATTTGGTTAATTATGTAATACTAGCTGCGCCCCATGGTTTCACCCGCGTAAGTCTCGATCCCGTTGGAATATCGGGATAAAAGTATTCAATGTCCTATTCCAGGTCATGTTCCACATCTAAATCCGTTCAGCCGTTTTAGCGTGAAAGCGTAACAAACAAATAACCAAACAAACTCACTTTCGCATTTAAAATAGTTAGGATTCTTCAATAATTATTAATCTCTGTGTTAATACTCATTGTAATGTGTAACATTGTCTGAGATAAAGATTGATTTGATTTGAAAATTATATTAATTATAAATGTAGGTATTGTCGTTGTTTGAAACATGTTTTTTCAACTATTTTGTTCACCTTTTTGAATTTTTTGACACGACGTGTTGTATCCAACTAGTCTTTGTAACTTGTTTTAGATAAAAACGATAATTAATGAAATAAATAGACATAGACATAACAAGACAATTATATAGAATTTTAGTTTCAAACCTTGGTGTACCTAAACGCGGGCGAAGAGGAAGGCTTAACGAAATTATAAAGAACATAAAACCATAAGGCATTTATAAAAAATAAAAGGATTATAAAACGGAAAATACACGTACCACAAAGTGTTCACTTCTTTTTATCCATCAGTCAAACTGCCAGAATATCAAAAGTGGTTACCCAGAACGACTTTTGATATTCCGGCTTTTATAAAATTTCCACGAGTTTTGTATTTCACGGAAATTGGTAACGTTTTGGTTGACGACTACGTAACACAAACTTTTCACAGTTCAAAATATTAAGCAGGAATATGAATCACTTATTTTACTGGAAATTGAGTGAGATCCAAGATAATTGCTAATATTATTTCTAAATAAAAAAGCAGGAAATAAACTTCTGAGTTGTACTACTAATTAGATATCCCACCTCTACAAACAGCTAGAAAACAGATTAAACAAAAAAAAAAAATGATTTTAAGTTTTTTTTTACACAAACAGACAACAACAAAAAAAACTTTAAATCGAAGTTTTTTTTTTGTTTAATTTTGTGTTCCTTCATTCGTCCAATGTTCCTTCATTATTAGAATCGAACTGCTCTCGACAAATGAAAGAATATGGAATCAGAAGTACAATAAAATGCTTTGTTCATCCGTGAGAAAATTATCTTCCAACTTCAAACGAGGCGACAACGTCACAAAACATCAAAACATAAGTCTCTTTTATTTAAAACAATCTTAATAACCAACGAATTTACTTTTACTTGACACATATTTCTTCCATAATGACGTCCATTTATTTTAACGCCTTCACGAATCTCGGACGACATTTGATAAAGTAATCTGAGGCAATTTTCTTGCGGAACCCAAGTCCTTACGAAGGGGACGTGAAAAAAAAATGATCCAGAAATGGCCACTTGGAACAACAATGCTGATTTAAAAACACAATAGAAATGTGGGAGAACTGATGGATTGACAGTGTGTGCAGAATAGGGATGTGACGCAACTGATTTGCTCTTTTATTTGTTGTGTAAATATTGGGATGGGTTATGTGTTTGAATTCGGAACGATGGACAAATATGAAATTATTTCATTTCATATTCGTATAGATATTGGATAAGTATTTAATAAAAATGCTTTCTATGCCTTTATTTTTAAAACAATAACAACGTCAGACATAATTTGATTGGGGCCTTATGAAGTGTGAATAACCTGAGAACAATGAATATTTTTCGTGTTTATTACCCCAATATTCCCAGGACAAAAACTAATAACACATTTTAATTGTTTCACACTCTGCTCAAAGGGCACATAAATATTAATTGCCAGTTTCCAATGCAATATCGACACCCCTCACTAGCTCGCGTGCGGGCCGTAGGGAGCAAAATGTGCAAACAATTAGAAAGGAGTTCTTTTTTGCGCCCTACTCTAGGGGTGACTCACAATGGCACTTTATGTCAACGACAGCTCGCCTCTATTTAAATGCGGCCGGCTCTATCTTGCACTAGACATCTGTTACTTTCACACCGACCGTAAATTATATTGTAATGACACTGGAATATAATCGGATTTACTTTTGTTTTTTTTATGATAAATGAATCGGATTATTTTTTTTTGTTTTTTAATATCTGCCTGCGAAAGATGAAATTGTTTTGTATTATTTTTGATCCCTCTGTGTCATTTTCACACAATTATTTGTTTTTTTTTTGTATAACTGGCGACGTGCGGGTGTACAGGTTAACCTCTGCCTTACCTTTCAGGGATTACATTGATTACATTGAACTGTCTTGACTGTGAGATCTATTCTAAAAAACTAATTTAATATAATATTTTATAATGTAATTAATTAATATTAACGAAGCAAGACTGTAAATTTTATTATGATTATGATGTGTATGACTAATGACTAATTACATTGATGTAATTTCATGATTATTATTACCTATGTATGCCTACTAGAAATATTTGCACGACTGATAAGTCGAATATAGTGAGACTAAAATTATTTTACCATGTTATTATAAATTATATAATTTATTTTTATATAATAATGTGTTAAATAAATTTAATTTCATGTACAGGCGTGATGTTATGTTATGTTATTTGAATACGCAATTGAGTATTACATATTTATAAATATATAGTAGCCATCGTATCGACCCAAGGTATTTGTGTACATACAATAATGTTACACGGTGTTTAATCTAAGACAACAATCTGTGACTAGTTGCATGCGTAAATTGAGACTGTCTACAGAGAGCTAATCACGTAAACTAAGTGCCTATATCGACATATATAATCCCAATAAGTGTATTGATAAATCTGTGGTATTGAGTGATGAGTTGCGATGGGAATTGTTCCTATATAGAAATATTCAACTTTATCCAAAAATACAGAAACACGAGATCAAAATAAACTATAGAGAATTAATCACTTCTATCGATTCAAACAATATTGTTCAAGTCGACACAAAGGAGTGCGACAAGCTCACCCCGCGCATATGTAAATCTATTCAAAAAGATTCTTTTGATAACGTTCTTTTGTAAAAGCTGAAGTACGACCTAAAGTCCCATTTTTCTCCTAAATACATAAGCACTGGCAATCGGAAAACTCAACGCGGGATCCACTCCGTGTGAACCTATTCGATCTCATGCATTTAAATTCAGAATTAGTGGAAAGCCTTGCCGCAGACCGACTTTTTACCGAAGGTGAGCAAGCTATTCCTCGGATTTCTCTTTAAAACCGCTTTCATTGAAAACGTGATTGATTTAATGGCCTTTTGTATACTATAAAAACTTTATAACTCCACTTCGCTTTTAGAAGTGTCAAAATGAAAATAAAAACATTGATTTTGTTTTAAAAGTTTTCGCTTTTCGAACAGAAACCAGTAACCACGTCTTTCAATTTTATAAGAGACGTGGTGTGACAACATAAATAATCTATCTGAAGACAGCCCCGTGTGTGGCAGCCAGAAAAATGTATCTGGGACATAAAAGGATGGTGGAGGTCGGTTCGTTACGTTTTGTCGGTCCCAGGGGCGTGCCTTGCGCGGTGGGCTAGTAGCTCTGTAGGTACATGAATGTTTTATGCTAGCGTCACAATTCAGATTTGTATCCACTAGTGGAGTAAGTTTATAGCCCGCTCTTGTCCCACGTCGGGCAATAAAGGGGCGTGTTTATTGTTTTTCGTATTGCGAGTTCAAGGTTTGTCCGATTCGGCGCGATTTTATTACCCCTAAATTGTGCTATAAAGTAATGTTATGATAAAGTTAGAGCTTTTGGTTAGGAATATTTGATGATTGTATTAATTTATGTTATTTAAGTAATGGAACCAACAGCAATAAGGCTCCCGCAGATAGGCGCGACGTGACGGTGCGACGCGCCGCGTCTTTGGCAGCCTGTACACGTTTATTAGGTGCTGTACAGCTAATGTTCTATGGGAGCGTAGAATAATAGACGATGTTCTTCTCCTCTTATTATTACATTTATTTTATATTTGTCATCGTATCTCAGAGAAATGCGCACTCTTCTACGTGTCTTTCTCATTTTTTCTTAAACAAAAACCTATTAAAGTGTATTTATTTAATTCCAAATTCGCTTGAATGATCGAATGCAACCAGAGCTATTTTTTCAGCCTGTAAGACATAAGGTCGCCTTTTGTATATAAACTTTACAGTACCTACCTATTTTTTGACAAGTAGATTACCAACACTGAATAAGTACCTAACTACTTACGGTTCAGTTTACGTAATAAAGTTGTCTTGTTTGATTGAGTGAGGATAAAAGTGTGTCAGTCTGTGTGAAAACAATTTCAAAAGACACTATGTAAAAGAAAACAACCTTATTTTTTGGTAGTTTTTCCGGGTCGACACTTGTATGAGGAAAATAATAATTTCCTCACTTTGACATGACTAATTTCATATTTATTTATACACTATTGTATAAATAAATATGATACGGAAAAGGCTCCGGTAAACATCGCCTATCATATGGCTCCGTTTTGTGAATAAGAATAAAATATTACCTATTAAATATTGTCTTAGTCTTAGTATTTATTTACCATACTTTTGAATGAATTATAAGATTCCATGAATAACAAACCAAAACGGTCTCCATTTTAATAATTACGTTAAAAAATTATGCCAGAAAAATAATCGTGGTTTCCATTTGTCTTTTACCTGTACCCAAATTAATTATCTCAACGAAGATTTTTAAGAAGTGTCCGTAACAATACTAAAACATCGTTGTTTTAATTAATTAACCTTTAAGACAATATAGTCTATTAAAGCATTTAACAATTCATACTTTAATTAATCTAGGGTAAGATTTAAGAGGGTCGATATGAAAGGGTTACAGATATAAGCAAATAATCCTATGATATGTACATATCTCAGGATTATTATATGATATATGGATATTATTACATATCGAGTAAACTTCATTAGCCGTTTGATTCCCTATAGTTACCTATACATAGAACTAATTATTATATCTCGGGTTTGACTGTGTTAATTTGAGATGATGCCGGATTATAGCAATCTGCCTACGTGACCTTTCTTCGAAGACGTTTAGTCTCAGGTTTAATTGTTCGTATATGGGGTGTTGTGGTCTTGCTGGTTGTCCAAGTCGCATACCACTCAAAACTCGCGGTGATAATTTGGACATTTCAGCTAGTTTTGACGCTAATCCAACAATCTATGAAGCTCAAGTCCAAAACTGTATATCTGGCTTACCCAAACTAATCTAAACGAAGACTCGAAATTCAGATTCATTGACAAGGAACACTTGAGTTAGAATATCAACAAGTAGCAAGGAATCAAGGTCTTTAATAGTAAGACAAACTTTTAGTTTACACACAAGCACAATACCTATATACTTGTTACCTAATGTAGACTTTTAAATGGTTCCACGCAGATGCAAGCATAGGTCAAGCTTAGGAATGACAAGTAATCACCATCTTGTTTTCTTTTTTTCTGTTGTTTAACTTTTTTTCTGTATACCGTCATTGTATTCATTGTATCTTTACGTATCCTTACGTATTATAAAACAAATTCCCCGCGCCACGTCTGTCTGTCTGAACACGATAAACTCAAAAACTGCAGAACGGATTTTCATACGGGTTTCACCAATGGACGGAGTAATTCATGAGGTAGGTGTAGGTGTATAACTCATTAAGGTTTTGTGTCTATTGGCTGAAATATTACGATGATTGTTGAAGATGTCGGAAAATATTATACCGACTGGGAGCTTTACTACCTAGTGTGCGCCGCGTAAACCAAGACATATGTCAGAAAACATCCAAGCGGGCGAAGCCACGAGAAAAACTCGTTCTACATAAAAATACTTCACAGTAAAATTGACTAACTTCAACAAACGAGATACTCGTAAAAGCTGACTGTAATTAAGTCACATTTTGTAAAATAAATTGTTTCAGTACTTTTAAGTGAAACGCGACAAGGCAGACTTTATTTTGTTTTTTTTTTTATCATAACAAAATGGAGTACAAGCAAACGCGTAAGAGATTTAATTTGTATGTATTTTCCCTGTTCCATACTCGTTGTTAATAATATAATTACCTACTCTTTAATTAATAGAACAAGACCGCCCACTGTATCACACTCTTTTCGCATAAAGAATTTTGTTATTACACGACAGCCCAAAAAGGAGTGATATGGTGCAATAAAGAGTACTATATCTGTCCATCCATCTAACACTGAACCAAGAATCTATCAAAAATCTTTTGCAATCCCTTGTAACTGAGCAAAAGCTACGTCTGGCCAACAGCCGTACTAAACAAATAAAATATATATCACCGACACGTGAGCCTCAAATTATTCCAAATCTGGCACTAGGCTACGTCCCCGGCCATACATACAAAATATGACATTTCCCCTTTATTTTGACCGTGGTGTACATAAAGCATATTCGTATAAATAACGAATAGGGATTTTTTGCGGGCGTCCGGGTTAAAACATTTGTGATATGAAGGACACCTCTACTGGTTTATGTCTGTACATACATATGTATGTAGTCATATGTGAGTGGCATGTTACATACGTCTTGTTGTGTTCGTGGGACTTGTAGGAACATGTTTTTGCTAGAGATTGCAGTCATGAAAAAAAAGATTACGACACTCGCAAAAATATTGTGTGTATCTCGGGAGTGCGGTGGCAAGAATGAGGAAAATAAGATGCTGTTTTGAAGCTATGATTATTATCTTGACGAGGTAAGATTTAGAAATGCGATATTTATTTATTTAAAGATGATATATTATGTATTAAAGAGTATACTCCTCTGATTTTAAGATCTCGCGCGCAAATACTGTCAATAAGGTTTAAGTACCCGATACTACTAAAGATCGACTACTAAAGATCAAATGAAAATCCTAACTTAATATTATAAATACGAAAGTGAGTTTCTTTGTTTGTTACGCTTTCACGCTAAAACGGCTGAACGGATTTGGATGAATTTTGGCATATGGGTAGACCATGACGTGGAATAGGACATAGGATACTTTTTATCCCGGTGGTACATTCCCGTGGGATAGTTTCCGAACTCCACGCGGGTGAACCCGCGAGCAAAATCTAGTTACAAAATAAATGGTCAGTTTTGTACCCAACTTCTAATAAACCCAGTATTGGTAGAGCGTTCAGAACTAATCAATAGGTCCATTAGTCGATCAAACTCAATCCAAAGCATTTTCGTCGCGGAAAAACAAAGCCTACGAAAACCAATTATCTTCGCTTCAGCCTTGGCCTATCAAATCGAAATAAAATGTAGAAAACACCAGCCGGATGATTGGTTATTACTTTTCCCCACCGCAAAGCCTATCGACTTCCAAATTGGAGCCGCTGTAATAACTTCTCGTCGATTCGATATAAACCGTGTGACACGTTGAGAACGTTGAATAAACGTGGTATTACCTTTGGTGCTCTCCACGACGCAGTCTATCCTCCAGAGAAGCAGGGCCGCGTATACCGTAAGTAGCATCTTGCCACCGCGGGAGCAAAATAATTCACTTTTATGGCCCATCTTCATACACAGCCAAATTTTCGGCAATGCCGCCCTTTATAGGCGAAAGTCGAAACATCACAACACCACTTTGTTGCTCGAAACAAAAGTCGTCGCGACACTGAACGTTATGCGACAGTTACGACGAACACTTTTACTGCAGCGAATTTATACCGAGCGACAAAAGTAATTTGTGTAGTATACGATGCATTGACACTGCCTTCAGTTTTATATTTCTTTGTTGTTTTATCTGTAACAAAAGAAAATGGGGTTAGGGACGGTTTTTGTTGAATTTTCACAGTCTAAAACGATTCATTGGTTTCGACACCACAGCGTTAACGTAGCATAGCGTTTGACATAACGCCAGGCTGCGTTTAAATGGCGTATCCACTGTTTTGGCTATAAGCTCGCATATATAAAATGTCTTCTATATATTTGAGTGTGATATAAAAACATTGGCATGTGTTCATAATACTAGCTCGAAAGAAAAATATTCGTAGTTAGTACTGAAAATGAAGAAAAGCTGAACTCAGGTGGTGGATTAGTAATGCTAAAGTAGGTTGTAGTAGCTTGTAATAAGAAAACATTTACGATAAACCGCTTTCTTCAACGTTTATCTTGGTAAAAGAAAAACAAAATGTACGAAAAATTTCGACGAAGGAAAACTAGAATTGAAATTCTGGGTACATTTTCTATAAGCCATGGGTTGCTATAAAAAAAAACGTATTAGTTTTGAAATCGCATCAACATGATTTGGCACTATTGCATGTTTTAATAACAATAAACGGTAAGTATAATTAGACGTTAAACCAGAAGTAGAAAAGAATCAGGGAGGTTTAAACACTGGGTTTAAATTGTATTTTAAACCAATCATGACAGGTTAAATTGGGAATGACGTTTTGGGCAATATTCCAATTCAGAATTTGGCCACAATATTTCCTAAGAGAACACTTTGTATTTTATTCAGAAGATTTAACACCATAACGTATGTAGTTTAATATTTTTCGTTTTGCAATTGGAGGCGGAATAAAAATATATACATTGGATCGTATTTACCAATCATGTACGAATTTAAGTATAAAAAAAGGATTTATGCGTATTTTTGTTCAGATCGTACTACAAGATTCAGGAACGTTCAGAAAGGGTATTTTAAACCGACTTCAAGAAAAGGCGGGGTTATGCATTCGACAAGTTTTAATTTCTATTTTAACGACCTAATCGACACTATTCAAAACGATATTTTCATTTGCCTTCCAATCGCGATCCAACTTTGTTCGTACTTTACTCACCATTTTGATTGAAATATTATAAAAACTTTCCATCTTAAAATGTTCTGTACTAAAACCTTATTCCTAGTAATCAGAAAAACAAATAAAATCTACGCGGAACCGTCACTTACTGTAATGGTGCTACTCGCGTGAACAATTTTATTTTACGGTATTAAAAACTAACTTCATGTTTCTCGGCACATATTTACCTACTAATGTAATGTTCATAATTAGCCTTTCTTAGTCTTGTGGAAACTTGTGGAAAATTTTGGGAAATTCTAAGTACAGTTCAATGTTTAGATAATCTTGTTTAAAAGTCATTTGAACTTAGAAATTAGGAATACTTTAAGTAGGATCTTAAACATGATTAGACTAAAGGATAAAGGCACTTTGTAGTTATACGAATCATCATCATCATTTCAGCCGAAAGACGCCCACTGCTGGACATAGGCCTCCCAAGCATCGTCACTTCGCCTGGTTCTGTGCTACATGCACCCATCGGATTCCTGCGGGAGGCCTTCCAACGCCACGTCTTCAAGTACGCGGTCGCCACTCCGGAGCCTTTCAGCCCCATCGGCCATCTGTTCTGCGAGCAATGTGCCCTGCCCTGCACTGGTACTTATATTACGCGAATTTATTAGTAATACCTTAAAATAATATGGATTTATGTTTGTTTGTAACACTTGTCTCTTGACAAAAACTCTCAGTAAATTGAAACTTCAAATAAAATCTATTTTACTGACACATTGGTCTTGAATTTGATAGCATAAATAGACCTTGAGGTTTAATGGCGACAAGTTGCATTGAACATTATATTAGGGTGTTTAAGCAATTACGAGTTCGCATGAGCATAATCAGCATAATAATGTTCCCACTGTTTGGACACAAGCCTCCTCTTTGCGAGAGGCCGTAATCCACCAATCCGGGCCCAGTGTGACCTGGTGGATGTCACATGTCTTTGAATTTTCAGTTCTAGGTGAAACCGGTTTTCTCACGATGTTTTTCTTCGCCGTTTTTGAGAGCAGTGGTGATGAAATAAATTACATAAAGTGCCTGTCTGGGGATTACGAGATTGACTTTACCTAAAAAGTTAGGTACTCCCACAGAAATTCCAATATTCAGTTGCAATATCTTCCATCAAAAGCCAAATAACTCAAGCTTTAAAACTTAAAAAGATTTCCTTCACTTTATTTATGAATGGCTTTGAAAGACGGTTACCTACTTGAAAACATTAACGTGGTGGAGAAGCGAACGTCGAGGGCTGCAAACTCGACATGTTACGGAAGTACTCTTTGGAGCCTCCTTGAGAATGAGGTCCTCGTCATGAGGAAGCTAATGTCCTTTACTTAAACGGTGCAAAAAGTACAAAATAAGGCTGAGTTGTAATCTTTTTTAACATAAGGGAGTTTATTTATAAACGTTGCTTAAAGTTGTGTACAAAAGCTGCAATAGCTAGAAGATATTTTCTAAGCTCAATTTAATTTATATAATTACTAGCTGCCCCCCGCGGTTTCACCCGCGTAAGGCTCGATCCCGTGGGAAAATCGGGATAAAAAATATATATAGATAAAAAGTATATTCTATGTCCTATTCCAGGTCATGGTCTACCCCTGTGCCAAATTTCGTCCAAATCCGTTCAGCCGTTTTAGCGTGAAAGCGTAACAAACAAACAAACTCACTTTCGCATTTATAATATTAGTTAGGATGAAATCACTGTCGTGACTTGAGTTAATGTCTATCAAAATTAATTCAATTTAGATTGTTCTGAATATTAAAGTAAATTACATAAATCATGAACCCTAATGCAGGTTTACCTAAAATTACTTAGATATACCCAAATCTCTTGAAACCTATCATTCTTAGAACCTCTTACTCATCGCTTTATAGTTAACTGTTAACTTAAATAAATTAAGTGCTTTATTAAGTACTTAAGTACCTACCTAAATTAAATTAGCAACTTTAGATTATGAAAGATCTAGAACTTGTATTAACAATAGCTAAAACAAAGTTGATCTAATTAAAATTAGGGATTTTGATAAAGATATCAGCAAGTTTAATATTTGACAAAAAACTAGATTAAGTACTTTAATTAATCCCAAAAAAGATTTTAGATTAATTGGTAAGTTTACGGCATTTTTAGGGTTCCATACGTCCGAATGAAAAAACGGAATCCTGTTATGATCACTCGTGTGTCTGTCTGTCCGTCTCTCACAGGCAATTTGTTCCGAATCTAATAGACCGATTAAGTTGAGGTACCTATACATATTATACATATACGGTCTCCTTTTAAACGGAATAAAACCAGGTTTTGAAATTATCTTTTTGTGGCAAGCATAAGGTAAGCAATGCTTAGGAATACTTAATTGTTTTCGGAAAAAAATCAAGTAATAATAAAAACTAAAACCCAACTACAACTTAAAAGGTATAAACAAGACACCACAGACAGACAAATTAAAAATCCGGAGTCACACGTGTTAGGGCATAAATCGAACAGATTACGTGTGACTCCGGATTTTTAATTTTATTACTTGATTTTTTTTTTAATTCTTTTGGGGTTATAATATATATATTTTTGAAATGTGCTCATTAAGCCCTTTCATTTGATACCCAACATGGTACGATTAAACCATTTTTTTTTTAAGTTCCTCACTTTATGTCCTTTAGAGGGCGCCATTTTTTATTTAATGTGACTTCACATAGCCTATAACCAGCGGACATCACGACGCTTCTAACGATACCTCATTTGTCAAATTGTGATAAGAGGTTTGGAAGATAAGAGGGAACATACATACATACATACCGGTCAAAATCATAACCCTCCTTTTTTCTTCGCCGTAGTCGGGTAAAAATAATCATAATGTCGATGGGTGGTTAAAATGAGGAACGTTTCTTTATGATTGTTGATCTGCTTAAAGTGTTTGGGTGCTCAAAACTAAATTCGGTCTAGCGAGCCATCTAAGGGCACTCGTAAAGCCTCGTGCAAACCGGCGCGATATCGCGGGCGCGATAGGCAGCGCAACCATTATCGCGCCCGCGATATCACGCCTGTTTGTGGGAGCCTAATGGAAGTGACTGCGAAGGGTCGCCGTTGTCGAAATCGATAAGGAGGACTATATGTATATAGTTATTTTGTGTTTATATAATTTCTCATTACCATTTTAAGCACGCTTTCCCCATTTATCTCGTTTTTCAGCAAGGTTCTAACGCTCCTGGTGATTTATGGTTTCAGCGTAATATTGAAATCGAAGTATAGGTTTTCCAACTTCTTCCTTAGCATTTGTAACTTCACAATGCAACTACACACCTCACCTAAATGGAAAGTTTCCTTTCTTAGCACATGTCCACACGGGCACAGTGTCAGTTTGATGTAGTACGACTGGGCAGTTCAGAATAATCAAGGAATATCTCTTGTGGCTTTGTCTTTCCTTAATTATACCGAATGTCTAAAATATTCCGTAGGTAACGCTTGCAAAAGCTATTCAGACAACGTTCTTGTGTCTTAATCCGACTCTGGATACAGGAGTGCTTACAATGCAAGTTTCAAATACAATTATTTTAATTTTAGTTATTGTTAGTGAGAATTTAAACAAATAAATCCTTAATCCATACTATACTAATATTATAAATTCGAAAGTAACTGTCTATCTGTCTGTCTGTATGTCTGTATGTTACCTTTTCACGTATCTTTAATAATATTCCGGGGCCTATTAGAATGATTCCGGAACTGAAAAAGTTTAAAAAGAATCTCCTATGATCTGTCAGTAAACAAATGCTACTACTCTATAAAAGACTTCCTATCAGACAAATCACTTCTCCAATACCGGCCGCCTCAGTCATGATGCGTTCAGTGTCCCACTGATGTGAATACGTGTGATGTGATACTCGAATTCGTTCCATCTTGTTTTTATCTTTTTAAATACTTTAATGAATAATTTGTAACAATTATGTAAAAAATGTACATGTAACTATTGTATGCCCTAAGGGCGGGACATAGATGATCACAATTTAATTATTTTAGACCTGTATTATGTAACTACCTATGATCCACAATAAAGATATTGATTGATTTTTTGATTGACGTCTAAACCACTGAATGGATTTCGACATCGTTTGGCAAGGAGATAGCTGGGGAAGAACATAGGCTACTTGTTGTTTCAAAAATAATCCTTTACCAACCGTCCGTTCGTCCGTCTGTCACAGGAATGTATCTTTTGAACCGTATTAGGTAGACAGTTGAAATTTTCACAGAGTTTGTACTAGTATGGCCGCTAAAAAAATAATAAAATAAAGTTTAAAAAGTAGTGTTAAATATTGTACGATAGGTAGTACGGAACCCTTCGTGTGCAAGCCCGACTCGTACTTGGCCGGTATTTTTCCTTTCTCTTTCCCATCTATTTTATTTTCGGCCATCAACCCTAAAATGACGTCTGATTTAAATGCCTCCTCTCCTACACATGCAACTGTGACAGATTATTATATTTGTAGTAATGTGACATTATTACTACGACGAATGATAAATGGATGATAATGACGAGTGCTTCATTATATTTCGTGTGACATTTGTCACTCATTCGTCGACGGAAATTAAGTTTGTATGCTATGAAGAGTTATTTTATTACCTACTGCCTGTGTAGTGCATGGGACTTCAACCATTAGTTTTTATCTTTTTAAATACTTTAATGAATAATTTGTAACAATTATGTAAAAAATGTACATGTAACTATTGTATGCCCTAAGGGCGGGACATAGATGATCACAATTTAATTATTTTAGACCTGTATTATGTACCTACCTATGATCCACAATAAAAATATTGATTGATTGATTGATTGATTGACGTCTAAACCACTGAATGGATTTCGACATCGTTTGGCAAGGAGATAGCTGGGGAAGGACATAGGCTACTTGTTGTTTCAAAAATAATCCTTTACCAACCGTCCGTTCGTCCGTCTGTCACAGGAATGTATCTTTTGAACCGTATTAGGTAGACAGAGTTTGTACTAGTATGGCCGCTAAAAAAATAATAAAATAAAGTTTAAAAAGTAGTGTTAAATATTGTACGATAGTACGGAACCCTTCGTGTGCAAGCCCGACTCGTACTTGGCCGGTATTTTTCCTTTCTCTTTCCCATCTATTTTATTTTCGGCCATCAACCCTAAAATGACGTCTGATTTAAATGCCTCCTCTCCTACACATGCAACTGTGACATATAATTATATTTGTAGTAATGTGACATTATTACTACGACGAATGATAAATGGATGATAATGACGAGTGCTTCATTATATTTCGTGTGACATTTGTCACTCATTCGTCGACGGAAGTTAGTTTGTATGCTATGAAGAGTTATTTTATTACCTACTGCTTGTGTAGTGGATGGGACTTCAACCATTAGTTTATATGCCGCAGATGTTTATAGAGAAGCAGAGGGCCTAAACAAAGTGACATTCTATCAGCGATAACGATGATGGAAAAGGCAGGAGGCCAAATTATTGTATAATAAACCTGAAGAGTTAACAAGAAGCAACAGCCCCGTAATTGGATCGATTAAGGGGTATATTGGAGGTCGTTAGTTCAAAATCCTAGCTTGCACTATTGACGTGAAGTAAACTCATACTACCTAGCGTTCTAGCTAACTTAATTGAGAGGTTTATCGGCTTATTGGTTGATTCACACGAAGTTAATTTATTTGTGGGCGAATCACCATCTCCAGAAATGCGTATTAGGTTTTATTGTTAAGGAAAAAGTACACTTACTTTACAGCTTAAAATTCAAAATGTTATTTGAATTAAAAAATAATTGTTATTTAGAAGTGTCGATTCGCCCGTTTTGGGCGAGTTAATTCGTGCTAATCAACCAATATCCTCTCCTGCTGTTACGTTAATTCGTAATCTTTAATTAAATTAATAAACAATTTAAACTAATTACAAAAATTACACCCCACATATTCATATCAATCACCTCTCCCATTAAACTACCTCGTAACTCATCAGTATTCAACTCACATACAATATTCCTCACAACCAGCAGTTTCTAATATATCAAGTTTCAATGTAACTTTGTAACAAAATAAAAAGTATGAGCAACAAAGTTCCCAAGGGATCTATTCTCGGGCCGACGGCAAGGGACGGTATTCTTAGATGATAATTAACTCTTTATGGCTAGGGACATCTGTTTACGAAGCTGCCGTATCTTATTTATAGTCGAGAGCCGAAGAGACTTGTAATGTAAAATGGTGCAGTGCGATATTTTAGTATCGGTCGTATTTATATTGGCGCAATTTGGGTAATGATATTTTTATTTATTTATTTATTTAACCATTTATGTACACACATAATAGACAGACAAGAAGAAAAGAAAAGAAAAAAACGTACAGAGGTGATGCTTATTTCTAAATAAATCTCTTCCAGAAAACCTGCGATAGGAAAGTAGAGTAGTATTTTTGTAAACCTATTGGAAATTGGCACGTTATTTTCGCGTTAATGTTAGAAAATAATACAGCATTGAAATGATGTACTTAAGTCTAGTCAAACGCTTGAAATAATATTACCGAAAAATTGCAAAAACTTTAAAGAAAAAATAATAGACAGTCATGGGGCCTTTTTTTTTTTTTTTTTTGAGGGTGGGAAATCATCCAATGACTTCTCCCGCTCTGGGAGAAGCGGAAGGGCGTGTCAGACTTCTACTGACTAAAACCCACCCGTGTTCCTTCAGTTGCCTGTTGCCAAGGTCCCGGTATCCCTTTCGGACTAACCCGCAACCCTGGCAGGCATCGGTCCTAGTGGACCCCGCCAATTGTGCTGACGGCTCTTTGAGGCGCGCGTGGAACACGACGACAGTCATGGGGCCTGCCGAAAGAAGTGGAAACTCAAAACTGGTCTACGCACCATCTATATTTTAAAGTCCATAAGTCCATCTAGTTCTAAAGTCCATCCTCTACCGAATCAATAAGTTTACCACCTACAAAAAATCGCTCAACGCGCGTAAAGAAGTTTTTACTTCAAAAATGAAGGAAAGATGAATGTTCATCTTCCTTTTTTAATTGTATTCTCTTTAGAAGCCAACTACGATTTCTAAAAGGGCTCTTTAATGGAATGGATCTAGAATGAAAAATACCTGACAGACATTACGATAAGAAAAAGAAAAGCTAAACTACATCAAACTAAAATCGTATCAATAAAATTCGCAGTTCAAAACATCACTAAACAATATCGACCAAATTGGCCATCCACTGGAATTTCCCCAACGATCTCCCCCGAAGAAGCCAAACAGCAATGTTTGGAATCACACAATTTCGACCAATAGGGATTCGTTATCTGCGCCAACTCACAAGGGACAGTCAAGATAAGTTAGCCAGCATGAAACGGTAAAAAACACACGTTTGTAATAAATTCCAAGCGTGTACCATGTCCTGGGAATGGGTACTACCATCTGGCGCAGTATAAACTATCCAAGTACACAGACCCAGTATTAAATGTACAAGAATTTGTGGGATGGAAGATAGTACACAATACACATGTGGTGAATTGAAACCTTTATTTAGGTTAGGTCTTTGACTTCGTTATGTTTTCATTTATATTAATATATATTATATTATATTATATTATTTGTTATATTTTATTTTATGTTTTCATGTTTTTTCGTTGTGTTTGTTCGGATTTAACTTTCCGGGATCATATAGTTAAGATTTGCAAGAAGGCGTACAGAAACCTGGGTTTCGTGCTGAGACAGTCGCAGGGATTCACAAACGTGACCACGCTCAAGGTGCTATATGACGCCTTGGTAAGGAGTCACCTGGAACACAGTGCGGTGATTTGGGCTCCTCATGAAGCGAAATACAATGTCATGCTGGAGCCAGTGCAGAATAAATTTACAAGACACTTGTATTTTAAACTTTATGGGGTTTACCCATTTTACCCGCTGATGTATCCTACACTGTTTGTACTGGGTATGGTGGGGTACAACGAACTCAGAGTGCGCCGGGAATTTACACTCGCGGCGTATGCGCTGAAGCTCCTGCGTGGAGTAGCTCATAACCCGGGTGTGCTGCGTCACTTGAACTTGTGCGTGCCAGACAGGTACGTGTGGAGGCGGCGGCGACCGCCACTGCTGGCTGTGCCTGCTGCCAGAACCAACCTGCTGTCAAAAACACCTCTCACGCGCACAATACGTGTACTAAACGAAGTGCATGAGAGAATGGACATATTTTCGTGCAATCTGAGTGAATTCGCAAGGGTTTTGTTGAATTTTGTTAGTTATATTTAAATATTAGTAGGTATTCTGTGTTAATCTGATTTTATATTTTAGGTTAAGATTTTATAACATAAACAAAAAAAAAAAAGTTTGATAATTAGTACGTAATACATGTATACTAATTAGTCTTATAGTCTGTCGTTTTGTATTTTTTAAAGTAAGTATTTATTAAGATTTTAAGTTAGCCGTAAGTAGATTTTATAATATATACCTATTTGGTGTGGGTTTGCAAACCACTATTGTATTGGGATCGTCCTGTAAAGATAGTGTGTGTAAGTTTAATAAATAAATAAATAAATTAGAAAGGGATTTGAACTTCAATGAGGGATATAATATCCTGTTATTTATTGTAAGAAATTGCTGCAAGCGTGTTGTAAGATTAATTTAAGTGTCGTTAATCCTATCCTAACTAGTATCCATACTAATATTATAAATTCGAAAGTAACTCTGTCTGTATGTTACCTTTTCACGCCTAAGCCACTAAAAGGATTTCGATAAAATTTGGTAAGGAGATAGATGGCATCCTGGTGAAGGACATAGGGTACTTTTCATCGACATACCATGTGGGCGAAGCCGCGGGCGGAAGCTAGTATTATAAAATGCGAAAGTGGGTTTGTTTGTTTGTTACGCTTTCACGGTAAAACGGCTGAACAGATCTGGATAAAATTTAGCACATGGGTAGACTACGACCTGGAATAGGCATAGGATACTTTTTATACCGATATTCCCACGGGATCGAGACTTACGCGGGTGAAACCGTGGGGCGCAGCTATTACTATCTAAACTAAGATTATAATCTTGACTTTTCTGAAATTGACAAATGTATAACTCGCGAGCACTAATTTGGAGGTATCATAATTATTATGTGTGACAATGATTAAATGTACTATCAAAGAACTGCTTATCTACACAGAATACATCGTTTGGACTATTTCTGCTTGCAGCGCTCTGCTGCTATACAAATCTCATCAACCAATAGTACGCAACATCTGATTTTTGCTGAGTCCCTTGTTTTTTAAATGAATAAAACATGATTATTTTAAAAAATACAGTATGTGTTGCAGATTACTTGTCTGTACTTTATCCTTTTCCTAAAATTGTTTAAAATCAAAAGCTTCGTATCATAAATGCAAGCGGCTCTTGTATCGTTAGCGCAAAATGGCTTGTGTTTGAAGAGGGATTACCCACCGTGCAGCTTTGTAGCATACATAATAAATCTGCTTCATTAGCCGTGCCGTAAGTTTGTCCTCCAAACTAACTACTCTTAACTAATTCACTTATGTAATGGCGACCATCCATTATCCCGCCTTTGTTACTTTGTGATTGGTGAATAAATAAAAACGCTGCCATGTGTGTGTTGGAACAAATTTTCTGCATGGTCCCGTATAGAATAATTAGCAGCCTGTTAGACAACAGGCTGCTGTTGGACTTTGTCTGCGGGTATTTGGTATTGCATCATTTTTTAATACAAACATCTTAGGATGAAATGTAGCTTCTTCAGGTCCAAGGTATCTTTCAAAAAACACAATCATTCAATGGTTTAGGTGTGAAAGGTAACAGACAGAAATATTGTATTATTAGAAGGTATGCATTGATTAAAATATACATTCGAAGCAAATGACAAGTATAGCAGATTTATTAAAAAAACTTTGTTTTGCTATGAGTCAGAACCTGCCGAATTAAGGCTCCCATAATGTAGTAAGGCCTGATGTTTGGTTCAATTAAGTGGCTGAATCTTGCATTTAAAAATGTCTACAAATGATACTTAATTTCGTTAGGCACCTGTATTTATTTTTACCAGTTGTATGCATGTTCTATGCACTTAACTCGTTCAAGGGAAGCAAAAGAAGATGGAAGGAAGGACGGAAAGAAGGCGAAAATCAATTAGGGGGACCTTTGTTCTTCTACTAAACCCCCCAACAAACTCGAACTTGTTCAAGGAACTAGTACAGGGAACCCAAAACCGTTGCTATTAGAAAAGTAATTAGTATTGTAAACGAAGGGTCCCCAAACTGATAAATATTGCAAAGGTTAATTTCCTAGTAACAAAAGTTCTCTTTAAGATTCATAGGTATGCGTAGGTAGGTATTTCATTCCGGACAATGTGTCAAGGAAAAAGATTGTTCCAAATTGGGATTGCTTGATTTATAAGATTCGGTTAAACAAAAGAAGGTTCGTATAGCTCTTACGAATTGACTATGAATTTAGGTAAAGGTAACTTTAGTTGAACAAAAATGTTTTGGCTTGTGGCAGAGATAAGCGTTGCCTTTGTACGTATTTTTCTCATCTTTCTTCTTGTCTGTATTTATACGTGTGTGCATAAATGGTTAAATAAATAAAATAGAGATCGGAACAAATTTATTTTTAAAATACAATTTCACAAATTGTTATCAACAACAGCTCTTGTCCGTACCATTCAAGCGCCATAATCGCCACGCTTATTGTGAACTAATTTAAGCAACAACAGCCCGACATGTTGGACGAGAGGTTATAAGTTCAATCTACACCCGCTGTTGAGGTGAACCGACTAATATGAGATACAAGCTAGTTGAGCATAGTTTTGGGTTTACTTTATACTTAACTTGTAAAGAGGTACTTTCGTTGTACTCATGAGTACTCGAGTTCTAACCCAAGGCAAGCAATTCAAAAACAGTGAAGAAACTGGAATGCCTTTTTCTTTTTTGGATTGTTGAAGTCATCAAATGACTTCTCCCGCTCTGGGCGGAGCGGAAGGGCGTGTCAGACTTTTACTGACTAAAACCCACCCGTGTTCCTTTAGTTGCTTGCCATGGGTCACAGTATACCTTTCGGAGTTTCCCGCAACCCTGGCAGGAAACCGGCATGCCTGAGAGATATTTCTCGGCCATGTGAAGCCAATTCAGAAGCTCATGGGCGGCGTAAAAACGCTGACACCAGATTAGTCACTAACCAAAGGAACAAGAAAGAAAGAAATAAAGCGTAAAATGTCGTATCTATTTTGTTTTTTACTGTGTGTACATAAATAATAAAATAAATAAATAATAAATAAAATGGCAAAAAGTGTTGTATACGTTTATATCGTGAGAAAACGCAGTGTAACAGCATACTGTTACACTGCGTTCCACAACATCTAAGGTTGATCACATCGTTCAACGAAGCTTGTATTCTGCATGAACACCTGTGTACTGTACAGATTATAGCCTCCTTCGTGTTTCCATGCAACCTCCGTGAGTTTGTTTAAATATAATGGCATAAAGTTTACTGAAAATTGCGTGCACTGACTGAATCTGTGTGGTTCTTTCCTCAATAGACCAATTCAGACATCAATCTACATGGTCTTCACAATGATCTGACCAGTCGTCTGGACTTTAAAAGCGACTGTGACCTCCAAGTTTGTTTCGGTTTTTCTTCTCAGAGTAGTCAGATAAGAAACGCGGACCTCATCTAGTTTTATTAAAAAAAAAGTGTTCATTTAAGATTTGAACACTTTTTTTAAACAAAATTATATTCTCATAAAAAACAGTATAATTTTGTTTAAAGAAGATAAGAATATAATAGGAAGTCAGCTTGAAGAGCTGACAGTGCGGTTCATAATTTTATAATATAACATAATATAACTTGATTTAAATAATTATTATGCAATTTAAATAATGAATACGCGTTTCATTTCGTACCGGTAATTTAGGGGCGTCCTTATAGTACTTACTACTCGCTTCTCGCTTAGTTCTACTAGTTCTAAAAAATACTAAGCATATGAAGCATATGAATATGTAGTAAGAAAAAAGACATTTGTGAAGAAAACGTATATAACTTTTCGTTTGTATTCTTACGTGGTGGACGATGGCAGGTGGTCGTGGGACCACAACTAGAATAGTGTCTTACCACATCTGGCCATAGATTTGCATCGTTAAGTCACTTTTTATTTTACTACGGCAAAGACATAAGGAAGGAGTTAATTCTTCAAAGAATTTCATCAGCCGTGTATTGTACGCATTTGTAACCCTTTTTTTTTTTTTTTTTTGTGGGTGGGAAATCATCCAATGACTTCTCCCGCTCTGGGCGGAGCGGAAGGGCATGTCAGACTTTTACTGACTAAAACCCACCCGTGTTCCTTCAGTTGCCTGTTGCCAAGGTCCCGGTATCCCTTTCGGACTAACCCGCAACCCTGGCAAGACGCATTTGTAACCCTGAGTGTGCATACTGTCAAACTCAAAGCATTTATTTCAATTAAATCATATACAGGCAATTTTGAACGGTCAAGGAAATGGTCAGTCAGAAAGATGAAGCTAGTTGCCCGTTGCAAAACGTAGCAGGTATCTACGAAGAAGAATGGGCAAGAAACTGGACTGTTTCAACTGAACCGAAGGAGTTGTCTTTGTATCTACAGTCCGACTATGACGTCAGAAAAGTCAACACCAAAAAAAGTTTAGAATCCGCCATATTGATTTTCAGTTTATTTTCCTAGTATCTAAGGTTTTAATTTCCGGGTTTAACAGCCAAAATAGAAGTTTGTCCTATTGTGGTTACAGGCAAACTCACTGTCAGCTACAACAAAACAAACAAACATTTATTAACAACATGTATACATGTCCCTATATAAACAGAAACAAACCAGTACCAGTAACGGACCGGGAATTTCCATTCAAATACCGAACGTAAATTGGAGATCAAAATTGAACACAAAGGTATAATGTGGCTATTATTTACCGATATCAGAGAAACAATTCAAAGGGTTGGAACGACAAAAAAAGGTATGGCAACCTACGGTTAATATTCAACGTGGTTATGAATACATATCATGTATTTATTTTTGTGTTTTACGAACGAGTAGTGGAATACATCACTCAGGTTTATATTTTGTTTCCGGAAAAAACAATTTCATTATGGAATGTAACAAAAGGGAAACAGGAAAGTTATTTATGTGTAGTTTATTTTGTGTATTATTTGCCACACGTGTACGTATTTATTACAGTTACAATTCAATTCCAAAATATAAACTTTTTAACATGAATTGGCTTGGTGCGTAAAAAATCAATTTTCCATATAATCGTCTATTCTCTTAGTGCCAATTTCACCAATAAAACTAAACGCGATAAGCACATCTAAACTGCGTTCAAGATCTGTTAGTGACAAAATTCCAAAAAATTATGATAGTGACAGCTCTTGAACGCGACTTAGATTTGCTGATCGCGTTCAGTGTATTGGTCAAGTCTGTCCTTAGAATCTACCGACGCACTTAAGGCTCCCACAAACCGCCTATCGTGCCCGCGATATCGCGCCGGTATGGACGAGCCTTTATTCATGAAACAGACATTCAATAGTGCTTTAAAAAAAATGTAACTATCCTTTTTATTTCAATGGAGTGAGAGAACAATAATTATAGACGTTATTAAACAATGTGTTAAAAGTTTGTTTACTTCCTTTTACTAGAAGCACTAGAGCACTTTCATAATTTTTTTACCAATCTACAAATTATTATTCCGCCTCACTGTACCTACTTAAAAAGGTTGTTGAACTTAAAACTTTTAAAATATTTCGTTGACAAGTTTTCCTTTTTTCACCCTTCTCCGGAGCATAAAATTACGAAACTTTATACTTATTTTTCGAAAGGGTTTTAATTAAAAGGCCGATATCCGATTTCAGTATGGTTTGACTTAGAAACTGGAGAAATATTTTTGCCGGAGCTTACTTTATTACATTTTGTCTGTCATTTTCATGCCGACCCGTATTCCGGAACACAGATTATTCTATTTGAACGTCAAAGCGAGGGTTGCGGGAACAATTACATGGGACTCCACATAACTATGATTATGTGGAAAACTTTATCTTTGTTCGGAAGAACGGTGAAGTTTGATGTCCAGTCTTTTTATTTGTTTCCCGGATGGACTTATGGTTATAATAAATGTATGAGAACATAATACTTCTGGTATTAGTTTATTTTTCTCGATCATTTTCCTCGTGGTTCTAAGCCGGATGAAGAATGTTTTGATTTATCTTTTAAGCCACAACGGTGGGCAGTCGGCAATAAAAGTAATAGATAAATTGCTATTTTTGTTTAAAAGAAAAATACTAGATTATCCTAACTAATATTATAAATGCGAAAGTGAGTTTATTTGTTACGCTTCCACGCTGTAACGGCTGAACGAATTTAGATGAAACTTGGTATATGGGTATACCATGACCTGGGTTAGTATATAATATTTTTTTTCCAAATATTATCACGGGATCGAGACTTATGCGAGTGAAATCGCGGGCCACAGCTAGTATAATTATCATACATGCGAAAGTGAGTTTGTTTGTTTGTTACGCTTTCACGCTAAAACGGCTGAACGGATTTGGAGGTTTGGCACGGACAAGGACACTAGGTACTTGTCATCCTGGATCGCAGACGAAGTTGCGGGCAACAGCTAGTTTTATAATTTGGTACCCCTTTCTGTGTTGAATATTATATTATATAAATAGCCATAAAGCAGCTGCTGCTCGAAGTTCCAATATTTTATTTGGCTCCAGTTAAGATATTAGAGCCATCTTGGTCCATTGTTTCCACAAAACGGGCTGCTAAATCGTTTGCACACGAAAACGGTAGATTAACCTCAATTTCATAATGCTCCTGTGATCCAATTTTGAAACAAAATGGACTCTTAACGAAACAGGATTATGAACATTCTAATAAATTGATGTAACGCTTAATATTTTTTTGTATAGCTTTTTATAATCCCAGAAAACACTTTCGTAATGGCAATGTTACACGATCCAACCATTTTTTCACATACCATTTTTTTATATGGTTGATTCATTCAAATTCAAAGGCTTCGTGTTATAATGTCATAATGCAACTAATATTATATTTATTTACTATGAAATTAATTAATGTACTTTGTTACTATTTTGGTGCTAATTTCAAAATTAGTACTCTAAGGGCTGATTTTATCAAAGTCAGATATCTTTTATACGTGGAATAAAATTTTCGTCTGACTGGTTTTGTATGGAAAAACTGTCAAAAATTCAAAAATTGTTCGTAGGATAAGACTTATACTCGGTATAAGTTTAAATAGAATTGTATATTTTCCATGGCTCATTTTGCAATTACATAAATAAAAATTGTAAATTTTGCCGCACAGGT
Organism: Lithophane socia; assembly: GCA_947522985.1. NCBI lineage: Eukaryota > Metazoa > Arthropoda > Insecta > Lepidoptera > Noctuidae > Lithophane > Lithophane socia. The sequence goes on from OX383267.1 coordinate 6,523,494, forward strand.
AAAGAAATTCCTCACGAAAATTCCAGCACGGAAAGTGTTAAGGTTTATTTTGTTGCTAAAGCCATGTCATATTTATTTTGATTAATGCTCTAAATTAATTTCGTTGTTTTCCCTCCAGGGTATTGAGCGGGGTAATGACAAAGCACCATAAAATATGAAACGCCAAACAAGGCCAAACCTTCTGCTGTGAACACGTAATTAAATTGCCGAATCATTCTGTTAATTACAGAAATTTGATTGCGTTTGATTGTTTTAATTTACATTCTGATTTGCTATTTTGTTTATTGCTAAATGTGGGTATTTGTTAGGTAATTTTCTGGAATATTTCATAAGTATAAATGATTGCCGTTATCTTGATAACTTGAAGCGTATGCTGAGACGCAGGTCCACGCAGCGCAGGGCAGGGCAGATTTTGTAATGCATTAACGTACTGACAGCTGCGGCGCAGGTACGTATGACGCAGACATGTCGTGTCTGTCCTACTCTGCGTCTGGTTGTAGAGCCGGCACAGATTTCTGCGCGATGCGTGCTGCGCTGTACCGCGTTACCTGAGTCTCAAAAACAAATGACGACCAGCTGTCAGTACGTTCATGCATTACAAAATCTGCTCTGCGTGGACCTGCGTCACTTGCGTTTCAGCATACGCTTAGCCTCAAAGCGGTGTGGCCTGCACTGCCCCTGTCTCGTCGCACACATACCTACATGATATGTAAGGCGCGGTATAGTTGTTTCGATCAAATTGTCTTTACGATGGTTTAACAAACAAACCTGGTCCAGGTGCTGACTTCACAAGGTAGCAAATTACTAAACAGATCCTGTCCGCAATTACAATAATAGACACACTTTGTTCTAATCTAATCACCCAATGCAGAGTTTGGTTCATTTACATAATGCTTTTAACGGTCGTTACGTTTCATGCAGGCTTGCTTTCGAGTGCGGAAAACCCACAAATGTAAATTCTTACTCGTTTTTCCGAAGCCACTTTAAAGGATTTTATGCCTAAGCGTTACTAGCAATACACTGTGTTACTGGCTTTTCGACCTCAATTAGTTTAAAAGAAGAGTGGTTAATTCAGGTAGCTTTTTCGACACAACATACTTTGGAAATTATAATAAACTAAGCGGTTCTGAGACTGACTGACTAATGCAACGCAACATATAGGAAAATAAACCCAAATAGTCTGTCTGTCTGTATGTTAATTTTCACGCCTTAACTACTGAACGGATTTTGATAAAATTTGGAAAGGAGATAGATGGCATCATGGGGAAGGACATAAGTTACTTTTTATCAACATACCAAGTGCGGGAAGCCGCGGGCGGAAGCTAGTAGAAATATAAACAGAGAATATTATATTTTTACGAGGGTTTAGTGGTACCCTAAGAAAGCATTTTTCGATAATCCGATAAAGGGTGCAATACTTCCGAGGTCGATTCAAATGAATTTACGCGCACAGGCAATTTTTTCCTATAAATTGCTTGCGAAAGGAATGCAAATGAGTTCCTATTTCTTAGTATCACTTTCTAGCCAACCTCCTTTCACAGTTTAGTACAGTTGTACCCTAAAAATCGAATAAACAACATCAAATAAATTCATAGGAAACATAACTGATTTCTATCTACCCGCTAGGTAAATTGGATTCCGCTTTTTATGCCCAACTTAACGAAATTCCTACACTTTCGGAATAGTAAGGTAATAAATGCCATTTTATTTATATCTACTACAAAGTTGCCTTTGGATCTGATCAAAATTGCTTATGAAGTGAGCAATTTAGTGGAATAGTAAAGTAAAAGTTTTGTGTTTTTCTGCAAGAATAGGTGATTTTAGTTTTCGAATGTTACGTTATTATCATAATTTAAGTCTATTTGATGGCCAGTTTTAGGGGGCATAGAGCTTCGGGGTAGTTGCGTAACACACATATGACAATCGATCGTAGTTTCTTTCATTTTGACTGTTCAGCGGTTCACTGTGTTACTGACTGCTTGCAAGATAAGTCTGCGTAAGCTGAAATCAGAACTAATATTATGCAAACGCCGTCTTGTCGTCTGTGTAAGGACAAAATTAAGTATATAATTATTTAATTATTTACATAAGATTAATTATCTTCATAATCATAATGTTCCCACTGCTCGGACACAGGCCTCCTCTCTGTGAGAGGGAGTGGGCCGTAATCTACCACGCGGGCCCAATGCGGGTTGGTATTTTTGAATGTGGGTTCGAATTTTTGGTTCTAGGACATGCCGGTTTCCTCACGATGTTTTCCTTCACCGTTTTGAGAGCAGTTGCGATGAAATAATTTACACAAAGTAAAGCGCCTGTCAGGGTTCGGACCTTCGACCTATAACTCGTAAGTCGTCTGTCGTCTGTCGTAAGTCTGGTGGCCCAGTGGTAACGGCCACGACTTACGAGTTGTAGGTCGTAGGTTCGAACTCTGACAGATTAATTATATTAAGATTAAATTACTAAAGTTACGTAATGATTAGCGACTGTTTAACCATACATTTTTGACGTTTGAACGTCACTTAATTATAAGCAAATTTTATATTTTAAAACATTACAGTATAGAATTAAGCACGCCAGCGCCACCATTAGCCCGCAGATTTATCTTGCGCACTCTACGTTGTTGAGCAGACGAACTTTCCAATATGAAGCAATGGATTAGGAATAACCTTCAAAACCCTCGGATTGTGATTGAACTAGTGTTACGCAAGAAAAGAAAGGTCTAAAACGGCCACATTAGAAATTCCTCTAAAAGCAATTCATTTCCTGAATTCCCAGCTGTCATTAGCAATTATTCCTCTAATTTGACACAAAAGCAATTCATAATTTGTGGACTATTTACGAATCTCTATAAAAAACTGTCAAACAGGTGAATTATTTCGTAATTAATTCGAATTGCACGCAGATCATCAGTTTGTGACATTTTATGATGATTCATAATATTTTCCTATTATGATTTCGCCAAAGTGGCCGTTTTAAGCCCCCAGGAAATTCATTCATTAGTTATTCATTCGATCATTTCACGACCCCTGGAAATAGAGGGGGAGGTTCCTTACCAGAAATTCATCTGACGTGAGTGACATAAAAAATTTACTCGCTGTTAAATCAACATGCACTTCAAAGCAAAGAAGCTTCTTCATCATTCACACATTCTTGTCACCCATTGGTTGCCGGATCATATGACAAGGGCCTATTAGTAAAGCTAAAATTAACCATTGAAAAGCTAGCAGACTTATACAAAGTATAGCTGTTCGAATTCCCCTTGAAAAGTATCAAATACTTAAGCTCACAATTTATGTCGAGAATGAAACACGACTCGTGACATTTTTAAATCAGTCGCACCATGTACCATTCTGGTTGAAATTCTCGAAGATATTAGGTATAATAAAGTAGAGCTTAGTGGACATTCTTGACTTCCAATGTGTTTCCGTATGGCTCTCTAGAATCGTGCTGGAATAGTTTTCTTGCGGATTGCATCTACATTGTGCATGCTTGTGGGAATTGGAACCTGATTGGTGCATTAGCTTGGATTTTCTTTGTAAAGGTTGCTGGTAAGATACCGCTTACCACGTCTGTAAGTTATAGTATGTATTGCCTTCTAAATGTTGAGGCTGATGACAGTGACTTAGAATTATAAACAGAGCAAAAATTCATCTCTATTTGTATTTAAAAATTGTGTTGTTTTATTTTATTAGTTTTTTTTAATCCCTATACTTAATGTATAATATTTTTTCTATATATTAAAGCTCAATTTTCCATAAATGCAAATAAAAAGAAAAAAAAAAAAAATGCATGTTTAAATGTATAATTTTGAATATTGTACGTGAATAATAAAAACCTATACCTAATTTATTATTCAATTTAGCTAAAAACTTTACTACTATTTCAGGGGTCAAAGCTAAAGAGTTTTGTTTTAGGGTAATGTTTATGGTAAGAGCACTGAAACATAATCCTTTTGAATAACATAAACAAAAGTAGCTCTCAAATTACTCCACTAAGTGTATGTCTATTTGTGCATTCGTTTTACAATGTAAAAGGTCTAAAATCAAGTGTATTTTCAAAAAGAAAATCATGAACAAAGTGTAAAAGCCTGACTAAAATTAATTACTTAAATTAACAACAAGAATAGGTCGTTAGGAGCTCGTGGCTAAGTAATAACAGCCGCTCGGGCCGATCCATCAGGTTAAGCTACGCTTGCCGGGGTTGGTCCGTGGATGGGTGACCATTTTCACATATCGAGACTCCTCCGTGCCTCGGAAAGCACGTTAAGCCGTTGGTCCCGGCTGTCATTTGTGGTTCTTTGACAGTCGTTACGAGTCGTCAGAAGCACGAAAGTCTGACAACTAGTCTAACCAAGGGGTATCGTATTACCCAGTTACTGGGTTGTGGAGGTCAGATAGGCAGTCGCTCCATTTAAAATACTGGTATTCAGCTGCATCCGGTTAGACTGGAAGCCGACCCCAACATAGTTGGGAAAAGGCTAGGCAGATGATGAATAGGTCGTTACCAAATATTTAATATTCTTGACAAATAGCTTGCAATATAGCTTTGTGGATATAGATTATGGAAAGTAATTTATGGAAAAATCTAAAAATATTATAACTTAGTTACAGCACAGAAATCTTGATGATTCTACATAATTGCACATTGCACCCATGCGAAGCAGGGCCCGTATCCGGGGGTCTTCACTACCAGCATAAAATTCGTAGTTTCGTCCGAAGTTACGGGCTATTTGTACCCTGTATCACTTACGGACAGAAGATAAGTTCGGAAGTTGAACTAAAAATGAATGACAACACGATTCGTCAGTTGCCACTAACACCGATGTGCCCATCCGAAAAATTGAATTTGTCACTTGTTTTGACGGATCAATTACATTCGGACGACGGGCCCGTATCTTCGTTGACGGACGTGGGGAGCAGACCCCCTGCTTCGCACAGGTGTAATGTGCAAATAATGTTAGTTATACATACGAGTAAAAATAGATATTTCTACTTCAAAGCCACAACACACCGCAGAGTTTCGTTTCAGCTCATTTAACTCTTGGATAGGAGCAAATGCCTGCATAAACTAGTGATTATTTTCTCCGGCTTTGCTTACCATACACTTACTCGTACACCTAGCTAAGAAACACACACTCGTAATAAAAACTTAAGGACATGGTTCGTAGCACGTTATGTTCCTAAAGCTCCGCCTACATCCTTTCATACACAATTTCATGTCTTTCTCCCATAGGATTCGCGAGCAAATAACGTGAAATTATGTAAATGTTAAACAAGATTCTCATTTACTCGAATTTCAGTAATGTGAGGCGTATTATAACGTTTTATCCATATGAGAGTAGGTATAAATAACCGGTCTTTTTCATGGTTTTAATCTTTATTTTTAACTGAGGTCGTATTGGTAACATGTTCCATACACAGACATTATAATTGCTTTGGGAATATGCCCATTTTGTATTTATTACTCACGACCCAAAATATCACAAACAGTTCGGATTGATTTCGGACGCCAGATCTATACGCAAGACTAAGTAATTCGAACTCAATGTGTAAGCTCCCATAGAACTAGGATGTTCGAGATCGTTCGTGAGTTTTCGTACGTATTCGGACGACTCAAATTCAAACGAAAACGCAAGTAAAGTGTGGCTTGCTTTAAACCCGGATTGGTTCTGAGTCTTCAAACGTTGATCCAACGTATTAGTAACCCAGATTGTCCACCAAGATTGAATCAGAGACACGACTGACATTATCTCGTACCGACTCGACAGCAAGAAGAAGAAAGTCGCGTCGATTAAAACTTCCTGCCGTGTTTATAACACAAGGCAAGTTTTAACCTCTCAGGAAGCCACATCAACTTTGTTGTAATAAATATGTTTGTCGGGTAAGTATGTGTTATCTCGGGGGCATAATTGAAAAACTTCTGACAGGGGTTAAACTGGTACCGTCACATGTAGCTCCTGCCTTGTGGAGGGGAATGGTTGACTGTTTATTAATTTAGATGGGAATTATTGCTATTTAATTAAACAAATTCCGAGTATTCTAAATGGCCAGTAGTGCGGATGTGTTCCTTTACATCTAACTATATAAATAACTATTTATTTTAGCGTCATGCTGAGTGGAAATCTTCTTGTCAGTCATGACGTGCAGCTGCCAACTGTTTTATTTTTATATGTGGAGTACATATAAAAATAAAAATAAAACAATTCAGCTCATTCTATGATTTATATAGATATTATGATTAAGGTACCCTACCTCAGATTTTATCTCGCTCGCACCATACTACTCGCGACCTGAGTGAGAGCGAGACGGACTGGGGCGCTAGCGGCTCTCAAGGGTCGAAAAGTTTAAAAGTTTTTACGGTGAAAATAAAGGTAATAAAAAAAAAAAAACATAAGACCCGCTTTATAGATAGTTCAGTTATTATGCAAAGTCTCATGATCTAATTTGAAGTATTTTTTTCATACCAGCGGTTTATAGGTTAGTTTGGAATTTTTTTCTATCGAGAAAATTTTAATTGTAATCGTGTTATCGCCAAACATTTATTTCAAAATTAATGCTGCAGAATTTTCTGCATAACGAAAGAAAGAAATAATGAAAATACATTTATTTAGCACGGACAGGGCACACAACCTAATGTATCTACTTACATATAAAAAAAGAAACAATTTCAAAGTGTAGGTAACTAGGAAATTAAGAAAAAAAGATGTGTGCCTCGCGGCTGCGCCAAATAGGCCCAGTTCAGCAAAAATGCCAGACAACTAGGGCCTGACGCTGGTTTTCAACTGGACCTGTAACTAAGCACTTTGAGGTAGGGTGCGCCCTTAAGTACTGTTATCTTTCTGTATGCACGTGTTTCTGTGACAAATAAACCTATGTGACTTTCTTTCTTTCTTTCTATTTACATTTATACCTGGGTTAGGGTGCAATCAAATGCACCAACCGATCCCCTGACCAGCACGCCCACCAGCGCACACCAGTATTTTAGGAACACCGAGTGGTTTATGGTTTAAACAGGCTGACAGACCCCTACGTCCAAAATACGGCAAAAGACACCCAAAACAATTTTCAAACCAAAAAAGGTTCGAAATAAATTCCTGTCAGCTGCCATCATACTTTTTGGACTCTTAAAAAAACTTTCCTCTCTTCACTAACGTTAGTCAGACAATATAACCGTTATTCAGGAAACAACACACAACTATTAAGCATGTTATTACAGAAGTCTGGAAGTTATTAAATGATAATATTTGTGGTTGTTATCATTTTTAAATGCATCGTGAGGAAACCAGCGTGCCTGAGAGATATTTCTCGATGGCATGTGAAGCCCAAGTCAGAGGCCCATGGGCGGCTTATTCGTGGTTATTATCATTTGATATTAACCTCAAGTCGGTAGGTACTTTTAATGACTTGCAATTATTATGATAATCAGTTTGACAAAAGCAATTCATTCACTAACAAAGGATGTAAAACATTGATATAAGATCATTGAAATAACGAATTGTAATCTATTTCTGAGAGTAAAATCAATACTTAGGCTATTTATTAAATTCTACATGCATAAATTAAACTCTTATTTAACTTAGCATATTTAATAAACTATTCATAAATAAATAAGGAGAAACTGCACGTATCACCAAAATGGCTCCACGAATAAATTACACATTTTTTATATTACCAAAGGTACCTACAGTAAAGTAATTAATATAAATTTTGGCAGAATTTTACCAATAATTATCTTGCGATAAATTCCTTTTATGGTTCCATAAAATGCATTATGCCTGAAATACTGCTACATGAAGCCTATGTGCGTAAGTACCTATGTTACATGAACGATAAACATAAAACGTTGTTAAAATAAATTGTATTAATTTTACATAAGAGCACATTTTTGTATGCTTTACCGATTTTTTCAGCTCATACACAGCGAATATTAAATGTTCATTAGTTTCCCTTCGAAGAATACAGTTGTTTGCCCATGTGCTATGTTAAACTAAGAGGTCCCCGAGGTAAACGATCAATTGCCATCATTGTATTGTAGTATTATTGTCAATCGCTACAATTGCATCATTTGGTAGACGATCAATTGCAATTGAAATCATGAAATGAAATGAAATGAAATGAAATGAAATGAAATGAAATGAAATGAAATTGTTTATTCTGTAAATAGGATATTGGAATCACTTTTACACGTCATATTAAAAAGTTGTAAAAATAAGCTAGATGAGGTCGGCGTTTCCTATCTGACTACTCTGAGAAGAAAGGCCGAAACAAACTCAGAGGTCACCGTCTCCTTTAAAGTCCAGACATAATCTTGGTCAGGCCATATGAGGACCATGTAGATTAGAGTCTGAAATGGTCTTTTGAGGAAAGAACCACACAGATTTGAGTGGACCTGTCCAGTCAGTGCAAGCATTTGTCAGTAATAGTGGAGCTCAACTCAGAACTTAAGGAGCTCAACGACTCGATGAGGGAGAGGGTAGCCTCTCCCTCATGATTTTATACCACTTTTTTTTTTCAATTAATTTACGATTCATTGTTTACTTATATAAATTTTAAAGTGGGTTCCAGGATTAATACTCCACTTATTTATTTTACAGGTAGTACGTAATTCAGGCTTAATTAAGATTATAGGAAGCGGTAACATGGCGGAACTTCCTGAAACAATTAATCTCAGAAACACCTGATGAACAGCATCCGGTTATTAAGAAATGTATTAAAACGAGATGAATGAATGTAACATTTTACTTTACTTTTACTACTCTTTACATTTTTAGTTTCCATTTACATTTAAAAAAGTTGCAATATCCCTATCCTTACTTAATATAATATTATAAATGCGAAAGTAACTCTGTCTATCTATCTGTCTGTCTGTCGCGCTTTCACGCCAAAACTACTGAACCGATTTAAATGAAATTTGGTACACAGATAGTCTGAGGAACGACATAGGCTACTTTTTACCCGACTACGGCGAAGAAAAAAGAAGGGTTATGATTTTGACCGGTATGTATGTATGTATGTATGTTTATCTGTTCCCTCCTATCTTCAAAACCACTTATCACAATTTGACAAATGAGGTATCGTTAGAAGCGTCGTGATTGTCCGCTCGTTATAGGCTATGTGAAGTTACATTCAATTAGAAATGGCGCCCTGTAGAGGACATAAAGTGAGGAACTTAAAAAAAAAAAATGGTTTAATCGTACCATGTTGGGTATCAAATGAAAGGGCTTAATGAGCACATTTCAAATATATATATATTATAACCCCAAAAGAATTTAAAAAAAAATCAAGTAATAAAAACTAAAACCCAACTACGACTTAAAAGGTATAAACAAGACACCACAGACAGACAAATTAAAAATCCGGAGTCACACGTAATCTGTTCGATTTATGCCCTAACACGTGTGACTCCGGATTTTTAATTTGTCTGTCTGTGGTGTCTTGTTTATACCTTTTAAGTCGTAGTTGGGTTTTAGTTTTCATTACTTGTTATCGACATACAACGCGGGCGAAGCCGCGGGCGAAAGCTATTACAAGGTATAAATCTTATGAATGTGATCCAATTGACATTATTAGGTGAGTTGCGGTATCATGTCAATACTTTATCCCGAAACTGTGATCGTGGTTTTGATAAGAAAACGAATACTAGATACTAGGTTTTTATTTGTAAAAATGACTTGAGTAATACATTTTCCTTGGAAATTCACAATACCAATCAGTAATAGGTACCTACTGCAAATAACCTTCGAGTATTAATAACTACAAGAAGATTTTACAAAAGGACTTATTATTCATAATCAGTTTACCTTTTCTCGACTGTTGACTCACTTAGATCCCGTACTTTGTTGATATATCACTACACTGGCTCACCATCACAACAAGCCTCTCGTGCAGGGCCACTTCACCTTTTACCGTCATTTGCAGTGACTGACAGATTACTGACAGTAGCTACTTCACTATTTGTATGTATGAGACAGAGTTTCCGATCTAATAAATAGATACACTCATACACTACACCACAGACTACATCGACTGTATTGAATGCGTCTTCAGTTCATCTCAATGCGGCCAAATATAATTTTGCGACACGAAGCGACAGTAACAGCTATAGTAACTGACTCCCGTAACACAATTAAGCTAGAAATAGCCAAGCTGAGAGCGGTTGTCAGATTTTAGACCACTCGTAACAACTGTCACTAGTATGATAACAGGAACCGACATTTTCACAGAAGCACGAAAGCGTGTCAATGATTTAAGCATGCTCACCCATCCTGACCGAGGAACATAACACCAGTCAAGATCCCAATAAAGGTTGATCTATCCCAGTGTAAAGCTATGTACTTAGTACTATTTTCAAAATTATATTTTGAAGTTACAACGAAATCGAAGAGCGATTATTTTAAAAACAAATGAATTCGTTTTCGAATTGAGTGCTTGATTATTCAAACATCATTTCAAAACAGGAATGGTATCGAGCTTTTTAAACTTCAAAAACAAATGAGGTCGCATTAGAAACGTCGATGGTAACTTGAATGAGAATCAAAGTGACCATTTCGGAATACCTAGCATTACACAGTAGCGACAAGTTTTGCAGATTTCCTCCCGAAATAATGTCCTTGGTTTATTTGAGATACCGGCGTTTTCACAAACATCTGCTATGACCATTTTAGAATAAATCTATGGGCTGGTGTGGAGCATCTTAAAATTTTACGTGCTTTGAATACGGGATGCTGTGATAAGGTCGCGTTTCGCACTGGTAGTCGTTTTCCGTAAAATAGGCACTTTTTATACTAAATACGTTTTTTCTAAATTGATTTATTCTTAAACAAATCTAAACATACGCATGTTTTCCCCAAAGGGTTACATAAGGGTGGCATTTCGCCTGTTTACCGATTTATTCTGAGTGAAAAAATTGAATGAAAACCAAATTAAATCCTTTCCAAAAATAATACGAAAGATTAACACATAATCTATAATGTTTGGTTTTCGAAAACTACTCCTAAACTGTTGTTATTTTATTTCCTAAAACATCATAGTTTTCGAAACTTCATTAGCATGGTTCGAAGTTCACTACACACTTTCATGCGGGATAATCCAAAGTCCTGCGCATTTCCAGAACAAAATACAGTGGGTATAGCTTGATAATTATTATAAACCTACCAGAACTCCCCTTTAAAGTTTCTAACTTGGAGCTTAAACTTAAAACACAATTTGTGTTCATATTTATATTCGTGGTAATGATGACACCTACTAACTCATTACCACGAAACGGAAACATCTGAAAAAAATACTTTTTTTTTTTCGTCTAATGATTTTTTTAAGAGAAAACGTCTAATTAGGACTACGTCATAAAATTAATGATCAATAAACAAGGTCATTAAAAAAAATGGAAACACTATCTTGTAGGTAGGTACATACTTAATCTTATAATTATTCCCAAAGAGTCCAGTTGGTTTTATCTTTGAAGATAAATCGACCATCGTTGCGTAATTCCTAATGATTGATGAGGAGTGAGATCGAACGCAAATCTAAATATTTAGATTCGGGGCTTAGAAGTATTATTTGTTTCTCATTCCATTATCCTTCTACTTCCTATTTTAATGAATTACGCAATTTTTCCACTGACTGGCTAATTAAAGACACATTAGTCAGTCAGAAAGTAGGTAAGTAAATAAGTAAGTAATCATTTATTTACCAACAACTTTGCCTAGGTAACATTAGTATTGTTCCAATAAGGAATGGGTGTGGCTATTACAAATCAATCAGTAGGTAATACTGTGTTAGAAATCTGTCTACGTGTACCTACTTATTTTCATATTATTATTTTTCAACAAGCGACCCACCTCTGCTTCACACAGCTCACGGCTTGACAGAACATGAAGATTTCTTTAAGGATCGTGCAGACTAGTGCAACTTGTCACTCGACACGACTTTAACAAAGAATTTTTAAGAAAACTTTACGGTAGAACAATTACCAGTGTTGCGTCACGCGACAAGTCGCGCTACTCTGCACGATCCTTAATTATGACTTAGTACAATATTAATGTATTTGACAAATAAATCTACCGGAATAAATTCTCTAAATCAGTTGCGCGTTATAGGAATACAACGCGGTCACACAGGCAATGTTCCCGAATAAGCTTCTTTACTGTCAGCATTTTCTAAAAGATGATAACAGATAATGGTTCACTCGATTGGCTGTTAATTTTTGTTTCATTCGGCGTTTACAAGGCCCCGACAAAATTACATAGGTATGAACACTCATCTGCTCATCTCATTTCATTTTTCGATGATTCTGAACTTGATTGAAAGATACCGAATGCCGGAATCCAATATCGTTGGATTGGTTCATTTTGTGTTTACACGTTTCATTCTGAGTGAAAGATGTCGAATGACGAACAAGTCAAGCACCTGATAACAGCTTAAACAAGATCTACTAAAACATTCCAGTCCTATTTCATTCCATAACACTATCATAATAATATAGGTAGGTAGTAGGTACCTATCTACCTGGCTATCTCTATCAAAGTTTTGCTCCACTGTTGTTAGCCGTAGAATTGAGCACCTAATTCTGAAATGCAAGTTTCAAATTCCGAATACACTTTGATATTTGAGCGCCACTTGATGAAAATCTATTTATGTTTGAATCCATACGTAATATAAAAACGTGAAGGAATATGAAAAAATTCAGAGAACTCGTGTTCATATGAAAGAAAAAGAAGTAACAGTACCTTATGCTAATTTAATAACAAGAGTACACCAATTACAATTAAAAAGACTTCTACAATTTTTTTGTAAGAAAACCATTAGCATAGCCCTACCATAATTATGATTACATGACGTCATGGCAGGTTTGTTAATGTTTATGATTTCCTGCTAAACAGAAATTTTAATAGTCTATAAAACATCCACGGACCGAATCATTCTACATTTTGTAATAATCTTACATTCGTACACCCAGTAGGTCGTGCTTTTCTATAATATTGATGCAAACCTCACTCAATTGTCCGCATACCTATTATGTACGGACTAATCGAACCGGGTCGATCGAGCAGGTTGAGCTACGCTTGCCGCGGTCAGTCTTAGGATGGGTATCTTAAGATACCGAGACCCCTCCGGGCCTTGGAAAGCACGCTAAGCCGTTGGTCCCGGCTGTCATTCTTGGATATTTGACAGTCGTTATTGACGTCAGAAGCCCGAAAGTCTGACAACCACTCAGGTACAGTGTTATCCAGCAACTGGGTTCAGATAGGAAGTCACTCCATGTAAAATCTGGTATTCAGCTACATCCGGTTAGACTGGTAGCCGACCCCAATATATCCCGATCCTCATAGTTGGAAAAAGGCTAGGCTGATCGATATTATTCGAAACCGAACTTATTTTTTAAATAAAAAAGCCACGTAAGTAACGTAATATTCGATACCTAATTCATTATGTCTTATTAGTCAAGACTCGATAGGTACTTAAAAGTAAAACATCGGGAACAGTTCGAGTTTCGAAAACCCGTTCTGTAAAATAATACTCCTAGGATGTATGTATAAGCCCATGTACTGTATAAGCCTATGCTTTTATAGTGTACTAACAATGGACAACCCTCCATGGTCCCATCTTCTTTAAGATTACAGTCCTCAACATTTGCGAATGGAACCCCGTTGGTCCCCTTAGGCCTTTCTTAAGAGCAAAGAGTTTTTCCTCTCAGAAAATATTCAAAAAGGTTAGAAGCGTATGCAAAGGGCAGTTGTACCATGGATAAATTAGATCAGAAATAACCAGGAATTGCGACAAAAAGATAATGATGAAAGTTTTCAAAATTTTACTTTATACAGCTTTAATTCTTTCATAATGTTTCAATCGTAGTTGTATAAAGCACTTATTAATCCAAAACGCCAGCGAACTGCTACTTTCTATAAAAAGGATAATAATTTGTATATACCCTAAGTTATCTCCTTGTTTCTTTGAAAAAGAATAAAAATAGAAATATACCTACGAATTTAAAACTAGATAAATCTAAATCTATCAATTATTCCTATCAACTTCCTTAATCCGATTAAAATAGATTTAAACGACAGAAAAACGTTTATAACTTCTCCTCTAATTCCGATGTCATAAAATATGAAATTAATGGCCTTTCTTCATTCTTCATCGCGTGTTTGATCTCTTCCATCGTTAAGTATTACACAAATCATAATCATAATAATGTCACAGGTTTTTTAAATAAAATTTCTTTATAGTTTTTGCAAATTTTGGCAAAAATGTCACATCCGCAAAATCTGGAATTTGCAAAAAAATACACATCTGCATAATCGGGCATGTTTTTGATAATATATATATAATAAAATGTATGTTCTCTCATTTCCATGTAGGTACCATAATTATTGAAATATTCGGAATTAGTCTTCATTTCAACCTTTTTTACAGATTCCGTATGTATTAATCCAATACAGAAGCATTCGTATTAAACGTGTCATATAAACCAACAACCAATTTTAATCTGGTCACGTCCGAAACGCCAATAAAATATCCATTCACTTCAGAAGTAATAAAATAGCCTGTATATACGACAAAAGTAAATAAAGTTAATAGACTTACAGTCACTCCTTTAAAAGCGACACTCCAATACTTTGTTCCACATAATAGGCGAACCATCCATCACTAAACAAAACACTTGGTAATTAAGATATTTTTGTCACCACTCAGTTGTTCTGGCTGCTAACGACAGTTTCTCCTCGGGCCGCGTAACAATTTCCAAAGAGTTCGCGCGTAAGCGATACGTCCCAGCCTCCACGCGATCCGGAGACATCTAAAAAATCCCGAGTCCTGGAAGCTTATTGCCGTACAGCCGCGCGTTGGGAACTTCACTCTGTAATACTAACTCCCCTTGAAAATTGAACTCTCCTACTTTGTTCCAAAGTCGAAAGTTGTCTGCAGTTTTGGTCCATTTCGGCCGCAGAGCAAACGGAGATAGGGGCAGAAGCACAGATGCTGCGCGCATGCGATTTCGGCAGACACACACATGTGTGTGCTAGTATTTGTTTTTGTATGTGTGTAAGAGCAACGTTACATTGTTTGAACCACTGCCGGACACTATTGTTGTGGATATTCGGGCGGCCGTGATAACCGTCGGCTTACAATCAACCGTGATTAATATTTGGGTATCATATAGCAATTTGTTGCGTCACGCTAAAAGAAAGGGATGGTCACTGGTCAGGGTTATAAAATAATTTCCCATGAGTTTCCATATTCATCAGAACAGAAAAACAATTGAGGCGCTTTTCATAATTTTTTTATGAGTAAATGTAAATAAATAATTTATTAATAGATGAATACTTGAATAGTGTTGCCATCGATACTTACAAATATTTATGTCATATTATATTGAAGAATATAGCTTCGTATTTGTCGTTAAAGAACGCTAGCTATCGAAAATCACGTTTAGTAAATCCAATTGCCGAAAAAAAAGCTGACGGATCTCGTTCTGATATTTATATACAGCATGCAATAAGCGCTTCCCTGAAAGCGATATTTTAATTTTATGGCCATAAAACTGCGCATTTCACTCCTGTCATTTTCCACAGCTAAACTTGTCATAAAAAAATGTAAAACAGGAAACGACACCCAATCCTCTAAATCAAAACGATATACATTATTTTATGATGACAGCTTACGTTCTTCGTGAATTCTTATAATAATAATGGATTTTTATCTATAAAAATGTCATGAGGACGTTGCATTGTTTTCCAAGACGAAAATATAGCTATTCCATACACAAAATGAATATGACAGTCGACCAAAATTCCCAAAAATCAACGGTTGAAAAAGAAAACGGGAAAAAACGGGAAAGGGCGATCATTCAGTAACCAAAAATAAACTGGTAGGTAATATAATTTAAGTAGCATGAACGATAATCTACAATAATCAGAAACCTGTCATCGTAAGCTTCAAGAATAATTGAGAGAATCGGGTTACGATAACAGTTGTATGTGACAAGCAAATAATTTAGCCATGTTGGTATTCGGGGCACGCACGATAGTAATTCAGCTACCACACTACATCCCAAATTTGCCTGCGTACAGACCTTAAGACTGAACTGGGTCTGTGGAAACACCCGAATTTGATGTAATGACGTCTCGTATGAGCGAAATATTCTACAAATCTAGCCGTAAAATGTTCTTAGAAAAAGCATTGGCGTCTCAATAATCACGAATGAATGCTTGAAGCCTCAGGTTGAGGTAAATGTATATTTTATAACGAAAACAATAAAACAAATGTGGTAGTCGGGTACTGATAACAAAACTCAAGGACATTGTTTAAAGGTATTTATGTATCCAATATGAACCCAACCAAACTACTACTACTACAAACTAGAAAATGTCAAAACATTTAAAGTTACTGTTGTCTGAAAATCTTACACCAAATATCAGGGATTCTAAAGCCAAGTGAAAAACCCTGAAGCTTCTAAATGTCAGAAATCTCACACACGTTCACGCTTTTCGTATTGTTAAAGCTCATTCAACAGAACTATAATATTTTGAGTACAACGTATGAGAAGTTTCACTAGTCGCAACACTTTTATAAACACTTCTTTCATATTTAAGTGCACTTGCTAGTTCACTCGGTCTGTGCTTTAAAACGCTTTTGAGCAAGCCATTTTAATGTTTTGTAAACTTCTTTTAGTTAACGATAAAGGTTGGAACGTACGTAGCGTACGGAATTGGTGCCGTTTCTTTAATTTTGTTTGAAATCAATACTTCGTGTGCTTTATTGGAAAGCGTTGTAGCTAGTGCCTATAAAGCTAGTAAAGTATGCCATAGTGAATATTCAAGCTGTCTTTATTTACGGCCTCAATATTAATGTAGCTTTAAAAATCTACTACGAAAACGATGTTATAATCCTAAATACGAAACCTATAATATCTGCTGTATTCCAACATCAAAAACGGTATCGACAGACCGACACATCTGATAAAATTCCCCGTTCTAAATTCCAAAAGTTCAGACAACCTCAAAAATATTGAAGACATCTCACGATTTATAAAATTTCATAAAAATTCTATCAAAGATTTGTAGGTACTGGGAGAAACCGATTCTCGATGTCAAGATCATACCTTCCTCCGTGCAATCGTATTGTCGGTATGTCAACCCCCTTTTAGAGTCCGAATATACTCTCAGGTGTATTCAACGACTTCGATTATCCGTTTACAAAAGTCCTGAGCTCAATTCTCACCAAACTTGTTTAATTAAAGTTTTCGCACTCTTTTTCCCTTTAGGCGGGAAAATAATCCCTTGTTTGGAACATAGAATAGAGTGGAGTTTTGTTACAGAAAATTGTTTTTACGTAAAAATATACTGTTTCATGTCAGTTTTTCTTTGTTTTACTGGGAATACTTTTCTGTTAATAGATAAATTCATACACCATATAAACTTTTTCACGCCCTTTTTTATCGAATTTTGTATCAATACAAAAATAATATTTATTATGAATTTTATACAGCTTTTCAGGAACCTAACTACGCGCTTTAATTATGTAGGTATATTTCCGCTTATCACTTGCAAGTAAACTTAATGCGAATAATGCACCTGCATACGAGCTTTATATTGATACAAAGGTAAACAGATAGGTACCTACTTACCATCTACCGTACTCATTTAAACTCAGTTATAACAGTAGAACGAACGACTTAAACATGTTCGTTCCTCTGTTATAGTAGTATAACTTTGTTCCTCGAAACAATTTGTGCTATCAAAGATTACTTCTAAAATTCTTCTCAAAAACCTCTGTTTTAAATAGGTTGTAAGAAAAAATATACGAAGATTTTTCAACAAAACTTTCTCGCATTTTTTTGTAACAGCGACTCCACGGCACCCAATATCCAAGCCACGTTAGTCCAAGTTTTTGTAGGCACTCGGTATTTGCTTTCGGGATTCGAGTTGAACTTCCAATATGCCGGAAAGTATTCGTGCATTCGCATGTTGGGAGTGTTAAACATCTAGGAATAAGTTTTACTGCGATCAGATAGTAAACTTTACCGTTGGGACCGTTGGATTCAGATGTTCAATGTCTGTAAGTACTTTATTGCTTGCCACCCTCACCGTCGTTGAATCCATCCATATTTTCACCCTTTATATCAATTTTATTTAAAATCTGTGTATTAATTATATACCTAAAAGCTCAAAGCCAGATATTTTTTGATCGGGAAATAAAATTGACGTCTCACAGTTTTTGTATAGAAAATCTGTCAAAAATGTAATATTTACTCGCTGGATTAGACTTAAACTAGGGATAAAAGTTTGGTCGAATTCGCCCTAAATTGCATAAAATACTTATGTATTATCAAAATGTGGAGATCGTATTATTTCAGAACCCAGCTGATAATGTTTACATTATATAATTAGAGTAGGTACCTAGTTAATAATTTTTACCTTAATATTTTTTTTTTACTACCTCGTTCTACTGTTTGCAAGCGGTACTGCTGAGCATGAGGTCCTGGGTTCGATTCCCGGGTCACGCAAAGTATCTTTGAGTTTTTCAATCTGGATATTCTCAATAGCAGCCCGGAGTCTGAGTTTGTGCCTGGATGACGGCAATAGGCTCGCCCCCTATTACATAGGACTTAAACATAACTGGCGAAATGTGGGGTACACCTCTGCTTAATCCTTCGGGGATTACAGGCGTGATATTATACTATGGTAATAGTTTTTTATTTTCTCTGACGGCTGCGGTTGTGCCTGTAGGTGCTTTTTCAATCAAGCGGTAGTTTGAACATTGCTTTATGAATTTCACAGGCCTGCTTTACCATCTAAACCTGACTGAACAATTAAATGCTTCAAAGCTCACCTGTTGCTTTTAGCATAGATGTTATACCTCTACATACATATTTATATACAGCTATATAACTGGTCTACTGGCCCAGTAACCAGGAATTAATTGAAATCGGTTTTGGAAACGTTTTAAATGGAGTCGGCAAACGGTTTGCATTTGTTTTTAAGCAAGGGCGTTACATTTTGTTTGTTTCAATGAAATTAAATGAAATTGTTTATTCTGTAAATATCGGAATTACTTTTACAAGATTTTTGATACACAAAAAAATAAGCTAGATAAAGTCCATATTCCCTATCTGACTTGAGAAGAAATGGGGAATCAATACTCAGGGTTCAAAGTCTCTTTTAAAGTCATAATCTTTGTAATATGATGTGAGATTCATCAGTCTATGTAGATTGTCTAAAACGGTATTTAGAGGAAAGAACAAAACAAATGACTCCCATAGTCCTCACATTCACAATAGTAAAATTACTATAATATTTTACACCGAACCCTTCGAAGTGGCGGTCCTTGGAAGAAGCAGTGGAATTCTTTCGTCTGAAATGATAGTGAATATTTTACAAAGTAGATATTCATAAGGTTTATTCAAACAAACCGTTGAATAAGCCTAAAGAATATGTTGAGAAGCCTAAATAGAGGTGATTTATTTATTTAGATTTTCTAACGTTCATATACACTACAGAAATTACAGGAAGTAACAGAAAATAAAGATCTTAATGTCACAAACAATATTGGTAATAAATAGGCATTATCCTACAGCATTATCTTATCACCTAATAGGTGAACAATCTTAAAGTAGAGCAGTTATAGTACATTACTGTCGCGGCCTGCAACTGGGGCATTAGATTCAGCCAATGATTATATAGGATACAACCGTCTCATTTAAAAATTGAGAATAAAAAAAGAGCGCACTTATATTATTATTTTTTAACCTGCGAAACAAATTATCAAGAAGTTTAGATCGGAACCGACGAAGAGAGTCCTTATGTACATCTACTAGCTGTGACGACCAATAACCTCGATGGCAAAGCCTTGACATAACTTATATCCATAGGTATCAGGCGGTTACGTACAGTCACGAGCAAAAATATGTATACACTTAGCAAAATTCAATAACCATTTTTTCGTGGAAGAACGAATGTAAACTTTGAGATGATACCTATTTCATTATAACATGGGTTCCAAAATATTATGTTCGTTATAACATAGAATTACAATAAAAACTGTGGGAGAAAATCACTTTTAAAAGTTGCTAAGTGTATAAATACTGGTGCTTGTGACTGTGCTCCGGAACTCACCACGTAAATTAAAGAGTTTATGAAAAAAATAATTGTGAATTAAAATGTAAATAACAAGTTTGACGAAACACTTTCTCCTTTATAATTAAAACGCAAATCTTCCCTCAACTAAGACAGAATAATTTCACCAAGATAACACCAACTATCAAGTCGCAGATAAAATGATTGACAGTACTATTTCTATGATAAACAGTTTGCGAACTTAGTCTAACATTATTAAAGTTTATACAAGAATTTTAGAGTATTATATTCTTGTTAGTTTGGCGACATAACGCGTTAAGAATATTTCAAGGCTTTAATAATATCATGAACCCTTTATAACTAAAGTTATTTATACCTACTTTTTGGGAGCAGGATATAAAAGGTTTTCACTAAACTTGTCTCTTGTGGTTAGACCACTTGTCTCACCCAGAGGTCCCGGATTCGATTCCCAGTGGGAACAAAATTTTCTGGTCGGTTTGGTTGTTCTTAGTCCGGTTGGTTACCTACCACCATCTTATAATTAGTCTGTCGTCATAACAATAATGTACAATGTTAACAGCATTGTTGTGTTTCGGCAGTTGGAGGTAAGATAGCCAGTTCGACAATAATGTACAATGTTAACAGCATTGTTGTGTTTCGGCAGTTGGAGGTAAGATAGCCAGTTCGTCTGTGGTTGAGGATTCCGGGTGAAGCTCACTTCCACCTTCGGCCTGATCATCACTTACCATCACGTGAGATGCAGGCCAAGAGCATCCCCGTGAAGGATAAAAAATAATTAAACATTGTCTGTGAAGGGAGATAATAGCAACAAACCTAGAATCACTGAGACCATGATAATTTTCTACATAACACAATCATCTCGCCTGTTTGCCAAAGGGTTGTCCAGCGGTGTACTTATTAGTACACACACATTCCATATTAACACACTAACCTCTATAATAGGTAGGTATAATAAATGGCACGAGATCCAACTACAGGTGAAGAAGTCAGGATATACGTTCAACTTCTTTGGCATCTCCAAATTCTATACTACTCTATGACTATACTAACTATGAATATCATCGATGGGTATTGATTTAACAACTCAGTGTTGCCATTCTCGAAAACATACTTACCTTCTATAATAAGATATTTTTTTATAAAGAGAACTCGAATTCGACACAACACGAAGCGGTCTTTGAATTCCGTCCACATATTGGTCAATTTTCACTATTCATAAATTGTCTTTCATTGATCGATATAAAGTAATTTCCTGTACCAGCAGACAGTCATATTGGCGTACGTCCATCCAGTTTATTTATGCATTTCAGGACCATTCCTGAAATATTTGTACTACAGACGAAATAAAATTTATAATGAAGTGCAGATACAATATTTATTCGATCAAATTCCGGAGTGTCATCCTTACAAATATTATAAAACAAAGTCCTCCGCTGCGTCTGTCTGTCGTCCTGTTCGCGATAAATCCAAAAACTACTACACCGATTTTCGTGCTGTTTGCGCCAATGGATAGGGTGGTTCTCGAGGAAGGTTTTAGTATTTAATAACCAACATCAACGCGGGCGAAGCCGTGGGCATCAGCTAGTTTTAAAAGTAAGACCTTTTTCATGCCCAAATTGGATGAATGAAAAATATTTTTAGTACCAACAACTTAAAATAAATACAAAATGGTTACTTCCATCTTTTATTCAAGCGAACATTAAGTTAGTCGATTTGCAATCTCGGGTACAAACGTTAGCGACTGCTTTCTCTCACTGTACCGCAAGCTGTTACATAAGCTATGCTATTAAACAAACTGTCGCCTTTCAAGCTATTTTCGTTCCAACTTAAGATAAAATGGCCCCTTTGGGATGATTTCGATTGCCTTTTGTTGTTAGTAAGATGTATAGCCAACTAGATGTGTGATGTCGATGCCGACACATAGTTTGGAGCCCTACAAATATTATTTGATTCGAATACCTAATTATGTGTTGAATTAGTACCGATCTATTATTTTGACGTTTATTTTTGCTGGATTAATGTAATTTCAATAATGCACCCAAATCCTATTCGATTCCATTCAGAACTCAATGATGTCAGGATTTATCCCGCTTTACACGGTCGCGGTCGCAGTATTTAGTTTGGCATCCAATTTAAAAGATGAACAAGATAGTAAATGTTGGAATCGACCCTCGTAAAAATGGTATTTACGTGTCAACGGCTATTTGTATTATATGCTATTGTTTTTATTCTGTAAAAGGTATTTAAGCTGCCTTACTTAGTTAAAAAATTGCGGCATGTCCAGTCTCTTTACTTCCTCGTAGTAGCATTCGTGTTGTTTTGTGACCAACCATCCAGTATTTCATCGTTATTGTACTTTTAGACTAAAAACACGTGGCGAACCCGAATAAAAAAAATCACTCCGCGCCGCGAATCCAGTAATTGGATCCCCGCCAAGCGTCTACTCTCATGAAAATGAGTCGTAAACTTAAGAAAATTTTCCCTTGATGGGTAATATATTTTTACGTTCAATCCTTATTAGGGAGAGATCCTCGAGTCATGTCTTCATATCGGTCTGTCAGGAATGTTTGATAGCTCCCTTCGTTGGAATCAGTGAACCAAAAAATAAGGCATAATTCAATATTGGCTAGCTTTAGTGTGACAATGTTTTTGCGATAAGGTGGCTTATTCAATTTGTTGTGAGAAATACTGTGGATGTGTTTCTTTATATTGTTGGCTAAAAATAGCATAGTTTCATTTTCGTGGGCGTCTTCCTGGGACTTTCACATAAACCTAACAACATCACGCTATGTATTCCCGAGAGGTAAAGCAGAGGTGTACTTATTACTTATAGTACACCTACATTTCGCCAGTGTGGGGGCGAACCTATTGCCATCAATCAAGCACAATCTCGCAAACTCCGGGCTGCTATTGAGAAATTCCAGATGATAAAATCCAATGCTAGACCTGGGAATTGAACCCAGCACCTCATGCTCAGCAGCAGTTCACCTATGTCTACTAGAATAATGCTAATTTAAACTTTATTACGTAGAGTAGTAAAGTGTAAATTAGCTTATTTTAAATTAATTACTCTTTTAAATGATAAACTGTTGATTACAATATCACACAAAAAAATTAGTCATACTGGGGTCGGTAAACCTTTAACAGGTCCGTTGCCAACAGCAACTCACAACTTCTAAACAAACCGAATGCCTTTGTATAATTTCCTCAAACAATCTGAAGAAAATAACAAAGATTTCTTTTGTTGCCACTGGTCTTTGATGTACCTGCAAAGTTAATGGCTCGAGTGTATTTATTTGTTTGTTTTATAAATAAATAAAATATATTCTAGGAAACAATCTTTTGTTTTTTGTTGTTTTGGTCTAACATTAACAGTGTAGATTTTCAGGGTTAATGATTAGGTTGTTTCAAACACGTTTGTATATTTATTTATTTGATAATTATACAGGCTGTAAGGGTAAACACTCTTGTCATTCAAACCGTGGGTTGTTGACTTAAATATAAAAATAAATGACCAAACACAACAAAAAAAAAACGTTATTATCACTAAAAGATTTAAAAAAGTTTCTATCCGACACCGTACTCTCTAGCGAAACAGCTGACTGGCTGAGGGAGAGGTCGCGCTCGCGGCCGGTCAGGTCACATCCCGCACCCCCCGCCCGTGATGAGACGCAAGTTTGTTGCCCTAGCGCATAGGTCAACGAACTTGCGTCTCTTGTGGTAAAATGTAGATTAAAAAAAAAGAAAAAGAAAGTTGTAATTTTTCATTGATTTTACGTTCTATAAATGAAATCAAACCACTGGTTGCAAGGATAACGGTGTTCACCCTAACACCCTGTATGTTTGATAGGAGCTCTATGAATAACACATAACATAACATCACGCCTGTAATCCCCGAAGTGCTAGGCAGAGGTGCACCTATAGTACACCCACATTTCGCCAGCTGTGTTTGTTTGTTTTTCTTATTTTGTTTGTATTGTTTTGTTGCATAACTCTAAATAAAATGGAAACAAAATAATTAAGCATATTCATTGATGAGTCTGTACGGAAAAACTAAAACTTTCTCTGATTTTGAGTTAAGAATTAGAAGATGAAAACTTTTGTATTATTTAAGGTGATTCCTTCAGTGCAAACTGTGAAATACAATTTTCCAGTAACTACGTTATCTGCAACAAAAATATGTTACGCGAGTAACATTGAAGGAATTACCTTAAGTAAGAGTTTGACAAGTTCTCAATTCAAAAATCGGCGAGAGCTAGTGTTTGTTCTAAACACGTCATCAAATTCAGAGTTATGAAAAACTGCGTTCAAAGATTATCGACAGTCAATCATTTGTGTCATGTAATCATTATCCTGCCTTTAGGATCCAAATTTATTTGGGGTCGGCACAACATATATTTTTCTACTTACATACTTCTCTATTAGTCTAACATTGTATGATTGCAAATGATAAAAATATGTGCTATTAAAAAGAACTGTATGAAAAATAATACTCTCTTTGTCACTTATGTCTCAAAACAATGTCAGTATCAGTAACAAGATTCTTAGTAAATCAATATCAAATTGTTGTAACACTGAGTGGGATGGTATAGGGACAGAATTCCACTTTATGTCGTCTATAACTTGCGGGGTATCGAGACAACACCTGGGCCCTGGCATACATCATAATAACGTTGTAGTTATGTGCAAAGGCAGGTAGGTATCAACCTATCGTGTTTGTATACACCGTTATGTTTGGAACCAGGCATTATTGAAGGGTTGTATACTAGGTACTGCTAAATTGGGTTCGTCTTGTCGTTGTCATTTTGTTCTATGAGTTTTACAAAAAAAATATTGTGAAATTATTGTGTTTAACTATAAAGCAAACACTTAGTTTTTTTTTACTGTTCAATTTCATTTCAAAACCAATAAAACGTAAAAAAAAGAAAAAGTTTTTATTTACACAGTAGGTACACTGCTTAAAACACCTGCAAAAAAGGATGAAACCGAAAATGTAAGCACAAAACAAAGGAATTCCATTAGTGAGCTTATTTGGGCATCATTACATACACAATTGGATACATAAATGTCAAAGCCAACAATATAGTTAACTGCGACAAAAATCTTCAGAAGCGCCTGTAGTAATCCGTACAATTTGCAAAGCTATTGAAACATGCAAGCAACACCTAGACGCTAATTAGGCGAAGAACTTACTCTTCACACTTAAGCTTTATGTGTTACTACGGAATTCCGGGTAAGGAAATCCCCGCGAGTTTCACGAAGTTTGCATTAACCGTGTAGAGATGAAAACAAATTGTGATCTTTTGGCCGAGGGTAAACTTATAAAAAATAACTGTATTGTTTGTTTTATTAAATAAAACAGTTTGTTGTGGATTTAATTTACAATTTTAAATAAAATATCCAATCTAACACTAAACAATTTTCTAAATAATATTAAATAAAACTAACTGTACAAATAAACAACTAATATCTAAAATAAGGCGTCGAAAATTTACACATACTTACACACAATAAAATCTACCCACTAGTTTGTTGTTGTTGTATTTGTTTTATTAAATAAAACAGTTGAATAAAACTTTTAATTCTTATTTTATTATTAAGAGCGCTATTACAAAATCGAAGTGCAGATTTAGGTAAATTTGACGGGGCGCGGCAAAGATGCGCTCGTGTGAGTCTATTGAAGTACGCTACGCACACATGCAAACCGGGCGTGATCAACTTGATCCTTTCCACTTTACTTTTGAAATAAATTAAGTTACTGTTATTTATAGTTCGTGTTACTGTTATTTTTAGCATTGCATACAACAATTGTTTAAAAATATTATTTTACTTTAAAAAAAGTTTTTTTTTTTTTCAAGCAAGATTAGATAGTTGCCTATGTTATTAAATACTTTTTGTTAAAATTTGGAAAGTAAATTCATAGATAAAAAATAGAATTTCGGACGAAAAATTGTCAATAACTATCTGTGTTACGGAATTATTTTTGGTGTATTACTAAATGAAACATAAAAAATTGACTTATACATTCCAAAGTTCAAGATACAGTTGTACCATGGACATTTTTATAAATGATTAAATTACTGTATCTTTGATGTAACAAAGCATCAAAAGACGCCCAAAAGCTAAATTTTATGAAACATCCTTTACAAAGACAAGTTTTTTACTGATTTGTGTAAACAAATTGAAATATTTATTTAAAACACTGTCAAGATATATAATGAGACTTTCTCGGACATATTTTTTTTTTAAGTTTGAGGCTATAACTTAATCATAATCACACATCAAAACTAGCGTCAAACGCTCAAATTCAAGAAAAATTGTAATAGCCCTCTTAAGGATCTTACAAGATAACGACTTAATATTCCCTGATGTGTGTCTGACGTGTCGGTGACAGGTGACAGTTGACAATTTATGGTAACGTTCCGATACTACAATAACAGGTGTGTGATTTTTGCATTTGGAATAGACACTAAATTAACGGGAACTTCGAGGAGCTCGTGGCTAATTAATAACAGCCGCACATGTCGGTCCATCAGGTTAACCTACGCTCGCTGGGGTTGGTCTCTGGATGGTTGACCATCTTTACATACTGAGGCTCCTCCGTGCCTCGGAAAGCCCGTTGGTCCCGGCTGTCATTCGTGGTTCTTTGACAGTTGTTACGGGTCGTCAGAAGCCCGAAAGTCTGACAACCAGTCTTACCAAGGGGTATCGTACTACCCAGTTACTGGGTTGTGGAGCTCAGATAGACAGTCGCTCCATGAAAAATATTGATATTCAGCTGCATCCGGTTAGACTGGAAGCCGACCCCAACATAGTTGGGAAAAACCTAGGCAGATTGATTATGGTTACGTGAACTTCGAAAAGTACAAAATCCTCTTATTAAAACCATAAGTATTAATTAAGGCACATTTAGATGTATGATGATAAATAAATAAATAAATAATTAAAAAAAAAAAAAAAAGACAAGTTAAAAAAATACGTTAGTGCAGAAGAATGTAATTTTTTAAGTTTATGTCGGCACTTTAAATAAATTATTTAAATCTTACCTGAGCTCCCGAAATTCGTAACTGCCTGCTTAATTACACGATTTAAAGTTTTATACCTCTGAAAATGTTTACCACCTCTGTACAAACTGCAACTGATTAAAGTAGCTGCAAAGAACTATTGCCCAAAGTAGTCTTAAATTGGTTTAGACCCAACGCCACTGTTCTTAGAAGATAATGGCTTAGGTACCTTCTTACCTATTCCCAAGAAATGCTTAGAAAAGCTATCTAAAATTTTCCTCTAGAGAACCACTCAGCAATTTTACTGCGCCAGTTAATAAACTTTTGATCTTCGTTTTTCATCATGAACTCTTTAAAAATCTATTAAGCGACGATTAGATGGTTGTTAAATTTGAAACTTTATGGGTGCTTTAATTTTATATTGTGGCTCTTCGTTTAGGATTGAATTTATGTAAGACGTCAGCTTTTTTTTCAATTTGAAAGCAATTACTTTAAAAAATTTAATTGAATCTGTCATAAACATAATAGACGTGAATTATCCAAACTTTGCTTGGGTTGACATATTCTAGAAACTGGAGTCACGCGCCACCACTCAAGTCCGATAGACGCGGCGCTAGTGTCAATGTCATTGAATAAAAATGCGTTTAAAAAAAAAGTAGTTCCACAAATTTTCGCCGGACTTCTGTGGTGGCGCGGACTTTTGTCACTCTCGGTTATTTTCTTTGCGACATGACAATAGCGGTCATTGACCCACCTACATCTTCCTAGCATTTTAGATTCCAAAAACTGAAATATAGTCCGTTAACGTCCTGAATCGATATCTATCGTGATCTTCAACATGTTCCAAAACCAAAAATTGTATATTGTTTGAATTCCAAACTCAAACTCAAACTCAAATTCTTTATTGCATTCATGTGTACAACAGCTGTTACATAGGTACCTATATAAAGTAAGATCCAACATGAAACTCGGTTAGGGCACGGCAACAAAGATTGGACAAAACAAGCATCCAGTGAGTAGGTACACTGGATTGCAAGTTTTATAAACAAATATAATGATTATCGATAATGTTACTAGTATTAGGTTTATGTAGTTATTCTTATAATATCATAGGTTAAATTATTTTATTTACGTGAATTAATTATTATATTTAATTAATTTGTTTTAGTTATTATTTATTACATTAATTATTTTATTTTATTAATTTGTTTTGTTATGTTATGTGTAAGTGTATGTATCCTCCGAAGAAATATTAAGGAAAGGCAATGACCGCTATTGAGACGCTAAAACGCGACTACTATAGTAGGTAACCTAACGTAAGGTAACGGAGCACCCCATTGAAAAAACCGGCCGTGTAACAAAATAAGGCTTTTCCATTTTTGATCAGGCAACCCTTATTGTGACAATAATAAAAACCCCAACAACCCACAACATAAGTTACCGGAGTAATAATCACCCCTCTGCCCTTATCCCAATTTATTTGGGGTCAGAGCGTTTTTTCCGTCCACACATCTATCAGCCATCACCCTTTTGTGCACTGGCTTCCTTGTTAGCGCCTTTCACACAATCTGTCTATCTTTTCATAGGTCTGTTTTTTTTTCCATAAGTTTAGACATTTACACTTCAATTTTAAGGCAATATTTTAAACACGAAATTCTAACCATTATACTTCTTGACCAGTCGACCTTGAAAAGGCCGCTGGAATCCGCTGGATGCGAGAAGCACAGAGCCGGTCAAAGTGGCGGTGCTTTGGGGAGGCCTATGTCCAGCAGTGGACGTCTTTTAGTTGAAATGATGATGGTGACTTTTTCATTTTTTCTTCAAGTTTAATTATCTTCTTGTTTTTCGATATGGTTAGCCTAAATGAAGAAGTATCATGGTTAGAATACGTGGTTAAAATATTGAAAATTAGTTAAATTTCAGCCTGTGGATTTTAACTTTTTGGGTATTCACGCATGTATTTATAAACGTTGCATGTCAATAATAGTGACGTAAAATCCACAAGGGTTGAATTACAAGTTAAAATGTTGGGTATTTTTCTCCTAATTACTACGTTCGATTCGAAAAGCCGATGTCGAATTCTGTCATTATCACTTCCTTTCTTTCTCTAGTCATTTAAGCACATCATTGAACATAGTAATTAACTTAGCAAATTAGAATTTAACACATTCATGAATTACCCTAGCTACAATAAAGATTTAAAAAAGGAAAACAAATATCAAAAGCGTAATACATAATCCTACTAATATTATAAATGTGAAAGTTTGTGTATTGGGATGTTTGTTAATCAATCACGCAAAAATGGCTTTATGGATTTGGATGAAATTTGGCAAACAGATAGTTTTTAACCTAAATTAACACATACGAGTAGGATACTTTCTATCGCAATATTCCCACTGGATCGAGACTTAGGTGGAACAGCGGGGCGCAGCTAGTAATAATAAAATATGGGGGTTACAATTTAAGAGTTCGGTTTTATTCTCATAATTACTACGTTCGATTCGGAAAGCCCATTTCTGGTCGAATATGTCATTATCATTCCACGACCTTCGAATTTATCTGTCTCACGACACCCATGGGGTGACGTAGGTGTATAATGAAATGAAAGTGAAGGGCGTTAATTCCAGCATTCCGATACTACTGGGATCCATTATCTCAGGAAATGTATTAATTAATTTAATTACTGTTCTGTGCAGATTTAAAAATGAAAACAAATATATCCAAATTGTCTACTTACATTTTTTCGTTTTGTCTATGAGAGACGTCCAATTTCGCTTACAAAACTACTTGTGTCGTAAGCGCCAGGTTGACTGGAACGCGATCTGGTACCGTATTACATATTAAGGTTCTTACATACTGGGGCGAATCGTCGCGCAACGCGACGCCGCCGCCGCATTGTTCGCCGTGTAGTTTTCTCAGAAATTGTTTTTTTAAAAAAAGCGTCGCGCGACGAATCGCCCCAGTCTGTAAGAGCCTTTAATGCCATCATTATTCCATTGCGAAAAAAGGATGGTACCATCGGCCTTGTATAGCTCCATCCCTCACTCACACTGGACAAATGGTGGCATGAATACGTCATAATACGGCCCCTGACTACCTAGTTCCAAACGTCTCAGTGAATTACCTACTCTGTGAGAAAAAAGGTCCGTTTTACCCCCGGGGGCCCGCAATACCCCGGCTTATATAAAATACTTCCTAAAGTTTGGACGTGCATAAAGTAAGTAGGTATTACTGCTCCTGATAGCTTCGGAAATTAAACTTCTTTAAGTCTTAAATTACTGTCAGACCGCATCTTCAGCAAACTGCAAACTGAAATTACTCACATTAAAATCTAGACAGCTGACTGACGAAATGTTAACTCAAATCTTTGTAAGGCTAGCTACACACGTAATTGTGCGCTTGTCATGCATGCAAACAATCCTTTTTGTGGGAGCTCGAGTTAGCTTGTGTGGGCTAATTCTACAAAAAGCAACCTAATTGTAGATGCTGAAATAAGCTGGCGTGAAACGCTGGCTTGAAAAGTATGTAGACACAATGGAGTCTGCATAATACTGTTCAAACTTTTTTCACATAGTGGAAAAGAGAAGCCATAACTTTGTTAATATTTTTTAAGTAGGTAAGTTGTAAACTTTGCAACACATTACATTAGTGAATAGTTAACCAGATAAAACTTGTCATAATACAATATGACTATATCTTGTTTTATTACTTAAAATCAACTTTGAATAGTTTAGATATCATGATTGCATAAATGGTTTAAGTTAGATTATAAATTAGGCAATTTGTCAAGTGATATAGGTGTTGTGAACAAATTTTAGGTGTCCATATTTTAGCCCAGATTGCTCAAATTGCACTTTACGATAAGCCAAAACCTATTTCTTATAAGCTTATTGATTAATTACAGACTTGGAAAGTTAAATAAATTAATAATCAATTCTCAACGCGTAACAGGTTTACTGGTGAAATTGATGATACAATTATAGGTTTGTTAACGATAATGATCTCAACGGGAACCTCGTGAAGGCCGAGAAAGATAAACAAATCAAGTATCTTGACTTGGCTCACGAGGTTGTCGACATGTGGGATGTGGACTCTGCGATCATTGTGCCGATAGTCGTATCAGCCAATGGCTTAATTGCCAAGAGCCTCGACCAACACCTAAGGAGGCTCTCGTTGGGCAGCTGGATTAAGGGCTTGACTCAGAAAGCTGTACTCATTGTTAGGAGGTTCCTCTCTCTGGAGCCCTGACCGCCAGTAGCTTGGACCCTGTTCCCAATACCGGTGGGCTACTATTTTTTATATTTTTAAATGTTTTATATATTTTTTTATTCTAATATTTAAAAATATAATTTATATGTGTGAAAAATGAAATAAAGATAAAAATGATCTCAATAAATAAATTATCAAAAAATCTTTTTACAAAAAAAACAACCGACTTCCAAAAAAAAACCAAAAAAAGTGAAAAATTACTTTAATTTCGTAAGTCGATGTCGTTGCTTTTGAATTTTAGTTTTTTGCCACGGACTTCTGAAAATAAGGTAACCTTCACTTTTTAAAAGTTTTTATTTTTCCTTTTTTAGTGGTGTTACAAATTCGAATACCACCTGCTATGTAAATAACAGTGACGGAGTAACTTAAAACATCGTCCACATAACTATGTGGACGATGTTTTAAGTTACTCAACTCAACAACAACGACCAAAATTTTTCCCACTTAGTATAACTATACTAAGTGGGAAAAATACGTAAATTGTAACTAATTCAAAAACTACGCAAACTTAATAAAATTCTACGGGACCACCTCTAAAGCATGATCTAGCAAACAAACAAAGAATGAACAAAATCGATCATAATTGGCGGAGTAATCGCGTAACAAACACAACAAAAAAAAAAAAGACGAATTGAGAACCTCCTCCTTTTAAAAACTCGGTTAAAAAGAGCAAACTTTGCGTTAGAGCAGTGTACCTAACTATGCATTTCCTCTCCTACCAAAGGTAAATCAACAAACCATTCCAACTGTAAATACATCTTCAAAACATTAACAATTATAACTAAAGTACCTATAACCTAACTCAATCAAACTATTAACATTATCCTAAATATTGAAAGCATATCGATTAACCCCAACTAACTCCTTGAAATACAAACGCAAAATTGATACAAGTTGGTGCGCCCCAGCATCGGTTTTCGACCAAGTTAGATTAGATATGGGGAGCTCAACACGTCGAAACTTGGCTCTAAACACTAATGGCTTACATCCCGTAACACACCTAGTACGACTCGAAAACTCGTAATCGGGTGGGAATTTATTGTATATGGGTACTTAATGTAGGTATGAATTTAGTAAGTTACACTCACTACTTACAAGGGTTGTGTGAGAGTATCAAATAGAAGACGGATAGACATGTGAAGTAGCTAAAACAAAACTGACAGCTTGAGAACGTCGCTAGAAAAAATAATATTTTGATAATGAGATTTGTTAATGTATATTTCATCACCCGCCTAGCCTTTTCCCAACAATGTTGGGCTCGGTTTCCAGTCTAACCGGATGCAGCTGAATACCAGTATTTTACATGGAGTGACTGCCTATCTGACCTGCACAACCCAGTAACTGGATAATCCGATACCCCGTGGTAAGACTGGTTGTCAGACTTTCGGTCTTCTGACGACCCGTAACGACTGTCAAAGATCTAGGAATGATAGCCATGACCAACGGCTTATCAAGCTTTCCGAGGCACGGAGGAGTCTCTGTATGTAAAGATGGTCACCCATCCATGGACCAACCCCGACAAGCGTATCTTAACGTGATAGATTGACCCGGGCGGCAGTTATTACTTAGGCACGAACTTGTTTATCTATTTATTTATTTACCTATAAATTAAAATCGCTTTCCGTGTGAACCTGTTCCGCTGTATGTGTGAACGCGTTATTCTTCTCAACTACGCAACATAATTATTTTGATGTGTTTTCACTATCATTTATAGAACTTTCATAAAATATAGATATCTCGATGTTTCGTCACCGCGTTGTAAAAAGCGTGCGAAGAAGGAGCAGGTCGCTAGTCTATCACCACAAATTATAAAACAAAGTCCCCCCGCCGCGTCTTGCTGTCTGTCTGAACGCGATAACCTCAAAAACTACTGAACGGATTTTCATACGGTTTTCAACAATGAACGAAATGATTCATGAGGCAGGTTTAAGTGTATAATTCATTAGGGTTCGGGTTGTGTAAATTGGCTGAAATATGTCAATGATTGTTGAAGATGTCGGAAAAAATCAAGCCGACTGGGAGCTATAATCCAATAGTTATATGAAAACAATGTATTAAGGAAATATACCTCCGAAATTTGTTAAGGGGTCATTGTTCTCATAATTTTGAACTTCTTTCACTTTGGGACCAACCCCGAAACGCGAAAAAAAATCAGCTGTGTCCTACATTTTAAAAGATCTAATAAACAACACATAGGATATTTTTTATCACGGTAATAAATGTTCCCGTGGAATACTTTCCGACCTTCACGCGGACAAAGCCGCGGGCAAAAGCTAGTTTATAAATATAGCATTATGGCATCTTGGTACAAAATACGATCTTATTCTTAAGCATTGTTTTAAAAACCAACTTTCAGAGAAAAAGAGGTCGGTCTTTTCATTTAGGAGAATAAGATTTCTCTCTGACAGACAGCATTAGACGGGACTGAAAAGAACAAGGTAATTCTTAAGCAGCTTTGTAGATTTTTTAAATCTATAACAAGGCTTTATACGTAGTTCGTGGTTTTTAATCATGAAAATGTTAACTGCACGCCTTAAAATTCACTAAACTTTATCTTAACTTGATAAAACAATTTCCATAATTTTGATGGCAGTAAAATTTGCATATCGGAACAGTAACCTGTTATGTAATTAAAGCCTCCCGTGTTTTCAATTTGATATCTATTGTGTCTGCGGCTTCAATTTGAGAACTGCGATGTACTTGAGTACAAGACTTTGGACTCGAGTACAAGGACTTTGATTCTTTGATGTGATCGTGACCCAGAAGTCAGTGGATTGTTCAAGACTTCTGTTTGAATTTTAATGGCTCTCCAATTATTTATTTACTCTCTTAATCTAAGTGTGAAAGTCTTGAAAGTGATTGTCAACTTAGGAAAATTATAAAAGTTGAGTGTTTTTTTTACCTTTGTTTTTCTGTACATAACGCGTTGTGACAGTTGGTTTGTTTTGATTTCACGCCTCATTATCCTGAAACGGCCAAACGTAATATTTAACTTTATGCAAAATATTTACATTTAATTGTAGGCCTAAATCTCTTCATAACCATGTGCTTCCCAAAATCTAAAACCCGGAGCCTCTAGGCGGCTTTCCAACAAAAGCAATACAAGCCTCAGTACGGCCGACCAACACACAAACTGGCCCTGAACTGGTCCATTCACGACAGCCGGTGCACCTATATACATAGCCTATAGGTACTCCGACTAGTAACCTCTTTTATGTGGCCTTGAGTTGCATCCCATTCTGATGGACGAAACGTTTCCGATTTTGTTGAAGTCATTCCGTTTTGTAGTAAGATGTTAGTTTTACCGTTATAACGTTTTATGTGCAAATATTGGTTCATCTGGTGAAATGTGGGTGTTCATTTCACCAGATGAACCAATATTTATAGTAGTATACCGATAGGACACCTCTGCGTAACCCTTCGGAGAATACAGGCTAGATGATAAGTTATAACAATTTGTTCATTATTACTTTGCTTAGGACCTATTTTTTTTAAATAATATAGAAATTGTAAACACTTCATTGAACATGTAAAAGCCCGTTAAAAATGTTACTATAAAAGGTTTTTCTTTAAAAAATCTTTGAAAAGAGTACCTACATTAATGGAATTGAAAAAATTACAATGACCCCGTAAAATCACAACCAACGTACCTACTCCGTTAATGTTCGTCAATTTGTTTGGAAGATCGAATTTTATTTTGTTATTTAATTCAGTAACCTACTCGTGTACTGTTACCTAATTAAAGCCTTTTTTGTATGCCATTATCTATGGCGAAACATTGAGACCATTATCTAAAACCTAACACCATACAAACTCCATTTTTTACGGTAAAATCTGCCAAGCCTTTTCCCAACTATGTTGGTGGAGTCGGCTTGCAGTCTAACCGGATGCAGCAGAATAGCAGTATTTTACATGGAGTAACTCTGACCTCCACAATCCAGTAACTGGGTAATACGATACCCCTTGGTAACACTGGTTGTCAGACTTTCGGGCTTCTGACGATCTTCTGTCCAAGATCCACGAATGACAGCCAGGACCAACGGCTTAACGTGCTCTCCGAGAAACAGAGGAGTCTCGGTATGTATTTGAAAATATGGTCAGCCATCCACGGACCAACCCCGGTAAGTGTAGCTTAACCCGATAGATCGACCCGTGCGGCTGTGATTACCTAACCACGAGCTCCTTCAATTTTTACAGTAAACTCATGTTTTTACAAATCAATTATCTTTTATGGAAATAAGAATTGCTTTCTTACTTTAAAATCTTTTAAAACAGTATTTTCTGTATTACTGAAGTACTGTAGCTACCTAATCCAAATTGAAATCCATCCACCTTTCACAGATAGGAACAAGGATAGTAGCCGACATGAAGTCAGCAGCTTTATTTCACAATAGCCATACCTTTCAGAACCCAATATCGTACTTGTAAGTGCTCCGTATTGAATTATCAGAACTGTACTGCACTCACACGTTCAATAACCGTATGTCTCATTATAAATATCTGATTTCCTTGCAGATACTATGTTATACTACACTGTAATTTAAACCTTATTTCAATGACGATAAGTCATACGACGCGCTCGTGATTTGCAACTGCGGTGTAGTACAGTAACCTATTTTGCAACATTGCTCCATTTTTAATTTTTAATTCTTTTTACCTATTGTAATTGTATTCTCGGTGCATCGTATTCACATGTAGTTATATAATTGATGTATACCAAATATTGATAAAAATTTTTTTTTTAAAGAGTAACGGTGGATTTTCTTGCCCATTCTTCTCCATACGAAAACTACCTTTTGGAAGGGGCAACTAGAATCAGCTCTATTTCTATGTATTTGACGTTCAAAAGTGCCTTTAATGTGCCTACTTGAAATAAATTATTTGACTTTTTTGACTTTTTTTGACTTTATTAAATTAAAAATATATTAGTTTTTATGCAATGTCCTTGTGATTACTTGATAATGATGATACCTAGCTGTAGGTAATGATAGCAATCTTGTTTTTTATTATTTAATGTAAATTTTTGCATATATCAACAGTTAGAGACGCCACGAGTGAATTCGCTAAGCGGTCCTTCGCATTCGTTGCGCGAGCTTTTCTTACGCAACGAACATTCATTCACGCAACGAATGCTTGAAATATAAATTCGTGAAGCGAATGCTCGCGGTGAGCACCGTCCTATTGTGGTTTGAACATTTCAAAATGTATTGCAATAATTTAATCTGTTCAGATGACAAGAGCGGCTTCTGGGGGTTATTAAGTTAGTGTAGATTTCTGCAACTTTCTAACATGACAATGTAGCACTACTCATCCCAGCGTTTCTGCAAGTTTTTTTTGGTAGTAAAATACCTCTAGAGTATTTCACCCTTTCACCTATGCGCTAGGGCAAAGAAACTTGCGTCTCAACACGGGGGTGGGGGGACGCGGGACGTGACCTGACCGGCTGCGAGCGCGAACCCTCCCTCAGTCAGTCAGCTGTTCCGCTAGCGAGCACGGTGTCGGATTGAAACTTTTTAAAATCTTTTAATGTAAATAACGTTTTTTTTTTGTTATTATTCGGTCATTTATTTTTATATTTAAGTCAACTACCCATGGTTTGAGTGACAACAGTTTTTAATCTTACAACCTGTATTTTTTCTATGCTCATCTCAGCGGAATTTCATCAATATCAATTCTGTAGTTTTCGTGTGAAAACATTCATAACCAATCATCAAAGACACAAAAATTTTACTCCCAACTTTATATGGATAAAAAAAGAAAACTAAAGTTAATTGCATCCTGTTTTCCTGCTAATCCAACAGAAAATAATAAGACCAGCTTGCTCTCATATGCAGCAACCATTACCATATCCTAACAGTAATTTCCTTACCGTCTGCATCGTTTCTACAACACCTGCATACATAGTTGTCAAACCAGGTAAACGCATCGCGGTGTTATATATTTTAATTTTATACATAGCCAGGTCTACCAACAGCTCCCTTATCGGAGAAAATTTACATAATACCGAACACGGCTGCAAACGCTTTTGATATTGCGCCACAGATTATAGCGGTATAAGCCTTCGTCTTTGCAACACTCAATGAGATCCCGCCGAGGCCGGTGCGGCGAAATAATCTCTTCTAGTGGATATTATTATGGGACAGTACGTTTTCGCTTCAAATTAAATTGGTTTTGTTATGCTGTGTTGTAGTTTGGTTTAGTGGAATGGGGTTTTGAAGTTTTATGCTAATGTTTGGTATAGCTTTTATGGGTTTCTGTTTACCTACGTGCAGTTCTGGTAACAAAGACTTTAGGACGAATGATGTTTTTATATGTACCTGTTAAAATACAAGTGCTAGTTAAGTTGTGAAAAAGTGCTGCATTTTACAAAATCACATATCATCATTATTGAAAAAAATACTTGCTGTAGAAAAAGTCTGACTTTCCACTTAGTATGTAAGTGGAAGGTCGGACTACAGCAAGTATTTTTTTATTTATTTATTTATTTATTTATTTTCAAATAATCAGATAACAGAGATCCGTAGTGTTAGTAAAGTACCTTATACCTAGTGTTAGTATATACATAAATTAAAAAATTAAAAATACATTTTGGGTGTGAGTCGTTTTGTAAAGAAGACGAACCCGGTTTCTCAGCCGGTCATCCTCTCCACAAAATGCCTCCTAAAAGGGGAAAACACATTCTCACTCACTGTTTCCAGAATGCTGTTGCCACTGGCCCGGGTTCTAGCTGCCACCGACGCAATTTTCTTCCGCACAATTGCATGGAACCCGTCAGTACGGTTCTGCGTAAACATCTCTGACGCACTACAGAACCGGGGCAGTCTCAAAAGCATTCTAAAAACATTGTTGTACTGGACGCGCAGGATATCTAGCGACCTTTTGGTGTAGTTGATCCACAGACCACCCGTGTACAGACCCTGGCAATACGCTTTGAAAAGCGTTATTTTTACCTGGTCCGTGCAGCGAGCGAATCTACGAGCCAACATATTACCGCGGACCGCCAAAGCCCTGCGCTCCCTCTCAATGTCCACATTGTCCTTTAGGTCGTCGGTAAGCATATGTCCCAGATATTTGAATTGTTTAACTCTTCTTATGCTCAAGCCATTTAGGGTAAAGTTAGGTGAATAATCTGTACACCTACCGGCGACCCCAAAGACCATGTACTCACATTTCTTCACGTTATACACGAGCCCATGCCTAGCTGCGTAGTCCTCGCAAACTTTCAACATCTCTCCAATAGAACCTGCAGTCGGGCCCAGCAGCACCATGTCGTCTGCATAGCTGATGCTGTTAATATTTACACCACCCACCCGACAGCCAACACGCATACTGCTTTTTAATAATGATGTTTTGAGATTTTTTTAAATGCAGCACTTTTTCACAACTCAACTAGCACTTGTATTTTAACAGAAATATAAGTCCTTTTATTTCGATTGATTTTATATTTTGTAAAATCATCATCGCCTAGACTTTTCCAAACTATGTAGGAGTCGACTCAGCATAAATGAATGCAACTTTACATGAAGTCCTCATCTGACCTCCAAAATCCAGTTACAACTAATATTTTATATAAATGATAGGAAGCCGGTTTATTAAATGGTTTTCTCTGGCAATAGAAATACAACATAAAGACCTAGCAGTGGTTTGAAAATGGGTTACAAGACTTGAAGATCTTGAGTGTAACATGAGAAAAGATGTAACTCATGACAAAACATTAGGTTCTAATATAAGCGATTATTCAGAAAACACGAACGCACCCACTGTCGGTGCGACAACGTATACAAAATTTTGTTAAAAAATTTAAAAGAGTAACTATGGAGTTCCCTGCCCATTATTCTCCATACGAAACTACCTTTTCGAAGGGGCAACTAGAATGAATCCTATTATCTTATAAACGTTGTCTTTCAAAAGAGCCTTTTACGTCCCTAAATTGCCATACCTAAATGACTTGACTAAAGCGTTCGACTTTGCCAAACACAATGAATGCAACAGTCGGAGAGGAGCTCGTGGCTAAGTAATAACAGCCGCACGGGTCGATCCGTCAGGTTAAGCTACGCTTGCCGGGGTTGGTCCGTGGATGGGTGACCATCTTTATAAATCGAGACTCCTCCGTGCCTCGGAAAGCATGTTAAGTCGTTGGTCCCAGCTGTCATTCGTTGATCTTTGGCAGTCGTTACTGGTCGTCAGAAGCCCGAAAGTCTGACAACCAGTCTTACCATGTAAAATACTGGTATTCAGCTGCATCCGGTTAGACTGGAAGCCGACCCCAATATAGTTGGGAAAAGGCTAGGCAGATGAATGAATGCAACAGTCGCGTATTCGCCCAATGATCGCGTTTTGGCGCGATGATCGTTTATATTAGGACACAGCCGGAGTGATGCCAGTTTGAAATATCTCTAAATAAGAAACACCTAAAAATAAGTATGATTTCATGTTTACTAAATTTTTCAAGCCAAATAATAAATAAAATTGTGTATACAGAATAGATGTTGATTCGTTGTTTTATGAAGTGATTGAAATCCATTCCAGCGAAAAATATTCGGCTATTGTTTATAGTTATTTTTGGCGTCCAAATAATGCTCTTGCTAAAGTAAATACCTATCGGTTGATGTTTTTTAGTAAATATTTGGCGATACAATCGTCCATTAGTCATAACATAAACGTGTTTCTTAACAATAGAGTTTTGAAGATATCGATAAATTAGTGAACTGTCGGATGAGAAGGAAGGCGAGCAAAGGGCCTAGACAGACAAACTGACATTCTATCAGTGTTAATGCTGCGATGATGGAAAAGTTAAAGATGAATTGGATTGACATAAGCTGGCTGTTGTAACTGTCAAACGAGATACTTTTAAACTTCATGATTACACTAATACGTACAAAAATTATTTGAGGCAAATCTTAAACTTTTAATTTTATATTTAGTATTTAAAATCACTGTGTGGAGTGACGAAAATGGATAATATGATATTAGTATATAAGGGGAAGCTTAAAAGTGGCGAAATATTTTTCCGAAAATTTGGCTATGGATGCCTTTTTGAATTTTGAAAAAATTTCTCTCCGTCAATTCTGTTGCTGTTCTTCTAGTGTTCCCTCTTGATTTTCCTTCTTCTGTGTATGATGATTATAAAATATACTTGTTTGTTGTACTTGGCTGTCTTGTTGTCTTGTTGGATGGTGGTTTATGTGGTAAATTTCTTCTTAGGTTCCTTTTTTATTGGGCGCCAGTGTACCGGGAGACCCCTCTACCCTCCGCTAGCTCGCTTAGTGAGGGTCTCACCAGACAACGTTGAATAATAAGGTAAACACAGTAGACGATAGGAGGAACGGTTTATTACTGGTTACACACACATGATTATATAAATATAGTATATCACAGTATTTAGAAGGATGATGATTATATAAAAATTACAGACAGTAACACGCTCGGTCAAGTCCAAAGATGAAGTGTCCAGCAGACTGGAAAAATACTGCACGGGAGTTTGTGGCGTTCTGAATTCAAATTGAAAATCCGTAGTATCCTTCATTTATTCAAACTAGATTCAAGGTAATAGTCTAAAGTCAATCAAAGCCTTTGTTTAAAATTAAATAAAAATAAATATTATTTGTAGTTCTGGTTACATTTTCGATTTAATGGCGACGATAAGTGACAGATTACAGTTCATTTCGTTCATTCAGTTAATGTGATCAGATTAGTATGAGTATTCCTTATTTTTGAGGTACAGGAGATAACCATGGAGGCCACCATATTATTTATTTATTTATTGATATGGCACTTCAACCAAAGCACTAAAACATACACAAATAAAAATTACATACAGTTTAAGGTATTGTGAATTCGTCACATA
Source organism: Lithophane socia (assembly GCA_947522985.1). NCBI lineage: Eukaryota > Metazoa > Arthropoda > Insecta > Lepidoptera > Noctuidae > Lithophane > Lithophane socia. The sequence continues at coordinate 6,564,706 of OX383267.1, forward strand.
CAGAAGTGCACAGCACTATCTATAGAACAACATGCAACATTTATTATTAGTGTTATAGTATAGATAGATTAATATGTTCTTTTGTAGGTATAGTATTTTTTCCGAAGCAGATTCTTATTGTGATTCTTGATTTGTGGGTAAAAATAATTATTAGTCTGAAAACACTGATATTAGTTGTCATTCGCTCATTCACTCACTTATGTCACTCGTCGCCATAGAAACCTACTGTTACGTTCAAACGTTGAGCTCTTTGGTGTGTTATTGTTTGTTTGTTTATTTATTTGTTTATTAAACGCTTAGCCGCACATTTTTTGCACTTTAAGCTCGATATACACATTCTTGAAAGCGATATCTCATTGACGATTTTGATTTTCTTACTGGACTTACGATACGTGTCAGTTTATCGGTAATTGGATACGATATTGCGGTGCTCTGATGATTGAAATCGTACATCATTGTTTCGGTGAATCAAATGTGTTTTACGCTTGCCACGTATTTAGAGACGTTATTGGATTTTCCATTAGGAATTTCGTAGTAACAGCCCGGAGTTTGGAAGTTGGCGGTGTGATACCGCCGTGCCTCGGAAAGCACGTTAAGCCGTTGTTTGTTTGTTTATTTATTGTTTATTAAACACTTAGCCGCACATTTGTTGCACTTTAAGCTCGATATACACATTCTTGAAAGCGATATCTCATTGACGATTTTGGTTTTCTTACTGGACTTACGATACGTGTCAGTTTATCGGTAATTGGATCCGATATTGCGGTGCTCTGATGATTGAAATCGTACATCATTGTTTCGGTGAATCAAATGTGTTTTACGCGTGTAACGTATTTAGAGACGTTATTGTATTTTTCCATTAGGAATTTCGTAGTAACAGCCCGGAGTTTGGAAGTTGGCGGTGTGATACCGCCGTGCCTCGGAAAGCACGTTAAGCCGTTGGTCCTACGCCTGATCTCTCTCCGGTCGTGTCGGATTGCCGTCCCATCGGACTATGAGAGTGAGGGAAGAGAGAGTGCACTTGTGTCTGCGCAAACACTTGTGCACTATAATATCTCCCGCGCCGATGGCTAGTCTCCGTTGAGATTGGCCGCCGTGGCCGAAAATACGGTCTGGAGGACTATATATTTAGAGACGTGCATTGAGTGAATTATCCGCGCAACTACAAAGCATCTTGATGGAAAACAACATGACGTGTTCGATCATTCAGTCTCCTTGAAAATGGCTAAATTGTGCTGTTCCACGCATTTTGTTGGGACTGCTAATACTACTTCGTCTGTGGGACTGCCATGGCTTATAATTATTTAGGTTTTTGAAATAAATGCTTTAAGATTGAATAAAAAAGGCGTACCTAAAATGTTTGTGAGAGATTTGTTTTACTTTCCTTTACACTGATTGCCTTACTAGTATGTGGAATTATTCGATAAGTTACAAGCATCTGGTAGACCCACTCCAGTTAGCTATCCTAAGTCAGCCTCTCCACCAGAGACGTGCCTTGCGATAGAGGTGTATCTAATAGGATCGTTTGATTTTCATAGCATAGTTTGATTTCATTCTGCCCTCCCAGTCTTCGTACATTTTAAGCTGGCCCCAGCCGCTGCCGAACCTAGTGGCGAGTTATGCCACATAATGTTGTTATTTATGTTGCTAAATCTAGTCCAGCCAATTGTTACAAAAATCGAAATTCGTTACTGAGCAAATTATGTATAAAAACGCCCGACACAAAATGATTCGCAATCAATAGTTTTTTTAAGTGTAACGGATTAAAAATGCCAGGAAAAAGATTTTTTTTTTACCGAATATACAAGAAACTGCTACTTTGTCTGAAACAGGAGGAATTCTTTCAAAATGTAGGTCAAAAAGTACTTTTAAATGCACCATGTGCAGCTTAGTAACGTAATCGTTTTAGTAAGGGTACGCATGTATGTACCTTGGTCATGGTCCATTGGACTTTGATTCGTTTGACGCGTTCGTCTCAGATAAGTTTGTTTTCACCTTTTTAAGTATAGATAAAAGAAAATAAGTTTTAATTCAAAACTTACGAAACCAATATTTCAAAAAAAGCTTTACAAATACATGTTAAATATTTCACAAAAACCTATAAAAATCTTCGCAATAAGTGCCATAACTCGAACGTATACGTTATTCTAATAAAACGCTGGATGCAAACTTTAAACGGAATAATGGCGAGAATTTAATCGACTGAACAAACATATGAATGGGGATCCTCGCCTTTTGTTACCAACGTTACAATATATGAGATGTAATTCTTCAACGGCTATGCCGCGACGCCAAAGTTACGTCGAGTGGAAATTTGAAAAGTTTCTTTATGCTCTCGTTATTTTCAACGTAGCGTAGAAAATTGTACTGCAAAATACTTTACTTCTATAATAGAATATTATGCTTACGTTTAAGTGAAATGTCATCGCAGTATATATATTGCTCCTGTTCCCGGTTTAGAATTTATTGAACTCTGTTACAGTAGAAGATATTTAATTTTAGTATGTAATTTTCTTCCACTTACATACCTTATCTTCAGACTGTGGATGAAATACATGTGAAGATGTGACAGATTTGGAAAAAGGGATGTATTTAATTGAACCTCAAATAATTTACATTTTGCTTTCCTAAAAATATTATTGAAAACTCTAATAGTATGATAGCGCCTCTTTCTGTGAACCTCAAATAATTCCTACTTTGGGTACCTACAAATACTACATATAACCAAGTAACTGTGACTAACTTGGATACAGCGGTCTAGCTAACTTAGACGGTTGGTCACAGTTCTAACCTACTTTTTTTTTTCCGGGATGGAAAATCCTCATGGATGTCCTCTGCCCTGGGGCGGGCGGAGGGGTCTGTCAGACTCTTACTGACTAAAAACCACCCCAGTGTTCCGACTCACACCTACGCCGGGGGTCACGGGAACGTAAAAAATCTTCCGCAACCCCCGACAGGTGCCGGCCCGCCGCTGCGAGCCTCCTCGGGTCAGGGGGGGGAGTGAGGTGTTTGACTCCCCCCGTGACGTCTAAGAGGAGCGCGCATGGAACACTACGCGCCGCCACCTCCGCTCCTGATGTATGGGTGACGGACGTCCCCGAGTCCGTCGCCCCTGGACCCATTTAGGCGGGCTGGAAGAGGGCGTTATCCGCCCTCCGCCGACGCCCGGTGCGCCTGCTGCGGGCCGGGTGAGTGGACGAGATCTCCCTCTCCCTTTCCGCAGCCTCCTTCTGCGAGACGACTGTCTCACAGTAGGAAACCACCGCGTCCCAGGACTCCTCGCTGTCGACCATCGACTCAACGACGGCCGGCAGCGAGAGGTCACTGCCTACTTCTGAGATGAGGGCACGGCGCGGCTCCTCCCAAGCGGCACACTCTGCCAGCGTATGCCGCGCCGTGTCCTCCCGGCAGTCGACGCAGTGGTGACACCGAGCGTCCGGCTCCCTGTTTATGCGACACAGGTACTTCCCGAAGCAACCATGCCCCGAGAGCACCTGCGTTACTCGAAACGACAGGGAGCCGTGCCTCCTCTCGAGCCAGCGCTCGAGCACCGGCCGGACCGCCTCGATGATGTCGAGGCCGGCGTTAGGGCGTGAAAGCCTTTCCCGCCATTCCGCCACCAGGACCTCGCAAAGCTGAGACCGATGCAGCTCTATGTGTCGCTGAAGCGGTTGCTCGCCCCGCGCCCTCGCTTCCTCGCGCCACCGATACGATGACGCGAGTCACAGTTCTAACCTAACCCAACCCATTCGGTCGAGGTGACCTAGCTTAGTTATTAAGATCAATTCGGTTCGCGTGTGATTGGTCATAGTTCTAACCTAACCTAACCCATTTGCCCGGGGTGACCTAGCTTAGTTACTGAGACCAACTGTGGGGAAAAGCCAGAAAGTTAAAAAGAGACTCATTTTTTTTTAATTGTGCATCATTTGGAAGCCCAAAAAGTTTTTAAAGATTCATTAATTTTAAAAAGTGTCCATCATTATAAGTTCAATAAGTTTTAACAGGATCAGTTAAATAGTTGGTTGAAAAAGTTCAAGGTTCTGACTAACCTTTTCCCCAGTAAGTTTTCACGTTGTTCACGTTTTAAAGGTGATCAATAAATATTAGAGTTATTGTCCATGCAGTTTATTGACACCGCACCTTTCGTTCGTAACGAAAGGATGTTTGATAAACATCTGATGTTCTATCATAATTTTGAACGTTCTAGAAACCATTTAAATTTTTAATATGCTCACGATAATCAATTTAATTTATATCTGTCAATCACTTAAAATGATACAATTTTTATCAGATACTTACGTATAGTTCGTTTTTAATCCCAGATAGTAATTTGACATTCATTTCAAATCTTTGTAACAACAAACATGTTGTAGTTTGACCTTTGCACCTGTCCAATTATTATCTGGAATTAAAAAACGAATATTACCTATTTTTTTTGTGACTGACACTAATCTTAAATTACCAGATTTGTTTTGGTACATTTTAGATTCTTCAACAATGAGTACACTATTAGTTTACAATTTGTGCGATGCAAACTTAAGCGCCTAATTACATAAAGAAAAGAAGTCTAAGCGCATCATTACTTATAGAAAAGTACACAGTTAATATGTTTGTAGATAGGTACCGGTACTGCCTTTGTTTTTTGCCAAATAGTATGGAAGAGGAACTACTACAAAGTTAGTCATGAATAACTGGCGGTTCCTCAAAATTTTATTGGATTTAGTTTAAAGGGTGGAATAGTAATCAGAATTTTGATGGCTTACATATAGTCGTACATTTTGTCATTCTGCTCTTTTGACAATTTGCAACCCACTTGTCATTTCGCGCTTTTGACCTTATGCTCCAACGCATCTTATGGCACGTGGTCAAGATCGGAACTAACGCCGCATTCTTGTGTTTTCAATACAATGTAACAAAACTATTTCACAAATGTTTACCAACAACACCCCGCTGTCAATGTCACTCGAGCGCCACAAGATCCTTGTAGCACTTTAGGTCTATGTTTTGCCTTTATAGAACAGCGTGTTTTGTGTTGCCAGGAACTAGCAATACTGCCACGCACCTGAGCATGACGTTCGCCAAGCCAATTCAAATTCATGGACATCAAAAGCTATGGCGGCAGCTGACGTCAAACTCGCACTTGAATGGATACCCACGCTTTACCGCACGTTGTAAAAGCTTTAGCAAAACACCTCAATATAACATCCTCTCGGTCACTTCGTCCATCTGCATGCATTCCTAGTGGAACGCTTCTTGGGCACCTGTCCCACTGCCGCCGCCGGCGAGCGGCGACGAGCGATTACTCGCTGGTATTCGTTTGTCAGTACGAAGCGTAGTCCCTCAGCGTGAGTTTTGCCCGCCGAGTGTCTCTGAGCGAGTATGTACTCTCTTTGATAGCTCTTTTCGTGGCGACAAACGAGTAATCACCCGGGTGGTGTAAGCAGTCAGCGATCAATTATTAGTATATATCTCTTTAAATTACAAGCTTTTATACGTTTCTTGAGCGAGAAAATCGTTGATAGCTAGTCACTTCCTCGTCGGTGGGACAGGTTCCTAAAGAGGCGCAGCGCAGCATGATTGTCGCCTGCTGCCAAAGTAATGATAACATTACGTGCCTTAAAATAAAGTTGAAAATAAATAACCTGCCCCTTACATGCACGTTGTATAAAGGACCTTAGAGGAGTGACCTTAGGGAGGGGGTTTGGGGGGGAGGGAATAATTGCTAATGATGAACTACTTCGATAGAATAAATAGCACATTGCAATAAATGGGGCTCATCTAAAATTAAACCATACCATGGTTAAATTAAATAAACAATGCCATGGTAATAAATAATCTCTATAAACACGGCAATTCATTTAATTGAGTCGCCATAGTAGTTATTGTATTATATTAAAATACCTATCTAATGACATAAATGTGTGGTTGTTATTGGTGCTTAGACCTGCTTCCATACATTTTTGCCGATTCTCCTATGTGAGTTTATGAGTAGTTGTATTTTGTGAGTTTGTATGTAGGTGTGATCTTCGGAACACTCATCCGATTTCAAAAAGTCTTTCACTGATAGAAAGTTACGCTATTGCCAAGTGACATAGGTTTGTTAAAACCGCCCCTGAAGTCGCCGGCATCGGCATGAGCTAGTGTTGACCAGAGATGTTACGGAACTTTGATTCCGACTCCGAAAGGTCAGAATTTCCGAATATTATAATACCTCCGACTCCGACTTAGGCTCCGAATATTTTGAATCGATGTTATACCGAAGATCGAAACCGCAGCGATCCACATACAAATAACTTTAGTTAATTTCAATATGAAGCCAAAAACAAGTTTCATATGGAACACCTTTCGTCTACCTCCGCGTCCGACTCCGGCTCCGGTTCCAGACTCCGACTACGGTTCCGAATCCGAACAATCAATTTAAAACCCAAACTCAAACTGAAACTCAAAGCATTTATTTCAATTAAACCATTTACAAGCACTTTTGAATTGTCAAAGAGTCGGTCAGTTAGTCATTAAAACCTCCGACTCCGGCTTCGATAAAACAACCTCCGTAACATCTCTAGTGTTAACATTCTCTGCGGAACAGTGAACGTTTCCAGACGTAATAACAATAAAACTATTATTGTGTCTCGATCAGTGTCCAGCAACGGATTAAATAAGTACTGTGAACTGTGTTTATAAAATTTTCCGTGACATCAATGACCCGTGGAACCGTAGTAAATTGAACGGCCCACCCAGGACTACGGTGGCTGTGGTACACTTGAGAGAAAAACGAATGACCAACGAAAAATATTTTCGTTGTCAAACTACTAGAGTAATCCGATTCATAACTGCTTCTATTCTATAACAATGGGATTAGAAACTGCACGTCATTATCACACAAGAGCCAAAATACTATTGTTGTTTTAGTACAATCACATCATTGTGTTGGAAATTAAGAACGTCACCTTTCGGCCGTTGACTTTTTCATTTCACTCCTTGAGTTAATCTGGGCTGTTGGCTTGCACTATAATTCCTATTAATCTATATTTAATAATAAGTGTATTTAATCTATAACTTTCTGATTATTGACATGTGCAGTTTAAATATTAACTAGTTGGGGTATAAAATTATGTGCAATTGTTGTTTACTAGCAGTACAAGTGAAGTGTAAACAAAATGATAGGTAAGTGATAGATTTTTAGCAATTTTATTTATTAATCTATTTTTTAAACAGTCTTGTTTAAAATTATTTTAATAATTTTGAAATAGACTTGTTTACTTAATAATAATGTATGTACAGTCAAACAAAGAGATAAGTACCCATGTATAGTTTTCTTTAAAAGGTTATTTTATGGTGTTGTATTTGTATTTTTTACACTTACAAACCATAGTTACCTTACTTTTTAAAACATTGTTGTATTTTTTATTTTTGTGGGTGTGCAGCGGAATCAAATCTTTTACATCAACATTTTACACACATAATAAAAATGAATATTTGTAGTATAGTGAAAACACGAATATTTTGCATGTAAACCTTCCTGACTCTTTGGTTGACTGTACAAAAACAATTTGAGGCATAATAAACCGTGAAATTATTTTTTTCTTTTGTAAAGATCACCCCGATCTTTTGAATTGTCTGCAAAAGAATTTTCTTTAGCAGATGAGACAGATACAGCAGTGTGAAACTCAGAACGGTGTCTAAGTGCCATAGGTACATAATAATTTTAAGAGATCAGAAGTACCACTATAATAATAAGTAAGAAGTTACCCTGTGTGTGAGTACACAGAAAGAAAGAAAGAAAAATATTTTATGTGGCACATACAGCGACTTACTTATTTACATACTTATACACTTACATACTTATTTCTTAACGTGTACTTAACTTATGTTATTAATATTCCTCCCCAAATGCCACATCTAAAGGGTCAATGATCGGTCATGTGACTATGCCATAATTTTTCAGTATAATCAGTAATATTATAAATTAAGACATTTAATTTAAGAATTTTAGACGTCATAAATTATAATCCATTTTCATTTATAGTTGTTGCATTTTAGCATGACAATAGCGGTCATTGCTCTTTCCTTCATAGAAACCCGAAGAAAAAAGTAAGTATCTATCTTTTTTCATTCGTTAAAAACGTTTAGGATCACGGTAGATGTCAATTTAGGGAGTATAAGGGCTTTATTTCCGTTTTTGAAATGAAGAATACTAGGCTGAGAAATGGTAAGGCGGGGAAGCTGTCAATAAATGTATATGGGTCAATGACCGCTATTGCCATGCTAAAACGCAACAACTATAGTTATTTTAGACAAAATAACTATAGGTAATATATAGGTCTGAAAACATTTTCTAGTTAGTTTTGTACAAGGAATGGTTAGTGTTGGTATTTGCTATGACAACACTGCTAGATGAGAATGTAAATTAATAATAGTGTGCACCTAATGATCTAAGCCGTAAAATATCTATTCGTAAGTTTTTGATCTGAGCGTTGCTCATTGCTGGGCATAAAGACCCTACTCAATTTACAAAAAACATTAAACATAACGACAACATGTGAAAATACAACTATGTTGTTTTCATGAACATAACTGTTATAAAAAATAATTATTTAATTCGGTCATTAAATCGTTAGTCGTTAGTAACATTACAACAACATCAATAAAGTAGGACGTTATAGGCTCCTTGCGTATACCGAATCCTCAGACTGATCGAGTACATGATTGACAGCAGGCCCTTACAAGAGTTTTTTTGACCTGTACCGTAGATCGAGCAAATCTGCGGGCCACCATATTGCTTCGAACCACTAACGCCCTTCGCTTTGACTATGTCTTCCCTAAGATTGTCAGTGAGTACATGTACCATATACTTAAATCTATCCACCCTCTTGAGAACTGCCACATAAAATACAAACGGAAGCACATCGCTTTGTTAAAATTTTCTTGACTTAAGTTAGCACTTCACTATTGTTACCATTAAACTTGAGATGTGTTTGCGTGAGCGCGCTGATCGAGGGAGCCAGCAGCACCAAGACATTCGAGAAGCTAATATTGTTCACTGATATACCATCAATGCAACATACGACATCCGTGCTGCTAATTCTCTCTATCAACTCGGTCATATACAGATTAAACAGGCCTGGAGAAGTCAGTCAACCTTGAATAAAATCGTTAAAATTACTTATACTAATTACTATTTCTTTCAGGCACAGCGCTGATCCTTCTCTGTACAACAGCTATAGCTCACGCAGACTCAGACGACCCAGAAGTATATGGTTTCTATGAAAATGGATGTCCAAAAGACACCAGTATTGAAAAACAATTGCCTCACGAGGACTGTGAGCAGTATTATCAATGTTTTCACGGAGCGTTGATTTCTAGATTCTGTCCAAACGGGCTCCATTTTAACGCTGACCTGGAAAAATGCGATTGGCTTGGTAATGCTGATTGTCACAACAAACGAGATGAAGACGGTTATAGCAGTTCTGAAGAACTAGACAAGACTAAACCTAACCACGCCATCCTAATTTGCTCATCACCTAATTCAAAAGATGTCTTGGTCGCTCACAAAAACTGCAATCAATTCTTTAAATGTTCAGATGGTAGGGCATTGGTTCTCGATTGTGCAAAAAATCTCCGGTACAATACTGTAACTGAACAATGCGACAATCCTCAAAATGTTAATTGTAGCGAGAGGATAATTCCTGGAAATGAAAATCAAACTACTGAGACGTCAACCTACAAGGACATTGGGTTCTCATACTCTATCGAAGAGATTGACCAAAGCAATTCGGATCCCAGCCAAGCCATGGCTCAGTGTTCAGCTAAACGCTCCGATGGCGTGCTAGTCGCTCACGAATACTGTAATAAGTTCTATAAGTGCTCCGGGGGCGTACCTGTCACTGTGAAATGTCCAAATACTCTCTTTTACGATCCTGTAAAGGAATATTGTGACCGGCCAATGAATGTTGACTGTGATGGCAGAACCATTGCTGACATCGACGAAGTTAGGAATACAGCAATTATGGAGACGAACAGTGAAACTGAAGACAAGTTACAAGACGAGGAAACCACTGTTGTTGATGATGACGATAATACTGCTGGCATATGTGCATTCGATAACTCTGAAGGGCTTTTGTTTGCCCACGAAATGTGCAACTTTTTCTACAAATGCTCAGGGAGTAAACCAGTTGCTTACAATTGCCCAGGAGATCTATTATTTAACTCCAAAGAGAATTACTGCGATTGGCCCCACAATATTGAATGTGGTGATAGAATCGAACCTGAAGCCACAGCAAAGGATAAAAAAAAAAATACTGAGGACCCTAGTCAAGCTGTTATTATCTGCTCCGCTGAAAGTTCTGACGGTGTATTGGTCGCTCATGAAAGTTGTAATAAATTCTACAAATGCCATGATGGACGTCCAGTTGTGGTGAAATGTCCAGATGTTCTGTTATATAACCACAAGAAAGAATATTGTGACTGGCCAACCCATGTTAACTGTGAAGATAGGACAGTTCCTGAGAATGGGTGGTCCATGAGAGACGGCGATGATAACAATTTAGATAGCGCAAGTGAAAATGGCGATGATAACAATGTAGACAGTGGAAGTAAAGTGGTAAAAAGGAATAAAAGTGGACACCACAATAAAAACAATGTAAAGGTCAGAACTGGAAAGAAAAAAGACTATGTTGATCTCAGTACCGCGGCTAAAATTTGCGCAAATGGGAGCTTTGATGGAAAACTTCTTGCTCACGAAAATTGTAACCAGTTCTATAAATGCGTCGAAGGCAAAGAAGTGGCTTTATTCTGCCCATTAAATCTTTTTTACAACATTCATATGGAATTCTGCGACTGGTCGTTTAACGTTATTTGTGGCAAAAGAGTAGTTCCTGGAAATGACAGCAATGCTTAAGAAAACAGCAATAATGCTGATTCATCATGCCACGGCACGGTCAACGGTACTATATGTAGCTCCTCATGAGAAGTGCTGTCAGTTCTATAAATGTGTCCATTAGCTTACTCAAACTTACGCTTACGCTTTACTCAAAGTTTGCGACTAGCCAATGAATATTGACTCTCGTTCTTAAACTTAACAGTCACGCCCTTAGTGGTGATATCTTCTACCTCTCTCTATTGAAAGCCAGTTCCTTGCCTAATTATCAAAGTTCTATGTAGCAAAGTATAGGATACTAAACATAATAATTATATTACTACAATAATTATTTAGCTATTTACTATAGAGCAGTAGCTACCCTAAGGCCACTTGTGCACTACACAGAATTTTATTTTATTGTACTCTGAATACCAACAAACATTTTCGTGAGCATGCCCCTATAGTGAATGGGAAAATTCATCAAAGAAGCCTTTGAAACAATTGTTGTCTAACCGAGTTGACATCATGAAATAAGCTCTCGGAAAATGTAAAGGCGGGCCAATAAACTGCTTCAAGAATCAACTGTACAGATTACATAATTCCAAGCTATTTGATACACACGCGTCGGCTAATTAGCTGCTAGTGTGTCTAACCAAATAATAATCATTTTCCGGATGATTAGCCTGAAAATTAATTGCCGATCAGACAATTCCACAATTTCGTATGCACAAGCGGCTCAACAGTCTTATGTTATATTGCTTCTTCAATACTTTAATCTTATTCTTTAAATGTTGTTCTGTATAAACCCTATTATGTTTTGTCGTTTTAGTGAGAAACCCACCATTGGGTTTCACTAATAATTGAACATCAAAATTAAAATATTTTATTTCACATAAACCTTCATGGGTACTTTTGAAACGTCAGAAGCTAGGTGCACGGTTCCAATTGCACAACCCTTAGGCCCACTTGCACCACAAATCACTAGGTATTATGTTTAAGCCCCAAACAAACATCATTCTGTCCCTGTCATTTTCAAACGATTGACCGAAACTTATCGATGTCATAAATAAAGTTAGCGCTGATTTGTGGTGTTAGGTCACATTCAATTATTTAAGTGAAACCCAACGGTAGGTTTCTCACAAAAAGACACCAATAAAAAAAGTAAAGTTTTTGTTCAAGTGTCATAATTATTACTTACATACTCTATTTTGTTTTGTAGTGATTAATTCTGTTAAAATAAAGCAAAGTATAAATACATGAAAAAAACAGTTTTTATTCATTTACACATTATTTTAGTTAATGTGTTATTAACATTAACTAAAATAATGAGTCATCCATGAAATATCGATAGTTTATCGACTATATCATATTATGTTATTTAGACGAAAACAATTATATGCAACCACATTACACACTGTACACTTACTAAACACTATTATTATCATTTCACATATTTATATAATTAAAGCACGCACTTGTCTACATATTGTGTGCTTTGATCATATACTTACCTATTTATTATATGTTCAAAAACACAAAATACTTTTTGCTTCATAATTATGTGAATTATTATTTCACAATGAATCATGATTCATCTAATTTATCAGACGCATTTGTCGGGTACCCGGCATCAGAATTTGTGCCGGGTATTATTATACAGGGTGACTTTGAAAACGATCGACAAAATTTAAGGGGGTCACCCATCAACTATAAACAACTTTTACCATGGGACAAAAGGAATTCGCAAAAAAAAAACGAGCTTCCCATATAAAGTTATATATATTAAATAGGTATATATCTAAACCCGATTGGGTCATTTTGTCACAAGTGTGATGTTATGTATTTCACACCTGACGACAAAATCAGCACTATTAGCGTTTGGTTCGTGGGAAGTCACAGCTTTCTGCTGAGCAACGACCCAATAGTCTTGCGCAGATTCCAACGCACGGCTCCACAGGCGCTGCTCCATAGCAGCCTACGGCTAAGCTACGCAAATATATACATACCTTTATAGCTTCGCTTTGTATAAATATGTGGGGGGTCGTCCACTGAGACCCACGGCTACGCTAGATACGGATGCGTCACAATTAAACCATGCAGCCAGTTTGACAGTAAACATTATGATGTCAGCCTTGTCAGATACAATTGTTTGAATGCATACCTTTTAAAAATGTATAAAAGGAGGTTATCAATTCGACCCATATGTATGTAATATTAGGGGAACTGGAATATATTCACATTTTAATCTAATAGTCTTCCAAACAAACATAAAAAAAATTGTAGGTGTATGTATGTGAGTTTGTATGTATGTTTATCCATGCATTTTTCTGAAACTATTGTGGATCGTGGGCATTTTTTTTAATTTGCTTTCATTTACTTCAACTTAGGAAACAGTGCAAGTTTCATTCAAATCGGTTTAGTAGTTGTCAAGATTATGGACTAATATGTCCATGTATGACGGGCTGGCTTGTTGTTGTTGAGCTACGGGTGTGGGTTAAAAGGGAAAACATCTCAAACCTTGGTCAACAACAACAAATAAAATTAAAAAAAAATCTTACAAAAAAAAAAAACAACCAACTTCCAAAAAAACACAAAAAGTGAAAAATTACTTTGATTCTGGAAGTTAAGTCTGTCTTTGTTTTTACTACATTCTGATATTCACAAATTCAAATTCATTTATTTTGGGACACCTAGATCCAAAGGTTAGTATACAAAACCTTAGAAACTATTGTTCGTAGGTACTTAGATACAATATTGTTTAGCAAATATAATTATATTGTTTGCGTTTTTTGCGACTCGATAACAATGTTTTTTTCTTTCAATGTACCGTGAATAAATACAATTTTGCTCACAATGCTTGGGATTTTGTGGTACTGAGATACTTTGTAAAACATGCACTTAATTAACATACTTCGAAAATAATTATATCCTCGTTAACGTGTAAATGCTAGTCGGCATACATAAAGAAAGAATGGATATAAAAAACCAGCCAAGTGGGTGTTGGTTTTTGCCATTTGGCTACGAAACCCTAAACGCTGATCAGTAACGTTCGTCAAGCCTGCGTTCTTTATTCATATAGGTGTCATTACATTGGTTTAAATGATTTGCCACCTGAGCCAGCTAGGCATAGTTAACCATGAAATTAATCGTGTATCCCTAACCTAAACTTACCAACCTTGCAAAACAACTAGAAAATGAGACTCAAATCAGGAACTCAGTTCCATACAAAATAATTAAATAATAGCAGAACCAAATTAACAATTAATGACACAAAGTTTTTCCTTTGGGTGACCAATTCAATGCTCTTAATATGAAACATTTATTTTGTCTATAAAATGTAATACAACAACTTACTGACTTAAATTATAAATTAATTTTATATTTTTCAAAAAATGGGTCAATGACTGGTCATATGACGTTGCGATAATGAGACAGTAGTCAGTGTTATGATTAAGAATACAGCCCTTGTCAATTTATTCGTAAAAACATCAATCAAAACGACAACCATGCGAAGAGATAAGTGTGTTGTTTTAATAAATATGACTGTTTTCATAAAATGGTTAAAATTACTTATTTGTTTCAGGCACAACGCTGTTTCTTCTCTGTGCAACGGCTATAGCGCACGCAGACTTAGACGACACAGACTTAGATGGGTTTTTTGAAAACGATTGTCCAAAAGACCCCAGTATTAAAAAACTTTTGCCGCATGACAATTGTGGGCAGTATTACCAATGTTTTCACGGAGCATTGATTTCAAGATTCTGTCCAAACGGGCTCCATTTCAACCCTGATCTGGAGAGATGCGACTGGCATACTAGATGTCGTAAAAACCCAAGTCTTGAAGTCAAGAAAAATATAGGTTCCGAGGAACAACTAGACAACAATAATCCAAACGACGCGGCCCTAATTTGCTCATCGCCTGATTCAAAAGATATGTTAATCGCTCATGAAAACTGCAATGAATTCTATAAGTGCAGACATGGTAGGCCCGTGGTTCTCAAATGTGCACGAGATCTCCTGTTCAGTACTATCACTGAAAAATGCGATTGGTCACAAAATGTTGATTGTGGTGATAGAGTTGGTGGCGTTACAGAAAATTCCAATAGCACGGACTACTCTGATCCTCACCATGCCGTATATTTTTGTGCTAATACAAATTCTGATGGCTTGCTAATCGCTCACGAAAATTGTGATAAGTTCTATAGGTGCTCGGGGGGAATACCAATCCCTGTGAAATGTCCCAATAAGCTATTTTACGACCCCAACAAGGAACATTGTGACTGGCCTGTGAATGTACAATGTGACGGTAGATACATTCCCGAAGACGAAGACAGTAATAGCAATGCAGAAAATGTGACAACGAACAAATATATTGAAGAGAATGATGTCTCTGGTGATGAAGATGATAAAAGTACTACTGCCATATTATGTGCAGGTAAAAACACAGTTGGATATGTAACTGCCCATGAAATGTGCAACCATTTTTACAAATGCCTGGGGAAAGAACCGGTTCCTTTCAAATGTCCAGGAAATTTGTTATTCAACACAAAAAGCAATTTGTGCGATTGGCCTAAAAATGTTGACTGTGGTGACAGAATTGAACCTGATGAAAACATTTTTGAAGACCCAAAGCAAGTCTGCTCCGCTGAAAATTCCGATGGCAAGTTGATCGCTCATGAAATTTGTAATAAATTCTATAAATGCCGTGATGGATATCCATATGTGTTAAAATGTCCAGGTATGCTTTTGTACAACCCGAAGACCGAAAATTGTGATTGGCCAAGCCATATTAATTGCGATGGAAGGACGATTCCTGAGGACGAGCACCCAGTTCATTCTTATTACCAGAAGGAGGATGTCAATCACGGAAGTGATGAGGACGAAAGCAATATAAAGAGTGAAAGAGTGAAAGGTCATAAAAATAAGGTAGATAGTGGAAATGTACATGATTATAATAAAAAAGTAGAGAAAGCAAGTGGATATGAAGAAAATAACAGTTATCTGAGAGACGCGGCTAAAACTTGCGCAGCTGAAAAGTCCGATGGAATTTATCTTCCTCATGAAAATTGTCACCAGTTCTATAAATGCATTAAAGGCGAAGCAGAGGCTCAGTTCTGTCAGCTAAATCTGTTTTACAACCCGAAAACAGAGTACTGCGATTGGCTCCAAAACGCTAATTGTAGCAAAAGACTTATTCCTGCAAATGACAGCATAAGCGAAACACATAACAGTAATGCTGATGGGATATGCATGGGCATGGCCAACGGTAGTATACTTCCGCATGAGAATTGCAGTCAGTTCTATAAATGTGTTAATAATCAAAAGTACTCCATGCAATGTCTACCAGGTCTCTATTACGACGCTGCACTCAAAGTTTGTGACTGGCCAATGAACGTAGATTGTGGGGAGCGTTTAACAGAAGCGCAATTAAGAAACCAATAATTATGTCGAGCTAGCATGAAGAGCTCTTGGATTTGCAGAATTGATCTAAACAGAGTTATTTATTTTGCTGCTTTTCACAACCCTGTCTTAGAGACTTCAGTTCGTAAAATTAAAAGTCATGCTGATGTTGGTGCAGTTTATAATACCATTCACTATTGAAAGTCAGTTCCCAGCGCAATGATCAATGCTCTCTGTAGCATAGCTCTCTGTAGCATAGCTAAAGATACAATACTTGTTTAGCCATTTAATATGGGACATGTACACTGTTATATCTCTTCACAAAGACTTTACACTTGCTTTTTACTATAGCTGCATTATTATATTTGGTTACAACTATTTAGTGGCGTTTTTGTGAGAAAAATCACTTAAATAACTGAATGTGAAATGTTCGCGTGAAAACGCGATCACCGCGTTCATTTTTCACTAATTTGTTTTTTCGGAAAACTGGGAGGCGCTCAGTTGATGCGACCACGCGTTCGGGTACGCCGAAAAAATGAATGCGACAGTCGCGTGTTCGCGTGGCAAGCGCTATGGTTAGGACGCGACCTTATCGAATCGTAAAGTTTTAGTTCAAGTGTCATACTTATTACAATATTGTTGTATAATAAAATAATTATAAAACTCTGATGGATACTCAATATTGTTGTAGTGTTAGTAAAATTTGTTTTAATAAAGAAATGTCAAAAAACATGTTCTTTCATTAATTTGCTTATTTTTAAAACATTGAAAGTGAGGAAAACACTACAATATTAAAACAATTTTCAAAGAGACACCGGCTTAGTAGTAAATAGATCCTGGAAGTGTTAAATTAATTTAATGCCGCTTACAGACGCCATGTACCATACATAATCGGCCTACAATGTTCCCACTGCTGACGGGCCTTCTCTCTTCAAGAGGGAGTGGGCTGTAATCTACCACGCGGGCCCAGTGCGGGTTGGTAGATGTCACATGTCTTCGAACTTTTGGTTCTAGGATGTTTTTGGCGTGTTCCTCACGATGTTTTCCTTCACCGTTTTGAGAGCGCTTGTGATAAAATTATTTACAAAGTAAAACGCCTGGCTGGGCCACATGACCTACAACTCGTAAGGGACATGCACGTAACATGCACGTCAAGGGACTGCAAATTCCATCACCTGTTAAAATATACTGTTTTGCTATTCTGTAAAAATGAACTGTCACTGCCTTAGCATCAGTAGGTATCGATGACAATGACAGCTCACTCCACGCTCACTTCACCTAAGTTTTCACGGTGAGATGGTTACAAAATAGCATTACAGATAACCGATGGGGCCGCCGATTTATTCTGTAAACGCCTCACCGTGAGAACTTAGGTGAAGTGAGCGTGGAGTGAACTGTCACTGCCTTATCATTAGGTATCGATGACAATGACAGCTCACTCCACGCTCACTTCACCTAAGTTTTCACGGTGAGATTACAAAATAGCAATGCTGTGCAATTTGGATTGCACTTTAGTTTAAGTGGCTTTATTTGTTAGTAATAAGCGAAAAGGCAATATTTATATATTTTTTTTTGTCACCTTAATAGTTGCCAGTTAAGTGTGGCTCAACATTTATCGCCTTTGTGGTACGGCTACTTGGATACTTGGCACAATATCAACCGATTTTGATAAATTTATTTTCCCTTTTCGTGTTCGTATTTTCCATTCTCAAATCTACATATTATGAAACGAAGGATATGATGAAAAACCGGCAAAGTGCGGGTCGGACTCAATCATCGAGGGTTCCGTACCTTGGAAGTACCTATTATATTTTTTCATTCTCAACGTAAAATTTTCCTTTTCTGGAAATTACATAACAGTGTTGATGTTTAAAAATTGAGCTAGTTAGAGAGATCCTGTTATTTTTGCTTTCAGAAACAAAGCAAACATAATTTACATGACATTTTTATGCCCAGTGGCTTAGATAGATAGGTACCCAAAAATTAAAATACTGGTTTTTTAATAAAGAGCATTCTCTTCACTAAGAAACCTATTTTAATCTTAGTCCAAAAATGGGTAAATTTAATACAAATGGGTCAATGACTGGTCATATGACGCTGCTATAATTGGCAGTAGTCGGTATATTCCTCCCTTAGCCAATTAAAAAAAAAATATATAAAAGATCAATCAAAACTACAATCATGTGCAGAGATAAGTGTGTTGTTTTCATAAACATAACTGATTTAATAAAATGGTTAAAATTACTTATTTGTTTCAGGCACAACGCTGTTTCTTCTCTGTGCAACAGCTATAGCGCACGCAGACTTAGACGACACAGACTTAGACGACACAGACTCAGATGGTTTGTTTGAAAACGGATGTCCAAAAAACCCTAGTCTTAAAAAACTTTTACCCCACGAGAATTGTAAGTATTATTACGAATGTTATCACGGAGAACAGATTGCAAGAGTCTGTCCAGAAGGGCTCAATTTCAACGCTGAGTTGGAAAAATGCGATTGGAATGTTAAATGTCACAAAAAAATACGAGCAAGCAAAACTAAAACGCAAATTAATGCAGGCATAGAAACAGATTCAGACGACCTAGACACCGAAAACCCTCGCGACGCGTACAAAATTTGCCAAGCGTCCAATTCAAACGGCATATTAGTCGCTCATGAAAACTGCAATGAATTCTATAAGTGTGTATTTGGTAGGCCAGTAAATCTCAAATGTGCAAAAGAGCTCCTGTACAATACTATGACTGAAAAATGCGATTGGTCACATAATGTTGAGTGTGGTGATAGATTAGGTGACGTTGGAGAAAGTGATTCCAGTACAGCTAAGACCAAGAACCCCAATGCTTTCCCGTACACGGAAGAAGAGATTGACCGTAGCAACTCAGATCCCAACCAAGCCAGTACTCTTTGTTCATCTAAAAACTCTGATGGCGTGTTAGTGGCTCACGAACATTGTAACAGGTTCTATAAGTGCTTCGCGGGTGTACCAAACACTGTGAAATGTCCAATTAATCTCAGGTATAATCCTATTAAAGAACGTTGTGACTGGCCCCGGAATGTAGACTGTGAAGGCAGATCGATTCCTGAAAAAGAGTACTATAGGAATGTTGTAACTGAAAGAAAGAAGAATTATAATGAAAAAAAAGCAATATTTCGTAATGCTAGATACAGTAATAAAGCTACTGAAGTATGTGCAGCTGAAAATTCTGAAGGAGTTACAGTTGGCCATCAAGTATGCAGCCATTTCTACAAATGCTCAGAGAGTAAACCAGTCGTTTCCAGTTGTCCCGGAAATCTGCTATACAACATACACAGAAATTACTGTGATTGGCCAAAAAATGTTGTCTGTGGTGACAGGACCCAAGCTGTTAGCCCCGGTGAAAGTGAGATGGTTAAAGACAATGATAATGGAGACCTTCGCCAAGCTATAACTATCTGCTCCGCTGAAGGTTCCGATGGCATGTTCCTCACTCATGAACATTGTAATCAATTCTACGAATGCCATGATGGACAGCCAATTGCAGTAACCTGTCCACCTCATCTTTTTTACAACCCTAAGACGGAATATTGTGAATGGCCGACCTATGTGTCCTGCAAGGGTAGGAAACATCGTTAGAAGTACCGCCCAATCTATTCCTATTCCATAATAGAGGGTGATGAAAACAATTTCGATGTAAAGGCTTTACATACTGGCTCGATTCGTCGCGCGACGTGAATTTTAACAAAACAATTTCTGAGAAAACTTCACAGCGAACAATGCGGCGGCGTAGCGTCACGCGACGGATCGCCCCAGTATGTAAAAGCCTTAAGACTGTACTTGTTCAACTGTCAATGTTATTCTAAATTAATATTTTGTATTAATTGAATTGTTATTTGATTGTTTAATTATAGTAACGGCAGAAGACCATAATTTTTTTCATTTCCCATTAATTTTAGTTTTAATAATGAACTGAAGAGAAAGATCAAACGTTTTTTTTTAAATTAAAAGATACAAAGTAAGACCAGCGAATTATAATACCCACGCATTAAACGTGTGGACAGGCCATTGCACCTACAGTAATAGCAGGTATAGTAATAGCGTATTATTATATTAGTTTGTTTGTATGGAGTTTCAGATTGATGTCTTGTAGTAACGAGATATAAGTACCTAAATAATTACAAGCTATCCCAAAGTATCAGTAAATAAATAATATACTGAAAAATCATTATTTTCTAATGCTGCATTACGATGTAGTTAAACTCTTGTGATACTGAAATCCTTGGCAAAATATTGCAAAGCATATAATTATGAGGATAACACATTTAACTCGATATGGGATTATTGTAGGTATTCATCATTACGAACAACTTTTGCCACAGGTCAAACTCAGAAATCGCGAAAGAAAATGCAGCTGTTCTGGGAATTATATTCACAAAAATCTACCGAATCTATGGAAAAGCACATTTGTTTTTTCGGGATTTCTTGATGGAAACGTATCAAAAGTTTTGTATAATGACCCCTTTTATAGGGTTTTGCGTATTCAAAAATCAGGTTGTACCTAATTGTCTTTTTCATATTACCTTCAATCTATAAAGTAAAACGAAGGAGCTGATATATGAAAAGGCCAATAAGATATCGATAGGTTGGTCCAAACTGCGTTCTTTATAGGTGTCATTACTCAGGCTTGAAGGTTTTGCCACCTGAGCCAACTACAAGCAATATTTTCTGCCATGCAGTCTTTTCCATACCGCATCTACACTTCTACAATCCACGTTGCACATACGTATAGCTATGTACAACGTGTATTCAATACTCAACCTATTTTATTGACAAATTGTTGTTTGTTTGACCCAGCCACCTATATTGATGACAGCTGCGTTCTATACAAACCTAATTATAATTTTAGGCCCTTCCTAATGAGATTTTTACTCATACAGACATACATATTATTAAGACCGTCCATTGTATATTTTTTAGTTTTTTTATTTATTTTTGCTAAATATTTTCTGGTCTACAATAAAGTTTATTATTATTTTAAAGTTGAACACAATTTAGTAGGTATTTCATTTATTTCTAGATTGACTGCCACGAATTACAACTATTATTATGTATTTTGTGGATTGAATAAATTATTTGATGACGTCGTTAACAAAACTAATAACAAAGGTTTTATTTTTGTAAGTCAGTGCTAAATAACACTTTACTTTTTAAAGTTACTAAAGTAATTTTTTAGGTATTTAGGTATGTAGATCCAAAAACGTGACGTGATTTCTTTTTATATTTAGGTCTACTCACAGAAATGAGAAAGAATATAATGCACAAATTCTACTCAGTGACAAAACTTGCAAGTTAGCTCCCTGTATACCAAATGCTTGTTCGACTGTAGGAAACAATATTTTAGTGTAGCTAAAAGCTATAAGGCATAGTTTTTTTTTTTTTTTTTCAATATAAAAAAACAATATTTTTTTCACTTCCCTACCTACCTGTTTGACAACAACATTACGAAACAATAACAAGACTTTTATTACAAACGCTTGATATACTATAACTTAATAGAAATCCCAAAAATGAATCAGAAATTCCGGGGAAATATTTATTATGGGAGGAAAATAAGGTAATTTGTACTGTCAGTATGAAAGAAAACCTGATTGGGCTGCCAATGCCATGTTCACGAGAATCACGATACGATGGAGTGGGTTGAAATAACTGAATGGAAAAAACTTGGTTAACTATTATTATATTTATTTATTTATCAAGGATAATTATTATTATGAGCGTTTGTAGTTATATGAATTTGTTTATCTCAAAGGTTTACCTAAATTCTATCAAATCAAATCAAATAAAATAAAAATATTTCTTAGAATATGGTACAGATTGATCTTACAATATTGGTTCCAGCATAATCCTGCTATAATAAAATGGCGGGCAAATATTTCTTCATTTGTAGAACAGAGCCTATATTACTAACCTATTTAATAATTATGAAATATACAATAAAATATGATATATTGAAATTGTACTGTAGTAATAACAATGATTAGTAATTAATGTGTAGTTGTTGCATGTGGTGGAATAATGGCTATTTTTATTTTATGAACTATCAACATTATCTGTATAATTTTGTAAGCATTACTAATTTTGTTCTGGAAAAAAGTCTCAATAATTATACTAACACTAGGTCGGTACGCATTTGCTCGTTGCCCCAAGTCAAAAAAACAATTTGAATAAAGAACCTACAAACAGAAACTACAGAACGCCACCTGCTACAAGCCTTACATACTCCTTTTCTCCTACATTTATGCAACTAAGCAAAACCGATTCTTAACACCAATTGGTATCAAAGCAAACAGTTATTGTTTAGATAAGGAACCTATTTAGACCAATATACAAAACTGCAATAAGAATAAGAATAATTTATTTATTCAAAAATATACATAAAACACTTATCTATAAACACTATAAAACACTATAGAACACTTAACTCTATGATCAAAAATTTAAACATCTGTGTCTGAACTAGATATATAAAATACCTGTAATTCAAACATCTGCGCATCTTTTATAACAAATTTGATTAGAGATAAAAAATAAATATTAAAATAAAGGGAAGTGACAAAATGTAGGAGAAACAAACTTAAATTAGTTGTATAATCAATGTGAGTGAATACAGTGATGTATTCACTCACATTGATTATACAACTAGCCGCAAATTAATTTCAACATTGTAATGGTTACATTAATTTAACACACGGGTAGGGTTTAAGACTTTTCCTGTTGATGGTACTTATAAGCAAGATAGACTTTTAATCGATTTTATGGAAATAATTAGAAATCGTGGCTCACCGGAACGTGTACCTCCCGGAACGGGGCCCTCAGGGACGAACCTGGGCACTTGGCTTGTTATCATAATAAAAATTCAATCAACTCAGCCTATCGCAGTCCACTGCTGGACATAGGCCTCTCCCAGTCTGTGCAACAACTCCCTATCCTCTGCCTTCCGGCTCCAGTCTGTCCCAGACAACTTTTTTAGGTCGTCGGTCCATCTAGCTGGGGGACGTCCCGCACTGCGCTTAACAATACGCGGTCTCCACTCTAGGACTCGTGACTCCACTCTAGCAATCATAAAAAATAATAAAACATTATAAAAAATAAAATAATTCGAAAACTTAAAGCTATTAGCTATTTTAATTTTGAGCTCGTGGCTAAGTAATAACAGCTGCTCGGGTCGATCCATCAGGTTACGCTTGCCGGGGTTGGTCCGTGGATGGGTGACCATTTTCACATATTGAGACTCCTCCGTGCCTCGGAAATTACGTTAAGCCGTTGGTCCCGGCTGTCATTTGTGGATCTTTGACAGTCGTTACGAGTCGTCAGAAGCACGAAAATCTGACAACCAGTCTAACCAAGGGGTATCGTATTACCCAGTTACTGGGTTGTGGAGGTCAGATAGGCAGTCGCTCCATGTAAAATACTGGTATTCAGCTGCATCCGGTTAGACTGGAAGCCGATCCCAACATAGTTGGGAAAAGGCTAGGCAGATGAATTCGAAAATTAAAAAAAAAAAAATCTCTCCCTCGCCGACGCTCTCTCTTTCCTTCAATTCGCCTACTCATTGCTCAGTATTCATTTTAATTTCATTGATGCGATGTTATGATCCTTGACCCAGGCAAATTACCTCTGCGCTGCAGTTCTTTAAGTGTACAGGTTACTGCAAGATGCTATTTTAGATAAATCAATAAATAATAACGTTTAATGAAATTAAAATATCTTCATAGAACGAAAACCGTATACGTGTTAAATTAATGTCACCATTAAAGCGGCACGCTGTATATGACACGTATTGGTCATAACATATTTCTAGTCTCCAATATTTTAATATCTGATTGATGTTTGTCCCTGAAGCTGTCTGCCCAAACACAATTTGTGAAACTTTGCCCACAGAAACAAAACAAGTCGATCAATCAACTCTCCCTCGCGACTCAAACAATTTATATTTTTACAAACTCTTCTGCGTTCTTTCTCTTATGTTATTGAACTTCACTTAAATAGACTAAGAAAAAACATACATACATTTTGGAGTTTTCATTTTCAGTAAATTTTATGACTAGTGAAATTTTTTACAAGCTTTAACTCAAAAGTGTATGTATTTTTTACGAATAAAACACAACATTAAACGTATTGTAATGTGTTTTTGGAAAAAAAAAAAAATTACATGTTTCACACTATATTCGATATTTATTTTATTTTACACTATATTAGATATTTCGGCCGTGCAATAGGTACACGATTACTTCCACTTTACTGCATCCAATTAAATCACAAGTCTAAATTATGATTTAATTATTGTTTCATTTGAGTTTTAATAGGGTCGGAGGCAGAGTTTATGTTTTTTTTTTAGTTTTTTAAGATAATTCTAAATAAATTATGATCGAATTATTGTTTATTTTGAGTTATACCTATTAGGGGTAGCGTTTTTGAGATTTTTTTAAGAGATGTGTTTATTTATCCTCCTTGCTCCTGGCTTCAAATACAATAGTATTAAGGATTAAACTCCAGTCGTACGTCGGAGCTGACACATACACTTTTTTTTTCATCTCTAAAAAATATTGAATTTAGAGCTATAAATTAGTGACCTTGTGAAGGCTGCAGGAATCCGCTGGATGTGGAAAGCACAGAACCGGTCGAAGAGGCGGTGCTTAGGAGAAGCCTATGTCCAACAGTGGACGTCTTTCGGCTGAAATAATGATGATGATGATGATAAATTAATGCATTGAAAGTTGGTTACTACCTGAACTCTGAACCCTCATTGGGTTATCCCAGTAAATACAGCTCGCTTTCATTTAAAAAATACTACAAACTGTCAATACTGCTAGGAGTTAAGATTCGTAATACATAATTAAGCAAGAATCAAAAGAATTACTAAGTTTTTTAATTTTAATTAATATAAATTTCATTTCTTAATACAACTGCACTGTAATAAGTACGTTACAACATAAATTATTACCATGGATAAAATAATGACATCAAGCAATTTTACTGTCTTGACAATTCCCATCATCAATAAAATGTTTCCTTTGAGTGTATTTCGCTTTAAACGTTCACACATTTCATTGACGTGATTGATATCAAGGCGACGAACAAACGAATTGTTTCAAACGGAATTTACAATAAGGGAAATTAGGTATCGAAAATAGGTGTTAATTTTATTTCGACTGTCAGTTATCACTTTTAAAAGGGACACTAAAGTGAATATTATATTCGTGTTAATTCCTTTGCTTTTTAGGGTTAGCCCTAAGCTTGGATTGTCAACACTTTAAATATTTCTGATCAAAAATCGAATGATAAACTTTATTACTGTTAAATAACTGTTTATTTACATTTCAGCTGATCATAAGAAAACCATACGATTTCAAAATTGTAATGATTTTATAGTCAGTACAAAAGTTAAAATTGAAAACTGGTATGGTTTTTATTCCACTAGCGTTAGAGCTCAGGAAAATACTGTTCTAATTTTATTTAAAAAAATAGGGATAGTCACACATCTACAATCTTTATTACCCACAAACAAACACGATTTTAAACAATAATAATATGGTGCACGCTGCGCTACAAAAATACAAGGGGAAAGCTAGCTGGGACGGGCACATCTATATTGCTGTCAATGGGAAAAGTGGCCAAAAAGCAGCTTTGTCTCGATGCAAATGATGCCAATTCTATAACCGAAAAATATACCTACTAATCTACGGTATCACTGCCTTGAAACCGGTGTGTAGAGAAAGAGTGCCCAAGCGCAGACATGCTGGGGTAGGGAGAAAGATTCAAAATAATAAACATAATATTTTTTTTTTTTAAATTTCTATCGCTTAGCAGCCCTGGCGCTGACATGTCATCAGAACATTTAAGTATTAGTTCGCGTATCTAGTGTACAAAGACACATAGTGTGTTCACTCTTTAGTGACCAACTCCCAAGTGAACACCATTAATTTACACAAAAATGGAAAATATTCCCGAATACGAGGAATTTCTTAAACAAATAAAAATCAATTTATGGGTAGCAGGGATCCCTTATGGTGATCCTAAGATTAACTTTAGATTTTTTGCGATTTATGTCCAACTTTTATTGATGCTTGTCTTCGAAATATCGTTCTTTGTTTCAAGAATATCGGCGGAGAATTTCCTCGAGTTAACACAGCTGGCCCCATGCCTGGGAATCGGAATATTGACAGCACTGAAAACCGTAGCCATAGCACAAAAGAGAATGAAAATTTACGAACTGACTGAGAATCTTAGAAAACTCTATCAGAACATTTTGAAGGATAACAAGAAAATGAGCCTAGTGAAAAAAGATCTCATTCTTCTCAACCTCTTGATGAAGTACTATGTAATTTTGAATATAGTGCTTATTTCCGTGTACAATTTCGCCACTCCTTTTATTATAATGTATCATTATTTTACTACAAATGAGGTGATATATAAACTGCCGTACGCAGTACTGGTGCCATTCTCAACGGAAGCCTGGCTGCCTTGGACTTTTGTATACCTCCATTCA
The DNA here is from genome assembly GCA_947522985.1 of Lithophane socia. Lineage (NCBI taxonomy): Eukaryota > Metazoa > Arthropoda > Insecta > Lepidoptera > Noctuidae > Lithophane > Lithophane socia. The sequence goes on from OX383267.1 coordinate 6,591,490, forward strand.
GTTATGTGTGGTAAGTAAAATCACTAAAGGCTTCCAAAATCGAAGGTTCTAGACAGCGAGTTGTCTGAAAATTTTCTTTTATGGGAAGCCCGATTGTATTTGGCTGAAAATAAATATCAAGCTAAAATTGAAAATGGTGTTGGTTTTCCAATAAGCTTGTCTTTCCAATATTTTATCTAAGTTAACAGTTTGGTTTTCCTTTCCAGGTTTCATTTGTGTATTATTTTATACAGCAGTAGATGGTCTTTACTTTGTTCTGACTTCTCACGTGTGTGCCAATTTCAGTGTGATTAGTGACATGATCGAATGTTTAGATAAAACTACAGTGGATCGTTTGGCAAACATTGTTAAAGAACATCAATACATTTTGAAGTAAGTTAATATACCAACTTTCTTATATTATTAAACTTTGAGACATGAGACGGCAAAAATAAATACTGACACAATTAAAATTTTTGATAATGGTGCCGATTCTGTTGTTCACAAACTAAACTAAATTTAAGTTCAATGCTTCTTTTCTTTCTATTTCATTAAGAAAAGGACAGAAGATAAATTTTAGTTTAGTCCTTTTAAATGAATCAGCGCCTGTCACTACTCCATTTATGTTTAGACATGATTAAAAACTTGCCTAATAAAATTACGTCAATTTACGCCAGGCGCTGATCAATTTGACAGGACTAAACTAAAATGTATCTTCTGTCCTTTTCTTAATGAAATAGAAATCAGATCTGAGAATTGATCAGCGCCTGACGTAAATTGACGTAATTTTAGTAGGCAATCATCATCGTGTTGTATTATCAGATAAATCTCCGGTAAAATTACCTTGTTACGTGTTCTCGTATTAGTTACCAATTACCTACATCCTCCGTTGCTTATTACAAACGTAATACGAAAAAACAGAAATTGACCTGTCAAGTAGAAGCTGTGTTGTGCTCGATCTTAATTAGTGAGATTAATGACGTGCACGCGAAATAACTCCACGATACGATTGCATCCTATCTGGTGTAGTCCCATAATCTGATTCTCAAATGTTTGTGGTTCCGCGTTCGCGTAGTGACCGTGGCTTTTAATCAATATTGAATACCCGAATCACAAAATTATTGTTTTTCACCATGTCGAAGTACTCGTTGAATCGATAACCATCTCAATGTATGGTACGAAATCAATTAGTAACTGATTCGGGTCGATAACGATTAGAATGAATCAGGGGTCAATCATTTTAAATTTCTCCATGAAAGCAACTACTAATTTCGCAAACAGTAACTTGACGAATAAAGCCCATAACAAGGTGCCATATGATATTAATTAGCTAATTAAATTACAATTCTCTTCTTCAATCGGTCCCTCATTACTGAGGATCGTGGTCACTGGACCCCTTTAAACGGACAATCTGCCTCCATCGACTCCGGTCCAAAGTTGCCATCACCACCTGCTGAAATGTGCGCGAGGATGTAGCTTCTTTTACTTGGTCGGACCATCGTGTTGGCGACCGGCCTCGCGCTCTCTTTCCTTCGGTATTGCCGACAATGACCAGCTTTTCTAGGCTGCTATCTCCCCTTCGCATTATGTGGCCGAAGTAGGTCAAAATACGCTGTAGGCAAACTGTGGACAATCGGGTCTTGATATCGAGCTGGGAAAGAATAGACACATTTGTGCGTTTGGCTGTCCATGGAATTCGGAGCATCCGCCTCCAGCACCACATTTCGAATGCGTCTATCCTCTGTCTTTCTCTTGCTCGGATTGTCCACGTCTCAACTCCAAAGAGGAAAATCGGGAAGACTAGTGCTCTGACCAATCGGGTTTTCGTTTTATAGCTTATACCACGATTTTTCCAGATGTTTTGGAGGCGTGTCGCAGCATCTTTAGCCATGGCTATCCGCCGTTTTATTTCTGGGACGCAACTGCCTTCATTATTAATGTTAGAGCCCAGATAAACGAAACTGTCCACAGCATCGATGCCTTGGATGTTATGGGCGCCCGATAGCTTTCCCGCACGATCTATCACCATAAGCTTGGTTTTCTGCCTATTTATTGCAAGCCCTAATTTGCCACTTTCCACCTCCAATCTGTGTAATAACTCCTTCATGTCGCCAAATTACAATTAAACCAGTAGAAATAATCATTGTTACGTACTATAAACAATTTCAGACTGGGGGAAGACTTGGAAGATATTTTTACGGCGCCCAATCTGTTTAATGTTCTGGTCGGCTCTTTGGAGATATGCGCGCTTGGATTTAATTTAACGGTAAATTTAATTACAATCATGGCATTTTAATGGAAGCATGTAAAGCTGTTTCAGTCTGGGAAAATGTATGTCACGTGGTTGATTCCTGTTGGCACTTTAAAACATTTTCTCATATAGGTACGTATCTATGTCACCGTGTTATGTCACCAAAGTGTAGAGCACTACCGTGAACAATGTTGAACGTTATTGCAAAATCACCTTCTAGAGAGGTGGTGATTGCTGACTGTCCTTTGTTTAAAACAAAGGAAAGCTGATGTTTGTTAAAGAATCACAATCATATTGCTGCTTTTTTTCAACACCTGAAAACAACATTGTCATTATTATATTTCTTCTAAGCAGTCTTCATAATTCATAATAATGATTTTCAATATTCAGATAACATATATTTGGAGAATATATAGGTATGACAGTTTGACATAATAATATTTTCTATATTTATGCTATCATTCCACAATGTTTATTCTTTAGATAAAAATTATAATAATAAAAAATCAGCGTGTTGTTTGTGTTTACAGACTGGCAGCTGGGAACAAATTCCTGGATGCATCCTTTTTCTCCTTTCTGTACTTTTGCAAATCCTCATGATGAGCGTCTTCGGAGAAGACATGATAAGAGAAGTAATATTCATAACCCAGCTAATTATTTAATAAAATAATGCAAATTAAAACGAATAAATGAATTAATCTGAGTATTTGTTTTCAGAGCAAAAAGATTGGTGACGCCGCGTTTCTATGCAAATGGTATGAAATGGATGAAAAATCCAAGAAGACCATTTTGACGATAATGATCAGGTGAGAATATAAAATTAGAAATCTGAATGAGTAAAGGTCGTGAAGTTAACAAAATTATTTATTTGTAATCAAATTGAAAAATAGGTATATGTTTTTCATCCAAGAACGCACCGTAATCCAGTTTTACGATTGATAATATTTTGCCGTGGCGTTTAGTCAAATACTATTTAAACTGCGCAATCACAAGAATGAAATTAATGAAAAAAAATCCGCAAAGCGCAAAAACACAACTTTGTTCACGATTGTTTCTTTGTTGTGCACTGGGTAACATGAAGTATTTGCTCCTGGCCGCATAATTATTTGTAGGTCAGTTTAAGTGCAGGGTGGGTCAAATTCTCAGTACATAGCTGCACAGCACAATATGGTTCAAAATCGCTTCATGTTAAGCCAAATATTGACCAGCCTATGGTCAAATATTGAGTACAATTTTAATAACAATATACGAGTCTGCAATGATAATATTTTATTTTGAAAAAGGTTTTTTTATCGAAGAATTCTTGCCATAAATACGATAGCAATAAATGCCTCCATGCCTGAGAGATATGAATTAAAATAATTGAGTTTCATAATTTTGCATTGATCAGTGTTTTTTGGCAGGCGGACATTAATTAGTTCCGTATTACCTAAAGTTAGGAATTATGGAACTACTTAATGTCGGAATATACTTAGATACCCATTGATTGTGGGATATGTTTCACATTGGCTCTCATTTTATAGTGCCACAATCTTATTGAATCTGGTGGCTAAGGCGGGTAGCACACCTCCGCCACGAAATCATAGTTTTGTAATTTTTTGTTCTCCGACAGATGAATCGCCGGGGTAGATGGGGACTGTTTGATGTCCAGTGTTAGTGCACCAAGTATACTGGGGACTTATTGAACCAGTGAATAATCAGCATTAATAAAGTTAATAATCATAATCATATGGCTGACCAAGATTATGTCTAGACTTTAAAAGAGACTTTGACCTCTGAGTTCGTTCGTTTTTCTTCTCATAGTAGTAGGATAGATCCCGAACTCATCTAGTTTTAAAATAGAATTTATTTTTGACATTTTTAAGTGTTTTTTGCACAAACAGAAATAAATATCATTAATCATTATTTAATATTGAACATGTTTCAGGTCTAAGAAACCTCAACAGCTGACAGCTTACAAGTTTTCTACAATCAGTTATGGAAGCTTTACAAAGGTATAGTTTTTATTTTATTTTATTTAGCTTTCTTTCAACTTATTTCTTCAATTCTTCATCAAATACATTTTTTTTTTTAACCGCTGTACCTCGTCTTAGATATATGCAGGACGAGATGGGGGGGCAGAGGAGGTGACTCATTTGTCAACGCTCACGGCGTCCTGGCGATCATACGCTGCCCCCCACCCCGCCGCGCATTCCTAAAGTGCAGTAAAGCGGTCTCGGTCAAAATATAGCATCGCTTTAACTTTGTCCTTAGTTTCCAAACTAACTTTTTTTTTTAATAGCACAGCTCATAACCCCCTCCGCCTTTAACTTCTTTTTCTACTTTTCGACTCGATAATAAATACATGAAATTTGCTAAATGAGTTGGGCCCATGACAATCGCGGAATAATTGGTGTGTTTAATCCTTTAACTAGACAAGTTACATATTTTAAGTTTTTTTTTTTTCAGATTATAAGCACTTCGTGGTCATACTTCACTATTCTACGAACCGTATACACGCCACCAGAAGTTTCGAACTCCGAATAAATCAAAACAAATAACTAGAAATGTAGGCGTAAACCCTTCCTAAGCTTTTGCAATGTTCTTACGCAGTAGGAGAGTTACTTTATGTCAATAGTGCAAAGGGTAAAGTAGGCCTATAAACTAGTGTAGTCTATGTGTATGTAATTACAATGCTGACACATCACGTGTTTTGACTTGCGCAGTACACGATTTATGGGTCTCTGTAGCGGTATGAGGTCTGAGCGGGGGCGTCATCGGGGCGGCGAAAAGAACGGTGGGGGTGCGGTCAAGTCTCATCTTTCGTGGCACGCACTGTACCTAGGCAAATACATCTCAATAGTGTAATGGATGGGGCCACCTACATAAACTAAACTCACTCCTTCTTCCTATCGGGGTAGGTAGGCAGAAACTATAGAAAGCCACTTGCTACGATCCTTACTTACTCCTCTTGCTTTGTTTAAGTTCGTACATCCGGGGCCTACTACCACCGCTTACAGCAGTATTATTTTAATCTTACTTCGTGTGGGAAAGAGATGGAGCTATACGTCCTGTAAAGCTTCATCTCTCTCCTACACTGAAGTAATATTGGTCATTACACGTACGTCGGTTGCGAGTACCTACTAGTTTCTAACAACCCCCATGGAAAGAAAGCGTATGTTTATGTATGTATTTGAAGCTGTGGCCCGCCGGCTTTATAAATGGTTTTTTTATGTACCTACCTACATAGAAACGCACACTGACACTTGGTAGCAGATAGCGTATAGATAATACTAGCTAAATCTTGTTAGAACGTATAATTACTAATTCCGATAATCTCTGATAAGTTATTAAGCAAACAAGTGTGATTTGTATTACATACGAGTAGTAGATAGATAGACACGGGTTGTAGGAAACATGATAGATAAGATTAGCATTGATTTAAATTATTTGTTCAAGCAAAACCTGTTTGTAGCCATTTTTTAGATATTCCTGTGCTTAAATAAATGTGAATCATAAATACTTAGTTGGTTTCATTTTCTGATTATCCTCTACTAGCTGCGCCACGCGGTTTCACCCGCATAAGTCTCGATCCCGTAGGAATATCTAGATAAAAAGTATTCAATGTCCTAACTTAGGTCATGGTCTACCCATGTGCCAAATTTCATCCAAATCCGTTCATCCGTTTTAGCTTGAAAACGTAACAAACAAACTCACTTTCGCATTGAATGTTCAAAACATAAAATTATTATTGTGTTAAAAAAAAAAAATAAGGAGGAAAAATATGTTTTTATGGATAAAAAAAATCCTTTGACAAGACATTTTGGCCAAAAAACTTTCCTGCTAATGTAAACATTGATAAGGTGGGTACCTACCGAAAAGTAAAAAAAAACCTAAGTAATTAGTATCCTGAACTTTCAACACCTATTATAATATTTGAGATATTACCATACACTTACCAACGAGCAAGTCATGAGGCACTGTTATTACAGTTGTTCCAAACTTCGGCTTAAAATCATTATTTTGCTGAAACAATGGGCAATTAACCGATATTAAACCCACCTGTTCCTTGCTTGATGTGAAATATTACTTGCGGGATACACAAACTTTCCAACCGGCCAGCCGATTATTTTTGAGGTTATTTGAACTTTGTTTATGTAACTATATAATTTTAAGCAAATCATCAGAGATGCGGTGAAGTCAGTCAAAGCGGTTTCCGAACGTATTAAATGACCTCTATGGCGGGTCCAGCGCATCTAAGATTCTCAGCTTCGCTACCAACCACTAGGTATATGTAATGGGATAGGTACATCATGGGTGTAAAAACCTCTAAACGAAGCATTTGTTCTTCCCGTTATTATACCATATACGCTAGACCATACTTACATAGAAACCTTCTGATTACATTGTGCTTATCACAATGTTTTGCGCTTACATTACGCACTATCGTAAACAGCGGATTTTAACACCAAAAATAAAAGTCGTTTCCCAGTAACTGTTTTTGCACAAAGCTACTATGCGTAGATGACGGCTTCGTCATGGGTTTTTTTACACCCTGTATAGCGTACTCCGTGAGGGTGTAGCAGAGTATATTAACTAACTGCTTGCATAAGAGGCCATAAGTTATGGATAACCTTGACGTTAACTTATCTCTTTACACACACACATAATATCACGCCTGTGGTCCCCGAAGGATTAGCAGGGGTGTACCTATACTACACCCATGTGAACAATTATTCATCTGAAACCACTTCCATACTAAGTCTAGAGACCTGAGGGCCTAGACAAGTGTGACAATCGCTTCGAAAGCGTTTCGTATTTCTACAACAAGTTTCATAAGCTTTTCGATAGCTTAAGTCAGTTCTATACATTTTTGCCTTTTCCATCATCGTTGTCGCTGAAAGAATGTCACTTTGTCTAGGGCCTCAGAGGGCCTAGACAAGTGACAATCGCTTCGAAAGCGTTTCGTATTTCTACAACGACTTTCAACAGGATTGACATGAGCTTTTCGATAGCTTATGTCAGTCCTATACATTTTTGCCTTTTCCATCATCGTTATCGCTGATAGAAGGTCACTTTGTCTACGGCCTCTGGGCAGAACGTAGTCGGTAATAGATAAATTGGTAGGATGAATTTTCGGTCCACTTGAACTGCCTCATAATCTCTCCACTACTGACTATAACAGATAGTGGAGAAGGGCAGACCTTCGTCGAGCATTTTTGGGGACGTTTTGGGGGACTGTTATATTATGTAATTTTGACGGTCAAAAGTTCTGATTTATCAGCCTCAATTCAATAAATATTTTTTGATTTTATGTAGATAAATGTCAATCCCCCGCTTTTAATCAACCGATAAAGAATTACAATTCATTTGTAATAATCTGTACTTTAGATAAGACTGTATTATTATCCCCTGCAATTATTAATCCGATTAAATTAAAATATGACGTACTTGTTATTTCATTATTCGTTCACGTACATTTAATAATGCATTATGACCAAAGTACTAATGTTACTTTTTCAATTCATATGTACTCGTACTTACTGAGTATATCTTGGACATTTACTGACATCGGTGAAGGTTTACCTTGAACATGATATCAAACAGTGGAGTCACCCCACAACCACAACGTTTGTATGGCAAATATTTCAACCATCGTACCTGTGCAAGCCTTTTTTATGATACTTTGTCTATGTTACTTTTATATCTTTGTCTATGTTTGCTTGCTTTGATTGACTTATGATACTTTTGTTTCAACCTCTCGAACCAGCGCCTATCATTTCTGGAGCTGGTTAAAAAAAGTAAAATATCATAAAAAAGGCTGATTTTTGTTGGAATTTATTGAAAGAATGTTCAAGTATCAGTCATGTAGCCTATTCCTACTGTAACACAGTAATAATAATCATGCATGACACGCCCAACAGTTGCACCTTGTAAAAAAAAAACATCAATTATTTAAGTAATTACAGATATTTTTATCACAATGATTGATGTTGTTTATACTAATCATTATGTTGCTAAGGATATATATAGAAGAAAACAAGCGCCCGCCACCACCCATGCTCCGCACGGTTTTTATGACTTAACAAAACATCGAAATTTCATTATCAAGTTTAAGATTTATGGTAAGTCTTGTACTATGTAAAAACGCATCGAAATCCGTTGCGTAGTTTAGCAGAACAACGCGATCACACAGAAACACACGAAAAGTGACTTCAATTTATAATATGTAGGTATAGATATATAAATAGATAAAGATGTAAATGGATGAACACTTGGTGGATGAAATGACGGCAGGTCACGGGAACAACCTGTGACTCCCGCAGTCCCCTTAAACTTAAGGGGAAGATTTATAAACCAATGGTTACAATTGTCTTGTATGGATCAGAATGTCAGGCCACAAAAGGGATGCAGCTGAGATGAGAATGTTAAGAGGGATGTGTTTACGCGAATGGATAGAAGCTATAATAGGTAGTCTGAAAGTGACACCGGTGACTGAAAAAATGTGTGGAAATTGACAAAATCAGACTGTCTTATCTTTATCTTTGACATTTATTTAATTGATCTTGAAACTAAAGCATCATCAGTAAATTATAATAACCCTTTACAACCATAAAGTTCTTAATAAGGTACTTAAAGTTCTCGTGAATTAAGAACCAATACTCTTTATACAGAGTGTATTGGAAATTTGTGGTCATTTTTATTTTAAAGGTGTGGTACGATCATCAAACTGTAGGTACAACCTTTTCCTTGAGACCAACATCGTAATCGCGAAAAAATAATCAGCTCCAATCCAAATGCCGTTGCGGCTGTCAAAATTTTTAATACCTACTTGAGGTATTAAAATTTGGTATGGAACAGCAGAATTTTTTTTTTGTTGATTCATTTGCTAACTCACTTGTTTCCTAACTCACTTATTTTGCTGTGCCCGACAGGGTCCATATGATCTAATTATAAGAATACCTACATGTGGAATGCAATAAAGTATTGAGTATTGAGTTGTTTCGTGGATCTTTGACAGTAGTTACGGGTCGTCAAAAGCCCGAAAGTGATCCCATAGATTAAGTAGTTCAGTTTGGTGGCCCCCTAAATATGACCACACATTTTTGAAACACGCTGTACATACATACAGGTGCAAAAAACCGGAGTAAGTATATGTAATTAGCACCCATGCAATAAGATAGCGTTAATGATATATCGTTTATCAATACTTGATTAGATACTTGGTAATCAATTAGGTGGTCTTATATTATCTTATTACCATCCTGTGTATTAAAAACGAATCAGCTGCCAGCCAATTCATTTATCTCTTTCAAAATCTTGATCATCAACGGGCGTTATAGATCTGTATTTTTCGTGTGGTTAACGACTAACCTTGTTGCAGAGTTTTTACGCCGCCCATGGACCTCTGACTTGTCTTCACATGCCGTCGAGAAATATCTCTCAGGCATGAAGGTTTCCTCACGATAATTTCCATCACCGTTTTTGAAGCAAGTGATAATACAATACGCACATGAATCCGAAAAGTCAGAGGTGCGTGTTTTGGTTTCGAACTCGAGACCTGGCACTTGGCATGCCATGGCTGGACAAGGCAGTCTAACGGTCACACCCCTAGGCTATCACTGCTGTTCGGTGTTATAGATGAACAATCAATTAAAGCTGTCTATCCCTTTCATAGAACAACATCACGCCTACATTCCCCGAAGTGTTAGGCAGAAGTGTACTTTATAGTATTCCCAAATTTCGCCAGTTATCTTTAAGTTTCATGTAATAGGAGGCGAACCTATTGCCATCAACCGTGCACAAATCCAGACTCCGGGCTGATACTGAGAAAGCCCTGAAGGAAAAGTCCAATAACACTTTTCCCGACCCAGCAATCGAGCCCAGGGGCTGTTTTATGAAGTATTAATGCCAACATTATTCCACAGCGAAAAAAGGATGGTGGTTTTTAAAAACCGGCCAAGTACGGGTCGGACTCACGCACGAAGGGTTCCGTACCATTATTTATAAAAACGGCATCCTTAAATATTTATTTTATTCTGTTTTTTACATCATCTGTGAAAATTTGAACTGTCTAGCGGTTCATGAGATACAGCCTGGTGACAGACGAACAGACAGACAGACAGCGGAGCCTTGGTAATAGGGTCCCGTTTTACCCTTTGGGTACGGAACCCTAAAAACTAATCTTGATTTACAACCGGCAATGCAGATGAAGTGACTCGGGTAGTTAAACCAAATTAAATCCTTCCACGGTTTCACTCACAAACTTGTTAAATCACTAAATTACCTGTCATTTGAATATGCGCTTATTTTATATATTTATTTTTGTACTTCCGGCAATTTGATTTGATTTGATTTGGAAGTAAATATGATTGGGAATTCAGTTCTGAGATTGATGGTACTTGAGTGCCTTTTCCGTGATTGAATTTGAATAGGTACCTACTGCCAATACACAGTGGAGGAGCGCTGATGGTACCAGGATAAATAAAACACTTGCTTGTGATATAACTCGTATACATAATTAGATTTTTTTTTGTTTTTACATTAATATATTTTGTATTATCATGTTAAGCGCTTATTAGCTCAGGGGGCCGACTGTCTAAACTTTTTCTGTTCTAATTACAAATTAAATATTTGTTTCGTATTGTTTATAGGTTCGCGGAGGTTTCATACAAATACCATATCAGGTCCAAAGCCTATACAGTACCTACTGACTTAAAACTTGATACAATTTATAAGCTCGGTTTTTCTTTGTACATTATCAATAAGTATGTACCTTTTTTATCCTTTCAGTTACTTCTATATAATTCTATAGGTACAGAGACTTGTGACAATCGCTTCCAAAGTGTTTCGTATTTCTACAATGACTTTCAACAGAATTGACATAAGCTTTTCTATACATTTTTACCTTTTCCATCATCGTTATCGCTGATAAAAGGTCACTTTGTCTAGGCCCTCAGAATAGTGTCGTCTGTTTTGTAGTGAGTTATAGATAACTAGCTACCGCCCACGGCTTCGCCCGCATGTTATGTCGATAAAAACTAGCCTATGTCCTTCCCCAGGGTGCCATCTATCTCCTTGCCAATTTTTTTCGAAATCCGTTCAGCGGTTTAGGCGTGAAAAGGTAACATACAGACAGACAGATAGACAGATAGACAGAGTTACTTTCGAATTTATAATATTAGTATGGATAAACATAAGTCTGAGATCGCCAACCCGTCTTGAGCAAGCGTGGTGATCAATGCTCGTGCCTTCTCTGAATAAGAAGAGGTCTTTGCCCTGCAGTGCGACAATAATAAGCTGTTTTTTTTTTAATACAACCTCTCCCTTACCTTCCTTTTTTTTCTTATATAATGTAAAACAATAAAAAACAATCAGTTCTTTTAATGTCTTTGTGATTTGAACATTATCAAAATGATTTGTTTTGATAATGAACAGCAGTTGTTATGAATGATTGATTTATCGTAAGTAGTCACTTTCGATAATAATTATTAGATCAATCGGATTAAATACTAAAATAGTTTTAGCATTAAAACAATAACGACAGTAAGCACCTGTTAGAAATTATTTGACGTATGTGCTGTCCGATTGTTTACTTGGAAGTTTTACTGCGTAAAAAGTAGATTTACAACGAAACAGCCTGTGTTTCCGGAAGGACGTCGTGTATGCGTAGTGCACGTAGTGTGCCTGTGTTTTCGGAGTGTACTTACTATGCATGTTCTAGACGGACATGCATAGTAGGTACACTCGCACTCGCCACTTATGTATAAGCTCCATTGAATAGCCGGCAAGCCTATTTTAGTTAACTGGGCACAAATCCAGACTATGAGGTGCAATTAAAGATTCATCATGCACTAACGCAATAAGGCCAGTGTTATTGCGTTAGTGCCTTGCAACGTAACCCGTAATCTGAAAAGAAAAAGGGCAGACATCGGTGATAGTCGCAAATCAATCTGCCTAGCCTTTTCCCGTCTATGTTGGAGTCGGCTTCCAATCTAATCGGATCTAGCTCAATACAACTGATTATACATGGAGTGACTGCCTATCTGACTTCAAAAACCCAGTCAACCACGATATCTCTAGGTAAGACTGATTATCAGATTTTTGGTTGTACAAGTCATTGTTCTTATTTTCTATCAGAAGAGCGAGATAGAACATAAAAGTCATCCAGGCTGCCCTCTACTTAGAGAAACATAGTTAATTTCTCAAGATCTAGGTTTCGTTGGCATGTGTCTAAAGTAATTACGGATTCTCGGGTAATTTAGGGTTCTCGAATAATTTGGGATTCTCGGAGTAACAAATTACGGATAGTTCCCAAAGAAGTATAGGTAAAGATTAGACACATCTAAAATTCGTTGACCATTACATGAATAACTAAGCAAAACCTATGTCTTATTAGCACGCCTAATACATTTATGTAGGATGAGTGTTTATAGTGTAAGTCTGTGAGAAATGGAACGCAATGTGTGTGACAGAGAAGGAATGACAGTTAGAGAAGGAGAGGAGAGAGGAAGGAGATGTCGGTATGGGTTTCGGTTTGAATTAGGAGAAGAAGATCTAGAATATTTTAAGAAGACTTTTCTTGTGTCGGTGTCCCTATAATAAAACATTAGTACCTACTCTGTTAATATAACACACACCCACAGCGCAACCCCAACGTTAACAACTGCTATTTTTATTTATTTTGAGAGTCATAAGAATGTTTTATTTTATTTTCACTTTTATAACTGTGTTTATGGAAAATGTATATTAATTACCTAAAATCCTCAAACTGTAATGTAACCTTTATAACTTTGGTAAATTCGCACTCCAGAGCCACAAGATACAAGCGACGCTTAGTTTGTGGCTCACCGATTATGTTACATTGTATTGTTACTTTTGATGAATAAATTTTATTACTATTATTACTATTTAAAAACTAGCATTTTACTTGCTCCACGATCCCACATTCTACATTTATATTCCTGGAATAAAACTATTCTATAAAGAACCCTCTACACGGCACAATTCTCACAAAAACAAAGAGGTAATAAGAGGAAATAATTAAATTTCATTTGTTCCACAGTCCACTTACTAAAGTGGGCTACGTGACTGCAATAGCACGAGCACGCTTGCACGAAGCCTTGGAAAAATGTGCAGTTCAAGGACAAATTAAATAATTTTGTTGAGTTTGTTCTACGTAGCATGGGAATTCTTTCTTTGATCAAATTGGAATGGAACTTTGTATGGCTTTTATGCTGTAGATAAGATATGATTGTAATTTTATTGTTTTTGTTAGATAAGCAGGCGATTAATCTATTTGGAAACGTTGTGAAACTTTGCATCATTCTACATTATCTAACTGAGACAATAAAATGGTGGTCTTTTTCTGCTTACGTAATTCTAAGTCGCCATTTATTATTTTATCTTTTAAAATGCTTTATAATGATTAGATTCAATTCTCTTGAACTGAATGACATTCAATATGTTTATCAAAAAAAAAATCCCCTCCTTTTGTTTTTCGCAGCAGTCGGGTAAAAAGCTGATGTAAATCTGATCAAAATAATGAGGTAGTAAACACCAAATAAAGCATTTTCTTATAGAAAGGCCATTATTTTTACAATTCAATATTATTAATGCATTTCGCTCGCGGCGATTCTGAAACAAGGTTTTATATGGTTAAATAATGGTTTCTGTAGGTACATAACGGGGCTAATAGTATTGTTATTTCGCTCATTACTCTTTTTTCGTTGTAAAACGAGTAAATAAGACAGATTTTTTTGGATTATTTTGGATTACATTTCTAGAACTGTCAGCTAAAATAAGAAATTTTGAAAGAATTACTACTGGACACCCTTCTACATTTAATTCACTAAAGTTATTAGATACCTAAAGGTATCACTCGCACGTACACACGGCTACACATCAAGCTAACTATTTCCAATTTATCCTGATCTCGCATTGTATAGGATTTCCGTACAATGCGAGGTCAGCTTATGCTTCCCTAGCTTGATGGTGTAGCCGTGTGTACCAGGGAAACATGGCGCAAAAGTGAGAACGCCTATATACGCAGCAGTGAGTAGAACAAGGACGGCAATGATGATGATGACCACGTTTAGATCGATCCGTCGATCCGCCAATCTATTAGAGCCTCTGACATAATCTGTTTGCGCTACTGTCATCCAAAACTGTAGCCAGAGCCGAAGCCGCAGTCGGTCGTACTTTATAGATGCTAAATGCCCTACTGACTGCCAACCCTGAATAATTATGATGTCTTTGCGGATGACGGGAGTAAAATGATGTGTTTTGTCTGGTGTTCTGTGAGTCAATGAGTCCACTGTTCCATATTAGTTTTAAATTAAATGATATACAACATAATTACTGTCAACGTTATAATTGTTTGTATGTTAATTAATGTAGTTAGTGTTGTGCGGTTTTATTTAACTATAAATAAATAAATGATGATAGGTATCACCAATCAAATAACACCCCCATCCTCATAACAACAATACAGTAGGTATTATTATCTCTAACGAATGTTTGTTTATCACATCACATCCACAAAATCAATCTTAATTAATAACTGACATAATTCTGAAGATTATACTCATTAAGTGATCCATTTTATCAGATTTGAGTTTTTTTATCTCGTCCAAAATGCAGTTTGGTACCTTTGGCCGTGTTCGAGAACAGTATAAAAATACCTGTACCTTTGGCCGTGTTCGAGAACAGTATAAAAATACCTGAATTTATTTAAGCCCACCAAATCAAAGTACTATTCATGAATTTAATACCAAGTCAGGTATATTGATAACTAGTGTGATTACATGGTATTTTTGTGATGATTAAATTTTATCAGAAATATCTCGATATGGATGAGTAGAAAATAGTATTGATAAAGATGATAGTGGCTCCTAACAAAAGAGTTGTCGATTTTTTAATGTATAATGTGCCCTGAAAGTTAAGAAAGGTTATATGTTTTGGTTATATTTTAGTTTATGATAATAGGATAGCCTAGCAGGGATTTTCTGATTTTTTGGACTAGCTGCACCCCGCCGTTTCACCTGCATAAGTCTCAATCCCGTGGGAATACGTCATGGTCTACCCATCTGCCAAATTTCATCCAAATCCATTCTGCCGTTTTAGCGTGAGCGCGTAACAAAGAAGGTCACTTTCTTATTTATAATATATGTATTAAGTTAGGATACCTAGATACTACGACGCCGTCAAATTATAGTCTAACGCACTTTGGCAATCTAATAAATACAATATTATGTAATTTAATTAAGTACTTCAACAAAAATGGAATATTTCAATGCTATTTATCAGTTAATTAGCCATAATTGGCATTATGATAAAACAGGTGCCAGTGTTTAATTTGTTATGTAATATATTATGAGTCAACGTTTGACAAGGTTGTCGAACGTTGACTCTCGAATGTAGGTTTATCTACACCCATGCTTTAAATCCTCTATAAAAGTTTCTGAAACAGTAGCTTATTGCCAACATTAAAACAACCAGAGTCATAGTAACCATAATATCATCCGAACGAGTGTTATAATGTTTTACTAAATTTAATAATAATTTAAATTTAATTTAATTAATAATTTAATTTTTTCGAGCCCTTCCTTACTCATCAAACAGCCACATTCTCACTACTCAATTCGTGGTATCTTTATGTATTACAAAAAAAGAACATACACATAGAAAAGATATACGAGTACATAGGCATAAATTGTAGCGTATGTTTAGATATATGTAAGCCTAATACATCCACTACCTATGGTCCAATAGAGGTTCGTTTGTACTCCACTATATCGGTCAGTTACGCCGCTGTTTACCCTCCCGCGTGTAAACATTTGTTTTTCTAAACAATATTTGGAGTACCGAATTGATTAAAACAAAACAAAAAAACATACAGACAGGCCTTCTATCACCACTTTATACAACGCTACCGAAATCAGTCACAAAAAGAAAACGGTATTTTAAATAAAACCGTTGAATGTTTCTTGGTGAGCGAAGAAACTTTAGGTGATTTAAATAAAATATTGGCACAAGTTCAACTCATGCACCATTCGTTGTCCGGAAATTTGATTTTGAAAAGAAATTTGTCTCGTGCAGAGTTCCGTGACATATTGAAATCAATAAAATAAGAAAATTTTATATTGAGGATTGTAAGCGGAGAAAATAAGCTTTTATGAGTTGCAGTCTCCTGGTGTTCTGGATGAATTAAATAGCAATGGAATAAGTAGTTCCCGTTACTTATAATTATGCCTACCTACTTATCAATCTAATACGGTCGCTGCTACATAATAGTATGTTCCAGTTAGTAGATAATTATAATCTACTTTCTTTATTTCATTTTTCATACTTATAAATTATATTTTTAAATATTAGAATAAAAAATTATATAAAACATTTAAAAATATAAAAAATAGTAGCCCACCGGTATCGGGAACAGGGTCCAAGCTACCGGCGGTCAGGGCTCCAGAGAGAGGAACCTCCTAACGATGCGAGCCGTGTCCAGGAGTACAGCTTTCTGAATCAAGCCCCTAATCCAGCTGCCCAACGAGAGCCTCCTTAGGTGTTGGTCGAGGCTCTTGGCAATTAAGCCATTGGCTGATACGACTATCGGCACAATGATCGCAGAGTCCACATCCCACATGTCGACAACCTCGTGAGCCAAGTCAAGATACTTGATTTGTTTATCTTTCTCGGCCTTCACGAGGTTCCCGTCATGCGGGACTGTTATGTCAATGATCATTGCGCGCCGCTCTGTTCGATCCACCACCACTATATCAGGCTTATTGGCAAAAATAGTCCTGTCAGTGATGATGGATCGATCCCAGTACAATGTGATATTTCCATTTCCGAGAACTGGGTCGGGCACGTACCTGTAGTACGGCACTTCCGATTCCACTAGGCTGTATTTCAGAGCAAGTTGCTGATGGATAATCCCGGCTACAAGGTTGTGTCTATGCAAGTACTCTCCGTTAGCTAGATGAGAACATCCGGAGATAATGTGACGGATTGATTCTCCCGGTCGGTGGCATGCCCGACAGATGTCAACCGTGCCGTCCTTCACAATAAATCTCCGGTAATTGTTCGTCATGATAACTTCGTCCATAATTGCACAAACAAAACCTTCGGTTTCCCCAAAGAGGTCACCGAAACGCAGCCAGGCTACGGACGCTAGTAAATCTACATCGGGTCCATGCAGGGCCCGGAAAAAGCGTCCGTGAAGCTCCTTACTCTGCCATACCTCCTTGCGATCGTTTAATCTACTTTATTAGTATCAATTATTATCAGTGAGTAAAAACTTTTGAGTAAAACACTGTACCTACATACTATTCCCAATTAGAAACTATTTTCTAACTAATATTAAATAAAATTAAATAAAACTAACTGTACAAATAAACAACTAATATCTAAAATATGGCGTCGAAAAATTCCTCCGCATCGCTGTCGGCTGGTAGTGTACCCAAGAGACTGGCGGCATTGCCACGTTGAACGTGTGTCGATACTCTTGCGCCATCTCATCTTCCTGGCTCGGCGTGCTGTGCTGGCGCCGCCGCTGCGGCTGCGGAAAACCTCAAGCGGCGAAAGTATAATAGCCTTATACTGCCGTCCACTAACTAAAAGGCCGTTAAGCCACAGTTGGTCGTTTTTCACTTTGTAATGTAGTCTTATACAACTTTCGATGCTCTATCTTTTGGTGTAAGAATCATTTTTCTATGATTTATAGTTTTAGAGATACAAAACATTGCTGAGCAGTTAAACCACATAAATTTCGTTACTCCCTTAATTAAAAAGCGGCTAAGCCACAATACTTCTCTAGAAAGACGTCAACATACTTTAACGGCAAATTGATGTATCATTTTTTTCTAAATTTACTTAACTAAAAGTACGTTATCTAGTCATGCTTGACTAAAAAGCAGCTAAGCGTCTTTAACTACCTTCATGTATTGTGTCACAAATAACCATCTGAACATCGTGCCTTAACTATAAAGCAGTTATACGCCAATAGCGGCTTTTAAGTTATGTATTGAAATTAGTATTAGCTAAATATCAATCGCTAGAGAGCAGCTAAACGACAATACTAGACTAAAAAGCAGTTAAACGCTCGTGATTTGCGTTTGCGTTTGACCAGCTCAGGCTATAATTCCTGCCTTTTCACTTCGGGTGCTCGTTAGCGGACCGACGTGTGGCGCGTCTCTTGATTTTTGGCGCCACAATTACGAGAATGGCGCAAAATATGCAAAGGTAAGCTGACATTATTATTTCATTTATTGTAATAAATAGCTATTTGTAATATTATTATAAATACGAAAGTATGTTTGGATGTTTGTAAATCTTTTAAGCAAAAACGAATGAATTGTTTTTAATTTATCTAACTTTATAAATGCCTGTTTTTGTTACCATATATTTTTCTGTATTCCGCAATACCTGCACAGGTAAAACGCGTGCTGCTAGTTTTCATTATGTACCTACCTATTGCAAGAGGGTTTTAAAGTACCTACTGTTTCTAAGTTCATCGTAATTGTTGTTGTAGGTATCTGTTTCGATTGCTGATTGTTTTATACCTAATAGTGCGCAAGAGATGTGTCGTATAATTGGTTCATTAGTTAACTGATTATATTTCATTGTATTTTAGACGTTCCGGTGTATCATCAAGGATCCAAACTATGATGAATAGTGTGTTGGTGGACCAGGAATTTCCAACTGCACAACGCCTTTACACTAACAGCATGCCATCTATACGCATTTCTACTTGCTCTAATATTAGCCAAAAAAAATGAAAGTACCCCCGCATGAACAATAACGATTTAGTTAATCTTCTCTACCAAGAATCTTACTCGATGACATCAAAAGTGTTTCAAAAATTCAATGAAACACAAATCACATATAATTATAGCCAACCAGAAGAAACTCTGAAGCTTACAATAGAAACATTAACTCAACAGCTTGAAACACATTCCATATACTGCCACGAATCGATGCCCCCTCCTTCCCCGATACCATCTTCTTTTCACTGCATTATACCAGAAATATTAGATTATGACAGTGATGACTCTGTTAAGGATAAGGACTACCAACCATGTGAAGAAGTTTTTAGTGATGATACTGAATATGGTTATGACATGCAAAGACAAAATACAGTATCAAACCCTAAAAGTAAACCAATATTGAAAAGGAAAACATCAATAACTAAAACGTTTCCCAAAAAATTAATAACGCGAGGACATACTCAAGAATTTACAAGAACAGAAGAGATTATTGGACATCGGTTACCTAAGAAAAGACGTACATCTTACTTCTTCTTTACTTTATTACTTAATTTTGATAATACTTACTACACGAGTGTTACTAGGTATAATTGCTTATTTACCTAATCTGATTTACTCATTTTGTTAAAGTTTTAAATTAATATTTAAGCATAAAAAATGGCCGAATTTATAGTTTTTTATATAAAGTCTAATATTTAATTGATTATGACGTTATGTGTTACGCACAATTATATTATTTCAACTTGGCAATTATTGATCTCTGATTGTGATAATATGTTTATTTCATAAGTGCATAAGAATTTGAAACCAAGTGTCATGTGCCATAAAGCTTTCAAAAACGATACTTACATGTTTTGGGTATTTTTATAAAATAATTATAAGTAATATAATTTTTCCTATGGCTTCGCGAATACTGATTATTATTAAAGATGTAATTGTGATCTCATTACTGAATAAGATTTGTAAAAGTTTGATTAAACTTGTTTTATTTTTATTTTATATTGTTTAATTAAATAATAAGCTATTTGTTAAGTTCCTACACAATTTAATTAGACGTACTGATTGTCTATTATTTTTTATTAATAAATAAAGTTCTGATTTTCATAAAATAGTTTTTAACTTTTCAACTTTTTACCCGCAAGTGCTTATTTAAAAGGCAGTTAATTGCGAGCGAGATGTCTTTAACTGCCTTCTAGTTAAGCAATAGGAGAACCAGTATAAAATATGTTTTACAATACCGAGCTTAAAAGCGTTTAAAATCCCATAACTGCTTTCTAAGTAAGCGAAGTTAGTCTTCCAAGTGTTAGTTACTAGGCTATAAGTCTGTTAAAATCCTTTAACTGCTAAATAACTAAGTATTTTTTGATAACTTTTACTATAAGTACAAGACGTGGCGGCTACAAGAAATTGCTTCACTATAAAGCAGTTAAGGTATGGTTAGTGGCCTTATAGTGCAGTATATTATGTAAAAATGAAAACAAATTGCTTAGCTAAAAGTTAGAAAATGAATTTAAATAAAATGTGATTAATATAAATGAATGAACTAAATCACATATTGTGCAAAAAGACTGTGCCTACGTATATAACTTGCAACCTTGTTCCTAGGTAGCATACTTTTCAAGAGACATCAATTCCCACTTATTTTTGCGTTTTCTCGAAAACTACTTTTTGCACTTAGCGGCTTTTTAGTTAGTGGACGGCAGTATAGGCAATTATATTTTCGAGCCGTTTGGGGTTGAAACCCTAGGGCCGTGGGGTCCAAGTGCTCATAGTTTATATAATGAAATCTCGAAACGGCTGTTTGACACTTCCCGCGACCCAAGGGCTGGCTTTTATCTTGGTCAGAGGCTAAGCATTGCCATTCAACGTGGCAATGCCGCCAGTCTCTTGGGTACACTACCAGCCGACAGCGATGCGGAGGAATTTTTCGACGCCATATTTTAGATATTAGTTGTTTATTCATACTATTTGGTCCACGTTCATAATTAGAATTCTGGTTGCCGTATTCTTCCCGAGTCCTATGAACAAAAAGTACCTAATTCAATAATTTGAAAATTGTGCACAGTCATGTTCGTTAACCTATATTTATTTAGGTATTGCAAACATATTTAATCTAATCAAATCGTATATTCTATTCATACGACCTAGGATTAGTACCTACACTATAATTATAATAAGATTATTCATTCATAAAAACATAACTATTTGAAATTTTACATAATCAAGTACCTCTTCAAATATAGAATACAATTCAATACACTGGGAATACATTCCCAGTTGTATTGCCCCCGCTATATTCCCACACGGTTAGGGCCCCCGACACGATCAATTGGAATTGTCAATTTTTACGTGATTGCTACACATTGATGCACAAATTGATCGTCTACCAAATACAATTGAAACGATTGACAATATTACGACAATTGTAATCGATGAATCAATTACCACTCTTTACTCTGTGCCACTTGACAATACTGTAGCCTCCTATCAGTGAAAGATTTTTTTTTCAGAGATAAACAAACATACTACTAACTACTTCATTTTTTGTTATGTGTGTTTGTCTTTCCTCTTTCAATCCAATTTTGATTGCTTATAGAATAAAAAATAATTTTGAAAGCTTCACCTGTAAGCAAGACATTTCATAGTGTTCCACAACTGTCCCAGTTAACAAAGTTCAGAACTTGTCAGTAACACGTAGTCACGTAATATCGGAACTGCTGCTACCTATAACTTTATGACATAAATATGTAAGCTGCTGTGAAGGTTCAGGCAAAGCAAACATAAAAATTAGTGACATTTTCAAGAGTCGACTTCAAGTTCACAAAAAATATTTCGGAATCGTTTAAAATTATTTTCCTACTAATTTTAGCTTATTTGGGCAAGAGTGACGTGAACGTCATTGTCCTGGACACAATAGGCATAACGGACAGTCCTCTATGCAGGGCATGTATGGAGGCTGAGGAAACCGTCGCGCTCGTGCTCATTGAATGCACGGGCGTCACCCAGATTAGAACAGAAATCCTCGGGGCACCCATATTTTTCACAGATGTTCTGAACAGACCAGGAGCTTTAATTAGCTTCTGGAGGGAGGTGGGCTGGTTGGAATAACTACGACGGCCGCCCACGCCCCCGTGGCCCACGCACAATGGTCCACCAGTGGGATAACCAAACCCCATAACACAACATTGTCCTGGACTGTACCCGCCGTCGGCTGTGGTCTTGGCCAGTTCCTGGCTTTCCTAACAGAGTGCCTGGTCAGGCTTACAACCAAATGCACCTTGTTGGTAACGCTGGCAGAGAATTTGGAGGAAGAGTCGAACGTATTACAGATACATATTGCTACTTAGCAGTTGATGGTCGATTCGAAAATTAATTGAAAAGCCAAGCAGCTGCAGCTGAACACTAAATTAAATTAGAAGGATACAATAAAAAATGTGTGTTACTTCCTGGCGGTAATCAATACCATTTTAAGCAATATTGATGTTTTGCCCGTGAGGATTCAAAATCTTGTTTTATCAACTAACTAGCTGCGCCCCGCGGTTTCACCCGCGTAAGTCTCGATCCCGTGGGAATATCGGGATAAAAAGTATTCTATGTGTTAATCCAGGTTATAAGCTATCTGTTTGCCAAATTACATCCAAATCCATTCAGCCGTTTTTGCCTGATTGAGTAACAAACATCCAAACAAACAAACACACAAACTTTCACATTTATAATATTAGTAGGATATGTTTGATAATACTGATAATAAAGACGTAAACAACTATCACTCATGAATAAACTTTCCATTATCTCTGAATATCAGCGATTATGACATATAATTAATCAGACATCGCATCTGTACTGATAAAATTGGAGCATAAATAGCTATATGGTCAGTCAAAACCAAATTTCTTCAGATTCTAATTGTTGTCACAATGCAGAAGACCATCTTGTGTTTGCTACTTGCAACGGGTAAGTTTTGTGAAATAATAAAATAACAAATGAAAAGAAGAAATCTAAATTGACACGACGAGATACATTTACTCTTCTGTTACCTCCTGTTATTCTTGTCATGACTTGTGAAGTGTGAGTAGTTAGTTCGAACCAATGTGACCTTCAATATATAGAAGATAAAAAATCAAGTAATAAAAACTAAAACCCAACTACGACTTAAAAGGTATAAACAAGACACCACAGACACACAAATTAAAAATCCGGAGTCCCACATAATCTGTTCGATTTATGCCCTACGTGTGACTCCGGATTTTTAATTTGTCTGTCTGTGGTGTCTTGTTTATACCTTTTAAGTCGTAGTTGGGTTTTAGTTTTTATTACTTGATTTTTTTTTAAATTGTTTTGGGGTTATAATATATATATTTTTGAAATGTGCTCATTAAGCCCTTTCATTTGATACCCAACATGGTACGATTAAACCATTTTGTTTTTAAGTTCCTCACTTTATGTCCTCTAGAGGGCGCCATTTTTAATTTAATGTAACTTCACATAGCCTATAACCAGCGGACAATCACGACGCTTCTAACGATATCTCATTTGTCAAATTGTGATTAGTGGTTTGGAAGATAGGAGGGAACAGATGAACATACATACATACATACATACATACATACCGGTCAAAATCATAACCCTCCTTTTTCTTCGCCGTAGTCGGATAAAACGGCACTTCGCCTGAGAAAAGACATTTGGCCTGCAATTGAGGCATTTACAGTAAGACACAGAGAAAGTAGAGAAACGGAAACTGAACAAGTATAAAGTGCAACAAAAAAAAAAAAAAAAATGTAGGGGCATTTTTTAGACAAAGACCATTTCAAGCCGTCTAAACCGTGTTTGTAAAAATAATTGTCAAATGTTGTTTGCATTAAGAAATCTAATTTTATTGTCTGTTATAAGCAATTATTGGAAAAATGTAGAACGAAAACACAGAGGTTAAAAAAAAGTATTGTCCAGAAAGAAATACACGAGAAAGGCAAATAATGAAAAAAATCTTTTTTTAGTGTATACCGCATCAGCGGTTCCGTTATCATCGGAATACTCTGAGGACCGTGTGTACCCGCGGTACATCGAGTTCCCCGATGGCGAGGGTGTCATGCATACCGTAGACCTTGAGGCTGAGCCTGACATGGAACTCCTGAATGAGATCGAAAGGAACCCAGCCAACAACGCATACTTGCTGTACACTAGGTAAGTACATTATTTTGCATTTAACCTGGATATTTTTTCTAAACACATAGGCAAAATCAATATTATTGATTAGTTTATGTATATTTTAAGCAGTAAAAGACTGATGTCTCAAAAATTCAAAATATGAGCTAAAACCGGCGCCCGCGTACAAAAAAGCATGGCACATTAAACACCACGATAACGTGAAATAAGCAACAAGAGCTAAAAAATTAAAAAGTAATTTAGATTAAAACCAAACCGATAAATTACCGCCCTGTTAATGGCAACCTACCTACTCGGCTAGGAACATAACACCCTCAATAATAATTACAGACGCAACCAAAGAATTTCGCAAACGTTGACGATCAACAATGAGAACTCCATCAGAAACTCGAACTTCAACGCTAATGTCCCCACCGTGGTCATCGCTCACGGCTGGCTCAGCAACCAGTACACCGACATCAACCCTACCATCAGAAACGGTAAATACTGCTAAATCAATAATATCATTGTTCTTGACAGTAACAAGCAAGCACGATACATCGGAACTGCTTAACTTTATGCAAGACATATTTAAGGTACCTGTAAGGTACCCTCTCTGAATAGGATGAATAAAGACACAAAAAAAATTACAAAGAACAGAAATTGTCTTAAACTAAAAAATAAGATTTCCGTTTAATGTTGATAATGCTTCGGGTTATAATAATATGACAATTTTTTTAAATTAATTTTCAGCTTACTTGGGCAAGAGTGACGTGAACGTCATTGTCCTAGACTGGAGAAGACTCGCGTTGTCTGACTACGCCACAGCAGCTCTAGGTGTACCCGCCGTCGGCCGTGGTCTTGGACAGTTCCTGACTTTCCTTAACAGAGTGACTGGTCAGGCCTTCACCCAAATGCACCTGGTCGGCTTCAGCTTGGGTGCTCACCTTGTTGGTAACGCTGGCAGAGAACTTGGAGGAAGAGTCGCTCGCGTTACAGGTATTATTTTTATGTCTTTCATTTCTAGGGTTCCGCTCTTGGTGGTGCGAACTTAATCAATCAATTAACACTTGAATGGTTTTTAGCTTTGGACCCGGCTGGACCTCTATGGAACTACAACACAAACCGCGTCAGACCCACGGACGGTGTCTACGTTGAGGCTATCCACACTGATGGCGGTTACACCGTCGGCGGTCTTGGCATTGGCTCCAACGTCGCTAACGCTGACTTCTACCCCAACGGTGGTATCTCCCAGCCTGGCTGCCTCACCAACCTCTGCAACCACAACCGTGCCTGGGAACTGTTTGCTGCTACTGTGACATACAACCACTTGGTCGGCCGTCAGTGCACTACCAATACTCAGATAACCTTGAACACTTGCCGTGGTGCTCAACTCCGTATGGGCAACGATGACTTAAGGAAGACGGGGTAAGTTGTCCACACATATATATGTATACAATAATGAAAGTTTTTTTTTTTTACAATATGGGCAATATTGAAAAAAAAATGCACTATCCTGTAATTGAAACTAATCTTCCATTCTTTCGTAGAAAATAATGATTATTATTTTTATTCCCAATTAACTGATTACATAGTATTACACAAATTAAAGAAAGAATTCTACAACGTTTTAGTTTTTTCGTTTTTAAGAAACATAAATTATGAATGTTTCTTTGATCAAATATTGTTTTGGTCAGTACCAACCGTACTTATATTTACAATGATTTTTCTTTCTTTTTCAGATCTGGAATGTACCGTTTGGATACCAACAGGAGATATCCTTACTAATTTGGCGAAGCTACCTAAAATACTTAACGATAATATAATAAATTCTCCGCAACATTTACTTGCTTTTTTTAATTTACATAGACTCTGTTTCCTAGGGTTTTTGCTAGGTTTATACGTCGACAGCATAAGGTGATTTAACTGATACAGGCAATTTTTTACAAAAGACAGATGGTCTAAGTCAAGTTAAGTCTAGACCTCCATTTCTACATAGCATTGTAACTGAGATTATTCTTCTAAAGATACAGAGTTTCAATGACACATGATTTTATTACTGTAAGTAGGTAGATATGTACAAACACTTTTACGCGTCAATCATATTTATAAAAAAATAGATGAGGTCGGCGTTTTTTATCTGACTACTTAAGAAAGTCCGAAACAAACTCAGAATTCAGTATCTTTTAAAGTCCAAACATAATTTTGGTCAGATCATATGAAGACCATGTAGATTGGTGTCTGAAATGGTCTTTTAAAGAAAGAACCACACAGATTGAGTAAACCTCCATCTATTCAGTGCACGCATTTGTCAGTTATCGAGCAGCTCAACTCAGAACTTAAGGAGCTCAAAGATTCGACGAACAATACCAAAGAAAGGACATTTCGGTAGGCCGCATAAAGTACTCAAACTGCCAGGACATCATTAAAACTGAGAGAAAAAAATACAGTGACCTAATAATATAAGACTTTAAAAACTAAACACCGTGTCATTGTATATTTAAAATGGTATAAAGAAAAAAAAATTATAATAAGAAATAGTTTCTTCTATCTACATTTAGTTTTTTTCTCCTTAAGAAGTAGGTCCTTGTGCCACAAAGGCTGTAAAACTGAAACAGTTTTAGTGTATTGTCCCACTCACTGGCGAACGACCAAAAGAGAGACTGAACCTGCGGCCAGACATTGTTTCCTTATCCAAACCAATTTTTCCACCTGTTCAAGATCTCCCACCTGGACATGAGTTAGTAGCATTGGGTAACATGGAAGTCTTTAAACAGAATCCGGACCCAGGTTGGCCGATGCATGGAAAATCTGTTCAGGCGGAGATTCATAGACGACTCCGCCTTGGAGTATAAATGTGGTGCTGTTTCACAAACAATGGGACACTTCATGTCGTGTCCTGCGTGTCCTGTCAGCTGCACGTTACAGGAACTGATGGACGCTAGTGATAGCGCCAAACACGTTGTCGAATCTGAATTGAACTTACTTACTTCTTCTTAGCGTGTCAAGGCAATCTAAATAAACTCGGTCCTGAGACCGAGTTTATTTAGATTGCCTTGACACGCTAAGAAGAAGAAAAACGTTAAACCAGTTCACTAAGAAGAAGAAAAACGTTATACCAGTTCACTACTTGCCAGGGCGAAATATCATTGTCAGTAACCAGCTGCTGACGGTTTACTTAAAATAAAGTATCTTCTGCAAACAACATGATATCATGATTTTAGAAATTTCTTAAGAAATAAGCAGTACCTTTGTACTCATATTATAATTATGTCGTATCTGAATGTATTTTACAGTGTGTACATAAATAATAAAATAAATAAATGATTATCCTTTATGAGGTAAGGCAAGACATTTAAAAAATAAAAAGTTTTTACAAAAAAAAACCGACTTAAAAAAAAAGATAAATAACAGTGAAGTAGTAAATTATGATATCGTCTAGATAAACGAAAAATACGTAATATTGAAGCTAACTCAAAAACCTCCCGAGGTTTTTGAGTTAGCTTTCGAACGAAAAAAGAATTTTTTAAATCGGTTCACAATTGGCAAAAATATCGATTAACATACACAAAAAAAAAAATACATACACGCGAACATAGAAACTCCTCCTTTTTGAAGAAGTCGGTTAAAAATAAATAAAAATCGGCCAAGAATTGAGCCCTGGGAGACCCCATTCTTACTACAGATCCTGCGTTTATCCAGATATATCTTGTTTTATCATGTACGTAATGTCTTTAATAATGCTGATAGTAAACTCAAAAACAATCCATCAGTCATTAATTAGACGATAAAACATATAATAATCAGTCGTCACATCAGCACTGATAAATTTTGAGTATAAATAGCTATAGAGTTTGTTAAAACAGGACCGACTTCTAATTGTTGTCACAATGCAGAAGACTGTCTTGTGTTTACTACTCGTGACGGGTAAGTTTTGTAAAATAATAAAATAAACAGTGAACAGGAAATCTAACTTACATACTGCAATAACTCCTTTGTTAGTGGCAGTTATTCTTTAATTTACCCGTTAAATGTATGTTGTTCGGACCAACTGTGATTTTAAATTCCATTATTTGTCGTTTTGGAAGTCGTTGGCAAAACACGAAACCAAAGAACCAATGAGAAGGCAATTAATGAAGAAATTATTCTTTCAGTATATACCGCTTCAGCGGTGCCGATAACATCGGAATACTCGGAGGACCGTGTGTACCAGCGGTACATCGAGTTCCCCGATGGCGAGGGTGTCATGCATACCGTAGATCTTGAGGCTGAGCCTGACATAGAACTCCTTAATGAGATCGAAAGGAACCCAGCCAACAACTTATACTTACTATACACTAGGTAAATTAATGTGCTTTCCATCTCAATATTTTTTCTAACAACAAAAGTATAATCAATCTTACTGAAGTACGTACATGCACTTTGCACATCATAAGCAGTGGAAGATATCTGTCTCAAAAATTTAAAATATGAGTTATCCCCGGCACCCGTCCCAAAAACAACATCCTACTCTACAGAGCAATATTTGTATATATCTATATATTTGTAATCACTTTCTCGAAAACGGCTCTAACGATTTCGATGAAAGTTGCAATATAGGGATTAACGGGGGCGAAAAATCGATCTACTTAGGTCTCATATCTGGGAAAATTCATTATCCCTGTTTTCACCCGAGCAGACCTCGGTCACCCAGGAGGTGACATATTAAATACCATGATAACTGTAAATTAAGAAACTGGAGATAGGGAGTTTAAAAAAAAACGATTACTTTAAGGTTTTTTAATCTAAATCAGCCATATCTTTGTGGTCTGCTTTTGCAGACTAAAAAAATATGGCCCTGTCAATGGCAACCTAAATTGCGTTGGCTAGGAACTTATCACCCTCAATAATAATTACAGACGCAACCAAAGACTTTCGCAAACGTTGACGATCAACAATGAGAACTCCATCAGAAACTCGAACTTCAACGCTAATGTCCCCACCGTGGTCATCGCTCACGGCTGGCTCAGCAACCAGTACACCGACATCAATCCCACCATCAGAGACGGTAAATAATACTTTTTTATACTTAATTTGAATTTAATATCATTGTGTTCCATCAAAGTTCAAACCTTGTCAGTAACGATATGTCGCAACTGGAAGCAGTTGCGAGAAGAGGTTTAGGTCTCTAGCTTAAAGTTATTAAGATGGTAGCATCTTAATAACTTTATGCTAGAGACCTAAACTGTAAGGTAGAGTCACGGACTTTAATTGATGAGCCACCTGGCACTGTTCGTATTTTAGCCATGTAATGCAAATCGGGTTTATTCGGTTCCCGGCACGCAAAGTCATATGTCTTCATATTAGAAGAAGAAAATTATATTTCTTATCTTTACTGGTTGGCTAACCTGAGAGTCAGAACTACAAACTTGTCAGCAGCTGACTACCCAAAGTCAACCAATTGCAGGTCTAGCAACAGTAACCTAGCAACGATAAACACTCGTTGCTAGGTTACTGTTGTGATGGTAACGTTAGCGTACGGAGAAATATTAATAGTCATTTCGACAAGTTCGAAAGTAACGTCTCTGACATCGATATTTCAACTGTCACTGTCTTCAGTTACGTTTTCAGAATGATTGAGTTAATGAGCTATGATTCAAAAGAGGTCGGTATCAAATAGATTGTATTTATTTTTATCATTGAGAACTTATTAGTCAACCTCTATGGATAAGACTATTTCCGATTAAAAGTAATTTATTTGTCATCTTGTTTACGAGCGTGCGTTTTGAGTTCGTGTTTAATCGTATAATCTCGTGAATGTATGGAATTGCAAAATTGAAAAGTTTGAAGGTGGCTCATCAATTAAAGTCCGTGACTGCACATAACTGAGAAATGTGCATTTCAACTTTAAATTAACTTGACTTAATTGACTGTGTGTGAGTGTGTCACTAAAAATATTATTAACTCATTTCAGCTTACTTGGGCAAGAGTGACGTGAACGTCATTGTCCTAGACTGGAGAAGACTCGCGTTGTCTGACTACGCCACAGCAGCTCTAGGTGTACCCGCCGTCGGCCGTGGTCTTGGACAGTTCCTGACTTTCCTTAACAGAGTTACTGGTCAGGCCTTCACCCAAATGCACCTTGTTGGCTTCAGCTTGGGTGCTCACCTTGTTGGTAACGCTGGCAGAGAACTTGGAGGAAGAGCCGCTCGCGTTACAGGTATTATTTTTATTTTTTTTATTTCTAGGGTACCGCTCTTGGTGGTGCGAACTTAATCAATCAATTAACACTTGAATGGTTTTTAGCTTTGGACCCTGCTGGACCTCTATGGAACTACAACACAAACCGCGTCAGACCCACGGACGGTGTCTACGTTGAGGCTATCCACACTGATGGCGGTTACACCATCGGCGGTCTTGGCATCGGCTCCAACGTTGCTAACGCTGACTTCTACCCCAACGGTGGTATCTCCCAGCCTGGCTGCCTCACCAACCTCTGCAACCACAACCGTGCCTGGGAACTGTTTGCTGCTACCGTGCAATTCAACCACTTGGTCGGTCGTCAGTGCACTACCAGTACTCAGATAACCTGGAACACTTGCCGTGGTTCTGAACTCCGTATGGGTAACGATGACTTGAGGAAGTCTGGGTTAGTTTCTTTGTTTTATTAGTATCGTTCTAACGGATATCCTTGAATTAAGTCCTTGTTGTTATTTGGTTTTATTTGATTCTTGCAATAGATATAAATATGTACGAGAGAACTTGGATTACCAGATGTTAATATTAGTACAACATCTCTTTGATCAATACGGTAGTATACTTAAAGGATAAGCAAAATTTTATTGTCCTTTCCATAATTTGTGCTCACCATTAATTGTTTTTTCTTTTGTTTCAGTTCTGGAATGTACCGTCTTGACACAGGCTGGAGGCATCCTTATTAAATCTTCCGACTTAAATTTTACTAAAATAAACAGTATTTGGCGCAAGCTTTAGAACTTTTATTTATTTTTGTTCACACCCTATCAGCTTTGGTATGATTTTACCCAGTGTTTCTTAATGAAAAGAGAATTAGCTTACAAGGATATTTTATAAAAAAAATAGTTGAGTATTATTGCAACCTTTAGTAAAATACACGATTAGTGAGTATAGAATATAATTAATTATTTAGTTTATTTTTGACATTTTATTTTAAATACTATTAACATTAAATTGCTTACCTACAAATCATTATTTCAAAACGAACTACTTACACTAGGTCCTAAATTAAATGACTAACTTACTATGCAAATAAATACTTACTTAATATTTATTACATTACATTATTTTATTATAATTTATTGGGTTATATCTTTTTTACTAAGCATAACGAGGAATGTTCATCCTCGACCACTATTTGGGTTAGCTGCCTTACAAGACGTCTGCTAGATATACAATATACCTAACAACAAAGTCTAGGATCTTGAGCATTCTACTTTTGCGTGTTCAAGAATTATTTTATACTAGCTGCCCGCCCTGGCTTCGATCGGGTGGTACTAAGTACCTGCCCTACCCTACCCTGCCTTACCCCTTACCCTACCTACATACTTACATACCTACCCTATCTAGATAAGTAGGGTAGATACCTACCTAACTACCTACTTATCAACCCTACCTACACCTACGTTACGTACAAACCTTGCCCTTAAAGGCTCTTTCATAGTGGCGCGATTCGCCGCGCGACGCGAATTTTAACAATACAATATCTGAGAAAACTTCACGGCGAACAATGCGGCGGCCTATGCCAAATTGGTCTAGCCGTTCACGAGTTTTAGAGAGACAGAGTAAAAAATATTCAAAATGTAACCACAATATACTCCTGCTACAAGATCGGTGAAAATTGGAATCAAATTTAAACCAGTATTTATATTTTCTGCGTTTAATTTAAATTATAATCAATGTCATTCATTGTTGCCAAATTATTGGCAGAATTATTTAAAATTACATTGCATTGCTCAAAAGAAGCAAGTTGTTTAGCCAAATTTTTGGCTGAAATAGAAAAAAAATATGATAGCGACACAGCTATCTGTCTTTTATAGTAGGTAGAAAGATAGTACATAAGAATATTATATCTATCTCTTGTCAAATGTAAATTATTACCAACACAATTGTTAGTATCAACTAGATGGAACAGATTATTATTGAATGTCCAATTATGTAATGTCATATTTAATTCAAATCGTAGGTTATTTTCTTCCTGTGACAAACTCTCACTGTAAGGGAATGTAAACAACACAATTTTTCTTAAACTAAGATTACATAATGTTCTATAATATTGGAGCAATTCTCCTTTGTTCACATTTCCCCTATTACCCATAAATATTAATAATGTAGTGTCCTGGTTAAAGTTACATTTAATAATTTCTTTCATAATATCAAACAAAGAACAACCAGGCATGCAGTAATTTATTATGGAGTGTCCCGGATATTCATCTGTCAACAAGTGGCCTAATTCCTTTCCAATCTCATCACAAAATAATACTATATCATTTTTTACACTTTGTTTACATTGTTTACTTGAACTATTGATAGCAGGAAATGTCAGATCAGCACAGGGTTGCGGTAAGCTGGTATTGCATGTTGTCAATGAATGGTCTGGTGTAAGTACTTGGGATGGTGTTCGGCACTGCTCAGAGTTGTTTGTTTGTGATTTCACCAGCTCATTCATTGTCAACATATATTCCCTCATTAGATGTTCAGAGGTATTATATTTATTAGTCATTGAACTAAGTTTCTCCTGTAAATGGTCAAGTTCAGATTGCAAGTACTCTGTGTCAATGTTGTGTTTCCTGGTACTTTGTTCCAAGTTAAAAGAATACATATCTAATTGTTTAAGTAAAGGACCATGGGGGATTTTGTATGGACTCCGTCCCCACCCTCCAACAGTCATAGGATACGTGTCAATATGTTTTTAGGGATCCCGAGAAAGACTTACTGTCTTGCTCCATTGCAAAATCAATGGGGTTTTTTTGTAATAACAAAAAACTTTTCTGTTAGCTAACCTAACCTAAGCTATAATTGCCTATCCTTGCCAAACATAACCTAACCTCACCTAACCTAACAGTGATAATTTGATCTTGGATTTTGAAGGTCAAATGGAACTCCTCAATGATGAACAGCATTTGTGTATTCTTGTGATTCGATAATTGTACAAAAAACTTAAAAAAAAACGGCTAACCTAACCTATTTTTTTTTTAATCCTCGTGGATGACCTCTGCCCTGGGGCGGGCGGAGGGGTCTGTCAGACTCTTACTGACTAAAAACCACCCCAGTGTTCCAGCTCACACCTTCGCCGGGGGTCACGGGAACGTAAAAATCTTCCGCAACCCCAGACTGGCCCGCCATTGCGGGACTCCTCGGGTCAGGGGCCCCCCTGTGACCCGAGGAGTGAGGTGTTTGACTCCCCCCGTGACGTCTAAGAGGGGCGCGCGTGGAACACTACGCACCGCCACCTCGGGTCCTGATGTGTAGGGGGCGACCGACGTCCCCGAGTCCGTCGTCCCTGGACCCATTTAGGGGGGCTGGAAGAGGGCGTTTACCGCCCTCCGCCGACGCCCGGTGCGCCTGCTGCGGGCCGGGTGAGTGGAAGAGATCTCCCTCTCCCTTTCCGCAGCCACCTTCTGCGAAACGACTGTCTCACAGAAGGAAACCACCACGTCCCAGGACTCCTCGCTGCCGATCATCGACTCGACTACGGCCGGCAGCGACAAGTCCCTGCCTTCTTCTGAGATGAGGGCACGGCGCGGCCCCTCCTAAGCGGGACACTCTGCCAGCGTAGGCCGCACCGTGTCCTCCTGGCATTCAACGTAGTGGTGACACCGGGCGTCCGGCTCCCTGTTTATGCGACACAGGTACTTCCAGAAGCAACCATGCCCCGAGAGCACCTGCGTGACCCGAAACGACAGGGAGCCGTGCCTCTTCCCGAGCCAGCGCTCGAGCACCGGCCGGACCGCCTCGATGATGTCGACGCCGGCGGTAGGGCGTGAAAGCCTGTCCCGCCATTCCGCCTCCAAGACCTCGCGAAGCTGAGACCCATGCAGCTGTATGTGTCGCTGCATCGGTTGCCGCCACCGATACGATGACGCGAGTACTTTCGCCTCGAGGTCCCAGGGCGGGGATCCGGCCAGTGCACAAGCCGCCTCGTAGGAGATCGTGCGATACCCCCTGATGACTCTGACGGCCATCGCTCTCTGCGGCTTGCGCAGGACTGCGATACTACCGGCCGTCAGGTCAGCCGCCCAGATCGGGGCCCCGTAAAGGGCCATCGATCGCACGATTCCCACGTAGAGCCGCGTTGACAGCGCACAGAAGCTAACCTAACCTAACCTAAACTTTTCGGTTAGCTAACCTAACCTAAACTTTTCGGTTAGCTAACCTAACCTAAACTTTTCGGTTAGCTAACCTAACCTAAACTTTTCGGTTAGCTAACCTAACCTAACCTAAACTTTTCGGTTAGCTAACCTAACCTAAACTTTTCGGTTAGCTAAACTTTTTTTTTTTTTTTTTTTTTTGTCGCTGAGAAATGCATTACGCATCCCCGCTCGTGGGGGACGAGTCTGGGGTATGTGGGACTCCTGTCGCTAACGACAGTATACCCACTAAAACTCAGCGGTGTTCCCACATCGCCGTAATGGGAGGGCCATGGGAAACCGGCTCAGCCTTTACATCCACAACCCTCCCGGCGCATGCCGGGCCCCGCATGCCCCCCAGGTTGGGGAGCTACAGGAATGGCCGGGAACACCTGGCCATTCCCGTCCGACACTGGTGGAGACCTGTGCAATACAGGCAAGGGTGCCCCCGCACCCATTGCCTGCTGGCCTCCACCTGGGAGGAGTCGGAGATGACTATCGTACTGACGTCTTCTTCGACCCCTCCTCCGCCTTCGGAGCGGCGCCGCGTCAGGATCGTCCTCACGCGCGCGCTCCGCCGCCTCCTTCTGGGACATGACGTGTTCACAGAAGGAGGCGACTGCCGCCCAGGACCTCTCATCCCTCAGCATGGCGTTAACCAAGCCGGGGAGCGATAGGTCCGGTCCGATCACCGCGATGAGACTGCGGCGCGGCTCGGACCACGACGGGCACACCTCGAGGGTGTGCTGCGCCGCGTCCTCCACCGCACCACAGTCGAGGCACGACGGCGTCCTCTCCCGTCCGATTCGGTGCAGGTACGATCCGAAACAACCGTGTCCGGACAGCACCTGCACCAGACGGAAGGAGAGGAACCCATGCGACCGCTCGAGCCAGTCTCGCAGGACTGGCCCAATCGCGTCGAGGGTTCGGCGGCCGAAGGCTGCGTTGGCGAGGTCCCCCGTCCAATGGACGACGATGGCGTCTCTCGCCTCCCGCCGGACGGCCTCCCGCTCTTCCGGGGCTGAGCGTTGTCCTCTCGCCCTCCGCCCCGCCGTCCAATCATATACTCTGGCGAGCACCCACGCCTCGAGTTCCCAAGGAGGGGTGCCGGCCAGAGCACATGCTGCCCCAAAACTCACCGTGCGGTAAGCCCGCGCCGCTCGCTGGGCTATGGCCCTCTGGGGTGCCCGCAGGGCGGCGGCGTTCTCTCTCCTTTGGAGGGAGTCCTCCCAGATAGGAGCCCCGTAGAGGGCCATACTCTTCAAGATGCCGGCGTAAAGTTGCCGGCATCGCGCGCTGGGCCCCCCCAAGTTGGGAAGCAGCCAGGAGAGCGCGCCCGTGGTTAATCCTTACCAAACATAACCTAACCGAACCTAACTTTAAAAAAAGGTATCAGAGAAAAAAAAAATGGTCCCTGATAAAAAGAAAGGTTGTCATGAATGAGAACCATATTTAGGTCGCTATATTCTATGCCTCTTAAGTGCAAACTAAGAAAATATATAAATGTAAAATAATGCTAATATTGAATAAAAAAAGTAATATTCCAGGAAAACCCCACATTTTTGAAAAATGTCGCCATAGTAAAAAAGTATCGAACCCACCAGACGCTTCGAATGACACTAGTCTCAAGCGTGTTGGTGGGTGGGGACGTTTCTTCCCATGGTCCTTTAGCCTTTCTCTATTAAGTTTAACATTTTTAATAAAAAACTTTTGTCTTTTTACCATCTTTTGTGTTTTAACAATGTATTTATTAATTTTAATGTATTTTTTAAGTTTGTTTTTACTAGTGACTAGTTCACTGAATTACATGACTTTGAATCGTCATCACCTGTCAAATCTATAGTGTTAGAGGGGTTTAGTGCAGAAACCATTGATGTGGCAACAGGCATCAACTCATTGAACAGACTTTGATTTAGCGAGGCGGTGATGTTAAGATTTGTAGTCTGAAGTTCTGTTATTTGACTTTGAGCCTCATGTAGCTGCTGTTTTAATAAATGTTTGTGACTAAGAGCTTGTTCATACTCTTTGCTACACTGGCTGAACCCGTCCACAACAAGTCGAAGTCTGTCCCGTTCCTCTGTGGCCTTAGTGAATTGAGTGTATATCTGAGCCATTTCAATTTTTAACTTCCTAATCTTTTCATGGGCATCAAAGAGCACCTTTTCATTGTCATCTATCTCCCTAAGTTGGTCACAGGACTCCTTTGACGCCTTTAATTCGCTCAAAGCCTGATTGAGTTTGGACTCTTCGAGGCGAGCACGGGCGCTGCGAGTCATAATCATAATTATAACTTTAAAGGGAAGCGACAAGAAAGTGGAAGAGAGAAGGTAGTTGTGGCAGTAGCTTAAGAGATGATTAGTTTAAAAGGAAAAATGAAATTTAGATGTACATAAAGGAGTTCTGTCACCAAACAAAACTAAGGTTATGTTTACGTCTATAGGTCATTGGCATCAATAAGTAGCCTTAATAAAAGTTTGAAGATTGCCCCCGCTATATTCCCACACGGTTAGGGCCCCCGACACGATCAATTGGAATTGTCAATTTTTACGTGATTGCTACACATTGATGCACAAATTGATCGTCTACCAAATACAATTGAAGCGATTGACAAAATTACAACAATTGTAATCGATGAATCAATTACCACTCTTTACTCTGTGCTACTTGACAATACTGTAGCCTCCTATCAGTGAAAGATTTTTTTTTCAGAGATAAACAAACATACAAACTACTTCATTTTTTGTTATGTATGTTTGTCTTTCCTCTTTCAATTCAATTTTGATTGCTTATAGAATAAAAAGAGAGAATATAAAAACGATTGCAACGTTCTAAATAATTTTGAAAGCTTCACCTGTAAGCAAGACATTTCATAGTGTTCCACAACTGTCCCAGTTAACAAAGTTCAGAACTTGTCAGTAACACGTAGTCGCGTAATATCGGAACTGCTGCAACCTATAACTTTATGACATAAATATGTAAGCTGCTCTGAAGGTTCAGGCAAAGCAAACATAAAAATTAATGACATTTTCAAGAGTCGACTTCAAGTCCACAAAAAATATTTCGGAATCGTTTAAAATTATTTTCCTACTAATTTTAGCTTATTTGGGCAAGAGTGACGTGAACGTCATTGTCCTGGACACAATAGGCATAACGGACAGTCCTCTATGCAGGGTATGTATGGAGGCTGAGGAAACCGTCGCGCTCGTGCTCATTGAATGCACAGGCGTCACCCAGATTAGAACAGAAATCCTCGGGGCACCCATATTTTTCACAGATGTTCTGAACAGACCAGGAGCTTTAATTAGCTTCTGGAGGGAGGTGGGCTGGTTGGAATAACTACGACGGCCGCCCACGCCCCCGTGGCCCACAATGGTTCACCAGTGGGAAAACCAAACCCCATAACATAACATTGTCCTGGGCTGTACCCGCCGTCGGCTGTGGTCTTGGCCAGTTCCTGGCTTTCCTAACAGAGTGCCTGGTCAGGCTTACAACCAAATGCACCTTGTTGGTAACGCTGGCAGAGAATTTGGAGGAAGAGTCGAACGTATTACAGGTACATATTGCTACTTAGCAGTTGCTGGTCGATTCGAAAATTAATTGAAAAGCCAAGCAGCTGCAGCTGAACACTAAATTAAATTAGAAGGATACAATAAAAAATGTGTGTTACTTCCTGGCGGTAATCAATACCATTTTAAGCAATATTGATGTTTTGCCCATGAGGATTCAAAATCTTGTTTTATCAACTAATATGTTTGATAATACTGATAATAAAGACGTAAACAATCATCACTCATGAATAAACTTTCCAGTATCACTGAAAATCTGCGATTATGACATATAATTAATCATTCGTCGCATCTGTACTGATAAAATTGGAGCATAAATAGCTATTTGGTCAGTCAAAACCAAATTTCTTCTGATTCTAATTGTCACAATGCAGAAGACCATCTTGTGTTTGCTACTTGCAACGGGTAAGTTTTGTGAAATAATAAAATAACTAATGAAAATAAGAAATCTAAATTGACACGACGAGATACATTTACTCTTCTGTTACCTCCTGTTTTTCTTGTCATAACTTGTGAAGTGTGAGTAGTTAGTTCGAACCAATGTGACCTTCGATCTATAGAAGAAAAGGCACTTCGCCTGAGAAAAGGACTTGGCCTGCAATTGAGACATTTACAGTAAGACACAGAGAAAGTAATGAAACGGAGACTGAACAAGTACAAAGTGCAACAAAAAAAATTAAAAACAAAAATGTAAGCGCATTTTTTAGGCAAAGACCAAGCTGTCCAAACCTTATTTTTGTAAAAAAAAAATTCAGATGTTGTTTGCATAAATGATAAAATCTATTTTTATAGTTAGCAATTATTTGAAAAATGTAGAACGAAGTCACAGGGGTTTAAAAAAAGGAATGTCCAGAAAGAAATACACGAGAAAGGCAAATAATGAAAAAAATATTTTTTTAGTGTATACCGCATCAGCGGTTCCGTTATCATCGGAATACTCTGAGGACCGTGTGTACCCGCGGTACATCGAGTTTCCCGATGGCGAGGGTGTCATGCATACCGTAGACCTTGAGGCTGAGCCTGACATGGAACTCCTGAATGAGATTGAAAGGAACCCAGCCAACAACGCATACTTGCTGTACACTAGGTAAGTTCATTATTTTGCATTTCACCTGAATGTTTTTTCTAACAACATAGGCAAAATCAATATTATTGCTTAGTATATGCATATTTTAATGCAGTAAAAGACTGATATCCCAAAAATTGAAAATATGAGCTACGCCCGGCGCCCGCTTTTTTGCACCACGATAACGTGAAATAAGCAACAAGAGCTAAAAAATTAAAAAAGCAATTTAGATTAAAATCAAACCAATAAATTAGCGCCCTGTTAATGGCAACCTACCTACTTAGTCGGCTAGGAACTTATCACCCTCGATAATAATTACAGACGCAACCAAAGAATTTCGCAAACGTTGACGATCAACAATGCGAACTCCGTCACCAACTCGAACTTCAACGCCAATGTCCCCACCGTGGTCATCGCTCACGGCTGGCTCAGCAACCAATACACCGACATCAACCCTACCATCAGAAACGGTAAATAATACTAAATCAATACAATCATTGTTCCATCAATGTTCATAACTTGATAGTAACAAGCAAGCACGTTACATCGGAACTGCTTAACTTTATACAAGACATATATTTTATGGTACCTGTAAGGTGGTGGATGAATAAAGATACCATTTTTTTTTACAAAGAACAGAAATCGTCTTGAACTAAAAAATAGGATTTCCCTTTAATGTTGATAATGCTTTCTATAAATATTTCGGGTTATAATAATATGACTATTATTTTTAATTAATTTTCAGCTTACTTGGGCAAGAGTGACGTGAATGTCATTGTCCTAGACTGGAGAAGACTCGCGTTGTCTGACTACGCCACAGCAGCTAGAGGTGTTCCCGCCGTCGGTCGTGGTCTTGGACAGTTCCTGGCTTTCCTTAACAGAGTGACTGGTCAGGCCTTCACTCAAATGCACCTTGTCGGTTTCAGCTTGGGTGCTCACCTTGTTGGTAACGCTGGCAGAGAACTTGGAGGAAGAGCCGCTCGCGTTACAGGTATGCATATTTTATGCCTTTAATTTTTTGGTTTCCGCTCTCGGTAGTATAAACTTAATTATCACTCTTTTGGTTTCTAGCTTTGGACCCTGCTGGACCCCTATGGAACTACAACACAAACCGCGTCAGAGCCAGTGACGGCGTCTACGTTGAGGCTATCCACACCGATGGCGGTATCGGCGGTCTTGGTATCGGCTCCAACGTCGCTAACGCTGACTTCTACCCCAACGGCGGTAACTCCCAGCCTGGTTGCCTCACCAGCCTCTGCAACCACAACCGTGCCTGGGAACTGTTTGCTGCTACCGTGACATACAACCACTTGGTCGGCCGTCAGTGCACTACCAGTACTCAGATAACCTTGAACACTTGCCGTGGTGCTCAACTCCGTATGGGAAACGATGACTTAAGAAAGACGGGGTAAGTTATCCAGACATATGTATATATACAATAATCAAAATTTTATTTTTTTTACAATATGGGCAATATTGAAAAAAAATTCACTATCCTGTAATTGAAACTAATCTTCCATTCTTTCGTAGAAAATAATAATTATTATTTTTATTCCCAATTAACTGATTACATAGTATTACACAAATTAAAGAAAGAATTCTACAACTACGAAAGCAAACGTTTTAGTTTTTTCGTTTTTAAGAAACATAAATTATGAATGTTTCTTTGATCAAATATTGTTTTGGTCAGTACCAACCGTACTTATATTTACAATGTTTTTTCTTTCTTTTTCAGATCTGGAATGTACCGTTTGGATACCAACAGGAGATATCCTTACTAATTTGGCGAAGCTACCTAAAATACTTAACGATAATATAATAAATTCTCCGCAACATTTACTTGCTTTTTTCATTTACATAAACTCTGTTTCCTAGGGTTTTTGCTAGGTTTATAC
The DNA here is from genome assembly GCA_947522985.1 of Lithophane socia. Classification (NCBI taxonomy): domain Eukaryota; kingdom Metazoa; phylum Arthropoda; class Insecta; order Lepidoptera; family Noctuidae; genus Lithophane; species Lithophane socia. The sequence continues at coordinate 6,632,498 of OX383267.1, forward strand.
GTCGACAGCATAAGGTGATTTAACTGATACAGGCAATTATTTACAAAAGACAGATGGTCTAAGTCAGGTTGAGTCTAGACCTCCATTTCTACATAGCATTGTAACTGAGATTATTCTTCTAAAGATAAAGAGTTTCAATGACACATGATTTTATTACTGTAAGTAGGTAGATATGTACAAACACTTTTACGCGTCAATCATATTTATAAAAAAATAGATGAGGTCGGCGTTTTTTATCTGACTACTTAAGAAAGTCCGAAACAAACTCAGAATTCAGTATCTTTTAAAGTCAAAACATAATTTTGGTCAGATCATATAGATTGACGATTGTATATACCGCTTCAGCGGTGCCGATAACATCGGAATACTCGGAAGACCGTGTGTACCAGCAGTACATCGAGTTCCCCGATGGCGAGGGTGTCATGCATACCGTACACCTTGAGGCTGAGCCTGACATGGAACTCCATAATGAGATTGAAAGGAACCCAGCCAACAACGTATACTTGCTATACACTAGGTAAATTAATGTGCTTTCCATCTCAATATTTTTTCTAACAACAAAAGTATAACCAATCTTATTGAAGTGCGTACATGCACTTTGCACATCATAAGCAGTGGAAGATATCTGTCTCAAAAATTTAAAATATGGGTATATAAAATATTAGGTAGGGTAGATACCTACCTAACTACCTACTTATCAACCCTACCTACACCTACGTTACGTACAAACCTTGCCCTTAAAGGCTCTTTCATAGTGGCGCAATTCGCCGCGCGACGCGAATTTTAACAAAACAATTTCTGAGAAAACTTCACGGCGAACAATGCGGCGGCGTATGCCAAATCGGTCTAGCCGTTCACGAGTTTTAGAGAGACAGAGTAAAAAATGTTACCACAATATAATCCTGCTACAAGATCGGTAAAAATTGGAATCGGTTTGAAACGTGTGAAAATGTCCAATCCATTGCTAAATAAGTTTGAAAACAAAAATTTGTTCTACAACGTAACTTACGAACTTATGAAGCAATGAATTAGATATTTTGTTTCGAACCGATTCCAATTCTGATTAATCGTGTATTAGGGTGCAGGCTACTCGAGGCTGCTTCTTCGCCATGGGCGTGAGAACGCCGTTCTTCTTCCAGTCATGCTACTACCTTCAGACAGTAATTAAATAGGTACATTAGTCTTCTAATACCTACTTAAAGCTGGAACATATATTTTTGCATATGAATTAAAGGTTTATTTGAAGATTTCTTTCTCTTTCACCGTTCATACAGAAATAGAAGTATGTTTATCGACTTATGCAGAAAAGTTTGAGAAGGATGATGCAGAAAAGGATGCAAGAGCGAGCGAAGCGAGCTCGAAAATTTTCGCACTCCGCCTCGGAGAGGTTGGGGGAGGTTGCAATATCGCAGAGAATGCTGAAAATGCAGGAATTTATTGAATACAAAGTCAGAGTCGATAAAAATACAGCATTTAAGCATACTCTTAAGTGTGTGATAGACGTGCGTACTGTTATACCCTAGCCTTGTAGGGGTTAATGCTGAATCAGCGCCTAGTCGGCGCTGCCAACTTAGTTTTGATACGTCATAGTAGTTCATTCGTTTCAGTTCACTACTTACCTCCTGGACAGACGGTCCTGCCCATGGGTCTCTCGCGTATCCTTAATATATAATAACAATTATCCTGGTTATGTAATAAACCAAAATATCTTCCAGTAAACAAATCTTTTTTTTAAAAACCAAACGCTAGAAGACCTTCTAACAAATTGGTGGCAGCGGTGGGATACGGAAATCCCCAGTGACCTTACAAACATTAATTCGCCGCTAAAATATCCAGCGTAATTAAATATCCTGCAAAGTCAAAATTGTAGTGAACGTGAACTATAATATCCTGTGTGTGTGTCCTTAAAATAATAAACAGCCAGTGTGGTGAAAATAAAATATCCTGCGAAAACTATTGTGTAGTGGTTTAGTACATCCACCGTCAACTATCCTGAGCATCGCGTCGTGCTGCAACTCCTGCACAATCCAATCCTGCATCTATTATTATTCAAGAACCTAGTGACTCAAGCTCCAGCCGCAGACACGCGGCTTATCGCAACGGAATGCTCCTGTTCGCCATAACATCCGTCGCCCACGCATTGCTAGTACTGTGAGTCTTTGGTCATTGTTTATTCTAAAGCTGAGATACTATTTATCACTCTTTAAACTTTTGTCTATTTGCGACTTATTAATTAGATTAATTTAATGTTACTACCATTGTGAGACCTGTGACCCGTTTCCTTTCATTTATGGTTGAACAACCTAATTAATATGCCAATAGTGCCTAAAACAGAAAATAAATTGAAACTTGATATCCCAATTTCGGAGAGGCACCCAAGTGATACAGAAAAATCACCTACTAAATCTCCTAGTCCTAGGGTCACGAGGGCTGTTATTGCACGCAGCGCAATGGCCGAACTAGATTTAAATACCTTGTTTAAATTTGTTAAATCGTTTGATGGCAATCGAGAAGCTGTCAACTCATTCATCATAAATTGTAACAACGCGTATGACCTTGCATCAGAACCACAAAAACCAATCCTTTTTAAATATATTCTCAGCCAGTTAGGTGGAAAAGCGGAAATTGCTTGTTCCATAAAAGAATTCGTGTCATGGGAACAACTTAGAGAATTCCTAAAAGCACAATTTAGTGAGCGAAAACATTATGCTCACCTTCTCACCGATCTTCAGGAAAGCAAGCAGAGCCCGCATGATAATGTTAGCCAATTTTCGCTTCGCGTGGAGACCTACCTCTCACAACTGTTAACCGAAATATCCTTATCTAATACTAAGGCAAAGGAATTGCCTGGTCGTACCGCAGCTATGGAGGACTTAGCCCTCCACCATTTCCTTATGGGGTTACACCCCCGTATATCAAACATTGTGAGGTGCAGATCTCCCAAAACATTAAATGAAGCCATTAATTTAGCGATTTCGGAAGAACGCATTCAACAAAGCCTGTATAAGCGTCCACAGGTTGAACAAAAGTTTGTTAATAATAACAAACCAAAACCAGGGCCTTCAAAACCAAACTACACACAATCCACTACGTCAAATCCAAATAAAACCGATGCACTATTTTGTCGGTATTGTAAAACTGCTGGTCACGAAATAAAAGAGTGCAAAAAGCGCGAGTTCTATAATAATAAGTTCCAATTAAAATCGAATAGTAATATTCGGAATAATAATAACAATGTTAACCATATCCGCGAAACATCCGATGACGAACCTGCGGATGAGTTCTACTCACCCTATACACATGATTCCAATGATTTAAACGAAATGGGGTCTCGCGAGGGTGCCGCACGGGACGAAGCATAAGCATCGGCACCCAACAACAAAAAACAATCCGTAGGACTAATCAACAGGGTAACCAGCCCCAAATCGACAGTCCTAATCCTTATCCTCATCCAATGAAGGTCAACCGACAGGGTAACCAGCCCCGAACTGACGACCTTAACTTTGATTCATCACGGACCAACCGACAGGGTAACCAGCCCCAAACTGACAGTCCTAATCCTTATCCTCATCCAATGAAGGTCAACCGACAGGGTAACCAGCCCCGAACTGACGACCTTAACTTTGATTCATCACGGACCAACCGACAGGGTAACCAGCCCCAAACTGACAGTCCTAATCCTCATCCTCATCCAAGGAAGGTCAACCGACAGGGTAACCAGCCCCGAACTGACGACCTTAACTTTGACTCATCACAGACCAATCAACATGGTAATCAGCTCCAAATCGATAGTCATAGAACTAAAAATCCAGAATTTTCAGCAGTATCCAACGAAACCAATACTGAGATATACGAGGTAAACCTAGATACATCCAAGAGGTTTCTACCATACGTATTTTTAAGATCACAAGTTTCAGACACCCCTTTATCCTTATTAGTCGATTCGGGCTCCGTCATATGCCTATTAAAACTTTCCAGTATCCAGGAAAATCCACGATTGGTTAAAGAACCAATCAAACTTAAGGGCATTGATCCCGGTGACGAGCCAACTGAAACCGAAGGCCATTTCCAATTAAAATTAACATTAAGTGACAATAAAGTCACATCATTCCGATTTCATGTCATTAAAGACATAAGTTTGCCCTATGATGGTATCATAGGATCAGATTTCTTGACCTTCTTCGGCTGTAAAATTGACTATACAACCGATACCCTCAAAATGAGACAATCGGAAGTTAAATTACACTTCCTCGACCCATTCTATATTATCCCGCCACGTACTGAAACTGTTATTGAGTGTTCAGTACAGGATACCGATCTAAAGGAAGGTATCATTATGGATCAACATTTATCAGAATGTGTCCTTATTTCTAATTGCATCGTAAAGGTCAAGGATAACCTTCGTGTTAATTTAACGATAGCCAATACCTCATTGTCGTTCATAAAAATTAATCCCGATCTAAAACTTGTAATCAAACCCCTACATGCTGCCCTTCAGGTCAGCATGAATAATCGAGAAATATCCAATCGAACCATACAAGTCTTAAACTCACTACGAACTGATCATCTGAATCAAGAGGAGTCTGAAGCCCTCACAGAACTGTGTTCTCAATATTCCGATATTTTTCATTTACCAGATGATCAGTTAACTCACACTACAGCCCTCAACCATAAAATCAAAACAAGTAGCGATATCCCTATTCACACGAAGTCGTACCGATTTCCGGAATGTCATAAAAAGGAAGTCGAAACTCAGGTCAATAAAATGCTGAGCCAAAACATTATAGAGCCGTCATCCTCACCCTGGAGTTCACCGATTTGGATAGTTCCCAAAAAGGCAGACCCCGAAGGACAACGTAAATGGAGAATAGTAATCGATTATAGGAAACTGAACGATATCACTATCGGCGAAACATATCCTATACCACAAATATCCGAGATTCTTGATCAATTAGGAAGTAGCAAATACTTCACGACCTTGGACCTCACATCCGGTTTCCATCAAATTTTGATATCTCCGGACGACGCACCCAAAACTGCGTTTTCCGTACCTCAAGGTCACTTCCAATTTACGCGTATGCCGTTCGGGTTAAAAAACGCACCTTCCACCTTCCAAAGACTAATGAATAATTGCCTTACTGGTCTACAAGGTACAAAATGTTTCGTTTACTTGGATGACATCGTAATTTACTCATATGACCTAACCTCACACGTCGATAACCTGACAGCCGTATTCGATAAACTTCGTAAATTCAACTTAAAGTTACAACCAGAAAAGTGCGAATTTCTTCGCAAAGAAGTCGCTTATTTAGGACATATTATCAACGAAGACGGTGTCAAACCAAATCCCGATAAAATCCGTGCAGTGACCGAGTATCCAATCCCTCTATCTCCGAAAGACATAAAGTCCTTCCTGGGTTTAGTATCGTATTATAGAAGGTTTATACCAGACTTCGCCATGTTGGCTAAACCTTTAACGTCCTTGCTAAAAAAGGACGTCGCCTTCGAGTGGCAAAACGAGCATCAACTTGCTTTTGAATCCTTAAAATCCAAGCTCGTTTCTGCCCCAGTCCTCGCCTATCCAGACTTTACACAACCTTTCCTTCTAACCTGTGATGCTTCGAACTACGCCATATCCGCAATCCTATCCCAGGGCCCAATAGGACAAGACCGCCCTATTGCATATGCATCCCGCACGCTTAACAAAGCAGAGTGCAATTATAGCGTCACGGAAAAGGAATGCCTTGCCATTATCTTCGGCACCAAAACATTCAGACCGTATCTCTACGGTCATCGGTTTAAAATCCTTACAGACCATAGACCATTACAATGGCTATTTAACTGTAAAGACCCAGGATCTAGACTTGTTCGCTGGCGCTTAAAATTAGAAGAATTTGAATATGATATCCAGTATAAAAAGGGAAAAGTTAACGTTAATGCTGACGCCCTATCTCGTTTTCCTGTAAATCCTGTCCAACATACGGATCCTGTAATTTCTAACCCGATTAATGAAGAAGAATCCAACCAAGATCTAGATAGAGACCTAATGGATTTAATAATAGATCCACCTTCGTTCAATCCTGATGCAAATATACAAAATTCTCCTAATCTTCTCGATCCAATCGAAGATCTCTTGCCGTTACCCGATATAAACTTACCTTCAAACATCCCAGACACTGTCAGAGAAGAAATCGAGAATGAAACAATTACTATACCTAATCCTGTATTGGATGAAGGAACAGCTTCTGATCCCCAACTTGGTCATAGTCCCAGACCATCCACAAGTGCTAGTCCAAATACCCCTGTGGATGATTATCCCTTGTTCCTGAAATCTATGGCCAATAAAGATAATAAATGATTGCGCGATTAATAAATGATTGCGCGAAGCTTCAAAGAGATCTTGATGTCCTTCAGAAATGGTGTTTGAACAACAGAATGACGCTCAATGTTAAAAAATGTCAGACTATTACATTCACGAATAAAGTGAATTACGTAAAATTTGATTATCATATTGATGGATCGGTACTGAGCAGAGTGTCCGTCATCCGTGACCTAGGGATACTCTTCGATAAATCCCTATCTTTCCGTGATCATGTAGATAGTATAGTGTCTAAGGCTAAAAGAATGCTTGGCTTTATAATCCGTATGTCGAAACCTTTTCGTAATTGTAGCAGCATTATTTTACTTTACAACGCACTAGTGAGGAGCTCCCTGGAATATTGTTCTACTATTTGGTCTCCCTATTATTCAACTTATACTAATAATGTTGAATCTGTTCAGGCCCGTTTTGTGAGGTATTTATGTATAAAGAATGGGATTCGAAAAGCTATACCCGATTACAATGACAGGTTAAGGCACTTTAATATGATTAGCTTAAAAGAAAGACGTGACCATTCTGACTTACTAATACTTCATAAAATTATAAACGGTTCCATTGATGCACAATTGATCAACTATTTTAACTTTAGGTCTAGCCAACGTAGTAAGCGTCATCATCGTATTTTTGTGTTACCTACATCCACTTTGAATACTACATTTAATAGCCCCCTCACACGTATGGCAAGGCAATATAATGATAGGTCCAACTTGTCGGATTACCCTATTGATATTTTCTCTATGAGTTTCGCTTCGTACAGACGCTCCCTATTTAAACAGTACGATGAGTGTTCGTCTGTCTAGCTCTAATTGGTTTGATTTATAGTGTTCTAGATTAAGGTCTACTAAACACACTTTTTGAATGTTCTCCTTTGTCTCTAATTTTTCATACGTCAATGTCATGCATACCTGTTATTTGCATGGTTACTGAAATGCCTATTTTAGATGTTAATTAATTGAATTGTAAGTGACTGTGCTGTTGGTGTGCTTATCATAAATAAATAAATAAATAAATAAATCGTTTAACACTGAAATTGTAGAACACAATGAAAGCCTCCTAAAATGTCCTGCAAAAGTAATTCTAATTCCCACGTCTATTGATCTAGACGAATCTAATCCATACATCCAAGATATATTGATCGATCCTGAAATTAGCATCAAGACACATGATTCCGAGAAAGAACTTTTCTCGTCCCTGAAAATAGAAATAAATAATAAAATATATTACCTCTTGTTTACCAAAGTCCATCATTTTGATGAAGCTTCCTATCCGGAAATCTTCGAAACCCTGAAAAGAATAAGAAATGAATTAATAATATTCGGAAACGTTAATGAAATTGGTATATCTGATTTGAAAAATCCGTTTGAAAAACATTCATTTGTTAAAGTTTATAATATCCTCACTTACCTTTTCCACGACACGCAAATCAAGGTTAATATATTCCATAACAATATAATATACCCTGCTCCAACGGAAATTAAAAAGATCTTGCATGATAACCATGATATTCCCATAGCAGGTCATTTAGGTTCATCACGAATGTACAATAGGATAAAACAAATGTTTTATTGGAAAGGTATGCGTAGCGATATAGAAACATACGTAAGACAATGTAAGTCGTGCCAAGAAAATAAAGCACTTAGGAAAATTAATCGTGCTCCTATGCAAATTACCAGCACTTCAACTGAACCGTGTCAACGAATTGCACTGGACATCGTAGGTCCGCTCCCTGAAGCAGGACCTGCAAAATTAAAATTTATATTAACAATCCAAGATGACCTTACCAAGTTCTCCTCCGCATATCCTATTCGTAGTACCACAGCAGAAGAAACAAGCGAGTGTCTGCTCCACTATATATCCATATTTGGCATTCCCAAAATGATTCTCACCGACCAGGGTACCAACTTCACATCAGACCTCTTTAAAAAAACGTGTGAATTCCTGAAAATAAAAAATCTGTGGTCTTCACCCTATCACCCACAAACCCAAGGCGCCCTGGAAAGAAGCCATTCAACTCTTAAAGAATATCTCAAGTCTTATACTAACGAAGGACAATCAAATTGGCCTCGTTACATATATACAGCCATGCTCGCTTATAATACTGCCGTTCATTCCACAACTCACTATACACCTTATGAACTAATGTTCGGTAGTAAACCGTTTACCCCTAATTCTATTTATGATGAATGCCCAGGAGCTACTTACCCAGAGTATGTCCGTATGCTACAGGACCGACTAAAATATTCACGAGGAAAAGCATTAGATTTCATAAGGAAATCCAAAGTAACCTCAAAGTCTTATTATGATAACCATACTCGGTCAGTTAGCTATAAAGTCGGTGAATTCGTGTATCTCAAAAACCATTTGAGACTACGTAAGGCTCTATCCCCTCTCTGGAAAGGTCCTTATAAAGTAGTAAAAGTTAATAGTAACAATACACTTACCTTACTTATTAATCGGCGTCATGTCACCCATCATTTTGATGAGGTGAAGCCAGCTGATGTCAGAAGTAGCTCGTAGTATCTTTTATTATAGGTTTAAACTTAAGTATTATACATAGCCAGGTATAGTTAGGTAGGTTACTTTATAAGTACTCATATTATATTCATTTAACGTAGCTATTAATTCACAGAACTCTGAGTCATGCTCGAAGTCAACAGGACTACTACGTCCAGCAGATAAAGTCAAGTCCTGGCCTCTATCTCGATTACCTCGGCACATTGAAAATCAGCAGTGGACTGCTGAACGTCGTGATGCCCTTAGACATCTCACACATAGGGCCGCATATTGAAAATATAAACTCTGCTCTTAATACTACTAAACGTCTATGCAAAAGAATTGGTCTGATAGAAAATAGTTGCGATAACATAATAGAACCCTTAAATGCCCGCTACAGCGACATGTATAAAGAATTTTTATCAATTTCACATTTGTTAGAAAAACGGTCAAAACGCGCTTGGGTAGGAGGACTAGGTACTCTGATTAAACAAATATTTGGCAATCTGGACGAAAACGATGGTCTCAGGTTCAATGACGCTATAAATGTATTACAAAATAACGAGAAGAAGTTGATTTCATTAATGAAGGAGAATATTCTACTATCTACATCAACAATTTCATCATTTAATAACTCCATTAATAAAATTAAAGCTAATGAGGTCAACTTAAAAGAAGCTATCGACAAACTCTCGACCAATCTAGTAAAAGTAACTAATGAAACAAATGTATTATTACTACGATTAGAAATTGTTCACATACTCAATAATCTAGAAGTATCAATCTTAACTATGTCATTCCAACTGGAAGACATAACAAACGCGGTCCTATTTAGTAACCAAAATATTCTACACCCATCAATGATTACGTCACAACAATTGTTCCGGGAGCTTGCCGATAACTATCAGCATCTACCTAATGACTTAAAACTACCTGTTGATTTAGATTTAAGTTCTATTCATTTAATCTTGAATGTATCTAGAATAGTTAGTTATTATATTAGTAATAAGATATTTTTCGTGTTACAAATACCCTTAGTGTCTATCAAAGAATATGTATTATTTCATAACATTGCTCTGCCTACTCCTCACAATTTAAGTAAACCTAATACTTTTAGTTTAATTTTACCCAGTTCCAAATATATTGCGATGACCAAAGACAAAACCCAATACAGCACTTTAAACGATTTGGAAAGTTGCAAAATCATCACTGCGGGAAAATATGTGTGCGACATAACAACTGTGTATGCGTCAGATATCAGACCTATTTGTGAAAGTGAATATATGTCAAAAGTGATCAGTGAAACTCCAAAATATTGTGAAACTAGATTTATTTATGGTAACTTAGATATGTGGAAACCTATAGAGAATAATAAATGGATTTACATACAGTCGGTGTCTAATAGAGTTTCAATAGAATGCCGAAACTCGAAATTATTAGAAATTAATGTCTTAGGTACCGGAATACTTACAATCCCTAAAAACTGCATAGGTTACTGTAAAGGAACCACTTTAATCCCGAAATATACCGCACTAAACATTTCTACACCTATAGCCTTTCCTGACTTTAACTTATTAAATGACACTTGCTGTAATGTAATGAGATTAAACCAATCAATCAATAATGTATCCCCTATTAAACTATTAAACACTGATCTAGATGATCTGAAGTTTAATAAGCATATCTTTCTAAAACAATTAAGTAATATAGACAACGTCCTTGACAATCAACCACACATTTTAAAATATGGGATGCATTACTCTATTATTACTTTATTAATTATTATCCTTATAATGTCATTTGTATGTTTTAAAGTTTATAAATGTATACGACCCGGCAGCAGAACCCCAGTTAAAGTATCTTTCTCATCAAAACCAGAATCAATTTGCAAAATTAATACAGAAACCAGTAATTCTGATAATGAAGAAATCTCCCTTCCAGCTATTAGAACTAGAATCTAAAATACTCGATTGCTTTGATCTTACACAAAATAATTACATAACTTCGTAGCAACCCCGAAGTTATTTCTTAAAGGGGGAGGTGTTATACCCTAGCCTTGTAGGGGTTAATGCTGAATCAGCGCCTAGTCGGCGCTGCCAACTTAGTTTTGATACGTCATAGTAGTTCATTCGTTTCAGTTCACTACTTACCTCCTGGACAGACGGTCCTGCCCATGGGTCTCTCGCGTATCCTTAATATATAATAACAATTATCCTGGTTATGTAATAAACCAAAATATCTTCCAGTAAACAAATCTTTTTTTTAAAAACCAAACGCTAGAAGACCTTCTAACAGTACCTACTTAAAGTAAGCGGTTTTTAAGTTCGCGACCTTACTCGGCTCGCCGTCGGTGACACACGTGATGCTTGCTCAAAATTTCATTGCGAATTGGCTCGAGGCTTGCGGTGAGGACAGACGAGCGATTAAGCTCGCCGAGACATAACTACGCGTACTTGCTCGCACGTCTATCACCCGTTTTACAGCTATATTTTTAAATTATAAACAATATACATGAGCTTAGATAGTTGTATTGCTGTTTTTTGTTCATAATTCTGTAAATCCATATTTGTTACGAGCGCTAATAACATTTAGATCAACATACAACCTGATACTGACTTGTAAATTGCAAAAAACGTAAGAAAATTGAAATTTCGCGGGCTACCCTAAGGCATCCCTTAAGCAGTTCCGCAAACGACAAGACGGCACTAAGGCCGAGATTTATAAACGTTACTTTGGCTAAGCGTTATTTCTGTCACAGTCGTGCAAGTTTATAGATCTCGGCCTAAAAGGTGATAATAAAAACCGTTTTAGCGTGAAAGCTTAACAAACAAACAAACTCACTTTCGCATTTATAATATTAGTTAGGATTGTGTAGCAAGGGAAATAAATGTAGTGGCCAAGAGGTTAAGGGCCTCGCCTCTCATGCACGAAGTTGGTTTAAATCCAGGCAAGTACCAATGTATTTCAATGAAAATGTACTTTCTAAGTTTATCTTTGACATTACTGACATCACTGAAGGGACATTATCGTCAGGAAACCTGGACTTATAGTTAACTAGCTGACGCCCGCGGCTTCGCCCGCGTGGATGTCGGTTATTATATACTAAAACCATCCTCGAGAACCATTCTATCAGTTGTTGAAAACAGCATGAAAATCGCTGTTCTTTTTGAGTTTATCGCGTAATAATAGACTGGTATGATGTAATATTAGACTAGTATTATGTAATATGGAAAATACATAGGTGAAAAAAATACAAATCAATGTTAATTTCAAAGTAGCTATAGTATTTACCACATGTATGTACATAATGTTAAATACCTAGTACTTAATAAGATAAATAACTACGATTAATTTCCTCCAAGTAATTAATTAGTCAGCAAAATTGGATAAATACTTATCAACAAAATTCGATCAGTTGATTACTCTGATGATAAACTTTCAATAAATAGAGCAGTTGTATCGAATTCTCCACACGATTTCTCCATTATCGTAGTGATTATGAAGACTGTCCTTCTATGGTTCCTTGTCGCTACGGGTAAGTGAAATGAATTACTAGAACTGCTTATAATGCTGCTACTGCTAAATATTCCGATTTGGAAACAACTACGACCATAAAATGTATGTACAGACAAGTTAGACAATCAGTGCTCATAACAGAGGATACAAAATAAAAGAGTGAGAGGTGTCGTGGACACCCGGTTGGAAAGAAGTTTATTTCATTGTATGTATTAAATAACAGGCACAGTGAAATAAATTAACAACGTTTGAGAGCAAATAATGAAAATATTTAAAAAATTAAGGAAAGGCTTTAAATTATTAAATATTATAAAAATATATTAAATTTTAGTAACATACGCTTATAAACATTGTTGTGGAGGTCAGAAGTCGCTCCATGTAAAATACTGGTATTCAGCTGCATCCGGTTAGACTGGAAGCCGACCCCAACATATTTGGGAAAAGGCTAGGCAGATGATGACCCAATAATGTTCAGCCAGTAAACCTCATTGCTTACCAAAACCGTTTGCATTTCTAGCATATACCGCATCCGCGGTGCCGGTAAACACTGATTACTCTGAGAACCAATATGTTTACCCACGGTTCATCAAGTTCCCGGATGGAGAAGGAGTCCTGCATGATGTGGACCTAGAAGCTCCGGTTGATCAGGAACTTCTTGATGATATCAACAGGAACCCGGCTAACAATTTATACTTGTTATTTACCAGGTAAGCAGTACGTGATAATGGGGAAATGAATTAATGTACGGTCTAAAAGAGTATATTCAAACAACAATTAGCAGCTATATGAAGAAATAAGTAGGTGGGAAAGATTTTGAAAATTCCTGATGGACTGGTACCGAAAGTTAATGAAAGTTATAATTATAAACATGTTTTTATTACGCAAACAAAAACATTTTTATTTTCATAAGTTTGGTGATCTGATAAGGAAGAACGTGCAGATGAACATTGGTCACAATGCAGTCGCAGCAAAATAAACTTAACCTAAAATATTGAATTCCTATTTCAGACGCAACCCTTCCTCATCGCAGACATTGGTCGTAAACAATGCTGGTTCCATCACTAACTCTAACTTCAACCCTCGCGTGCCCACCGTAATCGTCGCCCACGGCTGGCTCAGTAACCAGGACACCGATATTAACCCAGTTGTCAGAGATGGTAATTAAATTTTTCTCATCATATCTTATTCCATACCGTCAGAGGTTGTTTTTAGGGTTCCGTACCCGAAGGGTGCCAAACGTAACCCTATTACTAAGCCTCCGCTGTCAATCTGTTTGTCAGCGGGTCCGACTCACACTTGTTCAGTTTTTTCGTCATTTAAATATTGTCTTGTGTTTTTATAGCGTATCTTAGGAAATATGACGTCAATGTCATCGTTCTGGACTGGAGAAGGCTTGCAATTTCCAACTACGTGACAGCCGCTAATGGAGTCCCGGCTGTCGGTCGTGGTCTTGGACAGTTTCTGGCTTTCGTGAACTCTGCGACTGGAGCACCCTTCAACTCCATGCATCTTGTCGGCTTCAGTTTGGGTGCTCATCTTGTTGGCAACGCTGGCAGGGAGCTTGGGGGAAGAGTCGCTCGTGTCACAGGTGATTACTATTTTCTGCAAGAATCCTTTATAATTACTTAAAAATGCCTCAAGTATGCTCTAACCTTATTTTAATTTCTAGCTCTGGACCCCGCTGGTCCCCTATGGAACTTCAACTCTGACCGCGTAAATCCCAACGATGGAATCTACGTCGAAGCTATCCACACCGATGGTGGCTACACGGTTGGCGGTCTCGGCATTGGAACTGATGTCGCCAACGCTGACTTCTACGTCAATGGTGGTATCAGCCAACCTGGTTGCCTCACTAACATCTGCAACCATAACAATGCTTGGAGATATTTCGCTGCTACAGTCTCCTACAACCACATTGTTGGAAATGCGTGCTCAAGCTCATGGCAAATTACATGGGATAGCTGCTCTGGCACACGACTCAACATGGGCAACAATGATCTGAATAAAAGGGGGTGAGTTTTTCATCTTCTGCCTTACTATGTTTTGGAAAACTAGAAAATCGTGTTAAATGTTTATTATTGATTTTGTTAGGTTTAGAAAATAAATAAAAGAGTTTTTCAGATCAAAAGATAAATATAAAAGCATGTCCGTTAGGAATACGTATATTTTATAACCAGAATCGATAAGAAAGGATTAACAATTTCCGTTTTATTTTCAGATCTGGAAGGTTCCGCGCTAACACCGACAGAAGATATCCCTACTAATTTGACGACCTGACTATGTAATAAAACTGATGTCCTCTTACTTTTTGTATTTTACTTAATGCAGAGCGCTTATTATGCGCATATGTGTACAGGTATATACTATTATGAGCTTATTAGTCAACATAATCATAATGGTTCATATTAGCGTGACCTACTTCTGCCAGAAAATATGTATCTTAAAAGTTTGCTGACACCTTATTGTACTGTGGTATCGCTTGCACGTTGATACTTCACTCCGCATTTCATAATAATATACATAGACTAGCTGGATCCTAGTTGGACCAACAAACTAAAAAAGGAAGCTAGGACACATTGATAACGGATGGAGAACCAAGTGTTGTAGCACTATTTGAAAGAGGCAGTACATTATACATATAGCAGTGGATTACGCTAAGCTAAGTTGATTGCTGACCTACATTGCGTTGATCTAGTTGTAAAACAGATAATATTTTCAAACTTATAAGTTTGGTAATATTTTACATGTTTACATGTTTTACAATGTGTTCAAATTTTTAAACCACAAGCTGAGCAGCTGCGCACATGACTAGAGAGACCCTGCAATTCACTAAGATTTGATACGGGAATTAAGTTTTTTCCAAGTGATATTGTAAATCAATAAATTAATATGAGACATGCTTGCATGTCACCTCGATCTGACCTCTGATTTGCTATGACAAAACAAGAACACAACGAAATTGCGTTGAAATTACTTATTTGCGCGACATGATAACGTAGGTTACAAAAGATTATAATTTTACAATTAATTATTATGAATACATCATAATTGCAATATAGCTAACACTAAAATGTATAATAATATAGTAGGTATATACAAGTATATAATAAAAACAAGGAGAGAGCTCATTGTGCATCAAAAAGTTTGTCCGCATCGCTGACAATGGGAAAAGTGCCCAAAAGGCTGGCAGCATGGCCACGTTGGATGGCAATACTGATTATTTTTGCTAAAAATAGGCCAGCTATCAGGTCACGTGAAAAGTCGACCAACCGCTTGGCAATATCCTGAAATACTCGATGATCACGGATTATGTATTTTGGTGACTTAACCTTTGTTTCATCGTCCTTCACTGTAAAATGAAAATCGATATAGTGCAATGCGGTCATCCAAATCTAATCTATCTAAAATATAAATTTTATCTATCAGCATTATTTATCTAAACATTTGTATCTATCTTCAGATATGCGAGATGCGTGTGATAAGAGACGGATAATGTTTATAGCCTGAGCGCCATAGTATTAACCGTAGGTACAGAACGCGGTTATTGATAAGGGTCACGGAGGAGTTCTAAACAAAGTTTGGCTTCTGGACATTCTGTATCAAAAACTCCATGTGCCATATCAACGGCCACGTACCTACTACACTTATTGTTGAACTATCTCGTTTTGATTGATAAGTACTAGGTAATAGTATTAAGAATCTTTAGATAATAATAGCGCAAAAAAGTAATTTATATTGTAGGTGCGCAAAACTTGTTATTATTAATTGTAATTATTAATCTTCTGAAATTGATCAATATCTAAAATTCCTAGACGATAAACTTTCAATAAATATCGCTGTTGTGTCGAATTGTTTCATACGATCAATCACAGTCATCATGAAGACCGCCCTTCTATGGTTCCTTGTCGCCACGGGTAAGTATAATAATATTATTATTGGGATCCTGCCGTTTTGCCGAAAATATTTTGCCCAAATATCACTACCCAAACAAATTTTAGCAACCTTTTTTTATACCAATGCAATGTTTGTTTGATTTTAGTACGCACATTTTCATTTGGTCAAATTTTTACTTGGCAGAATATTATCAAGGATAATGTCATTTAGGTATTTGGTCTTTAATCAAATGATTTATTACAGCAAACATTCTTTAGATAATAAACGTTTGGTCAAGTGATTTGTTAGGTTAGGTTAGGTTAAAACTGTGACCTACTACGCGCGAGCCGAGCGAGCGAAGCGAGCGGTGCCGCGGCAGCGGCCGGCGAGTGCCAGAAACGATTGGATTATATAGAAAAAAAACAGGCTACCCGGAACGATATACGTAACGATATCGTCAGATACTAAACATTTGCGACAACTGAAATATTTAACTACATAAAAATTGGTAAAAGTACTATTTGTTAAACAAGTTATTGTTTAAACGTTCATTTGCCAAACATTAGGTTTGCGTTACAATTATTTGTGAAGAGATTTTTTGCTAAGTAATATTTTGGCAAATGAAATTATGCGGAAAATTGTTTGGGAAGTGATAATTTGGCAATTTATTTTCGATGAAACAAGGGAGACCCGAAAAAAAATAATAGTATGTTCAACTGGTTTTATTAATCCTTTTGTTTTTAGAATACAATTTACCAATCGAAAAATAATAGAATCAAATTCTTTAAAACAAATTAAGCCAATAAAAGAAATATCGCTTATCAAAACTGTTTTCATTTCTAGCTTATACCGCATCTGCGGGACCGGTAAAGTCTGATTTATTCTCTGGAAACTATGTTTACCCACGGTTCATCCAGTTCCCGGATGGCGACGGTGTCTTGCACAACGTGGACCTAGAAGAGTTGCCTCAGCAACCGATTCTTGACGAAGTCACTAGAAATCCGGCTAACAACCAATACTTGCTTTTTACTAGGTAAGTGATTGTTGACTAAACTGGTAACGAAGGTCGATCTTTAACTTTGGCACTGACTTCATGACAGAAAGTGAGGAATTAAACTATTTTGTTGGCAGGAGAAAAACAACAAACATTTCTATAACTTGACCATTTACAATTGCTGCAGAACCACTGTTATAATCTTATCCTCAAACAGAAGTAATCTTATTTCAGGCATAATCCTACCTCATCGCAGTCATTGGTAATGAACAATGCTGGTTCCATCACTAACTCTAACTTCAACCCTCGCGTGCCAACTGTTGTCGTCGTCCACGGCTGGCTCAGTAACCAAGACACCAACATTAACCCTGTTGTCAGGGAAGGTAATTGAAGTTTTCTTATAAAATTCTTGCACCTTAATGTGAAAGTTAACGATTCTAAAATTTATTACTATCTTGTGGT
Organism: Lithophane socia; assembly: GCA_947522985.1. Classification (NCBI taxonomy): domain Eukaryota; kingdom Metazoa; phylum Arthropoda; class Insecta; order Lepidoptera; family Noctuidae; genus Lithophane; species Lithophane socia. The sequence continues at coordinate 6,650,215 of OX383267.1, forward strand.
TTATAGCGTATCTGGGAAAATATGACGTGAACGTCATCGTTCTGGACTGGAGAAGACTTGCGATTTCCAACTACGTAACTGCCGTTAGGGGAGTCCCTGCAGTTGGTCGTGGTCTAGGACAGTTCTTGGCATTCTTGAACTCCGTCACTGGAGCACCCTTCGACTCTATGCACCTTATCGGCTTCAGTTTGGGCGCTCATCTTGTTGGTAACGCTGGTAGGGAGCTAGGAGGAAGAGTTGCTCGCGTAACAGGTGATTACTATTTTCGTGTTTTTTTCTTTCCTTAACATTATACATAGAATCAAAGATTCCGTTCGATGAACAGTCTTTTTTTTTTAAATACTTTTGTGTTCTAACTTTACACTAATTTCTAGCTCTCGATCCTGCTGGTCCACTATGGAACCTCAACTCCAACCGTGTCAACCCTAATGATGGCGTCTACGTTGAGGCTATCCACACTGATGGAGGTTACACCGTCGGCGGTCTCGGCATCGGATCTGACGTCGGTAACGCTGACTTCTACGTCAATGGTGGTATCAGCCAACCTGGCTGCCTCACTAACATCTGCAACCATAACAATGCTTGGAGATACTTCGCTGCTACAGTCTCCTACAACCACATTGTTGGAAATGCGTGCTCAAGCTCATGGCAAATTACATGGGATAACTGCACTGGCCAACGACTCAACATGGGCAATAATGATCTGAGAAAATGGGGGTGAGTTAATACCTTTGCTTTATTTATGTTTGAAAATCACTTTAGGTCTATACATAGACGACATTTTGGGCACGTCGTGTAGATAAATTGTTTACAAATTATTACTAAAGAAAATTATTTCCTTCAATTAGTTATTATATAACAGAATCAAAATAAAAAATCAGTACATAATACAGATTTAAGAATTACAATAACTCTATGTTTATTTTTCAGATCTGGAAGGTTCCGTGCTAACACTCAAAGGAGATACCCCTACTAATTTAACAATACGGCAATAAAATAAAACTGATTATTCTTAACCCTTTGCGTTTTAGTTGACCCTACAGACCGCTACTTGACCCTACAGATCACCTATGACGGTCACGATTGTAATTCCAATCGCTTTCAATACACATCGTTCAACAATATCCAATACAGCTCAATGAATCAGATACATGGAATGATTTTATTTTATTTTATTTATTTATTGGTTTACCAACAATTGTTTACACTAGTAATGGACATAAAAAACAAGCAAAAACAGATAAACAATAGTGCACAATCACTTAAAAGTAAACTCAGCATGCGAAACGAAAGTTGTACGTACAATACCTAGAGGGAAAAAAAAAGAAAGAAAACTATCTTAATCTAAATCAAACAATAGTAAGCAACATGTTATAAGTATAAGACCAGACAAAGAGGGAAAAAAAAAAAAAAAAGAAGTTAAATTAATCCTTATCTAAGTTTTTCAAAGTCTTCGCTTTTAAACTGTATAGTGAGTCAAAGTGCAAGTCGATTAGATCGCTACTTTCATTAATCATCTTGCTTAACCTCGCGACAGGGGAACTAGCACCTAAGACCGTTCGTCGGGGCGGCGGACGGAGTGGCGTAATTGGCTTACGAGGAATCCTTGAAGGCACACGAAATTTAAAAGAATTTAGTATCTGTGGGCAGTCAATTTTATTGGCCATTACTTTGCACACAAACATTACGTCAATAAGGCGCCGGCGCTTTTCCAGCGAAATCATTTTAAAGTATTTCAACCGCTTGGTATATGAACGCTTTTTTTTTGCTATTCCGCTAGTAAACGCCAGGTGCCACAGAAAGCGTTTTTGGATTCTCTCCAGACGCAACGAATGTGTAGCATAGTGCGGTCGCCAGATCACACTACAATACTCCAAAAGGCTTCGAATCAGACTATTGTAAAGCATAATTGGGATGATGACCTGAAAATGGTAGCAAGGCTTGATGCAGGAGAAGGATAAACAACTGTTGTTACGCAACTTATAAGTGGATCTATCCAGCAGTAGACTACGATAGGCTTAGTTAATTGGTTTGTGAACCTACATTAAGTCGGTCTAGTGGTCTATAGAAGATTTGAAGCCATTTAGAAAAAAAAGAAAGAAAAGAAACATCAACCAAAGGTGTTTGTAGCGTTTAGGTACCTACATAAGAACCCCACAGTAACTAATAATCCCATACGGCACACACGGATTTGATAAGCGATAAAAATCACGACTCGGGTATAGAAATACCTACTGTTTGATCCACCCAATAAAGATAATTTTCCACAAAAAAATATCTAGTAATCAGTTAGTAAGCACTAATTGGTGATTAACCGATAGTGGTAGGTGGTCACAAGTGATATAATTGATAATAAAAATGTTGTTTTGCTACTTGAAATGACGACTGATAAAAAAATATTTTGTTACTTTTTTAATATAACTTTCTTGTTTTTTTTTTTTTTTTAAACTGGCATAACACGTTTATTTCAAACAAATGCATGTTTTGGACCCTTCAAACGTCAGCCATTTTATTTATAAAAATGAGCATACTTTGATTTGCTTTTTTTTATTAGAAAGACTGTCAAGCCAGGTTTATTAAGTCAAACAAATGCATGTTTAGGACCCGTCATACGTCAGCCATTTTATTTATAAAATTGAGCATACTTTAATTTGCTTTTTTTATTAGAAAGACTGTCAAGCCAGGTTTATTAAATCAAACAAATGCATGTTTAGGACCCGTCATACGTCAGCCATTTTATTTATAAAATTGAGCATACTTTGATTTGCTTTTTTTTATTAGAAAGACTGTCAAGCCAGGTTTATTAAGTCAAACAAATGCATGTTTAGGACCCGTCATACGTCAGCCATTTTATTTATAAAATTGAGCATACTATAGAGTGCCATCCACGAAGACGCGCTCCACTCCGCTCCGCTCCGTACTAAAGTACATTAATCGCGGAGTGGGGCGCGTATTCGTGGATGGCACTAAATGTATACCCAGATGATGACGGAAATGTACCGTTTTTGAATCGTGTTCAGGAGATCAGGGAGTATTTTTTATTAGTATTAAATAATAATAATAATACCAGCCTATTATTGTCCCACTACAAGACAAAAGGCCTCTTCCTATAATACAAAAAAGGTACGAGAATTTATCACCACGCTCTCTCAAGACGGGTTGGATATTTCAACCTTATATCCTTATCCTTACATATTATAAAACAAAGTCTTCCGCCGCGTCTGTCTGTCATCCTGTTCGCGATAAACTCAAAAACTACTGCACCGATTTTCATGCTGTTTTCACCAATGGATAGAGTGGTTCTCGAGAAAGGTTTTAGTATATAATTTGTAAAGCGGATGAAGCCGCGGGCATCAGCTAGTTGACTATAAACCTAAGTTGAATGCCTCGTTGGTCTAGTAGTCGCAAGCGCTACTGCAGAGCATGAGGTCGAGGCAAAGTGTTAGTGAATTTTGTAGTAGCAACACGGAGTCTGGATTTGTGCCCGGTTTATGGCAATAGGCTCACCCCCTATTGCATGGGACTTGAACGTAACTGGCGAAATGTGGGCGAACAATATGTACACCTCTGCCTAACCCTACATGGAAACATGGCGTGATGTTATATTATGCTAAATCCAAGTTTCCAAGATAAACTCAGAAAGTAAACATATAAATCTAAAAAATCACATTTGCCCGAATTTGAACCTATATTCTGAGCTTGAGAGGCACGGTAAACCACTGGGCAATCACCATACTAATAAAAAACGGTTGGGTCAAATTATAATGCCATTTTTCAGCGATATTCAATTGTTCTTTTTCATATTTGACAACCTCTATCAACTTTATAAAGAAAAATAAAATAAAAGTAAGTGATTGAAAAAAGGTCTTATTATAAAGCAGACAAAAACTAAAAATAGGCAGTCATGGGGATTGCGGACAGTAGTGAAAACTTAAAACTGGTATTAGCGCCATCTATATTCTACAAGTAAAGCACTACAGCGCGTCGGTGACGCGAATCCGTAAGTTTACCCCTAACAAAAATCGCACAACGTGCCTACAGAAGTTTTCACTTCAAAAAATCGATTTTTGTTTTTAATGTCTAACAAAAAATCGTTTTTATTGGTGTAACCATTATAGGATGTAACTAAAAACGATTGTATAAAAATGTATTTACAGCGTTTATTTACTAAACAAATATAAATCGGCCCTCTTCTCTGTTTCGAGCTTAATATGGATAGGAGCTTCCAGTGTCCAAGCGATACATGCCAGATCTGAAAGAATAAAAAAGGGTGAATATTTTTAATTGTTACTTTTGTTCTTTGTATTGCTTTCCACCGTGTTCCTAACTTTTCTACTATTTTGTAACTGTCCGTATGAATACTACTTCTATGATTTGCATGCTAACAAGCAATCGTTTAAGTAAACATGAGCCGACAACTATCACCTGTCTGGCTGGCAAATATTTTTTACAAAGAGTTAGGTATTTTCACTTTTTTATTTTGTTTTTTTTTTTGTATTTTGAGCTTCTTCTTTTAAACGTACTTCGTGCCACTATGAGAAAAATAAGGACATTGAGTTGTGGTAGTAGATTTCAAATTCTGAAACTGAGATGTGACTTACCCAGTTTTCCTCAAATCATCATTGCCCATGCGCAGCTGGATGCCTCGGCAGGTATTTAATGTGAGTTGCGCTTGAGTTGTGCATTGTCTCCCAACCATATGATTGTAAGTGACAGTAGCTGCGAAGAACTCAACAGCACGGTTGTGGTTGCAGAGGTTGGTGCTGCAGCCGGGCTGGGAGATACCACCATTGGGGTAGAAATCAGCGTTTGCGACATTGGAGCCAATACCGAGGGCACCAGAGCTTGAGCCGCCATCGGTATGGATAGCCTCCACGTACACAGCGTCGTTACTATTGACACGGTTAGAGTTGTAGTTCCATAGAGGACCGGCGGGGTCTAAGGCTGTAATAAAGTAATTTAATTTTAGTCTCTTATAATATATACACGGTACAATACATATATACGGTGATTTTTAATTCACGGTTAACCTTTCAGGAGGTCAAAGTAGTCAAGATTAGAAACAACTTTTACTATGGGACCAAATCAAAATAGCAAAAAAAATAACGTCTGCTTCATACATTTTCAACAAGAAAATATTGCATTTTTGTGTAAAACAGCTGATATGTTTTTCGATATTTCATAGTTGGTCTCATAGTGAAAGTTGCTCATAATCATGAGTATTTTCACGCAAAGTCAAAGTCAAAGTCAAAGTCAAATAATTTATTTCAAGTAGGCACATTAAAGGCACTTTTGAACGTCAAATACATAGAAATAGAACTGATTCTAGTTGCCCCTTCCAAAAGGTAGTTTTCGTATGGAGAAGAATGGGCAAGAAACTCCACCGTTACTCTTTAAAAAAAAAAATGTTATACAATATTTGGTATAGGTACATCAATTATATAATTACATGTGAAGACGATGCACCGAGAATACAATTACAATAGGTAAAAAGAATTAAAAATTAAAAATGGAGCAATGACAAATAAATAAATTAAGTTGTGATAGGTACATGGTGCTCACATATTTACAAACATTAAAGTATACGTACGATAACACAATATTTCTACAAACTTGCAAGTAATACTAATAGGACAGTGTGTGAGATTAATTATCATAAAATGTAAAAAAAATCGATGATATAAAAATAATAAATTTTACAACTAGATTAGCAACCAGTTTGATTTTGTCCAGCCTCGAATTTGTCCTATGGAGCAAGACCAGCATGTTTCCAAGCATTCTTATCTTGGATATAATCCTCTAATTTGTAATATGCTTGTTTACAAAGTGTACTTTTAATATGAGTTTTAAATTTTCTTTCATTTAATTGCAATATATCACTAGGTATTTTATTATAGCATTTAACGCAGTACCCCATAAAAGATGTTTGTACTTTAGCTAGTCTGAAAAATGGTTGATCTATTTTATCTTTATTTCTAGTGTTAAAATTATGTCTATCACTTATTTTATTAACGCCCTGAAAGGTTAACAGTGAATTAAAAATCACTGTGTATTTTAAGAAAAAAGGTCCAACACTGGTGGATTTTTTAGAGAATGTAAATTGTGACTAAGAATGAGTGATATTTTTATAAAACAAATCAACAGATTATTTTGTTAAGGTTTTTTTTTTGTGCCACGTTTTTCCATTTTAAAACACCGGGGAAAAATATTTTTTCTATCTTTTGTAACTTATGACCTTAAAAAAAATACTCATGCTCGGCCATTCATAAAAAAAAATATATCGGATTTTGAATTTAAGTTCCATTTACCTGTAACACGCGCAGCTCTGCCACCAAGTTCTCTTCCAGCGTTACCAACTAAATGAGCGCCGAGACTGAAGCCGACGATGTGCATTTGGGTGAAGGCCTGACCGGTCACTCTATTCACGAATGCTAGGAACTGTCCAAGACCACGACCGACAGCGGGGACTCCTCTTGCGGCAGTCACGTAGTCGGATGCAGCAAGACGTCTCCAGTCACAGACAATGACGTTCACGTCGCTCTTGCGGAGGTAGGCTGAGATTGTCAAAATAAATTTAATAAGATTCTAAATAAATAAATAAAAATGCTTAAAGTTCTGTGATCAGCTTGTCTTATAAATGTTCATTCATTTCTGATTCCAGAGCTAATTAATTTGTCCTGAACAATCATACAAAAGAAAAACCTTTGTTTCTAGTTCATAATCATTGTTGTGGTGATTTAAAACACAAGTGTCATTTATGACATTGAATTGGATTGATTGAAGATGAGACTAAAACATGAAAATGAACATGATATGTTCATTTTCATGTTTTAGTCTCATCTAATTCAATCTCATATATCATAATGAGCATGAATTGGGAAAACTTTTCGAAAAATTCTAAACAGTATCAGATTTGTTAGATATTTTCAGAAATAATCTTACCATTTCTGATGATGGAGTTGGTCGAAGTAAACTGATTGCTGAGCCAACCGTGAGCAATCACAACAGTGGGCACGTTGGCATTAAAGTTGGACCTCGTGACGGAACCTACGTCATTGATCACCAGGGTCTGGGATATCACCTGGTTGCGCCTGTAATAAAATTTGTTCTTAGAGTTCATTCCGTGGATTATTGTTGATAAAATTTCAATTTTTTCTAACAAAAAGGTGCTGATCGATGATAGACTATAATATTAATTGAGCCAAGGGTTTCTTTAGAATTTTCAATAGGTATTCAGAAGCTAAGAACTCAATATAAACAACATCATCAAAATATGTCAAGTAATCAAAGAAGAAGTACGTAATACCTACTAGCTTTATAATTTTCTATAAATAGGTATTTCAGTCAATGTAGAATAATAATAAACAACAACAAAAGCAAATGTAAAATATATAATAATGATATACTGAATATAAGAACACAATAAAAATTACACGCTCGCAATAAAAACCTAAGTGTTAAAATGCCCAGAAGCATAGTTATCATTAGCTTTCTTTTCCCCTTTTATAGCTCTCTTGAGCGCCACTTCATTCCTGGTGCTTCATTGATAACTTTATGAGACAAAGAAATAAGCTTTGAGAGTTAAGTCGACTAAGATATTATATTATATTATGTTTTAAAATAAAATAATCAATATTTAAATATTATGTTCCGAAATAAACAGAGAGAATATTTAAATTATTATCATCATTATCATATTATATATATCTCGATGCTAAAAAATATGGTGCGCTCTTTTAACTTTATCGACACAAATGGGAGCAGAAACCTTTAATTACCTTCCCAATAAACAAAATAACTTAAAAGTTCCTTTAAAAACCACAAAAACGTCTACTGTCGGTAGTAAAACCTTAGATTTACGACAAACAAACCGACTATTTACTCTTTCAAAATTCACACGTTTGAGAAGCCACTTTCTAGAGCACTCTCGTATCCCAGACTAGGTACATAACCAAGACAACTTGTAAATAATAAAACTGATCGTGTAGTTCTCGGCATTAACCATTACCGGTACATTTTCTATAGGTGTTTTATAGGTGACAAAGGTAGTCTTCGAAACACAGATCCGGTTATCACCAGCACACGTGAAAGTTATTTATTTAACCATTTATGCACACACATATAAATACAGAAAAGAAGAAAGGAACAGAAAAAATCGTACAAAGGCAATGCTTATTTCTAAAGAAATCTCTTCCAGCATACCTGCGATAGGAAAGTAGATAAAAGAGATGTAGACAACGTGTGTAAGAGTAGAAGAGAAACAGAATACATAAACCAAAAACAATTCAAAAATTAAATATAAACATACATTATGAGAATATACTTACATACATACTTCTAAAATAAATATCACTTAAAAATATACAATTACAATATAATTTAAAATAACTATGCAACTATTACGAAATGGAAAGGTAGTGTTCTTTCACTCTTCTTTTAAATACTGCAACAGTTTGGCAGTCCCTAATGTCAGGCGGAAGTGAATTCCACAGCCGAACCGCGTGCACAGTGAAGGAGTAGGAGTAAAAGTCAGTCGAGTGGGGAGGGGATTTAAGGAGGTGTCTAAGATGTGACCTGCAAGGTGCATCAAAAGGACGGGCGTAGGAAAAGCGTTCCCGCAAATAGGATGGGGTTTTAGGACTGTGAAGGATGTTAAAAAGCAAACACAATATCCGAGAGTTCCTGCGAAGTCGAATAGGGAGCCACTTGAGTATTTTGCGAAAGTTAGAAACGTGATCATACTTTTAAAGATTAAAAACCAAACGAATACAGATAATTTGCAAACGCTCAAGTTTATTTAAAAGCTCCTCTGTGGCATCCAAATAACAGGAATCAGCGTAGTCTATGTCTAGTTATTACTCTAAATAACTTTACCGTCGAATGGTTCAGGTAATTGGTCGACTTTTTTGAGGTATATCGATAAATACTCTCCGCCCGGGAAAGAGCAAGGAAGTCCTACAAACGGCTTTTAACGTGGAGATATAGTCATGAATACCCAAGCCAAGGAGAGTTTCATCATCCTTCAACCAACCGTAATTTGATATTGTAAGTGGTTAATTTTCCATCTTGAGAGTACTGCTAGCACTGTGGTAATGGCCCTGACTTACGAGTTTTTGGTCGTGGGTTCAAAACAACGCAGACGCTTTTCTTTATGTAAATAATTTCATCACCAACTGCTCTCAAAACGTTCAAGGAATAACATCGTGAGGAAACCGGCACCGGCATGTCCTAAAACCAAAAAATCGAAGACATGTGACATCTATCAACCCGCACTGGGCCTGCGTGGTGCTCCCTTCGAAGAGAGGAGGCGTGTGTCCCAGCAGTGGGAACATTATAAGCTGATTATGCTGGGTCCCAACCCCCAGGTATCGATTCGGACATCTAAATTCAAAGTGAACCAAACTAACCTGGTATACAGCAGATACAAGTTATTAGCTGGATCCCTAGTTATTTCGTTGAGCAGTTCCATGTCAGGTTCAGCCTCGAGGTCCACGGTGTGCATAACACCCTCGCCATCGGGGATCTGGACATATCTTGAGTACTCATGCTCTTTCTCTTGTTCTGCTACCGGCACCGCTGAAGCGATGTATGCTGGAAAAGTATTAATAAAGTTTAGAATGTAAATGGTCAAGTTGATTTATATTTAATTTGAGTGTGATGCGGTTATGTTCAATTCCAAAACAGGAGCTTTAGATAAGGTGACATTTTATCAGCGATAATGATAATAGGTAAGACAAAAGTGTATTGGATTGGCATGAGTTGACCAAAAAGATGCTGTAAATCCGGTTGAAAGTCGAAACACGAAACGCTTTAAAAGCGACTGTCTCTTGTCTAAGCCCGATGTCACTGCCACCAATTTGACCGTCATTAATGGATTGTGAGGAAACCGGCATGTCTAAGAACCAAAAATTCGAATATATGTGACATCTACTAACCCGCACTGGGCCCGCGTGGTGGATTACGGTCCAATCCCTCTCTTACAGAGGAGGCCTGTGTCCCAGCAGTGGGAACATTGTAGGCTGATTATGTATGTTATGTAATGGGTTTGTATCTTAGCCACAGTATGATACAAATGGCCACCTGGTCAATGTGCCCAGCGATGCTATAATTTTAGAACGTTGTATTAGAAATAAAAGCAGCAATAAATTAACACACTGCACTTCTGTTAGGAGCAAGGATTCCTGGGAATTTAACCAGAAAAGGGAACAAAACGACATACCACTCGAACAAAGCCACAAATAAGAGCTGTAGGAAAAAAAAAACAATAGTTACATACCGGTAGAAACTAAGACCAGCAGCAGCACCTTTCGCATTGTTGCAATATCGATATACTAACATAAAAAAATCTGTTATTTTGCACAGCTAGCTACTTATCTTTCATGGTATTATTTATTATCATTAATGATTGTGATACGTAAATCTTATCCAATTATTTTTTAAATCGCATTGTTTTTTAAATGTTATATTTGGTACAAATATATTTGATATCGTATCTACCTGGATTAAGAGGTAATTAATTAATCAAATCATTTATTACGACTCTTATGAAGCAGTTGGAACATTCTAGAAAAAACTAGAAAATCAACTTATTATATGGATGTCTTTATACAGTATAAGTATGTATATTATTCTACTAGTGAATGATTTTTTTACAAATAAAAATACAAACATACAAATGAATATTTTCTCTTTAAATGTAGACAACCAAAAATTCACCATGTTTATGTTCTGTGTTAAAGGAGTCGAGACTATTGCCATCAACCGGGCACAAATCCAGACTCCGTACTGCACCTTAGTCGGAATTTGTGCCCGCAATAGGCTCGACCCCTTTATAGAACTTAAACACTTTGCCCAATCTGATAATCAAACCCAGAACCTCATGCTCAGCAATAGCACTTGCAACCACTAGAACAACGAGTAAGACCCTAACTTACAAAAAAAAATTGTTTGAGTGCAGTTCAGGTGGCATGTCTCCTGCCAGGGCTGCGGGAAGTCCGGAAGGGATACCGGGACCTTGGCAACAGGCAACTGAAGGAACACGGGTGGGTTTTAGTCAGTAAAAGTCTGACACGCCCTCCCGCTCTGCCCAGAGCGGGAGAAGTCATTTGACGATTTCTCAAGCTCAAAAAAAAAAAGGTGGCCACATGTCTGACATCTGTGATAATCATTTACATGTGGGTTTGTAAAACAGGAGCCTGTGGTTCCCTATGTTGCCACTAAAATATTTTTATATTTTTACGCATGGACACAAAGGCTAGTTTGTGACGTCAAGTTAGGTTCCTTTTTTAAAAGCTGCACCGATGTAACAGTGCAGATAAAAGCTGGAATAGAAAAATATATTTTAATTTACGTATATCAAAAAGGCTTCCAAGCTAAAATGGGATTGGGCGGGTCATGTCAGCCGCATGCATAGCGACCGCTGGGCAACAGTCTCCACACGGTGGGTGCCTGAGGATGGACGGCGCCGCCGAGGCTGGCCCAGGAAGAGATAGAGGGACGATCTAGACGCGTACCACAAGGGTTGGATCGAGGTGGCTCTGGAAAAGGATGTTTGGAAGGATTTGGGGAAGGCCTTTGCTCAGCAGTGGGAAAGTAAAGGCTAACATTAAAAAAAAAAAAAAACTTAATGCTATTTATTTCCCATAAATTAGTTAGATCCTAATGTTAGTAATTATTATGAAAGTATAAAAAAAAGTATTTTAGTCACTTAATTTCTCAGAAAATTATTTCATCTCCAAAAACCGAGATTCAGATAAAGATTCATCTCCATTCTAACTAAAACTACAGACAGGAAAACACATTTTTCTCCGAAACCTTTACCAGAGCTGGAGTGTTGATTATTCCTAAGTAAAAGTGTTGATTATCCTTAAGTAAACAATCTTCTCCCTTAGTTTCATCACGTCCATCATTGTGGAAGAACTCACTAAAACAAGAAATGAAAAAAGTTTTCTTTAATCAGCAGCGCCTTGTGACCACTAGTTCTTTATGCAAGTTTTCGTAGAGATAACTTAAAATTATGTTTCCAGCGTCTGTCACGTTTCATCATGTCCAGTGCAGTTCTCTGAGAATCTCTTTATTTAAGGGGGACGCGATAAGGCAGCCCGTGAAATTAAATTTTTCTTAAATTTTAAATATATATTTAAAGAATTATCATAAAAATACAACTCTCAGTATTGATGATTTTTATGATTACAAAACTAGTTTATATAATTATTAAATGACTATTTCATGAAATCCTGACATTTGGGGATTATTATATTCTAATAATGTAAAGCCATATTTGTTACGGTCGCGAATAATATTTCAATCAACATACGAACTGACCTGTAAATTGCAAAAAACGCAAGAAAATTGGTATTTCACGTAACCTGACGCTTTCGCCTTAAGAGGGTTAAATTTAATTAAACTATTGTAAGTAAACGGGGATTTTCATTAAAATTGAAGTGGTCATCTGCTTATTATTTATTATGAATTTACCCAAATATAAAATTATTATAAAGTGGCTTTATTTTTTCTCATCAAATAACACATTTCAGGACTCATTTAAAATGTGCAAGCTAGTCCTGACTCAGTAATCCAATCAAAGATTTGTATCTACGTTTACATTTCAACACTAGTCTAACGAGTTTTGTAATGTGGTAGAGACGCAACGTGATCCAAATAAACAAATGAAATACATCTCGGATGAGACCGAGATAAAATCAATAACATTTACGAACTTCGTAAGCAGGGTCTAGTGGGACGTGCCGGCAAGTGGGTGCTACCCTTCAACCTTACCCTAACACTGGTAACTCTCCTCTGGCCTCGAATACGAATCGTCACATAATGAGACCGTGAAAAACACTCGCTCCTCACAACTCCTCAGTCCGCAAGCCATCAGCTACAAAACGAATCGAACACGCAAACGCATACACGCAATTACAACTCCTAATCGTGTTGCAATAAAGACGATTTTCCTATCGTTTCTAATAAATACACTGGAGCAACACTTTCCCGAATCGCTGTTTGATATTCTGATAACATTTGTGAAATAATAGGAGATGCTCCGGTTCATGTGCGGAGACACCCATTTAACGTTTGGCAAAATTTGATGAAAATACTTAGATGGCACTTTGAGCACCGAATGACTGCGTTCGTGACTTATAATCTCGTGACCTTTTATTTTGACGTGTTTCTCATAACGCTAAAAGTTTCATAACTACGAGACATCTGACATGAGAGCACTTTGTGACTACGCTTCTGTAATTTAAGTTTGAATTATTGCAGTAACGTTGTCAGAATACGTTATTTGAAAAATGTAGCAATATATTCATAAACTGTGTCTCTTTACTAGGTACGTTGAGTGGAGTCACGCCATAAGATTAACTTCAAATCTTTTGTGGTGCGGGTTCCGACTCATCACATGGAGACTTTCATGAAGGAAGAATTTTGGCCGACCGGTGTCGTGTATTGGCGTTTTCGCGGAAGGCTACATGACACCACGACTCAGCGCAATACGTCGCCGTCCATACGTAGTAAATAGATTTTGAAGTGTTGTTTTTATTATGTATTAGTTTATTATTTTGTAAGATTATGTTGTGTATTTTATCTATGGGCCTCAGTTGCCTGAAAATAAAGTAAATAATAATTAATAATATATAGAAATATTTCGGAGTCTACTATAGAAACTGGTTATTTATGAAATTACAAGACTTACACCTACGAAAGCACATTTAGTTTTGATAAAGTTCTGCATTGAACTTATGTACGTCTTTATTTATTAAAGGTACTATAAATAATATATTATACAACTACCTATTAATTAACTAATGAAATCCTAACTAATATTAAATAAAACTATCTATGCAAATAAGACAATTAATAACTAAAATATGGCGTCGAAAAATTCCTCCGCATCGCTGTCGGCTGGTAATGTACCCAAGAGACTGGCGGCATTGCCACGTTGTATGGCAATGCTTGGCCTCTGACCAAGCTATAAGCCAGGCAAAGTTCACAACAGTGTGTACGTCTGAGATGATCTCTTTTTATAGTTCGGCGTATCGTATTATTATTATGCCCAGGCGCATTATGTTTTATTTGACAGAAACCAACAAAAGAAAAGCAATTCCATCATGGCCAATCAACAATACAATAGTGGCACTACCACAGTACCAAAAGTCTCCACAAGGAATATGATTTTTCCGCGAAAAGCATATTCTGTGGGGTGTGCAGTAAATATTCATGAATACAGGCGTGCAGTTTGGGTACAGTATTATATGCAACCGTATAAGAAAGCGGCTGAATGCAAAGTGCGCTCCAGAGAGACGCGCCATCGATTCTTCGTCATTATCGATGCATGGCTGCTACAGTGTGGCTACAGATTTTAAAGTTCCGTTGGTATAAAAGTTTTAAATCCTCTTTCATATATTTTTTGAATTGGTATACCTTCGACTATTATTATTAGTGCATAAGAGTGATAGCTTGACTTCAGGTATTGGCTAATAATATAATTGTAGAAGGCAGGGAGACCAGTGGTGGCCCAGTGGTAACGGCCACGACTTACGAGTTGTAGGTCGTAGGTTCGAACCCTGAGAGGCGCTTTACTTTGTGTTAATTATTTCATCGCCACTGCTCTCAAAACGGTGAAGGAAAACATCGTGAGGAAACCGGCATGTCCTAGAACCAAAAATTCGAAGACATGTGACATCTACCAACCCGCACTGGGCCCGCGTGGAAGATTACGGCCCGCTCCCTCTCACAGAGAGGAGGCCTGTGTCCCAGCAGTGGGAACATTATAGGCTGATTATGATAGAAGCCAGGGAAAACAAAAGTTACACCATATTTCAGGTTATTGGTTTGTGCCGCCTGCGATACCAAAATTGTAAATAAATAATAATGCTTTTTTGTTGGTTAAAGGCTTCCGCAGATAGATGCGACGCGACAGCGCGACGCGACTCTAGTAGAATTATTTCCATGAAGTTTTCATAGAAATTATTCTACGTTCTACTAGACACTTGGCACAGTTGACACTGTCGCGTCTCGCCTGTCTGCGGGAGCCTTTAAGCGTCACTGAATACTGACCAAATCACAATTTCCTGACAAAACTCTGTCACAAATTACAATACATTCTCCTCCCATTATCTCGATGTCTTAATAATCAAAAGGGGTCAGTAGGAACCCCAAATGTACAGGGCTCAATAAGGAAACAATCAGCACTCGATTACTAAACAGCCATTCCCAACGAGGGTATAATATTCCACATTGGCGGTTGATTTGACAATCTAAGTGGACCCTTTCTTATAGGAACAGGCTGATGCCAATGACGTTAATTGGTGTCATACTGACCGAGATAGTTTTGGTTTTGTCAGATTTAGACAGTAGTAAAATGGTTATTTCCTTCTTTGAGGGCAGTTCTATGTAAAGACACTGTTGGCAGCTCACTTCACTTAAGTGTTTCACGGTCAGATTCTTATATATGATTGGAAGATGTTTATTTACATGCCTACATATGTTTATTTGCATTCAAATACCTACTTTGTAAAACATGAACATTAGAAACGAAAAACCTCATTCAAATCATAAAAAAGCACCATTATTTTCTTAAAAACTAAAGTAAAAACGCTTGTTTGTCATCAAGGGAACAAGTTTCATAGTACGTGCGCCTTCAGGGCCAACTGTTCCCCGTGGAACATGGGGTGAGAGACGTGACTGCATACCCCTTTCACTTTCTGTATCACCTTTATTATATAATATAGTTTTAAAGTTCCTTAAAAGATGTGTTGTATGATGAGAGACACATTTTTAATGTTACTAAGGCTTGCACCACAATCCGCTAAATACATAAGGGACGTCCTCGCCTCACGTCTCTTCTGTGAGGCCCGAGCGAAAACGCCAGGTTAGCCCGCGAAATTCAAATTATCTTAAGTTTTTTTGCAATTTGTAGAAGAAAATTTGAATTTCGCGAGCTACCTTAGCGCGAACGTATTTAAATCATCGCTCTGTTTCTGTCAATCGTTTGTAGATGAGAGAGGCAAATGGATGTTTTAAAGTTTAAATGCTGAACGCGTTTAGTGATTTGTGGTGCTATATCGATGAAAGGGAATATGGACCATTTCAACGTTGTCTCTGAGGTGTTCAGTATACAAAGGTAGTCCGCATTGTGTTGCAGATGTCTAAAAGCAATAGTAAGCTTTGAGAAGTTTTGAATCTATACTTTCCAGTAATTTTGTATAGGTGGACAGTTGAACTGTCAGTGAATCAAATGTACTACTATGTACTTAGGACACGTTTTATGTCCTTGCAGTGAACTCCACAAACTTAGAGAAGTTTAAGAAGCCATCTATCAATTAAACATTTTGTTCAACCGCAGCCGCATTTTAATTAAAACTAACAAGTGGAAAGCTATTATATTTATCATACAAAAGAGCCATTAACAAAAACCCTGTTCGAGCAACGTATTTCCAATTGAATAGCAACAAAAACTGCTGTAATGGGCGACTGTCTGAGAAGTTATTTCAGAAATTACCCCCAGCTGGTAGGTTTAACCCGAACTCGCATGTGTACAGTTTTTGCCGGATTTTGGTGCCGCCACAAGTCCGGAAATCTGTTGTATTAGTAAAGCAATTTGTCCTGGGTGTGCTCGCTGCCCGCGAACTTTTCTAATCTAAACTGTTAGCCCCGCGTTCAGTCTTCGTGAAAAGTCGTTCGCAGTCGTACGAACGAGCTTATAGATCCCGTTTAAGAACTTATGATGTATTATTGATAATGACAGATTTTCCTTGTACGTATGCACTGTAGAGATTATAGCATTCATGGCATTTCCATGAAACCTCCGCCTTATAAGTTTTACTTGCTTATTAAGTTGATGGCATATTAAGAGACAAACACTACTTCATATTTAAAAGATAGAAAGAATAGGGGGTGAGCTTATAGAGCTAACAGTGCGCGTCATGATAATATAAAATGTTAAATTGATTTAAATAGTAAGGTAGGACGCCCTCAGCCCCTCAGGCTAGGTGGAGCGATGATCTTCTCAGCGTGGCTGGTAGCAGCTGGATGAGAGTTGCCAAGAATCAAGCTGAATGTGGTGCAATTGGAGATATGTGCAGCAGTGGACTGCTATAGGCTGATGATGATGATGATGATTTAAATAATTATGCAAGTTATACCATAAATATACGTACCTACTTATGCATGAATCTACGTTGTAACGGAACAGGGAGATATTTTACGTTTCCTTTTAATCCCGGTAGTACGTGCCCGTGGCCGTGGGATAATTTCCGACCTCCACGCGGGCGAAGCCACGTGCAAAAACTAGTGTAAAGTTTATCTGAACTAATGTTATGCTGAAATTAGATGCTCTTCCCACAGCATAGCGTAGCATAGCAAAAGCATAATCTGCCTATAATGTTCCCACTGCTGGGACACAGGCCTCTCTGTGAGAGAGAGTGGGCCGTAATCTACCACTCTGGCCAGGTAAGGGTTGATGGATCAGTGCGGGTTGGTGGGTCACACTTCCCATGGCATTTAACCAAAACTAGTTTATAATTTTCACGATTAAAAATAATGGAAATATAGAAACACGTCACATCATTAATACTATAGGCATGCCAACAGCAAAAAAAAAACATTAATAGAATCTTAATCCATCTATAATTCGTGATTACAGGTATTATTTCAGTATCTATGTACTTACGAAGTAAAACAAAATAATATTTTGATTTTATGACAAACGACATTTATCGATAATGATGGCCACATAGTACCCACTATCCTACTTGAAATCGAATGACGTGAGATGTAATAATACTTGCTAGAAAACGTTAACCCGATAGTACTTGAAATCGATAAATTATGAGCGCGACAGTTCACAGACCTTGATGCATCGAAATATCAAATAAACTATAAGCTTGAGTCGTCGGCAGTGCGAAGGCCTATAATCTTCAAACGTCCATCTAATCAATTTATAGAATAGTTTTAAGGATTTTAAGTACTTACCTTAGACCAAATTTGGCCTGTGACCTCACCATAGTAAAAGTATTTTAAGTAAGTAAGTAAACTGCTTGAATTTGAAACCGGTTTGAATTTCGACAAATTGATCGTAGAGTTTAAGCGTAAATCTGAAACAAAAAGCCTTATTCACCCACGCCACAAATAAAACCTCAAAAGCCGACAAAAACAAACAAAAAAGTTTTTAATGCACAGATTTGTCATTCAAATATAGAATGGCCCGTAAACTCAGTAGCACAAAGGATGCACCATGCAACGTGCATTTCTTACGCGGCCAGGAATTTACGATGCCCACAGGGAGCCAACTCGACGTTCTTTTATTTTATATTTGTTGGAAACACCAGTTTTTTATATTTTTCGAGCCAGAAACTAGACGAAATCCCATAGAGAGTGCTGAGAGTAGTTGTCAATTTTATGGTGAATTTTCTTTACGCTGGCAGTACATAGTGTAAGTCTGTTTGTTATGTCAGCAACATCATCACACAGCTGCCCAGTTAATGCAAAAGCTGGTGTGATGAGTTGAGAAAACTGAGCCATAATCTCCAGAAGACCACTTTCCTACCATTAATAATCATAGTGTCATAGTAATAATGTCGAAGTTTTTTCAAGACAGCAGAGGGGGTTAAGATCTGTGACTGTCCTCGTAAGGTAACGGAGGTAGGGTAAAGAAATATACATATTACCTATGTAAGAATATTGCATTTAATTAATATCTCAATCAATCGACAAGCTATTTACAAAATCAGACACGTAGATGATTAACCGAAGCTTATAAGTGATATCGTATACTGCAGGGTCAAATTAAATTAGCTAGTGAAACTGCAGACGTGATGGGTATCGATATTATAAATAAGATGAAAAAAAAAAGATTTGATGTTTTTTTTTCAACGACGGCTGAAAATGTTTTTACATGAAGTATGAGTTGAAAAAAACTGTTTACTTTAATTTTATCGTGTATGGATATTGATATCCATCACGTCTGTGAATTGTTCATAAAAAAACTGATTTTTACAAGCTTTATTATTAGCTTGCTCTGTTCGTATGTTGAATTAAAAAAATACTAAACTCATTAAATTTTCAACGTCAAATGTCAGGCAGCTGAGTTGGACCCCGTTGACTCGACAGTTTTCTTGGAATAACCATTGACGGTAAATTACAATGGGGCCCAAACAGAAAAATTGTCAGGTAGGCTAATTTCGGCCGCCTATGCCGTAAAAAAAAATTGACAGATAACTGACGTAGATACAGCCAGAATTGTTTATTTTAGTTATTTTCATAGTCTTCTGTCTTATGGGATTCTTCTCTGGGGAGCCCGTGCGGACATTAATGCTATCTTTGTTTTACAGAAAAGGGCTGTCCGAGCCATTTACAACCTAGGTCCAAGAGATTCCCTTCGAGAAAAATTCAGAGAAATAGATATTCTGACTGTAGCCTCACAATATATATTTGAAAACCTATTGTATGTACAAAAACATATCAAAGTTTAAGAAAATGTCCGATATTCATAGTTTAAATACCAGGAATAAACACAATCTTGCTGTACATCGCATTCGTCTCCACAGAGTAGGCAACACGTTCATGGGTCAATGTATACGCTTTTATAACAAACTTCCCATTGACATTCGAAACTTACCCATTAAACAATTTAAAAGCTGTATTAAAACCAAACTTTGTTTTTTACAAAGTTTGGTTTTAATACAGCTTTTTAAAAAAAGTACTATAAAATTTCAGATATTTAGAAGACAAAAATGTATGGGATTGAGCTGCTCGCTCTGCTAAGCATTGTGATATTTTGAATATTATGGAAAACCATAAAAATATACCTACCAGTTTTATATACAAAATGACATGATGATTACTTGTAAAGTATTGTTTTATTGTGAATGTGAGGACCATGTGGATATTTATTTTTCGTTCTGTTAGTTTTAGCGAAGGTCTGGCAATTTGAGAACTTTATGCGACCTACCCAAATTTCCTTTCTTTGGTATTGTTCGTCGAGTGGTTGAGCTCCTTAAGTTCTGAGTTGAGCTCCACTATTACTGACAAATGCTTGCACTGACTGGACAGGTCCACTCAAATCTGTGTGGTTATTTCCTCAAAAGACCATTTCAGACTCTAATCTAAATGGTCCTCATATGGCCTGACCAAGATTATGTCTGGACTTTAAAGGAGACGGTGACCTCTGAGTTTGTTTCGGCCTTTCTTCTCAAAGTAGTCAGATAGGAAACGCCGACCTCATCTAGCTTATTTTTATAACTTTTTATATGACGTGTAAAAGTGATTCCAATATCCTATTTACAGAATAAACAATTTCATTTAATTTCATTTCAGATATTTAAACTTTCTTAGTAGAAAATAAAATGTAAGTAAAAATCTTTTTAAAATAAGCTTTTAATTGACTACAAAGTACTAAATAAAAGCTTTAGGCGTAAATGTCCTTCTTACACTAAACTTGAAGATAAGCCTCAAGCTTTTAAGAAAATATTGAAGTTCTATTGTTTATGTAACTTTTATTTAGTACTTTTTAGTCAATTAAAAGCTTATTTTTAAAAATATTTTTACTTACATTTTATTAAACTAATGTTACAAATGACTACACTTACAGCGGTCGATGACCTGAAAAAAAACATCAAATAAATATATTTTTTGTTTTGTTTTGTTTAAATATCGAACCCAACACGTCTGCAGAGTTTCGCTAGCTAATTAATTGGACCCTGTATACGGCTTAAAGTTTTAGATCATCCATCATCTGATATTAATACCGATTTCAGATAATAACTACTCGGAAGCAATTGCGCATATACATAAGAGGATAATGATACAAGACCCCGTGTCATTGTAATCTTTAGCCTTTTATCAGAAGAAAGTGATTGATATTTAGTCCGTAAAATAGGTAGGTATAATGTGCACACAGCATTCTAATTTATTAATTTTTATGAGTCAGTGATTCTGCGTTTCATGATGAATCATTCATATTCCTTTAACCTACAGAAAACATACCTCTTTATCATCGAGATATAAGTACTAACGTACTAGAGAAGACACCGTAAATTCCTACTTTGTCTCGTTCAACTGCGGCGATCGCGCCGCAGTTTGTCGAAGAAAACGCGTAAGTGCCGTGATTTACATGGCGCTTAAGACCTTTTTGCCGAGAATAAATACACTTCCGCAGCAAATCTAGCACTGTGGTAAATTAGGTACGGTTTAGACGAATTGTTATTATTTTAGCGCTGCAGCGAACTAAAGATGCAATACGAAGAATAGGACAATTCAGTTATTTGACGTAGCTTCTCTAGTACGTTAGTACTTATATCTCGATGCTCTTTATAATATAAAATAAGGTCTAGCCGCGTCCTAACGGACTAGCGCGCGTGTACGCGGTCATCGCACTCGTTTATAGGAATATGACGTACTCGCACGATCAATCCAATCGCGTTTGTACGATTCATGTAAGCGATCGCTTATTAGGACACAGAGACACACAGACTTTCAAACAACCTTATGATTAGGAAAACGTGTGCAGATTTACAAAACATACCATATTTACCAAAGTTAAATCCAAATGCAATCCATCCAGTACCGAACACATAGGCCCCCATGAAAATAACAATCAAACTCAGGTGAAAAGATTTAAAGACTCGCAAGATCTGATTTCATACCTTTAGCATCAGGGACTCTACTCTCTAATTAAGTCCGTCAACGAAGATAGGGGCCCATCCTAAAGTAGTCAACTCTTCAAAGCTAGTGTCAAATTCAGTTTTTCGGACTGGCAATTAGTAGACATCGGGCGTAGGGACAACTACCAAATCGTGTTGTCATTCATTCTTAGTTCGGAAGCCGAACTAATCATATGTCCGTAAGTGAAACGGTGTAGGAAGCCGTGAATTCGGCCGAAACTATCAACTTCGTGCTTAGTGAGTAGACCCCCTGGATCGAGTTACTACGACTGTCCATTTTTTTTTTCCTGGAAAGAACGGCAGGAGTCATACAATGCATTATCAGTTTGGTAAACCAGATATGAATAAAATTACCTCAACTAACCAAACCCGTTTTGTCCGAGTCATGTGCACCATTGAGATTTGTGAGCATTATTGGAAGAATACTCAAGTCACATAGTGCATTTTAGAAAAAAAAAGGAGGTTGGAGGTTTATGTTCGAAATTAAATTTAGTACCTACAGGTATAGCAGGGGAAATTCCAAGCTTAAATTTTCAGACGCCGTATTTCGGTGGCAGTATTAACAAAATCATATTCATCATTTCCATAAAGTACCACTGCAAAATCCTTGATGGATAAAACTTACTTATACTTAGTACTAATATAATTTATAAAAAAATATCTAATACCATTTTACCTGACTCAACATTTTCTTATCAATGGAGTGAGAGGCCGTTAATACAGTTTTAGCAAAAAGACGTTTGTGAATAACTCTTCTCCATCGCCGAGATCCGGAACACAAAGTAATGGCAATTACGCAAAAAAGAATTGCTTGCCAAAGAGTACGACACTCGACCGGCAAAAGGGAGAGTAGAAAAACGCTCGTTAACGAACAACTCGCTAATTTGAAGAACAATTGCGTTCCGGGTGCCGCTACGACCTACGTGGATTCCAAATGTGCACGATTTTTTCCTCCCACTTTTCAGAACTGTAAACTTTGTGGAATATTCGGTTTTAGAAATTGCACACAACCAGTTTACCAAGGGCTATCGTGTTACCCAGTAACTGGGTTGTGGAGGTCAGATAGGCAGTCGCTCTATGTAAAATACTAATATTCAGCTGCATCCGGTTAGACTGGAAGCCGGCCCCAACATAGTTGGGACAAGACTAGGCCGAATGCTGAATTAAAACAATATAAAAAAAATAGTAGAATTTTAATTTATTCAAATTTCTAATCGAATGCGCCATGTCGCTTGCGTCCACACAGACAGAACGGAGAGGGCGCAGGGCGAAGAGCCTGCGCCCTATCTGTTCAGTCTCTTGCGACGGATGAATTGCTATTCAAGGAAGTGTGAGTGTGAGCTGCGCACCATGAGTACCATGTGGCGTTGTATGCGCGTGTGAACAGTGAACGAAAGTGAATCATCATGCTCGTGTCGGTGACGCTGAATCGCGTGTACTTGTTGCTGCATCGCATATACTAGGCTCCAGTCGTAAGTATTCACTTACGAGTATATTGTATGATCATAAGCACATACCCTCTTTTTTAACTCATTAAATATTATCTTGTTTAAAAATAAAATATATTCGTATGTATTTACTACTGTGGAAATCTTAACATCTTTCTTAAATGGTCATTGGGAGTCAATGTAAAGGAGCGACAAAAACTACGAACCGTGCGACACAAAGTTGTGTTCACAGCGTTCTTAGACGGCATACAATCGATCGCTGATTTTATGTAGGGGCTTAATGAAACAGTAGAGATCAAATGTCGCACACGTCCTAAAAATCGTAGGACCTACAAAAAGTATGCCGTGCGCGAGCGCACTTATAATCACACAAAAACAATCACGGAATGTAAACTTGTAGTATCCATAATGTACCCACAACGATAATATCAATCACGGGAGTAAAAGTACATCTTCTAAATGTAGTATAACGAGCTGGGAAAACTTAAGGTCCTCCAGGGAAATCAGGTTGATCGCAGATAACACCAGCCATCAGGTAGAAGCTCGTAAATATCTTTGTTACAAATGTACCTATAACGTTGTACTGCTATAAATTTTATGGAATGGAGACTGTTCACCGTTATCTAGTTGGTTTGTCTTTTCTTTTGAGAAAACAAACACAATAATATACACAATAACTTTATGGTTCTGTAAACTTTAAAGCGATGTGGTTTTATGCTTTCTATATTTTGAAAAAGGTGTAAAAGAGTAAGTCTAAGCTTCATCGTAACGTAATAAGAGCGGTTACTACCCCAGGAACAGTGGATAAAAAAAGGATGGTAGATGAGGTAAAATCTGGACGGGACTGTGACTGAGACAAAAGAAAAGCAATTTAAGAACTACCTACAAACTGTAACAAAGTAAACGCGACCTTATTAAAAACGTTAAGACACGGTTCCACGGCCTTTCGAGGCCTGTCGCGGCGGTCTATAAACAATTTTAATATCAATACCCACTCACGATTTAGGAACACCTTCATTCTTATAGCACACGGTGTTGATAAAAAAAATACAAGTCGCAATTAACACCTTGAATTTAACTTGCACAAGCAGGACCGCGGTGTATAGAAAAAGAAGAAACATAAAATAGAACGTGTTGCATGGATAATAAGTTTTTATTACCATTTGCGCAAGGCAAACAGTCATTTGTTTTTGACAGATTTTGTATTCTTCGTTCAAATGGTATAAGTTAACAACCAAACTGACCACGAATTTTGTCCTTTTTAAATGCTTCGTAAGTACAGTCGAAAAACTTGAATTATGACCCACCATAAGCTTATTTTCTTACAGACATTCAAATACAATTAGGTCGACATTCGCGTAAACATATATTTCCTTGGTAACGACCTTGTCATCTGCCATTTATTTACACAGAGAATTATCTGTTGCAGACTCCATCTTTATTAAGAGCTTTTCAAAAAATATTATTTGACTCCAATTTCTGAGTGATTTTTTGACTCCTTGCCATTTGAAAATCGAACATGGTTTGAAAAAAAAAAACATTTTTTAAAGGACGGAAATCTTTGTTATTTTGACGGTTTCAAACGTTTTATCGTCAAAGTGGGTCATGATTCCCTTAGCCTGACTGTACAATCCGTAGGGCGTAGTGGAATGCTTTTTCGGCTAAACGCATTAGGCTATCTGAAAAAAGACCATCAAGTGTTACATCATACATGACAACCTATACCTCGTCGAAGCGACGAGGTTCGTAATTCGTGAATGAACAGAGACTAATGCGTTTTGTCCGGGCGAATACGCGTTTTTTGCTCTATAAGGGATTATTTCAGCCCTTTGCTACGATTCGGCATTCGAATAGTAGGAAGTCAAAAGAGTCGAGTTGATTTAGTCGAGAGACCAGCTTATCAGTAGCTTACTAACAAAAATATTGAAACAAAGCCGATTGGTTCATACTTCCTAAAAATAAAATAAAGCCACACACAAGGTCTCCTTAAAGGTACATAACATGCAAACATGGCCGATTAATATTGACTTCTATAGATGGCGTTTCTGTATCTGAGCCACTAACCACAATCTAGAAACCTACACATAGACCAGTGCTGAAGAACTGAATAAGAAGAAAAAAAACAAAAAATCTAACTTCTAAGTAATCTAATCTAATCTAACTAATATTATAAACGCGAAAGTTTGTAAGTATGGATGGATGGATGGATGTTTGCTCTTTCATGTAAATTTGGCAAACAGATAGTTTATAACCTGGATTAACACATAGGATTTTTATCCCGATATTCCCACGGGATCGAGACTTACGCGGGTGAAACCTTGGGGCGCAACTAGTAATTAAATAAGAATAGGGTGTAGGCTTCACGGCCCGAATGCTCGTACTTTCTGGAAGGCTTATTGAGCCGTTGGCGTTGTTGTCCTGATAGTCCAGCCTAATTATCATTCTACACAAATACTCCACAGGAACTGGTTAACACTGTTCGTTTCTTGTTGGGAAAGGGGCACAAAAACACATAAGTAACATATTATTTTGACGTGTGCACCGGTACTGCGCAGTAATGGCAGCGGTAGCGGCGAAACAGGTTGCATTAGATATGTGCAATGAAGTCAGGTAGCTCCAACGATTCAATCTCTCTACACATATTGTTTTGAAATAGTGTTGTGGGGTATTAAATACTAAAGAAAAATTGTGGACTAATGTAAATGCGAAACTGAGTTTGTTTGTTTGTTACGCTTTCACTGAATGCTGAATGGATTTGGATCATGGGTAGACCATGACCTGGAATAGGGCATAGGATACTTTTTATCCCGATATTCGTCCAGTATCGAGACTTACGCGGGTGAAACCGCGAGGCGCAGCTAGTCATTTATAATGACGAAAACACTTTCATTGGAACAGTACGGAGCTACTTCACAATAAATGCTGTTATTGCTCTTTTATGTATCTATAAATAATCATCACGCTTCGCAAAATGGTTTCAGCCTATGCACAAAACATAGAACTTTATACACCCACGGTATTAAAGCTCCCACAAACAGGCGCGATATCGCGAACGCGACAAGGGTAGCTGCCGTATCGCACCCGCGATATCGCGCCAGTATGTACGAGCTTTTAGCCAGACAATTCCTTGTCCAGCACCATCCTTCATATTCAGTCGTCTCGCGTTCCCTTCGTCACAAATATTAAACCGCCGATGATATACGACACATTACGAGGTTCGTTACGACGTCACAATACTTAAGTCGTCTGTCCAATGTGACAGTT
Organism: Lithophane socia; assembly: GCA_947522985.1. Taxonomy (NCBI): domain Eukaryota; kingdom Metazoa; phylum Arthropoda; class Insecta; order Lepidoptera; family Noctuidae; genus Lithophane; species Lithophane socia. The sequence continues at coordinate 6,676,592 of OX383267.1, forward strand.
ACTTATCACCAAACAGGTTATGAACAGAAGTATTAGGAGTACTGAAATCTGCATAACTTAGCCTCGGATTCACTTTTGAACGCAGAAGCACTCATTTATGCCATTGCATCGAATTTTGAACGAAGTGGCGATACTTTTAACCAAAACAAAGTCGCGTCTTCACCTAATTCAGTCTTCAAATTATATCTGCAAAAACCCAATTTGTTAGTACGAGTATAATTTCACTGGGAAAAGTGCCTTACAAATATTTTCAAAGAGCCTGGTGAGCATTATCAATTTTCAAGTAAAGCCCCTGAGCCCTTCTTTCTATAATAATTTTTATTTCGCTTTGTATTTAATTTTAGTGTTAGATTGTATATAAAAACATATGATAATTAAATTGAATAAATATTTCCTATTTTCAAGTAAAACGTAAATATAAAAATAAATATAAACTTGCCAGAATGATGATAGTAGCCAATGTGCGTTTTTATAATTTCTATCGTGACAATAATAGAAATTATATTATCGTGGACATCATCGTCCATAAAATGTATGGAAAATACGTATAATACTAACGCTATCGTGGACGGAAATGACATATTCACATGCTCTGCTCGTATCATACAAAATATCAAATTCGGATAACCTGGAGCCCTAGAAGGATATATACTCACCGTATTGGTGATGTCTCACAGAAAGATCACGTGCGTAGTACTCGCAAACTCGCGTGCGTGACTAGGTGTAAGAATGTAAGCGAAGAAAAGGAGTATGTAAAGATTGTACAAAGTTCTTTCTGTAGTTTCTGTCCAGAGAAAAAAGCAAATAATGTATGTGTATATATGTATGTATGTATCAAATTACATCAATATCAAAAAGCTTCGCCACCGCAAAATGAACGCTATCTAGACAAGTCATCTTCTCATAATATCGATTACGTCTAACTCCTTACGAAAATAGGAAGACTTGAACTGGTGAAATTGCCTCGATTTTTATGAACTGTCTGTTCCGAATACTTCCGATGTCACAACCCTTTTTTATAGACGTCGTTTGACACAGACAGCTGATTTGTGCCTGAGCTATCTCCATTTTCCATCGATTTGTGAGTTATACCAGTTTGACATAAATGCATAAGTCAAAAATATTTTTAGACGGAATATAAAACTTTTCGTAGTAAAGTCTTGGCGATAACAAAGACAGCTACGGTTTGGTTGAACAAAAGTCTGGTTCAATCATTTATTAAGTGAATTCTTACAGAAATAGGCTATCGGAAGCAGAAGATTTTCCATAGAAGAAGCCTTTTCATATTGAGTTAATACTGTAACCAATCTGGTGGTTAGGGTTTTTTACACGACCGTAAACTTTTCAATATAATTATGACGTCACAATTTAAAAAATAAAAACCCTTGAATTGCCGACCTTTTCCCAGCATTTAAGTTGGATCATCAAAACACCCCATATTCTAATTTCTAACTAACCGCCTGGCCACGGCACATTCGTTGCCGCGAATTTTCGCGCGGTGCGAACGGCGAAGCGTCTTGTGAGTAAAACAAATGAATAGAAAATGCCACGCCCGCTGCACTGCCCGCCGCACCGCCGTTCGCACCGCGCCCGTCCCGTGGCCAGGCGGTAAAGCGTAAATCTTCAGGCGGATAGAACTTGAAGTGGAACTACTGTCATGCTTTCGTATAATAGCACATGTAGCAGGTGTGAGCGACTTCCCACATGACCGACGCTAATTGTGTCTTGTTATACAAACAAATTGATGTTACGCGTAAGTTTAGTAGGAACCTATTTAGTTTGCGTATGAGACACTTACCTAAGACGACCCTTGGATGTTACTAGAACGAATAATAAAAGGTTGGATTGTTTTTAGGTATTTTACAAATCTTCTTAGATATTTTTTGTTTTTTGTGTGGATAATGACTAACTTGGCTTCACATGCCGTCGAGAAAATATCTTTCCGGCATGCCGGTTTCCTCACGATGTTTTCCTTCACTATTTTTGAAGCAAGTGATAGTTATGAAAATACACATATGAATCCGAAAAAGAGGTGCCTGCTTGGGTTCGAACTCGAGACTTAGCAGTGCGACAGTGACACTAAGCGTGACAATTGTGAACAGACGTGTTTTTAGATGAAATCTGAAAATAAACCACCTTGCACACGATGCGACAGCTCGACGACGAGACGCTGACCTATCGCATGCGACTTTAATCGGGTGTGCGCGTGCACCGTGTGACTAGACTGCGAAAAGTAGCGAGAGCGTGCTGAACCTCACATGTCGCTGCGACTGTGCAACTCGACGGAATGTGTCTCGGCCACAGCCTGTCGTTGCGTCTAGTCGCCGAGCTGTCGCAGTCGCAGTCGAGACTCCGACGCGAGTTCTGGATACATTAATGTTAAACTTAAACATAATAAAGAAACGATGTTTTGTCAATTCGCCATAACCCTGCGAAACAGGAGCGGGTCGCTAATGTAAACGATTTTGGTCGACGGTAAAGGTATCAAGTTGAAATTAACATCCAATACGTAGGAATTTGATATTAATTTCAACGCATTACCTCACACAATTGGATGTAATGCGTTCCTGACAAAAAGGGTCTGACTGACAGATAGACGGACAACAAAGTGATCCTATAAGGGTTTTGTGTTTTTCCTTCTGACTTTACCTACTTTTAACTTTTACTTTTACGGAACCCTAAAAAGTTCGCGATAACTTCGTTTGGTAAAATGGAAGAGTTTTTTTCACCAATTATTTCAATATCGTTCAATACTGTCGCAGTTTTAATTAATATTATTCGGGCATTCATTCGATGGAAAGTAAAAGATATGAAAATAATAAATTGAAAAACGAATACCTACTCTTGTACAGAAGGACCAATACCAAATTAAAGTATCAATTTTATCATTTAAGTTTTTAAAACATTACCCACAAATGAACAGCCATCATTTCTATTTTACATAGCCAAATAGCCCCATTTTACATGTAATAAAATTTATTTTACCTTACCAATGCATTTCAATTTTCCTATAAATTACGTTCGACGAAAAATAACGTCGACAGGTAGAATCGTCTTGTAAGTTATTGGCTGGATAAAATGCATCCAGCTACAGTTTTGTCTTACCTCAGTAGCATTACGGAATAAGGCTTCGATGTAGCAGAATGGAGGCTGTAATACGATGAGCCAATTACAATGAATGTATGTTTAGATTTTACTCTAGTCTAACATTCCTTACTTACTTTAAGGTTCGGTAGTTTGACAATTATTCTGTATTGCTGGTTTAAGTACCTACTTCTTGGGTTAATTACTAGCAATTTAGGCTTTAGTCATGAACAATTAATAAAACCCCAAGGCAAAATAAACTTCATAGCATAATTACTAACAGCTGATTTTATCAAAGTCGGACTGATATCTTTTATCCGTGAAATAAAATAGTCGTCTGAAAGTTTTTGTATGGAAAAACTGTCAAAAATTCAAAATTTATTTAGAGGATAAGACTTCTCGGTATAAAAATTTCGTAAAATTCGCCCTAAGAAAGAAAACCCATTTATTTGCACGTCACGCATTAAAAATAGAGCACAAAATAGCAAAAAAAAACAAGATGGGGAAAAAGTGCTTCTCATCTACGCAAAACGGCCATCGCTCAGCATAATGCTGTGACACTAAGTGAAAGAGTCACAGCCCTGGTTTTCAGTGTCAGCCGGCGTCGACGCATGTAATGACGGCGATTTGATGTTTTGTCAATAAACGTGACACCTAAATATAGTAGTGTAGTGAATATTTTACCATTTCACCACAATCAAAATATTTTATTTCACATAAACCTACATGGGCACTTATGAAACGTCAGAAACTAGGTGCACGGTTCCAATTGGTCGTTTCCTATGGAGAGGAGCCGGCAAGAAACTCCATGGTTACTCTTTTAAAAATAATTTCAAATTACAGTGTTGGTAGGCATGGGAGGACAATGTAGGCCTTTCAACAAGTAGTAGTAGTTATAGGTGACAGACAAACAGACAGACATCGTATGCTTATTGTAGGCACCCTTTAGTGCCCAAAACAAACCTGATATATCTATAAGCACGCACCAAATCCGTAGCCATCTCTTAATTACACAACCGCCATTACAGCCCAGATTTAATTCTACGCAGACTTGCCCCAAGTCCAGCTACTAAGAATTAATAGAAAACCTTTCACGCACTCACAATACGAAAGTTGTTTCAAAAGGATCACGTATACACGTTCAATACAAGTTTTTCGTTATCAACGCTTTGGTAGCCCACATTCTTTTGGCGAAAAACTTTATTTTCGATAAAGACTCTCTAACGAGTTCAGAGTTGGCCAATGTTAGTGTTAAGTTAGACAGTTTATTTATCCAAAGGCTTTTCTAATGCCACAGACGGTGGATTAACGGGTCCTAATGACTTTGATGCTCCTCAATTGGATTAGTTTTGGGTACACCCGTATATTTTTAGGCATTTATTGTGTACGTGGGTTTCTGGTTCACAGCTTTGCGCGTCGGCGTATAATTATCGGGAAAATTATAATATTGGAGTTAGATAGCGAGTATTAGTATCACTGTGCTGTTATATCGTGATGAGGAAACGGAGGTACTAATTATCGTCGTTGGTCTAGCCATCTAGTGGTAGCCAGTGCTACTGCTGAGCTGGTCCTGGGTTTGATTCCCGGGTTTGGTAAAGTGTTATTGGGTTTTTTTATCTAACATTTCTCAGAAGCGGCCCGGAATGTGGATTTGTGCACGTTTGATGGCAATAACCTCGCTCCCTGTTAAATGGGACTTAAACATAACTGGCGAAATGTGGGTACACCTCTGCTTAACCCTTCAGGGAATACAGGTACGATGTTATCTGTAATTTGTATAATTATAATGTAGTGTATCCTCTGAGATTATTTTAGTAAGACTGTTTTTTCGAATTTTGGGTTGGTCCTTTAATTCATTTTTTGGTCCTTGTCAAACAGAGACACTTTTTTTTCAAAACAACTAAATAGAAAACGTCATTTCATACCGCTAATTAAAACCCCTACAGTCTACATTCTCTCCAAAATAACGTCCAGCTACATTCCCAAAACATATCTACATACAATTCAAACACACAATATTTTTCCGGACACGTCTGAAATATACGGAATTAACTCCCACTTTCACGGCGTGCCTTTAAAAATGCAGAAGTACGGGATGGTCGTAATAAAAAGTATGCACCCGTTATCTCATGACATCTAATCTGCATGATGTAACCTCGTAATGCTCCCGGGTATAACCGGGGCGTAATATAAATATGCGTCTCTTTATTATTTTTTTCATGTTTATTTTTTTTTCAGTTTTGTTGCCTGTATCTTCTGCTTCCGATCGTTTTTTATTTTTTTGCGATGTAATTGCGATAAGTGTATGTTTTATTTTTTTTATATAGTATATTTTTTTAATTTAACAAGCAATAACGAGAATGTATTATCAGTGTGATAGTTATTGTAGTATCTGTCATAATTATGTGACATTATTTCAGATTGTATAATTATTTTTACACTATCCGCCACCGTCACTGCCATCTCTGTCTGAACAGCAATGAATTCTCCAAGCAATCCGTCAAACTAATATGTACATATACTTAAGAGAAATTGAAATCGCTTTTCATATCAGTTTAAGTCACCGCGTTGTTCTTCTAAACTACGCAACGGATTTTGATGCGGTTTGCAACATCATTTAGAGAATTTATTGCGTCCGGTTTGTTTGTATAGTACATTAAGTTTTTAACTTACATAACAAAGAAATCTTCATGCTTTGTCTAGTCGTAAAAATTGTGCGAAGCAGGGAGGGGTTGCTAGTGTTTCTTGTATAAATTCAATTTTTAACCGTATCATCAACTCATGGCTACAAAATTTTATGTGCATCAATAAAATTTTACGTGTGTTTACTACATTAACACGGAATAACGGCAGCAGGTGTTATCCTGTGTAATTTACTGTCTGTCTGTCTAGACAGAATACTCCTTATTATAGGGCTGGAAGCAGCCTATTCATGCATACTGCCTGACCATAAAAATCTATAGCAATTTCAAGCTACCTTTATTATGTTATTTTATGTAGCCTTATCGTCCATATTTTTTGGTTCGATTTTTTTTTTCATGCGTTTACTTGATGCCATTTGAAAGCTTAATTCATTTATCTGAAACTATGAAGGCACTACTTTAAAACCTTTTCTCATACAAACTTTAAAACTAAGATGGAGGGACGAACTTGACTCCTATAGAATGAACTGGGCCGCATTAGCAGAGGACAGACGTATGTGGAAAAGTGAGAGGGAGACTTTTGCTCGGCAGTGGGATATTGTGGGCTTGTGGCGGCATCTACATCGCCACGTGCAAACTACGCAATACGCTGACGTCACGCCAAATCCTGCATCGCGAAAGCAGAGTTTACCGCGTGACTAGCGTCCCGACATCAATCGTCAGGCAGTAGTTAGTCACAGCCGTCTGGTCGGAGGATCCTCCCTTTTCTAGAGAGGATGAGTGAACTTTACACCCACCCACTGTTCCTCACACCTCTATAGGCTAATTAGATAGATAGCCATTAAAACGTATAAAATTACGTAAATCAATCAATTAAACATGAATGTATCTTAAGTACTTCTTAAGTTCTTCTTCTTTTATCAAATCTGCATCATATTATCAAACCTTGACACACAAATTGCGCATAGTCAGTTGCGGTCGTAAGTCAGATATGCAGGTGGCATTAGTTATACCAAGGATGATAGCCACACGCACCAATAATTAATTAAACCGCAGACGACAACAGCCGGTATCTGCGGTGTCACACTATAACAACCGCTTGATATTATTATGACTGATATGTTATGTGCATGTTTCTATGTAAGTGGTTAATCAGACATGTGGGCATAGATGTCGGAGGCGTTTTGGGTAAGTAGAATATCTTTCTTTCAGTTAAAAACACATTAGCAACAAAGTGTCTTACGCAGAAAAGACACTTTACAAATAAACATGATAAAAGATAACTAGATGAATTCTTTAACAAAACTTTAACCTTTAAGTATTATACTGATAGATAGATAGATAAAAAAATTATTCAGTGCACACAAAGGACACACAAAAGTACAATGAAATGATAACAAATTGCATGATTAAAAAAAAAACGAGATGCCAGTAAACAAAAAAGGAAAAAACATACTTAAAGAAATGGAGTGACATAATGTCATACTTCAAATCAAATAACGAATCAAGATAAAGATACTGGCAATAGGTTCGCCCCTATTTTGTAATAGAACTTAAACATAACTGGCGAAATCAGAGTGTACCTACTATGGGTACCAACACCCTTCGAGCAAACTAGGCGTGATGTTATATTAGTGTTAAGTAATATACCTAAAAATTTTACGTTTTGAATTTAAATATTTCTTATTAATCCGTTCGCATGTTTTATACTATCCTAGTTATACAGGGAAACCTACTAAGAGCCATACAATAGTGTCATACACATATACTCTGTAACATACTATTATGTCGCTGTTGGCAACCTAAATAAAGAAAAAAATCAAGTAATAAAAACTTAAACCCAACTACGACTTAAAAGGTATAAACAAGACACCACAGACAGACAAATTAAAAATCCGGAGTCACACGTGTTAGGGCATAAATCGAACAGAGTACGTGTGACTCCGGATTGTTACTTTGTCTGTCTGTGGTGTCTTGTTTATACCTTTTAAGTCGTAGTTGGGTTTTAGTTTTTATTACTTGTTTTTTTTGTAATTCTTTTGGGGTTATATATATATATTTTTGAAATGTGCTCATTAAGTCCTTTCATTTGATACCCAACATGGTACGATTAAACCATTTTTTTTTTTTTAAGTTCCTCACTTTATGTCCTCTAGAAGGCGCCATTTTTAATTTAATGTGACTTCACATAGCCTATAACCAGCGGACAATCACGACGCTTCTAACGATACCTCATTTGTCAAATTGTGATAAGTGGTTTGGAAGATAGGAGGGAACAGATGAACATACATACATACATACATACATACATACATACATACATACATACATACATACATACATACATACATACATACATACCGGTCAAAATCATAACCCTCCTTTTTTCTTCGCCGTAGTCGGGTAAAAAACAAACTTCACTAAAATGACGGAATCGTATCGAATTCTATAAATGCTGACACAACCTTAGTAAAATAATATCTTTATGAAAATATGGGAATCTGTGTCGTTTTGCCAACTAATCGAACGATCGATGATCGATTAATCACTAGATTTAACTTATCTGTTTCACAAAAAAACTTTTGTATTCTAAAGTATTGCGATACAGGCAAAAATCCTTTGAAACGATGTTATAATTTTTCAATAGTTCTTTTACAGCATGTCTAAACATCGTTGTCGTTAGTAATAGGCTTCGAACTATTATGAATTTCAATTAATTTACACTTCGGTACACTGCATTGGAAGGTAGAGTGAATCCAATAGAGCACTCCATCAATTTGCCAAATTAATAACTAGCTTTGGCCATGGCTTCCCCGGCATTGTACCGACTGAAATTCGTCCGATTCAGTTGATAGACTAACTCTAAATCGTTGTAGAATTTCATAGAAACACAGAAACCTGATATGTGTTTTGGATATGCATTTCATTCTAAACCCAAACGTCTAAAGTTTATTAAAAACTTGTTCAAACAAAATTCACATCGCTAGTTGCTGCCGGCTGTCCAATTTTGACACTTATCATCATCATTTCAGCCGCAAGATGTCCACTGCTGGACAAAGGCCTTCCTCAAGCACCGCCGGTTCGACCGGTTCTGTGCTTCTCGCATCCAGCGGATTCGTGTGGCCTTCACCAGGTCATCGGTCCACCTTGTGGGAAACCTTACAACGCTACGGCCATGGTTACCTTGGTTATCCTACGGATCTCTTCATATTTGATTCGATCACAAGGAAACTCCAAGTATAGCCCTCTCTATTGCCCTTTGTGGTGACTTCCAGCCGTCTAATGAGGGTCATTTTGAGGTACCACATTTTGACTAAAATAGAAAATAGATTTTTGCTACAAAAACAAGATTATTTATCCTCGAATAGAAGAAAAAAGTACATGCCTAAATATTTAAAATTAATTTTATGTATTTTTAGGCTTATGAAATATTGAAATAATCAATCGTTATGACAAAAGGCCTCAGCTCAGCATAATGTCAGCATGTTTAGTGCTGTCTCGAATGATAGTTTAATGTGACGTGTGTAATTGTGGAACCAACCATAAAATATTTATAAAAATAGTTATGCCAAAAGGCCTCAGAGCTTATCCAGTGTCTGTCGTTTCGAATGCTAGCATAATGTGACGTGAGTAAATACGGGAACAACCATAAAAAAATATATAATCTGCTGTTTTAAACAAAAGTGCAACTTACACGCTCAAATTGTATGGAACAGTTGACGTCATGTGATGTCGTGTCTTGCATGTACTGTCAGCTGCACATTACAGGAACTGATTGACGCTACTGATGGCACCAAACACGTGGCCGTATTCTGGGCCGAGTCTATTTAGATTTCCATCGACACGCTAAGAAGAAGCCGATGTGTGGATTAGGCAGTGTTGCGAATAAAAAAATAATACAACTACATTTCAATAGTCATATTTTGAAAGGAAATGACTAGTTTAATAGTAACAAAAATAATTATGTATTATTTTTCTTAAATATTAAAACAAAAATAATTAAAATTTCACAAATCAAATATTTAAATAACAATATTATTAATAAAGGTCCTCTATAGAAGGCATAAAATTGTCTGGTACTTGCGAATTGTCCACTTGTCTTTTCCTAAATGCCGGAGCCATAAAATGTGCCTTCGTTGTAGCAGTTGCACCAGTCTTGTTAGTACCCTTTTCTTTCTTACTTTTCTTACTTACCTTCCTCTTTGCAACGGTCAGAAATGATTCACCTTCTGGTGTATCGCAAGGGAAAGATTTCTTAACGCTGAAGACTTGGCAAGTCGACACTTGAGTGTCGTTTTGGTCGCCGCTTCCTACTGTACTCGTTTCTTTAACTTTTAGGGCAAAAACATCGCCGTCAACGTTATATTTAGTTACTGCTACAGATTTGGTGGTCTTCTTTTTGGGCTTGGTCCTTTTGGTTTTAGTGGTGGTCTTCTGAGTCGTAGTCGTGTTTATACCTCTCTTGTTTCGATAAGCCTTTTTCTTCTTAAGACGCAAGACTTGTTCGTGTAGTTCTTCAGAAGTGGGTAAAGTTTTAATGATGTGATAATGACTTTTGTATGCTTTGATTGCTCGTTCCATGCAGTCGATACATTGGCTACAGCTCATGTCCATGAACACCATTTGCAGGTCAGTGACCATGTTCACGAGTGGCGGTCCATGGATATTCAGTAGAACCTTCTTTGGCATCGGCATTTGATGGATTTCCATTGAGTTGTTGAATTTTATTTCTGAGTTCGGACTGGATTCACCTGTAAATAACAACCATTATAGTAAAATATAACTGTCAAAAAAACAAGAGTTAATAAAGAAAACCAATACCGTATAATAGTAGGTATAATAGTATAATATAATAGTGTTGAATTGTTTTAGTTTTAATAAACTAAAACAATTTATAACCAAAGTCAATGATTTAAAAATCAAAATGGCAGAAACTGCCATAAAAAAAACAACTGCAAACACAATTCAGATTAGACGCTTAAAAAAAATGGTATTTCCACAAATCACGGCAACTCACCGAACGCTAGCGGCAAGTGTGCGACTAGCGCGCAGAACAACAGGGAACTCATTAGTTCCATTTGTGCTCTCGCTGTGAAGGTGTCTTCGCTCCTGCAGACAATCTTCTTACTAAAGTGCGCTAACAAGCTTCGTTACAGTGCGGAGTTTTACAAAACGCGCAGTGTTGCTCACAGTACGCTCGACGCTTCCCAGTGCTCCTGCTAAAATGTTTTCAAGTGTACATGGTCCGTAATAATTAAAACCATTAGTAAAGATGTTACAGATTATGCGGAAATTAACTGTTTATGCTTACGTTCATTTTTGGAATTATCATTTTCGACAGATTTCAAAACAAATTTTACTAATGTAATTACAAAATAGAAATCTTACCACAGATTTCTTCACGTCACAAAACCACACAGCTAGCCTAAGCCGCCGGAAAAAAGAAAGCACCGTAAGATTTATTTTCAACTGAACTACGTGTTGGATTCTGGGAAACGGGAGGAATAATGCGGTTGTGAAGTGAAAAATCTTACTTATATCCATGTTGTTGGGTGACACGTAGCCGCTGATGATCGCAATCCATTGTTTACTCGCTGTTTACACACGGCCGACCTGACGACGGTCGACAATTGAATGTTTGCTCCGCAGGCTTGGTTCTAAGCCATTGTGATCACGTCGTTATGTTTATGTTGCTCCAATAACCGGATACTCGCGTCCGTGCGGTTGATTACATTCAATCTCAACTTCGCTAAGTCGAATGCGTTGTTGACCTTTGTGTTTGGTGTTTTGAAGCTTTGTGATGCTAACTGACTCTGTTATTATCTTGGAAAAGACTTGTGTGAATATAGAATATTTTTAAAACATCATCTGAGGAGAATCATTCAAGATTTATTATTTGCAAAACACACACGAGTACCTCGGACGTTTATCCGACAGCTAAAGAACTGTAAGTTTAAACCTAACGTTCCAAATTCGTTCTATTAAGGACCAGACCGATAGAGACTACATTTAAATGGTGTTCACGTTATTCACGTTCCACATTTAAGTGGTGTGTACCGACTGCAACAACACAACTGCCAAAATGCAGTGTTCAACTGGTTACTATGTACGTACGATTAGGCTGCCTGAGTAACGCATTTCCATCTAAATCTGATCGCTAAATCATGTGCTCTATCGTAAAGAATTTTGCGTCCTTTCTGCCACAATTTATTTAAATGTTAACACAACATCAAATAAGTTATTATAATGTGTCCCATTCCCCACACAATTAAAACCTCTCTTATATTTCTTTCTCAATTAGCAAATCCGGGAGCACAAAATATTCAAGCGCAAACATTTTCAGGCATTTACGGCAAAAGCGGCAAACGTTCATGTTCAGTTTGGTTCAAATAAAATTACCATAAAATATTATGGTAAAGTGTAGCCGAGCATAAAACCGGGGGCAAACAACTTTTTTGTAACTTATCTCGTTACTCACAAAGATGTGACTTTTATGACTCAAACGGACTTTCAGGTTATTTGTATGCTACAAATATCCCAGATTTGTTCCTATGTTCCGTGCGAATGTTAAGATAAGGCTTTTTATGGTGCAGATTCCTATCGCGATTTGTTTATTTTATTTCGTGATCGAGTTTTACGCGATCGTAAATGGGTGGGCCTGATTGTTTTGAAGAGACTCCGCGAATGGTTGTGAATAATGATGACGTCAGTGAAACAGAAAGTGTTGTGAAATATTTTGATCCCTTTTGTTCTCCAAAAGGATTCATGTTTAAATGATTTTATTTCTGTAAGTTAGCTTTTATATACTTTTATATGTCAATCATATTTTTAAAACCAGTAGTGGACGGCGTTTCTGGTCCGACTACTATGAGAAGAAAGGCCATAGAGAAAAACAAACTCAGAGGTCACAGTCTCTTTTAAAGTCCAGACATAACATCATCCAACAAACTCTAAATTATAGTAAGTAGCAATTGAACGAAGAAAATTGTATTGATTGAATTGTCGATTGGACAGTTGGTTCTTTGAACCATACTTAGCACAATCAGCCTATAATGTTCCTACTAATGAGACATACGCCTCCTCTCTTTGAGAGGGAGTGGGCTGTAATCCACCACGCGGGCCACGGCGGGTTGGTAGATGTCACATGTTCAAATGCTGTTGGTTCTAGGACATGCCGGTTTCCTCACGATGTTTTCCTTTACCGTTTTGAGAGCAGTGGTGATGAAATAATTTGCACTACCACTATATAATATGCCCTCTGCGAAAAGTTCACCCACAGGCTGCACGTGTAAAAGGATTGACAGAAGGCTTTGAAAAGCGTCACCTTAACCTGAGCCGTACCTACAACGTGCAAACCTGTGGGCCAACATCCCACATCGAACAGCCAGCGACCTGCGCTCCCGCTCAACATCAACGTTATCTTTCAAGTCGTCTGAGACCCAATGACCCAAATATTTAAAATTTGCAACTCTTTTTAGAGGTCTGCCACACAACATAACTGCTGGAATTGTGCTGTAGCATTTACCGCCTGCCATAAATTCGATCTTTGGTGCATTATATTTGAGCCCATGGGTCTCAGCGTAAGATTCACACACTTCCATATTATGCTGAGCGATGGCCGATTTGTGAGAATGTGACGCATATTTTCCCCCTACTTCATCTTTTTTGTAGATATTGGTGTCTTTTCTGTTCGTCATATTTTTGCGCAAATATACGTATTTCTTTTTCTTTCTTTTCTCTTTAATCTGTCTCTTTATTTCATTTTTAATACTTATAAATTATATTTTTAAATATTAGACTAAAAAATTATATAAAACATTCAAAAATATTAAAAAAAAAACTGTTATTATTAAGACCCATATATATTACCATGGATGTTTTCACTTTTATTATAAACGTAGAACGTCGTAGAACCTACCAAACATCTGTTGACTAAGGGTGAAGAAGTAGGGTAATCCGGTTTCTTAAAAACAAAAAACAAAAACTATTATTGTGACCTTTGGTAGGGAAGCCGAAAGGAATCGTTTTTTAATAGGACATCCGCAGTCGTTCTCTTACTTTTAATTTTAGTTCAGTCATAATCACGTCTAAGTACTTACTTAACTATCTTAAACTCAAACTCAAAGCATTTATTTCAATGAACAATTACACTATTGAATTGTCAAGGAGTTGGTCAGTCAGAAAGATGAAGCTAGTTGCCCATTCCAAAGCGTAGTAGGTACCTATGGAGAAGAACAGGCAACAAAACTCTACGGACACTCTTTTAAATCAAAATATTATTACAAAATATTGGTTACATCATTCAAGTTGTACCTTTTTTATACATTACTGTGAGAACAATATAGAAAGATGTGCACGTTAACAATTAAAAATAATAATTACAATAAGCCATAGCAGCTAAGAGATGACTAGTCCCAACTGACGGCGCCCGTTCACAAAGATGACGCATGGATCAGCACCATTTAGCTCAAACATTTTGAAGAGAGAAAGAGTGAAGTATGACATACTCTCAACTAAAGTAATTCCTTTCACTCATCTGCTCGTTACATGAAACCCTCACGCGGCGATTTCTGAAAACTCAAAGACAAAAAAAGTAAATATCATAAATGTTTAAACAAGCGTCTTATTTGATATCGTTTCACTTTGAACAAGTAACTCCCACATGAAGATTTATAAGGCGCTTAATGTTATCAGAACATTTTTTGTCTTACTTTAACGATAAAATCTAATATTACGCATGAAAAATTGCGCTTTTGTTTCGGAAATGTTGTTTACATTATTTAATGGACCTCTGTTTTTTTTTTTTATACTCCCATCCCTAAGGCGTCCCTTACGCCAGTAATATTCACACAATTGCGCAAAATTAATAGAATTGACTGAACAAAAGTTTGAGCGAGTTTTTTTCTCAAACATTGAGAACTCATAGAAATGACGAGGTAATTTCTATGATTTTAAATATTCATCAATTACTTGGTTATTTATCGAATAATGACCATCATAGACAACTACCAATAGTAAAAAAACATGATTACTTATAGTTTTCTAAACATAAAAATACCTTAACAATTACTCCTCATTATGTTAGCAGAAATGACCACTATTATTTTTTAACTTAGCCAAAACTTTTTTTTTGTCGTTTAATCTAAATGGCATACCTACGTTATCTTAGTTTTTAAACATTAGTGCATAAAAGTTTTAAAACATTATTATTCATGGTTGTTATATAAATTAGGAAAATGTTAGTATGAAAAATGCAACTTCTTTAAAATTCCCTATACAAAACGCTGATTTCATAGGGGACCTAATAATTGAACGTTTGAGTGATTGAGCTGATTTAATTTATTCATATTGCACAACAAAAAGATTACGTAAACTTAGAGAGTTTTAAACGGAACACGTATGGTGTACGTCATGTTCGTTTTTCTCAGTATCTATCTATAATTGAATTGCTTGCAATAAGCAATAGTTTTAGCACGCTTACTACAAATAATTACTCCTTACTTGTTATTTTTTCAATTATTCATTTTTTATGTTACTTTCGAATTTATAATATTAGTATGGATGGGTGGATGGATGTATTAATTATTATATTTTATAGTTATTATCGTGTTATCTACGCCTCATGTTGCACCTGCCATAATTATTTTCTCTCTGCATCAACCTAAGGTTGACTGGTAGAAAATGCCTCAGGCATTAATTAAGTACGACCTTATACAGTCTTTTTTTTACTTGAGCATAAAGTTTTAATAAATAGCAAATAATTAATTACGTCTCAAACTGCTGTAACACAATACGGTTTGAAGCCATACAAACATTAGCCCTGTACTTGAATGAAAATCGCGAATTGAAAGTAAGAAAAGCTACCCTTAGCCGCTGCACCAGTTGACGTTTATTTCTGCAACTACCTTTTGGTCCAATATTTTTCTATATAATAAAAATGCTGAGAAAGCTGGTCTAGCTGTCACCTCGTTTATACAGGATGAAATTTAATTCATGGGTAAGAGGAATTGTACTCATCATTATGAACAACTTTCACTATGGGACCAATCCTGAAAACGCAAAAAAATAATGCTCTTCTCTAAATTTTGACGAGCTATGCGAACATAAACGTAGGGGACTAACAGCTTTTTTTTTTTTTTTTTGTTGTGGTTCCTACCAACCAGTAACTAGGGAACTCTAAAAAGTATCAAATACAAAATCAAAATATTTTATTTCACATACGCCTACATGGGCACTTATGAAACGTCAGAAGCTAGGTGCACGGTTCCAATTGGTCGTTTCCTATGGAGAAGAGCCGGCAAGAAACTCCTTGGTTACTCTTTTAAAAGATAATTGGCTTTTACAATATTTTCGAATTACAGTGTTAATAGTTATGGGAGGACGGTGTAGGCCTTTCAAATAGTTTCAGGTAAAAAAAGTCTACAGTCCACTATGCCTATAACGTTCTCACGTTCACAAGGTAGAAAAGAATCTATATAAGATAAATATGAAACTACAAATTAAATAGTATCTATATGTCATCATCTGCCTAGCCTTTTCCCAACTATGTTGGGGTCGGCTTCCAGTCTAACCGGATGCAGCTGAATACCAGTATTTTACATGGAGCGACTGCCTATCTGACCTCCACAACCCAGTAACTGGGTAATACGATACCCCTTGGTTAGACTAGTTGTCAGACTTTCGTGCTTCTGACGACTCGTAACGACTGTCAAAGATCCACAAATGACAGCCGGGACCAACGGCTTAACGTGCTTTCCGGGGCACGGAGGAGTCTCGATATGTGAAAATGGTCACCCATCCACGGACCAACCCCGGCAAGCGTAGCTTAACCTGATGGATCGGCCCGAGCGGCTGTTATTACTTAGCCACGAGCTCCTCCGAAATAGTATCTATATGTATTAGGAAAATTCTATTTCAGTGAGTCCACCTACGGGAAAATTTAATGTGGAATTTGAATAATTAACAGACAGAGTGAAGTCAGATACCTACTCTTAAAACATCAATAGCCTTTGTAACAAAAAGATTTTTCGTTAAACTAATTTAATTAAAATACTGGCTTCAACAATTTATTTTTAGAAAGCTAATAAATTAGATTGAAAAAGCTATTCAGTCAATTTATTAATAAAAGCTAGTAGTTTAAATAATTTTATTTAATCGGTGGTGTCTTCAGTGAGAATTTGTGCTGACTCTATTTAGGTGTTTCAGGTAGAACAAAGAGAGTAAATACATTATGGAATCAAAATTAGGTATTCTTTACTAGCTGTTGCCCGCGACTTCGTCTGTGATTCAGGATTAAAAGTAGCATATGTCCTTCTCCGGGTCATGGTCTACCCATGTGCCAAATTTCATCCAAATCCGATCAGGCCGTTTTAGCTTGAAAGCGTAACAAACAAACTCATTTACACATTTTTAATAATAATGTATAAATTCATGTTCATCCCGCAGCAATACGTATCCGATTAGGTATTTTAGAAGACATTTATTTAGAATTAAATATCATCTTTGTACTTATTTTCTGTTTTTCCTTTCTTCTTATCTATTTAAATATGTGTGCTTATATGGTTATATAAATAAATAAATACGAAAAAAATGAGAATTCAACAA
The DNA here is from genome assembly GCA_947522985.1 of Lithophane socia. NCBI lineage: Eukaryota > Metazoa > Arthropoda > Insecta > Lepidoptera > Noctuidae > Lithophane > Lithophane socia. The sequence goes on from OX383267.1 coordinate 6,693,922, forward strand.
TCGAATCATTAAATTCGACAAGAGTTCAATTAACCCTGTAATTCAAAATACTGACGGAAAATTAAACGATTTTGGATTCTCTTTTCTTAAATCCGATGGATTGATGTTTTTCTGTAGGTATACGAAATAGATGATAAATGATTTTATTTCTGTAAGTAGGTTTGTACAAACACTTTTACTCGTCAATCATATTATAAAAACTAGATGAGGTCGGCGTTTCCTATCTGGCTACTCTGAGAAGAAAGGCCGAAACAAATTCAGGGACCACAGTCTCTTTTAAAGTCCAGACTCTTGGTCAGTTCATGTGAAGACCATGTAGATCGTTGTCTGAAATGGTCTTTTGTATAAAGAACTTCACAGATTGAGTGGACCTGTCCAGTCAGTGCACACATTTGTCAGTAATCGTGCAGCTCAACGCAGAACTTAAGGAGCTCAAGAATTCGACGAACTACTCAAACTGCTCACAGAATAAGCAAGCTTAAGTGGCAATGGGCCGGCCATATTAGCCGTAGAACCGATGACCGCTGGGGTAGACGTGTTCTTGAGTGGAGACCGCGAATCGGAAAACGTAAGGTAGGACGCCCTCAGGCTAGGTGGAGCGACAATCTTCGCAGGGTGGCTGGTAGCAACTGGATGAGAGCAGAGGCTGATGATGATGACTCAAACTGAGACCATGGTTAAAACTAACTGAGAAAAGAAAAAGTATAGGCTTCATATTCACAACTGTAATTAAAATAATAAAATACTTTTCAAATTAAATATTCACGTCATTGTATGAGTATTGTATTGTCCATTTTTTTCAATATAATTTCAACAAAGAAGTTTATCCTACTTCGATATCAGAGTTATCTTGTGTTACTGAAAATGTATGTAGGTATGTATCGTAGTCGTCATATATTACTTTCCTTGAATGTCTCTTGCACGTCATAAAACCACAAGGTGTATTTGTCAATGTAATAGTTATATACTTTCAACCTTACTGATGTTTAAATTTAGTGAAAATTGTCGTGGTCTGATAAAACCACACTTGTTTACTTGAAACTAGCTTCCGCCAGCACCTTCGCCCGCATGGCCCATGATAATTCATTCATTCTACTGGTGACGGAATTTTTAATCTAGTAGTTTTTGAATTACAAACAAAAATACAAATCATTTCTCTTAATATTAGTGTAGATAACGGAATTAGTAATAATAACTTGTAGTCGAGACTATTTAATAAATGGTACAGCTCCTTGTGAAGGGCGTCCGGGGAAATACAACTACCTTATTTATTTCGGTTTCCTTTAAATTTTAGTCACGTCAGACATTTTAACTTTGTCGCTTTATTTTGGTCCTTGGTGTTGCAAACGGCGGTTAAAAGTTTTCATCATGGTCTGTTGACATGTTTGCTGACACAAATCATATTACGCCTGTAATCCCCGAAGGGTAAGGCGATGACGTTTAGTACATCGACAATTCGTCAGTTATATCAGTTCCGGGTAGAGTTTAGGAGTATGAGGAGCAGGGTGTAAAGTTCACTCATCCTGGGGTATTGGGGGTTGTGTCTGGCGGACAACTGCCCAACGATTGATGTCGGGTTCTTGTATATAATGTCCATTGCACGGTAAACTTTAATTGCGCGATGCAGGATTTACCACAGGGGCAAGCCTATACTTGGAACAATATATCCTAACTTAATATTATAAATGCGAAAGTGAGTTTTTTGGTTTGTTACGCTTTCACGCTTAAACTGCTGTACGGATTTGGATAAAATTTGCCACAGGGGTAGACCTTGACCTGGAGAAGAACATAGGTTTTTCATCCTAAATCGCAGATGAAGTCACGGGCAACAGCTACTAGCATTATATTTACTTATATTTTAAATTCTCACTAAATATAAAAACGAATCCAACCACATCTAAACACGATTCACGTACAGATAAAAATAAATGAGATAAGTATGTAAATATATTTTTTAATCTCTGCCTGAAATTGGACGTATTTTACCGTGGCGCAGTCAAGTACCCGTGTTATAGCCAGTTGATGCTAATCCAATTGCCCATAGAGAAAATTTAACTGAATCTCATCGCCAATCAAATAGAAATATATGGGAGCTTCGTTTCGTAGCGGTTTGAATTCATGAGGCAATAATATTCCATATATAAAAATAAAATAAAAATACACAGATAGAAATATATTTTTGTAAAAATATACGTCTTTAAAAAAAATTCATGTCTATATTTTACATGTCATCCATCATTATTATCAGCCTACAGCAATCCACTGCTGGATACATGCCTCTCTTATTGCAAGCCATTCCATGCAACTTGATTTTGAAACAAACCTCATCCAGCTACTACCAGCCACCCTGCGAAGATCGTCGCTCCACATAGCCTGTCCTACCTTACTTTTGCCGATTCGATTTTAAATGTCGATCGAGGATAATAAAGACAATGAATTTCAACTGTGACAATTAGGTAATTGCTTTGTAGTTCTGATAAAAGCAAATTTTAGTTCGACCCATAGTTAATTGCACCAAAACCAAAGAGTCTTAGCATTGTCCCGGTTATTTTATGACGTCGAGGCTAATTCTCGCGTTTTCACTCGTACATGTCATTTTCGACATTATCACTCGTCTCTCTATGTCGCATATAAAATGGTGACATTCTCCTACAAGGCATTCGTACAGCACGAATCGAAGGATAATATTGTTGCCATTAGAGTGCGTTTCATCAAATAGTTCCTTTGCCATAATGTTGGCTCCACAGTTAAATTTTAAAACAGACGTATTAGGTAGCGGCGTAGCTTATTCGTATTGGTCCTACACTAGTGGAGCCAACATTACGTCATAGGAATTATTAGATGAAACGCACTTTAAAAGTGTCGCGTAGCGATCCATTCCACACAGGTAACAGTGATACTTTTTAAACGCAACCATAGATGTTCTTAATATTAAAAATGATTGATAAGCGTATAAAAGGTTTTGAACAACATTTTATATGTATTTCATAAACATTTATCAAAAAATAATACATTATGAATTTCGTAACACCATTTTATGATTTTTTTTCAATAATTTTTCTCTAAAATATCAACAACGGAATGCACTTGACTGATTTTGACAACTGTGATGTCAGCAATTTCCGTTACGTCCAAAACGTAGACAGAGAATACTAGAGACTAATTGATAACTTTTGTCGCATTCACACAAGAAAAAGAGCAACATATGTCGTGTAAAGAAATGAGACAGAACGATGGGATTTTTTTTTCACGGCGCGTTTCACGTTTTAGCTCAATATTTTGATAAACAAAGTTTGACAATTATCGTCTTCCTGAAAAATTCAGTTTTTATGTGCTTTATGTTAATACATTTATGTTGTGAACAATTTAGACCAACACTTTTTTTTTAAGCATGGTGCGCTGTTTTGTTATTATGGCGTAAAAGTGATAGTGGAAGGAAAATGCCCGACTTGTCTTTTCATTCGTAAGTACACCCGTTTTTATCAGTTATTAGGCTTGCAATAACATTTTATTGTGTTTATACATTGTGTATAATATACCCTAGACGTAAAATCATCGATAAAAAGCGCAAAATTAACAATGATTAAATTCTAACAAGAATTTTGGTGTTGCCAAACTTTTCTATAAATTATTACCCACTATTATGGGAAATATGTATTCTGCAGTGTGTATTATTATATATCTAAAAGATTAATGGTTTGTTGCAGTTTTCTTGAAGAGGATAATTTACGTCGGTATTGGACTGTAGCTACAGGACGAACAGATTGGACACCAACACCAAAACCGATAAAAATTAGAAACATTAATTTCGTATGAATGTTTCTAATTTTTAGCGAAACATTCATACGAAGCTTGTTTAATTTCAAGACAATATAGACTAAAATCAATAAAAGCTAATTAAAAATAAACATGTTGTATTTACTCATAAAGCAAGAAAATAGGTACTATCACATAAGACATGGTAGGTAATTAAAATCACATCTTCATCATCCATCGTCAACCTCTTGCCCAAATCGCAATTTATTTGAGTTCAGCATCAGCCCAATTGCGTAATACACGATCAATGACAATCTGAATCATTTTGAAACAGATTGCTAATCCATTGCTACAGAAGTTCCAAAAAAAATTGCTTAACAACGTGAATAACGCAATTGAATGTTGTTGAAGTGACAAAATGAAACAGATTAGTCATATTCATTTAAGAAAATGTGTTACGCAATTAGATAGCAGGAGCATGTCTTCTTCCATACATCACATGCCTATACCGATGATAATCGATTTATCAGTCACTTTCAGACTTTATCTTGTTTTCCACTTTCACAAATTGTGAAGTAAATTTTTCACAAATTGTGCGGTTTTTTCACAAATTGTGGGGTAAAGGAGATGTCCACTTTTTGTGGGGACGTTGGTTTTTTATAAGAAGAAAAATCTAACCCACACCAAACTACACCTAAATAAAAGCGACAAAAATATGGAACTATTGAAAATTATAAACTATTTAATGTTAGTACATATATTTTCTTTGTTGATGGCAGCCCAAATAAAACCTCCCACACACTTTGACGATGTCTTAATAAATTGACAGATTCTATTCTTCTGTCAATTTCGACAAAGTGTTGAGTGTTGACTGACAGGACGTCTGAACTAAAAATGTACTCTGTGGTTACGCTCCGTTCTATTAACCAGTGTTATCGTATTTTATTTTATTGGGGCTTTACTTTCTCTGAATTTCCTTTTATAGAATTTTAAAGACTTGGCTCGTTCATAACGGATTATTCTACTTTGCACATGATTAGAACACTGATAGCTTATGAACCTTTAAACCTGATAACTAAATTTGCCAAAAATGCATCAACCTTTTACATACTGATAGAATTGAATAACAGAAACAAGCACAACATTGGTGAGCGTCAGCTGGGTCATCAATCAGTTTTGTTCGGTGTGTTGTGGCATTTCTATCACAAGAAGAAAAGGCAGGCGCTCTCGTCCCTTACCTGATGGTCATCCTGAACGGGCTTTTATATAGATATCTCAGTTTCCCGACAATATTTTAATAAAAGAAGACATTGATAATTAAGAAAATCAATAAATCAATATTGAAAACTAAAAACATGTTTTATTTCATAACAAAACTGTAACACTTGCGTCCAAAGCATTTGCTTAATTCAGCTTTTAAATATCATTGTCGAAAGGCTTTGCATCCACTTCCGATCTCAATATTCTGTCATAAAAAAAGAATTCTTCTTATTTAAAAAATGTTCTTGTTCAGTAGATACTATATTATCCCTCCTTATCATTTATTACTCCTGCTAAGCAACTCCTGTCGACTTCCCCCCCCCCCCCTTCCTTCTTCCCTGTGGTAGCTTCCCGTACCAAAAAAATGTAAGGCACCTGCAATAACACAATTATTCATTAAATGTATATACCTATTTGTACAATTTATAGTCTGGGACCTGGGACCAGGTTTACCAAAAGGTACCGTAGTACGTGTAACTGGGTTGTGGAGTACAGATGGGCAGTCACTCCATGTAAAATACTGGTATTCGGCGGCATCTGGTTCGACCCCAACTTAGGAAGAGACTAGGCAGATGATGAACTATTTATTTATGTGCAAACACACAACAAGCATAGGAAACAAAAATAAAAGAAAAGTCTAGTTTTCGTACTCGAACTTTCTTTTATTCTTGTTGTATCAGCTGAGTCAACCATATTTTATACTAACCTTTGTTGTAACGTCTAGATTTGTTCTGCATTCTATCACCGGTTGTATCATTGTTATAAGCATTTCTGCTAGATTTTTATTTAATCTGAAATGCTTTTTAAATACTGCCTCGCTAAGGTCAAATGGGTCCACAGTATCCAGAATATTAGAACGTTGTCGACGTAGTGGCTCCATTGTGGCATTTGCAGCGTCTTCTACGATGTTTTGGATGAATTGAACTAAAAATTCGTCACTCATTTTTGCTTCTAGAAATAATTTGCTTAATAAAATATTTTCATATGTTCTTTCACTTCAATTGACACAATAATGAATGATATTTGACGTTTGTACGATTGCCGACAACATATCGACTGCTCCCGACCACTCTTTGCATGTCGCATGTAAACTAAGACATGTCGCGTGGCCTTCCTGCGAGAAATGCTCGAACCGACATGGCGAGAATAGCTTGACTTGATTTTTACGAGTGAAAAGTAGATTTTTACGAGTGAAAAGTACGAGTCGCATGACAATAACGCATGCGATATGCGCGAGAATTGCCTTCGTCATCATTTGTCAAGCCCGCGGTGCGACATTGACGCGTGCTCCATGTCACTTTTCACTTTTAACTTTTTTTTTTTTTTTTTCAATTGCCAAGAAGGGAAAAAAAAAAAAAAAAACTTTTTTTTTTAATGTTCAATGTTGCCTAACAATATTTTTAGTTGACGATAGGTCATCCGTCAGGCCATAGAGTGAAACTGCCCGCAGACCATATTATCCCTTATTTAACAGTAGAAAGAGAGATGTAAGCCGCGTGCATCGTCCGTGTACACGGTCCGGGAGATATCGGACATACCACAACAACAAACTTGAAAATTCGCCTGTAAGGAGACCGTTATTCCATTCATGACAAACATAAGCAGTATATTTGTATACTCTTTTCAAGATCTCTTTATCTTCAGCCAATAACATTAAGGCAAAGATCACTCCCCAGTTAACCCCATAAATAAGAAAGAAAGAAAAAAGATGGATTTCCAATAAAGCTGGTAACCGCACTAAATAGTGAGGCCACGCTCCCAAACAAATCAGGCCTTTGCAACTAATCTACGGTACAGTCAGCCTCAAAAAGATGTATACAAGAAGAATTGATTTGCCTGATCAGCCTTTAGTGTTCCCACTGCTGGGACACAGGCCGCCTCTCCGTTAGAGGGAGTGGGCCGTAATACACGACGCGGGCCCAGTGCGGGTTGGTAGATGTCACATGTCTTCGAATGTTTGGTTCTAGACCATGCCGGTTTTCTCACGATGTTCTCCTTCACCATCACCCAATGGATACTACTCATTAGGTAATTAATAGCAGACAATCCGCTTTACTTTGTGTGAATTATTTCATCACCACTGCTCTCAAAACGGTGAAGGAAAACATCGGGAGGAACCCGGTTCTAGAACTAAACATTGTTTGATGGGTACACATTGATACAATATTATGGAAAAAACATTGTAGAAAATTAAATTAATTCTTGTGAATGTATAGTATACATCTTTTTGAGGCTGACTGTAAATGTTATTAATGTATTCTAGAAAATAAATAAGTACCTTTTTATTTTTCTAATTAACTTTGAGCGCAGTCAATAAATCTCTCGTTTTAGTTTCTTATTTCTTTTTCTTGAAACTTTTGGAGTTATCTCGAAGAAAGGGTCATAAATCAGGATTTAAAATATGGATACGAATGTGTTTATCTATATTTTATTTCAACAATGTTAGAAGCAAATCAATATTTAAGAAAAAATAGGCAAAAGATATTCTGACACATTAACAAAAAAAAAAACGAACCTCAAAACTTTACCACGCGAAATATTTTCAGTAGTTACCATATGTTGATAAAAATGAATAACGCGAAAGCAGGAATATCTACCCAATAAATTCGTTTAAATTGAGCCAAACCAACATCGTAATTTGAAATAGAGCTCGTAGTTAGTCGATTTATTAATTGAGCTTAGTTCGTAGAAAACTCTACTTCCGAGAATTCAATCTGCGTTTGATTCACCCCTTATCGTTTTAAGGATAAGTTAGAATCAACTTCTAAACCGTGTAGGCTAGAATAGTAGTACATTATTACAATGGTTATACATAGCTGTTGGTACATTTCTAGGAAATCAAATTAAAAGCAATATTAAATGTGATCAAGCACTGTTTGAATGCCTATGTCCAGCAGTGGACTGCAATAGGTTGAATTGATTGACAGTTTGAATGAAATTTTGATTATGGCATTGATGGTCGGTACCAGGGATGTTGCGGATATCCGCATCCGCAACTGCGGAACTTCCGCATCGCTTTGGACATCTGTATCCGAATCCGCATTCGCAATAGTTAATGTGGATGTTCATGCGGATGTGGTCGCGACAAGAAAATAGGCGGGGCCGGCGACTGGCGCGTGCCGTACCACGTGCTCATTGACCAATAGGAGCGAAGATTTTGCTCGGTGACAAGATCCGACGCGTTTGTTATTGTTCATTTGTTTCTCGTAAATCAGTCATACCGTGTTTAGTTGCGCTTATTGATTGTATAAACATTTCAGTTTTCGAGTGTTATTGTGAAATTGTGAATATACAGTGAGCATTGTGTGCTATGCGAGATTTCTGCTGCTGATAGATAATTTAAAAAGTGAATTTACAAATTTATCACTACCGGCGCAAAGTGACATTTGGAAAAAAATCTTAAGATCCGCGGATGTGAGCCTTAGAATATCCGCATCCGCATCAGCGGATATGAAAAACTCTGCAGCCGCAACATCCCTGGTAGCTACAATATACCGCACGTCGGTAGTAGAACTAACAGTTAAACCTTGAACTAGTCTTCCGCGGTACAGAGTATCAATAGCGCGTGCTCCACTACAGTATCAGTACGAGATGGACAGCGAAGTCATATCGCGCGTCTCACATGTACGAGACCTGGGGGTACAGATGGTATCTGAGCTGACGTTCCGCAAACACATAGTTGAGATGTGCGGCAGGGCTTTTAGAAATCTCGGTTTCATCTTGAGGCAGTGTAAGGATTTTACCGATACTGCGGCTGTTAAAGTTTTATATAATGCACTTGTGAGGAGTCATCTCGAAACAAGTGCAATAATCTGGAACCCGCATGAAGGGAAATATAGCCTTATGTTAGAAAAAATACAAAATAAATTTTCTAGGTTTCTTTACCGTAAACAGTACGAGGTTTATCCTTTTTATCCCCTGATGTACCCGAGTCTGTTCGTCCTAGGCATGGTCGGGTACACCAGTCTAGCAGTGAGAAGGGACGTCGCGCTGGTCAAGTACGTGGCTCGCGTACTGCTAGGGTTGCTGCACCACCCGGAAGTGCTGGCAGCGCTGCGGCTTCGCGCGCCGGACGGGTGTGTAGGTGCGCGCCGCCGCCCCGCTCTATTAGACGTGCCAGTAGCTAGGACTAACCTACTCAAGTTTACCCCTATGTCTCGAGCGGCACGTATTGTTAATGTTATTACGATATCGGAGGATATATTTGGCCAAAACCTGCCGAAATTCATTAAAATGGCACAAAATTTTATTGAAAGAGGTCCCATCTTATAAGATTTGTCATGTTTATATTAATTGTTATATGACTTGGTAGGTATACAATTCTTTTTAATTCTGCTTACAAGTGATGTTTTTTTTTTAATGTGTGTAAACAGTGTACTTATAACATCGCTTTGGATGATTCTGTTAAGGTGTTATAATTGTGGTTTAAATAAATAAATAAATAATAAATAAATAGATGACACGTTGACTAAGTCGTTGATTCATCACCGCCTCGTTGGTCAAGTGGTCTCAAGTGCTACTGCCTATCAGGAGGTTCTGAGTAGATTCCCAGGTTATTTTTGTTATTGTATTTTTCATCAGGAATTTCTCAGTAGCAACCCGGATTCTGAATTTGTGCCCGGTTGATGGCAATAGGCTTAGGAGATGAACCTTACTAAACTAATTATTAGACTTAAATATACTTAACTGGCAAAATGTGCGGATGTACTATAGGTACACGTCTGCCCAACCCTTTGGGAATACGGCGTGATGTTTTGTATGTTGATTCATCCATAATAACCGATTTTTAAATACATTTAATTCCCCCTTTGTTACTAACAGCCAACATAAAATTCATCAGTAACATAGTAACTTCCCGATTGTAAGTATCTTTGGAAACAAGTTAAACTTCGAACTCGTATGAAATGTCGGAACTATCAAGGTAAGTCGTCTGCCAAACCACAACAGTGTTGTCGGTGGCAGTTAATCTATCGGAAAGCGGGGATATGTCAGTGAAGGGTCGGACGCCCCGACAGATCGATGTGGGCATCTGTCAATTGAATGCCGGCCATCTCTCTAATAAACTCTTGTGTACAAAAACTACTATAATAATAATTATGTATAGTAAACTTTTGGTAATTTCATCTTGTTGGCAGGATTTTTTTTTATTGTTGGAGAATCCTCTGAAACTAAAATAAAACATTATTATTTTAGTAATAAATCAACATTTTTCTGTCCTTGGTTCTATATTACTTGGGGTCAGAGCAACACACTCGTATTGTGGTCGAGTTTTCCTTCCATTTTCACCTGTCAGCCGTCCGTCACTGTATTATTCACACCGTTTTCTTTTACAATCAACCATCGCTTCGTTGGTCTTCCTCTCCCTCTACATTCATCGACATTTATATTCATCAATCTTTTAGAGTTACATGCGTGCACAAATAAATGAAGATAAAAAAAAACATCATCCAGCTGAAATAAGGACGTGCAATGCTGGACATAGGCCTTCAGCAAGCATCGCCACAACGACCTGTCCTGCGGTTCCCGCATCCAGCGGATTCCCGTGGATGTAGAACATATAAATCACTAGAGACCCGCCCCTAGTTCGTAAGATTTTTACGACTTGACAAAACATCGTGATTTCTTTATTTAATGTAAGTTTAAGTATAAATCTTCCGGAATAAATTCTCTAAATGATGGTGAAAAACGCATCAAAATCCATTGTGAAGTTTATAAGATCTAAGGACAAGACTAAGGACTACGTATCTAAGGTTTAAACAGACACGAAACATGACTTTGTTTGTTTTAAAATATGTATCGATAATGTGTATTATAGAAATTATACAGTGTAACCGTGTACCGTGTGTATTGTGTAGTGTACAGTTAATTTGGCCATACATGTAATTTTTACTTACAGGTCATCACATCTTTGAACATCGATGCCCTGTTAGTTTAGTAGTTCAAAGAAAATTTACGTTGCTTACAGTTATTACACAGACAATTTTTTGCCAATATCAACGTTCAGTAAATACTCAGTTGAGTGATAAATCGACGGAATAAATTCGTTTACCAACATATAAGTAAATAAATACTTAATGGTATACACGCTTCATAAATTCTCAGAGTTATATGTTTTCTATTTACTGTTTTATTATATCTTAAGTGAGTGCTTAAAGGTATATTAACCCTTTCAGACCTGAATTATTTTTTTCTGTCCAATGAATCTAAAAAAAATCCTGTAGCTAGACTAGGGTAAAAAGACAAAGGAAAAAATAATGAAAAAAATCCTAGCTGTCAACTTTTCAAGAAAAAATAGTTTTTCTTTTAGTGTACAAATGTGCACATCCGTCCTACGTAATGGCAAGACTAGTGTAGTAGAAGTTTCACTGAAATTATAAAATGTTTAATTTATAAATGTTTTTATTAGGAAATATTAATTATTTTTATAAAATTAACAAAACTAGATTACAATCCTTATAATAATTGACAAAAAATAGATTTCTTCTTTGGGATAGGTAAATAATTGGCACATAGGTAAATCAGTCATTCGCCCCATTCAAGCAGCATCATTTTACGTATGAAATGCTAAGAAACAGTTTTTGTGTTTGGTAAGGCAAAGGTGAACTTTGCATTTTATACATTTAATCCGGGTTCTTCCCTTGCATCCCACCATTTTGCACCGTGTCCCAAGTCCCTCATCATGTGCAGGGAAATGCCCAACACCGTCTCTTGCTATATCCGCTACAGGGCGAACCTCTCCTGGTCTTCTCGGAATAATTTGCGGTATTGGGCTACTGCCACTGGGCCGTCCTCTTTTACCGATGGTAATTTTATTCCTCAACACCAGACTTTCAGCCAGCTGACGACGAAAGTGGTAGCTAAATATACCAGTAGCTAAATGTAACCCAAATAAAATTTCTAATTCTTGTGCAGTAGTAGGTTTAAACCTGAGTTTATTTGAATGTATTGCGTATAAGTTGGTCATTTCAGCCATAATTCCAAATAATTGTTTTGGCACGTACCGAAAGTAATAATCCACTGGAGCTTCAACTGTAGGGTCAACTGACATTGGTGGTAGGTGGTAGCCAATCTGATGAAATAGTATTTAGGAGTTCCCTGTGTCTCCACCTAATGTTCAGTTTAGGCGTAATATTCTGAAGTATATTTTCATGAGAGGACTCCATTTCTGTTGTCGGTGGTACTTCGGGAACCACTTCATCGCAGGTGTCAGTAACTTCTGGATCATTCGTTCCAATCCACGATGAGCTGGGCCCTTCATCATCATCAGTGTCGGGTGGAAATACCTCTCGTTGGTTTTGATTGATGACATCTGCACCAACTCGGACAGACCGCAACTCCCTTTCAGATGTAAATCCAAACGGTTCTTCGTCATCAGACGATAGCTCCAAATCGGAAAGATCTCCTTCATGTAGGGCTTTCAAGGCGTCCGGTAAAAACATATCGGTGTTATTTTATCTGAAAATGTAAAAAAAAGCCTTATCTCAATATATAGCATCAATAACATTAAAATAAATAGTTAAAAACATAATTATTCAAAACTGATTTTTCAAATACAGCTTGAATACTTCAACAATCGTAAAACATCGTTTACGCCTGATGTGTACATTTGTGTACAAATATAAAAATTGTGATAATTGATACAAAAATAGAATAACAAAGTCAAATTATATGTTACGTATGACCTTAGAAATATAACACATCAATTCATATTTTTGCAGTGCGTATATTTCGCTATTTCCTACTTTTTTGAAATAAAAATGATGAGCTTACCTACACAGCTCCAACTTCAGTCAGCCACTGGTCGAAACTTGTCGAAAAAGTCACAAAAAATGCTAAGAGATGGCGTTAGTAGTATCGTTTTTTGTAGTTTATATTGTGGACATATGGATACAACCGTTCTCATTTGCAATTGTTGCGAAATACTTACCAAAATATTTTTTTATATCTTATGTGTACATTTGTGTACGCCAGGTCTGAAAGGGTTAATACTTTTAGTGAGTTTGCTTCGATCGTTACTTCAGGTACATAAACTTCAAGTATAATGTATGTGTGCCATCAATGTAAGCAGTTATGATCTTTATTCATTTGCAATTCGTGGCAAAATTATAGCGAGCTTGAATTTGATGTTGTTGCACTTTTGTAGAGCCGTGGTGGCCCAGTGGTAACGGCCGCGACTTACGAGTTGTAGATCGTAGGTTTGAACCCTGACAGGCACTTTACTTTGTGTACATTATTTCATCACATCAAAGTATTAATAGGGGTTTCTTGAACTTACGATTTTACAATTGCAATTCGTCGGAAATACGTATTGAATCTTGCATGACATAAATCATTGTGTCGAATGTTGGTTAGTTGCTATTTATTTGTTGCCTACTTTACTGTAGTAGCTTAACTGAATTTTTAAGAAATCCCAGTCGTACATTCAGGCGACTAGTCGTAAATACAATTCTTACAAACTAAGAAGCGGCCAATGCTTGCATTCTATTCGAGGGAAGCTTAGTGAACATGCATTTTCCTACGTACCTATAAATTCTTTCCTCATTTTATCGAAAGGTCATTTATTCGCCTTCTATTGGAGAACGTGCGCCGGGGCCACTTAGTCTGGCCTCACACGAGCCACTATCCTTAAATTATCTTATTTTATTCGGAAAATCAATGCTTTTCTCACTTTCTGAAAATATAGGTTAGAGCAATATCACCTATTTTATGTGGATGTACTAATAGGTGTAACCTTGTGTAACCTCTGTGTAACCCTTCGAGGAATATGTGTGATGTTAGTGACCTATTTATAACAGATTGACGATTTCAAGGATATTTCAATTTTTTTTTATTTTTGCAATAAGTTTTCAATCTGTCTAGGCTTTTCCCAACTATTTTGGGGTCGACCTCCGGTCTAACCAGATGCAGCTGAATACCAGTATTTTACATGGAGCGACTGCCCATATGACATCCACAATCCAGTAACTGGGTAATACGATACCCCTTGGTAAGACTGGTTGTCAGACTTTCGAGCTTCTGACGCCCCGTAACGACTGTCAAAGATTCACGAATGACAGACGGCTTAACGTGCTTTCGCGGGTCTCGGTCGGTATGTAAAGATTGTCACCCATCCACCGACCAACCTCGGCAAGCGTAGCTTAACCTGATGGATCGACCCGGTGCGGCTGTTATTACCACGAGCTCCTCCGAGCAATAAGTTTCAACGCAGGAAAATCTAATGCCAATTCAGAATGGTACCTTGGACAGTGTTTAAATTCACATAATATTTACAAACGACTTATCTTGGGGTGAAAATCGCTGTTTATGTGTGCATGCAACGGTTCAGGGTTTTTGGGGTTATTTAAAATTAAGTTATAACATTTAAAACTTGCTTGTTTAAAAATGTCGGAACGTTGACCTCCGTAACCAGAAGGTTCCCAAGGTATAGTCTAGAACGAAAAAAAATATCACAATGACGGGAATAGCAAGTGACTTTTGGCTTCGTTAAGCGTCTTTTTACACCCGTCATATATAAAAACTTCGTGACGGCCAAAATGCTACACTTTTTTCTGTCTAGCTCTGATCCGTCAAATGTGCAGAGTATAACGTTCGTTAAGGAACTTGGTTTAAAAAAAAACTTATAGTAAAAACTTAGTTGCATCCAGCCGGTCTGAGTCGACCTGCGCAAAGCGGTCGTAAACGACGCCTCCGTACCAATGCATTTTTAAAATTAAACGCCTCTCTCGTTATAAATCCGTTTCCATTAGATTGATGTCGGGCATTATTGCCACCAGCCTTATAAACATACTATTTCTATGGCATTATATAGGTGTTGAGATCGTACTTCTCATTGTCAGTTGCTTTTATCTTACCGCAATTAATATAGTGCTACAAGGTTCTTTTGGCGCGTGGCCAAAATCGGAACTGACGCCGCCATCTTGTTTTTTTAATACATTTAACAAAATAATTGCATTAATGTTTACCAATAGCGCCCCCATGTCAACGTCATTTGAGCGCCAAAACAGCCTTGTAGCAGTGTACATGGGATGATCAACGTTTGTCCCATCATTCTTCGAAATCCTTCATCAAAATTCCTGTCATATCATTATAGCCAATACCTACGTGTTTACCGCAGCCGATCATTTGTCAGACCACAACATTGTTATATACGACTAACAAATCAGTAAATGACTGATTTGTGGTCAAATAACATAACAACACATAACCTAACATCACGCCTGTACTCCCGAAGGGTTGGGCAGAGGTTCACCTATAGTACAGCTACATTTCGCCAGTTATGTTACAGTCCCATGTAATAGGGGCGAGCCTATAGCCATCAACCGGGCACAAATCTAGACTCGGGGCTGGGAAAAACCCAATAACACTTAGCCCCACCCGGGAAACAAACCCAGGACCTCAAGCTCAGCAGTAGCGCTTGCGACCACTAGACCAACGAGGCAGTCCTTCAAATATTTTCAAGTATTCGTGTTGCATGAAATATTTTCATGGTATAACAGTTTTTTTAGATACAACAACATTGCATACTTTGTTAGCGAATCGAAACATTTCTAAGAAGAACCATTCCTTGAATGTGAAAATTACCTCTGTACAAGAGGTATGATTCACATCCATAAACTCAGGGCTTCTTCCCTAGGAGTATGCAGAAACTACAGAAAGCCATCTGCTACAATATTTACATACTTTTGTTTTCTTTACCTTTTAAAGTAAAATTAAAATAATACTAATACATCAATAAAACACGTCTACCGCCCAATATTTAAAAATAAAATAACGCGTAGCAGCGTAGCATTTCGGATATCCGCTACGAAACACTAACGTAGTTGACCGCTACGCCGCAGTCCGTAGCAACATAATTCTATAGTTTTATGTCACCCGATCACCCTCGTAAACTGCTGCTGAATAGAAAGAAAGGCATCCAAAAATATCTTGAATTTGCGTATATATTATAAAACATACCGATTTGATTGAGAGACACTGAAAATAACCCGCGATATATTAGTGTTTGCTACGGTTACTATCATTGACAATAGAGTTTATTGCAATATCCCCTTACAATATTATTGTATTGAAAATAATCGTAATTTGAAAACATTCAACATCTAACATACTTTTCAACTTACCTTTTATGACGACTAATACAGAAGGATGTATTTGGTGTCCTCGCAACGCGGCTTACTTAAGGAAAAGTTGCTTTTCATAGCCTAAGCTTAAAAACTTAAACACGGACGATGACTCGGGCGGACAGCTAGCGTTTAATAATAACATTCCATTCAAAATTCTTTGAATACAATTTCATATAAAAAAATACTCAAGTCTTAATACAAATATTGAAGCTAATCAAATCATACGCAATAATACAAACGAATATCGAATCTAAAGTCACCCCGGCTTTTGAACAAATGTTGGACGTTATATTTTTAGTCTGGCAACCCACTATAACAAATAAAAAAATCGGGTTGCCAACAATAGGAGTTGGGATGATACCTCTATGAATAGTATAAAGCCCTTGGTTACGACAGCCGGGTCAGATGCATGTGTCATTATACCTCTCTTATTAACATTTTTTTTTCCTTTGATAAGAAAAGGAGTTCATCCCATTGTGTTCTCTCTAATCCAGGATTAGAACTCAGAAACTCTTTTATGGGTTCACCCGAGTGATCGATTTGCGAGGATATAATAACGAGGTACCGAAGTGTTAATAAATATCTCTTATGTCTATGTATATAATATGTTCTTTTATTATAACGTCCTTTTGTCTCTTTGATACATTCGATATTGTTATAAAGGAAAATATATTTTTATTAAAAATAAATATCATTGATTGATGTTTTTTTTTAAATATTTAAAAGCCCGTATTAATTAATCTGACGGCGCAACGTGGCGCTGTCTTGTTTTGTTACGAAGTTACTGGAATGACCGAAAAGGTTGGATAAGAGTGACACTGGCTGGTGGCAGTCACTCTAGCAGAGCCATGGTTGCATGGCGGCTGTCTTCTGATGAATCTGTCATTAGAAGACAGCCGCCAGCCGCCAGACAGCCGTCATATTTTATATAGTAGTCTATGGGGGAGCCGCTGTCGTACCACGTCCACGAAGAACTAATAAATTCCGGCACAATTTAAATCTTTGGACCAATGTGACAGTTAGACCGTTTCAACCTTATGGTAGTTTCAATTTCCTGGAAGTTTTTTTTCAGAAGCGGTAAAGCACGACGTTGGATATAGGTACTCTTTTAATACACAAGCAGATCTACAAAAACAATACGGTAACATCAACACGAATTCCTTCCAAATTGTCAGACCATAGAGAAAAGAAAGACGAAGACGGGCACATAATGGCGTTTATACTCAATGAGCTGCCATTACTTGCACTTTTGTGACTATGTCATCATTTCACGTCGCTTCTGAGAATTAACTTCAGGAAAACAGTCGGGTAAGATGGACGGACGTATGACTCGTATTTATTAGTTTTTTTTTTCTGGCTTTATCAGGTTTGTTTTTACTTACGTTATTTGTGTGAGTATTTGTAGTAGTATAGTATCCATTTACACCAGCATAACTTAAAAAACATAAAGTAATACTGCAAGGTGCAACCTGGGAAAAGTTTCACAATGTTACAAAACATTCATACTGTATAATCTATACTATCTATAAAACAAAGTTGGGTTAGTTACACCATTTATAACTCAAGAATGGATTGACCGATTTTCATGCTGCTACATCTTTGTTTTGTTGAATTTGTCTCCACCCCGAACAGCAGAATAAGTAAGTAATAAACATCGCGAAAATTGAAGAAAATAATTTCTTCATTAATTATCTTGGTATAGGTAGGTAGGTACGCCGTAGATAAGTACTTAGTGCTACCCGTGCGAAGCTGGGCCAGGTAAAGCTAGTAAATGCCAAAGTAATTCTGTCTGTCTGTCGGTCTGTCTGTTAACTTTCACACATTAACGGCTGAACGGATTTGGAAGAAATTTGGCACACGGATTTACCTTGACCTGGGTTAGGTGACAGCAAAATTTTTATCCGGATAGTACGTTTCCGTGGAATAATTTTCGATCTCCACGCGGGCGAAGCCTCAGGCAGCAGAGGCTAGTCATGTGTAAGTTTAAGTAGTTAAAAACTGTAACTTGTAAGTACATATTTGTTGGTGTTCATTATGTGATGGAGAAAATAAACGATTTATTTATTTATTCGAAGATTTGTAGCATTATTCAAGAGGCTGTAAAGTATGATTTTGTCAAGCAAGTAAAATTAAATCGGAGTGTTGATAGCATCCAAACAATTTTAAAAAGAATTATTTTATGAT
Organism: Lithophane socia; assembly: GCA_947522985.1. Classification (NCBI taxonomy): domain Eukaryota; kingdom Metazoa; phylum Arthropoda; class Insecta; order Lepidoptera; family Noctuidae; genus Lithophane; species Lithophane socia. The sequence continues at coordinate 6,712,245 of OX383267.1, forward strand.
AAAAATTTTAAATTTTTTAAGGGTACATTGCATGCAATATTCAAAATACTCATTTTTCACAAAATAGAGTGATTCCACTCAAAAAAAGCTTCAAACTCACTCAACAGCGCTATTCATGCAAAAACACACCTAGTACATTATTGATAGTACCTGAGTTCATATTTTATTCTATATTAACACTGATATATGAGCATCGCGTATCATGAATATTAATTTATGATTTATCGTTGTCTGGTACAGCTGGTCGCGATATCTAGTGATGAATAGTTGTAATTTGACCGTCTAGACTGCCGGCTGACCTTCATTCAACCTCAAAAACTTCCATGTCAGAATGTCATAGTAATTAATCTGTGTGGAGATTTAGCTCTCCCGTAATATACCTATGCGAGAATGATTTCACAGGGTTGTTGTATAAGGGTTAAGGCTCTTACATACTGGGGCGATTCGTCGCGCGGCTCGACGACGCCGCATTGTTTACCGTGAAGTTTTCTCAGAAATTGTTTTGTTAAAATGCGCGTCGCGCGGTGAATCGCGCCAGTATGTAAGAGCCTTTAATTTACAATGTGAATAAAGAAGATTTTTTTTACATCTTTTTCTTTATTAACATTGTGTAGGTACCGGTTAAATTACACATTACGTTCATCAACAATAGTTATCGTATCCCTAAGAATTGTCGAGCATTCTAGAGAATTCTCGCGACTGCTGTCGTCGATGATAACCTACGAAGGTGACTTGAAGAGAGGCACAGTGCGACGTCAGCGTCTATCGTAGCCGTTGTGTACGTATCTATCTCGAATCCTCGAGAATTTTCGCGTATCGAGGCGTACCTATTGGCTTTTCCTTTGCCTTCCCGTCCGCTGCCATGTAAGTAGTGTGTTTTGCTCATACAAAGTTAGGGTCAATTGACCCTAACTTTGTATGAGCAAAACATGCTAAGTTGGGGACTCTTTAGTCTAATTTTATTACACATGCAGGGATTGGATGTCATGACATTGTGTTGTATACGTTGAGCATGGACAGTCATTTGACTGCCCTCTAGCTAAATTTTATAATACATATTATATTCTGTTCATTTGTTTACACATGGCTTCGTAGGTCTGGTACCTACCTATTCCGGTTACGTGATTTTCAAAGTAAATTCTGTAGGTTAGGAATGTGTTTAACGGCGCAGGATAGCCTTTCCCAGAAGTGGTCATCGTATTTGTGGTTCAGCAGCTTCATTATCATCAGGATTGTGCCGGAACCTAACAGTTCATCGGACGTGAGACGTCTGTGGCTCTATATGGATGCGACGCTCTACTAAGTAACTATCACCAGCCAGTGTCACTCATATCCGATCTATTCGGTGGTTCCTAGTAACTTCATAACAAAACTACAGACTGTTCACTATAACTTGACCCTTGCTGTCATGTTGGCACCAATGCTTGTCAAGCTTAGTTTCAATACTAATAGAGTTCAAAATGGCCACTTACAGAACAGTAGGTACTCATCATATTATGACTGCAAAATACAGTGCTACAAATCGCATCACGGGTCAAGTTAGAATGAACGCACGTTAGAAAATGTAAAATACAGCCCTTTCTGTGTCATTTTTTAACTTTCCTAGATTGAAACTTAACTATAACAAATTTCATCAGAATCGATAGGATAGCTAGCCATAAAAGCAGATACATTCACACATAATTCTTTATCATCATAGAAAAACATCCGACGACATAACGTAACATACCGCTGAACACACCAACATATTCTATACATACGTACATACACAATTACACATACACCCGATTACTCCACATTGGCATCGATACAGCTTTTCATAGAATACGAGGAAATATAATAACTCAGTAATATTTTACGAAGATAAGGAGCTATTATTGAGATTATTGGCACATGGCATTACTCCAAGTAATATATTTCTGTATTACTTTATAAGCTGGCTTAGCGTAAGTATCCATTGAGGCGTAACCGATTCCAGGAGTTCATTTGACTTAATAGTTGAACGAGAACTAACGAGTGGAATGTACTTATTATGCGATATTCACTAGTGCACCTTCATACCTAATATGAATTTCAAAAAACAAACTACACAGTAGAATAAACAGTAAATTATGCCACAGTATAAATAAGTACAGTATTCTATCTTCATAGAAAACAGCCTGAATGACGTGCTTCGAAATCTCAGTACGCAACAGTATCGAGTGTGCGGCAGTTACGCACGGACGCGGAAGGTTTATCTACCGAGCGGCCGTAGGTAATTATTTTAAGGTCACTGCCTAGATATAATACTACTACTTATTTATTCTGTATTTATGCCATGCAAAGAAAAAAATATTAATTCTCAGAAAATTTATTATTCTGTACATTTCTTATTTAAATTTTATGGATGCCTTCTACGTTTTGTTACCATTATAGTCATATAAGAAAAATGTATCTAGCGCTGAGAGAAATGTAACATAATTAACCCCTTCATGCCGATCAATTATAGGAGCAGGTGGTTCTTGTTATCACAGATGATAAAGAACATTATGCAAGAATATTTTTATTATTATGATTATTTTATTTTTTATTTGAATTGGTTTTCTGTCAAATATTCCTATAAATAATATGAAAATGAGGGTAGATTGCGTTGATGAATGAGAGAGAGAGGAGAGGGGGAGCAAGGCCAAAGAAAAGATGGATGGATTATGTGAGGAATGATATGAAAGAGAAGGGAGTGAATGATAGCTTGTCGGTTGACAGGGGAGAATGGAAAGAGAAAACGTATTGCGCCGACCACAAGTAACATGAAACAGGAAGATAATGATGAATCAACCCTCATGGCGCTGTCAAATCAAATCAATTCAAAATCACAAAGTCGCTTATTGAACGAAGTATGAGTACCTAAATTCAGAAGTATTATTCGGTAATTCGATCCATAACCACATTGCTTGTAATTCTACACTTTATTTGTCTTATGTGAAGTTAAAGAATGGATTCGCGAGTTCCTGAATACCCTTTATTCCAGCTTTGAAAATCAAAAGGGATAATACAGTTATATGGATGGGTAATACCATCGTTATCACTGAAGATATCTTACTAGACTACCAGTCCGCCTGCCTATCGCTATGATTCTATATAGCATTATTATATTTTATTATGTTAGCACTGTAAAAAAATCGTATTTCAAGAGTACAGTCGAATAAAGGTCCGAAGTAAGCATTTTTTGCCATAGTTAGTTAGTTCTGGGTAAAACTAAGCAAGCTAGGTCGCCGTGTGCTACGTTGACTGACTTGTTTAGGTATATTGGATGAGTTATAAGCTCGTGTGAATACTCTTGGTAAAAGTTCTGATGAAATAGGTACATTTATTGTAAATATATAGTTGTTTAATATTCATTTTTTTATGTTAAATAGTATTTATATTTTGGGTTATTTGAAGTTCTGATAATTTTGGGTTATTTACGGTCCATTCCTCCTGAAATCAAAAGAAAATTCAAATAAAGTGACACAACGTTAAAAAGTTATATTAGTAAATGGAATATAAAAGCAAAAAAGACCTAAAATATTCCCCTACTAAAAATCAAATAATGGAGAAATAAGATTAGACACTAAAGGCAGTCCTGAAACAGAAAATTAATCTACAGAATATAACATCCATTACGTCTGTTTTACTCCAGAGATGTCACTTCAATTACGGGCTAATGAAGTTTCATTACCAATTCAATCATAGTTGCCATCACGATAATCCAATTTATGACACTGATTTTATGATTTCAATATTCAGATTCGGAGCATCAAAAATAAGCCTTAATGTTAAGGGAAATTGAACCTTATCACTCAGAAATAGAGTTTGGGGTTTGTAAAATCAAATATTCTATTTCTTTCTAAATCCGCTTTACACACTCAGGCCTAGTATGGAAAATTCAACCTCTTGAAAGGAACAAGTGTGAGGGTTTTGACCCGAACTTCGTAAAACGAATTTTATATTAGCATGTTATTGAAATTTCAATGGTAAAAAAGTCGAGACAAGTTAATACAGAGTGATTTAAATTCAGCCATTTGTATTTATTAATGTTGTTTTGACTGAATGTTTCATGAGTTTGAAAAATACGCTCTTTTATTTCACAACATTTATTTCATGTTTCATTGCTCAGTTGACGTAAAATCTCTTTACATCTGTTGCCTAAATAAACAGCAATGGATTACAACTCCAGGACAACAGTCGTGCGCTCAAAAATATTTGTTCGTCCGATTCTCAGTGGATTTAAACACTGCCACCTCGGATTACGTTGACGTAGATAAAATGGTGCATTAAAAGCTACGTAGTAAGCTCTTATTGAAATCCATTTCAACATTATTAGGTTTACATTTCACTAGAATGGGAATCTTAACGTTGAATTTAAGGGGGTATCTTTATAACGTGCATACTTTAAAATAAGCATTTTAAAAGTATGAACGTTGTAAAGATAATTAGGTATGTTATACATTCTAAGGTGAAAATTATCAGAACACAATGATGTTTGGTAAAATACCTACCATTAAATTATTTGCCCAATACACTCACTTAAATATTTAAACCACATCATTTAAATGCATTGAACAACTTTTTAGGTCCTACAAACCTAAATGCAACAATCACAAAATCTACACAATTTTTCCTGAACACTGAAAATACAAAACACATTTTTCGTCTACAAAACAGCATGCAAATTTCGAAATATGGAACTCAACGCACCATTGTCGTTACAGCACCAGTTTGCGCACCAATCCCGGGAGACCCCTGATTGCTACAAAGTATTGCAGAAACGTTCCACACAGGAAACTGAATTTAGAGCTTAAACTTTATTCACACGGTACTTTACCGGACTTGCGGTCCGTGGTTAGACTTAAATCGAATAAACGTCAAATGTGGCGTGCCCTGTACCACCGTGGAATGCCTCGACCCCAGAAAACAGGAAACACTAAATTTGAACCGCTATTTGTTCCAGTGCTTGTCCACCGCAAATATTTCGTGTAATTTCTAAGTGGTTATCGAATTTATGGGGTGGTAAAAGTCTACTTATTTTAGATAATAAAATACAATTTATGTAGCATGGGTTATTACATAATTTAACTCCGGCGTTTTCTTTTATTTTCCGCAGCTAAGATTCAGTCTTTGTGCTCCAGTCAGGAAGATGGAATCTCCAGAAAAATTCTGGAGCAAGAGGTTGGTTTTTCTGCACGACAGTTTTCAGTGACAAGCCGTTGTAATAAATCGCCTCGCTATCACACGGGATGTAATACGGTTATCGGCAAATTCTAGTGCACGACAGTGCACCTTTATCTATGGTTTTGCTACATTCTAATAAAAGCTAGTAACATGGTGGAAACGTAGTGGATTGTACATTTATTTATACCATACTGTGTATCTAGTTATAATAATAATATCCAAAGTATGATTGTTTGTTTTCCGAAATAAATTAAAATTAAAATTTCCTGCAAGATCCATACATATATGCGGTAGTATAATATTATATATGCGGAATTAACTCTGTATGTTCTATTTGTTACCTTTTCATACCCTAACGGCTGAACAGATGTCGATGAAAGGCACACAGGTAGGCTATGACCTGGACAAGGGATACTTTTTGTTAGTACGTTTCCGAACTCCAACTCCTTTTAAACTGAAGTAATTTTTTTTTTTTTGCTACCTATGTCGCAGAAAACAGTTATTGGTATATAATCGCATGTGAACTGGACTCTACAGTATTTATAAATGGCATTATAAAAAGAATGACCCTGGTCTTGTCCATTAATGAGAAACAAGCCAGAATCAGGAGGAATTCCGGATACAAATAACTTTTATATCACTTTTTCATTAATGAAATCATATGGCTCAGCTAAAACAGACTTTGATGAGCGGAAATTCGCAATCCTGGGATATTTCATCATAAGAAAATAATGTCCAACAATAAAACAAAGATACTTCATCTTTGTTTTATTGTTGGACATTATTTTGTTTTTGATAACGGAAAAAGAAGGATTGCGTTGTTCGTTTATTGGGCTACTTCCCGTTCTTTCAACCTAACAAAATACCTCACAGCATGCCAGAGAGATATTTCTCGACGGCATGTGCTGTTGAGCTGTTGAAGCTGTTGTGGGAAGCTGTTTAGTCGAGCTCTATGTCCTACCAATGGAATTGGTGTACAAACATATTAGAATTTTTAGTAGGTAGTAAGTCTGAATCTATACAATACAAAGTCACGTTCGAGTAAATAATGACAATTAAATTTATTCTTAATTAATAAATAATTAATCAATTAGGTACCTATAATTTATTTTTAGATGCATGTCAATGGTAAATTATAATAAAGGGCTAGTAATGTCATATTTCATCATATTGTAAATAATGTCAGAAAAATGTATTATTAATAAATAATTAATCAATGGCAAATTATATTAAAGGGCTGTTAATATCATATTTTATAATTTAAAAATTCTTCGATAGACTAATACGTCTTAAGGCTTTTACACACTGACTGACTACAATTGTCGCGCGAGGCGACGCCGCCACATTGTTCGCCGTGAAGTTTTCTCAGAAATTGTTTTGAAAAAATTCACGTCACGCGAATAATCGCGTCAGTATGTAAGAGTCTTTATCTACTAGAAATAAATGCAATTTACTTTTGAATTTGCGGACATTATCTTCACTCCTTAAACATTTTGGTAATTTATTATAGACCTTTGGAGCCGTTACAAAAATACTGTTTCTATATAGTGCAGCTCTAGACCCGACTTTTTGTAACCGATCACACCGGTCTTACAGACAGCAACAATGAGTTCACACGTTTAAGTCATAACTTAATAAAATTTAACTTAGTTATCAGTAAATGAAGAGTTTGAGCCTGAATTTATTTACGGGCAGCGCACCATGCACCAATCAGCAATTTTACACACTTCATAATTGTATCATGTTTTCTATACATAGAAATAAATAAAATTGTCTCTTTATATTTTTTTTTAATTACAGCTTTTTTCTACTTGCAATTTTTTTTTCTTTTTTTACATTTTTTAATTGTTTGTCTGTCTGTCTGTTTGTTCGAATTTCCGAAACAGCTGGAGCGGATTTGACGGGACTTTCACTGGGAGATAGCTGATGTTATTAGGAGTAACTGAGGCTTTTTTTTAGAAATAATAATTAGTGTCCACCCGGGCGAAGCCGCGGGCAACAGCTAGTAAAACATAAATATGAGATTCGTTCGCTTTACGATATTAATTGATGTTCGCTTCGAAATCAATTGGACGGTAATTTCGATTGCTTTCGTTAAATTACGACTTTTATGTGCGATGTAATGTGTTTTTTGATGTGATGTAAATGTGATGTTCGTTGTTTAACATTTTATTATTAACTAGCTTGTGCCCGCGACTTCGTTCGCGTGGAAGTTTTAAGACATCACAATATACAGGGTGTCCCTGGAAGTATGGATCAAATTGAATAGCAGGGCACGGTCATTTCTAAACTCTTTAACCCTGAGATTTTTTTTCGCTAGTGAAACTTTTCGCATCCCCCTTAGAAGGTTAACAAATGAATAGGAAATAAAACTATAAATTGTAGTGATAAGGCATTGTAATAATATACGCAACTAAATAACTGTCGGGGTACGTAGCAAGGTGTCGGTGTTTTTGAGGAGAAACTAATGTAAATGTTGAACACTATTTATTGAGTCAATCTCAAACTGTTCTTAATGTTAAAATGTTAATGAAATGTTGATGAATACACCCGGCTGACGCGGTAGACAAAAGTGCATTGAATCTAATATAAATGAATAAGTTATAAGTAATAAAATTAGGTCAACTCGTCACGCCGATATTGCTAACTAAGGTGTTCGGTGAAAACGCCGAACAATAACATTTAATTTTTAATCTTCTTAAAACACTTCACCAAGAACTCAAATAAAATACTACAGCTTCCATTCTCAGATTATAAAATATCCGTTACTAACTCTGTACTCGTAGCAGCTCGAATTCATCAAATTCTTTCTCTCAATACACAGCAAAGTTCCTCAGCTTTTTAATTTGAACGCTAGTCTCGTAGTTTCCGTAACGGGGAGTTTTACTGAAATTTCAACAAACAACTATTAATTTCTCATCGGAAGTCGGTAGTGCATAGCGCGATATCTGACGCGAGGACGGGAGTCCCCACCCAGCTCTAAACTTGTGATGTATGTTCCATAATTCCTTTGAGAACTACACCGCTTTTTTTAACGTATAAATTTTAAGTTTTAAGGCATCTCTCAAGATGAACATGACAAACACCTAAGTTTTCCAACGTTCACGTCGTAAATTTTGAAAGTGCACTTAATTTCTTTTAATGTTTTCACTTGAAACTCGAGTGCATAATGCTTATGCATTTAAATAATAAGAATTCAGTAAAGTGTGCTGTTTGTAGTTTTCTCATTTTGTTATCAAAAAACCGTAATTCAATTTTAGTAAAAACCCCATATGTTATTTATTTCCTGTAAATGTTCTAGAAGACAGTAAACTACCTACATTATCCTTTTCTGACCGTTCACCTCTGGTCCGTCTCGCTGCCATTGGTTATTCCAAAATCATAAAAAGACGGATAATGTATAAGTCTTAGAATGCGTTATTATTCTAAGGTATAAGTACATATTAAAGAACTTATAGTAACGTAAGTTCAAATAAAACTTTTATAAGTTCCGAACTACAGTGAATTAAATATGTTATCGTTACTAAGTGTGTATATGTTTTTCAGCAATAAAACAATATTAACGTAATAATGGGATTTAAGGTTGATGGACAAATAAACTGATGTCATATCATGCATATTGAACTCGTGCAGAAGCAATGTTCCTGTTACACAAGAGTAACCTTTGCAACAACCTAAACCAGCTAAAGAGAAACTTAATATTCACAACACATCTCCAAGCAACAACAACCACTAACTGCAGAGCCTATGGCAGAACCAGCAATACATTTTAATTGAATTAAAACATTTCATTTGTAGTTTTATTTTTATGTGCTCTAGCAGATAAGACAAATCCGTTAATAAGTTCTGCTTATTATGGTAGGTGAAAACTGAGAAACTGTCTATTTTCCCCTAAACGCTTAAGCATGTCTTCGTAGTTTTTATCTATAGAAAAACTGACCGCCTTCTTTGACCCGAAGAACGATACTACACGAAAGTTCTTAGAGCTACAAGAACTCATCAAAGATTGTTTCTCACCCTGTTCAACATTATCTAGAAGTATTCCTAACATTATATTGTATTATAAAAGTTAAAAAAACGCCTGACAATTACATAAAATATTTTTTTTTTAAATTGCCTCTAACATAAAACCCAGGATTTCTAGAGATCATCTGTTTCTATATTTCTAATCTAGAAGGCAATAGCTTAGATTTGAGGTTATAAGTTTTCCTGTACCTAATATTTCATAAGTGGGGCAAGCCTCCATACAAACGTTGGTCACCTCCGTTGGCCCCATGACCTGGGTTAAAACAAAATATACTTTGTACCACGGTAGTAATTTCCCGTGGGATAATTATCTTCACGCGAGCAAAGCCACGGGTAAAAGCAGGAAATAAACAAGCCTTGATTGAGCTCAATACAAGATCGTATAAACATTTTCCATTCATTCAGTGACCACCCGGAGCAGTAGAAAATCGGTCACCTCTATTTCAACGGCGGCCAATAAAAAATAGAACTACGCAATCACGTTTCCTTTTCAGTATAAATCCAGTGCAACAACTTTCATCAAAGTGGTAGAAAAAAAATGAAAATGAATGAGACATACGACGACGGGTCGAGAGAAATGACAGACAAACGGACTGGGATTACGAATTAACAAAATAATAGATCTCCTATCAATGGTCATGGAATTTATTATTCACTATCCAACTGTCTCGCTGGTTAAGAGGCCAACTGCTGAGCTTTTTCAATAAGGAATCTATAGAAGTAGCTCAGCATCTAGATTGAAACAGTGGCAACAGGATTGCGTCTACAACCAACAGGGGACTTATAATATTACTGGCAAAATTACTAAACATTACATACTTCTCTACCTACGCCTTCCGTTTCAGGCAAATCAGGCGTGAATTTGTTGCTTCCGTATGTGTATGAAATTTCCAGAAAATCTAGTTTACATGTGATTTTGAGGAGAAAGGTAAAGGTCGTTCACACAGCGCTCTATTTCCACGAAAGCTGATGCTACACAAAATGGTATTGTGTTGTTGTTCTTATAACTTTTTGGTGAGCATATAGTCGACCTAGTAATTTCTTTTTTACCACACTGAGGTTGAATGACACTTGCACGTCATAAAACGACAAGGTCTATTTGACAGTTACATTGTTCCAGCCATAGTGAAGTTTAAATTTTCTGGGAATTGTTGTCAAAATCAAACTCAAAAAAAAACTTTTTCAAATAAACCAATTATGGGCATATTTTAATTGTCAAAGGGTCGGTCAGTCAGAGAGATAAAGCTACAACCCGTGCGCATTAACATAGCACCTGGCTCAATGACGTTTGTACCTCCCCTCGCTTCCCCGCACGGCGACGGCGGGGCGCCGCGCGGGTAGCGGGAGGAGTATTGAGTTCCGAGTAGTGCGCACGGGTTGTAGTTGCCCATTTCAAAGCGTAGTAGGTAACTATAGAGAAGAACGGGGAAGAAACTCCACGGACACTCCTCTTACCTCACTTAAAAGAGTAAGTTAAGAAAAAGGAAAGTTACGACTACAACTCTAACGAGGTCGACTATACATTTAAATTATGTAGTTTATAGTTTAAAAGCATGTACTTTTGTAGTTCAAAAGAATTAATTTTGCGGTGGGATACACCACAGTTATAGGCACATAAAAGTGAGGGAACAAGAAAGAAAGCTAAATCAGAATAACGGCTTGCTTCAAAACCCAAATAGGTTTCAAATAGTTACCAAAAAAAACTGGCAAAGAATGCTGAATAAAAAAGCAAAGAACATGCATGCGCTCTTTAAGCGAAAATCAATACTCAGCAGTTGCATAGTGCTATCAACAAAGAAAACAGATCAGTTCAGGCTGACTGAAAAATATCCCTCCAAATTACATAACAACTCCTTAATGGAGACAGCCCCGGAATGTGACATCTTTAATGAAACTCAGGGTGATCATGTCAAATTGTCTCATGTTCCGCAAAAATCTGTAAACTTGTTGTATGCTGTTATCACGTTATACTATTTTATTTTATTTTATTTTCTTTCCTTATTGTTGAGTATTGTTAAGTATGTTTAATCTCTGACTTGTTATTTGTTTTTGAATTATGTTAATCGTGTATTTTGTTTAGTTTCATGCTTTGCTGTTAATTACTGTCATTGGCGCAAGCCGTTGTAATTATAAATAAATAAATAAATAAATAACGGTACACAAAACTCTGACAGCCAAAATTATAAGCAGAAAACAAGAAAACGAATAAGCCACGCAGTGTCAAAGTTCTAAATTCAAATAGGAAGGTACATAATTACTCCACCCAGATTTCACGCTAATTCCCCAAAGCGAAATGAAACATCAAATAGGCGCGTTTACCCGAGCTAGGTGTTGGCTATAAATCATGTCAAATAAGCCATTAAGGTAATTTATACGTGGAGTGCGGCCTGCATCGTAAACGGAGGCATACTCCTCACAACAGTTTGCGGTTGTTCTAATGAAAAAATGTGCTTTTCGTACGAGTTTATGAGGTTGAATGTAACATTGAGATTTTTACAGTCTCGGTTATGTAATGTGTAATGTTCTTTTGAAAAACGGGAGTATTACGATATTCCATTACACAGTAGATTTAATGATTATTGTCACCTAAGATGGAGAAAAAAACGTTAATGGAACTTACCAGAAAAAAGATCCAGAAAATGATCCTTCTGTAGAACAAAAACTGATTTAGTAAAGTCACTTACCTACATGTAATTTCAGTATTATTACCATTTATCTGCATTTCATTTATTTCATGAATATAATCAGTTTTCACAATTCATCAAAATCTAATTTTCCGAAATTACAATCAAAACATTCCAAACCTTTGTAATCTATTGTACAAACCTGAAACACAAAAGATTATTAATTTCTACTTGTAATTACTTGTTAACATTAAATCCACCAAAAATAATTTCGTTGGTGCCCATTCATAAGTCCATAATAGCTTTTCCGAAAACAATATAATCCCGGGAACATTTTGCTGTCAAACGGCGAACTAAACAAAAGAATACAGGGAACGGAGTTGTAGGATGGGGTACGCGAGACTTCCACATCCATTACCTGAATTCTCAACTAGAACATCGAAAATATGTTTAGATACCTAACAAAATAAAAGCGTTGCTCCTAAAACAAAGCGTTGCCGGCCTCCTGAAGATAAAACGCTCCGCGTGCTCGTTTTGACATTTTCATTTTCCCCACTGTGCGCCGTGACGGATCGCAGGTGCATCACGTTGCGAACAATACGTCACGGCGAACTGTTCGCAAATGACGTTTCATATATCACCGCTTTGAATTTCACGAGCAAACGGACAAAAATGACGATTGTGACACCTTTGAGCGAGGAGCGATCAATGTATGCAGTGCACACGTGCACCAATTTATAGGAACCTTTGTTTGTGTATTGGAACTCGTGGCTAAGTAATAACAGCCGCTCGGGTCGATCCATCAGGTTAAGCTACGCTTGCCGGGGTTGGTCCGTGGATGGGTGACCATTTTCACATATCGAGACTCCTCCGTACCTCGGAAAGCACGTTAAGCCGTTGGTCCTGGATGTCATTTGTGGATCTTTGACAGTCGTTACGAGTCGTCAGAAGCACGAAAGTCTGACAACCAGTCTAACCAAGGGGTATCGTATTACCCAGTTACTGGGTTGTGGAGGTCAGATAGGCAGTCGCTCCATGTAAAATACTGGTATTCAGCTGCATCCGGTTAGACTGGAAGCCGACCCCAACATAGTTGGGAAAAGGCTAGGCAGATTGATTTTTTTGTTTGTGTATTGGAACTACGAAAATAAAACTATTGACAGTTATGCCAATAGTGTTCGGGTAATCCCGTAGAGAACTATGTACTTCCGAGCTTCCTGCTGAATATGCAGTTCGCAGGATTACCTATATGGAACGAACTTGACCACTATGAGACAACATCGAGAGCTATGATGTTATCTAGGTATGTAAAAGTGATATAAACAGATACAAATAACTCAATAAGATACAGTGAAAACAAAGACCTAAAAAATTCAACCAACTTATCGATCCATAACAACGTATCAATGAAAAAATATATAGCATAAAAAGTCTGGCCGTCGTCGATAACATCGTAAGCCCCAATTACATCGGAGGGTAATACATTCAATATTTCCAAAAACGCTGAAACAGTTCCCGGGTGAGTAATGACCCACTCAGAGGCTAAAATAAAAATGTCTTTACGAGGTAACTAGGGGCAAACATAAAAACGCCACAATGTGAGTTTCGCATTAGTCCTATAAATCGTAAGGACGATTATATTTTTTGATGTTATAAAATTGGCCCACCGGCGTTGCCGCCATCCAAGTTTTTACAGCCCAATCATATAACTGCAAAATGCCGCGGAACCGAGATTTTTTATGTAATTTGATGATTACGGTAAAAAGTTTAAGGCGCAATCAAACATTTAGGTTCCATCCTTATTCATTCTGGTAAATTCAACGTAAATAACGTAATTAACGTAAATTTCTTTTTGGTTCGTGCAAATTCATTTTAATTATGGTGGTGTGAGATTGTGATTGGTATCTGTCAAACATAATAATTGTAGGACGACAATGAATTGAGCAAAACTCTCTCTCTCACTTCGTCCAGCACTCGGCATAGAAACAGGTCGTGTTCGGGTTCGCGACTGGTCAATCGTCATCCTGAGGATGCCTCGTTGAGAGGTGAAACACGTGTCGATTTCTTACAGGGTTTTTTATGACTCTGGAGGAATAGTTAAGCTAGCTAGCTAAGGTAGCTAAGCTAGCTATTGTGTTTTGAGCCAAACTAACTTATGAACCTTTGCATTAACACTGTTACAGTATCATTGACAAACTCTGTCCCCTTATTTGCAGGTTTTCTTGAGAATTTAGGTAGCGATTTACAGAGAAGCAGGTTCTGTTTTCAAAAAAAGTGTGATCTTTTATACTGCTCAATATAAACATTTCCGCGTATCAATTTCCTTTTGCAAGTTATCCTTACGAAATAATCCACAACCCATTCCCAATCCCAACATTTGTTCGTTTCAATTTAGCGGTGCCTACTTAAATATTAGACAATTCGTGGTTCCCCCAACCCTAAGCTACCGGACGACGCGATGTGGAATTCCTAATTTCCTTTCGCAAAATGTAATTTGTTTCTTTACCTCATTTAATTAAGGCTATTTTGAGGAGTTCATGGCTAAGTAATAACAGCCCCACGGGTCATTCCGTCAGGTTAAGCTACGCTTGCCGGGGTTGGTCCGTGAATGGGTGACCATCTTTACACATCGAGACTCCTCTAGAGTAAAATATAGGAAGTTACCATGTTATTTTAAGACCATATACTACTAGGTTGTCCTTACAGAACTATTTCCTTCATTCTTTTCAAATTTTTTGGCTCCGTAATTTTGGAGTTTAGAGAATGGTTAATTTTCATCTATTTTCATAGATAACTTTAAAACTGTTTATTTTAAATTTATATAAAAAAGATACCCTCACATCCTCTAAGGGTTCCGTTTTTTCACTCGGACGTACGGAACCCTAAAAAGACTACACTTTGCTTGTAACAATATTGTCGGTTTCCACGAAATACTAAAGAAAAGTAAATACTTATAAACACTTTCAATTACCCAATAGTTAAAAGTAATTCAATTTAAAACATAATTATTTTAACTCTCATTTCTACTTCTAATAATTTTTACAGACACACAACACTAATTTGAACAAACTTACCTATCTACGAAAACTTTTGCTTAACTTTTATCGAAAATAAATAGGTACAACACATCTTTCGTCCAACACATCCTAATCTCCCAGAGAACGTAGCGAGGTAAGGGTTCGACAACTCCGCAGGTGTGAACTTGACATATTCCCCGACTCGAGCAAAAATGGCGAGGATTATCCCAAACCCGCGCGGAAGCAGGGTTGAGTGGCAGCCTTATTATTTGTACACGTTTTCGGCCTACCAACTGTACTTCGTGAGTGTCATATTAACCCTGAATGTTCCCTTTACGCCTGTATTTATCCTGTTTCTGATTAAGGAAAAGAGAGTATTTGATAACAAATGAAATGATTAATGTAACGGAAAAAGATTGTAGGAATTTCGATGCCATTAGTGGAACAATGGCGGGTAGGCAACGTCTTTCGCAATGCTTTGGGAATGTACCTCAGGAATCTGAGTGACTTCCTTATTCAGTGTTGTTTGTGCAAACAGGAAAATGTGGATGCAATGTTATTTCTAATAATTATTATTTTAACAACAATCATTTGTGTTGTCTGGATGAATAAATAGTTCCTAAATATATATATATATATATAATAAGGAAGAAAATATAGCAAAAGCTACATAGCATAGCAAAAGCAACATAGCAAATAATCCGCCATTATAAACTACTAGCATACAGACAGAGTTACTTTCGAATTTATAATATTAGTATGTATATTAGTATGTATAATATTAGTTTTTTTTTTTTTTTTTTTTTTTTAATTCTTTATTTTTTTTTGGACTTTTATACTACATGTATATGTCAGTCCGATTATTCTTATTTACTAAGTAGCTTAACTTAAGATGCCAATAGATTAAACAATAAACAAGCTTCTTTACTGTTCGGTTTTGACAATAAGGAATTCATAATTCCGACTTGCAATATATCCAAACCAAATTTTTCTAATACTTCCTTTCTTTCCTCATGGAACTGAACACATTCCATCAACAAATGGTATACATCGTCGATATGTATAATATTAGTATGAATTTGTTTTCAATATTGATATGTCATCTTTTTTTTAATGTCATTTTGCCTCCATCTCATCAGATGGTAAGCAATAATGTGATGGACGATGGGTGGTGCATAATTGAATTAACAGTGTTAAAACTTTTTTTTGGTTTCAATTAATAAATATTATTATATGATATAAGGAGTTATAATGAACTCCTTATCTTAAGTCGAAATTAAATGCAAAATTGCTTCTTATTTTGCATAATTGCCTAGAAGTAACCTATTAACTTAAGACTTGACACTTATGTTATGGATTTTAGAGGTACACAGACTTTCTTACAATCTTCAAGCTCGTGATTACAAAAATGGCAGTAATTTGGAGTATCAGACCAAGTAATGGCAAATCGAAGCCTCCTTTTATTTTAATTTCATTACGCAATACAAATTCAATTCTTTACAGTCAGTTACATCTCGGAAATGCAGTTACAACAAAGAAAAAGGTAAAAGTAGCGTCGAAACATGATTTACTACAGGCTTACGTAATAGTTTATTTCACTTGTAATATAAGAGAGTTTGTTACAATTATAATACCAAATATTTGGTTAATATTTTGTTTTTGAATGCGTTTTCTGCGGATCAACGGTTTAGTCCACATTCAACCCCTAGAATCTCAACCCCTGTCCACGTTCAACCGGTTTAGTCCACATTCAACCCCTAGAATCTCAACCCCTGTCCACGTTCAACCCCTAAACGTTGTCCACGTTCAACCCCTGGGGGTTGAATCTGGATTTCAATACATTGGTCATCTTTTCTTTGTCCATATTCGACCCCTTGTTGCTAGGTAACTAATAATGACATTAAAGTAATACTGAGAGCAGAAGTGTATTTATTACCCGACTGCCCCAGAAGGAGGGTAATGTTTTTCGAGAGTATATAATTATTATGTATGTATGTCTATTTCTTTGGCACGCTCTGTAGTCTAAACGGCTTGATGGATTTTAACATAATTATGAGGTGTCGTTAGGTTTGTCTTAATTGTGGGAGTGACATAGGCTATATTTTTTTTATATATTTCATCTGCAAACAGAAAAAGAGGGAGGGGAATGTTTAAAAAAAAATACAATATTGGTATCTAATAAAAGCTACTAATGAGTTAATTCCAATCTATATAGATTAATAAAACTAAAAAGCTTGAAATAAAACAAATTATTTAAAAAACAAAAAAACCTGCCTGCAAAAATGAATTAATTAGCCCCTGAATTAATTTATAAAAACTCTTTGTTAAAAGAAACTCTTTCATATTTCGTACTCAATAAAAATATGAACAAAATATTACTCATTTATTTACGAAAATACAAATGTTGCAAAAATGGTAACGGGACATGGCATTAAAATGTACGTCGCATTTAATAATGATGTTGGCCACAGATTCGATGCCGAGCAGATAGGACGAATTAATTTAATACCGCTGGAATTTCTTTAAATGTGCCATTTCAACGTCTCTCTCCTCCTTCATCGGTCCCTCAATGTTGAATATCTTCTTGTGAATAGTGTATCTCCATTTGCCATGTCTGTGGCTTGATGAAGTGCCACGTTCACTTGCACTTCCAGTCACTCAAACACTTGGGTTGACATGCTCTTTGGCTTCCTGGTTATTTGCCTGTCAATACCTCTCGATAGTAGGTATTAGGTTTCGAGCAATAAAGTTAAAACATACCTACATACATCATCAACCTAACTGTTTACTACGAAAGCGAGTTTTTTACGCTTTCACGCCAAAACGGCTGCACGGATTTGGATAAAATTTAGTAGAGGTAGTGGTACTCATGGGTAGACCATGACCTGGGTTAGGACATAGGATACTTTTAACCCGGTGGTATGTTCCTGTCGGATATTTTCCGAAGTCCAAGCAGGCGAAGCCGCGGGCAAAAGGTAGTCTTAATTAAAGGCTATACAATCATAACATCGGTAGTAGATAGATATCTCAAAAATAAATTTGGCATTGAAGTATTTTGTATAAAAATACCTTTGACTGAAATCCTGGCTTTCACTTTATAAGAATTGACATCGCCCTACCGCCCGTTACTTGGAATTTGCTATAAATAGAACAGAAGATAGCTTGGTATGCAAAATTTCTCCATAAAAATCACTCCCCATTTCCTGCCATGTCAATCTAATTTCACGAGTCTTTTACACATCAATACAATATTATAACATCAAGTATATTTTAAAAATAGCGAGGCGCTTGTGGCTAAGTTATAACAGCCGCACGGGTCGATCCATCAGGTTAAGCTACGTTTGCCGGGGTTGGTCCGTAGATGGGTGACCATCTTTACATACCGAGACTTCTCCGTGCCTCGGAAAGCACGTTGAGCCGTTGGTGCCGGCTGTCATTCGTGGATCTTTGACAGTTGTTACGGGTCGTCAGAAGCCCGAAAGTCTAACAGCCAGTCTCACCAAGGGGTATCGTATTACCAGTTACTGGGTTGTGGAGGTCAGATAGGCAGTCGCTCCATGTAAAATACTGGAATTCAGCTGCATCCGGTTAGACTGGAAGCCGATCCCAATATAGTTGGGAAAAGGCTAGGCAGATTGGTTGAAAAGTATATTTCAAAAACGTAAAAAAAACAAAGGACGAGCTATAACAATAGAAATACATGATATTTTTAATAACTAAAGTCGACCTTCTAAAGGTAATTTTTTCACAAAAGAAAAGTTTTTGAAAGGGCTCTTGTATCAACATTTGAGACCTAAGCCGTCTTCAACTGGCCTTTTATGTAAAATGGCAGATTTAACACGAATGTTATTGTTGTTACTAGGCATACCCTCTTTGTATGTTTAGACAAATAGATGTATTTCATTTGTAGCTAAGAAATATGTAGGTAGGTACTACAACAAAGGGATGCCAATTTATTTGTTGGTTTGACAGAATATACGGTTTGGGGATATTTCTTATAAACCTTTATTTTAAATCGATAATCTCTTAAGGAAGAATTTCACTAGGTACATACTATGGAGTAAACCGTTATTAGCTAATGGTGTAAAAAATGAAAATCCAGTGTCATACCGATGGTTTCACAAAATCTGGTAACAACCAATAGATTGACCTAAATTCGGACCTTGGAATTATGTCATCAAACGCAAGCTTAGGTACTACAAGCACTTAAACATACGTACAGCAAAAAGTCTAAAACAAAAAAACTCCCAAATTACACGACAATTCAAAAAACGAACTATACAGTGACGTAACGTGTCGCGTCCGTATTCCAGCTATCGATACTCGGTGGCGAGCTCGTTCGTATCGCACGCCCTGGGTGATTTGCATAAAGCTCCGCGGACAACGTTTTGGCGTCAGTTCAGCTTGTATCTCATTAGCATAACTGCTCAATTATTTTGTGCGGAATAGTCACTTTACAGACAAATTTTGGTTTTGCGCTACGTTGAGCGTCCTATTGAGCGGTGCCACTAAAAATGTCTGCTACAATCTAGGCGTATGCCAAGTGCGTCGGATATAGAATTAAATTCGACTTACGGAGGTTCGTTTGGCGCACTTACATTTGCTAGATATTTTAAGTATTCAGCTTTAGCAAGCTGTAGCACTTCTGTCGAAATGAAACAAAATTACATATCAGTAATTTAGGGCAGTTTAATTTCGGCAAAAGTGTTACTAAAGATTTTCTGCCAAACTACAGTTAAGCTTAATGTCATAGACAAAATAGGTTACGAAAAATGATAGAAGGAACTGTAAGGTTTTATGCAATAAGCAACCTTAAATTGGACAGGCTGTTAACAAAAGCTTTTCGTAGCTTCATTCGAACATTCTAGCAGTTTATATTTAGAGTAGGAAAATATAGTGAGTCGGCCCCCGCCTAACCATCGGGTTATACTAATATAAAAAATGTAGGTATCATCCAAAACAAAGATAGCCGACGTGGCTCAAAAGGCTGCCCAACTTAAATGGGACTGGGCAGGACATGTCTGCCGCATGCTGGACAAACTGTGGGCCCAAATAGCGCAGAACTGGTGCCCTAAGACAGTGAGACGGGGTCGCGGCAGACCACGTAGGAGATGGCGGGACGAGCTGGATAGGTTCCAACAAAACTGGAAAGAAGACGCGTGGGCTCGCGAAAGATGGAAGGAGTGGAGGGAGGCCTTTGCCCAGGAGAGGGACAGCATAGGCTAGGAAAAAAAAAAAAAAAAAAAGTTATCATTGATTTCTTGAACGATTATACAGTAGAGCATTATACATTTATGTAGTTATACATAATTATGAGATTAACTAGTAGTGTTTTATTCGATTGCGGTACTATAGACTCACTTGGAGTATACAGTACCACAGTACGTTTAAAAAAGTTGAAATAGTTGTGTATTCTTCAAAATCAACCCCATAACATTTGATATTGTAGCGTCAAAACTCAAAACACTATTGACAGACTTTCTAAATTACCCTTCATCCAATGAAACCGATGCAATTAGCAGATGTTTGTTTAAATGCTAACCAAACAAACAGAGTCCGTTTAACTCCCGCGCGGATTAAAGTCGATGTAGTTTTCCAATTAACTTGTAAATGTTGCCATACCCCGGCAGATGACAATAGGCCTTTGAATTTTGGCTGATGCCAACCCCGCCGCATAAATTGAGACGTATTGTGCTGTCAAGCATGTTTGTTTGGTAGGAAAATATTAACATCGCACGCAATTAGTGAGACAAAGGACTGATGACGATTTGCATATTTCTGAAATGTGTTAAAATTATAAGATTAATAATAGACACTCCCCGCAATTTCGTGGATGTCACAAAGACATTTAAAAAAGGTTTGTGCTAAGAGATTTTAGTCTCACAACGTGCTCTAGTTTGGAATTAAAAAAAAATGTGGTCATTAATCTATCTGGTAGGCATGCTAGTTGTACCAATTTCCTTATTTGACGACATTTTTTTGCCCTAATCAAAGAAAAGAAAGAGAGAAAGAAAAATATTTTATTTGGGACACGCACAGGAAATAAAACAAACTTTAAACTAACAAAAATACATTAAATCACAATATACTACATTACAGCCATATATAAAGAGGAGACCAAATAAAAAAAACTACATTATAATTAAAACATTCACTAAATACCCTGCTGTAAGTATATTTCCCAAATATTTGTTCACTGAGTGAATTGACAAAATATGACCATTACGGTTGTAGCTTTATCATTGATTACAAATTGAAAAGGCGGTGTGCGGTGGTGGTCCGTATTGTAAAATGGTTGCAGCAACCACTGATGGCCACAAATGAGTGGATGTTTCTGTACTGATTTTATTGTATTTTACTTACTTCGTTGTTTCGGAACGATTCACGCACCCCTGTATTAGTGTGTTTCTAAACGACAACTTTTATGTCAGAAGTCAACTTTTCACCTAGTCATTCTTAGAATATTTTTGCTGTTGTGAACGCTTCATTAAACTAGTTATTACTTTATATATTTCTGTTTCATTACATTAATTTACATTATTAGAATAAAAAATATAAAACATAAAAAATGATGGTGATTTATTATTATGTTTTATTTCTTTTATCAGTAACTAGCTGATGCCCGTGGCTTCGCCCGCGTGGATGTCGTTTATTATATACTAAAGAACACCTTATAAAACCTTCCTCGAGAACCACTCTATCCATTAGTGAAAACAACATGAAAATCGGTGCAGTAGTTTTTGAGTTTATCGCGAACAGTACGACAGACAGACGCGGTGGAGGGCTTTGTTTTATAATAATGTAAGGATTACTGAACCGCCTGCCTGTTAAAAACAAGTATTTATTAAGGCAAGTGGTCGCATGCAGTTACATAATAAAGTATATTAGATAATGGTGCTGTTAAAATATTTATTTTTGTGTTAAGGGAGCAATGAGAGGTCCTCGTTTGATAATGTTTACGTAGAAACAAGGACTGTTTGGAGTGCTACGCAACGCTATGGCGTAGCACGCACTCCGGTACGGCGTAGCACGCACCCTGCTACGACGTAGCTCTCCGTGCTACGATCGCGTGTAAACAAATATCGATAACAGCTAATCTACCCATACTCATAATAAAGCTGAAAAGTTTTTTTTTTGTTTGTTTGAACGCGCTAATCACGGGAACTGTCACTCGGATTTGAAAAATTATTATACTAGATATTTTATAAAGCTTGTGCTAACTTCAACTTATTAATATACTAGATGATGCCCGCGGCTTGGCCCGCGCGGATGTCGGTTGTTATAAACGAAAACCTTCTTCAAGAACCATCTCTATCCATTGGTGAAAACAGCATGAAAATCGGTGCAGTAGTTTTTGTATTAATCGCGAACAGGACGACAGACAGACGCGGCGGAGGACTTTTTTTTATAATAATGTAAGTATTGATTGTGTTCAATTTTGATAGCATTTTACCACATTATTTGTTGATTCATATAAACCATAAATTATGATTACATAGATACTTTGACATCAATTCAATGTACTTACCCTTTGTGTCAATGTTTGCTAAAATATTTGCGGTAGATTCCATGATTCGTATTGCACTATTTCTATGAACTACGTTATATCAATTTACGAAGTTTTCACCACATCAACAAAATTTTCATATATATAATACTAGCGACCCGCTCCGCGCGGATTTTACGACTTGACAAAACATCGAGATTATGTAACTTTAATACTATTGTATTTTACATAGTAAACCTCCCGGAATAAATTCTCTAAACGATGGTTAAAACCTTATCAAAATCTGTTGCGTGGTTTAGAAGAACAACGCGGACGTACAAAAAATACGAAACGCGACTTTAATTTACAATAGATAATTAGAATTCCCGTGGCGATTCCTGGGATGTTAAACCATTCAATATCATAAATTAACTAACCTAATTAACAATTTCAATAATAACCCACTTACGCGGGCTTTGCGGCATTGCGCTTTCAACACAGTAATTATTGTTTTAAATGTAATTACATGAAGCGTTATTTAATGTACTTGCACACTGAAATAAATATAGTATTATAAAAAACAGAAATGATCAATCAATCAGCCTAGCCTTTTCCCAACTATGTTGGGGTCGGCTTCCAGTCTAACCGGATGCAGCTGAACACCAGTATTTTACATGGAGCGACTGCCTATCTGACCTCCACAACCCAATAACTGGTTAATACGATACCCCTTGGTAAGACTGGTTGTCAGACTTTCGGGCTTCTGATGACCCGTAACGACTGTCAAAGATCCACGACAACCGGAATCAACGGATTAACGTGCTTTCCGAGCCACGGAGGAGTCACAACAGAAATTATATGGCTAGAATAGACATGTCGCGCCGACCCCAAATAAATTGGAATAAGGGCCGGGGAATTATGATGATAAAAAACAGAAGTGTAAAAAAGGTCCAATCGTTCAAGGCGATCTATGCTAGACAACCGTATCCTGGATAGATTTACCAATAGCCTGTGGGACTGGCAAGCAAGAAGAAATAATTTCGAACTAGACTCTTTGGTCATTAAACCAACGCTTAAAACTAACATTTTTTAAATAAAGACCAATAGAACTACCAATTAAATGCAAACCATAATGCTGGTAGTACTCGCAACCGGCGGGGCGTGTAGGACGATGTATGAACGTAAACGAGGCAAAAGGAATAGGCAAAGATCGTAGCAGATGCAGTTCTGAAGTTCCTGCCTACCCCCATGGGAGAAATGCGTAAGTTTTTGAGTTTATTTATTTAAAAACACATACAACTATACTATACAGGCTTACCTAATACAAAAGTGTAGTTATATTTAAAGATTAGACTTAAAATTATTTATTACTAGCGACCCGTACTGAACTGTTAGTACGCTTAAAATAGTATATTTCTAAAAACAAGAAAAAAGGACAATGACAAGAATCGGCTCGAATTGTGTGTAGCGTCCGACAGAATTTCTATAATAATGATAATTCATAAAAAAAACATTAACAATATAAATAAAATCTGTAGAACCACACCGTTGAAAATTCATTTCAAATAGTTATTACATTTAACAACACATTCCATGGCTACAATTTCAATAAGAAATGTTACCAATACCAAAATTAAACAATATCGATATTGAAATTGTACTTGCTAATCGATTACAATAATATCAATATGAAGATACGTAAGTGAATTTATTACTTACATAATCGTTACTCGACATTATATTAGTAATAAATAGCGTTTAGTTATATTTTTGAATAAGTTTATTATATTTTATAGTAATGTAATAATTAAAAATAATTTTAATTCGATTATCGATACCGTTTAGAATAGTTTATTCCTAATAACGTAATGCTGGCAGCACTTGATGTAACTGGCATTTCTCATTGTCAAAAAGTTTGACTTCTCCCGTGTAGTGTGACGAGCAACGAAGTATTTCCGTATTTTTTTGAGTTTTGTGTCTGTATATTGCTGTGTTACTGGACTCCGATTTTTCTACCATTTCCCTGTCCTCCATTTCACTACCTTGACTGTTGAATCTGAGGATAATGTGCTAAAAGTCATTAATTCATCTAATAGGTAGTTTATTTCATGTTATCGTTAAAATCAGAATTGTCAAGTGGTCAACTTAAAAAAAAAACTATATCTGTTTTTGGTGTGGTTCTAATAGAAAACTAATTATACTATCAAATTCTATATTTATTTTCCTTTTTATGATATATAGTTCATCTTTGTCGGTTCTGGCCGAGTCTTGTAGGAAGCCCTGGCATTCTCCTTTCAAATATATCTTTCAAATCATGTCACAACTCAAATTACATAATCTCAGCCACATTTCGCGACTAATATTTACCAATGAGCCCAGTCGGTGCCCACTCCACTTTTACCAATCTTCGTGTGAGCTCCGTCGAGATGAATGGAAGCGATTCATCTCTATCTCGACCAGTCTCCTTAATCTCATCCTACTAACGGCCCACAGTTGCACATCTAAAGATACGGCTCTTAGTACTAGCTTGATGCACCTAAAGTACTTTAAAGTTTTTCTAAAAGCATCTGGTTAGATAGATAGATTTATGAGATGTATTTTCCGGCTAAGATATTAATACAGGACGGAAATATCGGAAATATTATTTTTGGTATAGAGAAAAGCAGAAGTGACCCAGTGGTAAAGGCTCCGACTTAAGAGTTGTAGGTCGTGGGATCGAAACCAGCCAGGCGTATTGCTTTGTGTAAATAATATCACCACAGCTCTCAAAACGGTAAATGAAAACGTCGTTTTGGAAACCGGCATGTCCTAGAACCAAAAAATTCGAAGACATGTAACATCTACCAGTCCGCACTGTGCCCACGTGGTGGATTACGGCCCACTCCCTCTCACAGAGAGGATGCCTGTGTCCCAGCAGTGGGAACATGATACGCTGACTGTTGTTACAACCTGGTGTGACCAAGAGTCCGCACCCTGATTATGCTATGCACTTTTGTGAAAGTACGTCGACCCATGGGTCAAGCACACGGTAGCAATTGAGCACGCACTTGAGTCTTAAAACGTTACGATCTTCGCCTGTTTTTATTTTACTACCTGAGATCCGCTTACAAGGATTCCATGGAAACTATGTCTTGGTTTGTTTACAATTTTTTTGTTATATTGTGTAATCCGTATAATAATATCCGGTAAAAGTATTATTACGGATTCTGAAATTTTATTATTGCAATTCCTCGGAACCACGTATTGCATCTTGCATGACATAAATCATTGTGTCGAATGTTGGTTATTTACTATTTATTTGTTACCTACTTTACAAAAAATACTTTATTTACTTTTGAACCGGCATGTCCTAGAACCCAAAAATTCTTAGACAAGTGACATCTACCAACACCTACCACGCAGCGCGACGATAGTCACAGCATGGCTATCGCCGCAATTCGCTCGTCTGTTGAGATGGCGCCTAATGAAACCTAAAAAAAGCCAAGAAGCCAAGAAGCTACCCCTAAGTAATCCTTCTGTCATTCTTCTCCAAAGGTATCTCAGACTTACGACTCTCTAGGGAAGATACGAGATAATCTTTTGTAAGAAGAAACCAGCTTTACTACACATAAATTCAGGTTTTCTTTCTTGATGTTCAATACTTACCCGCACCTACAGACGTCGATTAAGGTTAATGATTCATTGTCTTAAGATAAATTGAAGCTGCCTTTCCTTTTCTTAGTGGGCGCGATATAAGAGTTACTGAATTAAAATATAAGAAACTAGCTTCTGCCCGCGACTACGCGTGAAACTTGTTTTAACATAAAATATATCCTATGGCACACGGCAATACTGTATCTGTAATACTGTAGCCATTAGTGTAAGAATTCTCAGAATTGCATCAGTAGTTTTGAAGATTACAAATTCACAAATATTACCTCTTTTTGATATTAGTATAGACATACTTGAAATATTGTAGTACCCCTATACTAGGCTTGTCACATGGTTGCCATGAGTAAGGCACTAAAAGGACTAGTCGGTCAGAAGGTTTAAAACGGGGGTGCTAACAGCCCAAGGCGCTCCGGATATAATCGTCACACCTGGAGGGTTTTAGGTCAACACCAATCATCAAAATCATCGATTGTGAGTGCTGAAATAGGCATGAAAGAATCATTTAACTACATGTGTGACAAAATAAAGAAATGTGGTCTTATAACAATATTTTCTTTTTGCTAATACACAAACCCTACTCGATCCATTTCGGATATTTACTAAACTTATAAGGATTTGATATTGATAAAGTTACGTTATACCGAGAAAATATATTCGATATCTTTATTATTCTGACGAGGTTTCGACACAATATTATACGAACATTTTCTAGACCCTTTTGTTTTAGCATCGGGTTACTAAGAGCTTGTCTAGATGAGGCGTTTCAGACGCGAACTGACTAACGTCGCGTCTCGAACTATGGGGCCTTGGTGAAGTTCTAGACACAAGCATATTAAGTAATCTGTGCCTTTAGGTGCGTCACGCCGACACGCAAAGCGAAACTTTAATAATAGCGTGAAGCCTGATTTACACGGCGCGGTTTACTTGCCTGTGGCATACCATAAGTTGAACCAACAATAAAAGTTGCACCGTCTAAACAAAATTAATCATGAGAAATAATTTATTTTCCGAAAGTGATGTACACAGTAGGTTACGCATACCTACTTTGCAGCATTTACAGCGTAGGACTTACAAGTAGTACACAGAGATTTGATCAATGCTTAGACGATGTTTAAAAGATGTAAGTTATTTTTTGCTTCAATTTTATTGTCTACCGCAGACAAGAAACTTGCATCGTGTAAATAGGGCTCAACTCGCGTGTAGGTCACATAATGTTCCCAGCATTTTGTAAAAAAAATTTGGTTGTGTATTTCTACATTTATATTACCTACGGTAGGGAAATTGGACATCCTACCAATTACGTAACTTTTCCCGGAATTTGCGACATGTTTAATTGCTTACAGCGTAGGTAAATGTTAATAAAATGACATAGAAATGGTTTTCCGTAATGAATTCTACCTTTGAAACATGACATTCTTCATGTTCATTTATAATGATGATGGATTTGAAACATCCTGTGCTTGTCGCGTCATCTGAACCATCTCTTAGATTTCCCGACGGCAAGCTAACATTACACCATTACTGAAGAACGCATTATAGGTCGCACGTCGGTTCCAGGTGCGTTCATATCACCTGGGAGTAGGTACCTATATTTCTTCTTTAACGTTTGAAAATATTTTCTGTCTAATATATTAAAAGTCGTTATTATGATACTGGCACATTAGTTTTATGGTAACCACTGCTAGAAAATTATGTGAAGGGTAAATCATCACAAGGCAGATGTGAGTGGAAACGCTCGGACCTAGTGACCTTATTGGTGATGTTCTTCAGGAAGGTCAGGTGCAGGTACTCGCAACCGGCGTGCGTGTATGACCAGATAAGTCATATGAACGTAAATGAGGTGAAAGGAGTATGTAAGCATCGTAGCAGGTGGCATTCTATAGCTTTTGCCTACCCGGAAAGCTTGGGTTTATGTCTGTATGTCTAAGCATATATGTAATTATCATGTGAGAAATTCAGCAAACTCTAGTTGTAATGACAGTCATTAGTAATCTGTTAAAGAAGGGATGCCACAATCTTTATATAATCTTCTTCATATTTATATTTCTTCTATAGTCACCTAACTCCTGCTAAACGGCTGGACTGATCTTCATGAAATTTTGTGTGCATTTGAGTGGGTAGCTGGATGGTTTGTAAAGACAATTGGACCCGGTGGGCGTTGTTCAGGCAGGAAAACGTCTGCCGGGTCCGCTAGGAATTAAATAAACATAAGATTATTCCTAGACACCGAAATTTACTTAGAGACTTTGATCAAATTACTACTATACTAACAGAAAAACTATTTAAAAAAATATTAAAAGAGAAGACTACACTTTTATAAAATCCAATCGTGAAATACTCGAGCACGTATGACTCGTAATATATCGGTATTGTATAGTTTCAGCTAGGTACGTGATACCTCGGACGTAAAGTTGGAAAAGTTTATAAAGATTTCAGTGAAATTGATGTTAGTTCGCCTTTTAGTTCAACTCCATACAATAACTTGTATTGAACATGAAATGACAAATTGGTTTGGTGACGGAAACAAATTGGTGCGCAGTGTAGGGAGAAATGAGTTTTTTTTTTGGAACCTTAAATCTGCTTTTTAATCTCGTAGACTTAGGGCGGGTTGTTTCACGTCCACTTTACGTACGGGTAAACGCCAAAAATGGCGCTAACTATCGTCAAATCAAAAACAAGCGTTGTTTCACGAAATAATGGAATAACTTTGACACAACGCTTTGTATTTAACGAACGTTAAATTTGACGTACATATGTTACGTTAACCAACCGTTTAATCCAAAACCGTTTTATCCAAAGGCCCTAAGGGCCGGTTGTTTCATTCAATTATTTCGTTAAACAACGCTTGTTTTTGATTTGACGATAGTTAGCGCCATTTTTGACGTTTACCCGTGCGTAAAGTGGACGTGAAACAACCCGCCCTAATTTGACATTTCAAGAGATTGCTGTTTGTTTTTTCAATTTGGAGTTTGACATGTCAAATTAGCCTACGAGATTAAAAAATAGACTGTACGCCAGTGATGATAATTTTCTAGAACATAAAAAAGAAGAAGCTTCGTAAGTGTCCAGAATACCAAAGGCTAAGTTGGTTAATCAGCTTAATCAGAAATGAAATGAAATTTTCTATTCTGTTAATATTATGTTATCGGAATTATTTTTCAGAGGGGCAATCCCCTTAATTTTTAAAAACGTTCGCATGCGCACCTCATTCGCAATCTGACAATAAATACAATCAATTTACCAACATTTTCGGCGAGTTTGACAGATTGCGACTTGAATGTGAACTTTTTTTAAGTAAGAGAAAGGCCTTCTGGTCTTTAAAAAAAATTAACTTACTGAAAAAAAAAATAAAGTAATGAAAACTAAAACCCAACTACGACTAAAAAGGTATAAACAAGACACCACAGACAGACAAATTAAAAAAAAAATACGGAGTCACACGTGTTAGGGCATAAATCTCAAGTCGTAGTTGGGAAAATCCGGAGTCACACGTAATTGTTCGATTTATGCCCTTTTTTTTTTTTTTTTTTTTTGAGGGTGGGAAATCATCCAATGACTTCTCCCGCTCTGGGTGGAGCGGAAGGGCGTGTCAGACTTTTACTGACTAAAACCCACCCGTGTTCCTTCAGTTGCCTGTTGCCAAGGTCCCGGTATCCCTTTCGGACTAATCGATTTATGATGATTTATTTATTTATTTATTTAACGTGTAACTCTGGATTTTTAATTTGTCTGTCTGTGGTGTCTTATTTAGGTATACCTTTTTAGTCGTAGTTGGGTTTAAGTTTTTATTAGTTTTTTTTTATATATTAGACAAATAACTTCATTGCTGGGATAAAAACCCCAAGACAAGTAAAGAGGTCAGGAACGTGGAACGCAGGTTTTGTCAAGATTAAAATCTCTATTAAAACAGTAGCGTCAGGTTCCAAATCCTATTTCCACAAGACACTAATGTTTGTCAAACATTCATTGTAGATTTCTTTTCCAAGTCCTTACTAGATACAGTTGTGTCCTAAAAATGAGAACCAGTAATTTTATCATTACAATGAGAATCGATGCTTTGAGTTACCAAATATCCTGAAAAGTCGTAGTGCAGTACTTCACCTGCAATCTTATGTTCACAATGCGTGCTCACATCCCTGTGAGTGCTCAAGTATGCACTGCATTTGACGTGGAAATACATCGGTACACTGGTTGCAGCACACTCCACACTTACAATAGTTTTGGAGATATTCCTAGTGCACTTACATAACTACTTACTAACATTCGTAGGTATGTATTATTTGTAAGTAAATAAAATATAAATGAATACGATTTTCCCTGGGTGCAGTCAACAGCAAAGTTGAAAAGTTATTAATTTATAATTAAATTATTAACGACGGCGCGGACCTCTATCTTTTTATGTATTTTGAAAAAAAAATATATTTTAAGAAATACTTAAAAATGTAAATATGTAAGGAATAAAATAAATAAACGACTGTAGAATTAAAACTATAATTAATGTTAACATTAATTTTTAATCATTCATACTACTGGTAATAATTGTACAATGTATTATTTTACCAGAACAACAATACATTAATGATTAGACAATAATTACAAAACAATAATTAATACTAAATGTACAAACAGAACTTCATATTGACGTTAAGTAATGGTAGAAATTATAAATATCTAATGTACCCATTATTTATAATTTCTTTCCTTTTACACCTGAATGATACCATAGCAATGTTCACTGTTTATTAATAACCGCAATGCACCGCCAGTACTTTAAAGAAAAATACAGGTTTGCAAGTAAATTCTCCCCCACAGTAGCTTATTTCTATGGAATTAAATCGTTATTTTACCTCAAAGAGTCTTTGTCCTTTTTAATTTCTTCTCATGTTTATTATTTTCAAACCGATCAGAGGAAGTAAACAAAATGGCTCCGTTACTTTTTCCTCGAAGCAAAAGGAACGAAGAGTCTGTGTTGTTTGAGAACTTTGTTCTGTTGGTTCGGGAACCTTTCACAAAGGGCTGAAGGATTCATGCTTATGTTTATTAATAATTATTACTAACTTTTGAAAAAAAATGCAAAGTAAAGGTGCGAGACGCTTCTAATATTTTTGTGAAAATCAGATATATTATGGCACTATTCACTAAGGCCGAGATTAATCGTTTTTTTTTTTTTAGCACCTACTTTCGCTTGTCTGTATGGGGCATTACTTGTAGTTTGACAGTTGTGTGACAGTGACAGAAATAATGCTTAGCCAAAGCACGTGCTAAGGGTAACGTTTAATAGTCTCGGAATAAGTATCATCAAAAACATACTAAAATTATTATGTTAAATTATTTGAAATCTACAAAGAAGAAAACTGCTTTTTAGGGTTCCGTACCCAAAGGATGCCAACGGGACCTTATTACTAAGGCTCCGCTGTCCGTCCGTCTGACACAGGGCTATTTTGAAACATAATAGGTATATAGACACTCGAAATTTTCTCAGAGTGTGTATTAGGTAGGTACTAAGGCCGCTATGAACAAATAATAAAAATAAAACGAAGTTAAAAAAAACGCCGAAAACAACACGTTTCTTGTATGGGTATTAACAAGAAATGTGTTTTTATTAAATATACAGTATTTAAACCGCCTTGGGGTTTGCCAAAGAGCAATGGAGCGCAGCATTCTGGGCATAAACCGAACTGACAGAATACGAAACACCACGTTCCGCTCCAAAACGGGGATCCTAGACGTAGGCAAAAAGGCTGCCAAGCTAAAATGGGATTGGGCGGGTCATGTCAGCCGCATGCATAGCGACCGCTGGGCAACAGTCGCCACACGGTGGGTGCCTGAGGATGGACGGCGCCGCCGAGGCCGACCCAGGAAGAGATGGAGGGACGATCTAGACGCGTACCGCAAGGGTTGGATCGAGGTGGCCCTAGAAAAGGATGTTTGGAAGGATCTGGGGGAGGCCTTTGCTCAGCAGTGGGACAGTATAGGCAAAAAAAAAAAACCAGTATTTTAAAAAAAATGTTAAATATGATACGGATGGTACGAAATCCTTCGTGTTCGAGTACGACTCGCACTTGGCCGTTTTTTTTATTTCTCTAAGCGTTTACAAGTTTCGATACAAATTCGTGACTGGAGGTACCGAAATAACAAAAGTCAAAAACCGACAGATGGACATCAGATGAATATGCCACGTGAAGTTAAGCCTTCAAGGTTGTTAATGGCTTATCTTAAAACTTAAACCATAATATCTTGAAGACATAGCAACGAAAACTTTATACTCTGAACGTCTTAAATCTTGAGCTTCCTACGGGAACCAGAATTACCGGGAATTTCTAACTTGAATTTACTGCGATTTAATCGAAATAATTGATTAACATTGTATCGTAAACTAATTAGAAGATTCCGAACCTCAACATAATTATGCTAATATTTTCACCAGCTATGTGTTAGTCCCATGTAATATGGGCGAGTTTATTGCATTAATACAGAAAAACTTTTACTTAAAAATAAAATTCGTGATTTTTGTGAATAAAATTCGTGTTAAGAAGTGCTCATCCAAAGAGAACCGAAAGGTCCCGAACCTTTGTAGGTACGACTCGTGACCTCGCCGATGTGCCGGGTGAGTAAAGATATAATATTTTTAGTAGATAAGTTTAGTTTTAAAATCTTGAACGTATGAGAAAAATCATCGATCGATGAGATATCGATTCAAAATATATCTAGTACCTATAAAATACAATGGACGTAGATATATTTAGTAATATATATGTATATAAAATTTATTATTTTATTTTATATGTATATATATTTAGTAATATATCTACGTCTATTGTATTTTATAATGGATTTCCGCAAAGTCACGCCTGAATCAATTAACTAGTACCTAAAAGTTAAACTAACATCAACAGGTCTTCATCTTAATGTCTATCAAGCGACTTTAATTTATAATACATGTATATATAATTAGAATTTCCGTGGCGATTCCTGGGATGTTAAACCATTCAATATCATAAATTAACTAACCTAATTAACAATTTCAATAATAACCCACTTACGCTAAAAAATAAAGATTAAAAAAAAAAACCCACTTACGCGGGCTTTGTGGCATTGCGTTTTCAACACAGTAATTATTGTTTTAAATGTAATTATATGAAGCGTTATTTAATGTACCTACTTGCACACTGAAATAAATACAGTATTATAAAAAACAGAAATGATCAATCAATCTGCCTAGCCTTTTCCCAACTATGTTGGGGTCGGTTTCCAGTCTAACGGTATGCAGCTGAATACCAGTATTCATGAAGCGATTGCCAATCTGACCTCCACAACCCAGTAACTGGAACGATCCAGTAACCCAGTAACTGCTTAATGTCTATGAGTACGTTAAATATTATTGCAAACTTAAACGCGGTTTTAATTTGAATTTGCATGCAAGAGTTACATGTAATAGGGTGCAGATTTGGATCCGCTAAACCACTCACCACTGCCGCAACAGGCGATGCCGCGCCTCAGTCTGTGTTATTTACCTAGAAAATTATATATAGTTTCATTTCGTGACGTTTAAACCTAGGTTTCTTTGCTACATGCATAATGCTTCATTTATTGATTTATTTATCCTCCCACTGGCACCCGATACATGCCATGCATTCCATGATTTGTGGTGAAGAGGGCCTTAAACTTCCAATTACGAAAATATTTCCTCTCAAGCGATTAACCAACATTCCTCCGCATATCTCATCATCATCTGCCTAGCTTTTTCCCAACTATGTTGGGGTCGGCTTCCAGCCTAACCAGATGCAGCTGAATTCCTGTATTTTACATGGAACGACTGCCTATCTAACCTTTTTTTTTTTTTGCCTGTCTATCCTAACAACCCAGTTACTGGGTAATACGATACCCCTTGGTAAGACAGGTTGTCAGACTTTTGGTCTTCTGACGACCCGTAACAACTGTCAAAGATCCATAAATGACAGCCGGGACCAACGGCTTAACGTGCTTTCCGTGGCACGGAGGGGTATTTAAAGATGGTCACGCATCCACGGACCAAACCGGCAAACGTAGCTTAACCTGATCGATCGACCCGTGCGGTTGTTCTTAGCCACGAGCTCCGCATATCTAATTACCGTAAAACAAAATTCTATTCTAATAAACGCTAATGCATGTCCAAACTTGCAAACACAATTAGGTTTGAAACAAAAGCGGCGCAGTGCGGTGTTTCAGCGGTGCATTTGACAATAAAATTAAATTAAACAGTCACGCTTCTGCTCTTATGAAGAGCGACGGAATTTTATAGTTCTAACCGGTCGTGGGAACTCGGAAGATTGTCGTATAAAGTCGATTAGGAGTGTGAGATGGGATTATGTCTGTCGTGATTCTTTCTAGCTTTTGTACGAGTCTAGTTTACACATAAAGAAAAATGCGGGTGGTGTTTTCTCCATACAATCGCTTAATGAAAAAAGAAAAACATAGTGACACAGTATATGTATATCCTTCGTATTCAGTTTGTGAAATATCTTTTAAATTGTCCAATATTGGAGGAGGAAATATGCGAGAGCCGAACCTCGAATTATGACTTTTTACTTAGGCTATTCAGTCGGATCTGCATCTGTTCTTATCGCACGAATAGCGAACGAACTAGAGCGCTCGCAACAACGATAGTTTCTTCAAACACCAAATTTTCTAGAGTCTCCCGTACCGCATTTCCTCTTAATGTTCATTTTGATGTCTGCTTAACTTTACCTAGGGATTTCCAACGTAGATGGAAAACCATAGAAATGCTTAGTGCGTAGGTACTTGAGTTCTTAGATAATAAGTTGTGAATTGTTATTTATGAATAAATTGTGAACAAAAATTGAATTTAATATAATTTAGTAATCGCATGCATTATTCAAGTTAATTAATTAATTTCTTAAAATTAAATAGGCACGTGGACATTAATAGCATAATTAGTGATCGATACGATCTTAAGAATTTTCAGTACCTTATCTAACCAAATAAATGATTTTGATTTTGGATTTTTGGTAATAAGCTTATGATCCAGAAATTCTTATTTAATTAATTTTACTTTTCGTCTGTCACGGTTAAAAGATTTATAAAAACTTTTAATTTATTTTTTCCTTAAGATGTTTGCTGGAGATTCGGAATTTTCGAGAAGTCAGAATATTTTTAACTGCAGCCCATTATGTGCTAATTAGTGTACCTGACAAAAAAAAGGAAATTAATACTAGCTACGCCCCGCGGTTTCACCCGCATAAGTCTCGATCCCGTGGGAATAAAAAGGGGGATAAAAAGAATTAGTATATACAAATTTTATCCAAATCCGTTCAGCCGTTTTAGCGTGAAAGCGTGACAAACCAACAAACAGTCACTTTCGCATTTATAATATTAGTAAGGTAGGATCACCAGTAACTGCTCCAAATATTACCAAATAATATACCAAAGTCTCAGTTTAACCACCACTAGTCAGTCCCTAGGACATAACAAGTCAAACTACACGACCTCATTCCTCTAATTCACAAATACCAACTATCAACTAACTCCAGCTAATTAAATTATGTACATTCACCACATGAACTAGCTCACACGAACTACGTACCTACGTGTCGCATTCCATAGTACCAACATATACACGAAACTAAGACAAAATTATGTGAAATTGGCTTACTGCAATTAGCCCGAACAGTCTCCGTTCTCGGGGATATAGCCGTACCTACTCGCAAATTAGATCAAGCCAATTACAATGTTGTCGGAATTATTTGATATGGCAGTAACGATGTTATGTGTTGAGCCTGTTACTAATGTTTACGTTTATTAGTGTCTCATGTTAAACAGAGGTAGTGCATGTGTATTATAAAATACAAAAGACGTAGATATATTGAGTAAACTATTCCGGTTAACTATTCCTCAAGAGTCATACAAAACCCTGTAAGAAATCGACACGTGTTTTACCTACGAGGCATCCTCAGGATGACGATTGACCAGTCGCAAACCCGAACACGACGTGTAGCCACTATTTGTATATCTACATCTGTTGTATTTTATTTGAACTTAATCAATTTTGTTCTATTATATTCTAGATACGGATCAAACGGCATACAGGAACGATAGTGTTAACTGACGTTACTGTAGGCCGACAGGGATTTACGGTTTTCAATAGGGTCTTTTCTCGGACTCAAACGGTTTGATTAATTTATTCATAAGTACAGCGGCACTGTAACCATAAACGTGGTCTTCTTCTTTTCTTATGGACGGTACATCTACTATAATATTTAACTATTATTTTACTTTTTAGGCCTAGTAGCTGGTACGTTTAAACGTGATGAGCCTCAAGAAAGTTTCAGTTAGAAAACAAGAAAACATAGCGACGAATATTTATGTTCAGAACAAACTACATGAACAATTATACTATTAACAATTTGACTATTAAACTATTGTGTATTTACTTATTTTATTTGATAAATTCCTGGCCACTTTGTCTGCGCTCTAAATTAGTTTCCTTTTTAATTCTGTTGTTTTTTTTTATTTCCCTTTTAAATGTGCTGTGATGCTAGCTAGCTAGCTAGCTACTGTTCGTGATCCTAAATTAATAAATTAGTTATTTTTAAATGTTCAACAGCATTTTTATTTTGAACATGCTGTTTGTAAAAAGTCGTATTAGATAGCTCTGTATTAAAAAACAAAAACTTTTGTCACTTGAAACTTGCTTTTTCGGGCATAACGCTTTTTCATTACGTGACGATTTCTACCAGTCAATTCCTATCTAATAAATAACATATTCATAAACTGTCCTTCCACAACAGGTAATCAAAATATCAAACCAACTTATAAACATCAATAACAATATATTTATTACGCATCCTCAAGCAAAACATTATTGACATATTTATAAACAGCAGAGAAAATATCTCTCCCTCGATTCGTTTAGTTTCTGCATTGGACAGTGATAGATGGCCTGCCGAAATAACGGGTTACCATACCAATATTTACAAAAGTTAGGAGAAGACGCCTGTGATCCATCGGTCCTAAACATTCTTCGAAGAAAGGACAAAGCTTTCTAAATAATTTGATATAAAAAACTTTTCGAGTACTAGAACTTAAGGGAAACAGCTGTTTATTATAATGCACAAGTTGAGGAGGGCAATGAGGTAGTATTAGAAAATGTTTTACAATTTTTACTTACCACCTGGCCGCCGGGAAGGGCGGTGCGAACGGCGGCGGCGGCGGCGCGCGGTGCGGCGGGCACTCAGAACAATAACTAAGTGCAGTACATTTTTATTCATTTGTTTTAATCGCAAGACTCTTGGCCGTTCGCACCGCGCAAAAATTCCCTGCAGCTGAATGTCCCATGGCCAGGCGGTTAGTGACAATGGATAGACTGTGTGAAAGATGATATGGCTAGAAAGGGGGTGCTACCGATTTGACGAGTAATAAAGAAGAATTGAAGAACGGACATGTCGCGCCGACCACACATAAATTGGGATAAGGGTAGGAGAATGATGACTTTTTACTAAGTAAATCAAACTCAAACTCAAATTCTTTATTGCATTCATGTGTACAACAGCTGTTACATAGATAAATAAAATAAAATTCAACATGAAACCCGGTTAGGGCACGGCAACATAAAAGATTGGACAAAACAAGCATCCAGTGAGTATGTACACTGGATTACAAGTTTGTTAATCAATATAGTAGATAGATCTAACTCGTGGTAAACAATCGATTTATGAAATAACCAACTCATGATTTATCAGACTGAAGTCTAAATTAAGCATTCGTCATGCAACACATGTTTTTCTCTATTTAGTACCTAGTTCAAGATGGTTGCAAATAAAATAGACTAAAGATACACACTTCCATCGATACTAATATTATAAATTGGAAAGTAACTCTGTCTGTCTTTATGTTACCTTTTCACGCCTAAACCACCGAACGGATTTCGATAAAATTTGGCAAGGAGATAGATGGCATCCCGGGGAAGGATATAGGCTACTTTTTATTGACATACGACGCGAGCGAAACCGCGCGCGGAAGCTAGTACTAAATAAATGAAACGATAAAAGGAACTGTCACTTACATTTTCTTAGGCATAGATTTTTGCATGATTCAGTTATTCCATTTGAGTAAACAAGGAAAAAGTTACGTAAATACGTGTCTATAAATAAAACATTGGGAACTGCGTACAACCAACACTTAAAAGCCTTAGCCCTACGTTAGTATTCTCTTTATCGGAAGGCGCAAACATATCACGGACAGACAAATGTTTGTAGACCATACAAATGTTTGTCTGGATGCGAGCGGCCCCGAGCATAAGAGGCGAATGGCCAACGCCATTTTGCTTGTCCAGATATATTGTCATGGTTTAAGAACTCAATGTTTTGGGCCTATGGATTACTAGTAGGCAGTTCAGCTTACGGGAACACGGGTAAAAGGTATTTTATCCATAAAGCCTGAAAGTCAGCTAGGTAGTGTTCGCATGTCTTGTAGGTGTTAGTTTGGTTAAGTTTCTAGCGTGTTCAGCACCTATAGGATAAACCCTGCCCGACTTTTACAAGTTAGGTTTTACAAGGACTCACGGACAATAATTAATAGTACAGTAAGTAGATTAAAAACCTTGCTTTACCTGTATTAAAGAAAGAAAAGAAAAAAAAAGAAAAAAAAGAAAAGAAAGAAAAGAAAGAAAAGAAAGAAAAGAAAGAAAAGAAAGAAAAGAAAGAAAAGAAAGAAAAGAAAGAAAAGAAAGAAAAGAAAGAAAAGAAAGAAAAGAAAGAAAAGAAAGAAAAGAAAGAAAAGAAAGAAAAGAAAGAAAAGAAAGAAAAGAAAGAAAAGAAAGAAAAGAAAGAAAATGTTTTAACTGCTAGGAAACTGGCCTCCTCTCATCGAGAGGGAGTGGGCCGTAATCCACCACACAGGCCCAGTGCGGGTTGGTAGATGTCACACATGTCCTCGAATTTTTGGTTCTAGGACGTGAAGGTTTAAAAAAAAATACAATAAATATATGTATATTGTATTTTATACTGAATTTCCGCAAAGTCACGCCTGAATCAATTAACTATGCTGGTTTCCTCACGATGTTTTCCTTCACCGTTTTGTGAGCAGTGGTGATGAAATAATTTTCACAAAGTAAAGCGCCTGTCAGGGTTTGAACCTACGACCTACAATTCGTAAGTCACGGCCGTTACCCCTGGGCTACCACTGCTCTGCCAGACGTTAGACTGACGACTAAAAATAGCCAACAGATCCAAAAATCTTTCAACAAAATACACTGCCAGCTTTGAACGCCCTGTTTTGCACCAAGTAGTAAAGGTGTACCCAGTAATCAAAAACCAATACGCACTACAAACAGGACCTTTTCATACCTAGGTGTACGTGATTCTTTCCAGCTTATAATTGGATTGTCGCCGAGTATAGTTAGTGGGTGCCTGCAATGGAACAATAGTTAGCCGCAACCGGACTCTCGGATCACGGTTTCGAAGCAAATAAGGTTAATACAGCACGACTCGAATTTCCATTCCCATTCGTGACGCCTAATTGGATGCGGACCTTGTTTGCGAGTGCTCGCCGAATGAGTTGATTTTCATGACACCAAGCCCAAGCGTGTCCGCCGCACGATTTAATAAATTCCCCTATTATTGTTTACTTATCACTAACTAACTTCACAGTTGAGTTGGGAAAATTTTGTCACCTCAAATGGTGTACTTATACAGGGTGTTAGGGTAAACACCGTTATCCTTGCAACCAGTGGTTTGGTTTCATTTAGAGACCGTAAAATCAATGGAAAATCACAACTTTTTTTTCTTTTTTTTTAATATTCATTTTACCAAAAGAGACGCAATTTCGTTGCGCTAGTGCAACGAACTTGCGTCTCAACACGGGCGGGGGGTGCGGGATGTGACCTGATCGGCCGCGAGCGCGACCCCTCCCTCAGACAGTCAGCTGTTTCGCTAGAGAGCACGGTGTCGGATAGAAACTTTTTAAAATCTTTTAATGAAAATAACGTTTATTTTTGTTGTTTTCGGTCATTTATTTTTATATTTAAGTCAACTACATGGTTTGAATGACAAGAGTGTTTACCCTTACATCCTGTATAGAGCTGTTAGTGCGATGTTTTTTTTTTATGCTGATGCTATGCTCATCTGTGCTCAAAATAGCGCAGATGAATCGTTTCTATTCTGCGAAATGCGTTCCCTGTATTGATTGGCATTACTGCTTTGATGTCGTCGATTGTGGGTTATTGAATAGCAGAAAAACATTTTGAAGTAAGTGTACAGTCACGAGCACTAATATGTATACACTTAGCAACTTTTAAAAGTGACTTTCTCCTACTGTATTGATTGTCATTTTATGATATAACGAACATAGTATTTTTGAACCCAAATTATTATGAAATAGGTATCATCTCAAAGTTATAATCGTTATTCCACGAGAAAAACGTTATTGAATTTTGCTGAGTGTATACATATTTTTGCTCGTGACTGTACAATGTATTTTCTTCTCTGAATAGACACGATTTTTTTTAAAATCATTGTTATTAGAGTACCTTCGTGGCTGTAGCACTGCTTATACTGGAAAAGTTACCGTTAAAGGTTAAATAATAGTCGCTTATAAAGCAATACGAAAGTAAGCAAGCATTACTGATGTGCTCATCTTCGCACCCATTAGTTTGTTTATGAGAATTAATGACTTGGGCTGTTTTTACCCCATTACACCGAAGCCACAAAGAGGGTATCGCTTTTACTGCTTTCATGGGTATTTCACCTCTACACTAAACTGGTGAAAGTATTTGAATGGATGGGAAACCATTGTGAGCATGGTAA
This sequence comes from Lithophane socia, assembly GCA_947522985.1. Taxonomy (NCBI): domain Eukaryota; kingdom Metazoa; phylum Arthropoda; class Insecta; order Lepidoptera; family Noctuidae; genus Lithophane; species Lithophane socia. Next base: position 6,753,040 of record OX383267.1, read on the forward strand.
ATTATGTGTGCCAGAGCGTTTTCACCAACTTTAGTTTCAACTCTTTATTTTTGTGACTGAAGCAAGGTTTATTGTTAAACCACCATACATATTCGAATTACTATGTACCAAAACCGTAAGTACAACTTCGCCAAATGAAGCACACAATGAACAGTAATTTTTTGTAAAGGTTACAGCGACCTTTCACAAAACTCACACAAAAAATGTTTCAGCAAATCGGGAAAAACACGCAAAAATTCGCATCTAAACAACTGTATCGAATATTCAACGTGTTGTTTGACACACGACCCATGACTTTTTAACGCGTTTGTTTAAAAAAATAACAACTTTATACAATGAAAACACATTTCCGTTTATTTAACTAAAACCTACACAGCACCCAAACAATTTGAAACATTTTTGATGATTCGCTCTAGCTATCTGTTTATTGTTCAATTTGGAAAATTCAGTTATAAAGTTAACGGTTCGACTATCCAAACTCGTATGGTTTTAACGTTGATTCGATTAAAAATTCTCACCATTAATTGGACAGTATGAGTCTAATTTAAGGGGAGTAGCATTAACGGAATTACCAAATTACGTAAAGCTAATTATGGACATCAAACTCCAGGGTAAGTTTTAAGCGCGTCGTGTGAGCTAGAGTAGCGTATAAGGGTGAGTTTAGATACAAAAATATACAGAAAGAGAATATACAATTCAAAGTCTCCTTATTCGTTTAGTGCCAGATTTAAATGTACAACTACTAAGTATAATCAAAGAACTCTCGTTTATTAACAGGACGAGCCATAAAGGTGATAAGCGAATTATTCAAAGTGACCTACGTTAGACCTACTTAAGATGCAGTCCGAATCCGAAGGCATACGATTACCGAAGGTGTGTGTTTAGATTAGACTAATAAAATTATAAATAACTTTTCTTATAGTTCTTAAGAAATGCTTTAACAACTTTGTCCTTAATCTAACTCCATTCTATCTAAACGCACCTTAACCAGAGCTCCAAATTAAAATTGCTTAATTTCACAGAAAGTACGGAGCTGCGAGGGGGAGGGGGGCACTCGTATGAAGATCTCGCGTTAAAGACTTCATTAACTACAATCGTTGCCACTTCACTGCGAATGACGCGAATCTTGTTAAGTGCTGTTTTAAAATATATTTAGTTTAAGGAGATTCTCAAACGTCTGCAACCAAATTGCTCTTTTTGAACAAAATTTTTAAGACGGTGAGAAGTTACGGTGGAGGATAAAACATTTGTTGGAATCGAATTTATATGTCTACGACCATACACATGACTGTAGTGCAGTGGTCACTACACATTTCAGTACTAGACAGTTATGTACAAGCTAATATTTTAAACTAAATGTGTGGCATCACACTTCAGTGTGATTACAATTTCAGCCTGTAAGCAATCACTGCTGAACATCACTATCTCTTGATGGATGCCAAGACTAACAAGGCTAAGCGTTGCGGATTGATGACTGCAGTACGTATTTCATAGAGATAAAATATTACGTAGAGTGCGCGTATTGCACAAATCGCTTAGTGCGCATCGTAGACAAGTGAGCTATAGATTAGTGTTGGGTAGAACATACAAGAGGCACTTCAAATGTCCCATACAAAATGATTGAATGACCCAACACCTCAAAATAACATTTTATGGTGTAAATAACATTTAGTACCGCTTCACTGTGACATATGACATACAAATGAATGAATCTCGAACTGACAAGTGAGTGAGTGTGGTGAGGTACGTCGTGTTATTCAAACCCGTGTCTACTGTTAATAGTTGGTTGCGCGCACTCTATACTATAATTATATCTCTATGACGTATATTCAAGCAGAAGCGAGCCGCTCTATGAGAAGACCATTATTTGTGTTCAGTTTACTTTAAGAACGTACGCTCATAATCAATATTTTAGTCTACTAAAGACCGATATTTCATAATTTCATTTATTAAGCTTAATAAATTAATTAAAACAGCGAAATATATGACAGCTGTTTGCCACAGCTTTCAAACCACAGTTGTGAAGAGAGTGACTTTTTATTACGAACCAAGTGGTATATGATTATAATACGTATGAAAAACCTTTTATCCATGTATTAAAAAAAACTATCTATTAACATGTACTGTACACTTACATACTTCGTAATCTCTTAACTCAAAGGATATAATTATAATGACAGGCACCTGTATTCTTCATAAATAAAAGGAGATAAAAGTAATTTATTGCAACCACGTAACGATGGAATCTTACAGTCAATGTTGAGAGGCAGCCTGAAGGAAACACAGACATTAACGTTTTACACCCAAAAGCTTTTAGCGTATAAATATTGTGTACAAACGCTGTGTTCGTGACTACAATGTTGTGTTTTTGTATGAAATATGGCGGTTTTTTTGGCTTTATATCTGTCTCTTGAGGATTATATATAGAGTTTATGGCGTCGTTATATTTAGGTATCAGTTAATATTAGCGTATAATTTTCCGAATGCTCTTCTAATAGAGAAATATAACATATTGATAATCATGCTAGCGCATAATCAGCCTATAATGTTCTCACTGCTGGGACAAAGGCCTCCTCTCTGTGATAGGGAGTAGGCTGTAATCCACCACGTAGGCACAGTGCGGGTTGGTAGATAGATGTCACATGATTTCGATTTTCTTTATTCTAGGACATGCTGGTTTCAAATTCAAATCATTTAATTCGAGTAACATAGACTCATAATATAATAGGCATACACATTTACAAACAAAATTAAATTAAATGAGAATAAAATTTTAATTTAAACAAAATAAAATTTAATACAATACTTTCCTTCACCGTTTTGAGATCAGAATCGTGCTAGGCCCAGGAAAGCTTAAAAAATCTCGAGAACGAAGGTCCTTAACTTTCATTTTACATAAAATGCGTTGGTGTATACATTTTATCCTAAGCGTACATAGCCGCTAGCAGTGTACTACATTAAATAACGAACGATCCCCACAAAAGGCTTTGTATCTAACAGTATCGTAATTACAAAACGTTCGTTTTTAGCAAGACCAATGTTTATTTATCATCCGCGTAGCCTTTCCCCAGCTTCTTAAGTTTGACTCCTGTTCGAGTCCAGTCGTAAGGCAGGGAGGGTTCATGACATAACTTCACTTATCACTCAATCTGTGTATCTCTTACCCATACAAACCGTACAACCGTATTTAAAACATTGAAAAGACCAACTTCCTAAAAAAACAAGCTCAAAAAGTGAATAGGAAAAAAGAAAAAGCAAACAGAAATTTAAAGTTTGTTCAGAAAAAATACGAGACGCGAACGTGCACACCTTATGGTCGGTTGAATGAGAGATAACGACCAGAGTTCGGTTATTTATGACTAACGAGCCTATTCAGGGGAGCTGTGCTTCCAAATGGAGATTTATGAAACAGAAAATGTCGGATAACGTACGTCTTGAGTATAATTTGTTAGCGACGGGCGGTGCGAATTCTGTGCTATCTGTGCAAACTGGGTGACTGTGTGTTGTTTAGTCTGGGAACTGGGAATTGGAACCTGGGTGAATTGCGTTTGATTATTCGTTTCTAGGCAATAGTGATCTATTGCCTAGAAACATTAATAAACAACATTAATTATGAATCTATCATCTGATAGATTTATTAAATAGAAAATATCGGATAACCGACGTATTGATTATAATTTGTTAGCGACCGGCGGCGGTTTGAATTATGTGCTATTTGTGCAAACTGGGCGACTGTGTGTTGTGTAATCTGGGAACTGGGAATTTGCAGCCGGGTTTGTTCATTGCGTTTGATTATTCGTTTCTAGGCAGTAGAGATGATAAATTTATGAAATAGAACATGTTGGATAACCGATGTATTCAGTATAATTTGTTAGCGGCCGGCGGTTTGAATTATTTTCTATTTGTGCAAACTGGGCGACTGTGTGTTGTAAAATCTGGGAACTGGGAATTTGAAGCTGGATTTGTGAATCGCGTTTTATTATTCGTTTCAAGGCAATCAAGATGCTAGATTTTTCCTAAGTAATGGAATAGATTTTGGTTAAGGAGAAGAGAGCCAAGAGTACCTGCGGTTCTATTAATTTTGTCGAATAACTTTATTGTTCGAAAAGCAAATTTTCGTTCCTTTTTCAAAAATATCCACATAACCACTTCCACTAAGGAACAAATTGTCGACCAATCGGAATCGACCACTACGTAATCTGTTACTCTTGCTGACTGTGACAACTGTCTGATGGATCAGCTGCTCACAGCATCCGTCAGTTTTTCTTGCTATCTGAATGTAAAGTCAAAGCTCATAAAATATTTATAAAGATTTCTCCCTGTATGGATATACTTACTGCCGACTTGGAGTAACCACTATACCTTTGCCTACACTAATATTCTAAAGAGGAAAGATTTGTATTTTTGTGTGTATGTTTGTAATGAATAAACTGAAAAACTACTGCGCCGATTTTAAATGTAAATTCTTTCACCATTAGAAAGCTACATTCACCCTGAGTAACATATTTATAAAGATAACGCGCAGGCGAAGCCGCTGGCAGCAGCTAGTTTGTAAATAAAAACGTAAAACAAAAAAAATGGGCTAGTTATTTGAAAACTATGGTTCTCCGTACCTACTAGACTGCGAATTTACCATATTATCATACAATAATAACTCTAACATGTTTTTATCGAAAAATATAGAACTCAGGTTAGCAGCTGCGCCCACCTCGTCTAAAAAGTCTAGACCAAACATGATGTATGTAATGTCCTTGTTGCCAGACTTCATAATGCAATAAATTTAGCTGACACATGCGGCTGTTTTACAAACAATTTTAGTCTCAGCTAAGGTATTTAGAAATACAGGCATGTATCCAGGTCCCTTACAAAAAAACCCATTGATTTATATTTGTACAATGTTCGCTTGGATTGAGGAAAATGTATTCTAACCTTGTACTACTTACAAGTGTTTCGATTCTGTATACCAACCTTACATACCAAACAACAATACAATACAATACAAAATAAAATTGAACTAAAAACTTCCACAAGAGAAGTCTGTCACGTAATTTTAACAATTCCACAAATTCATTTCGTAGTGAATCACATCAGTATGAATGAAACATTTTATTCATATTTGGTTTTTCACGGGATTAATTGATGCAAACATGTGTCGGACAGCGAAATTAAAATGGCCACGGTTCAATAAGTATTACTGATAGGTACCAACAACGGTCAGCAATTAAGGAAATCAAATAAAATTCAATAGGAAACATTTGTCGGGAATTGCTAAACCCTAATCCAAAAGGCCCCAATTTGCATTTTATTAGCATGGGATCGGAATAAAAATGTGTTTATACTGGAATGAAAGCGAGATGGCTCGCCATAAAGAGATCGAATGGATACAGATGTAACGACGCCGCCGCACGCAAAGAGTTCCACAAATCAAACACGATTTTGTTTCAACAACCGCTTTGTGTAGTTCTCTGTCTATCCTTTTCGTAAATTCTCTTCCGCATTTTATCGTGTTTCTGAATACGGTGAATACAAAGTTACTCGCGTTTTTCATCAAATGTTTTGGTTGCTTGGTCTTTTCATGGTGCGCTATAAAATAGTTGCTTTGAGAGTGGTTGGCATAGATTGAATTGAAGTCCCAATAGGTATGCAAAAACAACACGCGTGACATATCACAAAATACAGGCAGGTGTTAAAGGTTTTCCAAAAAAGTTATAGGATTTGATTGAAAGTTTGCTCTATCTACCTACCTGTTAAAATTATGGCAATACGTTTGTCCCAGCGTTTATGATCCATTCATCATCATCATCATTTCAGCCGAAAGACGTCCATTGATGGACATAAGCCTCCCCACAAGCCCCGCCACATCGGCTGGTTCTGTGCTTCTCGCATCCTGCGCATTCCCGTGGCCTTCACCAGGTCATGGTGACCCATTAGTTAATAGATTATAATGATAATAACGAAAAAAGCCGGCCAAGTACCACGTGTCGGACCACGCATAATGAAGGGTCGGTAATTGGGATGAAATTATACAAAGAAGAAAATAATGTAATTGAAAAATATGTTCTCCCATACATTCCAATTACATATAGTTTGTACGCACAATATTGAAAAATTTACCATCTTATTTTAAAACCATAGACTTCTCACAATTTTTCCTGTAATCTGTAGGTAAATATAGAACTATTTTCTGCATCGTTTTCAACATTTAGGTAAATTTTTATCAATTTTCTTAAATAATTATTTCAACATTAAACATAATATAATTTGAGACCCCCCATATTCACAATTAATTTATTTACGTGACACGTCAATGTTTGGGTATCAGAAATTCATAATTTGTACCTTTTAACTTAATCACTCCATTCAATTAGATGCAAATTGGCTGTGACAGACTAACAAGACACACGAGGTTTTTCATTCGGACGTCCGTAACCGCCAAACAACCTAACGGGTCTTTTATTGATAACTTATGATAATTGTGTTTTGTTTTTATCTAAGAAAGCAGTTCGCTTTGTATGAATAGAAAAAACGCAGACACTCATGATACTCCTATTCAGTTAAGCCATCACAAGCAGTTATATACCTACTACCATCTACTAAGGAATGGGGCGGAAATAATAATAAACAAAGGTTTTCTACGACGTACCCTTAAATTCAAACGAAACAATGGTTAATTAAATTGTCTGTTTAGAGAACAAATGCCTCAAGCCAAAATTTTAATCAAAGAGTTTTTGTAATGATAATTTCGGACGCTGTAAATATCTGTAACAGGTGTTCCAGCCTTAAGGAATGTTTTATGAATATGTCTTAAATATTTAATAACGTTTTATTAGAATTGATGTTAGGGGTGTATTAAAAATAACTTGTGGAAGTACTGTAAAGGCGTTTCATAAAAATCTATGAATAGCAATTCATACCGCCAGTTTCTTGATAAAATATATTACCGTCTCTTTCCGTGTGTGTCGCTGTCAAGATAATACAGATCACCTATTCTTCTGCTAGTGTCGTGATTATGGACTTATTATTTATTGAAAACTGTTATCATATTTATTAAACTGTTTTAAGTTCTATTTGCAATCTGCACTCAATATTATAAAGAGGTGAAGTTTGTAACTTTGAATGGAGGAGGTAATCTCCGAAACTACTCATCCGATTTAAATTATTTTTTCACTGGCAGAAAGCTACACTATTGCCGAGTACTATAGGATATATTTTATGGTATAGTTGGCTTCCACACGGACGGAGTCGGGGGCAGAAGCTAGTCGTCTATAAAATATGCAACTCGACTTCAAGAGTGCGCGGAATAGAATCAGATGATCGGATTTATGAGAACCAAATGTCCTTGATATTGGGACGGTAAATAATATTTTTCGTTAAAAGGGTCGCTTTATTGGCACCCCTTTCATTTTATTCGACGATTATGTCATTTTTATGAGCACTACGGTGTTATTTGCCAATTTTATTGACAAACAAATTGTATTATTGCATATTACTCAAAAGAAAATGGCAAAAGGGGCTTGTGGCTACACACCAGCCTTACCAAGAGGTATCGTGTCAGATAGGCAGTCGCTCCATGTAAAATACTGGTATTCAGCTGCATCCGGTTAGACTGGAAGCCGACCCTAACATAGTTGGGAAAAGGCTAGGCAGATCATGACTCAAAAGAAAATATACGATTGGCATAATAAAGTGGAAGGCAAAAACTGTGACTTATTCATATTTCTAAATGCAACGTTAATTTAACTCTGCTAAGTTTATGTTCAACTACCTACCTACGCGATAAAAGCAAAACTATATTTTTCTGAAACATATTTAAAAATGCAAATATTTGATTTTAAACCCAGTCTAAAATAAACACTAACATTCAGCGATATTGAAAATGAAGTCACGCAATAAATACGTGATCTGTTTTTTACATTGAAAAAGAAAGTATTCGTAGTATTATAATATCTGTGATTACGGCTTGAAACGTTTAAAAGTCAAGAAATATTAAAATTGCACTCATATCAATTTTTTTTATCTCTGAAATGTTTGAAGATGTTTTTTGTAAAAAATAGAAATTATATTTATTTGCATAAAAAATGGATATAAAGTTGTTTTCAAAAGACATTATCGAGCATACATGTTTTGCTTATGTAGCATGCAAATAAGATTACATTACAAAATGTTTCCCGTTAATAAATTCTTTAAGGACTAAAAATTAATAGAGACTGAGATGTTGACTGGATGAAAAAAAACAAAAAGTATTTAGTCCGTAAGTCAGATAATAAAAAAATATTAGACACGTATTTTTTGCTCTAACATATTAATAAATAATTATTTAGATAAAACGTATTAAAGTTAGGGGGGCTCGCTACGTCACAAGTCAGTATAAAATGTACCGACCAGTGACGTCATACCACATTTTTACTCATGTATTGCGTAAAAAAAAAACATATTTGTCCAATTTTTTTTAATAATCTTTATACTTAACGGACAAAAAAAACATTTTAGTTATCCCTATTGGGTTTCATGTGATTAGAAGTCAAAAAGCAACTACTTTAGAGATTCAAAACCAAATACAAATTGAAATCCTTTAGGTATATGCTTCACCGCAGTTCAAAACAGACATGAAACCGATACGATCTCATATTTTAAAGCGATTTAAATAGTTGAAAAACACAAAGTTAGTGGTGACTGTGGGTCAATTTTGGCCAGCTTAGCAAATGTTTGTACCAAGTTTACAATTTGGTGCGCGACACGCCATCAATCAACGTCACCAACACAGACATCAACAAACAACCCACGGGCATAAGTTTAATTGTCAATGTAACTCAATTTAATTGAATCGAATCGAATTGTTTTTTTTTTCAGGAACACAGTGTGGAAAAATACGGTTATTGGAGGGTTAAGTTGCAGATTGATGATAGCAAAAACTTCTCGAACGCAACATTCCTGTATTATAATGTTTTTAATTATTTGTAATCTTGCTTGTCTCATTATAAAACACCCTAGAGTTCCTAGAGGTTTGCTGCTCGAGTCTTTTTAAAGTAAATCTTATAAAATACCTAACAGAACCAATAAAAACTAATCTTATTACCTGAGAGCATGAATAAGATGCTCGTAAAAATAAAGTCAATATGAAATGGCTCATCCACTAAAGTAGCTTGTAATACGTTAAAGTTATACTATACTTCTTTAAAATATATTTCAGTGAACCTAAAGAAGCGAAATAAAATATAAATATTGAGCTTGTCAGCAGCTTAACGTTTCAGAGAAATCCTTTCAGAATATAGAAGAAAATCGTATTCTAGTATGCACAAAAGAGTTTGCGAACTATTACTACGCTAAGCATTATTGCTATCACGAAAATGGCGTCAGTTACTACACATTGTCATAATCGACACTACATTATCGTTGAACGATATTGTTTCCTTCCACTTTAAGGCCGTTTGTCCACCGTACCGGGAAACAGATGACGACGCCATAGTCAATGTACTGTCGCTACTTTGGCGTCGTCATCTGTTTCTCGTTGAAGTTCCCGATACGGTGGACAAGGTGTTCTCAAGTTAAATTGTACCCCAATTACACAACACACTTTTAATCACAATCCTAAGCATTTTAAAGGATACTCCAACAAACCCATTGCTTCATATGTTTGAAAAATGTATGTACTCTTTATCGTAAATAACGCAATGAATGTCGTTAAACTGTCAAAATGAAAAGCACTGCAATTGTAGATTTGTATGTCACGCAATTACTCCACTGAAAAAAACATAAAATGGTTGACTTCTATAAAACAGTAGGCAAAGATGTAGAGTACCTACAAAATATGTTGCCAGCTATGTTTTCTGATGGTTCAAAAGCTCAATAATACTTTTCTCGACCTAGGGAATCGGCCCCAAGAACCAATCAGCAGTGCGAGATATTCAAGCTGAGATACTCTGAATAAGTATGGGATAAAAATAGATACCAGAATCAATCAACTCAACCTATCGCAGTCCACTGCTGGACATAGACCTCTCCCAGGGGGCGCCACAACACCCTGTCCTCCGCCTTCCGCATTCAGTCTGTCCCAGCCAACGTCCTGGTCGTTGGTCCATCTAGCCGGGGGGCGTCCCACACTACGCTTGTCAATATGCGGTCTCCACTCTAATATATTGAATACGACGAATTCCTAATTTTCTCGGCATAATATTATCAGATTACCTACTGCTGCAACGATCGATTTACATAATCGTTTCTACAATTACCATGCTTTGGCAGTCACTGGGACTATTATTAATTATTCTAAGTACCTGTGCTATTTTTAGCTAAAGTCAATAACAATTTATCTAAGATCCATAAATGAGAAGACAACTTTGTAGGAACCTAGTTATTATTATCAAGGAGGACCCTTGACCTTTCTAACAGCGTCTTCAATTTAATCCGTTCAAATCCTGTTCAAATAATCTTGTCAACTGATAATTGGTTGTTGGTGCTTTGGCCAAGTAATAACATAAGGCAGATTATAAACAGACTTGAGCAGGGCCGGGGTTAATTATCAAAGCTTATTAAAAACTAGGTTTAGGATTTTTAGTTTCATCTCAAAAATCGATGCTGTATAAACAGACAAGAAGACATAGCAAGCACGTATAATAAAATCGCATTCAATTCTGGAATGAACATCTTCTATCATAATTATAAACATGATCGTGCGCTGTGCGGTGAGTGCAGATAAGTGAAAAAAAAACGTTCAACAAAATTGAATGAAATATTTGGCAGCGCATCCGGGCAGTACTTGAATTAATTGTATAAGGCATGCAACTCTGTATTTAGACGAGGTAAAATTTGTATTAAATTATTGATTGCCATTTATGGAAATTGCATGCGTGTAAACACTTCATGCAATTCTTGAATGGCAATAATTGAACGTGCTTCATGCGAACTTGAACGATCCAGAAACTTTCACCGTGTAAATGGGAGCTTTAAATGTTCAAATAAATCATTTTACTTTTATACTTACAATACACAATTGTTTCTACAACCACTTGACATAAAACTTAAAGGGATCGCGTGAAAGCATTCCTAGATTAATTGCAAACATTAGTTTTACTGCGTGCCTGTACACCTTCCGTTCCACTGGCTTTTATTAGCAACAATAAAACGTCACTCGGTAAAGATAATCCGAAGCTCAGCGCGTACGACACTAAAAGGTTTGTTATAGAACGTTCTAGAAAATAAGTATTATAGGAACTTGAATAGAACGGTTTTCAAGCAAGCACGTAATTTCGTTACAGTTGGGATTAATACACATTTTTTTTTTACTGTTTTAAAATGTTGTGTAGTGTAGTACCATTTTATACATATTACTATTATCAATAAAAAAAAACTTTTTTACAAAAAAAACTACCGACTTCCAAAAATAAAGACTACAAAATGAAAAATAACTTTAATTTCGGAAGTCGGTGGCAAAAACCTAAAATACAAGACACCAACCTCCTAAATTATAAAGTTATTTTTCACAATGTAGTTTTTTTTTAAGTCGCTTGGGTTTTTTTAAATATTTTTTTTTTATACGAAGGTTAGGTCCTGTAATTCCCACTTTTCGTTTATCATAATAGCAGTTTCCAAAGACATTATCTACACTTTTGCTGCACATCATTTAATTATTTCACTATTGTACAGAAAATGTCTCCACAAAAAGTAAGCAAAAACTCGTGCGGTGGAACATATGCGACTTTGCGACTGTTGTTCGAAACCAATAAAATGTTAGTAACAATATTGGTAGCAAAACATGTTGTAGTAATATGTTTTTGTAACAACTTTAGTGTAAAAGCAATGTCCACATAAAGTACACACACATAAAGTACGCTTTTTCTAGAGACAATTTCTCGAATAGTCCCGATAAGGTATTGAACTGAGCAACTAGATTTATTTTTACTCTTGTAAAAGAAATCAGTTTTCATTTTTACCGACTTCAAAAAAGGAGGAGGTACTACGTTCGGATGATTGTTGTTTTTTTTTATGTATGTTCACCGATTAATCCGCCGATTGTGAACCGATTTAAAAAAATATTTTTTTGTTCAAAAGCTTATACTTCTGAGGTGTTCCCATTGTCACTAAGTCAGGATCTGATGATGGGATCCTAGAGAAATCGAGGGGAACTTTCAAAAATCGTTAGGACAACTAGTGCACTATTTTTGTGTTTTTTTTGGAAGTCGGTTGTTTTTGTTTGTAAAAAGTTTTTATTTAAACTTCATTTACCTACATCTTCCATAATGAGACCATTTACATCATCCATTTTCGGACAGCTTATAATATGTGTAGACGTTTAAGAACTAATATGGTGAAATTCGTATAATAAGGTGTCATCATAGCGAGCTGCTTCTGAGAATTTCCCAGCTAGAAACCTGTGTACCTGTAGCTACTTGTTATGACGTTTCTAGCTGGGAAAACCGCCAGCCCACTCAGTTGGTACACAGTATTTTTGTGATAAGAATAGGCCAATTGCTACATTAAAGGCTCGTGTAGACTAGCGCGACGCGATACCGGGAATTGTTCTACCGTGAAGTTTTCTCAGAAATTGTTTTGTTAAAGTCGAGACGCGCTGTCGCTTCGCAGTTTGCGGGACTACAGACTAGGCCAATTAGAGGCCAGCGCACATCGGCGGCGGGAGCAGTGGTGGCCCAGTGGTAACGGCCGCGGCTTACGAATTCTAGGTCGTGGTTTCGAACCCAAGTAAACGGTTAACTTTGTGTAAATAATTTCATTACCACTGCTATCAAAACCGTGAAGGGAAAACATCGTAAGGAAACTGGCATGGCTAAGAATCAAACATTAGTAGACATGTGATATCTACCAAGTCGCACTGGTAGATTACAGCCCATCACTCCCTCTCGAAGAGAGAAGGCCTGTTTCCCAGCAGTGGGAACATTATAAGCTGATTATGCTTATGCGCATCGGCGGATTAAGTGATTAATAAGACGAATCATGTAATAGCACGTAAAGTCTCCACTTCATATTCAATGAGCAATGGTAAGTCACTCATTTACATGCAATACGAGCGATGTCCTCCCATGTAAATCCCTTGTCTACACGATCAATTTTAAAGCATGCATAGTCACTTTACATTCTACACCATCCAATGGGAATTGAATTCATCTCGAATTCATACAAATCGGATCACATTTTTTTTATTAATTTATTTATACAGGAAATTCGTTTACAGACAAAACCATGAGGATTTCATCAAAACCGATTGGATTCACTACATTTTTTGATTTGACACAATAGTGGTACAACTTTTCAATTTTTATCCAATTTATAAAAATTTAATCCACTGTGCGAATATGTACAAAATCCCGTAAGCCTTTCCTGATACGCCCTGGGATGCAGTATTACCGGAGGCTACATCATACTAAAAAAATAAAGGATAAACGAATAAAACGAGCATCCAATGCTGTGTCAAAGTAAATGGACACTATTAATATCATAAAAACAAATGCATTGAGTTTTACTTGGGTTCATTTTTTACCAGAAATCGGACTAATCCGTAGGAAATGAAAATGTGTGAACAAAGGGTGCACGATTTTTTCTTTTACTAAACGAACGCTTTTACGAATTTTGATCGAAGCTCATCTATTCATATCCTCTATATCTTTATACAAATAATAAATAGTAACGCAGTGAAAACTGTACATTTAATCAGGAATTTATTTAAAATATATAAATGGAATTAACAATACGATGAAGAAGAAGAATAGGAATAATATCTTTCACCAAATAAACATTATTTCTAATACCAGCCCGGTAACCTATCCCAAAATAATATAATAACATTTCATTAAACGAACTCAGCTTATTAATAGGCCTAAATCATTATTCTGCACAATTTAACTTAACATCAAAGCAAAGGAAACCTTTGTCACGGCTATTAGAACCTTTATAAATCAAAAACAACCTCTGCCCTTAAATCGGACCAAAAACAACAAATCTTCAAAGTATTCCAATATAAAAAGCTTATGAGGAAGTACCTTATTAAATATGTAAATCCAATTATCTAAACGTATCGGTAAAAAAGCTCTCATATCATAAATATTGTGTCTTTTCTTCTCATCGAAAACGTGTACCTACTTACCTACTTTAAATGTTGACATGTCGTTAAAACAGAAATAGGTACCTATAGCTACATATACCATTGGCACAAGTCTGAGGTCAACCAGCCACCCTCACTCGAACAATTTGTCTTGGAACAGAGAAGGAAGCTCCCAGACGGTTACAAATGGTAGATTACTTCGAGTTTACTAGATACCCGCCGTAGACAAATGTCGTATCCACTCGGTCGAGTCTCGACGCTTGCGCTATAATGAATGTCACTTCGAAAGGGATATTATGCAGGGATCCATCACTTAGACAATGATAGACAGATTCTAATGCGTTTTAAACTATTGAGATGTGCTTCTGACAGATACTTAGAGAGTTACAGAGATTGATATGTTGGAGTTTGAAACTCGATTCTCTGAATCCAAGAGAGCGGAATTGTATATTGTGTTACATTTTCTCACTTTCCTCTTGATCGTGGGCGAACAAAGTTACAGCTACACTTTAAAATATTAAAACTTTTATTTTAAGTAAAAAAGGACTGTACTGTAGTAGCACTGCTTTAAGTAATAAACCTAAGGGTTGTAGGTATTTCAGTTTGAAATAACCCAACTAACCAAATTCAGTAGTCGTAGAAGCCTTATTTACATTGATCGAATAATTAATATCGTCGTATTTAGGTCAATATCGCAAACATATCGCATTTCAAAACTGAATGAATAGGTACTGAATTAGATGAATGATCGAATGAATAATTGGGAACTCGACGAATGTTCATACGTAATCATTATAGTGACCTGTTTAAGAGCCTGATGATAAGTTCATATCTGTATGTATTTTCAATTTAGAATGACTTCTACCACTGAAAAATTCGCCCTCAATTTCCGAGTGCTACGTTTCGGTTGAATATCAGAGATCCAATTATCTCCCCATTCAGAAGTCGACTCGTGACGATTGACGAGGCAGTTGCATGACAGGTTGACCAAAGGATATTAAGCCTATGCTTTCAGAGACTTTGGAAAATTGAACTATCTGTTTAATAGGTAAGGTGGAAATAGCTAGCACTATTTAAACCTGGACAGGTTTGTGGATATTTTAATAATAAAATAATAAGAACTCCAAGAGTAGGTACTATTAAATGACAATTTTTGTGAATTAATTGTCAAGGAAAAACAGTTTACACTGAGTTATGGAATCAAAATAGCACAATGTGCAAAAGATAAATCTACTGTGTAAAACTGACAACACTAGGCTTCCAGCAGCACTAAATAATGACATTTAATCCAGCTAACTTTTAATATAGAACGTTACCGTAGCGAGAGCCTTTCAACGCACAATATTCCCGCCGTCGAGTGAAGCGGGAGTAAATTAGCTGTAACGTGTAAATTGAAACTCAGGTAATCCGGGAATTACCGTGTCCCGAAAGTACCCGTATACGTTAATTAATAAAAGGACACCATGACTTTAAATTAATACCTTTATTGGGTTAACAGAACAGTGTAGGTACGTACAGTGTGTGTGTAAATTGTTCTTACCATTATACAAGGTGTAACTGAAATAACACAACCTGAAAAGGGTTGTACTCAACATTATGAAAAACATTTACCTACAACGGGGACCAACTCTGAAATATGAAAAAAATCTACTGTTCCGTAAAATTTTGATCGTGGTAGTATTGCACTTTTGTATGGAACAGCCGTCCTTTTTTTATATTTCATATAGTAAAATTTGACAATATTAATTTAACCTAACACACTATACTGTGACTTGACCCTTTTGAACCCGAAGTCACAAAAGGTAGTGATGCCAACAATGATCTCAATGGCGTAATGCGCATAAGTTATTGTGGAGACATTTAATGAATACCTATTTGTGACGTCATAATAATTTATGAGATAAATAAGGTTCGCTAACAATAAGGTATTTATAGTTAGGCATTGCGGTTTTCGTGAAATGCCCATTTTCAGGAGTTGGCGAATGGTGTGGAAGGCCTTCAATGCGCCAAGTCTTTGTGCCATTTATGCCACGGACTCTACTATTAACATGATGACTTTACTGGGCGTAACTATTCAAAAAGTACCATCAAATCGAAAAGAAGAAGAAGTCTTTGTATTTACTTTGGAACAAATATTTGTATGATCTGCAAGTAGTTGTTCCGGGTCTGGGTGTTAGTGTATGTGAGTTTCTATGTTTGTAAACGCACCCACGATACAGGAAGAAATTCTTAGAGGGTGCAACGTTTTTAAAAAAAAAAAAAAAAGTTATCAGACGGTGATACCTATACATATAATTGTACATAGACATAAACACAATGCTTGCCAGTCACACAGGTCACATTACATTAAGCCAAAGGAGGGCAGACTGAGAGTTCACAATAACATCGAACTTAATTTGTATACCTCGATCCGTCGAGCAATTCCAATTCTTCTTTAAAAAGGTATGTATAGCTTGAAGCATTGTCCGTAATTAAAGCAAATAACGCAAGCCATGCAGAAATGCAGTAAAGGACGAAATGAATAATAATATGTGCCTGCCATTCAATTATTATCCATTTTAAAATCATTTTCCCCAATGGAATGGCACAACAGAGATTTCAAAATATTTTAAAGCCCGGGCTTCATCGAGATGTCTTTATTATATGTAAGTTATAGTTATATAAATGTATTATACTCGTAGACCTTCCGGAATAAAATGCTCTAAATGATGGGGTAAACCGCATCAAAATCTGTTGCGTAGTTTAGAAAAACAACGCGGTCACAGACAAACTCGAAAAGTGACTTTACTTTAAACAGATACCTGTAGAAGACGAAATTGCTGATTAAATGAAAGGGTAATAACCAGCGCAGGTCACACTGAGACCTGCCAGGATTGCGGGAAAGTCCGAAAGGGATACCGGGACCTTGGCAACAGGCAACTGAAGGAACACGGGTGGGTTTTAGTCAGTAAAAGTCTGACACGCCCTTCTGCTCCACTCAGAGCGGGAGAAGTCATTTGATGACATCCCACCATCAAAAAAAAAAAGTTCACACTGAGAACGAAGCGAAACGAAACTAACTTCGTTACTTTTATAGCATTTGGAAGAAAGACAACCTGATACCTGTAAAAGCACATGACGTAGTTCTCTTCACCGTCTCGGATAGATCTGCAAACACTGAAAATTACACATATGCTTCTCATTTAATTGTGAGAATCATACTTAAGACCTCGCACAATATACAATCACCAACGTCACAGATTATACTGTGACTGGTGATTGTATATTGTGTAACAGTACCAAGCAATACCTATAAGCAATACCGTGCCAGCAATAGCAAGCAAGTGACCCGCTAACACTCCATTCCGTCACAAAAGGGGCACGTAGGGGCACGTAGGAATCTCTCCCGGCGTGCACGCATGACCTGCGTTTATATCTTGTTTACACTGTTTACCCATCTGAATAAAGATGGCGGTTGAAAAATACGGTGCGTGGTTTTAGAAAGCAGTGTTCGATTTTCTTGTAGTGTCGTTTCAAGGAATCGAACGCTTCCTGTCTATTACGATTGAGGTGGGAAAGAAGAGCCTAGCTGTAGGCTAAGTGGTCACTTTCTTACTCTTCGTAGCACTTTCGTCAGAGAGGTCGTGGTCTTCATGTAGTTTCTTGTCCAGGAACTGATGTAATTCGCCTCACGATTTCTCGCTATCTACTCCGATTTTTGTGTTTTTCTCTGATACAACGGATCGTCTACTGCGGGTTTAATATGGTCAGTCCATCTTAGGTGATTTTTAACCGACGAAAAAAAAAGGTGGAGGTTCTCAAGTCGACACGTATAGTTTTATTTTTTTACGTGTTGTCTTTCTCCTACCCATAATCCAATTTATTTGGGGTCGGCGCAACATGTCGCTTTGATCCATATTTCTCATAGTATTATATATTAGCCGTCATCTGGGTAGTCAACCCCTTTCTAGCCATTGGTGATTTTATTTTATAGATACGAAATTATATGTTGATTTTGATTTTTTACGACGTCAACATGATGTTGACTCACGACGTCACAGTTCTTAAAAACTAAACGAATCGATGCTTACATCAATCAAGCTTTCGTAAAATAAGTTACTGCTATTATAACATTTAAAATTACATGTTTCGTATCAATCACCATAAAATGAACAGAGTTGATATAATAAATTAATCAACAACATAATATGTTTCATGGTTTTATCACATAAACATCATAAAGCACTTTATTTATCTACCTCATCGTAAATACGAACTGATTTAAAACAAAAATGCTGATGAAATATCATAGGTTTTACAATATTAACTCAATAAATTTCCTATTAAAGTCAAAAATTCCGATAATAATGCTTCCGAAATTAATTTTGGACACAAAGCACATGAAAACATATCTTCCGTTTCATATATCGCTTTGTAGCGCGTAAAAACGGAAATTGGTATTTGTAAAACAGTCCATTAAATACGTAAATGTTAAATGTATTTTAATGATTTAAGTTACGATTTCCAATTATAATTATTACCTTTTGTTTGAAATTATGACGCAAATAAAGTGAACTTTAGTAAAACGATGTAAATGGCAAATTAAAACAAACAATAGGTCCGTTAATTCAAAGTGAAACGGTTGATTCTAGATGTCTATCAATCATTTACATTGACATTAATTTAACTGTAGAACGAAATATTCAAAACAATAATATTAATGTCATTGAAAATGTAGGCTTATGGTAAACAGGTAGAACACGCAAATTGAACAATGAATTGTGTCTATCAGTTATAGTATTTGACTTAATAAATAATAATGATGATGTTCATGGACATGTCTAAGCTTTGGCAAAAAATATTATACTAGAACTTAGTTTGACATCAAAACAACACAAAAGTATTTTAGTATTAGATAGTTAAAGAACTCGATAAGTCAAAGCATCGCTGGTTTCAATCAGGGCATTTAATCCTCTTCTCGATCTGCGGGTATGGTGAAATTCGAAAATCATTCACATCCACAAGCTATCCGCCGCAAATCGAAATACAGTCGAGAAAATGCGTCGATGACACCTGTCAGTTGAACAATTTCTAGTAGTAATAAGGATCAAATTCACATAACACATATTTAAGTATGAAAACGGCAGGATTGTAATTACCAATAAACACACAATATGCGGAACAGCAGAGAAGATAAACATATTTCCTGGCCGTAATATATACTCATCACGTCCTCACAGAATCTCTTCGCTCGATAGCTAATACCTGTTCCAAGCATTTTATCCGAGGTACGATCAAGATAAAGTAAATTATGATTTATAGAGGTGTGCGAGTAATACGGGATAGCCAGGGGTCGACACGACGATCCGACCTGCTTTGCCGTGTTTGCATTTTGAGCATTTGCAAAGTACGGCGTGAACGGTAAATTATTCGGCTTTCAATACGTACTGACATTAGACTAAATTAACTGTTATATTCACTGTTTTCGGCTTTTATTGGTGAATACGAACGGTTTACTTTTTTTTTTAAAGATCTTTAATGGTGAATACAAAATTACTTATTACAATTTTACTTCCGTTTTTTTTATTTTGTCGACTACACCAAGCCTGCCATGCAGTCATCTATCACCAATTGCGTCACCAGCCGTGATTGTGGTGAAAATTAGGTGGCCATTTTACTGTATAGTGGTAAAGGAAGTAAACAGAAGTCGACGTTTATTTCTAATCTTATGTAAACAAAATTTACGGTTGCTCTAAATACAGTATTTGTGTAAGTAAACAAAACATTTCTACCAATATTTCCCCCTCAATAAATTACATCGATAAAAGAATATCCCTAACCGCTGATGAATATTCATCGCTCTTTATATGTATAGAGACAGTGTCACTGCCAATATTGGGTAAGGCTTCGACCACATCGGCCCATCAATTATGTCGTTCGCGATCTAACCCTGTGTCCATCTGCGTACCATTTGTACACGTCAGGCCTACCTAGACACGCACACCATACCAAAAAGCCTGCCATACAAAAATCAACCTACAATCTTGGAAATTAAAGTTTATTTTCCTTGTGGAGGGTCATTGTAGATCAACACGCGGGATCGTAATTCGACCATGGTGACAAAACAATCATTAATTAGATTAGACGCTCGGTATTCGGCAAATCATTGGCCGAACGCCGAACGTAGACGAAATGACAGGGCGTTTGTTTTGTGGGCTTCGGTAACAAAGGGAGTTATCGGGAACGTCACTTTTCTTACTTTGTGATGTTATGTGGAATAAAATACATTATAATTTATAATTATATAGGTATTAGATATTGTGATATTAGAGAGGAGATGGGAGATTTAGGAAAAGTCAATTATAAATCCATCAACAAGTATTTTTATCTAAAGTAGGAATTAATCAAACATGTAGAAAAAAAACGTGTTCTGATACATTTTTCGAGGGAAGTTGCTATTGAATTTCCCAGTTAAAATATTTTATAGCAACACAATTACGACTTTTAACACAATACCATTCCATCATACTATAGGTAATTAATACCTACATAGGTACCTACCTACAATGCAACTTTATTTGTAAATGAAACAAGCATAATACACTTATTTCACTTCCTAAGGCACCTGCATTAAGAGAGAGAAACACGCAGATAGACTGAAAGTAATAGAGGAAGAGCTAACCATTAATAGTTCAGTGAAGAGGGGACAACAACGTCTAAACAACGTGCGTAAATGGATTCCTTCTCTGAAATCCAAAGAAGGACGAACTTCTTCCAATAGAAAAGAGCTAGTGGAGACTGCTACAGAGTTTTATGAAGATTTATACCAACGTAGAGACGAAATTAATAATACCCTAGCAACAATCGGACCCGATGAGGTAAACATAGAAGTGCCAATATTTATGGAAAGCGAAATAATGAATGCTATTCTGTCTCTAAAATCCTTAAAGAGCCCGGGAGAAGATGGCATTACCAATGATATACTTAAAACTCTAATAGAACCACTGTCGCCTATTATTACAAAATTGTTCAATAATATCTTGACATGTGGAAATATACCTACGGAATGGGAGACATCAATCATAACACTGTTGTACAAGAAAGGAAATCCTGAGGACATAGGAAATTATAGGCCTATAAGCTTATTACAGACTACATACAAATTATTCACGCAAGTATTGCTTAAAAGAATTATGCCAACTCTAGAATTTAATCAACCTAAAGAGCAAGCTGGTTTCCGCCCGCGGTTCTCTACAGTCGATCATATATTTACTGTGACACAAATCATCGAAAAGTACGAAGAATACGGGAAAAGGCTCTACATTGCTTTCGTTGATTATTCGAAGGCTTTTGATTCAATCGGGCATTTAGCTCTTTGGAAAGCCTTAGACCAACAAGGAGTGCCACAAAAGTACATAAATATATTAAAGGAAATTTATAAAAGAGGTAAAGCCAAAGTCAAATTAGAGAGACAAGGAAGACATTTCGAAGTACAACGTGGAGTCAGACAAGGCGACCCGATATCACCGAACCTTTTTACTGCTCTCCTCGAAACCATTTACCGCAATTTGGAATGGGACTCTGTGGGGATCAACATTAATGGAGAAATACTAAATCACTTACGCTTCGCTGATGACATCGTACTGATCTGCGACAACCACACACACCTAGAATACATGTTACAAACTCTAGATAAAGAGAGTAGAAAATGTGGGCTGACTATGAATCTGGAGAAAACTCGCTGGATGACCAACGGAGAAAACATACCAATAGTAATATCATCTAAGGAAATAGAGTACGTGGAAGAGTATGTATATTTGGGACAGAGAATCACGTTCAAGGAGCAAACTGCGGGCGAAGTAGAGCGTAGAATAAAAATTGCTTGGAAAAGATATTGGTCATTGAAGCACATTTTCAAATCCAAGCTACCAATCAAACTGAAGAAAAAAGCATTCGAATCTGTCGTGTCTCCCACACTACTCTACGGATGCCAGAGCTGGGCACTAACAAAAGAAAGTATCAATAAACTCCAAGTTTTCCAGCGGGCCGTCGAACGAAGTATGTTGGGACTAAAACTGCGAGACAGAATTCGGAACTCCCAAATCAGAACGAGCACCAAACTAGTAGACGTAGCAGACTTAGCATGTAGGCTAAAATGGCGATGGGCAGGTCACGCGGCGCGAGCGGACGACGGACGTTGGAGCGAGCATGTGCTGCACTGGTGGCCCCGCGGCGAGGTGCGTCGCCGAGGTCGCCCGCGCCGCCGCTGGGGCGACGACGTCGCGCGAGTCGCTGGACCTACTTGGACCAGGACTGCCAAAGATAGGAAATTATGGAAATGCATGGAGGAGGCCTTTGCCCGATTTTGGGTACCCAAAACTAATAAATAATAATCTAGTATAATAATTAATCTAATATAATAATTAATCTAATATAATAATTAATCTTATATAATAATTAATCTAATATAATAATTAATCTTATATAATAATTAATCTAATAATATAACCAAAAACTTTTAATCTAATACTATTTGAATTAAACTAAATTGCTATTAGCGTATATTGATTGAATTAACATACTCAATAATAATCCTAACTATTCCTGTTTTATCAAACTCTTTTCAATCTATTGTTGTTATATTATAATAAGAAATGTTGTAAAAATGTAATTATGTTGGGAATAAACGGCTTTTTATTTTTTATTTATTTATTTATTTTATTAAGGCACCTGCCACACCGCCGGCGATTAACGAGTAGAGCTAGCAACGAGCAGCGAATGCACGACGGCGACGAGCGATCACTTGCTGGGAGCGAGCACGGCCTACTGTCACATGCCTCAAGTCACACATTTTATATTACTCAATCAATCTGCTTAGCCTTTTCCCGCGAGAAGCACGGCTGGAGCGACTGCCTATCTGACCTCCACAACCCAGTAACTTAGTAATACGATTACCCCTTGGTAAGTCTGGTTGTCAGATTTTCGGGCTTCTGACGACACATATCGATTGTCAAAGATCCACGAATGACAGCCGGGACCAACGGCTTAACGTGCTGTCCGAGGCACGGAGGAGTCTCGGTATGTAAAGATGGTTACCTACCTATCCACGGACCAGACCCGGCAAGCGTAGCTTAACTTGATTGATCGACCCATGCGGCTGTTATTACTTAGCCACGAGCTCCTTACATTTTATATGACTAAACTGTGATAAAAATGTGTTGTTCGCCCCGCTGGTATGCGTATATACGAAACGAGAAGTCTCTCAGCGAGTGTTCTGCCCGCCAAGTGAGCGTCTCTGGGCGAGTACAAACGAGTACTCACCGGCAGTGTATAAATATAATAATTATGTAACTCTTTTTCTTACGCAGGACCTACAATCTTTCATAAGTTTCTTGAGCGAGAAAATCGTTGATAGCTAGTCGCTCGTCGGTGGTGGGACAGGACCTTAAGCATCTGATAAAATATGAATCGCATAAACAAAACTTCCGCCTGCAAAATGTTAAGCTGCTATATGAAATTCAAGTGACTAAACAAATAGCTAATTTGTATGTACGGAACCTTTTACATTGTCTGTCCTACCTATGCTTGCTTAGGGTATGGACACAAAGACTGTGCCGCGAATGTTTTGTAGTTACACACTGTTTTGTAAAAGAGAGTTATGTTTGTTTGTTCGCTTGATAGTTGTGGTTGGACTCGGTTTGTTATCCACAAAAGTAGGTGAAAGTGAAACACGTGGTTTAGGGCCGACACACATAAAAGCGTTGCGCCGTCGTTGTATCGCAAAAATCAGCAACGGCACCCTAAGATTTTCTTCTGGAAATGCCCGAAACTTCTGCGTTGCGAAGTCACACCGTCTCGGACCTTAATTAAAATGTTGGTAGTATTAAACGTCGTGTTAAACATGAAGAATAATGTATGTAGAATTGCATCGTATCATTGCCGAACATTAAAAAAATTAACCTTATTAATGCGAAAACTTTTACTTTAACATTCATTTTGATTGAGTGTTAAATCTTTGTATGAAATAAATTATAATTAAATAAGTCGATTCTGTAAAATGCCGCATATCCCTTTTTGCCCTTTAGGCATCGATATGTTTACAAAATTATATTTGAATAGTCTTTTATGCCAACATTTAAAACATCGCAGGTCGCAAAAAATTTCACTATAAGTACTATTTTTTTTGGGATAATGTTAGGATACATACCAATAGTGTATAACCAAGTTTGCAGCTTCGACATATTGACGCGTGGGCGACATTCTACTAACACAGTGTACTACCAAAATGATCAATTTCGTGATTATGTAAACCAACACAGGCCTTTATTTTATGGAAATTAATAACCCACAAAATATAGAGCCGGCTTTGATTAAACAAACGATGCAAATAGAACCCTCTCAATTTCTGAAGGCTTCCGCACATTGATGGCAAAACATGGATTAATTCAGCCTGGGCCAAATCAGCGTTGCCTGATTTAAACTAAAATACCCAGAGACAAGGTAACAAATTGCAACATGGAAAAATCAACATGTTTTTAAGAAAAATAGCAACAATTTCATGTTCAATAAAGGAAAGAGATAAATAATAGACACAAAAAAACCGTCCAAATGCGAGTCGGACGTGCGCACGAAGGGTTCCGTACCATTATCTATAAAAACAGCAAAAAAACGTTTGTTGTATGGGAGCCCCCTGAAATATTTTACATAACATACATAATCAGCCTTTAATGTTCGCACTGCTGGGACACAGGCCTCCTCTTTGAAGGGAGTGGATCGTAATCTACCACGCGGGCCCAGTGCGGGTTGGTAGACGTCACATGTCTTCGAATTTTTGGTTGTAGGACATGCCGGTTTCCTCACGATGTTTTCCTTCACCGTTTTGAGAGCAGTGGTGATGTAATTATATAAAATATTCAATATACAAATCTAAGGAATTCAGAGCTCGTCCATGATGAAATGACGCGCCCCTCTCCTTTATTAGTATATGAATACTACTGTAAAATTCGGTAGTGGGGCGCGTCATTTCAGCTTAGACTCGCTCCACTTAAGCTATATATTATTAGATTATATTTTTCAACCCTGGGGCCAAACACTAGAATGGAATAAAACCGACGAGTTCGTACAAGTGTGCAAAAGAAATATATTTACTTACGTTCTCATCTTGACTTAGGAAACGTCACTTGCGGGATTTATCGGCCAAACAATTGAGCCCAATTCGATTCCAAGGTACTTATAGACTGGGTTTATTTGAAGACATATCGAAAGAGCTTCTTGATTGTTTTGGAACTTCATACAACATAACATTACGTCTGTTGTCCCCAAAGAGTAAGGCAGAGTTGTACCTATACATAACTGGTGAAATATGGGTTTACCTCATCATCTGCCTAGCCTTTTCCCAACTATGTTGGGGTCGGCTTCCAGTCTAACCGGATACAGCTGAATACCAGTATTTTACATGGAGCGACTGCCTATCGGACCTCCACAACCCAGTAACTGGGTAATACGATACCCCTTGGTAAGACTGGTTGTCAGACTTTCGGGCTTCTGACGACCCGTAACGACTGTCAAAGATCCACAAATGACAGCCGGGACCAACGGCTTAACGTGCTGTCCGAGGCACGGAGGAGTCTCAATATGTAAAGATGGTACCTATTATAGGTAAACGCACAATGACATGTCGCCAGTTCTGTTTAAGTCACAGGGCTACACCTCAAGCTATACATTTCCAGTTTATACCGATCTCGCATTGTATAGGATTTCCGTACAGTACGAGGTCAGCTTATACTGGAAATGTATACTTTGATGTGTAGCCGTGTGTAGCTACTAGAGGGCGAGCCTCTAACTATCAACCGAGCACAAATTCAGACTCCGGGCTGCCACTAAAAAACTTATGAAAACCCCAATAATTACGTTAGCCTACCCTGGGAGTCGAACCCAGGATCTCATGCTCAGCTCAACTTTATACCTGTATTTAATAGAGATTGGTAGAAGTGTAGCACATCGATACACAGTGGCTATTCGATTCCATTCCATGTCATAAGGGGTAAGCCGTTTATACCTCGACATAAAGGATAATCCTTTTACCTTGCACAGGCTTTAAGACCGGGTTGTTTCAAATTGTTTTCCAATCGGCGGTCAGTGGTAGACTTTGACCCGAATACTTAAAAACAGTTTTGATTTGGTATATCAGAAAATCTTTTGAAGAGTAGGTATTAAGACATGGTGAGATAAAAAAAACGAAATAGTTATATATCGGTTTGATGCTGTTTTTCTGCTGTAAATAAACTTGAGAACCTTGTGGCTAAGTAATAGCAGCCGCACGGGTCGATCCATGAGGTTAAGCTATGCTTGCCGGAGTTGGTCCGTGCCTCGGAAAGCATGTTAAGCCGTAAGGCGGTTCACACACGACACAGCGCACCGCCGCGGTCTCGAACAATTCGACCGCGCGGTCGGGCGGTGTACGTGTGTTAGGCATCAGCGGATTTAATACAGGCCAATGCGACGTGAGATCCGCTTCACCACCTACCGCGGCGGTGCGCAGTGCCGTGTGTTAATCGCCTTAGTCCCGGCTGTCATTCGTGGATCTTTGACAGTCGTCAGAAGCCCGAAAGTCTGATAACCGGTATTACCATATTCAGGTATCATTATTACCCAGTTACTGGGTTGTGGAGGTCAGATAGGCAGTCACTCCATGTAAAATACTGGTATTCAGGTGCATCCGGTTAGACTGGATGCCAACCCCAACATAGTTGGGAAGACTGTCATTCTGAATTTCGACAGATCATTATTTCGACAGCATCTCAATTTCGAAACACAATAGTTCGACGACTCATTGCTTCGACAGAACACATCTTCGAAGAACACTACTTCGACAGACCATACTTCGACAACACACACCTTCGAAGAACACTACTTCGACAAAACACTACTTCGGCGGACCTCTATTTCGACGGCACGTACCTTCGACATAATACTTAAGTAAAACAATCGCTTACGAGAAAAATAAAACATTTAATTTTGACTACCAGTCCAAAAAAAAAATGACAACTTCGATATGAATGATTGGTTTGAATGAAAGTGATTTACTGGTACTTATCAATGAAACTTAGACACACACATAGAGAGTTTAATGATACGATTTAAAAAAAAACAAATCAAATTGAAATTAATACCCTAGACATAAGGGATATAAAAAAAACACGTTGTATACTGCTGCCGTAATTTTGTTGCACATATTAACTAGAAGGTCACCTATCAGCAGGAATCACTTGACTATTACAAAAATTAGCACTTTAAAGCTTAATATTTTGCAAACGGCTCCCTGAATCAAAAAGGCTGGGCAGATTGATCCATTAGTTTTATTCAGAAAACAAGCACATAAATCCATTATTTTTGTCTCAAAAAGCCTTTACCTACATTTTGGCTAAGGTTTTGATATTGATTTTATACGGTAGAAGTACACAAACATAAATGCAATAGGCTCGCCTCTTGCATAGGACTTAAACATAACTGGTGAAATGTTTGTATACATACTAAAGGTGCACCTCTGCTTGAACCTTCGGTTCCCCGAAGGGTACAGGCGTGATGTTATGTATGTTAAGTTCATAAAACTCCGCTCTTTTTAAAGATCCATGAATATTTCCATAGGAAATAAAGAGGGTAGATACCTATATATAAAACAAATACATAGCACTTCACCTGCCGTCAAATCCATAGCAGTTCACCTGCCATGTAAATTGTCTAGTTTTCTTTTAATGTTTCAATGTTTTTTTTTTGTATATTGGCACCCAGCTGTTTATGTTCTGTAATGTACCTAATTAGTTATAATTTAACCGTGTTTTTGTATGTTGTGCTGTCTTTTGTGTGCACCAAATAAACGTTTTATCTATCTATCTATCTATCTACCCAACCTTTTACCACCATAGTTCACCAATAAGTTCGTTATCATTTGATATACTTTTTTGTGATGTTCGAAGTACAAGGCATATACGCCAGTGAACATTCTAGCCACATTAATCATATCCTAACTGAAACACGTAGCAAACACAAATAATAATTCATATTCGTATTACATATTACACGCTATGTAGTTACCATTTGTAGTACAACGTATCTTTTGCTGTCGTTTCAAAAGATTAATTATTATCTTTGCATTTTTATGCTTTCTTTGCCGAATAATCTGTAAAAAATGAATATTTGTAGAAAAGATACCTAGTAAGCTACTTACGACTTTTTTCCATCATTATAAGGTTTTATACAATCATCGTACAGTGTAGATACGAAATAAATAAGGATACAGTGGGTCAATCAATATTGGTTAGTTGTATGAACGTAAATTAAGCAAAAGGAGTATTTAAGGATCGTTCCAGGTGCATTCTATAGTTTCTGCCAACCCCGATATTGATTGTTTTTAAGACCCATATTTGCCAAACGCGATAAAAATATATAACTGCAGGTAAAAAAACGTTGTAATCAGATAACACGACTAGATTGCGCGCGGCTAACGTTCCCAAAAGACAGAAAAATATACGTACATAAGTGAAACGGTTGTATTTGGTGACACAGCTACCGCGGCTACACAAAAACACGATAGTTTTATTTGACAAAACTCGGCTGGTAACTCAATATCTGTCAGCGAAACTAGAATTTCCCAGGCGGAGGTTGGGAAATAAAATAAAACTCACAATGGCGCGCCAACAGCATTTTAGGGGTAATGCACAAGTAGGGTGTAACGTACGCGGGCGTACGTACTCGCCAGTATACGCGATCCTTTATATCTTCGAGAACATTTCCTACGTTTCGTACGTGGTTTTCAGAGGAAGAAAAATGCTTTGTAATAATCTTTTTAATATCAAATTCTCGTTACTTTTATTACATGCAGACTCGAATTCGTGGATTCAATAAAGATCTAATATTCCAAATTTCATTTCACATTTGGCAGAAGGAAACTAGATTATTGTTAATTTCTTATTCTATAAGATGATAATTTATAAGTATGGGGAGGAAATTCTTGCGAAGTATTAGGAAGTGATTTGTCATTTGTGGTGTGGGTGGGGTGAATTTCCTTACCCATCCCTCTATTAAAAATTAAAAAGTAATTATCTAAAGTTAACAAAGTAATGTAAGCTATATATTTATTTCGACATTATATCTGCATGTTATGAATGAAGTAGTAGCAAAGAAACATAAAACGTAATTTCTTACTGCGTAACATTTTGTTGACCGAAAAAACGCGACTCTACCGATGTGTAAAACCGGTAAAACCCTATGCGTACTAACGCGCAACACTTTTCTCCGGTTCAGCTTACATGTCAGTATAGCCACCGCGCTCCCTAGTTTACGGAAGCGCGTATGCCGCTAAAATCAACATTTTTTTTATTAAACTGAAATACCATACCGTTCTATCGGAATAGCTATATTTTTTACAAAAATGGGATCGTTATTGCCTAACAGTATTTATTTTGAATTTGGTAATGGACTCTCTGACATTCTAGCTACTGCAAAATGCAAAATACGTCGATAAAATCAACAGAAATATGTAAAAAATTACATCACGCAGTGCCTGTATTCCCCGAAAGGTTAGGCAGAGGTGTATTTGCTAGTTAAACATAAGTCGCATGTGGGGTGCAATTATGTAAAAGCTTAACAAATTCAGAATATTTATAAATCCATGCAAAATTATTCACAAAGTCGCGCCTCTCGGGTACATATTACACGAGTACACCGCGTAATATGCAACGCGCCCAGTATTTTACGCGACGACCACGTGTTGTCAGCGAACACAACCGAGGCGGTGTGAACACGCTTAACGTTCCAAACGAATGGCCTCTAAAAATACGTGGCTCATTAACCGTAGCGCACTGAAAATTAATTGTGTATAACGTAACATAATATAGGCGTGTCATCGGCTTCCCTCGCAAAATGGGTGCGCTCTCACCGCGCAAGTTGTCCCATTTCAATTAACACGATACGACTAATTTGGTCCTCGGCACCGCTCCTTGGTGATATATGTCCCTTATCCCAACCTAATTAGTTTGGCGGTAGCTCATACGAACCCTGCGTTAATAATTTCTAATTTAAAGCTAGTCTGCCCTATGGTGGGACGAAGTTCAGCTGAGCTGTCGAGTGCTATGAATTAATCAGGGAACTTTTCGAGTTGGTCAAGCTTCTTGGTGCTTGACAGGAGTAGGGGAGTGAGGTTTAACTATGTTCGAAGTAAGTTAGCTAATACTTGCTCTTAAGTAGTATTTGACTAGTTTACTTCATAAGAAATGATCATTAATGTACATTTACCCCGAACTAACGGTTGAAGGGTACGCCGCCACGCTAAGTGCTTGTACAACTTCGCATCTTGCTCTCCATTGGAAGTTTTAAGAGGAACTGATATTAATGTTTAGGTATAACATTATTGAAAATTATGAACTTCATTTTAACACACATAACATCCCGCCTGTTATCCCGAAGGGTTAGGCAGAGAGGTGCACCTATATTACCTACCACCCACATTTCGCCAGTTATGTTTAAGTCCGGGCACAAATCCAGACACCAGTCTGGTACCTACTGAGAAATTCCTAATGAAAAAACCCAATTTCACCAATTTATTAATTTTACTTTAAATCTATAATTATTGATTCAATGAAACAGCCGACATTTTTCCAGTTGACATTATTGTTAGGTTAATTACCAAGAAAAACCGTTACAATACAACCACATCCAGAATCCACATTTTGTTATACAGACCTACGTATAAAAATCCATAACACAAACCCCGAAATAATGTACCTAAGCCTATGAATGATACTCCAAAGTCCTCACCAACATAAAAATAAAAGAAAGGCACTAGTGTTTCCCTGAGAACCGAGACATCTGGCCGAATTGTCCCCACGCCGAGAAATCTTAGTCAGGATTGTTTACCGCGACACTTATTATCTGTACCTTTTGTCTATGTTCTGTGCTTTGTTTCGCTTTCATTTAATTAGGATTTCCAGTAGGTATTTTTGTATCACACGAAATACGTACGAACGTTTTCATACAACCTATTCACTCAATGTCGCAATGTTTAATTTTCACATTTAACATTGTTATTTTCTGAATTATGAACAAAGCAAGGATACTTAATTTGTTCGGTATATTCGGTTCGGATACTAAATCGGTCCAGTAGTTTAGACTGTAAAACTTAACAAACTAACTCACATATACAGCCAGATTCCAGATCCCTTCGTCTCTTCTGTAGTCGGTTTGAAGTCTCTGGTATATTTGACATAAAACCAAAACAGCTTCCTCATATTTTTACCAGCCAGCAATATATAGGTATAAAAAGGTTGTACATAAATACTCCAATAGGAATATTTCACCGTTAACTAAACCCACATGAAGACTTGCTCGTCCTCTGTCATATTAGGTTCTAATCCCTTCACTGATGAAGTAAGGGCACTTATCCAATTAATTTGTCTGCCTATTCCTTCGTTCATTAGAGGCATTACGTTGTAAATTGAGTCAAACTATGTTATAGTTTACTTGAACGAAACTGTTCGAAGATAACGAGGAAATCTGGTGATAAGAAATGTTAACAATTTTATGAATAAAGACTTAGGAAAGTAGGCACCATTTTAGGATTCTAATAGTCTGGTTTTAGACAGAATCCTAACAGGTAAATGCCTAAAGTAATATCGAAGTTCATACTTAAAAAAAATAACACATCTAATGCTAAGTATAGTTGTTCTGTGGCGTAATATTTCTTATAAAATCTTATATTTTAATAACTTTATTAAAACATTATATGGTGCATAAAATGTCATTTAATATTAAAAAAAATTAAAACTACTATTAATTGTCTACTAATTATTTTATTATGTAGGTACCGGTTATATTTCATATCCTATATTCACAATCCTATATTTCATATCATTATTTTGTTGCCTCTACTAGAAAGCACTTTATCCCCAGATCGATTATTTTCCACGAATTCGAGTACCTACCACTACTGTCAAAGTGGTAACACGAACTCGTCGATATACGAGTACGAGAGATTCGAACAGACGAAGTGGATCAATTATTCGTATTCCTATTATTCATGAAAAAACTACACTAGCTTTGGCATCATATCACCGCTTCACATCAAAACTTATATAATTAATAGCGAATGCTGTCAGCAGTTCGGATATTAGCGTAAGCTGGTATTATCGAACTTCGACAATTTATTACAAGCCCCAACTTTGATATGATCGATCTAAAAACACGGGACGGGGACTGTGACTGATTCTATTACATTATCAGTAGACTAGAAGTGTTATGGAGGAGCTCGCGGCTAAGTACTAACAGCCGCACGGGTCGATCCATGAGGTTAAGCTACGCTTGCCGGGGTTGGTCTGTGAATGGGTGACCATCTTCACATATCGAGATTCCGCCGTGCTTCGGAAAGCACGTTAAGCCGTTGGTCCCTGCTGTTATTTGTGGATCTTTGACAATCGTTACGGGTCGTCAGAAGCCCGAAAGTCTGACAACCAGTCTTGCCAAGGGGTATCGTATTACCCAGTTACTGGGTTGTGGAGGTCAGATAGGCTGTCGCTCCATGTAAAATACTGGTATTCACCTGCATTCGGAGAGACTGGAAGCCGACCCCAATATAGTTGGAAGGCTAGGCAGATGATGATGAAATGTTATGCGGCCTACCCAAATGTACCTACCTTCTTCAGTAGGTATTATTTGTCGAGTCGTTGAGGTCCTTAAAATAGTTTGCCGTGTATAACGGAACACAGCGAGGCTTCAGCGGGTTCTGAGTTGAGCTACATGATTCCTGACACATGCGTGCACTGTCTGGACAAGTCCACTCAAATCTGTTTGGTTCTTTCCTCAAAAGACCTGTTGTGCTATTCTGTAAAAATCTGACTGTGAAAATTTTGGTGAAGTGAGCTTGGAGTGAACTGTCACTGCCTTAGCATCAGTAGGTATCGATGACAATGACAGCTCACTCCACGCTCACTCCACCTAAGTTTTCACGGTGAGATGGGTACAAAATAGCAATGCTGGTCTCATCTTGTTTTTTTTATGAACAGAAATAAAATCATTTATTAGATTACTTTATCATTTACATCGTTATTGTTGTCATGAGCGAGCTGAATAATAACTAACATAAATTCATGAAACATTAACCATCATATTTCGAACCAGTGTCATACATAATTATACGATGCAAATTATAACTTCAAAATTGAAGCATCACCTATGAAAAACAAGTCAGACAAAATAAACGTACATATTATTTGATTTAATTTATGAGGTGACTGTACCAATGATTCATTCAACATAATCAGCCTATAATGTTCCCACTGCTAGGACACAGGCCTCCTCTCTGTGAGAGGGAGTGGGCCATAATCCACCATGCGGACACAGTGCGGTCCCTTCTTAGAATTTTCGGTTCTACGGCATGCCGGTTTCTTCATGATATTTTCTTTCACCATTTTGAGAGCAGTGAGATAATTGTCTGCCCGGGTTCGAACTCACAACCTACTCCCGACTCGTAAATCGGGACCGATACCACAGAGCCACCACTCATCATCATCATCATTTCAGCCGAAAGACGTCCACTGCTAGACATAGGCCTAGCCACCGCCACTTAGACCGGTTCTGTGCTTCTGGCATCCAGCGCATTCCCGTGGCCTTCACCAGGTCATCGATCCACCTTGTGGGGGGGCCTTCCAACGCTACGTCTTCCGGTACGCGGTCGCCACTCCAAAACTTTTCGGCGAGCAATGTACCCTGCCCACTGCCACTTAAGTTTGGCAATACTTCGGGCTATATCGGTTACCTTGGTTCTCCTGCGGATCTCTTCATTTCTGATTCGATCACGCAGGGAAATTCCGCATAGCCCTTTCCATTACCCTTTGAGTGACTTTCAGGGCCGCCAGTGCTCACAACAAATTCGAATATTTATGGCAGGGACAAGGTTCCTGCTATAGGGACCAGGCAGTAAAAGTATCAAGAAAATTAGTAGGCAATCAAAAACACAAGTCTAATCAATATTCAAGGCGGCAGTTCAGAATTAGAGCAAGACACTTGTAATGTATTTAAAATGCAAAGCATTCTTAATGTATTCCGTAAATAAATCTCATCTAAAACTAATCAGATAGTGGTTTTACAGAGGTTAATCTCTGAAACCACTCGGTGATTTGAATAATTCCGTCAGACTTGGAACTTGTGTAGGGACTATAAATATGTATATAAAAGTAAATCGGACTGAATACGAAGTGGAGTGGTTTACTTGTAACATACAAAAAGGTAATTTATCCAAGGTTAGTGATTCTATGTATATAAAAAGCTGAAGTTTTAGGTAAAAGCTTCTGAAACCCACTCGTGTATAGCTGTGTACGTATTTGTACGTGAACTCTCTGTCTCTCTTCCTAGCTATGTATCCCACATGGTGCTGGGGTCAGCTTTCCTGGTCTTTCTCTTACATTTCGCTCTATCCTCGACATCGTCTTCGAATACCTGACACTCCTTCATGTCCTTTAGCACTACAGCCTTCCATCTTGTTTTGGGTCTGCCTCTGGGTCTTGGACTGGGAATGGTAAGCTGTAGCGCCAAGTTCCCTACGTATTCTGGCGGTCTCCTTTTTACGTGACCAATAGCATCGCAGCCTACTCTCTTGCATCTTGTCGGCGATATCGCGCACGCCCAGGCTTCCTCGCACGTACTCGTTACGGATTTTATCAAGCCTGGTAACGCCACACATCCACCTCAACATTTTCATTTCAGCTACTTGCATGGTATGCATGTTCTTTTGGGTTGTGGCCCACGTTTCGCTGTATTTGTACGTGAACAATCATCTTATATTTCGGGATGGTATATAAGGTGTCAGAAAAAAAAATCTGCTGTTCCCTACGTTCGCATATCTCGTCAAAGTGTAGGGAACAACTGATTTTTCGCGATTTTAGGTCGGTCCGGAAGAGAATGTTCATAATGATGAGTACAATGCCCTCTTAAGAGATTTCGTGAATGAAAAGATACACCTTATATACCTACATTATACAAAGTACTACAATTTTAAAACCCGTACTCCTTAGAGTACTGCGAGTTGAAATTCATGACTTAGCACAGTAATGTCTTAACATTACTGTGTCATGAATTTCAACTTTAGGCTGGATTTGATTCTTAATAAAAAAAAATGAATTAATGGTGGAGGTCAGACATCATTACAGACACAACCTACTTTCACAATAAAAAAGTGCAAAAACACATAACTGAAAAGATAATAAAAACAAGCATTATAATCTTTAGAATTTTGGTATTGCAGGCGGGCCGAACCAATAATATTCTTGTCACAAAAATATGCTGTAACTTTTGTTTGTCACGCCTGCGATAACAAAATTCTATTTAAAAAAATATACCCAGTGACACTCGCACAATAAAAACGAATCTAACGACATATAATTCATCAAAATCGGTTCAGCCATTCATGTAAGTCAATCACATAACCCCCCTTTTTTGGCTTCGCCGCAGTCGGGTAGACATACTACCCTAAAACAATATTTTTCAAATACCTAACCATGTTAAATACAAAACAAAGGCTCCAATCTAGCAAAAGGGACGTCGCAAAAAGGGACACTCACAATTTGTGAGAGATTAACAGTTTTCATTGATCCGTCCGTACCGGTCGTTTTGAATCCAATCTGTGCAAATTGTACCGATCTGTTTCGGCAAAGTTACATAACAGACCTCAATCGGCGGAGGGTTGATTGTTCTCCGATGTGATTGTATTGTAATCAGCTAAGCATATTACGGTCTAATCATTGGTTTAATTTCCAATGTCCATGAAAATTACCTACTTGATTTTACTTCTGTTAGCCTACGTATTTATAACTTAACATAACATCACGCCTGTAGCCCCCGAAGGGTTGGGCAGTTGTACCTACACCCACATTTCGCCAGTCATGTTTAAGTACCCGGGCACAAATCCAGACTCCGGGCTGCCACTGAGAAATTCTAGATGGAAAAACCCAATAACACTGCCCGACCCGGGAATCGAACCCAGGACCTCACGCGTAGCGGTAGCGCTTGCGACCACTAAACCAACGAGGTATTTATATTTCAATGATAAACCTGAGCATATTCCTATCTCATTTAACTACCTTGAACTGATGAATGAAGCAATCTGCATTTATGTAGCAAACCGTTCATCCATCTTGTATGGTTTGCAATTAGAAGGTATTTTGATTGAACCTCTATTTAAGGGACCATTACTCTACAAGTATTTTCTTACCATAAAAACATAATTAAACATACTTTTTATTCATCCTGGACATCCTCTAGCAAATAAACAAAAAACTTTTTACAAAATATCAATTAAGCCAATTAACTGATTCGTTCACGCGCACGAGTATTATTAATATTTCGGTTGGACGGTCACATCGCTACTAAAATTGTAGGTCCAAAGAAAACCTGAACACACACGGAACGGGACGCTCATAAAATTTAAATTTCGAACGAAACTTCTCGTTCTCGCTCTGGCGAACTAAAACGTAGGATGTAGTGTGTATGGGCAGGTGGCCGAACGTACTTAAGTACAGTTGACAAAGAGGATTAGTACACAGGCAGCTGTCAACGAGTTATTTGTAACCCTTGTGTGTTGCGGGAAAGTCCGAAAGGGATACCGGGGCCCTTGGCAACAAGCAACTGAAGGAACACGTCAAAAGTCTGACACGCCCTCCCGCTCCGCCCAGAGCGGGAGAAGTCATTTGAAGATTATCCACACTCCAAAAAAACAAACCCTTGTGTGAGTGATGAGTAGTTAAGTTTTAGTCATCGCTCGTCAAATGGGTCTTATGTTTAAAGAGTTAACAATGAATGATGCTTGTTTAGTGCAAAGAGGGCTATTTCCTGCCTGCACACTAAACTCTTTTGTTATGTGTACTCTGAAAGTTGTATGCGGAGCTGTACCGTACTCCCTACTGGCGTTACCTGATACTCTTGACTTATAAGAAGTCAATGGATTTGGCTTTTTAACTCCCCCGTCGTGGAATGTTTCGCGTTTCGCTCGTAACCTTATTCTCCGTAAGTCGTAAATCGAGTAGGATATCGATGTTGATATTTTTGGTTAGCACGGGACCATGTTTATGTGGAACATTCAATTTTATTGTACGCGTTTGGGAGGAATTTATGGCAATGAGATAATAGATTTCAGTATTGTCAGCATATAACTATGAATTTAAATGGAAAACAGCAGGAAGTACGTGCAACTACATAAGTAGAAACTCGTTGAACTTTCGAAGTTTTGAATCGAAAGCAGAACATTGTGACGATTTCCTGGTCAATGGTAACATCTACTGACATTGTTCGTAGTCGTATAAAGTTTAAACCCTTTATGTTTTTGTCGAATAATAGGTTTGTTGTTCCCTGTATAATCCTGGAATTATGAAACAGTAGGTATTATTCGTGTAAAATAGGTACAGCCAGTAACAAAAGCCGATTAACACTGGTACTTCGAAACGGACACAAAAGTATTAAATTATACATTGTATCTCAACGTGTTATTCAAGAGAAAAGTAGATTATAGTTAATATGCTGTTAATTTCACTTTTGTTCCGATTTTAATTTAATATTTAGCTCAATAAATCAGATTTAAAAAACTAAAATGTTAATCGACTTTTGTAGCCGACTGTATTATTTAAATTGAACGCCATTTCATCAAAACTATGCCTGATTGCTCAGAATGTCTGCCTTAACATCCTAACTAATAGTATATGCGAAAGTGAGTTTAATGGTTTGTCACGCTTTCACGCTAAAACGGCTGAACGGATTTGGATGAAATTTGGCACACGGATACGCCATTTTATCGCGATAGTACGTTTCCGTGGGATAATTTCCCACATCCAAGCGCGCGAAGCCGCGGGCAAAAGCCAGTTATTTATAAATATGAGCTATTCTGAGAAAGCAATCCTATTGGTAGTGTAATCAATAAATAAACAAAGTCTATTATGACATGTCTAGACAGTTTCCATGTTATCTGACTATATGACCCTCATTTCATTTCGATCTGAATAATATTATTAAAACCCTACCTACCTTCTACTTGTACCTACTACCTACAGCGTTGCCGTCAAAGTCAGAATAAGTGAATATTCTTTGTTCGTATAGAAATTCATAAGCACTGAACTAGGGTTGAGTCACAGGTTAGTATACAGATGATTCACTCCGCAAAGTCATTTAAATAAAAAGCGATTCTTGCTACGAGACAATAAAGTGCAATTCAGGTCACACAGCACTAATTACCAACAGTTACGCGATAGAAAGAGAGGCAACTTCTTCTGTCTACGTTACGCTCTCTGAATTGGACCGACAAGACGAGCACGCCGCGTACTTTGTAGCTTGCTACCTAAAATGCGGAGTGCGCCTTCTGTAGTATTCTGTGGTTGAGTGTAAAATGTAAAGGTAGGTTATCCTTATTTTTACACCTGTAAACCCCAAAGGGTTAGGCAGAGAAAGTGCACCCACATTTCACACGTTATATTTAAGTTTCATGTAATTGGGGCGGGCCTATTGCCATCAACAGGGCACAAATCCAGACTCCGGGCTGCTACTGAGAAATTCCTAATGGAAAAACACTTTGCCCGACCTGAGAATCGAAACCAAGACCTCCTGCTCAGTAGTAGCGCTTGCTCCGGTCAATGTTTATTTAAATTGGGTTCAAATGAGCAACATATGTTTAACGCACAAAACATTACAACTTGGGGTATTGGGGTGTCGGTTAATGCTGTTAAGTTGGTAAGCCTTTATATATATTATAAATACAATTTAAAATTAAATTCATTTAAATTAATTCAAAAAACAAACATTAAAAAAAAAACAAAATGGCTATACCCCGTACAAAATTATTTATTTCAAAAAGTTCTCAAGCCATATTCACTTTAAACCTAATCCCATTATGGCAGTAACATAACCTAATAACATGTAGTTCGAGCAAACATACGAGTAAATACGAAATATACAAGTTTAGAG
Source organism: Lithophane socia (assembly GCA_947522985.1). Classification (NCBI taxonomy): domain Eukaryota; kingdom Metazoa; phylum Arthropoda; class Insecta; order Lepidoptera; family Noctuidae; genus Lithophane; species Lithophane socia. Next base: position 6,792,065 of record OX383267.1, read on the forward strand.
TCCTTTACAACTAAACTTTGTGACTTTCGATACAAACTGTGTACTATGTGACCTCAATCATGAAATATTAATTCTTGTTCAATATATTGCTCAAGGCAGTTTTCCCACTGCCGGCGAGGAAGCGACTAACTATCAGCTATTTTCTCGCTCAAGAAACGAGAAGCGAGAGAACGAGCGAGTGTGAAGTATCGCTGAGCGAATATTATCTTTGATAGCTCTTGTCGCTCAGCGACAAACTAGGGGAGCGAGTCCTCGATCGAGTCAGCGATCAAGTAAATCAAACAAAAGAGATGCATATATTAATAATTATGCATCTCTTTTGTTTTCACTGCTCTCCCAGATCTCTATGACCACCAGTTACGTGAGGAATACCTGAGACATATTTCTCGACGGCATGTGAAGCCAAGTCCGAGGCACATGTGCGGCTTTAAAACTCTGACACTAGGTTAGTCATTCACCACACGAAAAAGAAAGAAGACTGGGTAACACGATACCTCTTGGTAAGACTGGTTGTCAGATTTTCGGATTTCTGATGACCCGTAACGAAGGTCAAAGATCAACGAATATCAAACGGGACCATAAACGAACAGCTTAACTTTCTTGGTAACTTAACCTTAGCGATTGCGGCCTTTATTACCTTAGCCACTAAAACAGAAACTTTTACCTATCTAACATCACCATCATCGTTGAATTTTGTAGTGTTTGATTTACTACGTAATAACAGTCGCACTGGTCTATCAGGTTAAGCTACGCTTGCCGGGGTTCGTCCGTGGATAGGTGACCATCGTTAGATACCGAGACTCCTTCGTGCCTCGGAAAGCACGTTAAGCCGTTGGTCACGGCTGTCATTTGAGGATCTTTGACAGTCGTTACGGGTCGTCAGAAGCCCGAACGTTTGACAACCAGTCTTACCAAGGGGTATCGTATTACCCAGTTACTGCGGTTGTGGAGGTCAGATTGGCAGTCGCTCCATGTAAAATAGTGGTATTCAGCAGCATCCGGTTAGACTAGAAGCCGACTCCAATATACTTGGGTAAAGGCTAGGCAGCTGATGATCTTTGTGGTGTACAACAAAGTATATATAAATAAATTGATGTTCAAAGAGTGACTTACACATGTATATGTTCACCCTCTAAAACAAACATTCTTTATGAACGACAACAACCTCTTTCATAGAGTACAAAGGATTGAACAACCTATAACATTTTATTCCCGTTCGGATCGAGAAACAGGATGTTTTTATCATCTCGAGTTGTTTGAAAGAAATAATCAGTAAACAATGACTTGTTTCAAGTTCTTTTCATAAAAGTCCTTTCATAGAATTTGGTCGCTATTGTTGTTGTTATTGTTAAGCAAGTGACTAACAAAACAAAAAAAATAACTTTTCTCAAACATGCTTGGAAATTCGAGCATTATTTTGACAACCTTCTTCGAGATAAATCGAAATTACCGTACTGTTCAAAAATAAATGAGGATGCGGCCGGTAAAGTAAGTATGAAAATCCATATCTGTCGCGTTTAGCGGCCAAATAAATTACTATGAAAACCATCGAGATATAAGTACTAACGTACTAGAGAAGCTACGTCAAATAACTGAATTGTCCTATTCTTCGTATTGAATCTTTAGTTCGCTGCAGCGCTAACATAATAACAATTCGTCTAAACCGTACCTAATTTACCACAGTGCTAGATTTGCTGCGGAAGTGTATTTATTCTCGGCAAAAAGGTCTTAAGCGCCATGTAAATCACGGCACTACGCGTTTTCTTCGACAAACTGCGGCGCGATCGCCGCAGTTGAACGAGACAAAGTAGGAATTTACGGTGTCTTCTCGATGATGAAAACACATATCTGTTGTGTTATTTAAAAATGGAACGAACTCTTTACTTCAGCGCAGCAAAGATTTTATTTGAATTTCGATTTGGCTTGCAAATAGAGCTGTTTAAAATAAAGAAGAAACAAATGATCATCGCGTGAAAAATTATCGTTGTTCGTCATTGATTCTGGAAATTATAATTTATTTACTTAGTTTGATTTTCCGCGCATAGTTTGAGAAAAGTACTATACAAGCCTTGGCCGCAACCAGCTATTGATGGACTCACGTTTGTGTGCCTCGGCTTCGCCTCTGCCCACAATTTCACGATCTTCCATCAATAGCCCAGTTGCAGGCCGCGACAGTAATGTACTATACTCGAGTCGATACGTACCATGTCTAAGTTCCACGAACAATTTTGGTATAAAAAGGTTATTTTTTAAATTTTGTTTTTATTAGTTGATAGTGAAGTTTATCTTATCCAATTTATATTATATTTTCAATTTATTTTATTTGATTCAGGCACAGTAATCCATATTTTTGTTTTCAAAAACACACCACAATCAATGTTACTAAAAATTTAATATCAGAAGTCATCACTCACATAAAATCACAAACATCTTTAAATGTATATAATATAATATTATACAATACATAAAATGTATATTATGTATATATGTTAATAAAAAATGTATATAAATGTATATGGAAAATGTATATGTAAAATGTATATAAATAATATTTTATCATAGTATATAACCAGTTCCACGTCATAACAGATTAGACCCTATTCATAGACCTCAATGAATCAACTCAACCTGTCACATTCGGAATGTTGGACATAGGCCTCACCAAAGTTGCACTACAACACCTTTTTTTTTTTTTTTTTTTTTTTTTTTGGGTGGGAAATCATCCAATGACTTCTCCCGCTCTGGGTGGAGCGGAAGGGCGTGTCAGACTTCTACTGACTAAAACCCACCCGTGTACCTTCAGTTGCCTGTTGCCAAGGTCCCGGTATCCCTTTCGGACTAACCCGCAACCCTGGCAGGCATCGGTCCTAGCGGACCCCGCCAATTGTGCTGACATCTCTTTGAGGCGCGCGTGGAACACGACGCGCCATCGACCCGGGCCTGGTCCTGATCGGACGGCGAGCTACCCATTGCTCGCCGTCCGCAAGCCCGCGCCTATGGTGGCCGGGAATCCGCCTGGGATTCCCGACGCCCAGGGCGTCTCCAGCGGCGGCGGCGGTTAGGGGCGTGAGGGCGCAAACTTTGCCTCTCCCTCACGCGTTCCGCCTCCTCCTTCGCGAGCATTACTGCTTCGCAGAAGGAGGTGACTGCTTCCCATGCCCTCTCGCTCCGTACCATGGCCTGGACCAGAGCCGGACGCGAGAGGTCACCGCCGCCAATCGCCTCCAAGAGGACACGGCGGGGCTCCGCCCAAGCGGGGCAGACCTCCACCGTATGCTCCACCGTGTCCTCCGGGCGATCCACACAGTGGTGACACCCGGGCGTTTCCTCCCGCCTTATACGAAACAGGAACCTCCCGAAGCAACCGTGTCCGGTGAGGACCTGCGTCAGGCGGAAGGTGAGGACGCCGTGGCGCCTCTCTAGCCACTCCTCAAAGAGGGGACTTATCGCCGCAATTGTGGCGTGCCCAGCACTACAACACCTGGGTCTCCATCTTCAGAAATCGTTTCAGGTTTAGGAGGCTATAACCAGTCTGCCACCCGATTTTGAAACAATTTTGAGGCTACATTACATTATCACCATACCTATAACTGAAGTGGTTATTGAATCACAAGGACGTAATATTTGCGAATCCTGTTTGTCACCATATCTGACAGCACCGGGTTTTCGTAGTAAAATTAAATTGAAAAGTGATATAATATTTATTTTTATAGCAATAAAATATCGCTGCGTAAAAATTATGTAGCTGCATCGACAGCGATGTAATCAATAAGTCTCTACTTACTTGTTAACTTTGATTAAAAATTGTGTGTCGTCCAACATAAAATTTTTAATAAAATTTTAAAGAAAAATAACCTTTTCGTAGACGAATTTAAGTGTTTATTTATTATTATATTAATTAATTAATTAAATAGTTAATTAGTTTAAGTGTTATATTAATTTTTGTATGTAGTGTGGTTTTTTACTAACATTAGATTAAGACCTTTACTAACAACGTATGGATCATGTGATCTGATATAAATAAATAAAATTAAAACAAGTCACCGTTGTCTAAATATTTTATAAGTATAAAAAAGACAATAAAGATCAAAACGTCATTGTACGTTCTTCTAATATTTTTGGATTAGAACATTAGTAGCACCGTAGTAAAAAAGACTGCGTAACGGCTACGGCTTAGGCCAGTCACTGCTACGACAGCTACGCGTACTAGCGACGTAGTTAAAACCGGTTCAAATATTATCTAATAAAAAATATTTACCTTGTTTTTTTTAATGGTATCGCTGTTTTACGTTATTTTACGTACTAGGAACTTAGTTAACTTTGAGAGCCTTGTTTTAACAAAGATCTCATGTTTTACTAAACTTTACCAAAGTTGCTACCATCTTCAACACATAAAAGCTACTGAACTTCAGGTTTAATCACGTAACTCACATCAAATTCTTAGAACGAAGGCGCCTAGGATACTTGATAATGAAGCCTAAAGAAGAAAATAAGTTAACCAAGGAACAAGCACTACCTACATATTATTTTCTTCCATCATGCCTTGTTGGAAACTAAAATAGAATTAGGGTTTCTATTTTAGTTTAATTTTCTAAACATAGTTAACAAATTCTCCAGATGTTACACGATGGCCGACTTTTCTTTGTTTATTATTTTTTAGTTTTAAAATTAATCACGTAACTTCAATTTCATTTACCTCATTCTACAATAATATGAATGGTAATATTCTATGTAGAATTAAATCCTGTTTAAATATGTATAAACACGTGATTTGGCAATCCAGCTGCATGTTTATTATGAGTGTACTAATAGAACTGCTACCGCACGAACGTTTCTGTCCATGCAAATATTATGAATACGAAAGTTAATCTGTCTGTTTGTCTGTTGTCTTTTCACGCCAAAGCCGCTGAACCGATCATTACAACTGATAGGTACCCTTTGACCTAGAAGAGGCCAGGTTACTTTACATTCTGGATATGTGTATTAAAAAATATGAAATACCTGCATACGAAGTCAGTGGCATCAGCTAGACCTGCTATAGGACATTACTTACGCGGGTGTAACCGCGGGACACAGCTAGTAATTCATAATAACAAGCTGATCTTATGATTATTTACTCATTAAATACTATACTTCTATTTATATACACATACTAAATAGCTCTCTTTAATATTATATATTTCTAAATAATGTCTGCGGCAAACAACCACATATCCTTTGAAGTCTTCTTTGAAATTATTTAATTAACCCAATTACATTTGACTAAGAATAAAGATATAATTGGCCCGCAATTGTTGACGCCTTTGCCATACCGACATTCAAGGACGCGTTACAAAGTAAATAGCAAAATTAATTAGTAATTCATGACTACATACGAACGAACTATACATAAAAATCTGTTTCTTTCAAGGGTTTGGAACTTTCTTTCATCGGTCTTCGTTCGCAAGAGACGGTTCGTTCTTATAAAGGCCTACGCAGACCAGGACGGCATGGCAAGGGATTTAAATTTTTACCAATGGACATTCAAACGCATCGATATAGAAATACGACATAAATTGCTATGCTTTAAAATGATGCCATGGCATCGAAAGGGATTTCATTGCACGGCATTGAAAGACGCGCCATCTGGTTTATCACCCGCCCCGCTTATCGTCCCGCTGCGTCACTATGTTCTAACCTTTACAAGGACTTGAAATCATTTAAACGTTCTAAAATACCTACCAATACATTCCTAAACAAACTAAAACCATTCGTCTGTAACAGTTCGTTTAGCGTTCCTATTAAAAACTTCAGACAGTCATAATTACGTTCGACCGAAAGACCTCCGCTTACAATTCCTTTCAATTCACCTCTAAAAAGTATTGTCAAGCAAACTGAATATAACTTAACTGAGTTAAAGGGATTTAGATACTTGAGAAGATTGAGTCGCAGTCGCAGTCTGACTTTTGTACTCATCGTCCTGTATGGGCGACTAATGCGATGCGATGCGATTTAGGGGAATTATTATTTTATCAGAATGGCATGGCTGGCTAGTTTCTAGTAAAAGTAAAGGCAATCCAGTTCTTGTCGTAGCTATATATTATGTCACTAGTTTCCGCCAGAGAGAAATTAATAAATGAGAATTTACGACTTAGTACATTTCGTCCACTTACCTACTACACCATATGAAAGGGACTCCCTAGAATTCCTTCTGCCAATAAAACACAGAACGTGACACCTCAACTGAATGTCTTATTGTGTTTAACTCAGATCACCAAGTTACAGAAAAAAAAAAAACTTACCTACTAGTTGCATTTCGTAATAAAAATTGGCTCGTACAATTTCACCATTGAATCTGAACGCGATCAGCACAGAGCTGTCAGTATCAATGTTCCACAATGATGATACTGACAGCTCTTGCGCGTTACGCGTTTAAAGGCTCTTACAGACTGGGGCGATTCGCCGCGCGACGCGACGCCGCCGCATTGTTCGCCGTGAAGTTTTCTCAGAAATTGTTTTGTTAAAATTCGCGTCGCGCGGCGAATCGGTCCAGTGTGTAAGAGCCTCTAGATGTGCTGATCGCGTTCAATTTCATTGATAAGATCCTACCTAAGTAAAAATAGGTATGAGGCAGATAACAAGGTGGTATCTAAGTCAATTGTCCAAAGAGAGCTGAGGACTTAGTGTGAGTTTCTTTTAACTATCTCGACTTTACGCAACGACCGCGTTCGGCGCTCCGATTGGTCCTTCACTGGCCTTCACTGGTGAAGATCCAATCGGAGCCCCAAACGCGGTCGATGCGTAAAGTCGAGATGGCTAAAGAAACTCACACTAAGCCCTCTGTACAGTTCTGTCATGTCATTAACTGTGCTAAATTGCATCTCCTTCCGTCACATAGCTTCACTTCGCATTCGTCGCTCGCACAGGACACTGTACAGCTGAACACGCTCCGTTGATGCTGCGAGGTGCAGTTGGTAGTACAAATAAAACCTTGTTACCTCTTCTAACGTAGCAGGCAGTCGTTTCAATTTCTTTGTGCTGCGATCTTTAATCCCTAATTGGATGGGAGCAGCGGTATTATGTGTAGGGTTGCATTTAAACTAGGGATTGTTGTGCCAGTTACGATTTGTTTGAAGATATTTATAGATCTGTGACTTTGTCTCCTATTTTTATAAGTACATAAACTCACGCCTTTTGTCAGGTAGGCAGAAATTACTTAACATCATGTGTGTCTTTTAAGAATTCTACAATACTTGCTTTCTTAAAAAAATAAATATTTACAACCTTAATTTGTGTTTAGCCTAAACCCCTTATGGGGACATTGTACTCATACTTATTTTAAAAAAAACTTTTCCTTATATTTTATTTTCACATATATCGACAAAATAAACGGTAAGTACAGAAGATTTTTTTCGCGATTTCTTTGTTAGTCCCATAGTAAAAGTTCGTATGAACTCTTTACAGATTCAGGGCACACAAAATCAAAGCTTGTATTGTAATCTAATAAAATAGTCGCTTTAATATTTATGTTTATTTGCTAATTCGCCCCACGGTTTCACCAGCGTAAGTCTCGATCCCGTGGGAGTATCGGGATAAAAAGTATCCTATGTCCTATTCCAGGTCATGGTCTACCCCTGTACCAAATTTCATCAAAATCCGTTCAGCCGTTATAGCGTGAAAGCGTAACAAACAAACTCACTTTCGCATTTATAATTTATTTATTTATTTATATATACTTTATTGTACACCACAAAAATATATAACCACAAAAATATATAACGAAATAAATAATAAATAAATATATAATATTAGTTAGGATTATTTATTTATTTCTGTAACTGCCCGTGACATCACAGCGGGCCCTACCAGAATATCAGCGCTGCGACACTTATTTTTATATGTCGCAGCATCATGCTCAGATGGAAGCATTTTAACCTCATACGAGTACAAGAACTTTCTGTTTTTTCCTTTTTTTTTATATAATTTTATTTTATCATTGTGTTTTGTTTAGTTTGTGATCTTCCTAAGCGAGTCGCAATAAATCTTTTTCTTTCTATCTTTCTTTTTCGTAGTCTCGGTTTTTAACTAATAAAAACAAAAAATAAAACAGAAACTGCGCAGTCGGAAATTGTTTTTTAATTTACAATTTGCAACGAGCAAACGTTCGTGCTGGCCAACTATTTATTGTCGCTTTGATAAATAAATAAACGGGTTTAGAATAAATTGATTTAATTAATTTCAATTGGACTCTGCCGGGTGAATGGTCATCGAAGCACGCAAGTGGCATTATAACGGCTTAATTAAAGCCTTTTAATCTTCATGATAGGTACCTATTAATTTGTTAATCAACTTGTAGAACAAATCCGGGATGAAATATTGGCCGTTGTTAAATAGTCCGGGGGTTTGTGCATGGGAATTTGTGATGAATATTTTGATGTGAAATGAATTAGTTACAGTATTGAGTGAATATTTAGCCACGAGCCCTTCAATACAACTGTACACATTAATTAAATTCTGTTTACGGCATTTTACTCACAAGTAATAGCGATTTCGTCACCGCGCTAACAAAGGTGTCAGCAGAATAGTTTAATCAATCATCTAACCATAACCTTAGTGCCATGAACACATGTATTCAACCAGCCGTTTCACGTTTACATTATACCTGCATGGCTGGATGTAAAACATAATGTATGTACACTAGTTGCCAAGGAACACGGAGTAAGAATAAATGGAGTGTTAAGTATGCGATAACTGTGGCAAACTACTTCGGCAAACAATTTAGAAAGTCCTAGCAGTAACCCAAAGTCACCAGTGTGTTCTCGTGATTTTTTGTGGGATATTCTCCATTTGGGAATGTTGAAAGGTGATATGAGACTTACTCACAGGGAGCCTAAAACAGCCACATTAGCAATTCCTCTAAAAGCAATTCATTTCCTGAATTTCCAGCTGTCATTATCAATTCCTCTAATTTGACACAAAAGCAATTCATGTGTGGACCATTTTACGAATCTCCATAGAAAACTGTCAAACAGATGAATTATTTCGTATTATGAATCGCACGCTGATCATGTTAGGAATTGTCAGTTTGTGACATTTTACGATGATTCATAATATTTTCTCAGACTCAAACGGCATATATCAGTGATCACAAGCCTGCAATAGTCATTATTCAGCAATAATCGACGGAAGGTAGTCTTTCACTTTCTTTGCTGAAGAACCATGATATACCTGGATGGTAATCTTGACAACACTTTACCTTTATTGCATTTCTTGACCAGCATGAATTTTGGAGATAATTCGATTAAATATAGTAGCACTCCATTTATACTACATCTTGGATAGAGACGGTTCGTTAGCATTTCCGTAAGTTAAGCTCCAGCCGCGTCTTGTGGACCACTTGGGAACTAGATTTGAGGACAAATTACAACCGCCATTGACAATTATTGCTTAGCTTGGTAGCTTTTGGTTATAATAATTGTGTTGTGGAGTAGATCATGTGGTAGTTATTTTGTCCATCTTTGTTCTATGGTTATGATGACAAGTAGTCTTTAAGGATTTTCTTTGGGGAGGGTACTTTTATATTTGATACAAGCAGCGCCCCGCGGTTTCACCCGCGTAAGTCTCGATCCCGTGGGATTATCGGGATAAAAAATATCATCCAAATACATTCAGTAGTTTTTACGTGAAAGAGTAACAAACATCCATCCATCCATCCATCCATCCATCCATCCATACTTACAAACTTTCGCATTTATAAGTAATATTATTTATATACAACGTGTAACAGAATAAGCGCAAGACCTGAAAGTAGTTTGCTCAGAATCGGCTTCTGAATCGATTTCCATCATTATTTATATGTGTTAATTTTTCATGAAAAAAATCTTTTCTTTAACTGAAATTAGAACCACCGCGTCTTACCAAGGTAATAAGATATTTTATTTAAGGAAATTTAAGCCTTATCTCAAAGGAATAAAGCCTATTCAAATGCATAAACAAATTTGTAATACGCTCATAGCTATCCTATGTTTCATGTTTAGTCAGGAAGTCTATTTTGTAAAAAAAAACTAGGTGTCGTTTAATTAAATTAAATTACAGATATTATTTTAGTCTTATAATTTAATATTCTAATTGGGGTGTATGAGCTCTTGCGTTTATTCCGTTACAGGTTGTATATATATAATATATATACTCGTATAAGTTAGAAGTTAGATTAATGTCTTGTTACTCCGGATAAACTATTCGTTATAACATGATAAAACATCACGCATTGTTTCTTTGAAGAGTTGTGCAGAGGTATACCTATAGTACACCCACGATTGGCCAGTTATGTTAAAGTCCCATATATTAGGGGGCGAGCTTATTGCCATCAACCGGGCACAAATCCAGAATCCGGGCTATTACTGAAAAAATCCCAGATAGAAATACCCAATAACACTTTACCCAACCCGGGAATGGAACCCAGGACCTCATGCTCATCATTAGCGCTTGTGACCACTAGACCAATGAGGCAGCTACCACTTGTCTTGTTACCAAAACACTGTAGGTTTCAATAACGAATGGTAAACTCCCAAATAGAGCTGTGGCAAATTAACACATACTTTTTTTCGTGGCGAATTTACTTTGTGGCAACAACAACCCACTTAGAAGTAGGTAAAAATAATGTGTAAAAAGGCTCAACCCATGAAAAACACATCCAAATCCATCTTGTAATTACGAAGGTTGTGTAACGGAATAGACACATATTGAATGGCAAAGCTATGCAGCTTAATGCAGTACAATATTACACCCGTATTGCATGAAGCTATATACTAATGTAATTACGTAGTCGCCATAAGCAAGCACTTTGCAGTACAAAGACGATGTGTATTTAACAGGCACTATAATATTGTTACACAGTTAGCTAACACTAGTTCAGGCAGTGTTTCATTATTAACACAAGAAAATACGTAATAATTAGCATAATATCACGCATTTTCCCTGACCGTATAGGCAGTGTACCTCCGCCTTTTATAATCCGCCTATTATAATAGAGGATGGGTGACTCTGCTTGCCATAAACCTAAACTTAAATTGTTTCATAAAAAGGTTGATTCCGTCTTTCCGTCTAACTGAATTGTGGTGAACATCGCTATTCTATATGGAGCAACTGTCATATAACCTAAGGCGCTCCGCAGATAGAGCAACTTTAGTTGAAGATACTATTAGGTTTCGTTAAAGGCCCACTTTACGTTTGCCGCAATTCTAAATAAACTTTTCAAAGCCATGGTCAGCAGTCTGTGTGACTATGGATCTCGAAGAAGCAGCTCGCTCGACGCGCTGCGACCGACGATTGGTGAAACCAGCAACTTGGCACAACTAGTACCTACATAGTTGCGTCAATTTGAAACTTATTCTGTCATCGGGTGCAGCAACTGAAAACTGTTGTCGGTCATAGAAACTCGCAACTAGAGTTGCTATGTCTGCACAGTTGGCGCAATATATGACAAAAAAAAATGATATGATTATTTACTTCGGTAAAGTATTATATTATTTTAATTATTGTGAATGTGAAGACTATGTGGATCTTTCTTTTTCTTTTTATTATTTATTTTCTCATTAGTTTTGATTAATCATGGTCTGGCAGTTTGAGTAATTTATGCGGCCTAACCAAATGTCCTTTCTTTGGTATTGTTCGTCAAATCGTTGAGCTCCTTAAATTCGGAGTTGAGCTGCACGATTACTGACAAATGCGTGCACTGACTGGACTGGTCCACTCAATCTGTGTGGTTCTTTCCTCAAAAGACCATTTCAGACACCAATCTACATGGTCTTCACATAATCTGACCAAGATTATGTCTGGACTTAAAAAGAGACTGTGACAGAAATAAATCATTTATCATTTATCAATCCGGGGAGGTCAAACTTGCTATGTCCGCGGAGCGCCTTAATAATCCAAACTAGGTCATACCAATAAAATACCAACTCTAAGGTCATTCAGGTGTCAGAGCACCTATGTCTCTACCCATAACGACTGAGATAGACATTTGTGTGACAATTATGAGCCTTTAGTGAATGCTACAAACACCAAGTTGTTCTCCAAAAGATGTCGTATTTTAGAAGAATAAATTAATCTCTCTTCTGTTTTGAACAAGCAATTAATTAGCAGACAATTAGTTGTTGTACGAGTATGTTAAACTAAGCTTCGCAACGCAATACAGGAGCGAGAGGAAATGATTATCAAGAACGAAGCCAAATAACATATAGCTTTTGAATACTCATACATGCGGTTTGTGCTATTTTATTAACGGACATTTTGCTTACACATTCAGAGCAATTTTTTTAATGTTAAAATCATAACGTTTATATTACCTATCATTTCAGCCGAAAGACGTCCACTGCTGGACATACGCCTCCAGCAACGGGTCACCACATCGACTGGTCTTATGGTTCTCGCATCAAGCGTATGACCGCGACCTTTACCAAGTCATCGATCCACCTCTTCGGAGGCCTACCGATATCCAGAATCTTTGGTTTCTATCTGCCATCCGTTCTGCGAGCAACAGAAACCATTATTTTACCGAGCACCGTGTACGTTTACAGCGACATTTAAAAAGCTTCATATATTCAACGGTATACCTACATTGTCTGGCCCTAGACCGACATATATCACGACTGCTAACATTCCTCTCTAGTGTACAAGTCCAACTGTTAGTCACGTCAGCTGATCGGTCCCTGACCTCAACTCAGCCACAAGCCCAAATAACAGAGGGCACTAAATCAGCATGTTTTATGTACAAACTTTACGCATAAAAGACACTTTATCAAGCTGAACTTTACTCGATAACTTGACATCAATATGGTCTTTGAAATATTCGGAATCGATATTTTTTAGTTAGTATCGAAAACTTACTCGTTATTTTATGAGACTTTTTGAGTTGCGTGCTGGACCAGTGATAGGACGAGGACATTATTACTTTGCTTAAATAGCAAGGCTTCTCCGTGGCTCGAAGAACACTCTTGGGGCCCCAATTACGACCTCGAGCGATGCGACTTGTGGTAAGCGACACGCGCGCACGTCACCTGTGGCCCTAGTGTGAGTTTCTTTAAACTATCTCGACTTTACGCATCGACTGCGTTCGGCGCTCTGATTGGCCCTTCACTGGCCTGCACTGGTGAGGGGCCAATTGAAGCGCCGAACGCGGTCGATGCGTAAAGTCGAGATGGTTAAAAAAAACTTGCACTAAGGCTGCTGTTTCCGTCTGTCGTCGCCCCGCAAGTCACGTGGTGGTGACTTATAGCATGCTCTAAACAACTTCTTTCATTTATTTTCTCCATAATCGCCGTCGTAACACGCGTGTCGCTTGAGCGTGCAGTTCGTGGCCACTGGGTAACACTCAATTTTGGTATGTAGTTACTCACGTGATTACAATAACAAGCACCCGAAAATCTGTAGATTACAATAACAAATGTCATGAAGTTCTTAATTCATTGTAATTATAATGCTTAAAATATTACTTTTTTTCCCTCGAAAACAAACCATAATTAGCAGTATGGTAATACGAATCAATATTATTTTCATTAATATAACAATTGGACTACAATGATAAATCAAAACAGTTCCCCAATTGAGAGTTGTTATGTAACCACATCAGACTATCGCGGTAAACCGGATCTAACAATTGAATCCCTCTGCTAAACGAACCTTGCTACCGTTTAGTTTAACCAAAGGTTTATCAGGATCAGAATGCATTATGCATTGAAAAATGGCAATAGCTAAAATTCACAGTATTTCGAAAAGGATTTGTTTCAAAATTGAAATGTGTGCACAAAAAATCCGGTTAGGTACACTTAACTAGTATTTAAATCTGTAGGCAAATATGCAACTGACTCCAATGTTATTGGTTTAAATTCAACTAAATACGATTAAATAAAAAATAAAAATATTTAAGTTCGCGAGCACATTCGTAAGAAGCTGGCAGTATCATCACAGCGTGTATTTATGTGTGCTTGTATTTTTATATAATTATTATTTTAATAGTTTATAATAGGTATATGTGTATCGTTATATTTAAATAAATATTTATTCCACAAAATTTGTTATTGCTACCGCTGGTTGTCTCTGCATCACCCAAATGTTAACTGGTAGAAAATGCCTATGGCATTAAGTCCGCCTCTGTACATTTGTGTGCTTAAAGTGTTAAATAAATAAATTATTATATCACCTTGTGGAATGGATACACTAAGCTCCCACAAAAGTTAGAACAATCAAAATAAATCGTAATAGAGCCAATCACTTCTCACTCGTACGAATAAAGGAATATACGAGATTCTCGGAATCGCAAGTAATTGGACATTAATAAGTCGTCTTGTGCTTGTAAAGCGGAACTTAGGTCCCACGGTAGTCATATTGAACGTTGGTTGGCTGTCACACAACAGAAATGCTTTCAACAGAAGGAACATTCTTAACCTAATACTTAAGAAAATGACAGGCACACAATGAAGACTGAACTTTAAATACTGTCGCAGTGAGTGCAATTTGTGACTACAATGCTCCTCTCTGTCAGTGAAGGTCTTGTCTTGTATGTAAATCCTCATACATATATACATTTCTACAATATTTTTAACATAGATTATTGATGAAATAGAATACCATGTAGGGGTTTACGTTAAGGCGGCAGCAAAAACACTGCTCTGGTTATTTAAAAAGTCAGCATCATCTGACATGTAGTTTCGTTACGTTCTGCATCTAGCATCTACAGCCCATGGATAAAACGTATTCATGTTCATTTTTCTACGGATTCTGAAATGTATCGTTTGTGGCTATGTTTTTGAGTAAGTTCGTCATTGAACATTGACGGGAATAGATCTTCTCTACTACCCTATGCTTTGGCTAACATACTAACGGCTAATGTCCTCTGTGGGGCAGATACAGTGTGACGTAATCGATGTAGCCGTCACTGTGAGGCGATTGCGGAATAGGTTGACCTCTAGAGTCTATATATGTGGGTACTGGGATGGGATGGCCTCTCCATCAATACGTAATCGCCTTGCCTATACAGAGGACTGAATGGGATATAATCGTCAAGTAACTCACGTAGAAAATTGAAATTATAGTAAGGATGGTAGTGAGATTGTCTTATACAGGATGTAAGGGTAAACACTCTTGTCATTCAAACCATGGGTAGTTGACTTAAATATAAAAATAAACGACCGAACACAAAAAAAAAAACGTTATTTTCATTCAAAGATTTTAAAAAGTTTCTATCTGACACCGTGCTTGCTAGCGAAACAGCTGACTGACTAAGGGAGGGATCGCGCTCGCTGCCGGTCAGGTCACATCCTGTACCCCCCGCCCGTGTTGAGACGCAAGTTCGTTGCCCTAGCGCATAGGGCAACGAACTTGCGTCTCTTGTGGTAAAATTTAGATCTAAAAAAATTAAAAAAAAAGTTGTAATTTTCCATTGATTTTACTTTCTATAAATGAAACCAAACCACTGGTTGCAAGGATAACGGTGTTTACCCTAACACTCTGTATACTTTTGAGAGCAGATGTTAAATTACGTTACACTGTCGCTTATGGAGGTACCGGCAAGTAGCAGTTTCAGTTGTAGAGGTACACGAGTGACTTTCTCATATAGACGTGTCTTTTTCTCACTTATACAGGTTTTAGAGGATTAAAATGACGGGACCTGGCAATTACTCTTATTCTTAGAGTTTTCTCGCTTACCCAGTTCTCACTTACTCAGGTTTGACATTTCAATATAAATGTATTAGAAATCTTCCAGAATAAATTCTCTAAATAATGATGAAAACCACATAACAATCCGTTACGTAGTTTAGAAGAACAACGCGGTCACACGGACGGACACGAAAGGCGGCTTTAATTTTTTATTATGCGTTATGCGTTATGTATTTTTAATCTTTTCCTATTTTTCATGACATTTTCTCTCTATTATTATGACAATTGTATAATTTGACATCTTTGTGTAAATTTGACATTGTTTCATATTAATCTAATTTTGTATGCCTATCGGCGGGACATGGTTTGTACAATAGACATTTATATTTCGAGAACACCTGTAATCACCTATGTTTCACAAAATAAATAAATGAAATGAAATGAAATGAAATGAAAAATTTATAATAATGTATAGATGTGACATGTGGAGGCAATTTGAATGCGGGATGCATTGAAATTGCCTCCTCATGGCAAACAATGACACTCTCACTTAGGAACTTAACCCAGGATGGCGATTCGATGCCAGCTTCTGACGGCTCAAAAGCGCGAGTTTATCCACGGTTCATAAAAACGTTACTTACGTAATTATTTGCTTTGCTCTCGTATTCAATTTTGTGAGCGTATTTGCTGTATATATTATTTTAACCTACTTTCCATTATTTCTGGTGATAGAGGTTTTACAATAAGAATATGAGATGAAAGGGATACACATCAAGATCTATCTTTTCATCTCATCTAACTGTGTAACAATATTATGACGTTCAATTTTCAAATGGAATACTTCTCTAATCTAACTAATATTATAAGCGCGAATGTTTGTAAGTATGGATGGATGGATGGATGTTTGTTACTCTTTCACGTAAAAACTACTGAATGGATTTGGATGAAATTTGGCAAACAAATAGTTTATAACCTGGGTTAACACATAGGATACTTTTTATCCCGATATTCCCACGGGATCGAGACTTTCGCGGGTGAAACCGCGGGGCGCAGCTAGTACGTACATATTTCAGAGTTTATATCATCACGAAGAACCATCTTGGTGTATCTTACGAAAGTCAAAAAGATCCATCCTTGAAATGACAGGAAAATCCCGAAACAAAAAGCACACAGGCAATGTCAAGAAACGAAATTTCGAGCAAACCTACCGAAACAAGTATATTTGCAGTCGTCTAATGAAGTGCCTTAATAATGATTTTCCTTTTACGAGTACCTAAGTTAATTAAGATGACATGTCTCTCTTGTCGTCAGTAAATATAACTCGCGAAGCATAAAACTCGTGCGATATATGTCAAACAGATTTACAATTTAGCTCCGCCGAACTAATTGGATGCAGGTAGCAATGTTTGCGCCCGTAAGCCCCGCATACTCCGTGCGCCTGCTCTCCTGAATAATTTTATTGCTTCATATGCATCAAAAAATTGACTCGGCCCGATGACAACATCGCAATTTTTTTGTTTTATATATTTTTTATATTGTATGCCTTTGTAATTGTTGTGAAAGTTTATTGGCTGCCGAGTTTTTTGAACGATAAATATTTTAGGATCGTAAAATGGTGACTTAGTTTGTCAAACAATGTTGAAAGAGTTCATTTTGAGAGTATTGCGTTTTTAGTTTGTAAGCGGGCTTGCATAAAATTACACTGCAAAGAAACCCGTCTGCTCGGCTACACACCTTTTTTTTTTTGGTTGCTGACGCACCTGCGAGGCTAATACACGTATTGAGCTCTTCCGTACGAGTCAAAAAACTTCGGTTAAAACGACAGGCGCTCGCTTCAAACGCCTGAACGAACTCAATCGCAACACGTCAACAAGACATCAATCATCAGAATCAAGTCCATTCAATCGCCTTCTAGGACTTCAGAGTCTTTTATTCTACTACTCTGCAACTAGTACACCTACCTAATATTCTATTGTTATCTCAACTTAAATAAGACTCTGTGGCACATGATATAAATCCAACTACAGTAATATTAGTACCTCCAAATTGAATTGAAGCCAGGCAGCAAATTATCCAGACAACTGACAGGCAGATGGATTAGCTAGGTCATACGTCCCTAATACGCCTCCCGCCGTCGTAGCAGAGTGCACACAGACGCACTGTGGACACGTTTGCGGAAAGTAGCAGGCAAAAATTCCATAAGTAGATTATTTGTTTCAATATAAGTTTTGTTAGCGCCCAAAGGTAGACCGACATACTAGTGAATGATGATTGATGCGGAAAGGGCAACATTGTTTATTGTGGCAATGTTTAGGAGAAACCTATGTTCAGCAGTGGAGATCTTGCAGATTTTGACACGTGTGACAACTTCTAACGGGTGAACATTTTGGCAAGAAAATTACCTACTCATTGGTTGTTTTAATTTTAATTTTAGCTGTATGTCGATTCAACTGTTATACAATCCTAATCCTAACTAATATTATAAATGCGAAAGTGAGTTTGTTGGTTTGTTTGTTATGCTTTAACGCTAAAACGGCTGAACAAATTTGGCACATAGATAGACCATGATCTGGGTTAAGACATAATGATAATTTTTATCCCGGTAGTATAGTGTAGTATTCTCGTGGGATAATTTCCGACCTTCACGCGGGCGAAGCCGCGGGCAAAAGCTAGTAGTAAATAAATAATAAACATGCACATATTTTAATTAAACTTTGATTTTAACATTTCCATATAAACTTTGTCCACCTAAAAAGCTCTTATTGAACACAGTGCGACGCGACGACGTAATTTCATTGAGAGATTCGACCGCCGTCGACATGTACATGTTAATAATATTAACCCACGGATATAGCGGTGTAAACAGGTAAGCATTTCTCGCGAAGAAATTAGTTGCATGCTTATAAAATTGCAGCTTTTTTTAGAATTTTAAACTAGATTAAGCTATACTATGCATGTTCACAACGTGCTATCCTTAGTTTTTCTTTGATAATAATAATCCTTGTAGCGATCTTGGCTCTAGTGATTATTCGGCACGTGGCCACGTAGGTAGCTAACTCTACACAGCGAGGGCCATTTTAGACACACGTTTTTCTTCCCGTGAAAAACTACGGTTTATTCGCCGTGTGTAGTTACGGTCGTCAGTGTTGTATATACTGCTTCGCTGTCCCCCAGTGGTGGCCAAACAAGTGGTGGACATCGGGAATAATCGTGGCGGTATGGCGGTATTACGGCTCGGCGCTGTCGCCGTATACCATAGAACTGTGTCATGTGCTTTGACGAATTAGCGGCCGGCACTGCCCCTTCGTCTCGCCGCGCACATAACTCAGGCGCGGAACTGCGGTGTCCGTCATACTATACTAAATCCGTCTAGATTGTATCTTTATAGAAAAAAAGTTAATCTAGTGACGAATATTTCATAATAATCATCGGCCAAAGTACACATTTAGGCCCGGACTCCACCAAAACGGAGACGAGACGAGAGGAGAGGAGATGTGTTTTCAACCACCAATAGAATTTCGTTATTCACGCATCAAGTCTCCACTCAGCTGGAGTGGATATCACTGAGCGGAGAAGTATCATATTTGTATGGCGCGATCAAAGCGGAGATGTGAGCTGTGCCTCGCTAGGTCGCGGCGCGCAGCGGAGAAGAGAAAAGATGTGCGTTCATCTCAACATCCAACACTCACCGCACGCAGCTGAGTTCCGCTCTAGCTAACACACATCTCCGCTCTAGCTAGCACATATCTCCAGTCCAGCCACTACGCATCTCCGCACAGCTTCGGTGAATACACCCTAGCTGAAAAACATCTCTTTTCATCTCCGCACATCTCCGCTTTCGTGGAGTTTGGGCCTTATCTCGAGACACGGTACGGCAGGCTACGGCTCAATTTAGTAAGCAGCACTTGGTAAAACACATAAATCTTAAAACTTCATTACTCGCTTCGCCCACAAGTTGGTTTTTCTTCCAACAAGGCGTTGATGTTTACGATTTAAAAGGTTTTCGACGTAAAATATTACTGTTGCCGACACTTCACCGCCTCCGCCTAATGGTTGAGATGTCAGGTAAAGGAAATGCTGCCTGCGGGTTCGATGACACGTTCGGAAAGTATGAAAATGAAAAAGTTTCTTTCTTATTTCAAGTTTTTAGATACGCGGAGTATTGGACATAAACATTACACACAGAAATTGTATTCTGTAAGTGAACCTTTTTTTTGGACAGATTTTTTGCTCGTATTCTAGCTAAATGTAACGTATAGTACTAATGTCGCGTTTTTAAACAATGCTCTTAGTATATTTTGGGAATAATTCTAATACGCAATTTTTAACTTCTATTTTGCCGCCATTCATATTGCTAGTGGATCCTCCAGGATTACTTTTGCCATACAGTGAACTCTCGAGGAGGGTTCTGCAACTGCATTGGTTTAAAACCGTGTTATATACTAAAATTGTGGTTTCTCCGTCTTGACGCTAGTGGGGAAATGAAATGAAATAAGAAAAACATTATTAATTAAGCAAAACTATAATCAACCGCTCTCTGATCCCGAGACAGGGTTGTTCAATAGAACAATGGCGCACTGACAATTTTTGTGGTCTGAGTTTGAGTGAAACAAAAGAATTCGGCAACATTTGTGTGCGTAATTCGTGTGTCGGCACAAATCGGCAAACAAAATTGTATAGTCTGTGGGTATTTGACAAATGTTGTCCACCAAGAAAGCATTTCGTAGAATGAGATTATACAACATCTCCAACATTGATTGAAGCAATACGCTTTGCTTTAGGTAAGTGTTTGAAAAGGAATGTTTTTTTATGTAAGTAATTTCAAGCAGAGCGTTTGGTAAAAATTCGTGGTACCTCCGAACTTCACTCAAACATGCTATTTAGGGAGCGTTTCTACAGCCGTTGTCATGGCCTGTGCGTAACACACTTTCCGCAGATTTTGAAAGAAATTCCAACCGTATTGCTTTGTTGATTAAAAAAATTCGTCTGCTCAACAATATGAATAACGCAATGAGCGTGGCTGAACTGGCAAAATGAAAGGAATTGCGATCAATTGTCATTTTTTGTGTGTTACACAATTACCCCGCTGCTTCGAGTATGGGTCGACGAAATTCCTTCAAACGGCCTAAGAGTAATGAAGCATTTTTTTATATACTCTATAGCTAGCTAGACACACTGACCATCTGCCTATTGCTCTCTCAGCCGATAATAGATAGGGTGAGCTTAAACCAAAACAGATTTGGCTAAATGTCAAGTAAATCCTGAACTCCGAAACCCAATTACTGGGAAATGCTGATAACCTAATGTTATCGGAATGTTCGGGGCTTCTGATTACCGGTAACGGCAAATATAGCTATTCGTATGACGACCGAGACTTACGGCGTAACGTGTACTTTGGAACACAAAGGGACCACGATTCATTCACGAATCGTGTGAGTCGAACTTTTTTTTTTTACTGTCTTCCTAACGAACCTTGAATATATTTTCTATACATATCGATAACTCCATTAGTATACCTTAGTAAGCTCTCAATTTTGAGATAAGAGACCTTATTAGGTAACACGACAACGGAAAGGATTAGCATTAATTTTCATTCTCCTATATTTCTACTAGCCTAGTACCAACGGCTTCACTTGCTTTCCGAGGCACGGGGGTTATCACACCGTTAAGCCGTTGGTCCTGCGCCTGGTCTCTCTCTGGTCTTGTCGGATTGCCGTCCCATCGGACTATGAGAGTGAGGGAAGAGAGAGTGCACCTGTGTCTGCGCACACACTTGTGCACTATAATATCTCCCGCGCCGAAGGCTAGTCTCCGTTGAGATTGGCCGCCGTGGCCGAAATACAGTCCGAAATACAGGATATAGTCCTCCAGACCGTAATATATATATACTAGCCTAGTACCCAAAAGTCATAGGTAGGTAATATCATTCTCCAAAATGTGCTCTCAATAGGTAACAAATATTTATTCGCAAACTTTTCCTAATGCGGTTAGTAAATTCATTAAATAGCTTGAAGTAAAGTAGGTATGCATAATTCAATTTGTTCAGGCGAGTATAAATTTCTATTGAACACAGCAAAAAGTTAGTTATGCAAATTATCAGCGAGCTGCCTAGCTGGGTTGAATAGTGCTTCAAAGTTGTAGCCCTAAATTATCATGTTTTTGTTAGAACGTCCATTACATTGTCACCTTATTTTTAATTTATTACCTTGTAAATCTACAGTCATTTTTCGGACCAATATTAATTATGGAGAAAAAGCTACATCCTACTTAATATTATACCTAAATGTGAAAGTTTGCATGTCTGTTACTCAATCATCCAAAAACGGCTGAACGGATTTGGATGAACTGTGGCACACAGATGTAATTAAAATTAATCTACATATTTAAGTACCTACAGATAAGCTGCTGGCAGCCATTTTCTTATTTTAGTTTGATGCACTAATCGGTACCCCCAAGTATGATAACTACATGGAGTTGGGGGGTAATTTTTTCCCAATAAAAATGGCTGACCATACTCGATTATCTTAACTGACACTACTTATTCAATTTATTATAAAAAGGGGGTGACGACAACTAATAGAGAAGTATGTAAGAAAAGGACATGTTGCGCCGACCACAAATAAATTGGGATATGGCAGGAGAATGATGAGTAAAATATAAAATGGATACTAAATTAGTTTTTCCCAGAAGCCCCAATTAATCACATCAGATTTTTATTCATTTTTATGAATACGAGTTGCTTTTAAAGTTTAATTTGCATAACTATCAAAAACGGCATCCCATTTATTTCAATTTCGAAGCACAAAAATGTGAAACAAAATTTCCTGGCACAAGCAGCAACTAAATTCCAATTCCCTAAACAAAGCTGTAAAAAACCTGTTTCCGCTATTCGTTCGTTGGTCAAACTGTAAACATACGTTTTAAAATAATGTTAAACAAACAAGATAATTTTGATAATTATCAGTTTACAACAGGCGTCGTGCTAAGCAATTACCCACAGGCGCGCCGTCGGCCGGGACTGGTCCCTACGTGCGGTCCCACAATCGTCGAGTTTACAACACTGTGCTTGCAACTTTAAACGCGGCCTTTCAACATTCCCTTTGTATATTTTACCAAATTCACTTTTGTTTTACTGAATGGGTATGAATTCTGCGAAACACGATGTAATACGAGTGTTTATATTGTAGTTTGTAAACCGCTTACGGCGACTAAAACTATTATTCGCTGTTAGTCCACTTAAGTGCAATCTGTTTTCAGTTTTCAAATGCTTTTGTTTTTGGACTGTCACTAAGGTGAAATGGAATAGGAACTAAATGTGTGTGTATAATAGGCTACCTACTATTCAATTGTTTATTTTAAAAAGTGAATTTTGTCACCTTATTGATGAGGTTCTTCAGAAAGGTCGGGAGCGTGGTACTCAGCTCACAACCGGCGTGCGTTTAAGACCCCTAAATGAACGCAATCGAAACGAAGGATCGTAGCAGGTCCGTTCTGTAGTTTCTGCCTACCCGCATAAGAAGATAGCGTGAGTTTATGTTTGTTTGCGAACTTCCCGTAAAGTTAATCATATTGACATGGAGTTGTTTCTACCACTGAAACCGAAATTATAAATTGAAAAGGTGAAATGTTATATTTAAAACCTCAACAATTTATGAATTATGTTTTCATGGATAGTTTACCACATTATTCACATTAAAATACGAACGTTGAATTTACATAAACACAAAATATAGACCCAGGAATATAAAATGTAATATTATATAATGTATTTTAGAGAATGGTAGAATTTAAAATATAGGTCTAATAATGGAATCATCCATACAACAAAAAGAGTATTATGGCAAGATTTTGGCTCGTGGCTAAATTATAACAGCCGCACGGGTCAATCGCGCTTGGTTCGTGGATGGGTAACCATCTATTACTTATCGCGATCCCTCTGAACCTCAAAAACCACGTAAAGCCGTTGGTCCTAGCTGTCATTCGTAGATCTTTGACAGTCGTTATGGGTCGTAAGAAGCCCAATAAAGTTTGCCATCCAGGCTTACCAAGGGATATTAGACAGTAACTGGGTTGTGGAAGCCAGGCAGTCGTTCCATGTAAAATACTGGTATTCTGCCAAGTCCGGTTAGACTAGAAGCCGACCCCAACATATTAGGAAAAAGCAGATTCAAACATAGCAGTAGCGCTTGCGAACACTAGACCAACGAGGCAGTCAAAATATTAGAAATACTCAAATATTACGATTTAAAACAAAAATACGTGTCCCAGTTCACGATCCACCAAAATCCAGAGACCAAACAAGTCTAGCTTTAAGAAGTGTAACATATATAATTAAAAGATAAGACTACCCGCGGTAAACAGGGATTACCCCACAAAGGTGTAAACTGTCACGTAGACTATGTACGTCAGCGCTATCGTATACCGTGTGAACGTTATCTTACCCGTGATTTACAGCCTTGCAGAATTTAATTAGGGCTGCCAACGCCTAGGGACACGTTTGATGAGCTAGGAAAATTTCTAGGTTTGTTTTTGTTAGGAGCAGAAAGGTTTTGTTGACTTTTAGAATATTTAGTGTCATTAAATAGAATTAGCTAATTTAATTGGAGACAGTCGACTCACGGCTAATTAAATCGCGACCCACAAAAGGACTATCGGCATGAAGAACTAATACTAGACTGCTTGCTCCTACTGAAAAATGAGCAGACATTATAACAACCAATCTTTATTGAAGTGAAAACTTCTTTAGGCGCACTTTGTCCTCTTTCTGAACTGTGAACGAAACTGAACGCTTGGGTCGGTGATGCTGAATATACTCCGATCCAGTTGGTCTGTGACGCTGAATCGCGTATTTTCGACTTCATTCGGTCAAGTTTTTACTTCTATTTTGCGGTCCAAAAAAGAGGGTGTGTGCTTACACACCCTCTTTTTTGGACCGCATTTTTTCCAAAGAAACAGCAAGTGCCATCATCAATGCGTCGCTATCCACATCACACACCTTATCACTATTTGATCATTTCCGTAAGGACAGGAGGTAACAGAAATGGTTAGAAATAATAATATACCTCTGCCTTCGTAGACATAGAATCCTTTCGATATAATAAAAGCCTGATGTTATGTTATGTAAAATATAACAATGTAGGATTGTAAAAAGGGATGATAAATTGCACGCGATAAATCCTTATACGCCCAGCTCGTCATTTCAGCGTTACAGGCTTTATATCAAAATACTCATAAGAGAAAAACAATTCGTAAAATGTAGTGTTTGCATGTGACAAACTGCTAATGCATTTGATATAAATATTCTTAGAAATCGGAATGGTGGTAGTACTTCCCCCCATCTTTCGCTAGTAATCGTTCCCATTATTTTCCATTTTTAGTCACCTACACCTGCAAAATATCTTTCCGTTACTGGCATTCAGTTCTTTCTGACTTGACAACAGTATTTTCCATGAATTGATTTAACCTTTTCGTGATTTGTGACGTTTAAACGGTTTATTAATTAATATGGCGCCCAACTGGGACCATGAGAAAAGTTATAAACCCTCATTAGTCTCGTTTTATTATTCACCAAAATCTTACATTTTGTCATTTAGTTCTATTTGCCGTAACAACCCATCCTCCTATTATAACGTCACACGTTCGTCACGTCTATGAATGCACAATGATAATGCAATCCGGCCCACTTGGGCGCCAATTTACTAACTGGCGCCGGACTGGGCCCAATGCGTGACTTATTTCGTTCAAAAGTAACAGAGACTCTCCTTTTTTTTTTTGAGGGTGGGAAATCATCCAATGACTTCTTCCGCTCTGGGCGGAGCGGAAGGGCGTGTCAGACTGACTTTTACTGACTAAAACCCACGCGTGTTTCTTCAGTTGCCTCTTGCCAAGGTCCCGGTATCCCTTTCGGACTAACCCGCAACCCTGGCAGGGATCGGTCCTAGCGGACCCCGCCAATTGTGCTGACATCTCTTTGAGGCGCGTGT
Source organism: Lithophane socia (assembly GCA_947522985.1). Classification (NCBI taxonomy): domain Eukaryota; kingdom Metazoa; phylum Arthropoda; class Insecta; order Lepidoptera; family Noctuidae; genus Lithophane; species Lithophane socia. The sequence goes on from OX383267.1 coordinate 6,817,684, forward strand.
GAAACACGACGCGCCATCGACCCGGGCCTGGTCCTAATCGGACGGCGAGCTACCCATTGCTCGCCGTCCGCAAGCCCGCGCCTATGGTGGCCGGGAATCCGCCTGGGATTCCCGGCACTTTCCTCGCTTAATATTACAGCACGACGTCTGGACTTTTAAATACACCTTGACATTTGAGTTTATTTGAAGAGTGTTCTCAAAATTACTTTGAAAAAAAAACTACGATGTTTTTAGAACTGAAAAACGAGATTGATTTTAAACTTCTTTGATGATCTAAATCAATTTTGCAAGACATTAAATTTTAGAAGCACTAACATTTCTATTAATTCTGTCAGCCCTATGAATAATGAGCGATGTGGACAGAACCTAATCACTGCACTGTGTAAATCCTATGAATATCACATAATTAGCTTTGTTATGTTCTCTAAATTAATATTGTTAATAATCCGATGCGGTGGCGTCACAAAATTTATGATCTTACAATGTTATCTCTACCAACAGATGTTTGACTAGTCTGTCTAGGTAGGCACTGCTTCTGATATGAATTATGTCACCAAAATATTGTAAGCATAATTATGCAATTCATGAAACTAGTCATCGAGAACTAAACGTACCAGATCAATTTGCTTCATTGCTTCATTCGGTTCAGACATATTGTTTACTTTACAGCATATAAACTATACGGAGTACTCAGACCCAAGTTTATTCCTTTCCTAATTACCAAATAAAACGAGCATCGCAAAAACATCTCAACCTAAAACATACCAGCGCAGAAACTCGGACAAAAACCATTTAGTACTAGTGAAATACCTAATAGCAGCTCTGTTACCAAGACGAATGATCCTCGTTTGTTCCGGTTTGCTCCCATTAACCCAGCCTTTAAGACACAGGGTCACCGGCCGTCTCGAAAACTAATCCGCACTGCTGTTAATACCAATAAGTCGTGGCTCGAAATTTATCGGGGTCAAAATATAGAGCCAGAATACTTTATAGGGCTTTCGTATAACTTCGGGCTATTCATAAAGATGCGCAGATGTGCTGGATAAATTTTGTTGCTAGTTTCTGTTGTTGGACCGAAGATGGCTTTCGATGCAAACAGCGAAGTTTTGGTTTTGTGGATGACATACTTATCTATATATATTGGTTCTGTATGTCTTGTAGATTTACTTTACTTTACTTTTTTACTTTAGACATACAAATAAGTATTTTGTTTTTGTGAGATGTAAATTAATGTCAAAACCACCAAAACCCTTAAAATAATAATGCTGTCTGCCATGAGCGTGTAGCAAAAGAAAACAACAAAAAGAACAACATTTGTCTAAACTGGCATGATATCGACTTACTCACCCATATATCTTCCTGCTACCGTAATTTTCGCTTCACGTTGAATAGGTACGCTAAAGACCCATCTGAAATTCGAACCCGAACCTTAAGCCATGCCCAAATAATTTAAGCTTTTAGACCCTCCAAGCATTAACAGCCCGAAGATACCATTAAACATACTTAATACTTAAAGTCTGTTTTTTAATCTCGTAGACTAATTTGACAGGTGTCAATGTCAAACTCCCTATTGAAAAAACCAACACCAATCACTTTAAGTGTCAAATTAGTCTGCGAGATTTAAAAACAGACTTAAGGTAGGTACTCTATTTCAACGTAACTTACTCATTATAATATCAGTACCTAACGGATTTTACTTTTATTTATTTTGAGGCGAACCGCTATTTATATTTGGGCTCAATAGAGTTGAAGATAGAAAAGCCTACTAGACTTTCACGTCATCGAAGACGTATGCTCCGTTCTTGGAGGATAGATAGATCTCTAGGGACTAAAGCTTGCCTGGATATCAAATCCATCAAAAACTTTAAATCAGCCAAGAACGTTTATGGTCAATGCATGTTCAGCCATCATAATGTGGCGTGAATTTTGTTTTATAAATGAAAGGCTAGAAACTTCCAGTTTTCGTTTAAGATCATCTGATCATCACCCATGACATTGATGACATATTTTACATGTATTTTCTGGATCTCATTTCTTCAGGGCCACGGAACTGACTTACAATTAACTCAAAATGACAACCACGTTAAAACAATGGCTCTAATCTGTCACTTAGCAATACACTATAAACTGACAGAGACAGTCTTATTAGGCCAGGCTGAATCACGTACGGCCGTATTCTTTTGCACAGGAACCCGGTAAGAAACGTTTATGACGGAATCACAAATGCATTTTTCGTGTCCTGAAAAAGTGCCGGCGCGTTCGCCTCTCGGGCTTTTCAAGCGAACTTACTTGACATACGGACGTGTTGTATTGTGAGCCAATAATAATATAGCAAGCTAAAAATACAAGGCGTGAGAAGATTTTATTTTATTTTAGCGAAAATGACGCTTCGTTATGTTCATAAATACTCCGAAATTGGTGTACATCATTTCCCGAAATACCCTAAAATTAAGAGATTGTTCCTTAAAGCTATTCGTAGAGATTTTTTTTAAATACACAAAGTTCGAGGTTATGTCGGAAAATTCTTGAAGAAAGTGATTACGATTGTGTGTTGTGAAGTGATTGATTATTTCTATCCATGACAAATACTTGATTTAAATTATTTAAATCACCGAAAACACATGATTGAACACAAAATTGCATGAATGAACGAAATGTCAAATTTATGTCGATTTTATTATCTTTGTAAGGACCTAGTTATGATCACGCCATCTACAATTAGCTTTGCATGACCTTTCCCATTTGTGACGTCTCTAGAGAAAAGTACATTGTTTAAGAGTATACTTAAACATAGGTACTTTTGGAAGTACTCGCATTCACAGCAACTCTGTCTTATACCAGCATGATCAACGTAGCTTTCAAAACCATCGGAATGTATCGTGGGCTACCGAACTTAGCAGTTTTTTAGGGTTTCATACCATAAAAGGAGAAAATGGAACCCTTATATTATCACTTCGTTGTTCTTCCGCGTCCGTCTGTCTATCTGACTATTTTTCTCAGGAACGCATAGAGATATCAAGTTGAAATTAATATCAAATACGTAGGTCTACAGTCCCTTGGGGCTTTAAAAAAATCTAACTTCTGAGGCAACGCAATAAACAATACAGCCATTTATGCAACATTTCATTTTTCTTTCAAATTTTAAAAACATCATATAAATTAAAGTCGCTTTTCGTGTTTGTCTGTAGGTATCTCCACGTTGTTCTTCTAAACCACGCAACAGATTCTGATTAGGTTTTCATCATTGTTTAGAGAATTTATTCCGGAAGGTTTACGTGTAAACTACGTTGTTATTATTAAGTTACATATAACTAAAAAATCACAATGTTTTGTCAAGTCGTAAAACCTAGCGAAGCAGGGCGTGTCGCTAGTTCTACAATAAAAGTTTCTGAAAAAGTTTTACAAGCTCCAGCACAATAGTGATACATGGAAAGTTGATTTGATTAAAGTGAAATATACGCCCATCCATCCAATCATGTGGATTAATGTCCAAGCTTCATATTTGTAAAGCTGTTTGCTACGCATGTATGCTCACTGCAATCACAATAGCCAATTTTGTTATTGAAAAAGTTTCGGAATATAAAAAAGACGAATGTAATCCTGTCAGTTACAATACTTTACGTTCATGTTGTCTGTGTGTTCGTCATAAAGAAATAGTAACATATTATCTCCGGCCTTAGTTTTATTTTTACTTGATTCACAGTTTTATTTACTTTCAGTAAGATTATTCTTAGCCGTTCCATAACTATCCTAACTAATATTATAAATGCCAAAGTGAGTTTGTTTATTTGTTAATACTTTCACGTTAAAACTGCTGGAAGGATTTGGATTAAATTTGGCACATAGGTAGACCTTAACCTGGACCTGGAGAAGGAAGTAGGCTACTTTTCATCCCAGTGTAAGTTCTCGTGGCATAATTTCCGACCTGAACGCGGGCGACTATTAAGTATTAATAAAAGCAGCAGCAACTAGTTAAAAATAATATTTATATTAAATCAATAACACCACCTACTGCAGTGTCCACTATAAAATCAGCATTTAACATTTGAGTAAGTAGACAGATAACCTATGTTATCTTGCGTCATGACTATTATCTACGAAACTTTTTCACTCTTCAAGATCAAACAAAAACCGGCCAATTGCCAATCGGACTCACACACAAGGGGTTCCGTACCACCGTACAATATTTTAACAATAGATTATAAAAAAATACTTTAGTTAAAAAAACACGTTTCTTTATTTTTATTATTTTTTAGTAAAGCAACAGTAGTAAAACACAATCTGTGAAAATTTCAACTGTCTACCTATTAAGGTTTATAAGATACACCCCGCTGACAGACAGACGGACAGACGGATAGCGGAGGCTTAGTAAAAGGGTTCCATTTAGCACTCTTCGGGTACGGAACCCCTAAAAATGAAACGGTGCATATTGAGATGAATAAAAGATGTTCAAGTAGAAGCATTTCCTTTTGAGATCTTTCCTTTGAATCTTTTACTGTTAATGGAAGCAAAGCAATTATATTGAGAACTAGCTTCCCGCGGCTTCGTTCGCGTGGAATTGGTAGACTACCACAATATACTAAAATAACGGCCAGTTTGTAGTTTTAGGGCGAATTTCACCAAAGAAACTGAACGCGATCGAAAGTCTCGGCAGCCAAAATATAAAGAGAGTCAGGACCAAAGGAGTTAGGTATTTCATACATAGTTGAAAAATACAATATCTTAAAAAATCATTAGATTAATGGTTCGTTAGTGCGATTAATTTTAGTTTAATCAACATTAAGTAAGTTGAGTCGACCAATATGCGTTATGAACATATGTGAATCAACCGTAGTTATCTTGAAAAGAGTAGTAGTTACTTGAAAATACCTAATTTGGAACATAAAACAGACAAAAATTCTATTAAAAACTTTATTTTCGGCCCAGACCTCGTAGAAATAACTTTTTTTTTTGTCAAAATATTCAATGTACACTTCTGACTCCGCCACAATTTTATTATATGTATAGATAGTAACTTCACTTACTGTTTAGCAGTAGGTACGCTTTCCTACTTTCATTTTACAGTTATATCAAAATGCACTCAACGCAATCGCTTTGCCAAAAGTACCGCTTAATGTCTTCAAATTTACATTTAGAACACACTGCATCTTGAATTCAAATGTCGTCAAAATTGTTTCCGTTATGAAACACGCTGTGTTCTGAAACAGAAGCTTTTCAATAGAGCACAGAAGTGGTTCTTCGTGTTTATTACATTGCGCAAGCAGTTTTAAATTAAACTGTTCCCATGTTCGCGTGTATGATGGTGTCAGAACGTAAACAAAGCAAAAGGTGAATCGTAGCAGGTGATGTTCTATTAGTTTCTGCTCACCCCCGTGGGAATAAGGCATGAGTATGTTTGCTCTCGTGTTGTCATTTCTTGGTGACAGTTTCCTGTTTCATTATACCTATGAATAATGATTGATTAACCATCTAACTTGCATAGCAAAAGGCGTTTCAACTTTTGCAGTATAGTGACAGCCAATTGCTCCTTTTTAAAGAGGCTTCTTATCTTGGTATCGCTGTAAGTTGATTGATTCGAAAATTATGCAAAGATATCTTTAACAAACTCCCACGCAGAGTAACTTTTCAATCCAGTCAAAAGCATTGTAGCCGTGTCGCGTCGATAGCAAACGAGTTCGGTTTCACAGCTCATCAATCACTTGTATTTACCAGTAGCTACTCTCGCACTTAACAATATCCAGGCGAGGTTGTAAATTTATTTATTTTTATTTACTAGCCTGCATCAGAATCACTAAGAACAAAAGAAATTCAGAGTTATGGGCAAACGTAATGAAACTCCCCATTTCCTCTGCGTGCTTAGGTACGTAAATAAAAAGGAAACATTCAAAGGAAATGCCTACTCTGAAGGCAAAAATACTCAACAAAGTTGGCTTGGAGAACATTCAAGTCCTTTTAAATAAAAGTTGCCTTTTATCACTGGCTAAAACGTCCATTTCTCAGGGCGGACTACTAAATGGACAAAGAAACGCGAGGCTGTGATGACACACAAGTGCTTTCTGAGCTTTGCGCAGTTGAAGCCCAAACTTGGTGAGTTAGTCACGGCCCGGTGTACGTGTTACTGTCCTCGGACAATATTGTCGCTGCGACACCTTCCTCCCCCGTTTTATGAGCCTTTGTTGGAACTTGTTATTTCAGGTGCATTTTATTTGCTGGATCTACTTCCCCTACGTGTTATTGTAGCTGTTTAATAGAAGGATTGACATTTGAGTATAAAACAATGCACTAAGTACAATTAAGTTTCAATCTGCCTAGTTTTTCCCAACTATTTTGGGGTTGGCTTCCAGTCTAACCATATGCGGCTGAATACCAGTATTTTACATGAAGCGACTGCCTATCTGACCTCTACAACCCAGTAACTGGTTAATACGACACCCCTTGGTAAGACTGGTTGTCAGACTATCCACGAATGACAGCCGGTACCAACGGCTTAACGTGCTTTCCAAGGCACGGGGAGTCTCGGTATGTAAAGATGGTCACAGACCAACCCCGGCAAGCGTAGCTTAACCTGATGGATCGACCCGCGCGGCTGTTATTACTTAACGCATACAATACAGTACTATTTAAAAAATTCAAAATTGTGTAGGGGTCTAGCGTAGAGTATGCAGTGTGTATAGATAGTATAAGACAAAGTAGCTTTTTGTGTCTGTCTGTGTAACTTCGTTGTTCTTGTAAACTACGCAACGGATATTTCCAGAAGGTTTTTCTACACGTTAATACCATGCGAAGCAGGGGCGGACCCGCCCCTGCTTTGCATGGTATTAACGTGGTATTAAGTCTTGTATATATTGTCATAAAATTATAATTTATCACCAATGAAATCTATGGTAATAATATATTCAATTAAAAATATCGCACTTTAGGAAATAAGAATTTGCTTAAATACCTGTCATATTATTTATTACTGCTAAGATACTTGTTTACGTCATATCTTTGAACTTTATAAACTCGTTTCCATTATTTATTATTAATTTTTTATTTTCCAAATAGAACGTGCGGGAAAATCTAGGGGGCCCATAAATGGAATCGAACCCGGGACCTCTGGGTCTGAGACAGGTATAACAACTAGATCACAGAGGTGATTAAAATAAAAGTATTCAAAGAAAAACATTTTACAAAAAAAAAAAAAACGACTTCGCAAAAAAAGTGAAAAATAACTTTAATTTCGGAAGTCGGTGTCTTTGCTTTTCAATTTTCGTTTTTTTGCCACCGACTTCCGAAATTAAAGTTATTTTTCACTTTTGTAGTGATTTTTTGTGAAGTCGGTTGTTTTTTTTTTTCGTAAAAGTTTTTATTTTTTCACTTTTTAGTTGTGGTACCTACCCCACAAAAATTCATATACCGTTATCTGCCATGTAAATGAAGACTAAGATATCGTCTACATACGCAAAGTGGGAAAAATACGTAATTATTGAAGCTAACTCAAAAACTACGCAAGCAAAATTAATAAAATTTATATGGGACCACCTCTGAAGCATGACCTACCAAACAAAAAAAGAATCATCAAAATCGATTCATAATTGGCGGAGTAATCGCGTAACATACACACAAAAAAAAAAAAAACCTACCTAACCTACAGACTCAAACTCAAACTCAAAGCATTTATTTCAAATAAACCAATTACAGGCACTTTTGAATTGTCAAAGGGTCAGTCAGTCAGAAAATATGAAGCTAGTTGCCCATTCCAAAGCGTAGTAGGTTCCTATGGAGAAGAACGGGCAAGAAACTCCACGGACACTCTTTTAAATCAGAATATTGTTACAATATGTTGTTTACATCATTCATGTTGGAATCATACATGTGAGTACAATGTAGAAAAACGTGCAGGTTAAAAGAGTCCGTAAATAAAAGATAAAACGATACAAAACAATTCAAAAATTAAAAAAAATCAAAATAAGCCGTGGCAGCTAAGAGATGACCAGTCCCTACTGATGGCGCCCGTTCACGAACATGACGCATGGATCAGCACCATTCAGCTCAACCATTTTGAAGGGAACTTAATGATCCAACACACGAAATTGAGAACGACGAATTGAGAACCTCCTCTTTTTTGAAGAAGTCGGTTAAAAAGTGGAAAATAACTATAATATCGGAAGTCGGTGGCAAAAACCAAAAATTGAAAAGCAAAGCCACCCCAACCCAGCCCAAAATTAAAGTATTTTTTCACTTTTCTTATTTATGCTTTCTATTTTTCACTTCGGTTGTTTCTTTTTTTTTTGTAAAAAGTTTTTATTGTTCACTTTTTAAATGTGGTACCACCCCCAAATAAATTCGAATACCAGTACCTGGTACGTAAATAACAGTGACAGGAGTCACTTACAACGTCGTCGACATATATTAAGTGGGAAACATATGTAATATTGAAGCTAACTCAAAAACTACGCAAGCAGAAGTTGATAAAATTTATATAGGACCACCTCGGGAGTTTTCGAACTAAACGATTTTTTTTAATCGATTCACAATTGGCGAAAATATCGATGAACATAAAACAAAAAACAAAAAAAAAAATGCGACGAACATAGAACCTCCTCCTTTTTTGGAAGTCTGTTAAAAAGAGCGCAACAACCGCGTACTCGCGTGACGATCGCTTTGGCCTAGGACACGGGTTAACAGGTTCAGTGTCCGCACAACGTACACATACCTTAACCTACCGTAATGTATGGTCTGTGGGACTGTGAACCGGTCTTGAATGAAAACCAGAATCTTGAATAAATAAAAGATAGTGAAGTGAAGTAAAAGATGTTTTTAACTATATTCCATTCCAAAAGTATCTGACAAAAATGTAAACTAACTCTATTCAGGTTAAATTCTGACGCAGGCACTCACTAAAGGGATAAAATATATCACATTATTATTTGATGAAAACTTAATGTGTATGAGTTATGGATTGACTAGATTACCTAAGTAAGATGAAGATTAAAATAATAAAGCAGAGCTATCGTTGCAAAGCGTGTATTCCAAAGCAGACTATTAAGTGTGTCTCCTCACTTAATACAAAATTATTTATGACATAGGTAAGTGTCAAAATTTATTTAAACGTAGAACGTCGCGTTCGTCAACATGACAGAAGGTTGTGTTCATATTTCTTCATCGTCCCTTTTGATCAAATAGCTATCCTACAAATAGGTATCAATTCTTTGACTTTACAATACCATTTTAATGCGTTAGAAGGTTTCAACTTTATTTAACACCACTTTTTCTAACAGTTATTGTTTGAATAACATTAATAAATTGTAACTGAAGAATCGTCGCTGAAAATTGAGGTTAGGATATTTTAAATATTAGAATTTCGGGGTTGAAAAATTGAGTACTTAAATTCAACTTGTAAGTGGACCACAAATTGACATCCACAGTTACGTTTTCTGATCCATTTGTTTATCTTTTCATCACATACTTTTAGAACAAACTATACAATCTGTTTATCTTTTTCCTATCTGTGGGAAAAAGGTGTGTGATTAGAATTGATAAAAATAGAGGCAACAAAAATTCAGGCAAAAGGTTTTTGAGCGATTAGAAACCTAACAAATACTTCCCAATATGAAAACCTATCTGAGTTTAAATATATATTGTATATACTTACTTAATAGGTAGTTCTCCGGTTTCCCGTTGGGTATATTCCCCGCCCGGGCCACTGTACCCCACTCGCATTTCAGTTTCAGCATGTGCAAATAATAGATATATTTTAGGAGAACAAATATACAAGTAAATAGCGATCGTTTCCCTATGTTTGTTAGCTTTTAGCTTCGGTTTTGTTGCTATTCAGTTTGGGTTGGATAGCAACGTCAGTTTTGCAAGAAGAGATTTCCGTACCAATCATATTTTCACAAGTCATACCGGTGCTGTCTGCTGTAAATAGAAAAAAAAACAATTTTCAGTTTCGTTTGCTAGACGGGGATACAATGCATTTATTTACTACTCTTACCTTCTTTGAACATAGCGAGTCCATGTTAATGAAGACGAAAATTCAATTAACGCACTGTGGTCTTGTTAGCATAACAATTTGAGACTGTCCCGGAGGCTAGTCATAAATATGGCAATACCCGTTGGTCACACATAAATCTGTTTGTATGCAACTCTTCATAACTCTTGACGTCACTTGCACACTGGGCAACATGATAACACTCAGTCACTGCGTTTGATGCTCTCAACCAGATTCACCGCATTCTTGGATCCTTCACATAATTATGGTTCAGAATCATGTTTCATGTTCCGGACTATATATTGGAACAAAATGTCATTTTTTAAAAGTGTTTAGGCTAAACAACTGATAAACTCGGTTTTATGGTAATACGGGTAATGTCTAACCATTGTGTTACCAGCGTGCCGCTACAATGGCGACATTAATTTAACACACGGATAAGGCTAGTGGCCAGTAAACATAAAAATTATAATAAAATAAAATAATTCGTAAATTGTAAAATTTTAATTTTCAAACAAACTAAATAAAAAAACATAACCGTTTAGATCACTCTGTGTAAAATATTTATTCATGAAGCTACCTACCAGTTGGCTTACGTTCTATCGGTACTATGCTTTGTCGGCATAATTTCTAAGAAATTGCGCGGCTTTCCTCTATTCGCCTACCATATGATCCGTGACCCCGGCAAATGACCTCTTCGCTACAGTTCTTTAAGTACAGGTTTCTCCAGGATGGTAATTTAGAAAATTGAAAATAAATCAATAAATAATAACGTTTAATGAAATTCAAATATTTTCATAAAACGAATACGCGAAATCGTATACGTGTGTTAAATTAATGTCGCCATTTGCATTGTAGCGGCACGTTGTATAGTCGCTATTTAATCAGATTGTGCAACCAACAGTAACAAATACACTGATAAGCTAACGCTTGGTCATGACAAATTACCTAGAAAATTCCCTAAGGAAATTACTTTGGGAATTCCTTTGGGAATTCCCTATGATCTAGTAAGGCATTGACCTCGGTATAGGCCATTCGCTCGATTGAAGTCATTCGAGTCTATATAGACCCACCTGGCCAGCAAGCTTCGCTAAGCCTGCTTATTATAAACTAACATTTTTTATTTTTGGACCGTGCACGTGAGAAGAACATTTAGACAATATTATGCTAAGTTTATTATACTATTGTACGGCTGTTGGTGTACCTAATAAATTAATAAAAAGAAGTACATCATTATTGCGCATTATAAAACTTCATTAGTTACCACTACTAATTTAAGTAGAGCTATGGATGAATTCGTCATTTGTTTTGGGGTCCAAATGGACCCACTAAGTTCCGACACGGAGGAGGTTCTTTTGTTCGGGACCAATCGGCAATGCTTCCAAATTATAAAATAAATACGAAATTATTAAATTCTACCTCTAAATATAATGGTACCTACCGTTTGCTCATTTTAGCGTAAACAGTGATAAAAGTCCACAATTTTTCAATAGTCAGCTCTACAATAAGGGCTAATTTTGTTAAATTATTATAGAAGATAGAACACGCAGGGGATTTCTATTGTAAACACTGTTTAAATTAATTTCAACGAGTAGCCAACCCAAATATACTTAGGTGCTTTATATATATTATGTAATGTGTGGGTCGAAATAACCTTCGTAGGTACTTTATTTTATCTCCAGAAAGTTTTTCTTTTTCGTTAAAATTTAGTTTTAACGAGACAGCTTGATAAAAAATTCAATGTGCCTTCTGAATGCCCTTTCAGCTGTTAAATAAACTTGTCGTAGCGATTTAGAATGCCAGAAAAAAAGCTGTGTGTGTTGTATTTTTTGACCATTGTAAAAAAAACTTATTTAGAGCAGACGCTGATCACTGATCACTTGATCAGAAACCTTAAGGCTGTACCCTATCTCAGATTTTATCTCGCTCGCACCATACTACTCGTGACCTGAGTGAGAACGAGACGGAGTGGGGCGCTAGCGGCTCTCAAGCCTCGAAAACTTTAGGTAGGTAATTGCTTGTTACGGTGAAAGTAATGGTAATTTAAAAAAAAACATAAGACCTGCTTTATAGACAGTTCAGTTATTATACAAAGTTTCATGATCTAATTTGAAGTCATTTTTGAATACCAGCGGTTTATAGTTCGGTTTAGAGTTACTTTGGTTTTTTTTTCTATAGAGATTTTATGTAATCGCCAAACATAGGACCTAGCATCAATCCTCAACTTTAACATATTTCAAAATTAATGCTGCAGTATTTTCGGTAGTCTATTTGAGGTAGGGTAGAAGGTAGCCCTTAAGAACAATTGTATTATATTTTATTTTAGTTAATTTGGGAACAACACTGCAATATTCCATTGCACTTACTCTAATTACTTTTAAAATAATAACATAACGCCAAAGAATATACTTAGGTACCTATGTAAGCTCCAAATGATTCTGAAACTCATCGTGAATGCAACTGCAAACACCCAACCCAGCTGATTATCCACAGTCATAGTTACGCCCAATAATAATAAAGCCGTAATTGCCAAAGTTAGTTAAACCGTTACCGCTGCGTAGTGCAGGAAATTCTAAAGGCTAGCACAGAATGGGGCGGGTCGCACCGCAACGCATACATTGCAAAAATCCTCCTTCATCCCTTTCGTACATTTTCTATGAACCAACACAAGCTACAGTCACTTTTTGTATGAAAATGCGTTGCAAAGTGACCCGTTGCGGCTGTAATTAAATGTGCGCTTGGCTTTAACGTTTTCCTGGAATAACAACAACTTCGTTCTCCAAGTCGGGCTAGGAAAATTAATACAACTTATGATTACATTCTAAAAGGTTGTTTAGGTAACAGTTTACGTCGCCGGGAAACCTGTCAGTGACTTTTAGTTACATGAAGAAGTTAACGGAGACCGAAGAGCTTTTACAGCGAAAAAATATAAAACTTTTCTATCTTGTTTGGGAAATTCGTTCGTCGTCATTTTAAAGTAAATTGTGTTAGAATATTATTTTTGGAGAGAAAAATACTCTAAAGTAGGCACATTAGATTATGTATTTTTTATTTACAACTCCTATAAACTGTGTTGGATAATTACAACGTCATTCGAATCTTCATATCACTCCCATGTAGGTATGTCTGAATCTAGGTAAACTCGTATAGGTGTTTTCCTGGATTTTCGGCTCGATTTCCATCGCAAGCTTGAAAGTCATCAATTGTGATAAATATTTATTCTGCCTTTATAAAATTGTTTGCGAACACGTCATGTGCAAGTTATTTTACCTACTTCACTACTTATTATAATTCACTGTAACATTTAATAATATGAACTTCATTTTCTATTGTAGATTTAGGTGCACCCCGTGTGGGATTTAATTCAACTCGGAATTTCAGTGGAGCATACGTGATATTATAATTTGCATACCTACCTACCGATATACTAATATTATAAATTCGAAAGTAACTCTGTCTATCTGTCTGTCTGTCTGTCTGTATGTATTATGTAATGTATGTTACCTTTTCACGCCTAAACCACTGAACGGATTTCGATAAAATTTGGCAAGGAGATAGATGGCATCCCGACGAAGGACATACTTTTTATCGACATACCACGCGGGCGAAGCCGCGGGCGGAATGTAATTCTATCTATATACTCTCTTCGTAGAGTACGTAATTGTTGGATACAGTGCGACATAAAACCGTAGAACTTAAGTAGTACTCTTTGCACAGAACTCAGATCTACGTGAATCCTTGAGGGATCCTTAGTTTATCTAAACATCCCACATCCATAGAAAATTCCAAAAGAAATACAATATTATTCATTTTTTTCAAGTTATATGTATTATATTATGTTGCACCAGCCATGTCTGTCTCTGCATCACCCTAAGGTTGATTGGTAGAAAATGCTTCAGGCATTAAGTCCGCCTTAGTACAGTAGTAATTTTACTTATGCATAAAGTTTTAATAAATAAATAAATACTTACCTACTTCAAGCAATTCAGGAACAACTTAAAACATAATAACAAAAGGCATAGTTACCCGGAATAGGGTTATGAATTCTCCTAATTTATTTTAAGTTGGGTCAGAAAAGCAACGAGGGTCGTAGAACTGTCACCAAAACGTCAAGGGAACGGAATCTGTGGCCATGTTTAGGAATTTGTGCGACGAAATTTTCTTACTTCCATTAATTAAACAAGAACAGATCGGCTAGATAAAGGACTATAAATCTAAATGATGAATAGGTAGGCTCACTCTGTGGATCGGAATTGTAAATTGCTTAGTTGTACGAGATACGCTACCTATTTGCGACCGGCGAAAACTGCGTACAAGATGTAACTATTTTCTTTATTTAGTAAACAAATACGGCGAACTAAGATTTTGGGATAATTACCTAGTGAGTTTAAATGGTACCTAAATAATAACACTCACGCAGGTTGATCGAAGGTTAAGCAGCGCTTGTCGAGGTCGGTATGTGGATGTGTGACCGTCCAGTACATTACGAGATCCTCGAGCCTCATTGCACGTTAAGCTGTTGGTTCAGTCCGTCCAGTCTTACCAAGAGGTATGGTTGCCAGACTTTCAGGCTTCTTTCTGACTACCCGTAACGGCTGTCTAAAATCTATGGATAACAGCCGGTGGTGCCAGATTATCTTTCTTTTGCAAGGGACGTACCTCACATTGCCAATTTTTATTTCTGGCGATAGGTAGTAAATGTTCTTAGTAGGCAAAGGCAGGTGTCAGTGAAAGTCATTTGTTTGTTACGCTTTCATGCTAAAACGGCTGAATGGTTTTGGATGAAATTTTGGCTCATCGGTAGACTATGATCTGGGATGGGACATAGGATTTTTATCCAGATATTCCCACGAAATCAAGACTTATGAGGGTGAAACCGAGGGGCGCAGCTACTTAGAACAGAATTGCCCAGCTATGCAGGTGTAGTATAAGCTACATGTTTATAGAAAGTAAAAGGTTTTGTAGGGCCTCAAAAGATATAAAAGTTCTTAATTAAAAAGCCGTTACAATACCTACGTGCCTTTTTAATAGTTCATGACGTTATAGTACAGATATTGAATTTCGACAATAATGATGTTGTCATTGGAATACAAATTAAATAGGTAAGCGTCTGTTGATTTAATCCTTACCTCCTTACTTAATATTATTAATGCGAAAGTAACTCTGTCTGTCTGTCTGTCGCGCTTTCGCGCCAAAACTACTTAACCGATTTAAATGAAATTTGGCACACAGATAGTCTAGAGCCTGAGAAAGGACATAGGCTACTTTTTATCGACATACCACGCGGGCGAAGCCGCGGGTGGAAGCTAGTTGCAAAATAAGTAAATGCAATTCAAGCTCATTATTATAGAGGGTGTCTTTTTAGTATAAAACTCGATCGTTCGATGTTCATTGCTTCGAACACAACAAACGAGTTTCACACTAGAATAGGACACTCGTAGGTACCCAGTATCTAACTGCTACGAACGGGGGTACACTCAGCGAAATTAATTGCATTACAACTGTCAACTGGAATGACAGTTGCGATTTAAATAAACGGGCAATTAAAGTTGGTACTCAATTTGCAAAACAATTCGTTTCTCTGACTTGACTAGATAGTTATTGCCTGCAGCAAAAAACCAACATACCTAGCTAAATAACCTAACGTGTAAAATTTGCAGTACTCCCCCCTCTTAGGCCAGCTTTTGGCCTTGCCTTTGGCTTTTGCCATAAAATCATAAACATTGTCTATAGACAGCAACATATTTAATTATGATTGTTAGGTACTTCCTACATATTTCACAAAGCTAGTGCTTTCCTTTTAGCCCTCCCAGAGCTTGGAAGTTCTCACACTATCATGGTCATACCCTTATTTCTGTGTGGGCGAGATAAGTAGTGATTTAAAAAAAAAATTGTTTCCAAATGAAACGCCCAAATAAAACCACATAAAACATACAATTATTAAACTGGAATTAAATACAGCAATTTGAATTTAAACAAAAATTTACGTTTTATGTCACGAGTTACAAATTAATCAAGTTACATTCAAAATAAGGACAATTACAATTATTTGCGGTTACAGTCTGCCAATTTGGATGTAATGTAATGTTAATTGACGTCCTATTGTTCGCACCAACAGTTGACATTTGCAAAGCTTCCACAATGTCCTCCTTTGTAGCCACGTCTTTTGCACTCCTCGAGACAGTTTGAGGTGTAGTCGACAGCGCCAAAGACGCAGCTGCCGATATGCACGTCCGCTTGGACTGCATTCTGCGGAGACGAGACGATCACCAAGAATGTGACGCACACCAACAGCAACATTGACTGAGTAGTTTTCGTCATGTTTACGATTTTGAAGAGAAGATTTGGGCGTTAGTACTACTGATGTTACAATGAAGTGGCACAGAGTTCAACTGTTGTTGATGCTGAATTCTCCTTGTTTATATATGCTTGGAAACTCGTTTCATACCTGGTATTTTTAACCCTGCCATTGTCGCGCAGGGGGCACTTGTAGGTCTAGGCATATCCCCATAGAACATGTATGTACGCGACTGTCGCAAGTTAGCGTGAACCGACTACAAAACTGAACTTCGACAAATGGTACTACGACATGATTTTACGTCGACATTACGGAACTCCGACACATCTTTACTTCGACAATACTTTTAATTAAATGCCTTAAGTCTGACACTACTCTACTCCGACAAAACGTTTCTTCGACATGACTTAACTCTGAAAGGGGGAGTTTGTTGCGCCACTTCTTCTTCCCAGCTAAAGCACTAGGAAGTGGTGAAGGGTGGGCGTTTTTGGGGGACTGTCTTATGTAATTTTGACGTTCGAAAAGTGCTGATTCTCAGCCTAGTTTGAATAAATGACTTTTGATTTTTGATTTTGAACTTAACTACGAAATAAGGTGACTTCTATGAAATTCTACTTCGACAATAATGCTAGTTCGACATGATTTAAATGTTTTACAAAGCATCACATAACATCTTAGATTCATGAAATGAACCTTTTTTCAAAATAATTTAGACATTTTTAATTAAAGGAGGGTGCTACAAAAACACCCTGAGTCGATTCAAATAATTCATGCACGGTGAGGTAGAGCAATCATAGTACGTCACTTACAAGCTTCTTTTTTTCGCTAAAACAATCCCCATGTGACAGATCTCGGAGTTCTAGAATCACATTCACATATAAGTAACGGAATCTTTTAATCTTTTTCAGCAACTTCTAACTGTCGTATCGAAATGAAACTTTGCATTTATATTTAGTTTGTTTAACAATTTGGAATCTTGGAGCTGATCTGATGATGGAGGCAGGAGGTGGATAGTAGAACTCTTCAGTGGCTACTAGTAAACCCCTCGAGTTTGGGCTTATATAATTCGTTTTAATGAGTCCAATACATTGCACGTGGTGTCGAGGGTCTGATGATGGAGTCAGGAGGTGGATAGTAGAACTCTTCAGTGGCTACTAGTAAACCCCTCGAGTTTGGGCTTATATAATTCGTTTTAATGAGTCCAATACATTGCACGTGGTGTCGAGGGTCTGATGATGGAGTCAGGAGGTGGATAGTAGAACTCTTCAGTGGCTACTAGTAAACCCCTCGAGTTTGGGCTTATACAATTCGTTTTAATGAGTCCAATACATTGCACGTGGTGTCGAGGGTCTGACCCTCCACTGAAGAATTCCACTATCCACCTCCTGGCTCCATCATCAGACCCTCGACACCAAGAGCAATCTATTGGACTCATAAAAACGAATCATATGAGCCCAAACTCGAGGGGTTTACTAGTAGCCACTGAAGAATTCCACTATCCACCTCCTGGCTCCATCACCAGCCTCTCGTTACCAAGCCCAATCTATTGGACTCATTAAAACGAATCATATGAGCCCAAACTCGAAGAGTTGACTAGTAGCCACTGAAGAGTTCCACTATCCACCTCCTGGCTCCATCATAGACCAGCTCCAAGATTCCAAAATAGTATTAATATCCAAATTACATGTAAATGCAAAGTTTCATTTCGATATGACAGTAAGAAGTGGATGAAAAAGATTCCGTTACGTATGTGAATGAATCCCTAGAACCTCGAGATCAGACCTCAGGGATAGTTTTAGCGAAAAAAAAAAGCTTGTAAGTGATGTACTATGATTGCTCTACCTCACCGTGCATGAATTATTTTAATCGACTCTGGGTTTTTGGTCTATACATTCCGTAGCATTGTTCTTTACTCTATCAGTTTACAGACATCAATCAAGCAAGGAGGTCCTTCGATTCAATCATCTGCATTTTCCTCCTCAAATAACATTACAGTACGCAACTATTTTAGGAACGTATATAAATTAAAATTTGAATTAGGAAACAAATTGATTAAGAAAAAAAATTTGAAGAATTAAAATTTATAATTTTAACAAGCAATTTTTTTGCTCCAAGAGGGGTATAAACTTGGATTGTGGATGACTCTTGTCATCCTCGCGACCACTGCAGGGTTAATCTAAATAAGGAAAACCCACGTATCTTAATTAAAGGTTTATAGTAAAAGTGGCACGAAGGGCATCATTGAAAGATCAAGTTATTGTTTTTCCTTATTATTGTCCTTGAACGCTGATTTAGGAATTCAAAAGGTCGTTGAGGTTTTTACGACTTCACAAAACATCGTTATAATAATATGTAGGTAAGTTAAATATTAATTTATTTTATGTATACATAAATGTTATACCCAAAATACAAATAAATAAAATTGAAGTGTCTGTTTATATTGTTAAAATAACAGCTTATTATGATAAATAAAAACGTGTGCGGTCCGGGGACCCCATCAGGAACGAAGTTCTTTCTCACGTATGATCTAAGTAAAACAAAAACGAAATTTTCACAGCCGCCATCTTGGATTTAAATTTTGAGGTCTATAACGACTTTAGCACCCTCGAAAACTGTGAAAACGATACGTTATAGCCATTTCATTTATTTAAATCGCAACTGTCAAAGAATGATAATTAAAGTCGGTAGTCAATTTGCAAAACAATTCGTTTCCCTAACTTTACTAAGTAGTTACTGCCTGCAGCAGTAAAAGTTAACTAAACAAGTGTCTCACACAGTTCCCTAACAGACTAAAATTGTCAAGATAATGTTTGTATTTTGTGTTTTTGTGTAGTACAGTAGATACAACCGCGGACATTTGCGGTGAACTACTTTAATTTCACCCTTACGGCCGTAGTAATGAGGTTGAAAAGTGGTACACCGCCTGTGTCCACGATGGTAACTACATATCTAGCTAGATAATCTAACGTAAGTACCTATACCTAAGTAGTACAGGACATTCTCCATTTGCCCCTAGGGTTCATTTGATGTCCAAAAGCCAAAGGCAAGGCCAAAAGCTGGCCTAAGGACCTTAGGCCAGCTTTTGGCCTTGCCTTTGGCTTTTGCCTTAACAATCAAAATCATTGTCCCTATGGACAGCAACATATTATTATGATTGTGAGGGAAGCTTTTATGTATTTTAAATATTCATCAACTTATGTTACTGGCGATACCTCCAATTTCCTACATATTCCACAAAGGCAGTGCTTTCTTTTTACGAGTAGGTTGAGAACTTCCAAGCTCTGGGAGAACTTGGAAGTTCTCACACTATCATGCCCCTATTTCAGTGTGGGCGAAATAAGTAGTGCTACACTCACGAAGTGGATTTGAAAAAAAAAAAAACCAATTGTAACGCCCTAATACAACAACCTACAACATATACAATTATAAAACTGGAATAAAATAAAGCAATTGAATTAAAAAAAATCATTTAATTGAAGTCACATCGTACATACATACAAGTTACGAATAAATGATAAATTACATTCAAAATATGGACAATTTCAATTATTTACGGTTACAGTCTGCCAATCTGGATGGGGACCCCATCCACCGAATTATCTTGTCGTGTAATGTTAATTGACGTCCTATTGTTCGCACCAACAGTTGACGTTTGCAAAGCTTCCACAATGTCCTCCTTTGTAACCACGTCTTTTGCACTCCTCGAGACAGTTTGAGGTGTAGTTCACAGCGCCCCAGACGCAGCTGCCGATATGCACGTCCGCTTGGACTGCATTCTGCGGAGACGAGACGATCACCAAGAATGTGACGCACACCAACAGCAACATTGACTGAGTAGTTTTCGTCATTTTTACGATTTTGAAGAGAAGATTTGAGCGTTAGTACTACTGATGTTACACTGAAGTGACACAGAGTTCAACTGATGTCGATGCCGGCTTCTCCTTGTTTATATACGCTTGGAAACTCGTTACATGCCTGGTATTTTGAACCCTGCAACTGTCGCGCAAATGGCATTTGTAGGTATAGACTATAGGGATATCCCCATAGAACGCGTATCTCGTACCTACGCGACTGACGCAAGTTAGCGCGAACTATATTCGTATGATCTCGTGGTCAGACGAATAGGTGTTAATCATATTAATTTAGCGTTTAATATTATAATCTTAAAAATATTTTACAAACAATCACATAAATATTTCATCTTAGATTCATGAAATTAAGCTTTTTTTCTTTGATAATTAAAACTTTTAGTTTAAAGACATCGATCAAGCAAGGAGAATCCATGTACTTTTATATCTAAACATAATATTATAAATTAAAGTCGCTTTTCGTGTTTGTCTGTATATCCGCGTTGTTCTTCTAAACAGATTTTGATGAGTTTTTCACCATCATCGTTTAGAAAATTTGTTCTGGATGGTTTATGTGTATAATTCGTTAATGTTAAGGTTACATTAAGCTAAGAAATCTCGATGTTTTGATTAGTCTAAAAAACCGTGCGAAGCAGGAACGGGTCGCTAGTATATCATAATAAAAGTGGTTTGTGCGGTGCAGTTGGACTAGGCTGTTAGTAAGCCGCGAAGGGCGTCATTACAAGATCAAGTTATTGTTTTTTTCCTTATTATTGTCCTTGAAGGCTGGTTTAGGTACTCGATGTTCTGAAAAGAATTACCCAAAAACCGCACGGCTTTTACGACTACACAAAACATTATTATATGTATGTACCTAGGCAAGTTTGATATTAATTTATTATTACACACAAACCTTAAAAGAGAAATTATTCTGATAATTATGGTGAAAACCGCATCAAAATCCGTTGTGCAGTTTAAAAGAACAATGCGGTCACACAGACAAACACAAAAACCGATTATAGAAGGTAGCTGGTGACAGTACATTAGCTCTCGTACACGAGAAAAGGGGATGAGCCAGCCCTGCCCAAACCTATTTTTTTTTTACACACTGCTACACATCAATCTATACATTTCCAGTTTAAGCTGATCTCGCATTGCTTAGGATTTCCGTACAATGCGAGGTCAGCTTATACTGGAAATTTATAGCTTGATGTGTAGCCCTGTGGTCCTACATAAGCATCACGATGACGATGACTGGAATAAGTCAAAGGTTTTCGGGTGCGCTGATTCAATTTCTGTGTTCCTATTTTACCCGACTGCTAAGAAGGGTTATGTTTTGGCATGGAACTTTGTTTAGGTATGTAGAATGCTCAGATACAGAGATACATCAATTAGAGATTAGGAACCTAATTCTGCTGCATTATTTTAATTAGGTACATATTGAGTAGGTATCCTACTTAAAACATACCTACCCTCATACCCGTCACTGTTGGAATTACAACTCTCGCCACTGAACCGAGCGTTCATAATCCAACATACCTTTAGAGATTGTAGGTAATATTGGTGACAAAAACAGGGCCCCATCTTGCAGGGCTTTCCCATGTCCGTAAGATCGTTTTTAAAGTTATTTTCCTCCTAGGCGCTGTTTTTCCTCATTGTAGTAAGTAGATACTTATTAGAGCATGCGTTTGTGGAAAACCCATTCCAACTAGCTCCGAGTATTATGGATATCATTATCTAAATTATTTTCATACCTCATACTACTATGAGTAAGTACCTAGTAAGTAGTAGTAGTAGGTCAATGATATTATATTAACAGATATTTTAAACACTCACAAAACAACCGAAAAAAGTGTTCCGCGCAGCAGCGGCACACGTACCCACGTTTCATTCATTTTACATTTCACTACAAGTAAAAACGTTACAATTGGAATGTTTTCGAGTCTTCACGATTGCGCGCTTGTAACATATCTGTTAATAAGGTACCTGGGTCAAATATGGCCACGCTAAGGTTTCGTGTCAATTTTTTTGTAGTTTTTAAGATATGAAGGCAAGTCACGGTGTTTATTTAGAAAGAGTACATATTAAGCTATCATATTGTAGCAAAAAAAAGTAAAAATTACTAATATCCACAGATATTCTTTACTTTTTTTTTAAATCAAGAAAATGGCCATATTTCCGACAGGGTAGGTTAATATGCCCATGGATGTGGCCATATTTATCGTATGAATCATTACTCTAAAAATATTGGAGACGCGAAGTTAAAAGAAGAGGTCTGGTTTTATAAAAATATTTATTAAGGAAAGGCTGGAATGGTTTTAAAATTAAATGAGAACGAATTAAAATAAAACAAATAAAAAAACTTAACTTTCAACACAACAATTCTTTGGAAAAAGTAATTAAACAGTAACATTCAGGTACATATGTACGATACGCTTTATCTTAATCAACCCTAAACTAAGAAATAAATGTTTGACAGCAGACAACGCAGACTTCAAGTTCTCCTCGGTCCAGTTGCCTCGAAGCCCCTTACTTTTGTATCGCGCCATTGCTTTAAACAAAAACGTAATACATTACTAGGTGTCGGTAACTCATACGGAAAATATGGCCAATTGTTGGCCATATTTTCAGTCACGCCATTTTGTTATATTTATTCACACGAATCATGAACACATTGATATTTTGAGGAATACACAAACCCATACCAAAATACAATTGTCACAAAGCATATCAACGTAAATAGAAAACAATTAAATCGAAAACTAACAAAATTATAAGACAGAACTTACTTGGAATTTTTAATAACGGCAGCGCGGTCTCCCACTTCGACGAAATTTGAGCGACTGTGGTCCGTGCGGGAGGGGTGGCGGGTGCGCCGTTCGGTTGTCGACTCGGACGCGATCGTGTACCGTCGTGTTCGGTTGTTTAAAGTTTACCGTTTTAGTTATAATAGTATGTGGCCATATTTATCGTCTGGCCATATTCGACCCAGGTACCTTATAATATCATTGTAGTAGGTACATAGTTTAATCACAATCATTGTGTGTAATAAATACATTGATAAGCTAATGTAAGGTCATAGGAAATCACGTAGGAAATTCCTTTATCTCTATGAACTAATAAGATGGGTATTGACCTAGACCTTTCGCCTCGTGAACACGCCGCCTCCTAAGCGTCAGCGCACACCAAGAGCAGAGCAGAGCATTTTCTGATACTACTGAAAAATGAATCTTATGACAATTCCATACATTGCAAAATTAAATACACGTTGAGCGTCCAACTTGATGCTCGACCATGCTCGAGCTTGCGTGTTTGCATACTTAATTTTGGAATGTATGGAATTGAGTGAGACCCTAGGCAGGGGGTCGAACTGAGTAGCAACCGAAAGATGGGTGACTGTTCTTACTCATACAAGAAGTAAGTACTTACTAACAAAGTACTCGTGTTATTTTTCTATGGATGTTCAAAAAATAACTTTAGGTTCCTAAGTAAGTACCTATTTAAAATTAATTGTGCCCGCGGCTTCGCTCACTTGACAGTGTATTCTATTGGCATTATAAGTTAATCGGAATGTGAAGTCATTATAGAGACATTACGAATACCTATGTATTTGTAATTTCTCAACATAATCATTCGTAATGTGTCATTACGAATAGGTATTCGTAATGACACATTACGAATGATTACGTAGGAATACATAGGTATGTATTCCTAATGTCTCAACAACATCAGTCGATTCTTTTAATTTATCTATTCTTCTTAATTTTTCTAATCTATCTAATCAAATTTAATTTATCTAATCTATTTGTAGGTAATCTTTGGTTTATGAACGAAAGAAAATTGTTGTTCCTCCTAATTCCTGAATATTTAACCCCTGGGTACCTGGGTAAAAAAAAATACCTTTATTGTAAGTACCTAAGTACCTAATTTATTTCACTTATTTGAGAACTTTTGAGAGTTTAAGAACAAAAGTGAGAATATTCAATAATACCTACGCGTTGGTTAAAAATAGGTAGATCCTGTAATCCCTTATATTTATAACCTAGGTACAGTTAAAAAGATTCAGCATTCACAATCTTCGTGTTGTGTTCCCGAATCAGCAAAAACGTTTAAAGATCAAATCAAATCAAATCAAATTGTTTATTGCAATCCATAATGTACAAATTAGGTGGTAAATAAAAATTAAAAAAACAATTATGGACCCTGTCGGGCACAGCAAATTTTAAAAATAGGTAGAGAGCGGAAGAGCGCTTTACAAGTTTTTCTTGTTATTATGTTAGGGATTATTTATATCTTACCTATGTATTTATATTTCCATTCATTCTCTTATTCTATTAATATTTTATATACGTGTATCCATTTATTAATTAATATAGATAATGAGATAACTTCCTTATCCTTGCTTACTTAATATAAAACAAAGTCCTCCGCCGCGTCTGTCTGTCGTCCTGTTCGCGATAAACTCAAAAACTACTGCACCGATTTTCATGCCGTTTTCACCAATAGAAAGAGTGGTTCTCGAGGAAAGTTTTAGTATATAATAACCGACATCCACGCGGACGAAGCCGCGGGCATCAGCTAGTTTCTTAATAAAATTTGCCTTTGAGGATCCCAGACGTTTAAAGCTTGAAACAGTTCAAAAGACAGCTTTAAATGTTGCATGAGTATTCTTAAACTAGACTTCCTTGTTAAATCCATTAAATCTACAGAGGTAGGTAGGTATATCACAAAGCCAGTGCTTTCCTTTTAGGTAGAGAGCCCGAAAACTTCCAAGCTCCTACAGTTCTCAGGTAGGTACTCCAATTTCAGACGTCTTGCATGCTATGAAAACACTCGGATCCCATGAATATAACATGTTAAAGTTAGAGCCGAGCACAATACCGTGAAATCTGAAGCATTAGCTGATAATGCGGCACCTCTATTCTGCGTTCCTTCGTCGGCGCTTAAACGCTGGGTTCTGTGCCGGCGAGATAGTGCTTCGCTCACTAATACTTCAGTAAGTCTAGTTTACCGGCTGCCAAGCTTCGCTCCGTACGTATCTGTGGACCGCACTTGGTACGTAATGAAGCAATCGCGTTACTGCTCACCGAATGAACCGTTTGTAGAGTACAATGGTGTACCAAGCACCTAATTGTTTTGTGGCCAGCTACATTTTGTTTCGCGTATCTTTTCAAATTGGTTCTGTTTGGGGTTTGCTTTCATTAGTTTGTAGGGTTTACCTCATTTACTTATTCAACAGAAAACAGTTGAATAAGTTTTATGTAGGGAAGTGTATGTACTTCTTTGGTTCCTATTTTTGATACCTACTTTCTAGTGCTTTACTATAGGTTTGGACTGCCCCGTTAGTCTCGTGGTCGCAAGCGTGACTACTGAGTTTGGGTTCGTTTCCTAGGGCAAATTCTTATTATGTTTTTCCATTATTGTTCCTGACAGTCAGGGGAGCTCCTGTTTTAAGGAGCTGGTTCGGCTTTGCACGAGGCGAATATATCGGGTCGAAAGGGTTCGTTAAAACTGCTGGTAGGTTGAAATTAGACTTTTAATTATCACACACGACATAAAACTTTATATGAAGTTATCTTTATCAAGTCGAAACAAAGACTGACGCTTACCGATGGGCGTCTACGTTTAAATACTAGTACACACACATTAAAAATATTACAAAAACTGCGGCAAACTCGCGTCCATGCTCGCACGCTTGCCCGTGCGGAGGTAGGTACCATCATAAAACTCCTTTGTTTTGTTGTACTCACCTACGCCCGTACAAGCGGTACAAAACAATCTTATCTGTAGGCTTATCGGAAATAAAAAACTTAGTAACTAAACAATCACTTTAAATAATTAATATTAATTACGGTGCGTCGTGCACACATCTCCCGCCGTCGCCGTCAGGCGATTCCGTGGGGAGCACGACGATTCGTTTGGTAGGCCTCCGCAGGACGTGGCCGCCTTTGGTAATCACGTCGACTACCCTAACCTCACCGTCCTTGCCTGGGAGTATCTGAGTTATGCGTCCCTTGGGCCAGGTGTTGCGCGGGAGGTTAGGGTCGCAGATTACTACCATGTCTCCGACCTTGGGTGCGGCGCCGCTACGGTGAGGCTCCCGCCGGTTCTGTAGTAGTGGCAGGTATTCGCGCACCCACCTCCGCCAAAATACGTCGGCGAGGGCTTGGGCGCGCCGCCATTGTTGGCGCGCTGTGATGTCTTCTTCGGTGAAGGTGCCCGGTGAGGGCACGTGAGAGTTTGGGCCAATCAATATATGGTTCGGTGTGAGGGCCTCGAGTTCGTTCGGTGCCACAGTTACGTGGGTCAGAGGTCTAGAATTTACTGTGTTTTCTACCTCTACCAGCAGAGTATAGAGTGTCTCTTCTGTTGGATGAACCTCTTTAAGTGTGACGTTCAGTGCTCCTTTCACTGCCCTCACCATCCTCTCCCATGCTCCGCCCATGAATGGCGATGCGGGAGGTATGTACTTCCATCTTATACACCGCGTATTGGACTCACACTCTAAAGCACTTAAGGCGCTTTGACCTATCTCTTTATCTGCTGCCTTAAAACATGTGGCGTTGTCACTCCATATTTCTTTGGGACAACCTCTCCTAGCTATAAATCGCCTAAGTGCAGCGATGGCTGAATCCGCACTCAGTGATTGCGCTACCTCTATATGTATGGCCCTACATGTAAGGCAAGTAAATAGAGCTCCATATCTTTTCTCCCTATGCCTACCTACAGTTATTGATAAGGGCCCGAAATAATCGAGTCCCGTAAAGGTAAAAGGTCGTACGTGATGAGCTAAACGGGGGTACGGTAAGTCACCAGTAGAGGGGTTGGCTGGCTTTGCCTTCTTTATTCTACACGGCAAACAATTTTTGATAACATCCTTAACAGATGGGCGTAGTCTTATTATCCATACGCGCTGTCGTAACTCGTTTACTGTTATCTCTGTACCTCCGTGATGCAGACTTTCATGTACATGGCCTATATATAATTTAGTGTACCTATGTCCACCGTCTAATATACAAGGATTCTTGATTTCTTCATTTACATTAATTGCAGCTGCAACGCGACCGCGTAGACGTAAGATCCCTTTATTATCTATATACATACTTAGCGCGGCTAGCTTACTGTCGTTCGTCGGCGTATTGTTTAATTTTATTGCACTTATTTCTTTTAAGAAATTGTCGGTCTGTGCGCTTTTGATCCACAGTTGTTCCGCTGCCAATAAATACTCGGCCGGTAGCGGTATGTATGTATTGTTATCAATACTCAATAGACTGCCATTCGGTTTTTTTGTTACGTTTGTATTTTTCTTGCCTTTATTTGTTTTCATCCACGTGGGGTCTTTGTTTGCGTTTTTTCTTGTACGCTTGTACTGTACTATTTGTTTTGTCAGCCTACATTTATCAATGAACTGAAGGACGCGCGCTGTTGCCCTAATCAATCGCGTCCATTTTGAAAAACGTGTTAAGATAGGTAAATGACTATTTGAGTTTACGGCGTTCGCATTGTGCATGTTGCATTTGACTCGCTCTTCCCCTGTTTCCCGTGTCGGGGCTGTTGTCGTCTCTTTCGGCCACTCGCCCTTTCCCTTATATAGATACTCTGGGCCGCGATACCACCGGTGTTCTGAGTGGAAGAAATCGGGTGTGGCACGCGTGGCGTCGTCGGCGACATTGTGATGTCACGGAAGCCATCGCCATTCGTTTTTCTTAGTGATTTCTTCAATCTCAGCTATGCGATGGGCAACGAATGTTTTAAATGTGCGCGGCTCTGACCTAATCCACGCAAGCGCTGTTGTTGAGTCGCTCCAATACGTTTTGTTATTGAACGCGTAGTCGTGTTCCAATGCGACAGTTTGGGCTAGTCGCGCTCCTAGCAAGGCTGCCTGCAGCTCCAACCTGGGTATCGACGTCGGTTTTAATGGCGCCACCCTACTCTTGGCTGCAGCTAGTGCCACATGAATAGTGCCGTCAGGTCGTTCTGTTCGCCAATATACCGCCGCTGCGTAGGCCTCCTCGCTCGCGTCTACAAACGTATGTAGTTCGCGGGCGGTGATTTCTCCATAGTCGTAGCAGCGCGATATTCGTATTTTTTCAATGTTGCGAAGCGACTTCATCCATTGTTTCCATTGAGGCTGTAGTTCCTCTGGTAGGGGCTTGTCCCACTCGGTTTTGTATCGCCAGGTGTTTTGTATTATTCTTTTAGCCGGGATGGTAACAGGTGATATTAAACCTAACGGGTCAAAGATAGCCATGATAATACTTAGCGCCTCACGTTTAGTAGGTGGGCGCGTATTTTGTAATAATTCACCGGGCGTCTTGTTTTTATTTATTTTAAATACAAAGCAGTCTTCTTTTGTATTCCATCGAAGCCCTAGTGCCTTTTCGTCGTCATCGCCACCTAATATTTTTGTGGCGCGATGTCGCTACTCAATATATTTACATTGTTCGATACCCATCCACACAGGTGAAAGTTCGCTTGCTTGTGTATGTAATCCACTTGTTCGATTATTTCCTTGGCTTCTGTCTCACTGGGAAAGCTTTGGAGATAATCATCCATATAGTGGTTGTGTTTTATCGCTAACACAGCTGCTGGGTACTTATCGGCGTAGTCGCTAGCGTTACGGTCTTTCACGTACAACGCTGTACACGGGGACGACGTCGCACCGAAGATAACTGAGGTCATGCGATATTCCTCCGGCGGACCCTCCCGCCGGTCACCTCGCCATAAGAACCTAAGCGCGTCGCGATCTTCTTGTCTTATTTTGATTCTCATGAACATTTCTTTTATATCTGCTGACACGGCTATTTTATTCTGTCTGAAGCGCATTAATATTCCGGGTAGCGACTGTAATAAGTCAGGTCCCGAGAGAAGTAGGTCATTTAGGCACAGACCCGCAGTTTTTGCCGCTGCGTCATGCACTAGTCGTGGTGGTTTGTGCGGCTTAGCTGGGTTGACTACTGGGAAGTGAGGCAGGTACCACGTCTTGTCTGTAGTGGGTGCACTGTCTGCCTTTTCTGCGTATCCCGAGGAGAACAGATTGTCTAGGCGTTCTACATATTTAGTTTTTAAGATAGGATCTCGATCTAGGCGTCTTTCTAGGTTCTCTAGGCGTTTTAGGGTACCTAGGTAATTGTTAGGTATTCTAACTTCATCCTGCTTCCATAGTAATCCCGTTTCGAAGCTGCCATTGGATAACCTGCGACTTTTTTGTTCTAAAATCTGAAGCGCCCTTTGTTGTGGATCATCCTCAGGTATCCTAGGTTCGATACCTAGGGATTCTAACTTAAAAAAATTCTTCATTTGTGCTTCTATTGAATCATCATGTTCTATCGTCTTGACATGTCCACAGAATACCGATGTGATTTTATTTATTGAGTACTGGCAGCCATGTAATACCCATCCTAACTTTGTGTAAGATGCGACAGGTTGATCGCGTTGACCGACACGTGTGTTTTGAGCTACTAATAAGTGCCAGTTATCCTGTCCAATTAATATCATAGGCCGTGCATGTTCGTATATCAATGTGTCTTGAATATCGTTCAGATGTTTGCAGCGTTCTATGTCCTGAGTCGTTATAGATTGCGTCGTAATTTCTAACCTATCTACTGTGCGCGCTGCTTCTATTTTGTGTATGTCACATTGATGCTTGCCTCGTATGTGTAGGTTAACCATTCGACTGCGCTCGTGTTTGACCTCTGCGCCGATTCCCTGTATCCACATAGCCTTAGTCGGGCCATCTGCTCCTAGGACATCGGCTATCGATGAATCTAAAAGTGTGACTGTACTACCGTCGTCTAGTAAGGCGTATGTGTCTATTGTCGCATGTGGGCCGCTAAGGGTAACAGGCACTATTTTCAAATACGCGCGACGTTCGAGTGGCGCGGTCACCGATACTATCTCCCGCGCTGACGTTACGGCTTCGTGCGTTGCTATAGACGTCGCGACGCTTTGCGGTTCTACAACTTTACATTTGCGTTCCTGATGCAATAGCTTGTGATGCTTCATGTTGCATTCCATAACGTCGCATGTAGGCGCCTTGCACATATACCGCCTATGTTTACTGCGTAAACATCTAAAACACATGCTATTAGTTTTTGCTATTTCCCAACGAGAGTCTACATTCATTTGTTTATACTTTGCGCAGTCAGGTAGCTTATGCCCGCATTGTTTGCATGCCGGGCAGTGCTCGCTTTGTGTCGACGTTTCTTTCTTTATATTATACGAGCGCTCTGTGCGACGTCGCTGCCGACCCCCGTTAGCGTCGTCATTCACGCACTCCGGCTGTTAGACATGGGCGTTTTCGTATTTAGTTGCTAACGGATATGTAACCGATATTCAGTTTTCATATCGATATCGAAAACCGTTTTCAGATATCGATATCAGTAGTACGATTTGCTCCCTGATATCGAGTAGCCGCCGGAAAGTTGCTAACTTATGGAATATTTGTTGTAACTAAATAAATAGAAACTAGACCTTATTGCTAGCGCGTTAGGATATAGATATTACGCTCGCACTATTATTAACCAAATAACCAATAACTAGCCGAAGTTACGTAATATTCGCTTCATCACTTTTACGCCAGTAAAACATTGAATGGTAAGACAGAGACAAAGCGAATAAAAACCGTCGATGTCATATCGCTCGTGATGTGAAGTTTGCGTTTTGTTCGTTATTACTTATTCGACATTATTCGTAGTTCGTTCTCGTTGTTGCGCTTTGGATAAGCCATAGCTCGATGAAGTTTTTGTGAAAACGGTTATGTATATTTAGATATCGATATGGTATGATAATAAACACATATCCGATATAAGTTACGTTTTGATATATCGAACCCATGCCTACCGGCTGTGCGTAAGCGCCGCACTTATCTGCTTCCTCGTTTAAAAAAGTACACAATCGTTTCAACTCGGGTATGTCTTCACCTTTTCTGTTCGCGGCGTAATCATACCATTTATTTTTAAGTATAGGCGTTAACTTTTCTACTATAACTCTTGATATCTCTGGGCTATGTAAATAATGTACACGTTTTAAGCACTCTACCGTACCCACCGTGTTAGCTATACGACTCGCGAATATGCATACATCCCTAGGATTATCATTTAATTTAGGCAATACTTTAATTTTGTCTAATTCGGCTAGTATTAATGCCTCAGGCCTACCGAAGCGCCTTTCTAAGGCGTCTATCACTACTTCTGGGTCGGGCTGGCTGAAAAGGAGACAGCCTACGGCCTCTTTGGCGGCACCTTTTATACTCATCCTAATCCTAGCCACATTTTCTACCTTAGAAAAATATAAGTGTGAGTCACAATACGCGGCTTTATAAGATATCCACTCACCGGGCTTTCCGTCGAAGTATGGCAGCTGCTGTATGTACTTTGGCGGCTCGCGCGTGCTGCGCGTGGCCTGCGCTAGCGCCGCGGCGAGCGTCTCCACATCAATCATTTTGTCACTGACTACTTTCTTATTCACTGTGTTCACTGTATTAACCGTATTCACTGCGTTCACTATGTTTACCGGGTGTACGCTTTCTTCGGCGTCGTCGATCTTCGTCGCGTCAGCTGTGTACCTCCCGCCGCTGACTTGGGGCGGCGGTCGGGCTTCGCTCTCCGTTGGCGGCGCCGGACGCGCCAGCCACGCCCCTATTCTCAAGGAGGCGAGGTCTTCCTGGTCGTCATCTCCTTCACTCGAGTCTGCTTCTGCTTTAATTCGTTGCAGACGAAGCTCTTGCAGCTCTTGTTCAGCCTGTGCTTGTTTTACCTTCATTTCTGCCAGCCGCTCTTTAGCCTCGAGCTCGGCGATAAGTTGTTTCTTCCGCGAAGCTGTGGAGCGGCGTGACCGGGTGTCGCCGGGCTTCCGCGTTTTGCTTGAACTAGTAGCCTCAGACTGGTCTGTCTTGGTGCTGTGTGTGATGCCGATGCCGGTGCCAGTGACTGTCGTTCCTGTTAAGTCACTAGCTTCGTCCGTCTCCGGGGCCTGACTCATGCCGGGCTCCGGGGCAGGTTCGCTAGTCCCCGGTCCCGCGGCCTTCGAAAGGTCTCCGCTACGGCTACGTGTTATTACCATCTTGACGCTTATTAATTCGGCTCTCGCTGCTAAGCACCTTGATCCGGCTCGAAGGACCAATGTTCCTGACAGTCAGGGGAGCTCCTGTTTTAAGGAGCTGGTTCGGCTTTGCACGAGGCGAATATATCGGGTCGAAAGGGTTCGTTAAAACTGCTGGTAGGTTGAAATTAGACTTTTAATTATCACACACGACATAAAACTTTATATGAAGTTATCTTTATCAAGTCGAAACAAAGACTGACGCTTACCGATGGGCGTCTACGTTTAAATACTAGTACACACACATTAAAAATATTACAAAAACTGCGGCAAACTCGCGTCCATGCTCGCACGCTTGCCCGTGCGGAGGTAGGTACCATCATAAAACTCCTTTGTTTTGTTGTACTCACCTACGCCCGTACAAGCGGTACAAAACAATCTTATCTGTAGGCTTATCGGAAATAAAAAACTTAGTAACTAAACAATCACTTTAAATAATTAATATTAATTACGGTGCGTCGTGCACAATTATAGTACAGGAAAATAAGTCAAATTTGGGCAAGTATCTCGGAATGAGAGATAGTCAGCTATAAACTTGTATAAACCTTTATTTTGACAGCCTAAAACTTGTCTCAAAACCTACTTATCGTAGGGTGTCCGCGTTAATAGATATTCCAAGGTCAAAGGTCAAAAAACGATTTTTTACACATTTATTGCAAATATCTCGTTTCCTATGGGTTTTATGCTATTTGTATGTTTGTAAATATTGTTGAGGATTAAATTCTCAACAACTTTTGTCGAAACTTTTTTTTTATATCTTGAACCATTTTCGAGATAGAGGGCAGAGCGCGCGCGCGCGTGTATGTCTATTTAGAGTATCATTCGAGGTCAACCTGTAGTCCCGATTAAAAACACGCCGTATAAAGTTTATAAATTATTGATAAATATATAATTCTAAATAATCTGCATTTTTAATAACAATTACGTTATAATTAATAATAAAAAATCAATAATTATGTATCTATTCATTTATCAACACTTACACATACTCGTGTTATAAAGTTATTAAGGGAAATACTTTAATTATATTTTAATTCTAATCTTATTTATACTAATTACTTCCTAACTAAATAAAAAGAAAAGAATTAAATTTTTAAGTAGCGTTTTTATATACCATTCCATACATTGTGAAAGTTGACATTTTTAAAATTGAATAATAATAAGAACTCATCATCTGCCTAGCCTTTTCCCAACCAATTTGGGGTCGGCTTCCAGTCTAACCAGATACAGTTGAATACCAGTATTTTACATGGAGCGACTGCCTATCTGACCTCCACAACCCAGTAACAGAGTAATACGATACCACTTGGCAAGACTGGTTGTCAGACTTTCGGGCTTCTGACGACCCTTTACGACTGTCAAAGATCCACAAATGACAGCCGAGTCTCGATATGTAAAGATGGTCACCCATCCTTTTGGATCGACCCGTGCGGCTGTTATTACTTAGCCACGAGCTCCTCACTTAGCCACGAGCTCCTCACTTAGCCACGAGCTCCTAATAAGAACTACAAGTTCTAATTTCAATTTTCTTCTTCTTCATCATCGTCTTCCAGTCGCTGTAAAATTTCAAATTCCTCTGTGTTCTCGACTTCAACGACATGTGTCTCCAGTTCTTCCAGGATTTTGGGTCTAAAGTACCGTCTTCATTGATATCACTCTGATATGGTGAAGCATTAAGACAAGCTTGCCCATTACACTGGCCGCAAGCTAAAAAGCACTGCAAACCTGCTTTCCTGCATCCACATCGCGACCCACAACCATTCTTGCAGTTGCAGAATATTGTGGTAAGCAATTCCGCCGGAGCTGGTGGATTCATTGTCATAACAGGTTCCAGGAATTCAACTTGGCGCGGTATTTGTTTATTTTTACTCAAATATCGTAGCATTATGCTGAGATAGGAGCCTTTTTGGCCTCGCACAGGTTTTCTTTGCCCTTGTGTTTTAATTTTTAAATTTTATAACTTGTTTTACTGATTTTGTTAGTTTTAATGTTTGTTTTTATATTTTCATTTCCTGTGCGTGTCCCAAATAAAATATTTTTCTTTCTTTTAAAGTGTTGGACCCGATAGGTGGCGCTCCGTGCGAAGCAGAAGTTTAGAAGTTAGTTATACTTACTATAGAAGAAAAACAAATGACGTCGATCGCTCCGATTTTGATGCTGTCGCGCACTTTCGAGTTAATACATTGACGTGCGTTTGTGCTACTACCTATATAGCATGTGTATTCCAGGCTTTAAAGGCCGTGTACCTATTGCAAAAGGGTTACCTACGCATTTAACTATCAAGTAAAACTTGGAATAAATTAAAAACAAACATTCATTTTAACTTTCATTATATTTCAATATTTTTTTTAAACAAGTCGAAATAAATGATCAAAATAGACATAATTACATGTTCAAATTATTTTTTTCAATAAAACTAATACCATAACTTTACATAATAATTTACACATAATTTCGAACACAAATCATAATAACATGGTTCCTTTTAATTTAATGACAAACCTTTACTAATAAATTAAAATTAAATAACAGATTTGGGCCTAACTTTAAACAGTAACCAGGTTTAAATATAGCACATCGACCTCACACCCGGTTGCAGACTCAGAGCTAAGCTAAGTTAGGTTAACTTACCCCATATAGCCCGTTTTTTTTCATACTTTTGTTCATCGTTTGCGGTCCGCACACAAGTATGAAAATTTAACTCCGCTATGCGAGCTAAGCTAAACTACCATAGCTTACATAGCACTAGGTCTGCAACTAGTTGAAAAAAGAGACTTAGGTATCACACAGTTTCTTTTCTTTCTTTTCTTTTATGGCAAGTATAGCCAATGTCTAAAGTGAGTTGGAAAAGCAAGTGCGCACGATAAAAAAATATTTAAAAGTTAAAACAACAATTGAAGACACAAATAAAATTGTTCGATTGATGCAGTTAAACACAATGTAGGTCTTGTCGGTATAGTACGGGAAGTCACACAAAAATATAACCCGATTTTTATAACTGTGCGCCTGTCAACTTCAAAATATTACAGTGTAGGTATGTTTATATATTAACACAATAACAACTTGACGAATAACATGACAACTGTGTAGACAGCACGAGTTGTGTAGACCATACTAATAGGCGTCCTCAGCGGGCGGTAAGCGGGCGGGTGAATCCAATACTGACAACCCACGACTTTGACAGCTCCAAGCGCACAGTTAGAAAAATTGAGTTGAATGACACAAAAGTTGGCAAAAGAACTACAAAGTCTATCAAGTTGAACATGATAACTGTGTAGACGACACGAGTTGTGTAGACCGTACTAAGAGGCGTCGTCAGCGGACGGTAAACGGGCGGGTGAATCCAATACTGGCAACCTACGACTTTGACAGCTCCAAGCGCACAATTAGAAAAATCGAGTTGAATGACACAAAAATTGGCAAAAGAACTACAAAGCCTATGAAGTTGAACTTGATGTGCTATAATTACGACCGGTTACTGTACATGCAAACTGTATCTCGTCTAGTCTCTGTTCTACTCAAGGACCTGTTCTGTGGGAAGGTATTTGTGCTGTATTTAATAACAAAAACAAAAAAATATGTGCCTTCTACTTACTTAACGGCGTGTTATCCCACTTTGCTTCTTTGAAAATTAAAGTCCAGATAAAAATAGTCACAAGGTGTTTTTTGTTTTTTAGCTGTAATGCCTATAAACGCCTTCTCCTTTCGTTTTTCTTTTAAAATTAATATGCCTACGATACATCCTTGTTTTCGTGATATGAATAGTTTCAAATAAGATAGGTATTGTGATATTTCCAGTTCGAAAAACAAACCGAAACACCTTTTTTCGTTTTAATCACAGTACAAATAAAATGAAATTACATGTTGCAGAGTCGTACGCCTACCGTTTTTTGCATGCAAAATACAGGTTTGGGATAACCCGTCTGTAATTTAAATTATTTATTTTCCTCATATAGTAAACAGGTCCATACTTAAGGCAAGGTATGCAGTTGTTAGACAGCATATTTAAAAGGGTGTTGTACACTTTAAGGAAAAATTGTAAATCAGAGAACGTTATAAGAATTATAATACAGTAAATGGAAGCAAGCAAAAATATGTAGATACATATAAACCGCAAATATTAACTGAAACTAAAAATATGTGCAAACGGAATATCTGATGAAAATATAAACAAATGGATCAGGGACGTACTTGTGGATGGCAATTTGTAGTGCCACGTAACCCCGAAATTCTAATTTTAAATTAGGTACCTTATAGGCATTTCTCATTTGACAATTGAGGTTATTTTTTATGACCTCAGGTCTTTTCGTCGATGATTTTAATTTATAATTTACGTAGTTCTTATTTTGTTTGTCATTCAAACAATAGTTGTTGTAAAACGTTATAAAGTTGAGACCTTCTAAATACAGATAAAATGTGTTACTAGTTGCCTTTTGTGAGAATTCGCGTACGTACGTACGTACGTTACGTATCAATTTAATGCTTTTGCAAATACACCCCTTTGCAAAAAAACGGACTCCATCGCGACTCGGGACTAGTTTCGTTGCTTTAATTTATGGGGCGGCGAACCTTTCAGGCCCAGGGCGCTGAATCTTAAATGTGCCTGCGTGTCGCAGACTAAAGTCAATATGTTACAATTGGGGTGTATTCGAGTTTTCACGATTGCGCGCTCACAACATATCTGTTTAATATATCATTGTTTACAACTAAATGATTACCAATAATGTACAAAAATCAAAACCGCCCGTTTTTTTTTGCAAAGGGGTGTATTTGATTACTTAAATATGTTTTTTTTTTCATGTATGGAAGCTATACTATTTTGGGTTAACGGGAACGTTAAATAAGATACTGTTTATTAAAGTATAATAACAATAAACACATTCATTTAACAGAATAATT
Source organism: Lithophane socia (assembly GCA_947522985.1). NCBI lineage: Eukaryota > Metazoa > Arthropoda > Insecta > Lepidoptera > Noctuidae > Lithophane > Lithophane socia. The sequence goes on from OX383267.1 coordinate 6,854,807, forward strand.
TTCTTAAAACAACGTGTCCTTTTTTACATCATTAATGCACGTTGAATTATTTTTGTTGATGGTCTTGCGTATTGATATTACACGTTTGAAATCACAGGAAAAATTAGCCTTAAATATCAAATATTTAATACTCATTTTCCCTGTGCTTTTGTTGCCCTATGTCATTATTTGAAAAATAAAACTATATTGATTGATGTTGAGACTTATGTGACCTTACCGGCTATGGGTTATTTTAATAGTTCTTGTATTATTAAGCCCTTGTGACCCGTAAGCGTAATTAATCGACATATTTGCGGAAGTAGGCAAGAACGTAATATTGCACAGTACGCATCATTGACGTAAAATGGTAGTTCACAATAATATTCATGTCATAAACAATGATATATTTCTAATATACAGGGTGAATTTTCCAAGTGTGTATGGATGGCTAAATACGAAAGCTGGGTATAAGAATTAGCGAAAAACATTTATGAAAAAATAATTTTCCTGACCAAAAATCGAATCAAACATGTTGTTTTGTAAAAGAGGAAAATTCTCCCTGTATTTAAGTTTTCTTTTTACTTTATTTCAGCTTGTGTAACACCAGTAAAGGTTTGTCTACACAAAATATTAAAATATACATAATATTTTTCTAAACAATATTCAAGCCTTGATACAATAAAATCAAGTGGTAGGACATATTTTACTATCTGCAAAAGGAACTGTTGAATTTTATAGTGAAATACAATAAATTATTAACCATAAAAAACAGTATGCGCCACTTAAAAAAGTATTAATGTAAATTAGTATTCCGTACCACGATTAAACCCACAACTACTATTACTTTGAGCTAATGTTAAAAGTAGTGTGTGTAAACTTGCTGGCGAGCTTGTTAACCGGCAAGTTAACAAGCTAGCCAGCAAGTTTTCATACATACAACTTAGTTTATAGGTGCGGTTACAATAAAGTGTGCGCGTACTTGAGCCTTCAATAAAAAATGGAACCTGATAAGTACCAGATACCAGAAACCGGATACCAGATACTTTAGTAATATTTTAAAGGCACGGAATACTATAAATGCTTCGGAACACAACAGAAAATTTAACCTAATTTTAATGACAACTTCTCGGTTAAATGGTCATCATTCTGACGTCAGACATAAGAAAAAGACGCAACGAATCATTGTAAATGTAAATTCGCTAAATATGTATTTTCATATAAACATTATATCAAAATCTAATTTGAATAGTTTGCAACATTGGCTCAACATGTAATGAAATAATCAATGTTCAGGGTGACAGCAGTAGGTATAGTGAAAAATTTTGACTGTTCAAAAAACTACCTAAAAATACAATATTTCATTGGTATGTAAAATATTTTCACCGCTTCATAAGTTCATTTTGGAAAAACTTCATTTAAAGAAAAAAAAAGATATGCCAGTCATCGTTAAAGAATTACGAAGAAGAAGAGCAAAACACTGGATCTTATAACAAATTAACAAAATATAGTATTTGAGGTGAACTTTAAGTCCTGACCAGATTTGCTGCGACTGCCAAACTATTTCGATGTATCTACTCTAGTACTCATTACTTCATTTTTATTAAAAAAGGCTTGGACCACACTAACGGTTCCGACTAGCGTTTTTTTTTTCTTCCAAATTACAGTGTAGCCACAATGAATAGCTAGCTACGATGACTACTAAGCTCTACTCGATACAAAGGTGCAGCCCACATTTATGGACCATCAAATAATGCAAATTATATAATTATGAACCAGTCTATAAGTATAAGGCTTCATCTACATGACGCCGGAGTGGCACCGGCGCCGGACTGCAAGATGATTTTTTTTCATAAATATCAGATCTACGCGGCGCCGCGCCGGCGCGGCGCATGGGCGATATTCATTCGTATAAACATAAACATGTGGTTCGGCGCCGATGCGGCTCCGGCGTCATGTACAGGAAGCCTTAGGCAGCTAGGGACCAAAAATACAAATTGCAACCCTGTATTAAGCTTCTTACTACCACAGTTTTTCGAAACGCAAGTAAAAACCGCTATGTCTTAGCACTAGATATCTGATCCTCCAGTAAAAATATGAATGCACATTAAATTCGAATACTATTGGTCGTTACTAATTGCTGACCGTTTGCGAATTAGGACGCAGTTACAACATGACGTAACCACTAAATAATTTTTGTAATTGACGAGTCGCAATAAAGCGACAGTTTTAAATAGTTGTCTGTGTTTGTAATTTACACAATAATTAGGTCCACTTTCCCGTTTATTGGATAAACGCTAACGGCTGGGTCCACACCGGATGAACTGCGCTGTGATCGGGCGCGGCAGGAGCGCGATCCAAATGCGCGGTCGTTGTGTACCTCACCTGTATGAGCGTGCGTTACGTGGAGCGGCCGATCTGAGTGCTGTCGGTTTTTTGACAATGCTCAAAGGCGCCTCAGTTGTTTGGAGCGCTCGGTGTGGACGGTTGTGTGAGGATCGGGGGATCCGGCAATCAATATCGAGCGTCTGTTCAACTGAACTTAATCTAGCTAAAACGTGGATCAACACTGGAGCGCGCGTCAGGATCGCGGGTTTCCTAAAACGGATCGTGCGAAAGAATCTTCGATCCACGATCGGCTCTCCATGATTGTGGATCATGGCCCTCCAATCCAAATTTGTATCATCTGGTGTGGATCCAGCTACTTAGGTACATAATTAATCTCTTTTTTGAGCCGTGGTATAAAATGGAATTAATTATAGTGTTGTTAAAGACATCGAACACGATAAAACAGTGTCGCACATTTTTGTAATATGAAGTCACTTTATTTTATAATTATGTATAGTTATCAACCGTGTTCGATATTTGCTTTGGGGAATAAAACTCAATTTCCGTTGTGACTGCGTCCTAAATCATTTGTTACAATAAAAACAGCTTAAAATTACATTTTGTGCAATAATTTGATAATCGCCTAACTACTCAACTGCTCATGGCACGTCGCGAGAAATTCTCATATTGTACTATAACGCTAAGTATTTACTCGTTGTCCATTTAATGACCCCGTTAGGTACCCGATATCTACTCAAATATTAGCACCTAGTATTCATAAACATTATTTTAAGTACTAACAAATTCAATATTATACAAAAGGATTATGCAACAGTAATAATACTTTAGCATAATGAACGTTTTTATAAACTTAAATTACGATAATTTCGGTAGGTAACTTAAAATTCTTAGAACTCTTAGGTTAAACGGAAACAGACTGGTAGGAAACTATTTTCTAATTATGAATGTACGTTTTAAGGCAACAAGCGCAAACTATTTATTGTGCGCGTTTATATATTATTTGTTCGTTTTTAATTAACAATTAAACTTGGTCCTTTATTAGTGCAGTGTTTTTGTTTATAATATTTGTATCCAGGGTAAAAACATGTGCTATCTAAAGGCTATAATCGGACGCCATATACAAACATTCTCAAGTAAAAATAAACATTTAACGTCGTCAATCACAATTAGAAAACCAGTTTCTCAGGACACTTTCAAACGCGTATTCATAAAACACAAAGTGTTTCACTCTCCCACTTTGCGTGTAAAGATTTGAGATGTTCATACGCTCTTTTAGTGATATTTAAAGTTGGTTCTATTTCTAGTAGTCCGCTTTCGCCTATTAAACTGAGTCCTGCGAGTCCTAGATATGTGTGCATGGGGTCTGTGCATGTGTCGGGCCATTTCGAGAAGCCGCCAACGACTGTATCTTGTGTTTCATAGACGTATCTTCTGTTGCTGCCATAGTTTGAGTATTGTAGCATGTCTAGTATTTTTAGGGATGCCCCTACCCAGAAACTGTAGCAGGTATCGACAGGTTTGTTAGGCCTGCCTTGGAAGCCGTCGACTTGTCGGAAGAGGAGCCATCTCTTCAAGCCTTCAACTTGCTGTTCTGATAGCTTGTCGAGTTGGTTCGTAAGGCTTAGTGTGGCTAGCGCGCAGAAGGTTGTACCTCCGTGGGATTCCAGTTCGGGACACTGAGCGATGCCGTAGTCGTAACCCTGTGAATAACGTTTATTTTAGTGAATAGTTCTGTTAACTGTTTACCAATGCACACCGCAGGGTTTAGAAACAGGAAATTTAACAAATGGGTTCCTTATATAACGAAGGAAAGGAATAAGCATTTTTGCAAATTCATCTCATGCCCTCTAAAGGGGTTAAATTAAATAGGGGTTATGTATGGAAGTTCGTTTTTTTTTTTCTTATTACAAATCCCTTGGCTTGTATTCAATTAATGTTTAAAAATTACATACAATCCTAACTTATAATATTATAAATGCGAAAGTGAGTTTGTTTGTTTGTTTATTTGTTTGTTTGTTACGCTTTCACGCTAAAACGGCTGAACGGATTTGGATGAAATTTGGCACATCAGCAATAACAACATTAAAAAGCGGTCAACTACTCAACTTTGATCAAAGCTGAGGTACTTTGTCAAAGCCGACTTTGACCGTGTCAACATGGCATAAGCATGGTCTGCCTCTTTTTATGTAGTAGGCACTGATACTGACGAATGTAACCACAACTAACACGTGTTGACTCTATCCAATCTTGTAGAACCAATTGTAAAAATGTAGAAAACATTTCGTTATAAAACCAAAATAAATTAATGTTCAAAAATAATATGTCTTTTGTTCAATAACATGGAAACATCATTTTAATCCATGATAAAATTTCACGTAAAGTAAATAACAATTTGTGTTTGACATTAAAATGTAATGTACTAATCCACAATTCCACATCACATTGTATTATAACACCGCGTTCAGATACACCAAGGTTTCTACTTTTTCGTTTATCGTTTACACTTTAAACAAGCTGTAATTACTAGTAAGAACTTGGCGAAAATTACAAAAAGGTGAAAAAAAAAATGGTTAACTAACAAAACCAGTAACACAACTTCTGTAAACGCGGGATAAGTAAGCGCGATAATACCTAATCGACAGGTTTTTAGTAGAAACGTATTTACTTCTTTCCAGATATAATTTTCTTTTACATTTTGTGAAACATGTTAATCTGCTTTTATTGTTTCCGTATCGCTTTATATGCTGCCAATGTGATGTCACATATTTTCGATCACACCGAAGTAGGCAGATATTTATAGCGCAAGACATGTCCGTTAATATTGCATTGACACAACATATTTTTGAAGCCGATGCAGAAAGCATCCTATATTTTGGCGTCGCTTGTCTCGCCAGATAGTTTTTGTGTTCCTTCGATGACACATATTTGTGCTTTCACTTGTTTATGCCTTCACAAATGATCACACATATTTGCCATCTTATATTAATTGATGAATCAAGAAATAAGATATTATTGCCCAGCTGTTAATAGTAATATATTTATGCTCGTGACTGTACCCATTGTATTCTTTCCTTGTTGCATTAAAAAAAGTAGAACATAACGTTATACTTACAATAGACTTGATAATATAATCAGTAGCTTTTTCAATGTTGAACCCCGACCAATCGTTGAGCATGTAACTGATGCACGCAGCACAATAAACGAAACGCATATCTGACTCGCAACCGGACAGTGTTGCTGCGAAGTTACCCTCCTCTGTTTGAAGTGCTTTTACACCTGGAAGTAAAAGAAAAAATATTTGTATTAGAACCAAACTCTGTTTAAACCTGCTTACTCCCCGTAAGCAGGTTTAAACAGAGCATAGCTACGTGAATACCCAATTTTGACACTGCCACTAATTAGTCAACTATCTTCTTTAAAGTTATGTAGGCTAAGTTGAGTTTTGATTGACCATTTGTGATTAAAAAGGTCCCAAAAGATTCAGTTGCAATGGAATTTGAACTTTGTCATTCATATGACATTAAGTTCGTGCTCCCAAAAATTTATAATTATCTGAATTCAATTGTACACTAAAATGTTTTTGGTGACTTACGAAGTTACATACCGTATGAGCGGTCTAATTAGGCTCCTATCTTAAAGATTGCTCTGTTTGGCAATAGGCTGAATAAGAACGATCATAATGTACATGAATTTTTAGTCGGGCAACTATTTAGTCGTATGCCAATCTCTATGGGAATGTCGACAAAAGTATCAAAAATCTATGTAGTTCTTACTGTGCGTGGGATATTGACCAAATAAATCGACTAAACTCTTTGCTTGATTTCTAGGTTGCCCTAAAATGACAAATTATACACACACGCTTAACAGTACCTAATTTGTTGCCTAACTTCAAATATTTCCATCCTCATACACGCATGTTGTGTTGTATGTTTGCTCAGCAAGAAAACCAGGTGTAACTCCCATCTCAGACATTAGATAAGTCTTATTTATTTTGCGATAATTCTTCCCAACACCCTTAGGGGCCACACAGACGGTCAAACGCAGGTTATATCGACCCACAACCAGTACCATCAAATCTACGGAACTTACCTTCAACTAAAGCTTTCCTATTTAATCTGGAGAGGTCATCGTCTAATGCCAGCAGGATACAAAGCCCTGTATACGTCATGGCGAGATGTCCGCAGCGGTAGTGGTTGTTAGGAGGAGCTAATTCTATATTTATTGTCGAGGAACCTTGGAAGCCACACATTGACATGTCGCCATCTGCAATGGAGAAAGGCTTTTATAAGATTGTGTAAAACAACATTCTGTTTTTGTAAAAGGTAGTAAAGTGTTAAAAGTTTCAGACATTTTTTTCCGTAAATTATTTTCAACTAGCTGTCACCCGATACTTCGTCTGCGTGTCATTTTTTTATGACAATTACCAGGTGGAAAAGTAGCCTATTACCATCAACTGGGCACAAATCCAGACTCCGGGCTGCTACTAGGAAACTAAAGATGGAAAAACCCAATAACACTTTTCCTGACCTGGGAATCGAACTCAGGACTCATGCTCTGACTACTAGACTAACGAGGCACCAAATAAAATCGGGGCACGCAAATTATAAGGTCATTTTATAAAACGGTACAAATAAAAACACAAAAAGTCGTCTGAGCTTCCTCCAGTTTTAATAACTGGTATTAAAATCAAGGTGACGCAGACAGACGTAAAAAATAAATACTGAGCTTCTTCGTAAGACGTAGACAAGGTTGTTTTATGTATTTACGTGCCGATAAACCGTGCAATAAAACCGCTACCTAAGTAAAAACATGTTCAAACAAGATAACAACACTATAGCATTGTGTTCATTATGTACTAAACCCAGACTACGTGTAATTCAATGCTTATAAATGTATCTTAAACTGTATAACATAACAAACTACAGAAACTGTATAAACAGGTACCTTTGTGTAGACGCTTAAGTGGACTTAGCATTTTTTTTATCCTAACAGTTAAAGCAATAAAACGTACATTATTTAAACATTAAATGGATATTTACATAAATTCCCGTAAACGACGGTAAACACGGGCTCAGAAAAACTACGGAACCCTAAAAAAGTGGCCTTAGCTCTAAAGAGTTTCATCTCTCATGCTTGCAATGACCTGCTATGCCTGAACTGCATAGAAAAACTGTCATGAACAGCCTATCTCCACCAAGGACCAGCGGTACGAACAGCTGCCTGCCCTCTAACAACATTTTATTTTGTTCGTGTATTTTCTTATTATATTATGTAGATTGAAGAGTCGTTCAAGTTCTGTCGACTTCAATTCTTCTTTCAAATGACAGGGTGGAATGGACTTTGGCCCCGCGGATAATGAATTTTCTCTCGTCAGTCAAGGCTTCATAGACTTCATGTGCAATGCTTGATACAGGCCCAATGATATTATATTAACAGATATGTTATAAGCGCGTAATCGTGAAGACTCGAAATCATTCCAATTGTAACGTGTTTACTTGTAGTGAAATGTAAAATGAATGAAACGTGGATACGTGTGCCGCTGCTGCGTGGAACACTTTTTTCGGTTGTTTTGTGAGTGTATAACATATCTGTTAATATAATATCATTGTACAGGCCTATGACCAGCAGTGGCAGTCTTTCGGCTAAATGATGAATGTCGAAAATGACTCAAGCTTCATACGTTTACTGCACACTCATAAACTTTGCTCTGTATTTTCCTTGATAGCAGGGCGAATATAATTTGGAGCTGTGTCGCAAACTATGCACCACTGGACAGAGCAGGGTACGACTACCCTGCCCTCTGAGCCCCAAAACATGCAGCCAAAGTGACCTCTGCGCTTGGCAAGCGTAGAGGTCACTTTGGCCGACAACAAAATTTGAAATAGGTGCGGTCGTGACACGAAGAAGTAACGAACTGCCAATCAAGTATTTTGTAGTTATTTAAAAAATCATCCAGTACACTTGAAGTACCTACCTACCAACTAAAATGCATAAAAAACCTGCATTGAAAAAAGTTATATAGGTAATTAAATTAACAATCGTTTTACAGACTTTCTAGGTTTACCTAATTGGGACGCAGTAGTGCGATTACGAAAACTGATTGAGGCAAAAAGCGGTCAAACTACTTGTTGGAAAACATAACTGGGCGACATGATTTGACCTCTGACGATTTTTATACGTGTTGAGCTACGCCAGCGGTCAACCTTTGAGTATTGACGATCATTTTATGCATTTTTAAATGAAATTGAATTTTAAGGGGGGTGTATTGGGTGTAATATTGAAAGTAGAAAGTCATCCGGAAACTGGGGACCCTTGTAACGAATGTCTTGACAAAATTCATATTTAGGTGGATTAACGGCTATGATACAATACAGGTAAAATGTAGGTAAATATAGCCGTAAAAAACGCTTAAACTCAAAGCATTTACTTCAAAACCAATTAGAGGCACTTTTGAATTGTCAAGGAGTCAGCCAGTTAGCCAGATAAAGCTAGTGGCCATTCCAAAGCGTAGTATGTTCTTATGGAGGAGAACGGGCAAGAAACTCCATGGACACTACTACTACCTAGAACCTTTGATTACAATATAAGACTGACCTACATTTCTTGATACCTACGCATCGTCTGCATCAACCTACTAATAAAAAAAAATGCATGAACCTACATACTATGTATATGCACCTAAAACAAATGGGCCCTAGCTTTCCTTTTACTGTGAAGTTTTCTGGAACCAGTCAGTTCAGAATGGAGGGTTAAAGAAGGTTAATTTAAGTGAAAGAGAGAAAAAATGACCGCAAATGACATTGGATTTAAAAAACCTCGTTGACCTCGTGGAACGTGGCGCAAACTGGTGTCAACTTATCGAAAAGAAACGGGCTTTGATTTGAAGTATTTGAGTAGTCTGAAAGGTAAAGTCGGTAATCGTGCCTGCTGCTGCACATAGGATCAATCCTGCGTAAGGTCAGATTTGTACCTTAAAGCCCTGAATGAGATCTTTAATACACTCTTCAGGGCCATGGATAACACAGGCGCATAATAATTGTAAAGTTATATTTATGTGTGTGCTCAGTGGTTACTGTAAATTGATAATATGTGCAAATATATCATATTGCATAGTCAGATACCTGTGGCAAACATGGTGTATGCGCGGTAAATACTATGCTACATAAAATTGTAATGTATACAAATGCACTATACTACCGACAAAATAAATTAAATCCGTCGTTAACCAAGTCCTATCCTAACTATTATGGTGTCAGCTTTCAGGACTTGCATGTCGCTGAAGATCAGTATTTTAATAGAGCAATTGCCATTCTGTCAGCTTCAAATTTACAGGAAAGGAGCGAAATCTGAAGGCTTTTTTCACACATACGCTTTCGGCAGCTAGGTAGTCGAATGCAGGTATGGTGGCAACGTGAATGATCCTGAACATAGGCTTCTCCCAGGCTGCGCTACAAGCTACAACACCATGTCCTCCGCCTTCCGCATCCAGTCGGTCCCAGCCACCTTTTTAAGGTCGTCGGTTCATCTAGCTGGGGGGCGTCCCACACTATGCTTGCCGATATGCGGTCTCCAGTCCAGGACTCGTCTGCTCCACCAGCCATCGGTCATTCGACAAATATGGCCAGCCGACTGCCGCTTCAGCTTGTACGTGAATGATAGATAGATAGAATATACTTTATTATACACCAAAATTGGAACACAGCTCTCTTAAAAAATGGGTAACTAATAAGCTGTTTACACGTACCGGCACAATTTAGCCGGCTTACCCGTACATTGGCAACCAACCGGCCCCGACTAATCGGGAGCCAGAGCATGTAAAAGGTCTAGAAACACCTATGATGCTATGGCTTATGATGCTTATAGATAAGACACAACTACACAAGCTGCAGTCACAGTCTGCAGTCGTACAAGACTCGTACTGACACAAAAAAATACGCCAATTAGCTATTTGGTTATGACTATGATCTATCAGATATTTTGGGCAATATTTTCAGAGACAGTGATACCATTTTTTAATGAAAAGAATTTATCTAAGAACCCAACGCAACTTGAACAAACACTTGGAACTCTAAAAAAGTGTATGCCACTAGAACAAACATTATACATATTTATTTAAATGCAATATGTAGGTATGTTCTTCAATTTGAACAATAGAAAATTACCATAGTAAATGATAAATGTTGTAATGAACGATGATAAGAATTGTATTATAAATATTATTGATGGTAATATAGTAAAATGTTTACTTGGGCGTACTTTTATTTACACTGTAGCTAATTAATCAAGTAGCTACATTATAAAATAATAAGGTTAAAATAAGTTTATAAGTTTGATAAACCCATAAACCTAATAATTTATTTATGAGAGTTACACTTACATTTTACTATAATGAAATCACAGTGAAATAAGTCATGGAATGATTTATCTAATTAAAGCAGAAGCCTTAATAAAGAAAATTTAAAAATGACATTATAAATATTATTAATTTAAAACAAGGACAGATTATACTGACTGAGGTCAACCATCTTAACATTCCAGTAAAGATAGGTATTAAATATCTTGCTCATGACATGTATTGGATGAGTCAATAATTGTATTATAATTACTAACCCAGGATTTTTTATCAGTCTGTTAAATAATACTAGGCCAGTCATTTCAAACATCGTGGGTCGCAAAAAATGGCACTATATTGATTTTTTGGGATGTTGTTATGATAGATACCAAAAGTGTAAAACCAAGTTTGCAGCTTCTAAACACCTGTGCTAACTACATGATGCTCGAAAAACCTTTTCGAACTTTTTTCAGTTTTTGGCTTAATTTCTAAAAGATGTATCATACGGACATATACGAATCAACAGTGTGGCCACTATAAAAGCACCGAGGCAATGAAGCTGTGCAAGCGAGATAAAATTTGAGGTAGGGTAGGGACTTAAACAGCTGGCAACAATTAATACTTACTATTCTTATCAGGGTGAACTTGTAGCCTGTAGATCCATTCTATTATTCTAGTCCTTAGGTCTAATGAAACTGAAGAAATTGCACCAAGTACATCCAAACCGGATACCGAAAAATAGGCAATGGTTACTCTGAAATAAAAACATAGTGAGTTAATTACTAACCTATGATAAAAATTCAGGTTCAGAAAAAGATTAAAACTGAATTCTACAAAAGACAGGTAATTAAGATAGGAATGTCTATTTTTAATTTAAATTTCGTTAACAGGATGCAATTATTTTAATTTTATAATTTTGGCTCCTAACAAAAATTAACCATTTGGTCATAGCAACAAATTATTGAGTATTTTTATGCTACATACTTAACACAACTCAGCACAAATTATAAGTAATTTATTAATAGTATTTCTTTTTTTGTTATAATTTGCTGACAAATAAAAAAAAAATAACATATGGAAGTCTAAATAATTTTAAGATTTCCAAATCCGACACAGTAGCAATCAACTTGTTTTGTTTATTTTTTTTATCCACCTGTATTGTCCCACTGCTGGGCAAAGCTCTCCCCCATAATGTTCCACTCATTTTGTTACATTTTTAAAAATGTTGCTTGCCTGTCTGCATAAAAACAGGATAAAGCAAACAGTAATTTGTGAAACAGGATAAACACATATTATCACAAAATTATGGTACTGTAATTGCTAATAGATTATGGTTGTTTCACAAATAATATAAATTTATTTTGTTTTTATTCCTGTCTAATTAAGAAAGTAGCAAATGCAAGAAGTCAATCTGTAATCATTGTAGTAGCAAGTAGTCAATCTGCAGTCTGATTAAATGGCTATGCTGCTTCCTTCATTAGAGAGGAATTTAAGAAAAATGAAAACATGTTTGTGTCAACTATTTTCTTATGACAAATGAATAAGTATTTACAGAATTATAATCATTAGAATAACAGAATACATCTCTCTAATTTAGATTTGTTCTCAAATGTCAAATACATATTTGATAAGGTCACGAATCATATTTCGTTACAACCTGACACTGACCTGCAAATTGCAAATATCTTAAGAAAATTTGATTTTGTGGGCCACCCTGCGGATCCTCCTTAACATTAATATATTTGCATGGTATCATCAAAGATAGGCCCGTAAGGGGATGATGATGTATGATCATCCTCCTGCTCTTATCCTATAATATCAGCAGAATGCAGGGATAATTCAGCAAGTTCTTTACTATCTTCTATGTTGTTGTAATATAGCCAATGGCAATGTAATAATTATCCATTAACATTTTAAAATGTTAAGCCTTTTATGAAATTAACATTTTTATTACCATCAAGATGTAATTAACTGTTACCGTAATTGAATTTTCTCAAAACTCATTTGAAGCAGTCATGATTACTAGGAACTTATCACAAATGACGAATTTTGTACTGAATGATGAACTTCATTATTGGTTTACTATTGCTAATAAAATAAAATAAATGTATTTCTTTATGAATGAATGAGTTCTTTGATTTAGATTATCATGCTGCCTAAACAAGGCACTGTATTGACTGAGAAAGTGATAATTTATTGTTAGCAGGCCTTGTCTGGCCATTAAATTATGAGTTATATTTATTACCTGGTTGTATCATGAGATGACAACGACGATGGCAAAATGTTCAGAAATCTCATGAAATACTTCACATGCTGCCGGTGAGCCATAATTTTATTCTCTTCGTGATTCATTTTTATAGATTTCTAGTTCACTTTATTCAAACGCTTCAAGCGATATAAATAAATGAAAGTATACACTCAAACCAAAAGTAAATGAGAATGACGATACACTTGTTACGAACTACTCATTAGTGTGTGAAATTATTTCATTTTTAATTTTGTCCACTCATTAATTTGGAGAGACGAAAACTCACAGACTTGACTTGACTTTACTTCTGTCTGACACAAGCAAGACACACAAGACACAACCCTTTCAATGCTAGGCGAATAAAATAATTAAGAAAAATGTGGTCCACAGAGCATTAAATAATACTGGATGTGGTATGTATATGTTTCCGATAAACGGATAAAATGACAAAATTACATTTGTCGACACTTCCACAGACTATATAGGTAATTTCTACTTGTTACTTCACACACTTCAAATCTGTCAAATAAAGTTTAATTTGTCATTTTTAACCTACTTCTAAAAAGAGGAGGTCATCAATTTCGGACGTGTATTTTTTTGTATTGTTAAGTTTTTCGGTTAAAACTCCGTCTTTTAAAGACGGATTTGTAAATTATTTTTTTGTTTGAATGGGTATACTTCTGAGATGGTCCCATTGTGATCAGGTCAGGATCTGATGATGGGATCCTGAATAAATCGAGGGAACTCTTCAAATATTATAGGCACACCTATAGTGATTTGGGTATTTTTATAGTAACCGTAATATTTTTGTATACGCCAACCATGTTTCACCGGTTGAAACTGTTGAAAGCGAGTGAGAGCCAGCGAAGGCATTACCTATTTCACGTTCGGTTTGACCGTACTCCACCACGCATCGCATCACTTTTGACAAAAACGACCAGTAAATAAATTGAAACTTCAAAGGTTCTAAGATAAGATTTCAAAATTCATTGATCACATCGTCACATTGATCAAATCTTGACGTTTTACGACGTGCATCATGTGACATTCAATCTTAGTTATTGGTATTATGAGGGAATTGTAACGAATGAACGAGTGAAACGTATAAACAGTACATAGTAGAAACGGAAGGGAGTGCTCATTGCTCATTAAACGAAGGTATAACCGCGTCTTGTGATCATGGCACTCTTATCAACTGTGAATGTCACCATCGTTAGCTTTCTTTCGCTCTTATTGCATAAACACGATAAAACGGTTTTTAAATCACAGATTTTGGTTTCAAACGGTTTATTTACAACTAACACGAGACACGACGGTGAAGGCGAGTAGACGAGTTCAGTAAACAAACATCGATCGGTACCTATCAGCGATTCGCACTTGCAAGCTTTCACTTCACTTGCTTTCTTTCAGTTGGTGCATCCCAGCGAGTCTGTCTGAACAGACAGAACTCGCTAAGCAATGAAGCTGCTCCTTCGCAATTTTCACAAAGCGCAGTTTCATAGCTTAGCGAGTTCTGTCAGTATGTCACTGACCGCTGAACATCTGCTTTATTTTATTACCGAAAACTTCTGCTTATATTGTAAGGGTCTAAGTTCCAAATGATTATAGATTAATTCATTAGAAAACAACAACTCAGGGCAATTGATTAAAAAAATATATACATTTTTGAGACGCATAGTCGAATTGGCATAAACAAATAGTAAAATGCTCTGTAAATGTCATAGCCAATCAAAATTTACATCCCTTGTACGCAGCTCTATGTGTGTCTCTGGTCTTTTTCATGGCTGACGTTCAAGGAATCTAACCGCAGTCATGAAGGTTCTCATAATGTTTTTTAATAAATTATGTACAATTTAGGTGAAATATACTGAATTTGTGATACTATAATAGCTAACGTACACCCCAATATATTTTTTTGTTAAAAGCGGGATATGATTCTTTGGAAAATATTTGATAAGTTGTGCCGTATTGTGGAAAGTGAAATTATCATGCTATGAAATAAGTGTCGTGTGGTTTTGTTAGTACAAGTTCAAAGTAGTTCTCAACTGAAATGTTTTTCAATTACGCGTTTGGGGGCTGTAGTCGCTGTTTCATGAAGATGGGAAGTGTGATTGTTATCCTAACCTCACTTTGTTTTTGTAGCTGAACGTCTCCTTCCCGGCTACGGGATGCCAGAAGTTATTCGAGGTAGTTGATGAGCACAAGCTCCGTATCTTCTACGAGAAGCGCATGGGCGCGGAAGTAGAGGCGGATCAGCTAGGTGATGAATGGAAGGGCTACGTCCTCCGCGTCGCCGGCGGTAACGACAAGCAGGGCTTCCCGATGAAACAGGGAGTCCTTACCAACAGTACGTATTTCCCACATGATATTTATTTTATTTGTCTTTCTATTTCACAAGCTACCCTATCGTAGGATCATGTCGCAGGTAGATAGATCGTTGTGTGTGATTGCCTTACTAATATCCCACATGTACAAATAATAAATAATTTGTATCAGTGAGTAGTTAAAAAGTACTTGACAAGTCTTCATTGTGTTCCAGGTCGAGTCCGTTTGTTGATGTCAAAGGGCCACTCATGCTACAGACCACGTCGTGATGGTGAGAGGAAACGCAAGTCAGTCCGTGGATGCATTGTTGATGCTAACCTGTCTGTGCTGGCCCTCGTTATTGTCCGCAAGGGTGAACAGGTAATCAAGACATTTTAATAGAGTAATTAGGTTAGGATTGAAAACCTCTTTTAGTAGTATCTATATCTTCTACTTCTAGCAGTAAATCATTCGGATTTTAAAGCAAGGCAAAGACTGAACCTTGTGCTTGCATCTGAACTTAAAAAGATTTTAAATTTCAGTATTTACACATGTAAATAACGTAACTTTTTTACAGTCTAAATAAATTTATTAATAACCACATGGTCAATAATAAAATAGGTAAATACTATCAATTATGCATAGGTTTTTTTTAACCCTGTTCTTACTGTTTCTAAGATAACCACATCTTAGCAATTATATGCGTCAGGGGAAAGCAACTGGTACTTGGCATAACCTTTGAATTACTTGTTCAAAGGTCTTTTTACAAAAACCATACATTTATTTACTTTAGGTCTCCAGAGTTATTAACCTAGAAAAAATAGTATCCCGCAAAGCTTAATTCAAGAATTACATGAATTGGTTGTAAGATCATTAACCTATTGACCGCCCCAGTCCAATTAATATGACTGAGAACCTGTATTTGTTTTTTATTTTCTATTCATTGTATGACTCTATTTTGGGCAATTGCTGCAAATCCTAAATCAAACCTATGACAGGTTTGATTTAGGATTTGCAGCAATTGCCCATAATAAAACCAAGCCATCAATAGGTTATTATGAACAAATAGATTGGTCATCACAGTTGCTAGTTGTTATTCATCTACAGAAGGTAATAACAAGGAATAAATTATAGTATCATCACCTTTTACCTCAATAAAGTCCAGAGTCAAGTATGGCTATTCCAGCTTAAGATATTTTAGTTAGATATGCATAAGTCATTGAAAACATATGTACAGTATTCTGAATCCACCATAAATGTCTACAGGAAATCCCCGGCCTTACCGACGGCAATGTACCCCGTCGTCTCGGACCCAAGCGTGCGTCCAAGATCCGCAAGCTGTTCAACCTGTCCAAGGAAGATGATGTCCGTCGTTACGTCGTCAAACGCCTACTCCCTGCCAAGGAAGGCAAGGAAAATGCTAAACCCAGATATAAGGTAAATAACAATAATAATTGAAGTTTTTATAGTATGAAGAAACTAGTTATCTGGAAGTGATAACTAGCAAATGGCATGTTTCATCACTTCTAGATAAAGGACCTGCTAAATAATCTGGGTGGAAAGGTCATATGTACAAGGGTTTGGTAATTTTAAACAGTGCATGGGTTATATTGATTTATAGCCCCCTGATTACAATATTGTTTGCAAGCTACCTTAGCTTGGAAGCAGCAGCATCAGGGCATATTAATGGCGCCGAGCAGAAGATTCAGGCTCATGTCTGTCTACTTTTACAGTGTGCTGAACATTATTACTTATTTTACAACCTTTTCTATTATTCTGACAGCAATTTAATGCTAATTTATTTATTTTGTTTTGAAAATCTGCACAAAAATTTAAAATTACATCTTGTGGTACACACACATTCCTAGGCTGCAGGTATGCATTCAACAAAAAAATCAATGTGCTTTTCTGTAGCCTATGCGTGCTAGCATTACCAGTAATTTTAAACTAAATTCTATTTTCGATCCAGTTGACTAATGTCATAATTTTGTTTACCAGGCCCCCAGGATCCAGAGGTTAGTCACCCCAGTAGTCCTGCAGCGCAGACGTCACCGTCTCGCACTCAAGAAGAAGCGTCTGGCTAAGCGCAAGCAGTCTGAGAACGAGTATGCTAAGCTGTTGGCCCAGAGAAAGAAGGAATCCAAGGTAAATATAAACATTTTTATGCTTTTCCTATTAAATATTATGGAAGTAATTATTGTAAATGTGATAGACAAAGCTATACTCTAAAGTACTGTAAATACACCTTCCTGAATGAACTTCTTCACAGGCTACCACCACTACTATTGAACAA
Organism: Lithophane socia; assembly: GCA_947522985.1. Lineage (NCBI taxonomy): Eukaryota > Metazoa > Arthropoda > Insecta > Lepidoptera > Noctuidae > Lithophane > Lithophane socia. Next base: position 6,872,309 of record OX383267.1, read on the forward strand.
CTACCATCTAAGGCGCCATAGTTGTTCATTTCTTAACAGCTGGTATCATATGGTCACATTATTTGTGGAAATAATACTCGGCTGTAAGAGTAATGGCTGTTTCTTACCCCTTGGCATATTCTTCATATAGACCAAGATATTAAAACAGCAACAGTTCATTGCCTATTTATTTATTAAGTGATAAAAGATGTAACCAAAAAAATTATGATTTTACAAATTGTTGTTTTCCGTTTTGCAGGTAAGACGTCAAGAAGAGCTGAAACGTAGGCGTTCGGCTTCAATGCGCGACTCAAAGAGCTCCAACCAGAGTGCGCCCCAGAAGTGATTTACTTTACACAATAAAAAAATGTAAAACCTAATAAAAAATCTTCTCATTTACTAAAACCAATGACTATATTATAGCTTCTTGACTGCTCATGCGGGCTCACGACACATCACTGAAAATACTGAAATTGCACTGATACTAGATGGAAATATGAGTGGCCATTTTGGTTTTGACCAGTTATTGGATCTCTGCAGACTGAGGTTATTTTGATACCTTTTAAAACATTTCTGCATAAATAATTAGTAGATTGTTGCATCGAGCGCAAAGTAAATCAACACGAGTGCATTAATTAGTCACTTTAGCAAGGTGCGTAATCTACTTTTCAACTACCAATGTACCTACCGTGATAAAATATACCTGCTCAAGGTTAACTTAAGTCAGGTCAACTCGACTCAATCAGACCGAGCCGGAGAGACGAGCCTTAGTAACAGGGTAACTGGGTCCCGTTTTACCCTTTGGGTAAGGAACCCTAAAAATACGTCTGGTGATCGGTTTTGTAGTGATTAATGATAACATTACTATGTAGTTGAAAGAAAATGAGTACCTACCTGTTCAATTAAATGGTGTGGGAAATCGTCTAGAATATCCAGCTATAAAAAAGATTGCATAACTTTTCATTGGTAAGATTACGGATTATTGGTTTACGTAAAATGGCACAATAAGGTACACCGCGCTGATGTCTTTTTGAAAAGTCACTTTCTCTCACTAGGGTATTGCAATAAGTCTGTCCCTTTCTATCTGCACTTATACTGTAGTGTTGTGACAACTTCAAAATAAATTCTACAGGCTGTAAGGGTAAACACCGTTGTCACTCAAACCATGGGTAGTGTAGTTGACCTTATATATAAACATAAATGACCGAAAACAACAAAAAAACGTTATTTTCATTAAAAGATTTTAAAAAGTTTCTATCCGACACCGTGCTCGCTAGCGAAACAGCTGACTGTCTGAGGGAGGGGTCGCACTCGCGGCTAGGAGTGAGGCGTATTTATCATCACAGATAATAAAAAATAGCAGATTGCAATTGCTCCTAACGATAAAAAATATATTATGTTACTTAAAATCACAGATCCTCAAGACTGTTACCGCGGCTGTTACTGTTAAAACTTCGGATACGATTTTCAACTTTAACGAAAAGAAATAAAGAAGATATTCAATTGAGTTAAATACGTATATCGTCCGTGAACTTCTGAGATCTTCTATCTACTTTCAAACAAATTTTACAGGAGAAACGTAAAATTGTTTTTTATTTTAATCGTAATTAGGAGATTTTAGTAAAACAAAGTTTTTCGAAAAAATGTTAGTTAGGAGGTATCAGAAGTTCACGGACGATATATCATCCGTACAAAAATAACAGGCTGTGATTTAATAATTGATATTTGGATCTGTTATTTTTTTGTCACAGTCACAGTGATCACAAATATCGTGTTTCACCTGTTACAACCCATCTCTACTCGCGGCCGGTTAGGTCACGTCCCGCACCCCCCGCCCGTGTTGAGACGCAAGTTCGTTGTCCTAGCGCATAGGGCAACGAGTCTCTTGTGGTAATATGTTGATTAAAAAAATAAAAAAAACGTTGCAATTTTCCATTGATTTTACGATCTATAAATGAAACCAAACCACTGGTTGCAAGGATAACGGTGTTTAGCCTAACACCCTGTATAGTACCTAATAAGTAAGTAAATGTTTACATTTTAGTTTTCAAAATATGTGAATGCAGTACTAGTACTACTACTAATAGTACTGGACCAGTATTATATAGTGCTCTGTGATCACTATGTGAACGTTCGTCGTTATTGCATCGGCCAATCACAACCGCTGTAATTTCTTCGTCTCCCGGCCCGCTTAGACGAAATCGGGGATCTCTGCCTTTTCGCCGAAAATTGTTTGCCAGATTTTCACTTGGCAACTAACGTTTCGCAGAATTTTATTTGGTCGAATAATCATTTGCCAACTTATCATATAATTTTGTTTTATTTCCCAACCTCACAGTTACCGTTTGGTCTGTTTTTCATAATGACACTTTTTAAAATGCCAACTTTCAAGTAGAGTTCAATTAAAAAAATCAAGTAATAAAAACTAAAACCCAACTACGACTTAAAAGGTATAAACAAGACAACACAGACAGACAAATTAAAAATCCGGAGTCACACGTGTTAGGGCATAAATCGAACAGATTACGTGTGACTCCGGATTTTTAATTTGTCTGTCTGTGGTGTCTTGTTTATACCTTTTAAGTCGTAGTTGGGTTTTAGTTTTTATTACTTGATTTTTTTTTTAAATTCTTTTGGGGTCATAATAATATATATTTTTGAAATGTGCTCATTAAGCCCTTTCATTTGATACCCAACATGGTACGATTAAACCATATTTTTAATACTCACCTACGGGTGTGCGTTACCCCAGCAAGAAAATGTCTTTTAGGAGGAATTGAGTTATACCAATAATTAGAGCATAATCTGCTGTAAATGTGCGTGCTGTCGTTTTGGAGAAATAACGAAAAAACGAATTCTGCTGGGGTAACGTTTTTCCAGCAAGAAAATTTTAAACGAATGACCGGAGAGAGAAACAAAGTACATGGGCGGATAGCTTAAATTTGTGCATAAATGTGCGCTGATAATGAAATTTGTGCGTCTTATGGTTTTCGAGATATTCAATTTCCTGCTGGGGTAACGTTTTGCAGAATCTTATTTCTCGGAAACCAATGATTGTGCGCCCGTAGAATAAACGTACGTCGGTAGCTCTTAATTTGTGCGTATTTGTGCATTAATTAGGTTTCAAAAATATTTACCGTTTTAAAGTTATCAAGCATTTACGAAAACATGAAAATATATTCTAGCGCTTAAATAAACAAACATATAAACTCACTGAAAACGGTATTCGGTTCTTCTTGTTATCCTTGACATGCATTAAATGTTTCAAGCCTAAGTATACACGCGTTTTTGAATACTATTATAACTCAATTCCTTCTAGAAGACATTTTCTTGCTGGGGTAACGCACACCACCTACGGCGAGGTCATTATCAGTCTATCAGCCAAGAAACATATTCTCACCTACGGCGAGCTATCAGCTCTCAAGTGGTTTAATTCTCTTGGACTAAAACTATGAACACTCAATACGTCCTAAGTAAATCTGCAGTTTAAAATTGATCAAAACATCTGCGAAAATTAAACGATCAGTTGTAATGGTTAGAAAAATCTGAAACCATGAAGGTGTTTTCACTGAGGCAGAGACGTGCGGGAATCGACCAACCACAGTCGAGACGAATCCAAGGCTTGGTCCCTCATAAAAAAACAAATTACAAAAAACAAAGTTCAATGCTTGTTTTTACCCGACTGCCCCAGAAGAAGGGTGTTTTTTTTCTCTTTTCGGTTAAAGGTAGGTTTTTGCAGTCGGGTATTTTGTTTTTTAAATAATTTGTTTTTGAATATACTTTCAGAGCCGTTTGCCATAGGCAACCATTCTGTTTTATAACTTTTATTTTTATTAAATTAACTAGCTGACCCGAGCTGACCCGACAGACGTTGTCCTGTCAATTTTAAAATTTTCCGCGCAATTTTCTTAATTTTTTCTTTCATACGAACCTTCTCCTGACAATAACAAACACAACAGAAAAAGAATTAGCGAAATCGGTCTAGCCGTTCACGCGTGATGGCGTTACCAAGGGAAATAGGGATGCATTTTTATATACATAGAAGATATTTGATGGATGGACTTGGTTGAAAAGTACAGTTTTTGAGTCAATTAGCGCTCGGATGGCGTAATTAATCGCTCTTTAAACTGAGGCCTTCAAGTGCGTTGACCGCGTTGCATTCTTGATAAGTATACTACTATTCTTACCATTATTCATCTTCTGACTTCAAAAAAAATCGACAAAAAAGGAGGTGTATTATAAACAATGTATATTGCCAATAAAAAACATTTTACAAAAAAATCAAGTAATAAAAACTAAAACCCAACTACGACTTAAAAGGTATAAACAAGACACCACAGACAGACAAATCAAAAATCCGGAGTCACACGTGTTAGGGCATAAATCGAACAAATTACGTGTGACTCCGGATTTTGTCGGTGTCTTCGCTTTCAATTTTCGTTTTTTGCCACCGACTTCCGAAATTAAAGTTGTTATTTTTATTTTTCACTTTTTAGTTGTGGTACCTACCCCACACAAATTCGTATACCGTTATCTGCTATGTAAATAACAGTGATGGAGGCAACTAAGATAATAATATCGTCTACATACGCAAAGTGGGAAAAATACGTAATTATTGAAGCTAACTCAAAAACTACGCAAGCAAAATTAATAAAGATAATAATATCGTCTACATACGCAAAGTGGGAAAAATACGTAATTATTGAAGCTAACTCAAAAACTACGCAAGCAAAATTAATAACATTTATATGGGACCACCTTTGAAGCATGACCTACCAAACAAAAGAATAATCATCAAAATGGATTCATAATTGGCGGAGTAATCGCGTAACATACACACAAAAAAAAAAAAAAAATTGAGAACCTCCTCCTTTTTGAAGAAGTCGGTTAAAAATAGCATAACAACCGCTGACGACCTTTTAATTCAGCACGAGCCTTTTACAAGCTTATGCGCTAGAGGAGATCGATAATAAAATTGGTCAACGCCAAGGGCGTCCCGCAGGGTAACACTTTTGGCACCATCGTCTTACCAGTCTTTTAAAAGTGTGATAAACAATCAAAAGAGATTTAATTTCATATAATATTTATCAGTATAAATAATGTTTATGAAATAAATACAACTTATAAAACCACTAGACAATTTTCAACTACCCGCAAACTTCACATAATTTAAGACTGCACTCGAAATAATTAACAGGTCGGCGTTTTTACCAGTCCCAAGCCTACATAGCGTGCCATTACACGGAGGTACGAGGGATTCAACTTCTTGCGTTTCTGCAAAAGGGACTTCAGGAGCCTTACTGAAGATTCGTCGAAAGGTTTATTGTAATCGGAAGCCTGATGAATAGAAAACGCAATTTCTCAGATACACTCATAGATCTATTAAGCAAAATGCACACACAACGCATATCAGCAGCTATAATTATGACGTTTACTACAAAACATTAGCCTCTCCCATGGATTTCCACTGGGCACTATTTTGGGACCTGTGTGCTGGCGTTATCACAACAGTCAACGGCGGGATCACCACCTTTGATACAGTTAGTCCAGCTCTTCGGAAGCTGTGGAACCTAACTACTCTACCAATAATGCTAAACAACAACGGTTGTCTGCCAGTCTATAAAACTTTTGGTTTTTATGTTTTGTTTTTACGACTCAGAAAAAGCATTTAGTTTCATAAGCGGAATAATAATGACTCATTTTAAAAGTCCCAGTAAAAACAAAAATAACTAAAAAAATATCTTACAGTTGTCTTAGCTATCCAGTACAACTCATCCAAAAGATTTTCGTAATCGGTGGCCGATTCCGACAAGTAAGTTATTCCTTCGAACTGCTTAAGAAAAAAAAATGTTATCAAATTCGTTGGTTATTATGATACTTTCTAATGGATAAGTTCGATTTGGCCACATGTAAAAGGGGTGATAGACGTGCGAGCAAGTACGCGTACTTATGGCTCGGCAAGCTTACTCGCCCGTCTGTCATCGCCGCGAGCCAATTTGACAATGAAATTTTGAGCAAGCTTCTCGTCTGTCACCGACGGCGAGCCGTGTAAGGTCGCCAACTTAAAGAACTCGTACTTTAAGTACGCACGTCTATCACCCACTTAAGAGAGAACTACCGACAATAGCTGCAAGTAGGTTAAAGAAAGAGGATTTACTTTGGAATTACTTCTTCAAACATGTATTTGTTAAAGTTACCTGCGGAAATGGCTTAAATTTTTCTCTGTCAATAACTTCAATCTCCATGTCTAATTCAGAAGCTCGAGTAATTCTGTTCACTGCGATGCCTTGCAAAATTATTGGTCTGAATCGCACTAAATTTTGCGTATCTTTCTTAATGGTCAATAATAATACCAGCAGGGCCTGTTTTGGATTTATCTCTGATATCCAGTTCTTCATCTGCACATATTGTAGTATTATTAGGTAATGCATAACAGTTTAAAGTAAATACAAACATGATCAACATTTATTTGATATTATAAAGTGTATTAAAAACATACCTCCATCAATGACGATAAAATGTTCTTTGCAACATTCCCATCAAATACGCTAGAAAATATTTTTTTCGATCCGAGGATTTGGAAGAAATCATCTAAAGTTGTAATTTTATTGAGTGGGGTGTTAGCCGTGTTTGTCAATTTCTCTCCTGACGGCTTATTGGTCGATTTGCATTTTCTGTAAACCTTATAGAAACCTTTTCTTTTGACTTGAGTTAGTTTTTTGACCTGCGGTTTTCTTTCTATTGAAGTGTTAATGTATTCTATGCATTGCAAAGGAGTATTATTTCTACAAATTTCATATTTTTTCTCATTCTTAATTTTAGGAATGGCTTTGTATAGCGAATCAATGTTCAAGTTGCTTACGGTTACCGAGATATTTTTCTGAACGCCACTGTCGTTTATCATCGACATATTTATTTCAACATTTTTACCATTGTATTGCCGTTTGAGCATATCGAAGTATGAATTCAAATTCTGATTTATTAGTAAGTTGTGACTGCGCATAATACTTTCAATCATACCCACAAGTTGGTTAGGTTTAAATGCTGAAGTCAATATATTTTTGCTGCCGGTATATATTTGCACAGCGGTGCAAATTGGACGATTTGAGGTGTTAGTAACGCCAGTAATTTGTTTGTTTGATTGATGTAAAGATGCTTGCGAATGTTTGTATTGTGAATTATCTAGCTCTAATACCAGCGGACTCGCTTTATATTTAAACAAGTCATTCAACGAAACTATTGGTAACATTTCTGTTACCAAATACTGATCGTATTTAATTTTAAAATCAATTTGATTAACTCTTGGCTTTTTGTAAACTATATTTGAAAATCTTCCTTCAAGAATGTGTTTGATTTCAGGTGAAATTGGAATCGGGGCATCACTATTTTCATAGCGGGTCAGTTCGGTTATAGTAGATAAACAGGAATCGGTTTTTGTAAGACATGCAGCAGGACTTTCCATCGAGCTATTATTTGAATTGATTATTCTGCTCATCATTTTTGGTAGAATACTGCATAACTCAGCAGGCAACATAGCATTAAAAATTGTAGTTTTACATTTGTATACTTTAGTCTGACTTTCAGTTATCGCAATTGGGGTTAATGACAAAGTTTTATTTAGGCCCCTTATACTTTTATCGGTCTTAGCCGGGACAGTAATGTCGAACTGTACCATAATGTTTGTCATACAATGTTTCACAGTAATTTGGCTCATGTTGAGCGTTTGAATTTCAAGCAACGGTAGTATATTATTGAAGCCCGGTATACTTGTACGATTATTTTGGTTTATATCATTCGTTCCATCATGTGTTGAATCTGCCTGACTATCACAAGTCTGAGTAGAAACAGCAGAATGTGTCAAACTGCTGTTGCTAAACGATCCCGCCTGTACGGAAACTTCCTGCAAATCTGCGGAAAAGGATAAGGCAGGTAATATATTAGGTACTTAACTAACACACCTATATAATTATTTTTACTCAAATTATACTTGCCAATTTGATATGTGTGACAAAAATCCTTAAGATCTTGAGAATAATAAACTCCACTTCGTATCTTCTTCATAACGTTATCTATGAAATCACTCGCCCACTTCGCTTTGGCCCAAGGATGTTTATAAATTGGAGCTTTTTTGTTATTGTCATTGACTTCAATGGAATAAGGTTTCTTTATAACATTATCTGGTTTCAATTGACTGTCCGTTATAGCCGTGATTTTATTTTCAGCCATGCCAGAGTTACCGTTGAGTATTATAGGTTTGCTTTCTCTATCTTTTTCGTAACTGGCATTATTAACATCACGATTAGAAGATTTTTTATACAAAAAGTTCAACATTTTGTCCTTTAACTGTACAATTGATTTCTGTTTCTTAGTACATTGAATTAACCTATCGGTTATTTCTGAAAGACGTGTTGGCGTTGTTATACGTTTATTTTTTGCCGTAGTTGAATCTTGTTTCTTGTCTTTCAAGGCCGCCTGCTTGCTTAATAAACCTACTTCAGTGGTGGCTTTGCGTGACTTACTTTTGATTTGACTTGCTGAATTAGAATCTAGATAAGACTGGCATTTCCTGCTTAGCGTATTATTGTGATGTTTTGTATCTTTAAAAGCATTTGGAGACCATTCAATCATAAATGGCCAAATATGATCATCTAAGCCATTGAACTGAGGAGGATCGTAATCCATAACTTGTATACTGGAACTGACTTGATCTTTCCCTAAAACAACGATTGGAAACTTCATATGTCCAATCCTCCGTTTTATTTCAGTTTGAGTTAATTTTGGAATCATACACGAACTGGGCATCGTGGTTACTAAGCGCGGTTTTCTTTGCTGAGAATCTAATCGTTTTGGTATATTTCCAATTCCCTCGTGTTCTTTGTTTAAAACTGCAATATCTAGGTATTTATCTGTAAAGAATACAATTACATAAAATATGTATATCTATCATGTATATTATACACCAATTTATTAATCATTTACCATATCTGCTAATTTGTTCGTTTATTTTATTAGGTAGTTCAGCTTTGCTGGATCCTGAATAATCAGAATCTATATAGCTGGCCTTCGCTGGAAAAATGCTGTCGTTTTCCGTTTTATGTAGCAAAATATCAGAAGTATCGTTATATTGTAAAATTTCGGTACCAATTAGAGAATCTCTATTTCCGTTGCTAATATTCGTCATTTCACTTGTACTTTGTTCAACAACTGGAGGCCTCGAATTTATTTTTTTCTTCTTTTTCATGGGTATCAGTTGTTTATTATCTTTAGCCCCAGAATTACCTAATGCTGTTACGTTCTTTTTGAGACTTTTTGACAGAATTTTATTTTTCTGAATTAGATTTTTGGAATTATTTGAATCTTTAAGAAAATCCTGTGTGCCAAGAAGTCGTTTTTCAAATTCTTCACATATTATGTTAAATTCACCTTGGTTGTCAATAACTGTAATACGATCAATACTAGAGGATGGTGATAAGTTACTTGCAGATTTTTTGTCCAGCTCGTAACTTGATATATACGCAAACTCTTGGGTTCGACAAGTCCCAATCACACTGAAACATTAAATTATTTTACTGCAAAAGTTATTAAAGAACTTATAGACTATCGCGAACTTTAGATAATTACCGTGCATCTTTGCGATTCGCCTTTTTTGGTCTTTTTTGTACTTTTCTTTTTACCGGTACAATACTCTCTTCAGACATCGGAGGTGAAGGTCTAAACTGAAATCTATTTATATTTCTAAGTACGGCCCAAACATCACTCAGATCTTTAGATGCTGTGTGAGTTTTATTGGAATTAGGTAAAATTTTCTTCCTGTTGGACAACCTCTTGCTATCACCATTAAAATTTTTCATCATATCCGTAGAGCTACAGTCTAAGTCTATATTAAGCTGCGAGCAATATTGAGCATCTCTGTCATAAAACTCAAAATCTTTTTCTCTTACACGGCTCTTTCTGTTATTTTGAATCGGAGCACGCTTCTTAACTACTTTTCGTTTCCGATCTTCATCGTTTTTGTCGCAATACTCAGATTCATTCATGTCGCTTACGGTACATATTTGAGGCACTGGAGCCGGGTCATTTGGAAGGGTCAAAACAGATTTTTTTACTTTCTTAGTAGCTTTTTTAAACGCTTTAAAGTCATCAGAATTAGTTTTGTACAGATTTGCAGCTAATGGGAATGATGAAACTATATTAGTTTTGTGAACGAATCGCTTTTCTACTACTCTTGAAAGTAACTGTATTCTATCACCAGTTAGATATGGAGATCTACATTTACTATTATTATTTTTTGGTTTGCTACATTTGCTAGTAACACTTGATATGCTGCTATCCGCCCCAAAATGTATTTTATGTAATTGGCAAGAGTGTTTAGAACTGTGAACGGAACCAAAACATTTCGAAGGTACTTTATCACACGACGTATCCGATGAAGTTATTGCCATGTCTTTGAGTTTATTTTACACTGATGGTAAGTAAACAAAGTCTGCTAATCTGAAATAAACAAAAAAAGTCACGTTATAGACCCCATAAATGATGTATTGGTCTAAGCTTGTTGTAGTCCCAAGCGCGACGGCTGAGTGTGGTTCTGGGTTCGATTCCCGGGTCGCGCAGTGCTACTGTTTTTCTGTCAGGAATTTCTCAGTAGGTTGCAGCCCGGAGTCTGAATTTGTGCCCGTTTATTATCAATAGGTTCGCCCCCCTTTTCATAGAACTTAATCATAACTGTCGAAATGTGGGAGTAGGTACTGTAACGCCTGAAGGGCGTTAAGTAGATGTGAATGGAATTTCAAAGAGGAGTAGGTTTTCCAAGGGTTTATTAATTAGATGGCACGTTTATATAATAATATATTAAGGGTCCAGGCGGATCTCTGTGACTCGAGATCAAGACACACCTGTCAATATTCAAACTACGACTGTTGGAGCGTTCGCAAGTCAAGGCTGCGGTCCTACCAGCCAGCCCAACGTGAGGTTGCATATCGCATAAAACCTCTACAGTACCTACTATAGGTAACTACACCATTACTTTCATAATGACACAAAGTAAAAGGAAAAGACTGGCAAAACACGCTGTCAGAGAAAAATAGAAAAGTTTTTGTTGTGTGTCAATTTTTAACTGACTGCGTAACGGTGTCTACCTATTCCCTGCAGCACATGCGGTGCACAGATATAGCTTCAGCCATACTTTAAAATCGAACTTGGTCTAAAACTCAGAGTTCTAAACATGGATAATTGGTTAATCCGGCCCGCCTTAGTGTGCGCCGCCTACGCTAAAACTGCGAATTTACGTCCACAGATGGTATGGTAGGTAATAAAATGTTGTGAAACTTTCTGTTCAATACTTACAATTTTCTCACTATAATTTGGATTGTAGAGACCAAAATAAAACCACTCTCTACATGGAACTATACTTATATTTATGAATTAATTTCAAAAGTCAATTAAATAAATTATAAAATAAGCCATTGACAATAACATGTTAATGACATTATTAATGTCGTAATTTCGAATCGAATACTTCAAAAATCATAAACGAAAATGAAAAAATCGGCTGGAATTTTCAACTACCAGTATTAAATATTTATCCACTAGGTACTGTTTTTACCTCTTTTTTATTAAGTTGTTAACTTGGACTGTACTGAGAAACGGATGGCTGGTATACATATATATTATATTTGATCAAATACTATTAGCGCTCGTAACAAATATGAATTTACAGAATTATAAACATTAAAATCAGTAATACAACTCTCTAAGCTCGTGAAAGTGTATTGAATGACTATTTCATGAAATCTTGACATTATTGGCACTTTCATGAACTTAGAGAGTTGTATTGCTGATTCTAATGTTTATAATTCTATAAATTCATATTTGTTACGAGAGCTATTGTATGAGTATTTAGATCAACATACAACCTGATACTGACCTGCAAATTGCAAAAAACGTAAGAAAATTTGAATTTCGCGGGCTACCCTAGCGCATCAACCTTAATATAATTGATAAAGTAAATAAATGACAAGTTATTTTCTGCGTCGGAGTGAGAGAGAGTTATTTTTGCTGTTGAGTGATGAGTTGATGACAAAGAGTGAACAGTCGATACTTTAAAGTACATACTAATTCCATGAATCACATCATGGAATTAGTATCTATCGTCTATCGTATCGGAGCTAGTTTAGTCACATCACTACTATAACCACAGCTGTGTTTGACAGGATTGTGTTTGAAAATGAAACGTCAACGTCATACTGACTGTCTTTCACAAATTATTGTGCTGTTTTTATTCATGTTTGCATCTTAATCTTCTACTGAATTTTAAATTTTATTATTCGGGAGAAAATACGTAGAAAAATGTCAGCATCAGAGGGTCAAGAAGAAATAATACAATATGTGCCGTTTATGTCGTTCGTTCACCCATCCTTTTGGCATACCCTCACGGAGATGAAACTCGACGTAGATAAATTGAACGAGACTACAAAGCAGATTTGGGGACGATTTACGTATCGCGGCGACCTAGGAGCCGTCTTCGAAGTCGATGGCACGTCGTTTAACAAGTAGGTGTTTTGTAATAGTAAGTCATTTGAATACCTAGTTTAACAACAGGGATAGTTTCATTACTTATTTTCATCTTCAGCAAAGAGATGAATGAGATCGCTTTTTCTAGTGAGAATTTGGAAGTACCTATTCCTTTGTACTATGAAAAAGGAAATCATCACTATAAATATATTTAAATACTATTTCCAGAGTACCAGAAAATGAACAGTTATACACAAATGCTAGAGGTATAATAATGAACAAGAATACAATTGAAGAGTTCAAATCTATTGATAAAGCTGCCTTATTGAGCACAGTCGGAAAGAATATATGGGCCGGGCTGAAGGAAAAAACATGGATTACTAAACCTAGTAGTTTATTGAATTTTATCATATTATCGTTTGCTGTGAGTTTAGATTTCATTTATAATTATATTTTATTTTTCAGCTGCTTATCTCTGTGTTATCTCGCTACTATTTAAATAGGTTGATGATAACTGTGTAACTGTATAAGTAGTATTGGTAGAGATGCTATCCTATTAATATAAATTTACTTCTATATTTAATAATATAATAATAATATTTTTTATTCTAATATTTAAAAATATAATTTATATGTGTGAAAAGTGAAATAAAGAATAATGATATATATTATGTATATATATATATTTAAAGAGGTAAAATTTGTTTGTTTGTAAGTTTGTATGTAGAGGGTAATCTCTGGAACTACCAGTTGTATCAGAAAAATTATTTCTGCATTATATAACCCACCCAATACTTGAGGAAGGTTAGACAAGCTTTATAGGCTTTGTAACATCGTACTACAACCCTTAGGAGCCGAGCAAAAATAAAAAACTTGGCAACTGCAATTTCAGTTTTCTCATATTCCAATTTGAAGATCATTATTAAATGTATTTTTACATTTCAGGATCTCAAGAAATTCCATTACTATTACTGGTTTGCGTTCCCCGCACCCATGCAGCCGACAGTATATGTAAAAGACAAAAGTACAAGTATCACTACACTTTTTAGCATGGAACAGATTGCCCAGCTTGCACATAGCTATAAATCTTTAGATCTGGAACAAAAATGCTTCTTTGCAATCACTATAGAAAATGACACTATCAGTGTTAAAACATTATCAAATGTATTACATTTGAAAGAAGACTCACTAAAAGATATTGACTTATCCAGTACTTATTTTGTCTTTAATGATCCGAGTAACGGAAATAATCCTGGATGGCCTTTAAGACTGTTCTTGGCAGTTTTGTTGGACCACTGTCCAAGTTTAGTGGGAGCTGATATAAAAGTAATTGGTCTACGGTGCAGTGCTACTGGTAATGTTGAAAACAGTCGATACTTTGCGGTGACAGCGTCAAAGGTACTTATTATTTGTGTTAATATCCTGAAACAATTAACAGCTGTACAAATCAATAATTTTCGTTTTGTTTGTGTTTCTAAAATTTCATTTAATCTTTTAGGATGTAAAACAAGAACCATCTACTGTAGGTAATGTGTGGGTGGGATGGGAAAGGAATGACAAAGGAAACTTTGGCCCAAAGCTGGCTAACATGTCCGCATCTTTAGATCCTGTGATGTAAGTTTTTCAATGAGAATACAGTACCTAGATGTTAATTCGCCACACCAAGTATTAGAAGGAGATTATCTCACAATTACCTATGAGTGACAGAGACAATGCCCTGTCACAGGTTTGAGTGACAAGGAAGACGCCATGTCACAGGTTTGAGTGACAGAGACAACGCTCTACATGGCTAAACTATTTCTGAAATTCGATGCGCGTTATTTTCGGCCAGGTTCTGTAAGTGATAATTATATGGGACTATGAGAGTCACTTGTTTCATCTTTTCCACCCAAATTCCAGACTGGCAGATACAGCATCAGATCTGAATATAAAACTAATGAAATGGCGTCTAGTGCCAGATATAAACGTGGATGTGATGAAGAGTACTAAGTGTTTGCTGCTTGGAGCTGGGACCCTCGGCTGTCATGTCGCACGGGGTTTATTGGTAAGAAAAATGTGTGAGAAAAAAAAAAGAAGGCCAGATCATGCCACTAAAATGAACAAGACTGTAGTGCCTACATCATACATAATATAACATTATCACTTTTTCATATTACTAGCTGTTGCTAGCGGGTTCGCCCTCGTGGCCCTTATTCTTTTTTTTAAATAAAAGTAGCCTAAGTTACTCCTATAAAAACTATCTGCCAGTGAAAGTCCCGTCTAAATTGTTCCCGCCGTTTCGGAGATTAGTCGAACAAAAAGACACAAAAAATCTTTTTCTCTGTATAATATTAGTAGGTATAGATTCTATAATAATTGATACTGTTAGCGAGGAGTAATAAGTCTGGTTAGCATCTCTAGCCGTCCTCTTGCCTGTACCCAGGATTTTTTAATATCTATATCTATATTGAATAGAGTGTCCTTGGAGTTTTTTGCCCATTCTTCTCCATAGAGATCCACGTTTTGGAATGAACAACTAGCTTGAACTTTCTGCCTATCTGACAGACTCTTTGACAGTTCAAAAGAGTCTGTAAATGCTTTAATTCAAATAAAATCATTGAGTTCGAGTTTATCCCAACTTATTTTGTGTCACCGCAGAAAGTCTTCTGCGGATAATTCACCCCTTTCTTTTCACAAGTCTCTGTTATATCATGTTAATATTATATTTTCATTGCAGGCGTGGGGATTCCGTCACATAACATTTATAGACAACGGTAAAGTGTCATACTCCAACCCGACGCGACAGGTACTGTTCAATTTTCAAGACTGCCTCAATGGTGGTCAGAAGAAAGCTGAAGCGGCTGCAGATAGCCTGAAAAATATTCTGCCTACTACTGTAAGTAATTGAAATTGGGAAATATTTCACTAATCTTCTAAAAACTTATTGACCTTCTAATGATGTACGCTTTTTAGGGTTCCGTACCCAAAGGTTAAAACAGGACCCTATTACTAAGACTCCGCTGTCTGTCTGTCGGTCTGTCCGTCTGTCACCAGGCTGTATCTGATGAACCGTGATAGCTAGACAGTTGAAATTTTCACAGATGATGTATATCTGTTGCTAGAACAACAAATACTAAAAATCAGAATAAAATGAATATTTAAGGGGGCTCCCATACAACAAACGTGATTTTTTGCTAGTTTTTGCTCGATATTGAAAACGACAACAGATATACGCTTGAAATATTCACAGAATATTTAGTTACATATTCACTTTAAAAATAAATAATTAACTTAAAATATAACTAATATTTAAGGGGGCCCATACAACAAACGTGATTTTTTTGCCGTTTTTATAGATGTTTTAAGTCCCATAAAATAGGGGGTGTGCCTATTGGTTTATCTATATATTTAACAACGTTGTGTCTACAACGCCACATGCAAACTTCACTTCATTATGACGTCACGCAAAATCTAGGATTGCGCATGCAGAGTTTACCACGCGACGAGCATATAAACAACGTCCCGACATCAATCGACAGGCAGTAGCCCACCAGACACGACACTCGTCTGTCGGAGGATGAGTGAACTTTACACCCTGTTCCTCATGCCTCTATAACGTAAACACTTGCAGAATGCAGATGAATGCGCAAATTTTACTAGCCTGCGGTTTTGATATTATAGCTGTTATTTTACAAACTTTCATTTTATTTCATCTCTAATGTTGTTTTGTAATACTTTTTATTTCACTAAATTTTTAGGTAAGTAAAGGCATAGTAGCACACATTCCGATGCCAGGCCACCCGATTGGAGAGTCATTGGAGGAAGAAACGATAACCAACATCCAACTTATCACGGAGGCCATCGCTGAACATGATGTTATATTCCTTCTTTTAGATACCAGAGAAGCACGGTGGCTTCCTACACTTCTAGCAGCACATTACGGAAAGGTATTATTTGAAAATGGTTCTGTTTTTTATTTATTTATGAATATTTATCTTGTAATAATTAACACGATCTCTAGAGCAACAGTATCATACCAAATAATTCATATAAACCGAAAGTCGTCTACTGTTGGACAGTCTTCTTTCAATCATCGGCAATGCCTCAAAGATAAATTTTGAGCTTGCTTGGCTCGCTCTTGTATTCTCGTTTCTTTTAGTAAAATCACCGTTATTTTAAAGTGGCAAAAACTGATACTTAAAAATTATATTTCTGCACTAAACCCGACCACCGATAAAATCTCAAAGGAGCCTCGCAAAATGTTTCGCTACGCCACTAAACAGGAGTTTGAAAAAAAAAAACGCTGTGGTGATGGTTGACCGAGGCCCAATTTCCTCTTTGCACCGGGGCGTCCGATCTAAAGTTACGCTATTGCCTTGACCTTATCATCGGTCCACCCTGTAAGGAGCCATCACACGTTGAGCAAAAATTTAATAAAATTACCTAATGTTATGATAATTTTATTTCCTCAGATAGTGATAAATGCGGCGTTAGGTTTCGATAGCTACCTAGTGATGCGCCACGGCGTCGGTGGCTCGAATCCAGAAGAGCCCACATCTGTAAGCACTGCCTGGATCGCTGGCGGAAGCCTCGGGTGTTACTTCTGTAATGACGTCACTGCGCCTGGCAATGTGAGTGTGGTCTAAGAAATTAAGTGCTATAAAGTTGTGGTACATGGGGTTTAAAACAAAAAAGTATCACTATGTGCTGCATTGCAAGGCGAGCTAATATTGTTCACACAGTAATCGGTATACAGGCTTATATAATAAAAAAAATAACAGCATATAGCCAAACTAGTAACCATGTAGCCCCATTTTTACCGACTTCTTCGTATACTATATAATCCTGAATGTAAACTGCAATGCTCACAAGTCAGAATATTTACCAGAAGGATTTGTCTTTGCAGGCATAGCAATGAGAAATGAGCTATGACAATAGCTTGAGTTTCCCTATGTAGGACATCCGCCGCGGATGGTCCGCGACGGATGGTTCTATTGTTTTTTTTTGTAATGTACTGCATTACCCATCTCAACATTTACGAAAACTCTATCATTGTATATACACTGATCTATTCTATATTTTTGTTTCTATTCAGTCGCTAAAAGACCGCACATTAGACCAGCAATGTACGGTGACACGGCCGGGCGTGGCAGCTATTGCAGGCGCGTTGGCTGTTGAGATTCTAGTCGGGTTATTACAACATCCACTAAGGTACGTCCAACAACTGTTTGACACTGAACGATACTCCATACAAACTAGTAACATACTGAAAAACGATATTTAACTTGCAAGTTTTATGGCCCGATTTGCAAGCTACTGATAAATAACGATAAACTTACTTATCTAGCAGATAGTTATTTGCTAGATAAGTTAGTCAACAACACAACAATATCCAACTCTTACCGTTTTTTACAGTCCCTGTCAAAAAGCAAAAGACAGAGACATAATGTGACAGCCAGCCTGGATATCATTTTTGTTTACTTAGCACTCCCTATACATGATACTTATTTTCCAGGGAAAACGCCCCAGCTGTATACAATCTAAACAGCGACACAGAGGCCATACCACCACAGTTCCAAGGCGTGCTTGGTCCCATACCCCACACCATAAGAGGCTTTCTACACTCGTACCAAACATTGGCCCCAACCTGTGCCAAGTTCAAACAGTGCATAGCTTGCTCTGATGTTGTGATAAATAAATATAGAGAGGAGAATATCGAGTTCCTGCTCAAAGTTTTCAATAGCGGGAACTATTTGGAAGAAGTGACCGGATTACATGAGTTGCATTTGATGGCTGAGATGACAGATGTAAGTGGAATTACAAGGTTCTTTTGGCGCGTGGCCAAAACCGGAACTACGGCCGCCATCTTGTTTTGTTAATACAATTTATAAGATAATCTCGCCCCCCGGCGTTGTTGGTAAATTTTTTTGTAAGATTCTCAATGTCATTCAGGCGCCAAAAGATCCTTGAAGCAAAATTTTTTTTGTACTCTTGCCCTATTGTTGTGTGTTCAATGGTTGGATTATCCTCCCATCATTATGTCCCATTGATTATGTTGTTATACTGGAAAAAGGATGCTCATATTCTCATTACAATATTCTTCATGATTAACATTGCTAGTATACTTACTAGCAATGTTAATCATGAAGAATACGATACGGTTACGATTTGCTACTGCAAATCGTAACTAATTTTATAAATGCGAAATAGAGTTTGTTTAAAACGGCTAAACGGATTTGGCGCATGGGTAGACCTGGGTACTTAGGATAGGTACTTTTTTTCCCGATATTCCCACGGGATATGCGCGTGAAACGGGGCCCAGCTAGTATATTTTAAAGGAGACTATCATAATCTTGTTTATAAGGAATTAGCATGTGAATTCATCCATGTTTTTTTTTTCACAGATACTGACTTTTTCGGATGAAGACGAAGACTAAAATGAAATAATTCCAAGATCTGTGTATCTTTTTTGCCATGCATTTAAATCTCATGCATTTACAAGTGTTGTAAGTATTAAAGGCTCAGTTAATCAATTAGCAGTTTAAAAATAGCTACTATTAAAAATGTACTTATTAAAAATAATTCAGTGAGCCAAAAAGCAGCTTCATAATGTTGTGATATTTATCTTATGTATAAATGGAATGTCGTATCAAGAAATAAAATTCATTGAAAACATCTAACATTATCTTTATTTATTTCTACAAAATATTATTTTAGGGTTTTGTCATTGTCAATCTGACGGCTGGCAGTGACTTAGGAGTAGGTAAATGAATTTCTTTCACTGGTTTAGGGGGCTTGATCTTCCTTCCGTGTCGGCCAGATTTTCTTTGCCAAAGACCGGAGCGAGGTCTGTTTCCGAGCCATCTGTTACGCTGTGGAGAACCTATTGGTGTATCCCCATGATCTACGTTTGAGAGGCGACCTAAAAAGTATTTTTTATTGAAATACATGCTGCATTTCTGACTTGTTACAATAGATACAATGCCAAAGGCTGTTAATATACCTAGATCATTTTTTAATTTTCTTTATGGTTCAAATTAGTAATTAAAAATTGCTATCTTGCATTATCTTACCTACAACAGCCATACAATGTTGATTAAAACTGAACAACCTCTTGGAAGGCATTTGAACTATGATGCGGTCATCTTGTCTTCTCAATATGGTACCAAATGTACCTGCAGCATGAACGTAAAGACCGCCTTGACCTGTATAAAAAAACAGTTCAAATTAACATTATGAATGTTTACGACTGCGGTCTGGGATTTATTCATGATAACTGTCAGAAAAGGCGATAGAGAATATACCTTTTGAACCCAACACGGATTTCTTCTGGTGCCTCTCCAAATACTATTATAATTTCTATAATTTGTTAAGTGAATTGTATGTAAGGCTGTGCTTTTAGTAAATAAATAAATACTAGCCAAGCAGAGAGACCGCAAAGGTTAAAATTGTATAGGCCAGTCTAGCTCATGCACATTCCATTATCTTTTAAAAACTTAATCTATTTATGTTTTAGATATTACAATCTTTTTTGATTTTAAAAGGATAATGTTTAAATAAAATCCCTAATTACCTGGTTCTTTTTCAATACAATGTACAACAGTTCCACTTGGGAGCGCTCCTAATACATAAGCATCTCCTTCATTTGCTCTCACTGAAAAGAAAAAGACATTTCTTCTAACAATTTTAAAATAAAGAAAATTAAAATACATAAGTGTAACATTTTGCTAATGAATAAAGATTGACTTATGTTTTTTTAATGTAAAGTTTTTGGCCTTACCTGGTATCCTAGGCAATATGCGAGAAGACTTGATGATATCTCCTGCCTTCATATTCACTGTGGCCAAAATATATTTGAGTTTGTCACCAACAGCAACTAAAGCTATGTGTGCTGTTCTGCAACCATCTTCCATAACCTGTAAAGATAATACAGAATTATTAATTTTAGTTTGAAAAGCAAGACATTTAATATATATTATGTTTTTGTAGAAGCTAGGCTATAGGATACATAGAGATAAAGGGGAAAGCATTTAACTTTAACTGGAGGGTGATCAAACATCAAATCCTGTGGAAATCCAAAACTAACAAACAGAATATTAAAGCCAATTGTTCACTGATAGTACTACAGTTAAGCATGATCTTGCTGCCTTCATTATCTACATAAGCAATTTTTACTTAATAAGTGCTCATACACAAGCGGCATGTTGCCAATGGCAGAGGCAACTGTAGCCATTGACACTGGTCAGCTGCAGCCATAGATTCTTTCATGACTGCAGTTGTTTCTGCCGCTGGCAACATGCTGCTCTTGTGTATATGAGCGCACACAAAAATAAAAAAATATTTAATAGTTCCTTTGAGGATAAGGCATAAATTAAAATGTTATCATATACAATCATCATTATGAACTTTGCAGCTAACCACTACCCATGTTAACTCACCTGAATTACTTTCTCTTCCTGTGGTGGCCCCTCAGTAGGCCCATCTCTGACCCAATCTATCCAGTGGTACTTGTGTTTGATACCACCACCAATGCCCTTTGCTATAACTCGACCTGTTAAAGATGTAAACAAAGTAAATCTAATATAAGTATTACCATTATAATATCTTATGCTTTAGAATTTGGAATAAAAACAAGGTAATTCGGCTCAAATTAAACTTTATGATCATAACAAAATTTTAATATGGAGGTAGCTACCCAAATTACTTCGTACTCACCGGATTCAGGATCTCTCCCAGCGAGGTTTGTAACGTCTAAAGGCTTAACAGTATATTCTTCAGGGAAATGCACAATTCTTCTGTAACTCTTTCCTAAACCAGGTTTGGGCTTGTCAATGTCGGGTCTACTGGCAAAATTTACAGCAGCCACATGGATAGACCTCCTTGCGATCAAATTAGGAGTGATGACTAGACTAGTAAATAGTCTATTTAACGCCATTTCCTTTACTTTTTATTCAATAATTATATAAATTAGTAGGCTAACATAACCTCAACAATTGCGATGCGAGCAAACGAAATGTCATTATTGTCAAATGTCAATGTCATGTTGCTACTGTCAACAAGTTTTTTTACGGTTGTTGTTTGTTGGAATGAACTAAGGTAATTTTAGGCAACAAGTTTCACAGTAAATTCAAGTAGTAGTACCGAACAATTCTTATTATTATTATCATTTTTTTAATTTATTATCTCTTTTTTTTGTGTTTTCCCTCCTCAACTCGCGCCACTTTTTCTCATTGCACATCTGACATTGGCAGAATTGTCGACATCGGCACCATTGCCATAGATAAAGATAGAATAGAATAGAAGAAGCGCAACGATCGGAAGGACATCCTGATTGTTTTGATGATAGTGTCCACAGACTACTTAGAGATACTACGTATATAGTGCATTGACTTATAAATCATAGGATTTATTAGTCATTGATATAGTGTCTGTGTCTGTGATTGACGAGTTTTCAGTGTTGTCAACTCCAAAAGTTCAAATTATCGACTTTCCACGTCAAAATTATCGTTTTTTGGGAAAAATTATCGTACAAAAGAAAAATCCAAATCAGGTTAAGTGCTCTAAGGCAGGGGGTGATTCCGCGGTTCCGCCCACAGAGTACTTTTATATATAGGGTTCCGCCATTCCAGGCTGCTTATATTACTTTCCTTCCTCTATGCGGGCTGCAATGATGATGATCAGCGCAAAAGAATGAGACTACGATAAAATATAATGCCCACTTGGGCTAAGACGATTCCAAAAATATAGGTAACACAAAAAAACATACTTCACACATTCTCACCTGTGCTTCACACGCTTCAAATCTGAGATTGAAAGAATTGCCATCGACTGCATTAGACTGCTTGGAAAGTGAATTATGGTTTGAACTTTTTAGTTGCAGTCGAGTTTTTTTATTTCCGAACTAATATGTCAGTGTCATTATCAATTCCAATATTGTCGCACAAGTTTTAACTCATGTTGTGCAATTTATCTTGTAATTTTCGCAATAACTTCTTTAGTTTACGTACTCAAAATTGTTAGTACACTCCAGTGGCACCATTCTACAGGAGCACGTAACAAGGTTACACTAAAAATTTCAAAATGCGGCTCGTGGATTCATCAAAACTTTTAGAACTTCAAAACAAACCTACAAATATTCGAAATATTTGTATCGTGGCGCACGTGGACCATGGAAAGACTACTTTGGCGGACTCTCTGATATCTAGCAATGGGATAATATCGCAGAGGATGTCGGGGAAGCTGCGGTATATGGACAGCAGGCCTGATGAGCAGGAGCGAGGAATAACTATGAAGAGCAGTAGTATATCGTTGTACCACTGTCTGGAACAGCAGGAGTACTTGGTAAACTTGATAGACTCGCCGGGGCACATCGATTTCTCCAGTGAAGTATCCACTGCAGTCAGACTTTGTGATGGGGCTATTGTTCTTGTGAGTATTTCTTGATTACTTGTTAGTTTTCAATAAGATTTTTGTATAAAGTAGGTACTAGACTACTAGCTTCTAAACTAAATAACATAATAAAAAAACAACAATAACATAATTAGCATAATAATTTTCGAAGTAAATATTTCTGGTAAAATAAAATATTGATATATTATGCATGCTGAATATATATATTTTTAATTTTAATACCTGTATAACTTTATCTAATCAGCTGTTAGTATCATAGTCTTATTAAAAGCAATGGTGGTTTTAGTAATTTAATTTAATTTCTCTACAGAATATTTTATTTCTTTATATTGCGGATAAAAAGTTTCGCAATATTATAACTTTAATTAATTAATTTTTCTTGTAAAATGTTTTTGTACTCATAGAGATAAGTCATATCACTACCATAATGTTTCTATTCCTTTCATTTGCAATAAGTCCTTTCTAATTCATCAAATACTTAGAAGGGTTTAATTTTTAAAATCACATACAGTAATGCACTTTTTAAAACAAAAATATAGTAATCAAAGTAGTCAGTACCTTTGGTTAGTAGTCATAAATCCAATTATTTGTAATTCCAGGTTGATGTTGTTGAAGGAGTATGTCCACAAACGAGACTGGTACTCAAACAAGCCTACTCAGAGAATATCCGTGCAGTGTTGGTACTCAATAAAATAGACCGCCTCATATTAGAAATGCAACTGACACCGTTGGATGCTTATGTACACCTCATGCAGTTGTTAGAACAAGTTAACGCGGTTATGGCAGAGCTGTTTACTACTGAAGTGTTTGAGAATGAGGAATCTACTATGGGGAAACAGGTATTCACACAGAGAAAGAAAGTCAAATAGGTTTATTCAGGGAATTGAAACGTTAATCAAAATAGAGGTATGATAACGTTACGTAGTAGTGTTATGTATAGTTCCAATAACCTTTTATGAACTAATTTCTTGGCAATATAACGAAAATCTATCAGAACGAAATCTTCAACTATTAATTTAGTTACCATCCGGGTGGAACGGTAGGAATTGTGGTTATTGGAAGTATGTAACGCTACTTTAACGTTATTTCATAACGCATACAAAAAGAGAACACTCCTCGAATAAAAAATATATTGGATTGATACATATGAATACAGAATATAAATAGTCTGCAGCTGCAATATATGTTTCTTTATCAAACTTTATTTTTCAATTGGATTCTTAGTAGACTTTACTGCCTTGTTTTACAAACAGCTGTGTTTGGCAAAGTATTATTGAGTTATCTAGCTACCTAAAGTTTTTAATTCTGTCTAATGCATTTGCATTAGTTTAGTATTGCATGCATTGGTTGATTCAGCCAAAACCTCAGGAGTTTGGTAAAGATTTTTGTGCTATCTTTATCACCAGCCAGTAGTTGGGGCCTTTGCACGTTCTTTTCCATAGAGGTCTATGTTTTAGAACGGGCAACTATTTTCAATCTGCTCACTGACCATTTCCTTGCCAATTTAAAAATGTCAGCAAATGGTTTAATTATTATAAATTCTTTCAGATTTTTAGTTTCCGTTTGAACACAAATATTTGCATGTGTGTGTGTTTTTGGTTAACAACTCATGGGTTTATCAAGTTTTATGTCATTAAGAATTAAGACATTAAATCTGAACTATCCTTTTCCAGGAACAAAAGGAACAGCTCAATAAAGAAGACAACAACTTCTATGATTGGACCTCTGCTATGGATGATGCAGATGACTCCAACCTTTATTTCGCACCTGAACATGGAAATGTGGTGTTTGCCAGTGCAGCCGATGGTTGGGGTTTCACTACTCATACATTTGCTAAATTATTCTCTGATAAACTTGGTAAGTGTGATAAAAATTTAAAAGTTTTTGTTAAGCTACAAAATATTGCTATGAGCCACTTAAACTTTTTCAATTCTGTACTTACTGCTTTTCTACACTAATATTATAAGGAGAACAGATTTGTATTTTTGTTTGTAATGAATAAACTCAGAAACCAGGACCAATTTTAAAAATTGTTCCACCAGTAGATTGCTATAATATGACTGAGTAATATAGGCCGTAATTTATAAAGATATAACGCGAGCGAAGCCGCTGTTGGAAGCTAGTGGTTTAAGCCGACTTCTAGAAGGAGGAGCCTCAATTTGACTGTATGTTTTTTTTATAAACCCTATTTTATGGTAAACGATAATATGGTTATAAAAAACAATAATAACACTAATGCCTTATTTCTAATCAATCTAGAACATCTTATTTCTGTCAGATCCAAAATTAATCTAAAGTAATTTCCGTTTCAGGTGTAAAAGAAGAAATTCTAAGAAAGGTACTTTGGGGAGACTTTTATCTAAATACAAAAACAAAACGCTTCATGAAAGGAGCTCAAGAAAAAGCCAAAAAACCTCTTTTCGTCCAAGTCATTTTAGACAATCTATGGAATGTATATGAAACAGTAGCTATGAGGAATGAAAAGGAAAAAGTCCCAGTTATTTGTGAGAAACTTGGTATAAAGTTAACAACAAGGGATTTAAGGCATACTGACTCTAGAGTACAACTCCAGTCTCTTATGGTTCAATGGCTGCCTTTATCAAGTACAGTTCTCAACATGGTCTGCGAAAAGCTTCCATCACCCAAAGAGATCCTTCCAGAAAAAGTAGAAAAATTAATGTGCTCAAGAATACGCGACTTTGATTCCTTCTTCCCTGAAACACAGATACTAAAGGAAGACTTTTTAGCCTGTGATAGTAGTGATGATAGACCAATAATTATTTTTATATCCAAAATGTATAATGTTGATAAGAGTATATTACCGGAGAACAAGCCTAAGGTTTTGACGACTGAAGAAATGGCTTTGAGGAGGGAAAGAGCGAGACAGTTGCGTGAAAAGAAAGAGAACAATGCAAACATTGAAAGTACTCCTCTAGAAGAAAATAAAGAAGATTCTGAAGTAGAAAAGGCAGCTGTAGAAGATATTGACCAGCCAGTATTTATAGCTTTCGCTAGAATATTTAGTGGGAAAGTAAAGAAAGGGGATAAAGTTTATGTTTTAGGTCCCAAACATGATCCTTCCAAAATACTTAGTAAGGACTTCCAAATAGATCCTAATAAGAAATTGAAGGACTTGCACAGTGATGAGCATATTACTTGTACAGAGTAAGTTACTATACATTTTATAACTATAGTGAGTGAAACTTAGGCCTCGTTTCTGGAGACGCGTGGCTTCGAGCGTCGCGTGCGGAGGCGCGACCCGCACTAAATTCAAACTTACCGCGTTGTATGAGAGCGTTTACGGAGAGGCGTTTTTACACGCGTTTGTTTGAAATGTATCATTATTTGCGGATGACGACGCCGCGTTGCACGGTGCGTCAGTCGCAGCGCCGCACGCGGCGTCGGTCGCAGCGTCGTGCGCAGCGCCAGCTTTCTTGTGTCCTGGGCAGTCTTGTTCGAATAGTAACACGCCGCCTTCACGTATGCTCCTCCCCTTCCCCTTTCTACCCCCCGCAGGGTTAGCCGCGTCCGCCGCCGCGTAGCTCGCCGCGTCCACCGCCGCGTCCGCAGCTACACTTCACGCGACGCGCCATGACCCTCGGCTCCATGAACGAATTCGTACTTAATCATATGTTTGTTTTTGTGCGTATGAAGACGCGGACCGCTGCACGCGCCGTCTCTTTGTGAACGCAAAAAACGTCCAACGCAACGCTAGACGCCACACTGCACGCGACGCGCGAAGCCACGCGTCTCCGTAAACGAGGCCTTACACAGTTCGATTCAAACTTAATGGCTCGGAACATGAGGCGAGTCGCTGCGCAGTAACAATTTCATGTAACAGCGGGGGTGAGGGGTGGGATACTGCGCAGCTAAAAGCTAACTTCCGAGCCGCCATTGAGTTTGAATCGATCTGTACAAATTCTTTTTAAAACTGTCAGGCTCTCGAATAATCAATAAAATTCGCATAGTTCTCTTATTGTGCGAATTTTATGTTTACGTAATATGTTTTATTTCAGGATCAAATCCTTGTATATTCTAATGGGTAGAGAGTTAGAATTAATTGACGAAGCAATAGCAGGAAATATCATTGGTGAGTAATTTATAGTTGTTTAATTATATTCAGTGTTATATTGTGGAATTTATGTAAGACCGTCGTATCAATCTGTTCAGGACGAGATCTAAAGTAGAACAAATTACGTCACATTCGTCATTCGAAAAGGCTTGCGTGAGCGCAGCCTACTTGGATTACTAATGTCTTACTTGAATTTCAATTACGTGTCGCTAAGTCACCTATACAAACCCAAATGCCCATTTCTGATGAACTTTAATCGTGAAAATTTAAATTAGCTCGTCGGCAAAGTGATCATAAGGCCCAGGATGCGCTGAACCTACCTATATATTTAAATATTGCAAGTCAAAGATAATATTTATGAAAAGAAAACTAGCGTTTATATAATTTATTCGTTTTATATTCCAGGTATCGGAGGTCTTGAAGAACATGTACTAAGAACAGCCACATTATCTAGTACTGTAGCGTGTCCTGCGTTCAGTGAGATGCAATACTCAGTAGTACCAATATTAAGGGTAGCTTTAGAACCTACGTACCCGTCACAACTACCACAATTAGTCAAAGGTAAAACCTACTTTTCCATTTTCTTGGGTGTTGAAAATTTGACTTTATATCCTAGAACATAAGAGCTAGTTCAAGTTCCAAAAAAATATGTAAAGTTAAAAAATTTAATTTTACAGGTTTGAAACTGCTCAACCAATCAGATTCTTGTGTGCAAGTGTTGTTACAAGAAACAGGTGAACACGTTTTAGTCACAGCTGGTAAAATACATTTAGAAAGATGTCTAGAAGATTTAAAGTAAGCAGATAATTTTTTTTTTCGAACAAGTTGTAAAAGTACTTTTAAAAGTCCAGTTTATTTCATAAAATCACTTTCAATATCAAAAGAAGTACGTATTCTACATCAAATTGTTATTTTCTGCTTCTAGGAACCACTACGCAAAAATAGAAATATCAGTATCCGAACCAATCGTTCCATTTAGAGAAACGATAATAGAACCACCGAAAATAGACATGGCGAACGAAGAAATAGACGCTCAAAATGTTGTAGACAAGACTGTAGACAAAGATATAGACCCAGTAATAACAGTATATTCAAACAACAAACAAAGTAGAATAAAGATCAGAGCAAAACCATTACCGAACGAAATAACGGCGTTACTAGATAGATCAACTGATTTACTCAAAGCAATTTCCCAACACATAAAAACACAACAAGGACTACACAAAAATGATAGGTTGGAAAGTAAACTAGAAGAATTACAAATAAACGGTACAAAAAATAAACTATCCGACCGCATGCTAAAACTTATCCAAGTTTTTAAAGACGAACTCCAAACTATTTGCGACAAACTCAGTCCTGAATGGAAGGACGTTGTCAAACAAATATGGTCCGTAGGGCCCAGGAATTGTGGTCCGAATTTACTTCTCAATCAAACTGAAGATTATAGAACGAAATACTTGCATCACGAACAAGAAATAAAAGAAGATCCGCGCTTTGAATACGAGAGTAGTTTCGTGAATGGGTTCCAGTTGGCTTCGTTAGCTGGGCCATTGTGTGATGAGCCAATGATGGGCGTCGCGTTCTGTGTTGAAGAATGGTCGTTAGATAAATCGGCTGGAGATGATATGTTACATTTTGGACCATTGTCAGGTATGAACTCTTAACTGCTTATTAAAATAAAATAGTACTTATATAGTAGTACTCATGTCGGATTGTATTAATTGGCTGTTGTAAGTTGTGTTCGGAAAGCACGTTAAGCTGTTGGCCCCGGTTGTCATTTTTAGATCTTTGACAGTAGTTACGGGTAGTCAGAAGTCCAGAAGTCTGACAATCGTCTTACCAAGGGGTATCGTGTTACCCAGTAACTGGGTTGTGGAGGTCAGATAGGCAGTCGTTCCAAGTTAAATACTAGTATTCATCTGTATCTGGTTAGACTGGAAGTAGTCTCCAACGTAGTTGGGAAAAGGCTAGGCAGATAGATTGATTGTAAGTGTTATCGGTTGAAATATCTTTCTTTTTCAGGTCAAATAATGTCAGCAGTGAAGGATGGCTGTCGAAAAGCTTTCCAGGCGCAACCTCAGCGTTTGATGGCAGCAATGTATACCTGCGATATTGTCGTCGACCAGAAAGTATTAGGTAAGTCATTCTGTACACAGCCATTTGGCATGCCAATATGAACTTTATGACAGGACAATAAAGTCTGGAATTCAATAAATTATTATTCTGTGACGTTTAAATTCAGGGTGGCACGATGAGTAAGTGAAAAATTATAAAAAATCCGTTAAATTTATTTTCCGTAATTACAAATATTGTAATTTTTACATCTAATATTTACAATTCACTATGCTAAGTATAAATATGGTTCTTAAATAAATATATTATCATTAAACTAATCATACTTAAGTACGTAACTATAAATGCACTGAAATGTTACACAAAAAAAACCATTGAAAACTTATCACATATCTTTTGTGTACAATAAAAAATGTTTTACGTTTTAATTATTATGTAATCACCGTCTATTGGTGGGGAAAAATAATTATTTTATTTTGAAATTATAATAATCCAAAACTTAATAGCTAATAGTCATGGTTTATTTCTATTTCTGGCAAAATGGTTATGCTAAATAATACCGAGAAATAAATTACGTGTTTTGAATAAAATAAATAAGTAATAGAAATAATCTACTTTCGAAACAGAATTGTTCTATGAAGTTTTTTTGTTTGGGTGAGGCTAATACAAGTTTTTAGTACTAGCCATGTGCTATTTTAATACTGTCAGTATTTATAATAAAATGTGCTTAGGGAATTGGTGATTAATTTAAGATGTATGGACAATCTGAAGGCCAAATTCTCGTGCTTAGAAAACGTTCACATTCAAGTCGCAATCTGTCAAACTGGTCAAAAATGTTGATAAATTGATAGTAATTTTGACAGATTGCGAATGAGATGCGAATGTTCATAAAAATAACGGGAATTGTCCCTCTGCTATTTGACTGATACATTTTTTCGTCACACGTCTTTCACACTTCATTTTGTTTTCAAACAAAACGTGAACTTTTCCTTCAAAATGGACGGAATATATTACAATGCAAAACACCTATCGTCATGACATGATAATTAAACTGCAGATTCTACGAAGTTTTTGAAAAAACAGTTTGGAAAATATTGGAATGGCTAGCAACATTATCACCCCATACATAACAGCTTCACTATTATATTTCAATAAATAAAATTATTGTATATTATTCTAGTAAATGCAGTTGTACTGAGTATTTCATAGGCATCCAAAAATAAATTTCACCACACTAAACAATCACGTTTAGAATGGGAAAGTTAGTAAGCAAGTATTAACTAAAAAATCGGATAAATAAGCGAAAAAGTGTTTCGAAATTAAATATGTTTCAAGTATAAGTTGAATTCAAAGAGGCGGAACCGATTAATATAAAGCCTCCATGAAGCCAACAAACTTTTTTCTATTCTATATTTAAAAGAGGTTAGTTTCTAGTTGATCCAATGTAATGACCTTGCTAGTTCGATAACTTTGTACCATGGGAAGGGGGGGTCTTCTGTTGTCGACCGCCTGGTCCTCGCGACTCGAGATCTGCGGTTGTAGTAGGGTTCTGTATAGCTATGTGTGTGATATCTGTTGTATACGGGCTTGTTATCTGGATACGCGTGAGACTGAGAATAGTCCACTTTGTAAGCGCTTGTAGTACTCTGCACGGTCAGGCCGGTGTATCTGTTTTTGTTGTACGCTATAACGAGAAACAATATAACAATTAGATAAGTGACATTCGTGAAAGGAAGAGTTGATTTGGATATCTGCTGTAAATTAAAATTGAATTTGATCACACAGCATTGTTTTCGATATGTGGAGCCAACTGGTGTAATAAGTAAAGTAGGTACTAACATGAATGGTAAGCAGTGGTGGGTCGTACACACATCATTCCGTACACCCTGATGCCAGGAACAGACGCGTACGTCGGCTGGTCGTGGGACATCGGCCCTTCTGTAAAGTCAAACAATTATTCACATCGTTATTCATTAGTTATTGCCTCAACCACAACCAATAAAATTCAACCAATAATATGTATATTTAAAAAAAAAATCCGGCCTTAATCTGTACTTGCAAGTAGCAAATTCACAAGTTAGAGTAGTCCAGATTCATACTGCACTTGGAATATCTATAAAATGTTCTTGTACCTTATGTATGTTACATTGGTCACTATTATACTTATTTGGCTAACTGTGAACACTTTACAATACGGTAATGTACTGCATACAATGCTACACGAACTGTCAACCTACATGGAATGCAAGATCCCGTATATCGTAGCCGCAACCATGTAGGTAACAGTATCTGATAATAGGAATTCTTAACCAAATATAATGGACAATAGGAATTCTCAGTTGGATATGTAAGGTACCCAGGACTGTCCCTTGCAGCACTCAGTGCGGAAATCTAACATCTGACGTGACAATGATCAAAAATTCTTACGCAAATGTATTTAATAGCAGAAAATTCTATTCAGCCCACATTCACCCACTGCTAAACATAAACATGCATTGCATAATACCAACTTACTCCCTGGCCAAAACAGGGAATGTTATTTTAATAGTAACTAAATCACAGAGCGTAAATAAGTTTCGTAAGAAATAAATATTTCTTACCTAATATATGATCTTCGGGACATCGGCATATCACCAAGTAGTGTGACTTGCCAGTTCTGATGTTCTGCAGCGCCAATAGGGACCAGTCTCTGGGCGCTCGACACTCTCGCATTTCTGACACCGCCTCACAAGTCTTCACCAGGGTCACGGCTTTGTTGGCAAACTGTAATACAAATTGTGCAGGTGTCAGTACGTATGAAAAAAAAATATAATTGAGTTTGGTGTTGGCATGCCTCACAGTATTGGCTATGGTATCCATAAGATTTTGTTGCGAAGTAGACGTAAATACGTGAGATGGTAAGGTTCGACATTCTTTCATAATTTCATTTATAAATCCAAAGCAGTAATCTCAAGAATGTGTTGAGATTGTTGATGATGATAACGAACGATAGCTCAGAACTTTATAGTAAGCAAAACTAGCGTGAGCACAACAGCTTTCAATTAATTGGATCATTGGTTTATATACGAAAATAGAATTCTTCAATTAGAACTAGCACGCGATTCTTTGTATCACGTAAATCTTATCACACACTTGCGTGAATAAGTTTAGTATGTGAATAAAAAGTTGCATTTCTAAGTTCTAATTTGGTCGGTTACTCGTGTTGCATTCTTTTGAGTGACCCAAATCATCAATGACCAGGTTTCAGCACCGTACAACAATACGAGAACTAATTTGTACTACACATCTTTGTAAGAAGCATTTGACTTGGCAAAATCGATTTCTTTTGCAACAAACATGCCGATTCTTTTACAAAAAGTAACTATAGGTATACGTAAAATGAATTCTGTGTGTCAAATCCGATTATGTTAGAGCGTTACCTTTTTTTTCGAGTCGGTGGTGAGGCGCGTAGTATGCAGGTCGTCGGCGTTGAGACTAGCAGAGCAGGGGTCTCGGTACCGAGCAGGGCAAGCGCACAGTGGCTGCGTGTAGTTCAGACGCACGTAGACCGCGTTGCATACCTGTAACGTTACCGCCATATGAAGCTAACGAACCAACATACTGCATAGCGAACACTATTCGTACCAGACATGTGGGACGAGATTCTTTAGTAGTGATATTCATTCATCACATGTCTTACATAGACTTGGTATGTCATAATAACAAACATGGATGGACTGATCTTGGCTTGTTTAGTTAACTAGCACGTAATTACACTCTTAATGATTCCATCAAGTCATCTGGGAGTACTTGATATTATATATTTCTTGGAAATGTTCTCTCTTCGCTACTTTTATTTTAATTGTTCTTAAGATTATGGATCAGCATCAAATGTTTGATATATATTATATTTTAATAACAGCAGTGTTCTCTGGCATTGCACTGTATTTAGAACAAAAGCACATTCGATCCGTATCCATACAAAGCGTAGATAATAAGAGGAAGTTGGGAAACCTTACAGCTTTATCTTCGCTCAGGTCTTGAAATATCTCGCAATAACTGAATTATATCGGTAAGCCCATCGATTAGTCATACCTAGTGTTTGTAAGAATTTCATTTGTTTCAGTTCCGGTACTTTCTTTAGAACAAAAGCGTCAATTACCTGTTGAATAGCGCATTCAGGCAACAAATAGATGTGCTGATTGTGAGGATAGTAGTGATACTTTGTCGGCTTCGCCAACACTGAAGTCGACCCGGCGGGTAGGGGCACCGTCTGAAATCAAAGAATAAAGTTGATTTATGAATCTTCATCCATTATAACACACGGAACAATCATCAATGGAATGCAATTTGTCAATGAAGCTATTTTCGCAAGCAGCAAGAATGTAGTGTAACAATTTATGTATCCGTTGAAAGTGCGTCAATTTATCCAAGTTGTCATTAGTTATCGTAACAATGATGGGAAATCGCTCGAGCTTGGTCTCGGATCGTGAACCACAATCTCATTCATCCCCGTTTGTCTCGCCGCCGCCGCCGCCGTCGAGGGTTTCTATGTCATCGCTCTTGCGTATACACCTTATTCGTTTCTTATTTCGCTTGCCATCTTTACAGAGACGTCTTGTTTTGTGAAGTATTTCTTTATCTACTACTCGAGGATTCCGCCAAATTTTGTGGTGGCTAGAGATTTTGAAACTTAGTGTTGGTATACGAGAGGAGTGATTCGTGCGCGTTGGTTCTTACTCATAACAATGCTTCACGGTCATGTACCCTGCGATTTGCCGATTACTTCGTCACGTTTGTTGCTGGATCAGGTTAATAAACCTGTTAAATGACGATTATCCTTTGTAGTTTTTTTCACAAAGACTATTTCGTTTTACTTTTTGCGCCTTTAATTTAATTTTGGACGTAAACTCGTTAGCTACGGAACTTATGCATTTAAAGAGATCGTTTTTATTTGACGTTTCTTTCTTTGTAAATTAACAAGGTATTCTTGATAAGATCTAAATCTGAAATGTAAGTACGAATGTAGAAGTTATAGCTATCGTAACACATCGTGTTGAAGCGAGCGGTGGCCATGCAGTGGCATCGTCCGCGAACAATTACAATGTCCACCTGCTGAGAGATCCAATTTGGATAGCTATCAACACAAGCTAGTCGACGTACTTACTTATCTGTTCCACTAACCCGTATATTGACATCCGACTAACTCACAACAAAGAGCTTTTTCTGTCCACAACCGCCGATCGTGTTTGTTACAATAATTTTCCTTTTACTTTACACAAAAGAGCTAATGCTATAATGGGTTCAGTTCAATTTTTGTAAGTAACCAATCGTTATCAATGATTTTATTTTATGGCGTACAACGCATTTTCATATTCGACGTGGTATATAAAATGTAATCGCAATCAAATTGCGAAGATATGTAGTTAGATGAAATAAAATCAGATGCAGGCATTTACTATTCAAATTGTAAATTACCTTTAACGCATATTCGATTTTATTTTCTGTAAGTTTTCTCACGGTGAAATGAAAATTTTAATAAACTTCCACGTGTTTTCGTTTGTATTAAAATTACTTCTAATGACACATTACAAACTCAACACTAACTTTTGAATGTTTATTTAAGAAGATTTATTCAATCATTTTAATTTAAAGACGGCGAGTGACCATTACAACCACATTCAACTGTAGATAATCACGAACACTAATCTTCCCAACCGCAGTTCTCACATAGTAAATCTGTTTCAATACAAACTTACAAAAGGAGTAAGAATTCTTGGAGCATTCATTGTGTCATAACTTTCTTTTTTATGGTCTCGTCCGGAAATACTCATAATTGCATTAACAACATTAAATAATACACCGCCCGTGCTCCCAATTGACCTTCACGATTGTGCTTATAATAGAAATGTTTTATTACTGATACAACTCGCAAATTTTTGTTCTTATATTAATCGTAACAAACTTTCACTTCTTTCCGTAAATTGAGCGTTGTGATTAACTCTTGCTTTTTAGATTCGATTATTTCCTAAACAAAAATGAGTGCTTCTGAATGTGAATCCGCTTTTCTTTTATGATTTCACTTTGCTTTACGCGTAATTATTTCACTGTTAATTAATTTTGTATTTAAATGCTCACCATGATTAAACACAGCACTTGCCGCAAAGCACGATTGAGTCGGGTACTCATTGTGTCGGATGTTATCGTTGGTAGAGTTACTGCTCTTTTTGACCGCCAGTACCGTACTGATTCTGTTTTCGATAACAGGGTACCGCGGTTGAGATGACTCAGGAGAGGGTTACCGAGCCAGGCTAGATCCTCGAACTGGCATTTTTTCTACGAAAATAGCACCGGACGTCACGTTCAAGTTGAACGATCTAAATTGTCTCAACGGTTTTGGGATGGGCTTCACCTGTTATGCGTTGCCTTATTATTATTATGTTTTTTACGCGTTTGTGCATTTTATTTTTTTTATCTCAATTTGTAATGTCTTTTATTGAACTTCTATATTTTTGTCGTCATGTTTATCATACCCGATTTTAGCTATTTATGTTTATTTTGATTTTATGTATTGGAATAAACTTTTCACCGTTTCATATTTAAATTATCATAATAATAATGCCCCCCGAATATTGACAAGCTTTCAAGCTTTGGGCCTTACCGAAATTTAAGGTCAAACCGTCCAAGTTCAACAAAGAAGTTGAATAATATTATAGCCCGTTACGTAGGGCGAAAAGGTCAACTGTAGGGCAGTGCTGTTCACACGACATGTTTACCATAAGAGCGAATCTTCGGTTCGCGATCTTGACATGATCCCGCCATCGTGACGTCACTGATCGCGATAACTGAAGGTTGTTAAACTATCGCAATGGACAGTTCTTGGTCGTAATTTTTGTCGGAACTGATATTGTTTGTAAATTTGCCTTCACTCGTGCTGGCATGAAGTGTTTGAGTAAGTTTTTACTGTTGTAAGAATATTAGTCATTCAGCAAGGTATCTCTCTGCCTCTTTAGATACAGGCCGCCTATTTTAAGAGACAAGGTTCAAGGAGTTTACGTATGTATGTGTACATATATACGTAAACCATGGGAAGGCAGAAACTACAGAACGGCACCTGCTACGATGTTTACATAGTTCTTTTGTTTCGTTTACGTTCATACATCACCCACGCCGGTTGGCACTTCTACTCAACTGACATTTCTGAAGAAAACGACCTATACGGTCACTATAATGTCCTTCTAGGGCAAGGACTTTATATTTTTGGTTATATAGATTTTTGTAGCTTTTCAACTTTTGTACAAACAATTATGTCTCATTTTAGTATATCTCACTGTGATCAACCTGTGTCTATGCACCTTACAAATAGGTATAGCTGGTGAATTTGTAGAGCGGCTAAACTTGATCAAGTAAAGGATTTAATCGTAGTAATATTTTCTGATAAAAAAAAAACATTGCAACTGGTTTTTAAGTCTTGTTTTTTCTCGTATTTAAGTCATATCGAATTACGAAGACTGACATATTTAATATAAGCTCTGCTAACTTCATTACTGTGTGAACTTAATGTTAAAATGTGGTTAGTGCCTCAGGCGTATGTAGTTTAAATTGATCGTTCACTTACTTAGTGTAAGCAAAAAAGGTTGTGATTATTCTATGCACCATAGTGTAAGGGCCTTACCACAAAAACTTAGAAACTTGTTCAACGCTCGTTTAATGTCAGTTTTATGTCAAACTCCATACAGAAATGTCATGTTTAAAAGGTGTTTAGGATAAACAACTGATAAACACGGTCTTGTGGTAATAAGCCTAGTGTTGAAGATAGGTAAGTTGCAATTTTAAAAAGTAAATTTTTAAGACTTTTAGGCGTCAGTCATTGATATTTAGCATATCAATAGCGTCAGTAAAGATATTTATATATAGCAGTCTATCTCTGAGGTTATAACTAACTAAGCTAATAGTTTGTTATTCCTTGATAGGTTAGATAAGTAACAACATATCATAATATCACGCCTGTAATCCCCGAAGGGCTAGGCACGGGTGTATCTAAAGTACACCCACGTTTCCCCAGTTAAGAGTAAGTCCCTTGTAATAGGGGGCGACCCTATTGTCATCAACCGGGGACAAATTCTGACTCTATATTTTAAGACCGTAACCTCTCCTGTAATTACCAATTAAACCATATTAGAAGGTTTTCCATAAAAAAATTATCGTAAAAAAGCAGTACAGCAATGTAACCTTTTTGAACAGGGAAGCTTTAGTTGTCTAGTCTGTTCCCAACTATGTTGGGGTCGGCTATACCGGTATTTTACATGGAGCAACTGCCTATCTAACCTCTACAACCCAGTGACGGTAACAAGATACTCCTTGGTAAGACTGGTTGTCAGACTTCGCTGTCAAAGATCGACGAATAAAAGCCGGGACCGACGGCGTAACGTTTCTTCCGATGCACTCATGGCCGATTCCTATAAATAACGGACCGGTGTTGGTTAAAATTAAGACTTGTATCTTTACCAATAATGAAGCAAAAACCTCATAGCTTTGCATAGTGGACCCTCCCATATGGAAGTAGATATCACCGGTAACATTAGTTTATGAATTTATTTATTTGCCCAGTTTGGCAATAAAAAATGCTACCATTGGTAAGCAAAACGATTCGTTTTGTTTATAGAAACCGAGCATTAGAGGTCAAGGTATGTAATGGATGGCCACCCATCCACCAACCGATCGCGGCAAGCGTAGCTTAACCTTCCATCGGCCACTGCGGCTGTTATCATTTAGCCAGAAATCTTTGTCTAGTAATTTGATTAAAGACTAGTTTTAGTTCTCTGTGAGACCGACACTCAATTATTATTAAATAAATTGTGGCCATCGTAGGCGATGTGCCTTTATTCCTTTGACAGTCATTCACACATTCTAACAGCAATTAATTGAAGTGAAATTCCAATCAACGTGCAATTGAAATGCATATATAGAAAGTCAAGGGTTACCTTTTCATGTGTTAATTAATTCACAGTACAAATGACCTAACGTCAATAACAGATCAATATGATACAATGTAGGTAGGTATGTATAGCGCGATTACAACTTCTTGATACTGTTGAAGAAAAAAGAATAAATATTTCCTATGTATTTATTTCATTATTAATTTGATGCAGTGTTTTCTTTTGCTGATGCGAAGAAATAATTTACTTTTGAATGGATAAAAATATTCACCGACATAATAAACAAAATAATTCTAAATCACAAACATAGGTACCTTCAATTATCTATAAAAACAATTGCCATTTGCATACATATTTGCATACATACATTTACCTATTTTACAATGTGTAACTGAATTCTTGCAAAAAATCTATACTAATACTTTACAATGGCAATGTGGCAACAATTTCAGTTTAGGTAAAGAGATTAGCGTCTGTAGCCGAACTAGGCATAGCCTGTATTTCGGCTATCAGCACCATTCCCCTCGAGTATTATAATACAAGAATAGGTGCCAGGCAGTAGAGGCATAATAATTAAATCAGTACTACAGAAATACAGAATAATAGTTGTTAAGTAATCTAACTAAGTGATTTGTAAAAAGGTAAGTACATAATTTTATACAATAAAATAAAATAAATGGATTGAGTGTATGTGTGGGTGTGTGTGGTGTGTGTGGTGTATGTGTTTGTATGTGTGCGTGTGTGAAAATAATAATGTAGTGAAAGTGAGGGTATGACTATGCGTGAGTGAAGGTGAGCTATGTTGCAAGTTTAACTTTGATTGTCTGTGCTCAATATCCGTAATTTTTAGAGTGGCAAGTATATTAGTTGTTCCGTCTCCTCGTAGCTCAATTTTTGCAAATATTGGGTTACTTTTTGTTTACATTGTTTACTGGTCAATGTGTATATATTTATTGATTTGTTTAGCTTATTATAAAGGTAAGGGCCCAGAAAAATTGCAAATCTTTTACCAAAGGTTGTTTTAAATGTGGTTAGATAGTCACATACATGATGTTTACGACGTCTCTGTAGTAACATTGGATTATAGGGCTGTTTCTTATGTTCTTGCAGGATAATTTTAAGAATAAATAACTGTCTTACTGTCAAAACCTC
Source organism: Lithophane socia (assembly GCA_947522985.1). Classification (NCBI taxonomy): domain Eukaryota; kingdom Metazoa; phylum Arthropoda; class Insecta; order Lepidoptera; family Noctuidae; genus Lithophane; species Lithophane socia. The sequence continues at coordinate 6,911,402 of OX383267.1, forward strand.
GCACAACTGGAACAATGTAGTAGTAGGAAAGCGCATCGGTTTAAACGTGCTAACCTTCAGTATAGCTCTCTGGGCGACCTCTGCTGCCTTTAGCGTGGTTTTGCAGCAACCTCCCCAGGATGAAAGGCAGTAGGCAAGAAGCGACTGACACAGGGCCTGATATATTCGCTTCAGCAGTGCAGGGTCCGCGACATGTCGTAGGTTTTTGAATACATATATTAATTTTCGTACTCTATTACAAAGAATTTTGACATGTTCTTTAAAGTTGAGGTTTTTGTCCAAAGTAATACCAAGGTACTTTAGGGTATTAACGCGTTCCAGAGGTGAACATGCGCAACTATCCGCAGAATTGCACTCATGTGAAACAATTCGTAGGTCGCCGCGGATACCCACCGCCTGTCTAATGCTGAAACAAATATACTTAGTTTTATCTATGTTTAGAGTAAGTATGTTTTTATGTAGCCATCCCCTAGTCATATCAAAGCCATTTTGTGCGTTAGTGAAAACCTCCTGCCAACTGTCCCCCGCAAACACCAATGCGGTGTCATCCGCGAAAGAGACAATCTCACCTTTGGTGAACTTAAGACGAGTAAGCTCATTTATGTACACGAGGAAGAGGGTGGGCCCCAGTATACTTCCCTGAGGCACGCCGTGTGTGACAGGAAGGTGTGTACTTTTGTAATTATCCACTCGGACACACTGAGTCCGCCCAGAGAGGTAGCTTTTGAATAGTTCAAGCTGGGTGCCCCTGATACCCAACGCCTCTAATTTGTTGAGTAAGAGAGAGACAGAAATCGTATCAAATGCCTTTGCCAAGTCAAGAAAAATCGAAAGACACTTTTTACCTTTGTCCAAGTTAGAGCTAATAAATTCAATAAGTTTATTCACTGCCTGTTCTGTGGATTTTCCGTGCCTAAACCCGTATTGGTTTGCTGAAAGCAGATTATTTTTTTCAATATGTTTTACAAGACGGGTATTTATAATTTTTTCCAGGATTTTGGAAATTGCGGGCAGTATAGATATCGGTCTATAGTTGTTAATACGACTTCTGTCTCCGTTCTTATAGATTGGGCACACTTCTGATCGTTTTAGGGAACAGGGAAACACTCCAGTTTTTAAACAATCGTTAAAAATCTTTTCCAGGGGAAGTACGAGAGTATTTTTATGTTGTTTTAGGAATCCACTGCTAATATTGTCACATCCTGGTGCACTATCTGTTTTTAGACCCATGATAAGATGTCCAATCTCATATATGTCCGTCTCTATTAAGACGAAAGAATTGGGGATATTTAGATCTTTGTCTTGGATATTACATACTACAGGAAGTTTCCGGAGATTAATATTTTGCTGACTGATTTTGTCCGCCAGTGAGCTACCCACACTTATAAAATAGTTATTTGCTTCGTGAAGTGATTGGTCTGGAGAAGATGAAAGAGTTAAGAGATCTTTATGGTGTTGTTTTGTTTTAGTTGCGTGTGTGATGTGTTTGATGACTTTCCATAATTTTTTGTTGTCGTTCTGTGCTTCAAGGATTTGGTTTTTTTCGTATGCTCGTTTTAACCTTTTTAATAGAGAATTACAGAAATTTCTGTATCGTTTGTAGGTAATTTTCAAGACTTCGTTATCCGGATCGAGCCTTGCCTTTTTATGTAGTTGGTCTCTGTTACGCATGCAACGAAGTAGTCCTGGAGTTATCCAGGGCTTAATGATTTTATGGCGTCTAGAAAGTGTTATGATTTTTGTATTTTTCTCTATTACTTTTTTTAAGCATTGTGTTAGGTAATTTAGACTAGTGTCAGGGTTTTCTGTTTGATAAATGGGATCAAAATTAATATGTAAAATGTCTTGTGCTAATGTTTTATCATTAATGATGGCCTTTGTTGTAGTTGCATATTGCCGTGGTTTTTTTAAATTTAAACAAAATAAAACGGGATGGTGGTCTGTTAAATGTTGAATCGGTTCCTTCAAACACTTGCAAACGAAGTAACATTGTATAATAAAGATAAATCTCACCAGAACTGACACATAAACAAGTTATTTATTATGCTCATAAGTGTATTACGTTCATGGTGATTTGTCACACAAACGAGAATCCCACAATAAAATGATAATGGTGAATGTATTTTATAATTAAATAAAAGGTGCGATAATTTATAGCATGATAATTGCTTAAGAGTGCTAAGGCGTTCCTGATATTTGCTCCCACGCTTACTAACGAGTTAAAATAGTAGTCAAATGATTATTACGCACGCACCTGCTAATGTTTAGTCCATTAAAGAAAATTATAATTATAAATATAGTGTAGAAGTTGCGACCATCTCTAAATTGCCTTACTATGTCTACCCATTATTGATGCATGAATCATATTTTCTTAATTTTCTGATGAAAATCTTAATTATATATTTGTAACCTGTATTCGTGAAAGTTTCATACCTATTTCTAATTAATAAAATATCTAGATAATATTTTACACACAAATTATACGATATCGATGTACAAAATCTTAATTAAGCTCTAAATTCGATTACAAGTTTTAATAAAAACAAAGATAAATAGATTATTAAGATTTTAAATGACTTTATAACGTGCCTCCAAAGCTATCTAAAACGATCAAGTGCGCACGGTCGCACATTAGTCGCACGCAATCTGCGTTCGTTGGCCGCGACCAACCTCAATAATACAGGTTCAGGGCTGTGTTACATAACCAACGCGTAATTACTTCCGACTTTATCCTGATTTATTTGCATATTGCAATCGATGTATGTGAAATTGTGAACACAATCGATACTATCGTTTTATGGAAAATTTGATTTACCAGCATCAATGGTGCGAAACCAAAATGCATAATGAGTAGATGCTTTTCTTTGTGTGAATCTCAAGGAAATGCAATGATTATGGTAATACAATGCAGGAAGACGGGAAAAAACTTCATTAGGCTGACATAATACGTCTGTATAAAGACTGGTTCTCACGCGCCGGCTGCTCGTTAAATATAGTACGCTCTCCTTGTGTGTCTACATTGTTTTTAGATACTAATATAATACATGATGCACGCATTATCACCTCGCCGCGTGTCTTATGTACATGGCTTTAATGATCGAGTTTGATTGTAATTTAGGCAATTTACCTGCCTGAGTAACGTTGGCTGTGAATACTGTTTTTGCTTACTTTAACAAAATACTTCTATCGTAATGGAGGAGCCTAGTCTTAAACGCAAGGCTTATTGTCAGACCCTGGGCGTCTGACGGCCCTTGGTACCGGGTATTCGCAGCTGATGTTATCAATGGATGTTGCTGGCCCATCCATCTGATTGGATCTTTCGATTGCTTCTTTAGAAACCCACTACGGGTAGAAAATGTAATGTCTTATTCTTTGCAGGGCAAAAAGGACGACGAACAATTTCGATGTACCTTCCTTCTAATGTCCGCTACTTTTTCCACAAATCACCAAATGCGTTAAAACACATTTAAAACATCGTTCTGTCTCTGTAATTATTACAAGCTTTATATTAGCTTGCTCTGTTCGTCTGTGTTTCCGGTTACTCCAATTGTCATCCATTTTTCAAGCACTTCCTACATCCGATTGAGCTGAAACTTGGCATACCTATATAACTACCGAGACATTTTGAAAAAATGATACCATGGAACTAGTCTGATGATGGATCCGGAAGTTGGCTATAGGAACTCCTCAATCAAACAAGATGGCACCTTCGTGTTTGGACTCATTAGCTATATATTAATAAGTTCTTTGACACTAGGTGGTGTTCAGCGTCTGATGATGGAGCCGGAAGGTGGCCCTGGGAAAACCCTTTTTAGTTAATTAAAAGCTTGTTTTTAAAAAGGTTTTTACTCATATTTTATTTTCAAACAATTGACAGAAACAGAACGATGTTTTAATTCGTTTAAAGGCTCCCACAGAAAAACCCGGCGCGACGGTACGATGTGATACTGGTAGAACAATTTCCATGATGTTTTCATAGAAATTATGTCTGCGGGGGTGATTTGGAAGCGGGCCTAAAACTGATAAGTTCATTGACGTCATGTTTATTTAACCAGAAAAGCAATATTTTTCTCATAAATATAAAGGCTATTTTAAGAACAAAATTCTGTAATTGAATAATAAGGATACATAAATAAAAGCTCATACACACAACCAGTCATCGTTATCAATGTTTTCCTGTACTGCAATCATAAACTTGAAGGTATGAAGTACAGTTGCGCCCACTCTTACGCATGCTTCCAGGATTGCGGTACAGTTATTCAATACTTCGTTACCGGCTGATTCGAGTGGCCTTCGAAGATATGAAGAACTTTATAGTAGACATTAATGGGCTGGTGGACGTTTAAAGGAAGATTTAATGAGAGATAGTGCAATTAGGTGTGTGTTGAATGAATCGTGGTTACAGTTTCGTGTCACAATTCCTGTGGAACAAAATGAGATGATGTCTTCCATGAACATGTTACGAAAAAAATTAAGTAATAAAAACTAAAACCTAACTACGACTGAAAAGGTATAAACAAGACACCACAGACAGACAAATTAAAAATCCGGAGTCACACGTGTTAGGGCGGCATAAATCGAACAGATTACGTGTGACTCCGGATTTTTAATTTGTCTTTCTGTGGTGTCTTGTTTATACCTTTTCAGTCGTAGTTGGGTTTTAGTTTTTATTACTTAATTTTTTTTTAAATTATTTTGGGTTTATAATATATATATTTTTGAAATGTGCTCATTAAGCCCTTTCATTTGATACCCAACATAGTACGAAATAACTTTTTTTTTTTTTTAGTTCCTGACTTTATTTCCTCTAGAGGGCACCATTTTTAATTTAATGTGACGTCACATAGCCTATAACCAGCGGACAATCAAGACGCTTCTAACGATACCTTATTTGTCAAATTGTGATGAGTGGTTTAGAAGATACAAGGGAACAGATGAACATACATACATACATACCGGTCAAAATCATAACCCTCCTTTTTCTTCGCCGTAGTCGGGTAAAAATTGGAGGTTAGCAGCAATAAAACTTAAGTTCTTTAATTAAATAAAGAAGATTTACAATGATTTCAATCATGCTTGGATAAAAATACAAGTAAGCTACAATAGCGAAAGCAAAATTAATGAAGCGAGGGTAGAAATGAAAATAGAGTCTACTGATGATTTTTAAATAATTATTTGGATTATTTACCATTGATAGGTAATAAATACCTGACAGCTGAATTTTATTTTGTTTAGAAAAGAAAGTAAGTTTCTCTGGTCTGTTTCTTCAAACACTTAAAAATGGTAGAAAAAACATTTATAAAAGGCTCAATCAAGGGATAGGGATGCTATTCTAAGCTTTACATCGTGCTAAATACATAAAACCAGTTCAGAACGTCTATAATTTGCAAGCACACGATACCAAATAAGTCGTGTATAACTAAAACCTATAAAAAGATAGTGGTCACACCGGTATACTTATTAAGGACACTCATAATTATACACACGCGTAGTTGACAATATAATTAGCGATCCTTTATGTAATCACTTTTTTAATTGAACGTTGGGGTGCGATAGGGAAAGAACATGTTCTTCGTTTCTTGTGGTTAGTTTTAGTGACTAACCTGGTGTCAGAGTTCAAAAGCCGCCTAAGGGCCTCTGACTGACTGACTGACTGACTGAAGAACTTGTTACAATTATGTAACTGCTATAAACTGGCTACATGTGCCATTTTTTTGTTGTTGAATGTTACTTCGTGTACTTACGTACGTACTTATTAGTGTGGGGCGTAACGTGGAACGGCCCTGTATTGAATTAAAAACTGTTTAAAACGGGCATAAACTGTTTTTTTTTTTGCCAAAGAATTTGTTGTCAGTTATTTTCGATCACATTCTTCTGAATTTAACTGAGTAGGCATATATTTATGACGCAAGACAATGTCCGTTAATCCTTACTAATGTCATAAATGCCAAAGTAACTCTGTCTGTCTGTCTGCCGCGCTTTCACGCCAAAACGACTGAACCGATTTAAATGAAATTTGGTACATAGATAGTCTAGAGCCTGAGAAAGGACATAGGCTACTTTTTATCGGCATGCCACGCGGGTGAAGCCGCGGGCGAAAGCTAGTATTGCATAATTATAAGCATACTTAATGTTCCCACTGCTGGGACACAGGCGTCCTCTCTTCGAGAGGGGTTTAATCTACCTCGCGGGCCCAGTGCGGATTAGTACATGCTATAATGTCTTTGAATTTTTGGTTTCCTCACAATGTTTTACTTCACCGTTTTGAGAGTGGTGGTGATGAAATTATTTACTCAAAGTAAAGCGCCTGCCTGGGTTGAAACCTACAACTCGTAAGTCGGGGCCTTTACCACTGGGCCACCACTGCTCTCACCCATTCTTCTCTCTTTTAATATTGAATTGACACATCTTTTTGAAGCCGATGCAGCATCCTATATTTTGACTTCAAAATGTTAATGGATGAATCATGAAATCAGATAATATTGTCGAGCGGGGAACTTTACAATATCCAGTAGAAGTTAGTCAAGACATATTTAGTTAATTAGCAGACTGGCTATTAAATAATTATGGCACAAATATCTTAGTTAATTATGCAATTAAACTTGAATGTTCTAACAGTTATCGTTGCGTTCTAATAGTTATTTATGCAACTGTTAGTAAGGGGTATTAAAACACGAATGTGGGTTTAGTATCACATGAGTGTTTTAACACCTAATTATTTACAGTTGCAAACAAGACTTTATCTACACCCATGATATGAATCCTCTATAAAAAGTTCTTCGCAATACTAGTATCGAACAAAAATGGCGGGATACAACGTCAATTCGAATTTTTCGAATAACCGATATTTTTTTTTTAAATATTACTGAGCTTTGGTATTGAAACGCGCGTAAATGAATGTTCTTTTTTTGAAATGAGTTCAACATTATAACACCCGTTTGGATGGTAATATGGTTACTATGACACTAATTGTTTTAATGTTGGCAATAAGCTAACTGTCTCAGAAACTTTTATAGAGGATTAATAGCATGAGTGTAAACAAATATAAATACTTACGAGTACGTCTGCAACTGATTAAACATGTCCTTGCACATTTAACATAAATCTACGAGGACATCCTTACGGTTTTCAGATCGATTCGCTATCTGAACGGAAATATAAATACATACTCCAAGTTAAGATTCAAGTTTATGGAACTCGAAACACTTCTACATTATTTAATATTGCGGAAAACATACTCGGGAGACAGGTAATTTCGCTGTAAGTATTATTTATAAATGTGTGGGTTTCAATGCCGGAATTGCATAACGGATTTAGAATACACAGCTCCTGAGGTAGCCTAATTGGATTTGTTTGTAGGTTGGAGAGCTGAAAAGTTTTCACATTTTATAAAGGTTTCTATTCGAATGATTTTGCTAGAATATGTCTACGATACCTTCCTTGCTAACTGGCTATGCTTTTAACCACGACATAAGCTATTTTATTGCTCGTGCCGACACGAGAAAAGACACGGACGGAGACGCAGCTATTGCCCATCATATATATCTATTTAAATATTATAAAGTCGCTTTTCATGTCCGTCTGTGTGACCGCATTATTTTTTAAAATTATGCAACGGATCTGGATGCGGTTTTCACCGTCATTCAGAGAATCTATTCCGGAATCTTTATGTGAAAATATATTAATCTCTGCGAAGCAGCTCCGCGACCCGCTATATAGTATTTATTGTTCATAAATTATAATAAATTATGCTCATGAACGCTACGGGTTACTCGGAATTCGTAGCACTTTTTTCGTAGCACATTACTACGCGACTTTCACCATAAGTAGCGCCTATGTTGTACGTGCTTTTTATCTCTAAATATAAAAGACATTTAGTAGGTTAGGGGCACGGGTCTTAGAGTGACCTTATGATCTTAGGCCATCCTTAATCGCTGATTTATTTCCGCATCTGTCCCATAAATCTTGAGGTACCTATAGATTGCGCCAACAGCGGTACAAATGCAAGCTAGGACTTTCCGCTTATAACGTGCTATAATGTATATAAAACATTTTTTTTATAGCATGTACGATGCACGGGAATTTTAGCTAATAAATCAGCTTAATGTTCTGCGTTAAAGCTTTATTAGCGTAGGTTATTACTTACCGTAGGCAATTTAATATTAATCATTTTTGAATTGAGATCGTATTATGCTAATATGTGGTTTAGTTATGCATGGTTCCCGAACCTGTGGGCTGTGTACATAATAAGTGTAATACATAATAATTAAAAATAATAAGATGGAGTTTCGTGTAATTTAAGCAGGTTTGGTCCTCGTAGCACTATCGAAATCTGCTACGAACTTACGTAGTAGGTACAAAGCGCTACACTAATTTTCATGCGAGTTTATTATACAACCCAGTGAACCCAGTTTAACGCAGTCCACTGCTGGACATAGGCGTCTCCCAGGCTGCGGCACAACACCCTGTCTATGCCTTCCGCATTCAGTCTAGGGATAAGACCGCCCTTTGTGTCACCCTATGTAAACTTTCTACATTTATAGATATCTGTAATTTTTATGGTGTAAATAATAAAGAGTATTTTTTATTTAATAGCCGCAACTTACGAGTTGTTGGTCGGAGGTTCGAACCCAGTCGCTTTACTTTGTGTAAATTATTTCATCACCACTGCTCTCAAAACGGTGAAGGAAAACATCGTGAAGAAACCGGCATGTCCTAGAACTAAAAATTCGAAGACGTGACATCTACCAACCCGCACTGGGCCCGCGCGGTGGATTACGGCCTACTCCCTCTCACTGACCGAGTTGAGGCCTGTGTCCCAGCAGTGGGAACGATAGAGGCTGATTATGCTTAAGCTATGCTGTCCCAACTACCTTTTAAGGTCATCGGTCCATCTTGCTGGGCATTCCACACTACGCTTGCTGATACGCGGTCTCCACTCCAGGAGTCGTCTGCTCCAGTGGCCATTGTTCCTTCGACAAATATGGCCAGCTCACTGCCACTTCAGCTTGCTTACTCTTCAAGTTATGTCGGTGACTCTGGTTCTGTGTATTACCTATCAATATTTGTCAAGTAAACTACAATGGCGGCACTTTTAGATGGCTTGCGACGTTTTTGCTTTTATAATTTCCGACTATTCTATTTTTTCTATTATTTTTTAATATTGACTGCTAAATGTGAAGTAACAGATGATAAATTACATTTTTGCACAAGCTGCAATAATAACGTACCTCTGAAACTGTAATTTCTATCATTTGTAAGCTGTCATAGGTGCCATCTATACAGTGCCACTGGTTTGAGTATAAACATATGAAGTCGCTTTTACATTAATACTACCTATATACAAACATAATACCTACCTATATATTTGTGTATAAAAAAGGTATTAGTACAAATATCCCAGTCTTAAACATTCTAAAAGCTAAAAAATAAAAGCAAAACAAGCCAACGTGAAACTCCTTCAAGCATTTCTGCCGACAAAGCCCATGTAAGCTCTAAGTAACAATCCTAGTTCCTCTTTTCACATACGGGTGTAAACAAGCTTTAGCTAGCTTTAGCAGCTAGTGGCTGTGTGGCTAAGCCCTATGATGACAAGTGGAATATCCACGTTCCACCGACTGATATCTGATGGAGATTAGACAGCATTTCTCGCTTATTGACAATGAATTATTTATGGGTTATAGAATTTTAATAGGCATTTAGTTCTTGCCGGTGCTAAGATACCGCAAACTTGATGCTTACCAAGTAAAATATAGTTTTTCAAATAAAAAAATAAAATCTAGGTATTATAGGAATTACTAAAAAAATGTTTCGATCAACCTCGTTATATTTTTTAGCAAATACAAAAACGTGCAGTTTTATCTCAAACAATTTATTGTACACTATACTTTTTGTACTTTCCGCCATCTTAGACCACCTGAGGTGTGGCCACAACAATTTGTGACTCTGTGTACATTTGAAATAACCACGAGATCACGAACGCAAACGCTCAGACAATAATTGTGATATTCAACTGTTTTTTGTCTCAAATACTTCAATATTAGAACAAGATGAAGGATATTTTTATTGATGCCGCTTATTTTCAAGCGTTTTTGTATTATTCATTCAAAACTTGCTTCAGTTTTCATTGAGGCGTTATTTTCATAGTAAAGAGTTAAACGCGTTGGCACTATTTATGTACCTATACTTAGTTAAACGTGTTTGTGTAACTGGCTTCATAATTTATGCTGTTTGACATAACGTGTACACAATCTAATCATGCTCTCTTGAGTTCCAATGAAAGCATTTATGTATACTAACCTGAGATACTAACGTAACAACTAATTGATCCTTAGAAGTTATTATGACACCTCCAGCTTTGAGAACTAGAATAAAACTTATACTTAGGTATATTTCTTCGCCCTTGGTTCTCCCTTTTACGATTATTGCAATAGGTACAACGTCTAATATGTCTCAACGGGTCATTGCATTCATAGAGATAGCATAATAACTAACATCTCTGACGACTGAGAAACAGGAATATTGCAATGTTGCATGGCGTTACATATAGGTGTAGTGTAGGTCCCTTCCTGGATGCACTGCATCACAAAACAGTCTACCTTTCCTAGTACTAAGTATTCATATTTATAGCCATCGATAACAAAAAGATTGACTACCCTAAGAAAGACGTATCTCTTCCTGTTAGTGTTGTTGATTTAAGGGTTGATCCCAGTAGGCAGACAGCGCCATCTATCGATACACAGATCAGATCTATGATCATACATAAACTTAGTTTCCTTACAGGAGTTTCCTGGATTGTGTTACCGGTACCTACCGTTACTCAATCGCTTTAAGATTTTATCGGACAACTCGATATCAATGCTAAATCATGCTGATAAAGATCAAAAACCATTCAACGCTTAACAGACAAATGAATAAAGGATTAAAGATACATACAGACACTAATTTAGACATATACACGTATATGTCCGTATAAAGCACGCAATTTGCACGTATACGAGCATCTACCATGTCTATATGAAGTAAACCTATGCTCGTCTGATGGAATCATCATAAAATTATATCGGTAACTGGACACCTGATTACCGGCGCTTGCTTACCGGTAACATACATGTAACTTGTTCTAACACCAGTAGCTTGGATGTCTGATGAAAATGTTTATATATGAAGAAAACATGAAGAAATTACCATACGAACTTGAACCTAGTGATTTTTTTACGTTTTAAGGCTAAACTGCGGAGCTCGGATTAGCTTACGAGACTACCATATCTTATTTTTAACTTTTATCCAAAAGCAGGAAATTCCATCCGCAAATATAGCCACGACTGGAGGGAATATCATAAAGATTGTAATATGGCCTTGTTTACACCCGAGAAAGACAGATTCAATTTAAAAGCATGTTATCGGCAAATTATCCCTCCTAACTTAAAGCTATATTCACGCTAGCAACACTTGACAAATCCAGTTTATATCTTAAACTACAGCAACTTAGTAATGCCGTATTCGCTAACACCTACATGCGAGCCTAAGTAAAAGTGCGTCGTTGGACTTTCAACTTTCGGTTCTAAATCGAGCGTTTTACTTTATTTCCATAAACTGTTATTTTGAGTTGTGAGTGAGCTTTTTAGTTTGTGATGTCTCATGCAAAGAAAATATCGTGTAAAGAGCGCGATCCAACAGCGCCATTTTATCGCCGAGTGTTAGTGAAAACGGACATAACTGTCGCTAAAAAAGTCAAACAGGATTATTAGCTAAGCACGTACCCTGTTCTTTCGCTAGCTAGTAAAGATTCTCTATGTTTATGAGCAGAATATTACAGGTAGGTATCATTCTTGATTTACGATGAAACTAACTCGCAGGTAGGTACCAGAAGGCGAATTCTCGTACTTAAAAACGTTCACATTTAAGTCGCAATCTGTCAAACTTTTCAAAAATGTTGGTAAATTGATTGTATTTTTGACAGATTGCGAATGAGATGCGAATGCGAACTTTCTTAAAAATTACAGGAATTGCCCCTCAGGTAATCTATTTTCGCAATGTATGCCTTGATTATGGAAGACTAACTGGTTGTCAGCCGTTTCGCTCGCATCTTCGGGAAACTTTTCATACTCCGGATAAAATATATTCTGTTATCCTCCGGATCGTGTTTAAGTTCTGTGCCAATTTTCGTTAAAATTGGTCCAGTAGTTTAAGCATCAAGACTCAACAATAAACAAGCACACTTGGATGTATAATATTATTAGTTAGAACATGCCTGCGTGCCCTGTTAGGAGGAATTTCGTCCTGAGTCACTCACTGAAACAATATTGAAACCAAATGCACGACCATAAAAGGGGGAACAATAAATCTTATTGACTGCCCTTAAAGTTTTAATTATCTCTATAAGGTAAAAGTGCGCATGAAATAAAGAATTCGCACATCGAAACTGGTTAAATAGGTGAAGCTATTTCAATACAATGTCGTTTGGCACATAATGCTGAATATTATTGGTTGTAACAACTAGACTTAGTCAATACGTACCCATAAATTAATGGGATTCATCCAATACCTATGGATGCACCAGATATCGTTGCAGACAAATAATCTTGCCGTGACGAAATATATGTGGATTGAACTTTTGAGATGAGATTACCAAAACCGAAATGATAAAATATGAGTAGTTATAGATGATAGAGAAAATTAGTAGGTAAGTCTAATTTCAAATAATACTAAATAAAGATAGACTGAGTGCAGAGAGTGCACTAAATCCTGTAGTAAAAGAGCTAGCACCTAATAGCACAAAACTTAAACATTCTAAATCCGCTAATGTTAAAACTAATGTCGTTGCAGTAAAAATATATGTCCATAGGTGGCACTCCACATCTCTCTCTCGCGGTGATATCGAAACTTGGTACAACCTACGCACACTTGCACTGATTCCACAGAGGGAACTAGATGTTTGTTGCAATCTAAATAGTATAAACCGACGCAGTAAATCCAAAGCCCTTGAACCATACCATAGGTTATATAGTTAAACATACTTTGAATAGTCCAGTAAATCTAAAGGGACCGATAACATTAGTTAAGTACGATATTATTGTCAGGAGTATATTTATCGTTTTAATTAGCATAATGTTCGCATAAGCGTCTGATAGAATTATCTGTAGGGTATAAATATGTTAAACTAACATTAAACAACGGTTTAACAGTTATCATTTAATGACGATTAGTTTAGGTTTCCGTTATCCGATTGATAAATGCTACAATTAGCAATTCAATAGTTTCAATTAAAAGACGGAAGGCATTTGTAACTCAAGGACTAACTACTAACTCTAAAAAATTTAAACGTTTTTGTCATACGGATCTGGAGATATCTCGCAATTTAATTTATCAAAGTCGACTCAGAACTTCTTGAAGATCAATTGGACTTTTATTACCCCACACTGCCCACTTCTTTGCTTTATCACATTAATTGCAAATTGCTTTTAAAACAGCTTCTAATAAACGCTCTAAACATTTTATCTTCGAAACAAATAATCAAGAAACTCGCAATCACTTGAAATTAACTGACTCAAGATCAGCCGTAACTAAGGCGACGCGAGTGATGTATCGATGCATCGGAACGTCGAACGTCGCCGTCGAACATAGTTACAATGTCGTGACATTCAGGAAACCAGCAAGATAAACAGTTCGGAGATCCTAAGCTACGTCCCCAGATCGAGTTACAGATTGCCGTGTTGCCGTCTGCCAGGGAATTTGTTACGGCCCGCTCAAGTAGCTGGATCACTTTAACAAGCACCAAACAAGGCGTGAAAACGAAAATAAATAACATTTTCGAGGTGTGCCCCTCGAATGGTAAATTAATGGCCGCCGCTTCCAGTCAAGTAGATAAGGATGTGTGGCCACTTTATATTCGTAGGTTGAGGCGAATAATTTATAAGAGACAAATGGTCTAGCAACGGCTCGTTAGATTCGCACTGAATTGTTCTCGTTATAATGGAAATTGGAAACAGAGTTATGGGCTGGTTCAAATCTACATTTGCAGGCTGTCATCATGAAATTGCCACCAGCATATTAATAAGGAGAAACTATATACAAGTAGCCAACTAAAAGCACAATTTAGTGCCTACTTACTTAATACGTTGTCCTTATTTAAGTAAACGTTCACTACTCAACACGTAGGCTGGAAGATAAGTGAGAGAACGACCGTTGGGCGAAGCGAAAGATTTGACTTGTGCGATAGGAACCCTACCCACGCTGGTCTGCGACACAACCGCCACGCCTCGCCAGCCGAGATATCCCACCTTTCATAAGATAAATTGAATTTATCGCGTATTAAATCTACTATTACCGCGTGGTTCATGCGTGGTCCACTCATATTATGCCCTTGAGATATGGCCTGCACTAAACGCACATAGATTTTCCTTAGATTGCTAGCCGATATTACCGGCGCAAGCGCACGAGCATCCTTGCCATTAAACCGACACACAATAACGAGGCTCTCTCTAAAACTTTAAAATCCATATTTCCTAATAAAGTTTCCTAACGCGATAAATTTATCTACACTGACGTTACAAACGCTTACTTTCCTTATAAAGCGTTCACGAAAGTTGGAGAAATTCGCTTGAATTGTATCGTTAAATAGAACAATGCGAACCATTGAAAACGAGTGGGTAAAGATTTACATCTGAACGAGAGGCAGTGGTCTTCATTGTGTGCGGGTTCCCAGCGGCCTCCAGGACGAACGCGGAGACACGACAATATTCTACGCGATATCGAGTATCGATGCAGCCGCATCTATGTATGCAAAGGCACGCGCGGTGTACAAGGAACCGATATCCCGATAAGGCGGTACCGATCGTACATTACGCTTATCCAGGCGCTGTTGGTGCGCCTAGCTCCTATACATTTTACTCAGCATCTTCCTATGTAATGAATACCTCGCCGACACGTAATTGGCTAGTGGAACCCTGCTAGAACTCGTAAACGGTCCTATTTGCCTATGCGGATAAATGCGCATGCACGCTACCGGACGGACGGCAAGAATGCCACGGCTGCCTCCAAAACAATGCTCACGATTCTACATTCTGAAATATCTGTTAGATATTAGATGCCTCGCGAACGCCGGCCAAGTTTGCAGTTATTGCTTTTTTGTTTCCAGTGTTCTGCAGTTTTGCAAAAACCAAGTACAATACCTCTCCGGCAAGAAATCCATTATATCCATAAACAAGGCTACTTCGTACCACCGTATTTTTTGTGTCCATCTAATTTAGCTGTCCATTGCATGTATCTGTTGCTCGGCCCGGGAAATGCCCACAAAAGCTGGTCCCGTTCTAAGAGTGCTTGTGGTAATCGCTGTCGGCATCAGTCTCCGTTGCGATCACCACTCAATTAATCTCTTTTTCCTCGAATCCATTGTCTTCCCTGTTGATCAGTCTTACATGCCGTTTGTGTGTCACATTAACGGTGAGCGTGATGCAACTCTTCGTGTGACAACGTTGAAACATTTTTTGCAGCGCGTTCGATCATTGTCGTAATTGGATTTTTGTGTTGGTTACCGTTTGAACTCTGAACATCTATTCCGTAAGCGGCGCCAAGCTCTAACGAATAGTTGATGCTCGAAAATACTGCAGTGAATTACGGCTGCTATTTTCTTATTTTGCCAGTGTCATGGCTCGTGCTCTTTTGCTTTTTGTTACTGTTTATCGCAGCGACCAGTTCGCCGAAGCATTTAGTTTTGTTTCAAATAATGGCGTCTTCTCGTATCTTAACGAACGAAAGTTTCTCGCATTCGAGCCCAATAATGGTCGTATATCACCATACGTATTGTTAGAAAGTATTTTAAACAAAACTCGTAACTTTGCTTGCATTATTTATGTGCTGCATAAATTTTACGTTTATGGCTTTCCAATATAATTGCACTATTATCAAAAACAGTGGTAATAAAATATTGCTTACAAGTTACACTGTAGGCTTTCACTTTCTTAACAAAGTCTTAAGCTATAGCTTTAGGTTTCTACTATGTAATTGCATCTGAAGTTTCTCAGAGATAAATTACATATTCTTGTGTAACTCTTACACGAAGAATAGCCGTTGTCAGGTGTGTTCCGTCGTTTTGAACAACGGTCATTAGTTGATTCTTCCGCTAACTGCGATACTATGGTGCGAAACTCGTTCTGGGCACATGCGTAATGGCCGATCGGGCGTATCGGGACCCCTGCACGCACATACATCGTAAATTACCTATTGAAGACTTGCCCAGTGAAACACAGATACTATCGTTTCACGCCTGATTAAGTCGTTTAGTGAATATCTCAATTATAAAATTGTTGCATTCTTTAGATAAAAAATACTTTTGAAAGAAAGAAAAAATACAAGAAACAGCAGCAGCTGGTGCTGTAGCTATTAAAATAATCTTGAGTTTCTTAAACTACGTAGCCCTAACATATCCCACACACAATCTCTGTCTATACAAGTTTCATCATCATCATTATCATCATTTCAGCCGAAAGGCGTCCACTGCTGGACATGAGCCTCCACCAAGCACTTCGATCGGTTCTGTGCGTCCGCGTCCTTTATGCATTTTTAACACCAAACTGCGATCGCCAACCCGCTTGCCAAGCGTGGCGATTATGGCAAGGGCAACCCAAAAATACAAGCATAAATTCATTTCAATAAAACTTTAATTCCATAATGATAATTTTAATGGCTCTAATGCTGGCTGTTAAATTAATGATTCGTTTTGTTTTCCAAAACGTTATTTGTAGAAAGTTCAGTACTGTCAATATATTAAATTGGCGAAGCGTTCTGATCACGATTAGACCCGGCGCTCACAGGCCAATCCCTCGATGCAATAAGAAACCGACTTTAATTTCTATCGTGACGGGCCGCGCTATTCCCCTCTTATTAATTGATTAGATCGAATACAACGTTGCTTAGTTTAAAACAATTGTTAATAACAATCGCCAATGTATCGTTGCCTTTATTACTTTGTATGATTCCTAGAAGCGATCACGTTTTATTATAATTCCTTGCTACAGTTCAGTTTTCTGCGATGTTTCCTGGTTATGTATCTTATCTTGCCCCGGAGTCATTGAATGGAATATTAAAACCAGTAGCAGATTGGCTACGGCTGATTTTGTATTAAATTATGTTTCCCATAGAGTAAGCGGTCGTGACTCTGTAGGCTGTATATAATTTTTCTTTGTCGGCTGTATTAGGTGTGCTGTAACATGTTAGTAATGGATGCCAATAAAAAGCTTAGAGACTGTGACGTTTATTGATAGTGTTACAATAATAATGTATATGGTGTTCTTAGAACTAAAGTGAAATATGGAGAGTATCAGTTTATCATTTACGTTTTTCTTGTCTACAGCTAATTTTCTTGGTATATTTTACGTAGAGATATGGTATGTTTGTCGTTTTATTTCTACCGTTATATATCTAGCTATGAAAAGGACATTCCTTCCCATCATCCCTTCTCGCGGCTGTCAATACAAATGGAGCTTAACGACGATAAGCGTTTATTTTTCCGATGAATCGCACAAATCTGCTTTGATTCAAGAACACGTACAGCCAGTTCCTTATCCAGTAATATTGCAAGTTTCTAGTTTTACTCAAAGGGCCTGCCGACCTTCGCTACCCTTAGGGAAACCAGGTTCAGTTTAATGTTATCAGTTTACAGATGGACGTTGCCACCCATCCACTTAAAATAATAGCTAAGTCGATCTCCATGAAAAGGTGTGGGAAGGCGTGAATCCCACAGCTTTGCTAGGTACGTACAATATAAAGTGCAAATTCTTGTTCTTAATACCGTCATAACACTTCTACAATAGGGAGGAAACTATTACCTGTATCCGTTATTTCACTGTTGGATCATATTAAGTACAATAACGTAACAGTTTTATGTCTTCTAATCGCACTATTAATAATAACTGACACATGTATTTCTAGATCGGTAAATATAGGCGTCACAGACTACGAATGAGAGTAGGTTTGCAGGCCTTACAAATTACTATTGCCTGCGGTGGGTCTAAGTGTTGGAGTATTTCAATGAGCAGTCTTTATACTGTATCATTATGTATTATAAAACTGTTCCTGATTTGCTTCCAGCTCTGTACGTTCCGGCTATTATCGTAAACGGCTGTAGTTGTTTTGTGGTTCTCGCACTTGAAGCTGTTTTGCCGTATTAGCTCAATTCGTTCAAAACGGGTAGCATTGGAAACATTAAGGTTGTTACAGTCGTACATCTGAAAAATGTGTGGGTCGTCAGTTCCGACTGCACATCCTCTCTCAGTGCCTACTAATTGCCTCACGAAAATACTAACTTGAATCAACTGCTTCGTGTGCCTAGGTGTGGGTGAACAAACAGGTAGCGTTCATGTAGTCTTTAAATAAAAGCACGTTGTTTTTCACCTGTTATTTCACTTCATTAAAATGTCATTCATTTCTGTTTTTCATATTTATTGTTAACTCATCTAAGTATTCCATGAACAAGATGCCTTGTTACGTGCAAGGCGTTTAATACTCTCCTTGAATAACGACCTCATTAAATAAAGCGGTATCCACCAGAGGCCGCACTTGAAAAACAAATGAACACACTAAAACATCCCGTTCCATTAATCAAACTTGACCTCGGTCGGCTTTTCAAAACGTGAGCTTGAAATATTTACACTTCACGCTGATGAGATAATAGGAAAGCTGTGGCCAAAGAAGGTAATAGATCAGTCGGATGGTTTCGTTGTTCATGCTCTTGGATGTACAACTTCATGTAAAACATGATCGGTTCTGAACGACGCACAATAAATCCTATCATATTGCCGTCATTATTGTGATTTATTATTTCATCGTTTCCGTAGACCACGACTATGGAGTTGCGCAGCTTTTCCTTACAATTTCTGGGCTCGTGCTTAGAGTTAACAGAGTCTAGGAAATTGCCCTTTCGCCAGCAATCATTGCGGCTGGCTAATGCGGCGCCGCCTGTTCAAATAACACAGCAGTGGCTTCCGCGTGGCTAAGAGAAATATTTATTTTGAGAAAATTGATAGCTGTGTGCAGTCACTATAGTCATTAACGAGCCATGCGAACCGCGTCTTGTTTAATTCTTTTGCTTTGTCTTCTTTTTAGTGTGTCGATGGCAATCTAAATGGACTCGGCCCAGAATTCGGCTACATGTTTGGCGCCATCACTAGCGTCCATCAGTTCCTGTAACGTGCAGCGTCGATGGCAATCCAAATTCCTTTTCTGAATATTCGCTATTCTCATTCTTCTTCCTAGCGGGCTCGAATCTTTATTTTACATGAACACTGTTTATTTATTGGTGAGGCGCCTACATGCTTTTCGCCCTGTATATTATTAGCAAACACCTGTATTAAATTATAGTCTACTGCAACAGAAGTTCTTATTACGTATTCTATTTCTCTGGGAGCAGCATGTTGTCTAGATTGTTGTCATGTTTTTGTAAGTTGCGTGTCCATGCGCGGCACGCTGTTGATCGCAACGTGCGGAGAGCAGATAATGAATGTTCCACATTTTGTTCCACATTCGCGTCCACGAGTTTTATTTAGAACTACGATGTGACTCAAGTTTTCTCAAGTTTTTATTCCAATGTTCCTTACCAACAATCCATTCGCATGTATCAATTACAACTTAATTAAAGCGATTTGCATAGTTAAATAGAAAGTCGCACACTACAACTATGAACATTCCCTTAACGTTGCTTTCCATTTTGTCCCTTTTAAAGAAACTCTTGTTGCACGTAGTGGAACGCTGTTCTCCCACAAGTTTTACCTTTAAAAACTGTTTGGTGACTACGTTTAACCTACTTAGCTAGCGTTTTCATGACGCATCGGAATTTTGTACTACATTTGAATAATCGGCCTTCACTGTCTCCTTTGGCAAGAAGTTCTGGAAAAACTGTTCATGTCTCCAAAGACGAGCGATGCGTCGAGAAAAAAGTAATCGTTTGTGACACGGTCGCAGTCGTGACTTCTTAATTTTGTAAAAGTTACTAAGTAAATTAATTTCAAATTTGTATCCATTCAAATACCGCATAAGTTTGTTATCATGTAATAATGAATTCTTATAAATCCGTGTTGTATACTATTATGAATTCTACGTACTGTTTTTAGATATGTTTTTGTCAATTTCCGATAATTGGTTTGTATATTTATTTTGACTGTATTTTTATCGAGGGAAGTGGTATTTTTATAGAACTGGAAATTAATGAAGTATTGCGTGTAGCCTACGTTCATCTATACCTACTTAGGCCACACGAATGCGCTACTAACCGCGCACAAACCCTGCCATCAAAGGCGCCAAGCTTAATGCGACCCCATACCATGATTGTGCATGCCAATGTTTCGCAAATAGAAATCGTTCGATCACGAACGCTAATGTGTGAAACGCTTCCACAGCAAAAACGAGCCACATAAAATAAATTATTGATCCAAAAATAGACAATCTGCGTATCTAATTTAATAACTGAAATTCATTTTGCTTTTGATTTCTATATTTCTTAGAATTTTTAACAGCAACAATACATAAATTCTCCTGATAATAAGGAACGAAATAGATATAACGAAAGTCTATAGATACTTTATAGATAGTGAATTTCTCTTCTAAGTTTTTCGTTTTTCCTGACAATTTGTTGGTCGTAGCGACTCTATTCATTTTTGTTTGTAAATCGTCAGCTAAATGATTAAGGTAGTTCCGTTTGCGTGTACAGTTTTGTTTGGTCGGCGGGTGTGACAACAAAGGCAGTGTTACAATAAGCGTTAGCGCCGAAATTGAAAGTGAGCCGGCAAGTGCGCGTGCGTGCGTCGTCCGAGCAATAATCATAAAAGAATAAATACGACAGAAGTGTAAGACCGTACGAAATTACACACGCACGGATTCGTTGTGCTACGTAATCGAGTTATGTATTCGAATGCAAAAGAGTTTAATTGAATGACCTCATAGAAAAAATGTGCACCTGAGCGTAAAAGCATCAACATAATTGAAACTGGTAACAATGCACATTCAAGTTTATTTTAAGAAAAGAGACACGCAAATGCAGCACTTGCCAACAAGTTCTAACGCAGCTTTCTTGTGATGAAGAAAGATAAGGCTTTGTATGACAAGCCGCCTCTTTGAAAAGATGTTCATTCGTTACAAGAGCTTACGTGAGTTCGCGATAGTAACGCGTAACTACGCACAGCCCTATATGTCTCTGGTAACTAGTTTATCGATTAGACTACTGAACGCACTGCTTTATGACATGAGGAACATCTGTCAGACACAGATTAAAAGATTCGAAACGGAAATAAATTACTGTGATGTGCTTGGTTTAAAGATGCGTCCGCTGTAATCATTTGTTATGCGAATGATGAATCTTCACGATTAGTAGAATCGAAACAAAAATGATTAAAAAATCCGATTCACATGTCGTTCACAGAGGAAATGCTAATTAGCACAAGACTTGATAAAAATCTTATGTTTATAGACTTGGATGAATAAAGTCTAAGTAGAAAAACTGGCTGCAGCCAACAAGCGCGTTTGGAGAACTTCTTTGAATGCAAAAAACTTCTTAACGGTTCAACAAAAATTTAACAAAAAATTTAAGCTGACTGATGCATTACTGTAAACAGCTAATAAAATAGTTTGATAAAAAGCCTGGCTATATATTCCACCCGTTTAATAACCTTAGGAAATTCTTACCTCTTACTTACTATTCAATTTCGTAGGCCATAACATAAAGTAATGACAAGTAGAATTTTAATTTAATAAATAAACAATATAAACGCATAATAAGCCGCAGAACATAAAAGTAGAAAGGCCACAGAGAAAGGGCCCAACAAAAAGGTTTAATACTTTTTTACATTACGAGTACCACAATACGTTACAGATTGTCGATGGAATTTGATTATTCATACGATTTCACCTATAATTTGGATTCTAAATTATAGACTTGTATCAATTTCAGGCCTAACATTATATTCTTTCTTTTATTCATTCTTATTATTTCGAACAATCGTAGAGATTTTATTTAGAACAACATTGTGGTTGTTATAAGTAAGTAATGCTTTTGAAGAATATAGCGAGATATTTCGACATCTTCACGAATTCCAACTGTTTCATGTTCAATGGTTACAAACATTTAATAACAGTCCCATAATACACGAAAAATAGTAAAAAGCCGTTGAAGAAATTAAATTTCACAAGTAGTAGCACGTTTGGGTAAATAGTTAAGTACATAATGGGCTATTAATCTTTCAAATACGTTTCCTACTACCATAATAAAGCTCGAACAGCCATTATCCGCCCATTCATCGTCATTAAAATCTGAACTTCTATGTGTTTACTCGAACGTTTAGGATTAAGCTCTTCAAAAACCAAGCCATTTCAATTTCACACACGATTCATTACTTAAAAGCGGCGATTGCCTAACGTTATGTTCGTTTTTGAACAGAAGTGCGCACGCGACTGCAAATCGAACTTTCTTCCGCGCGTTCGGACAGCACCTGACAAATTGCTTTATAATGATAGCTAATTGATGATCGTTTTAGGATGATTTGTGCGGTTTCATGTTTCTATTTTTACTAAACTATGATTGAGGAATGATTCATCAGTAAGTGTAAGCTGACTAATTTACAACTTTTTTGGTGAGCTTAGATCTAACATGCGATAAACAGATTATACAAATTAGATATTAAAGATAAGTAGCGTTAATCAATGATAATTATGACACTACTAAATATTCTGTTGCGGCTCACACTGAGAGAACTACACTTTAACATTTAAACTGGATACATCGATGGAGGTCTATTAAGACAAATGATAATGGATTCCAATCGAAACTCTTTGTTAGAAAGTTATTTCGACGATAGCGTGTAGATAAACACTTTAAAATAATAGTGACGCTTCCGGGTTTCAATTTAACATTCCTCATTCATTTTTATAGACAAGACATCTGCTCGCAATGTAGTCGATAATAATAACACTCATTATTATATATTGGGTCGCTTCTATCAATAACTACTCGTTAACTGAATCCAAATTGCCCACTTCGTAAGAGACGTTTAAATCTAATTCTATTTGTCATTCAATTTCGCCAATTATGTTATACCTAGACTGAGAATAGTATCGGTGGACTTTAGAAAGCTATGTGTAATTAACTAATAATACCTCTAACAGAAACTATTGTTGCTGTATGAATCGTCAAATCTAAAATTTCAATTTGGTTAATATCAAAATCAAAAGCAGTGATATTTCTAATTTGATCTTCTGTGACTTTCATCTAAGAATGCGTCTAATGCGTAATAGTCGTTATCCCTTTATATAATACTGAGTGAAACTGATTGCTCATTGTGAGTGGAGTTATTACCATCACTGGAGCTTGTGGGAACTCGTTAGAAGCTACCCCGAGCACTGAACCCTTGCACCCGTTTTTCTACGTAAGCCTTGTGTGACTGCTTTTTGTCTCTATTAATTTTACTACAACACTCCATCTTTGTAAGCAGTCGCCATATATTGTGTGTTATTAACAACTTCTGCACTTGTTTTTGCGCTACTTGTTGCGAGATTGGTAATAGCAAAATCTTTGTGGGCTTCATGCCCACAAAGAGTAAGCAAGTTGAATTCTCGACCTCGAACTTGATTCATATTTACGAGATCTGTATCTGTGTTCAATTGAAGTTGATGATCGTTGACCTATCGTCTCAGTGTTCACCTCTGCTACCCTTCGGAAGCAATACATCTTACGTTGTAGATTTCAATCTAAGTGAAAGGCTGTTATTTTGAATCTTGGATAAATTTACTAGAAATGACCGATTTCTGTCCAAGATATGTGTATGCAATTTATTAGCGGGAATATTTCTCTTCAGATAAGTATCTTTTTCAATTGGTGTCAAGTTTTGACAGATACTAGTCGTACAATAGAAGTAGCAATGCTCGCCCCTAACCTTAACCGTACAGTTTGGCATAACAATAAGACCACTGTTTCAAATCCTAATCGATTAACAAGATCTAAAGTAATGAACTGAGTTGTTTCAAAGTTATATTTTCGGTACATATCTGATCTAAATTTTAAATTCACAGATCTCGAAATCAATGTTCGCAGTAATTAAAGAATGCCACGGTACGTAATTTTGACTGTAGAAAATCGAAATTTCTTGCGTTACTGGTTCATTGATTTTATCGATTAAACACACTTTTTAAGAATTTGCCTAAGCCAAACTAGCATTTCATGATTTAAACAAAACAAATGGTAAGGTAGCAATTAAAATTCTACTTAATTTAATTAGCAGGTGCATTTATTTGATAAGAGTCAATTAACATTTATTTTTATTTTTAATCGTTAATAGATTCAACTTATTAAAAGGTTGCGTAACCAGGTTTTAAAAGCTGTTGACGTTATTAAATGAGAACGTTTGTAATGAGAAATCCGATTCATAGTCGTTGATAAGTAGATAGCTCAGTGGAGCTAACCAACCAATAAAATTAACTTCTGTTATGTATCGGATAAAAAAGGTGTTCATACAGAATCCGTACCTACTCTTACCAATTTACCGGTACATTAGCGCCGGTTACTTGATCGATAATTATCATTAGGTTACCGTTCGTCCACTCGGATTTCAATTGTTGATTGTGTCACTTTTACCTTTGGTATTTTTAAGGTTATATGCAGAACTTTGAAAGTGAATAATTTGGAAACTGCATTAACATTAATTTTGGAAACAACAAATTCAGATTAATAATAGAAGAAAAAATACAAATATTGTAGATTTCATATTTTCAAAATTTTCTGGCACCTGGAAGATATATGAAAGTAAACATTAACTTTCATATATCTTCAGACATCCTACACCCATTTACCCATTTAAGCATGTGCTTAAATGGGTAAAAAAAAAAAACAATAAAATGTAGTTCGGAGAAATACAAATGACCTAGAAAATCATGTCCTACAAGACTAGGCAGGTAATCTGAGCATTATTTTATTTTTTGCCGCGCAAAACTGTCCACTTTAAACAATGTGGCTTCATCGATACCGCAAACACGTTTTTGCGAACTTTCTTATTTTATTTAGAGTTATTGTCGCATCTAAAATCTTAGTTTCTTTTTAATGATTATATTGTACGCAAGCACGTAAAAGAAAACTACAAGAAAAGTGAGCTGAAGCTGCACTATCAAATCAATATAAAACTCTCGACGCGTACCGCGCGTTGGAACCTCGTAACAACGTGCCTAATGAACTGCCACTTCAAGATAAATGTACGTCTTCATAAGATTATTAATTACCAAGTTCAAGTAAATCAAGCTATTAGAATGTTTAAAGTCGAGCAAACTGCTAAGATATAGCTATAAGCACATCAAGAATCAAATTAGTATAATTCCAAATCAAATTATCAGAAGAGTTCACAATAAATTCTACGTAATTGGCAGTGTAAACGTAGAAATCGTACGTCAGAGAGGAAAGTCCTTCATTCGCAATTCAATCTAGCTCAATCTTTATTCGATCATATGTCAGTAGGCTGAGGTTCTCACATACATATTTATGGCTATTATATACAGATGTAAGTTGCAAGTAAGGCACGAAAACTATCCTGTCATCAAATCAGCATCGGCTCTCTGCCAATGGTCGTTACCCGGCAATTTTCTACGTGCCATGCATCATATTCGCGGGTTAATCGTAGGTTGCTTGTTTCCAGCATAGTATGTAGGTTGCAGCACATTGTAGGTCAATGGAACGCGGCACGCGCTGCGCTTTCCTGCAGTTGTCTTATGCAGATGAGAATTATTTATTAACCCCGCGAGTTTTAGTTACCATGTTATTTGATGCTTCATGATGTTTACGATTTGTTAATAACTATTCATTTTCAGACTTTTGGCTAACGAAATTTACAGGTTTTCGCTTGCAAAATTCTATGCAGTTCACATGCGAATATTTATAACTTTTTTAAATATGTAGTTACTCATATACCTGCCCTTATCCTAATTAAATCAAAGAAGACTATATGTTGTTAATAGAAAAGAAAATTCATATCTTAATTAAAAATGTCGCAAAATCTCACTTAAGATTTCTCTCGACAAGAACTTTCGAATATTCATTACCACAATTTTACTGTGGCTACAATAATATAATTTACATAGTTGCATCTAGATTTAATAAGAATATATTTTTTGTAAAACTTACTAACACTATGGTATAACAATTTATCTTAAAGGCTGAGCTTAAAGTTTTACTTAAAAAGGCCACAGTCTCCGAGGTGATATAAACTTTGAACAATGCGAATGGTAGAAAAATCTGAACCGAATCCAATTGTACACTTCCGTTCCCAGACATTTCTAGACCAATCGAAGAAACAATAAAAGGAAAGCTTGTTATTATCGGCTCTGTTGCCCATTACACGTTGCTGCAATTTCTTCCGAAAACAAGGGGCGTAATCCAACCAAATCGTGTTTATATCAAAAGATGATTTGTTCAATAGCCTACTTGCATTCAACTGCGAATACCTTTGCAATTCATTGAAGCGATTTAGCTACGTACACGTCCCTGATAAACATCTACTAGTATTGTTTTCTCATTTAGTAACTTTGAATCATTACGTTCAAGGCAATCCAATTTGCTATCGAATGATCGCTTGAACGATTTACTTTCTTCTTGTTCAGCTTTAATCTGATCTCCGAGATATTTATCGCCGGTAATCACTTCAAAAATGTTGGCTTGTTGACCCTTACGGTGTTATAGCGGTAATGTTATTGTTTATCATGATGTAGGTAAAGGTCGGGTATTACGAGTGCATCAGTAATTTTACCTTCAGGTGCCTCCGATGTGCAGCTCATGTCAAATGAACCGTAAAAGTTTTTACCAATAGTATTAATATAATAACCATTTTCGTGCTTAAGAAAATTAAGCACGAAAATGGTTTGTTTCCTCTCCTGAATATTTTCCGGAATATCGTCAAATGTACAAATCAACAAATACTATTGGTAAAAACTTTTACGGTTCATTTGACATGAGCTGCACATCGGAGGCACCTGTTAGCACATCTGGGTCAGTTTTTGTTTCTCGTTTTCACTATTCAAACAAACGCTGATCTACGTCACTTTGGTTCGTGAGCACAAACGTCTTCATGTTTAATTATCTGAGAAGCGAAAATGTCATTCCGGTCATGTAATATTTGGAACAAATTGTGCATTTCTCATGAGTTAATTTCGCTTTTAAGTGTTGTAATGTTTAATTTTATCGTTGTTGTTTGTAAATTTATTTTAATGTTAGTGAATGAAAGTGTTTCTATTACGTTTTTCTTTATTCATGAACGCATTATGTTTTTTGTTTCTCTCTTTGTTATCGGGTAAAATATGAATTAGAGTAGTGGTTACAAATTTCGCACATCATTTTGCCGTTTCTTCTTATGTTTGTAACGTTGCGTGGCTTAGTTGGGCGTGACGCACCGTTTTGTCGGCTGCTCTTGCCGATACGGTCTACATGCGCTTGAGCATCCGTCGGCTAACCCCTGGTTTCGGCTTCAAGTTTTCTTCTTCCATGGGGAAAGCTATCGATTTCTTGTCTGTAATATATATCAAACCACCACACTTTCTATTACTTACTTGCATTAACTTTGTGTTAAACTATGTAGATAATTCATTGCTTACAAAGCATGTAACCACACATGTGTGAAAGCGTTGATTTACAACAATTATAAAAGCTAATTAGGTATTACATCACAGTTGTTTTTGTTCGTAAATATTCTTTTATATTTTTATGTATAAATTCAGTTAAGGTTTTCAATTGTGTTCCCACGATCTATTGACTATTCAATTGTGAATGGGTATCGTGGAATGCTCTTACATCAATAATAATTATTCAAATTGTGTACAATAATACTGTCCGGCAACCTTTCTTTTTTTTCCATGAAGAACATTACGAATTGCTATGTTATCAAGATCGTATTCTTAAATAACTTGTATAATGTGTTGTTTAGGTAATTATTGTAAGCGCTTCCGGATAATTCGCCCAGTATAATGCGAAAAGACGTAACACAATTAGATTTTATAATCCAAAGATAATTCTCTCGTTCCTATGCATTTCAATGATTTTCTCAGCGAACAATAGTTGATGGAGTTCAGAAAACAGAACCAAGAAGCAGTAGAGAGAGACACTCGGTTGTAGTATATGCTACAAAATATAATGGTGCCATTGAGACTTAGTAAATACGATTTCAGGTCTTGTAGCTATTTAGTTTAAACCAAGTTACTTTTTGCTTTAAATATTAAAATACTTTACAAAACCGAATTGGATGACAATGATCTAATCTAACTTCTTCATCTGATTTTGTTTCAGTAACTGTAAACTGACTTTACGCGTCGTAGTTAATGTCATCTCGACTCCACGTTCCAATATGAATAAATTCAACTTTATCGAGATCATTTTCTTTCGTAACAATAGTTACGTCTTCAGATTAAGCGGTACTCAAAACGGTATTACAGTTAGCGATGCAATTGAATCGTTCACCGAAGTGGGATCTACAGGCACGACCACAGCCCAGTTCCGAGTGAAATGCAAGGTCGGGAACCGCTCAGTTATTGTGTTTATAAACTTTTTGTCATGCATCTCACCGAGTTGTATTGTTACAAACAACTGAACTGCTCCATTGAAACAGATATGCCGTGCGATACTCGACTCGGAAACGCTCCTTTTTTCATCATCTTCCGTGATGGTTGACGACGAAAGCCCCACTTATTCTGACGCAAATATGTGTTGCAGCAGCGATTAACCACGATATGCATCAGTATGTAACGCTAATTAGATTCTTGTTAATATTCATCTTTCATTGCAGACAATAATAAATTCTAATTACAACACTGAATATTTGCTCTTGGGAAATCATTAATCTGTCCCTAGTGAATTGTGACGCGAATTCTTTGCTTCAGTAAGTTTCCCTAAGGTTTTGAGTTTAAGTTCGAGTGTCCGTCAATAGCTTGGCAACGGGCTGCACGGTCCATGACGACGACTTTGCGAAGTGGCTGTGGTTTTCTTTAAATCCGAAGTGGAAATGAGCTAGCAGTTAGTGTCCGTATTCCCTCCTGGCTGAAACCGCAAACCGTCGAGGGGAGACGGGCCTTTATAGTCGCATTTTGTAATAGCTCTGAGTTTACGCCGCGGATGTTTGATGTCCTCACCTGTCGCATGCCGTTAGAACTCCACGAATAAGTTTATCGTGCGATATTACGATCGGTAAACTTATTTGAGTAATATCTACATAAGCACAGACACTTACATGCTCGTTTCACGTAGGGTCTTGCTCATGCTAAGCGTTTTACGCGCGAATATTTCATATTGTCGTATGCAAACCTTCCGTAGCTTGGTGTTTGCTTTCCATATAAGGGTACTTAGCAGACTTTAAATACCCATTGTATTTAAATTCTAAGTAAACACCGTTGTTAAGCCACTATATTTTCACATCAAACTGTTTACTTAAAATTATAGTTATTTGATGGTATCCAACACGTTTATCTATTCTTTATTTTCTTAACAATTCTCATTATCTTATTCAATTCAATGAATTTTCTTTATATCCATTGCTACTATGTTCTTAAACGAATAAACTTAAGTCATAATGTCTCAATTACGTAGTCCCTTGGGTCTATAAACGCATTAGCAATTTAATTTATTGTTATAACTTAAACACATATTTTATTATTGTGTAATATTACTTCTAGCTCAATTAAATTTACATCAACTTCCATGTTTTACGTTCTTTTAATTCATTTTGATATCAAGGCAAATAGGATTATTATTTGAACAGGAAGGGTTTATGACGGATATTAATAAAGTTTATTCCGCAGATTAAGTTCTAATTCAGAACTTGATTGCGTCAATTCTTCATGGTTACAGTTAGTTTACTTTATTATGCGAAAATACTGCAATTTCATAGATTAATCTAAAAATAATAAATATTAGATTAAAATGCTTAGATTTTAATTTTCAATAATCCTATTTACATATTTAATAATCATATGTTTTTATATACAATGCTTAGATTAATTGTTTTAAGTATGATTGAACGTGGTCAAGTTGTTCCTTCTGTGTTTACCGTAGAACAGCTCATATTTCATTTTCATGGATTATAATTATATTTGTAATTGTGTTATAAACCGCTTAGGTACATGGGATCTAACATTTTAGACAAAACACAGGGGTAGTAGGTACCTATGGCTATTTAAATAAGAGATACTGCCAAATGAACTGTCGTTGATCGCCATCTAAAAATTGCAAGTCTTGTAGCAAATACCATAAAAGCACCATTACGCAACGACTTGAATGCAACCAGTTCCGTCTAGTTGCTAACATATTCCTCATACCGCCTGTTAGTATAACGACCGGATTTATATGGAGTTGAATTAACCGCCCATGTCGTTCTCAACTCTTCACTATTGACGTAGATTTATGATGCAACTGATTGGAAATTCGCCACAACTCATTGTAAATGTTGTGCATTGAAGAATATGTTAAAAGCTTTGCGAATTGCGTGGTGAATGGGTTGTTATTTCCTGTTAAAACGATGTTAGAAATCTTTATTTTTTTCTATTTTCTGTCGGATGAGATAAAGAAAAATGTATGGAAGGAATAATATCAACGCATTTATGGATGTGAACGCTCTTGTGGATGGTGCTGGGTTCTGAAGGGAAGTTATCGCAATAATTCAATCAATCAATAGAGGTGGTCTCTAATAATAAAATGAAATGAGAAGAAATCATGATAAGTAAGATCACAATGAATTTATTATTATTAATACAGCAGTGCCGTAATACGACACAGGTATTGAGATTTCCAAAGTCGATGTTTATCTAAGGGATGATACTAAAAAGAATTGCAAGAAATCAGTTTCAATTTCGATGTACCAAAGCTAAATAGTGATCAACATACATTTTGCTGTTTGGAAAATGAATGTCGCATTTTCTCCCTGGGTATTATATCATAAGATCCCTCAATAAAGTTCAAATCAAACAATTATGTATAAATATTGGTATCTACATAACAAGCTCATACGATGTCTGAATGCAACAGTAAAATTCACTGCTACGTTTTATTGGCAGTAAATACATAATTCACCCAGCGATTGAATATAATATCGTTCCTATCATTTTCCTATCCGTCTGAGGTCACTATGAAAAGTCACCAGCCCCGATGATTGGTTTGTATAATTTCACGGTGCCGCGTGAACTTCGCCTAACGGATTCTTCTCTCGGATTACTATAACCCCATGACATAGTTACTTCGGATACTTCGTCAAATTGATTCTAGACTGGCTCATCTAGCGTGCCCTAAGGTCTGACTTTGACCTGACCGACTGGAAAATTATTGCTGAACTTTATTTTGCAGTCACGTTCACATAACAATATTAACCTTATCTGACTTCTCATCACGAAAACTTTCGCTGTGAACTAGATGTGATTTAAATAAGAACATTTAATTTATCTATACCGTAAGCAAGTGCATGGAATGGAGAGTCCGTTGAAAACGAAAGACCACATTGGCTACTACAATCAGTTTTTTTTTCAATGCCTTTTTGGTGTATATTTAACCTCCTTCCTTATCTCAGCTTTTCACAAGGTCCGGTTTTCTTCCGGCCGCGTGCTCATTAGCTCAAGACCAGTTTCGTAATCCCTGACACTCGAGTCTCGTGTTCTACGAGAACCAACTACCGTGTGACCTTCGCAACCTTCGGAAACTGGGTTTTCGCATTATGATGTTATCAGTATACCAATGGCTGTTGCTACTTTCTCACCAGATAGTATCATCTGAGGCCTATAAAATATAGGGTGGGCTATACGTGATAAAAGGCTCGAGAGTTTGGAATAGTGGAGCCAATAATACATAAAATAAAATGTAATAAACTTGAATGTTTCTTCGTGTTTGCGCAGAGGCTTTCTTGGAATATTTCTCCGGTTTCGTGATCATGTCTAAGTTCTCGTGACTATAAAAGCTTGTAACGTCTAGATTAAAATGTTTCTGCGGAGATAAACATTATTGTTACGGCGACATTGTCCCACTTTTTGTATAAGGCAGTAAATGCACTAGGCAGTTAGTTTACGGCAGTCAATCTGACATTCTGAAGTGTACGTGAAGCTGTCGGCGCCTGTCGCTGGTGTGATGTCAGTAACGCACGTAGCTTGGCAGTCGGAACGCATGGTGTGGCGCATGCCTGAGCCTTTTTAATAAAGTAATTTTCTTAAAGCTATAAGTGTATAATGAAGTCATTATACCATTACTGTAGCGTGTTTACTAATATAACATTTTCTTACCTGGTGTTATTTCAACTTGCTGTAATTAGGACTTATTATAGGAAGCGTAGAGTTTAGGTCTGGGTCTCTAAGGTCAGGCATATTGAGTCATTAATAAAGCCCCGGTCATTATTATGCTCTAAATTAACCGTACACTTATGGTTACGGTTTCTCGTCATATCTCATGCAGTTAACCGACAAACCTACATGTCATTGAATTTTTAATTAACGTTTAATTTCACAAATGTTTCGGGATTTATAAATTGGTCGCACCGTGTTTATTATGTTTTAATTTGATATTATGTGTTTATTGGAGTTATTCCGTTTATTGGAGCAGTGGTGGCCCAGTGCGGCCGCGACTTTCGAGTTGTAGGTCGTAGGTTCTCGAACACGGAGAGGCGCTTTACTTTGTGTAAATTATTTCATCACCTCTGCTCTCAAAATGGTGAAGGAAAACATCTTGAGGAAACCGGCATGTCCTACAAGCAAAAATTCGAAGACATGTGACACCTTCCAACTCGCACTGGGCCCGCGTGGTAGATTACGGCCCACTCCCTCTCACCGAGAGGAGGCCTGTGTCCCAGCAGTGGGAAAGTTATAGGCTGATTATGCTAATTTAAAATTACGAAGTATATGGTGGTGACACAGATTTTCCATTACATTTAAATTATCGACTCTAAAAGCACAATCTTTCTTATTTCACATGTATTATTTATTCATCAAGTGGACCATAATATGCAATGAATTTGTCTTTATTGGCGGCAATAATTAGTAGCTCTAATTATCTATATCGATGAACTTTATCAAATTAACCCATTCGCAAATGGCAGTCTTGGCAGCTCCAACTTACTTTATGCTCCAGTATAAATGGTCTATAAATGGAAATATAAATAATACTATCACCATTTATAGCGTAGTGCAAATAAATTCTATTTGCAAATTGTGCATTTTTGTATGCACTATTTGCACTCAACATTTTCTCTGCTGATTGCAAAACATTGGTACAATCGTCAAGTGATACTCATACGCTCACAGTTCGTGACTGGCGCATTAACACAGTGCTGACCCGCGGCGCTTCTCACGCCATTGACTCCTTTCTCGGTTGAAAACCTACTGCCTATTGGTAACTGTGCTTGCGATGCACTTCCTACGAACTCAAATAACCTGTCAAATGCCCATCGTTTTTCACTCAAGTGATCGCTCGCTGTGGGCGACAACGGAGTAATGAACTGCAAATAATTCGCTTACCTTTTATGGCTTTAATCCTTCGAGATTTATTACCCCCATGCCCATATTATTTGTTTACCGTTCCTAGTCGTGAATTGAATGTACCTTAGGACCAAATGTCAGAAAAGAAAAAGCCTCGTTTACGGACGCTAGAATACTGGCTGTTAATAAATTGAAATCTGATTAACACTTTAATAGCCTAGGACTTGGAAAGCAAGACGATTATGTGAACAGAAATTTACGTCGCTATTAAAGTCCATGGTTAGCCCGAGCTTGCTTCCGTCATAATACTTGAAGTACAACCCTGACCGTTGGACATTATCACCCATTTCCACGAATCATTGAGGTTTGAATTCGCTTGCGGTGGGACGGACAAAGCCGATCAATCTCTATAGAAAGCTGTATTGTACGAAGGTCGTAACGTTCCGTGAAGTTTCCGTGAAAGAACCACAATAGATAGATTCTTTAGGGCACAGCCACACGATCGATTTTGGTCGAATAACAGTATGTTGAGGTTAAAAATATGTTGGCTCTAATACCAGTGAGATTTTAAAGCAAATGGGACTGAAGGTCGTTTTTCTCTAAAAATATTGTGTCATTGAGAACAAAAAGGTCTAACTGGACGTAAAAGGTCTACATTGACTTGAAACGTTAGTGATTTTCTATTATTTTGTCTTGTTGGCATGAGTTGAACTTTCGTTCTCTCTTTCGTTCAATGTGAGGAATTTGGAAGGTCATCCTCAAAAGCTCACTTTTTACAATGACGTCAGCAATTTGTTACTGGCTACCGTGCACGAGCACCAAAATTTGACGGCATCATAACAGAGAGACAAAATGACAGACAAAGGCGTAAATCTGGAATGAACGGTACTTTCGATATTGAATTAGAACAAGTTTTTCCTTTTTTAGGCGTGTCGCGGTACTTATTTCACCGTATCGGAGGGAACACGGCTAATTCCATCTGTCTTATGTTTTTTACTAAAGTTTCAATTAAATCGACGACGTGTTTCCGGTTCGTCGGTCATTCGTGTTGCTGCGCCTTTTCTTGCCCGGGGCCCTTCGCCTATACAATATGGACCCAAATTACCCATCGATGATCTCTCAACGGCTATTGTGCCGCCTCCGTGGAATTTGTATGTAACGGGAGATATCTTGCACTCGACTGAGGCATAAATGTGCGTGAGGTGCATTTCGCTATGCCGCCAACTCATGGTTGGAGTACCGATCTTTTAAATCTTGAAATTGCCACCCAGTCTAATGTCTTCAAATCGATTCAAAAGGTTAGTCAGATATCCAAGTAGTTAGACTGTTACCGCTTTCCAGTCTTGCCTTAGAAGGTTCAGATGAAACAGCCGTATTTTATTACGGCATATCTTTTCTAAAAAGGAACATTAGTAACTGTTCTCCGGTAAGCATAAAACATGTTACGGTGACGGTTTGTGTACGTGATTGACATAAATTGCGAATAGTTTCTCATGTCGATGTCGCTACGAAGATACTTAATGCCCACGACCTGAAATGTGTCGAACGGTAACTAATTTAATCATGGTGTCGGACTTTGAAATCCTAGATTTAATTCCCAGATCGGAAAATTGTAATTGTCACTATGGTAGAAAAAGTGAGGTAGAAAATACATAGAGCGATGTTTTAATGATGGGTTGTAAATAGAAAATGTGTTAAATAAACAAGATACATTGCTTAACATAACACATTTTACGAGTACATCTCTGCCCAACTCATGCAGCAATGCTATGTTCCCACTCACCCAGTAACACCAAATGATAAGTGCAATCAACATATTTTAAACGTTTAGAATCAGACAGACAGATTGCACTCTCGAATTCATAATCACTCGAATCGTCAACGATAATTAACGTCTCGTCAGAACAGTCATTACTACGTTAGGAGAATATCTTTATTGACAGCTCAAAAGCGAGCACAAAGGCCACGAGAAAGCCGCCATTGTAACAAACCACATCGATGACTTACACAATGCTACTGACGACGCCTAATAACCCTTCTGGGACTTTACAACCAGCAACTCATTTAGGAAAATGAAAAGTCCATTTCAATGAGCTCAACTCTCCCTTATTGTTGTTCGGTTAGAGGTTGCTCGTGTACAATAGCGGCTCAGGTTATCAGACCGGATGATGAGGCCTTCAGATTCTATTGCTTTCACCCATTACGTGGCCTTTTGTGTATGCCTTTATGTCTTCGAGCTGTCGATAAGTTGTAACGTAATCGTGTACTAATTGGTTTCAAATTCATCTCTCATCCGTAATAAGGGAGTCGAGTGGTCGCCTGTTGAACTTTCTCCCCCTTTTACGGCTTTAATAACGCTCAGGTTCCCGATAGGATAGTTTGAACCCGGGGTTAATTACGATTGGTCGTGGCTGTTGCTGACGATTTTTGCCGACTACGGTCAGAGAATTTAAACGAAAGGGTAGAGCGTCTATTTACTTAGCTATGCGTATAGCGTCTTGTATTGAGTTTTTTTTAAATTTAAATAGAAAATACGAATACATGCATCGCATGTTAGCTATTGCCTCGTAAATCTTAATACATCTTCTTTTAAGTCACGAAACTCTTGGCTGTTTAAGAATTCAACAACTTCCGTATACGGTTTAGTTTGTTAACCAAATTAACAGTTCTTTCACCGTGTCAATTATTCAAAAATTGGAGCATAATCGGGGAAATGAATAACTTTTAAATTGCTCGTCGCGAATGGTGTCATTTTGTACAATTTGCAACGGCCGATAAATACCCGCGGCATCTCGTCCGTCAACTTATATCAGCATAGGTAGCGGCTTACTTGAAGTGATGCTTCAGATAAATTGACTCGCTGCAATTTTCTCTATGATGTGTATTTTGAACAGTTTCATGCTTTTGATATATCGCGCTCGATGACGGACACTTATCATCAATTTACCCACGCTCCATTAAAGTAATGCGAACGCAATTAACAGAATATCTTCATTCAAAGTCATATTCTTAATTTATTACATTTATTTTATATCCAGCATTGTACTGTACATTAGTATCTCACGATCGTTACCGTTGCCCCGGTGGGCGTATGACCTCATTTTAAAGGAATAGTACCTTAAAAGGGACCCATTAGTTCGGAGACATGGGAGTAGACACAATTGTCCATATAAGCTCGTTGTTATCGAATTTGGAATACGAAAGAAGTCTTTGATAAAACATCTTACAGCGCAGGTCATTAAATTGATGTTAATTCTTAAGAGTATTTATTACTAGTATCGTACTATATAGAGCGCCCGCCTTGACGTATTCGTTATGAGAACGGTGCATTACACGTAACATAAACGTTTGAGACAGGAAGCAATTGAACGCATCCTATCGGCATATGCAAAACGCTACAAATTATTCCGCTACAACAATTTTCTACACGCATCTCTATATCACGAAACGTTGACTGTTGACCGTTCGCGAGGAAACTTATACCTACTCGACCCACGTTGTATTGATCAGATAAGGCATCACATCAGATTAGATTAATCGAAGGGGCGTAGATTTCTCGAGTTCGAGCAGCGAGTGGAGAAAGGTTTCCCATAGTCTCCCCGATTTGTCTATCCCAGCTGTTCAAGATAGTGGCGTGCTGATACAACCATAGTTGCTCTATCTTGTCTGCAATGAGTAACACAAGTCCTTTAAAGGCTTTGTCTGTGAAATGCTCGAAGAAAGCGAAGATATCTAGCATTTTAGTATTCTGCAGGCAGAATTAAAGTAGGAAGTTCGAAATGCTTAATTCAAGAAGCTTGCGGATGCAAGTGAATCTCTGTCTCATGAATGATCGTGAACTTGACCGAGTTTTAAGTAAACAAACGTATTAGTAGTCCGAGTCTCTTGGCAGCACGAGCCGATGGCTCGAGGATTTCGCTTGCTAACGTGAGCTGCATACCCAATTGGCAAGTTAAAGTGATTCACGAACAACCTTTGCATTCGTTCCGCAATGCAACACACTGGCATGATTAAAGTTTGACCCGCGTCGAAGCAGGGAAATTCTGTCCACTGATACATACGTGCCTGACCAAATGTAGGTTGAAACTTTCGTCCGCTTACAGTCATTCCAACCGCAATCCAAACAAGAGCAGCGGTCACGTTTCCGAGATCGCCACCAATGTCTGCCTCCGCCGGATCATTTATACCGATCCGTATTAACAATGTGCGGCCAAAGAAACCGACTCATTGTGTAATTGTTAATCTATTCTGATTTCGCACTCGGCTCGGTTATTATAACTACTCGAACGACAGCTTCCCACGTCCGTATGCTCCAAATACTGCTAATGACGTTTTCTCCTGCATCGGCTATCACTCACACTGCGTTCATTAATTATTTAGCTTTGGTAAATCACTGTAGGTCAAGTCAAAATCCATGCCTGCATTAATGCATAGTGGGAATGATAATACAGCCAGTTCGTATAACAGTTCCGAGTTCCGTCAGAAGTGATATCGCCATACTAGATTACAAGTTACAGTTACAGACGTTAGTGAGAGGTTTCCATTTAAGTACATTGTATCTACTATCCGCTTTTTACTACTGTAGATCTCGCCATTTATCGCCGATGCTATCATTAAACACTCGAAACGAAAAGTGAACTTGTTATTTAACGCCTTTGTGTTTGATTTTGAGATGTTTTACTTTCTAAATTTACGTGTAGGTGAATTAATGAATCGTTTATGCTTTTTCTTTGTGTTAACGGAGGACCGATACAGTCCAGTATTTAGTGTCATAGACACTTTGAAATAAGAACTAAACTATTGGATGAGATTAAGTCCAGTTCGTCATTGTTGTTCGACCAACCAAGGTGAATTGGACGGAGAAAAGAAAAAAGTGCATACCGCTAGCTGACACAGTGCTTTATTGAACACAATTCCGTTGACTGGTACGCAACGGTAGGCCTTACCGAGATGTAGATGGCGACGAGTGAACGGGACAGATTAATGCTAATAGTTGACATAATCTTACCTCGGCGCGTCGCTTCCAGCGGCGAAGGTATGGATGTGTTTACAGCTTTGTAATAAATTATAGCGAATAAATGGAAGTGGACATACGACTTTGGTTTTGTTGGGATATTTTTAATTTGCAAATATTATCTTGATTTCTAAGCGGTAAATGAAGACCATAAATTAGTTCTGATTAATACATCAAAGGAGTGTGTAAGGATCGTATTTATGTATTAATACATCAAACATATTTATTTTTATTTTTTACAAAAATTGGTCCTTTGATACGGACATAAACCAGAAGGAACCAACAGTTGAGAAGCACTGTATCGGTTAAACAAATAGTCTTTTTTATATAATTAGCATTAGTTAATCATCCTTCTTCCTACAGATAACACGGCAAGTCTTCATGTCGGCTGTCAAGTTAACTGCGATAAGACCAGTAGCTGAACATTCTCTCCTAATTAAAATTGATCTGACATCGAACCTTTAGATAAAATCTATAGTTTTATCAATTAACTTACGCCCGGTTCCTATAAACAAAAACGAATCGTTTTGCTTACCAATGGTAGCATTTTTTATTGCCAAACTGGGTAAATAAATAAATTCGTAAGCTAATTTTACCTGTGATATCTACTTCCATATGGGAGTGTCTACTATGAAAAGTTATGAGGTTATTGCTTCAACATTGGTAAAGATACAAGAGTCTTAATTTTAACCAATAACGGTCCGTTAATTATAGGAATCGGCCATGAATCATTTAGATGGTAAAAGTGGTGTTTTCAGGCGTATTTCCTTTTGGTTTCATGCTTAAAAGCCGGACGACGCTTATGAACCTTAATCAGT
This sequence comes from Lithophane socia, assembly GCA_947522985.1. Taxonomy (NCBI): domain Eukaryota; kingdom Metazoa; phylum Arthropoda; class Insecta; order Lepidoptera; family Noctuidae; genus Lithophane; species Lithophane socia. The sequence goes on from OX383267.1 coordinate 6,950,687, forward strand.
TCTAAAGTACTGACCAGAAACCTAATGCAATTGGTATGATTAATTCAAACCAGCTAGATCTTCTTCTTCTTTTCGTTTCGTTGGTACATAAACATAACATAACACCACGCCTTGTTTCCCCGAAGGGATGGGCAGAGGTGTTCCTATAGTACACCCACATTTCGCCAGTTATGTTTAAGTCCCATTTATAAGGGGGCGAGCCTATTGCGATCAAACGGGCACAAATCCAGACTCCGGACTGCTACTGAGAAATTCTAGATAGAAAAACCCTATAACAGTTTGTTCGCCCTGGGAATCGATGATGTTACATATTATGTTGACATATTATGTTGTTGTTGTTGTTGTTATGTTGTTGTTGTTGTTATTTTGTTGTTGTTGTATTGTGTGACATATTATGTTGTTTAAACCCAATAACAGTTTGTTCGCCCTGGGAATCGATGATGTTACATATTATGTTGTTGTTGTTGTTGTTGTTATGTTGTTGTTGTATTGTGTGACATATTATGTTCTTATACTGTTTGGGCCCAGTAGGTTGGTAGATCCAGCAAGTAGATAACAACATAGTAGATTCATTAGTGGAATGTACTTGCTGAACATCAAAGCTCAGAAACTATTTTCAATACATAACGTTCTTCATTACATAACACCAACGGTATTCATATTATTACGAGTCTACGATCTTCTGTTATTGCAACTGTAACCTTCCTCTCGATTACTATTACCGGCTTGCTCGACTTCTAAGCAGTAGATGCGTTCTGTTTTTACATCACATAGACGCTTAGATAAATCTTGCTATTTACTACTAGAGTAATTAATCTTCACTGAACCACTGCCTTCACTTTTTCCTATTTATGTGTGAATCAAACCGTTTTTTGCGTCATTTAGTCGCACGGAGAGGAATGTATGGACATTGGACATCAGGCATGTATCAATTGCTTTCCGTTAATCGGTTACCTTTTAAACAAGTTCAGTTATTTGAAATGTGTAATCAACTGGGATAGTGGTTGTTAAATAGAAACTTTAAATTGAATCGCGGCAGTTTGAATTGCAATTTGTTCTTGTATCCAAATGTTTGATCAATTCACATTCAATTTGTTGTTGTTGATTTACTGTCTAGTGACATCGAAGATACGACTTGAATGCGATTCCAACATTGGGTATCAAATTCGACTGTGCCTCTATTTGAATTTGGTATCAAATTAGTAGTTTTTGGTACCAATAGCACTGGTGTAGTGGTGTTACTATCAGCAGTCTACGTAATTCTTCGCTGAACTTGAAACTTGAAATGTTACAATTTCCCTATAATTTGCTTCTCCAAAATTGCAAATAGAAAATAAATTATTAGAGAAACCTTATGAAATAATTTTGTTTGTGAGTGACTAGCAACAAAATATTCCAAATATAATATGCTAACGAGTGACGATACCTTGTTACCAGGAGAGTTCTTATATCACACTACACATAATAGTACAGTATTACTTGCAGTACTTGTCAGAAAATTGCACTTCATTCTCAACAGTGTCTGTCCACTTGTGAGTGTTTGAGAGCTGCGCTTGCGCATCGGCATAGTGTTTGCACTGACTGCTCGTTTAGACACGGTTCAAGTGTCAAGTCGTTCACTTTGTCACTAGTGTGTTTGCTTTATAGTTTTAGCATGTTGTATGTTTGTGCTCGTTGTCGTGGTAGGGTAAGCAGAAGTCCAGGTTATATCAATATTTGTTGGTTGAAATAGCTGCATCTCACTGTTTGTGTTTCCACAACTGTAGCTTATACAAAAACATGAAAAGCTCTATTTAATGAGCTTTCATTGAAGTTTGAACAGTCCTAAGCGTTGTTGAGCTATGAATCATAATAGTACTCGCAGTTAACTAAAACCCTTGATCATCACGTCACGCGAGGTCTACTGTTCGCAGAACTACTAGTACACACGGCTACACATCAAGCTATACATTTCCAGTATAAACTGACCTCGCATTGTACGAAAATCCTACACAATGCGAGGTCAGCATAAACTGGAAATGTATAGCTTGATGTGTAGCCGTGTGTACTATTTATACTTATAAATATTAATTTAGATTTTTAGATCCTACGCCCTTCAATTAGAATTAATAGTCATATAACTGCGTTCAGAATTAATTGACATTTCACTAGGTCTTCAGCAATTCAGCATCGAATGCGCTTTAAAGCACAATGTATGTTAATAGAGCTAGAAGTAGTAAACGTCAAGCGGTTTTCTTCAGCTGCCTCTCAAGATTTGTGCGGTAAAATAAACAGTTGATAGATATTCCCACTGAATTCAATAAAGCCCGAACTGATGGTTATTCAGACTGTTTTGTGTCAATACCGCAAGTGCCGTTCGCAGACAAAACGACAGTTTATTTGGCTGATCGGCCACGTATGTATAGAAGTCTGAACAATTTTACACTTCGGACCAAATTGTCGACCGAGTATCGATCGTGGCCGCTAAAACATATTTATTTTGTAGTTAACAAATGTGGAACATGTTTGAAATTCCTATAAGGTCCCGTGGTATGTTACTTTTCGATGAGTCATGGTGGGTTTTGTGGGACAAAGATTTTAACCCACTTATTTAAGTGTCGATTGAAAAGTGGGCGAGTAATATCAACTTCCCTTAGAAGTAGAACCTTTTCGCACATGCGTTAATGCACTTTCTTTTGCTTTTATGGTCGATGATTGTAATAAAAAAACAATAAAGAGGCCACATTCTTTTATAGAATTAACTGTTACTGAGATTAAATGTTTGGAGTGAAATTGATTTGCATGATTGATACATTTCAATACGAATACCTAAGTGTCAATTTGGGTTTTTTTAATATTCATTCGTTTGTAAATGATCTAGTTGGCTAATTCTTATTCATAGTAGCGGTTTTCCGACTTTGACAAGTTGTGGTGGATGCTAAGGAAGATGTTATGATGGAATGGTCATATTCTTGCTCGAAGTGATTCGACCTGTTCATTCATAAGCTTTTCTGGTTTAACATGAAGTGTCTGCAGCGTGATAGGCTGATAGCGGTCTCAGGAGAACTAGCTTTTCCCGATTTAGTGCCGGTGGCGTCAAGACACGAGCCGTGACATAACTTATATAAAATGGTTGCTATCTCTTTCTAACAGATAAAACTAGAAAGAGTGATATATATTACAAACATCTTGAAAATCTCGTGGTTAAAATCAAAATCACATGTCAGACAGTCTCCCAAAACGCCCACCCATTACCAGTTCCTAGTGCTTTAGCTGGGAAGAAGTGGCGCAACAACACAGCTGTTTGTAAAGGTTACCAATGACTGTGCCGGGGACCTAAGCAAAACGAAACTTAATAAAGACAATCAGTATTTGCTTATTTCCACATACATTACTATTTCCTTACTTAAAGGGCTTCTCGTTCATGCACGGTCATAATCATAAGATAGTCAGAGTTGCAATTAGCTTTCAAGTAAACCCGGGCTTTGAGGCTTAAGGAAATTAATTATAATTGGTGTTCGCTGTTCCCTCGTCTGCAGGGAATTAGCTATGGCTTGTCTGTAATAGTCTTCTCTGCTTACTTTCCATACTTGTTTCTACTCATTCATAATTAAGGTAAAATTATTATGTTTTCTGTAGTGCTCGTGACTTAGTAATAACAACCGCACCGGTCGATCCATCAGGTTTAGCTGTGCTTGCCGGGGTTGGTCTGTGGATGAGTGACCATCTTTACATACCGAGACTCCTCCGTACCTCGTTAAGCACGTTAAGCCGTTGGTCTCGGCTGTCATTCGTGCATCGTCAGAAGCCCGAAAGTCTGACAATCAGTCTTATCAAGGGGTATCGTATTACCCAGTTACTGGATTGTGGAGGTCAGATAGGCAGTCGCTCCATGTAAAACACTGGTATTCAGCTGCATCTGGTTAGACTGGAAGCCGACCCCAACATAGTTGGGAAAAGGCTAGGCAGATTGATATATTATGTTTCTATTATGGACATTTTCTGTCTGCTCTGTTGCCATGTTATTTGGTATCGATACAATGTTTTCATTCACGCGATAAATAATGTTTTCATTTTCATTCACTCATATTTCCCTCATATCATGTTTTGTATTATGGACCGAAACTTACACGATGTATCAGAAAGGTGTGGTCAAATTTTTAAGGGTGTGGTACCTAAAGACCATCAAACTGAATAAGTTTCTCCATGGGACTTACATCGTAATCGCGAAAAAATTATCAACTGCCCCATACTAAACTTCAATACCAACTGGACCCAAATGTATGGGATGGCCGATTATTTTGGCCCTTAATTTTGACCACACCTTTCTGATGCTCAGCCTGTTCCTATAAATGTCGTCAAGGAGCTATAATCACCATTTCTCTATATAAATTTTCATTAGCATATACGCACGTTTGAAGTTACCTTACTCAACCAGCCGTTCTACCGTTATTTGAGCAAATTATTAATACCATAAAATGTATCAGCGGATACAAGTCCTGCTAACAGGACTCTTCCGTCAATGGCGACAAATCGAAGTGCAATTAAGGATAGCATATTTAATATCACCCATGAATTACCATGCAGTAGGCGAAGTGAGATATAGTCACTACAGCCATAGATAAAGTACTTACCTACTACTACAGTATGCTCGGATGGAGTCAAATCCCTTTGCCGTAACGGGAATGATGTAATTTACAAACTTATTCGTTGGACTAAACCTGATATCCGACCATGGAGCAGCCTATTCAAAACCGTTAAGTAGAGGGAGGAACAGGCAATAAAAATAAGCATATGAAAATGTGGAAAGCTCCTATATTATGATGGTCATAATATGTATTATCATATGATGTAGGTAATAGGTACGTAGGTACATAATTCTACGTTATTTGGTAAAAATTGCAAATGTGAAAAAAAAAACAAGTTGGGAATGAGATTGATTTGTCCTGAAAACAAGTTTGCGCAATGCACTGATTACCAGGATTATACCCCTGTTGAAAATAAGTCTATTTTTATCAAAGAATTCCGTACTACGGTAGACTTACTAGGCAGACTATTTCTATTGCCAAAGGTAATAAACGGTCGTAGACTGGATACATCGCAATAACAAGTAAACATTAGTTCCGGTAGTAAATCTTTGCATCTGTTCATAATAATGCTATCCGTATTTACAGTGCATTTGTATTCAAACAAACAATTGAATCAAAGTAGATTCGCAACAGATTTTGCGAAGCGTTTGTATAATATTAGCATATGATTAGCATGGAATCGGACAAATACAAAACAGCAGGCCAGAAGTGTTTTTATGGTATGTTGAAATTCTTTCTGCGTAGGTAGGAAACTTCTTTGGGGAGAAAAGCGAAATTTATATATGCGTGGTCCTAAGGTCCAAAAATAAAAAGAGATACGTAATAAATTCTACTGGGCTTCTAAATAAAAAGTTTTTCCATTTTAAACTCCAAAGTGGGGACTCTAGTTCTTGTATTACTTTTAATTGACCGCTACTGGGATTCAAAGGACCAATTTATAGATCGAAAATCTCATTCTAAAACTCTTCCTGGTATGTTAAGTTAATTTTGCAAAACACGATCCTGAATCCTGCAAAACACGGCAAACAGGAGTCCGATTTCAAATTCATTTTAATTAATTCAGATATTTAAATATATTCACTTTATGCGATGCAGAAAACCATTTATTCTAATGAATACATGTATAATGTCATAAATTCAGTTAACACCTCTCTTTACATATGAAGGCCAACTTACACATTTAGTGTGTTCATAAAAAACAAAATGACCGTTTCGGAGAAAAGTAAAACAAGTCGTGATAGATAACATCGGGGCTCGGAAGGCTTCGTGTTTACCCAATTAAGGTTTAACTGTCAAATGCACCACATATTTGGGCTTTATTAATTTTGTAACACACTTTGCTGTAATCTTTATCTTTCTTGTTGCACCTTAGGATACCGGTATCCTTTCATTATTGGGCCTCTGAAATCAGCTGAAATTATTTCTTATTAATGTACCAGAAACGGGTTTGAAGTGGCAATGACAATCTGTCATTTTGTCTATTCTTCCGTCGATAAATCCCGTCTCTACGGTGGTCTTGCTACGAGTGCTGTTGTTCAGTTGCAATATACCAGACATTAAGCAGACTATATTATGATAAATAGTATAATAAAAAATAAACAATGACCATCGGGGATCACACGTTTGAAAATATTGGTGCTGCTATTACTAAACCACAAATTCAGCAGGTTGCCAGTGACTATGCATTTCGAGACGGGTACTTACCTCTATTAAATACACCAATAACAATCGGTAGCTTAAAATAGAGAGAATTGTGCATCTAAAACGATTTGCAAAACTGAAGAAACGGTCGATAAGTTTGATGCCATATTCTTATTTTGTCTTCCAATTACACAGCCAAACCATTCAAGTATGGCAATAATTATGGACTCAGCATTTATCCTACGATGCCACACGTCCACGTATTTAACTGAAGGCGATGAAAGAATACCTATTAAGTTATTATCTGCTCGCAAACGGTAATTATCTACTGCAGTGAGTACCTACTGAAAAAACTAACGAGTAGGCTCGTATTGGCTTTAGAAGCCAATCCAATAATTACACAGAAGTCTTGAGTAGTGACAGTTTCATGACTTATGGAAATGAAGGTAACAAAAATGAAATACAGATAAAGGATCTGTCTATACACAAGATATTATTATGTACATATAGTTGTTAAACTAACAGATTTAGCAAAATAATACGAGTTTTTGCACCGACATTTTGGCACCTTTATGAATGTTCTGATCTTAATCATTAGAATAGCAAATATACCACAAGCGTCCTAACACAAACATTAAAAAAAAACTATTCAATTGCAAAAACCCACAAATTTCTCCATGTAAATGTAATTTCCTTAGAAAGCCTACAATTATGACTAATCCAGTAACCTTGGGGTTACCACTATAATTGAGTCATGTACCTTCAAGTACATTAGATACATAAACCACTATGTACCGTGCCTACCCATTATATGAACGATCTATCGTCGAGATAGTAGCACTTTTGCGGTAACCCCTGATAACGGTTACGTGCAAATATTCGTGGATTTAACTTTATAACTTCAAAAGTAGGATAAGTGCTTAGTACTTATGTGTCTCGAGTAATTCTGGCAAAGTACTTTAGAATGTCCTAGACGAAAATGCAGGTTTAGCTGGTCAATTACCACATGAAAACTAAATGAAAATAATTTTATTATGAATAGGTTGTTAACTATAACTATTTTGCATAATTCACACAGACTAAAAAAAAATATAACTGTATCTTTCCCATTTCAGCATCGTTAAAACAATTCACTATAATATGTCAATTGATATAATTCATAGTTGACAATGTAGTTAGTAACATAATACAACTATGAACCAGGGGGCCAAGTCTACTAATTTACAAACGTGTCAATGGTCTCGCAATTATGAGTTTTTGACAGATTTGTAGTCTGTAACTGCACTCATAAAAATCAACCATAACCATTAAACAAAAACGGCACCAGCAATTTATTGAAGTATTCTATAATAAGAGAACTTTTTAAGTATTACTTGTAAAAGACTAGCCAATTAAGAAAAATACTACTATGAGAATATATCTCCTATCATTCACAAATAATAGCAGGAAGCTCCCGTTTCCATGGTATATATGCGCCTGAGCATATCACACAACTCAAGGCATCTAACATTTGCATTGTATGCCGTATTTCACCGCAGGAGGCCATTACTCGACTTGGGGTCGTGATGTTTGATATGAAAACTATTGTATACAAAATACATGCTGCGGGAAAGCTCATAAAATGTACTGAAACGTAGAAACTCGTGTCTTTGAAAGCAGCTATTTATTGTATTGTGGTTGTGGACTAAGTAAAGCATTGTTTTACTTGTTGGAGTGGGTAAAGATACAAGAGTTATTATGTCAATTGTGGAGCTAGAGCTGTGGGATGCACAGCAAGAACTGTGCAATAATAACTATTTATAAATTAATATAAATAATAATTTATTTATAAATAAATTAAAAAAATAAAGAAATTGTGGAGACTGCTGCACTAGAACCAGAAGGCATCTATTAAAAAAACGTGTAACTTTATTACCGTTTCATTAAATCGTAACCAGACACGTATAAAACAAATCACGATCAAAGAACTCCCAATAACTATAATAATTCAATTTATCAACAAGATTATCTTAACTCCATGAAGCAAATGATAGCCCATAGGTATTTCGAACCGGTTCCGAATCAATCAAAATCACTGAACGACTGTAAGTCATCAATGGAGCTTCCGTTTAATAACAAGTTACTACTAGAAACGTTAGTGTAACATCTCTAATCCTCCATAACCGGATTAAGGAAGCCATTGCTATTATATAACACGCATTTATTATGTTACTCAAACATTAGTTGGATTACGGTAAATAATGATACGGACCGGTTGTTATCGTCAACTGTCTACCAGTTCCGACCAGATCGTGGTCAGTCCTGACCAGACCTAATCATATCACAGTAATTGATCCAGTGACTAACTTCCGTCTTCGGAAAGTACGTATTTAATCACTTCTTAGCGTTAATTGTTTATTAATATGTATGTATTTAAAAACCACTAGTTTTTATACAGGAAGTTTGTTATATCATCATTGTTTTAAGTATGTCTACATGCACAGTTACATTTTAAGTAATATGCTGTGAATTATCACGTGTATCACCGTTATCATTCAAAATTTCTTTGAAATCGGAGGCCATATTTGATGGCTTTCGGTTTTTCTAAGATCACATTGCCCAGTGGTTTTGTTACTCCTGGTCCTAGTATCTTTTCAGATATCTAGGATGAAATAGCAACACAACTAAGCGTCAATTTTCACGTGTCTTCAAGTAATAAAAACAATACAACTAATTGCGCTCTTTCTACAAAAAATGTGCTTAATACACATAAATATAGTTTTAACAAGAATGAAGCACTTGATTTAGTTCCCACAACCGATACTTTCAAAACAAAGTTTAGAAAAGTAAATCTGTGTACTTCCAAATACGAATAGACAACTCCATCAATCCTTCTCGCAGTGCAGCGATTAGGGCATAAATCAGAAATACTGGATGATAGACTGCAGCGTCTACCGATGTCATAAGAAAATACAAAGTTTTCATGATCATAGCAGTACCCGACATATCTTGCGGTCTACTCAAGCCCACGTTCAGTGGACATTTACAGGCATATATAAAAGACAGCAAGGAAGCAAAATATCAAGTTATATGAACAGTTATAAAACAAATCTAAGCAATAATATTCGCTTTAGACATTTGTTATGCACATAAAAGATCAAGAATTTACTGGTAACGTTGAATGTTAATATCCGTTGGGAATGTACTATACTGAAATCTGGAATTCTCACATTTTTGTTTGAAGTAGTGGAATTTTAATCCACGAATTTGTTAATTGTGTGAGAAAAATGGAAGTTGGATTTTATGTGATATGGTCTAGCAGCATAGAGTTATACAACATTATTTTTATTAAAGTAAGTGAAGACTCTGTTAATGAAATAATTAAATCTGCAGATCATTATGCTTTCTTAGTCTTAAGATCAGTAGTTAAAAGTAAGTAGGAAAAGTAAGTTTTGGTTTGGCTTTTACTCAAACAGAACAAAGTAGATCTCATCAAAGTTAATGAAGATAGACCTACATTTTAATTAAAATGGAAAATGGTTGCGATACGGTTTTCAACTCAATTTGTGATGCTGTTTTGTTTAAATTCAACAGTCACTCGAAAAGGTTATTATAGATAGCTAATTACCTTCTGGAGTGACTAAAGCACTACCATGGATTTTTACTGATTTAATTACACACAAATGACCAAAGCAAATATCATAAAGTTTATTGTTCGAAATTTTCCCATTCGCAATGACAAAGAAATTAATTCTGAGCCAGTAAGGTGAGTAACCAAAACATGTGTTAATAAAATCGTCGATCTAATCTCATCTCGATTTAATTTCACTTTCGATTATCTTTTAATGAACAGAGAGGTCAGTAGTGCCAGTAAACTTTCGCCCGAGGCTTCTAATATAATAGTAGTGTATTATGTATGTGAGCAAGAATTCGTCATGTTCTTACGTCATTTGTTCGTTACATTTTTCATTCATTGATGACTTCTTTTGTTTCAGGTATGTATCACAACGTGCTGCTGTCAGTAAGTTCGTTTTCTTATTAATTATTGATTTTATATTGATCTCTGTGATGCTATTTTGGAAAAGGAAAGTTAGTTCTTTTGTTTTTTATTATTTTATCGTTTTTCTCATTGGGCCCTTTGAGAACTTTTTCTTGGATACATTCTGTCTCCGCATCCCATGCAATTGTTTTCTTTTCGTCCAGAACTAAATCACGATCTGTAATTGCACGAGCCATCAATCCAATAAAATATTCATTAGTTTTATAACCACTTTTAAAAGTAATTAGCCTTTATTCAAGATGATCTGAATCTTCAATCAATGTCAATGTGAGCTTAAATAAACTTTAGTCAATACAAAAATTAAGATAAAATATTTATCTCAATCTATACGTGCAAAGCTTCAAGCGCTTCTAAGATTTGTCTTTCAAACCCAACTATTTACATTGCCATTAGCAACAGTGTATGCGTGTGCACAAAAAACCACTTTATTCTTGCAAATCATTATTCTTCAAAGCGTCTGTGAACACAGACATTGCTCTCTTTGCCATACAATAGACTATTATTTCCCATGAATATAAAAATCATATCGACACAGGTCAAATACAGAGCATTTAATTCATCATTACAGCACTCAATTTGATTTGCTTCATTGCTTTCACTGAAAATGTATTGTGCTTTACTATTCTATTGTTAGAAAGCAAAAGTTACATACGCTTTTGAACTTAGTTTCTCGTTCACTTCACACTTTACATATTCTGTGTACTTTGACAATTCGCTAGGTGCTCTGAATACATAAGTAATTATTCGCGGCTTACTGAGAGTGAAAATCATTTCTACAAACACTGTCCATCCATTTAACACACTTATTTCTGCATTCTACTGTTTAAAGTACTATAATAATTGTAACGGATCTGTGGGAAAATTGATTAATGCAAAGTTATTATTTTCTCGAGCAAATTCCACAACCGATCTCATTGAATTGGTTTTGTTACAGTATCGCTTCATTAATTCCTACGTAAATAGAGGACAAACTTTAATTTCACTTAAGAAATTGTGTACTTAATCACCTGTCAATCAATCGATGGATCATAATGACCTTTGAATCTAGTTCAATCAATCTGTTTAGCTAGCGCACAATAAATACTCATCATCACATACAAAACGATTACTTTAGTTTTTATGTTCAAATACCCGTGAAATAGTTATCACACGTTCTTTTGTGGTATTACTAAAACTTTTTATGATAAATTTACGGCGGCTTCTTAGTGAATGATCAATAGGTAGCCTACAGAGCTTGTTGTAACAGTCGCCGATAATACGACTGTTGAATTGAAGTAAAACGCGTGTCATAAATAATTCATTGCTAACTCGAACTAATTTGCAATCGTCATAACATTCGATTACGGAAACGTGAACAAACATATTAGCTTTTTATGTCATCGTTCGTTTAAAGAAATTAATGCGTAATAAGAATCAGTGAAAATGAGTCCGGCACATGTCCATGTTTGCAATCGAATTGTTATCGACAGTACATACAAGAAAACAATTTTGTACACTTTCTACGATTATTTTCTTGTTAGCTTCGCTTTCTTAGTGCCCACTATTTATTTTATAACTTCTGATGACGGCGATGTTTCGGTAGGTGCTGCTAATGAAAAGAAACAGTCGCCATTTAAACAAATACAGGTTTTTGCACGTAACGAAAAAGAAAGAAATACACCGAGTAATGGTAGCCATTTATTGCAAGGTAAAGCATCATTGATGACTTGATGAGGCATAATGATCTGTAAACATAGCTGGTCATTATGCTGTAGAGCATTTAGAAGCCTTATAACTATGACTGCAAATATCTTTATTAAGATTATTGCAGTTTGTTCCACGTTAATGAGTACAACCTCTTAATGTTTTGAACTTAACCGTAGTTTCAAACACTATAGTATTAATGAAGATATATGCTACATTTCTGTTAATCCGTTTAACTCCAGACTTTCCAACTATATCACCTGCTATCTGAACTGTCAGCATATCAGTAGCTGTTTACAAACGAAGCAAGGATAATACGGTTAATGCAACGGACTTAACGCGATTTCGTACTTAACTGCCCGATTCGTAAACGGTTTATTTAAGGCGAGTTTCGCGTGTGGAATTCGCGTGATAAGTATAGCGGATAAACGCATTTTACGCCGTCAATCGTGACGCGAATTGCCACCTGTAATTGGCTCCAACGAATCGGTTATGTCATATTGGACGCACTCCGCTCCCGGTCTAACAAGACATAATTTTTCTAAAAATAAATTCATAAGCGGTCATAGCCCTGATGAATAGCAATGGATTATAAGCACGAATTTTCTTGACAGGTGTGATATTCGTGACACTCCAAAGAATTCGTTCGTAATTTTTTGAGCCGCTGAATGTAACTGTATTATCAAGTGCAACGGCAACGCTGCGATTGTGATTTTGCTGATTCTAAGATTCTAAAATCTCGTAAATGTGGAAAACTTGGCTTTATGGATCAACACGCCAACCAACTGTTCTAAAGTACAGTTGGTCTTAAACCATCTTCATCATCTTAGCGGTATTTCTTACAGCACGCAAATCCTCTTCTGTGATTGTGTACATTTTACCAAGTTATTTATTAAACATCTCTTTATATTCACTTATTTATAGACATGCGTGATAAAACACCACAATTCATTTAATGTTTGTCCGACATTTTACGCTGCTAAATAACCAGGGAATAATAAATTGATGGTTTCCCAGTATAGCCGGTTTAATGCAACATTATCTAAATCAAACATACAGTTACGAGAGATGAGACACTTTATGCAATAACAAATGGCCTTGAACGAATGATCGAACTCTATGTCGGTCACATACGACCAAGCACGAATTACGACACGCCTCCGAAACCTGTATTTACTATTTTCTTTCAACATCAGCGATTGCTTCTTCTACCATCCTACAATTAAAATGAAGTCATCCTTTCTCGTAAAGTACTACATGTTTTTTCTTGCCTTTCAATTTATTACTATAATTTGCACTTCTAAAAGAATGCGTTTGAAGTGTATATTTACTTGGCGTCATGTCGGCAATATCTTATTACAAGACTGTTTTATTTCTCTAAATTGTACTATTTCAATCGACCTTATTTAGATGTAGTATTATGCGGATGATAGTCGTTTAATAGCTAGTATTTTTTAAAATATAACTTTAGTGGTGTTATTAAGTGCTCATGTCAATGTTTTATTTCATTCCGTCCGGGAATGAACTTAATATGCAATTTATTTTGCCATCAAGAATTTCCAGTACATTTCACCGTACAAAACAATGGACAACTAAGAAGCTAACCTTTCACCAACTAAGATATCTAAACAACCCTTGCAGGACGTCGTGACTTCGCGTCGGTACACTCCCATGCATATTTATGTACACGCTTCAATCATGCCAGAGAAAATAATGATGTACAAAAACTGGGAAAGGATATCATTAGCCAGTCGGATGCAGCTAGTGGCCGATACAATAATGTGGTCAGTAATGATATCGGTAATCGGATCGCATCGATGTAGCTCACTCGATATTCTGAAATCTACTCTCGCTCTATTAATGCGCAATGTATCACGCGTACTCTTTTAATGCAATTTTCCTCATCATTATTACACTCGTGTTGCACATTTTATTTTTGCTCTTAATGTAGAATAAACATTTATTTCATCGTATAGTTCAGTGATCAAATCGGAGAGGGTGGTAGCGAATGTTTCCTTTCTTGAATTTCACTTCCAATTGATGCGAGGTATGTGTTTTACATCGTGATTGCAATTGTTAGCAGGCGATGCTCTTTTTTTTATTGTACGAATTGAATTACCATTCACGATTGCGAAGTATTCAGTCGAATGTTGTGCAATACATGATTTAATCATAGGAATGTCGAGCATGAAAGTCGAATGCTATCTCTAATGATCAAATCCGAAACAAAAATGTCGTAAAAGAAAATAAAGATTCGATGCGCATTGAATTACGTAAGACTGACATGCTTACATAAGCTGGAGACGAATATTTTGATTACTTAGAAGAAAATACATTTAGACACGGTAAAGTTCATACAATTGTAGACAATGTTACATCAATCTCTATTGCTTGTGTTTATTTGTATCATTCAGTGATTTGGTTCATGTTGTTCTTATTAAGAACGGTTACAGAATACGAATTGGATGAAAACTGCTCGTCTTTTGTTTTTATTTCGACGAGATTACAACACTTGTATCTTAGCACAATATCGTGTAGAGATTGTCGTCATTTCTTGCTCCATCATTTCTGCCTCATAACATTGCAACCCATCATCATAGTTAAAGACCACCCAAGATGAAAAATCTATATAATTCAAGGGTTTGAATGCTAAATAGAATTGATGAACATCATCATAATATCATTTATATATTCCGGTGCTTATTCAACAAAAACGTTTTCTCTCATGAAACACTCTCGACTAAGCGCAATTTATGTTTACGAGTATTCCAACCTAGTTCCCTGTTCACAGTTCCTAAGGTACTGTCTACTGCCCCTTTCTCTTCAGATCCGTCTATACTTTCTACAAGTAATGCGTACTGATTAATTAGACACGATTAGTAACATCGATACCTTTTTGATGATTCATTTCACTCGCGAAAGTGAGATTTTTGTTTGGTTCGTCTCGTTTTGCTCTGAATTAAACAGGTAATTATGCGTTAGTTACGTCTTGAGTGAAAATGTCATCTTTCGCCGATCGTGCATGTCTGAGTTGAGTATTGCAATTGATAAAATTGGAGTAACTTGTGTTTTGACTAAACCATCAAAATTAATCTCTGTCCTTTTATCAAGCTTTGCTATAGTTCATATTTGATTCTTTATCACCTTTATTTACCAAAGTTGTTAGTCGTTATAAAGTATCTTTAGAATACCTATTATTCACTATCTGTTGTGAGTTTTTAGGTCTAATTCGATGTCTCTATGCCTTCTATTGTCTGCCTGCATGTCACCAACGAACTCCGAATTGAAAAATACCTGATTTCAGCATCGTTTATTAACTGTATATTTTAAAGAAACGTGCCACAGCAATCAGGCTCTTTCCATGAAGCCTACCGTATCTTCGCGGATAATCTCCCTAGTTCAACAAAGACGGGCTATAAAATATAATAAAGTCACTGTTACATGGAATTTTAAACGACCTTAATAAAGCCGGCTCGAAGACCTTTCCCAACATTAAATTCTTTCACCGTGTGTTTCTGCATCACAATAGGCTTATGTACATAGTGATTAGGTTATATGACTTACTAAGTATTCCACTGAAACAATCTTAGAGAATACATTTAACTTTGTTACTGTAGTTTGCTTAGATTTTGGTTAATTGACAGCTTTTTCATGTGCCTTGTAGATTGTATAGTTACTGGAGATTTGTATAGTTTTAACGAAATTTTCCAAATTTTTTTTTTTGGATTTTCTCTATCTCATTTCAGGCACAACTAAGTGGAAACTAAACGAAAAGATGTAAAATCTGTATGAAACCAAAGGAAAGAAAAGTGGTGGTAAATAAGAAGAATGCACAGAAGTGTAATTTATTTTCAGTACCAGAAGCATTTCGTTCTTTCAATTAAACGGGCAGTAGCAAGTTGGAGCAAGAATTAGTTTAGGTAACCGTGGACGCTTAATGAAGTAAATTCCACTCCCCAATTAAAATCTTCCTATAAGTGCAGCATCAGGATATTAAAAAGCTAACGATGCTGCTGCACCGGCAGATAGGCGCGTTTATTATGGATAAACGACACTAAAATGCAAATAGCTGAACGACAAGCGGCGCGGGCGCATCGTATCCGCGAGTCCGTTAGATTTGCCCGGTGGCGCCTAACAACGGTGAATTTAAAACCCAAGCTTAATGCCTTCATGGAAAAGGATTAATTTATTTTCGTTCTTCAAAGACGTCTATGTTATTCTCTTCTTGGTTATTAGTCTCTCTTATTTTATATTAGAATCGTAAAATATTAGCAGCTTTCAATAATATAATAATGTATGTAGGTAATTCTGTAGGTGTAATTTATTGTTTTTTCCTTTCTATCCATTTAACGCTCGTTCACACTCATGAATTTGCAGATCTATCAGATGCTAAACATGTACTACTCATCATTTGTGATCTCAAAAGCTGCACATTACTCTATCCATAATATTTTACTTTCGAATAACAAAATTGTTTACTAAATTAACGCTAGTAATACCATGCAATTTCTATTCTGAATAGCTTTTGTTATACACTAGGAAATCATAATTCGTAATGAAGTTGAAGCATAATGGCCATAGCTATATCATGCCCAAGAAATGAAGGTGTATTATGTGCTTACGGATAATTTCTGAAAAGCGATTAGCAGCTAACTTCAATTCATCAACGAAACGCATTAGAAAATGTTCATTCATTACCGATGATGGATCAGACCGTGTAACAGTGAAAGTTCACACTGTGTCTCCGGTGTGTCCAAAGTACTCGTAAATTTGTTTCTATCCAAAAATCTGCGGGCTTCCACCACAGTTAGAACAGACCACAAAGTCGCTAATGATAGGAAAGTACCCGCCACAATATGATTTTGGACACTTTTTTGTGCATTGTCTGAGATTTTTCGAAGTTTCCGAATCTAAGTGCTTTCTCTATTAACTTTTTTTATATTTCCATATCGACAAAAACGTTATTGGATGTGAGTTTCTATTTGCGCTGTAGTGTTACACTAATATTGATGTCAATATTTATTCAATTTTATTATTTCCTAAGCTGCAACTGCAAAAAGTCTTATTATGCATTCCCGTAGATTATATCTTTTTTTAATATCCGCAAAAAACTGATCGAATATTAAAAATGCCACTGTAATTTATCATCCCAGTGTCCCTTATTGCAGAAATTTAATTTTACTCATGTCTAGTGCTAGCATTTTTTGTCGAATCTCTGGATGTAGCAAATGACTGAAAATACTTGAATTTACTCAATAATTGCTTCGTTTCTTGTTCCATATTAACTTAATGGAGTCCATTGTTTTATTTTTTGTGCAATTATAACTTGATGGGTTTTATGCAAAATGATTTTTTCAGTATCGGATGTGTTAGGACATTTGGATAATGTTTTGTACATTAGGAGAATCTATTATGCAGTAATTTAAAATACAGTTGATTCGAAGAATATTTTCCATAAACGATGAACTGTAATTATGAAAACTTTTATGTGCAGTTCGACGTTTACGCAATAATTATGCATGTTTCAATAATTGCGAATGAAAGAAACATGTAGGGCACTTGTTACTTAGGAAAGTGTTCTTCTTTTAATGCAAGTGTCATGGTGAACCTACTTTCTTATTCGGGTACTGAACTGAAATGGTGTTGTGATTTGTGACAAAGATTCATATTCTCTGTTTGCATACAACCTGTCATTTTGAGACCTTAGAGCACTAAAGTAATGACTTTTCCTGGTTAGCATTAAATCAGGTCAGTTTTAACGGTGTATGAATTCTATCTGTCTTTTTCATTTTAATATGAATGAAGTTAAAGGGCAATTTATCTTTTTGTTCATAATACGTTTATGAATAAGAGGAACACCTTCTATTATATGGGGTTATAAAACTGATGTAAGGAATGAATTGCGGTTAAAAGCCAGTTTCTGTATAAGAAGTGCAAACAATAACTTACGGCGGTGTATTTTAAGCGCATTCTTCGCGTTCTTAAAGTTCATTATCAACAATATTACTTACTTCTTTATGCTTAATTAAGTACCTCGTGAGGCGTTCTGTAGGTACTGTTATTAAAACCCAATGTTCATCTAATAAAAGCAGCTACTTTCCTTGCAACGCGTACATTATTTTTTTACTTCGAAGTATTACTTAGCATTTAATTCGAGCGATGATTAGTGGGAATGATTTAAACGTTCATTATTAACCATTACTGTGCAATAGAAACTGTCTAACAACTAACGACGTGTAATAATTTAGTTTACATATGGTCACAGGGCGTAACACAATGTGTTCTTGTTTCTATCTTTTTTACAACCGTAATGCACTTCATCGGGTTTCTAGGAAATACATAATTCATAGCAATTTGCACGGCTAATGTGAGAACATGCTTAGAGCTGGTGAATGCACGGCAACCTTTCTCTAAGGGCTCATTAGCTCGAATTTATGTGCTCTCCCGTGTGCCGGCGAGCTCACAAGCTATAGGTATCGAAAGAGCTTTTATGTCACATATTTTACACCTATCGAGTGCTCAGCGCTACGAATATTTATGTATCGATTGGCTTTACCTCGCCTAAAGAAATTTACGATCTCTTCGAGAAAACAAGGCGGCGACACAAACTAGGAAAGTTGTAGCTATTAGACTGTGAACAATTTAGAAAAAAAAGAGAATAGTATTAAATCACTGACCTCTTTCTTGGTCTGCTCGTTGATCTTAACGTGGGTCTGTTGAGGCTTGTCGCGGAGAGGCAGGTATCCCTCGCGACTGTCGGCTGGCTCGGTGCTGTCCGTCGGCGTGGTGGATTCCACGGTGGCTGTACTCGCGGTACCAGCGTCCGTGGATCGAGTATCGTCAGCCGTGCTCAGCGTAGGCGCCGTCTCTTTCGGACCATCCGCCGTCGTTCCCACAGTATCAAAATCAGACACTGTCTCCGTACTTTCGCTGTTCAGCGTAGTTTCCGTGTCCTGAACCGTGGGCGTCTCCGTAGTTCGCACAACCGGCCGGATCGTGTAATGTTTGGTCGGCGGCTTGTACGTAGTCACGGTTGCGTCTTTCGTAGTTGATGGCGGAGCCTCGGTTTTAGTTTGCGTAGTTTTTACCTCAGTTGTCGTAGCCGCGATAGGCTTACGGGTTGATTTTTTCGTTTTAGGCGGTGTCGTAGCGGTCGGGTGTGTCACGGGTGCGGTTGACTTTGTTTTAGTTGATATTTTTTTCGCGTAAGTAGTAGAGCGTTCCTCAATAGTGGTAGGTGCGGGGGTGTTTTCGACCGTGTGTGATGTGGTTTCAGGGGGTCTCCGGTCAGCGGGTGGGTCAAGATTTGATTGTTTGGGGGTTCGGGATGGAGGGAAGAAATAATCCATGATTGAGGGTGATCTATTTCGGTTTGAGGGTAGCCATGCCCAGGGGTTAAAGTCTATGAGGCGGGGTCGCGGCGGGTCATCGGCGGCGACGATGGTTGCGAGGGCGGCGAGCGCAAAGACTACGATCAACGAACGATTCATGGCGCGTCGTGCGCGTGCGGCCGCGACGACGTTTCAAGCGGGACTGCGCGCGCGCCACCGCTGAAGAGAACCCGCCAACGCTCACCTAGTTCATTCCGCCCTACGTACAACGCAGCAGATGCAGCCGCTGTAGTTCCTGTTCAATTTTCTTTTTCTATTATAGTATCTTCATTTTATGTAAAGGTGATTACGTAATGGGTAATTATTGAAGTAAATTGCAGCTAGGGTGGTAATTTTAAATACCGTTTCTGAAATGGATGTTTGTTTATATCTTCAACACATCTATCAATTATATATGTAAACGTTAGATACAAAACCACACATGAATGTTTTGCAAGATGTTAAATGGAAGTAATACAAGAAAACTGAGGTCTGTTTTAGCCTGCACGTCGATGACACTTTGTTGAACATTAAAATCTTTGACTTCGATGACAAAAGAACATTTCTTGGAAACTTTCATAGGAAAGTTGCTAAACGACATCTTCTTCCATTGAAAATCTATATGAAAGCTCTCGGATAAATTACTTACAATACTTAACTAAGAATGTTTGAACATACATTACCCATCGTCTGGTTGAGCTAGTAGGTAAAAGAAAATAACATCGCAACAAGTAATTAATTAAAATACGACCTAATAAAATTCCGTAACGAAGATATTGCACGAAGATGCCAGTTAATAGACTAATTAATCTTAGTACCACGTGTACTGGATAGCCAATATACTATGCCGTTACATGAAAGTGCATCATGCGGTATTATAATCAAGCAAATGAGTTCAGATTTAGAAACGAATTTTCGCGTATATCCCTGTGGTTTATCAATATGGCACCTAGTACCGTTATCCAATCAGAGGCGTTGAAATTCACTTTGGGTACAGCGATTCACGTCTGTCCTCAGAATTTGTATCAAAAATTCTTCACCGCAAGCCGTGTAATGCTCGACGAGGCCGTTCTGTACGCTCCATTTAATTTCCAATATTGTTTGGTCTTCCAGCTTAGCCAGCCAATTTATTTTTAAGGTCAGCGGTCAATTCTGTTGTGAGGCTGGGTTAGGCCGCGGTGTATACCTCGTGTAAACCAAAGTAGTACAAAAAACTGTAGACTAGACAAACATTATTGAAATGAAATGAAATGAAATTGTTTATTCTGTAAATAGGATATTGGAATCACTTTTACACGTCATATTAAAAAGTTGTAAAAATGAGCTAGATGAGGTCGGCGTTTCCTATCTGACTACTCTGAGAAGAAAGGCCGAAACAAACTCAGAGGTCACCGTCTCCTTTAAAGTCCAGACATAATCTTGGTCAGGCCATATGAGGACCATGTAGATTAGAGTCTGAAATGGTCTTTTGAGGAAAGAACCACACAGATTTGAGTGGACCTGTCCAGTCAGTGCAAGCATTTGTCAGTAATAGTGGAGCTCAACTCAGAACTTAAGGAGCTCAACGGATGGTCATAGATTTCAGATTCATGGATTTCAGTCATAGTTAGATGGTCCCATTTCACCTCATTTCACTGTGCCGTAAACACAATTATCGAGGCGATCAGAACATGCTGTAAAATATTATTAGTTTTCAAAAAACACTCTTTAACCTAAGCAAGGTATATTCGCACGAACCCAAGCTTTTATCAATCAATTACAGAATGCACTGCGGAATCTTTAATAGCTTCATACAATACCGTCTAAGCTATGCCGCTGTATAAAGATAATACCAAGCCTTAGAGAAGGCTTTATGGAAAATTTACACAAATGCCTCGTAAATAGCTGGCAAGCAATAAAGATCCTTCTAATGATCTTTATCTATGGATCGTCAGCTAACGCTCTCCGCACCGGTATCGACGAGTTGATATTTAAATAAGCTTTTCACACACTTTCATAGACTCATTTTTAGTGCTAACTCACACATTCTAGAATAGTTCACTTACTTGGGTGAGTATACAATAAGTACATCATCAAGATAATTGAAAGAATAAACAAAGGATTTAACAGTTGATTTGGTCTATTGTTTTAATGGGATTTGCGATATTTCCATGGGAAACGTTCTTGTGTAAGATATATCTACCTTTCATTAGTTCAGAAGCTCAGTAATTGAAGCACATCTTGATCTAACACGCGGATCAGATCGATTAACGCGAACGGTAAAAAGTGCGGGCGTGAACTTGTATTCAGTGTGTGATGACAGCGAATTGATTGTGTAAGACCCTAGAAATTATCAATACGTTATAATCTGTATTCAATATAATCATTATATTGTCCTTAACCTAAGAGTTGGTCCAATTTTCTTCCATACATCTCCATCAGCTGTCATGTCAGTGTTATTTTTTTTTTGCCAGTAATTATCATCAGCCTTTATCCCAATTTATTTGGGGTCGGCGCAACATGACCCTTCTTCTATACTTCGCTACTAGTCGTCATCTCGGTAGTCACCCCCGTTCTAGCCATATCATCTTGGACACAGTCCATCCATCGTTTCTTTGGTCTTCCCCTACTCTTATAGCCATCGACATTCATGCTCAAAATCATACCCAACCAAACCAAACCATATATTGTATACACATAAATACATTAACTGACGCCTTCATCCCATGGGGGTAGGCAGAAACTACAGAACGCTACCTGCTACGATCCAACGACGATGCGACGTTATATTACATTATTACCATATTTTGACCACCTATCCATTCGCATTTTTTATTATGTCCTTTTTTTAACAAATTTCTTGTAACATGGTCCTTATTTCTTGTTTCATAGACCTAAACAAAATTCTAAATAAATGAGGCGATGATAAAAAGCGGTGAATCTTGACGTCAGTAAAAACCAGTTAACCATTTAATCTAAACGTGGTGTAAAAAAGCAAAAGTATTGCAAATTCTTTGCTAATTTATTTACTTTTCACGAATTTACTGTCATTTCTTGATTAACTCTCGCTTAGTACGTGATGTCATCGACTCGAAGCTTTTCTTCTACTTGGTGCACATAACTGGGTAAAGAAATGCGTACTTACCGGATTTTATACTTTGTACTTATAATTTCAAATGGGTCCTTCCGGATCAAAGGACCAAAAGTAATGTTATAGTTGACTTATTCTATGAAAAAATGAAAAAATCTGTGAAGTATAATAATCTACTCAATAAAATCTTCTCCATAATCAAAATCTTAAAATCATTCACTGACAAACAACGGACAGCCTAAACCGCTGGGTCTTGGATCATGAAATTTGGAGCAGCGAAAGTCAGTACTAACGAAGGATTTTTGAAAATTAATTCCCTAAGTTTGTATGGAAGTCCCATCGGGCGCACGGCTTCTTATTTCTATAATTCACTTATGTGATTTGCATGTTCTTGATAAGAGTCTCGCCCTTTGCAACTTATCATTTATTTCTTCCTTTATGTTTACCCGTACCCTATAAACAGCTCTCTTTACAAATCTTATAATCTTTGCTCGTAAAATCGTCTCATTAGCGTCAGGCCTTGCTTCACAGCCTACTTTTGTTGTTACTGTAGTTCTACGATAACTGCAAAAAGAAGCTGTTTTGTTTCCACGTTTTAGTGATGATCCAATTAATCGAAGGTTTTGTTTTTATTTATACCTTTTTTTTTGTAGAAATTTTAGAGATTGTGGCTGGACACTTAGCCAACGATGATCTCAGTTGGTATTGCAACTGAGATCATCGTTGGCTAAGTGTCTGTATCGACTTTCATATTATTATATACTAGGTTCTGCCCGCGACTTCGTCCGCGTGTTACGGCCCCTGATCCACCGTATCGCTGTGTATCGCCCGCCCGCGCTATTATTTCGTTTTCGCTTAGCGTTCTTTCTGGATTTTCTTCTTTTTGCTCGGCTCCTAAGGGTCTTAGCGTGATTTTAAATAGCCAATACCTTCCTCAAGAATTGGGCTATCAAAAGCAATATTTTTTCAAATCCAACGTATGTACAGAGATAAGTTCAAACAAAAAACAAACTCTTCAGCTTTATTATATTAGTATAGATGTCAGGGACATCCCGAAAATTTGGCGTGGGTTTAACAGTCTGATCTCAGACAGATGCCCTGGCATTTCTGGCAAATAAGCTCAAAGGAATCGGGATTATTTGGGATGTTTGAAGAAGTCTTAACCTAAAACTAGATTTGGTTGCTGAAAATTTCAATAGATTCAAGTTATTTTGACGACTAGGTATTTTATGATAAAATCTATTTAGCACGTTCAACTGGCTGTCAAATCTACAAGCGATAAGAAATTCTAAACGCTACTACTCAAAAACAAAATCTAGTGATCAAAATTACGTAAAAGCAGATAATATGCAAGCATGTCTAAAATGACGGATTGCACAATTAAAGCCAGTGGCGACCGTGCCAAGTAGTGACTGATTTACCCGGCAGCCGCTCCACTTGCGACGGATAAACGCGGTTAACGGAATTTGTCGTTTTCACCGGACACCGGCATCATCCGAATCCGGAACACAAACGCAACAAAATATGCGTGAAAATGTTGAATAAACAGACGCCTTTTTATTTACCTGATTGTAAACTTAAAATTACCGTTTCGCACATGCTTCCCGTGCAGCACACTTTTCCGTCACGGCAGATTAACCTTTGCTCCTTACACAATTTGAACTATATTTGTGTGCACGTTTTTGGCATTGGGACTAGCGTTTAGGATCGGAAGTTTAAAATTCGCATCAAGCTTTAACATTGGTTTTGGATGCGTGCGTAGAGTATGAATGTTAAAAGGATGCATCAAAGAGTTCCTTGTTCACCACTACGAATGAGGTTTGTGTGCCAGACTTAAGACAGACTTTCAATTAAAATCTTTTATTGTAATTAACAAAAGTGTTCATTATTTTACTAGAAATAAGAATATGATTACATACATAGAATCACGCCTAGAAAATGTTGTAACAAACTGTGTCAGAAGACTACAAAATGAGACAAAATCTTTTCCCGATCCTCAGCTTATCAAAAGCAATGACTCAGTTGAAAGAAAGTAAAACATACGGAGATAACTCAATAAAGATTACTGTAGTGGGTATATCAGTCATATAAATCGTATCGTCCGATCGGCTTGCAAAAAGACCTCTTTTAGCCAGCGTACACTTTCAGTAGCAAGAAAGTACTTAAGATTACTGGGGCGCCAGCATTCCGCGAACTAAGTGCGTTATAATACTATACCAATATTGAAAGTTTTAAACAAATACTATTACTTAGCAAAATGTTTTATATTTTAATATTTAATGCTCAAATTGGAAAATGAGGCAGTGATTTCGTAGACAATCGAATTGAAAGTTGGTCAGTGGTTGCCATTACCATTAGTCGTGATTTGCTCAATCAATTATCGCTATTCAGAAATGCATTTTTGTGTCAGTGGGTAAAACTGTAATGGCTAACAAGCCGGAGTAATACAATAGATTGTACTATGGACGAGTTTCTCACCCGGCCAACAAATTACGACGGCTAATAGTAGCTTTTGAGCAGTCTTTGAGTGGACTACTTCTGATTGTCTCTGAGGTGTTAGTGTGTTAATTTGCTTGATGTAATAATGATAAGTGAGACGATGATAATCAGCGGCCTGTCAATGTTGGAGGACTTTGAAGATGTTGTTTCGAGACGTGTTTGAGTATACTTGTTGGTTGGACAAGTTTGAATTTTCGGAATCAGATTTTTGAAGCGATGTTGACCTACAGGTACCGGAGCGTCGCGTGGTTCAATTGTTTTTGGGCCATCGCTTTGGCGTAAAGGAGCTGTGTCAGGCTACATTTTGCGGAAAACTAGGTACCTAGATTTTGTCAAAAAAATCGGCTTTTAACATAAGTGGGCAAATATTCGGGGAAACCAGGTATTCGACTGTGAAAAACCTGAGAAAATGTACAGTCGCTAATTAAATCTCTCAGAAAGTCCATATCACATTCCCGACGTTGTGTCTCAGTAGGTACTTAGGTACGGATGTCCGGATGCAATACGTAGACCACTCCCGTTCCGTATTTTTACCGCGATAGTATCCTGCCAGACGTGTTACAAAGAAAGTTGAATGTTATAAGAAAAACCGTTCCGTTCCGCCTTCCATATTTGAAAAGCAATTTCCCGACAATTGATAGATAAAACTAACAACATGGAAGTAGCAATGAG
Source organism: Lithophane socia (assembly GCA_947522985.1). Classification (NCBI taxonomy): domain Eukaryota; kingdom Metazoa; phylum Arthropoda; class Insecta; order Lepidoptera; family Noctuidae; genus Lithophane; species Lithophane socia. Next base: position 6,976,229 of record OX383267.1, read on the forward strand.
GTTGTTTTTATTCTAAATAAATGCTACTTAATTTAACCTAAATCGTGTTTTTCCAAGCAAATGGCCTTTCATGTGTAGTGATTTTATTTAAACCGATGGCATAAAACAACACATTTCTCATAGCTTTGAAATTGAAAGACGTAAAGTATAAACTTGCTTGTAAGGATTTTCACATACGCCATAAAATATGTCGAAGCATATATTCCTTAGCGTTTGTGAGTTGAACATACAAGAACACCATTCGCATTTTTATTATAGCCGACGAAAAAAAGGAGAAGTTTCTCAAGACGACAGATATATATAATATATACATAATTATATTATTTTATGTTTAATTTTGGAATATTGTAACGGAAATGGTTTATAGGTTAAGCTCTCAAGTAATCATATATAGTGTGAGCGAAAGTATACTGCAAATACCGATAGGTATATGTAATCCCTTATAGCGCTTAAACTCCTAAGGTAAGCACCTATTGCTAGAGCTTATAACAGACAATACTTAAAAGCTCAAATCCAACAAAATCCAATTTATATCAAACCATACAGATTTATATGAGAATTTTCCAATAGAAACCCGATTATACTTTGCATGACATGGGCCTGAGCTGAAGACTTACTAGCATTACGCACGAAAGACTTCAAAGTTCACTAAATACTTGAATCTACATCCGTCGTCTTACTGAGGCAATGAAAGAGAATATAGAATATATAAACAACTTATCTCCTTCGTAAATTGCGGACACGGGGCGTTAAATAACAGATTTCTCTCAGCTTAGGGCTCAGTCACACGATCATATTTTGGCCGATTATCAAGATTGTTCATACGACAATAAGAATTAATTGTATGTCAGGGGGCACCATTAAACAGTCAGCCGTGCTATCTTGCAGATTGGCATATATTTTTATCACGGCATGAGCTTTCGTTACATATTTTTATATTTTCGTTATAAGAGCAGTGTTGGCCCAAGAGCAGTGGTGCCCCGACTTCATGAGCTTTCCTTATATTATTCTTGTTTCGCATATGATCCTAGAGAAGACAATTAAATAATCCCTAGTCCCCTTTAGAAGTAAAAACGATAAGTAATTGGTTTATACACGCAACACGTATGGTGCTACCGTTGTTTTGATAAATGCGTATAATATAACGGATACGCTTGAAAACCCTGAAGGGTAGAGCAGATGAGTTCATCCACCTTTAAGCTTAGATTGCTTCTGGTTGTTATAAAAGAAAAATATATAAATTATATGACCCAAAAAAAATGCGTTGCTTGAATGCAGGACCTCAGTTTCGTTCTAAATCTAAACCTTTTCCCTTTTTTTTTGTTTTCGGGGGGAAACCTTCAAAAGATGCCCGGTCTTGGGAGATAAGACCGAGGGTGTGGGATATTCACCTCACTAAAACCCCCGTTGGTATCCACCATCTGCACATAAGGGGGTACCTACTGTTACCTCTCAAAAGACCGATCCGAAACCCCCTGTGTAACGCCTGTTAGAGCACGTCTCTGGAGAGACAGTAACGGGTAAATTAAAACCTAAGACACGAATTACAAAATATAATTTACTAAAACAATTTCTCTATTGTAACTTATAACAAATTATTGCATGGTCAACTCCGACCCTTACATAGCTCCTAAGCCATACATTACCAACGTGTCAAATCTTGCGCACAGCCGCTATGTTTAAACCCACTATGTCGTTCACATTTGCATGCCCATAGCCGATTCGCGAATGTAAGAGAAACGTTTTAATGCTAATTGTAACTTGTACTTACCCTATAAAATAGGTTATTGTAACGTTACTAACCTAACATCCTTTCAGTAAATATGCACTATTGTTATCTGATGTTTAAATGACTTACACGTTCATATGTTGGTCCTTTAGCGGTCATGACATGTGTTCAATATTGATGGAGATTGTAGTACTGGGTGAATATAGCTTTGATCATATGAAAGTTAAGGAAATATTGTGTGTGTGTGATACTTCCACGTATTTTCTAAAAGAGTTATATTTCAGAAAATACGTGGAAGTATAGTTGAGACCTTAGCTCTAGCCTCCGGATTTTCGCGAATCTTTCCGTGGCTCAAAATTAATTGCGTTTGAGAAATTGGCCATAGTACTCGAACTAGAACGCACAGCAGTCTCGAATTAGAACAAAATTTGAATGAGAATTCATAATGATACAAGTCAGTTTTGAATGCAGAGGTACGAAAAGATTAAAAACAAAATCCCAGCCTTACAGCTTCGCACTGTTGTCAAAATCAATTAAGTCAAACACACCTCGGCTGCTCTCATTTACACTGTTACAGTAGCGGTAAGCTCTCACGTTACACTCAATTCATGCTATCTCTTATCAAATCTCCTGTGAAAATATCTCGCCTTTTACCATGGAACGTAAGATTTAAGTGCATACTCGTAAGCACTTGGCGCTGGAAAATTTGAAATTCGAGCGCCAGTGATCGATTATCCGAGTTTTCATTTAAGAGAATGCTCACATTTTTTCTTTGACATGTAATTTATTAAGTGCAATTCAAGTTACCACCGGAAAGACCTTAATTAATTTAAATATTATTTCTGCCATTTAATTTTATACGAGAAATGAAATGCGCCACAATTTCAGGTATTTTGATTGGTGTCAAAATTCCGCGATATTTGTGAAAATGTAAAAGTATCAGCGGTGGTTTAGTACCTGTTGCTACTTTCTACCAATCCTTACATATTATAAAACAAAGTCCTCCGCCGCGTCTGTCCGTCGTCCTGTTCGCGATAAACTCAAAAACTACTGCACCAATTTTCATGCTGTTTTCGCCTATGGAGGTTTTCACCAATGGATAGAGTGAATCTCTAGGAAGGTTTAAGTATATAATAACCGACATCCACGTGAACGAAGCCGCGGGCACCAGCTAGTTTGATACTAAACCAAGTCTTCAGGGAAGCAACTGCTTCCATATAAAACGCAACTTTTCACACTATCATATAATATTCGCAGATCATCTGTGGAAACTGGGAACTTCCTGCTATTAGTTAGTTGCACTAAAGTCACACACGGGTCCATTCTCATCACAATAATCAATGGCCACGGGGACTAACTGAACATAACGACGCGAGCCATAGCGTAATGGTGCGAACATAGAAAACACTTTTATTTTATTCCTGTTCAGATACGGATTCACTTTCCCATGAAAAGTGCAGAGATGATTGTGATTCTGTTAAGTTTTTGGAAATAAATACCTCATTTTCAACTTTCAGTTTTTATGCTATTTGGTCCTTTGAGCCGGAGCAGCTTACGTTAACCCAGACAGCGCAGGTTGGTCTAATTGGAAGAATCAATTTGCAAACTGCGAGTTAGTGATCATGTTTCTTTTACATAGCAATGGCTTCCAGTTTTGCATAAAAAGAGCGTCCATAATTTTGAAAATAATTTGATTGCAATTACTTGCATATCCATTAGTGAAACATCGTAATTATTTCTAGAATTCAACATGGACTATTAATGATGGCTTGATAATAGTCACACGTACAATTCAACAATACCTCCCCGCTTCCCAAGTCCATATCTGTCGGTTATTGAAGTCATTATCAAGAAGTTGTCCGTAATTACTGTTTAATGATTATTTTTGTACTTCCAAGTTACCGCGAATCAGTCGTGATTGACGTTAGATTGTTTGCGTAAAACATATCCAGTGATGTGAAAATAAACAAACGTGGAACTTTCCAATTGCGTAACTTTAAGAGGTAACCATTGGATACGGTTACGTAGAATACGTCTTAGTAAAAGCTTAAAGATTTCGGGGAGAGGCTTTTTCAGACGATGCACAGTTAGAATTCGTTAGCAGTGAATTTGTCATCTGTTACTTTGATTTGAAACTGAACTTCACTCGGATTGCTTCTATTCTTAAGATAAAGGTAGGTATGAAAAGTTGTTTAACCAAAAAGTTGTTTAACCAAAATGTAGTTCTTGAAACAAAAAAAAAACTTTTTTTGTTTTAAGAAAAACTTGATGAAGTACAATGTTATTTTTTTCAAAACCTGCTGATTCAGTGATTCTGATAGTTTATTAAACAAGTGAAGGTTTGTAAGAATCCTTAAAACGAAAACCGGACTTTCCCTGTCCTACGATCCTTATACACTTAACTAAATATCAACACTCCAGATTGACACGATAAAATTTGCATGCTGACTCTGTTGCAAGAGTGAAAATTGATTGTACGCCGTATAATTAAGCAGTGGAACGCGGTCGGTGTGACAGGCAGCCAGCCCGTGGGACCTACTCGACCCATTAACACGAATTGTGCGAGTGACAACGTTGTAAACAGAGTTATGTTGAATTAACAAACTAATGATAGGCTGAGAGATCAAGTCTTTAGTGAAATTGTGAATTTACGTAATTGACGTTTGGTCAATAATAGGATGATGTACACTGCTACAGGGATCTTTTGGCGCTTGAATGACGTTGACAGGGGGACGGTGTTGGTAAACATTTGTGTAATTGTTTTGAAAATGGAATAGAAAAAAAAACAAAATGGCGGTGTTAGTTTTGATTTGCCAAAATAATCTTGTAGCGCTATAAATGGATTTGCAATCATAAATGGAATAACAAAGTACCTCTGCTTCAACGTTGATTTGTTCATGTAAATTACTCTTGTAATAATAGGTTAAAATCGAAAATTGCTTCCTTAAGTAATTACAAATAATATAATTAACGCAACGTTTTTCTAAAGAAACTAGAATCCAACATTCCCGCCAGTCTATTCACATTCACATCATCGCTCCGGCGAGGCGTCATTAAAACGCGCCGTCTTACCAACCATTCGCTTTAGATGGAAAAACTTCAGTTCCTGAGTCTGGATGACGCTACGAAACGAAATAGATTCACGGGTGGTCGCCCTTAATGATTGCCGGCCACTAGGATACGTACAGTCAGCTCTGCAGATAAGGCAAGGCCAGGGTAGCCCGCAAAATTTAAATTACTTTTTACGTTTTTGACCTGCAAATTGCACATACATAAAACCTGTTTTATGTTGATCAAAATCTGATTCGCGACCGTAATAAATATGTAATAATATATAATAATGTATGTAACCTACTGAATCTAAAATCCTAAATAATCATTAAAATAATTAGTCCAACTCTCTTTGGTCAAATTACCTTATTGAATGACTATATTATGAAATCATGACAATTGGAGGCTATATGATCTTATATTCTTGATGATTGGAACGCGACCACGTACCGGAAGACGTAGCGTTGGAAGGCCCCCCACAAGGTGGACCGATGACCTGGTGAAGGCCGCGGGAATCCGCTGGATGCGAGAAGCTCAGAACCGAAGGTCGAAGTGGCGGTCCTTGCCTATGTCCAGGAGTGGACGTGTTTCGGCTAAAATATTGATGATGATGATTATAATGCTGTAAATACACATTTGTTACGGTCGCGATGAGCTGCGAATGGCAAAAACTTAAGAAAATTGGAATTTCGCAGGATACCTTAGCGCTTCCACCTTAAAAGGGCTGTGCATTAGTGTGCACAGCAGACACGCCTAGGTGAAGCCGGCGGCAATAAGTGTTAAGACTTCAATTTCGCGATGGTTCCTTGTAAATGCTAAATTATAGAAGGCATAAATTTCTCAGAAGCATCCGATTCAATTTACTTAGATTTATTATTCGAAATGTTACGTATTACCGTAACTTTGATAAATCTATCGTCTCATAAACAACACTTGACTAATTGAAATAGCTGTCTGCATCCAGCGAAGGTAGACTTGCAAGGAAGTAACAGAGCTTTGTTGAATAATTAAAGGTGTTCGCTTGAAATTGAGACTATCACCTTTGAACTTGCGATGTCCTCATTTGTCTAATGACACTCAGACGCTTGAAAATGTTTGTCCCATACATGGTCTAAATCGTTGACCGTTACTTCTATCCTAGCCTTTAAGGCTGCACGGTGATAAACGCAGACAAAATGTTGGTCTGCGGTTACAAACGCACTGAATCTCAATATCTACCTAGGCAGAAAATAATTTACGTCCGGCTAAGCCATTAGTGATAATTTTCCGTACGTTGCAATTGTTGAAAAAGCGATGCAGTTCTTGCGAGAAATCTCTGTGCTGTAAATGCCTTTTTACAAAAAAGTTAATACCAAACTAATTTGAAGTTTGCGTACATCTTAAATACATAGTAAGGTCTTAGAATTCTATATTTATAAAGGCTCTGAACCTAACGTCTTCTCTGCCGCAACTTGATTTAAGGCAACTGCGCCTTACCGTTTCTTATATTACCTCAAAGACCGTTAAACCTGGTACGATATCTTCGGAAAAGTTATTCGAGTGTACATTCGATGTTGGTCGTGTTCGCTTATTTATGTTATGTCTCTCAATGTGCACTAAAGATTCACGACGTCAGTTTGTCGTCTTATTTGTGCAGCTGACGTTACTTTAGTCACGAGTGGAGTTATTCGCTATTCAATTACTCCGCGCAGTAAGACATGGGTAGGATATGATGTGGCTGAATTAAGGGCGTGTGCTACAGAGATAATAATGTTCAAGTAACATCTCTAGATGTAATTAGATCTCATTGGAATTGGCTTTTCAAAATATAATAATCTACTTTCGTTTTCTTTTGCGTTTAGATAGATAGGTATGTTCATCTATTTTGGTATTTATTCAACTTCTTCTTCTCAGCGTATCGATGGCAATTTAAATAGACTCGGCCCAGAATTCCGCTTCGTGTTTGGCGCCATCACTAACGTCCATCAGTTTCTGTAACGAGCAGCTGACAGGACACACAGGACATGATATTAAGTGACCCATCGTTTGTGGAACAGCACCACAGTTACACTCCGAGGCGGAGTCATCAATGAATCTCCACCTGAACAGGTTTTCATTTATTAAACTACGATGTTATTACCTCTTGTGAAGTCGGTTTAATTACAAATCTGGAAACCCGCAATGCGATTGTATTGAGGAATTTCTAAACACAGTTTTACGTGGCCTCCTGTGGAGATGTAAAGGCAAGATCATCGCTGCGTGTATTTAATTGTGAACCTTAGATGCAAAAGGATAGAGATGATAACGTAACAGCGATAAGCAACAATCATTGACTGATTATTGTTAATACCGAAATCACAAATTGTTGAACTGTTATACAGTTCAGTTTGAGGAAATTGAACCTCCCTACTCTACCAATTGTTATTTGAATTTGAAACATTGTCAAAAATCGACTTGAGCTTCGGCGATTGAACCTTTTTAGTATGAATACAATTACCTGTTTCTATTAGTGGAATCTTGGTGCCTCATAAGAAGGATAGATGTCCAGGAATATAGGTCTAAATGCGGGCTTTTTACGCCAGACTTTTCTAACTAGTCTCAAAGGACCACAAAATGCTACAAAATAGCTTACATCCGCACTAAATATCATAATCATCGTACCAAAGAGGTATTCCTGAAGCCACAAGCCGCAATCTCGAAAAATTATATCATAAATGTTAGAAAAAGAAAAAAGAAAAGAGATTAGCCATAAGTACTTAATATAATGTTGTACGAAGGCACTTAGTAATACCACAACACTGTTGCAACTTTCACGGCACATCAGGGATGTTATAACTTAACTTTTGTGGCGAAATGATGGAGTCATACAAAAATACACACAAAACTGACCGCGGTCTACGCATTTCACTTTCGACAAAAAACCCCAGTCGTGACAATAACAGAATAAAACTGATTGTGTGAGTGAGAAATTCGATTAGTCTTTTAGAATTAGAATTACCAAATTATATTTTCATGGAATAAAGTAAAAGCATTAGGCTTTTAGGCCACTGTGGGGTGGGAATTAGGAAAAAAAATCAATACTGCGAAAATATCACAATACACACATAATTTGCTTACCTACTAACCTCTAATCTCGTTACTTTTAATGCCATCATCCAGAACATGAAACGGTACTCAAAATAATGTTGACCAGACACAGCCTAGATTGTCCACTATGTATTGTCATCGTAAAATGAAATCTAAGAAGTGAGCCAAAATAGTGTGTCGTTGTCAACCCGTGCGAGGCGTAAGAATCAATTAAAGAAATTCAATTTCTATGGTGTACGTCGCCATAATGTTTTAACTGGGCGAAGAAAATTGCAAATGGCCGCTACTTGTGCCCAATTATAATGAACCCAACATAATATGTTGAGTAGGCTTGAAAACGTGAGGAAAGCACGTATTTTTGACATTATTGGAACTTGTTATCCTGTTGCTGTGCAACATAATATCGTATCGTATGTTTATAATAAAACTTAGAGTCGTAGACCACGTAGACTACTGTAACAGCGACATATTATAAGCGACAATAACAGGCTTACTAAGATTATCTACTAGGGTTCATTTTCGTTTTATCAGCGTTGGTCCCAAAAAAGTTGTTTATACTCGTGATTCGTGAGAGACACCCTGGAACATTGCCAATTAATTTAAAATCAGCCAGTATAAATAACCTCGGCTGTCTGTCTGTAATCAAAGGTAGGTAAGTACGTAATTACTGCTTATTTTTCAAGAAATTTCTACTGCTACTTTCCTACTCTTCAAGTTACATAAACACGAACAAATGATTTTTCTTTACCAATTAAAAAGCTGCTGTACGATAATAAATCTCTCGTCAGTGTTATGAAAGAAGTCGAAGAAAGGGCTCCAATTCGTCACCGCTCTAACGATGAAATGTCAGTTTAGAAACTTCAAGAAAAGAAAACTAATTGAATTAAATTGCCATTTGTCATTTGCATGTCGATTGGTCGACTTAGAAAAAGAAGGAGGCTGTCAATTGGTCGCATGCCTGTGTGGTGCTTTTTATGTATGTAAACTGATTACACAAGGTGGACGTGACCAATTTGCAGTTATTTTTTTAATTGAAAGAGAATTGGTCCCATTTGATCGAAAAAGGCTTTGTATTTTAATCAGGTTATTCTTCTAGAACTTTAGAAAAACTCAGTCTATTGATAGAAAATGTGTTTTATCCAACTTGGCCAAGTCTCGTTAAGTCAAGATAGTCTCGTTTGTTTTAAAAATTCAAAAATTGACTTTTGCAATTGGTTTTCCAAAAGGGTTTTAAATACACACTACACATACACACGCACACAACCCCACACACTTATATGCACACACAAACACACACCCACAGCGCAACCCCGACGTTAACCATTGCTATTTTCTTTTTTGTGTCGTAAGAATGTTTTATTTTATTTTCACTTAATTTTGTTTATGGAAAATGTGTAATAATTATATAAAATCCTCAAACTGCAATGTAACCTTTATAACTTTGGAAAATTCGCACTCCAGAGCCACAAGATACAAGCGACGCCAAGTTTGTGGCTCACCGAATAATTATGTCACATTGTATTGATACGTTTTGATGAATAAACTTATTAAACCTTTCAAGAAAGAAGAAGAAGTGCCTTTTTGTAACCCTTGGCAATTTGATAAAACTATTACTTTTTCACCCTTCATTATTGTTACCAACAAATTGTAACTCCAATAAATTTAACGTAATGCCTAACATTGAATGCGTTTTTACGCGTTAAAAAAACTCATTTATATTGCGAATTAGTGGAATAAGGCGAGCTTTTTCCCGAGCCATTTGTTACGTTATTATATCGTAATTTCTGATTAGTTACACTCTATGGTGCAGGCCTATTCGGTGAGACATCTTGTCTTTACTAGCCCAGTCGATTAACTGTACATCTCAGGTATTATAGTTGCTATTTTTAGTTTTTTTCCCACCGTTGGGCGAATAAAATAAGTTGAAATGCGATTTGAAGAGGAAAACTTTTGACACGATCCGGCTGGTGACCTTGTCGAATTATTTTACGGTACATCACAGTTCATAAAACATGAATTCATGATTCTGCTTCGAAGTTCTCCTTAAGTCGTATACTCCTCTCCAATAAGTCGAGGCAGACCTTACACATTTTTCTCATTTCTTACTTATATGCTTTACTTTTATTATACCTAAGTGAGCGCTGTCTTATAAATCTGCCTAGCCTTTTCCCAACTGTGTTGGGGGTCGGCTTCCAGTCTAACCGGATGCAGCTAAATACCAGTATTTTATATAGAGCGGCTACATAAGTAACCTCCACAACCCAGTAACTGGGTAATATGATACCCCTTGGTAAGACTGGTTCTCAGACTTTCGGGCTTCTGACGACCCGTGATGAATGTCAAAGATCCACGAATGCCAGCCGGGACCAACGGCTTAACGTGCTTTCCGAGGCCCGGAGGAGTCTTGGTATGTAAAGATGGTCACATATCCACCGACCAACCCCGGTAAGCGTAGCTTAACTTCATGGATTGACCCGTGCGGCTGTTATTACTTAGCGACGAGCTACTCACTTAGCACAAGCTGTCTCTTGCCATTTTATTATTTCCTCCATAGACGCGTAATTTTAGCTAACACGTACACCATTTCTCCAGCTATTTATTCGCTTAAGATAAACTAAATCGTGACCAGATACTTTGACGCCGTAAAAAGCATGATTGGATCTTTATTAGCAAAATGTATGTCGATTTTGTTGACGATTAATACGTAATTCAAAGAAAATATGAGTACAAAGTGCCGTTTTTGTAAAAAGGTAACTAATCTGTCATAGTCACGTTTCTGATTGCAAAATGATAACAGGCGGACGATCTGTAGTTTTTAGTCATAAATATTTAAAAAAACTGCCGTTTTCTTAGTTGTATTGTAGAATACAGTTAAAAGATATTGTTCTAAACAGAACGTTTATGTTCGTCATCGTTGGCAGCCGAGTTCTCCACCCACTGCTGACTATAGGCCTCCTTCCTTTTGTACCATGCTTCCCTGGTCTGTGCGAGTCTCATCTAGGTCTTCCCCGCGATCTCTTGTAGGTCGTCCAACCATCTTACCGGGCTATTGGTCTGCAAACGCTCCTAGCGTTTCTCGGCAACCACGAACGATGTGACGACATTTTTTTTTCCTGGAAAGAGTCTGTTATCTTCGATGTTTAAAAAAAAGTGGCCAGTACCGCCTATTGGTTTATTGGCTGCTTATGAGTAATGTGTTTATCTGTAGGATTAGCGCACATAACTCTTGGTATCACGCGATAATGTCACAGATCATTAACTTATTGCTACACGTAGTTCATGCGGCGCGGACGCATTTCACAATCTCGAGAATTTGTTTAGTGCCTGTCTGCAGAGATCTCCATATTTTCCGATGCGTACTGCTGTTTTAATAGCTTGTTGATTTTCAATCAATAAAATGGTGACAAGTTGAAATTGTGAAGATTCTAGATTAACGCAAATAAAGCATGGTAATTCAGTTTAATTTGAAAAATTGTATTGAATTAATTGTATTTAAATCTAATTGTATTGACACTTTTTGTTGATAGAATAGAATATAATACTGCCCGTACACTCGCCCGCCCGCCTTGTCCGTGCCGTATACTGCCTGTTCTGTTGAATCTCCTAATCACTGAAAACGAAGAGAAATAATCTGGAAGACTGTTCACCTAGTACTGTCCCCCCAGGTTATGAGCCCAGTATCTCGACTAACGTCCATATTAAATTCAGAATATAATAATATTTCCTCAGAATAAGTACACCCAGTACGGAACACCATCCAATAGCGTGCCCTTACGCATCCGCGCATACGCGCAGCCGCGTGGACGTAATTGTTCGCAAATTGGTGCGTAATAATGATGAAAATCTCGCCGTTGCACCGTCCGTCTGTTGCACTTGCATGTTGCATGTCAATGATCCCGTATCCGAACGATCTTAGAACAAAAAATGTATTACTAGTTGTAGTGATTGCGTATTTCAGCACATGTTTCACACGCCAGAATGTTTTATCGCGCCTGCATTGCGCACGCGTTGATATCTACGATCAATTGTGATTTACTTGCTTTGAGATGCCGCTGTGATACGGTCGACTAGTTGAATGTTTGCGTTCCTAATCATGAGCTATTATTAAAAGTGAGGATTCTATAAATGTTTTGTACCTTTTAACAATGGCAGAAGAATGTGAAAATGTGAAGAGCCAGATAAAATATAGGTACATAGAAAGAGGTAATTTAATAATTAATTAACGTAATTTTCTAGTTATTTCACTGTGTATTTATATAATATTACGTACCTACGTAATGTTAATTCTACATCATCATCAGCATATCTTCCCGACAGACCGTGGAGAGAGAGATAATAAGAACCATAATGATTACCTACGCTTAGTAGGAGGATTAGTTACCGCAGTCTGATATTAGTAAGTAATGCAAGTCCGACTACAAAGACCAATAGAAAATTTAGAAGACTAAGGTCGTACCATTTCTATATCTATACATAATATAGACTTGTAGTTATGCGAACAGTAGATCTCGCTAGCACAAACTTTTTTGCAGCAGTTAATACTAACAATGATTTTTTTTTTGCCTCCTTTTAGTGATTTCTGAAGAAAAAAAAACAGAATTCTCTAGTTTTGTGATAAGAAGGTGGTCCCAGGTGCTTCTTCATCCAGCTTTGTTCAGGTAAAGGCCTGAGAATATCCTCCTAGATTCGGCTATCTAGTGTTGCGACTATGACAAACAAAAATAAGGTACAACCCTAGCGAAGGAACCCGAGTCTCAGTCTCAATTGAGAAAAATAATAGGGGAGAAGTTGCTTTTCGTGTTTGTTTGTATGTCCGCATTGTCCGCGTTGTTCTTCTAAACCACGCAATAGATTTTGATGAGGTTTTCACTATAGTTTAGAGAATTTATTCCGGAAGGTTTATGTGTATAATACGATACTATTAAAGTTATATATAATTAAGAAATCTGGATGTTTTGTGAAGTCGTAAAAACCATGCGAAACAGAAGTGAGTAGCTAGTAAACAATAGATAAACAAAACAATGATAAAATTGATATCGAAACATTTATTCATTTCCTTTCAATAATTTAACTTATTGTATACCTATACATAATAAAACAAAAAAGGAAGACATACCACGTCGCAGGTATCATTTTACAAACACCAACATTCTATCATATTTACATAGATACAGCGTTATTAAAACTTCCAGGAGTTTTCTACACAACACTAGTTAGAGAAAACTATCGCCAATAATATTATAAAACATTTTGTCACTGGTATTAATCCATCCATACATGCTTCATTAAAACTATACATTTATTTCATTTTAAAAAACAAAGTCTCACTTATTAGTGATGTGTATTAGCAAATATTATAACTGGTATCAGTCGATACTAAAACACAATTCTATAAGTTATTTAAAATGTCATTTAAAACTTACAACCTTAAGATATGGCTATCAAATAACTCGTTTTCGTATAACAAAAAATATCATTATACAATTTGTTAACATAAACAAAACAATGAACATAACGTTGCCTTCTTGACTGGAATGGAAGACTCGGAACAAACGCAACAAACTACGTAAGTATGGCAAGTAAATAATTAAAATATGAAAAATAATAATTTAAACTAAACGTTTGGAATGATTCGACTTACCCTAAAATTATTTACACGATTATAACAGAAACAGTGCGTAATACAAAGTACTTAAATAAGATATTTACAGTATCTGTATCACTTAAATATCGTTGTACATTACAATAAAATTAGAAGCTTAATCTTTTGTTCGTTAATTTGATCGTGTCACATGGACTAGCGTACGAACAAACGATCATCGATAATCGGTATCGGTATCCGAGACCGTAAATAAACATCAATGTCATTTAAATTATTTAACAAAGTCATTCTTTTTAAAACCAAACATGCTTAACACTTTTGTACTAAACAGGTAATGAGCAAAGCAAACTTCGTTGTGTGCTCGTGGAAGCTGTGGAGCGCGTTCAATGTACAGTTTTAAGTACATTTCCAGCTGAATCACACAATGTTGAGGGTTGGTATTGGTTGTTGATATTCAATCTTTATCCCCTACGAATCTGTAGGCGTCGGGGGGAGGCTCGGGCATGCAGTACCCGTGGTAGGTGCGGATGTCTTCTGCTGCGTACGTGATGCCTGCTAAGACTCCCGTCTCCGTGTGATGCCTGGGGCAGGTATGGCCTCGAGGACATTGGCAGATGGTGTTGGCATTCACTTCGTCTATTTGTTCATGTCGCCGCCTCGCACTGAACAGTTTGCATGGCTCCTTTCTTGAACAACGCAACCTCTGTAAAAAGAAGACAAAGAAAATTGTAACAAACCAAGCAAACCTATTTTGATTCATTTAGAAAAAAAAACTCGTTATTTTCATCAGGTAAGTTAAACTTTGAGTTTAGTTGTACTAACGAAAGTACTACCTACTACTGCCACCTAACGTCGCTTACTCGAACTAAAAACGAAAGGTAAAGTCCAAAGGCAAGGTAAAACTTACGCTTTGCGGAGAGCACGCAAACTGGTACTGGTTCCCCTGTTCCCCGCTAGGTGTCGTGTACGGCAGTTTCTTCAACAGATACGTCACGGAGAGCTTAGGACAATGACAGTTGACGATCTGCTGAGTCGCATTGCTGTCAGGAAACGAGTAGATGATCCAGGCAGCATCCTTGAAGTACTTGCATTTTGGTAAACGTTTGACAGGCTCACACGTCTTGTAGAGCGTCGTCTTGTCTGATAACGTGTGGTTGTCATCACTCGTGAGGTCGCTGTAATGAGAAGAGTCACAAATTAGATGATGTTCATTTGTTTTACTTAAGAAAATTTAACAGATTTGAAAATGATAGTACAGTTTCTGGTATCCGATGAATTTAAGCCCGTTAGAAGGGGATTCGTGAAACCATACTACAGATACCAATGACTCAGGGATTTTTATATTTTATGCTAGACTTAATTCTGAGCAAATTGGAATACCTTTACAGACTCGTCACCCTATAGATTAGATATCAAACCCAGATTAGAAAGTAGACGAGATACATTCATTTCTTCTAGCTAAATGTAGACTTCCATCATAAAATAAGGATTTATTTCGGATAATCCGTTGGAGCGTACAGTTCTTTTGTAGTTTTTTTATCGAATCTTAACTCATTGACAAAAAGCGACGCACCTAACTCAACAACGTCACTATAGCCAGAAAAAAGAACAGCTTGAGGCCAAGATACTAATAATAAGATATAACCAACCTAATGCTCAAAAACTAAAGACATTTAAATAATGGCCTCGAGCGCCATCCATTCACTATAATTTGATCTTCAAAAGGGGAACTGTCAAAGGTTGGAATAATGATCAGACATTTGAATATATTCTGCCTTTTCAAAGAGTCAATGGGGATAATAATTTTGCAATTGCCTATTTTTTTATTTGTCTTAGATGAAGATGTATTACGCGTATTTGATTGAGACAGTTTTGATGCATGTAGGTGATTCTGAATAGATATATCAAGGTTTAGTTAAAATACTCGTCGACATGGGCGTACCGAGAGGGGGGCAGGGGCAGTTGCCCCCCCCCCCTGGAAATCTCGCAGAACATGTATGAACTCGCCTAATTACTAATCAAAGTGTAAACGGGGCCTTATGCTCTAACTTTTGAATAAACCGCGCAGTAGACACTGACAAAATGCACGGTGCAATTGCCAAAAAACCCCGCGCGACGATGGCACACTACACTACATATACCTAATGTTTCATGTAGGTGTGTTTGTGGTGTGTATGACAAAACAGCCGCGGACGATCCGACCTAAAAAATCTGACTTGCCCTAGGCCAGAAGCTGGGTACGCCCATGCTCGTCGATAAATGAAGTTAAGCAAAATGAAGTGCAGCTAAACTGGCTTGAAGCCCATAATTAACTCAATAGACAAAAAGTAGTGGTTGGGAAAGGAAATAAAATAAAATACGAAGTAATTTGCACTTCCTAACTCTCGTTGGAAAAGTAAAAGGACTCGGACCATGGTGGCACAGTATAAACGATACCTAAGTCAACGAAGCTAAGCTCCGCGTAGACGAAAAAATAAAGTTCATGTGTGGGTTCTCCCAAATATTTAACGTAACAAACAATACTGACCTAGAGCACGGTCTATGCCCCAAACAGCGACACTTCCTCTCGATCCAGGGCTGTGTCGCATCGTATAGGTCCACTTTACTGCACACCTGTCTTGGCCTGCAGTCTGGAAGGTCGTCTTCTGAACCCTGGAATGGAAGAAAAAACAAATGAGTTATGTTTAAAGACCAACTCCATCAAAGTGACTTTGGTTTAGTTTTAATTATGGTAGTTGATAACCAAACAGAGATTTCTATAAAAGGGAGGTATGAAATACCAACATAAGTAGTCACGATTGGCAAAACAATAAAAGCATTAATAAAAGTCGTAAATTTGAAACAGGTTTCGCCTCTTTCAAGAAACATTTTCCCTAACAAAGTAGTCAATAACGCAGAACCAGGCATAACCGAACACAATAACATACAAACATGACCCAATCATTTCACCAGCGTGTGTACGATGTTCGGTATGCACGGAACCGATCAAAATTCGCGTGCATTGTTTACCATTCAACTCGCGTCGCATACTAAATCAATCGGTACATTCGTACAATTCGACACGTCAAAGAATACGAAAATTCTAAAAGAATCAATCATCGCCACAAAAGAAGTTGGCGTGGGAAAAATGGAAGGTGTTCCAGGACACCTGCCTAGGAAACATAATGAAAAAGATTATGAACGAGGCCAAATCGATGTTAATCATAACGTTCCGTAAAGGAATTACAATATGAACAAGTGCTCTGGTCCTTTTAGTTTTTTGCTTCCAAAAGGACCATCGGTCGTACTTCCGACCGGAAGACGTGCCATTCGGCAACCTGTTAGCTGTGGGAACATTTTTTCTGCGAAGACTTGCAGGGCTACTGCTCACAACTCGTAATAAATGACTATGTTTAATTGGAAACGGTCGACATCCGATGAATCGCTTTAATTTCCTTTGCTTTTTGTTTAAGTACCGTTTAGTGCCAAAGTGCAATTAACGATGATGTTATTGATAATTTTATGCGAATGGTCGTCTAATTAATAATCATGTTTTTAAATTGTAAAACAATCATCATCTCATGTCTCATAGTAACTTTGTAGAAAGAAAATAGCCAATGATGTATTAGAATATATTACCTATGTTGTTTTATAAGGAAAAATGGTTTGAAATAAACTTATCGAACAAAGTTAAACCAGTCCGTTCCTTCCATTTAAATTCTGTTCACAACTTCGACAGCCCTGTTCACGCATAGTTGTGAAAAAAGTATGTATATTTTTTTCGTTGTTCCGGATATGCTTCCCGTTTCTTGGGTATTGCGATAGATTTCGCGGAAACGGCCTCAGTTGGATCTCCTAAACACCGGATACAGCCCTTTTGTGTAACAAACAAAAAGTACAACGCATAGACACAATGTATGGGTTGTTGACTTACTTCGTCAAGAGTTTGCCTTTATTTAACGGAGTCTCGCTGTCGACCTGAATGCTAATGCAGGTTGTAAGAAAATTACATTTCGGACGGTCCTCATTGAATTTCTAATAAGGCTGACAAAAAATTGACAATAGTACGCACTACGGTGTACTAAACAGTTTTATTAATGTTGTGAGTTTCAAGAAATGAGGATGTTTTGAAAGACAGTTACGCGATTATCGCTAAGTGGTCGCATGTCGCTGATGTATTCAAGAATACACGATCAACGATCACGAATTATACGAAAGAATTGCCATTTGTAATGCCCAAGGAATCGAAGGATTCTTTCTAGATTTTTTGGAAACGACTGAGACACAGACAGCGCTTAAGGCGACAGTACCAAAGTACATTTTTGTCTCCTTTTCTAGATTCAGAATTACCAGGACTTGATTTTCATATAAATTGTGACTCTCATCCAGTGTCCTTAAGGTTTGAAACGTTGTGAAGTATTATTTTAATGATGAGGTCCAACTATAAACGAAGGGCGATAAGCGTTAAGCTTAAATCCTATCATTCTTAAGGTTCCTAAGCTTTATTTGGTCAGCTCCTACGCTCCAGCTCCCCTGTTTTTCATATTAAGTCAGACTTTAGCTGTTCAGCCTCTTTCCTCCGCCTACCTCAACAAACGTGTACCTATCTGTTTAGATTACTATTTTAACAGGTACCCAAAATATATTGTGTTCATAAGTAAGAGACATAACATAACTAAGACTGCATACTGCAAGCCAAGCATTAAAAATATGGCCCTGTGCCCCAAAAGGGGTTGGTCGCATGAATCGCAACATGTCTCAACGTTTAAACCCTAACAATGCGATACTCTAGCTTGCCAGTAACCTAACCACTGCCTAAGTCCCTTAGCGGGTGTGAGGTGCGGGGGCCGGAGGGCGCGGCATCCGGTCCATCGAACAGGTGGCGCGCGCGCCGCGCCCACACTAATAAAATAATTTGTTACCACCGCCGACCTTCCACAACCTTCTCCGTAAAGCTGGCTCTTTCTTGCGTAGGCGTTACGTATGTTGCTGTCTTGCTCGCACTGTTTCAGTTTAAGATGCTGGATGCTGAAGGAAATTCCGAAAGTTGAGGCTATTGTGATAATGAAACAAATGAAAAGTTTGCATTTAAAAGCTGATTTTCGAGTTTCATTAATGCTTACATGAAATCTGTATATTATGCAAGCTATTGCAAAAATAAACTGAAGAGTCGAAAGTAAATAAAGAACTTGTTTCACTTCATGTCATTTCTGAAAATCTATTTGTCTCAATTCATTTGCATACGAAATAAAACCCCCATGATCTAATTCGGTCAACTCATTCAGAATTAGGGCCCTTTATATAATATTTTTGAGGTGATGTTCGTCAATTCATTCGTTTTCATTTAAAATTAGGGGAGACGGTCGCATAATGTTTGCTAGAGGGAGAAAATTATATAAAGAGGTTAATGGGGCCCAATGATAAATTATTCATCATGTTATTTGAATTTATTAACTTATCTTCGTTTGTTCATTTAACGTTTTTGTTCTGTTTTGGGTTAGTTTCTGTTTTAGTCTCTAAGGACCAGAAAATTTAACAACATCAATAAATCGTTTTTTTTTACAAATTGATTTTGTTTAGTAGGCATGTTTCTGCCAACAAAATATCGCGTTACATATAACTATTAGTTCATGCAAAAAAAAAGTCGTTAAACCTCGAGAAACCCTAATCAAACTCAACTTCCACCTGCCTGCTATAATTTAAGATATCAGTTAAAATCGCTCCCGAATCCGTAGCTCTAACATTAATATCTTCTCGTATAATTAAAGGTCCGAAACGGCAGTGTATCTTTTATACATATTATAAATTAAAGTCGATTTTCGTGTCTGTTTGTGCGACCGCGTTGTACTTTTAAACTACGCAACGGATTTTGATGCAGTTTTCGCCATAATTCAGAGAATTTATTCCAGATTAAGATTATTTTAAATTCATAATAGACATTATTTATCTCGATGTTATGGCATGTCGCCATTGCACCCATGCGAAGCAAGGGCGGGTCGCTAGTATTCAATAAATTATAAATAACGATTTGTTAGCCGCCGGCCACCGGTCCGGATGCTGACCGTTCCGGGAACACAGGTAGCCGAGAAATTACTAATCCGAGTAATTACCCCATAGCCGACGGTCACATGTTATTTATTACTTTTGTAATTAGTGTTTTGCCTGTAGTTAAGGCTATTAGCGATCGGCTAAAATGTATAGAGCGTTAGATATGATTTTAATTTGTTTGGTCGCTCGAATCAAATATTTTCTAAATTTTAATTCTGTTCATAGACTACAGACACTTTAGGTGACTGAAGCCTACCTGAGGGCAATTTGATACATTTGTTTTAATAATTTAAATCAGTACAAAAACAATGTTAATAAACAACGAGTAACGTATAAAACATGAGCTTTCAATAAAAAATAAAGTTATAAAAACTAAAGAGCCTATAAAACTAATTTAAATTGCCAAAATCATTTTATTGAGCAATAAATCGTAGGCATTTAACCGACACATATAATCAAAATATTTATATTATACCATTTTAATTTTACTACACTCCATAAATCAGTAAACGCGTAATTAAAAGCATAATTATTCATAGGCCGTGAGTTTTACCCGTATAAGGCACGGTCCAAACCCGCGTTTAAAAGACATCAACGGCTCACGTATCAGAAATGTTAGCTTGTAGTATATCAATGAATGAACGCACGCGCCTCTAATCGTCACTGTGGTCGTAATTGTATACAGTGATACACACATTGTCACACATATGTGTCCAATGACACCGGCAGTTATGAAACAACTTGTATAATGTTCATACGTTATTATGCCTACGCGAATGTAAACAATTTTATTTAAACGGCAACTTGCGGTAAATAGAATTGGAATCGAGTATTACTACGGGTTTATTTTCCGCACATTATTTAACGAAAACGAATTCGAAGTTGTTGCTAACAAAATCAAAACCAGACCATGTTTAATATTTAAAAATAAATTCAGTAACATTGTTAGCTTACACATGCCATAAGTATGTCATTTTAAAAGACGTAATTTTCAATGGGATTCCCCTCCATTCACAAAATTAACATATTCAACTGAATGATAACCCTCCGAATCCACAGACAATTTCGCTCAAGGGGAGCATCGTATAAAGAGCACTGAAAAGCAACTCTCGAACGAACTTCCTCAAATTACAACTACAACACACATCCGCAACGGTTGCATCATTTCGAAAAGTCTTAACCGCCCACATGAGGAGTTTACTTGCGACGTTTTGGTCCGGAGGTGTTGGTATAATGTCTAAGCATACAGGCGTCCCCATTGTGGGCCAGGGCATCCGGAGCGGTCCATTGACGACACACGTGGTTGCCCCTTGAGACGGAAGCCAGGCCCAGTTCGTCTTCCACGTTAATCCCGCTCGAGTGTCGCCTACTTGAGTCTTGTGTTTGACTTGAGTGGGAATTGTCTGAAGACCTTCGGTTTTTAGGGCACGGAGATTTCTACATGTCTGATATTATAAAACGAATTGTTGGGCAGCTTTGTCATTATTTTCTCTAGAATTAATTGTCAAAGCGATATTATTTGTATGAAGTAATTATACTGCATCCACAATGTGTTCTCTTAATTCTGTTTCAAGATCTAAATGGTCAGACCCTATATCATCTTCATCTCTAATTACATTAATTTATAAACTTCCTTCATCTCAATACTTCCGAATAAGACCAAGAGTTCATCAAAAAAGTTGGATCTAAACAAAAACTGACAAGATTCGATCTGTGTTTATTTTTGAACCGCGGCGAGGGTGTTTAGTGTTTTTGTGGCGTAACGCAGGTGTCTCGAGTTCTCCTCTCAAGCTTATTGGCCTTTTTTGTTTAATATTCCCTAGTGCTGAGTGTACAGACCTGTCTGTTTAAGGCAGGTCTTAATTTTTGAGTCTGACTTCTTTGTAATTTTTCCTGTTTGAGATTCTTGTGTGAACTTTGTTAAACTAATTTGTATGTTTGACGTCTTTGATGGTGAATTTTGAGATCTTAAGCCATATTGTAGCCTAGTTATTGCAACATTCGAGAACGATACACTTCCCAGAAAGCGCTGCTATTTTGCAAATTCTCCAAAAATAAAAGGACACAGTTGTAGAGATGGCAGCAAATCTAGATTTAAACTCTGAGCTTTAACTTTCCCAACATTGTATCCCGGCTTTACCCGCGTCCCGGCGAGGTCATTTTTTACCATCGCTTTTCTTTGTTGACGCGTGTCCCACTGTCACGCTTTTTGTCCGTCCCAGCCGTGGCGAAGCGTAAATTATCTCATTATTTCTATTGATTTTATTTTTCTTTAAATCCGGCTTGTGAGATGACTTTATTTTATATTTTTGTTGTAAGATTAGTTCAGCTTAAAGTTTAGTTTGTCCAAACACAGCTCTAATATCTTCATTACATGCTTGTACTTGTTTTTAGGGTTTCGAAAAAAAAATCAATTTCACTTCAGTCAGTTCATTTTCATCGTTTGCAAAAACTGTCTTTAAATTCTTCGATCTAAATTCCAAACGTATGTTGCTGCAGTTTGCATTGTAATTTTATTTAAATATCGTTACGTGCATAAGTTTTATTGTCCGTATAACTTGAGCTTTATTCCCGTTACGTCCGCTCCGTCGCATGCTATCTTGTGTCCTTTGCATTAAATAGAGACCTTGCAATGAAGAGGCGTTATATGCGTTGCTACTTTTAGTTATCGTCATTCAAGAGCTGCAATTCGATAAAATCTCTGTTTACCACGTCGTTGTAAGGCTCCTATTAATATTATTGTCTTTTATATTTTTGTCTGAAGCTTTAGTGTCTTTAGAATATTTTTCTCATACATCCCTGTGTTAAAATGGCTGCAGACAATTATTAGCAAGATCGTTAAGGATTTTGTTATTAACATCAGAGTCGCCAGTAATATGCGAGACGTCATTGACACTCATCGTTTAATTATGCTAAAGCAAAGTGTTTTCATTTACATAAATGTGTTCATTTAACTTTATAGTTTTCTCATTATATTTATTTCTTGTTGCTCGGTTTACTACTTGGTGTTATAAAAGCTTTATTTCAAGTATAATTTCTTTATCTTTAACCAACCCTATATAAAGGAAATCCATGCGAAATCACGACTTGAACAAATATTCATAAATTATCGGAGCATCCGTGTAGAATTTAGCACTATCAAAATATTCAAAACCAATTAGCTAATCAAATGGCGCCAGAGAATTCAAAGCGTAATGAAAAAACTTGCCGTAAACAATATGTTAGCTGATTTAGAGCTTTTTATGCGAAGTTTTTACGTCTTTTTGAATGTGTCAGGTATTTTATTTATAATAGACTTGTCTTTATTACTAATTGCTTCACGGTGGCGCCAGCACTCCATATCTGCCACATTGTTAACTTAATATTTAGGTTTTTATTACCATATTCACGTGCAGTTTAAGCAAAGAAGTAAAATAATTTGTATTTCTAATATATTCATATTTTATAACAAACTATTGATTATGCAAATATCAAACACGAATCTTTTATCATTTTCAATCTACCACAAAGTATATATCACAAAGAAATTAATGATATTTCGCAATACCTTCCGTGCGACCCTGTTTCACACCTACACGGAAACATCCATTGTGTAATGGAAAATTGTGATAGAGCACAAAAACGGGACGGCTCCCGAGGTCGACGTCTAATAATGTTTTAATAATGATTGATGGTACGAGTGAGCTGGTAATATCCTTAGCAACATCGATGACGTCTGAATTTTGGACGATACCTATCGCAACGGCTTTAATACAGAAATTGACGTAAGCTATCCGGAGGTAGGTATAAGTTATAACAGATCTTAGAAGTAAAATAATATTAAGAATATATGAGCATTTTCTTATAACTCCAAAGATGAAGATGAGTAAGAAGCTTAAAAGCTTTCTATAAGTAATGATTTCAGTTTCGCTTTAGGGATGAGTGTGAGTCATTTCATTTGTAATCCACTACAATATTTACTACCCTATTCGAGAAATAGGTACAATGCGTCATACTCGATACTATAAACTCGCCACTGTGATTCGCTTCGACAATTTTCGCTTACTACGAGAGCTTTTCCATTAAGTATGTAGATGTAATGCTTCCTTGCAGCATATTTGATATTTCTTCCATCAAATAGTACCTATGATCTATGTTTAGAATAAAGTTTCCGTTCTAGAATAATTCAGGTAAAACACGACATCAGTTGTAGTTGATTAGATGTTTACATGCTAACTGCAGCGGCTTCACTTAACTTCAATTAGGGATGATTTTATAACTAGACAGCGTTGCTTAAAGAAAGCACTAGACAAAGTATTTATGCAGCTAAATATATGAAACTGTTTTCTTTAAAACTATCATTTTCGTTGTTCTGAACGGTAAGCTCCATTACCTATGATCACACCTTTAGCTCCGTTTGTTTCAAAAACTGATGCAATTTCCTTAATAGAATTCATAAATGTAGTCATAGTTGCAAGATACTTACTACTTCTCAGTTATTCACTTCCTTTGGTTAACTTTATATTTATATAAGCGTAAGATATGACTGCAATCGTTCAGTCTACTCTCAATATGTAGTAACTGCCTGCCAAGGAAAATGCAAATCGGTATAGTCAGGGGCGACAATTGATTCATACGGTGCGACAAATTGCAGGACCATTATCCTATTCTGTATATCAGTCTAGATTACAGCGGAATTAGATTAAAATTCAATTATCCCATATATTTTAAGCGGCCTCCTTTAGCACTTACAAATTGCTTCAAGAGTCTTGTCACTTGTCATGTGGCAAGTGAGGATGATGATTTATATCCGCGTGTGCTGATTGGTTATGGTTTTTATTTGCAATGTCTTGAACATAAATGCCAGTTTCAGCAATGTACTCTACCCAATATCTTTTCATAGCACGTGTCGCTACAAACAGAACCGAAATCTAAAGGCTCAAGCTGAATGCGTTTGCATTTCTTAATGTCACATTATATGTAATGAATCCATTCAGCTATTTTATCAATGAGATGTTCAAAGTGGCCCGCGCGGGATTCAAGAGGTGTGTCGCGTCGGCAGATCACAGACACCCTCTCATAGTTTTGTTATTCAAATCTTGGGAGCACTAAACTCAACCATTATTTACCAGCCGGCACTTTGACACCCGCTGTGAGACTAAACGGTAGATTACTCCGAACAGTGCTGCATCTCAAACCTGCACAATGGCAACACTGCACTTTTTGTTAAGGAAAGCTTAAAAAAATGGCACGCTGCTTAATACTCGTATATCTGTCAAGATTTGAGCCCTCCCATAAAACGAAATATGAATAAACGACGAGATAAATTTAAATTCCATCGCTTAAAGAGACGAACGATCGAAAAGACGGTTACCGTTACGAATGGGCTTAAAGGCAATGACATAAAAAAACATATTTTTTATACCAAATAGCACACACGGGCCGGGAGCGAGACTCGGCCCGTAAGTCATCGAAGCTGTCAAGATAAGAATGAGTGAATGAACACCTGCCGCCACCGGTGTTACGCGTGCGCCTACGCACCCGCGCAACGCTCCCATTTTATAATACCATTTTTAAAATACTCGCGACGGCTCACAATTTGAATTTTATTTCACGTATCATACAGTTCATATTCCAGCAAACAAATTAATACTTTAGAACTATTATTGAGCAAACGTAATTACGGACCTAGGTTAGAGCGATTATCTTCGTGTATCGACTTCAAAATTAGATATAATAATGATTATCGTTGTTTTTAAAATATAACTGACAAGACTTGACATCCGGAACTGCTTTTATTTTTATTGGGTTATGGTCTTATTTATTGTGATACGTACTGGTTTTGGACTTTAATATCACATAAAGAATTTAAGAGATTTATATTTGATAGCGTATCCGTTGATATGAAATATGTTTTTTCCGCATAACTTTTTGTTTTATTTACGATTTCTGGTTAGTGGTTTAGTAATGGGGGCTCTCCGTGTTTATAAAAATTAATATGGCCGACATACTTGTGCTATTTGTCGGTTTTAATTGGTCTAATTGTTGGGTGGAACCGTGGAACCCTTCGTGGAATCTCATAATTATCTTCTCAGATAGCCGCAGTGCGTCATCTATTGCGATATTTATGTGTTACTACTCACATAGTATAATATCATAGTATAATATTTGTTATTTACTAGATATTTTTAAGGATATCTGCAATGTAACTTAACAATAACTGCGACTCCTGAAAATATTAACTCATCTTTTATCGAAGGCTCTAGAATTTATTAACACATTTTGGGTCTTTCAATTCGTGTCCTATTTAAAAAAATTACAAACATAAATATTGTCTTTGGAATTTCAAAAACAAGTAGTGATTTCCTTTGAAATTCGCTGTTCGTGACAATCGTCACGACTTAGACGTTTAAATATTAAATTATACAACAATGATCCAATAAGGCATTCAGTTTGTTCAAACCTACTTATCTTGCATCGTAAACATCTATTAATGTCTCCATTAGAATTTGTCGTCATGCCTCATTCACAAAGTTTTGGCGCCAATTTCTTAAAGTTGTCCATATTTCAACAACTAGACATTCATTATGCTATTTCTTAACTTTAAATTACAGTGTTAATACTTATTCGTACGACAATCTTGATTTTTTGAAGGTTGACTTCCAAATATTCAATGCCAGCGTAGTCACAAAGCGGTAAGTTGTGAACTTTCAGAAACTTGTTAAAATGTTACATTTCAATATGCCCCAATGATGCCCTTTTTCTTTAACACATCTGGAAGTAGAACCTATTTTGGGTTAAGAGAAAATAACGTTGGGATATGAATCAACCGCGTTATTTTTACAAAGCAAGAGGGATCAGGAAAATCAAAACTTACCCCAGTCTGGTACAATATCCTGAGGTCGCTCTTCGATGGCACTGGTATTCTCTTGTGCGGCAGATACGGCAGTTTGTCTGGCCTCCTCAAGTGTATTTCTGCTGAAGGTCTGAACGCTTCCAACGGTGTTCTTATCACACCACGGACCCCGCAGAGTGCCCACACCACCAGCAAGGGAGTTAACACATGCATGTTTGTTTGCACTTACAAATACACACAAATTAAGGTAACTGTCAGTAGTAACGTTCCAATTGTTTAAAAATGTTCGAATTGTGAACGGTGTTCGATATTCGGTGTTCGTGCGTGTTCGAGTCGCGTGCGCTGTGTCGCGTTGTGGTCGGGCAAGCTCGGACTGGCGGCAAGCGCGCCGAGGCAGGTACGACTTAGCCTACGCGCCCGGTATAACCACCTCCGACTACGACCAGTAAGACTTGATTCTTGAAGCTTTCCTGTGAATTTGGCGCGTGAACATTTCTTTTAACTTTAACTTCAAACATGTTTTTTTTTTGTTTCTTCGAAGAATATATGATGACATTCATGTTTTTGCTATTTCTTTTAATATTATAATTACATCCTTACACAGCATGGAAAGATAACATGTAGGTCTGTGGCACACTTATGTATTTTACTCGGAAAAGTCTAAGAGACTTTAGGTCTTTACACTCACTGCCAAGTACTCCCAAATCAATCCAATAAGTTCACAAGAAAAACACCCACCAAATAAGGACACATTTATTAGAAAGGTATCAATATCAAACAATTAAATAAATGACCCATTCAAATATACGAGTTTTAAATAGGCAGTTAATAAATCCCAAATAGGCAAATGGTCCCAAGTGTCAAATTTCCAAGTCGTTATCGTAAAGTGACGTAATAAATTTTTTTTTTTTAAATACCTCTGTGGATCAAGAGTGTTCGGTTGGGACGGGTTGACTTCCTACCGACGATGTTTTTTTACACAATCTTGTTGCTCTGATGGCAAGGGTGTGTTCATAGATACAGCTTGATATATAAAAATAAATGTAGGGATAGGATTTATTTTTACAGAGCTTTGGATATTTCAGATTTTCCTGAAAAAAAAGAAATGAACGAGCATCCAAAATTATTTTTTCAGATATTGCAGTAATTTGTCCTTCAAGATATTATTATCAACTTGCCAACCAAAATATTTTTCTTTACTATTCAGGTTTTCTCAACTAGTTTTTTTTAATACATAATGAAATATTTACAAAGCTATATTTTTTTCTTAAAGCACTTCAAAGTCAGCTTTTCAAAGCTTTTTTATATTGTCAAGTGGTTTTACAATTTCACTACGATTTCGAAAACAAAGCGTCCTTTAAGTAATCCTGTTTCAATGTAACTACTTGAAGTAAACAATAAGAATAAGAACAACAGATAATTCGGGTGATTACCGTAACAGGGGGAAATCTCGTTTCCCGTAATGCCCACTCGATCAACAAAAGCCGTTGCTACCATCGTGCATATTCAATTGTTTTAAAACATAACAATGTCATTCATGTATTCGTAGAACAGGATTTCAACTCATTCATGTGAATTCAAAAAGAATCCATTGTCAGTGTAACGCGACCTTATATCTTCCGTCTCCCTCGCTCCCATTCACCGTCGTCGCGGCCGCATGAATGAACCGCTTCTTATGAATGGACACAGTCGCTATAGTACTATACGTACCTACCTGCCGATTGTTATATATGTGTTGTTTATATCAAGTTATATGAGTATCGGGAAATACTATATGTATGTGTGTATATGATGGCACGTGGTCAATCGTCTTTTTATTCTATATACGTAATATATGCTTACTGGGCGAACGTTAGCTTTGAATTAAGTTCTGTTGAGAATATTGTTTATGGGGAATTACCTATACACTTTAACTTTAGAAACTGAGGAAGGTAGATTAACATTAGCAAGAAATACTATCTTGTTCTGAGAAAACTCGTTAATAAGTAATACCTACTAATAAATAACACATCAAAGTTTAACATTATAGAAAATAAAATATACGAAACGTTTCTCACAATCGAAATACGACATATTTTTGCAAATTCCTAGGTGGATTTTGTTTAAAACATTTTCCCCATTTTGCTTAAATCACTCTAGGTAACGAATATCTAGTACCTAAGCATTTAAGTTGCATACTTCGTTACCTATTTATTAAAGGCCTGATTGATATCCCAAATGGCGGTAAACGCTCAAGGCTGTCATCAGGATGCCGCTCTCAACTGCGATTGCCAATATGACTCTCGAAACTTTCGTCCTAGCCTACGACAGAGCTACGCTGAATTTATTTATGCCTACGCTACGGTGCGTCTACGTTGAATTCGCCGTAGATGACAACGGTACGGCTGCGCTGAATTCATCGTAGATGCCTACGCTACGGCTACCTTGAAGTTACCCTTATTCCTTATCAAATAATCGTAGATACGTAGAATTAACTCTCTTGGCCTACGATGCGTCTACGCCAAATTGGTAGCTAACTCCGGTGCTTCTACGTCGAACCTTTAAATAATACACCTACGCAAAATTTACCTTAACCGCAAAGTTTAGAACAATTTTATTAAATCTGTCATTTACCTATCTCTTGAGCGAAATGTTATTAAAGGCTCTCACATACTGGGTCGAATCGTCGCGGGATGCTACGCCGCCGCATTATTCACCGTGAAGTTTTCTCAGAAATTGTTTTGTTAAAATTCGCGTCGCGCGACGAATCGCGCCAGTATGTAAGAGCCTTTAATCTATCATTTATTTGTCTCTTGAGCGAACTTCTGTTAAATCTGTCATTTATCTCTATCACTTGAGCGAAATTTCCTTTTTCCTAAGTCTACAGTAATATGGTTGGTTTCACTTTCGCTGGTCACCTCGGACTCGTTAAATACGTAACAGTGAGTTTGAATTAGATTTTCTCATTTTAATAGGTAATTGTTAAATGAGCTAGAACAGAAAGTGTTAATTTGTTTGCATTTAAACTGATTATGCGTGTCAAAGAAAATTGACAATAATTGCATTTTTTGACACCTTGCAACTACTTTTGTAATTAATCGCCAATTTTGATCTATAGATGTTTATTTATATTAAGAGTTCATATGACTGTACTCACATCCTGTTAGCGGTTTTGCTTCATAATACTGAAAAAGTAAATCTACGTAATCATTTACAAAGTTTAAAAAGTGCTGATTCTCAGCCTAGTTTGATTAAATGACTTTTGTTTTTTAACATCTCTAGTCATTCTAAGACAAAAAGAAACGTGCCCAAACGCCATATGTTTAAGAAACTTTTTTGAAACAAAGGAATTCCGAACCAGCCAGTTAAACGTGTTTCAGTGAAAGGACACGTCATACTCTCGTGAAACCGACTCTCGTGAAACCGACTCTCGTGAAACCTCCCCGCGACATAGTTTAGCTCTGACGTCACAGTCTAGCCAAATCACTAGAGACATTTTATTATTATTTAAATCTATTTAGAACTTTGGGGCACGCAGAGAATATTGCCAATGATTTATTTACTAAGTTCTCGCCCATGCTTTGCAAGGATTAAAGGATTAAGGAGTTACCACCTAAGTACACATTATGGTAAAGCAATAAAGATATTGAGTATTGAGTATTGGATGCAATCTGCTTATGAGGCGACATGTCAAAACATCGACATCTCTGTGCTACATCATCCGCCTAGCCTTTTCCCAACTATGTTGGGGTCGGCTTCCAGTCTAACCGGATGCAGTTGAATACCAGTATTTTACATGGAGCGACTGCCTATCTGCCCTCTACTACCCAGTTACTGTTAGTAATACGATACCCCTTGGTAAGACTGGTTATCAGACTGTCGGGCTTCATGTTGCATTGTGCGAACCGCCTCAAGAAAAAAAAATATTATTTAAAAGTGTTGATTCGCCCGTTTTCGGGCGAGTAAATTCGTGCGAGTCCCCAATAAGCCATGCTACCTAATGCCTTATTTAATTAGGTATTTATATTACCTATTGCCACACACAAGTTCCAAAGAGGTTCACTATTCAAACAAAAAAAAAACAGTTTGGTCAAAAACTCGTGTCGTACCTAATTAAGATATTCACCTACAATTTAAATCAAATAAATTACTTTTATGACTTAAACATTGCTTCAAGTACAGATTACTTAAATGACTCAGCAAAGTGCCCTTTCCGTTTTAACATAAAGATTACAAATTGTTTATTACTATTACGTTCTAAATTACTCACAATTTTAATAGCTATACATAATTATTATTTATATTGTTTCTCTGACCTTTAAGCATCGTAGGACCATTATTCCAAGTGATTAATTAATATTTCCAATACAACACGAAGTAAAATAATAAAAATATTAGCAGCCCTTTTGTTCTAAACAAAATGCTTTTACACCTTAGATTTAGATCGAACATTATTCAAAGTCGTCGTAAATAAATAGTAGTACATAGAAATATATTTTTATTAGCTTTTTGTTCATTAGGTGAATGAGCAAAAAAGCTAAGCTGGTTGGTAGTTTGATAAAGATTCAGTATTTTTGTTGTAAAAATATATCTAACTTAGTTAATGAAAGAACGACATGGAAATTGTAAAAAAAAAATGCAGGTACATAATCTAGATAAAGATTCGTCGGACAATTTTCTAACAATATTTGATTTTACTTGGTCAAAGTTTTAAGCAAATGAATTCACCTCATTTTAAACTACCTAAGGTGCATTATAGTACAAAGTTATCCCTGAGTGATTCAAAAATGTAGCAGGGATCCTGAATGCTGTATATTTATTTATAAAAAAATATAAAAATCTTATAAAATATTCATGCATGCCACGACATATTTAAATATAAAATACTTCATAGAAATCACGATAAAACCAAATAAAGTGTCCACTATTCAAAGTCACGTACGTGGGGTAGTCACAAGGGTTTGGCACGGCATGGCACTTGAGTGCATTGTTATAATAGTGCTAGACAATGCACTTCTGAGCACCCACTTCACTATGAGTGGTCAGCGTTTTTGCACCTTCGCCTCGAGTGGGAGAGGGACAGGTACAAAGTGGTGGCACGCGCACTAGGCGATAGGGTTGTTGAAGCTTGGGAAGTGTTTAAAAAAAATAATAGTGGAAAATAGCTGTAAGATGTTGTGTATGTATTCATTAAAAACAATAAAATTAAGAGCGAGTGTTGCCTCCAAATTTCCAGCCACGTAAAAAGCTTTCGAAAAACTTTGCTTTCAGGATAATTTAGTTTGTATCATGATTATTTTTAAAGGTGAAATCTGATTGATTGTGATTTCATATTTTAAATTAGTATTCCCCTTCTCACACCTCGTAAGTATTTAAAGTATTAGATGAAAAAAGAGAGGTACTAAGTATTTTTTAATTTGAAATACCAGTTTGTAAACCTAATCTTTACTCACAATTCTTTGAGTTTATTTTGCGATTCAAAAATGCAAAAGAACCGATAAGACGGGAGGTGACAGCCCTACTGTCAGTCTTTGTTGCCTCAGAATATCCCTTTTAATAAGATAGGTTTTGTTCTTTACTTAAAAGTGAGAGATCCGGTTAAGTTTCGAGTGTTTTTTTTTAACTGATACTGATAACAATGGACACCACGTGCTGTTTAGTTCAAATTGTGGATTACTGGTTTTATTTTGGCTTTTGAAGCAGTGTTTGAAGTGCTTTTAGTGTAAGTAAATCAAAAATATTAAATGACAAGGTGTTTTTGAGCACCGAAAAAATATTTTGATACGACCTTTGTGCTTTCGCAAAGCTTTGAGGTGACTTGAATAAGTAATAAAAAAAAAACAGCAAAAGAAGACTCCATATCATGTTGACTATAGCGGAAGACAACAAACCCTCAACTCCCCAAAACATTTCCATCAAAGGTTCCACATAAATAAAAGAAATATCTCTTGTAGAAAATTTCCTTTTCAACTACAATGGCGGCCATAACTTTGTTCTTTATTCTAGCCGAGTCACGGAACCCAGCGTGATTCGTGCTACACAATATTAACTTTGAGCTGTCATACGTATCTTGATGAAGGGAGCACGATATTAGGAACACGAAAATGATAGTGGGTTGCCTTAATTACGTAGCAAAACTTAGCTCATTTACAAGCTGGTTGGTAACCTACTCTCAAATAGGTCGTTAAAACTTTAAATCATTATAACTGTTGAAATCACGCGATGCTTAACTTTGAACTATACTAAAACATTGATACTGGTAGAACAGGGCTGTGTAGAAATAGGTGGAACTGTGAACAAACTTATAAACTACAATCAATTATTCAGAACACACTGTTGTATATTATGTATCACATATCTGCCTGTAAAACACTGTTATGGATTAGGGATCTATTCTTTCTTTTTCGTGTGGTTAGTGACCAGCAGGCGTAGCATGGCGCTTTCTATCTCTACGAAGAATAGACATAGCTTTTTCTATACAAAGTGACAGTTCGTTTCTTCATTTTTGACATCCACCGTAGAAATCTTTCTAAAATCTGTCATTTTGTCTTTAATTTCTAACAATCTTTGTCTAGGTCTTTTTGTCGGTAGACTATTTCGCAAGAAAGTTTTCTATCTTTACTGTCAAAATCACACTGACAACCGATAAATTCTATGATAAAACAAAGAATCCTGAGTCGAATTATGTAAAAGAGTGAATTTCGTAAAAAGTGCAGTTGACTCTTTCTATTTTGCTGCCGTCTCATACTGTCTACTGAATACAGAAAACGTAATTTTTGTCTACTCTTCCGTCGACAAAACGGTGCTCATGCTACGCCTGCAGGGGGCCAAGTCTACTAATTTAAAAAACGTGTCAGTGGTCAGTTTTTGACAGATAAGCCATACAAAATCTGTCAAAAACTTATAATTACGAGACCACTGACACGTTTGTAAGTTAGTAGACTAGGCCCCCTGGTGTCAGAGTTATTATGCCGTCCATGGGCCTGACTTGCCTGCACATGCTGTCGAGAAATGTCTCTCAGGCATGTCGGTTTCCTCACGATGTTTTCCTTCACCGTTTCTGAAGCAAGTGCTAATTATACAATACGCACATTGAGACCTATGTCGTGCCGTCTGATTGTCACACCACTAGCCTATCATTGCTGCCATGGATCTAATGACAGACTGGGGGTGAATTGCAGTCCTACTGAAATCATCACACCAATGGATGCTAGATACCTGGGTAGGTCATAGTATCATAAGAATTTTTTCTTACCGTGTCGATCCGGCAATCTAAATAAGTTCCCCCCTTACACCACCTATCGCAAACTGACGAACCAATGACAGTTATGGGAAGAACGAAGTATTTTAATTAGCCAACTCAAAGGATCACCACATGATAGTATATAATTTTGTAATCAGTTTTCTTTGATACAATATTAATATAAATAGTTGTACATAACATCACGCCTGTAATCCCCGAAGGGTTAGGCAGAGGTGTACCTATAGTAGGCACACCCACATTTCGCCAGTTATGTTTAAGTCCCATGTAATAGAGTGCGAACCTATTGCCATCAACCGGGCACAAATCCAGACTCCGGGCTGCTATAGTTGTTTAACTACTTTAGAAAGCTATGCTTCAATTAGTATTAGTGAAAAAACTGTTGTAGATTAGGATTATCCAATATCACTTTGTTCTCATTAAATTGTTTACAAAACACAAACATTAAGCTACTACATTTAACTCGGACAGGAGTAGGTTGATAATGAGTTGGTAACGAGACTACCCAAATCCGACCGCTCGTTTTCTATAATAACTGTTCAGAAACGTGTAACGCTCAAGATAATGACCTTTTATCCCTTACACGAGCACTATCGCCCACGTGCGACCTCCGGCCTAGCCTTCATACCCCTTCGATGCCCATTCGACATACAAATAATCCCCTAATAACAGCACAATCAGGCTAACGAAGTTATTTTGATATTTTTTCCACTGCATGGTGCGTGACGTCAAAAGAGACGTTCTAAGTATCGACTCCGTTTCATTGATTGCAGTGTTATTTGATTTGCTTACGTCAGAACTGTGATTGGTTGCGAATCCAGTTGTGAATTTTAGGGTTCCGTACTCAAAGGGTGCCAACGAGACCCTATTACTAAGGCTCCTCTGTCCGTCTGTCTGTCTGTCTGTCAGCAGCGGTTCTCATGAACCGTAATAGACTGTAGAAATTTTCACAGATTGTGTATTTCTATTGCCGGTATAACAAAAAATAATAAAAATTAAATAAAGTTTATTAGGGTCCCCATACATGAAACGTGTTATTTTTGTTTTTTTACTCGCGTTTTTTGACAAATATTTTGCAGTGGTACCGAACCCTTCGTGTCCGACTCGCACGTTTTTTTTGCTTATTTATTGAAACGGTCGAATTACAGCCGGAATTATCACTTGCCAATTATGTTTTGTATGTCTAATTTAACACGATATATATAATAGGTAGCTACATATCTAACCAATGTAAAATTATTTATTTGATGAATCAGACAAAGTATCGGTTGATTACTCCAGCACGTGTATGGCAGTGTAGTTAACTCAAAAGCTAATTTAGACATATCAATATAGTTAATTTGATAATAATTGGACTCACTCTAAAATCATTTCAAGCTGAATAGTATCGTAATGAAAATTAGGCTTTAAACTCAATACTGCTTTATTAATAAATTGGTAGAATATATTCAGGCAAATAGGTTTCCATGAATAATTATATTAATTAAGTATTTCCACTAGGTCATATTATAATTGTCTGTGTTACTGAATTAACGACATTGCTGGCAAGCAAACAACTATTTTATATTATAGTCATGAATAAGAAGTAAACTGAAAATTATTCAGAAAAGAATGAAAGGTTTGAGAATGTATTTGACAGTCATTGCGCCCATTTCTGGGGGACCTCCTCCCTGAGAGAGGGAGCAGGCCTCCACGCGGCCCTGTGCGGGTTGTTAAGCTGCATTTTCACTACCCCGCTGAGCGAACATTCTATTCAGAGTAAATGTTTGCTGTTCCACCGATGTTCGCCCATAACAGAAAACATTTGTTTTGACTACAAAGAGAAAACGAATGCTCGCTTTGAGTAAGACGTCGTTTTGAGTAAGAGCGAGCGATCATTCGTTCACCGAGTCCAACCGATCATCACTGAAAATACATGTTCGCTCGCTCAAGTGTTTTCATTTACCGCGCGAACAAACACTTGTTCGCTCAGAACAGTTCAGAAGAAACTACAGCTTCAGATGTCACAAATATCTTCGAATGTTTAGTTCTAGAACACTCACGATGTTTTCTTCACCGTTCCTCGTCTACCAGGGCGATATTATAAAACTATCACATAACAAGTATTAAAATCGCAACATCAATAAAGTTACCATATCCAGTGCCTAGTTACCTACATAAACGTACCTTTCGTAACAACCTTATGTAATTTGTTTACACCTGCCCACGTGTGGGTAGTGGGCTCAGTCCAGCCCACTCCGTGATACCCACAGTTTCCTTTACAGATTACTTATATGGACACTTACTCCAAGTGGAACCTTGGTATAAGTTTGCATAAATTGTTGACGAAGTGTTTTTTTATATATTTAATTTGTGCTTTTTTGTTGAAAATTGGAAGTTAAGAATTGCTGAAATTACTTATTTGATAGTTTTAGCAAATGTGCAGTTATTAACTGAATTGTTTTTGTAAGCACTTTTTTGACACAGTGGTTAGGAATAGGAATATCATTCTACGATGTATTTGTGCTGAAAATTCTTTTTTTTTCCATTTTGGTTTGTACCTTTAAATATAAATAAATATTTTAAAACTACCACTTCGTAATCAAAGACGTGGAAACCGTCTCAAATCCAGTTTTCATTCTAGAAAAAAATATGCTATGATACCAATGAAAAATATCATGTTTGTAGCATACAAATTTAACTAATTAATTACGTATCCGACTGTACAAGCATGCATCATCCCGCCCACCACCGACACTGCTCTAGTTCACTATATTTAGAGCCTACACATAAGGCCAGCGATTAAAACATATCGCCGTATGCGCAGCATATCTCTGCCTATGCGCGGTAGTCAGTGACTCATGTACGCTAACTTCCAGGCGATTATAATTTAAT
The DNA here is from genome assembly GCA_947522985.1 of Lithophane socia. Classification (NCBI taxonomy): domain Eukaryota; kingdom Metazoa; phylum Arthropoda; class Insecta; order Lepidoptera; family Noctuidae; genus Lithophane; species Lithophane socia. The sequence goes on from OX383267.1 coordinate 7,012,653, forward strand.
TACCACCTAGTTGACTGCTTATATGGTGTAAAGCGTTATTACGAAATCAATACGACGTTTATGTTTTAATACATGATTTTTAGTTTTGCCTACCCCGCCTATCTACTACTCCATATGCCAAATTGACAACCAAAGTCAGCGCCGGCAGCCAATTCAACAACCGGCGCCGGTAGCCCATTTGGGACACTTCCTAATATTTAATATTTCACGGCTCGAGTTTTTTTTTATTGTACCATTGAGTGATTTATTGCAGGGGTAAAGCCTGGGAAATGTTTGTAGGTATAAAAGCATAGGGGAAGAGATGTGACTAAACCAGATATTGGTAGTTCAGTATACAGAGTGTGAAAATTCAAGCCTATTATTTATATATTTGAGATCCTAGAATAGTGGAAAATGTAGAGATCTTCGAAGAAAATAGACAATTTTTAGTTAAGCGTCTTACGCCTTAATTTTTCGACCAGTAAAGAAAAAACCTTCAGACAAAAAAAAACGCGGGTAAAAAACCCACTGAAAGATACTTCACACGTTCGCAGTCACTCGGAATAGTTTGTAGAAATACCACTAGGTTATTCAAAACTTTTCATGGTCAAAAGCTCGAAAATGGCTTGATAAATAAGAATTCATAACATTTTTCTATTACTCCGTTACCCGCTGTATATTAATAAAGCTAATACTTTGAAGGCTGTTTTGAAATAATTTTGACTCGGTGGAAAACATACTTTTGGTAAACGAGACTATTAATTTTTATGAAATATTATAAGTTTACTTACTGAAACATTTTCACAATTGCGTGGTTATTTCTAGGGGAAACTGACTGATTTATTTTAACATTTACTTTTTTTGTAAAGTAACATTATTTTGAGCACGTGAAAAGCTTCATTAGGTATGTACTAAGGTTATCTCCAGGTTTGTAACTTTAACTTTATTTATTTATCCCTTTGATTGAATGCAATAGGAATCCGCGTAGGCGCATTATTATAGCAACAAAATGTCACTAGTAATTAAGGATTTCCGAAATCCATTCAAGAAATACGTAATTGATTCAATGCATATTCACTAACTGTTCACATTTCCATACATTTGTCTCGGTAAACAAACGAGTCTTGCTAAATCGGATTAGTTTCGTTGGCAAACGTAAACCACTAATTAGTTGATTCCATGAACTTATGAAGTTATGGTATAATAGAGCTGTACTACGGACTATGTATGGTCTGACGGTGTAAAGTTATGTACTCACTTAGGTATTTGTTGCGCAATTTTTGTAGGTACTGATTGGATTTGTTGATTACCACACTTTGATGTGAATATTAATTAGTGTTTTGATAATTGTGCATACGTTACCATAACTCCTACGTTACATGTCTCTGTGAAGGCGTTGCCCAAGACCAGATGTAGGCTTATCTAATCTGGCATGCGTAGGTACAATTTAGTAAAAAAAAAGAAATGTAATCCAATATTCAAAATAGAACATTTTCCAACGACTAAGTGTTAAAGGACCACAATTTTGCGGACCAAAAGTCTCTATCTCCAGGATTGAAACCACATTTCATAACCACAAATCTCACCTGTCACCCACGAACAGTAGGCGCGAAACATGTTGTAACCCATTGAACACTCGGCCTTAATGATTTGAGGACGTGACGACAGGTGTCTAAGAGGAAATAAGTTCTTAGCGGCATCTGTGGCCCAGCATCCCACTGCTTGGGAAAAACTTCTATATCCCCCTCCTGAGAAAAAACAGTTGCACCTATAAACGGAACTTGGCTTTTAAGTGTTCTAATACTTGATGGTTATTTTTACTTGGAGTATGAAGGAATGAGTGGCAGGACTGGCTGGTTTATCTTTAATGTGTAGTAAAACGGTGCGTTTGGTATGTGAACAGGATACCAGGCTATTGGGAATCCCATGCTAGAATGTTTAAAATGATATTGATCATACAACAGATCTTCGAAAGTCTGTTCAAGAAGACCCAGTAGTCTATAATGTCTAGAAAAGTCGATACAAGCAAGACATGCAGTAATTTCAGAATTTTTGCAACATATGTAATCCAATTTTATTTATTTATTTAAATTTTTCGCACTCAAACAAAAAGGTACAAAGGCGGACTTAATGCCCTAGGCATTCTCTTCCAGTCAACCAAGGGTGGTGAAGAGATTAGATGGCAGGTTTACAACCAATTTTATGTGTTTTTAAGATCCATATCAATAACACGACGTCCGGATTTCCCCAATACATATTTACTGGCATCTACAGACCGGTGTCGTTGAGAGAATGCATTCCTAACACTAGTCAGATGGACAATTTCTAATAGTAATAAGGATCAATTTCGCAAAACACATATTGGTCAGTATGAAACTGACAGGTGTCAAGAACGCAGTATCTTGACGGCCGAACTGTAGTACCTAGTCAATAGTAGTACCTAGTTTCTTGCCCGAGTTTCTTGCCCGTTCTTCTCCATAGGAACCTACTACGCTTTGGAATGGGCAAATAGCTTCATCTTTCTGACTGACCGACCCTTTGACAATTCAACAGTGCCTGTAATTGGTTTATTTGAAATAAATGCTTTGAGTTTGAGTTTAGAATAACCAACACCTTTGCCGTCTTGGCTAGCTATTACTAGCGCAGTTAGCCGACTCTTACTTTTTAACGGAAAGGGCAATTCTTGTCATTATCGAATATCCTCCGACATCCGATCGGATTTAATTTGTTCTTATGTTATGCGTTATCGTGACGGGAAGTTGTCGGCAGGAAGCGAGTAAAAATGTTATGTCGGCCGAGTAATGGCAAGCCAACATGGATCGGCTTTTTACTTCGTTCGAGTAGGGTTGGTGAGTTCGTTTTGTATGAAATCTCCTCGAGACGGGAGTCGCCGGTGGTCTTTAAGTTCGAAAAATCTTGGGTTTCAATTTGAAATCTGTGTTTGCGAGACTGTTTCAGGGTAATTTAATACAAAACTGGAAATTATCAATATTATTCCTTAAATACTTTTATGTTTTGACTTTTGACAGATTTTTTCGGCAATTTAGTATGTTCCACCGTGGTCCTTCGTTGGTTCAAGGTTGGTGGCAAGGTTTCGTGTTCAAATTCCTACCGAGTTCATTGCTTCGAGCTCCGCTTTCAAGATGCCACAGGTGCAAACCCTACTCGGGTGGCCGGTGACAAATTACGCTTCAGCGATCTGAGTTTCCGATTTGATGGAATCTACGGTGTTTTTAACGCGAGTCGCGTTGCCAAGTTTTTGTCCCACAATAATTGCATGACCAAACAATAAGAGTTGAGTAACATCTGACAAAAAATACCGACAATTTAGAAATGACTACCGCCGGAAAATACTTGACGGCTTTTGTGGTTTTCTGTTCCTCTGTGGAATTTCTCTTTGAGGTTTACGAAAGTCTACGATATTTGGACCTTAGAGACGAAGTTTAGATTTCATTTCTCATTAACGTCTCCTAGGATTTGTTCACCAACACGTTTCAAGTTTAGATTTCAAAGCAGGCTTTCTTAGTTATGAAGCTTTTACTAACGGGATATTTAAGAGAACATTTGATTAAGCATTAAGGGCGCACCCTACCTCATATTGTTTAGGATCCTCCGTTATGCCGAAAATACTGCAGCATTAATTTTGAAATAAATAAGAGGCCTTAAGAGGCTGACAACAGTTACAGCACGTTCACTGTCGGACTGCATAGAAAAGAAAGAGAAGCACAATGACACAATGCTGGTAATATATTGCAAAATAATATGAAGCAATTTTTTTTTTCTGATTTTGTTTAAGTACTGCAGTAGATCATATACTTGTAGGCATTATAAAATTTGCGTTTAGCTCCTGTAGTTCCCATAATTAATAAATTAAAGATTAACAATTCGCAAGATTATCTTTTCCGTAATCGATTTAAAAATATAATCGGTATGTTTTTCTTATAGGATCTTCTTCTTTTTCTTTTCACACTTAATTAAGACTATATTCCCTTTTAAATCGTTAATGAAGCAATCTTCCGTTAGCACTCAGCCTGGCCGGTGATTACACCCGTTCGGTTTTTGTATGCGCGCGCGCGGTCGGCGGCATCGCTGCCGGGCGGACGGCTAACCGTATTGGTTATCATTATCACCTTCGAGAGAACTAGTAGTCTAGTACTTGAGAAGATAATTCATAGTTCTCCTGTTGCTGGGTGTATTTATTCTAAAGTGATATACAAATTGAGCAAAGAAATTTCTTTAGTGCCATTGTATCTTGCCAGCACTACTAGTCAGAAAAAAAAAATTGTAACAATATCCGCAAAACAAGACAAAATATTCTATAGATTCTTCAAAATTAGTAGGTAAAACTAGCCAAATTCTTCGCCTGGCAACTAATTCTCTGCACTTAATTTCATTACTAGGTAGGTACTTTATTCGGCTCTTTACATCAAACATTGTTTCGAAATTCTTCATTCCCCTCTTGCGATGTTCTGTCAGACGTTCAGTGACACATCTAGTAAGTCAAGTTGGAAACAAGAACGAACGGTATAAAAACGTTGTTTTCTTCAAGAATGTCATAAATTCTGTGCGGAAGTTTATCAACTTGTTTATTTTCAATAAGTGCATGTCACATCGTAAAGTCACCGCGACATGCCCGGTTTATTTGACGGTTACATGCGACGTAATTATTAGCGCACTCGTGAAATAAAGATTTGTGCTGTATATTGTGTATTTTTGGATACGTATTTTATTCACCACGTTCGGAAAAACGTTAATGATAAAAGGAAAAAAGTTATGGCAAAAGTGCCAATTTGCAGGTTATTAGGAGCTAGGTTGTATGTCGATCCAAATATGATTCGCGACCGTAATAAGTACCTATGTAACATAACTTTATTCATTAAAAGCATCAATACGGTCTATCAACGTATACTTAAGCTGTACTTTCTTAAAAAAAACAGTAACATTGTTTATTCTGCACAAACAAAACGCACATTGCAAAAAAAGACGTTAATACACACTCAAAATAGGCAAAAGCCTCGTATTCAACAAATTATGTTTTCCATTGTTTTAATTCAGGGCAGGTTACAATTTATGAGATTAAGCCCGACAAAATATTTTAGTACATCTTAGCGGCATTTACAGCCATCCCCAAAAACATGTAATGTTCTCGTTCGAAAATCTTTTATTTTCTTTTGAAAAAGCCTAATATCCTGTAATAAACTAGAATACCTACAACCAAGACTACAATGTAACAATAATTTCCTACGACATTAAAATTGTGACAAGTAAAATTAATAATATGTGACTAGAGTTATAATTAACCTGTGCTCAGTACTACGGTCACGTTTAACAAAATAATATAATAATTATGCACATTATGCGTGATGTTACCAGCGAGAGACGTGGGACGATGTACGGATAGCAAAACATGGTGGAATTTTCATTTATTTATTTTGTGGCCGTAATGTCGTGTCGGGCCGTATAGTAAGGTGCAAAACTGACAAAATGTGGGAGTTACCACGGTCGGAAAAATAAGGTAGTGTAATCATAAAGTACTTACAGTCACATCCGACATAATCATCGTCCATTATGTTCGTCATTTTAAGGGTTTTTTTGTCTGCTCATTACACGATAGAATCTTCTTTACCAACTTAGCATTTACGTCGAAATGTCAATACCCCATTCAATTGAATAAAAAATGTGACACTGACAGACCCCGACCATTAAATTTAAAAAAATATATTAAATGTTATAAAATGGCCAGGCCATTAAAAATGTTTTAGGTTGATATCAACTGGACATTGGTCAAAGGTGTATGCTATTTTGATCTTTACTATCAAGTAATTAAATATATTTTTCTATGCAATAGTCTGCTCAGTGTTTTTTTGTGAAAGATTTTATGTGCCCTGAATTGATAAAGGGGAGAATTTGAAAACTGATGAAGATAATATAATAGACTCAACCTATACATAAGTTGTTATACCCAATTCGCAATGAATAATCAACACTTTACAATTACATTAAGGTATAAATTAATCGTGCCTACCTCCAGCCATACAAAAACAAACCATTTAACCCAATTCAAATCAACGATCTTTGACCTACACCATTAAAAAAAAACATGGCGAAATACCTCAACAATTTCGCAAATTCCGGCTACAAAAAAATCCCAATCATTTAACAAATATGTACAATAAATAAATGTTCAGTTATAGTTAACTAACCAATTAAAAGGCCGTACATACCGATACACATAGTTAAATAAATTGGGTATGGTAATTGTTTTGCTGTCGATACATCCGTGTGCCGTGGGAAAATAGTAAACGACGCGTGGTACACGACTGAGATGCGAGTGCGTATGTGTGGCTGGGGAATTGGGAACTGAGGTATATTAGAAGATTTACTACAGGCTGTATGAGTAAACACCCTTATCACTCAAACCATGGGCGAGTTGACCAAGTAAAAACAAAAAAAAACGTTATTTTCATTAAAAGATTTTAAAAAGTTTCTATCCGACACCGAAGATGCAAGTTCGTTGCCCTAGCACATAGGTGAAAGGGTGAAATACACTAGTGGCAAAAGGAAATTAAATAAAAAAAGTCGTAATTTTCCATTGATTTTACTTTCTATAAATGAATGACACCAAACCACTGGTTTCAAAGATAACGGTGTTTACCCTAACACCCTGTATATAGCGGCAAATAGATGATACCGGTGATAGAAGACAGAAACTTGAGAACAACTTGTTGAAGTTTCAGTATTTTTCAGGCATTTGTCAATTCTTATGGTAGAAAAATTATACGGAGTTTTGAAGAGCAGACTTTGGATAAATGTTGCACTCCCAATCTGAGCTTACTATTGACTTTTTCTGAAGGCTTTTGGGTTCCTACGACTTTTATTATTCGGGGGAGATAATTATTAGGGAAAGGGCAATCAATCTGCCTAGCCTTTTCCCAACTTTGTTGGGGTCGGCTTCAAGTCTAACCGGATGCAGCTGAATACCAGTATTTTACATGGAGCGACTGCCTATCTGACCTCCAGAACCCAGTAACTGGGTAATACGATACCCCTTGGTAAGACTGGTTGTCCGACTTTCGGGCTTCTGACGACCCGTAACGACTGTCAAAGATCCACGAATGACAGCCGGGACCAACAGCTTAACGTGCTTTCCGAAGCACGGAGGAGTCTCGGAATGTAAAGACGGTCACCCATCCACGGACTAACCCCGGCAAGCGTAGCTTAACCTAATGGATTGACCCGTGCGGCTGTTATTAATTTGCCACGAGCTCCTCCGAATTAGGGAAAAGGCAATGACCGTTATTGCCATGCTAAAGCGACTCGGGTATAATAGTAAAATGTACGTCAATTCCGACTTATACTAATGTCATCACTTTTCCTGCCACATGTAGACACATACAAGACGGTCACAATACAGCTCGCATGCTAAGCTAGTTCTGCTCTAACTTGTTGAATTAGAGATGTGATATCGCCGTGAGTGACCGGTATAAAATGTTACCAGTCTGAAACATTTATATATTTCAAAGTGAAATGTTTGTGTTAGGTTATCTCACCGCGCGATTTTTATTCGGCTATGCGAGGAGCTTCACACAACCCTATACTAAACAAAATATTCGCACCGCATCGCGTCAAATCTGCATCAAACCACAGATTTTTTTTTCAGTGCGAATTTTAAATCACCAGTGCGTGTAGATACCTACCATGTGTTATAGCGATTGCGATAAAAGTTTCGCGCAATTTTTATCGCAATGCGGGCAAGGCCTTATGGTCTCAATGTCATTACTCGACTCAAAAGTATTTATTGAAACTCGCACAGGAAAATCATAAACAAAACTAAACACACTCACAAGAACTTAAAACAGTCCTGTACGAGGCCAAAAAGCGTCGTGGCTTGTAAAGATGCAAGTAAACTATATCCGCTTATCTCAACTTAAACCGACTTTCCCACTTTTCCAACTACATCAAGACGGTCACATGCTATACAGCTCGCATGCTAAGTTAAGTCGTTAGCATTACCCGTTTACATTGTTGAATTAGAGATTTGTGATGTCTTTCGCCTTGAGTGGGCGGCATGGAAGTGCTACTGGTCTTCAATGACAATTCTATATGAATTAATAAATGTATAAGTGGTTAGAAATATAATAATTTTCTTTAAATGAGTCTTGTCGAAAAAAAATAGATATTTTAATGTCTTTTAGACACATTTTGTGTGAATACCAATATTTTGGGAAAAAGGAATACCTACGTAAACGATTACTTGGAATTCAGTATGGGAAAACAGTCTTAAATGCGGATGATGTCATTAATTTTAATATAAAGGGAAACTCAGCAGGCACCTTATAAGCCCTATTTTTACTCAGTTTATTATAAAGTTCCGTAACTAGCCTTACACGAGCGCAAGCGCATCCCACAGACGGATGTCCTCTGTAGCCCGTTACTAACGGATAGGGATATAGGCCACAACGGTCCACACAGCGTGCCTCTCTTATTATATGGTATAGCATAACAGTTTGATTGCTACTGCGGAATATACTGATCTCGTTTTCTTTAGATATTTTATTTCCCAATGTTTAGAATAATTCTGTATACGTGTGTGGGTTTTAGTTTCTATTGAGGATGTGTTAATCGTGAATGTATTTTTATTTTCAGGTTTTCATTACTTTATGGAAACAAATTGTGCCTGAATGAAGCCTGTTCTTTATGTCTTACGGCCAGTTTCTTCATCATAAGTAACAGCCAAAGTAACAGTCAATTGTTCTTCCGCGCTGTTTGATTTACAACCCCCGCCTCTGCGCCGAGGATTGAAAATAGAACAGTGCAAAAGAACAGTTGACTGTTACTTTTGATGAAGCAACTGGCCGTTAGACTTTTTTGATAAAATTAAGCAAATTAACAAAACTGCTTACATATTTAGATTATCTGTTATCAGCTTGCTTTGGAAGTGGGTATCGTAATCAACCTAGAATGTTCACACTGCTGGCACAGGCAGGAGGCCTCGGTGGAAGGAAGTGGGCCGTAATCCACCACGCGGCCCAGTGCGGCGATGTCAAATGTCTTCCAATTTTTGGTTTTAGGACATGCAGGTTGCCACACGATGTTTTCCTTCCCCGTTTTGAGAGCAGTGGTTATGAAATAATGTACACAAAGTAAAGCGCCTGTCTGGGTTCGAACCTACAACTCATAAGTCACGGCCGTTAACACTGGGCCACCACTACTCCAGTTGAAAGTGGCTAATAATAATGAATTCGACTGAGCTATTTTTCTTTAACAGTTAAATAAACCTTGTAAAAGTGGTAACACATGGTATTAGAAATCTTCAGCTACGTCCCATTCCAAAGATGTTCAATCAAACCTTAATTTTATCTACATCAAATCCTCCTCACCGCACAATTTCACTATCCCATCCCATTCAGCTAGTCGCTCGCATGTCGTACTCACAAAAGTAACTTTCTCATAGCACTGGCTGTACCGAGAACCATTCATAAAGTATAATTATTATTTACTGAATGAAAACCACAGGAAATGGTCTCCCTCGGCCGCGACCAATTGCAAGCCTTCGGTTACGTCAATATCGCTATTACGCGAAGCTTTGGAGAATTGTGGCTGAGATGCGTGTGCGCTGCGGTTTGTAAAGGCGAGATTGTGAGGAAATATTTGTCATTAAATAAATAGTTAAATAGTGTCAGTTTCCCAACTTTGAGCATAGGTATATGAACAACTTTAACATCACCTTAAGTACTTTGCTATCTAGTAACATCCCACTACTGCGCAGAGGCACTTGAATCCTTAATTTCCAAACTGCTCATTTTAGCGCTAATGATTTGCAGTCCAGATCACATGCGTCCAGTTGGTGGTCCGGCAGATACCGTACACTAGAAAGAATTAATTATGTATATTTTAATGTTAGATGTGCGAAAGTTGTGGTAGTTTAAAACAGTAGTGTGATATATTAATCTTAGCGTTACTATGGAAGAACAAATATCTAAGAAAAACTGTGAAAGCGATAAAAGCTACAATAGTATGCTAAAAAGATTATCCAGTCAGCAAGGCTGGTAGCTGGGCTGACTGCCCAGAGCCCCTGACCTGTGCCTTTATAAAGTTTACTCCTACCGACCGTAGAAATGTAAAATTGAGAAACAAATATTTTGCAATCAGGTGGTGTCGCGAGTATTGCTGTGGAATTGTGACCTTCCACTAAGTGTAAGCTCGTAGGTGTCGCGAATTTAGTACACATTGTTTACTTGGAGATGCTCATTTTGTTGTGGTACCTATATATTGTTTACTTTGGAGATGTTGATTGGGTATGTTGTTAATCTCGTGAACATCCAGATTCTTTCATGGCGGTACAGTCATACATACATAGTGAGTCATCACGTCCAAAACATGATTGACCTTAACTTTAATAACAACATTGTTATATTTGACTCGTCGAACGACCTACAAAAATAAACACTGTGGCAACAGCCTTACATTCCAATCACGCGAACACTAACAAAAATCGACTGTTTTTATCTACAACCTCAACCAAATTCCGTAGTGCTGGCAATTATAGTATGTGCGTTTCCCGTTACAAAATGATATTATTTTTTTCGTTAACATTCTTAGCACGCCCGCCTCAAGTTTCTGTGTCTACAAAAAGCTCCCTTATTTACTTGACAAATACGAGCGTAGTGGGCAAGATCACAAGATGTCTTGCGGACGTGACCAATTGAACCGGATGCACGCCCGTGACCGGAAGTCCCCCTTTCATCTCAAAATGGCCGCATCGAATCTGTAAAAAGCAAGGAATTTTTCTAGGCTGCTGACCACTGAATATTTGTCAAACAACTCCGGCGGTATCACGAAGCGAACTTTTTTTGGTGACTCTATTTCGGCTTCCCGCCAACTCGCGGATACTTTTCATTGATCACTGACCATCGGCGATGGTGTGCGTTCCGGTAAATAAGTATGTAGTTGGTAACAAGATTGAGATAAGACATCGTGATGATAATCTATACATATCATAAATTCAAGTCACTTTTCGTATTTGTCTGTATGTCCGCGTTTTCTTCTAAGCCACGCAACAGATTTTGATGGGTTTGACGCAGAATGTGCGCTTCGCAAAATGTGAGAATTTATTCCGGAAGGTTTATGTGTATAAATAATACGTTAATACCTATTAAAGTTACATAGAACTAATAAATCTCGATGTTTTGTCATGTCGTAAAAACCGTGCGTAGCAGGAGCGGCTCAATAGTATGATTATAATGAGCACCTATTATTACATGGTGTGTAATACCTTAAAATTATGGAGGAGCTCGTGGCTAAGTATTAACAGCCGCACGGGTCGATCCATCAGGTTAAGCCACGCTTGCCGGGGTTGGTCCGTGGATGGGTGACCATCTTTACATACCGAGACTCCTCCGTGCCTCGGAAAGCACGTTAAGCCGTTGGTCCCGGCTGTCATTTGTGGATCTTTGACAGTCGTTACGGGTAGTCAGAAGCTCGAAAGTCTGACAACCAGTCTTATCAAGGGGTATCGTATTACCCAGTTACTGGGTTGTGGAGGTCAGATAGGCAGTCGCTCCATATAAAATACTAGTATTCAGCTGCATCCGGTTAGACTGGAAGCCGACCCCAACATAGTTGGGAAAAGGCTAGGCAGATAATAATACCTTAAAATTATGTAAAACTATGTGTTCGGATACACACTTAGCTTAATAGGCGCTCGAAGTTTTCGGTGATCACTACGGTTATTACAGCAAATGAGATAAGATCCAAATAAAAAAAAACAATGTCCGTATATACATAGTTCCCCTTTTTTTAGGGTGGGAAATCATCAAATGTGTTCTCCCGCTCTGGGCGGAGCGGAAGGGCGTGTCAGACTTTTACTGACTAAAACCCACCCGTGTTCCTTCAGTTGCCTGTTGCCAAGGTCCCGGTATCCCTTTCTTCTGTTATCCGTTCCCCTGACTTTGTCTTCACTCAAAGATTCCAAAGTAATACATTTTTTTCTTTATTTTACAGGCAAGCTGTACGCAGCATTGGGTCGTCGCGGCGGCCGGGTGGTTGGCAGTGACTTACAGAGCGGGTCAAACCAGTTCAGAGTGGAGGCTTTGCTGCCGGTCGCCGAGAGCTTCAAATTCGTGCTTGAGCTGAGGACTCACACGTCAGGTCTCGCCGCGCCTCAGATGTTGTTTAGTCACTGGGAGGTGTGTATAACATTATATAGAGTAGGTTTATTAGTCGCTGACACTAGTGGCTCAGCATCGTTCAAAGTGTATGCTTTATTGCCGGTCGCTGAGAGCTTCAAGTTCGCGCTTGAGGAGCCACACGTCAGGTCTCGCCGTGCCTCAGATGTTGTTTAGTCATTGGGAGGTGTATAATTGTATAATTGCGTATGTTTTGGCTCAGCATTGTTCAGAGTGCAAGCTTTACTCCAACCACAAGCTTTGCTTCTTGTTTTTGTGTGCGAACTTGATTTCGTGCTTGAGCTGAGGACTCGCACGTCGGGACTCTGGGGGCTTCTGATGGCCCATAAAAACTTACTAAACGTTAGTAACTAAAGCCATTCCAGGAGGTATACTCACTCACTAAACTGGGTTAGTGACCGAAAAGTCAGCAGTCTATCACTATCAATACTGCTATCCATCAATTAGCACCAACTTTCTTTTAATTACCCACTATACAGCCTATGTAGGGCCTATGTTTCCTCGTAGGTAATCATAATACCAAAGAAGGTAGGTACCATAAGAATTCATGGCTGTTTGGATCTTTATTTCCAAACTTATAATACCTTTTACTTCTGTTACAGGTAATAGACATCGATCCATTCTGGAGGCCTCGCACGGAAGAAGAATACTTGCATTGGGGAGAGAAATGGGACGGCGTGAACCGTGCGAAAGCCTATATGGACTCAGTGCGCGCCAGGAAGGGACTGGCCACCGACAAGCAGCTGGTCCAACATGCTGAGAAGCAGAGGACACTGTCCAAAAATAAATAGAAGTTAAATAGAGAAATACAAGGATCTTTTGGCGCTTGAATGACATTGAAAGGCGTTGTTGGTAAAAATTTGTAAAACTGTTTCGCTAAATTCTATTGAAAAAAAAAACAAGTTGGCGGCATTAGTTCCGATTTTGGACACGTGTCAAGAGATCCATGTACAGACGCCAGAACATCAAGCTACTACAATGTGTCAAATTTCTTTAATAGATTTTCAACTTTATCGCTAAAGTATTAAGGTTCAAGGTTGATTGGGAAAATCTGACAGTTTCGGGTAGCTTGACCTGCTGGCGTCTGTACAACTTTATGTAGTTTTAAAGACTCATTACACTCATAGCTATACGCTAGGATTCTTGATATTACCTTCGTTTCTTCTCATTTTCATTATTGTATCAAAACTAGAAGACTTTTTCCAAAAAAATGTATAAAAATAGCAAATCATTCAAATCTTTTTGGCAAGCTGAGGCCATTGTCAATCGCAACACCGTTTAATTAGTAAAGATGGATAGGTAGTGGTGAAATGAGAGCCAAAAACGAATAGCCAGTAGCCAGCTAGAATTTTAGTCCGCAGAATTCATTAATTTTTATATAAGTACAGTCACGGACTTTAATTGATGAGCCACCTGGCACTGTTCGTATTTTAGCCGTGTAATGAAAATCGGGTTTATTCGGGTCCCGACACGCAAAGTCATATTGTCTTCGTATTAGAAGAAGAAAATTATATTTCATATCTTTACCGGTTGGCTAACCTGACAGCCAGAACTACAAACTTGACAGCAGAGTGACTGCCCAAAGTCAACCAATAGCAGGTCTAGCAACAGTAACCTAGCAACGATAAACAATCGTTGCTAGGTTACTGTTGCGATAGTAACGTTAGCGTATGGATAAATAATAATAGTCATTTCGACAAGTTCGAAAGTAACGTCTCTGACATCGATATTTCAACTGTCACTGTCTTCATTTAAGTTTTCAGAATTATCGAGTTAATGAGCTATGATTCAAAGGAGGTTGGTATCAAATAGATTTAATTAACTTAATGCAACATTGTATTTATTTTTAATTTTTTATCATTGAGAACTTTTTAGTCCACCTCTATGGATAAGACTATTTCCGATTAAGAGTAATTTATTTGTCATCTTGTTTACGAGCGTGCGATTTGAGTTCGTGTTTAATCGTGTAATCTCGTGAATGTATGAAACTGCAAAATTGAAAAGTTTGAAGGTGGCCCATCAATTAAAATCCGTGACTGTACCTACAAAGGTACTTATTTAGATAAGTTGAGAACCACAGGGCGACATCAATGTAATGGATAAATAAACCTAAGTAGCGACATAATCTTTAGGATTACCTAATAGTTAAAATTTTAAAATCATATTCTAGGATTCCTGAAATCCTAACCTGACCTACCTGTGTATCAATACACACACATACCACAGCAATACTAATAGTGTCTATAATTTCATTCTATTTCAGTCTATTTATAACTAACTAAGCTTTTCGCAAAGGAATTCATTTTCCATTTCACGAGAAAATGTTAATAACTTGAAATGGTATAAAAGCATTTCTCATGCAAAAGTCGTTAACTCAAAATAACTTGTGACGTCTGAATGATGACGTCAAACTAATCTATAAATAACTCAATGAAAAACGCGGAATATTTTTTATTGTAAGCCCTCGACCCTTGTTTTATACAAGGACGGTTGTTTACTGTGCAAGGACGTGTTTTTTTTTTACCTTCGATAAACAGAGAGACCTGTGTTACAAGATAACTTGTCAATCACGATATTATGCCCAAGTCAAAGACTAATTTCAATTAGATTAGAAAAATATACCCCTCATAACTATCCTAGTGATGCATGTGCCACTGGTAACTGGATTGGCTTGGATATTGCCAGCCACAGGGGCAGGTTGGCCGCCCCTAATATCTGGCCGCCCTGGGCCCAGGCCTCTTCGGCCTTAGGGAGAGTCTGCCACTGGCATTTGCTATATTTATGAGGCAAATCAAACACGACTTCCAATGCTTGTTCATAACGCTCATCGCACGCATCTATTTTTATCGAAACAGTATAATTACAAAATTTGGGCTCAAACTTCTACCCCCATATAACGTGTAACTGAAGTTAATATGGTAATTAATAATTACCATATTAACTACTACAGTTACTCAGTCATAATTACTAATTATATTAGTATACAACGTACCTACATAACATAGGTAGGTATATACTTAATTATACGCTTATAAATTAAATAGGATACAGTAAGTGCCAAAACTTATGACCAAGTTGAGCACTATCTGAGAGACTACACTAGTTGAGAGCCGCCAGCACCCCACTCCGTCTAGCTCTCACTCAGGTAATAGGATAAAATTTGAGATTGGGTAGGCCCTTAATGTGAAATATTTAATTTTAATGTATATACCTATTATTATATCATTTTCTATGCTAATAATAAATTCTTGATCATAACCATAGAATTAATAGTTCCCTGCCTCGTTGGTCTAGTGGTCGCAAGCGCCACTGCTGAGCATGAGGGTTCAATTTCCGGGTCGGGAAATATTATTCGGTTCTTCCATCTGGAATATCTCAGTAGCAGCCCGGAGTCTGGATTTGTGCCCGGTTGATGACTTTAACATAGCTGGCGATATGTGGGTGATACTATAGGTACACCTCTGCCTAACCTTTCTGGTAATACAGGCGTGATGTTATGTTTTAGTTAAATAATAAAACTTGTGATGAAACCATGTTGTGTATAAATGTAACGAATTAATGTACAGACGCCAGCACATCAAGCTACTACAAGCTGTCAAATTTCTTTAATAGATTTTCAACTTTATCGCTAAAGTGTTAAGGTTCAAGGTTGATTGGGAAAATCTGACAGTTTCGGGTAGCTTGACCTGCTGGCGTCTGTACGTAGTGTTATAAATACATTGTATTTATTGATAACAGATTGTTTAACAATTGTGTTAGATATACTTTTCATACTCCTATTTTTAATATAATGTTAGAAAATAATGTTTATTTTTCTATTATTAGTCGGCTGTTTCATTTCAAACAGTTTAGATAACCCGGACCCTAACTACCCTTCGAGCATTATTTCTTTCCGTAACTGACATAACCCGAGAATTTACCAAACTTAAGTGGTAGTGGCCATATTGCGCGCAGAACAGATGCCCGATGGGGCCGAAAAGTTCTGGAGTGGCCACCGAGTACAAGAAGACGTAGCGTTGGAAGGCCTCAAGGTGGGCAGATGACGGCAGGAATCCGCTGGATGCGAGAAGCACAGAACCGGTTTAAATGGTGATGCTTGGTGAGCCTTTGTCCAAGAGTGGACGTCTTTCGGCTGGAATGATGATGTTGAGTATCCAGAAAGTGTTTCCAACTGATCTGAGGGCCTAGACAAGTGACAATCGCTTCAAAAGCGTTTCGTATTTCTACAACGACTTTCAAGGGGATTGACATAAGCTTTTCGATAGCTTAGCTTTCGGACTTTTCCGATTGTCGGCCAAAATCGCTGGCTGTCGTTAGCGATAATCTGCCACATATCTGGCTGTAGTGGTTAGCTATAGTCGGCCTCGGTCACTGGCTGTGGTGGTTAGCGATAATCGGCTACGATCGCTCGCTGTGGTCAATGATGGCTGCCCTCGGTCACTACTCACTAACAGGCAGCCGGTCGGTCTCCGTGTTTTTGTACAACGCTTGATCCCAAGGTTTTGGTAAAAAGGTTCATAGGGTAAACAATAAAACAACTTTTCATGTTCAATTAACTCATCTATCTATTATTTACAAAATCAACAAACGAATCACAACTTCAAACAAAAATATACAAAACAAACTTTAAAATCATACAACATACGCGTCCATAACAATTCCTACGTGGTACAACTTAAAACACTAATAATCATAAATCAGTTCTATCACCCATTGATACAATTACGCTATTTTATTTACTTTCCATATACACAAATGTAGCTTTAGATTACATCGGTTCAGGTTTTAATCCGATTATTCTGGGCATTTCATTTTTTTGAAAAGCTGGCGCCCATTTTTATATTTGTCACTTCACACAAGCATAGATATTTCAAATTATGTGCATGTTGCTGTTCGTACCGGGCTGTTACCTAATAAAACTCTTCTTTGACAAATAACTATAATAAAATAATAATAAGTATGTTTGTTCGTCAACATAATTTTGATAAAATTAAACTCTGTCACATCTCACTGGTTGTCCCATATTGCACCAGAAAAAGCAATTTAATAAAATACTAAAATTACGTAAAATTATTATATTTACATTGATAATAATTCGAAATTAACAGCACGATCCTACCTAAAACTAACTATTGTACAAACCTCACTATCTCTACTTTTGATATTTCATTTAATCTAGTGTTTTTGTCTTTGGCAATATTAATTATTTCCGATAAATGACTCGTATAGGACAGCGTAAACAACCTTAAATAACATGAAATATAAATCACGGAGCAAAGATTAGTGTTGTTCCGATCAACAGAACTGAGCAATACAACACTATACGACTATTTTAAGCGATTATTGGACTTTGCAACAATTCTTTTGGTCGACTGCTCAGTTAGTCAATAACCCTAAGCCGTCGGTACGTCTATAAGGATACAAATAAAGGCCTAATTTGTCATTTGGAATACAAACAGTGATAGAGCACTTTGGCACAGATGGTAACCTAGCATACAACAATATTAGGCCCTTATTACATAAAATATTAACAGCCAATTAACCTACGATACAACGAACATATTTGTACATAATACATCGAGTGAATTGTTCGAGGAAAATAATTAGCTAGCATCATCTAAATATTGTGTTGTAATGTGCTAAAAAATATCTTATATCATTATCTAACGAAAACTTTATACTCGATCTTTAATATAAAATAACAAACTGTAATTGGATCTACAATAAATAAGAAAATGTGTAATAATATGTGTAAAACATAATATATACATATAACATTTTTGATTGCACAACTTTATGAGTGCCCGTAAAATAATTCCACACTTACAATAGTTTTAAAATCATCCTAAGTACATACTATCCCCAATAGAACCGAATAACAAATCCTTGAGCTTGACCAGACTAGAATAATAAATTATTAATTACATAAACTTTACAAGTACACAGTTACTTCTATAAACGACACTATTTTAAAAACTGTCCATACCTACTTGTCTTGCATCTGCATGATCCGGAATTATTTTTCTATATTTCAAAACTTTACTAATTATTATTACAAATCATACTAAATTTATTTTACCTAATACTTCTTGCATCGATAAAAATGTAAAAAAACTGTATGAATATTTCAAAACGGTTCTTGTAGACTAATTATGTATTGTCAAAATAGCAGTTTGCGTAATTTTTAACAATTTCATTTTGGTTTGTTATGACGAAATTTTTATATGATCTACTTGAAAGGTTTGCAATCGATACAGAAATATTAGGTGCACAAACATGTATGTTGCGTCTACTGAATAATCAATGTCATTACATACTGGCAAGAAATATTAGGAAACTATTTGGCAAACGATCTATTGAAGCATTGTGCCCGACGCACTCCCTCTCAAAACATATTGTGGATACTTTCTCAAACGAGGAATGTTGGTTTTATAATAACTCTTATCTAAATACTAGCACCTGCCTTCTGACACTATCACATTCACAATTGTATACTCTCCAGTGATACCAGTCCACAAATCTTATTCTGATTGTAGCATCGTATTAAAGGACACATCTAATATAACTGATCTACTTATAACATACAAATTTGAAGAAAATTAAATACCGCTCGATTATACTATGACGCCAATCCAATTCTTACATTAAAATATGCAATAATACAGTAATATAATATAACAGCAACATTGACTAACGATTATTCGTTTAACCATCAATACTAAGCTTTAAATACAATTTAATGTTTTACACGAATATATCAAAGATTGCCCAAGTTATAGAATTGTGATTATGAAAATATCTATCAATAAGCCGAGACGAAGGAACGCTATAGAGTTTTACATTACATTTCTTTTAATAAACAAACACATATTACATACCGCGGATAAAAGATTTAGAAGTAAAATGCGGAGGATGCACAGATGTCAAAGAGTGAATTGTGCGGAATATAAAATTGATAATAAGAAAGTCTCATTACAAAACGAGTTCTAACTTTCATCCAAGCCCGAAGCTCCGAGCCAGTTATTGTATTTTGAACTTTAATCCGTCGTGCGTAAAGTTCTTAGTACAAAATTTGACAACTTAGCCTCCCGTTTAAGGTCAGTTTTTGTTGTAATTAGAACTATAAACCTTGTTTTGTAATAAGGCCAAGAGAGTTTAAATGCCGTTTGAACCACAGAACAGAAGTTTTTCCATGTATCCTGTGAACTAAACAATATCTCATACATTTTCACGGTGTACTTATAAATCGTGTATTACTAGCAAGTTGATCGTTCATTCATCTCGACCACACACGCATCTTATCCTAAACGTTTGTGTTTGACACAAATTAATATGACATAGCAATGCCTTATAGACATTACGGCTAACTGCCGCTTATATACAAATCACATACATGATATACGATTGAAATGTTTAATGTCAACTCGAACTATAGTGCCGATATCGTTCTCGATAAAATAATTATCGGAACTGAATTTGAATGGTATTGTAACAAAGCGACTTTGGGTAATCATGTTTCTTTATAAAATTGATATTATCGGAGCATGTTTATACAGCTCCGATAAAAATGCATAGAGCGAATTTAACCTAAATCATAGTAAGTTAAGAACATATTAAAACACAAATGCTATTTTAGCAAGGATGTGAATTTCAGTTTTGCAAAATAATCGTTTTACTTTGTCTAGAATTCGATTTCATAAAATACAAGATTTTTTTAACAAAAATATCTAAAACATGTTTCAGTATAAACATTAATACTTGTGAAGACGCGATTAATATTTGGTACATTCATCATGATTATATGATTTTACAATAAAATACTTTTAACATTTATTCAATGAAGCGAAAAGTAATTTTAAAACTATTTTTAAGATTAATGCAAAAACGACATCAATTAATTAAAAATGCAAGGAACAGAATGAATCTGTCATTTGAGGTTTAAAATTCTGGTCAATAATTTCAATATATTAAAATTATCTTTGAATGTGCAAAGTGTGACATTTAATGAAACTACGGATGTTCCCAAATTAACAAGACTATTTATTTTGTGAAGAACTGTCATATTTATACGACAATAGTTCTTTAAAAGTTTGGTTGTTTAATGTCTACACATTCTGTCCTCATTTGAGAACAAATTGAACTAATAAAAAACATTTTTTTTTTTTGTTTAATTGAGGGATTATTGTTGTAAGACCAAACTCGGCGGATATATCCGACACAGTTTTTAACAATGATATAAACAGAAAAGTTGCATAAATAAATAATAACTAGTATCACTTCCGTCTCACTGAGACATGGAAAAGCGTTTCCTTGTCGGATATTTGCGGCAGCATAGCTGTCCAACTAAATACAATTTAAAATTTTCCTCTGAGAGATATCCACATAGCGATAACCCTAACCAGGGTGGTGACAATAATACCTCCATGAACTGAGGTGACACGGGATGAACCTACGGTTGTCGACTTCTCGGATATTGAGTCCAGTTTCAATAATTTTAGTTGAGTTTGTTGTAGTAATTAAGTGAGCAAAAAATAGCTGTCATAAAAAACTCATCATTTTTCCTTTCACGAAATCCGACACAGACACTCGGCAACCCTAGGTTCACCTTGCCGTAGCATAGTATGGACAGGGTTACCAGTCGCTGGTCGCGTGCAATACCGCTCTCGTACCGTTCAATGGTGGCTATATACTCGCTAACTGAAGACGGTGTCGTTGGGCACGTCCACGTTCAGATGCACGGTGCCCGTCTGCGCCATGTCTGTTAGTATCACACCCGATAACGCTTCTAGGGATTGTCGAACCTGTAAAAGAAGATATAGTATTAGCTTAAAATACTTCAGGCTTAAGATTTTGTTACTAAAATGGTGCTTCATTGCATAAAAAGTATTAGTTTATTAGTCAGAAAACTTGAATTCTAATTGATCGATGGGATAAGTTATTGGATATTTTGCTAGGGTGAAAATGTGATTAGATTAGTCAAAACGAAAGTCCTTTTATGTCGAATAGGAAGAGAGACTTGAAAGCATCTTACTAACAAAGTACATAGTTATGTCATACTCGCTGCGTTAAATCACGAGCGCGAGTACATGTGCGTAATGTGACTTTTAACTTCATTGACATAAGGTTTGAAATGCATTTAATGATATATGCTCGTGCATATGAAACAAATACAGGGTTAATTGATTCAGGCGTGACTTTGCGGAAATCCATTATAAAGACGCTGATATATTTAGTAACCTATTCCGCTTGACTATATACAGGGTGTAAAAACACCCATAAAATAGTTTTAAGTATTCTGTACATCAAACTAAGAAATATCAAGCAAAAATTATATGATTGCTAGGAAACTCCTTTTTTTTTGGTGTAAAAAATCGCTGTTTATGGCAGCGAGCAGTCTAACGCACGCAAAACATAGTGCATATAGGTGCATGCAACGGTATAGGAATTGTGGAGGTATTAAAGTTACAGCGTTTGAAACTTGTTTTCGTGAAAACAAGTAAAATAGTAACAGTTGGTTCCCAGGTATGGTCCAGTACAAACAAATGATCACAATGACGGGGGGTATAAGTAACGGTTGGCTTTGTTAAGCGTCTTCTTACACCTGTTTTATGTACTAAAGATGATATTATTATGGAATACCTACTGAGTAAATTACCTTAGTTAGCAACAGGAGGTTAGTGGTAAGGAATGCGTGCAGCTCGTTTGCGGCCCGGCCGTGCAACCGCGCGCGCCATCTCACTAGCTCAGAGTATAACTCTTCTCCCGATAACTTTACTAGGTCCTCCTGAAATAGAAATGGTCGTGGTTAGAAAAGGAACACTGTATTATTATGTCAATCTATCTAGCCTTTTCCCAACTATGTTGGGGTCAGCTTACACTCCAATCGGATGGCGCTGAATTCCAGTATTTTACATGGAACGACTACCTATCTGACCTTCACAACCCAGATACTGGGTAACACGATACCCCTGGGTCAGACTTTTTGGCTTCTGACTGCATGTAACGACTGTAAAAGATCTACAAATGACAGCGGGGACCAACGGCTTATCGTGCTTTCCGATGAAGTCTGAAATCGCCGATCCATCTTGAGCAAGCGTGATCTATGCTCTTGCTCATGCTCATGCATCCCTGTATGAAAAGGCCTTCGCCCACAGTGGAACAGTAACAGGCTGGTATGATCTGCCTCACCTGCACGTGGTACGTAGCGACATACAGCTTGCAGGCCAGCAGCAGGGCCGTGGCCGCCAACAGCGCGGCCAGCGCGGCCAGCAGTACTAGGCTGGTATGATCTGCCTCACCTGCACGTGGTACGTAGCGACATACAGCTTGCAGGCCAGCAGCAGGGCCGTGGCCGCCAACAGCGCGGCCAGCGCGGCCAGCAGTACTAGGCTGGTATGATCTGCCTCACCTGCACGTGGTACGTAGCGACATACAGCTTGCAGGCCAGCAGCAGGGCCGTGGCCGCCAACAGCGCGGCCAGCGCGGCCAGCAGTACTAGGCTGGTATGATCTGCCTCACCTGCACGTGGTACGTAGCGACATACAGCTTGCAGGCCAGCAGCAGGGCCGTGGCCGCCAACAGCGCGGCCAGCGCGGCCAGCAGTACTAGGCTGGTATGATCTGCCTCACCTGCACGTGGTACGTAGCGACATACAGCTTGCAGGCCAGCAGCAGGGCCGTGGCCGCCAACAGCGCGGCCAGCAGTACAAGGCTGGTATGATCTGCCTCACCTGCACGTGGTACGTAGCGACATACAGCTTGCAGGCCAGCAGCAGGGCCGTGGCCGCCAACAGCGCGGCCAGCGCGGCCAGCAGTACTAGGCTGGTATGATCTGCCTCACCTGCACGTGGTACGTAGCGACATACAGCTTGCAGGCCAGCAGCAGGGCCGTGGCCGCCAACAGCGCGGCCAGCGCGGCCAGCAGTACTAGGCTGGTATGATCTGCCTCACCTGCACGTGGTACGTAGCGACATACAGCTTGCAGGCCAGCAGCAGGGCCGTGGCCGCCAACAGCGCGGCCAGCGCGGCCAGCAGTACTAGGCTGGTATGATCTGCCTCACCTGCACGTGGTACGTAGCGACATACAGCTTGCAGGCCAGCAGCAGGGCCGTGGCCGCCAACAGCGCGGCCAGCGCGGCCAGCAGTACTAGGCTGGTATGATCTGCCTCACCTGCACGTGGTACGTAGCGACATACAGCTTGCAGGCCAGCAGCAGGGCCGTGGCCGCCAACAGCGCGGCCAGCGCGGCCAGCAGTACTAGGCTGGTATGATCTGCCTCACCTGCACGTGGTACGTAGCGACATACAGCTTGCAGGCCAGCAGCAGGGCCGTGGCCGCCAACAGCGCGGCCAGCGCGGCCAGCAGCGCGCGGCGCCAGCGCGGCGCGTGTCGCGCGGCGCCGGCGCTGCCCGTCAGCAGCGCGGGCTGGATCACGGCCGCGCCTCCAGCTGGGATATACGGTTCATTGTTAGATTTATCTTGACAACAAAAAATGTTGAAAGTAAATACGATTTTTTCTAACTATGCCTGCCACGTCCAAATATTACAGTATATGAATCTATACATATTATAAAGTGAAAAGAAAAGTCACAGTAACATCTAAGCCATGCAAGCTACACACAAATAAAACTAACTGGGAGCTCTTCAGACAGCTCTTGGTAGAAAGCTTGGATATAAAAATTCCTCTAAAGACGAACAACGACATAACAGAAGCAGTTGAACAATTCAATAGGTGTGTTCAACAATCTGCTTGGCTTGCTACTCCAATTGCCATAGATTCGCACCATAAACATGAGTGTCCTAAATCTGTTAGAGAACTACTGGCTGAAAAACGAAGAGTTCGCAAAAAGTGGCAGACAACCGGTTACCCTGCTGATAAAAAACACCTAAACTATTTACAAACAAAACTAAAAACATTGCTCCAAGATAATGAGAACCAAAATATCCAAACATCTTTAAAAAACCTAGACGCAACAGCAGAAACAAATTATTCTCTATGGAAAATCACAAAAAAACTTAAACGTCCTGTTTCTAACCAACCTCCAATCCGTAAGGCTTACTCAGAATGGGCTTCCAGTGATGCAGACAAAGCGTACACTTTTGCTGAGCATCTTAAACAGGTCTTCGTACCAAATCCAGATATGGGCTCTTCTAAAATTCACGAAGTCACCCAATTATTGAACCAAACCCACCAACTAGACCCTCCCATTACTAAGTTCATAATGAAAGAAGTAAAAACAGCGATTAAAGCGCTAGACCCAAGTAAAGCTTCTGGATATGATCTCATAACAGGCAAAATCCTAAGAGAACTGCCAAAGCAAGGCATTAAATTTCTTACTTTCCTGCTCAACGCTATCCTGCGAAGGGGTATGGTTCCACTTCAATGGAAAGTAGCCCAAGTTATAATGGTAGTCAAGCCGGGTAAGAATCCTGTCGAAGCACAATCATATAGACCTATTAGCCTGCTGCCCATACCCTCGAAAATCATGGAGATACTTATCCTGCGTAGATTGTCTCCGATTATCTCTTCCAATAAGCTTTTACCTGACCACCAGTTTGGCTTCCGCCGGAAACACGGTACCATAGAACAAGTACACAGATTAGTAAAACATATTAATCAAGCTCTTGAATTAAAAGAGTATGGTGCTGCAGCCTTTTTGGATATATCCCAGGCATTTGATCGTGTGTGGCATGAGGGACTTCTGTTCAAAATAAAACGGGACCTGCCTATAAATTCCTACAACCTTATAGAGTCATATCTAAGCAACAGACACTTTTTCGTAAAACAAGGAGAAGAGTACACTTCCTTATATACTATCCAAGCTGGAGTACCTCAAGGCAGTGTAATGGGTCCAACGCTGTACCTGCTCTTCACAGCTGACCTCCCAACGACCGAGGGCGTTGTCACTGGGACATTTGCTGATGACACAGCAATTTTTGCAGTAGACACCTCACCGGACGTTGCGGCGCAAAAGCTTCAGAATAGTCTCGATCATGTATCCAAATGGCTCAAAGACTGGCGTATTAAAGCCAACGAAATGAAATCTGTCCAGGTGACTTTCTCTAACAGGAAAAGAACATGTCCCCCTGTCACTCTTAACGGAATACCTCTCCCGCAAGAGGATTACGCCAAGTATCTTGGAATGTATCTGGATAGACGTCTAATTTGGAAGAAGCACATATTCACAAAGCGGTTGGCTATGGGCCAACAGTTACGCACAATGTACTGGCTACAAAACAAAAAGTCACAACTCTCACTCCAGAACAAATTGTTGTTATATAAATGCATAATAAAGCCTATATGGACATACGGCATACAACTGTGGGGCTCAGCGGCAAAATCAAAATTAAATGTTGAAATTATTCAAAGGTTCCAATCCAAAGTATTAAGAATGATAACGAACGAACCTTCTCAAATAAGAGACTCCACCATGACCTCTGCATCAAAACTGTTTTAGAACAAATTTCAGACAGGACAAAGGCGTACAAAGAGCGAATCAAAAACCATCCAAACATCCTAGCAGTAAACCTGATGAATACCCAAACAGTCGCAGAAGAGAGAAAGATTCCCCAAGACCTTATTTAAAATTAAAAGGTTGTAGGAATAAACGGGGCAGTCACTGGGCAGCTTCCGTGCAAAACCGTTAATATTACCAAACATATTGCTGAATATCTGCTAGAATGACAGATAGCAAAAAAAAAAAAAAAAAAAAAAAAAATATAAAGTCACTTTTCGTGTTTGTCTGTATGTCCGCGTTGTTCTTCTAAACCACGCAACAGATTTTGATAAAGTTTTCACCATCGTTTAGAGATTTTATTCCGGAAGGTTGATGTTTAATGTAATATTTAAGTTACATAATTATAACTAAGAAATCTCGATGATTTATCAAGTCGTAAAAACCGTGCGAAGCAGGAGCGAGTCGCTAGTATATAATAACAATAACTACATAACGAATAATATGTCAAAACTATGGTGCGTAAACCGTACTAAGAGGCGTTGGCGTGGCGCTGAAGAGATATTGTACGTCTAACATCTTCGCCTCAATAGCTGGAGAGAGCGTTCTTCCACGAGCAAGCAGCAGATGTAGAATGCGGAGAAATATAGCAGTGATCACTCTTAGACTAAAATTTCAACATATGAGTGACCTTGCGGCGCTAGACTACTCATAGAGCAAATACCACTTTTTATCAGATAATATTGCACCAAGCCAATGTAGACAATAAATCCGTAAGTGTTATAAGGCAAAAGATTTGATTGGCATAAAGTAACGTTCTGAAGTAACATACCTGCAGCTATGATGGCCTCTGACTCTCGTCTGGCTGGGGGGGAGGGAGCGTCTGGTTGGTCGCCGCCCGCTGAACTGCTGTCGTCTTCAGGCGAGTACTCCGACACTTCTAATTCCACTTCTCGGAGATCCTGCAATGTGAAAATGAAAAATTGTTATAGTTGCCACCAAATTAATGTGATTGAAAAGCTTTCTTTACACCACCACATCATGTTACACAAAATATTGTTTGCTCTGGTGCTCTTGACACCTTCCTCACATGCGTCATCACCTTATAGGTGCAGTTCCTCGACATACGAGAACTATAGTTCTAATGACAATGCTAAATAAATTGCCTATAAGCAGCCTATACATTACAGAAGTTCAAAATACTAAAAGTGTACGGTGAAACCATACACTATTGACGACTAAGCATTTTTACGTTACCTCATTAATGAATATTAATTGAGCAAGTAGTACTCGATTAGCGGTCATCGCGTGTGCTCCCTCGCTCCTTTATATTATATCCTTTGGTCCGTTAAATACATTTATTGTACCTTAAAACGCAGCAGTATCATTGACTATCTTACAACCTTCTACATGGTCCTTCGAGCTATCGGGCGGGACCTCGCGAGTTATAGTATTCGTTCATTCTTTGGGGAGTTACGGGTATTTAGAATCTTGTGAGTAATCTCGTTCGGAAATCAGCATATCGGATAACAGTGATACGTGTGAACTGGGTGGACATAGTTTCGCAACCGCAGAACTTGAGCAAAGTAGTTTCAACAAAACCCTATAGCAGCACAGGGTGGAATTGCAATACTTAGAGTACACGAGCAACCTTCCTGAACATCCCGAGCAACGGAAAAACAGCGCTTCAAGCACAAAGCAATCAGCATCCGGAGTAACAAGCAGCAAATCGGTATTTACAGCAGCAGGACGACAGTGTCCAGATATAGCAGAGCATCAGCATTCCGAGTGGGACAGCAGCAAACCAGCGGCAGTCAAAAGCCAGTATTGTTCAAGTAAGATCTTTCCTTTTTTACTTCAAAAACTAACTAGCAGCAAAATGGAGGATCTTTACTATCAACAAATTGAACTTAGCGAATTAATCCGGAAAATACCGATAAATATAAAAAAGGATAGCATCGATAGGAAATCTGACGATTATTTCAAAAGGCGATTAGAGATGTTGGAAAAGTATTGGTCAGACTATCAGAACAATCATTTAGGTATGTGTGAATACGGGGTCAAGGAGCATACGTACTTTACAAACTCCGAGCATGAACAGGTTAGCAAGCATTATACAGCCGCCAAAACTCTAATCAGCGAACAACGCCTGCAGTTATCTAGTAAGCTAACACCTTTAAGAACCGTTAGGAGTACTCCAGCGATCCAAGAGGAGAAAAAAGAAGCCGAACAAGAAGCAGGGCCATCGGGTTATGAGCAACCAAGAAAAGTGAGCAGTTTACGTACCATGGAATCAAGAGGGTCAGCTAGCAAATTGGATGACCAGATACGTAAGCAAGCAGCTAATTTCAAAGCGTTCAAGAGATCAGCGGGTTTTATCGACCTAGACTCCATGTCAGAAAAATGGGAAATGGAGGACGCACTACGAACTCTACAAGCGCGCTGGTCACAAATCGACTCACTGCATTGGGAGATCGATAGCGAGATAGGTGGAGAGGACGATGACTACGAGGCAGTCTATACACAGCATGAGCGAGCATATATTCATTTGAAGAGAATGATCAACAAAAAGCTTTGGAGTGTATCACATAGAGAGCACTCCACACCCAAAATGGACATCCCTGTATTTTCCGGAAATTATCAGCATTGGACGTCATTCAAAGACCTCTTTACCGAAGCTATTCACAGCAATCCAACCTTGTCGCAAGCGCAAAAAATGCAATTTTTGAAAGGAAAGGTCAAGGGTGAGGCAGAAAGACTCATTCAGCATCTTCCGATAAGTTCCAGTAACTATGATACATGTTGGGAAATCTTAAATCATCGGTATAACAATAAAAAGCTCATCTTTACATCCATCATAAATACTATGTTAGGTTTATCAAACATGCAACATCAAACAGTAGGTCATATTAAAAAACTGCATGACGTAGCGCAAGAAAGCTTACATGCTATACGGAACTTAGGGATTGATATAAGCACCTGGGATCCGCTTCTCGTGCATTTATTGGCACAGAAGCTTGATAGCGAAACCTACGGAGACTACATAGACTCCCTTAAAAATTCCAGAGATCTACCGGTTTTGCAAGATTTCTTGGACTACTTAGAAAGTAAATTTACGAGCCTGGAAACATCCCGCAGGAAACTAGATCAAGCATCACCGAAATCAAACAATCATACAAATAACGATTTTCCTGAAAATCAAAAAGCAAGACGATACAACTTTGCTAATAAATTTAACAAGCCGCATTCAAAAGCATTACACGTGTCAACGAGCAAATGTCAATTTTGCGGTCAACAACATGCCATGTTCAATTGCGAAAAATTTTTGCAGTTGCCTAAGGAAGCAAAATTGAAAACAGCCGCAAAACTGAAATTATGCCAAAATTGTTTATTTGATCACAATGGCAAGCAATGCATTTCCGTTAGGCGATGTCGCAAATGTGACGGAAATCACCACTCCGTTTTACATGACGCCTGCTCAAAAAGTATATCGCAATCGAATAGCGTTGCAACAACAACAGCTGACCCTAATCCACAAGAAGCTGTCGCAATGACTGTGCATGTGTCACAAAATGATCCAGGAACGAATGAAGTTTTGTTAGCAACAGCCTTGATTAAAGTTACAGCGATCGATGGATCTTATCATGTCTTAAGGGCTCTTATTGACCCTGGATCACAAGTTTCTCTGATCAGAGAAAGTGCAGCGAAGAAGTTAGGATTACGAAGATCTAAATTCAACGGATTGGTATTCGGAGTAGGGGAAGTCAAAAACAACTGTAACGGTGTGGTCACACTAAGTTGCTTCTCTACACATAATGACTTTTCGTTCAACACCGACGTACTTATCATGAAAAACCTACTAAAAGATATCCCGTACAAATCCTTTGACACATCGAAGTGGTCTTACATAGAAAATCTTAAATTAGCTGATCCATATTTTAACCATAGCCGTCCAGTGGACTTATTACTAAGCGCTCAAGTTAATGGCTTGATATTATTAGGAGGATTGATCAAAGGAGAGAGTTTATCGCAACCTGTGTTACAAGAAACACAGCTTGGGTGGATCATATACGGCGGTGGTCAAATGTCATCACTTCAATGCAACGTCGTCATGAATAATATTCACGATATTCAGCAGTTTTGGGAGATCGAGGATATAAGCGAAGATACAAACTTAACGTTGGAAGATCAAGAATGTGTCAACTTCTATTCATCTACAACAAAACGTCGCGAGGACGGGCGGTACGAAGTAAGATTGCCATTAAAAGCTGATATAAATGAAAAACTTGGTTCATCGAAAGAAATGGCCATAGCGCAGTTCCAAAATATGGAACGAAAATTTAGCAAACAACCCATTGTAGCAGAACAATACAAAGCATTCATTAGTGAGTACATTGCCTTAGGACATATGGTACTTAGTAACAGCAAAAATAGCAAACAAGCACTATCATGTTACTTACCGCACCATTCCGTGCAACGAGCAGAATCAGCAACTACGAAGCTACGGGTAGTGTTTAACGCGTCGGCAAGGACGTCAAGCGGATATAGTGTGAATGACCTGATGAATAAAGGTCCAAATTTACAACAGGACCTACAAGAACTGATTTTGAAGTGGCGTCAATACCGTTTTGCTTATACATCGGATATCGAGAAGATGTACAGGCAGATATTGGTGAGTGAAGAAGATCAGCAATATCAGCAAATAGTATGGAGGTACGCATCAGATCAACCTCTGCAAACGTACAAACTTAATACCGTCACTTACGGAACTAAATCAGCACCATTTCTAGCAATGATGACTCTGAAACGTCTAGCCTCGGATGAACGAAGAAACTATCCGGAAGCTGCGAAGATATTAGAAGAGTCATTTTATATGGATGACCTGGTCCATGGATCACACACCATCGAAAAAGGAAAGCAACTTATCGATGATCTCAACAGATTATTAAAATTAGGAGGATTTACACTAAGAAAATGGTCTGCAAATCATTCAGAACTCCTTCAAAATATAGAAAAAAGCAGCAGCAGCAACGGCGATATAATTTTTAACTTTAAATCAGAAAGTACAGCAAAAACATTGGGTCTTCGTTGGAATTCTGATAATGACATGTTTACTTTCAAATACAGCATAGCTAAAACAAACGCAAAAGTAACGAAACGGCTACTTTTATCGGAAATATCAAAAGTATTCGACCCGTTGGGATGGTTGTCACCACTCACAACAAAGCTAAAGCTGATATTCCAAAGGCTCTGGATAACCAAAATGCATTGGGATGAAGAAGTTCCTGTAAACATCAAAGCAGAATGGGTAGCCATTCAAGCGGACATGGAATACTTAAATCAATGCAAAATACCGCGCTGGATAGGGTATCAACCTAATGACGTCATAGAACTGCATGGTTATTGTGACGCATCGACTAAAGCCTACGCAGCAGTAATTTACGCACGATTACGGAAAGAAAATGAGACATCGGTAGTACTAGTTGTTGCTAAGGCTCGCTTGGTACCTGTTTGTAAGAGCACATCTTTACCGAGATTAGAATTAAGCGGTGCGTATTTGTTAGCAAAGTTAATGAACAAAGTCATTAGTTGTTATAGTGAGTTAAATATTAGGATCTATGGATGGACGGATTCTATGGTGGTTCTAGGGTGGCTGCAAGGAGAATCCAGCCGATGGAAACCCTTTGTTGCGAATAGGACCAAAATTATAACAACAGTCATGAAACCAAGCTGCTGGCGATATGTTAAGTCTGAGGATAATCCAGCAGATGCAGCCAGCAGAGGCATCTCAGCTTCACAATTAAAGAATCAAACGCTGTGGTGGCAAGGACCACAGTTGTTGAAAACGTTTGACGAAAAATTAGAAGCCAAGCAAATTATTTTTAC
This sequence comes from Lithophane socia, assembly GCA_947522985.1. Classification (NCBI taxonomy): domain Eukaryota; kingdom Metazoa; phylum Arthropoda; class Insecta; order Lepidoptera; family Noctuidae; genus Lithophane; species Lithophane socia. Next base: position 7,044,159 of record OX383267.1, read on the forward strand.
CACCGATCAAGAAATCAAAGGAAAATCAGCAGCAAGCAAAGTAAATGCCGTCCAAAATGATAGCAAGGATGACATTATATTACAACTATTACTCAAGTTCAGCTCAATCAATAAAATAACTAAAATAATAGCATGGCTTTTACGAGCAATCAAAACATTACAATTTAACAAGAATGCAGCCATAGCAAGTAAGCATAGTAGCTTACCCGAATTTCTTACCTTGTATGAATTGAGAAAATCAAAATTACTCATTATAAAATACATACAACGAACTGAATTCGCAGCGGAAATTATGTCATTACGGAAACACAGTACATTAAGTAGCAGAAGTAATCTATTAAAGCTTAATCCTTTTATTGATCGCGAAGGGATTCTACGAGTTAAAGGCCGGCTGAGTAAAGCAAACATGAGTATGGAAATGAAGCATCCTGCAATATTGCCTCATAACAGTCGGCTGACTACTCTAGTAATTCAACAAGCTCATCAGCTCACCTTTCATGGTGGACCGCGATTAACTTTATTTAACCTTAGACAGAAATACTGGATCATCGCTGGAAATAATGCTGTAAGGAAAGAAGTAAGAAACTGCGTTATATGTAGAAAATATGAGCCCAAAATACAGCATCAACTGATGGGAGAGTTACCCGTAGCAAGAAGCAACCCCGCCCCACCATTCTATCACACTGGAGTGGATTATACAGGTTATGTAGATGTTAAAAGTAACAAGGGACGTGGAATTAAGACCACTAAAGGATACATTGCGCTGTTTATTTGTCTAGCAACCAAAGCTGTCCATTTAGAGCTTGTATCCGACTTAAGCAGTTCGGGGTTCTTAGCAGCATTACGACGAATGGCAGCCAGAAGAGGAGCGCCTCGTCATCTTTACAGCGATAATGGAACGAATTTTGTGGGTGCTAATAGAATGCTACAGGAAAGCTATCACGATTTCGAAAGTGTATATGATCGTAACTTTTTTGCGGAGCTAGCAGATCTAAATATAGAATGGCACTTCAATGCCCCATCTTGGCCTAGTGCCGGGGGTCTATGGGAGCGGGCCATTAGAAGCTTAAAACATCACCTCAAGCGCGTAATAGGAGAGCAAAAGTTAACCTTTGAAGAGTTCAGCACTATCTTAGCACAGGTGGAGGCTTGTATGAACTCTAGGCCTTTATGTGCCTTATCGGAAGATATCGAAGATTTGAATGTTCTGACTCCGGCTCACTTTTTGACCGGAAGGTGCGGAACTACCATAATGGAAACTGAAACAGATGCTCGAACTAGATGGTATTTATCAGCTAAAATAGTAAACGACTTATGGAAGAAATGGAGAGCGGAGTATCTAACTCAGTTATCCATAAGAAGCAAATGGCGAAGCATTGAACGGAATATTAGTCTCGATGAGTTAGTAACCATCCAGGACGATAATCTGCCACCTGGAAAATGGATGATGGGCAGAGTTATAGAAACTCATCCAGGTCAAGACGGATTAGTTCGGGTAGTAACTCTAAAAACAAAAAGCGGAATAATTAAAAGGCCTGTTGTGAAACTGTCAATCTTGCCAATTCCTTTTACTTCAAGTAACACGGTAGATAAAAATGTTACTCAAGCAAATAACGTCACCTCAGAAGAGCCTAACGTACGGATTAGAAACAGCAAAATTAAATCTAAATTCATATCGTTAGCAATGTCATTAATCTTTTTTATTTCAATGATAACATCGTCTCACGCAGCTTTTAACATATCAGCGTTGCCTAGCAACAATTCGCTGTATTTTGAGTCAGTAGACAACATGCAAGTTATTCGAGACAAATGGAATTTAATTGTTTATTACGATATGAGCCCTTATTGGGAAGGAAATACTGCCGCCACGAAGTTCTTGGACTATTTAGAAAGGCTCTGTGCATCCCTAAACGACAAGAGTCACTGTAATATGATAACGCTTCAATTAAATCACGACTTCAAAGAAATACAGCACTATAATCAACTTATGATTAACCAGCACTTTGATGTGCGCTCCAGACAGCGTCGCGGGCTAATTAATGGAATTGGTTACGTGGCCAATAGCTTGTTCGGAGTATTAGACGAACGATTCGCCGAACGGTATATAAAAGATATACAGCTTGTAAAACAAAACGAGGGGCATCTTAATAACTTGTTAAGAAATCAGACCTCTATCATTGAGGCAGAATACAACGTATTAAAAAGAACCGAGCAAACTATCCAATTACAACATAAAACAATAAACAAACACTTAAACCAATTGGATAATGCTGCCTTTGCCATTAAGCAAGAAGTTGAAGGTTTAGCTAAAACGCAAGATTTTGCTCTATCAGCAGTCACAACTATCAACTTGCTTCAAAATCTCAAAAGGATCCAGGATACTCTGTTAGATATCATCACGGATATTTACCACGGGAAATTCAACGCTCACCTCTTAACTCCAGATCAGCTGCAGCAGGAGTTACAATTCATTTCTGGACAACTAACAAAGGATACTACCCTGCCCGTGGACAACCTTCAGTCCGACCTAAAACATGTTTACAGTATGTTGAAAGTAAAAGCGAGAATGATGGAAGAATACTTCATATTTGAGATAACTTTTCCATTGACTAGCAGAGACAGCTACAAGATTTATAAAATTATACCAGTTCCTCAGCAAGCTCAAAATGATATGATTAGTGTACTACCAGTTGCGGAGTTCGTAGCTATTAGTTTGAAAAAAGATGCGTTCTTCACAATGTCGTTTATGGAGCTCCAATTATGCCTGCATAATTATCACTCCTATTTGTGTCAAGTCAACAAACCGATTAATCATTTAAGCATCGACGAAAAATTCTGCAAACTGGACAACAAATTAAAACAATGCGGTGTAATTAAATCCCCTTGTCAAGACAGCTGGCTCGAACTGAATGATCCGTCGAGGTATATGTATTTTTGCTGCAATACCTACTCAGTGAGGATTATATGTCACGATCAAGTTTCCTTTAAACAGATGACTGGAGTCGGAATTATTGACCTAGGTCCGAAATGCATAATAAAAAGTAAAGATTTTACTTTATATTCTCATGCTATATCAGCAAATACACTTAAATCAAACTCTGAAATTCCGACCCCTCAGATAGCAGAATTAAATCATATGGTTAATATATCATTATCTCACTACATCGCATACGAAGATCCACTGAACAGCACATTAGTGGATCTGGGAGAACGAATAGAACAACTGAAGTCTGCCAATACTAACTTACAAGATTACACTCTGTCTACACATGACATTCATCAGTATATTATTTGCTACGGCCTGCTGGGTGTAGCCGTTTTATTGGCGTCATACTTCTTATGGAGGAGGTGCCGTGCAGTTTCTTCAGTGGAGCTATCACCAAGTGTGGCAAATAGTGTTGTGTTCTCGCGAAAGCAGAGTACGGCTGACCGTCAGCCTAGTGAAGTGAATATAACTAGTGAGGACACTAACCCTAAACGAGACGTATCTACGTCACCTCTGTCTAAAACATGTCGCTTTAGACTAGAAGATGTGTAACTTTTGGCCCGGGAGCATGTACGGTGAAACCATACACTATTGACGACTAAGCATTTTTACGTTACCTCATTAATGAATATTAATTGAGCAAGTAGTACTCGATTAGCGGTCATCGCGTGTGCTCCCTCGCTCCTTTATATTATATCCTTTGGTCCGTTAAATACATTTATTGTACCTTAAAACGCAGCAGTATCATTGACTATCTTACAACCTTCTACAAAAAGTATACGTACATCACCCACCTGCGGTTTAGGCACCGCTTGCTCGGGTGCTCTCGCCGCCTTCCAGACATGCATCATCAGCTTGTAGGCGGAATCCCTGGACAGCAGGGAGCCGAACACGTGCCTCTCATCGCGAGTGCACACCCCCACTGCGTTCGGAATGATTCGGGCCACCTTCTCTTTTGTTATCCGAAGCACCGATATTGTTGGGATTAGTAGCTGGAAACCAGAGAATGGGGATTTAGGTAAATGTAAATTGGGTAGTAATATGATTAATGTCAATATAATGTACAATATTTGAATGGTAAATTTCGATGTGGTGATAAGCATGATATCTTCTTGTATGTGTTAGTATAGTAATGTATAGTGCACATTGATATGAAATAATCAACTATGGATTCAGACATGTAGAAGCTCTGTATTTAGCACGATATGCAAATAAGTTGATATTTAAAACTGGTTGGCGCAAATACTAACAAAAAATTACTTATACATGGTATTGCCACTATACATTAACAACACTACTTGTTACAGAACCAATACCATCAACATAAAACCTATTACAATCCCCGACAGCTAAACTCTAAAACTAATCAACAACAAGCCCCTACAACCGATCGACATACATAACACAAACTCGCTCACCTTGGTCACATATCCGAACACATTCGAGTAGAAAGCGAAATAGTTCTTTGTGATGTACAGGTGACCTTGGAGCAGCAGATCACCGACCAGCGCACATGAGTAATCTGGAATGGAAGAAGAATAAAATTAAGCAAAGAAAAAAAAAATATCACCGTAAAAAGATGGGATTCGAAGGAGATATTACGTAACATATTAATATACAGGATGGCATCATCAACACGCATCCGGTGGGGGGGGAACAGGGGGGACCCGTAGAATTTAGAAAATTTGCTGTAAGACAAGAGAAAGATGGATGGATTGTGAGAAAGATGATATGGCTACGAAGGAAGTGATTCTAAGATGACAGATAATAGAGATCTATGGACGGGGGAATAATGATACAGACTGTAAACAGAACCTTTTTGAATTTGGTATAAAATAACTCAGAAATAAATAACACGTCTAGTGAAATCCGCTGTGCAGAAACGAATGAAGATTTTAGTTGGTCTTAGTCGGTCTATCATAATTATAATAATTGAATTAAGATGTGGATGAATTGATAAGTGGATTTTGTGGAGGATTGATTATGATTTTGTCAATACCAAGTACTAGACGAGATAGACCACCAAACGCCCCCTGCGTTTTTCTTTAGTGAAAATATTATGATTTTACGTTTTTTTAGAAACAATCACCGGCCTTATGGCCTTCATTATTCGTCTACTTCATTGTCTTCATTACTTTATTACCGTCTTAAGTTTGCTTTAAGAATAAGTTATTCGTAGGTATTTCAACCAACTTGGTTCAGGACCTTCAATCTTTCTGCGAACACCTTTGGGTCTTCTGAGCTTCAAAGAGATCATTTAAAGAGAACTCAAGAAACTACTAGGTACAGTCATTGTTATTTTTGGGTAACCCAGATTTTAAATATTATCATGACCTGATTTGACCAGGATCCAGTTTGATACTAACTGGGCCTTGTTATTTTGCCCTGATTACGATTGTTTATTTTCTGATACTAGACCGAACACTAAACTCATATTTTGTTGTTTGTTGTATTATTCAATGTTGCTGTTATTTGACATTTACATAAAGCTGTCATAAAGTTTTCCATAGTTACTTTACAACCACATGCTCTTTGCTCGATTACATCATTTTTAAACTGTGACCTCTATGGCAGGAAAACAAGTATTCTAATAATACAACTTGAAAATAATCGTTTGATTATTGTGAGTCTATATTTTTGCTATCAGAATATTTTTACCGATAGCCTCACCGCATCGTTCGTTTGATCCGGGATCTAAAGGGTAGTAACTCTTATACTTGTACGTACCGGAGTCACACGTGTTAGGGCATACATCGAGATTACGTGTCCCCGACGACTCCGGATTTTTAATTTGTCTGTCTGTGATGTCTTTTTTAGATCTTTTTTGTTGTAGTTAGGTTTTAGCTTTATAACTTTTATTTTTGCTAGCATTGATTTCACGATCCTAAGACATTTGACCTCGACGAATATAGATCAAGTTGCATAAAAGAGTTGATTGAGCTAAAATGTTGCCAATAATCTAGGACATACTACGCAGCAACGTGGATCGGTATGTAATCAAATTATTATAATATCAGAATACTATAGGCGTATTTATATAAGCAAATATTTAATTACCTTTATGCAGCGCAGTTCATTTATGGGATAAGGAAACTGATGATAAGGACTGATTGATGTGGTGTTCAAAATAATGATTGGCTTTAATATTACAGATCATAATATACAGGTTGGTGCTCTCTTGTATTTTCTTAGCCACATTAAACTTGGATCGTTTGAATCCTCGTTGATAGTGTTGCTTCTGGATCTGAGATAATGTCTAATCTGGTAATTTTCTTGCAAACATATGAAATGGGGTCATACATCGCCCCCAGAAGCATCGCTAGGAGGTTCAGTGACTTGTTATTGGTTTTAGGATCACACATTATCATGAATTCATGATGAAACTCACATTCGGAATTTCATATTATTTCGGAAATCTAGGACGAGGCATTGACTTTGAAATGGCATACAGAAGATACGAGACGATTGTATATTTTATGTAACCAGCTTTTAACCTAACAGGAAAACTCGATATTGGAAATTCCGTGTATTTTCTATCGCTTTAGGAGGAAGATTAGGTTTGAAAATACACATTATACCTATTCGTATTTCGTTCTTAGAATTTTGCAAAAAAAAATACGTAAATCTTTTCGGATAAAGTCGTATTTTCGTAAATAATTTAGAGCGAATTGATAAAGAGAAACACCTCAGACATAATTGGCGGCTCAGTCGTCATAATCAACCGCACAGTTACAATGACACTCAACAGTAGTTGCTCAAATCGTTACCTAAATCAGTGCCAGACGAATGATGAAACTAGTCCTATTATACCGAATTGCTGGCTGTATTACGATACTATCATTATCTTTTGACATAAGCACTGCAATCAACCGTGTTTCATGTCGCAGTAGTCAATAGACAGGTCACTAGTAGTTCATTAGGTACAAGACTTCATAATGCTACGTTTCGAAAATAGTGCGATCGATAGGTAATGGTAGAGCGAAATTAAACGCATGGAGTGCTTTTGCAGTGCTAGATTCTGAGTCCGAACATTCTATCAGTACTTATGACTTATACCAGCAAAGACAGTGCCTGATTAACTCTGAGAAATATCAGGCCCTGAGTTTGCTACTGAAGGACAAGACGCAGGTTTGACACAGTTATTTTATATTAGGAGACCTCTTATATCTCCAGACTTGCAAAACAAGACAAAAACACTGACGAAATCCCTTGTCATTTCAGTTTAACTTTGTTTTGCTAGAGAGCTGTCAAGGAAGCATCAAAATATGTGTTACTACTGATAAAAATATCCGTAGGCACGTTTGGTAGATTATTACGAAGAACTGTTATAGCGCTTATGAAGAAATTCGTGACATTTCCCGTTTCTATTTTTAAAGTAGAAAGATAACATGTTGGTGTAATAAAGTTCATAGATTACTCGTTCTAACCTTTTATATCTTCTGTATATGGTGGCACACACGGACTTCAATGGCCATCATTAATTAGTTAAGACTAAAGAAATTGAAATATCTTGCAATTGAACTAGCCAAGGCACTTTTTAGGGTTCCGAACCCGAAGGGTGCCAAATAGAACCTTAAATACTTATAAATACTTACAATTGAGCACCCTCTCCTCCGGCCCGACCTGCGGGAAGTGCCGCTGGAACTTCTTCTGCCGCGATTTGCTCGGCTGCTTGCCATCGGTCGTGTCGCCCACGCCGGCCGCGCTCTGCGGTGCCCGCACCGACGGCGCCGACCCTGATAATGGCTTTATGGCCTGTCTGGAAGAAAACAGATGATGACATTTAATTAGTGTTATTGGGTTTTTCCGTCAGGGATTTTCTGTAGCAGTCCGGAGTCCGGAATTGTGTCCGGTTGATTGCAATAGGCTCGCCCCCTATCACATGGGATTTTATAACGAGCCGAATGTGGGTGTACTATTTATAGGTACGCCTCTGCCTAAACTTTTAGGGAAAACAGGTTGTTGGATGTTATTATATTTATTTTGAGATTTCAGAAAAACTTGCTCTTTAATTTAGGACGTTGTTATTGAGAAACCTTTTGGCAACAAATCTAGATACCTATGATTAATCTGCACTGGTAAAAAAACTTTGTCCGAAGTCAAGCATTTCAGGGACAAGGGAAATTCTATGAATATCACATGAGAAGTAATTGTCTTTAAAATAACGCATCCTTCAAGAGCAGAAAATCACAAAGAGACCACACATAAGCATTTAATTCATCACGATAATATGCAAATGGGCGATACGACATGCCGCTGAACATAGGTAAGTATTTAAATGCAACAATAATAATATTCTCATCTGTCATCTTTTAGAGTCCAACCCAGTTTATAGGTACCATCATCATCATCATTGGCAACTGTGTTCCACCCACTGCTGAGTACTGGCCTAATCCCTTTTATGCCATGCTTCCCTGGTCCGTGCGAGTTTACAGATATTTATTCAAAATCCTATGTTCAAAGGAGAAGGGAAAGGGAATGCAGTAGTGACATTTGGTTACCGACCTGAGGGCCTAGATACAAGTGACAATCGCTTCCAACGAATTCCAACAGTCAGTTCCATACATTTTTGCCTTTTCCATCATCTTTATCGCTGATAGAATGTCTCTTTGGCCCTCTGGTCACCATAAGAATAGCCCGTATTTGTACGACTCAAACAATATCTACACTCGCCTAATTTTTAACCGTACCATTTCCTGAAAGCTTTAAACGTTACGACCAATAAATAGCGTAACATTGGGGTAATTCGGTTCGTACGATGTTTTACGATACACGAAACGACCCTTTAAACCTATTATAATAAATTACCGGTAGTGGAACAAAGTCAGTAGGTAATCAAAATAGTGAGAACGTAAATCTATTCGTATTAGTAAATGTCTGTTGCAAAATGGCCCCTGTATCATTTCGTTACTGCAACTAACCACTGGGGTATATTGCTAAGGACGCTGCTTGATAGCGAATAGATGATTCTAATGTGCCATTTTATACACTGTACACTCAAAGAAATTGTTATCACTATAACAGTCCTGTAGTAGCCGAACATTTTTGAAAGTGGGTCCCCGAAGCAATCATTTCTGTAGCCAAGAAAATGCGCCAACATACAATATTCAAATAATTAAGTGGAAACTTCTCTTGGAAAGTAAGGATACTTAGTTAAATATTTCATACAAGAAAAGTGGTCCAGGACATAATATTCACTTCTTAGTAGGTATACTTCGGACAAAAAGCTAAGTTAGTGAAAAGTATAAGTAGCTGTTCTCATAAAATAAAAGGTCAATGTTTTACTAGGAGACCTTTCTAGTATACTTGCGAGTTTTATGAAAGAGGATAATGGAATAAAATGATCAAAGGGGGCAGCATGATGTTATCATAACATGGATAATATTTTAACTCTAGTTAAGGGATTAAAAGTTGTTTTTAATGTCAAGGCTGGCAACTTCCATTTATATCAAATTAACACAATTACGTATTATTTTCCTTAAAGCGCTGTTATAAGTAGAAAGGTACGTAGAAGTATTCGATTTGGTCTTGCCTGATCTTGAGCAGACAAACAGTTGTTTCAAAGCGGACTAAGTTAGAGCCCCTTCAATGAACAGGAAACTGTCCTACCATTACACAAGGGGGCCAAGTCTACTGAAAGCCCCCAGAAGCGGTAAGAAAGCAATTTCCATCTTTGAGCTTCCTTCGAAGAATTTCATCAGGTTCCCTTAGAGTTTACATCTCATCTACCTATACCTAAGCTGCTATATGTATATTCGATGCTGAGGTACATGAAAAGTCCATGTATTATGTAACAAACAAGTTTATTTCTTCGCTGGTCATTTTAAAGGTCAAGTTTGGGTCGACTTCCTCCTACCATATTCATTTAATTTTGTCGGGACTGTACTTTTGTTTTATGTACAGTCGTATGGTTTTATTATTGCCATTATACAGAATAATATAAGCGTAATTGTGTGCAATTAAAGTACTTAATTGTGCATGAAACGACTTTAAAATTCTGTGCTTTTGGGTAGAAAGTTGACTTTAATTGTAGAGCCTGCATATTTATTTTGTCTGTTGCCTTTAACAAAACTCTCTTCAGAACGGACATAATTTGTAACTACCGCAACAAAATAGGTGTAGATTTCACCTTTTTTCTTTTTGAAAATTGTTTTTGCTCTACAATGCCACGAAAGATTTGGCTAAAACCATTGTTATTTTATCCATACAAGCTAACTACGCCGCAATACTAATTCCTATTTATCAGCAAAAACATTAGGTTAATTTTCCTCATCGAATCCCAAAACACATACCACTTTATCAGGTGTTAAGCCCCACCATTGATATCCACATTATCTAACCACTATACATCGTACCTCGACAAAGTTCATGAAGCTGCAGTGTTTTCCATAATGCCATGATTACGGTGCACGTGATGACCTGTGGCGCGGCTCACAAATTGCTGCTGATCCACGTGACCGGCACTTAATAAGCGTGTTGATACGTCAGACTAAGGCTTGGACGAATAAATACATGTTTTATTGTTACGGTGTTTCGTTCTTGCGAGCGAAAACGGATGGATCGTTTTGTTTCCATAATACATTATATAACTGGGGTGTTTTTTATCAGAAGGATATCCTGACACATTGATGTCTAAGACGCTGATGAACTCTTTTTTTAAAGGTGGCAATCCATATTCATCGGGATGTATGTTTTGGTATTCGCTCCAACTAACGAAGTCCATATCCTCTTGATAAAACCCTTGGTAAGGGGTGGTGACGATAACTATTCGAATCTTCGAAACTCACTCGTGTTTTGGCTCTTAGCTCCACTACAAAGCGAGGGTGAAGAAGTTAGTAGAAGTTACCTAACATAAACGTGATGGATCACGTTTACATTTAGGTGAGATATCTACAAATCAAACAATCACAATCAGAAGCACAAACGTGTTGAGTTGAAAGACCTCAATGGCTATACTAAAGCTAAACTTCCAAGGTCTTGGTTAAGAATAGAACGGCACTTCCCGCTGCAAATAACTACGACACTCACTTGGTATATTTGGAGAATGGGCAGCAATATCCTTCCATATACTCCGCAAACACCGATGGTTTCAAATAGTTTTGTTCATCTGGCAGTTGTACGTGAATATTAGGCAAATGCCGGGAATTAAATATCGGGAAAAGTGCTAGTCTAGGGAAAAAACGAAATTGACTTTTACGAAGTAGACGCACATTCCAAATTGGACTGTCTTAAACTTGACATAATATGGGTTGCCAAAATCGAGGAATTCACAGTCTTCACAGAATTCACAGTCCAAAGTTTTGGGTCCTAATTTACATGTTATTTCAGCATATGTTTCTGAACTTTTATGTAATGTTCAATTGACTGTGAAAGGCGAAATTAATTATATTTTGAGACAAAACTCTGATAAATCCAATAGCTATTATATTAATTTGGTTAAAATGTCTAAAACGAGATACGTCAAATGTAAAAGAAGTCTTGAGGAAACGTTATTTTAGTGAACAAGATAAGGCAATTTTACTTGTAATCTTGAATCATAAATTGATTCAATCTGTTTGGATTTTTATTTCGAATAGATTCTGCTGACGGAAAATTTATAAAAGACATAGTTGCACTCCCCAAGAAAAAATAAGATTGAATTGAAATTGCCATGTGATCATGAATTATCATTTCCTTAGATTACACATTTATGTAGCTAAATCACTAAACTATGAATTTATCAGTATAAATGACACTGCCTGGTAGATTAGCAATCGGAAACATTATTTACGATTGTGAGGGAAACAAAGACTACAGTTTATAGTTCACCACGCTTGCTTAGTGATAAACGGACACACAATGATCGATTGACTTTAAACATTGTTTTTAAAGCGGAAACCGCTATCGTGAACCTAGAGTCAAGTTTGCAAATGGTGATCAATAATGAAATTAAATTGATTTTAAAGGACACTTTTAATGAATTCCTGACGCGCTTGTAGGACGATGTAATGTTTATCATCCAGTCTACTGCTAAACATAATATTTAATTAATATCTCTACTATTTACAAACGCTACTTTCCAAACATTTTAATTTAACACTACCGCCTACAGCTACACGAACTTTTTCATATTCCATCTCTTTTATTGGATTGGTCCTTTTATCCGCGGCCCAATTCGAAAACATGAGTCCCAAATGAGTCCCATGAGACCAAATCGACTGTGGAATGAGTTTAATTTCCGTCCCAAACATAGGCTCAACGATTTTTAATATGTACTTTTAACTCAATATATAATTACCACTTGCTTTAAAAATGGCGAAGGAAAACATAGGAAAATATGCATCTTGTGAGGGAGAATAGTGAATAAGGCATGCCTGAGAGATATTTCTCGGCGGTGAAGCCAAGTCAGAGGCCCTTGGGCAGCATAAAAACTCAGATACCAGGTTAGTCACTAACTACACGAAAAAAAAGAAGATTCAATATTGGGATACAACGGGTCAAAAAAGGTAGCCCGTTCTTCTCCGTAGGTACCTACTACGCTTTGGAACGGGCAACTAGCTTAATTTTTCTGACTGACCGACCCCACGATAATACAAAAGTATCTGTAATGTTTGACATTCCCTAAACTCAGACTTTCAGTTCTCTAACTTATCCGCTTGAGAAAAAAGCAATTGAGAAAAAAGCAATTGAAAAACGACCAATCCCGTAACGATATCCTTTTTCGAACGGAACCGTTAGATGTCCCGAAAACCTTTTAGAACAATAGTTCTAGCCGCCAAAAGTTTTGCCATGGACGTATCTACCCAAATATAAGACGTAGAAAGGATCAAGTAGTAAATAAAGGAAGCAATATAGCATATAAATATCCTGAATACAGATGAGACTGCTACAAATAGATGATTCTGAACCAACAAAGGATCTCAGGGAAACAAAAGATCACAATAATATCTTATCTGCTGGATACTGCTTATTCGCAAGATAAGGATCACAAAGATATAAAATCTCACCTCTTCAAGAAAAACACACCCATTTTCGCAATAAGCACAGGAGGACACCGGCTTCAAAACGACGACACATACAACTGACCAACAACCGTATTTTGTCCCAGGTTATATGCATCCATACAAAATTTTGGATCCCGGCGCAAAAACATGTCCCTATGATCAAGATAAAATGTACCTTATTGTAAGAGAGATAAGGAGTGATCGATGCTGTACCAAATACATAAAACATTGTATGACGCATGAGTCTACGCAAGTTATTGAATTTTAATATGCCACGGATAACAGGGAACAGTATGATATCGTGTTTATCATTCAGGGCATATGGAGAACAGTTCGATGCAGTTTGTTATTCAAAGTTTCAATGTGAAATGTAAATGATAAATATTCAGGTTATGATTAATATATTTACTACATTTTTCCTTTTCATTGATATAGAAATAATTTAAACAACAGTACGGAAATATATTGCTCCCGGTATTTTTGCACAAGCATCAATTTTAAAGACAAAAATAAATTTGGTTTATCCTATAAATTCTAGAAAATATTCTTTACGGCGAAAACAATCTTAAAGTACGGGAATTTGGTATCAAAAAAATCCCCGTTATTAATAGCGTTTGTTCTAACAATCAACTAGACACCGAAATTATCAAATGCTACTACTAGTGAAAACATATTTGAGAACGAAAGTCAGACGAATGATAAAGAGTCTACAGAAACGCCTCCCTAATTAATTTACTTGTTTTTATTTACATTAAGAAGGACAAATTGACTAAAACGTTGAAACAGAACTACAGTAATAACTGAACATTAGAAATTATGAGGGCGTATAATAATTTTATTCAGACAATATTTCTGAATACTTAATATAATGTTTATTAAAATGTTAACTACAGTATATCATCAAAATAGTCACTTTCTACCAAATATTAGAAACCATGAAGTGTGGTAATATTGTTAAAATTCTGAATTATTAAAAGTATGCTAGATCAAGATCTTACCGTCCATTATGATCGTTCACATAGGTGCTTTCCCCGCTAGACTCGTCAGAGTATTCAAATGAAGCGTTATCCACCATTCTTCACTATGATCAGTTCACACACTTAATAATTTCACATCTTTCACTGTAAATTCCAGTTCTAACACCAAGCGATCAAAGAATGGATCATTAATAAAAAGTATTAAGGAAAGTGATACAATAAAGTATTGAAAATGAAAATAGGTATGACTTGAATTGAACTTTGATAGCAAACACGTTTAATAAAACATGTAGATATGATAGAAAAATCACGATTGTCGTAAAGCAAAGATTACTGATGGCCACATAATCTCATAATTACTCATTAATGGTTAAAACGTGGCTATGTATAATCACGGCACTGTGACGCAAAGCAAGGTTAGTAAACGTGAACATAAAATAAACTATATGAAAATTTTCGATATCTATGAAAATATTTGGATATTGTCTACGTTAAACTTTACACCGAAGAGTATACACAATTTTGGTGAATCGTAAATCAACTGTAAATTCCTTTCCATCAACAGTAAGCCTACTTATTTTAGAACAAGATCTAGTCTATTTTGTACTGAATTCTAGACACGGTTTTCTAGCCAATTATATGAAACTGTTTACCATAGCTACTTCAAGTAACGAGCACGCTACGTATACTGCAATTGGAGCAACTCAAACACGAAAATATATATCTCTAATCTCTAATCAACCACACGATTGGTCATAAGTAAATAAACAGGTGTGCGGTATATAGGTGGTAGATTAACAGATTATACAAGTGATAACACTACGAGCCACTGATAAAAACAAAGAATTAACGATATTTTTGCAACCTAGGTAATTTAACACTTAAGACGCTGCAACACGTGCTCTGTTCTAATCTACTCGCATTATATAATTCACATTTGGTAAGAAATTCATCAACAAGATAATTTGAGACGTTTTGATCTAAGAGGCAAAAGAAACCGGCAGTCTCTAAACATTTTTGTAATCACTTTAAGATAAGATAAGCAAACGGATGTTGAACACATCGGAGGTCTTTTGTGTTAAAAATGAATTAAAACCTTATAATTTCACCAAAAAAATGTATTCTAAACTCTCTACACACCGCGATAAAAATAAAGTGGTAACA
The DNA here is from genome assembly GCA_947522985.1 of Lithophane socia. Lineage (NCBI taxonomy): Eukaryota > Metazoa > Arthropoda > Insecta > Lepidoptera > Noctuidae > Lithophane > Lithophane socia. The sequence goes on from OX383267.1 coordinate 7,059,269, forward strand.
TAAATGATCACGATGCCATGCAGTGTAGGGTCAGTGGAAATTGTTCAGTTGAGCAAAAGAGGACGGTTGAAACCGGTCGAGAAAACACAACAAGTAACGCGACAGATTTACTACATTCAACGTGCATACTATCCGGTTTAAAGACAATATAAACAAAAGTAACAAAACATGAGCGAATGACATGTGGGATCACGAATTCGCCAGCTCGTGATACCTCTAACATATTTCTATACACTTCACTGATATATGAAACCAACCGGGTCAAATCTTAACACACAACACACACACTTTATATTCCTTTTGGTTTCGGACACACTAAAATAGTTAACACACTATTTTACGAACGTGGAATAAATAATTAAGAATTAAAAACCGCGTACAAGACACCGATGTAGCGGCCTGTCCGCGCTCGCGAGAATAACTGTTGAAAACAGTTATATATAAACGTATCTAGTTATAATATCGATTGTGTATCGAGTACGAACTAATTTATCGCGACGATAAGATAGAGAGAGTTACGAGGAAACCAAAACATAATAATATCACACACCCGTAGTGTATTTTTCCAAAGGCCGAAACATGAGTTTGATGAAAATAGTTTCAATCATGATTATGGGAGGACCGTGCATCGTTTCGTGAAGGAAGTTTAAGTCAATTACGCGTCAGAGTCCAACGACCTTGCGAATCGGGACATACAAATATAATAACGAAATATTTCGACTGACGACGTGCCCACTTGCAGTGAGATCGAGTATTATTTGACATCGAGAAGAGCCGAGAGAAAGGTAACACTAGAATCGTACGATCGGAAGACTCGAATCACCTGAGGCCCCCATTCACTCGGTCCACGGCGGTACAGTTCGAATGCTACGCGAGAATACACTGACTGGAAATATAATGTTTGCAAGCAAGTAAAGCGACTATGTTTATAAACAAGCAATGTACGGACAGAAGACAATGGATTATAAAACCTAAGAATTTCTATTATAAAATGCTGTGATATCGATCGCACATACAAATACATCCATAGAATTATTGTTTTGAGGTATGACTCTTAAACAGAAATGCCTGTTTTATGGCTAAAGTGACACGTGAATAACACCATAAGTAATTTGTATCTCTTGGACTAAATAGATAGGTTTCGATTGCTATAAGTCATAATAAGCTAGAACAAATATTTTTTTCCTAGTGCGTATTGTCGTTCAACTCCACTTTTTAAGGACCAAACGAAAAACTAGTCGATATTTCTAAACATTCACAAACAGGAAAATTAATGGGCACTTTCTTTAATAACATTACAAAGCGAACACTTTGTGAAACTGTCAATTTTGACGACCGCATACCTTGTATGAACGTCGCGCTGAAAATAACGCTAATAAAGTATTAAAAGCCGCCTCCCGTCTGCTATGTCTAACACTGCAGAATTTGGAGAACAGTAACACCCTCTAAAAGAATTGAAAGCTTTGGAATGGAATTTCGGAATCCCAAAGACGGCCTTTTTTTCAAAGTAAATGAGAGTGGCTCAGCTCCTAAAGCTGTCGTTGGGTTTCTGTTGAGCCTAGAATATATCAAGATTCGACAATATTTCACGATTTGTAAATATGGGTTAGATATGTGGATAAATCAACAAGATAGTACAATCAAATAACTGTTGTGCTATCGCTACAGTAGTTCGCGCGAATCGAGGGCAAGCCGGGAACATCAATATTATCTGCGTTGATTGGACAAATGGGCTCAACAACTGTATTGCTGTTCACACGTGACAGCGACACGTACTTTGTACAAACAAACAATACAATATTTAATCCTAATCCAGCAAGGTTAATTTTCATTGATTGAGGCCTGAAGGTAGACGTACTGCAATAATACAAAGCTTTGAATGTTTTCTCGAAATACAGCTTATTACATGGTCTTAGAGCTAAAGATGACGCTGCTCTACTAATTTTCAGATGTTTAAGAATGTCATCGAAACGGAACTCCAGCAGAAACATGAAATCGAATACACCAAGTTAAAGATGTTGTTGGCATTTACTTTGGCAACGATGTGGTGTCCCCGAATAAACAACCATGGTGGGTACTAACAAAAGATGTGCAAATAATGATATTGTGAGATATTATGCCAAAATCAACAAAACATATTTTAGCAAGACATCATTCTCTATGAGTGCATAAGAAACTGTAGTTTCAAATCTAACTCGAAATAGACTATCTTTGATGTCGTAATGGCACACACAGAAACTAGATTCAGAAAAATTTTAGTTTCGAAACTGGAGATCCGGTATTTGTTTCGAAGAATTTTTGTCGGTCAAAGTCACAGTATCCTGTTTTTCCATTATTGTAGGCTAAAAACTGGTTAAGGTTTCAATCATTTTCTGTCAAACAAAGACTGATTCAGATTTTAAAGAATCCAATATTATAAACACAGTTCCATAAAACTTGCCATACTTTAATGACAAGGAAGTTTTATATCACACGTATCTTATCGTAAAAATGTAGTCAAGGACGTGTTAAACACTCACGCCATGTGATAATTAAACAGACAACCGTTTCATGAAGTCAAGGTCGTATACGCCTAAAGGTAATGGACTTACAACTACCATTTTGTCACTTTTGTGTCAGAGCTCTTTTTATATTATCAATGGTCAGAGAGCATGTTTAAGGATTAAATCATTCTATGGCCAATTTGTCGTGTTCCGACAAAATTCGTGAAAGTAGTCAGATTCTACAGCAGAATGCTGTCAGCAATATTGATGATATATTATTTATATATTGTTGTTATTATACTTGGTAAGTTTTCAGATCAATTATTTCCTTGTACTTTTGCAACGTTTTTCTGTATTCGTCCGTCATGGTCATACTCTTAGTCGTTTATGAAAAGGCCCAATTCTTTTCTCAGACTACCAATTAGATACGGATAGTCTTTTTTGACAGCAATTTATGGACAGCTAAGTAAACCAAAATTATTTTCTACATGCGTGGGTTTATCTGTAGATATCCTCGTTAGCTATTTTAGTTTGACGTCAGCGAACTCTAATTTATGAATATTTATAAGGACACGCTTATGTGATAAGAAAAATACATGTTTTGGAATTGTTATAACATTCGGTGTAAGATTCGTAATGCTGTATGACTTTTAAGATTGAAGAACTATGGTAATTACGGGGGAGTTATATTAAGCACAGCCTGTATATTATGCCATCTTCTATAGTTTATTCAATTCCATGCTAGAAGACATTGGGTACTTTGTATTCCAAAAAATCAAAATAAAGTCTAAGAAATTTCCGTTTCATGTGAGCTTTTTCATCATTCATGTTAACGCTTCATCCGATACTTAAGTATCTTTAAGAAAACATAAATATAACTACTTGCGAACCTTAAAAATTAATATCTTTCAATTACCCCTCATTACCCTAATCTTCATGTAGTATATATTAGTTAGGTATATCATCATCATCATCATTTCAAACGAAAGACGTCCACTGCTCGACATAGGTCACCGTGCGTCACTTCGACCGGTTCTGTGCTTGCGGATGCAAGAAGGTGATGATAAAGATGTTATCTAGGTATACTTATAGATTTTATTATTGCTACTTACAATATAGTCCAGTTTTTCTAGAAGTTATCTTTTACAAATAATAAAATAAGCCAAGAAACGTAAAGATAAAGTGGCAGAGATAAGAAGTATCAGCACGCATGACTGTGTGTTTGACATACGATAACAGTGTGTATATACGCTGCGCTGTTGGAAATGGACCATGTTGACCGGTACGATGAACCATGACTGAAGAATCAATGAACTTCCTAATCAGAATAAAGCTGTTGCTATCCGGCAATGTTTTTAAGAACTTACTAAATTCGGCATTAAACTAGTTAAGTATAAATCTACTTCTTTTTACCCACCAGCGGTGAAGCCCAAAAGAAGGGGAATGGATAAAAGCCACCTATAAACCTGCGATAAACCGAGTTGGCCAATATCAGAAGCAAAGATGAAACGTCTCAAATGCCTGTTACTTTTCCATTAAGGTGTTCAAGCCTTCGCTTGACCCATCGTAAGAAAACTCCTTGCATCTTACGTAGATTCATGTACCTTAAAAGTTCGTGATAAAAAAATCTTTCAGTAGGTATGAGACTGCTGGCTTTCATCACGACAGATTTGATTTACTGTAGGTAAACTCTAAGTTATAGCACGAGACGACTCGCATTGCTTGTTGGCTGCGCAGCAGATATAGTCGGCTGTCGCCTGTCGTCACTGCTTAGCTTACCCTAAACTCTCATGAAAGTCGTTATGCGCATCATGTTAAACAACTTTTAGTATAGGATCAAACCTGATACTGTCAAAAAATCTGCAGTTCCGTATATTCTGTCGATTTATGTGAGTACAAATGTATGGAACAGCAGTTTTTTTTTGGCACCCATTCTGGTTTAGAGTAAACGAAAAGAATTTCAAATTTCAAAAGCTTGTTTGCAGATCCTAACTGCAAGTTTATTTATCGTTCAAGAAATAACACAACCGACGATCACATTGCGCGAAATTCAAGGGGTTATCTCGGAGATTTCCACATAACTTTCGTGGGGACTGGGGACACATTCATGATCGACTAAGAGGATCTCGGTTACTCTTTCGGTCTCATAGTCAAGAATCAGCTTATCACACACCTAGCTAATGACTAAGAGCTCTACATGAGTTCGAAACGAAGAAAAAATACGTGATTCATACTCATAATACTAGAAAATTAGTGAAAAATGAATCTTAGAGATTACAGTTATCATAAAAATTGGAGTGTATCCTTGACCGAGTTGAAAGATGACACATGGCCAGTGGTTAGTAGTCAGAAGCCTAAAAATCTTACAACCAGTATTATCAAGGGGTATCCAGGAAGTGGGTTGTGGAAGTCAGATAGGCAGTAGCTGCATGCGGTTAGTCTGGAAGCCGACCCTAACATAGGAAAAGGGTAGGCAGATGATGGCATGGTCAAGGTTGAATACAGAGATGAAGGCGAAGAGAGAGTTGTACAGAAGGAGAAATTCTGAGCCGAGATCAAATAGGTAAATGGGGATCAGGACAGGAGGATAAAGACTTTATTCAATGTATGGAACAGCTTATTTTTTGACACCTTTTTCGGTTTAATTAATTTAAGAGACTGCATATATCTATAAAATTGGAATGTATCCTAGATTGAGTAAAAGATGATAAACGGTCAGACGGCCGAGTGGGATGAAGGATAATATTTAGTTGTATAAAAGATGAAAATATTCTATGCCGACCCCAGGATCGGATCGGAGATCAGGATAAGAGGATAAATATGGTGTAGATACTAAAGAGTATTCTATTCCTTTCTATTCTATAGATAGACGGGATGTCACGGAATGAAGAAGTGAATTTTATACGTGCATAATTATTATTATTGTATTGTTGCATGTGTAACCCAATTTAGTGAGCACCAATATGTAGTTGTCCTTCACAACACCCACACAAATCGCTTATCAGTGGTCTATTCACCGATACCCACGCCACGGCAACGTATTTTAATATGGAAGTAAAACTAGATTTCCGCGTTCCATTTTTACCTTCAAATTTTCATCAAATATGCATGGCTGTATGACAGAACGTAATAGTGATACGATAACATCATTCGATAAAATAAATGTTCAGTGGTTTCCAGTATACTCTACGAGCCCTTCGTCTCAACAGGTAACTCGCAAAGGGTTTTTTACGTTAACCGTGTATTGGATCATGGAACAGCTGTCGGGTTGTAATTTTAATTGCTTTTTTAGCTTATCATATACTGGCATTCTTCGTATACTTACACTAAATTAAAGCCAATAGTTACCTAAATCCATCAGTAACATACGAAATTACTCTCCAGGAAGACTGGTCTTCATCCTGAGCAGGCGTGATCTCCACAATCATGATGAAATGCAGGAAGACAATACCGCACACAGGAATTGCTTAACCCATTATAATTTGGGATCAAAGGACGAAAATATATCCAAGCAACGCGTTACTATGCAAAACAATAGAATTTCGTAAATGCGTATTACAACACACGCTTAGTTGAATTGACGTCGTAAACAAGACTGATTAGTGACCTGTTCGAAACGATCGTAATCATTCTATAATCGCAGATAATGCGAGATTGATAAATGACAAAATCGTTACCGACAATCAAATGCCGCGTGCTTACATTGATTTTGAAGGGGGATTCATGGGTAAATTTTATAGGTACCTACAGTTAAATTTATTGGGAATCAGAAGCCAGTCTAGACAAGCCTTATTGCAAACGGATCGAAGGCACACATTCTTCTAACGCCAAAAATTGTTATCATCAGCCAAAAATATATGGCTATCTTTGAAAGGAAATCCTCCGTTTTACAACATTTTGCTTATCTCAAAATGTTACCAAATAACCGCATGTTGATGCCGCGCATATAAGTGTTGCAATCACTGGCGTTTTTAAACCATTTCCGCGTTCAAAGACAGTTACATTGTACCGCACTAGCTTCTCCGCAAGAGCAGTCGTGGATAAAAGCCATACTAGTTTCTAGGAACAAGTGTTCCACTTTCCTACGGTGAACATGCTGTAACCGATATTTTAACTTTATATTTTGGGTTAGTTTCATGTCAATCTACTATATTTTCTCCGTATATTTTTTAAGGCAATCAGATACAATACGAAATTCCGCCGTATTGTTCTAAAATCTAAATATTAGTTGATTAGGCTAGTGGGTAAGAGGGTTAGTGACCAAGGGGTCAGCTGGTCAGCACTGGCGAAACATTACCTGAGTATTTAATTTAGGCTATGCCAGGTTTGTAATTTTGCTTTGTCGGTCTTCAAATTCTCGTCGATTATTGGTACATTATCAAGTCAAGCGTTAACTAATGAAGTAACTACACGAATACCTTAATTAGCATACTTTTAAAACACCATGTGTGGGAGTAAACTGAGTCTTAGGACTAAAGACCCTACCTTACGCCATGACAGCGGCGCAGCCAGGTAAGCATACCATTGAACTGCATTGTATAGTTTGGTGGCAGTGCGACCTGCCTGTTCCACATTGGTACTTCGGTTAGATATAGTCCTAAGAAAAAATGAGGGTACTTACTTCTCATGCTTAGTGGAGCGAGGGGGGTGAGGTTCGAGCTGCAGCGGGGTGGCGGGGGCGGAGCGCGGGGCCCCGCACCCGCCACCCGCCGCGCCGGCCGCGAAATTGCCGGTTGACCTGGAACAAGCAAACATACAGTCAGTCAGGCTTGAAGAATGGACACGTTGTACGTGGTATTTGGAACAGGAGTCATTAATAGTAGCTATGTTTCTGCAATATTTTCTCTTATACTTACCGCAATTACTTACTAACGGAAAAACTTTTAAACTGGCAACCAGTTTCTGATAACAGGTTTGCCTAGACAGCACATTTGTCGGTACGTTTGACATGCAGGAAGTTTTAGTAGAACTATAATATTTAAGTATATGAAAGAACAACGCAAATCTTTGGATACTTGAGCTGGTGCAGAAGAATATCTTATGTAGTCAGCTACTAACATCGTAAATGAAAATCCACTTAGAGTAGTAGAACACATCAATAAGAATAGTGCGAATATAATCGCCGAGCTATCATATTCAGCATAGTTAACTACTCTCATTGTTCGTTGACGTAGTCCATTTATTTAATTCCTAGGAACACCGTGTGTGGTGCCGTCAGAGCAATGATTAGTGTTGTCATGTCCATGAGTAATCTGTAATTCTGCATAGCATTGTGTGACGTTTACCTACTAATAGTACCTATTGTAGTCGTAGGTGCGTAAAGTAGAGATGACATTAATTTGTCAAGACTGACAAATATTATCCTTCTCTCTCGAAAGCTGTCAGCCAGACTATTAGGGTAACTACGAATATTATGGAATAGCAAGTGTTGTTTCAATTAACTAGAGACATGACAATCTTCTATACTGATAGTCTGATATACAGTGGTCTTGTTTCCAAACCTTGAGTCCTTAAGTACCTACATAAACTCATATAAAAAGGTTAAGGACCAAGATTTACTGTTCGCTACTAAGATAAGCATCAACACTTCAGTTAGAACATAAAAGTAAGTCATTCGGAAATGCATCTCGCACAATCTGCTTGCGAAATGCCAGCATCCAGGAATTGGGACATCTGATAACACTATACCTACAGCCGCACCCAAAAGTAACAATGTAAAAACAAACCTAACCATATGGAGTGAACATATATTTAAGAAATGAAACACATGTAATCAATAATAGAAATTTTCAATCGGTATGAAACAACAACAGCTGGCGGGACACGTAAACGTTAAAAGTAGCAGTTATTGAATGTAGAACTCAACATAAAATTATGGCTTAAAAAAACTAATACAACTCAAATCCAGAACACGAAATAGAACTTTGATCCCAGATGAATGTTTGACCTTTTCGTATTTGGATTATGGAGAAAACAGAAGATAAGCTTTCTTAATATTAATGGTAAACTTAAATAAACAACCCTCATACCTACCTTTTATACTTATAACTCCTACGTCTTAATGTAGTTGTCTGAGTAGCCACTATATAAGAGGGATGAGGCCGTACCTTTCTGGTGACCTTTTTTCTGACCATGATTAAGACAAGCAACTTAAACAAGACACCACAGTAACTGTTGACAATACAGATGCTACTGGATAAACTTCAAAAGAACCACACCTTATGCCACCTATTGCCATTTGAGAACAATGAAAGTAAATCCAAACATTATTATCATTGGAACAATCACTATAATACAATGCACGTGGCTCTACTAATATTATACACAAATATTATGAAGAAATATTTTTCACTTCAAAAACAACTAACTGTAATGCCAATCTGATTTCATATCATAAAACCCAGGCTCTAACCTACACACAACCGACTGTGCAATAAAGTACAATGGAACTACGAATACATGTACATTGTACATTTGAACAAATAAATGACTTTGAACGTAAGTACCAAGTATATTTTGTGGACAATAAAATTTCTTACAGCAAAAAACATGTATCCGCTGATTATATTACGCACATAGCTACATTTTTGTTATATAATGAGCAAAACAGGCGGTCTACAATTACAGCAAATGATTGTAAAAACTACATTTACAAACGCAACAGTAATCACTTCAGATGAGACATCGGATTAATTTACATTATAACCAGTACCAGTGACGCAAAATTCAAGAACACGACAAACATAATCGCAATGAATTAAACTAAGAATTTTCGCTAAACGAGTTATAAACACTCCTAACAGTTACTGCGGAACTTAGGACCAACTAATATTATAAATGCTTACTAAGCTTTCACGCTAAAAAAATTTGGCACATGGGCAGACCATGACCTGGATTAGGACATAGGATATTTTTAATCCTAACATTCCTACGGGATCAAGACTTATGCGGGTGAAACCGCGAGGCGCAGCTAGTATCTAATAAGATTGGAAAAGGATATAAATGAATCATCCATTAGCTTAATCGTGAAACCAAAGTAAATGAGTTCACAGTAACATTAGCAAAAAGAATAAAGACGACATCCAAATACCTTATAAAATATATCCTTTTTACAGGCAACAATTTTCATTGCTAATGTTTGCCTTGACCCCATTAAGTTGATTGCCTGAGAGCGCCTGAAGGGACTAGACAAGATGCGCAAACAAGATATTATTCTCTTGTACCCAAGGACTACATTCTTTATTGCGTCGTACGATTCAAGGACAGTAAGGAAATACGCGCTATCTCCGGAGTCCGGACAAACTTCTTCAATAAATATTGCTAACCCACTATAGTTTATTTGATGATGCGTCTTCATAATTCTGGAAAGTCCGACTGGGCAGTAATCTGATAAATAAATATGTGGCGAAATATTTCTTCTCACATTCAGCGGAACTGGCAACTTTGGCATTGGGGTTTTTACATCGAATAAATTGCTACCGTACACACAAAACTTTAGAGGAAAAAACACCTCAGTGGAAATAAATCAAGGAGGAAAACAGGAAAGATCATTGCTCCTTGCCTTGGAAAGACCTTTATCGGGAGTCGCTGCAGATGATCGATTATAGATAAAATGTTTAGTAACAAATACTTTCACACTGTATGAGGAAACTTATGTACGCCCAATAGCAGATTTTGTTTCTCATCTTAAGATTTGGAAAAGATATGTTTAAAACCAATTTTTTTCCTTTAATTTTCTCTAAAATCTTCATACCTATGGGCGAAAGTAAGTTACACATGTAGAAATAGATTTCTAGATGATAAGGGTTCAGCTAGCTAAAGGAAAAGTAATAAAGAAACGAGCAAGCTAACCGGACGAAAATAAACTGTGAGCAGAAGGCGCCCGAGAGTCTGCCGATATTATGCCACGTGCTCTATAGGACTCGCGAGTAGATGTTGCTTACTTATACATAACATAAAATCTAGCACAAACATCTAATACCTATCCATTCCAAAAATCTCATTCCACTTAATCATATTATCGTAAATAATCCTTGAAAAACCAAAACAATTTAGAAAACGATTCCAGTAACTGCTTATTTTCAATGCCTAGATAATAAAAACAAGCAGGTTATGAATAATAACTAATGTTTCATAGAAACTGAATAAGAAGTTAGTTTCAATAATTTTCGGGCAAACTGCCAATGGTGTCTCAATATTCGTGGTATCCTCATGAATGCTAAAACCTTGCAGAAACCCATTTGATTTAGACATATTAGAGAAAAAAATTCATAGCTAAAGTTTTTATGTTCGTCGACATAAGCTCAAACAATGCGGGGATCGCATCTACACTCAAGTATTTGTGAGAATGCGGGCGTTAGTCGCACTTACAGTTGATCAGTATTAATAAATATAAGAAAGCAACAAACAAAAAGGTCCTTTAGCTTTTAACGAGTCTAGAAGGAGAAATAAAAGACTATCTAAGTAACTGACAAAGATCTAAAAGAAAAAAAAGAAAGGTCTCTATGTCTACTTCAATTAATCGCATGTTGGTTATTGTTGATACAGGTCCCACCCATGGGAATAGGCTAGCCAAATGATGAATTGCATGTTGACGTACTGCGGCAAATTAATTTAAAGGACAAAATATGGACAAATCAATTAGACTACTAAGTATCAAATCAATAATACAAAGTTTCAAGAAATGTCGACAAGTTCTTGGCCTTCAAAGTCGTGATGCAGTTGTATGTGAAGTTCTCATGTGAAGAAACACATATGCTATGCTTCGATCTACGTCTTAACAATTATAATAATTATCACGAACAAAAAGCGAATATTGTATTTAATCTAAAAACTTACTCTGATAACGTTTTCCATAGTAAGTTATTAACCAACTGACTTCACTAGACTTGACTATCTTTCAAAATTCAAATAACTACTAACAGAAAATTCGTTCCACATGTTACCATTATTTCTGGTTTATTTAAAACACACTCTAATAACATGACGTGATATTTGAAGAAAACTGCTCACATTCTTAGAAACTTGAGGTTCTGTTTATAAACTATGGAAGAGCTAGCTCGACCATTGTGATCACTTCATTGGCAGCAAGCAACTGAATCCATCATGAAGTTTATTGGAATAGCTACAGTGGTATTTTTGAAAATTCTTTGTATCGAAAGTGTAAGTTTCAAATAATATTTGTGTTGCGTCTTTTTTGTATTCTAAAGTAAGACTATTAGTGATTGTGTGATTTTAGAGAATGCTGCCGATTAACGTTATGACCCATCGTCCGACATCGTCCGTCGTTGATGGCCCTCGGTCAGTAGAAAGCGTGGAGTCCGTGAATGAAAAAGTCATCGGTTTGCGAACACCATACGATGAATCTGAGGAATATCCGGATTATGACAGAAAACATGATCGTAAAAAGCCCAACAAGGTACAGAAAAATATGCGAGATTTTGAGTCAATAATGGCGTGGGTACCTTGTTCACTAATTTAATCAATCACTTGTGTTCTCAATTAATTTACAGCCGTGTGCCGTCGTGGTGTTGTCCAACATGCAGAACCCAAACATGCAGTCTCTATTACGCAAATACAGATATGACGCAAACGGTTAGATCATTTAGCATATTTTGATGAAGTAATGTGCGTGTCTTAGTTTTACAGTTTTTGTTCGGTTTCCGCTAATTTCTCTTTATTTATAGGTGTGTTAATTCCGAGCAGTGTGAAATACTTCATCAAGTTGCCACAAGGTCTTCAGTCGTCACCTCTGCTCGTGCCTTTGAACGACGAGGCCTTTTCACCTTTAGGCGGATTTGTAAGGTATGTTAATCCTTTTTAACCTGACGTGAACCATCAACACGTTATTTCCCTTTTCCGGATATGTTGCTCTGATATTTTGCCTTTCACTTAGTAATGACCTGACGTTAAAACAATTTGATAATTACAGGTACTATAAAGAAGTTCCTCCAATTCCTCATTCCTGGTAATATATTGAATCGATTACAACCAAATAAATAATTTGCAATGCTATGCGTTTAATTTTGTTATTTTATAAATCATATTAATCCTTATTCCGGGTAATATTTAACACATTTTAATCAATTGTAACCAAATAAATAATTTGCATTGCTATATGAGGCGTTTAATTTTGTTATATAAATCATGTCTGCTGTCACGGAAAACCAGCGCAGCGGTGGGGTTTGGTCTCGCATAGGGTCGCAGCATTATGCTGACCGATGGCCGTTTTGGGTGAATGTGACGCATATTTTCCCCCAACTTGTTATTTTCGTATATTTGTCCTTTGTTAGCGTCATATTTGCCGCAAATAAACGTATTTTCTTTATTTCTTGTTACTTACAAGATATTCTCCAAGCTATTAAATGAGGGCGAAAACGGCTATAGATATTCCTTACTTGATCATTTTCTGTTAAGTCATTGAACACGTGTACCATATGTTATTTCTCATATGCCCACGTCAACGAAGATCGCAAACAACGAGCATCGTGGGAACTATAAAAATTGTTTCACCTTGATAAAGTAGGTGAATTCATAATAAAAACCTCATTATAATCGATAAGACACGAAACGATGAAGATGTTTACAGATTTCTCAGCAAGAATCACTGATATGGCAAAAAGAAGGACGGTCCGCCGTCCAATAACTTGATTGAATTAGGCCACCTCTTCAATAACCTATAGACATTGATTGGGAACAAGTGGTATTGGAGAAGCCTGGATGACGTCAAGCGAAACGTGTTTGGTTTTATTTGACGTCTTTTCAACGTCTTTCTCTTTGGGTGTCAATTAACGCCTCATAATCGATTTATTAAGTTTGATTCAAATGAGAGCACTCAACATATTTTGTCCCGTTCGAAACCAAGAAACTGGATCAGATTAAGATGGTATCAAATCATTTTCAGTAAGTTGGTAATATGATATGACGTTTCTCTTATTGCTTTACTTTCCAATTAATCTATTTAACTCGTAAAATAGATTATATTTTCTTTGTTGATTCTATTATCCATAGCGTGATGTTAAATCAAAAGAAGTCAGGGCTAACATTAATTTAAGATTACATAAACAATTTAAAATTAATGGTATCTCTTCAAAGTTATAAACTCCTCAACTTCATTTAACGTTCATGTATACTTGAACAAGGGGTATCTTTTCCAAGGATTAATGATTTAATCCAGTTAAAGTTTTCCGTTGTTATGCTTTCCTTTTCTGTATCCTGGGTCTTGGGGCACGCATACATCTTCACATCTTCAACCATGTAATGAAGTTGGGTTTTCCAAAGTTCTAAAACACGATGAGTTAAGCACGCTTCTTCAGTAGACAAAAACTTTACTGTTTCACTGAGCATTAAGCGAAAGTTCAAGGCTAACATGAAGACAAAAACATTCTATATGTAAACTCTCGATACTTATCGGCGTAGGAACCATGACGCCCGTAGGACTGACGCCTTGGGACGCCCACGTCTGTACGCATAGATTGCATATCGTTATTAAAATATATATATACTATGCTGAAGGGTGCGGCCAGGAATGGTAAGGTTATGATAAAGGAAACAAATATGTGGCTATACTAGCGGTGACGTCTTTTGGGAAAGACTAAATATAAAAACCAACAGACAAAAGATGAACGAGAAAAATTAAATTTGTTGTTAGGGCTTTAAAATTTTCAAATTGAATAAATCCAAGCAGTATGATTAATTTCTTAAGATGGTCTAAAAAAGTTTTGATGGAAAAGTTGATTTCAGAATCAGCATTCATCTGTATCTTTATCTTCATTATTGATTAAAAGCCTTTGATATGACGTTAGGTACCAATGCCCTTTCTTAGTCCTTACCGGATTAAGAGGACGTATAACGTACGTATGTATGAATGATAAACTGATGTATCAACATCAGTTTATCATTCATAAGCATCTATTGTGAGTAGCGATAAAGTCACAGGTTATTAACGGCAGTATAAGCAAAATAATATACTGGGGCAATCATCTACAATCAGAAATCCACTTCCAGCGAAACTAAATATTATTCGTACATTGTTAATGGGATCCAGGCCAGGAGGAATAGCGCTTGGCTTTTGGCAGGCATACTAGTGTCACAGTATGGTGTTATTGGCACGCAGGTGGAAGGAAACTGACCTGGGATTTGTTATTCTATCCTTAGGTCTCGATGGCTTCTGCAAAATGGATGAATTTATGCGTTGTAAAACAAACATTATTCAGCTTGGTGGAAGTAGCATTATTTTAAGTATTTGGCTTTGTCCTCACTTAAAAACTGGGTGTAACGGAACTCGTATTATTTTATTACAAACTGTGCTACAAATTAAATTATTTGTAATTCAGCATTATCACTCCATAATGACGTAGGTGCAACCTTTAAAATTATTTATCCTGCAGCGGATCGACTCAAGCGTATAAACCTGTTCCACCCAAAGCAGAAAAAACTAGTTACAATAGTATTTCAGCGATGCAGTATGAGATGAAAACACATTAGATAGAGATATAGTATAGAAATGATAAAAAAGTACCGGTGGTCAGTCAGAAAGATGGAGCGAGTTGCTCATTCCAAAGCCTAGTAGCTTGCTATGGAGAAGAACGGGCTAGAAACTCCATGGATACTCTGACCACATTGAGGTAGATTTAGACTGAAGACTTATCACAATAAGTTGCTTAGCATCCCATCATCATTACAAGAGGCAATATACAATCGGTAATGGTGTACTAACGGCAGCCATAAAAGATACACTCATCTTCCATTTCTATTACTAATACTTTATTACTGTTAGTTTCAAGTGCTCGTATCTCGTTCCGACTGCAGTTGTATTTACTCTGAGAATATGAACAATACACATTCAATAGTATCACTTTGTAATTGTAAACAAGTGATCTCGCTTCGTTCCTTGTGCATTTTTGAGCTGCGTTTGATAGCTGCTGGTTTGTTTTTTGCTTGGTTTTACTGATGAAAACACTATTTGTCCAAATATTAAGCTGGCTGACTTGCTACTCTTTCTCTTTTCCTTTTTCAATGGCTGTATATGGAAATCAATCTGCAATCTGCCTACCCATTTCCCAACCATGTTGGGATCGGCTTCCAGTTTAACCGGATGCAGCGGAATACCAGTATTTTATATGAAGCGACTGCCTATCTGACCTTGTGGAGTTAGCTGTTACTGTAACTGGGTAATACGATACCCCTTGGTAAGACTGGTCAGACTTACGGGCTTCTGACGCCCGCAACGACTGTCAAAGATCCACGAATGACAGTCGGGACCAACGGCTTAATGTTAAACGTGCTTTCTGAGGCAGTCGAACCTCGGTATGTAAAGATGGTGACCCATCCACAGACCAACCCCGGTAAGCGTAGGTTAACCTGATGGATCGATCCATTCGGCTATGTGCCTGTTATATTTGTTGGAATTCTTCAGTGTTGAAACATGAACGAACATGTGCTTGTGCAATCTAATCTTTGACATCCTGTGTGGTGTGTGTTAGAGCAGCGACTCACGTTTTTAGGAAATCTTTATTTTTTCTTTATCCACAATGATATGAAGCTGTAAGATAGTGTTTTCATTCAACACCTGTCTGTGCTTACAGATCAAGATATTATGTCGTATCGTATACTTCAGGAAAATTACCTATAGCTATTTTCAGGCCAGTTCGTAGTTTCGGACCTAAGCGGAGAGCTCTTTATGAGTCCAAAGAGTAGACCTGCAGAGTAGGTATAATGATTCAGGTGCCCAGCCATTACAATGCCTATTCAATAACATTCATATCCACACCACAAAATCTCACAAACAAAAATAGAAAGTAAAGGACTCCTATTTGGAGTCGAAATCAAACGACCAACATTGTATTTTTTTTCTCAAAAATTACAACGGGTTTCACAAAGTTTCTAAAATACCTCTTAATAAAATAGGAGAAAAGTCTGTTTCAGCCCTTATAAAGTCCCCGAATGGCGAGAGACGAAAATGGGATTAAAGAGATCCAACCGAGAACGGTCCATTTGGTAAACGAGGCACCAGAGTGGTCCATCAAATAAATCCTGCGAAACGGAATGATCCTTTCGCAAACGAATTTCTAAAAACAAAAGGATTTTCCAATGTTTGCTACACGAGACCGTAATTCCTATTTTACGCACTCGTGGTTAGCGTCCGGTAATTTAGCTACTGGCGAGCTCATAAAACTACATAGTTAACGTCTAGACAACGATCAACACGAATTCTTATACACTAAACAGATTTGTAGAATATTTTTAATGTTTCAAGAATATAAAAAAATAGAGTTTCCAAAAGAAACTTAGATTGTTAAACAGTCTAAAGTGCATTTATAGACTGCAATTATAGAAAGGAAATAAGACGAGTAAATAGGCGAGTTCCTTAGGACATAGCACGTGCTACACTTATATCACGAACCGAGAGAGCAGCCGTTGGCAACGTGCCAACTTCCATACTCGACGTAGATAAAACTCTATAAGAGGAAACAATATACATATAACGAAAATTGTCACAACCGACCAATTTCAGTAGCACAGTCACATCAAAGAGCTTCGGCGCGACAAACTCATGTTTAATTCAGTTGGTTGTTTGGTCACGTATTTGTACGGTGGCCTTGGCACTGGCTTCATATTCTCTAAGAAAATGGTCACGTATGATAAAATTTGGTGAGGATACGTCATGATATGGCGTCGACCGATGACTAACTCGTACGATCCTTGGGCGATGTCATGCTCGACTCCATCTAACAACTGTATTAAATTGAGGACTGCGAACAATCAACGGCTCTGTCAGACGAAATGCTGGCTTTAAAAACAAGTCCGACTAAAAAAATACAACAGATAAAAACCTGTCACTGAAAGAACAATGAACTTAATTTCAGCACACGATAGGTAGAAACAAAATGGATATATGACAAAAACTGCGGAGTCAGAGCGGTACGGACAGCCATTTGCCAAAAAAAACTTATTGTACAACAATACAGCTCTAATCTATAAAAAATATAGGCTGGCAAAAAAAGGTCTGCCAAAACCATATGCTAATGGTGTGGCTAAGCAATCCAATTTAAGAAGCGCTTTAAAATATTCGAGAACATTTACCTAAACAAGGTTAGAGTGAAACCTTACAATTTTAATCCAATTCTCTCTAATTTCAGTTTTTATTTAGATTTTCCGTAATAGGATTACGCTACTAAATACGGAAATAAATTCTGAAGGCACCCAAAAGAACCGTCGTTTTTTTACATAAACAAAATATGTTGTGAAAATGCGTATTTTCAGTATTTCCAAATACACTTTCCCTATCCGAAACTTCCACTTTAACAATAAACCAACATTTCTAAGGATTCAGTATACGAACTTGGAAAGAGTCACTTTTATAACAGGAATTTCATTGTATTTAATGATTACCATTTCCCACATTAAGTAGGTGGGTACTTACTCTTTGTTTTATTAAAATAGCACTTCCCTTTGTGATTCAACAAAACTTATTTCTGTACCACATTATTGATTTGCGGATAAACCGACAGTTGAAATCTCGTTAATTTCGTCCAGTAATAAAGTAAAGCCAACCGGACCTAAAGCTCCTGAATTGAGAAAGCAATAAGAGTGATTGGGTTTTCCTGTTCAATACTAAGAAATATCGTTTTATCATAATCCTGTTTTTGTTTTGGCTTTCAAATGATAATTTAAAGCATGAATATGAAAACATGGTCAAGCTCCTTACGTGGTGGTCCAAAGCTGCAAGCTGTAACAACACACTTAGTGCGTTAACACCGCTTAAAGGCAAGTCTAGCACAACATTTTGGGTATTAAATTAGTTCAAATCGTCTCTTTTTCGGGTGGTTGGTAAGTGACTAACCTGGTGTCAGAGTTTCTTTGCCGCCCATGGGCCTCTGACTTGGCTTCACATGCCGTCGAGAAATATCTCTCAGGCATGCCGGTTTCCTAACTATGTTTTTCTTCACAGTTTTTGAAGCAAGTGATAATTATACAATACGCACATGAATCCGAAATGTCAGAGGAAAGAATCAGAGGAATGGTTTAAATGAAGACGGCGAATGAACTCCAGAAATACAATCCAGAGAAGGGTTTCTAGGGAGAAGATGACCTACAATCAACCAAAGAAATTGATCGAAAATGTCCTTTAGATACAGTAACTAGTAACGACTGACCATTTCATAGCCAAAATGGCGCAATTTGCCGTCATATCGCCATAAAATATCTCTCAACAATCTAATAAAACTATCGAGATGGCATTATTACTAGTCGAAGAGGCCACGCACGACAAATTGGGTGCTTCCTTTTATGCTGCAACGAGTGCGGTGACATCATCCTTATGGGTCATGAATTAATATCCCACACTAGTGACATGTAGGTTGTTAGTACACAGGTAGGTTGTTTGGCACAGAATGATTTTGGATTTAAAATTATAGGATAATAATTAAGAAGTTATTATTTTGGGTTAACGATGAAAATCGCCTATGAAGATTTATAGTTGGAATGTTTTGATTCCAAAACCAAATATTATGGCCAGTATCAAATTAACGTATTTTATCGTCATTGCTGTCCGAAGTTAATTGATGCTCTAATAAAAGTCTTGTAATGTACGCAGATTTCAAACGTACGAAATGAAACGAGCACGGTAAGTCAAAACAAGATTTTCTACTGCCAGATGAAATTGAGTCATAGCTTAGGATTCAACGCAATTTACGCGCAAGTAGAGAAAGCTTCTAGCCAACGCTGACCATAGAAGTCTTCCACTTGCGCAATGACATGAACGACTGAAAATGTCAAATGAATATTTTCTATCATTACGAAAGAAGTGGAATCGTTACATTTTCACGAAACTGGGTGAAACTAAAAATAAATTGATGGTTTAACTCTGCGTAATCATTATTTACGTCAACCTCAAACTATTTTAGTTAAAACGTACGTTTAACAGAATAATCGAGAATAGATTCAGGGCAAGGATATTGGCAAATTCCTATAAATTGATTTACTTTGATGACATGATGTGTCAAGTTATCCAGAATAGCGTCGCTTGTGTCATTAAGCTGGCGTTTTTGAAACAATTTGTCTTGGCCTTAACGTACCGGTTATTTTGGTATCGCCGTTCAAAGTAGGTCGACAGCATATGGTAAGAATCTATCATAAAGTTGCGACACTGCACCGGTGTTTGCACGTAATTAGATGTGTACCAAAATACACCTTTTATGGGCTTGCGTTCCGCTTTTGTGTAATAATAATGTTCGTATAGTTTCTACTGATATTAAACTAATTTCTGTAAGGAACTTTTTTAGTTTTGCGAAAATCTATAATGGGAATATGGAATACTTAGGGCAAACCTTAATCTATACTAATATTATAAAGCTGAAGAGTTTTTTTGTTTGTTTGTTTGAACGCGCTAATCCCAGGAACTACTGGTTGGAATTGAAAAATTATTTTTGTGTTGGATAATCCATTTATCGAGGAAGGTTATAGGCATATATAACATCACGCTACGACTAATAGGAGCGGAGCATAAATGAAAAATGTTGCAAAAACGGGAAAAAATATTTATTTTTGAGAGCTTCCGTTGCGTGCGCTGCGTAAACGGTTTAAGTTACGCAAATATCATGAATAATGGAATTATTCCTCTTTAAAAATTCTAAAAAAAAGTCCGCGACAGCATATCTTTTAAGATTGACTCACTATAACCTTTTTTATGGTAATCAAATTTGTTATAAATTAATGCATTATTTGCGAAGGAGTTTTATCAACATAATATTAATTCTTATTCAAATAAATAGTTTTAACATAAAGGGTATTTATGTAGCAGTAAAATACTTTTTAATACATTCGAATCGGACATTTAATTTCGAAGTTATCACAAGTATAAAAATACAATAAGCGAACCGTTCGACGCCGGTGCCGCGCTGCAGCGACGTTCCCTACTCTAGAGAGGAGAGGATGGCCACACGGGTAGACCATGACCTGGAATAGGACATAGGATACGTTTTATCCCTATATTCCCACGGGATCGAGACATACACGGGTGAAACCACGGGGCACAGCTAGTACATCATAATAGATCTTACCTTAGAAGTCATGAAGTTCTCTGTCATAAAAAAACAGCATTTTCCCTATAAATACCGTCATAAAATACCGCACAGGTATGAAAAATTTAGTCACTTTAATATTTCCTGAAATTGAGTTACAGTGAAGTGGTTTATTTATTTGTGTAAAAATATGATCTGATCATATCTTGCAGGTGTTGATAAGGAAACTGTAGTTATTCTTATGTTATCTGTCTTTATTATCTCTTATCAATATCATAAAATATATTTGAAAACAGACACAGATAAAATAATCTTGATATTTTTTGCAATATTATGGCTTTGATAAAGGTTTACACATTTTGTTGGGATACCTACAAAATTTATAATAGGTTCTACTCAATTATTAGTATTTTAATTCAGAGACCAAAAGTGATGAAAATAATCAACAAAACTGCTAGCCGACAATGTAAGTAAATAAATTAATAGATACTCAAAACAAAGACCATGTTACACACAACATACAACATAATACCTGATTAAGTACCTACATACTTTATAAATAGAATAAATCATTTACAAGGTTAAATATTGCTTGTTGTTATTTTAGTTGTTGATTCATTTTAATTAAGAACTTTAGTATGTTTTAATTCTCTAAATTTGTTGGTTGATATTTTTGGTGCATGGGTAAAACTTTAATGAATTTATGTGTGGATCAACTTATATAATGTATCAAAAATGCGTGTTCGGTTGGGGGACCCCCGTCAACGAAACGAAGTTCCTTACGCGATACACTCGTATATAATCGAAAGAGACAAAGAGAAAGTCGCATAAAGCGCGAGAGATAACGCTTTTTCCTTACGTGACGATTTCTACGAGTCAATTCCTACCGCAAGGTGCCTTAAGGAACTTCATTCAACCAAAATGTAAGTATACTACTGAATGCATGAATAAATACAGTATTTTATCTAACGAAGTGCGTTCCCGTTAACCTGCAATAGTATAGCGTCTAAACACGCAAAAAAAATATTATCATTAAAAACAAAGTTTATTTTATTTTTCTATAGTGAAATATTCACAAACCTATTAAATTGATACGGAAAAGAAACACTCTGTACACGCACACTTGTCACACTTGTCTTTCTATGTTGAAATTCAAGTGTGCATGTACAGAGTGTTTCTTGTACGTTCAATTTAATAGTTTTGTCAATATTTCACTACATACTACAATTTTTTTTTCAGTTGTTATATTTTTTTAGCATGTATGGACGATATACTATTGCACATTAACAGGAACGCCCTTTATTAGTTAACATACTGTATATAAATGAAACCACTTCAATATAAATATTAACTAAGTAGATAGTTAGACTTGTAAACTGACACCTTCAAACTAAGTAATGATTGACATTGTCAGACTGCAAAGTGAAAGTCATGAACATTTTATTAAGGCCGTATTAACCTTGACTTTGAGAAGGGTTGTCAGGAAACAAGGGTTCAGCAAATGTTACCGGTTACGTCAATATGTATTGTTAGAGCTTGTTAAATGCCATTATTATTAACGTATATGAAGTGTTATCACAAGGAGGCAAACCATAATATAGTAGGTTTGATAATGAAGTGATTAAATTAGTATGTAGGTACTAATAAGTAGGTACTATATTTCATGATTGATTCATTTTATTTTAATACCTACCTACTTATTTTGACTTGACTACCATTTAATCTACCACAAAAGGGTAAACAATAGATAATAACGATTACATTGTTTTTGATTTAAGTAATAAACATTTGCATAACATTTTAGCAGGCAATTAGCCAGTAATTTAGTACACTAATCAGCTTATATTTAAAAGAATTCTATTGGAACAGAAAATCTCCTGATTACTAACATACCAAACAAATGAGAGAATTAATTACCTACTTAAACATTCTATAAATGTAACTAGAATCAAAAGAATTTGTATGAAAATACCAATTCTAATAATAGAAATTGAAGTATTTTTAGTTAATGTATTTTTAATTACAAAATGCTGCATTAGCTCATTCCCAAATTTTTTATAGCTTTCATAAAAAATGGCTGACTTGCTAAACAAGTCAGACATTTGACAGCTTGAAGAATGTTATTATGAAATCAATTAAAAATTGGAAGAAGTAAAGCTTTTTAGATACTTAACATAACCAACAGCATCATACATTTTCATAAAGGTGGAGGCAAAGCCAACTTCAGATACCTCTAGGCTTATTATCATCTGCCAAGCCTTTTCTCAACAAAGTCTAACCAGACGCAGCTGAATACCATGTTTTTGGATATGGAAGTAGATAGTTGTGAACAAGATAAGACATGAAAGATAACTTTATCAAATCTGTCAGTTTACTATTATATTGATTGACATAGGACAAGTCCAGGGTATTATTTTTTTAAGGATATTTTTATAACTATAAGCCATAGTGTATGATGTATTCATCGGAAGTTACTAGGTACACAGAAAGCCTTGAAGCCAGCTATACAAATTATTTAATGCAGTAAACCTCACTATGGTACCCACTAAATATTATGGTTTAATCTAATACAGAAATAGGTACTTGATGAAGTTAATAATTAAAAAAAAAAAAACATTTGTTCTGTGTTAGGTATGTACATATTTGATACAGTACCACAAATGCCACAATACTTATCATTGGAGTAGAAAAGAATGCAATAAATGAATCAGGATGGCCTTGCATTGAACATTTTACTGCTGGTTTGTTAACAATATTAAAATTGACTGATTAACTTATTTTGAATATTCTTAATGAATTAAAACACAAAATAATGAAATGTAAGTAAGTAGGTACTTAAGTACTTACTTACATTTCATTGTCATTTTAAACATACATTTCTGTTTTTGTTTTACTACCTATGTGTTAGTAAATAATAAATAAATAAATGAAATAATTACCAAGTCTTCCTTATGGTCAAGAGCCCTTTCGCTGGCCTCTTCCCTCCTGCATCAGTGATGACTGAGAAACGGTCACTCAAACTTCTCTTCACCTCTGGAAAGCGGCCTCCTGATGACAGCCTCAAAGACTTCCCAGTCACGAGTCCCTGTGACTTCTTAGCACGAAAATCAACAGGCTCTTCGACTTCCCCACCTTCCAACTGCAGTGATACTCTCTTACCCTGCTTCTTATACTTCAAAGCAGCCTCTGACACATGGCCAACAAACTCACGGTTCTTATTAAACCCACGCTCACTCTCACCAAATCCTTGAACGAAACAGAGCATAATTTCATCAGGATACGACTCCTTCATCTAGAAGGTCATAACTAATATTCGATTAACGTAATCCAGTCGAATAAGGTCACAACAGTCAACGATTCGTTACACCAACTTTAATTTGCTAAGAAAGCGAGTCACCGGACATTTTCTAACACGAAAACAGTACAGACTTCTCTGATTTTCGAACTTATTTTGTTATGGTGTACGCAACTGGGTTACTAAAACACATTCAACATCGATAACTTTGCAATAAAATGGTAAGTCACACGGTCGACACAGCGGAATTCAGTATTATTCAATTAAAATTCACAGTTTCACTGTCCTTTTATTAACACGAATTCACTATTGTTCGAAAAATCGAAGGATTTATGTAGGCCGCCGAAAAATATCGGGGTAAACTGACATTTCTTTCACGTTCGGTAACCGCCCGTAAGTCGCTTTGCGTTCGGAAACACAATCTTGCACGGCCTCGGCTGTTTGCGAACTGACACCGGTTTGGCCGCCCCCACTCGGCCTAGCGTCCACGCGGCGACTCACAAAATGTGCGCCGCGTCGCAAACTCGCAATGAATGAAGAATGTGACGTCGTTTTCTATGGCACCTGACAAGTGCCAATTTTTCTCACGGCAAGTGTTACGTTGGGTTAATAAATCGAAATAACAGCCCAGATGATAATTCCGATCTTACTTCATAGTTTCCTAAATAAAATGTTCCTTAACAAAATTGCTCCCAGATCTTTCATGATTTATAGGATCTTTGATGATGGATAGGTAGGTACAGGAACATTGTGCCATTATCCTCAGACCAACAAAAAAAGGTTTTTTTCTTCCTTTTTTAGTTGCTCTGAGGCCATTTAATAAAATCAACATAATGATCATCTCAAGACGATTCGACATCCATTATTTATTATTTATTACAACCGTGGCCGTGGCCCTGTGAGCCTCTAAGACCGCTTTAGTGGACTGACGTGAGGGAAAATTCCCATGCTCAATTACCTCGCCTGGCGTAAGGCTCACTTAATAGGTAATACCGGTAAGTAAGTTGTTATTAACACGCAAAGAAGATGCTGTTAGCCATAGCATCCCTGTTGCCATATTCATACAATCGATGATATTGATGATGAACACGGAATAGATAAGTAAGTAAATCTTCTGTTTTCTTTTGTGGCACCCATGAGGCACGAGCTGCCCCGTCATAGGCTATGCTCTTCTCTTCCATGGCCCTAGTCCCATAAATAGTGTTAAACACTGCAGATTGCTTTGGAATTTGTCCCCTTAGTTTATTGCAAAGTCATATAAGTACTTAATTACTTTTTGTATATCGGTTTAGCTTTTAAAGGTATGAGGAAAGGTGTGTAAAGTTCATTCATAATCTATGGAAAAGGGAGGATCCACAATTCACAATTTTTACTAATAATGCGCTAGTTCTAAATCCTTAGTTATTCATTTCTCGGTAGACAGGCACGGTCGGTACATTAATAGGAAAATTAAATAATTGCGTGACGGTCCGTTTGGATCGATACCGGGAAAACAAAGCAAAAGTGAGGGATCGTCAGGGTTACCGGGAAGCAAACTCACTTAAAATGCTGAAAGTGTCTTATATAGCCACTAACTATGCGCAACACTTTTCATTGAATCGAGGTTTATTTTAAATGTATGTAACACATATCATAACATCACGCCTGTATTTCCCGAAGGGTTGGGCAGAGGTGTACCTGCATAAAGTAGACCCACACTGTAGACCTACTTTAATAAAGTAAAAAATTAAATAAAGGGGGGTTGGGTGGGGTTGTATAAATGTAGTTAAGGTACGATATATTTTTAAATTTTATTCAAAAATAAAATAACTCTATGCTTCGCTCTTTTTTTACGAGGTTGAAAAATACAAATATTGAAGAAAAAAAATTACCAAAGTTGAGAGCCGGTACTTTGTGTAAGTTGTGCTAAAGTTGGATAAAAATCTTGTAGAATTACAATTCAATCTGTCACACTTTTGATTGATTGAGGCCTTGAAGAACCAAGATGATCACGAGATATTACATTTCTCTGTGAAATCGTGCTTCTTCTGGGAAAGCAAAACCACGTAGCGATTAGAGCGAATGGCAAATTGCAATAGGCATATTAGAAGTTGCGTGAACGATTTTCAAATATCTGATGCAATTTTGCATTTCACTAACGCCAAAGTGCGCTACTTTCGTAAGTTGTTTTAAAAAGTTCAATAGCTTGAATTCGAGTTATTAAACTGTCTTTATTGCCAAAATAGGCGCCCCAGAAAGTTTGAGGTGAAGTAATAATGCGTCAGGGTTCAAGTCTCGCACCAGAAGAGCACTCGGGCATCGAAGAGCGCTAACAATCTCTGGCTACCATAAGGAGGGGCCTGCGGTCGGCGAAATGGGGGCTGTGTTGTCGCCCGAACACAGAGGCCCAAAGAGGGGGGTACGCAGTGTTGCGTGCCTTTATGGGAAGGCGTGCGGTCGTGGGATAAGCTGTACTGGGTGATGGGGCCCGCTAAGCATGGCGGGCTGATAACAGTCGGGGGTGCGGCGAATGTACAAGAATAAAAAAGGGTTCAAGCCTCGCAATTCACATTCGAACAAATCTAAGGTTCAAGGGCCCTTGTCTGTGGCCTTAGATAACCTAGTTCATACGTTTTGCTTTTAACCTTCACGTGGAAGCCCATGTGATGGGCAATCCTCCAAGCCCCTTAAACTCAATCTATCAACGACTCAACTCTGAATGCGTCAGGTAAACACTCAAATGAACATGCATTTGTAACGTGCAATGCGCCTGAGTTGATAGTTGGTAGGTATGTAAACATACAAGAGCACAGTGACTAACAGTAATATCGAAGGTATGGTTTATAGGGTAAATATTTACTTATTAAAATCGACCATTTAAATCTTTAAGGTAAATAGGTATTAATAATGTCTGAATGTATTGAATTTCGTAACTCTACTATCTAATAAAATAAATAAAACCACCGTCTAAAAGTGATATTTTTCAACACGTACGCAATAAACACTATTCAGTATTCATAAAACAGTTTTAATTATTTAAAAAACAAAAAACCCGCCTGCAAAAACGCATACTTAACTTAAAAGAGAAAAACAAGCATTAAAATCTGTAGAATTTGCGGGTTTATGTTTTTTAAATAATTTGTTTTATTTCAAGTTTTTTAGTTTTATTAATTTATATATTTGGAATTAACTCATTACTATTCTAGCTTTCATTTGATACCAATATTGTATTTTTTTTTTTTTAATCCTTTCCCTCCCTTTTTTTTGTTTCCAGATGAAATTTAAAAAAAAAAAATAGCTTATGTCACTCCCACAATTAAGACGAACCTAACGACACCTCGTATATTAAAATCCATCAAGCCGTTTAGGCTACAGAGCGTGCCAAAGAAATAGACTTACATACATACAAACATACATACATTACATACATACTCTCGAAAAACATTACCCTCCTTCTGGGGCAGTCGGGTAAAAACAGTAGCGTTTTTCTTTCCTGAGTTCATGTTCTGTGTGGCTCTCATAAAAAAATGAAAACTTTAGGCAATTATTTTAGTTAGTTGATGTTTCTAAGTGCTAGGAAGGTACTGCTGAACATGAGGTCCCGCGGGTTCGATTCCCAGGTCGGGTGATTCGAGTGTTATTGAGTTTTCCATCTAGAACTTCTCAGTAGCAGCTCAGGGTCTGGATTTGTGCCCGATTGATGGCAATAGACTCGCCTCTATTACATGGGACTTAAACATAACTAGTGAAATGTGGGTGTACTATAATTAGGCCTCTGCCTAACCCATCGGGAAAATACAGGCGTGATTGATAAGTTATGTTATTTTAGGTCCATCTTAGAGTTGATGCCACTGTCTCAAAATGCTTAAAAAGTGAGCTTGCTTTGAACTTTTTAGTCGCAGTCGGTTTTTTAAAAATGTTTTTACGTTTTCAAATAAGTTGTGTTATATTTTTTGGAATCGTCTCTTCAAGCCTTTTATTTTGATACCGCACATGGTCATGGTATCCCATGGTTTTATATCACCAAGACTATGCAAGGAGGTGAAGATCATGCAGGATTGAATGTAGGTAACATCTTCTATTATTGGAATTGAACCTATAAAATGCTACTATGAAAAAAAAAGATATCTTGTTCTTGACTTTACAATCTCCATCGTGTTTATCGACAGGTTTTCTCAAATAAAAATAAATTGCCTACATTGTTATTTGATCGTGTTTAAAAATGGGAAAATAAAAGAAAGAAAAACATAAAATACTTTTTGAGATCGTTCTTCATCGGTACTAAAATATTTCACTGCTTTATTGACTTGGACATTTTAATAAAAAAGTTTTAGTCATATAGATAAAAAAGTTTCGGCTATAAAGTTCAATAGTCTTGAACTAAGCATTTATGGAACAAATCCCTGGGATAAAATGACTATCATTGAAAGTTTTGGTGCCTGCCATAGAAATATAAAAAAACAGTTATATCTATGGTGCCTGCCCTAATTTTCAGAGCCTTTCGGGAGATCAGCTCTCTACTCGCCAATGATGTAGAACTAGATGCTGCTTTCGACATTTCACTAGGTAGGTAGGTAGGTACCTGTAGGGGTATTGTCTTGTTTGCCATAAAATCATTTGCCATAATATTGTTTTCCATAATCGTCCTCACTCATAATATTTACTTAAGACTATTTTGTCATGATTCGATTGGATTAGTTATCCAAACTTCATGTTTGACGAATTCATGAGTAGACAATGCGTGTTTAGTCTTGATTCGATAGGTACACAATGTTAACATTTTCCAGCAAATCTAATCTCCAGTAGGAAATATCAGTGATGAGTTATTTATTACGCGGTTACACCCGCATAAGTCCTGATCCCGTGGGAATATCGGGATAAAAAGTATCCTATGTGTTAATCCAGGTTATAAACTATCTGTGTGCCAAATTTCATCTAAATCCGTTCTCTAGTTTTTGCGTGAAAAAGTAACTAACATCCAGCCATCCATCCACACAAACTTTCGCGTTTATAATATTAGTAGGATTTCTGCATATAATATGCAATAATTATGTAGTTGCTGAACAATTTCCATAATATACCCTAACCCTGGCCTTATCGTTTTCCTTCCCCTTTTCGCGGCGTTTACACGATGGATTACCTTATCTCCTACCTATTTCAAAGGTAGGATGGGCTCTTATATTTTTCTCAGTACTTAATTTCTCAAAATTCACTTGATCTTTGTCATCTGTATTCTGTATTACAAACATTGTTCGTCATACCACGACACTTTATTAACAGGACGCCAATTCCGTAACTCGTAAGTGCGACACGAACGAAAACAGGGTAGTTGGTTGTAAACGATCAATATAATCCGGTACCTACCTACAGGAATCTCCTAGGATACGGGAAAACCAAACTTGTGTTTATGACGTAGGTAAACGGGATATAGAAATGAATAAGGAAATACTGGATGTTATCGTTTACATAATGACGACTGATAAATTTCAGTATTACTTTGGTATACCTCAATCCAAATTTAAAAAAAAACAAGATAGAGCGCTGCGAACAGTACAGTGAAGCATGCCAAAACTACACCTCCACTCAACCATGTACAATCACAAGTATACACATGTTCAGCCAGGGTTGCGGGTTAGTCCGAAAGGGATACCGGGACCTTGGCAACAGGCAACTGAAGGAACAGGGGTGGGTTTTAGTCAGTAAAAGTCTGACACGCCCTTCCGCTCCGCCCAGAGCGGGAGAAATCATTGGATGATTTCCCACCGTCAAAAAAAAAAGAAAAAAAATGTATATACATGTTTACGAAACAACAGCGCTCTGTCTTGGTTTTTTATTTGGTTTGAGCCATAAACCTAGTGTTAACCGAAAACTACAGTAGGTAACTAAGACGTACTTATATCTATGCCAAAAAGGTCTCCATGTAGACACAGATTACCCAATACTTAACTAACTACGTAACTTGTAATAGGCCATAAATTAGCAGTCCCTAATTACTTATCCGCAAAGTTAGAACATTAGTAGTAACTAGATGCTAATCTACGGTTACTGCGGACCGGTCTTCTAATGATTGAGCTGCGGTTTCTGACCTGAGAAACGAATGGTTTTCCGGTAGTAAAAGGACGCCTGCTGGTACACACGGCTACACATCAAGCTATACATTTCCAGTATAAGCTGACCTCGCATTTTACGTAAATCCTATACAATGCGGGATCAGCATAAACTGGAAATGTATAGCTTGATGTGTAGCCGTGTGTACTTGATGAAAGATTGGTCTGGAACTCTCTTCATCGTGGAATCAAAATCTAGTGATACAGAATACGTCTTCAAATAAGTACTGTAGCGCTAGAAGAACGCTAGGTACATAATGTGTAGGTATGTGTGGGGTTGCAATAATAGATGATAACTTTTATATGTTTATTTTAAGTTTATCGGAGCATGTCATATTTAAAAATGCGAATACTTCTAGGTGGCTACTTTTTTTCTGCTGTCTTCATCAAACAAAAACCTAGAGTGCGTTTCATCATAAAGTTCATATGCCGTAATGTTGGCACTTTAACAAGGGACCTATTAAGTAGCACCGTAACGTACAAATGTTTATCCTACAACAGCGGAGCCAACATTACGGCATAACTATTCGATGAACATATACATACATACTTTTTATCCCGGTAGTACGTTCCCGTTGGATATTTTTCTACATCCACGGGCGAAGCCGCAGCCAAAAAATAGTGGAAAATATAAATGTGGTAAGAGTACCTATAGCAAGAATTAGGAACTAACTCGGCACGAGATTAAAGTCGCATTATGCACAGCGGAGCGCTAAACCGCGACATATATTTCTTGCACTGATAACTGCGAGTAGCTCTGAGATTATAAATTATACAATTTACTTAACCGCAATGTTATGAATATTTTAAATAAATATTACTATGTGAAGGCATTGTCAGTGCCAATACCTTGTATGAAGTCATCGAATCCCCAGTATCCAATAGAATACAGGACGACAAAATATCGAGACTTCTTTTATATATTATGTAAGTTCAATATGAATGTGTTATACGCATAAACCTTCCGGAATAAATTCTCTAAATGATGGTGAAAACCGTATCAAAAGCCGTTGCGTAGGGTAGAAGAACAACGTGGTCACACAGACAGACACGAAAAGCGACTTTCGACGAAAGCCTAACAACAAAAATTCACTTTCGCATTTATGATAATTAGTTAGGATAAGAGTACCTACTACATAATAATATTATTTATTTTGTGGTATAATCCTAGATACTAATAGGTAGATATGATTTCCACGAAGTAAAATTATTTACGTAAGTACCTAAACTTCCAGGAAAACTAATTTTCTTAACTGCCATGGTGTACGTTAATATTATCAATATTGTAAACCATCCGCGAACATTTTCGCACAATATTTACTGGAGTGCCGACGTCTCCAAACAGGATCATACATCAAAGAACACTATACCAGGAAGCATGGTCTCCTGTCATACCTAAATATAGTTCCCATGGGGATTATTTACCTTCCTTATAGCTACACGTGGGTTTGTTATTATAGTTTGCGAAAAACAAAAAACAAGATCCACGAAATTTCGCGATCATCGATAATTTTAATCGAGTTGTTGACGGAACTTCGGATACCGAGAGTTAATCGAAACAATCGATGATCGAAAGCTCTTCAGTGTGCTGTTATCGTCTGGAAGTTCAATAAACGGCAGAGTTATTGGTGATATTTGTAAACAAAGGTCGTTACCTACTTGAACAAAAAATATAGGTCATTATTTTACATTGTTAGACATGAGGAATTGAGTCAATGTTTTAATCGTAAAGTGACTAAAGGCTCTTACATACTGGGGCGATCCGTCGCGCGACGCGACGCGACGCGCCTTAAGACAAAAGTGCTCCTATATTTTTTTCATTATAAATAATTATTAGAAAAAGGTTTTTTTTTTTAAAGCAGTGTCTCCGCCTCGGCAATTGGGCTGGACACATCTGCGCATGTCAGATGATCAATGTGCCTAAATTATGACTTTATGACCCAGTGTGGGTCCCGCTTGATGGCAAACGACATCGCGGCAGGTGCAGACGGATGAGCTGGACTCCTTTAATAAAGATTGGTCTTTAGCAGTTTCGGACAGAGAGAAGGTGAAGAGAGTAGGGAGGCCTTTGACCAGCACTGGGACAATAATGGCTAGTAAAAAATAAAAAAGTCTGAGTAGAAAATGTAACATTGGGTACGTCCCCATACGATAACGAGTTCCGATTTCCCTTGAAAGTAGACATTTACTTGAATTAAACAATAACGTATCTGTTCTTCTAACTAAACTCTAAAGGAAGGTAAAACGTAAAATTCTGTGAACCATTATACCCGTTACTCTAAAACTCTAAAAGATACTAATACTAAGTAACAAATTCTGACGCATTTAGGTCAGCTGTAAACCTATTATCTGGAAAACCTAGTTTGTTTGAATACAACTACGTATTACATGAATTGAGTGAATCATTATTTCTTTAAACTAAATATTTCTTCTGTAATGTATACCTACGTATATTCTTCTCGGCTCAATCGTTGTATGGAGCAAATCATTTTACGGAATTAGATCGAAACAAGAAAAGCGATCTTTTCAATAGGTATGTAGGTAACGATGTTAGACGTGCAATGGAAAAGTAAGTATCTAAGCTACTTAAGTACTGACTTAAAGCAGACTGGCAAATTGCTCGATAATCCCTAACAGCTAGTTTAAAAGTATTTTTGCTATACATTTGTTGTCTACTTAGATGCTGATTTGACTTTAATAAAATATATACATACTGTAGCGATTAATGTTGAACAGTTAAGTCTGCTCCTCAGCCTCCCAGCGATTGTGGAAAAACTGAGCGCACACATTACCTAAACTCAGGAGAATAATTAAGGCAACCGGTTATTTTTCATACTTCAGAAGACTTTGTTACTTAATCATCTATTTTACTAATACCTAATGTTGTGCATGTGTTGTGACGACGCCAGTGACGGCGAGTGTATTAAAGAACACGAGCCGTCTAGAGAAAAAACAGCACAGTTAGTGATGTAACCCATATACTACGGCAAGATTACATACATTAGCGCCATTCAGGAATATTCAGGAATTAATACCGATACCCAGCAGGTGTACGTGACGTTCAAAATATTTGGCAAGCGTGCGAGGGAGTGTCGCGACGTCACTCTTGGCAAAAACACATTGGCGACAGTCTGCTTACGTCAGTAGAGTTTGAGCACTTTCAAAACATGGATTCGCTTCGTAGCGGATAAACATAACGTACGCTGTTCAACTGTTCACCTTGAATTCAGGTAGTGCAATTCATTGTAAGTAACGAATGTACTTAGCTAATTAATTTAATCTTTATTTGTATGGTACAATCTCTTCTAGGGGGCAAGCAACAAACGCTAAATGGTAATGAGTCGAGTGCATCAGTTCCGCTTGGCGTGGTATATGGCAGTCTCGTAGTAAAGAAACGTCACTGTTCGTGCAAGCATAGCAATTTGTATGTTAACGATCTTTATAGAAACCATACTGGTTTCTATCATGTGGCATCAACCGTATGAGCTGCTCATAAGACCCAATTTTGCAAGAATCGTAGAGAAAACTACGTTTAGCGCAAAGAAGATAGGCGAGGTTAGGTCAAGTTCACAACGGAAATTAAAGACCTAACAAGAAATTCATGGAAAGTGGGAATACTTTAAAAAGAGAAGGAAGAAAATCAATAGGCGATAACGATTAGTATTTTTACTCTCCTTAGTAGCAAAATAATGAAGAAGAATGAGTAGTCGAAGAAGATGCAATATTTAATCCTATCGTATAACAGAATGAGGTCTGACCTGAAGAAGATGCTATAATTAGCACCATCAATCGATTCTCAGCTTTCAATATACAATCGATAAGTGTTTAAGGCCGAGAAATCTAACATGTCCACTTGATCGAAGCTGGACTACTTCGTTGAAGAACTTTAGGTAGAATTCAGGGAGTATTGCCGTTCGGCAATCGCTGCATAAGTGAATAATAATTAATTGGCAAGGACTAACCATAATGGCCCATAGGTCACTTAAGGCAAACTTGATTAAAATCACACATTTCTCTACAGGCCACCCACCCCATATAAATTCAACCTAATTAAAACTAAGTACTTAAATAAATTGCATACGAAAGGTGATATTTCACTAAATTGACTTGGATTTATTGACCGAAAAGGTCAAACTGCAGTGTCAATTGGTCGACCACACTCACTGCCGGCTCTTACGCAAATTGTAGCCCATATTAGCATACATCAACCTTTTAAGTAGTTACGATTATTGTGGTATTTGCACCTATCAAGATTAAGGAAATTAAGGAAAATAAAGGAAAATATCCTACGACTTTGCGTCAAGCTTGAGGGAAAGTCGTACGTTTTCCTTAATTTTTATGCTATTATATTAAGGGCTGATTTTATCAAAGTCAGATATCTTTTATCCGTGGAATAAAATTGTCGTCTGACAGTTTTTGTATGGAAAAACGGTCAAAAATTCAAAATTTATTCGCAGGATAAACTCGGTATAAAAGTTTGGTGAAATTCGCTCTTAGTATGCTACTAGCGACCCGCTCCTAGTTCGCACTTTTTTTATTACTTGACAAAACATCGAGACTTCTTAGTTACCTATATGTAACGTTAATATTAACGTATTATACACATAAACCTTCCGGAAAAACCTCATTATGATGAGGTCTGTTGCGTGGATTAGAAGAACAACCCGGACATACAGACAAACACGAAAAGCGACTTTATTTATAATGTCCTATAGTTTATTTATAATATAATGTTATATACCAAGTTGTTGTTGGCATTGGTGTTAAAATTACACATCAAGGGCAATGGTAAATAAATTCGTTCACAGTTATTATTTCAATCTTAGGAATATTACTGATTGAAATCCTAAGGTCATAAAAAGAGTCCATAGGCACTTTGATCAGTAACCGCTGCAGAAGGATAACGTTCTTTCTATGAGCTATCTACCTACCTACACTACATTAACAAAATTAAAAAAAAACAATAATATTCGTTTTATGTAAGTCAACCAATGACGATTGGTAAGTAATAGTGGCGGTGCTTGGGGGAAGCCTATAGGGGAGGCAGTGGACTTCTTTCGGCTGAAATGATGATACTGATGATGGTAGTAACCGATTCATTCAGCATAAACAAGCCGAACCCAAGTGGGAAGGACTTCCTCGTCGGAGCGGCCGCAGGGTGTGGACGTAGAGCTATGTCACAATCTTACAAACCATGCTGCGCCTCCTATCCTACCCTCCGTGTCCTAAAACATGCAGTCAAAGTTACCTCTGCGCTACCACCGACAACGCCGTGGAGAGGCCAACAAGATTTAAAATATTGTCGTGGGAAATAGAAGAGCACATACACACAAAGCAAAAATGGAGATCTCATAAAACGGCAGTTCCACACTTCTGAATGCACCGTAAAGTTCAATTAGGTCAGGAAGTGTGCCTTACCCAGAAGGCCCTGAACAGTAATTATTTTCCATCAGCACATTGCTATTCATGGAAAATTGTCTTCCTAACAAGTTGAAAGGTTTGTTTAATAAATTACCATGTTCATATAGAAATCTATGTGATCGATAATGCGTGGGATTATACTTTGTACTATAGCTTCTTCCCGCGACCGCGACCCACCTCGTCGCATCCCATCGCCCGCCCGCGCTAATACTTCGTTTTCGCTTGGCGTTCTTTCTGTCTTTTTGTCTTTTTGCTCGGCTCATAAGGGTTGCAAGAATTGGGTTACCAAATGCAACAAAATTTTAAATCCGACTGGTACCTAGTTCCAGAGATAAGCGCGTACAACAATGATATTATATTAAGATATGTTATAAGCGCGCAATCGTGAAGACTCAAAAACATTCCAATTGTAACGTTTTTACTTGTAGTGAGATGTAAAATGAATGAAACGTGGGTATGTGTGCCGCTGCTGCGCGGAACACTTTTTTCGGTTGTTTTGTGAGTGTATAACATATCTGTTAATATAATATCATTGGCGTACACACGGCTACACATCAAGCTATACATTTCCAGTTTATGCTGATCTCGCATTGTACAAGATTTCCGTACAATGTGAGGTCAGCTTATACTGGAAATGTATAGCTTGATGTGTAGCCGTGTGTACAAACAAACAAATTTTTTCAGCTGAAGAAGATAGACTTTACTGCCCCGATTTTAGTAAGTCTCCTACATATTATAACCTGGGAATAGGTAGTTTAAATTCTAATAAATAAATAAATAAAATAAAATAAAAAAGCCATTTATTCTACTACCTTTTTACAAAAAAAAATTTTTATAGCATGCGTTTAAAATTATATTTATCTTCATTCATAATATTTTAATTGGATTCTAAGTAATTGTAATTGAATTTATTGTATGATAGAATAATTCATTTCTGGTATTACTTAATTAAATTAGCAGTAGTCGCCTCCTTGGCGTAGGCCTCCCCCATTTCTTTCCAGTATTGTCTGTCTGTCTGTTGTCCCTGGCTTTGGACATCCAGTTCGGCCCTAATCTCTATATGAACAGGTCTGCCCATCTTTTCCTTTGGCGTCCCCTAGACCTTGTTCCTTCAAGTTTAAATTCTTACCGCCTTACTAATAAACGTTGTGTAACTATACAGGGATATACAACGTTTATTAGTAAGGCGGTTATACAATTGTAAACTTATCTAAACTTTACGGAAGCAACGACGTGGAAACCTTACATAAGAGGAAAAAGCCTCATACATAATGTAACACTAATATCATCAGAACGAACGAAGTTAGGCTATCCTCCTCGACCTTCACAGTGAATCCCTGGATATCCTCTCCCTGATAGCGTTTCTTAATCAAATATTGAAAGACTTTTGAAGGACGCAATCTTCCTTCGAGTATCTACGAGTACCTATACATTATAAACAATCTGCTACCCGCGGCTTCTCCCGCTTGGACCCTAATTCTTTTTCTAAAATAAAAGTGGTAAAAAACGAAAATTCAAAACCATAGACCATTTTTTTTGTGTTGTTCCACATAGATCAAGTGAGAAAAATACATTGAAGCTAACTCAAAAACTAACAAACAACGAAACGGTGATGGAAAACATCGTGAAGAAACCGGCATGTCCTAGAAAAAATTCGAAGACATGTGACATCTACCAACCCGCACTGGGCCCGCGTGTTATAAAACTAGGTTCGAAATGGCACTCAATACTTTTCTAATATCTACAGGAAATTTAACCTGGTTTCAGGAGTAGGTCGTCTTATCATTAAGGCGTGTTCCCACCTCAATGTGACTGCCTATTGGAAATGGGACGGGGTTATCCAATAAAACATCGAATGGACATTTATGGTAGAATGAACGTGTGGACAATGCCTGCATTGTGATTTAAAGGAGCGGCTGTTTTTCCAATAATTATAACAATGCTATGGCTCTTAATGAAGTCTGTTTTCAACATTGGGATTTGATTGTAATTATATCATATACAGTATGTTAACTAACAAAGGGCGTTCCCGTTAACCCGCAATAGTATAACGTCCATACATGATTAAAAAAATATTACAACTTAAAAAATATGTATTAATATTGAGATATTCACAAAACTTTTAAATTGATACGTAAAAGAAACACTCTGTACACGCACACTTGTATTTCAACGCAGAAAGACAAGTGGGCTGAAGTGGGACAAGTGTGCGTATACAGAGTGTTTTCTTTTCCGTATCAATTTAATATTTTTTGTGAATATTTTACTATATATTTTTTTAATGTTAATTGTATTTTTTTAGCATGTATAGACTCTATACTATTGCAGGTTAACGGGAACGCCCTGCGTTAGATAATATACTGTATTTTCAACTCTTCGAATATTCAGACAGGAGGATGCCATCGTCATTATCCACAGCCCGACTTAACCCACTGCTGGAAATAGGCCTCTCGTATCTTGTGCCAATCCCCACGCTCCTGTACCAGCATCACCCAGGTTTTGTTCACGATAGCAACAATGTCGTCCGCCCACTTCGCCGTCACAAGAGGATGCCACTCGCTCCATGTAAAATACTGGTATTCAGACTGGAAGCCGACCCCATCATAGTTGTTAAAGGCTAGGCAGATGATGATGATGAAAATGATGCCACTCAACATTATCTCATCCCCTTACAAAGTAAAACGTTACTGACGTAAGCCTATTCTGTGACGGGAATCACATAGGATTACGATTATGGAAAGGAAAGGTAGACATTTAAAAGAACAGCACCCTAATTGCGTATCGGAATCGGTTTGAAACAAATGTTTAATCCAGAGTTACCTACTCAAAGTTTGCTCCGCGGAGCCCCTGTGCTCCACAAAAACTCTGTGGGAGCTCCGCGAAATTACTGGCCACAAAGAACCAGTACTTTCGCGGAGCCCACACAGAGGCTTTGAGGAGCCCAGTTTCCTAAACTTGGAGCCTGTGAAACAACATCTGAAAAAACGGCGAACGATTTTGATTATTCAAAGGTTCCGTCAAAAATTTCGTTTTTCAAAAGGGTTCCGTGACCAAAAAAGTTTGATAACAAATTTTTTTTTAGAACTTATGAATTAGTGGATTAGACTATAATCCATTGCATCAAGTTACAAAAAAAAAATCCGGTCGATAGCGTAAATAATGAATGTTGATGAACTTAAAAAATGAAACCAATTAGTCTTAATCGGTTACGAAAATAAGTTATGCAATTAGATAGCTGGCATTAGTAAGAGTTAAGAACGGAGAAACCTATATCAACGGAGAAATCTATCCAGTCTTCAACAGGGATAGGCTCAGGCATTATTCGATTTATTTTGCTGTTTGGCTCCTAAAGGTAATTCAACAGACACTATTTTGAACTAGACTGCACGACTCGTTTTTATTTAATGAGGAATTTCGAGGTTTATCCACTAAACTGGAATTTTAACCGAATTGCAACAGAAATTGTGGAATGTTTCTAAACTTAGACACGCCTTATTGGTTCTGAAGTTGAATTGATTGGTAATGAAATGTATATTTATACAAATAAATGTGTTTATCTCGATTTAAGATTAGTCACGGCTCAGATATTTCATCTTGTATGATGGATTCTGACGATTCCGCAGATAGAAAGAAGAAAAAAGAAGGTATAAATAACAGCTGAAGTCATATACAACTGATTTATATTTACGGACATTTTCAGTTGAAAGTCAATTTGGTAACCAATTAATTTCAAACTTTATTAGAGAGAGAGCAGGAGGAGCTTGTGGCTAAGTAATAACAGCCGCACGGGTTGATCCATCAGGTTAAGCTACGCTTGCCGGTTGGTCCGTAGATGGGTGACCATCTTTACATATCGAGACTCCTCCGTGCCTCGGAAAGTAGGTTAAGCCGTTGGTCCCGGCTGTCATTCGAGGATCTTTGACAGTCGTTACGGGTCGTCAGAAACCCGAAAGTCTAACAAAACCAGTCTTACCAAGGGGTATCGTATTACCCAGTTACTGGGTTGTGGGGGTCAGATAAGCAGTCACTCCATGTAAAATACTGGTATTCAGCTGCATCCGGTTAGACTGGAAGCCGACCCCAACATAGTTGGGAAAAGGCTAGGCAGATTGATGAGAGAGAGAGCAGAAAGGAAGGGGAGAGTATAGATGGGAAAATTAAAACTTGATTCCTACGTGCACAAGCGCAAAGCCTGCCTTCATTATGTTTATCAAATCTCCTCTTAGTATATTTAAACAATTTTCGTATGTTTTTCTCAGAATGTACTGAAAGATAACTAAACTGATATGAAATGAAAATATTTATTTTAATTATTCAACAAAAACGTAAACTTGGCTTCTGGCACGTACGCGATACGCAACGTAGTAACAATTGTGTATTTTTAAGACTACCTAGTGACTGCCATCTAACCTCGACAACCTGGATAATGGGTTCGGAGCTATCAGAATAATTCTTTGAAGTTAGACCGACTGTCAAAATATTCAGGATTTTCAATGTCTTTGGTAGTAGATAATACTTCAATGCCTTTGGTAGGCACCTAAACTTCAGGGCCCTATCTCTTTAAGACACCAGAAACCAATCGCGCTACTAACAAAATTTATACAGCTATATGGCGAGCAAATCACCTAGTGTCCGCTTGGTTGCTCAACCAACCATACATTTTTGGCAGTGCTACCATGGTGTCCTAGTGAGATAAAGCCTTATATAACACGGGCTGGTGTCCGCAACTCCAAGGTAAAGCGCGTATTTTACGTACTCAAACATTTCGCTGGATTTCGGATTTCGGTCATTGAGGCGATGCTCTGGGGAGGCCAAAGTTCAGCAGTGAACGTTTTTCAGCAGAATTGATGATGACCTTACCTTATATACTAAAATAGGTTGGTACGCATATTGACATGTAGGCGCTGAGCAGACGATGGACAATTTGTCCGCGGACAATTTGAAATCGTATGGAAATCCAAAATTTTGTCCGCGTGCACGTTAGATTTCCATACGATTCCAAATTGCCCGCGGACAAATTGTCCATCGTCTGCTCAACGGCTTTCCAAACACATGAAGATCAAGCGCATACCTACATCTGAAAAACTCTAGGTAATAAATCATTTAAGTACATCGTGCTCCCATTGTGACCAAAAATCGATGACCATCGATTTCCATTCTACATCGATGAACCCATTATATCAGGCTATCAGTTTAACGTACTCAACTGTGAACATTACATAACTGAACGGGTCAAATGTAATAATAGATGTTGATATTTAGATAATCTTCGTTCCCCGTTTGATACCCTCTCCACTGATAACAAGAATGTCAATTTACATTGTAGTTAACATTGTTTTCTTCACACGATGTCTTTTCGTGATAACAATGAAAGATTTCAAGGTTTGGAGGAAATTGGGGCGGAATGATCAATTAGTAGCCGGGAAATCAATTTGTTGGCAACACTGAAAATATTTGAGTCTTGCCAGTTTAAAAGCAATTACGTTAATTGGGAATTGTGTCAAAAAATTTTGTCTTTGTTTTTGTCATTAACTTAAAATTAATTTTTTTTAAATTAATTATAGTAGGTAGACGTTTAACTACAAAATATGGTGGTTTTTATTAGGTAAAATATATATCAAAATATGGTTATTTCGAAGTTAATGATAGATAACTTTTATGCTTATTGGAAGCTTCGGTAAGTTACATTACTATCTATGGATTATTTACAGCCAATTGAAAGTAATGAAGACAAGGCAATTGTTACTAGCCACGAATATAGCTAAGAACCACGAAACGGTGAAAAATTGTGACAAACAGAAATAAAATTCAGTCTTTTAAAATTACGTTACTGGAAGGAACGAAAGACAACATTGAATTTGAATATCGAATAAAAACAAATGAGGGTCGAAAACGCCCACTTCTCATGCCACGTCCGAATTGTGTAACTATTCGAAAACTTGGCATTAAAATAACTCAGATATTTCAATAAAACTTACCGACGTCGCCAAAGTAAATTATCTGGGGAGATACTCCGTTTGCCTTTTAGAAAAGCCTGCCTGAACTGAGCTAGAGGCAAGCTCTCCCGACGCAACGACCATCGTACAGTACGCACACTTTTCTCTGCA
The DNA here is from genome assembly GCA_947522985.1 of Lithophane socia. Lineage (NCBI taxonomy): Eukaryota > Metazoa > Arthropoda > Insecta > Lepidoptera > Noctuidae > Lithophane > Lithophane socia. Next base: position 7,100,684 of record OX383267.1, read on the forward strand.
TTTTTTTCCATTTGCACTACCACTTTACACAGAAACTTTAATAGCTCACGATTCAACATTTATTTTGTGCCATTTTTTACGTAATTTTAGCAACAATTACACGAACAATTGCATTACACGATCTAAAAACGATAACAACAGGTTGGATACTAAATGAATGCTGCGCCCTTATCTTCACGGTTTCTATTTCATATTTACGTTTTAAGATAATGGTGGAAAATGTGTAAATACGTACTGTATTTGTTTAAATTATATTATGACTGATGTGAGTTGGCTTAAAGTTTTTTTCACAGTTCAAATGTTTTTATCACCAAGCGCGAATTGCGCGAAGTTATTACTGACGACGTCATGACGTTTGGACAATACAAGTTTTGTTTATTATATTTTTAATTTGTTTCCTGAGTCAGCTAGACCTTCAAACGCAGTGACTTTACAGAATATTAATTTATTAACTACCAGGTTTGTCCCGCGGCTTCGCCCGCTTGGATATTATTTCAAGTGAACGTATACTAACGGCATAAAAATCATAACCTATGTCCTAACCCCAATCGTGTTCTACCTGTGTGCCAAATTTCATCAAAATCTATTCAGCCGTTGAGGCGTGAAAGGTAATAAACAAACCGACAGATAGACAGTTACTTTCGCATTTATATATATTTTATATGACTATAGGTTAGTCATATAAAATATATATAAATGCGAAAGAATTGTTTGTTTACGCTTTGTAGTTATTGATTTGCAAAGTTGTAGAAACAACTTTGAACAACATTTAAAAGTTAAACGAGTGAATAATCAGTTCTAAAAAGTTTCACAAACTTCCAACTCAATTTGCTCAAGCGTTAAAAAAATAGAAGTTTCCACGGCCACGTAAATAAATCAACTCGATTTTATTATGACATGGAGTATGGACATACAAATTTCGTTCTCTCTAGTCTCGCTCTTTCACTCATTCGAGCGGAAAACTGCCAAACACATTACAGCGTACCTTCACCCTTCAGTGTTCGGATTTGATAACAATAATATTATAATAATACCAGCCTATTATTGTCCGGGGCCCGTGGGCTGTGTTAAGTAATAACAGCCGCACGGGTCAATCGATCAGGTTGAGGGTTTTTACACAAAACTGCGAATTCGCAACGCAGAAGGTAAGCGCAGAAGAAAATCTTAGGGTACCGTCGCAGATTTTTGCGATGCGACGTCGCAACGCAGTTTTGTGTACAAGCCCTAAGCTAGGCTCTGCGAGAGACCCAGAATGTATCCAGTTCCCAATCACACCAATAGACGGAAACAATGTCACCTTGAGAAAAACAGTTATAAACCCAAGTGATGACACGACTTACTCTGACAACCTTAGTTTTATAGGAGACACTTTGCGAACTCAAGAAAACATTGAACACTTTAAAGATACACAAACCCAACTATCGATGCAAGGGATAAGCGAAATAATAATACTACGTTTGAAAGAAAATAATAAATCTATAGTAGAAGAACTGAAAAGTACAATACAAACCGAAATAAAAAAAGCTATTGCTGATATAAGACAAGATTTTGAGCGGAAGACTAGCGATTTAACTACGCAGAATAACGAAAGAAAACTAGAAATAGAAGCAATTAACACCAAACTAGAAAGCCTTCGTATCGAAAATGAGACACTGAAAAAAGAAATAAAGGAACTATCAATCCATCTATCCCAATCACCACGCACTGCTGAGATAAACTATAAAAAAGTTGTACTATACGGTCTTCCTGAGTACTATAGAGAACCTCAAAGCGAACTTTATAATAGACTAATAGAAATATTCCGAGATATTGCAAACGTGGACCTATCAGGGTACATTGAAGATATGTATAGAGTGGGAAGAAAAGGCTCGAAAAACAGACCGCTGGTTATTGAGTTGCTCAGCAAAAGAATGACTAAATACATCGTGAACAGCAGCCAATGTTTTCAAGGAACTGGATTGTTTATATCTGAGTTTTTAGATGCGAATGCACGGAGGGAGAGAGCACAACTGAGAGAAGAACTACATAAGGCCAGAAAAAATGGCCTGCACGCAATTATAAGGAATAATAAATTATACGTAGACGGAAAAGCCACCAAGTCTACCAACATAAAAGAAAACCAAAGGAAAAGTCAACAAATAAATTCAAGCCACCAGGGAAATGATATAATAACGATTAGCAATATAGACCAACTCAGCCGCACATCCATACCGGATGACACTGAAAATTATACATTTCGTAAATAAAAATTACAACGACACATCATTTAAAATACTATTACAGAATCTACAAAGTCTTTATAATAAACAGGACATTCTTGAAGCTTTCATTACTCAAAATTTATCATATAAAGTCATAGGTATCTCGGAGACCTGGCTTACGCAAGAAAAGCTGGATATTATTAAATTTAGTGGCTATAAATTCGCAGCATCTTACTGCCGCAGCACTCGAACCGGGGGAGGAGTCTGTATCCTACTACAGGAACATATAGACTGCATCCAGAGAAACGACATTACGGAAATGTCTATAGAATATGTTATAGAGGTATGTGCTACTGAACTACCTAAAGAAAATCTGTTAATAATAACCATGTATTGGAACAAAAGACAAGAAGAAATATTCTATCAACAAATACAAAAAATACTGATATATGTAAACATTAAATACCCTACGCTTAATGTTATTATAGGAGGCGATTTTAATATAAACATCCTTTCTGATAACTTAAAATCGAACCAATTTTTAAATCTCATGCAGGAATTTAGACTCACACAGCACATAAAAACCCCGACACGCATAACACCCACTACAAAAACATGTTTAGATCTCATATTCACAAACTTCAAATATAAAGATATGTATACAACGGTAGAAGAGTTAGGTTTTTCCGATCACAATAGTATAATTTTACATTTAAAATTATCCAATCAAACAAAAAAAACAACTTGGTACACAAAAAAAAGGCGATTCACCAATACAAATATGTTCAAATTTAAATCAAAATTGCAAGAAATAAACTGGACTGATATAATAACGACTGATAAAAATATTAATGAAAATTATGAAGCTTTTAATGAAATCCTAATTAACATCCTAAATCAATGTATCCCAATACAAAAATACAAATTAAAAACAAACTATAATAAATACTGGCTCTCAAAAGGCATAAAAAACTGTTGCAAAAATAAAAGACTATTGAAGATACTAGTTACCAAAACAAAAACCCTATATTAACAAAATATTACAAGAAGTATGAAAAAATATTAAAGAAAACTGTAGTGACAGCAAAAAAACAACACTTTAAACATAAAATGATAAAATCGAGCAATAGGGTTAAAACAATGTGGAGTATAATAAATGAACGGACAAACAAAAACATGAAACACGAAAAACAGAATATAACTATAATAACAAACAATAATAATATGACTTCAGAGCCCAAAGAGGTAGTAAACATTTTTAATAATTTCTTTGCTTCTATTGGGAAAACTAGTACGTACCCATCTGGCAGTAAACCAAAAGAATCACCTATAATGTCCACAACAGAGAATTCGCTCTTTCTGAGTCCAGCAGATCCTTATGAGGTGAATGCATTAATTAGAAACTTAAAAAATAAGTCGAGCTATGGCGTTGATGAACTTCCACCTATACTACTAAGACAATGTGCAGATGACTTAACTCTTCCATTCTATAAACTGGTGAATCAATCTTTCGAGGAAGGTACTTTTCCAAACCTCTTAAAAAAGGCCCTTGTAAAGCCAATACATAAGAAAAATTCAAAAACCGACCCAAATAACTACCGCCCAATCGCTCTCCTACCAACTGCATCAAAAATATTTGAAAAAGCCATGTGCAACCGTGTCTATGCTTATTGTGAAAAGTACAATTTATTTAATGACTGTCAAAATGGCTTCAGAAAAAACCGATCAACAACTCTTGCCATCTATAAATACATACAAGAAGCCCTCGATATCATTAACTCCAGAAAATATGCAATAGGATTACTGCTGGATATGACGAAAGCTTACGATAAAGTACAATTCAACATCTTATTAAACAAACTATATGCCATAGGGATCCGTGGTAAATGTCATGAATGGTTCTCATCGTATTTACAAAATAGAGAGCAATTAGTGGAATTAGAATATTATAACAAAAACACTAACGAAATAGAATTGTTCCGATCCGAAAACATACCAATAAATGCTTCAATCCCACAGGGTAGTGTAATAGGCTGCTTCTTATTCTTAGTTTACATTAACGACCTCCCGAAGCATATCAGTGAACCTTGTGTTTTGTTTGCGGATGATGTATCCATTCTTGCCTCATGCGAAACTAATCTCAACCTTAATGATAAATTGAATTCAATATTTGACGCTATAACTCATTGGATGACGGAAAATAACCTAGAAATTAACTTTAATAAAACGAAAATAATGACATTTTACCCACGACAAAAAAAACCTATAGACATAAACTTCAGTTTTAAAAATCACAAGTTACAAATAGTAAATAAATTCACCCTATTAGGCCTAGACATAGACACACACATAAATTGGAAGTTGCATATCCAAAAATTAAAAGCAAAATTATCAAAATTTTCATACGCCGTTCGGGAAATCAAAAAAACTGCCTTGGCAACATATTATGCATACGCGTATGCCTGGCTTAAATACGGTGTCATTTTATGGGGTAATAGTACAGACTCACCCACACTATTCACCCTACAAAAAAAACTTATTAGGATTCTAGTCAATATTGAACCAACGGACAGCTGTAAGCCTCACTTCCAGGAACAAAAAATTTTAACACTACCGTGCCTCTACATCTTTGAAATCTGTAAATTTGTACGTACTAACCCGAAATTCTACACGAAAAGAGAAGACATACAAGCAAAAATTACTTTAAGACATAAAAATAGACTCAACATACCTACATCCCGATTAAAAATGCACTCCACTAGTACTTATGTCATGTCGATAAAAATATATAATAAGTTACCGGAAGAAATAAGAAATATAAATAAATACACCACCTTTACTAATAAATTAAAATTATTTCTAATACACAAAAGCTATTATAATGTGAACGAATACTTGCATGAAAACCTATAACTATAATTAATAACTTTTATACTATCTTTTATATTGTAATGTTAACAATGTATAATCTAATTTAATTTTAATTGATTTTTAATTTTAAGTAATAGAATGAATGTAACAATAAATTTTGCTGTGCCCTGACAGGGTCTACAACGGCTCCTAGCTCTAAGTTAACATCTTGTTTTACCTTGTGGAACGCAAATAAATGAATATAAATGAAATGAATATAGGCTTGCCACGGTCGGTCCGTGGATGGGTGACTATCTTCAGCTTTCGAAGCGATTGTCACTTGTTTAGGCCGTATGTTTCCTCACGATGTTTTCCTTCACCGATGTAAGTCATCATCATCTTCCTGCCCTTATCCCATGTTTCTTGTGGTCGGCGCAACACGTTTTCTTTTTCCACTCTCCCCTGTCAAACGTCACGCTATCATTCACTCCCTTCTCTTTCATATCTTTCCTCACACAATCCATCCATCTTTTCTTTCACCGATGTAAGTAATGCCCAGGATAAACTCAAAAAGTATATAATATGAAAATTGATTACAATAATAAACGATCCCTATACATACTAAAGTACCTACTTGTATTATGATGGAGTGGCAGTCAAGGTTGCTGATAGAAACTTGGCATAGCATTTTGTATGTATAGCAAATTGATTTTCCATTCGATTAGCTACGAGGGAAATAGCCACGAAAGGCATTTGCGTGTTGAGATCTTGAAATGCATTTGAAACACTTGGAAGTCCCGTACGTACACACGGCTACATGACAAGCTATACATTTCCAGTATAAGCTGATCTCGCATTGTATAGGATTTCCTTACAATGAAAGGTCAGGTTGTACTGGAAATGTATAGCTTGATATGTAGCCGTGTGTACCTACCAACTCGTAGATGTGGCGTCACATAACATCAGGTGATCGAATCTTAGATGACCATAAATGCCTGATTGTTACCGTTATTTTCCTCAAAATATCTATAGCTTGCGTGATCGATCAAAAAGATGTAATACCTGCGTAAAAGCTGTTCATTGGATAATTTTATGAAACCCAATTAAATCGGGCTTCATTCGCGTTGCAAAATGTAACATAATATACGACGGAGTTTTTATAAGATACCTAACTCTCGTTAATTGAAAATTATCGGGATTCCCAATCTGTTTCGTATTTTTAATTTTCTACGTTTCTTTTCCTTTGGGGACAAGCGAGCGTCCTTTTTTGACATTTTCAGAATACATCCAGCGGAAATCTAGGTTTTCATCATTCTGCCGTGCAATAACAATAATACACTGTATCTGTTTTGTCGTAAGTATTAACAAAACACATTCATTAAATACACGTTTAATTAGTTCCTTGCACATGAATGCATGCTAGGATCGCGTATTAAAATAGTCTTATAAATACTGAGATACACTATAGGAATATACACTGTATCTCCAAAAAAGTAAGGTTCTGTTTTGTCAAAACACCGCATTATCAATTATTAGTGTTTTTTTCAAAATTCAACTCATGTCATAGTCGCCCGCTTTCTATGAACACAGTGATTGGTTATAGCAATTCTCAAAAAAACGACTTCGAGAGATCTTGCCATTTTTTTATAAAAACTTAAATATTTGTTTTTCTCTCTACACCTATGTGACATAGCTGTTCTCAAAGTTTTCTTAATAAAGCTAAGCACTTACTGCTGGGGGGCCGGTGTGGGGACACGGAGGTGATGTCCTCTGCGGGGTCGCTCAGCGTCGCTGCCGTCACTCGCCTCCTCTGCACCGACGCTGCTCGACCCGCCCGCCGACCTGCACCGATAAACAGCTTAGTATTTTCTCCTTCTGCACTCGAGTCGGCATGAACTATACAGGTAAACCAGAAAACGTATGCGCTTCGGTAATCTCCGTGTTTTCGAATTAGCACGAACGTCGCGCCACAGAGTAATCCCCCACAGAGACAATGCCTCTAAGCTTTGTAGTCGTGCACCTCTATCATTGCGCGTTTGTATGAAGTTCTCTCCTTCAGCTTACTTACCCCGGTTGTAGATCGTCATTTGTCACTGACAGTTTTGAAAAGTTTTTAGATTTGCATAGAGTTGTTGATGTATAATTTTGAATCATGCCAATACAAAATAGGCCTATACTTCTATGGTTGTAACAGCTCTATCTCATCATCGCGCGTTCGATTAACGATGACCAAAACGCATACTTTTCTTGGGATATCTGTATATTACAGTACAATTATTTTCTGAATGTCCCTCGGCAAACGTCGTGTTTCGTCACTCGTCGGATATCTATCAGTTGCTCTTTGCACTTGGTGCAGATCGAACGACTGACGAAACACGAAGTTTGGTATTGGTAGACCTTCCATAAATATGGAGAATAGTTCATGCCGTCTTAAAAATATTAGCCTGTCAGCAAGGTAGTAGTGGGGCTGACCGATAATGGTGTGTCTTTTAAGTATTGGCCATTCGAGAGTACCATGGATAATTTACAAGTGGTTTTGATGAAAAATCTTTAGCTGTTGAGTAGCCTTTAGTCGTTCAAAGTGGCGATATGATCGGTCAAACGTTTATTTACAAGTCTGTGAGCGATGAGTACTTCCAATTTTATATAGGTACTTACTGATTTTTATGGAGGGCAACTGAGAGATGTAGGTCAATGTATACGCTTTATGCTAGTACCTATAGTAGTATCCATAAAATAGGATTATTTATGAAGAGACCGTTGGTAGGTATTGGATTATTGAAAGCTTGTGCTCGGAGATCTCGGAATTTTCCAGATATTTATTTATTACAAGTTTCTATTGAGTTTTTAATACAAACAACGATCTCAGAATATAGATAGGCTAGGATAGCTGTTTTACATAACGGAGCTGTTTTGTAAAACAGCTAGCGGTTATGTAAAACAGCGGATGCGCCAATCCGTCTGCGACTGATAGAGGACAGTTAGATGCCAAAAGCTTTATCAAATCACTGAAGCATCAGAAATAGAAATAATTCGTCTCAGATTGGATCAAACAAACAAAGATAATTGCTCAAGGGAAATTAACACATCGATTGCTCAGCAAACAAAACTATAATAATTCATGGCTAATAATTATTTGTTTATTACCATGATAGCATCTGAATACAAAAACAAAGTAGGAACCTAATTTCAGTCGATCGAACACTGTTTTATTTCGGACTAGCTGATGCCCGCGGCTTCGCCCGCGTGGATGTCGGTTATTATATACTAAAACCTTCTTCGAGAACCACTCTATTCATTGGTGAAAACAGCATGAAAATCGGTGCAGTAGTTTTTGAGTTTATCGCAAACAGACAGAGAGGCAGACTTTGTTTTATACGTAATATGTAGTGATAGTAGTCACCAATCGCTATCATACAAATAACAGTGATAATCTAGTGGTGTGACTGTCAGACTGCCAAGTCATAGGTCTCGAGTTCGAATCCAAGCAAGCACCTCTGACTTTTCGGATTCATGTGCATTGTTTAATTATCACATGCTTCAAAAACGGTGAAGGAAAACATCGTGAAGAATGTTATTATTACAGTTAGAGTGATATTGCTCGATGGCATGTGAAGCCAAGTCAGAGGCCCATGGGCGTCATAAAAACTCTTCACTAACCACACGAAATTATATTAAAATATGTATATGTAGATTATAATACGTGGTTTATCAGCCATCAAGTCATCTTTAGTCACCAAGACAGACTAAAAAGTGGTTGTCAAGTTGAACATTCTAGCAAACTGCAGCAAATATCAAACAAAGTAGGAAAAGACGCAAGTTGTAAGGAGACAAATGGGTCGCTCTACTGGCGAGATGGGACACAATAGACACGTTGTGAGCATCAACGTACAGATATGTAGGTACAGCATGTAGGTATCAGAAAGGTGGGGTATGGTACAGTACAGGCCGTCAAACCGAATAATTGTCACGGGGACATGGGACCAACATCGTAATAGAGAAAAAATATCAGCCGTCCAGGGGGCCTAAACCGGCCACATTAGCAATTCCTCTAAAGGCAGGTCATTTCCTGAATCCCAGCTGTCATTAGCAATTCCTCTAATTTCACATAAAAGCAATTCATAATTTGTGGACCATTTTACGAATCTCCATAGAAAACTGTCAAACGGATGAATTATATGAATTACACGCAGATCATATTATGAATTGTCAGTTTGTGACATTTTCATGATTCATAATATTTTCATATTATTATTCTGCTAAAGTGACCGTTTTAAGCCCCCAGTACAATCGGGCAGGGTCGAGTAATGAAGTTTTGTATAAGGGACGGCTGATAAATTATTCTCGATTACGATGTTGGTCCCTTGGAGAAAGTTATTCACTTTGATGGTCTGTACTGTACCTCTCTGATACACGCGGTTATACATATTTATGTCTGTCTGTTGATGCTCACAACATGTCTCAGACATATCACTATGAATTTAGTAATATACTAAATGGTATCCTTTGGCTTCATGGAAAATCTGAAATTTAAGGAAAATGTTAACCTGGAAGCTGACCCCAAAAAAGTTCAAGACCTAATATGTATATACGTAGATATTAACGTACTAAGTAAGCTAACTATCAAAAGATTTTCCGTAAAATAATAATCGCATAATCATAGGTCCAGTTTGTTTTAAGTTCAATTTCATTAAAGTTACTGAAGATAACCGGCATGCGCATATTGTTTGCTTAAAATTATAAGTACTTATATGAAAAGTCTATATAATAAACTCCAGAAAAAGAAAAACCCTTGTGCTGAAAGTAAAAGAATCTGTTGATGTATTAAGTAAGTAATTGTCAGTATCAGCACCCTAATTGCGATCAATCACAATCTGAATCGGTTTGAAACAAATGGCTAATTCATTGCTTCATAAGTTCGAAAAAGAAATCTACCCAACAACGTAAATAACGCAATGAATGTTTTTGAACTGCCAAAATGAAACAGATTAGTCTTAATCGGTTACGAAAATAAGTTACGCAATAAGATAGCAGCTTCAAAACAAATCTCAGCGTTTATCAGCTCATACCTACTAACATTAAAAGTGTGCTAGATAACACTAAGACAAGTACTTATGTAAGTAAGTTAGTGCAGCAAAAGATAAACGGAACACGGAGCAGATAAACAGTGCATAATTATGTCATATTTGGTAAACAAGTTATTATAATGACGAATTAAATCTTTGTCAGAAAGAACTGTGAATTTTCGAATGAACCATTTGAACAAATCGAAAAATCAGTACGCCATATTTGTTTACCAAGTGGGACAAGTAAAAAAGAACTCGCTATACAGCGTCACTACTCTCTATCTATACACACAATAAGGCATGCACATGCATTTACTCATTACCTTCGCATTATAAGCTCTCAAAAAGCTGCAAGCAGGCACTAAGTCTTGGTTATATGGTAAGGGATATTATACTTGTCACACGCCATGCCGAAACCTAGAAATAATAAGGGTATGAATGGCGGAAGGCTGGTTGCAGACATTACAGTTTTGACCAGCACCCCAATTGCGTAACACACTTTCAATCACAATCCCAAGGATTTTGAAGGAAATTCTTAATCCATTGCTTCATTTGTTTGAAGAATTTTGGTTCTCACAAACGTTAATGACGTAATGAATGTTGTTGAACTGAAAAAATGATTGGCATTGTAAGTGTGTTATGCAATTACCCGCGGGTCAGTAGGGTCTTTCAAGGTGTAGGAAGTGTTTATGAAAATCGTTAAGAACGCCTTTTTCGGTCCCTTCATTTATTAATATGGCTACTTATTCTGAATTCTGATTGACTTTTTTACGATCATAGTTCTTATAAGGTTGTTTTTGTATGCCCTATGAATGACCAATGATCTCTAAATTAATGTAGGTAAAATTGTACACCGGCCATGTTATCTTTCCACCACACTTAGTTAACTGGTAGAGAAGTATTATATAAGGCATTAAGTTCGCCATTGTTCCTTTTATTATGTTGTATAAACATCAAGAACTTAAATAATACAATAACTATTATCTCATCCTTTTATTTATGTATCTTATCCTTACCCACCACCACTATTATAGTTTTAAAAGAATTATCCCCAAGATGCTCGATACTCAACCAGTGTGTTTTATGATAGTTGAGTTGCCTATCTATAGGAAGACGGTGATTGATTGCCCGCGTGTTTACGAGCTATCGATGTTCCCTTCATATAATAGTAGAATACTATCAGTGGGTGAAACCAATCGATTTTATATGAAGTCGAATTTTTGGAGCTGTATGTTAGTCGAATGTTATAATAGGTTAGCTTCTGCCCGTGTCTTCGACCGCGTGAAACATAAAATATGTCCTATGTCACTTGGCGATACAGTAGTTTTAAAAAAATAGTACAATAAAAATCGGAATCGGATTAGCACGCTTATCATGATCACAATAGAAACGGGTTTTATCGACGGAAGAATAGACATTTTCAAAATGACAAATTGTGATAGTGCATCTGTCATTTTGTCTATTCTTTCGTCGACAAAGCCTGTTTAGTCGTCGTGCAGGAGTTTCGAAGATTACCCGCTACATATAAACTCACAAATACCACTTTACAATATTTATTAGTATATAAGTATGGATAGGTTTATCTGCAACCAGCCCAAAGCTTCTATTAGATACATAATATAAATTATAACAATATTGTAACCTACTACGGTGTTAAATTAGATACAAATACTGAATTACAAGATGCTTTCATGAATCTTAATTAATTATTGCTTTTAATTCCTTTACCCAAGTCAGCGACTTTCCTCAAGATGTGTTCAGTATTAAGTCCGAAGTCTGGCTATATATCTACTACTTAATAAATAATGTAAAAAAATAACAAATAAGTAAGTAAGTACAAGCTTTAAAGAATATTTTCTAATATAATAATTTATATCTTGAAGGTTATCTAAAACAACATCTTGGGGTAAATCACTATCCTTGGTTGTATTACAAAGTAATTTAGGTAGGTACTATTTAAACAATTTTAAACGGAAAAATTTAAAAACAAAACACAAAATCAAATTTAAGTAATTTTTTTTCTATTTTATTCAAGTCTGACCTCGACATCTTCCAAACAGGGAAGTGCTCGAGCCAAGTTAAAAAAAATATATTTAAAATAAAATATATTCACTAATAATAACTTACCGAAATATTCTCTTCAGCCGACTAATGACTTGGTATTTTATATACACGTTTCTCACACAATACTATACTAAGGGCACACTTGTGTACATTTGTACATAGTACAAATCACTTTTCGTTCGAATAAGCTGATTCCATTATGCTGATTAATTTTGCCCGACAAGATACCTGTGGCGTGTTAATGAAAATTAATAAATGATTTCGTGTATGCTTTTATTTTATAATAAGTAAATGCTTTCCTAACATTTTTGAGTCTTTATAAGTCCAGCGGGGTAATTGCGTACCACACATAAAAAGATTTTGACATCCATGGCTTTATAGGTTGAAAATTGATCTGCTCAACTGTGTGTGTTATGCAATTACCCACAGATGTATATTGTTCACGAATTGATAATGCCTAACCAAGATTTTATTTAGAAACATGAGTGCAGCACGTCTGTTTTCAAATAAAATTAATTAAATTGTCTCTTATGAAAAATATTTTCGTGCCAGATTCAGCTGACACGTTGTTATTTTTGGTAAGTAAAAAAAACCCATCATCAGTAAGTAATTAAATATCACTCAACGAGCAGAAACTTGCCAATTTTTTGTGAGTTTGTTGACGTAATTTCCTTTCGTGTTTTTTTGTAGTTTTTTGTCGTTTATTTCAATGATTTTAGAAATAACTGTAAGCACTTATGTTTACTTTATTCATGAGCAAAATTATGGTAACTTAACACTAGTTTCAGCATCATAGGTAATACGAAACTTATGATTATGACTTAACAGGAACAATTAAAAACATTAGCATTAATTGCAGCTTTGCGGAAATTCTCATGGAATTATTTTCCTTAATTCCTATGAATAATATCAACTGTTTGTAATTCCATATTAAATGCAATATAAAGCATCCATTTTGTGAACTAGATAACGGAAGACGAACATATAAAGTTACTGTTAGAGAGGCAGAGATGACTTACAATTTCATTGGATTACATGCAATGACACGATATAGTCAATTTAACATTTTATTTCAATATTCACGGGTTTCGACTTTCGAGCGACCTCGATCGAAAAATATAAACCTTTTCGAACTCGGCTGTTAATTTTGTTTTATACATTTTATTAATTCGGTATTCACCGTTATGTCTTATTTATTTCATATTAAAATTTATTAAATTTTTCCTTGTAACTATTAAGTGGGTAGCTCAGTTTTTTTCAAAGAAATATGTTTAAGTATATTATTTTTATATAACCCATTTCTAAACTGAGATTTCATTTTTCTATGACGGAACATTATTACTTCACGTTTATTCACTAGTTCCATATTACAGGAAGTCTTTTCTATAGGATATTAATTTTATATAGTTGTGTAATGAAGAGAATACGGAAGTTATTATGACCAATACAAATCTAAACAATGTAGATTATTTCACTTGAGAACTTGTTACGGTAAAAAATAACCATTATGTAAAGAATCTCTAACATTCCATTTATGCATCATTAGGTACTGGAAATATTAGTCGCTATGAGGAAATTAAAAATAAATAATGTGATGTCGCATTTCTGTGTGGTAAGTATTATTTATTTACTTACATGTAATTGTGGAATTATTTATTACGTGAATAAATAACGATACAAATTACCATTATTGTGATCAATGTTAAATATTTTTCTATAAATACTCACACTTTGTTAGTAGCAATAAGGTAACGTAGAACGTGGATTGTGAAAATCAGGGAAAACGGAATTTTATTTTAAGGCGTCCTATACAGTTAATTTGCAAGGGATGACCAGTTAATAAGGAAGACCTTCGTTTTAACATTTATTTTCATAAAAATGCATCTAATTGGAAAGCAGATTTTTTAAATGATAAAGCCATACCGTCAAACCTTATAATACGTAACAAAGTGAAAATACTAAACGCCTAAAACCGATAAATTAACGCACGTTAACTAGACGCATCCAATTACAGATTTTAATAAAGGAAATTTTACAATTTACAATGTCACCACACGGTATCACTGAAACACACGTTGTTTTGTTTGTAAAAACACAGTTTTCTGTGATAACACGACGAGGTATCACTGATATTATGTTAATATTACGTATTTTGTACAGACTACACAATACAGGCAGTGCAAACTGTCCATCCACTCCATAACGAAAGCTGTCATCTGGGGTTTCCCCCTATTCAAACAAACCCAACCCTTAACTTCATCACTTTAAAGTTTAAGTTAGCATGCCCGTATTCCGGTCCTAGGGAAACATGCGCACTGGTGCATTGCGCACAATATTGATTGCAATCATATGTATGATAGAAAATATGGCGGAAAATTTGATTTCGTTGTGGTTTTTATTGTCATTTAATGATATAACTTTAGGGTTGTGGCCGTATATAGGGAGTTTCCGGAAACGGTAAAATTAACTGTAAGTTTTTAGTAAAAGGTGAATCTATTGATCGCTTGCTGTTAGTTGAAATATTATTGTAAAGTAAATAAACTGAAGTCGTATAATGTTATAAACATGTCAAAAAATCATATACTGTAAATATGTAAAGTAATTATTTATTTTCAGCTTACTTTTAACGTCTGTTTCTAAATGAAAAATATAAAGCGGTCTTTCCTGCAGACTAGTTTGCCTTGGAAAAATGTTACGAGACAATTTTACAGGAAGTTAAGTCTGTAAGTTTATTTTTGATAGTGTTTTGTTTATTTTCCCAGAATTAAGCCACAATATATAAATATGGAACTAAGCTATTTCTACCTAGCATGTCACAAGAGTCATTATTATATGAAAATTTCAGGTTTCAGCCATCCAATATCTTGTGTCGCTGTAAGTCAACAAATCAATGAATCGTCATATATATTTTTATATTTCTTTGGTTTTATTTAATTTTATGATATTTTGGTAAGTAATCAGAATCACGCACGCTGCAGAACAATAACATATTGAATCTACCTAAAGCTCGTAAGATAATTTTCAAGTGAGTTCTTACAAGTTTACGGACGCAACGATTACATAGGTACCTACTTGTAATTAATTACGTAGGTACTAATTAATTTTATCAGCCAACGGACTCACCAGTGCTATTTATCTGCACGTGCAGTCGTGCACTCTTAACAATTTTTTATAAGGGTATCCTAGGGTACCTAGTAATAATATGCTGACGTATGCACATTAAGGAAATGATATATTAAAACATAAAGGACACAATACATAGTTACGTAGGTACATAGTTTCCTACGAGTATTCTGTTTTTTTCTATTTCTATGAGTATGACCAAGGATCCAAAAAAAAACGTTATAAAATATTGGTTTGAGAAGTTTCACGAAGGCCGTTGCAAAATCTTAACTATCCTAACTAATATTATAAATGCGAAAGTGAGTTTGTTTGTTACGCATTCACGCTAAAACGGTTGAACTGTTTTGGATGAAAGGCACATGGATAGACCATGACATGATACTTTTCATCCCGATACTTTTCATCCCGTTAGTACGTTCCCGTGGGATAATTTTCGACCTCCACACAGGTGAAATGGCGGGCAAAAGTTAGTAAGCTATAAGTTTCAACAATAAATACTCGTAAATTATGCTCATGCAAAAATGGACATTGCATGCAGTAGCCAGTCAGCAGGAACCTATTTGTAAGTCAGTTAAAATATTTGACAATTAAACATATCAAAAATGACAAAAAAAAATCACGACAAAGCGTTGTATTGTGAAGAAGGAAATGTGTGAACGAAACTTGTAAAATTGTCGCATTGTCAGATTTTCGCCTATCAGGCCCCTGCCCGCTTTGGTAGCGGGGCTCACTGCCGAGGGTGCGTCGTCGTACCATAGCTTCCATTATAATCACTCGTGGAAGCACTTATATGTGTTAGGTATTCTGCAGTCAATCGATGTCATCAAACCCACGCAAGAATCGATATAGGTACCTACTTACATAGTAGGTGTAGTGTGACATGCATGTGGCAAATGGAATCTACTTGATCTCGAAACCAATAAAGGAAAGGTCAAGGTAATCTCTTACGTGTCGCACTTATTTATATACCTACGTAGATTTAATTAAAAGAGTTTTATTGGTGTCTTGTCTTTGTATTATTTACTGTAGATTTGTCAATTAACGTGATGATAGCCTTTACCCCCAAGCCCGGTTATTTTGCCGGTGTAGGTAACTACGAAATCTACGTGAGAGGTCGCTGAAGTGTTTACCAGCTGTTTGTGGTATTCAATCACTATGCAGCTTCATGTATAAAACAAAAGTAATCAAGTATTAATAGGAATTTTATTTATATTTATCCAGCCAGATCCTAGAACAAAATATTACGTAGGTATCTACATTTTTAAATGTCGTCCATCTTCATTAGGTTTCATGCACTGAAAGAATACTTATGTTTGGCACAGTAGAGCATTTTTATTTGAAAGTTCGAAAGCTCACACTGGAAGAGTTGACTGATTCATTCAAATTAAAAAGAATAATATTTTTACTTTTAAAAAGAATAATATTTTTACTTTGCCAGCTCTTCTGGAGATTCAGCTCTGAAATGTGGTAAGTATGTACTTGATTTTCTTGTGATCAAAAACCTAATAGAAACTTCTAAATTATTTCCGATGGTGCAGCAATAAAACATCCTGAAAATATTTGGCAGCACATGAAACGTGCTGAAATCTCCGCACATATCCATCACAGTCAAAACAAAACAGTATCCCAATCATAATGAGATTACCTATAGTAGAAGCACAGACATAACAAACATATTAATAAATCTTATCCGCTGTAAGAGCTGCTACGCACAGAGTGCGATCCGATCATCCGATACGATCTGTAGCAAACTGCGATGTTAATTTTGTTAAGCAAATTGACTACCGACTTACATTTGTAAGGCCCTTAAGCGCGTTAACAGCTAACTCGGAGTTAACAGGTAACTCAGGGTTAACCCAATAAATTATCTTTGAATTAACCCTGAATTAGCTGTTTACTCCGAGTTATTTAGCTAACCCATGAACGCGCAAGTGGCTTAGGCACACTTGATTAAAATCACAGCTGTCATTCTTTTACAAAAGAATGAATTGGACAAGTATAATGAAGCGTGCAGAGCTCAGCAACGTCCTGATCCTGACACAGATGAGGAAAGCTGCCGCACAGGCCCATCACGCCCCACACCCCGCTAAGTGATCAATAAGAAGGAAAATTAACGTAGAGTGTCATTTCCCTGGCTGTAGGTACCTACTGTGTACTCCAAAAGCGCAATTTGAAGCTAAAATAAGCTGTAAGAGCTGCCACACACCAAAATGCGATACAATCACGATGGTAGCTAAGATAAGTAGGCTATGCTGTACTTTAGGATCGCACAGTATATCACATATCTGCCTATTACGCTAGAGATTTCGGATCGGATCGCGTGATTGCATTTAATTTTCATCCTGTGTGTACAAGCTCTTAACCAGTAACTGTCAAAGAAACTCACGTGATAAAAAGCGTGGGCACGTCATTTGATTCCTTGCCAATTGTCTGCAGTGAGCGCCGAGGGGACACCGCTTGGATGTCCAGGTACGCCAAGTCTGGACCTGGTGGGAGGAACAATTTACGACATTATTGTTGAAAGATGACCCGCGTCATTGATAATGTAAATGGGGCTGCGAAAGTAGATTGTGTGTAAATTGTGAAAAAGTTCACTGAAGATTATTATAACATTTGATCCTTTCAATATGGTCGTCTGCTGAAAATTTTATTCTAATTGCAATACATGTATAGCTGTTTGTTTCGTGTTTTATCAAATTTTAATCATTTTCCAAATGAAAGGATATCTACCCGCTTAATAGATATTTTTAAAGGTAGGCTCTTTTCCATCTAAGAAAACTTTTGCTAGAATTTTCAAAGTACCTGTCTTATTGCAAAATTCAAGTTATTGTACCAAGTAGGTACTAGAGAGTCTTTCAGTTTTCAAGCATACTTATGTAGAAATGTTTATAATAGCACAAGTACGCTCTGAGTGGAATACCTCTGTTTTACAAAAGTTTCACAGAATTTGATAAATAATGTTGTTTTTTTCATACCCTAATACGTTATCAATAAAAAATCTCTTACATGAGATGAAAGCTTTAACAAAGTTCACACCCACAAGCGGGCGGGACTGGGCATGATTTTAAAATAATTCATTATTTACTTGACTTTTGAATAACAGATTACCTACGGTGGAATTCCCGAATCACTTTCAGTTTCAGAGAGGAAAATCCGAAGAGGCGTATGTCTAAAACGGTAGGTTGAAATGTAAACAAAATATCTGAACTAATGAAACTTTAGTTATTCAAGAATTATTAAAAGTCAAGGGCTATGAGAACTATGATTAATTATTGTAAAAAAATACTGTTACCCACATTTATTGCTTTTTACCTGGCCTTCTCCATTTTATCGCAATTTTATTCTAAAATTAGTATCCCAGCGATCGATTTTTGTTTCTAGTCACGATATTTATCAAGCGTTGCGTGATTTTGCATCAATCTCTTTAGATTTTACTTTATTTTTTAAGACTTTCGTGATTCGATATTTCTTTGTTTCCTATCAGGAATAGAATCATAAGGTTTTATTACAACTATTGTTACTTTGACTTGGTCGATCATAATCGTAACGTTTGACAGAGCTATTGTTTACGCATTTACCGTAGAACCGTTAGGTCACGGTCTCAGGCCATGGTCCAATACAGGTTGAGGCCTCTTTCTGAGGCCCAAAAGCCGTACTGCTATAGAAGTTTCACCTCTAGTGCTTGACGTACCTAGATATCTCCTGGGAGTGCCGAGAGATTTATCCCTCTATTTGCAATCGTACGCCCTTTTGAGCATAAAACAATCAACGTCACAGAAACACACAGTAATAATGTCCCAAATTAGTGACGTGGAATACATAAACGGTAAAGGATTATCTGAGGACGATGGCCCAAACAAAGAGATTATAGTACCTAATGATATTCCGAACTACTGATCCCTAGTTATGGAAATTTATGGGGAGGTTCTTGTTTGTTATAGAATCGATGCTTCGTTAAGGAAGTACTGTGGTATGTACCTACTATAGGTAGATAGATACCTACCTACGAAACGCTTGGGGGGCTCTATGAGAAGCAGGTAGGTACCTTCCTAATTTTGTAGGTATACGTTTACTACAGTCCGGCCGTCAAGACAATGTGTTCTTAACACCTGTCAGTTTTATACTAACGAATATAATTATGTTTTGCGAATTTGATCCTTATTACTTCTAGAAATTGTCCAACTGACAGGTGTTAGGAACGCAGTCTCTGTAACTTGTAGGTGTGCTGGTACTTATTTTATTTTGGCAACACATTCATCTGTGAGTGTCATGTTCTGTTAACCCTTCCAACTCACCTAACGTATTTACATCTGCACCTCAAATAGGGCCGTGGGTAGGATCGAATTCCCAAACTCTCTTATGCCAGCCTGCCCCTTTAACCATTGGGCTTTCGGCACCTTTAACTAACTGTAATTAGATTATAAACTCCTTTCTTACCCTTCTCAACGATTTCACAAAGTCCTGTGTCAGACACGGAGCGTCCTCTCGCCCTGCCGAGAGCTGATACGTTGTTCCTCTTGAAGTAGTGCCAGTGTCTCGCCACAGATGTCCGTAGGATGCGATTGAACCTGTGTGCATTAAAAAGTGTAAATAAACTTGCTTGCTATCTATTCTTACACTAAGACAAACAATAAATTAATTAATTCGCGACAATCTAAGAAGTCCGTTTTGACGTTTCGTTCTCGTACATGTAATAAAACGTTATGCCTTGAGAATCAGTTTTAAGTGGATTACACACTCTCTAAGCATGTTCAATTGATATGTCTCGAGAATCAGTTTGTAGGAAACCAATTGTTTTTTTCTTCGCTACTCCAAGGATTTTTGTAGCTGTCAAAACGGACTTCTTAGATTGTCGCGAGTCTAAACAAGATAAACTAAACAAAAAAAAAGATTTTCTCAACTTATTCTTCAACTTCTTCTTCATTCATCACTAAAACAAACGGTCGTTGACCCTAAAAGAAACCATCAAACATTTTTATTTTATCGTGTTTAGAAATCGATAACCATCACGTCTGCTGAGTTTCGCTAGTTAATTGAATTTGACCCTGTATTTGCTCAGCCTACTTCTAAATTTCATCGTCATCATTCAGCCAAAAAACGTCCACTGCTGGATGATATAACTCTTCCACAAGCGTCGGCCTGAGTTTCTCGCATCCATGGATTCCCACGACTACAATATTATAGTACGCTTTCGGCCTTCGAACAAACTTTACTTAGGTACTTGATATTTTAACACAGTTTTATCTCCCCTACCTCAGCTCAAATTCACTTTTTATCTCGCTCGCACCATACTACTCGTGGCCAGAGTGAGAGCTAGACGGAGTGCGGTGCTGGCGGCTCCAAGCCTCGAATAGTTTCGGTATTTGTTTTTTCGTTGAAAATGAGGGTAATTTAAAGAAAAAAAAACCATAAGACCTGCTTTATAGTTAGTTCAGTTATTGTGCAAAGTTGCATGATCTAATTTGAAGTATTTTGTTAATACCAGCGCAGCGTTTTATAGTTCGGTTTAGAGGTACCTAACTTTAGTTTTTTTTTTCTATCCGGACAATTTTATGTAATCGTGTTTTTAGGACCTAATTTTGAAATAAATATATGTTAAAGTTGAGGATTGAAAATGAAAACCGCATCAAGTGGGGTTTTCTTGAGGAAGTTTTATGAAGGTGACACATGATTAAATGCGAACTTACTAGGGGACGGGCGACGCAGTATTTTCTAATCTATTTGTCACTTAAGCCAGTGTCAATCCACTAAGAAAATAACAGCTTATCAGATACCTATGGGACCCAGGTGTTCAATACACATTATGTGAGTCACTTATCTATGTAGGTATCATTGAACTATCAATACCTAAATAATATTAACATTGCTTCACCTAAAACCTTATTAATGATACAAACTAAACATTACATAGCAAACTAATAATACAGGGAGAAATTTTATTCGTTTTAATCCTCTTAAGGGGTCATTGTACTCATAATTAACAACGCGAAAATAAAATCAGCTGTTCCATACATTTGTGTTCGCATAGATTGTCAAAATGTAGAGAACTGTTGATTTTTTTTTCGCGATTTCAGGTTTGCTCCTATAGTGAAAGTTGTTCAAAATGATGAGTACAATGACCCCTTTTCGGGTTTAGCATAAACAAAAAATAATCTTGTATACCCTCTGGCTCTATAATCGCTTTAAATTGTGTTCCTCTATCATCGCTTTAAATTGAGCCCTTCGATGGCCCTGTGTCAAGAGCGCGCGCATCTCATGCACGAGGGTAAAGACGGGCAAGTACCAATATGACTTTTTCAATTCATAATAATGAACCTAACTTCTTTCTGGCTTTATCTTGGACACCTCTGCCTATTCCTTCGGGGATTACAGGCGTGATGTTATATGTTCTGTTATCACTGACATAGATGAAGGAAAGCATCGTGAGGGAGGAAAGCTGCAGCACATACGGTTCGGTATAAAACTGAAATCGCCAACGGTCTTGAGGAAAAGTTGTGATCAATACTCGGGCGCCTTCTGTGTATGAAAATAGTCCCCCTGCAGTAGCACAGTAATAGGCTGTTATTATTATTGTTTTTGCCTATATCGAAATCATTTCACTCTCGTCGATTCGCCTTCGCGACAGTGCGGCCGCGACCTTAGTCTATGAATCGCATTCGCACCGTCTACGCCCATGACGTCAGCATCTGTCGTTAACACATTTTCTACATCCTTGCGTGAACCGTGTGTTATTCAATAAGTAGGTTACCGATGTGAATAACATTGTCGAACTATGCACCTATCTAGGTAGGTATCTAATCTACTGCAGAATGCAAATTATTTTGCTGGAGAGGTTCAAAACGTTGGACCCACAGCAGCGTCACTAAAAATGGTGGGAGGGATAAAAGGGTTGTCAAACCAATCTAGACAGCTGAGCTTCCTATTGAGCTGAGCTTGATATTTGTCGTAGAAGATGATAGATCCGCAGATGTAGCCCGCGAAATTCAAATTTTCTTACGTCTTACGCCATTTGCAGGTCATTGTCAGGTTGTATCTTAATCTAAATATTATGATTCACTCCTACGACAGACGCGTACCTATATTACAGAACTACGAGAATCATTTATACATCTCTCTAAGTTAGATTTGTCCCCTAAGAACTTTTCCATGAGAGATCAGTTAGTTCATACTGAACAAATCTATCTTAGAGAGATGTATTATATTAAAATAAGTAAATAATAAATAATAACTTTAATAATGTCAATATTGCTTTTAAATTGTATACTTAAATCACCGATTATCTCCAGTGGCACCCAAAGTAAAGATTTAACTTGTGCTATGGGTGCCAGGCCTTATCTATTAATGATTCTAATGATGACAAGGATGACCTCCTCCAACTAGAAACTGTGCGTTGACCAGCAGCCATTTATTAGTCTTCTCGTTCCTTTGCAGTACCTATACCTCCTACATACTTGTAATTTCAGATGTTTCATTTATTCAGGATCTACCTATTTTTCAATTAAGTACCTAACGGTCTTGAAGTTTTTATTTCACTAAGTTGCAACCAATTTGGTTTTAAGAGTATTTTAAATACCGCGATCCCGTCCGTCTATCGATCCTCGTCCTACCGACCTTCGCTCACTGTGCAGGGTTGCGGCCTGCGGGTCAGTGCGGGTCATCCTATAATTCGAGAAAGGTCGTTTCTGTTTGACTAACCCAATTAGGGTCAGCCTTAACCTTAATCTGGTGCTTTATATCTTGGCTTAACCTCCTAAACTTAAGTACCTACTTGCCTGACAGGTGGGTATTTGAATAAAATAGCAGGTAGAGGTAAAATATGCTTTGCCCCGCAGGACTTAATTTTATTTTTACTAGTTATGGGTCGGTAGCCTAATGCCCGTTTTGACCGACATCACAGCTTAGTGGCTTGATAACAAAAACTAACTGCCCCCTAACCATGCTTAGGGAATCCCTTAAACTTAGGGGATGTCGGTGAAAACGGGCATAAGACCGATTAATAAATAACTTTATTATCTAAGAGATAATAATAATATACTTAGGTATTTATGACACCTACTTCTAAGTACCTACCTAATCGTATGTTTTTGATGCGATAGAGAGATAGGTACCTACATAGATAAATTATCTTACAGAGAGAGCTATCAAAGCTCTACTGGCTCTACCGACTACCTACCTTTATTTTGGATGAAATGTAATCCCGCTTGCTTTATCGTAGTATCCGACTTTGAATCGCATGTTTTCATTGCACACTTTCTCATTTTCTCTCCCGCGTCTCTTTACTCTTTTGTCTTGTCCCATAAGTTAATGAGACACGTTTTAACGTTTATCTACACCCATGCTTTAAAACCTCTATAACAGTTTCTGAAACAGTTAGCATATTGCCAACATTAAAACAACCAGTGTCATAGTAACCATAATATCATTCAAACGAGTATTATAATGTTGTACCAAATTTCAGTATGCAACTCCTTTGGTTTTTCGATCCTTTACTCATCAAACAGCCACATTCTCGCTACTCAATTCGTGGTATCTTTATGAATTTCAAAAAAACTAGGTAAGTAATACTATTATGTTTAAACACTCATTGTGACACATTCGTGTTTTAATACCCCTAATTATACAACAGTTGCATAAATAACTAAGTATTAAACGTCTGTGGGAGTAACCGAGTAAGTACAGTGTTGTTACTCCGTCGCGAACTTCAAATCTAGTAAATATATGTAGATCAATTTACTATAATTGTGAAATAAAATAACAAAACAGTTTGCAATATTGTAATAAATTATAGTAATAGTAATGTGGCTAATAAAGTTTGGGCTACCTATTATAATAATAATAATAATCGTTTATTTATATTACTAAGAGAGTCATCGTTTCAGTATTTATTACCATGGTCTTCATGCCAGAACTGTTATAGCTTCTTATAACGTTAAATGTCAATAACCGTTACTTTTTACCCGACTACGGCGATGAAAAAGGAGGGTTATGATTTTGACCGGTATGTATGTATGTATGTATGTATGTATGTATGTATGTATGTTCATCTGTTCCCTCCTATCTTCCAAACCACTTATCACAATTTGACAAATGAGGTATCGTTAGAAGCGTCGTGATTGTCCGCTGGTTATAGGCTATGTAAACTCACATTAAATTAAAAATGGCGCCCTCTAGAGGACATAAAGAGAGGAACTTAAAAAAAAATATGGTTTAATCGTACCATGTTGGGTATCAAATGAAAGGGCTTACTGAGCACATTTCAAAAATATATATATTATAACCCCAAAAGAATTTAAAAAAAATCAAGTAATAAAAACTAAAACCCAACTACGACTTAAAAGGTATAAACAAGACACCACAGACAGACAAATTAAAAATCCGGAGTCACACGTAATCTGTTCGATTTATGCCCTAACACGTGTGACTCCGGATTTTTAATTTGTCTGTCTGTGGTGTCTTGTTTATACCTTTTAAGTCGTAGTTGGGTTTTAGTTTTAATTACTTGATTTTTTTGAAACATTCAATAGGTAACTTATGATAAACCAGGCGCGGTCCGAGGGGGTACTGAGGGTGATGACCCCCCAAAATCATTCAAGCTGTCTAGAGACTGAATGATTTACGTAAGTATTTATCAATTAACTATTTCCCTAAATATATTCCTCGGCACCAATAGTGACCCCCTCCCCAAATCTTGGGCTGCGACCGCGCCTGTGATAAACCGGTTGGAAGACTATTATATAGGTACCTGCACAATGCAGGCTTAGTCCCATCAATTCCCCTAGGCGTTTATACCTACAAACAATTTCATAGGGGAAGAGTTGGAACTAAACCACAATTTATAAGCTGATTTGGGAAGTTCCTAGACTAAACGGCTTGTTGGTCTAGTGGTCGCAAGCGCTACTGCTGAGCATGTCGTCCTGGGTTCGATTCCCGGGTCGTGCAGTGTTATTGCATTTTTCCATCTTGAATCTCTCAGTATCACCCTTTTTTTACCCGACTACGGCGAAGAAAAAAGGAGGGTTATGATTTTGACCGGTATGTATGTATGTATGTATGTATGTTCATCTGTTCCCTCCTATCTTCCAAACCACTTATCACAATTTGACAAACGTGATATCGTTAGAAGCGTCGTGATTGTCCGCTGGTTATAGGCTATGTGAAGTCACATTACATTAAAAATGGCGCCCTCTAGAGGACAAAAAGTGAGGAACTTAAAAAAAAAAATGGTTTTATATACATTTCAAAAATATATATATTATAACCCCAAAATAATTAAAAAAAAAATCAAGTAACAAAAACTAAAACCCAACTACGACTTAAAAGGTATAAACAAGACACCACAGACAGACAAATTAAAAATCCGGAGTCACACGTATTATTTTGGGCATAAATCGTGACTCTTTTTTTTTCTTTTTGGGTGACTTCTCCCGCTCTGGGCGGAGCGGAAGGGCGTGTCAGACTCTTACTGACTAAAACCCATCCGTGTTCCTTCAGTTGCCTGTTTCCAGGGTCACGGTATCCTTTTCGGACTATTCCGCAACCCTGGCAGGCTCAGTATCACCCTGGACTCTGGATTTGTGCTCGGTTAATAACAATAGGCTCGGCTGCTTTACATGGGACTTAAACATAACTAGCGAAATGTGGGTTTACTATAGGTTCACCCTGCCTAACCCTTCAGGGTATACAGGCGTGATGTTTCGCTATGCTATCTACATCAGAAAATGACATTTCCACAAAGATAAAGCTATATTTTCAATTGTCTTTATCTTACAAAATTCAAGATTGCCTGCTTGTCAAATTCTTATGTTAGTGATTGTAGATGACATACCCACCATGTGTTGGCACGCGTGATACACAGTAATATGTATGTATCTAGGTAGATTCAGTTAGTAGGTAAATACGACAGCTCACCATCTAACACCTACTTACTTAAAGATACCAAACAGTGAAACAACTGACTGAATGTAACTACCTACCTAGGCTACCTAATAGGATTTACTAATTAATTAATTAACTCAACAAGGTGACCAATACTTGTGCATCAATCGACAGTGTATTCATTAATTAAAGTCCTTACCTTCTGAGTGGAGTATCATTGTTCTCAGATGACGAACTAGTAGATGTCGATGTCTCACTACTGCTGGAGTTTATGTGGCTAACGAAGGTATACACTTGACAACTAGCACTTTTGCGCATAGGCAGCGGCTTCCTCGATCCTGGCATTGTACTCTACACCTTAACACTACGTAATATGAACTGTTTTGTAATAAACGTCCAGTAACACCAAATTCACTATGCGTACACTTTGAAGTCTGTTTCAAAACTAAGAATTTGTTGACTAGGTATCTGAACGGATTACGCTCGCACATGAAAATTTTGTCACTCGCTTCTAAATTTAAACAGAGATGTAGAGACCGGAGCGCTCGCGGCGTTCGGTATTGCGAACCGTTTTGACTCATCATACAATTAGATCAGTCGAAAACGCCCAATTCATCTTTAGTACCCACATTACTCGGATTCATAAACATTGTACGTAAGACTCGTAAATCTTGCAATCCTAGATTATCACCAATGAATCAAGCACTATAAATGAATTAACTGCCGTATTTACACTGAACTACCGTCATTTGACTGTATTGATCGTTACTATCTACGTTATATCGATGGGCACGCTTATCAATACGCGGAATTCAGTTATCTTGTGATCTTGCTTCGTGATGATACATTCGGCGAGCATTGTCCGTCATTTGTGCTCATGGTCGCGAATTGCGAAGTCCACAGCACAGCACAGAATAGTACAGTCGAAGGCGCACTCCACATTTTAGGTATGAAGCTACAAGTACACGCGGCGGGCTCGACTTGTCGGGTTAATTCAGTGAGCGTAACGTAAGATATAAGAATTACGCGATAGAAAGAGAGGCAACTTCTAGGTGAATATAACTGACGTTAATCAGCACTGTGCGACCTGAATTGCACTTTATTGTGACGTGTTAACAAGTCGCTTTTTATTTAAAGAGTTTGCAGAGTGAACAATCTATACTAACCTGTGTCCACGGTTCAAGACAAATATTTGTATAGCTTACTCACTTTGTTCAGCTTGGACTAAAGTAAAGTTACTTTTGTATGTGTTATGCGAAGTATATGTCTTGTGATAATAGCACGGCAAAGATCATGAAAAAAAAATATTCTTCATTTTCATAACTACCAAAATGACGGCTAGTGTAAAATTGAACGTGGCTTGCTCCGATCGTCGAGTTAGTAAGAAATCTCTTGAATTTTTACGATTGACAGATGCGTTGTTTTCTTGGTTGAGTTCTAATCTCATCTCTTCAGCCAAAGTCTACAAGTAGAAATAAAAGTGGGGACTTCTGATGTCTGTTGTAGCAGGAGGAAGAGGTCGCCTCAAAAAACCTTATTCAAAGTCAACAACGCACAGGTGTTGTAAAAAAAAACAAGTGAAATGCCTTAACCATTAAAATCTCCTTTATTGATAACTAGCTAGAACCAACTTATAGCAGAAGTTAAGAACAAACACACATAATTTGTATTTAGAACATTTTCTTTTTTTAGTCTTATAACATCGCTGTATCTTTTAATTAGGACAGGAATTTCAGTTTTAGCGGGTCGGTAAATCATTATATTTTAATTCAGAATCTTAGATAATTTACAATAATTGGCAGTTACTCAACTATATGCTTTAGCGTTACGTAGTTTAAGTTGATTTTTGAGTGACAATTTGCAACAAAGAGGACCTAAATAAATTTTGGGTGCAATGGAATTAGAACTTTATCACGTATGTTATTGAGTTTGAGGTTCTTAAAACATGAAAAAAAAAACTGAATTCAGGTTTAATCTGAATTTGTTTTTGTTGCACTTAAAACTGTATTGTTGTTTAAGTTAAATTAAAATTATGCTCATAACGTGCATCTGACTGAAAGCCAAAGTCAATTTACTTGAAAGAAGGGTATCATGCATAATAATAAACAATATTTAGGTATCTAATGTAGGTACTTAACATTGTTCTGTAACCTGCATAACATCTTGTCATTTGTAAACGTTAATAAATAAAATCCTTAGTAATTTTATCCTCCATTTTCATATTAATTTCACTCACACATGAATGAACATACAAAAATCTTAAAATAATGGAAGAATTAAATAACATTTTACTTGCAAGAGATTTATGAACCAGAGGTTCAGTTTAAAAAATAAAGGGTTTCATAATTTGTACTGTACTGTAAGTAAGGAACTTAAGTACTAAGTCATCGAAGTAACTTACGGAAATAAATTTGGCAGCACAATCAACAACATTTTTAGCAACCATTTATAAAGGAATAAAATATCTTTAATAAACTCCGCTGAACAAGACACCTTCCACTGAAGGGGAGACGTAAGAAACTGAGCGGAGTTCTGCAGGAATTGACCAATCACAATGGTTGCAATTCTCATCCTTCCCGCACGTCTCCGCTTTAGTGGAATGGCACCCTGAGAAAAGAACCTTTTTTCTAACTACAGGAATAGTTTAGTCTTCATAAAATTCTTCTTAATAGTAAGGTCTTCGTGGGTTATTCTGAAAAAAAAAAAATACTTAAATCACTTGTAATAAAAACAAGATATTAGAATAAAAAACATCTCAGACAAGTCATATTAAAAAGTGTTTGTTATAATAATAGCCTGGACATTAACTAATGAGCAAATAGGTTCAAAGTACAATAGTAATAGTCGTTTTGGCAAACATCCTTAATACATTATGACAGTATGTTTTCGAGTTACACAATCACGTTTTGGCGTGGGAGGGAGGAATACAAATCGGGACGAAATGCACGTGAAATCTCCATAACAATATATGCAAGTGGAATTCTACAGATTAATTTCATCTTCTACAGACTTATATTTAAAAATAGACGAATACTTTTACATAACAATTCAATTGAGTTCGTTATTCTATTCAAATGAGATTCTGATGTTTAACATATTTTTCGTACGCTTTACGTATCTTTACCGTCATCGAAAGAAGTTATTTTTTCTCGAACATTCTTTTAGTATTTTAATAAAATATAGATGTTATTCCATAATAGGCAGTTGCCAATAAGAAAATATAAGCAGTATTCGATCCTTTTTTTACTTTATTTATGGTAAAACTTATATTCCATAAAAGTCCTACACAGTCCTCCCATACCTATTAACACTGTAATTTAAAAATATTGTAAAAGCCATTCATTTTTAAAAGAGTAACCGTGGAGTTTCTTGCCGGCTTTTCTCCATAGGCAACGACCAATTGGAACCGTGAACCTAGCATCTGAAGTTTCATAAGTGCCCATTTAGGTTTATGTGAAATTAAATATTTTTATTGGTAAAAAAAAGTCTTCTATATACGGTTAGTAGTGTTCTTGATAACTAGAATAATTTGATACCTACCAAGGGATTTGGTCTAAAGCGGTACGCGAGCATCATCCGTTTCCTATACGCGTCGAATTCATCATCTTCTGCCGATACGCCGTCAGATGACGAAGCTCCCAGACCCAAGTTGGCTACGGGCTGATTGGCTCTGTGATAAGAAATAGAAATGAGATTTTTTATTTTAAAGTAGATTCTAATGTAATAGCGATAAGGTGTTATTTGTGTTTATCAAACATAATAAATTAAATCGGATCTAAGACTCGCAGGAGCGAGTTTTCAATACTCGGAGGGATATTTTAAGTCAAATCTTGTAAACATTTCGTTTATTAGGATACTTTCATGGGTTATCGTAAGTAAATTAAGATTGATATAATTAATTGGTCAACCTGTTTGTAACGTTTATGTATTAAGGGCTACTATACTACCGTATCATAGTGAATCCCTATAATGTAAATGAAGACCAATCGGCAAAAACAGCACCTACCTACGACTCTAATAGCTCTCTAGGAATTTATATTAAGTAGGTAGCTAATTAACCACTACAAAAAACACGTAATTTACATAGTTTTTTATTGCATTATCAGATATTCCTACGTCAATCATGATAGTAAATACTAGGAATTCCATACCAAAGTACGTAAGCCAATTTAAGAAACCAGTTCAACAGGTTCACAAAAAAGAAATGGCCTCAGGGCAGTATTTCTTAGAAAAATGCCTAATATTATCTATGATGTTGACGGCGCCATTAGTTTTTTATTTATTGCTTCGAGTTAATTGAAACTTGTTTATCATCATACCGTAAGGCGTAACACATCTATAAGATGAACCAAAAATGAGTAAATAATACAACTGAGCAATAATAATAATTATGGAAAACCGAAAAAATCAAGTTGCTTGAATATAAGGATAGACTGATGTACAGACGCGTTCATAGGACAAGTGCAGTTAACGAAACAATCCGACACATTGGATTGTTTCGTTGACTGTACTTGGCTCACTAATGGATATCTTACAATGGTATTTATTTATTTAAATATCGCAGCATTATGCTGAGGTAGGGGCTTTTTTGGCCTCGCACAGGTAGCCTAAGTATTTTTGTTAGTTTTAATTTTTCTTTTAATTTAATTTAGTACCTACTTACTTTATATTACTGATTGTTTTTCCTGTGCGTGTCCCAAATAAAATATTTTTCTTTCTTTCTTTCATTATGCATTACCTATTCCGTTCGGCAATCGCAAGTATAATTTTTATTCTACAATGGCGGCACTGATGTTTGCACGTTTTTATGAATTTCCATTAATATTGACGGCTAAATTTGAAGAAACAGATGCCATTCTACATTGTTATTACTGTCATTTATCGAATGGATATGCTGTAGTTTTATCATTTGTAAGCTGTCACAGACGTCATCATACACTACGCTATGGTTAAAGTACAAAACTACGGTCTTTACTTAATTACTTACTTGTTAATAGGTTCCACGATGCCTGAACCTTCAGCGCCAAGACCCTGACCCTCAGTCCAGCCCAGCTTTTGTAGCATTTTGAAACCTATACACAAAATATAGTTAGCTAAATTATCCAATTTAATCCATGTCCACACAACAGTGGGAATTTTAATGTCAAAAAACGCCCAGCAACCATGGTTGCCCCAAAATTGTAACACTACGCTCGAACGTTTGAGTAGATACCTAATTTGTGGACTATATTCAAATGAACTGATAGCAAAAATTTGATGAATAAGGCGCCGGGATAACCATAAGAAACCGTGAAAACTATAGGATACTATACTGAAAAAAATACTGAGAAAGGCAATAATAAATGTGATAATTCATTTCTTACTTGCTAATTGCTGACTAATTATTAATTAAATGTAATAAATAAATAAATTTCAATATTTTCGTACAAATTGCCAGATACTAAAAAGTTTTTACTACAATTCTTCAAATAACTGTGTCATCAGTATTTACAACTCATTCAAGTGCCTGGCCTGTATCCAAACATCAGAACAAATTCGTAGAATTGTGATACATTCCTTCCGATAACGTCAGTGTTGAAAATGCAGAAGATGCAAGTGGTAGAGGAAATGACCTTACATTGAGGGGAAAAAGGTCAATAAAAAGGATATGAGCCTCGTATTTTAAAAGAATCGTAAGTGACTGCATGATTATATTCCTGTAGGTATTTAGTAGATTACTAAGCCGTCGCATAGTTGATGAATAATGCCGAGATCCGACGATCCGCGATTTTGCGGACGGACACGCACGGCAGACGTCCACAGATCGCCACGCACCGCGCACCGAGGAACTTCCGATGTCTGCAATACCCCGCACGTACACCTTCCCACGGCTCGTCTGTGTCCGTCCGCAAAATGGCGCACCGTCGGATCACGGCATTAAACGACTCGAGACAGCTAATCTATTTTGCCAAAGTGTGCATTTTGACATACAATAATAAATTAGCCAAATAGCAGGCGAAAAAAAAAACTCAAGCGTGGCGTCCAATAAATATGAGCAACAGTCACTGCGACATAACTTGACATTGCAATATAAATAGTACTAGAGATAATAGCAGATGCCAAATATTCGGCATGTTACACACACGAAATATGTAGTAGAACTACAATACATATAGAGAAATACAAAAGGACAACAACTTGTAATAATGAACTAGAAATAGGTACGAAATAAGCAAACGTTTGAACAACTAGCCTTGACGGTACGAATGTAATTAAGCAAATGCACGATTACCCGAGCCCCGATGTAGCAGCGGTACGATACTCATTTGTTTTTGAGCCTTTGTATGGTCTGTTTTAAAAGTATCTGATGAAAATTTTAACAAATGGATCATAAAAAGTATCTGTGCATGCCAAATTCTAGTGACACTTACAAATCGAGTGCTTTTATTTGATTATTTGAATTACGTATTCAAATAATGAAATAAAAGCACACCATTCTAATTTTAAATCACCTTAGAGAGGTTTTTCATTTGACAATATTGAGGTTAGTATAGTAACCTCAATTTTCGAGGATTTTGCAATTTTGTACAATTTAATACGTTGTATGTTATTCACACAATAATTGTTGAAAAAAGTGGTGTCATGTTGATTGAAACTTTCTAAATACAGTTTCTTATTCCTATTAGTGAGTGATTGCGTAAGAATTAAACCTGAACCGGGTTTGTTTACACTTTTGTCAGATAATTTTGGAACAGACATTAGCGTCACTGTCGTACCGAATACTAATGCAATGAAATAAATTAATGTCATAATAAATGAAGAACCCATTAAGTACAATGTGTGAGTACTTACTTAAGAGAAGGTCTCGTATCTTTGACATTAATGTATGCGTAACCCGTAAATTATAGTTATTGCGTTTTGACATTCTGCAGCTATTTCTGTAGTGTGAGAATGTACTGAAATATTTAGGCGCACTCACCGACATTGTCTTCCTTCAACTTGAATTCTTTGTAGTCGCTCAAGTCTGGCTCTTTGCCACTTTTGAACGCCGAATATTTCTCCATGAATCTGCAATGAAAATTCATATTAATAAAGATGTTCGCATATGCAATTCATCATAAACAAATTGAACATCTTATCCTGTTTAGTGTAAATAAAGTAAAAGGACTTTTTTTGTCTCTCTCTTGCGTATAAAAGTCCATCTCGTTCCGTAAAAATTTGGTCCTTCAAGCCGGTTTTACATAATAGTCATATAAACATAATAGGTATACTTTATAGCAATTTGCTAAATATTTCTTTAAAGTATAACTCGTCTTGATATTAATTATCTACCGTTGAACATAAGATTCGAACATTTTGCATAGAAATTAGGAATAAAATTCTATAGAAATCATCAGTTTGTTATTTCTAAACCTGCCATCCTAAACTTTAGTACGTCTATAGACAACCAATAGCGGGAAATATTAGCTTTTAACAAATATGGCTAATGGCGCCCAAATGAGTCAGTCCCATTTGGGCGCCAAATAAAACGTTTTTTCATTGAACGAAAACATAAATAAACAAAGGTTAGTCGGTTTCCATTCAACAGAATCTGATAGTGACAATCACACAGGTATTGTATCGTCACAACCAGAAATACATTTTCAAGCAGTTTGCCATATGAAACAATGACTGGAAAAAAACAGTTTTGTGAAGCAATTTTAGAACATTCACGTGCGAAACAAACACTGTTTTCAGCTGAAAACAAACAGACTACACACTAAAAAGAAATTAATCGCCGTTTATATTTTGACTGCGAACAAAACAAACGAATTAAATGTGTTTTTAAACGTAAACTTACTTTCTAAGCTCTTCTGGCGGTAAGAAATCGCCGATGTGATGCTTCCCAGCCGCCTGCTTTGTTAATTCGTCCGCCCACTTTTCAGTTGCATTCATTTCTTTGGCTCTTAACCTATTAACAGAAACGAACAAAGAATAAGAAATGTGTTAAATAAACAAAAATACAGAGTAAATCAACGATCAGTCTAAATAAAAACAAAGGAGTTCGGTTTGTAAGCAAATCTTGTTTTTCCTTAACACAGGTGTGAATGTTTGCTTGTGTGATAAACATACGTATTATGGATATTTGTTTCCATATTATTGTCTTCATATAAACAAAACCAGTTTAACTCAAAACTTGCCCGAATAAGATACAATGGTACAATCAATGCATATCTATAACATCACGAAACATGACGTAATAATTTGGTATTGCGAGCGCCTTTATGTGGTAGTAGTAAGTTTAAAGGGCAGTTTTCGTAATTCAAGTGTTACCGGTGACTTGCGGTTGACCGTACATTTAGATTGTGCCGTCTGTGTCATGTAAATTTTCAAACGCAATAAAATCTATGGTGTCTGTATTCATGTCAACATCAAATGTTTCAACCAAGGCAATAAACACATCTCCCCTAATAATAATATTATAAAGAGAAAAGGTGTGTATTTTTATTTGTAATGAATAAACTTAAAAACACCTGAATCGATTTAAAATATTCTTTCACCAGCATAATGCTATACTAGTGATAATATTATCACCGAGTAACATAGGCTATAACTTATAAAGATATCACGCGGGCGAAGTCGCTGGCGGAAGCTAGTTATTAATAAAACTTGTCTTTTTTATTAATATTCGGTTTGAAAACATAAAGATTACATCGTCGAGACAGTTATTAAAAGACTACGATGTTCAAAACATGGGACACGTGGCGCCACCTATTGCTTTCACATTCAACTGGGACAGACTATTGCGTGCCAAAAATGCACTTCATAATCAGTTATTTGGCCGCACAAGCGAATATTCGTTACTTTTAACGTGTTTTCACAAATCAAGCTTCAGGCTTCGAAGTTTTATCCTTTCACACATAAACACTTTTGTTTGTAAGGTAAGAGCATTTTGACACTATTTTTCTATAGTCGAACAAGATTATTGCAATTTTGCCGTATTTCACAAGCGCGCGTCAAACATTGCAATTTAAACCTTATTTCAATGACATAAAAGTGCGCGCTCTTTGCAACGACTATAACATCGAAATGAGTGATTCTATACAAATATAGATGATACAATTCAAGCAATAATGTATTCTAGATAATTTTAAGCTATTTACTTAGACCATAGTGATCTTTTTGAGATTTTTTTATAAACCTAGACATTTGATAGACATAAATGGAACCTACTTGTGTTCCCAGGTGCCTTCTGCGGTGTCTTCATCGCTGTCGTATTCATACTTGTACTTGCCAGCAGCCGCTAGGCGTTCCACTTCTTGTCGCTTCTTTAACATGTCCTGTGGAAACATAAAGATTGTATAATCTAGCATTCTAGCTACAAGACTGAGCTTGGTTATTATAACGGGTGTAAAAAGACGCTTAACGAAGCAAAAAGTCACTTGTTATTCCCGTCGTTGTGATTATTTTTTTGTTCTGGAACATACCTGGGAACCTTCTGGTTATGGAGATATTGTAGGTCAAAGTTTCAACTTTTTCAGACGATATTTATAGAAAGCAAGTTTGAAATGTTATAACTTAATTTGAAATATCGCAACAAACCCTGAACCGTTGCATGCGCCCATAAACACAATGTTTTGCGTGCGTTACGTTGCGCACTACCGTAAATAGAGATTTTTCATACCAAAAAATAAAAGTCGTTTCCCAGCAATTATTTTTGTGCAATGTTACTTAATTCGATCTACAGAATGCGGAATTGACGGCTATGTGATGAGTCTTTTTACACCCTGTATTTTTTTAATATTTATAAAACCTTTTTGGGCACTTTACGCTCTTTCTAAACAGGATACGAAACTGAACCGTTACGCTAAGGTCGGTGATGCCATATTGGGTAGGTATACTCAGCTCCAGTCGGTCGGTGACGCTGAATTTCGTATACGTGGTCGTAAGTTTTCACTTCAATCGTGCGGTCATAATCACACCCCCTTTTTTACTTTAATATCGTCAATATGTCGCAGCACTTTGTATGATTTGTCATCATACAAACGGCGCCGTCCGTTTACAAACTTTGAACGTATTTTTACAATGAAATGGAATATTGACATACAGATAGCTACGGAAGGTTTGGCATTGCGAAACTTATTTCTACTTTATGAAAAGCACAGATAACGATTCAACATTTCTTAGGTACGTAGAAGTAACAAGGACAGAATATATGTAAGAGTACGTACCTGATACAAAAGATTAAGTTTGAAGTTATCCTCGCACTTCTTCCAGTCTTCAACACTTAGGTTGGTAGTGCCGTAGTTGGTCATAGCATACTGCATGAGAGCCTGGTTGTTTCGGTTGACGGTACACAGCTTTGTACCTTCTTCTTCTATCTTAGGCAAATTAGCGCCTAGGAATCAGTGGATGGAATATACAGGAATTAGTAACATTGGAATTTTATAAACCTTTTGACCATAAGTTTAAAGAAAATATCCATACTTGAAAAATAAGTCAGTATCCCTACTAATGTTAAATGTTAAAGATTGGCTTCGAGAATTGCAAGCAGCGCGACTAGCTTTTTCTTACAAAAGCAAAAACGTTGAACTTATACGAGAATAAGGACATATAAGAGGACATTTGTAGTTACATCAATCTGCAATGTTTTGTTAGACAAATACTTTATTACGGCATAAATATAACTGGGGCAGCCAGACAGAGTGCTTGAATTTGAACCCAAATGAACAAATCGATTTTGCTTTCACAAGTAGATCGACAGGTATACATGTAAACGGACATGACGAAACTAAAATTTACTATTATGTGTACATACTACACTCTCCCCGAATGACTAAGCAATCAAGAGCCCGGCAACCATGGTAGCCCCAACCATACCCAACACTCGGGCGTTTCGAGTCCATATATGGAGGTCATTTAGCCATTTGGAGAAAGTGTAGTATGTCAAAATTTGATTATTTCTAAATGTTATTTTCGGAAAATGCGGCAGGATTCCACTGTACCTGGTAGCATAGTCGGCAGGGGTGCCACCACTCCTGGTGGCTTAATATCCGCCGCCGGCGGGTCATCGCTCCATCTGGACTTCTTTTTCTTACGTCTTTCACGCTTACTGTCAGATTCTTCATCACTCTGAGAGCTTGCCTGTTCCCGTTTATACGGCCGACCGTAACCGAAGGGATCCCTGCTAAAAACAGGTTAGTTTTTATTAATATTTGCGGGTAGATGCGTAGATTAATGAAGGGTTCTATGTTACCGCACTTTAGTCCCTAAGGTGGACCCATTGTGCGTGGTAAAGAAGGGTCATTAAAGGTTAACTTTAATTACTTACATTATTTTACTAATGTAACGAAATATTGTACTAGAGAAGTATGGAAGAATAAGGGCGACTGTCACCAATGAAAATGAACGCATTCAGCACATGTAAACCGCGGTCAAGAGCTGTCAGTGTCAAAATTGTTAGGGAATATTAACACACTGACAACTCTTGAACGTGATTTAGAAGTGCTAATCACGATGAGTTTCATTGGTGAAATCAGCCCTAAGACATGTTGTGCCGACCACAAATAAATTGGGATAAGGGCAGGAGAATGAATCCGTTGAAAAAAAAAATTGTATTAAAATGTGAAAAAAAATTAAAGTTATCTCCACATACCCATCTCGACTATCGTCTTTATTATTGTATCTGTAATCTTCATTACTATCATCATCTTCCAAACTGAACTCTGGCTCATATTTGTCCTCAGGTTTAACTTCTGGCTTCTTATCGCCCGTTTCTCTCCTGATCTTACTAACTAGATCTCTAAACGCCTTATACTCGTTCGAATTTGTGTTGTGAAGAAACCTGGAATGATTCGCTCAATACAATGATCTAATGTAAAGGGTAAACAACGACAAAGGATGCTTTTGTGTTAGGTTTTATGTAACCTGAAAATACTATCATGGAACAGCATGAAACAAAAGGCAAAATTAGTAAAAAGTTTAGTTTTTTTTTAAATGTTTGAAAATAAAAAAATCTACAATTCGTCTGCTCCATCATAGTCATTGCGACAAAAAAAAAGTATGTAAATATAAAAAAGAATACACGGAATCCTCCTGTTGGGGATCAAAGTGGCTACAGTGGCATTACCACAAATTTTGATCTTGTGAGTGAATTGCTTTCAGGACATTTTCCCAGTGGTCACCGTTGCAGGCGACTTCGCTGGCGGCTCGCAGGACTGTTGGCGGGAACGCATCTGCAGAGAGAACTGCACACCACGAGTCAACATATTGTCTGGCGATCACGTCGACGAAGTACCGGGCCGACATTAATCTTACTACCTTTTAGGTAAAGGTGGAACGACACGATGACTAAATGAACACGTGACTTCTTATATAAGCGCTGTATCTACCAGCAAATTAAATTGCTTGAGCACAGTCAACTGTAAGAAAACTTACGGACGTTAATGTTAGCAGTAAAACTTGCTGGTGAATTCAACGTGTTTGAAAAGTTACTTCAAGCGTATTGATGGAAACAACACTTGAACAACATTACGTTTTCAGAGTCTCGTACTCAAGACAAACATAATGGTGTGCAATGGTTCAGTACCACAATATAAAGCTGCTAGTGAGAAAAACTTCAGAATTTGTTCGTGTTCATTTAGGCATTGTTAGCGTCTTCCAGTCTTTACTCTACGCATCTTCTAGCGTTAATCCAATAGTATTTTACCGAAAGTTACAGTTAAGCTACACTTCGTTCGTTCAGAGGTTGCGTGATGGTTACTGCGCATGCAAATTCTCTGATATTTAGGCCGAATATTTTGAATAGATTTTTGCTATTTTTTTATTGCAGCAACTTATATTTTACTAACAGAATATAATAGATAAATTAACTTGAACTACTGTGTAAAAATAAAAACATGCTATAGTTTACTACAATTTCGATAAGATTTGCAATACATCAGCTAGCATAGCCATCAGGCTATGCTTTTTCATTTCTAAGGGCAACTGTTTACAATAGCTATGATAATTTTATTGAATAAAACATAACTTTGAGAATACTAAATATCAGAAAACAATAGAAATTAAATCAGAATAGTCATTCTATGGCCTTTGCATTATTATAGTCAACGAAAATAATAATATAAAGGCATGGAGGGAGATGTTGATGGACGATTTTTACCTTGCGATGGTTTGAAGGGTCCTCCAGGATTATCCATGTCCTTGGGGTTTCCCAGCAGGGCCAAAGGCATAGGTGGAGGTAGCGTCATTCCTTCCGGTTTCATTGAAGAACTTTCTAAAGCTTTCGAGTCAGGATGGTGCATTGGCATGGAATTCGGTGGCATTGAATTAGGAGGCATGAAAGGTGGCATAGGAGGACCAGTGCCATTACCAAAGTTCGGAGGACCATTAGGCCCGAATGGAGGACGACCGCCCATAAAAGGCATGTTGGAGTTATTCATAGAATTTGGTGGCATCATCGAATTAGGAGGACCATTTGGTCCCATCATAGGATTCGGGAATGGTGGACCAAAGAATGGAGGCATCGGACCATTTGGTCCAGGGCCACCGGGTCCCATATTAGGACCACACATGTTAGGTGGCATTGGACCGCAGGGACCTGGGCCGTTTGGACCCATGAAATTTGGAGGCATAGGGAAATTAGGGGGCCCACCCATGAATGGAGGCATTGGACCTCCAGGAGGCATATGTGGCATTGGTCCTCGTGGACCCATCATCGGTCCTGGTCCCATTCCTGGTCGTGGGCCCATATTCGGTCCTGGGCCCATGTTATGTCCCGGACCCATATTTTGCCCGGGACCCATATTGGGACCAGGACCCATATTTTGGCCAGGACCCATATTAGGAGCATGTCCCATATTATGTCCAGGTCCCATATTTGATCCAGGCCCTATATTAGGACCTGGGCCCATATTGGAGACAGGATGCATGGATCCTGGCCCTAAATTAGGACCAGGTCCATGATTAGGTCCAGGACCCATGTTTGATCCTGGACCCATGCCAGGTCCGGGTCCCATTAGACTGGGGCCCATAATACCAGGCGGTAAGGGTCCAGGCCCCATATTTGGACCTTGGTCTCCACTGGAATCTGCATCTTCATCAGACTTTGATCCCAGAAGCCATTGGTTACGATCTGAATCAATGGATTGATTATTTGGTGGCATTACAGGAATTTGCATAAGGGCTGGGATGTTATGAGGATTTTTGTTATCAACAATAGGTTTCTTTCTTTCTTCCAGTATCGGTGTTGTAGGACTGTGCGGATGGGGTCGTCCTCTTTCATTCCAGCGCCGATGTTTTTCCCTGAAAACACAATATTGAATACATTATTTTCTTTCTTTTTGTTAATTTTATATTATGCATTTAAATTGAATACAAAATTATGACAGATTTAAATAGCACTTTGTGATTTTAAGGCTAATATCTAATTGGAATGTAAATACAAGAAACAACCTACCATAAGTAAATGTCACTTAATTTATTGTGACATTTTAAAAACTAGTTTTCTATTTATGGTCCATTGGTTCTATGGTTTATATTGAAGAACACAAGGTCGAGTTTAAATATAAGAACAGTTGCACCGCCAAAATTGGGAGCAGGGTTATAAAATTTAATAACAGAACATGTACCGGCAGATGTGAGTGATCATCATCAGAAAGATCAGGTGCATAGTACTTGCAACCGGCGTGCGTTTATGGCCAGATGTATGAACGTAAACGAAGCAAAAGGAGTATGTAAGACTATATTATGTACGTGAGTGACTTTATGTATGTGTGTTACGTGATCCCTGGAGAGGTCTAAATGAATATAAAATTACAAAAAATATATTGCAATGTACCTTTGTTGGCCTCTATCTCCCAACTTTCGTCTCTCATCAATGCCAAGACCAAAGTGCTGATGTTCAAACTCATCATCCATTGGTGGTACGAGTTCTTTAATCTCATGCTTGATTGGTTTGACTTCTTCATCACTCTGAACTTGCTTTTCAAGCTCTTCTTTATCATGCTTGTCAGTTTGCTTCTGTTTTTCTAGCAAAGCTTTGAACTGGTTCATGAAGCTTCCATCATTGGAGAATATGTTGACTGAGCCTTTGTCATCTTTTGAGATGGGACTGGAATTAGACAATATAGAGATATTATTTATGGAGGAGAGTACAAGGTGGACCAATGACCTCACTGGATGTATTAAAAACAGAACCGGTCAAAATGGCGTTGCTTGGGAGAGGCCTATGTCCAGCAGTGGATGTCTTTCAGCTGAAATGGTGATGATGATATTCATTTAGTTTAAGTTGAAGTAGAAGATTAGTTAAGTTCTTGTCCAACAGGAGAACCTCCTATTTTGTTCACTATTTTTAATGAAACTTACTGTGGCAAAACACTGTGATGATACCTACTTTATAATGTTTTAACTCCTTACAACCTGTTTGTATAAACATATTTGATTTGAATAGTTTAGGTTTCCAATGATACAATTTCTCCATAGCTTTTGGCAATCAAATGCTTTTCTGTCATTTCAATAATATTCACAGGAGCTATTTAACACTTTGAGTGACACTAAACCCCCATGATAGGCCTTATAACAATTAAATTTCTATTGTGTCTCATACAGCGTCCTTGAATGTGTTAATTTAAGTGTTCTTGAAATAAGGAATTTATTCAGCTAGAGAATCTGTTGTCTATTTCTAAATGTAATCTTATGTTTACATAAGATAACCATAGAAATAATTATTCCTTTTAATGCTACTACTGCTCTACGGTTGGCCTTAAGAAGGCTGATAACAATTAAAATTCTATAGTGTCTCTTTAGCGACAGTTGGAGGTATAATCTACAAATAACAGAAACCCTGTGCTAGTATAAATATTCATGTGTTCCTTACAATTTCTGTTATAAAGCTTAAAAGTGAGTAAATAATTACACACTTGTTATAATGATGCAGCAAGTAGACCGTAGGCACATAATTATTTTACTTTCATCAATGTTGAACAGCATTTTTTACTGGTTCTGCATCAATGACTACCAACATACACATTAAATAACTGACAATACATTTGTGTGCATACTTTATGCCAGGAAATTGTAGTGGTAATACAATGGCTAACTGTACACATACAATAACAAAGTTTGAATGATTAGATACACATGACAGTATACTTTGTTAAATTATCCTTCAAAATGTTTCTGGCCTGGATTCACACAAATCTGTGCTGTAGAATGCTATTGATTAAGTTTATATTGCCAAACACATGATACAATTTAAGGAGGAGGATGGGCTTGTGGCTAAATAAATAACAGCCTCACGGGTCTTAGCCTGGCCACAGTTGGTCCGTGGATGGGTGACCATCTTTACATACTAAGATCTCTCCATACCTTGGAAAGTTTGTTAAGCCGTTGGTTCCGGATATCATTTGTAGATCTTTAACAATTGTTAAAGGTAAAGCCGTTGGTCCCGGATATCATTTGTAGATCTTTAACAATTGTTAAAGGTAAAGCCGTTGATCCCGGATAACAATTGTTAAAGGTAGTCAGAAGCTCGAAAGTCTGACAACCAGTCTTACCAAGGAGTATTGTAGTACCCAGTAACTGGGTTGTGGAGGCCAGATAGGCAGTCAATTGTTGTAAAATACTGTTATTTAGATGCATCCAGTTAGCCGAACCCAACATAGTTGGGAAAAGGCTAGGCAGATCATGACATGATACAATTTAAAGGGTTAATATGAAAGTTGTAATTAATTATGAGTCCCTCATTGCTGTAAATACACTTTTTTCTTAGAAGCAGCTATAACTGTTTCTCTAGATGCAGATTACTTGTATGCCAGATATATTATGTAAGGTAAACGAAGCCTTAATTTGTTGCAAAGGTATGTTTACTATGAATATGACGATGGCTTGAGTATGGTGTAATTTTTTTGTTGCTGTCTGAATGAGGCT
The DNA here is from genome assembly GCA_947522985.1 of Lithophane socia. Classification (NCBI taxonomy): domain Eukaryota; kingdom Metazoa; phylum Arthropoda; class Insecta; order Lepidoptera; family Noctuidae; genus Lithophane; species Lithophane socia. The sequence continues at coordinate 7,143,750 of OX383267.1, forward strand.
TATTATAGTTGATTGATTGACAACAACATTTGTGGTTGTATGGTATCGAAGGTGGTCACACATTAAGCTGTGCCTATGTGCAGCCACCACTAGAACTATACAACCAGCAACCAGTGTTTCTACATTGACAATAACTTCATGAAAAGAAAAGTTTGCAAACAGGCATGGTGAAATCTACCCCATACGGAAAGTATGCTCTTGTTTCTATTTGTTCATAGTTCGTTGATACTTTTGAGTGAACACAATGTTTTCAAAGTTCCTACTACCACCTCATCAGTAACTAGTGAGACGTTAGTAATAAATTATTGGTTAAGGTGTGATGCTTTTACCACTTCCGTAAAATCATATTGATTTGAACGCTTTCCATGAGCGTAATACCAGAACGAATGGTAACAACTTCATGAGAATGTGACAAAGTGCTGATACATAATTGGATTTCTTAATTATGGCTTACTGCGATAGCTTTGCTTGAGCGGCAAGCGCCGCAGCCTGCTTTTGAGACTCCAACTTGGCCTGTATCTCCATTTTCTTTCTTTCGATTATTTGTTCCTGTTTCGACATTTGAGCCCATCTTGTACTTAGTGCCGATTTGGTCTTATTATCTTTGAAATGAATCATCGTTTGTTCATGCTACAATGAATAAAAATTGGAAAAACGAAATGAAAATAAAATATTCTCTCTCAGTTTTCTTTCTCGCGTTTACGCACTCGTTCGAACTTCACTTCAATTAGTGACGTTCAAGTTCAAACAGATAACTCACAGAATAATACAGAGCTAAGCTTTTCTTACTAATCCCAACAAAATCGACTATCTTGAAAAAACATTTAGTAAAAATCATGATTAATATTTCAAGAAAAATGTAATGTACTTACATAATTAACAACGTAGGTATATATAATTCAGTAATAAAAATAACAATATTATATAACCAAACTATTAGCTAACTAAAATATGGAGTCGAAATATTATTTCGGTTCGCTGACGACTGGTGTATGTAAAGTGAATTAAAAGATTTGGTATAATTTATTGATACCAACGAACTCAAAACTATTTCCTTTGCACTTTCTGGGTGTATTCTGAACAAGAAAATGTAAGAGTATGGTAAAGAGAGCAAGAGTTTTCCGAAGTTCATAGAGTTAGCGGTTTGAGTCATGCATGCCCACAGTATAATGTTACCTCGGATGATCATGTCTGCGATCAAATTGCAGTGCAGTTTTGCTAAACTCTTCATATGATTCTTGATATCTATAGAGCACTCGCGTAGGTAACACTGGACGTGAGCGCATCTGTCAGTCAAGTGGTAGAGAGAGAATACGAAACGAGTTGATCAAAACTTAACGTCTTTATTTATGTGAATTTGCGATCAAGTTGCAGTGCAGTTTTGCTAAACCCTTCTTACGATTCTTGATATCTATAGAGCACTCGCGTAGGTCAACACTGGACGTGAGCGCATCTGTCAGTCAAGTGGAAGAGAATACGAAAAGGGTTGATCAAAACTTAACGTCTTTATATATGTGAATTAGCGTACTAAATAGCAGCGTTTTACCTGAAATAAAACGCATATTAACCGTATAGTTCGGAAGGGCCCCCAATTGGACCCCAACACAAAAACCTCCGCCGGCTCGGTAGCGGATCCAATTGGACCCCAGAATTACCACATACGACACCCTATCTCGATTATGGAAATATTTAATATGCTACCCATCAAATCTTATGAATGTGCGTTAATTATGAGAGTTGGATAAAAACTCATTATGTTTACGCCATTAAATCTTTCATATTCAGCGTGCAAGTTAATTAATGAACCTATATAAAATTCAAGACTGTAAATACCATAATCACCATTTTGATGACAGTGGTGGTCGAGGCTAAAAAACATAAAAATTGGTGATTTTGAACATCCATACCCCACCACAGGGGCAGTGAATAATACATCATTTAATTATTTGACGAATTCATCCATTGTTCAAGTTAAATAAATAGTGGTAATGAAGTTTTGTGTTATCCAAAGACTAAGTTTCGCGCCAATCGTGCGTGTTTTCATTTTTTCTTTTCACGAATATCACTCATACACATGCAGATACGATTTAAAATGTGACAAATATTATTCGTGATATTATATACAACTAGAAAATGTCCAAATCTTAACATAATATACGAACACAGGTCCAATAACACGTATTATTCATTACCACTACTGAAAATGTTTTCAAAATCGCCGACCATTATACTTTTTTTTATTGTAATGATGTCCGAAAACGATTATGCCAAACGATTATTTTTTAAATTTCGTTCTTTTCGATTAATTAATATGTCGAATATAAGAAATCGATACTTGGAAATTGAAATAAAATTGTTTTACACAATAAATACATTAAGCACTGGTTAAATTAATAATTTATACTTTTCTAATGTTATTTTAATCGTTTTTCGGTTATTAGGATCACAGGACCTTATGGCCGGGCTAGGTACCTCATCTTTTGAATAAAATTTCGCGCCGGAATGTTTCTATAATTGAATTTAAAAACGGAATGCGCTCGCTGTTCAAAATTATTTTAATATATTGGACAATTATTTATTTTTTATACTCTTTTCTGATAGTTTGCTACAGAATGCCCAGTATACTTTTTAGGTAGGCGTAGGCTTAACAAAATTTTGTTTGGTAATGGTGATAAATTAATTCCGCAAACGCTAATATTTTATTTTAGTTGTATGAGCTTGGTAGTTTTTGTTTTTATTAGGTTAGGTACTTTAGTAGGTACTAGATTTTTTTTTTTTTTTGTGGGAGTTTCCCAACGAAATTTAAGAAACTGACTTGTCTTTGTCGGACCACGCACAAAAGGGTTCCGTAGTTGGGATGAACATATACGCATGCACATTGCACAGCATTAATTTTTCGACTGCAAAAATAAGTTTGTATTTCTAGAAAAAACTACGAAAAACAAAGTTAACTCTGCAGTTGTAACCGAAAATAACCCATAATTCATTGTTGAAATACGGGTTATTTTCGGTTACAATGGGTTATTCACTTTAAAAAGCAGTCACTTATAAGCATCTTATCATTTTTATTATAAGATCCAACAATGCTACATGCTTATGTGAATAGATCTTTTTTTCGTCCCTCGATTGCATGTTGAGGAATGACACCCCTAATTATGTTTATCGTAATTTTACTAAACGATTTTTGGTGGTGTAAAGAATAAACCTTCTTCCAAATTTTCAACGATATAGTATAAATAGGTGTCCGAGTAAAATGCCTGTATGATATCTGAACCCATGGACGAACGGACGTGACGAAATAATTAAGAAGTCCTTTTTTACGGATTTTGGCTATCGAGTTTACAATCGATAGCGACTGATGTCTATGGTAATTTATTTAAAATACAATTATAATTTCATCTTATTGGGTATCAACACTATCACCCGAAAACCACACGACACACATGACAAAAACTTTTCGCAGCCGCCATCTTGGATTTACATTTTGACCTAACTATTGACTTTATCACCATCGCAAACTATGAAAACGACAGATATTAGGAAAAAAAAAAATTGCAGCCACCATCTTGGATTTTCATTTTGACTAAATTCACACTTTCCCTTTCTTTCTCTTTTGCTATCAAATTAGAAGAAGACCGTCGCAAGTATGAACGCTTTTCCGAAAACTTTTTTTTTTAATTTTCTGGTTTGGCCCCCCAAAAGTGACTATTTGCAAAATCCATTTATTTACATTACACTTCCGTGTTTGGGTCACTAAAATGTATATGTGTACCAAATTTCAACCTAATCGGTCCAGTAGATTCGAAGCAAATTGGCTGTGACAGACAGACACAAGACTCGTGACATGAGTGATCCTATATGAGTTTCGTTTTTTCATTCGGTCGTACGGAACCCTAAAACGTTACACCACTTTCCACAGTGTACGTGTATGTACTTATTACTAAAATTAATTTAAAAAATAAAATAATTAATGAAAAATATACCAAAGAGTTTTTATTCAGTTTCTACAATTTTTAATCAAGTTTGATTATAACGAATATCGATTAGGCTGAGTGCAACATTTGAATCGAAATAGAAAAATTGGGTGAACGGTAAGCACTAAGAAGTGTCACGTCGCACCACAATTTTTGTTCATATTTGATCGTGTTTTTTATCTAGTATAAGTATGAATAATGGTAAAAGTAAGAATGCAGAAAGAATGATAATATCTTTATTTGGTCCTTTTGCATATTTTCAGCAAGAGAGAAGATTGTTTATGTACATATTTTCAGGGAATCTGAGTTGCCTACTTTTTGAATAGGGGTATTTATACCTATTTTATACAACTTTCGCAATCGACTGACGCGGTTTGACCGACCTCAACATATAATTTATGATATTTACCACAAATTTATTGTATAAAATAGATGCGGTAACATACTTTTTTTAATAAATTCGAATGCTGAAAGTTCATGTAAATTCCTGATTTTCATGACGGAATTCGCAACACCCCGTCGAGTTAGCTGATGTGTCACGTGTCAAAATCTTGTCGAGCAGAGAGGTTAAAATACTTACCTCACTGGAAGCTTTATTATGAGATGGCATTTCCGTTTCCCGTCGATTTCTTACCAGTTTTCGTACTTTTATCCCCTCTATACTTCCGGCTCAGTGGCGCCACCTGGTGGTTGCGGGTAGTTTTATAGTTCTCGTAAAAGGTGTCACGCCATTTTGTTCATTGTCTCATATAACCAGGCAGAAATAAAGTGAAAGCTTCCAGTGAGGTAAGTATTTTAATATGCGTTTTATTTCAGGTAAAACGCTGCTATTAAACTACTTGACCGTCACTGGAAGCTTTATTATGAGATCTGTTTGTTATCGCCTGGTGACGCCACTTTAATGTATATACTTGGAAGTATGTAATATTATACTAATAGGCCAATGTGATAAAGCATGAAATTAAACAAAAGTGTAATTAATAAGTATGCATTTATTTAAATGTATAAGTAAAGCAAATCAATTAAAGTACCTAGATGAGTGTACTTTATTTAGCTTACAAAACATAATTAGTATATTTTTTATTATTTTTATATGATAAATCATACATTCTAATCCTTAACAACCAATAGAATATCCATTCTAGGTAACAAAATACTTATTTAGCCATATTAATCGATTGGATTGAACAATTGTGTCACGTTTTGTGAATCAGTACTTCTCATAATTTCTCGTCTATAAAACTTCTGGAATGTATTGGCTGATCGCCAATTTCCACGAGCCAAGATTTCGTCGAGGGGATGATTTTGAAACCAGCTTTTGGAGGCTACAGCAGACCGGGTGCTACCTGGAGTGGCTGCAATGCCAGCTTCCCCAAACAGGGTCTTTACCCACCCTGCAATGACTGTACGTGAAGCAGGTTTAGCCACACCTCTTACCGTAATAAATAAATTAGTTGACTTTGCCGCATTACGTCTGTCGTTTAATAATGCAATAGTTCTTTCTATCCAGAATATAGGGTCAAGAATAGAACTTTCGGTATTTAAAAGCAATTTCCAGCCGGATTGCCTAAAATTACTGCTGTCAGTTTTGGAGCCAAACCGAGGCCATAATATTATACCGTTATCGGATCTTATACAATGATTAGGATCAATATCAAGCAGAGTTAGATCGTGTATTCGCCTACCAGAACAAAGCAACAGTAAAATTGCAGTATGACGCGACGTTTGAAATAGGTTATTTGAATCAATTGTGTAATTACTCAGAAAAGAAATTAATTTACCAACATCCCAAACTGGAGGCTTTGTGACCTTTGGATTTTTTAGAGCAATTGATTTTAAAACATGTCTGACTAGAACGTGTGAACTTAACTGACCTGAATTTTCAGCGTTACCTAGCGTAGATATTACTGACTTATGTAGAAGTATTGAATTATACGACAACTTGTCAATTAAATATAAATCACATAAAAACTGCGCTAATTGTGAACCAGGGGGATTCATTAAGTCAAGGTTTTTATTACGACACCACGACGCCCAGCGCTTCCAGGCTACCTCATAGGTTTTTAGAGTAGATTTTCGCCAAGAATTTTTAAGCAGAGATAGTTGCTGATCGTTCCATGTCTTTATCGTGTCAGACCACCCCCACATTTCCAAACTTCGAGGACGATGTTCTCGGCCTTCGGTGGTGGGAGACCCGTCGACGTGTCTATTAGGTATCTCTGTAGGTTTCTCAGAGTTAATGGTGCCGCGAGCGCTCGGGCTTTGAGATCCGCACGCCAGAATACCCTCTCCCATCGCGGTACTACTATTAGGAATATTCCTGTCGACTGGTTTAAGTGAGACAGGACTTTGGGGACTAAGAATGGTGGTGGAAATATCCATGCGAGCTGGTAATTCCATGGGACACTGAAGGCATCGTGGAACAGAGCTTGGGGATCTTTTAGATCTAGAGACACATAATTGAACACTACATGAGCAGTCGCCGAGGCAAATAGATCTATTATCGGGGTTCCCCATTTCGCAAACACTATTTCTACACAAGTCGGTAGTAAGTGCCATTCTGGAGGTTGGCGAAGGCGCGATAAGTGGTCGGCATGATTGTTGTATTTGCCCGGAATGTAGTGTATACTGAAATGTATCTGATGTTGGTCTAACAAATTCAGAATTCGATAGGTTATTTCCAACAGGGATAATGTCCTCGTGCCTCCTTCCTTTCGTAGGTATGTAACCGCAGTTCTGTTGTCGCTTTGAATGAGGAGCGAACTTTGATGAAGCCAATGAACTTGGTTCTGAAGAGCGTATAATATTGCTAGCATTTCTTTTTGATTGCAATGCAGCATTTTCTCTTCTTGCGACCAAGTTCCTGACAAAGCCAAATTGTTCAGTTGTGCCCCCCACGCTTGATCCGATGCATCTGTAGCCAGAAAATGTATTGGAGGAGGGTACTGAAGCAGTGTTGACCTTTGACAATTTTGGGCCCACCAATTTAGTTCCTCTAAGACACCTTGTGGTAGTGGGTAGGTCTTTGGTGGCAGGGCTGGTAGTGAATTCATGAAAATTACTAACTGTCGATGATTGAGCCGACCCCGTGGAACGACAAAACTGGCAAAACTTAAAAGTCCTACTATATTCTGCAACTCCTTCAGAGTTAACTGCTCTTGTTCGAGAGCCCGATTTATCTTTGAGATGATGCCCTGAGCCTTTTCTTTTGGTAGGATTTTTTGATTTTCCCATGGTTTCCATAATATCCCTAAATAAATTATACTCTTTTGAGGAGAAAGAACAGATTTTTCGAAATTTATTTGCCACCCCAGTTTTTGTAATATTTGTACAGTTATTTTGACATGCTCGCGAAGCGTGTGAACATTCTGGTGTACTAGCAAATAATCGTCCAGGTATACCAGGATCCTCATGTTCCATTTTTCCCGCAATATTTGAGCCACCCAGTTCGTGAGCATGGAAAAGGTTTTTGGAGCAGTGTTCAGACCGAATGGAAGACAAGTCATTTCTAACAACTCCTGGTTGTATATTAGGCGCAGAAAACGTCTGTGCGATTTGTTTATGCTTACATGAAAATATGCTTGGGACAAATCTATTTTGCACATCCAGTCCTGAGATTGTAAAAAATCCGGAATGCGGTACATATTTATTAAATGAAACGGCTGGGTCATAACATATTCGTTTAGTGATTTTAGATTGAATATGGGACGTGCAGATCCGTCGGATTTTAGAACCAGAAATAGAGGGGAAATGAAGCTTGGCGAGGGTAGCGCTTTCTTTAGAATTCCCTGCTGTTTCATTTTGTCTACAATTGAGGACATTTGTTCTGAAACAGGAGTTTGAAAAGGCCCCTTCGTTACATCTGGATAGACCAGTGGGGGCTTTTGAAAGAAAGGTATGCGATACCCTTGAATTAATTTTAGAACTATATCTGTTGCTCCCATTTCCGCCCATTGTGTTTGGTAGTGTATCAACCGACCCGCCCGAAACGGTGTCATGTCATTGTTTATACCTTTTTCCCCTGTAACTTTTTGAGGAGTTTGCACGTCCTCGTGTACTTCCACGTTCGGGCCGCGAGCCTCGGTTTCGAAATGAACTTCTAGTATTATAGTGATCGCCTTGATTACTCGAGGAGTTACCTCTGAAAGAGTGATGTGTATGTTGGCACTGACCATGGTATTCACCCCGCGAGGGTGGGTTATGACAGGTACGCATATGCGATCCTGGTTCATTAAATTGAGTTCCACGCGATGGACCATTTGGTTTTCGTGCGCTTTGCCCCCGCGAGGGGCGGCTACTAGGTTGGTATGGCTTTTGTGAAGACCTTTCAGTTTTTGGGGGCCAAAAAGCCTTACGGACCCCGCCGGCCTTCTCAAGAGTAGCGGTGAAGGGCTCAGCATTAAATATGTAAGTACTTGAAGGAGGTATTTTATTCAGGAATGCTTTCACTAGTGGATCTCTAACTTGACTCGTTATAGTTTCTCTACGCATTTCAATACATTCAGCTCTATGGCCGCAGGCTAATTGCAAAAGGTCTGAGGATATTTTATGAAATTCGCCCTTCTGAAATAATTCGTCAATCTTCCCATTTAAATTATCAAAACTGATACATTCTGTATTTTTTGCCCATGAAAGAAGATTACAAATTCCTTCCTGCAATGATTGTCTTTGTTTTAATATGCAGTAGGTTAAGGCTGCATATGATTTATCGGCATGTGCCAGATGACGTAAGGTGTCATATGCTTTTACCTCCTCATTTGTTTCCAGGTCTATAAAGCCAGGAGTATGGTTATAAATTTTTTGCGTATCGGCGTATCTCACTTCTGACCAGGAAGTACTACCAAAACGCTGGATATCTACTAACTTCTTCAAAAAACTATCGGGGGTTTTTGGAACTAATGGTTCCTTAAGCTTAGTATCAATTTCAAAAGTGAAATCTACACTTGTATTTTGATGTTCTTGATTTGAACAACCCTCGTCACTAATTTGTTCATAAAGTTGACCACTAATTCCAGAACAAACAGAAGCGTTATCATAACAAGCTGTATCAATGTTACTTGTAGTATTAATTTGCTTGCGAAGCTCACCCATTTCCTTAAAAAGCTTGTCCATCATATGATTAGAACGTCGAGCACGTTTCCTTTTCTTATGGCGACGGCGGCGGTGGTTGGACCGCGCTTTTTTGCTGCCCGGTGTAGACGTACTTGAAGAACTAACACTTGAAGCACTACTGCTGCTGCTGCTACTTCGGTCTCGCTTGCGATTCAGTCCACTTGGACCAGCCACAGCCTGTGGCTGGGTATCAGTGTTGTTGTTATTACTTTCCATCACTGCAAACGAATTACGGTAGATCTCATGCAATGGATTTATAACACTTTACACAGTTACAATTCAAATATTGATTACGAAAATTTACTGGTAAATATTCAAAGTTAAAAATTATCGTAGTGATCCGAACGGAAAACCCGTTTAAAACTTTGACCACGTACGAATTATTCAAAAAGTGTTACCTCTAAAAGAGGGTACTTACGGTCCAAGACTTATCCTCTTTGAAGAACACTTTACACTTTTTTACTTAATGTATTAAATATTCACCTATGTATTCACTTAATATTCACTTTTACGTATTTCTACAACTGTCTCGGACGCAGTCACTGCGCACGAGTTGCTTCGACGGAGAATAAAAAGCCAATGAACAAAATGGCGTGACACCTTTTACGAGAACTATAAAACTACCCGCAACCACCAGGTGGCGCCACTGAGCCGGAAGTATAGAGGGGATAAAAGTACGAAAACTGGTAAGAAATCGACGGGAAACGGAAATGCCATCTCATAATAAAGCTTCCAGTGACGGTCAAGTAGTTTAATAGTGATTCGAAGTAATATTCAAACATGGAATAATGGAGTACTATCGTGACTTAGCAGCGCCGCTGTCTAGGAGTGCCTGATTAAGCTTCTTGGCAACACTGAAGAATAAAAATCCTCTAGACCCGGAACTAGTTTAGCTTGGTTTTCCGGTGTTGTTGCAATATTTATAATTTCTTGGCGATAGATATTATACCAGTTGATTTATAAATAAATATTGCAATTTTTTTTTTTCTATTATAATCAATCTTTATAAAACAACACCTCCAGGTGTTGTTTTATAAAGATCGGCCTTTGGCTTGTATCATCATATTCGTCATTATCGTAGGTATTTGTCGTGTAGGTATAATAGAATGTAAAAAGTACGATAAAAGCGAGAATGTGTGCACCAGGAAGTCACTTATTTTCAAGTCTAGGCCAGGGCCTAAAATGAAACATCAGATATCATTGCATATTATTCTTTTTATATTTTTTTTCATCAGTTTAAATGGAAAATACAATTTCATTTATTTATAATGTTGTCATTTATTTATTGTAAACAAATATATTATAAAAGATTTACATATTACTATCAAAACAAAATATTCACAAAATGGCAGACTAACTAAACAATTACTTAGCTGTTTCATCAAGCATGCTAACAATTGCATCGTTTTGAGCTAAATAAGAAGGAGAAAGTTTGGCACTGATCCCATTATTCAAATTAAAGTGAAGATGGCATAAATGCACATTGCAGCAACACTATCTGTCGTATAAGTTAGTCTGTTTGTCCAGATTTTGAATAGGTACCTTTTATAACGATACTCTTCACAACCTCTCTTCAGCTCATGTATTGCATGATCTAATACTGACTACCTATTATACCTTCATATAAGCACTGCGGACGGCTAGCGTCCGCGCACTGCCAAAGTTTTCAAAACTATAAAGGGCAACGCCAAAGAGAGCCTACATCTGACTATTGTTTCTGTGGTAACTTGACAGTTATAATAAACTAATCTGCTGCCTCATTAAATCGAAATTCAAATTGACTTAATTAAAAAAAAAACAACAAACTCTGGCTCCTTTCATAACAATACAAATTCCATTGAATGGATAAAGTAACTCAATTTAAAACATTCAAACAAATCCTCAATCAATTCAAATTAAAAAAGTACCTCTTCACATTTCTGCATTACCCTGCCTTAACAAAATCGTATTATACACTTAGACAGTTGACAAACAAAAAAAAGCAATGGAAGAGGACAATGAGCAAAAGAAATCACAAAATATATAGAAACATTCGACATTGTGTAAGGTTGCTTCAACAAGTGTGCTTGGATGTTCTATGTGAACATGGGTTGCGAACTTACACAAAATATTTCGGTGTAGCAAAAAAGCTAGATCTCTTCCACTGTTACATGAAATGCCGAAAAGAAAAGTATAATTCATAAATTGTACCTATACTTTGTTTATATTCTAATTTTTTTTTACATTTTAATAATTTAAAAACAACCAGTACTTGGTCGAGAAATTTATATCCATTTTTTTTTTGTGTATTTTATATTTTGATGAAATATTTATAAGCTAATTAACGTGAGCCGATGTCAGGATTCATAGCTAGTCGTCGTTCGCTCGAACCGGCTGGCAAGTCTGTCTCTCTCGTCCGCCCGACTCGAGCTTTGTATAAACGTATCTATACATTATTTAACACTACCGCATCGTCTATACATCTTGACTCATATATAATGCACTGATATTTCGAGGGGCACAAGGAATATCGCAGCATTGTTTCATCGCGCGCTCAGCGCCACGGCCGCCGCCGCGCGGTCGGTTCGCACCAACCATAACCATCATTCATATAATTTCCCCGTCATATACATTTCATAGCAATTAATAAAAATAAAACACTAAGATTACATCCCTTAACATGTCTAAATGTCTAATTCGTACTCTATTTACATTTGACATAATACATAATATTCAAATTGTTCGGTGAATCGACAGTCTTGCGAGATCGATGTCGAGCCGTCGAGCCCGGGCTCGCGGCGGCGGCCACCTCTGATTACTGTACAGCAAATTTACAATAACATTTGATCAGAATACGCAAACTCAAAGATCTATATCTAAATATTAAAGTAAGGTAAGGATCATCATGTATGTAACGCCCGCCTTAAGCCGCTATAATATCAGCTATGTTAAGTAATATAACATATTAAGTTTGCACATGACAAAAATGCCACTCGATAACATACATAACATTATTGAATTAAATAAAAATAGGCCACATTCATTGTTACGGTTCAAATATGGGGTTAACACAACCTGATTAGAAGTTTCATAGGTAGATGCGATCGAGATGATAACGAAAGTAACTTAGTAGACAAATATTGTGGCGGATTTGTCATGCGACAACAAATGATACATATTTGGGAATTAGTACTCCTAATATATCACTAACTAGGATTTAAGAAGAAGATGACGTCACTAGATACTAAATATCTTCTACTCTGTACAATGGACTATGATATTTTATTGAGATATTTTTTTCCTTTGTATAAACATGACAAAATACAAATATTTCTGTCCAACTTTATAATAACTTAACCGGTAACAATCGAGCAACATTTGACATTTTATTACTCCCTTTGTGACAGTATAATTAGATAATATATTGAATTACGTTAGAAAGGGATAGATATCTTATTTTAAATGGTCTGGGATTTGTAAATATTGGTCTAATCTACGTTATGCAGACGTCAATATGACACGACGCGTATTAGTAATAGGGGATCTAGTTAGTAGTGTCATATTGAATCCAAAACGGAATTACGACCGCGTATCTCCTATGCATTTTTATTGCCTGTAAAAATATAGTATTCACATTCTTTTATCGCTATCCATGTACTAGGTGCGCCGATGAACAGTGCTAAATCAACGGTTTTTGACAAATGGAATGCATTTTTCACAATATCCACTTCAATAACATCCAACAAACTCCCCGAAAAATATTAACAGAAGAAATCTACTATCAATAAACGAATGATTCAATTAATATAATGCATGTTTTATTCAATAGCTATTACGAATTATTATAATAAAACAATCGATAGTGCTTAAACTAGTGGTAACAATAACATTTTTAACTGTTTGTTCCTATCGATTTCAATTGAGTTTTTTTTTAATTATTATTAAGTATACTTGTAATAAATGACATTTAACACGGGCAAGCAAAATGTTAAAGATTAGGGATTTACTAATGCGGGAATGATCTTATAAAATATGAGCATAATCAATTGACGTCTGAAAGTAGGTGTTATCACTTCTCAGTTACAGGTTGTCAGTAAGTCTTAAAGGTCACTGTTTATAAACAAGAGATAAGTAAATTCCCGCACAAGTAATATCTTGAGGAAAATCTTCAACAGTCACGAACAGTATTTTTGTTGAAAACCATTACTACAACAATACAACAATAGGTACGTTAAAAATAACAAATAAACAGTAACTGATTGGTATAAATCATTGTGTTGCTGATTCCTATTACCGATTCGACACAAAATAAATGTTCAAGTAAATAACTATACAATTTTCATTAAATTGAATTGTAAAAATACAAATAGATACTGTACATTCAAGGCCGTTTTATTGTAATAACGTTTCGTAACAAACAAACTGTTATGGTGACTGTTACGACGAAAAGAATGAGTGTTTTTTTGAATAAATAAATAACAGAAATAAATTAAAACCCAAAGCGAAATTTAATCATCTAATATCATGACCACAATATTGAGCATTATAATGAGTAAAAAGCGATAATAAAACCACAAACTATTATCGTGAGCAACAAAAGGGCACTTACGCTTGAATTGACCAAATAACTTCACATCACTAATGAAAAATCTACTGTTCCTGTATATACATAAAACAATTGACGATTATAATGAAAATGAAATCCTAATGCCGTTCTGACACTTTAATTGACAAAAAACTAACAGAAGTAACTTTATCCTTTAACAAGGTTTCGTAAACCTACGCAAAATGTTCGCGTTATACTATATAATACGCATATAACAACAAAGAAGTATACATTAGGTGAAAATTAACCTTACAATGACATCATCAAAATTTAAGGACGCATATGCCGTTTTAAGTTGACTTTAACAAATTGCATTTGGAATTATGTAATGGACTTGCACAACTGACTTCGCTTTCAAAGATAAAAATCAGAATCACTTAACGCTAAATCATTTCAAATATGGACGTTACTTTCAGGACATAATATGCAAGACGGCTTCCCACACATTGGACCAGGGACTGAACGCGGTGATAGTTCAGTTGCATCTTGTAAGTATTCTCTAGATCATTATGTAAGTACTTTAGGTTGGGCGATGTCTGTCGACTGGCCCGAATGCATACTAAAATTACTAAGAATTTTATTGTGATCTGGAGGGTATTTCCGAAAAGGACCAGATAAATTTCTTATTTCTAGTGGATGTCCAACACTGGCCGGTTGCTGCTATCTTTCGAGACGTTACGTTTGGCAATAGAAAATAAACATTTACTCCGCGATTTTGGCAAACACTATAACCTCATTATGCATTTGGAACTCTGTCGTGTGATCCCCGAACGTTCTAACACTACAACAATAGCCATCACTCTAGGGAGAGTTTACTTTGTGACATACGATGAGTTAGTTTAAAGCCATACATTATTTACAAGATCTTTTACACGGAAATAACACGACACAGCCAAATTTTAATAAATATGATATTTAATATTGAAAATAAACCTGAATTATTACACTAGTCATAACAAAATTTAACAAGAACGTGAATAAATTTCTTTTATAAGATACTACTATGTACAACATGCAAGCCGGGCAAGACAAATAAAATAAAATGAACGTCCAACATTAAAATATGGATGGATTGTTTAGAAGCGAAAGGGACGACATTGGGCTAATTAGTATAGATTAAAAGGGCATTATAATTGTTATTGAAGGCTAATAGTCGATCAAATTGACTTCAGAATTGTCAAAGTTTTCAGTACTTAGTCATACATCTGCGACATTAAATTATTTACACTTTGACCTTGTTACAAGTGAAATAGTTAAAATAATTCAGCATACAGTATAAGCAAAATTCATTTGGACAACAATAACATTAGACGGCAATAATTTTCGAATGGAATAAAATGTGGACGAACATATATCTAATTGGACTATTATATACTTGATAATTTAAATTTTTAATATACATATATGCTATTTACAATATAAAAATCAACCAGTTCAAGTCTTCGATATGGGGAATAGATTCACTCCATACGACTGACGACGGAGTAGAGTTGCGATCGTCAAAGAAGTCTCAATGACAATTGCAAATAAGGACAGGTATAGCAGGACCTTGTTTGTTTCTACTCTGATTAAAAACTAAGTAAAAATCTGATAAAATTTGCACTCCGTTACAAAAGCAAGAAACATTAGGTCCGGAAGGAAGAATTATAGTTGTATTACAAAGTATTGAATAAGATTTATTCAGTATGAAAACTCACATCAGTTATAGCGAATATAGCTCTGTTTAATCAGATGGTCAAGGTATCGCTCTGTTAAAATTAATGGAAGAACAATGAAACTTAATATACTATTATGTAACTTAATATTTTGTATTTATTAACTACAATGAGAATGACTAAAAACAGAACAATAGTTACCTTAACCATGTGTAGTCACAACTAGTGTTCGTCTTGCCAAGTTGGCAGGCTACCGTTAGTGCATCATCGATGCATATTTTAAAAATAACGCGAATTTCAAGTTCGTTACCCGGCGCTTATTCAATTAGAGAACGAATAGCGAACTTTCATTTTAGTCCGAGTTGAGGTCATTCGTTAGTACGTATAGTAGTCCAATGACAATAAATTGTTGATTGGCCTGATTCATGCATATTTATTAAGGTTTTTTCCTTGTAAACTCGAGCGAAAATGTTGTTCACGATTCGCGTTATAGCTCATTGAAAAAACGCTCTAAGTGGAATTACAAGAAGTGTCAACATAGCAAATTACATTATGAAATCCACTTATCCTGCACAGAAATTGAATTTCAAAATGCATCTTCTATACCCACACAATTTAAAAAGAAAATAATCCAATTCAATAAGATACTTACACTTGAATACCTGCCATATGACAAGAACTACATACAAATCTGCGATACATTGTCCTAAAACGTTATTCAGAGACGGTAATCGAGTCCCTAACAACAGAGACGTATTACGATCAAAGTATGGAACCAATGCAGCTGGAACTGACAGTTCCACTACTTACTATTTGATGATATTTACAAAAGCTGCATTTCACAGAAATATATGGTGCCACGCATCGATCACAGATTACCATCCCTTGCAATCATCATAAGACGGGATCGCTATTCAAAATCCTTGTGATAAAACGTTTTGCAGTCAGCGCGGCTTTATCAGGACCGTTAAGAGTAAATCGAAGGCCTATCGTTATATATATAAAAAGCTTAACTCTGTCACTAAACGGGAGACACTGACTCGTATAAAAACTATAGATCTTATAATACAAATGTCTATGACCTGTTGAGATGCTCTGTGTAGGCGTGTTAGTTATATATCAGTACTAAAGGCAGCGAGCGGCGGGCGGCGAGAAACTCGAGTGTCAGTACGCTTGCGTTGTGCTCGCGGTCGAAACACGATCTGGTTTTAAGTTTCGCTGTAGACAAAAAACAATATATTAATAAAACATTCTTACTATCAATATTATAAGGGTAGTTTTGTATGAAAATCACTCTCAATTAAAAATGTTGGGACTTTATTGACTTTATTCTTGGTTTTTTTTAACCACAACGGGGAAGCTCTTCTCCTGCATCTCACCTGGTGGTAAGTGATGATCAGGCCAAAGGTGGAAGCGAGCTTCACCCGGAATCCTCAAGCTTAGAGGAAATGGCTATCTTAAAGTATCGTAAGCTATCGAAACACAACAATGCTGTTAACATTGTTGTTATGGCGACAGACTTAGATAAGATGGTGGTAGCTATAGCCAGGCGGACTTAGAACAAGCCCTACCACCAACCAAACCAAGCAGAAATTTTGCCTCCACTGGGAATCGAACCCGGGACCTCGGGGTCTGAGACAGGTGGTATAACCAATAGATCACAGAGGCGGTTATATTTTCGTAATGCTATTAACTAGATAAAAAAAATCCACAAATTTTCAGAGCCTAGTAATAGTAAAACAGTCAAACACATGCATTCAAGAAGTTGAAAGTAAAAATATTTGCATATCATTTCACACGTCTTATCACTAATTCACTAAACATCGTACGTTCGCACTGTGAAACCGATATCGATAACAATTGATAAGCTTGTTGCAATTTCAAAATGGAAGCCAGTTTTTACTCGACTGCCTAGAAGCTGGGTATTTAAAATATTATAATCTGGTCCATTTATCAAAAATATTAACTGTTCTAGAAACAATTAAAGCTGACAGATGTTATTGATTATAAATATTGTTATTGATATCGATTTATCAGTTAAAGACGAGACACCGATATCTATCTATAATTAATAATTATTTACTTATCTACTGAACAACACATTTTCCTAAACATACAACGTTTCGATCTACGGTGACATTACAATAACTTACTGGTATGTTTCCGTAGTCCGATACAGGCGATAATTGCGATACAGACTTGAAATAAATAAATTTAATTGAAGGGCCGCTTTTAAGATTTACAGAACAACTTCGGGGTCAATAGAGAATTCTTCTCTTTGATAACATCATCATCATAATCTATCTGCAATATATTTGAATGATTTATCAATAATACTCTAGCCCAACTAATAAGTAGGATGGGCATCAGCCTACAGTCATTTCAGTTATTTACCCTTTGACAGCAGCATGCCAAAAGGAACCTTGTAATAACGAGCATAAAGATCACTGTGATATTGGCAGTGATGCAAAATTAGAGGTAAAATAACTGTAAAAGGACTGCACTATAGTCCGCGTTATGTCCCCCTCTTTGTCATAGGAGTCACAGACAGTACGCTGTGCAGGGCCTGCATGGAGGACGACGAGACAGCAGGACATATTTATGCTGCTTCACTGCGCGGTGGTAGCCACATATAAGGGCAAAGTACTTCGGTAACCCAGGTATCCTACGTGGGATTGTCAGTAGCACCAAGACGTTGCTGACCATCTTGGTGGAGCTGGGGTGGATCGAATAAGCGATTTCCCACTCGGATGCAAAATACGCCCTGACGTGGAGTTGCGGAAACCAGCCCATTTAGCCTAATACGAACGCGCGATAATGAGATCTAATATCACTACAAATTATAAAACAAGTCCTCCGCCGCGTCTGCCTGTCTGTCTGTTCCCGATAAACTCAAAAAGTACTTCACCGATTTTCATGCTGTTTTCACCAATGGATAGAGTCGTTCTCGAGGAAGGTTTTAGTATATAACCGACATCCACGCGGGCAAAGCCGTGGGCATCAGCTAGTAGTTTATAATATTCCCACTGCTGGGACTCAGGACTCACAGTGAGAGGGAGGGGGCCGTAATCCACCAAACAGGTCCAGTGGGTATTGTTTGGTTAAAATTGGTTTAGGAAGAGTTATGTACTATTATATATTACTATAAAGGTAAAAAGGGGTAGAAACTCACCAGTTGATCGTACTGATAAACCATACGCTTGATGTGAGTGAGTTTACGATGCAGGTAGTTGACGCGCCGCCTCTCCTGTTTGTAACCGGAGTCGTTGTTCACGCGCCGGTATTCGTCAACGATGCGTTGTTCTATACTCTGTGGAAAAATAATAGGTCTATTAGGGAGATGGAAATATAGTATGTACAGTAAGATTCACGAAAGATGACCACGGCGCAGAAGGCATATTTTAGGTCCCTTTGGAGGTGCGAGGTGAGGCGCGGGCGGAATGCGCCAAGACCGGTGCAGAATGCGTCATGACAGGTACTGGTATTATATTATTTTGTCTTAAGTCTTTTCTTCATGAGTGTACGTGCGCAGACGGCCGCCATTTGTGGTCATCTTTCGTGAATCGTACTGTACTGAAGAAAATCCTGGTATAAATCATAAATAGTGTTTCATGGGACTTAACTTAACAAAATAACTGGCGAAATGTGTGTATACTAAAGGCACATTTCTTTCCAACCCTTTGGGGATTACAGGCGTGATGTTATGTAAATCATAAGAAGAAGTAAAAACCCGGCCGTAAAAATGCGTTTAAAGGTTCGTCTTGGTACAGCGTCGTCGCCTGTGTAAAGCTCGATTTGTCACATTTGCGTTTTCCCTTCATCCAGCTCAGTAACTTGACGTTTGCGTTTAATTTGATAGGGGATTATTTATTACAAAAGGAATAAAACCCCGCTATGATGCATAACAAATGGCACAACAATATCACTTACATTGATCGTGATCATAACAATGACCGCAAAATCTTGCGTCAGCAGATTTCCTCAAGAACGTTCTGGAACTTTCCAGATTCGACATAAGCTCGAATAAATTTTACATGATTGCAATCAGAGTTATCTATGTTCTTCATTACAATATTTATCACGTGAGTTGATAATCAGTTTAAATTTAAGGTTACATGTAAAATATTAGTTACGTAATTAAATTAAAACCACGCATATCTAAATTTCTTTATCTAGGAAAAGATACGATAGTCTTTTATCGCAAATTCATAGAATATAGTTGATAATTGGTTACTTATCGAACTCTCAATGGATCACGTAATTCTGAATCATATTTCAACTAGCGACCCGCCCCTGCTTCGTTTTTCCATAGATTATCTATAATCACAGGTTATGTATGCATTCATATTTTATCTCAACAAACAGTGCGAAGGGATTTCCTATTCGGGAAAATGAGAAACCTCCATACATACTCTTTCCCCTATTACCTTTCCACACCCCTAACACCTTCGATAACAAAGGAACTCTTGCGCAAAAATTCATCCTTCTAGATTCAGCGGATCCGTATTGGGGGAGGCCTATGTCCAGCAGTGGACGTCTTTTGGCCGAAATGATGAGGTCCAGCTGTTTAGGCTGTGCGTTATCTGCCAGTAAGTGAATGAATTCATGATTTTTGTTATGTAGAATTTTTAGTGCACCCGTCGAAGATTTTATATATTTTGAACTAGCTTTTGCTCGCGGCTTCGCCTGCGTGGAGGTCGGAAATTATCCCACGGGAATCTAATACCGGGATAAAAAGTATCCATGTCCCATTCCAGGTCATGGTCTACCCATGTGCCAAATGTCATCCAAATCCGTTCAGCCGATTTAGCGTGAAACCGAAACAAACAAACAAACTCTCTTTCGCATTTATAATATTAGTAAAGATTGGATTGGATAACAACATACCTGATGATGCGGCGACATCGGTTGCGCGCGTTTAAGCTCGGCTTCTAAGCGAGTAAACAGGGCAGCCACTTGCGCCACACGATTGTACAGCGACCGGTATTCCGTATACAGCTCCGCGAATTCGTTCTTATACGCCCGCCGAATATTAGAACTAGTGATAGGCGGATATTGCCTGGAAAGAAGAAAGGATTTGGTTATTGAAATACTCCCTAGCCTACGTATTTGTATCCTAGGTAATGTAAACTTATGTAAACGAAGTATTTACTATTCTATTGTGTTAAGTACCTGGTACTTGTTTGGCCTACACTGTCCTCCCATACCTACTAATACTGTAATTTGAAAATATTGTAAAAGCCAATTATTTTTAAAAGAGTAACCATGGAGTTTCTTGCCGGCTCTTCTCCATAGGAAAGGCCCAATTGGAGCCGTGCACCTAGCTTCTGACGTTTCATAAGTGCCCATGTAGGTTTATGTGAAATAAAATATTTTGATTCTGAACCTAAGAATGCTTTTATCAATCCTGGCGATTTTAAATGATTGCAATGGAACTCTCTTACTTTAGAAGCACTTCCATTTGTATGTTGTTACGTTATAACATTCGACCAATGTCAGCAATATGGACTTTGAACTTTGAAAATTGGAAATATTTAGGTGCAACCACTTTCTTCAAGTCATCCTGAAGTGAACGTTTAAATTTCGAAACTACGATAACCAAGCTGATTACAAACAAGAATACTCGAGAAACTAATCAAGATAACTAGTAAAATTACAAGTGTACTAGCTCCTACAGTGTCAATGGACCAGAATAAACTCTGACATTCACAGTCAGAAGATGTCAACAGCATTGCGATTTATTGAGAGACTACACCCAGGTGTTGATAAAATGCTAATCTCAAAGAAAACAGCCACATGTATGCAAGGCAATACTGTTCTTGGGACATCACACGTTTGCATTTCCCACGCAAATTATTGACGCCATCTTTGTTTGACTTTCATGCTGCGTTTAAACGACTCGCTAAAGTAGCGATCTCGTTTAGAATCAATTTCGGAATTGATTAATATTCTCAATACGTGTGAAAGATACCGTTCAAATTTAGTTCAAAATGTTTGTTTACCTTGAAATCCTTGATGATCTGGGGATAAAGAAAAACATGGAATGTATCAAATGCATACTATCTATAACAAGTTTACTTTTAAGACCAATTTAGGGAATGGTTTATGCTACTTTAAGAGATGGCGATGGGTTTGCAAACTAGTGTGATTTTATTGACTCTACACCTACGCCAATATAACTAAATACTCTATCAACTGTAAATACACCACGAAAGACCTTAATACCTTGGCCACGACATCAGCGCTCGCGCGACCTGCGTCTTGCGTCTGCGACCGCAGCGAGAACGAATATTAGAGGTTATTGAAAGCGTGCCATGAGTCGCCGTAGTGAGACTTGCGGTGCGTCTTGCGACGCAAGAGGGATCATTCGTGCGCCGCCCCGCGCCGCAAGACGCGTCCTATGTCGTGGCCCTGGCCTAAGTGTACGTTGAAATTATTATATTACTGATTTTACGTAAGTGTGTAATTCAAATTACCTTTCAATCTCTTCCAAATCAGTCATATTCTCATCAGGGACAGGCGGTAATTCTGTAGTATTTTCTAAAGGTTCATTATTTGTGATGTCTTTTTCTGAAAATAAAAAACCACAAAATTATTCTTCAGGTCCTGAAAAGTTTTTAATCATTACGTAAAAATCAAATAACGTTATGCACACTTTCAAAAAAAGAAAACAGAGCTATTTAATCAGGTGTCAGTCACCTGCGATAGACATTCGATAGGGCCATATGTTTGCATAAACTTCTTGCATTAAAAATGATATTTGTAAACTACGAGAACATAATCTCGCTATTTATATGCGATCCTTGTAACTGTTTATAAACAAGAACAGAATGTTACAAATATGATTATTAATGTAATAATTTGAACAGTTACTATGACCAAGTTTTTTTTACGGCATGAATAACGAATTAATGAGTTGCGCTAGCCTACAAAAAAAAAACAGAAATTAATCATAGCCTTATAACAACTCTCAGAGCATACAAATATGCTCTAAGAGTTATAAGGCTATGATTAATTTTGCTACCGTACATTCTTTCTAAACTTGTTCAGAGTAACTGTTTTCCTAATTCCACTAATGATCATTTGTTATACGTGTTTTTAAGTTACATACCTGTGATATTAGTTTGCTCTACTGGGGGACTACTTCTAAAACCGTTCGCCTTCACAGGACTGGGGCAGAGATCCTTAACAGTACTATAATTGAGGGTATAGCCATTGTCCTTTTTAGCTGAAAAGATTGAAAAGAACACATTATAACATTGTTTAAAAAAACCGGCCAAGTGCGATTCGGGCTCGCACACGAAAGGTTCCATTCCGTACCGTATTAAGTTCGAGCATGCCCTATAATTATTAACTTATTAATTTTTTATTATTTGTTGTTATAGCGGCAATAGAAATAGACAATCTGTGAGTATCAACCTATTACGGTTCATGAGTTACAGCTCGCTGACAGACAGATGGACGGACAGCGGAGGCTTAGAAATAGGGTTCCGTTTGGCACCCTAATAGGAAATTGAATGAAACTAACTTTTTTTATTAATCTTATTTGGTAGTCGCTCCAAATGCCAATTAATATTTTTTTAATGACCCATTGTCATTTGATAAACAATCAAATCTCTTGCTATCATACAGTTTCGTAGTACCGCCATCTTTGAGGTAAAGCGGCTAGTTCTATTTCCTGTAATAGACTTTAGCTGGTGTTTCTGACGTCATTTCCTATCCTCCATTATTGCGGGAGTAAATTATAACTATAATTGTATTTGTAAAGTATTTTAACATATTTAAGTTACACTATAATTGCAGCGGATTCTATTAACGTTTGTAAACCGATGGAAATGTTTTCGCAATTCGAACATTATTCAGTAATACGGACATTTGTTTACGTGTTCATTATTTTGATTCATACTTTTGTTTCTACACTGATAATATCTTTTACCCAGATGCGTTCGACATTTATGAATCGTGATTTCTTCAGTCACCTTATCTCACCTTTCGAAGACCTTGCTGCCCAAAGGCATGAACTTATCATTGAACCTTGGCAAGTTATACCTCTACGCTCACCGATTCAAAGGGTCGATGACATTGCCTACAAGAGTTTTATGATATAGATGAGAGTGTTCTAATACAACAGGTTACACTAAGATTCTGTAAAGGTCAACAACCTTGCTGAACCTAGTAACAAGGGGCATTACCCCCGATTTAAGGACTAGGGTAATTTTGAAAAGGTGGGGAATCAGTGCTTTGTTCTTCTAGAAAAGAAAACCACAATGAAATCTGAAATATTTTGTTCCTCTAATATCACTAGTGACCATGTGTGTACAAATGTACACGACAGCCTACTTTTTAATTATTTTGTCGTAATTCTTACCTAGCAGTCGTGAATACGACTAATAAAAGAAAGAATCTACCAAAGAGAAATATCATAGTGGCTTTTTCTCCCACCAGAGTCCCGAGAGATTTTTTGTCGCTGAGCTTACAGAGTAGTATAAGGTTCTGAGCAGACGATTAACAATAATATTTGTCCACGACGATAGGACGTATGGAAATCTATGTAATAACGCACACTAAGGACAAATAGATTGGCCGGTAATTTCTGCCATTTCTTTGTGTGCATTTCTGGCCGGAAGAGAAATAGTCCATCGTCTGCTCAGCGTTTTAAAAGTGGACTCACCATTGGTCCGCTCATCCTCGTTATCGGAGGCCTGTCGCTCGCCGGAGGAGGTGGTGGCGTACCCAGAAGAGGGCGGGGAGGGCCGGCGGTAGTGAGAAATGCGCTGCTTCTTGGCGGCCGGCGGCTCGTCCGGCACCAGCGCCGGCAGCACGGACACGGCGCCCGCGGCGGCCGCGCCGGGCGCGCACGCCGGGCCCGGCGCCGGCGCGCCCGCCGCGCTGCTGGGCCGCTTGCCGGCGCTGGGCGACGCCCGCGGGGATAGAGAGTTCGCAGAGTCGCTGCTTAGCGGTGGCGTTAGGTTTTGAGGTTTCCGCCTGTGGGGTAGAAAGGGTGGTGGTGAGTTTAGTGGCTTTTCGTGACGAAGTAGAAAAGGTGACGATCAGTTTTAACGGCTTTAGCAAGTCGAACTGCCGATCTATTCTAAAAAAACACTGAAAACTTAGGTGAAGTGAACTCTCAATACTGCATCAGTTGGAATGACAGCTCACTTCACGAAAAGATGAGATTTTTATAGAAGAACCCTGCTATGCCATCGTATTTTGATATTTAGTATCTGTGAAGTTATTGCATCGTCTTTTGTTTTTCCGGAAGTTAGTACATCACGATGATAACAAAGAATTTATATAGCTCTCATTTCCATTTATTTGCAGGTGTAATCTCGACTGAAACTGGAGGTTATAGCTGTTTATGTTGGTATGTTTTCGAAGAAATGGTTGGAGATAGCGTCATTTTATTTATATGTAGATAAGTACATGTAAAGAAAATTTCGTTATCTATATATAATCAAGCTTGGCAATAACATAATTCAGTTTAATTGCTTTGTGTACTACACTGGGAAAACAATAAATAACATCTTTATATTTATTTAGATTCTCTACAACATGACACAGTGTATCAAATTCAAGTACAGTATAACTATTTAATTTTATTTGATATGGTTTTGATATTTAATTAATTAAGAATGTTCGAGAACTCACATTGCACTGGCATTGGACTATTAAAATATGTTTTACTTACTGGTTTTTTGCAGGAAGTATTTACTTCCTGAATTCCTTCATAAAACTTACCTTATATGTTATCTAGGATACAATCTAACTTTTACTTTTACTAAGTTTTAATGGCAAAACTGTGTTATGCTGGGTTAAGCCATCTAGCAGTATTATTTTGATGCTACTTCAGTGTGAGAAAGAGATGGAGCTATACAGGACGTCTAGCTCCATGTCTTTCCCATACTAAAGTAAGATTAAAATAATACAACAAGGCGACTCTGTTTTTTGCCCGATTTGAGTAGTAAAAAGATCGACAGTGCTTTAGAAGGCCAACGAAAGTATTGGCACATATTTATAAGCCTTCCATGGCCCAGTGTGTACCCAGCAAAATTTCGGACCAATCTTTTGCTGAATTTAGTAAGAATTAGCGTGTAAACAATACCATACCTCTTGAGCATACGTTTCTCCTCCTCAGTATAAAAAGGCCAGTCCTCGTTGACGTCATTCCAAATGTTTCTTTTTAAGTGGTAACAGTTATCCTTGAGCGTACTGATTGAAGGCAAAATCTTGTTCACCAAACTGCGCTCCTTGTCCTTGATACCCTCTGTAATTGTATGGCGAGCGTTAATCAAGTGGAGTGTGTGCGAATGCACAGGGCGCTCGAAATCTCGACTTACCACTATAAAGCCTCGCGTACAATTCGGGCTTCTTGAAGGGTTTCAATGCTAATAACTGTATAAGTCTTTCTCTGTAATAGAAGAAAACACATATGTTAGTTGTGGTAATATTAAAATATAAAAACGAATAATCAAATATATCACTACATATTATTACAAAAGTCTCCCCACTGCGTCTGTCTGTCTGAACGCGTTGAACTCAAAAACTACCAAACAGGTTTTCATACGGTTTTCACCAATGGACGGAATGATTCATGAGGAAGGTTTATGTGTGTAAATCATTAAGGTTTTGTGCTGAAATATGATGATTGTTGAAAATGTCGGAAAAAATCATGCCGACTGGGAGCTACACTGATAAGGATGGTTATTGAATGGCCAAAAGTGCATCAGCATTAAAATAATTCGGTATCTTATTGATAATTTCGCTTTTCAACGGATTATAAACGGGGATTTCCTAATTGAAGTTTGTAATACCCATTACTTGATTATGTTTATGGGTATTTTCCTAAACATTGAGTACTACTGTACTTTCCGGCGGATGTTATAGAAGAAGATTGTTGCTTTCTTTTCTGTCTTTGACTGTAATACACGAATATCTTACTGCTTCGTTACCTACTAAGTGCGGATTTCACCAATGAAACTGAACGCGATCAGCACTTCTAAATATCAAAGCTGTTAGTGTCAATATTCCATAACAATTTTGACACTGACAGCTCTTGAACTCTGTCCACGGCCTACCACCACCGCTTACAGCACTATTATTTTAATCTTACTTCGTGGGGGAAAGAGATGGAGCTATACGTCCTGTAGAGTTTCATCTCCTTCCCACACTGAAGTAATATTAAAATAGAACTGTTGTAAGCGGTGGTGGTAGGCCCCCAGATGCTGAACGCGTTCAGTTTCGTTGGTGAAATTCACCCTTAGTCATATTTCGTTTCTTGTGTTGTGTTTCTAATGTGTTTGTTTGGGTGTTGTTTCTGATGTTTCTAACATTAAGTGTGTCGTGTTGTGTCGTGACGCGAGATACACCAATCAAACGAATATGTTCAGGACTACGTCAAACAACGAGTTTTGATTGGCTAACACTGCGTCAGAAGGCGTCTCCATAAAACACAGTAATAGAAATCCGGCGAGTATTCTACAATCTATCTCACATCGCCGATTCTTCGACCGAAAAGTTCAAGGTAACCTCAGTCAGATATGGCAACATTGTCAGCTAAGAATATCATGAAAAAGTGAACTAATTATTCATTATTAGAAATATTGAGAAGTGGAAATCTCCTCGTGAGCTATTTCCATAGTACAATACAAACAATTTATGTTGTCCTTGACTCTGACTCATGTAATTATATTGAATACTGTTCAGCTACAAGGAAACAATATGAAGGCATAAGTCAATGTGTTCATCATTTGTTTGAACACAAAGAAATGCTTCACTCGTTTCAGCACCAAAAAGATATATCGCCTAAATTGGTTAAAAAGAGGTAATGTTGTAGTGTCGAACGTAATTAAGTACGTTTCAAACAAGTAAAGTTAGATTTTTCACTAATGCGATGAATAATTAAAAGTAACATCATGATTATAATTATAACAAGGTCGTAATCGTACCGTTTCATAGACACATTTTTTTTTTGTGTACCATTTTGTGGAATATAATATTTGTTAACTAAAAATATTTTGTACATAATAATGTAACATAAACCGCCTGTTCCTTTGTGTATCAGCCGCAAATTATCACTTCGGTTTTATTATGATAACGATATGACAAAATTATCGTAAGACCGTCCTGAAGCGTCACTATTTTGTGTATCATTAAAATATGAAATAGAATATGACCCTTACGTAAGTAATTTGTTTTATTACGAGGAAGTTCAGAATATATTAATTTTAATCATTAGGTAATTGAATTGCTAATTATTCAAATAATGCAACAATCTGAAATAATGACATTATTATACAATATAATATTGTGTAAGTTTATGAAAATTCAAATGATTAAGCTTCAGTATGATGTCATCATCATAGGTTATACCCACTCAAATTCCAGGTAATGTTTCATACGTAACGTTACGTAAACAACTATATATTCTACGTACATGCATTTGCATGGTTGCAGTTCAAATTATGATGGTAGTGCGCAAAAGAGAGATCATAAAAGCCTCACGTAGACGCCCCTCCATTGACCTTTTTGTGTAGAAGTGGTAGAGAGATAGACTTTCGCCTCCATAAAATAACGTTGGTTGTCTTCCAAAATTGTAATTAACAGGGAAGTTAATTGTTTAGCAGTTTGACACACTGCAAAAATGTACCATCCCATGCGACTGTAGAAGAATGACAATTCTGATTTGAATTAACGGAAAGTTTGCTAAACAATAATTTCCCCTGACTTGATATGTTCCTACTGTGCGAGCTTACAACAGTCATGCATAACTTACTTCAGGGACCGCCTAGTGAGATCCGGATTAGGGGGTAGCCGCTGCGGCTGGTGCGGGTTGGGCGGGTGTTGCGGGTGCTGCTGATGCTGGGGGTGTTGTTGATGCGGCGGGGCGGCCGGCGGGGGTTGCGGGCGCGATGCGGGCGGTACAGGCCGTTCCGCTCGCTCGGGCCTTTCCACCCGTTCGGGCCTTTCGGGTCGCTCGGGTCTCTCGGGCCTTTCAGGCCGTTCTGCCCGTTCAGGCCGCTCGGGCCTTTCGGGCCGGTCGGATCGCTCAGCCCGCTCTGCTCGCTCAGCCCGCTCAGCTCGCTCAGCCCGCTCGGCTAACTGGGTCGCTCCAGCGGCCGAGTAAGGATGCGCTGTGCGCACTTTGACACGACGTCCGATGTCCGTCTGATTAGGTTTGATCACGCGGGTGCTGGAATAGGACCATTTCAGTGAGTTTAAGCGGACTTGCAAGTCGAAAACTCGAAAGTTTTAAATTTGAGTGAGGGAGATTAATAGTGACTATAAGATCTAAGTGTATTCCTATTGTTAACGTTACAAAATACATTTTTTCCAAATTGTATGATTTCAATGACGTACAAATCATAGGTACTTGAATCCTTTAATATTTTGATTTGATAAGCTTTTATTTAATCAAGTTTCCTATTTTTATTCTTATTCCATAATCAATGTTAAAGCTATATCTAACATAGAAGAAGGTCAAATTAATGTCAGATACAAGGCAAAAAAGTCCAGAATTTCCCGGAAAATAACTGACAAAATGACTCTGAATTAAGTAAAGGAAATTCAATTTCAACTAACTTGGCAAGCAAATAAAGGTAAAGAGGCTTTAACGAAGTGTCGATTACACTTTTAATAACTTTATCGAAGTTCATTTTGAGAAAATCAACTAATTAAGTTAATTATTGCTCTTGCTTTAAGACAGGACCTCTCGCCCTTTGTTCTATTTCCAACAAAAGCGAAGGAAGTTTCTAGGTTAATTGACTACACGTGCAAAAACGTGAGGGGTGCAAATAGTGCAGAGGATACTGACCATTTACTCTGCTCCGCGGCGACTGTTCTCGCCATACGGTCCTTGGTGGCCTCGTACGAGTCGTCATTGGCCTGGACACGCATTCTGCGTGGCAGTGGCCCGCACGACTCCAACCGCCGTGCGCCGCCACTTCGGACGCACTCGAACGAACCCTGGAACACAAGAGGATGGCTTTAAAACTGCAGCTTGGGTAAGTGCTGGCCAGTGAGAATAGCCATCAGGGAACAACAAAGACATTACTGGTCACAAGTCATTACTAATTTGTCACTTTCCAGCTAAGTGGTTTTCCATTGGTATCGCAGTTTGCTGATTGGAAAAGGTCATGTCAAGCGATGCCATAATAACGACTGACGACAGCTCAGTGAATTTTTTCTTTTAAAATATTGCTCAGTTCTACGGACAAGGCTGTTCAATTAAAAGATTTGCTCGCCGCGGAAATTAAGTTTCTTTCTAATCTCATTAAAATCCAAAGCCTCTTTGTTTAAAAGAAACCTTGCAAATATAATTTACCAAGAAATTCTGCTGTAAGTCTATTACTGGAAACTATTATTTCCATTCCATTTCCTAAAATATCATTAAGTATTTACTGGAATTTGATCGTATACCGAAAAAATAAAGGCGAATTGCCTTACTATAAAAGCTTTTTCCGATGCTTTATTGAACGCAGCTCGTGGGAGGGTGAAATTACTACGCCCACGCGAAAAACGCTTATAGAGGCGATGAATCGTTTCGGCTATTTGTGATGTTCCACCTAACACCTTTAGGGTTAACAGAACAGTGTCTCGTTACATGTTGGGTGAATAAAATTCTTTAAACGGTAAAACAGGTTCTTACAACTAAGATCTAATCATACACTAGACGTGTTCCAACAAAAACATCTGGCTCTATTCCTGAAGAAGAGAAAAGAGTAAATAATTTTGGATTACAAATTAAAATGCAGCTACTTCATGATGCAACGTGTGCGTTCTGCGACTGAATTCGCGCTTTCTAACGGCTATTGGGTAACGTTCTTAATACGGCCCGTACCACCGCATTCCGAGTCCACATGTTTTTTTTTTTTGCGAATCACTACTGAAGTATTAATATACAGACTTACAGAATTACTATATAGATTTCTTGATAATGTATACTAATAGTACGGAAGTTTGTAAAAGATGTCGCGTCATAATGTACAGTGTCGTGCCAGCGTTCTTGTCATAAGAGTCACCACGATTAATTTTAGTTCTAAGATAACTTTAGTTTTAAAAATCTATTATTTGTAATGTCATACAATGATTAGACAAAATACTTAATGTTTTTTTTTATTCGTTACCAAATCACTGATCTATGTATAATTGAAGTCAAAATAACTTTACCCAAACCGTCTACAATGAATACCTGTCAGTCCAGCACATATTAAAAATAAAATATTTTGACGTGGTCCCACGAAAATATTCAGGGCATAGTAAAGGCGGCACACGTAAGTTTACTCTTACGAATTTGTCGGTCACGCAATTTATTATCGGTTGCAACTGTTCCGCGACCCACAAACCCACGAACGCGTCACAGCAAGGGAGAACCATGGAGAATAATAATCACCAGCCATCTTGAACAGCTGATTAACACATCGTAAATTATATGCTTCAATTTTGATCTGCGTAAGCAACATTGAATGTAAGTCGTCAAGTTTCTTATCTCGGTTAGGTCGTAAAAATTGACCGAGATGTGTGAAAGACGAAAGCGTGTTTGTGTATAACACATACTAGTATACTACTCAGTTGCCAAGGGCTTTGTGTTGTTAACCCAACATACGATTTATGTATGTCAAGAGCCTGATAAAACAGCGCAATATTTTATAATAATCGAAGCTAACATTGAATGGAAGGTGTAACGGTATACAATATGACGAAAAACCACAAAGACAGAAGATAATTGAAAATAACATAATCAGCGGAAATGTATCTTAAACAAAAATAGGCTATCTCGTTTCTTGTCATGGATAGAAGAGCAGTATAAGACATAAAGTACCACCCACTTATATGATAAAAAAATAATACAAAAACCGTTTCTGAGAAGAAAACACAAGTGGTAAACTTCGAAGCGTTCTAATAACGGAAGAATATTTTTTATTGCCTGTTGGGCCTGCTCTTGACCTCGATCTCGCCTAATGGAACTTGGTTACCGTGTAACAAGTGCTAATGAAGTCTCCTTCATTAAATAATCATTATCAGCCACAGGCCAACATCACCCACTGCTGGGCATAGACCTCTCTTTGCTTGTCCCAATCCCCACGCTCCTGTGGTAACAACTTATCAAGAGTATCCTCCTTTTAATGAAATACTTCTAGCTTCTAGCATATTCTTTATTACCATAGAGGCCGTATAAAAATGTCCACTGCAATTTATAATCAGGTTTTCAATTTTGTCGTCTGATGTGACCTTGATATTTGTTAAGATTATTGAAGTACCTGTATACTTTGTTTATAATAAAGAAAAGCTCGTTTACACATGTAGGAAAATGCTAATTCACTTCTGGAAAAGGTTTAAAACTTAAAATGTTTTAAATTTTCCATATTTTCATCACAATGAACATTGAGAAGGCAAGGGATTTAGATTTGTCGTTAATGTAGCACTTTTTATCCATTACAAAGGAAACATAACAAATAAAGTTAAACTAGATCATGTGCAAAATAATTTCTATAATGTGGAAAAGATAAAAATCCAAATAAAATGGAGACTATTGGCTATACTTGTTTGATAATACCCGCATGTCGCAATAACCTGTTTTTATCAAGGTGATCTATCTGGGATGTGCTTAAATATGCTATTTCTTACAATATTATAATTACAAATTATTTTTGGGTGATTCTCCTAAGAGACAATATAATTTTACCAAACGATATAGATATAATTGAAAACGAAGAAAATAAAATTGTTAACATTGAATGGGTCAAGGAATTGCTACTACTTATATAGCATTAGAATCTGAAGAACCAAGCAAAAGTTTCAGTGCACAACAAATCGATTTGTAATCTGAGGATCACTTTAATTTGGAATGTTGGTCACCTATGAGTGTCAAATGGTTTGCGTTGCTCATGACACACATAATAGCCCGTAGATGTCAACTAGACTATTGAACATAGGCCTTCCGCATACACAAGAACGAATGTTCTTGGGGGAATCATGTCACAGTTATCATGCTTGACACGTGCTTGGAGATCGCAGATATTATCAGTCTGAAGTAGATGGTGCCAATACACCTGATAGAAATCTTAAATTACCTGTTACCGATCAAAATGGTTAGCTAAGATATTCTGTTCAGATCATTTACTAGCAAGAGATCATTGTAGGTCTTAGAGATCATTGTACTTCTAAAGACTAAGTTAAGTATGAACTGATTGGTTACCTGTGGACCCTCCATCTCTGCATTACTATTAAAGCTGAAGTGAAATGTAGCCTCGCCTGATTGGCCATTGCCACTGGCTGGCGCCGGAATGGAGATTTTCTGAAATAGGGAAAAACACCATGTTAATTACTGAAAGAAGGTGAGAAATGAAAAAGCCCTAAATTAAGCAATTATTGCATCAGTATTCTTAGGTGAGGCTCTTAGGCTGCTTCGATTGAATCATTGCATAAGGTAAGAGTTTAAAGCCAAGGTCCTGACAATATAAATAGAAATTTGAAGTATTCTTTATGAATAACGTCATCTCACAAGTGTGTCCTTATCAACAGAACAAATGTAAACAGTGCCATTCAGTTATAGCACGTGACATCTTTATGAAGACATTAAAATATCTGTTGACACACATCTGAATTCTGCTCACGGTATCAACAATTGGTTCAACAAAAACGGTCCTTGGATTTGTTACACATGTAATTATTCCAACCAAGACCATCTCACTATATCGGATACCTGTATAATCAAGTAATTTTTTACAGTGCCCTTGAGCACTATCTCAGGAACGCTGTAGCCGTAGTAATAAATATTTATTTAATGTTTTCGTTTTTATAGAGCAGAAATAGGATGTACGCGGAACGTGTGAATAATAGTTAAGTCGTATAACATGATGATGAGTGACGTAAGTAAATGATAAACAAATGTATTTCGGCGAGACTGAGCAGTACCGAATGTCCAGACAACGTTGTGCTAATCGAAGGAAAGAGTCTGAACCACTATGCAGCACGTAAATAATTTGAAAAGAATCTGCTTTATCGCGTGTCTAAGATGTTAGGAGTTTCAACGTGGGAAATCTGGCACGAGATCGCTGTGTGAATCACACAAATAAAATGCCAAATTACTATGGGGGCTGTTTGACGAAATCAAGCATCATGCATACTGAGAGACCAGTGTTTTATTGTATTACATACACTTATCCACCTGCTATGCGATTGCGCGTAGTTGATAAAAGAGCAAAGTAATCCCATGAGAAATCTACGACGTTTCTTGTTACATTTCCAAATAAGGCTGACCTGGGCCAGTAGGCTTAACGCAATTGCAACCGCGTACGTACATATGCGTCCATAGACGTACACAACTCAACAAGTGAGTAATGACTTTCATCGTCTGGTATGGCAACGTCGCGACTACGCAGCCGATGAGCGTATCATACCGTTTCACCATTAAATACATCATGTTTGTAAATAAATGAAACTTTACAAATTAATATTTTGCCCATGGTATTTGTAACAATATTAATACCTGTATCAGTATACGAATATCTTTAAAACAAGACTCAACTTTCGGAATCTGTTTATTGAGGTCGCTACGAGTTCTTCATGGTTCGCTACGCAGTGCCAGAAAAAACAAATGAACTCGATTTATTTTGTCCAGATTTTCCACTTCCCTTTCACAGACACTACAGAAATGAGTTTCTTTTTAGAGTGACTGATGATTCATGACTACAAGATGACCCTTTTTGACGCAAAAGCGGCGTGTTTGCCAGCGGTGTGTTCTATTATAAAATAGTGTACAACAGCAAGACTAGTGTCCAGGCGTGCCTCATTTGGTGACGCGCGTGGCCGCGAGCCGCCGTAAGGTCGCGGCTG
This sequence comes from Lithophane socia, assembly GCA_947522985.1. Classification (NCBI taxonomy): domain Eukaryota; kingdom Metazoa; phylum Arthropoda; class Insecta; order Lepidoptera; family Noctuidae; genus Lithophane; species Lithophane socia. Next base: position 7,177,910 of record OX383267.1, read on the forward strand.
GCGATGTGTGCCAGCACCACAATGCCAGGCAATTAACCTATTAAAGAGTGCGCCACGAAGCGGACACCGATGGAGCAATAACCCGAAAAGTCCCGCCGCTAACCTGTTAACCGATACTCAGATTGCTCATTACACCCTTCCTAGTTTTCTTCTAAGGTTTATTCCCTGAACCAGCTGATAAAATGCGGCTGAGGCAATGACTTGATTAGGTAACAGAGTATTTTCCTGCTCGACTAACGTGACTAAAGCCTGATTACTAAATCGTAAACTACTGTAAAAATGTATATACAGATAAGTAGTATTTGTAATATATTATATTTTTAGCCAGTTATCGTTTTCTTCGCAATATGCTGTAGAATCTTTACAAGTATTCCATAAAAACTAAGTCAATAATGTACAAAGCGTCGTCGTCCATCACGCGATTCAAGTCTGATAAACACAAGGTAAAGGCATAGAGCATAATATGGAATTATGGAGCTAATGAGGAAAAAACCCGCTACGAGCGGTGCGGGCAGCAGACACTGCGGGGGAGTGCGGGGCGCGGCTTTCTCTGCGGTACAGCCGACCGATATAAAGAGCGCCTCGCGATGGAACACTTCGGCATTCGGTGAACAGCCGTCTCGCCCGCATCGCCTGCTTCTCCTTCCATGGTTCCCTGTATTGTTTTGGCTTGCTGCTTTTATTGACCGATTTTTGTGATTGTCACTAATACAATAACATACACGATTAGATAGTTATTTATAGGTAAATAGTCTAACCATCTGCAAATAGTATCATGTCAAGGTCGTTAGTTTCATTGTGTCTTCTGACGAAGGTCGGCCAGTGCGCCTCGTTTGGACCGGAAAATAGGTGTACACGAGGAAATCCGTCGTCCGTTTTTCAAGGCATTATTGAAATGCCTCCTAGTCGATTACTCTGTAGGTGTCTTATCAGACTTCACATGCCAGCTGTGCCAGTAAATCTTTTGATTACGTCACCCTGAATGCGTAAACAGCTGTTTTCAGCTGGATTCTTTTGATTTTTTTGGGTCGTGGTAGGGGATTTCTTTATTGTGTATTGCCCGTCGTGCGCAACGACTGTGGCTTTTGTTGGTTACCTAATTTCACAGCAAGCGGCGAGCGGTACACAGGCTTGCGAAGTGAGAGGCCGTCACAACCGGTCCGTTCGGCTCGCTCGACCGAGAGATATACAACTACGTCGCAGATAGTGTTCTCGGTTGCGGATCGGCTTATATGCTCACACATATAAAGAAACATTTAAGCCGCTTTGTTTCTAGGTAATCGGTCAGAAAGCATTGAAAGATATAAAATACATAATGTATTTTACAATTCCACGGGACAAACCCGGACGCAAACCAGCGGTCGTGTGCCCCAGCCTCGAGTTAACGTGTTGTATCTTATTGACGTAACATCGCGGAGGTGGCACTGTGCGTGCGATGCAAATTGAACTTTAAATATAGCCTGTTGTTGGTACAATATTCGTTCTACCGATGTTGGCATACGTCAGTAGTGTACGATAATAAATGGTTCACTTCAACACGAATCGTAGCGGGAAATCCACGCGACTGGCTTGTGATCGCCACCATGTTAATTGCTTGCCGACTTGTTATTTTCTTTACTTTATATGATAATGTGTATTCGCAATAATTATTGCTTAGTTGTTTACAGTTCAACCTTCAACCCAGAATGTGCTGGACTGGAATCAAATGAAAAAGGAAACAACAAACTTGAAAACACAAAGAAATCTGACAAGTCAAACTACAATCTTCCATTTTGTATAATTTAACCTTCAATTTTAATACAATGCAGTGGCAGGAAGTAAAACATTTTTAGTTACAAATGGAAATTCCACTTTTTAGATAAATACAAAGAGCCATTTTAATTTATCCAAGTAATATAATTGCAATTAAGTAATTCCTTTTGCTATCGCGTACCTACTCATATCAAGGAGTTATCAAATTTAAATGTATCGACCGGCAAAATTATCGCGTAGTTGAAAAAAAGATAACAAATCGATTGATCAGTTGAACAATAACCAAGAACGAATCTGATCTCAATATTAAATGACCGCGTGCCCTTTGAAAGGCAATAAAAAGTGTTACAAACCTGAACTAGTACCACAGAATACTGTCAATCTTGAGACTATCTACAAAATAAGGAATCGTAAGAAATAAGTACTAGGGCTATTTATAAATAAACATACGAATGTAAACGTTCAAGTAGTTGACGTGTTGATAAACAATGTTCTGTTTGAACAAGATGTTTTTCGTTTTGATGATACGGTACGAAAGGAGTGTCAGGAAAGGAAATTTTTAAATCCACTTTATGGAGAGCAGAGAATTTGGCAATGCGTCCGCGGAAGAAATTGTTCTAACACAATTTACTAACGGTAATAGTCACTTTCATCGCAGCAGACACATTTAAAGGCGAAGTGAGTGGCCAGTTATTCGTGAGGTTTCTACGATACTATTTGCATATTCGCCGACTTTCTAATGGACGATGCGGCCGCTCTTGTCGCAATCGTCGGCAGCGGTGAGGTAACACTGATTCATTTAATTATATACTATACTTATGTTGAAAAAACAGTATTCGAGTCTCGCGCATTGTTGCCATTGAACACTGTTGTGTATGCCAGTCTAGCTTGGGTTTTTTCGCTCGATCGGCGCACGCTCATTGGTCGCAGCGCCATTTATTAAAAAGTCGCGTTCGAAAACCAGAATACCTTGTCTCTACGTATATTCGATCGATTAAGATTTAAGCCAAGCAATCGTGCCACGAATCTACCGAAACCACCGAACCGAATGATTTCAAACTTAGCAATTTTGCTGTTCTTAGCAAACACCTAGCACTGATACGGTTGCGAAAATTTTGCGGTTGCAATACCTAATCAAACTTTGTCTTGTCGACAAATAGGTAAATTCTATTTTACGTAAAGCTTCTATTGCGGTGAATGAACTATGTTAATTATTTGCGCGTGGTAAATGATTAGATTAGTACACCCAGGCCACTTGAGCGTGTATTTTGTTATCGTAGCTTCCTATACTATAGATACTGTTGATTACGTCAAACTTGAGATTATTTCTTTGGGCGTGACAATATATAATACAGTTTTGCTCAATGTTACATTGGATAAAAACATTGAAGTATAAATTATGTGCGTTGCATTGTAAATATCACGAGCGCTGCGGTTGACGGGTGGGCCTTTGCAAGGATTCATTCTGGTGCCGTTCTCCTTCGCGGCGGCCGCTCGCGACCTTCCGCCAGAGGAGGGGCACCTCTCACCGGCGACGTGACTGCAACCACGGCCTTACGTCGCGAGGCTGTATCGAAACCTCTACGTAACGAAGCTCTTTCCAGCCGCGGTTACTCAACGCCCGATAGTTCCGTCGATACATAGCTACATACTTGCTTTGCCGTATAAACCACCAACAGATCACGTGATTACCTTGCGTAACGAATTATTGCCGGCACACCTTTTGATACAACGTGAAATACATAGAAATCTTTCATTATTGAGACACATAATAATGGTGAAACTATTACTTCAGTTGCGAAAACAGAATAACATCAGTTAAGGTTCCAAATATCTAATCATAAATAACAACAACCAAAACGTCAAAAAAACCAGATTGCGAACAGATTCAAGATACTTAATAGTTTGATGATAATTATTATGACGACGATGGTTAAGTAGTACGTATGAAAACATGATTCTAGAGATCGCTCAATCAAAAACAATGGTAAGTAAAAGGCGAATGGATGTTCCCACTGCGTGTAAGACCGAGCCATTGTACAGAACAGTCAACAGTTACTTTTACTAACTATCATCAGAATAACAACTTATTGTTTCATTTTCCACAAACACATTAACCAACATTCACCCACGCATTTAGGCCGTGTGGTAACTACACTAATAATGTAATAGGACAAAAAACCATACACATATATCTAAACTATACATATAAGATATAATATGGCCAAAACCTCTCTAGGTGGCAGTCTTACAAGAACTAGCCATAGAAATGAAGATGTAAAACATACAAAATACGAAAAGTGCAGTTTCGTAAGTTCGCAGTTCCCCGCAAACTTTGGCAAAGAACTAAATCGAGGCCTCATTACAGATTAGCGGCCAATGCAATAACAATGAAAGAAAAAAGAACAACAAGAATATATCGTCACAAATAGGATGTTGACGCGATTGGTAGATATCTTGCTTGACGTCACAATATTAGGGCAGGAGAAGCACTTGTAGCTCGTAGTGTAGTAAATTCTGAGAAAATGACGTGCTTATGTGCTCCACATGATTTAATATTCGATACACCTCACGTATATTTTGCATGGACGGTTCTTACTCTACCTACTAAGATTATTCATTTCCGATAATATTATAATAATGAAGTTCAATCAATCAAAAGAAAACTTTTTGGATGTTACCTCACGTAAACATACATGAAAGGAACAATACAAATACAACAAAGATACTGTATATTCAAAACAAATAAGAGGCAAAGCAATGAATTTATGAGATTCAACGCTTCAAAATGTAGCATACTGATGCGAAAGGGGATTGACCGAGGTTATTTCCCTCAGGACTCGACGCCAAGAAAGAGGTTAACCGGAAAAATAAGCTCGTCTAATAAAAGTCAGATAAGTCACGATTTACTTCATGAATAAGGTTTACCCCGGTGATTTCTAGTCATTAATTTAGAGGACAGACATTGTTCAACATGACACCAATAAGATATTTTTACTTTTAATTTAATTTTAATGTAGTTAACAGTACTTCAAGGCAGTCGAAACTGTCGATGCAGTATCTGACGCACAATACAACGACGAGACCAGATAATGTCGCAAGTATTTAGATCAAGGTGCGAAACACGCGTTCGAGAGTCGAGATCGGATCCGAGGAATTTTTGTTGAAGATCACGCTCGCGCTCATGTTGAAGCGCATAAATTCATAATGCAACCAAAGCGGAATATACAACAGTAGAAATTAATGTATAAAACAAGAAATCCACACACGATTCAATTGAATATTAAAACGGAAAACAATTACAAATACAATCAAAAGGGAAATTCTCATTGCGACGAGCTAAAAATGGCGAATTCAGATATTATAGGGTCACGAAGGGGACAAAGTTATACTTTAAATGGCATCTTATCGAAACCCGGTGTGGTGTGTATGAGATAAGACAATGTACAGCTGATAGTAACAACAATAACATTATGTTATATACAATCAGCGAAAGTACTCGTAATTTCGAGAAGCCTGGTATTATGACTAAGAGTAAAACTTAACACTGCAGACAAGTCAAGACTGCGATATTAGCATTGGAACTCGGAAATAAGATTTTCAAGAGTGCAATCCGCCGGAGAATGAGTTGTGTGTGAACGTTGGATCCAGAACAATCCAGTATTATAGACGCGGCGCCGACGCGACGTGACGCCGGCCACGCCTCCGACGCTACGGGTTTATATTACGTCTGCTACCGACGCAATTATTGATGTAGAAGGAACACAAAATCTATACAAGCCCTACTGACATTTACAGTACGTTTGAGATCATAAGGAATTTGTAGCCCTATAGACAGATAAATATACACATTACGTTCTCTAAAATTATGGCTGGTGTCGAAGCTAACAATAGGTTGAGCTAAATGGTAATAGCCTAGTAAGTATATTATGAGAATTGGCGAAGTTCAACTAAAACAAAGGTGCAATGAGTAATTAATATCTTTGTTGTAACCAAGTTTGAAGAACTGGCTATATATAGGTACAGAAATCGTTTTTAGGGTTTCTTTGATTGTTTCGCTGAATTGTATTGGACCAGGGGTGTTTTTTTATTTTAGAAATGACTCATGTCACAAAATTATAATATGAAGTACCAAAGTGTTCTGGAACAATCCGTCAACTATCTACATAATATCAACAATGCCAACAAGGTTGTAAATAAATTAGGCATATGTCAATGATAGTTTGAGACTGAAAGGCGAACAGCGACGGCGCACAACACACACAATAAAGCCGACAAATTGACTGCGAAACCACGCGCAGTAGCTGAATTCAGTATGTTGTAGCCGAGTAGGTGCGGCTTTATTGTTTCCAGGCGGATATGCTCCCGACCAAATTATCGTATGTATATGATAACTAAGATTTGTGGACAGATCAAATTCTTTACAAAATCACAATGATCAATAAATGGCAATTGAAAATAAGCCTTCTAAACTTGAGACGACTTTGGTCGAAGCTGAAACTTGAGATATTGTTATAAATGCAAAGGAAGGTGTAACTAGAAAGCCTGAAGAGAGGTTAAAAGATCGGGTTAACATTAATTGTACTTTAATGTAAACTACGATTATGCTGATGTCTTCTGTCCAATTGAAGTATATGAATTAAGCATTAGTGTAGACATAATACATGACATGATGACAAGCAATGATAAAAGTTAATAGGTTGATAGAGGCATACATATATATAAGCTTGACTTATCTAAAGCTTAATTTAAAAACAAAGCTAATTAGAACAAAGAAGTCGTCAGCTAATTCAATATTTTGGCACCTACAGAATTGTGACAAAACGCAAATGTTGCTAGTGTGCCTAATTTGCGTCAAGTTGTAAAATTTTCACTCTCAGCAAACACAACCGTTACTTCGGTGGTGATAAATTCACGACAAAAGAAGATGGAAAATTGTGAATGGATTATGACCATAGAAGAAGTTTAATAATTCACATCAATGAATTTGGATTTGGAGAAATGACACTTAATCCTCTCGAATGTATTGGTTGGAAATGAGATTGAATTAGCCAAGATTTGCTCATGTATATAAAAATAAACACCGAACCGTGCCGTAGACGATGAATAGAAAATTGAACACGAATCACGACTAACTGTTGGCCTCTAGTTTAGCTAATAAGATTTGTTGTATAACGGGCATTACAACTCGAGCGGCCAACAGGGCGAAAACAATTGTGGACAAGACCGGTTTCCTCACTTATGCCGTATGGTGTTTGTCAGATTTTAGATACTCTTGACTTATGCAAAAGCGAGAATAAAGTTATAATGATTAAACTAGATGCGAGTTAATACAATGAAATGTTATGATTATCGTCCATGTTAATTTGGAAGAAATCAAGAAGCCAAGCACAGATTACAACTTTACAAATATAAGACTTATCTAAAATTCAGACGAAAGTAAAAACCTAACCAAGATAAAGCACAAGAACAGGAAACGCTTCGATCAAATGCATACATTATAGGAAGAGACAAAATGTATATTATAAATCAGAATGAAATTATCATAATACAATACCATGACAAATGTAATTTAAACATCATTATGATACTAGACAAGTACCTACAGGAAAAGAATATTTTCTAATGTTAAACGATTCTGAAGTAGAATTGTCCCAGCTGTTTGTTCCTCACGTCATCATAGCGAATTGTAAATGGATATAAGTTCAATACCCCATATTTTACATTCAAATCGATTGTATGAACGAATGACGATTGAAGCTTATCTATAGTCTTTTGGGATAACATTTTCTGTGAATTGAAAACGGAGCCGTAGGTATTGTACACCTTTTTGCGGTTCCAGTTTATTGTTTGGACTCGTTCCATATAATAACTAAAGTCTCGTTTTTTAATCTCGCAGACTAATTTGACGTTTCAAGTGATTGTTGTTTGTTTTTTCGATTTGTAGTTTGACAATTTGTATTTGTAGTTTGCACCTGTCAAATTATTCTACGAGATTAAAAAAACAGACTATAGAGTGTATACAAATGTCGATTGAAAAACAACTAAAAGTGAATTTCAATAAAATACATGTACAACGATTTATTTACGCAGATATAGCACGTGTATTAAATGACAAATTAATTTATTGATTCCGTATATAGGTGCTATCATTAATGAAGACTTGAGCAACGAGGTTTAGTCACATTTGTTACGGCGGCGTGGCATTACATTCATCAAAAATAGGTTTTGAGGTGAAGGCCATACAGCTCTTGCTAACATTGCTTTTTTGGAACACAAAATAGTTTATAACAGGACACTTATCACATTGCTTTGTACCTATTTTAATTGTAGCAATTAAATTCTGAAAGAGTTAACAAGCGTTTCTGAAATCCCGAAATTGAACTCCGAGATCTTTAAACTGTTGTTTTTAGAAAATTTTGAGTTACCTTCAGATGGGAATCGTGTCCGAGCCGGATAAAAAAACGGTGAAAGCCATTCTCAACATATTGGGGTCTGATAACGTCATCGGCGAAAACGGTAGTGCATCATGGTAACAGTAACATATCAGTTTTCCTTTGTGGATAATGGGCGTGACGGCAACATATAAAAATCAATTGTCCAGTGATTGCCGCCTACTCAGGTGAAGTTCAGAATAGTGCTGCGAACGAGCGGTAACTTTTACCTGGTTACGTAAGACTGCCAGGCACAATTTATTATCGGCTCCATTGCGAGCTTTCGTAATATAAGCCAGCACTGCTTATGCACTTTATGTCTACTTGTCCTCTTTTCATAGACACCCGGATGTTTTGGGCCTTGGTTAGACTAGACGGCACGCGTTTACAACATCTACGAGTAAATCCTTGTAAATCATCTTTATATGTATAGGCGTTTAGTGGTTCAATTCTTGTTGAGTCGATTGTACATTTAGATTAGCTGTGAGTTCAGCTGAGGAGGAATGGATCATAATTTTAAGATCTATAGAGTCTTCTTGAATGGAGTCAAGTGAAAGCTGCAATTATAGAAGTATTCGGTGTTCTTGTTTGTTTTTCTACGGTAACTTTTGCGTTACTTGATAAACTTAATTATTGTGAATGACAGCTATTACTTAGTTCTTGATTATTGTGTAATGCTTGTTTTTGCGCTTTGCAACTGTTGAAATTTTTTCAAGTAAGTAATCACTTTTAGATTTATATTTTTTGTTTGTTTAATATTTTAAAAGATTCGATTCACGAGGAACCCAGCTGATACATATTTCAATAGAAAGAAATAAATAAATGCTAATGTATAAGTAAGGTTAGTAAAATGTGACGGGCGGAGGCCGAAGACTTACAAGTCGTATGCCTGATCTTTTGACCTTTTAGAACTCAACAATTGGAAAGTAAATATATAATGAATGTTAAATAGATTCTATGAACACTTGATGACAAACTAGAAATTAACAAGATAAAATTTGTAAAAAAATTTAAACACGTGTATTAATACTATGATAATGGAGGCCCTATGTCCAGCAGTGGAAATCTTTCGGCTGAAATGATGATGATCGTATTAATGTTAATAATCTAATGTTTGTTATTTTCACTAATTAAATAGGTATAACGCTTACATAAAGACAATTTAAAGTAGTTACTGCTAATCGAAATGCCAACCGGTAAATCAGTGTAGTTCTCGTAAACACAAAGATGGTACATGTGCGTAATTACCTATTTGTTATTCAACAATAACACTGCAACCATTATCAGTGGGTTATAAGTACAAATGGCCCGTAAACAGATTTGTTGCCTTCGAATCTTATTACGTAGCAATAAGGTCGAAAACGGAAAAACACTTGAAACCGACGGTAAGGTAGCTGCAATGTCACATTGCACGCATCATTGCATACAGTGATCTCATTCGCTGCCAAATTGAGTAAATGCCGCAAAGTATTTTTGATAATAAAATGCGTTTTCACAATGTCCAGATTTCTATGAGATAAATTGAGGTTATTAATTTTAAAAATGATACTAATGAAATAAATGTTGAAGGCGCGTCGCGTCGTGTGCCAAAAGGGCGTGTCCATGAAATTTATCACTTTTAGTCCAGTCTTTCAAAACATATTATGGAATATTTAATCGTTCTTTATTCTGTCACAGCTAATTAAGGGGGATGCGCTAGGGTGGCCCGCGAAATTTGCAGGTTGTATGTTGATCTAAATATTATTAGCGCTCGTACCAAATATGGATTTACTGAACTGAACATTAAAATCAGCAACACAACTCACTAAGTTCATGAAAGTGCCAAATGTCATGATTTCATGAAATAGTCATTCAATACACTGAATACAACCTGATACTGACCTGCAAATTGCAAAAAACCTAAGAAAATTTGAATTTCGCGGGCTACCCTAGCGCATCAACCTTAACGTTATCAACATCTGTTTCACAGCGACATTACTTAGTTATCAGGATGACAATCAATGATATTATGGTATTGTTTGTTGATAATACAATATTTACTTAACAGCAATCATTTCATTTACCGCTACCACATTTAGTTGAGAGCTTCCTAGATTTTTACAGAATTCTTTAATGTACACATTCATCACAAGCCGTTGACGGAAAACATCTCGAGGAAACCGGCATTTCTGAGGAGAAATTCACTGCGCGTATCATAAGTGGTGGATGTATAGCGACAGTGGCGCCACCCATCACTGGGCATAAATACGGCGACATGAGGATGTTCTGTGTCAAATGTTTACGACTGCTATATATAGTAACTTCGGTCGCGATATTTAGCACAAAGATGTGTAGCTATAAGGACACTAGTATTAAAAATAAACTGGACACTACGAGGGTACGATCGTCTTTAACCAAGGTATAAAACTGAAACGCCAGTTTAGTGCGCTGTGCATACAAGCAGATCATTTTCACTGTTTCGTTAAAAAAGCATGCAATAAATAAAATTGTGTGTGATTTTACGCATTTATTGACTTGAGTATATACAAAACACACAAGCCACATTTTGCGTCCACTTCCTCGTTGGGCATCGAAAGCGGTATTAGCTATGTATGATGGACACGCGGCGTCGGTGCACACGACAACTTTCCCTTCTTTAATGGAAAAACGGCATTAAAACCAGAGACTTAAGGATACAACTCGAAAGGCACAAGCGTTACGCGTGGGATACCGGCTTGACCACAAGCTCTACTTAGTCAAGGTGTTGACAATGTTTAATATAATTCTATTTCTCAGTCAGTGTGCAAGGACTGCTCTGTTTTCTAAGAAATCGTTAATAAAAAGATGCGACACTGTCATATTCATTTCATTCAGGCTTTTTTGTTTCAATAAAAATGGTGATGTTCGTTTTCAATGAAGTTTATATTTTACATAGACCTTATCGAAATGAGACAATCCATCAATAGTTTTCGTATTTATTTACATAATTGCTATGGCGCGAACGGATCACATTAAGCCTTACCTGGCAATAATTTCCACGAATCGAATGCTTAAAGCAAAGATGAAGCGCTTCAGATAATGAAACAAAGCACGTCGGATATCGATGTTCGAAAAAAAAATTTGTAAAAGATCGACAGCGAAATAAGCACATTTCTGTTTAACATAAAGACTATTGCTGCGTCCTTAATGCCCGGAGTTTGCGCAAAGGTCGTTAATCAAAATTGCCTCAATTAATTTTATTTGGGTGTGTCAAAATAGGCCAAGAAGGTAGTAATGACTGTCGTTAACAACTATGAAGACGATTGAACACCATTAAAGCCAAAAAGTGAAAGCTTGAGAATGAAGCTCAATAATTATCGATGGTAAATTTTTTATCAATGGCCGTGTAGTTGAGACCACCGTGAAAATGCGCAACTGCCGAACAATCTTATAGGGCCTGTCAATTCATCAATTTTGATGACACAGCCAAACAAATTATATAAAGAACTGCAAGGGAAACTTGGAATAAGAGGGAGTTTAAATTAGTTATAGCTGCGTCCTCGATTTTATCTAACACTTATTCATTTTAGGAATAAGTCCCCCAATTTTTTTCCAAGTAATAGATAACGTACGTATCAGATAAAATTTAAAGCGACGGATTGTACTTGTAACAATTGTACTGCACCCGTCATCGCGGCATCGTTGCGTGATTCTATGAGATAGATATTATGTTGACGTTACGGAATGTTTCATAGTTAGCATGACGAATATGCAGGATTTTCCTGGGGAAGGAAAATGTGTCAGTTTTTTCACTTTTGCGTAGTTTCTAGTCAGTGACTTTTATGGATCGTGGCGGCCCCAATTACAATCCAAGATACGCCCAAATCCACATCGGCGTGCGCTCAGGTCCAATAGCAAAAGCACGCGCTGCGAAGTGAAAGTGAATAGCGCGCACGTACGGTCGGCCCGCAGCCCCAATAAGACGACACCGCCGTCCGCATACTTCAGCAATTACCACGAGGAAATCAGCACCGTTCCGCCAAGACGCTCCCAGAACCCTCACTAAAGACGCCGCTGAATAGGCCAAACCGCTAAATCTTAAATGCACCCCATATTGCACCTGTCTTGCTGCAATAACAACAATAATTTCTCAAACTGCACAACCATACAAAGTTGAATTAGTGATCTACGGCACCAATAGAAGTAATGGTATGCACTTGCATTTCTAAATGATCAACAATTTTCCCACAATAGTTAGCTTCATTGTAAGGAGATTTTGTTTCATGTACGACACACCTACGCTCAGACAAGTCGACCTAAACAATATTCCATTTTATCTTCACGGGATATCAAATGAATGTACTTCCAACCCTGACCCCAAGGTTGAATCGAGCACATGCAACCAACTGGCCTCAGCAGCTATTGATTCTTAGGCTCTTCTACATTTATTTGGTTCCGGTCCGCAATAGATCGTGGATTTGCGTTACGTAACGATTATTAACGTTGTTAAAACATTGACTACTGTCTACTCTATTCGATGGTAACTTTTATGATTTGTATTGAAGTGTTGCGTGTGAATGTCTCAAAGAAAATGGAAAGTAACACAAGATTAAATTTACGCGCGTATTTTCCAATAGTTAAATAATTCGCGTAAAAACAATAAGGCGATGACTGAGTTGCTACTAGTCAAATGACGTCAATGTTAATACGCAAGTAAAATTAATCTAAGCACGTCAAACGGCGCGTTGAATGTAAACTAAATCAAGTCATCAAATGTTGTTGTTCTAAATGAAAAAGCATTGCTTAACTACATAGACAATTGAAAGAATAGATGGGGATTGGGTAACATTGATTGAAACATTAAGTAAACTCGAAGTAACAGAACCTCAACACAAAGCAAGAAGTTTTCTATAATTTAGAAGTTTCCAGAAAAGCGATAAAAGAAAATTTTGGAAAATTTGTTATACAAACGAATGAAATTCATCGGAATATGTTTGCACAGGTGATTTTAATTTTGTGTGATGCATAATGAAATCTAAATTGCTTGTTTTGCAAGTAAAATTAAAACTTTTTGATGTAGCAATTTTTGTCGGACAAGGCTTTCATAGAGTGGGCCAAGTTTAACGAGAGACATAAAGACGTTAAAAACAATAGGCCTCTATTCGAGATCTTTATGAACTGGACGTAGGTACAACAGGTCGTCCTTGTAGCGAGTGTAAACACTATTGTTTGATCACGTGGCTGCACCCATTATGATCTGATAAAGGGGTTCACGCCAACACACCTTTGTTCTACTGCTACATTCGTAACAATGTCTGTCATAGAAACGCGTATTCCACTGAATTTGCATTATTCCCAATGAGGCTCTTTTAAAACAGATATTGATTATTGGGTTTCGTTTTTCTTTTAAAATTTAATATTAGATAAATTCAACGGTTTTGATTTAATATTGAGAATATGTTAATAAATCAAGTCAGTGTCACGTTTCAAGTCAAACAAGGTTCTAGGGAAGGTTATATGAACAAAATCTATAATGAGCAATACAGAGAAATCGCCAATCGGCTGCTAACCTTCAGTAGTCAGTCAGGCATTACAAGATGAGTAAAATGTGGCCGGGAAGCAGAGCTGAAATGAAGGTTAATGAGTAAGTGGAGCCTAGAATATGATCGCTACCATGTTGCTATGACGTTGTCTTGTTGCTATGTTCCTAGTTAACCATAATTTGGTCATAGTACGTTTATAAAATGAATACTGAATACATTATAACAACAAGAGGTAAGTGGCCTGAGTCTGGTCTGATACTACATACGACTGCTAAACAACGGTATATTTTTTCAATCCCTGACAAGTTAAATTTAAAGATTATTGTGTACATATTGAAAGGAATTTATATTCGACACGTGAGAATTATCTTTATATCAAAACATACATTTTCGTTTAATACAAAATCGAATCCTGTTTTCAAGGACTGCGATTATGTTCCGTAAACCGTTGGTGAAGGTAGTAAAGTGTTGGGAGGACAACGACCTGACCGAGTCAAGACGTATTCCAACTTACATTGTGAGGAACATTCAATTTTACAATGCAGAACATTGGGTTCAATGTACATAGGAGGATGATTCATTAGATGCAGAGATAACATCGATACTAGAGTTGGCGATATGTTGTGTTCGGAAAACTAATGTGCATCAGACTGGCTGACGATCTAATCCTTCAAAGCAATTTTATGCAAAAAAATATCAAGCTAATACAATCCCGGAGTCTGATGCGTTAAAACATTATCGCGAAAGGGGACAACGGCCGTCGCACCTGTGAGGTGCAATCCACATGTGCCCACTAGCGACTGGAACTGTTGCTATTTTTACACACTCCACTCTATCTTATTTACTATTCTGGTCTGCGACTCATTGAATTGTGGTTATTATGTGCAAGTTGGATATGTGCCAGCGAGTCTCGGACCTAACACACCGATACAGAGATATTCGAGGAATGATGGCGAAGCGTTTTCAGAGAAAAGAGCTTATCCCGAACATATTCTTAGGAATACAAAAAAATAACACAAAGCCAAGGTTGACCTGCTATTAAGTTTTAGCAGTGTTACAATTTACATAATGTCTTATGCTGTTTTGCATAAAATGGCTATGATATTTGCAATGTAGAACATGTCCAATCGTTTAATTGGCATTAGTTAACTTAGTTGTATTGTACAGGAAAATATTGAAGCGTGACGTTTTAGATTTCGAATGAGGTGGTCGGGGTCGTTTACATACGATACAAGCAAGTGACTCTCGACGAGCAACAAGAGAAGAGATCACGTCAAACCGGCAAGCGAGTCGAGCGGTGGCAACAAGCAAACCGGTCGAAGGCGCCGGGCGTCGGCGTCGGGCGCGGGGATCGACCGGGGATTAACACCTTGTAAACAGACTTGCATTAGCCACGTTTTTTGCAATGACTGAACAGTAAGTGTGACGTTAGCCGTAATACTTGTTGCATCTAACCAAACTAAATGTAATTTACCAACGCTCTATACTTCAATTTCACACAGGTTTGCACAAATTCGCCATCTCTTCTTCATGGTTGTACGGTTTAAACGTGACGTAATTTATCGAAGACTCCCACGCGGAAAGTTTATAAGTAAACAAGGCTGGCTGTCGTCTCATCAGAGGAAAAGGCTTGAAGGCATAATAAATAGTGTCAACCATAGACGTACTGATCTGATACTAAGTCACTGACTGTCAGTTTATTCAATGCCTCCGAGTTCGTGCTCGACCAGCCTAAATGACGAGGCCGCTTTGAGTACGTGACGGCGTATCCGCGTACAATTTGTTTTTCGAAATAATTTAGGGTAAAAAGTTTAATAGACCACCGACCGCAGCGTCAAGCAGCAAATCGAAATCGGCTAAGTGGGTCATCATATAATTTCGCAAGCGTATCGAGTGCCGCAAGCGTTAACTGGTACGCCCGAGGCGAGTCAAGGCCCGTGCGACGATGAGGCCCAGATCCTGACGAAGCTGTACTCCTTCATTACGTTCTTAAGCATCTTCAATATCCTTTTTCGACATCGACAAGTGATCCACTTACTAATATAACTCCATGTTTAAACTAGAGCAGCACGTTTGATTTTATAGCCTGCACTTGCATAACAAGTTTGAATGTAAGTTGGAAAATATAAATGTTTTGGTGTTGCACTTGTGTTTAGTAAAATCTAAGCTGTTTTCGAAACGTCAATTGTATGTTTACTCGCGACAACCGACGAGATATACGCACGTTGTTATTAATAAAATGTTTCTTAATGTTCATTCGAAACGTCATTATTGATAAGGTCATCGAATTATGTAAAATGTACAGAGAAGTACGTGCAAAGCAGACAATTGTTATATCACATATATTAGGAAATCTAAAGGTACAAATATTCCGATGTATATTATACCAAAGATGTATTAAAACGTGTAGTAATTGTAATATATTGCATCAACGTGATAAAACTCAGGTACCGTTTATTGCAAAAAAAAAGTATAAAATGCAAATGCTCTGCGAGAAATGAAAATTCAGCGTTGCAAATTCACATTTTGTCAACCGTGTGTTTGGAACGTTGTTGTTTACATACGACATCGGTGGTTGTTTAAACAATTAATATCTAATCCGGATACTAGGGTATGCTAATTAATGGGTACAGTTTTATTTATAGTTTCTAAACTGCCGTTAAATACATTTGTTAATGAACCCAAGTTTAGGTGCGTGACTGCTTATAGCCAATATTACCGATTCCTTGTCAATTGTGTTTATTTTTTGAGAAAAATCTAAGCTTTTAATTCTACAAGGTTTAGTTGCATTTATATTATCGATAACTCAAACCAAGAGGGATGTCGTTTAAACAATTTATTATGATAATTCACCTAGATGGTGCTTTTCATAAGATTAATGTACTATGCTTATTTCTGTGAAATACTAATACATACAGCTTTATTGTGCGCAAACGTTCTAGTAGTGGCCGAATTAGATATTGCTAATAGTTTATGGTCTTACTTAGGTATTCCATAATTTAATTAAAATTGGTCCAAGCGCACTGCCCTGTGGAAACCCACCAGTTAGGAAACAATATAGTTTTGCAGTAGCTTTGCCAAACATAAGAAATAATAATATATTTTTTTTAATTGAATTAAGGACACTTAAAAGTTAAATTTTTATAATTCAATAATTATTCTTCAGTGATTTTTGCAACCTCTGTCAATAGCCTGTGAAAGGTCGTGAAATGAGCTACACTTAATAAACTTTTTTCGCTTTTTAACATTTGTATTGATGGTATTTTGTGATTAGTATGGTCGTCTGCAAATAACTTAAGAAACTTTCGGAAGCATACTTCACGTGCTCCCATATTTATAAAGATTTTGTCTCTTTTAAGAGCATATTTTATTATTTTGTGATTAACGCTTTTATTCTACGAACCTTAGCTTAGCTGTCGGTCTACAAAACAGCAGTTTAAAATGACCCTTACCATACATTTTAAACTCTGTAAGAAAAAAAATAAACTCACCCCTTCATTTCCGGGTAGGAACTGTATTTTAGGTTTTGCCAATCTGTCCTGAAAAAAGAAAGAAACAGTGGTTAGTATCGTGTCGTGCTCGTGTAAAAAACACTTCAACCTATTTGTTATTCAAGAATGTCAGGTCAACTAAAAAGATATGGAACAGAACCAAAATGAGCCTACGTCTTTTGATTCACAAATAGAAATTATTCGGATTTACTCAATTTTATTAATAGTGCTGTTGTTGTTTATCAAGTGTCTCCCACAAGTCTGCGTAATATTCTGAGCCGAGTCATTTGGATAGGTAATGATAATTGAAGTTTCCTTTAATGTATAGTGGAACCAGAACAATGCTCAAATGCCATACAATGCTACATGTGTGAGATTTGCAAATAAAATAGCGAAGTAAACACTAACTTTATGACTTTTGAAATAGAGACATATTATAGTTATTTGAATTGTTTGTGTACTGCAAAATATTAGACAGTTGTTTAATGCACTGACGTGGGAAATATTTCAAAACTAATTTACGTAGACAGGAAAATACATCATGACGCATTATTGTTGGGTTTACAAGGTAAAACTGTACCTAGTACAGTAATGCCAAGTAAAAATCAAAGCAACTATGGCAATTCATCGTGCATTTAAGAACTGTGAATCACAATAAATTTGTCTTGGATTAGTTGGTAGAATATAAGGTACAAAAACACATTACAGAATGTTTTGAATCTCACTCGCTATTCGAATATTCCATGATACTGTAAAAATACATAGGTATGCAAACAGATGTGAGATAATAGGTCTACAAAAAATATTCTCAGTTTTTTTTAATATTTTTCTTTTTTTTTTCAGTAGCTCGTAGAATCTACTAGCTATAGTAAAAGACTCAGAGTATTGCGCAGGTCATTCGAGGGTTTTATTTTAATCATTAAAACAATGTATCTTAGAGCTGTTATCTCACATCTGTTTACATATTTTTGTATGATGGAATATTCAGATAGCGAGTATCGCGAGTAGGTTCGAACCCCGACAGGCGCTTTACTTTGTGTAAATAATTTCATCACCACTGCTCTCAAAATGGTGAAGGAAAACATCGTGAGGAAACCGGCATGTCTTAGAACCAAAAATTCGAAGACATGTGACATCTACCAACCCGCACTGGGCCCGCGTGGTGGATTACGGCCCACTCCCTCTCATAGAGAGGAGGCCTGTGTCCCAGCAGTGGGAACATTATAGGCTGATTATGTGTGTGTGTGTGTGAGTATCGCGAGTGAGAATCAAAACAATCTGTCAATAGTAGAGAAGCGGAAGTTTACTTGCATGAAAATTAAAATATTTATATAGGTAGTATCCCGGTCTACCTATACTTCATTCATGAAATCAAAATATTTTTCTTAGATGAACTTAAAATATTTCTACATTATAATTTATAAGGCATAATCTAATGAAACGTCGTAATTAGACGACAAGAAGCCAAACTAGTTGGGCAACGAGTCGGGTTGGCCACAATAAGCAAGTGTCGGCAAGTCGTGGCGTTGCACAACCGGCGATGGTCGAACGCGAGAAACATAACTAGGCTGGGCGGCAGTGCTGATGATGTAAACTTAAAAATTGCTTTACATACTTACTTAACCGCAAAACTCAATGTGAAATTCAACTAGTTGCATTGCCGTCTAGACTCGGAGCGGGAAGGGATGACCCGGAACTTGCCGTGGTTAGCATCCATGGCCGTGACTGTCGATCTCTCGAGGGTCAACCAATTACTATACCAGTCCAATACGAAAACAATTTTTGCTCTATACATTTTATACGGCCATAAAATTTGTATTTGAAAAATATACACATGTGAATGCTAAAAATGTGCGATAAGAGAATCGTCTACTTTGATTAAGATTTAAATCAGTCGCGAATGGCAAACCAGTTTTTAACTGGCAAGGTCGTAACGCTGTTTTAATTTTCCTATAAAAACTTTAAAACACACCAATACAACTAAAATACTTACTAAAAATAAAGTACATCACATAGTTATTGATCGGGGTGAAGATGTTTGCATTAATCTTAGTCTTCGTTATTACATGACGTCATATTATTTATTGTATTAATATGTGTACCTTGGGAGCCATTTAAAGATAATGACTATCATTAACATTAGAATCTGAGTGATTAGAGTTGGGAAATAACTAGAAGTGATAAGCAAATAACAATATTTATCAACACCAGCACTACCCAGAATATAAACAGTTACCTCTAGCATAACGTCCGCAAATTCGTCCGAATAGACGATTTGTAGTAGATAAAGAGATAAGTATACATACGCTACATGTTGTAAATAAGTATTATTTTGTCGAGTAAAAAATACAAAAGCAATTTTGGCCTTGCGTTGAATTGCTGCGTTGTACTGAGTGAGGCAATAAAATACCTGCACAAAGTGACCTTAGCGGAATATGCTGGTGACCTTTAGCTAAGTAAAAAACTTTTACAAGCTTTACGTTTTTAGATTAGTGAAAACCATACTTGATAATTGAGAACATTAGTATAGAAATAATAATCAACTGTCATAAAATATCTTGAATTTCAAACAGCTTTGTGATCCAAAAAGTTGTTGTCATTATTTTTTATTGGAAATACCGTTATAAAAACATCTAAATTACTCTACAACTATAACAGTTTATATGGGTAAAGAAAAGACAAAAACGTTGCATTCGTTTTGGACTTTGTAAACTGACAACTCTGCTGGCAGGCTGGCACCTAATGATTTGTCAATACAAAATGTGGTTTTAATAAACCATTATTATAAGGGTCAATCCATGATACTCGTATGTTTGCACAAGATAAGAATTCGTCAAATGTGAACCGTGAGTGGGGTCGTGGCGTTCAGAACCGTTGCGCGTTGTGCGAAATGTTCTGATCAAGACTCCACTTAGCGACACATTTGAATAACAACACCGTTTCCAATACTGCCTTATTAGAGGCCTTTTGGGGCTTGAGTTGGTAATATTTTAAACGAATCTTTAAGATTTTTTACATGTTTTATGAAGTACTGCAAAAGTAAAGAAAAAATATGTCCGGCAAAGAAGAAAATAAGTGCAATAAAAACTTAAAAACCCTCTTCAAATACACCGTGAAAGGTTCTCCCGTTGAAGAATTTATAATATCAGAAGTGTCTGGGCGCCTACCTGAGCCACGGAATCCGAGAATTATAAAATGAAAGTTGTTCATGTCTAGTTTTGTATTACGTTGTCTAATGTCTAATACTACTATGGAGTTTTTTCCTGAATCACGTACCTATTTAATTATCTCGTGTTACTTTCAAGTGAGCTGTGTAATTGTCTTCTACTGACCAATAATTTAAGTCTGTAGCAGAAAGAATCAAGCTTTCAGCTCCATAATTATGTACATTATTTGTTACAAATTCGATTGATCCTATAGTTCTAACTGTTCTGAACTTGTGAAGGGAATTCCTCTGTGAAATACAGAAAAGCGCCTTACGTAATGATTGGACACATAGTTTTATGATCTAAAATTGATGTCTTAAAAGTAATAAGGTGCCTTTTTAAGACACCAAGGCTTTCTTTTATAAGTTTTGATTGCCAGACCTTGTAATTAACGTTTTCCTTTTTTATCGTTTGATTATTTCTTTGAAACTTATTCATTCGTTTGTTTGTGCACACGATATTAAATTAAAGCCAATGTTTCTCTCGAAACCCACCCACCATTTCCAGTGCAAATATTTTCCAACATAATTTTCAGTTCATAATTCATACCCATCTGTGTTACTTACATAATTCATTGAAAGTTATGTAATTTGTAGTTCCACAGGTGGTCCAATAGTGTTTGCACTTGCGAGGTCTCTTCGGAAATGAACTTAACCGAAGGCTTGTTTGCATTTTAATTAGTTCAAGTTAATTGAAGCTAAAATTAGAAGCACATCGGAGTTCGTTTAGATGATTGTATGCATCTTTTGAGTAATTTATGTGGTAACGTAATTTAAGTAAGATTAGTCAGATTGCAGCTTTTAGTGTCAACATTCCTTATACAATTATTTTCTGCAAAGTGTGGGATGCGAAGATGAAGGCCTCGTTCAGTGTCATTAGTATTTATGTTTTATAGATCGATCTGTATTACCTAATCTGGGTTATTCTAAAAGTGCTAGGAAATAAAATTAATAAGATTTTTTAATTTAATTCGGCCTTTTCGAAAACCATTTCATTTTCATTTTTTATTCCTCCTTTGATTGGAGTATTAGAGCATCGTTAGTGGTTCAAAATAGAAAATTCCATGTGGTTGAGGAATTACATGGCTGTTTCCGATGAAGCTTGATTATGGGATTATTTTCACAAGATTTATTCAATGAATCATCATTGTTTATCAGGTTTATAGAGATGTTTGCGTTCAGTAGCTCACTTTGGGTTCAACGATTAAATTTTCATTCCAAGTAATAAATTAACATCCATTAAAACTTATTATGCTACAGTTTCGTCAACGTTTTCATCATCCGTAATGATTTTGTTGTCGTTTTCATCCTTCCTATCTATCACAGTCTTTCAATTCTCCATTTGTTCTGACATTTTTCTTCAGTTGAACTTGTGACCTTCTTGGTCTGAATCATTTTCTTCATCCTCCTATTTTCCTTTCTATGACGCGTTAAAAGGTTAGTGTCGAATCAAGGTATCATCATCATTTCTATTCAATTATCCTCGTTTTATGTTCTAAACCCTGCCTTTATTTTCTCTCTTTAGCGTATCGTTATTAGTAGCCTTTCCCATTCAGAAAAAAAAAAAAACTGTTTTCTTTACACCATCCATACTAATATTATAAATTCGAAAGTAACTCTGTCTGTCTGTCTCTCTGTATGTTACCTTTTCACGCCTAAACCACTAAGCGGATTTCGATAAAATTTGGCAAGGAGATAGATGGCATCCCGGGGAAGGACATAGGCTCCATTTTATCGACAGACCAGGCGGGCGAAGCCGCGGGCGGAAGCTAGTATTTCATGAGCTTCACCCTTTCCAGACCGCCAAGGGCAAATGATTCGTTCTTTTAAATGTGCTTTGCTCCAAATATTCTAGTTATCCATGTCAGATATTTTATTGCTGACAATTATTTGATTTGTATAATCGGATTCCAATATGTTATGGATCTGTTTATTTGTGGAACTTCCGTTGCATATATTGAGGAAAATCCTTACATTTGACGATATTTTATGTATTAAAGGTAACAACAAAGCAACGCTGCGCAAACATGCATTATGAAAACAAGCAATTACAGGCTTTAGTCGTTGCCGCAACGTATGTCTGTGTAACATTAAGTTTGACGGATGATTAAAGTGTAGTCAGTCATTTTGACCTCACAAGCAAGCCACTCTATTTCAATATTAACGAACTACACACACGTCTATTGTACGTTGACTCTGCCATAAGGTTGGCGTCCCTAACCGCCCTATTTCTAATCGTCTGTCCTTTTCTAAAGCACGTCGCCTTTCATGGGGCGGTATACCCCGTCGTAAATGATGGCCACCTTCATAAAAACATCACATGATTCGTAGATCCATTTCTCCATTTTACTACCGTTTTATGTCTTTATGGGGACCGCGGTCCATCAACGCTTTATGCTTGCTCAAACAATTAAATATATCCCCTTTATATCTGGTTGCATCATGTAAGTTTGCGGCACTTGCTGAACGGATTGGCTGACATTTTGCAAACTGGTTTGTTCTAACTCTACACACTAGTAAACAAAATGTTAAAAGCATATTACAATGATGTAGAGTTATTGAAGTAAACAATATTCAATTAAAACAGCGAGGATAACTGTACAGTTAAAATGTTCACGTTGTAATCAGAGAATGGCCTTTTTGTCACGGTATTTTTTTACTTCAGGCGTTTTAAAACAGCCTCTTGCCAGGATGGCATCTACTAAATTTGTATTGGGTTATATAGATTTAATTTAATTTATATGGTCAAGTTTAACTTCTGGAAATAAGGTTAATTACAAAACAATACCATGTATTTTATTATCATGATATAAATCGTTGACTAGTTGGCTACTTCTGCACAGCAACCATTTTCGTAAGCATCATGAGGTACCTGAAGGCTTAATAAAAAAGCTTTAACGAACAATACTTAAAAATCTTAGGACAAAAATAGAATGAAGGGGCGGGCGGAGGGATTTCTCGAGTCTAACATCTGTTCGCAAGTAACTGCTTAGCAAGGGACAACCAGGTGCCAAGCCTCGGGGGGACCAAGGGTGCGACGACCTCGGGCCCTATCGCTCGTGTTCATCGTCACGCAGACGTCACAACATCTATCACACACAAATAATGACTCTCCTTCAAACAATTTAAAGATCAATTTGGAACTTCCTACAGCCTCCTGGCATTTGCGAGAAAATCTTCAATTATACCTAATTTATTCTTGCGATATTTAAACTTTTAAGACTGTAGGTTTGTATTAATTTGATATCTATATGTTCTCTAGCAGTTACTTTCATCATAGTAGCCGCCGGCATTTTTATTTTACTACCCAGATGACCCTGATGTCAAAGTGAGATGATAAAATTATCTACATTGTGTGTTGCCAATAGGTACGCTGCAAAAATACCGAGCGTTTTTATATTAAGGAATATAAATAGATTAAATTCTATTACCTGCCCTTTTATTCTTAGTAAATTAATTAGTTTTCTCAACCCTTAGAACTTAGCTTCAATAATGATATTATCTTGGTTTAGGTCGATCTAAGGTGAGTATCGAGAAAAGTGGTATTTCTATCAATGAAACATTTCATTTTTAATTCCGGTATCACTTAGTGCAAATATGGCATACTTTGTACAATGTGGATATCCGGTACAGATACCTACTTATAAACGTACACGTACGTGACTAAGTACTTGTACTTCATAAAGAGTCATTCACTAGGTATAGTCAATTCTAATAAAACTGAAATTCGATCTCAGCATTGCAAAATGGACTAATAAGTATGCACTAAGTATTTCTTTTAAAACGGCTATGATTCATTCAATCAAGCAAAGGGTCTTCTAAGACGATACGCTGGACACTCATCCGTTAGCGTTACAAAAGTGATTCATGGCTTTCAATAGACTCTATGCCCAGGAAAAAAGGCCAGGTGGCACGCTTACAAAGCAGCACCAAAAAAAAACGGCCACCAAACCTGCGGCACATCACTTGGGAGAGTGTACGGGAATTTGGATTTAGGCAGTGTAAAGAGAGTGTTGATAATCGTCTAGCAAAGTTGAATAATAGTTAGGTGCCCGTGATCTTAGGCTGACACAAAATAAATGTATCGTTGTTAAACACGTGCATGGACTGGGGAATCATAATCAGGTGGGCGACCAGCTTTGAATGACGCTACAGAATTGTTTATATTGGCAACATACAAACTTTTTGGTATCTCGATTGCTTAAAGCAATCGAGATACCAAAAAATCTTTTATGATAACTTTTATGTAATTTGTTTGCATGACGTGAACAATGTCAATGCATTTTATTATAGCCGTAACCGTAAACAAATAAGGAAATGGGGCTGGCGTATTTTGGTCGAATTAGTGAACAAAAATTAATATGTATTGCGCTTTCCTTTCTAATGTTTTTAATACAGATTAGAAAGGGGTGTAGCAGGTAGCAGCGAATTTTCTATTGACATTTTCAAGATATTATAATCAATCACTATAGGTACCTATGAATATTTTTAGGGTTTTTAAAATAACGAATGGATATTTATTTACAAGCAAGGTAGAATTTGTTATTTCTCCTTGGAGAACTAGGTTTGAATTGAATAGTAATCAATTAGTGATATTTGGTGTTTTGTATCACAAACAATACAACAATGAGCTTGTTAGCTTTACAGTTGGGTACGTGTTTACATTGAATACTTTTGGATTGATCTAACACTAGTATCACTCCTTTAAATAATTTTCTATTCTATCATAATTTCATAGCTTAAACTTGTTTTACTTTTATAGCATGCATAGCATAATCAGCCTATAGTGGGATGTAATCTACCACGCGGGCCCAGTGCGGGTTGGTAGATATCAGATGTCTTCGAATTTTTTGTTCTAGGACATGCCGGTTTTCTCACGATGTTTTCCTTCACGGTTTTGAGAGCAGTGGTGGTGAAAATATTTACACAAAGTAAAGCGCCTGGCGGAGCAGTGGTGGCCCAGTGGTAACGGCCACAACTTACGAGTTGTAGGTCGTAGGTTCGAACCCTGACAGGCGCTTTACTTTGTGTAAATTTAATAAAATTCGAATTTTGTTAAACTAAAAAAAAAAAAAAAAAACGAAGACATGTGACATCTACCAACCCGCACTGGGCCCACTGCATTCTTGCAGTTTGAATGCAGTTTAGTACGACTGCAATACTGTTAATGTACTGGTAACTGCATTCAAACTGCAAATTTGCAGTTGGATTGCAGTTGAAATGCAGTCCGTCTGATGGCAGCCTAAGTCGGGGCCTTTACCACTGGCCCACCACTGCTCTTTTTCTATTATAATTTATTAAACATTATAATCATTATGTTCACTATTAAGTCAAGAAACCCGGAATAGGGACTCCACAGATTCGAATATAAACTTTCGATATTATGTCAGACTGTCCGATTGTCTATTACACGGCCCTCCCACTCATGTATTCTATAACGTTATTATAAAAATAACTATCAGCGGTAGATTGATATCGGTTATGTGCGGTTATTAAATAGTCATATAGAGTAGTTACCGTTATTAAATAGGAAAAATGATGTCGTTACATTTATTTATTATAGTAATTTAATTTAAATATGGTGACGATTTATTAGTTTACTAGTCGTGCCTAGACAAAATCTAGTCTATTGTCATGAAACTTTTGACGTCAGAACTGGTAAATATTAATTTAAAAAAAAACGAAACCATTACACGGTAATATCCCTATTTGCCTATGGGTATCTTTTCCCTTTATGTATCGTTAGATATTTAATGAATGTAATCCTCACGGTAGTTCAATAAATTCAAGGTCGCTCAGCGAGCTATGAAACAAGCTATGCTTGGAATATCTCTGAGGGATAGAATCCGGAAGGAGGTGATCCGGCAGAGAACCAAAGTTGTCGAAATAGCTCACAAAATAAGCAAGCTTTAATGGCAATGGGCCGGTCATATTAGCCGTAGATCCGATCCAATCTAAACAAGGATTCAGGATTCAATCCGGGACTTATTTCTTGGACACATCGGCCAAACAGATAAGAAGTGCGTCCCATATCTTGTATTGCACTATGCTGTTTTTGGGATTCATTCTTTTTCAATGTAGATATAGTAGCCTCCTTCTTCAG
The DNA here is from genome assembly GCA_947522985.1 of Lithophane socia. NCBI lineage: Eukaryota > Metazoa > Arthropoda > Insecta > Lepidoptera > Noctuidae > Lithophane > Lithophane socia. The sequence goes on from OX383267.1 coordinate 7,204,396, forward strand.
CGTTCATCATTGAAGCAATGTCTTGATAGATATGCATTTCAGACGATTCGATTTTATCTTACAAACCGTTTTGGGGCGGCCATGTGCCCCTGTGTGTGAATTTTAATGTACAAAGGTAGTCGTAGATGGATAGATGATCAGAAAACAGCAACAGAGCCGTATGAACTGCTGTATACTTATTTACTCCGTTATGACAGGGTTTTAAGATGTATGTAGATTGTAGGTATTCCTTCAACATTTCTTGTCCAACGGCCAATATTTATAAGCAAGTGTAAACAGAAGTCACCAACTTATAAACATGTTTACAGTTTATGCCATTTTTCTCAGCTCGTCATAAAAAAAACCATTAAGTTCAAGTAGGTAGGTAGGTACCTACTAAGATTATCATAGTGTTGATTGATACGAAAATCATTGCAAATAAACATGATTATGCAATACGTCTGCTGTGTGTTATCATTGGAAATAGTAATGAACTTCGAACGATATATTCCTACAATGTGAAGTTATAGCCATCATTAGTCATAATTCTTAATGATCTGGAACGGTGGAAGTTTTAAGGAGCATAGGCCGGTAATTACATTATCTATGCCAATGGAAGGCATAACAAACTCCTCACGTTTTGCAAAATCATCAGAAACGAAGGATCAATTAAGTAATTGGTAATTTACGTACTTACTTAGTTCATTGCTTAATTGGCACCTACGCCCATTATAACAAAATATCCTAAGTACCTAATTTATGAACGAAGAATAAGTGGTGTAACCTACCTGTAAGTAATATGTCACTAATCAAAAGTAGCTAGTACCTACAATATGATGGGAGTGCGACCTTTTCATAATTGAAAAATTCAATCGTCCCCATTCTACTAATCGCAGTGGTTTTGATAATGACGCCCTTTCAATGGTAATGAAACAGATGCACGTTAATGAGGTGTCGTAAATCACAAAACGAGGTCACACTACATGTAGGGAAAACTAGATTATCTTTACAACTGTCAACAAGACATCATTCTAATAGTTAAGAAACTTATTGATGTTGAAAATTGTTTTATGAAAATAAATTTTTCACTAGGTATTTATAATGTAAAACAATTTAATTAAAGCTTGATTTTCATATTTATAACACTAGTTTTAATTTCGCAATATGATTAGCAAGTCGTGAACAAGTGGCCATAAGGTTTAGAATTTAGAGGAAAGATTTTTTGCACTGTATATAAGTAATCCGGCAGCTGTTGGTACTTTCACCTGCGCGGGCGGCGCCCGAACATTGTCATTGCGGCTATGCGCCCGATTCGCTTACCTAATATACGGAGTTTGCGAAACTGGGCCCAAACGGCTAGACACGCGCTGAATGCCTACGGTTTAGAAATAGGAGCAATCTGATGTAGCATTATAAGTTTTCAATTAATTACCAGGAAACGAGATTTAATGTTATACAATGTGCCAAACTAAATTCAAAAGATTTTTTTTTAAATCCGAAAGCAAAAAAATCGGGCGATCAATACAAAAACATACGATGGGCGATGAAGTGTTTTGTTTATGCAAAGGTGCAGGATAATATTTTTTTCTGCCATGTAACAGCAGGAAACACTGCTTGAAAAAAACTCACCCAAAACTGGTTTTAATTTTTTTGTGAGGCGACGTATTTTATTATGTAGTACATGACTAGATAGAGAAAACTATTGTTTCTAGTTGTTTTCAGGCTGAAAACCAGTTTACTTTCTTAATGTTTTGCTTTGAAAGGTGTTTTAAATTATACCTGGCTTGACCAGTGACTAACATTATGTTTAATTACTACAGACAATTAGGTATGCTAGCAGCTTATATAATATGAATTTAGAATAATGGCTTCATTACAATAGATAGGCAGTTTATTTCTTTGGAAATTAGGTAACTACATATTAAATATTATTGCTTAATTAATAAAAAAAGCTGCAGAAATTCTTCAAGAATTTCCAGATCTTAGGTTGAATAGGCATAATTTTTGTGTAAAAAGTCATGAAGTAAAAACTTTATATTTTACCAAAATCTTTAGTAAAAAAAAGAGGAAGTAGTTTTACTTCCAGACCTCTTCAGTCATTGCAATTTAAACCTTATGCTAATTACATAAAAGTTAGAAGGTGAGCTCTGATGATTTGAAATGACTTAGACTAAGCTCAATTTTATTTGTTTCCTTTATTGATTGCAGAATATGTTTGATTTGTTTACATTCCAGGATCGAACAAAATGTATCTAAGAACCAGTCAGTTTCTGTTGAGTCAAGAGAAGTATCATGTGCAATAACCTTGTCCACCAAAATATCTGCAACCATAATTTGCAATATAATATAAATAAAGCAAGTATTACATAAAGCCTACAATGCTTGGAAAATAACTGTATTGCAGACATAAAAGAATAATTAGGAATACAATTTATTAGAAGAGTTTTACTTGTTCTTTTGGGTTTTGAGTAAATAACTTTCACCAGCAGTTAAGTGGGCTACAGGTTTTTTTTTCTTAATTTTTCTACTTCCTAGTGTGTATGGTTTTAGTTAAATGGACCTTGTTTTCTTTCCCACACTTCTTAGTAATACATCATTGCTGTGTACCTACTGAGCATTGTCAAATACATGGAATATCTTACAAAACTGTCAATTCCATAAGTAAATATTACTTTGAATTTGTTTTATAAAGAAAGTGTTATGTACTATCATGCAAATTGCTATTTATTGAACTTCAGTATGACTAACAATCTAGTAAAAAATATCTCACAATAATAAATTCTAATCAAAGAAAACCAATTATAGTATACAGCACAAAAATACACACCATTACAAAATAAATTTTAAGATTTTCAAATAGTATTTAATATTTGTATTAATGTACATCAATTAACAGTATGGTTAATAATGTTGTAAAGTTATCAGAAATTTCTCAACATGGTTGATGCAACGACTCGCAACTCATTCATTAAACTATGCAACATTACCTTGTCTATGTATTGAGACAGTGCACATGAGTGGTTGTTATAGCTTCTAAAACTTATATTGGACACATTCATCATCATTCAAATATTCATTGTGAAAGATTCAAATGAACAACCTGGTTCTGTTAGTAATTGAATGCTCTAGAGCAGGACAGCATAGTCGTTCACCTGTTCCGATCAAAACTTCAAGTTGACTGGTCTGTAAGGTGCTAATCAACTTGTAAGTTGATGACCTAGATTAGATACTTTTATAATATGCAAGTAGGTTAGCAGTTACTTTAAAATTCACAGCAGGAAGTTTTCAGTGTCGATATTAACTGAATTACTTTCTAAGGATTGATAAGACTGGAATTCAATTGACTAAAAAAGCAGTGTCATTAATTTGTACTACACTCTAAGAGGTAGGTACCACGATTGGTTTGCTGGCCTTGATAAAAAGTATTTCCCCTTATTAATTGTTCTTGGAATATGAATTCTACAAATTCCAAGAAACAATTAAATCCTTAGTTATTAGGTGTGTTTACATTGAATTTTTCTTCATTACTTAATAAGGGTTTCATGAGAAATGTGTCGATTATTAAGTAAGTAGTAACAGAATGAATGTTGAAATCAAAAACACTGAAAAATTTGAATGACTTTTCAATGTTGTTTCAGCATTTTAATACCTAATAGGAAAAACTTCTTATTATACCAAAATGAACCTGAAATAAGGCCAGTATTAGTGCTTTAAATATACAATGTAACACTAGTGGCACTTTTTATGGCAAACAGGATGTTATATTCATTGAATAACAATTTTAGTTCTAATAACCTATCCTTAATAAATTCTATATTATAACATTAATGTAAGATACTACACGCCAGTGTTGTTTATTAGCAACTTGGAACTATAGCTCATAAATTAAATAGATAATTACTTGACCATAACATTATCATTAACAAACATAGAGCGCCATCTTTTGTCATAATGTAGTACTAAGTTAAGAATTGTTGATTAGTGCTAAGAAAAAATGTTGCCTTGAAATATAATCTTTACCAAACAGTATTATGTTTCTTATTTTACCATACTGAAGGAACCCTATTCTGAATTCCTTTCATGAAAGCAAAAAGAGAAACTATCTTATTGCAAATATTGTTTTACACTGATGAAACTAACTCGAGGTTTAGAACTATTCAATTTGATTTCCATTACTTGATGCAATCGTAAGGCACAGGCAATACTTTTAAATTATTGCATGATTCTTGACATTGAAAACATACTTCCCATTTTCATTTTATTTCATCATAACCTTTACTGAAAAATGAAAGGTGTTATAATGTTAAAATACTGCTGAAATGTTAGAAATTATTTGTAATTGTACATTATCAAATATAGGCAACATTATGAAGTTAAACTTGCAAAGTCAGGCAAATGATGACAATATTTTAGAAATGTGTAGTCAGCCATAACTGTTTCTCTGCATGAAATATGATATGGCACTATGTTCCACTTATTTTTCAGTTCATAATTCCAAGATTGAGAATTATATTTCTTTTAAAAACCAATTCATAGCTCCTGCAACACAGATTATACAGAAATATTCCTATAAAAACAAGTTGTTGTTAAATGCTCCAGTGGAAAATGATAATGCAAAACTGATTGCTTAAAATTATACCTAGTACACTAATTTTCATACCAAATTATACTATTAGAATCAACTACATCGACAAACATTGCGTGGTGTTTTTCCAGTAGGTAAACCAGATAAGTAAGACTTGTTCGTCTTGAATGTTTTTATTCTGAATTCAATTGATATCTCTCGCAGGGGCACAATCTCTCTTTACGTGAAACGGTAGCGAGGAAAAAAAGTACGATTTGTAACATAACTCCACGGTAAACGTCGAATTCCGCAACAATAAGTCCGAATTCTCTAATTATAGCCGTATGAAATGTAAATCTGTGAAAATAACAGAGCAAATTTTCTACATGTTGACGTGGCGTGACATTGGAGAGGAGTATAAATCGCAATGCTACCTACATAAACTTGTTTTGAAGCCAATTATCATAATTAGAAAACTGATTTGTTGGAATATAACGACTAAATTTGCAGTTTCATTTCAATTACTGTAATATAAGTATGGCGCCTGACATTGTTGGCTTATCTTTATTTTGGTCTAACAATATGGCGATTGGACTTACCCTATTATTCCTAAGGAAGTCTTCAATAGCTTTCAGCGCTGAATCCGTTAATTTCACAAACACTAGTTCCTTGTTTTCTTTATAACTAGACTCCGATGATAACCCATACTGAACACCTGCTGGCAAGGCCGCCATTTCTTATTCACTATTCGCACTGTGGACCAGCTGACTCCTTTGCTAGTCGTCACGATTCATATCATTCACACATTTTCTTAACCGTAATCACAAATTCACAACCTATATAAAATTATAATTACAACAACAAAAGGGTTTTAGAAGTCCAAATTAACAATCTTTTTGTAACCCCATCGACTCGGCCTTTGTTGGCAGCGCTCTCAGTCTGCAAGGCCGCACTGACTGTCATGCGCAATGGCGCTTTTGACAGGAAACGCGAGCATTCACTGAGACACTAGCGCCAATAGGCAGTTGGTAACAAGTATTTTGAATTGTAACTAACTTCAGACCTGTCAAAATTTACAATATTTTTTTAATTTTCGCTCAATGACAAATGAAAATCTGTGATTTCACAATGAAAAACTCCTGAAAAGTGTTTACTTCGTCGTTTTAACTTCAATTAAGTGACAATGCGTTAGTTTTAAAGACTTTTTACTGCACTATATTTTAGAGGTTATGTTTCATCTAGTTTCGTAAGACACCTCACACAGACACCTCACTTACGTGTTATTGCTTCTCGTATCTGTCCCGTGTACATGTAGTTTAAAAATCTATATAGGGTTATAAACCTATTTATTGATAATACATTTGAAATTCTATCAAACGGTGAGTATCAATTAATTAGTACCTATACTTTCTGGTGTCGTGTTCGCGAATGTGGTTATTAAAATAATCTATAAAATTTGTTCTAGATTTGGCAAAAGTTTAACCTAGATTTATTTATCATTTTTCAGAATTTGCTTGTTTATTAGCCATGGCTACTTGGGAGGAGAAGAAACAACTAATAACTCGCAATTTGCAAGAGTTCTTGGGTGATGAAAAGCTCACTGAAATCTTGAAGCAAAGAGATCTTAAAATCTATTGGGGTACAGCAACAACCGGACGGCCTCATGTGGCTTATTTCGTCCCTATGTCAAAGATAGCCGACTTTCTAATGGCTGGATGTGAGGTGACTATACTGTTCGCTGATTTACATGCTTATTTAGACAATATGAAAGCACCTTGGGAACTTTTAAACCTCCGTACTCAATATTATGAAGCCGCTATCAAAGCAATGCTTCAATCTATTGGTGTACCACTAGAGAAATTAAAGTTTGTAAAGGGTACCGAATATCAGCTTAGCAAAGAGTACACACTTGATGTGTACCGTATGTCATCTGTTATAACAGAACATGATGCTAAAAAAGCAGGAGCGGAGGTGGTAAAACAAGTTGATCATCCATTACTTAGTGGGCTTTTATACCCTGGACTTCAAGCTTTGGATGAAGAATATTTGAAAGTTGATGCACAGTTTGGAGGGGTTGATCAAAGAAAAATATTTACAATGGCTGAGAAATATTTGCCACAACTAGGGTATGCTAAGAGAGTGCATTTAATGAACCCTATGGTACCTGGTCTTACAGGTGGAAAAATGTCAGCATCAGAAGAAGACAGTAAAATTGATCTTTTAGACAATCCTGCAAATGTGAAAAAGAAGCTAAAAAAAGCTTTTTGTGAACCTGGCAACATTACTGATAATGGTGTTTTATCATTTACCAAGTATGTAGTGTTTCCTTTAATGAAAGGTGATGAAACCTTCAAAATAAGTAGAGCACCTGAGCATGGTGGTAATGTTGATTATACAAAATTTGAAGATCTTGAAAGTGCATATGCTAAACAGGAAATTCATCCAGGAGATTTGAAAGCTAGTGTTGAGTTAGCTATAAACAAGCTTTTAGGACCTATTCAAGAAATATTCAAACAACCCAAGCTTCAAGAGCTGGCCAAAAAGGCTTACCCGCCTCCAGCTAAACTTAAAGGAAATGCACCTGCAGCTGATGAAATAACACCTGCAAAACTTGATATTAGAGTTGGGCGTATAGTAGAAGTTTCCAGACATCCAGATGCTGATGCTCTCTATGTTGAAAAAATTGATTTGGGTGAGGAAGAACCAAGAACTGTGGTTTCTGGTTTAGTAAACTTTGTGCCTATAGAAGAGATGCAGGACCGAGATGTAGTGGTTCTGTGCAACTTAAAACCTGCTAAAATGCGTGGTGTCGAATCTAAGGGTATGGTTCTCTGTGCTTCTGTTGATGAACCTAAGCAGGTTGAGCCGCTTTTCGCACCAGAGGGTAGCAAACCAGGCGAAAGAGTGGTAATAGAAGGATATGAAACAGGGGAACCTGATGATGTTTTGAATCCTAAGAAAAAATTTTGGGAAAAATTGCAAGTTGACTTAAAAACCAATGAGAGCCTTTTGGCAGTTTGGCAGGATAATAAACTGATTAGCAAAGTAAATGGAAATCCTGTTACAACTAAATCTATGAAAAATGCACCTATAAAATAGATGCTTAATTTATTCATTTATGGGGGATGCGCTAAGGTAGCCCGCGGAATTCAAATTTTCTTACGTTTTTTGCAATTTGCAGGTCAGTGTATCAGGTTGTATGTTAATTAAAATATGATTCGCGATCGTAACAAATATGGCTTGATGAAACAGTCATTCAATACACTTATATGAACTTACAGAGTTGTATTGCTGATTCTAATGTTTATAATTCTGTAAATCCATATTTCGCTATTTTAATCGACATACAACCAGAGGCTAAAGACAAAATCCCTTTTCTGTAAGCGTTAACGCCAACGGAAAGATCAAATTGTATGGAGTTGACATTGGCTTTAGAGATGTAACATGACTGCTGCTGTCGACTCGATACAATTTGATCTTTCCGTTGGCGTTAACGCTTACAGAAAAAGGATTTTGTCTAGGCCCCCTATTACACTGACCTGCAAATTGCAAAATACGTAAGAAAATTTGAATTTCGCGGGCTACTCTGAAGCTTATGCCTCATCTGTTAATGAAACTGGCATTTTCTTAGCATTTGATTCACAATCCTCAGTATATACTCTTCCAGCAGAAGTCTAATTTATGATTTAAAGTTTTTAACATTTAAAATAAAATGATTATATATTTTTTACGTACGATTTTTTTTATTTGAATCACAAACATGATACATTTTATAACAACAGCCAAGACACTTTCTAGCTTTGCAATCGTTAACTTGGAGCGCCATCTTTTGGATACATTTAGGTGTCTGCAATAGTCATCAGATGGCGCTATAAGCTGAACAACAAAAATAAAGATACAATAATTTACAAGGTTCAAGTAAATATTTTCCATCATAGTGGTTCCTTTTTAATTGTATCAGTTTGAGAACTTCTTTGTGCTTCTTGACTTATAGATTCTTTTTGCCACTGAAGTAAACACATTTCGTATTGGCTTGGACTATCGACAATTTCGTCCAAAAGTAATAAGATTTTTCTTCTAAAAACTCTCATTTGACATTCGGATAACGCATTAACTTCCGGCAACAAACTTAGCAGAAACATTTTTCTTGAGTCGTCGACCACCTCATTGTTATTATTTGGTCTTTGTTGCAAATATTTAATGAAGTTGTCGCTAGTCCTAGATTTCTTTTTTGAAGGCTCAGGAATTTCGATTTCTTGATACTGGAGTTGTAGGGGAGAAGTGTCTTTATCATGATCGTGATAACCATTTACTTCTTCATCTGTTTCTACATCTATTTGTTGCAAAACAGTCTCTTGTAGTTTTGAAGATCTGATGTATGGTAATACAAATTCCATTTCATCGTGTAAATAATATTTCCTCTTCCCTGTTCCATCTGGGTTTAGTCTCAAACTCCGCAACAGACCATAACGCAGATTTTTCCACTTTTCTTTACATTCGGCAACTGAAACAGAAACAAAAACCTCTTTGTTTAATCCACACAGATACAGGAGATATCGGAAAAATCACAATAGTAATTACTGTTATTACAATAAAATATTATCACAATATGGAGTTAAGTCGGCTACCTTCACATTTATTCATTATGCGCCAAATGCATGCCAACAATGTTCTGTTGTGATGCAAACTCTATCGTACGAACCAATTCGTACGTCTTGCCAAATTAATAAAAACGTCTTACCTGACATGAGAGTTTGGCTGGCCACATCGTGCCACGCTTTGTCACTTATATCCTTTTTCAGGTACTCAGCTAAATTATAATTGTACAGACAAGGAAACTTTTCAATTGCTTTCACTAATTGCATGTTTTTGTCGCACATGATTGTGAAAATGTTGCCGCCTTGTTAGTTCTCGTGCTCGAGTAGGACTGGCAATGGCGTCATGTCAGCTACGCGACATGGCGCTATTCGTGTTGCGTCGTTGTCGCGGTGACGCAACTGCCATATCGAGCTCCTATTGGTCGCTGTCATTTACCTCATATTTGAATACATTCACTGAGTGCAGTGGCCAGTGTCGCGAGCGCCGGCTGGAATCATAATTTTATATCATCTGAGTTTGAAGCTAAGGGAAGCAATAGGAAAAACAATTATACTAAATAAGTACTAACAGAAATATCGTACTTAGCGTCATAGGTATTTTTAATTGTCCAATGTGTCCATCTCGCAGCCTACCTATGTCCATATTGTATCTGCTGCATGTCTTATCATTTGGTATAAAATCTTATACGTATATACTATACTTCTCCTATCATATACCTGTACCTGTACTTATATATAGGTAACTTTATACCTACCTAGGTATAGGTACCGTACCGTATTTTTGAAGCAACCAAACTTCAGTCTTTGTTTTAGGTAATTCGGCAAGGTTAAAATAGAGAGAATGCACTTTTCTCTGCAGTAGTGCTCCATTCATTAATTTATCATAAAGTAAGTATCTGAGGGTTAAAAGTCACTATTGACCTTTGATCCGCTTAAGACTGAAACTGCAACATAATTAGCTAAAGGGAAGTAGGTGCCTACCACAGTGCCGTGTTTTGAGCAGTAGGTATCTATAGCCTAGTATTTAATACCCCCTGGCTCATGGCAAGCACTTGATAGCTTCATATGTGTACTAAATCCCACAATGGATTTTGTAATTTATTAATGTCTATGTTAAATAAGTGGCGAAATGTGGGTGCCTACCTGTTATACACCTCTGCCCAATCCTTCCGGGAATACAGGCGTGGTGTTGTGTTATGGTAGGTGTCTGAGTTTAGAACAATATTAGATTTCATTGTTCAGAGACAGGCAACGCCATCTGTTGAGTTCGGTTGGATTTACAGTAACTTATCGTACCTACACTGCTCCACAGTCTTGAATAGAAACATGAATCATGTTCTTGTAAAGGCAGAAAGTTGACTGGAAACACTAAACATTAACAAGATTTTAATTTTCGGGCCACATTTGGCCCGAAAATTAAAATCAATCTGCCTAGCCTTTTCCCAACTATGTTGGGGTTGGCTTCCAGTCTAACCTGATGCTGCTGTATACCAGTACCTACTTATTTTACATGGAGCGACTGCCTATCTGACTTCCAAAACCTAATACCTGGGTAATATGATAGGTATCCCTTGGTAAGACTGGTTGTCAGACTTTCGGCTTTCGGGCTTCTGACGACCCGTAACGACTGTCAAAGATCCACGAATGACAGCCGGGAGGGCCGCTGGGACCTCCATAATGTAGTGTTCCACACACACCCCTTCCCGATTGAATTGAGTAGGAATGAATGACCGAATTAGTATAGGATTCTGTTTAATGGGAATTATACTCATTATAGTTCCTTTACGGTGAAAATATGAAGAAAACGAATTTTCCCAGATATGAGACCTAATTAGATTGTTTTAGCCCCCGCAAACCCCTATATTGTAACTTTCATCGAAATCGTTAGAGCCGTTATCGAGAACGTAATTACCTACTTACAAATACTTATATGTGGATATTTGGTAAAACTGGGAACTGCGGTTACCGAAAAATATCTGGTATTCAAAAAGTCATGATAAGAAGGTACAGTCAACCACACATTGGTAACTCTTGCACAACGAAAAGAGCTTATCTAACTATTGCGCTGTCATTTTTCGCATTGTTACCAATGAATTCCAGTTGATTGTACCTACCTATTCATTAGTTAAAGAAACGAATGAATTGTAACAATTTGCCAATATACCTTTTGACATGGAAGTCGAACCTACAATCCCGAGGCTAAGTGGATAATAATCATGCTCCGAAGTGGATTAAGTAAATAGCAGAGTTTTCAAACCACTTACCTACATTTTTTTGAATGCAGCCTGTTTCTGTATACCTAAATATTCTTTTTGGATAAGTAGGTAACGGTATCGCATTTCTGTTTCCATAAGAGTTAGGGATCTGTACAATAAAATAGAGTTCTAAAATGTTTGTTAGGTATAGCGTGTTAACGTACACACGGCTACACATAAACCTACACATTTCTAGTATAAGCTGACCACGCATTGTACGGAAATCCTCTACAATGCGAGATCAGCTTAAACTAAAATAAAGCGAATTTGTAAAGAATCTATAGCGGAAATGTATAGCTTGATGTGCAGCCGTGTGTATCTAATGCTACAAACCTGCGGTGCTATTCTGTAAAAAAATCACCGTGAAAACTTAGTTGAAGTAAGGTGTTAATCCCTAGCATAGCAAATAGATTGAGAGCTCACTTCACCTAAGTTTTCACCGTGATTTAAAGTTAGCTCACTTCAACAAAGTTTTCAGAATCGACATGCTGTAGCATATATAGCCGTTCTCGAATGTACTTTGGTGTTAATTTATGATGGAAAGTAGGTAGAACTGAAACATTCAAGACAAACACTCGATTCCATCAGGGCAGAACAGCTGGAAACACAGTGCTAGGTTTAATACACCTATGGGTAGAGAGTGAGTAAAGAAAATCATCATTTCTACATTTTTATGTTTTTAAGTTAATTTCTCCTATAGGTACTTAAGTCCTTAGATAGGTACCTAAATAAAGGAGGACAGAAATACTTGTTGATTCTGTTTGGTCGCTTTGCCAGAAATCCAACAAATAATTATCATATTTCCAAAAATAACAATAGCTTCGAATATTCTGCCTAGCTTTTCCCAACTATGTTGGGGTCGGCTACTCGGCTTCCTTTTCCAACTTTAGCTTGGAATATTCTGGTCATTAATTTGATAAAGCTCTGAATCTCATTGTGCTAAAGTTGGCCCGTACTGCCGCATTTCTTAAATAACTTATGAGGCGGGCCAGGTAACTGGATAATAATAAAAGTAGGCCGTGAATGCATCGCAGCTGAATACAATAAATGCATAGCGATAAAATTAGATATTCAATAACGGGAAGGGGTCGGAGGTCCGCCATTTTGGAGCTTCGGTCAGACGGGGCTACGGGTGAAGGGGGATCGCGCATGCGCAAAGCTTGCACCCGCACCCTGTTAGGGCCGGGACTTCTGCAAGTGCCATGTCAAAAAACACGTTATTCTCTCCCCTAATTCTACTAACCTAGTACGTCTTAATATGAGAAATTAATTATAAACGCCCTGATTTGTGTGATTTGATCGTTGACACGTTATCTCCAACCGGGCACTGAGGATTTGTGAAGGACTCTTGAAATATTTATCAGCCCGAACAATGACAGGGAACGGCTGATTGGACAGTGATTCATTTGTGTTAATATTTATGTGGGAACCTCGGACATCTTTCGGTAAAAACTTGTGAACGATTTTATGATCACCGAGGATTACTTTTTTCGGTAAACATTGTGAGTGTGCGTTCAGTGTCAAGTGACTTTTCGCTTGAAAATTGCGACGATTAGTAAGCATAATAATGGGATGACATTAAAGACAGATGGAAAAGGTTTGGCGTCGGGTTGGTCTCCATTCCTCCCGGAAGAAGAGGGATGGAAGTGGGACTAGCACAAGCAAGGAAGTGACGCCATCTGCCGCTCCACCACCACAAGAGGCTGAGTACCAGAACATACACACACTGAGAACAGCTGACTTGATAAGACAAAGGCAGGGCGAGGGCGAGAAATCGACTCTACGTTCATCTTACATTATCAGAAACGGAGATAATTTTATTTTGGTTGAGAGGAGACGTCGCAGGCGTCGTCGAAGTGGCACGAGGGCTTCTTCCGGGAGTAGACATCACACTCCACCCGTCGAAGAGAACACTCGGACGGAGCAGAAGAGGCGTCCACCTGCTAGATTGAAGATATTCGGCATACAATGGCCGTTGCATTCCAGCGATTCTAGGTAACTGTTAATTATTTACATCAGAAATATGTTGCTTACTTTATCAGCTAGGTTCATTATACTGCAATACGGTAGATTGCACGACATGATTACAGTCCATCTTATGTAAGCTTGCAGTTAGCTAAGGACGCAACAATGCAACAAGCGTTCGAGGCAGATAATTTGTTGTTTACGCATAAAAAATTACTGATGCGTAATGTAATGATGAATGATTAAATATAAATTAAATTCTCCAATGATGCGCAACTTTGTTTCTTATTACGTATGTTGAGATTAGGTTACATGCAAGTTGCGGAATAATCTGTTTTTAATAAATAATAGAGATATTGTATGTGTTTGCACACACTACACATACAATATCTAAAGGTACTTATATGGACTGAGAAAGACTTAATATAAGTAATAGGGATAGACATGAGTCATACCATGGGTTGCTATATGTATGAGATTCGTGTGACTAAGCGATTTTGTCTAAAGGATGGGCAGAAACTTCCTTCTGATAACAACAATCTGAGATCACTAATCCGTTTGATCATATAGTGACCGTTAATTTTAACGGTCATTGGGAGCCCCATATTAAACAGGGGATGCTTCTATGAGCGTATCTGTATAATATCATCTAATAATGACTTCCTTTACTGACCGGTTCTTTTACTTAGCTACTAATACATACCCACTGGAACATTCCCTCTTACATTTATACAAACCATAATTAAGCGGTTCCAATCCTAAAGTAAATAGAAATGATAATGTTGTCATATAACAGACTAGCTTCCGCCCGCGGCTTGGCCCGCGCGGTATGTCGATAAAAAGTAGCTTAAGTCTTTACCTAGGGTGCCATCTATATCTTTTCCAAATTTTGTCGAAATCCTATCAGTGGATCAGGCGTGAAAAGGTAAAATACAGGGAGAGAGTTACTTTCGAATTTATAATATTAATATGGTTGGAGCACGTGAACTACACGTGCCGGTTTTAGTACGCTATTGCTCAAAAGGGCTGCGCTGAGCCCTCATCGAAGATAGAAATATATTACGCCTTTGGGATAGAGCTGTAGATACAAGTGTGCCAGTAATGTCAACCTGAGTCTCACGCTCTCTGAAGAGCAATGGCCTCCTTTCTTAAAGATAAGGATCGAGCATTAATCACCACTCTTGTAGGAGTCGTTATTGGTTGCCCTCCCTCTACATTCAATTGTTTGCTCACTGCTGATTCTGAGCGTCGCGTGGACTAAACCGTCGTGATGTGCCCGACTAAACCTTTTGAAGATAATAACATAACTTCACGCTTGTAATTCCCAAAATATCGACACAAAAAAATATTTGCTTTATCAATTTGATTTCTATCAGTGTAACCATGTTTTGTGATGACAAGGCAGAAATTACTTGACTTGCATTAATATAACGGCTTTACCTATGTGGTATTAGAAAACTCGGTTTTACTAAACGGCTTATTTTTTATGTTGATAATAACTTGGCAAAGGCCTTTTAGCCACCATAGCAACAATATTGAGCAGCTTGCCGATACGTTTGACAATCTTAAAGACATTAAAGTTTTCAGTAAAAATCTTAGAGAGATCTAAGTATTATTTGATCCTATTTACATAATACTATTAAGTATATAGGTTTGCTTGTATCCTAATTCTATCCATTGTTGAGTTTACATGTCCAAATGTCCACAGTTAAATGTTATCAGTCTCAGATTGTTCTTTATCGGTCATTATCAGCCTAGCCTTTTCCTCACTATCTTGGTGACGTCAGATCGAGCAGATGCACCATAGTTCTTTATCTTACACTAGCTGCTCGCCCCGGCTTCGCACGGGTAGCAAGTACATATCTACGGCGCACCTACCCTACCTACCTACCTACCCTACCTACCTACCCTACCTACTTACCCTACCTACCATACCTACCTACCATACCTACCTACCCTACCCTACCTACCTACCCTACCTACTTACCCTACCTACCATACCTACCTACCATACCTACCTACCCTACCCTACCTACCTACCCTACCCTACCCTACCTATCTACCTACCCTACCTACCTACCTACCTACCCTACCCTACCTATCTACCCTACCTACCTACCTACCTACCCTACCCTACCTACCTACCTACCTACCTACCCTACCTACACCTACCTACCTATCTACCGAGATATTATCAAAAAACCCATTCTATACAGAATGTATGAGAAAACGATTTTTCTTCATATTTTTTTTTTTCGTGAATTTTTCCAATTTTTTAATAGTTATTCTGCTATTCTGGGCGAAGACAAATCCAACAAATCAAAGATCATCAAAATCGGTCCAGCAGTTCTCGAGTTATAAGTGTTGTAACAAACACGACTTTCTTTTATATATATAGATTTTTAATGAGAAGTATTAAACTGCCCTTTAATGTATACAATCATTGAGACTTTGAGGCTATTGAAATTCTTAGCATTTCGGGCACAGATTAATAAAGAACTCCTTGAGAAGGAACTCGTCTGGGGACGTACCTCCATCTTATGGATTTCGAACGTAGAACGGCGTTTCGATGTTCCAGTTTGAAGGGATTTGGGTGCTGGTGTACAATTGGGCACATGACACCTTTCAGTGTTATCTCTGGACGGGAAATGCATCTGCGATGCCTCTGATATTGCATAACTGCATAGGTGGTGGTGACTCTCACTCTCTAGTGACTGAGTGAGTGTCATCCGAAAAAAAAAACAGAATAACACGTTGTTCTAGTTACAATTACCTTTGGCAATTATTTAGATGGTCCCATAGGCACCGCGGGTCCATTTGAAACCTTTGTTGTAATTGTAAATACCAGTCAATAATATTATCGTAAATATATATGGCGCTCAAATCCAAAATCCCACCGCGGCGGTACGCGTCTCAGGCGCCACAGCAGCCTCCACCATAGATTACACTATAATCATTGAAACTGTACTTTACAATTGAATG
Organism: Lithophane socia; assembly: GCA_947522985.1. Lineage (NCBI taxonomy): Eukaryota > Metazoa > Arthropoda > Insecta > Lepidoptera > Noctuidae > Lithophane > Lithophane socia. The sequence goes on from OX383267.1 coordinate 7,220,739, forward strand.
TTAGTCTAGCCTTAAATTAAACCATACTTACGATCCGTGGATTGTGTGTTGTGTGTGTTGGTATGTGAGCTGTTTTAGTGTGTGAGGTATAGTTGTGGACTAAATCCTACAATTTCTCTTCAGGCACACGTCGATAACTCGCCGGTTCTGCCGCGGAAGACGTTCCCGTGAGGACAACGAACTCTACCGCTCCAACAGCTTCAAGTTCGAGAGGTTCACCAGGGAACCACCGGCTGATGAGTTCGCTTCTGGCTCACAGGTAAGTGCACATAAATTCTCCTGAAAGGTATACAAATATTTGTTAGGCATAAGTAGGTAAATGATTAATTTCGTTTGATATTTACATGTAAATTAATGTTTACGGTATTACTACGTATGTCTTTCGGGTTATACCGACTGCTTTCGAACTCGAACGGAGGTTTCATCCATCTGAGGCAAATTCTCATACTGTACCTATGTCGCTTTTGTTAAGATACGCAGTCTATTATGATAATGTAATTAGGGAAGTAGAAGCAACATAGGAGCAGTCAGTTTAAGAGAAAGAAAGATAAATTATTAATAAAAACGGATCATTTCTCTTCTCGGTCCAAACAATGGACCTTTAACGTCAACTGACGTCAGAGCTCGAGCATAGGAGTATTTGCTATTCCGTCGTTCATGAAAGATGAAGACTTCCATTGAATTATGTTCGGTACATCGTACTTTATTTAAGCTGATGCATGTTTCAATCTAGGCAGTCTGTTTCACACACAATCAATTAAATCTAGTCAAGTCAAAACGGACTAATACTTAGCTAAGCAAAAATATATGTAGAAAAAAAATCTATTCGTATTATTCAACATTTTCGAGAGTAAAACTAATTATCAACATTTAATCTGCGCTCCTTATTAAGACTAATATATTTTACACACGAAATATTTTATGGGGTCATTGTACTTACTCATCATTATGACCAACTTTCACAATGGGACCAACCCAGAAATCGCGATCAAAACATCAGCTCTTCCCTACATTTTGACGAGCTATGCGAATATAAATGTAGGGAACAGCTGATTTTTTGTCCCTCGAGTTGGACAGGGTAATGAACTTTGAAGTAGGTATAGGTATCTACGCTGAAAAACCTGTTAGTGTCAATACTTTTTAATATAACTGTAGTCGTTCCTCGCGTCGCCGCCGTGTGTGTAAACTATCCATTGTTATAAAATGCAAATTCGCATTATATTTAAAACGGCAAGACACTCCAAATCAAATAAGTAGTTCCTTAACTTCACAGCAGCGGTGTCAAAATTAATTTTAGTACGAAACGCTTTCCTATCGTTGTAAAATCGAGTTCCTTAGAAAAGCTGTCTGGAGTGTCAAAGCAAGTCAAGCCTCGTGTGATACCGCCACCGTTCTTACCATGAAAGCGTACCCACTTATCTAGATGAGCCATCTTTCCCACAAAGGGCTCACTTTACAAAGTCTGCGAAAAAGGATTTCCGTAAAAGAACTCTATTGAACTTCAGCACCATCAATACAACGTGTTTCGCAGAAATTGTATTAGCGACCGTATTGGGTTTTATCTCAGTTGAAAATCGTAAATAATTTTATGAAATATTTTCCTTATACACGGTGGAAAATGTATAGTGTACTTTACAGTTTTTAAATCCTTGTATTGTGAGAAAACAACATACCAAGTCAACAATTTTATGATTAATAAGAAAAATTATAATCCTACATTTTATATTATACTTTATAACTTTATACGGTCTAACCAAGATTATTAATAATGGATTCAATACATCGGAAGCATCGGAAGGGAACGGTAAAAAAAATAACAATACCTACAAAGATATTGTTTTCTAGAAAATTGCTTTCTATATATATTTAGGGTTCTATACTCGAAGGGTTCCAAACGGAACCCTATAACTAAGTGTCCGCTGTCCGTCCGTCTCTCTGTTAGCGGGCTGTATCTCTTGAACCTTAATAGGTAGACAGTTGAAGTTTTCACAGATTGTGTATTTCTTTAGTCTCTATAACAACAAATAATAAAGTTAATAATTAAAGAGGGTCCCCATAAAAGACACGGCGTTTGTTTATTCGATCTTAATACGATACCGAACTCTTCGTGTGCGAGTCCGACTCGGACTTGACCGGTTTTTTTTCATTAGCATAATTTACAAGTTGGTGCGAGTAAGTAAACTAATAACAGGTAATTGGCTTGTCGACTTATTTGCATGAAAATACAAATATAAATTTCTTCCTCTTAAATAATCCCAACCAACATAATAATACCTACTTAGCTACCTACGAGTTTTTAATAAATGTATTTTTAATGAATAATCAGACGAATTCAAAAGCGATAAGCTATTGACACCTTTTGTAATCGTACAGACGGTGGTTAAAAACAGTGATGATGAAACTTCAGTGATGACTCATTTTTGTTATGAAAACAAACAACACACCGCTGAAATTTCAGCCGGTTTTTGATACAGTTAGCGCCATCTGGTGGTGTGGTACTAAATCTGGAAAAACCTGTACAAGTAGACATGTTTAATGTTTGGCGCTTCAAACCGTAATCAGTAGATGGCGCTGTGCGCCTGTTTTGTAGAAGTTTCTGGTTACAGACATAGAGGTCGCTTGGCCATGGCAGCATGATAGTGTTGTCTCTGAAAAGATCACGCGTTGTCCAATATGATGTTTATAAGACTATTTAAGTAGCAGAAGTACCACCTAATTAGAGTTGTTAAATACTGATTAGAAATACAACAAGCTTTTGATAAGGTGAGGTGTGCCATTTAAAACTTAGCAAGATCAGAGCACATCTGCCATAAATTAATTTAAGTTTAATGTATGGAAGTACACTCAGGGAAGATTGTTCCCTAAATAATAGGATTTGTGGAATATTTTTGGTGTAATCGTTGTTGGTATCGCACAGGGACCTGTACTAAGACCTTTACTACAGTAATCTATTTCATCTTTTATTTTACTTAGGTACGTATTGGTTGTCACCGGAATAGCAATTCTGAACACTGCAGTGCTAGCTCAATTTAGTGGTGGACAAACTAATCAGAGAGAGCTCCCATCCAGTAGATTCAAGAAACCGATTATTAATCTATTTTGATTGATAGATGATAATACTAAAGTTTTGGAAAGTTGAAATTACATTTTTTTTTTTTGTTTAACTAGTTAGTAAAAGTATTATATTGAACCAAAACGTATTTAAATTTTAGACTAACAAGGCACTCGGGAAATCCAAATCCTGTTGCGTAACTTCGTTTTCGCGTCAAAACAGTTGCGTGAATATTCGTGTACAAGGGGTGCGTTGTAGTTTGTGTGGTATTGCAACATAAATTGTGTGCACACGTTGTGTAGGGGAGGGACATTAATATCATCTGTCCTATCAATTACACCAGCGCGGTCACCGACGCGCCGACAGCCTATCGAAGGAAAATACGTGAAAAATTTGACACACGACCCTAATTTATCCTTAGAATATGCTTGTAGGGCTGTCTCTATGCGTTTGTTTTGATTTATCGCGTATTCAATGAAATACTTTGAAAGAAGTTTGTTCATTTCATGAAAATTGTAGAAGATGTGTATATTTGGATGTTAACAATCTTACTGCTGCCCAGAGATATCAAATCAAGGTTATGTCTCCCTGGGGTCCCACAGTCTTCAAATTCCTGATGGTAATCCCAGCTTTTGTAAGTTAAATCCAATGGTATTGGATATGGCAAGGGAGTAAGCATGACGTTTACTTAATTAGCTTGTCTAATTTAATAAGTCATTGAGATGTAGCACACCAAATAAAGGTGCAGTCACATCACTTCTTCAAATAACTCAATAACTTCCCATTTTGAGTTAAAACCCTCCAATGTCAAACAAAGTTGATTGGCACTCATATTATTATGTTCGGCAGCAACCCTATCCATGATATAAATCACGTTATCCCCACCGTGATCGCGATTGCCTCATCAACATACTAATGCGGACGCCAGATGTGCCCCCCAGACTTATAAAAGTCTGCTAGACTTTGAAAATGTTGGAAAATAGATTTCCTCATGTTACGTCCCGTTGTTGGTGGTTTACGCTTGTCGTTCGCTTTATACGGTTTCAATAGAAAAGTTGGAAATTTAAAATTTTGAGCTCTTTATATAGTTTTGACTCGAGACAGGTTTGACTCTGATAGTTTAGTTTTAGCTATGTTTTTGATTCTTCGAAGAGATTATAAACTGTAAAAACTTGTAATGTTAAAGAATATTTATGACACTTTTGTTTTAATAATTAATGAACGAAACATCATCCTATTAAATGAGCAATATATTTTCTGAAATATACCTATATAAAATATGTTTGTAATCAGTAGTAAAAGTTTAGTAATTAGCGGTTTACGGGGGCGAAAAATCAATCTAGCAAGGTCTAATATCTGGGAAAATTCTTTTTCTCTATTTTCAAAGCCTCGGGAATGTGATACAACGTTGGTATACCTGGACGACAACTTCATCAATTTTGATCCTAGGCCAGGTACTATTCTTATTTTAAAGGTTAATCATTCATCGGTATCGCTATAAATATAATTGTCATGTTCATAATCAAACTATTCTACAGTAAGTCCAAACAAGCGAGGCGATATAATTTCACTATATATTTTAAAGAAAGCCGTTAGTTATCCTTTGTCATCCCCTCTTTCTTTATAACTAGTGAATTACGTGCTAAAGTGCTGCGTCCCTTAAGTGTTTTTATAGCACCTAGCTAGCTTAATACGATTTTCAATGAGCCGTTTATTCATTCAGTTTCTTACCTCTGCATCGTAGATTAAGATTTCATTTTAAGTCTGTACCTACCTACTTTTTACATGCTTTTATTTAAATCAAAAAGTATTGTTAGGACTTGAAATTCTTCATCTCTTTCAATGATACAATTAAGCTCATTTATGAGCTTTGGTCGTAGGTTCAAACCCTGATAGGCTCTTTACTTTGTGTATAATTATTTCATCACCACTGCTCTCAAAACGGTGAAGGAAAAGCATCGTGAGGAAACCGGCATGTCCTAGAACCAAACATTCGAAGACATATGACATCTACCAACCCGCACTAGGCCCGCGTCGTGGATTACGGTCCACTCCCTCTCAAAGGGATGAGGCCAGTGTCCCAACAGTGAGAACATTATAGGCTGATTATGCTATGCTATGAGCTTTGTATTATCAACTAGTGATAGCGTAAGTTCTTTAACAACATTCAGAGGTCTATATATGTTCCGTCGAAAAAGTATATCCGCCAAGAAAAACAGCCAGCCTATTTACATACGTTAGTACCGTACATAGAAAGGAAAAGTCTACAAAAACTGTAGCAACACTAGTCAGTGAGAGCTTAAAGCTCGCTCTCCACTTTCGTTATGAGAAAACTTGGAACATTCTGTACCGCGAGTCGTTTTAGCTTATACAGGTAGACTCACTTCTGTATAGTTAGTTTCAGTTGGAAGTTTTGTTATTTAGATTTTGAGATTATGCGTATGAATCTTCTAGTCTAACTGAACAATATTATATTAATTTATATCTGTTTTCTTAACTGTGTTTAGAATACAGTTTATTGCTCTCTACTTGGTTCACATCTATTTCTTCTTTATTTTTCTGTTTTGTACCGACTTAATGTTAAAATAAAAATAAAATAATAATGTATGTATTTAGCTGTATCCGGTTAGACTGAAGCCGACCCCAAAATAGTTAGGAAAAGGCTAGGGCAGATTGATTGTACCGACTCAATTTTCAACTTTATATTATATTTCTAAAAAAACATTGTTTATGTAAAATTGAGAAGGAATGAAAGTAACAAAATTCTGGCCATATAATTCCCTTAGATTAAAATCTCTCACTTCGAATTGAGGAATTTAAATTAAATACAGAATTTAATAAACACCCGACTATCATTCGACGGTCCTCAACCGTCAAAAATCCTGCTTAAGCACCTCTTTAAAATCCGTTAATCATCCGACTGGGTAGTTTTTAACTCGATTACAAATGCGTATTAAAACCGCTCGACTATTCCCTTCGGCCACTGTAATCAACTTCAGTTTCGGATACGGGTTGTAATTGAAAATGTCGAGTCGTGCGATGTTCATTTTCCACTAATTAATCGCTGTGATGACATTGCATCCATCCCCTGTCCCTAGGTACGCATTGTTGCCTATATGCATCTCACGCTTAGATGGATCGGCAATTTTAGGCGGTGTTGATCGGCGAGATATTACATAATATATCTTAGGTAGGTTTAGGAATTCTATGTGCCTGTGCTATTACTACATAACCGTGCGTTTGCACTGGCGAATCATTCAAGACAAAACATGTTGAAATCTCTAGTTCCTGTCAAAAATTATATGGAACATTGACAGAAAATTGAGATTTCAATATGTTTTGTCTTGAATGTTTCGCCAGTGCAAACACATGGAAAGCATTCCCTTTTGTAGTGTAATGAGGGTAATAATTACCTACCATGTTTATTTGAATTAATTTCCGTTAATCAGCTACTTTAAAATGACTAACAGTAAAAACTACTGCAACTTATGAACTATCTGCAACTTATATACTACTAACTAGCTGATGGATGCCTGCGGCTTCGCCCACGAGGATGTCAGTTATTATATACTAAAACCTTCCTCGAGAACCACTCTATCCATTGGTGAAAACAGCAATAAAACAATCGGTGCAGTAGTTTTTGAGTTTATCGCGAACAGGACGACAGACAGACGCGGTGGAGAACTTTGTTTTATAATATGTAAGGATATCAGCCTGTAAATTGACCTTAACTGTAAGCTACATAGTCGTGTAAGTATTTCGTAGTATTGGAATCGAACTCGATAAATAGTAATCACAGAGCAATATTCTTGTACCGTCACATGGGACCAAACATCGTCCTTAGAAAACTTTGGGTACGAAGCTTACCTTTTTCTTACCCTCCAAGGCTCTCAAGTGAATCAACTTCTGTAGGTATATCCTTAACTTTAATATTCTTGTATCTGCGATGTTTTAGATACACTTCAGTGTAAAGCCGCAATTACAAATTCTGGAACTTGTAAAAACGTTTGCAAGTAGGTAGCATTGACTGTCATAACAACTTCTGATTGGTAAATGATACAATGGCTTGCAAGGTTTAGTGCAATTAGTAGTGTATTACGTTCTTTATAAATGTATGATCGTGTAAAAAAATCACTTAACCGTGCAAAAATACACGAGATTTCACACGATCCAGGCGTTTTAGGTTCAAGTTCGTACAAACTATAAGTTATTCTGATTTACATTGTCTCTGTCGGTGTTGACTACAGCGATATAATCTTGCTCCGAGTTTTTGCGGCTCGACCAGTTTTTTGGGCCGATGTATACTTAGGAGATAGCTACATGGTTAGGTTTCGTCTGACTCATGATGGTTACAAGAAGTTTTATGTATCAGGGAAAACAAAACACTAACGGTTCATAGTTCTTGTACCTGTGGTTGATCTGCTATGTAAAGATAAGTAGTTATAATAATGTTTTTAGCTAACATTGTTTTATATTATTTGACTATTACCATGATACTTTTATATTCAGTCACAGCGAACAGTAGATTTGTTTATTTATAAAGGTACACCAACAACTTCTGTATATAATATACTAGCTTTTGCCCGCGACTTCGCATCGCATCGCCCGCCCGCGAAATTATTCTTCGTTTTCGCTTATCGTTGTTTCTGACTTTTTTTCATTTATGTTTGGCTCCAAAGGGCCGCTGCGTGATGTTAAATAACCTTCCTCAAGAATTGGGCAATCAAATGCAAAAAAAAAAGATTTTTTTTATCCGACTGGTAGTTCCAGATATTAGTGCGTTCAAACGGACTTATTCAGTCGCTAATTTTTTGCAGATTACCAGCATTCTCAGAAATGGGTGATATCACGTAATAATAATAATAAAAGTAAAGGCTATGGAAGAGTCAAAAACTTTTGTTTATTCAAATGTATATACACTGATAAACTTCTACATAAACTAACAAACTGATTCGATACTCTTGCGCCATCTCATCTTCCTGGCTCGGCGTGCTGTGCTGGCGCCGCCGCTGAGCTGCGGAAAACCTCAAGCGGCGAAAGTATAATAGCCTTATAGGCAATTATAGTTTCGAGCCGTTTGGGGTTGGGGGCCGTGGGGTCCGAGTGCTCATAGTTTATTTAATGAAATCTCGAAACGGCTGTTTGACACTTCCCGGGACCCAAGGGCTGGCTTTTACCTTGGTCAGAGGCTAAGCATTGCCATTCAACGTGGCAATGCCGCCAGTCTCTTGGGTACCTACACTACCAGCCGACAGCGATGCGGAGGAATTTTTCGACGCCATATTTTAGATATTAGTTGTTTATTTGTACAGTTAGTTTTATTTAATATTAGTTAGAAAATTGTTTAGTGTTAGATTGTATATTTTATTTAAAACTAACAAACTATTTACATTATATACTAAATGAAATTATTGATAAAAGTAGATGGTAACTAGATCAAACATGATATTTTATAGACACTTTTACACATGACGATATTTTCTTAAACATACATCTAACGATCTCTGGGGCTCTGACTGACCATGACGCAACGAAAGGTACTCTGACGTCATAGTCTCTTTTAAAGTCCAGAGATTATCTTTTAGAATATTATGTGCGATATTGTATGATTTATAGACGTCTGTGATAACTAGAACAATAAAAACTCAGGTGTGACCGTCCAATCAGATATTTTTAACAATGGTCAATCAGGAACTAATATCGAATATTAAATTCATTTTTGTGATACCTATATTTTTTGTCGTAGTTATCACAACGTCTCATAATATTTGTCACGATCCGCGTTATCTCTTTATGTTAATGAGGTTTGACAGTTAAAGAGTTTGTTCAGACGAAGCGATATGACTCGCGCCTCTCTATTGAATGCGTGTAGGGACTGACTAGTGCGGTATGGTTTTATGTCCTGGTGTGAAATTAAATATTCAGACATGATTATTAAAAATACTTTTATTAATGAATTATTCACTCCAGTAGGTACATAATTCCGAACTAAATAATTCCACGAAACTAAATGGTTGATATGGCTTGAGGCTATATAGTTTAATTTTGACGCTTCATTTGGACAAGTTCTTAGGGTGTTTTCAAGGTTAAAATACACATGGGCTGTATGGACACTTGGACAGCTCGGACAACCATGTACGAGTATGTGCGGTTATCTGATTATGACTAAGATAGGTATTTGAACTACTTCATCATCATCATTTTATTGTTTAGCAGAACAAAAAATATCATGCCAATTTAGCTCTATGTTTCCACAAGATAAACTACCTATTTATTCAATATAGCGCACAAAACAAAATGCTTAACTGGAATTCAATATAACCCATCCAAGAAGTAACGAATAGGATAATAAGTCTATAGGATTTTCGTGGCATCAACACAATCGACTCGTATTTGTTTAAACAACGCGTGTAAATTGATTCCAGCGATATTGGTAAAGTTTGTTACAGTAAATCCCGGGAAGGCCCAAATCTGGCTGTAGGGGAAAAGTCACGACATGGGCGACATCTCTCGGGTATTTGTCAATGTTGTTCGACTGTTTGTCACTGGTAATGGGAGATGTGTTGGAAAATTTTGAAACATTGTTTGAAAATTATATGATACGAGTAGATATACGAGTATTTTTCTAGGTAGAGACTTTCCAGTTTCATATCCATAAACAAATTGTTTTGCTTATTTTCGTACTCTTTAAAAAAAATCGATAACCGGCAGTTTTTCACGATTGTATGTTTTCTAGTTTTATTGGTAGTGCAATGACTGGACTAAACTGTCTCTTCTAAACTATCTACCTATCATAAAAAAAGATCCATAAAGTACTAAACTTTTTTATTTTGTAATTGTAACAGATGTGTGAGTTGCAATTCAAATAACCCTTCATTAGATATAGGATCTGCATCAAAAGAGATGTAGAGATCAGGATTAGTGCTCAACGCTTTGTGGCGTTATCGTAAAAGGATGACTGCAAATTCTTAAAAGGGTTAGATGATATGATACTTCGAATAAATGATGCTCTTATAAAGCAACCGTCAATAATCTCTTGAGCTTGAGCATGCTTGGTCATATCGGTGTCGTTTTTGCGCCAATCAAATGCAATTGAATGATACTGGTTTGTCATGTTACTTATTGTTTTCGTGACAGTTATTCTTCGAATTTCGGATCTTCTTTATATATACATTTACGTAAACATAATAGGTTTACGTACACATGGATTGTAAGGTTATTTAGTTAAGTTTCTTGTATTTATGGGAGGTCGTACGGTCGTGGGATAGGCCGCACTGGGTGATGGGGCCCGCTAGGCATAGCGGGCTGATACCACTCGGGGTGTAGCGAATGTACAAGTATCTTATTTATGGTATATGAAGTCTGTATCTTACTGATTGATTAACTCTGCGTAACATCATCAGCCCACAGCAGTCCACTGCAGGACATAGGCCTGTCCAATTGCACGCCATTCAGCTCGATTCTCGGCAACTCTCATCCAGCCACCCTGCGAAGATCGTACCTCCACCTAGCTCGAGGGCTGAGAGTTGAAGGTGTTGGTTGTGTAACTTTCCTAATGAATATCCTTTGCTACAGCGATTATTCGTCATCATCACGATCCACAGTCCAACTTCACCGACTACTTGGTAAGGCCTCTCTTTGTTTGTGCCAATATCCACGCTCCTGTGACAGTTTGATCCAGGTTCTACGCTATTATTCTCCTAACAACTGTTCTATTCTTATATTAGTGCCAATTTCAAAATTATGATCAAAATTCCGTTACCGAAAGTCTATTTTAGAATAACGAACAGACGCGAAAGTTTGAACAAAACAATGTGTTTACATTGTTTTGTTCACGCCTCTACAAGACAGAGAAGATTAATTGCGGTAAATTAAGTACTTATTGGAGTGCTTACATTTATTAATCTCAAGTCTAGAGCTTGTGGAAGTTTCACTTTTATAATTACTGAAAACGGTGAAAATTCTGGAACATTTCCCAGGCTTGTTTACCGAAACTTTACCGAAAGTGTTGAAAAGGGCAAAATTATGGCGTTAACTTCTCAAAATATCCCTCGACACGACAAAACCACATTACGTAACCTTTGTGCCCACGTTGGCCATAACCGTTATAGGCAAAGTTTGATCGTTGCGCTCCTACGGAACCCCTAATGGGTTTAATGATTAACAGTCAATAAACGGGAATAGATTCTTGTTATAACAGATAATGATCCCTGAAACTATTATGTGCCGTCTGTTTCGGTATATAGATACGGTTTTATGAGAACTTAAAGTTGGGATAAGTGTTATTACGATACGTTTTAATATGTCGGTTTGTATGGTTCTGGTGGTTCCGTACACTCATTAATAAAATAGTGGGTATACATGTTCCGCTGTGTAAGCTGTGAGTAAGGAAAGTACAGGTAAAAATCCGTTACTCATATTATTTGGTAAAGTAGATAGGTTCCGGAGATAATAACGCGATACAGACTTAGGTTAGATGATACTATTTGAATACACTGTTGTTGAAGTCATGACTGTACTGCAAAACGTACGCACCTACTTAAAAAAAAACTCGTAAACTGTGTTTGGGGTATCTTGTAGAGCAAAAACTTTTTCTTTGATTTGTAAAATAACGATTTGGGAACATGACTATGATAGATAGATAGGTACTTTACATACAACCGCTAAAATGCGGAACGATACCCACCACATCACAAGACAACTATAAAAGCAGTGGAAATGAAGAGGGCTTTCACAATTCAAAGAAAAAAGGGAAACAGGCAATACCGATGTCGAGCGAAAATCAGTCGGCTCCTGTAGCTCCCACTTTGATCTTATGTACTTCAGCATTAAAATTTACATATTTTCCGTATGTTCTTGTGTCTATTTGTGTAAGCACTTTGATGTCCTTTTCAATGCGGTTCGAATTCTGTGTGAATCGATGTGGGTTTTGATAAAATGTTGTTTATGGTATCCGACTTAGTTTATGGTGTTTTGTTTTTGGTGTAAGGCATTCGGTCCTATGGCATCGTGGTGAACATGTTATGTGATAGTAGGTGTATAAAATATAATAACAGGTATACGGTATTTAGTTATATTTTCGATCAATGAATTACGTAGTGTTTATGACTGATCCAGCCTATCACAGCTTACTGCTAGACATAGCTTGTCTAGGCGGATTTTGTTCTGGCAATTAGTTGATTAACTTAGATAATTACTAACTTTGATATATTGTCAAGATGACCTTTGACTCTAGGAACTGAAATGATGTGTGCGTATGGATTGAGGAGCCATAAAATATCTCATAATTAAACGCGGGTACTGCCAATATTTAGTAGTAAATTATCCGATTTTGTAGCCCCGATTCTGGAACATGTAGTAAAACCCTTAAAAAGTTACATGGCATTTAATTTGGCTCCTCAATTCAGACGTCTGGATTGAGGAGCCATATATTCTTCTTATTATCTTTAGGCAAAGTTGGCAAACACATGTTTATGTTTTGAAAAGTACATCAAGGTTCTTGGTTTATCAACAAAACCACTATGGATCAGTCAAAGAGTTTTCCCAAAATCTTAGCCCTGAAACTAAACTCCCATATTCTTCCGTCTGCACAATCTTACATTACCTTCTATGATTAGGAGAAGACGGTATCATACAAACGAGGTTTGCTACAATATACGATGTAATTTGCGTAGTCTGGCGCGACGCAATCAGACGCGCGTATTGTGTGCCGGTTGTGTCTGCACTGTTTTCCAGCCTTTATATAAGTAACTGTATGGGAATATACTATAGTGTCTGCAGCCCTTATTTATTTGAGACCTAGCTGCATCCCACGGTTTCACCCGTATAAGTCTCGATCTTGTAAGAATATCGGGATAAAAAGTATCTTATGTCCTAACACAGGTTATGGTCTACCCATGCTAACGTACATGATCGTTTTAGTAAGGGTTTGCATGTAGGACTCTGTTCATGGTCCTTTCATCCTAATCTGTTAAATCCTAATTTGCATCCTAATTTAATCCTAATTTGCATCTGTAATTCGTATGATGTAGGATATTATAGAATATTCTATTCTGTATCATGGAGGTCTCTGGGACCCTGAACATAAACTTCTTAGCATGTTTATAGACATGCTAAGAAGTTTATGTTAAGGGTCCCATCAAATGTTGCGGGAAACTCCGAAAGGGATATCGGGACCTTGGCAAAAGGCAACTGAAGGAACACGGGTGGGTTTTAGTCAGTAAAAGTCTCCCGCTCTGCACAGAGCGGGAGAAGTCATTTGAAGAATTCCTACCCACAAAAAAAAGGGTCCCATCAAATAATAAAAAACATTGTGAATTAAAAAATCCGGACACTAAATCAATTACATCTGTCTGTCATTCTTTAATACTCTAATTTTGCCATATAAATTGATAAGACAAGTAATTTAGCAAATATTCCATGACGGTTTAATAATCCTAAAAGGTTTTCGTTCTGCTAATTGAAACGTTGGCGGGAAAGGGCTTAAAATAATGCCACCTGACGTGCTCATTTGTGCAGATGCAGCCGATGCAATGATACTATTAAAGGGGGTGGTACTGTAGATGTTAGGTTCAATATAAAGGGAAGGAAGGAGGGGTATTCAGCTGCATCCGGTTAGACTGGAAGCCGACCCCAACATATGTTTTTAAATTGTTTATTACCTAAGCAAAAAAATAAAGTAGTCGGGTAAATATAAACAGAAACATCACAAACACCTTCAATAGGTTTGTCCGAATGTTGAAACACTTTGAAGCAATCTTAATACTAACGATATTTATAATTTATGGTTAAAACATAGTTTAAATAACAAAAGGGAAAAGGCTAGGTAGATGATGAAGACGATTAAGAAGAGGGCTGTGTCAATTTGTACGGAAATCAGTGGCTGTCTGCGAGATCTACCTAAGTCTTGACTACTTCAATGTTCATAACACAATCAGCCTTTAATGTTCCACTGCTGGGACAGTGGCCTGCTCTGTGTGAGAGGAAGTGGGCCATAATGCACCACGCGGGCCCATTGTGGGTTGCTACTTCAACATGGAATTCCTTAATTAAATTTTTTAAGTACCTACTTATTACATTTGTATATCGTAAAGTATGAGCCAGAATGGGTTATTTTGTTAGGGTCATTCGAAGGAGATCATAACAGAATTATTCAGATTATAAAAATTACCTACTAGTTTATTTTGCATTTATGCACTTTAATTAATTTCGGCTTGGTTGTCTTATATCTTGATCTGAAACAAGCAATTTTCATCGTTTAAAACATAAACAACATGCTCATTAAAATTAATTCTAAATCAACATGAGAGAACTTGAAGTAAATGAAAAGGTTATACCTACGAATGTTTCAAACTCTGCCTTGTGTTGCATCGAAAAAAAAAACATATTTCCAAAAACTCATTTGCAATTTGAAAATACGCGTTACATCTCCAAAAATAGAGTACTTTTTTGAATAAATCGGGGTATGATAATAAAATGACGTGAAGTTCCAGGGTTTTACACCAAGTCGAATGTTTAATGAGGAGGCAGATTTTTGTTTAATTAAGTTTGAAATAAAAGCAAACCCACGTTATTTGAATCACAATAAGAAGTTTCGGTCGTTTGCGGATTCCAAGACTTATTAGGGACTGCCCTTTGTTTCTTTTTCTTTATTCAACGTTGCGCATCTGTTTTATGTAAGCAATTGTTATGATTAATTTTGCATTTGAATTAAGATTCAATTGTCTTTGCACGGATAATTTATTGTGTCATAAGATTTGGTAACACTGACAAAATCCTATTATGGTATTGGAGAATACTTAGTGGAAAAATATTTTATTTTCTATCTTGTAAGTTGGCGCAGTTTCTTCTGTTATACCTACAAGTTATAAGTACAAGGCACCTTGCCTGTAAGAAATCTGAGTTATGTAGAGGGCAGATCTAGAGGCCCATCCAGTACAAGTATGAGAAGGATAAAAAGTATGAAAAGATTTCATATATCTTATCAAACCTTCGTGTGAGCACGTGCTATGTTCATCATTATATACTCACATACGGCGAGAATCTGTGGGAGTGATTACGTGAAAAGCGAACGAAGTATGTACCAGGAAGCCAGGGAAGCGCGCGCTATTCGATTTGACCAGTGAGCGCGCGCGCTGCTTGAGTTGGCCGTCAGATGGTATCAACCCATTTTCCAAGAGGTTGATACTGTCAGCCAGAAGTCAGATGTTACACATCTTATGTTTTCAGAACTATACCTACCTGTCAAAGTTATCTCTATAAATTAATAACGCTCCACGAACTTAGCTAGACTCACGAATTGGACTGCTTTAGTTCATTTTGCTCCCGCAAAGCTCTCAACAACAATGAAACAGAATGGGTTTGAAAGACAACTTAATAGGGTTTTTAATAGGTTTCTGCCACACAATATAGACTGTTGTCCAGGGACTTTCATTTGTTTCATTAAGCAATATTGTTTTTTTGAAATACTGTCCAAAATAAAGTACCCTTTGTATGTACCGTTTTCTTTTGAAGAATCTTTATTTTCTTACGTCTCAAGGTAATAAAGTTTACTTAAGAATACCTACTATAACCTAAAGACTTTCTGACTTAGTAAATCTGGTGGTCTTGATCAGCATTTCGAAGACTTTTTTACGGCGGTTTGCTCCCCACCACCGGCTTATTCGTTCATCTAATGTACATAATATGTATTTATTAGATAGTATTTTATGAAATTATACTTACAGTTAAAAACTTCAAGAGTTTTCTGATGGCTATGTCATTTTTTGACGAAACAGTTTTCCCTTATTTTTCCGCAATTTATCCTGAAAAGTAGTCTGCCAAACATACCCAGTAACCGTATTTGTATCTTTCATCATTTTTCTTCGCATTTCGTAATGGGATATCCACATAGCCGAAAAAAAACGTTATTGGAATTATATTGTAAACAAGCAAACAGGACGTATTTTTCGCAATATACGTAATTTTGTTGACATTTATTTATTAATTTATTAGGTAACAGCAATACAC
The DNA here is from genome assembly GCA_947522985.1 of Lithophane socia. Lineage (NCBI taxonomy): Eukaryota > Metazoa > Arthropoda > Insecta > Lepidoptera > Noctuidae > Lithophane > Lithophane socia. The sequence continues at coordinate 7,236,799 of OX383267.1, forward strand.
ACAAATAATTAAGAACGAACAATAGCATAATAAAAGTACTGGTAAACAACATCGTAATTATCATCATCGTATTTCTATTTTAAATGGATTTTTTCTTACAAAGTGTTAAAAATATTTTTAAAGAAATTTATTAGCAGTACATAACGTATTGTCCATAATATTATATACACCCAGAAGCTGTTTGTTAGTCAAAAAGTTGATTCATACTTTTAAACATTATTTTTAAGCTTGGAAATCCCTAATTTTTAGAATCGTTTAGTCATAAAACGAGTGTCTAATGTTATCTTCATGCTTCCTCTTGACTGATGTTATCCAAACATTCGTCATTGATGGCATTGATTTTAACATGAAAAAACGATGGCACTCTGGCATCAAAACACTCTCATACTTAACATTGTTAAAATGTTCTGATAACACTGCTTTGTAACAAGACTGAACAGTCGCTGTGTTGTTTCTAATGTGCGCACTGTCCTAGAAAAACATTGTAGACCGATCTTTGGAAAAGAATGTAATTCTCGTCAATGTTCAACATAAACGTCAGTTTTAATTGCCGTACTCAAAGATTTATCCTCATTCTGAACATCTATTAGGAGATTACTGATCGAATAATTCTTAGAAAGTTTTCTCTTGTTACGCTTTCAGTACGGACGGTGAGATGATGCATCTGAGATGCGCACGCGATCTTTACTTATGCTTTCAGCGCATCGTTTCTTAATTTATTGTTACTTAGTGTTATGATATACAAAGTTGTTAATTTTCCTTTGATAAGAAAAAACAAAGGCTAAGCTGTAAACGTGGACGTGAATTGATAAAAAAGGCGAAGATCATCTCCAAAAGTGATTTTTTTGTTGAAGTTCGTGTGAGAAAAAAACAAATAGCAACGTTTATGTAAAATTTATTTCAAATACTACCCCTAATAAATGCATGAAATGGTTATTTACAAAACAAACATTAAAATTACGAAAGCATCTAAATTAATCACAGAATTTTGTTATTTACACGTAAACTGGCGGCAGGTAACTTTTCATAGACGGTCCTGCGCGCCCTAAAGGAGGCAAAGATTTTAAGTGTGGAGGATTTAAATTTATTCTCAATCCATCAACGTCATCATGCGCTACGTTTGCGAAGTTATTGTTTCGATGTAAAACCTTATAATTTTTGATAACTCCTCGTAGTTCTTCTTGCTGCTGTAGGTTGCGCTGATTTCGGTTGTTGTTGTCTTCTATCATTTGTTCAACCTGTTCAGGTGTATAATAACGCAATTCGTTCTTTTGTTTAAAGTTAGTAGGCGCCTGTTTGGGTGCTAATTTTAATCTACTAGACTCAAACTGATTTTTGGATATGTAATTGAGTATGTCAGCTATATCCACTGGCTTCTTACTTGTAGCTTTGTTCTCATTGTGAGGTTTGGTCGGGTATTGGATGAACTTTGGATGTTTTTCGCTTCTGGTATCTATTGGCTTAACCTGAAGGTTTATTTTATTATTATTTTCTTCTTTTATGTTGTTATTGACTTGTTCATTTTTATTGTTCCTGAATAGATTTTTTAAGAAAATATTATCTTCAATAGCATTTTCGATGCTTGCTTCCGTTGTTGTAGTAGTTGGTTTAGGTTCAGGTTTAGTAAATTTAAGGAGTGGTTTGAATTCCTCTTTATTTTCAGGCACAATAAAATCGGAGAATTTTAATGTACTACTACTTGTGGTTGAAACATTTTTCAAATTATTGGTAGTCGTGGGGGTTAGTGGTGTGACAGTTATTTTTGTTTCGTTTTTAGATTCTCTCCTAGGTATAATATGCTGATTAATATAATTTTCGTAATTTATGGGCAAAACACTCAAGTTAGCATTAATATTTAACGTATCTGAGTTTAATATTTTAGTCCTTCTAGATTCAAAATTGTCAGCATCATAATTGTAAGTTTGGGTTACGGTTTGACTTTGAGGAATAAATTGTTGCTGTGTTATAAGTTTTGGCCGAGAAGTTTGGCTACCTTCATTTTGTAATAGCCGATAGTAATTATTGGTATTTTGAAAATAGGTTTTGTTTGAATCATATTGGTTTTTACCGGTATAAAGCTGGCTCGCAGATGACTGAGTTTCTGGTAAAATTCGTTCTGTTGAGTACTGATTATTATCATTACTGTGCATATGAATCACTTGCTTTAGGTTATCGTTAGGGAACGGATAATCGATTTCTGGATTTGATTTGTAATCACCATAAAAATAATTTTCTTTCATGTAAGGGGTTTCATCTTGGTGCGATGTTTCAATATTTTCTTTCATGTTGGGTTCTAGTTGTTCTTTTATCATTTTGGTATACTGTTCTGAATTCATATCATTAAAGTTTATTACTATGTCATCTTCACCGAATAATGATCTTGAAATTGAATTTTTCTCCATATTTTGATTGGCATTTGCATTAATACCATACTGCCACCTCCACAGTGCTTTATTACTTTCTGAATCGGAGTCTTTAAGGTGTGCTTCATAATTTACTAACTGCGGCATTGTGGATTTCTCAGTAGTGAAAACTCTGTTTATTGGTTGTTGTGGAGGTGTGTTCACAGACGGAACGTGAGCACCCTGTGAAGCCAGAAAAGTTATTTGTGGGGAAATTGTTCCACTGTTTTGTTTAGTTTGCATTTGATCTGCGAAGTCAATAGCCGCTTGAACCGGACTTTGTGAACTAGCTGCGGCTACTAAATTATTTTGAGTGTTAGATGGTTGTGAAAAACTATGCGAGAATGATTCAGGAGTTTTCCCAGTAAATAAATTACTGAGCCGCGGCGGTGCGACAGCAAACTGATGACGTTTTTCGCTTTCGCTTAATTCGTTTTCCTGCTGTTCTCCATTCCATGATTTTAAATGCGGTGGTTTTTTGGACTCCTCGGCTAAGTTGTACTGAATTGCTCTAGAAATAAAAGATTTCCTTGTTAATGTTCAAGAACATTGTTTCAATGCAATAGCTAGACTGTATCTGTTGTATTCAGTAAGTTAGAAATATATTCTGCGAATTATACAAACCTCTGAATAATTTCAGGAACAGGTGGCGCGACGGGCAAGTGGTCACCACTTGCTCTAAACCCATTCGCATCTGCAATATAGTGGACCGTGTATGTCTTCCCGTTATCTCCAACATAAGAGTATGACCCTTCTACAACTTGTTCATCTTTGCCAGTACCCGCATTCTCCATGCGACTATGTTGCACGTAATGGGTCTGATCTGCTCCTAAGGCCCTAAAATAGAATGTGATTAGTACTGTTGATCTCTATATAGTGCAACAAAATTAAGGTGTTTGTCTTACTTACTCGTAACTAAAGCTTCCATCTAAATCCATTTCATTTGATAAACGTAGAATGGGTATCGCGGTTTCTGTTGTAGAAGATATGTAAATACCAGGTTGTGGTACATATTGAGTTCCTGGAAAACTTGCTGCTTTCATCTGATCCATACCGTGATCTCGTTGAATATCCATTATGCTTATACTACGAGGGGTAACTGTTTGCATTACTCCAGTTAGTGGCGGTGGGTCAGGGCTAGTGTTGAATTGAAATGGCATTTTCGTATCAATTCTATCTATAGGATTTTGAAAACTCTTTCGAACTGGTCTCATTTGTCTTCTTTCTGCCATTTCGTTGGGCATTCTTTGAGTGTGATTCATTTTGTTATTGCGTAAGTGTTGTGGAACCTGTGTTGTTGGTTTTTCATCTTCGTCATCATCATCTTCGATTTGGAGTGGTCTTAGTGTCGATGATATTATCAAAGGAAAGGGTGAAGGGTACCCGAACGGTGCTTTAGTAGCGGTTGGGGGAAGATATGGAAAAGGTAATTTGTTTATATTATTCATATTCATTTGGAAATATGGGATAGGAGTGTGAGCCTCAGGTGGCAAGTAAGGATTTTTCTCAGATGTAAACATACCGGATTGAAATTGGGGTGGAAAAGTAAAATGCTCATGAGCTTTATTGTCCACTGCTAAACTTATCGTCAAAATTATAAGTGGTATCTGAAAAATAATATTATGTGTCAATTAGAGCAACAACTTACGGTTTGAAACCATCCAAATTAAAATCCATGTTCACTGAACGACACAAACACTTTCCACTTACCAGCTTCATTTTTCTTGAAGCTGTGAATGTTTTTGATGACAATTTTCACGTCACACGATAGCACTTGTGGAAAATAGACTGGTAATGAAAATGAATTCCGCATATATTTATACGCACGCGAGATGTGTCCAGGCATTCGTGAAAGAGATCGTTTGGACAACGTTTCTCTTCTTCGATTCACGCTTTTTGCTTCGTTGTTTTTATCAGGTATCCGATACTGCATGTACTCGGCTTACAATTAAGGCTTCAAAGTAAAAGCGCCATTGAACGACGTTTGATTGGTAGTATTAACGACGGATAATTAACATAAGCAGTATTGGGGTGTGTGTTCAGATACCTGTGACTTTAACTTTTATAGGACTGTACCTATGTACTTGTTCGAGTCAATTACCTCAGAAATTGGGTTACTGTCGGTATAAAAACGTGAAGATTGAAATTTTCTTTGATTTCTTATGAATGCAATGTTTTCGTTTGGGAAGTTATAAGCAAATATTATCTCATACGCTTAGGAGTGCATTTAAAGCTGGTAGAACAATGGATGATCGAATGCATTGTTTATGTATCCCTTCCTTCGACGGCGAATTAAAAACGATTGATTCGGAACACGAAGTGTTTTTAAAGGTAGAAATACCACGGTTTGTCCCGCCTGCGATACCAAAATTCTATAAATAATAATGCTTGTTTATCTCTTTTCAGTTATGTTTTTGCAGTCGGGTTTTTAATTTATTGTAAATTAGCTTGTGCAAGGCATCGCAGGCAATTTACGAGGTCCGACACAACCGTGGCCCATTTTTACGTTATCAAAAACTTGTTAAACCAATTTAGTATTCCTAATTTAATTTAAACATAATATAACTTATTACTTCTTTCTTTTTTTACTAACGTATTACTATTTCGCGTCAAATATCCGCCAAATTGTTTTTTTTTTAAATATCTGAGGACTCTTTTAACTACTTTAAGACGAATATACCTTAACTGTAAAAATCCATCTAGCCGTTTGGAAGATATGAGATATTAAAGTACAAACAAACATACATACAAGATACGTACGAAAAACCTAACCCTTCCTTGGCAGTCGGGTAAAAAGAATAAATGAATCATGGAGTTTAATTAATTAAAGGGATCAAAAACCCCGAGGCGGATACGGAGAAGCAGCGTTCGATAAATTACACGATAAATCGAAGGTTTTTATGCGGTCATCCCAAATTCGCGTGTCGTAAAGTGATGCAAGTTCTGTAATGGTCAAAGTCGAGTCAATGGCCCAAAAAACCGGTTCTGAAGAATTTTGGTTTAAACCTACCGCGGTTAAATTACCGGCTCCTTAGGTTTAAAATGAACTTAACTTACTTTTTAATATTGTCATGTGACTCTTTATGAATCCTTTTTCTGGTATCGACAGTGCTTATTTGTTTTTTATCAATGTTTTTTGGGAATTTAATCGCCACAATGTTTTTTTGTTTTACTTTATTTTGTTTTATTCGTCGTTGATATAAAGCCCTAATTGTGTGCTTAAATATCATATCATGATGATGTAATATTTATTACTTGAAAGAATATTTTATGAATGTTTTTTTATTTCTTCACATAATATGGAAGATTATTCTGTTATTATTTCAAAAGAAACTGCATTATATTTTAATGTCAATATGAATGGGAACTAAACAATCCAACAGATTTTCTCACCTCAGTACATTGCATTGTTCCCACATCAAGTTCGCATCAGGATCGCATTCAGAATGAAACAACAAATTATATACAAAACTTATTTATTGATTACCAATACATCACATATCACTGGCTTTGAACATACATTACTATCACAAAACCTGTCATACCTCGATCAGTGATCAAATTCACAATTCATAATCGTGACTAAGATCACTGACTCTATCGATCGAATCGATTTACATCACTAAAATCGTTCAGAGGTAATATTACTCGTATACCTATAGAGCTAAGCGTCTCTGTACATTAAAATTCATCGATTTAATAAGATAAATATTCATACAAAACTACAGTGCGAGAATACTTTTAGGGTCATTATTTTTTTACGGATATTGCGTGAAGCAGATTTGGTCTCGTGATCGCATTATTTTAATACGATTATGAGCCCAAGAAAGTCGTATCTTTTATTACAGTACTTTCAACCAATGATTATAAAATATTTACCACGAGACGTTTTAATGTACAGAGGACAGCAAATGTCATTTTTAATAGATAAATAATGTCTATGGTCGTTCATTGCATTATAAATATACCACAGGTTTTAAGACTACCTATTTATGAGTTTAAATTTGATTGGGGTAATAGTTCTGCTGAGGAGGAAAGTATTGCTGTTGAGGAGGGTTCGAAGGCTGTTGAGGATAGTATTGCTGTTGAGGTGGCTGGTAGGCAGGCAGCTTGGGAGGCTCGTAAGTCGGCTGGGGAGGCACATAGGGTGCGGAAGTTGGGTAGTAGACTGGCGGAGGAGTCTGCGTTGGGTGGGGGGAGACCGGCGCAGGAGTCTGGGTAGGGTAGTCGTGTTGAGGCCTATGGTTTTCCTGATCGATGGCACTGTAACAATGAGATTTTAATTAAACTTCAGTATAAACGGGCTTTCAAGCTAAAATATGCTAAATAATATAAATAATATGCTGTGCTAAAATTAAACACATTAAGACATCTTTAAGTTAGCCTAAAGTGGTTCTCTAACAACTATTATTTTAGTTTTACGCTGCAAATCCCAAATCGGTCATCTTGAGGTTGAACGATTATGTCACCCACCAGTGCCTTAGATATAAAGCGACGAAAATGTCGCTTTTATAGCCAAGATAACATAAATGTCCCATAAAAATCTGTCTGCCAATAGTTATTCACTTGCGTGATTTTTATTTACCGTTACATCATATTTTTATTAAACTATTTCCCATTTTGTATCGCTTCTAAATCGTAAGTTACTGCATTTTAGAAATTAATGATATTTAGATGTATCGCTTCTAAATCGCAAGTTACTGCATTTTAGTCATTAATGATATTTAGAATAATATAATAATAATTGAGATTGGCTTATATCTTCTGCAAGCACAGTTTCTTTAATTTTAACAACGGTAAGTTCTTGTTCAATAACTATATATCAGTCAAACAATTGAAAGAAATAGTGTCAGGTATTGCCATCCCTTCCTCTTTTTTATCTATTAAGCTTAAGGATGCAAGAAGTGTAAAAAAGTATCGATATATATCGTATCGATATTTAAAAAAAATATCAATATCGATTTCGATATATCAAAAAAAAAAAATCGATATATCGATATTTTTTCTGCAAGCCTAACTAAGCTTACGATACAATGTATTAGTTGGTATTGACGTGGCAAGTTGAGCAGAAATAAATTGATATTGGAAAGAAACAAAAGAGAAGCGCTGGAGCAGCTGGTAATTCTTTTAACTTTTATAGAATTGAATTCATCCCATCTTTGATTTTAGCGAGGTAAACGTTGTTTCTTTTGAACGTGCACTAGTGCCAGACAATCAAAGATTTGATGTAGATGTAGCTATGTCGTCATCCTAATGTTTGTTTATTACTTCTATTTTTGCGATTTGCCAGAAATCTTGAAAGTGTTTTTGTTTATCCATACTTCAGTACTAATATTATAAATTCGAAAGTAACTCTGTCTGTGTCCTTTTCCCGCCCAAACTATTGAATGGAATTCGACAAAATTTGGCAAGGAGATAGATGGCACCCTAGGATAGGACATAGCACCACTAGGTTTTTATCCCGATATTCTCACGGGATCGAGACTTACGCGGGTGAAACCGCGAGGCGCTGCTATTCTTCTATATTTTCTATTATAAACCTCTTCTATTGTTAAACGTTTAACTAATATAGCAATGTATATTAATTCTAACAAGTTGATTAATGCTACATTTAAAACAGCTATTTAACATCTCTGACCTACCATCTATTATGTTCTATGCTAATTCGAGATTTGATGTGACAAGCGGGCGGACAGTTGAAGCTCTTAACTTACTCTGTTTGGTGGCATGTCATTTGTTATTTGGTCTTCTAACTGTATATTCGCCATTTTTATTTCGTTGTTTAAAACGGGTGCTGTCTTAAATAATGTTTTGCTTTGTAATTGAGATATGTCATTTCAGCCTAGTTAAACAATCCTAATTGTTTAGCTGTACATGATGTTACTTGGATTTGTACAATCATTCTTTGTTTAATTGTTTTTTTCAAGCCTATTCTATTATATTATAAGTCGTCGAGATAAATACTATCATTTCGTTTTTACAATTATATCTTTATGTATCCAGAAACTTTCTTCGTTTTTTAATATTATTTATTTGTAAACACTAAATATCAAAAACTGTGTATGTAACGGTATGGAAAATAACTCGATAGCATTTTTTTTTTTAAATGTTTCTTAGCCTAGATTTCTGAATACATTTTAAAACCAAACTGGTTGCAGTAGCAAACTGGTATACCCATAAAATTAACACAATTAAATGAGTCACACGCTACTTTTGTATAGAAAAAACTGAAAATAATAACGGTCATCTAAACGTCAGAAAACACTTTCATTTTTACGAGGTATTTTCCAAAACTTATGTTTGTTTTATGTTGTTGTTATTTGTAGCCATTTGTTACGGGCTATGACAAACAACTTGAGGCTATAATTCACTCAACAACACGCCTCCCTGTTCAGGAAAATAAGGGGAATAACAAACCGCGAGGCCACATCTTTCATAGTAATTCTAGGATTTCCATTCGTAGAAAAATAATAGCGTGTTAACCTTGTTCTATGATTGCTAGTTGTTGTTATTTTCTTCTGAATCTTATTAATAAGCTCATTTCTATAATTCGTTTATCTTTGTTCAGAAATGGGAATGTTCAATGTTAATTCAAACCATAATAATTATTCAGTAGTTTGGGTGGAGAGTAAGGCCATCTGCAGTATCACAGTGACCTATTTGAGATTAACCTTGTTCTTTGATTGCTAGTTGTTGTTATTTTCTTCGGAATCTTATTAATAAGCTCATTTCTATATTTCCTTTATCTTTGTTCAGAAATGAGAATGTTCAGTGATAGTTCAAACCATAATAATTATTCAGTAGTTTGGGTGGAGAGTAAGGCCATCTGCAGTATCACAGTGACCTATTTGAGATTAACCTTGTTCTTTGATTGCTAGTTGTTGTTATTTTCTTCGGAATCTTATTAATAAGCTCATTTCTATATTTCCTTTATCTTTGTTCAGAAATGAGAATGTTCAGTGATAGTTCAAACCATAATAATTATTCAGTAGTTTGGGTGGAGAGTAAGGCCATCTGCAGTATCACAGTGACCTATTTGAGATTAACCTTGTTCTTTGATTACTAGTTGTTGTTATTTTCTTCTGAATCTTATTAATAAGCTCATTTATATATTTCCTTTATCTTTGTTCAGAAATGAGAATGTTCAATGATAATTCAAACCATAATAATTATTCAGTAGTTTGTTATCTTACTAAGCTCAAGCTTATTTGAAGAGTGTTAGCAATCACTGATAATTAATTCTTTAAAATTTTGATGAAGGCTTTATAAAAGGTCTTTTCTAAATTCAATCTAGCTCAAAATTGGGCAAAATACTTACGCCTGAGTAGCCGGGGGAGGGGTAGGCAGATGATCACCATACGCGTGGTAGCCAGTATGATCAGCCCAGTAGTTAACGGTGTAAGTCTTCTTATCGGCGCCGACGAATGAGTACCAGCCCTTCTTCACCAAGCTCTCTTCAGTCTGTCTGGGGTCTGTGAAGTAACCTTCTTCTCCGACATATGTGCCGTCAGCGATCTGGTACCTGAGGAAAGAAGATTATTTTAACGGAGGTTTGGTTTGGACATCAAAGTCAATAAATTGGCCTAGATGGGAGAGAATTTGACACGAGTGGGAGGAACGATGAGGTCGCTCATCTTCCTTAGTCCATAATGAAATTTTTTATTTATCTCTTACTTCGGAATCTCGAATTCTATTATTCATAATTTTCGTTCCTTTGTTTGTAATCTATTCCTCCTAATCATGTATGAATATTGTTATTTGAGTTTATCAGAAAACATCATACACTTTGTCTTGTGAGTGCTTAGACAGTGGGGAAAATGACTTCATAAAACACCACAAATTTTCTCATGGAATAGGACATAGGATACTTATTATCCCGATATTCCCACGGGATCGAGACTTACGCGGGTGAAACCGCGGGGCGCAGTTAGTTAGATTATAAAGATTAGAACTTAGGTACCAAAAACGGACTATATGTACGAAGTTCATGTCATATGTGCCTTTGTGTTCCGTGTGCTAGTTTTTTTCAAGGTCTGCCACACCATAAAGATTGCCATCACCGCGGGATGTGCTTAGAAGTTTTTTATCCACCCTACTTATATCATCCGTTTGAGGCAGAACCTAAATTGCCATATAAGGAGTTTATCTACATAACAATGGTTGAACCAAAACGACATTAGTAGATCAATAGGTTGCACCGTTAATTTATTCCTCATTAATTCAACGTTTATCGTATTATTAGAAAGACATTCTGTTTACGGAAACGCGATTTAAATTAAATTCCAATGCGACGGAGACATCATAAAAATTATGGATCAATAAATTCGGTTCATTGGAATAACGGTAAAGTTGTAAAAAATATTTGCGAAGTTTTACCGGTGACGGTGACTGAACAGTTATTATGGGATCCCAAGTTTTGCACACAATTAGGACCTTTTTGGAGGTCTGAAGACCCGAACAGTTATGGGTAAAGATGACCTGGGATTTTATGTGGAACCTGTATGATCCGTTGTGTGACCGTTACGGACTGGGTCGTCAAAACAGATAATTTTACATAACATTTGCATTTTGAACCGAGTTATGATTGTCAAGGACAAATTGGACTCATATTTTGGGTACAGTACTGAAGCGTTCAGTATGAGGTCGTGAGAATCTATGAAGAGATTTTGACAGATTTTACTATAATAACATTTAATTTTCTTTCGTATATAACTTAACTCAATTATTTACTTAGCAACGTGCGATGCGAGGCATACTCCATTAAGTAGGCAGAAAAGTGAACGTAGGCTTTAGACGTAAGTTTGTCATGTTAGGGCTACAATGTCGCGTTATCGCAAACTAATCTACGCGCGCTCTCTCTCGCACACCGCTCGACACACGTCTCGCTGAGCAACACAGAGAGCGCACAAGTATAGTTCGTAACAACGCGACAATGTAGCCCCAGCATTAAGCTTTAATACAGCTGCTACAGTATACTTACTCGCGTTTTGTCAAGATTACAGCCGTCGCATTTCCAAATCGTTACGTAAAGGCGTGAATTTAAGTGTGAAATGTCTACAGGATGGTAAATACTGAGTTTATAGATACTTTTCTATAATAGCCATGACGCTTGGGTTAAAAAAAATGAGTTGAGTTGAGTTCTATGTAGACCGTCAGTCAAATAATAAAAAAAAAATTAGAAACGTATTTTTTGCTTTATCATAATAGTAAAAAAAATGGTAAAACGCATTAAAGTTGAGGAGTAAGGGCTCGCCTAGTCACAAAAAGTATAAAATCTCCCATGCATGACGTCACGCCACATTTTAACTCAATGTATCGCCGTAATCTTATATTAACGTAAAAAAAAAAAATACGTGTCCAATATTTTTTAATAATGTAGGAAATGGACAAAAAAATAATTGTCATCATCCCTATTATGTAAAAGGATAAAGATAGTGTTATACGACGAATTGTAAAACTCAATATTTAGAAGTTCATTCAATTGATTTAACCATTAGACATAACTAAGATGATCAAATCATGAAACATCATCGGATCTTATAAAAGTCAGCTGATTTTTCTTGGAGGTCTTAAGAAATATTTGAAGTACAGACTCCTGTATTAACTGATGCACCACACACCCATATATGAGAAAAGAAAAGAGGGCAACCAAGTAACGAGGGTATCCCATTGTACTTACACGTATTTGTAATATCCATTATCGCCAAAGTACTGCACATTCTGGAGCACCGGCACTGGTGTGGTGGTGGTAGGAGGGTGGTACGTGGGAACATTCCAGTTGTTGTGATGATCATAGTAGTCACTCTGCACGTTAGCGGGCGGTCCTGTTTGTACCGGCTGGATAGGCTTAGGAGGTTGCCAAGTGTTCTGTGGGGGCACATAGTTTGGCGCGTTCCAGTGAGGAGGTCTTTGGCTAGGCGGCACGTATGCGTTGTATGTACTGGCGGCTGCGTTCAGATCTGCCCCTTCTTTCAAAAGCTCGATAGCCGCTGATGCTTCGGCTTGAGAGTCGTCTAAGATTTCTGACTTCTTCTCCTCTTCAGCCAGTGAGAACGCCAAGATGGCAGCGAAAATAAGTATCTGTGGGAGAAATGTTTTGTTTAGTTACTAGTGATAGATCTCTGAGGGATTTGAATTGCTCTGCCGGTGTTGCGGGAAAGTCCGAAAGGGATACCGGGACCTTGACAACAGGCAACTGAAGAAACAAGGGTGGGTTTTAGTCAGTAAAAGTCTGACACGCCCTTCCGCTCCGCCCAGAGCGGGAAAAATCATTGGATGATTTTCCACCCTCAAAAAAAAAGGGATTTGAATTGCTAGGTAATCTTTATATATAACATCACGCCTGTAATCCCCGCAAGGCTAGGCAGACGTATAGCTATAGTACAACCACATTCAGTTCATCGCCTGTTTCGCCGCATTTCGCCTGTGTTTTATGTTTAAGTCTCATGTATTAGGGGACGAGCCAATATTGTCATCTACCGGGCACAAATCGGAGGTTTCCTGATGGAAAAAGTCAATAATATTTTGTGGGACGTGGCAATTGAACCCAGGACCTCTTGCTCAGCAGTAGCGCTTGTGAACACTAGACCAACGAGGTTTCTGAATAATCTTTATGGGTTGCTATTTCAATAATTAATATGTACTCGATGGATCGAACGACAAATTGTGTTTGTTACTTATGATATTTTGTTAAGTTTCTCATATTTAAGTAAACTATGTATGTTCTTTTTGAGAAATGAATTTCTTTAAACCGAATAATTGTTTAAAAAAATTGTTAATTAGCTTGCAGCATGAGGTTGTAAACTCTAAAATATTTCTGGGGTTTTCGTTTAGGTAGGTAACATCCGTTTCGTAGTGTTGTTTTTATTTTAGACTGTGATAAGAAGCCGTTGTAATTACTTATGCTGTTTTCGTTCTTATGAGTTTTAATTAACTGATTTGTATTCATGTATATGCTGGGAGTTTAACTATTGGCAGTTCAATTATGAAGTGGGATTTATTACTGTTTTGGTTTACAGAGATTTACATTTACGCTTAATTAATTAAGGCTATATTTTATTTTTAATTAATTTGAGTCTTATTATTAGATTAATAGGTCCTCTAAAATGTGAGCTAAATGAAGATTAATCGTAGCAAGATTTAGATTTCAGAGAAGATTAACTTTGTATGGAATATTAACGAGAGACGGCTCTCAATTAGGTAAACGCTTTTGCGTTCGTAATGAAATAAAATATTTGATAAATATCTAACAGTTTCATTTTATAACTATTTATGATTTATTTTCGCAAATACAAATTTTGTTTAAATTAAATAATAAAATAAATAAATAAAACTTGTTGCAAATATTTAGAACAAAGTATTGGTACACTGATTCTATGTAACTATAACTATACTATTTTTTTAAATAAAAAATGAAGGTAATGCACAGACTAAGTACAGACGAGTACAAAATGCAATCCAAAAAAAATTTTTGTATTTTTTTTTCACTGATTTAAAATTTATTTAATATTTTATTTATTTCACACGCACTGGCACGAAACTTAAATATCCAAGGACTCACCAGCTTCATGTCTGTGTCCTTCCGATCCCCGTTCGATACTGTGGTCATAAGGGGTCGCGCAACATTTTTATAGCAAAATGTCCTGCGTCCTCTTGCGTTCGTACATCTCTGCGTCTGCGCACAATGACCTCGCTCTTAGATCACACATATGATTAATAAAATGTGATTTTAGGTTAAAATGAGCTTTATTGGGTTTTTTTCGCATTCCAATACAGTAAATAAGGAAATTCTCATAAATGTTTTTAATTTTAATTTATTTATAATTTTTTTTGTTCCATTGTTGAGTAGTCTAGTCGAAAGAGATATTTATGCCAAGTTCAAGGACAAAATACATATTTAGAAGTTTAACACACATTTGAAAATAATTGTTACACGTTTAAGTTAAAAAAACTTTAAAGAAAACGCAATCGTATTTCAAATCTATTTATGAACTAAAGAATTGAATGGGCTTGCAAGTGCTTTATTCATAACGAGTAGTGGGCGTAAGTTACGTTTATTTACTTATTTACTTAGCAATTGACCGAAACAGGGCGATGTGAATAGTTCTAATTGGTTCTTAAGGCTTGCACTTGTATGATTCATTGTTGGTGTTTAGTTATGTCAATAACTTTTGCTTGGGTTTTGTGTAGGACTGAAGGTTGTACTGATTGTGTAGTTTCTGCTATTGTGTCTTGCGTTTATTTTTGTCTCAAAATTGTGATAATCTAATTGAACTATGTAAAGGAAAGATTTTTTTTTCTGTTTTTTTATAGTAAAAAACCATGTTTTAAATCTTTGTATGTCTAAATAGGATTACACAAATCACACTAAAGTCGTAAATAAATTGTTATTTAAACTTTTCCTTAAGAGAATAGTCAACAGTAATGTCATGTAGAAAGACTTACGCTTTAAGTTTACCAATAACTGTGTTGAAGCTTGTTAAAAAGGGTTGGAGCCTTTGAGTCCACCACCATTAATAGGAAATTTTGAAACTGTAAAACTTAAGTATTTCATACAATCCGGAGATCATAACTCAGTACTTCATCAAGGCTGTCGGTGCCTACCAATTCAAGTATTTTGTTTAACTAGTACAATTATGTTTTAAAAGGAACTGTGTAGGCGCACCCTAATTGTTTCGACTTTAAAACTTTGAACGTGAGCTTAAACACACAAAAAACAATTTTGTTAAAAGCTTCCGACTGATGTGCCTGACTGTACATTATCTACATCGTATTTATGCATTTTTGACTTAATACGGAGCAAACTATACGTGTACAGAATATAAAGAAACCCATCTCATACAAATTACGTGCACTTGTCATACATAATCGTATGTTTATATGGCTTCAAATATAAGGAATTTGAAAATGTCAGAATCGTTCACAGAACCCAAAAAGCACATTTCGTATCCTTTTAATTCCCTGCGTTATAGGGATTCTGTATGCAAATCTGACATTAGCATACGTAATAGTGAGTCAATGTTGATTTTTATGAGATATGAATGTGGAAAATTCTTTGTCGTATGCAAGCTTTTGAATTAGCGATATTTCATTGAAGCTCACTTAGAGCTTTTTGTTAGGGCAAGTCTGAAAAGTGTGTTTATGTGATGGTTCGTTGTTGATTTGATAATGAGTACATTGCTTACACTACACATATTTTTACACAAGTTTGTGTTCATTTCTGTACTATCCTGAGTATAGGATAATCATAGCATTATGATATTTAGGACGACTTTTCAGGTACCACGTCTATTAAAACAAATACGATTTATGTTGCATGTATTCTAATAATAATGTTTGTAGATCTAATATTTATGTTTCATGCTGGAACTCGAACAAAGTTAAAGTCAAATAATTTAGTTTTCGTATGGAGAAAAATGGGCAAGAAACTCCACCGTTACTCTTTTAAAAATTATTTTGTATTCATCAATTATAAAATTATATGTGAAGACGATGTGAACGCAATGTACATTGTTACTGAATAAATAAATTGAATTGTTAAGGAAAACAACTGACATTTTAATAAAACATTAGGCTGCGCCTTTATGTTTCTTAGGCTATAACGGTTTTTACAAAAACCAGAGTTTTGTAACGTTAATCTTGATTTCACATCCCAATTTATATGGTTGACGTATACAACGACAGAGCGCTTACAAGAGTATACGGAATTCCCCGAAACCCAATTTTATGAAAGAAATGTTATGTGGAGTGTTTAAGGAAAGCTCAGTCGCGTTAAATAAAACCTACCAAGTGCGAGTCGGAGTCGCGCACGAAGGGTTCCGTACCATCTATAAAAACGGCAAAAAAAATCACGTTTGTTGTATGGGATACCCTTAAATATTTATTTTATTCTGTTTTTTTGTATTTGTTGTTATAGCGGCAACAGAAATACATAATATCGCTATATACTTGGTGCAATAACGTCATAAATGCTAAAATTGCTAAAATGAGTTCACAAATTATGTCAAACATGCGTCTACATCCGGTGCAACAATATGATAAATGTAACTCCTAAAATAACCCACTGAGGGCATAAATGTCGTTGTGGTTTTTGTGCTAGTGCGAGAACGTTTTAATTGGTCAGTTCCGCGCGGCCCCCTGCAAGAAGTGTTTGTGAGTAGGAGCAACAACGTATAAAGTTTAGTTCGGCTTTTATGACGTTATTGCACAAAAAAGTTTTTCTTTCAATTTAACTTTCTGCACAAAACGTCATAAATGTAGGTATCGTTTTTAAAACATTAAAAATGTACCATACCTAAGTGGTACATTTTTAATGTTTATAAAAATATAAAATGTATATCTCTGAAGCAACCTTAATTTCAAAATATAGAGTATAAACAATATTTTGGTCATCGATATATCATATTATTGTAAATACATTTCACTTTATTAAAACAACAACTTTCAAATCGATCTCCTGAAAAAAACGTCATTTGTTACTTATGACGTTGTAGCACCCGATGTGCGATATGTGAAATTTTCAACTGTCTAACTATCACGGTTCATGATATACAGCCTGGTGACAGACGGACAGATGTACGGATAGCGGAGTCTTAGTAATAGGGTCCCGTTTTACCTTTTGGGTACGGAACCCCAAAAATGAACGGTATTAAGGGTCCCCGAAACGATCAATTGCAATTGTCAATGTTTACGTGATTGATACACATTGATGCGCAAAATGATCGTCAACAAAATGCAATTGACGCGATTGACAATATTGATATCGTTTTGGGGATCCCTCTACTTAAGCGCGTAGGTATCGGTAGGTACTTATTTTTAGAGTTTTCATGAGTGTTACATATTTAAGTACCTTGCTGACTGTATGATCTTTGTACTTACTGGGAAACGGCAAGAGTAAATCCTTTAGGTATAGGTACATAAATAAACTCACGCCTTCTTCCCATGGGAGTGTAGGCAGAAACTACAGAAATTGCGCCACCTGCTACGGTTCTTACATACACCTTTTGCTTGGTTTACGTTCATAAATATAGTCATACACGCACGATGGTTTCCTAGCGTGCGTGTATGATAATTGATAACATAGTGGGTGTAAAAAACACTTAACGACATTGTGATTATTTTTTTGTTCTGGACCGTACCTGGAAACCTTCTGGTTACGGAAATATAGAAGGTCAAAGTTTCAACTTTTTCAGACGTTTTTTTTAAAGAAAGTAATTTTTGAATGTTATAAATTAATTTTAAATACCCCACAAACCCTGAACCGTTGCATGCATCCATAAACACAATGTTTTTCATGCGATACGATGCGTACTATCGTTTTTCACACCAAAAATAAAAGTCATTTCCCAGCAATTATTTTTGTGCAATTTACTTAATCTGATGTACAGAATGCGTAGTTGACTGGCATGTGATGTGTATTTTTACACTTACACCCTGTATAAGTAGTGATAGACCTTATAATCTCTTCAGAAGATCGCTCAGATCATGAAGTAAGCATTGTCTATAGACCATACTTACTCCATGATCACCACATTGCAGTGGCACAGGTATTAGTGTCCCACAGAAGGGTTCTTTATCCGTCCTCTTTCATTCCTTGTTAGCCTTGGCAGCGTTGAATTCATTAGATAATCCTTCTAAATATAGCATCAGAAATAAAACCAGGCAGAATGAATGAGGAAAGTTCAGTGCGTAAATCAGTGTTTTTCAATCTTTTTGAATACGCGACCCCTTTATAAGTTAACAAATTCTAGCGACCCCCCTAGGCCCTAGGGTCATCCTTCTGACTGAATTTGTATTTTGAGTGCGAAGTGTAGGACTTAGAAACACTTGGTTGGATGATTATATCGTAGATAAAAATGCTTGGCTTAATGCTGGTCCTGCTCCACAGGCACAAGAGTTGCTTCCCCTTTTAATCTTTCAATTACATTGCAAATTATAGTTTTGTATAAATTAGAAGCATTTTTTCAATTTTGTAAATGTGAGTACCATGGAGCCGTTTAATATGGTATCATGTTTTATATTGAATTGAAAGAGCATGGCAGATGAGAGTATGTCATACTCACTTAAATGTCTCGCTGATGGTGGCGCGTGTGTTGGATCATCCGGTTCCCTACAAAATGGTTGAGCTGGATGGTGCTGATCCACGTGTCATGTTCGTGAACGGGCGCTGTCAGTTGAGACTGGTCATCTCTCATCTGCCAGGGCATATTTTTAATCTTATATTTTGAATTGTTTTTGATAATTTTTCATTTGACATTGTTCTCACATATAGAAGCACCAAGAATACTGTACCCAGGATTTTGTAATATCTATATCCATTTTTAAAAGAGTGTCCTTAGAGTTTCTTGCCCGTTCTTCTCCATAGAGATCTACGATTTGGAATGAGCTTCAACTTTTTGACTAACTGACCGATTCTTTGACAATTCAAAAGTGCCTGTAAATGGTTTAATTGAAATAAATGCTTTGAGTTTGAGTTTGAGTCTTGCCTTTTTTCTTTTGTCCACGACCCCCTGAGTAAGGCTTCGCGACCCCCCATGAGGTCGTGACCCACAGGTTTGAAAAACACTGGCGTAAATGATCTAATCATGTAGGACGCACAAATGTAAGCTGGATTTTGGGTATTTCGAAAAAATAGCCGCACCTTACAAGGTTCCCGGAGATACACAAAAATATGATTCATAAATACCTTTTAAAACGATGAAACAAATATCCATACTAATCTTCTGACCGAGCACCTGTCAGTTTGTTTGCGAAATTTTCGCCTAAACTGCTAAACGGATTTTGGTGATTTTCAGCATAGGGAAATCTTGGTAGTAGGTACCCAGAGAAGAATGTAGAATAAATACTTATCCTACAAGAAAATCAAAACTATAAAAGCGGGTGAAGACGAGGGGCCAGCTAGTTCACAAAATGCATTAATTGAAGTAAAAACAGTAAGTTATACAGTGTTTAATTATGGTTCTAACTTTTTAAGTAAATATAAGCTCTCTTGAAAACAAAACAATTAAAAATGCAGAACTTATCAAATATTTATTCAGGTAATATGTTTAGTCTCAGAGCTTTTAAGTTTTGAGATGATTTTTGCGGCAATAAAGGCTTAAAGGCTGAAATAACCATTACTCAGATCAGGACACCGTGTCGTGGCTGCAATTAAAAACCCAAATGGTAGGTTTGAGCAAACATAATGTTTCTTTTAAACCTGGAATTAAAGAGTATGTGGGTATTTTATCTTTTTTTTTAGATAAATGAGCATTTGTCTTGACAAGAGAATTCGTATATGTCCACGTATTTATTATGTTTGTTTTCTTTATGTCAGTGCTCATATACACGAGCGGCACGCGTCAACGGCAGAGGCTACGTCAGCCGTAGATTTTTTTTTTTTGTGATCTCTTTATTGACCTCTGAGGTCCTGACTACATAACCGAACTTTCCTGTGGCTGCCATAACCTACTACACTTAGGGCCTCCACTCAGGGGCATAAAACTAAACTATTGCTCGCTAAGGGCACCCCCTGTGGGGCACGAACCTTGGCTTAGGGCGTGGCTGGCGGGAAGACAGCAAGATGGGATAGGCTGGATCAAATTAGGATAATTATTATTATTAGAAGAATTTAAAGCTACAGGCTCAGCTGCGGCGCGGGCTGCCACTTCAACGAGCAAGGGTCGGGGCCAGCCGTCCACAACGTGCCGCTCGTGTATTTGAGTATGGTGCTGAAATACACGAGCGGCATGTTGTCGACGGCAGCCGTAGACGTGGCGACCGCTGAAGTTGCGTTTGCCGTCGACGCGTGCCGTTCGTGTGTATGAGCAGTTTATTATCAAAACTAAAGAAACTAAAACCGTAAAAGTGAAAATAATACTGAATTGAATTAGATACTCACTTACACACTTACACTTACTTAACACACACACATTTACTTAACACACACACACTTACCTACACTTAATAGTCTTAGGTATGAACGCTAAACAACCAATTTAAAAAGTAGTATCGACTCGTCGAAAAGAAGAAGAATGTACGCAGAGCTACAAAATATTGTTGATGACGTCAGAGAAGAACGTAAACCATAAAAGTATGTTTTCATAAAAGATCTACTGTCGTAAGGGAAAATATTTTATTAAGAAAATTCAGTGGAGCGCGTAGTGGGGTTACAAACTTGAAAGCTTTGTAAGAAAAACAAGATTACTTATTTCAGCGTATTTTTTGTCGACCCAATGTCCTAAGCCTTTTTTCGGCATCTTGATAAAATAGGCATGTAATTGGTCGATCAATTATTTAATCGATTACTGAGTTAATTGTTCCCGATTATGGTAAACACAAAGCATTTAGCTCAGTTTTTAAGGTATTCAGATGCAACGCGTGGGCTGTAGATTTTGATATTTCCCAAAAATGTTTAATCATAATCATAATCATAAATCATTTATTTGCCTGAAACATGGTTACACAAGATGTTAAATTAAATTATAGCACAGGACACATTTCACCCTCTTTACGGGCATGCAAAACCTTGACCTTGACCTTGACGAAACTTTTAATTTTCGTTTCGCAAAATAAGCTTCCTAACAATTAAACGTATTTTTTGTTGTTTCCAGTTTAAAATCAAATCAAAGCTAAATGAAATCGAGTCGACTGATTTTAAAGTAGGTACTTACTATAATTTATATTGCAAATTATTTGTCCAATAAATCATTGTGTATTTTCGTGTTCATGATAACGAAATAGTTTAATTTTCTAATAAATTATAAAACCATAATAAGCGTAGCAAAAGTGGTATTTTCGATTAAAAAAAGCAAAATATGAGAAGCAAAAAATCATTTGATTGAAATCATTTTCGCAAGGATACGCCACGTAATAAAAATCATGTTGGTACAGTCAGCAACAGAATAATTTTCTAACATATATAAGTACCCATTTGTGTCTTTTAAAAATCTAAACAGCGACCATTAAACTTTTTACGATGTGTTTTACCAAAAAGCTGTAATAAATCGTAAGCCACAGCTCAAACTGACAAAGGTGGCCAACTAATGCTTCGTAATGAAACACATAATTCGATTTTGTCTTTATCTTTACTTTAAGTGGATTTATATCATCATGGCATTAAAACAAGGGTTCATATCAGAAATTAATATATCAATTTTGATGGGTTTTGTTGTTGATTTCCTTTGTTGTAAGAGACAAGAGTTAATGCAATTGTAGTGTCATGATTTAGAATTCTTACGACAAGGTTACTCAACAGGTTTTAGAAACTTCTTCGGCAATTAATGGGTCCATAATCCAAATAAGTATCAATGTGCCTTTTTACGTTTTTTTGGTGACGTTTGACTGAAAGTCAAGAAAATCATTATGAGGATACTTCTACTTTAGTAATAAAAGGGTCAGTTACTGGAAATCGTGTTATGGGTTTGGATAAGCTTATAATATAGAAAACTTTAAGTAGATTTAAAGTAAAAATAAACATCTGTCTAGCTAAAGAGTTTTACCAGTTAGTGAAAAGATCGGATTGAGGATAAACCTTGTATATAATTGTGAAAAAAAAAAAACTTGAAAATCTCATTAACGTTTGCGTAAATAATAAGTCACCTAATTAGTATTATACTTAAATAAACACAACAAAGAATAGTCATGAACCCACCGTATTTTTCTGGTTCCCATATGTAATCTGTTTTGCGTAATCAGAATTTTCACCGTCAAGTCAATGTTACTTGTGACCGTGAAAATTCAGCAACTTATCCAAAACGATTGTAACGGACTCTTTTTGTTATACTGAGTACCTACTTAAATCAGTGTGGTGATAAAGCACGTTCCTTTCCTATATAAGAAGAGGCCTTTGACCTGCACTAAGACAATTACAAGCTGGTATTACAAATTCGGAATTGTGAGTACCAAATGTAATTTATATTCCGTTGTAATTACAATGTCTTGTTACGACATATGTATCCAATATAAATCACGCAAGTAATTTTAGCAATCGATAGAGTAATGGTAAATGCGGTTCTTTTCATCTTAACTTTTTACTAACTCGATCGTTGTTATTCGTAGTCGCTTTTAAATGTCATACTATATGTCCATATGATAAATCATATTCGTTACTAATTCGTAAGCCCTCAGCTTTATTATGAAATGAATGAACCATCTTTAATTCGACATTAACCCATAATCTATAGTTTTATAAAGTGTTCTACAAATAATATCTCCATAAACAAGACGTTAACGCCTTAGTTTGATACATTTATATTCGAATCACCACTAAGTCTAATAAATTTTGATTTAGTAGATTATTGAACTTCCACTGTCATGTGTGTAGGATCTTTTTTGTCATCTGTAGAATGAGTCATACTGCGTTTAAGAATTGAGCTTTTGGTATTCCTTTTTCCTTCTTCAATTCTTAGGTACTTCCTCTCCAGCTTTAATTCCTTATTACTTATTAGTATAGATTTCATCATAAATGAAGTCATCTGTAGTTATTATAACATATTTAGTCATTATCAATCAATCTACAAAAAGTGCATCAGACATCTCAACCACCTGTTTCCTTCTCCGAGCTTTAATTTTTGCTTAGTTTTTTGTGTAATTGTCGGTAGTTTAATATCATCTAAACCGCAATTGGTTTGAATCACAAAGATGTTGATCTCCTACGGATCAATTATAATAATTGATCCTTATATTATAGTCTCTTAGTTTTTAGCCGCAGTTTACCTCAACTGTGCAATTGGTGTCATTTTCCTGTTCAAATAAGAGTTCCTATTTTTTTGGTGGCTGGGATTTTGAAATCCTTAATAGAGTCAAAAACTGTACAAAATATTTTATTACGACTGTCATTATTTACTCAGAAGAAGGGGGTTGAGTTAAAAAAGTGTCAGCACGACCGGTACAATAAAAATGATTAATAATTGAGGAAAATAATAAGTTTTTTTTACTAGTAACTAAGTTTTAGGTACGATTATGAATTGGGAATTTTGAATGAGGTCTTGGTTCTTATGAAATGCTCTACTTAAGGAGAGCTCCGGATGCCGTGAGTCAACCTTCAAGGTTTCAATGACACACGGTTTCTTCAGGTTGACTTGTACAGTAAAATGATTTCATTATGACCCTTTATTAATTGACCTTATTTTATTTTGTTTGGAAGTGCAATGCGTCATGGATAGCCTGCATTGATGAGCATGACGTTCATTTGTCCTTCATGTTTTAATAACATCATCATGCTTATGACGTGGCTTACCAAGTTACCAACAATTCTAAAGGGATTTTCAGGTTCACACTACTGATTTACTGGACATATAAATAGCATCAGTATCCCAAGTCTCACGATCGGTAGTCGTGTTTGCTACTACTACAAGATTGTGAATGAAGTTAATGTTATTTTTATTTATTCAAAATCTATGTATGTTCAATTATTTGTGTCAAAAGATACAATTTTTGTAAAATTGTTTACTTGGAAACTTTTAATTGCGGTTAAGCTTAAAAATGGTTTGATCCCCCCTTTCAGATATTATTAATATCAGAAAGGTTTTACGAGTATAACCATAATTGTATTTATCAAATGCAAAATATGATAAAGTATGTTGGTTATTTGGAAGTGCGTGTGGGGTCCCGAAAATATGATTGAATTTTATAAATCTCCGCTCCGATAAAGACATGGCTTTGTAATCTTTCTCTTATTGCTTTTTTGTTGTTTTTTTTTAATATGATTCCAACATTTGGATTAAACTGGGGTACGGGGTAATACACCGTACTATATTTTTTACTGTGTCTCCCTACATTCTCTTCTCATAAGATTAGGCTATATAGAATATTATCAGATAGATGGGCAATCAAAAAGCATCGACAAGTGCATTAATGATCGTTTTTTCCTGTAGGAAAGTAAGTTGACAGTATTTCCCCATAAAATCGAATGCTGTCACCATGCTTTATATAGGCACTTGCAAGTAAGCAAAAACCCAATTCAATATTGGCAAGGAGTTTCAATCATAAACACATCGGTTAGGAAGACTTAGTGTTTCATAATGAAGAATTCTCACATACAAAAAGTACTTGAAGTTATTACAATCAAATAACGGTAAGAGGCGATCATACTTTTATGCACAACGAGGTGTTTACACAAGAACATGAAATCCAAGTGTGTTTGTCTTAAATTCGTAATACTTCGCCGGAGAGGGCTCCCGTTTTTGGCAAATAAATCCTTTCTGGGTATTACATTTTCTTTGTTTTTACAATACGGTACCGTAATCTTGGTAAAGGTCAGGCTGTTGGTGTTTTTAACTGCTCAGTTACTTGTGTTTTATGATTACTTTTCCCATTGCGAGCACCAGGTTTCATTGAAGTAGCGGTTTAAAGGAATTTTGTTTAAGAGTTGAGTAATTTCGCAGGCATGAAGCTATTAGACAAGCTGACTGGTCTTCTGTGTCAAATTGCATTGTTTCAAAATGAATGTTTATTGCATGGTCTACTTTGTGTTTTCGATCATGGGAAACATTCAAAGACGTTTGCTTCATTCAGGATTTTAAAGTATATTATTCAATATTAGATATGATATTCGATATTTAACTTCTTTCCATTTCAGTTTGTAAGCCAACTCAAGTAAGGTACCTGTAATTACCTTTCGTCCTTTCCTTCCAATACAATATTCAAAAGCTTTCAATATTTCACGGACCTTTCTTGTTAATAAAAATAAAAGTTTGTCCCGAACTCCCAAGGCTCTCTTACTAATTTCAATTCTTTAGCAATGACGTCAGGTCCCTGGGGCTGGGAATACAAAGTGTAAATTTTTCGTCAAATCAATAAATAATCAATCCCTTTCCTTTAGAGATACGTAATAAAGTGCGCCCACGTCTGCGGTCAGGCGCAGATAACTTTAACAGAAGTGTCAGCAAACGTTTTGATATATTGTAGAACAGTTCTTTCGAAGCCTTTCGAAAACAAATAAATCTAAGCTCTTTGTGTTTTAAGAATTGAGGATGTCTTTCAAGAAAGTTTTGCAGTAATGGCTGTAAAGGTGCAATTAACCTACAAAAAAGCTTTTTAATGAATATCTTTACATGAGTATTAACATAATGTAGAAGTTATCTTATAATACACAGCTACAAATAAGAATTATGATAAACCGCAAAACTCTGAGAACGGACTCGAAAAAAGAATGAAAAGAAATAAAATATGAACGTGACAGCCTTCTGAAATTAATAGACTGATTAATTCAATCTTGCACCAAGTAAGTTTAAAAGAATTTTATATCAAGTAAACATTATATCATTTTGTCCACAGAATATTTTTTTTACATTCTTTTGGATGATTTATAAAACATTCATTAGGCATATCGCTCAAAGTGAATGATGAATTCACTTAGATAAATGAGCAACAGTTCGTAAATTTTGCATTTCGCGAACCCGTCGCCGGCCCAATCAAAATTCAATTAGGAATATCTTCGTGAAGAATGTTTTCTTTAAATTTATCGCTTGCCTTTCCCACAGTTTGACATGTTTGTTCTAAATATACTTTTGTCTCTTTGTTTTGCTTTAATGTAAAGTCCTCTACAACCTAAATCGTGTCCTTAATTTCGATTTTAGTTCGTAAAAATGTAACTTTTACTTTTACCCATACTTTTTTTTATTTAGCTGCTCCAGAAACATAGCAACAATATCTGTCTCAAATATAAATGAAAACCCATAAACCACAAAAGCTGACTCATCTGTACCTCTGAGTTGACTGAAACGTGGCTTATCATTATGATCTAGAGCCGGTATATGCTCACAGACAACGACCGCAGTAGCTCGCACGTTTGTTTATGTCCGTGTTTTACTAAAAACAAATATATCTTATATGATAAAATTAACCTCCCAGTGCGATTACCCTATTTCTAGCGTAAAAACCTCTTCAAATCCATTCACCGTTACATCTTGACCCAGTCATAGCGTAACGTTATCAATCTACATTTGAGTATAGAAAAAGTCAGTTCCCATGTCGATGTGATTATTATTCAAATAGGCTGTGGTATCAAGACAACTTCAAGAGTGTTTAAGTTTGTCTGGGCTTGGCTGTTGCTATGTAAATTTATGTTTGCACGTGTGTTTACTAGTTCCTGTCCTTGGATGCTATTGTGTAGGGTTCCGAATTGAATAGTGATGTTTCGAGCATAGCTAGCAGTAGCTAAGTAGATACTTTCCCTTTTCCTGTTGTTGTCCTATTTGTATTTTGATCTTCGGATTTCTTACTAAGGGTTGCCTTTGAATCCAGTTCATGTTCAGATAGAACTACATATTTATCAATAGTTTCTGTTTCAATACCCTCTGCAAAAATACTCGTACAATTCTAGAGCAGAACTCTCCCAATTAATCCAATATCTACAATTCCAAGTTACATTATTAAGGCGTACCAGGAACTGGCACCTCGTAAATCCCTGAGGATCATTTCGTAATTAAGTTTCCGAAACGAACAAGCGGCAATACGTTCAAACCTACGACGATAACAAAAATATGGGGACCGAATCACCACTTCGTGATTTATATTTGCCGTCGGTGATAATTTCTTTTAATTGTAGCTTGTTAGGTGCGGTCTGCGGTTTGCGGCGAGCCTTAGGTGGCTGTATTGATTTATCCCTTATAATTGAGTTTAGATACTGGGTATTTGTGAACTGAAATGTGAATATCTTTCAGCGTTGTTTGTTTCAAGCCGTTGTACATGTATGTTTTAGTGTGTGTATATTACTGAAACTAAATTGATAAGCCTATACTTTTACGATAAAATTTCTTTAGGCTACAGCTGTCACAACGCACTTAATAACCCTTTTTGAATAATACAAATTGGATCGCTTAATATTCACATATTCAAACTCAACGGTCGACCTTAAGCTCGGGATAATATTCGACAATCTCGTTTGAGTTCCAACGCTATATTTCTGCTGATATTACATAGGGCTGACACCATGAGTGATATCTCTTTTGAAACATTGAGTCGATGACCTATTTTTTGCTTTAACATGTAATTTTAAAACCTGCCCGCAGGAAATCCTGCGGGCAGGTTTTAAAATAGGAATAGTGCCATATTTTTGACCAGCAGCTGAAAAAACATCCTCACATTTTAAAATTATGACATTTTTGTAACTGGTTTCTTGTGTTAGTGACCCCTGGTGGTGATTCACAGTGACTGTTTACCTTAGCTTGGCAAATTCAGGGTTAAGATGCGATTATGTTTGATTAATTTATTTTAGATAACACCCATTTTATTTGTTATGACATATAACTGTCAATTGGGTACATCTCCTAGGAAAGTTCGTTAAACTTGGGTATAAAATGTAAGTTGAATCTTTTACAAATATGTTTTTTTTAGCAACTTTTGCTAGCTTTCTTGGTCGTCCCAAGTTAAAGTCCGTTTCTTACAAGAACTTTGGATCTTGGATTAAGACTGGTCATGCTGATTTCATTTTTTGTTCATCTCCGTTGGATTAATAAGGATTTGGACCTGCCCTAAGGGCAATGCCATCAAGCGGACCTAACTGCTTTCGTAAAGAAAATACGAAATGGTCATCCGTATAAGTTCATATTTATTCCTCTTCCAGATTAATATGAAATGTCTCCCTTTCCTTTGTAGATAGAAAATTCGATTGGTTCTTTGCTGAATTTGATTTATTTTATACTACATTTTCTTTAAAAAATTTCCTTTAAGTATGTATGTAAAGTTTTAATAAAAGGAGGCTTTGAAAAAAGCAAAGCAAAGTAACATCCGAGGTAAAGCAGAAAGAATAATGAAAGTAATTAATTATGCGGACGAATTCTCGCAACATTTTACAAAAAAACTCAAAAAGAACAGGAATGATCGCAAATAATGTAAAAAGTAAATAAAAGGAAAAGTATCAAAATGATACAAAAAAGGAAAGCAAATGGTCGAATAAATGGGCCTTGCGAAAGATTCCGCAAACCAAGGTCATATGGAGTCGATGAACTCTGTCGCGATTATGTTAAAAGTGCATACTTTTATTTCACTTGACATTTATGCTAATGAGGTTGAAGTTATTGAAAATGCAGAACATTTCAAAATTATTTTTTGCTTTCCAGAATGGTATTAGATGTTTTCGCTACTTTCCACTTCACATTGTATTTGACGTGCCATAGTGGGTAGGCGTTGATTAAAATTCGTTTTGCTGTGATTAATTAACTCTTTTAACCCAGATTTGAAATGTAGGTATTAAACATTAAAAAACTAAACAGTGCGAAAATAACGGCTTTCATAATAAAACTCACATCTTTTGGCACATACGATTTATGAGGGAAAACTGTAGTTATTTTTTATAAAATACTTCATTTTAGTCATTTAATTAAGCAATTTTAAATTCTTGATTGGGTGTGTCGTAGGTAGTTTTTCTATCAATAAGTTGAGTGATGATTTAATGACCGATACTAATACGGCTTAGAATCAATCAATTTTTATTTCAAATCGGTTGATAATGGGGAATATGCAAATATTTTTTTTGTGCTGATATCGATTTAGTTTCAAGGCTTTTTCAGTTTTTGTTGTATTTAATATTAGTCTAGAACTGTGAACTCAATTTGACGGTTTTATCTACTTTTAAATAAATTGTAGGATGATTCACAAACACATTTTGTAGGAGAGTTCCAGCTTTTTGTCATATGATAATGTCACTTGAGTCTTCAACTTATCGTCTCTAGTCCACTGTATTGTAATTTCTGTAAAAAACATGGCTTACTTTGTAACGGTTTAGTTTACCGCTTCCAGCCCTGACGGTTTCCTGTTCATTTGCATAGACAAAATGTAGGCCAGCGTTACGTATGCCTTCAACCATGAATCTGCTGGTATTAGTACTAGTAGGTTACTTGATAACCGAAATTAACATAAATATTGTATGTTTAAAAAAAGGAAGAGCAAGGAAAAACCGCAGTTGGTGATGTCTCAGTGCTGGAATGTGACCAGGAACGTGCATTTCATTATACAGAATCGAAAAAAAAGCACGATATTCGTTTTCTGCTAGACAACATCTTTTTACTTCCTCATTATACGTTTCCTTAATATCGTTGTACAATGTTTGACATCTCTTAATTACAGAGGACCCTACTCAGGGGCGTAAACCCGGAACTAATAAAAACTAAACTTTATCCTAAACAAATTGAAATGCAAAATCTTGAGAAAGATGTCTGAACAAACTCCTCAATCGACCGAGACATATTAAAAAAGAAACGTATAAGAATTGAAAACCATACGAATTCTGAAGAGAGAGAGAACCGAATGAATCCGTACTTCCACACAATAGACAACCGCGAACGTAATACGAGAAAATGAAAGAGGTTTCATTCAACTTTGGGAAAGAAAGGTAGACGCAAAGTTAAACTGACAACTCTTCTGGACGGTGGGAATAATGAGAAGTTTTCTTGCTGAGAAAATAATATTTACTAGGGAATATTTGTAGTGTTGATTAATTTGAGACCTAATCATCATAATATCAAGGTGTCATCTCGCCACGATTGAACTTACAGCCCAGCGTCGTGTTCCACGCGCGCCTCAAAGAGATGTCAGCACAATTGGCGGGGTCCACCAGGACCGATGCCCGTCCGCTCCGCCCAGAGCGGGAGAAGTCATTGGATGATTTCCTAGCCTCAAAAAAAAAAAGCCCAGCTAAAACGATTGATAATCTGTATATTTTTTGTTCTTTGAGAAGTAAATGTCTTTACACCGGATTATCATAACAATCTGATATTTGGTAGAAAATATTATTAAACTGGTATCTGCTTACATTTATATTGTCTTGTGGATAGCATATATACAAAAATTATGCTGTAACGATTAGGGACTTCCTAAACAAGACTCACTTTTTCCTCGTTATTCATAGGGATATTTGAAACATACAATTCAAAATCTTCAATAATTTGATTTAACAACGATAAAAAAACTGAATTTTAACATCAGATACGATCTTGACATTGAAAGAAATCAATGGCGAAATAACCAAAGAAGGAAGCAAACGATTGTTGTATACCCTTAAAATTCCGCTTGTGTATCGATTATGTAAATGACTTCGTCGATGACACGAATATAATCTCCGTCATAATTATCGACCCAAAAGCAATTTACTTTGTCCCAGGATCAAAATACCAGTTTAAAACGCTTCATGCTGACGTGACAAGATTACCATCATACCTATCTCACTTTCTTAATATTTCTAGACACGTAAGAATTCTAGATTGTCATCGGCGTTATGTGCTTGTGCGACAAAAACCTTTGCGTGGGCTTCTACAGGATAATAGATGACCTTGAGGATTTGAGACACTCCTAGTCTGGTATGTTTTTACTGTATGCACATGTAGAGAATGTGAGATTTCGTAAAATTGGTGCTGTCCACAAAAAAGGCTAAATTTATTTGCTTGATGATGTGCTCTTCGCATTACTCACGTTGGGAACTGTCTTGATGTTGCTACTGCTACATTATTTTCTAGACTGATTAGCGATAATTTATGATAACGTGAATAGCATACCTACAAGTTTTAAGAAGAATTGCAAAACAAGTTTTAAG
Organism: Lithophane socia; assembly: GCA_947522985.1. Classification (NCBI taxonomy): domain Eukaryota; kingdom Metazoa; phylum Arthropoda; class Insecta; order Lepidoptera; family Noctuidae; genus Lithophane; species Lithophane socia. The sequence goes on from OX383267.1 coordinate 7,267,711, forward strand.
AAGTACGCTCAGTGGAATGTACATGATAAAAACCCATTTTGTATAGGTATAAGAAATTCTCTAAAATACAATAAATTCTTGTCAGTTTTGAAAACATAGTGAGTCAACAAACGGAAGAAGGTTGCTACAATAACTTACAGCTACAACTTAGAGTAAAACGCTGTTAGCAAATATGTCTGTCCCAAAACCAACAATTTGAAAATTCCCGAATTGGCAAAACTTCAAGCCAGGTTAAACGTTAACGTGGGCGTTGGCACTGCGTTATGCCACGTTATGCCTCTCTTGACACTTGTCTGCATGCTATATACAGTTTTTATAAGCTTATACGATGTATGACGGCAACATCTGCACCAAATTTTATCGCTGAATTAAATTTTGAGCCGTCATGCATATTTGAATCGTGTTCAAGGTCCTTTATGTTAGCATTTGTATTGAGATATTTTACTGTACCTGCTTCATCATTTATGTACTGTTATACTGGTTTCAAGTGAAGAGTGATCATGCAAAAAATTTACCTTCCAAATATTTGTTGTTGCATAAGGTCCTTCAACCAATCATTTTTTGAGCTCACTGTTACATTCATCAAAACTGTAAATGTACCTGCCGTTATTGTCGATACAATCCAAAGTTTTCTAAGTTTGTTTTCATACATTTCACATGCCTGACATACCCATAAGGCTCAAGTTCAGGACTTCTGAGAGGCTTGACCTTGCATGAACACAATGCCACGTAATGATGGCGGTGCCATTGTCAACGACCCGTGTTCAGATCATCGATATCTGCATTATTATTTCCCTAGAGCTAAGAAGTACTGTACCTGTCACTTTATTGGAAGAAAAAATTATACATAGATGACTAATGAAACCAATTTATTATTGATTATATCTAAGTCCAATTTGTTGTGAAATATAAAGCTACACATATTATTATTGTATGTGGACTTAATATTTTGTAGGGCAATAGCAGTAATTGAAAAACCACTTTTACTTCTTTTTATTCTATGGTGAGAACTTACAATAATATTGTGATTATTAAAAACTTGTTTGGTATCAATGAGATTTTTTTATAGAGGGAGAAAGGTTCTTACGTAAATATGGCAAAATCTTTACCTTTCATTTAGTTAGCAGTTAAGCACTGAAGTCTTTTCATAAAAGTTTTTATTCATTTGATATAACATAATAAATTCCCAATATCGGTATGCCGATACCGTTGTTATAGAACTTGTTTTTTCTATTGACCATGTGACCTTGTGACACAACTTTTAGGACTTATTTATTAGACAAAACATCATAGAATATGGGACTAGACAGTTTATTATGAAAGTCTATATTCTTATCTTTTGTATTTATTTCTTCTTTTTATTATTTTATTTGAAGCCAGTATGACTTATCTTCAGTTCCCAAGATAATGTTATGTTTAGTCAGCTTCTTGTCACTTATAGTACTTTTTCAAGTCTGTGTAGTCCGCAGAATGTTTTTTATTCACATTCGCATGACATTGTAGATTTTATCGATCGTTATCACTCACTTGTTCGGGCTTACGTTTTATTTCTTCAATTCTCCCGTCTAAGATATTGTGATTGGATTCATATCTCGGGTTCTTAACGTCTAAATATACTCGTATATTTCTTGATTTGTTTGTTTTATAGTTCTCTAAGAAATAGTGTGTCATGTCAACTATCGTACGATATAACTTTTTATACAGGTTTTGATTAGGTTTTCGGTTTTCACGTAATAAATCATTATACAAAAGAAGTTCTGTTTTTTAACAGACAACTTCTGGAATTCGACTTGTTTCACGTCTTTTTGATATCGCTTTAACCAAACATACTCTAGATGTGGACGTGACGAGGATTTTTACCGATGTTTTTCAATTTATCCAGAGAGTAACTACTGATTTTAATATAGAGTTTGTAAAGTGCCAGTCGTTTCCAATGCTCAGAAAAGCAATGTTTCCAAAGTAGTTTAACTCATTTAATAAAAACTTCCGTCTAAAGTTTTTGTAACCACAAATTATAATGAATTTGCAATAACTACTGAATCTATATAACGTTGACAAAAATGTCGATTCTATAAACCGTAAGAGAAGTCAACAAAATCAGTCTTTTGTAAAATGACACGACAGTCTAGCTTTTTTAGATCTATAGCCAATAAAAAATAATTAACGACACCTACTGTGACATGCATTTACAAAAACTGTATATTTTTTGGTATATGAATTGTAATATGATATCCAATGTGTCATTCAAGTGTTAAAACTGTTTGAAAGATAAGATCTACTCTTTAACCTCAAAAGTATTGTGTTTCACTTGCTGAGTGTTTGATTTACTGGTTTTAACTACATATACGAGCAATCAACACTAAGAGTAACGGGTAAATATTTTCAAAACATTCTGATCATTTGTATTTTCACGTTTCTTGCAAAGTATTGTGCGAATTTCTTGTGGATTTGATCTCTAGAGTTTGATAAACGAGCTACGGTAAATCAGGAAGCATAAATATTATACCTACACATCTATGCGGATTGTGGACTGCTGAATTTACTGCTCCATATTCATAGAATTATCAAAATCATTGTTCATTCCGTACCTACGTACTGTTCATAATTGAACCTAGCTGTTTCCTATGATTTCAGTCAGGGGTGGAGTATAGAAATACCCATTTTTTATTTCACCTCCTGAATTTCGTCTGTTTTGTCCATTTTAGACTGAAGTCAAACTTGCTACTTAAACAGCAAGTTCGACCAGACGTCAGTCCCAAAAGTAACAGCTTTTTATAGTGAAGTGTCAATAGACGTCGAGGGACTGAACTCAACTTAGCTAGAGTGGGTTTCATCAAGTAGTTCCTTTGCAGTAGGTAATGTTGGCTCCACAGTTAAATTTAAAAAAAAAACGGACTTCTTAGTTAGCGGCGTAGCGTATTCGTATTGGTCCTGGCTGTGTGTTGTTTATCAGCCACTCAACCTGCAGTCAGTCTGTCACGTAACTACTATAAATTAAACAGATGTTTATAATTTCGTACAAGGATATTTTTGTTCGCTTATAGTCAAGTCGCCTACGAGAATCATAGCAAAGCTCCGGCATGTGCTCGGATTTATTTCCCTGTTTGACATTCATAACTTGTGCGGAATAACAAGCAGTTGATACATTCTACTGCTCTTACTCAACTCTTTAATAACTAATGAGATAAATATTTATTTTGTCATTGTTTATTAAAATGGGATTTTTTTTGCGTCAAGTGACAGTAGTAGGTACAGCTTTTTTCTGTGGCTGATATTCTTTGGAATTTGCTATCGTTATGGTTATTTACCTTGCTACTTGGAGTTTCATTAAAAATCAGGTACCTACATGTCTTCTCGTGGTTGTCATCAAATGGATGGAACCTCTGATAGGTACACACAGCTACGCATCAAGCTATACATTTCCAATATAAGCTGACCTCGCATTGTACGGAAATCATATACAATGCGAGATCAGCATAAACTGGAAATGTATAGCTTGATGTGTAGCCGTGTGTACTATAACCGATTTCCAAACGTGCCTAATATGGAAATAATCCCGTTATCCCATCTGTCCATAAAATAACATTTATTTGGTGATGATTTTGCCATCACTTCCGCTAGTTATAAAGGTGATCTCATGAAGTTTGTAAACATTTTTAAAGCCGGCTGACTCTCTCTCTGTCTAGATTTTTTTTTAATAAATGGAAATGACAGCTCTAGGCCTATGTAGACAGAGAGTTTGTCATTGACAGGTTAAAATACCCATTGCCTGTATATTATATTATATTTTTGTATTATAGTCGACAAGTGTGTATTCGTTAAGTAAAGTAACATCGACCGGTTTTTGTTTATGTTGTAGTCGCTGTCGGAAATCCGGCACTTAGCAAAATATTAAAATGTTTTAAAATATCTGTTCAGTTTTTTTAGGTATCTAGTTTTTTAACTAATTAGTATTGATGACTAAAATAATAATTGAAGTTGACCTTCATTAAATTAATATTACCTGTACGTTTTGATAAATAAATGAATATAAAATATATGTATTAACCACATTTTTGTTTGTTCTAGGTACAAAATAATAATATCCAGTAGTATCCACAACTTCTTCGTGGCAGGTTTTTATAATTTATAAAGAAAATTTTACTAAGCTCTCAAATATTAAATAAATAAATTGTATATAACGCATAATGCATCGTCGAGTTGTATGGCATAATATAATACAATGACAGTCAGACTGTGTACCGTAAATCTTTTCACATTTCTTGTACCTAATTATTTCCGTTTGAAACGGAAACCTTCCTGGCGACGGAACATAGTTAATGAGATATCATGAGTATGGTAGAATAATGGATCGGAATGCTGTAGGTAATGTAGTAGGAAAGCGATAGAAGTAAAATTAGATTATTTTAGGAGTGAAGACACACAGGAGGCACAGATAGAAATCACAGATATTAAAAAATTGCAGATAGCAATATTGCTCCTAACGATAAAAAATATCTGTTACTTAAGATCACAGATCCTCAAGACTGTTACCGCGGCTGTTACTGTTAAAACTTCAGATACAATTTTCGACTTTAACGAAAAGAAATAAAGAAGATATTCAATTTAGATACGTATTTATCGTCCGTACAAAAATAACAGGCTGTGAATAACAGATATTTGGATCTGTTATTGTTTTGTCACAGTCACAGTGATAACAGATATCGTGTTTCACCTGTTACAACCCATCTCTAGATTATTTCCCCGTAAATTTTGCTTGCTAAAGCTTATGAGGTTCGAGTTATTTTTGTATAAGAAGCTCAACTTATGAAAACAATAAGTCTCTCTAACCTTTCTGTCGGCTAAATTGTTTATAAGTATTACCTACCGTTAAACGTTCCCTTTTTCGGTTTGATAGAATTAGTGCAGTAAAATAGCAATGCATTATATTTATGAAATAATAAAGTAGGAACGTATAACTAGTTATTACATAAGCAGAAGAGGTAACTAAGACAAATGGCTTGCCATGTTTCCTTGAGAGGATCATGTTTATTTAAAAGCAGCAACATTATTTCTTAGTTTTATAGTGTTTTGTAGTTTCTTAGCTTGAATAATTTTTTGTAAAAGAAACCCATGTTTTAAGTAACTTACCTACTCGTCGCTACAATATGTGGAAAAAGGGTTTGTTAGAACTTTTACAATTAAACCTATCTGAATTCCCGTGTATGACGATGAAAGTTAAAAAAGCGTATAAGAAAAACTAGGAACTATTCAGAAGGTCAGATTTCACAAACTGTCTGCTACTTATATTATTGATCAGTGACCTTGCAGCAATAAGTAATGCTTTCAATCCTCATTTATTATTTTCTTTTGGCATTCGATTGGTTCCTTTGTTATTGTGACGTGAGTGTATCTCGTGCGATTCGATTCACCTGAATAGTGATGCGGCAAACACACGTTTAGTCTGACAATCGATTAACAAAAGTTATCGAGATGGATTCATAATCGATTACTTTATTTGTTCAGTGTTAATGAAGTGTAAGATTTTAGGAACCCTTTAAGCAATTTTTGTTATAGACGGAATGATGTGGGCAGGTCCGTTTTATCATATTTAAAAAAAAAAATGTGTTCTTTGTTGAGAGCCATCATATAAGCAAAAGCCTACGAATAACTTTATAGACTTATTGGATTGTATACATTTTGTGATTTTTTAGATCGATCTTAATTTTTTTGTATTAATAATTTTGTTAGAAACCCATGATAAGTCAAGCAGCGTTACATCCCAAAATGCATTCAGCACGTCCATACGACGCATTATATATTATTTTCAACTTTATTGCATGCTGTTATTACTTTTAATAAAACCGCAAAATGCTCACGAATTCTTGGTCCCGGACGTTGGAACCGGTTTTGAAATATTTGGGAGAGGGTTACCACTATCCCGTTTTTGTATTGAACGACAGATTCAAAGCAGTGATATCCATTGCTGCATGACTATAATGTTTGATGGACCTTTTGGTATAAATGCGGTAATGGAAACCAGTCTTTAAATTTTTGTCCGGGTTATGTTCCCAGTTCAGGGTGCATGAAAAGGAATGAAATCAAGATGGTAATGTCAGGTTTGCCAGGACATTTTGCCGAAAAATACTGCAATAATGATTTTGTGAAGCAGTGTTGAGTTACATGTTATTCTGTCAAATTAAAATTGATATAAGATGCGGTCCGATTCATGAATTTTAATATGAATGTAACAGATATTATATATATTTTTAATTTGAATAATTCCTTACAACATGAGTATGTATTTATGAACAGAGTATGCCCGATTGGCAGTGCACATGAAAATTATAAGCTGTATAGATTTGTGCTCAATTTGACCAGAAAGACATTAAAAATTAATTAAAACTGACGTACCACGTTTAATAATTATGACATAACCAATATGGACACATTGGAAAATGATGAAAAGCCTCTTTGTTGTAGGTGCTCGCTAAAGCTGAAATCCGCTATGAAAAGGGAGATTACTCCTCATACGCAGCTCTCTTAATTGAAACGAGAACTCGATATTTTCACATTCACCTCTAGTTTTGTGCGTAGGTTTGAAAATAAAATGGAATAAGCGAATGTGCAATATTTTCTAGTACCTAGTTAATATGAAACGAAAGGTAATTTCGTACGTGCTGATCCTGGCAGCCGCAATTTATTTCCTACTAGCTGTTGTCAGCGACATCATCTGCTGACCACAATGAAAAGTAGCCTATGTCCTTTTCCAGGTCATGGTCTACCCATGTACCAAATTGCATTCGAATCCGCCGTTTAGCGTGAAAGCGTGACAAACAAACTCACTTTCGCATTTATAGTATTACGAAACGTGATGGGTATTGATCTATACTCCATTTGAAATAAGATGAGACGTTTGAATAAACCTTTTTACAGTCCGTTCAAACGATTTTGACTTCTATTGCGTTGGTAGCATGAAAAATGGCAGCTGCAGTAACCACTTTTTGGTTTTCATGCCATCCTTATGCCTACGGTATAGAAGTCAAAATCGGTAGAACGGACTGTAAAAAAGGTTTATTTAAATGTCTAATCTTATTTCAAATGGAGTCATCATCATCTGCCTAGCCTTTTCCCAACTATGTTGGGGTCGGCTTCCAGTCTAACCGGATGCAGCTGAATACCAGTATTTTACATGGAGCGACTGCCTATCGGACCTCCACAACCCAGTAACTGGGTAATACGATACCCCTTGGTAAGACTGTTTGTGAGACTTTCGGGCTTCTGACGACCCGTAACGACTGTCAAAGATCCACAAATGACAGCCGGGACCAACGGCTTAACGTGCTGTCCGAGGCACGGAGGAGTCTCGATATGTAAAGATGGTCACCCATTCATGGACCAACCCCGGCAAGCGTAGCTTAACCTAACGTATCGTATTGCCCAGTTACTGGGTTGCGGAGGTCAGACAGGCAGTCGCTCCATGTAAAATACTGGTATTCAGCTCCATCCGGTTAAACTCGAAGCCGACCCCAACATAGTTGGGAAAAGGCTAGGCAGATTGATATAGGGTTATACAGTCTCGTTTGCGTAATAGAGTAATAATTCACTCTTTGTTTATTGAACCCTCTACGTTTGCTACATAGAGGGTATGTACTCAGCCCTATTGTTTAGGGATGATAAATTAGCGTAGCTTACCTGTCGGGCGGGATTAGCACCCTCGAACGGACTCAATCGACACCCCTAGCATTGTCGTTTGTACCTTTTTATTTGCATTTAATTGTTGATGAATTTGTATTGTAACAATAGCACGTACTGTATGTTCTACAGGTGGATTATTGTTTGTGTGGTTGGTAATGGCTTTATTGATCACTGAACTGTCGTGATGGAAGGCCGTGTGTGTTGTTGTAGGTATTAATGGCTGTATTGAAAGGTGTCGTGTTGGATTTTAATTAAAAAAACATACTTGCCGCGTGAACTCTTGTTTAGGTGACATCATGAATGTTTATTCATCTGCTTTGTTCATTTTGTGGTTTTCTATTGAATTATTTTTGATAAAGATAAAGTAAACTTCAGAGCTAGAATCAATCGTTTTTATTTATTTATTTAAGGAAAAACAAACAGTAACACAATAAGATACAGTCATAATATATTAAATACTACATTTTTAACAATTATGCTACCCACTACGTTCTCCACAGATTACAATAAAAAGTATTTAAAAAAACTAGCTAGTAACACAGATACAACACCTATAAAACAGGCACTATCCCTGAACTCATATCTGGATTTTCAAATTTAAAAAAGAAAAATAATTTGAAGAAGTAGGTGTAATAGTTTTGTAGGTAATCTTATTCGTTATGTATTCTTTATTATTTGAATTTATTGAGAAGAAATTACGAATCGTTATATTCTCATCGGTAAACTTCAGTTAACTTCCTGAAAAACACGTGACAATCATAATCTCATTTGATTTGACAAACAAGTGAAGCATCGTAATCTTCCCACCAAATGACTCAGCGGTCGGCCAAAACATGTTTCTGTAAAAATCTAAAACCAAAATCTAATTTCTTGAACGCTAACACGAAGTAACACGATAATATTAAAGTCACAACAATTACGTCTCACTTATCGGCGCGTCTCGTCGAGTTTTTGCCAAGTGCTCGACTCGTGTGAGTTATGATGGCGACGTCAGCTATCTTGACGATAAATCAAGCTCGGGCGTCTTCGGGCGTCCTCGGAAAACCTCGAGCTACCAACATTACCGGTAACGAGCTTCTTATGTTTGAAGACTGAGATGTAAGCTGTAGAAAAACCTATGTGAGTACTAACGTGGATTAAAACCTTTTGTTTGCTTAACGGATTTTCTTAATCGAGAATGTGTTGTGATGTTTCATTGTACTAAGAGGCTGTTTGTAATGTTTTCACTTCGTATCTCTGCCTTATTTCTTGTTCAGCTTGGCACGTTCTGCTTGTCGTATTTTGCTGTAATATTCTTATGATATTATGGCCGCAAATTTTCTAGTAAGAATAGGTTTTCATAATACATGCTTGACTTTAACATTAGTTTCAGATTTGGAAGTGCAAAATATTTCAGAATTATTAATATTATTCAACAATAAATTGCGATAGAGGGAAACTTAAAAATGTGTGAACATTGTGGCATCTGGTTCGCGTTTAAATAATTTCTTATACTAAGAACGATCACTTATTTCATCGACATTTTACTTATGAGAGAAATCGCAAGTTCTAAAGACAGTTATTGAGACACCTCATGTTTACTTGGACGATAATAAGACATCAAAACGTCAATGTAATTACAGTTGCGTGCGACTTATTGGAATGTGCCAATAAATTAACACCGATAAAACAGGAATTCGTGTTAATTCAAAATAAAAAGGTGCGTAAATTAAACGGGTAATTAAATTGAATTGGTAAACGATGGAATATAACACAGATTAATGTCACGCCTGTATTCCCCGAAGGGTTAGGGAGAGGCATCTATAGTAGGTACACCTACATTTCGCCAGTTATGTTCAAGTCCCATGTAACAGGGGCGAAGCCTATTGCTATAGGACACAAATCCAGATTCAAGGCTGCTACTGATAAATTGCAAATGGAAAAACCCAATAAAACTTTGCTCGACCCGGGAATTGAACCCAGAACCTCATGCGCAGCAGTAGCGTTGGCGACCACTAGAAAAATTCGAAACAAAATATGAATTTCGCACCTCGCACGCTTTGCGAACTGTTGCTACATAATAATATAGGGTAGTGAAATCGTTCATGTCGGCAAATGCAACTGACGTGGCTTCGGATGTTCTGCGTTCAAATCTGATCTGAAAAAGGCAGCTTGGATAGGTTGCTCATGAAAGGCACCTACGGCAAGGGCCATATTATGGTCTTACAGTGAGTAAAGCATGATGCTTTGACTCTATATTGAATAACTTATGTCTGTACGACATAACAAATAGCCAAAAACTTTTGGCAAGAAAAATAATATCTGGTGAACATATCCAATTCCAGACATCCCGATGTTTGTCACATTTCAGACAAAACAGACTGAGCGACCTTTGTTGATGTTACCTTGGCCCAAAAACGGTGGGATGTACAATATGGTTCCTTGAGAGAACTTACTTTACAAGGAGAAAGAGAGATGTTAGATGTTTGCTAAGAATAGATGTTTGCTAAGAATAGATGTTTTTTTTTACTTGTTAACGAAGAACTTTAAACTATTTCTTGTGTCTCTCAATCCTTAATTACAGTTATTGGTAAACGTAAGTTAATCTATATTAACTATTTTCTATATATTACTAGCTTCCACCCGCGGCTTCTTCCGAGTGGTATATCGATAAAAAGTAGCCTATATCCTTCCCCAGAATGCCATCTATCTGCTTGCCCTTTGTCGAAATCCGTTCAGTGAAAAGGTAACATACAAACAGACAGACAGAGTTACTTTCCCTTATTTAATTAAGTACTTATTATGTCCATTTTCAAACATCCTGAAATTAAATTTCTCGAATTAAAAACATATTATACATACGTATCGGTCAAAGTCATAACCCTCCTTTTCGCTTTGCCGTAAGTAAGTAATAAAATTAGAATATTGTTATTACATAGATGTTACACATAATATGATGTCCATAATATTCTGCTGTTTCCAGCGTACAAATATTTCAAAGAATTAAAATTAAAAACAAACCATACAACATCGAAAATAAGAAAACGTTAACTACTATGAAGTAGTCGGGTAATTAAATGGAATGCGATTGGAGAAGCCTATAAATATTCGTATGCCGCTTCTGGCGTCGGATTTGTCCTGAACATAACTATATTAACCAACTTTGTACCTACCATATGCGACGAATAAAACGTCTTTGACCACATGGACAAAAATGTTATTTACCTACGTACTTTCTCGATATTTTGGCCGGTCTGCACTCCTAAGTTCTAATTCGTGTTGTATACGTAATCTAGTTTTAGCACAGAAGTTAGTTCTCGTACTAGGATTTGCTTTTCCAACGAGCTCGAAGTTAGTTTTAAAAAGTTTTCTCCGTAAATTTTGGTTCGTTTGTTGCTATTCTGGCTTGTGGATGTTGTATGTATTCACGTATATGTATGTTTTCTTCCTAAATCATGTAAATGAGTGTAGGTAGGTTCCTAGTAAAAAATAAATAATTACTGTATCTATGTACCAAATTCTTGTGAATGCTCTCATTTGTAACAAGATTTTTTTGCATTGATACCGTAATGCGAATACTTAATAACAACTTTATTGATCAATTATTAATTTTATAATGATTACAATTTAAAATAACTGAATATAATCTCACTCGCTAACACAGTTTTAACTAGCGCAGGAGTGAAAAAGGAAAGAGAAAAAAAAGTGTTCTTCTCTTGCAAACTTTTCAAAAACTCACTTCCGCCTAGTATTCGTAATTTGAAAACTGTTTCTCTATTTAAACTTCGTGTAAAAGAGCATTATCTTTCCTCTCAACTTTGAGTATTTATTATTATATAGGTACCTATAGTGTATTTATGTTTATATATTTAAGCTTTATGTATTTATTTAAGTATATGTTAATTTTCTTGCGTATATGTGTAGGTATATTTGTTATTTTTAGTTAAGACTTCGCATATTCATGTTTTTTCTCTTCTTGTTCTCACACACTATTGTCTACATTTCTTTTTCATTTCTCCTTTCGCAGGTCTACTGGAAGAAATTTTACTGTGTGTACATAAATAATAAAATAAATAAATAAATAAATAACAACTGAAGTAAAAATTTCAATCAAAAACTTCTGCAACACCTTCCCAAATAAAATCAACGGCGCGAAAAAATACAACATCACTCTCACTCCAGCTAATCACAATGAGATTACAATCAGCTAGGATTGAAGGGAAATCTGTTGCTACAAGCTACAAGACGGATGGCGAATTAAACACCGCCCTGTACGAGTGATCGAGTATGAAAAATCGCTTCAGATGGCTATTCGATTGCCAGTTATCGATCAACGTATGACGCGATACAATTTAGATTGTGAAATTAGGTGTTACTTGTTATTTCGATTGAGGGTCATAGTTTTTCCGAGTGAAAGTTTGGGGTGATGTTGTAATGTTGCGTATGTTTCGAAGTTGCGGAAATGCGTAATACATCGTTTTCAACATAATTATTATGTTTTTTCTTCTGATTGAAACCCAGGTCAACCTAGGAGGATTCCTTTTAAATATGGTCTCCAGTTATGGCCATTTTTCTGTGGATGCCTTTTAAATAAGGCCTGAAGGCAAGTCCATTTTTTTTTTAAAATAACGTCGTTATGCTGTCTTGTTCTGTTCTCACCGACTTTTTACGTTTTTTTGTGTTCTTCCTAAACCTCTTTTCTTTTTGCTTTTTTTTTTTAAAGTTATATAGCATTTATTTCTGTTTTGGAGAAATAATTAGGAAAAAAAGGCAAACTCTATCACTTGGGTTTTTTGAAGAAAGCGTATCCAAAAATTTATTTTTGTTCATTACAGTCTTATCTCTCTCCAGGAATTCAGAAAGGCAAGAAGGATAGACGGCAAAATATACATATTTCATTTTATGTTTTAGTCATACATGTCCCTTATAAAAAAAATCCTAACTAATGATACAAAATGAAATATAGAAGGTAATTAATATTTATCTCTTGGTCCGCCAAGGGACGTACCCCTTTTCTGTTAGTAAACATTTTTTACAAGTATAAAAATATTTCTCCCCTTACGGTAAAACATTTGGCCCCGCGAAAGGGCAAATTAAATCATACACCGAGCGTCTCAATTATTCCAAACGCGCGGTATATGCCACAGGCAGTTACAAAAAGAATGGTGGCGCTGGTCCTTTGAAAAGCCCATCGGGGGGTGCTCTCAAAGCTGTCACCCCCAGAAGCATACTTCACTACGAGCGTAAACATCGGAATCGGCAAAAATGCGCGCGAGAACATCCACTGACGCTCACGTTGCTTGAGCCGCACAAGCGCAAACAACTGAAGCAGCAATGTATACAATGTGCACCGACTGCGCGTCGGGCTCGTTTTCGGAAGCGGTAGAGGCGCCGCGGCGGCTGGTACTGCGCGCATGCGTCCGAAATCTCACCCTATTGGTCTAGGATGACGTCATCGGGGTGAACCCGTAGGTCTGAGTGACACTAACAGTCACCCCCGAGCGATCGCAGGGGCACCTCGTGTCCCCAGTGGTGATACAAAAACAATCGTTGAATTAACAATCTGTTAAAGACAGTGATATCGTACAATATATTGTGATGCAAGTGTTATTGGTACAAGTGTGAGCTTACATCTGAACGCTGGCCGGCTGCAGAAGCTGATTCTTCATTAAAAAAGGTAACGTTATCTCATGTTGTTTACAGTTTCAGACCGTGTCAGTGTTCTCAATGATGCTAGCTCATGCATGAGTTTGTGAGACGTGTTTTATCATATTTTGTGGATATGTGAGAACAGTTGAGTGAAGGCAACGTTGTAGAAAGACGTTCAGTCACCAGATTTTTACGCTGATGAGTTTCTGATGTTTTGCGGACCATAAATCTCATGCTGCCGCTTATTTGTTTATCTCACAAAACATTTGTCTACCCTCACAAATAAATGAGCTTGTTCTTAAAGTTTCAAGTACGATAGTAATAAGAACAGACAAGGAAACTATTTGAGTCAAGATAAAAGATCGTGTCGTACAAAGTTTTCTTCATAAGTGTATGTTGCTGTGTTAGGATGTTCTGTATTGTTATCGTGTTTAGTTTTATGAAAACCACAGTTTTCCTATAAAACAAGAAAAGTTACAATATATTCTCTATGTGGCTACAATTTATTCTAACCAAAGAAATATTGTGGATACACTTTCATTCATACTTTCAAATGACTCATTTAGAATTTATACGCATATACATATATATGCTTGCATCGTGTGGTCCTTGGTTATCAATGAGCTAAATCTCTACTCTTCAGATAATCTTAGTCGACTAGGCAATGTCAATACGTACTCGGATAGCATTGATAATCTTGTTTACGGTGGGTTGCGTAGGTCAGAAGGCAATCGCGTCCATGTGATATTCTATATTATTGTAGATGCAGTAAATTATTATTTTCCAAGTAATTTCTTACCTGAATTTAGGCAGATTTTAGTAATGTGTCTAAATAATGACAAGTTATTGTACAAAAGTTAGATGTGAGTTAAGAGACTATTTCATATCGTTCATTATCGTTTTGTTTTTAGTGTAGAATTAAAAGCAGTTGTTGCACTATTTTCCTTTAAAAACCAAAATTTATGGAAATTTTAATTGAGTTTTTGCTAGACATATATATGCATCCACATAATACCCGCCTAAGTTAATTTGTTATGTGGTGCTACACTTCACATTTGTAATTTTATTATAAAAATTCTGAATTTTGACAGCATATTCATGTTTTATATTTGTTGAAAACAAGAATGTTTATTTTCCATTAATAACGAGTTCCATCACGTTTATTTACTCAAGTTACATACAACAGAGTCGTTGCCAATTTGAATCAACAGTGGGATCACGTTTTAGATATTGAGTAGGCTGTGGTACAAGTAATCTAATACTTTACATAAATTAATGTCCCCGAGAGCGGATACATCTCCGATCTAACCAACCATTACGGGGATTCATATCCTATTTGAATATTTAGAAGGAACAAAACGGGTGGTGTAAAGTTTGCGTCGCGAAATTGTTTTTTTTGCTATCGACATGGAGTTTGGTTGCAACGGGGAAGTCATTTAAATAACCCCTGAGTCCGGAGGGATAATACCCGCCTAAGTTAATTTGTTATGTGGTGCTACACTTCACATTTGGAATTTTATTATTAAAATTCTGAATTTTGACAGCATATTCATTGTAATGTGATAGATTTGCGCTACCACAGACACATAAATCAAATCTACACAATTTTTTTTTAATTTGGACTATTTTTAGTCCAAATTCAAAAAATATTGCCGCCTACATAAGAAAAATTTCCAGACTGTTCGTTATTTAAGTTGTGTGAACCTCTGTTTAATATTATTGACATCCATTATATTTTTCTTTCATTTAATTAATGCTTCCAGTGATCTTCGAAATTCGGCGTTACCCCAAATCTTAATGATCGTCTTACAAATCTTTGAAAACCCTAATCTACTAATGAGAATGAACGATAAAATTTTCTTGACCTGATTTTTCGAAGGACCCCGAAGCTTCGACCATGACCTATTGCTTTAAGTTCCTCACTACTTGGCACTGCCACCACGTCGCGGTAATTTATATAATTTAATTTGTTTGTTTATATCAGAATTTCTCATTTTGTTTTACTGTCTGGTCTTTATAGATTGCTTTATTTTAAAGGGAAAATATCTGCAGTTACTACAAGGAATGTTATTAACGACATTTTACTTTGTGTAAAAATATATTTTTCTTTGCTAAGTTGAGTAATTCCTCTGTTGTAAAATAGCATGTTCTTCATCGGCACCGTTAAATAGTTTAGAATTTTTTCCAGGGTTCAAAATTCCGAAGAACAATAACTTATCCCATTCAAGATATGAATGGCCCTGTGATGCGATTGAAGAATTTTCCACAACATGACCAATTTTGAAACCTACCAAGTTTTTTGTTGCGATTAGACTGATCAAACTAACTTCACATTCTAGTACTTTCAGAAACACGTTTTATATGAACACCAAACTTAGAAGAGACTAAATATAAACTTGAAAATGATCTTGGTAGCTCGTTGTCGCGTACGTTTTACGATGCCGAAGATGTTACGGCTCATCTTGGTAATATGTTCGTCGGAAGATTTTACAAGTCGCCAGCGTTTTCAAAAACGTGAAATGGAATCGTCACAAGTTTTCGTTTTATTACAAGAGTTGGTTTTTCGTGAAACTTGATTTATTTTTCTTTTATTGAGACTTGCATTCTTGTTAGAATTTGAGCTCTAGTAGAAACTTTCAATCATTTTCGTGGAAAGATTGGAGTAGTTCAGGTTTTCTTTCGGATCACTTGATTTTTTTACTTGTGAGATAAAGATAAATGTAGCAAAAATCTATAGATACATCTTGGTCCAGCTCTCACAGAGGCCAATAAATAAAAAGAAAACCATATCCCAATTTAAAATCTAATTTGTACACCTAAATCCAATTTCCTTTGTAATCCTCCGAAAAAATAAAACAATTCAGCGAAACGCGTGGTAAGAGCAGGATCCACTGAAGAAATAAAGGCAATTACTGAAATGGCGAGCCGCATGTGCGTTGAATGCCAATAATTGGAACTAATCACCGATACGAACTCGGAAAAGCTATTAGATTATGTTGAAAAAATAGCCATGGATGCTGTCGAGCTAAGTAAAATGATCCTGGCGTCCTCGCCAACAGACTGGATTCCCTCATAAAGCCATGCTGCAGCAGGCATATTGTTACCTTGTATGTGTTCGTTTTTCTCTGTGCTTGTTATCCTGTCTGTATCTTTTTATGAATGTGTTTGTTTATGAGTTGGGTTACTTGAATTAAACTAATTTTATTTTATTTTTTTATTTAAGAGAAAGGTCTCATTAAGAATTTGCATGTCTTTTTACAATGAGGAAGAGCTTGCATATTTGTTTAGGGAGATATTTCAAGACCGTTTGCTACATGTTGGGAAAGTGGTTCAGCGTTGTGTTGATGTAGATGAAAAAGATCCTAACTAATATTATAAACGCGAAAGTTTGTAAGTATGGATGGATGGATGGATGTTTGTTACTCTTTCCGGTAAAAACGGCTGAATGGATTTGAATGAAATTTGGCAAACAGATAGTTTATAACCTGGATTAACACAAAGGATAATTTTTATCCCGATATTACCACGGGATCGATACTTACGCGGGTGAAACCACGGGGTGCAGCTAGTACTTAATATGCTAATGAGAAAGGTGAGGTAGACATTCACAAAGAAACAGATTAGGTGCAGCGATCGCTAAGTGATATAGAAAATGAGAATATTCCACATCACAGACCGACCCAATTGTTTCACTCAAACGACGACAAAGCTCTGTTGCAAAATCAATTTCCTGATAATATTCAATGGAATTTATCCTCAAATTATGAAAAGAGATTACTTGAAATCCCTGTAGCGATTGAGTAAAAGAATTTAATCCGTAGATTAGCTTCTGTAGCGACCGTTCAAACGAGTCCAGGATCGGCAGCGTTCGATAATCGTTCCTAATTTGATTGGCACTCGGGCAGCTGGCAACGACGTGAAAACTCTATTACTCGCCAACTTTGTAGGGTTTTACGGACCATCAAAGGGAATTTAGTATATTGATTGGCCTATTTACGATTTAGTTAAGTTGCTGTGGTAGTCTCTTGTACCTGTTCTCGGTAGTTGCGAGGTAAGACGGATTCTTGGGAATTATTTTGCTATGAATCGTGGAAGATTTAGGTATTACCTTTGGGAATCTAAAGGTATCGATACCGGATTGAAGGGATCAGAAGTTGTTAGGTTGTAGTATATTTTATGAATTGACTAGAACTTGTAATCTATTATTTAATTATTTCTATAACACAGCCTATTTTACAATGTGGTTATAGCCACACAACGAGAACCTTTTAGGGTTTGAATTGTGTGATGGTGAGTTTTTCATTTATGTCTTAAAACAAGGATGATGTATAAAAATATAATCACTAAATCAGGCTCTAACCTTTCCATACATGAAATAAGAGTTCTATTTTATTGAACTTCTAGCTAAATTCTTTGTTTTTTTCCTATTGCATGAAGTCCTCAAATATCTAAGGCACAAAGAAATTTACTGGAACAAGCATTTGTAAAAAAAAACCGCATTATGATTAATGTTTAAGGATTCGTCTTATTAATTATTTCCCCAAAACCTTTAACGGTTTGCCGTTAATCGTCGACACTATGATTAATAGTGCCTACTGTTATTAATAGAATTTGAAAACCCTAAATTGTGTAATTTGTCAACATACTGTACTGATTAATAACTTTATTTATTCATTCACAAGGCAACTACAACAGGTAACAATCTCAGTATATCACTAGGTTCATAGTTCATAGGTTTCGAACTGATTATCACCTAAACCGTAATCGTAACTACTACGGTTAATTTTTTGACGTAGGTGTCGAAATGCAAGACAGTAATGAGATCTTAAAGTGTCTTTAAATTTTACAAATGCCAAAAAATAACACTTAGGTACAAATCTATAAATAAACCCACAAAAAATGACTCACACGACTAAAATAAAGCTACAGTAAACCAGTTTTCCTCGGCGAGAATAGTTAACTAAATATCTAATTAAGTATTGTAACATCACTACGCCAACAGAGGAAGTGGTTTTTCGTGTTAACTAAAAGGGGAGACAGTATTGTTTCCTTTCCAGTGATTTGGTTAATTGACTGATATTGGTATGGTAGTCGATTAAGATATCTTGGCATTAATTGAAGAGTGTAGATCCATTAAAAGTAAAGGCTCCCACAAACAGGCGCGACGCGACAGCACGACGCGATTTCAACAGAACAATTTCTGAGGAAACTTCACGGTATAACATTTACCGGTGTCACGCCAGTATACGTAGCACGAGCCTTAACCGATAATAAGTAATAATACTTACATATTATCGGTTATTGGAGAGTCCTATGTCCAGCAGTGGACTTATAGGCTTATAATGATGGTAACCACCTGAGAATTAAAGTTTTTGAGATAGAAAATATTGCCATTATTTTTAAGATTATAGGGACCAACTCTCTTCGGATTTTTCCGAGTATCGTGGATTTCTGATTCCGGAATCATACCTTGAGGATGCTAGTTGAACATTATAAACATTAATATTTCTCTAAGAAAGTTTTTGTGCTTATAAAAAAACATTATTTTATTTACTTTAGTGTCATGAATATTCAAATGAGCTTTTAAAATATTCCCTAACTACTGTAACATTCGGCATAAACGTTGAATATTCTAAGTAAATTATCATTAAAACCTGTACCTAGTTCAATTTCTCTACCAATTATGAGATGTAAATAAATATTGATATTCTACTAACTTCTATATGTTCTGTTAGTATGTATTGACTCAGTTAATCGATTTTATGTACTCAACTATGTTCAGGCTTATATACTTACTGTAATATTATAATAAACAAACAGCTCACTGCGGTAGTAATTTACACGCAAATATAACAGTTATGTATATTATTATATAAATGTTATGTTCGCGTGTGTGGGATGCGTCATGCTTTTAGCGTAGTGCTAATAATATTGGTTAATTAGTATTTGGTATGATAGGTAGCTGTTAAGTCTAGTCTGGCTAGCCTTTGCATGCCTAGAATGTGTTTTCGTACATTCCAGGGTTTAATCCCGCCTTGTTATCTACGTAGCTCTGTGTACATTAACGTAATGATCATTCATGGAAGTGTTTTGTTCAATTTCGCAAATTAGATGATAAATTAGCACATTGTAATGTACTTAACAAAACCTAGTTTAAACATTACATGCATTGATGGATCTCGGTTCTAAAAATGGAGAAAAAGTGTGTGTTTGTATCAATCAATCTGGCTATCCTTTTCCCAACTATATCGGGGTCGGCTTGCAGTCTAACGGAATGTACCTGAATATCAGTATTTTACATCATCATTTCAGCTGTAAGACGTTCATTGCTGGACATAGGCTTCCCCCAAGCACTGCCAATTCGACCTGGTCTGTGCTTCTAGTATTCCTACGGCCTTCTCAAGGTCATCGGTGCCTTCCATCGGTGCCTTCCGGTACGCGGTCGCCACAGAACCTCTGCTTGTGTACATTATGGATTGCAATAAAGATTGAAATTGAACCTTTCGGCTCTATCGGCCATCTGCTCTGCGAGAAATTTTACACGGAACGACTATAAACTATTGTGTAGGTATGTGTATACATATTAAAAAAACAAACGAACTTCAAGAAGAAGTAATGTCTCTTTAGATTTCGAAGGATAAGAAAATTCTATACGTGTGACATAACTTTACCTCTTCAAGTATCCCATTCTATTCTATTGGAGCCTGTAACATTCCACTACCGGGCAAGGGCCAATTAACTTATCTGTACCAAAATCAAACCTTACCATCTTACATCCACCGTCGATTATCCCATCAAATACAAAGCTAAACTATGTCTACACAATAAAGTTAATATCAGATGGTCCCTACCCCTATACAAACGATAATTTCTGATTTACATAGGGGACAGGGGGACAGCCGTCCCATGAGTGAATGTTACCTGTCAGTCCAGTGATTGTGCCAATTGTAAACGGTATGTAATCAGTTTCTACTTAACTATGTTTTATTAGACTTTTTAGGGGTAAGTAGAAAGATTATGGGGTATTATAGTACGAGTGTCTGGGAAAAAGATAGTTTAAGTTGTGTGTTTTACACTTATTCATTGCGGGAAGGCCCCAAGGTGGACCGATGACCTGGTGAAGGCCGCGGGAATGCGCTGGATGCTAGAAGGACAGAACCGGTCGAAGTGGCGGTGCTTGGGGGAGGCTTATGTCCAGCAGTGGACGTCTTTCGGCTGAAATGATGATGATGATTGCGGGATACCATTTACTGGATGTCTTTCTTACAAAAAATATGACATTTCAACATTTTTAACATTTCATGTCTGTGTATATTGTCCCTAAGTACCAACAAAACTGCAGACCTTTAATATAATGATTAATAGTTCCTTTTTTGTTACATTAATTATGAAAGGGAACAGTAATTATTTTATTTCATTCAGTAGTATAGAGATTATTTGCCATAATTTTACTATTTACACCAAAAAAAAAATCTGCTGTTGACACAGTGATTGTTCGTTATTAATTAACTTGTATCTAATTAAGACGACTTTAGTTTTATTAGTAAGAGGTATAAGCTCCCAAAATAACTTAATGATAAAACTTTCCTTTTCATTCAAATCAAATTAAGTTAATTCCTCTTCAAAAGTATTGACGGTCTGAACGAAAATCTTGAGCCGGCACTTAATGAACTCCTAACTCAAAAGTTTTCCCAAACAGAACTTAAACGCAAACGTTTACGTTAAAAAGAGTAGGGGTGTTAAAATATAAATCATTTTTAACTTAATGAAAAGAAGTATATATCAATCTTTTGTCTCAAGACTGACGTTAGGGCGGGAAAATTAAGACTAAGAAAAATGGCCGCCCATTATGTAAATTATTATTTGTTTATAAGTAAAACGGTGCATTTAAATAATGAGTTTAGGTAGGAAATGCGTTCACTTTGCGGAATTAAAAGAAAGGTAATAACTCTCATTAAGTTATTTAGTAATAGTCATTTGTTTGGCTTTACACTTGGTGTCAGATTTGTAAATTGTCGCGGCCCTACATGTTATGCTTTTGTACGGTGTTTTATAAGATTATAATTTCACTTGTTTCATTCTATGTAATTTTAGATACGTTAACTTTGAATGTTGTTGCAACTTTGATAAGTTACCAACTTTCATTTAGTATTTTGCTTTATTACTAATTATATACTATTATACTATACTTTTACAATTGGAAATATCAATTATTTTGCAAGATATATTTTATTTTTTTAAACTGCAATTCATTTTATCAATTTCATTACCTCCTCTCCATATCCACCACCACGATGGGTCGGCAATACGACACGACCGGAGAGAGATCAGGCGCAGGGCCAACAACCAACCAAGCGATCAGAAGCCATCGTAATCTATTTTCCGGAACGAAGCCGATAATAACCCGATACTCCCATATTCACTCATCCGATTATTCATAAACATAAACAAGGTACCTCATCGATCTCCTAAATTATGACTAAACATCCTCAATTTAGTGAGCAAAACGGTTTCGCTTGGAGCGATAGGCGATTGAAAAATTGTAGCGTTGGAAGCTTACGTAATTTGCTAGGGACTGTGAGGCTTGATACGGAGGGAGTCCCGCCCCGGGGTACTCCGGGATCCTACGGGGTTGTAGGGTGGAGTAATGCGGGATTGACACTCATGGCTGATGTTAGTGAAAATTATTTTCGATTATCATTCGTAGGCGGTGACGTAGTTTGGGATTAAGTGTCTTGAACAACACTGTTTCTAAGTAATAGGGAATTAAGATAAGGATAATGCGTAGGTGAAGTTGCTGAGAAAATAATTATATTTGCGATGTTAATTAATCAAGTTAAGTGCAAATATACTCGAAATTACTATATAGTGGAATATTCAGTTTGGAACAAATAGAGATCTATCCATAAAGCTACACTGAGAGTTTTGTAAGAAAGACGTCATAGGGTCTTCATGTCGGTATCCTTTTAAGCTTTACCGCTAAAACGGCTGAACGGATTTGGGTGAAATTCGGCACTTGGGAAGACCATGACCCGGAGAAGGAGATAGGCTATTTTTCATCCTGGATCGCAGACGAAGTCGCGGGCAAAGTTCAAAATTAAGGTTATAAACACAAAAGAGTCAACAGTACTGAATACCTATATACCGTCTATATACAAGTAGTTAAAGTCGGTGTTCGGGGTAGAATGTTAAGTAAGTAGAGCATAAGATACGTTAGTACTGTTATTCGTCTTCCTGAATTCACTAAAGCTTACATACACAAGACTGTAAAAGGTGATACACTGTACGGTATTCAGGAAACTAGAGGGACTAGGTAGAGTGGAAACAAACATGAGCTTATGAGGAAAACTATAAAGAAAATGGATGGAATATTAACTAGTGGTATAAAATGTTAAAATACAGTCGTATTTTTGATAAAAAATGAAGCAAGCTAATAATAATGATAAAATGCACTTTATGCTTTATCATAATCATCGTTCTCAGCCGAGACACGTCCGCTGCTAGACATAGGACTTCGCAACAACCAATCCTGTGCTTATACGTCATGAGTAATTTTAAACAATTATTGCAGTCATATGTTGGACTTACGGTACATCATCACGAGCTCTAGGTACCGTGAACCTATTATTACTGAGCTAATTTGCCAATGAGAGTCACAATATCAAACACCACTTCATAAACTCTTGCAGTGACAAAATAATGATTTCAAACGTACTCAGGCACTCTGATTCATCGCGTTTGGTACTAATGTAGGGAATAGAATCCGATTAACTGTGCACTGTGGGGCTGACTCGCACTGCACAGTGCACGGTGTCCGGCGATACCGTGACGGATTTGCTTTTATTGTACGTAGTACCACAAAATAGAAGAGATACAAAAGGCCAGCTCTATACGATGAGCGAAAATAGGCGCACGCACACATATACGTACGTACGGCATTTTCAAACTACGTACAAGACACAGACCGCTCGCTGTCTTTACTTTGCTATGTAAAGTAAGCGTCTCATACGAATGTAAACTGTAGTACAATTTTAATGTTAATATTCGTGTTAAACACGTACTCACATACCAAATTATGACCATCATCACCAAAAGAATAAGGTTCACATTCGTATGAAACGTTTACTTTACTTAGCAAAGTCCAAGTGAATTTTGCCCAGTCTGTCATACTTTTGCCAGACATGTGAAAAGCACGCTCTGGTAGAGATGGGTGCGCGAATTTTTGCTCATTATATGGACCCGACCTTCTGTACTTATCTATTGTGTGGTGATACCGTGACGGATTTGCTTTTATTGTACGTAACACCACCCTTTTCACCTGCACATTGGACGGCTGTTTGGAGAGGAGGCCTAAAAATATCTGCCACTTTGCATAATTAAGTTTCGGGAATTATTTCCAGGTCTGTGGATTTGCTGGTGAATGTTTTAGCAAGGTGTAATTTGTTTTTGGATGTTTGTCTTGGGCTTGTGAATAATTATAATAAGAAACATCAAAGACTACCTGCGTGAGTTATTCAAATTTTTTTTGGAAAATTGAATGTTTTTAAACATTTTTTTTTTACCTTACTATTATTTATTTATTTCGCATAATATAATAATATACATCACAATAAAATAATAATAATATGTACAAGTATATAGAAAGGGAAATTCTCCCGTGGAAAGTTGTTGACTTGTTGTGCTTTAACTTAAACATCTATGTGGGTCCCTTTTTTTTAATATCTAGATTTAAAAGTACATAACAAGTGTACAAATAAACTTTATAGTCCTTGAAAAGTTATCTTAATAAAACTTTTATAAAAAAAAAACAACGAACAACTTCAAACGGTGTCTTTGATTTTGAATTTACTTACTGATGTATTATTGACGCAAGCTCAAAAACTACCCAAGCAAAGTTAATAAAATTTATATGAAATGAAAAAAACGTACATACAGATGAACATAGAAGTCGATTAGAAAGAAAAAATAACCACACACATTACGTGTGTATTCCTAACTTACTACCTAAGACACTCTCCCCAGAGGAAGCCACACTCGCAGGCAAAGCACACATTTTATATATTTATGTATTAACACAACTCAAAGAGGGTAGCCCAAGAAACGTTTTGGGAGTTCGGACGGCAACCTCTCAGACATTCTAATGAGGAGGTCGCATTTGTGCTAAGAACTGTAGACAATGTTTATTTATGGAGTAAAGAGTACCTACTGTTTTTTTATTGAATTGTCTTTTTTATCATGTCTCGTAGTCATTTTGATTAAAAGATTTTGTATACGAACTGTTAGGCAAATGAAGTGACTGATTTAAAAACACAATGCGCTTGCAAATTAGCTCTGTTGTAATTTTCTGTAAAAATAATCTTCTGTTTTTGCTTTGGAAACAAAGTTCTTCAAAACATTAGCAAGCTTGGGAATATTTATGAATTAATTAAGTAATAATTTTTATGAATTAATTAAGTAGTCACTTTATAATGAGGAGTGATTGTTGTGCCTTGTAGTTTTATAGCCGGTTGCCACCTGAAGCCAAGACAGTGTCCCTTTTACTTTGTACAAGGACCACAACTTATTTTAATATCTTATGTCATGTACCTACAATTTATGCAAATAAAGCTTTCTTTCTTTCTTTCTTTCTTTACTTAGGCCACCTCATCTACATGAATTCAGGGCGAAAGAAGCGAGGTAGACCCCTTCTCACTTGGATGTCTGTAGTCAACACCGACCAGAGGCCTTAGTGCAAGTTTCTTTTAACTATCTTCACTTTACGCATCGACTGCGTTCGGCGGCCTTCAGTGGTGAAGGGCCAATCGGAGCGCCGAACGCGGTCGATGCGTAAAGTGAAGATAGTTAAAAGAAACTCGCACTAAGGCCTCTGAAGCAAACCCAAGTGAATGATTCGACGACCCAGAACTGAAACATCTGGCGAAGCATAACGCGGAGACCCGACCCCAAGTGAAAGGAGATAAGGAGAAAGAGAGAGAATATCTAGTCACTTTACTTTCATGTTTGTGGTCGTCAGCCTGTCGAATAATCATAAAAAAGTCTACAAGCTATGTTACTGTCCACCTCACAGCCAAGTAAATATTCCAAACATATAACGCTGTAAGTTAAACTTAACTCAGATATTTCACTCTCAAAGCAAAATTATTTTACATTTCCGACTTATCCGAGATCCGAGCTTGTGTTGCGGACCCCATGTCGGTCCTCTAGTTTAAACAGTACACGTATCCGCATGCAATATTAATAGGAATGCAGTCGCACCCCTACGGCAGGGAACTGGGGATCCAACGCGCTAAATACATCACTAGTATTAGCGGGAAATCTATTCAGTTCAGTTCCTGAGATTAATTAAATTTATTGATTGTCACTTCGAGAGATTTTATACCTAAAAGTAAATAAATTACTAATTTTGTCAA
Source organism: Lithophane socia (assembly GCA_947522985.1). NCBI lineage: Eukaryota > Metazoa > Arthropoda > Insecta > Lepidoptera > Noctuidae > Lithophane > Lithophane socia. Next base: position 7,293,426 of record OX383267.1, read on the forward strand.
GACTTGTTGTGTAACAGTTTTGATTAAATTATTTAGTTAAGGCCAAATTGAGTTTAGTTTGATTCGGGACTTAAATTAGGTTTCGGGAATTCAGTTTGAAGGTTCTTGGCAATTTCGGTAAAGGTTCAAGGTTTTCTTTCAGTCTACGTTCTACTAGCAAAATTGGTTTACATACGAATAGTGCTTCCATCAACGTGTCACAGGTGTGCTCTAAAAATTTACGCACATGTCTAAAAGCTTTCGACACTCACCTAGTTGCCTGTAACTGATCCAGTAATCTAGTCCCGTTGATAAAACATCTTGTGTTAGCACCTAAGCCACCACATGTACCCATGTATCTATGTAGTCACAGACTGCAAAAATCAAACCTCTCCACTTTCACATACTCGATCTCATTACGTGAAATGTAGTCTTTTTGACAGACTGTGAAAGCTGTAATGGCACCTAATCTTCTAATCAACTCCTGCTGCCTGAGTGCCCCTTGACGAGCCACTCACCATTATGTAGGATAGTGATTGTAGGATCACTACAAGACTCATTAGAGTCATTAGCATCTGTTAGCTAAATGAATACTTCAAAGCACAATTCGCGAGTGCTGCCACATCTACACGATGTCATCTCATCATTATTCAGTATGAAACGGTCCTTGTCCGCATTTTCCGCTGGATCCTCCATCCAGGCTCCGTACATTGTTTGTTTTGAGTGTCGTTCGTTGCGCTGTACATCATACATAGCATTGTATGTACAATAGGTAGCCGGTTTAAGTGGATTACACTCGGTATTGGACAATGCTTTAGTTTTTATGACCGTTTAAGCTGTGAAGCGGGTGAGGGATGGATGGGTCGTTAGTACTTTTCTGTTATGGCCTGAGGGTGCAATTTACGACTATTGTTTGCTTTGAATGTGTTAGATCAGGATTTGTTTTGAAAATTTTTGCATTTATTCACAGGTTTTTGTCGCCTTGCTGTCGTGTCTCTTCAATTCAAATGGCCATGAAAATAATGAGATAAGATACAGTTTACCTTTTACAGTATTTTCGTCCTTATGCCTCCTGCCATCCAAGAAATCGTAACCCATTATACTTTCACCATTCTGCAAATTAATCTTGGAATCCGAAATGGAATAGGTAGATTAATATCGGCTGCACCAGCAGAGGCTTACTTCTGTAATCTGCCCGCTGATTTTTTTCGCTCCTAGCTGACTCACCATGCAATAGTGCTGGTTATAGCTATATTTAATACTGTAGGTTCATTTCGGTTGCAATCAGAGCCAGTTAATCTATGAACGTTGGTGAGATTTGGTGCTAGTGTAAGCACTGTGGTTGACAGTTTGATTATCTCATGGCAATGTATTGAATTACGATGTATGTTCTAAAATGTTTTCATCTCTCTTTTAACAGGTTTAGCAAGGTTTACCCAAGATTAGTAACAGGACTTAGATATGGTCATGGATTTTTAACTTTATTTTCTATGTTTATTTAGTTTCCTTTTTATGAGGGAGCATATTTTCAAAATAGTTAGAAGTAAAAAACCATGTTTACATAAATAGAAATTTCCATCTGCATCTTATTCCGTGCTCATTCCTCACTCCTTTCAGTAAGATCGTGTTATGAAAATTCATTCTGTTCCTTGGCAAGGCGCCTGTAGCTTGTGTAATACAAATCTGGTGGCAGGACACGTGTCAATATATTTTATTCATGCATACAGGGACACTGCAGATTGCGTTTTGTGCAACGTGGTTGTGTTTGTTGGGGTGTTTGTGTGTATGTGTGTGTGTGTCAAGTGTGATTGAAGTGGGTGGGTTAATGTTTTGATTATAAGTGTATTGTCTTTGTGTTCTGTGAGGGATTATACGTAGGCTTTTCTGAAGTTCTTGTAGAAGTATATGAATAAAAAAAGAATGCGATGTAATGTTAATTATAAACATGTAGTCAGTCGACCCAAAATATGCAAACACCTCCAAGTTGATCTGATTTGATCAACGAGCACTGGATGTGAATTCTGTGCTGTTTTTTATTAGTCAGGCATCTACTTCAAACAAAACGTTTCTGTAAGTTCGAAAAGCTGTCCATTCTTTGAATTAAAAAGTATTTAGATGCTTTTAGCCCAGTGCCACACACCTTATTGCCACAAAACCGTGTTTATCAGTTGTTTCGCCTAAACACCATTTAAACATGACATTTATGTATGGAGTTTGACATAAAACTGACATTAAACAGGCGTTGAACAAGTGTCTAAGTTTTTGTGGTAAGGCCCCTAGTGTCTAAGTAAACGTTAATGCCAGCCATTTTAGTTTTAGTGCCTACTCAGAGATAGTCCTCGTCTGTAACTATGCCTAGAGAGGTTTATCTCCCGTCGTATAATTAAAGCACAACCCAACGACTTTTAGACAGTATGCATACTATAAACTAAAGAGATTTGTCTGTCATAGAACGACAGTGTTGTCCTATGACAAAAATAGGTTTCAGGCACTTTGGTAACTTTGACTATGAAGCCAAAATCTATTAACGTTACATAGCACGTGTTTTGCCTTAGACAGTTTCCGTTTCCTTCTTGCAGTTGTGGTTTGACAGTGACAGGAATACGTACCGTTTATAGTTCTTGGCTAGACTGTTTTTTACTGATTTAGACTGTTCCGAGTGTGTTCGCTATCATAGTTTGCAATTTTGCATAGAGCGGTAACTTGTTTGTTTAAAATACAGTCTTGACTTGTCTGCGCGCGCGGCCTTAACTTGTGACGTCGTCACTGGTTTTATGACGTCACATAAACAAGTGTATGGTGGGACAATGTTAAAGGATACAGTACTAAAGCTACTGAAATGACTCAAAATTACAGTATGCTTCTAGTTTTAAAAGTACTTAATTCTCTTGGGAAATATTCCGTGGAAGCTCTTTTTGGATTATCTAGGACAATCGTAGTTTGTTAAATGCAATTTTCAGGCTGAAAATTGTAGCTTAATTTATTTTTAGGTCGGAGAGCCATGTCTGAATTACGTGGTATGGTTGGTGGGAGATTTACCGAGTATACTAGAATATGTAGTTTTGTTTTGGTAGGAGGCTGTCTTAGTAGAAAAGATGTAATCAACAGACTGGGTAAATGGATTTATTTTGTGTTTGACCTCGGGTCAGTTTAGTCGCAATCACAGTCATGATTACAAATAGGTCGGTACTGGTGTTCATTTGTTTTTCTTTGTTCCTTTTCGCCATTCCATTGTTGCTTGGATTGCCTTTAATAAGAAGAACAGAAAAGAAGGGTAGAGCCCAATTCGTAAATGCTGGCAAGAGTATTTTCTCATATTCACTGTACCTACGTTTATGTGCAAAATATTTTATGATGAGAAGAAATAAGTTTTGATAAATGGTATCCATGCCATGATACTATTTACTTAGACAAAAAACTTTTTACAAAAAAGTAAAACATTATTTTTCACTTTTTAGTTATGGTATCTAATCCACACAAATTAGAATACCACGATCGCTATGTAAATAACAGTGTAACGGAGTCACTTATGATGTCGTCTTCATAGACTAAGTGGGAAAAATACGTAAAATTGAAGCTAACTCAAAAACTACACAAGCAAAGTTGGGAGTCGTTCGGAAGTATACCCTTTCGAACTAAAAAACATTTTTTTAAATCGGTTCACAATTGGCGACAATATCGATGAACATACAGACGAACATAGAACCTCCTCCTTTTTGAAGAATTCGGTTAAAAATTAAGTCCAATGAGATTGATGTGACAGTCATGTTGTAAGTAACTAAGATTTTAATGTTCAATGTATTCAAGCAATAGCCTACAGAATCTATAGTCTATAAAATAGTTTATATGAAGTGTTATTAATCATTAGGAAGCCGATTAAGATGGTATACGGTTAGGATTCGCGTGTTTCTTTCGAAAATACACGATCATCCGTTATAACCATTCTGCATACCTGCCTAATGTATTTTTAATGCAATAAATTAGTAACTTTTTAGATCGAATCTTGATGCATCGAAGCTTTTATAAATGTGTCGTTTCGCATAAGTAGGTACAATTCACATGGCGTCTACGCGTGTCAAATACTGCGCGGTAGTCAGCAACTACGCGAGTTGGAGTCTACTACGCAGTACGTAGACGGTAACTACGCAGATTTTTTAGTGACGTCTTGAGGAATAAATACAAGAAATTTTGAAATGAAATTGAAATCCATGTAAATCGTTAGATACTGCTTCAACAATTCCATTATGATCTCGAGATGTTTGTGTATGATTTTCGGATCACTATGAGGCAGTATAACGTTAACCCTGACTGTCACGGTGTTAGATTTCAAAATACTGTGAATAGAATAGGAACAGTATAAGTAACAGCTTTTATTTTTTTAATTTAGGACTTTACAAACATAACTGGCAAAATGTGGGTGTACTAGCTACAGGTACACCTCTGCCTATCCCTCCGGGGAAACAAGGCTTGATGTTATGTTATAACAGCTATTTTTAAACTCATGTCCAAGTTAACAAGTATTTAACTGTCAAATGAAACCCCGAGACCCTCCCTTGGAATGATAACACCAACATTATTCACGAGTTTTGGAATTCAAACCGTCCTCTGACTTCCAAGATGCCGTTTTCTTGATAAATGCCTGTATAACGCAGCTAGACTGTAATGGGGACTACTTATGCAAATTGTGTCGAACTAATAATAATATATTGGCCACCTACGACTTCCTTTAATCAATAAATATCGGTAGACACCGTTTTTGGGGTTCAGTAGTGTAGCATAGAATCTTTTAGCTTCACTATGTTCATATGTTGCAAAACTGTTAGACCCTTAAGCGTTTAAGTATCTAACACATTATTAAAAGGCAGTTAATTGATTCAGGCGTGACTTTACGGAAATTCATGATAAAATACAATAGACGTAGATACTCAGCGTGGCAACACGTCGTGTTCGGGTTCGCGACAGGTCAATCGTCGTCGTCGTCGTGAGGAGGCCTACAAGGTTTTTTATGACTTGACGAATAGTTTAGCGGAATAGGGTACCTACTATATCCACATCTATTTATTTATATTTTATTAAAAGGCAATTTAAAAGAAACACGTAAAATGAAAAATTGTAAAAAGAAATATCTGTGGTCAAATTAAAGACAAGCAAACACATTTCTACTTTTATCCTGAAAACGTCTTCTACGGAATCTGTTATATGTTGATCGAAACGTTTTTAGAGAATTTCTTCTAGTATAAAATCTTCTTCTTTAAAAGCCTTGTAATAAACCAATTTACATACGAAAGCTTTCAATCTTTTGTAAATAAATCGTAAACAGTAAAAAATTTGGTAAGCCATGTATCTTCCAAGACAATTCAATTAAACGAACTTGTATAAACATACATTTTAAATAATTTACAGTTGTTTATGTTTAGTAACCGTACAGATGGATTGGTGTTGCTTACACTCTCATTAGCAGATAATTTAATTAATCAAAGAGAAGAATTTAAGAGATTAATTATTGAAGAGATTTCGAAGAAAACTAGGAATTTTGTGAACAGTGTCACAAGATGAGGGTAAGTTGTCAAAAATTAGCTATAAAAATAGATATTAGATTTCTATTCTATTTCTATAAAATGCTTTCTATATGTAATTTAAACAGTGACCTTACAAAAAAAAACACTTTCCAGTCATACCAAGGGGTATCGTGTTACCCATTAACTGGGTTGCGGAAGTCAGAAAGGCAGTCGCTCCATGTAGAATAAGTACTGGTATTCAGCTGCACCTGGTAAGACTGGAAGCCGACCCAAACATAGTTGGGAAAGGCTAGGAAGAAAAAGAACATACAATAAAAAAGTATTCTTTTAAAATCTATTAGTAGGATACGAAACGACGCATTATTGTGTGTCGCAAATGAATTGTAGAATTATGAAAAACCGTTAAACGTCTTTCAGCTGTTTTACATGACGGAGCTGTTTTGTAAAATAACTAGCGGTTTTGTAAAAAAGTGGATTTCAAAATCCATCTAGGACGACATGTGTGCACGATTTATGAAACGAGAAACTTGACTACCCCGCTCACCGGTCATAAATTAACTGTACCTATCAAGCCGATTCCAGCAACCATGATCAAAACTTTGGTAAAGGGAAACGCATCAGAAATACGAAAAGGTTGTAGAGACACCATTAACGAAGTTACTTATAGTTTTCATGCAACAACCTCGACTAACGAGCATGTTATACGTAGTTGTGGAACGAAAAGGTTTTCAAACACATTTTTTCGGACTGTCATTTTCATTACTATGCTGATAATCCGCGAAAACTATTAAGTGATAATAAAAAACTGCTTTTCCGCGACTGCGCCTACTATTTTAACATCCTAGTAAATATGCAGATACTTGTGTCAACTTGTATCCGGGACGTGACGTCATTTGTAACGTTAACGTCCACAAGATAAGAGTTCGGAGGTTAGCTGGGTTAATGATGTAGACGGAGGCTGTGGAAGAGATTTGTACGTTTTCAGGGAACTATTCTTAAACATATACATCGTATAATAGATCTTTTTTCTTATACTACGGTTAAAATGGTATCAGGAAAGAGATTCATATTACAAGTCAGATTCTAAATTGTTCCAAATAGGTATGTACCTACATACGACAAGGGAAGAAAACAAATGACTACTAATCGCAATGATTATTCAGAAGCAATTATGGTGAGATAGTTTGTGTATTTTTTCTAACCAATTACATTTCTGTAAACCATCGAGATATAAGTACTAACGTACTAGAGAAGACACCGTAAATTCCTACTTTGTCTCGTTCAACTGCGGCGATCGCGCCGCAGTTTGTCGAAGAAAACGCGTAGTGCCGTGATTTACATGGTGCTTAAGACCTTTTTGCCGAGAATAAATACACTTCCGCAGCAAATCTAGCACTGTGGTAAATTAGGTACGGTTTAGACGAATTGTTATTATTTTAGCGCTGCAGCGAACTAAAGATTCAATACGAAGAATAGGACAATTCAGTTATTTGACGTAGCTTCTCTAGTACGTTAGTACTTATATCTCGATGCTGTAAACATAATATTTGTATTCACAACATCTAACAGACTAAAAGCATTTCAGAAACAAAGCGCCTGTCGAAAAATGTGGGCCGTTACAAGATATGCGCTTTATTGCCGCTCATAAGTGTGCAGGCGCTACTGAACGAGCGTTTTACGTTCTTTGTAAGCAAGATTGTGTAATAAAACAATTATTGTTTTACTAACGTCTTGCTAACTTTGTGCTTTGAATTCTTATTTTGATCTTAGCTTTCTAGAATTTTTACTGTTATTTATTTTGTTTTTAAAAGTATGTGTTTTAAGCGTTTTTGGAAATGTAAACCACTGTGATCCAACGACATGACGCTATCTAGGTATTTTAAATATTTAACTGCATCTTGTATCTATCTATTGCTAAATCCCATTCAAATAATAAAGACTGTATAAACGATACCTTAACAAGCTCAAGAACCACTTATCCAGATAGTCTTGGCAACACGTCCAAACGTAATTTGTAACAACGTTAGGCGCCGGCGGACGAGATAAGGGTCCGTTTGCGGTGAAACTTTAATATTGCCACATTCACTCCTTAAGAAACCACTGAGGTTAAGTTGGGACGTGTATAAGCCTTTCATTACAAAATCTTGTAAGTCTGTTTATATACTCAAGGAGGCAGACTTGAGGCCTAAATATAACCTCTTATATGTCTACTTTGCATGCATATGAAGAGCGGTATCGCGTTTAGGGTTTCTTGGGATTGGGAATTCTAAGTGTCATTTGGAGCAAGTTAGCCAAAATTAAACCATTTCAGTTTGGGACTGTACCTGCTTGGGTAATAATCAGTTGGTTCTACGTTCCACTTGACGCCAGCCTAGAAAGGATGGCTAAGTGAAAAGCTTTTAGTATTAAATGATTAAAATTATTAACTCACTAAAGCCATTATAATTTTAAGGCGGCTGTAGGCAATATAAACATGTTTATAACTACGTTTTGTGATTGTAAGTTATGAAACTTAAACATTCTGGTAAGGAAAGCCTCATGAGACTCGAATCGAAGGTTCTAAAAAAAACAAAGTTGAAGCAACCAAACAATGTTTACCTCAGAACATAATGCGTATATATAGATACACAGTATAATGTGGCAAAATCTACATCACACGTCTGTTTACAAAAACGCCTGTCAAAAAACGTGGAGCAAATCAACAAAAAGTCGTTAATTTATTCGCGGCTACAAGGGGCTACAGGCGCTACATTAAAATTTGAGCCTTGTCAGGTGCTAAGTCCATAATTTCCCCCGGGAACAATCCCGGATCGCGTTTTAAGGGTTTCCATGAATGCTCGTTCTAATTTCCACTGACGGTCGTCTTCCCATTTGTTTATGGCTATTGTTTTAGATTGTTTTGACCGTGAAATCTTACAAACGCAATGAGTTGTGACTTTGTTGTAAAGTGCTTGCCTTTTTTTATTCAGGAATGGTTTGTTTATGATACTAGAACCCTAATGGTTTTCAAATTGCGTACCGATTTGGTGCAGACTTAAATTGTTATATTTTGATGTTCAAAAACTGCTCTTCGGAAATTCGGGTCATCGTATTTATATTCACTTTTACGACATGTTGTGACCTAAAATTCTTTCCTCTGTTTCAGGTAAAGCATAAAATAACTCCGCAACATTTTTGGTAAGCCAAACTGAAAACATGTTGTTTTAAATTTTATTTCTACAAGCTGTGTAAAATGTAGGAAATAAACTTCAATAGAGTGAGGACTCTCGGTTCGTTTGCGCGGTTTGCATGCGAAAGTTTACCGAATGTTTTCGTTCTTCGGTGAAAACCGCAGAATACGGTTTTATTATGTCGGTTTTGGTCAGAGGTACAAAGGCATTCTGATTGTGAGACGTCTATGATATTTGTGTGTTGAATTTTAGTTGAGGATAATGAATTAGTCTTGGTTTTAGAGATAATAAAAGAGGGTAAATCTTCATACAATAAACGAATGTTTAAACGAACACTTTTCACCTTTTCAAACTGTCATTTTATTTTCTCATTTTTCGAATACCACTTGTATGAACCTATTTAATAAATGCCCATACTTTTTGTAGCTACACTGTGCCTTAGAATCTAACATTATTGTTTCTTTAAGAAATATTCTTATCATTAAAAAAAATAATCAAATCAACCACGTGACATGTATATAATTGTACATTGTTGACAAACAACAGCTGTTTTCTATGCCTTCCTTCCAAGTAGTTTAAATAACTTTCTTCACTAACCAACTTATGGTTTCGGCGGCCATTTCCTGATTTTGCATAAACAAACTAACTTGTACAGTTAGGGAACAAATTACGGCTTTACCCGACGTGGCCATTAGAAGTATCTATTATTTTAGGTAGAGAGGGTTGAAAATTAGCCCTTTGATAGTCTGGTAACTGAATAGGTGGCTGCAATACTTTGAAGTCTAGTACTATTAAGTAGCTAGTGACAATGTCCTTTTTGTCCGTGACTAGCGTAGGTACTATACAACATTATTTTTTGTTTATGCTAAACCCGAAAAGGGGTCATTGTACATTGTAATTTGAAATCGCGAAAAAAAAATCTGCTGTTCCATACATTTTGTCGATTTAAGTGAACACAAATGCAGGGAACAGCTGATTATTTTTTCGCGATTTTAAGGTTGGTCCCTTAGAAAAAGTTGTTCAAAATGATGAGTACAATGACCCATTTTCGGGTTTAGCATAAACAAAAAATAAGGTTGTATAAGGGGGTAGACAAACGCGACGCGACTCTAGTAGAACAATTTTTTATGAAAATTTTATGGAAATTGTTCTACCAGAATGGCGTTACATCGCGCATGTCTGAGCCTTTAATGTAAGTGGACTCTGCATGCAAGTTTAATTGATCGTTATTAATAGCACGTGTTGGTTATATTGACAATTTTATGACCATGATATAAATTGACCATGTGCACGCTGTTGATAGCTCAATATGGTTAAATATTTAAATTGAAAGGTATTGCGTTTCAAAATATTTTGTTGTATTTGTGTCTCTGTTATAAATTGTTGATGATGAATTAAAGATGGGTCCATCTTGGATTTTCTGTAAGATCCTTATGCCTTGGAGGCTTATAAGACTTAAAATTTAATCAGTTAGAAGTTTGGTGGGGTTTAGTTTTGATATTGTTCTAAAAATAGATTAACTTTACAAAAAGAAGATTTAATTCGATTTATGTAATATGCCATATTTTATAGTTTCTGAAGGCCTGGATCAAATTTTTTGACTTAGGTTATGAGTTTACTGTTAGTTATTTTGATTGGATAACCGAAACACTAAAAGCCAATCAAATTGCCTATATTTGGTTACAGGCTAAATTGAATAGGCTTTCGGAGAGAAGAAAGTCTGTAAGCTACTTATCGAACTTCAGTTTTGTAAACACATTACATACGACTTTTTAATTTAAGGTCGCATAAGCATAGCATAATCAGCCTATAATGTTCCCACTGCTGGGACACAGGCCAACTCTTTGTGAGTGGGAGTGGGCCGTAATCCATCACGCGGAAAAAGTGCGGGTTGGTAGATGTCACATGTCTTCGAATTTTTGGTTCTAGGACATGCCGGTTTCCTCACGATGTTTTCCTTCACCGTTTTGAGAGTTTAAGGTCGCAATTATGCGAAATCCCTTAGTCGACCCGAAATAGACACTATGGTTTAGTCTAACACCATAATTCGCCCAAAACCTCCTCTATTATCGAGACCATAAACAATAACTCAGTTTTACTCTGTTGTTCATAACACGACCGTCCGTGAAGGTTCGTTATGCTTCGGACGAGAAAGTTTGTCGGGTCTCGATGGAAATTTTAGAAGATCCAACTTTGCTGGAGTCACGAGCATGACCGGGACTAGTTAGCGAATAGTCGCCTCTTGTTGTGGCTGTAAAATGGTTGCCTTGCGATTGCATCTTAGGCTACCGAAGTTTTGTTATGAAAGTTTGTGAATTTGTAAAGACATATTTTCAGCTTGTATATGTAACATTTGCTGTATAATTGTATGTAGTGAGAAGATTTGTATTGGTAAAATATGAATTATGTTTTTGTTATTTATAATATTTTTTTCTGTATTGAAAAAGACGTGATGAGAATAGAATAGACTAAGAATACTCTTCAGCGTAATTAATGTAACACGTTTATTTATTGATCTATTTGCAATTTTCTAAAGTAGCATCTTGGAGCAACCTGTACTTAAAGAACTGTGGCGCAGAGGTCATTTGACGGGGTCACGGATCATAATATCAATGAAATTAAAACGAATAACGTGCAAAGAGTAGGCGAATTGAAGAACGCAGCCTAATGGCAGCGAGCGTTTGAAAATTTAAATTTTTCAATTTTCTTATTATTTTATTATGTTATTATTTTTTATGATAACTGGCCTACCTCTGTGTTCAATATTAATGTCGCCATTGCCATTGTAGCAGCATGTTGTAGATAGGTATACCCGAAATATATACGTCTTACATAAATTAGGTCAGAGTGTCTGTCTGAATATATCACCGCATTTACATTTCCTGGTCCTAATAAGTATTTACTTACAACCCAAATTACAGAAAGGTAGACTGGTAATTCGTCTTCAGAGAGCACAGTGTACGTACCAACATGTATAGGCAAATCAATACGGGTCCTGTTAGTAAACATAGGATATTGAGTTTCATGACGTTTCATGTACGGCTTGCAGCCTTTGATGTTATCAGTAAGGATGATACCTATTGACTATCGATGGCAGATAATGTATCACATAACTTTAGCTACATAACAAGACATATGATATTACGAGGGCTATCAAATATAATGCTTCTGGTGAACATGAGGTGGGTAGGTACCACACGTTCACCAGAAGCATTATATTTGAATATTATGGTTAGAGCTTTATCCATAATTAAAGAGTTACATATATGCCAGTAATAAAAGCTTTCAGAGTACCTACTGTATCAGTAGACGGGTGAAAGCTGCTGCCGGCTGCAGTAATTCCTCCAAACGCGTGAAGGAAACGACTGGCTAAAGATTTTGAACACGCAGCAGTACCTGCCGCTGCTGCTGACCGCTGATTTCACGCACCTGCTGTTGGCTGGCAGCAGCACGTGGTGTCTCGCTGTTTTGTTGCCAATTTACTTGTAAACGTTCACGTGTTATTGCTGTGATGGACGCCGCACTACTAGTCTAACGTGGTGACAGGGCGACACTGCCGCGCAGCAGTGTTGTCGCAGCACTGCTGCCGCGACATTGCTGCCGTGCTCGGAATGTTTGTTCATAAAAACCTTTAGAAAATGTGTGGGGAGCAGCAGTCACACGGCGGAACTGCTGCGGCAGCACTGCCGCGTGCAGCGGGGTTCGGAATAATACCTTTATACAGAATAATCTACCAGGAACAGGTCGGCCATATTATTATTTATGCTTACAAACTAATTTGCCCAGCTTAGCTCGCTGAACTGCAAAATTCATTGACCCGTTTATATCATCGTCAGCGATTTAAAACTTGGATTAATAACTTTTCTCTTATAATTAAATCCAACTTGAAGAATACTTGGATAAGGTAACAGGGGGATTAAGAATTCCAATGCTCTTTAATTACTTAACTTGACAGCGATATCTAATGAATTTTTAAGACAGTTTTTCGGAATCAAAAAGTTTGGAGTTGTCGGTCCACTTTGAGATTTGTTTTGTAATGAAAGAGGGCTATTGATGAAGGAAGGGTTATTTTTGGAATTGGACTTGTGATTTGTGAGAAAGTTATTTTGAAAACACATTTAACTTACTTATCGCGATCGATCGATAATTTGGTTGCAATTATTCAATTCCCAAAGGCACCAAAATGAAAATGAAAATAATATCGTTTTGGTTCATTTATTTACTAAGGCAGCAAGCCCCAATATAAACAAATCACAAATACATTAAATTCATTACTATAATTAAAATAAAATACATTAAATTAAAACAATAATTAAAGTGGTTTTTTTCAGCAGTGAACTATTTTATAGTGGTTCTTTTTTGGAAATGATGAAACCTAAAGCACAATATAGTATTGTGCATAAAGGTACCTTAATAACGCTAAACTAATCATGTAATTAAACTTGGTTCTTGCACATCGTAAAACTATGTAGCGTTAACTTGCCGTAAATTCTCCGTACTACGAAGTTATTAAAACCTGTAATACTAGATTAGACAGCTATTTTCGTCCTGTTTTTGGTATGAACAAAGCCAACTGTAATTAAACTTCAAATTATTGCCAGTTGTAAGTAAACTTGTTGTGGGAAACTAAGTAAACTAGAGTTGCAGGTGTCGAGTAGGGGTAAGTTATAAGTATTAAGAACTTTACATATTTACTATTAGTACTCAAATAATAATAATGGTTTTAAAACTAGTTTTTACTTTCAAATCAATCACAGCTTCACAGGAATCGACAAAGTAAATTAAAGTAAGTCGATGGATGTTAAGTTGTAGAGGCAGAAAAGGCCGGAGGGTTAGGCCCAGTTAGTCAGTTATCATAATAAGTGGACTGACATTTAAAAAAAAGCTGAACATACTTGTAGGTACCTAGGTCCAGGTCATGGTACGGAGCGAGAGGGCATGGGAAGCAGTCACCTCCTTCTGCGAAGCAGTGATGCTCGCGAAGGAGGAGGCGGAACGCGTGAGGGAGAGGCAAAGTTTGCGCCCTCACGCCCCTAACCGCCGCCGTTGGAGACGCCCTGGGCGTCGGGAATCCCAGGTGGATTCCTGGCCACAATCGGCGCGGGCTTGCGGACGGCGAGCAATGGGTAGCTCGCCGTCCGATTAGGACCAGGCCCGGGTCGATGGCGCGTCGTGTTCCACGCGCGCCTCAAAGAGATGTCAGCACAATTGGCGGGGTCCGTTAGGCCCGATGCCTGCCAGGTTGCGGGTTAGTCCGAAAGGGATACTGGGACCTTGGCAACAGGCAACTGAAGGAACACGGGTGGGTTTTAGTCAGTAAAAGTCTGACACGCCCTTCCGCTCCGCCCAGAGCGGGAGAAGTCATTGGATGATTTCCCACCCTCAAAAAAAAAAAAGGTACCTAGGTGTAGTGTAATTCATTTTAAGGAATTATAAATACTTTGGTATATAAACTAAGTCATGAAACTTATTTATTTTTAATCAAAAACATATAATTTTAATTAAACGTGTAGGTAAGTATACAATATAATAGTAAGTAAGTATATACATAATAATTAATGCAGTAATTGCGAACACATGTTACACGAGAATATTTCAAAATTTTCAGTAAAATATGTTCTAGATATTTATGTGAAAATGCACTTCAGTTTTGCAGTAATAGCGAAGTATCGCGCAAACATTTGGCAGAATCGTCTAAATTATTCATGTACACACATTTAATTTGGAACTAAATTTTGCGCTTTAATTAAAGCGTTCCACGTATTCGAGGTTCTAAGCGAAACGGATCTGTTAGTCTTGAAACCAATTGGAAATATGTAACGCGGCATAATTTGGTATTAGTTTTGGATAAATTTGGCTTGGCCTAGAACCTATTTTAGAAGACATTTGTGACGTCTACCAAACCGCATTAAGTGCGGTGGTCGCGTGTGGTGGATTATGGCTTACGGCCCAGGAAGACCGAATCTGTTATGTAGACAAGGATAAATAATTTTACATGCAGATTTTCATTGCAAACTAGCTTTTTGCGTTCGGCTTCGCCAAGGCGGATGTCGGAAAATATCCTACGAGAACGTACTACCGGGATTAAAAGTACTTAGCTCTATGTGTTAATTCAGGTTATAAACTATCCATGTGCCAAATTTCATCCAAATTCGTTCAGCCGTTTTTGCGTCAATCCGGAACAGCATCCAGACAAACGGACATAAAGCATCAGACCTGTTCCCATATCTCGCAGCAATTACATTTTATCAATAATATTCAATGTATAGTTTTAAATTCGTTACTATTTTATTAAAATTGTGTATTTTTATTACCCCAAATGAATTCAATATTCAAAATTAAAGCATGTTTTATTCGTGATATCCTATTCCCGTCGGGCACGTTTTCTGAAACCGTTAGTTTTAATTTTAAATTTTACGATGAAATTGGGGCGGTTCGCAAATTAATTTAGTTTGAAATTGGAAAACCTAGCTCACCAGTAATAAAATGGTTAAGGCTGGGTTTGCTGTTGAAATTGTTGGAGAATATTTCTTCGTACCTACCTTTTGGATTGAGGTTTATTAATTTAGATTTTAATACTGGAAAAGATAATGTACAGAAATGCCTTTGTGGACAGAAAGAGAAATATACCATTTTCTTTATTTTAGCAAATCCTACCAAGACACTCATAGGTACTTGAAAATCATTCAAAAAGGAAACTTCATTTAATATATTAAAATGAATGAGTGAAATTCAGTTTTCAACAACATTATCGGGGTTTAATAGAGTGAGGTAGGTACTAACAAGATAAAACGTGAGTCGTTGAGTACTCTTCATGTCGTCCTATCCACTTTAACTTGACGTCTGCTACCACCGTACTCTACTTTTATTATCCCATAATCTTTACATTACACCTACAACAATGGCAAGTATATACTTACCCTTATCTTGCTACTTAAACAAAATGTAATACATGCTTTATTGTTCACGAAAGGGTCTAATTTGAAAACAGAATTTTCCTCTCTGACGTAACTCTCACACGTTCCTGCCAATCACAGTTCAGTAATTTTTTTTTTCGCATATGTCAACGTAAAGGACAGCTTTTACGAGATTCTCGTAAAATGGAAAGGTTTCATTGCTCTGTTACGAAGGACCATTTCTGTTTCGGAGCCTTTGTTGTTAGAGACGTTTGATGTAGTACTTCATTTTGTGTAGTTTATTTCGAAAACAAACTTATTTTATTCAAAATATCGTAATACAATGATGTATTATGGTCTACCACCTGTAACTGTATTTACATAAAACATCTTCAGAATATTCGTCAACTTATTACTTAACGTTGTTACTCATAAAAGTTATATTTATCACCAAAGTTCGGAATATGAAAGCCTTCGTTAGACTTTCATTAAACAAGCCTTGTAGTTACTAAAATTAATGCTCGTTTCTAAAATTCGTCATTGCACGAAGATAGCCGAGTTAACCCGAATTCATAATGTGTGCGAAATTATTATTTTTCATTTAACATGTTTAGACAGGCTTTGTTGAAGAGTTTTAGTCATAAATTTTAGGCTTGTCTAAGTAATCGGTTTGGGAATTTTCATATATTCATGTCCCACGCTGGGCGCCAATAAAGAGCTTTAATATAACTACCCACTTTAATATTTTATGCCCTCGCAATTTATCATATTCTGTGATATTGGGTAGTTAAATGCTTTTGCACATCCATTACTCAGAGGAATTTTAATACGTAATTAAAAGTTCATTAACATTGATTGTCGAAAAAGTTGTTGTTACTGTTAGTGAGTTACAGTACGAGTGAACTGTTATTAGTAGGTACACCAAACGTTAGTTTTTCTACTGGAAACAATCTCATTACAATATTTTATAACATTATTTTTTTATAACATAATCAGCCTGCAATGTTCCCACTGCTGGGACACAGGCCTCCTTGAGAGAGAGTAGGCTGTAATCCACTACGCGGTCCCAGTGCGGATTGGTAGATGTCACATATATGTCTTTTAATTTTTGGTTCTAAGACCAAGACCTCACGATGTTTTCCTACACCGTTTTGAGAGCAGTCAAGTGGTGATGAATTTACGTATATTTACACAAAGTAAAGCGCATGGCTGGGTTCGAACCCATGACCTACAACTCGTAAGTCGGGGCCGTTAACCACTGGGCCACCACTGCTACAGTAAAATAAATATTGTTATTAAAGTAGTATAATTTATACTTGGTTCTTGTCATACACATAATCATTAAACTCTAAAATTAACATAATAATGACGCAGTCAATCGTTTGAACTTGCCTGACAGGGCCAGACTCTAGTACACTCAGGGCCACCTCACCTCAGCGTCTAGGTAGGTCCTTCACAAAGCCAAGCCGCCGCACCTTTGCACCTCAAAGCTTTTCTCGATAGGTCAATGAACCTCATCGGTACCTATAATTTGCGATCGCTTTGAACAAAATCGTCAATTGACTGTAGTATGGCTTTGTTGTTAACTAAGTGGAATATTTGATGGTCAACACGATAATCAGCTTTCTGATATTGATATTTGATCACTACCTACATATTATAAAACAAAGTCCTCCGCCGCGTCTGTCTGTCTGTCTGTTCGCGATAAACTCAAAAACTCCTGCACCGCTTTTCATGCTGTTTTCACCAATGGGTAGAGTGGTTCTCGTGGAAGGTTTTAGTATATTATAACCGACATCCACGCGGGCGAAGCCGCGGGCATCAGCTAGTATATGATAAGTCCAAGATTAACTTGCCTAACGCTATTATGGAAATTTCATTTAGCTATGAAATGGTAGGTAAAACAAAACAGCCATAGATGGTTTTACAGGAAATTAAAGTACGGTCCAAAAAAAAACTTAAGGTAATTTACAAAGTAAAACAATTCAAGCGAGCTTGTATAGTACAACACACGGTTTGGTCTTATGAAATCTACCTTCAACAATGTTTTCTAGATATGCAATCATATAATAATTGCTTTATTTTCAGACAACTAAGGCCCATAAATAAAATAAAATACATAAACTGGGCCCAATACGTTTCAGACCCAACGTATATCTATACATATAATCAAATCCTAAACGGTCCGTGTCTGTACATTAAAGATTTTTGCAAAAAAGTCTCGAAGCCGCGAGAAATAAGTAATAGAAAGTAAAAAAACATTTTTTGATATTTTTGTCTGTTTGTTTGTTCGTGTGTGAGCGCATCACGTTAAAGCCACTCATTGGATTCCAAATTGAATTACTGATCAATAAGAAGCTTTATTGTGAGTAACATTTAGTCTTTATTTCATCAAAATCGACCTGCAGAATCAAAAGATATATGGATTTAACACTTATGATTAATTCATGTCTGTAATTTTTATGGTGTACATAATAAAGAGTATTCTATCTATTTTTTTTAATTCTTTTTTTTTAATCCAACGGAATAGTTGGAATTACACCCGGGCGACGCCGGGCACGAACAGCTAGTAGTAAATAGATTTTGTACTGACGTTTTATTGTACATTATTTCGTCCATCACCTAACGTCATTTTTGACCTTCAAACAATGGATCCTTTTAACTAAAGTAATACTCTGAAACCTTAATTAAACAGATTTAAGTGCTACTTTAATATGCGAAATGTTTCAGGAGGTATTTATTTTATCTAACAACAATCGTTAGCATAATTGCTCCTGCCAGGGAATATTTCTTGTTAAATCTAAACATGAATTGCTTAAAGTCTGGAACGGAGGAAATTCCTTGAATTTTCCGTTTTTATTTTCATGCATTTAAAGTTTTTCTGAGAAAATAAAACAAGTGGTTACAAAATAAAGTAATATTTGAAGGATACTTTCTTTAAATTAGTCTATATTTTTTTTTTAGGTACAAAATCTAACATTATAACAAACAATTTTTGTCAAAAATTCTGACAAACAAATAGGTAATCAGAATTCAGACAAACATGTCTGGATGTATGTTTCGGATTGGCGCAAAAACGGCTGAATGGATTTGGATGAGATAGTTTATGGCCGTGGGATATTTTCCGACATCAACTTGGGCGAAGCCGGAGTCTGACCTAGTATTAAAGATTTATAAAACATAAAGAACAAAAAAAGAAAAAAAACAAGAAAACCTGCACTTACCCTTTATATAATTTGCCCCTAACGCATTCAGAACTTAGTTATCTGTTCTATTTAGGTAGTTTTACTTTGCGAAGATATGAATATATTGCCTACAAAAAAAACTAGGGCAAAGAGTCCCAAGATGAAAATTTACAAATCTTCAAAGCGTAAGGTAAATTTTCGCATGACTAAACTTTCTCGTCACAAATGACTTTGGCTCACGTTTCCTCGAAGTTTTCCAATGAAATTCTTTATCCTTCCATCTTCTGCTAACCTACTTTGTGACATATCGACTTTCAATATTCAGCAAAAGATTTTCTTATGGAAAGATTGCTACTAAGTTTTTGTTCAGTAACTTATTAGTAACTTTTAGTATCAGTCGCAGTTTAGTCAAAATGAATTATCTTGGTAGTGTTTGATCATTATTATCAAGGACAAAAAAAGCAACCGACTTAAAAAAAAAAAACACACACACATTACAAAGTGAAAATAACTTTAATTTTGGAAGTCAGTGTCAAGTTATTTTCACTTTGTACTGTTTTTTTTAAAAGGTCGGTTGTTTATTTTTATAAATTGTTTTTTTTTTGTCTTTTTAGTGGGTACCTAGCCTAATAGTATTAAAAATAGACGACATTTTCCTAACAAAAGAGTAAAAGAGTAAATCTTAGTGCTAAATTATTTATCTAGCCTCCCATTTAATTTGTATGAGTTAATTTTACATGGGTCTTAAACATAACTGGCCATATGTGGGTGTACTATAGGTAAACCTCTGCCCAACCCTTCCGGGATTACAGGCACGATGTTATGTTATGTTAGTTCAAGTTAATCTTACAATCTCCTAGTAAATCCTTTTTCTCGTAACACTAGCACATGTAAAGCTGACTCTTCCATGAAATCCCTATATTTTGTGCTTCACTATGCTTCCACATTTCTCAGTAATAGCGGAATCGTCCCCTTTCGCTCCTCGCCTTAGTGACGATGTAAGTCACATCTTGCCACAGAATTTCAATATCGGTCCATAAAGGAAAGGGTGTTTCATTCGACCTCTTGGGAGTACCTTGAAATTGTTGTACTATGTTATTTGTCAACCTTTGTTAGATGTTGGCTGGATGTGTGTAGAATTGGGCTATCTTGAGAAAAGTTTGCATATAGATTTAGCACCGGGTACTTGAATGGAAAACTTTTTGAAAGGGGCCAATACCTTCAGGTTTATATCGTTTGCTTTATGCAATGATATACCTACATGTTCGTTATCTAGACTAGAACAGTATTTCAGTATACTTCAGACATAAATTGATCTTTAACTGTAGTACATATTCGGTACAATTTGCTTATTATTGGCTAACAAACCAAATTGTTATCCAAGATCAGGTTGTCAGATAAAACAAAAGAACCATACTATAACAAAACCTTGACAAGCCAACGCGTTCACCAGCCAGGCCATAATCAACCTTTTAGCAACAAAAATAAAGTCCAAGCAGGCTGCAAAAAGTATCCTTGCAACTCCTTCTCTTGTTTGATCGGAAAGTCCGCGACCGTGCAGAATTTCAATAAAGAAACTGTAAGAAATATCGTTGTAAGGGCGGCGTATACGCCTGTAATGGCCGGGCGTACGAGACTAAACACCAATAACCCATACCTCGATTTTTACGAGGAATTCGCAAAATGTTTATTTGACGTGGTCATAACTTTTCGGCACGTGATTTTGGAGTAACGACCCACTCCTGTGATTAAATAGTTCGTAATTAGGGTATTAAGAAGTTATTACTGCGGAATGAAGTGTAAAAATGTTATGAACTGCTGTAATTATTACGACTGTTGCGAGGTAGTTATTCAAGTTTTAGGGTAATTTGCGGGATTATAAAAGTGTGATGTTCTTGTATTGACGGTAGGAAAACAACCGACTTCCAAAAAAAAGTGAAAAATAACTTTAATTTCGGAAGTCGGTGTCTTTGCTTTTTTGGAAGTCGGTTGTTTTTTTTTGTAAAAAGTTTTTATTTTTCACTTTTTAGTTGTGGTACCTACCCCACACAAATTCGTATACCGTTATCTGATATGTAAATAACAGTGACGGAATCAACTAAGATAATAATATCGTCTACATACTCAAAGTGGGAAAAATACGTAATTATTCAAGCTAACTCAAAAACTACGCAATCAAAATTAATAAAATTTATATGGGACCACCTCTGAAGCATGACCTACCAAACAAAAAAAGAATCATCAAAATCGATTCATAATTGGCGGAGTATTCAATTCCATCATACATGATATTTGCGTAACTTAAACCGTTTAGGCAGCGCAGGCAACGGAAGCTCTCAAAAAGAAATAATTTTTCCCGTTTTTGCAACATTTTTCATTTATGCTCCGCTCCTATTGGTCGTAGCATGTTATATAGCCTAAATGGACTATCCAACACAAAAAGAATTTTTCAATTCCAACCAGTAGTTGCTGAGATTAGCGCGTTCAAACAAACAAACAAACTCTTCAGCTTTATAATATTATAATATTAATAAGTATAGATAGATATAGATAATATTAGTATAGATTAGAACATCAATACCTTTCCATTTCACGTAAAAATTACTCATCTCACAAAGATATCTTCCAGGAAAACCTTACTAACTACTAATGCTATACTACGAAGATGGGTTATGTAGGTTAGGTACGATGCTTCAAATATCATTAGACTACCCCAGTTAGACATTCTAAGCAAAAAGCGACTGACATACAAACATGCTCTACCTACTTGATGTGGTACAGGTTGTGGTATACCAATCTCGATCTTAACTTGCGCTGTTTTTTGAAGAACATTAAGAAAGTAAACTCAAGAAAATTTATAGGTATTTGTGTTTCTTCATGTCTCAAGAATGTTTTCAGTATAGGTACTTTAGCAGGCACTCCGCAGTTTATTGAATTGTTGTTAGATTAGGACGAAGATTTTATAAGTGATTTGAAAGGCTTGATAAGTTTGAAAACGTTGTTATGAAAATGCTATTAACATAAGTACATTTCAACGGCCTTGCAACTACTTTCACTCCGTCTTCAGATTAATTTTAAAATCAATACAAATAGTATCTTATATCTTATCAGATAATGTTGGCATAGTCTACAATGTATATTGAAAATATTCCAAACATTCGTCTTTACTCGTACCCTTAGGATAATAAATCGCTATTTAACTCTCAGTTTTCCCGCTTTAATACAAGGACATTGGTATTTCGATAATGCTCCTGTTATCTCCTATATCTCCCCTCACGAAAGGAATTTATCTGGGGTGAGCATGCGAAAAAATACCGTAATAATGAGAATTGGGGACAGTGTTTCTTAAGTTGTTTTGAGGACTGGCAACTCCACTTACTTACCCGCTTATGAGAATCGTGTGTACGAAGCTTTATAAGGAGCACCATGAGTGGGCACTAGCCGGAACCTGCGCTAAATTGTCAAAGTTTTGAGAGCCTAGAATTGTAATTTAGGTTTATTTATATTTAGGTTTATTATATTATTATATAAATACATATATTATAGGTTTACGTATTTAAATAAATATTTATTGCATCTACCGCTGTTTGTCTCTACACCACCCAAAGGTTGACTGGTAGAAAATGTCTATGGCATTAAGTCCGCCTCTGTACATTTGTGTGCTTACAGTATTAAATACATAAATAATTTCATGCTTGTCCCATTTATTAGAGTTATTGGGTACAATTTCTTGTTAAAACGTAAATAAGCCCGGAGGATATGAGCCGGAGAAAATAAAGATGTATTCTTAGTAAGTGTAAAATACAATGTTTTCTTATACTCAGAAAGTTATGCGACGTTTTTTGCTTTTCTAAAGGTAAGAATCTTGTTATTTTGCTTAAAACGTAATAGCTACTATGAATAAGAAATTCTGAACGCCTACAATTTCTTTCACACAATCACCATCGGTTATGTTAAGCCCCGCATTGCTGTTTTCACCTATATCGAAGCAAATCGATTCCAAACAGGTTCAATCGGATTCTCGGCTTCTCGATTATAGAATCGAAATGTCAGCAAAAGTCATAAAAACAAATCGATAACACGAATTTAACCCTCCGTTAGAGTCCCCCTCCCATTTTCCGCGTTTTGATTTTCCGTTGATTGGGTTTAAAATGCCCTCCTGCTATTTTGATAAAGCCCACAACAAAATGCTGGATCATTCGGACCCTTTGAATGCACGAAACTATATTCACAGCGGTAAGTATCAATTTTGTTACGTTTATTAGGGACAACGGTCATAAGTATTTGATTTATTATTGTTAGCCTACTACCTATTCTTGTTAAAACAATATTATTGGGATACAAAGGATAGCGCTTCTGAATATGCATATAATGTTATGATTATAACCTCTAAAGTTTTAAAAGTTCCCTGATATTTGCCATTATTATTAGTACAAATAAGTACCAAGAGAGCAATAGTTACGACCCCGACTTGTACGTCGTGGGCTTAAACCCAGTCAGGCGTATTACTTTGTGTCATTTATTTCATCACCAGCGCTCTCAAAACGGTGAAGGAAAACATTGTCAAAAAACAATGTTCGGAACCAAAAATTTGAAGACATGTGACATCTGCCAAACCGCATTGGGCCCGAGTGGGATAACGGTCTACTCCCTCTCAAAAGAGAGGAGGCCTGTGTCCCAGCAGTGGGAACATTATAGGCTGACTATGTTATGTATTATTAGTACCTACCTACATTTTTTCTCGAAACTCGCCCTGAAATTAGAGTTTCCGCCAGCACCTACTAAAATCACAATGTAATCTTTTTTGCTACACATGAAATTTTATTCAGTTCTCGAAAAAGTTTCATTTCCGTCCTGACCTATTTTCCAGGAATAACATACTTTGTTACATAATCTTATCTCGTTGGTTACAAAATACAATATTCTGGAGAAAATTAATTATTTAGAGACATGTGCAGGCCGCTTGTCACTGCATTATTACGTTGGCTTTTGTCTTGATATATTAATATAAGACTGGATAATGCAAATAAAAGATATAACAAGAAAGATATTGTGGCGAAAATTATATATAGTTCCTACCTACAGAGGAAATTCAAGCTTACCGGGTTTCAGATGATTTCCACAATATTTTCCAAAAAATGCTTCAGCGATACCTTTTCGCATTATACGTCAAACAAAGGCTTAATACAAAGTGCCGTATAAAATCGTGGTTTGGGTAAAATCCGAGTTTTATTTTTACAGGCCATCGCGTTTTACTGAGGCTGTTTCAGTGACATTTGTTGATGACGGAGTAGAAATAACAATTCGACTGTGATGTTACTAAGCTTATGTCGATATGAGGATGCCTTTAGAAAGGGCCTTTGAAGGGGTTTAGTCTAAATATAGAAATTATGAACAAAATCTGAATATTATTGTCCCGAAACAGGTCTTTTTATTGCTTTTGGGATTCTGTGCACAGATGTAAAAAACAGTTTATTTTTTTATTTTAGAATCTGATTGCGTATTTAATTCTTGGAGTAATGCTGAATTTTCAATGATGTAGCTCTTCGTGTAAATGTGTAAACCAGTTTTTCACAAATCGATCAATTTTCATCCTCAAACTTCATACGCTTTTAAAGGTAACAGAAACTTTTCCTCTTACACTACTTTGAACGTCGAATTCATATTGAAAATAAAAAAGAAACACGGTGTTTTATTTAGGGTGAATTTCTTGGTCTCATCGTCACCTAAGGCTTTGTGGCATGTTGCTTACGTCAGCTTTAGGGTTGTACCACGTGCCTAATTTGACATCGACGCTTCTTGCGTCTACAAATAGGCAGGGAAGAGGTTAAGGCGAGTGATAGGTCGGGAGTATAAATAAATCCTTTTTTGAATTTCCGAGTTTTTCTTCTTATTGGTTGGAACATTAATTGGTGAATGTATTCTTATTTCGAATATCCTAATTAGTCCTAACTAATAATTATTATAAATGCAAAAGTGAGTTTGTTGGTTTTTTCGCTTTCACGCTAAAACGGCGGAACGGATTTAAATGAAATTTGGGGTGATGAAACACGGGTAAACCATGACCTGAAATAGGACATAGGATACTTTTTATTCCGGTAGTACATTACTGTGGGATAATTTCCGACCTCCACGCGGGCGAAGCCGAGGGTAAGTACTCTATAATGTGGATAGGTTTTAACTACATTCGTTAGCGATGTATTTATTCAAATGTTTTATCAGAAAAGTATGTTGCCTTGTTTCTGTTTTTATTCATTCAATTCTTGAAAGATTGTCGAGGCAAAAACGATACGGATATGTGTCATCCTTCGCCAAAGATTGAATCCATAGTGAAATGTAATAGCAAAGTCAGCATTCTATTTTATGGGCCGGAACGAAACACAAGCTTCGTTCATTCCCAAACCGAAATGATAAAGTTTATTCGATACAGAAAAACCAAAAAAGTGTCTACAAAGTTTGTGCGACGTATTACGAAAAACAAATTTCATTACAAGACATTTTTTTTTTTTAAACAAAAATTTTCACAATCCTCTATTTCCATTTGTGTGACAGCGCTAATTTAATCCTTGTCCTGATGTTATTAAGGTTGTATTTTGTAGGGATGTTGCAAAAATGATACATGTTTTCATTTTCGCGTCGTGACAGCAAGGGGAGACGTATGACGGGAGTCCGCTTCCAAAATCCAATATGACAAATTCGGAAGTACGTGATTGGAATGAGTGTGGGTAGAGAATTTTATTTTTGGTCCCGCACTGACGGATTCCGGGACACCTGGGTCGTTGCTACGGTTGGACGAACCGATGACTTTCTGATGAGAATTATAAAAATTGAGAATATATTAGAAAGGAATCAAGGGGCGCACTCGATCGATGGCGGGATGTAATGTTGTATGATTTGGAATAATTGAT
The DNA here is from genome assembly GCA_947522985.1 of Lithophane socia. Lineage (NCBI taxonomy): Eukaryota > Metazoa > Arthropoda > Insecta > Lepidoptera > Noctuidae > Lithophane > Lithophane socia. The sequence goes on from OX383267.1 coordinate 7,319,083, forward strand.
GGATGTATGGATTTCTTTTAAGGTGTATTTGCTTTGGGAATGGGTTTTTTAAATATTATACTTTGATTTTTTTGTGTAAACCAAATGTAGGTACTGGACCAAGGAGAAAGTGGAAGGATTTTTAAAATGTCGCTTCAGGTTTTAATAGATTTACTTTATACAAATTTATTTTGTAATTAGATTTTCACACTAGCTGCCGCCAGCGGCTTCGCCCGCGTGTAATCTTTATAAATTATAGCCTTTGTTACTCAGGGTGAATGTAGCTTTGTAATGGTGAAAGAATTTTGGAAATCGACGCAGCAGTTTTTGAGTTTAGTCATTACAAACATACACACAAAAATACAAATCTTTCCTCTTTATAATAACAGTGTAGACTTTCCTCTTTATAATATTAGTGTAGATAGTGAAGATAAAAGAGTGTCCGTGGAGTTTCTTGCCCGATATTCTCCATAGGTCCCTAATACGCTTTGGAATGGCATCTAGATTCAATTTTCATTTTTCTGACTTACCGACCTCTTGATAATTCTAAAGTGCCTGTAATTTGTTTATTTGAAATAATTGAAAATTCTAAAGTGCCTGTAATTTGTTATTTGAAATAATTGCTTTGAGTTTGAGTTTTATTTGCTCAATAAAACACTGATAAAACCTTACTTTAAATTTAAATTAACGAACGCTCAAAGGGCAGAGTTCACTCAATTCAGGACAAGTTGATTAACGGAAATAATTCAATAATGTTACATCTGGTCTACTAGAATAGGTCATAGAATAAAGTAGGTCAAAGGCAGAGGTTGTGTCTATGCTACCGATTCATAAATCTTTCATAGGCTGAATAGATACGAACTAATTTGTGGTGGATATTATTATGTATTTAGGCTACTAAATGTACTGCAAGTTTCTGTAAGTAATAACGGAATAACTTGGGTTACTTTGCAGTTCTTGGTTTGGGAACATATTAAATACAGTAATTACTGTAAACTTACATACGGTAATTCCGTATGTAACTTTACACTGTTAATGGTAACGAATGTATAGATTTTATTATTTTAACAAGCGATTTGAAAAGGAGCTACGGTCCTTCTTGGTAGTTATGAAATTGGTTTGGTTTAGGATATTTCCGAACCGGGACCCTGTTAAAAATTGTTGGATGCCGAAAACTAATCTGGCGACATATCTAGTCTCAATCATGGTACACGTAGAAGTAGTTGGATTTGGTTTAGACACATTCAGAATGTTACCGTTACATAAATTATGTGAGAATTTAGGTAACTTCATTCGCGATCATTTATGTTATAAAAGCGGAGAAATATAATAGTATCGAACACACACAAACAGTAGGCAATGAAAACATCCTCTAAGTGACCTACTTTTTATTCGAAAAACTTCTTTTTGCAGTTCTTCAGACGATAAAGTACCCGAATGTACTGAGTACGTGAATATCAGAGGCACGTGAAAGTAATACTAACTAGCGAAAATATTTCTAGCACTTAGGCACTGCTGAAAAACTTAGTTTTTTCTTTTACATACTACGAGTACTTTTATATAATAATAATACCATTTATTTATTTCAGGCGACACAGGCCCACAGAAAAATACCTTAACCTAGACATACATATTTTTATGAAAACTTGTGTTAATAAATGAGGCTTAAGACTATGTTAGTAAAACTTACATACCTACTTTACTTACTTTATATACCTACTTGGTTTCTTTTGAACCTAGGTATGCATAGGTACTGTCGACTAACATGATGTATAAGCTTACTTGCAAGAATAATAACTCATGCACGACGCATATTTTCATTAACAAAAAGCCTGAACAAAAAAGAAAAAAAAAACAATCGAATGCTCAGTTTAAAAACCGAACGCACTAGTCAATTGTACGAATGCAAAAAATATAAATTGTGTGTGTATGAGCCTTAACTGCGTATATCGTAGGTGCATAAATATGAATGCGATTTTACGAGCCCCTGTGAAAGTGTAGAATGACTTGCATTTTCAAATATTTTTTTTTGATCGAAAATGGGCTGTCTTTATTGAAAAGAGATTTTTATTTATCGGTACAAGTCATTAGGAATGGAGGAGAAATGTGAACGTAATTTTCATTCAATTTATTTTTTATTCTGAATTTGGTTAAGTTATAGTTAGACTTTTGATAACTAGTTTTATGGTTTTATAATAACTTTTCCCATTCATTTTATCCCCAGACGATAGATAATTCAATTGAAATTAATTAATTCTATTTTTCCAACGTATATAATAGTATGACTATAAAATTCTGAATATTAAATACAGTTTTCCATGCACGTTTTAACCAATAAAATACATTTTATGTATCCTGTACAGCGAAAAAAACCTTTATCCGAAAGCCTCGAACCGATACATTAAAGCACGTAGATATAAAACAAACAATCCTCTGTTTGTTAACACGCAATAAAAGTATCCGCTAAAGCTCGGATACGGTCAATATTTACAGAACCAAGCGAACCGAACAACCAGAAAAGGTAACCCCCATCGATTGCTAAAGTAACACTAAAGGCCTAGTGCAATAGCCGCGGGCTATAGGGGGGTTGGCAAACACCTTGAATAGAGACCGAGAAAGAGGGTTGGTTTCGGCTAACGTTTTAGGAGCCGAAACTGAATTGCGCGGCCGAAACGGATTCAAATTATTTTTTATTTGATTCATTTACCAGTAAAAATTGGAAATTTTGAATAATTATGAGTTAAATTCACAAGTTAATCTGATGGTTGTTGAAAATAAAATTTCAGCGTTACCTATATTTTGTTGAAAATGCATTTCGTAACGTCCATTAATGCAAAGTCACAAATAGTTACGAAAATACTTTCTTAACTACTCATAAATCCTAATGTCCAGATCTAACAGGTAAGTAGATACTGAAACTATGTTTAGCATCTCATCTCTCTTCCAACTTTCACAAAATTTCGGCCTTGACCGCGACCTTAGTATCGGACAAAAGTCCGAAACCAACTTTTTCCCAACACTAGCGGGTCCTCGGGCCCTATGTATCCCGGTGACTGAAAGATTTAGAGGCAATAACGTGCGATGTTCGCTCGGAGCAATACGATCACATTGTTCGTTCGATCGGATTAGTATCGCGAAGATTGGTGAAGCTCAGTGGGTATTGGGACTCGATGTAATCAACGATACAGTGGGAGTGTCCTTGTTGATCTATGTTCAGGATATATTGCCTCCAATAACGTGTTTATATCAATCAGGGTCTTTGCGTTGGTCTTGCACTGCGAACAGACACAAAGTATTTTAACCAAACGGTTTTAATAACAATAGCAATAAATAGGATTGAAGCTGGAAGATAAAAAAAATTGCTTCTGGCCCTCTAACTTTCTCCACCAAAGATTTTCGACAATCATCATCTGCCTAGCCTTTTCCCAACTATGTTAGGGTCGGCTTCCAGTCTAACCGGATGCAGCTAAATACCAGTATTTTACATGGAGCGACTGCCTATCTGACGATACCCCTTGGCAAGACAGGCCTTGCCTTTACAGGCAACCAAGTTCTAAGAACCTACCTATTGTTACCATCTCCAAATTCTGTACACTTAGTTCGCAGTAAAGAATTTGAATTTGAATTAATTAAAAGACTGATTGTCAAACTTTCGGGCTTCTGACGACCCGTAACGACTGTCAAAGATCCACAAATGACAGCCGGGACCAACGGCTTTAACGTGCTTTCCGAGGCACGGAGGAGTCTCGATATGTAAAGATGGTCACCCATCCACGGACCAACCCTGGCAAGCGTAGCTTAACCTGATGGATCGACCCGTGCGGCTGTTATCACTTAGCCACGAGCTCCTCTGATGAAAGATTTTCGACAGTCAACCACGAATATTAACTTCAGTGACCTTTTTATTTCAATACGTTTGGTGAAAAACATATGCCACGAATGCTATAAAATTACGTGTCCTAAAACTGACGAATTCATTTAAAAATAACATAATATTTTGCTCTTTGGTATTACGACTTATAGCGTTTGACGATTAAAGGGGCGTTCTTTTATTTGTGAGAGCAACGTGCACTCTTTGTAGGCTTTTAGGCTATGAAAAATGGCGCCCAGTCAGCTGTTACTTTTTTGCATAATGGTGTTTGTCACCTACAGGAGCCGCCTTTTGAAATATTATGTGTTGTAAAAGCGTTATTTTTAAAAGTGCCATTCTAAATAGGTAATAGAAACATTAAGGGAGATAATTTTGTGTTTTAATTCCACATTATTTTGTTACCTGTCAGTGTCACCAGCTTAGTTTTTGGGTGGTAATTACTATATTTCATTATGTCGCTTTATTAATTAAGACAGTACCAAATAAATTAAAACAATTCCTACTACTTTAAGCGTATATTTATTTTCACAGACATCAAAAAGGTTTACAGCCTGCCCTGCACTTTAAATTCGAATAAAGAAACCCAACTTAAAAAAAAAAAACTTACAAAATTCGAATTTTAAACTACGTATTCGTATCCCGGTGGGCATTTGCAAGGGTGATCCCAAACCTAATAAGGATAAACATAGGGATACAAGTCACGCACTGACTGAATTTGCCTAGGACTGCGAGTACTGCGACTAAGTAATTGACTTTCACGGTTGATTCCGCGGATGAGGTCTTAGTAACTTGCCCTTACATTGTTGGGGTGTTTAGAGTATGAAAAAAATTAGGGGTATTTTAAGAAAAAGATAAATATGTTGAATCTGGCGAATGTATTTTCATTTAGCAGCCTAATGCATCGTAGGTCAATCCTTTTTCACATCACGTTAAAATCGGTAAAGACCTCACTGAAATTATTCAGCTCTCTCCACATTTATATCAATCAACATTTTGCATAAACAGGGTTCAAATAAAAGTTCGATCAGAAAAGGGTAGGTCGAAAAGGTCGATCGGTAAAAAGTTCTAGATTTTTCCTACCGTAAACCCTGTCAGATAAAACAGAAACCAACATAAATGCAAATAAAGGAATGAGCCTAAAATAGACGAAACATTTGAAGTGCTGACCCTTGTCATGAATAAAACGCCAAAAAGTTCATTTCATCTCGAAAAAGGTCTAAAGCTCAACACTCTTTTCTTTTTTACCACTCTATAAAAGAAGCCAATTATTATGAAAATTAAAGAAATGAAATAGGCTCATTATCTTTTAACGTTTAGAAATTTCCTGAAATAAGTACGAGACGTTTAATTAAAGGCGACCACACTCGTTGAATAAGACCATTGCTGTTGTCTTCCCTTTTCATTTTTAACCGCAAAAATGGGAGATTCGACGATAAAATTTAAATAAAAGTCATTTTCTTTCTTTTAAATTGGAAATCTGTGGTGCTTTGGGTGGAGTTGCGGAATATTTTAAACATGAAGTCTTCTTAAGGGTGAACGTATGTGTTCTGTTTCCTAGAAGTTATGGGCTTTCACTGATTCATTTTTATTTGTGACGTGCTTCGTAGATCTTGATCAGGAATTCATGAAAGTTAGCACTCAGTGAATGAAGTTAACAGTCTCGTTCAGACGAAGTAACTCTTGAGTTTATATTTCAGTATCAACAAGTGTTTTATTTTTCTATTCCGCAAAGAGTTTAGTTGTTTATTTTATGATTTTGTTTATTGTTGGTATTTTGTTTTTTATCTTAGCCATGAACAATTTTGTCTATGTAAAATTTTTCATGGCTAAATCATACATTAAGTTGTCGTCATGCCTCAGCTGGCCATGTCAACCGCGAAATTAAAATTTCTTACGTAAAAGTATTAGGTATTCTCCTTTATCATAAAATGTCTTATAAGTAAAATGGATATTTAACCATGTTGGTTTCTAGTTCCATTGAAAAAGACAGGTAGGTACTATTTAATTTTTTTTGTTTGAAATAGTTATAAAGTGTTTAAGAATAAATTAATATACAAGTACATACCTACCTACCTACATACAAACCATAACAGGCAAGTTCCGTAATAACCTAAAGGCATAAAGACTAACAACTTGAAACAACCGACACCACTGCCCACCCAAAGATGTTATGAGTGGAAACAATGCTGCAATGTCATTCAGAATAAAACATTCTTCCGTAGTAATGGTATTATGCTCCCGAAAGGTATGAATTCCAGATGAATTTAGCATGAAGCGAGTTCAATTTAACCCACCGACGTTTTCATACATAAAGTATGAGACCATGAAAGTCAGACTAACTGTGCCTCTTTAAATTTAATATTCTGGCGCACTTAAACTGAGGATAGACGCGTTTATGTAACAATTTTAATTACTCACCTAATTTATAAATATGTTGGTTCACGGAAGGTTTTGGTGGCTAATTTTGTTTGCACTTTGTGGTGGCTTATCTCAATCTTTTTCTTTCTTTTTGATGTTGGATAAACAAAATGTACGTAGCATTTAATTTGTCTGATAAAGTTATGAAAAAGAATTGGGCATGCACTTTAATACAAGATACAGGCCTTACAGGATAAATTCTTAGTTACATGCTGTGTACAGTCAAAATAACTTTTCTTCATTTGATGCGATTGGATAATGCCGGTGAAAGGCGGACATATTGGGGGCCTGACTTGTAATTTTGACGTTCGAAAAGTGCTGATTCTTAGCCTAATTTGAATAAAATGACTTTTGAATTTGATTTTAAAAGCGTATACTTACTAACATTATAAAATCGAATAACAACACTTAGTAAGCCAAACAATAAAAACCATTACCACATGTATGTTGCTTTCTTAGCTATTTCGACCAGTCGAAGTTGGCAAAAGATATAAAATCGTTAAGCGATATGCTGTCAAGCGCACACTAAAACGTGAGATATTTTGCGTAAAAATATGCTCTAGCCATTGCTTGTATCAGGCAAATAAAATACAGGCATTTTTCTAGGCTTTTACCTAATAATATCAGCGTATATTTTTCAACGTTGTACAATATAATAGTTTGAGTAGGTATCTGTACTTACTTAGGTATCTACACTTTTGCGATCTTGAAGATGTAAATGTTAAATTATGCATGTGTAAGTATTTGTGCAGATGATTAAATATACAACACTGACCAGCTGATTAAACTATAATATTACTTCTCGTATTATTAAAGAAACATTTTTTTTATTAAACACAATATTTATACTCATTGTGAAAAATAAATTATTTTTCGCAACCAAAAAGGAAAACAAAGAGGTTAGGAAATAACATAAATTACTTTAAGTATAACCAATCCAAAACGCGAGGACTCAAACTTAGCCAATTCTAAATCAGAGGACTCATTTATTTTTGATCGAAAGTGACTTCATTTCGAAATTCATAACCTTCATAAAAAGGGTGCGCCTATTAAACCGGTCCTTTATTCCAAATTATCCTGATCCGAAAAAAAATCTGACAACAAAAAATCCAAAAAAGACGTTACTACCCTCTTGAATATCACATCAGCCCCTTCAAGGCTTACGTCAGTCGGTCATTCTTTTCTTAAAGACCGGTACCGAGAGGGTGAAAATGAAATTAAATTCTCAATGAAAGCCGATCTCGCCGTGAGATAAAGGGGGATCTTCTATGAATTATATCCCCTTGAAGACGAGGGGGTAGAACAATAGTGTAATCGTCCAATTAAGTGTTTGTATGAGTTCAAAGCTAAGCTGAGAATGTGGATCTTAGAAATTTTCGTCGCGCTCAAATGAGTTGTCTTTCCGGTGGGTGTGCGGATTCCCGAAATGTGTGAAATTAAGGTTGCAATAATGATGATGAATATTAGGTTTTATGTTGATTGAATGGGGTGTTTCAATGAGTAGGTAGGCACCTACGTGTCACAGCGTAAACTCTCGTATTATAATTCACGTAGGTAAAATATATATCTACATTACTAAAATATTTATACCTACAGTATAGACAAATGCTTAGCTTACTCTATGTAGTTACAACTATGCAGGTAAGATGTAACTAAAAAACTCAGTTTTTTAATTGTCCTGTCCTTTGAATTGTCAAGGTCGTTTATTAATTTACGTACGTATTATCATACTTTTCATAGTAAATTGATATACTTTTTGTGTAACCTAATGAAATCCTTTATTAACGTCACTTATTTCATTCATAAAACGTCACATTTCACGTACCACAAAAGCGTAAAAATGAATAGCGTCTAACTCAAGGCAATTTTTACACCATAATGTACAAAATAATTCAAATTTCGACCAATTCAATAAATAGACGATTAGTCTAACTGTCATTCATATTCATATTCCGAAGCCTGCAGCCGTAAATTCGTTGGAGCTCTGTTTCGGACGCTCCCTGTTCCGAATCGCTCATAATTTTCGATTTTCCGCACAATTGAACTAGATCGGCACCTTTTAGACGCATTGGCACCGTTGCTTTAGGGGTTTATAATTGTAGAGCGTGTTGAATGTTGCTGTCGTCTGGTGGTACTGATACAATACATCTATCTATACCTCTATCTATATTATACATATACCTACATTTAAATAAATAACTAAAATTAAAGTCTCTGTTTGTAATGTTAGAATAACAGTTTTTTAGTAAGTGCATACTATGAAAGTATATATGGTTTTATCGGGTTACGGTTTTATAACAAAAAAATATTATTGAAATTTTTTGTCAGTCTGTCTGTTTGTTCCGGCTAATCACCGAAAGGGCTGGACCGATTTCGACGGGACTGTCACTGACAGATAGCTGATGTTATAAGGAGTAACACGTAGAAAAAGAATAAGGGTCAACACTGGTGAAGCCGCGGGCAGCCACTGCAACTAGTACCTAATATACAATGTACAGACGTATTTTTTCCACGGAAATTAAGAAAAACCTTGGTGAGAGTCACTCGGTAGTTAGATTATTTAATAGGTTATTTTTATTTCAACACCAAATGTCATTTTAGTCTAGCAAAAAATAGAAAATATCAGTATCAATCATTATTGAACATTCCTAGCCTCTATAATTTAATTCTTTTCAGCAAAGCTAAGTAACATTTCTAAAGAATTCTCTGAACAAAGGCGGTTAATACAAAACCCTAATACAGGTAGACTAAACAATAATAAATTTCAAAGAGCAAGTTTAAAGTAATAAATTATAGAAACTTATCCTGTCTCAATATATTTGAATTTGAACCGGCCACGCACTTTAATGCGATTAGGCCTTAAACCCACTTTCCCAGGTTAGAACCATTTACCTTAATGAGTTATGAAGGCCCTTAACCTCAAAGAAATTAATATTCTGCAGAGTACAAAATGTACGAGAATAAAGCTTTTGAATAACGTCTAAAAAGGTAGCGTTTCATAGAAATTGTATTGAGAAAAAGTAATGGTTTAAAAAAGTTTTGTATTTAAGATTTGACCTTTAACGTGGTATTCTTAATTTAAAATGGTTTCAGGAGTCATATTAAAACAGTATTTTAATTGGTGCTTTAGATCGCTTACTGAAAAAGATACCGTTATCGTCTTTTTAAATCTAAAATTTCTTAAAAAGTCTAAGCCAACAAGATTGATGTCCTGTAATAAGATATTTATCAATTCAAACCGTTATTAATAATAATTTTACGCACAAAACGATCTCAAATGAATTTCAACGCACCTATCTTTCATAATATGACATTAGCGCCCTTCACATTTTAAGCCCGGTTCACTCCCCCGCTGTTCTGAAGCTAACCCTAAGATTAAGATTGGCTCAATTCCATCCCGCGAAGACTAGACCGGGCAAATGAGATTGGCAGTAATAGACTTACAAGTTGCATAGAATGCAAATTGATCCAGTTTCAAGTTCATTGTTTGAAGTCACCGTCCATGAAATTGTGGGACTGCCAATTATTTAGGTTATTTATCTCCGTGTGGTTTCCGTCATAGAATTGGATAGTGGACGATTGTAAACCTGGAGTACAGACATTGTGAGTATGAGGTGGGCACAGATTCAGTCAAGACTGTCTCCGGGACTGACTGTCGCTCTATGAAAACAATTATGCCGTACGCACTGGCAATATAGCAGTGATAGCCTATTGGTGTGACCGTCAGACTGCCAAGTCATAGGTCTCGAGTTCGAACCCAAGTCACGCACCTCTGAATTTTCGTATTCATAAATGCGTATTGTATAATTATCACTTGCTTCAAAAACGGTGAAGGCAAACATCGTAAGGAAACCGGCATGGCATGTTACTAAATTAATTTAACCCAGTGGGTGACAAGACAACGCCGTTCAAATACTAAAACTATCCTTTCAAAAGCAATTTCAGTTTCAATATCGTATAAAATCTCGTAAGAAAATTTCATTCGGATAGTTTTTACAATCCAAACCCGGTGAGCTAAAATGAAGATCATAAAATGAAGGAAGTTTGCACCACTTCATATAGATCACTATCGCTGCGCTAAATTCTTTCTCTATTCATGAATCTTCACGATTTTAGATTGTGCTATTTTGACTTATTCCTTTTATAATAACTTGACTTGTTGAATCTAATGAGAGCTTTATATTATTTCATAATTTAAACTTTTTGTTCAATCATTTTTGAACTGTGGATCCTCCATATAGATCTATAACGGTCTGTAAATAAAAACATCAGCATGTGCTACGATTCTATTCTATTTTTGAATTCTTCTTTTAAACTCATTCTTTGGTTGCCAGTATTTCAGTAACTAACCCTTTTCAAGACCATCACTATTCCACTAATATCTAAACTAGTTAGTGGAACCCATCACTAATGAGGACAGCGCGCGATGAATACCGTCGAGACTTCATTCCCTTGTTTTGTCCATTTGTTTAGAAAGTCTGCTTCCAAGATTTAAATTCTTAATCCTTTTCGTTATCTGCGAACAAAATTGGTTCATTTTATTGTGAGACGTTTACTAAAGCAGGAAGGCACTGCCGGACATTTTTATCCCCTTTTTATGTTCACCGGGATTGTGAAAGAAGTACACTAAAACGGTTTTGTAAAAGAATATTCGAGTGGGATATTAACTCATCCTCAGAAAATGCAACTGTTTTAAAAAGAAATGCAATTACGACCCAGACATGGCAAGATTTGCATCTCAGACTGTACTGGGTCTAAATGAGGAGTGAGAATAAAAGTGAGTAACATAAGTTACGTTAATGATATCATTTTCTGTAGCCCCCTTACATTTGCACCTGCCTGTATCCACGCACACATCTCAAACGCCACTCAACATAATGAAAAAAGTTTAAAGCAAGTTTAAAAAAAAGAAAAACAGGCAGCTAATAAACTTAACAGACTAACAAACAAGTCTCATTCAAAATTATCCGAAGCATCATTGTTTTCCGATGGCCTCCTGGTACGGCTAACATAAATCTTGATAATATGCAAATTTTATTTCATTAAAGCGGTTGGTCTATAAGCAATATTGCCCGGCTGAGTTACTGCGGGACCGCCCCCGGATTAACTAATGGCTGTTTATCTTGTAAAGATCCCCCGTGTAAGAGGGACTGAAGGATGTGTTGGAATTATTAATTTGAACGTTTTAAGATGATTTCACTTTGCGTAAGTCGGGTGCGGTCTTTAGAGCGGCCTTAAGTGTAGGCTAGTGGACTGAGAACGTTATTGCAACCTGTGTCCGTCTTAAGTATTTGAAGATAAGTATTCGTACTAGAAGAGCATGCAAAGCTTTCTGAAGGAGCTCATCTGGGGTGACCTACCACCACCATACTTACATGTAGCGTCGAGAACCGTAGCTATGTTCCAATTTGAAGGTATGGCGCTGGTATGTTTAAAGGAACATGAGAACCTTTGTCTCCCTACAATGTCTGTGGTTTTGGAGATGCCCATCGGCGACGGTCACAATCAGGAAGGCCACTTTAATACAACACAATAACAAAAAAATATAGTACAGCATGTTCTTAGAAAATGTACGACTATTTTTTTCAGTTTACGTGTCCTCTTGTGATATCCTTATATCGTAGGTGATATGCTAGGAATGAAATGAATATTGAACGTAACGTATTAGTTGAACGTCCTTCCAGAATAATACGCAAGATCTGAAGTTATTACTTTTCAACGTCGTCTTAGACTTTTGATATGAGACGAAAGAAAAGCGCTCTTTCATGATTTCGACCGTAAACGGTGAGGCTCTAAATCTAATCAATCATTTTGTAATTACTAACCGTTTCTATTATACAAAAGTAACATAATTGTTTCTAGCCAATATCAATATCTTTCAGTCTTGCCAAGGGGTATCGTATTACCCAGTTACTGGGTTGTGGAGGTCAGATAGGCAGTCGCTCCATGTAAAATACTGGTATTCAGCTGCATCCGGTTAGACTGAAAGCCGACCCCAACATAGTTGGGAAAAGGCTAGGTACAGTCACGGACTTTAATTGATAAGCCACCTTCAAACTTTTCAATTTTTCATACATTCACGAGATTACACGATTAAACACGAACTCAAATCGCAAGCTCGTAAACAAGATGACAAATAAATTACTTTTAATCGGAAATATCCATAGAGGTTGACTAATAAGTTCTCAATGATAAAAATAAATACAATGTTGCATTAAGTTTATCCAATCTATTTGATACCGACCTCCTTTGAATCATAGCTCATTAACTCGATAATCATGAAAACATAACTGAAGACAGTGACAGTTGAAATATCAAGATGACAAATAAATTACTTTTAATCGAAAATAGTCTTATCCATAGAGGTTGACTAATAAAATCTTAATGATAAAAATAAATATAATGTTGCATTAAGTTTATCCAATCTATTTGATATCGACCTCCTTTGAATCATAGCTCATTAACTCAATAATTCTGAAAACTTAACTGAAGACAGTGACAGTTGAAATATCAATGTCAGAGAATTTCTCCGTACGCTAACGTTACTATCGCAACAGTAACCTAGCAACAATTGTTTATCGTTGCTAGGTTACTGTTGCTCGACCTGCAATTGGTTGGTCTTGAGTAGTCACTCTGCTGTCAAGTTTGTAGTTCTGGCTCTCAGGTAAAGATATGAAATATAATTTTCTTCTTCTAATATGAAGACATATGACTTTGCGTGTCGGGAACCGAATAAACCCGATTTGCATTACACGGCTAAAATACGAACAGTGCCATGTGGCTCATCAATTAAAGTCCGTGACTGTACCTAGATGATGATCAATGTCTTTATCGTCACTGTCGTTTATCTTGCCAATTAAGGCAGAGCTTTCTAAAACAGCTTAAAATCGAAGCATTCTTTGCAAGAAAAATCGATCTCTTTTATATTACAAAATAGGAAAACATTGAAGTTTCTTCAAGACTTAAGGAAGTAAGATTGCCTGTTAGTCGATTTTGTCGATAACCAAGCTTCAACTCGGCACTTTTTACAGATATTTGTTACCGTCAACATTTTGTTCGCGCTTCCTTTAACCTGACGAGGGTAGAAAAGAGTATGGATTGATGTTAGTCGTTACCTGAGAAAACAGTTTTTAGCTCATTTTTACTTAGCCTGGGCTGGAGTATATAATATTACCTGTAGAACTAATAAAGCGTTTCTTGTTTAGTGTTGTACACATCCCCCGTGTAAGAGCGACTGAAGGAAGTGTTGGTATATAATTTGAACGTTTTAAAATGACTTCGACGAGACGAGCAGTGGTGGCCCAGTCGTAGCAGCCGCGACTTACTAGTAGGTCGTAGGTTAGAACCCAGACAGGCGCTTTAATTTGAGTAAATTATTCCATCACCACTGCTCTCAAAACGGTGTAGGAATGACTAAAACACTGAAACGTGAGGAAACCATCGACAAACATATCGTGAGGAAACCGGCTTGTCCTAGAGTCAAAAAATCGAAGACATGTGATATCTACCAACCCGTAATGGGCCAGAGTGGTGGATCGCGGCCCTCTCACCGAGAGGAGGCCTGTTGCTTAGCAGTAGAATCATTATAGGCTGATTTTGCTAGGATTTCTTCACTTTGCGTAAGTCGGGTGCGGTCTTTATGAGCGGCCTTAAGTGTAGGCTAGTGGACCGAGAACGTTATTGCAACCTGTGCCCGTCTTAAGTATTTGAAGATAAATATTCATACTAGAAGAGCTTGCGAAGCTTTCTGAAGGAGCTCATCCGGGGAGGTACCTTCTACCACCAAAGCTGAGGGGCTGGAGTAATATTAACTGTAGAACTAATAAAGCATTTCTTGTTTAGTGTTGTCAGGGGGCTCGTCAAATAACTCCCCCATTACAAATGTTGCAAATTTGACGCAGTTAACCGTTAAATATATGCGCCTCGTTAAAGCGCCAATCAGCGCCCTTGACGCTCACGGAAATCGTAAAACAACACAATCACAGTGTACGTGGGCACAACAAAGGCTCACCGAACGTATTCATTTCGCTCATTTGCGTTATTGAATCACGACATCGATTATTCCATTCGAAAACTGATAATCGGATGCATCCGTTTTAATGTTCACCCTTGATATTCGGAAATCGCTAATAAATCGATGCTGTGTTGTCGTTTTTGATGATTTATATCGTATAGGCATGCGAATGGGTGCGATTGTTTTGTGAAACGTAATCGAATAGGTGTCTCGTATCAACAGGACGTGTGGGATGAGTAACAGACCCATTTGTTTCTGTCAACTGTATAAAATATGCTGTCCGGTCAGTTGAACTTTGTTTATTTATCGACTCATCTGAGTTGATGGCGAGCATTCGACAGTTTATGCAAATCACAGTAGACTTATCTTCTAAATCAATCAATCTGCCTAGCCTTTTCCCAACTATGTTGGTGTCTGCTTCCAGTCTAACCGGATGCAGCTGAATACCAGTATTATACATGAAGCAACTGCCTGTCTGACCTCCACAACCCAGTAACTGGGTAATATGATACCCCTTGGTAAGACTGGTTGTCAGACTTTCGGGCTTCTGACGGCCCATAACGATTGTCAAAGATCCACGAATGACAGCCGGGACCAACGGCTTAACGTGCTTTTCGAGGCACAGAGGAGTCTCGGTTTGTAAAGATGGTCCCCCATCCACGGACCAACCCCGGCAAGCGTTGCTTAACCTGATGGATGGACCCGTGCGGCTGTTATTACTTAGCCACGATAAGATAGATATCAAAATAAAAGAACATAATTGAAAGGTTAACGTAAAGGCTCTTACATACTACCGCGATTTGTCGCGCGACGCGACTTTTAACAAAACAATTTCTGAGAAAACTTCACGGCGAAAAATGCGGTGGCGTCGCGTCGCGGGACAAGTCGCGCCAGTATGTAAGAGCCTTAAAGCAAATGTTTTTAGGTGCCTTAATGAAAATATTTTTATGAAACCAATAAACTAATAATTTTATTCCCTTTTTGCAGACATTTTTATCATTCGAATTCAATTTGGTCACTGAAAACATTAGGTATCGTTAATGAATCTAAAATGAGAATGCTCGCTCAGTGGTCTGATGGAAACATTTATAGAACTTTCGGCGTGTCTTTTATTTGTTTTTCAAAGGAAGAGCACTGCCGAAAAGTGCATCTCTTGAATATTTTAGTTGCTACGACTGGACTGCATTAGGGACGAAAATCCTTTGACAAAAGTCTGTTTAGTTTCAACAAAAGTTACATAAAACATTATAATCTTTCACATATGAGACCGTATTGTTTTTCTACAACACGATAAGACGTTCAAAAGCAAGAAAAGCAATTTTCCCCGTTCATACACACAAAGGGTTGCATTCTCATGTTGTACGCACTTCGGTTGCGTAGGGAACACTGCTCTTTTCGAAATGAAAACCACTGTTTATGTTTTCACACAGTGATTAAAGTGAAGTGTCAAAAACAAAATGCCAACGCGACTGAACGGGGGTTGTAGAGGACATTTTTACTCTTCAAAAGTGGGGAATATTATGGCTTTGACGGGGTGTCGATAGTAAACGTTGAAGACTATGATTTTCTTTGTTTCTTTGCGGTTGTTTTGCGACCATTTTAGTTTCCCTCTCTGTCAAGTAATCGGACTTAATTTGGACGGGATGTTTGTTTGTCGTCGTTCCTCTATGCTTTCATCATCGAGATATAAGTACTAAGTACGTTAGTACTTATATCTCGATGGCTTTCATTTGTTTTTTGTCTTTTTGAGCCGCGGTTTTTAATGTTCGCAGTAATTGCTTTGGTTCGGTGTAGGTAAATACTTCGAGAATTCCATTTTTTTTTCCAGTACCTAACTATTTTAAATAATTATTTGTATAATTTATGCACACTCTGTTATACGAGAATGACCTTCCTTAAGTAGTAATAGGATATAGTTTTGCTTGAGTAATTATTACGGTGAACGCTTCAGGCAGCTGATTCAATTTGATGCATATTAGTAACATTTGTACTCTCTAGTCAAGACAAAGCTTGAGCTCTAGATGATATATAGATGCTTAAGGGGGATGCGCTAGGGTAGCCCGCGAAATTCAAATTTTCTTATAATAATAATAATATTTAGATCAACATACAACTTGATACTGACCTGCAAATTGCAAAAAACGTAAGAAAATTTGAATTTCACGGGCTATCCTAGCGCATCAACCTTAAAGAATTGGTTAAGGATTCTGACTTGACATCATTTCTTTGCTGCATATCGAAAGTTCTAATCTGTTCTAAGGCAGTGACAATTCACTGCCTTCACTTCTTTGTAAATGTCAAAGACATATCCATCAACCTTATTCAAAACGGGTGCAATCCACTGTTTGTTTTAGATATCGCGTCACCATTGATAGATTTTAATGCGGATGACGTCAGAAAGGGGAGCGCCCTTATCTCTAAGATGCAGACTTTTTAAAAAACAAAAAAAGGGCACAGCTCACACTATTGCAAGGGTGTGGAGGAAATCCTGAGAGATTACGCATTGAGTGATTGCTGTGCCTAAACTCTTGCGGCAATGTTCTCTGCAAGTGAATGTTAAAGGTGCTTTAGTGAGACGACACCTGTGCTTGTGACTTGGGGTTTACATATGATGATAGGCGACTTATACGCCGTCTGCAGGTTTATATTTGTTTTATGAAGGAGTTTTTTGTCTTAAGTTTATGGCTATCTACTGCTATCTACTCTATGCTTCAAAACGGAAAGTACGTAATGCTTATTATTGCTTATTATATTATTTTCGTTCCTTATTTATTTATTTCCTATGTATGTATGTATTTATCTATTATTTAGGATATGTATGTATATGTGTATCTATTTTAGTATATTGTATAACTTATTATTTGCACCTACGACAGCCCCATATAATGTCCAGGCCAATCACTGTCCATTCCAAGGTTGCCTGGAAGAGATCGCGGAAAGCGATAAGGCCGCCCATTGTATATTTTGTAGTGTTTGTTTTTTCCTTTCGTTATATATTTTTGTGGTGTACAATAAAGTATATATAAATAAATAAATTACACAAAAGCATGCGTAAACAATGAATAGAATACTCTTTAGAAGTTCAGACGATTGTATGTTATACACTGGGTATATTTGATTATTTTAAAGGAATATGTTGACTAACGCAAAATTTAATAATTGGATAAGAAGATGTCATTTCAATTATCGACTTTAGAGTGCATAAATGCCTTTTAAGGCCCATTTGAAGACATTTGTATGTATACATAATATTTAGTGCCTCAACCGGTCGGGCATGAGTAGCAACATCACTAATGCATTCAATGATTTACCTACGGGGTGACAAAATTACCTCTATCATGCACTTGAAAATACACTCTATCTTTCAGCAATCAGGGTTGATTTTACTATGTGATTGAAGGTTGCATGAAATTGGTGAATTGCCTTCTCTCAACGTGAGTTCTCTGGGCTATGATGGGGAAAGTTTTCTTATTATTTTTTATTTATTATATTCCCCGCTGTTTGGTGGTAGCTCTTGTGTCTTATAATGTTTCTGAATAGTCTGTGTTGTCATAAATGCGGTAATTTACTTGCCGAACTTGAAAACAATGTTGGCAATAGTTGTGCATATCGGTTCTTGAGAAATTGTTCTAGATAATTTTTCACGCCTCTTTTTAATTTTATTGGTTATTGATTTTTTAGTTACCTACGTGCGAAGCCGAAAAGTGTTTTTTTCTTTATTCATCTAATTATTCAAAACAAAATCAAGTTTTTTTTTTTATTATGTATGTTTTCAAATACACAGTTTTAACCTTAATGAAGTCTTGTTACAATTTCAGAATACCCTCACTTTTCTTTAATGTGGTAGAAACTATCGATTCGTGTATCCATTCCCGAAGGTCGGGCGACGGCCAACCGGAAATATAAAGTCGCGCGAACGACACCTGATAGCGCGACGGCCACCACTTCCGGCGGCACTGTGCGTTTCCGGCGAACGATTCGTTTGCTCCCATTGTTTATTTAATTTGTAATCAAACGTTATTTTGTTTGTCCATATTAGATTCGTCTTTGCTTACACGTGAAGGGTTTGTTTGATGTTTTTGTAAAGAATGAAGTAGTGGGTAGTGGACCACTCTGTGTGATTGTTTGCGTAAGGCTGAATGTAGGCGTGTACGCATGTAGCTTGTGTTTACATGTGGTATAAGTTAGTTATGGTGCTGGAAACGAGCTTTATTTTTTGAAAACGGGCAAACTAAACTTTTTATGAGATCATAAAGTATAACTCTTCATGTTTAAATAAAATTAATCGTAGCTACCTAATGACAGTAATAACAAAATGTATTAATAGTGAATCAAACTCAATCTCTCTCGAGCAAATTCCGTCTTCTCCCCAGACAAGATCCTATCATAACAAGAGCAAATGTGACCCTTAAATTCATCCAAATAAATTACTTCCTTTGAAGTACATAATGTAGATTTTAATTCACCTTATCTCGGTCATCCACGTGAAAAATTACATTTCTGAAATAACCTCATTATATAAAGGCATTCCGGACAATCTCCCTTCTTGAATAAAGTATGCAGCGGTCATTGTTAAAAACGTCCGGTCAGCGACGATAAATATAGAATACATTTTGTTCGAGATGAGAATATAATCCGGATTTAGAAAAAACCGTTTTCGCCCGCCGATGGATAAAGTAGGGTAGTGAATGAAAGATGAAGATTTTTCTTTTTATCGGTACGAAATTCGGATATTACTTTCTCATATAGTTTTCTAGAAAAAGTATTAGGTACGTTGGTATTAAAACTGCCCGAATATTTCTAGAGCATTCGGGAACCTTTTGAATTTCTAGGATTGCAAAATTCTTTAACAAATTTTTATGTCGGGTGCTCGGCTCGGGTTTTAGGAGAACATTGAGCTACTTTTTGAGGGCACTGTTGTATCCTTTAAAACCTTCATTGACGCGAATTCTGAATCTGTTGATCCATAGTTAAGAAGATATAAAAAACAATATCATTAAATAAAAGCTTCTAAACTAATAGTTACTTACCGTCGTCATATTATTAGTAGGTATGCCATCATATCATCATCTGCCTAGCCTTATCCCAACTATGTTGGGGTTGGCTTCCAATCTAACCAGGTACGCCATTGTATAATAACTTTTATTTATCTTTTACCTCCGCACAAAGAAACTTTACCCCGGAACCATGTTACTTTTTACCGCCACTAGTGTGTCTGCACAACACTAGCTTTGCTTATAAAAATGCGCATATTATGCGGCGGAGAAAAAGGACAGTTTTGGGTAAATCTCGCTCTTTGTTGTCAATGACGTCAGCCTTTGTGTGTGGCGTCATAAAGATATAAAATTGTAGCCTGGATACAGCTGGATTATGCTCTTTCTGATGTTAATGTAGTGTGGGACTAGTGTATGGATCGCTTTGTAGTGTTTAATTTGAGAATAACTTGTGATTTCGTTGGTTTGGTGGAATTTAAAAAAGAGATTATTGCTTTTATATGGTTTCTACTTCAAGTAAATAAAAGTCATAAATGTTAACATTTAGGTACATATATCTAAAATAAAGTACTATTTCATCATTTTGTTTTGAAAAAAAAAAATACATTAGGTTAAATTATGATAAATTTAACCTCATGTATTTTCTTTACAAAAAAAAAATCAAACCCAATTTACATACAACCAAAAAAAGGTTCGTGTTTTGGCTATTCAAACGTACCATGTGGTGTGAAACCGCCTATTTAATTATCATTACTCGCATATAACACCAGATAACCTCTGTTTTGATGGCGGGTCCCCATTGAGTATTGCTATAAAAACAATTACACGCCATGTTTTTTTTCTCAAAGCACGTATAGCGTAATTACCGACAGATGGCGCTGCTCGTTAGGGTGGGATGATATTAGTCATTCATGCAGGGAACTATTGGACTTTTTACGACGCAGTTTATTTTGTCAGTTTTTTTTGAGAATTCATATTTTTGTCACTGGTAACCTTTTGATATGACCTTAAATTATGATAAATCTTATAATCTTGTAATCTTTTAATGATAGGTTAAAATAAAGTTTTAAATTTTTTGGATTTTATAACATGACTGCTTGTTGAATGGGTGGTGCCTAACTACCATTTTTAAAGTGAAATTCTATGTTTTACAGAAATTACACTTGTACTACCTGCGCTCCGCGGTTTCACCAGCATAAGTCTCGATCCTGTGGGAACAACGGGATAAAAAGTATCCTATTTCTTAATCCAGGCCATGATCTACCAATTTGCCAAATTTCATCCAAATCTGTTCAGTTGTTTTAGCGTGAAAGCGTAACAAACAAACTCACTTTCGCATTTATAATATTAGTTAGGAAGTTAGATTCATGTATTGATATCCATTGATTCATTATAATTGAGTACATTTACAGGGCGTTTCCTATTAATCCACTTCCAACCACACAACAGCAAATAAAACCGCCACACATTATTGAACACGCAATCAATCTCACAATACAAACTACCCACATACTTCAAAACTACCCACAAGTAAGCATGACTGTCAGAAATTTTAATCTTTACACGTATCAGTAACTACATACATCAGAAAATACTTTGGGATTCAACAGACATTTGTATGAACAGCCCTTAGCAACAGATGTGAATGATCCCTAGTATCGAACAAAGTTTTTCCTTTCAGATATTTTGTATGAGACTTGTATGTCTGCGATAAAGTTCGCATTGGGTCAAAGATTTTTTCTGTAAAACGGATATTATTTTCTCTTTTCTGGGAAAAGGGTAAATAAAGTTATGTTCAATGGGCCAAAAATGTTGTCGACTATGAATTTTGTTGGCACGTTGTGCACGTATCGAAATTATCGTTGTCAACCTTTGTCAATTCGTTTTACCAAAAATAAGATAAGTTATTGAGTAGGTAAGTATATTAAATTTTAACCCGTCCGTGGCTTGGAAAGCACGTTAAGAGGGGTAAGTAAGCAAAATTGCCTATCTTCAATTTGATATTTCATTAAATTGATTTAGCCGTTAGTTCCGGCTGACAATTCTAGATCTTTGACACTCATTACGGGTAGTCAGAAGCCTTAAAGTCTGACAGTCAGTAGGTATTACCCAGTAACAGGGTTGTGGAGGTCAGAAATGCTGTCACTCCATGTAAAATACTGGTATTCAGCTGCATCCGGTTAGAATGCAAGCCGACCTCAACATAGTTGGGAAAATGGTGGGATGATAATGTAATGCTAATTATTTTAACTTAATTACAGGACCTAATAGTAATAATTCCAATTCTATTCTGTTTTCATGTGAGTGAAATCCAACTAAGTATTCATAACATTTAAACATTAAATTGTGGGTCACATTACATAACAAAGTAGATAGACTAAGTAGGTACCATTAACAACCCGTTGACATATCCCAAAAACTTATGAAATTCTTACTTTGAACCCTTTTCAACCCTAAACTATTCAGCTTCACCTAACTATAAAAGCATTTCAACCTTCAAGGTTGCAAGAAACGTCAATCTTAGCCTAGCGAGGGTTAAGATTAAAACTTCTTGCAAGTCATTCTGTCTTCGGTGATAACAAAAATAATTAATCGCTCAATTCTATTATGACGTCATAAGATCCCCAAATATTGGGCAGCCAGTAATAGGTGACGAAGTGGAAAGATAAAAGCATTGTATGGATATAGCTACGTAATCCAGTTGATTTTGTTATATCTATGTATTAATAGACACAATAATCTTGAGGAAGCGTTAATTAATGGGATAGGAGAGTTAGATGAAAGATGGATATTTTTGTACAGTTAAATTATTGGATGGTTGGTTTGGTCATTTGTAGACCTTTCACAGTCGTTACGGATCGTCAGAAGCCCGAAAGTCTGACAATCAGTCTTACCAAGGAGTATCGTATTACCCAGTTACTGGGTTGTGGAGGTCAGATAGGCAGTCGCTCCATGTAAAATACTGGAATTCAGCTGCATCCGGTTAGACTGGAAGCCGACCGCAACATAGTTGGGAAAAGGCTACGCAGATGATTATGGTTGGTTTGGTTTTTTGTAGTATCCTGTCATAATCATTGAGGTTATATGTAAAATAGAGCAGACACCGCGAACAAAATTTTTCCGCAACATTTTGTTGTCCGGGACAGCAAACGTCAGTCTACTACTTGAATGCGCATCCACCACGGTTGTCACATTTGACATCCGCGGGGACTCCATCTTTGTTTGTAACAGCTTTTCTAGTTTACATTGAACCTCAATGGTCATAATGTAAATCTTAGTGCAGGTTGCATGCAGGACAATAATTATTAGAGTCGTTTATGAACACTTGCCTTATGACCACAAAACCGCTTTTATCATTTATTTTAGCATAAACTCCTTTTAAACACGACATTTCTTTAAGGAGTTTGACATAAAACTGACATTAGATACGCTTTGAACAAAAGTGTCTAAGTTTTTGTGGTAAGACCCATAATGTTCATCGTATAGGTACGAGTACCTAGTATATCGTATGATACTGTATTCTTTTTTTTTATAAATGCCAAGCAAAGCCTATGTCGACTATTCTACCTACGTAATGATACTTAATTTTAGTTGGTAAAAATGTCAAATGTCACTGTCACTTTTAAATTACTTTGATTTTTTAGCAGTAAGTTTCTAAAATTAATGTAGGTATATTTTGACAGCAATTCTTGAGCTGGGAACTTCTCTCCCAAGTGGCCTGTTTGAAAGCGGTTTATTAGTTCTGACAGATTCTATCCGAAGAAAATACAGCACTTTAAAAATGTTAGCATAAACAGTAACGAGATTCTATCAGCTTTTCTTTCTTAGAGAAACAATGCAGGTACCTACTCATCTAAAATACTTTTAAATTACTTCCTCGACATTTGCATGTACTTAACTCGATATTTATTTAATAGGAGCCTTCTTTCTTTTGAGCAGACGGTTCCGATAGCGTAAGCTTTCATTCCAGTTAGGGGTGGGTTACATTGTTCCGAAGCAAAGAACATAGAACAACATACAAATGACAGTTTTTATTTTGAAGAAAGTTGTTGCCGTTTTGTGTACAATAACATAACTTTGAACTGAACTTTGTATTACATACAATAGTTATCCGTGGAAACGATGATAAATTTTGGGTTTATTTATAAACGTTGCATAAAGTTAAGTGACTTTCAAACGTCAAAAATGTGTTAATGTTAAAATATTATGATCAACAAGAAATTACATCTTTCTCATCTACAAAGAGCTGAAGTAGCGCAGTTTTTCATTGTTAAACTTATATTAATTATTGTTTAAGGCTTACATTACATTAAGAACTTCATTTGAATAACTCTTACAATACTACCTATCGCCTTGCACCTTAAAGAAAAATTCTCTCCTTTCTTTGGTATTGTTCGTCGAATCGTTAAGCTCCTTTAGATCTGAGTTGAGCTGCACGATTACTAACAAATGCGTGCACTGACTGGACAGGACCACTCAATCTGTGTAGTTCTTTCTTCAAAAGACCATTTCAGACACCAAATAATCTGACCAAGATTATGTCTGGACTTTAAAAGAGACTAGTGACCTCTGAGTTGGTTTCAGCCTTTCTTCTCAGATAGGAAACGCCGACCTCATCTAGTTTTAAAAATATGATTGACGTGCAAATTTTTTTGTACAAACCTACTTACAGAAAATAAAATCACCTGACCACAAAACTTACCAAGACGCCGAAAATGTAGCTCAACCTTTAAAATATTTTACCGTCTCCCCCGTTTCTTTTCAATAAACTTCTACTAAGAGCTCTTCAGAATATTCATGAAAATGTCTGTTCTTTTCAGGTGGGTGTATTCAATTGGCTCTCTGCGGTAAGTAATTATTCGTTTTTTCCATCGTCGGCGTCACCCAGGTGAAACTTAGTTACGACAGGACTTGCGACTTGCTCGTTTAGTTTTCGTTGAAAACGACTGCAATTGTTAATTGAATCTGTATTCTTGTCGCAGACTATTTTAGTTTGAGGGTTTAAAATGTGATTATGAGTTTAATAATGTTAGTGATACGTGTGAAGAATTCATTACTGTCTAAAAAGAGATAGTTATTGAGGGTGAGAGTTTCACATCACTTAAAGAAAGAATGACGTAAGCGACGGCCAGTCACCTACTCATTATGCTAAATATTTGCTAGTAAATTGCGGTAGGTTTTTAGTCTAATCGATCATTTGTCCAATGTGACTAATTCGAAGTGAAGTGACTGGTATTCGACTTTCAAAACCAAATTGGGTATTTATTTATTTATTTATTTCAGGCGACACAGGCCCATGGATAACCTAAACATACATATCTTTATTAAAATTATTAAGCGAAGTATTAAGCGAAGCAGGTCGCGCAGAATCCTAAAGTTAGCCTGGTTGACAGACTGATCGTTATTTTAGGAGACTAAGAAGGGACGGTCAGATTCAATTAATTGGGGTATCAAATAGCCACTGCCCATCACTCGTCAGCGGTAAACAAATGACAGATATCTGCTTACAATATTACTATGTCCACAGCTTAATCATAAACCTCACTTACTGAATAAACCGAGCGAAACTTTAGAAGAGGTCATAAATTATTTACTACAGTGTAGACGTTTTTCAGCTAAAGCACTGTGACGAAATTGCTACATCATTTTCTGAACATTGTAGCCAATTTATAGACACAGTATAACACACTGTTGCTTGATGAACGCGACTTTTGCTGCCGAGGCCTTTACCCTATTAACCTATGACCTTATTTACGGCGGAATATTTTATTAAATATACATTTTAATCTGTAAGATGAGTGTGACAGAGAGGGATAGATATCGATAACTCTTGTAACAGTAATTAATTTAAGAAGGGACGGGTTTCAATTATAAATGAGACATTAGAGATGTGGGCCTTTGTCGTTAGGCACAGGTTCTCTTTCAAGGTTCTTAAATAATGAGTGCGAGGTCATAAGGTTTATGGAAATGGATCGGGGAGAAAAGGTTTTAGGTTCGTTTAATGTGAGTATCTTAGTATTAAAAGTCTGGAAAGAAAAGACTATTCCTTTGTCGGCTAAGATTAAGTACCTTTTAGGCGGTGCAAAAACTTTAAAGAAATCTTAGAGTTTCGTACATTTTGAGGAATGACTGACTAGATTGGATTGTTCAAAGTGCTTCAAAACTAAATTACGAGCCCAGGAGCTAGTCTGTTTTGTTTGATAACATGTCGAAGAGGTAGGGCCTGCTTATATACTCAAAGTAATTATCAAAGTAGGTATCAGACTTCAAACAAAAATACAAAGTCCGCCGAATACAATAAACCCAATTTGACGTCCACAAGAACTATCAAGAAATCAATTCGCCAATATTTTAAGACGTGAAGAAGTCACGTCCTGTCCGTGGCTGCTGGAATGACACCCTAGGGAGAGGACGTAAAGATTAACGTGGCGAGTCTGTCCTCGGGCCTAAATCACATTATGGTCCCCCTACTCTTTGTTTAATGCCGCCTTAAGATGGACGGCCTTTGTCAATGAGGCTGTGATTTTTCTTTGTAGCTACCTGTATTTTTTTAAGTCAGTTTTGGCTAGTTGATGGGGTTCTGTTTTTAAAAGCCGTTAGCCGAAGCATACGAAGATATACGGAAATAATTTTGATGAAAGGAACACATAGGTTCCCCATAGACTGTTGCGTAGAGTACAAGTCTAGGGAAATTGTGTCTTCTAATATAGTTTGTGTAGGTATTTTGCTTATGGGGAGTTTGTTGCGCCACTTCTTCTTCCCAGCTAAAGCACTACGAAGTGGTGAAAGGAGGCCGTTTTGTCATGTAATTTTGACGTTCAAAAAGTGCTGACTCTAAGCCTAGTTTGAATAAATGTGTTTTTTTTAATAAATTGCAAATAGTGATTGTTTGAATAATAAATTATTGGTTAATGAATAGAATTTCGAAACACTCTTGCTGTATAACTTACGTGCTCAAGTTCCCGTAAAAACATCATCTGGTTCTAAAAATAAAACGTTTCCCAACTTAACCATCCATATCTTTCAAGACCCAACAATACTCGTATCCATCGGCAACGCTTGTTTTTCCACCCTTGATTGTGAAACTTTTACGGTCCGTTCAACACAAAAAATGTCGAGTAATTTTTTGTTAGGCTGAGTTCAAACACTGTAACGATATATTTATTGGTCGGGACAGATGAGGTCAGACTGTCGCGCGGACATAATGTGACCAAAATGGCCGAAATGGATACGTGGCCTAATATTCTTTTGTTTGGCCATAAATAAAATTTATTAGACTAATAACGTGAAGGTAATCTCATTGGTGAATGTATGAAATTATTTATATCGTTCGTTTATAATGGAAAGTTTTTAACGATGCTGTGCGCGGTTTTAAATTGTGCAGGTTTTATCGTTTTGGGATATTTTTAGTGGCCAATTTGTACACGTATAAAAATTCTATCGCGTCCCGTATATCAGAGATATTAAACATTTTTCGGTAACAAAAAGTGCATGCCAGTATGTTTTTAGCAGCCTGACTTACTTAAAAAAAAAAGACAAAGATATGTTCTAACTCATGTTCTCGAGCTAATAAATACGACATTTTTTAAATAAAAATCTACTGTGGTTTTAGATATCACAGTTAGTTTTTAAGAGTTATATCTGTATCAAGCTTTTTCCATTGTTTGTAAACTTTCTTGTGCGTCTCTTGGAGTGGAGCTTCGGAGCTCCGATAGTACTTCCCATTCTTCTCCATTCCTTCACTTGAACAACACAATTTTTCTTTAGCTTTTACGAAAAACAGTTTTTCTTCTGACATTCAAATTTTTTTTAAATCAAAAGCTAACTGGTTGGAACTTTTTAACTTCATTCAAATCCATGTAAATCATGTACTTTTTAAATAAATAAATAAATACATTTCTAAATTTCCAGTTATTTAACAATAATCTACCAGTAAGCTGTTCACGTTTGTTTGCACACGTCACGGCGTGTTAATGACAGGCTTCCAATGTTGATACATGATGTAGTATAGGCAGAACCGTGGGTATGTGTGTACGAGATGTACCGACGTGTGTAAACAATTGGGGGTGACAGATGCATGCAGTGTTTTGAGTGTAATTAAAATATAGTTTGTGTTGAGAAACAAAAAACATTAAATCTTTTGAAATTACAATTTCCATATTTAATAAATAAGTAAATTTTATTTAAATTCATCGTCAAGTACTTCGTTAACGATAGCAAACGTTTCTTAGAGAGTTTAGATCTTCGTATAACAAGGCCTAAACAATTTAACACACAATTTTTATTTTGTTTCAACAAAATATTTCATTATAAAACGCGAGGTCGATAAACTCTCGTAGCATCGTAGGCTGTAAATCAGCGTGTGACGTCACACCGCAGAGCACGTCGACCGGCGTAGCGGTCGTAGCACGTAGCTCGTAGCGCTACGTACTTCATAAATCTGTAGCACCGTAGTATAACAATGTTTCAGCGAGATTATTTTGTTATTGAATGTGGACATCTATTCTAAATTGATTTACGTTTAATTTTTTCAGTTGATGGTGAAGAAGACGTTATGAAATTGAGTGAAAGCATTTCTCTTTTAACTGTTTAATCGTAAAAACATCATGGGCGCCTTTTGCCCATTTTACAGGTGTAAAAAAAAGTGTAAAAACATGATTCTACAAATTAGGTATTATTTTTTTAATCATCATGTCATCTATTACTATTTACTAGTCACCATACCGTATGGTATCAAGTTCCAAATTAAATAGTGTTTTTCTTTAAAAAGGAAACAATAAAGGAAAACATAGCATGTTCAAAATAATTATCACAACATTCCCCATGTTATTACAACTATTATTAAATTGTCACAACATAAAACAAATTACGAAAACATAGATAAAATCTCTCTACTGCCTCTTACCTACTGCTAGTTATTTATTGTAAGGGCTGTTCAAGTTTGTCGACATTGAAAACCCTTTACAGATGTCAGGCGGGGAAGGGAGTCCGGGTACACCCTTATTTAGGGAGTAACTTAGAAACGGATAGATTTCCACAAAACTTTGCGAAGTTTACTATTGGATTGAGAGAAAGAAACTAAGTACTTACGATTGACATGTCTAACTACTTATTATTACTTAAATTCAGACTTATCACTTAGCTTTTTCTGCCCTTTTCTATTATAATTTTATTTTTTTTATTCACATTTTGTTGTAACTTTTCCTTTGAAACCTCAACCCATGTCATACAGGATGTCCTAGTTCAGGGGTCGAGACCACATTGATGTAACGTGTAATGAAGTTTGGAAATAAATTACTATTACTATTACTTTACTAAGACTTAGACTTGTCATTTAGATTTGAACCATTACTAAGATTCACTTTTATGTTAAATGTTTTTCAAAATTCAAAAAGATTTTTATCAAAATCAAAATCAGGAAAAAGATTTTTATCATCAATCAATCAAATTAATTTAACCTACCTTTTTGTCCTAGCGATTTGATTGAAGCATTCAAAAGCGATTCAGCAAGACAAAATAATAAGCTCTTGGACACAGTCCAAGGATTTGGGGTGACAGCCGATATTAAAACCATGCAGCTGCGGATAATGTTGATAGACTACAATCTGCCTACCCTTTTCCCAACTATGTTGGGGTCGGCTTCCAGTCTAACCGGATGCAGCTGAACACCAGTATTTTACATGAAGCGACTGCCTTTCTGACCTCTATAACCCTTACTGGGTTAGGAATAGGATGGTTGGGTAACACGATACCCTTTGGTAAGACTGGCTTTCGGGCTTCTGACGACCCGTAATGACTGTCAAAGATCCACGAATCCGCGAGACAGCCGGGACCAACGGATTAACGTACTTTCCGAGTCACGGAGGAGTCTCGGTATGTAAAGATGGTCACTCATCCACGGACAAACCCCAAGCGTAGCTTAACCTGATGGATCGACCCGTGCGGCTGCTATTACGTAGCCACGAGCTCCTTAAACCTCCAACTGTCATTAACGAGACACAATAGAATTTTAATGGTTATCGGCCATTAGAAGGCCAATCTACAGTTGAGTGGATAACACATGAAAGCTTATATATTATTAAACAACGTATTAAAATGGTAATAATTCTGTGCTTTATTATGCATGATGAGCTAGTAAGCAAAGTATCTAGAGAAAAAGAGAGCCGAGAAACGGTAGAAAAGAGCATTGGCAGATCAATAGCCAAGTGGGTGGACGACTTACAGAAAATCGCAGGCAAGACCGGGATGAGACTCCCATAGACTAGAGAAGCATGTCACAAAAGGGAAGATGAATATACTCAGCAGTGGCTGCCAATGATGATGGTGATGATGAAGTACATTAAGGTTAATTTACTCCTTAAATGTGGTTCTACGCATGGCAACAAAAACCTTTAAACTAATTAATCAAGTGTAACTACACTAATAAGTTTGAAAAAATAGGATAATTTATAAATAGGTAATTAGTCAATGCTTTGACTAATTACCTATTTATGTCAAGTTGGTCATATAAAGTAGGTAGGTACTTAATGAACAAACAAACAAAAAGACTTCAACTGCAGACAGAATCACTTAGGAAGTACCTGTCGATATGTTCTCCTGCATCCCCCTTAACATGGAGTAGCAAACTTTAGCACGAATCTGTGTTAATTATTCTGCAGTATCGAATACAAGTGCGACGTGTGTTGCATACAGCTTTGTGTCTCGTGGAGTTTGATGTAGATACAGGTAAATTGCGTATCTGTACATGTATATTAGAAATATACATGTACAGATACGCAATTTACCTGCTTTTTGTATTAATTATCCTTTTACAGAATGAAGAGAGTTAGGACTTTTCTTCTTGTTTGATTAATCTTTGCTCCCAGTCTTGCACACGGCACCGTGCGCATTACACACACGTTTTTCTTGCCGTGAAAAACTACGGTTTATTTGCCGTGTGTAGGCACGGTCGTCAGTGTTGTACCACCATAGAAGCTTGTTGACGGACACGTTTTTTCTACGGCGCGCTTTATACGCCGTAGCGTAAAGAAGACGTGCCGTGAACAAAGGGCCTTACGTTATGTTACAAAGACTTTCATCATCATCGGCACATAACAGTCCACTGCTGGACATAGGCTTCTCCAATCGCACGCCATTCAACTCGATCTCCGACAACTGTCATCCAGCTGCAACTTTACTTTGCATGAGTTTAATTTCATAACAACAAAAGTAAACTATTGTATTTTATATTTATTTATCATTTAGTAACTCAAAGGTATGTCTATCATTCGGCCCTCCATTACTCGATCTAACTACATCTGCAAACACCCAAACGATGAAATTCCATCTTCTGTCTACAAGAACACGCACACAAACACCCAATATTACCACATTGTCAAACGCTTTCAAAGTATCAGGTGTGCAACATGAATACCTAATCTTAATGGAGTACGTACATGTACCACAGATAAGGGACGAAATAAATCATCGACCGAGTGTACCACCAAGTTCCCGGTGGGAAGAAACAGATTGTACCACTGAGTCTCGTAAGAATAAAACTGTTTTATCGCGATTTCATGGGGACTTAAATGTTTGAGATGTTATAAATGTTTCAGTGAAAATGGGGTATTAGAATTAATGGCCGATTTTTTGAAAAATGGTTCTTAAATATGTAAATATTGCAAGGAGAGTTTTAGAAGTGTATCGTTTGATGAAATATGAAAAATATGATATAGGGGTAATACCGTGATAATTGATTATCTGAAGCAGTTAACTAGTTGTATAAATAAACAAACCATCACAAACTGATTTGGTAGAAATGTACGAAAACGTTGCTCTTGCAAAAACAAAGAGGTGTAGGAATATTTGTATTGAAAGAGATTCTAACCTCTATCTCTATCAGTTAAAACTCTCTGTCTGTTCATCTGTAGGAAATCTGTGCTAAAAGTAGAAAAATAAACTATATATTATCGATGTGAATAAACGCTAAATGTTTTAAATTCCAAATTCTAAACAATTCCAACTCCTCATCCCACTCGAGAGGCAAAGTCTACGAAAATGTAAATATTTGTCGAGTAAATCGCACCACAAAGTGCAAACATTTTAAACGGCTTTCAAATGTTACATGTTAGTTACTATAGGTACGTATGTAAATACTACATACTACTTATCACTTTAATCCTGCAGTTGAAAACAGCTGCAAAAAACTGCTTTCACTCTGAACCTCTGAACGGACACGGCGACGCGGTCACGAGAACGAAATAATTCTCGCAAAAAATCCACGGTTAGATAACGTTTTCCTACAGCACCTAAGCCGAAAATACGAAATTGATCTCTATATAGCAAGTCATAAATAACATTTTTAATATCGCTGCGAATTTTCCGGCAGATTTCGGGGTGCTGGACCGATTTTGGAACTAATCCCACCGTGTTAGAGTTAGTAATTGCGTGTGTTATGTGTTGTGGGGTTTGTAGGCGCCGGCGTTCGTCACGTTTAAATATGATTTATGCAAGTAATTTAGTTAAGTACATATAGACATTACGAGCTGTGGATAGATTAAAATGTTCGTCGGATCGTGGATCCTTTTGTGGTGTCGTATCCTTGTCGCGGCAATGAATTATGTCCTTTACCTCAGTAGAACAATGCGGTGTGAAAATGACGTCATACGAATATTAACGACATTGCTGTTAATTATATTATTATAGTTATTACATTTGTGTGACATGTCTGTGTTTATTACCTACGTTTTATGGGTAACGTGAGCTCTACCTGTTTTTTGTATCTTTATTGCTTGTTTTTGCGAATACGAGTAGTATTATATACGGCTAATTATGATATAGAAGTAATTGTAATCTACTGTTGCCAGCTCGGAAATGAGTCACTTCGTGACAACTACCGGGGTCACATTTCCTTACCCTTTTTTTTTTTTGAGGGTGGGAAATCATCCAATGAGTTCTCTCGCTCTGGGCGGAGCGGAAGGGCGTGTCAGACTTTTACTGACTAAAACCCACCCGTGTTCCTTCAGTTGCCTGTTGCTAAGGTCCCGGTATCCCTTTCGGACTAACCCGCAACATTTCCTTACCCTGAAGCTTTACTAATAACAATTGACTTTCTCTTGGGGTAGTAAAATCTAAGTTGTAATTGCCTTCGTTACTAATACAATCAACCTAGTTTAAATATTTAGTTGGTACCTAATAGTAGATATTGGAAGTTTACAGTCGTATGTTCGATACCCCAAGCGTTGTAGGAAAATATCCTCAATATCCAAACACTTGATTTATTGAATCAATCAATCTGCCTAGCCTTTTCCCACCTATGTTGGGGTCGGCTTCCAGTCATATTACTTGCTCTCATTATCGATAGCCAGTTTACCGCCCATTCGGGTGAGGAACATCTGAATGAGTCTAACCGGATGCAGCTGAATACCAGTATTTTACATGGAGCGACTGCCTATCTGACCTCCACTACCCATAACTGGGTAATACGATACCCCTTGTTAAGACTGGTGGTCAGACTTTCGGGTTTCTGACGACCCGTAACGACTGTCAACGATCTACGAATGACAGCCGGGAACGGCTTAACGTGCTTTCCGAGGCACGGCATGGCTTAAGTACTGTAATTGACGAACGATTTGCTAAGGCACCTATTCGGAGTTTTCTACAATACATTTTCACCTAACTGTGTGTCTGTAATAAGCTGCTAAATGATACTATTTCAACCTTCAAATCCCAAAGGACACATAGTCAGACACATTACCTAGAACATAAGCCCTCAACACTAAAGCTCGAGTCTAAAATAGAATATAACAAGAGGAATACCATTATAGCGCATATATTCGTCAAATGACTAGTATTGTGTCGTGTCTATTTTAGACTACAATCCCTCTGGGTGCGACGGAGTACGAACGACGTATAAAATTTCCATACCTAGAGTTCAAGGCTGAAATGTGGCGTGATTTATAAGCAGTAGCGGGTTCTTCGTGTGAATAGACTATTTCAAAACAAAGTGTTTTTAAGATAAAGATTAAATTTTTGACCGCATCCTGGAACTTTAAACAATATCAAGTATCAGTCTGATCAATAAATCTTCGGTTGGATGTTATGGTTGGACCAAAGTATCAAAACTAACTTTGCCTTCTTGACATTATCAGATTGGTTTTTAGGAAGCGGCCATATGTTATTATTGGATGGATTAATATCAACGGTTTTAATAGCTTCTGTCAATGGGTAGTTTACATAAACATAACATAACATCACGCCTGTGATGCCCAAAGGGTAGTACAGGTAGTTTAACATCTCAAAAATTTTTACATGTTGAATACTTAGGTATAGTCAGTTTCTTGGCTTGAACCGGAATTTTTAAGATGTTATGAAAACTTGAAAGAAAATTATAACTATAGGTACTATTTTTTTTCAAGTTTATATTGCGATAAGACCTACGTGTCCCTCCAACTTTACCTACAATCCAAGTTCATATATTTTTGTTAGAAGACTTTTTATAGCTTGTACCACAAGCCATGGCTAGTATGACTCACCAGTCGCCTGGAAAACTCTTCAGGCGGTCACGTGACTCCCCCATGACGTAAGCATGCGCGCATCGTGCGAACACTATTGACATGGAATGTGATTATGCGCAGTATTAATTATGTAAATGCCGTAGTCAACTCTATGGACATCATTGTATGTAGATGGGATTTAGTGACGAAACAGAAAAATAATTTATTGTCTTTCGTGGAAAATAGCAATGACATGCTGTTGTGATTGTCAATTGTTTTTTTTTCTTGGGAAATGTAACTACTTGCGTTGGCGTACGTCATTATGTTAAATTGCTATTTTTGGCGTGTATTTCCATTATAACCTTTGCCAGCTGAATACTTGAAAAACAGGTACAATATTTTGTTCACTGGTATCCAAAAATAAACCAACTACATACATTTTGTTTCTGCCAAAAATGATTAACGCCGACAGATTCTGTAGCAATATGGCGTCTAATTTACCGACAGGCTTCTTTATTTATTTCCTCTTACAACTTACTTAGGGGTCGTCCTAATGATGTATCGTTGTAATATATGGCGATTAACTTGCAGTTTCTGACCGGCCCCTTACGGTGCAAGTGCAAGGATATTGTTCGGAACGAATGTTCGTTTCTCACGCGATCGTATTTTAGGAGAAGAATTAAGTGGTTAGCGTTTCGGTGATAGATTTCTTGTGGTTTTCGAGGTAATATAGTGTTTAGGGTGTCTTTTATATCTGTGGCAAAGCTTGGTCATAACAAAGCAATTCGTCCCAAACGACGACAGTGGGGCGAACGGCTATACACGTAATAGAGTTGGTACCAGACACAGCGAGATTCGCATGACATAATAAAGTTGTCCTCTTGCCTCTTCCTGATTTTATTTCGGCATAGTTATTTATCTGAAATGTTACTTAGACTTTATTAAATTGCATCAAAGCTAGTGAGAGAGCTAGTCTTAATAAACTATCGAAGATGAGTTGTGCAGGAAAAGTATGGGCGTTCAAATGTCAGTATGAACAATTTAATGAATTTTCTGTATGGTAGTAGATGTACCTATAATAATATGATAATTATATCCATGGGTATGTAGAGGTACATTAAACTCACTTATCTAATACAAAACAACTGCGCGTCTTACATGACTTTGACGTCATTGAAATAATTAAATGAAGTAGGTACTTATTATCTACGTAAAATGGATTTTATGTAGGTAATTCAACTTTTTTCAAAACGCATGTAACACATAACATAACATCACACCTTGTTTCCCCGAAGTGCTTGGCAGAGGTGTACCAAAAGTAGGTACACCCATATTTCGCCAATTATGTTTAAGTATGTAATAGAGGGCGAGCCTTCAACCGCCATCAACCGGGCATAAATCAAGATTCCGGGCTGCTTCTGAGAAATTCCAGAAAAAAAAAACCCAAACACACTTTGCTCGACCTGGAAATCTAACCCAACACCTCAGTAGCGCTTGCGACCACTAATCCACACAGGCACGTGTAAAAATGTGTTGATATTTAATTGAAATAGTGGTAGCACACGTTCCGCAAAATAAGTGGGCGCGAGTATTTTCCGTGCTAATTCGGACGCTCTGTTCAAAATAAATATTGGAATTCAGACAATCCAAATATTTGCGATGACTCAATTATATGATGCTAAAAAAAATGTTTACACATTCTTAGTCTGCGGTTCTCAAGAGTATTTTCCGCTTATTTATTGAGTCTATGATTCCTCTTAACTTGTTGTGAATTTCTATTTTTTTCGCGTCTATGGGTCATGAGTAGTCGCTAGACGAAAACTTTTTAATTCGTTTACGAAATGTCCATCAAATTCGTCAAACATTAGAACTATCAATAAACCTAGCATACCACAGCATAAACAATTTAAATTGAATGCCAGTCCACCAATGCGTGGACAAGACTAAATAATATGCGTTTACAGCAGATTTATAATAAGGCTTATGCATTTTTTCTTCCTTCTGTTGTCCACGGAACGGGTCGTTTTCAATTAACGATATAGAGATTTTCCACGTCGTCGGTCGTAATCCGAACCGGCTGTAATGGAGCGCAAAAAACCTCTTGACGTTTTTTCTAGACTGTGTATATTGAAATTACTTTTTTTTTTGTAGGTATGGACTATAGAGTGTAGGGGGTTAGGATTTAATTGAAAACGTCCGTTATGACTGGACAACTTGTGAACGTTTTTCAGTTTTCAAATGGCCTCTCAGGTGTAGTTGTAGTAGTTTTATTTTTGGAACTAGTAAAAGAAAAACAATTTTGACGTCAAAAAATGGAAAAGTATTTTTAGGTTAGTAAATCCTAAAAACACGCATTGTTCACAAATATTTTCAACATAACTTCACGCGGTCACTTTACAGTTCATTTTCATATATGAAATCATCTGTCTACAATATTTACGAACAATCCTACAGTCCAGCTAAAAGCATTACCATTTATGACCCAGGCAAGCGTCCACAGAATACGAAATTCAAATCTCGTTTTAATTTTTCCACCCATAAACGGTTTCAATTCAGCCGGTACTTAAACGTTCCTGATGGTAATGTTCCACGTAGTATTCTCATCTTGGGCGCCATTTTAATTGTGATTACTGGGCCGATGCGCTATTTGTATGCAATATTAGAACCTGCAACGCATTTTAAAAAATGGAATGGAAAGGTTTTCTATAAAGGGAAATGACTATGTAGGTATGTAGGCAGTAGCCAGCCACTGCCTACATAAAAATTCGAATCTCGAATGTTTGATATTTTGTTTTTTTTTTGTGAGTATATTGTCATAGCTCATAGGGGTTGAAAAATACTAACAACCTTTTGTTTTGTATGGAAACAATAGTTGTAAATCGATTTCTACCTTTAATGTTTGGTTTTAGACCATTTTACATAACGGCTAGACAAAAACAAAGAGTTTATTATGGTTGTCATTCATATACTAGCCCCTGTGTTTAATTATTGACTCAAGTGGTAAGTTTCAAACAATAACAACAATATTAAGGTAGGTCTAATAACCTTATAAACTTTATTTATTTATTTGTGTATTATTGTAGTTTTGCAGTTTATTTCTGAAATTATAGGAAAACATACCGAGAGCATTCGTTGTTTTTTTATCGTCCACATGTTATGGGAATTCATTGAGGATAAATTCCTCTTGCATTACACAATTATAAAAGTCCCACAATATTTCACAATGGTACACAAAACAATGATGAATTAACTTAAAAATAGAACTGAATAGGATAGGCAATTCATTTAAATTATTTTCCTTTTATATTTCACTTACACATTAGTCATTAGTTGTGTATTCATTAAAAATAATATGTATAGGAATTTAGGCAAAACTTTATTTTTTGCGACTTTTTAAATCGTAATATACAAGCGTACAATATACAAGCTAACACTAACATATTATGTAAAAGTATAATACAAAAAGGGATTGAGCTCATTGGGAATGAAAATTTTGGAAAAAAAAAAACAACAACAAAAAAACAACATTGATTTAACGAAATTAATTCAATTAAACAAAATATACCTACAGCAATTTAAATCAGATAGGAATTACAAATTGCAGATAATGATGACCTGCTTCTTTGCTACTCTGGCATAAAAACAAACAGAGAGACAACTGGACAGGCTTCATCATCTGCCTAGCCTTTTCCCAATTATATTGGGGTCGGCTTCCAGTCTAATCGGATGCTACATTTCTCCAAATCAACAACGTAGCTCAACTGTAATTATTATCCTCCTGCCAAGTTCTTTGGGGTCAGCGAAGCATAGCTGCTTCTTTCATATCTTTATTAGCCGTCATCTCTTTCTAGCCATATCATCTGTTACCCCTTCCAGACTTCCTCTTACATCCAATCTGCCTAGCCTTTTCCCAACTATGTTGGGGTCGGCTTCCAGTCTAACCGGATGCAGCTGAATACCAGTATTTTACATGGAGCGACTGCCTATCTGACCTCCACAACCCAGTAACTGGGTAATACGATATCCCTTGGTTAGACTGGTTGTCAGACTTTCGTGCTTCTGACGACCCGTAACGACTGTCAAAGATCCACAAATGACAGCCGGGACCAGCGGCTCAACGTGCTTTCCGAGGCACGGAGGAGTCTCGATATGTGAAAATGGTCACCCATCCACGGACCAACCCCGGCAAGCGTAGCTTAATCTAATGGATCGACCCGTGCGACTGTTATTAGTCAGCCACGAGCTCCTCTCGAGACTTCCTCTTACGTATGTAAGAGGAAGTCTGCAAATGAGTATTCATTTCTTATTCTATCCATCTCAAGTCCATCAGTAGGTACCTTAATCAAAATCAGTTTCACTTAACCACTTCCAATTTACGTCGCGTGTCTCCATCAGTCCATTATTCAGATGGCCTGGCTTCTTGGATGAGTTGTGTGTCGAAACACGCAAGCTCTCGTGTTCAGATGGGAGCAGATTGATCCGGCCCGGTCATTAAGGTGAAAGGCTCCCTGAGGGAGTAGCATGGGGTAGCTCGGTGAAAAATAAGTAGTTAGGTTTGTGTAATGGGTTGTATTTTTAAAGTGGGTGTGGGTTGGTATAAGATAAACCGACCAGTTTATCTTTTACCAAAAGTAAGGTTGAAGAAATAGATTCTTAAGAGAAAAAAAAAAAAAAACTAAATTAAAGTAAAAATGGTACCTACCCAAAAATATTGAGGTACTCCACAGGCAAAAGTTATATCTTATCTCATTAGTGATTTGGATAGGGATCTATACCCATTTAGTCATTGATAAAATAATCTGATGAAAGAAATACCTATCTATACCTACAGATAACAGCATTCTGTGAAAACCCAATTGATTTGCTGTAAATTGAAAAAAAATCGATGAATAATATATATACTTAGTTGTTGTTTATTAAAGGAACTATAAACAATATATTAACCAACTAACTATTACTTACTTATCTAATGAAATCCTAACTAATATTAATTAAAACTAACTATACAAATAAACAATTAATAGCTAAAATATGGCGTCGAAAAATTCCTCCGCATCGTTGTCGGCTGGTAATGTAAGCAAGAGACTGCATTACCACGTTGTATGGCAATGCTTAGCCTCTGACCAAGGTAAAAGCCAGCCCTTGGGTCACGGGAAGTGTCAAACAGCCGTTTGGAGATTTTATTGAACAAACTATGAGCACTCGGACCCCACAGCCCTAGGGTTTCAACCCCAAACGGCTCGAAAATATAATTATCTATAAGGCTATTACATTTTACATTTATACTTAGTTATATATGCAAAATTGCTTATCCGAATAGCCGCAGATGTTTTTTACTGGTTCAGTGGGCATTATGCAAAAGGCTTTCCAGACTGAAGTAATGACCTACCTAGATGACCAGTGAACCTTGACTTTTGGCTGAATATCTTAGAAGATAAACTTTTTCCGTCCTCCTGGGTTTGGTGACCTAAAAGGCACACTTGACTAACTTTACGTCCGTGATTTGCATATTTTTAGCTATCTGAGTACCCAGTCAGTACTTTTGCGAAGTTTCTTAGACGCCAGTCCAGTCATAAAATTATTTTAATGTTTGTTCGAAATAATTAAAATTGAAGGAAAGTCAGAAGACATGATACAATATAAAGAGGCTCGAGGGAAAGACTAATCAGAATATTTTATGTAATCTGAAAAACATTTAGAAAGAAAGAAAAGAAAGAAAAATTGTTTATTCTGCACAAAAAAAAAAAGTTTGACAATGTTGTTCATATAAATCTACTCTTTATACCCGTAAAAGTACCCTATTTAAACTAGATTATAAACTTTCTGTGTGCCATCCAAAACCGTTCAGTCGTTTTTGCATCAATCCAGAACATACAGACAAACGGAAAAAAATCTTCGTAACCATTTTATTAAAAGTGTAGATAGTATTAACTGAACTAAAACATATGGATAATACCTAAAATGGGGAAACTCTCTTAGAAACTGAAACCTTAAAAGACCAATTCAGGAGTAGCTGAATGTTCAAAACCCAGCCAAACAGCGCTGATTAGTTTCCTTTGAAAGAACTAAATATTGGAAATACTTTTGAAAGCTTCGCTTCTAGAAGCAATTGACCTAAATACCCATATACAACCTATTGATTTTGAGAAAATTGCATACGCCATAGGTAATCGCAAATCCATCTCAAGGTCCGTAATTCGCGTGTATCATGAATTTATATCTTTGCTTACAAGGCACTAAGTGCCACGTGCGGAAACAATGGAAGTACACGCATCGAAGCCCTACTGGTGTCGAACAAGATTGTGAACGAGGGTCAGAGTTTACTCGTGAGCCACCGGGTATTTTTAAACTGTGATCTTGTAAACGTTTTTATAAAGGCAAGAGCATATGACAGCATTCGGACGCAGCGCATATAGAAAAAAATAATAAAAATAAAAATTATAAAATAAATATGAATACAAAAAGGCCAGTGCGGGCCCGCCTGTAGAATATAATGGAATAGGATACTTTTTATTGTTCACCATAACAAATGTAGTGCTCGATGGTTCATACAAAACCTAAGAATGCAATTGGTTGATGGCATGGATTTGATGGCGTGGATGGATGACCGTTTGATGGCAATAGGTTCGCCCCGTATTACATGGGTCAAATATAACTGGTGAAATGTGGGTGTACTTGTACACCTCTGCCCAATCCTTCGGGGAAAAAAACCGTGATGTTAAAGTTTAGTCAGAACCTATTTCTATTTCTGGAATGACTGTACCTAATCCTTGCGGTCTAACAATTTATATGGTGCAACAATTAACCTCAGTGCAACCCGTGCAACAAATAACCTTTTGCAATATCCTCAAATCAAGATTTCTAAAAACACTGCCATGCATGATAAACAGACCAATCTCCTCATCTGCGAAGCAATAAAAACACTTCTTATATAATAGGCAAAAAAGAAATAACCTAGACAAAAGGGAACGCAAATATGCGTTCCTACAGCGATCAGGAACGTCATTTCACGTCATAAATCTCGTTGATCCCTGCAAGAGATCAACCCGGTACAACAGGGATGATGAATGTGTATTTTTTACCAAATTTATATTTCAGCTCTAGAGAATACGCAGCGTAGAGAATATGCGTTTCGTAATGGAGAAAATTTTGCGTTTTTTGGATTGTGGTAATCTTTACGAATTGTTTTCCTTTTAGAATAAGTACCTAAGCGAATTTATTTTTATGAAAATCTACAGGGAACAGCATCCGAACAAAATATTAATGGTTTAAGCGTTTTTCAAAATTATGATCCATTTCCATCCACTGCTGGGTAGGGTACAACCTCGATCTTGTACACAATGAAATAATGTTATAGTTCAATTGCATTGAACGGTGAGCAAAATTACTATGCTCACCGATCAATATAATGGAATTGCACAATAATATAAATGACAAAATATTGCCTAAATACCAAGCTGAAATAGAATGACATGATAAACAATAAAACACAGACTAAATAACCATGATTAGATTAGTAAACTATCGATTTCAAATGATTAGCAAGCTTGACGTATTAACGCAAAAAATATGATGCAAGTCGAAGAAGGATGACAACTAATGAC
The DNA here is from genome assembly GCA_947522985.1 of Lithophane socia. Lineage (NCBI taxonomy): Eukaryota > Metazoa > Arthropoda > Insecta > Lepidoptera > Noctuidae > Lithophane > Lithophane socia. The sequence continues at coordinate 7,360,437 of OX383267.1, forward strand.
TGCTGTTTTTTGCACTCAATCCTTTTGACATTGCCTATCCTCTTAAGTAAAGCAAGGGATACACAGACGGTCATGACAATGTGAACAAAAAAAATGTTGTTTAACATTAATCATCCTAAGTTATAACTTAAACACGTTCTTAGACCATTTCGAAGTAACATTTGTACCAGGAACCGTAATGACGCACAGAAAGCGGACGAACGGAGATTTTTCTGCAATGATTCTCTTTATATGTAAATTTTTGAATCATAATCCATTGTGGGAATTGCGTATGGGATTGTATGGTGTATGGTTAGCAAAGAAATATGTTAAGATAGACAATTATAATGTAATTATCATTAGCATATTCATTACATTCATATCATAATCATTACATAAATATTCATTACATAAATCTGGCAAAACTGATCGGAAAATCTATATACCTACATTCTTAATTTCGATCCAATAGGAAATGTATTTAAGACGTTGGCAAAAATAAATTCTGATCGCAAAGACTTTAAATTGTCTGGCACTCTTCTTGTATTTACAAGCATTCGGATTTGCATGAATTTGTTAACACCTAACCTAACCTAATAATTGTTTTGTTAACTTAGATTTTAGCATTGATATTCCAAATCCTACCATTTAAAAAAAGTTCTAACCATTAAAGCAAATGACAACAAAAGTCAACGAAGTCGACCTTAACATAACAGAAACTAGTTTTAAATTCAAATATCACGTGTTATGTACCTGCCGATGTCATTCAATTAAAAATGCAAATGTATGGAAATTATATTGGAAGTACGCAAGCAAAATTAAGTATGTAGTTAATTTGTTGTTGCTAACCATACACTTTGCAGTCTCGCAAAAGCAAAGGGCTTCTGCGAAAAGTTCTGCTAAGAAAACTTGATGAGTAAAATTAGTTATAAGAAGCGCTGAGTTTGACTATTTATAAGTTTGCCGGTAAGGCAAGAAGTACTTGCGGTTTCCAAAAGAAATATGATTCGTCATCTATTTTTGTTCCTTTATTAAAACTTTGACTGGAGGGTTCAAGACAGTCAGGTGGTAGGATATGCTTTATTAACTTGATTGACTAAGAAAGTTAGCATAAAAACTTTTTCTTGAAAACTATCGTAAAATATCGCCTTATCATTTAATATTAGTGACTTGAATAAGTATTATTATAATCTTGTATTTTTGTTTGTAGGAATTCGTTATTTGTGAGGCATGGGTAAGGTAGTCTAAATCAAAGAAAGAAGGTAGGTATGTACAAAGTAATTATTAAATAAAAAACTCATTATTTAAATGGTCTGTATAATCGGGTAGGTATTTAAATATCTTTTCCTTAACTACATCGAAACGGTGCTATCGATCTTATAATCGTTGCTGTAAAACTTTGTGAGGAAAGGCAACCACGTGCGGACATACACTTAAGAAAAGACGCAGGATGCACCACCCAGGGAAATACAGTGAAGGCTGTTACCAACGTTACGCATGACGTGTAGTGTAGAGCCTATTTAGAATACTATGAGACAAGCATAAGTAATGCAACAATGACTAACAATACTGGCACGACGTAATTTCCCTTTCTTTTCACCTCCGCAACAAACCCGACATTATGTCAATACTTTAAAGGCATTTCGTCATCGCGATAAGGAAAAAAGAAATCAAACATCAGAATAAAAATAACACTTATTAATAACGCTTTCCTGGAACGATCGATATTATGCAAAATACAAGGCACCATTTATAACAGCGAAGGCCGTTCGTAGAGTGAGTCATACTTGAATTGGGGCATTTCGTTCTATGGTTCACGTACTCATATAGTAAGGCGGGGTAATTGTTCGTGACTAATATTAGAAAATGTACTAATTTTACTGCTATTGTATAGTAGTTTTTGTGAACCTTGAACTTTTGTATGAATCATAGATACAGATTTTAGATTGCTACTGTTGTTTGGTTTTTAAATTATTTTTATCAAAGTGAGTCAGTTGGGGTAGGTTAAAAGTTAATGTTATGTAGGTAAGATTTAAAGATTTATCGGTTAATTGACATATATGACATATATGACTAATAATCAGGAAATGGTTAGGTATTACCGAAGATATTGGAAGATAACCCGTATAGGTATAGATTATATAGAATCTATTCTTGACTACTAAAAACCTTGATTGATTTGTCATGTTATGAATCAAGCGATTTTATTGGACTGAAGATCAAACTCCAAAGATCAAGTTCCAGCTAGTGAATTGGCGCCCAATAGCACATGAATTTATGTACTAGCTACATCATAATATTAATACTCCACGATTATAAAATCGATCGCTTAATTGGTCTAGTGGTCGCTATTGTTGAGCACGAGGTCTTTGATTCCAAGGTCTGGCAAAGTATTATTGGGATACTACCAGGATTTTTTCAGTAGCAGCCTGGAGCCTGGATTTGTGCCCGGTTGATGGCAATAGGCTTTCCCATTATATAGGACTTAAACATAACCGGCAAAATGTAAATATACCTATACTACATAAATATACACCTCTGCGTCATAATCAACCTATAAGGTTCCCACTGCTGGGACACAGGACTCCTCTCTGTGAGAGAGAGTGGGCCTTATGTAATTCACCACGTGGGCCCAGTGCGGGTTGGAAGATGTCACATATCTTCGATTTTTTGGTTCTAGGAAATGCCGGTTTCCTCACGATATTTTCCTTCCCCATTTTAAGAGCAATGGTGATAAAATAATGTACTCAAAGTAAAGCACCTGTGGTTCGTAACCACTGGGCCACCTCTGCCTCCTTCGAGGAAAAAAAGACATAAAATATGTTACAACATCGAAATCTTATCCTGGCCTTGCAAATATTCACACACTGATAGCATAATGATGAATGTTACAAAACGTACCAATTTCACAGCTACTTTACAAGTTTTTGTTATGTAAAACCTTGAACTTTTCATATGACTCACAGATAGAGGTTTTAGATTGTTACAGTTATTATAGTAAAAAGTGCCTGTATTTATATTGCGTGATTTGGTTGGGGTAGGACTTAGTCACGTCAGGAAATAGTTTCCGATGTAGTCACTTCTTTGTGACTAAAGATTAATATTGTCATCTGTATCTAGAGTTTTATAGCCTTGATTGATTCATCGACACAGATTCATTGAATCACATTTATGACAAGATGACGTGGTTGCGTCAATTTCAGTTTTTATTGTAGGAGATTAGAAGCTCAATTCCCGTTAATAAAGACATTCAAAATCTATAGTCACACAATCTCGTCGTAGCGACAATAAATGTCAAAAAGGTAAGAAAGAAAAATGCGTTAATGTAAGAAGTTAATTAATTCAGGCGTGACTTTGTGGAAATCCATTATAAAATACAATAGACGTAGATATATTTAGTAATCTATTCCGCTTAACTATTTCAAGAGTCATAAAAACCCTGTAAGAAATCGACACGATCGTGATTCACCTCTCAACGAGGAATCCTCAGGATGACGATTGACCAGTCGCGAACCCAAACACGACGTGTTGCCAGTTAATATTCTGTTTTCTTTTTTATGTGATTAGTGACTAACTTGGTGTCTTAACTTGTTAGTTAATATTTAGGTGGGTCAAATTTTGCAAGATGAATTAAAACCACTACCTCGTATCTCACGGAGTTTACTGAGTTTTTTTACTGATTGAGACTGAGATTAGACTGTGAACGTTCTTTAAATTCATATTATTATAAATTCATAATATTATAAATTCATAATAAGTATTAAAAATTCATAATATTATAAATTAGAGCCATAGTTTAGAATTTATTACGGAAGGTTGATGTGTATAATAAGCTAATGTTAAGGTTGAATATGGCTAAGAAGTCTCGATGTTTAATTTTTAAATAATTATAACTACACTATTGTATTAGGTAAGCCTGTGATGATAGTTGTATGTGTTTTAAATAAATAAATAAATAAATAAATTACGGAAATTGTTTTTAAGGAGTTATCGAAAAATGGAAAGGTATTTAAAAGCATAAGGATCTACTTCTATTTTAACCGGAAGAACAAAGGAATCTACCCGAAATAAATATTTAAAACCAGTGAAATATAGGTCATATTCCGATTTGACCTCATACAGGTAATCGATATGATTCTAAATAAATACACGTACATATGTGTATCGGTTTGTACGTATATAATATGTATGTATATCACGTATATTTCCGCATCGTGGATATAAAAATTATATGGCTCGAGTTTATGGCTCTTCACTTGATTTATACGATTATGGTTTAAATAAAAATGGCGCAATGGTTTAGAATAGGATAGATTAACTACTTTTGTGATAGCTTTAAACACTTTCAGATATGATACCTATGTTACACCCTTTCATGACCTAGAGGGGTCGATGTTAGCCTCCAGTCTCATACTTGTACGATAGTTGTACAATTCATTTTCAGTACGAAAATGAACATACAAGAGTAATTTTCATAATCGATAGTCCCTTTAATATCAAGTACGGGTAAACACGTCCGTACGGGAAATGGGCAAAGCTCAGATATAATCTACACATGCAAAATTAATTCAACAACAATAATTAAGCAGCAAAGCCAACAGAAAATTACTTATTCATAAAATTAACATTACATATTGCAATTTCGCCATTTGTACCTATACCTAAATATATAAAACTGACGTATACTTCAATAAATAGCCCAGGCTATTTACATATATTAGGAGGCTCGCAATACTTCAGACACGCAACTGAAGCACGCACGCCTGAAATAAATGATGTTTAGCAATATAGGCTGAAGTAGCTCTCTTCAGTTTATCGTTTAGACGACGCAAGTCTTGATTTCTAATATAAATTCCAAATATATACAAATAAAAGTATAACTGGCAAAATAACAGCTTTTTACCAAATGCATATGAAAATACGGTAACCATAATATTTTTTTGTTAAATTTTTGTGTGTTTGGCTGTTTGTTCAGACTAATTTCCGAAACGGCTGCGTTTTACAACCCTTGTATTAAGGATAAAGTAAATTTATTTCTGAAACAAAAGGTTTAAACGTCAGATACATATTTCTACATCTAATAATCTTTATAAATAAAAATAAAAATTAAATGACGTTCGTTAGTGGCGCATCACTTGAGAACGCCAGATCGATATGTTTTTTTTTTGTTTTAAAATGTTCGTAATATTCCGACTAAGGGATATTTTTTCTATGGGATTTTTGTATTAACTATTATCTGTCTGGAGAGGAAAAGATCTGTCGGGTAAGCTAGTAAAAAATAAGGTAGGTATTTTTGTTGTGTGCAACTAGATATCTGGCAAGCTTTTTCCTTCCGCCTTCCGGTATCAATCTTCCGTACCAATGCTTTTCTGGAATAGGGAAAATTTAATAAAATCATTTATTTATTTGAAATCACTGACTAACCGACGTAAAGCTATAAACATATATTTTTTATTTTAAAATTATAAATTAAATAAAAGTTTACATTCTAGCTTCTTCTTTCTTTTTACTAGACATTTTCGGACTAAAAAACAGAGTTATAAAGAACTTTCTTCATGTTTCTCTACCTTTAAAACAGGAAAGGTTTAAACATTGCGTGCTCAGGCACGGAATAATTTGCATGTTAATGAGTACCTACAGCTATGTGGACAAAACGTATAGTACACAATTCGCCATGATTTAAAATAGAAGAATTATCCAAGTCGCGTTTTGCATGCTCGAGTGACGCAGGGTTGTTTAAAGTTTTAACTACTCGTAATTACGTACTTAAACCATTTTTTGTTTTAACACCATATTTCTGTTTTCCTTATAAACTTAAATATTTGAATTGTGTGATTTCTGTTTTTTTTTTCCTTATTTATTTACCCAAGATCCGGATTAAAAATGGTTAAGGGGGATGCGCTAGGGTTGCCCGCGAAATTCAAATTTTCTTACGTTTTTTGCAATTTGCAGGTCAGTATCAGGTTTTATGTTGATCTAAATATTATTAGCGCTCGTAACAAATATGGATTTACAGAATTATAAACATTAAAATCAGCAATACAACTCTCTAAGTTCATGAAAGTGTATTGAATGACTATTTCATGAAATCATGACATTTGGCACAACCTGATACTGACCTGCAAAAAACGTAAGAAAATTTGAATTTCGCGGGCTACCCTAGCGCATCAACCTTAAGGAGTAGAAAAACCAAGCGTTTTCAATGCAGGTTGGATGGTACATCAAAATAAAACGATCATCCCGGCTATTCGTCACGGGCTCTTTCACGGTTTTCCGGTCTTCGAAATCTGCTAATTCATTGAATTTTTCCCACCAAAAATTCACCATAGTTTTGGCTCTTTAAGCATTCACGAAGGTAAATTCATAAAATTTTAGAAAACTACTCAGTCATTTAAAACTGGTATTGAAAAAAAAGCAAATATGTACGTAGAACGAAGCGAAAATCAACGCAGACTGTATTTACTCAACTGTTGTAAACACACAATCCTTTTTGACGTCCGCGCCTTCACAATGCAACATCGCCTTTCTTTTTGTCCCACCAACCACTTTCAATTTCATTCATTGTAAACCGCTCTATGCAGCATTTTTCCTTTAAATTTTCGCTACAAAATTTATTTACACCGCTTTAATCGAAGTGTCCGCGTCACTTCGGAAGGTAGACGGGGGACAGTAAAGATAAATACCACTATCTCGACTTAATGGCTTTCTGTCTTATGTCTAAGAAGGGTGTCCATCCGAGCCGAGTCAGGTCAGCGAGACTTTGATTTGTCTTCGTTATGTCGACATATCTGTTCACGCGTACAGAATTTTGATCTCCGTATTCAATTTATCGAGCACTCTGTGGTTGTATTAGGTAATTGAATGGGAACCATTTGTCGTAGGCTTTTGTCATTAGGCCTTTTATATCCTTTCTTCATTCATCTATGGGCGAGAAGAAATATCGAGTAAATCACAGTCACTAGTTTTCTCGCTCGATGTAAGAATCGACTGAGGGAAATTGGGTATTTAGAGGCGCTCCGAGAAAATGGGTGAGGAAATTGTCACTTTCTACACTTGTTGCATTTGAAGCAATAAAATACACACACGTCTCACGACAAAACATCTTGCTTGGAGTAATTTTGTGGAAGGAAAATAGTGATTCACACTATGTGTTACTCTGTGTAAATCTATAAATATTTATGTTCCAACTTGATTTTATTTTCCCTCTCACATTTACTGTTAAATCCATTGGTCAATTCAGACTATATAAATTCCCTTTTATATGCCAAGTGGGTGCTGTTATAGTGGCGTCATACTGAATAAATATTCCTCAAGCATAACATACTCAAATATTTAAAACATGTACGCCGTCTCCATCGCGAGCAGGGCTATTTCACACTACTTGTTTTCTCGCGAACAACATTTATACTCAAGACTTATGCGAACCGTGTGCAGGGTGCATTTTTCTGGCTTCTATTATTCACCGGCACAATAGAATATAGACTTTGTTATTTAAGTGTTAGGGATGAATTTAGTTTGTTCACGATAAAACAAATAAGTCACCGTCGTCACCTGAGCAAACGTTGCGGGGCCCCACAACAAGTTTATATCAATTTTCTACCGAGTGCGTCTGGATGGTGGAAAACACTTAGCCGTGGATGTGAGCCTTTACGTTCTTTTAGAATAAAACAGTTTTATTCCTTCCAGTACACTTTGAGAAGGTAAATTAAAAAAAATACAGAAAGACGAGATTTATTTGCGTCTGAGGTTTTATATTTTTATGAACCACTAGCTTTTGCCTGCGGCTTCGGTCGCGTGGAGGTCGGAAATGATCCTACGGGAACATACTTCCGGGACAAAAAGTATCAATATCAAAGTAATAACTGATCTGTGTGGCCATCCAAATCCATTCAGCCGTTTTTGCGTGATTGCGTAAAAAACTTTCAAACATACAAACTTTCACAATTATAATATTGGATTACTATGATAGTTGGATTTATTAACGCTTCGCAGGACAAATCAACGTTCTGAATAAGTTATTTTATGAATATATACCTAAGTTTATTTGATAATCCGTTTGCGAGGTATAAACTTGACATAAAAGTGAGATTAAACATGGAGATAAAAACCCTTATATGATATGAATTTACCTACTTTAAATAAACAACGTCAAATGAGTCATTTTAATGAATTGTTTGTACGTGGGGGAAATGTTTGTTCGTCGTCTTCTCTCATACATTTGTACTAACTAAGATATCCACATTATACATATTTTACGACTGTCGTTACTATAGTAACGTAGATTCCCAGATACCTAGATATAATATTTGGTTATAACTTTGTTCACATTGATTGGATTCGGTGTAGTACATAAACCAATTTGCTAAGTAAACAATTTTGGCGAGCGTCTTGTAAACATAGGCGTATCATAACATAATGTATTAGCAGAGAAAGTGTTCTTTTGTTTATGTCGTTTTAAAAAGATGGAACCTATATGCAAATAAATGATCTTTAGAAATAAATAAAATAGACCCTTCAATTTTATTTGTTTCTTAAAAAAATTTATAACAGATTTTCACTAAATGCTAAAAGAAGGTCAGTAACTTATAAAAAAAATAAAAAAAATTGTCTGTGTCTCTCTATTTGTTCCGGCTAATCTCCGAAACGGCTGGACCGGTTTTGACGGGACTTTCACTGGTAGATGCTGCTGAGCTGATATTATAAGGAGTAACTTATGCTTCTTTTATTTTAGAAAAATTCACGCAGGCGAAGCCACTGCCAGCAGCTATTTTTGACAAAAAAAGATCTTTGGCATTTATTTTTTCTAAAAACTTCTTGCATTTTCAGCTAAAATATTCTGAGTTTTTCAGCTGTAAATACAAAATATCTTCTCTTTTACATCTTATTTACATAATACATAAATTATAATATCGAGTTCTTTGCATATCCAATGTATACGTTGGTATAAAGTAAGCAAACAAAAGCGTAAAAGTAAATTGGTAGGTATCTATAGATACCTCGTCAATATACAATATTCTGCCGACTTTTACGACACTATTCATATATTGTGACGTAATACTTCAAGTAGGTATATACAGGGTGTTTCTAGATTCTTGTAATTCCTTAAACAGCTACTGATAGGTCTACTGCTACTTATTAAAAAAAAAACCCAGCACGGATTGCAAAAGTGTTAGCAAAAAATATATAAAACATTTATTGTATTAAAAACGTTTCACCTGATGGATACATTCCTGGAAGCGTGACATATCAATTGGATTAAACGGGTAACTTAGTAAAAAAATCCTCATACAGGTTTATCCAATATTACCAGTGAACCATGACTTCTAATGGAATTACGTATAAAACATCCTGTAGACACCTACGATAGCAACGAAGGTACTATTTTTCGCCGAAAAGGATATTTTGTTTGTCAGACAAACAAGTTGTCCTTGATTGGGGACGAACCGAGTTCGGATGAAAATCCTTGGTGGATTTTTTTCATGTTTGTTTTGTCAACAAGAATAAGCGTTTCGCTACGATTTCGTGAGACCGCATTTCAACGAAGACTTATGGAACGATTATTGTTATTGGGACGTTGTAAGTGGTTGCTTTAGTGCCTATAATTTTATGGAAAATATAGATATTTTCTTGGTATTTCGGGATTGTTGGTAGAGTTCTCTTAGTCGTGATATTGTCGTGATACTAGTTAGGTTGTACAGTTGTAGGTATAGTAGGGGAACTTACAAGATGCTGAGTGCTATGTTACAGACTAGGTGTGTTAAAAAAATACACCGTTGTATATAAAAAACATATAATAAAAATGTAATAAAGTAAAAAATTAAGGGGTGTCCATACAAGAAATGTGTTTTCTTCGGCGTTTTTGGCTAAATATTGTATCTACGGTGCGCGGTGGTACAGTACCCTTCGTGTTACAATTGACCGCTTTTTTATTAAGTCACATGGAAATGACTTGAATTTAAAATAGCAGTCCACTGCTGGACATAGGCCTCTCCAATTGCACGCCAATCAGCTCGATTCCCGGCAACTCTCAACCATTTACCAGTCACCCTTTGAGGATCGTCGCTCCACCTAGCCTGAGTTTGCCGATTCGCGGTCTCTACTCAAGAACACGTTTTACGGCTAATATGGCCGGCCCATGGCCACCTCAGCTTGCTTATTCTGTGAGCTATGTCGACAACTTTGGTTCTCTGCCGGATAACCTCATTCCGGACGAATTTGAATATTACACACAAATCAATTCCTTGATTTAAATATGAATGCACGTGTTCCCAGTATGCATAAAATTTCAACGATAGAATGACCTTAGTAATTTAGGTATCACGTGCGTATTTGGACTATATAGTTTAATTGTAGGTACCTTAAATACGCGAGACAGACTAGAGGATCTTCACTTCTGAATTTAAAATATAAGTGTGAATGAAGACCTTTAAAGTAGCAAGTATTTAATACCTATTTATAAAGGTCAAGACACTGACTTTCTGGTCACACAAACTACCTATACAGTATGCAAGGGTAAACACCGTTTTCACTCAAACCATGGGTAATTAAAAGATTTTAAAAAGTAAATATCCGTCACTGTCCCGATACTCATGGATACGTGTTCGAGAGAGTTGCGAAACAGCTGACGGCCGGTCATGTAACGTCTCGCGCGCCCCGCCCGCCCCCGCCAACCGCCGGCCGCCGTGTTGAGACGCAAGTTCGTTACCCTTGCCTGTAGGGTGAAATATTCTTGTAGAAAAATGTAGATTTTCTTTAAAAAAAAAAAGTTTTATTTTTCCATTGATTTTACGTTCTATAAATGAAACCAAACCACTGGTTTCAAGGATGACGGTGTTTACACTTACACCCTGTATACTACTTTCCACCGCTTCAATAATTCCGCTGAACATTACCAGACCATAAAACTCCTAAAAAACAAATAAAAATCTTTGTCCCACAAAATTAGCCCTGCAAAAGCCGACAGCACATTTCAGAACTGCATTTTATCGTCTATAATGCATGTCATCAGTACCTGTTAAATAAAACTTTGCTAAAGCGTTAAAATGCTCGTCATTTACTTTTAATTTTCTACTATCAACGTTGCGGCGCATCTAAATTATCATTTACTTTTAGGGTTCCGTAGAGAAAAGGGAATGTTAAAACTCCAATTTAATTAAATTTATATTTGGGTCTATCGTGTGAATGCTGATTCTGCGAATGTTTTCCAAAAAAAGATATACGGGATTCAAGTTTGATTTCCGTACATCGTTTCCGGAAGAAAAAAATAAAAATCAGCCCAGCCATCATGATGAGTGGAAACCTTCTTGTCACAGTCATGACGTGCAGCTGCCTACTATATTTGTTTTAAACTCTAGATTATATAAATCTAGATCTATTTTGTTTAATTTGTCTGATTCAATGATATTATATTTACAGATATGTTATACACTCGCAAAACAACCGAAAAAAGTGTTCCGCGCAGCAGCGGCACACATACCCACGTTTCATTTATTTTACATTCCACTACAAGTAAAAACGTTACAATTGGAATGTTTTCGAGTCTTCACGATTGCGCGCTTATAACATATCTGTTAATATAATATCATAGGTCTGATTACTCTTTTTGTATGCACGTGTTTCTGTGACAAATAAAACTATTTTTCTTTCTGTCTAGTAGGTAGTTAAAATTCTGCTATGAATAATAAAAACAACTTGTCTATGACACTATGTTTTGACAGCAGTGATAGATAACGTAAATAATGGCTGATGGGTTGTTTATTGTCGATTGAACTTTGATAGACATTGTTTATGCGAAGTGAACCATGGACGATGTAAAACGACAAGAACCCATGTTGGCTACACTATACTGTGAGTAAATATTTACAAACGTTTAACTTTTCAAATTGCCTTTTTTTTTCATATATAAAATATAGTCATGAGTAAAAAAATATGCCCATTAAAAACCAATTACTTACTAAACCATTATATAAAGATTCCTTAGTTTACAATAGATTCGTGCTTCACGATTGTATAGTGTCGTTCCAGCGACAATTATATGCAAGTGGCCGTTAAAGCAATTGAAACTTTTTGCGTCTGTTGCAGCCATATTTAATAGTACCGTGTACAAAAGAGGTATGCAGGAAAACGATTATACTGGTACCCTTCTTTTAGGGTTGGGACATGTTCAGTTTTTAAAAAACTTAAATATGTGATGTTATATCAAAGTATCTAATCATCGCGACGGCAACGATTGAATCTTATCAAAACGAATAAAACCTTATTCTGGTACAAATAAAAATAGGTATATACAGTATGTTATCTAGCGAATGGCGTTTCCGTTAACCTGCAATAATATAGCGTCCAAACAAGCAAATAAAATTAACAATTAAAAAAACAAGGTTTTTTATTTTTATAGTAAAATATTCACAAAAAATATTAAATTGATACGGAAAAGTAACACTCTGTACACGCACACTTGTCTTTCTACGTTGAAATACAAGTGTGCTTGTACAGAGTGTTTCTTTTACGTATCAATTTAATAGTATTGTGAATATTTCACAAAAAAAATTTTGCGTGTTTGGACGCTATACCTACTATTGCGGGTTAACGGGAACGCCCTTTATGATTTAACATACTGTATAAATATAATATATAGTTAGGATTAGGATACCTACTCAGCCAATTATGTATCCGGCATGCCTAATTACTAATCCTCGATTTCCTGTTCTACAATTCTTCCGCCTTAATATTCATAACTAGCAGATGACGTATAAAATTAGAGCTAAAGCTTAATGATATGCTGCTTTTAGTTCCTCGAACTCACTTAACACATATCCGGCATAATTTGGTCAGTCAGTTGGTTAGCACCATGCAAGTTCTTAGAATTTTATGACAGACACTAAATAACTAAATTATGATGTCATTCAAAATGACCAAATTGGTGTTTTGTGTCATGTGTTTTGGCTAACGTAAACCTCCCAACGTTTTGAATAGGCATACGTTTCATACATCATTCACATAATATATTTTAGTATTATTTCAAACTGGACAGTTCGCAAAAACAATATAATTAATTTAATAAAAAACCGGCCAAGTCCGAGTCGGACTCGCGCACGAAGGGCCATGTCTGTACCATTATCTATAAAAACGGCAAAAAAAACACGTTTGTTATAGCCGATCCCCCTTAAATATTTATGTTATTCTGTTTTTTAGTATTTGTTGCTATAGCGGCAACAGAAATACATCAACTGTCTAACTATCACGGCTCATGAGATACAACCTGGTGACAGACAGCGGAGTCTTAGTAATAAGTTCCCACTTTGGGTACGGAACCCTAAAAATGACATGGGTTTTCGCAGACTTAATTGAAAAGCATTGGCTTTCCTCGCCAAATTGTAAAGCGTCAGTTTGCCAAACAAAAAACATCTGGTGTTGAATGACATTGACATTTCAAAACTTTTTTTTCCGCAACCCTAGCTCCGAGGCGAGGAAACATACTCATAGTGCCAATTCGCCACGTGACGGTTCCCGGACGATTTCGATACGAGCTTTTTACTTAGCTACTATGGAGATAATGCTCTTTCTATGTCCTTTTTTACACTGTGAAGTTGAGTGATTATTTTTGGGATCGAAGCTTTTCCACTTTTATTTGTTTAGAAAGAAAGAAAGAAGAAAGGAAGAAAGAAAATAAATTTATTTGACCCAAGTAAGGCACACAATATTTATAGAAAAAACAAAGAAGTTAGTTTAGTAATTTTGAAGCAAGTTTAGTAATTTTTTATAGCATAAAAAGTTACAAGTGAGGCTTTTTAATTTCTTCATCGCTGTTATGTGGTGGAAAGGAAACTTCACGTAACAGCAATGAAAAGTAATTATGAGTTTGTAAACTCCGAAGTTTTCTTGCGTGTAAGCAAAACTTTGAAATGTACAACATTGTTGTGTGTAATACTTGAAAGTAATGTGTTGTACAATGTCTTACATTACCTACACTTATAACATTGTAAGAAATGTTTAAACAGCGGAAACTCCACAAACACAGAAGGTACATTATTTACCCCTTTGCATGCTCGAAAAGCTTCTGTTTGTCTGTTTCCCTTCGCCCCTCAAAAGCCAAACAATCAATTGCTGGGCAAAAAGCCTGGAGTTAAGGCAACCCGACGCCATGTACCAAAAAGGCAGTGTCTGCACTAGTTAACACGACGGGCTGGAATACAACACGAAAATAAAATATATTTTCGAGCAAACAGTTTCCAGCAATTTAGCAGTCGTGTCGCAGCCGAGCTGGGCAATTTCACCAATTCCCTTCTATGTTAGCCCTTGGTAACAAGCGAGCGTTAATTGAAAATGGAATTTTTCCCACCTAATCCGGCTCTGTTCGTTCAATCGGCAGATCTTAATACATAGTGCGAGGTGAGTTGTAATTGAATTCAATTGATTATTTTGCCGTTTGGTGTTGGATCGTATTTATTTACTGGTCTCGCCGAGAGAATTTTAGTTGGAAGCCCAATTCAATTATTTTTACTGGGAATTAAATTAGTTATTGCTCACTGGTTCTGTTTTCAAATGTGTACGCAATAAGTGTTTGGAATTTCATGAAATTGTTTGTTCACAAATAGCGAATTTGGGTTTTACTTATACGTATTCGGGTACATTATTTTTATTGATCAAATAACGAATATTCGGTGTTTATAAATAACTATAAGCCTTTGTTTTGCATACTGTACCTATGTTCAATCAAGTGTCATACTTCATAATGTTGGTAATGTGACACCAATCGGAATGTATTCAATAATATTTTATTTTACTTACAACATTGTGATATTTTCTACGGAATATGAACTAGGAATTTTATTCATAACTGCACTTTGAAAACTTCTTTGTCGTAGGCACTAACTGGATTTATGTTTATTCCGCACATGGTTTTATTAAGTTATTCAAAACTTATTGAAACAAGAGATAAAATATAAACAAAATACTAATTACAATGGTCCTTCTAAAACGAGATCTTGGTAATTGGATAGTTTCTTGTTTACACTTGTACTATTATGCTTCTGTGAATACGGAGATCCACAAGAAAATAGATAAATTATTTCATGCTTTGAAACCAGGATTCTTTACAGTGAGTATTAAAGAGTATTTTCTTTGCAAGTATCAGACCTGTATTTTGGGAGCATACTTACTTATTCATGATACCAACTGACTTCACACAAAATTAGTTTTAAATCATCTAAGTATTTGTCTGAATACCGTTTTGAATTACGGATTAAACGAGAAAAATTTAAATCTGTATACGTTTGCAGCATCCTCCCCATACTTGAAAGCCCAACAGTACTCGAGTCCGCCAGTTTTATTGGCACTAATAAAATCATTCATTCGAATAATTCGGAGATGAGTTAACCGTACTCCTGCGAGCTTTAACAGGAGTTTAAGCAACTTTCTACTAAGCATAATAATTTATTAAGTAGGTAGGTACAACGTTCTACATAGCGTTCGCGTTGGTGGTCTCAGACGTGATCAATATTTTGATGTTGTAAACAGACTAGTTAGATAAAACTATATGTACCTATTGGGAAAGTCAGACCTCTCTGGCTCACAAAGTTAGAACAACTTTTGGCGAAATAGTTATTCGCCTCTCCAACTTTTAGGCTACATTGAATATAATAATATGGTGATGGACTGGTTGATGAGAGAGTACGAGTTGGAGGTCGTGGGTTCGAACCCAGCTAGGCGCTTTACTATATGTAAATAGTTTCATCACCAGTGCATTCAAAAATGAGGAAGGAAAACATCGTGAGGGAACCGGCATGTCGTAGAACCAAAAAATCGAAGACATTTGAAATCTACCAGCCCAGTGGCTCGTGTGGTAGATTACAGCACACTCCCTCTCGAACAGAGTGTGCCCTGTGTCCACATATTAGGCCTGTAACCCAGAAGGGTCACAGGCCTAATCTGTGGGCACATGATAGGCTGATTAGCTATGCTATTTGGACTGGTACATACTTTTTAGTCAAAATTTTTGGTGAATTAGTCATTGCATGGAAACCTGGTCTTTTGAAACCAGTGTGTATCAGTCACCTGGAAATAGTAGGTAAAATCGTTCACTATTTCCCTGCGTCACAGCACGTCAATCCCTTGCAGATTTCAAAATCATGACAGAAAGCAATATTTTAAGTGCACATAAATACATAATAATAACCGGTTTTATGACCAGTACATCCAGACTTAGTCATCCAAATTAATCATAAAATATAATCATGTTTTTGTAGGTTTTTCTGATTTTTATTATAAAGCACGATATTTTATTATTAAAGTGTGAACTACGAAGTTTTACGTTGTGAACTTAAAAGAACCGTGATTTTTACTGAAGTATTTATATTTAAAACTGTTAAACTGGACGTTCCGATAAAGTTTTAAATACTTACCCTCCGAATACTTTTTAAATTCCGAATGGAATTTCCGATTTCTATTATAGCAGAACATGATCACAAATCCTTTAGGTAGGTAACTGGTGGTGTATATTGCAACAGCCCTCTTGCACCAATATTAGGGAGCGTTGTGTTCGTAATGGACATTGTTGAGCTATCATTGACCCTACATGTAAGAGGATACAATAATTCACTTTATGACTATGCGAGATATATTTAGATTTAGGTACAGTATTGATTGTAAACAGAAGTGTTAGGGGAGGAAGTTAGGTAGGTAAAATATATATGGTCGTATTAAAAAAAAACTGATTTCACAGAAAAATAATAGGCTTCTGAAAAGAATCGTCCTCAATAGTTATTATTTAGAATTTCAAAAAATGTAAACTTCAAAATGTTTATGCGTCGTGAAAAGCATTTTAATACAAAAGAGATTATATTGTGACATAAAGCCATTTTTGGTAAATAATCTATTCCTGTATACTCTGTACTAGTTCCCATAAATCCAAGATAACAAAATACCGTACCTATCGAAGTTTTTAAGAACATGCACTTTACTATCCTTAATCCAAGATCAACAATGGAAACTTGTAAATAATTGCATTAATCACTACAACACTATAGCTCTGACAGGCAGATGTAATGCGATTATCTGTTGAGTAGTGTCTAGACAGACTCAATTAGTAACTAGGCTATTATGTAACTCAGTCAGGAGTTCACAAGGAACGCTTGAAACACGGAAACTTCATTCAGGTAAACGGGTTATATCAGATGAATAGGATGTATTTTAGGGAACTGTTATTTTGAGTCAGATTGGAGTAGCGGAACATGAAGTGAGTTAGTTTAATTGAACTACTACGGCTTTGCTGCTATGGTTTCGCGGCGGAAGTGTGCTACCCACGTTATTGATTAGAATTTTTTTTTGGGATGGATTTTGTTATTAGCGAAAGTTTAATTTTTGGTGGTTTAGTTTTATTGTATTGAAATATTGTGTTCAATACTGAAAGTGTTTAAAGCCTTTTTCAAATAATTGATGGCAATGATAATTTTCTTTGTTACATGTTTTTCTTACGATAAGTAACACAAGGTTATGTAACAAAATTGTCATGTTTGGTCATAATAATATAATAATTATTCAGTTTATTTCTTAATTCGATGGTGTTTATATAAACTTACAGCTGCGTCAACATAAGATCTATATATATCGGTTAAAAAGTGCAGTTTCGACAATTTTCCAGAATCGTTTGAACGTGTTTCTTTATATTTTCAGCAGCCGGTAGTTACCAACGAAAAACAAAGTTTAACTAAAGAATTTATTAAATACTTTGCAAAACGTTTAAATAGGTACTCAAGTAATTTTGAAAGGAATCACTTCAAACATCAGCTCGCATTGTTTGCATAGAAAACCAAATTCGGAACACTCGATTCGGAACAATTCAAAAGTTCGAGCTACTTAGCGTTAGAAAACTTTTCGAAATGAGTTTTCGGGAAACGGAATCTGTGAATATGACACAAAACACTTCAGTCACATTCATCAAAACACGTAGTCAAAGAGTAAGCACCACAGATGTGACAGTTGGTGATGATGTAGCGTTTGTCAAAGTGTGCTCAAACACCCGGCTTCTTTGTTGGCAAACTCGTTGTTTTCCCGCTGCAATAATCTACGGCTCTACAAACTTGGCACAATATACTTAGCTCTGATTGTGATGTTGACTTACTTTTGTCATATTGTTTGTTTACTCTTTGACAGTAAATCATGTTTTGGATACGACAGCTACACTTGAAACTTATAAATAGCTGTTAAAGTACATACCAATTTCAAAGGTATATTTTTGATAGAACTTCAAAATCACGTAATAGAAAACAAATGAAGCAAATTCGGCCACGTAGATCGTAAATCATGTAAATTAATTGTACCTGAATAATAGCCTCGGGGCATTGAACATTTAGGTAGACGCTGCCTTTCTTGACAGGGATTAATTTAGCTAAAGAGATGAATAAGAAAGCTTCGTGCCAAGTAAAACTACGTTTGAAGTTTACGTAAGCGTTACTATAATAATTAGGTCTACTAAATCAGATTTAAACTATACGAAAATCAATTGCGGTGTCTATTTGGCACCCAAAATATTCACGCAAGCATTTCGGGGTTGGGAACCCCGTAATGGGGCTCATTACCATAAAATATTTCGCCTTCCGAAATCGATAAACAAACAAATACCCTATCTGCGTTTTATACTTATAGGAACTCAACGAAGCTCTTCAATAAAAACATGTTTAGACCATGTTTACAATAAAACCCTTGAACGTCCCTAATTTTAAGCACCGACGCTACACACACGCTTGCTGACAAACAGCGAAGGGTTAACAGTCTGCTGCGTAACAGAGGGTGTTCGCAAAAGGTACATCATATGCAGGGTTAATAAAAAAAAAGTAAGCGTGCGCAGGTGATGTTTTCTAAAGCGAAAAGGGAAGTTATATTTTTTCTTTTTGTTACTCGTTCCTTTAATACGTATTGAATAAAAGCAGGCATGTGAAGTTTTTATTGAATGTGTTTCTTTAGACACAAATGGGAGTTTATTTACGACTTCGATTCATGCTTAATACAAAACAATTTATAAGAAAGAATCTGTAAAAATAAGAATCCAAGTTGACTTAAATATTTACATATTCTACATTCAAAGTTCCGCCTACCAAGTAAGATGGTTGTAAGTGCTCGTGACAATTTAAGTCCGGTAACTCGTAGAATAATGGTTGTAAATTCTGAATTTCCTACACGAAATGTTGGTATAAATAGACTACTATTTTGTTTGAAATACCTAAATAGCGGGTGGAGCTTTAAGGCTCTTACATACTGGCGCGATTCGTCGCGCAACGCGAATTTTAACAAAACAATTTCTGAGAAAACTTCACGGCGAACTATGCGGCGGCGGCGTCGCGTCTTTACCGGTTAAAAACTTGAAATTAAGTCAGAGCCGTTTCAAATAAAAAAAATGTCTACGTTTACCAGAGTTGCATGGAAAATAAAAATGACGATATAACCAAACATGTGATCACGATTTATCAATTCAAGTAGATATTACAATAACCACATCCTTATAACCGTATCTATACCTACCAACCAAGATATACATTACTATCTATTTATTATCTACCCCACACGGATGACCGCGTATATCATAACAGGCGTTATTTACCTTCATTTATAACTCCATACAAATGGGCGTTGAGGCTTTTCTGACGTTTTATAAATCAGTGCTTGCGCCGATAGCCCTACGAGTTGATGAATGCATGTAACTTGAGTACTTGCATGGTATGGGTAGGGTAGATAAGTACGGGAAGGGAAAAGTTTAATTTGGGGATTTTTGGTAAAAAGTTTTAAAATGCTATGAACGAGATCACTAAACTTTATAAACGGTCAATCTTGTTTATAAAGTTTAGTGACCTCGTTCGATAGAAGCATCTATGAGTATTTGAAATTTTTATTAACTATTATTAATCGCAGTCGGTTTATCATTTAAACACTTAGGGCTCCCACAAACAGGCGCGATATCGCGGGCACGACAAGGGTAGCGCTGCCTTTCGCGCCCGCGATATATTGCCAGTTTGCACGAGCCTTTACGGCAAAAGGTGTTCGTTTTTTAAGAATCTATTTTTTATAGCGGAAGCCAAAACTCTTTCGAAAACTACAAGAGCCATCACCAACATTTTTATTTTTATTTAAAATAATCGCGAAAGTTAAAAATAAATTCTTCGTGTAATACTCGTATTCGCATAATGTTTTAAAATGGAATCCGCAATGTTGTAGATGAAAAAGCTGATGCTGCACTTACTAATTAACGCGCGACCAATTCCATTATGTAAAGTGACTCTGGCGAACAGCCAATAAAATACTAGCACAAAGTAACAGATAATCGGTCAAGGAAATTATGTATTTTTGTCATAGAAAATCAGGTTTACGTATAAAGTTCCATAATGTATGTAGGTAATCTTATTTATAAGCTTAGTAAAGTTAGCTACTAGGTAATGGTCAGTTCATGTTGACTGAAAGCTTCATGCCGCCATTTTCTTTTATGCGTCGGTAATCTCATCACAGTCAATCAAAACATTGTATAAAAAAGAGTCCGTTTTCGTATCAGTCTGTGTGACCGCTTAGATCTTCCAAACTACACAAAGGCTTTTAATGCGGTTTTCATCATCATTTAGAGCATTTATTACGGAAGGTTTATGTGTAGCATAATAAGCATAATCAGGTGTTACCTGGGACTAAAGATATGGCACAGAAATCTCGATGTTTTCACATGTCGCCATTGCACCCGTGCAAAGTAGGGCTCGCCATTGAGTCAGGAATTCATGATATACTTTGAGGTATTTGGTATACAATAACCCGTTCTCCCTGCACGACTCGTTTATTCTTTTCTTGAGTATTCGTTCTCTGTATTTTTGCTTTTCCTAATAACCTTTTCTTCAGGTCTAAGCTTTCCGCACTCACTGATGTAACAAAACCAGGGACTTTAAGAACTTCACAATTTAGTATTTTCTAAGCTATTCATAGAATTTTCTTCAACAACTTCAGAAAACACTATTCATACACACTTATGGTAGCCCTCGCGAATGTTTATGGGAAATATAAAGCCACCATACTTTAAGTCGATGCTATCATAGAGATAATTTATCACAGTTTTATCTCGAGATTTTTTTTCCTTCAACTAAGTGTTGGGGTAAAATGCAGTAAATGGTGGTGATATATTACGTCTTGATGCCACTTATACTTAGTTCGTTTTGTTATTCTTTATGTTGGAGTTAGGTGAAAAAAAAAAACTGTTCCCGTTAAATTGGCCTACCATAAAATACTGAGAAAAAAAAAGCAACTGCTGTTGAGGTTCCTTAAAGAGACAGATCCTACGGTCATAACGCATCGCGGCATAATTATACAAGAAAATATTTTATTTTTTAATAAACAATATCGCTTTGACGATCGATGGTGACTGATAACAAGTTTTCTAAATATTTGTGCAAAATTGATCAAATCAGAATCGCAGTCCACTGTTGGATAACAGAAATGACAATGGACACGGTTGATGTAGAACAACTTGGGAGAGGCCTTTCAAGTTGTGCTACAACAACCGTTTGCATTAAACAACTAAATCCAAATATAATCAACGCTAGTAGACATTATTCCAGTCAAATAATATTACAAAAAAAACGAGTTACGCACTGCAAAATGCATTAGCTCAAACAAAAATAAAATGCTATAATGCTTTATTTATGAGCCCTTTATTTATGGAAAATAAAAATGACGATATAACCAAACATGTGATCACGATTTATCAATTCAAGTAGATATTACAATAACCACATCCTTATAACCGTATCTATACCTACCAACCAAGATATACATTACTATCTATTTATTATCTACCCCACACGGATGACCGCGTATATCATAACAGGCGTTATTTACCTTCATTTATAACTCCATACAAATGGGCGTTGAGGCTTTTCTGACGTTTTATAAATCAGTGCTTGCGCCGATAGCCCTACGAGTTGATGAATGCATGTAACTTGAGTACTTGCATGGTATGGGTAGGGTAGATAAGTACGGGAAGGGAAAAGTTTAATTTGGGGATTTTTGGTAAAAAGTTTTAAAATGCTATGAACGAGATCACTAAACTTTATAAACGTTGAATCTTGTTTATAAAGTTTAGTGACCTCGTTCGGTAGAAGCATCTATGAGTATTTTAAATTTTTATTAACTATTATTAATCGCAGTCGGTTTATCATTTAAACACTTAGGGCTCCCACAAACAGGCGCGATATCGCGGGCACGACAAGGGTAGCGCTGCCTTTCGCGCCCGCGATATATTGCCAGTTTGCACGAGCCTTTACGGCAAAAGGTGTTCGTATTTTAAGAATCTATTTTTTATAGCGGAAGCCAAAACTCTTTCGAAAACTACAAGAGCCATCACCAACATTTTTATTTTAATTATTTTAAAATAATCGCAAGCGTTAAAAATAAATTCTTCGTGTAATATTCGCATAAAGTTTTAAAAAGGAATCCGCAATGTTGTAGATGAAAAAGCTGATGCTGCACTTACTAATTAACGCGCGACCAATTTCCATTATGTAAAGTGACTCTGGCGAACGGCCAATAAAATACTAGCACAAAGTTACAGATAATCGGTCAAGGAAATTATGTATTTTTGTCATAGAAAATCAGGTTTACGTATAAAGTTCCATAATGTATGTAGGTAATCTTATTTATAAGCTTAGTAAAGTTAGCTACTAGGTAATGGTCAGTTCATGTTGACTGAAAGCTTCATGCCGCCATTTTCTTTTATGCGTCGGTAATCTCATCACAGTCAATCAAAACATTGTATAAAACAGAGTCCGTTTTCGTATCAGTCTGTGTGACCGCTTAGATCTTCAAAACTACACAAAGGCTTTTAATGCGGTTTTCATCATCATTTAGAGCATTTATTACGGAAGGTTTATGTGTAGCATAATAAGCATAATCAGGTGTTACCTGGGACTAAAGATATGGCACAGAAATCTCGATGTTTTCACATGTCGGCATTGCACCCGTGCAAAGTAGGGCTCGCCATTGAGTCAGGAATTCATGATATACTTTGAGGTATTTGGTATACAATAACCCGTTCTCCCTGCACGACTCGTTTATTCTTTTCTTGAGTATTCGTTCTTTGTATTTTTGCTTTTCCTAATAACCTTTTCTTCAGGTCTAAGCTTTCCGCACTCACTGATGTAACAAAACCAGGGACTTTAAGAACTTCACAATTTAGTATTTTCTAAGCTATTCATAGAATTTTCTTCAACAACTTCAGAAAACACTATTCATACACACTTATGGTAGCCCTCGCGAATGTTTATGGGAAATATAAAGCCACCATACTTTAAGTCGATGCTATCATAGAGATAATTTATCACAGTTTTATCTCGAGATTTTTTTCCTTCGACTAAGTGTTGGGGTAAAATGCAGTAAATGGTGGTGATATATTACGTCTTGATGCCACTTATACTTAGTTCTTTTTGTTATTCTTTATGTTGGAGTTAGGTGAAAAAAAAAACTGTTCCCGTTAAATTGGCCTACCATAAAATACTGAGAAAAAAAAAGCAACTGCTGTTGAGCTTCCTTAAAGAGACAGATCCTACGGTCATAACGCATCGCGGCATAATTATACAAGAAAATATTTTATTTTTTAATAAACAATATCGCTTTGACGATCGATGGTGACTGATAACAAGTTTTCTAAATATTTGTGCAAAATTGATTAAATCAGAATCGCAGTCCACTGTTGGATAACAGAAATGACAATGGACACGGTTGATGTAGAACAACTTGGGAGAGGCCTTTCAAGTTGTGCTACAACAACCGTTTGCATTAAACAACTAAAGCCAAATATAATCAACGCTAGTAGACATTATTCCAGTCAAATAATATTACAAAAAAAACGAGTTACGCACTGCAAAATGCATTAGCTCAAACAAAAATAAAATGCTATAATGCTTTATTTATGAGCCCCGCGAATGAAAGTCATGACAAAAACTGAACTGTTGAATTTGCACTTATTATTTACATTCAAAAGCTACATTTAAATGATAGTGAGAAAAGCTGCATTTTGGAAGTTACCTCCCATCCGTGGTGACAGATTTTAAATGTAATATTTTATTTTTATGTGAATAATAAATATCGTAATCTCGTATCGAAACCTGTCCATAATTGTCTGAAATCGCCATTTTTTAAGAGGTGATAAATTCGTATTGATTATTTTTCTTCTCTGTTTTAGAAAGGGTATTTCGTCTGCTGTTACGATATTGTAATCCTTAAGTATTTGTAACACCAAACACATATCTTTTTTAAAGAAAAATATTCGAAAATCATTTACCAAAATAACTAATCCGTTAGCTGAAAGATCAACTCATTGTAAATGCCTACGATATAAATAAATAGGTACCTACCTAAATCATAATCAGATAACATACCCTGGTTATCAATCGGACGATTTCGATTATCTTGTTTAATTGTTTTTGGTGATCAGTCTTCTAATAATCACAATTTAATCCGATAAAAAATTGCAACATTCAGAGGTTCCATTACTCAAAATAAATTAGGTTTATTCTTCTTCTCATCTGAACCAAATTTTCTTATAAGAGTATTATATCATTAAATCAAAAGCTCCTTATTTCCAAGTCTATTTATCGACGATACATAAACCTTATCGAAAATATTCAGTATTCATTCCAATATTCTGCTCAATCCCAGAGCAATTCTTTAGGGAATCCAAAGTATTCGAAGTCCGGCAAGGTCCAAGATTTCCATTCGGAATTAACTTGAAATTCGCCGAGTTTATCCCAAAAGCTAGGTCTAGACTTGCGAACAATGATCGTAGATTATTTTATTGGAAATGCTCTCGAACCTTATCAATTCAATCATATTTCGAGGAAGAAAATATCGGAGCCTTATAATGAGGTTTATTTCAGCTTGAACTGTGTTTACTGATCCCTTCATTTCTTTTTTTTATTGCCCCGAAAAGTATATTAGATTGAGTGCGAATAACACTCGGCTTCATATATAATTGAACTTCAATTTACTGAGCCCATTTATCAGAACTTACAAAACACAATCACATATTGACAGATCACTCCTTCCCGACAATGAAAGCGATGAAAGAGCACTACATATGTACAGACCCATCAAGTAGCAAGGGAATGCAACAAAAGAGTTCATTCTTATCTCCTCACTACATTGTGCATCTGCAATACACAGGCGGAATTAAAAAACCATCCTTGGATGTTCGGAATTCCCTGAAGGGTTCTCGATGTCTGAGGTCGGGGGTGAAGGGTGCTAGCGATTGAATGTGGTCAATGTGGTGAAGGGGGCTGGACATCGTCGGTTGAGAATGCTTCGCTGCCGTGCCATTAACTGAGACTGTGTTTAGATATCCTGCGAATGAAAGACTGACAGGGATTGATAGTTTGTAAGCTTCCTTCTTTTGTTTTAGAGGTACAATGGAATGATTCGGAATAGTTAAAGGGTTGCACGAGATTGGCGGCTTTGATTAACGTTTGAATCCTGTATGCGTGGATAGAATGATTTAACAAAATTTTATCTCAAGGCCATTTTCCATGAAAATAAAATGGATTATTGAATTTATCAGTCGCTGTTACCAACACCATTTTAGCTCCGTAAAAGATTCCGTTAGATAAGCGGAATAACACGAAATCAGCCTTAGCTATTAATGTAATGTTACCTTGAGAAACGAATTAAATAAAAATAGAATACGTAACTTTACAGAAAGATTAATCATTTATTGATTAAATTATCGAGAATATCTGTAGGACATATCATCTGTTCATATTATTGATAAGTCTATCTTGTTTTAGCACAATGACATGCTAGTCGAAAATAACTCAGAAGCATGCGACAAGTCCGTATTGACTTAAGTTCTCTCTGCCACGATTGATAAGTACATATTATAAGAAACGACCAGTGATTAGGTAGAATATAACAATAATAGTAATTGTAGTTTATGACAACAATAGTAGGTATGAGATTTTTTTTAAAGTAAAAGACACTAGTCATTATTTATAATGGGTTTTTCCATGTGGAATTTTTCACTGGCAGCCCGGTCTTGTGCCCGGTTGATGGCAATAGGTTCGCCCCCTATTACATGGGACTTAAACATAACTGGCGAAGTTTGAGTGTATTATTGGTACACCTCTGCCCAATCCTTCGGGGAATACAGGCGTGATGTTATGATGTCCAAAAGTATAAGAAAAAAGTAGTATAATACTACAGAAGTATAAGACAACAGTAATATAAGACAATAATGGTATAATACACCAGTGTCCAGTAGTATAAGACAAACGTAGTATAATCTACAGTAGTATACGACAATAGTAGCCAAGAGACAAACTCAACTCTTATAAAGTTAACACTGAAGAAACAGTAGCTATCACACACCATACAAAATCAGCAACAACCAAAAAAGGTTTTAACATTCCATCGCTAAAGGGCTCGCATTAATTCAAAGGGCACGTCTCGCTTCCTGTCTCCGAACATTGACAAAATGTTAATTTACCGGAAATTAAAGTTGTTTCAACTTGTTACCCTTTGGACATGACTCCTTTTTCCTATATTTGTGCGAGTATGGACATGAATAAAACATGAGTTTTTTTCTCTCATAGATTTTTGTGCTATTTTCCGGATGTCGTTTTTAGGATTTGGTGATGTTATTGAATTTGTTGTCGTTAAACGTTGTATTAACGATACGGTGTTAGTCATGTTTTATTTTTTCGTAATAATTTATGAAGAAAATTATCATCTTTCTTCAACAGTTAATTTCAGTTGGAATCAATTTATGATGCCTTTTCCTAATTATAGAGTTTCTACTCACTCAGATAGAGTAGAATACTATGTGGCCTATTTAACATTGCTCGGATTATGGTAGTTTACATTTAGATCTTTTTTTAACTTGTATTAACCTTTCTGATACTAAAGACCTTTAAAAATCAATTAATCAATCTCTATGTGGTATTACTAGGTTCAATAGAATCATGTATCAACATGATTCTATTGAACCTATAAAGATCTTTTGTTTTTATATTGCTTATTTGATTTTAGGATTGTATGCTAAAGCTGCAACCGTGATTGCTTTTACGTCAGAGAGCAAAGAAAAACGATGAATCGGAACGTGGTTTCATTCAGTTCAGGGAATACATTTAACTTTTACTCCGTAAGGGGTATCCAGTATTCGTACATATTCGTGTCATCAAGCATTGTAAACCAATATCCGTTGTTTCAAAATATTTGTTTAATAATGACAAATCATTTTAGATTATCTTTAAACCATTATCACATGATTCGATTTTCTTTAACGTCATTACTTACTATCAAAATTACGATATCGGAATTAATCACGAGTTTTAAGCAATAACAATGTGTTCGTTAATCCATTAATAAATTATCATAATAATACCTAACACCCATTGAGTATTTGTGCTATGTCCGTTTTAGCTGTACTTTTCCGTTCGAAGAATTATGTTTTGAGTTACGTAGGGGTGATTTACAATTAGAAATAATTTAATCGGAGTGTTTATTTATGTGGTTTACCTATTTTATATAATTTTTTTATTCTATCCGGTTCTGAACCGAACATTACAGACACAAAAAATTCCTCAACCATTTCCATCCACACTGCTTTCACAATTCAGTCCAGTCCAAACATAAAATCAGACTCCGATACATCGCGCAATCCTATTATGACATCAAACAAATCAGTATCAACAACTACCATTACAGCAATGCTTATTTCACAAACGATTATTTACAGACCAAACAATGAACAGATCGATAGAACAATTTCATTATTAACGGCTATCTATACATAGGCGTGTGCTACCGTATACAGGCTTAATCCATTTGTGTCATTATTAAATCATGATTGTGAAGGTATTGGTGGCACAAAACAT
Organism: Lithophane socia; assembly: GCA_947522985.1. Lineage (NCBI taxonomy): Eukaryota > Metazoa > Arthropoda > Insecta > Lepidoptera > Noctuidae > Lithophane > Lithophane socia. The sequence continues at coordinate 7,388,303 of OX383267.1, forward strand.
GTAATTAAATGAGGTATCCTTGTTTCGTGGTTTGCGGTTTCAGATAGTGCACTCGTAGATAATTTAGGTCCAGTTCTGTGGGATTTCATACTTGTAGGGGGAATTTGCTGAAGGGCTAATGGTTTTCGTGAAAAGCAATGTTGTCTGGTCACCACAGCTGTTGTAGGTTGTATATCGATGTTTTTCGTTTACGTCAGGATTTAATTTAAGAGAAATGTGATTCAAGTTTAGCCTTTTATAGATCCAAGTATTTTTTTGCAGAGAAATTAAAATCCGTGAATTTAGCAGTGATTCATATTGCTATGGATATTAGTAAAATGAATGGAATTCCACATTTTAAACATAAAATATAATATTACAAAATCTGGTATTTTCCAGTAACTTATTAAAAATGACGATACAAGGTACACTCCTCAAACGTGACTCATCTTAAGTTTATACTTAAAAATTCGCAAATAAAAACTGGAATTAATGGAATAAAAACTAATTTATCATTATTTATCAGAGTAGAGATGGTTTACTCATCCAATGATGTGATGTGCTTAATAGTGATGTGGCAGCCACTATCTTATCGCTTCAGTAATTCACAATGGTTGCAACCTGTATGTATTGTTCGGTGATTTAGTTTGGACAGTGTATTATGTACCTATACACACTTGCATGTACTTTGAAGGGTCGTCGCATATGGGATTATGCATTATCAATTTATCATAGATGTTGTACAATGAGAACCGTAAAGGGGAGATTCCACAGACCATTATTTTTTCTTAGTTTTTCGATAAAACAAGCAATATTATGCTTATAAAAAAAAAAAAAATGTGCCCTACAGCTACAATAAAATAAAGTTCGTGCGAGATAAGGATGTGTGCAGCTGCATGTGCATATCAAATAGGTACCTACTATTTTATAGCTCGTTACAATAATTTAATAACTTGTTTCCCTTTATTGACGAATAACATGTTCTTTAAATAAGCAGCTGGTAATAATTAAGTACATCACGAGGATGGAATTAATTATTTTGAAAAGATAATAAATTACGATACTAAGAATATCGAAGGTGCAATTTTTTAATGCACCTGCTTGTGAATGGTTTATTAAATACTCGTAAAATATACGAATAGGTCATGCATAGTTAGAGTTGTTAAGTTTTATCTTTGCCGCAGATAAGTGATAATTAAACCAAAACCAACAAACCAGCCACCACACCAGAATACCAGCCGAATACCCGCGCTGCGGTATTTATTTTTCTAATTTTCGGAGCATTTTGCTGAGATAAGAGCCTTTTTGGCCTCGCACAGGTCGTTATTATTTTTTTTTTTGTTTTCGTTTATTGGAATAATATTATGTTTATTTTGTTAGTTTTAAATTCTCCGTTTTATTTTTTATTACTGTTTGTATTTCCTGTGCGTGTCCCGAATAAAATATATTATTTCTTTCTTTAATTCCATTTGTCTTTCTTTGGTCCGACTTTTAGATCAAGTCTGTGACTGATGCTGAAACTGAAAGTAGCTGATTGAACGTTAGTATATCGATCGATGTAGGTACTTTTTCATACCACGACACGTAGGTATGTCTAAATTCTTCGTTTTCTGCAAGGTACCTTATAATAAAATTCATGATTTGTGTATCCCCAACATTTTACCTAAGCATTTTATAGCGGACTTTATTCCGTTTAATATCGAACATAAAATTTTATATCGGTATTGCTCGGTTAAAATACAGTCTCCTTTAGATACGTATTTGATTTTATGTAGAGAAAATTGTGTAGAGTTAAAATGATGACGAGTATTGGTTATAACACTTTCTTTGTAGATTGCTTCTATAAAGAGTTTAAACCAGAATGGAAAAGAGACTTAAATATTAAAGTTTAAAATGGTTCCTGAAAAAAAGGGTAAATATCTACAAATAATATCTAGTAATTTCAGTGTCGGCCTACTTACAAATTCAACGAACATTTCTATAGTATAAACGAAGCTAACGTCTAGAGGCTGGGAGCTAATATAACTCCTAGCGGAGCCTCCCTTTTGGAGTTCCTGCTAACTACCTGCAGACTACACGTAACATGTGGTATTAATCGATTCACAGTTACCAATATACATAGTATTACGTAGATAGTAAATAGGCTTCCTGCCGAGCTAGTTAAACTTTCATATTAAGCTTCCGTCGGACGTTAGTTCATATTGTATTTATTGAGTAAGTTAAGTCACTTCATCGACTGCCGGATTTGTGAGATAAAAACAATAACATTAATTTGTATTACACGGAAAATTGTTTACAACTTTGATTTTTAACATCAAAACTAGCTTGATTTTTTCTGGAGTCGTTTTATCCATTTATTTATCCATTTGATTTTTCAGAGCAATATTTGCTTTATCTACTATACTTCTTAGTTCTTGTTACTTCACTTCTTATTAATTCAAAACTTCTTTATAAAAATAAAATAAAATATACGGGTCGACTTGAGAACCTCCTTCTTTTTGTTTCATCAGTTAAAAATTATCAACATTTTTCACTCTTCTTCTGATACCCAGAAGAGTATGTATGTGCAGTGATATTATCTATATCACCATGTACTATCTAACTACTTACACCACAAAATTCATCCCTACCTGTTTACCCGTAAATTCCGCATGTCTAAAACCCTCAACATCAAAGTGTCGATCAATGAAATTGCGATCATCCTCATGTGGTCAAAAGCTATCTCTACTGTTATCTAAACCATGACAGTCAACCAGGAGGGTTTCACCGCTTGGGGTAGTTAATTAAATTTCAGACCGTCTAGTATTTCAGTTATGTCCGAGCAGGTATGAGATCCTAGGTATAGCTGTGCTGTGTGTGGTTACCGTGTCGTGCGTGTTAATTCTCGTGTCAGATGAAACATGAAGGCCATATTGTATTTCAAAAGAAATTGTTACTGGTTTTTCTATAGCTTTTCTATTAACATTAGGTGTTGCAGTTCGAGTATGGGTACTTTCCTTTTTTATATTATCTACTGTAGTATCGGATGTGTTTTCAAATTGTTTTAACTTTCGTTAACATTTATTATTGATTTATTTTAACTTTTTATTTCTATTTAGATCTTAGACCATCTAGTATTTCAGCTATGCTGAAACAGGTATTAGATTCAGGGTAAAGCTGTTCTGAGTGTGGTGCTCGATTCGTGTGTGTGTTAGTTTGGATGTCAGATGAAACAACATGTTTCTTGTTACTTCTTTCTACCTAACCGTTGTAAGATGGTCATACCGTGTTAACAAACGATATTGTTGCTGATTTTTCTATAACTTTTTGATTATCAACTGTTTTATCATCAAGTGTATGTGTACCTATGGGTATTTTCTTTTTTATGTTATCAGCTTTGGTATCGAATGTATCATCTAAAATATTGTTTTTAACATTTTGTAGTTAATTCAGACAGTTTAGTATTTCAACTATGTTCACGCAGATTTTAGATTCTTACCTAGAATCTAAAATCTGCGTGAACATAGTTGAAATACTGTGCTTTGTGTGTTACTTTAGGTGTCAGATAAATAAATATTTTGTTGGTATATTCATTGCCTAACCGCTGTTATATATGAAATTAAAGTATTGCCTATTAGAACTCATAGCTTTTCCCTGCTTCCAGCACTCGGTGTGGCAACACGTCGTGTTCTCGTTTGCGACTGGTCAATCGTCATCCTCGTTGATAGGCGAAACACGTGTCGATTTCTATCAGGGTTTTCTATGACTCTTGAAGAATAGTTTAGTGGAATAGGTTACTAAATATAATTATCTACTTCTATTGTATCTCATAGCTTTTGTTTTTATCAACAGGTGTTTCAGTTAAAGTATGGGTATTTCCTTTTTTTTGTTTTGATATCAAAAATGAGTCAGATTGATTGAAATTTTTGTTTTTTGATTAAGTAATGTTACATGATTAGATTAATAAAATTTTGGTGACATTTACTTTATTTTAAAATCTACAAGCTGTAAAGTTGTAGCAGAAGTACCATACCTACATACTTACACAAGTATCATAGTTTACACGCAGCATCACACAACTCAATGATAATAATTGAATTACCGGTCCCAATCAGATAGGCGTCCATTGATAGATACAATAGGATATGTCGGGGTGATAGATCCCATCTATTTGATGTGGCCTAAGCAGAGATCAATATCAAGCACAGGTGGCGTGTTGGTCGCGGCGACAAATCCTTTGTTACCGATGCCCTGAGCATGACTTACGGCGTATCTCGGATTACGGTGGCTAGGCTTATGCATGATATAAGCACTAGCATGCATTATGCACCTGGTGAACTATGCCAGATTATTTAGGCAGGATTGTTTATTGAACCTGCTGAATTTGCATTCAGGCAAAGCTACAGATGTTGAATTGATAACTAAAACTTTGAACACATTTTCATTAATTTAAAAAATCCGCTTGCATTGTTTAAGTTGGCTTCCATTAATTGCCATATTTTGACATTTGTCTCCTTTATTTTCTTTATCGTGGTACCAGTTAAGTCTAATTTGAAGTACACGCAATCATAGTTATAAAAGGTTGTTCCCACTAAACCCAGACCATTGCAAATCATATCCCAATAGTTCACAGAAATAACATTAACTGCTTCGCTTTGTTCGCTCAACACTGCCCAGCTTTTATCATTGAAATTCATCCTGAATCCGAGTCCAACTGTTTCAAGTTTATACGATGACCCTCCATTATCAATGTAGATTCGGTTCGGATCAGAAACTTGATGTAGTTAATATTCATGAGGGCTAATCTTTATCGTTCATTTCGCGCCATTAAACCTACGAATTTGGAGGTTAATAAATCAGGGTGCTTGCGAATGTGATGGTATTGAGTAGCTTGACGGTCTATTGTTCGTTATATTATGTTAATGGGGATGAAAGCTTGTAGGCGTGTTCTGTGATTTGTTATTTGTGAGTATAGTTATGTGTTGTGTTGATCGAGTGCGTTCTCGATAGAGTATTGAAGGCACGTGTGTTCGAAATGTAGGTACTCGATTTCCGTAAAAAAACTCGCTATTGACTTATCACCTTTACTAGCTCTTGTTTCTCTTTCAGTCCATCTCCCACGATTTTCATTTTGCTGCTCAAATGAGATAATGATGTGTCTTGTATAAATAAACACGTTTACATATTCGACTACCGATTTGACTCAAATATTCTGTCCACATTTTCGAATGCCTTTCCATTATGACGTGTAAAAGTGTTTGTACAAACCTACTTACAGAAATAAAATCATTTATCATTCATTTATCATTTATCATTATTAAAGGTTGGTGAACAGGTTTCGAGGACTTTCACCAACAAGTTAAACATTGCAGCCTTCGGTGTTGGACAATATTTATTGCCATAAGACATTCCCGTACAAGACTCGCATTCTTAGCACATTACACATGCAGTAAGATATCTCGTTTCATTATATCCTTGCTTGATACTAAAATCTGTATTTATAAGTATGGGCCTACATGTTTCAAAAACAGACCGTGGTTAGAAATCTCGTTTCGCTCAGACACCCCTAACCACAGGTTTTGAAACCGCCAACATCGACCAGCCGTGCCTTATATATGAGATAAGGTACTGGGAAATATTTCCATTATATTCCTATATTCTGGCTTAAGGCTTTCATTTTGTACCGGAAAGAATAAATATAAATAAATTCTTTATTGCCATGAAAACAGGTTACAAAAAGTTTGAGACCCTGGCTCCAGAGCTAGGTTAGAGTACCTGTATTTCAGGAGCCAGTGATTTCTTCCATTTAGGTTACAATGAGCAATTAAATAAATTATGTTTGTTAAAATTAAGTTTTAAAACAGAAAAAGAAAATTTTTATTGGAATAAAATAAAATAATCAAAACAAGATTATAATAAATGTGGATTTAAACAAAATAAGGTTAAAAATCTAGAACAAATAATAACATTAAAATTAAAATAAAATGTAAGGTAAGGTACAGTAGTTATAACATCTGCAATGCAACAGATATTTAATTACTGTGTCAAGGCCTTTGAAAGGACCATTGAACGAAGTATTCCAAACCAAATAAGAAATGTTTTATTTTATTCTACGCACAGTTTCCACGGCATTTGCCAAAACATAACATTTGAAAACTGGTCGTGCGATATCAAACGGAGTAGACATAGTCCTTCCCTTTAAAATTACAGGGAATTATTGGGTTTAAACCGACTGATGGACCGTCTAACCGGGCTTGTGCAGTTAGATCATATTAGTGCATACGTGCATAGGATGCGTACAGGGTGTCCCTGGAAGTATGGATCAAATCGAATAGCGGTGTGGGCAAGGTCATTTCCAAACTTTTTAACCCTGAGATTTTTTTTGTCGCTAGTGAAACTTTTTCCCTTGAAAATCGCTCAAAAATTGAGTCAAATTTTTGCCAGATCAAAGCTTTTGCAGTAAATCTTTTTTCTTATTGAACACACATGTTTTCTAGCTGCGTAAGAATTAGCACAGGAAAGGGCAACTCCTCTAAAATGTCCTGAAAAAAATAATTAAATTGATAGCCCTGATAGAAAGTTGGTCACAACTTTTGAACCGTAAAAAATTGCACCGACATACATTCTCAGGACACCCTGTATGTATAGATGGCGCTGTCCATTCGCCTGATATAACCCTGTAATAGCCAATTATAGGACCTACAGGATGATATGGGATGTACTATTTTGCTGCTCGGTTCCTATATTGTGCCAACCGCTGTTGGTTAAAGCAACGTCTCATGGTTTTTTTTTAAGTGACGATGGAAGAAATCGTAATATTCATTCATTAATATTTACTTTGTTCAAATAAAGTTTACCCGTTAATATTCCTTCTGTAGTCGGTTTTACTTGACAACAATAGGTAGGTACCTAATAACATTGAACACAAAAATTATTAAATTAATCAAACTTACCCGTTTTGTGACTAGGGTCACAAAACGGGTAAGTTTAAGTAATTTTTGCCATCACCAAAGAATATAATATTACTAACCATTACTAAAAGCTTGACTCAGTATGAGTCACGCTTTCTTCACTAAAGTAGGTACTTACGAGTACCAGCAGTTCATTTAAATTTCCTCTCTACTTAAAAGTAACTTCCCTTTCAATTGAACGCGTCACGGTACTGTGGACAGTTGATAAAATAATTAGCTATTAGCTGGGGCAATGTTCCTCCCTTTGTCGTTGATAATTTTATCTATCCGCTCTACTGACTCGTGACTCATAATAATCTGATTTGAGGGGGACCTCTCACTGATTTTTGCTTCAACTTCAACTTTTACTCTTTTACTTTTTTTCTTACCCTTCAAGTTTTGAGGAAAATACGAGGAAAGTTGGGTTTGATTACTCACAGTTTAACTAGATAGGAAAATAACAGAATTGTGTTGTTTACACAATGACTCGTAAAGTTGTTAACATTAATTTAATTAAAAAATTCTCCACCATTGTTTTTAAAATTTCCAGACTCTAAACTTGTATTTCCAAAGTATCGACATATCAGGCGGAATAGCCAGACGTTCAATATCTCCGTCATCCAGTCTGCATAACTCAATAACATAACTATGCGCTTCTCCATAATGTCGTCGACAGCCTAAGGGCGTGTACACATTTACGAACGAGCTGCTCGCGAGCTCTCTCACCTCAACAACCGACAATATTTTCCGAAGGCAAACATATCGCGAATCGTCCGACTTAAAACAATATACGCGTTCGTCTTTAATGTGCACATACCCTTACAATAGATCATTATCTTACGAATATTTTAAGAACAACTTTTAGATTGAAATACTTTCATAAGTGTTAGTAAAATCTAAAAGTTTTCGATTTCATTAAGTGCTTAGCCAATATTTACTTGGGATCTGAAGAAGAGCGAAGAATAAAGTCTATTTTCATAAAGTAAATTAACGAAAAGTCAGTTTATTATTCAGAATTAATTGTAATTCAATTTCACTTGGTGCGGTACATTAAATAACAAAGCAACTTCCATATTGCGAACTATTTGAAGAAATTCTGGAAAGCATTAAATCGGTCCTGTTTAATGAAACTTCGAAGCGCGAAAGCTTTACGAATGTATTGTATTATGAAGAAATACTTTAACTGCTAAACTTGGCAGCGTTTTGCAACGTTATAATTAATCGCCACAGACGGTTTCATTTCGGGGCAAAACAAAAAGATAATTGCGCCCAATTAATTTCGACTCCTTGCAAATGAGGGTGAGGTCCTTTTATGTCCCCTCTACGCTTTTATTGGTTCCAGGCGATATTTAGTTTGGCCGATTTGTTTGTTTTACGTTTCCAGTCGGTAATGAATTTTCTTTAGCGGACGGTCTCTGGCCGCCCGTTACAATGGGCATTAATCTTAATGGACGTTTTAACAAATTTAAGGATCCTATTAGTCTCTAACATGTGGAGTTCTTTTGTTGGTTCAGAGGTATTGCATTGAGAAACCAATTAATGTTCGTATGGGTTCAATAGAATAATTTGAATATGTTTTGGCTAGCTTTACATAACTTTGCGCATTGTTTAATTTATAAAAGGTAGGTGGAAATGGACATACCGTCGCTTTGTCGTCGGTAGTGTTAAACATAGGTAAGCAAACAAACATTGAAATATTATAACAAAAATATTTTGGTCCTCTAGAGCAGTGTTTTTCAATCTTTTTGAATAAGCGACCCGATCCCTTTAGAAGTTAACAAATTCTAGCGACCCCCTAGGCCCTAGGGTCATCCTTCTGACTGAATTTGTATTTTAAGTGTGAAGTGTAGGACCTAGAAACACTTGCCTTTTTTCTTTTGTCCACGACCCCCTGAGTAAGGAGTCGGGACCCCAAGGGGTCGCGACCCACAGGTTGAAAAATACTGCTCTAGAGCATACATTAGATTACACAGAAGAAGAAACAAAAGAAGATATAAAATACTTAAAATTAAAAAGAATAAAAATGAAATATAAAAGAGGTTTTATAACATCTTGTTGGCTCTAACAGGTAGAAGAGGTATCTTGGATTTTTTTTCTGAACGTGACTGAATGTATTCTATGCTATTGGTTTTAGGTGGTAAGAAATGTTTCTGAGAATAAAGCCGGATAACTCTGTTATTCAACTGTCAAATGCGTTTTAAGGAAATATTATCGATTTACGTAGATTTGATCACGACATTGGTAAATGATGATCTACTGTCGTGGGTTTCCCCCTTGATCAGTTTAACCTTTTATATCATAAATGATACAACACACAAGTGCACGTGTACTCATACATCTAGATTATAAATCAGAAAACATTCCGTAACTATACATAATCCAGTGAAATAACTTTGTAATAAGGTGATAACGTTTCCGCGGATAAATATTATGTCTTGAGAACATGGTCAAAATAATAAAGATAAGGTATTGCTTTGAGCTGATTATTCTTATCTATTGCACAATTTATTAATTTCAGTCGCCAAAGGTCGTAAATTATAGGAAACATGTCTCATGTCATGGGCTATCAAATAAGACATTACTTGATAAAGGGGATTTTTTTTAATGAACCAAACACTAGTTAATGTAAACATCATAAATGTTTTTTTCATTGAAATATCTTTAACGCCACGATGACGGTACTATTTTAAGATGATAAATATTGTACATTACTGTAACAATAACACATTATTCATACATTGTTAAAGCAATTATGTTCCTATTTATTGTAGATATTCATAAAATAATAGACCCATAAAAAAACATACTTTACCAATCAAGTAATAATGTTTTTATTTTTATAATGAATAATTTTGAAAATTGTGGGAAATAGGTCCGTAAAAAATTAAATTCCCATTCGCTATTTCTACACTATTTCTTCCCGATAGCAGGGTGTCATATTGAATGCCAATCAAATACCTACTACAACTCAGACCAATTTTGACACTCTCATTCAAGAATGACATTCGTAACTGCGGTGCGTACCATATTATTTTTAAAATTTTCCAACAAAATATTCGAGAGCAATGGTATCGTAAGTGATAACTAGTATCAGAGAGTATCCGGATTAATTCTTTTTCAGGTATCAAAGTCCTCAATGGAAACAGCAACGATTACAATTTATCTAGATTAATCTTCTGATAAGTTGGTCCTTGATGAATATCAGGCTACATAGAGTTACGCAAAAGGTTTTTACCTTTGCAATCAAACATAACGATACCAATGCGGTCGCTTATTTATTAAAATTATGACGAAAAGTAATTAACGAAAAAATCATGACGCCCAAAGATGAAGTTTATTTTAGTGTTCGTACGACTTAACAATGAAAAAAAACAAAAGTTTCATATCGTATGGCTGCTAATCTGTTGCTATGGGACCATATCAGATTACAATAAGCTCTTTATTTATGAGACAGTTTTGCCACCATTGACGTCATAAAGATAAGGCCCTATTCATACTTAATATAAATACTTATAAAATTAGTCCTTCCAGCATTGTCTTTGCAGACTACCTACTATAAAAATATTCTTCAGATGAAAAAAAACTTTGCTGTGTTATTCTAAAATCTAATTTCCTTTGTTTCAGGCTGCTCTCTGCGCTGATTACAGTGTGCCAGTGGATTGTGTAGCAGCAGGTCCAGCTCCTCGCCCCAGTTCCTTCCACGAGATCTCCGCACCTAAAGTAAGTTCTTAGTGATTAAACGAGCTTACCTGTTAGTACGTAAAGTTTATACGACAGCCTCGTCCCAAGAGATTAGTAATTGCACATAGGTGGCTCCACTTCTGCAATAGGTTGAGAGGTTTTTTTTTCTTTTGGATGTCACCATTATCAGCTTTGCGGCTCCACCACTCAGAAACATTTTCTTTTAAGTATTTCGTAAAAGAAATCTAACATCATCCAGCCAGGTACGGGATGGGACACAAAGATTCACAGAAGAGAATATTACCATAGGAACCAAAACAAATTAATAGATTGATGATGCAGGTATAGGTAGGTAGCCACAAACCGGCTTTGCATAGTAGCCTCTGAAAGAATAATCTCTCACTCATATCTTTTGAACCGTACAGTAGGTAGTGAAGCAACAAGCTTTCCCGAAGTTTTGTGAGATAAGTGGGATAAGATCAGTTGATCCCGCATATGAAACTGTAATGCACCATCTGTACCTAACTATTTTAAGAGGCAAGAGCTTCTTGCCTTATATTTGAATTAGAAAATGCCGTAATTGTTTAGTAATCGGCACCAATCCGGGCTGCTACTGAGAAATGCTAGATGGAATAGCCGTTACTGGCGTCAGAAGCCGGAAAGTCTGACAACCAGTCTTACCAAGGGGTATCGTTATTAACCAGTAACTCGATTGTGGAGGTCAGATAGGAAGTCGTTCCATGTAAAATACTGGTATTTAGCTGCATCCGGTTAGACTGGAAGCCGACCCCAATAGAGTAGGGAAAGGCTTGGCAGATTGATGTTGGTAGGAAGAATGAGTGAAGGGATCCATATAACTTGCGAGTTATTTATTCTTTATGCACTAAATATAGTCCTCCATATAGTCCAATCTCAGCGGAGACTGCTATCGGTGCGGGAGACATTATAGTGCACAAAATAATGTGCGCGCAGACACACTACAGATGCAATCTCTCTTCCCTCACTCTAAACAGAATTATGATAGGTACCTATTACAAGATTGTCATTTGTACCACCCAAACATTATTGGGTAATCGCTTGATAAATTAAATCATTTTGGAAATTCCCAAGACTTATCCAAACATATTATTATATCTTCTCTCTATCAAGACTGAAAGATAACACTTTGATAACAGTGCATAGGTAACACGTAATCTCCAAAAATGCAAACAAAAGTAGATAGAGAACTCTTTGGGTAAATAGGCTGTGATCGATTTCTCATATCGATGGCTGTAAAGCCTGTAAAAGATAGCAATAGTATGGTAAATCACCTTAAAATTGATTTCGTATTATTGTAACGAAGTTAGAGAGAGAGAGAGAGAGATAGAAAGTGTGAATTTGGTCCAAATATAAATCCAAGATGGAGGCTGCGAAAATTTTCACATTTTTCATCATGGGTATTGTTTTCATAGTTTTCGACGGTGCTAAAGGCGATCTTAAGATCAAAATGTCAAGATCGTTCGCTGTTTTCGTTAGAAATCATACGTCAAAAGGAACTTGGTTCTTGATGGGAGTCCCAAGCGCATACGTTTTTTTATTTAACAAGAAAGAAAGAAAATACGTTTAAATTGCGGTAAATATGACGCAAAAAAAGAAAATGAACACAAAGAAAAAATAAGAAAAGTTTGGGGGAAACATGCGCCACATCCACGCAAAACGGCTATCGCTCAGCATTATGTGCGACCTTATGCAAGATAGAGCCCTAGCGCTGGTTTGCAGCAACAAGGAATAATACAAACACGTACTATTTGTAAGTTAAGTACTCATACATGAGTATAGAAACAAACTAACCTCATTTTAAATCACTAGGTAGATCGACACAACTCACAAGTTGTATAAATCTTATCTCAATCAATCATTTAGCTGAACACTGTCTCTTAAGATACAGGTAACCCTAGTTTAAGAGGCAGGGCTCACGAATTATATTGTCTACAGATTTCTGCAGCATGGTTTATTATTTGCTCTGTACTTCCTTCCTACCACTAGCTGTTAATAATACCCTTTTGTTAACCAAGTTATTTAAGTCTGTAACCTGTTTTGGAAATAATTTTTTTTTTTAATTTTTTTTTTTTTATTATTAGTATTAGATACTAATGTTCAAGTCCCTAATCGCTTTTCACTATCACAATTTAACAAGTACACATGCACCGAACCCTAGATCATAACATTGTATCTTATCTGACGAAAAATTCAGATAAGAAATCCCCAATCACTGATCAAAAAAATATACCTTTATCTAAATGTATTGATATCCAATGTCGCATGGTCGTGTGACGCATCCCTGCGGGCGTTTATCAATGTTCTTGAATCATTGTTATTGCTTTATCAAATCAATAAAACCTACTTTAAAAGTTCTGCGGCCAACTTAGATACTATTATCATTAATTTATTATTAATGCTTTGACGCAACAATCACGTGATAAATAAGTATTAATAAGACTCCCTGGGGGCCTAGACAAAATCCCTTTTCTGTAAGCGTTAACGCCAACGGAAAGATCAAATTGTATGGAGTTGACATTAGCATTAGAGATGTCACGTGACTGCTGCTGTCAACTCCATACAATTTGATCTTTCCGTTGGCGTTAACGCTTACAGAAAAGGGATTTTGTCTATAGCCTCTGGGCGTTTATTCGAAGGCTATGCGATATTGTTGTATGAAAGTTTTTTATATTGCCAAACTGAGTAACTAAAGCAGATAGTCCTATCGGCCATTACAGTTTTACTCAATGTTTTTGCCGTAATTAAAACATAAAGTAACACATCATCACGCCTTGTTTCCCCAAAGGACTAGGCAGAGGTGTAGGTACCTATAGTACACCCACATTTCGCCAGTTATGTTAAAGTCCCATGTAATAGGGGGCGAGCCTGAGCAGCTCGTGGCTAAGTAATAACAGCCGCTCGGGTCGATCCATCAGGTTAAGCTACGCTTGCCGTGGTTGGTCCGTGGATGGGTGACCATTTTCACATATCGAGACTCCTCCGTGCCTCGGAAAGCACGTTAAGCCGTTGGTCCCGGCTGTCATTTGTGGATCTTTGACAGTAGTTACGAGTCGTCAGAAGCACGAAAGTCTGACAACCAGTTTAACCAAGGGGTATCGTATTACCCAGTTACTGGGTTGTGGAGGTCAGATAGGCCGTCGCTCCATGTAAAATACTGGTATTCAGCTGCATCCGGTTAGACTGGAAGCTGACCCCAATATAGTTGGGAAAAGGCTAGGCAGATTGAATAGGGGGCGAGCCTATTGCTATCAACCGGGCACAAATCCAGACTCCGGGCTGATAATGAGAAATTCCGGACAGAAAAACCCAATAACACTTTGCCCGACCTGGGAATCGAACCCAGGACCCCATGCTCAGCAGTAGCACTTGCGACCACTAGAATAAAGAGGCAGGCCTCATTTACTATTTTGTAGTATGATTAATAAAAGGTAAGTATATTAAAATATGGAGAATCTCTCTTGCAAAGAAACTGCTCAAATTATGGTTCGTGGTTGTTATGAAATTTACGAAGATAGAATCTGCAAAGCAGAAACAATTTAATAAACTTTTTGAATATCTTGCATTCAGACATATGGAGGAACTTCTTTACGAAAATAAAATATGAGACGATTACCATTCAATAATAGAAAGCCCTTGAGTAAAACCTCAATTGAATCAAACTCCTAAATTATGTAGAAGGAATTAATGCTTGGTAGATATCTGACTGTCTTAAAGTATAACGATGCAAGATAGCCTTCACGAGAAGTGGTCATCGTATTAGTGTTGCAGTAGCTTCAATATCATCAGGATTGTGTCGAAATTGGCACGAAAGCGGCTCCCCTGATATCATCTGTCATCAGACGACTGCCGCCATGCAATCATCAATGCGACGCTCTGCTAGAGTGACAGTCATCAGCCAGTGTTGTTCTTATCCGACCTCTTCAGTGTTTCATATTAACTTCGTTACAAAACTGCGCCACTTGCTGCGCCGTCAAGTATAACCTTTTCGTCAGTTTTATTACCCGCCCAAGATGAAATTACCTTGACAAATCTTTTACATTACCCTAAAACAATTTTACTAAGATTACGCCACAGGATTACCCGTACTAATTAAAACGCAGAGAGCTTTATGTAACTTATTCATAAAACTTGTACCAAGTTCGTATTGTATAATCCTGTACTTCAATTTACAACGTAGTAAAGGTATCAAAGTGTGTACCAAATCCAACCCCACTTGTTGAAGTGATCTCATCGAGTGGGGCATGCCCATAAAATGTTAATGGCCGACATAAAATCTTATAAAAACTTATACTTTCTCCGCTATTTTTATTTTCAGACCAAAGTAAAGTGCGTCTGTTGTTTTTTCTTTGACATTGAACTCGTTAGGTCACCTTATATTTTAGATGATATAAATTCATAAAGATTGTGTGTGTTTGCGATTAAAGTAAGAATAGGGTTGGCCTTGAATGGGGTTGTACTAAGTTTACTCTGATGTGTCAGCAAATTTTACGGTACCTTACCTAACCTGAAAGACCGTACTTTTCGAAACCTGAAGGCGAAAAGGTCAACTGTATTTTTATTTTAAAATTTATTTCTCATTACTTGTTTTATTTGGTATGGTGTCTTATCTACTGCGATTTGGAGATATAGATAATTGAAGTATTAATATTGAAAGTATCTTTATGTAATTCATACCAGGCAGTGTGTCTTGCAACAATACTGTGTGACTAATAATACCGTTGAGGACACCTGCATGTCCTGATAAAAGTATTAGATTAATACGTACCTAGAGGTACAGTATTTATTTTATCATTATAATATCAGCTTATAGTATTGCACTGCTGGGCATAGAGCTCCATTGCTTCCAGCCAACGTTATCTTGTGCTTCTTCTTTCCGACTTCTAAGACGACATCCAGTGCAACGTTGCTCACAAATATCAAATAAGAAATTAAAATGACATTTATGAATAAGCGTGCATTCAAAATATTGAATATATTCATAATATTGCTTGCAAGTAAGGCACCGGTAGGCTGTAGGTACTTGCCTTCTTTTTAAAAATGTCCGTAGGTGGACATGACAGTGTATTTATGTCATCATTTTGGGTCGATGCCCTGAAAGTAAGTAAAGGAAAAAATCATGAATATTGAATATTTCTACTAGCTTAACCGCAGCTCAACACTTTGAATATGACGCCTGTTAGTCGAGGCGCATAACCACATATTTTGATAACTTGTCAAAAGTTGAGTCAAAGAATAAAAGAGCTTTTAAATAAAATATGTTTTTCCAACACTTCCAACTGAACAACATAATGCCTGGTTCACAATTTTCCAGTCAATCTAGTCCTAAGTGCTAAGCTTGGTCATATCGTCTACATTATTCCAGTAATTCAATCAGTCAGACAAAAATAACAATGCATGTTCACAGTTCAACGTCTAATTGAGCACTGGATTGGCCGTCTACACTAATCCAGTCGCGCTGGAATGAAAAAGTATACTGTCATGCCAGCGCAATCCAGTCCGGTTCACATATCCTGTAGCATTCCGGTCCAGCAATCGAAAGCGCTGTATAGGTACCAGATTTTTTTGCTGTTATTGTCACTGTTGCCAAGTTTCCACGGCTTCCACTTTCATTATACACTTACGGACGGAAAAACTCAACTTTTATAAAATAACTAAGCGTGTGTTTTATACAAAGTGTGAGAGGCATGCTTTATTAATACGGAAAAATAGCTGATGCCTGCACATGACTGTAATGTTGATGCTTAGATGTTATCTTGCAGGTCAACCTAGGACCTGCCAGGGTTGCGGGAAAGTCCGAAAGGGATACCGGGACCTTGGCAACAGGCAAATGAAGGAACACGGGTGGGTTTTAGTCAGTTAAAGTCTGACACGCCCTTCCGCTCCGCCCAGAGCGGGAGACGTCATTTGAATTCATCAAATGACTTGAATGACTGATACAATCCTCAAAAAAAAACAGGTCAACCTAGGAGATTGTTTACGGATATTTCTCTGGTAGGATGGACCTTAATAATTTAAGACCTCCAGCGAAAACTGCCTAGAGGGCCGACGTTCGTTTACGTATTATCCCTTGTGGACGTCATTTAAATAATGCATTTGAAGTATGAAACCACCTTCAGTTCTAGGTGAAAAAAACTTAAACGGCCAGCTGACGATGAGACGGCGGCTTCGGGAAAGAGATTAGCATTACAGAATCTTCAATAAGACCAAGTTTTAGTTTGTATGTTCGGTCCCTTTGAAGCATCCATCATCATCATCATCAGCCTACAGCAGTCCGCTGTTGGACATAGGCCTCTCCAATTGCACGCCATTCACCTCGATTCTCGGCAACTCTAATCCAGCTGCTACCAGCCACCCTGCGAAGATCGTCGCTTCACCTAGCCTGCGGCATCCGAATGAAATAAATTCTCACACCATGTTGCAAGGTGACGGAGTCTTGGAGTAGAAAGATGAAAGAGGAATAATGTACAAGAATCGTGTACGTAGCAGAATCCACGTTTAAGTTCATGCTGTGGCCGAAGGGGCGAAAAATATTAAATTGGTATTTTTTTGTATGCGTGTATTTTAATTCATAATTTTGGTAAGACGGTGTGAGGAAAATAAGTAATTATGACATAATTACTTATTTTCCTCACACCGTCTGCACCTTCATAAAGCACGTTGACGCAAATTTTACACATTGTGTAAAATTTGCGTCAACGTGCTTTATTTTTACATTCCGGGACTTTACCATTACATTGTACTCAGGTAATATAATATCCAAGAGGCAAATGAAAAAAGTCGTAACTTTATATAAAACGAAAGTGTACCGTCTTAGTCATGAGCTTTAAATAAATTTCAACCACAAGTGCACACTGACACGGACACCCACACAATCGTGAGAAATAAAAAATCAATGAACAAACTTCGCGATGACCTTTTCAAGAACGTAGCGTTGTGAAAGAGTGACTCATTCAGTCATTCAACTCTCCGTTGTAATTCTACTACGAACGTATGAAACGACACGTATTCTTTTTTTAAATCCACTGCTTCTTTTGTTACCAATGCTTTTTGACATCTCCAAAATTACGAAAACTGACAAAGCAATGTAATGAAAACTGTGTAACTGAAACTTTTTGTTTCAAGCCATCGGGATAGTGACTTGAAGTGTTAGTCGGTCAGTCTACTTGCTCACTCGACTTGAACGTAGTTATCCTTTTTAAGATGATGAGTCAATAGTTTAAGTTCAGAACGAACAATGTTTATTTAAGTAATGAGGTAGGTATGTGTGACAAGTGACCGTAATTTGTATGTTAAAAATTAGTCAGCCATGTTTGATTAACTGGGTAGGTTAGGTACCGTGTAAAATTATGGTAATTACGAAGTATGCTGATTTGAGGTGCGGTTTTAAACCTTTAGTAATTAAATGGAAACTACCTATGGTTTTTACTTTGATTTATACGTTAATACCTACCTATAGCTGCTACTGTTGTGAATGAGTTAATTAGAACTACATAATCGGTCGGGCGTTGTCCGAAAAGCATAATAATAATAATTGTTGCGGTCGGATAGGGAATAGTATCGTAGTAGTGCCAAAAAAAATAGAAACCAACACAGTTTCCTAGACAATCCTAACTAGCTGCATACCTACCGCGGTTTCACCCGCATAAGTCTCGATCCCTTGGGAATATTGGGATTAGAGGTCCTGAATCCTATGTCCTTTTCCAGGTCATGGTCTACCCATGTGGCAAATTTCATCCAAATGCGTTCAGCCGTTTTAGCGTGAAAGCATAACAAACAAACAAACAAACAGACCTGGACATAGGCTACTTTTCATCCTGAATCGCGGACGAAGTCGCGGGCAACAGTTTGTACACTATAAAAAATATTCAAGTACCTGCTCTATCTAAACTATAAATCTTTATTTCGATCACAGACAATGAATGAATAATCCTATTAGTAATCAAGATCACACAACAATTAATTACGGGTAATAATGTCCAATTCCTATGCAATATTCTAAGTATTCTAATATCCTTCATTAGTACGTTAGACTTACTTGAGTCACAATAGTCGCTATGATAATTAATCCTATAGAATTTCAATCACGCACTCACCCATTCATAATTACATGCAAGTTACAAACGGTATGGCAAAGTGATTCAGATGGCCAATTAATAAAACATGCAAGTGACTGGCCGGCTGTCGATTCCTTGATGAGTCAAGAGTAATACTCGTGAATCATTAACATCCCTGAGAAGCCAATAGGAGGAGTAACACAGTAGTTAAGTTATTTATGGGACCTCCGTAGAGAAAAAATGTTGGGAGAGCTGTAAAATTTTCATGAAACTAATGACCTGTTTTACCAATTCCGTATAAGTTCCGGGTGATTTGTCAGGTAATTAATTGAATCCAAATTGTTTTAGGCTTTGCCCACGTGTATGCTGATTCTTTTCTAAAATAAAAGTAGCCTATGTTACTCCTTATAACATCTATCAGCTATCTGCCAGTTAAAGTCCCGTAAAAATTGATCCACCCGTTTCGGAGATTAGCCGGAACAAACAGACATACAGAAAAAAAATACTGTTATTATAAGTACCGTTATTGTAACTGGAAAGAGGACGCGCGGGCTCGCGATATATGGAAGTAGTAGAGGGAGGCTTTTGCCCAGGAGTGGGACAGCGAAGGCTAGGAAAAAAAAAGTACCGTAATAATTTTCTAAGCATTTTTAGTACAAAGCTGTTATTCCGATATTACAACAGACGCGTCAATTTTATTTATTTATATTGTATTGTATAGATTTTTTAATTTTACTTATCAAGTAAGTACTGTGTAACAGAAAAGTCCTGGAACTTTTGAAAGTTAGATAATGTCGTCTAAAGAGCACCCTGAAGTTTGAAATATTTAACGTTATAAAATACTTATGAGAGAAAAAATTGGGTCCATCAAAAAGTTACAATATTTTTAACTTCCAATAAAATATAGATTGGTATGATATGAACTCGAACTTGATTGCTTTCCGTACCCGATCACCTAATTAAAATCCAATCAACTAGAGGTCACTGTGTTAGCTATTTATTAATACCACGCATTAAAATTCAACGCACTTATCAAGGTTATGTGCTATTAAAAATACAAAACACGTTAGTCGGTACCTCTGCACTAAAAAAAGGTTAGCTTTTCAATCTCCTAGGTCCCAGTTATATCAAATCAACCCGCGTCAAATCACACATTTTCCGAAATAATGATTAAATAATGGTTTTGGATCAATTCTTATATACTTAATGCTAAGCATTCATTTATGAGCACGTATATTGGAGAGGTTTTTCCTGTGTTTTGTAAAATTTAGAATATTGTACTAGTTTGACTTAATTAACTAAAGGGCTAGTAGGTTTTGGTATAACGATTTAATCCAAAGCGTTAATATTAAAATAAAAAACGGAGGAACGAAGTGCTTTACGCGATACTCGCATGCACATACACACTTGTGTGCAATAGAAAGAGACAGAGAGAGCAAGTCGCATAGAGGTGGCATAACGCTTTTTCCTCACGTGACGATTTCTACAAATAAATAAATAAAATAAATAATTTCTTTATTTGTATAGAATGCAGGTGTTACAATAAGGGTGTCCGTTTAAGATATATTCCCAGTACATTCTGCCTGTTGGCATACAAAAATATAGTGGAAGTTAGAAACTAGGTAGGTACTTAAATTGAAAATTAGATCAGCTAAGTCTGAAATTATTTGCTTATTGTATGAGATACAGTGAAGCAAAATATTACAATTCATCATTTATAAAATCAGTAACAGAGTAATAACATTTCTCTGTCAGCAACGACGACAGCAGTTTCTTAAATTTGATTAAGGGCTGATCCTTAATACAATTTGGCAATTTGTTAAATAAAATAGGTGCCATACCAATAATGTTTTTTTTAAGCAAAGCAGTGTTATATCTACCAGTACACAATAGACTCTGATATTTTGATCTCATGGCAGTAGTTCGCATCCTCGTATCATTTAAGGCCGGAAATAGATGCTTGTTAGTTTTAACAAAAATAGCTACTTCGAGAATGTATATACTGGGAAAAGTTAGTATTTTGTATTTCTTGAAAAAAGGAATGCAACTATCTGTAACCTTGAGATTAAAAATGGATCTTATGCACCGTTTTTGGGCTTTAAATATAGACTCCCTTTCGGAACAATTACCCCAGAATACTACACCAAACCTTAGAACAGAGACCACCAAACCATGATATGCAACCATTAATGTATCAACGTTAACTTTCTTGGACAGATTGTAGAGAGCATACGCGGACGTGCTTAATCTTTTGCAAACTTCTTCAGCCTGCGGTTTCCAAGTTAATTGACTGTCAATAAATATACCTAAAAATTTTGCCACGTTAACGCTATCAAGTCAAGTGGTGGTACAAGTCAACTCCTACCGCAAGCCGGGGTCATTATGAGGACCCATTCCTTCTCCATATGAGAAGAGGCCCTTTCCCTGTAGTAGCAGATATACAGGCTCATGTTATTTATCAATTAGTACTTCGGCATCTGCTCTGCATAATGGCCAACGATGTACCTTATGAGTCAATCTTCCCATCCCCGTACACGTCAGTGCAATGTGTAACCATTTGCACCGGGGGTGTGTCATTGTTTTGACTACTACCTATTGTTATATCAGAGTACGAACACTAATTATTAATACTTATATTTCATAACAAGCATTGATTTCTAAACACGTCTGGTTGGTTGATGACTAAGTGTCTTTGGCCTGCAGTTATTACGGCGCAGTGAGAGACATACATACTCATTCTATGTACGTACAGTATGTAGTACACTCGCCGTCACGTACGTAGTCTCGATTCGTGGTATTCTTCCATTTAGAGTCGTGCCCCCGTGGGGCGTTTCCGTCCTTTTAGATATTATCATTGGCCTTATCTATTTTGCCCTGGTTTTAATTAATGATGACCTAGAACAAACAATGTTTGGCAGTCTAACATCATCATAATGTGTTTCATGTATTGTTAATGTTTGGAATGCTATTTATAAACAGATTCTTTATAGGACACTTAATGAGCAGCCAATAAGAATGCCATATTCACTACGCTTGAAATCTGTCAATTCGTGTGGTTCGAGAATCACAGTTTCTTTGACTTTCGCTGTAGAACTTTCATTTTAGCACTCCACAAGTTCACATACCAAGAATTCTTTTGAAATAACCGGTACTTTTCCAAACTATTTATAGCTCAAAGTATTTATATTTATCTGTAGGTACAACTATCAATTAAACGATGTTTTAATTTGATCAAAGATTAGTTTTCTGGTACCTATTAATAGTTTAGCGAATTAATCTGATAGTCTAATAATTAAATGGACGGTCACCATAAAGAGTTTAGGCTATATCTTTGCATAATCAGCGTAAACGGTTCTCATTGCTGGGACACAGGTGGACTTTCTGTGAGAGGTGGTGGATCGTAATTCGCCACGCACCCATTACGGGTTAATTAATGACACAGTTTTGGTTCTAAGAACTATGTTTTCCTTCACCGTTTTGAGAGCAGTGGTCAATAAAAGTGGTCGTGCAATAAATTGCACGAAGTAGTCCATGCCTGCCAGGATATATGTTTGGCAAAGTCAAAATGATCAGGTAGGTAGTAATGGTTATTCCCATAGCCCGAAGTAAGGTCATTTTTATTCCACCTAACCATGAGATCATCTCTTTCGTTACTTTAATTCGAGACCCATGACGCGTCTTGTTAGCTTTTGTATTTTTTGTGTTATTGGCGTTTGACGTGGGTATTTTAAGAATTGTGCATCATGTTCATTAATTGCGGAAAGAGATAATTAAAATGCTATTGCTTCGCCAATAGGTATGTCTTTATTTTTGTACCAGAAAAAATATCTATGCATGTCTGTGCAACGTCATTCCAAAGTGAGATAATTTCAATGTTTATAGAAGATTAGCTTTTTCCCGCGGCTTCGCCCGCGTGGATTTTGGATATAGTACCACGGAAACGTACTACCGGGATACTTAAGAAATGCTGGGCTTCCTGTACAGACTTTCATTCCCTTTATCACCTTATAAAAACAGACAGACAGACAGACAGAGTTACTTTAGAATTTATAATATTATAGTATAATAATGACGTATAGTTTTATAGTACATATTGTATGGATGACTTGCAGAAAATAAGGTTTCATAATCTCGGCGATTGTCTATGGAACATTTTTATTTTTACTCAATGCTTTAAGCCTAAAATCGTAACTATTCGACATAAGTGCATCACTAGTGGTAATAAAGAATTCTTGGAGACAATTTCCCTTGTTAGTAAATTTTACCATGCTATGAAAACTAATATATATTTTTTCAATGGTGAATATAATTTTATTGAACTCCATTATTTGTTGGTAATATTTAAATTTACGTTAAAGGTTATATAAAAATGTATTAGGAATGAATAAGAAAAAGAATAGATAAAGTTCCTTCTAAAGTTTTGATTACTCAATCTTTATTATATTTTATTTATTAAACCTAGAGACGTTAACTCAATTGTTTCTTCTTAAACAATTAAAGTCAACGCCATCAATATTGGCTAAGATAATGTTTTATAAATAATGAATGACTGTACAATCTTGGATGCTCTATATGTGTCAATAATCTCTGATTGATGAATCATAATCATTACATTCATCTTGGGAATGTCCACGATTAAAGAAAACACATGACTCGGGTTTGACAGGAGTGGATGAACAGACGTTGGTTGGTGGTTCACTCGATCATTTAAATAAAAAGCGACTTTTGCTACGACAGATCAAAATGCAATTCAGGTATCACAGCGCTAATTACATACCCTATATTCACCTAGAATTTGTCTCTCTTTCTACAAGGCGGCGTAACTCTTATACCTTCTGACTATGTTACGCTCACTGAATCAGCCCGACAGGACGAGCCCGCCGCGTACTTGGAGCTTCAAACCCAAAATGCAGAGTGAACCATCTATATTCATTAGTGGTACGACACAGCATAGGAAAATACCTATACAGGGCTAGAGACTTATTCGAAATTCAAAGAATGAACTTAAAACCCGATAGAAAATCGAATAACCTTGCTACAATGTTGGGTCTTGATCTGTTTTAACGTTCACCACATAGTAAAAGGGAATGATGTAATCTTTGATAGAAACAACATGGACACCAACTACAAAGGCTTCCATATGTAGGTTTATTGAACCAATGAGCTTATTGAGCTCTATCAAACAGAATATTCCGTGAAAATACCCATGAAAGAGACTTTATAAATCTACGCGGAATTATCCAAGGGGGATATTCAATTCAGTTACGTAGAAACTCCACAATCAATATTGTTGCAACGAATACCAGTATTGTCAGAACTGGGGGATTCAGTATCAAGTTCCAGGAATATTATACAGATCAGGGGGCCTACTACGACGTATTAATGCCACCAATTTTCCAGTGTTAGTGAGAGACGGAGCTATACAAGGCCGCTAGCACCATCCCTTTTTCGCAGTGGAATAATGATGGCATTATAAACTTCATATTACAGCCCCTGTCATTTAAAATTGAATATTACAATTACGGCCTGGAAGGTTTACCATCCACGACTAGTTTTCCTGAATCAATCAGACAAATTGTTGCTTTCTTTATGTAAGGCATAACAGACATTTTATTGTCATGTGGATTTTAGGTTCACAATAAAACATGTCTTCTACGTCTTCGTCTCAATTTCATACGATTCGCAATATAGTTTAGGTATTATTATGTATCCTCTTGTAATATCAAGTGTCAAACTTACTAAAGTCATCCATAAAGTTTCTTGCCCATTCTTCTGCATTTTAATCTGTACTTTGGAATGGCCAACTAACTTCTGATTAACTGACTTCTCAAAGGTTATAAACGGTTTAATTAAAATCAATACTTTCAGTTTTTTTTAACACCTTGTTCGTTCAGTAGCGGTCTCCCGAGATGCAATATATTATTTAGTTTTTCCTCATGCAATATGAATAAAGTATCGATAAATAGTACCATAATTATTATAACCAAAAAAGCGAATGTTTAACAGCTTCCCCGATACGACTAACCTCATAGTGACGTGTTCCAACGTCAGATAGTACCTACGTCGACGCGTTTTAAAACAGTACTCGGCCCCTCTTTTGACGTCATATTTTGCCATGAGTAACAGGGTTTTCAATAAAACAATGTTATCTAGTGAATAGTTTTTACATGAATAAGAGTAAAGTTTTTAAGAGAAGTTTTTATTTATTTATTTATATAGGCAAACCAACTAAATACACATTTTCTCATATAATTTAGATAAACATACATTAAAAATACAAAATTTTCATTCAAAGTACATATAATTTACATATTATACATACAATAGCATTGCATGCATCTAAATTAAAGGTAAACACAGCATTTTATTTATTTCACTATACAATAATATTAATACAAAGATGGATAACAATGTAGTTAGAACTAATATCAATAATATTTTATACTTACAATTAACTTGAATTAAATTAAATAAGATTGAATTAAATATTCATTCGTTTTGCTATTCATTTATGAGTAATGTTATGATAATTGGGTTATGTATTTGGTTTGTATTAGTAAGTACTGTTTTATAAGGAAAACGGGAAATTATTAGCTGGGTGCGTTGAAGAGTCAACGGACCTAGCTAGTGATTCATAGAGATGAATGATTTGTTTTGTTTTCTAGTATAGTTCGGTATTTCTGCTGTGTATTCGGATTTTTCAACTAGTAATTCAAAATTTTCTGGTGAAAAGTCTGCTGACGTGGCAATGCCAGAACAAATGTTATGAAAATTTTCTAGCTTATAATTGATCGAAATTGAAATGGAATTGAATTTTGTATTCGACATTCTTCTAGAAATAGTTTCAGGAAACGTCGGAACTGAGATAGTTAAACTTTATTAAAAATAATTGTTAATAGATTTCGATTAAATCAATTAATCTATTATGGACTACAGTCTGTCTGTAGACCGTCTAAATATTCTTATCTAGATAACTACTGTTTAGATATTGGTGTGATAAAAACTAATACTGACAAACGTACAGCTAGACCAAATGGTATAGATTGCTTGCTTTCTGCAAGCTATAATAGAGTTCCTACCTAGCGATTATGCTCGTTTTTTCTTCGTTTGAGAAAGTCCTTCTTTCTGTTTCTTGATTTTTTTATTGGTGTTTTGTTTGTTTGTTTCTTCTATTGGCCGAGGTTGATATTATTATTACCTACTTATTCTCCACATACAAAATAAAGTTACAAGCTACAAAAGCATTTCTTTCAAAAGCTTTAGGCAGTGTTGCTAATGATGTTGATTAATAATGAGTTTGATGACCATAACTCATGTTTTGAGTCATCCTACAATACTTTGTAATGATCTGTTTATTACTCATTGACATACCACTCCATCTGTTCCGATTGACGCAATAATTTCACAGAAAGTTGCGTTCTGGTAATTTAATGGCAGAGTCACGCTGCCCCTAACGCATAGCGCAGTAAGGCATGGTCGGGCCCTGTATCCTGTGTGTTCTAAGCTTTAAGTTAGGGCGGGTTGGGGATCATAAAGATTGACTATGTTCATACAACCTGACAACGACTTGCAAATTAAAAAAACGTAAGAAAATTTGAATTTCGTGCGTCATTTGCACAAAGCCATCTATCAAGTACTCACTAGTAATCGATTGTGCGTAAGTTTTGTAAATAATTTGAATTCTTGCAACGGTTTTTAAATTTTAATAAAATTAAATATTGTAATATTTTTTATTTTTACATTTAAATAAAGTCTTCTTCTTCTTCTTCTGCCTAGCCTTTTCCCAACTATGTTGGGGTCGGCTTCCAGTCTAACCGGATGCAGCTGAATACCAGTATGTTACATGGAGCGACTGCCTATCTGACCTCCAGAACCCAGTAACTGGGTAATACGATACATTTAAATAAAGTACCGCCATTATTGCCATGTACGTTCTGACTAGTCTCTTGTCTTTCAGAATTTAGGTACCTACTTACAATTGTGTTCGCAATCATTGTCGAATATCCTAGAATTAATGAACCTGATATTTCATTTACCCATTGCATGTTATGTAGGAAAACCGAATACCTATGTCTTGCTTGACTACATAAAACAGGAAGTTGAAACGAATTTCCTTAAATAATTATCACAATTTAATTTACATTTAGGAGTACAATATGGTACATTACCCTTAACGTTCGTCACAGTTCTGCATCACTAACTATTTGAACTGTGTCCCAAGTTAAATGAGTAATATTGACGTCAAAACAATAAGCATTTTAGAGGCAAAAACTTTTTATTAGCTTTCAAAGTAATTAAACGAAACAAAAATACTTAACAGTTTAGAAGAAGCCACATTTCCATAGCTTGTGTCCGGCCAAAACTGCAACAAACTAGGTACTACCTACTTCAACATGCAATAAAAATCAGTGCTAATGTACGATTCATTCAAAACACGAACAGCGTTGTTTTTTACTTTACCAAAATTAAAACAAAATGTTTTCCCAAGGCAAAATAAAATTAAAAATGCATCAGCTGTTGTTTAAACCTTTGGCATCAATGTAAAGAAACATTGAAAACGCCAAAAATTAAAACGCAAAAAAGAAACAAAAATACTGGCTGTAAAAAAAATAAACAGACACTTTCAACGCCCAAGACAAAACTGTTAATCAAATTCGCTTGTCACTCATCGTATGTGACACTGACAGCGTCAAATACAACACCTGCGACGAAATGACTCATTAAGTCCACGTGAGTGGTTGCTGTGCCATATGTGACCCAGCGAAAGGTTGGGAACCACCGGAGTGACTCACTGATAACGACAGTAAATACAGTCAAATGTAATGCATGACTAATGTTGGTATGTAGACTGAGATTACCGAAATAGGTAATCAAGAGTACGTCTTCACCTACATTTGAATTTTCAAGTCTTTTGTTGTCTGTCAAAGCTAAAGGCTAGACTGCCAGAGAAGAAAAGAAGATGTTCTCTTGTTTATATTTTTTAAACGAAGAATAGGAGTTTTTAGTAATGACCTTAGAGGCCACAATTACGATGTGCGACATTATAGCGCTGTGCGCCACATTTTAGCATTGGAAAAAACATTTTGCATTTCCGAGTGTGCATGTTTCTGTGTTTTTTAAGTTTAATTTCTACGGCATTGTGACGGATCTAGAGTTTTAAGTCTGTTTTGCGCATTGGATGAAACATTATCATGACTCTCAGATATTCCGACTTAGGTTTATCAATTTATCATAATAATAAAAATTTATTATCTTCTGCTCTGATGACCTAAATGACACATTGACGTAGTTCTGAACTCAGGGTCGCCATATGGATTTCTGCATGAGGAAAACATTTGTATGGCCTCAAGAGAAGTTTCCAAGACTAATGTTTGTTCATGTGTTTCGAGCATGCATTGGCATCCACGACACAGATTATCCAATGAGTCATTTTATCAGCACATACATGTCTTCAGTTGAATACTGTCCTTCTTATAGACCGTCACAAAGAACGTCAACCTTTGCCAGACGATTAGAGCTCTTAGTGACTTATTTGTGCTCAGCAATTGTCTCTTTCCGACTGACGGTACAAACATAACTTAAAATTCACCATGAACACCCATGAGTTTTGAATTTACATAACCCATCGAGAATCCCTCAACACACAGACCTATTTCTTTCAAAATTCGAACATGCATGACAAATGGCCGTTAAACTACATATAAGCTCAGATTACCATGGAAACAGTATATACTACGAACAGAGCTCGTGAATAAACTACGTTTTGTTACTTAACAACTGTCATTCTGAAGTGAGTGGTGAAGTCATCGATAAGAGCCAAGAGGTCGCTCGACATCGAATAACGAGTGCATTCACCTTATTCAGGCTTAGATCATCACCGCTCGCTTGTACTGTTGCCTGGTTTTGACTGCCAATTTGTTTTGATTCATTTTTTTATTCGATTTTGTTTGTGTTGCTTCACAAACCTTGAGTTTCCTAGATAACGATATGTGCCTTTTTTAATACGAAACAACTGCAGTAGGTTAAAATTACTATATAAAATTCCAAAATATCTAACGCAAAGTTCTTGACAATTTTCTATCTTACTGAGGCAAACTAAGTGCAAGTAAAAGATTAAAAAGTAACAATCAGGCAAGTAACCGTTAGGAAAACAAGAAAAACTAAATAGTTACTTAATGTTGTAGTGGAAACCTATTTCTTCACTTGATTGTTACAAATGTTGCGGTAAGACAAGACAAGTGTTCCGTGGAACAGACTTTGAACAGACTATAAGGAACTAAGTGTAGTACCACTGTTTTCATAATTTAAGTGAAATTCTTCTTAGTTACTTCATTTGAATACAATTATTTAGAAGACCACTTACCGACAACGTTTTTTTATAAATAAAAATCGTTTATCAAACAAGAAGACGTATAATAAATAGGGTTACACTAAATAGGGAGACAGAGCTCTCTTTTTCATATATGAACATTATTCACAATCTGTTGTTTGCTATTTTATTTTTGTTCACACTTACCGAATTGCGAGTGGGTGGACTCTTTAGAATCAGGGCTGTCTACTACTTAATCAAATTCAATTGATGAAAGTAGATAAAGGAAACCTTTGTAATGGATGACTCATTTAGGTCTACTCTAAAGTCGCAAACGCATCACTCACGCACCATGAAAGCTGCTCCAGAATAGGAGTAGCTTTTATGGTGAAAGCTGTTCAATTTCTAACAACCACTGCTGATTATCTGAATATCGACCACACCACATCTTTATAGGGTTCACAAATAATAGTTTTCATAACAAATTCCCACCATAACAATTATTTCCTACATAGTTTCGGACATGAACGAAAAATTTGTCTTGAAGAAGCACCCATACCTACCTAAAAATTATTGACTCAAATTATATCTCATATAAGTATATCTTACGAAAAAAAGAATACTAGAACAAAACCATAAGAAAGTTAAGTCGTAGTACACATAGTATCTGATGGCGAGAAAACAGACGTTCAGTCGCATATGACTAGACTATATATCGACAATGACGATGAATCATGACGTGAATTTAGACAGGCATACAATATTTATACCGTTTACAACCAACCAACCTAATTGTGTTCCCACATAACATTATAATAGGAACTTTGATATAAATCGTTTCACCATTTATTTCCGACGCCTACATTTTACTCTGTTGCTCATCCCTAACGGTTCGATAAATTTCATTGAACATGACATCAGGATGACGATTCTATTGGATATTATCATTCTCACCATAGTGTTTAGCATTTTTGTGTGTGGGCAAAGACACAAACAAAGTTGTTGTCAATGGTAATTCCATACTTGTAAGTTCTTATGATCTTAGTGACGTACATCTTAATTATTTTTTGTTCATTGAGAACGACGTTCTATTGAAGAATGAAGGTTATTTTAATATAGCAAGAAAAGCTTATGCATAACACCAACTCAACAGTATTCCTCGTTAGAAACTTGTTGAAGAAAATGGTCCTTGGGTAACGAATGATAAAAACGATGTCGGCGTTGAATAAAGTGTTAGTAAAATTAAAAGGGAAGTTAGAATGTGCCAGAATTTTGAACATAGACGTTTATCAGATAGTTTTGGTGTTAAAAAGAGTCGAAAGACCAACTTTTAGGAAGAACAACTGCTTCACACCTGTATCTAAATCTACATAATTATGAAGAATCGCGATTGGAAGCATTCATAAGGAATTCATACTTAAAGGTAATTTGTTTGGCGGAAAAATAAAATATCATAATTACATAAGATATTATGGTTAGTTAATGTATTATGTAAACATCATCACAAATTAAGTGGAAGATAAAACTGTCTGTCGATAACAAATGTTACGCCTATGTATGACACAACGTTGTAAAACTGTTTGATGTTACATAAGTTTGACGTCAATTAAAAGTTATTTAAACAAATGAACATTAATTTCAATTCTATTTTTGAATACGGAATGACAATTACAGATGCTATTGTCCTTCTATAAAACAATGACTAGAATTTGTTTTCACTAGTCTCGATCGACAAATTAATGTTGCGGACGAATACTTTGACGCCTGAGGGTCCCTTTGTTTTTATATCTATTAGTAAGTCCTTTTAGTTTTAGTTTTTTTTTTGCTAATTATTAATTCCATATAATATGTTCAGGCAAATGTTACGTCTATTTCTCTCTTTGTAAGGTTGTGGAACTTTTGTGTTTAATGAAACAGCAATGAATATCAACGTTTTTTATTTAGAAATGGTGTCCGCTTAAAACTTATCGTCGGTCCTAGAACTGAATACTGATTTGGGAACTTTTAGATTGTAGATAGATATCAGTCAATATTATCGCGATGATTAAAAGTTCTTCCTTTTCTATGGAATGCAATATCCTCTAGCTAGATATCACTATAAATTTATAAATATTATATAATAATTTCTAGAAGAAAAACCAAAACACAAAAACGCTATATTTAGTTAATTTAATTATAAATGTCCTCTTTGTGTGTTGCCCACTCATATTAACAGGAAATTCTGGTTTGGGATCATAAAGGAAACACTATAGCCCATATTATTGTTGGAAACACAAAGGCGCTAAGGTCGGATAACCGAGATAAAGAATTTTTGTGAAAGGTGTGAACCAGAAACAATGGTATATCCTTGGCTTAAGTTACAAAGTGAGAATCAACAAATAGCAGCCTATTGTTTTACTATTCGGTACGGCCATGCTTAATTAGATGAAACTACTTGGTCCAAAATAACCATGTCATTGGCTCTTTATTCAAAATTTGAAAGCATAGGTCAACTCGGCATATTTGTTTATAATTAGCGTTTCACATCAAGTTACGCAAAAACACGATCTCCATAAAAGGTCGCCACATAAATGCCAAATGGCCAAACTTAGCCCGAGAGGTCTCAAACTGTTTTTGTTTTTCCACCAGTTTTATTATCACTTGCTTGCTAGATACTACACTGTCGTTTAACGGTCAGACGTTAAGAACCATTGGTCACTAAACTTGATTTATTGTTGGCATGGCTGTTTGTGTTAGCGTTACCACAGTATGTACACTAGTTTCGAAAGCGCTTGCAACTATTTCTAATCTAGTTCGTATCTATTTTAATTACGTGCTGGGTACCAGAGCCCCGGCATTCCAAAGACAAAATTGATCACTATACAGATCTCTATTGTCATTGTTACTTAGGTAGCTCAACATGTCTATCGCGTAAACGACCTCAAAACGGCATTCGACCTAGTCGAGCGTAATCTAACATAACTCAAGTCGGATCGAAATCTAAACGCGAAAGTTTACGTTTCGTTACTCAACCGCCTTCAAAATATTTTGTGCTCTATGTAGTAAATGTTAAAGTTCATAATTGTCTTCTATAATCAGGTACACGTGCGGAATGGAGGTATTAATGGAGTCGGTTATCTACAACAAAGCATTCCAGCGCTTTATAATTCCGGCCGGTTTACTAGCGTGTTCGCTATCGTTCTTTTTCTACAGCGCTTCATCGCTGCCGTTGCTTTTCGGACCGCGATGACTCAAGCCTCGGTAAACAGTATGCGGGGCGATGAGTCACCGTTTTACACATTCGCGTATAGCGTTTGAGTAGTGTTGTCAGTCTACAGTTGGACTCGTCAAGTAACCGAACCGTCCTAGGCGTTATATTGCAGGGTTTACTGCCAAGCGCCTAGACTTTAAACATAATTGGCGAGATAAGCTACTGGTGTAACAAACATTTCGTGTACGTTGAACAAGAACAAGTTTGTGTGAAAGTGTAGGTCTAGTTTTGTAACCTGTGTGTGTGCGTGTCGGTAGTGAAACGGTCGATAAAGTTGGTGATCGTTCCGTGCTATTTGTGGATTCCTTAATACTTACTCTTGGATTTGTTAGTGATAAGTTGGATTTATGATTTGACAATGCCGTCGAATAAGAAGCTGATTTCAAAAATGCGCCAGATCGCGCAGTGGATCTTGGTGGTGCATGTGGTGAGTGGCTCATTCTATTCACTCATTTTAAACTTCATGTTATCTAATGTTTGGATTAAGATGAACTAGATACCATTAATGTTTGCATGTTTGATATAGTTACAATAACAAGATTTGAATTAAAAATGAAAAGCCAAGCATAATATGCTAATGATGTACGCATGAGATGTCGTACATCCATTACACTTTATAACTAGAAGAGTTCAATGTAAACACATAATTTGCTAAAGTGTTCAAGGAGAAATAAACTAAAATCGGAGCAGTAGTAAGTAAATATTGATTAGGAGCCTCCAGGCAATCCCGGGGGTTGACTTAACTGAGTTACAAGTTCAGAGAGTAAAGTTTTCTCCTCGATACGAGAGGCACAATCTTTTCTCTTTTCAAATGCGAAAATAAAATCCTAATAAAATACCATAAAACTTCTACGAACTCGGAAACATTGAAACAGGATGAGATTAAAAGGACAATAGACAAAGGATAAATTTTTCTCCATCGTTGACAAGTAATGAATCTAGCACTCAACTAAATGGTACCCAAACTTAATTTATCAAAGCTAAACGTTTTAGTCGAGTCCTATTGTTCTCAATGAGCAGTATTGTCAATAACAAAAGATTTATCACCAGATCACCACTCCATCCGGTTTGTAGGAACTTTGTTATGGGTCATATTAAAATTTTCTCGCCTTACTAAAGCTTAGGCTGTGACAGATGAACAACGTTTACAAAAGAAGCAAATCTGTTCTGTGTCCCTTTTTTGTACTCACAATGACGACCATAAAGGACTATTCAAACCAGTTTTTTAGTTCAACAAAAACTTGTCACGGTCATTGTATTTATTCCTGCAAAGTCATTGAAGCATTAGGGAATATATATGAAAGCATTCATTCAAAAGTCTAATCAGATTTTCATAATAATCAGCTTTCATTCCTTGTCATTATTTGCACAGCTGATTTTCAAGAATACTCAGAGTGCGATGACCTTAGAAGAGGTGTTAAAATTTCTTCCATAATTGCTCCCTTCATTGAAACATTTATAAGGGTCTACTTAAAGAGACCCCCGGCCCTTTGGGTGACTCGGACTCGCAACTTAGTAATTAAGCTTATTTCCTCCGCTTGTTTTGTCGTTTCTGACAATTGTGTGCTCAGTCTAGTCAAATATGCACCCGAAATACTCGACACAACATATAAAGAACATTTGAAAACAGAAAAGCAAATCCAATTTGGAAACTTCATTTTATATCTTTCTCCATTTTTCATTGGTGCCAAAGTAAACATTAATATTATGACTCGTTGACTAGACATGTCACAGACGCAGGGCTTTGCGCCAATATCAAATTGAAATGCGTCGTCAAAGCCCATGAAAGTGAAAAGAATAAAAGACAATCTGTTTAATTCAGTTGTATGGTACCTGTTTGCGGTCTCTGGTTTGCTGAACGTGACCAGACAGTAGCTGGCGGCGGCCTAGGCATGACCGTGCCAATTGCCAGCCGGTAAATGCAATTCCACCTAACGAATTCTTATGTTGTTCTGTTTTATGTTGCAATGCAATCTGTTCTGTTTGTACATCTGCGCAAAGCACAGGGCAAATACCAGGGACTTTTAGATAAATCCTCAATTTCATATCAGCACGTTCCATCGCAACAAGAAGATAATTTATTAAAATTGTTGTGTGTGGAGATTTTTACGTCGATAGTAAGTTGTTTGTCGTCATCATTTGTTATTGTAAACAAAACTGGCAATTGCGACAGTGACTCACGTTTGTCTTCAGACGCAGATGCTAAAAGCTTCGCTAATTAGTCACTACCTCTTTAATCCTTGCCTGTAAGGATGTGACAAAAACGAGTAGTCGTTTTGTCTGAACTATGTTTTAACTTCAAGAATGTTTGAATTCATGGAATCTAAGGATTGTCATACATATTGCTAAAAATAATGCTTCCAGAAACCATAAAGCCTACCTACCTACTTTACAACATCAATCATCCGTAAATCCAAATACTGTGTTTTTTTTTATTACTATGTAGGCAGTTGTTTGTTTTAACAATCCTTATTTGAATCAATCGATTGATTCACGTTCTAAAAATATTATCGGGCGCGGAAAAAATTCACAAAAAAAAATGTATAGTTATGATCGCGCATTACCATATTAAAGTCACGCGACACCGCGCTATTTTAGTTCGGGATCCCAGGAGGCGTGTCTCCGATATTAATACATCGGGCCGGGCCGGTGACTCATCTGGCCGTCTGAAAGCTCCGTCTTGTCCCACATCCTTCATACTGTTTGTATTACTCATACTGGGTGAACCCGGAATCGTTTATATGGACGACTTCACCGGTATCTAGAGCTTGTTTATTATTAACGCTATTGTCCAAGACAAATTATACAATTACGTAGGCAAATTCAAACAAGAAGGAATCCCCGACGTTGCCAACACATTCTGAAACATCTCGGTCAGATATAAAAAAGTCTGTAGGAGATTTTTATCACATGGCAAAAGAACTTTTAAGGTCGCAATGAGTCACAACTCACAACTAAGGACATCACGCGTTCACGCGTGCTTTGAAAATATATACGCTTTTATTTTAGATCCTGGATTCCACAAGGCTTACCCAATGTTTCCGAGAAATAAATTTATGTCTAATCTTAAAATGTTAGTGATATACCTACATTTAGTCTCCTCTGTGATCGATGGTGTTAAATGTAGAATGTTCATCTATTTCCTTGTTTGTTCTTTGTCCGAGTCGCGACTTGATCTCAATCAAGGCCAGTATTGTTTATCTTATTTCGACTTCCTTCCTTAGATTACTATTAGCTTTGAGTAATAGACATTGCCGTTCCCTAATTTGCATTTTCTCTTTGAGTTGGGAATGGCTAAACCTGTTGCCAGTTTCTTTAAATCGAAATGTAAGATTGTTTTTATTATGCGGTGAATCCAGAGGTAATTCTGTGTTTCGGCTGGATGTCTGCTTAGGTTTTTCTTCTGTTGAGATATCCTAAGTTGTTTTGTGGCTATATCAATGGTCACGTCAATAATAACTCTCTCTACTGCTTTAGTCCGTGAATACTATTACAGAATTTGCTCCACAATGTAGCAGGAAGGTGATTAAAATGGTAATAATATAGTCACTGCTACGGTTGTACCTACCTATACGTAATACGAGAGCAGGAAGTGAGCTGTTGACTACTCTACCCCCATTATACGATACAATTGATGAATGGCCAGACGCGAGCATGTGTGCTTGAGCAAAATTCAATTTGATCCCTTTCAGAGTTAACCCTTACGCTTGAATGGCGGTATTGATTTGAATCTGTAAATAAAATGTTGAGGGGACGTACTAGTTTTGTTGAACATGTTAGAAGAATATTTGTACTAACTAATGGATAATTTACAAAGCCTTTACATAATAAAATATGTATTTGAAACTGTGTAGGTATACATATATTATGCTTTTTTATTTATCTTCGCAAATAATATACAGATTAGATAGTAGATATGATTTGAGAAGATCGATTTTGGCAAGAGAGAGTAGGTAAATATCACAAATACTACTAGGAAAATTTCAATTCTTATCGTGGTAAAGTACAAATAGGTACCCATGCTACATCAAATTGATGGCAAATTTTTATTAAGCATCAAAATATGCAAATAAAGAGCGTAGAAATCTCTGTAGACATCGCAAATCAAAACTGGAGGGTGCCACGGCCGGCGTTTAATTATGTAAATAAATTTTCATGCATAGCAAGGAATCGTTAAACAATGCGCCAGATGAACCGAGCCTACCCTTCTATAGCTAAGTTTAAAAGAGAACTGCCCCTCGGGCAAAAACGGATCACCCTTTTGTTCTTTTTGACGTACTTACGTCCAACTTTCGGACAGAATTCCATTTAATAAACACGTATTACTAGTACTGTATTGCGTTATACATTTGCATGGTTTAAAGCATTACAAATGCCATAAAAGTGTTGCGTAAACAGTGATTACGTAAAGTACGACGTGCGTACGGTGAACTGTTTACGTAAACAACTTACGGTTCAGTCGGAATCCATCTGAGCTGCTACTAATTTAACCCTTAATGAGAAGTAAGAGAGACCCTTCATGTCCGGAGGCGCGGAAGCGGGACTCATCACTGTCTCTAATGGCCTGAAACCACCCCTGGGTTAAACAGATATCATCTTATAAACGGATTCGAAAAATAAAAACATGCAATCCCGTCTGAATTGTTCTCCCATTATTTTTGGTACCCACGTGAATTTTTAATTGCGAGTATTTTGTATGAGGTGGTTTTGTATAGATTTATGAAACTTATGCACCCAACATACGTGTATTTATGTAAGTAGAAGATATCGAATTTTATTCTAGAATTGTGTGTCGTTTTCATTTTATACGTTACGTGCAATTTTTTGCTACCCTTACAAACAGGTCCGGATGAAATGAAAGCAACAAACATCCCAGCAATGCGCTATAAAAATTTGTCTTCGAACTAAATTTGGCAGCGTCTCCCGAAATGTTATCACCTCATAGTATCGTCGATGCACACAATATCTCATAATATTCTTTATATCCGTCCCCATAAACAGAAACGGGTCGTGGTAATGACGCCCTGTTGAGGGGAGAGGACGTCTAACCGGCCGTTACGGTCGCTGAATATGTGACCGCTGCATTTTATTACCACTTTACTCTGCCACATAATCGACCTTCATGATGAAGGGCTTCTTTCCGACTAATAGTCGGTTGGTATGCGATGCCCCTTGTCCTACATGTTCGATGCCGGCTTTTGTAGGGTTAATTGTTTGATAAATTTCCGTTTTACTTATTAATGGGACGATTTGGAGAAATTCCACAGCTGAGGGTTTCAAGCCCCACACCATCAAAATTGATTGGAAATGGAACTGTTTATACATGTGCTATTTCTTATTGTTCCAGGTCGAATTCATAGAAGCATATTGCACACCTCGCGACACAGCCCGCCGCTCCCCACAACGCAGCCGGCGCTCTCGAGAGCAGCGCCGCTCCCCCGAAGCCACCAGATGGCGCTACGAATCCCGCCGAACAAACTACGACTTTGACTCGTGTCGAAAACCTTACGAGTACGAGAGTCGTAGACACTACGGACGGGAATTCGACGGGGATTCAGGGAGACGAGCGGAATTTGACGCGGGGTCAGCAAGACGTCGAGCGGATTACGAGTCCGCAAGGAGGACTGACTTTGACTTGTCGGCTCCTAGTGTGTCGAGGCGAAGCCCTGAGAGCGCCCCTGAGGGTTCAGTGGAATCTCCGCCAGAACCGGCACCGTCAGCGCCATTGAGGCACGAGAGACAGACCAGACACAGATCTCAACCATACTACGAATCTGGTAAGTTGAAAAAAAATATTTTTTAATGTAATTCTTAATCACAAAAACAAAAGAGTAGGTGAAACAATGAAAAGCCGAAAGATAACATAGGATGAATCATATAAAGCATAACAATAGTAATTTTTGAATGTGCCATTTCATGCCTGTTGAGTTCGTACAATGTTTGTATCAAAAACTTAAAGTGGGTAGTTGATTAGATTAGCAGGAATAGATTGCTGTTATTCTTCGAAGTTTTTGATAAAAATAGTATCGACATCCAACATTGTTACAAGTTTTTTCCCAAAATCAAATTCAAATTAGAAAACTTTTATGTAAAAAGTGTTAGGTAAAAGACAACGAATCTACAAACTACCGACAAGAAACATGAAGCTTTACTTCCGTTTATTTCACAATGTAGCTATACAAAACAAATTGGCATTTCAATGTAACCAATTGATTGGCAAAACATCCTTGAACTAACACAACACAATTCGGATTACATTCAAATCAGCGTGTTTGCTTACATAAATTTTTATGCAATCCAATAAACTGATTTCCACATATTTTAGACTACAATATTGAGAATTCAAGGCGAGATTCTTGTTCGGAGAGCTTCAAGAATATAGTTTTTCAGAGTAAAAATAAACTTGGTTAACAAGAAGCAAATACTCAAAAATAAAAAACTTGACGTTAAATAGCAAGATGGTTTCCTAAAACAACTAAATTTCGCGCTTCATTTTCCCGGTTTACATGGAAGCTCTTACTTTTTTAAGAACATCCTCGTCTAGGACGGTCGGGAACTCGGGACAAAGGGTCCATTCTTCCAGTGCAACAATCGTGGCAGAGCCTAGTTAGGCCATTGTTTTCACTGTGGTTAGAGATATACTCCTGCTTTTATTAAAAAAAGAAAACCGTCTCCTTGCATTAAAAGATCGCAGCTTTGTTCCACAATCTTCGTAATTAGGTCAGTTTAATCTGGTACAAGTGTTGGTATGTGATACTCGCGTGTAATAAATAAACGACTGGTTGGATACTTTCCAGAATTTATGGGTAAAATACCGCTGTAATCACCATTGAAATAATAGCTGTAAAGTAATTTTGGTTAATGATGATTCATGTTAGAATGTTGTTACAATTACATCGATTTGATGTTCCGTAATATCTTGTAAAACATTAAAAATTCTACCTCTGCCCTATTTCTCTCAACTTACGTAATGAAACATTCTGTCTTTTTGTAATACAATGCCTTTGCGTGCGACTAAGCCTTTGCATCAAAGTACGTCTACGTTATCGGGAAATACAAGTACCAAGCATTAATTACACGATTGCAGTTTTTTTATCATCCAGGGACTTTCATTCGCTAATACCAGCTAGTATTGAAGCAACAATAGCAAGTTTTAATCAGCCCTTTTGTCGTTTGTCCGTCGGTCTAGACACGGCTGAAAAAATGTCCGGGATTTTATAATAACTGAGGCTTTTATTGTAAGTTGGTATGCTCGTGGCTAGTTTTTTTTGTTATCGTAGCTCGTTTATTGTAAATGATTTTGGTTTTATAACCCAAATTCGAGGGAGTGTTTTGGTTCTCTCTTTGTTGTAAAATAGAGTTTAGATTTGAATGAAAATCTTTAAGTGCTATACGTACGAGTCGATTACCTTTAACCTTTCACTGCCAACGCGCTTCAGAAAGACATTTAACACGTTAATCGCGGCAATTTAACAAATTTCGAGTCGCGCGGCCTGGTCATCCACGCGGAAAAGTAATTACGTCACGTAATGACGTCACTTACCCTCCCATCTGCACTCTCCACGTCGCTAATAGACAATTTGCACAGTTTTTGACGCCGTTTTGTTCAATCGACGCAACGTGTTGCACGTATTGGGACTTCTCTTATATTTGATGACGGCAATTTCGCTGGCAATTGTGTTTATGACAATGTGTTTCAATAAAAAGAGTGTTGCATAAAAAATAATGGGGATAAAGTTTTGTTTAGGACACATTTGAAAGACGGAAAATGCCTTAAAGGATAATTTGACGACAGCAAGATTTAAAAAACATAAAAAAACATTAAACTCCGTATCACAATAAAAGTTTTACAAACTACAAAGAACAATACTCTACAGAATAATCTAAATGAGGCAACGGAAAATACGGTATTGAAACAAAAGAGGCCCAGACCTTGTTCTAGGGAGCGCATTAAAAAAAGTTTATTATAAAATGGCATACTACGACTACCTACGATTCGTTAGTTCTTTCCTATCGTCGTGGCTTTTAAAATCCAGACTTTTATGTTCATGATGCATTCAGAAGGAGTCCTTTGTTACCCGAAGCAAGGAATACTCGTTAGGGTATTTCGTCGTGCCTTTGAAATAACATTAGCTGTGCGTGTAGGCACGTGTATGAGGGGTTTAGCGTATTCATTAACTAAGGTAATAGTCCTCCAGATTCGATTGAAATGGAAATGAATAAGTTTAAAAACGAGGGAGTAATGTCAATGAGCGTTGTTTCAACTGCGTCGTAAATCTCAGTGTTTACCCATAGCTAATAATGACATTGTTCTTGCAAAATGTAAATAATGATACCTGTAGTAATAATTTCTTATCATGATAGTGTTAACAACATGCAAAGTAATCAAGGAGACAAAATAATATGAAATTTTCTTAAAAGGAGATAAAATATCGAATTTTGCAGTAATTACTTTAACTATAAATAACGACAGCGCAAAACAGTTAAATGAATATTCGGAATATCTCCAAAACAGGACGTTTATCAAAGGCACCCTTTGTCCTTTCACTTCACCCCTTCGAGGGCAAATAACAACTACTGGAAACGATGTCTAATTTATAAACATAGAAATTTGACAATAGCATTCCTTACGAAGTCCGTAAACCAGCATCAATGAATTTATGAACATACTTTTGGATTAAAAAAAGATTTTATAAACTTTTCCACGTTCTTGAAAAAATGCTTTTCAATTCTTAACAATTGGTTGCATTCTTGAGGGGATGTGGATTCACAATCCGGACGTTGGGGTTTAAACGACGTCACTTGAGACAAGCTGAGCCACATCACAAATAGGAGAAAAATTTTAAATTCGCGTCTGGATCGTTACCGACTTCAGTTTATCTTCTAAAGCTACTCCAATGGCACTTGAATGCGCACTCATTCTCCACAATTTGTATGTTACAATTTTCTTATACTATTTTTGTTTTGTTTTAGAATCATCATCAGAGGATCGATCGACATCTTCGGAAGGCGAGGAAGACGAATTCGGCGAATTTGATCCATTCGCTACAGCACCTTCTCTACATTCCCCAGACAGTGGTCGCTCCGACCCGCGATACGCTAACGCGCCACGCAGAAACCCAAGTCCTTACTACTACGGTGATTTATTCAAAACTCCCCAACAGCAGCAAACACCGTCGGCTCCTACCATCTCTACAACATCATCTTCTCGTGGCCCCCGGTACAGGAAGTCAGCCAGTCTAGACGCGCCTCACGTTGCTCCCAGACCGAATCTACCCAAAAGATTCTCAGTTGCTGAAGATGGTTTCCGTGAGCTAGAGCGCTCATCATCTTCGTCTGGCGAGAGCGCGTGGATGCCGCCGAGGCGTCGCGGGCGCGACGCGGCCGGCTGCGCGTGCGCCGCGCCCGAAGATGTAGAGGAGCGTCAGCCTTCTCGCAGCGTCTTTTACGTGCCGGCGCCACTGCCCCGCTGGCCGCAAGAGATGACCACCAGACAGATCTACGAAACAGCGTTCGACTGCAAAATTGCACGATCGGATGATGACTTGGATGACTTCGACAGGGTCAGCAACCACCCTGCGCTTTTGCAAGCTGAGGACCGAAAAGTTATTTCTTCCGCGTCATCCGCTTTTGAAGCCGTTGAGCGTAGCGAACCAGACTACAAAGGTCGCCGTAAGGTGACTATGAAGACGGACAGTGTTAGACGTTCCAAAATCCCCACAATTCGTCAAAAAAGGGAGAATGAGAACAACGCTTGTGCCTTGTCAGAGGAATTGGAAAAGGTTCATATTGAGGAAGACGGACGAACAGCATCGACGTCTCAACTTCCACTTCGCGGTTACACACCATCGCCGCCATCTACAGCACCTCTGCCAACAAAATTTCAACAGAAAGACGGCTCTGCCATGAATAGTATTAAAAGCGCTCCGAATTTGCCTCAGTCACAACCTGCACACCCTCGTCTTAAAGACTTAAGGTTGCCAGTGAAGTCACTGCGCGCTCGGGATACACCCACGAGTAGCGATGCTAGCATGGCTGACGTCAAAGGTTCAGTATCTACTGAACTGGATCTTGGACAACGTCTGAGAGATTCGAGTCGCGAATCTCGTGATGGTGATGATGAAGGAGGGCAATCAAAAGACGGTATTTTTTTAGAGATTAAGGGTCGGCCCACTTCCGATTCTGACACACCTGAAATGAATCGGTACACGGGGCCAAAGGGGGTCGGCCCTATAATGGAGTTTAAAGGAAGGCCTGGAGTGATTCGTCCGCGTCGCAAGTACTCTAGTACAGAAAGTATGGCCACTAGCAGCAGCGGAGGCAGCATGGAGTCATTGCGAAGTAGTAATAGTGAAGGAGACAGGAGTAGTAGTAGTTCAGAAAGTCGACATTCGTCTTCGCTAAGTTCACACAGCTCTGATTCAGGAAATGTGCCCTTCACAAAGTCACATCATCATATGCAGCTGTCGGGGTTTGGGCACCATCCAGCTAAGTTACATATTCTAAGCCCCATTTCTGATAAATCTTCACAAGAACAAGCATCAGAAACATCTGACAACAACAAAAACAACAACTCTCAGAAAGTATCTCCTGAAGACTTTGAAACTGGTAATACGATGCAAACGACTGTTGAAATTGTTGCCAAACCTAAACGACGTGCGTTACAAAACAGGAATCTTTTGAACCTTACATTTAGACACTCTACAACTGGTGATTCTGAAATTCAAGGCTCTGACAGTGGTATTTCAATCCACTCGAGGGAAGGCGTAGACTCACGAAACGCTTTCATTAATTTCAAAAACAGTAATACTGAAGAGGAACGTAAAGATGAAGATGTTGATCTATCTGATCTTCCTTTCGACATGCCCAAGTTAAGGAGACGACGGGCTGAAGCCGAAGCCGACATGCGATCCTTGCCTTTTGACATGCCCAAA
This sequence comes from Lithophane socia, assembly GCA_947522985.1. Classification (NCBI taxonomy): domain Eukaryota; kingdom Metazoa; phylum Arthropoda; class Insecta; order Lepidoptera; family Noctuidae; genus Lithophane; species Lithophane socia. The sequence continues at coordinate 7,431,478 of OX383267.1, forward strand.
TTGCGCCGAAAGTTACGCGGGCAGTCGCTACAACTGAATAACGACTTTGGAGGGGCTATCTCAAATGCCTCTTCCAGCCAAAGCGTGCAAGACTTAAATCAAGGTTGGTACTGTTTATATATCTTTAAAATTTTTCCATTAGCTAATAAAATCAAATATCGAGTCACTTAAGAACTTTCCAATGCTCTTTCATAATTCCATCACGTCAGAAAGATTTACATGTCAATCTTGCAAGAAAGAAGTATACTCGAAGGGTCTGTCGACTCAAATTGTTGGTTCTTTCTAACTCGAAGCGACCGCCACCGCATTATGCCGATTAAGACGTATGACTCCGGATTGCTCCACACGAAATTCTCTGGTCCAACGCCCAACCAATATTTAATTTGCTTGAGTGCTTTTTGAGGGAACTTTTTCCTGTACATGTTGGGAGCAATTTGTAACCGTTCAGTTGAGTTAGGAGTTCGTTTCGCGGAGAATTGCATGTGGTTTGACGTAATAAGTGGTGGCGTCTTAGATTCAATCAATGCTAAGAACAAAAGTTTACTGACTTGGCGCATTTCCATAATCAATATTACTTCTTGTTCTCAGGAAACACACACAAACCGAATTTGAAGTTGAATTTTGACAGCGGCAGCGGTGGTTCTGGCAGTTCTAAGGGACTGCGTTTGAATTTGGGACCTATAGCTCCGCCTCGAGATTTGGTTGACGCTTCTCTCCCACTTGACCGACAAGGGTAAGTTGATTTCTATTTTAATACAACTTCCACCCAAATGAACAGGAATATTTGACTAATAATTTTTCAGCATGACAGGAATAAAATTTTAGAAACTAATTGGTTTTTCTTCTATTGCTTACAGGTGGTACCACGGGACCTTATCGCGCGTGGAAGCTGAGAGTCTGCTAAGGGATGCGGATGAGGGCGCTTTTTTGGTTCGAAACAGCGAATCGGCCAAACACGACTATTCGCTAAGTCTGAAGTGAGTATTCACTATCACATAGAGCATCGTATTAGTCATGTTGTTTATTATCAACTTCAGTAACCTACGTCTTTGGAATATTTTTAACACATCTTTGCTAATTTTGGTATTTTCCTTGTTTTACAGATCTACACGTGGTTTTATGCACATGCGTATTTGCCGTGCTACAGACGGCTACACTTTGGGGGGTGCTGCAACAGCGTTCCCGACTGTGCCAGCTCTGATGCGGCACTACGTCACTGCCCAGAGGCTTCCAGTTCGAGGTGCGGAACACATGGCCCTGTCCACACCTCTGCCAGCCGTCCTACTATGAACATCCCATCAGGAAAGATGGGTTTTAATTTTGAGTGAACCTCGATCAGTCGATCGGTCGGTTCGAAGTTCGGAAAGGTGTACATAAACAGCGATCGGAAATCCAAGGTGTGATTATTTTTTGTTTAGATTGCTGAAGAAAGCACAAGTGAAGGAGCTACTTATCGTATTTGTCTAGCTTTAGGAACCCAGTGAATAATACCAAAGAATTAGAATTCAATGATTTTTGCTAACGAACTGGCTTACATTTATTTGTATACGCTCAGGTAGCAGTGTAATTATGCTAGTCCAGAATATCGCAGCCACATATATAAAATATATTATTTATTCGCATATAATCATTTTCACATTTAAATGTATACTGTGTGTAACGAAATAGGTACTCATGTTGTCTTGCTTCGTATTACTCATTCATCGTTTATCTTCTGCATTGATACCATATATCTTTTATTAATCAGTGTTAACTGTATGTATATTGTACGTTTGTTTGTTATTGACGCAAACGATGATATTAGTTATATTGTGTGATAATTCGTTTTGCAGACAATTTGCGATGAATCATCAAAACATAATATTGACCTCTGTATTCATTAATTTGCAATAACTTGGCCTAAGCAATAGACTAGTAACGTAATTACCATATCTGTTGTTACTCTTGTCATGGATATAGACGTCAAGCATAACATAGACTTTGAACTAAATATTGTTGTTGTCTTGAACCGTAAAGTATAGAATGCTACCGCAAACTACCTAATGACGTAAGTTGGAAAGTAGAGGAAAATTTCTTTATTTTCAAACACAATGACGGTCGCATTAAGGAGGTACTTAATTTTATTACTGTAATAGAAAAGCGCTATACTGCAGTCATTATTTAGATCGATATTGCCATGATTCATAAACACATAGATACAGATGTGAAGAATCAAGTCTGAATATAAATTCGTTTTAACAATATGTGACTCACTATGAAAACATTCGACTTTATATTAAAAGCGAGTAAACTGCTTACGCAAACTATAAAATGTATTCAGCAAGGTTAAAAACAAATCAGATTGCAAACCGTGGAATATTTATGTAGCAAACATGAAATAGGTGGGTACAGTTGTCACATTGATGAGTATATGTAAAATAGAACCTTGATATTATAGATACAAGGTTGAGTTTAGTAGAGATTGAAATAGCATGAGTCATAAGCACGTGGGCCGAATAGACACGAAAATAATATCGATTTAGTACAAAACTGTATGCAGTAGACTTGATGTCAGTTGGAATTTTTATACATTGTATGTCAAACATAGTAGATATAGTACTACTTATTTATATCGGAACCTCAGGTGTGTGTGCTAATTTTAAAAATACTTTAAATAATTGTCGAAATTTCTTGCTTGCAGTGAGTTCATGAATAATTGTCGTCAGGCGATTAAACATGCACTAGAACAAAAAGAAGCAAATACACTTGAGGCACAAACTATTGGCCAACATGAAACGATATTAAATAGAAATAAATTTTGATATAGCTTTCATACTATAGTGATGTCTTAAGCTAATCATGATAATAATGGCACATAACAGAATAATATAAGATCATAGATGAAGATTGCACATGTTATGTAACTTTCACATGATGACTTATTTATATTTTTTGTTATATTAGAATTTAAGTAGAGTAACGGGATGGACTATGGGGCCCTCAATAATGGATAGTTTTAGTTCCTCTTCATAGTTTTATATCACTTGGTACTTTTACAACGACATTGATTGACGGCCAGTGATATACTCAATGAAAGGTGTAGCAGCTATATTTAATAGATTCTTCTGTGATTTTGTGTTTAATACAATAAAAGCCAAAAAAATGTTGTGTATTATAAATTAAGTTCATCGTATTTATTGTGTAACGCATATTCATGCTTAATTATGTTCACATTTGTCTAATAATGTACAACAAGATCTCATGAAATACTTCCTCTGGATGATTCAGTTACCCTAGTGTTAATTTTGATTGATTTGTACCTGATTTTTTTAAAGAAACGTTGTTTGAGACTTAAAAATAAATTACGTTTTAACAGATTTATTTTGTTAATTAATTTAGTGATCATTAGAATAATATTAACGTAGATATGTATGGGAATGAACGAATTTTTCGAATGTATGTGACATTTATTATTGTATGTAATAACTTAACCACCGCAAAGCAGCTTTTGCAGGCGTGCAACTAATTTTAATATAGAAATTAATATACCGTTTTAATATTAAGCAGTGGTACTTATTACATGAGAAGGGGAATCATTTGGGTCCAGAATCATCGTCACTGACGATTTTTAACATCTACATTTTGTAGAAAACATAATTTCTTAATTATCCGTCTCATGTACTTTGTACGAAGTATGATTATGTAGTAAACGCGTAATGGAAGGTAGGCTTAAGGTATCGGATGAAATTCTAATATTTGGAAGTTTTGAAAACGTGTCAAAATTTTTTTCATGATCGATGTAGGTCCCGAAACGGAGTTAGGTAAAAATTATAGCTTATAGTAGTTATAATCAACTGTAATTTTGAAGGTGTAGTTTGAAATTGAAGATGAAATAAATTCCATAAAAATGACATGCTTTTATTCCTTTATTTACGTTTACCCATTACCAGAATATGCATATTGAAACCTATAAAATTCTACTTAGACGTCATCATCTGTCTATCCTCTTTCCAACTATATTGGGGTCGGCTTCCATCCCAACCGGATGCAGCTGAATACCAGTTAAAGGACCATGGGAAGAAACGTCCCCACCCACCAACACGCTTGAGACTAGTGTCATTCGAAGCGTCTGGTGGGTTCGATACTTTTTTACTATGGCGACATTTTTCAAAAATGTGGGGTTTTCCTGGAATATTACTTTTTTTATTCAATATTAGCATTATTTTACATTTATATATTTTCTTAGTTTGCACTTAAGAGGCATAGAATATAGCAACCTAAATATGGTTCTCATTCATGACAACCTTTCTTTTTATCAGGGACCATTTTTTTTGTTCTCTGATACCTTTTTTTAAAGTTAGGTTCGGTTAGGTTATGTTTGGTAAGGATAGGTAATTATGGCTTAGGTTAGGTTAGCTAACCGAAAAGTTTAGGTTAGGTTAGGTTAGCTAACCGAAAAGGTTAGGTTAGGTTAGCTTCTGTGCGCTGTCAACGCGGCTCTACGTGGGAATCGTGCGATCGATGGCCCTTTACGGGGCCCCGATCTGGGCGGCTGACCTGACGGCCGGTAGTATCGCAGTCCTGCGCAAGCCGCAGAGAGCGATGACCGTCAGAGTCATCAGGGGGTATCGCACGATCTCCTACGAGGCGGCTTGTGCACTGGACGGATCCCCGCCCTGGGACCTCGAGGCGAAAGTACTCGCGTCATCGTATCGGTGGCGCGAGGAAGCGAGAGTGCGGGGTGAGCAACCGATGCAGCGACACATAGAGCTGCATCGGTCTCAGCTTCGCGAGGTCTTGGTGGCGGAATGGCGGGACAGGCTTTCACGCCCTACCGCGCCTCGACATCATCGAGGCGGTCCGGCCGGTGCTCGAGCGCTGGCTCGGGAGGAGGCACGGCTCCCTATCGTTTCGGGTGACGCAGGTGCTCTCGGGGCATGGTTGCTTCGGGAAGTACCTGTGTCGCATAAACAGGGAGCCGGAAGCCCGGTGTCACCACTACGTTGAATGCCAGGAGGACACGGCGCGGCCTACGCTGGCAGAGTGTCCCGCTTAGGAGGGGCCGCGCCGTGCCCTCATCTCAGAAGAAAGCAGTGACTTGTCGCTGCCGGCCGTAGTCGAGTCGATGGTCGGCAGCGAGGAGTCCTGGGACGCGGTGGTTTCCTTCCGTGAGACAGTCGTTTCGCAGAAGGTGGCTGCGGAAAGGGAGAGGGAGATCTCTTGCACTCACCCGGCCCGCAGCAGGCGCACCGGCCGTCGGCGGAGGGCGGTAAACGCCCTCTTCCAGCCCCCCTAAATGGGTCCAGGGACGACGGACTCGGGGACGTCCGTCGCTCCCTACACATCAGGACCCGAGGTGGCGATTCTTAGACGTCACTGGGGGAATCAAACACCTCACTCCTCGGGTCACGGGGTCCCTGCCCCGAGGAGTCCCGCAATGGCGAGCCAGTCTGGGGTTGCGGAAGATTTTTACGTTCCCGTGACCCCTGGCGAAGGTGTGAGCTGGAACACTGGGGTGGTTTTTAGTCAGTAAGAGTCTGACAGACCCCTCCGCCCGCCCCAGGGCAGAGGTCATCCATGAGGTTTTAAAAAAAATAGGTTAGGTGAGGTTAGGTTATGTTTGGCATGGATAGGCAATTATAGCTTAGGTTAGGTTAGCTAACAGAAAAGTTTTTTGTTATTACAAAAAAACCCCATTGATTTTGCAATGGAGCAAGACAGTAAGTCTTTCTCGGGATCCCTAAAAACATATTGACACGTATCCTATGACTGTTGGAGGGTGGGGACGGAGTCCATACAAAATCCCCCATGGTCCTTTCTACTTATGACATAAATTGGCAAATAAATTGGTACAACACTACAATGCCAACACATGGTACTAAAATCTCTATGCATCGGCACAAAAAAGGTTAAGGGCCAAGGTCTACAACCTTTTTATGGTACTTCTAATAAAGTTATGCAAATTATTAGCATGGTCGTTTTGGTAAACTAAGACACACAAGAGTTAGTACATCCGGCGCTCTCTGGGCAGTCAGACTCGGTGCCACCTTGCTAACTGGCTCAACATTATTATCATCACGACAATAACATTTAAAAACTACAAATAAATGGCAAAAAAGTTAGCAGCAAAGGGATGTGAAGGAAATAGGCATATCCAAAGAATCTGCCTTCTCATTTCCACTGTTAGGTATTTATTAGAGTAGTGGTCAAAAGATGCTTCATGTCAATCTAGAAGCAATGTATATGTATTTCTTAGTAATAATATGTAAGTTGTTAAACTTAATCATCACAACATTTATAAAACAAAGTCCTCCGCCGCGTCTGTCTGTCTGTTCACGATAAACTCAAAAACTACTGCACCGATTTTATGCTGTTTTCACCAATGGATAGAGTGGCTCTCGAGGAAGGTTTTAGTATATAATAACCGACATCCACGTCGGCGAAGCTGCGGTCATCAGCTAGTTTATAACATAAGGAATCATGAACCAATAAAAATAAATATTATCTAAAGTAGCATTTTAACCCTAAAACCCTAATATCAACGCCATCTATCTACGCAAACGAATATTCAGATAATATAAAATGTTTATGTTTATAAACTAGATGTCGCTTTATTTGCTACAAAGCCTTCGTGTGAGCGCCATCTTCAAGTTGGTTCAAATAGTATTTGATGCAGGGGTAACAAACAAAAGGCAGTGTCTTCAAGAATAATTCTAATAAAAATATACAGATGTCGCTGTAAAAAACCATGTCATGCCACAGATACAGTAGAAAGAGCGGTTAGGTGAGTCTGATATGCACATTATTCCATAATTTTGGACTTGCTCATAAGTTTTTTTATTGCTGTAATTATTTTTAATTTAAACAAACAAATTTTTACAAACTTACAACATAACTGGCGATATGTGGGTGTACGATAGATAAACCCCAAAAAAAAAAAAAAACTCAAAGCATTTATTTCAATTAAACCATTTACAGGCACTTTTGAATTGTCAAGGAGTCGGTCAGTCAGAAATATGAAGCTAGTTGCCCATTCCAAAGCGTAGTAGGTACCTATGGAGAAGAACGGGCAAGAAACTCCACGGACACTCTTTTAAATCAAAATATTGTTACAATATACCTCTACTTTAGTCTTCGGGTGTTAGGTACAGGCGTGATGTTATTTATAGTTACTTATTTCGACTATAATATGTCTATTGAATTGTGTTATTAATTATTTTAATATCGCAGGCGAGGACAAACTAAAGTTACACGATATTTCAGGTTATTGGTTTGTCCGGGGGCCTGGCAATACCAACATTCTTGCTTGTTTTTATTTTTTCAGTAATGTGTTATTGAAAAAAAAAAAAAAATCACAATCTGGTTCTTGTTATAAAATATAATACAGCACGCGTAGCGTGACCACAATAAAAACGGGTTTTGTCGACGGAAGAATAGACAAAATGAGAGATTGTGATTGTGAATCTGTCCTTTTGTCTATTCTTCCGTCGACAAAACCCGTTACAGAGGTGAAAATACACCCCTGTGTATATCTTAGCTTGGGTAGCTATTAAACGTACAATAGCTTTAAAAAGAATTGTCTATCCACATCACGTTTGCGGACAGAATTAATGAAACATCCCTTTGACCCTTTCGGGTGGCTTCCGTCAGTTTTTCACCCAAAAGCCATTAAGCCCTCGAAGTGTTTCTATAAAAGGATTTCTACATTTTTATTAATGGCATCTTCATTGAGACATAATTTACCTTAACATTTTTTGATAAATGGTTGCTTATGAATGTAAGTTAAGAATACCTACCTTTGAGTGTCTACCTAATAATACTCGGCACAGGACAATTTATAGAAAGAAGTCTGTGAAATGTTACACAGGTTTTTTATAAGTGTTCTAAAAACAGAAAACAAAATCATTTTTAAAAACTGCATAAATATATCTTGTCCAGTCTGAAATGATGCGGCCCACTACTGCATTTTACGTACACGCCCCCAGATCATACAAATATTTGTTCCGTGCGGGGATCGAACCTGTGACACGTTGCGCAGCAGTCCATCGCTCAGCCACTGCGCCAACCGTGTCGTCATTGTAATTACCTACCACGTTTTACTTTATTTGTATATCCGTGCTTAATTCGTCACTCATAAAACGTTTTCAATTCAAAGAATAATTTAAGAGCGGCACAGAGTGGTCCATTTCAAAAATACTCTTTCACAAAGTCCTCAAAACAAAATGGGCATTTTGAGACTTTTCCGGATGTTTTTTTCCGTACAAAACCGGGCCTTATTAAGGGCACTCTACAAAGTTCGGACTGACAAATATCACATCGTCACGGACTGTTGACGAAGCTTTTGTGTGTGTAAGGGGTTGTTCAAACGTTTTACATGTCCGGGATCGAAGCCTATTTATTTGTTTTGCGTTTTCGCATGTTGTATTTTCGTGTCCACTGTGTCCGTAGCTATGGTTAACAAAAAGAGAACTGACATTGACGTGGAAGGCCGTGTCCTATTTAAAAGTTTTCGTCGCGCAAATACACGATCGGTCATGTAGGTACATACTGTTATTTTTTGTTCGGAAATCGAAAGCGCCCTCTGTCGCTGTCGGTGCGACTACGCGTACGTTCCTATAGCTGTAACACACGATCGTAACTTAATAAATTTCGGTACAGGTACCTATCGAAAAATTTTGGTTAAGAACAACTAAGCTACCGCTTTCTGGGTAACCAAGAAGAAGAAACATGAAACAGAAACAGAATATCGTGTTGGCATTATAAAATAGGGCCGTGATTCGTCGGCGTTCGTCGGCAGTTAGACTCGACTCTTAGACACACACACACAGGAGATGCGCGGCCTTTGACAAAGGCCGACGGCAAGGAGGTTGTATCCAATTTAAGAATTAGGTAAGGTAGCTTTTAACGCCGGTAGCACACCTCCGCCGCGAAACCGTAGCAGCAAAACCGCAGTAGTTCAACGGATTTGTGCTACTGGCGTAAAAATACCTGTAACTGAATAAATACCCGTATTAATCATACCGGTTTCTGTCCCTTGTGCTAATATAGAGTGCTGTACTTTATTTAGCTTTCCTACTTCATCATTGCCTTTCAATTGACGAATCAAACTTAAGCACTTAGGCAAAACTATCTCTTATCTTTCTATCCTAACCAACCACGCCAATTCGTAACTAATCGCAGACCGAGATTAGGAAAGTTACCTTAACAGGCCCGGGCTTCTTAAACGAAAGTTCACCAAAGTTTACCTGGCTTTCCAAACTATTCGAAGTTTCTGATACGTAAGGTCGAAGTTACTGCGTAGCATAAGCACTTTCGTAATATCCAATACCCGTAGGAATTACCCTTTTCCAAATATTATTAAGTTGACTTTGTTTATGAGGGTTTATTTAGGGAGCGTCGAAGATCAGAGTACGAAAAACTTCGTGTTTGCTATTTATATTAGCTTGGGAACCACACTGGTATTATGGTAATTGATTGACATTGACCGTGGCCTAATTCTGAATGGGACCTTTATTAGGTATGGTCGATGGGATCGAAAATCCTTTTTTTTATGAGATACGATGCGCAAGAAATGGCTGGCAGCTGGGCGCTCACTAATCAATTTTGTCCTTTGTTATTTTAAAATTTCTTTAAAAGTCGTTATGGGTCGTCAGAAGCTCGAAAGTCTGACAACCAGTCTTACCAAGGGGTATCGTAATACCCAGTTACTGGGTTGTGGAAGTCAGATAGGCAGCATGTGAAATGCTGGTATTCAGCTGCTGCTGCTGCTGGTTATACTGGAAACCGTACCTGGGAAACGTCTAGGCAGATTGATTTTGCATGGCCCACCCAAACATGCACCTCTCACAGAGAAGAGGAACATTTTTATGCTTATGTTAGGGTTACTCTTCGATCAAGAGTTTGTACTATGTTTTGTATCTCATCACCTAATGGACCCAGAGGTCTTTATTGCCTAAATGATCGCGTGCGATTTCTAATGACCAAAAAGAGCCTTTAATTACTCCAGCCACACGCCAATCAATGGCTTCGTATCAGTTTGTGCCAGCCAAAGAAACCACTGGCAATCATCGTTTTAAAATCATGGTGAAAAAAAAAGAGTTTTTTAATAAGGTGATTAGTGAAACATTGAATCGGTCTTTATATTGCGTTTAATTACTCTTTTGCATGTTTATAAGCGAAAATGTAGTCTCAGATTAATATTCCCACTGTAATAATTATACTAGGGTATAATTTATACCCTTTATAAAACTGCAGTACATATTCCTTTTCTTTAGTTCCTGTGTTTACTAACAACAAACGGTAACACGTTGATAATTAATTCTGAACAAATAATATCATTAGACGAAGCCGCATAATATTCTGATACATTAGGTATCAATCCCTTGACCGTAAACGTAGATCCAAGAGCTTAGTTCCACTCTTCTAGGTTTTAATACTACGGCCTCCCAACATCATAGCAACGGCTTCCACTATAATACTTCAAGGGTGCTTAGTAACGAACATAATAATTAATTAATTATTCACTAGAGAATGCAACACATTGTGCTGGCCGATGTAGATATCTGTTAATTCTCTCAGGCTATTGTACTCGTAACATTATCGATATTCTAACCTGGAGGACCTAATAGTCCTCACGGGATGGTTATTGTTCTAAGTCGAACGTCTCAGACACTTAGTAGGTAGGTAGGTAGGTAAGTGCATCATAATTAATATCTCTAATTCTATTTCTTGTTTAGCTTGACATTGTTTACATACAACTTAAGCTTGGGTTTGACTTATATTATCGTTTTTGTGTGACATGAATCGGTATGCAACTGGTTCATTAATTTCATTGTACCTATATTTACTCTACTAATTTATTTGGACGTCAGATAAAAGCATCGAACATCAACCCGGTGTTTACTTTCTTCCTAGCCAGCTCATCTTTCACGCAATCCATCCATCTTTTCTTCGTATATTTATACGCAGACCCAAAATGGCAACATTTTTCAACCATACAACTACTTCAATCAAATACCTTTCCGTAGAAAATGAAAAGTTCATATTTTCTCGTACAAGTACCCCTGGCCACGAGAGGTTTACAAGCACCTCGGTAAACAGATCCCATTCAAGAGTGTTGAGTTACTCCAGTGATATTTCAACCCTCGGGCTGAATTCAGTCACTTGAACGGATAATACTGCGGCCTATTTGTGCTGGCGCGTAGCCCGTCTTTATTCAGAACCAGTTCATAACCTATGCATTGTGATGGAAAAGGCTTCTTATTATAAGTGACAGTTACAATTCGATTTTAATGTGTTTTTTTGTGTGTGTTTTTTCTCTTTGTTCCTCTCAATTAGAGCACCTGCCATCTAATCTCTTCACCACCCTTGGTTGACTGGTAGAGAATGCCTCAGGCATTAAGTCCGCCTTTGTACCTTTTTTTTTGTGCGAAAAGTTTAAATAAATAAATAAATGTGAAAACGTCTTTTCGCTCGTAGTACTGGTGGTAAATATTTTTGACTGAGAAAAACATGTAAGATTTCAACCGTTAATAAACTACAAAACTTTTAATGCTGGAGTAATGGTTAATCATGCAAAAGAAACGTTATGTAGGTACCCTATGTACCAATTTTTGGATGACCAATGTTTGCCAAATACGGAGGAATTTTTCGACGTCATATTTTAGTCAAATGTTTATTTGTATAGTAATCAGTGATTAATTAATTAGGCATAAGTAGTTATTTATGTCTCTCTCGAAATTGTATGTTTTTGATGGACTGTTTCGTGAAAATGTAACGATTTAAACCAATCTTTAATGTTTGCCAAAAGAATAATTATGTCATTTCACTGCTTGTCAAGTCAATATAATCATTAAGAATGCACAGCGTTATAACCGCGAACCGGTGAAGAATTTGAATTTAAATGTTGTTTTTGCTAGTTTTTCGTTATTTTTTTATTGAAGTTTGATTAAAATCTGTATATCAATATCATGGTAATCAAACGCTTCTTTTTACTTTTGAAATAGCTTTTGTCTGAGAGAAAATCATTTCAATTTTCTGGAAAAATCTTACATTTATGTAGGCATGTATTTTCCAACGTTGTAATGAGTTCAAAAAAACATTCAGGAAATGGTTTTAATAATACGAGGAAATTGTGTAATTTTCCTGAAATCATAAGCGTTTTAAATGTTGAAAAATCCTTGCCTACAGAATCTAAAAAATTTTTTACCGGAAAAAAGTGTTAAAATGTAGCATTTTTACGTCCTTTTTTACAACTTTGTGGGATAAGCATAGGCTCTTTAATATCTCATTTGCTTGAGGAACCTTTTACATAGAGTTCCTATTCCTCCATTGTGGCATACAATTAAAGTAGCAACGAAGGTACACTTATCAGGCTCTATATCTACACATATCGGTAATAATTTTTTCCACTTACAGATTAAAAAACTACTCCTTTGACCCTTATTGAACATATTGCTATTTGATCAAAAATCGATCATGACCTAAATCCGAAATATTAATAAAACTAAAAGCACCATTATACCCAGAGGGGTAAGCAAATTAAACGATGATAAGTTAGCAATTAAGTTATTTTGACGACACGGTTGGCGCAGTGGCCGAGCGATGGACTGCTGCCCAACGTGTCGCGGGTTCGATCCCCGCACGGAACAAATATTTGTATGATCTGCAAGTAGTTGTTCCGGGTCTGGGTGTTAGTGTATGTGAGTTTCTATGTTTGTAAACGCACCCACGATACAGGAAGAAATTCTTAGTGTGGGGCAACGTTTATAAAAAATAAAATAAAAAAAATAAAAAAGTAATAAATTACATGTTTTACGCACTAATTACCGAACAATATAAATTATTAGCAGCCAACAACAAATATGTTTCCAAAACTACTTTAAAATAACATTCGACTTTCCCTAAACAGACGCAAACTTTGCACTTTACGTTATTCCAATCTGATCTTTAAGATAAGAGTATAAGGGTTATTGCAGTAATCAAGGTAACTGCAGATAAGCTCTTTAGTTTTGAAGGAAGTAATCATTACGCCTATTTAGATGTAATTAGTTTTGCTTGCTTCTTTGAGGTTTCGCTCAAATGTTTATGAAAAGTTTGCCAATTAACTATGAATATTAATGTTTTTAGTAGAAAATAAGCAACACATTAGATATCCTTTTGTGTAGATACGTTTAGAGAATTTTCTAGTTTAGCAATCTTTGAAATGGAACCCACAGATAAATAAAATAAATTATTCCCAAAAATGTTTTCTGTCATATATCCTACCTAATATTTTTATTTGCCAATTTCATACAAAAATAGATGTGGTGACACATTTATTTCGCTTTTTTCTGCAAGTTAAAAAAGGATGATTATAACCATAGTTATTTAGATCTTAATTTTTGAATCTTGCTGTAAAACTTGAAATTGTGTACATTATCCGTACCAGTGGTTCATCGCCATTACACGCCATTACATCGGCAGGAATTGGACATATCTTTTCACGTTTCTCATTAAGATTGAAAGGCCCTTTCCGGACAATCGTAGATCCTCACTCCGTCATGTCGCACGTATAAATTGATACAAGACGAATGTCACCGATGACCGCCACTTGACATTTACTTCGCAGGTTAATGCCACGGACATAAAGTAAGATGGATACTTACGGTATCAATCTTCTAGAGAGGTCCTCGACTTAACTAAACAGATAGAGTGGGTTCGCTTAGTTCTTTTTATAAAATTGCAAGCCAATGTTGTTTGCTTACAAAAATTGGGAGCGTGTGTAGGTGGTATCACAAGAATTTGAATAGTATCAATGATATTATATTATCAGATATGTTATACATTCACAAAGCAACCGAAAAAAGTGTTCCGCGTTGCAGCGTAGCACACATATCCACTTATCATTTATTTTACATTTCACAGTTTCACTACAAGCAAAAATGATAGAAAAGGGATGGCTTGATAAAAACATCAGCAAAAAAAGAGATAGCTAGCGTTGCTGCTTCAACTAAGCGTATTTCTCGTCGCCATGCGTGTCACAGACTAAAGTCAATACAATACGTCCCAATTAGGACGTTTTGGATTCTTCTCGATTGCGCGCTCACAAAAATATCTGATTATTATAATATCATTGAATAGCATGGACTAAGCAGCACGGTTGTTTGAACCTAAAACACACTTGCCTCCGTAGTTTGTATTTGTGATTGTTACGGATTAGAATCTCTAAAGATTGCTACGGTATATAGCGCAGCCTCTGCCTTTTATTACAGACTGAAACACCTCGAAATCAACTCTTTGTGGGGCAATGTAACATTACAGGATATGGATCCTGTAATGTTACATTGCCCCACAAAGAGTTGATTCTTATCTTGTAACTTTAACAGCACCCATACTCTTCAAATCAGACAACAATGCTGCTAGCCGTAGTACTAGCCGTAGAACCGATGACAGTTGGGGTAGACGTGTTCTTGAGTGGAGACCGCATATCGGCAAATAAGGCGACGATCTTCGTTCGGTGCCTGGTAGCAGCTGGATATGAGTTGCCGAGAATCGAGCTGAATGGCGTGCAATTGGAGAGGCCTATATCTGGGATGTACTAAGTTATTTCCTTATCAAATTGTTTCACAAAATGTTCTACCAATAACTTTGGCCGTATTCTACCCAAACTAATTGCAGTACTGTCAATTAACCTGCTAAACTCCCGTTCAAAAGCTACAATAGACAGTAATCGCCGCCTAACCCAATTTCGTCCCGGTCTAATTTAGCGAATATAAGCTTAGCATGTTACCTGTCTGGTTAGCTGCTGGTGGATAGCAGACTGATGCGGCTTCGTCGATTCCCCAGACTGTATTAGATTGGTTATTTTGTTAGGTCATTGTTTTGATAATGTTAGTATTTTGTTTGTAGATACTAATATGTGGGTTGATTTAGGCATTTTGTATTTGTAAAAAATGAGTCAAATCAGAATAGACCAAGAAAAAAAAAACCGTCCGTCCTAAATTAATTATAGTACATTACTGTCGCGGCCAGTAATTAGGGGATTGATGGACGATCGTGAAAACAATGAGTCCATCAATGCCTGATTGCGGCCAAGGCTTGTATAGAACTTTTCTCAAATAATGCGCGGAAATTAAAACTGAGTAAAAAAATCCAGAATCAATGACGAACAACGATAATTTTTCACGCGCCGTTCATTTGTTTCTTCGTAACTTTTATAAAATCTAAACCAATCGAAATTTTAATAAAATCTTTGATACCTACGTACCTCCATAGTTGCTATTGTGTTGAAGTAAAAGTTCCATTTTTAAATAGCACGACAGAGAGTTTTCATAGTAATTTATTTGGCCACTAAACAAGACAGTTAAATGGATTTTCATAGTAATATTGCTGACCGCATCGTGACTTGTTTTTGACCAGTACAGTTAATTTCGATTCATCTCGAAGAAGGTTGTCAAAATAATGCTCGAATTTAGAAACATGTTTAATAAAAACTACTTTTCCGTATTTCTATGTACCACATACCTACAACGTACCTATAGTCAACCGCACGTTTGACCTTGCGTAGTACAGAGTTTTAATAGAATAAAAGCCAGCTATACTGGCTTATAGGGTTAAGTACCCAATGGGTAAAACGGGACCCTATTACTAAGACTCCGCTGTCTGTCTGTATGTCCGTCTGTCACCAGGCTGTATCTCATATCCCCGTATATATCACCCGTGATAATTATACAGTTTAAATTTTCACAGATGATGTATTTCAGTTGCCGCTATAACAAAAAATACTAAAAAACAGAATAAAAGAAATATTTAAGGGGCTCCCATAAGACAAACGTGATATTTTTGCCGTTTTTACTAAAAAACTACCTTTTGGAAGGGGCAACTAGAATCAGTTCTATTTCTATGTATTTGACGTTCAAAAGTGCCTTTAATGTGCCTACTTGAAATAAATTATTTGACTTTGACTTTGACTTTGACTTTGACTTTTATAGATGGTACGGAATCCTTCGTGCGCGAGTCCGAATCGCACTTAGCCGGTCTTTTTACCACTGACGTGCGGCCTACTACTGTAGCTAAACCACGTTTGTTTTTCCATGAAGTTGCACGGTATATTATTATACTTTCCCGTTGGAACTTTATTTTCAAACAGCACCTTATGGTTTATTCAGTTTCTGACCTGCATGTCGATACATACAGAGTATTGCAGCTAAAATATGGCGACAGTTGCACCCACGGGTGAAATCTATCGCGTATAGTTCGACCATTTATCAAAACATTTTGTTCGCTAAAAGGAAAACTATGTTCCGTTCGAAACTAGTACATTTTTTAAATGACCACGATAAATGCGAATCTATAACCTGTCTGAAACATGTTTTAAAAAGTACTTCAAAATTGCCGCATAATAAAAGAGCATTTATTAACAATGCTCTGTAGGAACAAAGTGGCAGTCTGTTCCTATTATACCTGCTAACTTTGAACTTATTAATATCCTTCCAGGGAATTAAAGTAAATATGAGTATCAACAGCTTTTACATATGTCCTAACTCTGAAATGGCTAAAATACCTATAAAGCGTCTCAAATTAGTAGGTAAGTACATTCATATATAAGGTTTGTATGTTTACTTAAACTCTTTGAACTAACGCTCAACAGAAGAACAAGTTACAAATAGTAAAATTGTCTGCCTTATTATGATAATATGCCACGATACTTGTCACACACTTCTATGCTTCAACCAGACTAAAAAACTAAAACAAAAGAATATCACATTCCATATCTTTATCGAAGTTATCAGTATAACAGAATATTTTACTAACAAGTGTGTAGCACCAAGCGGTGCTTTGTTGAATAATGTAGTGTCGTATAGGCAGCTTCAGACACACCACGTTTGAGCCACACTATTCTACACAAAAGCTGTAAATTGCAACTTTTAAAGTTTTTTATTCATTGAAGTTCTACATTTCAAATCCAATTTTTTGAGCTTTTGCGACAAGTGGACTATGTAAGATAACAGTATGGTGAAATGGAGCACTCTTTGTATCCACCGTGTCCTGTTGCCTGCACTTCACAGGAACTGATGGACGGTGTGCCAAAGTAGCCAAATACTGAGCTGACTGTATAGATTTCCATCGACACGCTAAGAGGAGTAAAATGCAATTTTTATAGAACCCCGTCTACGTACCTCCAGCTAGCGCAATCGCCTACGTTTCAGCCATCGAAGCATATGCCATAATTATACAACACAGATTAAAATTCACAATATTTTATTTCAAATAATCCTACATAGGCACTTTGGAAACGTTAGAAGCTATGTGCAAGGTTAAAACTGGGCGTTTCCTATGGAGAAGAGCCGGCACGAATTCCCACTGTTAAGTAGTCTTTTTTATAGGAGGAGGAGCTCGTGGCTAAGTAATAACAGCCGCTCGGGCCGATCCATCAGGTTAAGCTACGCTTGCCGGGGTTGGTCCGTGGATGGGTGACCATTTTCACATATCGAGACTCCTCCGTGCCTCGGAAAGCACGTTAAGCCGTTGGTCCCGGCTGTCATTTGTGGATCTTTGACAGTCGTTACGAGTCGTCAGAAGCACGAAAGTCTGACAACTAGTCTAACCAAGGGGTATCGTATTACCCAGTTACTGGGTTGTGGAGGTCAGATAGGCAGTCGCTCCACGTAAAATACTGGTATTCAGCTGCATCCAGTTAGACTGGAAGCCGACCCCAACATAGTTGGGAAAAGGCTTAGGCAGATGATGAAGTAATCTTTTTTATAATTGGCTTCTGTAGTGTTCGCATTGCATTTATTACATTATTAGGTACTAGCTGCGCCCCCGGTTTCACCCGCGTAAGTCTCGATCCCGTCGGAATATCGGGATAAAAAGTATCATATGTGTTAATCCAGGTTGTTTGCAAATTTCATACAAATCCATTCAGTAGTTTTTACGTTAAAGAGTAACAAACATCCACCCATCCATACTTACAAAATTTCGCGTTTATAATATTAGTTAGACTAGGAATGAGAGGACAGTGTAGGTAAAATAATGTATCGTATTCCTAAGTCCATTTGTCATGTCATGTAAACAGTAGACGGCGATGCCCTAGCTTTGCGGTCTACCATGTCTTAGCGTAAAAGTTACCACAAATGGCTAACCAGTTATGCGGTATAGATCCTAACGTTTTGTGTGAGTGACCACAAACAAACCACTGCTTTGTGGCTCTGGTGTTGTTTGAATGTTGTTCGTCTGAATCCGTCCTTACGCTACAATAACTAGGTCACGCACAATACGTGGAGTAAAACAGCGTCAATTTCTATGAAAAATAACTTTGGTCAGTTTCGGGGGTTGGGATTTATGATGATTTTTTATTTTTTTTGTAGGTATTGCTTTTGTTCGTTGCAATTTCTTTGATAATTATTATACACATTACATTCCGTAAACTGCTGTAAAAACTGTATTATTTATTTTGTAAAAACATATTATTTGAAACAAAATATTAAAACAAGTATTTTGTTAAAATATATTATTTGAAATAAAAACTTTGCTGTTATACTTAAGTTAGTAACTCCCGAATGGTGTGTTTTTTTGAATTCAAAACATTTTCAATTCAAGAAAATGTATTTCGTTAGTTTCTAGAATCTCCTGGGTGCTAAACCGAAGAACAAGGACAAATCGAGGCAAACTTTGTTTCAAAAGTTTTAAAAACTCGCTAAGGAATTAAGTAAGTGTAGGTGGATGGCTCCCTGGAAACTGGGATTTATCGAAGTGTTGGTACCTTCGTCTTAACTCACGGGGAAAACCAATAAATATTTTTATGTAATAAATGAGTTTCGGTGTTGTATGCAGGGTATTCATAAATCTATATTGATTTATAATTGGGTGTGTTGGGGTGCGTAACACTCCAGATTCAGCATAATATTTTTTTTTTTAAACGCCTTCTATTTTTTTGGTACATTTAGCCGTGGAAGTGAGTCTTAAATACTCCCAAATTATAACTATATAAAAACAGAGATTCAGAAAATTTGTTTTATATTCGGAGTTCCACTCTTTAGTGATAAGAAACTACTCGAGTACTGCTAAACTTTAACTTATGTAAAGAGACTGTGTGCATACACACTGCAACTGCAGCCTTCGACAACGTGCCGCTCGTGTGCAATTGTGCATGCGTGTGAGCACTTAACTTACAGACAGGTTCTATATAATTTTAAATAGGGATATGTTGAACGGTTTTTATTCTGGGTGGGGTTCAGGGACACACGAAAATAATATTTTATTCTCGTAGTTCTAAGATTGTCTAAAATAATGACTAAGTTTATTCAGGTAAGTTCGAAGCAAAACTTCCGTTTCGTTCCGCTCAGTTTGTTCAAAAGTTTTATAAAAGTAGGTAAGAAAATGTTGGAAACTTTTATAATATTCAGTTGAAGTCGAGCTACCAGTAGTAAAGGTGAACAAATCCGTGTTATTATTTAATACCTTTGAGTATTTTCCGGTCATTGCAAATCTATAATAAAAATAAAGTTGAAATGCGTGTCTCGAATAAAATATTTTTTTTTCTTTCTTTATTTAACATCACGCTACGAACCTTAGGAACCGAGCAAAAAGAAAAAAAATTGAAAGAACGAAGTAATACCGCGCGGAGGATGCGATGCGTCGCGGTCGGTCAGGGGCCGAACTTTCACGTGGAAAAAGTCGCAGGCAGAAGCTAGTGTAGCAGAAGACGGGATAATACTTTTTAATTTAGAAGAACGTATTTCTTCGGACATAAATTAACATTTGAGGCTGATATTATTCCAGAATGAAACTCAGTCATGATTTCCAATTAGACCATAAATGACTTATGAAGGTAGAAAGAAAAACTCTTCTATTTCACATTAATATTTATTTACCTCATTACCGAAAAAAAATAACAAATAATTGTATAAATAAGATACAATTATCTACCGAGCTCTCGATAAAAAGGTAAGCAGCTTACTAAAAACCTTTTTATACAAATTAGACGATATTTACTGGCAAAGGTTACAAAAAGAAAAGAATTGCTTCTAAGATTAGATAAAACGTGACTGGAATCAACGAGATTTTTTTTTTTTTTTCTGGTTTCTTTCTTACATTCGGTAGGTATTCATTTACACCTCAGGGTAAAAGCTTGCAACACGCAACTGAAGGAACACGGGTGTGTCAGAAGAAGCGGTAAGCATTATAAGTATTTATATAGGTATTACCCAAACTAGTAAGACTTTTATTGTCAGAATGATTACTGGTTACTTTTGTGTATGAAAGTTATGTTTAATATGTTTTGTAGGGAAAGGATTTCATAAATTAAAGCACAGACAGACAAAGCTGGACATTTATTTAATTAGGCTTGTCAGTATTTTATCAGAAAGCTACTTGTCCGTTCACAAAACTAGGTCTTCATGGAGACGAAGGACAAGAAACTCCATGGAAACAGTATTACAGTTTTCTATCGGAATAATAGCAATAATATAAAAATAGCAAGGAGAAGAACATGAATATTCCGTTATATAATTTACACATTATCAGTATTAAACCATACACAACAACATAATAACAAACAATCAGCCATAATTACAGTATAATATCAAATTACTTAACTTACGTGACACCTGCCGGTCTATTCCAAACAACAACGGCACTAGAACCAACTAACTGGACTTCTACCGAGCAACTGACCCGATAACGTCCTTACAATTCTTTTTATATCCTACAAACGTCACTTTATATCAAACATCTACCGTCATTTTATACTAATCATAGATGATCATATATTTTGGTTTAATAACTTCCGTTAAAGGTAAATAAACAAATCTAATGTATTATAATAGTTTAAAAACATCATAAGGTAATGAGGCAATTTAATAAAAGCTAATTCGTTATTCTTAAATAAAATTCAATAGAATATCAACATCAACTGACAGTATTGTTACAATCGTTGAAACGGTTTATTATAATAAAATAGCAATATAACATCTAAGATATGCTACAAGTATCATTAAATATTACGTAATAATTTATAGTTATAACATCTATATTATTTTTAGGTAAACAATACTTAGTCAAATTAGGTACTTCTACATTGGTCCCAAGCTTCGTAAATGTGACAGATGTCAAAATTGAACAACAATATTTTACCAATATCATAGCCTCACAAAGAATAATCTAACACGGCCATACTGACAAGTACTTCGTTCTCGAAGTACCTACCTATAAATTTATTTTTAGGATCTCCAACAAAAGAGACATACACATCGAGTATAAATTAAAATAACAAAACCGGTTCTTTCAAAATGACAATAATCTCATAATGAATTATCTAACACGGTCAGACTGACAAGTACTTCGTTCTCGAAGTACCTAGCATCCACCGTCTCATAAAAACGTCATCACCTGAACCAATTCAGAAGAAAGTTATACCTTGTTATATAACCAAAGTTAAACCTTATTATGTAAGTTATAAAGTTGTATCTTGCTTTAGGTGCTCAGAGCAAATGGCAACTAATTTCTTCCAATATATTATATAACGTGTTTGTGACTTCTGCTAATGTAATAGAAAAACGCCAAGTTCTTAACTATTTAACGAGTAACTTTTCAATATAATTAGTTTACAAAACAATTGGGAAGTATTAATTCAGTACCTAAGTCATATAAATTCAATTGCTGTTTAATCAGCACTTAACCAGCGATCATAAAAGTAATTCAAATCATTCATCGCTCGGTCAATCTGACACTATTTTTGAAACCTGTATTCAACAAACACTTTTGCTTTTTACAATTTCACAAATTTTTACTTGACTACTCTGACTGCTCTTTACTTTGGAAGTAAACACTTTAAATAATATATAACAACAAAACCAAAGTAAAATCAATTATTTCACAGACCAATAATACAAGTAAAAAATGACAGGGAAAATAGTAACAAAAGATTAAAATAACTGTTATTAACTCCGATACTTAATGCTATTTATTTCCTTCAAAAGAAGAAAATATCTTGGTGAAACAACTTGTAAACATTAGAGTCTAATTCAAGTAATTATTAGATACTGTGAACACTTGGTTGTATTTAAATCATTCTCATTTGTGATCATTTAAAAAGTATGGATTGGATGTGGCTGTACAAAGAGTCGTATCCAAATTAAGTTCGTTAATTTTTATTCATCAATAATTTCTCAATTCACGATAGAATCTTACTTTAGCGATTCAGCATTTTATATTTCGTCATCATGGTCTATAGCGCAGAATGACATTCAGCCATCATCTTTACGTGTTAGACCGAATTTAATAATGTGAAACTGATAGACTTTAATATTTATTTGCTTGACATTGGTCAAAGATATACCATACTATTTTGATCTGCGTTATCAAGTGATTAAATATGATTTTCCATGTAGATAACAGTCTGCTTAGCACCGTAGTTTTTTTTAAAAGGTATTATGTATTTTGACTTGTTATAGGAAAGATTTTGAGAACTGAAGAAGATATAAAAGATCAAACCGCACTTACAAATTGTAAAAATATATTTCAACTGTTAGAATGTAAATTCATAAAATACATAGTTACGTTAAACACACTACGTTATTGCTTGTGTCATATATTATTATTGTTTATTTATACCACAAATAATAATAAGTAGGTAATCTTTTTTTTGGTTTTATATTGTTTTATATACTTGAGTTTTATTTTTATATTATCCTTTTAGTTTAAGAAGTATTGAAAAAGGTAACAAGAAGGAAAATAAATAAATGAAATTATAGTATCACAAATATCTAATTTTCGCCAATATATCTTTAAACTGAAATGTACCAAAATTATCATCAAATATGGTAACAAGGAGGAACATTTATATTTTAGTAATAGTCCCTGACCTTAGACATGTTAGGGCTCCCACCTGCTGTACATGAGACCCAGACTAACAATAGGCCAGTGACTAACCAGCAGTAAATTATCAGAAGCCCCTGACCTTTAGACATGTTAGGGCTCCCACCTGCTGTACATGAGATCCAGACTAACAATAGGCCAGTGACTAACCAGCAGTAAATTATCAGAAGCCCCTGACCTTTAGACATGTTAGGGCTCCCACCTGCTGTACATGAGATCCAGACTAACAATAGGCCAGTGACCAACCAGCAGTATATATATATATATATTTTTTTTCTTTTTTTTTTTTCTAAAGAACTTGGATCATTTCAGTTCAACTAAATTTAATCAATTGAGTTTAGTCTATCAATTTTGCATTGTAAAGTGCAAACCTCTCAAGCTTATCTTTGTAAGCACTGGAAATTCCAATCGAATACGACACGTATTTTCATAATTATGTCATAATAAAAAGCTCACAAGCTAATTTTAATTATCTACTAACTAATCCAATCGGCTAAAACAACAATTAAAATAAAATCTATCTACTTAATCATTCATTTTCATTATTATTATTTTTTTTTTTTCTTTGAAGCTCATTATTATTTTATTTTCTTATTTAAGATTCAGTTTCTATTTTTTTTTAATTATTCAATCTTTTGATAATACCTACATTTATAAATTATCTTGACTCTACTAAGAGAGCTGGGTGATCTGTAACTCAGGATCCTCCTACAACAGACACCTTTCTCTATTTAAGATTGTGCATCTCATTAACCTGTGTCTGTAATATGATGTTGAGATAAATAAAGATTTATGATTATGATTATGATTATCACATTAAACAAAGTATAAACTATAAATTGTGACCAGAGTTGAAAAGGGAACTTTTTTATTTATTTATTTTTTTACGAAAACAACTGTCGAAAATGTCTCAAACAAGGATTGTCTTTTTTTTTTTTTTTTTTCTTTGAGGGTCTTATCAAATTTATTATCAACAAATCGACCAGACCTATTATAATTTATTACTAGACTATTCAATGTTCTCTGTTTTTTTTTTCTTTTTTTTAATCAATCCAAATAAGTTTGTAACAGATACTGAAACAATCGCATAAACCCTGTAAATTGCGAATTCCGATGTTCGTTCTAAGACGGGAAATTACCTTAACTAAAAGTATAATTAAATAAGAATCTCCAAAACAATTGCGAGGAATTACTTCGTAATAAATATGCCAATTAGATCTAATCTAATATACTGTCTAACCCTTTTAATTTCTTTTCGAGCTATTTCAAGTTCTAAACATTTATAACTTTTCATTTATTTAAAACCCCTAAAATAGGTACACGTTTTAAAACAACTGGTTTGTTTTATGCCAACACTGATTCCGACTCTTTACTAGATTATTGTTTTCTTTTCCTTCAGAATCAACATTATGCCGATTTTCGTTTTTTTTTTTTTTTTTACCTTCTTAAAATTTATTTCTTAACTGATTTTGTAACCTAATCCACTATTAATTCCATTAATTCCACGGTAAATAAAAACTTTATCTATCCTAATTCCGTGACAATTTTAGCTAAGTATGTACAAGGACGCAAAGTGACTGTTCTTATTTGAATGATTAAAGATTGTTTTAGTTAAACTGAACGAACCGATTCATTTAACCATTTTTTTTTTTAAATTGGTTTATGGTTTATGTAAGCACTTTTACACGTAACTTTACACATACGTAACTTTACACGTAACTTTTTTTTTTTTTTTTAATCGGTAGGTACTTCATTATGTGTCTTATCACGAGGTGACTTTACTTCGGAAAATAATTTATTTATGCAATATAGCTTAACATTTGGATTATCATGGATTGTCTATACATAAATATTTTTTAAATATTTTAAAGTACTTGTGACAATGATTAGCAAGTACTTAACATTGTCCAGCCATCCTCATTTTCATCCTTTATAAGCCAAGAATGAACCAAATGCTTACACAATAATGATCCAAAATGATTTCGCAATACCTTTGAATTTCATCATAGTATTATTTGTATTTCGTTTTAATGTAGAAGAGCCTCTAAGGGCCTTACCGACTTTAGCTACTTCTTATTGCTGGAAGGCTTCCTGATATCCTTACAGCAGTTGGAGACTCCGTAATCCGATGTCAGAGTTGGCAGCGTGATTTCATTATTATGGTGCGAGTGAAGTCATTGAACCACCGACCAACCAACGTTTCAAAATGGTCATCAATAGCTCCAACGTCGATCATGAAAATAACGAAATAACATTCATTAGTAAGCAGTTTTAAAAGGCCAGAGAACTATCCCACTTCTGATGTCAGAAGAAGCGGTAAGCATTATAAGTATTTATATAGGTATTACCCAAACTAGTAAGACTTTTATTGTCAGAATGATTACTGGTTACTTTTGTGTATGAAAGTTATGTTTAATATGTTTTGTAGGGAAAGGATTTCATAAATTAAAGCACAGACAGACAAAGCTGGACATTTATTTAATTAGGCTTGTCAGTATTTTATCAGAAAGCTACTTGTCCGTTCACAAAACTAGGTCTTCATGGAGACGAAGGACAAGAAACTCCATGGAAACAGTATTACAGTTTTCTATCGGAATAATAGCAATAATATAAAAATAGCAAGGAGAAGAACATGAATATTCCGTTATATAATTTACACATTATCAGTATTAAACCATACACAACAACATAATAACAAACAATCAGCCATAATTACAGTATAATATCAAATTACTTAACTTACGTGACACCTGCCGGTCTATTCCAAACAACAACGGCACTAGAACCAACTAACTGGACTTCTACCGAGCAACTGACCCGATAACGTCCTTACAATTCTTTTTATATCCTACAAACGTCACTTTATATCAAACATCTACCGTCATTTTATACTAATCATAGATGATCATATATTTTGGTTTAATAACTTCCGTTAAAGGTAAATAAACAAATCTAATGTATTATAATAGTTTAAAAACATCATAAGGTAATGAGGCAATTTAATAAAAGCTAATTCGTTATTCTTAAATAAAATTCAATAGAATATCAACATCAACTGACAGTATTGTTACAATCGTTGAAACGGTTTATTATAATAAAATAGCAATATAACATCTAAGATATGCTACAAGTATCATTAAATATTACGTAATAATTTATAGTTATAACATCTATATTATTTTTAGGTAAACAATACTTAGTCAAATTAGGTACTTCTACATTGGTCCCAAGCTTCGTAAATGTGACAGATGTCAAAATTGAACAACAATATTTTACCAATATCATAGCCTCACAAAGAATAATCTAACAGGTGCGTTTTAGTCAGTGAAAGTCTGACACGCCCTTACGCTCCGCCCAGAGCGGGAGAAGTCATTGGATGACTTCCCAAACTAAAAAAAAAAAATGGTAAAAGCTATTGGAATTGTTTGAATTTTTCCTTACGAAGAATTCGTATTGGGATTTTGCTGTTTTTAATGCTATGGGGCAAACAAGACAGGTCCACCTGATGAGGAATGATTTGTTTAGTAGCGATTGTCCCAATTTATATTTTGGCGAAAATTTTTTTTTTTTAATATTTTTTATCTGGCGAAATGTGGGTGTACTGTAGCTCTGCCTAACCCTTCAGGGAAATACAGGCTTAATGAATTAGTGTATTCCAAAACCCATTCTATTGAAAATCGGAACGAAAACCGGAGTACAAACACCATTTTCACAAATTAATTTTCCATTTCGGTATGACAATAGCGCTCTCTCTTAAATCACCACACGTTGCCGCCTGCTCCATTGAAAACACATCCATTCATATTCAGATTCATATTCGTGTTGCAATCTATTTCAATAGAAGCAGGTTTAGCACGCACTATTTTGGTAACACGTGATAACAAGTTATATTAGCCACTAGGTAATTAATTAGGTAATTTTGTTCTACTGGGTAGAGAAGGAAGGAAAGTAGATTCTTCACTACTCTCTTGGTGGTGACGATTCCAATAGATCCGATCATAATGATTTAATTTACTGTATGTAAGCGGTACTCAAGATTAGTTTAAAATTGGCAAATTGACATAAGAACTGACAGGTTTTGAACCTTTTCTTTTGCTGTTGGGAAATCCTCACGGATACCCTCCATTTGGGGGGAGTCCACCCCAAATGGAGGGTATCCGTGAGGATTTACCGACTAAAACCCCACAGTTCCTACCACTACCGTGAGTCGGGGACCCGGGAGATGTTCGTACATTCTCGTGCATCTCTGATTGGTATTATCAGCCCGCCATGCCTAGCGGGTCCCATCACCAAGTACGGCCGTTCCCACGAATGCACGAGAGCACGCCGTCACATAACGGCGCTTATAGAATACTGCGCGGTGCGTCTTTGGGCCTGACTGGTCGAGCGTCCACTCACCTGCTACCTTAAAAGCGTCCTGAATACCCGTGATATCTATCTCGTGTCGAGAAGTTTGTACAATTCTCAATGTTCTTTCGATTATTGTTCTTGGTTCCACGCAACTCATCACATAAATATCTTGTCACTCTTGCAACAAAGAAAACAGACCAAAATGATGAATAAGTAATGCGATATGGTTTGACCGAAATACTTTGAATATCGATATCAAGTAATTATGTAGGTCAGGTTAAATGTATTGATTTTGGGCACGTCTTTTTTTGGTGAGGACTGGACGAAAATGTTTTGTGTGTCTAGTGTGGTAAGTTTACCCGGAACCGGAGTTACCGACATAGCCCGCAGAGTAAGCTGAAGTGGCAGTGGGCTGGCTATATTTGTTGAACGCGATGGCTGGTGGAGCAGACAAGTCCTGGAATAGGAAAAGACTGCATATCTGCAAGCGTGGTGTGGGACGCACCCCAGCTAGATGGACCGACGATATCAAAAAGGTGGCTGGATGCGGAAGGCGGAGGACAGGGTGGTGTGGCCAATGTCCAGCAGTGGACTGCAATCGGCTGAGTTGATTGAATCTAAGTATGATTTTCTTCGTTTAAATCATCCAGCAATACAGAATTGGCAGTACTTACTTAAATAGAAGATATCTACGAAGCAACAAAAGTGTATTTTGCTCTGTCAATATTATATCAACGAAGATGGCAGAACAGTATAATAAATTATTTACATAAACTTAATAGGATAATAAACCGCTACAAAACATACTAAATCAAATATTAAACGATTCAATTATTCAGAGTTTGAAATATTGACAAAGTTCCATTCACGAAAATCAACCCCCGGAAATTAATTCGTTTTACATAATTTGAAGCCTTGAATAGGTTATTATTATTGACATTTTCAGTCGTATTCAAATTCTAATAAAGACTATAATTGGGTTTATTTATTAAAAGAGGATAAAAATATCATACACTGGATTTATAAACTTCTTATACTAAATAAACTAACAACTATTAAAATTAAAAATAATAACCTAATATAATTTAAACTACTAAGTAACAAACTAAAATAAGGCGTCTAAAAATTCCTGGAACCTAAAACACTATTATTATTATTGAACAAAACTGTTATTTCCGTGTTTCTAAGCCCAACATAAATCATGAAAAGTATTCGAGGGAAATATTTTGATTAAAATGTGACTATGCTGAGAATTTCGGGAACTCTGCCAATTACAGGACTATTTTTATGGGGAAATTCTTTGAAGAAATAGGGACCTCTAGTTCTCATTTATTTTGTGTTTTGGATTGCGATTCAATAAAAGAATCATATAAAGAAAATAAAACTAAATTACTTTTTATTTGAAAGTAGCAAGTTACGAATTATTATTAGTAAAAAGTTAAGTCTTATAGGTATAAGACCATATTACATACCAACCGAATCGACCGTATATTTTGCCTTTTGGAGAAGCGAGAGACATTTATGACAAAAAACAAAAAATAAATAACCATTTCACAATAGTACGATCGTGTAATATATTATGGAAAGTAAACTTTAACAGAACTTTTTACTTTTAACTTTTTTTTTAAACTTGATAAAACCCAAGCCTCCATATTTCAGAAAAGTTACTAAGTTACCTGACACGCGATTCCAGCGGACGCGAGATTTGAATTCCAAATGAGCCAATATCGAAGAAGCTCGGATTCGCATCGAAAAATTGAAGTCAATCCTCCAATTTTTATTATGAGCTAAGTTTCTACCAATGTTTAGTTGTTATTTTATGGATATTTATAAGGGGGGTCAATTTAAGTCACAAAAATTTATAACTTTATTTGAAACTAGCCGATGCCCGCGGCTTTGCCCGCGTGGATGTCGGTTATTATTAAACCTTCCTCGAGAACCACTCTATCTGCATTGTTGAAAACAGCATGAAAATCGGTGCTGTCGTTTTTGAGTTTATCGCGAACAGGACGACAGACAGACGCGGCGACTTTGTTTTATAATATGTAAGGATTACTTTATTAAAAAGTCTTCTTTTTTAAAACACCTTTTATATGGATATAATTAGCTAAGTTATATAATCATGACAGCGTATCGTTCATAAAAGACGTATGATACTTTTTGCTATAGGAAAAACTCAGCAATTTTTTCCAGAAAATCATCATTCAAATGTAAATAACTGTCCCAAAAATAAATAGATTCGTAGTAAATTGTATGGCAGCCCGTTGGAAATGTTAACTGTTTTCCAATTACCATTGTGCTAGCTCTATTGTGTGCCGAAAACGTATTGTGTTCTCGAATTACGAATTGTTTTCCGACATCTGTGTTTACGATTACGTTTTTATGTGTGTACAATTGTGGTATTATAACAAGAATTATTTTATCAAATTGTGATCTGGTTCTGTTAGAATCAATAATTTATGAATGTAGTTAGTTAGATATGTGTGCCTATTTAGATTACGTGTATCGATCATTTTTATTATACCAAAATACTTCATTTGAGAAATGAAGGCATCATGTTTTATAGGTTTTTGTTACGAATATCGAATAGGCGTGGTTTCCTTGTTTTTAAGTTTTCCTTTTCCTTCTTCATAGTGACGCGATTTTCCCGTAAATATTCAAGGGCTTTTGTGAAACCTTACGGTTTTTCAAACAGCAATTACAATGAATTTTTAGAATCTTTAGTAACGTTAATAAAGTCAATTATATCCTCCACGGAACGAGAACACGAATAGCTTTGTTATTTTGTGAAGCGTTTTATTTTTTATCGTTATCGAATTACTTCCTAATTTGCCGTGCGTATGCCAATAATAAACCAAAGTTTGATTGGTTTGAGAACTACGATCGGGTTTTGATATTTAAAGTTAAATTCTATGTATGTACCTACATTAGTGTTTATATAGCATGTATCAGAAAGGTATGGTCAAATAAGGGTGTGGTATTTTCCATATTACTTGCTGTGCAAGATACGATCATCAGTGGATTGTAGTGTCAGACAGTTTTTTTATTTTTTGATTTTGTGTGTATTACAAAAGGACTATTTTTATAATAAGGTAGGTATAGGTAAGACTACATAAATGGCAGATAGACTCATCATCATCATCTGCCTAGCCTTTTCCCAACTATGTTGGGGTCGGCTTCCAGTCTAACCGGATGCAGCTGAATACCAGTATTTTACATGGAGCGACTGCCTATCTGACCTCCACAACCCAGTAACTGGTAAGACCTTGGTAAGACTGGTTGTCAGACTTTCGAGCTTCTGACGACCCGTAACGACTGTCAAAGATCCACAAATGACAGCCGGGACCAACGGCTTAACGTGCTTTCCGAGGCACGGAGGAGTCTCGGTATGTAAAGATGGTCACCCATCCACGGACCAACGCCGGCAAGCGTAGCTTAACCTGATGGATCGACCCGTGCGGCTTTTATTACTTAGCCACGAGCTCCTCAAATGGCAGACAGACTATAGTTATAGTAGAAATAGGATTCACCTAAATCGATTTGAGTAGACATCTCGTTACGCACACAGACAGGCTTGATGGTCTCTCCGTCAATTTGTCAGTCATCGGAGCTTCTTTGTGTAGCGGCAGGGGTAATTCGGGCTGTTAGGTTGCAGTTCAGGCAGGGAATATTCAGCGTTGTAAATTATAGCCCCGAGATATATTTTACTCAGTGATAATATAGCATTTTACTGGTGAAAGAACTTTTAAAATCGGTCCAGTAGTTTTTGAGTGTATTCATTACAAACAAAAACACAAATCTTTTCTTCAGAATCAGAATCAGAAAATTTGCTATGAATGTAGGTACAGGTTTAATAAGATGTACATAAATTAATGAGATCGGCTACATAACAGTCTACCTTACGGCGTGCAAATTATTACATAAATTAAATAAAATTAATTATACACACAAAATAATGTCAACAAAACAAAACAGAAATTAAAGTGAAGTCAATTAATAATATTATTATATCAGGTACTTATGTCATATATGGTAAATTAGTATCATTTAGAAAGTCCTTCACTGAGTAATAGCATTTGCCTAAAAGTATTGTCTTCGTATAGTATGAATGTAAATAACAAATAGAAAAAGCGGCAAGATATCAGAGGAGGAGAGAGTATTTAAAAACGACTAAAAAACTTAAACTTTTTGTTTCACGTGTGTAGGCAGAGAACAACTAAGTAAGGGAGCTACCGGTTTATAAAATATTCAGTAAGGCGTTCGTATTGTTATGGAATATTATATTTCGGAAGTTAATCCGTATCAGACTAAGCACTCTACCATTTATAATAGGAGGCGTGAAACTTTAGGGTTTAACCCTTTTCCAAAATCCTTTTTATCTAATAAACAAAGTTTTTGTTTTGGGCATATAATGTATGGAAAATAGTCTAGAAAGCAAAAGTCGGAAAACTTACTTTTGTTCGTAGAACCCTTTATATACTTGCGAACCGGTCCTAAATATCGGATAACAGTTCGAACTGTCGTAAGTCACATGTTCATAAAAAATCTAATATATCAAATGGGTGTAAAATCTCAATTTATTCGTTTACGATTGACTTGGGAAGTGTATTTTTCTCTTCGTTCAAAGGGTTGAGTTTCCTCCTTCCTTCTTACCTTTAAGGTTTTATTATCTGAATTTGATGTGACACGACATTTAAGAATTTCTAATGGGTTGTCGAAGTTAAAATCTTTGTTAAGTTTGCTTGATGATTTCCTATGTGGCGTCATTAGGATTTTGATAAACGTTGGTAAGATTAGTTGTTGTTTTTTTATTACGAATGAGCAAGATTATTTTTACGTGCAGTCATAATTTGGTTGTATCAGAAAGTGACTAAAGTTCGTACCAAATAAAAAACCATGACATAGCGCTGTCTAAAGTGACGTGAGGCCGGTTTCGTAAACATTGTGTGCACTTAGCAAGGTGTAGTTTTATTGTAAATGTTTGCGTGTGTGCGTGTATGCATAGAACGGAGGTGTAGTTTGGCATGCTTCACTGTATTGTTCGCAGCGCTCATTATTGGTTTTTATTTGGTATGAGTACTAAAGAAACAAAATAACTCAAATCTTATGGTGTAAATAATGTTAAGCATGAAAACTTTTGATAAATAATGGGCCTTAATAAAAAAAATGATACTTTACATTTGACGAGGTGTCAAAGTTTACAGGGCCGTTCTACATCTTTCGAGACCAAATGTAATTGTATGTACCCGGCCTGTCTACCCTGCTAAGTAAATCTGACTTTTCGCAGTATTCACGTGGCATGACGTAAATTATAATCAGCGTAAATTACACTATTGTTTAGATATTCAAATGTGATGCCAGCCTTTGCTTATAATGAGTGAGCACGTTTGTAACATCACTTGTCGGATTCACTCAGCATTTAAACGGTGAAAAGGCAAGAGATGTATGTGATTTTCACTTTGTACCTTCCACTGTAAAATACTGTTGGTTTGACTTTCAAAATAGATGTAGAAAAAAAACTTTTATTTACCAGTCAATCAATCAACTCAGCCTATAGCAGTCCGCTGCTGGACATACTATACACACAAACACAGGCTGCGCCACAATAGGTACTCTGTCCTCCGCCTTCCGCATCCAGTCTGACCCACACTACGTTTACCGATACACGGTCTCCGCTCCAGGACTCGTCTGCTTTACCGGCCATCGGTACTTCGATAAACATAACTAGCACAATATCACTTTATTCTGCTTACTCTGCAAGTTATGTCGGTAACACCAGTTCTTTTCCAGATAATTAAATTCCTGATTTTATGCTTCAAAGAGACTCCGAGCATAGCCCACTCCCTTAGCGCGCTGAGTGACCTTGAATTTGTGAACCATCCCAACTGTCAGTGTCAGTTTTGACACCATACGTCATGATGGGCAGGACGTACTAGTTGAAAACCTTAGACGATCGGCGATGAGAAGAATTTATTTGTTATTGCTCTATTTTTTTAATCTTTTTACCTATTGTGGTACAGTAATCTTATTTCTAGGTGCATATGTATACAAAATATTGTAAAACATTTTTAAAAGAGTAACGTTGGAGTTTTTCGCCCATTCTTCTCCATACTAAAACTACCTTTTGGAAGGGGCAACTGGAATCAGTTCTATTTCTTTGTTTTTTTTTGACTGAAAAGTGCCTTGTATGTTCCTATTTGAAATATTTTTTTTACTTTGACTTTGACTTTGAAGACTTGACGAAATTTTCCAAACGCTGCCCAAACTAACTGGATCCTTCTGTCGGCTTCTTTCTCAAAGTTGTGTCTACCGAGCTGGATGACTTGCCCTAGGTCGAGATATTCCTTCAAAACTTCGATAAGCGACCCTTCGATGTGGATTGGATTCGGAAAGACGTGCGAATTGTACCTAACTACATGAACTTTGTCTCCACTCCATTTCTCCATAGGAAACATTCACATTAACAGTGTAGGTACTATATTCTTGATCTACTTCCCTGCATTCGCTAGTTCCCCAGTTCTGCCAGTTTCAAGTACTGCGTCGAGGTTAGACGCTCGTTGTGGAGATCTCAATTACGTTAATTACAGTCCAATTTGTGCAACAACAGTGAATGCGAGCTTTCGAGAATGCACGGGGGAGAATGGAAATAGATTGCGGTTTATGGATGTTGGGTTTTAGATTTCGTTGGATCGGAATTTTTGGTTATCTTAGTTGGTAGGTAATCATTTATACGGCATCATCATCGGTCATCCTAACTAATATTAAATGCGACAGGGAGTTTGTTTGTTTGTTTGTTACGCTTTTACGCTAAAACGGCTGAACGGATTTGGATGAAATTTGGCACGGGCGTAGACCTTGACCTGGAGGACATACGCTACTTTTCTT
The DNA here is from genome assembly GCA_947522985.1 of Lithophane socia. Taxonomy (NCBI): domain Eukaryota; kingdom Metazoa; phylum Arthropoda; class Insecta; order Lepidoptera; family Noctuidae; genus Lithophane; species Lithophane socia. The sequence goes on from OX383267.1 coordinate 7,465,552, forward strand.
GGATTGCACAAGAAGTCGCGGGTAACAGCTTCTAGTTTATAGTTCATTAGACTAATACCTATATACGCAACTAGTTGTAGGTGTCGTAAAAAGTGGCGAAGTTTTAAGAGTAAGTAAGATGGCACCAAGATTACTTATTATGATTAAAAGGTCCTTTTAATCTCATCCGAATTCTTTACAAGAAACTGTGATCATCCAGCATTCTGTTAAACATGATGATTATGGTGATACTTGAAGGTTTACCTATTTATAACTTTGCTTAAAGTTAAAAGTCGTTTGGTATGATGAAATAATAACAAACCCGATTGATGATGTTCTGTTAAATCTTCACGAAGTCACAATAATCCCTACATTACATCTTCTGTCATTAAAATAAATCTCCCAGGTAGGTTTAGCGGGGAGTCTTACCTAAATATTAAATCTAGGTAGCCACAATGACCTGCAATCCGAGACGCTGGGAGGCCTTAATGAAGAGATGGCCGTAACGGCCTCAGCCTAGACGGTACGGAAATTAAGCCTCTATATACAGTCTTGCTGAAGATTTACTTGATAGCTGCCTCTGACTTATGAACAGTGTAAAATGTGGGACTGGTTTGTCCAAATAGGTTTTGAATGGTCGAAACTATGCAATGCTGAACATAAATAAATAGGCAACAAAGCAAAGCCGCAAACGGATCAACATAAACGGGATGAGTTTATCAAACGGATTGATATCACATTTCAAACAGAGTGGTTGGTAAGCGCAGGATGTTATTGTAAGCACACTACATAAATCCACCATCCGGACATCAGACTAATTTTAATTATAATTTATAAGGGTAACATTCAATCACTAAAATCATCTACTTTTATTTAAATCTAGCTGATGCCCGCGTGGGTGTCGGTTATTATATACTAAAACCTTACTCGAGAACCACTCTATCCATTGGTAAAAACAGCATGAAAATCGATGCAGTAGTTTTTGAATTTATCGCGCACAGAACGACAGACAGACGCGGCGGAGGACTTTGTTTTATATTAAGTAAGGATTATATCTCATCGTTGGGAACCAAAGCTGCAAATGGGAATTGCCGTGAGCGTGATAAATGAGGCAAACAGCTTGGTAGCACGTTTCACAAATTAGTTGTTACCGCAGTAGGAATGTTGTTATTATCGCATTGAAGAATGAAACGTCTACCAAAACGATCGTACAAAAAGGATTATCTTTAAATCTACAAAAGCACGAACCGGTTTCATGTTGGTTTTTGTTGAAAAAATATGAACCGGATTTTTTCTAGTAGCTATGATCAATCACACGGGTTCGTGAAAAAAGTAAAGGATTTGCTAATCCAATTGTTACAAGCAGTCACCTGTTTCGCAAAGCTGACTTTTGCCATTGATAAAGTCGTCATTTTTCTTTTTCCCATATTTTTTTTCCCTACCTTTGTGAAAATGTTCAAGTAGTTTACGTATTCTTCCGTTACAATAGGAACCTGTGTCCGGTATAAAGATCTGTAATTGGAGTCACGTATAAGTTCCATTTGCATCGAAATGTGTATATCTGAAAGTCTTTTGAGACCGCAAAAAGTCAGTTCTTTTTTGGTTGGGTTTTTGAAAATGCCAAATTAAGTAACCCTTAACCCTTTTTTGAAAGTTAATAAAATTATCATATTTTTAAATAATATATCACTTTTTCGTTTCCTTTGATTGCACTTTTTGTATTTACAGTTCTAAATACAGTCAAGGGACTAGGCATTATACTCCTTCTTTACCTAATCCTTTCTCGCTCAGCGCTAAGGATAAAGGCTCTTACATACTGGCGCGATTCGCCGCGCGACGCGACGACGCCGCATTGTTCGCCGTCAAGTTTTCTCAGAAATTGTTTTGTTAAAATTCGCGTCGCGCGGCGAATCGCGCTAATATGTAAGAGCCTTAAAGCCTTGTAGTTATAAACCCTCCTTCGAGGAATTTCCTACATCGATCTATTGGTTCAGTTGTATCCGGTCAGGGGTTAATTAGTAACTATTTAGTAGTTTGTTTGTGTTGCTGATTATCGACTCGGCCCGGTTGTGGTCTCGGGTAAACTGCGGGCTGATTAACTAGAGATTATCTTAATCTGCTGCTATAGAAAGGTCGTTTTATCTTATGTTATGTAAATTATTGTTACATAAGGCTTTACTCTGTTGTAATAGATTGCTGTTTACCAAAGGTGAAAAACCACTTAATTATGATAACGGGTCGGATCATGATAATCAAAATGAAGACTCATTAATTAGTTTCGGCTGAAATTCGGCACGTTTCAAAAGGTTAAAATAACAATAGATAGCATTTTAAAAGCGTGTCTTTCATCGCTTCCTACTGTTTAATATGAACAGTACATAGTATAGTTAGTCTATAATGTTCCCACTGCTGGAACACAGGCCTTGTTTCTTCGAGAGGCTGTAAATCTACCACTCAGACCCAGTGCGGGTTGGTAGATTTTACATGTCTTCGAATTTTTGGTTCTAGAATATTCTCTCGATGTTTTTCTTCACACTGTTTTGAGAGCAGTGATGATGAAATTATTTACATTAAAGTGCCTGCCTGGGTTCGAAGCCAGACGGAGCCGTTACCACTGGGCCTCCACTGCTCTCACTGGGACACCAATGCTCTCAAACAGTACGTAGATGGGAAGAATGGCTCATTTTAAAATGAACGTGAAATCATTAAAATTGAACTACAAAAGCTGAACTAAACCATGGTTTTTACCAGCACAACTCCAAAAGTTTGAAGGAAACTCAAATGCAAAGTAATTACACACGTACTATGCATGTTGAAAACTTCTGATTTCCTTGTCACACGCTTCACAGAATAATTAAAACATAACTAGTTCTGAAGCGAGAAAATTAAAAGTTTCCACAATTATACTCCCGGAGAGTTAACGATAAAAACTTAAGTTCAGTGGAGAATGAAATTAACACTAGCTCTGGAAATTGTTAAGATTTCCTGAGGGAGATAAAGTTACATTCTTAATCTGGTACTGGGAAAATTGTTTAATTTTAGTTTTTTAGTTTTCCATGCTGAACAAGGAACGATTAAGGAATTGTTTTCCTAGAACCAGTCTGTCAGTAGCAACTTTATTTAGAGAGGTTTTGGGATTCGATATAGGAGCTGGTGGTAATGCATAGAAATACAGTGACAAATCTAATTAATTTGAATGAAAGTTGTTTATCTATTTTGGTGGTAAATGAAAAACTATTTAAAAACTACTAAGCTAAACTACACTTATAAGCTAAACTACTATTTATAAGTACTAACGTTAGTACTTATATCTCGATGATTTAAAATTATTTTAGAAAATTGAGTTTTGTTCGAAATTTCAGCTCACATTTTTAAACGAGATTCCCATTACGGTATATTTTAGAATAGTTTAATCCAATATCGATATAAATCTGCGAACATAACCGCAGCAAAGGGTTTTGCATAATCGGGACACTAATTAGGTACATGTTTACAGTTCATTAATTAATTAACTTGTGCGCACGTGTTTAAAGCATTCATATATAGATACGTAGTCGTGATGAAAAAGTTTGTAACTAGGTATGGTACAACTTGCACTTTTTATTTAGGATGAATAGTTTGTGTGGTTGATCTTGAGATTCTGAAGACTGTTTTTCGTTTACTTTCATAATTTAGAAACTAACTTTAAGTTAAAGGCTATTACAGGGACTTAATAACCTCCTTCTTTTTGAAGTACAAAAGTTTGGGTTTTAAAAAACATCCCTGTCAAAATGTGGGTACACCTCTGCACAACCCTTCGGGGAAACAAGGCGTGATGTTATTTATGTATGAACTTTAATATTTAAAGTTGTTATTAAATAGTAATCTGCCATTAACTTGTTTTAACTTGTTGCAGAAAGCAACATTAGACTCGATGTTAACGGTTATTTGATGAAATCATTAGCGTTAATGATCTGAAAGTCTGACAACCAGTCTTACCAAGGGGTATCGTGTTACCCAGTAACTGGGTTGTGGAGGTCAGATAGGCAGTCGCTCCATGTAAAATACTGGTATTCAGCTGCATCTGGTTAGACTGGAAGCCGACCCCAACATTATTTGGAAAAGGCTAGGCAGATGATGATTAGCGTTAATGATCCATTACGTACCTAATTGGGCATTAATATTTGTCTTTATGCAACTGGAAATAAAAATAACATGATTTGATAAATACAAAGGTTATTTTCGTGACTTTCTCAGTAGGTATAGAAACGTCTTCTATCGTAGCAGGTAGCGTCCTATAGTTTCTGCCTGTCTGAGAAAAAGTCGCGAGTTTATGTGAGTCATCTAAAAATACGAATTTTATTATTCAACAATTCAATGAACACAAACAAAAGTAACTAAACAATCAAAAACATCAACCTAAAAGTGGTGCATATCTCGCGAACCTCATTCATTCTCAAACAATACCGCCGTGAGCCTTTGTTAGTGTACTACGCGCTCCTCACTCTTTGTTGGTGCCTGAGATAAATAAAACCAGGTTAATTTTGTATGAGACCTAATAATTAGGAGAGGCCACTGGGCGAAGCGATCGATCAGAATACTGTGCAGTAAGTTTTGACTGTCGATATTGAATGGGCGACTGCTGTTTCCTATACCACATCCAACCACTGAGCTCATACTTCAAAATGCCAAGGTGTTAGTCAGTGGCGAAGGGTGAGTTTTCTGGGGGGGAACCCGGAGAAAAAAAAAAAAAAAAAACTATACTGACGAATTGAGAACCTCCTCCTTTTTGAAGAAGTCGGTTAATAATACTTGTTATGATGTCACTTCGGACCTTCGCGAAACCGCGAAAACCTACTTCTTGTTTTGTTTACCTAACAAAAGAACGGTGTCAATAAACCGTTTCATTAAATTCCTATTTTGATGTACTTTTCTCAAACTTATTTATAAACTCACATTCAAAAAGCCCGCTTTCACAAACCACACAGTTCAACAAGTGATTTCAACCGCACTACCGCAGATCTATACTAAGCTCCTAATAGCGCAACGCCATCTAACGAAAATATCAGAAAAGCAATGCATTTTGTCAGTACAAGAACGAGATATCTCCATTCAAAAAATTCACAAATAATTAAACAGAGGGCGCGTTTAACGAGAAATTTTTAGGGAGTGGCATTTTACAATTCAGAGTTTTCGCTCACGGCCACTAGAGAGAATTGGCCGCGCGGGTGTAGAGCTTCAAACGAATTAGCGAAAAATCGTCAGATTATGAATGTAAAACCCCTTTATTACATAAACTACTAGAATCTGAGAAAAGTAAACAAGGGAAACAATACATTTTATTTTATTTACAACTGCCAGTCAGCTATTCATATTTATCGTAAAGGGAAACATTAGAATGTTTGAAAAAACTATCACGTCGTTTGTAATTTATACTTATATCTGAGCGAGCACGGCCTAACGTAATTGAAAGCATGTTTCCTCACAAAGAAAATAATCCTAAACAACAATGTATAGGCTACCACTAAGCTACCAGACGGGCCGCACGCGGGCAAAAAGACATTGTAGTTAATTAGAAAGTCCTTGACGAATTATTGCCGCCATCCTAATCCTACTGATAGTACTAATAACTTTTCAAATCTATTAAGAAATTTCAACTTATTAACTATCTACTTACCCCAAATACATAATTACAACGTACACTTTCACTAAAGTCAAAACACTTTAATCACTGTTTTATACCAACAAACTAATACTACTACTACGATTCTCGAACTGATAAACTCATGTATTCAATAAATAATACGAACAAAATGCAAATTAACTGCAAGTGTAAACAAATTATAATGCGATTACGTCAAACAGCAACCACACAATAGCGTCCTGTCCGAACTCCGAGCCGAACGCATTACGAAATTCAACGAAAACTACCGAACCGATATCGCGGCATCTCGTTCACGCGAACGCAAGTTTAGATCGCTTTAGGTACAATAACTCGTATTTGACCGGCTTGCTCGAAGCGTATAAAACCGGGGTGTCACGTGACCGAAGTGACGTCATGACGCCTTGATTTTTGAAGGAGCGATAAGCCAGCCGCGCCGCCGAGTTATTTTAGAGAATATTTTTTTGCTGTTGGGAGACAACAAAGACAAAACATTGAATGTAGGCGTTTTGTATAGTTTTAATTATATGGTGTATTAAATACCTATAGTGTGATTACTTAAAAGGCATTTTAAACACTACTGACTGTGTCATTTTTCAATGACGATAGAGTGGTTTTGTTTCGAATTCCAGAAGGGAAGCCGATAGGAATCGAGTTGTACGGTAGCTGCGGCCCTGGTGTTAGTATTGTTTCGAGTCGTTTCGAGTAAAACGCACAAAAAAAGCTCAATTTTCGTTTGTGGTTTAGACACAATAAATCCATTATAATACGCAGGTAAATAGTAAGTTACCAGTAGGAATTCAGCCGTTTGTGGTAAGACTGAAGATACCACAAGCAACCTACCTAAAGCAATCCTAACGAATGAATTTGTTTGTTGTCTTTCACGCTAAAACGGCAGGACGTATTTGGATGAAATTGGGCACAGAAGAAGGACCTGGAGAAGGACATTTAAGCTACTTTTCATCCTGGATCGCAGACGAAATTGCGGGCATTAGCTAGTATAAAAAAAGGCTGAACAATATCTTTTTCAATTAGGTATATACAATATCTAAACCAGATTATCATCGTGTATTTTCATCTCGTATGGCTTGAAGCAGAGACAATTTGATAAGCGTTATTATACGAACACAATCAATATTTTAATAGAGTACAACCATAGTACCTACTACAGAAAATAACGCCACCTGTCAAAAAAAACTCAAATATTTTAGGCCAGAGCTTCCAATTTCGTTTTGCTAACATACTCAACGAGTGTCAAAGGTTTGCGGTCGTTTTTCGCGAATGGGGACCGGTAAATAAAATGCCAGCGCTATACTACATAATGTACGGAACGAACTCGATTATTCGGTTCGGGTCGGTTATTCAGTAATTATTGATGACTATCGGGGTGCTGTAGGTATTGTTCGGAAATTAAATGGCTGTGCAGATTTTATTTTGAATCAAAAAATTCCAGAACAATAATAATTGTCCTCATAACTTGCACACAGACTTGGCTAAACTAAGTTTTCGTGTGGTACGAAAATGTTTCAGCATTGAAAACAAAAAACTACACAGTTTAGTACCTAATACTTTTGTAATCGTTTAACATATTTTTTGTAACATCGACATAACACAAGAGTTTGCCCGAAGCTTAAAAGGACGAGGTCAAGGCTACCATATTTTAATATCTTTCTGACAAACTTATATCCGACGACCCTTTTTAAGATCGCATAGCTCAATAATCCGATCAAAATCATAGTAGCGAAAAATAAGACGGAACTATTTATTTACCAAACAACTCTATAACTCGTCTTGTCACATGAATCGGCTGTGAACCCTTAAATTGCGACACCGGGTAGCCTCAAGCGTTCCTTTAGATCTTCACTGGGTTCGTTATCTTAAAGCTTCTTCGCCTTTGCAAGATTTAAGTGACCTATTCCGACATTTATTTTTATTTTTCTCCTAAACAAGGATGAATGCAAGCTCTTTGCCACTTGTACTCTCTAAATCACGATGTAAACAAGAGGCTTTGTTTAATTGAGAGCGGTAAGGATTATAAAACGATCTGGGTTTTGTTACGGTGAAAAGTTTCTACCTTTTTCTACCCCCGAAATTGCCTTTTTGAATTTGGTACGGAACAATTGTGACAAACGATGTTGTCCGTGATGTTGTTGACAATCACTATTGTTGATTTGAATAATTGATGGTAAATCATTGCCTATGAATACTGTTTTTAATATTACTTTTTCAAAAAAGCGACCAGTCGGTAGGTATTTTAAAGTAACAAAATAGCTCAAATAGCAAATACCTCCTTTATTTCATTCAATATGTATAAATTACATTTTGAAATATTAGAATGTGTTATAATTATTATATTTCATAATAAAACTTGCACCTCATAAAAACAGATGTTTCTTTAAAAAATATACAAAGTAGATTCTCCTCCGGTAAACGCAATGTGTCAACGGAGGAAGTGCCTACGGAACCGGGACACGTTTCAATATTACTACGTACTTAGAAAATACAACGGATGGATACTCGTAATACAGTTTAAAGATAAGGTAGATGTTATTAAGGCTTGTTTTTTATTTTTTGTGTGTTGAAATATAAATAGGGAGGCTGCTGCGTGAGCTCTTCATTAAAATAAATGGTCTTAGCGTATCTAAGGGACACACTTATTCGGTTTGTTTTTACACTTTTTTTTATAACTTAGTAAAGTTGAATATATTAGGTCAATATCACAGTCGGGCATTAGCCCGACTGTGCAAATTATGCCAACCTCAGCAAGTTTAGCACGCCTAATAAATAGAGAATTTCTATGTACTGCAGATGCTTTAACCTGCTATGGTATCGGATCTATTATTAATACGGAAAAAATATTTAATTTTTAATTAGAATAAGAAAGGATTTGACAATTGGCTCCCCGAGCTGACAAGCGCATGTAATTCACCATCATCTGCCTAGCCATTTCCCAACTATGTTGGGGTCGGCTTCCAGTCTAACGGGATGCAGCTGAATACCAGTATTTTACATGAAGCGACTGCATATCTGACCTCCACAACCCAGTAACTGGGTATTAAGATATCCCTTGGTAAGACTGATTCTAATTAAAATGTAAAAAAAAATCTTTATATTTTAAATAATTTATTGTAGTTATATCACAAACCAGTCAATACACACTAAACTGTTTAACTAATTTTAAAGAGTGTCCAAGAGCACAAGCTGCCCTCGTATGACTGCTATTTACTACTGGCAATAATTTTACCCTTCGGGGGAAGTGCTATGACGAGTTTGTAATCCTTTTTAATCTAATTGTGCCCACTTCTTACAAGTCTCTATTTAACCAGGATAACATTTCCTTAAAAATAAACAATCGGTTCTGTAGTTTATTTGTTATCAATGTTGTTCCTCCATTGTTCAATCTCAATTAAAAGAATCAAATCCTATTCAAAATAATCACAATGTTAGCAAGAAACAAAGTTTAAAATACAAAACCTTAAAAGCACTCCTAGTCGTATTTTCATCATGTGTTGTGTGCTGTTGACAAGCGGAATTTCAGTTGTACCACATAGATTATCACCTTGACAGGTCGGAGTGCCTGAAAAACGCAACGAACCGTGGAAATGGAGGCAAGAAATGTCCGTCTATTTTCAAATTGCGTTCACGTGGTCTAAGAATGTTTGAAATATTTACTGCTGCTAGCAAGTGTAAAATTTAGTGCAAGAATTTCTGAAGCGATTTAAATGTTTTTAATTGATTTAGTTATTTATCTCAGTTTGTTCTGTAGACCAATTTTTTTATGGTTTATTCCAAACGAAAACTTACGTTGTTTTGTACGCCATAAATGGCACCTGTTATTTTAAGAACTCGCACATAATATTTGATGTACACTCATATTTTACAATAAATATATTTTATTCTATTCTGTTATATTATAGTTTTAGACTGCTTTGTTGGTCTAGTGCTCTAGCTGAGCATAGGGCCCCGAGTTCGTTCACTGATCAGATTTTTATAAAATAATAAATGGTTTCTTCAATAGTATTTGGAGCTCTAAAAGTCATGTTATATTATTAAAGTGCTTTCGTTCGGTAACTTTAGTATTTTCACTACCTTAATTCTTTCGACCAGCCAACAGCACTATTATTATTTTGCAAATAAGAAGTTAGTTTCTGCCAGCGAGTAACTTTAAACAATAAATCCGCGTCAAATTGACTTGATTGCACAAAACTTAGGACTTTTACTACCTACTAATCAAAGTTATAATCTAACTCCTCTGTTGTAATGTTTGTTTAATATTTGATAATTTCGTAACTGTGAAATAAGCGCTGATTCTGCGATGGTAAAGAGGGATTAGCATCCATTTGGCAGGATTACTAAGTCCTCTTAACAATTTGTACCTATTAGTAGTCGTAATGGCGCGGAGGTGCTCAAAGGATTCGCTTCTTGTGGATGGTTCAAGAAAATGAAGATCAATTTCTAAGGAATTCTTAGGTTATTCTAATAATGAGTATTTAAAAGTGGGTTAAGGTAAAAGCTTGCTACCGTAAGCGAAAAGTGCTTGAACCGTTAGGAAATATAAAAAGAAAAATAAACCTGAAATAGGTATTAGTATTTTCAAAGCTAGATGCTTTCAATGTGAGTGCAGCTAAGTGCATTCCTCTTAATGAAAGAATTTTTAGAGTGGATGAGTCGTCCGGGATTGTGGTAACGATTTCCTTCATAAATAGGTACAAAACTATACACTACTTTTGGCAAGTGATGTTGGGTAAACCAATAACAATTTTTATCCTACAACTTAAGAATTTGTCAGTAGCAGAGTCTGACTTGGGTCCATTATATAAATAAAAAATAACTGTATCTTCTCGAAACACATGCATGATGATGATATTGTCTTCAGAGTAAAAGAGTATTTTTAATTATTTTATTTTTCTTTCCTTTATTCACTTACCGTTATTAGTCCCCACGAGCCTTCTCCATCCTCCATTCTCTTCCATATCTCTTTTTTTAAACAGCCTATAATCTTCCCACTGCTGGGACACAGGCCTTCTCTCTGTATGAGGCCGTAATCCACCACGCGGGCCCAGTGCGGGTTGGCAGATATCACAGTCATGTCTTCGATTTTTTGGTTCTAGAACATGCCGGTTTCCTCACGATGTTTTCTTCATCGTTTTGAGCTTTTTAGTAGAGCATACAATAACCGAATTAATGATTTTACATACATACCAACACTAACGCCTTCTTCCCATGGGAGCAGGCAGAAATGAATGATGTTGTTCTAAAGAACAATAAATGCACAGTAAATTGATAGCATTATTACGATGTTCAAACACATGCATTATAATTCCACGATAAAATAAACAAAGACGGTAACATGAATAATATGTCTGGCCGCTTTTTACCGGAAAGCCGGGGATTAGTAACGTATTGTTTTGAATATTTGACGTAAAACACAGCGAGGGAAGGATTTATTGCCGACCCGGGCGCAAGTGTGATAACAGACATTATTGTTTTATGAAAACATGGCGAATATTCTCACGGTCATGAGGATTTTGGAAGATGACAGAGTTAAACGTTAATTTTACTGGTATTTCTCCTAGGTTTAGCGGAAAAGAAAATTGAAATATGGTTCGTGACATTTCCGTGGGTGTATGAGAAAAGAAATAAACAGGAAACCCGTTATTTTTATATTTTCAGTGAGATGAAGAGACTTTGCCTTGTATTCGGCACTTTCTACCGCGAGAAAGAAAAAAAGAAAAGAAAGGAAGAAAATTTGTTTATTCTCCACAAACAAAACGCACATTACAAAAAAAAAAACATAAAATACACACAGTATAAAGTAGCTAAAAGCCTCCATTCAAGCAATAAAAGTTGGTCAATTTTATCTATTGCTTGATGTCAGGGCCAGGGATCAAAGACAATTTACATTGCGTAAATACTCTGTGTTACGACATATCAAACAATCAAAACGAAAACAAAATACCGATTGCAGAGTGGACAAAATACTACTTACTTCTTACTCCCTGCGCTATGGTAGCACTTCGGATCATTAGGTCAAGATGTTTTTCATTCTGCATGCATCCGATGTCAATATACTTGTACTCAATGTGATTACAAACATAGTTATGAAAGTTCAGTTAACAAATAGTAGTCAGTTTTTTATTTAAAAGCTATCGATGATACATGCCGGTTTTATGATGATTTTGATTTTCAAGTAGCCATTTCAAAATTATGTAGGTAAATCATTTGTGGCGTTGAAATCAATTGATGTAAGATAAACAATTGAAGTTTTAATAAATATTCAAGAGATACGGTTGTACAACATCAAAACTATGTTCGGACAAAGTTCTACACCAAGACAGACACAAAGACCTAAGTACACATAGCTTTATAGCCTTTACCTTTGACGAAGCATTATTCATAGCCTAGTTCAACATGGCCGATCCCTGAAGCCATTGAAACGACACGTTCGAGCCTACACGACTACGCATATTTTTTTTTGCAAGCTTGCAGGATAATATGATTTTCATTTTAATTTCCATACAAAAATGCTAAGTGAATTATCTTGTTTGAGAGTCGAGATTATTTTTATGTATTTTTGTAAGTTATGGCAGGGAGTTTTTGAGTAATAGGTATATAAAAATAAGAAGAAAATATTGGACTGGTTTGGTCTGGGTAGGTGGTTTTTCAGGTTTCGGTTTTCAGTTCGGTTTTTAGCTAATATATTTTAGTTCTTTTGTATTATCTTTCAATAGGTAATTTAAGCAAAAAAGAGCCTTGCCTTGCAAGATAGTAGATTTAATAGAAAAAACCTTTTAAAGTTATTTTTTCTTCTTTTTACTTAAAACTTGGTTTAATAGTTACAGCTTACAGCCAGCTAGTAAGGCCATTACTATTAATTACAAAATGCAATACCGTTAGTGCTGGTCGTTAACTTTGCACCATAAAAACACTAACCAGACTGTAAAAACCTAATTATGCAAGAAGTAGGTAATGACATTCATTACTTAAAGGTCCTAAGTAGTGAAATAATGTTTTTTTTTTGTTTTACACTGAGTTAATAATACTGGCAAGTTATTTTTCCACTGCAGTGAATAGGCTCCTTAATTAATGCAAGTGGTCGATGTCATCAGGTCTTCTCCACCGTAACTCAGTGATTTTCAAGATATATTTAGAAAGCCATTAAACTATTTTTTTTTTGGTTTTCGTTTTATTTTCAAACAAGATGTCTGCATAGTTTTAAAGCTATTAGTATTTTAATATTAAATGATTCTTAAATTGTAATAAAACTACAACGTCACTTGTCAGGTTCAAACCCACATGGAGTTGCTATTAACAGAAATAATTCTTTAAACAGTGCATTTTTTTCTGAAATGTTTGCCGCAGCTAATGGAGCAATAAAGGTAGAGATATGGAGCAACTTAATATATTGCTAAAATCTTGCTATAGCTCTAATTAATAGCAATAATTGCTCGTGCGTAATTTCTTTGGTGGTTCCTAGCGTAAGCTACTGGTAAAAATTCAGGTAAGCAGATTTCGATTCCAAAATAATAATTGCACCAGCAATCTATAAAGGGTTAAAGCATACATAATCATAAACGCAATAAATGTAATACAGAGGTCTTAAACGCTCATCCCATGAGAGATTAATTTAATTAATACCAAAGGAACGAATGACATCATAATCTGTCGGTTTATATAACGGAGGTAGATTGTGTAACCGTTTCCATCCTTTGTTTCACTACAAATTAAATCACAATGATTTAATCGTGTGTAATCAGTCCCTTAATTCAGTGGAGGAAATGAAGAGATTGTTAAATCTGTATGTATATGTATGTATGTTTTTGATTTGGAGTGGTTTTCATTAGATTTTTCTTTACATTTGTTGCTAATGACAACTACACAAAATGATTCCATGAAGATAGCAAGTTAGTACTTTAGAATCAGTGCTTAGGTATTGGCAAAGCGCAGTAAACACAAAAAAAAAACCAGACTTTTTATTCACATTCCAATTAAATATACATTTTTTATAACATACAAAAATTCACCATTTATTTTTTTTTATAACATAAAAAAATTCACCAGTAATTCTTAGAAAAAAGATAAATTATAACAGATTTAATAACACGTCTTTCATTCAAAATAAAACTGTTTGCTCTTTCCAGACGTCTATGTAGTATGAATTTAATTTTCAAAGGAATTGAGGTGTGGGTAGGTATTTATTTTTACCCTTATTAGAAAACCACCTACGTTTGGTTTTGTCTTGATGGATATTAAGTGAATACTCCCCCTCATGTTCAGAAGCATGCTATTATGAACTTTAATTTAAGTGGGATGCGCCAAGGTAGCCCGCGAAATTCAAATTTTGTTAGTATTTTGCAATTTGCAAGTCAGTTTCAGGTTGTATGTTGATTAAAATATGATTCGCGACCGTAACAAATATGGCTTTAAAGAATTATAGCAGGAATACAACTCCTTAAGTTAGATTAGTCCTCAAATGTCATGATTTCATGAAATAGTCATTCAATATATGAACTCATAGGTCCGTATTACAGAACGTTCCTCAAGTCCAGTTTGATCTGCAATCAGTTGATCACTGTTTGAGTATAGAATCAGTACTTGAGCATCGGTCTTATTCCAGAACGGCAATCAATCTATACTCAGCTGAATCGAGACTCAAATCGAGCCTCAAGCAGAGATGTGTATTGTCTATGAATCAGCCTGTTTTCGTTTACGATTTATTATAATAACCGACTTTGATCCGATCTTCATTGGATTAGAAATATTAGAATACACCATAGAACCCCAGTTATTTAGAAAATCAGCGTTATTATTTCATTCCTGAATAGTAAAAGGCCCCATTTATTGAAGAAGTGAAGTATAGTAATTTTGTAAGCAAAATTGTCAAGCTTAAAAGACTTGTATTTGTGGCCTCAAATAAGTAAATTATGCTATTTAAAATGTCAGTATGTCAAAACATCAGTGTGAAAAACGTTCGTTTGTTGTTTGTCTATTTTAATTATTTGTTTAGCTGATTTTATTCACAGATCATCCCCATATTCATCCACATCTCATCACATTGGAAATCGATCGGTTAAACACTTTTAAAATACAAGGACGGAAGAAAAAATTTAGTACTTTGGAAAAAGTTCAACCTTTTAATAGAATTATCGTTAAATAAGTTATTATAATTATCTACCTCTTCAAATATATCGATTATGATTTTGATAGTAGGTACCTAATTTAAAACAATATCAACAGAACTCAACATTGCACTATTGGAACAGAAGAAATATTGACAATTTGACATGACAATCTATGCTCAAGCGCGGTCTCGACCACACTTGGGTGATTACAGATTTGATCACTGCTTGGGTTCGATTGAGTAACTGAGTAGCGATCTAAAATAAAGCCAAACTCAGTTGAACTAAGATCAATGAAACTATGCTTGAGCAACGTTCTAAAATTAAAAGCGGACTTAAAACTAGTTTTAAACAGAGATCAATACGTGAGTTTCCTTCTGTAATACGGACCATAGAGTTGTATTGATGATTTCTATAAATAAATATTTGAATTTCGCGGGCTGAGCTTTCACTTTAAACGATTTATCTAAAGGTACATTTGCATATATGAAATACATAGGTACAAGTAAAGGCCAAAGTTTGCTTGAATAGCCTTACAATCTTTTCAGGCAGGATGAATTGCATGACACGTGCCAAATGCTACTTTGAGACCTTTGGCACATTACTATACCGAATAGTTATTCGATTTTGGGAGAATTTCGGCGATAATCGACTTTTTTCGACCTTTCTCTATTTACTTCACTTACCCTTCCGATATTGAAACAATTTGTTAGCTAATTCTTCACGAGCTCCTCCCCGCGGTTTCACCCGCATAAGTCTCAATCTCGAGGCTATATCTTGATAAAAAGTATCCTAACACAGCTCATGACACTCGTCTACCCATATGCCAAATTTCATCCAAATCGTTCAGCTGTTTATTTGAGGTGCCAGGCGAACAATCATGAAATGAAAAGACTAACAGATTTTATTTGTAAAGGATGTAATTTCGTGCTAAAATGTAATTATCTAAGTTAAACAGACTAAGAAAAGTAAATCCCAAAAACCACATCACAAAGTCCACGTTTTAATTAGATTTCCTTCAAACTAATAAATTAGCAATGAGTAGATAATCCAATCTTCTGAAGAAAACTTTATGCGACTTTTGTTAGTTTTAAACATTAGCGCAAATTCTATTGGCTACCGAGTAGGTTTAATTAAAAATATTGGTTTCCTTGTTTAACAGGGGAAATCAGAAAAGGAGAGAGAAATACAGCGCTGTGAAATTGATGAACATCACTTCGAAATTCGAACTTGTAAGGCCGCGATGATTTGCTTTAAAAACAAAAGAAACGAACTTCTTTTGTTTATAAAGCAAATCATCGCGGCCTTCGAGGCGAAGCTTTCGAATTTACTGGTAATTTGAGCCAGATTTATATCTGCTGTAAAGTTAAGGACACATTGCGAACGTAGCTAAGTTCGTTTAGCTTCGCCCATGTAGTTACCGCGTGTTGCATATCGGTTCACAACGCGAACTATAAACCGAAGTATGAAAAGACGCGGTAGCTACATGAGCATGAAACTATACGAACTTGGTTCCCAAAGTTGCCTGCGTTTAAGGCATCCACCCCAAATGCGTAACACTCTTTCTTTTATGTTTGAAAAATTCAACTGCTCGACAACGTAGTTATCGCAATGAATATTTTCGAATTGTCGAAATGAAAGACTTTTGTTAGTGTGTTACACAATTACCTGGCTGATTTCCATGGTGAAATTTAATAGCCTGTGGCATACCATAAGTAGAAGAAACTATAAAATAAAGTTGCCATGTCTGAACAGTGTTTACATAATGCAAATCATTTGTTTTATGATACCTGTGCGACACGCAAAAAACTTGCCTCGTGTAAATGGAACTTTAGTAAGTTTTCTGCGCTGTTTCGTTTATTCTGCAAGTCAATCTGCCTAGCTTTTTCCCAACTTTGTTGGGGTCGGCTTCCAGTCTAACCGGATGCAGCTGAATACCAGTATTTTACATGGAGCGGCGACTGCCTATCTGACCTCCACAACCCAGTAACTGTAATACGATACCCCTTGGTTAGACTGGTTGTCAGACTTTCGTGCTTCTGACGACTCGTAACGACTGTCAAAGATCCACAAATGACAGCCGGGACCAACGGCTTAACGTGCTTTCCGAGGCAACGATATGCTCGATATGTGAAAATGGTCACCCATCCACGGACCAACCCCGGCGAGTGTAGCTTAACCTGATGGATCGACCCGAGCGGCTGTTATTACTTAGCCACGAGCTCCTCCGTTTCGTTTATTCTGCAAGTAAAAGATGTTTAGTTTAGCCGGCGCCGAACAATCGAGCCATTGATTTTATCGTGTTAAACTTGTACTGCATTTAGATAAAGGCGAGGCTGACACAAGTTTCAATATTTCAGACAATAGGCGAACTCGGAAGTTAAGCGAGGCAATTGAACAAGTTCTCAAAGACAAGTCCCGGCCAGGATTATTAAACAAAACAATGAGCGCCTGCTGATAAGTTTCATAGAGGCTTTTGTGGTGCAGTCGGCCATCAGTAGCTTGTAGCTGGGATATAGATGAATTGAGAAATGAATCGTGCATATTCATCACTCTTCTCAACTTTACTTCATTCTTAGAAGTTAAAAGGTTAATTATGGGTATCCGTTTTCTATTAATTAAGATACAGGAGGCCTACCACCACCGCTTACAGCAGTATTATTTTAATGTTACTTCAATGGGGGAAACAGATGAAGCTATACGTCCTGTAGAGCTTCATCTCTTTCCTACACTGGTAAGCGGTGGTGGTAGGCCCCTAGGTCAATCTAAGCAGCCTATTGCTGTTTACTGACAGGCATTTTTTCAATAACGTCTCCTGCTTTTTTAATTCAAAATATACTATTATCATTTATTCTGAAAGTTCTTTCCATAAAATCTATTGGCACTTTATTTCCAGGAGTAGTTTATCAAGAATATTGAAAATTATTAGAGACTTCAAGTAATATAGGTCCTTGAAACTTAATAACAGTGTTCGAAACTTCAAAGGTGAAACTTCACACCACAAACGCAAGAAATTGGTCCACAAACTATCGGTCGTTTCGATTATAAGGCTGCGAACTGACTGGTCGATTTAAATAGTCATTCATTTTGCGAAGAAAGAATCAGTCGCATAGGCTTAGATTGATACCTACCCGTAAAGCTCTTGGCTCACCATAATCTTAGTTATTCACGTAACGAAAAAGCGATATCCCCTCTATGATACTTTCTTTCAAGAAGTGAAAGTGTGAATTTGTTGAAAATGCAAGATGCTGCGAAAATTTTAAAAGTTTTCATCATGACTGGTGTTTTCATGATTTTCGCCGATGTTAAAGCCGATAGTGCGGTCAAAATGTAAATCCAAGATGGCAGCTGCGAAAATTTGGTTTATCTCTTAAGTGAGAAGAAACTTTGTTCCCCGACCGCACACGTTTCTTGTTCCTTTCTTATTACTTAGGTTTGGATTACCTTGGTCCAAGCGATCAGAGCCTGATCGAAAGTGCCAGAAGTACTCCCAGGATAAACAACTCACATTTTTTCTAAATGTTCTCATTTTTCAAGGGCATTTAGTGAAAAAAGTAAGGTGCTGTTGTTATAAAAAGACTGGTCTATATTCCAAATAATTTCTATAATACAAAAAGATCCCGCTTTATTTTCTAAAAAGTTTTCATGCAGTCTGGGGAACGCCTAAGATTTTCGTAGGTAAATTGGTTCGGAAAGGCCACGTTAGTGGGTAGAGCTCGTCTTGTTAGATTTAATAATGTTAATAACTGTGACGTCATTATAGTGATGTCGCCTTTAATTAGAAATGTAGACAGTGTGTCGTGTTACCTAATCGTTGGGTGGTTTATGAAGCCCGTTATTATAAAGCTGATAAATGAGGTCAGTTAGGAGTTTTTTGTGTAAGGTATACAATGTTTTTTATACTTAGATAAATTGTTGAATATTGGTTAGGTGTTTAGGTATTTACATATATGTACAATTATAGATAATACTTCGATTTCAGTACTTAGGTTTAGTTTTCCTTCAGTTCCATAATGTTGAGGAATTGCAACAAAAGATATCCGTAAATTGAAGCAATAACTACACGATTGATTTATTTATTAGTTTTAATGTATCTATAAACTTATTACAAATTAAAGTCGCTTTTCTTTTGTCTGTATGTTCGCGTTGTTCTTCTAAATCACGCAACAGATTTTGATGAGGTTTTCACCATCGCTTGGGGAATTTATTCCGGAAGGTTTATGTGTATAAAACGTTACTATTAAAGTTACATATACCTCGGAGGAGCTCGTGGCTAAGTAATAACAGCCGCTCGGGTCGATCCATCAGGTTAAGCTACGCTTGCCGGGGTTGGTCCGTGGATGGGTGACCATTTTCACATATCGAGACTCCTCCGTGCCTCGGAAAGCACGTTAAGCCGTTGGTCCCGGCTGTCATTTGTGGATATTTGACAGTCGTTACGAATCGTCAGAAGCACGAAAGTCTGACAACCAGTCTAACCAAGGGGTATCGTATTACCCAGTTACTGTGGAGGTCAGATAGGCAGTCGCTCCATGTAAAATACAGGTATTCAGCTGCATCCGGTTAGACTGGAAGCCGACCCTAACATAGTTGGGAAAAGTCTAGGCAGATTGATTGATTGATTGATACCTAAGAAATCTCGATGTTAAGTCGTAAAAACTGTGCGTGCTAGTTAGGTATACTAAGTTAACCAAAGTATTAAATTATAAGTAAAGTGGTTGAGGTAGTAAGTGGTGGAGGTAGTGGTGGAGTAGTACAGTTAAGTTCTTACAATTGACAAAACTCCCTTCATATTCATACCCCAACAATCACACAATATTTTAACACAATAAACTAACACGGAATTAACAAAAAATCATAAAATCAAACAATTCGTATAATCAGCACACTGAAACAACAAAAACCTCTTACAAACTATAATAAAAGAATGCATAAACGAAACACAAGTAACTGAATGGCATGCAAGCAAGCCTGTAATGGCGCAAAGTGCATTCAACCACAGCCTACTAAAATGGGCTACAATATAATGACTTGGATTGGATTTGTTTGTCGGGTCAAAGGTGAAAGAACTCTTGCGTGATCGGCTGTATTGCGACTCAGACTGCATTGACGTTGATGTAAGAAGTGTGTGTGGTTAAAATGTGGTTGAGGAGGCATTCATTACATTACAGTTATGTACAGTATTTTTAATTAGTTGGATAGCTCCAAAAAACTCCACAAAAACGGCAAGCTCGTCGTGTTGCTCAGGGACGCACCATACATAACTTCGGAACTAAGTGACTACAACTTCATCTAGCTTAAAAATGTGGTCAAACCATACATGGTTTGACCACATTTTTAAGCTAGATGACTCATGACATGACATTTTAAGCTCATTATTTCAAGCTCATTTTCAAAAGGCTGGTACGCCAGCTTTTAGATCTACCAGAGGCCCTAGACAAAGCGACATTCTATCAGCGATAACGATGAGGGAAAAAGCAAAAATATATAGAACTGATATAAGCTATCGTAAAGCTTATGTCAATCCTGTTGAAAGTCGTTGTAGTAATACGAAACACTTTCGAAGTGATTGTCACTTGTTTAGGCCCCCAGAAAATGTGAGTTGCTTGTTTGAAAATAATGCCATAAAGTACACAAAATAAGCAATCGGATTGTTGATCGCGATACGGTGTTATAAGTGTTTGCAAGGCAAAGCTTATCCTCGTGAATGCTTCTTTGAGTTCCGATGCACACCTTGTGAACTAGACGCTATCGTTCCAGCGAAGCGTTATATTTTACGTGAAAGAGATTGTCGTCGATTTCGCTCATCCATGCGTAGGTACAATGAAGTTATTTTATGCCAGACTCAAATCCAATCTTTGGCTTGAAGTGTTACCTTTTATTTTTGTTTTTCGATAGATACGATACAGGACTTTTTGTTTTCTGCTAGATGACCCGGTGAATTTCGTTTGACGTGAGACAAAAATTTAATTTTTTTATTGAGGCAAACAAACAAAAAAAAGATAACCCAAATTGGTTGAGCAATTTAAGAGTTTTTGCGAGAATAATGCACGGCAATTAATTTTTATATATCAATAGATTATTACACTGTGAAATCCATACCTAAGTGATAAAAAAAGTAATAATCACATTTTCAGTTAGCAAATAATTGAGGAAGGTTCCAGTTACATTTTATTCGTAATAAGACATCAAAAACCTCTTCACAGATGAATCTCTGAAATAAATAAAGGACAACAATGTTTTTATGACAGGAGAAAAATTACATTTTCCTTGTTCGTCTGTCATATCTACAAGACATTTAATCATTATTCCTTTTAAATTAAAAGCACGATTTATAATAGATTTTTTTTTTTTTTTAAAGTATGAAGTAATAGACATGTAGCACATTGACACACGAATGATTTACTAAACTTACTGAGCAAAGACTTGAATCTTGTGCATACATTTATTAAAGATCAATTAATAAATATTGAACCTATCAATCAAATAAAATCCAATAACTTGTCCTATCCTATGTGTCTAAATGACCATCTGTCTAATGAAAGCTAATCAGTGCGACCTAACTATTTATGTGGGCCCAAGTTACGATCCCTCGTAGTACGTGCCCAGAATCCAGTAAGTAATACCTACAGTACTAAGTTAGTGACAGCCGAAGGGACTTGAATACCTAATGGGCTATGTCAGACAACAGTATGTTACTGTAACTTAAGAAGACATTATGAGATAATAAATTAAATGTGTTATATTTTTGTCGCCGAAAGCCGACCCCAACATAGTTGAGAAAGGCTAGGCAGATTGATTGATATTTTTGTCGCCGACCAAGATTAAACAGGACAGTAGAGGACAGGACACTTGGGTTCAGTTTCTTAAAACGTAACGAAATACAACCGGTGTCTGAATTGAGAAATTGAATTCGAGAATTGTCAAACACTATTTTAATATAACATAATGTGATTCCTTCAATGTGCCCCGCGAAATTTCTTAAGTTTTTTGCATAGAAATTTTGAATTTCGTGGGCCTAGATAGCTGAGGTTACGAAGCCGAATCAGCGGGCGTGGGCCGGCGCGCGGCGGTGGCGGCGGCCGGCGCGGGAGCGGTGCGTTTCAATGCATAGATTTATATGGAACTGTCGCCGCTCGCCGCGCCGCTGCCTCGAGGCCAGTTCCATATAAATCTATGCATTGAAACGTGCCGGTCTCCGCGTCGTCGATGATGGCGATGTTAATGATATTTTCTACATTTACCCATATTACCGCCATATATTGCAAAGATATGTATCCGAAATACATTAAAGCCAATATAAGCTGTTGCAATTTAACGGTTTATCAACTTTCTTTCTTAGAAAGATGTTATTTCATCCGAATAGTTGTCTTTCTTTACCCTTCGTCATATTTATGTCACCTCCATACAGAGATTTGGTCTTTTGTGCCGAATACAATAAAAGATATCAAAATTATTCGTCATTCTTCCGAACATATTGTGAATTCGCTGAAGCGAATTTTTTTATTAATATCGGTAAGCCGTTTGTCCACTACACTTGGAACGGGATCGTCAAAGGCAAACAGATGACGAGGCCATAGTAAATTTAGGTACTGTTGCTACTTAGGCGTCGTCATCTATTTCTCATTGACGTTAATGGTGTAGTAGACAAACAGTGTTAGGCCATTGCTGAAATAACAAAAACCGAGAGTTGGATTCTTTATGACCTTTTCTTTCATTGTCATGGGTTGATTTTTGTAGCGTAGGTAACCTTCCGTTCTCACAGTAAGTAGTCTTGCTAACTGACTAGAATACAAAACTGGACAAGTGCAAGTTGGACACACGAAACGGTCCGTATCACCGTACAATATTTAAGACTAGGTACATAAGTACCTATTAAAAAAAATACATCAATTAAAAAAATATGTTTCTTGTTCCTTGTATGTATAACTTTATTTTATTTTATTATTTATTTATTTATTTAATTATGTATGTACACGCAGTAAAATATATAAAGATACAACAAAATTATGATATGAGTTCCAAGATAGATACTGCTTATTTCTTAAGAAATATAATTTATAATATTATTTGTTGTTATAGCGGCAATAGAAATAAACAATCTGTGGACATTTCAACTCTAACTAGTAGTAGTTAGAGTCCGTCGGACTGACAGACGACTGAGGCGTAATAGGGTCCCGTTTGGCACCCTTCAGGTACGGAACCCAAAAAAAGTTAGTTGCTATTCAATCTTAAAGCAGTAGTCTTTAAGATTGAATAGCAACTAACGTTTTTTGGGTTCCGTACCTGAACCGTAGTATCGATTAAAATTCTAACGCAAAAAACTACTAGTGAACTATTGTAAACATTTTACAAACAGTGCACACTCAAATTCGTAGCTCCGAACCAACTTTACACAAGCGTTCCTTAATTTATAGACAACGGATATCCGCAAGATAGTGGGTGTCTAGCCGACTAATTTACAGTCTCGACACTACCATGTTGTTTTCTTACTACAAATGTTTAAAGTTCGGCCTACGATGCCTTTTAAGCCTTACGATGTTATTTTGTCCGGATTTGCCAATTCTTACGGTAATAAAATTGGCATATAAAGTCAAAGTGAAACATGGTATAAATTGTGTGTAGAGTCAGGTTTAAATTGGCACCAAAATCAAAATCAGCATATTTAATTTCACATAAACCTGTTTGCACGGATCCAATTGATCGTTTCCTGAGGAAAAGAGCAGGCAAGAAAGTCCACGGTTACTCTTTTAAAAATAAATGGTTTTACAATATTTGCGAATTAAAGTGTTAATAGGTATGGGAGGACAGTGTAGGCCTTTCAACAAGTACCAGATAGGTACATAACAAAATAGAAAATGTTCAACAAATCTATAGTCCACTAAGCCTACAAAGTTCTCACATTCACAAGATAGAAAAGAATCGATTTATAAGATAAATACTGTTGGGAATTGAATATACGGATTGATGTTGGTCATAAATTTGTTTAAAATCTGTACTTAGTAAAGAAAAGAATTTAAACATTTTTAATTGAAAAAATAATAATTGTTGTATGCAAATAAAGTCGCAGAAAACAACTAGCTGTTTATTTGACCGTTGTTTTAAAAGTAAGTAGTGCCATAAATATAATTGAAATGTCAACTATATATATCAAAGCTATTTTTGTAATTTCTCTTACTCTACTTTCTTTGCAGCTGCTAATAAAATGGACTTTAATATTACTTACGTAATGCATATATGATTAGTTTTAAACACGCTAGAAGTTACTATGAGAATGTTAATTTCCTTATCCATTTTGTTCATTTTATATAATATTATATTATGTGCAAATGGTCTAAAACCCAAACGTACAAGTATTATTTTACGTTCGTTTAAAATCTAATAAAACATAGTTATTTGTTTCAGATTTCATTCTTCATTAGTATCATTATAATGAACGTAGTCTAAACGAGATCCAACCAGTTTTATTTAATTAAAATATTGCGGTTTTAATGAAGATAGGTAGGTACTTACTTCTTTAATGAAATGTTTTAGTCCATAAAACGTGATTAAATATCCTTTAGATTGAACATTAAAAGAGGTTCATTTATTACCAGTTAAATTAAACATTTTTGGAATAACTCCGCACTCACTGCTTTGTGGTTAGAATTAAACGAACGATGTTGGGAATGATTCAATGATTCTATTTAGTGGGAAGTTGTAAGTCTTAACCAAGACTGATTATTTATTTCTTTAGCTAACGGTAGTTTTTACATTGATCTTGATAGGCTTCGTTCTTAATCTGGCAAAAGTTCTGAAGGATATTTGACCGATTTTTACCGGGATGAACACATCCTTGCTCGCAAACATTTGTCCGAGTGTATCTAGTACATATCTCATAATAGTTATCTACACTAATATTATAAGGAGGAAAGATTTGTATTTTTGTGTGTATGTTTGTAATGAATAAACTCAAAAACTACTGCGCCGATTTCAAAAATTCTTTCACCATTAGAAAGCTACATTCACCCTGAGTAACATAGGCTATAATTTATAAAGATTACACGCAGGCAAAGCCGCTGGCGGCAGCTAGTTTCAAATAAAATACTCTCATACTAGTAGCAGTAGTAAGTAGCAAATATTCTCACATTATGGTGATTTGAATTTGGGATACGTCTGCTAATTACACTATTAATTTAAATATTGTATCCCTTCCCAGTCCAATTACAGACATCTTTCTTTCTGAATAGAAATGACCAGATAGTATACAGGGTGTTTGGTGCATCATTTTCCAAATTAAAATGGCGGATAGGAGCGGACACGGGAACCAGACATACACAAAAAAAATTTTTGCCCCACGTGATCTTTTAAAAACCAGATGAGGAAAAAATCTAGATGTTACGTGCAAGTAATTTAGATTTTGATGGAACCGTACAACATGACACATTACATTTTTTTTATATTAATATCATAAACCGTGATAAACCATCAACCAAACAATACACTTTTCACATTTCATTTTCATATTTCCACTTTTCTGGAAAAGAAACTCGAAAAATGATTGATTCCTAAGAAATTGATGAACCAGCACCAATGACAAGTGCCACAGTCTTCGATCCTCAAGTCTCACTCTTGATATCTAAAGCCGTTAGCGGCTTTGATGTGTCACCCAGTTCAGGAAAATTGACTTTCCAGGCGACATTTTTCATCTTGAAATTATCGACGATTTCTTATATTATTTTATAACGGTACTTCTAAAGAAAATCTTGGGGGACATTTCCTTTATAAATAACATTCAATTGTGGCCAATGAAAGAACACTTTCATTTAGTGGTAGGATAAAGTAGTTTTAAAAAGGCCTATTTACATGAAGATACAAACAATGTAGTGGGCATCAATACAAATGCGTTGTGATTTTATAAAACTTTTTGTTTATCAACTTCTTAATGTAACTACAATGCAGTGCAATTTGTAATAAGTGAAACAAAAAATTGAAAAGTTATGGATCTTTAGTATGCCTGCCAGGGTTGCGGGAAAGTCCGAAAGGGATACCGGGACCTTAGCAACAGGCAACTGAAGGAACACGGATGGGTTTTAGTCAGTAAAAGTCTGACACGCCCTTCCGCTCCACCCAGAGTGGAAGAAGTAATTTGAAGATTTCCCACCCTAAAAAAAAAAAGGATCTTTAGTATCTTCGACTTTTCGACTTTGACATAGATTCAACGTAACCTCTGGAATTTAACCGTTCAGTAGGTCAAGTTGCTGAACCAAATATTCTGAATTTCGACAGATCATTATTTCGACAGCATCTCAATTTCGAAACACAATAGTTCGACGACTCATTGCTTCGACAGAACACAACTTCGAAGAACACTACTTCGACAGACCATACTTCGACAACACACACCTTCGAAGAACACTACTTCGACAGAACACTACTTCGGCGGATCTCTATTTCGACGGGACGTACCTTCGACATAATACTTAACGCTTACGAGAAAAAAAAACCATTTAATTCTGACTGATAGTCCATGATTGGTTTGAATGAAAATGATTTACTGGTACTTATCAATGAAACTTTAATTAAATTAATTAATTTTTTTAACTGAAATTAATACCCTAGACATAAGGGATATAAAAAAAAAACACGTTGTATACTGCTGCCGTAATTTTGTTGCACATATTAACTAGAAGGTCACCTATCACCTATCAGCACAGTCACCTATCAGCTAAATGGTTCTTTTGGAATCATTTGATTATTACAAAAATTAGCACTTTTTTGCAAACGGATCCCTGAATCAAAAATAGTTTTCACACACCCACACGACATTCGATAACAAGGGACAGACGAGAAAAAAAAAACATCCCCACTTTACGTGTAGGGAGCAGTACCGAAAAAACAATTATTTAGCATGATTTTATCTTACCACTTTGACGGTGTGTTTTATGTATGTGCATGCATGGGTACCTACCCATACACGCACAAGGGTCCACATTAAGGACTAAGTGCCGAAACCAAACCCCATAACATAGAATATAGGTACCCATGCCCATAGGAACGAAATTGTATTCATGTATTTTTTTTATTTCTTTTCAAAGTTTTAAACATGTTCATATTTTTTCTGATGAGCAAAGTACACCTCCTATGCCAGCTTTCGATTGAATTTTGTGTCGATGGAAATCCACATCCATAAGACATAATTGAAAACTATTTATTTCTGTTTTGATTGACGTATGTGTCTGTACAGGTTGTTTAATGTAGGCATTGAGGTATGTACCCCACAAGCGGGTTACACGACATAGGTCAAGTCTGATATTTCGTCAAATTGACCTTTGTTTATCATATTACCAATTGTGATGTTATAAAAGCTGTTATTACTTTGTCAGTCGTTAGAATATAGCAGGCTGATTTAATTCAAACCAATTACAAATAAATCATTTTCATTCAAACCAATCATTCATATTTAAAGCTAAGAAAATGCGAAGTTGTCATTTTTTTTTTGGACTGGTGGTCAGAATTAAATAAATGGTATGTTTTTCTCGTAAGCGATTGCTTAAGTATTATGTCGAAGGTACGTCCCGTCGAAATAGAGATCCGCCGAAGTAGTGTTCTGTCGAAGTAGTGTTCTTCGAAGGTGTGTGTTGTCGAAGTATGGTCTGTCGAAGTAGTGTTCTTCGAAGTTGTGTTCTGTCGAAGCAATGAGTCGTCGAACTATTGTGTTTCGAAATTGAGATGCTGTCGAAATAATGATCTGTCGAAATTCAGAATGACAGTCGATTACATACTAGAATGCACATGAGCCAAAACCTTATCGTACTTTCTTCTATGTTTAACCGACTTCTTCAAAAAGGAGGAGGTTCTCAATTCGTCTGTGTATATTGATTTTGATGATTCTTTTTTTGTTTGGTATGTCTTTGCTTGCGTACTTTTTGAGTTAGCTTCAATGTTACGTATTTTTCCCACTTAGTATATAAATGGACGGTGTTTTAAGTTACTCCGTCACTGTTATTTACATGGCATATAGTAGTATTAGAATTTGTGTGGGGCAGGTACCACAACGAAAAAGTGAAAAATAACTTCATATATTTCACTTTTTTTGTGTTTTTTTGGAAGTCAATTATTATTTTTTTATCGTTCCGAGCTTTATTTAATTTTGTTACCTACTACTTTTCTGTTCACTTGACAATGAAGTTCTTTCTGTCTTTCAATTCTGCATACAGTTGTGCAGACCTACCTACCTTTTTTGCGCTCTATCTTCCGTCGTACGTGATGGAAACACTGCTCGTCTCTGGAAGTACATACAGGGTGTTAGTGTAAACACCGTTATCCTTGAAACCAGTGGTTTGGTTTAATTCATCGAACGTAAAATCAATGGAAACAAACAACCTTTTTTGTTTAAAGAAAATCTACTTTTTCCAACAAGAATATTTCACCCTATACGCAAGGGCAACGAACTTGCGTCTCAACACAGCGGACGGCGGTTGGCGGGGGCGGGCGGGGCGCGCGGTACGTTACATGACCCTTCAGTCAGCTGTTTCGCAGCTATCTCGAGCGCGTATCCATGAGTATCGGGACGGATATTTACTTTTTAAAATCTTTTAATGTAAATAAGGTTTTTTTTTGTTGTTACTCGGTCATTTATTTTTATATTTAAGTTAAGTAACAACGGTGTTTACCCTTGCATACTGGATATTATGTTGTATTTTAAACCTTATGACAACTTAATAAGGTAACATTTTACACCACAAGAACAGACATGAGAAAAGTTATAGCACAAAAGGAATTGCTTCTTTACTGAAACTAGCCATATCCTGCATTCAGTACCTACGTGGATTTCCTTATTAAAAGGCTATTTCTATTTGTCTTTTTCCTATTATAGTTGATTGGAATTGTTTTTTTTAATAAACTACAGTTTACTATTATTGTATACCTACTGTTTGAAGGCAAATATTTATGTACTAGCTGCAACCCGCGGTTTCACACGCGTAAGTCTCGATCCCGTGGGAATATCGGGATAAAAAGTATCTTATGTGTTAATCCAGATTATAAACTATGTGTTTGCTAAATTTCATCCAAATCCATTCAGTAGTTTTTACGTGAAAGAGTAACAAACACCCATCCATCCATCCATACTTACAAACTTTCGCGTTTATAATATAAGTAGGATTTTTCTCTTATTACATAATAACACGGATGTAAAAGTGAAGACCCACCTGCTATAATCTTGAGGCTCACCTTTCGCCTACGCTATTTCGGCTATTTACGCTATTACCCCGTGGTTTCACCTGCGTAAATCTCGATCCCATGGAAATATCGAGATAAAAAGTATTCTATGTCCTATTCCAGGTCATGACCTGGAATAGGTATGGTCTACCCTGCCAGGGTTGCGGGAAAGTCCGAAAGGGATACCGGGACCTTGGCAACAGGCAACTGAAGGAACACGGGTGGGTTTTAGTCAGTAAAAGTCTGACACGCCCTTCCGCTCCGCCCAGAGCGGGAGAAGTCGTTGGATAATTTCCCACCCGCAAAAAAAAAAAAGTCATGGTCTACCCATGCGCCAAACATCTAAATCCGTTCATCCGTTTTAGCGTGAAAGCGTAACAAACAAACTCACTTTCGCATTAATATTTGTTCGGAATATAACCCGATTCGAGCATCTTAAACTAACTATTAACTGCATTAAATATTTAATTTGCAGCAAGGTATAAGTTGGCTACTGTGTCTTAAAGTAAAAATCTTTTGCGAAAAACTCTTTAGAGACTTAACTTAGTTTTAAACAAACTTCAACTACACAATAAATAAGAGCACAGTCTACATAAGATCTTAATCAAACTAGATGTGACTTGATAAAAAGAAAATTGGGTCGAAGCAAGCTTTTCAAGACGAAATAGTATTGTGTACAAAATGGAACGTGCACAGAAACACCTCGGCGTAACACTAAGTGCCGCCGCACATAAGGCGACTAGTGGCTAACACAGATCGTTGTCTAGTCAATCAATCTGCCTAGAATTTTTCCAACTATGTTGAGGTCGGCTTTCAGTCTAACCAGATGCAGCTGAATACCAGTATTTTACAGGGAACGACTGCCTATCTGACCTCCACAACCCAGTAACTGAGTAATAAGATACCCCTTGGTAAGACTGGTGTCAGACTTTCGGTTTTCTGACGACCTGTAACGACTGTTATAATTTCCACGAATGAGAGTTGGTCCCGACTCTCATTCGTCGAATGGCTCGGCTCGTATATAGTCCTCCAGACCGTATTTTCGGCCACGGCGGCCAATCTCAACGGAGACTAGCCATCGGCGCGGGAGATATTATAGTGCACAAGTGTTTGCGCAGACACAAGTGCACTCTCTCTTCCCTCACTCTCATAGTCCGATGGGACGGCAATCCGACACGACCGGAGAGAGATCAGGCGTAGGACCAACGGCTTAACGTGCTTTCCGAGGCACGGGGGTATCACACCGCCAACTTCCAAACTCCGGGCTGTTACTACGAAATTCCTAATGGAAAAATCCAATAACACTTGGCCCGACCCGGGAATCGAACCCAGGACCCCACGCTCTGCAGTCGCGCTTGCGACCACGAGACCAACGGGGCAGTTGGGGGCAACGGCTCGTATGTAAAGATGGTCACCCATCCACGGACCAACCCCGGCAAGCGTAGCTTAACCTGTTGCGTGAAAAAGCAGCCACGACTTAGGTATATAGTTTACCTCGTAATTGCTCTACCCTCAGGTTCCTTGGTTGAATGTCATTTCTTCTTCTTAGCGTGTCGATGGCAATTTGAATAGACTCGGCCCAGAATTCCGCTGTGTTTTGCGCCACACTACAGTCCATCAGTTCCTATAACGTGCAGCTGACATGATACACAGGACACGACATTAAGTGTCCCATCGTTTGTGAAACAGCACCACATTAACACTTCAAGGCGGAGTCGTCTATGAATCTCCACCTTCTCAAAATTTTTTCTTCGGCCAATCTGGGTCCGAAGTTTGTGGCACGTCATGAAACAACCAGGTCTATTTGTCTATGTGTCAGTTAGAAAGTTTCAACCTTAGTGAACTTGCAATTAACTGGGAATTATTGTCAAAAATTTAAAAGTACATCGAGGCTGCAAACGAAGCTGCTAGTTGTATAGTAGCGCAACTTGAGTAACCGCTCGATCTGAAATCTAGTTGCCTAGTTTGTGATGTCCCTTAAAAAAACTCACTCAAATACTCATAACAAAAACATTCTATTATTAACATCTGCTTTTACTTGGCCTTTTTGCGATTCGGATTAAATAATTTCGTTGCGATTTACGAGGCGGAGAAAAGATGGATAAGGAATGAGCAATCCTTTGACATATTTGGACAGAAATTCTTAGACTTGAATGTTTGAGAAAGGGTAATTTTAATCATAATGCGAATGTGGCGTCGCGTCGTCAAGCAGAATTTAAATTGACGAAAGACGAGAGAATGACCAAATATGTTAACAAGGATTGTGTTTACATTATAATATTGAATTGAGCAAAGCTTAAGCTCTGCAAAATTGTATGAATTTAAATTAATATATTTTTTGTTTTTAAATAATTATAATTAATTTATATTTATAATAATTTTACCGGAGTGTTTAAAGAAGTCTGATAGCATAAACATGTCGGTACGTAGGTATGTAACATCACCAACACCCCAGAGGCAAATAATAATTATGATAAATATAATTACTTAGTTGTAAGCACTTTGTATCTTATTTTAAGTGAACTGTTATCTAAGTTCATGAGATTTTTTTTTTTTGTTAACCTTTTTTAATGTTTTTTGTCCAATACAGAGTGTATTTTTTTATCATTATCGAGGAAATGTTTATAAATAGATTTTATTTCCTAGTAGTCGTGGGCTTTTACTTCGTAGTAGTGCCTTGGTTCGATTAAAACATGAGCCGAGTAAATACTGTTAGTAATTACTTTGTACAAAGTGAGGGCTTTGGACTGTCAATATTGTGAGGTGGTATCGTTCGAGGATTAAACGACAATGGACGATTATTTACTGGTCGAGAGAATATATTTTTAAATCACCTCGTTCGGTTAATTCACAATGAGAACAGAATGCAGAGAAGACAATATTATAGAGAAAAGATTTGTATTTTTGTTTTTAGTGAGTAAACTCAAAAACGAATGGACCGATTTTAAAAATTCTTTCACCAGTAAAATGCTGTATTATGACTTAGTAATAATAATGGCTATAATTTATACAAATATTATGCAGGCGACCCCCTGGCGGAAGCTAGTCCTTTATAATAGGCAGTATTACTATTTTTAAAGGCATAAAATACATCTCTGCCTTTTGGGGCTAAAGTTTAGTGTCTTTAAATCACAACTTCATTAAGATATTCCACTCGTTTCAGAATCAACTCCACACAATTGTCCCCATTCATCACCCGAAGTGATTTCAGTGCGTGTTTATAAGTGTGCTGCGATTTATGTCTGTAAATGTTATCATGCGCTACGGCGTAGCGCTACGAGCTACGATAGTGCTACGACACGCACCACACATTTATTTGCTTGTTTAAAATTCCCCACGTAAACGCTTATGATGTTACAAGATTGATGACAGCATTTTTATCGTTAGAAAACTGTTATTTTAGTTTTAAACATTTTATTTTTCACACTCAATATTGAGGAAAATACCTAAGTTACAGTTTGCAGTAGAGGCAGAGGTTTCTAAGTTTTTAAACTCGGTTCTTACTCCCACAAAAATTTATCAGTTAGTAACCAAAAAAATGCATAATCATAACGCATAACGCTAAGTTAATCTAAGAAGAAAGAAAGAAGAAAGAAAGAAGAAAGAAAGAAGAAAGAAAGAAAGAAGAAAGAAAGAAAATACGTTTATTTGCGGTAAACATGACGCAAAAAAAAAAAGAAAACAAACACAAAGAAAAAAATAAGAAAAGGTTGGGGGAAACATGCGTCACATCCACGCAAAACGGCTATCGCTCAGCATTATGCTGCGACCCTATGCAAGACAGAGCCCCAGCGCTGGTTTGCAGTGACAGCCGGGGCGCCGACGTAATGACGTCGACCGGTGCGGCACGGGTAAACTACTATTAGGACGCTGTACCCGTACAGCGCACTGTAATAAAAATAAAATAAAAAATACATTATATTATTATCTAATAGAATATACTATACATCAACTATACATAAAAAAAGATAAAAATAAAAATAAATAAAAGAAATGGGCAAAATGAGAATATGCTCCGTGTAAACAGGAACAACACAACTAAGGTGAATACATACAATAAGAGCAGTGGTGGCCCAGTGGTAACGGCCGCGACTTACGAGTTGTAGGTCGTAGGTTTGAACCCCGACAGGCGCTTTGCTTTGTGTAAATAATTTCATCGCCACTGCTCTCAAAACGGTGAAGGAAAACACCGTGAGGAAACCGGCATGTCTTAGAACCAAAAATTCGAAGACATGTGACATCTACCAACCCGCACTGGGCCCGCGTGGTAAATTACGGCCCACTCCCTCTCATAGAGAGGGAGTGGGTCCTGTGTCCCAGCAGTGGGAATATTATAGGCTGATTATGTATTGTTTTCAGTCTTGCACTAGCGGTGGAAGGCCGTTCCAGCAGCGCATGGCTGCAAACCTTAAGCTACCTCTGAATGCTGACAACACAACTAAAGTAAATAATACGATTATTGGAATATAAATTGATATAAATTGATTAGATTGTATATGGATCATTATAAACGTAATTATACTTTTTTTAATATATAATTTTGCGATAAACAGGGATGAGGTGAGCAAGAAAGAAAAATTGATTAATGTTTATGAGTTCAAACTTGAAGAACAATTTGCATAGTAGGTACAATGTCTAATACACTTTAGATTTCTCATTCCTCGAATAAAATATAAGAGCAGTAGTTGCAAAAATGAATTTATTTTACCCGCAAGCCGGTGGTACAGAATATTTGATTATATTGCAGCACTAGTAGTACTATGGTATTGTAACTGCACACTGCATAATACATACGAGTTCCAACAAAGTGGAATTTAAAGCTAACATTATGGCTTGAGAATTATTGTTGAAATGTGCGACAAGAACCTTTGTAATAAGTTTAACTGTAGGGGAACAATGTGCTTCAATTTATTTTATTTTAATAGATATTTGTGAAAGTTTTCGAATAGTTTTGCTCTTACAACATAAGTGAAAGAACTTATTGGAATTTCTTTTAAAATACGTGTGCATATGAAAAAGTGTTTTCCAGAAAGTACTTGACCTTTCGTGGAAATATTTAACTTAATCCCTATACTTAAACTCTTGTAAAACCCTTGGGTTTATTTTTATTTTCGTCCCTTTTCAGGAGGTTTGGTATAATAAAGGCTTTTAAAACTTTGGTACAAGGTACAAAAATTGGATCAGTCAAGTTACGCTTAAGTTCATTGAGCTTATGCGACTGATCCAATTTTTCTTTAGTAATTATTTGCTATTTGGCAATATAAGTCGGGGCCGTTACTACTGGGCCACCACTACTCTCTCTCTCTGCCAAAGAAAACTATATTTTATGTGGGTATAACTATGTAGAACGTATGATGAAAATTAATTGAACGTCATGAGAAGAACTCTTCAATCAATCTTTACTTCAACGTCATGGTAACCCTTTTCGCAGGGTTCAGTTAATTTCTGATGTGTCATCTATAAGTACTTGTAGACCTATAGGTACTACTAGGTATATTACAGCTGTCCATTCACATGGTTTCCTTGCTAATTTATTTAGAAATAATAAGCTAATTAAATTATTTTTTTTAAATCAAACCAAACAAAAACAAAGCATCTAATAAACGGTCTCTCTCGATCAAGTCACCTTTCAAACAAAACCAAACAAATTAAAATCGGTTCAGCCGTTTGGCAGCTACGATGGCGCAGACACAACACAGATACACACGTTAAACTTATAACACCCCTCTTTTTCCGTCGGGGGTTAAAAAAGCTTTGCATTCTTCGCTTGCATAGGTATTCGTGTTATAACTGAATAATTTCTTCTTTAACTCTGTAATGTCGTAACAAAATATCCTCAAATACATAGCGTGTCTTAAGAATATGAAATTATTCAACAAATAAAATATATTTGCATTTCAACGTACGGCTGACCCAATTCTTTCTGAGGTATTCGCATTTCCTTTCTCTTGTTGCAATAAAAAAATAAAGCACGGAGTATTTTTACTTGCTGTGGTATGCCGTTATATTGCTACCAAATATGTACTTTATGTGCATGTCATTTTATTTTTGTTCTGTTTATTGAACTAGTTTGAGGTTAGGTCTTTTGTCATTTAAAATAGTTTTAAAATGCAAAGTGCATTGAAGTGAAATAGTTTTATTGTTCTACATACATTTTATATTTTTGAAATCCATGTAATTATGAGATTTCGAGTGGAATTGTAATCAGCTGCTACCTACATGTGGCCACACTTTTTTTCTGAAATAATATTTTATTGATTGTGCATTTAAAGAAAAACTTGTGAAATGAATTGCATCAAGTATTGTTACAAAACTCATCGTTACCACGACCGCTCTGTCAAGAGCGAAACGAAGAAGAAGAAGAAGATTGCTACAATAAAATACTGTACTTATTGTTAGAATTTAACTATATTTTTGTTAATCAATCTTTGGTAGAGTAATAACTGAGAAAAAAATAGTTTTGAAGTTATAACCAAACAGATTTCGTAACAAAAAATCTTAAAAATACAGAAAACATGTCCAAACAAACCCTTGAACTTCAGAAACGTACAAAACATAAATTTTCCAAGTAGTATCCAATAGTAACGTCTTTCACAATACGTATGGGGTCGTGTGAAAGTTCCACGATACATATTTTAGGGGCCTCCATGATACGGCACGTGACCTAAAAACCGGCTGAAAGGAAATGTCTCCAATTAAAAATTGACGGTCGTCAGCCATCGTTGTGAGCGAATACGGATGAATGAAGATATTTGGCTGAACACGGTATTTTGTAGGTGAGTTGGACGTAAAGATCTTTCTAGACCATTTGTAGACAACAAAATAAATATCCACATAGTCCTCACATTCACAATAATACAATACTTTACAAAGTAATCATGTAATTTTTACCCGACTATGGCGAAGAAAAGGAGGGTTATGATTTTGACCGGTAAGTATGTATGTTCGTCTGTTCCCTCCTATCTTCTAAACTACTCATCACAATTTGACAAATGAGGTATCGTTGGAAGCGTCTTGATCGTCTCTGTTCGTAATCTGTTCAATTTATGCCAGGTGTGACTCCGGATTTTTAATTTGTCTGTCTGTGGTGTCTTGTTTATACCATTTTAGTCGTAGTGGGGTATAGTTTTTATTACTTTAATTTTTGTATTACTTATTACTTTAATTTTGATAACGGAGGGGAAGTAATGTATTTGGATTGATACCTGCCAGGCAACTGACCTGCGGTTTACCTCTTACATAAATTCGAAATTTCTGTCAAAATAGTCTAGAAAGTTGACTGACATTAGGCCATTGGGCGAAAATAACCATAATCTATATTTATGGTTATTTTCGCCCGCACATAGGAAACTAAAAAAATCTTTAGTTTTTTTTAATAATTTGATTGGAGTGAGATTTTTTTGAAAAACTAAACATAATATTTTCTCTATTAAGCCAGAAGCCAGAGATAAATTTTTATTAGGGGAAAAATAATTATATACATAGTAAATATACCTAGAAACATTATGCTATCATAGAAAATAATAATCTATATTTTGTTCACCATAATTATTATGATAAGCTCGTTTACACAAAATAATCTATTATTTTTTTCAAATGATTCATAGAATAACTTTCTGCAGCATTGAAAAATCACTATAATTATTTTTGCATAGGTACATAGCGCTAATTACTTAACAGCTCTAGGTACGAATGAACAAATACATAAATAACAGAACATACACTATGTTCCGAACAAATTAGCACACCTACAAAATTTCAATTAACTTAAACGAAAGGGCTAAAACACACACCACTTTTAATAATTAAGTATTCAGAACTGGATGTAATTTAATTAATTAATTTAACGACCTGAGTATTCAGTTGTCATAGTAATGGATTTAATTTATACACGTATGAAAATACTTTGTCATACTGTAACGAGTTTCGATGGTTACAGAATTTTAGTACTTAATACCTGGGAGACGGAGCTCTGCTCGAGAGAAAATAGAGAAAACGAATTTTCCTAGATATGAGACCTAAACCTGACCTGACCTGACCTGAGACCCCAAAAGCCTGAGTGAATTGCTAATCGGTAAACTAGCTCTCAAATCTCACGTTACATGTCTTCTGATTCGTTGAACACAGAAGCATAAATTATATCCATGTTGAAAAGAAATCAAATTACTCATTTGCACCATATATTCGAATTTTCTTTAAAAATTAAGGAATACTTTTGCATAAGCAGCTGAATTTATTATAAAATAACTCCGCAAAAGGTGTGATAAGAAAAACTAGACCGGAAATTTATGGGATTTATAGAGCACGTGGCGCGCTTCAATTATTTTCTATTTCTGTTACTAACAATGGCTCGTGAAGTAATCATAGGAAGAAATAATTTATTGACGTCGCTGTACGTAGAACCAATATTTGATTTGTAAAGGTCTTTTATAAGTAGGTTCTGGCTGGTTTGATATTGCACTTTTATTGATAATGCGTTTCCTTCATTCCTATTTTGAAAAGGCTCTCCGACTGGAGTTGGTATAATCATTTAGTAGCTCTAACCACTTTTCATTGGTAAGTCCATCAATCAGTTTGAAACCTTCTTATAAAATTGAAGTAAACAATTGAAATCAATTGCTAAGCCATTGTCTGTCTGCAATCCGATAACTTAAAGAAAATCAACTTTTCTTTCTTTAACTACGATGAATAAAGGAGAAAAAATGCACTTCCTTCATTCCTATTTGAATTCATTCTCACAATCTTGCGATCCAATCTCATTTTATTGACCTTTCCGTCTTAAGTTATTGGCATCAGAGTTTGATGATCCCGTAAAAGTTTTACGACAAATTTTGTTTGTCTGTGCTTGTCTATAAATCTTTGAAGGACGTTTAGTATTTTCAGATTTGTGCTGTATTTTCTAGGAAATACTTTTCGGATTGAATTTAGAGTACTAAGTAATGGATTTTTTTTAACTGCAATATTTTTCACTACTTTTAAGCTCTTAACTACATAGGAAGGGTAAGAATGTGGTCGAATGTTTATTAAATAGATGATGTTTATCAACAACAACATATGATGTTTCCAAACGATTAATCATCATTAAATGTACACATTACTGACAACAATATTATTCATTTACTAGACATCACTGAAGCATGAAAATGTAAATACATCAAAATTGAATAATATTTTACGTACTTGACAAACTCATCGATCAAACCAAACTGCATTAACCGCTGAAACTATTTCACAAATGTAAATATTTGTCACAATTTTTGCTCGTTCAGCTCAAAATCAATCATTCATTATTAATATCGTTTCGACTGACTGTGGATTGTTAAGGCTAACGCTCATTTGAGCGGGCCGCACCTTTTATGAACCATCGCACACTATGGACGGGGCCACACCGTCCCTTGATTGTAATGAAAGGTGCTGTGGCCCGATGCGGCGGTAATCAATGTTATTGTAAGTAAAAAGAGGTAGATATAAGTTATACGCGCTCCACATCTATACATATAATTACTTGTCTATGTCGCGTGATGGAGGCTAGGTTTTGTTTTTATAAAATCAAGTCAGCGGATATTAAAGGGAAAGAAAAATCTTGAAAAAAAATTGTAGGAGGACTATGTGGGGTATCAAAATAAAGGGCTTGAGGAGACATCTCCAAGAAAACAGAAAATAAAATTGAAAAACTTTTCAAGCAGTCTGGTGCAGTTGGTGGCATCAAATCTGAGATTGAGCTAAAATAAATATCACGAACTGCTTCAGAGTGCTTGACACGAACAAACGTGAGCTTGCTATGAATTTTTAGGAGCCAGTATTTGCAGTCGGTTTTTTATTTTTAAAGTTAGTATTTATAATGTGCAGTAATGTGAGCTTAGCTTTAGTTGAAACTTCACCTCGTAATGAGCGTGCGCGTACATAATGAATCATCTTTGTTGACACAAAGCCCTCGCAAAACAAACATGCCTAGAAAACATCATAATTTCAATGTGCGACTATTGACGATTTTGCGAGATGACGTCAGATTTAATTTGACGAAGCAGAATATTGGTGCTGGCTCTATGGAATGTCATTTTAACTTTGGACCTTTTCAATTATTTTTTTTACCATCTTTTCAATTAGGTACGTCTCAATATGGCAAACAAACTTTTTGAAAAAGTTGGGCTACGTTGAGCGACTGCATACTTATGCAAGTCTAAACTTGCGCAAGTCTTTAGTTACTATTCGGTAAACTCAAAATGCCCAGAGGGACGGTAAAGGAAAATGTCACACAATGAGTGTGGTTCAGCCTGATCATTAGCAAGATCCCATTCCAGTTTTATTTATTTCTTCTTTTGGAATAAAACCAATTTAAAGCGGACTGAATACAAGAGAAACACGCTTCGTTTTGGTTTTTACATAGGTAGGTACACGGTCTTTAATTGTTTAAAAAAGCTTGGGTTGTGGGAAAGTCACTTTTAATTTCAACGGTGCAAAGTAAAAAATTCGCGTTTTCGCGTTTTGAATAATTGGAATGGTTAAAAAAGAGAAGCATTTTACCAGTATACTTTGATACTTCGAAAATAAACATTATTCAATGAACGTAGTCTTTGTAAAGCAATGTTTACTTAAGGTGTTTTTGACGTATTTAACTTTCGGTTACAAGATGTCATCTCAATGCCATTATCATTAAAGTATCATTTATGAATATTTGCAAAAGTGGAAAGTATAATATATCTTCTCCAAAAAGATTCTGTTTCTCTTTTATTTTTAACATCGAGTTCTGCTACTACTTGAGGCTTGAGTGGGTCGTCTGACAACGGGGACAAGTGTCGTGGACGATCTACAACAGAATTATTTTTGTTGGGCCAAGAAGTGAAATTTTCCTATTTGCATGACATTCAAATATTTATAGCGCGCTCGAACAAGCGATTATGTAAATATAAGTGCTTTGTGAAGGTGTAAATGTGGGAAAAATATGTAAGGTTTGACGCAGGATTTTATAAATTTATCTGCACCTTTTAGGGTTTCAACTTTTTATCTTCATTACCAAGGCGTTGTTCTAATGGCTTTGCTAATCACCCTTCAGTATGGTTCAGGAACAAATTCCGGTATGCCTACTAAGTGCGATAATTTAGGTCAAGTGAAAAATAGGTCATAGGCAGACACTTTATGTAGGTGCTATTCTCAGTATTCTGCAGTTTTTTGTAATTTGAAATTGTCTGTTTGAAGCTTATAAACCAAAATATATTCCCCATAATTTTCCCCACCTTTTGTTAATTATTTTTACTTTTTATGTCATAAATAAACGTTTTATCTTCCCTTTTAAATAAAGTTATTTTTCGAAAAGGCATCATTAACTCAACACTATCTTCTGATTTATCTAAGTATAATATTATCTCAAACGTTTATTTAAATCCATTGATACGTATCTCAAATAAATTGAACGTTCATCATCTCAACGAGCTTCTCAATTACTCTGCAACTCGATGCGAACAATCTGTTAGGCCAATAATCCGATAAATCTATGGAATGGCAGCGATCTGGATGCTACTCGACCGCAGCTGCAGAGACAATCGATTTTATTAATTATAGAACGACGACGGTGAATGACCTCCCGCTAAGCCTACAAATAGCTTTGCTGAACGAGATTATTTCAGGATAATTTCTATAATAAACTTATTGTGTGAATATCTCCTGATACTACTACAGAGTAGGGTCAAAATAACTTGTATTCAGTCTTGAAATAAAATATGCTTCGTAACAGTATTTTCAACGTCAACTAGGTGTTTCAAGAACAACCAAGACAAAATACATGTACTAACTGACCTACCTTTAAACTGAAATTTATTACGGCCAGCTCCACTGAAACCTGTGGTGCTTTTCTCAAGAGACCACCTCAGATATTAACCTACATGTGGTTTTCATATAATCTGACCCTTACAAAGTAATTATTAAAAAAAAGTGACTTTGACCTTGGAGTTTTTGTCGATGTTTCTTCTCAGAGTAATCGGCTAGGAAACATCGAATTCATCTAATTTTAAAAAAACACGAGTAAAAGAAAAAGGAAATTAACCGATTTACAAAATAATTATCATTTATCATTAGCAAATTATGCATTCATATTTTTGTTTCCCAAGATAAATAATTCCGATTATCCAGGACAGAAAGAGCTTTCAATAACATAGCCAGCTATTTAAGCCTCGTACCAAACTTAGGATCGCAAATCCGACTAAGACTGGATTTAGGGTCCTAAGTTATTACCTTATCTTTCAGCTTCCCCGGGACTTACGATATAAACACAACAATAAAAAGTAAAAAGTAAGCTGTCAAAGAGAAAAATAACTTAGATTTTAGGTAGGTACAAAGCACAAACATAGTATTAATACTAGAACGGTCTAGACAGTTATTAATGGGACAGAAAAATATCGTTGGACATGTGGTAACAATGATTAATATCAGGGTATTTATTATTATTTATTTCCAGCGCGATACGAAGCCTTAATTAGTATGAAAATTGAGTCATTTTTATAACGTATTGCACTGGCGAGCAATATAAAAAAGCCACTAACTTATTATGAAATATTTTCCAAACCATGCATTTACTTCATGTAGCTTACTTGTGTGATTTAGGAGATATTTCGATTTTTTTGGCACTTTGCCAGTGGCTTTTTTATATTGCTCGTCAGTGTAGTTAAGTTTGTTATTACTCAAATACTCATCCCTTTTCGCAGACGAAGAGAATCAGCGAGGATATTGACATAAAAAAAGGGATTTGCTTCATAAACAAGAGCAAACGGTTTCTTTCCTGAAACAAAAAAAAATAAAAATTAAGTAGTGGTAGTTTTGGCCTCAAACAATTTTTCTCAATATTATTAACCACTAAAACGTGTAATTCTAATGGGCGGCTGCCATACAGCACAGTTTTCATCAACATTTTCATGAAATAGTCCTGCTTTGGGACCTACGTAAAGCTTACCTAGTAATGCTTATATTGGCAAGAATCACGTATGAATAAATAACAAAGGTAAATATTTTTCATTTTATTTTTCAACGAACTGTATTTTGAACGTATATTTTTTTAGTCCCAACTATGAAATCTGAAATCTGCATTCAAAACGTTTCTTTGAAATATTCATGTTTTCTGCGTTGAGGTTTTTTTTTTGTACGAGTTTATCGGCCTTTGAATTTTAAATAAATAAAAGCAAATGCTACGTCATGAATATTAAAAATGTCTGCCTCGTTGGTACCTATAGTGGTCGCTATATTGCGTACTGCTGACCATGACGGCCTGGTTTCGATTCCCAGGTCGGGCAAGGTGTTATTGGGTTTTTCCATCAGGATTTTTTTAGTAGCAGCTCGGAGTCTGCATTGTTCCCGGTTTATTGCTATAAGCGCGGTACGTTGAACATAACTGGCGAAATATTGGTTTACTTTATAATACACCACTGCTAAACCCTTCAGGGAAAATATAAGCGTGATATTATGTTATGTCTGCCACCATTTTGAATGGTCAGAAAAATATTTTTTGTTATTTATGTGGGTATTTAGAGAACATTCATTATTCATTTTGCTGTCATAAAAGTATTCCTATTAATGTCGCTGATTAAAAGTTATTAAGTTAAGCTTATCTGGCGATTCTGATCTTTTATATCGAATTAATTTAGAAAGAAAACGATAAAAGCAAAATTGATGCGTCAAATCTATCCCCTTTCTATTTAATTTGATACTAAATCCTTGAACCAACGCAATCTAGTCGTTAGACTGAAAAGCAATTTGATAAAAATTGCATTCGCAAACTATTTCGTGCGATCATGATACGTTGAGGCACGTTTTATATAAAATTGAACGCTTATTACATTGCTTTATATACTGCACTTGCCTTTGTCTGCTTTTACACCCAGGGACGTGTGACGAAAATAGCCGTAGAGAATGGCACATTTTGAGGGTTCCATACACAAATGGTGCCAACAGAATCCACTGTCCCTCCGTCTGTCACAGGGCAGTATCTTTTGAACCGTAAGGCCGCTTGTACACGCTAAGAAATTTCACCGTATCTACTGCAGATAGATATAATATAAACATATTTATATTGTGCTATAGGTATTAAAACGTTTCATCATAATAATATCATAAATATAAAGCGTTATATGAGAATATCGTTAATGCCTTCATTATTCTTAACTGCCTTCTGTAGGCGTCAGTAGGTACACGTATTATCTACGGGTAGATAATTAATTAATATAAAATAATGACTATATAGCGCTCGCATCTCATTATTGTGGGAATGGTAGCCATTTTCAAAATTTATGTAAGTAGGTACGTCGAATTACATCAATGTTGATAACGATACTGTTTTCTTTAAGGGGATGCGCCAACTAGCCCGAAATTCAAATTTTTATTAAGTTTTTTGTAACTTGCCAGTCAGTGTCAGGTTGTATGTTGATTAAAATATGATCCCCGACCGTAGCAAATATGGCAATCACTACTGACATAGTATAAAACAAAGTCGCTTTCTCTGTCCCTATATCCCTATGTATGCTTAAATCTTTAAAACTACGCAACGGATTTTGATGCGGTTTTCACTAATGGATAGAGTGGTTCTCGAGGAAGGTTTTAGTATATAATAACCGACATCCACGCGGGCGAAGCCGCGGGC
Organism: Lithophane socia; assembly: GCA_947522985.1. NCBI lineage: Eukaryota > Metazoa > Arthropoda > Insecta > Lepidoptera > Noctuidae > Lithophane > Lithophane socia. The sequence continues at coordinate 7,509,116 of OX383267.1, forward strand.
ATCAGCTAGTTATTATATATATCAAGGTCACACGATTTTTCAACGGCGCGGATAACACGCCGTACTTTGAAGAAACCGTGCCGCATACAAAGGTTCTCAACGAAAAAGTACCAGGCTGTCATAAGTCTAGAGCAGTAGATAAATTAATCAGTTCAGTGTACGCACATGACATCACTTCATTAGATGCATACCCACGTAGACCGGGACTTATGTTGGCATTCCCCTAGCAATGTCGACATCGTGGATCGATTGGATTAGATTGACCTATGTCACTCCAATGTTTACAATCCCCAGACTATTTGGCGTTTGTGTAACGAATATTGTGTTTTCTATTGAATTAAGCCCTTTTTATAAAGGATTGAGTGTGTTTTTGTTTTTTGTTATGAGGAACTTGAATATCTTTTTATCCTGATATTTTATGTACTGTGTCATACAAGTCTATAAAAAATGGCGAAGGCTTTTCCGGAAAAAGTTTTACAAGCAGTTTTTTTTATAAGTTTTATAAGCCGTATGAAATGACCCGGTGGTTTTTATGAAAATAAAAATGAAATTCATGGAGAAAAATACGAAAAGAGTCGTAGAGTGGTAACAGAAAATTTAATATTGAGTGATAATATTATGAAAGAATTGGGCTGATTACAACTTGAGATGAGAAAAAAATATTATTTATTTTTGCTTCAGGTATTTACAAATAAAGTATGTCAAAATGAACAACAGTGTCTCTGCAATATACCCCTTGGGCGTAGCTGGTTACAAAATACAACAAGGCCATAAATAAAAGATAAACTAGAATGCTCGGTAAAAAAGCTAGGTGACAAAATATTCAATAGCCAAAAAAAAATCGTGACAATTAATTATTCCGAAGTGACTAAACGAATTGTTCGTTTAATGGCGACCGTGATTCGTGTTTTCTTTGACACTCCCAGTTTTATTTTGTTCGCTTTACTCAGAAACATTATACTTCCCTCCTTAATAGAGTTAGGTAGGAACATTGAAAATTATGAAGCGACGGAGACAAATTAAGTAGGCTTTAAGTTTTTAAAAGGAATTTAAGGATTTTGTAAAGAAATTGTACCTAATTGTTTTTGGTAGGTACCAAACAGTGTTCTAGAGTTCAAAGTGTCGCCGCGCAATTAATGGTTCTTTGAAAGCATTTGCTACGTAATTTTATTACAAAAATAAATATTTATTCATTATTTTTTTTTCGTTTTTTGAAATAGAATACCTTATTATAAATGTGGCAAAAGGTAAGAGTATTTTTTGCTGAATTGTACTTACCTTACTTATTTTATTTTTTACTTATTTTTTTTAATAATTCAAGAAAATCTCACACAGAAGTAGTGCAGGCTAAGTTAACTTTTAGCAACGTAGAAGTTAATTTCCTTCTGCAAAAATAAAGTTTAGAAAATGTGCAGTTTTAATGCAAACTTAAAATAGTGTTAAACTTACACAATTTCTTTATGCATGAATTTTAAAGTTTCAGAAAGTTGAAACAAGATTATGTAAACCGTAAAACTTATATTTTATATCCTGAGGGAGATGTTTTCCACGTAAAATTACTAGTATTTTCCGCGACTAAATCTGGGTGCAAAATGTCACCCATATTTTGTGCAATATTTTGTAAATAAAATATGCTTTCTATCGTAGGTCACGTGTTAGTATTTTCAGCGTCGTTAACTATTTTTTTTTATATTGTTTACTTTTAGAGTATTGGTACCTACCGTACTTCAAAGACAATATTTATTTTTCTGTTGGCTTATGGTAGTAGCTGCATGCATTTCTGGAAATATCCAACAATACAAGATGATGAAGTCCAAAAATATAAAACCAATCGGTTTATGTTCCGTAAAAAAATACCATGCATAAAAATAAATCTCCACAAGGCATCAATACACTTAATTCTCGTTTCATTCAAACTTATTACTCTCAAAATGTATAGTACACGCGACGATAATGGATTCTCATTTTCAGCCGTGAATGTACTAAAACCTAACCAGAAACCAGTATAACCAACGGGGCTAGATCACGAGATATTTTCAGGAAATCTGGACCTCATTGTCGTGGAACGCGATGGATTCGCGTCAATTATTTTGTGTTTGATATGGTATTTGTGACTGTGTTTTAAAAGTGAATAGGGTTATGACAAGGTCCGCATGGATAGTTTATAGTCTTTTATACTTATACTAAAATCAATGCCAAGGCAAAACTGTACATTGAATACTTTTGAAAAATAGTAGAGGAAGTAAGAAAAGGCTAGGCAGATAATGATGATGATGATGATGTTGTTATAGCGGAAGTAGAAATACACAATCTGTGAAAATTTCATGTCTACCTATTACGGTTCATGAGATACAGCCCGCTAACAGACAGACGGACGGACAGACCTGCCGACTTGGGTACGGAACACTAAAAATGTAAAATAGATAGAAAATGAGTCAGCGAGAAATTTAAGGATGTCTTAAACAAACATTAGTCACCTAAACGCTGATTTAAGTTAAATTTAAGCACCTATAAAAGTTTTTTTAACAATTTACTTAATATACCTAAATCTTTACTTACCAAACTGCAAATAAACCCTGAAACTAGATGACGAATCTTGCACTCTCGTAAATCACTTTACATTCGACCCGAGTACATCGATAAGCTTCACCCGAGCTGTATAAATGAATAATTCATGATACCGGGCGTAAGTATTGGAAACCGAAAAACCGGTTATATTGATGATATGATACGGAACTTGTGTGACCTCTTTATTTTTGCTTGTTTTACGGGTACGTATAGATTATTTGTCGGTCGTATCGTTTGTAGGTCTTAAGGAGGAAGACAAAACACTAATTTATTTAAACTAAACATAACATCACGCCTGTAATCCCTGAAGGGCTAGACAGAGGTGTACCTAATAGTACACCTACATTTCGCCAGTTATGTTTCAAGTCCCACGTAATAGGGGGCGAGCCTATTCCCATCAATCGGGCACAAATCTAGACTCCAGCCTCGCCGTCCGACAAGAACCAGGCCCGGGTCGATGGCGCGTCGTGTTCCACGCGCGCCTCAAAGAGATGTCAGCACAATTGGCGGGGTCCGCTAGGACCGATGCCTGTCAGGGTTGCGGGAAAGTCCGAAAGGGATACCGGGACCTTGGCAAACAGGCAACTGAAGGAACACGGGTGAGTTTTAGTCAGTAAAAGTCTGACACGCTCTTCCGCTCCACCCAGAACGGGAGAAGTAATTGGATGATGAGGGTGGGAAACCCTCAAAAAAAATAAAAGGCTGCTCCTGAGAAATTCTATTTCCATTTTAATTAAACTGTTAATATGAACATTAGCGAAAGTAATAGTTAGTACTTTATGTGCCTTTGTAGCTCAAAAAAATATAAATAAAATAAATAAAAAATAATTCAGATTAGAAGTCCATAGAATCTTAGTTCAGTAAAACTTATGAAACTAGTGTAAGTGAGAATATCAGGATCAAAAGTATCTTATGTCCTAATCCATGTCATGGTCTACCTATTTGCCAACTTTCATCCAAATCCGTTCAGACGTTTTAGCGTAGCGTTTTTTTCTCAGTAGCGTAATTCATATAAGAATTAAATTAATATTTACAGTATATTGCCATGCCAACCTAATCCTGACTAATATTATAAAATGCGAATATGACTTTATTCGTTTGTTTATTACGCTAAAACGTCTCAACGGATTTGGATGAAATTTTGTACATGGGTATAGACTAGAGAAGTATGGAAGAAAGAGACATGTTGCGCCGACCCCAAATAAATTGGGATAAGGGCAGGAGAATTTTGACGGGTATACCATGACCTGGAGAAGGAAATAGAATACTTTTTATCCAGGATCGCAGACGAAGTCGCATGCAACAGCTAGTCGTGTAGAACTCGGTTTCAAAATTATTTTTCTCAATAAAAATACGAAAAAATTATGAATTTCATGGGTAAAGCTGACAGCATGTTTTGTAAAATAAATTCTGAAGCGTCTGGATCGAAATTTAATTTCGTTATTTTCGTGTAAAACTTTTAATATTTTATTCAATTTTAGCGTAGTCAACTCTTATTGTTTACGTCTGAAGCGTAAAATTAAATATTGTTGAGTAAAAACAAGTGTTTATGAGGTGATGACACTAAGGTATATATTTGACGATAAAACTAACATTTTAACTTTATACTATGCATTAATTTAAGCTGACTTTAAATGTGATTCTGGAAACGTTGTGTATGTTTATGCAGCTTATGCTGAGCAGCTTAAAGTTGTAATCGCCTTTGTCCGATTTAGTTTTGAATGTAAATGTGGCTTTTATTTTTGATTTGCCTAAATATTTTTGGGTCCCTAATAAAATTATGTAAAGTGCTTTATCTACACATCATTACATAATAATATTTTAAAATAATATCACTCGTACATTTAGACAAAGCGCAGACCTAAGACAAAATATATTATTATTTTTCTATGATGTTTGCAGCAACTTTGAGTGTGAATTTTTTTGTTTCGATTATTTTCATATTCATACAATCAGACAAAGACATTTTAGAAATCAGATTTACGTCTGCGATCAGCTCTTTTTTTTTTTTTTTTTTGAGGTTTGGAAATCTTCCAATGACGTCTCCCGCTCTGGGCGGAGCGGAGGGCGTGTCAGACTTTTACTGACTAAAACCCACCCGTGTTCCCTCAGCTGCCTGTTGCCAAGGTCTCGGTATTGCGATCAGCTCTATGGTAGGTATTTTTTAGTATTTGACACCCAGAAAGCGCTAAGTAATGCTCGGAATTGCTTGCCTATTTTGTGAACTCAGCAAAAGTTATTTGTCAGAGTGTTTAAATGTCGCGTAGAACCATTCGTATTTCCGACCGTTTTTTACCATTACAGAGATCCATCCATCCATGTCAGCCGAAAAACGTATGCGACATTAATGGACAGAACATATAAAATTGCGTATTATTGTAGTGTACATATTGCAATTTGTCTGAATGTGCAGAAAAGGCAGCATGATGGATCTGATGTATTAGTTTTTGTTTATGTAAGACCCGGACATCATTCGTTTGATCTTGAAAACTTTCAAAACATTCTTTCAGTGTGTCTTCCTACTGTTGTGTCTATACCGTGTTTAAAATTAACCGCCGAATTTTGAATCTTGTTTAAATTAATTTACATAATTTTAAATCAATGTTAAGTTATTTAAATGGCTATTGCCATTAAGTTTAAGTTATCACAATAGCTATCATTTGAGAGTAAATTAACTCAGTCACTTATAAAGTTGAATAAGCAAGAGACGAGTTTATCAAAATAATCTCACCATTTTATAGAGAGACTACTGAAAAATTTACCCTCTTTATTTTGGCTAGCATTCCACGTTATTAGAGATCCGTGGTCCAGTGGTCACACGAGGTCTCGGCGAGACAGGATTAGTGGGTCCCTGTGGTCCCATTCCTCGGTGTCAATGGTTGGTTTATACGGAGGAGCCACAGGCCAGGAATATTTCATAACATTGTGCCTCTTTGTTCGCCTTTACCACTTTTTTATGTTCTTGAATGTGGACGGTTTTAATATTGAAAGTGGAGGAACCATAAGGATATGGTGAATATTTCGTTTTGTATCTTTTTACACCCGGCTAAAATGCCTAAGAAATCATGTTTTTTTTTTAAAGCCGTTTCTGTATAGTCTCGATAAATCAGCGAGACTATCTAGGTACTCATTTTATTGGAAAAATGATTTATTTATACTAAAATCGTAATCGCGAAAAAAATATCAACTGTCCCCCAAATACAAAACTTTAATACCTACTCGGACGTCTGATTATTTTTTTTGCAACTAAACAATAATGGTAACAATAACCATGTAACATGTATTGTTGTCTCAAATGGTAGAAATCAAACATGCCAGATGGTATGTTTGTGGCCCCTGTCCGCTTTGGTTAGGCCAACACACGCCGATCGTGCTTTGGCAGCGAAGTGAAACTCCAATGGAGTCGAGAACATTTTCGATAGTCGATACAGTGAATACCTGCCGGTTTATGTTGGAGATATGTCAGTTTGAGTTTTAGTTCAGTCATGATTGTGTTCCTTTACCCACATAATTTAATTTATTCACAACACATTAGTTTTATAAGGTATTTGTGTTGCTAACAGTATATGGACTACATAAATAAATAGTTACCTGCAAAAATAGATCTGCAAAAAAGAACCAATCGTCAGTCGGTTCATAAACGACTAACTCGATGTTTTCACCCGAGTTAGTCGTTTATGAAGCTATGAAGACGTTGCTTTGCAATATTTGATAATAACGACCCGTTCCTGCTTCGCACGGTTTTACGACTTCACAAAACATCGAGATTGCTTAGTTATATGTAATCACTAACGTATAACATAAACTTTCCGGAATAAATTCTCTAAACGACGGTGAAAACCTCATCAAATTCTGTTGTGTGGTTTAAGAAGAACAACGCAGACATAGAGACAAACACGAAAAGCGACTTTAACTTATAATAATAATTATGATGATAACAATGCTCGCACAGTTTTAACTAAATGGAATGTTATTAACTTCAGACCTAAACTGTAACAGACAGGTCGACAGGTAACTTATTTGTTTAAAAAAAATGGAATTTACTGAATTCGAACTTCAACAGCATTCGAATTTTGAAGTGATGTCAAGTCGGTTGATAAAAACATTGTCGATACAAAATGTATACTTAATGAGCATTCAAGTTTGTATTGCCGAAAAATCGATCGCCCTTGAGAGCCTAAACAGTGTTTATCTTCGATAAAGCGAGCATTTTAGCCTACACAGATTAAATATCAAGCCATTACGTTTAATTAACGTTCAGTGAACCATCACTAATTGCGAGACGCAAGTCGAGTGTGATATTGTTGATCGTGTTGCTATGGTAACGGCGGTGACAAATAATAATTGTTTTGAAAATACATTTGTTTTTCGAATGCAATCAAGCGCGCTGCACAGTCATAAAATCACAATATTAATTAGTATTCATGGGCTGATAAATAAATTAAACATGTTTGTATTAAATGTTAATTATTATAGCTTAATTCTGTTCAGATTATTTTCAATCTCAATTATACCTAAATACCTATATCAGATCATTATTCTCTTCTCCATTATTTTTTTTTGGAGTTGGTTACCTATGCATTCTAGTCCTACTCTGTTTATGAGTAGAGATAGTTACTTGCCGGTTAAATGGACGTACCCTATGTATTGGCTAAAATAATTAGGCATTGAACTACTTGAAATTATTTGGTGTCCGATACATTCAACTCTAGATCTTACATTAGGTACCTAAATCCAAGTAAAATATGTAAATCTGCATCGGCGCATGCGAACTACGCATCACACTGATGTCACGTTAAACCCTGCATCGCGCATGCAGAGTTTACCGTGCGACTGGCATATGTATAACGTCCCGACAACAATCGCTGGGCAGTAGCCCACCAGATACAACACCCTTGCCCTCTCAACAAGTCTGGTCGGTGGTTCCCTTCTTTTCTATAGAGAATGAGTGAACTTTACACTCTGTTCTTCATACCTATGTATCCATTGTACTTATTGTTTTCATCGGTATCAAGACCAAACAAAATTATATTAGAGGCAGAATAAAAAAAAAAAAAACAGGCATTGAATTTTACTTAATATCATTATAACAAAACTAAATAGTTAAGCCAACTTAATCCAAGCGCCGCCGTTGTATCCATTTCAAAGTCACCGCTGTCAAACAGAAAGCTTCGTAAATCCAATAAAGTTTGAAATCCTCACTTTTCTTGGCTTTGTAACTTGCTAAATTTTTAACACTATCATTTTTCTGATAGGTACTCATCTATTTTTAATCAAAGGTTTTCGATTTACGATCGCTGTCACGTGAAATTGGAAGCTTGAAAATCTAAGAATAGATTTTATCGTAGGGTATTGAAATCCGTCAGTCACTTCGTGTACAGTATGAAGTTTTATAATACATGGACACCTAATCAAATGTTCGGAAAAAAGTCTCATTTTAAATAGAAAAACCACCAAAATATAAACAATCTTCTAGCAGAATGAAATCCGTCTCTGCCTTGTATTCAATCGAAAATAAGATTTTTAAATTAAATACGTAAATGTTTTTTGAACAAATAAAAATGTATTATAATAAATATGTAAATTCAAAAGCATGTATAATATTTCAATGATATATTATTTGCTGCTTCAATCTTGTATTCATCAAAAAAATGTTTCAACGAATTTATTCTTCGAACTATCTTTGTTGAAACATTAACGTGAATTTCGAGAATAATAAATAAAACGAAACATTCAGACGTGAACGAACCATGAAATATCAAGTATTTCTTCAAAATGGTAATATTTTTTTTTTAATTTTAAAATCAAGCATGATATTAATTTAATTCATATTCAATTGCATTAAACTTATTTTGATATACCTAGTTAAATCAATTTAAATTACGAAAAGATGATAGAATGCGAACGTTTATGAAACTCATAAGAATGATAGGTAAAGTCAACATATATAAATTCGCTCTCATTTTATTAGTTGTAATGTCTTGACGGTATTGGAATCTTCTTTTGGTTCGCCTGGTGCAACAACCATCTCTTGTCTATTCCACAGCAGCACAATTTCATTGCTTTTGTAAACTTTCTCATCGTTAGCTGAAAAAGTAGCATTTGAAAAACTTAAAACTAGACGGAATTTTTGTTCGACAAACAATAAATAGTATTGCTCAAAGAATTTGGAAAAAATGCCGTGTTAAGCCGACTGTGAATTCCCGTCCTGAGCATAACCTGCACAAGTGACAACTGTGTATAATATTTCAAGCAATTTTCATCTGTAACTGTTTGTACATAAAGTCTTTGTTTATGTGAATACAAATTCTATGTCAAGGGCCTTAAACGTGACGTTAACTTGTCGCTAAGCATTTGGTAATGGACTAGTGTAGTTAGCTTTTTATTACGCCGTGAAAACACACCTACTGTTTTATTACGAAAAAGCTATAACATTTATTGGATTTAAAAGAATCCATTTAGTTATAACATTTTTATCGTTGTGTCTTTAAATTATTTCTTTACGGTGATTAAGTTTTAGAAGGTCCCTATATCTTTTGTGCGCAATATGAGTAAATCAGCCCTTACACTCAAACGATCAATTATTTTCACGCAATAACATTGACGGCCCATAAGGTTCAATATTTTCGCGTGAGCAAGCAAACATTAGGTATTGATCCTACACGGTGCAATAAAAATTACACTTGCTCAAACTTGTTTAATCATTGCGCAGTCTTCAATATTAACCCTTAACGATCAAAAACATTGTGCAAATCGTGATATTGAGCAATGATCATTTTGGGCCTGTCTAAGCACGATGAAAAATGAACTTCTTTTGTTTTTCTAATTGAATAATCTTCAAAAGGATCCCTTATTACAGCTTAAATCGTTGAATCGTCACATGAAACCATGATTTCATCAATTCTATTCTCAGATTGGATTCTGTCACCAGATTATCTGCTGGGTCCACAAAAGGCTAATTCAATCGTTGCTCCTTACCCGCATTTAACACACAACAAAGGCACTGTTGAAATATTCATCGTAATTTATATTACCACTTTCTGTACTAGACACTTACTAACAGATTAGTTTACTAGAATAACATAGAGCCATTTCAATCACGCTTCCCTACTAGCAATAATAAAACAAGGCACTGACTGCTCAAATATTTATTATATTGTTCTAACCTCTTCCCTGGTGTCCAGGTAGGTATCACCATCACCATAACATAATCAATTTGAGGCGGCAAAGAGTGAAGACCCCTGGTCTGTCTGTAATTTCCCTTAGGACCAGTCTGGTTCGCGGTCCACATAATTATTTAGGGTAATAGCATATTTGGCGTGTAAATTGTAACCGTATTTTATTAATGCCTTGTGGTCAAATGGTCGGATTGAGAATTTGTATTTTTAGAGGCAAGGTTCTTGTTTGAATTTTAAAGAGACTTATTTTATAAAAAAAAATAGTTTTAGTGAAAATGATTAATATCAACAGAACAATTTCTAGATAAATTCATGATGCAAAATTAAAGCTTAACTATTATTAGTTTTTCTTTTTCATTACATAACGAAGACTGAGCCTACGGATAAGTTGGATATAATAACATTAGTAATTTCGTTTATTTATTTAGTTTCTTATATATTTACATTTTTAAATATTTTTATAAAAACCTAAAAAAAACCATTTAAAAATATAAAAAATAGAAGTCCGCCGGTGTCGAGAGCAGGGTCCAAGCTACCGGTGGTTAGGAGTACTGCCTTATGATTCAGGCCCTTGATCCAACCGCCTAACGAGAGCCTCGAGAGATGTTGGTCGAGGCTTTAGGCCATCAGGCCATTGGCCGTTACGACAATCGGCACAATGATAGCCGAGCTCACATCCCACATGTCGACAACCTCGTGTGCTAAGTTGAGATATTTTATTTGTTTCTCTTTCTCAGCTTTTACGAGGTTCACGTTATGTGGGATGGTAACATCGACTATCATTGCGCGGCGCGCTAATCAGTCTATCACTACTATATCAGGGTTATTGGCAACAACAGTCTTGTCAGTAATGATAGACCGATCCCAGTACAACGTGACCTGGTCATTTTCGAGAACTGGGTCGGGCACATACTTGTAATACGGTACCTCAGAGTCCACAAGTTTATATTTCAAGGCAAGTTGCTGGTGAATAATCCTGGCCACTTGGTTATGACGTTAGCCAGACGAGAACAACCAGAGATAATAATATGTCTGATGAACTCACCCGGACGGTGGCATGCCCGACACGCGTCAACCGTCCCATCCTTCATAATATGCCTCCGAAAAGTTAAATTTTAACAATTTAAAATTAATAACATTTATTATTATTGTAAGTAATGAGTTTACTAGTAATGATTTTCCCGAAGTGAGGTTATAAAATAAATGAGCGAGAGTTAATTAGAAACGCACCAATAATGAGAAACACTACGTCATAAATTATACGTGAAACAATATCCAATAACTACTTTGATTATTTATGTATTTAATGACTCCTAGAAAGTGTTAGATATTATCACTCAGATCAGTTTTGCGTCTAAATTCAGCTGATAGTTGAATCTAGAACGCTAATAATGCCTAATCAATTCGTGAAATTACCTCATCTATTCAACGAAAACCACATTGACTGAATTAAAATCTTTAAAGAACCTACTAGAAAACCATTGATTTATTTAAAAAAAAACAGTAAATTTTATATTGGTGAAAGTGGTATAAGTACATTAAATATTTAGGTATTGTATTTCCGCTTAAAATAGACAATGATATAACTTCCCAAAGGTGTAGTAATAAAGAAATCAGCTATTTGATGAAGGGAAGTAATTTCTTATCGTCGTAAATAGATAACGTACGTATTTATCTGTAGGTAATTATTTGACCTAGCTTATGTTTTTTATATGCACGTATTTTTGTGTTAATTTTTTTTCTTTATTTGTATATTATTATGTTATCTGACAATTTGTTTTTTGTTTGAGAAGAAGCGTGTAGTATTATGGTATTTTTTATTTAATTCTCTCTTCCTATAATTCCGTATCTTCTACATATATAAACAAAACAAGATTCATTTGGAAAAAGTCAACATTTCACCTTTTATTGTGCTTCACGAAATTCAAGAAGCAAAGTATTTCATGTGATGCATTGAAAAGTATAAAGTCGACTTCTCCCTAAGTCCGTAACGTCAACTCCAATTGTAAATTCATGTTGCTCAATCTTGCTCAGTTCATAACGCCAAGTCACTTCAGGCTAACTCAAATCTCTGAGTTACGAAGAGTTTTGCTCCAGCTGGGTCTGAATTTTTAATGTCCTTATTATGATGTCATTTTATAGTCACTGAGTGATGAAAGATTGTCTTGTCTTCCTTATTATTTATACACTTTTGCATAATGTTTAAGCGACGGAGTTTTGCTCTTACACGTGCTGCGAAGTTTAGATTTTGAATTTGTCTACGTACTTCATTATTCGACAGTCGACACTGAGATCAAAAACGTTTTATCGTGCAGTGTATTAACGGGTTTTTCAGTGCATTTTGACAACTACATCTATGAATCTATTTTTTTCGTACTGTTTCGTACTGTAACGGCTAGGGCTTTGCAGGTAAGCTGCGCAGGCCGTTAACGTATAGGTAGGTAGTATAGAGAGATAAGAAAAACCAGCTGGGTAGATTAATATATCACTAATATAATAAGACCACAGCTAGGTCGCGGGTAAGGTCACTGACTTTCCGAGGACTCGCACACTTAGGTAGGTAGAAGGGTACCGTCCTTGGCCATCCGTTGTAGTAGGAGCCTGCCAGCACAGGCTCAGCGGGAGCCCGGTAGCACACGTCGGAGACACGTGGCAGACGAGGAGGCCGGTTAGCATAGGCCTGCAGGTAGTTCTCGGCGTTAGGCCGCAGGTAGCTCGCGACGGTAGGCCGCAGGTAGGCCAGGCCTTGGTAAGGCCTCGGTAGCGTGAGGTAATATGCACATTTCCAGTCTTTAGTCGGGACGTAGAAGAGCTGGTATGTAGAACAGCCGGTACGTAGATATTGAAGTACGTATTTATTGATAGTATATGTTTTTTTGCTAGTGTGTGTCATAATGATTTTATTAGCCATATTATAAAGGACCTCGTGGCTAAGTAATAACAGCCGCACGGGTCGAACCATCAGGTTAAGCTACACTTGCCGGGGTTGGTCCGTGGATGGGTGACCATTTTTACATACCGAGACCCCTTCGTGTCTCGGAAAGCGCGTTAAGCCGTTGGTCCCGGCTGTCATTTGTAGATCTTTGACAGTTGTTACGGCTCGTTACAAGCCCGAAAGTCTGACAACAAGTCTTACGCAGGGTATCGTGATACCCAGTAACTGGGTTTTGGAGGTCAGATAGGCAGTCGCTCCATGTAAAATACTGGTATTCAGCTATATTAGATTAGACTGGAAGCCGACCCCAACATAGTTGGGAAAAAGATAGGCAGATTGATTGTGCCATAATAGTTTTTATAGAGCGAGTCTATCTTAGAGATTAAGTCCTCTTCCTGATGATTAAGTCTGCGCACAGTGTTACAACATACTTTTCATATTATTATGCAAGAAACATATCTAAAGATAAGATAAAATAGACAAGATAAAGATATACGTTTTCACATTAAAGTTATCCGTGGTTCTAATCTTGAGATAGGTTTAATCGCCTACTGTGACATATTTCTTGAGGTGCTTCTTCAATTTATACATTTGCTAATCTTGCCTGATCTTAAATGGTTTTTGTGATGACTTCATGTTTTTTCTTTTGGGATTAAATTATGTTGGATTAGTTTGAATGAAATTTATGTTTATTATATTAAATACTAGCTACCGCCCGTGGCTTCGCCTGCGCCTAACATAAAAACAGACAGACAGACTGAAAGACAGACAGAGTATAATATTGGTATGGATGTAATGTCCTAAATATTTTTTGTCCACATTTTTCTTTTACAAGTCTATTTAATACACAATCTGGCGTTTCTAATATCTCGTGCACGGTAATTATGTAATAATTTAAAGGAGGACGTTATACGGCAATAAATTATAAGAAATTGGCGCGAATTCTTCTAAGCGACACGATGCAAACTTGTCGCCCATTCACAAGGAGCTTTAAGTATGAAAGTATTCAGTATGTTTGTAGAAACTTGATCGAGCACTTAGATGTTCTTTGAAGTCTTCACATACGGAATATGGAAGAAAAGTGTTCTGTACACATTATGATTTCCTTATCATCATAGTTGTTTATGCAACTGTTATATAATAAAATATGGTATCACACTTTATCACATATAGATAGGGATATCACATAGAGATAGGGTATCACCCACATTCATAGGGTAAACCCACATTCGTGTTTTAATACCTAATTATTTACAGTTGTATACAAGATTTTATCTACACCCATGATATGAATCTTCTTTGCAATAACAATATCGAACAAAAATGGCGCGGTACGACGTGAATTCGAATTTTTCGAATTCGAATGTGTTTTGTTTTTAAATTACTGTGCTTTATTAGGCTGCTTTCCGAATTAGAAAATAATCGCTCACAGCGATAACTTGCGTACCGAATTAGATGTCACAATTATGACAGCTGAGGGCTGTCAACAATTCGGAACGCTCGTGAACGCGCTCACAATCCTCGTAACATAAGCATAACCTGAAACCTTGCATTGTTTTTATTGTTGATATTCATATTTTATAGTGCTTCTGTGTTAAACACATCAAATTAAAAAAAAAAAACAAATTCATCAGTATATTCATCAATTACAAAAAAAACTGTTATTATGATTTAAAAAACACAGTACAACTGTCAGTTTGACAGCCATATTGACAGCGCTCACTGTGATATTATTTTAAGGCGTTATCGCAAGATGGCGCATGTCAAGACGTCATCTATGACGATTCACGGGACAGCGTTATCGTACTCAGGCTAATACGGAACGGGGTTTAGCACGCCCAAATCGATTACAGCGTAACTCGGAACGCACCCTTAGTGTAAAGCTCGTGAATGATAATGTTCTTTTTTTGAAATGAGTTGCATAATGAAATTTAGTAAAATATTATAACACCCGTTTGGATGATATTATGGTTACTATGACACTGGATGTTTTAATGTTGGCTATAAGCTAACTGTTTCAGATACTTTTATAGAGGATTTATAGCATGGGTGTAGATAAATCCTTTTACGTGACTGTTTAACATTCGTTTCTCAAATATTTAAGTAGGAACCTATTTGTATCATCAAAATCAATGTCCTACACCTAAACTCTGTCATTTTTGCGCTTGTTATCCATCCACTTATCTGATTTTTGCGTTTCTAGGTCATACACATATTATTATAATGATGTAGATTTTTATTTTCTATTTTTTTATTGTAGGTTCGTTATTAATGTGGTTCATAATTATCTGATTTGAATCTTACTTACCAAGGGACATCGTATCACAAAGTCAGACAGGCAGTCGCACCATGTTAAATACTGATATTCAGCTGCATCTGGTTAGACTGGAAACTGATCCCAACATAGTTGGGAAAAGGTTAGGCAGATTGATTGATTATCTGACTTGACTCGCCTGACTTGTACAGGATAAGTGTAGGCATTATAATCCTTTTGATAATGTAAAGTGTGTGTGTTTATTTTCATTTGTGTCGTAAAACTATGTTAAATGTCATTGCTTTCAATTTCGCCTACGCAACTTAACTCCCACAAACTGACAAGACGGCGGTAAACCTAAAACTGAAATTACCATATTATCCATTACAGGTCGTTGAAGGAGTGTCTTGTAAATTATGTTTCACTAATGCCTCGCATTTAAAAAAAAAAAGGTGAGGAAAAGTTGGGAACGATGACAACAGACGGCGTAAGATATAAAGTCCATTTATTCAAATGTTGTAGTACAATAATGTTTTAAGGTAACAAAAGATTCTCAAAATCTTTAAAAGCTCCGTCAATAATTGGTGTAATATTTTGAGCTGGTTTATTATCAACAGACAACCAAATTGAACCAGGTGCTCCATTTTTGAACAAATGAAGCACAGCTGCAACGGCGGAAGCTGGCCTGAAATTGACAAAAGAATATTATTATACTAATTTCACACAAAAAAAAACTCCGTACAGGCTATCTTAACTGCTTCTTTATAAATCTCAGTACTTTATTAGCGATTATTTTTGGTACCAAGGCTTTTCTTTGGTATTGAAAATAATCGCTAATAAGGTATTTTTGCGCAGTCGCTGTTTTGGTGTTTTTATCCCTGATAGCCCATTAAAAAAGGGAAATTCCTGAGTGTAGGACTTCCCTTCATCATCATCAACATATTCACTAAAAGTTACAGTCCATGACAGTACAAATAACTAAGGCCTCCTCTAAGCACCGTCACAACGACCCTGCTCCGCCACAAGGTCATACGCTGCTTGTACGCTGTGTACAACTTGACCCACGTACTCCGGTACTTGGTGACCGCACTCATGAACTGCAGCCCCATCCGAGAGTTCTGTTAGTAATTCTGTTTTTAGTCTACGTTAGACCACTTACTTTTGTAAGACTCCATCAGCTAGCATGTCGCCCAAAATCTTTCCTATTTTCGGTTCATATGACCTCAATTCCAAATCGTGCAGCAAAGGAGTATCAGTGATTCCTGGACACAAAGTTAGAACTCTAATGCCTGTGTTGTCGTAGAATGGATCCATCTTGAAAAGAAAATTTGACAATAATTAGTAGAAGAATTGCTGAATCTATAATGAAATTGTGGATAAATAATCGTTTGTTAAAGAAAGTTGTAGTGTTGTGTCCTGCTCTTGACCTTGAGTTTGGTTTGAAGTTAGTGAACACAATTACTAGATGAGTGTGTGTTTTTAAGAATTAATAAAAAATATTAAGTACATTGTACAATCAAGTTCAGTCACCACGGTTAGACCTTATTCATAAGATTTGAAGCTCATTTTTTCTTCCTGACAAATAGGTCTAAATGATTATTAAAGTCTATAAGTCTACAAAGTCAAAGTCACCTTTTAATTACAATCACTCACCGCTAAACATTGACTGAAGTGCAGAACCGCCATTTTGGAACCATGGTAAACCGGAAGGGCTGGACTCTTAGCCAGTGCTGCTGTTGAAGAGATGTTGAGAATTGTCCCACCGACACCACCTTCATCTTTCCTCATATACCTGACGCCTTTTAAAGTTAAGGAAACTAATCCTTGCTGGAAATTAGTTTATGGGTCTTAATTAACTTGGCACCAACAATAAGCAACTTAGCGATAGAGTCAGATATGAAAATATTGAGCTGGATACATGGAGTGACAAGATAAAGAAATGCGTACTTATAATAGGTATAATACATAGAAGAAGTTTGAAAGTGCTTGTCTTATTGTGAACATACATAATATAATATGTGATGAGAAGGAATGAAACGTTTGGGACTAAGCTGGTGATATACTCAAACATAGATGGAAGGAGGGAAATATCATTTTAAAAAAATCAAACGGCTCCAAGTAGGTAATGGTCCAATGGCAGACAGAAGAAAAATGTGAAAAGGTCAAAGAAAGAAAACTAGGGTATTTTATTTAAATAATAGGTACACCTACCCAATTAATATCAGCAGATGTTCTCCACATATGAGGTGTGTCGCACAAAACGCCAGCATTGTTGATGATGACATCAATCTGGTTGAACTGAGCGACCACGGAGTCGAATGCTTTCGCTATGTCTTCTTCCTTGCTCACGTCGCATTTGATGAACACCGCCTTGTTGCCATGAACTTTGTTCAGACGATCGACCGTCGCCTTGCCAATTTCTTCAGCAATATCTAGGATAGCTACATTCTGCAAAGAAGAATTTAAGAAGATTTGAATATTTTGCGTCAATATGAAATTGGTAATTTATATACTTCGTTAGAAAATGCTAAAAATATTAAATACCTTTGCTCCTTCATTTAGGAAAGCCTCGGCGTACTTAGCTCCCAGGCCAGAAGCTCCTCCGGTTATCAAAAATGTTTTGTCGTTTGCGTCCCACTGTGCCATTGTAACGATACTTTCTGTTCCGGGTACTGGTCTTTTGATTAATTGACGTTTGTTTAAATACATGTATGTTATCTATTACATTTATAAAGATTATTTACTTTATCATATTTTTATCAGTTCGCCATAATTACTTCAAGGCAAGGCCTGGCTCTTGGGAGGTGAAATATACCTTTAATTTTCTTTTGGTTTGCATTGACGTATTATAGTTATTTTTAGATCTCTTTCTCTTTTCTATTGATCTTTTCTCTTTGCCATTCTCCATACGTGTTATAAATTTTTCAAATCGGTTAAAGTCCTGGTTTTTTTAACCGCTCAGTACTATCCATAATTTTATTCTATCTAAAACTATGTATAGGTTCTTCAAAATGTTGCTCGCTCTCCTTCCTCGTTATAATTTTGCTCAAATTATATCTACTTTTTTTCTAAAAGATTTTCTTATAAAGGCATCGAATAAAAAAATAAGCCAATATTTTTATTTTTTTAGATATATTTAGTAACTTATTCAGCTTAACTATTCTTCAAGAGTGTAATAAAAACCCTGTAAGAAATCGACACGTGTTTCACCTCTCAACGAGGCATCCTCAGGATGATGATCGACCAATTGCAAACCAGAACACGACGAGTTACTAACCGAGCGCTGGACGCAAAGTGAATCAAATCGCACGTCACGTCGTATTTTATAATGGGTTTCCCCAAAGTCACGCTTGAATCAATTAACTATCTTTATTTTTATTAAAAACTCTCCGTCATGGCCGTGCGCAATATTTTGATGCCACACCCAATTGTTTATCTAAAGAATCGTTATAGTTTTTCAGTGTAATAATAATCTACTCTTTAAAATGATGTAACATGGTGATGCACTGTGCCAGACGCATTGGATTTCGGAAAGTCATGGATTTAGAGAAGGACAGTCTCTGTGGAGACGTCCTGTCTCATCTACGGATCATTCGATCAAAACATAAGAAAACAACCCTTGATTAACTAATCTACTTAAATCCACAGTATGTTTAAAGCCATAATTTTCTTGAAGTCCTGAAAATTTGAAGCTGATGCGCCAGTTTTGAATATATCAAGAAGACCTGCAACTGCCGATTCATTGTCATAAGTGCCTCATCATCTGCCTAGCCTTTTCCCAACTATGTTGGGGTCCACTTCCAGTCTAACCGGATACAGCTGAATACCAGTATTTTACATGAAGCGACTGCCTATCTGACCTCCACAACCCAATAACTGCGTAATACGATACCCCTTGGTAAGATAAGTGCGTATGTTCAAATATTATTTACCCGTAGGCTTCGATCGTAGTGAGAAATACTTGCACTCACATATCCACTTTCTTAAAGGCTTAGATGACACCCGGATTAGAAAAACCCGGAAAGGCTAATCTATACAACAATTTTCTGACTGAACTATCAGTCAGCAAATTGTTGTCTAATCTTGTTGTTGTTTGATTAATCAAATCACTTGAGGACATAAGGTGAATTTTGGTCCATAGCTACTCAAAATTTTATTGTTTGATAGCTTTGTAGATTACTTCAAAAATTATATCAAATATCAATAGGTGTACGGCCAGCCGGTTGAAGAGAAAAAATAATTTAATTGACGAATTGCTGGTAGGTACGAAACATCTGGTTATCGGGATTAAAAGTTAAAGGCTTGATTCGTAAAATAAAAAAAAACGACACAGACAAACTTACAAAGCACCTTTTTGGAACTCGTTTAAAAAGGATTTCGGAGACTGAGATCCAAACACCTACTATTTTCAATGTTTTAACGTTTCTATGTTATTTCCCCACATGTACAAAAATAATCGATTTAAAAAATGAATGTTGTTGAATAGCATCTGGCATATAGACATAATATTACATAGAGTACGCGTATTGCACAATTCGATTAGTGCGCATCGCAGACAAGTGAGCTATAGATTAGTGTTGGGTAGAACATACAAGAGGCACTGCAAATGTCCCATACAAAATGATTGAATGTCCCAACACCTCAAAATAACATTTTGTACCGCTTCACTGTAAAATAAAAAAAAAATAAAAAAATGTTTTATTGACATAAAAAGGTGTTACATTCTAATTTGAAGCCCTGACTCCTGAGCTAGGTGGAACCTGTGTTACAGGAGCCAGTGTCTTCACCCGTTTTTTTTTTTAACTTAACAATTTATGCAATAAAATAAAAACAATATAAATTTAGTGCATGCATGCTTGCTCGTGAGTGGTTTATGTATGTTTGTGTGTTTGTTGTGTTTTGTGTGTACGTGAGTGTGTTGTAGGATTGTGTGTGTATGAGTGTATGTGTGTGTGTGTGACTGATTGTGCTTTGGGTTATTATGTGAGAGTTTGACTGTGACATACAAATGAATGAATCTCGAACTGAAAAGTGAGTGAGTGTGGTGAGGAACGTCGTGTTGTTTAAACCCGTCTCTGCTGTTCATAGTTTGTTGCGCGCACTCTATACTATAATTTATATCTCTATGCATCCTGGCCACTTACTTGAAAAACGTTATGAAAATCAATCTATCGGCTGTTCGGGTAACAAAAACTTCAACCACGGTTTGGCGCCATCCAATCACTATTGAATTCTCTTATTCAACTTTTTTTTGGAACACGAATCACTACTAACAATAGAAATTGAATTTTCCTGTTTTAATTCCATTGATCCAAACTCTATCGCTTCTGTCAGGGGATTTAACATTGAAGCCGTATTAGTTCCACCATGAAGCCATACATAGAGGTTGAGTTTATTTATTGTGCAGTATAACTTATGAGTGCGTGACTGCAACAGTAGTTTGTTTACATCACGATGTTACCGATGCTGTGTCCTATAAGTATAGGATTCTTAATAAAAAAATAATTCTTAATACCAATATTTCTGAACGTTAGTAAAGTTAGTCAGTGTAAAGACACAGTGTTTGAAAAACACTGTATTTTTAGTTGCTATGGAGTAGATTCGTAAGAACTCTGAATACGCTGAATAAGAACTTCTGATATCTACGTAGTTAGAGATAGATTTGAGTTAATAATACGATACTTTTAGCGTCATAGACGTTGGGGTTTACTTTTATTTTAAGTCAGTTTCTAAAACAAAAGACACAATGATTTAACCAAAGACAGATATCGACGTATTCCACATTGAAAAGAGAAATCGCACATACGGCACCTATCGATATTTTTCGCATAAAAATCAATAGGTGTGGCACAAAAATATTGATAGATGCCGTATATGTATAGAACACCTCAGGTGCCATTTAAGCGGGTGCCCAATGTGGAATATGTCCAGATATCTATTTAATTATTCCGGGAATAAAGTTGACGTCTGACAGTTTTTGTATAGAAAATCTGTCAAAAAATTAATATTAAATTCGCTGGATTAGAATTACAGTTGCGATAAAAGTTTGCTCGATTTCGCCCTAAGTGATTCTCCACTAGGCTTTTTGCAAAATGTTCTTTTCTTTATTCTTGTTTTGTAAATCAGTCTACATTATTATTGGAGAAACCTAAAAGGTAAACTTTGGTATATGTAATTGTGTCAAGTAAGTTAAATGGCTTGACATTGTGAATAAAATTTGAACAGCTGAGTGCCTACAAATTACGACCTCGAAAGAGGCATTTTGTTTGAGTGGCAAGAAACGGGAACAATTGGGCTTAATTCGGTCCTTGGTTTTTATACAAGTACCTACTAGCATTAATTTGTAATGTTTCTAGGTATTTTACTTGGGGAAGTATTTGAAAGGCCTTACGAAACGTCAAAAGTTTTGAGCATCGAGTTGCATGGATTATGCGGGATGCTGTACTTGTAGACCGTATTTAAATCCTTTGCGGCCTTTTGCCGGCTATGTTAAAGCTCCCACAAACAGGCGCGATATCGCGGTCGCGATATCGTACCGGTTTGCACGAGGCTTGAGTCAGAAATAGGTTTTGTTTGACCTAGTATCATATTTATGTCAAATTTCGTCTCTGATCTCAAATAGTACACTTTCTTCTCACCCTAATTTTCTATGAAGTTAACCTTATGTAGAAAAAAAATAAACTTATACACCTACTAGGTAAATAAAACACTACAAAGTGAACAATAACTTTAATTTACGAAGTCGTTTTTTGCCACCGACTTCCGAAATTAAAGATATTTTTCACTTTGCGTGTTTTTTTGGAAGTCGGTTGTTTCTTTGAAAAGTTTTTAGTTGTGAACCTACCCTACACAAATTCGAATACCACTACCTGCTATGTAAATAACAGTGACAGGAAGTTATTATAACATAATCCACATATTATACTTAAGTGGGAAAAATGCGTATTATGGAAGCTAACTCAAAAACTACCCAAGCAAAGTTATTATGATTTATATGGAAGCACTGCGCAAGCTCCCTTTACCAAATGAGGAAATAAATTTTCAAATTAGTCCACAATTGACGAAAATATCGATGACATACAAACAAAAACAAATATACCTACATACAGATGAACATTGCATCATTGCTCCATTTTTAATTTTTAATTCTTTTTACTTATTGTAATTGTATTCTCGGTGCATCGTCTTCACATGTAATTATATAATTGATGTACCTATACCAAATATTGTATAACATTATTTTTTTTTTAAAAGAGTAACGGTGGAGTTTCTTGCCCATTCTTCTCCATACGAAAACTACCTTTTGGAAGGGGCATCTAGAATCAGTTCTATTTCTATGTATTTGACGTTCAAAAGTGCCTTTAATGTGCCTACTTGAAATAAATTATTTGACTTTGACTTTGACTTTGAACAATGATCCGCCTCTTTTTTTGAAAATCGATTAAAAAGGAAAAGGGAGGTTGTTTGCCCAGCAGTGAGGCATCACGAGCTAATTAAATAGATAATTTATAGACTAGTTAAAATAAATACTTTTAAAATTCTATGAATAGATAGGCATTTGTCCCTCACGAAAAAAAACCATTTACTTTCTACAATGCACCCTGCCATAGCTCAATAACTTAATTTCAAATATTTTAAGTAAACAACCAGGTTCTTCAGTTGTATAGCCACAATTTACCCGAAGGCTGTATAAAATATATTTTCGTAAGGAAGGGTTAAAGCCAACTTTACACCCGCAAAGGAAGATAATATGTAAGGCTATCTTTGGGTTTGAGGTTTTACGAAACCCATAGCCTATACCAGTAAGGTTGAGTGGCTAATTTTGCTGTGTGAAAGGATGTTGTTAGGGGTAAAAATGTTCTTTGAAAGGAAAATTCTATCCCAAAGCATGAATTCCGTAGTCAGTTAAAATAGATCGTAGAAGTAGATCGTCGAAGTAGATCGTTCGTGTTAGTATTTTACCTAGAGGGTTAATTGATTTATTTTTTGAAAGATGAGTAGAGAACTTTAGTATTGAATACTAGCGACCCGGTTGGCGACTCGCACGGTTTTTATGACTTGACAAAATATTTAGATTTCTTAGTTATATGTAACTTTAATACTAACGTAATAGACACATAAACCTTCCGGAATAAATTCTCCAAACGATGGTAAAAACCTTATCAAAATCTGTTGCGTGGTTTAGAACAACGCGGACATACAGACAAACACGAAAAGCGACTTTAATTTGATATAGATGATATAGACGTAAAACAATTAAGGTTTCTAGAAGCCTATTAAGATAAACCTATGCGATATCTTGAGCACTAATTAATTGGTTTATGATTAATGATTAATGATTAATAATCTATATCTATACTAATCTATCTATATCTTATCTATACTACTATAATATATATATATATATATGTATATTATTTATTATTAATTTTTTATATTATATTATAAAGCTGAAGAGTTTTTTTGTTTGCTTGTTTGAACGCGCTAATCTCAGGAACTACTGGTTGGAATTTAAAAAAAATCTTTTTGTGTTGGATAGTCTATTTGTTGAGGAAGGTTATAGGCTATATAACATCACGCTACGACCAAAAGGAGCGGAGCATAATTGAAAAATGTTGCAAAAACGGGAAAAATTATTCCTTTACGAGAGCTTCCGTTGCGTGCGCTGCGTAAACGGTTTAAGTTACGCAAATATCATGTATGATGGAATTGTTCCTCTTTAAAAGTTCTTAAAAAAAAGTCCGCGACAGCATAATAATATGTCTATATTTTAAGATTGACTCACTATAACCTTTTTTATGGTAATCAAATTTGTTTAAATTCAAATAAAAAGTTTATCATCAAGGGTATTTATGTAGCAGTGAAATACTTTTTAATTCATTCGTTAAGTTATCACGAGTATAACAATGCAATACGCGAACCGTTCGACGCCGGCGCCGCGCCGCCGCGACGTTCCCTACTTTAGAGAGGAGAGGATGGGCACACGGGTATACCATGACCTGGAATAGGACATAGGATACGTTTTATCTCTATATTCCCACGGGATCGAGACTTACGCGGGTGAAACCGCGGGGCACAGCACTAGTTAAGCAATAAAATCATTTTCCAAGTCGGTTTATAAACGCCGGAGTTTTGAGGTAACAAACTTACAAACGAATTGATAACCTCTTCCTTTTTGGGAAGTTGGTTCAAATTTGGTACCTATATATTTACTTTGACAATAAAATCACTGATCAAAGACTTAATAAGACCAAAAATTTGCAAAGATGATCGATACCAAAAAAATTACTTTTTTGAAGAAAATTCTACTGTAACTTCATTTGATCTACTTTAAAATATCCAACAGTCGTGTAACAGATCTGTGACCGTCGTGTTACAGATTTAAACTGCAAGCAAGTGTTCCGAATATACCTTGTGGCTCGAATCTGTCAATCCATTTCAATTGGAATCTCTCGACTCTCGAAATAGGATTAATGTTATTCTGTCTTCTCTTGAAAACGTAGGTCGGTACCTACTGATAAATCAAATCTCATTTCAAGTCATGAATTTGCCCTAGCCTTTTCCCAACTATGTTGGGTTCGGCTTCCAGTCTTACCAGATGCGGCTAAATACCAGTATTTTACATGGTACATGTGATTTTTTTATTATTTTACATGTGACTAGAATGTAATATACCAGTAATTTAAATAGACAGTATTTTATACAGACAGTATTTTAAATAGACAGTATTTTATACAGACAGTATTTTAAATAGACAGTATTTTATACAGACAGTATTTTAAATAGACAGTATTTTATACAGACAGTATTTTAAATACTGGTATTCAGCTTGATTTGGTAAGACTGGAAGCCCGGAAGCCATACTTTAAAAGATTGTGTGTGCATAAAGACTCAAATGCTTAGAATATGGCTTCAAGCACAACTCTGCTTCAATTCAATACCTCTTGAAACAATAATTATTCATATTTTGATTAATGTTTCAAACTCCAGGAATTTCTTAATTTGTTACAGTTTTCTTACATTTCAAAGCAATTTAAACCATGAGGCTTTGAATTGTGGTTCTAAATACTGTAACAACAGTTGTTGCGGTCCGAATGTCTGTATGTAAATGTATTCTACGCAAATAATTCAATAATAAAATTGTCATAGCGAGAATTAAACGTTACTTCAGTAACTTGTACCTTTCTTTACAATAATGGGATAGAAAAGGATATTGTAAATCTAAAAGAAAAAAAAAAGGCGCGGGGCAAAAAAAAGAAAATACGACAAAACAAAAAAAAATTGAAAAAAGCGTCTACCGTGTGTAAGCGAGCAAAACAAGTTCACCACTTTTATTGCTTTTCCGATGCAATAGCACGTTTTTATTCCTACAAAAAATAACGTAGCAGAAATCTATTTTCTCTACTAACACAGTAGATTTTTACTAACAATCCAGTTTGGAATTTTCAAAGGAAAATTACTCTAAAACCGGAACTCTGTTACGTCATTTGACATCTTATATTGGTTACTAATGACCTGCCAGTCACTTAGGCTTCGCTTGGAAATAAAAGGGGCTTTTCTCGGAAAATGTTGTGAGGGGAAACTGTAACAGTACTTACAAAGTAAACTAGAAATAGTTTTTAAATGAAACCTCACATTATTAGTAATTAGGTACCTGGTTGAACGAGATCAGCTCGGGTGAAAAGAGATAAGCATTTATCTTTCAGGTATACCAACGTCCCTGCCAGGGTTGCAGGAAAGTCCGAAAGGGATACCGGGATTATAGAATAGGCAACTGAAGGAACGGGTGGGTTTTAGTCAGTAAAAGTCTGACACGCCCTCCCGCTTCGCCCAGAGCGGGAGAAGTCATTTGAAGAATTCCCACCCTGAAAAAAAATAACGTATCACATTCCCGAGGCTGTGAAAATAGAGAAAACGATTTTTTCCAGTTATGAGACCTAGCTAGATCGATTTGTCACCCCTGTAAATCCCATTGCAACATCCATCGAAATCGTGAGTGCCGTTTTCGAGAACGTTATTGCAAAAAATATTATTTTATTTATTTATTATAGGTATGTATAATATACAAATATTGTTAATTTAATAGATGGCATGAATTTATACGAGATGACCGCTTAACTGTCGATTGGCCTTCTAATGGCCGATAACAATTAAAATTCTATTGTGTCTCGTTAATGACAGTTGGAGGTTTATAGGAATTGATACACATAATCAGTTCCTATTCTGAACCAAACAAATTCGTCATCCATCCGCTCCAGTCCCTCTAAAACATACTTTGTTCCTAGACTTTAGAAACACTTCTCTTTTTCGAAAGATTTATAAATCAGATATTAATGGATTTCTCCGAGCTTTAAGCACATATAAAATATCTGTAAAAAGTTCGCAGTAAGATTTAGTTAGGTATCAGTTTGAAATGATCGAAGTTTACTCGGGAAATAAAAGCTATGAAATGAATGAATGTGCAAGATAAATACGAAATGCACATTTCTCTCTAAATGTGAGTGAGTGAAACCAAATTAATGGATCTTCTGAGCGATGATCCTGAATAATACAACTTTTCATTCATTTTATTATTTCATGCTGTCATTCTGAGCTGGAATGACAAAAGGAGAATGACTGGCTACTGATTTAATCCATTGCGTCATAAGTTCGTAAGTTACATTTTCGAGCAGATTTTTTTGACACTTCTTTCAAACCGATTCCAATTTTGAACGATCGTGTTAAAGTAATCGTAAATTATCGTGGTCGTAATTAGGGTGCTGATAGTCAGGTAGGGTGATAGGGTAGGTTAGGGTCAAAAAGATGACAGTGACTTGGTCCATGCGTAGACAGAGGTGACAAAGTATGACAGTTTTTATTTTGGTTTAAAAACGTAAGTGAATGCGATAAAAATAATGTATTCACTCTTCTCTACATAATATATACTAATATTATAAAGAGGAAAGATTTGTATTTTTGTGTGTATGTTTGTAATGAATAAACTCAAAAACTACTCCGCCGATTTCAAAAATTCTTTCAGTATTAGAAAGGAACATTCACCCTGAGTAGCATAGGCTATAATTTTATAAATATATATAATTTTATAAAGATTACACACGGGCGAAGCCGCTGGCGGCAGCTAGTAGTTTATATATTGACAGCGAAAACCAATAGAAATTGCAGACCCTTCGTCACTGCTAGATCTGTTCGTTTTTAATTGCCATCTCTATTTTTCTTAACGTCGTGTGTGGCAATTTCAACAGGATGTTTACAACCTTATGCTCTAGCGCCTAATATTATTACTTACCTAACAGCATTTCCTGCTACAAAACTAGTTAGTCTGACGGCAGGAAGGTTTTTAATGTTCTACTTTTATATAGTTTACTAGCTGATGCCAGCGGTTATTATATACTTAAATCTTCCTCAAGAACTTCATATCCATTGGTGAAAACAGCATGAAAATCAGTGCAGTAGTTTTTGAGTTTATCGCAAACAGGACGACAGACAAACGCGGCGGAGGACTTTGTTTTATAATATGTAAGGATAAGGAAGTGTTTACAATATAAATAAGAGGATGAAATGTTTTGATATAAATCTGTAGGAAGATAGAACTCTATATAGACCGATGTTTGAAGTTTAGGTGATGTTCGCGTTCATGGTGCCCACTAAACGGAGAAAAACAAAACATATAAATGTAATAGGTACCTACTTGTTTTTTTTTCTTTTTTTTTTTTTTCTTTTTAATCATAGACGTAAACTATTAAAATTAAAACTCTTTTATCAGGCTTTTACTAAATCGAAAAACTATATTTATAAGCGTAAGTATGATAAATAAACTGGAGCATTATCAGAACAGCTTCAATTTATAATTAAACGTGCAAACTTTTAACAGGAATTTCTGTCGTACCAATCAAGGTACTAAAGCCTTCCTACTTAAAATGCAGGCTGCGAAAGTTGTTAACTTTGGCGACGAAACTTGGAACTTCCTAACGAAAGGAGCACACGTCACCATAGTAAATACTTATAGTAGGTACTAATACAATCATGGAGTTTATTGAGAGGAGTTTGGTAATTCTCAGAACTTTAGGGTGCGGTAGGTTTTTTTTTAATGGTAGGTACTACCTTCTCTCATCTGTCTGTAGATTGGTATTTGTGATTGTATGAGGGTACATGTCCCATATGTGAGGAGGAACCAATAAAAAAGTTTGACTCTGACAGTCTTGTTTGATTGTGGCGCAGCCGGTTTTAAAATAAGAACAAATAATTCGATATTTCTTCATCATTGATTGCCAGTGCCGTGTACCGAGGGGTAATGTGCGCATGGTACACTGGACGTGCATTTAGGTATTGCCTTTCGTGGGGCTACTACCTACTTTACTAGCCTTTGTAGTGAAAAAGCTTATTATTTTGCTGTTTATTTACATAAGGATCATCAATATTTATGACCTCTGTTTTCGACCTTTAACAGGCTGGTCAAGGTTAAAGTTATTATAATAAAAAAGTGAGGTATGGCGTCCTTGTTTTTAATTTTAAATGCCCTAATTACAGAAGATTATTGGTTATTTATATGGTAATAAAACACACCTCCAACGAGGTTGAGTTTTAATTAGTTTTGAATACAGGCATGAAACTGTTGACATTTTATGTGTTTAAAGCCTTTTAAATATAAATAAACTTTTAAAACTATGTAATATTAAATGAATACGACAAGGAGTAAAAACCCATTTATAGTTTTTTTAACCTACGAACGCCAATTATAGTTTACGTGAAGACAGAAATCAGACCAGCGATAATAAGTTAAGAATAGAATCCAGACACCGTGTACCATTAGCTCCACAACTTCCTAACATAATTCAAAAGGAGTCTAAGAGCGGTGCGAAAGTTTGCCTCCATAATATAGTTTACTGCACCTTATACATTTTATAAGTTACGACAACTTGGTACCTACAGCGTAGCTTCCAGCCAGCTGTATTTAATAAATAATAGGAACTGAGGGAAGGGAATAACTTTTATTTTCAACAAAAATTGATATTTATATGAAGGTATAGGTGATATTTATAGAGGTGTCTGACAAGCGTGTAAATATTTTGTCTGCGGGGGTGTACCTCGGAAGTATTTATGGAGGTTTAAATGAAAATATTCGTGGTATTTCACAGGTTAAGTTATATTTGAAATCCACTGTGAATATGTTGTTCTAAAGAAAAGCTTTTTGTCAACAATAACAGTACCTAACTAAACATGGAAAACAGAACGTAAAAATGACTTTTCGGACATTAGTATGTGTTGAGACATTAAGCTGTCAAATTTAAGCTAAAGAAATCACTTCCATTATCAAACAACTTCTGACATATTTTTAATTTTATTAATTTTTATGTCAGTCTCAATTTTACGGTCTGTCTCCTTTGGATTTATTATTTTAATAAAACCTCACCACAGTCTACCTATGTTAAATTCCTAACAGTCGCTCAATGCGAACGTTTTTGCAGAGTAATCGTGCGGGGTGTTGAGGGGCGTAAGGGGCACAGTTTTAGTCCCAAACAATTCAGTATTCATAATTTAGACATAGGTATATCATTTTAGGTTGACGTTTCTCAAGTCCTATCTAAACATAATGGGCGATGAACGTAAAATACAGTACAGCGTAGATTAGCTGTCAGCGTACATAATATGAGATAGCGATAGTCTTTGAAAGTCGCTAGTAAACTGGTACTATCTAATGTAGTCAGGTGATACTTTGCAAATAAATCGTACCGTGACTGCTGTTTTTGGCTAACTACTGGGGTCAGACAAAAACTTTGCATACGCGAAGGAGATAGATAACATATTTTTGTCTCGTTTACTCTTACGTTTACTGTTTATGTCCTTGTCTCATTATTATTATTTTATTTGTAACTTGTATAATGCTAAACTCTGTCGACGGCGATCAACAACTGTAGGTAAGAGATAGTTGATACACTGTGGCTATAATGTTGTAGCTTCGTAAACATTGCGTGAGGAACACGCTTGGATGTGTTAGAAATTATTTAGTATTTTAATTACGTCATGTTGTGACAACATTAATTTAGTAATTGGAGTATTAATTTCATGCCAACGGCTTGGAACGAAACTTCTATGTAATAAAGAACTTACATCAAATAAATTAAAATAACATATTCATATTTATCATTATGATTCTAGGACAAAGGTAAGATGTACCTACCAGTCTGAAAAAACGTGGGTACACTTTACATTGAATCAGACATATACGTCTGTTCAATAACGAAGTAGGTATTTTAGTATCAAAATAAAAAGTTTTTGATGAGACATAATATTCCAAAAATATTTTATAAGCTCCTTGCCTGTATACTTGTAGCAGGTATAATTAAATAACTTCGTTTGAAAATAGAACATAATGTAAAAATAAACTCGATGCCGCCTTCACTGTGGTAATATTAAAATAAACTAATCTAATATCGTTCCACTTAAAAATACCTCAGCTTTAAATAATTTATTTTTAATTAACACTTTTACGTAATGACCTGCTAATTAACTTCAAGTAGGTACGTAAATTGAAACCATTAAAATTTTCAGGACTCGGTTTTTAAATTCCGTTTAGGTACGGTAGAAAAAGTGTGAAAAAAATCGACTGCCAATGGTTTACAATTAGTAAGCATAACAGTCTTTCTCCCTTTTCTATTAAATATAAACATTTAATAAGTTCATAGCCCCAAAAGACATTGCATAACTGCAGGGCCACTGGCCTTCTCTCGGTGAGAGGCAGTGGGCCGTAATCTATTATCATCATCATCGTATCGTACTCACTGATGATTGACTTTAGCGGGTGCGCGGTCTAATGCCGTGATCCGACGGTGCGCCGTATTGTGGACGGACACAGACGAGCCCGCACGACGCACCGTGCGGGGTATCGCAGACATCGGAAGTTCCTCGGTGCGCGGTGCGTGGCGGTCCGTGGTCGTCTGCCGTGCGTGTCCGTCCGCAAAATCGCGGATCGTTGGTTCTCGGCATTAAAGGCTAAGATAAAAATAAATTTTAAATATATAAACACTGTTGCTCGCTTCAAAAAACCAATCCAACGTCTGTGATCCGCCTTACACCTGGATTAAAACAATATCCAATGATAACTTTTTAATATCTTCAAAATTGTACTAAAAGATGAGTTTTATTTAACAGAAGCAGTTATTATTAATTCGGAATGATCTGAATTTCAAATTCTGATGTCGTTGATCTTTTTATTTCACAGCTTTTCCAATATACATAAATTATAGAAAGAATATCGTATTTCATTTTCAATTATATAATTTTTGTAGCCATGTTGTCTTATAACTTAAACTTAGTAACAAAAATAACCTATGTGTATACTGTGACTTCCGCTACCCCTTCCGGGTACGGAGGTAACCGAAGTTGGCAAGAATTTCGCTTTCGTATGGTTTACCAACGAATATTTATTGGTGCTTAGTGTAATACATAGGAACGTTAAGTGTTAGTAATCTAGCCAAACGAAATAACTATCGCCTAATGCGATAAAACCACTCATTGCACACCACTATTAATCCGAGCTTTATCCTTATGTAATAATGCGGCATATATTAAGTACCCTTTATCAGTACAATAAAACTCAAGGACATTTTCAAATCAACCGCAACTCGTACCATTTACGGCACTTGTAAATCTGTTTCCAGTGTACCTAACCTACCACAGCAGGTGACATTTATAATGTTGGCAACGGAACCAAAACGTTTCACAGCCAAGAGGATGTACTTACGTGGTTCCAACAGTTTTAAATTGCCAGTATTTTATTTGGTGGTGCAACTAGTGGTGATCGTATCACAATGAAATGTAGCTCTGGGTTGTGTAGCAGGAGCATTTTATTCTCCTTGGGCATAACACGAATTTAGGCAGTTAAAGTAAAATTTAAGTAGTGGTGTGACCGTCGGACTGCCAAGTTATCGGTCTCGAGTTCGAACTCAAGACACGCATCTGTGAATTATCACTTGCTTTAAAAACGGTAAAGGAAAACATCGTGAGGAAACCGGCATGCCTGAGAGATATCTCTCGACGACATGTGAAGCCAAGTCAGAGGTCCTTGGGTTGTTTTAAAATTCTGAACCCAGGCTATTCACTAACCACACGAAAAGAAGAAGATAACCGCTCATCTTGGGCCGCTATTACGTCACAGCCTTTAAGAACCACGCGAGTAAGAAAACTTTGCAGTAAACTTTATAGGTACGTATCATACATAAGTTCTTGCGAATATAACTTCTACCACATTCAAGTCAGTAATGTTTCAATGACGCCGACCTTCACCGAGTTCCCAAGAAAGTCCAAGAAAACTGAAACATTAAGTACCTAACGCCAAAGTTTCCCTACAGTGAAAAAGCCAGAAAATTTCGTCGGCGGCAGTAAAATCACTTTTTCATGTTTTAATACCGTCGTAACACACCAAGTTTATAAAATTTCAAACGAACCCCTAATTATTTATAAAGGTCCCAGAAACGGGGCCCATTTTGTCATGTCAATCTGGCCTGTCCTCGCTGGGATAAAACGTAACAAAGTTAACCCTCCACTGCCCAGGGTTATATCTACATTATACAATATTTGGCACACAACCAGCTTAATCAACAAAACGAAACTTTATTCACATTAACATAAAACTCAAATTGCGTAAACTCATTGTAAGTGGTCGCTATTACGTAGGTAAATGAAAAAAGTTGATCCCACGTGCAGATTTCTTGCTTATTACGGGAAGTTTTTGGCTTTTATCCTTTTACTGTGTGATCTTGAAAAGTTTCAAGATTTTTGACAGGCCTTATAGTTATAGGACTTGAGAAACCGGTTCTCACATAAAATGTTTATTGAGTTTGTTTGTTCGAATGGCCGATCCAATAACGTCTTCGGCTTTTACGATTTCTAATATAATTTTATGGACTAAACTGCTTCGTTGGTCTAGCTGCAAGCGCTACTGCTTAGCATGAGGTCGTGGGTTCAATTCCCGGGTCGGGAAAATTTTTATTCGGTTTTCCATCTGGAATTTTTCAGTAGCTGCCCGGAGTCTGGATTTGTGCCGGTGGTTACCAATGGGCTCGCCATGTTACATGGGACTTAAATATGACTGACGAAATGTGGGTGTAATTTAGATGCCTCTGCCTAACCCTTCAGAAAATACAGGTGTGAAGTAATGTTAATTTTAAAGACACGCTTCTAAAAAATGCTTAATACCTATAAAAACTTCGTTATTCTAAAACAAAAGGCTTGATTGATGAGCGCGATGTGCACATGTTTTACATTCTCACAATAAACTGAAGGTAATTGATAAACATCAATCATAGTGTCTGTCAATCCTGGTTTAGATAGACAAACAATATCTACACACTTTGTTTTGTTCGAGTAACAATAAAATAAAATTCATTGCCTAAATGGCACTTAAGTACAATAAATTAAGCTTAAAACAACTTAAGTTTGGATTCAGTTTCTGTTTTATTTCAAAATAAAACAACAATTACAACAATAATTGCAACAACAATTACAACTAACTTAAGCACGAAACTACCCGAAAGTAGGTAACCAGCTAAAACTCAAATACCAATGAGTAGCCAGAATTCCAAAGCACTAGTATTTAAATGGCAGTCCATTTACGACGCGACTTCATCATCATGTCAGCCGAAAGACGTCCACTGCTGGACCTAGGCCTCCACCACCACCGCCACTCGACCACGCCCCTTCGACCGGTTCTGTGCTTCTCGCATCCAGCGGATAACTGCGGCCTTATAAGGTCAACTGTTCACCTTGAAGGCCTTCCAAAGCTACATCTTCCGGTACGCAGGAGAACCAAGGTAACCGACTTAGCCCAAAGAATTGCCTTAAGTAGCAATAGGCAGGGCACATTGCTCGCGGAACATATGACCGATGGGACCGAAAGGTTCTGAAATTGCGACGCGACTTAGTTACGCGTTATTAACTAATTTGTGATTGGTTGCGTCTCATGATGCCGTTAATTTCGGATAACGTCGTGGACAATCGGCCTAAGCATCAAACAAACAAACACACACAAAAATATCCAAAATATTGAATGAAAAGATCTCTACGAAGTTCGAATTATTTTACTCGAGTTTCTTTCGGCATTCCTGCTCAGGGATAAGTCAGCTAGGAAATGCCGGCGCCCGCCATCTAGTCTTAAAATATTTACCAAAAAATTACGTGTAAAAGTATCTTAAAAGATCTTACAGAAATAAACATAATTTCATTTCCTTTCATCAGTTCATAAACAAATTAGAAGTTAAAGCATAAAATCACGAAATAGAGACTATAAGATAATATTCAAATCAGAAAATGATTAGATCGAGATAGAAGTGTTCTAAAAGCTTGCATTAGGATAATTAGTGAAGCTTCCAGTAGAGCCGGCATTGTGTTTATGGAGCGGAACCGGGAGTATGATATAAATCAGTTATTTATTTTTTTAATCTGATGAACTGAGCTCTATTAAAAAGAGAGAGAGAGATTCTCTCTGAGAACAAAAATACATAAAATCTTTTCTCTTTATAATATTTGTGTATATAATTATTGTGTCAATGCGTTATTTTATTTTAAATTGTAAGAAATTACACAAAGATTGAGGGGTCAGAGGCTATAGACAAAATCCCTTTTCTGTAAGCGTTAACGCCAACGGAAAGATCAAATTGTATGGAGTTGACATTAGCTTTAGAGATGTCACGTGACTGCTGCTGTCAACTCCATACAATTTTATCTTTCCGTTGGCGTTAACGCTTACAGAAAAGGGATTTTGTCTAGGCCCCCAGGTAATTTTTAACGAAAAAAATGATTCTATTTCAATATTCTCTGAAGTCGCCTATTATTCTTCTAAGCATAATGCATACTCCATCATAATTCATACTTTCCAAAGGTCATCAATTAAAATAACCACTTTCCGGAAAATTAAAATACCTTCACTTCCCGAATGTATGTTCAAAATCATTAATCCATTTATAGTGTTCGTTTACATGTAAGTAGTGGCCCAGTTAAATAATTGGTTTACTAGCTTGAAATTGAGGCTAGCGTGTACTTTAATGCGATTGTGAAGATTAATCTACTAATACTATTAGTCGTCTCATCACATATTTGAAAAATAAACAATTTATTTTGTTTCATAATTATTAACAGCTTACTTACGTACAGAGAGCACGTGGAGCTCGTGACTATATAACAGCCGCACGGGTCCCTCCAACAGGTTAAGTTACACTTGCCGGGGTTGGTCCATGGATGGGTGATCATCTTCCGTGTCTCGGAAAGCACTTTAAACCGTTGATCCCGCGGTCATTCGTGGATCTTTGACAGTCGTTACGGGTTGTCAGAAGCCCGAAAGTCTGACAACCAGTCTTACCAAGGGGTGTCGTAGTGTTACCTAGTTACTGGCTAGTGGGGGTCATATAGGCAGTTGCTCCATATAAAAACTGGTATTCAGCTGCATCCGGTTAGACGGGAAGCCGACCCCAACGTACAGGCTAGGCAGATTGACTTACAGTCGTACAGTGGTGCCCCAGTGGTAACGACCCCGACGTACGAATTGTAGGTCGTGGGTTCGAACCCAGGCAGGCGCTTTACTTCGTGTCAATAATTTCATCATTACTGCTCTCAAAACGGTGAAGGAAAACATCATCAGGAACCCGGCATGTACTAGAACCAAAAATTCGAAGACATGTGACATCTACCAATGCGTACTAAGCCCGCGTGGTGGATTACAACCCACTCCCTCTCGAAGAGAGGAGGCCTGTCCTAGGAGTGGGATCATTATAGGTTGATTATGCTTACGTACAGAGGCAGTACGTCGCGTGTCGCTGATGGTTACCTTAGACCTTTAGCTGGCCAAGCGTAGTACGAAGTTTCAATAGAACTAGGGGCCAGCTTATACCTACTGGTTTTTTTACCACCGACGTGGGGCCTAACTTACCTCGTATATTTTATCGCCTGACTAGTTGTTGCTAATGAGCCTGATTGTTCTGGTGATAGATTGATTAGAGCTTCGTATCGTATGGTAGGGTCGTTACCCGAATTCTTTTGGTCCGATAGTAGTAAATTAAACTAATCTAAACTGTATAATGCTCATGAAACTTGTATCTTTTTCAGTGTTTTTTAAATTATTTTGTATATTTAAGTGTTACCTATCCTCTTGCTTTTATTTCGAACATAATCATGACGTTGTATCTTTAGTTTTGCATTTCATAGTGTTCATCGTTTTGCATGTAGGATATTGCATCATGGTACTGAATTAGCTTCGTAAGCATTGTCTTTGAAACATTTCCTGCACGTCTGACCTACCAAAACCAGACAGCGGTTGCATGTTTATTTTGATACGAACACCTTCACATTTCCTTTTGATAGACGCTACTCGAGCATGGCTTTTGACACCAAAGCAAGAGATATCTCATCATCTCTTTCACGCATATGGGAATATTGAAAATATGGTGAGCTTTTTCAATCTTGCACCGGCTTCAGGAACGTCGGGAAAGCTTTCAGTCCGCGTTTGAGCGGCAGGGCGCGCGGACGTAAGGCCACGCCGCGCAGCTACTTGCCGCGATACTTGAACCGCAATTTCGTACGGACGTTTTATTTTGCTTGCTGAATTGAAG
This sequence comes from Lithophane socia, assembly GCA_947522985.1. Taxonomy (NCBI): domain Eukaryota; kingdom Metazoa; phylum Arthropoda; class Insecta; order Lepidoptera; family Noctuidae; genus Lithophane; species Lithophane socia. The sequence goes on from OX383267.1 coordinate 7,545,650, forward strand.
TTACGAGTGTATATTTGAATATTACCCCATCATTGCCGGTGACGGCATCCAACTTTTGTTACTCTAATAAAATTAAACTTATACGCCGATCGCTCGGTCGCAAGTGAATGCGTTTGTGATTTATTTGATGTACAAAGTTTATTTTCGTCGCCTGAACCGTGTATGTGTATTCATAATTCCAAACATAGCCAAATATTAGAGTAAACGCTTAGTTTCCTGCACTAGACTATTACCCTTTGGTCCAAACAAGTGACTTATTAGCAACTGCTGATATCAATCCTTCATATCCTAACTTATTGTAAATATATTTTGTAAGAGTATTGTGTATCGTGTTCGAGGACCAAAGTTCTGGATGATGTACTTATAGGATTAAGTGTAGTGCTTTGTGTAAATAATACATTTGTAACGCGAACATATCTATGCAGTGAGTGCTTCTCCTGTTGAAGTTAACAACAACGAAGACTAATTGATATTGATTTTTCACATACCAACACAAGGTAAGACTATTTTTACATTTATATTATACTATGGCTTCTCATGTTTACAGTAAACGGATAAAATGAATAAAATAGTTGAACTTTCCATTACACCCACGTATGATGTTCCTTGAGCTGAGTTTCATGTTACAGTTAATGAAAATTGACAGTTTGTGCTAAGTTATTACATTATTCAGGGCTTTAGTTAAAGGTCATCGAAGTTTTCGGCAGGCATATTACTTAGAAGGACTCGTTATTATGTTTTTATGAAATAAGTTGAATAGTTTGGAAATAATAAGAATTTTTTTATTATCTAGAGCGGGCAAAATTTTCATTTAAGCTGGTCTGTTGAATTATAATAAAGTAGGTCGGTTATCATATAAGTGGTGCTTTTATTTCATTCGATAACTGGAACTTCCATATTACCATAAACTGTTTTGTTAGTAACTTTTTTTCTAGAAACGTAGGTATTAGTTCCATATTTTTTGTTGTTTACAATTTATCCCTTTGATCTTCAATTAAGTAAAGGTTATTCACGGTTATTGCTCTAGTAATAGAGCGCGAAATCGCTTATCATGGATTACAACGGATTATAATATTTTGACGAACACGTTATATGATATTAGAGGCGTGGAGTATAATCCTTTTTTAAATGCCACTCATTGATAAAAATGGCAACAAAACATTACTATGTGTTCCTTGACAAGTGAAGTTTACTATTTATTGGTTTTCACGGAAATGTGTGCCCAATAGTGATAGTGTTTTGTTCACTTCGAATCTCCATAATACCAATTCAAAAATACAGTGGTGTGTTTTAGTTAGATTTTTCTTATTGTTCTCCTATTTGGCCTCTTATTGTATCATGCATAAGAAAAAGAACAGTCGGATAAGCAGAAAAACATTAATCTGCCTAGCCGTTTCCCAACTATGTTGGGGTCGGCTTCCAGTCTAACTGGATGCAGCTGAATCCTAGTATTTTACATGGAGCGACTGCCTATCTGACCTCCAGAACCGACTGGGTAAGACGATACCCCTTGGTAAGACTGGTTGTCAGACTTTCGGCCTCTGACGACTCGTAACGACTGTCAAAGATCCACGAATGACAGCCGGGACCACCAACGGCTTGAAAGTGGAACGGAGGAGTCTCGGTATGTAAAGATGGTCACCCATTCACGGACCAACCTCGGCAAGCGTAGCATAACCTGATGGATCGACCCTTGCGACTGTTATTATATAGCCACGAGCTCCTTCGGTTAAGCACAATAATTAGGAAATAAATTATTATAGTATATAGAAATCCGACGCATTTGACCTACGTTATGTTGAGGTATATTTGCTATTACCAATATTGTTTACACAAAAAGTGATGTTCCAGATAATAGCACCACATTACATGACCTTGAAGTCCCATATCCATTATTACGCCATATTTTCGTGTCCATTCTGTGGGACCGTTTCAAAATATCGTGAAGGTTGTTTGTGGCAATATTGTGCTAAAATGCCACCTTGCCAATGCTTGAAAAGCTTGAAAGGGAGTTAGCATTTGCCTAACCTTTTCTGGTACAATTTTAGGTCGGTTACTCAGAGCCATTTAGGACACGAAGCTTCTGGAACCATCTATAAGGGTAGCCTGTCAGTAACATACCTTACGTTTCTTGATGTTGATGTTATTAATGTTGGTAATGAGTTTTGGTGACCGTAATATATTTTAGGTACATATAAGTACGCAATGTTTTGTTTTAAGATTTTTTTATTGTATTAATGGACGCTTTTGCGGAATGGATTCCTATCAAGAAATAGGAAAAACAACTTTTTATTTTTTTTCATGATGTGCAAAAATCAATAGAATAAATATTTTTCAAAAACTGTTTCGAAGTAAGTAACCATTTATATTATTTTTGTCTGCTTTTAACTACGCCATATTGGTTAACCAAATAATAATAAGACAAGCAGGTAAACAAAATCAATTTACAAATTCTAATAAATTCTAATAATTTTAATGATATTAAAATTTTACCTACCTACTGGAGAAACTAAAATAAGATCCTTAACAACACCGTTCGTCTATTCCAAACAACTCTTGATAAATAAAAGAAAATACGTATGAAAATGAATGTTTTATAGATGACGGATTCCTATATGATACACGGCTAACGTTCGCGTGATAGGTGAGTTATTTCGTGAATTATTTTTCGTTCATTGCTTTGGGTGTAAAAATTCTATAATTAATTTGATACATTGTTATCGCTTGATACCAAGTATGGCGTAGTTTATCGTGAAACTAGCAGTTTTATTTAAAACTACAAGTGGTTTTTTATAGTAATTTCAACTTTATTTAGTGACCCTGAGGTCAACCGTTAGTAAGTCATTGCAATGTAACAATATAAGTCTCGGTAAGAAAAGGTATACATTAGAATGATCGCCCGGAGTTTTACAATTATTCTAAAATAATGTGATAGGTAAGAGTCAGATTGCAGTGACTTAGGTACTAATTGTTTTTCGACATTCAAAGACCGTGAATGCTTTAGAAAATCTTAATAGTTTGATAGTCTTGGCTATTGCCGATTCGAGTTAACCAAATGAAGATAAATTAACTTTGAAAGTAGGGGTGCACGATTTTGGTGAATTATTTCACTTCATTTGTTACAATACTGAACTAAAATGTAGGTAAGGAATGGAAGCATTAGTTTTATTCAGAGATTTTATGTGATTAAAATGCAGACAATTACAACAGTATTTGAAGGGTTGTTCAGTGGTCGAGCGGCTGGCTTTTCAAACTTATGGTTGCAAGTTCGATTCCCGGAAAAATTCAAGGTTGACGTTTAATTCAGGGAACTTGACAAAATTTACAAATTATTTACTTAACTCAATTTGTCTTATAGAAGTCAACGATTGACATAGAATGGCAGTTGTGGACAATTTACCCCTTTATTCATAAACGTTGTTTAAAGTAAAGAAACATTTAAACGTCAAAAATGTATGGTTAAACAGTCGCTAATCATTACATAACTTTAAGCAACGTTTCTGAATAAACCCCTTAATTTGAAAGTTAATTTGCTTATCAATCATGTTCCATGACTTTGCAACATTGTTCTTGTTGTGACTTCATTACCTTGTTATGTTTTTGCCCATCATAAAACTTCTATTTTGATGGCTTTAAAGTTTACCCACACGAGAACGTCATAACTACACAAACTTACATAAAACACATTACGCTTTCTTATTCATCGCCGTAATCGGGTAAAAAAAACAATTCATTTTATTTCTACGTAATCTATGCAGTACATACCTCGACCTTTTAACCCCGGCTTATCATTCACGACTTGTCTTGAAGAAATTAAATTGGTTTTATGTAGACTGACAGCTTACGAACGATATCGATGGAACCTCTGCGAGAGACAGGGGTTGAGGGCAAAGTTAATAACAAAGGTAGAGCCAATATAATTATCTAAATATACCTACGAATATGTCTGTATACAAATAAATCCAACGAAGTTGTGTTTTTTATTATTAATGCATTTAATTAAGTTTATTTACCGTAGACAGTTTTTAATGTGTAGTGTAATTTTTAAGGGCAGAAAAATACAGGTAATAGGTCCCTATTGCCCAAGTATTTTTTTTCCATTAAAGCGAAATTGCAGTATATAATATACATGTATTTATGTAAGTATGTGTGTAGGTATGTAAGTATGTTTGTATTATGATATTATTTTTTATTTTATTATTTCTTAGTATTTATTCTTTTTCGAGTTATCTATCCCTTACGTTGGACCTGCCATGTTGTGTCTCTGCATCACCCCTGGTAGAAAATGCCTCAGGTATTAAATCTGCCATTTTTTTAAACTTTTGCATAAAGGTTTAATAAATTAATAAGTACAAAATTGAATAAAATTGAAGTGTCTGTGTGTAATGTCAAAATAACAGCTTTTTACTAGATGCATAAGAAAGATAAATACGGTAGTAAGAAAATAAAACTTTTCTTTTAATTAAACGGTACGCATAATCTTGTGTAGGTAGGTTAATATGCAAAAAATAATTAAAGGTCCAACCTCCTTTACGAGGTGTTGTACTAATTAATACCAAACAAAACTTAGGCATGTCAATAATAATGATGAACAGGTAAAAGCTATCGTACGAGCACAAAGAAGAATTAATCCCTAAAACGCTTTCTATAACACGTACGCGGTGGATCGGTTATTCTTAGCAGATGACACGACACAAATTGTGTATTGCGGAAAGGAAATCATACTGTACATTGAGTTATGGACGGCAGCTTTGTTTAACAACCCAAATTTTATCGTTTTCGGGTTTTCGGGATTGCCCGACTATTTTCGTAGGTACTAGAATGGAGTACCTATTCACAGGCAACTAGCACGTGTGTGCAACTGTAATTGATGTGGCACAAGAAAGTCATAGCAGGTAATACAAAACAAACGGGTAAGGTAGAAATACGTATTCTCGATAGTTTCCCGATACCCGTTTGGTAACTTGTCAGTTTTTAGGGTTCCGTAGTCTTTTTGCTCCTTTCTAACATCATCATCATTCTTCTGCCCTTATCTCAATTTATTTGGGGTCGGCGCAATGTCTTTTCTACTCGCCCCTTTCTGCCAATTATAAATTAAAGTTTGTGAATGGCAAAAGCTCTTGGTGAAATTTTGTACAATTTTACCTAAAAACAAAAACATATGGACTGCTAGGTAATACTTCTGTGAATGAGTATCTAAACTTTACACTAACATTTTCCTATGATAATTTCATAAACGCTTGACATTCTTAATATAATAATTATGATAAAGATGTATGTACCAATTAGCTTCACTTATTAAATTAATGTCTTCAATAGATTTGCATGCCAGTTTTAGCGAATTGTTTTCGAAATTTGAAACTTTCGATCATCTGTGATGTACTACAATTTCTTGCAAATAAATTTTATCAGCGCAACGTAGATCTTCTACTGCAATAAAACGAATCCAATTTCTATCCATCATCATCATCCACATTATTTTCGAATCATCCCTGCTTCAATTTTAGGTTAATTTTATCGTTGACCTATCTTGTTATTTCTATCTGCGCCATTATAAGATGGTAATTTATATGAATAGATTAGCCATAAAAATGATTATATTCTTGTAATTTTCCAATCACACGCCAATAAATTTCTACCTACTATTTTCCAAACCTTTTCCATGTTTTACTATGTCAAGGTTAACATTACATGGTGTCTCGCGAATAGCAAATGATAATAATAGCTATTACATTAACAGCCTAATGTTAGTGTTCTGCAAAAACCGCTACCGAGGAAATTATCACAAATGATGCTGTAATTCACTCAATCACCACGCGTCCATCTCGTGAAATGTGAGAAAACACTGAAATAGTACCTTCATAGTTAAGGTTTTTTGATGTTTTGTTTTTATTAGGTACGAAATTGTTCCTTTTTAGGGTTCCGTACCCAAAGGGTAAAACGGAACCCTATTACTAAGACTCCGCTGTCCGTCCGTCTGTCTATCTGTCCATCTGTCTGTCTGTCCGTCTGTTACCAGGCTGTTTCTCATAAACAGTGCTAGTGAGACAGTTGAAATTTTCACAGATGATGTATTTCTGCTGCCGCTATAACAACTAAAACAAATATTTAAGGGGGCTCCCATACAACAAACGTGATTTTTTTGCCGTTTTTATAGATAATGGTATGGAACCCTTCGCGAGTCCGATTCGCACTTGGCCAATTTTTTATTAATTGAATACATAGGTTTAGGTCTATTCTGTAAAAATCTCATATTGAAAACTTAGTTGAAGTCAGCAGGCGTAGCATGAGCATCGTTTTATCGACGGAAGAACAAAAATGACGTGTAGACAGTAGTAGAAAGAGTCAACATCACTTTTTACGAAATTCACTCTTTTACATAATTCAACTCAGAATTCTTTGTTTTGTCGGTTTTGTCATAGGATTTATTGGTTGTCAGTGTGATTTGACAGTAAGGATAGAAAACTTTCTTCCGAAATAGTCTACCTACAAAAAGACCTAGACAAAGATCGTTAGAAATGAAAGACAAAATGACAGATCATCATCATCATCATCATCATCATCATCAGCCTATAGCAGTCCACTGCTGGACATAGGCCTCTCCAATTGCACGCCATTCAGCTCGATTCTCGGCAGCTCTCATCCAGTTGCTACCAGCCACCCTGCGAAGATCGTCGCTCCACCTAGCCTGAGGGCGTCCTACCTTACGTTTTCCGATTCGCGGTCTCCACTCAAGAACACGTCTACCCCAGCGGTCATCGGTTCTACGGCTAATATGACAGATATTAGAAAGATTTCTACGGTGGATGTCAAAAATGAAGAAACGAACTGTCACTTTGTATAGAAAAAGCTATGTCTATTCTTCGTAGAGATAGAAAGCGCCATGATACGCCTGCTGCTTAAAGTAAACTGTCATTCCACCTGACGCTAGGGATTGACACTAATTGACACCTCACTTCACCTCAGTTTCCACGGTCAGATTTTTACAAGAAGACAGTTTTGTCTATGCTTTTTAATCATGTTTAAATGGCGATTCAACTGGAATCTAAATCATTGTCTGCCTTACCATTTTTTAAAGTCTCGGTTTATCGTCTGCTTAATTTTTTTTTTTTTTTCTTAGCCAGACTAAATACTAATCACTTAACTGCCTAGCTTTTTACACGTTCCGAGCCACCTTTTAATACCTATTTGACTTCAGTTTCTTAGCTAGTACCTATGTTAATTACCTTGATTAGCCAAATTTTGTTTACCTCGGAAAGACACAAGTCGGTCATATTCACCAGACTTGGCACCTAGCCGATTGCAGTCTCCTGGAGATAGGATCGTTTGTCTGCTATAAAGCAATACGTTGCAGCGTTGACATCATACTTTGATCACCGATTCGTCAGTCAACATGACAACTGGCTATGGCAGACTGCCAGGATTTAAACTTGGGGTGTTTCCTATTACCGGCGAGTATAATGTGGATACTATTTTATACTCATAATTAAACATACACTGACCCGTTGGTCTGTGGTTGCCAGCGCTACTGCTGAGCATGAGGTCCTGGGTTCGATTCCTGGGTTGGGCATAGTGTTACCTATTAGATTTTTACATCAGAAATTTCTCATCCGCACAAAATAATCCAAACTCCGGGCTGCTAGCCCGGAGTTTGGATTATTTTGTGCCCGTTTGATGACAAATAGGCTTGCCCTTATTACATGGGACTTAAATCTTAACTGTCGAAATTCGGAAACTAGGGGATCAGGCGTAATGTTTTGTGATGTTAGGTTAAAATAAAAAATCTGTATACCAACTAATATTAAATACTCGGTTTGTTTATAATTAGTTACTCAACCGTTAAAGTTTTGGTAATGAAATTTTTGGACTGTGGAACGTGTCAAATGTATTATTTTTCAAGGAAAAAATTTAAATATCCATTCCAAAATATTGCTGTTGTGTCTCTGGAGACAATGCGAATTAACAGCCTTTTGAATTAGGTATAATTGAAACACGCACAAAAAATATTTATAAGCTTATCTGAGGATAGTTTTCTGTTACTCAAAGAATTAAGTTTAATATTTATATTGTTTATATATTTTGCTTTAAATGTTCCGATTTATCTATCTAGGGTATCTCAATAGATTTATGGAGATTTATGGATTATTTATAGAGATTTATGGGTCTGCCCTAGTATAACAAGTTATTTTGTGGTGCACGAGTATAAAATATTTTTGTTCAAATGCCCTTGCCTACGTCTTACCCATTCTCCTATTAAACCTTTTCATGGAGTGTCTTGTCTTTATGTCAAAAGGTCAACGAAGGGGAAATAAAAAATTGTTTCGTCACCTTATTTATGATGCTCGAAAAGTCAGAATCTACTTTTATGATAATGAAATATTATGATTTTGTAGTAAGTAAGTAAGAAATCCATAACGTAACTTTAAAAAAATATTAAATGACACACAGGAATTTTGCGAATAAGCACTAGGTATTTTCTTTTACGCCCAAGAGAGTTGTACTGCAATAATAAAATACGAAATATATTCAAACTATAGAGTATTTTACGAGCAATTTAATTCTTTAAAAGTTTTTTTCACAATACCGTTCTTTTAGAAACCTCGAATCAAATTATCCTTTTTATAACACATGAACGGTTTACCGTTGAAGTATTTTCTATTTACATCGATAGACGTTTGCCCTTGGGTCAAAGAAGTCGTTAACATACAACGAGTATTGAACCAGCCTGTGTTCCACTGAACTTTATAGCTGACGATAAATAAATGACAGTCAGTAGGTACAATCGGTAGCATTTGTTAAAAGGTCACAGCTGATCGATCGATTTATCTACCTAACCATAAAATGTGTCAAAGTAATTGAATATGGTGACAAAAGAAACTTATGATTTGGAATGTTTATTGAAATCCAAGCAAGCGAGATGAACAATGTGCTACATTTTCTGCCTTTATTGCTCCGCTGCTCAATTGTTCTTTTGTACCTACTTATCTGAGATCTGCGTTGATCGCTTCCAGGTCTTCATTGCTATTGTGTCCGTGTCTTCATTCCATCTTGCGCTTATCTTTCTATGGCTTATCTTGTCCCTTTTGTATCAGCATACGGCAGAAAACAGGTACCTAGAAAAATAATAACTATAATATTATCTCGGGTCGCATCAAGTACGTTGTTGACCGACATAATTAAGGGGCTCGGCATAGCAACTTAAGTGCTAAAAAAGATTGACCTTGACCAAAAAGCCCAAATGTTTATGTTATGAGAGTTAGGTGAGTAAGTAAGCTCATTAGTCCATGAAATTATAAATTATAGGACTTTTAAAACTTTCAGTCTAATAAAGTTATAAAAGTTGACATAATTATGTGTCCATAGAGTAGTTATTGCCCGCAGTTTCAACTGTATCTTAGGTGAAATACGTTGAAACCGGATTAAAATTATACTATATTTAAATCCAAGACATGCTCTATTTGCATACCAAAATCCAAATCCCAGTTCCAATCGGAGAAACAAACATACACAAACTTTTGCATTTGACAGCGCAGCAAGTGGCGCCCCCTCCCGTTTTGTTATGATGTTACTGGAATTACCGAAAAGATTGGATAAGAGTGATACTGGCTACTGACATTCATTCTAGCAGAGCGTCTCATCTATGACTGCGTGGCGGCTGTTCTTCTGATCTTCCGTGAAGATGATGTCACGATGATCACTTCTGGTAATGGCTATTCCGCGCCGTTACATTTATAAATGTGTAAGGATCACATCACAATCGATTTTGTTAGTAGCACGGTTCTCTACAAAACGAATTTTACATCTTGATAGAATGTGGGATAACTATCGGGTATCCTCACTCTATTAATGTTAGAACTTCTCAACTTTATGCAAGTTCGCGTTCGGATATTGCATCAGTAGTTACAAGTTAGTGTTATCCTAGCGCTCGGATACTAGTAGCAGATATATAGCTTCGATTATAATATATGCGGGATACGCAGATAGGTTTCTGTTTATTTAGTTGTAAATGTTATGAAACTTATTAGGGTAGGTAGTAGATGTTATTCTAAAATCAGCGTTAACTTACATCCTTATGCATCAGCCACACTCATGCTGTGCTAACCTGACCTGAATAGAAAGAGCAGACTTCCCAATTAATCCCAAAATTAATCCTATACCTACTCAGATATATTTAGCGTATAAATACAATATAAATAGTCGTAAAAAGTCTAGAGTGGGCGTTTATATTTAAACAGACAGGCTGGTTTTCATCAAATAATGCTCAACAAAACGTTTACTATAAATCTTAGTCCATTTACAACACAAATAGATGTCTATGGTTATTAACTACAAGTGCGGGAATAAGACGGATTTGAATTGGAAGTAATTGCTAGAAGGCGTTGAAATTTTCGCACTGAAGTTTGTGAAAACAAGCTATTACTGTACTTCTATCGTTTTCTCAGAATTTGCTGGTATCCGTTGTGGGAAGCATAAAACTGAGTTCATGAGGGCCATTATTAACGGCACATGTTGTCGACACAAGGTCTCGGTGGATGTTGCGAAATACGACGTGCAAGGAAGGAATGAAACTGGAATGAAAAGAGTCGTATTGCTGAAAGAAAAAGAAGGATCCACCGGCCAGAAAGGTGTTGCGTCTGGTGCGCTACACTACCCGATGGTTGTTGCCGGGCTAGTGCATATTGTGTAAATCGCACAAACCCTGCTTGCGCGATGCAGGATTTGCGCATACAGCGTTATAGATGCCGCCATGATGTATATGTGGCTATCACAGTGGTGCGTGTGGTTCGTCTACAACTTTTGAATGTACAATATTGGTTTTTCTAAGCTCTTCTTTACCAAACAGTAGATTGTTGCGTTTGTCGATGTAAACACTGACTTTCTTTATTTGGTAACATGAACATTGAAGTAGTTTATTATCAAAATTATGCCAAAGGATAGATATATTTTCTTTTACAAAATCTCAGTAGTAAAGGTGTATATAATACATAACATATATCATATCTGTTTAAGGAATATTCATATTTCACGGCAATTCTCCAGAGAGTTTAGCAGAAGGAGCGAAACTTCGAAATTGACACAACGTATAAAAATCTGTTAGAATAAGTAGGAATAATACTGAAGATATACGGTATCAGATATACACAACTTTGAATTTGTAAGTATGGAATAAAGAATAAATAATGGTACTTAGGCAGCTAAGTACCATTATTTATTCTTTATTCCATAACTAACTTGGGTGCAGACCCAAGTTAGTTTTTAAAGAGGTATAGAACAACAAAGTTTTACTTATACTGTTAAGACAAGTGTGCCTAAAGATTTTATCCTATAAAAATTCAGTAAAATACTGAAGCCATACCAAAATAGCCTTGTCTTTTAAAAAGAAATCTCAAGAATAAAGTTGGAAAATGTCTATTTTTAGCGGAAAATAAAACGGTGTAAATCGATCGGAAGCTTTACATCGACAGAATCGTGGAATTCCGCCTACTCTGGAGAACAAAAAATGTACTATACATACTTACATACGTACACATTCCATTGTGTTTTTTATCGCAGTGTTTTGAGGTCATCCCTAAATAACGTTGTTGGAACAGAGTAAGAGATTGTGCGAAATAAGCGATTTGTATCGAGTGGTACTCTGATCATCGACTTATTTGTACCCATATATTTTTTATTCTTAACAAGGTGTGAGTTTGACTGTGTTAAACGCATAAAATGAAACAAATTGTTTAACAGTTTGTAAAACAATTTGTTTAATTTTATTATTAAAAACTGATATTTATAAAATTACTTGTTTTTTTTTTGTAATTCGAACTTTTTATGGTAGCTTTGTATCATAAGTGTCATCATGCACAGCTATTTGTTTCTAAATTGGGCACGGAAAAGGATATTTAAATACGAGTCCTTATTTCACTTTTCCGGGCACCATCGCATTACGTTTGAGGCACACACACACTGAGCCTTCCCAAGGGCGTCGTAAGAATCAACTAAGCGATTACATAGGGCTGTGGGCACACCTGTCGGCTAATAACATCATTTGTAATCGTATATACAGTACAGGTAGCTTCAAATATAGGGAAGAACAGATGGTTCAAGAGACCAGAAAAGCAAAAAAAACTGACCAAAGAAAAACAAGGATTGTGTGAAGTGAACTCAGAAATTACGACTTTAATAGTGAAGTATGTAGGTTACGCTTGCCGGGGTTGGTCCATGAATGGACCATCTTTACACACTGAGACTCCTCCGTACCTCGGTTGGTCCCGGCTGTCATTTGTGGATTTTTGACGGTCGTATCGGGTCGTCAGAACCCCGAAAGTTTGACAAACAGTCTTACCAAGGGGTAAAATATTACCTAGTTATTAGGTTGTGGAGGTTAGATAGGCAGTCGGTCCACGTAAAATACTGGTATTCAGCTGCCTCCGGTTAGACTGGAAGCCGACCCCAACATTGTTGGGTAAATGCTAGGCAGATGATGAGTGAAGTATGCAGGAAAAAGCGTAGGTACTTCGTCGTCGATTCCAAATAAATTAGTATAAGGGCAATATGGCGAAGGACAGCAATCAGCAATGAAAGGGTACCATGAAATTCTAGAATAATGGAAAACAATTTACATCCATTGTATTATATTCGGGCCAGCAACGCCATGGTTACCAAGTTAAACTTGGAACAAGCCAAATAGTAACGGCCCTAACCATACCCACTTTACGAGGCCTTTGACGTCAGCTCACCATCTATTGTATCTACGTCTATATTTAACTAAACCAGCTGAATATTTCATGGGACCTAAATTAGCTAATATACCTACATCCTGCCATTTCACGAAGGTCAAAGATATCCTCAAGCAAGTTTTAAAATAAATGTTCAGATTACCATTCAACCGGATTTCGATTTATTGCTGTTACCACACTACCCCCAGGGGGAATGCGCTGGATGCGAGAAGCATAGAACCGGTCGAAGTGGCGGTGCTTGCGGGAGACCTATGTCCAGCAGTGGACGTTTTTCGGTTGAAATGATGATGATGATGATGACCACACAACCATTGATAAAATTGAAACCTTGGTTTAATCCTGTTGGAACCCTGTTGCAACCCATTGGTAACCCTATTATATCATAATAACCTTTGAGAGCAAGGAATAATTTGTTTAAACATAATTATTGTTTAAAGTTTTGAATAATTAATAAGGCCAATCCTTTCTTATTTTTGCCTTTGTTTAATTTCAATTATTTACCTAAAAAATTAACATGTAGATTAGATTTTTGACTGGTTTGCCGCTACAAGACGGCAAAAATGTCACGTAATATTAAGCTCGCTCTTAGCTAATGTATCCCTCAAATGAGAACGTATTACATGGATTAATCGTGACGAGAGAGATTGATATCGTATACCTAATCAATGCTGTGTTTGTGTCGTGAACGGAATTCTGAATCGCACGATAAAGTGCGTTTAATCGTCGCGAATATTAAGCGTTGAGAATTTTGTCGGTGACAGATTAGCATTTCATTAGAATAATTTAAGCATGTACCTATTAAGGTCTTTTCACTGTGCGTCTGCAACGGCCGCATTGTACTGTCAAAAGTTAAAATAAAACAATAGGTGCTAATAACTTTATCACTCACAAAAATGTACCTCACCTACGTACCTACTAATAAGCAACATAAAATTGTATATTTCTCGTTTACTGCCACATTTTTTGGCATAAATTAAGTAAACAAATTACATTTTAATGATCATAAATTAAAAATGCCCGCATACTATTCATTCCCAATTTTTCATAGCATTCGACGGTACGGTGCACTTTGTATACATAAATCTACACTAAACGCGTCGTTACGCCACAATTTATATTTTCAGTCACACTTGTAAATACGTCAACACATACATTACTTGGTGTTTATAATAAAAGTCTGCGAAACATCACAATGCAGCATTTTATCGCTCTTCTAGATCTACAGCTGTAAGCATTGTAAAAGTGTTCTATTCTTTTTTTTTTTCCTTTCATAGTTAGGTTTAAAGAATCTTTATTCTCAATTAAAACATACACAAATGTCACTTACTTGAGAACAATAAATTAATGTTAACAATTTAAAAAGGTTTGACTTCACCTCTATGTACAGTTTCACAAACACGACCCACCCAACGCATTCATTTCTGTGAGGGTGTTTTACTTGCTGTTAAATACTGACCGAGCTGAATTTTGAATGCATTGAGTGAGTGTACATTTCTAATACTTGATGGTAATTTATTATATAGTTGCACTCCTTCGAAAGTAACCATTTTTTTGCCATAATTGGTTCTAGTTTTAGGTAGCACTATTAGGCTCGCTCGTCGTGAGCTTCGTTGGCTGACTTGTCGATATTGAGTATAGTTACTCTTTGTTTTTCTCTTTTTTTGAGCTACGTTCTAGTTTTAGGGAATTTTTTTTTTTGGTTTCAGGAACAGGTCACTTGCTAAGATGTTTCTTTCTCACAGACAAAGATTGTAACTAGCTTATTTATGCGTGCACGTACATAATTATGAAGCAAAAGCTTGCTTTCAGGTTTCTTATTTTTGTTTAAATTAGAAGAAGAGAATTAGACCTAATAAACATCTACTGGTGAATTAGGTGTAAATAATGCGAAAGGTATGACAAATCCATCTCGAAACGAACTTCAAAATATACTAACTCAATTACTCACACAACTTCGTTGTCCAAGTATTTTACATGTCCTCTTTAACAGGTTCTCGAAACTTTTCGTTTCAGCACTTAAAAAACAAAGTTAAGACAAGTCTGACAATACTGACGAATGTTTGATAGCGTGACTAAAAGCTTTTAAAAGGGAATCTGCTCAACTTTGCTAAACTTAAGTAACAGTTCAAAGACAATGAATCAAAGAAACGATCAGTGAATCGAAAGTTTGACGTAAAAAAATGGTAAAGGTTGGAAGAATCTATAAATTCTTACCGCCTTACTAATAAACGTTGTCTATCGCCTGTATAGTTACACAACGTTTTGTCGATATTTTACAGTCAATATATTTAATTAAGTTATTTAAAATAATAATTTTTAGTTAGCTTAAAGCTTAGGAACTCAGTGATAATATAGCACTTCTACTAGTGAAAGAATTTTTAAAATCAGTCCAGTTGTTGAGTTTATACATAACAAACAAAAATACAAATCTTTTCTCTTAATATTATTTAATATTTTACATCCAAATCTTTTCTGCCGTTTTAGCGTGAAAGCGTAACAAACAAACTCACTTTCGAATTTGTAATAAGTTAGGATAACGGTTGTGTACAAAAAGTTCCAGTTCCAAGAAACGTAGATTCCAAGAAAACTCCAATACTCTTCGATATTGGAAAATAATATCACTAAAACCGAAAATTTATAACAAAGGATTCTTCAATGCAGCATTTCAGATAAAGTTCGGAAACGTTATAATGTAATAGAAATAGTACAAAGCTATTCAAAGTCCAATATAACGGACCGACAATTTCAACCTGCATGCTATTGAAAGACTCACCATTCAAATTGAGCCATATCAAGCATACAGCGTTACAGACTTTAAAGTCTAAGTTATTTTGGGCAGCAGTTCACGAGATAGATTTTACTAGGTCACTTTCTCAGATAGCATTTAACAACATAACAGCCGCACGGGTCAATCCTTCAGGTTAAACTACGCTTGCCGGGGATGGTCTGTGGATGGGTGACCATCTTCACACACCGAGACTCCTTCGTGCCTCGGAAAGCACGTTAAGCCGTTGGTCCCGGCTTTCATTCGTGGATCTTTGACAGTCGTTACGGGTCGTCAGAAGTCCGAACGTCTGACAACCAGTCTTACCAAGGGGTATCGTATTACCCAGTTACTGGGTTGTGTAGGTCAGATAGGCAGTCGCTCCATGTAAAATACTGGTATTCAGCTGCATCCGGTTAGACTGGAAGCCGACCTCAATATAGTTGGGAAAAGGCTAGGCAGATTGATTTTTCTCAGATAGCATTTTGTTGGGTGGCTCCATTAAGTTAGGCCATGTCTAAATGAGACGATAAAGGGAATTAACTCTCCTCTGCAGTATTATTGTAATTCCTGTAATCCAGAACTCGCAGCTGTGGCCTCGCGTTAACCTGGAAACAAAATGGAACAAGATAAAAATAGCTTGAATTAAAAATATAATTTAAAAACACATTTTGTTTGGAAATAAAAGAAATTGACCACATTCAACGAGGACTCAGGTAAGTAAGTTACAGCAGCAAAGTAGAATTAGTCATCTTCTTTATTCTAATTTATGTTTAAAGCTTTGACAATTTGTTCGTTCACTGTTTTATTTTGAACTCAATTTTCTAGAAAACAATTTTCTGCCTTTAAAATATATTTCTTAAGATGGTAATCATCAGTTCTAATAAACTAGTGGTCTATAATTATTTAGTACATGTTAAACCAAGCGATTTTACTGTGAATACTTCATTTCTAGGTAAGCAAATATCCCTTTTGTTCAAAAAAATGTCTATGGACTAGATAAATTGCAATAAGTATTCTTATTTATTCTCAAACAAAATATTTACATAAGTAATGTATAAGCTACAGACTTAAAATAATAATAATAATAAAATATGAATAAGTATTTAAAAAGGAGAGGAAAGAATCATAAAAAATATTATTATTATCATCAGAATATTCGTAAAAAATGATATTGTCTGAATTTCTTTTAGGTCCAGCTGCTGTTACCTCCTTTTTATGATCCCGACCAGGGATGATAATAAAAACTATATGTAATAAGAGGCTCACGGTTTTTGATTATTTAGTTATTGCTTTTTTTAATTTTCTTTTTTGTGTAGTTAGTTATTACCTACGCGAAAATTTAGGAAATAGATAGAAAAACTACTAATGTAATTGTAAATATTGCCATTGCCATTGTAAATATTGACAAAGCTGATGTTAACAAAAGTATAAAACTTTTTACAAAAAAAAACAACCGACTTAAAAAAAAAACACTTAAAAAAGTGAAAAATAACTTTAATTTCGGAAGTCGGTGTCTTTGCTTTTGAATTTTCGTTTTTTGCTACCGACTTCCGAAATTAAAGTTATTTTTCACTTTTTTAGTGTTTTTTTTTTAAGTCGGTTGTTTTTTTTTTTTAAGTTTTTATTTTTCCCTTTTTAGTGGTGGTACCTACCCCACACAAGTTACTACCTGCTATGTAAATAACAGTGAAGGAGTCTAATAATTATATCGTCTACATAGACTGTGGGAAAAAGACGTAATATTGAAGCTAGCTCAAAAACTACGCAAGCAAACTTAATAAAATTTATATGGGACCATCTCGGGAGTATACCCTTTCGAACTAAAAAAGAATTTTTTAAATCGGTTCACAAACGGCGGAGTACTAGGTGAACAAACATAAAAAAAAACAAAAAAAAACAATCATCCGAACGTAGTACCTCCTCCTTTTTTGAAGTCGGTAAAAATACTTAAAAATATTGTAATATGGCTTTCTTTGGACTTATAAGTTTCGCTGGAAATCCACACTTTTCTTTATAACGGATAGGTCCTCCTCCACTACAAATAACATTATCCGTAATAGGCCCACGATCTAACTAATATTAAAAAACGCAAAAGTTTGTAAGTATGGATGGATGGATGTTTGTTACTCTTTCACGTAAAAACTACTGAATGGATTTGGATGAAATTTGGCAAACAGATAGTTTAACCTGGATTAACACATAGGATACTTTTTATCCCGATATTCCCACGTGATCGAGACTTACGCGGGTGGAACCGCGGGGCGCAGGTAGTATAAAATAAATATTTATTATTTTTTTATCAAGGGACACCATGTTGTTTAACTTTAGACACCAATTACACACACCTTTATAATGTCAAAAATCGTTGGAAACATTTTTTTCTATTGAAAACTTTTTATACAAATTACAATCCCTAAGTTTTATTCAGAAGTTAAAAAACACGTAGGTTTTCACTATCTCATAGACCTCATTATGCATAAAGATATTTTATAAAAAAACATAAGAGCATGCAATTTAATAATATTTCATATTTACTTTGAGTGGGGTTTTATTAGTATTTTCTTGCAAACTTCTTTTAGCCAATCCTTTACACAATTGGTGGCCTTTTTCAAAGAATATTACAGTAAGGGTTTTTACAAAATTGTGTTTGCAATGAACCTTTTTGCGTAGTACTACCTAAATCGTATAAAAGGAACAGTGTGTACATAACTCAATACCGTGAAAAATATTACATTATGAAAAATGTTACGTTAATATCTATGTTATTACAACGTTGCCAGTAAGTATGTAGTTTGAAAAATAATAGTCTCAAATTCATTTTTTTTCTGTCATGCACGAAGCACGGTGCATGTAATATTTTACTAGAAGGTGCTTTTATTCTACGATTGTACGTAACGAGTATAAATAAATATAAGGTGTATCTTATCATACACGAAATCTCTTAAGGGGTCATTGTACTCATCATTATGAACAACTTTCACTGTCCAACAATAATCGCGAAAAAAAAATCTGCTGTTTCCTATATTTTGACGAGTTAAGCTTACATAAATGTAGGGAACAGCTGATTTTTCTGTTCAGAGATTTCGTGTATGAAAAGATGCACTTTTTATAGAATGATTACGTTAGTGAACATTGACCCGAAACTTTATTTCACCTGTAAGGTGCAACAACAAATCTAATTATAATACTTTGCCGGGAAAAATCTCTAACTAATGTTGTGAGTGGAAAACTCAGCTTGTTTGTTATTCACGTCTAAACGGTACAACAGAGGATGTTGAAAGAACTTTCCTTGGAAAAACTTTACGTGAAGGAGAGACTCTAGGGATGGGGAATGCAATTTCATTATTTTTCTTTTATACTTCGTTGCGCTTTTTATGTAAAAACTTATTTTAAAATTGCGCTTTTGACATAGCGTTGCCGGTGCCACCTGTATAGTTTTATTTTTTTATAAAAATGGGGTTGGGATTTTGAAATTGTTTTATACAAGTAGTGCGAGGGTTTGGTAACAAACGGTTAATAAAACATGCAATAGGAAAATAATTTCGCAAGTTTTTTAAAAACCAATTACGTAGTCACGAATTATTCAAAAGGAGGGTAGGTAAGGCCAGCTTTCTCTACTAAGTTCATGAATTTTATCGTTTAATCATTGTCGGAATCAGAAAGAAGGTACCTACCAAAGAAAATAATGACGTCAACTCCTGATAAAGTTTGACGTCAAAATGATGTCATAATCTGTAAGCAACCATGTTGTCCCAACATGACGTGATAAGTACATTATAATAATGAATAGTTTCGATGACGACATCACACTTGACTTAGGTAGGTATGTATTATTATAATGTGTATTGGGATCCTTGTATAAAAAAAAGTCACTCACTCACAGGATTCAAAGTCTGATAAGTCATAATTATACAGAACTAGCTGCGCCCTGCGGTTTCACCCGCGTAAGTCTTGATCCCAGGGGAATATCGGGATAAAAAGTATCCCATATTAGGATATGGGATACTTTGGCACAGGGGTAGACTATGACCTGCAATAGGTTCCAGGTCATAGTCTACCCCTGTGCCAAGTTTCATCCAGATCCGTTCAGCAGTTTTAGCATGAAAGCGTAACAAACAAACAAACAAATAAATAAATAAACAATCTCACTTTCGCATTCATAATAATAATTAGGATTAGGATTATGACATCAGATTCTGAATCCTTTTAAGGGGGATATTACAATATCATATCTATGAGTCATAGGTGTAACGAAATTGTAAAATAGACAATAATATTATGGGTAATTTGTGAGGTTCGCTTTGTAATAGGTATGATGTGTATGATAGTGTATTATCTCCATAACGGGGATATACCCATAAAATGTCTATTTTATAATTTCATTAAAACTATGACTCATAGATCTATGATCATAGATAATAATGATAGTGTTACATCCCCATAAAAACATCGTAGTTAAGGAAAATCATAATTATTTAAACGATGGATAACTTTACATCTTAACAAGTTGAGGCAACAAAATACAAACAACTTACCCATAGGATCCCAAGATTTCAACGCTTTTACCTCCAAAATTACAAGGTAATCCGACAGACTGTCTAAAGATAAAAACGCCCAAGAGCATAGGATCACTCGTAACTCAGGACTACTTGAGATATTACAGTGTCTGCCGGATTATAACAAGGGTCGGTCAGACACTTGACCGCGTTGTAGAATAAAGCCTCGTTTACATTGTAAACAACAGTTGCACAACGCCTAACTGTTTCTTAGAAGATAATATTAACTAATATATATCACCGCCGGGGTACCAGATGTTCTAGAACCCAATGGCTTGGCACGCGACGATGGGAAGAGTACAGTCGGAATGACCACAATGCCTTGGAGGGTAGGCAGGCTTTTGGTGTGGGATCCAACGTGTGTCGACACCCTTGCGCCATTCCATATTCTAACACGGCGGGCTGTGCTGGAGCTGCTGCTGCAGGTGCAGTAAACCTCAAACGGCGCAAATACTTCAATCTTATCGGGACGTATATTTTCGAGCCTTTTGGGGTTGAAGGCCATGGGATCCGAGTGCCCACTTGGTTTTTCAAGACATCGCCAACGCTTGGTCGACTCTTCACGTGATCAGAGCGCTGGCCTATTTTTTGGCCAAAGAATCAGCATTACCATACAACGTGGAAATGCTGCAAGCCTTTTGGGCACTTTTCCTGTTGACAGCGATGCAGACGATTTTTTTGATTTCCGTTGATAATTTTCCCTTGTACATAATTATTATTAATAAGTAGATATTATAAGTCAGTAAGTAGTTGTATTTACTAATATTTAATTTTATAAGGTTAATAAGACGTTTGATTCCCCTTGACTGCCCGAAAGTCTGACAACCAGTCTTACCAAGGGGTATCGTATTGTGTATCTGATTGTACAACTATTTCTAACCTTGGGTTTAGAATTCTTGTTAATTGATCGACTACCAAACGGAACTTCGACAAACGGTACATCTGCCTAGCCTTTTCCCAACTATGTTGGGGTTGGCTTCCAGTTTAACCGGATGCAGCTAAATACCAGTATTTTACATGGAGCGACTGCCTATCTGACCTCCATAACTCAGTAACTGGGTAATACGATACCCCCTAGTAAATCTTTGCCTATGGCAAGATTTCGGCACTACAAAAGTCTTAACAGAATGTAACATGCCTGTTATGTCTTGTATAAAAAACTGTACACTTTTCTTGTTTTCCACCTTAGTTTATTTCGGTTTAACCCGGTTATAAGGGTAAGGTACACTGTGGGGTGTGTTTTGAGGTCAAGGGGTGTTATGTTATGATGCCATTTGGGCAAGTCATCTTGATCGATTGTTCAGAAATTGGTTCTAAACTAAAAATAATACGAGGGCGTGGCGGATGGGCAGAAAGGCAAACACGACAAAATTAAGGGGTTTATTTATAAACGTTGCAAGTAATGTTTAGAGACTGTTTAACCATACATTTTTGACGTTTGAACGTCACTTAACTTTAGGCAACGTTTATAAATAAACCCCAAAGTTTAAGGGGAATACTCCGAATGGAGAATCTCGAAACTAAACGTAGACATAAAACTTTAAGCAGTTTTAAACCTTGTAAAATAGGTTTTAAATATATTTTTTGCCTCATTTGACTTGATAGATCTATAATAAAGGAACGAGGTGGTTATTCTTCAAGAAACAAAAACAACATGCCACGCACAAGATTGTATCATAAACGTAATTTTATGTATGGAATTTTCCAACACCTATATAGTATTAATAATATTTGGCCTTGGTTTCATAAGGCCATGAGCTTGTAACAAATGCGAAGGCTATTTACTTCTTAGCTTTATTATTTGGCCTGATTTCGAGGCCACGTAATAGAAAGCAACAAGGATCCTAGAATTAACTTGGGACTGAGTTTCAATTTTCAGTTTCGACTTTTCATTGTTCAATAACTTCAGTTATGTTTAAGTCCTATGTAATAGGGAGAGAGCCTGTCGCAATTACTTGGGTACAAATCCAGACTTCGGGCAGCTACCGAGAAATTCCATATAGCTTAATAATATTTTGCCCATCCTGGTAATTGGTATTTAAAGACCTAAAAAATCATAGAATACTGCACCATCAAATAGTTGCCAACTAAAATATAGCTCCAAATAAGTGGAAGAAAATTTCAATGAAAAGTTTCAAGGATTCATTAACACTGGACGTTTCTCTAATTAATTTTACCCCACGCAGTTACGGATGTAGTAAGGTCATAAAGATAGAAAAGGGCTCATTCCGTTGCCACTTCATATTGTCTTCGTAACTTATTGTGTTTCTGGCTTTACTTAGTTGCAATCAGGTTACCTAAACCTTGATCACAACTCGTCATGTGTCAGCTGTCATCACTTGTGTCTTTCATAGCTGATGCTTAATTTTTATTGTGGTTTAGGTACAAGGTTTTTAACATGGGTTAGGTTTTCATTCTCCGGCTGAACACGTGGCATCTTCTAACTACAGTTTGCAACAATAAATTATACAGGTTGCTTTTTTTTGCATTTGTGTTGATTCTAAAAATGCATGCAGCAAAAGAAAAAAAAACAATTGTAGTTACTTTTAAAAATAGGCGTGCGATTCTTTTGCTAACTGCAATATTTAACGTACTTTCTCTTCAAAGCCTGTTGGTTCTTTCTACCCCGTAAAACTTAGAACAGCTTTGACCAATCAACCGCCCTTTGCTTCATTACCAGGTATCAAGTTTCGCCGTGTACCGAACCAAAAACGAAACGGTCTAATTGAAGAGATGGGCCACGTGACGTAACTACACGTCGTCGTGCAAACATTATTGATCAAACGACGTGTATCGATGGCTCCGATCCTTGCAGACACTTCTGCCTAAATTATGTTGTTCTGTCCCCGTGAGTGACGTCATGGTATATAAATGCCTTGTAGCTTGTAGGAAATGTTATAAATAGAAATCTCGTATTACTCGTAGCTTTTGAAAATGAGCTCTGAATTTAGTAAAATATCATTTCTCATACAATCGCTGAATATTTGAACAAATAAAATTACGTGTATCTCGAATAGAGAAAACTTCGTTTATAACAACAAACTAGAATATTTTGATACAAGAATAACATGATTTATGTGTGCTGTACGGTTACGGTACCAGATGTTTACAACGTTTTTATTAAATATTGAATAAGTAGGTACTGATATTATATCGTTATAAGTACTTACCTAATATTTTTCTTTCATATTATTTTGAAGAAAATTTTCACATCACATTTCACAGTTGATGTTTATTATATTTATTTTACGTTATCGAAGGTTATGTTTTACCAACAATTTTTTTCATGAATTGATACCATATTTTTCTTTTGATGGTGTTTTAATAGTACCTACTCGTACCTATTAAAAATGCTACAATTAAGTATTAATGAAAGGATCATTTTTTACCTACTTTAATTCCATCCCTTTTCAACCTATTTTTACTATTATTCAAGTCGTAAACAACGCAACTATTTGGGTTAACGAAGTTTCAGTATTAAATAGAACGAATGAGGAAAATAATAATACAATGTGAGTGGGGAACAACCGCCTGATCAAACCCTAATTACTTACGCCCTAATGAAAAAAACTCATTTAGGTACGATGATCACGTACGCTTTCACAAAAGCGAGTAATTTCATTGGCATTACTCCGACTTATTTCTGTTTCATCACGAACCATATTTAGGACGCATAAATTAAATTCGTATGAAATACTAAACGAACACGGGTATTGTATATTTAGAATCGAAGTGGTTTCCTAACAATCGATGAATTCATAGTTTGTTTAATCGAAATGCAATCATTGTGCGGTTGTTTGTGTTCTGAAAAAGAAATTTGCGATGATGCAAATCAATTAAAATAATGAATTGATATTTCGCCGACATCAAGCTCAAATAAAAGTAGATTACCTATTAGGTTACTAATATTTTAGTAGGTATTAACTCACTTAGAAAAATAAAATACTTGTCATTGCTCTAACCACTGAATGTTCGCTCGGAACAGTTCTGTTGTTTAACAAAAATACATTTTCTAAAATAAGTCCTAAACACATTTGTAACAAATGAGTACGTTAATATAAAAATTGTAGGTTAAATGATAAATGATTTATTTCTGTAAGTAGGTTTGTACAAACACTTTTACACGTCAATCACATTTTTAAAACTAGATGAGGTCGGCGTTTCCTATCTGACTACTCTGAGAAGAAAGGCCGAAACAAACTCAGAGGTCACAGTCTCTTTTAAAGTCCAGACATAATCTTGGTCAGATTATGTGAAGACCATGTAGATTGGTGCCTGATATGGTCTTTTGAGGAAAGAACCACACAGATTGAGTGGACCTGTCCAGTCAGTGCACGCATTTGTCAGTAATCGTGCAGCTCAACTCCGAATTTAAGGAGCTCAACGATTTGACGAACAATATCAAAGAAAGGACATTTGGTTAGGCCTCATAAGTTACACAAACTGCCAGACTATGATTAATTAAAATTAAGAAAAAATAAAAAATAAAAGAAAGATCCACAAAATCTTCACATTCACAATAATTAAAAATAATATAATACTTTACAAAGTAAATATTCATGTCAATGTTTGAATAAAATGTCAATGTAAATATAAATATAAAAATCCGGAAATAATCTAAGTCAGATCATTTGAGGACCATGTAGATTTCTGTCTGAAATGGTCTTTTGAGGAAAGAACCATACAGATTTGAGTGGACCTGTCCAGTCAGTGCACGCATTTGTCAGTAATCGTGTAGCTCAACTGAGAACTTAAGGAGCTCAACGACTCGACGAACAATACCAAAGAAAGGACATTTGGGTAGGCCGCCTATAGTACTCAAACTGCCAGATAAATAAAAAATATGATCCACATAGTCCTCAAATTCACAATAATTAAAATAATAATAATAATATTATACTTCACAAAGTAAATATTCATGTCACTGTGTAGGTAATAAAATAAATATAATATATAGTAAAAAAAAAAAGTTACCAAAAATAACAAAACTCGTAAGTAAGTAATTTAAAACCAAAAATAAAAAAAATAAATGTAGAAATTGGAGCAGCTCAATCCCAAGCCTTTTTGTCCTCAATGTAATCTTTAATGGTATAAAACGCTTTTTGGCACAACTTACGTTTAATGAATGTTTTGAATTTATTAAGGCTTAGATCTTGTACGTGGCTTGGAAGCTTATTGTAAAAGCGTATACATTGACATCTGAACGAGCCACTTATTTTCTTGAGCCTTGTTGTAGGTACAACAAAGTTTGTTCCTAGTATTTATATTATGGATATCACTGTATTTTTTAAACAATTTTATATTTTTATGTGCGTATAAAAGATTTTCAAAAATATACTGTGAAGGCACAGTCATTACATTTATCTCCTTAAAGGACCATGGGAAGAAACGTCCCCACCCACCAACACGCTTGAGACTAGTGTCATTCGAAGCGTCTGGTGGGTTCGATACTTTTTTACTATGGCGACTCATCTCAGAAGAAGGCTGCCGGCCGTAGTCGAGTCGATGGTCGGCAGCGAGGAGTCCTGGGACGCGGTGGTTTCCTTCCGTGAGACAGTCGTTTTGCAGAAGGTGGCTGCGGAAAGGGAGAGGGAGATCTCTTCCACTCACCCGGCCCGCAGCAGGCGCACCGGGCGTCGGCGGAGGGCGGTAAACGCCCTCTTCCAGCCCCCCTAAATGGGTCCAGGGACGACGGACTCGGGGACGTCCGTCGCCCCTTACACATCAGGACCCGAGGTGGCGGTGCGTAGTGTTCCACGCGCGCCCCTCTTAGACGTCACGGGGGGAGTCAAACACCTCACTCCTCGGGTCATGGGGGGGCCCCTGACCCGAGGAGTCCCGCAATGGCGGGCCAGTCTGGGGTTGCGGAAGATTTTTACGTTCCCGTGACCCCCGGCGAAGGTGTGAGCTGGAACACTGGGGTGGTTTTTAGTCAGTAAGAGTCTGACAGACCCCTCCGCCCGCCCCAGGGCAGAGGTCATCCATGAGGATTTAAAAAAAAATAGGTTAGGTTAGCCGTTTTTTTTTAAGTGTTTTGTACAATTATCCAATCACAAGAATACACAAATGCTGTTCATCATTGAGGAGTTCCATTTGACCTTCAAAATCCAAGATCAAATTATCACTGTTAGGTTAGGTGAGGTTAGGTTATGTTTGGCAAGGATAGGCAATTATAGCTTAGGTTAGGTTAGCTAACAGAAAAGTTTTTTGTTATTACAAAAAAACCCTATTGATTTTGCAATGGAGCAAGACAGTAAGTCTTTCTCGGGATCCCTAAAAACATATTGACACGTATCCTATGACTGTTGGAGGGTGAGGACGGAGTCCATACAAAATCCCCCATGGTCCGAACAGCTCTTTTCTGCAAAACAAAGATAGTCTGAATGTCAGGGGCATTTCCCCACAACAGAATACCGTACGACATTACACTATGAAAATAACTAAAGTACACTAAACGGGCTGTCTCTATGTCAGTTAAATTACGAATTTTTCTAACAGCATATGCTGCGGAGCTTAGTTTTTTTGACAATTTATCTATATGTGGGCCCCACTGAAGCTTAGCATACTGTTTTATCTTCGGGATTCAATTCTTCGCCCTTTATCAACACATTAGTTTTTTCACCTGCCTAACGTGAGGTAGCGTAAACTTAATGCATTTGGTTTTTTTTTTCAATTTTTTTTTTTTCTCGTTCGGTTGTTGTTGAAACGATGAATAATATGACGGACATTCAGGGTTTAGGAACCTAAATAATTTGCATTTCTCTAGCAACTAGATGAATTTTCTTTTTCCCTTAACCACCCCGGTTTAGGAAAAAGAAAATTAGGAAAAGCCGAAATTAGCACGGAAAAATCTGAAAACACGTTTGTCTCACGTGGTAGTAATTGATTAGGTAAAAGATAGATAGATTACCTACTGTCATATCTATTTTCGAATTGCGCTGCAAATAGCGCAGCCATGTCTCATAATATTATCATCTGTCTATTAAATCTAGCTCTCTTACCAGAGAGCTAGATTAACGTTTGATGGTAGTGACGTCATTACCATCTAAACTCACTCAACTTTGCATGTATTGACACCAAAATTTGTATGCAATTGTAAACTCTATTCTCAACCTCTAAGGTTTTAAATTAACATGAAAATTTACTTCAATATTAGCACCCTACTAAAACAGAGATTGATTTTCCCTTCACTTGACCGAAAGGCGAAATCCCAATAAGAGTTATCGATTAGGTAAGTGATGACTGAACATTGAAATCTGATGAAACTGTCAAAGCAATTTCAAAGCCGATGTAATCGAAAAACGTTTAAGATTACTCCAATTCATGTAAAATACATTCATAAAATATGGTACCTACCTAAAGTTTTATGTTTATTATTATTAATACGAGTAGGTTCTTTGATAATAATTACAAAGTAATTAAAATTCTGGATTTATTAATTTTTTGGCTCACTGTATTTTTGTTTGTCTATGGTTTGTTAGTACTGTAGTGTGTTACATAATGTTATTACGTTACCTTAATATTGCAAATTAAATACCCTAATTTACAATAAAATGATTCAACACCTGCATGAATTTCTTTAAAGTATAAAATAAAATCATAGTATTTCACAATAAGTACCTAAAGGAAAGGAAACGCCGACAGCTGACACCATTTTATCAATGACGTCATAATAAAAGAAGGCTTTCAACATGTAATGCATGCTTGCAGTAATATAAATAGAACCGTGACCTCGCTTACTGCTTATCTCATTACAATCCACATTGAAAGGAAAAATAAAACGTTAACAGTGATTTAAAAATAGAACCGCTTTTTACCGCTCGTTGGCTTTACATACGGACGTAGTAGCGCACACTTCAACTCCGGAACGGGCACGAAAATAGAAATTTAGGTACACATATTATACTAAAGCGTTTAGGATTTTTATCATTTCTTTTTTTCCTTGCATACAATTTATAATGGAACGGGTGCGTTTATGGGGAAAGACTTTGTTATCTCTGTTTGAAGTTTCAACTCAGAATCTTAATGAATTTTAGCAGTAAAATCACACCAATAAATTTCTTCCACCCTGAATTTCACGGTTCACTTTTGCCATTTAATTTTGACAAATTGAATCGTGTAATTATAAAAGTGTATCATTCAATATCGAGGATACCTTTGTGCCTGCGCTTTTCAATTAAAATTAATCAATTTGATTGAATCGTATCATTTTGCAATAGTAGACTTCATTATTTTATTCACATCACGTAAAAACTGCCCATCATCATCTGCCTTTTCCCAACTATGTTGGGGTTGGCTTCAAGTCTAATTGGATGCAGCTGAATACCAGTATTTTACATGGAGTGACTGCCTATATGACCTCCACAACGCAGTTACTGGTTAACACGATACCCTTGGTAAGACTGATGGCTGTCAGACTTTCGGGCGTCTAACGACCCGTAACAACTGTCAAAGATCTACAAATGATAGCCGAGACCAACGGCTTAACGTGCTTTCCGAGACACGGAGGGGTCTTGGTATTTAAAGATGGTCACCCATCAACGGACTAACCGCGGCAAGCGTAGCTTAACCTTATCGATCGACCTATGCATCCGTTATTCGAATTCACGGCGTACCGCGCCATTTTTGTTCGATATTGGTATTGCAAAGAAATTTATATAGAAGATTCATATCATGGGTGTAGATAAAATCTTGTATACAACTGTAAATAATTAGGTATTAAAACACGAATGTGGGTTTACCCTATGAATGTGGTTGATACCCTATCTCTATGTGATATCCATCCCTATCTATATGTGATAAAGTGTGATACCTTATTATATAACAGTAGCATAAATAACTATGATGATAAGGAAATCATAATGTGTACAGAACACTTTTTTTCCATATTCCATATGTGAAGACTTCAAAGAACATCTAAGTGCTCGATCAAGTTTCTACAAACATACTGAATACTTTCATACTTAAAGCTCCTTGTGAATGGGCGACAAGTTTGCATCGTGTCGCTTAGAAGAATTCGCGCCAATTTCTTATAATTTATTGCCGTATAACGTCCTCCTTTAATTTATTACATAATAACCGTGCACGAGATATTAGAAACGCCAGATTGTGTATTAAATAGACTTGTAAAAGAAAAATGAGGACAAAAAATATTTAGGACATTACATCCATACTAATATTATACTCTGTCTGTCTTTCTGTCTGTATGTCTGTTTTTATGTTAGGCGCAGGCGAAGCCACGGGCGGAAGCTAGTTTTTAATATAATAAACATAAATTTAATTCAAACTAATCCAACATATTTTAGTCCCAGAAGAAAAAACATGAAGTCATCACAAAAACCATTTAAGATCAGGCAAGATTAGCAAATGTATAAATTGAAGAAGCACCTCAAGAAATATGTCACAGTAGGCGATTAAACCTATCTCAAGATTAGAACCACGGATAACTTTAATGTGAAAACGTATATCTTTATCTTGTCTATTTTATCTTATCTTTAGATATGTTTCTTGCATAATAATATGAAAAGTATGTTGTAACACTGTGCGCAGACTTAATCATCAGGAAGAGGACTTAATCTCTAAGATAGACTCGCTCTGTAAAAACCATTATGGCACAATCAATCTGCCTATCTTTTTCCCAACTATGTTGGGGTTGGCTTCAAGTCTAATTGGATGCAGCTGAATACCAGTATTTTACATGGAGTGACTGCCTATATGACCTCCACAACGCAGTTACTGGTTAACACGATACCCTTGGTAAGACTGATGGCTGTCAGACTTTCGGGCGTCTAACGACCCGTAACAACTGTCAAAGATCTACAAATGATAGCCGAGACCAACGGCTTAACGTGCTTTCCGAGACACGGAGGGGTCTTGGTATTTAAAGATGGTCACCCATCAACGGACTAACCGCGGCAAGCGTAGCTTAACCTTATCGATCGACCTATGCATCCGTTATTACTTAGCCACAAGCCTGTAAAAACTGCCTATCAACCCTTCAAAACCCTTGCACGAAAAGTCCCTAAGGTTCACTACACAATTAGATATGTATATAATCTCTAACTGACCTCATTTCTCTGTGCTTAATTAGTAGGATGGAGCCACAAGTTGAATCCCATTGGGAATGTTCCAGAGATCCATGTTACATACATCCAAGTTTCTGTTTAGAGGAATTATCATTCTAATACAGGAACTGAACGAGTTTTGGCTCAGTAATACGAGGCGAGTTTTCCGCGTCGAATAGTAATTATCAAGGGGGTCGGAATGAGTCGTGTAAATAGTAGGTACGTGTGATATTGAAAGGTGAGTATCGCCTCACCTTTCAGACTTGACATCTGTGCGATCAATAAGTCGAATTCCATTTTTCGAATCAAAATAATTATTTCAAGTAAATTGCCTGGCGAGTCTCGCTTGGATATTGCCGCATCTCGACGGTCGAGGGAGTTTCTCGATCGTCAAGATGCTTCAATATCCTCGTGTAAATGATCCTGAACTTTTCCGTGTCAGTCTTTGTGGCTTTCCGCCACGAGAGAGAAGCTTCCTGCCAGTTTATATATAGAGACTTGTTAAAAGTTTCCTTAAATTAAATCAAATCCTCAGTTCTGTAATTTGATCTAAATTCTCCCAAGCGCATGGAGGATTTAAGTAGTAACACAATTTTCTAGAAAACTTAATTATAGGTTAAAAAAACAACTTAAGTAAATAATACAATGATTGCTTTAGTATAGCACTATATTTTTTTTTTTTTACTTTTATGACTTGCTCCCTAATTGCTTATAGCACTTTCAATTAAAATCCGAGGGTTTTGAAGGAAATTCTTAATCCATTCCTTCGTAAGTTTGAAAAATTCGTCTGATCAACAACGTAAATAACGCACGACACGGATTTTGTCGACGGAAGAATAGACTAAATAATAGACTAATTTTCCGTCGACAAAACCCGTGTGCCGGTTACTATATGTTGTTTTTGTATCACCACAAACAGATGTCCATAAAGACGTAACTATCCAAAAAATATTGCCCTAGTAAAAAATAATCTTAATTTTAAATCAACAGAATATTAAGCTCTGTTTTTTTAGTCTAGTTCATCAATAAATAAATGACACGAGAGTAACAAACACTAACAGCATTTGTAAACGCGATTTATAATTTATGTAGAAAGTTTTTAATTTCAGTGTTTATAATGAAGCTAGACGGTTGACAAACTCAGTGTCGTATACCTCGACTGACCTTTTTACTGTGACCTACCCCAATCCTGTCGGGTGCAAAAAAAAATGAAGTCGTGTGGAAAATACTAATTATTCTCAACTCAATGTATTTTGAAACTCAAGGGACGGGGTGTGGTGGTGATATTGCTATTGCTTTATTTATGTTGAATATTGAGTTAAATAAACTTGTATTCCTACTACAGTACTTACAGTACTTGTATTTTACACACGGTGTCTACATCTCTTATCTACTTTCCTATCGCAGGTGTGCTGGAAAAGATTTCTTTAGAAATAAACATCACCCTTGTACGTTTTTTTCTGTTCTTTTCTTCTTGTCTGTTTATTATGTGTGTACATAAATAGTTAAATAAATAAATACAGTACAGGGTTCCGTACCCAAAGGGTAAAACGATACCCTATTACTAAGGCTTCCTAATGCTGACCGTCCATCTGTCTATCTGTCCGTCCGTCACCAGGCTGTATCTCATGAACCGTGATAGTTAGACAGTTGGAATTTTCACAGATGATGTATTTCTGTTGCCGCTTTAACAACAAATACTAAAAAATAGAATAAAATAAATATTTAAGGGGGCTCCCATACAACAAATGTGATTTTTTTGCCGTTTTAATGGATAATTGTACGGAACCCTTCGTGCGCGAGTCCGACTCGCATTTGGCCGGTTTTTTTAATGTACCTACTGAATATCGTTTGCTTTATTTCTACGTTTTATCCATGTTTCATATTTTAGTATCTACTTGATAAGGTCTTGCGAAAAACTATTATTATAATCAATGTTATCGAGTGAATCTCTAAATTCCCAAAAAGCACATAGCTTTTTGTCAAAGTTTGCCTAGCTTACACTATTATTTACAATTTGTTATAGAGTTACGCTTCTTGCACCCAACGCATTTGTATGTAATAACTTCCTCAATATTGGCATATCCTCCAATAACGGAAAGTCTGGGGAAAGATAAAACCGATAAAACTTTTACTAATAATTTTCCTTGTAACTTTGAGCACAGTTCCATGTGTTCCGGAAACGAGCCCCCTTTTATGGGTCTCTTCACACATCCGCTATCCCTTCAGATTATTGGCGTATTATTAGGACTATAATTACGGTATGTGCTGTGTGTTTGAATATAACAGAAGGATAACGCCCTACTATTATATTATAATAGTAGGGAGTTATCCTTCTTCCTCATATTTTTTTCGTTTTGTATTTTAAGGGAATTGTGTCGGGTCGACCAAAGGAGGACCATACATATCGGGACTCCTCCATGTCTCGGAAAGAACGCTTAAGCTGTTCATCCGAGCTGTCATTTGTAAATCTTCGACCGTCGTTACGGGTAGTCAGAAGTCTGTAAATCTGACAACGAGTCTAGCCAAGAGGGTATTACACTGCCCAGTAACTGGGTTGTTGAGGTCAGATACGCAGGCTCCATGTAAAATACCCTTATTTTACATGGAGCCTGCGTATCTGACCTGTCAGTCAACAATTCCCTTAATATAGGTACATACCTACATCATCTGCCTAGCCTTTTCCCAACTGTGGGGTCAGCTGTCGGTCGACCTGAATGCTGCTAAATACCCTTATTGCCCCAGAGGCAGATGATGTAGGTATGTATATTAAGGGAATTGTTGATTTGACTCTACTAGATATAGGATTAAAAGAGTGTTTCCCTCGCATAAACATCAGAAGATTTATTACGACTTTTAGTCAAGAAAAAGCCCTTAGATGAGGTACCTACAATAATTGCAAACACTTTTCATCGTAAGCCTACGCATCCTTTGTGTAACACACTTTTAAATACAATTCGAAAGATATTGAAGGAAATTGCTAATCCATACTCTAATGTTTGAAAAATAATTATTTCTGCTCAACGTCGTAAATAACGCAATGAATGTTATTAAACGGTCAAAACAAAAGATATTTAAATTGCAAGTGTTACGCAATTATCGCGCTGTATCAGTTCATAGCTGAGCAAAAGTCTCTCAAATCGCAAACCATTTAACTCGATCTTTAACAATATTTTCATCAAGCTGACACCACCCTTCAAAAATCATTGCTCCACCTAGCCTGGACGTCCGACATTACGTTTACCGATCCGTCTTCACTCAAGAACACTTTTACCCTACGATCATTGATTCTACGGTTAATATAGCCGCCTCATTGCCACTTCAGCTTGCTTATTCTGTGGGCTATGTCGACTCTCTGGTTTTCTAGTGGTACTCTGTTAACAGTAAAGTAATCCTAAATATAGACTCTTCATAGAACCGCCAACTCACAAATTCTCAATTTCGACTGAAGTATCTGCGTCCTCAACTTTTTCTTCGAGAGGATTTCTAAGGTTATTTTTTATTTACCGACTTTAAATACCTAATAATGGCTGCGTCAGCGAACAGTATTCGCGTAGCTGAGTTTTGGGCCAAACTAAATACTAAGGTTAGATATTTTTCCGTGCTATTTTTCCCAGCGACACGTTATGAAGAATATCGACTTTAAATAAGAACTATTTACCAGGGACTTCAAAAGTTACTCAAAATAGAGTTAAGATAATGTTACGTAATAGCGTTATGTAACGTTAAATAGTTCCAGTAACCATTTAAGAACTTATTTCTTGGCATTATAACGAAAATCTATCGAAACTAAATCTTCAACTATTAATTAGAACGGTAGAAATTATCGTTACTAGAACTATATTTTAACGTTCAAGTCCCTGCTATTTATGTTGTTATTGACATTCAGTTCATCTTCATTGCTTTTACAACGGAACCAAAAAAAAATCATCACCGTAAAGACTTCCGCATTATTGGGAATGGGAACTCGCTTATACCTATCTATGAAAATTATTCATTCAGGTAATAATAAAAAAGGGATAGACCAGGCTACGTTAAACGAAGTGACGGAAAAAATAAACTTGGAAACATAAAAGGATAAAATCCTATGTTAAAACCGTATCCTCTCTCCTCTCCGCACTTGAACCACAAACAAAGCAGCACAATGACGCGTCTAACTAATGAACAGCTGAAGTGGAACCCGGAATGTTTCCCAGAAAAGAGATTCATTACTCGAGTAACTTTATATTGCATAGAAATAGCGCTGCGGCCGCTTTTCTAATTTTATTCCAGCGATGTAGCGGCTACCGGGGAAGAGATACAATTATGGACGATTGGGACAATGAATTTTTATCGTGTTTGTAATAAAATGATGGATTTTAAACTCGGTAGACTGTATTGAATTTCCCTTAACGAACTGCTCTTCAAAATGTCTACATCAGGTTTTTAGAAAAGAAAATAGACCAGGAGCTTCGTTCGCAATCAACTCTGACTATAGATCTCAATATGTATATTGTACATAGTAATACCTATCTAACTGTATAATGTATTATACTATCGTCGCGTTGTCGGTCTGCAAGTAAACGAGGAATATTTATTTTATTTTTATCTGCTATAAAACGACTATAGTATTTTTTATATGGTGGACATGTGGTACTTTTGCGATTTTGTGGCATATAAAATACCAAAAATAGCTTGCTATAACAAACTTTTTGCGATCAATTTTGTGGCATCTGCAGTCAATGTTTTTAAGTATTGTATATAACTACAGTATGATACATTTAAACGACGTGTTTACGAACGTCTTTATGGTGATTTGTAGAAAGTTTCTTCGGAATTAACGCTTTTTTTCCGTCTCAATAAAAAAAAAAGGAAACAAGTAAAACGATGATACTTGAACACTTTAGAATCATTTTTGAGGTATCGACAATTTTTAATTTATTTAGCCTCGTCTTTTCTATATTTAAATTCAATGATCAAATTTCTGCTACGTAGGTAAAAGTAGGACCGTTTTTCTCAGAATTCGATTCACGCCTGCTCACCTCCGCCGTGAAACCATAGCAGCGAAACCGCAGTTCAATTGAACGGACTCGCGTCATATTCCGCTACTCTCATCCGATTCGAGTAGCTTGTACTACCCGCCTCAATTTGACATTTTATTTCGCGTAATAGCGTGTCTTAACATAATGGTCCTAATCTTTTTGTAGATTGTATCTGAAGACATCTTTTTTTAACAAACAATATTATATTGTATTTTATACTGTTTTTTTGCCTTTTTTTCCAGTTGCTCGAGAGAAAATTTAGAGACGTGAGCAGTTGTGCCGAGTAAAATAAGGTAAGCTTATTTAGTTGTAAGTACTTTTCGTAGCAATAAAGCCCTCCGCCGCGTCTGTCTGTCTGTCTGTCTGTTCGCGATAAACTCAAAAACTACTGCACCGATTTTCATGCTATTTTCACCAATGGATAGAGTGGTTCTCGAGGAAAGCTTAAGTGTATAATAATAAATGACATCCACGTGGGCGAAGACGCAGGCATCAGCTAGTTAATAAAATAATTGCCGTCATTGTGTCTTCGTAGGAATTAAAACTATTACATCATAGTGTAGGTAGTAGACCATTGAATATGGTAAACCTAAGAAGTTGTAATTTCCAGTTATATATAAGTAGTTATCTATAGTTTCCCAGAAAAGCAGTGGCCGTCACATAACGGCCGCAGTATTTGTGAACCCCAGTTTTAATTAAGAAAACGGCGTTAGAAATGTTTCTTCTGACGCTTAACGGTTTTAGCAAAGTTCTCTTTGATTTTCAATAATTTCAAAACCCGAATTTCAGCTCGGAGGAAACAGTTTGAACAATAAGTTAACAAATTGCACTGTTTGCTTCGAATTTAAATTGGCAGTCATCAATTTAACTACTTACTCCAATAAACATTGTTTGGTATTTTCACTCGGAAATATTTAGCAAAATGTAGTCAAAGTTAGTAGCTGCACCTGTATATTATGTAGGTGACGATTCATTTAAAATTAACGCCGAATATTGGAAGGTAGTTTACAAAGTATGGTTCGGAGTGAATTATTTGGTGCTGAGAACTAATTAGCAGGTAACGGTAAATTATAGGCACCATGTGTGAAATGTAGACGTATAAATTACATTTAGTTCTACGGCGACTTCTGACTTTGGCAATTGGGTTATTAGAAAACGCGGTAACAATTTTCGTTACTTGCAAGCTGTTTAATTCCATATGACTTTCGTACCTGACTTGCAAGTATCAAAGACGAATGAAAAAAAATGTGATAGACATGTGGCTATTAAATTAAAGTATGTAACGACACATATCAATTGTCTTCCAAAAAAGCCCTTCAAATCTCCAGTAAATAATGAACATATACCTAAGTCATCGATACGAGAACGGTATAGCGGTAATTTAAACTTCCTACGTATTTTACTTTACCACATAATGACACAAAACAATAGAGTATGTAGCAACGTAATTTCTATAGAATAAATGTCAGGATTAAACTGACTGTGACGGACAAGGGATAAATTTATAGAGGTTACTGAGAGCCTGAAAGGATCCGGACACATTACGAATGGTATAGATTCGTGTTCTCCAGAATAAATAGCAGCCTGTCGATCCACTTTCAATGAAGTTCAAGTCAATTTAGGATAAGAAGCCATTTTGATATTCTGTAATTAAATAAAAAATGGTGTATAAATAAAGGTTTTTCAATCACTAATCAAATCAGCCTATCGATGCCACTGCTGGACATATAGGGTTTCCCAGGTAACGCCACAACACCCTGTCTTTCGCCATCCGCATTCAGTACATTAAAGTTTTTACTGTTGCCAAAAACCACATCTTTTACACACCAAATTATAGTACTTAAACCCATTGAAAGTTTTACAAACACTGTTTTCTTTTACTTGCAACGTAAAAGATAAAACCTAGAGCTAATAGCATCAGAGATGCCTACTGGAAGCACTTATCTTCCTTACTTAAGTGGTTTCTTTTATTTAAGATACAAAAAAAGTCTCTATTTAGACACTGCTTCTTATAAAAACTGTTTTACGTCTAGAAACGTATGGAACCATCATCAAATATGTATGAAAGGCCCACTTGGGCCTGTTGTTTGGGTAAAATATTACACCAGGTGTTTTATTTACTGTTTCTGAAGTACGTACGTCGTAAGGCTTATTTTCGTGATTAATTATTATTTTTTCGACGTACACTCAGTCGGTTTTATGAGTGCTATAGCGTCATAAACACTTTTACTTGGAGCGTGATTTCATTTTTGTATTCACGTTTTGAAAAAGAAGAAAACTTTGATTGTGTTTTATCTTAGGATTGTATAGAGTTTATTCAACGTAGGTAATTATCATGTTTTACATTCTAATACACCAGTTTCGTTCCTTCATCAGTGTCTGCCTAGCCGTTTCCATCCAGACTAACCAGAAGCAGCTGAATGTATTTTACATGGAGTTTCATATGATCACTATGCCGCATTCAATGTTTAAATTATAAATTGATTAACAACAAAGAAAACTTGTCTTCAAAGAATTCATCAATTATATTTAATCATTTCTTCACAGTGGAATAACAAAATATCAGTTTTCAAAAGTCACTCAAATTAACAAACACTATGTCTACAACTCAACCTTATTTAACGACAACGCAAACTACCCTTCAAAGAATTCATCAATGTTATTTAACCATTTCTCATTGCGCCGACCCCAAATAAATTGGGATACCTACGGGTAGGAGAATGATGATGATCATTTAACCATTTCTTCACAATGAAATAACTCATCTGTATAAACAGCTTTCAAAAGTCACTCAAAAGAATACTCACTACACAATACAACCCTTTTTAATATAAATGCAGATAGGAAATCATTTGCTCGAGAACATTCGAGTGACGTTCAAACACTTTGAATTGAGCAATGAGGTAACCACTGACTGTTTGTGTTGAGACGATTGTGATTGATATTTCCGGAGTACTCGTATTATTATTAACATTGCTTTTTCTTTGTATTTTGGAGTAGTCAATGATCAAAAGATCAATCATAATTTTCAGTATAATAGTTTGAATTGAAGGTTGTAGAGCCTGTATTAAGTGATATTTGGATACATCGTAGATAGTTAGGTATTTATGTAATATGGGTGTTAAATTTTGTTTGTATGTTATCAATAAGTATTCTTTATCTATATCCTTACATTTATAAAACAAAGCCTTCCGCCGCTTCTCTCTGTCGTCCTGTTAGCGATAAACTCAAAAACTACTGCACCGATTTTCGCGCTGTTTTCACCAATGGTTATAGTGTTCTCGAGGAAGGTTTTAGTTTATAATAACCGATATCCACGTGGAAACAGCTAGTATGTATATATAGTATTTTTATAAAAAAGTCGCTTTTTGTGTCTCGTATGATCGCGTTGTTCTTCTCAACTACGGAGATTTTGATGCGGGTTTTACGATCATTTAGATAATGTATTCCAGAAGGTTTATGTGTATAACACCTTTAAAACTTACATAAAAAAAGATTTCTCGATGTTTTATCTAGAAGTGAAAACTTTGCGAAGCCCGCGGCGGATCGTTAGTATTTCAATAAAACTTTAGAAGCCTACAGCCAACAGCAACATGGTCAGGGCTTAAAGAAGAGCCTTCCAACAATACGAGTCGGTTTCAAGTGTTCCGCATTCTGCTTCAAGCCCTTGACCCAACTTCCTAACGAGAGACTCTTCAGGTGATGGTCAAAGTTCTTGACAATGAAACCATTGTTGTTATTTAATTAGAACTTTATTGTCAGAACAATAAAGCGCTTTTTAGTGACATAGTTATTTAAACAAAATGACGTGTTATGAAGAAATAAAAATAAAAATAAATAAGACTCCTGCGATCATTGTGCCGATAGTCGTATCAGCCAATGGCTTAATTGCCAAGAGCCTCGACCAACACCTAAGGAGGCTCTCGTTGGGCAGCTGGATTAAGGGCTTGATTCAGAAAGCTGTACTCCTGGACACGGCTCGCATCGTTAGGAGGTTCCTCTCTCTGAAGCCCTGACCGCCGGTAGCTTGGACCCTGTTCCCGATACCGGTGGGCTACTATTTTTTATATTTTTAAATGTTTTATATAATTTTTTAGTCTAATATTTAAAAATATAATTTATAAGTATGAAAAATGAAATAAAGAAATAATAAGAAAAATAATCAATGGTTTTTTATTTGTTTAACTGACTTCAAAAAAGGAGGAGGTTATCAATTCGTCTGTATTTCTTTAATTTTTTTTATTGATACTTTTTGACAGAATGGTTCACACAGGATTCGGCTCTGCTTGCCATAATTATTGAAAAAAATTATAGGATAGCTGAGCCGACTTGAACATAACTGGCAAATTTGGGTGCACACACACCTGTACCTCCGCGTAATAAGGACCTTATGTAATATATAATGTTAAAAACTGAACAGCATAAAAAATAATAAACAAAAACGAGTATCTGGATGTAATCTTCAGCGGATGAACCGTAAGAGGGGAAGCGACAAACTAATATCCTACCACAAATGGAAATATTGCTTCATTATGACAAAGACATTTTCAAATAATTCTGTGACTATGAAACAAATGAGGTGAAAGTAGAACCAAAATGTGGCGATGGATTCAAATAAACTTTGCCTTTGTAGCCTATGTTAAGGGTAGTGCTCTATCAGTAAAGTTTGTTTCTATACAGGGTATATTATTAAGATAATTAGCGAAACTCCGCAGACGTCATGCGTAAGCCCCATAATATCTTCTTCATACATATTAAGTCATCATGATTGTGCATAGCCTTTTCCCAACTATGTTGGGGTCGGCTTCCAGTCTAACTGGATACAGCTGAATACCAGTATGTTATATGGAGCGACAGCCTATCTGACCTCCACAACCCAACAACAACTTAACAACTGGGTAATATGATACCCCATGGCAAAACTGGTTGTCAGACTTTCGGGCTTCTGACGACCCGTAACAACTGTCAAAGATCGACCAATGACAGCCGGACCAACGGCTTAATGTGCCTTCCGAGGCACGGGGGAGTCTCAGTATGTAAAGATGGTCACCCATCCACTGACCAACCTCGGCAAGCGTAGCCTAGCGTCGATGGATCGACCCGTTCGGCTGTTATTACTTAGCCACGAGCTCCTCCGTACATCCCTACCTCCTTCTTCTACTTTCCCCTTCTTCTTTCTTCCTTCATACATCGTATGTGTAAGAAGTTAAAAAAATATTTTAATAAAAATATCTTCAAATTTTTTTTTTTTGTTAATCATGTTTAGTTATCGATAGCCATCATGTCTACGAGTTTCGCTAATTACTTTAATTTGACCTTCTAGATTCAACGATTCTATGAAGTTCCAAACAAAAGCTTTCGCAAAGCCCTCGATTCTCTAAGTTATTAGCAGTTTAGCGGTAAATGATCGTAGGACCTACCTACCTACCAACTTATAGTTCCTAGGATTCATAAAGCAAATATTGAATAACAAAGCAAATTCGAATGGCACTAAAACCACAGAATATTTATAAGTAACAGTTTTATGTTCTTCATAGAAAACAGCCAAAACGACGCACTTCGAAATATTACGCAACAATATCGAATGCGCGCAATTACGCATGGACGCGGAAGGTTTATCTACCTAGCGGCCACTGGTAATTATTTCAAGGTCTCTGTCGAGATACAATACTGTTCCTTATTTATACTGTGCTAAAACTAACTTGACTCTCTTAATTCTTAGAACTTGAGACTCGAATTTGAATTTGACTCCAAGCTAAATAATTTAATATCTTTACCTCCTATTATAAAATATGCTCATTAATTCTTTGCTGTGAATTAAAGTAGATTTCATTTCATTGTTTCATTAATAATTGAAAATATCTGTAATAAAAGATTACTAAGTTTCATGGATTCGTCTGGATTTATTCGGAGCTTATTGAAACTCGTCCTAGAGTAGACTAAGTATATAATTTGTGTCTATCTTTTAGAGAAATATTCACCTCATTTAATACAAAATACCTTGACTATCCAATCATAGAATGGCTGAACACAATAAAAGACCAATATAATGAAATTCGTATCAAAATCAACTGGGACGTTCATTGTTCAATGAATCGCGAATTTGTTAACTAATTCAGTTCGTTTCCAAAGTCCACTTCTTATTATAAAAGTCGAGATTTCTCTCGACTGAATAGATCAATAAGAAAGTTTTGAACAAAATTTAAAAACAGTTCAACTCGAATGTTCTAATTACGGAGGTGAGAGAGTTTTCACATCGTTATTTTATGAAACCTCGGAGTTTGGATAACTTTTGTTGAAGTGCGCTTTAATACTTGAACGTGGTCGAACCATTTTATTTTGAAACGAGTTTTTGTTTATTTATGGAAATAATTTTTCTGTTATAATTTAAAACCTATTATATAATAGGTACTAATAAAATAATGTTGCCCCCTTCAGGTTTTAAATTATAACAGAAAAAATATTTCCATAAATAAACAAAGGTAGAAGATGGAATTAAAACTCAGAATGTTTTTGATCATCGAAAGCCTAAAAAAAACAACATTCATTTGCAATTGAATCTGGGGATCATTTACTTCTTTGACCCTGGAGTACCTACTAATTATCACATAAGAGGGCGCATGCAGTTGATTTTTTTGTTAATTTGAAATTGCGGGGAAGCATTGGGTTGTACGTTCGTGCCAACTCAGGGTAACCTGTAGCGCTATAATTATATTATGCTAGCATCAGTGAAATGACAGACCACTTGAAGCTCACTTCACCTAAGTTTTCACGGTGAGATCTTTACAGAATAGATTGGCTGTAACGCGTTAGACGGTGATCCGACGGCGGCGTCAATCTAGATTTCACCGCTACCGAGATATTGACGCCTTATTATTGATTGTAAAGGA
The DNA here is from genome assembly GCA_947522985.1 of Lithophane socia. NCBI lineage: Eukaryota > Metazoa > Arthropoda > Insecta > Lepidoptera > Noctuidae > Lithophane > Lithophane socia. The sequence goes on from OX383267.1 coordinate 7,587,673, forward strand.
GATGGATAACGCTCTCATACAAGCTTCGCTGAGAAATTGACACAAATGAAACAAAATGTAATAAGAAGCTTCAATAGTGTTTCATAGCCCTGTTGAATTTTGTTAGCCGTATTGTACAGCTCTATAAAATAGCCTCCCAGGCGATCATTTATCGCCTGGGAGGCGAGGAGATGAAGCGCCGGGGCGTAACTCCGCTGCCGCGAGAAGTCGCGGCACAGCGGACAGAACTCCGGCAGGATCTCATGGTGGCTTGGAGAGTGCGATTGTCGCAACCCAGTGCTGGGCACGCCACAATTGCGGCGATAAGTCCCCTCTTTGAGGAGTGGCTAGAGAGGCGCCACGGCGTCCTCACCTTCCGCCTGACACAGGTCCTCACCGGACACGGTTGCTTCGGGAGGTTCCTGTTTCGTATAAGGCGGGAGGAAACGCCCGGGTGTCACCACTGTGTGGATCGCCCGGAGGACACGGTGGAGCATACGGTGGAGGTCTGCCCCGCTTGGGCGGAGCCCCGCCGTGTCCTCTTGGAGGCGATTGGCGGCGGTGAACTCTCGCGTCCGGCTCTGGTTTAGGCCATGGTACGGAGCGAGAGGGCATGGGAAGCAGTCACCTCCTTCTGCGAAGCAGTAATGCTCGCGAAGGAGGAGGCGGAACGCGTGAGGGAGAGGCAAAGTTTGCGCCCTCACGCCCCTAACCGCCGCCGCCGCTGGAGACGCCCTGGGCGTCGGGAATCCCAGGCGGATTCCCGGCCACCATAGGCGCGGGCTTGCGGACGGCGAGCAATGGGTAGCTCGCCGTCCGATCAGGACCAGGCCCGGGTCGATGGCGCGTCGTGTTCCACGCGCGCCTCAAAGAGATGTCAGCACAATTGGCGGGGTCCGCTAGGACCGATGCCTGCCAGGGTTGCGGGTTAGTCCGAAAGGGATACCGGGACCTTGGCAACAGGCACAGGAAGGAACACGGGTGGGTTTTAGTCAGTAAAAGTCTGACACGCCCTTCCGCTCCACCCAGAGCGGGAGAAGTCATTGGATCAACTTTATCTAATAAATTCAGTTTCTAACCTGAAACTGAATTAATTAGTTAAGCAATCTGAGTTGAAGATAATATAATGTTTCAAGATTAATTTGACTCTCAGTTAAATTTAGATATTTATAGATAACTTTGAATTATGATTAATGCAAATATTATTACAACCATAGAACGAGGTATAGATAGACTTTACATTTAGGGTTTAGTTAGAATAAGACGCTAATCAACGATAATTCTAATACATAACATATAACCCCGAAGGGTTAGGCAAATATTAATTCTTATACCTACCTAACTTATTATGTTTATAATCATCATTATGTAGCTGAATGATGTCCAATGCTGGATATAGGACTCCCCTAAGCATCAGTGTAACAACATCAACGTATAAATAAACTGATTCGAAATTCAAACATTTAAATCACTGTAAGGATGAATGCCAGTACTAACTCTCCCCTAATTTACGTCTTTATAGGCAATAAACATAATACTAAGTTGTTTGTTTTATTGTAGCCCAGATCCCGTTTCAAACAATGTATTAAGACGTACCATTTGTTCCGTTTGATTCAAGATGTTAATCGCGATTGATTTTATTACACAAGAAAGATACGTTAAGCAGTTAATGTTAAAATATCATTAAACATTAAGCTGTTTAACGTATCTTTTACGTGACGTATTCAGAAGCGATTTCTTCCCTTTTCTTGAAAATTAAAGATTAGTAGGATGGAAGATCACGATTTACCTTGTGTTTTTAGGTAAGTACAACTAAAGGATTACTATATAACCCGATAACTAACTTCTTGAGTCGGGCCGTCAATCCTTTCTTTATTATAATTTGAATTTGGAATATATATTCACGATTACTGGTTCTTTCTACATTGTTTTCACATGTATATTTTCTAATATTTTGGTTTTAAAAGAGTGTATGAAGTTTCTTCCCCGTTCTCCTTCATAGAAACCAATTATATGTTTTGGAATGGGCAACTAGCTTAATGTTTCTGATTGACCGACTCCTTGATAATTCAAAAGTGCCTGTAATTGGTTTCAATGAAATAAATGATTTGAGTTTGAGGAAAGCCTCATCCATTTGTCTTGTAGAGTCGAGTCCACCCATCTGTATGCAAGTGCGGAGAGTATGGCAAGATTTATTTTGTCCAAAATGGATGCACCACGGCTCCATTTCAAGTGCAGGCCAATCCAAATAAATCGTTCTTATTCTAAAAGAAAGCCTTCAAGATTCACATACGAGATTCTGCTACTAAATTAACTTCAAATTACATAGGACGTGGAAAAATGTAACTGATTTGCATTCCTTCCCAACATAAAGTGTAAGGTACCAAATTACGAGATAGAACTCGCTTGGCTCAAAGAAATATTGGGTCTCTTTGCTAAGCTTTATGGTAAGGTGGAATAAAAAGGGGTTGAGCGTCCCTGTTTTAAATAATAAATGTATTTCACGCCGAGAAAGCCTGCATCTCACTGTTTCGTGTAATTTAAGTTGGGTATGCCGTAAATATTCGTGTTTTAGTTCCCTCATAGTTTTGAAATTCATATTTAAAATTCATTTTTATTTTAATGAATTTCTGAGCCCTTGAAGAGGATGCCCATGAATTCACCCAGTAGCTAGAAGCTGGCATTGACATTAAGGTCCATAAATAGACGTATTATATAACAGTATCAATACTTGTTTGATACTTGTTGGTGGCATTAGGCTCACCCCCTATTACATGGAACATAAACATAATAAAAAAAAGAAAGCACAAACAAAACGCACATTACAATAAAAAATACAAAAAATACACACATACAGAGCAGCCAAAACCTCTTAACAGCCATGCCAGCCCTAAACTAGCGAAATTAATGTGAATGTAGGTTTGTGTACACACAAAGCTGCCTATCCCATCGAGGTATACAGGCGTTATGGTATATTAGTAAGAAAAGAGAAATAATACTCCTCAATTATTATCACGCACGATTTATTTTGATTCGCCAAATTATTTCTGTATCGTCACCGCCGCAGACGTGTTTTCTGACAAGAATTACGTGATCTAATTATTTTGCGGATTCGAAATTATCGCTTGACGTCACTGTTGTACATACATCTAGAAATATAGATAGCTTTCTTGTACCTTATTACCAAATCTACGTTTATTTGTTCTGGAAATATTATGTCATACGTTAGTAATTATCTATTTAACTGCTTATAGCGTTAAGAAAACCTACAGATTTTTCAATCGCGATCTCTCAAATGAAGTTACTAGGTTTTCTTATTGAAAAAGTTATAACCCAGAATTCTTACTTTGCAAACATTCCTATTTTTTTTTTTCTAATATCTGTATTCAAAAACTTTTCCAACTTTCAAATGTATGGAATGTGTGAATTTGTAAAGGAAGGTATTCACTTATGGCAAATATCGCAAATCTATCTATCTATATAAATTAAAAAACCGGCCACGTGTAGTTGAGATGAATCACTATCATTTTTCACAAAACAACCATTTAGCTGGCTGGGTGGACTATTAATCAAAGCACTTTAAAGGTTATTATTGCGCAAATGGATTCCTGAAAACAGCGCAATTTCAAACTAAATAGCCATAATACCTTTCTTCAAGGTACGGCCTAATCTCAAACTATTTAAAACTCACTAGCAAGTTGTTTTTTAATCTAAAAATAAAATAACTTAGTTTCACGAAAGCGATACAATTATAGTGAGACACCAGTGAATATTAGGTGATAAAGAAATCTGTAGAAACAGCTGCGGGCGTCGATACTATCGTAAAATGAAAGAGTACGTGGAACCTTGTCTTCAGTCCAGCGGGATGGAAAATTGGACAGGACACGACTTATCTCTCTCAAAGGACGTGTGATGTTTGAAGAATCTGTTCTATTTCGGTTTAGATTGTTTCGTAAATGTGACAAACGGAAGATTTATTGCCCCAAAACATTTTTTTGTCGCTCACAATTCTAGTGTTGTGCTAATTTGAGATTTTCGACAAAATAATTTTTTGAACCCTACCGCGATTCAGAAGATTTTCTCTTCGTTTGATCAACAGTTTTTAAGTAAGATTTAGGAAATAAAAGAAATTGGTTATCAACGACATACAAGACTGCGTTATTACTCTTGAAAATTAGGATTACCGTCTGATTAAATTAATGGATCGTTCCGAAGTTAAATGGTCTAAGAGACATTTTCCGGGAAAATACTGTTATTCCGACCACTCCTTTTAGATTAAGAGTTTTCATTATTTAATTGAAATTGGTTTAGGTAACTGAATTTCTGTACACCAGCATGATATTCACGAGCAAATATCAAATTCCTCACTGATTTCCATTGAATTCCATTCAAGCATTAATTAATTACGTAAACTTGATTCATCATTAGTTCTACTTACTAAACTATCAATGCTTGAACAACAAAGTTGTAAATGCCAAGTTCGTTTCATGTTAGCAATGACAACAGTTTTTAGAGGCAAAGAGGTATATAATTTGAAACAGAATTTTGTTTTATCAGCCTGGAATGACCCTGGATGCAGAAGGCGGAGAAACTGGATGCAATAGGCTGAATTGAAGACTTATTTACTCTACACTCAAAAAAAGAAAACTCAAATCAACATGGAGTGTAAGCGCCATATTTTTTTCTGACGTATTAACAACAACGATTTGCATTTGTTTTTTTTTTCACGCCTTACTAACTAGATAACGAAAGAAAAAAGCTACACAATAACAAACAATCTAGAACGTTTTTCTTAAACCAGAAAGTGAGAAACTGTAAACTGAAAGTAAAGCAATCGCTGTTCACAAAGTTATCTTCGAAAGTCACTCAGGTGCTATTCATTCGGCATTTGAATAAATTTTGTTGCAACTATGTGACTTTAGAGAGGAATATTATCACTGCATCTGAAATTTGGTTTATTTTCATTTTCATTTGTATAACCCTGGCTTTATTTTATTTTTTTTGCTTTTAATAATTTAACCAAAACTGCACCAAGTAGTATTTATACATTAAACATATTATCTCAATAAAAAATGCATTATAATAAAACTAGATTTGCGACAGTTTAAATTACGAGAACAAGGGGCCAAGTCTACTAATTTACAAACGTGTCAGTGGTCTCACAATATCAGTTTTTGACATTTATTTTGTATGGCATATCTGTCAAAACTAATCATTGTGAGATACTGTTTGTAAACTAGTAGACATGGCCCCCTAGTCTTCTAGTTGATGTTCATAGTGATTGTTCGATCCAACATTCAATACACTGAAAATATCTGGAATTCTATTATAAGATTTGTAAGGTAGCTCAGATTGCAACCGTTCAACTTCTCTCAGTAATGTAATGGGAATGTCATTTTCAGTTTTCACTCTCTACGTGAGTTTCAAACCAATGCAATGGATGGTCTCAGTTTGATGTTTTATTTTTCGTCTTGGCCAAAAGATTACATACTTTATAGGACACGATTGAAAACTAAGTTTGTTATTACAGCAAATTTTCGGTCATTTTATTAGTTATTTTTAAAATATTTACATACTTCTCAAATTGATATAATTCTTTGAAATCGAAGTTATTATTTTAGGTTATGTTATTATGTAGGTATTCAATTTACACTGTCCGAATTCAGTGACAAAGTATCATTTATGTCTTCAGTGATTGAATACAGTTTTTTAGCTATCTGCATATTTAAACTACTTTATTTCTATGTGATAAATGTGTTTTCTTTTACGGTTTTTTTTTTCAATTGTAGTACAACAACTAGTCTTTGCTGTTTTTATTTATTTATAGAAACAAAGTCTGCGAAGAGATTTTTCTAGAAATTGTTAAATTATTATGTTTTTCTTTTTCCCAGCGATGTGTAGTTTCTTCTCAACTTCCTCTTTTAAGTTTCTCAAGAAAGGAACTATTTTATCAAAAGAATGATTACGCAGAGTTAGCTTTTTCAAAAAATACCTTACACCAAAAGACGGATCACTGACTAGTGAAAATATTGGGATAATCTAGTTTCAAGTATCTTGAGTACGTTGTGTAATTCAATTGGGTACGATATTTTTCGTTTGCCGCGAATTCTTTGTTGGCTTCAGGTAATGACTTATCCCTTTACTAGCCTAGCTTGTTGTAAGCTTGTGTCGAATTATTTCAAGAAAAACTTTTTGGGCAGCCCCTATTTTTATTTCGAAACTGAATTCCACAGTCAACAGAATGTTTTTAACATGGAGCTATAATTTTATTTAATAATTTAAATGTACAGTTTCTGAAAACTAAAATAAAACATTAGAAATAAAACTATATGCTTCGATAAAATCAATGTGCGTACTATTATTTTACTAGTTAGATACGAGACCAATCTGGCATTTTTCAACAAAACTAACGAAGTCAAACCATGAAAATATTCTTCCATCTTTAAGCCATTACCATTTTACATTATTCATAGGGTATTTAATTCTTTTATCAAGCTGTCCAACCGAGCTGTCTTTCAATCGAATGTCATCAAGTGATTTAACCGTCGAACACCCATTTACATACATTTACGACCACAATGGACTTTATGGATCGAACCACAGAGCACGGAATCGCCGCGCAGGCCGCGTCTAGAGACGGCAGTACTAATAAAGTTGATGGTGATGAAACTGGGTTGAGCACTTGACTTCTGTAACGGAACACCTTCAAAACCGTCAGATTCTATACGTCATTTGTGTCATAGTGCGAATAAGGCCAGGGCCACGATATAGGGCAGTGCGTCTTGCGACGCGGGGCTTGTGAGAGAAGAGCGGCGCAGGAACATTCTTGCGCCGCTCTTCTCTCCTCAAGTCGCACCAAAGCAAGTCATGGCACGCTCTAAATAACTTCTAACATTTGTTCTCGCTGCGGTCGCAAACGCAAGACGCAGGTCGTGCGAGTGGTGATATCGTGGCCAAGGGGTAAGGGGCGGACATTGCGACGCGCGCGCGTCACCGGATTCCGTAATCGTAACGTCCGTAACGTCGCTCCGCAAGTCGCATCGCGGTAACTCGTAGCATGCTCTAAACCACTTTTTTCATTTGTGTATGACGCTGACACGCATGTGTTGTACGAGTATGGAAAGTGTTGATGACGCCTCTAGCAGGCAGCGCAGCGGCCGCCGAGACGGCTCCGAGTTCTGTGGATCAAACCTTGAAAATATTGGAGGCAGGAAATGTTACATTTACATATTCAGTCAGGGACGATCAAAGAAGAAAGGGATAGTTGAAAGGTGGTATATTGATGAAGGAATCTATTAACGTTATTGTGGGTGAAAATTTCTTTTTAGTCTTTTCTTTTTTGTGTCTGGAGTTAGACTCGTCTTTTCGGAACATAATGATTTTCACAAACCTTAATACTTTTTGTAAAATGTAATAAAAGATCGCAAAATACAAAGATACTTTGGCACGAATGACATGCGATTTTATAAAAAATACTTTGCATCTACTTACTTTGTGGTTACCAAAGAGTACCTTTTAGGCACCCCATCACTGTTGTAAGCTGCCAAACAATGTTTCTCTCATTTTTCCTTATGCCTTTCCTTCGAGAATATTTGTCACAGAAATTCTACTTTAGCCACAAAATTTTCTCTTTGCTTAAAATAAAGAGCCGAAAATTCCCTGATTATCACCGTATGAGCTACAAATCATAAAATCCCACTTAGGCAGATTATTATGCCCATATTGGACTTATTATTTGCTTTCACTCGGTTTTATTACTTGGCTGTATACATCTCTCTAATTCAATTAGATCTATCGACCACCCGCCGTGCACTGAGTGATGTTGACTAATTTGATAAGCGAACTTTATTTGTTGTGATTGAATCATTTTCTTTTATTGCTTTTTATCGTTTAATAGATTTTGGTAAATAAAAACTTTGAGATTTTATGTGAAATTAAATAAATTACTACTGATTGAACAATTATGGCTTGGACTGGCGAGTAATGCGTCCAGAGTTCTATTTTGCATTCATACGCTTTTGTACTTTCGACATGGACCCTCTATATAATTTAGTTCCGCAGAGATTGGTATCTCTGTTATAAAAACAAAATCACACAGTCGCAAACAAATACGATGTTTGGCAAAATAATTATAATACCGCACATGTTGCTTTATTTGCTATGCAAATACAGCACCCTTTTCTTTATGCAGGTTGTGGGGAAACAATCAAATTATGTACCTACGTGGGGCAGTTATTTTCTTAATAAAATTCACTATGCTTGCTGTTTATTGCGTTTCGACATATGAATTTTGCCAGCAATTCAATATCACACATGCAATTGCGTCGTAACCTAAACGAATACCATTTTTAATGTACCTGATAAAAGTCGAATTTTATTGTGATGTCGAGAGATGACAATTACACAGGCAGATTTTTTCTGAAATTAAAGTTTTCGTACGTCGAACATTCTGCAACACATGACACATAAAATTGCGCTATCGTTATTTACATGTCATTGCTTATTTTATTTGAACGTAGCTCCGTCGGCGTCGGTTCGAGGTAGTAGTGTAGCGGTGCAACAAAAATAAAATGTCCAATTTTTGAACACCTCTGTAACATGCAAATGCTTCTTGGCACGAATACATCTTTGTTTTGACTGTTCTACCTACTATGCTATGTACAATGTACATATTACCTGCCATACTTTGCATGTTTTGATGTAAAATGGGTAGTTTATTTATTTTTTAAATGGGTAACAGTTTTTTTTTATCAGCTTGTCCGTGGTTTTATATTTTGACTGACAAATCTACACCAGAAACCAAGTAGGTAAGTAACTAATCAAGTCCCAAAAGCTAATTTAATAATGAAAGATGATCATAATCAAATCTTCCAGATCACTAAATCTCGAACAAAACAATGACATGAGCCTTAACGAAATCACGTTCGTTAACGTAGCATTGAGATAAAAATAACCAATTGAGAGCTTCGAAATGCTCGATTACCTGCCCATCAAGTTTTCAACGAAGCGCAAATTTCCCGTGATAGCGTATTTCCGAAGATCCCTTATCTCCAGTTCGTAGGGAAATTGCAATCGAGCGAAAAATTTAAACCACTGTGTCTCATTTCTGTATTGATAAGTTTGTATGACTATAATTATGACTGTAAATATCCCGTAATGTTAATAAATATCCCTGGGAAAGTAAGATGGCTTGACTGAAAGTTCAAAAAAAAAAAAGGTTCTCCAAAACTATTAATAAGCATCGAATATGTCTTACTTAACCAAGACATTTTTCAATTTATTATGGTAACAACTAAAACCTATAAAGTAGTAAATAAGGTAAAATAAATAATCTTCTTGTATTTTATTGGTTTGAGGTCAGAAAACAATTCTAGAAAAAAAAAAGCATGTGATTTTTATCATCTGATACCTTGGCTGACAGTACTAAACTCTCGGAAAATGGATTGGTATTGACGGCCAACTCCAGCACCGCGCGCGCTCAGGTGAAAACAAATGGCGCGGGCTTCCCCGGCTTCCTGTTACATACTTCCGTCCCTTTTCACGAAATCACTCCCACAGATTGCAGGAAAGCGAGAGCAGAGATGTTACACATCAATATTCTTATACGAATTACATAATTATGGTTTGTCTGGTTTGAACTAAATGTTTCAATAGGTTTAACTTCTGTTGTAATAGGCATTATGGTAAACTTATTGTCCTAATAAGTAGTATACTATTGGGCATTCTGTCCCACCTGTCGCGCAGGCGAACTAGTTCGCCTACGCTCCGTTGTGACAGAATGCCCAATAGTATACGGATTCGGATAAATTAGACATTTTGAATTCCATCTATCGCTCGGCGAAGTAAATTTGCCGTCGCTCTAGACGGTATTTGTGAATACCTAAAAACCTACTTGTCGAAAGGTGTTAAATTTGTTGTGTGTGTGTAAGTGTATTTTGTTATCGTTTACGTATTAATTGATTCCTAAATCAGATTTGAAACGATCACCTCATTTTATTTAATAAAACAAAACAAAAGACTTTTGAATTATTTTATTTTATTTATCAATAAAAAGTCTTGGATGTTCTTCAAACAATTGGTCGGCCGAACGCACGAAATCTTGCAATTTACGCCACTGCGATGTATCCGTATCGGTTTGGAACTTGATACGGACAAGGGCCTTCTTCCATAACGCCATGGAATCGGTGTCACGCGCATCGCATGTTTTGTAAACTTTACAGTCGATATAGTATTCGCCATCGGTGTTTGCATTTCGTCGCTCGCTGCCATTAGCCACACGGTTTACGAAGAACGATGATACAACCGGTTGGTTGCTAGATGACCCATCGTTGAGCTCTATGTCAGTTTCATTATTCCGACTGATACCGAATACATCGATAGGACTGATCGTTGTTTTCTTACTGAAACAAATGGTTAATCACATTATTTATTACTCAAATCAAATATCTCTGAAAATAATAACTTATTAAGGATCAAAGTTGACTTGCTACTTTTAACATCAGTGATCAACAGTAGCTTTTTTCGCTATGTTCGAACGCTTTAATCAACACACATACAAAATCCAGTCGGTCACAAAATCATCAATCCGATGCTAAATATTAATTACATAGCATGTGTGCTCGAACATAAAGTCTAAAATTAATTTAACACTCACACTTCATTATCTGAATCAAGATCAAGGTGAAGACTTTTACTTAACATTGTTAACAACAAAATTTTGATTACCTTGAACGTGATAAATTCGTCGATGATCCTGACTTGCGCTTCCCATTGTTATTGTTTGCAGACTGCTTGCGTACGAGTTTAGCTTTCTTTTCGATGACCGCAGTTGGGTGATAGACCTCGCAATCAGATTCGGACCTGAAATAAAGACGTAATATAATTTTAATAAAAAATATTAATGCAAATAGATCAAAGGATTTGGTTAAAACATTCTCAAAATGTTTTTATCCAATACAATCCAAAATATAATTATTTAACACTGTTTTGTATGAAAAACTACATGACATATTATACACAATGAGCGGTCTCACTGCGGTCTATGGGATTTTTTTCAGACAACCTTAGAAAGGACACCATAATATTAAAGACAAGTAAAAAAAGTATAGTTTAAAAACTTATTACACATACATTACTTATTATACTTACATTTTTTTCAATCAACGGTTTTTATCACGAGCAGCTTAATGAGTTGGTGACGGCAGGCGGAGCGGAAGATGTCGGCGAGCGGCAGCTGGTCAGCAATCAACACCGAAAGTAACAACAACTGATAGTTGTATACTAATGAATTAGCGTTCGCAATGTACTTCTTGAAGACGAATTCGACTGTGTATAGGTCTCCAAAAGCATGTTGTTTATAAGTCAAAATCGTGTGATAATCCACTATAATTAAAAATTGTTTGCAAACCACTAAGTTATAATGAATAAATTAACTATTTTTCTTATACGTATTATATCAACGCAAAAATGAAGACTCGGGAATTAGAACACAAACAGCTTCGACAAGAATTATTATCGATTGTTGATGTAGCGAAAAAACTTAGGGCTGACAAACTAAACTACGTTATGAATGAACAAATAACGATATTTACATCTACAAGGTAAATATGTATGCATGCCATCCTTACCTAAGATAGCTGATTTATGCGAATGTGACTGTGCTGACTAGAAAAAAATAATTAGGTTGACCAAAGTTCAATAAAACTGATATATAAGTATTGTGGAATTTGAAATATGAAATGGTTACTTTGTTGAAAAAAGGTCGTATGATTATTGTTCATACCATGCTCATTATGACTATAATTATGTATTAAACTAATGAACAAATTATGTTTCGTTTAAAAGCTGAATATTCTAAAACATATGCTTTCATTATCATAAGCAACAGTGCAGTGGATGACTGATTCATTAACGCGAAATAAACGTTAATAATTTGGGAAAATAAAGGTAAATATTTTAACATTTAAGCGTGATAAGCGTATTCATATTAAAGTATCTACTTAATTAAATTATATGTATGTTTTCTTACAGGTAGCGTTATTTACATGGAATTATGTTGAAAAGTGTCGTTCGGAATTTGGTCTGCACTAGATGTTAAAGCAAAATCATCATCAATAATTTGAGGAAAATAAAAGGTAAATACACTAAATAATTAATCACGAGTGATAAACAGAGTTAATGTAATAATAATAATAATAATATGATGGTTTATTGTACTTGTCTACCTAATTAAATAATACATTATGTTTGATATTTGCAGTTTTGAAAACCTTTGAAATCTTGCAAAGCTGTTTCCATGCAAGTCAGGACATTACACAGCATTACGTTGAAAAATTTGGGTTTGGGAATCAACGTAAATAATTTAGGAAAAAATAAAAGGTAAATATTATACCTAGCACTTTTTTCACTAGGGATAAGCAGAGGAAATAGTGTAATGTCAGGACAGACTTAATTCAATCATTTGTACGTTATTTTCAGGAAGCATCTGATTTGACTTTCGGTTATGATTTTCTATTGAGATCACACAAGAATAATTGCATTTGCTGACAGTACTACAAGTCAAGAGCTAAGCTGAAAAATTGAATACAAATACTAGATGCATGTAATACGTTAAGGTATTTATTGTTCTGTACCAATTGAAAGGTTGAAGGATCCAAAACAGTTTTTGTTTCCTGTATTGTAATTTGTACATACACTGTTAGACTTGATTGTGTTTTCGTAAAAACATATTAACATTTAAAATTTGGGCACATCCTTTAGATTTTCAACTTTCAGTATTCTCATAGGTACTAAATTCAGTTTACTATAGTACTTTTAAAGATACATTTTATAATTTCATCAAAATGCCTCATTGCTCGGTTTGCGATATTTATGTAGATAATCGTTGCTGGACCAGTCACTTACGAACTAATAAACACAAAAATAATAGTACGTTGCCTATTCTTGAAAACGTTGAAATCTTACGTTCATCGTTTAAAGGACGTATTATTAGTTACCGAGTTATTGCATCCAAAGATGATGCAAATAATTTTCCAGAAACATTTTTTAGTAATATTCGCGAACAGGTTAAATCTTTAGTTGATGTTTCACTTAAAAAACATATCGCAGTAAAAATTAATTTTGAACTTTTTTCTTTATTTCTATTGTACAAAAATGATCTACAAGAAATCAAATCTTTTGCCACAAAAAATTTTGTCATACATTTAAATTATGATTTTAATACTATTTATGAAACGGTTGTCACGTTGTTGTTGAAAAAAATTGAAGAATTTGAGGAGAGAGACAGTGGATGGACATTCTTAAGTAACTTGCATTTAGAAGTCAATGTTAATAAGTATCAGCCACTTAGTGGATCTAATTTTATAGATTTACCTAAGTTTATACAAAACAAAAAAGCGTGTTTGAATATTCACAATAATGATAATTATTGTTTTTTGTGGTGCATTGTGGCTGCCTTGTATCCAACAAATCGACATCCAGAGCGAGTAACATCTTATCCTCACTTTCGCGATGTGTTAAATATTAACGAAATTTCTTTTCCCATGACTTTTTCAGATATAGTTATTTTTGAAAGAAATAATCCTTTTTTAAATATATTTGTATACGGTTTAAAAAACAATAAGCTGATAACAGGTCCTCTGTACAGACCTGAATCGTGTAAGGATAAATCTAAGAGTATTCATCTACTGTTCTTAGAAAATGATCGTTCATCCCATTATTGCCTTATCAAAGATTTACCTCGTCTTGTTAAAACCCAAATCACAAAACATCATAGTAAATTATATTTTTGCGAAAGTTGCTTATTGTTTTTTCCTACTCCTAGACAAATCGATGATCATCTGTGTGGGGGAATCGTAACTATTTTACCTGAAAAAGGGTCTGTATTACAATTTAAAAATTATGATAGAAAACAAGACATTCCATTCGCCATATACGCTGATTTCGAAACATTGCTGGAACCAACATCCGTTAGTGAACCCGACACTGCTAACACATCATTTCTACAACGACACGTGCCTGTAGCATTCGCCTATAACATTGTTTCTTCGTTAAATTATACTTTTAATGATAAGGAATTTAAAAGTTATCGCGGTTTTGACTGTGTTTCAAAATTTATAGACTTTCTTTCTGCTGATGTTAAAAAGATTTACAAAATATTAACCGAAACTCAGGTCATGACCTTTACAAAAGACGACGCGCGAGATTTTCAACAAGCTTATAAATGTTATATATGTGAAAACCTGCTTTGGACTAGTAAAGTTAGAGATCATTGTCATATAACAGGCCGATACCGTGGCGCTGCTCATAGACACTGTAATCTACAGTATAAAATACCAAAATTCATACCAATATTTTTCCACAACTTATCAGGATACGATTGCCATTTATTCATAAAAAAATTAGGTGAAATGCCTGGAAAATTGAGAATTATTCCTAAGACTAAAGAAAAATATATTTCATTTTCCAAATTCATACAGATTGCTGAGAATGAATTTGTTCAGTTACGATTTTTAGATTCATTTAATTTTTTAGGAGCTAGCTTAGACAAACTTGCGAAAACTATGCATAATGATGATTTCATCACTCTACGCTCTCATTTTCCTAACAATGATCAATTTAAATTGCTTACAAGGAAGGGAGTATATCCTTATGATTACATGACCAACTGGAAATGTTACGAACAAACAAAGTTACCATCGAGGCAACACTTTTTCAGCGTTCTAACTAACCAAGCTATTTCAGATGAAGATTATAAACATGCTTGTTTGGTTTGGAATGAATTTAATATAAAAGATTTAGGTGAATATACTGATTTATATTTGAAAACAGATGTTCTTTTACTAACTGATATATTCCAGAAATTTCGAAAAACTTGTAAACGGCATTATAAACTAGACCCTGCATTTTACATAACCGCGCCTAGCTTATCATTTGATGCAATGCTACTGAAAACAGGTGTTCAACTTGAACTCGTTTCAGACTTAGCCATCGTACGAATGATTCAAAACGGTATTAGAGGTGGTTTGTGTATGTGCTCCCATCGCTATGCAAAAGCTAATAATAAGTATTTATCTAAATGCAATGCATCAAAACCGCAATGTTTTATAGTTTATTTGGACTGCAATAACCTTTACGGTTACAGTATGTGTCAATATTTACCTTATTCAGATTTTAGATTTTTAAATCAAGATGAAATAAACCAATTACATGTAGAATGCATTGATGATAATGCGAAATGGGGTTTCATACTAGAAGTTGATCTGTTTTACCCTGATTCCTTACACAGCGATCATAATGACTTACCATTTTGTTCTGAAAAATGCATACCACCTGGAGGTAAAACTAAAAAACTGGTCTCAAATTTATATAATAAGTATAAGTATGTGATTCATTATGTGCATTTAAAAAAATGTTTAGAACACGGTTTGTTACTACGCAAAATTCATAGAGTCATCACATTTAGACAAAGTGCTTATTTAAAGCAATATATTGAATTAAATACACAACTACGACAAAAAGCAAACAATACATTTGAACAAGATTTCTTCAAGTTGTTAAATAATAGCGTTTTTGGCAAAACCTTGGAAAACACTGAAAACAGGGTGTCTGTTCATTTGGTTAATCAGTGGAATGATGTGAATAACAAAACCAAAAAGTCCGCCTACGCTGAGAGACTCGTGAGCAACCCTTATTTTCATAGTGCATCAGTTCTATCCGAGAACTTAGTAGCGATACAAATGAAACCAGATCAGTTAATTTTAGACAAGCCTATATATATTGGTTTTACTGTTTTAGAACTGTCTAAATCACACATGTACCACTTTCATTATAATATAATCAAACCCTTTTATAAGGAAAGAGTGAAATTATGTTATACGGATACGGATTCTTTTGTTTACGAAATATACACTAATGATTTTTATCGCGATATTAAACATCAATTTTTGCAATACTTCGATACCAGTAATTATAGTGTAGAAAATGAATTTATGTTACCTCAAATGAATAAAAAAATTCCTGGTCTTTTCAAAGATGAAATGGGAGGAAAAGTTATAACAGATTTCGTTGGTTTGAGATCTAAACTTTATTCAATAAAAACAGAGGACACACTAATTAAAAAAGCAAAAGGAGTGAAATCTTCTGTAGTTCGTGATCTACGCATCACAGATTACGAAAACGTTTTATTTAATAGTAAAGTCATTCGTAGACAAAATGTTGTGTTTAAATCCCTGAAACATGAAATATTTACACAAAGTGTAAACAAAATTGCACTATCTGGCAACGATGATAAACGCGCGATATCTAGTTGTAAGATCGCAACCCAAGCATGGGGTCATTGTTCATTGTTAAAATAAGTAATTTAATTTAATTATGTTAATTGTTCATTTTAATAAAATGATACAAGAATTTAAGTACTTAGTAACTAGAATATTATTTTTAATTAATATTAATATAGCAATAAGAACATTGGCACTTAACAACTGTATTTCAATGATGGCCTAGTATAGTATATTATATGTATAATATAGTTAGTATTCTGTATCTGTAGATTATAAGTACCTACATAAGTGTTATTAATGTTTATTAAATGCAGTAAAATATTTAGTATTGTTTTATTTGTAAACATTGTTAATTATTGCTAGCCATTAAAATTATGAGCGAATTAGGTTCATATCAATAATTCGTAGGTAACGTCACAGGGCGATGCTAGTTTACGTTAACGAAATATGATATATTGCATGTGAAAGACACTATAATTGCAAGCTTGCAATTTGTTAAGGTTCAAGTTCATACACGCTTCAACTCAATATTCGAACGACTTTTATTTCATGATAAGTCAGTGGTATACCGCCTTTATTGCTATCTAAATAAGATTTACTTTCAATATGTATTACGATCATAATGTGCTTTATCAATATAACGCACAAATGCAAAGTTAACATTTTTAGAGTTGAGGAGACTTAAAAACTTAGGGTTCGTACACACAGCCCTGATAATGAATAAAATAATGATTACATAAAAATCTGATATCAATGTATGATCACTAAATAGATTGTTTAGCAAAATGACTGTATACTTTAATTGGCTATTATTAAAATCATAGTCATTCCCTAATCATAGTCGCAGTTCCCTAATCGTACCTACTTAAACTTCATTTCAATACAAACAAAATTGACATAGCAAATAGGTCTATGTGAACGGATCTTAACTTATAATGTCGTAATGCTTGTTTCCTGTCAGGGCATTAACTATATATATCTATATATACCTAAATTAGCAACCTACATTTTGGTTATTTACGAAATATTACTCGCTTCGAGTACTTGTTCAATATTAGAGATATTTGTTCCACTAGTGTGTATCTTAACCATGTCATCGGTGAGTAAAATACCTATTTTAAATCTACTTTCTAATTATAGTATAGATAACGATTATTTTCATTGAATAAGTTGTTAATCATTTGTTATCATTTTGTTTCAGATTGCTGATTCAGATATTGTATTCAGCCAGTATGCTCAGAATCCTTACGAAGGACTTTCTGAGATGATGTTCAACGAACCCCCGCACTGCAGTCAAGTTACGAAAGAAAAGAAATCCAAACGACAACGTCGAGAAAAGCCACCTCATAAGAAACAACCAACAAAATCTTTCGTGATGAGTAAACTGCATCGACGCGGGGTAAAACTGATAAAAATATCAGTTGTAGATCTTTGCAATAACAATACAAGTGACAGTGATAGTGATAGTGAGAATGTGATAATAAATGCACAATACATCGTTAAAGATGCTATTGATAGTGTTATGGACGATACGGAATCGTTAGTTAAGAAAATTTCAAAATCTTTGATAGACAGTGATTTCTAATTTTTTTTTTGGGTTATTTGTTTATTATTATTATTAATTGTATGTTTATAAATTAATGCTGTATCTTTATGGTTAGTTAATTAAAGTTATTTCTGTTATACTCTTTTAATTTAATTATTTTTACTATGGATTAGTGTAATTCGGTAGGTAAACTATTGAAATAAACACATTTTTAAGATTTATGATTTTTATTTACTAAAACCTGGAATACACACTTCATTACAAATTCAAATGTTTTTTAATACACAACACATTTTTTAAGGCACAATGCTTTAAATGTTTAGTACAATTTAAATTATTTTTTCTATTACAGTACTTGTTATACAACACAGAGAAATTGGGACAGATATTTTCACCGAGGTCAACCACATTACAATTCTCACAAAGATCCTTAATCCATTTCACCTTTTCCAAACCTTTTACAATGATATTCTTATTTTCTAGATACGGAACGATTATACGTCTAAATTCTCTGTAATCAATATATCCTTCGTTCCAATAAATTCCTTTGGTTCTTTGCAACCATTTAACATGCTTTTTTTCATCATTTGTTAAATATTTAAAAAGGTATGGAGGTTTTATTAAAAATGTTTGTGTATAGTCATGATTGGAAAAAGCTAATTCCTTTACTATGAAATTGTTGTGCATGTCTTTAAATCCTTGAACATCTAGTATGATACTATTGGAATTCATGATATTTTCCTTACAATATTACTCAGTGGTTTATACTCAATTATACAATCGTTCAATATCAGACAGTATGCCGAAGTTTGATCGGGTATTTCAACATCACTTTCCAGCTCTACTCTCACGTCGACTACTGGACCTGTTATGAGGTTATCAATTTGTCTAGAACAGTCGATGACGAACAAAGGAGCGATATCCTTAAACTCCTTGTTGTGTAACAACGGCTCTGACCGACGTCCATAGTATGACTGTTGAAAACGAGCATATTGCTCATAAACTAATGCAAAATTGTTATTAGTGAAATTAACGTTTAGATTCTCATATGGATAATAATTTGAATTGAGATATACTCTAACGTCACGCAAAGTACAGTGATCAAATCTAGACATATCTGCACGTGTATTATGTTTTTTGTTAGTCTGTAGACCTATAATTACATATCTTGGTTTTTCAATTTGGGATGAAGTTTTAATAGACCATGTATGTTTCGTGGTTTTAGGTAATAACGGATATTCGTATAAATCCCAATTCCTAAATACTAATTGCAGCGCACGATCTTTTTCCAAAATCTTCAAAAGATGAATTTTTTCTTTGTCAGACACTTTTACATGCGGTACTCGCCATATAATTTTATTAATTTCCACATCGTTTACAACTTCCCCTGCATCAAGCTTCACAGCATTTGTGTTTGTATTACTCCTCAATAATATTAGTTCGTGTTTACAATTCATAACAACTTTTTTGTAATCTTCAGCGAATCCAAGAATGTTACTAAGAGGTATAGATACAGCAAAAGAACCATTAGGACTTTTAAAACCATGGATGTCCCAACCCCAAGCGCGACACGATTTTGATTCACTTTCATTCATTGATAACAAGGATTTCATAGTAGTTGTTATGCCTGCGTTTTTTATTTTATCAATCTCGATGCCATTCAGTTCATAACGAATGTCTTGAAAGAGATACATCATTGGATTATTCGTAAATGATACACCGGTTTTTTCTTTGGAATCGTGTTTAGTAACATTTACTATTCCTTCTAAATACAATGTACTAGCGGATGGTAAAACATACAAGTCTTTTTCATTAATAGGTATGCGAATTTCATCGTTTCTATTAAAACTTGTTATGTATGGTTTGTATGAATGGTATTCAATACCAGCTATAGTATTGTCATGCAGAGGAGAAGATAAAACGTCTAACATACTCATTTTAAAAGTCCTATATCTTTGAGAAATTGTTGATTTTCTTGATTAAGTTGTAGTTTTTTTTTCTTGATTGTTGCTGTCTTGTGGATAGCTCGAGGAGCACTGTTTTGTTTAGTTCGGGTACCAGGGTATTTATTTATTTTACTGTAATCAATCATTTTCTCCTGAGGTGTAAATAAAGCTGTACTTCCTCCCCACGTAGATTGAGCAAATTATTATTTATATCTAAAAGTCTAACGTTCACACTGTTAATGATCTTTTGATTTACTGGAAAGTAAATAACGTTTTTAGGAACTTCTATAATTCTGTAACCAGGAGGTACATGTGGAGCAAATTCATGAATAATATGACTCGGATAACCATTAATATATGATCCAGTCACTATGTCACATTCAACCCTCACCACGGTCGTTGATAAAATGTTCACTGGGTACTGTGATTCATGTAATATATTTGCTTCAAGTTTTTTCTTACCAAAACCTAACAATCTGCCAATCGAATCTTCTTTCGTAAAATCAATATTTTTTGTGCAGAATATAGTAGTTTTTAAAGTATTGTTATTGCATTGCAAATTAAAACTTGCGTTTTGTAATTTCAATTTTATGTAATCATTGATGTCTTGCAGTTCGTATGCGCCTTCAGGTATTTCGATAACTTCGCGGTCATAATAAAACTTATGATTTCTATTATCAATATTTGGTATAGAATTAAATGTAGATAAATACAATAATGCACATTCATACTCTCCCTCAAACTGCAGAGTAGGTGAATAATAAGTAGATAATACTGATGAGTTACCTGTTATAGATAGTGAGAGAGACATTATGCTAATGATACAAATAAAAAAAGTTATTCAATTTATACATTTATTCCAGAAATTATACAAAAATGACAAACATAAATGTCCGCAATGTACAGAGCTAAATTTTTGACATCGCGTATAGTTATAAAAAACATTACAATTTTTTAAGTAATTCAATAATTCTAACGGTGGTTTCAAATTACCGTAGCTATCAAAATATATACAATAATTATTTAATTTTACATAGGCTACCCAATGTGTCCCTTCATTGTTAGAATTATCCAAATTAACAACACCACTTTCAATAAGTTTCGGTTTGTTAGGTAATTGATCTTTCATGTACACACCTCTAAAAAAAGGTACTTTACACGCATGATTCTGGATATCTATATTACTTAGAGCACGATTAGGTAACCTTCTACTTAGTTTTTTGAACATTTTACAAACAAACCATTTCCTTTCTTGTACGGTTTGACATACAAGCCTTTGCCTAACGCAAACGATTCCATGACTTTATTATGACGTTGCGACTCCTGTAAATTTTGTTTAGCACTCTTGTAATCGTTAACTGTCTTTGCAATACCCGCTGCACCGCCAGCTAAAGTACCTAATGCAGACAGTCCAGCAAAAATTGGAATCAGTGGTAGAAACCCACCTGTTTTCGGTAGTGGTATGACTCTGGGTATAGGAATCCTGCAATTATTTGAAAACAACTTTTTCGCAGCTAGATAAGCATATTTTATAACGTCTTCTTTGTTTTTAGGTTTTAGCTTTTTAATTTGTGATCTAATTTTAGTTACTAAAGATCCAAACGTTTTTATGCCAGATCCCATTTTAAGTTTTGTCTTCATTGCTTTGGTAACTAACCAGGAAGCAATTTTTTCTCTTTTTCCAGCATCTACTGCTTTTAGCCGCTTGTTTGCCATGTTCAGTAACTGTGTATCGGCTTGATGTCTATTATACAAATCTGAATAATTTGTATAAGCTATATCATGTACTTTACAAGCTTCGTCTAATTGGTTTATGCCTTTGTCTCCTCGTAATAAACGTTTTTGTAATTTGGTGCCTGGTCCACAGTAATTATAACCGGGTAAATGTAGCTCAAACGGTAAATGATCTATTATGTTATTAAGAAGTCCACTTCCTGGCATTGCTCGTGTTGCAATGTTAGGAAAAATAATATGTTGAATTATAAATACCCTTGTATTAATGGAGTACAGTTTTCTTATCGATCCAACTATTTTCACAATCATTCAAACCTAACCATTTAACAAATAGCTTACTACCTTTTCTCCTTAAAACTTTTTCAATAAGGTAAACATCAGGATACATTGTTTTTTGAATTTCTTGCTCATAAAAAGTACCTAATATCGGCTGGTTCCGAAGATCTTCAATGGTATACGTTACTGGAACTGTTTCATTAATGGTTGTGATTTTAAAGATTTCTGTTGACCAGTTAGGGGTATAGCCTTTTTCAAAACAATTTTTAAACTTACTTATTCGAACGTAGTCCCCGACTTTACATTTATTTTTATTTTTTGTGATCGTGTTTCTATGTGATTTTAAAATATTTTTCCGTATAATGCTCTCATTTTCAATGCTAACATCAATAGGCTTACAATTAATAGTACGGTGCTTGGTATTATTGTAAGTAAATACAGTATTTTCTATAGGTTTTCCTATCCATTTATAGTTTCCATTTAAATTAAAAGTTTTGAATAATGAATTTTTTAAAGTTTTAATTAATCTTTCCACAATAGAAGCTTTCTTAATCGAAAATGATGAATAGTGATTAATTTTATAACGCTTCATTAATTTTGAGAATGTATCGTTGTAAAACTCTGTTCCTAAGTCTGTTTGTAAAAGATTAGGTGAACGATTACTTGTCATTAATACTTCTTGAAATGCATTTGATACTTCTACTTTTGATTTAGACTTCAAAGGTATAGTCCACGCATATTTTGAAAAGCAGTCAATCACCACTAAGATATAACTGAAGCCTCTATTATTATTATTTTTTATATTTCTTAAGTCAATAAGATCTGCTTGCCACAAGTCATCGATTCCTTTTAAAATAACACAACGACGAACAAAGTTTCTTCTTGCTGATTTATGTAATTCGTTCACGATTTGTTGCTTTGTCATTATGAGATGGTATGTTCGTCTTACTCGGACCAGCGTTTGTTATTTTATGATCAATATATGACATCATACTTGATTTTAAGTGTTCTAACGTAACTTGAATATCTTTTAAAATCTCATTTTTTGTTTTGTCCAATAAATTTTGAACATCGCTTTTATCACACAGGTAATTAATTTTTGCATCTACATATTCCTTGTTAACTACATCGTCTGCTTCAACAGGATTAATAACACCACGTAGTCTATTCATTTGCAAATTAAACTCACCATTTGTAGTTTTTAAAATTGTTTTATCCGAGATATCAAACATATCCACTAGTCTCATTCTTTTGTGAATATGATGACCAAATTTGTCTATATTCATTATGTATGTTCAGGTGGAAAGATCAAGGTAAAATGAAACATTAATTCGTAATCATTAAATTTATTACTTTATAATTTTTCCCTCGCGTAGTTCTTCTATGATGGATAATATTTCATTATCGAGTCCTGTATTTCCAGCTTCTCGAGAGGCCATGAGTAATTTTAATCTTTCAACTAATTCATTAGGATCATCCCAATATACATAATCGATATCTTTTTTCATTTTTTTTTAGTATTAGCAACCCTTTTCCTTTTGGCAAAGACATTTGAGTATCGTTAACATTGCTATGTAATTTAAAAAGCGGTTTTATAAGACACATATATTTTTTTCCTTTATTGCTTTTTATAGGTTTATTTGGATCATAGTCACGTCTATGAGCATTTGTAGCTAATAACATTAATTTGTAACATTGTTTATCGTTTTCAGTTACTAAATTTAGATCCGAATCTTTTTTAAATAAAAGTTCTTTTAATCCCTCAGTGTTTGGATATATACGATGATCTATAGTAATATTTTTATCATCGATAGTTATTTTGGACGAGCCGAGCATAAGTTTACCTTTTTCAATCCTAACTCCAAAAGGAATATCATCAATTACTTCAGATGATTGAGACCATGATGAAACGTTATCTTTCAGAGTATCATTGATGTCGACAGATTTGAATGAGTCATCACTTTTCTCAAAACAATTATCACAATCGTCATCCTCGGAATTAGGACTACTATCACTATGTTCTTGATCAATAGTCGATGCTTTAGATTTGATAGTATTTTCCCAATCATTCTCAGTATTAGCATATTCATAGTTTGTTAAGTCTTCATTCTTTTCATGTTTATTAGATTTAAAATTACCACTATTCTTACTTTTCACAGGTGTAATTTTTTTGTTATATGCAATTTCATTAAGTGGATTAATCAAAGGTTTAAATACAGTTTGCAAAACTTTTTCATTATCATCTTCAATATTTCGCATTTTTCGCACTTTTTTTCTGACCGCTTCAACAGCATTAACGATTTGTCTTTTCATAGATGTTTCCATTGTAATAATAATTAGATGTTTCTTCTATTAGTGTTTAATTAAGATTACCTAACATTTTCTTTGCAATGATATATATATATATATATATATATATATATATATATATCATATACGGTATATATTTACAGAATGTAAACCTCAATCAAAAACTACAAAGTTATCAAATTTTTTGCGATAGCCACCTTCATTTTTACGACATTCCTTATTTATAACTAAATAATTATAAGGATCGGTCCATATTTTAGAACACAATTCACGGAACTCGTTCCATTTCATATCTGTGTTAACATGTTCCTCATAGACGTGTCGCATATTAATATCATCTTGCTTGAAAAGAATGATTAGATTTGCATTGTCTCTAACAAGTTGTTTGGGTACCTTACTGTATGTTTGATTTAAATAAAAACAGTCTATGTTTTTGTGCCTACCCATGGCAAAATAATCTCGCATGTTATTTTGGTTCTCACACGCTACGTCATCAAATATCATTACCGAATCGCACCTAGCTTCTTGGGGACTAATTACTTCTTCATTGTCCTTAAATTTTGAAAACACAACGTCGGGTACACTAGCTAGCACTTTTTGTAGAAACATGTACTTTGGTTGATATAGAGTCTTCGAGTATAGGTATACATTACGAAACTTTAATCCATTTTTATGCAAGAGCAAACCAATTACGAGATTGGTTTTACCACAGTTAGAGGGACCGCAGATAATACATCTTATCGTGTTTGGTAAAAGTTTCCCGTGTCGAAAAGTATGACTTTGGGTTTCAACACAGACTGCATCCACAACTAGCGAATGGGGTTGTTTGACAAACTTCATTTTTTGCAAACGTCTAATACTTAACACTGTTAAAATAAGAATAATCAGTTACCTTGATTAATTGTTTTAATATAATGTTCAACTTTAATTGATTTCTAAGCGCCTTTGGTAACCGAATGGGTAAGTACGTAGAACACATTGTATAGGTACAAATAAAATTGATTCCAATTTACATTTGATTAATGAACGATTAAAAATTATAACGTAGGTATCTATCACCGTATGAGTATCGGATCGATGATTACATATATTAGTAATAATTATGATGAGTTACTTTTGTGGTGTTAATATCTCGTACTATTGTTTTTACAGATTACCCGGACCAGAGTCAAAATTGAAAAGTCTGTATTTAAAGTTTTTCGCTTTGGTAGGAATCGAACCAACAAGCACAGCAGTCTGATACACATACCTTTGTACTAAACCTGGCTGTCATATTACAAACAAAACAATATTTGGCTATCTATCGATCAACGCTACCGGTACCTGCTTTTAAACTATTACAAAAACGCCTTATGTAATTAAATAAGCAGTTTATAGGAATGTGTTAGTATGCTATGATTGTACTGAACACGACAGTCAGGATTATACATTAAACTATATACGCTCGAATGAGTGTATGTTTTTTTATCGATCAAGTCGAACGATAATTATCGGGTATTCTGGAACTTTGTCCGGAGCAACAGCTAATTCGATGAATGAAATTCAGAATGTTTAATTTATCCGAATCCGTATACTATTGGGCATTCTGTCACAACGGAGCGTAGGCGAACTAGTTCGCCTGCGCGACAGGTGGGACAGAATGCCCAATAGTATACTACTCTAATATTATTCAGGGAGGTATTTAATAATAACTTGGAACTTAAATAATTCAATGATACCCACGTTAGCTACGGACTACATAATTACTATGGCAGTTCCATTAATTTGTTGTAGCCAAATGAATATTACCGGCTTGGGTCCAGATGAATCGGTTAATTTCATTATTGTTTCAGTTGTTACGCTCGCATTTATGTAGTGAAAATTTTAGCATTTATCGTTATGACTAGTATTATAATTATCATGAATGCTTACTAAACACAGTATCGAAATCATAACCTTCGTTAAAAATAATTATTAAAGGCTCCCGCAGACGGGCGCAGCGCGTTGGGGCTACGCAACACCGGTCGCGTTTAATCGTGAAGGACGTAACAATTTCCGTAAAGTTTTTATATAATTTTTTCCACCAGTGTCGCGTCGCACCTGTATAATATGCTTGTAGCCTTAAACTCGATCGTGGTTCAAATAAAAGTTTACAACATCATTTCTTTTTTCTGAAAATTCAATCTAACTAAAATCCAACTGTGTCTCTGTATGTCATTCTATTTTTAAAAGCGAGCAACCTTTACAAAATGTACTGAACTCTAAATGTTGTGAACTTAGCAGGAGCCCACTTTGAGGTAAAATAATTTAAAATGTGGAGGTAATTCCAATGTGCGGACTTACAAAGTAAATGTCGAGGCTTCGGGAGCCAACTTGTTGCAATTAACTTGCTTTTTAGCGTTAGTAAAAATAACTTCGTACGGTCATTAAAAATGTAGTCAGATAAATAACTTGTAATGTAAATTGACACCCTCCTCCGTCAATTTGCAACAACTGTCAAAGATTCAGTTGTGAATTGAATATACGGACACTTTAAGTTGGCAGTCAATTTCCTTAACAATTAATTTCCCTGACTTTACGTAATGGCAATGTTACACGGCTCAACAAAAAATTGACTGACTCTGATATACAGAATTTAAAAAGTACATAGAATCTGACATTTTAGTATAGATAGACCAAGGATAGGAATGAATCCTCTATCCGTTTTTAGTTTTACACAAAAATAATGTGAAAGAGTGGAGATAGAATGTGCATTCACGCATTTGGTCCAAACAAACCTTAATGTGTTATTGCAAATAAATTGAAACAGTTTCCTAAATTAGGTAAGCTAAAAGAATTTAAATGTCAGCAGTACAACGATGTCTCTTTGTACTGCTGACGTTTAAATTCTTTCCCAAGAAAATGCACGTGAAAGTATTACGAAAAACACAAATAAACATTTCCATCAGAATGAAAACAATGAAAACAAAATATTCCGTCGAATAAAAGAATAATAATTCTTTTTGCATGGGAACTTCGTTAATTAAATTTCGAAGTTACACAGGGGAAAAGTGGAAACGGGTGTCATAAAATGTGTAGATAGGTGCAGAAGGCTGGCTCCATAGAACGAGCGAAAACTGGCGCAGGCACACATAGACGCGTACCTAAGTACGGCGATCTCAAAGGACCCAATCACAACCACACCACATCGGCGACAAAGTGTGGGCAAACAGTGTTACGTGTGAATAGTGTCACTGCAGCTTCTTGCAGATGCGTTCTGGTAACTACCTGCATTGTCGCTAGTAGGTGGCTGGCCGCTAGTGCACAGTTCCGCTGGTGGTTGCGTTGTGGCAGCGACGTGGCTTTGATGTGGTCGTTATCGCCCACACGGTTGATTTTGATGGCCAAATGAGATCCGTGTGAATAAATTAATCATTTTCTTAGCACCCGTCCACGTGGTGTGACTGTGGTACGTGTGATCGGCCCCAAATTAAACGCCAGAACGCCAGTCGCGAGTGCGCTTGGTTCGTTATAAGTGAAGCGTGTCTATGTATGCGTGCATTTTCGCTTGTCGCTTCGGAACGGACCTTCTGTCTATCCCTTACATGTCTTGTACGAGTGTGCCCGAATTCGGGACAAATCCCGGATTTAAATGGATGCCACCATCGGTCCAAGCAGTAGGTGGAGCGAACAGTTTGCTCTGCCTTCGTGCTGGGAATACAAAATGGTACAAACAAGAGTGATTTCGGTTTTATCACTAGGTACTGTTCCGTTTTTGTGCATTACGATTTTAGGACCCTTGCATAATTAGCCTATAATATTCCCACTACTGGGAAATAGGCCTCCTCTCTGTGAAAGGGAGTAGGCCGTAATCCACTACTCAGGCCCAGTGTGGGTTGGTAGGTGCCACAGGTCTTCCAAGTTTTTTGTTCTCGGACTTTTCAGTTTCCTCACGATGTTTTCCTACACCGATTTGAGAGCAGTGGTGATTAAATCATTTACACAAAGTAAAGCGTTACCATTGGACCACCACTGCTCAGACCCTTGTTGATGCGTTATTATTTTGGTGGAAGTAAATTATTATACAATTTTTTTATATAACCATGTTATTAATTTTAATAAATGTGTTGAAGTAGTTAGTTTAAAGAGTGTTTTCTTTTCATGGCGTTATTCACGAACGTCTTCTAATGCGTAGGTATGTTTATTTAATTAATTCAGTGTTTTTTGGCAATAGGTGGACGAGGTCTACGTAACTATAGAAAGTTGGTACTAAAACATATTTAACAAATCCTGCTTGTTTATCCGTGTCTCAATTAAAACATCGCCATCGGTAGGAATAAAACTGTGATTTCTGACAGTTGTTATTCCGTTGTTATTTACGGACGAACGATGAATACTGATTTCCACAGCCAGAGTGTAAATTATTCTAATGTTAGTTTCCGTTTCAACAATACGGTTTTAAATAAATAGTTTTCAACTGAAACCCAACTGTGGAAACGTAAGTGTTTATGCTGAAAAGTTAAGTAGTTAAGTATAATATACCTTATATAATGTTATTTCACAATATTTTGACATCTAGTTAAGTTTCCACCATTACTTATCAATTTCATGTGAAGTCAAATTCTATGAAGAAGTATCTGCGAAGAAACATTCAGTGACGACTTTAGCTTGAATGTTCTATGCTGTAGGTACGTTCTTACCTACCGAAACTGTACTCCTGGTAACAAAAGCACATTTCTGCTGTAACCTATAATCTTGTGAGGCTTACAACCCTTCCGATGACTTAGATAAATAAAATAATAATTATATACAAATAGATATTAATTATATACAAATATGAATGTAATCGCAAGATAAGTCTGAAATAAATGTTTTATTTTTATTTTTTTATTTATAGCCCGTTGAACAGACTATCCTTAAAATGACTTGGTGACAATAACAAACACAGTGTAACAAAGTTCTTGTGTCCGGAAGTTTTGGTGTTGACACACACTGAGTCCCAAAGTTTGAGTATTAAGTTAGCTAAGGTGGGTGTAACTTAGAATAGAAAGCATTCAATGCGGTTTTTATCTCTACGATTAATGTACCTCACTTGCGTTTAGGAATATGGGTTTTTGTTTTGATGAAATATGACATTACCCTCCCGGTAATGTCATATTTTATAGTTTTTAACGCCATTAGAAGATAATACACGTGATGTTATCTAACTTCTAACTAATATTATAAACGCGAAAGTTTGTAAGTATGGATGGATGGATGGATGGATGTTTGCTACTCTTTCACGTAAAAACTACTGAATGGATTTGGATGAAATTTGGCAAATATATAGTTTATAACCTGGATTAACACATAGAATACTTTTTATCCCGATATTCCCACGGGATCGAGACTTACGCGGGTGAAACCGCGGTGCTCAGCTAGTGTTGATATAATACTATATTTAATCTATTAGATACTAATTATGGTCTACTTAATTAGTATCTAGTAGAATTTTGTGCAAAAATAAACTAGATTTACAATCAATTATAGTTGTATAACCAAGTTCGAAGACATGTGACATCTACCGTCCCACACGGGGCCCGATTGGTGGATTACGGCCCGCTCCCTCTCACCGAGAAGAGGTCTCTGTCCCAACAATGGGAACATTATAGGATGATTTCATAATAAGCAATGTTAGTTGTTCCTGCAGTTAATTAAAAAAGTAGTCATTCAATTTTCAACTTATCAATTAATAATCATTATTAGAAAAGGGATATAATCGTGGGCGAAATCGGAAAACAATTAAGTCAGTTAACTTTTGATGAAAATGCTGGGGTTGTGGATCCATTGCAAAACTAAACAAAATTATTCATTCATAAGCAAAGCTTTCGTCCTATTTGAAATGCTAATAAGTTCTCGGTAGCTTTTATTGATGAGTTACATCCATGCAACGTTTTTCAGTGAAATGTGAAAAATATACAATTTACATTTTTGTTTGGTTTGAATCAGTTATGATGAACCTTTTTAGCACACAAACAAAAAAGAAATATAAATTCAAACAGTATGCAATCTGATTTTTTGCAGTATTTAAATTCTGTCATCAAAGCTATCAACTCATCAAGATTTCGTTGGTAGCCCACAGTTGTTCCAAAAGTTGATATTTCCAACTGTATTATAAAAGATTTAATTTGCCAAAACTTTTGCAGTTAATAACCATTTCCAATTGAAATATTTCTTGGCGTTTTAAAGGCGTCGTAAAATCAAAATAATTTAATGTTAGGACTGGACCCTTTCTCATCCAATCAGACCCTTGAATTCAGAAGGATATTGCCTCACGGAAAATGTCGCTCATTTTGAAGTACAAAAGATTCTTTGAAGGTCAAGGCAGTTTCTTGTTCGGGTGACATCGTAAAACGAAAGTTTGATGCATAATGTAGGTACGTCGTAAGTTGTAAACTTTGTGGTATCTTGACCTTACGTTTGTTTGGTGACTTCATGTCATAAAAATGTTTATACTTATATTTTCAGTGGAATGTGCTGTTGCCAGATAGGCAGTTGCTTGGGTAACCTAGAAAAGTGTACCTACTGGTCGTAAATATGTACGTAAATTGTTTTTCCATTTTCTTATTTCGTTACCTTGACCACGCACTGAGAATGCTTTTCCAAATTCCCTTTCTCCGGCTGTAAGCTTTACTGAAAATCCTTCACCAATAGTCGGTTCTACGAAATAATCATTTGCCGGTGGAACGTTTTCGAAACGGTTGGAATGGTTCCTTCTACGAAATAATCGACTTCCAACTGAAATTATATCCGTCAATCGATGGCGTTACGTGTTCATTTCTCGTGTGTTTGCGTTTTAATTATTTGCTTAAATTCTGAGAGCTCATTATCCCTTTTGTCTGCCACGAACTAAATAATTCTTTTCACTTACTTTTATTATCAGAACCTACAGGTTTCGTAGAAATAAATAGGTAAGTAATGAATGCACATACTAATTAGCAACTGTTACTTATTTCTACCTATAACCGTATTATATTCTCTGAATAGGAATGGAGGTAACACGAAGCGTGGCAGCTGCTCATTATGCCTCTAATTATACTAGAACTAAGGAGAAATGTGTTAATTATTTGATGTTTGGTTCGTGTTATATTATGGATGTATTTTTAGTATCGCAAAGGCCTAAGCAAAACGTAACACTTAGGTTAACCAACAAGAAAGTTTGATGGATTACCTACCTATGCCAATATTGGCCTTACAGTTTCACCGAAACAGCAGTAGGTACCGCGCCTTAGGAATGCACGGCGAGGCGGCGGACAGCATTGACGAATGTGCGATGAAACGCCGTGAGCGTTGACAAATGAGCAGCCTGCACTGCCCCCCGTCGCGCCGCGCACATACCACATACCTATAAATGAAGTCGCCAAAGTCGTTGCAGCCGGCGCTGCACATGATTCGTTCCATTTTAGTGCTTTTACTTGTCTCATAATAAACTAAAATTAATTTATAGATCATGTCTACCTGCTGAAAATAATTTACAGCTTTACGAGATGTAAATTATTTTCAGCAGGTAGACATGATCTATAAATTAATTTTAGTTTATCGCGTCAATAAACTATCATGGACAGATAATGTTTACATTCCTGCCAGATGAATTGTTTACATTGAATGGAGTCGGCACTTGATGAAATATTTAGATTTCTTAATTGAATTTTAATTATTAAATATATTTGTAATCGATTTCTCACTACATAAACATCTAGTAGAAATTACGATATTTTAGTACCTACGTATTGAACCCGAATCTTACTTCAAAATGAGTGGAACTTACCATATTAACACTTAACATTTACCGAGCAAGTTCAGCATACATAGTTCAATGTGGTTCAGTTTGAACTTTCGACCTTTGATTGAAAAGTTCACGATCAGTATTCATGGCTTATTTCTTAAGTGTTTGCGTAGCACATTGAGTAGGAAACATTACCTAGTCCGGAATGTTCTGGGTAGATTTGTGTACTGCGTAATTACTTCAGTCCATGCGGTCTGCGGTCATAATTTCATGCATACACAATACGCTGCAGCTACCTGCATATTGTGTCGCGGTTGCTGCGATATGAGCACAGTATAAATAAATAACAGTATTATATTTAAGCAGTGGCTTTTAAATAATTATATCTACGGCCGCTCGATAGCGAAACCTTCCGCGTCCGTGCATAACTGCCGCACCCTCGATACTGTTGCGTACTGATATACGGTTAGATTTTGAAGCGCGCCGTTTCGGCCGTTTTCTATTAAGATATAATACTGTTAGGTACTTATTTATACTGTGATATTATAAAGAAACATTCATATTCGTATTTATATCACATATAGCGGTTTGTGCCCGGCGTCGCCTGGGTGTTCCAGGTGAATTTTCGGGAAAATTACTTTCATACAAAGTCCTGACAAGTAAGAACACAACAAAAACAGCCGAATCGGTCGAGCCGTTCTGAAGTGATGTTCTCTAATATATGCGGCAATTGATTTATATTATATTACCTATATATAGATTACTTGTAGTATCTGTATCGTCATAATAATATCATAAAGTAACAGTATATGAAAGAATGCTGCCTTAAACCTTGCACATTAAAACCTGCGCCAAAGCTATTATTCTACCAATAAAAGTTAGTTCGATAAATCTTTGCTTTAATTTCCATAGAATTTCAAGAAAACTCAGTATTGAAGTCTTGGAAACTCATAAACATAGGAATTTACAACGTGTTAATTTGTGAAAATAATATGTTTAACATAGAAACTTGTGTGTTCTAGCCAAAATTAATATTATGGTTTGTCAAAACGTTGACAAGACAGCAGCAGCTGTAGCAACAAAACGACAAGAGGATGTTCAAAGTATTTCGTGTTTAACAGTTCATTAACCTGTATCTGTTAAA
The DNA here is from genome assembly GCA_947522985.1 of Lithophane socia. Taxonomy (NCBI): domain Eukaryota; kingdom Metazoa; phylum Arthropoda; class Insecta; order Lepidoptera; family Noctuidae; genus Lithophane; species Lithophane socia. Next base: position 7,620,611 of record OX383267.1, read on the forward strand.
TTCTGAATAAAACGATGGAAATACAGCGATGAAAATTGGTTTCCGAGCTATTTTTTTCTAGAGTCTGCAGTGTTTGATTTTCTACTCATCATGTAGGTATTTCGCCATTTTCGTTTCAAATTAATTGGGTGTCCCCTCATGCCCTCCACCTTGGGGCCACTAAATGTCTAATTTATTGCTTTGTACATTCATAGGTACATAAACTCAGGTCTGTTTCCCAGAAGGTTTAGGCAGAAGTGTACATGGTACACACATTTCACCAATTAAGTAAGATTGTTGTTGATAAGTTATGTGGCGGTATCTACATCGCCACATGTGAACTACGCATCGAAGACCTGACGTCACATAAATCCTGCATCGCGCAATTAGAGTTTACCGTGCAGTGAACATATATACAAAAACCCAATATCAATCATTGGGCAGTTGCCCGCCAGACACAACATCCGTCTGGTAGGAGGATCCTCCCTTTTCTATGGTGGATGAGTGAACTTTACACCCTGTTCCTCATACCCCTAAAGTTATGTTGTGTTAGATTTCTTAGTATACTGAATGAAATACTTGTGTCGATCAATGGTCTTCTCATGCACATTTGCAGTTTTTTACCGTTATCTTATAGAAACGTAACGGTTCCACCGTTGAATCGATCAACGGAACTCGGAAAGCTATCCTAACAGCTGAGCCATAAATTCCTTTACGGCTAAGTATACCACTGAGTCATCTAATTCTGAAATAGAAACAACTTCCGCGGTGTCATTACAGTTATTTTTAACTTCGCCAGTCAGACGTTTCGTGCCTTTATTCAAAGTGCATCGCACTTGCATTGGAAATAGGTTCCCGTTCTAAAGTGTCGCCTGACAGAAATAAACGGAAGATTGACACTGTGACAAGACACTAGTGGAACAGAATTGTCACTCCACACAAGACGGGCAGTTTTCGTGCAATTATGTACAATGAAGAGTGGTTTTCTCAAAAAACGGACTGCGGTGACCTACATGCTGACTCTCTGCGAAACTATGTAAGTATCTAGTGCGGTATATTGCAGTGTTTTTTTATCCGGATTATTTTACATAGGCTATGATGGCTAGGCGTTTTTTGACTCTCTTTCGAACTTTGGACGTTCAACAAGTTTAATGCTTGTTCTCAACCTTATTAGTACCTACATATAAATGATTTTGCATTGGTGAAAGAAGCATTTTCGTACCTATAACTTAATTATGTCGTGAATTTTTATGAAGTGTTGCTGTTTGTGTTTTTTATTAATTAATTAATTAAACCGAATTTGTGAAACTTTTTAAGAGCGCGACAATGTGTTGATCTTCTGTAGTTAATTTTCTCGTGGTAGAACTGTAGCGTGGAAAATAAATCAGTTTCGAGTTTTATGCAAATTGAAACATGATACATTTTATCTCGACTGTCCCTACTAGTTGATGGCTGATTTTAAATGAGGTTTCGAAAAATAACTTTTACGGTTGTTTTAATAGATTCTAATTTAAATAACTTCAGTCTGTTTTTCTTTTTTGTGAATTCAGAATATAAGATACGTAGGTATTTAAATATCATAATTACTACTCCTTAATAATATTACACTATTCAAATTCAAATGAAAATATTCTCTAACTCTCACAAAACAACAACAATTTCATCAAAGCATATTAAATTGTTATCAGTAAATAAACTCTTGGTAATTTGAAGGATGAAATGGTACTTAGAAACTGTAGAATAAATAATAATCTATAAATCAATGTATTTATTTGGCAAGTTGCCAGATAATAAGCCATTATATAATTTGATTTATGATTGACATCATAATAATAATCTTTGATGTTTAAACGGACTGTTGACAGATAACAGTCAGTAATGGCTTGTAACATAATTCTTGTCGGAAGAATCATCACATCCAGTCTACAGGATATTATTTACTGCAAAAAATATTAATGGGTCCCTAAAAGTAAGCTACAAATAAGGGCAGAGATAAAAATAAGAAAAAAATAACATTATGCAGGAAGAACACGCAGAAACAGCTCGGTGCTAATTCTTTTAACTTATTCTTTGACATACGAAAAGGGACGAATTTATTTTGGTTCTGTCCCTTGAGCAGAGAGTAGTTATTTAGTGAAATATTTCTGTAATTCCTATCGTATTTGTGACTCATTTTCATTTTATTTTGTAACTATATTTATTCAGACACAATTAAAAAGCCATTGTGTTTCGTGTGGATCCACGTTCCGGCGGCATACGAAAAGTTAAGTTCTCTGCTAGTGCTGTGCACTTCTGTAAGGGATAAATTCACAATACATAAAACTGGACATAAAATTACATACGGTAAGTCGTTGAAGTGTCACATCAATAATAAATGAACGGTGTTGGCCCAGTGGTAACGGCCCTATCTTACGTCGATCATGGCATCCAGGAAGACAATTTTCTTTGTACAGCTAATTTATTTCAGCGCTACTGCTCTCAAAACGGTGAAGAAAAACATCGTTTCGAAACCGTCCAGAACCAAAAATTCTATAACATGTTAAATCCACTAACCAGGACTTGGCCCGCGTGGTGGTTTATGGCCAACACCCTCTCACAGAAAGGAGACCTGTATCCCAGCAGTGGGAACATTATTGGCTGATTATGGTTATGCTCCGTCCGTTATTACTAAGCCGTACCTGAAGGTTCTATAAACCTTTAGGTAAACCATTGCTTCATACCTACTTACTAAATATGTAGGTACCTAGTTTATACTATTTTAATTTAGTTTCACATGTTTATATCTAACTTTATATAAAGTAAATTATAAACAAATTATATTAAAATCCAATTGATAAAGGACTTCTAAAAGACAATGTCTATTAAGTTTATTTCAGAATTAAACTGGATCCACAATTCCAAATTATTAAAGCGCTTTTAGATTGGAAAGTCCAACATTATAAGTATTAGTTTTTTTGAATTTTAACTAAACTTAAAGTTATTTATTAAGGATTTTGTTTACCTCTTGTCCAACTATTTCAATTTTGGAGAACCTATTGTCCTTTTAGATTTAATGACCTCTGAAGTTACTTTATGTAGCTTTTTATCTACAGGAGGGACGACATTATTAGTATAAATTCATAAAATATGACTGTTGTAATTAGTTTGATAAAATTGTAGATATTCAACTATATACAAACTGTTTTGTTATAAAACCTTAAGACCCTGTAACTTTTATGCCAGTTCAACAAAATACTCTCCTTATGGCTAATTATGTGGATACATTTACGTTATTCATTCCAATTTGATGGTTACAAAACTACTGAATCGATTGTTATTAAAATGGGTACCTATCGGAATAAGATTTCATCATCTGCCACCATAATGACAAAAAATCACAGTATCACAAAAGCTCAATTTATAACAGCATAACACTGTACCTAAACATCAAGTACCTAAATAAACCATTCTTAGTTTCGCAAAGCGAGGATGTGGAAATAAAAATATATGAAAATCATAATAGATTGCTAACAGTTATTATTACGTTTCCATACGGCATTTCGTTTATGTTATTGTCATGTTTACAAGACTCTGATCGTTCATCTATTTTATTTGCTCACTTTATACATCATATGAATGACTATATTTTATGTATTTACAATGTTTTGATAACTAAACACCCGATAAAATAATCAAAAACAATACGCAATACATTAGTATTGCGTATTGTTTTTCATTATTTCATCGGGTTATGAGTTAATAAATTATGATAATGTTGTTAAATTTTGAAAAAAAAAAAAAAAGTAATTTTAATAAGTAAAATACCAAAGCAAAAATAATTATAATGATAATGTTGTAGATTAAATAAATGGATTGTGATAGATTTGTAATAATTTGTATTTATTAGAACTACGTAAAAGTGTGTCTTTTGTTCGGTAAAATTAGAACTTAGTAGCCATAAATTATATGTTATGTGCTTGATATAAAAGCTTTTTGTGCCAGTCAAAATTGTATTGAGTAAGTTTTCATTAATTCCAAGTAACTTATCATTAAAAAAATGTTTTTTCCCGACCCTATAAATACGCATTCATTCATCCTTCTCACGCACTAATTAACAAAGCATAAACTGCTCAATTACAAAGTTTATCTCATAAGTATAACCTAAACAAATCACTCAAGTAATTTCATTAGATGCGGTCCCGTGCGATTGCGTGGACATTATAGCAACATTACTCGCTCATTGCTTTGAAGCGACTATTTCAAATGCAAATCTAATACTGTGAGAGTAATCAAGTGTAGTGCTGAATGTCTGGCTCAGTTTGTTAGGTTGGGTGCACATTTATAATGTTTGAACTCAGTTAGATTTAAACTGAATTGGTAGAGAAATGTTTTTCGGTCGTTTCAAAGCTATTTGCAGTAATCTGACTGTCTTTAATCAAAGTATGGCTTTATTCCTAAAATTGATAATTTGATTTATTTTCAATCTCAGCCCAATTTTAAAATAGGGGTTCCTTTTTCAAATTTCTCCTGAAAAAATATAAAAAATTGACAGCGTCATTTGATTTTCGTATTTCAAAACCGGTTTCATTTAATTAATTGTAGGATAATGTCAGCGATGTCACAGGTAACATCATAAATGACTAAAATTAGCATTTTTTTTTTATTTAACAGTCTCGGAAGAAATACTTTAAAAACAACTTTACATGCAATGCAACAACTTTAGCAATATGCTGGAAACGAAAGGACTAAATCACACACAGACAGACCATTCATTGCAAGTACCTTATCTTGTGTAGCGTACTACAGTTTCTGCACTGTCATTAATGTTGGATACGAATAGAGAGAATTCCTCGTAGAGTACACACAAGGAGTCCACTCGGCTCCACCCTCTAATAATATCTCCGATGTTGTGAAGCTGTAGCATGGAACGGACTTCAAAGGTTTTTATTTTTTTCTTTTTAATTTACCTTTGCCTTCCTTCTTTCTATATTTAGACATATTGTATATTTTTTAATAAAAAAGTCCTGTAAGTATCTACGTTATTTGCTAAAAATAAAATGACGAATAAATGATCACTTTACAAAAAATAAATACGAAAATCACTCACAGCTACGTGTTTACCATTATACTCACTATTTAAACTTGTTCTTATTTGATAGCTTTTTTTCATTCGTACAAATGTTCTACTGGTAATTTTATAGCACTTCTTGTAAAGCTAATTTTTCTCGTAAGTCGCGCTAATATAGGTGAAGGCGCGTCCCTGGCGCCATCTAGTAGTAGAGATTGAAAACCCTATTTTGACCTTGATTGTGTGATTTAACGAATGAACATTGTGCGGACGAGAGTGACAACACAGTTGTCACTCTGGCGGAACGTCATAAGCGTCAAACAACCACCGTACTCGTTCACTTGGAAACGGTTGCGTGGACAAGTCGGTTACGACGGATCGCTTACGTCCCAAATCTAAATCCATTTCCACCTGCGTTAAATCGAGTGATTATTGTAATTTAAATTGTTGATCGTGATTATAAGGCTGCTGATCGAAGACCTGTCTACTTATTCCTAAAATACCTCGTGCGACTAGCCACTTTAAGATGAGTGATTCTGATATAGGTACCCACGTGCCTTTATCAGAAGTGGGATGCGAAAAACAGTCGGATAAAGATACTCAGCCCCATAATCAACCTAGCAATAGTGGATTACTCACCAATATGGAAGCCCTGCTAACCCGTTTGTTAGCAATGCCGCAGCAGACCTCGTAGTCTGTAGCAAACACTAACGCGGTTCAGTTGATCAAGTTCGACCCAGATGATGAAGATGCTGATGTCAAGGGCTGGTGCCGTGTTTCCGAGTTGATTATTAACAACAAGAATTTGAGTGGCGTGGAACTTTTAGTTGCTCTAACAACTGCACTAAAAGGACGAGCGGCATCTGTTCTGACTAAGTTGCGTTTGGAAGACTTAACCTGGGAAGTTGTGAAGCAAATATTGTTGGCGAAATTTGCAGGGCCCAAATTGATACAGGACTATTTCGATGACGTTTTGCGCTTTCAGATCGGAACAAAGGAGACTGCTAGTGAATCGGCTATGCGTTTATGGGCACTAATCGAGCGTATCCCTAAAGTCGAGATGTCAGAAGAGACAATCACTGGGTTCGTTATTTCTGTTCTGAGCTCGAAAGACCACATGATTCGTCGTGAACTGAACTCCTATGCTATCTCAACGCGAACTCAACTCTTCCGAACACTTGGTGGGATTTCTTTAAAGCGTCGTACTGAAGATAATGATGGTAACGACAATAAGGCAAAAAGACCTCGCGTGTCAGACTCGAAGTTCAATGGAAAATGTCATCGGTGTGGAGTTCCTGGACACAAAATAGCAGACTGTAGAAGGCGACGTGACGACTCAGCTAATCGAGCTGATGGTTCCAACACGGATCAGGTCAAGAACAAGTCGACACCAATCAACAGTTTCACGTGCGGGAAACCTGGCCACGTGTCTACGTCATGCCCTGAGAAGAGAGGCGGCGCAGCGGTCAGGGAGGTCAACACTTGCGAGCTTAAGACTTCGAGAGGTAAACTGACGACGGCATCTGGTGAGCATATCTGTTTCCTTTTTGATAGCGGCTCTTCTTGTTCTTTGATTACTGAATGCCTTACTGCGCATTTTGTCGAAGTATACTGATCACTTTATAAATGGTACTCCAACTAAACGTGTTAATACGGGTGTTATGAAAATTGAACTTATTGACCCTAATAAAATAGTCCAACGACGACCGTATCGTTTATCTCCCATCGAAAAACAGGTGGTGAGGGATAAGGTTCAGGAGTTATTGAAAGCTGGCGTTATTAGAGCAGAGTTCCTCGCCGTTTGCTAGTCCGATTCTCTTAGTGAAGAAAAAGGACGACACGGATAGAATGTGTGTCGACTACAGAGAACTCAACTCAAACACGCGATCTGAGCACTATCCCCTACCACTTATAGACGACCAAATAGACCAGCTCGCCGGAGCTTATTACTTTTCGTCTTTAGACATGACCGCTATGAATTAAAAAGTGTAGATGGTCCTTGCCGTACGTTAAAGTATTCGCACGAAAATTTGCGTTTGGCGCCGGGAGGTCACGAGGGCTTAATGGAATTAGCTGAAGGCATTATGAATGACGAGGAAGCCGTGAAGGCGGTAGATATGCAGTCAGATGGCATTATTGATGCCGATTATGAGACTATGTCGGCTCGCAGTGTTGACACCCTGACTGCAGATTCTGCTACTCTGACTGCATCGTGTGAAACGCTTACGGCCTCTTCTGAAACAGCTAGTGCTGATTCGGAAGATGAGGGACCTATAACCTTTGATGTAGAAGTAGACATCCACCGAGCATAGTGTTCAGAACCTAAGGTACGTTCAGATTATTTGATGTGATTACGTGTGGGTGTTGTTGTCCGGTTTTGCCCATTGTTTGGTAACTCGAAAGGACGCAAACCCAAAGACGAGATGTTGTCCGGTCCTGACTAGAGTGCTAGCAGGTTCGTAGGGACGCATGCGTCTGTGTGTCACGAATGGATAGTATTGTCCGGGCTTAGCGGTGCTGGTCGAAGGGACGTACGAATCTAGTTCGTTGACGTGAGTGATGGCGAGTCGAAGGGACGGTGCTGTCCGGTCTTGCACTTGGGGCAAGTCGAAAGGACGCATTTGTCCGGGCTGCGCATCATAATTATGAGAGAGCCGATGGCTAGTCGAAGGGACGGTGTTGTCCGGTCTTGCGTTTACGGCAAGTCGAAGGGACGCATTTGTCCGGGCTACGCATGGTATGAGGAAAAAGAGCGGTGCAAGTTGCGAGAGTGAGATCGAAATAGGCTGTGGCCTAAAGTAAGAGGCTTGCCTCATGTCAGGATGGACGAGCATGGCGGCTTGACAATATGGTACCTTCTTGTTGCAGGAATACATATTCGCCCGAGGACGGGCGATTGTCAGTCCGGCCGTGAAGGCGCGTCCCTGGCGCCATCTAGTAGTAGAGATTGAAAACCCTATTTTGACCTTGATTGTGTGATTTAACGAATGAACATTGTGCGGACGAGAGTGACAACACAGTTGTCACTCTGGCGGAACGTCATAAGCGTCAAACAACCACCGTACTCGTTCACTTGGAAACGGTTGCGTGGACAAGTCGGTTACGACGGATCGCTTACGTCCCAAATCTAAATCCATTTCCACCTGCGTTAAATCGAGTGATTATTGTAATTTAAATTGTTGATCGTGATTATAAGGCTGCTGATCGAAGACCTGTCTACTTATTTCTAAAATACCTCGTGCGACTAGCCACTTTAAGATGAGTGATTCTGATATAGGTACCCACGTGCCTTTATAGGCAAACTAAACTAGGTGTGTTTGTGATCTAGTAGTTTTTCTCCAGACAATAATCGGACAAGAATAAAGTTAAATAACTTGATTATATTCAAAACTCACGACAACTCGTAAAATTAGTTGTCTGATGAATCATTTATTTCGTTACTTTTTAAACCAACGAAAACTTGTCGAATTCAACTTTTGCAATACAGCAAATAATAATAATTCACGCTGCTTGCGTTACTGTCAACTTGACCTAATTAAATGGGTCAAAATTCCCAACACGATGTACGTTATTGCTAACAGCATGCCGAAATACTGCAGGCTGTCCGAAGCTGGCTTTAACCGCTTTTGTTTGTTTATGCAAACATATATCAGCTGTGACAATGTAGACAACTACAATCAATCTGCCTAGCCTTTTCCCAAATATATTGGGGTCAGCTTCCAGTCTAACCGGATGCAGCTGAATACCAGTATTTTACATGGAGCGACTGCATAGCTGACGTCCACAACCCAGTAACTGGGTAATACGAAACCCTTGATAAAACTGGTTGTCAGACTTTCAGGCTTCTGACGAGCCGTAACGACTGTTAAAGATTCACGAATGACAGCCGGGACCAACGGCTTAAAGTATTTTCGGAGACATGGAGGAGAATATGTATGTAGTCATGGTCCCCATCCACGGATCAACCCCGGCGAGCGTAGCTTAACCTATTGGATCGACCTGTGCGGCTGTTATTACTTGCCTGGCCATGAGCTCCTCCTATGTAGACAATTACATAAACGAAAATGATGTCCCACTGGTGATTAGACAGTGCACACACCAGAGTAACGGTTTTGATAAAAATAACAGAACCCTACCATAATAATTTTCATGGCAAGACAAGGTGACAATAGACAAGGTGACAAGGTGTTAATAGTTGCACCGTGCATAGTACAGCTTCAAAAAGATGTAGGTAGACATCGACAAGAATTAATTTGATCGTCTATATTTCTTTCATAAGATTGTATCAAAATGTAGCCTCTTAAAATATTACGCAGTGGCTGCTCTGTTGTAGCTGCACATTGATACAGTATTTTGGCACAAGAGTTGTAGACAATCAAATGAATTGGTGTGGATCTAACGGGCGGGTGTAAAAAGACACTTAACGAAGCCGAAAGCCACTTGTTATTCTCGTCATTGTGATATTTTTTTGTTCTGGACCATACCTGGGAACCGTACCGACCATACCGGGTTACGGAGATATTGAAGGTCAAACTCTTTTACAGAAATCAAGTTTTAAATTTTATACTTAATTTAATTTCAAAATATCGCCACGAACCCTGATCCGTTGCTTGCACCCATAAACACAATGTTTTGTGTGCGTTACGTTGCGCACTACCGTAAACAGCGATTTTCACACCAAAAATAAAAGTCGTTTCCCAGCAATTATTTTTGTGCTATGTTCTTTAATTTGATTTACCTACAGAATGCGTAGTTGACGGCTATGTGATGGGTCTTTTTACACACTATATTTGTAGGAAGGTACACTTTTTATCTAACATTGACCTGTGTTGAGATGGTAACCTCACAGTTTGCTCTTGGGTCAAAATAGTTTTTTCAGTAAATTTTTGTAACCTCTGTCTATGAAAACTGTCTATTTTGTTGAGAATGTACACGACATCTATGTTTTCTTAAACCGACAATCTTGACGAAGGTCTGCACAATGCCTTATGTGACATTTCGTCATGTTTGTTCTCTAAACAAAGTTAGTTCAAACAATCCTATTCTGCTATCTTCCTTTGTTATTTGTAAACTCACCGGAAACAATATGGAACATTTCATATTTTTTCAAGTTTACTGAAAGGGCTATTTACTCCATACACGGATACAGAACCCATTATAGACATTAACGAGTGTACTCGTACACAATGGAGGGTCAATGGGAAAAAAAGATAAGGGATTTGTATGGCACGGTCGATTTTTTTAAAGATAAATGGGAAAGGAGGTTACCTATGTTATGAATTAGTAATTTATGTTTGATGAAATAAATATTTACAATTCGTAAATAAAATAGAATCGTGTCTTGTTATTTTCATTAGAATAATGCTGAAAACTATTTGAATTAAACTATTCTTTGATTTGATATGATTAAATTAACTTTCTCATTATTATTAATATTATAATTTATTTCTTTATTATTATTTTTAAATAATCCTATATCGGCTTTTTCTAAGCAGTTTATTTCGACAGATTTTTCCAGTAGCGAATCTACTACCCAGTGATTTAAATATTTGTAGCTACATACACCTGATTACATTTCCTTTTTTTAATCACTACATATTATAAAACAAAGTCCTCCGCCGCGTCTGTCTGTCTGTCTGTTCGCGATTTACTCAAAAACTATTGCACCGATTTTCATGCTGTTTGCAACAATGGATAGAATGGTTCTCGATGAAGGTTTTAGTATATAATAACCGACATCCACGCGGGCGAAGCCGCGTGCATCAGATAGTTTCCAATAATAAAAAGATTTTTAGTCGTTTTTCGATGTGAGCAACGCTTTTCAAACACTCATCCTAAGTCACAATTTTAGAATCATAACAATTCCATCATATTTGTGTAAGAAATAAATCTTCCATGATTTGCTTATTTCTGTGGCTTACCCTATTATCTGAGAAACATGAAGATTAACAACATGGAAAACAACTCAAAGAAACGGTTGTCCCGTACAGTCGCGGCCAGAACATAAAATTCACGGAACAATTTCTATCTGGACATGTTTTACGATTGATACTATTATTTTGTCGGGTTCTCGTAAACTGAATGCAGTTTATGACTGTACTGTCGGCAAAAAAGTGGTCTGCAACTCTGAGATTAAAATTTGTTTTCATGTGATGAAAGAATACGATTTTTTTTTCACTTGCAATATACAACAAAATAATATCACGCCCGTAATCCCCTTAGGGTTAGGCAGAGGTGTACGTATAGAATATCTACATTTCGCCCGATATGTTTAAGTGTTTCCCTTGTAATAGGGGGCATGCCTATTGCTACTAACCCCACAAGTCCAGACTCCGGGCTGCTACTGAGAAATCCCTGACGGAAAAACCTAATTTTCCAATACCGATTATAAATATTATACACATGAATGATGCAATAAATAAAGGCTGTACGTAGGTATATATCTAGGTATAATAATGGAAAAATTATGTCATAACGAGTCTTATTATGGGAAAGTGATCATAACACTTATCTTCATCTTAACACTGCTCGACCAGGACGATCCCAGGATCTCATGCTCAGCAGTAGCGCTCCAACGCGGCAGTCACTTGCAATATGTAAATGAGTAACGCATGATTTCTTTGAATTGAATATGTTGTGGGATCTTTTATGACGTAATTTGATTGGTTTTGGATATTTCAACAAATCTCTGACGTAATTAAACAGCGTACTAATTTGTCTGGTTCAGCCTTTCAGAAACCGAGCGGCAAAGCTATCTTTATGCTATAATTTTAGTGACGTCATAATGTTCCTAGTATTGTTGACGTATCGAACGGATCTGAAGGCCAATTCCCGTAATTAAAAATGTTGAAAATCTAGTCGCAATCTCATCTCAGCGACAATCAATGTCAAAAATTTCACAAAATGTATGAGGTTTTTTTTTTACATTCTAAAATGTGAACATTCTTAATAATACGTGATCGTCTGATTGTCTCAGACAACCAACTATATTATCATTTTCATGAATATGATGTCAAAATTGACAGATGCCGATGCCCTTTTATGCCGACCGTACACTTGGTTTTTATAGCACAATGTAACGGGTAATGTATTAAGACGCGATACTAAGTATCTGCTCTGTTTTTATTATTGTAATAACAGTTATGTGCGAGAGATTTATTTGTACCACGGGATTTGTTATAAAAAGATTGTGGAGTTGAGTTCTTTTTTCCACGTTCGTCGTTATTCTTGCAATAACTATAGTATTTGGACGAAATGTTCCACTCAAACCAGCTGTTTTTGATAAAACTTAAAAACTATTTACAAGCTCATCATTCATCATCATCATCTGACTAGCCTTTTCCTAAAATGTTGTGGTCGACTTCCAGTCTTACCGGATGCAACTGATTGCCAACAGGTTACATGAAGTGACTGACTATCTGACCTCCTCAACTCATTTACGAAATCATCTAGCAAAATATTATTATACACAACAAATGAGAACCATCCAATTAATGTTACAACTTTCCATAAATCTTATATTATCTTATCCAACAATCGAACTATTGATTCATTAAGGGTGTTACGAATAATGAATTTAGTGATTATAATGTTAACAAAAAGTTAGTAATGGTCTCAGGATGGTTATCAACATCTATAAATTAGTATCATTACAAAAATCTGATTGATGCCTTCATTCATAAATACCCGTTCAGTGTAATCTAAAAGCTTTTCTCAACACAGCAATACAATTTCAGCAACAGTCTCCTAGCCCCGTTTCAAAACGTTTGCATACCCGTAGCTTCCTAGTTCCTACTCACATCTGCTTAAGGCCAGGTAGACCAAGCAATGTAGGCATTTAACGCTACCACTTTTACGCGACGCGAGCCGTGCGCTTACGTCGCCTGCGTGAACTTACATGAACCCAACGCCGAGTGGAGAAGTGTCACAGTACAGGTAAGCATGTCGTATAGGCAGTAGGTCAACTTATTTTATTATTAATTTGTTTTAAAAAATAATAAAATACGCGACTTGATCCATTATTCTTGTTTACCGATATACGTAGTAATCGCAAAGGCCGAAAATTAATTTCATGGGTTGTAAATACATTTTATTCAATTATTCGGCATTTTAGTTTCATAAAGTGTATCTCACGAAGCAACACGCGCTTCAGTTGTGGTGGTGGCTAGTTGTGGTGTGTTGTGGTAACTTTAATAAAAAAAAAACAACCGGCATAAAAATATAAGTGCAAAATAAGTTTCGAAAGTCGATTTTTCCTTTTTAGACACCGAAACTATTATTTTGCACTTCGTAGTGTTTATATTTTTATGTCGGTTATTTTTTTTTGTTCTAAAGTGATTTTCACTCAACCGAATTGAGAACCTCCTCCGTTTTTTAAAGTGGGTAAGAAAACAACATGAAATTACTTTTAAATGATTTAAATACGAAATAAAATTAAATTATAAACACAAAATGACTGTATGGTGTTTTCCATAAATTTTACAATGTTTTCAAATTACCGAGAAAAACTCTTTATATTTGTGTTTTTTTTGGACGCATACATTCCTTTGCATCGTGGATTTGATGCACTGCAACAATAAAAAAATGTTCAAGTAAAACATTATCAAGTTATTCTACTGTTATGATTCTACTATGTAATATGTAGGTTTTGGTAAAATAAAATGTGTAATATATTGCACTTCATAGATATTGTTTGTAAACATTGATTACATAAATCGTTTAGAATTAGACAATACTTTGAATATACGTTGTATACTTACCGGCACCGATATTGAAGTCTCAAGGACGAAGTGGGGATTGCTTTGCGCATGGTATGAATGCTGATAGACATAGGGTCTATTTTACTTCTGCACGCATGTGCGCCCAATGCATCCTTGAGACTTCAATGTCCGTGCCGGCGATTATACTCGGAAATCGATAGGTAGGTACCTATATCCGTAGAATAGAACAGAGATATTATTGGTTCATATTTCCTTTCTTCCGGTTTCATTCTCAACAATGAATCAAACAACTGGATACGATGGCCACTACCACGATAGTTTTTTGTGCATAAGCCAAAGTTACCCTAGCGCGACCGCCGAGCGTAGATATGAAAAGTGAAGTAGGTACCTACATACATGTGATTTCCTTCTGTACTCTCTGTATTTTGTGTCCCTACTAATAATACTATAAATGCGAAAGTGTGTATGATTGTATTTGTCAAAATTTTACATTCGTCAATTTGCACTATCGATAATCCCTAATAACGTCTAAACAGATTACCCTATTTGCACAATTTATTTTGTCGTATCCATTTTAGACCTAAACCTATCAAATGACACTAAAAACAACAAAATATCTACACAAACAAAAAACCATGTTTTCAACTTACGTAATATTTGGTGGCGTGAATTTACCTTACAAAAAAGTTACTTCGTTTATACTGATTCAAAATAGGAAACTTAGGAAACTATTAGGTATATAAATCGAGCTTAGGTGACCGTAGGGCGGATTGAAAAATCAAAAGACATAATAGGTTGATAATATGTACACACTTTACACCTGGCCACTTTCTTGTATTTATTTTTATTCCCCATAGGTACCCACTTCTGTTCACTAACAAAAACAAATAAGTGATTTCTTTTAGTTACACTGTACGTGATAGCCGCGCGCTGGAAAAAGGGACATAGGTCGTACCTCGACAAGGCCTGGCGGGCGACTGAAGTGGCGAACGCGAGCCGCTGTGTTATAAATAATTTATTATTAAAAGAATTAAGCTATTTTTCAAAATGTAACCACAAATTATTTTTCTTTATGTTATTATCTTTTTTTAAGATGTGGTTTTTAGTAGTAAAACTTTTATAAGCTTCGAGAAAAACCAGAAAAACATTAAAAAAATATCGAATTTGGCTGTTCTTCGGATTTTTTTTTGATCGAGTGAAGTTTTCGATATCGTGTTTCGAACCACAAATTGTCAAAGTACATGAAGTAAACTTCATTAAGTTTTTTTTTTTGCTTTAAAAAATCACGATTTCTTTGTTTATTATTAAATCAAAGTGATGTAAAATTGGGAATACCTGCCCTTAATATACGAGTTCCGTCTGCAGTTAAAAGCGAGGCGGAACTGAGTTCAGTACAAAGAGCTTTTGTTGATTAGGAAACTAACCAGCCCACTGAGATTAGTTTTGATGTTTGTAGTATAGGTAATGAGGCTAATGCAGGCGTGCTAGCCTGCCATATGATTTAGTATGCAATGATTAGTAGGTATTATGATAGAGTAATAATAATGATATTAGTAGTAGTAATGATAGTGAATATGACTTAGTAGTTTGAAGTGTATAAACTACTGTTTATAAATATTTGGATAGCTTTTTACATTTAAAATGGTTCCGTAACACGGTAAACCACGTAGAAAGACGAAGATAGAAGAGAGGTAGGTAGTAGGTATGTACGGCCAGGAAAATGACTACAGCAATTTGCTGTGTTATAGGCATTTCATACAATTGTCAACGACTGATAGTTTTAATTTGACTATACAGACAAATTAAGTTGGTTGTCAGTTTAATAAACAATGAATTGACCTGACTTTACTATGAAAATTTAACGATGTAGATAAATGTAAACAGCAAAACTAAAATAATGAGGTTGACTATAAGTGGCGGAATAGAACACAAAATGAATAAATTTTTGTTTGGCTCACAATGTTTATGGAAATTAAACGAATTTTCCTAAATACCATTTTCATTTCACATAATTATATAGCCATAGCCACTCATGTATTGTAAAATGATATACCCATAGGTATATCATTTTATAATAAATGAGTGGCTGATATAATAATGAATATTATTCGATTGAAGCTCTTATCGCATCAACAGAGTAATTGACTTCACAGAAGCAAGCGAATCGTGTGAATTAATTCCAGATAATAATATAGACAGTTGAATTAATACGTAAAAACGAAGGCTTGTTGGACTTTGCATTTAATTTATGTTCATTTTCGATAAGTATATTATTATATCACTTGCTTTAAAAACGGTGAAGGAAAACATCGTGAGGAACTCGACGACATGTGACGCCAAGTCAGAGACCCTTGGGCGGCTTTAAAACTCTGACACCAAGTTAGTCACTAACCAAACGAAAAAAAGAGAAGATAGGGGGTGAACCTATTACCATCAACCGGGAACAAATCTAGACGGGCTGCTACTGAAAAAATTCCATATAGAAAAACCCAAAAACACTTTGCCCAACCTGGGAATCGAACTCAAAACCTCATGCTCAGCAGTAGCGCTTGCGACCACTAGACCAACGAGGCAGTCCAGCAATCAGTAGAGATTTCAATTTACCGAAAAATTGCTTAAACGACACGTGTCTAAGAATTTTTTTCGTAGGTAACTTTTTCATTTTGTTATGTCACTTTTAATAACATAGAGCTGACTAAGAAGTTTAATATTCTAAAGGCTTTAGTCGCAAATACATCGAAAACTTTAGTTATCATTATGATAGTTCATGTTAAATTAATAGCTACCTTGCGTGACTGTCCTCGGCACAGTTTCCAACGTTCGAGCGTCTAAACCAACATTTTTGATACATGATGAGTGGTTTATTGATTAAAGTATTAAGTCTATCAACTATTTAACCTACTGCTTCATATTTGATGTTATTCACAGTTGAAAAATTGTTTGGTCTTGCTCTTTATTTGAATAAAATGAGTTTGGGTTCAATTGTTCGAGGACATTCCGTGTATCGCATAATTTCAATAAAAAAGCCTATTTATTTCATAAAACAAAAACATATTGTAAGTTATAGTCAATTCATAGGATAATACATACATTGTTTGTTTTCGTTTTCCTTATTTAAATAAAATGGTTTGGGTTTCGTCGTTGGAAGATACTTCGTGTCCCCCAAATAAAAATAATATTTACTTCAACGTAACAAAAAATATATAAGATTATAATATTATAATGATGATAATATTAATATAATATTATTGTAAATTAAAGTCAATATTCATAGAATAATACTTATTTCAATGTATACAAAACTGTTCTACTCTCAAATCGGTGGAGATCTTCAAACGACATAATAATATTAAAATGTCGTCGGTAATATCTGTTTCTGACGTTTGAATACGTATATTTTTGTTACAAGCGTATTTCAAAGGATGAAATGTATTATTATGGGACATGATTTTTAGATTTCCAGCATTTATAAGTCATGGGAGGAAAAATGTTTTGCTTCTTCCACGACATTTTAAGTTGTCACTGATGTATTTTAGAGTAGGTACTCGAATTATAAGCAGAAGATTTATCGTAGCAATTTCTTACTTTGCAAATCGTTGTAAGGCAACTGCTTAGGTTATAGGTTTTATTACAATTTTTATTTTTTACTATTCTTCCGGTATTCCATACACTACATAGGCCACCGTTGAAATGACAAAAATGTTGATGGACGATTCCAATTTGTTTGTATCTTAATATAAATCAAACTCTATTAGAAACTCTCTAGTTACACTATAATATCAAATGTGACAAGTATGTACTTACAAAGTTGTCGACATAGCTCACAGAATAAGCAAGCTTAAGTGGCAATGGGCCGGCCATATTAGCCGTAGAACCGATGACCGCTGGGGTAGGCGTGTTCTTGAGTGGAGACCGCGAATCGGAAAACGTAAGGTAGGACGCCCTCAGGCTAGGTGGAGCGACGATCTTCGCAGGGTGGCTGGTAGCAACTGGATGAGAGCTGCCGAGAATCGAGCTGAATGGCGTGCAATTGGAGAGGCCCATGTCCAGCAGTGGACTGCTATAGGCTGATGATGATGTACTTACATAATAAGCCTTTATTGTTCCCACTGCTGGGACACAGGCCTCCTCTCTTCGAGAGGGAGTGGGCTGTAATCTACCACGCGGGGCAAGTGCGGGTTGGTAGATGTCGCATGTCTTCGAATTTTTGGTTCTAGGACATGCCACTTCCTCACGATGTTTTCTTTCACCGTTTTGAGAGCAGTGGTGATGAAATTATTTACACAAAGTAAAGCGCCTGCTTGGGTTCGAACCCATGGCCTACAATTTGTAACTCGGGGCCGTTACCACTGGGCTACCACTGCTCTAAACTTAAATAATTACAGACACAGTTATATCAGCTATCTTGTATAATATTCAGTTACTGTACTGAATGATTTCAATCATATATCCGGCCTAGAGGTCGTACTAATATTGAAATGGAATTACTGAGGATTCAATTATACTTATTAGCGCTCATTTACAATCATGCCTATTCATTAACCTTCTCTTGTATGCCTTCAAACTAATTGAACACACATTGATAGTTGATACTAGAACAATTAGCTATTGAACTAGCATAGTGTCTCTAGTAATGTAGTAAATGGATGACAGGTCACAGTACCTACCATATCTACCTTAATAATTACTTACTACCTTACTGCTATCTCTAGGTAATTATTAGTTATTAAATTGACAGTTGATCTGTGACAGTGACACTTTTTAAAGGTTTTTTTATCTTGACTTAAAAAAAAACATGCTGGGCAGTCTTTGGGGACTGCCGTTACAAGTGAAAACTAAGCAACAATGCGTAACCACAGCGTAATTCAAACGGTAGACGGTAGATGGCGGTAAAAAAAAACAAATCACTTCAAGAGCGACGATAACGCGAGTTCCATGATTTTTGTTCACCCAAAAATCATATAGTGCATTTTTTTTCTAATTAGAGTCACGAATAAAAATAGTTTGCTACTAATGTAATTACAAACAGACAAGCTCTTGATTCATACAATCAGTACAATCTTTACTAAGGTTCCGAACAAAAAAAAGGAACCTTAAAGTGCCTGCTACACGGTCGCTAAACGCGCGTCCCGACAGAGGTGACCTTGGTGGTTTACAACGTATGATGATGATGGTGAACTACCAAAGAAACAGCTCTGCTGGTCGCCATTCAAGGTCAGCTCTGTCGGGGACGCGTTTGGCAACCGTGTAGCAGGCACTTTTAGAACATCACTTTTTTGTACGTCTGTCTCAGAGGTTTTTCTCGAGATCTTAGCATTATGTATATGACGCGCGCACAGATCGCAAGTGAAAGACCAAAAAATACTTTTCATTACAAAAAAAACGTTTATCGTGTTAGGAAAGGCAGGCAGGACCCAGAAAGTGAGAATATAAAAATTCGATTTTCATTTGTTCGGAACCTTAAAAAGTAATAGTTTGTGAAAATGTTGCTCAATCACGATGGTTCAATGAATTTAAATGGGCTCACAGACAGACATGTCCTAGATAAACACTTAAAACATAAAATACTCTTTATATAGGTACATAAACTAGTTCTCCTATGACACGATTCAAGTAACAGCAGTCAACAATAATTATTATGCATAGTTTCAGTGCGCAGCGTACGTGATTCCACAGCGACAATAAGGTTCTGCTGTAGTATCGTAGTGGTTTTGTTAAACTAAGCGGATTATATACTCGACGAAGCTTCAGCGAGAGCAAATTTAGAGGTTATTGGTTTATCTGGGAATTAAAGACAAACACGAAGTTAAGTTGGGTATAAAATGAGTTCCATTTACTCGTAAAATATCGCTATGTAATAGTGTGTTTGTAAATGACAATATTGTTTGAAACAATATTACTAGGTACCTAAAACACTTCTATCTGCCATCAAGTAGTGCTTTGTCCAGATTAGAAGCGAATAATTGGTAGAGTTTTATTTTTACCTTTTTAGTTTTTGCTGAATGAGGACTGGCAACGGCCATTGCTGTTTCAAATATCAATAGACGAGTATGGCCTTTTTCAATCTGTCTATAAAACCAAAACAAAAGAGGCAGGCTCATCTTCGTTGGTCGATAGGGCTCGGATGCGGGGTACTGGAGATTTCTGTACCTAAAGCATTCCATGCCCGTATTCGGGGAACCGTTTTCATTAGTTGATAAGTAGCGATTGCGGATAAGTAGAGAACTTGCACCACACGTTTGACAGTTGCTTTGAAGGCAGATTTCATTTTCATTCATTGGTAATTTTCATTGGGTGTGAGTCACTGCACGCTTTTTATCGACCGATGAATTTCATTGGTCAATACGCCCGCTACGGGAATTCCCCGCGAACGGGGTATGTACCGCGTTAGCGAATAATGACTTTCAGTAGTCATTACCCCGCCTGCGGGGACTCACCGCATGCTGTATATCGACCGAGTTATCGACTAGTGAAAATGAACCATAAGCTTAGCAACATAATCTACCTACAAATACTAATCTCATTGTTCCGATATTATTATCATCTACAGTTCGTTGGACGTACATTATGTGATTCAAGTCTGGTCGTGTATTGGTTCCCACTTTGTAGTGATGGCGGTGGAGTGGTTTTGTTGCCAGCTAAGCGGATTAGCCGCTCGATGACCCTCTAGCCATTGTGGGACTAAGAGTATAAAGGCTACACTATTTCCATACTTTTATAACGAGAAAAGTAAAGCTTTTCCTTTAAGAGCCTTGTGGATGCAAATTCACAATATGAAACTAACTTCTCGTGAGTTTGATTACTGGTAATTTTCATAAATAATCTTCAGGTAGTTGTAGACAGATTGGCAGTCACTCCATGTAAAATACTGGTAATCAGCAGCATTCGGTTAAACAGGAAGCCGACCTCGAAATAGAAAAAGGCAAGGCAGATTGCTGATGATTTTTTAGTTTGAAATCCTCCCATTTTTTTTAACATTTTTGTTTTAGGAAGTACATAGGTACAAGTACATAGGTCCAAGTATATAGGTATATGTACTTAGAATAATTATATAGCTCAGTCTTTTGCAACTCGCACTAAAATACGTAGTCTAGTTTCTCAGAATGACATCTATGAATAATGTTTCTCAAACATTTCACAAAGACGTAAATTAAACAAACGCAAAACAAGTGATTTCCAGTAGTTTAGTAAAGCAGAATTATGCGAATACAAACGATCTTGTTTAAAGCAGCTGAATAAAGCGTGGTAGTGTTCACTCAAGCGCTTTATATGTTAATACTACGCCGTATAGAGTCATCTCAACTAAAGCTAGGTACACGAAGTTCAAACTAGTTGCTTATTCAATTTCTGTTTCAGGTTTGGCAAGCAAGGCATTTGCGTTATCACTTTGCCGCTAAGTTGTATCCTAATTTTAATTACCTGCTTTAAGTCGCACTATTTAAAATCTTCAGATAAATAACTGTCAACTCTGTACGCAATATACTCTACCGTTAACTGTTCAGCTTTTGGTAAATATAGGTATTTTTGTTAAGTATCTGGTACTTACTTGTTGAAAGGCCTACATTGTCCTCCCATGCCTACCAACACTGTAATTTGAAAGTATTGTAAAAGCTAATTATTTTTAAAAGAATAGGTAACCATGGAGTTTCTTGCCGGCTCTACTCCATAGGAAACGACCAATTGGAACCGTGCACCTAGCTTCTGACGTTTCATATGTGCCCATGTTGGTTTATGTGAAATAAAATATTTTGATTTTGATTTTGAATACTCTACTGGCTTTCCGAATAAATTAATCGGGTACCAAAAAGAATATCCACCGTCCAAAAAGGTTGAATTTAACTAACGGCCAATTTCACTAAAGAGGTGAACGCAATCAGCACTTAAACTACTTTTAAGGGCTGTCATTGTCGTTATTTTCTGTGGAATATTGACACTGACAGTTCTTAAACGCGGTTAAGATGTGCTGATCGCGTTCAGTTAAAATTGTGAAAGCCCTTATTAACTATATCTATACATTATTATAAATTGAAGTCGCTTTTCGTGTCTGTCTTTGTGACCGCGTTGTTCTTCTAAACTACGCAACGGACTTCGATGTGGTTTTCAACATTATTTAGAGAATTTATTCCAAAAGGCTTATGTATATAATATTTTAATATCTATAATATAAAGTAGTCTTCATGTTTTGTCAAGTCGTAGAAAACAGTGCGACACAGGGACGGTTGGCTAGTCTCTTTATAAATGCATAAAAGCCTTCCACTAGTAAATGGAGTAGGCAAAATAGATTTCATTAAAATACTCGACTAACTAACATGAAATCATTATGTATCTCATCATTTGCCTAACTTTTTCCAACTATGATGAGGTTGGCTCCCAGTCGCACCAGATGCAGCTGAATACCAGTATTTTACATGGAGCGACTGTCTATCTGACGTCCGCAACCCAGTTACTGGGTATTACGATACCCCTTGGTGAGGTTGTAAGACTTTTGAGTTTCTGACGACCCGGAGATCTCAAAGATCCAAGAATTAGAACCAGCGCCTTAAAAAGTGCTTTCCAAGGCACGGAAATCATTACGTAAATGGAGAAGATAAAGGTTGAAATGTATTTCCAAGACCTCTTAACACTCCACAAACTAGGAAAACATGTCAACGTCGTAAAGATTTTCTTAGCAATAAATCACGGATAACAAGAACACATGAGTGACAATTATTGAGTAAATTCATAGAAATTCTACGAAACAGTGCTAAATTATGGCAAGAATCAGTCACAAATCCTATAATATTACATGAGAAATATTTATATATTTGAAATTACGTTCTCCAACACGGCTTTAACGATTTCGATGCAAGTTGCAATACGGTTTATGGAGGTGAAAAATCGATCTAGCTAGGTTTCATATCTGGGGAAATTCTTTTTCTCTGTTTTCACCCGACCAGAGCTCGGTCGCCCAGGTATAAAACCTAAAATTTGCGTAACAAATAGCCATTAAGAAAAAAAATAATATACTCTTATTAAAACTCGGTTAGCTCCTCCGCTTCTTCTCAGACGTTGAATTATCTAAGTAAACCGTAGCCAGCAAATCATTTTGTATCAAGTGTTATTTCAATTTTTCCAGTAGAAACACTCACTTATTGCTTATGTCCAGTTTCTTAGGTGTTCTAACCACAGTTTATGATTTCGATTGTGCTATTGAATCTATATGCATTTTATCTCTATATTCATAACATTATGAAGAAAGTGTGGGGAAAGTTTTGGGTATGAATTAGGGTAGTGGAAGACAAAAAAAACGGTGGATGGACTGTGTGAAAGATGGTATGGCTAGACAGAGAGACTAAGATGACGAATAATACAGAAGTATGGAAGAAAAAAGACATGTTGCGCTGACCCCAAATTATATAAATGGGGACACGGGCAGAAGATGATGATGATAATGACATTAATATTATACTAGGTTCAAGAATCATCTTCATGTCAGCCGAAAGAAGTCCACTGCTGGACATAGGCCTCCCCCCTCAAGCACCGCCACTTCACCCAGTTCTGTGCTTCTCGCATCCAGCGGATTCCTGCGGCCTTTACCAGGTCATCGGTCCAAGGTTTGGGGGACCTTCCAATCAAGAATAGCTTTACTGAATACAGATAAATTTGTCGAATCAATAGACATTGAGAATATATATATCTTAGAAGCTAAGAAACAGGGCATTAGTAGATAAAACTGAACAAATACAGACTATTTTATCGTACATACTTGTCAAGTCTGTTCCAATCTTACAACAGATAACTCTCCTACTAAAGATAATGTCTGAACGTGTTTACTTGGCATGAGGAAGTGATGTATTTGTCGACTATTGTTTCACATTCTATTGCAGACTCCTCTGAATAGTTAGCATAATGTCCCCGAGCGATTTAATGCAGAATAGCTTTCGTCTCTCTTGTTTGTAATAGCACTTGCGACAAGGGAGTTGATTTACTACTAGAGTTGAATTCTGAAACATTTCATTACACATTCATTGAAACATTTAATACTACCCGACTGCGGCGAAGCCAAAAAAGATCGGTTATGTGTTTGACATTTATATTTATGTAGTTTAACCTAGTTTAATGAAAAATCGGAGGAAATAATGTCTTCATTGTCCATGATGAAATGATAACAAGGGTAATTAACTTTATTTATCTAATTGATTTAAAAGATTATCGTTCCGGATAATGTTATCACACTTGACAGATCGAACGAACACAAGAGATTGTTCCATATACAACTATATAATATCAGATTGAATTAGTGCAGTTGAATCTGACATAATTATTGTTCTTCAATTAAGAAGATGCCTACAACTACATGAATTGTTTATATAAGCGAGATTGGAGACAGGAATAGGTCATCTTGTTTCAATCTTTTTTAACGTCACTTTTTACGTATTCGGGTTTTTTTTTTACAATTGTTTTTTTTTCTTTATACTTTTTATGTGAAGCACTTATCTACGAATAACACCTATGTACTTACCTACATTTGTTATTTACATTTATTTTATAATAAAAATAGATTTCGTTTGCTAAATATGTTTTTTCTTTTTCTTCTCTCTTTTCTTCCCCCAAATACATTAAGTAGGTTGTAATGTGCAAATTGATATAATAATAACGGTTTACCGAAAAAGCCGGGTAATCCTCAGATTTATTGGCAAGCCTTAAGATTTATAGACGGGTCATGGTGGACTGAAACGTAGTTTCGGGCTTTTACTAAACTCTGTATTTTACTATAAGACATAAGAAGGGAAGTAATATTTTAGAGGTATGAGGAACAGGGTGTAAAGTTCACTCATACTCCATAGAAAAGGGAGGATACTCCGACCAGATGGGTGTCGTATCTGGCGGGCAACTGCCCCACGATTGATGTTGGAATCTTGTATATATGTTGGTCACGCGGTAAACTGTGTTTGCGCGATGCAGGATTTTGTGTGACGTCAGGTCTTTGATGCGTAGTTCCCATGTGGCGATGTAGATGCCGCCACAATATCATGCGTCGATTTATCATCCGTTTTTTGCTTATGTCTCGCCAGTGTTAAGTCAGGAAAAATAATTATCAAGTCACTTGACTACCAACTTAAATTGTCCATGTGTTCACATCACAACTGTCATTCCTTGAAAGTTGTTTTAATTGGCTATAACGGTGCACATTGACGTAGTGTGTCAATTCGTTTAACAATTAATTTCCCTGTCTTTACCAACTAGTTTTGTTAAGGTTTTGCAAGGGTAAGCTGTCCCATATGAAGAAACTGGACCACCGCAAACGCAGGTAGGTGAATATTGAGTTTTTTTCTGTGTGTAACGACCTTATTTTTTTCAATATGCACTGATAATAATTTTAATAACAACTATATACTGATGATTTTGCAATCTTTCATAAAAAATTAAAGAGAACTGAACAGTTTCTCAGCAAGTTTTGTTAATATTATGTTATAGCGAGAGAAAATGCATAAAATGCTGCTAGGTCATCATCGACCGTAAAACATACTAGCAGCAATTTCGCCTCTATGTATCTTGCAAGATTAAAATTTATACCAATGATAGTTTACTACCTACTACGTCAGAAGTTTATGATGCGATCATATTGCTATATATACAGTCGGGTAGATCGTATTCCAGAGCACACTTACCATATTAACAGAATGTACCTACCTACACGTGGTAAGATCCAGGAATTGATGCACTAAGAACTTTATCTGAAACCCTGACTAACAATAACTTGGACCTTATTACCGATCCATAAAAACTAGAATTTGTATGTCTTTAAAGTGTTATTTTAAATAACACTTTAAAGTATGGTTACATATAAAAATATGTAAAATATGGTATTCCAAAACTCATTTTATTTATCTAAAGTTTACACGTAAAACAATTATTATTTAATTATTTATGTAAAATAAATTCTAAAACTTATTTTATTTATCTAAAGTTTAATAGAAAGTTTAAAACAATTAATATTTAAAAATAATATTTACCGACACAATACAATTATTTTCTTAGAACACGAGTAGGTAATGATAACTTCTCGTGTCAAAACCGTTTTCATTTCAGGAAACACGAGTCTCACTCCAATGAACACAATATTAAAATAAGGAAATCAAGTTGAATTTCACACGAAAAAGTAACATTACTCAATCGTTCACCGAAACGTGATATTTTATGATTTGTTTGGCGTTAAAGTTGTATTTAATTATGGAGTAGGAGCTAATAGAATGCTTATGTTTTTGTGTAAGTAGTTTCTTTTGGCTTGAAAACCTTATTCAATTGCAACCTTGACCTAGCAGCCTCATTGAGGCGAGTACTTAGCAGTAAAGGCTAAGTAATAACAGCCGCTCGGGTCGATCCATCAGGTTACGCTACGCTTGCCGGGGTTGGTCCGTGGATGGGTGACCATTTTCACATATCGAGACTCCTCCGTGCCTCGGAAAGCACGTTAAGCCGTTGGTCCCGGCTGTCATTTGTGGATCTTTGACAGTCGTAACGAGTCGTCAGAAGCACGAAAGTCTGACAACCAGTCTAACCAAGGGGTATCGTATTAGCCAGTTACTGGGTTGTGGGGGTCAGATAGGCAGTCGCTCCATGTAAAATACTGCTATTCAGCTGCATCCGGTTAGACTGGAAGCCGACCCCAACATACCTAGTTGGGAAAAGGCTAAGCAGATGACTTAGCAGTAAAAGAGCTTCAGGGCTTTTTAGGTCTTTGACCTACAAAATGAGTAAAGTAGTGAATGTTTTTCACTACGGATATACCGTACCGATACGGTCAACAATTACTGGTACTACACACAGTCTTGTGTTACAAAAATAATAGTTAAGATAAAACATAATAACTACTTTGGCTTTATTTATTTAATACTTCAAGCACACGAATGTTGCCATGCCATGCGTCTGTTGGTAGTCGATAATAATTTCTTAGAAAGTGTGTTTTTTATACCTGTATGAAATTATCAAATGTGAAAATAACATATTTTATATTATAACAAAAGTTACGCGCCATGGAAGAAGGTCCGTGGAAAATTGTGGGACTACGTTATTTTTAACGCAATGTAATGCGACGATATATACACTAGCGCCACCTCAATCAGACTTCAGTGGTGGCGCAGACTACAGGGTGTTAGGGTAAACACCGATATCCTTGAAATCAGTGGTTTGGTTTCATTTATAGAACGTAAAATCAATGGATGATTACAACTTTTTTTTTAAAGAACATCTATATTTTATCTCAAGAGTATTTCATCATACGTGATAGGGCAACGAACTTACGTCTCAACATGAACGAAGGGCGCGTTGAACATGATCTGACCGGCCGCGAGCGCGACCCCTATTGTGTTATTATTCATGTGTTGTATTTGTAGGTAGGTAGGAGGGACGGCGACCTCGGGCGCTTAACCATGAATTTGCGGACGGTGTCGAATAAAAACTTTAAAAAATCTTTTAATGAAAATAATGTTTTCTTTTTGTTGTGACTTGGTCATTTATTTTTATATTTACTCAACTACCCATGGTTTGAGTGACAACGGTGTTTACCCTTACACCCTGTATAGCTATCCGTTTTGAAAATAATTCCGGAAAAATATAGGGGTCAATAATCTTCTTTCTATTTTTATTTTCCTTCCTTCAATTACTCTTTTCTATACTCCGTAAAAAAGAGGGTTGTGTAGGTACGGCACGTGTTGTTTGCGAACAGAATTACTTTTTTCTTCATCTTTAGTCACCGCTTATTGGATCAAGCTTTATTGAGAGGTTGGCAAATAAGTAACTTGGTTCCGACAACTTGATTTGTTTTCATATATTGTTGCCTTTTTATTACGTGAATAACTAGGTAAAGAAAGGTATTTATGTATTTATTAGTAGGTACAAGTAATTCTGTACTAGGTTTATTTTATTTTTTTAATTTACAAACTAAACAACGTGAAATTATTTTTGATATACCTGATGTATGGCAAAAATGCATACTCGTTTATAAATAATGTACTCTGTGTTCTGTTCCGACGTAAAACGCAAAAGGAGGAAGGAAGCATAGTGTCGCCAACACACAACGGCAATGGAACTCAAAACACATCCAAGCAACGTTGACACCGTGACAACTTTCTTATTGCCAAATAATTGCGTTGTTTAATTGACAAAGGGTATTTAAACACTACAACTATAGTTATTATGTTTAGAAAACAACAAAGACAATAACAATTTATTTGATGAACATATTAAATAAATCTGCGTACAACGTTGGACTGTCGCCGTAGCTAAATATTTAAATCCGTTTGTAACGAAAAAGGTTAAATTGTTCCTAGTTCAATAAACGACGAACAGCAAAAAAGTTGCAAATGCGTACAAGTTCTTTCTGTGCGGCAAAATATTTAGTTATTGCGACCATTTTCCGACAAAAGCTTTTATTGTGCCTTAGCTGACTATTTTTTTTCTCATTGCTACGACTAGGTTAGAATTCGAGCTCATCTCGCAGCGATAATCAGTTTGACTCTGTCGTAAAACCTGAAAGAAACCACGAGCGTCTTTCCTTATTCAGTTATTTAAATGCCTCAAGTAAAAAAAAATCATTACCTACAAAACATTTCATTCGGCGTATTAATTTCGTCCATTTTTGTTTTCGCCAAGGGAACCAAGAAATAAAACCACAAACGAAACCTGCATGTCATTCTATTTCCTCACAAAAACTTTTCCCATTTGTTTTGAATGAATGCGGATCAATTTCACGATACATTAAGAGAAAGTGTTTCCTGACGCACAATCGTAGCGCTTCTGAAGTTTCTTTTTCCACCGCTATGCGTTGTTTAAAAGTTTTAACTGAGCAAAGTAGACAGGTATGGTGTAACTTTCCCAATTTTAAAGTATATCAGAGTTTCAAGCAATTTTGATCCTTAAAGGATATCAATAAGGACGTGAATATCGTGGAACTTTTCCTTAAATTGTTTGGTGTAAACATCCAAAAAATATACAGAGCTTCAAAAAGTTTAGAATGCTGGTGCTTACCTTGCGTGTTTTTAAATAATATTTTTTTCTTCTAGAAGCTTTAAGGAATCATTTTCTTTTTTCGCAATGTTAACAAAATGTTTTACTATAATGGCTTTGTCGTTGGGTGGCATATTTTTTCGCGACAACAGGAAGATAAGACGGGATTAACTTTTTCTAATTTACTTGTAACGATGGAGGCTTCACGGTTAGTCTCATTGTCCAGAAAATGGAATATGTTGTAAGAGAAATATCAATCTACGAGGTTCCTTTGTAAGGTCCGATCACTAATTTTAATATCTATCTATGTACCTATATAATATCGATAGCTAAACTTGTCTATCCATTTAATCAATTAAATTACGCAACGGATTATGATGCAGTTTCAGTCAGACCATCATTTAGAGAATTTATTCCGGAAGGTTTACGTGTATTATTTACATTAATATTCAACTTATATTTAATAAAGAAATCTCGATGTTTTGTTGAGTTTTAAAAACTGTGCGACGCACTGGCAGGTTGTTAGTGATAAATATATCGAAAAGCATCATCATTGTCAGTGAAAAGAGGCAAAATATGTACGGCATATGAAATGGAACCCAGCTGCACAGTCTTCCATGAAAAATGACAGCGAGGAGGCTTTATTGGACACATTCGTCAGTTTGACGGGCCCGGGTAAGTGGTTAGGTGAATGTAGACCGGGTATGTTAGCACTAGCGGACAATTAATCTCGCCTTGAGTGAAATTCCTGGTGCTCGCGAAAAGCGAGTTACGAGCTTCGAGAATTTTGCCAGCCCACTAATAATTTAGTTGGACTTGGAGAACAATTTTCTGCAGCCGGTACCAGCGAAAACAGTCATGGATAAATTAAATGATGGGTGCACGATTTCTATAACTTTTCTGATTTTTTTTGATTCAGCAAGGTCACTTTCAATAGGTTAATTTATAAATTCTGAAGAAGTATTAATCATCATCATAATTCATTATTAATTTGGGGTAGTGGAACCTCTTTTGAGATATAATTATATCATTTTTCCGTAGATCTTTAAAAGCATGACATTAGTTTCAACATACATCCTATCTAGCTAATATTTTATCTAGCTAATATTTCAGATCTTGATAAAATTGAAACCAATTATATTATGAAAAAAAAATCATTCAAATCGTTAAGTACTTAAGATTATTAATTTAACAAGTGGCAATAAAGCGCTTGAGTTCGGTAAATTGGATTTCTTCCATTGAAAAGCGTTCCGGAGTCGAACTCAGGCTGAAAGGACCCCTCCCCTTATCTATTTAATAGATCCTTATGTACCTGCATTTACGAGAAAACGGGTAAATCGATTGTTTAATAATAAAACAGAAACATTAGAGTTTGAAAAAAGGACAATGGGACCGATATCTCTGTTTCATTATTGCTCAGAATTGTTTTGTTCAATTCGAAAGGAAAATTGGTACTCTTTTTTTGGTTAATATTAAGATCTTCGCCAAAAGTGGAATACTCATGTGTAAAATTATTATGGCCCTTTTTTACCCACTTGGTAGGTATCCACTGCTTTTTCTTTTCATAATATTAATCAAAGCTTAAGCTAGCTTCTGAACTTAAAAGCTTTGGATCTTAGCATCTTTTACTAATTACCGCCTCCGCTTTCATAAATGTATTAGTTTTATAAAGTACCTACCTAGTAACATTTTGTTGCTTATATTGCTTAAAAAGCTACACAAAAATAAAGAAGTAGGTATCACCAACCACCGACCAACCAACCAACAACCTATTCACTATGAGAGGACTATGCTTGGAGTTTCCCTACGTAATCGAATCAGAAATGAAGAGATCCGTAGGAGAACCAAAGTAACCCACATAGCCCGAATAATTGCCAACTTAAGTAGCAGTGGGCAGGGCAGGCACATTACTCGCAGAACAGATGGCCGATGGGTCCGAATGGTTCTGGAGTGGCGATGGCAGCGGCGCGGCGTACCGGAAGACGTAGCGTTGGAAGGCCTCTCACAAGGTGGGTCGATGATCTGGTGAAGGCCGTAAGAACCCGCTAGATGAAGGAAGCACAGAACCAGTCGAAGTGGCGGTGGTGGCGGTGAAGGCCTAAGTCCAGCAGTGGACGCGTTTCGGCTGAAATGATGATATTTATATTGGTGGTAAGATGTAGGTACTAGCTAACTACTAACGACATATTATTGTACTAGCTGCACTCCGCGGTTTCACCTGCGTAAGTCTCGATCCCGTGGGAATATCGGGATAAAAAGTATCCTATGTAATATTAGTTAGGATGACTGAAGAAACGAATTTTCGAAAGAGCAAAAAATTTACCTCCATGTCTTGCATAATAACCACACACATTATCTTTTGCTGTACTAATGAGTTCCTAGAACGTTTTTCATACTCTTATAACAAGTCACGTTTTGAAAGTGTGTAACAAAAATGACTCGTCTAAACGGGAACAGGAATTCCTATTACGTGTCTTCGCTTTAACAACGTTGTAAGGTGTACAAGATAATAGTCTTGCAACACGACACCTCCCCCTTACCTCCCCTCCATCTAGGGTCATCAAATAGCCGAGTTTTATGATAATGTAATAATGTCCTAAGAATTACTGTTTTGTTCGGTGTTTCTGTGAAAATGAAAGTGGAAGGAAATTGAGATGTTACTTTAGGTTTTTACCTGTATATTGTTTACTCGTAAATATATCCTAACTATAAATGCGCAAGTGAGTTTGTTTGTTTGTTCGTTTGTTTGTTACTATATCTAAATCTAAAAAAAAATACTGGTATTTTACTGTCTGTCAGTTTTCATTGCTTCTTCATAATCAAAATAAAATCATTCATCTCATTTTTTCTCCTGGTACTACAAGTCTACTGGTACCTTCTCGAATGCCCAAATTTGTCTGCAACGTAAATAAGGCAATAAATGTTGTAATTCTGTCAAAATTAAAGTTATTGCAAAAATGGTGTTGCGCAGTTACAGGCCTATTAGATGTTCTTACGCGTGTATTGCAGTCTGTTCCTAAATCAATTGTAGATTTTTTACTCTATAAAAACAGATTTATCTTTAGCCTGGCAGCCCTAGGCAGTAATCTTGGAGTGCATTAGTGTTGACAGTGCGCTAAACAGGAAAGGCCAAGTCTGTGTATTGTTTTGTTAGCGAAAACTACGTTGTTAGTACCTACAGTGGATAGTGCTTGAGTTGAATTTGAGAGCTTAATATTGACGTTGAAACTAGGAGATTGTATTGTTTCCAGTGCTTTCGGTGTCTGTTAGGCTATGATTAAAATGCAACTATGAATTAACCGGCTTTAATTAATAAATAAATTGTGATTGGCCAAATTGTTATTTTTGTTTGGTTTTTTCTCGAGGCAATGCTTGAAGTGTGGTTTATGCCGTGTATTTCTATCTATTCTTTCGAAAAATACGAACGTGGATAATGTTATGAAGTACCTCGCCATTTCAGCAGAAAAACGTACACTGCTGGACAAAGGCGTCCCCCAAGCAATGCCACTTCGACCGGTTCTCTGCTTCCCGCATCTAGCGAATTCCTGCGGCCTTCACAAGGTCTTCGGTCGACATTGTGGGAGGCCTTCCAATGCTACGTCTTCCGGTACGCGGTCGCCACCTTTCGGTCCCATCAGTCATCTGTTATTGTGTACCTACTAACATTATTATTTGTTAAGATTTGAGGAATATGAAAAGGTTTCATTTTATATCGTTCATAAAACCTTTCTCTATATGCGTAAAATGTTTTAACTTACGACCTATTTACGATGTTGATTTTGACATAATTCCTTTAAAATATTTGGGCCATAACGTCGAAATATTTATTATAATAGGTAGCTGGAAAGTTTTAAAATATTTCTGTCCCATTAATTTTTCACCGGTTCAAACTCAAAATGAACGCTGACCAAGGACAGTGTAAATAACCTGATTGACCCAGATACTTAGTGGAAAGTTTGTGGCACTATGTAGGTCGTCAATTTCATTTTAATTGATGCTTCCTTTACTTTATAAATGATGCTACCTTGGTTATATTTGTATAGTGATGTAAAGTATCGTTTAAAACTTCATAGAAATTATTAATACTTAGTTATAAATGGCGAACACTTTTATTTAATGTCGTAGATTATTATTTTACTAGCTGTTGCACGCGACTTCTTCTGCGATTCAGGATGAAAAATAGCCTATTTCCTTCTCCATCATGGTCATAGTTTACACATGTGCCAAATTTAATCCAAATCCGTTCAGCAGTTTTAGCGTGAAAGCGTAACAAACAAACAAACTAACTCAATTTCGCATTTATAATATGTATTAGTTAGAATTAAACTTAAGTGTTTCGGGTCTTTACATTCTTATAGCGGGATGGTCTGACTAGTTTCGGATGTAACTGTAACCAATATACATAGACATAGAAGGAAAGAAAGAAAAATGTTTAATTGTCACAGAAAAACGTGCATAAATATACAAAATCTATAAAAATCGCTTGACAATGCCATATGAACTCATCACGTGGCGTCCGTAATCATTACAATTCTATCAATAAAAATTAATTTCTGAATAAATCTTATGGTAAGAACATACCATAACTAACAAAACGACCCGTTAGACTAACCTTCGGATCATAAGCTGCCAAGATAAGACTTTATTATGATGTTCATGGGGGATGGGACGCCAACCCTGCATAATGTCCCATTGTATATTAATCGAGCACTCATCCGACCCTCGGGATTCAGCTTATTCCGAGAAAATTAAGAGACAACGGTATCTTAAAATAAAGTGTTTATCGGAGAAAAATATAATGAAGACCGCAAAATGGATTATCTTTGCGGGTGAGGGGTGTGAAATGATTTATTTCTGATCTGGGAAATTTGGAAACGTTTTTTATGAAGATCCATCGTAATAAGTGTTATATTATTTTAATCTAACAAGAAATTGAATTAAAATAAAACGTCAGATTTTTAAAAAACATTATTTCGAGTTGTTGACAGCTTGCTAAAACATTATTAATATTTAAATTCGTAAACAAATTATTTACGCGTTTGAAAACAATTAATAATTTGTTTCAGTATTCGAAATTACGTCATTATTAAGGAGGAAATCAAGTCAAATTAAAATCTGTCGCCTGCAAAGCCTCTATCCTCGGATAATCACATTAATCCGAAGTTTAATTACAAGATCAGCGTACATCTCACGCTCGCAGTGGTAGACTAACGAAGGAATAAATATTAAGAGCAATCTAAGTTTTAAGTCTTTACTCACATTAAGTATTTAATCACAGGGATAATGACAAAAACAGAGCAGTGTAGGCCCAGTGATAACGGCCGACTTTCAAGTTTTAGGTTAGGTTCGACCTAGGCTGGTTATCACCACTGCTCTCAAAACGGTGAAGGAAAACATTGTGAGTAAACCGGCATGTATACATCTAACAACCCGCACTGGACCCGAGCGGTAGATTATAGTCCACTCCCTCTCGAAGTCTCAAGAGAGGATTGCCTGTGTCCCAACAGTGGCATCATTATAGGTTGTCAGCACAGCCCTACAGGTAGCGTACGGCGGTAGGCTACAGGTAGCTCAGGCCTTGGTAAGACCTCGGTAGCGTGCATGAATGTACGTGCACGTGTCATGTCCTCAGCTGGGACGTAGAAGCCAGAACGTAGAACAGCTGGTATGTAGAAACGACAAAATTCGTTCATAACCTTTATTACTTTCCCATTTTAACATTTTTGTCTTTTAACAGATTTTAGGTGTCTGGTAAAGTCAACATTTTCTTTTTTTTTACGAGAACGTTTAGAAGATTTTATATCGATTGCTATGTTTGAAATATGCTCGAACAAAATAACAGAAAGCCTTTAAAGAAATTGAATAAGTACAAATTATGTTTTTAGTTGTATGAAGAAGATAATTTTATGAAATACTAGCTGATGCCCGCGGCTTCGCCCAAGTGGATGTTGGTTATTATATACTAAACCTTCCTCGAGAGTCACTCTATTCATTGGTGAAAGCAGCATGAAAATTGGTGCAATAGTTTTTGTGTTTATCGCGAACAGGACGACAGACAGACGCGGCGGAGGACTTTGTTTTATAAATGTAAGGATTTTCATGTAGGTACTTACGTTTATGGAATGGAAAGAAATACTAATTGCGTTGGTATACTAGTATATAATATCTTTGGAATTAAGTCCGCCTTTGTACCTTTACAGTGCACAAAGTTGAATAAATAAATAGCTTTGATGAAAGTAACCACTGATGACAAATTGTCAGAGATGAAGATGAGATAATCATGGCAAGACTGACTACCCATAAAATAAGCATGGTGATAATAAAAGATGAGATGGTACCTTTTTTTACCAAATGAACAGAAAAACCATTATTCGACTTATAAATAAACCGCCTTACTAATAAACGTTGTATAGCACCTGTATAGTTACACAATGCTTTGTCTTCTTTTTTCAAAAGTCAAAGTACTTTTGAAAGAAGAAGACAAAACGTTGTGTAACTATACAGGCGCTATACATCGTTTATTAGTAAGGCGGATAGGGTTTAGGTTCTAACAAAACCCGGCTTAGGCTATATAGTACTTTAACAACGAATTACGAAACAGCTTTCAAAAGCATAAAAAAGAAGAAAGCGCTTTTTTTTTTTTTTTTTTTTTTCCTAGCCTATTCTGTCCCACTCCTGGGCAAAGGCCTCCCTCCACTCCTTCCATCTTTCACGAGCCCGCGCGTCTTCTTTCCAGTTTTGATGGAACCTATCCAGCTCGTCCCGCCATCTCCTACGTGGTCTGCCGCGACCCCGTCTCACTGTCTCAGGGCACCAGTTCTGCGCTATTTGGGCCCACAGTTTGTCAGGCATGCGGCAGACATGTCCTGCCCAGTCCCATTTAAGTTGGGCAGCCTTTTGAGCCACGTCGGCTATCTTTGTTTTGGAGCGCAGTACTGTGTTACGAACACGATCCGTTAATTTAACGCCTAGTATACTGCGCTCCATTGCTCGTTGGCAGACCTTGAGTTTGGACTTCTGGATGTTAGTCAAAGACCAAGTCTGTGCGCCATAGGTTAAGACGGGAAGAATACACATGTCCATGAGCCTGCGTTTCAGTGCCATAGGCAACTCACCCTTAAATAGTTCCTTCATGGACCAGTAGCTCTTCCAGGCGTTTTCCGTTCGTCTTGTGATTTCTTTATCTTGCCTCGCCTGGAAAGAGACTACTTGGCCCAAGTAAAGGTATTCCTGGACATGTTGTATTGTCTCCCCGTCTACTTTTATGCTTCCAGGTGTTTCGTTGCACATAACTTTGGTCTTTGACATATTCATCTTCAGTCCAACCTCAAGGCTTGCATTGCTAAGTTCTTGGAGCATCCGTTCAAGTTCTGTGGCTGAGGATGAAAAGAGAACAATGTCGTCGGCGAAACGTAGATTTGTTAGTCTCGCTTCGCCAAGGACAATGCCTCTTTCCCTCCATTCGACTGCCAACTTCCTGAAAATTTCTTCAAGGGTACTGGTGAACAGTTTAGGAGATAGCGGGTCGCCCTGTTTGACTCCTTAAAAAAAAATAAAAGAAAGCGCTTAAAGAATAATTATCATAAAAGGCTTACTTGACAAACTCATACCTCATGAATGGCTTTTTAGAGAAGTCTTCAACAGAAAAATACATTTTATTGCACTGTTTTCAGGGTGGGAATATTATAACACCAACCTTCATTTAATTTTATGTGATGCGCTTACTTTTATTTTCCAAGCGCGATAGTGATGGTTATTTGGCTTTTATATTGAAGTAATTTCCACATAATAGTCTCTCATGGTTATGTTGCTTGTAAATTGCAGTTTTGTTATCACACCTAAAAGTAGCAAATGTTTTCTGTACCAAATCAAAATTACGTTACTGATAAATGTTTATACTTCGCATCAAGAAACTTTAACTTCGTGTGTCGATATTTCAGTTATCTAACTTTCCACAATTAATGCAAGATTTTTTATGAACCTCCTTTTTAGAATGACTGTAATCTCTACAGGCCTAAGCTACCACAATTTATTAGTCGAACTAAAATAATCCTTACTATGAGACTCTCTAATTAAGCTGAAGATATTTGTTTTTAATTTAAACCTAATGTCCTATAATCGGCTATTCAAACATCGTTTCTCATCAAACTCTACTTAACCAAACCAATTTTCTCTAACAGTCCTTTGATTGGTTTTCAATTTTGACAGATGAGCAAGCAATTCAGTTCAAATACATTTAATTTCACAAAAGATAAAACATAAAGATCCTTGACAGGAAAGTAAAGAGAAAGGATAATAAATATTGGATATCAAAACATCCCTATGGACGAAAAGGATATTGTTGGAGTGTACATATAAAATTCTAGATATTTTTCTTAGTTTACAAGAAAACAGAAAAGAGGTCCCTTTGGTGGAGGTGGGATATAAAACCTCTACTTGGATAATCAATAGTCATATTAGTTTTTTTTTATTTATGAATAAGATCCTACCACCTCGACTTCCTCGTTGGTTTAGTGGTCGCAAATGCTACTGCGGAGCATGAGGTACGGTACATGAGGTGTGGTTTGACTCTCGGGTCGGGCAAAGTGTTTTCCATTTGAAACTCAGCAGCCCGGAGTTTGGATTTGTACCCGATTAATGGGAATAGGCTCGCCCTCTATTATATAGGACTTAAACAAAACTGTTGAAATGCGGCCGTACTATAGGTACACCTCTGCCTAACCCTTCGGCGAAATAAAGGCGTGATGTTATGTTATGTAATAAGATAAGATATAGGATAACTACACAGACACTGGACTGTACAGTAGTTTTGCTAGTACCCGCGGGTACCAAATGGGACTCTTATGTCAAGTTACCTACGTTCGTAAATACCACCGTTATGGTATTCATTTGTAGTTACATTCTCATTAAAAATCACTTTTCTGCGCAAATTATTGTTTCCATTTTAGACTACACCATTTACAAAACAGTAAATCGATTCGTATTTCATCTACTTACATCTCCTAATTCGATTTCTCAACGCGTCTACATTCCCTACCTTCTACCTCTAAGTTCTGAATGCAGTTGTTCACACGTACCATCGATAATTTCTAAATCTTATCTACACAATCCGTCTTCCGCTATTCTACTTGAATTGTGTTAACACCAAGACTCCTAACTCCCGCATGCACTGAATATAAATGCACTTTAAATCCTCGTTGTAGATCTAAAAGGTTAATGCTCGTACCTATCCTAGATATCTCCGCTATAGTAAAATGAAACAATATCGCTTACTCATTTCAAGACTTGCATAGAAAAAATTCTTAACTTTGAGAAATGACAGACTTGCCACAAGTAAGCGATTTGATCATCATCATCTGCCTCGTCTTTTTCCTTTCTGTTGTAGTTGGCTTCCAGTGTAACCGGATGCAGCTGAATACTAGTATTTTACATGGAACGATTGACTATCTGACCTCCGCAACCTAGTTACTGGGAACACGATACGCCTGAGTAAGACTCAGAATTTCAGGCTTCTGACTACCCGTAACGACTGCCAAAGATCTACGAACGACAGTAGTGCCCAACTGCTAGTAGTTTATCGAGACAGGTCTCAAAGTGAAATGGCTGGTCTCCCATCCACAGACCGATCATCGCAAGCGTATCTTATCCTTGATCAATCGATCTGTACGAGCTTCTAAAGGCGCAAGCGTTAGGGCGCGCTAATCTTTCATCAACATACAACCTGACACTGACCTGCAAATTGCAAAAAACCTAAGAATTTGTTTTTGAATATCGCGGGCTACTTTGGAGCATCCCCCTTAAATGAAATATGGTATTATCTAGCACATAATCCCTTAAGAGAGCCCGCCTGTATTCAAGAGCTACCTTCAGGGATTATCTAACCAATTAATTTTTCTGGAGTGTAAAATAAACTGTTTCTTACTTGGTTAGAGTCGATAATTTCGTTATTGGAAACAAATAGAACGTGATATTAGCTAGTTTCTTGTCAGTTTTACATTTGATAGTTTGACGTTTTTTCATTATTTATGTTATTGTACCAATGCAGCAATGTTACAGTACGACACAACTTATATGTAGCATCGGCAAAATTCGTAAAACCGATCACATTCCGAAATGAGTATACTTTCAAAATCTCCAATCTTTATTACTGCTTTAGGTGAAAATGATCTTTACGCAAACGCAATAACATGTAAAGTTTTATAACCAAATACATTCGTAAAATTGAAATGAATGAATGCATCAAATGTATGCTACATCTAAGTTGTGTCGTACTGTACCATTATTGAGATTTTTGTTGCAGAAGTTTCGAAGTACTGTGAACAGTGAATTCATAACAAGAACCTCATAAAATAAACTCATTTATACCCGACGAACAAAAGTGCAAAAGACTGAATAATAAAACGATGCGAGACGGCATTTACCACACAACTCGAACCAGATTTCCTCCCCACATAATATTCTCATCCAAATAATGTTTTCAAAACCTTGTTTTACTTTTTATTCCGTTCTTACCCACTGGACTCGTACGGGTCCAATAAATTTACTTTTACAGGCACTTCGATCCCAGGTCCCATCTAACTTCGCAAATCCTTGTGGGTTTCAACTAAAGCTATCATAATCTTCGTGGTGACTCCCAGAAGAGGTTTCTTTTACAAAAAAATATTCGTAACGCGATAAACATAAATGGGAGCATGAATTAATGGTTACGTATTAATGCTCTGGGCTCTGCGGAAACTCGTGAATAACTTAAATACGTTTGAATGTACTTTCGTAATAGAAATACATATTAATGCTCCTTTTGTCTGATTGCTTTACTATATAATTAGATTTTAAGATAATTATCAATTAGTAATACCTGTGTAAAAGGAAATTGGGTAAATGTATCGTGTAAAGTTATGCGCAGACTTAGGTAATAGTCATAATTGCGAACATACGGGGCGTTTTGAGAAACGGGTGTCAGTTTATTCCGCTCTATAAGAGGTCCATAACATAACAAAACATCACGCCTGTAATCCCCAAAGGGTTAGGCAGAGGTTTACCCATAGGTACACCCACATTTCACCAGTTAGGTATGTTTAAGTCCGATCTAATAGACCTATGGCCTATTGGCCTATTGTCATCAACCGGGCATAAATCCAGATAGAAAAACCCAATAACACTTTGCTCGATCTGGGAATTGCACCCAGGACCTCATACTCTGCAACGAGGCAGTAACAAAAAAAATTTAGGTACTTTATACAGGGTGAATTTGAATTCATGGGCATCCTCATAAAGGGTAATTTTACGAGATTTGCGACCATAATTTGTATGAAGCACCTGATTTTTTTTTCGCGATTTCATGATTGGCCCCATAGTGAAAGTTGTTCATAATGATGATGAGGTACACAATGACCCGAATTTACAGTGTATTTATTTTATAGAAATTAGGCACAAACATCACGCTTGTGATCCTTTAACGATTGCAAAGGTGTATTCCCTGATGTTGGAAATTGGTCTCGTGTGACATAATATTATTTTGCCCGTTCATGTAAAAGGAATAGAGACTGTACAGTCGACTGTACGTCCATGGTAACACGTTGACCTTGAGCTGGCCTAACGTAGTACGGAGTTTCAGTAGAATAAGAGGCCAGCTAATAAATAATGGCCAGGCCAGGCGCATTCCGCATTTCAGGTAAGAAGCTACATGTATGCGGTGGGCTCGTCTTGTCGAGCCAATTCAGTGGGTGTAAAGTACTCAGGCTATATAAGCGAGTAATGCGATAAAAAGAGAAACAACTTCTAGGTGAATATAACAGGTAATTAGCGTTGTACGTGTACGATCTGGGGCCTACCACCACCACTTACAGCAATATTATTTTAATATTACTTCAGTGTAGGAACGAGATAAAGCTCTACAGGACGTATAGCTTCATCTCTTTCCCCCACTGAATTGTGTCGTAGTAAGAGTCGCTAGTTATTTAAATGATTTTTCGGATTGAATTTTCTATACTTACTCTGTGTAACGGTTTTCTTACCACTAACTTACGGCCTACTGTACGAAACTAAAACATTTTCTGCCCTGGTCTCATGTCACTTATAATAATTATGTTTTTTTCTTACAGTCTATTTTCCTCTGTCAACTGTCACTTTATCATCCACCCTCTTTTCGTACTTACACTACTCACTGTTATTAACATTTAACTATATAAATAAAACAGGTATACCGTCACAATTTGTTTCCTTTTTCATGGCAAGCAGATGCATTAAATCAAGCGTGAATGTTTGATACTCAACGAATTCATATCACATTCGTTGTGTAAACTATACGTTACGTTCAATACAACTGAGAGAATATTTTACTTGATAAAATGTTATTGACTGACTGAAGTTTTTATGCCGTTTTAATTTGATAATGATTGATTTATGACATATGGCAAATACTTATTTTAGTACTGAGGCAATTCCTTAGAAGATAGTCGGTTAATAATTGATTTTCGAATTTCGTCGTATAGCTTATATCACATACACCATTAAAAAAAACAGAAACAATTTTTTTTGGTATGTTCTATCAATCACTTAATTCATTCATCATCATCATCTGCCTAATCTTTTCCCAAATATGTTGGAGTCGGCTTCTAGTCCAACCGGATGCAGCAGTATTTTACATGGAGCGACTGCCTACTTGACCTCGGCAACCCAGTTTACTGTGTCACACGGTACCCATGGGTAAGACTGGTTGTCAGACTTAATCATTTAATTCATTATTAAATAAAATTCTTACTTATCATTATTAATATATCTAAGTGTATTATTTTTCATCAGCATAATAATGATTCGAGGATAATCGTGATTCTACTGTTAAAAAAGCGTGTGTTTAAGTAAATATATAATTTCATCATGTTTAACTTTTACAAGTAAAATAAGTTTTCTTAGAACTACATTAGCAAAGCGCCCATGTAAGTAAGTGGCAAGCAAACGTGCCATGTCTCCGCTGAATCACGTCATGTTCCTTAAGTGCACAAAGTAGGTACCTTAGTTGCATCGTACCACCTCGAAAATTGAAAGGAAAGGGTATATGTGAATATCTTACATGTCGTGAGAAAAATTTTGAGTATGAATACAGATGGATGTAAACCAAAGAAACGATAGATGGACTGTATGAAAGATGATAATAGTCGTCATCGGAAGTCGACTAATAGAGAAATATGGAAGAAAAAGACATATTCCGCCGAACCCAAATAAATTGGGATAAGGGCAGAATGATGATATACTATGACATTAGCAGTTATAACGTTACGTTAATATTTGCAATAATTTTATTGATAAAATAGGTCCTGGCTCCGAAACCCGAATCATGTTTCTAATCCGAATTATGTTTCATGTACTTACAAATACACTGCTACAAATAACAACCAACAACTAAAGTATCTTTAGTGGAAAGTTTATTTTTCCGAGTCCCGATAAAGTTTGTGTTCCGAGAGACTCTAAGTAAAACGCATAGTGACAAGTCGCCTTCGGGGATACGTCTTTGTTACATGTCAATTCAAGAGGTTCGTGTGAGTAACATTTTTTGTAAATTATTTTGATTAGACCCCCGTGACTTGAGAAATGCGAAAACTGTATGTGTGAACTTGTCTTTTAAACCGTGGTATTTGAGACGGTTAAGATATTGTTATTCCTACGAAAATAGATGCGTAACCTTTCAAAAAGAAGGGAACCTTAGAAAGTCTACCTAACCTTTTGAGCATTCGTCCTATCTAAGTATAGAAGCGAAGCTCTTCATAATATCTTCAATCGCCATTGTAAAATAATAAATCGTGCACTGTGTACTCTTGTGTATATACCTATATGTCCGTTTTCCTAACATATAGCATGGACTGTTTTTCACTAGTTTGATCAATGGTTGAATCAATTTCAATGTTGTAATTTCACTTACATTGATAGTTACAATATTTTATTAACCCCATTTAGGTTAATATCAAAACAATAAATTGTTTACGACTGGCGAGTTATTGGCACGTAAGCCGTCAAGGCGTAATCCTCTCGTATATTAATTCCCGTCTGATATTGTTCATAAATAATACCCCAGAAAGACGCCTGTCAGGTATTATTTTCGGCGATTAATGATACTTTCCCAGTGTGATACCTATTGATTTCATAGTAATTATATCAGGCAGTCGTTAATTAAGATTTTTATTGTTACAGACAAACATGTCGGCACCTACAACGGACAGCACTGAAGCAATCACCAACTCTGGTTACGGCAGCAGCGATGAGACCGCGAGTCTGCTCGTCACCGGTCCGTCAGTCA
Source organism: Lithophane socia (assembly GCA_947522985.1). NCBI lineage: Eukaryota > Metazoa > Arthropoda > Insecta > Lepidoptera > Noctuidae > Lithophane > Lithophane socia. The sequence goes on from OX383267.1 coordinate 7,663,635, forward strand.
CCGTTATAGTCCCAACAGAAAACAGAACGGTCAAACCAGTTCTGCAAAGACAAGACTGCACCACACATCTGCGACCACAACTGTCAGGTGGACCAGGCAGCGAAGAAAGTGCAACGTCCATTAGAATGGAGGAGGGAACCGCAAGAAGCGTCCCTGACATCGAGTTGCAATGTCGGGAGCCGGCAGACCGACCTCAGACACTCGTGTCTCCCGTAGCGACATGCTCGCACAGAGGGTCAGTGACCGCTTGCCAGTTAGTTCCACAAACATACGCGAGATGCCGCGTTTGCGAACGGCGGCAGTCCACGGCACCAATATCGGCACTACAACTAGCGCGCTCTGTGTCGAGAGAGAGCGTTCGCTCGGCCGTGCACTACCCTTGTGGCTGTAGTTCGCTCCACGCCGTTAGTACGTGTCCGGTCATACAACCCCCGGCGCTACTGTTGCCTACATCTAGTACGAGGATCATCCGCCAGAGTTCGCAGCCTGAGTCTAGCGCATGCGCGGCACAATGCCCTCATCACGCCCACCATCACCCCAGCGCCTCCCTGCGGCAGTTGCGGGAACCAGGTGATGGCATTGCTGGCATCGCCGCGGACTCGCTGCGAATCAACGGGGGTATGCGCCCTTTCAAACAGGTAAGTTCTACGATCGGTAGGTGGCGCTACTGTTTTATAACAATCATACATTGTAGATTTTTTCGTTCTTTACTTTTAAGGCAGTTAGGTGCGTTCAAATTACTCATAGATAGGCGCTTTTACATTATGTCTGCCGGATGGTTAGCGTAGCAGTTAATAAAATCATGGCAATCATACAAAAAATACGGCGTAAAATGTTTAGGAACTAGGTAGGCGGTAAACAAGGGGCTTCCTTGTTTGTTTAAACAGCAATTTCCTGGAATTATCTGCTAAAATGATGCAACAGAAAATTATTGTTATAGCAAATGAGTTTCAGCAAAAAGCAAAAAGGAACGTTTTACACCAACAAGCACCGAGAAAAAGGCTATCTAATTAGGGTGCTCAGTTAAATGATAAAGGAAACAGCTGCCAAATTATTGCCGAAATGGCTTTGCACAACTAAAAACGAGGTTTGACCTACATTACTCAGTAAAGATAACTTAAAACCTAAAAAAACCTAACCTAAACCTAAATATTCTGGTCTTACAAAGTAAGCTTAAAAAAATTAGCATTGTAAAATAACTTGTAAATAGCTAAAATGTACAAGAAATGCTTTTTGAAAAATTTGTTTCGCATTTGGTGTAAAGCTGTAAAGCTCGTCGCAAACAAAAAATGTCTAAAGACAAAAGAAAAGGTAAAATGTAGTCGTAACTTTGTCAAGCAATCAGGCGTTGACAGAATGTTCCACAGTTGTGAAGGCGACATTGCCAGCTGTTTCAACGAGATGAGCCTTTTCTTAATGTCTGCCTTTGCAACTCACAACCATTTAACTGGCAGCTATGACACGTAGAAATGTTGTAACACTCTTTCAGACTCTCAAGGCAATTTCGAGATTAGAATTAGCAAAGAGCCTCGCAAGAAGAATACTAATCATTTTGGTGGTACACAGTATATCGGTGTTGTAGTGAAAATAAGTATTTGTGTGTATGTAGGCGTATCATTTAGTGTGAATATGAGTATTTTGACGGATCATCAATCACTTCCATGGACCGAAAAATTCCTTGACAGTCTTATCCTGGCTCATAGTAAACGCGTTGCAGTTGGCGTGTAAGTGCTGTGTAAGGGTCTTGAGACGGGTTTTCCCTTTTAATCAAATCAAATCAATGTCCTTTGGTTTGATTTCTGTTTTTAACCTGCAGGCGGGGCTGCTCCTCTGTCCACAAACCCTGTCGCAGACGCGCCGAGCCCGGCTGAGACGTGCATTCACTGAAGCCACGGGGGATACTGTTAACTACGTTAAAACGGTGGGCTTCAACCTATTGGATTATGCACCGTCGAATACTGCTGTCGACTGTACAATTTCCCCCACAGAGACCTATTTTGAAGAAATTGAAGAAAATAACAGTAATTTAACGATCAAAGAAGTATCCACACACTTAGCTGACACAAAAAGTATTAAAAGCAGAAAAAGCACAACACAATGCATTTAGATTTATTAAATAGATTGCAACGCAAATTTTAGAAACATAGCATGTTAGTGAATAAGCCATGATACGGAAGAAGCAAAACAGAAGAAAATTAACATTAGTTTTAGACGTATCCCACATCACCAAAAGTCACGACCCATGTCAAGTTGTACAGTCGAAAAGCAGGTATCTGGATTTATCACCAAAGTAATTTGTTAGTTGGCGAATGTGTCGTCCCTATAGCTTCGTCTAATGACCACCGTTAGCCATTCCCCCCACGCCCCTGACATCTTCCCTGGCACCAAAATTGCTTGTCATGAACGAATCGTTTTCTGTTCATCACTTTGTTCAAGCAAAAATGTCATCGTACCATCGAGCACCTTTATTCGAAACTTGACAAATTGGCTTTGAATGTCCAGTGTCTTGGAGCACATAAAAGCAGGTACTTTTGTTACATCATTATGTTTTTTCACCTCGATCATAGTTTGTGGATTCATTTTGGAATTCCAAAGTTTAAACGAAAACGTTTTGTCATCGCTTTGGGAACCCATTACTCAAGCAAAATACACAGCACCTACACAATCATTAGCTATCCATTCATTCGCATTGTTTTGATGGATATAGGTAGCGCTATGCACTTTAGATCGATGATTAGATTGCACAAAAATGTCGCTTTTCGATACATAGATGGAGTTTTCTTTTTGTTGCTGTTGAGTATGTTATATGTTAGGTTCCAGATTATTTCGCTATTGTTTTGGTGTAAGGATTATAATAGTTGAATTTTATTAGGTAACATGATTTAATTTATGAAATTAGGTACGAAAACATTATCTAGGGAAACCAAAATATAAACTTTGTAATGTTTACTTTTAAACATGAAATGCAACGCGCGGATTTTCTAGGAATTTTCAATTTATGAAAGTTCCCGTCATACCACTAAAGTCGAGATTCTTCATAACGATTCACAAAGAGATTTAAAGCAAGTAGGTATTCATCCTTATTATATTTTAAGCTTTGATATAACAACGAGTATAAATATTTACACGTGTGAAGGTTTATTTAAATTTTCGATGTAACGTTAAAAGGAGTTTATTATAAAGGATGGACTGTGAGGTATGAAGTAAAATTGCATACTATTGACTATAAAAACTATTGGTATTATAAGGGATTTCAGCATGCAAAGTAAGACACCGTGATATTGGAGATTCTGCATCAATGCATCATCAATTTTACTGCCAGACTATAAAATATTCCCACCTGAAGTTTGCTGGAACTTCGTTTTCGTACCCTCTAGGCCATTTTATACATAAATACTTTTAGAATTTTTATGAGATCATCAACAAAAGTTCAAGGTTCATGACGCTTTGTACGATTTACTAAGTGGATTAACTTGAATATGGCTTAACGTGCTTAATAATGGACAGTTGCGATACAATTTGGCAGGAGACCAGACGGTTAGTTTAACTTGATTTAATATTATACTTGAGTGAAGTAAATTAGACAGAAAATGTGCAGTCTGAAAAGATACTAGGGACTCGTACTGACACTGATTAGATAATTTTCTATAATCTGATTATCTTGTCTGTTACTGGTTATATAAGACACTGGTTTGTGTTCTAATTTTAACCGAAATTCTATTTTAATTTATTATTTAAATATAATGTAGTTCCGAAGCCTTGATTGGGATTAGAATCGAAGTATTAAGTTTGAAAACTTCGAATTTAGATATCCGATTTAGCTATTCATATTGAAATAATATAAAAATTCATGTCATAACTAAATCGAAGAAACTTCCAATGGATTAGCCGACTACGAAAATGCTTTCAACAAGTTTCTGCATGTTATATCGAAATACAAAAACGCTAACATTTTCCCTAATGGATGCTATTATCGTGGGAGTACCGAATAACAAGTGGATTGGCTCCAGCTTCAATTACAATTCCTACTGGGCGTAGGCATATAACTGGCAGCGATATAAAAGATAACTAAGTTTATGACTTTTTTATTTTTCAGAAATCATTAGGTGCCCTTTTATATGCTTTCGAGCCACGCACTTTGACAGTAAAGCCGTTAGGTGGTACGGAAACACACGTTTATATTGCCAGAGATGAATGAGAAATGCTACATAATGATAGCTTAATTATTATTACTGACCTATATTATAATATTATTCACAAAAAATTCATTAAAATAAAATAAACTAAGCAGCTTAAACATAACAAATGTAGGGACGCAAAATATTTGCTCGTTACGAAATTTAAAGCCGGAATTCCACTATTTCACTCCAAGAAAACACGCCTATTGTTGGAGCTCCATTCTCCAAGTGTCGGAATACTGTATAATTAATTTTAATGCTTCCACTGTGTGCTTGAATTTGTGGCTGGTATAAACGCAGCCAGTTTTTGGTACACGTAAAGCCAACCTACAATCTCCTTTCATACTAGCCAAGTTCTAGTAATTGCCACCAGTCCTACGATATCTTGCCAAATAGGTATTGTGGAATGATTTATGAATTCCATGAAGTTTTTTCTAAAGGGTGTGTTATTTTGCCTGGTTATTGAGTTGATAGAAAGGTCGGGTTCGGTCGATGACTTTACGATGTGTTGCTGAGACGGGATTACGACCTACTTCGGCAATGAAATAAATTACGTAAGGTTTTTATCAGACAGCGAACATTGGCATTTCACATGGAAGCAATTTTATGTGCTCATGCTCAATTATTTGCACTCAATTGGATTTCACTTAGTGGAGTTCAGTTTTCAATTTAACTCTTCAAAAAGTAGTCTTTGGTTACGATCACTCACGATATGGTTTTGGCTGTCATTTCAATCAACATTACCAACATAATTATCGTTCCTTGTATGATGTTCATAACAATCACTTTTGACTGGTTGTATTTCATCTGGGAACACATCCAAAAATAAGTTATTTATCTAATCAGCTCTTGGAATTCTGCCCGTCTTTGGCCGTCGAAATGGCCGTCTGGGATCCGTGTTCTATCTGTAAGCCCCAACAGAGCAATATATTCTGCACTATCTTGCTTTAGGGGATTTTTCAGTCGAACTTTTTAAGCGATATTTTTATCCGTCATGTATCACCGCATTATTTTTAGGGTATGCAAAAAAATGTTTACCGAAAAACCAACCAGACATATTATAGTAGATCTTTTAATAAAAAAGGTCTTCGTCTAAAATATTGAATTTTTAGACCACAAATTCCCGACTTCATTATTATAATTCAGTAACTACGAGTCTTTTGCGACCCAAGAAAAATAAACGCGGCAATCTGATTTTTCATTTACGGACTCGCGAATTGAGATAGGCTATAAAAAATAATAACCTTTAAATTCTAAAACCATCTGTGCCTACCATTACATTTGAATTATAAACCAATTTTTCTTCTGCTCTGCATTAATGCCGTTTTCCGGTTCTGCACAATTCATGTACTTGTGGAGGTAACAGACCTTATAGAATTTCGAATTTGTTTGGACTTTCTTTATGAGTTGGTCTCAGGGGGAGTCGTAAGCCGGATATAAATGTTTCCGCGTTGGTTGAAGAATTTAAGAGATATATTTTAAAGAGCTTGTTGTCTCTATTAAAGAAGTACTTTAGCTGGTCGTTATTATAAAGTCTTCACATATACGTCTTTGGTCTAGACACATTAATTGCTAGTGAGACTATTTACATAATGAATCTGGTCTTGAACAGGTCTCAAGGCAATTAGCCTTTGAGTTAAAGTTGCCTCTGTTTTCTTTCATAGTTCTATCTCATCATCTGCCATCTGCCTAGCCTTTTCCCAATCTATGTTGGGGTCGGCTTCCAGTCTAACCGGATGCAGCTGAATACCAGTATTTTATATGGAGCGACTGCCTATCTAACCTCCACAACCCAATAACTGGGTAATACCCCTTGATAAGACTGGTTGTCAGTCTGTCGAGCTTCTGACTACCCGTAACGACTGTCAAAGATCCACAAATGACAACCGGGACCAACGGCTTAACGTGCTTTCCGAGGCACGGAGGAGTCTCGGTATGTAAAGATGGTCAACCATCCACGGACCAACCCCGGCAAGCGTGGCTTAACCTGATGGATCGACCCGTGCGGCTGTTAATACTTAGCCACGAGCTCCTCATAGTTCTATCTCTTTTACATAATTTATCGCTGCGAATTTGACTATATTATTCATTTTACTAATTCCTTTTTTTCTAGAAGTAAGTATTAAAACTCAGCGCTAATAAACCTATGCTAATACAGAATTACCTACATTTTTTTTACCATTCAGTTCACTTTCATCACTAAGCTTCATACATACATAAGATTATTCGATCTTACTAAGAGAATCCCTACACATATTGGATTACAATCATGTATTATTAACAATATTATATAGGGATATGGAGGGTATTGTCTCTATTCAGAATTTGTCTTAGTTGATCGGATCTTCATTAACTGCTCTTGTCGTCAGATTAATACTAACTTTGATATTGATATTGGTATTGCTAATCCATATTACTATAGCTATACGTTTTGCATTTGTGTATAATTAAATATATAAAGGTAAAGCCTCCCGTATCAATTCCCTCCCATTAGTAACATTTTAGTTACACTAAATGGCGTTAGTCTGGAAAATCGTATTAAAATCATTCAGCCGTCAGTTATTGCTCCAAATGTGTTTTGCGTGCAACCGATTGTATGCTGATTAAATTTGACTCCATCCGGTGCGGTGTCGTGGTCAATATGAAGATAATTACACTATGCCACAGAGTAGCGCTGTTCATATTAAACTCCACTGAGCGCTAAAGTGGTTTTATTTGACACGTGAAATTTCACTTTATATGCTTATTTAGGATGGTTCAGGTACGTAATTAGATAAGGTATTCAGTGTAGGATTCTGAAAATTATGTTGCTTTAGGCTGATCATGGTATTTTGTTTGCTTTATTTCGAGGTATTAAGGTAATTTTATAGCAAATACTGTTATCGTGTTACAGCTGGGACAAAAATCCTCTCTTCGTTTAAGATATTTACACAGTGTAGCTAGCGGAGGATTGTAAATATTTTTGTTTATCTCGTGGAAATTAATTGACTTTTTTATACGAGGACTTAACGTGACTTCGGATAAATGAAATAATAAGAATTAGAAAAGAAGCAAATGTTTTTGTGTAAATAATCTAATTACCCTGGCAGAAATGAGAATAATGGCTCCTGTAAGCCGGGACCTCGTATTTTTCTTCCCTCGGGACTCTTCGGGTTACAGCGTATTATGTACGAAACACGGGGCAAAAAAGAAAAAAAAACTATAATTCCGATGTTAGCGAAAATGTGTTCCAATCCAATATTTTGAGCCGGAGTAGTTTTTATCGAAAACTAAAGGTAATAAATTCATTCCCCACCAAATCCCTTTTCGCGATGCGAAGAGAAAATATACAAACATATAAACGGATATGGAAGAAGAAAGCCTACTAAAGAAAGATTTTATCTTATCTATGCAATTGTTTCAGAGCGAATAGTATGAACGAACAGACATCTTTATGATAATAGTACAGACATAGAATTTGGCACTGAGCTTGAATCTTATCCAAAGATCATTACTGCTGAGATCATTATGCAAGAAGCTGTCTAAGACAGTGGTCTTTGTAACGTCTTATTCAGATTAATGTACCAAAATGGTAGAGAGAACTCCTCGCCAAATATTGTACCCCGGGGTGCAATCAGACCGAATAATACCCAGACTTCAATACTATTAGACTGAATCCTTTTCTGTAGTACACAAACTTATTTGAATAACAAGCAGAATTTGTACTATTTTAAGTTCATTTTAAATGCATAATAAGCATTCTATGCCATTTGTACCAGATGCTATTTCAGCAGCCAAATATCGGTGGTCATCCAGGATGACTATGGCATGGTTCCAAATCGCCACAATGGGCCCCCATATAGAGGCTTGTCATATAAATTATGCTTTGGATGCGGTCACACAATACGTTCCATTACATTGAACTAATGTGCTCCGATCGGGAAGCGATATGATCGATTTTACGGGTGAAAAGTGTTTTAACAAACAAACATATAAACAAATTCAAATCTGTTAACATAACAGTCCCAATGTGTGTTCTGTTTTGTCAAACACTGCTTTGGGATTGTGTTTCGAATTTCCGTTTTAGTTGTGTTAACATGTAGAATTTATTGCGTTAATTGGTTATATGCATGTATGTATTAGGGATATGAGTTGATTTATGTGTATTCTGATATGAGCATCGACCGATTCATTGTTTTAGTTATTCAGGTTTCATTGTACTTATCAGTTTAATATGAGTTCAATGTAGAAAATTAAATATAATTATGTAATATCAACACACTCGGCATTGTCTGACTAAAAAACCTTTCTTTCTTTTAGATAACTGTAAACTGTGTTCAATAAAATTAAAGTGCATAGTGATGTCAAATGACATGTTTAGTAACTGAAGGTTCAGGCCATTGGGGCAACGTTTACAACGAACGTACAATTACTAAAAACGCTCTTCAAATATAATAACAGTGATGTATTATGAAGTGATGATGAAGCGTAACACGCGATACCCTTGTGTTTGTTTACAGTGTAACTAAGCTATTGATTTATGATACAATAACCGGTTACGTAAGTGCTGGTTTTATTGATTATTATATCAAGTTCCACTCTATAGTTATATCTGGTTGCTACCCAATTCTGTTCGATAATGTAACAGTCTTCTTCATCGAGATGTTGTGATCAAATAAATCTTTTTAAGCATTTATTACTGTTATCATTTCGCCCTTTAATGTCTTATTTGTATCATGGACTCCGTCCTGCCCTTATCTGTCATCAAATTTATGTTCTTTTCTCATCTAAATTGATCCATTTTTTATGTCAACTGCATTTTTTTTCTTGGAACCACAGAGTTACTTCATTTTTATTTTAATTATCTGAGTGAAGCACTCACCTTAACGCATGGCCGACCATAACTCTAAGAAAGCCACATAATGGACTCCATCCATTTAGATTAAACGTAATACACCGTAAAATTTTACAGCCGTAGCCTTTCTTGAACGTTGATTTAAAATCCTTTTAAAAGGTCAGATTTCGCTAAAAAACTTAAAATATTTTTCGTCTGGTTATTATTTCTCATCGGACATTCATTCAGACGCAATCTCACATAACATGTTATATACAAAAATCTGCCCATGACAAAGTCAGAACATTTGGTATGCAAAATGCCTAACTGGTTTAGTATAATACGCGAGCGTTTTACTGGCGGATTGTGCAAAATGCTTACCTATGCTTCGGGACTGCTAGCATCGTTACTGAGAATCAGGGTTCTACGTTACACAATGTTATTTTTTTTTGTTTCTTCCTAAGTCTTTGTTTAGCTTACTTTTGGGTCTTTAGTATTCGGAGGATTATGCTATACCTGTTTGCTACAGTAAAATATAAGCTTGTTCGTTTCAAAGGTTGGTAGAATGCTAAGAATAAACTCTCTTTCACTATATATCACAAGTCAAGGTAAGATTTATAATAATTTGAAAAAAATAACAATATTCTGCATCTTCAAGCATAAAACGAAACTGATGAATTATGCTTTAATTAAAAAAATATTTAGGTCATAGGAATTAATATAAACTATTCTTACGTTGTAGAAGCTATTTATTATCCAGTTTTCACGATTTTCTGTAATATGTTTATGGAAAGCAATTCATTCGTTATTCTTTCATTTTTTAAGTTTTGTTTGATATTCAAACAGTTCTTGTTGCTAAAATCATGATAAACACACAAATTTCAATCGTACCAATAATTTATCACATCTGATGGCAGAATTGAAATGAATCCACAGTGAGGCAATAACGAGTAAAGCTGTTCAAAACTGAACTCAATTCATATTGTATACAAGGTTCAAATATGTTCGGGAAAGGAGTGTCACAAGGCAGCATCGTAGGGACGTTGCGGTCACTAACGATCTAAGTGATTGGCGTTTGTTATCACATTTATAACGAGATCACTGCAGGGCTATTGCCTCAATTAGTTCAGTGGGTCTCAATATGTTACTAATTTGGAACGGGTTTCATTTAGGGCAATTTCTTGGGCCATGTGGTCAAAGTTAACCCTTACCCATTGTGATGGTTTTGTTAACATTTTGAGTTATTTTTTTAATTTAATTCTTAATGTAAATATTGGATATTTGGTTTTTTTCTTTTTGTCACATCTAATGGCAACTCGCTATGAATTAATAGTTGTCAACTCTAAAAAAAGATAGGTATGTTTATTATTTGAAACATTTTATACATTTAAGATGATTTTTTGGGTAATTCGTCAACTCGTCCTACATGCATACATCTAAGACGACTTGCAGAAAATCAAAAGAACTTCCAAAATGGGCCTTAGGCATGTAGGACGAGTTGACGAATTACTCGATTTTTTTTATTTTTTGACATTCAAGATTTTGTGAAATTCTAGCTACAGTTTCGCACAAGCCACTCAACGTTTACTCTGACAAATTCCACCAGCTTGAACACTCCCACTGCCCAAATTTAAACTCTAAAAGCTTAATTCAGTGTGAAGAGTCAACAAAGTCAAATAAACAGTGTAGGTAAGTGAGTCAAGGGCAAAGTTGTAAACCCAAGGCCACGTAACGTAAGTTTGTGCGTAATATAAACCAAGGTTGTCAGGCCATTTTGTCAATGAGATAGGGCGGTATTTGGACGCCAACGTTCGATAGCGTCGGTGCCTGCAACGTGGTGTTATTTATGTGGCCCTTTGAATATATTTCACAGTGATAGTATTCCTGAAGTATCAGGAATAGATTTCTATGGGCGTTGGGTGTGGAATGTGGAAGTAGATTTTTTTTCTGACATCTGTTAATGTTCACATAAATAACATGGAATAGCGTTACAACAGTAGGGTATTTCTTTTACTTTTGTTTATTTTTTGTGATTCAAAATTGCATTAAGCATTAAGCATTAAGTCCGCCTTTGTACAGTAGTTTTTTACTTGTGCATAAAGTTTAATAAATAAATAAATAAATAAAATTGGAGGGTTCGATAGTTTTAATTTCACAGTACGGGATTGGCACCTTCTACCAAATAAATTAATTCATACAAAAAATAACCGGACATTTTTCTGAGGCCATGAGTTTGGTTTTGTTTAGTTCATGTTTAATTGGTATGCCTCTGAATGGGCGCCGGCTTGAGCTCATGGTGCCAAAATATTTAGTCGTTTTTCCAAATTCATCGAAATAAATAAAAACTGGAACTCAATTATAGCAGTGCTTAAAAAGTAGTCTGAAAATAATAATAGTAAAAAACTTGAGCGAACGTTGTTTACTTACATCGAATAAATCGTTAAACGAGAACCAGGCTACCGAAATCGTTAATGACCAACTTTTAATTATACCACTACCCAATATGGGATTGTAATGATGTCATTTACTTCTGGGAGCAATATTGTCGAGTCGATACTCGATATTGAGCAAGTTTAATTATCGTGCTATCGATTTCGGGTATAAATAAAATAACTTTAATCAGAAAGTAGACTAGTAGTAATGTAATGAGGGGTTTCATGAAAATTCACGCCACCAATTGGCGCCACTTCAACGAAATGAATTTAGAATAATATAATAATGACGTTCATCATTCGTTTTTTCATTAAGTCACGAATTTATATAAAACTACTGCGCCCCACGGTTTCACCCGTGTAAGTATCGATCCCGTGGGTATATCAAGATAAAAAATATTCTTTGTCTTATTCCAGGTCATGGTCTACCCATGTGCCAAATTTCAACCAAATCCGTTCAGCCGTTTTTGCATGAAAGCGTAACAAACAAATAAACAAACAAACTCACTTTCGTATTTATAATATTAGTTAGGATATCGGCACTTTGACACTTTTAACAGGTGCCCAGACCTGATGTCTCAGTGCTGCCACCTAGTGATCGTCATTTCAGAAACCCCTCATAATAACAGGCCAAGTTGTTTTACAATTCTTTTGGAATATGTAATTAATTTGACATTCTACTTTTCTACATTGTCTTCACATACATATAATTATAATGATTATTTATTTCATATACATTAAAATGCTTATTTACAATTATGACTTTCTACATAAATACCATTAACTGTTATGATGTCAGTATTCAATTTGCAATATTTTTAGCATAGTTTTATGAATACACAGATCACTTGCCTTGTCAACGATCAATTCCTGGCTCTCCTAAAAAATCAACGCTAAAAAACTAATCAGAGATACATAATTATTTATTTAGAGTTACAACTTAAGTTTCTCTGCAAGTTCGATAAAAAGTTATATTTTTAGTAGGTTAAGTAGGTAAGTAAGAAACTTACTTGCCAAGGATCACGTACAAACATTTCTAACGTAACGTACGTTTCATGCCCAATGCTACACGTGGACTTTCAGCGCAATGCGTGGAAATTCTTGCGTTGGTTTATTCAAGCTTGATTTGTTATAGGAATTGCAGAGTTGCTGCAATGGCCTACTAAATTAAACAGAGCACAGAAAGTAGGGTTGCCGAAAAGATTCCTATGTGTTACGTGTAGATCTCATATTTTATTTAGTACCTACTATTAAATAGGTAACGTTCACTTCAACAAATCCGTATATCTAGTTCCGTCTGAAAGTTTGATCAAGGTTCTGACCAATAAAATAACGGTCAAATGTTATGTTGGCACTGATTGTGATATATGGAGCAAAACAACTACAGCCTAAATTACAGGGTCAAATTAAATTCGCTAGCGAAACTTGGCCACTCTTGAAATATTTGTTAAAAAAAAACAGTTTTTTTTTTGTGCAAACTTCCTAGACGTGACGGGTATCGATACCTAAATCAGCCGACACCCGTCAGGAATGAAGTTCCTTCTCACGTATGATTTAAAACAAACGCAAAATTTTCGTAGCCGCCATAATAAATTTACATTTCACCTCACTATCGGCTTTAGCACCCACGAAAACTATGAAAACGACACCCATGATGATAAATTCGTCAGTTGCCATCTTGGATTTTCATTTTGACAAAAATCACACTTCCTCTCTCTCTTTCGCATGCAGTGTACTCGGGTCGATGTGTACAATTTTTTTTTTTTTTGTCGGAGTTCTCTCTCTCTTTCTTTTTGAACACAGTCGCAAATATTAACAGTTTTTAGCGTGACGATTTCTGTCAGTTAGCAAGTCGCGTTTAAGAATTTATTTCCAAAAAACGGATTTTCTCTACTCTTACTTCAAGTAACTAACTAGACTACCAGCGGTCGTTGACTCTAACTCTAAAAAAAAAGAACTTTAAATCTCTTTTATTTTATTTTATCATGTTTAGATATCGATATTCATTACGTCTGCGGAGTTTTGCTAGTTAATCTAATTTGACACGGTTGGTGGCTTGGTTCAAAATTAAAATAGAATAGATTTATATTCCTAAAGTGGTAAGAGTAAGCTCACGTCAAAAGCATGAAGGATGAGGTTTGATCGGTATTCCCACGCCTCACCGGCTACATAAAAGATAAAACGCAAGAAGAATGCATTAAAAATAATATTCACTCGAGTGAATATATTTTTATTTTATCCTCTTTCACAAACTGTAGACTTGGGCACGTACAGTTCTAATGGCCTACATTAGTTTCAGTTAGATCCCATTAAACTCTTCGTTAGATGGAATCTTGGTTCTATTTTCTGCTACTTCAAGATTAAAATAATTCTACAATAGAAAAGTTCACGTTAATCTCAGCAACTATAGATAATATGATACATGCTTCAGAGAAAATTAATTGTTAAACAAGTTGTCAATTCAAAAGTCATCAATTTGCAGTGATAATATAACCATTTCAAAGAACTGCCAAAGAATAACAGTTGTAATTTGAATAAACGGACAATTTAAGTTAATAGACAATTTGTTTACAATTATTTTCCCTAAGTTTGCCCATATTTTTTGAGAGAAGGTAGATTTACTGAAACGAACCCATCTTACAGGAACCTCGCATCAATATTTAGCAAGGAGTATGTGTGACGCAGCAAGGTCGTAAAACAAACCGTCAAAGCGAAAAATACTAGCTCAAGATTTAAGATGGCAGTTGCTCCCAAAACTCGCCTAGCAACCCCGATATAACCCACGAGATTAAAGCCATAAAAGTAGGTACACTTAAATTTACATCATTGTAGGTAAGTTGTACTTTTGCAATATGCATTTAAGGATCCTTTTGACGAAAGTATAAAGTAGGTAGTTTATTGTGCTGGTTGACAGTTACAAATACCAAAAAGAAATTCTATTTTTGAAAAAAAAAAAAGAATCGGGACAGTAAAACGTGTTAAAATCTTTCAGTCCGTAAATTCAGTTTCCTTACGCAATATAATTTCTTGTTTCGACGATTTCAATGCTCCGAGGGCGCATCGCTAATTAATACCTCCATCAGCTCTTTTCTGTAATGGCAATTAGTTACGTTTTGTGAGTTGTAAAAGTCTTACGTCATTTCCATGTTTCAGTTCATATTTCAACACAAACCATTCCACGAAAAATTAATTATACCAAGAAATATTTTTTCAATGTTTTAAATGATTTTGCCCTCCTCAATGTATGTAATTACATATTTGCTTAACAACATAATCACGAGTGAGACGTCATAAAGTGAAAGCCATAATATTAATTAATTTAAAATTTACCCTCATTAAAATTCCAAGAATATAATAGAACAAGGTGGAACATAAATTACGTATAAAGTTGCTGCGCTCTCGACGTTCAAAACAAATATTAAACGGACGTTGGAAGCTAAAGGCTTTATTTGTACTTCCAGTATTAACTTTGATGATTATAGTGCAGTATGAGCAGTTCCGAGGGTAAAGCTGACCTATTAAAAGTCTAGTTTTTTTTAGTCCCGCTGACGTTGAATGCTTGATCGATGTTAGGTAAACAGTTATGTAACGGTGCAATACAGGGCGTGACATAGCGGTATCTGTAAAGCTTTGTAGTGTGTTTTAATTTTGGATCTGTTTGCCTACCCTGGAACTTCAATATCGATCTTTATTATTGCCTGCCACTTCGTGGGAACTCAGGAAACTTGATTTTCTTAAGGAAACATAGACACGGCGCTGCGTTCCATCTTATATCTCGAACAAAGCTGAATATCAACTTTGATGTAAGTACAATTAAGTAAATTCTATGTATCTATCTGTTATGTTCCTACGATTATCTACGATATTTGTCAGTCAGTCACTGGGACTGTTTCAAAATGCATGAAAAATATCAGCACGTCTAAAAAACCTTCCAAATGATTCCGTATCATATTTCTTTTCTAGATAAATAACCTACTAATATGCTCCCGATGACAAGCTAGTTCTCAGAGTTTATAATGTTGTTTGCTGTGGGCGCTGTGTCATAAGCATTGCTTCCCAAAATATTCCTGGCAGTTCAGTTACGAACTCCGCAATACGTACATGTTCAGAATATATTATGAAGAGAGTGCTCACTGCTCGTACTTAAGAATATAAACCAGATTTAAACTTGCAATGTACTGAACTTGGGTCACAGAGATAAAATATTGCTAAGCAGGGTACTATCTCACTACTGTTCGAACGCATGCCTTTTTGGTTTGGTCGCAAGTGAACTTTGAGGGAAAAACTAAGTAGAATAAAATGGAAATAATTTATTTGCTTAGTATAAGATGTAACTTAGACTATGGGGAGTAATCATTTTGTATTCATCTGTGGGGGCTTGTGATTAGCACTTGGTTAAATATTATTGTTATTATAATGTTATTTATCTGTAAGCCTTCCGAAAATAATAAAATAATAATAAATAAGTGCAATTGCTGGGAATGGAGACCTGGATGCAACCAGGTTAGGCAAAGTATTATCGGGATTTTTTCAGTAGTTGCACGACGTCTCCTATTGCTGGAACTTAAACAGATAACCGCTAAGATAGGTGTACAATACCTCTGTATATTGCACAACCCTTCGGAGAATATTCTCCGGGCATGATGTTATAATATATTACTCGTACCAGTAGTCGTTATTAGGAAATGTATTGATGACGACAGAATGTTTTTCCGTAGTTTTTTTTTATGAAAAGGAATACGTCAGTTGCAGTTTTCTGCATCCACGCGTATTGTGGCGGATACCCAAAATAGTATGTGAAAACAAAAACTTTTTTCCTCTGAAACCGATCTATATGTATATTTCCTCGTTACAACAAATCGAACATGCATCAATTTTAGATGCATGTTCGATTTGTTTTGCTAGAAATATTAATTCGTTTCGAATACAAAAAGTATTTCATGTAGAACATATTTGTATGAAATGTAATTAACAAAGTAAAGTTTTTTTAACGTCAGTAAATTCATAGGAATTTCAAAATTTTCATTGTGAATAAATTGTAAATGTTATTGCTTTTAATGTCAGGTATTTTTGCTGAAAGATAATTTTAGCAACAATAATGCCAGGCTTTAACACTACCCACATAATACCCACACTGCCAATCACATTTGGAACACCTTCAAAAAGGTTGCACCAACTCCTTATTTTTGTTACGCGACCTATAAAGAGTACCTACTTGATAATTCCACAGACTGACATTACAAATGAGACCCAAAATAATACAATTGAAACCTGACAAGAAATCAAATTCTTACGCGCTTCGATCTTACGCGTGATGAAAAATAAACAGCATAAAAGAAATCGTAATTGAATCTTTCTTTTACAAAACTAAAAAAGTACCGTTACACGTTACGCTAAGTACATTAGGGTAAATAGAAAGTTTCCAATGGAATGGAGAAATGGAGCCATTGGTACATTTGAGAGCGTGCCATTCCAGATATTAAAGTCTTAATTATTAATTGTGTTTTGTTCCCAATTGGGTCAAAGATTTACGTTTATTTTACGGGTGAATTGGTTCTATTAATTTCGTCTTTGCATTTGTTACTATGCTAAAATACAACAAAAAATGCCTGTTAAACAATAACAATTTCTCAAACCCCATTCCATGCAGTTGTCAATTTAATAAGGCCTTGTACTCGTAATCATACGGAAAATAACACTCATGCTTCCCACACGAAACAACTCTGAACTTATGTATCTTAAAAATGCCATAAGAGATTGTGAAATTAAAAGGAGATCATTCATTTTGGGCTAAATTATGAAAGTGCTCTGTGATATCTCCAAATAAAACGTTAATTAATTAATAGGCATTTATTTGATACGGACCTACACATGTAACACGACATGGCAGATGGTGGTCGGAGAGAGAGAGAGAGAAACGGAAAAAAAATGATATATTCCGTTAGAACAAGTTATTCTCTTCACTTTTCACTATTGGGCCAAACCTGTACGGCAATTCCCTGAGCTGTTATACAATTTTGAAAAATACTGTTTTCAGTATATTTTGTAGTAAAAATAATAAAAAGTAATAGCCTGTAGTAATCAAAAATGAAGGGAAAAACATACTCTTTCAGAATATAGTTTTTTTTTTTTTGTTTGGTCGGCACTGTCCCATCCCATCTTTAGCCCAAAAATGTATGGACGGTGAATGATCTCCCAGTTTTTGTTGATCAAAGAATCATTTCAATCTAAAGTTGGAAGAAAAAAATAGTTGTACGAATACCATTATTAAAAAAAATCCATTAAAAACTTACCCACATTTACGACGCCCCAAAGATTTCGATAAAGCTTTGAGGGTGGATGCAAACTTTCCCTATCCTCCTCGTCCTACATATTTGCGAGCATACCAGGTATGCATTCACCTCATTTTCTTTCTTCATATTTTAGTCTTAAAAAGGAAAATGTTCTGACATTTTTGATGTTCTAGGAAGAGGTGGTTTAATGTAAACGATTTTATGTACACATTAAGAATATTATTTCAAAGAAACAGTTGTAAAAGAAGGAAGTTTACAAAAATGTTTGAATTTACAATGTTGCAACGTTTACATAACACATAACATCACGCCTGTATTCCCCGAAGGGTTGGGCAGAGGTGTACCTATAATACACCTACATTTTTCCAGCTATGTTTAAGTCCCATGAAATTGGGGTGAGCCTATTGCCATCAACCGGGCACAAATCCAGACTCCAGGCTGCACTGTTTACAGTGTTTATATATGCCGATATGCCTTGAGAATCAGTTTTAAGCAATATAGATAAGTCGTCGATTACAAACTCTCTAAGTATTTTTAATCGATATGTCTCGAGAAAAAAGAAATTTGTTTCTGAAATACTGATTGTATTTAAGAAACAAATTTCTTTTTTCATCGCTACTTTTTTATAGCTGTCAAAACGGACTTCTTAGATTGTCGCGAGTCTAATTGAACTCTCTTTCATAGGCTAAAGTAACAACAATGAAACCCACTAAACATATACTCGTAGTAGCCCCAACTGAGATAGTCATTAGTCATTAGGTATTTCTGTTGGGAAGTTCGCCAACTATGCACCATATGCTAATAAGTTTAATAGTGCAACGTGTAGGTTGTAAGCTCATGACCTCTGACCACAGCCTCTGGCATGGTTTGCCAGAGGCTGTGGTCAGAGGTCCGAAGCCACTAGTCAATATAGATAGATATATAAAACATTTATTCATCATCATCATTATCATTTCAGCCGAAAGACGTCCACTGCTGGACATAGGCAAGCACCGCCACTTCGACCGGTTCTGTACTTCTCGCATCCAGTGCATTACCGCGGCTTTCACCAGGCCTTCAAACATTTATTCAGTGCACACAAAAGCACAATTAAATGATAACAAATCACATTAATTAATTAAATAAAAAACAAAAAACAAGATGCCAATATAAAAAAGAGAAAAAACATACCTATAGAAATGGAGTGACATAATGACATACTTCAAATCAAATAACGAATCAAGGTGCGGTGTGCGTCTCAATGCTGCACCAAATGGGAGTCCACCTCAGCATGATGTGTCAGGCAAATATACCTGACGCTTATATTCAATAATAATAACACCTCTATATTATATCGCCTCTATAAGCTAACCTATAATAATAACAAAACTTGTTGTAAACTCAAGCAAATTAATTGTTTACCAAATCGACTACCAATTTAAATTGACGGTATATTCAAATCACAGCTGTCGTTCTTTGAAAGTTTGTATGAAATGGTTATACCACGGTAAATTGATGTTGTTTATCAATTTCATAAACAAATAATGTTCCTGACTAAATCTACTGAATACATAGGCGCTCTTATATTTATTTCTTAAAACATGTACTTCAGATAGTCACCGTCACAATCTTACGGAAGACCTTTCATGTGCGTTCGGAAATTCTTATCCGAGATGCTTTATTGGTTAGGATTTTTCGCAAATAGGTTATAGATTAAGGTCACATCCTTCTAAAAAATGTTTTTTTTTTACTACACAGGAAACATAATTGACAGATTTATGGGTTTTTCTGACGATAATGTTGGTGTAAACAACACCCAAGATAGAATTACACTTCTTATTTACCAAATAAAACTTATTTTTTCGCTACTTTCTTTACTAGCAGTAGCAGTCTCTCAATATAAGTGTTTTATTTATTATATTTTTTAATCTATCGGTTTTTTGCAGTACTTTAAAGAAAAATTAATATTTGACAAACTCGAAAATTATTTAATTGATTGAACTCTAGACAACTAGGAACGGTGTTTTCTATTTGTTTACTTGTCTAAATTCGATATCAAGTTCTCTCATTTTCAACAATTGTAGTACATTCTGCGAGTTTAAAATAAGGCTTCTAATATCGTAATTAATTCCATGCTGGACGTATATTAGCAATGCTAATGTAACACGTGACGACTATCATCGGAAGCGTTCGATTGCTGGTCGGAATGCATTCGGTACGCCACACTGAATATTTATGGTAATTTTACAGATATGATGTAGATATGCGACCTTATTGCTAATACAGCGACAATGGACAAGGAATACGTTGTTTTTTAAAAAAATACATTTTTACAGGAAAAATATTGGTGAAAAATCTTCTTTTACATAAAACTGTTACTTAAAGACGCAAACATGATACATATTTACATGAAATTAGATTAAATAACAGTTAGGTACCCATAATAAAGTTACAATTTTAACCTGCTACGCAGTAGCTACTCCAACGGCGTAGCAACAGCAAAGTTCTATTCACGATCATATTTTATGCGGCAAAGGTGTAATAGAAAATGTTTTCCCAAGAAAATGCTCATAGTATGGTATTTTTTTAACTACCATTATCATTGTAAGAACTAAAGAACGGTAATGGAAATCGAATGACACGTTACCAAAAAAAAAAAAACTAATTTCATTCATTATTCTAAGTTGTTTTCCACATATACTTACTGTTTTGAATGCCAAATACGTTTCCAATAAATCGACGAAATACGAATATTACCCTCGGAATAAATTCCAAATCTATTTTATCACCTTACAATACATTACGTATACAAAAATAACAGACGTGTTACGGAAAAGCTGTTTACCGGGGTTATAATCAAGTATAATGTAACCAGCATAATCCAATTCTGAAATAACGTGTTTTTCGTACGAAAAGGCGCTTTTAACAGCTGCATTTTGTAGGACGGCGAGCTAACAGCTTGTGACGGATTATAGCTAAGTGGACACTAATGTTCTGTATTATAACGATGCTTAACATCGGGATGCAGCTGCCAAGAGAATACGATGAGAAATAGGAAATGTTCTGTTCAAATTACTTTTTAATACAAGATAAGTAGAATAATGGCAACCTGTTAGGTTTTCGAACGTTAAATTGTCACCGTAAATGTGGCTGTCTGTTTTCAGGCGGTTTTGGAAAAAAAATTGACAAGCCGTACACACTGCGATCCCCAATCCTCTTACCAAGCATGGTCATTATTGTAATCATTTCAATTGGTCGTATTTTATAGCATTTTTGGTCGGATGCCCACCAGACTATTTTGTTTAAATTACGAAGCAGCACAGATAGTAATATAGTGAAATAAAATAAAATTGTTTATTCTGTGTTTCCTATCTGACTACACTAAGAAGAAAGGCCGAAACAGACTCAGAGGTCACAGTCTCTTTTAAAGTCCAGACATAATCTTGGTCAGGCCATATGAGGACCATGTAGAATAGCGTCTGAAATGGTCTTTTGAGTAAAGAACCACACAGCTTTGAGTGATCCTGTCCAGTCAGTGCAAGCATTTGTCAGTAATTATTACTGTTCTGAGTTGAGCTCCACTATTATAGTGGAGCTCAACTCAGAACTTAAGGTTGTTTGTCTATAAAATTGTATACCAGCTAGTGCATATTTGTGAATTGACCCATTAGCGTTTAGCGCACTTTATTGGTGCCATAACGTAAAGTAAAAAACGATGTATTCCGCAGTAAGCTGATTTTATACAAATCCAGTTAAAGCCACGCATCAAATCGAGGTTTCATTGAACTATAATACACATTTTTGGACGTAGTTTATTTTATTTTATTTGTTGTCTCTATTGAGTCTATTATGAAACCAAATGCAAATTTATTGGTTGTTCGGGACATCTCCTTTCTAAGACTGTTTTGACAAAAATATTGATTTGAAAGACTGACAAAATTATGTGTTATACCTAAATCATTTTGTGTAGTGAAAGCGACACATACTACAACTACACACATCCATTATCGCACAATAAAGCACCTATATTGCTTCTATTTTGTTTTGTTTAGAGATATAAAACAATCTCGTTAATTGAGAGCATGGAGAGATAATGATCAGTGATACGGACACAATGTGCTCGTTGAATTCATAAATCACGCAATTTTGCACTTGCACTATGAATGAAAGCTATTGCAGTTCGGAATAGTTTATGTTACTATTTGAACTAGATATTTTCAGAATGAATTGTGTGATGCTCCAGCCAAAATATGCAAAAAATGCATTTCCATGTTAAAAAAGTAAAAACGTAGCTTTACCCTTTTATTTTCTATCGTTCTAAATATTCCTAATTTAATTCATAACTAATTCAAAATTAACTATAATGCATAATACCCATTTGTTTTAGGTACATTATTCGAAAATGACTATAATTTATTATGCTAAATGTATGATAGCTCATTTGGAAATAAATCTTTAATCAACAAATCACTCCATACAAAAAAACCGCAGGAATTTGTAAAAAAAAAAAAATATTCGAGATCCTTTCAGCGCTGCATAAAACGCTGTTATAAAGAGCTGGTCGTTAACGAGACAGCTTTTAATCGGTAACTGGGTGGAAGCAGTGCCTTACGTAATGAAGACTTGGGCTATTGACGCCAGCGATATTGTCCATGATTAATAGTTTCTAAGAGATGACGACGTTCCAGTTTTAATGTGAGTTTATAAGGCTTGAGAACTAGGTGACACGATATAGTGATTTGTTATGTGTATGTAGTGTGAGTGATTGATTTTTGTTTGTCATGGATTAAACAATAGGTTGTTGTTAGGATAAGAAGGGACTATATTTTGTTTTGAATTTCGAATGTGGCTACACTTTTATGACCAAATGAGTGAAAAATAATCACTATAACAGTCGCACATTCGCGCAACAATCGCGGAAGCTACGGTTTTCTAGAAGAGCCGTGGCCGCCACGTAGTGTCTGCAATTTACCGGTGAATGACGTCACTGTAACGTTATTTATGAATGTAAGTTGGTGTGTTTTCCTTGAGACCGTTCTTTGACACCGTAAAATTGACATCATTTTCATGACAGCCGTCACTGCGTGCCGTTTTCTAGGAAACTATAGCTTTATATGGCGTAAAGTTGATAAATATTCATTAAATCACGAGCCTATCGCGTTTGATTTAATATTTGTTAACATTTATTGCACTTGTCGAAACGGATAAAGAAACCAATTTTTTTTTTCGTATTGTGGCGAAACTCTTTAAAGATTCGCTCTGAAAAATAAACCTTATAAGTTTGGCATAAATGTACCTACTTAAACAACCTGCAATTATCGCAATTATAACTATTACAAAAGCAACTGACAATACTTAGTCAAGAACAACGCAATAAACAGAAACTTATGGGCTCACAAAACTTACAAGTGAATTCCAAGTTACATTCCCAAACGACATGATAATTGAATACTGAACAATTATTCTGGTAATAATACATGTTACTCGATAATTTGTCTCTTGAAACTATCTAACCTGTTTCAAATAGACAAGATGTCTTAGATATAAAGAAAGGACAAAAATAAAATTAAAAAATCGAATAAAGCTGGTAAACTAAACAAAAAAAAAAAACATAACATCACACCTGTATCTTCCTTAAGGAATAAGTCAAGGTGTGTCAATAGTGCACCCATATGTCACCGGTTATGTTCAAGTCCCATGTAATAGGGGGTGAGCCTATATACAAACAAAGGAAAAAAAAAATTGTAAAGCTAGTTCTAGTACTGATCAAAATATTTAAGCAATAAATAAATGTTACAATGCTTATTTGACATAGCTGCCGTATATAAAAAAAAAGAAACATACTATATCATTATTAATATTTTATAGAAACTAAGTGCTTGTGGTGTGACAGTGTCACTATACACATAAAAAAGTTTGTGCTCGTCAACCTCGGCTTAATATAAGTTTGCTTTTTAACAAATGTCCATTTGTTAAAAAGAAAAAAAAAACATTAGTTTTGGAATGTATTTACGTAAAATTTTGTACTTAAAACCACAACGTCATGCATTTGTTCAACTTAAGCCCCTTAGAGCTTGACAAATGCGTATTTAATTGTAAGTGATATAATGAAATCCTGGCCTTACAAAATCCACACACGATTTGTCTAAAATCCAACTCTTTTAAAATATTACAAAAAAATCGTGTGCAATTCGTTACTAGCAAGAACCTTTTCTTTTATTCTTTTATCCATTTGCAATAGAAGACTCGTGTTGAAAAATATTTGCATATTTTTATATCCGACTACTGCAACTTATCTAACCTAAGCGATGAGAGTCACAATTTGTAAGAGTTCGCTAAGCAACTAATTAATGATCAAAGGAGTCTTATACTTACGAAGGCAAGTAACCGGTTCTTTTGAACTTCATGGAAGTGTTAAAGTATTTGATTCAGTTTTAAAACTTTTGAAAAGTTCCTTTTCCTTTACGGTGTCAGCGAAAAATAAAATTTCCTTACTGATATTTAGAGGAGGCAAAAATTATTCTAAATAAAATAAATTGTGCACAGAACTTTATGTAAGGTAAAAATCTTTTCCTAATTAGTCTTTTATCAAAACAAAATGACAGAACATTCGCTTTGAAGCAGAGTAAGCTACATAAATGGAAATAATTGACCAGTCATTTAGTAGTGGCCAGCTGTAACTTCGAATAAAATAAAATAAAACCGTTTGAAAAACAAAGTGAATTTCATTACAATTCCAACTTACCACGGTGAAGTCTAGTTCAGATCGTCTAAGCATCTAATGAACGCTACATATAGTACTTTGTGAGTTCTAGGAACTTCAATATATTAAAACCTCGAGCAGTGAGGAAACTAGAGCTCTCATTAATATTGACTTAGAAGCAAGAATAGACGATTAGAAATTACGTTTGTGAGAAACCAATGGGAAATAGATAAATTCTGGTTTTGTAATGAAAATTCAACATTGCAGCTCGGTTGCTTGTGTCTGTCCATTAAATTTCTGTCAAATTCTTTTGTTTTCTTTGAGACATGCTTGACTACATATCTCAACAAAATATTCATCAAAATCAATTAGATGTGACTAATAAATTTAAAAGTGACAAAGACATACAGAGCCAAATTAAATTAGGGGGCGAAACTAGTAACTAGACCATGGGCCAGTAGCAATAGCATTCTGAAAACAGTGTCAGAGAATTTCTATTCTCCCATTACATTTTTCATGACATTTTGTGGAGAGGATGGCCAAGTGAGAAACTTTTACCTTACTTGGTCATCTTCTGTGCAAAATGCGTCAAACTCAAATAATTATAATATTATTCCTACTAATACTCGCTTGGTATTATTAACATTTATGGATCTTTTGTTGTCCGAATGAATACATTTTGATTTGTAACATATCAGACGTGGTGGGAATCGATATCTAAAGACGATAAGTAAAATAAAAAGATTTTTAACTCTTTTACCCTGTAAAATATAAAAAAGTGAACATAAAACAACAACTTTATGCGGAAAAATTCATGAAACTTTTTACAAAAAAAAGCTCAACCATCAATATTATTTTAAAATATTGAAGGGTGAGCCCCATCTAATCGATGTAAAAGTACTTCTACTCGATTCGCTCCTAGATTAATCGACTGTCAGTCATCGGGGTGATCATACTCGTTCTATCGTTATAACTGAAAGCGGCAGGTGGCTTTCACGATTTTTATAAAACTCGGATCAGCCCCACAGCTTGTAGGTGCCGGAAGAAGGATTGACTAGAGCAATTTTATTTATTACTACGATACTACTTAACGCAACTACTGAGTATGAGGTCCTGGGTCCGATTACCGGGCCGGACAAAGCCCAGTCACATTTTTACTTGCCCGAATTTGAATTCACAAATGTCCGTGTACCAATAGTTAAATCTGGTTATATTCATCCAAGATTTAAAGTCAGAAAATTATTATTATGACGTAATAAACATGCTACTTAAAAGAAGCTTTTAAGTGGCACACCGTAAAATCCTCATCATCACGGGCAAAACATAGTGTGTATCTGCTAAGTAACCAAAATATTCAACGAATGCACTAAGTATGAGTAGCAGCGTTGGTAAAATCGAGCCTGAAATGAGAGCTAAAATCCTTACACACGGAACAAAATAGTTGCATATTATGCTTTAGAATTGCACAGAAAGTTTTATCGTTGTAAAGAGCCTCAGGAAAACGGCACAGCACAACAGCATTAAAACTGTTTGAAATACCAATACCTTTGTTCTTTTTTTACCATAGCAAAATTAGCCTAGAATGTTCCCACTGCTGGGACACAGTCCTCTCTTTGAGAGGGAGTGGGATGTGATGTGTCTACCACGTGGGCCCAGTGCGGTTGGGTGTCACATGTCTTCGAATGTTTGGTTATTCGATAAGCCGGTTTCCTCACAATCTTTTCCTTCATAGTTTTGAGAGCGGTGGTGATAAAATTATTTACTCACAAGTAAAGTGCCTGCCTGGTTTTAGACCCACGACTCGTGGGCTGGGAAGTCGGGGCCTTTACCACTTAGCCACCACTGCGACTTTTTCATTTATCTGGCTTCTATCTGTTATGACAACTAGCTATAATGTATTATGGTATTAGAAATTATTGTGATGCTTCACACGTTTGACATTTTGAATAATCCGCGTTGTAAAATATGAATGAACGAGGGATGCGATACATATGAAATTCGTACTATATTTGTAACGAACATAAATCAGTGCTTTCGGAAGAAGAAGTCTGGTTCTTATATTGTGATCGTATTTATTTTCGCCCAATTTTTACCAAAATTTTAATACACTTTTATTTGATCTTCCTGAGATTACTGAACAAAATTGTGTAATATTTTTATTTGTTCATAAATCCACACCACAACATGTGGTTTTGTGGTCACACAAAATAATTCGTGAACCAATTTTTAACTTCACAAACGTTTACCTTTACCAAGGCAAACCACGCAGCGCTTACAGCACTTCATTTTACTCTTGTTAAGCTTTACAAAGTGATGATTAATTTCATTAAGTTGTCCTGTAGGATTGTTGCGGTTGTCATTTGCACGAGACAGTGATTGTGAAACAATTAAACAATTTTCCGTTGTTATGTAACTTTGTTTTTGTGACGAATTGTTTTAATGGTTGTGATAGGTATGGTTCTTTGTTAAGGGATGCAGGGACATACATTGATAATGAAAATGAAGTTAGTTGAAACTTTTTCGTTTGAATGTAGCTGGAATTGCTACAAAGAGCGGAACCCAAATGTAAAAGATTGAATTGAAAACAAACATTATTGTTTTCACTACTTACATGTGTAACCCTACCAACATGGATATCCGTATAGTTTGAAACTGTCAGATTATGTATAAATCCTCAACATACAAGTACAGCTGTATGTTCAAACATGATGTAATCTCGTTAGTTCAGCGTATAGCAGTTATTTCCCAGTTGCCTTTGACAAGCATTGGTAAAGCGGGTGGGTTCATTTTGCCATCTACAAAACTATGCTACTATGCAAGACAATACAAGAGTTTATTATCTGGATGATTTATACCAAAAAAATAGACGAAAAAAAAATTGTACAAAGAGAAATACATATAGTTAATCATACAGTAAAGATACCTATAATATGTAATTGTACAAGTGTTTGTCAAAATCAGTTAGAATAGTTGGTTCCTGAACTAAGTACAAAAATACTTGTAGGTATCGTAGGAGCCTATTAATTAAATACAAATAGTGAAAATATAGGATAAGGCTCTATAATTTAACTAAATGCACTGAAAAGTTTAACGTAAATGTCTCATTCAAATCAAATAAATGTAAGCCTTGGTCCAAATTACCAAAATTCGCTATATATCTCTCTTTTCAACTGATTCGTACATAATTTATAGAACATAAAAAAGTATAGAACCAATAAATACTAAAAGAGGTACTCACTGAGACAAAGGGCAATAAATATATTTATTACAATAACACACTGTTGAAGTTATGACATATATACTCGAACGTGGTTCAAATACTCGGTTTTATACCTTTTATGCTCTCAGAAATGTACTGGCAATGTTGGTACTGTAGAAATTTGTCTTCGTGAAGTGTTGATTGAATATGAGTGGAAGGTAACAGATTGTGAAACTTGAAACGAAGTAATGGCAAATTTGGGATATGAATTTGTAAGAACAAATTACTTTCGTGTTCTTTTAGATCTGTATAAGATTTTGGTTGAAAATAACTGGAGATATTGTCAATATTATTAGGAAATATAATAAATTGTTTACCACTTGTAAATTGCAAAGTGAACACGGTGCGCGGTGGAGTAAGTTTACTAGTAAAACTTATCTCAGTAGGCAGGTAATTATTTAAATGACCACGTTACTGAATAATGGATAATTAAATTTTATAGATAATGTCACTGCCACAGTATAATAAAGTCACAGTATTATGTCTCGGCAGTGACCTTGAAATAATTACCTATAGCCGCTCGGTAGATAAACCTTCTGCGTCCATACGACACTGTTACTAACTGTACTCTACTGATATACACTGAGATTTCGAAGCGCGTCGTTTCAGCCGTTTTATTTATTTATTTAAACTTTTCGCACTCAAAAAAAAAGAGGTACAAAGGTGAACTTAATGTTTATGTTTATGTTTGTTTGGCACTTAGCGTTTTCTACGAAGACAAAATACTGTTACTTATTTATACTGTGCCACTGCCTTTATCGTCAAAGGGAAATTGTCTTCTATACAATGGATATTATGCTTAATGTTTACTTGATGTCTTTGAGTAACCGAAATTCCAATATAAAATGCGTTTCATATAATAAACCTTCCGGTACTGAGAAGGCTTCGTAGAGCATTTGTTAATCAATTCGCCCTTAACAACAATCGAATCGAGCAACAATGTGAACCAATTCATGTAGGAAGCAATATTGAACGCAGGTGCTGAGAATGTGATAGACGGTCACCGCGTACATCGTCCATGTACATACATACAGGCTGGTCCACCCAACATATGCAATAAATCCGGTACAAGCTACACAAGTTAGGACATAACAGAAATCTGCGCCCATTGTGTGCAGACTTGGCTATCTGCCAAAAGGTGCATTAGAGCAGAAACACTTAGCGTCAAACGTTAAAACTTCAACTTTTCATATTGTTCTAGACAGCGTCTGGATTGTTCGCGACTATGAACTTTTCAGAACCAATTATCCTGTACTATGTCTCATATTTGAAGCTACAAAGGATCTGAAGCAAGTTTACTCTGTAAAGCCCTTACTTTAAAATTGTGCCTTATTTATGATCTTCATTGAAATGAGAGTATGGAACTTGCTTCTTAACGTACTGGGAATGAAGTTAATTCAAAAGTTCAACCATTTTCTAGTGAAGTAGATGACAACTATATGGCAAAACTTAAAATTCACATAGCTCGTTTTCTAAATAATGAATGAACTTCCATACTTTCAACCATTATTTGTGAAATTATTCGATTTATCACTGCAATAAAATTACCGAAGTGTGAATGGATAATAGACTAGTTAAGTACTAGCAATATACTCCTTATAGTTAGGATATGGGTAGTTTATACGTTATTCAGTGTTTTTATACTTTTAGCTTTCCGAAGTAATAAAATTTTATAGCGTCAGTATCTATCTGTACCGAAACTGCGGTGGCTCGCTTTTCAGAATAACTTTTTCGGTTTCGAAAGCTTTGTTTATGTATATAGAACTTATTTTACAACGTCTTTTATTTTCTTTTCTTCTTGGTTTTAGTTGATTGTTAATACTAGTGTTTTGTTTGTTTCATCTAATGTGTCTTTACTCCATTTATTCATCTTGCTTCTAGCTTTTCTTAGATGTTTTCTTTTCTGATGTTGTTATCAAAAGTGTAAGTATCATTATTGCACCGTCGTGGAAACGACGTGGCGTGGTTTCACTGTTAATTATGAGATCATTTGCCAACAACTGTCTGAAAATGCCAGTAAAACCTTCAGCTTCATAAATTTACATGTTCAATGAACACAAAAAAATGCATTGAAAAAATGCGGAATTTGTTCCATGGAATCATTTAATTCCGCTTTTAATTCAACTTTAAAACATATTGCCTCAACTGATCCTATCGAATGTTGATTTCTAGGAGAACATTTGTTTGTGAATTCATTCTGAAAACCAACATTTGTTTTGAAGTGTACATTACCTTTTTCAATATAAGGGTCCATCCTAATTCTGATACTAAAATTGTTGCTTCAAGCGGAAACAAAATTAAATATCGATCGCTATAAAATTATACAAAGTATCATTAAATTCTGTTTTAGGCCTGTTCAGGACCTCGGGATCAGGTGACACAGGTAACTAGATGAGATCTATATTTATTTTAGACTTTGGAGCTTTTGGAAAATTATATAGTGCTAAATATCGCTTTTGATATCGCTTTGAATGGAATGTGAGTAGAATTTGAATTACGTGTGAAAGATTTTTGGTGTTCTTTTGAATGTTTTGAATTGACTAGAGGAAATTTTTGGATGTCTAACTGTTTTGAATTCAACAGTGAAACCAGAAGGTAAAAAAACAATTTGCTTGTGGGACCCTAGCACAATTTTGAATTTTAGTGTTTGATTTGCGTATGGCTTTGATGAATCCAGCGCACTAAGTGTACCAATTCCTTAAAAACAAGCATGACAATTCCCGCATCAATAGACAAATAACATTATTCCATTAGATATCTTCAAGGCAATTTTTCTTGGATAGGCAGTGGAGCGTGTATACAAATGTAGGTCGATTGAACGGAAACGAATAGAAGGCATTACGTTAACGACATCTTGTTCTTATATTTGTTGGGCTTCGCATGTGGCAGTGCTCCTAATAAGGTAGTAAACGGATTAGTGTAGCTTAACAAAATATGTATAATATCGGGGAATAATGGCGGATTTGTAAATAGAAAGCATGCGCATTTTTAATAGGTGTTTTACTTTCCAGAGATTTTGAATTGTTATTTGCATATACAATAATGTGTTTTCACAAAATCCTCTGAATGTTAAAATACTAGTTTTAGAGATTAAGGTTTACAACATTTTCCGAAAAAGTAACCTTTAGCTTGAATACAGTAAGCCAAGCTAAACAAGATGAAAACATAATCTCTAAATCTAGTTTTATGTGTGGAAACCCTCACTCACACATGAACCTAAGATACACGTGAACATTTTAATGTGTTAGAAACAATTCTCATTTCAGACCGACAACAGTAGCAAAAGTTCAAAGTGGCCCAATATTCTCAGCCTAGATTCAGGCAACAAAATAAATACGCAGGTAGCTATATACTATCTTGGAGCTCGTGGCTAAGTAATAACAGCCACATGGGTCGATCCATCAGGTTAAGCTACGCTTGCTGGGGTTGGTCCGTGGATGGGTGACCATCTTTACATATCGAGACTCCTCCGTGCCTCGGAAAGCACGTTAAGCCGTTGATCCCGGTTGTCATTTGTGGATCTTTGACAGTCGTTACGGGTTGTCAGAAGCCCGAAAGTCTGACAAACAGTCTTACCAATGGGTATCGTATTACCCAGTTACTGGGTTGTGGAGGTCAGATAGGCAGTCGCTCCCTGTAAAATACTGGTATTCAGCTGCATCCGGTTAGACTGGAAGCCGACCCCGACATAGTTGGGAAAAGGCGAGGCAGATGATGATGAGCTATATACTATCGGGCCAAAGTAAGGGCTATTTTAAGAAAGACCAGACATTCTCAGAATAGGCTTTAAAGGAGAATGACCAGGAATGTAGGGCACCCTGTACCAAGCGAAAAGTCCGCCTGTCACAACCAAACCTAGTGTATTTAGAGGAGAATTAAATGCTCTTCTTATATTGTTAACTTTTCTTTACATGGATTCCCGCAATTCGTATTTATTAATCATTTATGTACTTCATATTTTGAGGTTAAGTTCGAGAAAGTGACAGGCTCGAAATGGTGAAGTTGATGACATATGAAGCGGTACCTAATATCGGTTGCTTTTTATTCTTGATATTAGGTATAGGATTTGGCGCTTTTTTCCTGATGGATGATTATACAATACATCACTGATAGTCAATAATAATTCTTGGTGTCAGGTTTTATATATAATGATAATGGATATCAATAATCATGTAGGAAGGTACTCATAGTATGTGCAGCTGGTAGTCTGAATAAGTAATCAATTTAGTACTGTGTTTACTGATTCCCAATATCTTGAAATCTTAACATAACAGCAGGCCTGTTTCCCCAGAAGAGTTAGGCAGAGTTGTATTTACTATATAGTACACCCACTTCTCGAACTGCACATGTTAGTAAATAATAATAAGGTGATAATGTTGTTAGTACCTAATAAGGCTCGTATATCAAAAATGAAAAACGCAGTTAAGATATATTCATATTTACATAACGTATATGACCTCGACCGCTACCAGGACAGAGAAAAGAAATATACAAATAAAACAATAGGTAGGACAATTGGGTGGCACTCGGGAACGCCTTGCAACTGTTGCAACACGTAGCATGGACTGTCCACATCCAAAGCACACATCACTCCACATTGTGACCAAGTGTTAGTTCAGGTATCAGTTCGGAATCTCAGGGAGTTTTTCTTGTATCAATGCGAAACATTTGTAACATTATGAATAGGAACTACCAGGATTGATCTGAAAGCATAAAAACTGTTTTTTAATCCTTAAATTGAATAAATAGTTCCGGAAGTAGGTAGGTACTTTAGAAGCTAACTATAATATACATGCTTCTACTAGGTGAGGTAATACTTACAGGCGTCGCGTCGGTACAATCTATGATGTTAAAACACGATCATATCCACGGATATATTTTCTATGTAATATATTCTAAATTGTTCTAACAATACTAGTGAACGGTTTAGGATACGTCGGCGACGCTGACTTGCTGGCCGATGTCTTACTCTAGTTGAGGGTATCGCTAAGGATTATCACACAAAGACTACGTTATGAAAACGCACCTGAGCCCCCGTTTTTTGTTAATAAGTATTACAAATTATTATTCAAATAGTTCCGATGAAACCAATATTGAAAGTAACGTCATCCATGACGGCGCCACAGAATAATTATTGCAATACGTCACAGTACAAATGACATTTTACTTTTTTGAATAGGTCCTCTTTTCATTAAATGCATGTATTAGCAATGTATTCCAAAAAAATAATAATAAATTATTACGATGTAACGCGTGACCTAAAGATGTTTTTTGACACACATAAAAATATATTGTATTCTAATATAAAATGGTAAATTGGTACAATTATCTTCTTCATTTTTTAATGTTCGTTGACAGGTAGGTACCTATATTTTTAACATAGTAGCAACATTCGGAAATGAAGTGCAATGTCAGTGACATAAGCGGAAAATACGTACCACAAAAGTAATAAAAGACTTTTATTTTTGGTGTCCGAAAGCCGGGAATCGTTTTCATAACAAAATCGTATATCTGATTTAAAAAATAGGAGTAATTTTATGAACTACATTTGGTTGTGACACTCTAGCTCCTTTGTTGGTACGACAATTTATATGGCATTCTCCTTTGCGACTGTAAGCTAGACGAATTCTAGTAAGTGCTACCCTATGCAAACAGACAATTGAAGGGAAAACAAACCTATTATCTGGCCTGCAAATAAGGGTAATCAAGATGATTGCTATAATATCATCTATGAACGATTTAGCCGTGTAATGGCAGTTGATGGAAACAAAGGTTTTCCAGTGAAGGGAACAATAACAGTTATTATTAAGGTTTTAACGGTCGATGATAATTATGGTTTTAGTTCATTTGAGAGGTTCTGTGAGCAATGTTTGTGTGATGCTTATAATTTTATTAAAGTGATAAAAGTATGGTGTAGGGTTATCTTATGTCGAAAAAAATCTGTTGAACGTTTTAAAAAAAAAAACTTGTAAAACTTATCCATAAACATAATACGACATCGCCAAAATGTCTCAATTTGTAAATAATCTACAAATTAATAAAAATATTTGAGATTAAATAACATATTTTCACATATTAAGTGACTACTTAGTGCTGTCAAAACAAAACGCGCAACACAGGGATTTCAATCAGCATTTTATGAAAAATTGATCCAAAAAAAACTTACTCAACAGAAACACAATCCAAATAGAAACCCGAAACGCTGGTTCAGCAGCCCCAATTGCTGTTGGCACCAATGACAATGCACTCAATAACGAAATACTGGAGTTGAATTTTCGAACAAATAACGAAGTTACTTCACTGCAAACATTTTGCTTGCTAACAAGACAGGTTAGTCGATACTTACACAATGGCAAAAATGTTGAAAACAAAAAGGCCTCGAGTTTTTTAATACCTCTAAAACACTCTGGGTAAAACAGTATATGTGAGCTAAAAGAAACTTTAAAAAAAAGTCACTTTCAAGGTCTCAAGTGTCAAAGATTTTGCGTGAGAAGGAACTTCGTTCCTGACGGGGTTCCCCCGATCGCACACGTTTTTTTTTTAACTCTACAGTACTTTACAAATACTTCGGTACCACGGGAGAAAATGTACAACGTGCAGATATTGAAAGCTAACTTTACAAAGTTCGTATTCTAGCTTCCTCCTTCATCTGATGGAACAAAAGTTGCTTACTAGCACGTGCAAGTTTTAAGAGTCAACCGAGCAATGTGAGTTGCTATGTGTGCAGTATTCACAGGCGACGGGCTGGCAACAGCATTTTGTTTTGCTTGCTCAATACTTCCTTCGTATATTTTTGTTCGCCAGCTTAAAAAGTCGAACTTGACCAGTTTTAGAACCACTAATGTGGCCAACTGGTGGAGTTCGAATTTTGAAGCTGGCAAAAAAATTAAGCTTAGCAGCTTACTTTTTTAAAGTAAGAAACGCGAACACGTGTTTTTTCATCAGTAAAGCCTACAGTTGTCGGAATTCTTAAAATATTTAAGTACTCTATTTCCAAGGAAACTGGTTGCTTTGGCCAGTGTACCTATTTCTTGCTAATAATTCATCTTCGAACCAACAATGCGAAGGAAATAAAACGTAGCCCAATTTAACAGAAAATGGGGCAAGAGACGTCTGTTGACCGATTAATTATTCGTTTGCTATCGAAGCTACGACTATCGTTGAGACCACGGCACGACGGCGACATCGATTGCCGATAGTGGAAGGCTCCCATACTGTAGAGGTATCTTACTATAGAAGCACGGAGTTTTAGTGCCAATGACTGGAATAAAAATGTAAATTTAAGTTTTAAATTCTATTTCAATGATGTCATTAGATACTGTGAATAAAATTGTACTGATATAAATGGTTCTACGAATTCCATGTTAACAAGCAACGCACTTTCAAAATTACCCATTATAAAACGAGAATGAAACCAATTAAAAAAAGGTACCGAATGAATTTTATGGTGTCTAAATTCATTTACAAAGTGGTGCAATAAAATTAAATAGGCAAGGACATTGAAATGGGTCTAAAAGACATGTCCTGGCACATTTTAATTGTGTTGCGAACAACTGATAGTGTAGGTTTACGTCACAGTAAAGGAGTGTTGGCTGGATAGTATCTTAGTAAATCCCATCGCCTTTGACGACATAATTAAGTAATCCAATACTCATTGTAGCTAGTTGAGCTCTTCGTGAAGAAACAAGTCAGTAGGAAGTTAGGCTGAGTCGTACAATCACCAAACCTGTTTCTACCAAGATGCATTACTGCGTTCCATTTTTAAGTATATGAGTGCTGGTGTAATTTCAGAGCTATTTTAGTTTTGTCATCAAACCTGCGATGTATCTGGCTGTATATTGCACATGTTCATATGAGGCGTTATTAAAAAAAACCTTTAACATAAATATGTTATCAATCCGAGTGAATTGTCACAGTTGTTACTGAATGGATTTGTGAGTCTACCAAAAACCGGAAAAGATCAAGATCAAGCCCGGCTTAATAATATCTAACTGCAATCAACCATTTTCAAAGGTTCTCTGTCAATATAAAGTGTCAATGACATGTAGAAAAATATGTATAAAAATATACATTCCGCTTTTTGAGTAATTTTTCTCTTTGGATATTTAAGGTAAGAGAAACCTTCATAAAGTCTAAATTATTAGGTTTGTTAGTACTGAATAAAATAGTAACAGAATTTTACCTGAACGGAGTTTTTGCCACACTATTTATTTTCAAGATGATGAACAGTGATAAACAGTCGTTTATGAAACCCCATAAACTGCTGTTGGAAACTAAAGCGATTTTCATTTATTTTTCACTGAAGAAAAATGCTTACTACGTTAACTTCTGAGTTGAGCTGAACATTGCAGAAAAGTCCAGCAAAGCTTATTTCCTTTTGTTGTAATACAATATCTGAGAGCCTTCTACAAGAGATATATCTATTATTTCCATATTTCTGTGTGTCTGTGTGAAAGATAGGAGTACAATCTACTTAGGCTGCAGCATCTGGTTTCCCGGTTTGACTACGTGTGTTGAATACCAACAAAAGTAGTATTTTTCTACTAATGTATTTGACTTGAACAAGTTTTTTAATGCTTTCTTCCATATTGTTACACATATGTCTAAATATGACAAAATCCAATGTTTTTCTGTCTGTCTATGCGGTAGTGACAGAACAGTGAGTATCAGAACTCGAAAACAACTTATCAGATTAACATGTTGCTTATCTGTAAATCCGGCTATATAAAATAATTCAACGCAAGCAGAGCCGTAGGAAACAGCTGGTCTAAGTATAAACTCAGATTTGCAGTTTTTACCTATTAAAATTTTCCATTGTTGCAATCTGCACGTTTCTTCTCATTATTGCTAAGCTTATTTATTAATAAGTACCTACACTGTTACGTAGGTTTTGTACAAACACATTTTACCTTTTTGGCCAGTTAGCGGTGCGAGAAATCCCTGCTTAGTACGTGATTATGTCACGGAAGGAGTTACTTCGCAAATTGCATGGTCGAGGGGTAACTTTGGGATAATAAGCTCATTTATTTTTCTATGTTATAAATTGAGAATAACGCGGCTAAGGTTCTGTGTTTACATTATTGAGCTTACTTTATATATTATTGAGTCTCTCATTTAACATTAACTGAAATCCTCCGAAATCCTTCATAACTTATTCGGATTCGGATTAAAAATATTCATAGCATAGTTAATTGATTCAGGCGTGACTTTTCGGAAATCCATACAATCGTAGATATATTTAGTAAACTAGACATAAAAAACACTTTGAGAAATCGACACGTGTGGTAACACGTCGTGTTCTGGTTTGCGACTGGTCAATCGTCACCCTTTTTTTTTTTTTTTTTTTTTTTTTTTGAGGGTGGGAAATCATCCAATGACTTCTCCCGCTCTGGGTGGAGCGGAAGGGCGTGTCAGACTTTTACTGACTAAAACCCACCCGTGTTCCTTCAGTTGCCTGTTGCCAAGGTCCCGGTATCCCTTTCGGACTAACCCGCAACCCTGGCAGGCATCGGTCCTAGCGGACCCCGCCAATTGTGCTGACATCTCTTTGAGGCGCGCGTGGAACACGACGCGCCATCGACCCGGGCCTGGTCCTGATCGGACGGCGAGCTACCCATTGCTCGCCGTCCGCAAGCCCGCGCCTATGGTGGCCGGGAATCCGCCTGGGATTCCCGACGCCCAGGGCGTCTCCAGCGGCGGCGGCGGTTAGGGGCGTAAGGGCGCAAACTTTGCCTCTCCCTCACGCGTTCCGCCTCCTCCTTCGCGAGCATTACTGCTTCGCAGAAGGAGGTGACTGCTTCCCATGCCCTCTCGCTCCGTACCATGGCCTGGACCAGAGCCGGACGCGAGAGGTCACCGCCGCCAATCGCCTCCAAGAGGACACGGCGGGGCTCCGCCCAAGCGGGGCAGACCTCCACCGTATGCTCCACCGTGTCCTCCGGGCGATCCACACAGTGGTGACACCCGGGCGTTTCCTCCCGCCTTATACGAAACAGGAACCTCCCGAAGCAACCGTGTCCGGTGAGGACCTGCGTCAGGCGGAAGGTGAGGACGCCGTGGCACCTCTCTAGCCACTCCTCAAAGAGGGGACTTATCGCCGCAATTGTGGCGTGCCCAGCACTGGGTTGCGACAATCGCACTCTCCATGCCGCCATGAGATCCTGCCGGAGCTCTGTCCGCTGAGCCGCGATTTCTCGCGGCAGCGGAGTTACGCCCCGGCGCTTCATCTCCTCGCGCCACTCCCATATGTGCGCGAGGACCTTCGCCTCCAGATCCCATGGCGGTAATCCGGCCAGGAGGCTCGCCGCCTCGCGGGAGACCGTGCGGTATCCCCGGGCCAGCCGAATGGCCATGACCCTTTGGGACGCGTTCAACCGGCGGGCTGGCCGCAGCCTAAGGGAACGCGCCCACACCGGTGCCCCGTAAAGGGCCATGGACCGCACGACCCCCGCGTAGAGCCTCCGGCAGGAGGCGTTTGGACCCCCCAGATTGGGCAGGAGACGCCCCAAGGCAGCTCCAGCCCGGTCCAGCCTGGGAGCCAAACGTCGGAAATGCTCAACGAAGTTCCACCGGCTGTCGAGGACGAGTCCTAGGTACTTCATCGTCGACTCGACGCCGATGTGAACCCCTCCTACCGTAATTTGGGAACCCGACGGTAGCGCGTTCCGAGGGCCATGAAAACACATGACCTCGGACTTGTGCAAGGCCACCTCGAGTCCCAGCTGCCGGATTCTATCGACGATTGTCGCAACCCCGCGTGTCGCTAGTTCGGCCGCCGCCTGGTGCGACCTCCCCTGTGCCAGGACCAGCGTGTCGTCAGCGTAGCAAACTACACTGACGCCACTGGGGAGGTCGGCGCGCAGCACCCAGTCGTAACCGATGTCCCACAGATGCGGCCCCAGGACCGATCCCTGTGGAACACCGCACGACATCTCCCGCCGGTTCCACACTCCCTGGTGACCGGGGTAGATGACGGCCCTGTCCGTCAGATAGGCCTCGACCACACGACAGAGGTAGGTCGGCATCCGGTGGTACCGGAGTGCCTCCCTTATGCAACTCCAGGGCAGGGTGTTGAAGGCGTTGGCGATGTCGAGAGACACCGCCAAGACGACCCCACCCCGGGCCACAGCATCCCCCGTCGTGAGGGCCCGTACGCGCATGATGGCGTCCACCGTAGAGCGCCCTCTGCGGAAACCAAACTGGCTCTCCGCCAAGTCCGGCCCCACCCGCACCAGCCGCCCGACGAGGCGGTTTGCAATTACTCTTTCAAAGAGCTTGCCCACCTCGTCGAGCAGCACGATGGGCCGATAAGCGGACGGAGAGTCCGCAGGGTCAATCGTCACCCTAAGGATGCCTCGTTGAGAGGTGAAACATGTGTCGATTACTTACAGGGTTTTTTTATGACACGATTTGAAATGATTGAACATGAATATGGATCACAACATTTTTAAGGATTGGTCTTACTTTTACTTTCCGCTTTCCACTTTCAGGGGTTGGTCCGTGGAGGGGTGACCATCTTTACATACCGAGACTCCCCCGTGCCTCGGAAAGCACGTTAAGCCGTTGGTCCCGGCTGTCATTCGTGGATCTTTGACAGTCGTTACGGGTCGTCAGAAGCCCGAAAGTCTGACAACCAGTCTTACCAAGGGGTATCGTATTACCCAGTTACTGGGTTGTGGGGGTCAGATAGGCAGTCGCTCCATGTAAAATACTGGTATTCAGCTGCATACGGTTAGATTGGAAGCCGACCCGAGCATAATTGGGAAAAGGCTAGGCAGATTGATTGGTCTTACTTTTACTTTCAGAGAATAACAGGATGATTCCTAAAATAAGCTACCTAATTTAAACGAATACTAAAGAACTAGACCATGATAAATTAACTCTAGAAACAATTATTCACAACACTGAACAAGAACAAATTAGAGCAATCTAATTAAAGTACGATAAATTCCGAATTTAAAGTTATGTAACTGATTCGGGTTCAGACAAAGACTCAGCAAGAATCTTGGAATCCTCGTAAAGTCGATGAGAAAACGGCATTCAACGAAATGAATCGAATCTCTGACGGTATTCGGGGATTACACCATTGAATATATTATCCGTTTTCCAACTCTGTAGACGACCATACCGTTTATAGAGATCCAAGTAGTATAAGATGCACTTATGTTTATTGGGGTACATAGTATGTCGGTGTAATCTTGAGAGTCAGAGTGCATTTAATATAGCATAGTTTTAATTATAAAGACAAATAACTTTTGATACATATCCACTTGTGGGTACTTACTTCTTCACCATCACCAACTTCTTTTATTTCCACTTACTTCTTAAGTGGTTAATTTTTAAGTTCTTACTGAAAAAATTACACAATTTCTTTTGTATATTCTATTATTATTACTGCAAGAATAGTTTTTATTAGTTCGTTAAATATCGACTGAATTTTAAGTCTTAAAAACTTTTACTCGTACAACACAATTCAAAACTGAATACAACATAGTCTTCTTTTATTTTTTTTCTTTTTGCTAGTGGCTAACTTGGTGTCAGACTTTTAAAGCCGCCCAAGTGAGTCTGACTCGACATAACATGCCGTCAAGAAATATCTCTCAGGAATTCCGGTTTCCTCACGATGTTTTCTTCCACCGTTTTTAAAGCAAGTGATAATTATACCAATACTCACATGAATCCGAAAAATAACTTAATTTACTTTAAGTTAACATGTCTTGCGGTCGAACTCGAGACCTATAACTTGGCAGTCCGACGGTCACACCACTAGACTATTAAACAACATAGTAACAAGTGGTACCAAAGAAAAATGTGGCGACCAAACTAAAAATACTCTAGTGGCTAATAATTGAATCATAAAACAAACGTAACGCGAAGACCATAAAGCGGGTAACGTTGGGTATAAAACTACGTATTATGAAATAACTTGTTTCATCGCACGCTTACACCTCACCCTTGTAGAAGGGTTTGCACTAGAAATGAAAAGGCAATTTACATGTATATTATACGTATAACTCCAATTTCTATGGTAATTTAGAAAGGAAGGAAAAATAGTGGGTGTATATTTTGAGCTAGTTGAAGGAAGCAGCTAAGGGATAAAGATTATTATTAGCCTAGTAGCAAAAGGGCTTATAACGCGTGAAAATGTTACATACCGAAAGTATCTACAAGACAAAACATACCATCACGCCAGTAACCCCTAAAGGGTTAGGTAGAAATGCACCTATAGTACAGTCGAACAAGCTATTTTGTTCACAGGCAAAATGTATTAATTTTCCTCTACACTGCCAAAATTCGTTTTGATTGTGTGTGTAATTTAACTTTTTGAGCTTATGGCTTGGGGGAGTGACGTAAAAGGATTTTTGACTACTGAAAACAGTCACAAAATTGTAAAAAAGTAATTTCGCCAGTTATGTTTGGATCC
Source organism: Lithophane socia (assembly GCA_947522985.1). Taxonomy (NCBI): domain Eukaryota; kingdom Metazoa; phylum Arthropoda; class Insecta; order Lepidoptera; family Noctuidae; genus Lithophane; species Lithophane socia. Next base: position 7,704,715 of record OX383267.1, read on the forward strand.
CATGTAAAAGGGGGTGAGCCTATTGGCATCAAAGTATGCATTATGACTCACATGGTGTTCACACAAATTGTTGGGTGAAGCGCTGCTCTCCCAGGTAGATTCAGACTCCGGGCTGCTACTGAGAAATTCCTGGTGGAAAACGCCATTATACGTTGCCCGACTTGTGAATCGAACCCAGGACCTCATGCCCAGCAGTAGCCCTTGCGAACACTAGACCAACAAGTTAGTCTACAGGAGATAAAGTATTCATAGAGTTTTTTACAAACAGTTTTCACATTAATCTAATCCTAAATAGAACCTCTAGAATATCTGAATCTAAACCAATATTATAAATGCGAAAGTGAGTTTGTTTGTTACGCTTTCACGCTAAAACGGCTGAACGGATTTTGATGGAACCTTAACCTGGAATAGGACATAGGATACTTTTTAACCCTGATATTTTTACGGGATCAAGACTTACGCGGGTGAAACTGCTGATAGTAACTGTATAAATACTTATTATGTATGAATAAAACGCAATCATACTAATAATTACCTATGTAACCTTTGGGAGCTCCTTAAAGTACAAAATAAAAATGTTTCCCTATAGCATACGTGACAGAATCTCATATTCTGCGAATTTAAATTCCAGTCGGCTCACATATACTCACTTCTAAAAATGTGTCTCAAGTTTCCTATCTTTACGTCGGGTCTTAGAGACATTTTGTAAAAGCTGTGCTTATGATTATATCGGAATTCCTCTGCGAGGCGTTATCATTATATCCGGATTCTTCTAAGTGATTAGAATATTGTATATTTTTTGTATCTTTTATTTAAACCAAAAAAAAAAAAAAGAATAATTGTTTATTCTGCACAAACTAAACGCAAATTACAAAATAAAGAATGACATTCTATTCTAAGAACAAATTAGCCAAAAGCCTCGTATTCATTAATAAAAACTTATAAAAGTTTTATAAGGTTAGTTTGTTTATTTTCTTCCTACGGCATTTTTAAAGTTATCTAAAGGGGCAATTTCTTTAGTGCAAAATATATATTAACTGTTTGCCTTTAATTTGTTTTAAAATATTTATGTATCTACTATCTGATAACGAATTATTTTTACGGTTTTTTGGGTACTTTAAAAATGACAATATTATGGAAGTTTCGCACTCATTTTCTCTACGTTTAATATCTTAATAAACATTGGCTTTGGCTAGCGACATGGAATTTAAACGTATCTTTAAGTCGATGAATATTGCATTAAAACGATATAATAAGATCTGCGGTGATACCCGATAAAGTACAGTCGGTTAGAAACAAAGCAACAGCAACGTAGACAGCAAACTTTTAAAATTTAAGTCTGGGTTATTATCCCCTTTGTACAATACCGAAGGAATGAAAAGCGATAAGAATACTTCTTCATATTGTCTGTGTATTTTAAAAAAATAAACGAAAAATGATAAATAAAAAATAATTCTGTTGTTTTTCGCTTTGGTTACGATTATAACCATATGAAAATTGTATAAAAACTTGTATTTGTATGTTTAATTGTATAAAAAAAAAGTTTTTTTTTTAAATATATTTTTAATTTACTGTACTGCTACTACTATGCTATACTGTTAATAACTAATAAACACACTTACATATTCTAAGAAAACCCACTGAAATGTATCTAATACCCCACTGATTCCATTATAACGACGACGGATTCATTATCAACACAAAAAAAAAAAAGAAATTTCCTTGCCGATAAACGAACTGTGAAAACCTAGCAATTAATGCATGCCATTTTATTTACATTTTGTTGCTGAATAGCTCTATTACCTAACTAAATGACATAACTACGCTTCTATTTCAACCTGAAAAGAACTTTAGTTCCGTGTATTAAGACGGTATTTTGTTTGTGAATGAACCTTGTCGTAATTCTTGTTATATAGGATAGTGGGTGAATGTTTCACTTGGGTGGGGCTTTTGTGTAATAAAATGAATGCTTTCCTGTTTCTGGACGTCAATAGCTATGCGTGCTGTGAAATTTCGGCGATGGTGCCTCACGAGGAATTTCGCTTAGAATTTTTGTTGGTATATTATATTAGCATAGTACGAAATAGCATGAGGAGCTCGTGGCTAAGTAATAACAGCCGCTCGGGTCGATCCATCAGGTTAAGCTACGCTTGCCGGGGTTGGTCCGTGGATGGGTGACCATTTTCACATATGGAGACTCCTCCGTGCCTCGGAAAGCACGTTAAGCCGTTGGTCCCGGCTGTCATTTGTGGATATTTGACAGTCGTTACGAGTCGTCAGAAGCACGAAAGTCTGACAACCAGTCTAACCAAGGGGTATTGTATTACCCAGTTACTGGGTTGTGGAGGTCAGATAGGCAGTCGCTCCATGTAAAATACTGGTATTCAGCTGCATCCGGTTCGACTGGAAGCCGACCCCAACATAGTTGGGAAAAGGCTAGGTAGATTGATTTGAGTCATAGTACGAAAGTATGGCTTCATACTATGCCTGCTGTAAATATAGCATGACCTTTATTGGAGTCATAAGGTTAATTAGGCATTATTTTTGTCTTCTTTTTTAGGTAGTGTCCAACAGCCAAACAGGTTTACTTACAGATTTTATCAAGCGACAAAGACGTGTGATACTGAATTTCTAAAAATAAAAATGTCACCCTTGATGCTATTTTTCGTATGATTTTAAACTTATTCTCCACTTAATACCTACTAAGAAACAAAAAAACAAATGTTTAAATGCGACGTAGAATTCTAATTTAAACTCGAGAAACGACTATGATAAAATCGTTATTGCATTAGAAAACGATATATTCATAATTCAATTTTATTCTGGGTCATGAGGGAACACTCTATAAATATTCCAGACTAAAAGCTTTACCGGAATAGCAGATAAGCCCGTTTTACCTGTCTACGAGTGTTCCGGATAGACCGATGTTTGAATTTGTTTTATTTAGCTTTCAAATGTGCTCAGGAGTGCATTATGGAATGAATTGATTTATATTTGCACTTGCAATACCTATGGTTGTTTTTTTTTTGTTCTATTATTTACTAAGTAGGTAGTAAATAATAGAACAAAAAAAAACAGGTGTCAGAGTTTTTCTGCTGCCCATGGGCTTATTTAAATAGTGTTACTTTAATCCATCCAAAGGTTGTCTGTAAAAGATCGCTTTTAGCGATAAGACCGCCCATTGTGTCACCCTATGTAAAATTTCTAATTGATGTCTGTAATTTTTATGGTGTACATAATAAAGAGTATTCTATCTATCTATCTATAGATCAATTTATTTTGAGAAATTACTATTTTATCACTGTTTGACATTCCATTTCTGTATTTCAAACAAAAAGATCCTAAAATTGAACACAAAAATAATTGTGTGTGAATTTAGATACTATCCAAAATACCACACCAAAAAGCTCGTCCAAATGAAAAAATTACAAACAGTAACGAAAACGCTTCCATTTCTGCGGAGTCGAAAAAAGTGCCGATTGGATTTTGTTATTGACTTTACGTCGTATGTCATTCATAGAAACCTGAATATGTCTGTGGTGGATTCGACAATCAAACCCAACGAGGAAACTACAAAATATATTTTTATGGGAATTCCGGGATACGAGTACAAAAGCTGAGTATTTGAATATTTCCCATAACACATCCAATGGGAAAGAGTTAAATAAAATGTCATTGACAGGATTGCGGATGTGAGGGGAAGAAACGTATAAACACATAAGCGTGTAAGAGGAAAAGTATTGAGGATTTAGTCAAAGTCGTACTGAATAAAGTGAGGCGCGTAGGAAAAAGTTGTTTGTTACTTACGTAGTTTCGGTCCGTCATTATTATTTTTAGGATTTCGTACGTCCGAATGAAATAGGTATAATATAGGTTCAATCGTATGTCTGTCTGACTGTCAGCCATTTTGCTCGGAATCGAAAGAACTGATTAAGTTAAAATTAGATAGGCGTATGAATTTCTGTGACTTAAACTCGAATGCGTAACGTAAAAAAATGAATTTTGATCACGTTTGGAAGGCAAAAAAGAACATATTTTTTTTAAGTTTTTCGAATGTACCGTCTGACATATCGAATGAAAGCGGCGTACAGTGAGGCTGAGGGAATTAAAAAAAATAGAAATAATATTTTTAAAGCTTTTTGAAATTTGACAACCACTCTGAAACTAGTTCATACTTTATTTTACTAAAACTTATCCAGTTCAATCGTATCATCTGCATTTTCGCAAATCAATACTGTATCGGGTACAGCTCGTCCCACACCTTGAACCGGTCTTCGAACATATTCTGTCGTATGCTCAGCTGGTCTCCTCGGTGGAGGTAACTCCTTTTGTCCGGCTTCATGGCTGGCCAGGTCAGGTTACCAAGCTCTGGCGTGTCACCGCGCGGGTTTGGGTCTCCGTATCGTGCGAAGTTGTACCAGATGGCGGTCATCTCATCAACGACGTGTGCGTGTGGACTGCTCAGAGGTATGGTGGGGTAGCGGTAGCTTAGCGTGAACACGTACAGAAGGTCATCATGATGGGGAGCACCTTGTGGTTTTCCATTCGGATCTTCATAGTGGGAGTTGTTTCCAATGTACGCAAATTCGTAGTACCACACCGGGTGCTTTGAGTGACGACACATCAGGTTGGCCATCCTGTGCACTCCAATGCCAATAATAGAGTCTCCATACAGTGTACCCAGAGCCTTCTCGCTCTGCTTATCATTTACCAGCTTTTTCCCTTTCAGGTAGAATTCCTTCAGCTTGTTCACAGCCACGGTTAGTGAACCTAAAATTTTGAAAAAATAATACAACAGTACAGTATAAGCTCTTAAAATAACATAGTAGATCTCTCAATATTGTGCCTACAAAGTTACATTTGCAGTTGGAATGTATGAGAGAATATGTTTTCCAACTACAAAGTTAAGTTTGTTCTTGAGATAAATTCATCCCAACTGCAGAACTCTTGATTATGCGTGAATACTGAATTTTAAATATAATGTTGAAATAGTTTACAAATATAGTGAAGTTTAAAAAAAAATCCTAGCCGTTCATTACCTACTTTCTTCATTAAAATATCCACTTTTAATCCCAACATTTTTCACTGAGTAACCAAATAAGGAGATGGGATAAAATGGAAATTAGTTTCTCGGATTGAAATCTAGGGCGCCCGAGTCCTGCCAGAGCAACCGCAAGCTTCGAATCAGGATGCTCCCGACTTTAAGCGAGTTTTTCGCGGCAAAGCCAGTTGGCACACCACAGCGCGGCCTGACAAATTTCGTGTTTTAATTTTTTCCCAGTACGCAAATACACTTTGTGAGATTAAAGACCTTTTTCGTTTTATACGGCCAGTATTAGAGGAAAAATTTAAATTGAGGTTAGGAGCTTTTAAAAATATTAAATGGAACAACAAAAAGCGTCGAGGATTTTTTAAATTGAAACTTTTTTATGTGTCTGATGGTCGGTTGGGTTTCATTTTTTGAGGGGTAATTCTGTCTCAAATGTTTTGTAAACTGCATAAAGTAAGTTGTGAATATTACAGTCAAAGCAGTTTCAAAACATGAATTTGCATACCTTACCTATTTTACAAGATAATTTCTACCTCCATTTCGAAGTACCTGTTCAATGTTATTGCCCATTACATAATAATTGATGGTTTTATGTAAGGAAATCTAATTAAATGAAATGAGTGCCTCCATAATTTAATTATGGAAATTGCTCCAGTGGGTCTTAAGGCAACTTGAAATAAGAACACTTAAAAATTAATAACATTTTGGAAAAGGTAAGCATAGAAATAAACAAGCCATTTAACACACTTAAAACTTGTACCAAAACCAAAGAACTCAAATTCAAAGAACTATGGCTCTCACCTTTTCAAAATAATCAAATCAATCAATGAAGTTAGACACACTTTTGTAAAGTTTAATCAAATTACTGATGAATAGAAGTAATGAGACGGACAAACATAAGCACATGGCGAATGAAAATTTCTGCTTGAGTCTTTGCAATAAAATTTTATGACACAATAAATAACCCTCTTTTATCGTCCCTGTTGGTTAAAGAATTTCATACAACGGCTTGTCATAAAACTGGAAATGGACCTAGGCTGATAACAAAGCCTTGGTACATAATGCATGCAGTGTTTCGCAATCAGCCGTAGAGTAATGAGATGGCTTCAATAGTATCAGATGCAGTGACGTCAGCTATTGTGTTTTATGTATCATCTCTCCTGAAAATTACTTCAGCGAGGCTGAGCTTAGATTGCCATTTTATTTCATACATATCCCTCTAGTCCCATTTGTTTATTTGTATTAGTTTTCATTCCACTCTGGAAGATAAAAGATAATAGAGTGTAACCGCTCTTTGCATTTTCACTTCGCGGAGAAGATTTTTAAATTTACATTCAGAAGAATATAGAATGTGAGAAACGGGTGCTGTTTTACTTTACTTTACTAGTTGTTTCGTGCCTACAGATCCTTTAATCGAACCAGTTTTCACAAGTAACCTGATTTACAAACTTTTAGGCAGCAACAATGATATCTCTGCTCACTTTCATATAAATAAGAATTACACACCTAACATACCTAAATATGGTAACCATATACCATCAAATTTAATCCAAGGCACGTCTTCGGAGAAAATTCAGTTTGCTACTCACCAGAATTCGGATCAAGACGCGAGTGATACATAATTACACACATAATACTCATTAGCACACCCGTATAAGCCTCACAGGAACGTTCCCTCCTCTGTCCGGTGCACATAATAGAACCGAGTGTAACCGTGTGTAACTGTGTATCTCTAACAGTCACGTGCGCTTTAGGGAATTAAACCCGACACTTTAAACATATCATATCTCAAAGCAATTTATATTCAGCTCACATATGGCATGACGTCTGTCTCGTTGGTCTAGTAGTCGAAGACTCGTCTGCTAAACTAAAGGTCCTGTGTTCTATTCTCAGGTCGGGTAAATTGTTTTTTGGTTTACATCACGATTTTTCAGTAGTAGCTTTTCGTTCTGGAGTCCGGTTCGCCTTCTAAAACATAACTGGCTAAATGTGTAAGTTAGGCACTTCTACTTACCGCATCGAGCAGTTTAAAGGCCTGCTCCGCCCAGAGCGGGTAAGGTTATTTGATAATTTTCAAACCAAGAAAAAAAAGGTATGCTATACAGGGTGTAAGGGTAAACACACTTGTCATTCAAACCATGGGTAGTTGACTTAAATATAAAAATAAATGACCGAACACAACAAAAAAAAACGTTAATTTCATTAAAAGATTTTAAAAAGTTTCTATCCGACACCGTGCTCGCTAGCGAAACAGCTGACTGACTGAGGGAGAGGTCGCGCTCGCGGCTGGTCAGGTCACATCCCGCACCCCCAGCCCGTGTGGAGACGCAAGTTCGTTGCCCTAGCGCATAGGGCAACAAACTTGCGTCTCATGCGGTAAAATGTAGATTTAAAAAAAATAAAAAAAATGTTCTAATTTTCCAGTGATTTTACGTTCTATAAATGAAACCAAACCACTGGTTGCAAGGATAACGGTGTTTACCATAACTCCCTGTATAACACAATCACTGAATAATGAAAATAAATGTTGTACGTTATAATGAAGTGTTCATTGGAGAAAATAAAATCATGACTGAATAGATATTGATTGATCATGTTTTGAAGAAAAGCGTAAATTGGTTTCATGGCCCCTGAGATGTTTCGAAATTAATTGCTTCTTTTCCGAAAATGGATCGAGAAAATGATGAAGTGGAGGTACCTACGAAGTGCTGAGGGAATAGATGAGATTAAAATGGATTGAATAGGCCGTAATCATCATCTGCCTAGCCTTTTCCCAACTATGTTGGGGTCGGCTTCCAGTCTAACCGGATGCAGCTGAATACCAGTATTTTACACTGCGGCGCGACTGCCTATCTGACCTCCACAACCCAGTAACTGGGTAATACTTGCCGTAATTGAATATGCCGTAATAAAAAACTTAAATTAATATATCAGCAGGCTTTGTTTTGGCCTACATTTATCTTCGACAGCAACCAAAACAGAACCTATTTTGTAACTCAGCAATTTGTTCATAGTCAGGATTTACCCACATCAAATGAAAAACATTATTTCGTAAAATATGCGAGTTGTAAAGCGAAACAAAAGGCCAACAAAATGCGTAAAGGGTGTGGGACCACATTACCCCAATCATCATATTAGGCTGGGTTCGAAATAACAGTCTTCCGGAAAATTGATGCCCTTTGCCAACCTTTCCCTAACTTTAACATAGTTCGAAGGTAATTTCACTTCATTAGTTTTGGCGAAAACAAAATCTCGTTCAATTTATACAACAGATAATTAATTTTGGCTGGGTTGGACTGCTGTTAAATGGCATGAATAAATAAATTATTGTCATATTTTAGTTCTGATAAAATATTATGTTAATTCAGTGTAAGTAATAAAAAACCTTTCTAGTGGAACCATTACAGCTCTTTTTTAAAAAGAATTTAAAAACACCTAAATGATGCTTTTATGTACCATGTAACTTGTTTGATGCGTTTTATATATCTATCACATTTTTATGTTTGTACCCAGAGTAGCTTTTATTTTTGCTAGTATTTGTTGGTGACCAAAAACAAGAATCATTTTGTTTTAAAATAATATAACCTTTTCATAGTTTTATTTTATAGAAATAAGTTTTACCGATAGCATAAAATTGTGAGCAGTGCTGTTAAAACCCAATCATTCCCTTGTCAAAGGTGTTTTTACAATACTATTATAAAATCGTAAAAACTACCCGCTTTAGCAAAACATTCACGAGTTTTATTTGCCAAACAAATCGGAACCCGCATTCATTAAATAAAAAACAAAATTATTCCACACGACAGACGCAAGCTTACGTAATGATTTCCTTTCTCCATCAATGTGACAGGCTCATATCCTCTGCTTAAGACCTCGAATGGAGGCTTAGAAAGCCAGGCCGTATTTCACTCATACTACACATACAAAAGTAATACAGCGTACGAATAAAAATAAAAGAACTAAGTAACTTTCCCACATAGCGGGGAAATATTCATTACGGTGAAAGGTTCTTACCATTATAATACTTATTCAGGGGGTGCTATGCATTAATATTGATCAACTGAATCACGCTCTGGCCTTGTTCAACAATATTCGCAGATGTAAAAACCCTTGGATTTGACCTTGATTTTTTTATTTTTATTCTTGCCTTTATTTTTCAGAGGGCGGAAGCAAAATGTTAATTAATATTTTCCACGTTTTACGACGACAAGTGTTGTTGTTGAATTAACGCAATTAAGGTTTTCATTGAAGTTGGTGCTTGCCATGATTGTACGAAAATAATAATCATGATGTTTCTTACTAAATAATTCCATCACTTGCCTTATCAATAATAATTGGATGTTAAAGAAACTTTAAAGCAAGGGAATGCTGGGAATCAACAAAGAGAGAAATGTCTAGAAATTTTTAGTAATTCTGAAGAAATATCATTGTTCAAAAGAATAATAAATTAGGTGTTACGTATTTTGTATCATCTTTAGGGTCATTAACATTAAACAAGAGTCTATTTCAACAAAAAATACAAACAAGATTGTTTATAGTCTACGTTGAAAATTGGAAACGCAAATTGAAATCGCGGATTATCATATCAATATCCAATGTAATTTGATAATAGAGATTCGACGTCCAAAAACTCAAACAGATAACGAAAAGTCCTTGAACTCGAGAAAATCCAAATGTATAAGGAAACTATGCCCTCTATATGAATTTATATATATTGTCGTGGACATGCGTATTGGCCGCTTATACGAACCGAAGCACGAATCTTCTTCACCACAAACGGTATGACGAGCTAATTTGGGCTTTATTTTGAGGAGTTGGAGGTTTAAAATTGATGCGGCGGCGCGGCGAGCAAGCGCTGTATGTTGGGCGGAGGCATCGAATCGGGGGTGATTCAGTTGGAAACTCGCCGTATACGGGGTAGTATCGCGCTCGCGCCCCGCTCGATACATAATCACTGATCAAAACCTTCCGAGATGACACCTCTCAATCCATCCAAGGAGACAGTTGTTTAGAATGTCAGTGTTATTTGTATTTAAAAAAACATTAAAATAGATTTTTCACGGTTTAACGTTTCGGACGCCGGCTGTCAGAATCATTGAAATCAAATACGTGTCGTTCGTTCGTCTACACGTTGTTGTTGAAATTAAAAAAGTAAAATAAAATTAGACTGATTTGGTAGTGTTCTTTTTGGTTTAATTTTGAAGTGTTTGTTTTGGTATTGGTTCTAAAAAAAGTTTAAATTAAAGTAAAATTAGGTTTTTTAAAAGTGATCGGTTAACAACAATAACAATTTATGGATATACCTAATGCCGAAGTGCATCTGTAATGGCTGTGATATAAACTTTCGCCACTGGGTATAAAACTTGTTTTCCTGATAAAAATATATTTTGTTATGCTTTAAAGCTTTATGTAGTCACGATTAGCAAAATCGCCTTATTTCTTTGTTTTGTGTTTTGTTCCTTCAAATATGCTTTAAAATATATTTTAATCTAAACTTTTTATGGACACAATTTTATAACCACCTAAAACCTAACCTAGAAGCAATTTTTAACTTTAAATATCAAGTTCACACCCATATATTAAAACGTTTTAATTATAACACACACATGTACAGTATATTCTAAACAAGGCCACTATTTTATGCAAATAAATGTTAGTGCAAACGATTCCATTAATATAATTAAATTGTTAATTTAATTTAATTAACTTTGCGTAGAATATAGGTACACCTGCGGTGAATGGAGCGTTTAATTGGTAGCTGTTTGTTCTTGAGTATAATTATTAAATTATTGAATAGGTACGTACAGAACGTGAACGTTTGAGCGTCTGGGTATAAGTGACATTTCCTTTGCGTTACTCGTGGCACCAATTTTACCTAACATCATCGCATTTTATAGGTTCATTACTCACCAATTAGTTCTACTCACTTTACTGATCATAAAAGTGGATTCACACACTTATGGGCCGTGTCCTACATTTTTATAGCTCTAACCTACATGCGTAAGGAATTAAGAAGTATAAATCTCTTGTTCCAATGTTATTTCTACTAAAATAAAGGTCCTAAAGTCAGATAGTCGTTTATATGAATTAGAAGAGAACATACTTTCCCAGAATTGCGTAGGTAGACCTTTACCATACCTTCTTCATTGTACGGTTCATAACGAAATAATGTCTATCTTATTCGACCAAGATCATATCTTATTTTCCAATTTCCTTCCAATATTACCAATCGTAACACAGGACAAAAGGTAGGTACGTCTCGCAAAAATAGACAGCATAATAATCCGTGATTAATGTCAAAGGTACGCTGAAAATATATTTTTGTAGGCACAACCTCGTGTGGAATGTCTAAAGTTTATCTCGTAAATGTTGCTCAATGGGAAAGCACACAGAAGGATGTCCGTGATGCAAAAAAAAAAACTTTTGCACACGCTACAAAAGGGACGAAAAAATGTTTTTAAACTATGGGCGGAAATATTTTTTTGTACCAACACAAACAGTTACAGGATGTTCAAATACTTTTATCAGTATGACCTAATTTTACAGTCGCTCCTCATAAAATGAACCTGATAAAAAAATACTAAAACAACAAAAAAGATAATACTTAGGTGCGAAAAATGGCGTGCTTTAAAGATAACGGCTCTTAATGATAATACTCGTATTATCTGGGAATCTCAGGAGAGTAATGTAAATGTATTATGCAAAACATTGTAATTTCTGTGTAAAGTTTACATGAGTCGATACCCTTTAAATAAATTAGTCACATAATAAGTTTGGAATACTTATTACTGTGTAGGCCAGATTTAAGTACCTAATTCAAACGTCTGGTTCAAACAATACTTTTTTAAAACTAATTCTTCATGTTTTATTCAAAATTAAATATAAACGTCGTATCTAATGAATTTATTAGCATCTTGAAAATATCTTTCGCAACATCTTGGTGTTTTTTTTTTAAATTGCTGTCATTACTTTGAACATGATCATCAAGTACTATAACGTAGGTACTTACTTTAACGATGTTAGTTCTGCTTGTTCACTCAAAGTCAAAGTCAAAGTCTCATAAATACAGACAAGTTTTATTACATAAAAAGTACCTACGTGAGCTATTTATTCTCTAACTAGTTCCAGCCCGCGACTTCGTCCGCGTAAACTTGTTTTCACATAAAATCATCCTATAGCTGTGCTCCATTACTTCGTTTTAGAAAGAAGAGAAATGAAATTGGTAGTTCAAGAGATTAATGTGTTCAAACAAATTCAGTTTTATTATTAGTTCATGTAAAAATATCTTTTGACATTGTCTTTAGGTCATATTCTATTCTATCTATCTATTTGACCCGTAATATCCCACTGCTGGGCATTGCCTCCCTTTCACTTTTACACATACGTCTGTCCACTGCCATTGCGCGGCAGTCTCATTAGGACATCTACACTAGTATTATAAAAAGAAAAGATTTATATTTTTGTTTGTAATAATCAAACACTAACGGACCAATTTTAAACGTTCTTTCAGCAGTAGAATGCTTTATTATCACTGAGTAACTAGGCTATAATTTATAAAGATATCGGACGGGTGAAACCGCTGGCGGAAGCTAGTACAAAATAATTTAGAGTCGTGGTCAAAGATGCATAAAAATATAACTGTAGTATCTAGGGTCAAACTGATCATTATAAACAAAGTAGATAGAAGTTATATTATTTCAAAATTTAAATCAAAATAGAGATGTTATCAAACACAATTAATTTAACTTATATATTTAACTAGCTGATGCTCGCGGCTGCGCCCGCGTGGATGTTATATACTAAAACCTTCCTCGAGAACCACTCTATCCATTGGTGAAGATCAGTACAGCATGAAAATCAGTGCAGTCGTTTTTGAGTTTATCGCGAACAGACAGACAGACAGACGCGGGAGAGGACTTTGTTTTAAATACGTAGTAATATTTACTTAGGTACTTAGAAAGTTTATGTACCTACATTGTGAATTGCAATAAAGTATTGAGTATTGAGTAAAGGTCAGACAGGGCTATCCACCCAAATACTTAGTTGTATCTGAAATAAATGTCAGTACATATGGTACAATAAGTACCATAAACGTTAGTCTACTTAACTCGAAAATGATTGTGACGCTTTTCTACGTAGGAAATTGCCCATTTATCGTGGCTAGGAATGACCATTTCCTAAAAATTTTGGATAAAAATACCTTCACGAGACTTATTGCCTTATTGATAAAGGGGTTCGAACGATAGGTTAAATTCTTTGGAAATATAATATCTTATAGCAACAGAAATTGTAAAACTTGGCTCTAAGATGGAAAACAATGATCCATATTTTATTATACGATGTCGAATTTGAAAGGAGTGAATCAATCATTCCATACAACAGAGATATGATAAATTGTTTTTACTACTGAATAATGATGCCTACTACCACAACAATATTGTTGAGTAAAATATCGATTCTCAATGTAAAATTATTTTAGAACAGCATGTATCTGTTTCAATTCAGATTTACGCCTAATTGATAGATAAAATCTAGAAATATTTAAAAAATAAAATAAAAAAAATCAGAAAAAGTTACATATCTATAAACAATCAATCAATTATAATAACGCAAATAAAAACTTAATAACAGTGTAGAGCAAAAAAAAATATCACAGCTCCGTAATTATTCCGAAGAATATCTCGAAGGCATTGGGGTCGGGGAAATGTGGCGAGCTTCGCTAAAGGTTTTATTGTGACGCGTGCATCGACCGCCCGAGCGACGCCGTCGAGTCTCCGCAATCTTGGATAGCTACAGTATACATAGATTACAGAAGCTAACAGACATGCAATTCTTTTTTATGTTCATTGGTCACTATGAAAAATAGTGACGGTGGTAAAGGTAGGTCTGTATTTCTAGCCTTAGTGTTACCTATTGGGTGAATTTGTTTAGTTAAAATCATTATTGTTTTCTGATTCATCATCATTTCAGCCGAAAGACGTCTACTGCTGGCAGGAGGCTTCCCCTATGATTAAATGCAAAATATAATTATTGAAAATGTTATTTCAATATTCGTAGCAGCATCAGCATTCAACTTCAAAATGTAAATATTTTATTCATAAACTCAACTTGGTTATCTCAATGTTTTACAATGAATAAACGTAAAATCGAAAAAAGTTTATTTCAAATTGCCGTTACATTTATTTGGGTAATTTGATTCGAACAACCGTCTGCGTGTGTTTATTCTATGAGGATAATAAAAGGTTGGCGCCAACAGAGTACGAGTAAGCAAATTGAGTGAGGGCACAGATAAATTTGTTTGGTAACGGCTACGTGCTAACACGTTCAGTACTGACATTAAATTGGCCTGGTATGAGAGCAGTATCGCGTTTTTACTTTTGTATTTTTCGTCAACCAACGTAAAAAGTTCATAGGCCTTAAGTGCGGGGGATTTATACGATTGTCGCCGCAATTTTATTTCCACTTCATATCCTGCTGCAAATGTCTTCTTCAACAGTAATGACGTGGCTCCGAAATGTATTAACTTTTGGCCCAACTTCCTTTTTATGCGATTATAAATCTTACTTTTTGTAGCATCTACTCTTTTGGTTTCTTAATTGTTCAGCACTTTTTGTAGGGCACAAAAGTACGCATACGTATAATATGACCACGGACAAAACGTTATTTTCTTACACACGCTCTTATTTGAACGTATTTTTGTTTTCAAGAAATACGATATTTTTAGGAGTGTTGTTGAGTCACAATTTATGGTACTAGAAGCAATTTCGTTTTATTTCGTCTACAAGCAAACAAAGATCTATGTAAGTGAACTAAAGAACTCTGAGACGCAAAAACAAAATTGAAGTACTTGTTACTTACTGCTATAAAATATCCCAAAATCTGCCTCAGCGCCGATTCTCCGTATATATTTTCTGAAACGTGTTTTCGTTCCGGAAACCGCATTGTTAGAATCCGTGGCCTTATCTGTTTACATCCAAATAATCCGAAGTTCTTCTAACTTTGCGCTAAAGATGTTCAGATTGAGCGTTAGAACCGAATTGGGTCCGAACTTAAATTAAATCACACTTTTCTCTTAAGGGTCTGTGTACAAGTAGCGAAGAGTTGTTCTCAGATGCCAAATAACGAGACTAATGAGTAAAAATCTCCCAAAGTTTTTATTTGATGTTTTCACCTCCCTCTTTGTAATAAAGTTTCTTGTTAAAGTATTCTATTGTGTATTTCTCGGGTAGACTATGCTATTGATTTTTCTTCTCTTTTCTTGTTAAAGGCTATTGAACTGTAAAAAACTCAGTTTCCATATTTAAATTATATTCTTAAAAGAGATTTATATAAATTGTGTTTTCGTTGCCACCGGTAACGATTTTACTTTGAAGATTGATGATGAATGTTCCATGTATTTTTCAATTTCGTTTCAATACCATTTATATTTCTTCGTATCCGAAAGGAAATCATATTAATTAATATCTGTCAATTCATTTCCATCTTTGATCATTATGTTGTATCAAATGCTTGCCATCGAGTTCAATTTTCCAAGCTCAAAATGGTTTCTAGTCATTAATCTCGTTTTCGAATTTGAAATTCAATCAGCCGCTGCAATAACACTCAAGTATGAAGTCTACGAGTAACAGTGCTGAAACAATCGGCAACATTATATTGTTCGATACCTTTGTCGAAGTCTAACGAGTAACACGCCAGGCAAACTTCGCTCAGAATCAACATTCAAAATTCTAGGCCTTTTGAAGGCAAAATTAAACTTGTTCAGTTTATGAACAGAGTTTTGTAAGTCATCAAAATTAACGGGTTTATTTCGCTGTTCATTCGTTCTTAATTAAAAGGGTACCGTTAAAAATAAAAACCAGGGTGTTCTAAATGTACGCGCGAACATTTATCGACTCTGCGCAGATAATAAAATGTACTATAAAATTTGTAATGGCTTTTATTTAATTGGAGTATTTAAATGCCACGGATCCATTAACAATTATGGTGGACTATTAAAAGATACATAACATAAATGGTCCATCACAGTATTGTAGTGATTGAGTAATTATTATAAGCTGTGTACGGAACATAAATGCTTCTTCAAACAAGTTAATTTAGGATGGATTTACATAATTCAAAAGTTACAGACTTAAAATAATAACATGTACCTGTAGTTAACATGGAAACATAACTGCCAAATAAATCATGGTGAATGAATTTCCATTTAATCCCAAATGTCGAGCTGCAAAATCTATAAGCCAATTTCATGAAACTTGGATTAATTTATTAGTTAGTTCCTATGAAGCCAGTCATGTTTAAGACATCTGCAAAAGGTATAATGTAGGTTATAAATTTTCTTCACTCCATATTCTAATGACCGAGTAATGAAAATCTATAATGCTTTATAAAGTATTATATGTAAGTCAAGATCAATCACTTGAGACACAAATTACAATAAAATTGTGATTTAAAAAGGGTTGGATTGTTGTACACATTTTCTGAAATTCAATTACCCACCTTCAGAAGGAACGTAATTAGAGGGCGACGATCAAAGATCAAAATTAAGGCTTGGTTAGACGACAAATTCCACCAATAGAAATTGGTTCCTCTAAACTCGAACGTAGGTTAAATTAATGGTAATGGAAATTAAGGCACCAATAGATTGATCCAAAGCTGGAGACAAAATGTTAAATTAGGTATTGAGATTATCCAACCATATAGCGCCGGTAGTACACCTCCACCGAAACAGCAATAGTTCAACTGGCGTCATGTTCCGCTACTCGCATCCGATTCGCGTAGCGAAATATGACGCGAGTTAGTACAATTGAACTACTGCGGTTTCGCTACTATGGTTTCGCGTGCGAGTATTGTTTTATCTAAACAAAGAAATAAGCCGGACAATATCAATCCAACTAATCAATTTACTAACAAAACAAGAAATGTAAAAGATATCCGTGAAAAAATAAAATGTGAAAAAACCGGCTAAGTACCTTTCACGTTTTTTTCTGTTCTTTTCTTCTTGTCTGTTTATTATGTGTGTACATAAATAGTTAAATAAAAATAAAATAAATAAGTGCGTGTCGGAGCACACACAGTGAAGGGTTCCGTAATTGAGATGAATTTGTTGCAAGAACAAACTTAATATGTTTTCAACATTGTTGTTGAAAACATAATATATCATGTTCTTCCATACATTACAACTGCAAATGTAAGTTAGTATGCACAAAATTGAGAGATTTACCATGTTATTTCAAGATGATAGACTTCTTATAGGTTTTCCTGTAATCTATAAGTAAAAAACAATTTCCTGCATTTTTTTCCAAATTTTAAGATCGGTATTTTCGGAGATAAGGAATGGTCTTTCAATGGTCTTTGGGAGGCAATCTATTTGCCTCCTAAAAGTGCCCCCATATTTGAAATTCCTTTTTTTACTTTACACGTCCGTATTTGGGTCATAGAAATTCATAATGGGTACCAAAACTCGGTCCGTTAGAATCGGAGCATATTGGCTGTGACAGACGGACACACAGAGTGATCCTATAACGGTTCCGATTTTCCATTCGGACGTACGGAACCCTAAAAATATATGTTTTGAAAGCTATTCTAACATAGGTAAACACTGAAGAAAAACAGGAGATAAACCGCAAAATCAAAAGACATTTATTTAAATTAGGCTGAAAATCAGCACTTCTCGAACGTCAAAATTACATAAGATAGTCCCACCCGTCACCACTTCCTAGTGCTTTAGCTGGGAAGAAGAAGTGGTGCAACAAACACCCCAGCAGCACAGCTGTCAAGTATGCAAAATCATTTACATTACGCAACACAAAACATCAATCTAATTATTAGCCATATGGCAGCTAGCACACGCCAAAAAATTAATAAAAAATCGAAGAACTATAGTGTACTCAAGCAGAAATGAAAAGTTAACGTAAACAAAAATTAATATCTAAATAAAACCCTCCAGGCACAAAGGGCGTGCCCGCTTACATATAGCAAAGTTCTGTTAGTCCCAATTGCTGAAAGCCGAGATCTGAAGCTATGTGAGAGTAACAAACAATCTCTAGTCGTATCACTTTGGAGATCATCGTGAAACCTACCTGACTGTCAAAACACATTTCCAAATTGGTTTCTTGCTAACAAACTTTAGCATAGTACTATGTAGAAAGCCAACTACATAATTTAGCAGGTTCTTTCAATATCTTAAGTAGTCCAGGATAAGTTATACGACTGCCCTTGACCCAAATTAGGGTACGCCTAGGGATCCAATTAAATTAAAAATGTACGTAATACGTCATACTTAACTAAGAATTTGTTAATATTAATTCTAGTACCACTTTCCTCAATCGTTTCATTATGAGCTAAAAGTATTTTTCAAAGTTAAGAGCCCAATTTGGACATACTTTCACGTTCGATATATTTTGTTATTTCCTTCCTATTTTGTGGATGAACTTATATGAATGGTCAAGGGTTCCTAAGAAACGATGCCAAAAAGTTGTTCAATCAAGAAAATAATGACTCGTTTACTACACTCAGAGCCTAGTTTCGAACTTGGTCATGGTTGTAAAATACTTTCGGAAATCGATCAGTTGCTACGCCGTAGCACTGTCGTAGCCGCGTAGTCTACTCGTAGCTACCAACTTGATCTATGCTCTTTGTAAACCAGCTGTCGACAGTGGCTTAGACGATGGAGCCTTGTTAACTGAATGTTCTGCCAAACGACGGTACAATGTGTACCGACTAATAATAAAAACTCGGTTTTCATTGCAAACATCTGGCCTATATAAACTTTTTGGGAAATTACAGCACAGTAATGTCGTCATGCTATATTTTGTGCCAGTATATTTAAATAAAGAGTAGATGTACCAAAAATAAAAAACCTTTTCCTTTTTTTGAGTCTTTTTCCAAGTGCTTATTTTTGCACGAGTGCTGGTCATAGTTTCAAAACCAATAATTTTTATATCTAATTTGTTTTCTTTGCTTCATTTTCAAACAGATCGTTTATACAGTATAATTAAATAATTAGGTAGAGAAAAAAATCAATCATGACTTGAAACTAAAACCCCAATAGCCTCAAAACAGTGACCCAAATCCAGTGCTCAAATAGTGAAGTGCAGACTATGTACAATCGAATGCTGACGATAAGTTTATCGATAATCGAAAATGAAGGAAGCGAGGTGAAGGGGTCCAGGATCAATGCAACAGACTCGACAGAACCGGAACATGCCCTGTCGACGCCAGCGCCGACTTATTTATACCTCTAGCTGATGCAGCGATATAACTCTGTCGATGATAGTCTGCTTTGTCGCTGAACTTTCGTCGTTTCAGGTACGTTGTAGTTTATGTAGTTTCATTAATGCATGATACTGGTTGTTATACGTCATAATTATAGATAATATGTGGGTGAAAGAATAGTTTGTTTCTTGTTACCGTCATACCTTTGCGTATTCGTTAAAATGGCGTTTAAGCACTTATTAAAATGGCGTTTCATTTAAACTATAACTATTCGTACGAGTATATGTTCAATTATATTATCTACAAAGAATACTTTCTTCCACCTTACTAGGTGCAAAAAAAAAACTTTGTTCATTGTCACTTTTTTCTTGTTACTTACTACAAGAAAAAAATGAAAATGAACAAAGTTATTTTTTCAATTATTTAACCTGTGAAACATAAGTGCAAAATGTGAAAAAATGATCGGGCCCTGAGATGGTAGCGAAAAAGCGGAACTCTCGATAAAAATACGACAAAACTGACTTCGACCTGACAAATGAAAATATAACAGGAACAATTGCAACAATAGCCCTAACGATGATACAGCGTAATACCAAAAAAGTCTTATAAAAGAGTCGAGTCATATTCAAAGCTTTGTCGCATCATCAAAATAATAGGTAAGTCGTTCCACCTCCGGCGTCTGAGTTTTGTTCAAAAGATAACAGTCAGGGGAGGTAAGCGTTTGTGGTGTTACTGTAAAAATGCTGATTTAGCACCGTTTGTCCTCTGAAAATAAATTCTTTAAAATCTCGCTCAAAAGTGACACTCGAAATTATTTTTTAGGCAAAGAGTGTATACTCGAGCGAAAATTAATTGATAAATTCAAACGAAATCCGTTTACGCTCTTTCATTACCTATGTGTTTATTGCTGGAACCGCCAAAACTTTTTCGTTTTTAGTACTTTCCGAATTGTGACGATGTTGTTTTTCATTAGTACGGGGAACCCCGAGAGGCAAAGTATTTGCGTCGTAATTTATATGCCCTTTCTTACGCAACTTCGGAAAGGGGAAAGTTTCTTGCCGTTTGAATTTATGGATATAAAAATTTGGGTTTCTGTGTGTAGCAGTGAAATATAATGTGGACACAGATTTATTCTTCTGATAATTTATTTGACGAATGAGTTTCTGAAGAGTTTTCTAATCCAATCTTCTTTGAAATTAAACTCATGTATCCTTTGTAATATCATGTTATGACAGTCAACAAACTACACAAAAGTCAAAAATAAATGTTTACAGACACACACCTCAGCATCATAGGTATCGGCTATTTAGTTCCGATACCTATAGAGCTATATACCTACCTAAATATTCAGGTATCAGCATCGTAAACGATCCTCCTTCCTGGTTCTGGCGACCCGCATTTGACCCGCATTAACGCACCCAAGAATTCAAGGTTGAGCGATGACGGACTAACGATGAGGAAATACAATGTGTTTATAAGTTTTCGACACAAAATAAGTAATGAAACGCAAATATAGTATAAAAATTATATGAGGAAAATAAAACTTACGCTGTTTTCGTATTATGCGTGGGCACAAAAGTTGCGGGTGGCATGGTGTTCACTAGCAACACCATGTGCATCTTGTATCGTGAGCATCTTTACAAAAATGACCGCCGGTTTCTAATTATACTATGCTATGCACCTGACTTTTTTTGAGGACAAAACCAATAAGGTCAAACACCGATCTTATTAAGATAACAGTGGTCCATACAGTGAATAATCTCTTTCTGATAACAGAAAGAGCCCATTTATTCCTGAACGAGAAAAACAGGTGAATTGGCAAAAGAAAACAGTTATAAGCTTAATCATTTAGAATGGATTTCCTACGGCAATAGACTTGATTCTGTGGAAGATTTCTCACTGAAAGAATATATCCCCACACAGTCGAGACAACATGATGAATGGATGTTTGCTCAAGGTGAACAATTTATTAGATCTATGATCATACCTGGAGAGTCTCCAAACATTTCTAAAAGACATATCTCAACGTCCGAAGAACAACATTAATATTCTTTTGTCTATAATATTAGTACGAGCCGTCATGAGATTGCTATCGGAAAAAAAAGTTTCATTATTCATATTTCAATTTTCCAATTTGTCGAAGTGACACGTTCTATAAAAATATTCATTTGTTTTATTAACAATATTTTACGTTCGTTATCGTATGAATTTATGTGAAATGATTTTGTTCTGCCTAGCATCATTTATTACGTTATTTGTTGTAGCAATACAATCACTGAAACCCGAAAAACCGAGCGGCGTATTCAAATAGCAAGAAAAATACTAAACACGTATCAATGTACAGTACGGCGTAAAAACAAAACGTGTTCGCTACGACTGCTATTAAAAATAAAAGCCCACAGGCGTTGTATGTTTTCATGTTTAAAATTTCACATTCAAAAATACAACAAAAGAAAACCAACATCGATGTTTTCGACCTTCAGCTGCCCACTGCAACATAGAGTAAATATTTGATGGTAACAACACCAGTTGTAAAAAATAAGGAACATTTTTATTTAGGCATCATCGCGTGTTTTCATGTCCAACCCATTTCTTAATTACTGGTGGACATGCGTGTAGCTACCCTATCTTGAATATTTGAAGACAAACACTATGTTTAGAGTAGGGCCATGACAAGTTTTTAACTTAGTTATGGCTGAATAGACACGTTTATTTCACGGTACAGGGTAAGCAGCATTCCAAATCCTACTAAAAGAGAGAATTGTATACAGTATGGGTAGAACTGAGGGCAAGAAGGGTTTATCTCACAATTCAAGTTGCCTCAAAACGAAAAAGTCATTTGATCCACTCAAAATGTTCGTTCATTTCCATGAACTTGGAATAAAGCTTGGCATAGGTTAGTTGAAATTTTCCAGATATTTTGTTCCATCTTGGTTTGGGTTTTACACTTCATTGCTTTTAAAGCGCCTCAAAGGGAAAGCTCGAGAAAATCATGGAAAGGGATTCACGACTCCTCGGAAATAACCTAACGATCTGGGTTTTGCTTTAACTTGCCCTCACTTAAACGGTCCTGGACTTAATACGTATTTTTCTTGAGAAGGATTTGAGTAAATTACTGCATAAAAACTTTACGAGCTACTCTGTATACAGCCTTAGTGAGCTCGGGCATGGAATCAAGCTTTATTCAAATAGAACGTTCGCAAGGTGCTCAAAATCGAAATCAACGACACGTACGTTCATTTCTCCAGCCAAGCAGAAACACATATCTCTCAATTTCTGAGAGAAAAAAGAACCTTGTAAAGTTCACATTTTGCTTAATAAGACTCAACGTGGAACACGTCTGTCCACCTGTACAAACATTCATTTAATTAAGCAGGAAGTTCCGAGGACACCCGTTCCGCAGTTTGTTTTTGACGACGAATCCCCTGTGTTAGCCCATGTAAAGGCCAATGACAAACAGCTGTATCGCGTGCGTGTATGTGGAGAGTTTAAAAAATTAAAACATTCATGTAATGACGTCATTAATTTCACTGGCATAACTGAAAACAGAATTCGCGCTCAATAAATGTTTTATACTGAATGACTTTATTTAAAAGTCGAAGGATATATTATTAACTGTGTACTCTGAAATAAAATATACGGTCGTCATTCAGGACTTACTTGGACCCAAAATTCCAGTGGCGCCTGAGATACTTTAGTGAAAGGCTTCACAAGCAATACGTCATTCATTTTTGTTAAGAAATGATAAATTGCCGCCGCGTCCGAAAGGAGGAGAGCTTAAAATTGCGTGCTAACACTCCGCGGCGACATCATTTTTCTAGTTCATTTCGCTAAGACTAATTTATTAAAAATGAGCATTTTCCACTTGCAGGAATTTTCAACGTTAATTTGTTTCCAAGTACTCTAGAGCAATTTAAATTTAGCCTAGAGGATAGCGCAAATTGCAACGTTTTTATTATGAAACTAGATTGTAGAAACGAGATTATTATATAAATATCCTTTATAAACATGCAATATATGTCTTCAAAGAGGACTCATAAAATTGCAGTCGAGAAAATAACAAGTAAAATAGACTCAACCTTCTCATCCTAATTAAAATACCTCTTCTAAGAGAGGAGGAGACAAAAAACAAATATTTTTCCCTAAAGAAAAATCAGTAGCAAGAAAATTAGAAACTCAGCTTGTTTACCTTCCAAAGCAATCTGGCGTACACACAGCGATAATAGATGTAATGCCTTATCCGCTTACGACAACATTTCAGTAATACTATACACAAACGACGCGTGATGAAAAAAATCTGAGGAGCTCTTTGAGAGATTCCAATTAAGGGGAATGCGCTAAGATAGCCCGCGAATTTCTTTATTTTTTTTGCTTGCAATTCGCAACACAGTATCAGGTTTTATGGTAATCAAAAGTTTAAAGGCGGAAGTAACGAATATGTAGAAATTATAATCATTAAAATGTTTTTTTAATGTTTTTAAGAAAATGTTAGAATAATAATGGATGCAATATTATTCTGACATTTTCTTAACAACATGACACTTGCGCCAAATTCAATAAAAATGATTTTAATGATAATGATTCTGTAAATACGTATTCGTTACTGCCGCCGTAAACTTTTTTAATACCATACAATCATACTGAACTGCAAATTGCAAAAAAACATAATTTAAACGTTTGAATTTCGTAGGCCTAGCGCTTCCGCCTTAAGTCTCAAACCTGAACTTGTTTGCTGTCGACTCTCAGAGACTCATTACCTGCTTCATTAAAGCAAGTGTAGCTCTTGAAAAAGCGGTAGCCGTCTTTCTCAGGTCCGCTTGGAGGGTAGATGTAAGAGCTTTGAGAACGTTTTGTGACGCCGTGTTGTTTATTAATAAACAATTGAAGTGTATTGTTTAAGTTTTCAATGTCTTCTAGGCTTCACTGTAATTAGTTTTCGAAATTAATTTTAGGATTGAAGTAATTTAAAATTAGAATGGTTTTATTTGAACCCTTTTTGACGTTATTGATTTCTATGTGTTATTAGAAGTATGTTCATATTACTTGTTCATCGTTAATATCATGGTATAATTTGCTGAATGTCTGGTCTTAATATTCCATGCAATTTTTATGAAGGCAGCAATTCAATTCTTATCCGCGAGTCAACTAGAACAAAGAAAACAATTTGCATTGTTTTTTCCTTTTTCCGTCACTTTGTTTTTAATTTTTCTTCAGTTTCATTATACTGAATTGTTCAGTTTCATCATAACTATAAAATTGAAAATATATTGTTTTGTTCTTGTATCATCAGAATAAAATTAGATCATTAAGTCAAGTGGTTTAGTTTGCAAATGAAACCATACTTAGAGTGCCTATAAATTGTCGTTCTCTTAGCGTATTTAAAACAGTCATTTGCATAAAATGATGCCAAGTACGGCGTTATATTATGTTTAACCTTCCAACCGATTTGTGTACACTGACAACCATGCTGTGAAGTTTATTACAAGTCGTTTACGACCAGGCTCAAGACTGCCATTTATTTTGATAGGGACGCTTGTGTCAATACGGCCTTTAGACTTTAAACCTCTTTTACTCATTTCATTTCTCTTTTTCTTTATAATCATTTTCAATGCAAAAACGTGTCTAAGATGCCACCAGAATTTACGCGAAAAAGATATGTGAATTTGGAAAGTTACAAGATTCCCGTGACAAGTTTAGATTGGTTCGACAACTCCAATATTATTAGTAAATGCTATCAAACTTCAGAAGAAGAAACCAATAAATAAGTCCTTCTTTTATACGACACAGTTCTAAATATGCTAATATTATATTGAAAGTTGAAAGTGCTATCGTTCCGTTGATAAAATGTTGTGTTTGCACGCAAATCCAAGTTCTCTTCATTATCCTTTCAAAGGGGTTATCTTTATTCCGTGTCGCTCATAAATTCTTGACAATATGCTTGTTTGTCTACATGAAGGTAACAGTGGCAAGGTTGTTCTCATAACATAATTATGGTTGTCATAATGAATGCACGTTTGACTCTGCATAATGCAAATGTGAGCAAACAAACTGAAACATTTCCACCTAAAACGATGTGAAAGGGTGAAATATCCGGTGTGTTTGCTGCGTGTTGTAGTTAAGTGAATAGCAAACGTGACAGGTGATGTACTCATATTTAGTTCAGGAGTAAAATAAAGGTCTAAATTCTTCGCTTATTTTCGTATATGGAGCTGATGGCCAGAGTGAAAGTAGGTACCAGTATCTCTAAGCGAATGCTTTTTAATGTGTGGTCCAGATCTAAATATGAATAGCCTTAGTGAATCCACAGAACACATAAAATATACTCCTAATGGAGCTTAAATCCGAAGACCAATATAACAACGAAAACAACAGCACACAATAGTCACAACTTGTTGTTTTTCATTTTCGGGTGTTACAGAGCGTATTTTTTGCTTGATGTTTATTTGTTCAGAAAAGCAGAAAAGTGTCATTTACTAGCATCTTTTCTCATAGAGCTGTGGCGCCAGTTTTTAGCGAATCGCTGTCCTGCGTCGTAACGACTTCGCGAGCAAAATTTTTATCTAACCATCCAATATTTCAGTCTCAAGCGTCTTGCTTCAAGACGTTAAATTGAAGTTTCATGCGCAATAAAAATGATGAAGAACCTTATTGGCTATTAATATCCTGCGTGCTATAAATTAAGTGTTCATTTTGAAGGAAATTTAAAGCAATAAGACTTTTGAGTTAATGAGAAAAGTGAAATTTACAATGTTGTAAAGCTCGAAGCTCATCAGACCTTTCGTCACGGTTGGTCAATGTTAACAAAGTCGTAATCGAGTTTGATTTTTTTGTAGGCCATGAAAGATCTAGTCGTAAAAAAGTTAAATTAATCTTTTCAAACTGTGACTTTGATTGTTATTATGTACAGACGCCAGCACATCAAGCTACTACAATCTGTCAAATTTCTTTAATGGATTTTCAACTTTATCGCTAAAGCATTAAGGTTCAAGGTTGATTGGGAAAATCTGACAGTTTCGGGTAGCTTGACCTGCTGGCGTCTGTACCTACCAAACCAAGTCACAGTTGAAAAAAAAAACAAAACAAAAGACGAATCGCTCGCAACGTTTTTAAAACAAATATAGTTATGTATACATTCCCACCTCCAGAAGAGAGGGGAAAATAAACAGTAGAGACTAATACTTTCACTCGGAGGAAATAAGATAAGAACAGCTGTTACACCACGCGCTTGTCAAAGCACATGAACACTAAGGCGTTAGTGACAATGAATGGCTTTTAGAAGCTTTTCACAATGTAATGCATTTGCAGCACTTATTGAATGAAAAGACTGTGACCATACTTGCGCTTCTCGACAAAACAAACTAAGTGCCAAGTGACATATCAATTTGAATTTAGAATCTGGTTGACTGAAGGCTGGAAGATGTAAGTGGAACAACAAAAATCTACGTACGTAATAAAAAAAATCTGACGAAACCAACAAAGATAGTGACACGTTTAAATAACATTAACCTATATCAGAAGATCTTTGTCAAGACGGGTCCATGTAAACAATTTCTACCCTTTCTCAACTGACGGCGATATAGACAAGATATACCATATCTACATATCAGGGCACGAGCAAATTTCCTCTAGATGGATATCCCGGACCTTATTTTCGACACTATCCCTATCTTTCTGGATAAATAACACAGGACTTTCTCCCGAATATGACTATGTCTTTGCTATGAAATTATTGCTCTGTTTTCGTCTGTATGTCGCCAGTCATTTTGTCTTTTCCGTTGTCAAAATTCCTCCTCCGTTTTGTTATAGTGTCAATCTGTAAGAGAGAGTTATCCGATATCGCATTTCTCGAGGAAGTGATTACGTATTTACGTTGGCTTTTGTAGTATTCAAAATTGTGGTTTTAATTCTGACAGTGTTCGTTAATATTTGATTTTGTTATTGTTCCACCGGATTTCGGATCGTAGATTTCATTTTCTGTCGTAATATTTTTAACTAGCTCAAAATCTTTTCTGGGCTGTACTTAACCTAAGAGAAGGCCGCGTTCTAACTTGTTTTGAACGCTTGTTTTTACAGCCTACAAGGTAAATCTTTACGACACTTTTTGAGCAAACTTCAACGCTTATTTGCGCATAAACACAAAACTTTTCGACTAACATTTATCTTTGCGAAGGGTTAATCCTTTCAATAAATAATTTTGGAAGATAAACTTTTTGGTCATCATTCTTTCAGGTGCGGGCAACATTTTAAGTGGGTTTAATTATGACGTTGCTAAGTATTTATTTCCAGACAATTTTCCTTTTTCCGAAAATGATTTTTGCCGAATTTGCATTTTTTTATATTTAAGTACTTGGTTTAAATAAAAAAAATATTTTAGATGAATTTAGTAAGTAACAAATTTCGAATGCTAACGATACAAACATGATTAAAAGCGTCATAATTAAAATAGTTTAAGCACAACCAAATAGTTTCTGAGGCCAGTATTGAGCTCGTGTTGGGTATGAGGTTACAACCTAAGTTTTTCAATTACAAAGTTTTGTTTGTTACGTCAGATTAAACAAGTTATTGTTTTTGAAATAAGTACTTCAAAAATAAACATGTCGTGTAAGAAAAAGTTGATTAAAGGAGAATGCTCAAAAAAGAACCCAGAGCGAACAGATACAGAATGTAGCTTCAGAATTTTAGTGATATCTTTCTGTGAATATTTCACTATAAGATTCGATGGCGTTTGATTACTTTGTTCATTATGTCTATCGATGATTTTTTCTTATACCTCCAAGTGTCACTAACTAGACACAATAGATTTTTAATTGTTATCGCATTCTAAAGGCCGATCGACAGTTGACGATTGACATTGGAATGTTTGAGACGAGTTGATAAACCCACCCCGGTTTATCAACTCGTCTCAAACATTCCAATAACATAATCGAAGTCATAATAAAAATAAATAAAAGCCCTTCCGAAGGTTGAGCTAATCAGAGTTTCGACTCAGTTTTCCTAAAAACAGTTGATTGATTCATCATGTTGTTTGTGATCGTTAAGCCTAAATATTTCTTTCTTATATTCATCCAAACTTAGAATTTTTCTGAAATTATTCTCTTTGTTTTCCATTTAGATTATTGTCTGTGTATTGGTTTTCAATTGCATTTTTGGTACTGTTTAATATTGTATCTTCTTCGACTTATCAAAATATCGGTGAAAATATCTTGCGAAACTTGGCAAAAAAAAGTTGTGTTTTAAAATTTTTATATTTTTTTACAAATTTTTTTCTTTCTTAAGCCTACACATGCCTGAAGCGGTATAACTGAACTCCAAAATAGATTTCGCGTGCTTTTTCAGTGCCATTAAAAGAAGTTTCATAGTAAAACCATCCCTCTCGTGAGTAAATTAGAAGCTACACCCGTTCAGATTAATTGAAAGCGATTCCAACGAGACTTCAGTGTCAAATTCAAATTCATTCTTCTTGTAAATAGCTCCAGGGCCGCTTTTGAATATTCAAATCTACACTCCTTTAACTTGGTACTGTTTATTTGGTGTCATAATTTGTCCAAAAACCTTTCCAGGTTATAATTAGTATGCTCTAAAAACTTCGCAAAATGGTAACTTTGTTAATTAAAACATTTTATCGTAATTTTAGGTTTTTATTAGCTAATTAAGAATACAAAAGAAAACGTAAATGTCTGTTCAGTTTAGTTTCTTCGTATTTTATAAATTGCGATGTAAATTGAAAGCTAAAAGAATAAATAAACGCTATAATTTTAAACTACTTCATACATTCATTTACACCGTGTTTCTGAGGGGCATCATAATTTTTTTTATTTCGATTGACTTGATTTATATTACCACAACAAAAAAATTAACTTGTTTTTCATGCCATTATTGATTATATGTATTGAAACAAATTAATAACAAAACGCCCTCGGATACAGCAGCCAATGAATCGTAAAATAACATGACGGCCTTATCTCCACCCATTGGTCCGAAAACGGACTCTGTCTTAGCTTAGTCTTTAAACGAAAATAAGGCACTTAATATCCCAATTTGGCACATTCCTTATTTCACGCAAGATCTATTATCGGGTGAAAATGTAACTAGGAGAGGTTGTGAGCGAATTGACCCCGTATTTCCCGTAGAAGGGCTTGATAAAAATCGGCCTACACCCAAAGTTTTATTTATTTTTATGGCTTCCCATTTGTTAGGGTTCAACTGATTGTTTGGACCGCTTTTGGCTAAAACCCAGTCGCCGAGCGAGTAACTTTTCTCAACTTCGCGGAGGAATTTGGAATTGTCACACGTGCTGCTACGATTAGAGAAATTGAGATGAAACGCTTTAAGGTCTGCTGATGTCTTGTCTTCCAAGCAAATGCCAGCATTATGTCTTGCAATTCATCGTCCTTAGGTAAAAAAGCCAAGTAAAGCATCGCCCACGTACACATTTTCGTTAATAATAAGCAAGCCAAATTATTACGGAGCTCCTAAATAAATCAGTGGCACCGAGTCTTCGCAAGCGAGCCAACGTTTTTACCGTATAACAGAATTAGTAAAGTATGGCCATTAAAACGATTTAATCTGTTAACTGAGTGCTTGCGAGATACAATGAATAAATTAAATAATAAAACGTTGTATGTGGGATCATAGTGTTATAACCAAGGAAATAAACGACCGAACAGTAACAAACTTTGGATTATCAGCTAATAATTTGTGCATGAACATTTTGGGGTTAGCAACATGTGGTCCGTTTTATTGAACTTAATTTTATTGTTTTAATTTGTGCAGTGCAGTGAAATTATATAGAAATTATTTTATATCGGCTCCCAGTATGTTGTCAATAATTATATGTTATGGCATTAATTACAAACGATTCGAATGATAATTTTAAGGACATAGCTGACTTTCACGTTAATACGAGTCAATTTAAGGCCTGTGACATTATGGGCCTGATCACACGAGGACGGGCGCTAATTTGTATGAAAATGAAAAGTCTATTCACATCGGACCACATTTGGTCGTCAAAATCAATCGTGTGGGCGATACCGACCACATCAAGACAACGTCGTAGCCACAACTCTACCACAACGTTGGGTCGACGCTACGATACTGGCTCTGCCGGAAACGATCTGCCTGCAAACACTAGCAACAACGTAAACACATCGCAACTACTAGCGATAACACAACCACAACGCAACTGCAAGAAGTTGCAGCGACACTTCACACGTAATTACTTGACTGCTTGCCCACATTTTGCTGCTGTGTGGTATGATTGTGGTACCTGCGTACGGGCCCTTAGATACTTACATATCTATATATACAAACTAGCTGTGCCCCGCGGTTGCACCCGCGTAGGTCTGGATCCCGTAGGGATATAGGGATAAAACTTATCTTATGTCCTATTCCAGGTCATGATCTACCCGTGTGCCTATCCTTTCCTCTCTTCTCTAGAGTAGGGAACGTAGCGGCGGTGCGGCGCTGGCGTCGAACGGTTCGCGTATTGCATTTTCATACTCGTGATAACTTCGAAATTAAATGTTTACTGTTGCCGATTTGAATGAATTAAAAAGTATTTTATTGCTACATAAATACTCTTGATGTTAAAACTATTTATTTGAATAAGAATTAATATTGTTTTGATAAAACTCCATCGCAAATAATGCATTAATTTCGAACAAATTTTATTACCATAAAAAAAGTTATAGTGAGTCAATCTTAAAAGATAGACATATGCCGTCGCGGACTTTTTTTTAGAACTTTTAAAGAGGAAAAATTTCATCATACATGATATTTACGTAACATAAACCGTTTACGCAGCGCACGCAACGAAAGCTCTCAAAGAGGAATATTTGTTCCCGTTTTTGCAACATATTTCATTTATGCTCCGCTCCTATTGGTCGTAGCGTGATATTATATAATCCTAATAATAATATTATATAGCCTTCCTCGATAATTGGACTATCCAACAGAAAAAGATTTGTTCAATTCCAATCAGTAGTTCCTGAGTTTAACGCGTTCAAACAAACACACAAACTCTTCAGCTTTATAATATTAAGTATAGATTTTGAACAAAGCATTCAATTAGATCAGAATTGTAAACGTAGTGGCTTTGCTCAGATTGTGCCTAATACCAAACTTTTATTCTTTTACGATCAACAAGGTATTTTTATGTACCCAGTGGAGAACACATATTGCATCACATTTTGCCCGAATTTTATTTGCTTTTGTTTGTTAGCCGAATCCCAAGCGAGTGTCAAGTAATACTTTTTGGAGTTTCTTTACTTTTTGTACCAGTTTTGTAATAGAATTCTATTTTCGTACTGTATTTTACGTATTTGTATGATTCGCACTGTCTGCTATACAATTTCGATGAATGTTTAATGTTAAAGGAAAATATTTACGTAAAGGGACTAACTTTATTATTCACGTCTCTGAAGTCCTAATGACCTCACATTTTAAACGATAAACAAACTCTTTTTTCGCAAAATAAAACCTATTTTCTAGTGTCAACATTTACTTACACTTGAATCTGATTTGCAATTTGTTACTGCGCTAACAAATAATCTGATAAGACTCATAGTTTATGGAAAAAGAAAAAAAAAAAGATTTTTACCAACTATTATTCTGGAGGGACTTGGATTCCTCCTCAATAAATTACAACGAAAGATTCCACAAGAGAGATTAAAGAGACCAAAATTTTGCGACAAATCTTTCTCTAATTGCTCGGAAAATTTACGATCAATAAGTTAAATAGTTAGTATTGATCTTGGTCCAAAATTTTACAATAGGTACTGGTGATTATGTACAGTTGACCGTACGTATGTAGTAACAAAACCTATAAGCTGGCCCTGTACTCTATTGAAACTACATACTAGCCTAGGCCAGCTCAAGTTCAAGGGTTAACATTGAATTGCAGTCGACTGAACCTCTTCAAAATTAAACCACATAACACGTATTTCTCTGAAATAAGAATACAGTCATCATGTTATCACCCATCATTCTGGCAAGGATGGCCGTATATAGGACAATATTAACCAATTCTGCCAGACGTGCCCATTCATTTCTACACCATTGTCTTTCAAGATGCGCTACTGAATCCGATTAACCTCTTCACAAAATACAGTTTGGTTTAGCTGCTATCTTGGACTTGTCAGTCCTTCTGGCTAAGATATTCGACTCAATAATAGTATCATTGTTTACTGATTCGCAGGCTTAACTCTTGAAGTTATCTGTACCAACAGCCATCGGTCCTTAGATAGACATGTCCTCTTGTCCTAAATGATTTCTATGTCATTCTTACGCACCTCAAAATCCAGTAATCCCCTTTTCAAATTCCGTCTTATTTATTTGCTATCTTTCACGTACCATTCCACCTACCTATAGCCCTGTCTAAGTTATTTTACCTCTGATTCTTCAACATTTTCAAAATCAAAACGATCTTTATTCTCATTCACATAAAGTTGCTGGTGCGTTGCTGCTTGGGTTGCTGTCAGAGATAAAATCTGTGGCCCTAGTGAAAAGGGGTATAAGTCCGATTTTGTGGAAAATGAGTTAAGTATACAGAAGTGATCAGAAAAAAATGCTCTATCGTTCGGTGTAAACGGATCTAAGCTATCTCTAAAAATAAAGAAGTTACCTTGTGTAAAAGGGTCCAACTGACACCAAAAAAAATTCAAAAGTCGGTTTCAAGTACTTTTGTATTCTTTTAAACGAAAAAAAAAATGCATTTTGTGTTTTTTAATCTAAATTAACATAAATTACCCACGTTTTAATTTGGTTGGTGTTTATCAATACAACAACACCTGGTTCTTAAAAATGATTTAGTGAGTAATGTGATATTATTAGACATAAATCCGTTTTCACCAACATAAAGGAAAAAAATCAAAGAAACTATTGGGATTAGTATGAACATAATCATTCCAAATGCGTATCCATTTTCTCTCGTGTGAATTAACATTTAACATATGGGAGAAGGGGTATAATTTATTTTACACCCTCAAGGAATTCATTTTGTGGTTAGTATAAGTCACTATCTTAAAAACGAATTACTTTACATAAAAAATAACTCCATAATAATAAAGAGCATAAATTGTTTACCTATAAAAAACATCACATGTATTTCAATTGGTAGTGGTTTAAATGTCACACGAGGCAAACACGCAATTTGAAGTGCGCGGAGTGTTTTTTGCGTCTCCTGTGAAGTTGCATTTTTGGACTTAGATCCTTTTTCACTAGGGCCACAGAAATATCTAAAAGGGCTGTAGCCATCTTCGTACTGATTTGTAGTCTACCCCAACAGGAATCAGTTCTTCGACAGTATATGCATTGATTTCCGTTCCTTTCTAAATAATTTAGCTCGCCAGTTCAGAGTGATGAGTCTAGAAGATTACCTTATTTATATTGCACAGCATTAACACTTACGTAGCCGTACTAAATATTAGTAATTCATTGGGAACAACCTGTTGTTTGTGCCTCTACTTTTGTAAGCTGTGGATTCGCCGGTTCCAACGTCATTTTTAATAAAGACTCGGTCAGAGAGGTTTTATTATTTTTTTGGAGGAAAATGAAGCGTAAGATAGATAAAGTTAACTTTACCGTATTTTTACACAGATTTACAGTGCTTTGCACAGAAAAAAATGTCAATCACCTTTAGATCTGAAATAAATGCCAAGCTAAAATTTTATATTCTTTTTACCCGACTACGGCGAAGAAAAAAGGAGGGTTATGATTTTGACCGGTATGTATGTATGTATGTATGTATGTATGTATGTATGTATGTATGTATGTTCATCTGTTCCCTCCTATCTTCCAAACCACTTATCACAATTTGACAAATGAGGTATCTATAGAAGCGTCGTGATTGTCCGCTGGTTATAGGCTATGTGAAGTCACATTAAATTAAAAATGGCGCCCTCTATAGGACATAAAGTGAGGAACTTAAAAAAAAATATGGTTTAATCGTACCATGTTGGGTATCAAATGAAAGGGCTTAATGAGCACATTTCAAAAATATATATATTATAACCCCAAAAGAATTTAAAAAAAATCAAGTAACAAAAACTAAAACCCAACTACGACTTAAAAGGTATAAACAAGACACCACAGACAGACAAATTAAAAATCCGGAGTCACACGTAATCTGTTCGATTGATGCCCTAACACGTGTGACTCCGGATTTTTTTGTGTAGTAGTAACGTATATTACAGAAAAATTGGCCATGACACACACTTCGCCCTTGGTTTGAAAATAATACAATTTACAATGTCAATAAACTTTTGTCTGTCACCTTGATTTAAAGTCAATAGTATTAACTTGTTGACATTCACGTCTGTTGTTCTGATTCAATAACAATATTTTGCAAAAGTGGCAACTTGAGTTTCTATGAAACCTCCTCAATTGGAGCTGGATGGGGCCTTTGAAGCAGTTTAATCGAGTGAGCAAGCTGAAGTGGCAGTGGGCTGGCCATGTTTGTCGAAGGATCGATGGCCGGTGGAGCATATGAGTCCTGGAGTACACACCGCGTATCGGCAAGCGTAGTGTGTGACGCCCCCAAGCTAGGTTGAAAAAGAAAGAAAGAAAGAAAGAATAACGTTTATTTGGACACAGTTCGTGAAACACAAAATACAAATAACAAAATAAAAAAATTAAAAATTTGAAAACAATAGTGACCGACAATCTTAAAAAGGTGGCTGGGACAGATTGGATGCGGTAGGTGGAGGACATAGTGCTGTGGTGCAGCCTGGAGTGCAGTTGACTGCAATAGGCTGACTTAATTGAATCACCAACTCATTCATCCATACATCGATTATACTATTAAAATGACTTTCTAAATAGGTACTAGGTTAGACGCTTCTACAATAACGTGTCACCTAAAGTCGCCGAGATTCCACTACGGGAATGAGTTAGTACCACATAAAATACAGCAATGAAGGTAGATTATCTCGCCACGCGCATCGTAAATCCAACTAAAGGAAATACAGCGTGAAACTCGGAGACAGAGGGCAAAATTGCGTATATTTAATCATAAAATCGACAACGTCATTAGGTACCACATGTGGCTTGTAGCAGCTTCAAGCGGCTTTACGCGCAAAAAATGAGGCAACGGTGCATACTTAAGTGCATACTCCGCATTTACGCGGAGTATACGAAATTAAAATTGCATCTGAAGTTTCGTAATTTTACGAGGAGCAATCTCGAGGATTTCCCGTGTATAAGGTTATTAAAATATAGATATTTGTATACAGTACTGTAAGAACCAAGTCGCGTGCCAAAGGTATTGTTTATAGCATTTAATATCCTGTCGGAGAATTTTGTTTTCATTTTGTAAAGGTCTTTTGTTTTACAAAAACTATCGACTGTTCTTCGAGGAATTAATACAATTTATTTTTATTTTGATTTTTAGTTTTTAAAATCAAAGTTAAAATCGCTCTACAAAATAGCATCGGCATCGATATTTTCTGATAACATTTACATTAACCCACTTGTTGTTTACCACTATTGATCCCGTTAGCATAAAGCTAAATGTTTCCGATACTAAATCCTGTAAATTGACACCAGTGACCAGGTGCTTTAGAACCAGTAGCAACTACATCCAATTCCTGGTGTTTATTCAAAGAAATTGAACATCTAATTGGATCAGCTAGAGGAACCTGAAGATGCAATTAAATTGAAAGTTTCCAACGGTTTGTTTGACATTCCTTCAAGTATTTTTCATCTTCGCACTGACCAGAAGCTTTGCAAGAAAAGGTTCAAAAACTATAAATGTATTAAAATGAATTTAAACCAAATTACCATAGCAACGTATACTACTTTCTATCGATTTGCCCCATGACACAACATTCGTCAGTATTGCCTGATCGTTATCGGAACGGCGTCGATTCAAACCGATGGATGTAACGTTGCCATGATATGAAAAAGATGAATAATGTTCGCTATTTTTGCAAAGGTCACAATATACCGTGCATCTATCAAGGCGTTACGCGTGCTTCGCCACGCTTTGCCTACTTTAGGGTAATAATGTATGACGGGATATGGCGGGAGCGCGTGTATGATTATTTTATGCTTTAAAAGGTTTTTAGATGAAACAGAACTGAAATGGAATGTTTTGTAGCGGTAATGTTTAAAGAATGAAATAGAATTGTAAAATTGTTTCGACAATGGCACTAAACGATCTGTTTGCACACCAACCGCCTTTGGAGATCAAAACAATCTATGGTATTCATTTACATTCCTTCTGGCATCGGTATGACGATATGTAAACATACTATCTACAGTACCACCTTCAGGCACCAATTACAAAGTAGCACAGATTATTATTAGATGGTTAACTACGCAAAAGCATTTATACAGTATGTTAACTAACAAAGGGCGTTCCCGTTAACCTGCAATAGTATAGCGTCCATACATGCAAAAAAAAATATTACCATTAAAAAAAATATGATTTTTTTTTGTTTTTGTATAAACACTCTGTACACGCCCACTTGTCACATTTGTTTTTCTACGTTGAAATACAAGTGTGCGTGTACAGAGTGTTTCTTTTACGTTTAAATTTAATCGTTTTGTGAAAATTTCACGACACAAATTTAAAAAAAAAATTTTTTTTTTTGAGTGGTA
The DNA here is from genome assembly GCA_947522985.1 of Lithophane socia. Classification (NCBI taxonomy): domain Eukaryota; kingdom Metazoa; phylum Arthropoda; class Insecta; order Lepidoptera; family Noctuidae; genus Lithophane; species Lithophane socia. The sequence goes on from OX383267.1 coordinate 7,741,577, forward strand.
ATATTTTTTTTAGCATGTATACACGCTATACTATTGCAGGTTAACGGGAACGCCCTTTGTTAGTTTACATACTGTATAAAAAGCGACTCTTGTTACAACACAATACAGTGCAATTCAGGTCGCACAGCGCTATAAAGTTATATTCACCTACAAGTTGTCTCTCTTTCTATCGCGTAACTATTTTATCTTCTGACTACGTTACGCTCACTAAATTGGCCCAACAAGACGAGCCCGCCACGTATTTGTAGCTTCATACCTAAAATGCAGAGTGTGCCTTCTGTACTATTCTGTGATAGTAGGCGGTGTAACCAGTAAGTAACGGGTAATTCCCCAACGTGATATTTACCGAAACACATTCAACTTGTACGTTGCTCGATGCATCTATGAATAAAATACACAGACTCCGTGGAGCATTGCATAAGCTATAAGCCAAAACGAGCGTGGGGATGAGTCTAGCAGAACACTGATTCAAGAAAACATAAAGCTTGGAAAGTCGAAAAATAAAACAATAAATAAAACTGCGAAGACGCTGCCGCTGGTTGAAATCTCAGTGTTGTATATAGTTTTATGATAATGTCAGTGCTCGTATGAAAATTGTATGCAAATGCTACCAATTCGAATTTAGTTCAGTATCAGGGGTACAAGCGAGATACTATACTTTTTAACCTACTTCAAGAAGGAGGAGGTTCTCAATTCGTCAGTACCTATGTTTTTTTTTCGTGTGCTTGTTACGCGATTACTCCGCAAATTATTAACTTTGCTTGCGTAGTTTTTCAGTTAGTTTTTCGGTTAGCAATATTACGTTTTTTTTCCCACTTAGACTAAGTGGACGATGTTTTAAGTTACTCCGTCACTGTTATTTACAATGCAGGTACTGGTATTCGAATTTGTGTGGCGTAGGTCCACAACTAACAAGTGAATATAAAAACTTTTTATCAAAAAAAAAAAACAAGCGACTTCCAAAAAACGAAAATTGAAAACCAAAGACACCGACTTCCGAAAGTAAAGTTATTGTTTACTTTTTAGTTAGTGTTTTGTTAATTTTGGAAATATGTTGTTTTTTTTTTTTGTAATTTTTTTTTAATTTGAAATGACTTCTAAGTGGCGGTGACTAAATATTACCAGCGATCCTTTGTTACATGTTGCTGTCCCCGAATACTGAGAGTATTCGGGGAACTCTAAATGAAAACAGAACCATTGCAATATTAGCATACACTATAGGAAACAATATCACCTTTCCTTATTCGATCTATCTATTCAGATACATAAAGGCAAATTTTACTGGTTCCAATAACAAAATCCTGGAAACTACGCATTTTCTTGTACGAATAAACGTAATGAAATTTTACTCGACTTAAGAATCGAAGGACTTCTCACTAGATGTCAAAGTTTATTAAAACAATGAGACAGATTGTCTCTAACAGAAAGTACTCTGCCATGTTTGTGTGGAGTTTTATAATAAAAGTATGAATACATTGAGAATAGTGGGTAGCCCAGTGGTAACGGCCGCGACATCCGAGTTGTAGGTCGTAGGTCCAAACCCTGACAAGAGCTTTACTTTTTTGTAAATTATTTCATAACCAATGCTCTCAAAACGGTGAAAAAATCCAGCCAAAAATTCGAAGATATGTAAAGTAATATCTACCAACCCGCACTGGGCCCGCGTGGTGGCCCTATGCCCCAGCAGTGGGAATATTATAGGCTAATTATGTATGCATACATAATTTTTAGCTCAACGGTTTTGTCTTTCTATCCATTATTGCGCTTATGTGGAGAACTATTTATCCGAAAGTGATAATATATTTAATTTATGAAAATATTGTGTGCCTAGGTTTTTGCGAACACATATTAGTTCACAACTATCTAAATAACAGTACATCTATAAATATTATGGTTCGTATAGCAAAGTATTTTGGCCGCTCGATACAGAAGTTTGTAGCAAGTCCTCAAGTCTAAGGAGATTATTTTAGGGGCACCACTAATGGATATCGAATGTCTAGATCTATGTAGGTCATGTTGCGAGAAATATTAATGTCACATTAACTAGACATTTTGTGGATAAATGACTCGTGTCCCTTTAAATTCTCGAGTTTGTTGACCTAGGCTGTCTTTTAGCACGAAATCAAATAATTATTTATCAGATAGTTTTTTTCAATTAGTTATTTTAAATGAAAAGCTTATTTATTTTATAGAATAATTATTTCTTTATTTCAATCTACATTATTTTTACATAATGCTGGCAAGCTCTTGTGACTGCCCGTAGATCTTTGACGGCCGTTACGGGTTGTCGGAAGCGCAAAAGTCTGACAAACAGTCTTAACAAAGGATATGGTTTCACCCAGTACTTAACTGGGCTGTGGAGGTCAGATAGGCAGTAGCTCCATGTAAAATACGTATTCAGCTCTCCAAGCTTATATTCCTATTATTTAATCTTCTAAATACTTTCGAATTAATAATGTTTGTCTCATCATAATATTATGCTATCAACTTATAAAATACTTACTTCTGCCCGCGACTTCGTTCGCGTGGAAGTTGTAAGATACACAATATATAACCACATTTTTATAAACTCCCTCGGCTTCCGACCCTCCGCGTCGCATCGCCCACGCTATCTTTTTGTCTCTTTGCTCATCTTCTAAGGGTCGTAGCGTCATGCTAAATAGCCTATAACCTTCCTCATGAATCACTCCGTCCATGGGTGAAACCCTATGAAAATCCGTTCGGTAGTTTTTGACTTTATCGCGTTTTTTGACTGCATTAAGTCAGAGGCGGCGGGTGAACGAAAAAAAATACATTTATTTAGCACACACAACACAACGGAACTACAAGTAAAAAAAGAAACAATTTAAAAGCAGGTACCTAAGAAATTAAGAAGGAAGTGTGCCTCGCGGCTGCGCCAAATAGGCCCAGTTCAGCAAAAATGCCAGACAACTATAGTGCCTGACGCTGGTTTTCAACTGGAGCTGAGGTGTGAGGTGACGGATGTAAAACAGTTTTATATTATACTACAATATGGTGTATGTCATAAATAAAATAAATTAGTCTACGATAACAATAATAAGAAAAAAAATACATATGATATGTAATAAAATTGCAAAACACAAAACAAAAAAACAAACTGACAAGCAATTTTCTTATTATTTTTTATTAATGGCATTTGACTTTGACTTTTCTGTGGCTGCCTCAATAAATTAAGGCCTCCAGACAGGGGATAAAACTTAGAAACTAACAAGCAAATGAGATTGACGCATTTTATGTCGCAAAAAAAAACCTGTTTGAACGATGCCAGACTTCCTCGTTCTAACACAATTTATTAATCCGTGCAATTCGTCACACAATACACTGCAAGCAGCCGATCGCGGCGGACTATTCACGGACGGTTCAGCATCTCATATCTCTCATATCTGTTGTTGCTGTAACTTATCGTATGGGTTGCATTGCCACAATACGGAGGTATGACTTATTAATGTACGTAACATAAATAATTCAGCCAAAAGTTTGGCGAAAGTGGAAGCGGAAGTAAACAAAATAAGCTTTTAAAACAAAACGAAGAAGATACGGATGAAAGGTAAGCGCTAGTCACTAACCGTGTTATTTGGAGAAAAAAAAAAAGCAAACGGGTGGACTTTGTTATATAACAATTGTAGTCATTCATGAAGGTTGCATGGTTAAACCAAGGAGGCTAAAGTCTCTGCAGTACCTACAACCCTTATATTATATAAATGCAGCTTGAATTATCAGGTATTTAAATTCTAAAAACTCAAACTCAAAGCATTTACCTATTTCAATGAAACCATTTACAGGCACTTTTGAACTGTCGAAGAGTCGGTCAGAAAGTTGAAGCTAGTTGCCCATTCTAAAACGTAGATCTCTATGGAGAAAACGGGCGGGAAACTCCAAGGACACTCTTTTAAATATGGATATAAATATTACAAAATCATGGGTATAACAGTATTCTTGTTGCTTCTATCCTATATGTGAGAACAATGTTAAACAAAAAATAATCAAAAACAATTCAAAATATTAAAAATTAAAAAAAAAAGATTAAAAATAAGCTGCCAGAGCTTATTTTTAATCTTAAATAAGAAATAACCAGTCTCAACTGACGGCGCCCGTTCATGAACATGAGACGTGGATCAGCACCATCCAGCTCAACCATTTTGTAGGGAACCGAATGATCCAACACACGTGCCATCATCAGCGAGACATTTAAGTGAGCATGACATACTCTCATCACCATGTTCTTTCAAGTCAACTTACATCATGATACCATATTAAACGGCTCTATGGTACTCAGATTTACAAAAATTGAAAAAATGCTTCTAAATTATACAAAACTATAGTTTGCAATGAAATTGAGAGATTATTATTGGCAATCCCAGACCTTAGAGGTTGTCCTACCATCAAAAATAGAACAAAAGGTAGAACATATTTAATTGAAATATAAACTTCAGATGTAGTTGAGAGAGTTACATAATTGTTCAATATACGAGTACAAACTGCTATCGGATACAAAGGTCTAAATAACCCTCATCTACCCTCAACCCTTAAATTATGTACCAAATTCAAAGTAAAAATAAGTCAGAATCTCACAAATACATTTGGAGCTTCCTAAAGGGAAAAGGATAATGAATGAGGATATAATTTGACACTTTACTGTAATCCGTGCGAACGTGCTTCTAATCCACCTGATGCCAGAATAACAGACCAACCGTGCTTACGTTACCTTTGTGGTTAAATCAATGCGAAGATATTTTTGAACCCGAGAAAACTTTTAATGGGGACATAGCAGGTATATATTTTGAATCCGTGGTCCGAAAAGAGTTTTTAATAGGGATCGAAATGTGGTTCATTCCGTCTACGGTTCGTTCTCTGAGGTAGACTTTTTTGTTTGTCAAACGAATGGGATATTGGTGCAGTAGTTAGGAACGGATATGTATCAGTTGTGAAACTAACGAAGCTATATGTAACGGTTTTGTCCAAAAATGAAAATATAACCTGAATTCCAAAAAATCTATCCTAGGATTAAAACATAGGTATTGGTTACGTATTTTTTTGTAACGAGAGAAAATTCCAACACATTTTCGTGCTTTATTTTTGTTTCACAGTTTCGACACATCAAAAATGTATGCACTGTTTTTTGGATTTTTTTGTATGCTCGAATATAAAATAATGTACATATTTCTATTACAATAAGAACTTGTATATTTTGTGTTTAAAGCGACACGTGTATAGATTTGTCTGGCATGTGTGGTAAAGGTTAATTGTTAGTAGGTCGGTAACTGTGCGTAGGACGAGCTTTTAGAAGGCTTTTATTTATTATGTATAGAGGTATTACACGTTAGTAATGCTATTATGACCATAAAATTTGAGGCTACAGTGGTTTTAATATGTTGTATCTATTGGTACCTATATTTTAGGTTCATAAAGTTGAGAAACTTTTTGGAGCCTTTATTAGTATTTTGTTTAAGTTCATTTATATATATATGTATATATTTATTTAGGTACGCGTTCCGCGAGCTCTAGTCCTGTTTAGCTGTAGTCAGTTCAGTCGAAAAAAAAACAAGTTTTTAATTTTTTTCTCCAGGATAAATTCCAATAACACCAGTGGTCGCTAGTCCGCGCAGAGACGCGTCTTTTGAGACCTCTCACGTGCCTAGCGAATATAGAACAGATTTTTTTTATATCAAGTAAATTCACTCACCGACGAAATCCACCTTCGGTCCTACGGCAATTACGATTGTTTTTTTTTTCTTTTATACTCTCATGCCGATTTCGGTTACAGTGTCTATTTCTGTTTTTGACGGCAAGGTTACAGGTTACGAGCCTGTGCTCATATGTGGTAATGTAGTCTCTCTTGACTGTGAACTACACAGTGTGCGGGCACGTTAGAATACTCTGCAAAATAATTGATAGAACAATTTCAAAATAAATATATTAAAAAAAACCGGCCAAGTGCGAGTTGTACTCGCGCACGAAGGTTCCGTACCATTATCTATAAAACGGCGTTTATTGTATGGGAGCCCCCTTATATATTTATTTTATTCTGTTTTTTTGTATTTGTAGCATAGCTTCGTTTCATAGCGGCAACAGAAATACATCATCTGTGAAAATTTCAACTGTCTACCTATGACGGTTCATGAGACACAGCCTGGTGACAGACGGCCAGATAGACAGACAGACAGACGGATGGACAGTGGAGTCTTAGTAACAGGGTCCCGTTTTACCCTTTGGGTAAGGAACCCTAAAAAATGTAGGAACATTGCATTGCAAAAGTAATTACCACATAATCTCCCTAGAACGCAATTACAGTAACGTCAAAGTAAAAGTCATGGGAAACTTTCACCTTTTACGCCTGTCCTTCCCAAGAGCTCACTTACTATAGGAAATGACTACCCACAAACGGAAGGGAACGTAAGTAGGCAAATATTGGCACTGTTGGCAACGGCGCGTATTTATCTTAGTCATCTGTGTGGAAAGGCTTTAGTGGTACCGTGTTCTTTGTAACTTTGGTGGAATGTATCTACAACAATTTTAGATCATGTTCATATAAAGAATGTTGCAGATGTTGGGACTTTTTGATAAAAATATTTTTTCCTTTTCATACGTCTGTAATCTCAGTGGTAAACGCTACTTTACCGTTCACTGGTAATTTACAATGATTCGATATTATGTTGAAGCTTTTAGTTGGTTAATAAATCACTCACACATTTAAGTTGGTAAATCCAGCAATTTTAAACGAGTTTCATGTTATCTTACTGTTAGACAGTTTTTGCCACTTTTAAAGTCGAGCCGCAGAAAGAACATTTAATACCGAAAAAGCCTCTAAAGAGTGTGGCGTTGCAAATCACGATTATTTTTTGGTGGTAAAACCGGCTTGGCACTCCCAAATTGCTTACCCATATGTTACAAAAGTAGGCTAAGCGTTTTGTTTCTAGGCGATTACGTAATATTATCATATTTGATTTATATATTTTTGTATTTAATAAACGTAACTGTTCAGAAATCTGTGTACTTACCCAATAGTGCTTACAATCCTTCCGGTTTAATTCCAAGTGACTTTTATGGTACCAACTCGACTGGTTTCTCTCTCTCTCTATTGTAACACAGAACTAGATCATTGAGACAGAATAAATCAAAATAAAAAAAAACATTTATTCAAATTAGGCTTAGAATCTGCACTTTTTGAAAGTCAAAATTACATACGACAGTCCCCAAAACGCTACTCGACTCCCTAGTTCTTTAGCTGGGAATAAGAAGAGGCGCAAAAAACTCTCAAGCAGTAAAGCTGTCTATTGAGTTAGAAGAACTTGATTCTATACAATAGTAGGTATCCAAAATTATAAAATATTACTGCAAAGTAATTAACCTACCTATCTACTAAAATTAATATGGCAGTTAGTGGCTAAATACGTCACACTGTTAACATTTTTTTCAACAAAGTTTTTGCATAATACTAAACCAGAAGCGGTAATACCGTACACACACATTACTCCTTTTGTTCATATTCCGTTCTAAAGCCTACTGGTTTTTTTTTGTCCATTTCTGATTTAAATGTGTCATTGTTGTGTAAAATTGTGTGTGCATTATTGCCACTTATGTTGAATTATGTTGGCTTACAAAAGGGACTGTGCCAGATATGAGTCACATGGTAAATGTTTAGTATGTTGTTTCATTTCAGTGTAGTGTTTATTCTTTGTGTTACCTATATGCCATCAAATTAAAATAATTTTCCCATTCTTTTTTAAGTCTAGAGTACTATTGCGATAAGTCTACAAATAGATTTTGTTACTAACTTTATTCTCTCTGCTGTAAACTTAAAAATACTTGTTTCAAATTCACACCGCGACATAAAACTTCTAAGCCGCACAATTGTGTCTTATTTCCGAATTTTAAGCAAATACCCTCTATGAAACTGCACTCGTTTTCCCAAAAGGATAAGCTGCTGTATTTTATAGCGTCGAGCGAAACTTGGCACGGGATGTATCATTACCACATACTTTACACATTTCACACCCTAACTTAGTACGACAGCTTGCGATAATAACCACTTATATAGCTTTAAATTTAATAAACTTTAGATTTATCGTAAACAAAGTGTTTATTTAAAAACTTCTACCGGTTTGACCGTCTATAACATCCGATATGTCTAAATCCAACTGTTAGAAGGTTAGTTTTTATATGTGTACAGTAATTTTAACTTTGTGCTTTTGGCAGAAATTCCAACCAATGTGTTGTTTTTATTTTTTGTTTATTCATTGCAGTTCAGTCGAATTTTATGACAAGCTATATTTTAATTTTTAAGCTGGTCTCGTGTGATTCCGTATATATTACATATATATTCTTGTCAGCCGGTACTTTATTTAAGTCACGAACATTATCTCTGCACACCCTTGAAAACCAGCGTTAACATATTCATTTTGCAAAAAATAATCCAACCCACTGTATTATATGAACCGAATCGACAATGATGACTGATGGCCAAGATACGGCGTCTACATTATCAGTTAATAGAATTTGATGGCATATGTGTATTGACATAATATTGATAACAGATGCATTGAAATGATTGATGCCTCTCTGTTACTAAGATCTGTCGTCGGATTATATTACGGATATTGATAACCACTATGTAATTATTAGCATTAATTTATGCCCAGTGTGATCAAACACGAATTACGGGTATTTGATGATGTATAATGATGCAAAAGCAACTTGTTTTGATGTGTAATTAGGTTTCAATTTAATAAAAATATCATACAACTACATATTATTACATATAATGTTGAAACTGATTCAAAAGCTTTAGCTTACAATGCCCCAATTTTCCAGTTCTGTTGGTCTTGCACATTGGCAACACTTTGGTACGAAGTTCGTACGTACATGTTTGTACATCGAAATTCACATTAGGTTGCGTCTATTCACTTATCACCCATCTCCCAACAGAGAGTTTGAAATCAAGATGTCCCTAAACACATCAATACAAAATTTAGTATTAACAAAGGAATAGATACATCCCTATGGGAGTCCTCCTACGTTTAATGAAGGCGATTAAAAAATGATTCTTCATTTTAGTCCAAAAAAGTTAAAGGCAGGTAGAGCATTTCATGATACATATTATTATATACCTACCTATGCTGGTTTCAATGAGGTGCTCCCAATTTCAGAACTTACAAAACTAGTGCACGTCTCCTAGGACTGGATTAGAGACCAAAAGACACAGAAAACAACATCTTCTAAGCGGGTCGATGGTATATAATTATATCAATTATTTTATTTGTTTGGCCGAAAGCTCAGCTTCGCGTATACCACAATATGCATATTTCTATATTGTGCAAATACCGTTCGCTGACGCAGTCATTAGGTCCTCACGTGTGCATGTGACAGGAGGATACAACATAATTTATATAATTATTATTTATTTTTTCTTTTCTGCCTTGTGGGTTTAGAGGTAGCAAGAGGAACTGCTGAGTATGAGTTCTGGGTTCGATTCCCAGGTCGAGCAAACTGTTATTGGGTTTTCCATCAGGAATTTCTCAGTAGCAGCTTGGAGTCTGCATTTGTGCCCTGTTGATAGCAATAGGCTCCCTTTTACACGGGACTTTATCATAACTGGCGAAATGTGAGTGTACTATTAAGTACACCTCTTTCTCACCTTTCGGGGATTACAGGCGTGATTTTATGTTCTGTAAATATTTTCTATTACATGCTAAAAACTATTCATACGACTGCGAAAACTCGAGCTGCGTCAAATAAAGGTCAACCGCTCTTAACATTTTATTTGACGTTCTACATTTTTATGAGACTTCAAAGTATTCACACCAAGGAATTCTTACCTTTAATAATAACCGGGAAAGGTGAAAGAGGAATGTCGTAGCCTTTGTCTTTGGAGAATTTTATTCAGTTTCCGGCCCTTACAAAAGTCGATAGCGAGATTAATTTGTAAATATAATCTCGGAAGATGAAAAAATGTCACCGCACTAATTCCATGTTTTTTTTCTCCGACAAAATATTTCGTGTCGCTAAGTCCGGTGGGATTTATCTCATTTCTGATTCACCCTTTTTGTGGGTGGAGTTCTTGACATCTTTTTGTCCTTCAAATAAAAGTATTCCTCTGAATATCTAATCGTAAAAGTATGGAGTAAAATATTCATGCGCCAAAAGATTTGTGATTGATACTGTTAGGTACTGTTTACACACTCACAAGAGTCGAGTGGTAAATGGGTTGTAGATCATATTAGAGTAATAATATCTGGAGGTATTTCTGGAGTTATTAGTGACTGCTTAACCTTAAATTTCTGACGTTTAAACGTCTCTTAAATAGAAGCAACGTTTTTAAATAAGGGGAATATTGTTTATATTATATGCCTATGTCCATTGGTTGACTTCGACAGATTGCCTGGACTTATAAATTATTTAATACAATTTTATTAATAATTATTATAGGTATATCAATCTTTCTAATTGACCTTCATAAAGGCTTTGAAGGTCAATTGGTACATTCTTCCAAAAAACAAAAAGTCAGCCCTAATAAAAATGAAGTAACTAGTACTCTGGCTACTAATGAGTTCACAAATCGTTTCTTTTATCAAAGCATATTCTGGCCACGAGCCAAAACATGGTTTGAAGAAGAAGTTTCGTAATGTTCATCAGAAATTTGGAAAGATATTGGAGGCTGTATTTGTTACAATAATTATCTGTAAGAAACAACATCAGAAACAATACTCTATGAGTGATAAATCATATTTTTAATAATTATGTGGGACAACTTACAGAAAATAAAACAAAATCGAGCATAACTTTCTTTTAATGTGAAAACGTCTTTTCGCTCGGTGTACAGGTGGTAAGTTATATAATATATAGTGTCAAGTTATATATTTCTGACCGACAAAAACTTGTAAGATTTCAACCGCTAATAACAACGAGATTTTTAATGGTTATGCATTCAAAAGATAGTTCATTTTTGTACCAATTTCGGGGCCGCATATAATTTGCCCATGGCGTCACGGCACGAGTGCAGGCGCATGCGCGCAACCCTCTATTTTTGTTTGTTTGTTTGAACAGTTATTCTAAATACCTAATTACTTACGTTGAGGAACATCCAAAGTTCCAAACATGTCATTAAAATCCAAAGCCGTTTAATACTTCAAAGGTTCGATAAGCAAGCGATTCCAAGAACCAGGTACTTATAAATTTATTAACTACTGAAGTATCTTCCGCTTTGCATAATAAAGTTTCTTCGAAGAGTATTGGAATACGTTATACCCTCATTAACACGGATCATTAAGTGTTTCTGGGTGCATTAAAATAGTCCTTAGGAGTGGCTAAGAATGACTGAGGGGCTTGTGGCTAGGTATAACAGCCTTACGGGTCGATCAACCAGGTTAAGCTACGCTTGCCGCAGTTGGTCCGTGGATGGGTGACCATCTTTACATACCAAGACCTCTCCATGCCTCGTCGTCAGAAGCCTGAAAGTCTGACAACCAATCTTACCAAGGGGTATCGTGTTACCCAGTAAATGGGCTATGGAGATCAGATAAGCATTCGCTCCATGTAAAATACTGGTATTCAGCTGCATCCGGTTACACTGGAAGCCGACCCCAACATAGTTGGGAAAAGGCTAGGCAGATGATGAAGAATCGCTATACATATATTCATATACCTACTAACGTCTTCGGGTAGTCAGCCCCACTTTCAAGTTACTGACTGGGTTTATTATTTATTCCTGGCACAGCATGAACTATTTTTCGTGATGTTAGGTGAGAAGAAATTTTTACTATGCTCTAATAATTATGACTATTATTTTATCAATACGCCTGATTTAAGCGTATTGATTGATGAAAAGAATTGGAGAGGCTAGCAAGATTCAATAAAAAGTTCCGAACACCTTTGTCGGGACCTAGAATTTTGTGGTATCCTGAAGTTTCTATGCTACGTGAGGGTTACATTAATCACATAAGCACAAAGCGATCGATTAATACTCACCAACTAGAATTATTTATTTAACGATGACGATTTTATTTTAACGATTTTATTTAACGATTTATATAAATTTAGTTAACGATGTTTGAAATATTAGTATTGGTTCCAGCGGCAGGTATTTCCATGGCGAGAGCTCCTATAACTTCAAGCGATACCAACCTTAATAACGTTAACACTGTTCAAAATCACGTTAATAGGTAGCTACTATCAAGTTTGATAGAAGGCTAACTTCATGTTGCCCGCCCAACACTGCGTGAGTGTCAATATTCTACTGACCGTCTGACCGATGGCATAACATTATGGTTTTATTATCAAACTAGCTTCCGCCCGCGGCTTCGTCCGCGTGGTATGTTGATGAAAAGTAGCCTATGTCCTAACGCGGGATGCCATCTATCTCCTTGCCTCCGTTCAGTGGTTTAGGCGTGAAAAGGTAACATACAGACAGACAGACAGAGTTACTTTCGAATTTATAATATTAGTATGGATGTTTTTTTAGTAGTTTCTTAGACTTTTTTCTAAAATTAATAGACGCCAAGACACAATAATAATTCCAAACATCCAGATTCGGGATATTGCTGTATAAATTATCATAATTTGGCTCAAATGAAATAGGTTTTGCAATGTCATACGAGTATTTCAATTGAGAAAACTATCTTCTGCTTAACATAAGGTAATCAGACTTTATTGTTCCCACTGCAGGGATACAGGCCTCCACTCTGTTGGAGGGAGTGGGTCATAATGGATGTTATTGATGGATGCACATGTCTTCGAATATTTGGATCTAGGACATGCCGCTTTCCTTCACCAACTACTATCACTTCATCTTCACCAATAACTATCTTCTACTTGGTCTATTATTAATAATATCAGTTTGTATCTAAATGGTCAATCCTAGGATATATATGACTGCAAACACAACCACGCTCTTGATGCTACCACTAACACCAATCACGTCAGTATACCTTTAATCTTATTGAACACATGACTGCTGCTGCCAATTGACAATGAAATCGTATTATACTTCTGATATTATAATCCCTTAATCGCCTGTTTCAACTCAATGTACGCATGTTGCTATGGGGATTTGGGGAATCATTGTACTTTCAATGAAAAATGCTTCATTTCAGTTTTGATTTTATGCGGTTATAGCACATAATCGCCGTTAAATCTGGCACAATAGTATTCCAGTTTTTCAAATATATTTTTTTTGCGTTTTTGTTTTTGACGCCGGATGAAATAAACGTCTTTCCCGTTTTCTAAGTATTAGTAGCAGAAAAGTATGACTACCGCATACCACTCAGGGATTACCGACAGGAAGTGGATAAAAAATGTGCGTATGCAAATAAAATAATATTTTACTCATAATAAGTCATATTATTATGACAAGATAAAGAGTGCTTTACATCGTACAATGTTTCACATCTGTTCTCGGACCGGTCTTAGGGGAATGTTTTTGTTGTTTCAAAACATGACATGTGGGATGTTCGGAAAAGCGTAAAAAAGGTTTTATATGGTTGACAGTGTGCATTTCAGCTTTGAAAGCGTTTTTGTGGTTGGTCTATTTTGTTTTGCTGCCATTTCTGTTTGGGACGAAAACAGTTGAAATGTCATGCTGTTTTAAAAGTATGCCATTCAGAAAGTAGTTTTCGGGAAAATAACCAATTTATCTTTACATTAGTAAGTCTACATAAAAACCAGTTCAGTTACAGTTTTTCAAATATTTAATTTTTTTCTGCTATGTACAAAATATATAAAATTCTAAAGCAAACAACGTGTTGGCCGAGTGTCAAAAGCCCCGTCCCCAACTCGTCAATACTTGAGAGCGTGACCCAAATCTAGGCAGAACGATGAATTATTCGCGTAACAATCGACTCCTCCCGGTATTAAGACGTCAATTTTAATTTTCGAATGCAACGTTTAGAGCGAGAAAATCGATAAAACCTTTTCCATCCCACTTACTCCAACCATTCATGTTTGAAATTAGCATCAATAGATTTCGGGATTCGGCCAGTTCACTGGTTATATCCAATACGCATTTGGAGTCCCCAAAATAAAGCTAATTTGCTTTTATACCGCGGACAGTTTTTTCTTTTCCAATTTTGGTTGGATAATCACAATGAGGTTTAAGCAATATCGGAACCTATAACCTAGATTGATTTGGGTTGCGTTTAGATTGTAATGAGAATTTTAGTATTATTTGATTGGTGGCAAAAACCCTCGTTCTCAGATTAGACGGTTACGAAAAAAGATAAGTGTGCCTAAGTACTTAGGCCTTCTTTTAAGTAAGTGAACTCCGTTAAAAACGTCCTCGCTTACTACGTACTTAATATATTTTTAGATAACTCACGTTTCTTGCATTTAACCAGAATAGTACTTGAACTTAGTAGCAAAATAATTATTTTTTAACTTGTGTTCCACTGCTGGGAAAAGGCTTCCCCCAAGCCCACAAGAAGCAAGAATATTCCCGCAAGAAAGCCTGTTCCCGCAAGAATATAAAATGCAGTCCAAAATAGATTATAATTCCATTGCAAAGTACCTATTACCTAATTGCCTACGCTTTACAATCAATCATCCAAGGACATGTAGGTACATAACATTTCTTATTTCCTCTAACGGTAGACAGACAAACCATAGTACCTAAGCTTTTCACAATAACATTCTGGTATGTCAAAAAATAAAACACAAATTATGTTTCCAGACTCCTCTTCAACCTTACGTTAATTTCTAGATAAACAAAATGGACAAGCTGTTACACAAACACATTACTCCGCCACAATTTGTTATTTTGCCCCAAATAGTCAAATAGAAAAATGTTATGACAGTCAATACTCTCATTTAGAGTAAGAGCGTTCCCAACTCAAAGGTTTCCGTTCAATCAGCAGAACAAAGACAATTCTGCCGTGACCAGTTCTATTTTTCTCGTTCCACATACAGAGAGATTCATTTATTATCGCTCTATTGTTTTTTAATCGGTTAGTTCCTGTCCTTCCAGTTTTAAATTGGTAATTAGAGTTGGATCAGTTTTCTTTTGGGTCAGGTATCAAAACTTTTGTGGACGGAGAACCTTTTTAGAATAAAACTTTTATTATACCTAGAAGATCTATTAAGGGAGTGAAAGGTTTTATATTAGATCGTAAACGTCTTATCGCTAAACATTGGTCTCTTTGTAGACCGCAACAATACAACAGTCTTGAGGGAATAATAAAGAGCTTAGTATGGAGTTATTCGAGCTGATTGAATGCAATCAGTGCTAATGCAGTGAGGACTCAAGCGCGATTTGAATTCGAATTGTAGTAGGAAGAAGCAATGATGTTCTTTAGCGATAACTTTGTGAGTTAGCTGCCATCATATTATTACTTCTGGCTTCTTTTTTCTACCCATCCATATAGCTTGTAAAAATAGTGTACCTACCGCTTAAGTGTCGATATTAATTTAACACACATAATACGGTTTCGCGTTTTCGTTTTATGAAGATATTTTAATACTAAAAAAATATCATTTTCTAAAATCGCATCTTGGAGCAACCTGTACAATTGTACATAACTAGATGTAACGTACGTACGTGCTAACCTGTACATAAAGAACTGTAGGATGAGGTCATTTGCCGGGGTCACGGATCATAACATCGCATCAATGAAATTAAAACGATTATCGATTATCGAGTAGGCGAGTCTCTGCGAGATTTTTTACAGGGTTTTCAAGGAATAGTTAAGCAGAATAGGTTACTAAATATATGTACGTCTATTGTATTTTGATACTTCTCTTGATGTTTCAATAACTTCTTCGTTTGTCCATATACGTTTAACCAGTCACAACGATACATGGTAGAAAGAAATAGCTCTATCACGATTTTGATTGAACTTTCTATCCATCTCATCCTATTAATCAGTGAATTGTACTTTATCTAAAGAATGATTATGTGGAAAAATTGTTATGTCATCTTAGCGCCTGTATGAATTTTGACAGTGAGTGCCAGTTTTATAGAAATAAAATGATAAATCTATCGTTTTCTGGTAGATAATAATGCTAAAATATTCATAAATAATCTGGATTTAAAAATGTAATGTACTATAATTGTTATGAGCTTGTGCATCTACAACTCTTTGTAAGGTTTTAAGCATTCCAATTAATACCAAATTATTGTAAAAGCATTACTACTAAATATAAAATTATATTTTTCATATACCTACCGACTTTAAATCCAATGTTCACGAGAGGAAAATAGTAAATTCTGATGAATCATATTTTATAAACCCTATTGTATTATATAATTGGAACGAATGTTATTTTATATTTCCATATAATTTTAACTTAGCTATAAATTAACTTGAGCCCGTACTGAAGAGAACTTGTTCTGAACTATAAAGTACTGAGCAGAATAATAGTCCACGTCACTTGCAATACTTACTGGACTTAGCACTAGCAACCAAAATGTCCGGTCTCGAGTTACGAGCCGAAAGTAGTAAAGGCTAACTGTTCATGAAAGTGGAGCGAGTAAGCAGAGCGGAGCGAGGGAGCAGCATAGCGGGGTGACAGAAAAGAGGACTAAGCGTTCGAATCGACAAAAATGAGCGGAATTTCGGACATTGTTTTGCCTCCTTGCTCTGTAATATATCACACTGTTGACTCGGTCCGATAAGCAGTTCTACCTTCAAGCATTCCGCGGTTGAAATGTAAAAAAACTACCATGTACCTGAAGTGTACCGGAGCGGAGACGTTAACTATGGTGAATTGTTGAGTTAATGTTTTCTTAGCCACGCTATGCTTTCTTTCACTCGAATGGACGAACTACCTTAATCAACTACATGCCTTACGGAGCAGTGTCAGTAAGTGCTCCAGTTTAGAAATACAAATTGAAGAAGCCGTAGTAATGCTGTACAAGTTTTGTATAGACTTTATCGATTCGTTGGTTTACTTACCTACTTGCAGGTAGAGTAAATCTTTTGTAAAATCGGTACTAAACTAACCGATCGAAAATTCTACTTTTCCTTGAAATTATACAAAAAAAAGTACCTACAAAAAATAAAGAACATTGACGAGAAACTATTCCAAGGGATAATATATCGGAATAAAAAGTATTCTATGTCCTATTCCAGGTCATGGTCTACCCCTGTGCCAAATTTCATTCAAATCTGTTCAGCCGTTTTAGCGTGAAAGCGTAACAAACTAGCGTGAAAGTATAATATTAGTTAGAATTAGAGAAGAAATGTAAATCTGCATTGTTACCAAACAACATCACGAAAGGAAATACGTCTACAGAAGATTTCACGTCCAGAAAAACGGATGTGACTGAGTAATCGGATTGCAATGTCAGTTTGTAGTGCGATGCAGAATGGAATATCTCTTTGTCAGTTCTCCAACCAATCGACAGGGCTGTCAAAACTAGAAACACGTCTGTCGGTAACTAACACAAACATGTTTATCGGAATAAAGGACTTATAGGACCTTCAGACTAAGCTCAGTTAATGTGTTAATAGTCACTTACGACTTTATTTATGAGTAAACTGTAACGTGTACCTGTTTAACGAAGCTACACTATTTAATGAACTACCCTGTTCTATTTTGCAAGCGTATGAAATGAGTTCAGTTGTATTCTAGACTTCTAGCAGCTTTTACCAAGAATGCAATTTTCCACAAAATGTTTTGTAAAACTTTGAAAAGTTTTTGACGTGAAACGAAGTGAACACGAATGTCTGGAGTGCTTTCCTAGTAATTAGTTGTTGTAATGGCTTTCTGTGGGTAATAGTTTTCATTTGCACTTTATTATTAACTATAATTGTCCTTGCATAATAATTGTTGCACCTCACACAGTTTATGAAATTACACAGTCGTGCATGCGACTGACGTATTAAGTTGTTTATATACACTGTACAGTAACTTTGAAGGTTATAAAGTTATCTACATTTTTATTTTACTTTAGCATCAAAAGTCTAGCTTTGTTTGTTTTTATATTACTTGGGTTCAACATAAAAGTAGGCGACTTTTGTTATTAGAGCTTAGACTGTAGCAGTATTATTGAGAGTAAGGTCGCATGTGTGTCGCAAAGAAATTGACCAAAGACTTTTTTTGTCTGCCGTCGTGTTCAAGTTAGAATGTGTTTATGTTTTTGAACTTAGCAACCAGAATCCACGATTGAAATCAGTCTTATTTCTTTTTATATTAAGTATCTGTTATAAACAGTCAAATCCTTCACATTTGGTTTCCCATCATCAAGCCTAGAGAGCCTTAAAGAGCCTCTTAAGATTTCACCCCAGCCTTCATCTCGAAAATAAATCAGTTGACTTCGACGAAAAAAACACGACCAAACTCTCAAGAAGCAGACACTTCGGCACTAACAAAGTGCTCACTCTTCTAAAAATATTCCGTAAGAGACGAAATTAACCTCTAAGTTGAACTTGCACAGAAGATAGACACGGAGTCTTAACTAAGTTTTAAAAAGAAAGTGTATAAAGGAATGAAGGAAGTCACTATCTTCCCTGACATTTACTTGTCGAAAAACTAGTCTGGCATCGTGCCTGAATAGTGCTCAAGCACGAGCTGAAAACTTTATCTCTGTACAAGCTTGCCTTACTTTGGCCTGGCCTAGGTAATTTAATTCAATTTACATAGGTAAAACTTAGCCTAATCGGGCTATGACTTTATCTGATCATTTAGGAAATGGGGTGATATTTTATTTAGGAAACTTGTTTTGGTCGAAAACGAGTAATGCAGAGTAATTATTTGATTTTATTTGCTTACTGCAACACGAGTTTACTGGGTCATCCTATATGCTGTATGCGGGCTAGTACGACATAAAATTAATTCTAGGAATCTTAACAAATGAATACCTAATGCACAAAAATGGCCTACCAATAATCATACGATTGATCGTCATTAGACTTGCGTGTTCTATCATAATCGCTGTTAAATTCTACGATTGCTAACTTAGATGGTTTCTATAGAAAATTGGCGTTCACTTAAGTTCTAATCAAGTAATCTTTGTGATATTTCCACATGCAATGGTGACCTTTGATGGTATTGTGTACAATTGACGAGGCCTTTATTACTGTTCTTGGCATTCAAGTCTACTTGATCAATGAGGGGACGATAACTTTATTGTTCTGTTGATAGGTTGTAGGTAGGTACTTTTTCTTTTAGTTTGCAGAGAAAATGGTTCTAATAGTGGTAGTAGTTCAAGTTAAAACTGCAAGAAAACTATTCTAACTTGCATGGAATAGAAGTCATTTCCTGCGAATTTTGAGATAAGAAAATTGATTGTAATTTTTTTTAGAGTTTCATGGATTTTTCTTTATTCAAATATATCTCTTTATAAATCAGTGTATACGAATGATCAATAATTGTTTTTTTTAAACGCCTCCGAATGTCGAACATTAATTTATTCTACACTTACTTAATTGATAGCCCCAAAAAGTTTTCTAAACACGAAACCGACTAACAGTAACTGACCATTTTCTGTAACAAAACCAACCCTGTTGGTCTCTCTATCATTCAACTGACAATACAAGAATCAAAATAGGTCATTAAGCTCGTTGGCCGGCACAATGGATGTTGGCCGTTTCAAAAGACAAAGTTGGTTGGCGGCGGCTTTCGGGGCAAAGTAATAGAAAATCATATACTACATGCAGTTTGTTACCCGAAGCACGTTTCCCAAGGATGAAAGCCGACTTTCTTCAACATTTACCCGCATCAGATGAACTGGACGACGGACGTACTTGTTTACAACTCTGGATGTTTTATGATTCAATAGCTAACGGGATAAAATGTTCCTGAAGTTTTGTTGTAAATTATTTGCAGTACAATGATGTGCTAAGAAAGTTTGCTTAACACTACATGACGTCTTAGGAGTTTCGAAGAGCCTATGCACAAAAAGTTTTTTATACCTACCCTTCGAAAGCGCATCTATGACGCGTATTCTGTCCAAAATCAGGACTGCCGACTACACTCGCGACAATCTAAGAAGTCCGTTTTGACGTTTCGTTCTCGTACATGTAATAAAACGTTAAGCCTTGAAAATCAGTTTTAAGCAAAGTAGATAAGTCGTCGATTACAAACTCTCTTAGTATGGTGAATCGATATGGCTCGAGAATCAGTTTATAAGACACCAATTTTTTTTTTCATCACTACACAAAGCATTTTTAAAGCTGTCAAAACGGACTTCTTAGATTGTCGCGAGTTTAACTGTTTTACAGTTTGGCAAAAAATACTATTTACTATTGTATTATGTACTTTTTGGGAAGCAATAAACAAACAAACGCATGAATGTTGGTCGTAAAATAACCCAAAATTACGTCTAACCAAGCGTGCACTATCGTCGGCGTCATCATATCACTCACTATCAGGTGAGATAGTCGTCAAACGCGAACCTATCAATTTTGAAAATACCGTCTTTATTTAACTGCGAGCAATTAATACTCCACGAACGCTTTTCTATTTTCACGCTAAACTCAGGGTAAAACTAAAACAGATTGTGTTAGCTGACTGAAGTGAGTAAAGTAAGAAGGGTACCCTTGTTCTAAATGAAATGGAAAGCATCAGGTTACATGACATGTGACAAACAGAGACCTTTACAAAGTCCAGTTTCATGAAGTTTGATTCAGTTTTTCCTCCGGTGTCAAAATTGGGCGTTATGACATTCGACCCGAGTAATTCTACTAAGGGCTGATTTTATCAAAGTCAGATATCTTTTATCCGTGGAATAAAATTGTCGTCTGACTGAAAATTTAAAATTTATTCGCAGTATAAGACTTATACTCGGTATTTGATCGGAATTTTTGACAGTTTTTCCATAATTATAGAAACTGTCAGACGACAATTTTATTCCATGAATAAAAGATATCTGACTTTGATGAAATCAGCCCTTAGTAACATAAAGTATGGAAATTTTTCGTTGTATACGGGAATTATATTTGTATTTTTTACTAACATCTTGTACGTTTCCATGCTCATTAAAGTGACAAAAAGATTGCATCAAATCGGCTATTTCCTCATGCAAATCGTAAGATTGAACTGACAGAAGTAGGTCAACTCATTTGGCGGTATCTACCGCAATCACATACGTGAAAAATCGTCGTAAATTCGTCGTATATTTTTTTGTTTTATGACAGTGTAAATTATACCATTTTGAAACCCATATTTCTATAAGTATGTAACATGGAATCGAAATTATACCAAAAAGATTTAGCGGTACTTTTTAAAACCTCTGGTTCAGTTCCG
This sequence comes from Lithophane socia, assembly GCA_947522985.1. Taxonomy (NCBI): domain Eukaryota; kingdom Metazoa; phylum Arthropoda; class Insecta; order Lepidoptera; family Noctuidae; genus Lithophane; species Lithophane socia. Next base: position 7,762,772 of record OX383267.1, read on the forward strand.
TTTATAATTATTATTAGGCATAGTTTCATACACAAAATGTTTCACTTTTTCATTTTTGGTGGCCAGTGCCAATCCGGACACTGTGAAAAATGTGAAATAAACACTACAACTGGAAAGAAAAATAGGGTAATTTATTTCCTAGTCGTTTTTAACCACTAGAAAATTATTGTCAACTGCTGCAAGTGACATTAAATTAAATTATGCTCATTTCACAGAAGCATGCGCTGCATTTTTTACTATCTGGCACTTGTGCAAGCTATTATGAAAACCCTTCATTGTGTTTTTTCCTAAGGCAATAAAATATCTTCACGATAAGCTCAATATATTTGTTTCGCATCTGGAATTAACAAAAAAAAAATGGATTTAAACCCAAAAAAACATTGGTCTAAACATTCGTTCTTTTATAATGCTGTTGATTACTGAAGGTCTTGATAATTATTTAAATATAAATAGGAAACAAGAAAATGATTAAAAATATTTTGGTCTTAGAATCATAAATATTTTTTTATTAATTCATCCAATATATGCTCAATCATTCATAGTTCACCCTTCACTTGAACCGGTACTATATAATTAGAGATAAGTTTCTGTGCCACAGAGGCCTTTGTTCCAATCGTGGATGATTACATCGATTTCAAATGATTAGTCAATCGACTATGAAAACTGGTGCGCTTACGACTGAACTATAGATACAAGTACGGTTAAGGTTATGGATATAATATAGGGATGTGAATGTTAAACCATCGTCACACTGAGAGTTAGAGCTGACATACGTTAATTAATATAATAAGATAACAGTGCGCCAAATCATATTTGACATGTCGATGCCGTTTTTGGTGTAGAAAGTGAAAAACATGAATTAAACGGTATTTTGCATAGAGTAAAATAGTTAATCGAAATGTACCAATAACGACGTGAATACCAATCGAAACTGTATAAGCAAAAGCATAAGGATTAATAAAAAGAACCTAACATTCAGACGATAGATAAATGGAAAATCGTGAAGATTATATTATAGAATATATATTATAATAGATAGAAGAAGTCAGTGAGAGATAGAGCATTCGTACCCATAGTTCACATAAATAGCTTGTGAGTTCATACGAATTAAATGCATACACGACCTGTCAATACCCATGCACATTGTGGTATTTAGACCACTGAGATTTCTCCTTTGAACACCCTACAAACAACACTATACTAATACCAGTACATTGATTCCAAACCCGTTCTCAAAGGAGAAAACGTCAGAAGCACACTAGAATAGTTTGAGTCCAATATTGAAGTTGAATTCAGGTTGACGCTCTAATTCCACAAATCTTAACCACTTTCGCGCTTCCCAGTAGATAAAATCAAATCCTTTGTCCTCTGTCATTCCACCCCAAGAGAAATAGCGACTGAGATAGCGAGTTAAATTGCACTTTTATATCATGAAATGGACGCAGAAGCGATTTTCAACTATCTGCATTTTGTTTTAGTCTTGTTTTCTTCTTTATGCCGCGTATACATTGGAAACAAGTTGGGAAACGGTTGTGTAACACTGTTGCCCGAAACATCGACAGCATTTCCTTCGAATGGTAAGCTACACGTACTTTAGGGTGAGGCATCTGAAATATAAATGACGATGCATGCCCCGCAGTGTTTGGTCAAGGTGCGTACATTGAAATAAATGTTACAAGCAACACAAAAACATGTTGCTGAAAAATGTTGCACTTTTGTTTTTGCAACATTGTTTCCCATTGTATACGAGGCTTTAAATCCTTCTACATTCTTCTGTTATAATTCATGTAACTTTTTATTAGTCTCGTTATCTTTATAGGCACTTGTTTTAACCGGTGGCATCAGAAATATGTTGGCATCATTTCAAACTGTAACCTCTTTGTGCATTATTTTTGATATCATAAGCCAAGTTTTTCGTCCATTAACTTGGTTGCATAAGCTGATAAGAATGCAGTTCCAAGAAAAAACATACCAGCTGCATTCTTGTGTAAAATATCACTATATGCTTTCATTTTATCAAGAATAGGATAAAATGAAAGGTACTTTAGTAGACCTTACTTAAGACCCTATTACATTGTACAATATTTTATGAAATCGTCCAAGTGAATGATAGCAGGTAATATTTTTTTGCAAGAATGTGTTTTTACACTTTCAGTAAAAATGATAATTGCTGGCTATTGTGTACAACTTAAAAACTTTCATACTTTCTTGTAGAGAAAACAACATAGAAAACAATTTATGGTTTTTATTTGCCATCAACTCTTGAATTCTTAAGTTACGGCACTATATAAAAGTTACTACACTTGACGACTTTATCAGACAAAAATACATTGTTTGCTTTACCTGTATTCTCATAGAATTCACTACCTACACTTAAGACATAGTGCTTTTAGATGGACCCATATTTCTAAACTTATCTAGATTATAGACCTCCGCATAATGAGGTTCCCCAACTATTACGTTCTTTGTCTTAGCAATGCATCGTTGATCGAAACCGCAGCATCAAACTTGAGCCGAGTTTGAAACTTCGCTAAAGTAAGACCCCTGCTTTATTAAACTGCTTTGATGTTATCTATATGTTTACCTATTGTATAAGTTCCCTCTGTGAAGCGATATGTCTGAGTTATACGAGCTACTCTGATAGACGTGAGCAAATGTAACTTTTGTCTTTGTTACTTTTGCGTATAAATTGTCCCTTGTAAACAAGTCCCATGGACGTTACAACCTATTTGTTGTTATGGCTTTCTGTAAGTCTGTAACTACAGAGAAAACACTTAATTTATTAGGCGATAGTTCATTTTCTTTATTGCTGACCGCGTGACGTAATATTGGCGCTGTAGTTCAATGACCTGCAAATGTATTTTATTTACTGTAAGTGCTTTTCTCAAACCGGGTAATCGTATGTGCTACAGTTCACTATAACGATTCTTTGTATTGCAAGGTTATTTGATCCTATTGTTAAAATCGGTTCTCAAATAAATCCTCTTTTCAAATAAACATTCTCTTTGTCCGTCGTAGTGAATTTCTAGGTAGCGAAATTGTTGTCTTTCATTGCAATGTTTACAACAACTACGGAGTGATATTAAAACACAAGTCAAATATTTTGCAATTCACCGTGTTACGGCAAGATAAAGCTCGGCTCCTTTGTTCTAATAAAGTGAGAATATAAGCATGAATAATGAAGTCTTGAATAACTTACACGTGAAGGGAGCCAATAACAAAGCGAGTATTCGCTTACTTTTTAGTAGCGTTTACTTTAGTGGGTAAAACTAGATAGGTTAATTTAAAAAAACTTACCTTTTACTGACCTAACTAAAACTATTAACAAACCAAAATATGGCGTCGAAAAATTCCTCCGCTTCGCTGTCGACTGGTCCATGTATCCAGGAGACGGGGGCATTGCCACGTTGTATGGCAATGCCTAAGCAACTTTAACTTGGCCAGAGACTAATCTCTGGCTAAGTTAAAAACCAGCCCTTGAGTCACGGGAAGTTTTAGTTAGGTTAGGATATTATATTTTTATTTTATTAATTTATAATGTGTACTACTGAATATTAAAGATAGTGGTCACCTTTTACTAATATTGGACATTAATGTAATTCTACTTCTAACAATAAAGGCGAGTAACATAGTTTCTTTATTACTAGGTTTCAGCTCCAAAAGTCCCTAATTTCCAACTTAAATGTGTCTTACCTGAGCTAGGGTTAAAACACACACCTGTAGACCTTTTACTTAAGCGATCAATAACTCTAGTGAGAACAGCTGGATCCGACGATTTAATAAACATTTCCGAACACCTACAAATTGTTCAATGTATACCTTCGTACTCTATGGACGTTTAGATTAACTGTAACTCATAAGTTACAGTTAATCTAAACGTCCATAGAGTTCCACCATAGTGGAATAACTTTATCAAACTGTGCTCCCTAAACTAGACTGTTAACGACTGAATAGTTACTCAGTTATCGTATTCAGATTTAACAATTGAATGGACACCAGTGTGGCGCAAACATGGTCGCGCTGACAAAAAAGTATGGTTGGTTGAGCAAGCAACCCGGTCCCGATTTATCGGTACAGTTCGATACTGATAAGTAAAGATCAACCCACGAGTGCTAGGAATCAAAAAGTTTAGTCGGTACCGACAAGTTTCAACCTGTATCAATATACGTGCAGGTCAGAGCGCAGAGAGACAGTGTGTGTACAGATACTATGGTACTATTTTACCCGCACCGATCGTTATCGATCCGTTCCGACTTGTCCGTACCTACTGGGAATCTGGATCTTTATGAAAACAGCCATACCCATCAATCAGTTGTATACACTTTGCTGGCAGCACTGCTATGGTTCAACCACCGGAGTGTGCCAGTGAAATATTTTTAAAGTAAATTATACTGCAACGTGTGCCACAGTTCGATGACAGCAAGGACTTAACCTCAATCTAAACGAACCTTTTTCAATGTCACCTTAAACCAAGCTTAATCCATGCAAATACCTTTTTTAAATCTGACAAGAGAATTAATTCCATTATGCCCTGTCAGCGGAATCTTATCTCTAAAAATGGTGTTAGCAAAATTGAGAGGAAAGACAAATCTTTTTGGAGATAAACAATTTTTTTTTAGGTATGTAATAAGAACAGTGTTTTTACTAAGTGAACAAGTGAGTGAGGGATCAGTGAATTCCCACTTACCATTCTCAGTGAGGCCTACTTCAGTAACCTACTTTGTCTAGTCAAAACTTTTCAGTGTGGAAAGCCACTGAGGCGGTTTTATTAAGCGGCCCGTTATCAACTTGATCTTAAGTGAAAAAGTGAAAATCTGTTTGCAGTCTACGCTTCGGCGTAAACTGAATTACGCTCCCGATATTCAATTAAACCAGGGATTAGTGCAAATTAAAAATTTATATTTGTCTTTCAAAGCAAATACTAGTTATTAGTTGCCTACTTCTCACTTATAAAATTGGAAATTGGATTCATTCATTTTCCTTATTCTTTGAATTTTGAGCTCGAAATATTTCAAAGCACGAGGTTGTAAGATGAAAATGAAAAGGTTGCTCAATGCAGAAGAAAATAATCCAACAAGTCGTCGCATTGAAATGGGTTTATTTCGAGAATAGTACGGGCTCACAAACAAGGTGATTTTTATTATTAAAAATATGCTTGAAGAATTTTTCATTGCATATCTGGATATTTCTACTTTCAATAAAAGGAAACGGTTCGAACTTTAAGCTAACAACGCCTTTTTAATGGACATACAAAACTAATGCCAATGTCACAATCAATAAAGTCAAATAAATATAATAAAGTGTATTGTATAAAAGTAAATTGTTGACACCGAAAAGATTTACACTGTCGTTTTAAACGCACCACGATTTTAAAATGCCGGTAGTAAAACACCGTTGAAAATTGAAAATACAGTAAACAATAAAATTCATGTCATAGCTTGCCGTCGGCCACAGTCAATATACATATTAAATTGTTTAACAACAGCTATCTACTGGGAGATAATTTCAGGGTGACAGACTTTTACTTACGACAAACGCCTTAGCAGATTGACTTAGCTTGATTTGTATGATATTTCGCTCTTTGGAAGTTAAATGCAGCAATCATTTAATAAGCTCTAAACTTCACAGCTTTAGCACCAGTATTCAGGTATTTAGTCGGTACGTACGATTTGTTCGCTGCATTAGTACATATTCGGATGCCAGTGGCAGTAATTTGGTTAAACTGGGGATTGCGGAATATGAAACAAACGCGCCTCAAATGCGGTGATTTGCCAAAACGCGATGTAGCATTGAAACAATTGCAGAAACGCGTGATTTTACTATCGCGACAAAGGTAGTATGTTTGTTAAGGTCCTAGCTTCGGTTCCCTAGAAGCGTGGTTCCATCATATCATAACGGATGTCATGAAAATCTGTCATATTCACCACCACTATTAATATTTGACATTATGTCAAAAAACGCTCTGTAATTACACAGCCGATAATGTGTGATCATTCACCGATTTCTCAGAAAACTAAACCTTAATAAGCTCGTCGCACCAAATTTAACACAACATAGAATTAATTTTGTCTGGAAGAGTAGTCAATGATTAATGGTCTTAATACTTTTAGTAATATTTCATCATCTTGTACTAGGATTGCAGACAAATGGATATCGATTACGGATAGCGTTCGGAATGAAGCTGTCGGAATTATGGAATGACTGTTCGGAAAATTGGAATAAATGTTCCGAGAATTTAAAATGTTGTTTTTTTTTTATTTCGACAAGTATTAATTGCATGGAGTTCCGAAAATTTTCAGGTACCAGTAATAATTTGTTGCCAAATGTACTTCAATCCTCGTTCATTCTGTGTTCCTGTAATTTGTTTCGATATCCCAATAAAACATTCATTAAGTTATAATAATATCTTTGCTGAAAATTGAAAATTTAAGTTTTTCAAACGATTGTGCTTGATATTTTTAAACGTTTCGAACACCAAAATCAGTATCTGTTTTTTGTAAGTAACTATCGAAGAAATGCATTTTCATAATTGAAAGAAAATATTCTCAATTCTTCCTTATTCTTACTTGGAATAAAAATAAATTGAATGTAGTAGAAACATTAATTTCAAATTATTGTACTAAGTTTCTCATCGTTTCTCAAACCACATTTAGTGACCATCACTCAGTGGCATAATTTTATAGTAATTAGGGCGACCGAAAGGGGTTTGCCCGATTTTAGTTCGGTAGCAAAAACGGGGAAGAAGGCTTAGTTCAGATTTATGCTTACTGCAAAATGTTTGGACAATTAGGAAACTATAAATGAGGTCGTTTGTTTTACAAAACGAATGCTTTGTTTTGTTTAATTTATTTTTGTATTTCTACGTTTTTAAGAAATACGGAAGGAACAAATAAATTATGGTCTATTGGGAGAGTGTGACTAGAAAACCGGAAATTAAGAGTCTTCACAGATATTTCAGGTTTCAGGTCCAATCAATCTTTCAGGTCCAAGGTGGAACGAGCAATTCTAGTTTGGCAAAACATTATTTGTAACGGTAGAATTATGCCTGATGATCCGATAAGTAATTCCCTCTTATTTAACTAGTTAAAATATTGTGACATTCTGTATTTCATGCTCATTTTCTCATTTTACGTGCATATATGACTTGATACTCCAGCTTCAAAATAAGCTAGTGAACTGTAAGGCTTCATTGGGCTCATGCCCGTCGCGTCCCTCGGCGTCGGCTTACATAATATAGATTGGCAACATTTCAACATTTACTATAATTATTTTTAATAAGAAAAATGAAAACTTCGCTGATGACATAATTAGAATATTATAGCTGTGACCCAGAATAGGTACCTACCATTGAAGTCCTTGCATTATAAGTTGAGAGTGTTTGACCCAGTTCTCCTTGAGTTAATTCTGGAAATTTTGCAGTTTTTGAACAGTGGTCTTTGTATGCCGTGTTTGTTTTAGTTTATGATAAATTAAATACATAAAACAGTGAATAATTTTATATGAAAAACAGAAACGTATTTTCAAAAGTAAAGTTTTCAGGTAGTAATAGTAAGAATAATTTTCATCTCTCATATGCATTATTTCGGCTTTTGCATATACGTTTTTTAATCCTTGGATTAACCGCCAAACGCTAACTCCACCTCAAAGGAACATGTAAGCTTAGAGCTCTTTCAAACATGTCATATTTTGGATGTACCGTTTATGTTGCCAGAATTTCACAAGCTTTCGGCTGCTAGAGGTTGCTTTAGGCTAACCAAATTTTTGTGGTTTGACGTTAAGCTCAAAATCTGGAAATGCAAAGTGAACGTATATTCAAAACATAATGCCCACTCATACTCATACTCATTATAATTGCCTTTTTAGATCTGAGCAGAAGTATTGTCTTAAATCTCAGGGACATTTAAAAATGTGTCGTAGATAAATTTAATATCTTCAAAGAATAAGAACAACACTCCAAATGCGTAACACGCTTTCAATCACAATCCAAAATACGACGGTTAATGCACTGTTTTTATGTTTGAAAAATTCATCGAAATGTAAAAATGAAAGGAATTGCAAGTGCTCGCACATTTTTAAAATAGATGTCATCAGCCAAATTACAGACAAGACAATAAAAAAACTTGATGCCCTCTTTAAAAAAAGGATATAAGCTATTACTCAGGATGCCACGAGTTAAAAAGACTGCAAACTACCACTTCTTCCCAGCTTAGGCGCGGGACGTACACAAGAGGCGTGGCGCGGGCGCAAATATGAAATTGTGGCGTAACGCCCGCGCCGCACCGTTGTTGCCACGCCCGCGCCACTCGCCTTTTGTTTATGTCTTAGAAAGACCTCAGGTCTTTCTTGACGTTCACGTGTTTCTGATTCTCTATTATTCAAATTAACGCATTTTGAATTTGGAACTAATGTCACACTCAAACTACACTAACTCGAAGCATTTTCTTCTCATAATAACTGTCAGAACTTCAGACACGGTGCTAGTCATTATCTTGGCCATTAATAAGTCAATAGTATGACGTCACACTCAGGTGACATGTCGTGACGTTGAATAGGCGACAATCTAAAGGAAGTATTGATTCCCGCGTAGTTATTTCATGCACAGATACATATTTGAAAAGGCGCTTAGTAATCAAATATGTATGCGCTGCCAATGAATGGTGTTTTAGACAGATTAATGTGGGTCAGGTTATGTAAGTGTTTTATGAGTACTGTCTGCTTATCAATGATTATTTTCATCTATTCAAAGTTGTATGTTTTTGTTTTATTGTTATTTTGAATCGGTATAATTGGTAGATGCTGAGTCTCTTGTTCATCAACGATTTTTTTCCTATGGCAATAGTGCCCATATCGACAATTCTGCCAATGTCAGATGTGTTGGAGAATTTGTGTGATAGTGCGTTTCATCAAATTGTTATTATGCCATGATGTTGGCTCCACTGTTGTAGGACGAACATTTGTACAAGTAAATAATAAAACGCACTCTAAGTAGCGAGTTGTCTCTTGAAGTCTATACGTGTACAATGAAAAACCGTCACTTTTAGACTGGAGTTTTGACACATACCTTGCTACGTGTACTAAACTCTCTACTCTCTCAACTAATCAGCCACAGCAGTGACCTTGAGAAGGGTGGTGGTTTATGTCAAAAATTTAATAGAAAAGCTATGGATTTTTTGCGACCAAAAACTAGTCACTCGGTATAGTCTAAGTTAAGTTTTTGCACAACGTAATCAGCACCACTATTACCTTGTTTGTTCATAATGGTGTTTTCTCGGTTACCGTGTGTATAGTCTTAGCTATGTATGAATGTGTTGTTCGTACGGGGTTCTCATCAATTTCCCCTGAGAGTACTAAGGAACTGCATTCATCAGGAGTTAGATATCTCGTGGGGATGGGTATCTTGTTGGTACTTCAAGCTATTTTCTAGTCTTGGAAATAATTTTCTATAGTAACGTGTATACTCTTAGAGGCATTTAGTTTGCGCTGTTTACCGACATGATTTTAGATTAAAATTGTTGTGTTCTTACACTACACAGTGTCTAGCAAATGTGCTTATACGTACAGTATCTGGTCGAACGTGCTCTGTTCGGGTGAAAAAAAGAAAACAAATTTTCCCAGATATGAGACCTAGCTAGATCGACTTTTTGCCCCCGTTAACCCGTATATTGCAACTTTCATCGATATCGTTAGAGCCGTTTTCGAGAACGTGATTATAAATCTATACATTATTATAAATTAAAAAGTCGCGTTTCGTGTTTGTCTGTATGTCCGCATTGTTTTTGTAAACCATGCAATGATTTTGATGAGGTTATCACCATCGTTTAGAGAATTTATTTCGGAAGGTTTATTTGTTTAATACAATTATTAAAGTTACATTAACTTAGAAATCTCGATGTTTTGTCAAGTCGGAAAAACCGTACGAAACAGGAACACCCCGCTAGTAAATAATATTATATACAAATATTGCTCATTTATTAGTTTGATATTTTATTACAATTGCTTGCGCACTTTTAGAACAGATGGGTACATACTTTATGCTTTGACAAAATATGTTTGGAATTTTGCTAAACAGAAGCAGTAATTAGAAGTTAAAGTTAAACTTTTTAATTTAAATTTCCACATATTTATCCAGATGAGTGTTTGACTAATAAATTGATTATTAGAAACTGTATGTTCATGTCGCCTGTCCAATTATTAGTCAAGCTTATCATTATAATTACATTTACCTCTATAATAATAAAACATTTACGTCCATTTTCAGTGTTAAAATTCTAAATCTCCATTGTATTCAGGTCTCATCGTTAGAGTGGTCCGCACCCATGACAAAAATGACATGGGCGTTTTCTGGTCACGCACAACATTAAACATAAAAACTAAATTAAACCATATCTCTTGCGAAATAAAAGCTATTTTTGTACAGACGTGTTTCTAAGCCAACGACCTCGCTGCAGTAATTACGGACGAAGATAACAGGTCAAAATAAATTGTGATTTAACGCAGTTGTAATTTCATTAATAGGTATCTATGTTGAACACCCTTTACGTAAAAGTTTGGTGAATTAAAAATAATTTGAGTCAAGTAAAGGGTAAACTTTTCCTTTAAACGTAACTAATTAAAATGTACTGAAAACTCACAAAAGCCATTAGTTTGTAAAAAAAAAAACATAAGTTTATAAAAAATTATATTTTATATTCGGGGCTTCAGCCAATGTATTCTATAAAAATCTTACCATAAAAACTGAGGTGAAGTGAGCTTGAAGTGAACTGTCATTAATGCTAATTCCTACCGGTCTATCTAAAAATCACACCGTGAAAACTTAGGTAAAGTGAGCTGAGAAGAGTGTTTTTCCCAAGCATCCGATTTATTCTGTAAACATCGCACCCTGAAAACTTAGGTGAAGTGAGCTTAAAGTGAGCTGTCATTCCACTTGATGCTAGCAGGATTAACAGCTCACTTCACCTAAGTTTTCACGATGACATTTTTGCAGAATAGATCGATACGTGGAATGACAGCTGACTTCACCTAATTTTTCACGGTGTGAGTGACTTTTTACATAATAGACCGGCTTGCATCAGGTGGGATGACAGTTCATTTAAATTTCACTTCACCTATGTTTTCACGTTGAGATTTTTACAGTACAGAAAGACTGATCCCAAAGCACAAAACAATCGCGTGACCAAAATTATCTATCAGCAAGAAGCCACCCTAAAAAAGAAAATCGATGATACGTAAAAATGTTGTGAAAATCATGTTAGACAGAGTGCACACTAGAGACAAACAGTTGTTTGTGGTAGATGGAATAGAGTAAACTGGTATCAAAACTTGTTATGCAGTAGATTTATTACTACTTGGACGATGACACTGCGTGCCATCTTTTTTTTAAAGCGACACATTTCATCTGAACGTAGTCGCAGGTGTGCACATAGCCTCGGGGATACCGCACGGTCTCCCGTGAGGCGGCGAGGCGCCTTGCCGGATTACCACCATGGGATCTGAAGGTAAAAGTCCTCGCGCACATCTGGGACTGGCGTGAGGAGATGAAGCGCCGGGGCGTAACTCCGCTGCCGCGAGAAATCGCGGCACAGTGGACAAACCTCCGGCAGGATCTCATGGCGGCATGGAGAGTGCGATTGTCGCAACCCAGTGCTGGGTACGCCACAATTGCGGCGATAAGTCTCCTCTTTGAGGAGTGGCTAGAGAGGCGCTACGGCGTCCTCACCTTCCGCCTGACGCAGGTCCTCACCGGACACGGTTGCTGCGGGAGGTTCCGGTTTCGGATAAGGCGGGAGGAAACGCCCGGGTGTCACCACTGTGTGGGTACCCCGGAGGACACGGTGGAGAATACGGTGGAGGTCTGCCCTGCTTGGGTGGAGCCCCGCCGTGTCCTCCTGGAGGCGATTGGCGGTGGGGTGACCTCTCGCGTCCGGCCCTGGTCCAGGCCATGGTATGGAGCGAGAGGGCATGGGAAGCAGTCACCTTCTGCGCAGCAGTAATGCTCGCAAAGGAGGAGGCGGAACGCGTGAGGGAGAGGTAAAGTTTGCGCCCTCACGCCCCTAACCGCCGCCGCTGGAGACGCCCTGGGCATCGGGAATCCCAGATGGATTCCCGGCCACCATAGGCGCGGTGTTGCGGACGGCGAGCAATGGGTAGCTCGCCGTTCGATTAGGACCAGGCCCGGGTCGATGGCGCGTCGTGTTCCACGCGCGCCTCAAAGAGATGTCAGCACAATTGGCGGGGTCCGCTAGGACCGATGCCTGCCAGGGTTGCGGGTTAGTCCGAAAGGGATACCGGGACCTTGGCAACAGGCAACTGAAGGAACACGGGTGGGTTTTAGTCAGTAAAAGTCTGACACGCCCTTCCGATCCACCCAGAGCGGGAGAAGTCATAGGATGATTTCCCACTCTCAAAAAAAAAAAAAAAGGTGTGCGCATAGCCTTAGAATAAAATTGTATATGAAGCATTTTTCTTTTATTCATTTGGTTTACATTAAATAAAATTGGTAAAGTGTGAACCATATTTAAAGTTGTAAAACCATGAATAAACTTTATAACTCTTGGAGCATCTGTAACTTAAGCAAATAAATGTTGGCTGCTTTTCTGAAAATGTAAAACTACATTTTGAGAAAAGCAGCCAACATTTATTTGGCCAACCTTGGCCACTAAAAGAGGCAAAATAAACTCTATCGCTGATGCATCTGCATGTGTGCTTTTGGTGTTAAAACATTATATTTTTATGTCGCCCGTATTCTCCTAAATCTACTGCAACATATTTCACAGAATGATAAGCATCAGGCACACGGGACATGAATTATATGGACATACAGTCTACATAATATATATTGTTTGCATTTGCCAAATACCCATGGTTCAAGTTTTTAATGTCAGGTCATCATTACATGAAATGGCGTTTTTTTCCGCCTGATAGGGTAGGCAGATAGTACGGGGTAGACTGTATAATGTACTAACTGTGCCCTGTGGTTTCGCCCGCGTAAGTCTCGACCCCGTGGGAATATCGGGATAAAAAGTATCCTGTCCTGTTCCAGGTCATGGTCTACCCTTTTGTAAAATTTCATCCAAATTCGTTCAGCCGTTTTACCGTGAAAGCGTAACAAACAAACAAATTCACTATAATATTATATTAAAGTTAGGATAGCAGGTATTTCACCAGTTATGTATGTTCAAGCCCTATGTGATAGCCAGCTTAACTATTATCATTAACCGGGCACACATCCAGATTCCGGGCTATTATTGGGAATTGCCTAAAATATTAATACTTTATCCAACCTGAGAATTGAACGCAGGATCCCATACTCAGCAGTCGCACCTGCAACCTTAGACCTACGAGACAATCTAAAGGTCAATAGAATTTAATTAAGAACTGTAAAGTTCATTCCATAGAGAGAGAATATATTTTTTAATAATTGAAATGCAGACACAAAGTAATACGTCTACCACAAAGATGAGCTAGGATAACGTTTAAAATGAAACATCAAATGAGATTTTAATCTCATTCTCATAGAATGTCAGGCGTAACTTTATTAAAAGTTGCTATGTCTCGGGGAGAATAATTTATCCCTTTAATAAACCTAAATCAGAGTTGTTACTTAGAATACGTTTAAATATTTTGAATGAGAGTTTAAAAATTATTTTACAAAAAAAAAAACAACCGACTTCCAAAAAAACACTACAAAGTGAAAAATAACTTTAATTTCGGAAGCCTTTGGTTTAAAATTTTCGTTTATTGCAACCGACTTATTCACATCAGCTCCACTTCACCATATTTATTGTGACTTTGTGACGAGCATAAATTGATTGGAAACCTTAATAGAGTAATCGAATCGCAACCCGTGAAAAACTTATTATTGAGTAGTTTTCAAATTCAAATTCATTTATTTCGTGGTACTTTTTAAAAGTGCCGCTACTTTAAAAAAAAAGTTCTTTAGTGCATTTGAGGAAAAGCTAACATTCAAATCGAACGTCAACTGGGATCCTAAATCCAATACGTTACGATACTAGTGCATGTCATCGAGCGGTTTCTATTTTTGGTAACGCGCCAAGCCTGTTTTTCTTTTTTTGGCAACTCTAGTGGCCGTTTCCCGTGCTACAGAAAATATTTCAAGCTTTCGAATAACTATTAGTTACCTTATACCAAGTTCTTGTACACGAAAGTATGAAAGTTTGACTAAGATATGGAGGATTTATAAATTGCCAAACTGCAGTAGCTCTTTAAAAGTACCTACTTCAAAGCTAACTTTCCCGGTAATGACGCAATTTCAGTTGGTCACTGATTAATTGTGCAAGGCTTAGTAATGTCTCAATAGTCAGTCATAAAGGTCGTTTATTTATTTATTTATAATCTTATTTCAGAGTGATATAAAGTGTTTAACAGATGAAGTACCGCTAGTTAGCTCTTCCAAACCCGCAATATCAGTTCTGAGTCTCTGTCCTTTGACAAAGGCCTCCTCCAACCCCTTCCAATTCTCCCTGTTCCTTGCCTGTCTAGTCCACGTCTTTCCAGTCATCCTCACCAAGTCCTCCTGCTATTCCGCCATAAAATATAATATAATCAGTCTATAACGTTTCTACTACTGAGACACAGTCCTCCTCTCTGTGAGAGGAAGTATGTGAAACAACAAAACATTATTAGAACAATACCGAAACACGAAATCATTCAAGTTTTGTTTGAGTTATACAATTCGCAAACTATGCAAGTAGCAAGCCGAGTTTGGTTTGCATCTAGAGTTTGCATTGCCTGTAATTAAAACCTTCCAGTTTCATGTTCAAAATTGAATAGTTTGTCACATTGACTAACAGTTACAATAAAATATATTGGAGTTGTTTGTCATGCCAGTAAAAACTTCCCAAGTCCAAGAGTAACGGAGACTGAACGACATAAAGAACACCTGGGGTCAAACGAACTAACGATTTATGAAAGTTGGGAACCTTTGGACATGACTGACCAAGGAACTTTAGTGTTATTTCTGCCTGGCGTATGTTGGGTAAAATAAATGATAAAATGACTGGTATGTTGGTTAATATAATCTATACTAATAATTGGAATAAAGCTTAAAAACGTGTTTTTTTTCGTTTGAACGCACTTATCTCTCGAACTACCTTAAAGCTTGTAAAAAGTCGGTAAGAACGCTAATTCAAAATGACGTAATAGCGCGGGCGGGCGATGCGATGCGAAGCGCGGGGTCGGGAGCCGAAGGTGTTTTTTGGGGTTCCGTACCCAAAGGGTAAAACGGGACCCTGTTACTAAGACTCTGTCCTGTCTGTCCGCTGTCCGTCCGTCCGTGTGCCACCAGGCTGTATCTCATGAACCGTGATAGTTAGACAGTTGACATTTTCACAGATGATGTATTTCTGTTGCCGCAATACCAACAAATAGGTACTAAAAATAAAATAAATATTTAAGGGGGCCATACAACAAACTTGATTTTTGGCCGTTTGTATAGTTATTGGTACGGATCCCTTCGTGCGCGAGTCCGACTTTGCACTTGTCCGGTTTTTTTAATGTGGCTGTTATTTTAGTTAATTGCGTAAGAAATAAAATATTTAAAGAAATAGAGCATGAAAATATTCTAGATATATAAAACCTTACATTGATAATATGGCTACAGTCACGCTTCGTTAAACCAGACAAACAGTGTTGGCAGAAAAACTTAGTGCTCAACGCAGTTTGATTAAACGCTAACATTCTAAAGCTTTTGTGAAAAATTGGAACGAGAAGAATTTGTTTGTTTTGAAGAATCCCCGTCTCGTCTGCTGTTTTTATTACAACTTTACATAGCTTTGAAATACGAGAGACGGCAAAATGGATTGCATTTTTTAAGTTTATGCAAGTTTTTATTAACTGGCTTATCTATCTAATCTAACCTAGGTAGGTAGGGTTAGATTAGATAGATAAGCCAGTTAATAAAAACTTGCATAAACTTACTTGGTTTAGATTACGTATAAGCCAGTTAACAAAAAATAATCCTTTATCTAAACTCAAAAACTCAAAAAAAAAACTCAAAGCATTTATTTCAATTAAACCATTTACAGGCACTTTTGAATTGTCAAAGAATCGGTCAGTTAGTCAAAAAGTTGAAGCTAGTTGCCCATTCCAAATCGTAGATCTCTATGGAGAAGAACGGGCAAGAAACTCCAAGGACACTCTTTTAAAAATGGATATAGATATTACAAAATCCTGGGTACAGTATTCTTGGTGCTTCTATATGTGAGAACAATGTCAAATAATCAAAAACAATTCAAAATATAAGATTAAAAATAAGCCCTGGCAGATGAGAGATGACCAGTCTCAACTGACAGCGCCCGTTCACGAACATGACACGTGGGTCAGCACCATCCAGCTCAACCATTTTGTAGGGAACCGAATGATCCAACACACGCGCCACCATCAGCGAGACATTTAAGTGAGTATGACATACTCTCATCAGCCATGCTCTTTCAAGTCAATATAAAACATGATACCATATTAAACGGCTCCATGGTACTCACATTTACAAAATTGAAAAAATGCTTCTAATTTATACAAAACTATAATTTGCAATGTACATGAAAGATTAAAATAATAGAATTTAAAGAAAAAAATAAATAAACTTAAGTTAGTAAAGTCAGAAAAAAAAAAGGGGAAGCAACTCTTCCAAATATTAAAAATTTTAACTAGTAAGCCCTAGTGCCTGTGGAGCAGGACCAGCATTAAGCCAAGCATTTTTATCTACAATATAATCATCCAACTTATAATATGCCTGTCTACATAGTGTGCGTTTAATGCATGTTTTAAATTTCTTCTCATTTAGTTGAAGAATAATGAGTGGTATTTTATTATAACATTTTAAACAGTACCCCATAAAAGAAGTATGTACTTTAGACAATCTGAAACGTGGTTGATCTAATTTGTTCCTATTTCTAGTGTTAAAGTTATGCCTGTCAATTATACTGATAATACTAATCTAAACCATTAGTATTATCAGTATAATTATTGTATTAGGTAGGTACCTATTACAATAAAAATGATAAAACTAAAGGTTTGCGAAAGAGATGCAGTCTATTTTGAAAAAAAAATCAAGTAACAAAAACTAAAACCCAACTACGACTTAAAAGGTATAAACAAGACACCACAGACAGACAAATTAAAAATCCGGAGTCACACGTGTTAGGGCATCAATCGAACAGATTACGTGTGACTCCGGATTTTTAATTTGTCTGTCTGTGGTGTCTTGTTTATACCTTTTAAGTCGTAGTTGGGTTTTAGTTTTTGTTACTTGATTTTTTTTAAATTCTTTTGGGGTTATAATATATATATTTTTGAAATGTGCTCATTAAGCCCTTTCATTTGATACCCAACATGGTACGATTAAACCATATTTTTTTTTAAGTTCCTCACTTTATGTCCTATAGAGGGCGCCATTTTTAATTTAATGTGACTTCACATAGCCTATAACCAGCGGACAATCACGACGCTTCTATAGATACCTCATTTGTCAAATTGTGATAAGTGGTTTGGAAGATAGGAGGGAACAGATGAACATACATACATACATACATACATACATACATACATACATACATACATACCGGTCAAAATCATAACCCTCCTTTTTTCTTCGCCGTAGTCGGGTAATTATAAAATGTCGTACAATTATTATTCATTACGTTATAAAATCTTTCAAACATGATTTATTCTTAAAGCAGATAAGTTTCGAGTAAACCTAACTTGAAACACTTCTTTGATATAAATCATTCTTAATAACCGAGTAATTTATATTAAATTCGTGTAAGATAGTGTCACTTAAAATAATAAATGCCTATTATTATCAGCTGTGAATAATTAATTACAGTTACCTAAACTTATTTTTAAAGTTACGCACATAATAGAATAAAAAATAGTCTTTTAATCATAATTTATAGACTCGAAGGCTCGTTATCAAAAGCGGACTTTGGGACGTCTACATTGTTGTAATATTTTTTTAATTATATTTATATTTATTATTATTTTTATAGGACGAATTGCTCTATCAGCACATTTAAACCGCGTTCAAGAGCTGTCAGTGTCAATATACCACACCAATGATGTCATTGACAGCTCTTCAGCGCTGTTCAGGTCCTTAGAATAACTGACGAGATATGGGTTCCATACTACTAGGTAAACTTTTGCCTAACCCTTCGGGGAGACAGGCGTGATGTTATCATCATCTGCCTAGCCTTTTCCCAACTATGTTGGGGTCGGCTTCCAGTCTAACCGGATGCAGCTGAATACCAGTATTTTACATGGAGCGACTGCCTATCTGTCCTCTACAACCCAGTAACTGGGTAATACAATACCCCTTGGTTAGACTGGTTCTCAGACTTTCGTTCTTCTGACGACTCGTAACGACAGATCTACAAATGACAGCCGGGACCAACGGCTTAACGTGCTTTCCGAGGCACGGAGGAGTCTCGATATGTGAAAATGGTCACCAATCCACGGACCAACCCCGGCAAGCGTAGCTTAACCTGATGGATCGACCCGAGCGGCTGTTATTACTTAGCCACGAGCTCCTCACAGGCGTGATGGTATGTCATGTAATTTGTTTCTTCCTAGAAAAGTAAGTAAGTAAGAAAATTAATCTCGCAATAACCTTTTCGTGGTGTAGACAGTTTGATTGCTTTTCCAAATTTTAAGCTGTGTGTTGTCACACACAGGCAAACTTAACAATAAACATGGGTAGGTATCAATCTGATAAGAAATATGTGGATGAACTTCCAAAGAACACATAAATCAAAGTTCGGGAAGATACATATCAACTAGATGGCTCCGGTTTATGGTAGATACTGTGATAATTTGTAAGTACTTCAAAACGATTGGTGGTACGTCATAGTAATATTACATTATTAAAAACTTTATCCAGTTAACTGATTACAGAAATGAAGAAGATTAAGAAGACGCTAAAATAAAAAGAAGTCTTTAAAAAGTGATCTTTATTAAAGGCATAATAAAGTAGAATTTGGAAAATCTGTAAAGCCATTAAATTATCAATTTTACTGATAGAAGATCAGAGATAAAAGATAAAAGGCACCGGTCGCGTTGCTTGAGTAAAGAATCATATATGACTATTTATTTGGAAACACAAGCATAATTATAAAACATTCAGATAATATTGAAAACCTCGACTAGATTTACCACCCAAAATGTTCAATTTTAAATAATTTATAGCATATCCATGAATATTTCTTAGTTACAATAAATCAAAAAATATATTCCTTTGTGAAATATCCGTTATATCGTAGAAGCTGAAGTAGCAAATTGGAAATGGACAATTTTTCATTTCCTCAAAAATGAAACAGTCAAATTGGCGTAAATCCAAGATATTAGTATTTGTATTATATTTTTAAAGTGGTAGTCGACAAAACTGGTCTTTCAATACAAAATAGTAATGGTATACCACTTGGTATACTCATGCCATCATGTCTTTATTTTAGAGCCTTTCCTTATTTGTCAGAATGACCGTCACCTTCATCATACGAAGGCTTAACCTCTTCACAAGACATTTCCAATCCATCGCAAACATTGTCTTCAACATTTATCTTCCATCAGCAATCATTGCTAACAAGAAAGAAGGTAATCTACCAGCTCACTAACTTCCAATTTTTTGGTATATTTCACAGATCTTTGGCATCGTAGGCGTGATTTATAACTTTGTTTACTTCCAAAATATTCACTTTTGATACGAGAAGCGACTCGATTTGTTGAGCATTGCAAATGGTGCGAAAACGTAAGGATATTGATGTTCGTGTTTTATTTGAAAATGTTATTGAATTTTGTTGTTTTAGGCCAAAGTATTTCTAGTTTTGTATACCCAAGTTTTTATCAAGGTTCGGACTTATCTTCACCTTATTATTTTGGATCAATTTTGTCAACCCTTTCATCCCAAACTTCACCGACCTAATACCCCATATTATCAATCCTTGTACTTGATATCACAACATGTCTCCCAGGTGATGTAAAAATAAAATTTATGTCGCAATATCCTCCTTATCCTCTTTCGTTTATTTCAGGGTAGCAACGACACAACTCCAAGTGAATGGTCCATCCCAACATATTTTGCGGCTGTATTCCGGTTTACGAGTTATCTGGGCGTTTGGATGGACGCTATCGGACATTATTTGTTGGCTGATTTATGATATTTGCTCCTGTGGCCCGTATTGATACACCTAAATATACAACGAACCTTTGTTGATAAATAATAGGGCTGGGATCGAGGTGTTTTATGGGCTTCGTATTTGCAGGTTCAAAATGGTTTTCGGTGTCAATTTGGTAATGGAAGGAAGCAGGATTACTGATGCTTGTAATACAAAACCACACACATCAGGTCCGATCTGATTTATTTGAGCATTTTTCTGGCTTTCAACTTCATTTAAACAACTTCGTTTTGGGGGACTGTCTTATATAATTTTGACGTTCGAAAAGTGCTGATTCTCAGCTAGTTTGAATAAATGCCTTTTTTTTTATTTTTTTATTTAAGGTTATAGGTAACAGCGCAACGATACTAATGTTTTCAGATATGTGGAAAGTAGTACACGAAACGAAAAACCAACTTGTTAACTTTGCTTCTTAATGTTTTTAAAGATATGCATTAGTATCCTTGTTATAATGATGTCCGTTTTGGAAAATACCCACCGTGTACGTAATTTTTTTTTAAAGGTATTTTAATAGGCATTAAATGTCAATTCGAATGCCTAGTAATATATCTGACACAGAGCGATCAATGTCCAAGAGAAAAGGATTGTATTGGCCATTATAAATGCAAATCTATATAAATAAATTTACGCTTTGTAACACTTTAGTATATTTAGGTAGGTACTTTGATTAAACATAATATAGGTATAATCATAGAATCTAAATATAGTATGAAACAGTACCTTTGAGATATTACAAAGCTCCAGAATATACTGAGAACGTACGTGCGTACCTTTGAATCATTAACACCGGTTATCAAGTTTATTAGGTCGCAACAAATAGTATTAACATCAGGGATTTCCCATTGACACTTGATACATGACATAACACTATCTACATAATATGTATAGTACGTATAACGTTTATAGCACGTATGTATAGTGTATATTATACACTATACATACGTGCTATAAACTTAAGTTGCTTTTTGTGTCTGTCTGTGTGACCGCGTTGTTCTTCTAAACTACGCAACGGATTTGGATGTGGTTTTCTCCATTATTTACATAATTTATTTTGGAAGGTTTATATGTATACCTACATTAATATTAAACTTACATAATCAAAAAAATTGAATGTTTTTTCAAAGCGTTAAAACCGTGCCTCATTGGCGAGTTACTAGTCCTTGATAAGGCGTACTCGAAATCAAATCAAAATCAAAAGTCATGTATTCAAATTGGACAACAAATTCGCTGAGGATCAGCACTTTTCGAACATCAACATCAAAACGGTCAATGGTCTAATTAACGCGATGATTTTTTATATCATGAATTCATAAAGAAGAAGCAGTCGTGGTATAGGATTAGATGCAAAGAAAAAGTGTTTGAACGGGGCTAAAAAGAAGCAGAGCAAAGAAAAGATGGATGGATTGTGTGAAAAATGATACATAATACAGCTAAGTTGGGAATAGACACTGCGATGACGGCCGATGTTACCCAATAAAATGAGATAAGGACAGAAGCATGAATGGATATAGAATTCATGACTGCCCATAGAATTATTTAATACCGATTGCCAATTTGCTCTTTTTATTATTCTACTCCAAAGAAGGAAGTCACTGGGTTTAGGGCGCTCTAATAATAAGATCGAATAAATTTCTCATTTCCATTCATTAGCTTTAGGTCTGATCGTAGGCGTGACAATGAGAGATGGTGATCTTCAAAGTCGGGAGCTGACTCTATAAAATCAATGAATGTTTTATACATTCATTGATTTTATTGATATACGAGTATTGTTATAATAATATCCTTAATTCATGACGTGGTCCATCTTGATCCTGTCCTTGGTCCATTTTGTATATCGTTTAATAAAACATAAAAGAAAAAAAAAATAAGAGAAAAACTCAACTTCAAAGTATGTGCCTCCATTAGTTCAGTCACATGGCGTCGCTATTTGGTAATCACAATTAGCTGGATTACTGGTAATACTCGTAGATGATGCTCTTGTTCAAAAGCTGTACTATCTGCCAATAAAAAAATAAATTATCTTGTAGCATTCCATTGCTGAGTTAAGATTACAAACAATTTTGTGCTTATGTACTCTTCCATAAATATTACACAAGTGATACTGAAATAATATTATTCTTTGCCATTTATGCATACATAATAATTTAGAAAACCTGTACAAGAGAATTTGCGTTATTGTGCATGTATATGTCTTGTAAATGTGTTAAGCACCTTTTTTTTTTTTTTGAGGGTGGGAAATCATCCAATGACTTCTCCCGCTCTGGGTGGAGCGGAAGGGCGTGTCAGACTTTTACTGACTAAAACCCACCCGTGTTCCTTCAGTTGCCTGTTGCCAAGGTCCCGGTATCCCTTTCGGACTAACCCGCAACCCTGGCAGGCATCGGTCCTAGCGGACCCCGCCAATTGTGCTGACATCTCTTTGAGGCGCGCGTGGAACACGACGCGCCATCGAAATCAAATGTGTTAAGCACCTAGAATCTGGTTAAAATCTGAAACTAGAGCGATACTAAATTAAAAATCAATGTCAAGATCATTTAAATTTCTTGTAACATACCTTGTAACTTTGTTGTGTTTTTCAATATCCTCCAAAAGATGTTCATAATTAATTATTTTTAAATATTGCAAGTAATAAACCGTAAAAAAAATCATTACTGTCTTACTTATTACTTACTTGAATATTACTGGCAATCATAAATCCTCAAGTAATATATAATGTAATTCAATTGTGTTCTCTTGTGAAGATCAAAGAAGTTGTATTTTCAAATCAATAAGAACGTAAAATGCTTAGCTGTTCCTATTTAATATACTTAATGAGGAAAAAACATTATCCTTGTAAACAGAACAATAAAACTGTCGACTGTCTAATTTGTTGTTTCCCATTCATTTGTTTTGGCAATACTGATTTATAATTCAAAGTCTAGATACTTGTCTCCAGCTTAAATTGATTTTGGCTCCTTTTAATTCGTATGTCTTTTACCCATGTTGATATAATAATATCGTCAAAATTGTAACCAGCATTTATTAAATACATTTATTCTACACGAGAAATAATCACCAATTTATTAACTTTATACGAATTATTTATGTATGTTTCAATAACATTTAATTTCAGCAGAATTCTGATATTTAAAATACTCCATATTTTGCGATCTTACATTTCTCCTGGGAGTTTAATTAACCTTGACTTATGTAAGGCTTCGTATCGATTGAAATGTTCAGACTATTTTTAAACAATCCAAAAACAAAGGAGGTAATAAGGGCGTCTACGTTTTTAATGATATTGATTCATTCCTTAAGATAAAGATAAGATAAAGATAAATTTATTTGCTCAAACATGTGTACACATACAGAAATAAAAAACGTGCATGCAGGATAACATTTAAAAAATACAGGTTCAGACATGTTTGCCACATATTATGGCGTGCAAATATGAATAATTGTGATTGTTTATAATAAAATTTCGGTAGTCAAGTCATTATGTTAATTTAGCAAACTTAAGTAAATTATAAATGTCAACAGTAAATAAAAATAATTCATAAAATCTATGTCAAAATAAATGGTTCTGTCAAAAATTCCTTAATATTATAGTATGCCTTGTCAGCTAGAAATGACTTTAGTTGTTTCTTCAATTGTATATCATTAAGCTCTCTCCAAGTTTTCGGTAACTTATTATAAATAATAGGGGTCATGCAAAACACACTTTTGCGCATAAGTGCAGTCCTACTACTATGCAGACAGAGCTGACTTTGATCTCGCCTGTTTCTAGGAAATTTATCTGCCATTCGCGAAAATAAATTACTATTATTTCTAACGTACATTACTGATTCTAGAATATACAGAGATGCCAATGTCAATATTTTATAGCGTATGAAATAAGGCTTACAACTATCGGTTGTTTTTAACTTAAACATGGCTCTGAGGCATCTCTTTTGTGCTTTAAATGCCACTTCTTTATTAGTTGAGTTTCCCCAAAAGATAACACCATATCTGAGAATAGATTCAGCTAGCCCGTAGTAAGCAGTTAGTAACGCATCTATGTTAACAGTGCGTGAAAGAATATACAAAGCGTACGCACTACTGCTTATTCTTTTAGTCAGGGCCTCTACATGCGCCTTCCAATTTAAATTGCGATCTATTGTAAGTCCTAGAAACTTGGTTGTGTTAACTGTGTCAATTTTAATGTCATTGTATGTTATGTCAAGATTGGAAAGAGTCAATGCGCGCTGGCTAAAATGCATAATTACAGTCTTATTTAAATTTATTTTTAAATTATTATTGTCTAACCAGTCAATAGTTTCTTGTAATGTATTATTTATGTCCTCTTTATAAAAATCCCTTTGATTACTAGGTATAGTTATTGTACTGTCATCCGCGAACAGTGTCATAGGATGTTTGATTGCCATTGGCAAGTCATTAATGTAAAGAGTAAAAAGCGGTGGTCCTAGTATACTTCCTTGTGGAACTCCGTAGATAACGGTACGTTCCTCCGATAGAAAGATTTCTTCTGTTTTTGTGCTTTTATTAATTCTGCTTATTTCCGTAATTTGTTTTCTATCATATAAGTACGATTCTAAAAGTTCAAGGACGTTTCCTCTTACACCGTAAGCATCAAGTTTTTTTAGTAGAATATCATGTTGCACATAATCAAATGCCTGGGTCATGTCACAGAATATGGCACACACTGGATTGTTTTTATCCATATTTGTCATAACCGTATGTAAAATTAAATACACTCTTCCTTTTAAATTTTTAATGCTCGACGCGAGGCTAAAAATGGTCCTTTGGCATTGAATTATTTTGCTTGCTTGTGACTGGAATAGGACTCGCTGGTTCTTTTATCCACTCACAAAATCATAATATGAATAGATTCTTTTACAAAAAAACTTTTTCTGAAGTACTTTAGAAGTGCTCCCGACCTTTCACGTACTAGACTCTCGAATAATGTGATAGTACGAAATTCACTCATCCATCATCCACTCGGGTCTCCAAATGGGTACTATGATCAATGTTGGCTGAAATCAGCCAAGGATGGATGGCATAAACCATAATTAAGGTTCAGTAAACAACCACTTTTCCTTCCAACTTTTTGTATCAACATCGAACGGTCGTGAAAGTTTGCGTAGTCAATTACCCCGTACCAATTATAATTGAAAGGGGTATCGGTAATATTTCTTTCAATACCTAAGTAATTGGTCGTTACAGAAATTGAAGTACTAGGCGGTTTCATAATGTATCTAAGTAAGTCGTTGTATTAGGTAGGTACTTTCTGAAGCCACATAACGTAACGACTTGTAACTTATAAATATTTTACGTGTTTTCTGAATAATATTTTGATATTTCTTCGTAGTTAGATGACCTGATAGTTTGCCTGTGACAAACGGCGATGTTTTATGCGTTACATTTTCCCTATCGTATATAGAACTTTGATGATATTGTATTAAGCCTCAATCTCGTTCAAAATCATTATGCGTGCAGTACATTTGCGTATACGCAATAAGCATTCGTGTTCCATTTTCAAAATACAGCGAAACATGAACGTTGTTCGCACAAGCTCGTATGGTTGAAAGCTTCGTCACATTCATACCTACTCCGCGTTGCATCCAAATTTTCGAATACAAATGTCCTTGTTAAATCATGAAGGCCTACCTACATCCAATTCCAGAATGAACACGTGTTTCGAGAGTAGTTGAGAATGATTAAAAACCGAGTTTTCTGCTTTTAAAGGATAAAACACATTCCTATCTTAAACTTTCATTATTAACCAAGTCTTTTCTAATAGTTTTCCATTTTTCGAATAGCTAGTCTAATTTAATGATAATACGAGTATTTCTTCAATAGAGCATAAAATGTCAGTCCAAATGACTATTTATTTATTAACTCACTAACACATCCTAATTGAGTCAAGGATTACCGATATACATATTAATGCCTACCTATCCATGAATCAGTAATTCACTTCTAATGTAAGTCCATCCACAACTGTATCTAAATGTTTGTATCCAGGTGTCCTATATACTCGTACAGTCCCGTATAATCTAACCACATCCCCTACACTAATCATTTCGGAGCTCACCCACATATCTATGTTGAAAGTAAATACCCGTGTGCCCACTACTTAAATAGAACCGAATTACGTACAGGAATGCATCGCATTTTGAAAGGCCTGCTCACCTCATGTGTGGCATGCCACGTGCAATAATCAACAAATGGGAAAACATCTGACATTTGCAGTCCAATTTCCAGTTGTATGCTAGCCTATTTTCGTCATTATCGATCAGCTCGAACTCGCGGCAAGCTTCATAAAAAAGTAATACGTAATTACCCGTTTCCTTTGGCATTTGTGTTATAACGTATTTATTTATTGTAACGGTAGGTATACCATCAATTAGGCGTTTAGTTACTTCGTGTATTGTTGTGGGACCTACTTTTGTTCCTTTGTTGACGTTAGCCAAATTGTTTTAGCTTTCTGCCGTTATAGGTTTCAATTATGACTCAATTAAAGCCCATAGTTAAAAATACTTGTCCGAACTCTGTCTAGAGATTGGCACCTACAACTCAGACTAAATAAAAAACCAAGACAGAGCGCTGTCAACAGTGACGTGAAGCCGGTTTCGTAAACATGTGTGCTCATATTTTGGTGTAGTTTGATTGCAAATGGTTGTCAATGTGTGCGTTTAAGCGTGTACGCACAGAGCGTTGGTGTAGTTTTGGCATGCTTCACTGTATTGTTCGCAGCGCTCTGTCTTGGTTTTTTATTTGGTCTGAGACCTACAATAAAAGATTTTTTCATAACTACGAGTATATTTTTACCACAGCTTCTCCCCTACAAAAAACGTGTGCGGTCGGTGGACTCCCGTCAGGAACTAAGTGGCTACTTGGATCTTGGATTTACATTTTGACCTTACGAACGGCTTTGACACCCTCGAAAACTATGAAAACGACACCTGATGACGAACTTCAAATCCCAGCCACTGTCTTGGATTTTCATTTTGACTAAATTCACACTTTCTCTCTCTCGTGCATGCAGTTTACAAGGCCCAAGTGTTCAACTTTATCCCACGACACTGTTATCACTTTACTCTTTTCTTGTGTTTTTTCTGCCAGCGTTCTCTCTCTCTCATTCTTTCTCTTTGAATTAGAAGAAGGCAGTCGCAAGTATTAAACACTTTTTGCGCGACGATTTCTGCCAGTTTCAAAGCCGCGTTTAAGAACTTCGTTCCAAAAAGCTGTTACGTATGTGCACAACTCAGTCCTACCGTATCCTATCAAGACGACCCATTGAGGCATACAAAGTTAATTAAAACCTTACTTCTAAATTCAGGTAAGGTCCTACGGAACTCATTTATCACTCTTTACTTTGATTAATTAGTTGTTCTAGGATGTTATAAGCTTACAGGTGAATCTTACTGCAAACCCACCCTTTATAAGCCCTTACCCTATTTTGAATGACATCAACAAGACAGGCCTATTCTTATCCCATTTCTCATTCAAATGATAACTGAATACGTACATCATTTATCCATTTATATACAGAACACGTATTTACATAGATTGCCTAGGCCACTACTTGTGATCTTAATCTGAAGTGTAATGTATTACTACAGGAGTAGCTACGTATCTTGCATTGATAACATTAGGTGCCTCATCCATTACCTACGTGGTGGAACGGGTCTTAGCTTTTTCTGAGGCTGTGTGCAGACTTTCGATTGATTGTCTTTATTCAGACTATCGCTACATGAAAACAATTTTAGGGCACACACTCGCAACAATACAGTTTGATTGACAACTTGCCGTAAACAGAACAGTTTTGACTCTAGTGTGCACACTGTCTAATAAAGTAAGGCTAAAAAACAAGTATTTTTATTTTGTCTTTTAACCACGGCCTTACTGGAGAAGTTGAGGCTAAGTAAAGAAAGTCTAGAACAGGATGGATATTAAAATAATCACCGCAGGACTTGCCACTTAATTAGTGGCCAGGTAGTGTCTGCTTGCAGAATTTATTATGGAACTGCTTAAGTCAGGTTTTCTTTAGTGTTACAGTAGTCAGAGATCAAACTGCAGTGTTCCACTGTGAAAATGAGTTCCGCAAAATTATTGGTCGTAAAACTTGCTAAAGCAGACTGGCTGAATAACAATGAAGAGCATTATTATCTATGTTCAAATTCTCATTTACTGGCCTTTGGTTAAGCCAGCATAACTTTAGAAATATTAAACCAATTTTAATTAAACAAAGCTTATACCTAATATGACCGAACAATGCAGCGCCAAAATTGGCTGCGTGGTTATCAAGTTCGGAATATTGTGTAAAGTTATAATAACAAAATAAAGTAACTAGTTTGCATTTTAGAATTTGCTAAAATACTCGTGTTTGTGAACCATATTATTGCGGCCTGAAGTAAACTGTGCTGAAATAAAAAAAATGGGATTTTAGACTGTAGGTCGGGCTTATTGTTGATTCGCACGAATTGACTCGCCGAAACGGGTGGATAGACACTTTTTTTTTTTGAGCCGATGCGCATGATTTTAATTTATTTGTAGGGGAATTGATTTTATTCATACTTAACATTCACAAACTATTTAGTACTTCGTCCTCATCATATAAATGAAGTATAAGAGATCAACAAACTTACTATTTAAATTGCATGACGTTTTTAAATAAAAAGGCAGTGTACCAAGAAATATCGTGCAAAGTATTCTTAGACTGTGACCGACTTATCAATGCATTATAAAATATTACTTACATTTGAATTATTGAAGCCAACATGCTCCTTATCCAAAGGCCTAGTTTATACAGCGTGTGATGAAAATAAATACACATAAAGTATTCTAAAATTAGATTATCATGTTCATTCCACTGTGAGGTTTGCGTGGTGAATATGTAACCTCGTACCTACTGTTGACAGTTTCAAGGCATTTACACTGTACCACGATATTAATAGGCTGTGGTTTATAGAAAATCGGAAAAGGGAAAATATATACAGGGTAGAAATAAAAATATATTCGGCATGGGTCGCTTCTCATCAATCATTTGTACACGGGTAGATGATGTATTTGGAGAGGCTGTATATCCATCAGTTGAGAAGGTTGGTTAGCTGCTGTTTATAAAAAGAAAGGGATAATATTTTGTACAGAAAAATCTCGATAAATCCAAAACCGACCAAGTGCGAGTCGGACTCGCGCACACAGGGTTCCGTACCATTATCTATAAAAACGGCAAAAAATCAAGTTTTTTGTATGGGAGCCCCCATTTATTTTATTCTGTTTTTTAGTATTTGTTGTTCAGCAACAGAAATACATCATCTGTGAAAATTTTATCTCTCTAACTATCACGCTTCATGAGATACAGCCTGGTGACAGACGGAAAGAGATAGACGGACGAACAGCGGAGTCTTATAAGTAGGGTCCCGTTCTAGCCTTTGGGTTCCCGACCCTAAAAAGCATACAAAGGAAATATTTTTTCTACGTCAGGAATTTCAGAGATGTAGTTTCGTTTTCTTCTAGTATTTAACCCCCACGAAATGTTGTTGAAATCAGTCCTAAAAGTAGTTGTGGGCGTTAAGCCAACTACCTGTCGCCTCCTACACTTTATTGCAGTTTAAACACTATAAGTCAGACCTGTCCTCTACAGTAACTTTGCGGTTTTTCTTCCTCAAATTGTGAGGATGCTCTTAAAAAAATCAAGATTTCTTTAAGAGCATCCTTTTTTTTTGGTGAACACCGACAAACGACTTTGATTCTTTTGAAGACAAGTGAAGGGAAAGTCGGTTTTCTGATCGTTAGGTGTACGTCATTTATGGGATATTGTGTAGATGTGTGTATGTGGATGGTTGTCAATGACTATCATCGTACTTTGATGTTTTGTAACTTGAACAAGGATTTTCATTGATTAGAATCGTTTATGAAAGTGTGGGTTCATATACAATCGATACGGAATGGTGCTTATATATGTGAAAAACATTTACCCGCCTATTCATAAAAGATGCTTAAAGATATGTATGTAGGAATGATTAGCGCCTGTTTAACCATGTACATTTTTAACGTTTAAACGTATCTTAACTTTAAGCAACGTTAATGAATAAGAAGGTTAGTTATTATTAAAATAAAAATCATGAGGTACCTATACTTTTGGTACGCTGGCTGTACTTAATTGCTGGCACAATTTTATATGATTCATTTTTATATGATCATGTTCTGCATCTACAACACATAACCTAACCTAACTTTTTTTTCTTTATGTAACTTGCCTCTCATATAAGCGACTTCTTGGTAAATTGGATTTAGTAAAAATATTTAGAAGACTATGGGTAAATTATTGTGTTTTTCCGTAGAATCATTATTCCCAATTTCCACAAGAACCTAACATACGTAAGCTATTAGTATTCATTCCCCTTCTGACGTATTACGAAGTATTTTTCCAATAGTCCAATAATCCTTGTAATGTGCCAAAATCCAGAGGTAGTTTATCTTAATATCATTGGCTTCACAGTTAGTCCTTCATCTTTATTATTTTCGGCTGCCAAGAGGTACAAGTAGGTATTTTGTGTTCCTACAGATAAGATATGTTTATTTTGTTTTTTTTTTCAACACAGAAGTCTGTGCTTCGTTCAAAGGCGAACAAGCAAAA
Source organism: Lithophane socia (assembly GCA_947522985.1). Classification (NCBI taxonomy): domain Eukaryota; kingdom Metazoa; phylum Arthropoda; class Insecta; order Lepidoptera; family Noctuidae; genus Lithophane; species Lithophane socia. Next base: position 7,793,579 of record OX383267.1, read on the forward strand.
AAAATACGAATTAAGACCTAAAAAATAGTCCAAATAGTCAATTCACAAATCGAATTAGAACTTTTTGCTAATTCCAGGTAACATGAACTTTTGCATTGATTTAAATACAAATAATCACCACGTTTTCGCTATAGTACTTTCCACTGACAAGTATTAGTCCTTGCACAGTTATTTTAATTCTGATTTATTAATACTGTCAAAGTCACAGCGACCTTTCTATTCTATTAAAATTTTCTTTATGGACATGGTGCCGATGCCGACAATTCTGCCAATGTCTGATGTGTGACGCACACAGTGATCTTTAATGAAATCACATTAAGGTTGACGTTGGGTTGCAACTGACTATCAGTCTCTCAAAGTCACAGTGATCCTTATTCGCATAACAATAAGGTTGCTATTAGGTTTCTGCTGTCAGAGGTAAAATTAATTGTGAAAGAACTGTAACGTCATATTTCCAAATACAGATTTAGGTATATTCTAGCAACATCGCAAAATGAACCTACATCGCTTCTATAACACATTCCTGTACAATAAATATGTATTTTCCTTTTAGAATATGGAAATTATGCATGCTAAAATTATTACAACGTTAATTACAACCAAAATTATAGCAGTAATTAATCACGGCTTGTTTACCATACAATTACAAGTTCAATTTTCTGTTTAAATACTACCTCTCCCCAAAATTCGAACGATAAAAACCATTGGCAATAATAATTTTCAACGCTTGGCTTAAAACGCCGCGGTGAGCGGTGAAATTGTCTTTTTATAACTGTCATAATTTTCCAAAACATTTGCTCATAACTTGGGATAGCTACTTTTTGCTTAAAGTAGGGAAAAAAAATACAGTATTTTTAATATTACCATTTTTTCCAGTTCTTATTTTTAGTCTTTACAAACCTGGATTTTAGAACTTGAAAAACGTTATTGATTGATGTTACATCGACTTAATCTGACATTTCACTCACACACAAACATTAGCCCAATTGTCAACTCAATTCACACACAATATTATCTCTGTTAAGGATCAAAGTCATCAGTGTTTGCCAACACTCATAGCCTGCGTCAGCATTTCCTATCTCGGCCATTTGTATTCAAGTCCTGCTTCAATCCCCGATATGTCGTCACCTGAGTAGACGAGCAACTCAATCCTATTTGGGCGCAACAAAATACATTTGTCAGCATAATGTATATCCGCGTTGAGTTCGGAAACAATGTATTTCTTACTTACGACGTTTTCAATTATTTTATTTATAGTGGTCGTAAAATCAGATACGTGCTTTGACGTGGCGTTTTGAACGTTGTAGTTAACCTAACAGCAATAAAATAGGTATTCAGTTGTAGATAAAATAATATCCATCTGTATCTTTACAAAATTCCCAACGAATACGACGTTCATTTACATGTCCTCAAGAGTACGAGACCATGCGTATCTAAACGTAAAATGTTTATGTGTAATAACAAAAAAAGTTTTCAAAAGTTTTGACGGGAAACGAAAAAGTTATCCAACGTGTTATGAATTTTGAATGAGTGAAATGAATGAATGTGCTTACTCCAAAAATAAAGACAAAAATATTCGCGTTCCGTTTTTGCTCCAACGTTTCTAATTTCGTTTTGTTTATTTGCACAAAGCTATCTAAAGTTAGTTTCTATAGTGTGGTTGTTTTGGTGAAAATGTTGTTGTAGCAAATGGCTGTTGTTGAATAGAATTGTTTTGTTATTACGTTATTTAAAGAGGTTATTTTAATATAGCAACGTAATGAACGGGTTCACGTTGATTTTTATATTAGTATCGAAAAAAAAGGAACGGAATTTTAAAAGTAAGAACTGTATTCTGAGCACATGGAGCGATGTGATAATAAAGTTTTTCCTTAATCATGGTAATAGTAAAAATAGTAAGCTACCATTCCTACCTATCCCATCTTTATTCTCTCCGATATTTCATCTAGGAAAGAGTAAACGGGTAGTTTCAGCGAGGACAGTTTATACGAATGGTGCTATTACGATCGGATCACCCAAGTTTAACCGAATTGGCGACGTGATACCGCAGATCTATTCGATATTACTGTTGGGCTTCGGTGAACGCATTTTCGAGAAATGCTTATTACGGTAGCCAAACTACTGCTGAGTTCGAGAAGTAAATAATTTTCTTTGGTAGCAATTAAGTAGCGTATGTAAATAAGTCATTACGCATGAAATTGTTTGCCCTATATTTTCCAGAATTAATTGCTAGAAGCTAGATATGTAAAATTAATGTGCACTGAAGTGGAAAATATTAAGTTTTGATTGGGAATTCGAAATAAAATACTTTCAACCGCAAACATCGAAATTGGAAATTGTAATATCATTGGAAAAAATGCCGTATATTCTGATATTACAAAATTAAATGAAAATGTGGAACCTCAATTTTATTTTGTATACAAAAAGCCTGCTGTCTTTATAAATGAGCTGCAAATTTCATATTGGTCCCACGATTATTTAAGTTAGTAGAAAAATAAGCTTTCGTCGCAAAATCATCTATGTACCTACTGCAATATGCATAAAACCTTTCGTTATTCTTGAAATGAAATTATAAAAACTCCGAGCGCAAACCTTACCACAATTTTCGCTTACAATGTTTTCACTTAGGTACAGTAACTGGCCGTTTTTGCATGCATTATAAGCTTCACAGTTCACGAGTCGCCGTTTAATTAAAATATTCATACCAGACGTTGTTAGACGTATTTTGAATACATCATAAAAGTTCATAAAGTTTAATAAAGCAGTATACACGCAATGATCCAGGTTTATCGTGTTACAACCAGATTAGTTTAAGCTTCTACACATCAGCGTCACGCGTGGTCGATTTGAACGTCTAGACGCATGAATTGGCTAATTTGAGGATTCTGTCACCCTTATCATCGGGCCAACATGACGGAAACAGACGCTTCGGTGAATACAAACCTGCCAAATGGTATACAATATGGTTTTGAAGGAATTCAATTAACATTACACATTGTTTGTTTATGTTATTACGGATATAATTGCACTCCTAATCAACGAACTCATAGCAACTTAAACTAATAAAACCAACAAAATAAAATCTTTCGAAGATATGCATTTGCAGATAAATTGCCCCAATTAGATTAAGCTAATGGACGCCAGGAAAACATTATTTAACCCAAAGCGGAACCCAGAATGCATACACGTTGATAATAAATCTAATTAGCTGCCGGCAGAAACATGCTGCTCACAAAAGAAAAGAGCTATTTAGGAAATTGTAGTACGTCATTACTCTGTCCTTGCTTCTCCCACCGTTGCCTTGGGCGAACTGAAGTATCCTGAAAATTTTAATTACGCACAAACATGTCTTACTAACTAGGAGTTGGGTTAGGCACGCAATTTTATTTGCGTAATTTCTCAAAAATGTTTTTGTGCCCACTTAATTGGAGCTCCAAGAGTTTAGTAAGTATTTCTCATTAGTCACGCAATAATTGCGCGAATAAAATATAGTACGTATTTAACCTTGGTCAAATAAATGCATCTTCTAAAAGCGTAACACATGAATGGAGGGACTTAGTTGAGTACAACCATTTTCATTGTAGGTTTCTTCGACATTTCCATAAAGCGTCATTTTATTAATCTCGGGTCAAGGATATGACGGTATTTCCTCGAGGGCAGCCTTATGTTTCGGAGGATAACGGACATTGTTATGTTAAGAAGGGTAAACGGTTATGAGTTCAAAAATATAACACAACTCGTGTATCTTAAGTTTTACGAGGAGCTTTACGGTTGAATACAACATAGTCTTAAACGAAAAGTTTCCGAGCGCGGAATATTTATTTCTGAATTTGTATGAAGTCCACATTTATTAATGCGAGATGAGACATCGTGGATTGAAATAAACATGTTAAATATAGACCTGAATCAAAACATTAATATCGCAAAACTGATTTTAGAAGCCCACCGAACTCAACAGTTCGGTTTTAATGTAACATGCGACAGTGTACATTTCGGATTGAGATTTCAATTTTGGTGGTTTCCAACAATTTGCTGACAGTGTATTTCGGTGTATTTCAGCTGCGGAAGCCGGTGTCGACGCTCTCTATCCCGGGCGCGATGAAGGCGTACTCGGGGGGAGGGAGGGACGCGGGTGGTGAGGAAGCCGGCGTCGCACTCGTCGGCGTGCACAGCGAGTACCCGCGCTTCGGCGAAGAACGGGCGCTTGGCGGCGGCACGTACAAGGGAGGGGGGACAGCTAAGCACAAACCCAATATAGGATATAGGTTAGTGTCCAATGCTCTAGCTGTAATTGGAGTGGATGTGCGTGATGTTTTTATATTGAGTTAAATGTACCTGAGATCAAATGTTCAGACGTGATGGGGAGAAGTTGTCGCGAGGATATTGGGTTATCCTGGGCTAAATTGTGTTTTTTCAATAAGGTTTGCTACCGATTCACAAAGTGTCTGATTCAGAATGTGTCAGTAGAATTTTTAAACAATTTCGAAAATAAATTAATTTTCTAAAGATCAAATTCAACAATAATTTTGCATTGTTTAGATCAGTATTTACAAACAAAACTTTAAATTGCTATTCAAATAAAATATTCAACAAGGTCTTCCACCGATGTCGTGAATTTCAAAGAATTCAAAGAAAGTCTTAAATCGTGAAGTTTTGAACACAGTAAGAGTTTTCCAAGAGTCGATCAATGAAATGATAATGAAGCAGACAAAGTTGGCACTTCAGTATAATTGGAGAGCGTCTTTGTAAGATCACACAATGCTGAGCTATCCATTCTAGCATGTGGATTCGTGTTTACCTTGGGAACTAAGACCGAGAAGTTTTTTTTATTATTCTGTTTAGTTCTTTGTAGACTTATCTTATTCTCTAATATACACAAGAATTACAATATCAATAAAACAATATTATAACATTATTAGAACGGCAGCAGTACCAAGGCACAGGATTAACCCAGAATTGGGTATTCTGACAGTAAATCTCAGTGCGATAAAGAGATTTCTAAATGAGGACAGTAAATAACTGCTAGCTGCTAAATTTATATTTAATACGACAGTTGATAAATCTGTTTAGCCTTTTCCCAACTATGTTATGGTTGGGTTCCAGTCTAACCAGGTGCAGCTGAATACCAGTATATTAGGTACATGTAGCGACTCCCTATCTGTCCTCCACAACCCAGTAACTGGGTAAATACGATACCCCTTGGTTGTCTGAATTTCGGGGTTCTGACGACCCGAAATGAATGTCAAAGATCCACGAATGACAACCTGGACCAATGGCTGAAAGTGCTTTCCGAGGCATGGAGGAGTCTCGGTGGTGAGGAAATTTCTCTCTGATGTTAAAAACTATAATCAGTTTAAATCTAATGGTTGGTCCTAGTGGTCGCAACCGCTACTACTCAGCACGAGGTTCTGGGTTCGTTTCCCGGGTCGGGCCAAGTGTTATTGTATGGTTCTCAGTAGCAGCCCGGAGTCTGGATTTCTACCCAGGTGAGGGCTATTGCCCTCACCTGGGTAGAAATTCAGACTCCGGGCTCATCCCCTATTTCATGGGACTTAAAAATAACTGGCGAAATGTAGGTATACTATTAGGTACTCCTCTGCTGAACTCTTCGGTCGTGATCTTATTTTTTATTAACCATTAATGTCCCACTGCTGGGAAAAGACGTCGCTACTCTCTTTCCACCTCTCTCTGTCAGAGCTGCCAAGGACCAATCTTTATTGAAGGAGTAGGTACAGCTCATTCCGCCATCTCCGTCTAGGCCCGCCGCGATGTCGTTTTCGGGCGTGATGTGTTATGTTATTATTATAAACCTACCCATCATTCATATTCTCGTTTCGTACTCGATAAAGATCTCGAAATACATGGGCCAATTGAATTTGAAACGCTAATTAACACCATGTAGTTTCCGAAACGTTCGTTGCTCAGCAAAATAACAGGCTTAAAAAATCCAATTTGCAATGTTTCGTGAACGTTCGACTAAATATCGACTACGACACGTTTCGTGTTCTTCATTTGGTTGTTTGTTTTTTAACTCGAAACGTACGCATTTAATTTGCTTTGTTTGTTTTTTAGACAGAGTCAAAACAGTTCTGTCTGCAGAGTTTTGACTTGTGTCAGATAATTTTTTTCAGTAGATTTTTGGCTTTTACTATCTAATACTGTTTCATTCTTTATAACGAGCGAGTCTTTGTAACGAAAATATAGCGTTGATTCAAGTTTGCGCATAGCATTGAAATGAAAAAGTATGCAACAGAAAAGCGCGTAGCTGTTAATTACATTTATCAGCGAATATACAGGGTCCAAATAAATTATGTAACGAAACTCCACAGACGGTATCGATATCTAAACATGATAAAATGAAAATAAATAAATTTGATGAGTTTTTTGGTCATCAACACAATTAGAGCTGGTAGTCCCTTGTAATAACATTACTTAAAATTTATTTTTTGTGTAAACTTTACAAACGTGCTGGGCACCGATATCTAAACAGGACTTTAACAAAAAACAGGTTTTCTTGACTCACACATCAACGCTCTTTGACCCCAAAAAAATCAAATCTATATTTTTTGTTACTTTGTCGTGTTTAGATAAATCAATACCCATCACGTCTACGGAGTTCCACTAGGTATAAAGACCATGTATTATAAATGCGAAAATTATCCATAATATTTTAATAAATTCGCAAGTAAATCTTCTCTAATCCATCCATAACCGTGGAATGAATTTGTATGGATTTTGTCTCACAGGCTAGACCATGACCTTGAACTTGGTTGGGACATAGGAAATTATTTATCCCAGTGGTGGGATAATTTTCGATATCCACGGGTGAAGCCGCGGACAAAAGCTAGGTATGATCAAAAAGTTTCACCTGAAAAGTCCTAGCGCTCAATTTCACAATGTAAATTTAGCCACACATCACTCACGATCAGATCAACCACGATTCCGAACCGCAAACCTGGGAAAGATTTATACACCCACCATTTTGGTCCGATTTCAATATGAAATTTCCATTTCACAGTGGACGAACGTTCGCTTTGAAACGCAGTGTGTAAACACAACTTGAGAGTAAAGTAAATATGGATAGGTATCAATATTTAAAGTTAAACAAAATGGACTGCACTTCAAAAGTTTAGGGTTTATGCAGCATTTGATGCTTTTTGGTGAGTCAAACATTTGATCATAGTGTTAGATAAAGTAAATCGGAAGTTTGGATGACATTTCAGTAGTTTTGGTTTTGTCAGGTAAATTCTGTTTAAAAGAATTTCATATGCGCTTTTTTATTATACAACTAGCTGTTTCTCGCGACTGGTCTGCGATCCAGGATGAAAAGTAACCTATGTCCTTCTCCGGGTCATGATCTACCCATGTGGCAAATTTTATCCAAAACCGTTCAGAGATTTTAGCGTGAAAGTCTAACAATAAGCAAACTTTCGCATTTATTGATGATAATAATATAAATTATAATTATTATATTATTGTTTATATTTTAACATTTATTGTCCACTAATTAAGTAATTCCTTTAAAACAAAACATACTATAGAATTGCAATTCAAGGCAACGACTTTATCCATATTAATAACACATCATCTGCCAAAGAAAATTTTACGAGCAATATAAACGGAATCCTTACGCCATTCGTAAAATGCGACCAATAAAACCACCATAAATACAACATATCATTATTATGGCGTACTCCATTGTTTCGCCGATATCGAATCCTACTATTTTCATTAAGTCTCTTGGGTTATATAAAACCAATAAGCGGTGTAATAAAGCTGGGGTCAATCTTTGGTCGAAAGCCGACGAGTTCATTCTCCTGAGACTGGAATACATAATCGACGTATCATCCTACGTGGACCAGTCCTACATGTGTAAGCACAATGTAGACATGACAAAATAAGTGGTTTTCTTCAGAACAATGGCCGGCTACGTGGTACTATTCAGCTGAATTGAGACATAACTGTGTTATGGTGATAATTTCGTTTGCAACAGTTAAAGGGTGGAACGCATAACGACTGACTATAAAGTTATCGTAAAGAGTTATTTGTGAGTTTATTATTTTAGGTAAAAATTAAATCACTTGTATTGCATCTTCTTTTCTTGGGTATAGAACTTGGTTAAGGGAATGGTTTGTTCGACGCTCTCTTTAGAGCACAGATACATTTTGACGAGACCTTAAGTGAGTGAAAAGTAATTTTTATTAGTTTCCACTTTTCACTTTAAGATTTATTTACAATCAGAACTCTCAGATTTAAAAAGAATCGTTACACAGCTTCCGAATAATAAAAACTCTGGCAAAATCGATTCAGCCGTTTTTGAGGGGCGCCACGATCGAGTCAAACGCGATAAAAATTCAATAAAGTGGAAATCTCCTCAAATAACTGCTTTGAATCCAGTTCGCAAAATATTTTCATTGTGCTTATTCGTACTATCCCTATCATAAATTCAATTAATGATTGGTTTAAAAATAATATTTAAATGTCATTTCATTTACTCATTGAGTTTGTTTATCCTGTGCAGAATTATTTTGTGTTTACAATTCATACGGAACTGTTTACGTTAACATTATTATAATTGAATATACTTGTAATATTTTAACATAAATTACGAAATCCTTTATAATATTTTGCAAAATAATCGGATTCATCGGTCATTTAATTTAATGTTTTTGTTTACTTTTATGAAATGAATGCTGCCATTACCTACATGTTGTTCGTTCCTAATATTTAGCTTTATGCCAAATGTCTTTTTTATCAACAGCAAATACTAATAATAATTATCCTCTATAGAAAAGCCCATAAAAATTCAACAACACCAACGTACATTGTGTTCCAACAAAGATACGAGTGGCATACAAACCGAAATCCATTCCTAGCACTTTATATGGTAGTTTATGGGTTCCAAGCGTGCTCCTATCAGCATTGTATCAACGTACCCACGCTTTTTAGAACCTTTCGTAAATACAAACGAATATAATAATGTAAAATGAGTTTTTCACGCGACCGATTTCACCTTACTACTCAATGTTCATTAAGTTTTTTCACGTCTTCAAGTAAAATATTGTATATGTTTATTGATCATTAGTTGGAAAATTGTACAAAATTGTTTGTGTATTTCTAAAAAACGGTTTGACGTTTTCTATCAACAATGTGTGAAGGGCATTAATAACATTCTGAATGAAAGAAAAAATACTTTTCCACATTTCAAAAATTATGCAGACAAAATTCATCTTTTGAGACAATAGACATGATAATAATAGACAATAACATAGACTTCAAAGTAAATCAATAAATCAATTTTAAATCACACAAAACTCGCTTCATAAAGCGAATACAACCTAGAAACGTTTTAATAATGCCTATCAGCCTTGAACGAACGGAAATAACTTGCATCAGGGTCGCATCGATTTTGTTTGTCTTCAGAATATTTAAGTGCAGTATTTATTGATGTTATCACTATTCATTTAGCCATATTTTATTAACTACCACCATGTTTACCGTTGACGTCAACGTTTCTTCTAAGAAACTCCGAAGTCTGGTTAGAACTGTTATTACTAAGTCAATAGGACGTATTAGGTACAAATAGTAAATATATGTTAACAGAACAGAAAATGTATAGGGTTTTTTTCCTGATCTTCCCTATTATGGAGTAATCAGAGCGCCAAGCAGTAACAACGTGAGGTGCATCCACGTTGTTAGAGTCACGTACTCCAAACGTGCTAGATTTAAAGGTCACTATATTCGCAATAAGTAATTAGTTAATTAAGATGAAGATGGTACAATTTAGCTAAATATCGTTTGCGAATGTTATGGATTTATGTATGTTTTTAATAATGAACAGCAACAAGGAAACATAGAATCAAAATAACCAAATTAATTTGTGTGCCATGTCGTTCGAACCTAGAAGTTAATCCTTTCAGAGACCAATTCACTGATAAGTCAATCAGGAAGATTGCGAGGTACCAATCAATGGCCATGGGCCTTCATCAATAAAGGCTAATCCCGTGATACCGGCCGTCGGCACGGAAACTTTGATCTGAGCCAAACGAGACCTAGTTTTGGATACCGCGTAAATTTTGAAGTCCCTCTGAAATTCGACATCTCTCAACTCCGTAAAGAAATAAGTTGCCTCCATAATAAATTGAATGCAATAAATAAATTGTGCTTTCATTTTTCAGATTAGGTAGAAGAAAGGCGTTATTCGAAAAAAGGAAACGAATAAGTGATTACGCTTTAGTAATGGGAATGTTTGGTATAATAATTATGGTTATAGAAAATGAACTTGCAAGTGCTGGTGTATATACTAAGGTAAGGTTTGGTTTATAAATTGATTCCTTCGTTAGAATTCATTTGACGTTAACGTATTGCTACTTTATTTCAGGCGTCAATATATTCGCAGGCGTTGAAGACGCTTATATCAATGTCGACTGTGATTTTACTTGGCCTAATCGTCGCGTATCACGCTTTAGAAGTACAGGTAACAAATAGAACCCCACAAACTTTGCCTCTAAAAGATTCTGAGACGGAAACTTTCTTAATTAATTTCTGTCTGCTTAATGCAGCGGATCAATAAAGCAATTTCACGGAACTTCTTATAAACTTAAGACCATTCGATTTTTATTAAGAAAGTTCGGAAGTTTGAACACATGCGTCTTCAAATATTAATTTTGATAAAAATTCGTTATCTTCTTGTTTTGCGTATTTTACTTACCTTTGTTTTATTGGTTTTCAGTTATTTATGATAGACAACTGCGCTGACGACTGGCGGATAGCAATGACGTGGCAGCGGATAGCTCAAATTGGCCTCGAGCTTGCTATTTGCGCCGTGCATCCTATCCCCGGACAATATACCTTTACTTGGACCACAAAACTCGCAAACAAAGGGGGCGTCATAGGCGTAGAAGTAGTAAGTCAATTTATATTTATTTACTTATTTTGTTTATTCTAGATACGTAGATGTCACTATCATTCTATATAGCATTTTAACCTCTTTATGTTGTGTTTCAATTTACAATTAACTCATGTAAGTTTGTTGTTGGAAAACTAAGTCTAGTTGGGTATTCTTCACTTATATAGATCATGCTATGGTGTTTATTCTTGATTTCTACTTAAAATATCGTGTAGGAGTTTTAAAATAATCTTATATTTTCATCTCTAACTAGTTTAGAAATCGTAAATGAGTTTGTAGGAGACGAGTAGAAACGCTATTAAGCCGTCTTTCTTTCCTATCTAGTGTAGATAATGATTTGTGTCGTATAATTATTTTCTTTCTATTATCTAGATTCATCCTTGTGCTTTATTTGCTAACTGACGTTCATTTTTCAATTCTCTCCTTAGGGCACGATGTTTAAGCAAATTCAGGTCTGTATACATTCAGTTGAAGTGTTACCAAGTTTAAAGTGATGCTAGAGTCCTCGTTTTGAGCATGTTTCTAATTTATGTCCGAACAAAAAATTATTCTTTTTGTGTATGTGAATTTGATAAATTGGTATAGAGTGTATGTCACTGATGTTTTTCTATTACGCCGAATTACACGGTTCACTACCACCTCAATTTAGAAGAAGCAACTAAATTGAATTATTTAAACGTAAAATAAATATTTGATATCTGCCAAACCCTTAATTTATGCACTTTTTAATCATAGTGATTCGATTTAGTTGAACCGTGTAATATTGTCATTAGCATTAATATCCGTTCGGTCTTGTTTTATTTGTATGCATGTAGGAACATAATATTATGTTAGTGAGTATTGTTGAGTGACGTTGCATTTAACCAAAAACTACACGATACCTGTGGTTATGATACGGTTATCGAATGTATTTGTGACGACCTTTTACGTTGAACTAAAAACAGAAAATGATCGATTTCAAATCCGTTCTTGATTTATTAAAAAATGGGCTATTTGGCAATGATTGGTTTATTTTGGTACACATTTTGTTCTTAACGATTTGTTTGATGTGCTAAATGTTACATTATTGGGCAGACGAATATCACTTTAGCACAAAGCACATAGTTCTATTGGCTTCACAAAATTACAACTGACATCACTTGAAATGTTTATTGTACGAGTACCTACCTTAAATTCTGTGTTGAATATTTTTATGTCGGTTGCCGATTCAGGATACTCATACACCTCCTACAACATGTATTCTTACTAAGTGATTGGTTTTCTCATTCCAGGTTCCTTATGATGTCACGCTGTCTCTGCCGATGTTCTTTCGACTCTATTTAATATGCAGGGTCATGCTGCTTCACAGTAAATTATTCACGGATGCTTCGTCCAGAAGTATAGGAGCTTTAAACAGAATAAATTTTAACACTAGGTAAATATTTAAATTCTTTTAAAACTATTTTATAATTATACCTATAATTCATTTTAACACAATTTCACAGAAGTTATCCTAAATTCACCAACCCGCACTTGGCCTGCGTGGAGGATTACGGCCCACTCCCTCTCACTGAACATTTAAGGCTGATTATGCTATACTAAATCTGTCTGCCCTATCGGTCTTAAGATCCACAAGAATACCTTACTTGTTTGGTATTAAACTGTTTATGTCTGCTGCCAACTGTTGGATAATCAATTGTTTTACTAAAAGCCTTGCTTCTCCTACTTAAAATATGTATGTTGCCTGTTCACAGATTTGTCTTGAAGACACTTATGACAATTTGCCCAGGCACCGTGTTACTAGTTTTTATGGTATCTCTTTGGATAATCGCGAGCTGGACGCTTCGGCAGTGTGAAAGGTTGGTACCGTTGTTATATATGTGTTGTTGGTGACGTATCTTAATTTGCGTAATAATTATGTGTTCGAAATCTTGGGTGGGTTACTCCAATCCTGTAAAAGTATTTGGGAAGTTGATTTGCTCATTCGATTTGTTCCGATATTTTACTTTCTCATTAAAAGTCGTTCCTAATTCTCTGTCAGTATCTTCGCTTCCATCGTTTAGTTTGATGTCCACATTCTATGTTTGACTCTCAAGTTATCAAGTTTTAAGATCACCGGTGTACTGCCTATGTGGGCATGCTAATGCTTTTGTACTGTGGCGTTGTAAATATGTTTGTTTTTGCTTCTTATATCCACTGTGTTTTTGTTTTCAATGTCTACGTTAAAAGTTTTACGGAGAGTTAATGTAGCAAAGCTAGGTTCATAATCATTACAAAGATACAAGAGTTTGACTTTGACTACTTTCGCAAATTATAGCTTTTGTAAGATGTGTTGAGAACACAAGTGCTGTAATTTATATTTTGTTAGTTGATGTGTTAGATGTAGTGGATAAAACCAATCGTTGTAAAGAAAGAGGATGCTTGTTGTGATATAGTAGATTTAATTTTAATTAAAAACATGGTATCACTGTTATCCGCACAATAAGACTTTTGATATAGATACCGTGGATCTATATCATGTATTTTATAAATCTGCATTAAAAATCACAGCACGGCTTACCACAATAAATGATATTGCAAATATCGTACACAATTAAAAATTAAACAAATTATAAGAGTTTAATCACGCACAAAATGGCTCTAGGTTACAACACACTAAATGTTAGATAAAGCTTCTGACTTACCATCAACATGCACAGAACCATTGCACCTTATCATATCATGCATCAAACAAGTTACCTCTTCTTCCCGTTCGAAGCAAGTTGCTTGTAACTCTTATCACTCTTACGTGTTTTCCTTCTCTCTTCTCGCCAATCTATCTACTAAATGTTTATGTGTGTTATCATGACCTTCACCTAAGGTTTAAAATTTAATTCACGCATGGCTACAAGTATAATTATTTGGTATTCAACCCAGATATATGTTTAGATGCACGTTGTATTTAAGAATCTTTATATTCGGTATTAGTACGTACAATGTGTGTGTAGTAAGAAAGTTTTGTTTTTCCATAGGCATGACAAAAATTTCTTTTATGTATAGGAGTTCTGTATCACATTAATGTTTATCAAATTTAAAGTTGATTACTTAAATTTTAAAATAGACTTGTCCTTTCCATTGATTTTGCCACAAAAACTTTGCTTAGAGGTCCCTGTTTAAAATCTACATCTTTATGTACCTTTGAAGTTAAACTTATGTTGACTTTAGTAGAAACAACCGGTTATCTGTGGTTCTTGTCGGGCATTTTGGCTCTCAGGTTCCACGATGAAGACCATGCCAATTTGCTAAACTCAATGTGGCTGACAGCTATAACGTTCCTCTGTGTTGGCTACGGTGATATAGTCCCCAACACTTACTGCGGCCGTGGCATTACCCTCACCTGCGGTATGGTGGTATGTATGAAAACATAGTAGGATACTTTGGGTTGGTTTGACAATTTATACATCTTTCATACGTTTTGTGTGGCTAGGAGTGAACTGTACTAGGCATCGCAAGCTTTGCGACAGTTTTTAAAAATGGTAAAATTACAAAACCTTGCTTTGTCTAGGTGACACTATAATAGGTCGGTAAAGGTGAGCCATTTTATGTGTTGTTAATAACGTCACAATATGTTTGAAGCAATTTCACAGTTCAATTTTAATCAAAGTCAAACTCTTCAATTCTACACGGATTCCCTATCTCTTTTCTTTTGTTTCATCTCTTTCTACATTTAATCCACTACGCGTGTATAGGGAAAGCTATAATATAATAATAATGGCTTGCGTGTGACAAGTCAGTAGGTAGGGTTTGTGAATGAACACTTCTTTATCGAACGCTTCGAACTTTAGGGTAGACAGGTCAATGAGTAAAGCGTTGAAATTTATTAACCATTCAGGTTTCACGACGAAGAACACGCTAACCTACTGAATGCGATGTGGCTTATTGCGATTACCTTTCTCTCCGTCGGTTTTGGTGACATAGTGCCAAACACATATTGCGGCAGAGGTATTGCTGTTAGCACCGGCATTATGGTAAGTTCCTTACAAACAAACTTTATGACTGTACGTGTTGACTGACACAATTTTACTGAGCTGATGGTAATAACAATATTTATAAGAATCATTTTAATATCAATTTGGATGTCGATGTGCGCCAAATCACGCCAACACAACACTGTTGGAATGCTTTCGCCTTTATACAATGCTTTAACTTTGTTTGATGTGGAAGTCAGTCAACACTAATGTTTCAATGTACCAAACAATTCACACACCACACTAAAATGCTTCACACTCTCGAGAACTTACGCTAAGTCACAACTATTTGTCGGTGTATTCGATGTTATAAATATTTATAAAGTATATTGATGTTCACAGTTATCTGTAACACGAAATTTAATGTTTATGTTGAAATATTGTGAATGCAGTATTATATATTATATGTACACACACCTGTATTATGTCACCACTTCTGTAACTCACACTCAGTATACACAATATTTTGAATATAGGGTTACTATCGTATAATTTTATTCGTAGTTCTTGCAGGCAACAGCATTATTTGGAATACCTATATCAATAATATAAGTACGGTTTCAATATTTTTTTTAAATAAACTTACGTCCATTTCCCTGTTAAAGCCAGCTATTAGAAATTATATAATTTGTAGTATGGAATGCTTCATTTCTCCTAACTATTTCTAGCTCTCTCTTCACTTAAATATTTCACTGGATTGCACAATACGTTTGTTTTTAAAATGGCTCACTTTTCCTAAAATTATTTTCATACAGAAATGTACAATAAATCTTAATGCACCTAAAATAGTGTTTGTGTAAATGTTGATAAAGTTAAATGAGTTAATAGATGTTCTTAATGTTAAAATGGAAGTTAACGTTGAATTGATTCAGTCTTGTGCACCTATTAGATGGTAATGCACTCAAAATAACTGTCGTGTTTGATGACAACTTGTTAATTGTTTAAAACGACATGAAATTACAATAAAAGAAGGAAACCAGTGCTTTGATAAAATATTCGCGAAAACCATTTCGATAGTTAAGACATTTCCTTCTTTTATTCTACTTGCAAAGTGTTCTGCATTTTAGCACAAAAGGTTTGAATAAATATAAGCAAAATTAATAAATAATGTCAACCAAGATATAAATAGTAAATTTTAAAATATCCAAGCTATCTAAGAGGGTAACTGAGACAATAGTGGGAGATACGATTTTCAAATCGCTTTTATATCTATTTTTTTTCTATTGTGTCTGTTATCCTCAATAAATAATTTCTAATAACAATATTAAATAATCTAAAGGATAGCACATAGCTAAAAAATTATAGTTTATTTTTGATTTTTAGCCTTCAAACTTGCGTTATTGGAATGACAAATTCTTGAATGCTTCTACACGTTCGCTTGCATTTTACATTAAGGTATTCACTTAACAGGGAGCTGGATGCACAGCGTTATTAGTCGCGGTTGTTTCAAGAAAATTAGAATTAACTAGAGCCGAGAAGCACGTTCATAACTTCATGATGGACACACAACTTACTAAAAGAGTAAGTATTGCTGTGATATAAGTTCATCACAATTATTGTTAATCTAATTAACAGGGGGCGGGATGTACAGCATTATTAGTGACCGTTGCTTCGAGAAAATTAGAGTTAACTAGAGCGGAGAAACATGTCCATAACTTCATGATGGAAACCCAGCTAACGAAAAAGGTAAGGTGACTGTTACTCGAGTAACAGTTAAAGGACACTTTGAAGGTAAGACTTACCCGCTAGGTTATGCTAAAGAAAAAGTTAATAAATTAAACGATAAAGTTATTAATCTGCTTAAAATTTATGCTTGACTTGACACAGTGAGTAACACACATTAGATGAAATTAACGGTATTGCAAACTTACACAAGAGTAGCGACACTTCGCTAGAAATTAAATAAAAGAAACTAATAAATAAATAAAAGTCTAATCCTAATGTTTAATAACAATTTTGAGCTAATAAATAGCTTGAACCACAAAAAGCTTTAAAAACATTGGACACCATATTGTGATGTCATAATGTGTTTTGTTATGTTCAGAAGAAATGAATTTTCTGATCGAATATATTATGGATACTTACAGCTGAAAAATGCAGCTGCCAACGTGCTTCGGGAGACGTGGTTAATATACAAACACACGAGGCTTGTGAAACGAGTCCATCCTGGAAGAGTGAGAACGCATCAAAGAAAATTTTTGTTAGCTATTTATGCGTAAGTATTTTTTTAATAACACTACTAATATACCAATACAAACTTAGAACGGCTTAGTCTTGAGAAAGCATGGTGTCATATGAGAGACCTTTGCCCTGCACGATAATAACAGGCTGGCCTTAATTTTTAACTACTAACCAACTAATGACTTGTTTGAAGTAGTATAATTTTTTTTTCTTCAAAATTCAAGATAATATTTACGTAATTTAAACGCTAACAGTCTTAAAATAATAATTACAAATAAGATATGACTGATTTTCACATAATACTAAAACTTATACAGAAAAAATGGCAGCATGACTTTCTGATTAAATGTTGACAAATTAATAAATAACAGAAAAACCATTCATAATAACTAAGTGAAAGTGAATTAAATTTAATTTGGGAACTGATAAAAAAGGTGCCATTACATTTCAGGTTGCGGAAAGTGAAAATGGATCAAAGAAAGCTGATGGACAACGCCAACACAATAACAGATATGGCAAAGGTACGTTGAATCCCATTAATTATATTTACCGCTATTGCTACACTCATACACTCATCTAGAGGTAGAACCCTAGTTAGCACTTTAGGAATGCAAGAAATAGATTTAGTGGTAGAAGTCCTCTATGATGTTTTATAAATTTTACTGTCCCTTCTGTAAACCGAGTGTCCTTTAGAAGCAAATTTTTATATAAATATCTACACCCAACTGAATAAATTCGATATCGCATTAAAATTCAAATCATAGCATGCTACAAAATTTATTTCAAACCCATTGGCCACTTGCTTTGCGCATGCATTTCTTAGACCAAAATTATTTTGCTGAATTAGACAAAACCAATCCCGCTAAAAACGTGCATGATTTAGAATTAGAAATCACAATATTTTCCAAAAGAAATGAGGACATGCACAATATTATAGACATTCGTTTCAAACTACAGGACACACATGAGACAGACAAAGATACAGTAACTCCTACACTAACACAAACTAGTGATTAGCAACTACAGTTAATAATGAACTACAAAGCGATTGATATTAGGACCCCTTTCTCTTACAGACCCAGAACACAGTCTACGAGATTGTTTCGGACATGAGTACGAGACAAGACACCATAGAAGAGAGGCTGACTAGTTTAGAAGAAAAACTTACTTCATTACAGGTAATGAAAACTTTATTGGTTATACAGAAGATGCAACCACGGCAACAAAAGTACCTCTCAATGAAAGGTTTGAGATTAAAGGTACAAAACTTGTTCCTGGAGGTTTGTGTGGATGAATTTTGCACGATGATGGTCCCTACTTGCTATTAATAGTAGTCGTAGGGCTAGCACTAAACTTTCTATCCAAGAAATACTACTCTTTTTGTAGGTATAGATAGTGCCATCCACGAAAACGCGCCCTCCTCTTCTTCCTAATCGCTTAAAGTACAGCAATCGCGTTCAGGAAGAAGAGTGGAGCGCGTCTTCATGGATGGCACAATCTATATAGTTTTATAGCTAAAATTGAAGATTCTTTAAGGATCATGTCACTAGTAGATTTGCTTATACAAAGCGAAGATCTTAGTGCAGTGACCACTAACCCGAATGCTAGAAGTAACTACATATTAACAAAACTAGAGAATGTTACTTGTGGTGACGTGTATATAACATCTATTTCTTTGTTTCCTGTTTACTAAAGCTAACTTTACCATGTGTTTCAGGAACAAGTAAATAATTTACCAGACGTCATGGCTCGATGTCTACAGCAGTGTTGGGAACGGGCGGAGCAGAGAAGAAACTTCCTGCATCCCGACACTGCAGCAGTACCTACTCCGCCCTCATCTACTATTACGCCTTACACCAGGTAGATTTTAGATATTGTACTCTAGGTAGCTCTTAAGGCAATAAACATTCTTCTGGACTGTGAAGATTTTTATATTACAAAACAATTTTGGAAATCAATGCCCAGAAATGGATTTAATTTTGTTTTTTTTTTTTGGGATGCACCCAGCGACAGGCTACATCAAAAAGTTTTATAATGACTACCGTGTTATAATTTGTTTGAAATTTTCTGATGAAAATACCCATCATTTTCTATCTAATTTACAGGACGCTGGCAACAGCGTCACACCCGTGGCCACCAAGCCCAGTGCTGCAGCCGGCGGGGCGAACGCATTCAGCTCCCGAGAGCACCTCAACGCATTCGCCGTCGCCTGCGCAGCCGCAGCCATCTAGCCCCGCCCCACACGCGTCTCGGCCCCCTCTACCCAGCTGAGTACCGCCTTCCAACTCCGAACTCCTGTGCTGAACTCGACGAAACTCGGCGCCCGTCCTCTGACCCCCCCTTCACGACTACGCCCGAAAGAGGTTGCCGGGGAAGTTGTTTTACTACGGAAGACAGAGATTTGAAGACACTAGTTCAATGAACGCTTTGCACGAAAAATATTGAGTTATTTTGGATAAAAGCCACGATTAGCAGATTTGCTATTGTTTTTACAAAGCTCACAACGCACATACGCGAAACATAAAATGAAAAATTCAACTAACTTTTCGTAAGACCATTATATCTCATAGATTTTTCTTTCTTAATAAAATTGCAAATCAAAACGAACAATTACCATGTGAAGATTTGTATTTTTATATCGACACGAACTAAATTCGTTTATTGAAACTATTTTCGACATCTTTATCTTGCGTTGGGTGATGAACGGATCAAAGTGAAACGATTTTCTCGGCATACCAAAGGACCACGCCGCGGTGCGAGACAAGGTCAGCCGTAGTTTTCTTCGCTGTTCCCCAAAGTTTCGGATGTGCCAGACTGTTTTCTAGTGATATTGTTTAGATAGTGAAAAGAAATGAGGCGGTACGGACTTGCTGTTGTGATTATACAAATGCTTTATCGATAGACGCTTTAGCTAATTACGTTAGACGATATTTTGAATACATTATCAGCATTAGTATAGGTAGTTATTACCTACCACGTCTGTTCACGTTTTATCTGATGTTCGAGGAACCAATAACACTGTTTTATAAGCTGAGTGTGTTTTTACTAAGGTTTTTTTGTGAACGCCACCGTTATTATAACATTGAGAAGTCTTTGGAAACGAATTTAAGAGTAGTCACTTTCATGGATTTCTTGATGTAGGTACAGACACATAGCAGTAAAAATAAATGTATAGTGACTAAAGAAATAATAGTAAACACATAGATTTGCATTTATATTATGCAGTCATTAAGTAAAGTGACTGCATAGGCATTTACTGTAAAGTACACATAGTGGTCACTATAGATTGGTTTTAGTTCCTTGTGTAAGTATTTACCATTATATGGACAGTAACACGATTTGGAATAATATATCACAATGCCAGATTTAGCTATGGAATAAAAACTATACATAACTCCATCTACTTTAGAATTGTAAATGTCATCTTTGATAGTATTCGAACGGTATTTGAAATAATATTTTGTCCAAAACTATGAACACGATGATCTGACCACTTAATTTGTAATATATTTTAAGTACATAAAGACTCTATAAAACAAAGTTTTATTGAGATAAACACTAAAGTGAACTATGTTTTAGAGAGAGAATAAATGTTGAGGTCAGATTATGACTACGTATAACGTGGTTGAGCATAAGCTAAGTGTATTTCAATTTTGATTGTTCGAAAACTATCGAAGTGAGACAATTGCAAATATTCTAAGAAAAACCTGTATACACACTTTTAGATATAATAATTAGGTAAATTGAATTGTTACTACCTGCCTATTGACATGTAGATTGTAAACAATTTTTTCTAAGAATTAGACCTAAGTAAAGCTTTGTATAAG
This sequence comes from Lithophane socia, assembly GCA_947522985.1. NCBI lineage: Eukaryota > Metazoa > Arthropoda > Insecta > Lepidoptera > Noctuidae > Lithophane > Lithophane socia. Next base: position 7,814,482 of record OX383267.1, read on the forward strand.
ACATAAGATTGATGGCTGTCTAAATAGTGCCTAAAACACTACGAAATTTCGATAATTCAGTTTTATTATCTTAATAACTTATGAATGTAAATAGGTAATCTAAAATTTGAGAGCATAATATTTAGTAAATATCTGAATTTTGTAGCTGTACGAGTTGTAAGATGGGATCAATTTGTTTGTACATTTTAGTTTTAAAAGTTCCCTCCTTTATTAACGTTGTTTGGTTAGATTTCTTAAGTCTATTGAAAAAAAAACGGATTTTGCATTGAACATAAGTATCAAAACCTGTATGGATTTTGCTCAAACAAATCTGCACTGATTTTTCACAAATCAAATTCGAATAAATATACTCGTAAAATAGCTGGTAATTTGGCACGCATTTTAAACCTTGATAGAATATATACCAGTATTAAAATAGAAATACTTAGATCGAATCCAAATAGACTTAACAGCTTGGTTGCATAAGCCGATATGAATCGATAGCGGTATATGCGATGAGAGACTCATAAATACGAAAAGTTCTACTCGGTTTTGGGCTACTTATAATGTACCTTTGTCATCATCATCATCATCATCAGCCTATAGCAGTCCATTGCTGGATATATGCCTCTCCAATTGCACGCCATTCAGCTCAATTCTCGGCAGCTCTCATCCAGCTGCCACCAGCCACCCTGCGAAGATCGTCGCTTCACCTAGCCTGAGGGCGTCCGTCCTACCTTACGTTTGCCGATTCAGGAACACGTCTACCCCAACGGTCATCGGTTATACGGCTAATATGACCGGCCTATTGCCACCTACCTTTACCTACCTATACCTTTGTAAGAAGCCCAACACCTCTGCTGTTACCAAAAAAACGAAGACGTTTATGAAAATGTAATTTTCAGTGAAAATACAAAATGCACTTTTGTTCAGAACACCAATTGAAATGTTATTTGAAAGGGCGATGAGTGAAAATAAATCCTGCAATTTATAATCATTAAAGATAACTGTAAAAATTGTTTTCGTATGTTGTAATGACTGAAATATCAACCAATGTATATATGGATAAATAAAATAAGTGAGATTTCCACAGAAATAGAACCGTACGGAAATACCTAGTCTTTTTTCACCAGTATTTTATTTGTTATTATGTTCTAGTTGTAATTCACTTGGATGAGAATTCGCACGCCCCTGTAAAAGTTTCCAGATTTTTATTCACATTTTTTCAGCACGTTATTTTTCTTTGTTAGCTATAAAAAAACAATGTAAAGCAAATGCTTTGATCTGATTTAATCAATCAATGACGTGTAAAATAATAAAAAATTGTTCATAAATGCACTATTACTTTTTTTTTCTTAGGCTGAGTGAATTACATTCAGAACTACAACCTTCCGTATTTTCAGTTATTTTAAAATAGCTGTATTTAGGTAGGGTGAATAAATAATCCTATAAATTAATCGTTCGTAATATTATACAAAAAAACACCAACTAGTATATTTAGATATACGACAGATTTAGTGTAGAAATTAAAATATTTCCTGCATTATATTTATTATTAAATAATATCTTACCCATCTTATTAAAACTTTTCCTAAAATTTTTCATAACAGTGTTTTAAAAAAAATACTTTCTATATTCCCTAGTGTTGTAACTACCTCGACATTTTTACACGTCATAATTACCTACAGTTTAACTAGTAACTGCCACTTTAGGTGTTTTGCTTTGAAATCTTATTTTAACTTCTGTCCTTCCAAGCATATAATCAATAAAAATAAATTACAATTATTTAAATCACCTTTTTCTGTCTTTCCCCATATTATTTTATCGGTAGACAATTTTGAAATCCAAAACGCACAATTTAATATCTAATAAAAAAGTGGCATTTTAGTAAAACTAGGTATTTACATTATCGGTCTTTACCTACCAGTAGCCTAATGAATTGTCCCCATTATGAAGAATTTTAAAGAGTCTAGTCACTAAGATTAATTGCTTTATAGTCGGTTTTGTCTAGGACAGTTGTTCACAAAAGTGTTTGTTCTCGTACTATTTATATTTTATCAATTGAACTCTTCTATTCCTACCGACTAGAATATAATTTATACCTTTCAATGACATTTAAAAGTATAACTATACCTATCGAACACTTTTGCGAGTGAGTCCCAATTTTAGCTAAATTTCAAAGTATAAAAAAACTATTTATTTATAAATAAGAATTGACCAAAATGTTGTTTAAGAAACGTAGAATTTGTAAATAATAAGCGAAAAATCAGTAAGACATTATGTATAAAATAATAATGTAAATACCAGTTGTATTTGCGAATTTTAATGTAAATAAAGTAAAAAATAATAAAATATGGTTCCAGTAAAATTATTTTTAAATAATACGTTCAATTGTATAATGAAATTTTAAGTTGTATGCCAACGGAATGTTCTATGCGGTGCGTAAACAAAAGAAATGAAACTTTTGTGATCATTGTTGATGAAATGAAAGTGTAACTTCGATTATATGAGCTGTAGTATTTTTTAAATTGATTTTTATTTACACCCTATGCCTAAAGTTGAAAATAAAATTGATAAAGTAATCTGGTGTTTGAAATTATTTATCCAATCCCAAAAATAAATACAGAGTAGCTTGTCGTTTTGTTTAACCCTTTACGAAACAAAAATTAAAAAATAATTTAGATATCAGTAGGCATAGCTTGTCCACTCAGAAATGATGCGCCTCACTACCGCATTTTACGTACAAGGCGCAGCGCTAGGAGCGAGGCGTATCGTTATCGTAACAGATAGAAATAACAGATATTAAAAAATAACAAGTTCAAGACTGCTACCGCGGCTGTTACTGTTAATACATTATAACAATCCCCACACAGACTGTTACCACGGCTGTTACATAAATACACACTCGCACAAAGGAAGGAATATAGCGAGGTTATCAATTTCTCTCTTTCTCATTAAAGAATGACCCTTGCTGAAAAGATAAACACCTATTATTTACGTCGAAATATGTTTACTTCTCACTCTTACTTAAACTACGCTAAAAAGAGAAGCACTTAGTATTAATTATCCCTAAAACTACAGTCTTACAAAATCAAACATTTACGAAAAAGAGACTCCTAAATTAGGTCGTGTTGCCTGTTACTGTTACCATTCCTAGTCAAAACTTCGGATACGATTTTCGACTTTGAACGTAAATAAATAAAGAAGATATTCAATTAAGATTCAAATACGTATTTATCGTCCGTACAAAAATAAGAGGCTATTATTCAATAACAGATATATACGATTTTAGACTTTAAAAGAAAAGAAATAAAGAAGATAATCACTTGAGATTTTAATACGTACTTTACGTCCGTACAAGAATAACAGGCTGTTATTTAATAACAGATATTTGGATCTATTATTTTTTTGTAACAGTAACAGTCATAACAGATATCGTGTTTCACCTGTCCAGTCATAACAGATATCGTGTTTCACCCATCTCTACGCGGCGTGGACAAGATTGAGACTTTCAGATTGAACAAGCTCTAAATACCTATTGAACTGTCAGCGTACCCACGTTTATATTCTAATTGGGTGACTACAAAATTACTAGCTACACTGTATTCTTTCTTATTCAGGTCCTGTGCAATATAAAAGAGAACTTTGTTTGACGATGGCGAATAGCGTCATCTTGCGGGCAGCGACTATACAAATGCAATCGGTCTACAGATCTACGTTTTAGTGAGTGACCTACAATCAACGAAAGAGATCGCTTCTAAACTTCATGAAACAAGAAACTTCTGTCTATAAACACGTACACCAACATTTCGCCAGTTTTGATTTAAGTCTCATGCAATTAATTATAATTGTAAACTCTACGTAGATAAAAGTCAGCTATTAACGTTTGTGTTCTTACTTCTTATCTACAGCAGTGATAGCCTAATGGTGTGACCGTCGGACTGTCAAGTCCTAGGTCTCGAGTTTGAACCCAAATCACGCACTTCTGACTTTTCGGATTCATGTGCTTAGTGTACCTATAATTATTAATCACTTGCTTCAAAAATGATGAAGGAAAATATCGTGAGGAAACCGTCATGCTTGAGAGATATTTCTCGACGGCATGTGAAACCAAGTCAAAAACCCATTGGGTGTCATAAAAACTCAGACACCAGCACGCTTAGCATGACCACAATATAAACTGGTTTTGTCGACTGAAGAATAGACAAAATGACGGATAAACAATCACAATCTGTCATTTTGTATATTCTTCCGTCTACAACAGTCGTAGAAAATCCGTTTTTTATAGTTGACATGAAAGAAAGCCTACATAATTATCTCCTCATGACTATTTTTGAAATCCATAGGTACTAACGGTTCTTGTTAATATAAATATACCTAATAGATAGAAGCTCAAAAACGAGGATGGCAGTGAGCGAGAGAGAGAGCTGACTGACCAAAATGAGATAGACAGTACAAAAATTACCTCTTAGAAAAACGTGCTAGAAGTTTAAGGCAGATATATCATTCAATACCTACCCATAGGTTAAACATTATGGTGTGTAAAATTTCAGAATTTCAATAGGTAAATTGAGCGACAAATTCATCTTTTGAGCCACTTACCGGGACATTTCAATTTCACCCTTGACTTACTTTTATATCACTAAATTGCGATTTACGGTTTAACGTAAAATTATTTCAAATAAAATATTCTTATTTTAAATATAGGGTACCTTTTTAAACGTTATTTCTGATGGTAATTTTCCGCCAATATTTTCATCATGTTCATCTACATCGTGTTTCGTTATTTTTCAAGAAAAAATGTCACGGAAACCTTTTTGTAATGTGAAATACGGAAAAAAATACAAAATAATAATAATATGAAAACACTGAAGCTGAACTTAAAACAATCAATCACAGCTCTCTGATTGATAACGTTCTATAACAAAGTACTTCGTTCTGACAGACGGTTGACGACCGCTGAAGAGCTGTCAGTACTCATCACAATGCTACTATTACCCTGCGTCCTAAACGAAAGCAACTGCCGCGCGAATACGCGGTTGTTTACCTAAATAAGGCTGCGTCCTAACCAAAGCGATTATCACGTGAACACGCGACCGTCTGTCGTGTTCATTTTGTGGCGAATCCGAACGCGTGGTCGCACCGGCAGAGTGCTCCTTCCGGTTATCCGAACAAAAAGTGACATGAACGTGACGATCACGTACTCGCGCCAACGATCATTCTAAATAAAATAAATACAATCTTTATTGCAGATCACATGATCCATAACAATCACAACAATCATTTTCTTAATTTTGGTTAAGACGCGAGGTAATGACGCAAATACGTGACTTGGTTGATCACGCGAGTATGTCATAATTATAATCATATAAAGGAGCGAATTAAGCACTTTTGAGCACATAACTAGCGCGATGATACCATACTCGCGCGAACATCACTATCGGTTAGGACGCGGCCTTAGTCGTTTTCTAATACTTGAGACATGTGGATGAAAAGCTTTCAGCTCACATATTCGACTGTCCTCAGGCAAGGAGGACAACAATCAACCTATCACGTAAAGAACATAAATAACTGAAGTACCTACCTAGGTACTATTTGAAAATGTCGAGCTCCTATGAATAACAGTGAAAACATAGTCCTCGTGTGAGGTTTACGACCTTTAGCTTAGTACAAATAAAATAAATGGGGAAGAAAGAGCATTGATTAAAAAATAGAAAGGTTTAAACTTAAAGAGGTCAAAAGTTATTACCACAAAACCGTGTTTATCAGTTGTTTAACATAAACACCTTTTAAACATGACATTTGTGTGTATGGAGTTTGACGTAAGACTGGTATTAGACAAACGTTGAACAACTCTCTAAGTTTTTGTAGTAAGACCCTTAAATTACCTATGAAAAATAAGTGTAGCAATTACCTAAAGCTCGAAACAAAATAAAAATCTGAAACTTTTTGAAAGTGATTCCGAAACTAGTTTAGATTTAAATGATTTATGTTAATGCGTTTTGCTAGTAAGGGCGCAAGGGCTACTACTGATATTCGATTCCCAGGTCTGGTAATGTTTTATTAGGTGATTCCATCAGTAACGTGCAGCACAATCAGCCTGGAATCTGGATTCTTGCCCGATTGCTGGCAATCCCCTAATAAGTGTTCGATATAATAAGAATCGAAACATCAACATTCGAAATGAAATAGGGGAGACCCGATAAACCTGCTGGCTTAACCTAGACAACTGGCGATACTACACACACTCTGCCTAATCCGTCGGGGAAATTAGATGTGATATTATTGTTATTACCACAGGTAATAATTCTCGATGTTAGGTTTTTTAAACCCTCAGGCCAGATGGATCAGCGATCCTCGAAGGGGGGCTGGTACCTGCTGGATGAAAGTAACCAAGGATTATAGGTAACTAGCATGCGATTGGAGAGGCCTTTTCCTATAAAAATATGTCAGAGTAGTTCTGTCCGAGACTACGTCGACGTGAATTTTTTTGTAACATTAACACTCGACAATACTGTAGCTTGCCATTTGTGAAATAATTTTCTGAATCGGATCAGTAGTTGTTGAAGATTGCCTCTACATCTAATATTTGTCCATCCCCCAACCTGAGGATGGAAGGCGCCGCCAAGCGCGACACAGAAAGAGCTGACGAGACGACTTAGATGCGTACTGCAAGGGTTGGATCGAGGTGGCTCTGGAAAAGGATTCCTGCCCAAGGGTTTGGCGGAGGCCTTTGCTGAACAGAAAGGGCTAGCTAAAAAAAATAATTATATATTTTAGTAAGTATAGATATTAGTATAAAAGCACTAGGCAGGTAATGATAATGCACTGATAATGCACTTTATGCACATAGTAAGCTAAACTCTTGCGGGAGGACGATGAACACATTTTCTCCTGTCAAAATATTAGCTGCATAAAATTTTCCGCTCCAATCCCCAATCTCGAAGGTGACTTGTCGACTTAATGTAAATGGTCCTCCAACACTACTAATGGTCCGCAGTTAAAACCTTTGAAGTTCTTTGCAAAATGGTACCCAAGTACCTACTTACAAAGGCCAATGTGACAAAAGTTCCCAAATAATCTCCTAAAAGGACGATTGTAGGCCGATTTGGACTTTAGAATTTTAATGAAATTGCCATTATTCGTGTTCTAAAGTTTTCACAGCTTTCTGATATTCATTTCTTATTTGTCTACCATAAAAAAGGTTATAGTGAGTCAATCTTAAAGGATAGACATATGCTGTCGCGGACTTTTTTTTAGAACTTTAAAGAGGAACAATTCCATCATACATGATATTTGCGTAACTTAAACCGTTTACGCAGCGCACGCAACGGAAGCTCTCAAAAAGGAATAACTTTTTCCGTTTTTGCAACATTTTTCATTTATGCTCCGTTCCTATTAGTCGTAGCGTGATGTTATATAGCCTATATAACCTTTCTCGATAAATGGACTATCCAACACAAAAATAACTTTTCAATTCCAACCAGTAGTTCCTGAGATTAGCGCGTTCAAACAATCAAACAAACAAACTCTTCAGCTTTATAATATTAGTTTATATTAGTTTATAGTTTATAAGTATAGATAAAAAAACATAAACATAGGTGCATTGTCGTGTAGCAAGGTAACTAGGGGTTAAAGACCACAGTTGCATGTTAGCCTTCTGTTCCAAGTATTTTAACGAGCAAACACAGACATAATAATGTAAAGTCATAATAAACAGCTTTAAAAAAAGATGTGTTTACGTAAGGGTAGATACCTACTTGCAGCAGATCTGGATAATTTTTCGATTTCTTACTTAAGAAAATAAGAAAGAAAAAGGAAATCCAACAAAAACACTGTACGACAAAAACAGGAATACGCAAGAGATAAATACGAACATCATGTTTGGACATTTCCCTCAAAAGTATAATCTCACAAAGGTAAGATCCAAATCAATGAAATTACAACGACTTTTCTGGACTTCTTACGGACGACAGATGAAGGTAGGTAGAACAAAAGAACATCAAAACAAAAAAACTTAATGTAATATTCACGAGGTTTGGTGAAATATAAATACAAGTACCTTTGTACTCATATTTTAATTAAATGTCGTATCTCTATGTATTTTACTGTGTGTACATAAATAATAAAATATATAAACAATAGGTGAAAGGTGAGGTGCATTGGTAAATAGGTGAAATAAGGCTGAATCGGGAATGGATCCAGGTGCCTATCCACTATTGTTATTTCACCAAGAAACAATCTTTCATTCCATTTCATTTCGTTTATTCACTCAAAGATCTATCAAAGCTCTGAAGTACAAATAAACGGAGCGTATTTTTCACTTGATTAATCAATTCCCTAAAGTAATTAAGGTAAATAGCATTTTTGTGTAACGGCTGGAGATATTAAATGAAAAAAAGGTCAATAAAAGAATAAGTTTGAAATAAATTACTAATTTAGTCACGAATCTTTACGTTATCGTAACGAAGAACTCATGGTCTTGCTGTAAAATTGTTTTATAAAGTACAAGTACAATAAATAAGATTGTCATGTTATTAACATGTCCAAGTTCTTTATTATGATCGGAATATTTATGAAGTCTGAATATTTTTCGACAGATTTGTGTTTACGACTGCAATGTAGAGGTTGTAGCTTGCATAGCTGCTTTCCCATGAAACCACGGGTATTTTATTAGTTGATGGTATGTATAATGAGATACACAGACTAATTGATGACTAATTTGATGATGTGAAACTCTATACTGAAAAAACAAACAACAATCACTTGAAATGTCAAATTAGTCTACAAGATTAAGAGATTGATAGATTTCATTAAAAATTAAACGCCCACTTCTATATCAATATTCTGTTCTACTCGACTATCGTGTGGGCTAAATCGACATAAAAACTTAGTCAATGAAGCCACGATAGTCTACCAACTTCTCGAAAAAACAATACAACAATATTCCTACAGAAATGATTATTATAACACAAACTTGATGTTTCCTTTATAACACAAACTTGATGTTTCCTTTCCATTACATATTATAACACAAACTTGATGTTTCCTTTCCCATTGTTTGAAGGAGTTTAAAAAATAACATAATAATAGTCTTATGGGATCAAACAAAAAGTATATTATATTTTTTGATAAGGTAGTAAAATAACAAAACTTTTTTATTATGATAAACAAAGTTTCTACCAGTAAACAGAAAAATAGTAACTAGAGTGCTCGCAATATAAATCTGCGTGCGGCTAAAATCGGAAATAATAAGTATGCCGCCGTCTTGTCATTTATGTAAGGTCAAATTAAGTATAGAATATTGAATTAATTCATATTTATATAATTAATTTTATGTAAGATTTATTATTAATATAGAATTTATATTTTAAATAATAAAGGATGGAATTAAGCTCGCCAGGGCCACCAGACGTGTGCAAACTTATCTTGCGCGCACTCTACTATAAAATCAATATTTGTCTAGAATTCGAAGAAAAACCTTCGTTGAAAAGCTTTTCCTGGAAAGGCAAGGAATCGAAGCATTGGAGTCTTCAGTTGTGTACTGTTTACTCGAAGATTTAAGATGTGTCGGACCACGCCGAGTAGCAATCAGAATATACAGGGGGTATCAGAAATGCGTGGAAATATTTAAGGGTGTGGTACATACCATCAAACTGACGAACTTTCTGCATGGGACCGACATCGTAATCGAGAAATAATAATCAGCTGTCGACACAAATGTACGGCTGATCATTTTTTACACGACTACCCAAAATTGAATGTACCTAATGTTTTCAGGGTTCAAGTATTTCGCGATTACGATGTTGGTCCCATGGGAATAGTTGATCAGTTTGATGGTCGTAGTACCACACCCTTAAATTTTACCACACCTTTTTGATACAACATGCTGTAGGTATACGGGAACCTTTCAAACGTTTGTTACTACCTAGACTAGAGAACTAGAACTAGTTTGAAAAGGTGCGTCCAGACAGCGCGAGGTATGCGCAGCAAATGCATTTGTATATATGCCATACGCCTCAGCCTGACCCCGCGTTCTAATAAAAAAAATCGTTCGCGCGAATACGCGATTGTCACGTTCATTATGCCACTGATTTTTCTGTCTGTTGACAAAACCACACGTTCGGGTTGTCTGAACAAAAGGAACACAACAATCGCATACGATCGCATGGGTTAGGACGCGGCCATGGCCATGGCCATCCATCACATGGTTTGCATACCTTTAGAAGTACATGCCTTGCGCTGTCTAGACGCACCTGGATCTCCACTTACCGAACGTGGCGCAGTCGATCTTTTTTTGTTTCCTAATTTCTCCTGTTAAATTGTAATTCTTTCCCATCATTAGTTTACCAACATTTTGGAGCACCTCAGGAATTAAAATAACATTAGCAAGTATAAAATTCTCATCTTTTTTTACGTGTGTTCGTGAATGCACGAACACACGTAAAAAAAGATTTAAAAAAAGACTGCTTTATCACAAAATATTACACTTTTTATTGCACGACCCTTCGAAACCTCGTTTCCTAACGTTTCTGTCTCCATATTATGATCTCATCTTTATCCATCTCGTTTGTGCCAAGGAATATAATTTAATATGAGCACAACGCCCCTGACGTTTGTCTCAGTTTCCATTCCTCAAGGTCTTACAATACATCTAGTTATGCAATGCAGCTTCGCGTTCAAAATTTGCATAAATTGCATGTCCTGTAAGAATGGAAATGTTCACTACATTCAACACATTTATAGTCGTTTCAGTATTTGAATGCTAACGACATGGATCAGGGAAAGAAACACTGTCACATCCATATTTCATGATTGGCTCGGCTGGATGCAAAACTGAACGAGTTTGCGTTATTCATTGACATGACCAGAACTTGTTTATACAAACATGCCTCTGTTTACTAGTTTTGAAAACGGATTAAACAATTTTTTTAACCTAGCTATGATGGAACATAAAATAATTATTTTGTGAAGTGACCCGTACTGATTAAAAAAAAAACGCTGTCGCAGTCTGTGCTGACCCTTAGGTAACATAATTATAAGACTGGAGGAAACCTCCACTATTGATTTAAAAAAAATTGCTACACTTCACAATCTCACCATCACTATCATCCACTGCTGGCTACAACAATCTTACCGGTAGCCTATTTTTTCTTAATTTTTCATTGATTCAGGTACGTATCCCTCAATGTTTCAGTAAGATTGATAGCCCGATCTAAAAACCTAAATCTATCAGCATCTGCCTCTCATACGATTTAATATAAATAAATAAAAAATCTACAAATTAGTGGAAATAAATAATAAGAATTAATGACAAAAAACTAAAACTTATAAATAGCAGAATTGTGTGTGAATCAATCAACCGATCTGAAAAGTTTGATAGATATTATTACGTTTTCATAACCGTTTCTACATTATTGCACAAGTTTAGTTTATCATTTTGGTATTTTTGGGGACCTGGCGTTCGTTTTCCTTCGTCGAAAATCTATTGTGGGTTACAAAAGCTTTCTCGCGGTTATAAGGCTAAATAATCATGATAAAAAATATTAGCTACTAAAACTGTTTCACAGTAGGCGCTCCATACAAATCCAACAGATGCACAAATATGGTGTTAGATAATGAACTAACAATCATACAACCGTATTTGGTCACTTTAACGCATAAAAACAAAAGCAAATTATTCACTTATCCCGTTTGCGTCGGTCTCGTAAACAGAGTTAAATATACGGTAGGTATTTAACCCAGTACACGAGTTCACATAGGTATTCAGAAATGAAAAAAAAACATCCGTAGTTCGAAAGGCGTGTGAGTGGAAATTCCACTTCTACAATATGAGCAATTTAACGAGTGTCAATATTAAAACCCTTGTGCGATTTTCCTAGAACTTCCTTTCGCACTCCCCATTCATTGATATGTTCTATTCAAACAGTTTCAGTCGGAATGAATGTGATGTTGGATCATGAAAGAAATTGGAATGAAAACGAGTAAAGATTAATATCGGCTTGTAATTATTATTTCTCACATAAAGAGATCGCACATGAATAAAATACATAGAGCACCACGTTTGCTCTATTCGTGTTGATTATTTCAGATTTTGATGAGGTACAAAAAATACCTAGTGAAATGTATGTATCGGCGCAGCAAGTGACTTGAGGGCCAATTCTCTTACTTAAAAAAAATGTTCACATTCAAGTCGCAATATGTCAAACTTGTCAAATGTTGGTAATTGTTTGGAAATTGATGGTTCTTTTGACAGATTACGAATGCGATGCGAATATGAACGTTCTTAAAAATAAGGGAATTGCCCTACTGTCAAGTTAAGGTCTAGTTTTGTTACGAAGTTACTGTAACCACTGAAGAGGTCGGATAAGAGTGACACTGGCTAGTTACTGTCAATCTAGCAGAGCGTCGTATCGATGGTTGCGTGGCGGCTGTCTTTTGATGACACTAAGAAGGTGTCAGGGAATTTTTTATTTGGTCTAAAAAAAACTTGTTGAAATGTTGGTAAAAATTAGAGGTATTTTTAATCAAGGCTGCATCTTTTGACCGCGACTTACCGAGTTGTAGGTCATTGGTTCGAACCCATTCAGGCGCATTATTCCATCACCACTCCTCTCAAAACAGTGAAGTAAAACATCGCGAGGAAATAATTATGTCCTAGAACCAAAAAAATACTATACCAACTCGCTCTAAGCCCGCGTGGTGGATTACCTCCCACACGCTGATTATCAGAGATCGGAATAGGTAGAGTATATTTACCTAAACTTCGAGGGAGTAAGTAACTTACTAAGGGTCTGTTCACACCGAGACACGAAGCGTTGCACACTTGTTTATAATGCGATACAATATCGAATTTATTTACTACACAATAAGGTACACGCGCTGCGCAGCTTCGCGTATCTGAGTGTACTTTGACACGTGTCAACCCTCGCATTGAAATTATACCTTTTCGTGATGAAAGTAAGTTCGATAATTGTGTGAACTGACACGCAAACACTGAAAGTGCGCGCAGCGTTGCGTTGCTTCACGTCGCAGTCTGTGCTGACCCTTAGGTAACATAATTATAAGACTGGAGGAAACCTCCACTAAAATCCCGGAATGATGATAACGACTTTTTAATCCCGGAATTTAAAAATAATTCAATTATTATATATACGTAGCAAAACGGTAAAAACCCTGACTTCATCATTATCTTCACCAAAGATAATGATGAAGATTCTGATTTATTTTAATTTGTATCAACTAAAATACATCTTGTTTATTTTTACCTAATGGACGGCCCGACTGACGGAAAATAGGGTTATTTTTTGTGCTATATTTTTAAAGGGAATTTATGTTAAACTACTTTACTCTGGTTCTTTGTGTAGTGTTATAAGAAAGTTTTAATTATTCATTTGATTCGATATTTTGCTTTTTATTTAAAAAAATAAAAAGCAAAATATCGCCTACTTTTCATACTACCTTTGATTTCGGTCATTGAACGGACCGCGGGTAAATCAAACTGTTTCTTTGTCCATCAAATTAATGCGAGTACATATAGTGGAATCCGACGGTGCGCCAAATCGCGGACGGACACGGACGAGCCCGCACGACGCACCGTGGGAAGGGGTACGTGCGCGGTATCGCAGACACGTCTGTCGCCGTGCGTTCGAGATTGGGTACACACGGCTACACATCAAGCTATACATTTCCAGTTTACGCTGATCTCGCATTGTATAGGATTTCCGTACAATGCGAGGTCAGCTTATACTGGAAATGTATAGCTTGATGTGTAGCCGTGTGTACATTCCCCTTGAAATTATCGACTGGCCGCGGACGCACGCGGATCAGCCCGGACCATGGGAATCGTATCGTGCGTGGTAGCGCAGACACGTGCGCCGCGGTCCGGCCGATCCGCGGCGAGTCGGTAAACTTCAAAGGTGCGCCGTGCGGTGCGAGCCGCGAGGTATGCTCGGTTCCTGTAAAACAAAAACGAATCGTTTTCTTTACCAATGATTATGTATTTTTTTTGTATGTTTTTTACGCCATTACTCCGCCAATTATGAATTGATTTGATGATTCTTTTTTTGTTTAGTAGGTCATAGGTGTACTTCAGAGGTGGTCCAATATAAATTTTATTAAGTTTGCTTGGCTAGTTTTTGAGCTAGCTTCAATAGTACGGATTTTGCCACTTAGCCTATGTTGATGCATGATGTTATAATAAGTTCCAGTCACTGTTATTTACATTTTCAGGTAAAGGTATTCGAATTTGTGTGGGGTAGGTACTACAACTAAAAAGAGAAAAAAAGCAAAAAAAAAAACAACCAACTTCTAAAAAAAACAACACATAAATAGATTCGTAAGTAAGCAAATTTTTTGACATGGGCATTTTTGGATTTTTACACAAACTGTTAAATATCCCCTCTGTGTTCTAGTGGTAAGACATCTCAGACCCAGAGGTCCCGGGTTCGATTCCAAACAAATTAATTACGTAGGTACTTGTTAATTACAGCGTAGGTATAATGGTAGCTTGATGAATCTTCGTTCAATGTGTGTTCGGCGCCGCCTCAAAATTTGTTACTTCAATTAGTTTAGGAGGGCTTTTACTAAGAGGTTTATTTTTTATTTTTCGCTTTTGAGTTACCATTTATTAATGTGGCTCAAATCTACTACCTACCTAATTAAGCTCAAACACGATGAAACTGCTGAGGAGCTCTCGCGACTGTCTTCCGTCTCCATCATCAGATCAACTCCAGGTCTGTTTGTGTCATCAGAATTATGTATGTGTGCGAAATTTCAACTGAAACGGTTCACAGTTGAAAATTCAGTAGGTGAAAAATCGATCAACCCCATTTTTTCTACGGGGTGGATTTTTTTTACACGGTGGAGCATATAACACGTTGGAGCATACGGTGGAGGTCTGCCCTGCTTGGGCGGAGCACCGCTCTTGGAGGCGATTGGTGGCAATGACCTCTCGCTTCCGGCCCTGGTCCAGGCCATGGTACGGAGAGAGAGGGCATGGGAAGCCGTCACCTCGTTCTGCGAAGCAGTAATGCTCGCGGAGGAGGAGGCGGAACGCGTCAAGGAGACGCAAGGTAAGCGCCCTCACGCCGCTAACCGCTGCCGCAGGAGACACCCTGGGCGTCGGGAATCCCAGGTGGATTCCCGGCCACCGTAGGCGCGGGCTTGCGGATGGCGAGCAATAGGTAGCTCGCCGTCCGATAAGGACCAGGCCGGGGTCGACGTCGTGTCGTGTTCCAAACACGCCTCAAAGAGATGTCAGCACACTTGACGGGTTCCGTTAGGACCGATGCCTGCCAGGGTTGTGGAAAAGTCCGAAAGGGATACCGGGACCTTGGCAATAGGCAACTGTAGAAACACGGGTGGGTTTTACCTAGTCAGTAAAAGTCTGACACGCCCTCCCGCTCCACCCAGAGCGGGAAATGTCAATTGATGATAACCCAACATAAAAAAGGGGGTGGATTTTGGTTTTCTATTTGAAATGGGAACAGTTATCCGTGGTCATAATTTAAAAAAAAAATGTATATACGGGTCGACTTGAGAACCTCCTTTTTTTTCGTCGGTTAAAAAGTCGTGCCAGTATGTAAGAGCCTTTACAGTGACGTATGTCGTATGATAAGTTTATAATGACGTATTGTGTCGGAGACGAGCCTATTGTTGGCTTCGCTCGTCCGATGTGATCCGAAGTATTCCGAAGCGAGCCGAAAGAACTGTTAGGTCGGTGAATTGGTCGTTGACTTTTGTTCACTTTGGTGTCTCGCTCGCTCCTCGGTGAGTGAGACGTCTGCCGAGACCTGAATCCGAGACCGACTAAAGGATTGATTATTACGTTCATTAATTAATGAACGTAATAATCAATCCTTTAGTCGGTCAATAATCAATCCTTTAGTCCATACCCCCCGAAACGCCTCACGTAATTACATGAGGCGTTTCGGGGGGTATGGGGGGTTGAGTCTCGTATTTTAGTTCACTAGTTAGCGATATTTCATATTTCCATACAGTAATATTGTCAAATTAATCAAATGCCCCGTTGGCATACATGTATCCTACTCGCTTCATGCGGCTTAAATCTCTATTTTTAACAGACTTATTCAAAAAGGAGGAGGTTTACTTTACAGGCAACAAACGAAAATTGAAAAGCAAAGATACCGATTTCCGAAATTAAAGTTATTTTTCACTTTTAGTGTTTTTATGGAAGCAGTTTTTTTTTTTTTTGTGATAAGTTTTTATTACTGTTACATGAGGGCTACATCTGTGGGCAGTTTCAGTCACACAGATAGATAACGTCAACTAAATTAAAAAAATATTCTGGGAACTAAATCATTCAAAACGAAACATATCGTTATTGCAACATTTATTTCGCTGAAAGCGCGTACAGTGAAGTTATCTTGTTCGGCTAGTGTGAATAATGGAGTGGACGACCGAGCTTGTTTATGCTTTTTTAAATCTATATCTATATCTCTTAATATATATACAGTATGTTAACTAACAAACGGCGTTCCCGTTAACCTGCAATAGTATAGCGTCTATACATGCAAACAAAAATATTACCATTAAAAAAAAAATGTTTTTTTTTGTTTTTGTATAGTAAAATATTCACAAAAAATATTAAATTGTTACGGAAAATAAACTCTCTGTACACGCCCACTTGTCACACTTATTTTTCTACGTTGAAATACAAGTGTGCGTGTACAGAGTGTTTCTTTTAGGGTTAAATTTAATCGTTTTGTGACCATTTCACGACACAATTTTTTTTTTTTTTTTGAGTTGTGATATTTTTTTTAGCTTGTATACACGCTATACGCAGGTTAACGGGAACGCCCTTTGTTAGTTAACATACTGTATATATATATATCTATATGTATAGCTGCAGCGATACGTTTTCTTTCGCTATGCATTTTGGAGTGACAAAATGACTTCTAATCTCAAAGCCTACACAGACCGACACGCACCGTTGGAAGAGCATTGGTGTGCGTAGGCTTGTCCGCGTGCGTGCGTCCGCAATATCACGCACCGTCGGAAGCGCCTCGGTGCGCGGTGCGTGGCGATCTGTGGTCGTCTGCCGTCCGGGCTCGTCTGTGTCCGTCCGTGCTATGGCGCACCGTCGGATTCCACCTTTACCTTTCTAAGAAAATCTTTGAAAGAAGTTCAGTAGGTACTACTTCGTAAACCTCTTATTTCTTATGAAGATTAAATGTAGAAGTTGTAGTTGTAGTTTTAGGCGTATTTTTCCGGGAAATTGTCATAAGGTATATAACTAAGAGCTCTTATGTGCATAAACCTATTTTGATCTGTACATATTATTATATCAAGGTATATTCACGAATGTATAGAATTTATTAGTTATTAAATGTTTAGTTGTTAAATGTACAGTTAAATGATAATTACACAAAAATAAACAGACTCGATGAAAATTAGTTGCATGCCAAATTATTAATTCTATGTATTGCATAGCAATTTAAGCTAAATACAATCTCGAAACGGCTGTTTGACACTTCCCGTGACCCAAGGGCTGGCTTTTACCTTGGTCAGAGGCTAAGCATTGCCATTCAACGTGGCAATGCCGCCAGTCTCTTGGGTACACTACCAGCCGACAGCGATGCGGAGGAATTTTTCGACGCCATATTTTAGATATTAATTGTTTATTTGTACAGTTAGTTTTATATACTTAATATTAGTTAGAAAATTGTTTAGTGTTAGATAGTATATTTAATAGTAAATAAAAATCTTTTAAATAAATAATTATTTTTGTTTATTTTAATAAAAATGACATTTAGCTTAAATTGCTTAGACGTACGAGATTGGATATAAGTTTTGATAAAACTTTATCTTTTATAAAAATATTTATGATCAATTAATTATGCTGTCTTTTAGAAATATCACACAACGTTGTATCATTGATATTGATGTATGTATTTGCCAATACACATTAGGAATTATATTAGGTATAAATAAGCAGGCACTAACGAGACCAATAGAAACTGTCAAGACTTATTTAAAGTAATTGTTTTGTGTTCTGGATAAATGCACTCTTGGTATTCGATATTCGAGTTTGGTATAATGCAATTGAGGTTTTGTTTACATCAAGGGATGGAGTTTACTTTGTGTGTGAGTACTCAGTACATTACAGTCAAATTAAGCACTTTATTTATTTATCTTTTCTTTAAGCATTTATATTGGAACACAGTTTCACATTACACACTTTACCCTAGGAAAAAAAATATACTTTAGTACGGGAATGAAATCTGCGACCATTAGTGAAAAAGTCAATCACTCTGCCAGTCGAGACATCTAGAATATAATTAGTCGGTACCTAACTGAAAAAAACAAATGAAATGATGTTTATTTCTAGAAAGAAAGAGAGAAAAACTTGTCACAGAAACACATGCACAAAAAAGATAAGGGTAATCAGTAAAAATAAACAAAATAGATCTAAGTAAGATCATAAATGAAAATATCACGAGCAACAGAAATAAGTAGTTGGCAGCTGCACGTCATGACTGTGACAAAAAAAATCAAGTAATAAAAACTAAAACCCAACTACGACTGAAAAGGTATAAACAAGACACCACAGACAGACAAATTAAAAAATCCGGAGTCACACGTAATCTGTTCGATTTATGCCCTAACACGTGTGACTCCGGATTTTTAATTTGTCTGTCTGTGGTGTCTTGTTTATACCTTTTCAGTCGTAGTTGGGTTTTAGTTTTTATTACTTGATTTTTTTTAAATTCTTTTGGGGTTATAATATATATATTTTTGAAATGTGCTTATTAAGCCCTTTCATTTGATACCCAACATGGTACGATTAAACCATTTTTTTTTTTAAGTTCCTCACTTTATGTCCTCTAGAGGGCGCCATTTTTAATTTAATGTGACTTCACATAGCCTATAACCAGCGGACAGTCACGACGCTTCTAACGATACCTCATTTGTCAAATTGTATATAAGTGGTTTGGAAGATAGGAGGGAACAGATGAACATACATACATACATACATACCGGTCAAAATCATAACCCTCCTTTTTGCTTCGCCGTAGTCGGGTAAAAAGGCTTCCACTCACCATACAATAGATCTTTGAAAACTCTTTTACTCGTCAATTTTTTGGTCAATATTTTAAAAACTAGATGGCGCCACCTTTCTGACGAAACCACAATTTGAAAGGGATCTACTACCTACTTAAATCTTTCAAATTGTTGCTTCCAACAATTTATTCATGAAGTGAAAATTGTTAGAGCCTCAACGTTAAGCATCAAAGTTACAATTCAATTAACAATATCGGATACTTTAATTAATTTATTAATATTTAGCTGAACTAGCTTAATAAAGTTATAATATCTTGGTAAACAATTAATGAAGCCGCCTTTATACTCAGATATAAGATAGGTACCCTATCCTATGGTTTAATAACAAGCACTGGATTGTGACGTCTGTAATTAATTTAATTTACTTTGGACAATGACCTCATACTGGGGGCATACCAAGATACCAGATTAACCCAAAGACTGTATGAACTTTGAACAACAAATACCTTTGGACCGAAAAAGTCACCGGGTCACACGAGCAAGTTTTAATTAAGATTCTCTTTTTCAGTTCACTATTTAGAAAGTTAATTAAAAAATCTTCCTTGTAGGTTGAAAAGACTAACACACATAACACACATACCTATAACATAACACATAACCTTATCTATAATATCGTAAAAATAAACTGGTTAGGTACAATGCTACAGATTCCTGAGTGCATAACTTATGCCGCAAAGCATTTTAAACTTTTTTAAATTATACCAAAGTAAATAAATTTTGTTGATGATTGCAGCCTGTAATTTAAGCATTGAAAAGAATGCTCCAGTACCCAACCATATGTCAGCGTCCCTTTATTTCTAACAAAACCAACAGAAAGACAAAAAATCAAGTAATAAAAACTAAAACCCAACTACGACTTAAAAGGTATAAACAAGACACCACAGACAGACAAATTAAAAATCCGGAGTCACACGTGCATAAATCGAACAGATTACGTGTGACTCCGGATTTTTAATTTGTCTGTCTGTGGTGTCTTGTTTATACCTTTTAAGTCGTAGTTGGGTTTTAGTTTTTATTACTTGATTTTTTTTTAATTCTTTTGGGGTTATAATATATATATTTTTGAAATGTGCTCATTAAGCCCTTTCATTTGATACCCAACATGGTACGATTAAACCATATTTTTTTTTAAGTTCCTCACTTTATGTCCTCTAGAGGGCGCCATTTTTAATTGAATGTGACTTCACATAGCCTATAACCAGCGGACAATCACGACGCTTCTAACGATACCTCATTTGTCAATTTGTGATAAGTGGTTTGGAAGATAGGAGGGAACAGATGAACATACATACATACATACATACATACATACAAACATACATACATACATACATACCGGTCAAAATCATAACCCTCCTTTTTTCTTCACCGTAGTCGGGTAAAAATGGGATTCAATATTTATCTGAGGAACGTTGCTAAAAGATGGCTTACCTAACTAGCCATAAATAAAGAAATAATTACTTAAAGAGAGTTATTTTTAGTTTATTTATTTTGTTATTCTTTTTAGCGATACAATAAACGGTCTACTAATTACACAATTTTGTACCCAAGCTAGTTAATTGTTTATAGAAAAAAAGCAATTTTTAAGCACTTGTGTGTTATGCAATGCCTTTTTTCAACGTCAATCAGAATTTTAAAAGACACTGTCGGTCATTCAGTACAGTTTTATAGTTCTGAGGTAACACAAGTGTGGACAGAAACCGGTTCATATAAACAATAATATCGTTGTTTAATTTTTATAAATTACCAATAACATGTGAGTTGTGATGCAAAAACTGGTATACCTTTATGAAAAAAACTTTGTTATTAATTTCTGTGTTTATTTTTGTGATGTACCTACAGGTTATTAGGTACTTGTTTTGTGACTGGAGTACAATTATAAGTGAAAAGAGGACTTAGTTAAGGTAAGGATCAATCTTTTATAACAAGGCCTTTGGTACAAAATAAATAACAAGGGATTTTATTATTATACTAGCATGATAATTCTGAAATTAAAACGAGAGTGACGTAAAAGCATGACATCCGTCATCATTCGCTTCGATTAATGATTAAATTATGAATTCAAAACGGTAAATATTTTAATTTACTTATAATCATATTAACTTAAGCTAAGTAATAAGTATAACTAAGTAATTAAAAGCCTTAATTCGATAATTGAGGTAGTAATCTTTTTAATTTTTTTTTTGTTTAAATCTAGAAATCCAACACTGATCTATTTATGGTGAAGAAAATCATGAAAAGAACACATAACGCAACATCATGCCTGTATTCCCCAAAGGGGAAAATATATTACTGGTATTCTGTCGAAAAACAAGTACTATATTTTCTGGAATGTCAAACACTCACTGAGCAAGTGTTTTGTGTGAATTTTCAAAACTCGTTCCACTTGGTATAGAAAGACGCCTTTGCCCTGGAATATGACAATAAACTATTCTATTTTGAACTTGAATTTCTACTATAGCTGTGAAGACCGAACTGCAACCATTAATTGTTACATTAATCTGAAGATCTGACGCCCAAGGCTCCTCAAACCAAATGTCTTGTTTCAATTGAGAAACTCAAAGTAAACACAATCTAATTAACACTATTATTAAATTAAATTCGCAATGATTAAAGTACTGAAATCGGGGACTTATTCAAAGTTGTTTTTTTGGCTTTAAAACTAATGGTTTGTGGTCCCACTATAGGGAAAGCCATATTTTCATACGGTGATATTTTGCTGTACTATTGAGGGTTCTTAATAATTATGACGATATACTAGCAGCGCCCCGAGGTTTCACCTGCATAAGTCCTGATCCCGTGAGAATATCGGGATAACAAGTATCCTATGTGTTAATTAAGGTTATAAACTATCTGTTTGCCAAATTTCATCCAAATCCATTCAGTAGTTTTTACGTGATAGAGTAACAAACATCCATCCATCCATACTTACAAACTTTCGCGTTTATAATATTAGTTAGATTAGCCGTTAGAAGTTAGATTATCTACTAGCTCGTCATCATTTTTCAGGTCATAAGCATAATTATTTGAATACGTTTCTTTAAACGACAGTCATAAGTAATTAATGAATACACCGTACCGTACCACAAAACACATAAAGATGTGTGTTGAAATATTTAACACATAGTATTGTCTTAATTTTTTCACTATTTCCTTAATTTTATACACTGTAGAAGACAATTTAAGTAACAGGTGGTTTTAACACAAAAGGCATTGAAATATAGCCTTGTAGGCATTGTATTGTTAATCTTGTGTGTATTTTACCTCTATAGTATTTCTTCGAATGGATGACCGCTGAAGTTAAGTGTTGTTTTTTCAACTAATTTGACGATAAAACATTAAAAAATATTCAGAGTATTCAAAAATATACAGCTGATGTATTATAGGACTAGGAGTCAGTTAAAAAGGACTCGCATAACTGCAATCTGAACTCGGTAATGGTTTTCTTTGTCATAATTATTATATACCATCCTCGAGTAATACTTATCACAGCAAAGTTCCTGTCATAAGAAGTGGTAACTAGCTATGATAAAACCTAAATTAATTTTCTTTTCTGAATCAAGTTGTTGTTCTGTTAATTCTTCCATCGTAATTATACTAGGTACATACATGAATAATTATGGCATTATCTTCTACACAAAATTTAAACTTCACGTACAAAAATATCGTATAAATTGCTTCATAAATTCAAACCTAAACCGACACTGAAACGTGGTCGCTCACAATAGGCCTCATTAGAATGCTGAAATTCACCCAAAGGGTAATGGTTATGCTTCGAGTTTCCCTACGTGATCTAATCAGAAATTAAGAGATCCGTAAGAAAACTAAGGTATCCGACATAGCCTGGAGAATTGCTATACTTAAGGTTGTGTTGTGTAGTGGGCAGGGTACATTGCTCGTAGAATAGAAGGCCGCGGAGAACCGCGTATCTGAAGACGTAGCGTTGGAAGGCCTCCCACAAGGTGAACCGGTGCCGGTGACTTGGTGAAGGCCGCAGGTATCCGCTGGGTGCAAGAAGTACAGAAGCGGTCAACGTGGCGGCTTTGGGGGCCTATGTCCAGCAGTGGACGTCTTTCGGCCGAAATTATGGTGATTCAAACTGAGCCTAATAGGTAAAACTGCTGAGTTTTGTTTCAAAATAAATAGAGTAGAGTCATGTCATCACCTCTCTCCCTTGAATTTGTATGTTTTATATATATATATATATATATAATATTTATTATAGTAAATATGTATGTAAGTATATGTATCATAAGTTTATACCTTATTTATGTACTGTAAACCCGTTTTATCTATAATGCAATACGATATATTATATATTTTTTCTCTTTGTTCCTCTCAATTAGAGCACCTGCCATCTAATCTCTTCACCACCCTTGGTTGACTGGTAGAGAATGCCTCAGGCATTAAGTCCGCCTTTGTACCTTTTTCTTTGTGCGAAAAGTTTAAATAAATAAATAAAACCGCGTGAGCCAACACAACATTGTGTGTAATTAAGAATGAGGAAACAAAGAAAAACTATTATTAAATCATTTTTTTAAAGTAATCATAGGTAATTTATCTTTTTATAGCAAACGTAAATTCAACGTTACAAGCTTTGCGAACTTTTTTTGTCTGGTTTTATCCTAGAGTTACGGCACAAATAAGCTATGTTATAAAGTAAGTACATTCATTACAATTAGTTGAACTTTATCCCATTTTTTCTGAAAAAATGAATAATTTATAAGTATATACCGTAGGTATACAATATAAAAACTGCATTACTTTATTTTTTTACACAGATTTTATCATTCCAAAATATCTAAATACTTATAATTAAATTAAAATTCAGAATACGGGTTCAAGAACAATTTTGAAGTAGGTATGAATTTTCATGCTGACAGAATTGAAATGAAAATCCTTGCTTGAAAATAAATTGTTCTCGACTTTATCTGTTTCATTAAAACTTGACCAAACAGAAACCCTATTACGCCCTAAGGCCATCATGATGTCATCAAAACAATGTATCATCTACACAGTCTTATATAATAGTCCTACTTTTAATACTATGCAAAGGGCTCTAAATCATACTTATGCAATGCCATTAAAACATGTTCTACCGGTCATTATAAGTAGCCTTATGTCACAGATTAGTACAAATGGTTCACTCCGAAAAATCATTTAAATAAAAAGCGACTCTTGCAACGACACAATAAAGTGAAATCCAGGTCGCGCAATTACCTACAGTTATATTCACCTAAAAGTTGCCTCTCTTTCTATCGCGTAATTCTTATTATCTTTTGACTACGTTACGCTCACTGAATTGGCCCGACAAGACGAGCGCCGCAACTTGTTTCTTCATACCTAAAATGCGGAGTGCGCCTTCTGTATTATTCTGTGCTTATGTGTGGTAGCTGATGATACAGATGATGACTACTCATTTGGTTAATATACAAACACATTTGGTTGGAACACTTCGAAGTTAATGAGAAACTGAGTGTATCTGTTCTTGTTGTTTGGTATAACTATGTTTTCATTATAATAATATGGCTACCAAACTATCCAAACCATTTTAACTTATATTATACTATACTAGCTGATGCCCGTAGCTTCACCTGCGTGGATGTCGGTTATTATATACTAAAACCTTCCTCGAGAACCACTCTATCCATTGGTGAAAACAGCATGAAAATCGGTGCAGCAGTTTTTGAGTTTATCGCGAATAGGACGACAGACAGATGCGGCAGAGGACTTTGTTTTATAATTATGTAAGGATTATTATAAAATCCTCAATATAATAGAGATATAAAAATGAGAATTTATAAATTAGTTTGTTTATTTGTTTGTCACGTTGAAACGGCTAAACAGATTTAGGTGAAATTTGGCATATGGATAGGTCATGGTCTAACCATATGGGTTAGGACGTAGGATACTTTTTATTCCGATATTCCCACAGGATTTTGACTTATGCGGGTGAAAGCGCATGGCGCAGCTAGTATATCTATGAACCAAACCAAACTTTTGATAAATTGTGGCAACCTTTTCAAACTGTATTTAGACAAACATCTTTAGAAGTACCTAAATACTATGGATACCTACTAACATGCAAATATATACATCAGGTTAAGAGATAGGTACAATTCAATTTGAATTTTCCTGTTGTGATTGAAGATGGCATGTTTTACCAATTCGTGCTACACGTGTTGAGAAAATTGCAATAATCTAGAAACATTTATACGATATTCATATTTAAACTGTTTGTAGTTTGTAGAAACACTGAAGGCCAATAAAATTTCCGTCTTTAGAAAAGTGCATAATCAAGTCGGAATCTCATCTCAGCGACGATTGTCAAAAACTTGTCAATCATCATCTGCCTAGCCTTTTCCCAACTATATTGGGGTCGGCTTCCAGTCTAACCAGATGCAGCTGAATACCAGTATTTTACATGGAGCGACTGCCTATCTGACCTTCACAACCCAGTAACTGGGTAATACGATACCCCTTGGTTAGACTGGTTGTCGGACTTTCGTGCTTCTGACGACTCGTAACGACTGTCAAAGATCTACAAATGACAGCCGGGACCAACGGCTTAACATGCTTTCCGAGGCACGGGGGAGTCTCGATATGTGAAAATGGTCACCCATCCACGGACCAACCCCGGCAAGCGTAGCTTAACCTGATGGATCGACCCGAGCGGCTGTTATTACTTAGCCACGAGCTCATCCAAAACTTCAAAACGTCAAAAACTTGTCAATAATGTAGGGAAATTAGTGATGTTCTTAAAAGTACAGGAATCGTCCCTTTGATATCTTTTAGATATTTTCTTTTTATTACAAGGGACTAACACAAGGGGTTACAACTATACTGTGAAAAACATAAGATGCCATCTCTAAACTATATGATTACAAAACTCGATAAAAAAACCTTAGAACAATAAAGAAATAATTGTAGAGGAAACAGTCGAGTCTCTGATTGAGTGTTATAATCTACACTCACTTATAAAATTCCAAAGCAATAATTATGTTACATTATTGCAATAAACCAGACATTTTATAGCTGCATTGACCTCTTGAGAGAATGGAGATTTTTACACTCATATTTGACCTCTAGGCCACTAGAGGTCGAATATTAGTGTAAAAATCTTACAAATAACCAAAATTATATCCACCTACTAATATTATAAATTTGTTATGAACTATCTGGCCTTTTCACGCATTAGAGGCTTCAAAAGGTGACAGAAATCCTTTCAGAGTATCAATGTTTGACACACAGGTAGACCATGGCCTAGGTTAGGACATAAGGTACTTTTTATCCCGGTAGGTACGTTCCCATGTGATAATTTCCAACCTGTATAACCATTTCCAACCTGCAAAGCTAAAGCCGCGGGCCCAAAAGCTAGTGTTTTATAACACATCTATGTTAATATAGCGTCTATACATGCTAAAAAAATATTACCAGTAAAAAAGCATGGTATGGACGCTATACTATTGCAGGTTAATGGGAACGCCCTTTGTTAGTTAACATACTGTATATTTGACGCTATTAAGAGGGAATCGCGAAGTTTTGGGCCAACAAATTAATTTTAATACACGTGCCATTGACACGACGATGAAGGAGAACGCTATTGTGTCATTGTTTTCGTGATACAGTCCCCTTTCTTCAAGATCAAGCGAATGCAACTTTAGTATCTGACTTCAGTAACTTACCTTTTCTGTGGAAATACATTTCACTTTAACTTTAAGATTGATTTATCAGAATTGAAATGAGTTTCAATTCGTCAAAAGTTAAAAATACAAAATCATTCATCAAAATGTTTTATCCTAGAAAATTCTCTATAATTCTAATTATCAGGATTCGGACGAACTTTTAGATGCCCTATAATTATTTCCCATCCTTTTTTATTAATACTTGTACATCAATTTATTATTTTAATTAGTTGGAGAGTTGTCATACAGCTTGGCAATGCCGCCAGTCTCACGTCAGTCACATTTGCATTTATACGTATAATGTTACACATGTTTACAAATAAATATATCTTTATCTTTATCTTTATCTCTTGGGCACAAACCAGTTGACAGCGATGCGGAGGAATTTTTCGATGCCATATTTTAGGTAATATTTTTATTTTAATAGTTTGTTAGTTATTTTACTTTTCCAGTATTTATTTTTATCCGCTGTAAATATTACCTTGATGTAATAATAAAAAAATATCAGGTGTTGGATTTATTATCTCATGCCAACGCAGATACGCATATTTAAGATGTAATTAGGTACTATCATTTCTTCGAAATACATCTAAGAAGTTGAAAAGGTTGTTGGACTTTCTTCGTTGTTTCTATAAAATGGGGCTACATTTAAAAACTTTGAAAAGCACGAGACGTTATCCAGACGTTTGGGCCACAAAACATAAATTACTTTATTTACGATACTCATAACATGATATAACATCACGCCTGTAATCCCCGAAGGGTAGCAGAGGTGTACCAATAGTAAACCCATATTTTGCCAGTTATGGGGGCGAGTCTATAGCCATCAACTGGGCACAAATCCCAATCCCGACTCCGGGCTGCTACTCAGAAATTCCTGATGGAAAAACCCAATAACACTTTGACCGTCCTGGGAGACGAGTCCAGGACCTAATGCTCAGCAGTCACTCATCCATATATAAATCCTCTGTGCGTGTAAGAAAAATTCCGTTGTTATTCACGTTACGTTTATCTAATAGGCTTATGATACATTAGAGCGCGACGCGACCTGCGATTATCATCATTTCAGCCGAAAGACGTCCACTGCTGGACATAGGCCTCCCCCAAGCACCGCCACTTCGGCCGGTTCTGTGCTTCTCGCATCCAGCGTATTTCTGCGGCCTTCACTAGGTCATCGATCGGTCTGCGATGTTTAT
Organism: Lithophane socia; assembly: GCA_947522985.1. Taxonomy (NCBI): domain Eukaryota; kingdom Metazoa; phylum Arthropoda; class Insecta; order Lepidoptera; family Noctuidae; genus Lithophane; species Lithophane socia. The sequence goes on from OX383267.1 coordinate 7,842,428, forward strand.
GCGATTGAAACAAATAAATTAATATTCATGTGTATTTCAATATATATACCTACACAATAATGGCATCATAAGTCGGATATCATAAATAAATAAATTAATAACATAACATCACGCCTTGTTTCCCAGAAGGGTTAGGCAGAGGTATATAGATAAATAAATTTAAAAAATAAACATCGAAACAAAACGTATATTTAAATTTCTTTGATTGCAACACAATATCGTAGGCGTTAGTGATTACGACCATTTTTGAATTGAGTTCTAAATCAATCAATAGATTGTATCAATCTACATAATATTATGCCCTAAATGGTGTTTTAACTTTTCATTAATGAACTTTATTTCTGGCGTAGGATGTTTAACAGTTTATGATTATCTATTTGTTTTGATTTTCCGCTTTTATTTCTAAAAATAGAATACTCTTTATTATGTATGATATATTATGAGTAACAGATTATTAGACTTTTTATTTTTCTTAAATTCAGGATCAAATTAAATAAGCTACTGAAACTCCGCAGACGTGATGGTTATCGATATCTATCAATCTGCCTAACCTTTACCTAACTAAGTTGGCGTCGGCTTCCAGTCTAGCCAGATGCAGCCGAATACCAGTATTTTACATGGAGCGACTGCCTATCTGACCTATACAACCCAGTAACTGGGTAATACGATAAGATACGACTACTTTCGGGTTTCTGAACCCGGAACGACTGTCAAAGATCCACGATGACAGCCGGGACCAACGGCTTAACGTGCTTTCCGAGGCACGGAGGTGTCTCAGAATGTAAAGATGGTCATCCATCCACGGACCAACCCCAGCAAGCGTAGCTTAACCTGATCAATCGACCCGTGCGGCTATCGTGTTAAGTTAACGCAACCAGTCTGTGAAGGTCACACAAAAAATTTTTATTAAACTGATATTTCAAGGAACTACGAGTACACACTAATACCTACTTGCGGTTGATGACCTCAAAAAACACTCATCAAAGGAATTTTATTTTTGAACCTACCTTTATTGATACAAATTAAAAATTTAAAAAACCCTCAACAAAAGCAAAGCTTCTTAAAACGTAAAAATAATATGTATATCGATGGTGGAAAGGTAAAATGGCTAAAGCGCCAAAACTTGAAATCTCAGGAATGAATTTTAAAGTTTTTTTTTTGCGAAAAAAATTCGTAGAAAATTTTCTAATGGAAATATTTCTGAGTTATTTATATTTTCATGAATCATATTTTTTTTCCTGTAATATGTATTATAAATGGTTTCTATAAAACCTTTATTTTTTTTTTTTTTATTTTTTTTTTTTTTAGGAGATAGGTGTCGCTTTAGCAAAAAAAAATCGAAATTAAAAAAGTTCCAGTAAGCAAAAATTGCTAATATCCAAAAAACTTGCGTATAACATATAATTAATTACGCTTACTGTCAGAATTACAATTATTTAGCAATCTGAAATTTGCTAATGCACTTAATAATATCATAGAGTGAAAAAAAAAATTCTAACGAGCTGTTCATTTGAAATAAAGTTGCTAACGTTGAACTAAAACTAGCTGAAGAGCGAATAAATTGATGGATGTATCATGGGAATGAGGCGTAACTTGTAAAACTCGTCTTTTTCTTTTATTTTCATTTAAAATATTGATTATTGCTAGTGTACAGTTTTTGTCAATAGATTATTTAGATTATAAGGCGTTAGCATCAATCTGTAACCTCAATAAATGTGTACTACCTACTATTAGGTCCGGAATATTAGCGGGAAGACTAATTAATTAATATTTAGCAAAAAATGAAGGAAATTATTTTATTAGCCAACTGGAATCAAGTAAAATAACGTAGGTAATTAGATAGGTTAAGTAGAGTTACTAATTATCTACTAAAATCAAAAAAACATTGCTTATCATGGTTAGTACCACTAAATATTCAATGTAAGTAATTAGTTATAAGTTTAAACAAATAAATCAACATTTAATAGATAATAAATGATCATTTTTAACCCCCGACGGAATAAGAGGGGTGTTATTGGCACTAAGATTCTGAAACTCAAAATAATTCTATGCTTATTGTGCCAACTTCTTGCCATCTTCTCACACACAACAACATCGTGTTACAATTTAACAAAATAGTCCTTAGAACACATACACATTTGAAGGATGATGCCAGGAAATGTATGGAAGCTGGTACCCGCTACAATAAGAATAAAGGATACATCATTAGAAAGATATTAATATTGAATAGTTCAGTTCAAGAATTACAATGGCGTTTGTCCGATCGTAGTAATAAAACAGGATAGAAGTTGTGACGCCGTGTTGTAGCTATAGAAATACGGTCTTAGGAGACTGTCCTTAACATCTAGAGTACTTGCTAGCTTGCTTGCTTGAAAAATGGCACATTCAGCTAAAAAAAATATAATTCTTACACCGTATTTTTATGATGGCAATCGATGCAGTTTCGAATAAGGATTCAAAGACTCTTTTGGATCAACTGAGGTAAGAGTACTTAGAAATGTCACAAATCACTTTTCCCATAAGTAAGTACCTACATTTCATAGTGATCGATCATCTTACCCCCGATCTTTTACGACGTTTGCTATTAATTATTTTAAATAAGGCGTTCATCATCTATCTAGTCTTTTCCCAACTACGTAAGGATTATCTTTGAATCTAACTGGATACAGTTGAATACCAGTATTTTACATGGAGCGATTTACTATGTGACCTCTACAATACAGGCACTGGGATACTCCTTGATAAGCTGGATGTTCGACTTTCGGGCTTCTGACTACCCGATACGACTGTCAAAGATCTACTGTGTTAAATGTTAGTATGTGCTCAAATACATATAACTTAGATAACTTGTTTATCAGTGTGATAGCTCGGGACAAACCCCTTAGAAGATAGCCGGAGTCAACAAGAAAGACTGAACTATCCTAACCTAACCTGACCGAAGGCGGAGTCCAGAATGCGAATAGCTAAACAGTTGCATAACAGTAAGAAACAAAGTAAAAATAATAGTAAAAAATATAGTAATAAAAACTAAAACCCAACTACGACTTAAAAGGTATAAACAAGACACCACAGACAGACAAATTAAAAATCCGGAGTCACACGTGTTAGGGCATAAATCGAACAGAGTACGTGTGACTCCGGATTGTTAATTTGTCTGTCTGTGGTGTCTTGTTTATACCTTTTAAGTCGTAGTTGGGTTTTAGTTTTTATTACTATATTTTTTTAAATTCTTTTGGGGTTATAATATATATATTTTTGAAATGTGCTCATTAAGGCCTTTCATTTGATACCCAACATGGTACGATTAAACCATATTTTTTTTTAAGTTCCTCACTTTATGTCTTCTAGAGGGCGCCATTTTTAATTTAATCATACGTGACTTCACATAGCCTATAACCAGCGGACAATCACGACGCTTCTAACGATACCTCATTTGTCAAATTGTGATAAGTGGTTTGGAAGATAGGAGGGAACAGATGAACATACATACATACATACATACATACATACTGGTCAAAATCATAACCCTCCTTTTTCTTCGCCGTAGTCGCGTAAAAAGAGCTATCATGGCTATTGGAGGGGTACCAAAATGGGCATCATCTTTAAAATGGGCATTATCTTTTAAATAACGGAATTTTAACTGCTTTATACTCTTAGTACTTATATACGCGAGCAGCACTTTGCCAACGACAGAGGCAACTGCAGCCGTCTGCACGTTGACGTTGCTAGAAATCACTAATATTCTAAGTTACACGCAAGAACAAAGACGTTTGATTAGATTTGCAATGCTAACAAAATTTATTTACGAAGTACACTTACTTTAAATTAAGCAAGTTTTTAGTTCTAAAATCAATACCTTCTTACATTAAAGCATGTACTACTGACTAATATACAATTTTTAATAATATTTGGAATCTAAAACAACTCTGAACTATCGTTCTATACGAAAATATTTACGAGCACGATTGCTAAAGCGCTAAAACGCTAAGTAAAACAGAAACGACTTTTGCTAAACTGCCACACAAGTAATAATGTAGTTCAGGTAAAACTACTAATAAGGTATTTATACATGAAATAGAGAAACGCAAAAATGCTAAAACATTGTCAAACATGAATGTACAGTGAGCACATTCACTAAAGCAACATAAACTTCAGAATCATCAAAAAAACGTCGCTTTAAACCATGACTACATGAAACAAGCAACAAAATTTGTACTGTTAAAGCGCCAAAAAAGTGCTCAAATCGACGCGAAAGGTAGACCAATCGACGCAGAAAAAAAAATCCAGTTCAGTGATATATATAACTCAATATCGACCAAAATGGCGCTTTAGCCATTTTACCTTTCCACCATCGATATATTATAATCTAAATAAGTAGGTATTGGCCCTTTAAGTTTAATATAAAAGTTGTAGCTAATATTTGGATCCAAGCATCGTCGCGTCGGAGGACGGCTAATGAAAATAGGAAGTTAACCAGCAGATATCCTTTCTACAATAGCATACACTCATTATTCCTTGTGTGTTGGCGTTTTCATTAGTCGTCCCCCGACACGACTACGATGCTTGGATCAAAATATTACCTTCAATTTTATATTAAACTTAAAGGGCCAATAACTACATACTTTGATTATAAAATATCGTATTATTTTTTTAACTTTTTAGACGCTTTGTTTTTGTCGAGGGTTTTTAAATTTTAAATTTGACTTTTATTTGGCTTTTTAAATTTCATATTATACTAGCAACCGCCCCCGGCTTCGCCCGCGTGGTATGTCGTTAAAAGAAGCCTATGTCCTAGGATCTATTTCCCGGGATGCCATCTATCTCCTTGCCAAATTTTATCGAAATCCGTTCAGTGGTTTAGGCGTGAAAAGGTAACATACAGACAGACAGACAGAATTACTTTCGAATTTATAATATTAAGTATCGATTACTAAAAAAGTTCATGCAAACACTTAAGCATATAACATTTGCTAATATACATACATTTTCAACATCTGGCCCCTGGGCCAGGGGCAGACAAAACATCAAGATTTCTTAGTTCCTAATATATAAGTTTCATATTAATGTGTTATAGACCGAAAAAAAACCTTGAAATAATGCAAGTGCTCACTGCATGAAAATTCATTGTGTAAATTAGAAAAACCGGTTACACAAACAGACATGAAAGCGACTTTAATATGAAATAGAAAAAAGAATAAAAAAAGGATAGAGATTCGATTCGATTAAAAACTTTGAAAAATACATCAGGGTCATTGATATATTAATAATGGATGGCGACGCACAGTTAGTTTTTTTAACGTTCATACGATTTATATAATTGACAGTTTGCTTTGAAGAAGGTTAATGATTTGGTCACGAATGAATAGTTCTCCTGAGACCTGTATTTCTATTTATCTTTGTCCAATCAGGTCTCAGTGGAACAATAACTTTGTCGAAATAATGAAGCGGAAATTACGAGAAAATCTTAGTAGGAAAAGTTAGGAAAAATAATTGTTAAGAAATCTGATACCCTACATCAATCTGCCGTGTTATAGCTATATTAGATAAATCAGAAAGTGAGCTTCATCTAGATATTTATTGTACTTATCTGTTTAGATTGGTTACTATAAGTCTGAAGGAACAAAGTAAATAAAACGTATCGTAGTTAGGTTAACATTCAAATCACATGTTTATTATCATAATTATTTTACACGTAGGAAATATCTAGTATTTTAAAATATAAAACATAGTATATACTTGCTACATTAGTTCCACAACTAGCTATAGCAACACAATAGAATCCATTATTTAAAATAAAACAACGGCCACATAAATTAGTATGATATTTAAAGAATAGTTATTAAATCAGATTGACTTACAGTAGGTCCTTCACTTGATACTATACGACTTGTTCTCTTGGTGGTCCGAGCTCGAATGCTCGAGAGCTCTGATGTTCTCAACCTCTTTAGTGAGCGTTGAAGTAACAGACAAAAATTACAAACGATTGTTGTCACGTGACAGGCAAAGGAAATGTCAATCAGCCAATATGATTTTTACAAAATTAAAAACATAGTAAACTAAATGTATACTTCTTGTGGAAAAGTGATAAAATACAATCTTAATTCTCTAACAGACGGCCGTCCTGAGAAAGGAATGACCCCATTGCTTTCCGGCCATTCGAGTATATTTGTGTGTCTCTATACAAAACAGATAAACATTAATTTCTAGACCGTACTTGTATCTAATTGTCACAATAAATACATTTATAGATGTGTAGGCACGTCTTTAAAACTTATACTATAAGTAACTAAATAACAAATATATAATTAAAATTAAGCAAGTTATACAATAGCTTCTTACTTAAATAACAAAGCTCACAATAATATAATAATTGAAACTTAAACATTGTACAGTCAATTTTAATTACTTATGCATAATTCTCGAGGTAATAATAATTATGTAGGTACATAAATCAGCTTACAGAAAAAATTCTAATTTAAGTGAAAATAAGAAGAGCATCATAAAAATATAATAATGTAACTAATACATTGTAAAATCAATTCCTAATGTATAATTCTTGAAATAATAGATAGGTAGGTACATAAATAAGTATAATCCCGTTAAAGGTCATCGCACACATCAGCCTAGCATCAGGTCATCATAGCCTCGCCTCGCCTCGCCTCATCTGCTCCTGTTCAAGGCGGCGTCAATTAAACATAGCAGCACTTAACCGAAACGGCTCTCAGGGTGTCGGCGTCACCCGAGGTGTCGAGGCGGCATCGGCGAGGTGACCGCGGCAAAACGCTTATGACTGGGCGACGCGTACGTGTTGTGTGCGCAATGAGCCCAACGAGATTATGTAAGTAGTGTGGATACCTGGAAACAAAAATATATTAGTAGAGTTCTATTGAGATTAGTGCAAAACACAATAAATAATTCATAGTCCAATTACTGATGAAAAATAAACTAAATAGAGAAAATATTAGTTAATTTAATAAAATCTTATACATAATAATTAATGCGTGTTTTAATTTCGGACGAGCATCGCTTGTACATCTTGTACTTCAGCCTCAGTCATCGAAATATAGGGTGAACACCGCTTGTACTTCGGCATCTGTCATTGTTACTGGCTACCGCTTGTACTTCGGCCTCGGTCCAATTTTTAGGGGGGGGGCGTGAACACCGCTTGTACTTCGGCATCCGTCATTGTTACTGACTACCGCTTGTACTTCGGCCTCGGTCCACTTTTTAGGGGGGCGTGAACACCGCTTGTACTTCGGCATCCGTCATTGTTACTGACTACCGCTTGTACTTCGGCCTCGGTCCACTTTTTAGGGGGGCGTGAACACCGCTTGTACTTCGGCATACGTCATTGTTACTGACTACCGCTTTTACTTCGGCCTCGGTCCACTACTAATACTTACAGGCAAGCAGCTGTAGTGTAGCCGGATGCAGCCCGTTATTTATTCTGTAATCATGTAACCGGGAAGGATTTGGGAAGGAAAGTCAGCATTTGTAATGAGTCTAGCAGAGAGGTTATTTATATGTAAGTAAGTCATAGCGTAAGCATTTTATATCTTAATTTGAATCGGAACAGTAATTAACTCTGTCAACAACCTTGTTAGTCATAATGTCATTGTCTTCGCCGTCAGTGTCATTACTAGGTGCGAAAGTTATCCAACGTTTTAACTGATCTGCTGGATAAATACTTTTATATTTACGTTTTGAATGTCCTTTAATACTAGAGACTTCATATCGATCGTTTTCTAAAACGGCAGTTATTTTTAAGGGCCCCCTAAACTTTGGACATAACTTTTTACTTTTTCCATCTGCTGGATTGTGATGATTGGGAATCATTACTAAATCATCTATTTGAAAGAATTTTGTTGGAGCCCTACCACTATCAAATTTCTTTTTCATATATTGTTGACTCTTTTCGGTGTTCTCAAGAGCAGCTAACCGTATTGCATCTCTAGATGGACCCGATTGAGAGGTATCTAATAAATCAGCTAGCTCGTTTAGAATAGGGCCCTCTCCAGGACAGATTGTGCGACGTCCAAATACTATTTCAGAAGGAGATTTGCCCGTGGTTTTATTGATTATGTTATTTAAACTCCATTGCAATTTACCTACTCTGACATCCCAGTCGCGCTCCGCCTGATCGTAATTGGTCGCGGCTAATGAATCTAGAATTGTTCGATTATATCGTTCAATCTGTCCATTGGCTCGTGGTGTAGCTACGGCGTTCAGTACATGCCTAGCACCTATTAATTTTACGAAGCTTGTGAATGCCGCTGATGTAAAACTAGTACCGCGATCGGAGATTATTACGTTTGGGCTACCTATTACGTCAAATATTTCCTGCAGAGTTTTGATAGTGGTTTTAGTTTTTACATCTTTTACTGGTTTTATAAAGATAAATTTACTGAAACCGTCAATTACACCCAGTATGTAAGAATTCCCCTTTTTGCTCCTAACAAATGGTCCTAGATGGTCCATGTGAAGAGTGTGAAATGGGACGTTACCTTTGGGGATTGGGTGCAAGTAACCAGTGGGTTTACTGGTAGATGCTTTATTGTATGCACAATTAAGACATGCTTCTACGTATTTGCGAACGAAACGTTTCATTTTTGGAAACCAATAGTCTTGTTTTATTTTATCAAGAGTCTTTTCGACCGCAAAGTGCCCCATCTCATCATGACACAACTGACAAATACGCCATCGTGCCCCATTAGGTACAACCCATTTTTTTTGATCCCCCACTATTCTGTAAATCTTTTCATCCTGGAGGAGGAAATTTGTGTGAATATCTTTAACCTCCTTTTTATTACTTTGTAAGATCAATTTGATGTGTTGTAATTTAGGGTCAGTCATTTGAACAGTTTGAAGCCAATCGGCGGCACTGATATTCATGATATCATACTCCCTAGCATCTAAAAGTTCCTGCGAGTCTTTATTGAGACTCGCGGCGATAGGATTACGACTTAAGGCGTCAACATGTTTCATGTTGTCGCCTGGCCTGTATTCAATGCTGAAATCGTATTCTTGTAATAATAACCACCACCGTGCTATCCGCGGCATCAAGTCACGTTTTGTCAGAGTAGTCCTCAATGCGTTGCAGTCCGTGAACACTTTGAACGGTATGCCAATTAAATATATACGAAACTTCTTAAGTGACAGGACAACCGCAAGAGTCTCCAATTCATAGGAATGTAGGTATTCTTCATCTTTAGTAGTTTGTTTGCTAAAGTATGCCACCGGCCTAGGGGGAGATTTTTCGTCAGGCTTTTGAAGCAGAATTCCGCCTACTCCTAATTTGCTAGCGTCGCAATGTACCTCTGTTATATAAGTTGTATCATAGAGAGCCAATATGGGACGTTCGATTAACTTAGTTTTAATTGTATTGAAAGCTTCCTCTTGGAGACTACTCCAAACCCAAGGGATATTTGCTTTTGTTAGAGATGTCAAAGGTTTAGCTATACTCGCGAAGTTGGGAACAAATCGTCTAAAAAAACTAGCGAGACCAACGAATTGACGGACCTGATGAACGTTGCTTGGTGTCGGGAATAAAGCTACTGCCTCTGTTTTTCTACTACCGGGCCTCAGGCCATTTTTAGAAATTTCATAACCTAGGTAATCTAGTTTCGTTTCAAAAAAGAAACATTTTTCAATATTTAAAGTCAATCCAGCTTTCCGAAGGTAGTTAAAGATTTTCCTTAATTTTTGCATACCTTCGTTTACGTCAGTAGAGGGTGACAAGATGTCATCCATATAGGGCAAGGCTAGGTTGAATCTATCTTTCCCTAGGGTTTTATTTATCATATGTTGGAATACCGCTGGCGCGTTGACCAAGCCGAATGGCATTCGCGTATATTCGAAATGTCCGTCAGGAGTTACGAACGCCGTTACATGAGTCGAGTCTTGCGCCATCGGAATCTGGTAGTAGCCCGATTTTAGGTCTAAACTCGTAAAGAAGCTTTTTCCGTTAAGTCTATCTAGTTGGTCATCTATGACTGGCATAGGGTACGAATCTTTGACGGTCTTTTTGTTAAGTGCTCTATAATCTACGCATAAACGATAATCGTTGTTTTTCTTCTTAACTAAAACTATTGGGCTTGCATAGGAAGAATTAGATTCTTTAATGATATTGCTATCAAGGAGCTCGTTTACAAGCTTTTGAACTACTATGCGTTCGCTGTATGGTAATCTGTATGGTTTGTAAGAGACTGGAGAGTTATCATTAAGTGTAATATGCATTTCTGAAATAGTCGATGTTCCCAGCTCGCTCACGTTTAAAGCAAAACAATCACGATATTCATTAACCAAGTTTAAAAGTTGTTGTTTCTGTTCGTCAGTAGTCTCAGAACCTATTTTTAGCATGTCCATTGTCAGGGGATCAGGATTGTTATCTATAGGTTTGTCAACAGTCAGTTTGTAGACCCCTAATTTGTCAGTCTTTTGTAAATCGCTATAAATTTTAAGCGAGATCGGTAATAAGTAAGCCCTGGCAATAAGCTTACCCTTATGCAAAACATGCTTGTCGTCAGATAACTTTATAACTAATATCTTTCCTAAGCCATTTTTAACTGCATACAATCCTTGTGGAATTATAATTTCTTCCCCAGTTTTAAAACAAGTGTTTCCTGGCAAGTATATTAGCCCTGTGTGATTACTTCTTAAATATATATCTATACCAACTAGTCCATTAATCTCTACATCTGATTTAATGTAAACTTCAGATTTGTCCGCTTCGGCCTCCCCTGAGTACAATACCAAACTACTATTTGTTTTGTAAACTCTAACTTCAGATAATTCAGTTAGAGTCTGACCAATAAGTACATCTGTGTTAAGGAGCTCATTATGTACAATAAAAACTTCTACTATAGCAGTAACAAAGTCCACACTTATCTCGACGGATGCCTTACCTAGCGGAAATACTACACCAGCTGCAAAGCCTTTTAATACAGGCAGTCCCTCCGTTGAGGTATCTAATTTCAATTCATCCGCCGTGCTCCGTTTGATAAGCGTGCACTCGCTACCGAAATCGACAAAAGCAGTTTTAGGTATGCCGTTTACTGTTATATTCTTTGTATAAATATTATGAGTGTTTTTACTGGCTTTTATCAGCTGTACCTTATTGACGGGATTCGAATTATTTTTATCTTTATCTGCATCACGCTTACAATGTTCGGCTAAATGGCCCATTCTGTTGCATTTTTGACATTTTTGGAGAGCCTTTGGGCATTTCGGAACAGTATGTCCAAGTTCTGAACAATTGTAACAACGGAGTTTAAACGAAGGATTTTTATTGTTCCGTGTGCCTTCTTTAGTTTGCATGGTGTGGTTCTTCTTTATTTCTTTTATACTTTTGCTAGAAATATTGCGTAAATACTTGAGCAACCTACTCGGTCGTCTAAAATCTGAGCCTAACGCATTGAGACGGATATTATTATCATATATCCCCTGTACTATACAGTCTACTGCGTTTTTCCCCTTGATCCCACAATGATTTACAAGCTTTGCTTTATCATAAAAGTACTCTTCTAGAGTCTCATCCCTCTTACTCTTCCTATCTAACATTTCGATGAGTTTGTCCGCATAATTTTGATCGTCTGGAAAACTTTTTAATAACTTGGCCTGCCATTCCTTCCAGTTAAGCTTAACCGACGCTAAGCCTTCATACCATCTGCGTGAAAGACCTGCGAGCTTAGGTAATGCGTTATATATAATTTCTTTATCATTCCAGTAGTATATTTGAGCAGTTTCGTTTACTTTCTTTAACCATGATATCATCGTTTGATTTTTTTGACTCGGATCAAAGTTTGGTATGACATCTTTGGCGCCTATGAAGCTACTTTCATTACATTTATTTAGCGCATCTATTAATTTGTCGACTACACTACTTTCTTTGGATTTAGAAGTATCGCTTTGCTTTTGGCGATTAGTGCGCCTTGATTTCGCTGGGGACCGTGTATGCCTGCTGCTATTCGATTCAGAAGAAGTAGATTTAGTTGTGGCACTCGTTAACGAACTTTTGCTAGCATGTCTCTTTTGTACGTGCGAGTGTTCACGGCGCGAGCGTTTTTTGTTTTTATGCAGACGTAAGCGCGAACGTCGCCTGTATGCTTCGGACGATTGTGAATCTGTGCTACGTGACCGCTGAATAGAACGATAACGTCTGGTACGGTGCTTTCGTTTCAATGATCTATTCCTATATCTTGAATGTTTAACAACGGAAGAGGCCAATGTTGAACTCCTAGAGGTGTCCCTACGTGTGGTTGATCGCGAGCGTGTTCGAGGACGTTTGGCTCTGCGAGATTGAACCCGCATTTTCCTCTCCTTAGATCTACTCCTACGCTCGACTACAAGTGGAGGTGTAAAAGCCGCTCTAGCAGACGTCCTATCCGACATTGTCACAATCTTTTATCATTATTGTCAAGTCAAGGTCGAATCGGAATCGGGATAGTAGGAAAATATTGATATAATTAGAATAGAATTCTTCTTTACCTTAGTAGGTACATATAAAATAGTAGTGACACGTTATAAAAGGGCTAAAGAGCATATTACAAAAATCATAGAAATAAAATTTTCAGCAAAGCAATAAACAGTTATTCTATTAAATATCATTCGTGTAATTATTATCATTGTATCAAATTCCTTTACTGTTTAAAGGTATATTCTCACGATTCACTGTGTGCCGTGCAAAGGTGCATTTGCTCCATTCACTAATCACTATGGAATAGAACTTGCAGATACAGTAGAAAACCCAGGTATAATCTTTGTCGGAAAACACCAAAACGAATACATATTTAACCAAAGAAAATATCCACACCCATCCCGGAGTGTAGCCCCGGCAAGGTGAGAGCGGACATCTGGTCGCCGCGGCGTTCCTACCTGTACCCCATAGAGTAGCCATGGCAAAGTATTTGCAGGAACACCCCGCAATGAAAAATATGTATTTGTTCAATGATCTACATCTGCATCGCCGTAGAGTGAATATAGAAAGATGCATGCATGGTGGAACACTATAATACTATCCCAGAAAACGCCTGCGTATCCCGGAGTGTAGCCCCGGCAAGATACACAAGGTCCCCATAATCCATGCCTACGTCTCCATAGAGTAGCCATGGCAAGACGCATGCATGCACATTGGAACATCATTATATCACTTCCGGAAAACATGTGTATCCCGGAGAGTAGCCCCGGCAAGATACACAATGTTTTCACAATCCATGCCTACATCCCCACACTGATTTTGAACATGAATAAAGCACACAGTGAAGTGAAACATGTATTTCATTCTTAATTTCCTTTACCTAACATGTGACCGTTATTTTACTCAAATAGCAGGTTGAAAATTATATAACTCAAAAATTATAATATTCGTATTAAATATGGGCGCTGAATTATCCCACTTCTGATTTATTAGATAAATCAGAAAGTGAGCTTCATCTAGATATTTATTGTACTTATCTGTTTAGATTGGTTACTATAAGTCTGAAGGAACAAAGTAAATAAAACGTATCGTAGTTAGGTTAACATTCAAATCACATGTTTATTATCATAATTATTTTACACGTAGGAAATATCTAGTATTTTAAAATATAAAACATAGTATATACTTGCTACATTAGTTCCACAACTAGCTATAGCAACACAATAGAATCCATTATTTAAAATAAAACAACGGCCACATAAATTAGTATGATATTTAAAGAATAGTTATTAAATCAGATTGACTTACAGTAGGTCCTTCACTTGATACTATACGACTTGTTCTCTTGGTGGTCCGAGCTCGAATGCTCGAGAGCTCTGATGTTCTCAACCTCTTTAGTGAGCGTTGAAGTAACAGACAAAAATTACAAACGATTGTTGTCACGTGACAGGCAAAGGAAATGTCAATCAGCCAATATGATTTTTACAAAATTAAAAACATAGTAAACTAAATGTATACTTCTTGTGGAAAAGTGATAAAATACAATCTTAATTCTCTAACAGCTATTTCATAATAACTGCCAAAGTTGGTATTCAATTGACTTAGCAATAAACCCTGTATTTACGTACCTTTTTTTTTTTTTGAGGATGTGATATCATCCAATGACTTCTCCCGCTCTGGATGGAGCGGAAGGGCGTGTCAGACTTTTACTGACTAAAACCCACCCGTGTTCCTTCAGTTGCCTGTTGCCAAGGTCCCGATATCCCTTTCGGACTAACCCGCAACCCTGGCAGGCATCGGTCGTAGCGGACCCCGCCAATTGTGTTGAAATCTCTTTGAGGCGCGCGTGGAACACGACGCGCCGTCGACCCGGGCCTGGTCCTAATCGGACGGCGAGCTACCCATTGCTCGCCGTCCGCAAGCCCGCGTCTTTGGTGGCCGGGAATCCGCCTGGGATTCCCGACGCCCAGGGCGTCTCTAACGGCGGCGGTTAGGGGCGTGAGGGCGCAAACTTTGCTTCTCCCTCACGCGTTCCGCCTCCTCCTTCGCGAGCATTACTGCTTCGCAGAAGGAAGTGACTGCTTCCCATGCCCTCTCGCTCCGTACCATAGCTTGGACCAGAGCCGGACGCGAGAGGTCACCGCCGCCAATCGCCTACGCTTACGTACCTACAACTGATACCAAATTAGTAAATCAATAATTGTATTGATATAATAATACCAAGCAAATTCACTTTATATAAAAAGCCTCTATTTTATTAAACTAACACCTACTCGTGTACGTATCTATCAAAATGGTACTAAATCTAAAAGGTGCTCAAGTAATAGAATCCTAAAAATACATATGAAAAGTCCAGAGAATAAATTAGGCACATACGTTTTCGTATTTTATTGTTACAGTAGACGTGTGGGCGAGTCCATTTTATTCATGACGATGAATCGAAACTTCTAGAAAGTAAGACCATTATTTTGAAAGGTATCTACCTACTATGACTTGGGAGAAATGAATAGCTTACCTACAATAAAAGGCTTAAATTGTCCGTTATATCACATTATAGACATACCTACAGAAAAAAAAAAATCGAAAGAAATTTAGAAATCATTTTAGAAGTACCTACAAGTGTAATTTTCCACAAAATGCTATTATACAGCATAATATTAAAAAGGTGTGGTCATATTTAAGGGTGGGGTACATATCATCAAACTAAACAACTTTCTCCATGGGAACAAAATCGTAATAGAAAAAAAAACAACTGCTCCATACAAAACATCAATACCTACTCAAACCGAATGTATGGGACGGCTGATTATTATTTTGCGATTACGATGTTGGGTTCCATGGACAAAGTGGTTCAGTTTGACGATCTGTATCACACTAGTTTATTGATTCAGGCGTGACTTTGCGGAACACCATTATAAAAAATGGATAACTATGACGATTGACCAGTCGCAAACCAGAACACGATGTGTTGCCACACCGAGCGCTGGATCCTGAGGATGCCTCGTTGAGAGGTGAAACACGTATCGATTTCTCACAGGGTTTTTTATGACTTGGAGAATAGTTAAGCAGAATAGGTTACTAAATATATCTACTTCTATTGTATTTTTCTGTATCACACTCTTAAATATGACCGACACCTTTACGAGGTGTAGGTATTCATTGAATTCATTAAAACTATTAATAACTAGAACTTCCAGTAGGTATTAAGAGTAAGGCTTCTCGGAATTATAGGAAAAAAATGTTCGTGGAAATGATCCGTCCAGTTTAGACGTTAGTTTAATACCGCTCTAGCAAATTGGGCGTTCTTAAATTATGAGAAAAAGTTTTTTGAAACGTGTCGGTAACGTTTATGACGCCACCTAACAGAAATTCATTCAGGATGGTCTGTTACAGTAGCCCAAAACGATTCGTCCTGGATCTAAAATCTTGTATGTAAGTAATTGTCAATACGTACAATTACCGAAATCCGGAAATAAGCCAACAACCATAAATAGTTCGTGGGATAAAAAATTCCCAGTAGTTTTAACTACTGGGAATTTTTTATCCCACTCCTTTACATAAATGTTTAGAGTCTGAAAATCTGGAACGAATTTTATTAAACTAAAAATTGTTCCCGTTGAGCTAAGTTTTCTCCTAAACTATGAATCGCTTAACTTACATGGGGGTATTTTTAAGAGAGAAGGTTCAAAAGATTCGTTTTGGACTACTGTAAATGGGTCACTCTGTATAATAAAAGTGTTTTAAGGACTGAATGGTGGATAGACTGCCAGAACTGCTTAGTGCTTTTTACAACTTCACTGTTGGCAAAGAAAAACTAACCTCTTTTCACCAAGGAAACGTTGAATAAACTAGTCGAAATTAACGTCTTTGGAACAAAAGTCGGTCATAGTAAAAGTCAAATAAATCATTTGTTTTACAATTTTTTTTCTTACACGCCTTTGAAGCAAGATGATAAAAATTAGGCATGAAGTGTTTTGTTTTGATGACTTTGACCTCATTACATAGTTACACAATATTAATAATCTGCTTGCTAGGTTTTTACCATTTTGTGGAAGTTGATATAGGTGTGTACAGAGAAAAAATTCATCCTAACAATATTAATTAATATGAAATGCGAAAGTGAGTTTGTTTATTTGTTACGCTTTCACGCTAAAACGGCTGAACGGATTTGGACGAGACCTATTGCTGAGATGATTTTCAAAGACCTATTCAATGAAACACTGACTTAATTCGTCGATTTTCTGTTTTTTCTTTTTCAGAACATGGCGTCTGCATGGTTGTCCTTAATTGAATTTTGATTACTGTCATGTCTTTAGTGACACTCACAAGATTGAGACAAATCGATTGACGTAAGAATCATAAAAATCGACTCACGAATTTGGTCTCTAGAGCTGCCATAAAGGAACAAAATATACATACAAACCCACTTATATAGGCTGATAAACACATTACCTCCCTTCGAGCCATAGGGTTAAAAAACATTACTTTAAGAAAATTTCACCATGAGTCCGGTCTAGTTCGCTGCACCCTTATTAGTCTACAAGTTGCAATAACTAAATGCGACTGCGACATTTTCCGACTATAAATAAATGTATGTCTAGTATGTACCTAATAGAAACGAAGTTGCACTTTGATATTTTAATGAAAAATTTACATTAAACCATTCCTTCTATTTGTTGAAGCTTTGAAGTCACATTTCTTTTACGGAATTTATGAACTTTTTCCTTATTTCATAACTTTTGTGACACACTTTCATTTATAAATAAAAAAGTGTTTAAATTTACGTTTTTGTTTACTGAACTCTGTTCTCTTGAAATCAAGGGTAATTATCAGATTTTTTATTAAATTGCAATAGGTATAAAAAAAGGCACGTATTTAGTCGAATCTCGAATCACTCCCATTTTGCCCTTCTAAAAATATTATGGAACACTTTAATATTCAAATTCACAAATTCATTAACAAAATAACTTAATAACTAGTGTTAGTAAAAAATATAAGTAAAAATCTTTTTAAAAAAAGCTATAAATAGGCGCTTAAGCGATCTCACTAAGTTGCACAACAACCAACGATTAAATAAAAGAGGAATATAAAGTATTTGTTATTATTCACTATATCGATAGAAACTCTTAAAACTGTCCTATACCTATTATTACTACCAGGAAAACAGAAATTAATTGAAAAACACCTGTTCATCTGGTAGGCGTCTTTCGGAAAAGCCCCTGAAGTCTACAAAGGCTCCATACTTATCAAGAATTTGACTTTTTTCATTATCACTTAATATTTTGTTCGTAAAGTTTCCCAACTCATAAGTAGATTAATCGTTCACATTTTCCAAAAATTAAATTACATACAAAGCATTTTCACTGACTGTACCTTGTATCTACGATTTGGAATGGGCAACTAGCTTCAACTTTTAGACTAACTGACCGATTCTTTGACAATTCAAAAGTGCCTGTAATGGTTTAATTGAAATAAATGCTTTGAGTTTGAGTTTGAGTATCTTCGAACTTGTTTTGGTATTAGTTTAAGCAATGGTATCCGTTCGGAATAGAAAATAAATATGAATTGAAACAAATACCAGTGGTATTAGTTTTTGGTATTAGAATGGAATGACTCCTAAAAAGTACTAAATAAAACTTACGTAAACATAGAACTTTAATATTTTCTTAAAAGCTTGAGGCTTCTCTTCAAGTTTAGTGTAAGAAGGACATTTACGCGTCAAGCTTTTATGAAAATATTTTTAGTTCTATGTTTACGTAAGTTTTATTTAGTACTTTTTAGTTCATTAAAAGCTTGTTTTTAAAAAGATTTTTACTTACATTTTATTTTCTACTTTTTAGCATTAGAATTTGTTTAAATATCTGTTCTATCACCTTCACAAATCGAACCCAAAGCCCCACTACGGGGCTATCTTGCAAGGTCAAGGAGTCTCTATGGCCGCCTTCTAGCTTCATCATCAGACCCTGGATACTATCTCGCGTTAAAGTCCTTGTCAATACAATGAAAACGAGTCCAAACACGATAATGCTATCTTATTTGGTTGAGGACTGCTAGTGACTACCTTCCGGATTCATCATTAGACCCTGAAAGTCAAAGTCAAAAGTCAAAGTCAAATAATTTATTTCAAGTAGGCACATTAAAGGCACTTTTGAACGTCAAATACATAGAAATAGAACTGATTCTAGTTGCCCCTTCCAAAAGGTAGTTTTCGTATGGAGAAGAATGGGCAAGAAACTCCACCGTTACTCTTTAAAAAAAAAAAAAAATGTTATACAATATTTGGTATAGGTACATCAATTATATAATTACATGTGAAGACGATGCACCGAGAATACAATTACAATAAGTAAAAAGAATTAAAAATTAAAAATGGAGCAATGACAAATAAATAAATTAAGTATGTGATAGGTACATGGTGCTCACATATTTACAAACATTAAAGTATACGTACGATAACACAATATTTCTACAAACTTACAACTGAACACCACCTAGTGTCAAAGCACTTGTCAATACATAACCAACGAGTCCAAACACGATGGTGCTATCTTATTTGGTTGAGGAGTGCTCGTGACTACCTTCCGGATTCATCATTAGACCCTGAACACCACCTAGTGTCAAAGCACTTGTCAATACATAACCAACAAGTCCAAACACGATGATGCTATCTTATTTGGTTGAGGAGTGCTCGACTGCTCGTGACTACCTTCCGGCTTCATCATCAGACCCTGAAAACCACCTAGTGTCAAAGCATTTGTTAATACATGACTAAGGAGTCCAAACACGATGGTGCTGTTTTGTTTGATTGAGGAGTTCCCATGGCCACCTTCCGGCTGCATCATCAGGCCCTGAACACCACCTAGTGTCAAAGCACTTGTCAATACATAACCAACGAGTCCAAACACGATGGTGCTATCTTATTTGGTTGAGGAGTGCTCGTGACTACCTTCCGGATTCATCATTAGACCCTGAACACCACCTAGTGTCAAAGCACTTGTCAATACATAACCAACAAGTTCCAACACGATGATGCTATCTTATTTGGTTGAGGAGTGCTCGACTGCTCGTGACTACCTTCCGGCTTCATCATCAGACCCTGAACACCACCTAGTGTCAAAGCATTTGTTAATACATGACTAAGGAGTCCAAACACGATGGTGCTGTTTTGTTTGATTGAGGAGTTCCCATGGCCACCTTCCGGCTGCATCATCAGGCCCTGAACACCACCTAGTGTCAAAGCACTTGTCAATACATAACCAACGAGTCCAAACACGATGGTGCTATCTTATTTGGTTGAGGAGTGCTCGTGACTACCTTCCGGATTCATCATTAGACCCTGAACACCACCTAGTGTCAAAGCACTTGTCAATACATAACCAACAAGTCCAAACACGATGATGCTATCTTATTAGGTTGAGGAGTGCTCGACTGCTCGTGACTACCTTCCGGCTTCATCATCAGACCCTGAACACCACCTAGTGTCAAAGCATTTGTTAATACATGACTAAGGAGTCCAAACACGATGGTGCTGTTTTGTTTGATTGAGGAGTTCCCATGGCCACCTTCCGGCTGCATCATCAGGCCCTGAACACCACCTAGTGTCAAAGCACTTGTCAATACATAACCAACGAGTCCAAACACGATGGTGCTATCTTATTTGGTTGAGGAGTGCTCGTGACTACCTTCCGGATTCATCATTAGACCCTGAACACCACCTAGTGTCAAAGCACTTGTCAATACATAACCAACAAGTCCAAACACGATGATGCTATCTTATTTGGTTGAGGAGTGCTCGACTGCTCGTGACTACCTTCCGGCTTCATCATCAGACCCTGAACACCACCTAGTGTCAAAGCATTTGTTAATACATGACTAAGGAGTCCAAACACGATGGTGCTGTTTTGTTTGATTGAGGAGTTCCCATGGCCACCTTCCGGCTGCATCATCAGGCCCTGAACACCACCTAGTGTCAAAGCACTTCTCAATACATAACAAACGAGTCCAAACACGATGGTGCTATCTTAATCGGTTGAGGAGTGCTCGTGACTACCTTCCGGCTCTATCATCAGACCCTGAACACCACCTAGTGTCAAAGCACTTGTTAATACATGACCAATGAGTTCAAACACGATGGTGCTATCTTGTTTGATTGAGGAGTTCCTATGGCCAACTTCCAGCTCCATCATCAGACCAGCCACATGATATCATTTTTTCAAAATGTCTCGGGTGTTGTATATGTATGCTAAGTTACAGCACAATCAGATGCTAGGAAGTGCTTAAAAAATGGATGACAATAGGAGTAACTAGAAACACATATGGCCACATTCCGGCTCCATCATCAGGCTCTGAAAACCACCCAGTGTCAAAGCACGTGTTAATACGTAACCAATGAGTCCAAACACGATGGTGCTATCTTGTTTTATTGAGGAGTTCCTATGGCCAACTTCCAGCTCCATCATCAGACCAGCCAAATGATATCATTTTTTCAAAATGTCTAGGTTGCTGTATATGTATGCCAAGTCTTAGTTAGTTTTTGGATTTTCATCGTCAACTGTCACTACTATTGTCATACTGTCTGTCATTATCATCTGTCAATCTTGATTTGTCCTAAATTTTGACGTTCCATTTGCTTTGTGTTTGCGTTCCGTTTTTGCTCATCTATCTTTGTCATGTATCGTTTTGTTCTTTGCTTTTTCATAATATTTGTTTGTTTGTGATACTGTATCCTCTTCCAAATATATGTTTTTTATTTTTATTTATTGCTACAGACTACTGTGAAGTGGTACACGGATCTTCTGGCACTCGATTATCTTTTCATGACGAGTTAAAACAATACACGTTAGTTCCGATTTTGGCCACGCACCAAAAGATCCGTGTACAACTATACTGGTGCTGCTGGTGGGTGGTGCACTGATAGTGGTGTTGCACCAAGGTGAAAGTCCTAGTCATTTTTTTTTTGTATATTTATTAGTTATATATATTATTTTTATTTGTACGTTATGTTATCTGATGATGATTCTTTTTACTCTGCTATTGATTCCTCTAGCTCATCCGCTAATGTAAGTTTTAACTCCTTAACTGACACCCTTGGTGACTTTGTGCGTCGAAGCTTCAGTCAACAGAAAGGTCATTTGTTTAATGTCTGCCATATAAATGCCCAAAGTGTCCCAAGTCACTTCAGTGATCTGTTAGGCACCTTTACCGACGCAAATGCCCATGCCGTTCTGGTTTCTGAGAGTTGGCTCAAACCTCAACTTCTCTCCACCACCTACTCCCTCCCAGGTTTCACGCTTATCCGCAATGATAGAATTGGAAAGGGAGGGGGTGGTGTAGCTATCTATCTTCGTAGCGATTTCCCATACAAAGTCATTGCCATATCTCCCTCACAATACCATGCTTCTGCTGAGTACCTCTTTTTGGAGGTCTGCGTCGAAGGCGTCAAGACCCTTCTTGGTGTTGTTTATTGTCCACCTGCCGTTGACTATTTTTCCAATCTTGAATTGGCGCTGGAATCCGTAGGGTCTGAGTATGCACATTGCGTCATCATGGGCGATTTCAACACTGACCTTGCTCACCACAACCCCCGATCCCGTAAACTCCTTCACATCATTGAGTCCGTTAGTCTCCATATACTTTCCCTGCAACCTACCCATTTCAATATCTCAGGCGATGACACTTGGCTGGACTTAATCCTCACATCCACTCCCTCCCTTGTTTTCTCTCATGGTCAGTGTGCCGCTCCTGGATTTTCCCATCATGACCTCATTTTCCTCTCGTATATCCTAAAACCACCTAAACCTGTCCCGAAAGTTCTGCACATGCGTTGTTTTGCACGCATGGACGGTGAGAAGCTTCGTCAGGATGCGTCAGACCTGAGTTGGGAACACCTGGCAGCGGCGACAGCTGTAGACGAAAAACTGTGCATTTTTGATCGAACGGTCCTTGCTCTCTACGACAAACACGCTCCTGTCAAGAGGATTAAACTACGGCGTCCACCTGCTCCTTGGATGACGACAGGGGTTCGAATGGCGATGAGGCGCAGGGATCGGGCCTTCCGTAAATATAAAAAGGATCGCAGTGATGAGAATCGGAACTTTTACAAAGCTGCTAGAAATCGGTGTAATCAGATGATACGCAACGCTAAACGCCGCCATATTCTCGAGAACATATCTTCTTCTTCACCTGCTGATATCTGGAAGTTCCTTGGTACTCTCGGTATCGGCAGACCACGTCATGTGGATTTTCCTAATACAATTGGCCTTGATGATATCAACCGTCACTTCACAACCACTTGTCATTTGGATTCCCAAATGTTGTCCCAGACGGTCGATTACATTACTGGCCTAGCCAGTCCAATAATAGAACCATTTCACCTCTCTCCGGTCACCTTAGACGAAGTTAAAAAGATCATCCTGTCTATAAAATCTAAGGCTGTGGGCTGTGACGGCATCAGTCGTAGTATGGTCGTGTGGATACTTGATATCCTTCTCCCTCCGATTACCCACATCATCAACTTTTCTCTTGATTCCGGACAATTCCCATCCTTGTGGCGTAAAGCGTATGTACGCCCACTCCCTAAAATTTCAAATCCCTCCTTACCCAGTCACTTCCGACCCATTTCCATTCTCCCGTTCCTGTCTAAAGTGCTTGAAGCCTGCGTACACAAGCAGTTTGCGGGGTTTGTTCACCGGAACAACCTTGTTAGCTCTTTTCAGTCTGGATTCAGGCCTGGGCACAGTACAGCTTCCGCTCTCCTTAAAGTGACTGGCGACGTTAGAGAAGCGATGGAGGATACCAAGGTTACCGTTTTGGTATTAATTGATTTCTCCAATGCCTTTAACGCCGTCAGCCACGATATTCTCCTTTCTATCCTCTCTCATCTTATGGTTTCGTCCGAGGCTCTGGAATGGTTCTCTTCTTATCTTCGGGGACGTCAGCAGTCGGTTCGCGTTGATGAGAGCTCTTCGAGTTGGCGCGACCTGGATGCTGGTGTTCCACAAGGCGGTATTCTTTCTCCATTGTTGTTTTCCATCTTCATTAATTTTATAACTCACTGTCTTCGGTGTTCGTATCATCTTTATGCCGATGATCTTCAATTATATACAGCTGAGCGGGTTGAAGGTTTGTCGGGCGCTATAGCAGATGTAAACCGAGATTTAGATGCCATCAAAAAATGGTCTGATAGTTTTGGGGTGTCAGTAAACCCCTCAAAGTGTCAGGCCATTGTAATTGGGAGCTCACGCATGATGAGTAGGGTGACGCTCAGCTCTCTTCCTCCTCTAATCTTCAATGGCACTGTCATCCCCATTACCTCTACCGTGAAGGATCTCGGTTTGCATCTGGACTCAACGCTTAGCTGGCAACGCCAGGTCTCTAGTGTTAGTCAAAGGGTCAGCGGTACTCTGCGATCCCTGTATCGTCTGAGGAACTTTTTGCCCGCTAAGACGAAAACTATGCTTGTGCAGACTTTAATTTTCCCCGTCATCGACTATGGTGACGTGTGCTACTTTGACTTGAATGCAGTTTTGCTGGACAAGCTTGACAGACTACTCAACAACTGTATCCGGTTCATATTCAACCTTAGGAAATATGACCATGTGTCGAGCTATAGGTCTGAGCTCAAATGGATGTCCATTCGCCAAAGAAGAAGTTTGCGTGCTTTGACCACGCTTTACTCCGTTCTCAACTCTCCCACTCCTCCTTCTTATCTTGTGTCTCACTTCCAATATCTGTGTTCTTCACACACTAAGTCTCTGCGTTCTTCTAACAATCTTCTCCTACTCTGTCCTTCTCATACTTCTGACTTTGTTCATTCTTCTTTTCATATTCAGTCCATTCTTCTTTGGAATGCGCTTCCTCTTGATATCAGGACGGCCACCAGTCGTTATGCATTTAAGCGGAAACTGCGGAGTTTTTTTTCAAAATAAATAGAGTAGAGTCATGTCATCACCTCTCTCCCTTGAATTTGTATGTTTTATATATATATATATATAGAGTATTTATTATAGTAAATATGTATGTAAGTATATTTATCATAAGTTCATAGCTTATTTATGTACTGTAAACCTGTTTTATCTTTATTGCAATACGATATATTATATATTTTTTCTCTTTGTTCCTCTCAATTAGAGCACCTGCCATCTAATCTCTTCACCACCCTTGGTTGACTGGTAGAGAATGCCTCAGGCATTAAGTCCGCCTTTGTACCTTTTTTTGTGCGAAAAGTTTAAATAAATAAATAAATAAATAATATGATCATAAATAATCAAATATAAATACGAGTACTACATACATAATATACATAACTACCTACTTCATAAATATATATCGAAATAAATACATACACAACTATGACGAAGTGAAGTGATTGAGGAGTTCCTATGGCTAACTTCCGGCTCCATCATCAGACCAGCTCAATGATATCAAATTATCAAAATGTTTCGGTAGTTGTATAAGTAAGCCAAGTTTCAGCTCAATCGGATTCCAGAAAGTGCTTGAAAAATGGAGTACAATATTAGTAACCGGAAAGACATACAAACAGAGCAAGCTAATATAAAGCTTGTAAAAAGGAGATAATACTACAACTATCAATTGGTATGGAATCTTACCCAGTGGCCCACCGATCAGGGGGCCAAGTCTACTAATTTAGAAACGTGTCAGTGGTCTCACAATGATCAGTTTTTGACAGAATTTGAATGGCATATCTGTCAAAAACTCATCATTGTGAGACCCCTGACACGTTTGTAAATTAGTAGACTTGGCCCCCTGAGAACACGCTCTGGAGACCGTTGGAGTTGGCGCGTAGTCTATGGAGGCGATCCTTTTTCTAATTATGGCTAATAAAATAATGTATTATAATGAATTCCTCTTTTTGTGAACCTCAGATAATTCCTATTTTGGGTCCTAAAAATACTAAATAAGCACCTGAATGAGAGCTGCCGATATTGAACAGGCAGTGGACTGCTGCTGAAGGCTGATGATGATGATGAACTGTCTATCTGACCTCCACACCCCACTTCCTAGATAAAACGAACCAACCAAATAGATTCTGTAGTATATCTGTGGTTTGTAGTTTGACGTTATGTCAACAATGTCAACGTAATGACATAATGAGGGTGTGAGGAAATAAACCAGTGTATAACCAACGTGCGTGTGTTTCATTACTACATGGTGGCAGCGGTGTGCCTTTTTAACAATTTGGCAAGTTAAAAGGGTCTGAACCTTTGTAACATTGTAGCTTTGTGCCGTGACAAAGAGTTGGAAAATGGAGCACGCACGTCCTCCAGCGGAATTATTGCTCGATGGCGGTCCGGCCGCGCGGTCCGACGCGTGGCTAAAATGGCGGAAGCTGTTCGAAGTTTTCTTAAAAGCGTCTGGAGTGAGCAAAGAGCCAAAAGAAGTCCAGGCTAGTTTATTGGTTAACCTCATTGGGTCAGCAGGCTATGAAGCTTATACAACTTTCACGTTCGAAGAAGGTGAAACTGAAGACGACATTAATTGTGTGTTGAAAAAATTTGATAAGTATTTCGGCACAAAACCAAATATAACAGTACGGCGGTTTAAATTCTTTTCACGAAATCAAGAAGACGGTGAAAATATCGACCAATACGTTACAGCCTTGAGGGTGTTGAGCCAACAGTGCGAGCTCGGTGAATTGCACGAGAGCCTGTTGCGAGATAAAATCGTGTGTGGTATTGTTAACAATACTGTGAGGGATCGACTCCTTCGCACAGATGATTTGACATTAGCAAAGGCGATTCAAATCTGCCAGGTGGCACAGTTGTCCAAAGAAGAAAGTAAGTACATCGACGGCGCATCTGCGGGTGTGCAAGTAAATGCTGTTCAAGACGGTAGCAGCGCAAGAGGTGGACGGCGCGCTAGAGGTTGGCGCGGGCGCGGCGGCGGCAGCGGAGCCCGAGCGCGCGGAGACGGCGCCGCCGGACCGCGACCGGCGCGCACGCCTGCCTGCGAGCTGTGCGGCAGCTGGCGATGCCCTACCGGTGAGCGCTGTCCGGCACGTAACGCCTTGTGTTATATTTGTGAAAAGAAAGGTCACTTCTCACGGGTGTGTGACCAGAAGAAAGCAATACGCAAAGTTTTAAATCTCAGTGTTGAAACAGTAAATAGTGACAGTGATGATAGCGGCAAAGAAATGTTTTATGTTAATACACTCGAAGAGGACACACAAAAATGTAAATCTTCAAAGGAATGGATAGAAGTGGTGAAATGCAAAGGTAAAAACATTTCATTAAAAATAGATACAGGATCAATGATTAATGTTATCTCTAAAGTTACATATTTAAACTTAGGATTATTGATTACAGACCTTAAGCCGTTCCCAAAACGAGTACATTCCTTTACAGGTAATCGATTGCCAATTATAGGCGTTGGCAATGTGCCATTTGTATTTAATAAAACATGTTACATGTTGTTATTTGTTGTTGCAGATTTAAACTGTCAGAATGTACTTGGTTTGGAGGGTTGCATTGCATTAGGATTAATAAGTCAAATTAATGCAATAAATATTGATCATTACTGTGATTTGTTTCAAGGACTGGGAAAATTACCTGGTAAATATAGTATTGTAGTGGATAAAAATGTACAGCCACTTGTTTGCCCAACTAGGAAAATTCCATTGGGACTCAAGGATAAATTGTTGGATGAGATACATAGAATGGAAGAGTTGGGCGTGGTTAGAAAGGTTAAACATCCAACCGCATTCGTGTATGTTTAGATCCACGACCTCTTAATCGTGCGGTGCAGCGTGCGCAGTACTCGTTGCCGACCGTGCCCGAGCTGGCAGCGCGCTTGCGCGGTGCTACCGTATTTAGTGTGTTGGACGCACGCTGCGGTTTCTGGATGGTTCAGATAGATGACGCGAGCGCCGACCTTTGCACGTTCGGTCGGTACCAATTTCTACGTTTACCTTACGGTATAAACTGTGCGCCAGAGGTATTTCATGCGAAGCTTAGGCAGTATTTAGAAGATTTAGAAGGTGTAGAATCTTTTATCGATGACGTAATAGTATGGGGGCGCAATATAGATGAGCATGACCGTAGATTGGAGTGCCTCTTGCGACGTGCTAAGGATATTGGTGTAAAATTTAATCGAGAAAAATGTAAATTTGGAGTATCGGAAATTACTTACTTAGGTCACAAGTTTGATGCAAATGGAATGCGGGCAGACGACTCAAAAGTCAAAGCGATAATGGAGATGCCGTATCCGACCGATAGGAAGGCTCTGGAGAGATTTTTAGGAATGGTCAATTATTTGGCAAAATTTATACAAAACTACTCGGAGAGTGTGAATGTACTTAGGTCGTTGTTAAAAAAAGAAACCGAGTGGTCATGGGAGTTCCAACATTCAGAGGCTGTGGATAGGCTTAAAGCAAAACTTAGCAGCGCACCGGTGTTGGCGCTGTATAGCGACAGCGCGCCTGTAGTGCTGTCAGTGGACGCGTCCAGCGTCGCACTGGGCGCCGTGCTGCTGCAGAGTGGCCGCCCGGTGGAGTTCGCCTCGCTCACACTCACCGACACCCAGACCAGATATGCTCATATAGAAAAAGAAATGCTGGCTATTGTGTTTGGGGTCGAGCGGTTCAGGCAATATATTTATGGCAGGTCTGATATCACGGTACATACTGACCATAAGCCACTGGAAGCTTTATTTAGCAAGCCATTAGTTTCGGTTCCGGCTCGGTTACAACGAATGATGATGAGAGTGCAAGGATACGATTTTAAGGTGGTATACACGCCGGGCAAATATATGTATATAGCTGACACGCTATCGCGGGCTCCTCTAAAGGAAATTATGCATGACCAAGTGTCTGCAGAAGTTGAAGTACAAACTTGCTTTATGTTAGAGAATGTGCCATTCAGCCAACCAAATATGGATGCCATTAAAAAAGAAACGGACTTAGATAGTGATAGCAGATGGCTAATTAAGTATATTACCAAAGGCTGGCCTAAAAATAGGCGTGATGTGAACGAGAGAGTTAATGTTTTCTAGCCTTATCACGAGCAGCTGCATTATGTTGACGGTATCGTTTTCAAGGGGGAGTGTGTGTTTATTCCGCGTGCTTTACGAGAAAACATGCTGTTACGAGTCCATGAAGGACATTTAGGCATAGAAAGATGCAAGCGACGCGCGCGTGAAGTAATGTTTTGGCCAGGAATGTGCGAGGACGTGGAGCGTGCAGTGCGTTCGTGCGCGGCATGTGCGCTGCATGCGCCCCGTCCGCGCCGCCAGCCGCTGCTGCAGCACAGTGTGCCGGCACTGCCCTGGCACAAGGTAGCCTCGGACACGTTCGAATATAAAAAAAAAAATTACATTGTTTTAGTCGATTATTTTTCTAACTATGTTGAAGTCGGGCAGCTGTCGAGTATTAACTCTAGACAGGTTATTATTTTTATGAAAGAGCAGTTCTCGCGGCACGGTATACCAGGGGAGCTGGTTAGTGATAATGGACCGGCTTATAGCTCACAGGAGTGCAAAAAGTTTATGTGTGAATGGGAAATACGGCATGAGACGTCATCACCGCATTACCCACAGTCAAACGGAAAAAGCGAAAGAACTGTACAGACAGTTAAAAATTTGTTAAAGAAGTGTGTGGATTCGGGACAGGATTTTTACTTGGCACTGTTAAATTTTAGGGCAACACCACGCCATGATATAGACTCACCCGCACAGATTTTAATGGGCAGACGTCTTAAAACTAGGTTACCTGTTAGTGCTAAGTTGCTAACGGAGAAGGTAGATAACGACCGGAATTATAAAAGAATTATGGTAAAAAGATCACAAATTAAAATAAATTATGACAAAACGGCGAACACACTAAAAAGTCTATCATCAGGTGATAAGGCAACTTTAACCAGTAACGGCGACAGAAAACCGGTAACAATAGTGTCACATGCATCACAACCACGCTCGTATATTGTAGAAGACGAACGCGGTAGCCGTTATCGGCGAACACGAAGTCAGTTGGTTATGCGTTCGGCAGGTTCAACAGAAAGAGTAGGGGAGTCAGCGAGACAACCAACAGACAGTGTAGGTAATATCAAGACACTAAATGTGGTGACGAGAACGACGACAGGTGTTCGTAGACGTAGACAAAGGGCACAGGCTGAAGTTCCAACCCAAGCGCAGACAAGTCCAGCTAGCAACAGTCAGTCAGCATTGCTTGACGAGAGTGGTGAATATGGAAGTCCAGCTGGTACTCGCGATTATTCACCTACATTTACACCTTCGCCACCAGCGGTTTCTATTGAAAGGTCTAATGAAAGAACTGCACGAATGCTGACAAATCTGTTTTAAGTCGTGAATAGGAAGGGTTACAATTGGCTGGCTAATAATAAAATAGAAATAAGTATGTTCATTTCTATCAGGTATCTTCATTTCTATTGTCTAGAAAATAAGTACTTATAAGTCTATTTGATAATAATTAATGTCAGTTGTTTTATTTTATTTTTATAAGTAACAGTTTGTATGGTCAGCAAACAACAGTCATAATAATAATTGTTAGTTAACGTTAGTTCTTTAATTTTTAAATAAATCTTTTGTCATTGTTTTCTTAGAAGGGAAGAGATGTAGTATATCTGTGGTTTGTAGTTTGACGTTATGTCAACAATGTCAACGTAATGACATAATGAGGGTGTGTGGAAATAAACCAGTGTATAACCAACGTGCGTGTGTTTCATTACTACAGATTCTGAACACCTTTGAAAACAAACTATTCATCCTATTAGCCCTGTTATAAAGATACATGCAGTCATCAACAAATTACCGTTACCATCATAAAAAAGCGTCATTCTCCGTACGCGTCGACATCGTAAACAGTTCATCTATTTTTATATTCCCCTCTTAAGTAACGTAGTACTTCGATAATCAGTATTAAATCAACATTGTTATAACTGATTGTAGGTACATTTACATTGAATGAACTAGGAATCAATTATCTTGTCACAGTACATATTTATAATTCTTTTATTTATTGTGAGATTCTTCGTTCGGTGAGCTCGTAAAATGGGTGGCTGTCACATCAATCGCTTTCGTTGGAGTTGTAATTATCTTGGTTTCTTGTAATTTACAAATGCAGTAATTTACTGATGACGCGTTTGGAAATAAAGTAATCTATATCAATAGAAGAAGAAGAAGAAGTGTGTTAAGTGGCAGTGGGCAGGGCACATAGCTCGCAGAACAGCAGGCCAAATAAAGGAAAGCCAGGGCGCTGACTATGAAGTATTAATGCCATCATTATTCCACTGCCAAAAAAAGATGGTGCAAGCGGCCTTGTATAGCTCCGTTTTTGACGTTCGAAAAGTGCTGATTCTCAGCCAAGTTTAAATAAATGACTTTTGATTTTCTCACTAAACTAGACTCACTAAAACTGGAAAAATGATGGCATTAGTACGTCGTGGTATAGGTGCAGGGGTGAAGAACAAGACTTCTCCCGGGAGAAAGTGCTCGTGGGGTCTTTACTGCCCAACAGCTGGCCACATGATGTCCGCGGGTTTATGTATGTCTCTCGGTCTGGCTCCTCACTCTAGACCTGTTTCGGTAAAGTAAACTCTAACGGCACAGACCCAGAGTTCAGAAGTGCGCAAGCCCCACCACGACGACAACGTAGAGATACGCAGTTTGATTTACTGTCGAATTGTCGTCCCCTTGTATATGTCGCAGCCATATTGTATAACACGCCGTATTATAAATAGGCCCGCCCGATTGAAAAACGTCGCTGTTTTGAAATGCGGCTACCTTTCGTTCAGCCGGATCGTGGTCGCGATACATTCTGCAAAGCGGCGTTCAACGTTTAGCTTTATTGTCAGCAAGAAGCAATGAAGGGTGGCTATACATTATGAACAACAGATCCAAATAGTATTTACTTTTGAAATCACAAAATTTTTATAAAAATAAAAAGCTTATAGTATTTAATTTTTTAAATATTTCTTATGTTAAAATGCTTACAAGCATGCAATAATTTTGTAGAATATCTACTGGTAATTTAATACTATTCTAGCAAATATAGGTTCTGAATGTTTTAATTCATCTTTAAAACTTGTTTTTATCTTTTAAGTATTTAAAACATGTATTTATTTATTAATATTAACAAAATAGGAACAAAACAAAATTTTAAATTCAATATTATGTTTACTTTGTTGTGACACCGTTGTCGATTGTGACGCCATTTTTGTTGTTATGATCATTCGGCGCGTGTCAGATTTCAAAGCGGCGTATCGAAGATGCGCCCGTTTGTATGTGGGCGCCACGTTACTGAGCCGCTTTGACGAACGCGAATTGCTCATACTCGTACAATGTGATGTACTTTATTTCAGCCGAATTGAAATCCGGCGGAACGAATGGTAGCCGCATTTCAAAACAGCGACGTTTTTCAATTGGGCTCGCCTATTTGTAATACGGCGTGTGTTATACGATAAGGCTGCGACATATAAACTATATAAATTCCTTGACGAACATCAGTATTAATATTCCAACAAAATTATTCAAAAAAACAAAAAAATCACACATTATCTGACTTCGTATTTAATATTATACCTATTTCATTTGTATTAACAGCTGTTGAGGAAAAATCATACAATGATACACATACCTATATTATAATTATATTATACAAAGGTATATTTTCAAAGAAAAATACAATTGTACCTAGAACTGTAAAATGTTTGCATCATTTGTATTAAAATACACCGTCCTATATGTACTTAAGAGTTCATTGGCCTGTGAATATAATTCACTGATTTGTTTTTTGAACCCATTAATAAATGATGGAAAATATTGTACAATTATAAATTTATTTAAATTTTATGCGGGAGCCAGTCAATGGTTTAGGTATTTAAAACTAAATCACTATTAAAGATGAATCAGAAGTGACTCAACTCTTGGCATGTCAGAAGTTCTGTGAGGGGTTTCATGAAAGTGTTGTTAATTATGTTTTAACCTAAACCTTATAATTCTATTTCTTTTTATGTGTATGTGTCTCTTTCTTTATTTCCTGTATTGGTTTTATAACCGTGCTAAAATGCTTTTATATTATCAGATACAAGCGGTATTCCATAATTTTATCAAAATATTTTTATTTGATGGCTTTCAAATTTTAATAATAAATCCTGTCAAAATATCATACAACATCTTGTCGTAGGCAGTTTAGAGACATTTAGAAAAACAATGGCTAATCGCATGCCATTTTGGTTGACTGGGTTATGGAGCTAATTTGATCTTACTTTGGAGTTATCAAGGCTGTTTGTTTTTGTAAGAAATAATAATAATACCAGCCTGTTATTTTCCCCCTGCAGGGCAAATACCTCTTCTCATACACAGAAGGCATTGGTACTTGCCCGGATTTGAACCCACAACTTCGTGCAAGAGAGACAAAGCATTAACTATTGAGCCATTCCACACACAGTTTAATTGTAAGGACAATCGTAAGGACAGTGATTTTATTATATAATTGATAGGTATTCCTTTATATTGAGCAATTGTGATAATATAACATAAGGATTAAGTAATAAAAAAAAGATACGATGTATCTTTCTTTTTTTTACATAATGTATTATGCGTCAACTCAACTCTTATCGCAGTCCACTGCTGGACTTAGACCTCTGTCAGGCTGCGTCACAATACGCTGTCCGTCCTTCCGACCTTCCGCATCCAGTCCGTCTCAGCCACGTTTTTAAAGTCGTTGGTCCATCTTGCTGGAGGTTTTTTTTTTAATGGCATCTCGCATGTCAACCTATGAAGTTGTCCGCTGCTTAACCGGAATTTCCTGTGGCTGCCTGAATAAATTAAGGCCTCCAGCCAGGGCATAAAATTAACTAAGCGACTACGCGCTAAGGGCACCCCCGTACGGACCTCGGCTTAGGGCGTCTCTGGGGGAGTACATCAAGGGAGAGGTTGGTTCGGATTAAGCTAACTGTGCAATGCTTGTCGTCCCTATTTTTTGTTTTCGATCAAGTGCATTGTTAAACATGATGAATTTCATGATTCACTTCAGGAATTTGTTTAGCAAACATTCGTAGCACGAAGTTTTGTTACGCGTCGTACATTTTTTTATAATGAATAGTTTTGTGAGGTTAAAGTGAGTTAATGAGAGGAGTGTATTTATTATACAGTATGCAAGGGTAAACACCGTTGTCACTCAAACCATGGGTAGTTGACTTAAATATAAAAATAAATGACCCAGTAACAACAAAAAAAAACCTTACTTTCATTAAAAGATTTTAAAAAGTAAATATCCGTCACTGTCCCGATACTCATGAATACGCGTTCGAAAGAGCTGCGAAACAGCTGACGGCTGGTCATGTAACGTCCCGCGCGCCCCGCCCGCCCCCGCCAACCGCCGGCCGCGGTCGGTCGTTGCCCTTGCGTGTACGGTGAAATATTCTTGTGGAAAAATGTAGTTTTCTTTAAAAAATAAAGTTATATTTTTCCATTGATTTTACGTTCTATAAATGAAACCAAACCACTGGTTTCAAGGATAACGGTGTTTACACTAACTCCCTGTAGAGATTTACGTAAAATTCAAACAAAAAACGAATTTTAGTTTCACGAACGATTGATCGTTTCGTTCGACTGATCGTACGAACGTTTTTAATTCACAAAGAATGCTGTGAATGCTCGCGGTGAGTATCAGAAGACAACCGAATGCGGTAGCAGTTAGTTTAAAAAAAAATTGTCATCCTGTGTCTCCAACAGATACTATGAAGGTTTTCAATATAAATCTGTCTGTGCACACAATTTATTGGGACCGCTTGGGAGTTAGAGGCGGAATAAATTGTGGGATTTTGTGAGCCTACGAGAAATACGCAACACGCATAAAGTAATTTTGGCTATATAGTCATGTATGTATAAATAGACCCTTCTTATGGCAGGAATGTATGTAGTTGGTAAATTACACACAATATATTCTTCTTTTTTTCCGTCACAAAAGCTTTACACTTTTGTAAGAAGATATTTATGTGGTGTGTAATTTTCCTACTTCTATATCCATAGTATAAATTAATGGATGACAGAAATGAGGTTCGAGCCAATTACTTACATAAGAAGGCGTGTATTAATTCTGCAATATTTTATTGGTTACCATACTACAGTGGGACATGATATTATTGAGTAGGTAGATAATTATGCATAATTATTACATACCATAAACTTACCTACTATTCTACCATAAACTTACCTACTATTCTACTTACAATCCTCCTTCAAATATGTAGTAACTTTTAATTAATTTATATACCTAAATAAATATTTATGAAATTACATACATCTAACTAATATTATAAACGGGAAAGTTTGTAAGTATGGATGGATGGATGTTTGTTACTCTTTCAAGTAAAAACTACAGAATGGATTTGGTTGAAGTTTTCAATCAGATGCTTTTTAACCTGGATTAACGCATAGGATACTTTTTATCCCGATATTCCTACGGGATCGAGACTTACGCGGGTGAAACCGCGGGGCGCAGCTAGTAATCGATATTTTGTATTTTGAGTAAGCTACGAGGCTCTATCGAAGTATATCACTCAGATTGAGTTCTATCTATCTTATATCTATATATTTAAATAAAAATTAATTGCCGTTCATTAGTTTTGCAAATAAAATGGCTCGACCCGATGATTGTGATGATTTGGTAAGTTGTTTTGTGCGCGCCGGAAAAGCTTTCTTACAATGATTAGCATAAAATGCTGATCGTTGATATGCGTATTATTTGAGAACGGCTGAACCGGTTTGACTTCTTTTTGTTTTAAAATGTTCGTCCTTAGGGAAATAAAAATTATAAACGTTGCCGAGAAAATATGAAAATTCGAAAATTGAAAGTGCATTTTCAATGGTATTATTTCAAATTTGGACAGGACGATTTTTACGTAAGCTATCGGGTAAGTTAGTAGATTTAAATAATTATCTTTTTGGACAGAACGACTTCTGTCGGGTAAGCTAGTAGATCAATCTCTGAAAGCATTTAATTTATCAAGTCTTGAAAAGGGTCCGGCTATACTTTCAATATGTATTTATATATTTGACGACACGGTTGGCGCAGTGGCTAAGCGATGGACTGCTGCGCAACGTGTCGCGGGTTCGATCCCCGCACGGAACAAATATTTGTATGATCTGCAAGTAGTTGTTCCGGGTCTGGGTGTTAGTGTATGTGAGTTTCTATGTTTGTAAACGCACCCACGATACAGGAAGAAATTCTTAGTGTGGGGCAACGTTTTTTTTAAAAATAAAAATAATAAAATAAATAATGTCACCGTATTCTGTTGTTTTTAGGATTTAATCTAAATAACCTAACAGCTGCCCCACTTCTAGGGTATTCAACGACGAGTGTACCTATCTTAATATAATTTGCCTAAAGAGAACAACAACAATCATCACTGTTATATGCGCGTGAGTTTATTATCACCATTTTTGGAAGATCAGGTGTATAAAGATCTCAGAAACTGCAATAACTGGTTATCCTGGTACGCATTTATTGGCCAGTCCAAATATGTTGACTCATGATACCTTCTTTGTGTTGATGAGTTGGCAAATTTTGCAATTACATACTTAATAAAAAATACAAAAAAAATAAAGAATATCTACGTGTTATTTTTTTTTCTTACTTCCAAAGCTTTGAAACTGGGAAAAAGGGAAGAGCATATTGTTTATCTTAAAAGATAATAAAATGAGGGCATTCCATTCATTTTTACTCTTTTCTTATATTTTTGAGCAATTTATGGTCTCTAAAGGTAGTATTTAAGAAAAGGCATTCAGTTTTTCGTGTTTTAGAGAACCGCACACAAATACTCCCATGATTTATTGAGTTACAGATAACCCTAATGTGTTTGAGTAATCAAACTCATCACTTACCATAGCCACGAAAGTGTTGGCCTAAATTCTCCTTTGACGAAATAAATATACTAGGAGATACTCATAAATTAATTTCAATGAATTGCAAAACTAATCGCCTTTGCTTCCTCTCAGAAACATAATGGAGATTTTTGTGTCCTAGTCTATGAATGAAATTAATCAATTTTGAGACTTATGATGTCACACGTCATACTGAGACTCCTTCGTGCCTCGGAAAGCACGTTAAGCCGTTGGTCCCGGCTGTCATTCGTGGATCTTTGACAGTCGTTACGGGTCGTCAGAAACCTGAAAGTCTGACAACCAGTCTTACCAAAGGGGTATCGTATTAACTAGTTACTGGGTTGTGGAGGTCAGATAGGCAGTCGCTCCATGTAAAATACTGGTATTCAGCTGCATACGGTTAGACTGGAAGCCGACCCCAACATAGTTGGAAAAAGGCTAGGAAGATCTATATGATGTCACACGTCATAACGTTGGTTGCTCGCTTTTGACGCGCTTAATTCTGTATAGTTCCTACCACGAACGCGCGACTTAAACGTAACGTAAACTCTAAAAACGTTTTTTTTACAAAAATGCAGCTATTCCATAGTGTTATGGTTTAAACCTTTGTGACAAGCACAATTAGATTACCTAGAGATATGAACAAAGTCCTAAAACTAATTAAATATTGTATTCGAAACTAGTATTTCCAATTTTAAACTGATTGGAATTTACGTTTACTCTGCGCATATACGAAATTACACATAAAATAAAGAATGTGGACATGACATGTATTGCATCATGTCCACTGACGAGAGAATGCTGATGAAGGCACGCTGTGCGTACAAATGATCGCTGTGATGATTAACGTCGTCGTTCGGAGATTGATTCATAGTTTCTATTGAATTTGATAGCGGCGCGACCGCCGTTGATTGCCACGATTTTCTTGCCCGTGGAGATGGCGCCTAAATTTATGCATTATGTAAAGGTATTTTTGAATACCTGTCTAGTGCCTATCCATATTTCGTCGATGACCGAATTTAAATTTCCGCCATTTTTGTATGCATAATTCGAGTTCAACAAGCACTACTCACGACGTCATATAAAGGAGAATGCCATATTTTCGTACCAACAAAGGAGCTAGAGTGTCACAACCAAATGTAGTTCATAAAATTACTCCTATTTTTTAAATCAGATATACGATTTTGTTATGAAAACGATTCCCGGCTTTCGGACACCAAAAATAAAAGTCTTTTTTACTTTTGTGGTACGTATTTTCCGCTTATGTCACTGACATTGCACTTCATTTCCGAATGTTTTTTTTTTTTTTTTCCCTTCTTGGCGCTACTACGTTAAAAATATAAGTACCTACCTGTCAACGAACATTAAAATGAAGAAGATAATTGTACCAATTTGCCATTTAATATTAGGATACAATATATTTTTATGTGTGTCAAAAAACATCTTTAGGTCACGCGTTACATCGTAATAATGTATTATTACTTTTTTGGATTACATTTGCATTTAATAAAAAGAGGACCTATTCAAAAAAGTAGAATGTCATTTGTACTGTGACGTATTGCAATAATTATTCTGTGGCGCCGTCATGGATGACGTTACTTTCAATATTGGTTTCATCTGAACTATTTGAATAATAATTTATAATACTTATTAACAAAAACGGGGGTTCAGGTGCTTTTTCATAACGTAGTCTTTGTGTGATAATCCTTAGCGATGCCCCCAACTAGAGGAAGACATCGGCCAGCAAGTCAGCGTAGCCGATGTATCCTAAACTGCTCACTAGTATTGATAGAACAATTTAGAATATATTACATAGAAAATATATCCGTGGATATGATCGTGTTTTAACATCATAGATTGTACCGACGCGACGCCTGTAAGTATTACCTCACCTAGTAGAAGCATGTATATAATAGTTAGCTTCTAAAGTACCTACCTACTTCCGGGACTATTCATTCAATTTAAGGATTAAAAAACAGTTTTTATGCTTTCAGATCAATCCTGGTAGTTCCTATTCATAATGTTCAAATGTTTCGCATTGATACAAGAAAAACTGATACCTGAACTAACACTTTGTCACAATGTGGAGTGATGTGTGCTTTGGATGTGGACAGTCCATGCTACGTGTTGCAACAGTTGCAAGGCGTTCCCGAGTGCCACGCAATTGTCCTACCTATTGTTTTATTTGTATATTTCTTTTCTCTGTCCTGGTAGCGGTCGAGGTCATATACGTTATGTAAATATGAATATATCTTAACTGCGTTTTTCATTTTTGATATAAGTGCCTTATTAGGTACTAACAACATTATCACCTTATTATTATTTACTAACATGTGAAGTTCGAGGAGTGGGTGTACTATATAGTAAATACAACTCTGCCTAACTCTTCTGGGAAAACAGGCCTGCTGTTATGTTAAGATTTCAAGATATTAGGAATCTGTAAACACAGTACTAAATTGATTACTTATTCAGACTACCAGCTGCACAAACTATTACTTCCTACCTGATTATTGATATCCATTATCATTATATATAAAAACTGACACCAAGAATTATTATTGACTATCAGTGATGTATTGTATAATCATCCATCAGGAAACAAGCGCCAAATCAAGAATAAAAAGCAACCGATATTAGGTACCGCTTCATTTGTCACCAACTTCACCATTTCGAGTCTGTCACTTTCTCGAACTTAACCTCAAAATATTAAGTAGGTAAATGGTTAATAAATACGAAATGCGGAAATCAATGTAAAAAATAGTTAACAATATAGGAAGAGCATTGAATTCTCCCCCAAATACACTAGGTTTGGTTGTGACAGCGGACATTTTGGCTTGGTACAGGGTGCCATACATTTCAGGTCATTCTCCTTTAGTACCTACTCAATTTCAAACTAAATCTAGCTTTTGCCCGCAGCTTCGCCCGCTTGAAGGTAGGAAATTATCCCACGGAAACGTACACACGGCTACACATCAAGCTATAAAATTCCAGTTTATACTGATCTCGCATTGTATAGGATTTCCGTACAATGTGAGGTCAGCTTATACTGCAAATGTATAGCTTGATGTGTAGCCGTGTGTACTACCGTAACGCGCACACCAGTAAAACCATCGTCATATTTCAGCCAATTTCCAGAAAACCTTAATGAATAACCTAAATCACTTCTTCCTAATGAATCACTCCGTCTATTGGTAAAAACCGTATGAAAATCTGTTCGGCAGTTTTTGAGTTTATTGCATTTCGATAGACAGACAGACGCAGCGGGGGACTTTGTTTTATTTATAATAATATTAGCTGCGCCCCGCGGTTTCACCCGCGTAAGTCTCGATCCCGTGGGAATATCGGGATAAAACGTATGGTCATATTCCAGGTCATGGTCTACCGCTTTTTTTTTTTTTGAGGGTGGGGAATTATCCAATTACTTCTCCCGCTCTGGGCGGAGCGGAAGGGCGTGTCAGACTTTAACTGACTAAAACCCACCCGTGTTCCTTCAGTTGCCTGTTGCCAAGGTCCCGGTATCCCTGTCGGACTAACCCGCAACCCTGGCAGGCATCGGTCCTAGCGGACCCCACCAATTGTGCTGACATCTCTTTGAGGCGCGCGTGGAACACGACGCGCTATCGACCCGGGCCTGGTCCTAATCGGACGGCGAGCTACCCATTGCTCGCCGTCCGCAAGCCCGCGCCTATGGTGGCCGGGAATCCGCTTGGGATTCCCGACGCCCAGGGCGTCTCCAACGGCGGCGGTTAGGGGCGTGAGGGCGCAAACTTTGCGTCTCCCTCACGCGTTCCGCCTCCTCCTTCGCGAGCATTACTGCTTCGCAGAAGGAGGTGACTGCTTCCCATGCCCTCTCGCTCCGTACCATGGCCTGGACCAGGGCTGGACGCGAAGGTCACCGCCGCCAATCGCCTCCAAGAGGACACAGCGGGGCTCCGCCCAAGCAGGGCATACCTCCACCGTATGCTCCACCGTGTCCTCCGATGGTGTACCCCTGGGCTAAGTTTCATCTAAATCTATTTAGCCGTTTTAGCGTGAAAGCGTAACAAACAAACAAACTGTCTTTCGCGTTTATAATATTAGTTAGGATAGTGATATTGTAATACATTTACAGCCTTGCTAATAAAAATAAGGTAAACATCTGTTTAACAAATGTATTGTTATACAATGTATAAGCTGTGAATAGGCGTTACACACTACCCTTACTAATAATCAGTGTATAAACAATGCATAGTTACCCACTGCTTATGACAAAAACCACTAGCAACATTAGAAGGTGCGTTCTGAAAATGGTACTGCGTAAAATCAATGACATTTTTTCATTTGGGAAAACACTCATAACTTTATACTTAAAACTTAAAAAAATAAATAATTACTTCGATTTTATTTCCAAAATTACTGTTTTTGCGTTCTTTTACGTTTTATAAAATTAAATTACTAATATTTCACTCATGATGCATGTATTACGATATGAACACAACCAGTAAAAGCTGTCAAGTCAATTTTGAACGTCAAACTTCTCAAAGCAATTAATTTAGTTCAGTACGTTTGAAATTATAAAATTGTGAAGAGAATATTTAATTTTATCTGCAATAATGGCTGAAACTAATGCAATTAACAACGATGGAAAAAATAAAAGGAAACGGTCTGTTAATTGGGATAAAATAGAAAAGGTAAGAAATATATTTTCAGAAAATAAATACAAAGTTCACAAATAGATTTGAAACAAATACAACACAATATTTGCGTATTTTTTCAGAATTTATTGAAAACCTGCATGACGGAGTTTGTATCTATTATAGAAAAAATAAGAACACGGATACCAATACGAATAAAAGTAAAACAGCGGCTTGGCAAACAGTATCGCAAAGGTTTGTAAAACGTGGTATATTTCATAGTAGGTGTTGTTAAATCTTTCGTGTAATTGGCAACTATATTAAATTTACAGGTTCAATGAATTAAATAACCGCGGGAGGAATTTAGCAGAACTTAAACAACAGTGGCGTAATATGAAATTAGACGCGAAAAAGAACATGTCTGAGGTGAAAGTCCTGCTGAAATACACTGGTGGTGGACCAAAACCTCCTAGACCAAACCAGGATACGTTGGAAATTTTAAGCATGATTCCACAGGAATTTGTTACATTTCAATGTTTTTGATAGTGATGCCATTGGCATAAGTCCAAAGGTAAGATAATTTAAGATTAACACCTTTTTACTATTTCAACTTGTAAAAGTGTAATTGCATCTAAGGAACTGAATTTCACACACTTCTAAATTGTTGTAACATTTGTGGCTACTTCAGTTTATACTTACATTATTCTACATTTATTTCAGAAACAAAATATAGAATTGGAAGTTAGTATTAGTACTCAAGAATTGGTTCTCACACCAATAGCTAATACAGAAAATATAGATAAGGTTTGTCAATTAATTGCTATATTTTCTGAGTGTATAGATTGACTATTCCAATCTCAGTTTAAAAAAAATATTAAGTATTTTTTTGTTGTTCTTACAGAATGTAACACCAATATGCTCAAAATTTAATGTCCTACATCAAAAGCCACCTGTAATGAAAGGAAAGCTACCATTCAATGAAAATAATAAACCAAAACATTTGGTAAGATTTTAATTTTTTAATAGAAAGGTGTAAAATTCTTATTGCAAATTGTGATGGTTAATAAATTTTCTGTATTTTTTTTAGGACAAGGAGTTTGCCAAATAACGGAATCATGTCCTTCTACGTTGCATTAGAGAGGAACATGAACTCAAAATGAAAAATATTATGGAAATTCATATGTTTTCTACAGAAGAGCACAATTTAAAAATGAAGCAAATTTTAGAAAAACACAATTTATTCAAAGGAGAAGCTGAGGTTCGAATGCAGAAGTTAAAATTGGAGATAGCTCAGTTAACATCTAATAGCAATTTAGAAAAATAAATAAGAAAATTAAAAATGTGTTTCAATGTATATTCGCCTTGATTCTTGGCCAGTAATACTGTCAGAAACATTTCTTGGCACATTCTGTCTGGCATTATTCACAGGTGCAACAGTTTCTGGAAAATCGGTATCTTCATTCATATCAATGGCAATATTATGTAATACAGCGAGTGCTCCTATATATAATTTAACATTTTCAAGTGATACACTGAATCCATGTAAAAGACACCTGAATCTTTGTTTCCAACTCCGAAACATCTTTCGACTGTGTTTATCGTTAATATATGAGATCGATTGTAAGCTTCCTCCTTTGCATTACAAGTATTGTGTACTGGTGTAAATAAATAATTTGTTAAACCATAGCCTGAATCTCCCAGTAAAATGCCATTAAATTCTCTATTTTCAAATCGCTGTCGTAATCTACTCTCCCTAAATATTCTTGCATCATGAGTACTGCCTCTCCAGTGCGCCACTATGTCTCTTATCCTTAAATTAGAATCACAAACTACTTGGA
This sequence comes from Lithophane socia, assembly GCA_947522985.1. Classification (NCBI taxonomy): domain Eukaryota; kingdom Metazoa; phylum Arthropoda; class Insecta; order Lepidoptera; family Noctuidae; genus Lithophane; species Lithophane socia. Next base: position 7,885,153 of record OX383267.1, read on the forward strand.
CATTCAGCGATGAAAATCCTTTTCTGTTTATGTAGTATTGAGAACTATCTCCACCTACTTTTTTAATTTTTACGTGCGTGCAATCAATTGCACCGATTACTTGTCACAATCTACAGATATTTCTAAATCCTAACACGACTTCTTCTTGGTCTGCCACTGTCGTAGGCATGTATACAAATTGTGATGCCTTATAAGCCAAAGCTAAAGCCACTCTTCGACATACATTCGTGATGGATTGCTGGCTTAGTCCATGAATATCGGCTGCATCATCTTGAACTTCTTGTCGAACCCATGTTCTAAGAGCAGCACAAACTTGAAGTTCTACTGACAGTCCACCACCTCGAGCTTTCTGTTCAATGTCACATTTAACTAATTCCACAATTTTTCTTGCATACAATTTGCTGAACCTATATTTCGACCGAAACTCATTTTCTTGTAGACAGAAAGGATCATAACGGTTTTTGTAACATTTTCTTTTTCTTGGTGGATCTTCATTGTCAATTTCATCAAAAATATCGAAAAATTGTAAATAATCCATGGTTTTCAAAAATAATATGACAGAAGCAACTAGTTATACATCTGCTAAACAAGGCCCGAGGGCTGAATAACGGTTGTACAATATCTCATTGTTTAAAAGCATCTGTTACACCAGATGTATACAACTGAAACGTCAAATATCGTTTATTGGTAACGTTGATGTTATAACACCGGTATACGTCGTGCATAAAAGTTTATTAGTAAGGTTGTTAAGGTAAAACAAGTTATTAATTCGTGCACGAGTAATTTACTTAATTTGATACCTATCCTACATCCTACTTAGTAACAAAAAGAACAACTTTCGTGAGACCAAAGTTCTCATACAAGGCTAAATTAATTTACCTTTTCGTTAAGACGGATCCACTCTACAAAGTCGTAAGAAAGAAGTGAGAAGAAACTTTGTGTGAGAAGTTATAACAGTAGAGGAATTATTCATTTCTTTAACTAGTTTATCTAGTTGACGTCTAGAAATTCATTGTACAAGAACTAACATAAGTGACTGTTTTTTTTTTCTATGTTCATTTATGAGACTGTATGGCGATTGTAAATCAATTTTATGCTGAATCGTTTGTCGAAAATATATGGCATTGTTGTTTGTTTGACTAGTTTTGGCAGGGGTACCACTGTACCACATATTTTTTATGATTTTATTAGGCAGTTAGCCCCTTCATAAGCTTTGCTGACTAACAGCTTATGACTTACGACGTGTAAGATAAAATATTTTCGCTTAATGCCGGTTGCACACCGAAAACTAAGCTATGCCAAGGCTAAACTAAGCTATGCCGAGCAAGCTATGCTAAGCTAAGCCAGAAATAAATAGCGTGCACACCAACAGCTAAGCCAAAGCTCAGCAAGTGTTGCGTAGATCAATTAGACGGACGTCGCTCGCCATGAATATAATCGATGAAGAAAGTTCCGATGATGAATACGTTACACATAGAAAAAGAAGATTAATACTGACTTATTATTATTTAAGAAAAAAACGTTCCAGATCTTGGAAGAAGAAGAAAGAAGAAGAAGAGAGAAAGAAGAAGAAGTTGTGATAGTCCTTTGATTGTGTGTTCCATAGTATAGGAAATTGTTTAACAGTTTCAATAAATTGCTCCATAATCGCTACTAAACGACGTGCGTACGACAAAGAACACTGGACAGCACTGGCGAAGGATGTGCAAAGGGTGTGCGGGGAAAGCGGGAGGGGCTTAGCTTAGCTCGTGTAGCTGCGCATCGGCATACACAACTAACTTAGCTTCGCATATTTTAGTTAGCTCACATAGCTTAGTTCGCATAGTTTGCGGTCTGCACACAAGTATGGAAAACTGCGTCAGCTATGCGAGCTAAGCTAAACTAACTTAGCTTAGCTCTTGGTCTGCAACCCGTATAATGCTCTGGCCAAACAGATGAATCCGTTGAAGGATGCGGGACGAAATGCATTCGTGCTTGTACGAAGGTGTTCAAACTGGCGCGAATAACCACGTGACGTCCTAGTCATTTAAGCCCAAAACACACACAGCGGGTGCGGGGCGGGAGCGGGTCGGGTCTTTTCCATCCCGTGAGTCGCGCGGTTCATCGTGTTCACACAGAGCACGGGCGCGGGGCGGCAGCGGGTCAGGCGCGTGTCGAGCGCGGGACGGCAGCGGGTCGGGCGCGGTTGTAAGTTGACAGGCGGCAGCGGTTGCAGTGTGAAAATGTCGGGTGATTCTGACACGGACGAAGAATTCTTATTTTTACTTATTTTAAAAAGAAGAACGCGAAAATGGAATAGGTTGTAGGTTCATGACATTAATTAAAAAAAAGACATCAATATGGAGAATATCATCGATACGTGTATTGCAACGAATGTAACGACGCTACACCAGCATTGCTATTCTGTAACCATTTTACCTTGAAAACATAGGTGAAATGAGCGTAGAGTGAGTCATTGTCATCAATACCTACTGATGCTAAGGCAGTGACAGTTCACTACAAGCTCACTTTGATATTTTACTACACTTAGTTTTCACGGAGATATTTTTACAAAATAGCACAACCGCTTCCGACCCGCTCCCGTCCCGCGCTACATGTGGTGGCGGGCGTGGCATTGGTAGTTGTCTATGATTGTCATTATTCGATATAATAACAAGCAATTGAAGAATATTTTAAATCATAGAAGTGACGAGTTTCTCTATTTGTGAGAAAAAAACGCCAATTTCATAGGACCCAATATTATATGGATGTCAGCACACGAAAAGCGTGCGCAGTTCCCGCATCTTTAGAGTGACTTAAAAAACGTTATATACGGTTACTCGGTATTAGCACTTTTCGACTCGTGCTATCGACAAACGATTTATATTCGGTTTACCTTTTATCAATATCAAGCATATGCCACCTCATCACTTTCGTGAACTTATAGGTTTTCCTCCTCAATTTTCCTTAAGCATATTCCTAAACGATGCCAATATTGAGATGCTCTAGTTCTAGTTGCAAGTCAAGTACAGCTCTAATCTAGGAAGAGTAAAGTTCAAATTAGTACAACTCAGCTCACTGTTGGTCAGGCAATGGGGTCATTGCTTATCACAATGATAAGTTTTGAAGGGTCTTGATACAGACCCAAACTTGAATAGAATGACAGGGATGGTAATTTAAGGGACGCACAAAAACACTAATACCTACGATCGGATTTTGCAGCAGCGTCAATTTTGGTGTAAGTACATGCGTGGGGCCCTGTTTGACTTGGAATATATACTAGTAAGAAGCAAAGTTAGAAGGATCAAAATTATCTTTCCTATTAACATGGAGATCACACAGTGTGCGCAAAATGATAATGTCAAAAGTACTTTTTTCTGTATTAAATTAGAGTGCAAATTAGGGGCTATAGTTTCCCTGCTCTTTATCATTGTCGATATTCCAATTTCATGAGCGATAGTGCTTCAGTGTTACAGTCAGTACTGTTCAGACAAATCGACAAAAAGTTTGGTCATCCATCATGAAAAATGCCTTGAAATAGACAAATACTATGGAAATAACGAGCACAAAATCGGTTTGTCGGGTGTCTGGTTGAATTGACACAATCCATCTAACTGCTAATTGAATATAATATTTTTACGAAATCTTGAATTAAAAAAATATTATTATTATTAATTTTACGGCAGTGGTAGTGGTCCAGTGGTAATGGCCCTAACTTACGACTTACGTGTAGGTCATGGGTTCGAACCCAGAAAGGTGCTTTTACTATTATGTTAATAATGTCATTACCACTGCTCTCAAAACGGTGAACGAAAACATCTTAAGGAAACCGGCATGTCCTAGAACTAAACATTCTAAGACATGTGACATCTACCAACCCGCACTGAGCCCATGTAGTAGATTACAGCTACCCCACTGCCTCTCGAAGAGAGGAGGCCTTTGTCCCAGCAGTAGGAACATTATAGGCTGATTATGCTTATAATAATATTATTATAAAAATACATATATAATAAAAACTATTATTATACTGACCTAATAAACAAATTAGCGTTAATCCGCTAATTTGTTTGTTTGTTAATGTGTTTGTTTTCAACACATTTTTATTGAAATAAAATTCTATCCGGGTTTGATTCTTGGACATTAATTTAATGCAAATATTATAATAATTATGTTTACTTGCATCCGTAAACAGACCACTAGTAAGAATTGGTTATTATTACAAATGCCAAAGCGTGTAAAATTAATAAACATTTAATGAAATTGCACAGGAATTTCACATATACTTTGTGTATTCCGAAAAGTAAAACAACATAATAAAATTATCATAAGAATAGGTTCAGTCGTTAAAGCAAGTCACGAATCTAGAAATCGGAGTGTTCTTTAATCTTAAAATATTATACAGAATACATTCATCATACCAGTTTCTATCGCCATACAACATTTGTTGAGCTCAAGTTTATTGCATGCACGTGCATGAAATTTTTACCTTGAGGTTACTTTGAAAACTTGCACATTTTAAACATACATACAAAGTGTTAGGCAAAGTGGTACCTTTAGTACCACGGATATATGTTTAGTACACTCACATTTCGCTAGATATGCATAAGCATGTCTGGGACATAAGTCCCATTGATGTAATAGGGGGCCAGTCTACTGTCATTAACCGGGCACAAATCCGGTTTCCGGGCTGCTACTGAGAAATTCCTGTCGGAAAAATCTACCACTTTGCGCGAACTGGGTATTGATCCTAGAAGCTCACCCTCAGCTATTAAATTTGTGACTACTTCTGGGTCTATGAAGGTAGTGGTAACGAGTCTTGTGGGAGTTTTCTAACCTATCATTAAATTTATTCGTTTGAAGAGAGTCAACCTACTACAAGAGACTGTATAACTGACCTCCAGAACCCAGTTACTGGGTAGCACGGTACCCCTTGATAAGACTGGTTGTCAGACTTTTGGGCTTCTGACTACCCATAACGACTGTCAAAGCCGAATGACAGCCGGGCACGGCGCTTTCCGAGCCACGAAGGGGCTCTAGACTCTATACAACATTCTCTGTAAAATGCACGTAATCTTTTGATGAGTCAATCTTATTATACTTAATCGTGGAAAAGGTTAGAAAAATTATGATGAGTAATTGTAATTATTTAACACAATGAAGACACCTATTCGTGTGATACACAATAGAAAGAGTAATAAAAAGTGCATGAATGATGATAACAGATTGATGGTAACAAACAGTTGTCACGCACAATGGTCCACCTTAAGGACTAAGTGCGGAAACCAAACCCCATAAAGGCTCTTACATACCAGCGCGAGCCACGCGACGCGAATTTTAATAAAACAATTTCTGAGAAAACTTCATGGTGAACAATGCGGCGGCGTCGCGTCGCGCGACGTATCGCCCCAGTATGTAAGAGCCTTAACATAGAACATAGAACAAAGAGTTGTTTCTCTCTTAGTGACATTAACTCATAAAATGTAATAACGATGACTAATTAATGAGTTGTATGCAGTTTAAAAATAGTAGTTTTTAATAGAGTAAATTTTATGAATTTTGGAGTAGGTTTACGTTTTCGACCCACTGAATAAATTCAGGTTCTGTACTGCCTCCATGGGACAAAAGCATCAGTTTATTTACTAACATAATTATATGTACCTACATACAAGTATATTTAGATACTGCTTGAATATTTTTTACACAGGCTAACAATATTTTAATCATAATTATACTCCTTCATTCATTGTTGTCAGTTACAAGTTAGACAAAATGCCGCTGTGCTGTGCAAATTTTTACACTAAAATAAAATAGGTATAAAAATAACGGTACTACCGGAACTGCTAGTAAATAATGGCTTTCCTGAACACGTGGAAATGCCACGTGCTGTTGAAGTGGTTTCAGTCATTTATTACTCAATAAAGGTAGGTAAACCTGGACAACTTTTTCATTTCCGATGTAATCACGAATATGTCATTCTGGAAATCGGTTCCGTGATTACTTCACGGAAATGAACAATGGAGACGATGGTCACTATCAAAGGAAAAGGAAAAATACAACGGAAAGTAAAGAAAACTATCATGAAATGGAAAGTATGACTGTAACAATTTTGGAGACTACCTTCATTTAAGTCATTATACTTACAATCCTGCCTATCAAAAATCAAAATCATAATATTTTATTTCACTTAAACCTACATGGGCACTTATGAAACGTCAGAAGGTAGCACGGTACCAATTGGTTGTTTCCTATGGAGAAGAGCCGGCAAGAAACTCCACGGTTACTCTTCTAAAAATAATTGGCTTTTACAATATTTTCGAATTACAGTGTTAATAGATAAGGGAGGACAAGTGTAGGTCTTTTAACAAGTACCAGGTAGGTACTTAAAAAATTTGAAAATGTTCAACAAATCTACAGTCCACTAAGACTACACCGTTTTCACATTCACAAGATAGAAAATAATGTAGATAAAACATAAATAAGAAAATAAAAATAAAAACCTATTTAAACCAAATGACTTGATTTCCATTTCAACTGTAACAAATCTGAATTAATATCATGTCAACTCCGCCCCTAAGACGACCCACTGACCCAGAAGCCACTAACAAAGAGTTGTATGTAATGTCAAATAATAATATACCTTACCTTCTCACCTACGTAAGGTGTGAAGGTGAGAACATATTTGTCTATTTTTCGTTCGAGTCTGAATAAAAACCCCACAAAGAATTGAAAGGTCACAAACTAAGATAAATTGCGGACGGCATTCTTTGACAACACATCTGCGAAATTGAGATAAATATTCCGTTTTGGAGCTTAAAAGGGACATCGAAAACTTATCACGGTTTCCCTTACAAGATGTCGGTCTGTCATAGAATAAATGTAGATAAATGGGAGAAGAATAATACCGTTTGTGTCATAATAATTATACCATACTACAAAAGTGACTACTGTTCTTATTTCCTGTGCCTAACGATACATCTCATAAAACACCTCCATAATACCAAAAATTACGATGATACCGAGTCCCTTCTTACAACAGTGAAGTAACTCATAACAAAGATATACACACTCCCACACCCACACACACACGCACACAGACACACCCTCACGCGCACGCACTCACACATTCTTGTACTGTACTTTTATTTGTAAAAAAATATTTTATGTGATAATAATAATTATGTTACAGTCTAAGAAAAACCCTTGTCCTATTTTCGGGAAATGAAGTCTGATTGTCCTTAATACAGGCTACTAAGTAACCTAGCTAGGACATCAGATCGTAAATTGTATTGTTACCTACTCATCTCAGATGTAAACTATTCCTATGTTGTCATTCTACTTTGTAACAGACTGTACCACTTTTTTATGAAATAAATTATACTTATATACTTATACTTATATAATCTGCCTAGCCTTTTCCCAACTATGTTGGGGTCGGCTTCCAGTCCAACCGAATGCAGCTGAATACCAGTATTTTACATGGAGCGGCTGCCGAGTAACTTGATAATACGATACCCCTTTGTCAAGACTGGTTGTCAGACTTTCGGGTTATTCTGACGACCCGTAACGACTGTCAAAGATCCACAAATGAGAGCCGGGACTAACAGTTTAACGTGCTTTCCGAGGCATGGAGGACTCTCGGTATGTAAAGATGGTTACGCATCCACGGACCAACCCCGGTAAGCGTAGCTTAACTAGATGGGTCGAACTGTGCGGCTGTTATTACTTAGACATGAGCGAACGATACTGGTATTCAGCTGCATCTGGTTAGACTCGAAGCCGACCTCGACATAGTAGAAAAAGGCTAGGCAGATTTGATTTGACCTTCATGCAGTTTTATAATTAATATCCTTCAAAAATGGTCATCACTAGAAGAAGTATTTACCTACTCTAGTGATTAATTTGATTGCGTCATACCCTTGTCATTTCGATTTGTTAACCCTTCCAATCAAAATGTTCAGTATTCCATTTTAACCTCGCAATTATAAATTAGAGTAACCCACTTTGATTGATAGTCGAACATTTTGTTCAACTATCGATCAAAGTAATTAACAAATATATTGTAATGTTCTCACAATAGCTTATAACTTATATAAGGCACATCGTTATGAGTAATTATACTGAATAGGTAAGTACAATAATAATAATTATTGATCTGAACGTCAAAAGGAATTAAGGACATCAAAAAGCCGATATATCGAACAATACTGTCTTTAGATTAATTGGCAATCAGTGTCATCCTATTCTTAGAACAAAGATTTCATACTGCTAGCCATTCATTAATTATGCTAGCTGCTCAATCTGCCTCGCCTTTTCCCAACTATGTCGGGTTCGGCTTCCAGTCTAACCGGATGCAGCTGAATACCAGTATTTTACATGGAGCGACTGCCTTTTTGACCTCCACTACCCAGTGACGCGATACCCCTTGGTAAGGCCGGTTGTCAAACTTTTGGGTTTCTGACTACCCATAACAACTGTCAAAGATCTACGAATGACAGCCGGGGCAAACGGTTTTTCTAACTCACTTTAAACTAAACATTGGCAGAATAGTCGACATGGGCCGTGCTTTCTGAGGCACGGAGGGGTCTATATTATGTATAAACGTGCAAACTGGCGCGATATCGCGGGGGGTCGCGCTGCCAATCGCGCCCGCGATATCGCGCCAGACCGTACGAGCCTTAATGGATCACTCATCCACGAACCAACTGCGGCAAGCGTAACTTAACCTTTGATCGACTCTTGCGGCTGTTATTATTAGAGACTTGAACATAACTGGTGAAATGTGGGTGGGCTATACGTACACCTCTCCCTAACATTTCGGGGAATACCGCTATAATGTTATGTTATGTTTCAAAAACTTTCTGCGTAACTTTACGTAACCTACGCATAATGTAGGCGTTTATGACCCTCAATTTCTATTCAACGCAGCCCCACTTGGTACTTTATAATTCCCTGCGGGATTGTCGAGAAACCAGATTGACGCAAACGCTGTGGCAGCACCGTTAATTTTAACACAAAAAAAATATATATACCTTGCCAATTCTTACCTTAGGGAATAACCTCAAACAACTTGCAGTGGTCCAGTTTATTTTCTCTTATCAAATATCTTTTGTGTTCAGAATGTTTTCGCTTTCTCTTTTACAAACAGTTCATAGTTACACTTTAATATTGCCATGAAAATAGAAAGAATAGGTAGGTTTGTAGGCTTTATTTTTTCCTACACCCCAAAACAAAATACAGCATGTTTGGCAGAACGTTGAACATACGAAAAAAAGTTATGAGTCCTCAAACTTACAGAAAGATGTAAAAAATACTTAAATCTTAACTTCAACTTGCATTAAAAAAAATATCCAGGGGGCCAGGACCAAATAAATTAGGTCTGAGTAAGTAGCAGATGACCCCACCTATCCGCCATTTTCGTATGTTCAACGTTCTGCCAAACACCCTGTATAAGTACTAGAAAGCTAGCCTCCTACATACAATGTATAGGGCAAACCTCTGACAGACGTAAAACTTCAATCGGAGAATTGCACCAAAGGAAAACAGTACTTGAATGAAGACCATTAAGGTCATAATGGATGAATTTTACGAGGTATTTTATAGCTAACAATCCTACATCCTCACTATCCTATAAAGTGGTAAACAAGAAAATGCTCATTGGAAAACAGAGGGACGGTCAATAGTTTGGAAGAAATGTAGGAGGATGAAGTGTTGTTAGAGACGAATTGATTATTTTAGTGAATAAGGAACGACTAAGTGTAATGTGCTTGTTATGAATCTAAACGACTATAATTTGTTATAACTTTTTACTGTTACGTAGGTATGGGAATTTTGTTTGATACGGTTGTTAAACTTTAGTAACTTATGTTGTTAGTCTCTTCAAAAGGAAAGATCGTGTTCTCCGCCGGTAATAATGACACTGACAGCCCTTAAACGTAGTTTATGTGCTGATCGCGTTCAGTTTCTTTGGTGAAATTCACCCTTAGGCGTTTACGTGTTCGTGTCGGCATGATTTCAGGGTCTAGCATGATGACAAAAGAAAAAAAAAAATAGATATTCATCACGTCTGCGGAGTTTCGCTAGTTAATTTAATTTAACGTTGTTATTTTGCCGACTCATGCCGACCCGAACAAGTGCACGCCTAAGGGCGAATTTCACCAAAACAACTGAACGCGATCAGCACATAAAATACGGTGTCATTATTTTCTGTTGAATATTGACACTGACAGCTCTTGAACGCGATTAAGATGTGCTGATCGCGTTCAGTTACATTGGTGACAGTCGCCCTAAGAATCTATGAATCTATGGGTTCTTGGAAACACAAATAACAGATTATGAACTATAAGACTATAAATAGGCTATTAAGGAAAAATAATCCGTTAAACCAGCACTGAAGCATGTGATGGGACTGTCACATCAATATTAATGATTAACACATCGTACGCTAATTTCCGGAGTACATTCTTATTCCCGTTTTTTTAGGAACGTTCACATAATAGCAAATAAATTGTAACTTTTATAGTCCCCTGATCTAACATGATTATCATTTATCGAGGAACTACGTTCATACAAGACAACGCCGAACACATATTTATTATGTGAATGGCATCATTCTTTAGAGCTAAATTCTTGGAAAAACACGTCAGCAGTCTTTCTACGTCTCCTTCGGTATAACGAAGTTTATTCAGTTAAAGTGAATAGAAACTTCCCATTGAAACTTGACAATAAAGAGCTGGAAAAGAATTTGTTTGAGTAGGTAGATCTAGACATACCGGCGTCGTAGAAAACATGTTATTGTAATTGTACCTATAGCTTCATAAAAATAGTATAAAATAAAATCGCTTTCGTATCTGTCTGTGTGACAGCTTAGTTCTTCTAAACTACACAATGGATGTTGATGCGGATGACTTCATCATTTTTAGCATTTATTCCGAAGGGTTTACGTGTTTATTACATGAACAACTAAAGCCTCGTGCAAACTGGCGCGATATCGCGGGCGCAAGAGGCAGCGCAACCCTTGTCGCGGTCGCGATATCGCGCCTGTTTGCCTGAACTTAGACTTAGCTAGATGAATATAGATGGTTCACTTCGCAAAATAATTTAAATAAAACCGGCCAAGTGCGAGTCAGACTCGGACGCTTGTTGTATGGGAACATCCCTCTTTAAATATTTGTTTTATTTTAATTTAATTATTTATTTTTTAAGTGAATATGTAACTACAACACAACATATAACAACATTATAACAATATGTAACATGTTTATTGTTATATATATATATATATATATATCTAACTATGTATATATTGTATATATATTTATATAGATAAGATAATGCTTTATGTGTGTATGTATTTATTGTATATGTAAACGGTACACCACTGACTACCTGCAGTATTGTCTCTCCTTCTTACTTTAATCCATCCAAAGGTTGTCTGTAAAAGATCGCTTGTAGTGATAAGACCGCCCATTGTGTCACCCTATGTAAAATTTCTAATTTATGTCTGTAATTTTTATGGTGTACATAATAAAGAGTATTCTATCTATCTATCTATCTAACTAAATATTCTGTGAATATTTCAATCGTTTACCTGTTGTCGTTTTCAACATCGAGCAAAAACGAGCAAAAAAATCACGTTTATTGTATGGGAGCCCCCTTAAATATTTATTTTATTCTGGTTTTTAGTATTTGTTGTTATAGCGGCAACAGATATACATCATCTGTGACATTTCAACTGTGTAGCTATCGCGGTTCATGGGATACAGCCTGATGGATAGACGGACAGACAGACAGACAGCGGAGCCTTAGTAATAGGGTCCCGTTTTACCCTTTGGGTACGGAACCCTAAAAAGCGAGTCGACACAATAAAGTGCAATCCAGGTCGCACAGCGACAAACTACCGCGACGCGGCGAGTACCTAGAGTTATAGTCACCTAGGAGTTGCGTCTTGCTATCGCGTAACTCTTATAATCTTCTGACTACGTTATACCCACTGAATTCGAAACTCAAGCCCACTGCGTAACTACTTTTGTAGATTCATACCTAAAATGGATTGAACCATATTATCTGTGACATAGCTTAGAAATCTAGATGTTTTTACATGATGCTACATAAATATGTATGTAGATTGCACCCGTGCAAAGAATGGAAGGCTACTCAGTTACGAGTATAAACAAACATTACAAAGCAAAAAAATAATTGCCTAGTTTCAAGAGCACTGTTCCATAGAATGCACTAGACCACATATATTTTTGGTCAGTATTTTACGGTGCGTCCCAAGTTTATGATGTGACTAGCGGCGCCCCGCGGTTTCGCCCGTAAAAGTTCGATCCCGTGGGAATACCGGGATAAAAATGATCCTATGTATTAATCCAGGTTATCAACTGTGGGCCAAATTTTAACCAATTCCGTTTAGTAGTTTTCGCGTGAAAGAGTAACAAACATCCATCCATCCATCAATCCTCACAAACTTTCACATTTATAATAATAAAAAATATAGTCCTGATCACACCCAAGCTTTTACAATTTATGGCCTCTTGGGAGGGATTGGGTCCTATCTTTACATACAATGTTATGCCTCAATATGCTGTCGGTTAAAGGGCGTAAGATTTTCGAGAATTTCGTGTAAGTGCTCATAAAAGAGTTATTGGTTTTTTATCTGAAATTTAGAAATAGATGCCTGCAGTCTGAATTTTGGCAATAGGCTCGCCACATCTATTACATTTGACTTAAACTTAACTGGCGGAATGTGGGTGCACTATGTAGGTACAACTCTGCCCGAGTCAAAATTCGCGCCCTGACGCCCCTAGCCGCCCCAGGAGCCGTCCTGGGCGCCCTGGGCCACCGTAGTCGCGGGCTTGCGGACGGTGAGTAATGGGTAGCTCGCCGTCTGATAAAGACCAGGCCCGGGTCGACGGCGCGTTGTCTTCCACGCGCGCCTCAAAGAGTCAGCACAGTGACGGGTGTGTCAGCACAACAGACGGGGTCCGCTAGGACCGATGCCTGCCGGGGTCTCGGGAAAGTCCGAAAGGGATACCGTGACCACTGGAAACGTACAGGCAACTGAAGGAACACGGGTGAGTTTCAGTCAGTAAGAGTCTGACACGCCCTCCCACTCCGCCCAGAGCGGGGGAAGATATATGATAATTTCTCACCCAAAAAAATAAAAAATAAGGTACAACTCTGCCCAACCCCTCGGGGAAACAAGGCGTGATGTTATGTGCTCATAAAAGATATGCTTATCGTATTTTTTATTGGTACTACATACAACATGCGCTTATTTTGGTTACAGCTACGTCTTCTTCTAGGTACAGCTTTAGTTTTAAATTCATGATTCAATGTTACATAACCTCGCACAGAGTGTTGGCCTAAGTCCCAGTAGCGAGACCATTGTATAAAGGCTATTTTGTGTATTATATTTTATCAAATCACATTCAAATTAAATTCTTGATTACATAGTTACTTACCGATTGAATAAAGTGGTATGGCTTTTTATTGAGTAGAAGTCCCCCATACCAATCAGCCAATGAAGGGTCGTAAGCAAAATCACTTCAATCAAAATACGGTATTCCGAATACCGCACCTTTTTCCGGATCAAAACCGTTCAAATTTATTGAATGTTTTCAATGTTTTGTAGTTTAAATAACGAGGTTATGTTGATACAGCTCGCAAAAGAGTCACTAACCTGTAAATGCTAAGTGCGTTGCCATTTAGTGTTGTACTTAAACTAGTTTTTATAAAGTGGAATATTAAACCTAAGTAAAAAAGCAGCTTTGTAATGGTAATGAGCGAGCTATGATAAAAATATGCCATAATTATTATGCAGGTATTCCGAAGTAGGTATGCTAAAAGTTTACGTAAAGTGATCAATAGGTATGTGGGTAGGTATTACAATACCTACCGGTCGGCTCGTCTGTCATTTCTCATTATTTTTTATTAATAGTTTGGTCACAACCAAACTATTAACAAATAAAATACCATCGTCGCCGAGCCAGGCCTTGGAAACGTAACGGTCTCGACTCGTTCTTGGCAGATTGGCCGGACAAGGCCAAACAGAATTACTGTAAAAATATAGGGGAGCCCTATGCCCAGCAGTGGGACAAAATAGGTTAACTAAAACATTAAAAAATTGTTCTTTGTGACAATTCCAACATGTTTTATATCTCATCAACACTCAGTTTGTTTTTATTGTAGTTCTTTTATTATGCACAGTCTAATTAAAATCAAGGTCATTGTTTCACTATGAACTAATCCAATCAAACTTGTATACAACCTTTTTAGTAATATTTTATACTGTTGCAGTTACTGCAGAGATTATTGCAATTTATTCATCGTGAAATGTTAGGTTGGGTGTCGTCACTGGCCTAGAAAAAAGTAATCAAAGAAAGTTAAGCCAATGAAAGTCCCATGGTTTTATTAACTCGTAAACTGAACACTTTCGTATTCATTCTTTCTACCAATTGCTAAGGTAATAGATAAGCTGGGCCCAATGGGACAGAAATCCACACTGTTATTTAGTTTACTTACCGAGGTACTCCTCCTTTTTGGCACGGTGAAACAAACTGCACTTTGCTTAAACAAGAAAATTTCAATAACGATTTTGCTGATTTAGGGCGAATTTCACCAATAAAACTGAACGAAATCAACCCTAGTCGAAAAATTGTGTCATTTTCATATTGGTGAAACCGCGGGTGGCAGCTAGTAATTAATATGTCTGAAATCATCAACCAATCTTGAACTTAAACGGAATGCGGGATACCAATTGAAAACTTAAATTACCTTTTCGAAACTGCCTTGATCTATTTCTAAAGAACGATAAGCATTCCCTTCATTGAAAGTCACTACAAACATTGGTAACCAATTCTTGGAGAAACTCAATTGGAAGTTATGAAGTTTCGATAAATTGTCTATTAATTTTGCTTTCGTGAGTTGAAAACAATTTGCTGGACCATCTAAATGATCTTCCGAAGTACTTTCAAGAGTTTGAATTCATATAAAATAGCTACACGTTTATTCTTGTCTTAAGGCTCTTACATACCAGTGCGATTCGTCGTGCGACGCGAATTTTAACAAAACAATGTCTGAGAAAATTACACGGCGAACAATACGGCGGCGCGGCGTCGCGTCGCGGGACGAATCGCCCCAGTATGTCAGAGCCTTTAATTTGGTAAACGCACTTTATAATCAGAAGTAAGGTCACATTTTTTGTTCCAAATCAGCTGACGGTTAAATAATTAAAGTTTAATCTCTTCATTAATAGATTAAACTCAGGTTTCTTTAAATCAAGGTTACTTTTAATTATAAATTTTTATGGAAGCCATGTATTTTTGGGTGCACTTTTTTTTGGGTTATGATATTAAACGTGCCGCTACAATGGTCTCATTAATTTCAAATACGGATAGGGCTAATGGCCAGTAACCATAAGCATTATAAGAAGACAAAAAAAAGGTAAATTGAAAAATAAAAAATTCAAAGTTCGCCGACATAGGGCTCTCTCTTTCCATCAATTCGCCTCCTCTTTGCACGTTATTCGTTTTAATTTCATTGTTGTGATGTTATGATCCGTGACTCCGGCAAATGACTTCTACGCTACAGTTCTTTAAGTACAGATTGCTCCAAGATGCTATTTTCGAAAATTGACAATAAATAATAACGTTTAATGAAATTAAATTATTTTCGTAGAACGAAAACGCAAAACCGTGTAAGTATGTTCAATTAATGTCGTGCTGTATTAGATACTTTTACCAAATTGCAGATCGTGAGTTGGCTCGTAACTAATTTCGACAGAAAAATAATAAATATCACTGTGTAATGAAACGCAACCGTTGAAACGAACCCTCGATGGCGATATATGTTGGTTTTCTTTAACGGAAATTGGTCCTTGGCATCTCTGTACTAGGAGAGATGGAAGAAGAGTAGAGAGGCCTTTGCACGGAAGTGGGACCAAAGGATCGTATAAAAAAATAAATAATACAAATGAAAATTGTAATGAGTCCTTCCAAGTATTCACTTAAGAGAAAATACACGAAACAGACGGTCTTACTTATTATTTCAATCCTTTCCAAGACTTTAACATAGAGATAACAATAACTTTTAATAATATACGGTATCCTGAAACAACACCCCTTCTTAGAAACGTTGCTAATTAATTAGTGTAGTGACGAGCAAAACGGTGTCCATCTACCAAGAGCGACCTATTATAGGTACCTACTTAGGTTATAGCACACATCAACTTGGAAAGGGATCGTCACCATATCGCCTTTCACCTCGCCGTCAAACAGGCATCAACCTAACGTAAGCACGTAACTAAAGCGGACCAGTAGCTCCGATCCGTCGATTCGGCTAAAGCTAGGCGACGCAGCGATTACGGCTTACCGACCGCTGGTTGACCTGACTGGCACCAGATCAGTTTGAATCCGAACGTGAAGTGTAGCGCAGGCAGGCCGCGGGAGGGGTGAGAGGGGCAAGGGTGGACAAAGAGACGCAAGCACGGCGTCGGAGAGGCGTAAGCGCGGGGACGACGAGCCGCGGGGACCGCTGGCTGACCACGTGCCACACCGCGGTTCGTGAGCTTGTCCCGAGGCGAATCGTTTACGTTAAGATTCCGATTAGTGTGCTTTTCAGTAGGGAGTTTCATACAAAGAATACTAAACTGCTCGGGTTGATGCGGTTAAGATCCGTTACCGAGTTGATGTGTGCTATGACCATTATCCAAAAAAGGCGAGCAACCAGGAGGCTCTTAGGGATACAGAAAACTCAACCGTCCAGTGTGTTATTCTGTAACACTTTCGAAAGCTAGATAGTTCGCAATCAAATTGAGTGCTCTCACATGAGTGAGGTTGAACGTAAACTTGACAGGTATACCGCTTTACCTCCCGTGTATTTCAGTCTGTATCGAAAATTTGGAACCTAGACTAGTTCCAACCGGGTATAGATTAATTATTAACTAACCCTGTCAACTTGGGAGTGTACCATAACATACCAACTACTTCTGATTACATTAACATAGAAACTCGACGTTTTCAGCATAAAGTTCCAAATACTTTTGTAACTGGACATATTCGTACCCTACCCAAATCTGTAACAAACTTTCTAAATTACACTATTTCACAATAATTTTCTCGTTAGTTCCGGGAACCACATGGTTGAAAGGTTTAAAGTGGAAATATTTTTACAAGTCAATTTGATAAATCGGTTTCGGAAAGGAACATGCATTGTTGTAAATAATTGCTGAGTCATTGTTAATTGCTTTGAAAATGCCACTTGACTAAGTACTCCGAACGAAAACGATTTTACTTTGTAAGGGTTTGTTTAGTGGAATGAGTGAGTGTGGTTCGGACTTTTAACCCTTCCAATGGTTGAAGTCTCTGTTGATTGTACTCATGCATTTTTTGGAAGTTTGTCAAAAACCGTTAAGTTGAATTTTATTCTGAATCAATAAATTAATTTTGGTCGTTGTTTTAATATTTGCATGCAAATTAAGAAAACCGGTATTATCGGGTTTTTCCATCGGGGATTTTTTAGTAGGCTCGCCCCCTATTACATGAGACATAATTATAACTGGCGAAATGTGGGTGTACTGTACACCTCTGCCTAACCCTTCGGGGAGTACAGGCGTGATGTTATGTTATGTTATGTTATTAAGAAAATATAATTTAGCACAAAGTTATTAAAATAAATTATGGTATTATTTTGTTTGTATTATCGCTTAGGTTCTTACATTACGAGCAGTTTAGAATATCTTATTACTTCAATTTTGTTTAACTATCACCGCAGATGAACCTATCACTTTCAGTCCTGTGCCTTGTTTATCAAAACTCAAGCCTTGTATTACCAAATGTCATTATTTAGTTCACAAGTATTTTTACAATTTTATTTTCTTCGTGATTGTTTATCAAAAACTTATTTACAACTTGTAGAAAATCATAAAAAATTCCTGAACTGTGCTTAGTACCGCATTATGTGTTTAAATTCGATTTCTTTTTTTTAAATGTGGTAAAAAGAGAGAGATGACCTGATGCCCGTGTCATTGGGAACATTATGGCTGATTATAAATATGGAGATGTGCTATGAATTTAACGAAAATTAACATTCTAGTAGGTAACTTGTGAACGTGTAGACTTGTAACTTTTGATAAATAGGGCATCAGATTAACATCTCATATAAAATCAAACGTGGGAAATGTTCCAGTCTTTGTTTTTCTTTCAATTCGAGATTAGCAACAAAAATATGTCTATGATCTTTTTATTATCTTACCGAGGTAAACATCATGACGGTGCTTTATTGTATTTAAACTTTAAATGTCTTCAGTGATGACAATAATAGTCGTCTTTCATTAACATTGGCAGTAAAAACAGCTTTGTTTCCCCAGACGCTTCTGTCACATAATGAAGATAAATGACTCCTGCCGTAGACTTCCATGCTTGTAGGTGGGTATAGTAAGTCGCACGTCAGTGGTAATAAAACTAGTATTAGTAGCTGGCCTCTCATTCTATTGCAACTTCGTACTACGCTGGGCCAGCTCAAGGGCAGTCAGACAGACATTCCTGTCAAATCGCTCAACTACGTCTAATTTGCTTAATATAACAACAATACTAGCCGGGAACATCAATTACAAAAAGCAAGGCGATGTGGCTTATTTTGACTTTTAAAAAGCTTTTGACCGCGTCGATAACGACATACTTTTAAGCAAATTAGCCATGGCGGGTTTCTCTCCAGCGTTGTTTAAATTCTTCGCAAATTGGAAATTCTTTGCATTATCTACACGAACGCAAGCAATATGTCACATATAAATATCCCAATTCTGAGTGCTACGCGGTCACTTCTGGCATTGGCAAGGTACTAACCTCGGGCCCCTTTTTTTTCTAATAGTCATTAACGATTTGCCTGCACGAGTTAAACACTCCACAGTCTTGATGTATGCCGACGATGTTAAAGTAGCTCTACCCATTGTCAACACCAGCGATACAGCTGCATTACAACTTGATATCGATAGCATACACACTTGGAATGCTGCTAATAACCTCAACCTCAATGTTAGTAAATGTGCGATTATGACGTTTTCATAAGCCGCACAGCCCATAAACAAGACCTACACTTTGAACAACAAGCCCTTGAAGCAAGTTTCCACCATACGCGATTTGGGTACAAATTTTGATTCTCACCTCACGTTTAATCAACACATATAATTCAAACCTGCAACAAGTCCCGCAAAAACTTAGGTTTTGTTTTGCGTCAGGCTAAAATTTTTAATAATCGACAGACCATCATATCATCTTATTAGCTCATACATCCGCAGTTTGATAGAAACCAACAGTGTAATCTGGAACCCTCACGAAAAAAATATATACTTTAGTCCTTGAAAGAGTATAAAGTCGTTTGTCCATTACCTTTATTTTAAAATTTATGGCTATTACCCTTATATGTACCCAACACCATTCATACTGGGTATGGTGAATTACCAGAGCTTAGAAGTAAGGAGAAATATTGCAACCGTCAAATATTTCTTCCGTCTAGTCCGCGGTTCCCACTTCAATTCTTCTCTATTGCAATTCATTTCCTTTAATGTCCCATTACCCATCCGACATACACTTCGCACACGACAACGTCCCCTTTTTTCAATACCCCAAATTTCCGTGATCCTTGAAACAAGTTCGTTGTATGTAGCCCTCACGCATATAAGTAACATTTTACTATATGACGAGTCCTTAGATCTTTTCGCTAGTACTGAGCTGAGATGACCACTGCTGCACGATATCTGGAGTCCATAGCTGCACCTAGTACCATCTCATTGCATTAGCTATATTAACAAAAACTACTATGTATATTATTATATTGATATTTTTACACTAATTTCAATTGAACACTATTTAATTCCATCCTAATTCTATTTTATTTA
Organism: Lithophane socia; assembly: GCA_947522985.1. Taxonomy (NCBI): domain Eukaryota; kingdom Metazoa; phylum Arthropoda; class Insecta; order Lepidoptera; family Noctuidae; genus Lithophane; species Lithophane socia. Next base: position 7,905,026 of record OX383267.1, read on the forward strand.
ATTTTATATAATTCTATTTTATTTGTTGTTTAATTTTGAATGATTCTATTTATTATTGCGAGTAAATTTAGTTTTGTCTTGTTGGTTGTCTCTTATTGTTATTAGCCTATAACTTGTGTGTTTGGTGTCTTACTACTGTTAGTGCAAGTTGGTAATTAATAAATAAATAAAAAATTAGACAGATAGACAGAGTTACTTTCGAATGTATAATATTAGTATGGATTGCATCCCACATTTATATTATTACCTATATACCGAAATCCCATGACCCGCGATTTTCGGACGGACACCGATGAGCTCGGAAGACGGACCGTAGGAAGATGTACGTGCGGACCGCAGACATCGGAAGCTCCATGGTGCGCAATGCGCAGCAGTCTGTGGTTGTCTGCCATGCGTGTCCGTCTGCAATATTGCCGATCGTGGGATTCCACCGTAATTTCGTTTACGCGCCAAATTTTTTGATCCGCGTTTTACGCTTGGAAACGACTAAATAATCAGGCCATAAACTGACATGATTATCTTTTATGTCAAAAACGTGTTAATTAAATGCTTTTAATAAAGCGACGTCGTTCAGTAACTCACGCATAACTATCGCATTAGATTCTACGATAGTGGCAAAGGGTGGTATCAAATGTTGTCTATTCCCATATTCGGGCTCAGTAATGTGACGTCACTATACATTATACTATAATTGTACTGAATACGATAACAGCGGGAGGTTCTAACTATAGATTATTAATGATACCAAGCTGATTGGAGTCTGATGTTTTATCGATATTCGTTTGAAAGCAATAAGGATCGGAATTTTAAACAATCTGACCTTCAAGATAGTAGTTGCAATAATAATTTTTAAATAGATTTTACTATTTAAAGATTATTATATTATATTATATATTATGACGAGACGGTTTTTTTTAAGAATCACTAGCTATTGCTAGCGACTTCGTCTGCGATCCAAGATAAAAAGTAGCCTAAGTCCTTCTTCAGATCATGGTCTACCCATGTGCCCAATTTAGCGGTTTTAGTTCGATTCATAGATTCATATTCAATATTTTTGTTTCCAAATTCACTCAGAATATATATTTATTTGAAGCTTCAATTTCACCATTTAGTATAAATTAAACATGGTTATCTACATGATCAGCCTGTAATCTTCCCTTGTAATGTACCCTTTTTACCTTTTCACGCCGTAACCACTGAACGGAATTCGACACAATTTAGCAAGGAGATAGATGACACCCTTTTTTTTTTTTTTTTGAGGGTGGGAAATCATCCAATGACTTCTCCCGCTCTGGGTGGAGCGGAAGGGCGTGTCAGACTTTTACTGACTAAAACCCACCCGTGTTCCTTCAGTTGCCTGTTGCCAAGGTCCCGGTATCCCTTTCGGACTAACCCGCAACCCTGGCAGGCATCGGTCCTAGCGGACCCCGCCAATTGTGCTGACATCTCTTTGAGGCGCGCGTGGAACACGACGCGCCATCGACCCGGGCCTGGTCCTGATCGGACGGCGAGCTACCCATTGCTCGCCGTCCGCAAGCCCGCGCCTATGGTGGCCGGGAATCCGCCTGGGATTCCCGACGCCCAGGGCGTCTCCAGCGGCGGCGGCGGTTAGGGGCGTAAGGGCGCAAACTTTGCCTCTCCCTCACGCGTTCCGCCTCCTCCTTCGCGAGCATTACTGCTTCGCAGAAGGAGGTGACTGCTTCCCATGCCCTCTCGCTCCGTACCATGGCCTGGACCAGAGCCGGACGCGAGAGGTCACCGCCGCCAATCGCCTCCAAGAGGACACGGCGGGGCTCCGCCCAAGCGGGGCAGACCTCCACCGTATGCTCCACCGTGTCCTCCGGGCGATCCACACAGTGGTGACACCCGGGCGTTTCCTCCCGCCTTATACGAAACAGGAACCTCCCGAAGCAACCGTGTCCGGTGAGGACCTGCGTCAGGCGGAAGGTGAGGACGCCGTGGCACCTCTCTAGCCACTCCTCAAAGAGGGGACTTATCGCCGCAATTGTGGCGTGCCCACACCCTGGGGAAGGACATAGGTTACATTTTATCGACATACCGCACGGGCGAAGCCGCGGGCGGAAGCTAGTATCCTATTTTTATAAGATAAGAAAAGAGTATCTTTCTAAAATAAACGTGTTTTAATTTTGTCTATAAGAAGAAAGGAGGTACACGATTTCTTTTTTGATGAGAAAACAAAAGCAAACAACTTTAAAAACATTTAAAGGGAACTTTTAAAAATCGGTTTTCTTCCTCTGAAATCACTTCCAACTAAGACCGACTGAGTAATTTACATGAATAATGAAATGTAAATACTTTTTTATTGCAGAAAATAGAAAAAACAGATGCAATGCAGTCTAATAAATCAAAATTACCGTAGAAAAACCTTTTTCAAAGTTGTGCTTAAAAATGTTTTATATTGTTATGTAGCAATTTTACGAGGCATTGGAGGGCAATGACTTTTCTCGTTCATTGAGAGGCTTCGGACATTAATCACTAAAGGGGGAATAACGTCGTACAGAAATTTTAATTAAATTAACTAAAGTGTTATTGTTTTGTATCGTCAATAATGAAAATGGATTTCGAAAATAAATCGCTCAAAGTAACTACTAACAAAGTTTTAACCTCAATTAACCTATGTACGAGTGCCAATAAATGCAAAATACAAACGTAAATCATCCTACATAGGATGAATTAGCGTTTGTATTTTGTATTTAGCAAATTTTCAGCCCGTTTGTATGTACAAACGGGCTAAAAAATTTGCTGTTCCTATCTACATACAAATACTTTAAATAAAATCCTTCTACCCGCATCAAATACAAGTAATAGTCGTTGACCTGATAAGGTTGACACTTAAATGCAACCTTCACAAAATTCTCACGTAGGCTCTCTGAAAGAATCATCCATATACACTCATAAAAAGGTAAGCGGTACAAAAAATATTCTTGGTAAAAAATCCCGATTGCGCGCGGTTTAAAACTATTGCGAGAACAAATTGGTGCTTCGGGTGCTATCAGAAAAACTAAAAAAGATTCGGGATCAGTTTTTTTTTAAACTGCCTTTTCGAGCAAATGGGAACCTGAAAAACACTTTTGGGTACTCCTTTATCGTTTCTAATTTATGGAGAAAAAACAAAACAATATTATCACATCATGTTTTTGGTCCTTAGAATCATCAGTGTCAGAAACAGAGACACATAAGCTGACAGGATTTTCTTAACATCATAAAGGGTACCTCTTGTCCCAAAATCGGATAATTGGATATCTTAAAGGGTTATCAAGGTCGAGCATCAGTTATTTGGGACCGATTCTTAGTCAGAGGTCTGTGTTAATGACCGCCGAGCTAACCTCGGCTCAAATATTAAGTCCTTATTCCATTGCTACCACTTGAAGATTATTTAACATTTAATCAATAAATAAATAAAATAAATAAACCTTTTATTTCTCATTTCCCATGCAATTTTACAATATTTGCTAGCATACAACAAAGTTTATAATATTGATCAATTTTTATTTTTTTTATTTTTCCTCATACTTATAAATTATATTTTTAAATATTAGAATAAAAAATTATATAAAACATTTAAAAATATTATTTTTATTTTTATCATTAATTATACGTATTGATTAAATGGAAGAAGAGCCATTTAATCAATACGTATAATTAATTATTCAAAGATACCAACTAAGATATGAGTGACAATTCGTTTTGAAACGGCTATAAATATTACTGGACTTTCGGTATAAACTATCCAGAATTGGTACACAACACACATGAGCAATTACAGCTCTCTCTGATTTAAAAAAAAATCTTCTTCGTAAAATATGCTGTATGCCTTCCTACTACTATCTACTTAATTGTGAATCTAAACCTCATCACGACCGTGTCTTAAATGAATTTGGAGAAAAACTTTTAGTTGAACATTTTGTCATCTCAAACTGTATTCGTAATACAGGGTGTTAGGGTAAACACCGTTATCCTTGCAACCAGTGATTTGGTTTCATTTATAGAACGTAAAATCAATGGAAAATTACATTTTTTTTTTTCTTTTTTTTTTTCTACATTTTACCACAAGAGACGCAAGTTCGTTGCCCTATGCGCTAGGGCAACGAACTTGCGTCTCAACACGGGCGGGGGGTGCGGGATGTGACCTGACCGGGCGCGAGCGCGACCCCTCCCTCAGTCAGTCAGCTGTTTCGCTAGAGAGCACGGTGTCGGATAGAAACTTTTTAAAATCTTTTAATGAAAATGACGTTTTTTTTTTATTGTGTTCGGTCATTTATTTTTATATTTAAGTCAACCCATGGTTTGAATGACAAGAGTGTTTACCCTTACAGCCTGTATATAAAATACATCGATGTCACCGCCACGACTACCATAACAATGACAAAAGATGAGTCGAGTGAGAAGTGAGAATTGCATTTCCAATACGAGTCGAATCTAAAAAGATCCGACGATCCGCGATTTTGCCTCTGTGTTTGCAGGTGTTCAACAAATGGGTACTTAATGGTTTTAGGCTATACAATTTCGAATTATTTTATCTTTACAATTTCATTGCCTTCTAACGGAAGAGACCGTGCAAGATAAAAAGTAGAAAGGTTTGAAAGAAGGACAGGCTCTTAATTAGGCTAGCATTAAATAACAAAATCTCCCTTTAGTTTCCTGCGTGTTCAGAAAAGGCGGCATAAAAAGTCGGCAAGTATTTTTAATTGGCTTAAAAACTTTAATTTCGAAAGATGGTGACAAAAAAATAAACAAAACTAAAGACAAAGACAGCGACTTCTGCAACTAAAGTTAGATATCATTCTATAGTAGTTTGTTTTTTGAAGTGAAAACTTCTTTATGCGCGTTGAGCACTTTTTGGGTGAACAAAAATCATGGAACTCGCGTCATCGTCACGCTTGAAGAAATTAATGAATCAATCAATCTGCCTAGCCTTTTCCCAACTATATTGGGGTCGGCTTCCAGTCTAACCGGATGCAGCTGAATACCAGCATTTTACATGGAGCGACTGCCTATCGGACCTCCACAACCCACTAACTGGGTAATACGATACTCCTTGGCAAGACTGGTTGTCAGACTTACGGGCTTAAAATAATGAATGTTAAGTAAAAATTTCTTTAGGCGCGTTGAGCACTTTTTGAGTGAACAAAAATCATGCAACTCGCGTCATCGTCACGCTTGAAGAAATGAATGAATGTCACTTAGTTTTCACTTCTATCAGTTCCCAAAGACTGCTCCGTATGTTTTTTTTTTGGTATTTAGTAATTATTTTCTTTCACGTTCTCTCTTTCATCTAAGCAAGCTAGCTGATTTCTCCAAAAAAGTGTTTAAAGGTTGTTTTGCTGCCTTTCAGAGTAGGCCACAACAGTCACAAAGGCTTAAATCCGTAATCTCCGTACTACGCAAATGGGTTTATAATCTCAGTCTGTCTTTGTAACTCCTACGAGGAAGATGCTACTCACCCTCTTAATATAATCCCTTATGCGTGATTTCTGAGTCTTGGCTAATAATTTCATGTATCTTTGTTTACAGGTAAAATGGCCTTCGAATTATTATCAAAGGAAGAGTAACGAAAATATTAACGAATGGAAAGTAAAACGCTCCGGTTTCGGATTTAGGAACTAGGAGTATGCGGCATACATACATTCACAAAACTCACTAGGATATAGTCTTTGTCGGGATCGACACAGACAAATTGCAAACCTGAAACCAAAGGACACTGACAAGGAGCCAATGCCGGATTTCTAGGTGATAGATTGACAGGTCGTTCAGCTAACTTGATAGATAGATGCTTTGGCACTTTGAAAGGCTGCAGTAGGCTGTGGTAGGCACTGACCGGCCTCTGTCTGTCTGTCTGTCTGTCTGTTGTTCTCTGTATACTTTTTGAATCCTGGTAACTTTGTGAGAAACGCCAGGAACAATAAATTGAGGTGAGGCGACTTTTTTATTTAGTCTTATTTTCAACAAAAAATTATTTAAAGGTATTTGTAAAAATATTGCGTAATTATTGAAATATAAATAAGTAGTAAGTAGGTATACGAAGCATTTAATGAAAATTGAAAAATCACGGATTTTTTTTAAACATGTATAATCTGTACCTAAATAACACCAGCTTATCCCGAAGTGCAATCAATGACTGTAATCATTTATTTTCATTCTACTCAATGCTGAAAAAACTATCCACAATGTAGTTTCAATTCAACCGAAACAAGCAATGCTTTTAGTTTCGTGATGTGTCCTTATTCATCAGTTAGCGTCTGTTGGCTTGTAAAATCCGAGTAACTGCACATGTTATATGTGTATGTTGTTTATAGACAGGGGTTTCACACACCGGGTGCAATTTTTTTTAAGTTACCCTACTCTGTCCCACTGGTGAGCAAAGGCCTCCCCGAAGTCCTTCCGGCAGCGTCGTCCATCCTCAGGCACCCACCGTATGGACAGTATTGCCTAGCGGTCTCTGTGCATGTGGCCGGCGTGACCCCCTAATCCCATTTTAGCTCCGCAGCCTTTTTGCCTACATCTTGGATCCCCGTTTTGGAGCGCAGCGTAGTGTTTCGTATTCTTTCAGTTCGTTTAACACCCATAAAAAGGGTGCATTGTGGTGCGAAAAATCAAGCAGAACAATATAAAATTATAGCGATCGCGTTGTGGCACCAGTGACCGTAACGTAGGTATATTTTCACGTTACTTCGGAAAAGTGATATGATATTGTTTTCAGTATAATATTACCCTATCTTGTATTAATAACAGAGTTCCCAGTTTCTGGAAACTTTGCCTTACTGTTCGAAACTTTTGGGTGCGTTGCTGAATTAATGAAAGAGTTCCCTATTGAGTTTTTTTAATGTTAGGAACGTTAATTTTCATCGAAGTAGATTGATTTCAACTTCTCTTGGAATTATGTGGTTTTTTATTATTGATGGAACCTCCAACAAAATTCTGAAATTCTATACGGTTTGGTATTTCATTTACTTAGCATTCATGTCATATTCAACGTCAAAAGCCCGCCTAAACGAATTGGCTCATTACAACATTATGTTTTCAGACATGCCATAAATGATAATAATGAGAACCTGAACATAGTATAAATTCAACCATTGGAATTTGTGGAACCATCTCTTGGAACGTGGTTACCTGGATATATAGACAGGCAGACAGCATCTTGTCTATACAAGCTATATACGATTTTAGCCGTATGCGGGTGACCTAGAAACCGGTGTTGCCTTCCCCCTCTAGTAAACGTATCTGTGTTTGAATCTAGTCTGAAACTGAATGGATTAAATGAACTTGACAGCCGTATCTTAATTAAAACGCCCTTGGTATGGATTTTATCTGTGCAAAATGGCGTCGAGTAAAAAACCTTTATCGTTACGCTTATCAGAATTCTATGTGAATAGAGCGAATAACATTACACTTGTATTCTAAACAAAACAGAGCAAACAAAAAGTAAGTAGAGACAGCGGTTCAAAGTGCCGATTTTCAAACAACAAGTAAAAGCACAGTTAAGATCGGTCTGATCTCCAAAAGTTTAGAATATCTAGAGGCAAAATGTAGTCTCGTTAAAGCTAAATGATGACCGTTTAGTTTCAACAAGAACACATTTAGTACTTAAAGAAAGGCTCGACCGATTTGGCCGTTTTTTTTTGTTAAATTTGTAATTGTCAAAACAAGGTTTGTATGAAAGACTTTTTGGAACACCCACCGGGAGAGTTAGAGAGAGCAAATCTCAATCTAAAAAATGAAACGTGACAGTTCTGCTATTCACCTGAGCAACGCCGGGCACGAACCGCTAGTTTATTAATAAAACAGAACATAACCGTTTTAGACTTGTGACATATTTCTAGATCCCGAGCTACAGTTTTAAACTTTCTATCACCTTTGATGACACCATCACCGGCTGCCACCGTTTAACTGAGCTCTTTCCACGAACAGCTTTCTTTTTGTTTCTCTTCTTACCCTAAAACAATTTTTTTTTTCATTTTATTATTAGTTGTTTCATTTTATGTACGTTTTTCTCGGCACAACTGGCTCCAAAACCAGCGGAAATTCTATTTTTCAAAGTTATCTAAAACATAAAAAAACAAATTACAATAAAAGAAATACTTAATAGTATTTTTTGATCTGATTAGTGCAACTTACACATAAACAGCTGTACCTAAACTTGATTAAAATAGACCCAAAAGTATAAGAACTAAAAGAAAACGCAAATTAACCTATATTCTTTCTAAAACTTTCCAAACGAGGAGGTACCAAGCGAAAACCAAACACACAGCGTCACTAAAATGGCAATGAAATTCATATTTAGTGGTATCTCTTTTTTTTACGAAGCTATTAATGACGGAACAACTTACCCTCGGCTCTTTGAACACCGGCCTTTTAGATAAATAGAACCATATTTCTTCTAAATATGTACCTACATTCTACCTACATAGCATCATCGTGACACCATTAAAATACAAATTTAAGCCCTTCCAAGACTTTTTAAATAAAACCTTATCAATATAATGACGGGCTATATACAGTATCTTCAGAATATATGGCTTAACAAAGTGTAATTTATTATTTTGTAGGGTGTAATTGCTTAATCGAATTTAATGTCCACCCTTAAGGGTGGACATTAAACTCGATCAAGCGTAGTTCATTGACCTGGGTTGGTCTTCATTAAACTTGAACTTTAATATGTGAGAACTTCTATAAGTACATTAATTTTGTATTTTAGCATTGAATTTATAGGTACCACATTGATTAAATTACCCACTACGGCAATTTTGGCACGTTTATTAATACCCTAGATGGGTTTAGCTTTTCAAATTAGGTACTTAATTAAGATAATAAAATAGACTTTTGTAGCCCACTCTTGTTTAATGATGTAATTAAGGGCCATTAGGAATTGCATCATGTTACGCAATTGCTGGGTTGTGAAGGTCAGATAGGCAGTCGCTCCATTTAGTATCTAGCTGCATCTGGTTAGACTGGAAGCCGTCCCCAACATAGTTGGGAAAACGCAAGGCAGATTGATTGATTTTTAGGAATTGCATTCGCATTAATATTTTACGGCAAGTTGAACTGATACATTTCACAGCAACTCTAGGTAACCCTCCGTGCAATATTTTGTATTAGTCTTCAGTTATTTTACTTTATACTATTCAATTGTTTTATTTTTCTGTGTTTATGTATCCGCATATCTTGCTCCCTCTTCATTTCCATTAGCTCCTCTTTTCTTGTCATCTACATTGTGGAGTAAATGCGACGGGTTCAAGATAGCGTAAAGGCTCACTTGGCAACAAATGGGCTATGACTTCATCAAGTGTTGCCCGCGTTTTATGTCGCATTGACACGTGTCTTCATTTTTGAAATGAACTTAGGATTTCTGGGCTTTTCCGGCAGCGTAGCGAGTTATTACAGGCGATATGTGTCAAGAGACATTTATTGCCAAGGGTTTTTTTGCTACAAAATAATTTCGTTACAGAATGTTCTATCAAAGCACTTAGCGTGTTATCATGGTAGAGGCGGATACTTGCTACATTATCTTGTTGACAAACTCGATACCCTACTCTACACCAGGCTAGATCATAGATTATCTATGGTCTAGACAAAGGAGGTAAATTAATGACGAAACAGTGTATGCCATTAATGCCGTGGTTATTATTTCTAATTCTTGTAAAATTGTCGCTGATATCCACATCGCGTGACACTCTTGAACAATCATTGTGAGGTGAGTAATCATTTCACAGTATTGCTAAAGAGTTAATGTCATAATAATTTTATAGTAAGTGCATACCTTCTATACGTCTGTTCAGACTTGACGGATTTACCAACGTACGACGTTGCCAAATTTCTGAATGCATACTCTTAAGGTTCTTCACTGTTTTTCATAACAGCTATTATGTGGTACGGAAGTAATAAACTTTACTTTGTAGAGGCGGAAAAACAAGCAAGTTTATAGATTAGTCTATTTGGTATCTATGCCTAATTGTTTCCAGAGATTAAGAATACTTTATTAGGTAATAGGTATGCTACTGAAAGTTTTTTGCATTGCTACCCAGTTTTTTTACAAGAAAATACCTTACTCGAGCCGAAGTTGGACACACCCTGGACATTCAGCCCTGATATGACTGGCAAATTATTTTATGACGGCATGAGCGAATCTCATAAAAGTTTGTGTCAATTTAATAACTTAGATTCTTATTGGTACAGATATCCTAATTAAAATACCTATATTTCGATCAAGTCGAACGTTTATTCAAATACTATCTGCAATTCAATATCCTCTCAACCTGTAGAAATGCTGCCGGATGTTTAACTTGAACCTACAGTTTTTTTATCACTGAATCTAAACTAAAAATAACCTCGCAAAACGATATCATGTTATCGACCCACAGGGTAAGTTTCCTGTGTGTACCTATCTCTATTGAGAACAGTAAGGCGAAGCCTTTCATGCAAGCGCTTTCCTGCACTTCTATGAATATTGATTTGAAAGGTTTATTCAGCGAAAAAATATTTTTCTAGAGTTCCGTATCCACGTCTGGATATGGCGACGTTTGATTAATAATTTTCGCGTTGTTTAACCAAATGACATGCAGATTTAAAGCAGTGACACTTCATTTATCAATCTCGTTTGTTTTATGAAATAGGACGGTGATGTCATAAAATATTCTGAAGTCATTTCGGCACTTTTTTTTTTTGGGGACGATAGCATTCTGACCTACGATAAAAAGATGTTTAGTGTTAAAAAGGCATCTTAGTAACCGTAACTGTTCTTTTCTGGTTTACATATGCCCGGTTCACATTATTTTAGTAGAATTCCAGTCCAGCATTCCAGTCCAGCGCTGGAATGCCACTGGAATAATGTGAACGGAACGAACGAATTGGAATGCATTGGAATGTACCCATTTCAGTCCAGTAGACTGGCATGGCGGTCTCTTTTCGTTCCAGTTCGCCCATTCCAGCACTACTGGAATAATGTGAACGGCCAATCCAGTGCTGGAATACACGTTGAAGAGTCAACAAGCATTGTCACTATAGTGTTACCAATCCAACAGCTTTTAAATGACTGGAATAATGTGGACGGTACGATCCAGTCCAGCACTGGACTGGAATGCTAGAATGGATTACTGGACTGGAATAATGTGAACCGGGTAATACATACAAAGGGTTAACCAACGGTGAACAAGGTACATAAACAGTTCATGTCAGTTTATTTATCTATTTCAGACCTAGCCGATTTGCATTATTTTGACATTGAGTTTCTGTTACTGTTTTTTTTTACTTACCCAATCAGCTACTTGCAAATAGATAATTTCAACATAATAAGGTACATAAAATAAACAGTATCAGAATAATGATCAAATGGCCTTTCAAGTCTCGAGTGTTTTTCTAATCGTATATTTGTTTTCCTCATCATTAACAGTTAATTAATAGAATGAATCTTAAAAGGGATAATTGGGGGAAAATAAATAAGCACAATAAATTAATTAGGCCCTACAGCTTTTTTTTGTGAACAAATAAATATAGATATAGAGTTTACGTATGTTCATTGAGAATGATTTTATAACATAGTAAAATACAATGTTTATAATAAGTAGGGTAGAGTAGATAATAATAGTAGCGACAGATTTAAATTTTTCCTTCGCTTTTTCTTCGACCACTAAATTACATAGCGTAGTTAATACAACTTAAATGTATTATAAAATAACCAAGGTATTTTTATGTATACTATGCCAACACTATTGCTTTTTTTGTCATTCCAAAAAGTAACTGACTGAAATCTTATTATAAATGGAAACAGGCTTTTAAGTAATATAGTATTCAAATTACACAATAACCGTACATGTAAATTATGTGATGTCTGTGAATGCAAAAAAAAATAAAGTATAGGAAAATACATGAACTAATATTATTCCTACTATTAAAATTCTTACAATGTTATTTTCATCTGAGTGCAATGTAAAATTTACATAATTTGGAACGAATAATTAGTGGATTGTGAGATTAATAAAAACAAATGAAGGTTGCCGGTCCGCACTTAGTCCGTGCGTTCAAAAGAGTATTTACCTACATAGAACATGAGGTACCACAAAAGATCTGCTATGTGCGACTAAGGAAATTGAAATCTTTTAAAAGAAGTTAAAGTTTTTTTTGTGACTCGCACAACAAGATCACAAAATAAACTAAACACAATCATGAAATAAAAACAAAATTATAAAGAAAATAAAAAAACAGAAAGTCCTGTGGGAGGCCAAAAGGCAAAACACCAATAAGAACAATTAAGGATTGAGAGATTTTTTAATATTTTATAATAATACTAATATTTTTTTTTATAATATTATTACCAAAAAAGTAACTTGGGATTTAGGAACAGCCAGTAAACCAGAAAATAGCAAAGGAATTATATGGCATTAGCATACATTAACAATAAAATTGCTTGCTAAGATTATCCAATACCTACCTAATACTATACTTCATAAAATATAGCTGGATCTCTGCAACAGCTGTTATTAAAATTAAACAAATACTCTAAAGCAATGAATGAAGAAATTACCAACCCTATTTCCTCTTAATCTTTAATTAATCAATGCTTCACCGATTGACATTGATTGACATTGAACGAGTTGGTTACACTTTAATATTCGATGAAAGAATAAAAACTTATTTCGTAAAAGTTTTACATAAATATGTATGAATTCATAGAAGTGCCATCCGTACTTAAGAGCCTGTTGGTGTAAGAATAAATTATATAGAATATTTTTTAAAGTAATCTATGTTCTAATCTTAGTTTATAAAGTGAAATGAAATTCCACTTAATAGCAATATTTTTTTTCGTGTTTTTCTTTATTTTTTGAGATTTACGAATATAGTTTCTAAATCAGATTACTTAAAAAGGTTGTATTAGAACATAAAATGCGTTGTAGAGTTAAGTAAGTAAGCTATAAATCATACTGGAACGTACACTGCTACTACGAACGTACTACTTTTTACATTTTATATCTTGGTTTTGTTCGTAAAAGATAATAGCTGTACTCAATGCCGCCTTGAAGAAAATATATTCTCCTAATCATAACTTTTGATTAAAAAAAATAACGATAATAGCGGTTTACTGCCAAAACAAAAACTGTTAAGGATAACAAGCTTGAGAAGAGCTATTTATTTAAGCAAAGATTTAAATCTTTAGATGTGCCCTCACCGTACTTAAAGTCACATCGTTAATTTCAAATGTAAAAGGCACTTTTGAACGTAAAATGTGGACACTTTCTCGCAACCTAACGTAATTATGTTAGGTTAGTGTCCACACTGAAAAGAGCCATTGATGTCATTTTCAACAAATCAGACGTGACCTTTAGATGCAGTCGGACGAATTAAACAATTTAGAACTTTGTATTTTAGTGAGATGAACAAAGTTTTCGAAACACTATAAAATTTTATCATCGAATCAATTTTTTATCCTGATTCCTGTTATCTCCTCTAACACGTGTATTGACGAACTTGTCACACAATATCAGACACGCATGGTTTACTAATGTATATGGCAGTTTTCTATGCTTCGATAAAAGGTTCCCATTTAGGGTTGTTTCATAGACTTTTAGTTTTTTTCAGATTGGAAGTTTCCGGCGTCGCACAATGCTTTTTTACATTTCTCATTATGTCATTTATTGTCTGGGAGTGTGGCCAGACGGGCGTGACCCGTTTTTTATAGTATCTGTGTGACACTGTTCATAGAAGATGGCGGGACAAGCTGGACAAAATAAATGACCAGTGGTCAACATTAGCCCAGGATCAGAGGCTTTTGCCCAGCAGTGGGATGATACAAGCTAACAGTAACCAGTGTGATAGTATGCATTTAGACTGATCTCTTTTCTTTCAAAACATCGAGGTTTATTTCATTGACAACCACGGCTACTCGAACGACTCTTTACTAAGTATTTTCTAACTATCCGTTCATCATACATACACGTGACGTATAACTTCCTAGTAACATGATTGTCACTTCAATTCGTAACTGGAGTTCAAAGGGTGTAAGGACCAGCGGGCAAACCAGCGCAATAATTGGGCACAAGTTACCCCGAGATAATTACTCAACCACCCAAATTCTCTCGACCCCGATATCGTAAGACTCTAGGAGGTGACTAATGGTTAGTCACATACCTATAACCTTGTCCTCCTGTCTGGTCTATTCTGACCGATTGTGATTGTAGGAGAAAGTGTGAAAGTGGCATCGGTGACTGAAAAGTTGTGCGGAAGTCGGTTGTAAAGGTATGAGCATGTGGTGCAGAGGAATGAGGAAAATGTCGTGAGGATAGTTTTCGGTATCAATGTGAATGGCTAAAAACGTTTTACAAAAAAAAAACAAGCGACTTCCAAAAAAAACACTAAAAAGTGAAATATAACTTCAATTTCGGAAGTGAATTTTCGTTCTTGCTACCGACTTCCGAAATTAAAGTTATATTTCACTTTGTAGTGTTTTATATGTTTTGTCATACAGTCGAAATCGCCTTTTTGAAGTTCGTTAAAAAGAATAGGGGGCGACCAAAGAAGCGATGGATGGAATTTATGAAAGATGATATGATATTATGGTTGGAAAGCCTGCGGGTGACTTTACTGAGATGACGACTATTAGAGAAGTATGGAAGAAGACATGTGCTGACCCCAATTAAATTGGGATAACAGCAAGAGAACGATGAATGATTATATTCTGATGGTCAACCTTGATTATTAAGATCAGATACCAGTTACTTATGTTAATTTCGTGTATTCGTGTGGACTGTACCTATACTTACTAGTAGCTTGATTGAAACGACTTGTTGATTACAACACTTTAGTTTATTGTTCACTGGTTGTACACACCACCCTCGAGGCTCAGAAGAGCTCGTGGCTAAGTAATAACAGCCGCACGGGTCGATCCATGAGGTTAAGCTACGCTTGCCAGGGTTGGTCCGTGGATGGGTGACCATCTTTAGATACCGAGACTCCTCCGTGTCTCGCAGAGCAAGTTAAGCCGTTGGTCCCATATATCATTTGTGGGTCTTTAAAAGTCGTTACGGGTCGTCAGAAGCCTGGAGGTCTGAAAACCAGTTTTACCAATGGGTATCGTATTACCCAGTGAATGGGTTGTGGAGGTCAGATAAGCCTGCAGTCGCTCCATGTAAAATACTGGTATTCAGCTGCATCCGGTTAGACTAGAAGCCGACCCCAACATGTTGGGAAAAGGTAAAAAGGCTTTTTACTAAGAAATTCCTAAGGGAAAAAACACAATTCAGGATAAATAAGACAATTTCCTGTTCAGTTCATAATTACGTAAATTTCCAGTCAGCAGTGGAAGAAAGCTGTCCTATCTAAAACATGGCACTTTCATAATAAAGCTTATCTACTCGACCCAGCTGTAGCCATTTTTTTATCTACAAAAAAAAAAGATTAATTATGATAGATAAAAGAATGTGTAGCCGACGACCCGTGATATTGGCCGTTCGAATAATGTTGTGTTAATCTAACCAAAACAAGGATAACTAGATATTATATCGAATAACAACCAGCATAGACAACTACCAATAGTACAAAAACCTTATTACTTATAGTTTTCTAAACATAAAAAATACCTTAAAAATGACTCCTCATTTTGTTAGAAGAAATGACCACTATTTGTTTCAACTTAGCCAAAACTTATTTGTGTCGCTAATCTAAGTAGCAATTATTACGTTATCTTAGTTTTTAAACATTTAGTGCATAAAAGTTTTAAAACATTAGTGATTATGGTTGTTATCTAAATTAAGAATAGTATGAAAAATGCAACTTCTTTAAAATTCTCCATATTTTAACGCTGATTTCATAGGTAGGGGGACCTAAATATACACACAAATAAAAAAATAGTTTAAATTTTTGCGAGTTATATTTTCCATTTCCCTAAAGCAATAAAAATCTAAATAAGTTTTATGACTCGAAACATGACATCATCTTTTTACTCAAACGAAATGATAAAGGTTTTACTTTATTTTATTATAACGGTTCCTGACATCTATATTCATTATTGTGAAAAAGATCCGACTGTAAGATACGAGACCCGTTGACGGTCTTTTGAAAGTGTTGTCTACCTCAATAAAATTGTATTCATAATTCCAAGCGAAAGTGAAAAGACGAAAATAGAAACAAAGAAATATTTATAACATAATCTTCACGCAGTCTCGAGAATATGTAGGTGCCTACTAATAATAAAATTATGAAGAAATAAATCATTTAATTGTGTTATTAAATATAAAACACAAACACTCAGAAAGATTTCCCGTAAAAACTATAACTAGACTCAGTTTAGTAGCAAAACTACATAAATCTATCAATAAACCTATTTTTGTAAGCATTCATTTTCAAGGTGTCAGATCTGCATATAAAAACACCGGTATGTTACCAGAAAAAAAATATTTTTAGCCTGGCATGTCTCATTTATGTGTTACCCATCTGATGTTGATCGTCTATACCTACTTGTTTCATTCGACAGCTGAATTTTCAGCAGTTGTTGAAGGTTTGTCAAATACTGGTACTCAGCTGCATCCGGTTAGACTGGAAGCCAACCCCAACATAGTTGGGAAAAGGCTAGGCAGATGATGATGATGATGTTGAAGGTTTGACAGCGATTTCGATCAACTTTCATTAAGTCAGGAATTTTCTTAACTAATTAGGTACATATAAATAGAAAATTATAGTTGAAAAGTCTATACAAATCATTAAAGGGGCAATTTTCGAAATTCGAAGAGCGTTCCCTGTCTAATCTCTCTCAATTTTTCAAAAATAACTCAAATTACCTACATTTTTTACAAGTCTTTGACAATGATTGTCGTTGAGATTAGATGCTATTCTAGATTTTGAATGTTTACGGAAATCGACCTTCGAATCGTCAATAGTTAGATACTTGAACAGGTAATGTGGGTAGAAACCTCCGTGTTTTGTGTAGATTTAGTATCGTACCAAAAATCTGTTATCGTTAGTCAAAATTTACATTTTATATTCAACTAGAACACCTTGTATTGAAGCATGTAACACGCATAATAATTAGGTTTGTTTACGTTCGTATATTGAAACAGATATTCGAATATCTTCTTCAGGTTTTTGTGAGTTAAAATGAATAAATAAAAAAAAACATTGTATGCTGAATCTTCAAAATGAATGATATTATTATATAACATAACATTCCGATTCCTATTGAAATATTAGTGCGTGATTCACTGTAGTCAAAACATTTTTCTAGACAATTGAGTTGTTCAATGAAACACAACCAAGTCTATACCAGCTGAAAAAACAATACGTTGCTACAGCGGGTGTGAATGGCGAGTGAAAATTTTCAGTGTTACACGTAAAGGGCGGCCGGCGTGCTTCAGGCAGTCTTATGCGAATAGCCGCCGTGAAGCGTCGTCCGCACGACAAAACGCTTAATCGAGCCGCGAAAAAGTTTCGAATGTTTTGATTCTTATTCAATCAATTTTACTGTTTTAATTATTAAGTGGACAATGAACATAAATATTGTTTTAAGTTTTTTCGTTGGATAATTTTCTCAAAGTTTGGAAATTATTACGTAAGTTTTTTGCTGATGCTTTTAATGTTTATGCTTTAGTTATACTCTCGGAAACTTTTTTTTTTGCAGAATATGTTGTGGCCGTTTTAGCTTGTTTTTTATTCTTTTTAATGATGCTAAACTGAATCTTATCTCATCTTATCTAATAATGAATGATTATTATTATTAGATAATTAAATGCATGTAAACAATTTGTCTCATAAACAAGGTCGAGGAAACTCACCAATTCACTAAACATTTATTTACTTTTTATCTATTGCTGTAGGAATCTATTATCGAGTCTCGATCGAATCCAAAACTTCGTGTTCCCTAATTATGACAGTTCAGAAAAAATTATCTACGTTTGACAAAGTAATTTATAGTTCTTTATTTCACTTTTCACACATATAAATTATATTTTTAAATATTAGAATAAAAAAATATTTAAATATACAAAGTAATTTTATTATTATGTAATGAAAATTGTTTAGTATAACCAGTGCCGATACGGTGTTTCACCGTAATATTTTGATTATATTGTACATCCAAGTTGAATCACACAAAATCGTATATCCCACGGGACAAGTCAGTCGACCTTTTATTATTAGTTAACAAGAGTTGTTAGAAAATTACTATACTACCGTCCATTATTCCGAGAACTCGTATACAATAGTTGTTACGAAATTGCTTTAGGATGATTTCCGTGTCACTATTTGTTGGGGCCCAATTTCGGGCGGTCCTTTCATTCGTTTGGACCCGCATCCGGAAATCGAATCTTTGCGAGGCAATATGAGGAAATATTTCTTAGAACCTTGATTTGGACATCAATTTGTATTAACCCAAAACATTCAAATTTTTTACTTTTATTAGTCGTAGGCTGCTGGTCAGAATTGAAAAGCTTTGGTGCAGCCACTTACATAGATTACACCTATATTATTCCTTTACCGGGCAAACGTCTCTCCCACAGCTTTCCACTCTTCCCTGTGTGTTGCCTTCTCCGGCTAATCTCCCTTGGACGCCTCTAAGTCATCGCCAGCGTTTTTTAAGCCTCACTCGGCGAAGACGCCCGTCTTCTGACTCCGACTGCGTGACGACTTTAGCACATAAGTATCGCTCCCGTAAACAAGTAGTAGTAGATTGCCTGCTATTCAATAAATAAAACTATCACTAAGAATATCATATATGTTTTGCATATTTAAAATATAATATTATAATGTGACTTTAGGACTTATTGACGTTAAACACAATCATATCCATATCTTTCTAAGTGACTAGGTATGCTTTTTAAGTTAATCGTTTTTGAGATATGGGATATTTTCGGTGACAACCGCTGCCATCAAAATGGCGAGTACCTACCTATCGCTTTTATAGATTTGGATATTACAAAGGTAAATTAATAAACTAGCGCGCTAAATATGAAAGATTGAATAGTGTTAACTTAACAGGTTTTTATCCAACTCCCTTGATTAGCGCACATTCATAAGATTTGTTGGGTAGCATAAAAAATATTTACCAGCGACTCGCTACCGAGCCGGCGGAGGTTCGTGTATTCGAGTTTTTTCGGGGGCGGTTCCGAACTTTATGGTTGATGATATTATTGGTTTAATGGTTTTTGACTGAGTGGTTTTAATTTGATTTAATTTAATTTAAATTCAGTTCACAACAAACTATGAATAAATCATAGGTTAAATATTATTATAGTACTGTAGTGTTATAGAATTTAATTTCTTAACGTCTTAAAAAGTATTTCTTCAATATGACTATCAGATAGGTATTTAAGTTTTATCGAAGAAATACTTTTAACGTTTTGACAGGTTTGTTTTAAATGGCTCACCGATTGGAAAATCGGTCGTAATGAGCTTGCGCTACGAAAAATTACTAGGCATTTAATATTATACCTGGATACCTACTGCATAAAAATCCATAACATACATAACATGAACGAACTCTTTGTTACCCATAGAGATAAGTAGAAACTACAGAACATCGCGGACCGGGAGTTTCGATCACTACATTAAAAAAAACTTTTATACTTAAAAACTTTTTGCACACTTCGAAAACTAATTTTCTTTGTTCTGTAAGTGACTGAACTGAAATTCAAACTTTGGTAAAGATATTGAAATCGAACTTTATATATATTTTTACGACATCCACCATTTTCTTTTCGTGGATTTATTAACATTCTTTTTTACTTTCCTTCCGGTGTACCTATTACCACCGTTAGGTATAATCGACCTCGTAATTTCATAATCACCTTTAACAACAATTCCTTTTATATTGAAATTTCAATAAGGTAGACTAATCAGCTTATAATGTTCCCACTACTGGGTCACAGACCTCCTCTCTGGGCAGTAATCCACCACGCGGGCCCAGTGCGGGTTGGTAGATGCCACATGTCTTAGAATTCTTGGTTCTAGGACATGCCAGTTTCCGCACGATATTTTCCTTCACCGTTTTGAGAGTAGTGGTGATGAAATTATTTACGCAAAGTAAAGCGCCTGGCTGGGTTCGAACCCCCGACCTACAACTCGGAAGTCGTGGCCATTACCACTCGGCCGTCACTGCTAACCACTACTCTCGAATTTATAGTCCTTGTCGTTTTATGACGTGTAGTAAGAGATATTTAACCTTGGGCGATTTTCCTCTGACGCTGATCGTCGGCGCTGTCGGCCGGCGTGTAGCACGTCACTGGCAGCTCTCGTCACATCTCTGAAGGCCTTCAGCGCTGAGCAGCCAGCATGATTAAAAAACGCTTCATAAGAATACATACTCATTGACCTATCAGCGCTGACGGTCAGCGAAAGAGGAAAACCAGCCATTTAGGGTGCTGAAGCAATTACGAAATTGACTATACCTACAGAATCTTCTCCGTAGAATTTTGTATTAGGTAGCGAGGTCATGCGTAGAAATGGCCATCGAGAAATTTCACAATAGGCTTTTAGTCTTTCAAACATATACACAAAGGGGGGTGATTCATTGTATCGAGCGTCACCCAATTTAGAGAACAATTTTGGCATCGGCTGTATGAAATCTTTTAAATTATTTTCGTCGTCGAAACTCGGTAGTTATTTCTTACGACAGGATAATTATATTCTAAAAAGGAAATTTGTAGGCAGGCAAACTAAGCCACGTATCCCGGGGGTGTTACAATCACAGTAAAGTTTACTACTTGGATTTGTATTTATGTTTATGAAAAATGTATAAAACAAAATGTCATACTCATGTATGATTTATAACTCTTATAGAACTACTTCGATCCATATTTAAATAATAGGTATAGGTTAAATTTATAAGGGTATAAAACTACAGAAGCTTATGACATCTTGTAGAATGCTGTATTTAAGCTGTTTATCAGCACACTGGC
Source organism: Lithophane socia (assembly GCA_947522985.1). Classification (NCBI taxonomy): domain Eukaryota; kingdom Metazoa; phylum Arthropoda; class Insecta; order Lepidoptera; family Noctuidae; genus Lithophane; species Lithophane socia. The sequence continues at coordinate 7,925,923 of OX383267.1, forward strand.
TCATCACCACACCAAGCCGAGAGGCTTGGTGCAGGCACGCTTCACCTTTCACCATTTCAAGCCATTCGTGGTGAACTAACAGTTGACATTGGTGACAGCGACCTCACTGCTGGCGTGCATGAGATAGTTTTTACATATTATTTATTAAATAGATACACTACACATACCTACCTAACATGGACACAAAAGAACTCCTCACTTAGTTCACATACTTTGACCAAAGTTCATTGTGTAGTCAGATTGTTTACTCGTCAGTAGTTTTAAATAGAAAGCCAGCCCTTCTTCAAATATGAATGAATGTACCTGTGTAAATAATACTTAAATTATACTGTGATTGTACCTACTAAGGTTAAACTAACGTGAGGAAAAATTACACTTACACAATTTAAATCAAATAAACTACTTATAACATTAATATAAAATAAATGGGAATATATACAGACATACATAAATTCACGCCTTCATCCCATGGGGGCAGGTAGAAACTACAGAAAGTTACTACCAAAGGGGAATATAAAAACATCCTTCTGGGACAGTCGGATAAAAATAACTGAAACGTAATAATTTTATCCAGAAGTAAAAGAAAGAAAGAAAAATAGGTTTATTTGTCACAGAAACACGTACACACGGCTACACATCAAGCTATACATTTCCAGTATAAGCTGACTTCGCAATGTACGGAAATCCTATACAATGCGAGCTCAGCATAAACTGGAAATTATAGCTTAATGTGTAGCCGTGTGTACATACAAAAAGATAACAGTACTTAATCAGCAAAATGAAACAAAGTAGATCTAAGTAAAAATATTATGAGATCAGGAGTACTTATAAAAATAAATAGTAGTAACAGCTGCAGCTATAAAGTTAACCTGATTTACTAACTTTTTCTAACGGGACTCTAACTAATAATCATGCCGTCTACCCGAATAATATAATTCGTTATCCTAAAATTCAGTCAAGATTACTTTAGAAGATTCATAGGTAATCCTAATTTACCATTTCGACGGAAGAGCATCATGTTTGTTAGTAATGGATGATTTGTTTGGGAAAACACGTTAGTCTGTTTAAAATACTACATAACAGTGTTGAAAAATAGATTGCTGAAATGCGAAACTGTAATATTATTGTGGGATTCAAATCATGTTCATAATTATTAACACTCATTGATGCCAAAAATCTATGAGAAAGTAGTTCTACGATAATAACCGAAGAGCATTTATAAGTCGCGCTTAGTAAGCTACTTAAACGTTTCGTTACTGAATTCAAAGATGGCGTTAGTTGTTGCTTTTATTAAACATCGAAGAAGTTATTTCTAGAACATATAATTTTCTTCCAAAAACAACGGAAAAAATATAATTTTTAATCGATTAAAACAATGATCTGATATTAAGTTCAATGATTCTGATTCATAATGTCAGGAGATAAAAATATAGGCAGTCGCTGCATGTACTCGTAAAATACTGCTATTCCATTGTTTCCGATTAGACTGGAAGCGGACTCCAACATAGTTGGGAAAAGGCTAGGCAGATTGATTGATTTTGATTCTTAATAGAATTATTTTGGCAATTATTTTTCTATATTTATTGGATTTAGCACAATAAAAAGCATGTAACTCTAACATCCCTTTAATGAAAATCTCGAATGAGTTACTTACGAGGGACTGCCAATTTGTGGCGTAGGGATGACAAGATCGGATTTTAGCCGTTGAGTTTTCATGTCATGTTTGCTAATAAAAGTACCTACTTCTTACTGCAATAACATTAGATAAATATTAAAAGATAGAGATGTTGCAATCTCATATAAATATAAAAATAGATGTCCCAACTCACTCTCTGTTTGACTCATCAGCGCCAAGCTCAACCCCTTGGACATAGAAAGCTGAAAATTTGCAAAGAAGTTCCCTTGATGATGTAGACATGGACTGCCGAACTTTCGAATTATTGTGTTCGCTACATGCATTTCCTAGCATTATTCATTCCCCTTGCACTGAAATCTGTTAGGTACCTAAGATGCTTTGGAATAAATAGGTATGTCCTTTATATCATCAAAATATGTTTATTTAATTACCTTGATAATATTTTTTCCCAAAATTTGGTTTAGATTATTCATCTTGAAATAATTATGGTACCTTTAAATGGCTCTTGCTCTGGATACGATCAAATTGTATCCACTATCTTAATTAATATCTACGAAAAATTATGTCTTGGCTATTTCCGAATTCAGTTTGATTTAAATCTCTGATCTTTTGTAAACTAAGAGGTACCCAATCATAATTTATTACCGTTATTTTTCAAATTTTTGAACGTGGTAACTTCATGGGACTCACAAGTCAAATCACGTGAGACAAATTCCACACAAAACCAATTTCCAGTTATTTACTTTAGAAAATTATTTTGTAGAACTTTAAAAACTTATAGTGGAAAAATTCTTTGCACTTTCCTGGATCACTAAATGTCATAATTATTAGAACTTAATTTTATACCCACAGTCGTAATTATATGGTTTCATTCGTTAGAAATGTTTTGAGCGGCCTCAAACAGTTTTCTTCTCTGAATAACTCCAACTTAACTGTTGATTATAGGTTATTTGTTTCAGTATATTTCAGTTCTTAAGAAAGGCAGTTAATTTTTAAGACATTATTTCCAGAAAACGTGAAAGTTTGTAGTTTGATATTTTTACGCTGCACCTCTTGGGTTTCAGAGTAAATACTAGAATAGTATTTGTATTGCTAATTTAATTTTCTTTAAGAAGGTATTTCTAACGGCCTTGCCGTTAATAGACCTCCTCGGTGTTCCTAGAGTAATCATAGTTTTTATTTTTCATGATAAACGTAGCGCAAAGTTCACATGTTGAAGAACAAACTTATTCATTTAATTGAAGTGATTAAAAGAAGCAAACGATTATTAATTGTAATTAAGTAAAAAACTTAATTACACACAATAATGTTATACCTACGTATTTGTCCAAACCGGCAGTGTTTAATAATCCTTGAAAACATTTGCGTCAAAGCATTGTATATTTTATTAACATTCTTAAACAGCAAATACATAGAAATCCATGTGCCCTTATTGTATATAGAATCAAAAAATATACTGACACATCTATTTAATCGAGGACAATGTTTTAATTAAATTATGTTAGTGCTGAAAATACATAATTATTTTAATAAAGAAGATAAACTTGTATACAATACGGAAGACCTAATTTGGCAGCTCCAAAATTAGCGAAGAAAGCTGAGCAGTAACATTTTTTAGGAATCAAATGGTGCCATGAGGCGAGTGTGAGAACATGTGCGAAAGTTCACAGACCCAATGACAGACCTGCAAGTCATATTGGTCGTATTGTATCTGTCGTAAATAAATTAGTTTCAAGTATAGAAAAAAATATAACAGACAATAAATCTCGCAAGGTAAGTTTTCAGAGTTCTATATTCCCAAAAAATTATCCTGGAACTAGTTTGACCCCGTAAATTATACCTAATCCGGTTAAAACCCATGTGGGTGATAGAGGATAGAGGGTTTATCGCGAAAATTCACAACCTGAAAGCGATTATATACCAACCTCTGTTGGTAGTTACGCGTTCCGGGAAAAAATATATTAGTGAGTGCAGTGTAATTAAGAATAAGCCAACCTGCATTAAAATGCTACCTTTTCACTTCGCATTTATGAGGTAAAGTAGTAAAGTAAGTATGAACTTACTTCATGAAAATTTCACGAGATCTACGTAATTAGTCCTCTAGCAGAGTAGCATTTCATAATGAGTACATCAGACATTATTTTAGTAACTACACTGATGAAAATTTATGGTTAAGACTCATCATAAATAAAGAAACGCGTTGAATATTAAATAACCCCGACCTTTTTATAGGTATACCTCACTAACCTAACCCTTCAGTAAAACAGGCATATTTATATATCCACCTTTGCATAAAAAATTAGATTCATTTATATTTATTTTAAGTCGTAATTTCTTGGGAGCAGGCCGTAGTCTGCATTTGTGCCCGGTTGATAGCAATAGGCTCGCCCCCAATTTCGTGGGACTTAAACATAACTGGTGAAATGTGGGTGTACTGTAGAAACACCTCTGAGGTCCTAGAAAAAGTGACCTTCTATCAGCGATAACGATGATGGAAAAGGCAAAAATGTATGGGACTGACAGAAGCTATCGAAAAGCATAAGTCAATCTTGTTGAAAGTCGTTGTAGAAATACGAAACGCTTTCGAAGCGATTGTCACTTGTCTAGGCCCTCTGGCTAATCTTTCGGGGAATATAGAACATAGAACATTAAATACAGAACAGGGCCCTAATAACTTCAACTCTACTGTAGGTATACCTACGGACCGCCAGTTATGTTCAAGTCCCATGCTATAGGGGTATTTTATGGGACTTAATCATAACATCAGCAGGATGAAGATAAACTTCACATTGAGAGTCGAGAAGTTGGAGTCACGCCATAAGATTAACTTCAAATCTTTTGTGGTGCGGGTTCCGACTCATCACATGGAGACTTTCATGAAGGAAGAATTTTGGCCGACCGGTGTCGTGTATCGGCGTTTTCGCGGAAGGCTACACGACACCACGACTCAGCGCAATACGTTGCCGTCCATACGTAGTAAATAGATTTTGTAGTGTTTGTTTTTAATATGAATTAGTTTATTATTTTTTAAAGATTATTTTGTGTATTTTATCTATGGGCTTTAGTTGCCTGAAAATAAAGTAAATAAATAAAATAAAAATAAATAACAGCGAATTGTGGGTGTACTATAGGTGCACCTCGGCCTCACCCGTCGGAAAAAACAGGTATCAATCAATCTGCCTAGCCTTTTCCCAACTATGTTGGGGTTGGCTTTCAGTCTAACCGGATGCAGCTGAATACCAGTATTATACACAACAATACAAGTGTGAAGTGTTGGTACAGGTACACGGGTTGGTACTATACAGGTATGTGGTTATGTTATTTTAAATTGTATGTAGAACATCCCTGATAATTTCAAAACGTTTCAGTGGTTGCTCAATTGTGTGTCTTTAACATTGTGTATAACCGATCTTATATTTTCCGACACAGGAATCTAAAAAAAAGTCTCTTATTCTTTTCGTTCCTGTATTAGTGAAATAAAATTTAACCATTAGGTGCTATAATGCATAAATTGATTTTATTCAGTATTCAAAGTTCAGATTTAATTTGCATTGCAAAGTTACGCAATGAATTTATTGATAGTGCAGCAGTTTGCTTAATTGTTATAAATGAACAGCTTTCCATTTGTTAGACGATTGGCTTAGCTGCAGCCGTTTTAGTTACTTCATTAGCAAAGTTTAATATTTGCGTTGGCAACTGCAGTCTTAGAATTTTATGCATTTATTTAGAGTAGATATTAACGTAATTTTATCCAGTTTTATGTGTAAGAACTGATTCCTAGTGTATATTTTCTTTACTTACTCCGTGACGTTAATCATTTCTGACCTTAATAGATGACACCTAACAAGGTCACACAGACATACGGTGTATCAATATATAATGTACCTATATTTTTTTATTTTTTTTAAATAGTTTTTAAGTGTTACGTAGTAATTGAAATAATAATGTAATATCATTATAATAATAATAATCCGAACTAATATTATAAATGCGAAAGTGAGTTTGTTTGTTTTTTACGCTCTCACGCTAGAATGGCTGAACGCATTTCTATGAAATTTGGCACATGGGCCATGACATGAGGAGTTATGACAAAGGATTATTATTTTATCCCGATATTCCCACGGTATCGAGGTGAAACCGCGGGCCGGTTAACTATAATCGGTCCGTCTAGCCCAATGTCAGTACCCTCTTGCGTAATTATGTATCCATACACGATACCTATTGCAAGAAAACACAGTTATTTATTTTATTTTTCTCTCATCTTATTTCTGAAATTATTTTTATTAAAGACTTCCCAAAAAAAAAAAAACACTCCCTTTTTTATTAACGCTCGACCCTTTTTATAAAGACTACTTCAGTCAATCCTTAAGATTAGAGAGACCATAACAGCTTATCCTAACACCTTCTTCCGGACCTCATAAAAATTCTAACATTTTCCCGAAATCTTCAGTTTCCCGTCGATACCTGTTATTTCTATTTCACTGAACTCTGATGAAAAAAGGGTAAATCTTTTATTTATATTTATAAGTACACGACCCTCGTTAGTCGAGACCTTTGAGAAACATTGATATCAAAGTTCTTGGGGTTGTGGTTGAAATTCTTTTTGATTTGAAAACACAGATTGAAAACACTTAACGAGGAAATAAAGAAGTTTGAATCAGCAACGAAATGTCGATCAATAAACACCAGTTTTCAACCGAATTCTTCAAAAAGGAGGAGGTTCTCAATTCGTCTGTATGTTTTTTTTTTTTTTGTGTATCTTACCCGATTACTCCGCCAATTATGAATCGATTTTGATGATTTTTTTTGTTTGGTAGGTCATGCTTCAGAGGTGGTCCCATATACATTTTATTAATTTTGCTTGCATAGTTTTTGAGGTAGCTTCAATAATTACGTATTTTTCCCACCGCGTATGTTAATGACATTCATGTTAATTGACTCCGTCACATATCAGATAACGGTATACGAATTTGTGTGGGGTAGTTACCACAACTAAAAAGTGAAAAATACATTTTACAAAAAAAAAACAATGTTTTTTTTTGTAAAATGTTTTTATTTAATCTTCATTTTTGAGCAATATATTCGTAAAAAAAAACTAAACTGATATAAAATAAGTTTATATTAGTGACTCCAATGAAATACAAAATCCATGAAATACAAAAAGCAATGTATCGAATCGTTTTGTATCATTCTAGATTTATGTAAAAGAAGCAGTGTTAATCGACTTTTGTTAATCGATTTTTGTTAATCGACTTTTGTTCCTGACTGTACCTACTCTGAACTTTGTTATCGTTGGAGTTGGGAAAGGAAGATTTATTAGGCTTATCGACGAACTACCTACGGAGTGTCACTTCGTTCCCTGGTTTAGGGTGGGCGTTTTGCTTCCACGTTTTTCATTAAGCAGCCAAAGAATATTTTGTTCCATCTTCACGTTTCGCCGATAATTCTTAGTATTAAGGGCGAGCCTATTACCAAAATGTAATAGGCTTAACGAGTCTGAATAGGCTTCAAAGTTAACTTGCGTAACAATTTCGAGCACCGTAATGTTTTAATATAGATTAATTTTCTGTCCGAAAATGCCATTAAGATTTGTTAAGTTTGAAAGCCGAATCATGACGCTTGGCAGTTCTGCCAAGTACCAGTGAAAACTGCCAAGTAATAAGTATCAGAGTCTTCAAAACTCTACCAACCCTGCATGCATCCCAGTTGCATAATACACTTTCTTTCATAAAGCACAGGATTTTTAAGAAATTTCCTTTTACATTACTTGATAGTTGATATGTAAGTTTTTGAAACAAATAAATAAATAAATGTTTGAAAAATTCGTCTGCTAGTCGTCTGATATTTAAAATTATTTAGCGTACAGCAAAAACGTTTGTTATGCACACGTACGCAAAAAATAACATTTATGCACTCTGCAGGGCACTACATTTATCGTTTGTACGTAATTTGAGAATTATGTTTTTTCTAAACAAAAGAAACTGTCAGGTTACATCAAAGATTAGACTTCTTTTATTTATTTATTATGTCAACTGTTTATTTTGTTGTCTGGGAACCTAAATTATTCGTTGTAAGTATAATTATTGTATCAGGTTTCTGATTTCAACTAGGTGACAATATATAAACAACTTGTGTAAAAGCCAATCAACAACAGGTACTTTTCGGCCATTATAACGAACAAAAGTTAGTAGGTATGCGGTAACATGACCGTACTCCTGTCTGAACCGAGTTATAATACCTCCAGCTGTCATTAACGAGACAAAATAGAATTTTAATTGTTATCGGCCATTAGAAGGCCAATCGACAGTTGAGCGGCTAAAATAGTTACCAAGTTATATAAAAAAATCAAGTTCAAATATATCATGTCGGTCGGACTGCATTTGTAGAAAAATCGTTAATCAATTTATTTTTGTCATAGGACGTCCTAGGACAATTATTTGTTATAGTGATTTTATTGGAGATGTTCTTGAGATGTATGAACGTAAATGAGGCAAAAGGAGTATGTAAGGATCGATCATAGCGTTCTGTAGTATCTGGGGGAACAGATGAACATACATACTGGTCAAAATCATAACCCTCCTTTTTTCCACCGTAGTCGGGTAAAAAACACCCTCTCGATCACATTTCTAATAAGGTTTTAACAAAGACATTAAAGTTCGCTTTAGTACCAATGCACTCAGTGTCAATGACCTGTCTCTAAAAAAGATAATTGTACACTGGTTTATTACTGAATTAATTTGAACGTCTGCTTAACCGCTTATAAAATAATCTATTTAGCCGTTATGTTCACCCGTTCGCCGTAATATTATTAATCCTTGCAGAGCCTGCAAATGTAGTGCATTATAAAATTGAATTGAAATTATGAATTACGAATTTAATTTTTAAACTGTTATATTAATTAGTCTATGTATTAAAAAGCCCGTCTTCTAAGCGAGGTATTAAATAAAAGCAACTTAAACTCTGAGAGTTACCTCCATTGTTATTAGTGTTAGTGGTTACTAGAACTCGCGACAATCTAAGAAGTCCGTTTTGACAATTATAAAAATCCTTTGTGTAGCGATGAAAAAAAAATAGTTTCTTATAAACTGATTCTCGAGTCATATCGATTAAACATACTTAGAGAGTTTGTAATCGACGACTTATCTACATTGCTTACAACTGATTCTCAAGGCATAACGTTTTATTACAAGTACGAGAACGAAACGTCAAAACGGACTTCTTAGATTGTCGCGAGTAGGTATAAGAAGCTATTTCACTTCACGATTACATCACAAGGTCTTTCATAATGAGAGGACAATGTACTTGAGGATGTGCCTAAAATAAGGTCAAACTTCTTCAGTTGATTGTCACAAAGAGGGGCCCTATGTCAAGTGACCACTTTGTATGTATGTTGGTTTAACTATTATAACTGTCGAACCTCGATAAACGTAGTCTATCGTAAGGTAGGTGGCATGTCATTTGAAACTCCGTACTAAGCTAGGTCAGCTCAAGGTCAAAGTGTTACCACTGACGCGGTCGTGCGGATTACTGTTCTATGTCAGTCTATAAGTTGTCAAGTCCGTATAAAGACGATAAAACTAGAACACATTTCTACTTCCCTTGTTCGAATCCGCAAACTCGTGCTCAAGAAGCGTATCTCGAATCCTCCATGTTGTCATGTTCACTTAGGGCAAATTTCACCAATTAAACTAAACGCAATCAGCACAAATAAACTACGTTGAAGAGCTGTTAGTGTCAACACCACAACAATGATATCACTGACAGCTCGGGAACGTGGTTTACAACATAATATAAAGTTTTCGTTTTAGCTAGAAAACGACCAAACAAGAAAACAAGCAAACACGTGCCTTTCACTCGCAAAAAATAATAATATTATTTTTGCTAAGCCCAACGGGCAAAATAAATAATTTTGCACGCAACACAAGCGCAAAAACTTTTTCACACCGTGTAGTTCAAAATGCAATTAGTTTGTTCTACGAGTAGATTGCTCTTTTATTTTTAGTTTTCATGCGCCTTCGCAGTTGCTAGATGGTTTTTTCCTCGTTCGACTTCCAAGAATACGAGAAGTCCTACCGAGTCCTATGAAACGGTCATTTTAGAGATATTGTTAATTTTATTTTGTCCTCAAAATGGAACCAATCATTACTTCATGAAAACTTATGCCTATCTTGTGCGTCGTGGACATATAGGTAAACACTTGTCACGTCTTGGCGGGGCACTCCCGTGCCCCCAGATTATTAGCTTTTGCCGGCGACGGTTTGTCTCGTGTGGAAGTCGGAACTAACCCACGTAAACCGGAATAAAATCTTATGTCTCTATCCGTGTGCCAAATTTCATACAAATCCGTTCAGCCAGTTAGGTGTGAAAAGGTTATAGACAGACAGACAGAGTTACTTTTGCATTATTTTGTATCGATATACTTATGATAAGATTATTTATTTGCTCAAACATGTGAACCTACAGTTATAAGAATAAAAATTGCATGTCGGATAACATAAAAAATACAGGTTCAGACACGTCTGACCCTTTATTTTTATGTTAACCTGCATACTATGAACAAACATTTTGTTCATATTAATGGAATAAAAATATCGAGGCCTTTTTCATAGCAAATGGGTTAATACTTCATACCGCGTCTTATGACGCCATAAAAAGGGTGGAGTCAATTCAACTCAATAGAGATATGGGTACCCGTACAAGTACATAAAAAGGGTAAAATGAAAACCCACAAATATAGCCGGAAAAAATTGATTATTTGCAATATTATTCACTTAACATTACCATCATTTTGCAGGAAATGTACTGTTATCGAAAACTAGTAAAGTAAAATTAATAAAGAAATTACCTATTGGTTAGAAAAATAAAGGAGTTTGGTATTCATAAAATCGTGCAGAAATATTCGTATTAAGATGAATTTATCCTCAAAAACATCTGATTCTTTTTTTTTTGTTGTCTAGCAAAGATTTTAAATGGTGTTAATTTTACGGTGGATTATGCAAATAATATCATTTTTGCATTCTAAAATGAATAGTTTTATTTTTCTGCTATTTAACCATTAACACTGCAGGTACAATCTTATTAATTGGCTCATTTATTATCCTGACGTCACATCTTTGGCGCTGACATAATATAAAGCTACGGCGTCTTACGACAGTGGTGGCTTCTACAAGGGCCACCAGTGACGGCTGTCATGAAAATGATGACAGCGGAGTTTAACTTTACGATGTGAAAAAACCTTCGCTAGGAAAACTCATCAACTTACTTTCGGTAGGTAATTGCGGATGCTATCTGGCGGCCACTGCAGTTTTAGGAAACCGTGGTGACGCGATTCTGGAAGAACAATTTCCATGAAGTTTTCAAAGAAATTGATCTACTAGAGTCGCGTCGCCTGTCTGAGGGAGCCTTATTTGGCGAATCTAAACTCGTCATTGCGCCAACAGGCGTTTGGTTCCAAACAAGAACGTGCATTGCTCGTGAAGATCGTGTATTAAAGAAGCGATCGCTTGTATTAGGACACGGGGAAAAATATTCTCATTCTATTTACGATTCCTATTTAGTTTCATGACGGTCTTAATGGATCTCTAACGCTTTTTTACGGTAATTACTACCTTTTACGTTATATAATTATCGTCATATCTTTTTTTATATTATGATTGTCATAATGTATTAAACATTATGTAAAAATAAAAATAAAAACCGAAATGTAAACATAAAAGGTATGTGGGTAAACAGGCTGTGAAAGGTATTCGAATGACAGTAGCGATGACTGATGGATATTAATGTGAAGTCGCGGTTTTCATACTATGAACGTACCTATTTGTTTATAGCTACCGAGTGAAATAAGAAACGCAGGTTTTTTTGTATAAGAAAACCACTTAGTACGATTAATGCTGGCTTACTTATTAACTAAAATAACATAACCATATCTTACTTACTACGTGTCTCAGACCAAATAAAAAACCAAGACAGAGCGCTGCGAACAATATAGTGAAGCATGCCAAAACTACACCAACGCTCTGTGCGTACACGCTCAAACGCACACATTTATAACCATTTACAATCAAACTACACCAAAATATGAGCACACATGTTTACGAAACCGGCTTCACGTCACTGTTGACAGCGCTCTGTCTTGGTTTTTTTATTTAGTCTGAGCTACGTGTATAACATTACAATATCGCAGACATACGATATTTATGTGACAACACACAAATCCAATAAGATTTAAGGACTCCTTACTCAAATGGAATTCTTGAGTAGAAAAATGTACCACATAACGAATTATATGCTGATTCAGACTGAGCCCACTATCCAAAGAAATATTATTATCTTCAACTAATGCCTAGTAATATAACGTCCACGAAAACTAATCTGCTGAAGGTTCTTCTCCTAATTAATGAGGTCACGTTTGTTGCTATGTCGCTTTCAACATAAACTACTGCTTCTAAAATTAGAATATGCCATGTTCAAGCCAAATGGAAAACTGAAAACGAATTATGATGTCCCAGATGGTATATACCTACGAGTATGTATGTATGTACATTTCAGATGCATTTATGCGTAGCCTTCGACATGGCGTAATAACGCTCAAAACATTCTCTGTATTTTATTGAGGAACAATATGTGATGTTCCTCTATTGAAAAGAGTATCCTCCCTTTTCAATTATAGAGGAACGTCACATATTGTTTCTCCATCCCCAAACGTTTAGATAAAGACAGCGAACCTGCAAAGCTCTATTACGCCATGTCGAAGGCTTCGCATAAATGCATCTGAAATGTTCATACACAGGTACATTATCATCTGTGATGTCATACTTCGTTTTCAGTTTTCTATTTTGTTTGAACATGATATATTCTAATTTAAAAAGCAGTAATTTATGTTGAAGGTGACATAGAAACAAACGTGACTTCATTAATTGAAAAGGGTATCCTCCCTTTTCAATAGAGGACCGTGACCACTAAACAGGAGTTGTGCGTGTTTGTATATATCTACAAACTCAGAAGTAACGTTGAAGTTTGAGGAAGTTGAATCTCGTCACGAAAACCACTCTTATTGAATTTCAGAGAGCATAAACATGTTTCAGTAAAGGTAGGTTTTGAGATCAAACGACAACGAAGACGATGTTTGATAAACACAAAAAAGTTTCTTCTACTTAAAAAAAATAATTAAAGTTAAAACCAACTTCAAAAAGAATGTTTCAAAACACGGTACCTACTTCGCTATTTATATCTGTTCTGCCGTTCTGAAGACCTACCTTAATTATGATTACTATCGGCAGTTTGTGTCCTACTGCAGGGCAAAGGTCTTCCTTCCCTCCTTCTACTGTTTGTTGCCAATTCTTATGAAAAAAGTCGAGTTCAACCCGCCATTCTGTTGCTGTTTGCTCCTGTTTGGAACCCTGTTGTTATTTAGCCCAAAACTCCTCCGGCTTGTGATAGATGTGGTATAATAAACGCCATCTATATTATAATAGTAAAGCATTACCGAATTTATAAGTTTACCTCCTACAAAAAATCACTCAATGCGCCTAAAGCAGTTTTCACTTCAAAAATGCATGCCAGTACCTATGGAATACTAACGTTTCTCACCGCTTTTTAAAGCAGTTTTCTTGTACAATACGACCGATATCACTTGGCAGGTCTGAACATAGACACTACCAACATTTGCGAATGTTCTCCCACTCACAATCGCCTCATGCTACCATTTGGTTCCTAAAAATGTTACTGCGCAGCCCTCTGCGTGAAGTTCGGAACTGCCAAGTTATATCGGCCGTATTCTAAGCAACACAGAGTTTTATAAATAGACTTGGAAGCAACAAAATGATGTCGTGTACATATCAAAGAGTAATTTTCTAGTCCAGGTTCTAATTAAGGATCGTTTCTGCGAGAGAGAGAAGAGGTTTAATTAACTCAGGATTCAATGTATAGTGGTCGTCGTTGGTACAGCTTTATTTTTAGTTTATTATGTTAATGTGATCTACAAATTGCAAGTGCTTGCTTGCTAAGTTATTAAGTTGTAAATGTGTGCAGACATCATTTGCCTCTTCGTTTTTTTGATGCTAGTTTTGTTTCTTGATTGTACGGAAATCCTATATAATGCGAGATCAGCATAAATCAAAATAATATATGGAAATGTATAGCTTAATGAGTAGCCACGTGTACCTATAATATCTGGTACAATGACAGAATTGAGTGTAAAGTAGCATTTATCATATTCTCTGATAGTATTCAATCAAGTGGTCTTTCGAGTGCTAATGAGGTCTTCGGTTCAATTCCCAGGTCGGGGAAAGTGTTATCGGGTTTTTCTATCACGAATTTCTCAGTAGCAGCCCGGAATCTGGATATGTGCCTAGTTGATGGCGGGCTCGCCCCCTATTACATGGGACTTAAATATAACTGGTGAAATGTGGGTGTGCTGTAATGTTGAAACTGTGTGTATTCTCCGTCACTTGTCTGTAAGGGTTCATTAGAAAACCAGCGCCAGACAGCATCATTTGTCTGGCATTAATGCTGAAATGAACCTTTTTGGCGCAGCCGTGAGGCACACATTATTTTTAAAACATTATTTTCTCTTTTTTTATTTCTTTCACGAACTGTGTCCAAATAAATATTATTCTTTCTTTCTTAAGTACACCACTGCCTAACCTTTCGGGGGTTACAGATGTTTTATTATTTTATTAAATAAATCATAATAATGTTAGATGTAGTGCAGAATATTTGGTTGTATCCAAAGTCTATGGAAATAATAAACGGTTTAAAGCAAGTTTTAACGTTAATGTTTTGCTTGACAAAAGTGACTTCGGAGGTCAAGCGTCTAAATTAAAAAGTTACCTGAACGATAATCTATTGTACCTACCTGGTGAATCTCTTAAACAAAATGTGCTAAGACAATATTTGTACTGATATTTATTCAAACAAACATTTTTCATTTTCATAATTTGCCGAAATTAATGGATTGAGCCCGCTGTAAGCAATTTACATAAAGTTTATTTTATAGATGAGTCATTAAAGCTCTCTACAATCAAAATTAAAACACCAATTGTTTTGATTACAGAAATTACTCAATCTACATAACATTATGCTTGTAATCCCCGAAGGGCTAGGCAGAATATTACACCCACATTTCGCCAATCATATTTAAATCCCATGTATTAGGGGGCGAACGTAGTGCTATCAACAGGCACAAATCCAGACTCTGGGCTGCTACTGAGGAATTCCCGATGGAAAAACCCAATAAAACTTTGCCCGACCTGGGAATCGAACCGAGAACCGCATTCTCAGCAGTAGCGCTTGCGACCACTAGACCAAAACGAGGCAGTCACTCAATCCATCCTACTAATATCATAAACGCGAAAGTTTGTAAGTATGGCTGGATGGATGAATGGATGTTTGTTACTCTTTCACGTAAAAACTACTGAATGGATTTGGATGAAATTTGGCAAGCAGATAGTTTATAACCTGGATTAACACATAGGATATATTCTTTTTATCCCGATATTCCCACGAGATCGAGATTTACGCGGGTGAAACCGCGGGGCGCAGCTTGTTATTTATTATTATTATTATCTTTATTTCAATCAACTTTGGATCATACAATTAAAATTACAAATTAAAATAAACATAAAACAAAATTAAATTAAATAAAAATTAAATTTATACAACAAAAAGGCTGAATACTCTTCATTAATATTAATTCTTTCCTGTCATCATCATGATGACGTATGAAGAATACATGGTTTTCTTTAAATATCTATCAAGTATTTATCAAGGTTTAGGGCTTATCAAGACGAATATTTATAATGATAGACTAACAAAAATATACAGCGATTACATCGATAAATTATATTATCGCGGAGATAGAAAAATAACCAATATTGTCTTAACAAACTTCCTAATTTACGTATTTGGGTTAACCATTAGTCAAATTGATTGATTGATTGAGGCCGCATGGATCGTCGCGCGAACACGCTACCGTCGCGTTCATTTTGTTCGGCGAACGACGCGTGGTTGCGTCGACAATTTCCGATTTTTTAAACAAATGAGTGACACAATTACCACGCTACCCAAAGCGATCGCCCCGCGAGCACGCTATCGATGCGATTGTTTGTATGCATTACGACTTGATTGATCGCGCGAGTATATCATATTCTTATAAAACAGCGCAACGAACGCGTACCTACTCGCGCGATGTTCGCTTTTGGTTAGGACGCGGCTTTTTGAACGCTACTTACGCGTATTCGCGCGATCGATCGCTTTGTTTAGAACGTGGGGTGGGAGGGCTTTGTTTTATGTAACCGATCCTATTTCAATATGTATTTATAGAAAAGCGACCCGAAATTAATGAACGAGGTTACATTCATTTCTCAAAAATCTCTCTTCCTATTTTTTACTACGCTATAAATCTTTGAATCTTGCAACGAAAGAATAATAATACAGACTTTGTCCCCAAATATAAAACGAAATAAAAAAAAGTTAAAAACTAAAACCCGACTACTTAAAAACCACGTTCTAATTGTCCTTGACCATTGTCACTGTCTTGATTTCTGTCTGAAATATTTTCTTGTTTCATACTTTTTATTAGAACGTGGTTTTTAAGTAGTCGGGTTTTAGTTTTTAACTTTTTTTTATTTAAATTATTTTGGGGTTAAAATTTCGTGATAGAGTATAATTGCAGACCCGGTTTACATTATTTTGTTTAGGTTTTATTGTTTCTCATGTACCTAGGTAATACCGAGCTTACTTATAGTTCTCTCTTATAGTTTTTTCGTCCACAAAACCAACCCCTCTGATCTAATCTTAGTTGTTTCTTATAAACGTCAAATACATAGAAATAGAACTGATTCTACCTAGTTGCCCCTTCCAAAAGGTAGTTTTCGTATGGAGAAGAATGGGCAAGAAACTCCACCGTTACTCTTTTAAAATAATGTTTTACAATATTTGGTATACATCAATTATATAATTACATGTGAAGACGATGCACCGAGAATACAATTACAATAGGTAAAAAGAATTAAAAATTAAAAATGGAGCAATGACAAATAAATAAATTAAGTATGTGATAGATACATGGTGCTCACATATTTAAAAACATTAAAGTATACGATATCACAATATTCCTACAAACTTGCAAGTAATACTAATAGGACAGTGTGTGAGTTTAATTATCATAAAATGTAAAAAAAATCGATGATATACAAATAATAAATTTTACAACTAGATTAGCAACCAGTTTGATTTTGTCCAGCAAAAGAAGACTTTTTGAACAACATCCTAGATTCTGGGAAAGCACTGGACACTGTCAAGTGATTGTATACACAGAGAGTATTTAAATTACAATGTCAGTCAAAAAGCTTTGCAACATTTACTACGAAGAGCATCAAAATATTTGCGTTAAACATAATGCACTAAACTAGTGCATGATGAGAGCAATGCTAGGCTTGAGGCCTCTAGAGCTAAAACAGAACACCCTTATCTTCGGAACATATACCTAGCGATCCCAACCGAACTGGAGGTATAATACGTATAATTAGTATCGATATCGGTATTGGCTCCCGTGTCATGCTACGCAGGAATTTAAACATTAATCGAGGTTAGTGAGTGGTGCGATGGGACTGGTGAGAAACCTGGTATGGCCTGCTCTACGTCGGGATCAGCTGGAGCACGGAGAACAGCCAAGCGCAGTTCTCATACAATTTTATGATTCCACTATAAATGCAGATGAAGATGGGCTTGTTAGAATCGAACCTTGTCTGACTGAATTTGACGGATCGGGAAAAATTCAACGCAAAATGTTACCATAAATTCTTACTTGGGCAGTTACTGTGCACAAGTTACAAGGGTGCACTCTAGACAAAGTAGTAGTTGACTTAGGGAAGTCACTATTCGCTAAGGGACAGGCCTATGTGGCCCTCAGCAGACTCAGGTCTCTAGATGGATTATTTATTTGTTCCTTGGATCATTATAAATTGCTAAAAAATCCTCTCACGTTCTCTTGAGGAATTGGAAAGGTTAAGAAGTCATGTGTCATTGGGCATTTTTGACCCAGTGCCTCGAAGTACGCGTCGATGATTGAAATGTGGTTTGTTTTGAACGTTTAAGGTTAACATAAGGGGAAAAAAAATGTGATTTTTACCGATTTTCAATCACTACTACTAACTGTGATCCGCTCTCTGGCGCTCGTAAGGCGCAATCCACATAATTCGACTCAAAATTATTTGTTTTGTCATTGTTTTTTCTCTGTTTGATTCTTATTTTTACTGATATTAAGTCACGTCAACTACAACAAATTGTTTATTAGGTATTAATTTTACAGCCGCGCCATACGTAGCGCAGCTTCACTTTTGCTTTAATTAACAATTTAAACATATTTATGTACCTAGACAACACAATATATATACATATTTGTAATGTGCTTGTCAAGCCCTTTCATTTGATACCCAACACGACACAATTTAAGTGTTTTATTTTTTAATGTCATGACTTTATGACCGCTAGAGGGCGCCATATTCAAATTAATGTGATTTCACATAGCCTATAACCAGCGGACGATCAAGACGCTTCCAACGATACCTCATTTGTCAAATTGTGATGAGTGGTTTAGAAGATAGGAGGGAACAGATGAACATACATACATACATACATACATACATACCGGTCAAAATCATAACCCTCCTTTTTGCTTCGCCGTAGTCGGGTAAAAAGTATGGCATGGAATTCTAAAGCTGGTAACACACCAGAGCCGGAGGAATTAAGTGTCCCATTCTGCCTACTTTACAATGTTTTAGGAACTTGCTAGTTAAATTAACACATAATATAGGTACATAAACTACCGCCTACTTCCCTTGGGGGTAGGCAGAAACTACAGAACGCCACGTGCTACTATCCTTACATACTCCTTTTACCTCGTTTACGTTCATACATCTGGATCACAAATGTCTTACGTATTATTAGTAAAAACATACATTCCAATATAATAAAAAAAAGAATCCTAATAAACGTATTATGTAATTCCTTAGAAATGCCTTTCCTTTGTCCCCTTTAACCCTAACACTGGTCATACACGTACGCAGGTTGCCGGTTTTAGTTAAATGTAAGTTTAAAAACTTGTCACTTCTTTGTAAAGCCTTTTTTACATACCAAAAATTACTGTAAAAATAGTACCTACATAACAAGACGACACATCCAATACCTACCTATTAACAGCAGGGTCAGTTATTTGACCCCTTATTGTGCTGTATTGGATCACCTTCAATCATCAAATGACTTCTCCCGCTCTGGGCGAAGCGGGAGGGCATGTCAGACTTTTCCTGTCTAAAACCCACTCACACGGGTGGGTTTTAGTCCGGAAAAGTCTCTTTCTCCTTCAGTTGCATGTTTCCAAGGGAGTAACAAAGAAGACAAGCAAAAAAAAAAAACTGATCCTAGTATTGGCTCACCGTTTTTATTTTTTTGCTTTTGTTGGTTTATTGGTCGCAAGCGCTAATGCTGAGTATGAGGTCCTGGATTCGATTCGCGTGTCGAGCAATGTGTTATTGGGTTTTTTCCATCTGGTATTTCTCAGTAAAAGTCCGGAGTCTGGATTTGTGCCCGTTCGATGGCAATAGGCTTGCCGCCTATCGGACTTAAATACATATTATAATAACTGGCGAAATGTGGGTGTACGGTGCACCTCTGCCTATCCCTTCGGGAATACGGGCGTGATTTTATGTTATGTTATTTCATCTCAACTATTGACCCTGTGTGCCTCCAGCGTTAGAGAATATCCTGTCATTTTATTTGCATTTCTGTTTTGTAATATTTGAAACAGGGATTTTTAATATATTGCCTTCTGCATGTTTACATAACAAGCTTGACATTATTTCTGAATCGAATACTTTACTGGAATTGAATTGTGTTTCACTGCGCCATTTAAATAGAATCCAAAATATTTTTCAAAAAATTTAGTTTTTCTATCACCGCATCATTTGAAAACACTTATCAGATTTGAATAAAACTTGGCACAGCGTACTTTTTTAAAAACTTTCAATTAATAAGCGGACACAATCGTCCGCAGTAAGAAAGTGTTAATTTAGTTTCCACACGGACGCAGTCGCGGTGACAGCTACAGTCTGGCAAACGAAAGTTGATCCAGAAAACACGCACGAAATTAAAAAAAAACAATACTGTTTATCCCTTTACATAATGCGCTACCACGTGTTGATAACTGAAATTCTATTTAATTTAAATAAAATAAAATTTAAAGTATCAAAACGTGTTATCGCACTATGTACAGGGATAAACAGTCTTGTTTCTTTTTCAATTTCGCGCGTGTTTTCGGGATCAACTTTAGTTTGCCAAACTCTAGTATCTACGGAAATGTACATCAAACTTTTCAGGCACCGTCCACAAGATTTATTATTTTTAGAATACCTAAACGTACTGCCAACATCCAACCTAAAATTATAAATATCAAAATTGGCACACAGATAGTATTGTACCTGTATTAACACACAGGATACTTTTTATTCCGGTAAATAACATGGGCAAGTGAAGCCGCTGTATGCCCGCGGCTTCTCTCGCTAGTGATGACAGTTCGAAACAAGTGCTGGATACACCAACGGGCATATTTTTTTTAATTGCTTAGCTTTTCCGTTTTGTAGGTGTACCTAAAAAGTTTTAAAAGTTGGCCAATCCACTTACCTTACTCAGCCATATTGTATGTGATAAGATAATGTTAAGTCATTATATTATATGCGATGACATCTATCAGCCAAATGCTTACTTACCATTTCAGTCCTTTCTATTTGATTAACCTTTTTTATTTATTTCTAGGTATTGTTTTTTATAGTTTCATAATATTCTATTAAAACTTTACTCTGGTCACACTGAGGCGAATACCGC
This sequence comes from Lithophane socia, assembly GCA_947522985.1. Classification (NCBI taxonomy): domain Eukaryota; kingdom Metazoa; phylum Arthropoda; class Insecta; order Lepidoptera; family Noctuidae; genus Lithophane; species Lithophane socia. The sequence goes on from OX383267.1 coordinate 7,946,438, forward strand.
GAAAGACTTGGGCGGTAGATGACTCGTGTGTGTGTGAAATTGGTGTTTTGTATGGGGAATTTTAAAGAAGTTGCATTTTTCATACTAACGTTTTCTTAATTTATATAACAACCATGAACACTGCTGTTTTAAAACTTTTATGCACTACCATTTAAAAACTAAGATAACGTATGCCACTTAGATTAAGCGACAAAAATAAGTTTTGGCTAAGTTAAAAAAAATAGTGGTCATTTCTGCTAACAAAATGAGGAGTCATTTTTAAGGTATTTTTTATGTTTACAAAACTATAAGTAATAAGGTTTTTTTACTATTGGTAGTTGTCTATGATGGTCATTATTCGATATAATACCAAGCAATAGATGAATATTTTAAATCATTTTTTTTTTTTTTTTTTTTTTGTTTTTATTTTTTTTTATAATCATAGAAGTGACGGGTTTCTCTATTAGTGAAAAAAAAAAACGCGAATTTCATAGGTGGGGACCCAATAATTAGGAAGTCACACGACTATTTTCTTCACGCCAGTTTAAACAGCTGCATAGTAAGTTAGTTGACAACAATAGCGCGAGCGAATTTCGTCTCACATCCCGCGCGGGATTCGCTTCCGTTTGACCAGAGGCGTTATGTTATTTTACTATTACGTTACCTTTGTTACGGTGTAATGAAATATTCGCAATAAATATCTGTCTTATAGCTTGAAGACTGACGCAATTTTTTTTTTATGGACGATAAATAGTAACGGATTATTTTGCACGAATTATTTTGTATGAAAAATGAACTCGAATTAAAAAAAAACCCAAATAAAAAATATTGATCCCGGTTGATTCATTGACAATAATTAATACCCTAGAGTTATGGGATATCATAAGGACCACGTTGTAGAAGGAGTCGACATTCCCTAACATTTTTATACCACAATCGCCTTCCGACGGACAGTTATAATATTTATGACCATCCTATATCCATGATAAGTGGGTCATCTTATGTCCCATGTAAACGCGTCTAAACCCCAATTATCATATTTTTACGAAAGCACGTAGCATTTATGTACTCTCAGGGCACTTTTCTAAAATAAATCTAAATCCTTCAATTTAGAGACCCTATGTAAGAGTATCTAGCTATGTGGTAACCGTTTTTTCTTTTCTTTGATATATTGCTAAGTTTCAATCCCATTATTTTATTTTCCCACTAACAAAGAACTATGTTCTTTCTTATCTATTCGTATATTGCCTGTTGGGGATTTACATATAAAACACCACATAAAATAAAATACTGTATAATCACTTGAGCCGCGCACTTATAACTATTACATAATTAGGACATATTAAAGGCAAAAACATAAGAACTGAGTTTCATTTCTTTGCGAGAGTTTAAGTACTATTTTACCATAGCGCAAGTTGTGTGTGGGTCTGAGACAATTTAATTTTAATCTAGGCGTGTAGACCAATAGTGTTTATCTAGGTTTGGTGATTTTGGTCAAGCGTAAGCTTTTTTCAAGGACATTTTTGGACAAGTTGTAACCTGCTCCCGGGCAAGTCTATTTATTATTATTTTGATTGCTTAGTTTTTTGCAGTAACAGACATTGATTTCTGAAATGCCCGGTTTCTTTACATTTGTAGCACGTAATTACTTTTTTATTTGGCATCTTTGACGTTTGTGATTGAGACGTTTCAGAGTTGCCATTTTGTTTTCTAGTGTTGTTTCGTGTCTTGAAATGTGATTTATTCGCAGCGAATGCAGCGCCACTGGTATCCAAATTAGTATAATTCGAAGAAACCTCCATATCTATTAATTTCGATTTTATTGCATCTGTGGTAATGTGTATTCCAGAATGTTCTATCGCCATGATCATAGGAGAATACTTTTCTGGCAAACCTGCTAATAACAATGATCCTATCCATTCATCCGTAATTGCAAATCCTGTTCCTTTTAATCTTTGTGCTGTCTCGACAATTTGCGTTACATAATTAGTCATTGAATCAGAACTTTCTTGCTTTATTGAAATTAAATGTCGCAGCAATGATATTTTTCTGGAAAAACCGGAATCATCGAACATGTTTTTTAGCTTTGTCCACAATTCCATCGAGGTTTTTGTTTCTTTAATATGAACATACAATACGGGATCGATAGTCAAAATTAGCTTTGCTTTAGTCCTTGCGTCTTCTGCAGGCTTTGTTTCAGTGTCGGGCACCGGCTTGATGTAATGGACCATACCTTCAAGCACCAACAAGTTCTCTGCCGCAAAACTCCACTCATCATAATTTTCCCTTCCTTTCAGTTTGGGAACACTTTGTATATAGTTCACAGCCATTATTTACGCGAAAGTTCAGCACTTTTCTTAAACTGTAACTAGAATTTACTTAAGAAAAAAAATTATTCGCCCATAACCTATTAAAACGTGCACTCTCAGATAATGACAACTTTATTAAACATTGACAGCTATAGTTAGTTATACATTAGACATCATAGATGGCGTTACTAGTTACGTTTTGTTAGTAAAATATAACAGTTTGTGTATCGTAGACTCGTGTAAATGGTTTGTAGGTGTGGGTGTTGCAGGTTGAGACCTGCTCCTTTGGGCGAGCCCATTATGTGTGCTAGTGTGCCTAGAGTGTTGTCTGGTGTGACATGGGTGTCTAACGGTTCTAGAACAGGTTGCGACTTGTCTGTTTGGAATCTAGTTAGACTTTCTAGTTATGTGAAAGGTTTGTTTACTTTGTTTCAGCCCTTATGCGCTTTTATGGCATATATTCAAGGAAAATAAAGGTAGCCCTAAGCTATTCAGGTACATTCATTATTCTAATGAGAAAATAGGTTATTTATTTTAATCAGTACTTTCTTAAACTAGATAAACAATCAGAAATTCTTATATACTAATTAGACGTATGTTCGTCGCCAACAGTCTCCCCCTCGGTGCGTTGCACTCCATCTCGTTGGGGCGACGTTGCAGGTACAATCAGTACTAGGCGCGATGCTGGTCGTCTCAGGATACCCGCTGTTGTTCGCACGTCGACGATCCTAGTTCTTCCGTCTGGTCCGGGATACGTGGCGATGATCTCGCCGCGTGGCCACGAGTATCGTGGTAGTGTGTGGTCGACGATCAGGACGATGTCGCCCAATGCTGGGTCCCGGTAGTGAGGACCTTGATTGTAGCGAGGCGAGAGAGTTGGTAGGTACTCTCGCAGCCACCTTGACCAGAAGTGATCGGCCAAGCGTTGGGAAGTCTTCCAGCTGGGAGACCCGATGAGCTCGGTGTCGTCGAAGGAGCCGAAGAGGGTAGCTCCGCATGACCGCCCGATGAGGAAGTGATTAGGGGTCAAGGCTTCTTCTTCTTCTGGATCGGTGCTCACGGAGAAGAGAGGTCTGGAGTTTACCATATGTTCGGCTTCTAGCAGTAGCGTGTGAAGAATTTCTTCTTTGGGTTGCCGCTCGTGCAGTGTGGCGGCGAGGGCGACTTTCACCGACCTTACCATTCTTTCCCAGGCTCCGCCCATGTGGGGGGCTCCGGGAGGGATGAATCTCCAGACGATGCCCATCTTGTTGGTTTCGTGGCTCAGGCTCGCGATGGCTTCGGAGATCTCTCGGTTGGCACCGATGAAGTTGGTCCCGTTGTCACTCAGGATGATTTTCGGAGTTCCCCTTCTGGCGATCATCCGCCGCAGGGCGAGAATCATTGAATCTGTGGACAAAGAATTAGCAAGTTCGAGGTGGATGGCCCTCGTTGTTAGACATGTAAATAATGCCCCCCATCGCTTTTCTGTGCGTCGGCCTATAGTGACGAGCATAGGCCCGAAGTAGTCGACCCCCAGGCAGGTGAAGGGGGGGCTAGTCTTCGTCAGGCGCTCCGGTGGCAGATCTCCTTGTGGTGCGGTCTGCGGCGTTCTTCTCCGGAGTTGGCACCATCCGCAGTCTCGTGCTATTTTCTTCACCATGTTCCTGAGAGAAGGTATCCAATACTTCTGACGTACTTCGTTCATTACGGTGCTGTGGTTGCCGTGGTTGAATCTTTCATGTATGTACTTCACAAGTAGTTGTGTTATTCTATGATGTTTATCTAACAGGATCGGATTCTTGTAGGACGATAACAAGTAGTTGGCCGCTCCTACACGAGTGGATAGTCTGATGAGCCCATCTTCTAACTTGACAGTGAGGTTCTTCAGCTTGGACGTTGTTTTAATGTTCTCTTCTTTGCGTAGTGCGATGAGTTCATCTTGAAAGCAATCTTCCTGTATTTTCTTTATTAGAAGTTGCTCTGCCTTTTCCACATAGAGTGCCGACTTAGGTAGGAATGTAGTTTCTTTGCTAATCGACCTTCTTTCCGACATCTGGGTTGACCTCTTCTGTGCTTTCTTCCATACTGGATCTTGAGTTTTCCTCGTGATTTGCTTCGTGATGTTTACCTTTTTCTTCAATTTGCGTTTGAAGACATCCACAGCTTGTAGGTATCTAGCTGTTGCGTGAAGCAGGCGCGTCCAGTTGGAGAATCTCACGGGATCAGGCACGATGATAGGCGTGGTCTTCTTGATGCTCAGGGTGGTGGCATTGGGTTTCTCTTCTCCCGTCGCAGGGATTGAAACTTTCTTCTCTTCAGAAGGCCAATGTCGTGGGTCTTCGTACAGGAAAGCCGGTCCTCTGAACCAACGATGTGTTATGTCGAAGCTGGATGGAGCTCCTCTCGTTGCGTCGTCTGCTACGTTGAGTTTTGTTGGAACCCAGTACCATTCCTTATGTTTTGTCAGCTCTTCTATTTCGGCGAGTCGATGCGCGACGAATGGCTTGAATCTCTTAGGGTCAGACTGGATCCAAGCTAGTGCTGTCCTCGAGTCGGTCCAGAAGTACCTTCTTGTCACTGTTAGATCCATTTCCTGAATTGCACTGTTGGCTAGTCGACCCCCTAGTAGACAGGCTTGAAGCTCGAGTCGAGGTATTGAAGTTGGCTTGAGGGGCGATACTCTTGCTTTTGCGGTCAGCAGCTTCACTTCCACGTGGTCGTCCGGATGCTGGGAGCGCCAGTACACAGCACAGGCGTACGCAGTCTCGCTTGCGTCGCAGAAGGTGTGCAGCTCCCCCTCGGTGACGTCGTGTGTGAGGCAGCGCGGGATGCGAAGATCTTCGAGTTTCTTCAGGTCTTCAAGCCACTTTCTCCATTCTTCTTCTCTTGATGGAGGTAACTTCTCGTCCCACTCTAGGCCGGATCTCCATAAGTTCTGAAGCATGACTTTACCTTGTATTGTTATAGGTGACGCCAGTCCCAAGGGGTCAAAGACCGACATTACTGCACTGGTTGCTTCTCTTTTCGTCGGCGCACGTCGTCCTTCTTTGGCTTCGTCGGGAGTGTTGCGCAGACTTAAAGTGAAGTGGAGACTGTCTTCTTGTATGTTCCAGTTGAGCCCTAAAGTTTTTTCAACTTGATCCTTTGGTTCTCCTAACACGATGGAATTTTGTTTGTTTTCGGTGTCAGTGAACTCTTCTATTGTTGCGGGGTCATTGCTCGCCCAGCCTCTTAAGTGAAATCCTCCTTTCTTGTGAATGTCGTTTACGTCTCTTGATACTTTGGTAGCTGTTGACACGTCGGGAAAGCTTGTTATGTAGTCATCCATGTAATGATTCCGACTTATTGCCCTGGCAGCTTCCGGACACTGGTCGGTGAAGTCTTCCGCGTTCTTGTTCTTGACGTATATTGCAGTACACGGTGAGCAGGCAGCCCCGAATATTAGAGACGTCATCCTGTACTCTTTGTTCTTCCAGAGAAATCGAAGGCTATCTCTGTCTTCCTCGTTGATTTTTATTCTCAGGAACATTTCTTTGATGTCTGCGACGACAGCTATTGCTTCTTGACGGAAACGGAGCAGCACACCGAATAAAGATTGCAGCAAATCGGGTCCAGCTAACAACGCGTCGTTTAGTGATTTCCCATTTGATTTAGCTGCGGCGTCGAATACCAATCTCATTTTCTTCTTCTGTGGGTGTACAACGGCGAAGTGGGGTAGGTACCAAGTTCTTGAAGAGGTGGGTACCTCTGTTACTTCTTCTGCATAGCCGCTGTTGATTAAGTTTTCAACTTGTTCTTCATATTTCTTCTGAAATTCTTCATCTCTTGAGAACTTCTTCTCCATTCCCTTCAGTCGTCGTGCTGCAGCTGTTCTGCTTTCAGGTAAGCGCTCGTCGTCTGTCTTCCATAACAGGCCCGAGCTGAATCTTCCGTCAGGCAATCTCTTCGTCGTGGAGTGTAGCACGTCGAGAGCTCGTTGGTCGATGTCGCTGGACGGTCTCTTCGCAGCGACTCCTAGGGCTTCAATGTCGAAGTGGTCTCTGATCATCTTCTCGAGGTAATCATCCTTCCCTCTTGGCTGCGTTATAATGTGATTCACTCTTCGAACTGGAGTGTTGCTGCTTGATTTGGTTCCGTGAAGAACCCACCCTAATTGAGTTCTGGAGGCCACCGGTTTGCTTCTGTCACCAGCTTTTATTTCCTGTGACACGATGAGATGCCAGTTGTCCTGTCCGATCAGCACAGTAGGACGAGCGTTGGGGTATTTCAGTTGCTCGGCGATCTCTTCTAGGTGCTGGCAGTCTTCCAGGTCCTTCTCGTTCACTTCTTGTGGGCTTAGGTTTAAGGTTTTCACGGTATATCCTGACATCATCTCAAGGTTTCGTTCGAATCTTCCTCTGATCTTGATGTCGATCTTCTTTGACTTCTGATCCATTCGATGTCCTCCTACACCCTCGATTCTTAAGTCTTCTTCAGGACCCTTGGCGCCAATCATGTTCACGATGTCATCTTCTATGAGTGTCACCGTTGATCCTTCATCCATAAGAGCGTAGACTTGAGCTGTGGCATCTGGCCCCCACAACTCCACTGGTACGATCTTCAAATAGGCTCTTGAAATTGTTCGGGTTGCATTCACGGTTGATGTTACAGACTGGGTTTCTTCTGTGATCGGCTTCACACCTTCTTCTGAGTGTAACATCACGTGATGACCTCTCTTGCATTTCCCGCACGGCTTGGCTTTGCAATTGTATCCTCTGTGTCGTCCCAGCAGGCATTTGAAACATATGAAAGCTCGTTTGACTTGTTCCCATCTTTCATCTATGGAGGCGTCAATGAACTTCTTGCATTTCAATATCGGATGTTCCCCGGCACACTCAGGACAGGCTATCTTCTCTGGCTTCTTCGTGCTATCCTTGCACGCGCAGACTGTGGCCGTATGTGGTTCGAGTTCTTCATCCTCTGATTGGTCTTCTTCCGATGAACATTCTTCATGTGTGGCGCGAGCTGCGTTCACTCCTCTGGAACCTGGTGGTCGTGTGCGACTTCTTATTCCTTCTTTTTTCACTCTGGTTCCCGTGAACTCGTGCATCTCGAAGCGATCTACCATCTGATTGAAGAAGTGCATAAGGCTGATCAGGATCGGTTCATCTTCTTCTTCTTTCGAAGCTCTGTACTCGTACCACTTGAATCGTACCAGGAGACACATTTTTTCGATTATTCTATTTGATATGTCACTTGAGTGTAGGTAGCTCTGTTTCTTCATTTGTTTCACGACGCTGACTGTATTGGCCACAGCTCCAGCGTATCGCACTAGCTCCCTCGCATCGTCGGACATGGCAGGCAGCTTCTCAATGTTTTCTATTTCGCTTTTTATTAGGTAGGTAGGTCTTCCAAATCGGCGTTCCAATGCAGCCATAACTTCTTCTGGATCCGCCTGGGTATAGAGGAGTGACTTCACGGCTTCTTTTGCTTTTCCTTTCACTGCTCTTCGAAGTCGCCCCATGTTTTCGATAGCGCTGAACAGTTCTTTAGAATCCATGTATGTCGCTTTGAAAGCCACCCAATCTCTGGCGTCTCCGTCGAATTGATGCAGCTCGCTTATGTATTTTGGTGCTCGCTGCATAATGGCTGACGTTTTGTTGTCAGCGACGGACTTAACAGCTTCTAGTATAGCCTCTGCCAGCTGATTTGTTGGAGACTTCTCTACTGGTTCAGTGGTGCGCGACGTCTCTGGTACAATTTCTACTTCATCACGCCCCTCCTTGGACTTGGACACCCAGGCGGCTGTAGCCTTCTCCGCGGCGGCCTTGGCGGCGGCATCCTCTTCTTCATCACTGGCATCTGTGTCAGCATCGTTGACACGCGATAGTTCCAACTTGGTACTTGCCAATTTGGTTTTCAATTTAATCTCTTCTAACTGTAATTTCTCTAATTCTAATCTAGCTTCTAACTCCTTTTTCTTAATATTCGAAGTTTTATTTGAAGTGCCCTTTGCTTTCTTTTTCTGAACCATGGTAGCATCCGCATCCTCGACCACGGTTGTTTCTTCCGTCGGCGCGGTGCTGTCGGGGACCGTCTCGGAGGTTGTCGCAGACTCCTCCGTAGTCTCTTCTTCCGTGGTCGAGCGCGTGCTATCTCCTTTACGGCTTCGCGTCATCATGGCTCATATACACAAACACTTTATCAGTAAATAGTATTCAATAACTTACCAGTGTTATATGATACAATCCTTCAGCAAAGGCACTTCACCACACAATGTTCACTAAGTTAACTGTCTTTATATATTCACTATACAATGTCCAATGTTCCTTATGTATTCACAAATCGTCGTTAACTTATTTGCACGGCGTAATGTTCTTTATTTACTCACTTGTACGACGTAAATAACACTTAAATGTTCACTTAGAGCAATGTTCCTTGTTTACTTACATGTACAACGTAGTTTGACACTTATATATTCACTATTCGGCGTGTATATAATACGTAAGTATCACTATTCGAACGTTCACTTGTTCACGCGAGTAATGTTCCTTATTTACTCTCGTATGCGGCGGCATATAACACTTATGTATTCACTATAAGTCATTTATATAACACATAAGTAGCACTATAATTCACTCACTTAGTACACGCAGAGCTTCGAGCGACGCGGGCTTCGAGAGGGCGCGACTCTTCCTGTGGTCGTCCCTCCCAGCTGTTCTATTTCACTCAGCGGGTTGCGTGTACACCGGGCTTCGAGAGGGCGAGACGTCCGTAGTCGTTCCTCCCAGCGTTTCTTACCGGCACACGTAGGGCTTCGAGCGGTCCGGGGCTTCGAGAGGGCGCGACTCTTCCTGTGGTCGTCCCTCCCAGCTTTCTCACCGACTCGTAGGGCTTCGAACGACGTGGGGCTTCGAGAGGGCGCGACTCTTCCTGTGGCCGTCCCTCCCAGCGTTCTTACCGACGTTCGTTGGGCTTCGAGCGGCGTGGGCTTCGAGAGGGCGCGACTCTTCCTGTGGTCGACCCTCCCAGCGTTCTTCACTCAGCGGGTCGTGTGCACGGCGATAGGCCTTCCGCAGAGGGCCTGGCTTCGGGAATGAGCGGTCTTTCATACGCCGCCTATTCCCAGCGATTACTACCTTCTTTACGACGAAATAAGTGCGCGGCTCGTCGTAATCTTCACGAAACTTATGTATTCTTCTTGATATACATAAGCTTCTCGATAATTCGCTATTAATTCTTCGAAATAGCGAGGTTTCTTTACGAATCTTCAGGCTCAGGCTTCAGTTCTTCAATCCGGCTTGTCGAAGGACCAGTTCTGTTGGGGATTTACATATAAAACACCACATAAAATAAAATACTGTATAATCACTTGAGCCGCGCACTTATAACTATTACATAATTAGGACATATTAAAGGCAAAAACATAAGAACTGAGTTTCATTTCTTTGCGAGAGTTTAAGTACTATTTTACCATAGCGCAAGTTGTGTGTGGGTCTGAGACAATTTAATTTTAATCTAGGCGTGTAGACCAATAGTGTTTATCTAGGTTTGGTGATTTTGGTCAAGCGTAAGCTTTTTTCAAGGACATTTTTGGACAAGTTGTAACCTGCTCCCGGGCAAGTCTATTTGGTATGTTTGTGTATCGTAGACTCGTGTAAATGGTTTGTAGGTGTGGGTGTTGCAGGTTGAGACCTGCTCCTTTGGGCGAGCCCATTATGTGTGCTAGTGTGCCTAGAGTGTTGTCTGGTGTGACATGGGTGTCTAACGGTTCTAGAACAGGTTGCGACTTGTCTGTTTGGAATCTAGTTAGACTTTCTAGTTATGTGAAAGGTTTGTTTACTTTGTTTCAGCCCTTATGCGCTTTTATGGCATATATTCAAGGAAAATAAAGGTAGCCCTAAGCTATTCAGGTACATTCATTATTCTAATGAGAAAATAGGTTATTTATTTTAATCAGTACTTTCTTAAACTAGATAAACAATCAGAAATTCTTATATACTAATTAGACGTATGTTCGTCGCCAACATTGCCTATTCTTTGGTATATCCATACTTACTAAAATATTAAGAATATCAAGAATTGAATGCTCTGCTCTTGTTCAATTTCTATTTTCATTTGATGTAATAACTGAACCCACCACGAAGATTCCATTTAAACCTAAATAAATACGGAATCGCTATAAGATAAATCACGGATATTTACTTCACGTAACTTAAGTCTTATTTCTCTCATTTCCGAAGCTTCTCTTTCACGTAGTCTTAACGTACGAGTTTCTACATCGTTTGTCTACTTATGTAAAAGTTAAATCAGTCTAAGAAAACTTCGTGAATTACTAACAGGAGGTGTGTCGTTAGCATCTTACTTAAGTACTTATATTAAGTTAGACATAAGTTTCAAGCTTTTAAATGTGCAGTCTGGGAAATTAATTGTCACGCAAATTGCCACCCTACGCTAATTTGCCTTGTTATAGCTATTTTATTAAACTGTCAAATTACGACTGTTTTGATTCGAATATACGGACAATTTAAGTGTGTTGTTAATTATTTGCTTAATAATTCATTTCTCTGGCTTTACGTAGTGATAACCTTTGATATTTTACTAAATATCTTATGATATCTTGATACACTTGATGTATTTTTAACTATAAGAACATGTCAAAAGTGTTTCTCTGTTAATTTAATTTAGTCCGATATTTTCGCCGCTTGTCAAAATACTAAGTTAATATCATTTTTATTTATTTGACGTAGGCAGTTATGTATCTTACTCCTAGTAGGCTTTAAAAGAGATCATCTTTATTAATAGAAGTACCTACAGTTACTCATAAAGGTGTACACCTCGACAAGAATTAATTTAACTATCTACAATCTTTGTTCTACATAAAATGTGTATAGATATTGCCATCCATGAAGACGAGCCTCACTCCGCTCCGCTCCTTACCAAAGTAAAGCTGTACTTTGGTATGGAGCGGAGCGTAGTGGGGCACAGTACAGTAATCGCAGAGTCGGGCACGTCTTCGTCTATGGCCCTATCTAGCTACAAAACATAATTATTAAAAGTTAGCTATTTAATTGTAGACAATCAAAGAATTTTTTGTCGATAAACACATGCTTTTGATGCGAACAGTACTTATTATGAATGACGTAGTTGATTCATTGATACCTAGAAATATGAGGGTAATATATTATGTACATACTAATAACTTATTCGTATAAGGTAAATAGGCCCATAAATTAACGCCCCAATTTCGAAATTCTTACGGAAAGTTAAAGTAACTACGGTGTGTTGTTTCTAAATTATTGTTAGGTATTCCTCTGGCAAATATAAAGCGTTTATCAGAAATGTGTGGTTATATTTTAAGGGTGTGGTGCAGACCATCAAAAAAATTTCACCATGGGACCGACCTCGATCATCATCATCATCATCATCAGCCTATAGCAGTCTCCTGTTGGACATAGGCCTCTCCAATTGCACGCCATTCAGCTCGATTCTCGGCAGCTCTCATCCAGCTGCACCAGCCAGCCTGCGAAGATCGTCGCTCCATCCAGCCTAAGGGCGTCCTACCTTACGTTTGCCGATTCGCGGTCTCCACTCAAGAACACGTCTACCCCAACGGTCATCGGTTCTATGGCTAATATGGCCGGCCCATTGTTACTTCAGCTTGCTTATTCTGTGAGTTATGTCAAACACTTTGGTTCTCTGCCGGATTACCCCATAACGGATACTATCTCTCAGAGATACTCTAAGCATAACTCGTCGATATCGCAGAAAAATAATCAGCCGTCCCTTAAAATTCAGTACCTACTCGACCCAAATGTCTGAGACGGCTGATAAATTTTTCACGAATACGATGTTGGGTCCTATGGAAACATCAAACTGAACAACTTTGTTCAGTTTGATGGTCTTTACCTCACCCTCATATTTAATTACCACACCTTTCTGATGCCTGTCGTATATGTCGTTAAGGTCTCAAGTATTAAAACTGTAGGTGTTGGGATCATTTGAGCTACACGTGCGCCTCAAAGTCAAAGAGATGTCAGCACAATAGGGAATATGCATGTGATTCAAATATGGGTCAAATATTTTTTTCTATAAACTATGTTACTTCAGAATTATGCCTCCATCAATATTTTTGAATAAAATTTCTTTTTGAGCGAGAAATTAATTTTTAAAAAGTCCCAAAAAACTGTGGGTAATTCAAATACTTGAAAAGGCTAAGAGCGGATGTGACGTAACAATCCGGAATAACAATCAAAATGCCAATGTCAAGTCAATCAACAAGTGTCAAGTCAATGTCAAACGCTCATAGAAAAAGGAGTTTTTGACGTTGACTTGACAGTTGCTTGTCTGTTTTCACGAACAGTGACGTCACCACACCAAGCGCGCCAAATGGAGGGCGTTTAAATAGCCCGGATCGGTTGGATATTTTTAAACATTTTTTTAACTACTTTAAATTGCTTTTTTGCCGTCGATTTTTTTTTTACTATTATTTGACGATGTAAACTATCGAATAAAAATATTAAAAAAATACATGCATATTCCCTATTGGTGGGGTCCGCTAGGATCGATGCCTGCCAGGGTTGCGGGAAAGTCCGAAAGGGATATCAGGACCCTTGGCAACAGGCAACTGAAGGAACACGGGTGAGTTTTAGTCAGTAAAACTCTGACACGATGATTTCATAACCTCAAAAATGGGATCATCAAAGTAATATGCGGTAAAATCTGGTTTCAACAAACTAGTGTTTCATACTACGAGCTCAGATAAACAAAACTTTAACTAGTCTAACCCAATTTTCTATAGAATTAAATCAAACAATATTTCTTTAACAAAGTTGTTTTTTTTTTCTTCGTAAACTTAGTCAAGGTAAGAGTGTTCGTCAAAAAAAGCCTTGACATTTTTAATTTTCTTTGTTTCAAAGGAGCCTGAAGGTTTTATACTGTCAAGTTCATTAATATTTTTGAGTTAAACAATCATAATTATCTTTTTGCGCAGATGTTTGTATAGTAATCAATTAGTGTGTTTTTTGGTATTTATGGCCACACGACTCCAGTGTGATGGCGGCCTAATCGTTTACATTATTAATTTATTTTACAGATACTAAAAATAAATATATGCCTTCGAGAGATTGTGCAAAAGTTTCGAAAGTAATTTATGAATGTAAACTTGCAAGTTATAACTGTTTTCTTGTGCAAATAGTTGTCGATCAGACAAATCAATAAAGACTATTATTTTCCAATTTCACAATTTTACATGTCTTCAATGCCCCTTGATCTTCAGCAAGGTTAAGCTTATAAAGTCTCAGAATAAAACCTATCCAAAGCAGTAGCAACATAATACGGAATGTTTTGTTTATCTAGTGTTTATAATAGCTGTTTTGCATCTGGCCGGACTAAATATACCAACAACAGACTGAATAGTCTTAATATATTACGTATCTACATACCTATACATCTCTCTAATTTTAACATTTGGTGGAATTGAGTAAATAAGTGGAAAACAAAAACACGATCACGAGTGTTGGATCGTATTACTATGTAATGGTCCGTTCTCACATACGGTTTTACTCGATAGTTTTACTCCAAAACGAGTAAAAATTTACGTGTGGACCGCAAAACTCACAACTCGATGGCTCGCATCGAGCCAGCTCGATGGAATTAAATAAAAGTAATTTCCTTTGCACCTACTCGAAGCGAGCCGTCGAGCTTGACTCGAGCGTCTGTACTTACGTGTCTGGGAGTCGGTCGTCTGTCCGCCATTATTGATCTTAGTTTGAAAGCATCTTTTGGCTCGACCGAACCGTTCGAGCCAAAATATGCTTTTAAACTGAGTTGAATGAACGCCGCGCGCCACTCGATAGATGAATGCTGAATGTGTGGACGCAAGCCTGTGTGTGAGTAAAACCGTATGTGAGTACGGACCATTAGCCTACATCATCCCACTGCTGGATAAAGGCCCCTCCCCATTGCTTTCAGCTTTTATCGATCCAGGGCTTATGTGGATCACTGGTCGTTTGTTTTGTCCTGCTCGTCACGCCATCTTCTACGGGGTCTGCTGCAACACCTGTTGGTTGTGTCAGGACTCCATATAGTGGTTATTTTGCCCACAACGCATTGCCATACGGTAGACGTGGCCAGCCCAGTCCCACTTCAGCTTAGGGGCATGCCAATTGCCGTGTTATAGCCATTTTATGAAACTGTCAATTTTTTGACAGTTTCATAAAATGGCTGTTGAGTTGAACAGTTGACGTGATAATTTAAATTGGTAGGTAGTCAATTTAATGAACAATTACTAATTTCTCCGAGTTAACCTTATTTGGAGGATAAAATTCGTTGACAGCCGATATTAGAATAAAGCAGATTTTAGAACTTCCCGTAACTAAACATGCATTGTGGGTGGGTGATTATTAAAGTCCCATTAGCACCTGCAAGTGCAACTAAGCTTAATTTAACAAGTTTATAATAAACCATTAACGGTATAACGCTGGAAGTGCAACAGGTTAAGTGCAAACTAAGTGTTAACGCACGTACTTGGCGGTTACAATATAGAACTCGGTATGTATTCCGATGCAGTCAGCTTTGGGCTATTGCTTTTCCTAGAATAGAGCTTAACATTGCAAAACATGAAGCTTTCAAAGCACAATGATGGTCATTACTATGATATGAATGATTTAAAAAACCATCTGTATGAATATTATTTAAATCGTCCGGTCTCCTGTTCCATGATGATCGTTTTTTTATTATAACCAACAGTCTTATGGATATCCTAACGACTCAAATAGGTACTTATGTATTATAACAGAATACTGTAAGTCTAAGTCCAATAATAGTTCGCGTCCTGGGTGGAACGCTCAGTTTAGTTCGCAGCTCTTTAGTGATCTAGGTCGTTCTTTTAGTTCGTCAGCTCTCGTCTCAAACCAGAGAAAGGCATCGTTCGCTCGCTTATCTATTGCTCCTGCATACGTTCTTTTGTTTATTAGAGTTGCAATTTTGCTGTTATTTTTAGCATTGAAATAGTAGTTTATGAAACTGTTGCATAATGAGGGGTATTAAAACACGAGTGTGTGTTTAAAAACCGAGCCGTTTCAGAAATCATTTCTACTTTTATTTTTTAAATAAATCCCCTTTCGTGAAAAAGGCCGAACAAATGACACGACTGGACGAAGTCTTAACTGGGGGCCAAAAAGCCGCTCATTTGTACAAAGTAATCCTCCAGTCCATTCAATCCATTTGGACAAAGTAATCCTATTCATATCGAACTGACAGTACTTACGCTATTAGCCTGCTTGTTTAGCCTGCTCACAATCTACGTTTGGTGTGATGTGATCGCAGCCTTATAACTGATATAGCGACAGCATAATAAAAATAAAAGAATATTGTGTTTCACCTCGGATATCGCGGTGGTAAGTAGTCGTGTGTTAGCCGCATAACTAGGTATCGAGTTCTCAGAACAAATTCCTTCAACGTAATATTATTAACATTAAAACCAAGTAGAGATCGCCTATTTTTTTAAATTGCGCGCCTCTCTTCTAAAATGTTTAACCAAACATTTGAAATATGTGCAATTTTATATAAGATGATCCCTTCATGCTTACTAGAATAATTCCATTCATGAATCCTTACTATAATATTATAAATGCGAAAGTGAGTTTGTTTGTTTGTTTGTTACGCTTTCACGCTAAAACTTCTGAACGAATTTGGATGAAACTTGGCACAGGGGTAGACCATGACCTAGAATAGGACATAGGATACTTTTTATCCCGATATTCCCACGGGATCGAGGCTACCCGGTTGAAACAGCGGGGTGCACCTGGTACGACATAAACTTTATGTAAACATCAGAAAGTTTGGGTATCAAGAAACGTACGTAAATCAAATAACTAGAGAGTCAGAGTAACTATATCAGGAATTCATATGCTATGAACTCGTGAAAGTCAATTTACATAATCTAAATCGAAATATTGGCTTGAATAGATTGAAATATTGATTGAGTACCTGATTTGGTGTTGATGCATAAAAATGGCATGATTGAAACGTTATTTTTGGTAGTTTGAAGAATGGTTGAATGCATTATGAAGCATTAGATTGCTTGATAAAATATTTTTGTCCATGTTTGTTATATTAATTTCGATAGATATAAGGAAAATTTACAATAGAAAACATAGTAAGTCCCTGATTTGATTTTAAAATTAGGTACTTACCCTGATTTTAAAATATGAGTTTCCATTTTATTTTTCAAATCAAAATCGTTTATTTGCATAAAATGTGGTCGGTACAATAAGATGTTACACAGTTCAGAGCACATTTTATATTGGCCCAGTAGAAACGGCCGCGACATACGAGTGGTAAGGTCTTAAGTTCGAACCCAGCCAGGCACTTTACTTTGTATAAATTATTTCATCACCACTGCTCTCAAAACGGTGAAGGAAAACATCGTGAGGAAACCTAGGACTTGCCCCTAGAACAAAAAAATCAATGACATGTGACATCCACCAACCCGCACTGGGCCCGCGTGGTCGGTTACGGCTCACTTCCCTCTCACATAGAGGAGGCCTGTGTCCCAGCGGTGGGAATATAGTACGCTGATGATGCTTATGCTACGCTAATGCCTTTCCTAGTCATGGGTAAAATGGGATAAAATACTCATGGAGTGGTTTACCTTTTATTAGTCACCTTATCGTAAATGTAACCTGTAATCTCGACATTGGTGCTAATTTTATTACACTTTAGCCACACAGATATCGTATCAGAATATTATTATACTATTCTGTAAACGATATTACCAATATGCAAAGTTGTTAATGTTACTATTATGCATAGTCACGCGCATGTTAGCTAAATAGTTTAGTCCAGTGTTTCCAAGTGTGAGAGTTGGTGCGTTTTACCAGGGCAATAGCGGTTATAGCCCTTAGGATTCCCAACAACAAAAAAAGGAACCGTTTTTCATTACTGAAAATTTTGACGACACTGATAGCTTCATTCAAGGTAATACGGTCTGTTTTTGTTTTCTATGTAAAAAGAAATGTAGGTGCAGGTCAATGACCGCTATTACCATGCTTTACCAACCATAATAGGTAATGATACAGAGTACTTTAAATTTATTTGTAACATCTGTTTATACCTACCTGTATTAAGCAAATAAATAATTTGATTTGATTTGATTTTATAGATCATGTATGTATTGTTTGTAGTGGCATAACTGTTAGCGTTGTATGAACGTGTTTTGTATTCATCAGGGCGCCCCGAGTTTGGATTCGTCCGTAGTTATGCAATCGAAACGCACTCATTTGAATTGGTTCCTAGAATCTCAGCGGCATAAATGGTATGGATGAATAAGTTCGTAAAATGAATTTTCTGGGCTCTATTTAATATAACTGACAATGTGACTTATTTGTCAAAAAAAAACTAAATTGACATATTTTTACGACAGGTGCTGTTTAATAAAGCAGAAAACTTTAACATTAACTTACAAAATTGTTGTGTGGGTCGCCGCGCGTTGTATATGCTGATTAACAACACCACGTGCGAACCACTGATTTCACGGAAATTCTGCATTGCACAAGCAAAGTTATCCGTGAGGTTTGCATAAATCAACATCCCGACATCAACTGTCGCTAACCACTAGACACAACGCCTGTCTGGTCGGAGGATCCTCTTTTTTCGATGAAAGTTATAATTATCGGATTGTCGCTTGTCGCTTGTCGTCAGTCGATTTTATAAATAGAACTCTGGAAAATACGATCGGGAAACATGACGTCGTTGGTCCGTAAATCACCTGACGTGTAATTCTGTACCCGTAGGCGAAACGCTGATCACGTAGAAACGGGAAAAGCCGGTTAAATTAATGACGTCTCTAAAAGGAATGTTGACTGAGGTTTTCACGAATTTCGTTCAATCAACACGGAAACTGTCGCTTACATTACAGAACAGTCATTTGTTTTATCTGTCGCGTAAATTGATCTCGAAAACCCGATGATTTAATAGACATTTCAGCTGTGATTCTCTTTCGAACAACAAACAGTAAATGGGCTATTTGCCAGACATTTCCACTGTAATAAAGTGTGTTCGAACACAGATGCGGAAGAATAGTGCAGTTAATAGATATTATTGGCAGAAATGGTGTAAGTGTCTGTTATTACATTGTAAACAATATTACAAGACAAGATTGATATTCTCAAGTAACTGTATAGCGCAGTTAACAGGAAGACAGCAATAATGAACAGAGAAATAAGCTTAATTTCTTATTTCAAATACTACTGCGTTTCATGCAGTATGTTTCCTCTGTGAACTACAACATAAGGCGTTAGATGTTCATTAAAACCGTTTTGATGTTAGTTTCTGACGTCAATCCCGTTAAAGCTTCACAATAGTAACAGTTGATGAAGGTTTGAGCTCATTGTAATGAAACGAATAGTTCAGTCTAGAATTCAAGGAAGTTTCCATGAGATTTAGAATATCTTAAACTAAGATGGTATCCGTTTCCGCATATGACTTTCATGGTAAATATTAATCTAGGGATGGAACAAGGGTTTACTCTAACTATCACAACTTTAGTAAAGATTTGATATGTTATGTTATGATATAAGGTAGTTAATTTGTCAGACCTTTAAGTATCTGAGTATTCGCATTGACTGATATAAATTATTCACATGGTATCTAAAACGCTCACTGAGGCACTAATAAGTCTCAATGAATGTAAAGTACTATTTTCTGCCCGCGACTCTTACGTCCTCATGAAATTTTTTGTTCACTCGACCCCCCCGTCGCGATGGTGTGGTTCGAGGTGGCAGGGCGATGCAATGCTACGTATCGCATCGCATCTCCCTGCCCGCGCTTTTACGTCGTTTTCGCTTAGCGTTCTTTCTGACTATTTCTTCTTCTAAGGGTCCTAGTGTGATGTTAAATAGCCTATAGCCTTCCTCAAGAATTGGGCTAAAATGCAAAAAAAAATATGCAGTAGTAGTTTACAGTTTTTAGTTTACAGAGGATTACCGCGTTCAAACAAATAAAAGTAAAAATCTCAGCTTTATTATTAGCAAAGATGGTACCTAACTTATCTATGTAGGTACTATCAGGGCAACAGTCGCTTTTAGCGATAAGGCCGCCCATTGTGTCACCCTTTGTAAAATTTCTACAGTTATATCTGTTATCCAGAATCCATTGGATGCGGGAAGCATAGAACCGGTCGAAGAGGCGGTGCTTGGGGGGAGGCCTATGTACACCAGCGGACGTCTTCCGGCTAAAAATGATGAATATGATGATGATATCTGTATTTCACATAGTGAACAATAGAGAGGATTATATTCTATGCCTTATTTTTGTCAGTTCTTAATTTTACAATTTGTTGCTATGCAGAAGAGATACGATGTAATGTGGTGTAAAGTTTTCCATAAAAAATCAAAATAAAAGCGACACAAAAGCAAAAATGCCAACATACCAAACTACATAGTGAACCAGGTCCACGATGCACTTCAAATAGATATGGGTAATTTAAAAAATACCCACGCCCGCATATCTGTTCGCACGAATAGGTACTTTAGTACAGAGAGTATAATTGAGAACAGCACTTTGAATTTAAATAGCAAGATTTTGCTAAAAGAGAAATTTGCTGTTGGACCATTTAGCAACAGGTAGTTTAATTTCAGTAACGAGCTCTTGTAAAAATAATATTATGATAGGAAAATCTGAGTTGAAACACTGCTTTAGCTTCCATACTTTTAAAGTATAGTTTGCTTTAGAATTTCTGAGAAGCTTTTCAAAGAGATTTCGTGAAAACTAAGATTGTTAGTCACATTTATGAGTCACGTCCTAATTATGTTCAAGTAGGTAGGTACCTTATTTTCGTTGTATAATTTTAAGAGCCATTGATTGAATTAGAAAGACGCAAGTTAGCTTTGTATTACTTAATTAAAGTTACTAATTATTGAGTAGGAACAAAATTAATCTCATTTTCCTTACAAAAATGAACCCTGCTCATACCCTAGCTGCTAATTATTCCCCATGCCTCATAATAATGTTGACATGGGGTCCCCTAAATATTATCTGGATCGTTAAACAACATCAGAAGAAAATGTACCTACATAATTATAATACTGCTAAATGCAAAATTATAACTACATAACTATAACTACATATAATATATTATGTACCTACATAGCAAGGGAGTGTCTCATTAATCTTATCAGCCTGTTGATGTCAACTGCTAAACATAGGTCTCTTAACGAGCAGTTTAAAGCTCCGGCCAAACTGAAACGAATCCCACGCGGGATGCGGGATGACGTTCGGTCGCGCCTAGGTGGTTTAGGGAACTCACGCACTAGACGGCCACGATCACTACCGTGACCAGATAAACTATAGAAACTGATACGAATCACGCACTTGGTCGCAACGGCTAACTAGACGGCCACGAGTGGCCGGAGTCGTGGCCGTCTAGTGCGCGAGATTCCTAAACTGATGCGCACAGTCGCGTGATTCGCCTCAGTGTGGCCAGAGCTTAATGGGAAAGTAACATACGTTTGGATTGATAATTGCAATTGTTTTTAGACAGGAGATTGCTTCTGACTATCATCACAAACAGGCGCGATATCTCGGGTGCGACCAGAGTTCCGCTGGCAGACACGCCCGCGATATCGCGCCAGTTTGCACGAGCCTTAATAGCGTTTTTAGACGCCCGCGGATAATGAAAAGTTACTACATACACGTATAACTGACTCGCTCTAAAAACTTTTAGGGTGAGTCAGTTACACGTGTAGTACCTAACTTTAAAACGAGCACCTGCTTGATTTTCAAAGTGTCAAACAATATTGAAGGATTAAAACTGGACTGTGCTAAATAAAAATGATTAATTTTCTCTCGAAACGTGGCAAAATCGAACATTTTGCAACAAAAGGTACGGTCTACGTATCATAAAGACTTTTCAAACTGCTTATTTTTAACCATATTTATGACAAACCTTATACAATATACAATTTAAATTAAATGATAAATAAATACAAAAAAAGGAAACTTAGGCGTCGAAGTACTCATCCGCATCGCTGTCATCCGGAAACGTGCCCAGAAGACTGGCAACAATGCCGCGTTGAATGGCAATGCTAATTTTTTGGCCAAACAACGAGCCAGCCTTCTGGTCACGTGAAGTGTCGACTAGTCAGCGAGAAATTTCCTTAAAAGGGAGACGCACACTTGGGCCCCATGACCGAGCGTAACGACCCCAAACGGCTCAAAATTGTAGTTATACATATGGTTTTTAAACTTTGTTACAAATGTCAATGTTACAAACTTCAAGACAATTTCATACATTCTCTACACAAGCAAAGCCGTCAACACCGCGTTCATGAAATTTAATTTTTAAAAAACGATAAAAAATTTAGTTAATTTGGCCCACCTTCCAAGAATGCTACAAGAACTTCTCATTAATGAACAATGGAACATGAAAGGCAGAAAGTGGATAATTACCTATTATTTTTTTCTTTTGTTTATTTCTTTTGCAAACGTTTCGTGTAACTTATGTAAATAGTAGCTTAAGCCCGCGGGTCACCTAAGTGACGGTCACATTTTATAATGCGTACCTCGTAGAAGTATAAATTTGTAGAAAATATAAACAATGGATACAATTTAATAACAGAGAGAGCTTCCATGTCCGATGCCTATTCAAACAATCGGGATTGACCACGTAGTTCCCACGGGCTTGTTTAACGCGACGACTTTTTATTGCGCACTGGATTTTCAACTCTCGGTGATAAGCCCAGTATTGAGAATCCCACAAAGTGCATCTCAGCGCCAAAAAAATACACTGCTAGATTTCAACCTCCCGGCGCTAAGCAGTACGTTGAAAATCCAGTGCACGATAAAAATCGCCCGTGGGTACGAGGTGTACATAATTGTGTTTTATACCAAAACGGTCTTTATTGTGTCCATTTACTTCAATTGACTTGCCATTTGAATACCTTATAACCATTATCAGGCACTCTTTTATATTCCAAATTAACATGAAGAACGGTAAAGCTACTACTAGATACGAGTAATAAAACAGTGGTGTTGCCATTACTTGATTATTTTGGCAAATGTGTTTGTCGATTGCCTGAAACGTTGTAATTCACGGCACCTTTAAAAACCAATTTGAATTTTATTACAGCAATTTATTTATTAATTCATTTATTTCATGCATGATAATTTTATCGTATGCATTTGCATAATTAATCAGCCTATAATATTCCCACTGTTGGGACTGTAATCTGCCACGCGGGTTGGTAGATGCCACATGTCTTCAAATTTTTGGTGCTACGAGGTTTCCTCACGATGTTTTCCTTAACGGTTTTGAGAGCATTGGCGATGGTGAAATAATTTACACAAAGTAAAGCCTGTCTGTCTGGGTTCGAACCCACGACCTACGACTTGTGAGGCAGGGCCATTACCCCTGGGCCACCACTACCGTATATTATAATTTTTATTATAATGACTTTCAGTAAATAAACATTCTTCCTACCCCTATGTATGTAAAATGAATAAACTTACTATTTTAGCCAGCTATGAATCATTTACATTATACAATTTTTCACCTACAAGTAAGGAATATTTTTAAGCAGAGCTTTGACCATATTTAAATAGGTATTTAGCTACCTAAGTAGGTACCTATTTAGGTTCGTAGGTAATAGAACTTTTTCTCATAACTATTATGCTATACTTATATAACATACGAAACGAAACGTTCGTTACCATTTACTTATCCACATGAAAGGATCATGAGTCACGCGAAATATTCCATTTGAAGCGGATTAAAACATTTTACGGTTAATTGGATCAAAATCCCTTTGAAAATGTCCTGTTTGTAACATTGTTCACATTTTGACACACTGGCAATTGGTAGAAAGATACTACATTAAAGAGGTAAATCACTGAAACGGAAGATAAAATATTCGCTGTAAAAGAGAAGTTTACGATCGAATAAGGGACTTGTGGCTAAGTAATAACAGCCGCACAGATCGATCGATCAGGTTAAGCTAGGCTTGCCGAGGTTGGTCCGTGAATGGTTGAGGATGATCTTTACATGCCAAGACCCCTCCGTGCCTCGGAAAGCACGTTAAGGCGTTGGTCCCACTGTCATTTGTAGGTCTTTGACAGTTGTTACGGGTCGTCAGAAGCCCGAAAGTCTGACAACCAGTCTTACCGGGTATCGTGTTACCCAGTAACTAGGTTGAGGAGGTCAGATAGGCAGTCGCTCCATGTAATATACTGGTATTCCGCTGCATTTGGTTAGACTGGAAGCCGACACCAACATAGTTGGGAAAAGACTAGGCATGACGATTGAGTAACTAGTTAATGAAACTGAGCGCGATCAGCATATCTAAACTGCGTTCAAGAGCTGTCATTGTCAATATTCCACAACAATGCTGACACTGACAGCTCTTGAACGCAGTTTTAATGTGCAGTTTCATTGGTGAAATCCGCCCTTAATCTCCAGACCGATCAACTAACCTTATTCAAGCTGAAGTTAATTGAGATCGAGCCCAACTAAAGTACTAAGTTTGTTATCTACGGTGTAACCTAATATTCTAATTGGTGGCGTGTATAACATCTCTGTCTTAAGGGAATCGCTTCAAGATTTATGGGTTTTAGCAAAATATATAGGCGTAGGTCACGTTGTTACATGGGAAATAATTATGTACAAACAGAGGATTTAATTTAATTTAAAATGGCTTTAAATTACCTAAAGAGCAAGGTTGAAAACAATCAATGTAATACTAATTTCAATTTGTATAAATGTACGTACACTAATGCCCATTTTCACTAACACATCCATTAAGGTGTCACCCAGTGTTATCCATATGCCAACCTATGTATGCCAGAGCTGCGCTGAGCGAGGATATGAAATTAGTCCCTTGACATGGAATTTATCTAGTTTCTTTGCGAAGCATCCTTCACAAAACCGTGTGATAAGCTGGCTACACCCGCTAGAGAATTTGTATAAATTCTTACGATTTTCCTCGACACACACAAACTAGATGCTCGTGGCTAAATAATAACAGCCGCACAGATCGGTCCATCAGGTTAAGCTACGCTTGCTGAGGTTGGTCCGTGAATGGATGACCATCTTTACATACCTAGACTCCTCTGTGCCACGGAAAGCACGAAACGCTGGCTGTCCTGGCTGTCATTCGTGGATCTTTGGCAGTCGTTATGGGTCGTCAGAAGCCCGAAAGTCTGCCAACCAGTCTTACCAAGGGGTATCGTATTACCCAGTTACTGGATTGTGCAGGTAGATAGGCAGTCGCTCCGTGTCAAATACTGGTATTCAGCTGGATATGGTAAAACGGGTAGCTGACCCCAAACGTAGTTTGGAAAAGGCTAAGCAGATGATGAGATGCACGGGACACACTGCAAAACGGTGCCTGCATAAGCAATGCAAAATTTAATAAAATAATCTATTTTGTTTTCAACAACAATCTAAAGATTCAATTATAATATAGACTGAGATTAGATTATTTTCGACAAAAAAATATAATAGCATAACCAGTTTGTTTATTTGTAGGATAAAATAATAATAAGATTGATAAACTCGGCATTTTCATTTCTCTGCCGATTATTTTTACTGGTTTCCTGCCTGCCTGCATCATCCTTCTGGTGAATATTATAACATTACTAAATAAATAAATAATAATAAATAGATTACTGTTATATAAATAAATAATAATAAATAAATTACTGTACTATAAATAAATAATAATAAATAAATTACTGTTCATAAAAAGAACTATTTGTTTTCGGGAGCGGTCAGTCTGCCAGTCTGACGTGGGGCTGAGCGGGTCACACCTATATAGGGTGCATGAGGACAGATAGATCAGGATCGTCACATAGGTATCTACGCCTGAAGACGGGCGTTGTCGCTTGCCCAGGCATAGAAAAGTATAGGACAATAGAGGTTAAATTAAATAAAAACAAAAACAGTTTGCGACCTAAGAGTAGCTATGTAGGTACTTTTTAGCTCATAATTTTGTTTGAAACTAGTCGTTTAATCGCGATTAAAAGCTTAACTAGGCACGTGTGGTGAAGCTCATGAAAGATATTATAAAATAAATCCTACTTAAGGGAAAAGTGGCATAATGTGCAGGTATAATTACGTTGCGCAGATGAGAATGACTCATGCTGATAAAACTTGTATCTAGTGTTACCTGAAATAATTAACAAAATAAGTACCTAATACTAACATTTATGTACGGTCAGCGTCGAAAGTCAATTACGAGAAACATTGTTACTTTTATACACAATCATCTAAATGGACACAATTTTTTTAATAAGTAGATAGGTACCTATTGTAGATTATTATAAAAAAATGTAATTTGAATAAAATTCTGTTTTGATTTTAAATAAATATTTAGTTCAGTTATTTGTATTTAAAAAACTGAAATGGTATTCAATATTTTTTTCTTTCTGCACTTAATGTGTAAAATGAGTAAATAAGTATTATAGATCAAGGTCTACCCAGCTCTAATAAAAATTCATAGAATGAAAGTTTTGTTAATTACGAAAGTAATTATGCTTTCGATTAACTTAAGCAAATAAATTCAAAGAAGACTGTTAACCATAAATAAATATTCAATTTAAGCGATTTAGAACTGATAAAACCGACTTCAATGGAACCTCTGAATAAACTTTAAATCTAGTTCTTTGATGAAGTTTAATTAATTAATATTGTTATTATTAATATCAATGATCCTATTGACTGCTGTACTGATTTGATTTTACCTAATTAAAACGTTTTGAAAAACATAATTTTGAAAGGCTATCAAAAAATGTTTTGATGTCAATCTATCCTGGGAGTAATTTTCGCAAATCTATAAAAATATTTTTAAAATATAATTTAATTATCATTAGTCATATAAAACACAAAAAAGAGAAATATCTGAACTTTATATACGAGTGTTAACACTCATAAATAAAGTTTTTAAAATCCACGGCCAGCAATTTAGACGGCCACTGAAAATTAATCTTTATTCCTTTGTAGAAAAAAACGATCGAGTGTATTGCAAAAAGGGTTCCGTATTCAGAAATTTTATTGATGGGATTACTGGGTTTTTTATTTGTTTGTTTACGTGATCGCTGTGTGGCTCACCGTACACGGTCATATTGTAAATGATGATGACATTCAGAGAACAGTGTCGGTTTTTACAAAGATATACGAACATCGAACGTTTGTGAACAAAAACATGTTTATTTGAGAACGTGGAGCTGGTAGTAAATATATTTTTTACAGAAAATCCGTTACAAAAAAATGTTTACTATACTATCCCACTTTTCCCGCGCCACTCAAACTAATACTAAAAATAAATGTAGTGTGTATGTTTTGTTTCAGGGATTGTTGGAATTTAAGTGATTTTGCTGAACTGGCATCCCATGTGATTGGCTTATCATGGTTCAAGGCCACATGCTGCAATAACGTAAGTAGAGCTATTTGTATTATAATTATGAACATTGTTGTAAAATTTATATCTGTCGGGATCCATACGGCAACAGTATGTACTGTCGCCACACGGGTACCTAAATATTTGTAGTTGAAAAAATGTTGGTTGTCTACAATTTCTAGATACATTTGAGCACATTTAATTTGCCAATACAGTTCGGTGACCTTCATCGATTCATCATGCCTCGTTGATAAATGAAACCGTTCTTAGGCATCAATCAATCAATCAACAAGCTGAGTAACACTGCTGAGTTGTCAAATATAATCTAGGAAGCAATAGATATTACGGTGGTAAATAAGATTTATTCCAATTCGCATAATAGAAGAATTCTCTTCTTCTTCTGATGAAGTAATTTGATTGATCTACCTAATCGGTGACCTACCACGTGGTCACCTTCCACTCTGTCCTACACCAATATACGCTCTATAGAATCATTATTCCACCTCGAGAACTGGACTGAAGTTCTTTACTTAGTATTCGAAACTGTACTAGTTCTGATAGACACTATTCGATGCCGAGTTCTTAGAGTACGGAGAACTTCACGAAGAATTTCCGAACAGTAAATTTAATGTTGGGAAATTCTGCTGGGAGGGGCTGGTGGTGATTTAAGCCTGCTTTATTGCTGGTATTATTCGTAGAAATGAGGACGCTGCTACATCAGACGTAATCCCTCAGTCAGCTTTTAGGACACATAAAGTGGAAAATGGGAGCGCAGGTACGCTTTGTGACTTGATGGAACCAACTTACAAAATACAGCGATTAAAATATCAGGGAAACAATTTTTGGAAATCTTAAACTAAACAATGCCTTAATATTCACTATTTAGGATGAACGATAAGGAACCCTAATTTAGTAACATTCAATAATTTGAATAAATGGGACTCGGAAATTAAATTTGACGCTTGCAATAAATAAATGTTTCTATTCGCAAAAACTCTGCAATAGTCATATTTCAATGTCAGGGCCTTGATAGCTTATATTATTATTATAAAAATCTTACACAATATTACTGCATACTAAAATTACCTACTATGAGCGCCAACCGAAAAATAGATGGGACGGTGACATTGTAAAATAGACTTTAGGAAAACACCGTAAGGTTGTCGATTTTTTTTTTCATTGTTTTAGTTTTTACAAAGCTTTTATTTCAAGAATAGATGCTGTGATGTTTTTCACAATATTAGAGCACTGAACCCTACAAAAGTTTGTTTGAAATACTTAGATGTTATTAAATTCTGCCTATCAATAAAATTCTTCTCTCTAATTTACATTATTTTATTTAAATGCCGGGATTCTACAATCGTATATGAGTTTCGGCTTCTTTGACCTCCAAATACAGTGATCTTATTGCATTAGAATTGAACACGATTTTGTAATAAAAATCAGAATCTATTTTATATATTTTTACATTGTGTGATGTTAATATATTTTTTAGTAATACAATAAGTTGTACAAAAATGTACCATATTTTTGTAGTAAATAAACGGCTTTACTAAAGGTTTATTTTCGTTTAAGAAAAGGAAATCATTTGTATAAACCAACGCTGAGTAGTGATGTTAGGCGTAATTTAACACGGGGAACAGCAGTCTTATTTTAATTTTTCTTTAAAATGCCTGAAATAAAACTGTTCTGAGTAACCCCGAAATCACAGGTGTCGCTTTAGTGACTAAAACAAAAAAAAAAAAATCATTTTTCTTTTCATTTATCCCATCTTTTATAAACCTCTCTGCTTTTCTTACTGGCGAGGATTTCGGGATAGGGAAAAAATATTTAAATCTTGGATTAGGCTTGTAGACATGATTTTTTATTCTGAATTATTTGAATACTTAAACTTACACTAAACAACTAACTTATTTTAACTTTTCTTACCTAAGTAAATCTTTTCTTTTTATGTAAACATTTTTCTGAACTTAACTTTTTACTAGTTATCATATTTATTATTGTTCTTGCTTGCCATGTTGTGCGATTACGCTTTGGGTGATAATCAGGTTGATACCTCTAATGTGAACCTAGTGATGTACTGTGATTGTTACCTGTTATAGTAGCCTTGTGAATAATAGTTATCTATGCAACTGTTATATAATAAGGGGTATTAAAACACGAACGTGGGTTATAGTATCACATGAGTGTTTTAATACCGAATTATTTACAGTTGCATACAAGACTTTATCTACACCCATGATATGAATTTTCTTTAAAAGTTTCTTTGCAAAACCAATATCGAACAAAAATGGCGCGGTACGGCGTGAATTCGAATTTTTCGAACTCGAATGTATGTTTTATTTTTAAAATTACGGTGCTTTGTTAGTGAAACGCTCGTGAACTTAAACTTAACTGAGTTGCATTATGAAATTCAGTACAACATTATAACACCCGTTTGGATGATATTATGGTTACTATGACACTGGTTATTTAAATTTTGGCAATAAGCTGTTTCAGAAACTTTTAGAGAGGATTTGTAGCATGGGTGTAGATAAATAAATAAACGAGTCTATTTAATAAAATAAAAATCCTATCAACACACAGAAAAGCGTAAAATGATATTACTTTTCGTAGGTATGCTTTGACCTGCTTTCACTGAACCGTTTTGACGCAAACATATTATTCATCTGTCATCATGCCAATACTTTTCCGACACGAATTGAATTGAATAAAATGGGGAGGAATTTGAAAATATGCCATTTATTTATTTGTTGAACGTGCGAAATTCTTTTATTTTACACTTTACTAGATTTATGGCATTGATATTGTGTTCTTGCATTTCGAAAAATAAATAAATGAGCTATTCAACTTTGTAGTTTAAAAGTGAATAAACTTTGTAGTTTTGTTATTGAATTAAAAGAAATAATTTCTTATTCTACTAAAATAGTTGTGTGATTTATAATAAAATAAACTATTAAAAAAAATTAAAAGTGAATAAACTTTGTAGTTTAAAAGTAAATAAACTTTGTAGATTTTTTGAACTTCATTCTTATACAGCTGCTTACACTGGTTTGAAACAAACATTTCAAACCAAAAGGTTTTAGCAGTTGTTTACAAAACTTAAAACTCGTGTTTAATAAACACAATGACATCCTTCCTAAATAAATAAGAAAATTCATTCATATTTACGTCTTTACGCATTAAAAATATCGTATCCATCATCAAGACAATTTAATATGTCAGAGGAAATAATAAACGGTAGTTGACAGTACATTTTGTAACAAGACATGAATACTGTAACCATTAGTTATGAAAATAATAATAAATCATAATTTTTGTTTGAACTCTCAGATATTCGCGAAAATCACGAAAAATTTTAAACATGTCATTGACGAGTGATTTATAGTGCTTTTTTATTTGGCAAGTGTTTTAAGGCACACTTTTTAAACGAGCAGACAACACGTAAATATTTAAGAAAATATACACTATAAATCGATATTGCTTGCTTGCTTATGTACCTACAGTGGGGAACAAGTCCACTAAGACTTCAATTGTCTAAATCCTAATTATTGACCAAAGTATTCAATTCAAATCGGACCAGAAGTAAAATTTTAATAAGATTATTAACTAATATCGATTATATAATCTTATTGATTTGTGTAAAAGTACCAGTATTAAGTAACAGTGTAAAAGACTTTTGTTGCTGATCGTACCCACTTTTACACAGATTCAATAAGGTCCACCTTCGTATCGATACAAATGCGTATGCGTACACTGCTTTGACACAAGCCTCCTCTCTGTGTGAGAGAGTGGTCTTCTGCGGGTCAATCTTCTGCGGGAGCCCAGTGCGGGTTGGTAGATGTCACATGTCTTTGAATTTTTCTAGGACATGATGTTTTCCTACACCGTTTTGAGAGCAAATGCGCAATTAAAACGTGAACCCTACTTTGGCACTTTCATTTGTCGTATAAAGTTCGTATAAAAAACGCCATAAACCCTCCAAATTCATTTATTTATTTGTAAAACATAGGTAAACAAACGGTATAGCATCCCGTGTGAACGACGGCGCACCGCGCAGGCGGAATGAACGGCGGATAAAACAAATGTTCGAGATGTTCGAATTTGTCCGGAGTGTCATTTCACGGCGCATTTGATGTTTCTCATTATACATGCCGCGATAACTTTGTATGAACTTATACGGAAGAGATCGAAAAATCAAATTCATAATCCTCATTAATTACTGTTATCCATACACTAAAACAATGAGTATCATTCCAAAGCACCAAGTTTCACTTTATATTGAAAAATGCACTCAAAAACACGAATAATTAATCGTTGATTAATATTCTGACAGGTCGTTATTACAATGTCACGTCTTTGGGTTCTATGCTATGGCAACGGTAGTGCCATAGCAACAAACTACGGCGGTGCGCCGTCACTCAGGATGCCCACTAGACATCAGTCTGATAAATTCACTCCGCAATCCCCATGCGCGGTGCGCCGTCACTCAGGACACGACTCAGCCCAATGGTCATCTTGAAAATCTGTCATCAAAAACTGTATTTGACATTAAGATGTCAAAAAACACTTTTTGTTTGGACAGCCGTTAATGTCCAATCATTCACCGCTTTACTCACAAGTGCGTCACACGAATGGGCGGATTTGTAACTAAGACACAATATAGCAATTAACAAGAGTTATTTATTAATTTCTACATCATCTAACCAAAACATACATAGATATAATTTTATGATACAAATTGCTTTAATAATAAGGATTTTAATGGGCCTGTCTGGTAGACCGATGGCGGAGGCTGTAATTCTCTAGATATTAACCCACACAAATTGAGAGGGCGTCAAACCTTGGTATAATGGCTTATACGGACTTTACACGTGTCGATGTCTAGTCAAGTGTGTAAACAAAATCAACAAGGGGAGGGAGTCTACATTTTTTTACCGACTTCAAAAAAGGAGGAGGTACTACGTTCGGATGATTGTTTTTTTTTTTTTTTTTATGTATGTTCACCGATTACTCCGCCGTTTGTGAACCGATTTTAAAAATTATTTTTTAGTTCGAAAGGGTATACTCCCGAGATGGTCCCATATAAATTTTATTAAGTTTGCTTGCGTAGTTCTTGCGCTAGCTTCAATATTACGTATTTTTCCCACAGTCTATGTAGACAATATCATTATTAGACTCCTTCACTGTTATTTACGTAGCAGGTAGTAACTTGTATGGGGTAGGTACCACCACTAAAAAGTGAAAAATAAAAACTTTTTCCAAAAAAAACAACCGACTTCAAAAAAAAACACTAAAAAAGTGAAAAATAACTTTAATTTCGGAAGTCGGTGGCAAAAAACGAAAATTAAAAAGCAAAGACACCGACTTCCGAAATTAAAGTTATTTTTCACTTTTTTAGTGTTTTTTTTTGAAGTCGGTTGTTTTTTCCATGACCATTTAAAATGTTACCCTTTATAAAAAAATTGCAGGGTAGCTCGATTTAGGAGTTTATATTAGTTTTGGACTGACATAGGCTACCGAGAATCTTATGTCAATCCTGTTGAAAATCCTTGTAGAAATGAGAAACAATTTAAAAGCGATTGCCATTTTCAACTTTGAAAATCGTCCCGTGCAAACCATACACGTGATTAACAAACATAGGTCAAGCTTATAATCCGGGGTTAATCAAACATAATGACGTAATAGAACGTGAAACTAGTCTCAGAAGCGTGTCGTCAATTAGAGAGTTGCCAATTATACAGTTCATATATAAATTGTACAATGGCTCTCTGTGTGGACTGTCTTGTGTATGTCACCGTATAATTATGAACTTCATTAGTTTATAATCTAACGGCTTGTTCTATCGGTATTATTTCCGTTAGATTGCAAACTATTGAAAGATTGTGATCTGCAACAAACCATTTACAATTTAACGCATCATTTGCCTACCTCGCGCCAATATTAAATAGCCTGCCTATTGCCAGCAACTTGGAAGTATGCTCGTTTGTTGGTCATAGATCTAACTTAAACTTGTTCACAATTTTTAGACAGTTTATAATCTATCGGAAATAATACCGGTATATTATAAACTAATGATTCTCACAATCATGTACAAAGAAAGTCACAAGCGCACTTTGTCAAGGTAAACATGAAACGGCGGAACCGGTACTCAAGCTGTGTTGTTTTTGATGCCAAACCACTCTATATGTACAGGGTGTAAAAAGACCCTTCACGAAGACGGCTTTGTCAATAGATCACGGGATCTATACATCGCATTCTGTAGGTACATCAAACTAAGTAACTTTGTGCAAAAATAATGGTTAAGAAACGACTTCTATCTTTGTTCTGAAAAACTGTTGTTGGTAATATGCAATGTAAAATAATAATGCAAAACATATTCGTAAAAAAACCTTCAATATCTCTGTAACCAGAAGGTTCCCAGTTCCCAGGTATGGCTCAGTATAAAACCTAAAAATCATAATAACGGGACGAACAAGGTGACTTCGGAAAAGGTATTTTTACACCCGTTATTTTGTTAGCTTGCGACCCGCCCTGCTTCACGGTTTTTACGACAAAACATCGAGATTTCCTAGTTATAACGTAACTTTAATGTTAACACATAAACCTTCCGGAATAAATTCTCTGAACGACTGTGAAAACCTCAACAAAATCTGTTGCGTGGTAAAGAAGAACGACGCGGACATACAGGTAAACATGCACATGATTTCTGTGAAGGAACACACAAACAATCGATTTATGGTCTGCAATTTTCAGTTTTTTTTTTCAGTATCAGCCTGGAATCTTGATTCATACCCGGTTGATGGCAATAGGCTCTATAACATGGGACTTAACCATAACTGGCGAAATATCTATGAGTGTATAGAAGATGTAATAAGAGGAATACCTCTGCTTAAACGTTCGAGGATTACAGGCGTGATGTTAGGTATGTTATGTTATTTTCAGTATACTAATAGTCGTTCTCCATACAATAATAAGGAGTTTATAAAGGAACTGTTTAGATTGAGTTCACAAACTAACAACGTTGGCTCAAACCCGTGTAAAGCTATACATTTCTAGGTTGTAAAGTTCTGGAAAAGTGTATAGGTACCGTTTTATGGCTCATTATTTAAAAAATGTTATCGCTTTTACCTACATTTTGAAAATGATTCTATTGCATTTTGAGAATGAGTTTTGTGATGAGAATGAGTTGAGTTGAGA
The DNA here is from genome assembly GCA_947522985.1 of Lithophane socia. NCBI lineage: Eukaryota > Metazoa > Arthropoda > Insecta > Lepidoptera > Noctuidae > Lithophane > Lithophane socia. The sequence goes on from OX383267.1 coordinate 7,980,282, forward strand.
ATGAATGTTAACAATTAATTTTATTTAGAGAATGATCTACTATAATAAGTTGTGATAAAGTCAACACGAATCAAAAACGGATTTTTCCTAATGAGATTTTACTCATAAAATTCATAGATAGGTATAATATTTCATTACTGTGAATCACAATGGGAAATATGATAAAAATCCGCCAGATAATCCTATATAGTAAAGTTTGGAATTTACACGGGTTTAATTGTGTAGTGCCTTTGAAATTATTCGAGAGATACTTAACAAAACTTGTTAGTAGGTAGGTACTTTATTAAATACCAGCTTCACTAATCAATATTATTTAATCAATTCTAGAGACTACTTCAAATAGTTTCGATTTAAAGATAATTAACAAATATTTTCCGTTATAATGTACTTCAGATATACCGTTTAACTGAAGCACATTAAACGATATCTGTATAGGTATTCTATGAGCTCCGCACCCTCCGGGATTATCAATAAAAGGCGTTTTTGTAATAAAATAACTCTTATCCATTCCTAGAGTTGGATCAACATATTTTTACATCATGATACGCTCTCAAGTTACAAACGTGTCAGTGGTTTCGCAATGATGAGTTTTTGACAGATTTTGTATGGCATATCTGTAAAAACTGATCATTGTGAGACCACTGACATGTGTGTAAATTAGCAGATTTGGCCCGTTGTAAGCTCTCCAAGCTGATCCAAATTCTTTTCTATCTTCCCAATATGAAAATAGTGTTTATCTCATTATTCATGCCATCATCTTCGGGTCGGTTGGTGATTTATCATAGCTTAATAATCCCCTCGATATTTATTATTTTTTTAGGGGAAAAAGGGGCGTTTTTTATGGCCTTTATCTCGACAAATGTCGTATGAATCAGCGATGGTTCATAAGCAAAAATACATAAGTAACGACAGTAAACGGTACACTTGCAAGGCTTCTAGTAGGCGATTGCTTGACCGGTTAATAAGTGAGAACTTGAAAGTTTTACTTTCTCTTCAGATTACAATAACGGGTATTAAAGGATCACTTTCCAATAAATAAAAAATATGTTTGGTACAAAATAGTTCTTCGTATTATGGAGTAATATAAGTTAGGTTGAGTTTGCACAAACTTTTCTATTTGATGTAACTTGTTGAAATCATACAATGGCTCTCTGATATGAAATAGTTTTTTCGACCTATGAATCAAATATCTTATTGAAGACGTTCCAGTTATAAAAATATTCTGTGATTTATAAGTATGTGTTATTTTATAAAATTATTATGTTCATGTTCATATTTTGTATTTTCCTCAAAAATTTAAATAATACGTTATTATTTTATTAATTTTAGATAGTTAATTGATTTAGGCGTGGCTTTGTGGAAATCCATTAGGTATGAAATACAATAGACGTAGAAATATTTAGTAACCTATTTCGCTTAACTTTTCCTAAGGAGTCATAAAAAACCCTGTCAGAAATTGACTCGTGTTTCACCTCTCAAAGAGGCATACTCAGGATGCCGATTGACTTGTCGCGAACCCGAACATGATGTGCTGCCACGCCGAGCGCCAGACGCAGAGAAATTTTAATGCTTTTGAAAGAATATAAGTCGGTATATGAAAGATGTTATAGCAAGTGATTTTTTTATAATATTGGAATCTGTTGCTGTTGAATTATCCAACCTAGTTCTTAGAAGGATTCGCTATTCTTATAACATTATGTTTTTATACTTAGAAAACATTTTATTTATGTTTGGTTTACTTTTTATCGCCCTTCTTAGTTCATAGTAATTTTCAAATAACATAATATTATGTACAGGGAAATAGGGAAGTAGTAAAGAACTAAATTGTTGTCGTTCCAGTAAAAGTATTTTCGCTTGCACCCCTTAATTTCCGTCACATAATAATTAACGTGACTTGTAAAATTGCTTTACCTACTATGTCCAAAACGGAGTGTTTTGTTTATTACGCAAAACTTTAACGCTTCCATCCAAATGGTGTTACAACAATAATTATTGTACATTCACGTTACCCATTATTAAAGTAGGTGAGTAATAATTTAATAATCAATGCAACTCGATATATTGTACAGTTATCTTTTTATGCTACCAAAGTGATGTCAGATATTTTTGATCACAACAAGGTATCACAATTCTTCGGGATTTAAGGCTCGAGCAAACTGGCGTGATATCGCGGGCGCGACAAGGGTATGGCTGCCTGTCGAGCGCTTTTTTGTGGGACCGAGTAGACATATCGAATATTATTGCATTCTAAGCGGTGATACATTTTTTTGGAGCCGATGCAACATCCTATATTTTGCCTCGTCACATAGTTTTGGTGTTCCTACGATGTCAAAATATTTGTGATCTATGATGACTAATCGGTGCCATAAGCTGTCCATAGTCATATATTTATGCTTGGTACACTCAGTAGGTACCAACCAACTTAGCCACAATCCAAACAAAAAAATCATTATTTCTATCTATTCCTAGCTATGAATACTTTAATGGCAGAGTTTGTTTAGGCATCAGCATCTGGTAAACAAAACCGTTTTATCTAAGTGCCAAAATCCCACCGCCTTTTATTTACCGATACCTATTATCAAAATCTTGTTTACTTATATCCAGAACAGATGGTAGATATAAAGACGATCACAGGAAACCATAAACGAATAACATACTGGAACATAGTATCACATCATTTTAGGCCTCCTTGCACCACAAATCACTAAACACGTGTAACGTTTAAATTATTTAAAATATCATTCCGTCTCCGTCATCTTCAAACGATTGAGAGAAACGGAACGATTTTTTAAACAGTGATTTGTGGTGCAAGCTGGCCTTAAGGTGTTTTCGATAATCAGCTTTTGAACGTACCTACCTATAGTTGACCGCATTATTGCATTACCACTTTTGACAAAAATCCCACATTGACAAATATATCTTGTTATTTTATGATGTGCAAGTGACATTCGTGTATGACCGAAGCTGAACCATGGTTGTATCGTTGAAACCGTATCAAACATAAGTTCTCATTTTCAAATACTGCCATCGGAATCTAAAGTTACAAAGTAAGTACATACGTAATACGAGTATATCGAATCTCGAAGCTACAGTTGAGCATTGTTGGAACTTAAATGGCTGATTGCAACGAAATTAAATCCAAGTTTTCACACGCATCGGTTAAGACTGATTTACACGGTGCGATATAATTGCCAGTGGTATACCTTAATGTTGAAGTAACAATAAAAGAAAGAAAGAATAAAGTAAAAGTTGCACCTTGTGGCGACAACTGGGAATAACCCAATCTTTTGGCGAAATACCGCTCGGTCGAACGACGTTGATAATGGGTGCTATTGTTGGTAAACATTGTGAAATTGTTATGTGAAATGTATAGAAAAATAAGATGGCAGCGTTTCCTATGTTAGCCACGCACCTAAAGATCCTTCTACAGCTGTATATACGATGCAAGTAATTTTTTGCTTCACATCTGTGAATTGTAAATAAGAAACAATTTATTGTTTTTGTGGGCAGTACTGTGTTGCAGTACTGCCCACAAAAACAATAAATTGTCAAAGCCAAAACTAAACATAATAATCTATACATAATAACAATCTATACACATAATTATTATAAATTAAAGTCGCTTTTCATATTTGTATGTTCGGGTTGTTCTTCTACACCACGCAACCGATTTTGATGAAGTTTTCACCCATCGTTTAGAGAATTTATTCCGGAATAATAAAGTTACCTGAAACTATCGAATCTCGAAGCTAAAGTTGAGAAGTTTTTTGAAGTCTTAAAAGCCGTGGGAAGCAAGAGCAGGTCGCTAAGTACTATTATTATACATACAACAATACACTATAGGTGGTGGTAAAACTAGGCTACTCAGCTCGGCTTTATTTCTGTCTAATTCCCACTCAGGTAGAATTACTGGTATTTTACAAGAAAGCAATTGTTGAGAATTCTTCCTCTTGCTTGAACAGCAAACTATTTATAATTATTTTATCAAAACAAATAGTTACTATTTTCTAGGGAAAAGATTTTTCCGTTGAGTGCTCGTTTGCTCTTTCACCTGAATTTTCATGGAAATCTTTGTTTATGGGCAATTATGTTTGTTATGAAGAAATATAATAATTTATATTTTAGATTTATTTGCTATCGGGACTATATATTTTATTGATCAAGCTAAAGAGAACTAGTAGGATGGTTAGAGCCAACAGTAGGTGCCAAATTCGGTACCTTTTGGGTAAGTACAGCCTACGCATAAGTGATTTAAGGCTCTTACATACTGGTGCGATTCGTCGCGCGACGCGACGCCGCCGCATTGTTCGCCGTAAAGTTTTCTCAGAAATTGTTTTGTTAAAATTCGCGTAGAGCGACGAATCGCGCCAGTATGTAAGAGCCTTTAATTGTACCCAAAAGAACAACAACACACATAACATAACATCACGCCATTATTCCCCGAAAGGTTAGGCAGACGTGAACCTCCATCACATTTTGCCAAAGAACAATAAAAGTTAAAATTAAATACTTTATTTATTATTTGGAAAAAAACTGATTAGTTTATTATTAGGTACCATTACATAAATACGACAAACTAAAAGTATACCAAAATGCCTATGTTTGATACCAACTTAAATAATAATTGGACTTGCAAAACAACTTAGCCTTAAGCTTCGTACAGCCTGGCGCGATATCGCGGGCGCGACAAGGGTTGCGCTGCCTATCGCGCCCGAGATATCGCGCCAGTTTGCACGAGCCTTTTATTGTGGTACGGTAATAAGCCTATTTGAACTTCTAAATAAACAATGCCATCCTATTTTAAACATTCGTCTACCTACATGTGAGACCCATTTGAATAATTGGATACTTGCAGCTTATCCAGCGTAACTTTACTACCGTAACGAAGTTGGAGAAAAGTTTTTAAGAACTTCTCATACATTAAGTACCTACCTAATGAACACACATTGGGTTGCCTCATTATTTATACAAACCGCCATCTTCACACTTTCGTTACGTTCGACTTTTTAGCTCATAATAAAGTTAAAGAAATAAATTGTTTATCAAATTGACTACCAACCGAAATTGTTACAGGTTTATTCAATCTTCGACAGTCGTATGAAGTGGGTTTTTGTTTTTGACAGCAAAATGACGTTGTGTGTCAATTTGATAAGCAATTAATTTCTTATTTTGATCAACCAATCAGAAGTTCAGAACACGATCGCGAGATTCGTCAGCAGTTTTTCTCATCGGAAACTTGTCTGAGAAACAAGAAACAAAAAAAAAAACTGGTGACAAAATGTCCACTTTCATTTTACACGGTAACCTGTGTCAATGACAGTACATCGTGGGTCACGTCGTCTGTGTAGGACGTGTTCTACGTGCCGTTGCATTTCACACCCGCCAACCAGAGGCATAGTTGAAAACTTCATGTCCCTGTAATTTTACAGCCATTCAGTGGTTTTAGCAAGCAGCTCTTCGTTCTATGCAATCAGAATATGATACAACTAATGCTCGGTTCCTATTTAATTCTCTTTGATTCCTATATACGAAAACGAACGGTTTGCTTACCAATGGTGCCTTTTTTATTGCCAAACTGGTATATAAATAGATTTGTAAGCTAGTTTTACCGGTGATAGCTACTTCCTTAAGGGAGGGTCTATTTACTATGCAAAATTATGAGGTTTTTGCTTCATTATTGGTAAAGATACAAGTCTTGATTTTAACCAATAACGGTCCGTAAATTACCGATAGGAATCGGCCATAATTTATATCTAGTGGAGGTAAAACGTGCATTACGTTTGCTTTGCTTACGTTTTGATAATGTGAATGGCAATGGTAAATGATTTCCTAAATGTTACCTATTTTCTCGTGACTTGAAATCAAGGTTAAAATCAGAAAACACACTCAAAAGTTTCATTCCTGCGGGACTCAAGTAAATGCGTGGTGCGTCCTACAGGTAGACTATCCATTATCATCATTAAGCTGTACAATGGAAAGGGCCTCAGAGAATTCAGTTGTGTAATTCCGACGCTTACATCCTGAAATTTATCCGGTAGTGTGGATATTTGTAACAAGTTGTGCTTTGTTGTCCCTAGAACCATTCAGAAACGTGGGGTGCGCGCACGACCTTTTTTCGCCGTCACTTCTAGTCAAAATTAAAATCAAAAGTCATTTATTTAATTATACATAAGGACTTACTTCACTTGCATCCGTTTTTTGGCATATATTTTAAAACTATTCTCGTGTGAGGAACCCACTGTCTTGATTTCTTGATGAACTGAAATGCGATAACTGGAACTTTCAATAAGTATGTTGCTACATATTCCAAAATTTTTCGAAATACCTGCAAGATAGCTAAAGCCCTGTTTATTAGCAACAAGATCAAATCAGCAGAAAATAAAATAAAATCAGTTTGGAAAGTTATAAATAGTGAAACTAATAAGAATAAAATACGAAACACTGATTACACATTGGAGACTTCACGTGGTGCCATAAGCTCTAATTTAGAAGTAGCTCAAGAATTTGTACACTTCTTTACTAACATACCAGCTAAAACGACGGAAGTTTTAAATTCCTCACCCGACGTCTCAATTGATTTATTAAGAGCGAACGTTCCAGGCTGCCCAGTTGAATTTCAATTTAAACATATAAACCCTATGATAGTTATAAAAGCTTTTCGACAAATCAAAATAAAATTAACCGAAGATCTATGGGGATTATCTATCAAAGTTTGTACATCCATAATCGAGACTATAGCACCATACTTGGCTTTAATATTTAATTTATGTGTGGATCAAGGAGTCTTTCCGGATTTAATGAAATACAGTAAGGTTATACCACTTTTTAAATCTGGAGACAGTAAAGACACCAACAATTATAGACCAGTGTCTGTTCTGCCGGTGTTCAGCAAGGTCTTCGAAAAGGTAATGCTCAATCAAATGCTTAATCATTTTAACACCAACCAAATCTTACACGATCAGCAGTATGGTTTCACCAAAGGTCGTTGTACGACTGACGCCGGTGTCACCTTATTAAAACACATTTTTACTGCGTGGGAGGAGGCCCAAGATGCCATAGGAATCTTTTGTGACCTCACCAAGGCATTTGACTGCGTAAATCACAAAACCTTACTGTTAAAACTTGAGCATTACGGACTAGGTAAACTTGCGCTTAGTTTAGTAAAATCTTATTTAACTGATAGACAACAGCAAGTTCAAATAAATGGTGTCAATTCACTCGGTTTAAATGTAAAAATGGGTGTTCCACAAGGCTCGATATTGGGTCCTTTCCTCTTTTTAGTATATATTAATGATCTACCCCATTTATTAAAAAACCAACCACAAATGGTGTTATTTGCTGATGATACTCCCTTAATTTTTAAAATAAATAGACGTGCATCAAATCTTGACAACGTAAATAACGCCCTCCTGCAGGTCCAAAATTGGTTCACTGCTAATAATTTAGTATTAAATGGGAAAAAAACTAAATGCATGAGATTTGCTTTACCGAATGTTAAAAGTAGTGATTATGACATAATATTGAATAGGGAGAAACTAGAATTCGTCGATAAGACTGTTTTCCTGGGGATCACACTCGACTCAAGGCTGCAATGGGGTCCTCATTTAACATCTCTTGCAGGACGGCTAAGTTCAGCAGCATATGCTGTGAGGAAAATCCGTCAATTCACTGATGTAGATACCGCGAGGCTAGTCTATTTCAGTTACTTTCATAGTATCATGTCTTACGGTATTTTACTATGGGGACGGGCTGCAGATATCGAGTCTATTTTTATTCTGCAGAAAAGAGCTATCAGAGCAATATATGGCCTCCGTATGCGCGATTCTCTAAGGGAACTGTTTAAAGATATTAACATCATGACGGTACCTTGTCAATATATCTACGAAAACATCATGTACGTAAGGAAAAATCTAAGTCTTTTTAGTAAAAGAGGTGAAAAACACAATTATAGGACTAGGAATAGGGACCAATTAGTTCAACCGGGTTTCAGACTGGCTAAAGTAGACTCATCCTTCATGGGGTACTGTTTAAAATGTTACAATAAAATACCTCCCCACATACTCCAACTGAATGAAACAAAATTTAAATCTTGTATAAAACGCACACTATGCTGCCAAGCATATTATAAATTGGGGGATTACATCACTGACAAAAATGCTTGGCTCAGCGCTGGTCCAGCTCCACAGGGCGCAACAACTAATTGATTAGCATACGAAAATATTGTTGGAGCTGCTGAAGATTGTAAAAACTATCTTTACATTGTATAAATTCAATCTCCTAGTATTGTATAACTGCATAGCACATGTGTGTGAGCACTATGTACTTACCTAAGTACGTTAAAACTACCATTTACTAGGTACGTCTTTCATTGACTTGAATGTGCCCTGGCGGCTGAAAGCATGTCATGCTCACTTTAATGTCTCGCTGGTGGTGGCGTGTGTGTTGGATCATTAAGTTCCCTTCAAAATGGTTGAGCTGAATGGTGCTGATCCATGCGTCATGTTCGTGAACGGGCGCCATCAGTAGGGACTGGTCATCTATTAGCTGCCACGGCTTATTTTGATTTATTTTAATTTTTGAATTGTTTTGTATCGTTTTATCTTTTATTTACGGACTCTTTTAACCTGCACGTTTTTCTACATTGTACTCACATGTATGATTACAACATGAATGATGTAAACAACATATTGTAACAATATTCTGATTTAAAAGAGTGTCCGTGGAGTTTCTTGCCCGTTCTTCTCCATAGGAACCTACTACGCTTTGGAATGGGCAACTAGCTTCATATTTTCTGACTGACCGACCCTTTGACAATTCAAAAGTGCCTGTAATTGGTTTATTTGAAATAAATGCTTTGAGTTTGAGTTTGAGTTTGAGCGATGAGATGCTCAACTGTTTTAAAAACTGAGATGCGATGAGATGCTGAACTGTTTTGACAACTGAGATGCGATGAGATGCTCAACTGTTTTCATTTTTTAATACGCAACTCATTTGGTAAAGTAATAGGTTATATTAATCTGGCAAAAGGCGTATAAAAATAAGAGTATTCTTGAATTCATAAATAATTATTCGTGGTTCAGTTGCTTATTTTTTCTTTGAGTTCAAAGCATTATAACAACTTACAATGTTATTTTAGATACCTAAGCGTAGCTAACGTAATGGGTAGACTTGTTTAAATACAGGATAAAATAAATAGAAAAACGAAAACATTTTTCAGAAAAAAATACACTACAGTAACATAAACATAATATTTATTTAGGTATTAACACACAACACTAGGTATCCAGTAATTGCAAATACCGTACCGTACCGCACCGTAAATAAAGAAAATACCTCATTTTCAATTTAATCAACAGATATCATAAATTAAAGTCGCTTTTCGTGTCTGTCTATGTGATTGCTTTGTTCTTCTAAACTAGGTAACGAATTTTCATGTGGTTTTTACCATCATTATGAAAATGTAGGTATAAAGTTAAGTGTTAAACTTACATAATTTAATAAAGAAATCTCTATGTTTAGCCAAGTCGTAAAAATCGTGCGAAGCAATAGGCCCTAGTAAGTTTATAAGACGAAAGGAATAAATTAACTATATATATAAACATTAATACCCCAACTTTGTCTTTTAGATGGCTTATTGATAGGTACTTACACAGACGAATTTAATTACAAACTTTTCACGGTTAAGTAAGTTTAAGGTCATAGTTGAAGTCTACGTTTTTGCTTCATGTATGTATGTATTTGTAAATGGTACACGTGACTTCATGCAGTATTAACTCTCCTTCTCCCTTTAATCCATCCAAGGGTTGTCTGTAAAATAATACAGAGTTGATTTTAGCTGTTTTATTTACATACGTAAATGGAGTGCTGCGTGTAGAGAAAGTAATTTTACATTGAAATATAGGAATAGTGACTGAAAAAAAGAAAAAAAAAAGAAAAAATCGTAATTAATTTAAATTTCCGGTGGATTATGATTCAAAATAAGGAGCTGAATCCTGTTAATTTTCGGAGGGCTGTCCCTTCGTCCCTGTATGTATATACATTTTTATCTTGAATCCATATGCTGTACATAATGAAGAGTAGGTATTATATTCTATTACTAGCGACTCGCTTCTGGTTTGCACAGTTATTAATACTTGACAAAACATCGAGATTTCTTAGTTATATGTAATTATAATAGTAACATATTATACACATAAACCTTCCGGAATAAATTCTCTAAACGATGGTGAAAATCTCATCAAAATCTGTTGCGTGGTTTAGAAGAACAACGCGAACATACAGACAAAAACGAAAAGCGACTTTAATTTATAATAAGTATAGATATTCTACCAATAGCATGCTTAACTTTAAGAGCGTTTATTTTTAAAGTGGGCAACGTCGCAAATAGATGTCAAATATTTCGCTGTTTTGATTAATATTGCAATATTACTAGGTATATGGAAATATGAAATATGGCTAAACAACTGTCTTAAATATTGATTATGAAATGCAATAAATAATATCGTAACACCGAATATTTAGTTTTAGTTGTAAAAAAAGGAATTGGACACTTTCCAAATGCCTTTTTACACCTACAACTGGTTACAACAACATTCAGTGTTACAATTGATAATCAATATTTTAGACAGTTGTCTAGCCATATTTCATATTTCCATACAGTAATATTGCCAAACTAATCAAAACAGGTAAATATTTGACAGTTATTTGCAACGTTGCCAACTTTCAGCATAAACGCTCCTAATAATAAAAGGTATAGGTAAAGGTATCGGTAGCTTGGACCCTGCTCCCGACACCGGCGGCCATCAATTTTTTATATTTTTAAATGTTTTTTTATATTTTTATTTGAATTTAAGAAATATTTAAAAATGTAATTAGTTAAGAAAATAAATAAATAAACGGAAAAAAAGGTATATACTGTTTTGAAACTATTTTTTTCAAGGGACAAGCATGTTGGTTATTAACTGGCTGCAACAGAAAAAAAGTAAATGGAACAGTCAGGTCGTGGCCAAAGAGACCAGGCATGCTTTGTTTTACCTGTTAGCCATTTAAAAACCTTCGATCGATACCTTTTAGACCACTTTTAGTTTGCCAAGCCGACGAGAGACTCGGGTCAATGCTATTTAAATCTGTGTTCAAATCCAGTTTCGACTTCTGAACTCCAAACTAATTATAAGAGTTGCTGTCAACTATTATTAGTATTATCATATCAAATACTTTTAAAACGAAATATTGTGTACATTATAAAATAATCTTACTAAACTAAAACTAGATGTGACTATGTAACTCTGTCTGTTTATTATCTTGTCACACCGCCGATTTGGATGAAATTCAGGAGCAGACATGTAGACCATGACCTGAGTTAGGACATAGGCTACTTTTTGTCCCAGTAGTACGTTCTTGTGAGATCCAACCTTTACGCGTGCGAAGTCACCGGCAAAAGCTAGTATAAAATAAATAATCAAAAATGTTGTGTGTGTGTCAATTTGATTCGCAAATTTACGGATTGTGATTAGGATAATCACTACATTTCTTCAATTCTGAGGTTATAATTTTATTTTGTATTAGATTTTTTCAGACATTTTATAAAACACTAGCTGCCGCCAGCGGCTTCGCCCGCGTGTAATCTTTATAAATTATAGCTTACGTTACTCAGGGTGAATGTAGCTTTTTAATGGTTAAAGAATTGTTGAAATCGGCGCAGTCGTTTTTGGGTTTATTCATTACAAACATACACACAAAAATACAAATCTTTCCTCTTTATAATATTAGTGTAGATGAAATTAGTCTAGGATAAAATGCAAGGTCGTCTTACGTCTGTATCTCACAAGTTCCTCCGCACTGCCAAGGGAATAAAATGCCAAAGGCGAACTATTTGCTAAGGAAGCGCAATGAAGTCAATGCAATGCTTCAACATTTTTCTAGTAGTTCGTATGTACTATACAGTTCAAAAGTGGATTGTTAATCTCGGAAAGCAATTGAATGTCGTGTTGACTTGACTTACGACCTTCTTCTATAAGTTGTTTCAATACTATATGTATATACACGCACACACACTCATTTTGTCTGCAACTGATAGAAGTTTATTATTTCTATCAACATACATAGTATTGGCTTACTAGCTCAGTGGTTAAATAATGAGCCTTGAGAGGGGCTACTATGGCGACCCAGATTCGAATCTCACCTGCGCTGCGGTTAACTTTTTTATTTTTATAATTACTATTTATTGTTTTGTTAGCTTTTTATAATACCTAGCAGTATTTCCATAATTAAATAGTAAGTATTTGTTTTTTTTTTTTAATTACTAGATGTATTTCGATATCATTAGCGTTTTGTCTCGTTCGACTTGGTTCACATAAATAATTAAAGTTTTGTAGGTACTCAGAAAAAAAAGTAAAATATTTCGATTTCTGTGAGGTAGACAGATGCATTTCGTTACGAGTATTCACCTATGCTTAGAACGTTGTTGTTGGTTCGTGATTATTGTGGGTGACGACTGTTATATATATCTATTAGCGGTGTTGTAGTTATTCTTTTCACAATGCAGTCAAATATAAATATTGAAGTGAGGGCAAATATTATTGCGCTGCGTAAAACTGGATGCATTAACAAATATCTAATGAAACCGGACCGAGTGTAAGTGTTATCATTTAAAATATTTCATATTTTACTGAACATAAATCTAAAACAAAGACATTGTTAATCCTTTTACTCAGAAGATATATAATTAAATAAAGTTTTAAATTCAATATGAGGTCAAAGAAAAGAAAAATATAAATAATTTTGAAGATTATTTACCTAATTCGTGAATGATAAATAATTATTATGTTTAATAAAAATAATTTTATTTATTTATGTTTTTTTTTTTCTTTTAATTATGAATAGTAAAGTAAACAGTTTTAATATTTTGCTTAGAGATGTCTAACAGTAGCATTACATTTTATTCTAGAGAAATACTGTGAGTCTGTGGGTCAAACTCAATATTTACGAGGAAGGCCGGCTAATTCACAAGGACCAGTGAAGTCACACGGTAATTTGAAAGATTATTTATTTCGATTAGTGAATGATAAATAATTATTATGTGTAATAAATATAATGTTATTTTATTATTTTTTTTTAGGCATGTCTAACAGTAGGTATTTCATTATTTGTTTTAGAGAAATGCTGTGAGTCTGTGGGTCAAGATATATGAGGAAGATAAAGCCGGTGCTAATTAACGAGGCGCAGTGACGGTCACATGGTGATTGAATATGAAACAAATGGTTTCATACCAACGAGACATTTTGCTGAATTATTCAACACGTCATTATTAACCGTTCATCGTGCACTCAACACTGAACTGGCTTACATCATCGAAGACCAACCAGACTTCACCAGACCACCAGACTTCAATTGGTCAATTTAAATGTCTGCTTGACTGTATCGAGAATAATGGGAGTTATTACAAAAATTAACCGAAATAAAACATGTTTACATTATTTTAATAAGTAGGTAATATTTATTTTTATTATTTAGGGATTAAAATTTGAGGTTTAGTTTCAATCTTCTTTTCGTAAAGAAAATGAATACTTAAGCTATAACCTCAATACCTATTCACTAAAAGCAAATAAAATGTAAAATACATAATGTAAACAAACTGCCCATACTTAACCTTAAAATCACTTATTTAGTAAGTAAGTAGTTGTTTTACATTTTGAATATATTCTAATATTCTTATTTACTGCTTAAATTCATCGATTATGATCGAAGCTTAATGTTTATGGTAAAATAAGTAAATAATTTAAAACCTTTTTATGTCAAAATAATACAAATTGCATTGATAAAAATTTGAAATCTTCGACAAAATTGCTTCTAAGTTTTTTTACATCTATTTAAATTTCACATCTTACAACAATACTTATTAGTAACGGTTTGTTAACTTTATGTAAAATAAATACCTACTTGGAACGAATAAATATTTTTTATATTTCTTATCAATCAACACGCATTTTTTTTTATTCTAAACCCTTTATTGCAATAACAACATTAATAAAAAAGGCAGCAATTCTGAATATTATTATAATTGCAAATAAAAATAAAAATATTTGCAAAAATTTGCGCTGCACTATTCGAGATTAGAACCTAAGCCATCTGCTTCACAGTCCATTGCAAGACGCTCACTGCTATCAGAACATATTAGCTTTACTCGAATTAAGCAATGGGATAAACTGGCCATGGTCACGCGCATGATGCGTGTGTGTGGCCGATCTAGCAAAAGTGTGGGAAGTATATTTTTGTTTCGTTCGTTTAGCATGAGTACGACACGCGGGAATACGTGACGATACGGCAGTGTGTGTACTTACACGTACAGATGTATAGACTGTATCGTGTGGTCAATCGACAACGAGTCTTAACGTGCTAATGCTGTTTTGAACCGGACCGTATCTTGTTTTGCAAAATATTTTTATACCATGCCTAAAAAGCTTATTTTATTCACTGAAAACAGTGAATAAAAAGCACTTTTAATCACTGTTTTGGTGTTTGAATTTAGAACACCAATTTGTTCGAACTCCATCTCAATGATATACAAACTCCTATTTGATTTGATTTTCGAACAGAGTTATGCATTAGAATTAAAACTATTTTGTGTTCTTTGCTGTCATTAGTAAATTGGCGATATTTTAAATATTGTAAGTTGTACGAACAAAAAGTTTAGTGTTACTTAATAAATCGATTGAAAATGTATTCAAGTGATGAAGATGTGTTAACACCTGAGTTTATGAAAGAGAGGGCGGCCGATATAGTGGAAAGCTTGCTAACCAACAAATCACGGCTGGTTTACATCAAAGCCTACGATGAGTTTGAGTGTGAGTTTGTTTGTTTGTTTGAGTAAATGGAAAAATGAAAATCAAGCTGACCACATTTTCAGTCTGTTTTCCTAACTTATTTTAATGAGTTGTCGAAGAAAAAGAAGTCATCGACCTTATGGAGTATGTATTCTATGCTACGGTGTAGGTACTATAAAAACAAGGCATAAAATTGACATAACAACATACTCGAAGTTGCATGTTCTTTTTCTCGTAGCCATGGTATAAAGTATAGTATGCAAAATCTGATACCTACGTACCAACGCAATATATTTTTAAATAGTTTTGATGACTTATAATGACTATGACTTACAATTTTCAGAAAACCTTTAGAGGATTTTTAAGATTAATACAACATATAACACAACACAATGAAATGGAACACTTTATTTATTTGTTTTATTATTTATAAAGCAAATAAATAAAGTACACAGAGTAAAATACATAATAGATACGACATAATTAAAATATGAGTACAAAGGTACTGCTTCGAAATTTCTTCCAGCAGACCTGCAAAAGGAGAAATGAGAAAAATATGTAGACAGTAGTCGGGCACTTTATTATGTACACCCGTGGATCACCGATATAAATTTAAAAAAGACTGACACGATGGGTGGTGTTTTCGCTAAAAGCGTTTATTTTTTAAAGAAGGCATAAACATAATATCTTTGTTTACGATTAATTACATAACATAAAGAGGCTCTGTAATATCATTCGTCCCAAGCTCGTGTTCCTATATTCAACAATTTGGTCAAAATACATCCCTTCCTAGAATTTTGCCATAAGTTTCAGTTATACCAGGATTGTGGATGCCGCAGTTAATACGAAAACTTCTAACTGTTTGCGCGTTTGACTTTACAACTTCAGTACCTAACTATTAAACATCCGATCAGACCTTTGTCCCTGCTTAATAGTTTGTACCTGTTACAGCCACTTGCAGAAACAAACTTTAACTTTTAGAGCTGTCATTATATACTAATCTTACAATTTACTTGTCTTTACTTGTTGCAGAAAGCAACATTAGACACGATTTTAATAGTTCTTTGATGAAATTAATTAAATCTGATGATTTCACTAATGACGTAATGGGGCATTGATGTTTGTCATTGTGCAACTGGGTGTCAGTGGAGTGTCCCTAATTCCCGTTCACCTGCACCCTTGACGATCTGAATAAGCTAATACACGTTCCTTTCAGTATTCGGTGATTTTTTGTTTATTGATTAAGTCTTGTATGTTTGAAGTGAAAACTTCTTTAGGCGCGTTGAGCACTTTTTGGGTGAACAAAAATCATGGAACTCGCGTCATCGTCACGCTTGAAGCACCCTATTCCCTAGTAGCTGATTTTCAAAACAAGAAAAGCATTTTTTCGCAGCGAAACAGATAGGAACCTAAACATCATCGTATATTCCCCTTCTATCAAAGTCGTTTGAACTTGAATACACTACATTGGACTTATCTTTAAAATGGCTTCTTGCACGACGATGTTGTATTTTTGTATCGAGTCTAGTACATATAATATAAAGAAGGTATGGTTGAGTATGTCATTTTATGGTTGCACTAACGATTTACTTAATAATCTATGAAATGTTACTATTCGGGTAGTTTGACAGTTCATAAACATTTTTCCTCAATAACTTGTCGATTCGCCCTCTAAAAAATTAATTTCGGGCGAATTGCTACAAGAAAAAATAATTGTCCTCCCGTTTCGGGCGAATCGCCAATTATCCAATAAATTTTAAGTTCGTGTGGGCCACAAGAAAAAAATACAATTATTAAAAAGTGTCCATTTGTCCGTTTCGGGCGAGTAAATTTGTGCGAATCAACCAATAAGCCAATAATTCAAGTTTTTTTATTTTATTCAAATAGTTCGAAGATATTATAATGATACCCGAATACCAATGAAAGTTTCATTTTTATGAACACACTGAAGACATACGACTTCTATGAGTTCAATTTTTACGGCACGGTTGGCGCAGTGGCTGAGCTATGTGTCGCGGGTTCGATCCCCGCACGGAACAAATATTTGTATGATCTGCAAGTAGTTGTTCCGGGTCTGGGTGTTAGTGTATGTGAGTTTCTATGTTTGTAAACGCACCCACGATACAGGAAGAAATTCATAGTGTGGGGCAACGTTTTAAAAAAAAAAAAAAAAAAAAAAAAAAAAAAAAAAAAAAAATTAAAACTTCTGTTCAAAGCTTAATTTTTCTTTAACGTTGAACAATGTCATTGCTGTAGTCTGTGACCGCTTTGGGCAATAAATTCTGTACATTGAACTTTAAACTGAGTTCAATACTGAGAACATAACTTTATTTTCAGTCTTGCTTTTAAAATGTGGTACTGAGATCAATTTTTAGTTTAAATAATATTATAGCATATCATTTTATTAATATCCTTTTTTCGGAGTGAAAATTGTATTATAAAACGATTAATCTCAATTCTATGTCTATGTGTGGCCTTCGGCAAAGGCCTCCTCCAACCCCTTCCAATTATTTATTTAATTTATTTATTTTTATTTATTTATTTCAGGCGACTCAGGCCCATAGATAAATACCTTAACCTAAACATACATATCTTTATTAAAATAACTTAAAATTATTGTACACGAAGCGATGACTTCGGCGTCGTGTTGCACTGCGTGGTGTCGCGTAAATCTTCCACGAAAACGTCGGTACGCCACACCTATTATTATTAATTATCTATTTATTTATTTAATTAAGGATTACCAACGAGATACATGAAAAATCTTTGTAGTTTAATTCCAGTTATCCTTGTTCATTGTCTGTCAAGTCCATGTGTACCTCGCCGTCCTCAACAACGTATTTAGCATATCATAATTAGCCTAATATGGCCCACTACTTGGACAGATACCTACCTCCTCTCCGTGAGAGAAAGTGGCAAAATATTATGTATATTGGCACATAGCGCATATAGGAACGAGTTGTGTGACAAAAAGGAAGGGAAGCCTATGCCCTGCAGTAGGACCATACAGGTTGATTAATTTATTTATCTTCTTCTTAGCCTGTCGATCAATCAATCTGCCTAGCCTTTTCCCAACTCTGTTGGGGTCGGCTTTCGAATCTAACCGGATGCAGCTGAATATCAGTATTTTACATGGAACGACTCAACTGCCTACCTGACCTCCACAACCCAGTAACTGGGTAAATACGATACCCCTCGGTAATACTGGTTGTCAGACTTTCGGGCTTCTGACGACCAGTAACAACTGTCAAATATCTACGAATGACAGCCGGGACCAACGGCTTTAATTTGCTTTCCGAGGCACGGAGGAGTCTCGGTATGTAAAGATGGTCACCCATCCACGGACCAACCCCAGCAAGCGTAGCTTTACCTGATGGATCGACCCGTTCGGCAGTTATTAATTAGCCACGAGTTCCTCCACGATGGCAACCTAAATAGACTTGGCCCAGAATTCGGCCACGTGTGTCCGCGCAGGACATGACATTGACATTAAGTGTCCCATTGTTTGTAGAACAGCACCACATTTACACTCGAAGGCGGAGTCGTCTATGAATCTCCACCTGAACAGATTTTCCTTACTTCGGCCAACCGGAGTCTGTTTAAAGATTATTTATTGTTAGAATTCAAAGAATAACCGATTATATTATCAATCGACTTTTTATGCCAAATAACACCTGAGAACAGACATGATTTGAAAATGCAATGCCATGCAATCTAAGCAAAGCAAACATAAGTAATATTGGTGTACCTACTTACTTTAAAACTTTAAAAATTTTGTGCAAATGTGAAAATTCATTTCCTACAGCTCCGTAGTAAATGAATTTTCACAATTTCCTTTGCTAATCCCTTACACTGTTATAAATGAGCTATTTTGAACGGGCCATTGAAACCAGGATCCTGCAAAAAAAGTATTTTTTTACGAACGAACATTAATTTTGAAACAGTCTTAAATGGTTTTTGTCGCGTTCTGGTGATGAAAAATGAAAAAATAAAACAATACTTCACTGAAAGTACTAACGCGATGAAATTAACGATTTTCCATCAAACTGATTGAATCTTGTTTATTTCAGCCTGTTTATTATCTGCCTTTAGGCATATTTACCCGTATATCTCGTACATAAGGGTATTATGTAGGTTATCACTTATCACTTACAGGCAGTCAATATTATTTATTCTTAATCCATTTTAGAGTTTATTTTAATTTTCGTTATATTTACATGGTTTATTTGTGTTTGTTCTCGATACTGGGACATAATTGTTTTGTTTTTTGGTAGCAAAAGCGTGGAAATTATAAGGTAATGCTATTTTACTAAAACACTTGTCTAAATTGTATCTAAGCTCAGGTACCTATGGGTGATATTTACCGAGACGCGCTCGCCGCGATAAAAATTCGCCCGTACCCCACGAGGGGTCATAGTTTCGACAGTAGGCCATCGCTACCATGTTTTTTTTCCTTATATTATTTTCTTATTTCCTATTTAACAGTAAAGATATACAAATCACATAGGTACGTGTCTTACAACTCCCACAATGATACACAAATCTTTCTTCAGACTTATTTGTAAACAGATTTCACTTATTTGTAAATCGAGAAAAGGTCACAGCTGTGACTTTTTCTTTACAAATAAGTGAAATACTTAATACACAAATCTTTCTTCAGACTAAGTATTTCACTTATTTGTAAATCGAGAAAAGGTCACAGCTGTAACTTTTCCTATACAAATAAATGAAATACTTAGTCTGAAGAACACTATTACTAAAACCTTTTCTAGATTTACAGGTAAGTGTTTTCAGGAAAAAAGCTGTAACGGATGTCCTCCAATCAGCCAAAGAGTTACAGTAACGTTTCGTTTTTTGAATATAGGAAGCGGCTATGAATGCCAACTATAACTGTTACAGGAGGAAAATCCGATATTGGATATTACGCACGACTTCGTTCTTTTGATTCCCCAGCTTTGTCCAAAAGGCTTTACACAGGTGCCTTTTACGATAGCGTAATTAAGAATTTAATTGAAACCGGTTTAGGCATCTTCTAATTAATAAATGACATTAAGGAAAGCTGCGGAATCCTCTGGTAATTGATTGTTTTTGTCCAAACAAAGTGGCAGCGATATATAAAAGCCGTAGAATTTTTTTTGCGGACTCGAGAAATATGATTTGTTGTATGTTACACAATATTTAATTCTTATTATACAAACCATTACAGCGCTGTCATTAGTGATGTGATGCCATGGTTTCGTAAACATTGTGCACTTAGTGAGGTGTAATTTGATTGTAAATGTTTGCGTTTGAGCGTGTATGCACAGAGCGGAGGTGCAGTTTTGGCATGCTTCACTGTTCAGTCGAAGTAGCGTTGGTTATTTCGCAGTAAATTCCAGTCGAACAATCGTTCAGTCGACATTCCATTATTCGAACATAATATGACTCTCGAAGTTAAGTTACGGACCCTTATTCGCAGCGCTATGTCTTGGTTTTTTATTTGGTCTGAGGTATCTCTCTCTCTCTCTATTAGCAAACTTACTCCTCTAACTCGAGGTAATAGCAACTTCTTTAGCAATCATAAAAATTATGATACACGTGGAGAAATAGTGATGATCATATTCTATGTTCTGTCTTGAACATTCTACGTGATAATACCCTATTATAATTGCTACCACAAAACTCAACAATTAAACAATCTTTTTGGTCTTCATAATTGAGGTAAACTATAGCTTGGTAGATACCGTAGGTACATAAAAAACAAAATTTTCCTAAATGAACAGTGCAAAAAAAATATCCAAAGAAAAATCAGAGCATTTTAATGATGGGCAAAGCATTTATTATGAAAAAATCTTTAAAGATTCCTACTTTCAATGTTTTATAAGTTTTTGGATCAGCCAATTGATTGTATTTTAAAATATTTTCCAATCATGTTTTTATACTACCTAACATCATTATATTTATGTAAAAGTGAAAGAGGAGTGACGAAACTTCTGCCATAGGTAAAGTCAGGGATTGATAAGAAAATTGACTTTCAACTTAAATTGTCCGTATATTCAAATCTTAAATGTCATCCGTTGACGACGACACGGTTGGCGCAGTGGCTCAGCGATGGACTGCTGCGCAACGTGTCGCGGGTTCGATCCCCGCACGGAACAAACATTTGTATGATCTGCAAGTAGTTGTTCCGGGTCTGGGTGTTAGTGTATGTGAGTTTCTATGTTTGTAAACGCACCCACGATACAGGAAGAAATTCTTAGTGTGGGGCAACGTTTTATAAAAAAAAAAAAAAAAAAAGTTGTATGAAATGCCTATAACACGGCAAATTAACGTCAATTGCTTAACAATTAATTTCCCTGACTGTACCATGTGCTGCTTCTCACTACCAACCCCGTTGATATGTAAATCTTTTGACCATGACATGGTGATTTTGTATTAATATTGGCGGCGAGACAGAAGTAAGAAATATAGCCTTACCTACAAATAAATTAGTACCTGACGTCATGTTCGTATCGTGACGTTTACATAAAGGTCATTACAATGGAGCTAAACCCATAAAAGAGAAAGTTACTAACCGTTATTCAAATTCATACAACTATTCATTACTTGAGGGCTTTGTCCGAATGAATGTTATCAGAACGCGCATAAAGAATACTTTTGCTCGAAAAAAGTTTTGTATTTCTGTACTTTCCCTAATAATCGGGACTATAGGGTAACATGAAAAAGTGTATGTAACTACCACAATTATTTTCTATACGTCAGCTGCTGACGTATAGAAAATAATTATACAAATAATGCTGAGTGCTGCACTCAGCATTATTTGTATGAATACAATATTGACTTTCTTACTGTAATCATGTGACCACATTATAATTTATTTAAAAAAAATCTTCGCTTTGAAATTACTTATCAGTAGAATAAAAAATATATAAACATACCTAATTAAGGCGTAATTAATTACCGAGTATTTTCATGAATACTTAGTAAGATTGGACCCTTTATGTTGGTTATCGTCATTCGTAGTTTTAGGATAAACAAGTTTTTCTAGCGTTGTAAATTAAACATTTCGAAAATGGAAAATGAGACAGTGAATTCAGACATTATAATAGAAACGCAAAAGAATCTGGGGTCACGGTAGTGCCCCTGCCAAGACGAGCCAACCTAAGTGCACTACCAACCGTTTTCGAAGCACTTCGTCGTTTTTTTAACCCTCATAACTTTGTGACATATTATTAATTTAGACTTTTACCCGACTGCCCCAGAAGGAGGGTGATGTTTTTCGATAGTATGTATGTATGTTTGTATGTATGTATATTTCTTTGGCACGCTTTGTAGCCTAAACCGCTTTGATGGATTTTAACATACGAGATGTCGTTAGGTTCGTCTTAATTGTGGTAGTGACATAGGCTATATTTTTTTAATATATTTTAAGTTTTTTTAAAGATAAATTACAATATTGGTATCAAGTAAAAGTTAGTAATGAGTTTATTCCAAATATATAAATGAATAAAACTAAAAAGCTTGACATAAAACAAGTTATTTTTATATAAATAAAATATTTTTATACAAATAATTGTTTTTAATTTTTTATTTTTATTTATTTCTACACCTAAAACATAGGTACGCCTATTATCATTTAAGTGACAGACAAAGTCGTATACCTACTCAATTTGATAAACCAATTAAGAGCTGTGGTCAAACTGAGGTGAACGACAGTAACCCAATCCCGCGTGGAAAAGAGGACGTGACTGCGCGCGTCGTTGGTTGTTCTGGAAGTCACTGGACTATTCGCGCCAGTTTGATCACCTCCGTACAAGTTAGATGACATATCGGCGGCGCGAGCGAATTTCGTCACGCATCCCGCGCGGGTTTAATTGGACAGGGTTCATCCAATTTGAGACAAATAATGTTAAGAAAATAAATTGTATTAAATTATATTGTAATTATATATTTTAAAGTGATATTTATTTTAGAAGTATGTATGTAAGTATATTCCCATAATGTATGTTTATATTTAATTTTTGAATTGTTTTTGATTTATGTATTCTATTTCTCTTCTACTCTTACACACGTTGTCTACATCTCTTTTATCTACTTTCCTATCGCAGGTATGCTGGAAGAGATTTCTATACGTCAGCTGCTGACGTATAGAAAATAATTATACAAATAATGCTGAGTGCTGCACTCAGCATTATTTGTATGAATACAATATTGACTTTCTTACTGTAATCATGTGACCACATTATAATTTATTTAAAAAAAATCTTCGCTTTGAAATTACTTATCAGTAGAATAAAAAATATATAAACATACCTAATTAAGGCGTAATTAATTACCGAGTATTTTCATGAATACTTAGTAAGATTGGACCCTTTATGTTGGTTATCGTCATTCGTAGTTTTAGGATAGACAAGTTTTTCTAGCGTTGTAAATTAAACATTTCTTTATTTATTTATTTATTTTATTTAACCATTTATGCACACACATATAAATACAGAAAAGAAGAAACGAACAGAAAAATTCGTACAAAGGCAATGCTTATTTCTAAAGAAATCTCTTCCAGCATACCTGCGATAGGAAAGTAGATAAAAGAGATGTAGACAACGTGTGTAAGAGTAGAAGAGAAATAGAATACATAAATCAAAAACAATTCAAAAATTAAATATAAACATACATTATGGGAATATACTTACATACATACTTCTAAAATAAATATCACTTTAAAATATATAATTACAATATAATTTAATACAATTTATTTTCTTAACATTATTTGTCTCAAATTGGATGAACCCTGTCCAATTAAACCCGCGCGGGATGCGTGACGAAATTCGCTCGCGCCGCCGATATGTCATCTAACTTGTACGGAGGTGATCAAACTGGCGCGAATAGTCCAGTGACTTCCAGAACAACCAACGACGCGCGCAGTCACGTCCTCTTTTCCACGCGGGATTGGGTTACTGTCGTTCACCTCAGTTTGACCACAGCTCTTAATTGGTTTATCAAATTGAGTAGGTATACGACTTTGTCTGTCACTTAAATGATAATAGGCGTACCTATGTTTTAGGTGTAGAAATAAATAAAAAAAAAAAATTAAAAACAATTATTTGTATAAAAATATTTTATTTATATAAAAATAACTTGTTTTATGTCAAGCTTTTTAGTTTTATTCATTTATATATTTGGAATAAACTCATTACTAACTTTTACTTGATACCAATATTGTAATTTATCTTTAAAAAAACTTAAAATATATTAAAAAAATATAGCCTATGTCACTACCACAATTAAGACGAACCTAACGACATCTCGTATGTTAAAATCCATCAAAGCGGTTTAGGCTACAAAGCGTGCCAAAGAAATATACATACATACAAACATACATACATACTATCGAAAAACATCACCCTCCTTCTGGGGCAGTCGGGTAAAAGTCTAAATTAATAATATGTCACAAAGTTATGAGGGTTAAAAAAACGACGAAGTGCTTCGAAAACGGTTGGTAGTGCACTTAGGTTGGCTCGTCTTGGCAGGGGCACTACCGTGACCCCAGATTCTTTTGCGTTTCTATTATAATGTCTGAATTCACTGTCTCATTTTCCATTTTCTTTCAGAAAGTTATACGTACGTATCAATTTCAGATTTTTAAGTAGGTAAAGTGTGCTATTTGCTCGTAGAATAGTTATGATTAATTCTTTTTTTTTTTTTTTTTAAAAACGTTGCCCCTCATCTAAGAATTTCTTCCTGTATCGTGGGTGCGTTTACAAACATAGAAACTCACATACACTAACACCCAGACCCGGAACAACTACTTGCAGATCATACAAATATTTGTTCCGTGCGGGGATCGAACCCGTCGTTGATCGTGCGGGGATTTGTGTGGCAGAGCCGTTTTTTACAGAAACTACTTACTTATATAATATATTATGGTCCGCCGTCAGAGGAAAATATCCACTACAACAAAAAAACATGATGTGGGTGTGACACAATTAAGTACATAAAGCTCCTTAAAAAATCGTGCACCTACGTCATTAATTTGCTTTAGGCTTTATGTTATAATTCGTGCAAAACATTCGCAAAATAAGACTGGAACCCTTCTTTTCAAGAACAATGTTATAAAAAGGTAAATGCGTCATATATTTTTTCAAAAATAGAACTAAAAGCCAAGTTGTTTACCCCTCAAAGAAATAAATTTCTTTGAGATAAACCTACTTGGAATACCTTATTATAATCTACCAAATCTGTATCTATATCTAGATATATAGATTTGGTAGATAATAATATCTCTATCTATAACATATTATAAATTATGTAAAGTCGCTTTTCGTGTGTCTGTGTGACCGCGTTGTTCTTCTAAACCACGCAACGAATTTTGATGAGGTTTTGACTCCATTTAGAGAATTTATTCCAGTAGGTTTATGTGTATAATACATTACTTACTTAAAGGTAATAAGAGAAATCTCGATGTTTTGTCAAGTCGAAATAAAAACCGTGCAAAGCAGGGACGGGTCGCTAGTTTTGTATAAAATAAGAAAATGCTTTGTAACTGTTTATTTTTACAGTCCAAGCCGATTTATGAGCGAGAAATGAACATCGTTAATCCAATGATTCTGTTACGCAAAATGTCAAAGTAATTTTGTAACAAAAAAAACACTTTTAAAAACCTAGATCAGCTTTGACTGAGCTGATTTAGGACTCTTTGTCAAGTTAACTAAGTTGTGTAGCGAAATAAAAATGAAAATCCAGCACTTTAACACGTATAACTTAATTTTATTTTAAAATCGAATAAAAAAATATAAAAAAAAAACTGTAGTAAAATATGAATCCGCATACCATGTACCGCCAAAGGATCGAACATCTATTCTCAAACAACTACGTACGACGAGATAGATATAGACATAAATGGACGCCATACAAAAATTTTACAGCACGCAGTTTTTTCTTCCTCCTGAAAAGTTACTTTTTTTTACACTTACGAGGTTTTCACTCTAAAGCATCGATATCTACTTATAAATATTATTAAACTATTCAATTTTGCACGCCCTGTTGTGCCGAATCATGCCCACCCAAACAAGTGAGTAACACCCCTTACAAAACAGTAAATAATCTTCACAAAATGGTAACATTTCATCATATTATCGCTTTTTCCACGTCTTTCATTCACATTCTTTAGCTACATTTAAATATTGATAGCCGTATAAAATGATTGATTACGTGTCTAAAGTATGAATACCTAATGGCTTTTATGCATTCGGGATTAGAAGTCGGTTTTTAGAGGCATTTCCTTTTTCATAAGACCTACAGGCTTACTCTTATCATTTTTATGTTTAACATTTTTCTGGGACAAAAATCAATCTGCCCAGCCTTTTCCCAACTATGTTGGGGTCGGCTTCCAGTCTAACCGGATGCAGCTGAATACCAGTATATTACAAGGAGCGATTGCCTATCTGACCACCACAACCCAGTAACTGGGCAATACGATATCCCTTGGTAAGACTGGTTGTCAGACTTTCGGGCTTCTGACGACCCGTAATGACTTGCAAAGATCCACGAATGACAGCCGGGACCAACGGCTTATCGTGCTTTCCGAGCCACGGAGGAGTCTCGATATGTAAAGATTGTCACCCATCCACAGACCAACCCCGGCAAGCTTAGCTTAACCTGCTGCTGGCTGTTATGCCACGAGCTCCTAAGCCCTTCCAAGCTTCCGAGACGAATATGATAAGTAAAAATCTTCTTGAGAGGTTACATTACGTAAAAATAATTATATTAGATATTTTCCGACATCTACGCGAATGAAGCCGCGGACATACATTACTTAATACATAATAATATAATATTTTATATAATATAATATTATAAAGAGGAAAGATTTGATTGTTTGTTTGTTTGCATTGAAACCGATACCGATTTGAAAAATTCTTTCATCATTAGAAAGCTACATTCACCCTGAGTAACATAGGCTATAATTTATAAAGATTACACGCGGGCGAAGCCGCTGGCGGCAGCTAGTATTATAATAATAATCGTAGACACTAAGACAAAAAGATAAACACTTAACGTAATGTTTGTTTTTCCAAGTTGTAATGTAGCTTAAGTATATTAACTTACTACTATTAACTTAAGTGTATTGTATTCATCAAGTTTATTACCTAGACAAACAAGCTGAAGCATACAATGTTCTGATTTTTCGATTCCGCGCATTAAATCTGCCAAAGAGAATTATTGTCCTGTCTACTTGTACTGCCGATAAAGTTGAAGATACGGAACCCCACTTATACTGACGGAACAACGTCTCAAGTTTCGGGACGCTAGATCCATGGGATCTGGCAAGTGTTTCAAGTAATTCGTTTTAGTATTGTGTTTCTTAGGCAACGAACCCCACTAAAGCTGTTTATTCGGGTGTTGATATTGTGTTCCTAGTGCGTAATAAATGTTGTACATTTATTTAGGTATTTTCTTGTTTTCTCTCCTCGTAACAAATGGTGTCCTGTTATATTTTGTTATCGACAGCAAAACTTGCTTATTTGTATAAGTCCTTTGCTATTGATGAATAAAAAGTATATTGTTGAATTTAAGTTACTAGGTAAGCTACACTTTGCTTGATTTTGTATAGAAAATGATAGAAAAGCAAGCAGCGTTTTGTAATTTATGATTAACAGAATCTGACAAAACTTTAGCCACGTAGAAAACTTCTGCACTTACGAGTATCATCGAAACAAAAAAAAATAATCTAACTAATAGGTACACTCAAAGTCTCGAAAAATCCATTCCTGAAATAGATGAAGAACAACAAATCTGACCCTCATAAGTTTTCTTCGCTTCCAGTTACCTTCATTCATTTCCTTTCATGCGTGAGTAGTTTGGACGAAGGTACCTAATCCTCTAGTCTTAGACTACCATTAATATTGACTCCCTGTCTGCGAAAAGAAGTTATCTCATCACTCAATTGAACGCCAAGTATATGAACAACCCTGCCAGGGTTGCTGGAAAGTCCGAAAGGGATACCGGGACTTTGGCAACAGGCAACTTAAGGAACACGGGAGGGTTTTAGTCAGTAAAAGTCTGACACGCCCTTACGCTCCGCCCAGAGTGGGAGAAGTCATTTGATGATACCCCAACCTCAAAAAAAAAAAGTAATTGAACAAATAAAAAAATTAAAATACACATAATGTATTTCATCAGCTATCCATATAATCTGTCTAACTGTCGAAATAGTACCGCATTTTATAACTAGATGAAATTAGACGACTCGTCGCTTTAGATAGTGTACTATCGAAGACGTAAGACTGCCTGTCAGGGTTGCTGGAATGTCCGAAAGGGATACCGGGACCTTGGCAACAGGCAACTGAAGGAATACGGGTGGGTTCTAGTCAGTAAAAGTTTGACACGCCCTTCCGCTCCGCCCAGAGTGGGAGAAGTCATTGGATGATTTCCCACCCTCAAAAAAAAGGACGTAATACTGGACTTTTCTCAGGGATCCTTAGGTATCCTTCGTGTGAGGAACATGTAAAAAATGTAACTAAATTATCATCCAGTCATTACCTATATTTAAACGTGAGCTCAATGAAAATACTTTGTTTAATAACTGTAAAAGGCAATTAAATATTAATATTACTAAATACTTTATTATTAAATACTAATACATTGTATATACAAATATTTTATTATAATTACGATGTTATAACTCGTATTAATTTGGGTATTTAATTAACAACTACGTACCTAATATTTGAAGACTGAAAAACATTTAGTTCACAATATATTCGTGTAATCTATAATGACGTAACTGGCGAAACACTCGTTGCTGTACGTCGTAGCTACCTAATGTTGTTCATGAGAAAAAAACAATCAGAATGGTTACGAAATAAGGTGAAAAGTATGACCAATTTGTGCTATATGTACGATAATGTATTAGTAAACTTTAACATTATCTAAATACTTTTAGTAATACGAGAAAAATTAAGAAAACAATTTTTTTTTCCTGTTATGTTAGACATTTTGAGTTAACATTTTATTAGGTGGATGCGTCTTAAATCCAAAAAGGATTTTACAAACGTTTCTAATATTTAAGAGTACAATTTGATATGAAAGCTTTTTTAATATAGCCAGACAGCCCAACTAAACCAGTTCTTTGAAACTACTAAATGATTTTATCTATTAAGGTAAAGTGGTTCCAAAGCAGATGTTTTGATGAGTTTCGACTTCACGCAAAATCAATTTTTCTCTCACAAAAACAACGTATTTGCGTATTTTTTTTTTTATGATTACGAAAATTGAAGAGTGTCTTTAGTGAAGTAAGAGGCCCGAAACACGATTGACAATACATTCCTCGATACAAAAAAAAACGCAAAGTTTCCTTAAAATCTGCTTTTTAAAGAGAAAAACCTATTCCATTCGATTGTTATCAAAGCAATTGTAATAAAATTTTGTCTACGTGTTCACTATTAAATAGTTTAAAAGATTATGGCCTTATTTTTCTATATAAACACAAATAAAATTTTAAAATTAAATATTTGTAAACTAAGTTGCGCGCGGGCGGGGACATACCACCCCCCTTGGCTCCCCTCAGTCCCACTTCGCCTTAACTCTTCCAAATAAAGAAAGGAATTACCTATCTGGGTTTCGTGCTTGTGGGACAGACACTAAAGCGTTAGATTTATCCAAAACAGACACCAAAGCGTTAGATTTATTTAAAAACATTTTTTTTTGTATAATCATTCAATAATCCACAAGCCTCCTTCAGATTCGTTAGAACCTCATCCAATTACTTTGGGGGCTAAAAAAATTTAGTACCTATTACCTAATTTAACGGTCGGTATCTTTCACTCAGTGGAAAGCCAAAAATAGAACGTCCCTTCCCTTTGAGGGTATCATCTGCAAGTGTCATTAAAGGGTAACTATGTACGAGATTAAATTAAATAGTCAGCCTGGAGCTAGCAAATATTAATATAAGTAAGAAGACATGGTCCCTTTGCCTTGGGAAATAATTTGTAGAAGTTGGAATGTTCACAGATACAAAGATTTCTAAAATTATAAGCATTGTATCTGACTATGATCATGAGCCATGGTGGTCCATTTCTTGGTCGCTAATCTACACTATTAATAAAGCTGAAGAGTTTGTTTTGTTTGTTTGAACGCGCTAAACTCTGGAACTACCAGTCAGATTTGAAAAATTCTTTGTATTTGGTAGCCCAATTTTTGAAGAAGGTTATGGGCTATTTAACATCCCGCTACGACTCTTAAGAGCCGAGAAAAAAGAAAAAGGCAGAAAGACGATAAGCGAAAACGAAGTTATAGCGCGAGCGGGAAATGTGGATATTATCTGTGGTGGCTTACAACTTCCAAGCGACATAGGTCGCGGGCAGAAGGTAGTATTTATCTATACATAATTATATACATGTACATTTTTTTTTTAAATTCAAATTCATTTATTTAGCATAAACAAAGTTCTTAAATATACAAGTAGCATGTTATGAAATTCAATTAAAGTCACTTTTCGTGTTTTTCCGTATATCCGCGTTGTTCTTCTAAATCCCGTAACAGATTTTGCTGAAGTTTTTACCATCTTTTAGAGAATTTATTCCGAAAGGTTTGTGTATATAAAACGTTAATTTTAAAGTAACATTATAACTAAGAAATCTCGATGTTTTGTCAAGTCATAAAAACCGTACGAAGCAAGAGCGGGTCGCTAGTCACTACATAGTATAAAACAAAGTCGCTTTCTCTGTCCCTATATCCCTATGTATGCTTAAATCTTTAAAACAACGCAACGGATTTTGATGCGGTGTTTTTTAATAGATAGAGTGATTGAAGAAAAAGGTTTATATGTATAATAACATCCATTAGTGTTTAGTATCAGCATTGCACCCGTGCGAAGCCGGGGCGGGTCACTAGTTTTATAATATAATGTATTTTTTTTTTTGAGATTTCCCAAATTCTGTTTGCCACAGTTAGCTCGGGTAAGTGTAGGCTCAGTATAAGATGATGAAACAATTTAATATCGCAACGAATTAATTGCGTTCTATTCAAATTATAACAATTAGTTGTCATTGTTCAAAACTAAGTAAATTACCAAAATTTTCCTTTATCACGTCACCACGACTATTCAATCGGTACCTACGATAAAATCTAAACCGCCATTATTGTCGGTATAGATTTATTATGCACGCTTTAATTAAATTTCAAGTTACTGTCTAATTTCTCTTGGGAATGCTTCACAAATAAGTTTTATAAGCCTGTTTTATTGATAGGAATTCCGCTTTTATGGTTTAAATATTGCCTTAATTAAGACCTTTAGAAGTGTATATTTTATCTATGGGTATTTTAAGTAAAAAAGTTTGTCGATTGCCGTATTAACGAGACAAAACCAAATTATCTTGCATTTTACATCCACAGTTAGACAGGGACCTCTTCCAAGTTATGATGTAATACATGATTCTGTATCCTCTATTACCTTCTCAAGCTCTTCTAAGTGGAGGGCCTCAGACCGCCGCCGCCGCAGTTTTTTATTAGCAATTTCTAGAATTAGTCCGATTTTTTATTAAATAAAAATCAAGGATAAATAATAATTGTTATTATAACCATTTATTTCGGGTTTTCAAATACATCCACATAGTTGTTAGTAACACGGAAATGCTTATAAAACTCATGTTAGTAATGACAAGACAAGATTTTACAAACTAAATACAAAACAACACTATCGGAAACTCCTGTATCCGAGCACGTGTTTACTGGACTACATGCAGTCGTATCCAACGCTCAAGCATCGGAAAATCCCACCGGTCCGACAATACACTCAGGATGCTGATAATGAAATAACAAATAATATTAACAAAACTGTACCTTTTCCAAAAGATGATGGAATAACTGACAACCAAGACAAGAAGTAATAATGTGTAGTGGTGCGCAAAAAAGATTGTAGCCTGAAGGAATAAAAAAATATTGTAGGTACTCGCTCTCGCTTGCGGCTTCGCTCGCTTGGTGATCGAAGATTATCCCACAAGAACGTACAACCAGGATAAAAAGTATACTATCTGTGTGCCAAAATTTCATCCAAATACGTTGAGCCATTTTTGCGTGATTGAATAACAAACATATAAACATTCTCATTTAAAATATTTTTATATATACCTATATATTTATATTTATTGGAAAAATATTATATATAATAATATATATATATTTATTGGATAGGAGGATGACGAGACCGTTTACTGAAAGTAGCCAAATGTGAAAAGTAATGGAAGTGTTACGCGTGGGTTTCAATAAGGGATAACACAATTGTGTGTGATATGAAGGATGTGATACCCACCACTTACGAGTATATACCCAGCAGGAAATAGATTTAGGGCCATGTAGAAGTAGTACAGTTATTAAAGTTAAATTAGTTTTTCTTTTGCTTGTTATTTTTCTTTCTTTCTTAAAATCAAATCAAAAATCATTTATTCAAAATAGGCTGAGAATCAGCACTTTTTGAATTACATAAAACCCAAAGGCTACTAATGTTTTAGCTGATTTCCCGAAGCTAACAAATTTTTCAACTCATCCATCGTTGGTTCGATTTAATTGGTACGAATGTAAGAGGCATTTGCAGGTACCTATTGCTTGAATACTCTTGACCCATCTTACCTTTGATAAATTAAGCGAAGCTTATTTTCCTTTATTTGATTCTTTTCATTTCAATGGAGAAGTAAAACTTGTTCTTTGTTTTTAATAAGTCTTGTTTAATTGGTCCTTTGGTCATATTTAGAGCATTATTTTGTCATTATGAAAAAATAAAGTAAAAATCTTTTTAAAAACAAGCTCAAGCTACGCCTCAAGCTTTTAAGAAAATATTAAAGATCTATGTTTGTATTTAGTTCATTAAAAGCTTGTTCCTAAAAAGAGTTTTACCTATATTTTTATTGAAATTAGAATTTGTTTAAATATCTGTTCTATAACCTTCACTTGTAAGATACTTGTCAAGATAAATGCAAGGAGTCCAACACTATATAGGGCTATCTTGTAAGGTTGAGGATTTCCTGTGGCCAGCTTCCGCCTCTATAATTAGGCCCTGGACTACACCTGCAATCGTTTTTTACACGACAAAAATTAATGACCCCAAACTCATCAGGGCTATCTAGTTTAGTTGAGAAGTTCCTGTGGCCACATTCCGGCTCCATCAACAGGTCCTGGACACCACCTAGTGTAATAGCACTTGTCAAGACATAACTATAGAGTCCAAACACGATGGTGGTTTCTTGTTTGATTGAGGAGTTCCTATGGACAACTTCCAGCTCCATCAACAGGTCCTACATACCACCTAGTGTAATAGCGCATGTCAAGACATAACTAATGAGTCCAAACACCTTTGTGCTATCTTGTTTGATTGAGGTGTTCCTATGGCCACTTTCCTGTCTAACCTTTACTATGCGGGGGTCGGCTTCCGGTGAAGTCTAACCGGTGAATATCAGTAGGTACCTATTTTACATGAGGCGATGCTGATCTGAGCTCCACAACCCATACTGGGTTAAGATGAGACCCTCTCGAAATAATTTAGTGTCTTTCATGCACGCTACCGTTATTTTTTTTTATTTTAACATGAGAGAAAGGCGTGGCAAGGCCTGCGCCCTCACGCCCCTAACCGCCGCCGCTGGAGACACCCTGGGCGTCGGGAATCCCAGGCGGATTCCCGGCCACCATAGGCGCGGGCTTGCGGACGGCGACCAATGGGTAGCTCGCTGTCCGATAAGGACTAGACCCGGGTCGATGGCGCGTCGTGTTCCACGCGCGCCTCAAAGAGATGTCAGCACACCTGACGGGGTCCGTTAGGACCGATGCCTGCCAGGGTTGCGGAATAGTCCGAAAGGGATACCGGGACCCTGGCAACAGGCAACTGAAGGAACACGGATGGGTTTTAGTCAGTAAGAGTCTGACACGCCCTTCCGCTCCGCCCAGAGTGGGAGAAGTCATTTGATGACGTTGTCCTGTCCAAAAATTCATACAAAAACCCCATAGAATAAAGGACGTTCAGTTTTTGAATTGAATTCTTTTTAGGGAAACTTTTTTAATTTTTCTTCTTCTAAAAACCTAATTCGGACTATTACGTACATTTTAAAACAAGAAATAGTAAATCAGTCAAGACGAAAACATTTCATTTTTATTTGTTTAGATTATTACAAGTTTCTCAAGCATCAAGCTCTACATTTTTAAAACTCCTTCATTATACGTGTCTCATTTAATACTTTACCTTGTTAAGCCTATATTTTCATGTACGATGATATTTTCGCTTTTTACAGTAAATTAATCCGCCGTTGCTTGATACGTGACACAAATTGCTCTTCAAGCAATTTTTCCTTCGTAAATTCGTGAAAAAGAATATATTATTATGATACAAAACGCTCTTCGGATTATGATTTATTAGAGAGACGTTAGAGTGTATCAGATTTTCTGAAATCTTTATTTTTTGTTTATGTTCCATAATATTGACATAAATATTTTGTAACGACGAACGTAACTTTCTTCGACATGTAAATAACATAACATCACGCCTGCATTACTTACATACTTACATAAAGAAAGCTCGATATTTTGTCAAGTAGTAAAAATCGTGGTAAGCAGTGACGTGTCGCTGGTTATCAATTTAGATAGATATAGATAGATAAAACATTTATTTGGTGAACACAAAACACAAAATACAAAAGCACGGTTAACGATAACTAATTACATGAATAAATAAATAGCCAATATATATTTAAAAAAAAACAATAAAATAAGAAAACAAGTCAATGTGATGACCTGATGACCCAATTGGCAATTGCTCCCACCACGCGCCAGCCCAGCAAGCACAAATATAAGCTACAGAATGTCTACATAATAACGATAAGTTTACGCAAATGACGGTAGTTCAATGTTCTGATAATAATAAAATATACTGTGGCGTACACCGGCTTATCGGCCGGCCCAACGCGTAGAGGTCGCTTAAAAGACACACTTTAAAACAATGAAACGTACAGTTCGATTTCAACTTAATGGCGGCTCGGAACATGAGGCGAGTCGCTGCGCAGTATCAATTTCATGTGACAGCGGGGGTGAGGGGTGGGGTACAGCTAAAAGCTAACTGCCGAGCCGCCATTAAGTTTGAATTGATCTGTAAAAAGTGCGGTGTGCGCCTCAACGGTGCATCAAATGGGAGTCCAACTCGGCATGTGTCAGGCAAATATACCTGACGCTGAATTTATTAATATAAAGAGCTGAACCCTTCACTGAATTAATTATTTTCGACATTCTATCACGTTGATGTTGAAAAGGTTAATTGATTCTTTTCAAAAAGCTTATTTTGATTAATGAACATCGATTTTAATTAAAGGCTAATGTCGGAACGAGTAACAAGGTAATTAACCCTTCAAAACATTTTCAAATTATCTTAACATGATCATTATAAACTCTGGACTAAAATAACGCTCATATTTACTTCATGTAATTCAGAAATATATAGATTTTACTTACGACTCCAATCATTATTTTTGTTTACTGTAATTACTTAATATAATACATTTTGAGGAGCTCGTGGCTAAGTAATAACAGCCGCACGGGTTGATCCATCAGGTTAAGCTACGCTTGCCGGGGTTGGTCCGTAGATGGGTGACCATCTTTAAATAATATAGAGACTCCTCCGTGGCTCGGCAAGCACGTTAAGCCGTTGGTCCCGGCTTTCATTCGAGGATCTTTGACAGTCGTTACGGGTCGTGCCCCCCCCGAAAGTCCCCCGAAAGTCTAACAAAACCAGTCTTACCAAGGGGTATCGTATTACCCAGTTACTGGGTTATGGGGGTCAGATAGGCAGTCGGTCCATGTAAAATACTGGTATTCAGCTGAATACAGTTAGACTGGAAGCCGACCCCAACATAGTTGGGAAAAGGCTAGGCAAACTGACTTAATATATATTTTTTGGCATATAAATTTGCTGTTTTCTGATACTTGCCTGTCCCATCATAATATTTTTAACCAGATATTCTTTTAAATTGTTCCTATAGGCGGGGCGTAAAAGCATTCAACTTTTCCTAAAGAAACATCGTTGTTTAAAAGTGTATAAGGTTACTAACATTCTTAGAAAACCAGTAAAATTGGCAGACTTTCTTCTATAGAAATACAGTTCTATAGAAATCGAGTTATTACGAAAATTCTTACGACTTCTTGTTTCATGAATAACACAATAAATCCTAACTATTACACATACTAAAGTGAGTTTGTTTATTTGTTAAGCTTTCACCCTAAAACGGCTGCACGGATTTAGATGAAATTTGGCACATGCTTAGATTATGACCTGGAATAGGACTTATGATACATTTAATTTCGATATTCCCACGGGATTGAGACTTACGCGGGGGAAACCGCGGGGCGCAGCTAGTACACCTACTATAATATTTATTGTTGTTTGAACAAACAAGTAAATATTATCACGGAATCTAATATTTTTTGATTTAATAAACATAATTATAAAGACTCTTAAATAAAGGATTCAAAAATAAGTTAAACGAATTATTCAATTCGAGCTTATTAGGTAATAACGACGGTATTACACTGGATAAGAATTCCGTAAATTACCATGAATCGAGTCCCCCATCGAGGCACAAGTTGCCGATGCCGACCAATTTACCTTAAATAGACTTCGTATCCAAGTCGGCCACAGCAAACGATATTCGGTTTTGGGTTTAACACAAATCAAAAATCACCCGGGCCTTCTTCTTAGCTTCGCCGTAGTCGAGTAAAAATAACATATTTAGTCTTATTTTTGCCGCTAAAAAGAAGACGGTAAATAAGATTAGGAACATCGTTTCACAGTTAGCAAAATGGTCACTAAAAATACAGTTCACATAATTCTTCCAAATTTTATATCCCGTGAAAACATAAAAAATACGTTTTTGTGTTATCTACGTCACACATAAGTCACATTATTTTTATTTATTACTCCCAAGCCTAAGTGGTGGGCAATAAAAAAGTTCTTTTAGATTGTATACCACACACCACCCTAGAATGGGGAAAAAGGAGTACTTAGTTATTGTTTGGAAAATAAAATGGTTGAGACGAAAAACCATGTCGTAGAAAGTTGTGGAAAAAACCGTCTGGTTTATTATGGTATAATAATTTTATTGAATTAAAATGATTATAAGAGTTAAGGAAAACTGAACTTTTTATGATCACGTTCTTGTCCGTCTGTCATAGAGGTTTTTCTTGGCATTTGGCAAGCAGGGTGATAGCCCTGCAGAGAGACAATAATACGCTGATAATATTGTTATTTATAAATAATTAAATAAATCAAGTAGGGCTGTAACCTTTGATTACAAACGTTTTTAGAATCGTCTGGTAAATAACCAGACCTAGACGGTTTAACCGTCACGCAAGGTCTAGATAAACTTGGTAAGTGAACTAAGTTTCAGTGAAGTATGTCGCGATCTTATTAATAAATTAACTAGTGTTCCTGATAGCGTTATCATAGTGCTTTCCAAGAATTGTGGTAAAAAATAGATAGAAAGCAAAAACGCGATTAAATGGTTTTTCTAGTAAAACTTTACACTTCGTGTTACCACTCAGTCTGAGTCTGTCATGAACAAACTGCCTTGTCAACTGCCAAAAATACGAGGTATTCCACTTACAGCACTGATTTCAACAGCTCTTGTCCGAACCGCACCTGAACACTTCCACTAACAGCAATTTCTCAAACTTGGAGGTAGCACTTGTTTACTGTGCAATGGTTGGAAATCATAACTATTTAACACTAGTTTTTGCCCATGTCTTTGCCCGCGTAGAGGTCGGAACATATCACACGGGAACGTTCTACCGGAATAAAAAATATCCTCTTTCTAACCCTGGTCATGGTCAACCAGTGTGCCAATTTTATCGCAATCCGATCAGCGGTTAAGGCGTCAAAAGCTAACAGACGAACAGAGTTTCTTTCGCATATAAAACATAGTATCGATGTATGGATTAACTCTGTACCCTCATACATGACATAGATATTATTATTTTATCAGCCCGCACTATTACGGTAACCACGAGAGTTTTCAGTTAATGTTTAAAAATGAAATTCACGATTTTCAATTAATTCTGAACGAGAATTTTTTATTGCTCGAATATCGCCCAAGAAAGAAAGGTATTGGAACGAACAAAAAGGGGATTAATGAAAACCGATTTTTAAATGAGAATCGGGTACCTATTTTACCAATTTAATTTATCAGAAACCACTTTTAGCGTTTTAACTTCAATTCCTGTGAAGATACGAACGTTTGACGTTTATTCCAAATGAAATTTCGTATGTATGTACCTACTTACATTTTTCATGTTGCATAAAGGGCTAGTGAAATAAAAATGCCAGAAAAAAAACGTTAGTCTTTTTCCGGTTTGTCCTTTATTGGACTGGAGGCTACGTTTCCTCTACAAATAACTGTGCTTTCATTCAGTTGACAGTAAACTACAACAAACAGTAATATAATATAAAATGTCTAGGGAAATTTGAGCGTCATATTGCATTATTATGATATTTGCACTAGCAAATATCCCGAACAATTTGCATAAAGGCAATAGTTGTATGGAATAGTTTGCATGCTGTTTATCTTGTACCATGCTTTCCCAATAATAATATAGCCTCTCTCGGGGCTATAGTTGATGGAGAAGGTAAATAAACGTTATTCATTTTGTGATCTATTGACTAATATATACAGACTGTTGTTTTGATCACCTATATCGAGTTGTCATCATTAGGTGCTTTATCATGGACTCTGTGGTGCATCGGGTGTAGTTATTCTACCCGTGTTTCTTTATGAGCCCCATAAAAAGTAAAATTTCAACTTTTAGCGACGCGCGTGGCTCACCATGCCAGCAAGCTTCCTTGAGAGTTACAGGTCCAGTTTCACGGACAAAAATTAACATGACAAATTGTCAAGCCCGCGTAAGCTACATTAGCTGTTGATTAATAATCAACCAATCACAGCAGTTCAGCAGCGCACTGAGCAGACAAACTGGCCCTGAGAGTTACAGTATCTTTGCCTAGCGCCGCTCGATGACGCTTTGAGTACCGCATTGTGTGTTTCTACTTAATAATTACGTAATACATATTCAGCTGTATGATATAGTAAACAAAATCGAATTTCAGTTGTCATAGAATTACTCACTCCGCCGCCACTCCGTCAGTCTGCACTAACCCTTAGGTTCCTGTCACATGCAGGAAAACGTGAACAAGAGAGCCTGTAAGACAACCGAGGTAATTATTACCAACGATTCACTTAGTTACGTTCATGCTCATAATAAATATCGTTCGGGATTTACTTGTAGAAGATTCTGAGTTGAAGTGGTTTATATAATAAATATTTAACGCGGAATTTATTGTCAATTAATGTCAATCGATCAAGTTGCAACCTTGATCGATTGTTGAAAGCATTTAGATTACAAAATCGCTGACTTTACATTGAGATACAGATGCAGGTGACACATGTCTACGCACCGCAGGATAGAGCAGATTTTGTAATGCATATACGTACTGACAGCTGGTCATCACTTGTTTTTGAGATGCAGGTAGCGCATCACACGCGTCGCGCAAAAAAATCTGTCCCGGTTCTACAACCAGACGCAGGACACCTGTCTGCGCCGCAGCTGTGAGTACGTTCATGCATTACAAAATTTGCTCTGCCCTGCGCTGCATGGACCTGCGTCACCTGCGTCACCTGCGTCACAGCATACGCTTAGCCCTATCCTTTGAAATCTCAATGAAGTTTATAAACAAATGAATATGACGTCTTACTTTAAGGCAGCTGTTTCTTTTTGAAATACTTACAAGCTATTATGTTGTATTTTAATAGTGGAAAACATTTTTGTGGTTGCAATTAGTCAAAAAATGTTGAACTTTTTTCTAACTCATCATCTGCCTAGGCTTTCCTAACTATTTTGGGGTCAGCTTGCAGTCTAACTGGATACATCTCAATACCAGTATTTTACATGGAGCGACTGCCTATCTGACCTCCACAACCCAGTAACTGGGTGTCAGACTTTCCAGTTTCTAACGGCCCGTAACGTATGCTTCGATAAGCAATAAAAATTTACCAGCGTGAAAAAAGTGTAACTTTGTTATGTAATAAAATCATAATATCATTGCGCGCCATTTTTCCCCGTAAAGGCTCAACTGCGCCATTTAATCGAACACAAAGGGAGATTAATACCTCTGCCAGTTTGAATTCCTGGAAATTGTCCTTCCATTATGACGAAATGTATTTATTTATAATTTTAATTAACAAGTAACAGAACTAAATAATTTAGTAATGTTAGTAAACTTAACCTTACACTGCCTTAAAGATACAAGCCCAACAGCGATGGAATTAAATGAAAAAAAAAACCCTTTTTATTCCTGTAACTAGAAAAGCAGTACGCATTACTTTAAAATGGCATTTAATCAAACCTGTATTGATTTCCATTTTGCGCTCCTAAAAATATTATTTAACAGTCTACCTAATATAATCAATGTGCCTCTTTTTCCTTAACATCATATAATTCCTATTTTGCGGTCCTAAAAATACTAAATAAACAAGTACCTAACTGCGATCAACTTGGATGTAGCGCTCGCCGGCCGCTGCGGCCGCGCGGTTGGTCATAGTTCGAACCTAACCTAACCCTCTAGCTTATTTACTGCGACCAAATGTGAGAAAAGCCTAGAAAGTTAAAAAGAGTCTGGATTATTTAAAAAAGTGTGCATCATTAGAAGCACAAAACGTTTTAGAGGTTCATAAATTTAAAAAAGTGTCTATCTTAAGAAGGTCAATAAGTTTTTAGAGGTCCAGTTAAATATTTCTTTAGCAAAATTAGTTTGGTTTCATTTGTGATTTGGTCAGTTCTAAGTACCTACGTAGGTACCTACAGAAGTTATAGCCTTCAACATAATATTATCTGATATTCTGAGACCTACATAATCTTATTTGTGTGAACGTGTTCCTATCAGCGTGGAGTTTCAAACAAACTTGGTACAAGCTGGAATGAATATATCCCTGTAGACGAAGGCTCTTCTGTTTTCGAATAGCAAAAGATTTTTCATTGGTTTTTATTTTCATGAAATCTTAGGCTGCGTGCAGACCTAGTCAAAACGGTCTCCAAAAAAAAAAACAGTTTGTCAACGGTACACAAAGGTGTTTTATCTAGGTCTGTACACGTATTAGCAGATGAATATATTTTGTCCCTCGAATTTCTTTTTTTCGAATTTCTCGAGTTGTTTGTACAACTAAATAGTTTCAATATTTTCGTGACCAATAAATACCTAATGTTTTTAAGTTCTATTAAGGCAAATAAAGGCTCTAACATACTGGCGCGATTCGCCGCGGGACGCGAATTTTAAACAATTTCTGAGAAAACTTCACGGCGAACAATGCGGCGGCGTCGCGTCGCGCGGCGTATCGCCCCAGTATGTAAGAGCCTTAACCCGAATATTTGTGTTTGCGCGATTTATAAAATAGATAAAGAGAAAACGTAATTAAGAAGATGCATCTCCCTTCGGTTCAACCGAAAATTAATGTATAATTATAACGGAATGACAGTGAAATATGGTAACGATTTTATAATTCCGGCTATTAATTATACTGCAGGTACTCAGAATTTGTTGTTTTAGGTAAATAGTACCTAATGGTGACCCAGTGACAACAGGCGCTTTACTTTGTGTATTATGTATTTCATCACCACTGCTCTCAAAACGGTGAAGGAAAACATCGTGAGCAAAACGGAATTTCCTAGAACCAAAAATACGAAAACATGTGTTGTCTTCGTATTTTATGGTCCACTCTCTGAGAAAGGCGGCCTGTGTCCCACCAGTGGGAACGAACGAACGTTATAGGCTGATTATGCAGGTAAATAGTATCGAAACGACGCGGACTGTGTTTTACTAGAACGGACGCGGACTGTGTTTGATTGTTCAATACTTTGGGAAAACTAGCAAGATGAGGTAATTAATAATAACAGGAATTGTTTAGGAAGCATTCAGCCATTTAACGTTTATGAAAACAAATTACGTAACAATGTTGTGTTCACTTGAATTCAAACTGCTATAACAAATACGATTGTAACCAAATCATTGCCAAAACACAGTTATTCTGGGTTGTTATGACACGTGGAAACGTTGCTTAGTACTTACCATATAAACAACCTTATGTAGGTATGTACCATTTTACAAGATAGACGGCACGTGCCAATATAATGACTCAGTTGATTTATATAAAAGTTCTCTGGAGCATTTCAATCTTTGACTTCTATTCAAAGTGTTGTGAGTATAACACCCTTTTTTGTGAAATACTTTGAAAACATTTTATCGTCTGTATTATTTCGAATAGGTACTGAAACAAACCGACTGAGAAAGGAAAATCGAAACTCACATACAACACCTACTTTCAAAAGCTTTACTGTTGTTGTTCACAGACCAGCTTTCAGCAAGATTTACAAGAATTAATGGATAAACAATGGCGAGAACGGCTAGTCCGACGCAGTGCCAAGGAATTTAATCTCCACTCCCATTCCACCTTTGTTGACCCGGAAAAACTCCCGCAAATCCTTTTCCAGTTTCCGGGTAGAGCAGGGAAAACAGTTTAATTTGAAGGCTGCAACTATTACAGCATGTATAATTATATTTTTAAGGCAGTGAAATTAGAACATAAAAAAGGAAAAAAGAAATGAAAAGTTTGCGTAACATTTGTTGTTTGCGTGAGAAATATAAAATAATGTTATATTATTTTTGTAACACCATGATAACTAATCTGTTGGAAACATTTATACATTCAATGTTTCAATAACATTTGTTTGTGAGATACATACAAATGATATTGAAATAATACATTTTCACACAAACATTTTCTTATCAGCGTCACCTGTTTTTCCCATGAGAAAAAAACGTAAGCTTTTGTATGCACGTGTATTTTTATTAAATAATTCGATGAATAATTTTGTAGCTTAGTTAAGAACTCGTCCCATAAAAATAAATACTGAACTTAGCTTTTTTAAACATAAAAACAAAGTTGAGTTTAAAGTTCAAAATGTGTCAGTCAATTTATGTAGACTAAATAGATAAAAAATTCATTCAAAAACTTTTGGACCAGTATGTTCCGTTTATCGCACGAGTTGCGCATATATTAAACCAATTTATTTCGTTTACGGTCACACAGGATACTTTGGGCTGTCAGTGAAATACTAACCATAAGTATACTGTCCCACTACTGGACACATGTTTTCTCTCTTAATCTTGTCATTTAGAGTGTATTGCTTTTTCTGAACTCATCCAAGTCACCATATTATTATTATAACTAGAATTTTTTTTAAATACAATAAACCATTTATAACACCACCACACTCACACTCACACATACTCACACACACGATAATATTATTTAGAATTATTTTATTTTGCTCAATTTACTTTCATTTTACCTTGATAGTTCACTATCCATAACCATTTTCAAACGTGCTAAAATTACGCAACTCCAATCAACCCACTCAACCCGCATACGCGCTGCCTAGTTTGGGTACCACTGTTCAAATAACTATGTTATAAAATATATTCTAGTTACAGTAAGCATACAATTTTTTTTTTTTAACAATGGTTCATTTTTTCTTATTTAATATTATAAATTAATTATTGCGACTAGATTATTGCTAATCGAATGATTTGATCATAGCTCCGATTGTGTTTAATCTAAATATTCAAATGGAGTAATAGATCCATTACCTAAATTAATATTATCATCAATCAAATTGGCATATCGCAGTTCACTGCAGTACTGTTACTCAAAATCAACTCGAGGGAACGTAGACGGTATACAAGTAAGTAGGATATATAGCTTACCAGTACATGAAGTACGAGTATGACAGTTAGATAAGGCCATATCAATATTGAAAGACAAATTAAACCTATTTATAGTTATCTAAACATGCGGGCTCGTTGAACAGCCAATCACGACGTCCAGTTTCCGAAAAAAGAAAAAAAAGGAGGTAGGTAGGTAATGGAACAGAAACCCGATCTATTCGATTGCATGTCTCGATGTCTAACTGTGTTTTCTAACGCAAATAGCATTGATTTCTGGATTGATTGAAGTGGATGTTTGGATTATTGATTAGTAGTAATGTATTCATTTCGATTCGAATAAGAACAAAGAAAGAAAGAAATTACGTTAATTTGCAGCAAACATGACGCTAAGAAAGGACAATTACACGAAAAATAACAAATTGGGGGAAAATAAGCGTCAAATTCACGCAAAATGGCCATCGCTCAGCATAGTGCTGCCACCTGCGACCCTATGCAAGGCAGAGCCCCAGCGCTGGTTTTCAGTGACAGCCGGCGTTGACATGATGACTTCAATCGGTGCAGCATATAGTAAAATATTATATACTAAAATGAAGATCGTTCTCTTCCATGTTACGAAATATTGTACGTGCAGTAGGCCTCATGTCAGTGGTCACTAACGCATTTTAAAGAAACCCTGAACTACAGGCAGGCATACCTAAATAGCCCAAATAATTGCCAAACTTAAGTAGTACCTAGTGGGCAGGGCTCATTGAAAAGAACAGATGGGCTATGGCGCTGAAAGGTTCTGGAGTGGCGACCGCGTAATGGAAGACTTAGCGTTGGGAGGCATCCCATAAAGTGGACCAATGACCTGGTGAAGGCCGTTGGAATCCGCTGGATGTCAAAGTGTTACCGATGACGTGCGATCTAAGCTAAAATTCAGCCCTCATCAACCCTGCCCTTTCTGAGCATAATGCTAACGTTCATCTATCATGTTTTTATCCGTCTGCTGTTGTTACCTATTATTAAATACTCTGGAATTTTTAATCTAAATTTACTTAGCACGTGAATTTTTGGCTTATATTTTGCTCCTAGATACCCTTTTTTTACAGTTCCTAGGTATATAAGGATTTATTGCTTACTAAAATGAGCTCACAACGTTTCATCTAGTGTGATGGTGATTAAGATTTATCATCTAGATATATCCATATGTGCTGTATTTGATAAATTGACAATAATTTCGCAGCCCGTTTCTTTATTACACCAACCTTTTATTCTAGCTTGATTGATGGAGCAATATGTTCTTGTTAACACCAAAAAATAAAGGAAGATATGGTAGACATGAATATAATG
This sequence comes from Lithophane socia, assembly GCA_947522985.1. NCBI lineage: Eukaryota > Metazoa > Arthropoda > Insecta > Lepidoptera > Noctuidae > Lithophane > Lithophane socia. The sequence continues at coordinate 8,025,219 of OX383267.1, forward strand.
TATATTATATTTTTTGATATACTCTGTATTTTGACTGCCTAGTGGTCACAAGATCAACTGTTGAGCTTGGATTCTGGGTTCGATTCCTATACGGGCAGAGTGTTCTTCAGCCATGTGATTGTAGGCTCGCTTCCTATAAGGTTTGCTCGACCTCGAAATATTATAGCCTTTAACCTTCCTCAATAAATGGAATATCCAATACAAAATATATTTTTTCAATTCCAACCAGTAGTTCCTGAGATTAGCGCGTTCAAACAAACAAATTCTTCAGCTTTATAATATTATATTTTATATTATGTATTTTTTTACTAACTGACTAACGGACTACATAGTTTTTTTTTGCCTAGGCATCATTCCTATTCCCAGTAAATTGAAGATAGAATATGGATGAAACTATCTAACTGTCATAGACATATTATAGACCTTGTCTTTTTAAAACGTGCAAGAGACATTCAACCTTAGGATCACCCTAAGGTTGAATGTCACTTGCACGTCTTGCACCAAGCAAGCACAAGGTCGGCTGTACATAGAATTCAAATATAACTAAAAAATGCGGGTGTACTATAATAAGTATAATAGAATCTGGCTATCCCATCGGAGAATACAGGCATAATGGTATACGTTCAACCTTAGGGTGAAGGTCCCATGTCACCGCAGCGCACCGGCGCCGCTCCAGAACCGCGTAGATTTTGCATTTTCACGCTGAGATGTTCTGGAATTTTTACATCTTGCAATCTGGTGCAGGTGAGGCGCATGGGTGATATTCATTCGATACACAAATATGCGGTTTGGCGCCGTTGCGGCGCCGGCGTCATGTACAGGAAGACCCAGGTCACTGTAGTTTAATTACGAAATCTCGCTGATCAATCCTCCCACGTTTTATTTATAAAGAAGCTTAGTTTTTGTTCATTATTGAGAAGAGTTTGAAAACTAAAACTTCGCTCAGTCTGTGCCTCAAGATAATTAGTTAGTTACTTTTTTCTTTCTTTATTCTCACTGGTACCTCTAACCAGCTGGGTCTATCGTTCTCTTTAGTAACTACACTTGAAAATTATTATTTTCTACGAGGATCAAGTTTATCTAGATAGATTCTTAAAATCATTTTCAATAACGGTCGATAAGACAAGGCATCATGATGAAAATGTTCTGATATGCAAAATGAAAAGCTGCCTTTTTTATTTTCGAAAATCTTTTTTTTTATTTTTTTATTATTATTTACGTACACACAGTAAAATACATAGAGATACGACATAATTATAATATGAGTATTTAATTGACATTTTTCTATTCAAATATTAGGTATGTTTTGTATCTATGTACCTCTAAAGTTGATTTCTTCAAAGTCGTGGTGGTAACCACGTCGCAGGTTTTAATATCATTTGTGCAATTGTGGTCACGGAAATTGTACTCTAAATTAGATTTCCTGATTTTTCATCTGTTTTGACATCTCATTATTTTGATATACCATTTGATTTCCAAGCGAATTTCTAGAATGGTAATTATTAAATTTAAGTTCTGTCTATTTTTAGATACCTACTTAATTATATATATCTTCTACACAAATTATAAATTAAAGTCACTTTTTGTGTCTGTCTGTCTTCCTGACCGCATTGTTCTAAACTACGCAAAAGGTTTTGATGCGGATTTTTTCACCATCATTTTGAAAATTTAATTCGGAAAGTTTATGTGTTCTTTAAATAAATATAATATTACACTTACTTAAAATAAAGATTTCTTTATTTTAAGTAATTTAAGTTTTGTCAATTCGATAAAATCATGTGAAGCAGGGGCAAGTCGCTAGTATTATTATAAAATATAGATATAAAAAGCGTCTGAACTGATCTTTTCTGGACGAGTGTAAAACTGCAATTTAATTTACGATGAAGTCTACATAGACAAAATGTACAACAATTTCTAAACTTTGTGGACTTATTTACATTATTTTGCTAGCAGTTTTTCTCTTTTATTTATTATTAGTTTCATTGTTTTTTAATTTTAAGTTTCAGTATTTTTAACCTTCTTTATAAACCTATTCTTCGGTGACCTACTGCCAAGATAATGCAAATGCTTTTCTTTCCACAAGATCTTGAAACTATATTCCGTCGTTCTTTTGTTTTATATCAGAGCGCCATGTCTGATTGAATTTTAAAGTAGAACAGCTGTTGTAACCCACTTTATAGCTACTACTCACATACAGTAGTCGGTACCTCTATAGCAAAAGTCGGTACGGAATAAAACTACTTTCTAGATATTGGGTAATGGTATGCAAACTTGATGGCAATAGGCGTCCTTATAAAGATGCTGTATTATTCTGACTAGCTGACTAATTCATCATCTACCTAGCCTTTTCCCAACTATGTTGGGGTCGGCTTCCAGTCTAACCGGATGCAGCTGAATACCAGTATTTTACATGGAGCGACTGCCTATCTGACCTCCACAACCCAGTAACTGGGTAATACGATTCCCCTTGGTTAGACTGGTTGTCAGACTTTCGTGCTTCTGACGACTCGTAACGACTGTCAAAGATCCACAAATGACAGCCGGGACCAACGGCTTAACGTGCTTTCCGAGGCACGGAGGAATCTCGATATGTGAAAATGGTCACCCATCCACGGACCAACCCCGGCAAGCGTAGCTTAACCTGATGGATCGACCCGAGCGGCTGTTATAACTTAGCCACGAGCTCTTCTAGCTGACTAATTCACAATAAGAATTTTGTGTACAATCCAAAAGCACTTTGGCTTTTGTAATGATTCGATTTTTTTTAGGTAAATCCTATTGGTATTACATGAAATTAAATTAAACAAACAACCAAAGCAAACAAACATGTAAAGTAATGGGACCATGTTAAAACAACAAAACACAAGTAACATAACAATCAAAAGGGATTTCACTTTGAGACAAATAATGCAGTCACGTTCATCATCTGCCGAGCCTTTTCCCAACTATGTTAGGGTCGGCTTCCAGTCTAACCGGATGCAGCTGAATACCAGTATTTTACATGGAGCGACTGCCTATCTGACCTCCACAACCCAGTAACTGGGTAATACGATTCCCCTTGGTTAGACTGGTTGTCAGACTTTCGTGCTTCTGACGACTCGTAACGACTGTCAAAGATCCACAAATGACAGCCGGGACCAACGGCTTAACGTGCTTTCCGAGGCACGGAGGAGTCTCGATATGTGAAAATGGTCACCCATCCACGGACCAACCCCGGAAAGCGTAGCTTAACCTGATGGATCGACCCGAGCGGCTGTTATAACTTAGCCACGAGCTCTTCTAGCTGACTAATACACAATAAGAATTTTGTGGACAATCCAAAAGCACTTTGGCTTTTGTAATGATTCGATTTTTTTTAGGTAAATCCTATTGGTATTACATGAAATTAAATTAAACAAACAACCAAAGCAAACAAACATGTAAAGTAATGGGACCATGTTAAAATAACAAAACACAAGTAACATAACAATCAAAAGGGATTTCACTTTGAGACAAATAATGCAGTCACGTTCATCATCTGCCGAGCCTTTTCCCAACTATGTTGGGGTCGGCTTCCAGTCTAACCGGATGCAGCTGAATACCAGTATTTTACATGGAGCGACTGCCTATCTGACCTCCACAACCCAGTAACTGGGTAATACGATACCCCTTGGTAAGACTGGTTGTCAGACTTTCGAGCTTCTGACGACCCGTAACGACTGTCAAAGATCCACAAATGACAGCCGGGACCAACGGCTTAACGTGCTTTCCGAGGCACGGAGGAGTCTCAATATGTAAAGATGGTCACCCATCCACGGACCAACCCCGGCAAGCGTAGCTTAACCTGATGGATCGACCCGTGCGGCTGTTATTACTTAGCCACGAGCTCGTCACATTCACGTTACCTACCTAAATGTGAAGGACCTTACCTAACCACAAATCCACACAGTAAATTTGACACATTCTTGTCTAAAATGACTTCTGTAATCAGCGCCACACTGAAACACGAAGTTATTGCTTTTGCTGCGCTCGCAATCAATGGTACCTAATAACTACACGTTTCGTGTGTGAAGTGACTACTCTACCCCCGAAATGTCATAGTGCATAGGGACACTGTTTCATTTTAGATTCATATAACCCTAATGGAATATAAGAAATCGATAATCCTATACATTAACCGCCTTACTAATAAGCGTTGTATAGTGCCTGTATAGTTACACAACGTTTTGTGTTCTTCTTTCAAAAGTAATTTGACTTTTGAAAGAAGAAGACAAAGCGTTGTGTAACTATACAGGCGCTATACAACGTTTATTAGAAAGTAAATATAACCTTACAGCTACGTAAAGGTCGGATAGAAACTTAAGGCTGTATTCCCTTATGCTTCATTTTAGCGGTTTTGAGATCACTTAAGATCCCATGTAATGGCATCTTTGGGCACTTACTAGATGAATATTAAGGAGAAATTATATAGGAGGCCCTGCTCTGTTGCCTGTTGAGTCGTATCAGTTACTAAGTAGGTATAATTATTTTCTTGTCGAACAAAAAAGATGTTGTTATGTCTATCTGTAAGCCCTATTTTAATAATTAGATTTTATTATTTAAAATTAAACAAACTACAATTATAATATTCTAATATTATAGACAAATGTGTATCATAGTATATTATAAATAATTAGTAGTAATTAGTATAAGTTTGTTGGTAGTAATGAAATAAAACTTTTAGAGTGTGAGTTACAAGAGAAGATAATATTATTTTAAATTCGCTAAGATTAGCGATGTACATCTAGGGACTCGCAAATGGATCCCAACTTAATTATATCAAATTAATGCTAATTTTAAATAAATTAAATTAATAATTAATAAAATAATAATCTTAAGCTATTTAAGAGTAGGTGGAAGTAGGCGTGAGTTTATATACATATACCTATGTATGTATAACATAGGTACAGTTCGATTCAAACTTAATGGCGGCTCGGAACATGAGGCGAGTCGCTGCGCAGTAACAATTTCATGTGACAGCGGGGGTGAGGGGTGGGGTACTGCGCAGCTAAAAGCTAACTTCCGAGCCGCCATTAAGTTTGAATCGATCTGTATATGTATATAAACTCACGCCTACTTCCCATGGGGGCAGAAACTACAGAACGCCACCTGCTACGATTCCTACATACTCCTTATGCTTTATTTACGTTTAAGGCTGTACCCTACCTCAAATTGCTTAGCATGATCCTCCGTTAATACATCTGCACCTATACCACGACGTATTAAAGCCACAATTTTTCTAATGTTAGTGAGAGACGGAGCTATACAAGGCCGCTAGCACCATCCTTTTTTCGCAGTGGAATATGATGGCATTAATAACGGGTGACTCATTTAGAGGTACTTTTTCATCTATGGATTTGTTGACAGATAAAGCGTCAGTCGTGTTATTCTATCATGGTATTTTTGTTCAGTAAAGTTTGACATTTCATCATGGAAAGACTTAGGCTGACACAGCGTCTACAAATTATTCAGCTGTATTACGAAAATCAGCTCTCTACGAGGAATGTGTTTCGTGCACTTAGAGCAACTTATGGTCCACATAATCGGCCTACCGAACGCACGATTCGCTATACGATCGAAAAGTTTGAAAGCCAATTTACATTATTAGATAATACACGACCAAATAGACCACATCCAGCACGTAGTGAAAAAAATATTGCGGCGGTAGCTGAAAGTGTACGCGACAGTAAGTTGCTCTAAGTGCACGAAACACATTCCTCGTAGAGAGCTGATTTTCGTAATACAGCTGAATAATTTGTAGACGCTGTGTCGGCCTAAGTCTTTCCATGATGAAATGTCAAACTATACTGAACAAAAATACCATGATAGAATAACACGACTGACGCTTTATCTGTCAACAAATCCATAGATAAAAAAGTACCTCTAAATGAATCACCCGTTACTTCATAGTCAGCCCTCTGGTCATACACGCACACTGGCTGCGAATACTGCGCACCTGGCCTTTCCGAAGAACATCACCAATAAGGTCACTAGTAGGTTGAAGTAAGAAACAATACAATTAAGACTCTGACCCTAATTGTTGAGTTTTTGTGCTAGAACTAGTTTTACTATGGGTAAAACAACAGCTGGCCGGGTAATTCCTACAATTTATTACCCAAAAATACTCAAAGAAAATGTACAGCCTTACGTTTATATCACGCAACTACATATAGAATAAGGAACACTGAAACAATAGAAACAACAAACGTCAAAGGATGAATCGAAAGCCAATAAACGTACGTCTTTGAATAGTAATAGTCAATAAAAGTCATATAAATACAGTTTGTGCCAATACTAGATTAGTTATGAGTCGTATGTAGCAAACAGCTAAAGAAAACGTAGCTCGTCTATTATAGATTATATCAACAAGTAGGTAAACTTGCCCAAACTAACATCATTATATGAACTTTTCGATTATAAACCCAATCATCATCATCTGCCTAGCCTTTTCCCAACTATGTTGGGGTTGGCTTCCAGTCTAACCTGATGCAGCTGAATAACAGGATTTTACATGAAGCGGCTGCCTCTCTGACCTCCACAACGGTAACACGATACCCCTTGGTAGGACTGGTTGTCAGACTTTCGGGCGTTTTCAAGTCCCGTAACGACTGTCAAAGATCCACAAATGACAGCCGAGACCAACGGTTTACGGGCTTTCCGAGGAACGGAGGAGTCTCGGTATGTAAAGATGAACACCCATCCACGGACCAACCCCGGCAAGCGTAGCTTAACTTGATATATCGACCCGTGTGGCTGTTATTACGTAGCCACAAGCTCCTCTAAATACCAATCAAATAACTCAATCAAGGTAAAATATTTTGATGATTGGTGTGACGTCAATTTCGATTCCAAATCATAACATAACCACGCCTGTAATCCCCGAAGGGTTAGGCAGAGGTGTACTCTACTGTATATCTACATATGCCCAGTTTTGTGAAAATGTAATGAATCATTTATGTATATGGAGGCATAGTGTCAGCAACCGGGCATAAATCCAGACTTATTTTAATTTTCTAATAGAAGAACTCATGCACCATCAAACACAGCCAATTTTCCATCGAAACGAATGAAAAAAATGCATTTAAAATACGAAAAGAACGTGAAAAAACGCGATACGAAACATTAGTTATTCAAAAATTATACAACTATTACCTATGAATATGTATGATAATTATATTGTCAAGTTGAACCGAGTTACTATAGACATTAAGTTCCTCTAAATTCATGAATATGTAACAAAGTGGTTGTTGTCGGAGGTTGTACTCAATTATAATATTCCACTTATTTGGGATGAACACGGTGAATACATATGGGACAAAAAACAAATAATATGCAAACTATTTGTATACGTTCGGTAAAGCTTGGATTCATAGTCTAATTGGTTTTAGGGTCATACATAATAGGTAAACAAATATGTTTAGATTTGATATTTTAAATTTTAATGACAGCTAAGGATGTTCAGATAACCTAAATGAAGCTAAGAAAAACGTCGTCTATTTTTTTCTTTGTAAAATAGATGTCATTAAAATCTAAAATATCCAATTGAATTTAAAATACAATTCAAGACAGCTGTAAAAATTAAATACATCTTTCTCAGAAATCTGTTCAACTCACTATTACAATGAACCTAATCTATATTGCTGAGACCAAATTAAAGCTGCCTCGAGGCAAGTACTCTCTCCTTGAGGCTGCCGTTAACTGAGGCATTAAATGGCCACTTCAGCAGCTTTGCAATAAATCGAGGCAGACGTCCGTTTATCATTTACCACGGCCCCAAGCACATGGAAAGTGGAAGCCATTTAAGCATTGTTATGGATAATCTTTAGGAGATGAGTAGGTTGTTTTAAAGAAATAACTTATATAATATAAAATATAAAAAATCTACTTACCGACTTAAAATACTTAATAATTATTATTATGTACAAGTATATTAAAGAAAGGGGGGGGGGGAAATGATCATAGAGCAGTGGGCTGGCCTATTTTTTGGCCAAAGAATCAGCATTGCTATACAACGTGGCAATGCTGCCAGCCTTTTGGGCACTTTTCCTGTTGACAGCGATGCAGACAAATTTTTTGATGTCGTTTGAACATTTCCCCCCGTTTCTTTATATACATGAAATAACTGAGTTTTTTTGTGGCATTCGTGCATTTCGCATAGTCCACGTTGTTTAAGTATTGTAAGACTAATGTCAAATAATAATACACTCAATTTCTTTGTTTCAGATTAGCAAAGAAGTTGAAGACGCATGACGAAACATGGACAGCGCAGGCAACAATACCACATTATATGACGATGACGCGTTATACCCGAGCGAATTGGCTCTTCACAGAGAATTTAGTTCGGCTGAATCCGTTCTTACAAGTTACACCATATGGTCCACAGAAAAATGTTTGGAAACATTTATTTTTAATGGCACACATGCCGATGAGTTTACGAATAACATTTTCGTATACAATGGCACTCAAGTCATGTGTTTGGATCATGCCCCAATTTTAACTAAAAGCACTCTTATCAGAGCCAGCGTGCTCTCTGCTATGGCTGTGTTATCATTCTTTGGTAATTTGGCAACGATTATAAGTATACAGAGAGGTAAAAGAGGTCGTGGAAGAGCGAGACCGTCTTGGACAGCGATATACAGTTTGATATTCCAACTGAGTATAGCCGACTTGTTGGTGACTGTTTTTTGCATCGCTGGCGAAGCGGCGTGGTCCTTTACGGTGCAGTGGTATGCCGGGAATATAGCATGCAAATTGTTTAAGTTCCTGCAAATGTTTGCTTTGTACCTCAGTACTTTTATACTCGTGCTTATTGGAGTGGACAGATGGCTCGCTGTGAAGTATCCTATGCGAAGTATGGCGACTGCGACGAGGAGTGGAAGACTTGTAATTATCGCGTGGGTGTTGAGTCTCGTCCTAAGCGTGCCACAGGTCAGTGATCATTAATAGCTTTCACGAAGTTTCTAGCGACACTTTTTTTGTTCTCCAGTAATAAATTATAGAGATAAAGTATACAAAAGTAAAGATGCTGACTTAAATGTCAAGTTAGAGGCTGCTTAACTTTGCCCACACTTTGATATGCGGAGCAATTAAAACTTGGGTCTGACACATAATTATTGCAGAGCAGGCAAGATTAAAGCGAAACTTGCGAGACAAAGTTTATTATCTTACACACATAAATATTTTAGACGTGTGTAATACAAAAGCTGTCGTTCCAAAAATATATTGTGTATTGGGATCGGAGTCAAAGAAACGTGATTTATTGAGTGGAGCCTGAAGCCAACCGCACAAAATTGATAACAATTTAACATTGACAGCGCCTGTATTTCGTTGTAATAAGGGTGATTTTCGTAGTGTACGTGTTACCACTGATGTGCGGTTGGCTGTATCTATTACATTTACACATTTAAGATTAATCTTCAGTTTTTTGGAAGAGTGTGCTTGAGTGGTTAGCTGAATTTGATTCAAGCTCTATTTGTGCATAAATTTTCATAGTTAAAGTGGTTGGCAGAGGTTCAGGTTGCATAATAATTTTGAGCCTAACTTGTGCTGTACACAATCCATCAACAAATACACCTGAAATATTCATTGATGCGCAATATCAGGGCAGCAATTTTTCATTTAGTAAATGAACCTCCGTTAATTCAGTCGGTGTAAAATTGTTTATATTTTGATTTATTGATAAAAATATTTACCGTCGTTGTCTATTTAAGTTACATGATTCATTGATTCTCAAACACAGATTTATGAGTAGGTATTATTTTCATTTATAAGGAAAATCCCCTTTTGTAGTAGAAGTATGCTTTGCCTTCATACTATGTCTGCCAAACAATATTCTGTGTGAGTTATATTCTTGAATGAAAAGAAACAAAACATTATTATTGAAAATAGTACTGTACGGAGTAAATAGACTTTTGTAATGCGAAGGGCATAAAAGTGACATTACAAACAGCTGTTTCAACTTTGGAATATTTAATTTTACTATTGAAATACAAGAGCATTGTTTTTCAATGCTACACAGAATTTGGCAAAGAATTAAATCGTTAGATTTTCCCTTACCGTACCTACTTATGTCCCGCGAAATGTGTCAATATTAAGAAGAGTGAGTTCACATGTGAGTTTGCATGGTGACTGCAACATTGTGTGTCAGAGGTGCCAAAACGAAATATAAATGTCACCATCTTTTGACGCGGTGGGTGAATCTATCGATTTAAATCTTTGGAATTTGGCACAAATTTTACAAACATTTTAAACGTAGGCTAGGCGACGCGGCTACGATTTGACACGCGTCGAAAGAATTAAATCTTTTTAGCCTTGACGTGAGCACTCTGTTCACTGTTTGGTTGGTGTAATAATAAATTATCATCCATTTTGTTTAGAATTATGTAAGCAGTACGAGAGTTTTCTCATTCAACTGAGCCAAATTAAAAAAAATAAAATAAACAAAATTGTTCTATACTTATAGATTACAGAAAAACCTCAAAGAAGTATATGGTCTTAAAATAACATGGTAAGTGTCCCAATATTGTGCGTACAACCCTATATTTGCAGTTGGAAGGTCTGGGAGAACATGTTTTTTATCTACAATGTTACATAAAGTTTGTTCTTGGGATAAATTCATCCCAACTACGGAATCCTTCATTTTCTTTTGTAGGAATCCGTAACAATAGCTCGTATACGTTATGAAATACTCAACAATGGATGTCAATGGGCTCATTATTTTGAGAATGAGTGTATGTATTATCCCTACATGAGAAGATCTCATAATTAAGTACAAGCACTTACAGATTATTATTTACAAAAACTAGGTAGTGTAGGTATGTATAATACTAACCTAACCTAATGTTGCCTTTAATTACATCACCTATACCTAGTTAATTCTAATTTACTGTAAAACCACAGACTATGGTATACGAAATGAAATACATATTAATCCTGGTAACTATTGGATTATCGTGTAGTGGTACTACACGTGTATGTACCACACGCTATTCAAGCGCTTTCTATATTATATTCATGTCAGTAGGTATGAACTACCAATCTCTTTAACTTAGCACTGCATAACTCTAGGGAGAGTAGGGAGTAGGGAGACTAGGGAGACTCCGAGGTATCTGGCTTAGGACGAACGCGTGGAGTAAAATTAACGCAAAGAACGATTTTTGGATCGGAAATGCAATTATCCTATAGCATTTTGGTTAAAAATGCAGCAAGCAGAAATATATACGACCCGTAGATAGGAATAAAGACTATCGAAAGTCGCCAAGCGGTTGGTCGACTCTTCACATTGGCTTATTTTTTGGTCTAAGAATCAGCAATTTCATACTAAGTGCCAATACTGCCAGCCTTCTTAAGTTAAAAAAAATAAAGGAGTTATATTCTTAAAATTAAAAATAAATACTTATTGCCACCAACTGAATGAGATTGTTTATAGTACCTACTAGTGTAAGTGTAAGCGTATTTATTTGTATAGTTATTTAGTTAATCATGTAAAAAAAAAGTTGTCTGTTAGCATAAATAAGTAAATATTTTTCTGAAATTGGTAGTATACTCTACGAGAGGATTAAATAATAGTTTTTGAGTGCCTTAAAATTCCTAATGAAGTTTAAAATTAAATAAATTATATTGTGTGTGAAACGAGTATTCTCAATTTTAAAATCGATTAGGTACGTTACGGTAACTTACTCGGTCGTTGCGGTACTCCACCCGTTTGCGCTAAGCATCAGTTGAAGGAGATTTTGTCTCAGTGCAGGGTAATAAACATTTAATAAAGTAGTTTTATTTATAGGAAAAGATATCCAACGGTCTGTAGGAAATTGCTTTTAGGGATAAGACCGCTTTAAGTAGGTATCAACGGTGCAATGTTTGTTTGCGTTTTCTTTCCTTGATCTTTTTACTGTTAAAGACAAAAAAAACCTTTTTATTTATTCTCACTACTTTTGTAATGGTTCAGGATGTTTTTGAAAACTATGTTGGGTAATATAGGAAGATAAAAACATCTAGGTAGATATATAAATAAAAATTACATACTGGTCGTTGAAAGCACTTGAGACGGGCTGGACTGATCTAGCTATTTTTTTTTATTTTAAAATGTTTGTAACAGGCCGAAAAAGAAAAAAAATGGAAAAGTGTCCCGGAAAATGTTCAAATTCGGGAAAAACTGAACGACCTTTTTTGTATGGGATTTTTGTACGAACTGTTGAAATTGAGACAGGACAAAGTCTTTCGGGATAGCTAGTTTCTACAACTGATAATTCCAAAGGATAACCACGTTGGAGAAATTCATCATGATGTTTTACCTACGTAATACCGAGAAACCACAAATCAAACCCCAGATAAGATACGCCACCAATATCTAAGTAGGTAGGTACACTATGTTATTTATCCGCAATCCCTCAGCCCGTTGGTTATATCTATTACTGCCCCATGTAGAAAATTGGATCGAAAATCACAATGTTATAGCTACCTAGGAATCAAGATTAATTTTAGATTTAATCTGATTTAATTGGTCGAATATCGAAAATGTTTAAATGGAAGATTGGACCCATATTGTAAAACCTAAGTATTTAATTAATTAATTGTATATTTTATTACTATCGCAAACGATTTAAAAACCATCTGCCACAATTTTTGTACGAAACAGAAAACAATCGCTCTATCAAAAAGGCGAAAATAAAATCCAATAGAAATTGAACTCTTTATTGACATACATAAAACCCGAATGCCTTTTATTGGTGACATAATAAACCGAACATCACAGTACTAAATAAAACTCGATTCAAGCCAATAAAAAGAAATCATAAATTCTCTTCTCGCTTGCTCTTCGTCCCAATCAATATGTTCTCTTGTAAAGGCTGTCGTACACACTACGATACGTCATTATAGGGTTTAAGTGACATCGACGCGCAAACTGTTACCATTCAGTACGTCTAGACTCACGTACACCCTCCCAACGTAGGTTAACGTTCTGAAATGCTGTTTAATTGGAGCCCCAAAAATTCTCTAGGGCTAGAATTTGTTGCAAAACAAATAAAAACTATTTCGATGGGTACCTTAGCGTAAAATAATGATTTCAGCAATAAAGTTTTGTATTCCAACAATGTTGTTGATCCACGTTGTGCCTGTAAAATCGTGTACCGTCTACGTTAAGCCATTCATACTACGCAGTTTATTGGATGTTTATAAATTCTGTATTTAGTCAGCTGTTTCGCCTTTGTTTCGCTAAAATTGCTTCCATTTTAGTCTCTAGTTAAAATCATGTAAGTACATAATGTATAATTAAAACAATGCGTAATAAGTACGATATTATAAAACTACCCGTAGATTTAAATATTCCCGCTATAACAAAAAGTTTATCAATGCGGTCAAACAGCTTTGCGAATATTATAAAGCTAAGTTACAATATTAAATGCGAATAAAGATATTATGCCTTCATGCTATTTTAGTATTAATAATTGAAAATATTCTAATTTAATAAAAAGAGAAATGACTAAGAAGCCGAACGCGGTCGATGCGTAAAGTGAAGATAGTTAAAAGATACACGCACTAAGGCCTCTGTTGCGGCCCGCCGTCGCTAGATGGCGCCCTACGGCACGACTTGCCACCGCTGTGTCTGCGTACCTATAGAGGAACAGGGTGTAAAGTTCACTTATGCTCTATAAAAAAGGGAGGATCCTCCGACCAGACTGCTTGCGCGATGCTGGATTTTCCGTGACATCAGTGCGATGCGTAGTTTGAATGTGGCGTTGTAGATGCCATCCCATCACATACTCTTGCCACTCTTCAACCTCCCCGCAAGCCTACGTCCATTTAGTCAAAGCCTTGACATGCACACTTCACAGCGAGCGGCTGCAGCCGTAACACTTCAGAATTTTACTTGTAAGTGACACTTTCGTCAGGAAAACGATTTTTGGTTAGTGTTATTTTAGTATAACTGAACAAACACTCAAGAACACTTAAGGGCTGTTATCTTATACCCAAACAAATGTTATGACACAGCTAAAGTATTTTAGAGGACATAAAAATATCTCTCCATCCGTAGGGTAAACAAAAAAACCCGTTCTAACATAACTGCAACTTCTTCGAGGAAAATCTCAATTGCTTTCCCTAAACAAACTATAAATATTAAAAATTATTTATAGCATATATTATTTACGATCACATCGTTAATAAATACTGGTTCTATGCTGTTATAAAAAACAGGATGGTCCTTTAAAAGTCGGTATGCCCGGTACGTTAATCTGCGGGCGTCGGCATAATTTGTTTTTGGCGACGCCAAGCATTTTCGAAACTACTTCCTAAGAACTTTTAAATGCGTTCGCAGTTTTTTCTGATAGATGTTTATTCAGTTTATAAAGCTGATGCCCGCGGCTTCACCCGCGTGGATGTCGGTTATTATATACTAAAACCTTCCTCGAGAACCACTCTATCCATTGGTGAAAACAACAAGAAAATCGGTGCACTAGTTTTTGAGTATATCGTGAACAAACAGCTAGACAGTCAGACAGACAGACGCGGCGGAGGACTTTGTTTTATATAATATACTAGCTGCGCCCCGCAGTTTCACCAGCGAAACTCTCGATCCCGTGGTAATATTGGGATAAAAAGTATCCTATCTCCTATATTCCAGGTCATGGTCTACCCCTGTGCCAAATTTCATCGAAATCCGTTCAGCCTTTTTAGCGTGAAAGCGTAACAAACAAACAAACTCACTTTCGCATTTATAATATTAGAAGATTAGGATTTGGGATAGTGATAATAAGTGACTCAGACTAGGTAGTAGTAGGTAGGCATATATATATATTTTTTTTTTATAGCCTATTGTGTGTCCCACTGCTGGGCAACGGCCTCCCCTTTTTCCTTCCAAAGCTCTCTATTTTGTGCGATTTCTGGCCATGTTGGCCCCGCAAACATTATTAGATCGTCACACCACCTTCGCCGCGGTCTACCTCGACGGTATATTAATAAATATATAATAATTAAAAATTAATAAATAAAGGTATAATTAAAAAAAAAAAAAAAATGGTATATTCATATTATTATTATGATAGTTGTGAATCAGTTGACTTGGTGTCCTTGATGATTTTCATGGAAAAACTTGCGTATCCGGCAATAATTTATAACAATAGAAGCAATGAAGAAACAGTTGTATAAAGGTATAAACACCTGTTAATGTTCTTGATTCAGGAATGGTATGCGTAAACAGACGAGCGGTAACTTTACATGATGATCAGATATTCGTGAAATTATGGACTGCGCAATAAATCTTCACCTGTATTGATTCTGGCAGCAGTAACATATATTAGTATCGTTAGCAATTTTTCACGTACAACACGCCAAAGCGTTAACAAAATACCTATCATATTTATTATCAATTCTATAGTGTTATAAAAAAATGGTCGCGAATTAAGATGCCTGCGTTGATAGTAGTTTTAAAGACTGGTGCGCACAGTACGAGTACCACCATTGAATAAATGAAAATGTTCCTTAGTTCCCCGTAGAAGACTGGATAGCATCACTCTTCGGTATTTCTAGAATATGAAAAAACAAACATTATTTACTGGTAGCCCATTATCATCACCAAAACTTATTGGACAAATTGTGACAAAAAAGTTTCTCTGTACCTTTTTCCATAGGTCGAGTAAAAATAAGATAATTAGATTTAAAATTGAATTAATCAGCCCTTGCAAATCAAATAGTAGCAGGCATGGTCTTGATTGCAGTTAAAAATTAGTTTTGAAATCATATAAACGCACTTCGGTGCGAGGCAAACAGTAGGTTTGTGTGTCATGGAAACCAATTTTATTACAAAGAAAAAGGAGTGGGGTAATTCCGTTCACGGGATATTTGGATCTCAGCGCTGACATTTTTATAGAAAATAAAAAAAGGTTGTATGGTTGCTTTTTTGTTATCATTTTGAATAAAAGGAGATTTAGGAAAATTATTTGCGTCCCAAAAAAGGTAAATAGGCGAGTTAAACTTTACTGTATTCGTTTCGGTATTGTAATTTTAAAAGATTTTTATAAAATTACTGTTGAGGCATGTTTTATTTGTTAGGTACAAATAAAAGTAACCTGCATTTTTTCCTAGAGATACGGGATTGTTCTTTATACGATAAACACTAATTTCAACTACATTAATTATCAATTTAACATGAGGTCTAGTCTAGAAAACTTTGTATTTATAGCCCGTGATGATTAATTCTGCGAAAGCGAGATTTTAGCAGAAAATTCTCCATTTTGAAATACAAAATGTAGAATTTCAGCTAAAATCTCGCTTTCCTTTTCGAGAATTGTGAAAATTCTAATGAATTCAGATAAGAAAATCGTAGGTGTATTTCCATTTTGAGAACTTTATGAAGACTTACATACGAATATTATTAAACTTTTCGAAAAAATAAAATGAAATTCAGAAAATAAATAGCATATTATATACCATTCCCCCTCTAAAAACTCTCACTGTTTTGGTGTTTGAATTTAGAACACACCAATATTATTATTCGAACTCCATCTCAATGTACAAACTCCTATTTGATTTTCGAACAGAAGTTTAGCATTAGAATAAAAACTATTTTGTGTTCTTTGCTGTCATTAATAAATTGGCGCTATTTTAAATATTGTAAGTTGTACGAACAAAAAGTTTTGCGTTACTTAATAATAAATCCATTGAAAATGTATTCAAGTGATGAAGATGTGTTAACACCAGAGTTTATGAAAGAAAGGGCGGCCGATATAGTAGAAAACTTGCTACCCAACAAATCACAGCTGGTTTACATCAAAACCTACGATGAGTTTTGCAAATGGAAAAATGAAAATCAAGCTTCTGGCACATTTTCAGTCTGTTTTCCTAACTAATTTTAATGAGTTGTCGAAGAAAAAGAAGTCATCGACATTATGGAGTATGTATTCTATGCTACGGTGTAGGTTCTATAAAGCCAAGGCATAACATTGACATAACAACATATTCGAAGTTCTTTTTCTCGTAGTCATGGTTTAAAGTATAGTATGCAACTCTTGAATAAAACGGATTTATATCGAGGGCCATGAATGACTCGCGTCGCTCAGGATTCTCAATCATCATGAATCACTCCCTACGTTCGTCATTCAGTCGTTAGAATCCTTCACTTTCTCGTGATTCACCTATGGCCCTCGCTTTAAATCCGTCCTTTATTCAATAGTATTGTTAGGTTTCTAGAATATCAATAGATATTGTAATGTATCTATTAAATAGTTGAATAAACAATTTAACACACAAGTAGAGTCCGCGCCACCACTGAAGTCCCGGAGAAATTGTGCAATACATTTTTAAAATGCAATTTGACACAATGACATAAACACTACAGCCGCGTCTATCGGACTGAGCTGTCACTAATTTCATCTGCCAGTCACCCCGAATGGCTGGAAAGGATGGAGAGATAAGCGGTGCCTGCACGTGAGGCATGGTGTGGTAGCGAACCAGTGTAGTGATCTAATCAACTTTAATACGGTATCAGCAGGATTCTACAGATATTTACTTAGAAGTTAATTTCCATTGGTGGGTGTGGAACCGATTCTCGATTATGCAAACATTAGATATAAAGTAGAAGTTTAGATTAAAATAATATCTCGTTTAAATCTACGGTTTTTGGATTGTTTCTATCAAACATATCTAAATAATTGCATAGCCTACTTTCAATAACCAACGGACCATGTATGAAAAGTCTATCTATAAATTAAATTCGTTTTTCGTGTCTGTGTGTGACCGTGATGGTTTTAGATTTAGAAAATGTTCCGGAAGGTTTATGTATAATGGGTGTAAAATACCCTTAACAAATTCGGGAGTCATTGTCCTTCCTGTAGGTAACTTATGATCACTTTTTGTTACTGGACGTTACCTGGGAACCTTCTGGTTACGGAGATATTGAAGGTCAAAGTTGCCACTTTTTTTTAAAGTTTTTTTAACAAATCAATTTATTTTTATGTTATAACGTAACTTTATAAATACTCCCACGATCTCTGTACCGTTGCATGCACATTAGCACAATGTTTTGCGTGCGTTATGTGGTTATGTGTTATGCCGCCGCGCCGCCACCGTGCCACCGCGCGGCGGTGGCGTGTACACAACGGCGCGGCGTTGCGGTGGCGGCGCAGCGCGGTGACCTAAAATAAAAGTCGTTGTCAGCAATTATTTGTGCACAAAGTGACTTTGTTTGATGTACCTACAGAATGCATAGATGACGGCTTCGCGATGGGTCTTTTTACACACATATAATACATTTATATTGAATTTGCATAAAATAAAGAAATCTGGACGTTTTGTCATGTCGTAAAAACATGCAAAGCATACCCTTGTAAATCCTAAAAGCTGGCCATGAATAAAATTAAGCGTTACCTACGCTTAATTTTATTCATGGCCAGTGTTAAAAACAAACATTACTTATTTATTTATTTTCTTGGCTTAATTAGGAAATTAGACATGACAAGACTCATTCGTTTTTCGCGATTTGCTTTTAGGATTTACAAGGGTATGCTTTGCATGTTTTTTCTTTTATTTTATGCAAATTCAATATTGTAAATCCTAAAAGCAAATCGCGAAAAACGAATGAGTCTTGTCATGTCTAATTTCCTAATTAAACCAAGAAAAAAAATTAAATAAGTAATGTTTGTTTTTAACACACTGGCCATGAATAAAATTAAGCGTAGGTATTTTACAAGTGCGGCACAATTTTTACAAACCCTACACAGTACAAAAAATAAATTAGCTTTGAGACACTAAACTGTAGGGTTACTTTATTCTACCCTCAGTTGTAAAACTTATTTTTTTTAAAGACAGCCTAACTTATTTAATGGATTGGTCGCTACTGGGGAATTCTGTGGTCTGATGAACTAAAGTTTCGGTTTTTATTCTTGTTCTTTTATTATCTTAGTCACCCTGAGAGAAAATGTTAAGTCCATTCACCAGTTGTTCAGTAAGTCAGTGTTCCCACTGTGTTGGTCGTCAGAAAGGCACCCTCTTCAAATTTTCTTGGCCTTTATTGTCACAATACGATTGTTTGTCGTCAGCGACTTATTCAAAACATTTTTTTTGTATTTTTCTGTTGTGCCACTCGATGTGAGCGTCCACGACATAGTGGGGACGTTTTCTGTATAAAGCTTTATAGCAAGAATTACAATATTTATTTTCTGTAAGATTGAAATCGTTAGATTTGCCGTCACCGTGCTTAAGTCGCGTGAAAAAGTGTCCAGTGTAAGAAGAGTAAGCCCACCCGTCCCGTATGGAACGATAGATACGATTTTCAGTAAACTTAGCTTAACTTCTTCATTTGTGGCTTTTGTGGACATGATATCCATTCAGATTTATTAGTTATAATGAAAATCATGTCTAGGTTTCTTATTTTTATTTTGTTCTATTTTGTGAATGGGAGAACGTTGCCTACAACGTTCTCCCATTCAAACATCTTTGAGTCTCCAAGGCCTACCTTGGAGACTCAAAGATGTTTAAATTTCTCGGCCATGTTCTATTTTGTTTGGTACCTGTGCTTTTTGACAGGTTAACACTGCCTTCCCATATTTATTACACTGCAATTTGAAAACATTGTTAAAGTCAACATTACCGTAGAGTTTCTTGCCGGGCTTTCTTCTTAGGAAACGACCAATTGAAACCGAGCACCTAGCTTCTGACGTTTCATAAGTGCCCATTATGTCAGATAAATTGTTTTGATTGAAGTTTGACGAAGTCAAGCGAATTTAAAGATTTAAATCTTGTATTTTCTTGTTACAGGCAGTAGTGTTCCGAGTGGCTCAAGGCCCGTTCATCGAAGAGTTCCACCAATGTGTGACCCATGGGTTCTACACGCAGCGATGGCAAGAACAGGCGTATACCACGCTCTCATTGATCTTCATGTTTATACTACCTCTAGTCATCCTGGTGTCCACTTATGTGTCCACAGTCAGAACGATTGCCAGTAAGTGTTCATTTTTTTTCTAACCGCTAACATAAGAATCGAATCGTCATTCGAATTTCCCAATCGCGTAACAGTCGAATCTTGTAATCGATTTTTCACCAACTTCCTACGGGAAATCAAGAATCCTTACCCAGAAAACCCACTCCTATACATTCGTAGGTAATATAATAACATAACATCAAGCCTGTATTCCCAAAAGGATAAGACAGAGGTGCACTTAAATAGTGACACATTCACAATTTGCCAGTTATTGTAACAGGGAGCGAGCCTATTGCTATTGTTGGCAATAGCTATATTATGAAGTTGTTCAGTAGGTGTGCCGATGACGACGCACAAAAGTTGTACTTGATCAGTTGTTTTATTAGAAGTTTTTCTGCTATGATCGTTGATGATCGTTATAGTCGCTCGATATGTCAGTCAATTAGATCTTGTCTGATCTTGTAATTATTACTGTAAGTAAAAAGGGTTGCTGTGAAACAATAATTTTCTATATAATTATAGACTCTACATACATCTCAAATACAAATAAATGAATATAAATTATGAAAGGTTAAAACATTTACTTTGTTTTATAATAA
Source organism: Lithophane socia (assembly GCA_947522985.1). Taxonomy (NCBI): domain Eukaryota; kingdom Metazoa; phylum Arthropoda; class Insecta; order Lepidoptera; family Noctuidae; genus Lithophane; species Lithophane socia. Next base: position 8,045,751 of record OX383267.1, read on the forward strand.
CTAATAATATATTTTTCCAATAATAAAGTAACCACAATAAAATCGTGTATACAAACTGGTTATCACTAGTCAGAGTAAGCAGTATTCACAATCTAATTAAAAACAGAAAGTAAATAAACAGCTTTTGTTCAAACAGCTGTGCACGACGTCACTGTCTGATAGTTTCAAAGACGTTATATTCCCTGAGAACGGGAACAGATTGTACTGCTTGTCATGATAGAAATAAACTGTCAACTTACATAGCGTAGTGTAAATATCAACCAAATCCTCGGAGACAGTTCATTATGAAAACTAATATTTGTAATGTCTGTTTACTTAATCAAAATAATCTATGATTTGTCTGTGTCAAGTTTAGAGGAATTCAATTTAGACATAATTTATAAATAAGGTAGAGCAATGTTTTCTGTAAAATGGGATGGGATGAGATACAAAAATTAGAAAGATTTTTATCCAAAGAAAAAGAAGAACTCTAATTCTTTGGTTACAAAATATTGCTCAAGTCATTCGGTTTCAATTCACGAAATCTTTTTTTAGTGTAGTACCTGTAGAAAAACTTTTAATTACATTTCAGTAAAGATTAGGAAAATTGGGTTGGCGTAAAACTTCGTTTTCTTGTTATTTAACTTTGTGTATGTATACTTGTGGGAACTAATTACCTACAGACTTCTAAAACTGAATCACTGAATGATGAGGCCGTTTACTCATTTTATGTATAGGACGTTAAGCCTTTAATGACGTAGAAGAAATAAGAAAAGTCGTAAGGTACGATTGTGGAACACATCTACCTAAAAAGGCAGGCAATATATTATGCGATTTATGGCGACCTACATATTCCTTAGCCAAGAATATAATTATACTTTATTATCTATCTAAATACTTCTTTATTCGCAAAATTGCACGAAAATACATCCATATTAGGCACTTAAGACACTCATTTCGGTACGCGTGTGCTATTTCATTTCAATGTCTCCACTGGAAAAATTAGTTTAGGTATTATAATTATGTGAACTCATTATCTCATGCTTCATAAATCTGAAAACGTTTTTATCTACACCCATGCTATAAATTCTCTATAAAAGTTTCTGAATCAGCTTATTGCCAACATTAAAACAAGCAGTGTCATAGTAACCATTATATCATCCAAAAGGGTGTTATAGTGTTGTACTAAATTTCATAATACAACTCATTTAAAAAAAAGAACGCTGTCATGCAGGCGCTTTTCACTAATAAAGCACAGTCATTTAAAAAAATACTTGTTTATTTTATTAGTAGTTTATTCGAATTCACGTGCTTCTTCTCCCGCTATTTTTGTTCGATATTAGTATTGCAAAGAACCTTTTATAGAGGATTCATAACATGGGTGTAGATAAAGTCTTATATGCAACTGTCAATAATTAGGTATTAAAACATTCATGTGATACTATTATCACCCACCCCCCATGACCCACATTCGTGTTTAATACCCCTTATTATATAACAGTTGCATAAATAACTATTAAAACCTTTAAGTAGATCTTGTATGACACTTTTCAACATATTTTTGTTGGCAGGTGACTCAAACCACCAGACAGTTATAAAGTTATGTATTCCATCTAGCCTGCATGCTGCTCACATTCACAGCCATTTGTCTCTTCCAGATTTATAATTTCTATATAGCATTGACAGGGTTAAAAATTGAACCAAAAACATAAATCGACTTTAATATAATTACAAAGTGCTGTAAACGAATTTCGTAACGAACTTCCTGCGGCAAAAGTATTTCAAGTAATATTGTTAGGAACTTTGGGTAGCCATTAATAATAACAGTGGGTTGATAAATTATCGAAATGCGAACAAGTCAAATAATGTTGTTTATGTTCATAACAATATTTGATTTAGATTGAGAAGTTCCGAAGAGATTATCAGTAAAAAAAATTGATGAGCCTTGCGAAAAAAGCCTTTCGAAAAAAGCCTTGCGAAAGATGTTATGTTATATCACGTGATTAATTTTTGACATTCAATTTCATTTCTTATCAATAACCACATTTAATGTTTTGGTCGGTAATAAAAAATATGATCAATGTCGATACATTGATCACATTTTTTATTAGGTACAGAAGGCATAAAAATAACTGAAACATTTTATTGAAACGAAAGAATGAAAATGTTTTTATTGTTGCGAAAAATAATATTGAACATTCTCTTCGTGAAAATATGAGTAGGTCTGTACCTCTACCTACTTTGAAATGAATAATTTAATTTCAAATGAGTTCATGTAAAATAGAAAAAGTATTGCAATTGGGTATTGATAATATGATAATTATATTCCTTTTGGGCGAGAACATATTGAAATTGACACATCTCATAAATGTTGTTTTTTTTAATGGTAAATAATAAAACTTCATTAGAAACAGAAAAAAATATGGTAAAGCTTTTACCTAACGATATGTCGATAAATAATAAAAAATATATAAATGCAGCACGAATTTGTTTATCGCGATTTCTAATTATCGTTTTCTCTAACAAATTCCGATCATACCTTCCGAATCGGAATATCTTTCGATAAGAAATGCTTCATGAAACCGGAAAGTATTTTAAAATGAAGGCAGGTTTTTTGCGTTCCATCCCCGAAATTCCGAAGTTATTGTGCCTACCTTTGATTAAAAAGTTTCGTTTAAAATATTCAATATAATTTCTTTTTCAGAGAGCGAAAAAGTATTCAAGCCTGAGGTGCGGAGGCAGGAGAAATACTTCACTCCTGATATGAATCGGAGAAGACTTATTGATAGAGCGAAAATGAAGTCTTTGAGGATGTCAGTGGTCATAGTGGCCGCCTTCCTCATCTGGTGGACACCTTATTATGTTATGATGATTATCTTCACATTCCTAAATCCTGACAAAGACGTGAGTACCTCTAAGTAAACAGTTTTTTTCTAAATCAACATACCGTAAAGGCTCGTAAAGACGCGAATTTTAACAAAATAATTTCTGAGAAATGCATGGTGAACAATGCGGCGGCGTTGCCGTCGCGTCGCGCGACGTATCGCGCCAGTAGGTATGTAAGAGCCTTAAGGCATGGGGTCTCAACTCGAACAAATCATAATTAGTCTTGAAAAAAATCATAGATCGCAGCATAAGTAACAATTTATGAAATTAACAATCACTAAAAAGCGTTATACGGCAAATTTTGGCTGAGGTAATATTAGTAAAAATCAAAACATCTTTGTTTAACGCTGATTTATGTATTTACACTCATAAATCTCGTATTTTCAACAAAAAACTTTAATTAAGCTGTTTACTTCAATTCGAACCCTTATAATGCTAAAGCAGCCATCTGTAAATCATTTTGTCGAGAGCTCTTTGCGATAGATCGCGTTTTACTCAAGTGAAGACAGGGTAAACTTAACACTTTAAACTTGCGTTTAAGTCGTTTCATTAATAAGGAAAATCAAACAACTTTTTTTTTTATCTAGTTTTTACGTAGAAATATAAAAATTGAACACCTAGGAAGAAAAAACGTACAAAAGGAAGAAAAACATCTAGGAGTCTTGCGTAGTATCTAGGCAAGACTCCTAGATGGCGTTGTAAAACTACAGTCTCTGGCAATTAGTGAGTCGCTGATGCTGCCATCTGTTAAAAAAATGGAGTATGAAAAATAACCAGCTCAATTGCCAGACTTAGGGTGGTGTCATTTCTTTGTATGGGATTGGGTATCTGTACGTAGTATTATAATATCTGTGCTTAAGGGTTGGATCGAGGTGGCCCTGGAGAAAGATACTTGGAGGGATTTGTGGGATGCCTTTGCTTAGGAGTGGGACAGGGTAGGCGAACATAAAAAAAATACGATTTGGATAAGTGATAAGTAAGTCGTTTCATTCGAAACATTACTCGTTTCCAAGAATTATTGAAGACAATGTTTTAGGGCTCTACTTTTTTACGTTTGAATATAAAAGTTAATTTACTGGAATTGCCTCTAAAAACTTTGACCTTTTACGACGTTTATATTCATCGGAATTAGCAATAAAAAATCCTTTATTTTCCATGATTAAAATGTAGGAAAAAAATGCAAATGTACTTTTTTCAATATTTTAGAAAAATATTGAAATAAGTACATTTATTACACGGTACATTTTTTACACTGTATATAGACTTGACGCAAAGACTCGAATCAATTGCCGTTATGCGTAAAACGAATATCTACATAGTAGAAACTTTGATTTTATTCAACCAAAACTATTTTGGAGTACCGATTGAATTTCCTTGTTTTTGCCATCAAATAGCTGATGAATGACTCCGTTTAAAGCGTGTCAGTACAAAACTAGGTAACCATTTTGTAACTGGCCATTATTTTTCCATTTTGCAGTCGTATCACAGCCCAGGAAATTCGATTACTGTTGTTGATCTTATCACTAACACAAACTCTTTTATTTTACTGTATTGAATATTAAATATTTTGTGGTACTGCATGAATTAAACTCTACAGGTAAAGTATAGAAAGGAAAATAAATAAATGTTTGTTACTTTGAACGTAGAAACACTCTATCCATTGGTGAAAACATCATGAAAATCGGAGTTTTTGAGTTTATCGCGAACAAGACGACAGATAGCCGCGGCGGAGGACTTTGTTTTATAATATGTAAGGAAGTTACAACTATTGTAGTATACATCTCAGTTTCCTCATCAAACTTTTCTAGTTCCGTAACTCAGTAATATCTCAGTAAGCTACATTGACAAACTTATAAAAGACAAGTGTGCTATCAATGTGAGACTACACAATATTTTATCTATGGTTAATGAGAAAAGGCAACAGAGCAGAAAATATACAAGTTCCATGAAACATATTGCAAAACCGACATCTAAGTAGACATTTCAATTTCAGTTGGTACCGTATATTACTACGTAAGGTACAAATTCAATACATTATATATCTTCCTACCTATGTAGTTCCTGAGTACTTGGTACCCAATTACGGTGCGTTCATAAATTGCCCTTTTTTTGAAGAAAATAATGATGTTAATCGTAAATAATGATGTTAATATAAAATAGCAGTTCGTTTGCTTGCTGAACAAAATATTTTTGTTGTCAAGAAAATATTGTTAAGTTTATTTTATATGTGATCAGTACATTATTTAAATTTCTGGATTTTAAAAGAGTCCTGTGCAATTTGTTTTGGTGTTTCTTCTCCAAGTAGTTAGTTAGAAAAACATCTGCCTCATCTTGTTTTAAAATAATATGATTTCTTTATATTGGCGTGGAGTTTTTAAACTAATTTACATATTTAAATAATAATATAATTTCTGACTGAAAGATGATGATATGTGCTTCGATATGTTTCTATCAAAATAAAGTGATCGACTGCTAATTATTAATTATCCATGGCAGATCCATGCCACAAGCGCAACAAATTCTTTGTCTTACTACTGCTCGTATAACTAATTAGAACTTATATTTGATATCTCCTAATTACTTACTTATAATTACTAACACGAAACTGGAACAGCGTAATTTGAAATTCGGTTCCTGTGGCCATGGTAAAATGATTTTGTAGAACACAATAGACTATGAAAATAAGGTTCGTAGGTACAGTTTCGTACTTTCGGCTAAGAGCAAATACTTTTCTAATTTTTAATACTTGTGCTTGTACATAATTGTTATTATTACTATTTTAAGTCTGTTAGTTTTTATTATGTAAAATCATGAGTAATTTTTTTTTAAATTTATTAACAAATCGAGTTCCAGCTCGAATTTTGTCATAATAAAATCATTTAGGTTCTTCATTTCTGCGCCATTATACTGACATAATTTAAAACTTTTATTCGACTAATGGATTATCTAAATGAAAAAGTTTTTGAAATTCATTACAACGATAAAATGGAATGCTGCTATTTGAAAAGTTGAGCCTGCTTAATTTTCAACATAATTTGCGTTTGCAAATTTAAATGAAAATGTATTGTCAAGGCTATCTTGTTTAATATTATTGCGTTTAGGTTATAAGAGTTAAAAACATTTAGTGAAATAGTACCTAATGTAATAAGTTTGGTTGCCATGCCAAATTAATAGTTACTTAATACATGTTAGACTATTAAATGAGCAGTATTTGTATATTATACTAGCTGCGCTCCACGGTTTCACCCGCGTAAGTCTTGATCCCGTAGGAATATAGGGATAAAACGTATCTAGTAAAGTCCTTTTCCAGGTCATGGTCTACCCATGTGCCAAATTTCATCCAAATCCGTTCAGCCGTTTTAGCGTGAATTCGTAACAAACAAATAAACTCATTTTCGCATTTATACTATACTAGCTGCGCCCCGCGGTTTCACCCGCGTAAGTCTCGATCCCGTGAAAATATCGAGATAAAAGTATTTTATTTCCTATTTCCAGTCATGGTCTACCCATGTGCCAAATTTCATCCAAATCTGTTCAGCCGTTCAGGCGTGAAAGCATTACAAACAAATAAACAAACAAAAAAACTCACTTTCGCATTTATAATATTAGTTAGGACTAATAATATATCCAATTTATTATTATATATACAGGAAGATTTTTTAGTCACCGTCCAAATTTTCTCTAGGCATTATGTATCATTCACTAACTCCATTTTTGAAAAAAAATCGATACGTAAAATTTTCATATTAAATCATTTTCTCGATGGTGCAGCGCGCACCACGCTTGCCCCCCGCCCCGCTACACCTGCGCAAAACATCTATCGTTATCCCCAGTCGGCCCCGCGCACCCTTTCGCGGCGCAAGCGCTTACTTCCGTGTTCCCGCGCATCCCGCCGGCGCCCCGCGCTATCGTGAATTTGCATAAAATGTATTCCCACCGCGAGTATTACGAAATGGTGCGATCTTATACTAAAAGAAAAAACACGTATTCAATGGTTTTCGCCAAAGATTAATATATCAAAATTTGGACGGTGACTAAAAAATCTTCCCGTATAATAATATATATAATAATTTTATATTTTTTATATTTTTAAATGTTTTATATAATTTTTTAGTCTAATATTTAAAAATATAATTTATAAGTATGAAAAATGAAATAAAGAGAATATATCATAATAAATGGGATGCCGGCGCTTAATTAACGACCTAGGCGTCCAATTAGCTGGCTAATTTAACCAGATGGCTGCGATAGTTACACCTGTATCAACACAAATATATAATCAAAATTAACATCCTAAAAGTTTTCAGCTTCATAATTAGTTCCTTGAAAGTCCTCACTGATTAATTGGAAACTGTTAAGATCGTTAGGAGTTCAATGAATAAATATTAATCTCAAAATTTTCCGCTGTACCTACTACAGAATAAAAATCATTTTATTATTGTTTTTTTCGTTGTTATTAAAAATTCTGTTTGTAACTCCTTCTCGTCATATCGATGGTACTATTCTTCGAAGTTTTTATATTGATTGTGCCGTGTTCGTTTTCATGACAAACAAAAGAGGTGGAGCAACTTTTAACTGTTTCATCAATAATAATTATGATTTTGTGTTTTAAAACATTTTTCTCATAATTCTACGAGTATATTGCCAGCACCATGTTTCCGCAACAAAAAAACATGTGGGTGAAACAATGTTGTGCAACTTTTGTGAACGTACGTGCTTGGAAACCAGAATTTCTCATTGAAGGAGGTTGACCTATATTATGACTACGAAAGGTTTTTACTTGAGACGTTAGACTAAGTACGCATTAATGGCATATATTTTCAAAGTAAACATCTAAACTTAAGATCCCACTTACCTACTTACTATTATGTTCTGTATTTTGTCTAGTATCTACATATTATTTACGAGAAGATAACCATTTTGTCCTAAACAAATATTTTGCGATACTCCTACAGTAGGAAGGTACTAGCCTATTTTCGTATAAATCTGAAATAATCTTTGGATAACGGATACAATCTCGTTTTGGGTCTCGTATATAAGCTAAGCATGAGCTGACACAAGTATGAATGTTTGCATATTAACAAATAAACAATATACTCTTTCCAACCAAAACACACAACACTCACCAACTTTTATTGTTGCTCCAACTACTCGTATTTATATGCCACAGCGTACTTAGTTGACAGAAAAAAAAAACAAATCGCACAGTGTAAATCAGGCCTTATTCTTAGACGTGCCCGTTTTCATTTGCTTCGCACTCATTCGCCGTCTAATCAAATTTTCACCCACTTTCCGTAATCCGATTGGGTATTGTTAGGACAATATAATGATATGGTGTCCCGTAGCCATATTTAACTATGGAGACGAAAAGTGATCCGTTTATGCAAGCTTTTCGTAAAATATATTTTGATTCTCTGCTTTGTTACTATGCACAAGCAAGATTTCTGGCTCGATTCGTTGTGCTAACATTTGAATCATGTGTGAATTTTTGTAAATTAAATCGATGATATCCGATATTTAAATCATTAGATTTGCCATCACTGTACTAAGTCTCGATACTAAAAAGAGTGAGCTAAAAATATATTGGCATTTCCATCAAAATCAATTGTCTCTGCGACATTGTGTGTTAGAACGAAACAGAAACGCGATCATCTTTTGGCGCAGTAGGGTGAATCTACGATTTACATCTTTATTTGTTTTGTTGTGAAAATTATTCGACATTAATTCTATATTATTTTTCCACAGCAAAGTGAAGAGCTCCTAAGCGGGATCTTCTTCTTCGGGATGTCAAACAGTTTAGTCAATCCCGTCATATACGGAGCCTTCCATTTATGGCCTAAGAAGAATCGATCTCATCGGCATAGTGACAGGTATGGAAACCTTTTCAGAAATTACTATTAACTCCAGCAAAACTTGAAGCGGAATTTATATAGGTAAACAAACTAGAGATTTGGGTTCCGTATCTTAAAAGGCAGACAGAACCGCAGAGGCAGTTCCTGTATAAGAACCTTCGCATATTTAGTCTCAATCAATCTGCCTAGCCTTTTCCCAACTATGTTGGGGTCGGCTTCCAGTCTAACCGGATGCAGCTAAATACCAGTTTTTTACATGGAGCGACTGCCTATCTGAACTCCACAACCCAGTAACTGGGTAATACGATACCCCTTGGTAAGACAAAAAGACTAATATTTAGTCTCAATCTGTCAAAAAATCCTCTAATTTACCTACAGTTTCGACAAGTTTTTAAGTACCCACGAGATTTTCGGAACATGCGACTGATATTATAATAATCATGGCCTTCGCCTACTATGATGTACTTTTGATTATTTCTCCCATTAATCAAGTTTTGGAATTAATCTTTAGCCTTTGATCGATCTGCTCCCCATTCCAAGTTTACAAGTTATAGACTGAGTTCACTGTTCATTACACATGCAATTAATCACAGCCATACTGAACATGACGGTATAAATTCACGTACCTACCTAATTAAAGTAGGGACAGAAATATTAACACACTCAAATACATACATATGTCTACGTTTCAGTAACCAGCGACAGGCACTTATAGCTGTTTGGCATTTTTGCTGAACTGGGCCTTTTTGGCGCAGCCGTGAGACACTCTCCTGATAATTTTCCTACATCGCAATTTTACACTTTTTTATTTGATTTTTATTTTGTTACCTGTTGTATATTCTGTGCAAGTACATGTATTTTTATTTTTTCTTTCAGTTACGAATACTTATCAACTTTTTATAAAAAAAACACGCTTTTAAACCTACGCAGTATTCTCTGGGGTAATGTCAAAACAAACTAAATAATTTTGTATAGTTAAATAAAAACATGAACTTTTTGTTTGAAATTCAGACACGTTATATTTAAACCCAAATCATTTCAACCGATTTTTTTTTAATAATTTTGTAGAGAAAGTTTTTACAAAAGTCTAACTTACAAATGCTGCCAAACCAATTGAAAAGAATGAACACTTTCATTCAATTCTAATTTGACTGATGATCAGCTAGAATTATTTATTTATTTTTTACATGTTTACACATCTCGGGACCATGGGGTCCCGGTCTTTTGGAAGGCGTACGAGGGGCCGAAGCCAACTCGCAGAGGCCCGTTAGACGTTTTTAATGGAATGAGGCATTATTTATTTTATTATTTATGTACCTACGCATAGTAAAATACATAGAGATACGACATAATTATAATAATTATGAGTACAAAGGTACTGCTTATTTCTTAAGAAATTTCTTCCAGCAGACCTGCGAAAGAATTAAAGAATTATTCACTTTCCCTTTTCTAAAGAGACGAAAAACCTATGTAAATAGAAGGCTATTCCGTTATTTTATCGTAATTTAGGTAACAAAATTGATAGAAGTTAAAAAAAACAGTTTATTTATTTGCATAATTTGACTTTGAAAAACCTAGATAAGGATTAATTTGTTTTTTTTTTTTCTCTCTGTGTCAGGTCTTATACTAATAACATGTTGCTTACTATTGTTTGAATTTTTCTTTCTTTTTTTTTTCCTCTAGGTATTGTACGTACAACTTTGGTTTCGCATGCTGAGTTTACCTTCAAGTGATTGTGCACTAATGTTTATCTATTTTTGCTTGTTTTTTATGTCCATTACTAGTGTTTACCAACAATTGTTGGTAAACCAATAAATAAATAAATAAATAAATAATTTAAGTTATTAGTCTTCACCTACTCAATGGATTTTTTTTTTAAGATTTTACTTCGTACCTAAGTACCTACATCTCTTGAATATAAATTATTATGGATAAAATAAATTGGCGCTCAGTAATACAAGATTGAGTTTGTTGCAAACAATATTTTGTCAGAGAATTTCCATTTAACCAATCTAGGTACTTCATAATGATGCGTGGGTGCTTATCTCTTAAAATTAATTGTATTTCTGATAATGCAATTGACGTCATAAGTTTCATTCAATTAATTCAACAATGATTTTGTTGAAGTATCTTTTATCACAAATTCGTTTGAGGCTATTATTAAACGATCCAGTATCAGAATTGTGGGTGCATTTGTAATTAATAAGTATTTAAATAAATGAATCCAATCACGAAACACAAACTTAACTGAAAAGAGATAAACAAGCATTATTATTTATAGAATATTGGTATCGCAGGCTGGAGGTGACAAAAGTTACATCATATATCTGGTTATTGGTTCTGGTAAAATAGAGAAAATGAATTTTCCCAGAAATGTGACCTAGCAAGATCGATTTTTCGCCCCCGTAATCCCCTGTTTGTATTGCAACTTTCATCGAAATTGTTAGAGCCGTTTTTGAGAACGTGATTGAAAATCGTTTAAAGTTATAGTGACAATTATCATAACTATATATTTGACATCAAAATTACCTACTTAGAATCTATCGATGTTGCAATATTACTTGTAACGCGTAGCATGACAAAGACAAAAAGACTTATTACTACCGACCTCCTAACGCACATAATAGGATTATTTTCCACACACCACATCGTCACAGGATTTACTAAGTATGACAAACGGATAGCTTTTATTAACAATTTTGTCAACATTGACCTCATTTGTAGACAGTACAAAATATTAAGCTGAAGGGAAAATATGGCACCTCTCAGCTTTTAAATCCGTCACGTTTCACGTCTTGCCAAGCCACGTAGGGAGCGGGGAATAAAATATAAATTCTCGTGTTCTTAAGGCGTTGACAACAGGCAAATGGTAAAAGTAGCCTTGACTTAAGCAACAAAATTGTCAAATCTATTTATGAATGCAGAACCTGGTTGCTTTTAATTTTCTATTATTCAACTCATTTTTGAATTAATCGATGATTGCTTCATATTTTGCAATAAATTACGGCCGTTATGTCATCGCGCTTCTCTTTTTTTTCTATGCAATCCGACAGTGAACGCAGTTTATCTGTTGTCAGCGTCTTAAGAATTTTCGACGGCATATAAGGAAATTGAATCTAAAGATAGAATATGGACCAATTTTATGTTAGATTCTTTTCGTGGTTTTTGTTCATTGTTTTCCTGGTCCTTTGAGTTGTTGTAACTTCAATTTTGTTTTGTTGTTCTACCAAACTAACTTAACGTTTCTCGAACGGAAATTATCGCAAAATGTGATTATTTAAAAAAACAAAAATATGTTAAACTATTTAGAGATCTTAAAAGACCACATATTATGTAAATTGGTCGGTTAGCAACAAAATATAATAAAACCATTGTGATGAAAAAAACCCCATGATACAGAAAATCGCAAAATTAATGTGACACAAATTGTCAGAGAGCGGATGAAAACTATATGCAAAAGTAATGATATCTACTTAATTTGCAAGCTTTGAGTGTCAAAATGGTTACTAATTATTTATGTGTATGAAAATACCTATGGATATGGTGCATAGGGAAAGGATTTCATGAACAAGACTAGGCATTTCTTTCAATTAGGCTTGTCAGTTAAATATGTTAAAGAGAAAACCAGAAGACCAAATCTCGTACTTGAAAAACGTTCAAATTCAAGTCGCAATCTGTCAAAAATGTTGGTAAATTGATTGTATTTTTGAAATATTGCGAATGCGATAAGAATATGATCATTTTTTTTTAATTACAGGAATTACCCCTCAGTTGTTCGCTCCAAAACTAGGTCATCATGGAGTAGAAGAACATAATATAAACTATATGGCAGCTCGTTTTAAAGTATTTCATCGACACATTTTTACATAAGCATAAATTATTGTTATCACATTAATCTCTTGGACCATTTCTCAAAGTTATAGAATTAACACTTAAGATTTATTCAAATACATATATAGATCGGCAATAATCAAGAAATATGACCAACTAACTTACAGATAGTGAATCTTTCACCACAGTTGTATCAAACAAGACTAGTGTTTAATTCATATTTATGTACAAATGCATACAGATCGGCAATAATCAAAAGTATGACCAATTAACTTACGTGAACATTACAGGCAGTGGACCTTTCACCACAGTTGTATAAAAACAATCCCAGAATTGGCGGATACACGTATTTTTCCTTGCTGTGCTTGTGTGTTAAGTGCTTTTGATAAGCTGACATAAAACTCTAATGTAATAAGAATTTAACAGATTTTTTCTTTTTCCAAGTCGAATTATTTTGTCAAGCCAAAGAAAATAGTTAAAGAACTTATTTCACTATAGATTCTGAAATAGTCTATCTATAGGCTTTGTCACTAGTAGAAGTAACAAAGTAGGTAAAGTCAGGGACACTAATTAATTATTTATTTCCTCTTACAAACAACTATCTTTACAGGTCTAATTCGATACTGTGGCTACCAACTATTATTTAAAAATACCCACTTAATTAGATAACTAACTACTAAACATATGTGCATCATTCACAGCCTAGTCTAAAACATACCTAATGACATAACAACTAAACATAACAAATCAATCAATCAATTGCTAAGCAAATTGACTATCAATTTAAATTGTCCGTATATTCAAACCTGAAACCATAACTGTCATTCTTTGTCAGTTGTTGTTTTTGTTGTGTTGTTGTTTGTTGTTGTTGTTGTTGTAATTGTTATAACATGGAAAATTGACGTAGGTTTTCAATTTTGTTATTAATTTATTTCCTTGACTGTGCTACTGATAAAACCTACATTGGCCTATAAAAATATTCAGGCTATGTTATAATTAAGGTCTCGTTTGATAATAATGTTCAAAGAATTCCGACATACATTTTGCTGAAAATATATTATATTAATAAATAAATAATACATTGTTAGCAGTCAATTAAAAGGCAATTTGTTTAATAACTTGCCGATTAATAACTATGTGGAAGCAATATAGTATGATGTTAATTATCGTTTTAATATTACAACGATTCTGTGGCTTTGTTAACCAACCTATGGGGAGAAATTGTTAGTCCCGTAAAAAACAATGTTTTCAATAATGTGTTGGTTCAAAATGCACATAAAATGGCGTACAATGTAAAACAAAGCTAGAAAATATCTGTGGCCCTAGTGAAAAAGGATCTAAGTCCAAAAATGCAACTTCACAGGAGACGCAAAAAACACTCCGCGCACTTCAAATTGCGTGTTTGCCTCGTGTGACATTTAAACCACTACCAATTGAAATACATGTGATGTTTTTTATAGGTAAACAATTTATGCTCTTTATTATTATGGAGTTATTTTTTATGTAAAGTAATTCGTTTTTAAGATAGTGACTTATACTAACCACAAAATGAATTCCTTGAGGGTGTAAAATAAATTATACCCCTTCTCCCATATGTTAAATGTTAATTCACACAAGTGAAAATGGATACGCATTTGGAATGATTATGTTCATACTAATCCCAATAGAGTTTCTTTGATTTTTTTCCTTTATGGTGGTGAAAACGGATTTATGTCTAATAATATCACATTACTCACTAAATCATTTTTAAGAACCAGGTGTTGTTGTATTGATAAACACCAACCAAATTAAAACGTGGGTAATTTATGTTAATTTAGATTAGAAAACACAAAATGCATTTTTTTTTTCGTTTAAAAGAATACAAAAGTACTTGAAACCGACTTTTGAGTTTTTTTTGGTGTCAGTTGGACCCTTTTACACAAGGTAACTTCTTTATTTTTAGAGATAGCTTAGATCCGTTTACACCGAACGATAGAGCATTTTTTTCTGATCACTTCTGTATACTTAACTCATTTTCCACAAAATCGGACTTATACCCCTTTTCACTAGGGCCACAGATATATTCTTCGAAATTTAAAATTACATTTCAAAAATATGTAAGTATTGGAAAACTATCTTTTTGCGGTCAATTTTATAGCAAATAAAAATTGCTATTAGTTATTTATCATTTATTATTAAAATTAATAATCATCAAAATTTGAGTCACTCGCCACACTCAAGGGGAAATCCAAAATAACAGCATGTCAAAGTTGTAAAAAAAAAGTAATTTTATACCACTGCCAAACCTTATGGGACGATTTTGCGATCATTAAAATTACATGTTCTAACTTTGGCCTCCTCCCCACTGTAAGAACAGCTGACAGCTCAGATCTGTTAAGCACTAAGAAAAAACAATTTTTGGTTATGATTTCCACTCGGTACCTATAAAATAACTTGTTCAAAACTAACGCCACCGTTCAACTAATATCTGTGACAAAATCTACCTAAATAGAAACACAAGTGTTTGTGACATTATGTATTCTCGAATTTTAATTCGACAGAAGTTTGCAGCATCGAAGATAGCTGTTGAAAACAAATGTCGTATCTACTTCCAATCTGGTATTGACAGTTTAAAATACCTATTTACCTAGTTTTATCTCCAATTCTATCTTTTGAGTGGTTCCGTTCCTACATCTAAAAGCTTTATTTACGTACTTTTAACGATTTCAAAGCGCATCATTAAAATCGTTGCTGACGTAAAGGTGACGCTCTTTAAACCATTCTATGCCACGTTTTACACATGCAGCTTGTGGGCGAAATATTGGCAGGCGTTATAAGTAGCCCTTCGTGTCCAATTTAATAATGCGTTAAGAAAACTGATGGGGTTGACATGGCGAATTAAGGGGACTGCAAGAACTAATCGCAAGTTTTTTAATGCCTAAAAGTAAATGGTCCACTGCCGTACAGAAAATCAGAAAAACATTATGGTATTCTTCAGGATAATACAAAATTAAATAATTTATTACTATAAAAAAAAAACTTGAAGATACATCTAAAAAAATATTTTGACCATTAGAAACCATATAATATACAATGCAATCATAACGTGTATGTATATCTGTCATAATTGGCGAAATGTCAGTGTACTATAGGTACACCTCTGCGCAACCCTTGGGGAATATTTACAGGCGTAATGTTATGTTACTATGTAGTTATAAATTGGGTTATCCCAACTACATCTTTAAGTTACAGAAGTTGTCCAGAAATATTGCAGGGTATATGAGTAATTGATCAAAAGACGTGTTCGCATTTATAAATCTTTGAAGTTACGTTTGGCTTTCTGAAATGTTGATGAGAGGGATTTTATAACATAAAAGATACACTGTGTTAATTATAACAACATTATTTTAAAAGAAGATAAAGTAATCTTTTAATGTTGCCAAAAACAGCTGATAAAGTCTAGAAAAATACTTTTTTCCATAAATTAATTTATTATTCTGTTACAAAACAAGCGAATTTGCTACGAACGCCTATCGTGAATTCTTGGAATAGTCTTGTTTATAATTTGGTAAGTTTATCATTCCACTTGAAGGGGATTTAGCTATGTCATTTAATATTCCAACAATTTGGCTTTCCTTCTTAACTTATCGGTATTTAGATAGCGACAGTTAAGCAAAGATAACCAAACACCATTACGAATGTATAAATTAATAAGTTGTAAAATTGTTTGTTTGTTTTTAAGAGGTAATCTCTGGAAGTACTAATCTGCGAGGTACTTGTCACACTAATAGTAGCAGGGTTTCATTCATTTCATCGGGGTCCGCTAGGACCGATGCCGTCCAGGGTTGCGGGAAAGTCCGAAAGGGATACCGGAACCTTGGCAACAGGCAACTGAAGGAACACGGGTGGGTTTTAGTCAGTAAAAGTCTGACACGCCATTCCGCTTCGTCCAGAGCGGAAGAAGTCATTGGATATGCCACCCACAAAAAAAAAAGGATTTCATTTTGACAGTTCAACAAAATTCATTACGTTATTTTTACGTTGTTGAGCAGACAATTTGGCTTCGGCTTCTCGTATGCCTTCTAAAAGTCCGGGGCCCTAGCATTCCGAGATAATTATATCAAAGTAATTTTTAATAATAATATAATAAATTATTTAACCTATAATTTATAGGTATATCAGTAACTGCTATATGTAAATACCTTCAAATACCTAACATAAAAGCAAATATGTGACGGTAATAATACCTAATCGTGAAAATATTTGTCACAGTAACATGACGGTAGCTTTATAAACCGTGCCGAGGTCCCGCGGGTCGAAAGTCGAAAGTCCCTAAATAACAATATGAAAAATTGTTTACCTACTGCTTTGACCTTTAGAAATTTTTGATTGAGAAATTCCTTTTGAATTATTTCGTGGTATATTTTCATCACATACTGATTAATTACAAACAAATAAAATGGCTTCTCAAGTTATCCCATGTTTGTATCTTATCAGCTTATTTTCATGTTAATATATGCGCATGGGCCATCTGAAGCCCGAAAGTCTGACAACCAGTCTTACCAAGGGGTATCGTGTTACCCACTGAACGGATTTCGATAAAATTTGGCAAGGGGATATATGGAATCCTGGCGAAGGACATAGGCTACTTTTTATCGACATACCACGCGGGCAAAAGCGCGGGCGGAAGCTAGTATGGAATAAAATTGTGATTGTAAAAAAAACATACATTCAATGATGAATGTATGATTTTTTTTTAGGTATGTTAAAACTTGAAATGTTTTGTTTTTATTCGTTGGGAAACTAACTACAGTAGGAAAGTACCTATTACTAAAACAGAAAGTTACCGTATTTATGTTTTTTTTTTGTTTTAGATTATTTGACTACAAACATTATTTCGTAGTCAAATGATCTAGACTTTTCTAGATTATTTGACTACAAATAATGTTTGTCAATCAATTTCAAATAAAATACCTATATTATTGAATACCTAAACCAGTTCTCAATCCCGTCTGTTATTCAGACCTAATCTTCACAAACCCATCCAATTATTTAGGGAAAGGAATCCTAGATATTTGGGACAGATTGCTTTTTTATAATGTTTAATTACTTTTAATAGAAAATTCCGAAGGCCTATTAACCCTCTTCACGCAATGTTTTGTTGGAAGAAAGCGTCTCCAGTATTATCTGTATTTCTGGAACTAATTTAATACCCGTCTGAACTTAACTTAGCTAGGACGAAATTAGCACAAATACTAATTACAAAAAAAAAAATA
Source organism: Lithophane socia (assembly GCA_947522985.1). Lineage (NCBI taxonomy): Eukaryota > Metazoa > Arthropoda > Insecta > Lepidoptera > Noctuidae > Lithophane > Lithophane socia. The sequence goes on from OX383267.1 coordinate 8,063,554, forward strand.
ATAACATCTCAGGAGGCTCTCATTGCACGGCTGGGTCAAGGGCTTGATTCAGAAAGCAGTACTCCTGGACACGGCACGCATAGTGAGGAGGTTTCTTTCTCTAGAGCCCTGACCACCGGCAGCTTGGACCCTGATCCTGATGCCGATGGGCTACTATTTTTTATATTTTTAAATGTTTTGTTTTCATGTTTTTTATAAAAAATATTTAAAAATGTAACAAATATGTATTTAAAAAGAAATAAAGAGGAAATAATAATAAATATAATAATTATTATGAATGTAAATAAATAATATTATAAATATGAAAGTAAGTTTCTTTGTTTGTTTGTTACGGTTTCACGCTAAAACAGCTGAACGGATTTGGATGAAATTTGGCACAGGAGTAGACCATGACCTGGAATAAGACATAGGATACTTTTCATCCCGATATTCTCACGGGATCGAGACTTATGCGGGTGAAACCGCGGGGCACAGTTCGTTAGCCAGAAAAATATACGTTGCACCAAAACTAACATGTTAACCGATTTTTCAAGTCTAAGCGTCAAGCAACCATTTACCAAAAAAATTCAAAGTATAAAAGTGTAATTCCATATTCGTACCCAATTCCAGTCCATTTCCACCCTAATTATGCTACCTTTTTAACATTTAATCTCTTTACAGGGAATCTGGGGGTCACCACGCGTCGATTCTCCGTCGCGGCGACAACAACACCTCCTCAATTCGACTGACAATGAACAACCGATCAATGCGGTCTTCAGCCAAATACTCTAACGGACATAATGTCAGTTTGTTATAACCATTGCGTAAAACTATGAACAATCGGGTCTTAACCATACCCGAAGAGACAGTTCAGCATATGGACTCAAGCAGACAAATTACATGTGTTGTGTGCATCGAAAGACAAAGAATGAGGAATCGTTTTAATTATACCGATTTCTAAGTGTAAATAAACTCGTATAAAGAGTGTACATTTTGTAAATATTTTTAACATAAATTACCACATGTAAAGTAGTGTTTTTTAATGTAAGGGTGTAAACACATCTATTTTCGCCAAGGATGCTAACATTGCGAGTTTCTAATAAACGTATCCATTTGGTATTGGATTATAGATGTGTAAACACCAGAATGCCATTTGATGTTGTGATCTGAGATTAGTAGAATTATTAAAGTTTATTATGAAGCTTAAGTTATGCATTTTAATTTATTCATTCATTCTTAGTAATCTGTCTCAAGGTTTTATTATTCAGGGATTTCAAGTGTCATTCGTAGTGACATTAATTTGCGGTCGTATTAAAGCGAAGTCTTCAGATAATTTAAAGCAAGATCTAGATGAAGAAACTTATGTTAGTTGTTTACATGTTGGTAATAATGCCCTCTAAATAATAAACATTTGCATCTTTATGTGAGATGCCTAGTAATTGTGTTTTAAAGGGTAAACATTTTAGTACCTTTAGTAAAGTATAGTAGAATCAGCGGCCCGACGACACACATTATTATGCTACATCATAATGTCAAGTAAGTTAGACTAACTTATAGGTACATATTATTACTAAATAACTGCCCCGTTGGTTTCGTGGTCGCAAGTGCGACTGCTGAGGTCCTGGGTTCGATTCCTAAGGGCCGGTTTTTTGATCCCTAGTAATAGTCAAGCTAACCAATTGTTAAACTGACCATAGTTAGGACTCTAACCAATAGTTATCTCAAGTTTACGTTTTTTGATCCCCATTTGAACAATGGTTAGAATTGACTATTGTTAACTATGTTGCCATTGCAATCGGCACTAAATTACCCATTTTAAAGTTGGGAGTAATTATTTTGCTATGGTAATACGCGTGCATTTTGACGTCTATCGCGTATGTCTAATGTCAAAGTCGTCAAATGTTACTTTGTTGATTGTTGTGTTGTGATTTCGTGCTATTTGTTATTATATCTTGCTTTTACATTCATATTATACAGTATGTTATCTAACGGAGGGCGTTCCCGTTATCCTGCAATAGTATAGCGACTATACAGGCTAAAAAAATATTGTAATAAAAAAAAGTTACTTCTATTCTTTTAAGTAAAATAGTAAAATATTCACAAAACATATTAAATTGATACGGAAAATAAATACTCTGTACACGCACACTTGTCATACTTGTCTTTTTACTTTTCATTTATTATATATATATATTTTTTTTAAATAAATAATAATATATTTTTTATATTTACACTAACACGTCTTGTGTGTTTCTATATTTTAATTAGGTATGTTGCTAGTGAAAAAATAATTAATTTGCACTACTACGTGTTTCAGAGATCGTAACGCCAATTTTAATGAACAAGAGACGACAAAGCTCTCGTACTTTCTCAGAGATTATCCCATTATAACGACCAAAAAACTGATCATGCAAGTAACCAACAAAAAGAGGCAGCTTGGCTGGCTCTTGCTGAAAAATTAGCTCTGACGCAGTAAGATATCGAAGTGTAAAACAATCACAGCAGAAATTCAATAAGATGAAGAAAACTCAAACACACATTCATAATAACACGTAACAGCCAATTGCGACCAAGAGTTAACTATCCGCCATCTTGCTAAACCCTCGATGGAGCCGTGGTTAAATATTTTGACCAATGGTTACATATTTAACCACTTGTCGTGTTAACTAGGGATCAAAAAACAGAATTTTCAGAAATTTAACCATTTGTTGCAATTTTTAACCATTGGTCGACTTAACTAGCGATCAAAAAACCGGCCCTAAGTAACAGGCCAGAGTTCGGAAGTTGGCGGTGTGATACCGCCGTGCCTCGGAAAGCACGTTAAGCTGTTGGTCCTGCGCCTGATCTCTCTCCAGTCGTGTTGGATTGCCGTCCCATCGGACTATGAGAGCGAGGGAAGAGAGAGAGTGTGTACTTGTGTCTGCGCACACACTTGTGCACTACAATATGTTTCACGCCGAATGCCGTGATATGATTGGCCGCCGTGGCGGAAGTACGATCTGGAGGATATTATGACGACTGATATGACGACGAACGATGATACACTACGAATGATAAATATACGAATATGATGGCGAAAGCGCAGAAGGAAGAACAGAGACCTTATATTAAAAAAAAAACCTAATTCGCCTTAATATGTGAAAGGATAATTCTATTTTCATAATAAGAAATCAAATTCCCTCAAACATTCTAAAAGTAAGTGATCAGCAAAAACGTTCAGATGGAAGAAAACGATTCAGTATTACTAACAAAAGCCGGATTATTGAGAAGCATGTTCTGCATAAATAAGTTTTTGGAAGAAGTCCTCTCACCAATCTCGATATAAATAATTGAGGATAATGCAGAGGGTCGCTACTGGTTACTAGATGAAAGAGCTCAGCTTTTCTTATTATCTTATGGTGTGGAAAGAATATAAATAACGCTATTGTGGACAACCAATTAGCCTGAATTGGCGGCTCGTGTTTGATTAAGGCTCGCTTCGGTTGACAACTTTTTAGTCAATCAATAAAAAACTCAATAGGGAACTAGGTTAAAGTAAATTCAAGTTTTCGGTAGTAAATATAAAATTACGGCTTGTCTCCTCGAAGGGTTATGCAGAGATGTACCCATAGTAGGTACACCCACATTTGGCCAGTTATGTTTAAGTCCCATGTAATAGGGGGCGAGCCTATTACCATCAACCGGGCGCTGCTACTTCAAGGGCTTTTTTCGATAATAAAGTACGTTGTATAGCCCATAGAGAAAAGAGAATAATATATTTTAGTTATTTTAGAGCATAATTATGTTAATCCATTAATTCATAAACCACATCGTCTGCCTAGCCTTATCCAACAGTGTTTATACATAATTAAACATTTCTTCAAATTTGCTTATTTAAAATAATAATAGGCAAGAGCTGATTATAATATTCTGCTTTAACATTAAATTTGTAAAACCCTGAAACAACCGCGCATTTCCATTAATAATTAGAACGAACTAAATTCGATTAAATGACAAAAGGAACAAAATCAATTAGAGAATTTAAAAATCGAGTGACGGAATTCGAAATTGGATTATTCCATTAAAACTTTACAAAACACCGCTAAACCTTACAATCAGGCACGGTAGGTACTGACTTATTAGTTGAGCTTAATGTCACGAGATGGTGATAGCTTAAACAAATGACAAGACAAGAAACGTAGGCCCGAGAGACAATACTTCTCTACAGAGGTTTTCATAAATCGTGGCTAAGTAATAAAATAACAGCCGCACGAGTCGATCGAAGAGTTACAAGGCAGTCCGTGGATGGGTGCGCCAGAAAGCACGTTAAGCCCATTTGTAGATCTTTGACGTTGACGTGTGACGTCGTTACGGGTAGTCCAAATCCTGAAAGTTATGACTTTCGGGCTACTGAAAAAATTACACTGACATTCTCAGGCTTACAAAGTTTGGAAATGACCTTGCCCACGCCTCTATTCAATTTGATCCATACTTCCAGGGACACCCTGTATAAAGTTTAACTTCTCCCTAAGACGATCTTGCCTCACACGGGAATGGAAATAAATATGAGGATAAAGGTAAGAAGGTATTACAGAAATGAAGATAAAAGTATCCTTGGATTACGTGACTCGAATCACATCTACATAAATTATTGTACGTAAATCATGTTGAGTAGAAAAATATGTATGTTTTGAGAGGTATACCAATCTCGTTACAAAGAAATCACTTCTGATATTAGGGAAGGTGTATACTTATCATTGCACGTGACTGTACACACTTTTTATCATTATTACTGCGTGAATGAACGAAGGCTTCTAAGACAATGAAATGGAAACCATTTTACTCGAATAAATAGATACTGACTGTATTTCCAGGAAGTATTGCCATCAAAATGATTTTGGAACTTTACTAACTCTACGTTATCCCTAAAGTTTTATTCTAACCACTTTGTGGTATCATACCTAGTAACAGCCAGAATTTCGTCAATGTATAAACCTCTTTGGATTCAAAATTGAAGTCGTAACCGACGATACTTGGTATTCTAAAGTAATTTAAGTCACGGAATCTCTCTTTTCCGCAAAAAGTTTTCATTAATCAAACAATCCGAAAAGTCCTTTCGATTCAAATTAATTCACTTTTGTTGTGGTTAAGTTTGATAGAGGTCTGTGTAATGACAATAAGAGTCTTCGGGAAATTATTCCATTTATTTATTCAACGTATTTCTAGTGCTATTCTGTAAATCCCAACCGAAATGCACAAAATTAAAAATTGAACTCATTTGATAGGGGTTCCGTCCCCGAAGGATGCCCAACCTTGTTGCTAAGCCTCCGTTGTCCGTCCGTCTGTCAGCGGGCTGTATCTCATGAACCGTAATAGGTAGGTGGTTGAAATTTTCACAGATTGTGTATTTCTACTGCCGCTATAACAAACAATATAAAAATAAAATACTTAAAGTTAAAAATTCGTTTTAGTTAAATATTGTACGGTAGTCCGACTCGCACTTGATTTTTTATCGTTTTGAATTTGAATGTTTAATTCAGGGAAAATATTTAAATACACGGGCTCCATGGTTCACTTCACATAATCTTAAATTTTAAGACACAAAAGCTTCGAAGCAGCCGTTTTTATTTTAATTTATTTCTAAATGATAAGCTCGTTTAGTATTGAGCCAGTTGGAAAGACTGCCGTCACCAGTACACACTAGTGTGCTCATTAGTAAATTAAATTTACGTTTATTCCGCTTGTACCTACAGAGTTTACATTAAGCCTTAATCCGGCAGTGACTGATTACTGTATAAATGAAGAGGGATTTAAAGTAATGTTTTTTTAGACTTCCATAACAGTAGCTGAAATAAATACATAAAATCTTAATCCTTGTTTGAAATCAGAATTAAAAACGGTAAAATAAAATATAAGTAAACATTTTACTTATATTTTATTTATATCATATTATTATGTGTACAATCATACAAAGATTTTTAATTATATTTTATTTTGTATAGTGTGTTTTTAGCATAAGAATTTGTTTAAATATTTGTTCTATCACCTTCATAAATCAACGAACCCAACACTACGGGGCGATCTTTTAAGGTCGAGGAGTTCTTATGACCACCTTCTGGCTTCATCATCAGACCCTGGATACTACCTTGGGCTATAGTCCTTGCCTTGTCAAGAGAACGCCAACGAGTCCAAATACGATGGTGCTATCTTGTTTGATTGAAGAGTTCCTATGACCAACTTCCGGTTACATCATCAGATCAGCTTTATAATATCATTTTTTCAAAATGTCTTGGTAGTTATAATTATAAGTATGCCAAGTTTCAGCTCAATCGGATGCAAGAAAGTGCTTGAAAAATGGATGACAATGGAGTAACCGGAAACACATACGAACAGAGCAAGCTAATATAAAGCTTGTAAAAACAAAAAAATGCATCTGTGTTTTAAACATCGACCTATATATAGTCTTTGCCCGGAACAAACAGAATATATTATCATTTCAGTAAACAGTTTCTTATTATCTTATTTTCCTCATGGTAAGCGATGCTGAGGCCAATAATCGTGAACTCATTCACTCAAGACTTGAGTATTCCGACGAAACACAGTCTCGGAAAAGGAGTTCAGCTCCTTATTAACTGTTGTTAGATTGATGAGTTGATTCTCACTAGTCAATTTATGTGCGGTACCAACTAAGTATTTAAATCGATCGTTATGGAACAGACCGATTGCCAAGTACGAATGCGCGAAGTAAACGTAACGTTAATTCGAACGATTTTTAAATCGACAATGCAACTCGTATAGCAGAAATTATATCATGCATAGATATGAATAACTGAAACCTGAATAACCAGCGAAACATGGGTGTACTATACTGCCCTCCTACCACAAAAATGCAGTAATCGACATTTTTACGGTTTTCCGTTTTTGTCAAAAATTACATCTGTGACTTTTAGCTACACGTAGATTTTTTTTTTCTTTTTGTGTCTGGAACATCGTGAAATAATAAGTAAAAATGCAGTATTTCAAGTGAAAGTATCTGATATTGTTACTCGTAGTATAAATGCAGCAATGAGCATACACCAGATTAAAATGCAGTAATCACGTATTTAGTACTAAGTTAGAATGCAGTATTCCTGTACATACTAGAAAGAAACACAGTAGGGTCATAAACAAAAAGTGAACATTAAAAAATATCTATACTAATATTATAAAGTTGAAGGGTTTGTTTGTTTGTTTGAACGCGCTAATCTCAGGAACTACTGGTTGGAATTGAATTGAATTGAAAAAATCATTTTGTGTTGGATAGTACTTACATTTATCGAGGAAGGTTATAGGCAACACGCATCATCGTAACATCACGCTACGACTAATAGGAGCGGAGCATAAATGAAAAATGTTGCAAAAACGGGTAAAAATATTCCTTTTTGAGAGCTTCCGTTGCGTGCGCTGCGTAAACGGTTTAAGTTACGCAAATATCTCAAATAGTTTCTCTTTAAAAGTTTAAAAAAAAGTCCGCGACAGCATACGAGTATGTTATCACGAGTTTAAAAATGTAATTGACTCACTATAACCCTTTTTATGGTAATAAAATTTGTTAGAAATTAATGCATTATTTGCGAAGGAGTTTTATCAACATAATATTAATTCTTATTCAAATAAATAGTTTTAACATCAAGGGTATTTATGTAGCAGTAAAATTCTTCTTAATTCATTCGAATCGGACATTTAATTTCGAAGTTATCACGAGTTTAAAAATGTAATACGCGAACCGTTCGACACCGGCGCCGCGTCGCCGCGTCTTTCCCTACTCTAGAGAGGAGAGGATGGGCACACGGGAAGACCATGACCTGGAATAGGACATAGAACACGTTTTATCCCTATATTCCCACGGGATCGAGACCTACGCGGGTGAAACCACGGGGCAAAGCTAGTTATAAAATAAAAATATTTTCATAATTAATTATGTTTTTCCTTTTTTGTGTGTTAAACAACTCGTTTTTACACTGCATTATGCCTTTTATTCTACTTATATTCAGTAATCAATTTTACTAGTGCTTAATTCAGTCAATGTATTTCCTATATACAAATGCAGTAACAAACACGAGTATTGCATTTCACTTTACTACTTAGATGTATCACAAATAGAGACACAAGGTTTAAGTGCAGTATTCAACTTTCTAAAGACCTACAAAAGAAAAATTAACTTCAAAACTTAACTAAACGATACATTGTATTTTTATGTACCTATTCCGTAACAAAACATATGAGTTTTATATCAGTTATAGTAGAGATTAAAAAAAAACACTTAACCGCGCTTTTCTCGAAACCGCCATTTTGCAAGTACTGCATTTGTTATTACGAGGGCAGTATAATAGGTAGATACACCTCTGCATAACCCTTCGGGGAAACAAGGCCTGTTGTTATGTTACAGATAATTATTATGAATAAAGTCTTCAAATATATTACGTGCGAAACGCAGATTTCCAATTACAAAATCATTAGAATTAACGTTACAACAACGTACGTTACGTACCTATACTTCGTGAGTTCATGCTCGGCCTTCAGTACATAATCCTTCCGCATCATTACTTCCCCGAAACATATCCCTACAAGTAATTGCATCGGTTTTAACTACGGAAGTTAAGGTGTCAAATGGATTTACGTCGTGGAGCTGAATCACAGCGTTATTATTTAACTTTGTTGTTGTAATTATGGCTGTGAAATGTGAAACACGAGTGTCTTTAACTTATGTTGATACAATTTCCGCATTTCATGTTGTCCTTTGTATTTAAGGTACTAGGATTTCAATGAGTGTTTAAAAATCCGAGAATTCATGTTCTATAACAAATCTAGGTACGGCAACAAAGTGCAGAATCAACTGCACTGTTTCAAAATTCTTTTGTTTTATCATAGGATTATTTGTCTGTTTAATTTTCCTTATATACATTGAAAATTGTGTGACGAATTAGAGACGGACATAATATATATATAACATTAGTCCGTGTCTACTAATAAGATTTCAATGAGTGAAGCTACCTTGATACTTGCATTATAACGGTATGCAAATATAACATTCATGTTTAATACTTTATAATAAATAAATAGGACCATAAAGTCCATAGCCATGTATAATAAAAAAAATCTATAAAATATCGTAATACTTTTGATTTTTTTGCCATCAGTCGTAATAAAAAATATGATCTTGTAATTCAGTTCGATCTACACACGAACAACTTAAAACTTAACAACAACACTTGAACAGCAAATTAAATAGTTTTAAAAGCAATTTCTTAAATGGAAAACGTCGCGTCTGTTCCTCGAAGCATCATGGCTGCCAACTGCAACATACAGAACGCGAACGAAGTGAATAACAAACTGCACTAAAGGTTCCGAGAAGCCTATTAGTGTATAAAACAATGTTAGCAGAAACTACAGATTTCTGCTAACATTGTTTTATACAAAGGTGTATTTTTATTATTACAAGCTTTAGCTTGCTCTGTTCGTATGTGTTTCCGGTTACTCCTTTTGTCATCAATTTTTCAAGCACTTCCTGGCATCCGATTGAGCTGAAACTTGGCATACTCATACAACTACCGAGACATTTTGAAAAAATGATACCATGGAGCTGGTCTCACTATGGAGCCGGAAGGTAGGCATAGGAACTCCTCAATCAAACAAGATAACACCATCGTGTTTGGACTCATTGGTTATGTATTAACAGAGCTTTGACACTAGGTGGTGTTCAAGGTCTGATGATGGAGCCGGTAGGTGGCCATATGCGTTTTTAGTAACTCCAATTGTCATCCATTTATCAAGCACTTCCTGGATCTGATTGTGCTGTAACTTGGCATACTTATACAACTAATGAGAAATTAAAAAAAAATGATACCATGTTGCTGGTCTGATGATGGAGCCGGAAGTTAGCCATAGGAACTCTTCAGTCAAAAGAAATAGCACCATCGTGTTTGGACTCATTGGTCATGTATTAACAAGTGCTTTGACTCTAGGTGGTGTTTAGGGTCTGGTGATGGAGCCGGTAGTTGGCCATAGGAACTCCTCAATCAAACAAGATAGCACCATCGTGTTTGGACTCATTGGTCATGTATAAACAAGTGCTTTGACACTAAGTGGTGTTCAGGGTCTGATGATGCAGCCGGAAGGTGGCCATGGGAAAACCTCAATGAAACAAGATAGCAACATCGTGTTTGGACTCATTGGTGATGACCAATGAGTCCAAACACGATGTTGCTATAAAGTACTAAATAAAAACTTACGTAAACATAGAACTTTAATATTTTCTTAAAAGCTTGAGTTGTAAATGTCCTTCTAACACTAAACTTGAAGATAAGCCTCAAGCTTTAAGAAAATAATAATATTAAAGTTCTATGTTTACGTAAGTTTTTATTTAGTACTTTTTGGTACATTAAAAGCTTGTTTTTAAAAAGATTTTTACTTATATTTTACTAACAAGGCAATTTATTTAAAGAACAAGATAGTAGAGCGAATATGTATGAAACTTTGTCTCGATATGATTCGTGATCGCTTCCGAATACTGAAACACAACTCTATTTTTTAAATCACCGTCTCATGCATCTGTCTCAGTCATTTTAAAGTGTATTTTAGTGACAGAAATACTTTTAAGAAAGTCTTTAATTTAAGTGCCGTTTGAGTATTTGGGGCTTCAGGGGTAAGCCAACCATTTGCCAATGCCTCTTAAATGCAATCATTTGTAACTCCTGAAATGGACGTGTGGAGTCTACAGGCGCGACGGGTCACTGACATTTTAAAAAGCGTAACATACATGGTTACTCTTAGCCCAGGTAAAGCGTACATGCCTATATAAATTCCTAGCTATCCGTAGGTGCGGAGTTTTGAATATTCACCATGTTGTGTTGTCAGCCTAGAGTATTCAATACTGCTTCGAAACTATGACAATAGTGACTGCTGTTAGTTTATCAAACAAGCAATAATTCAGATTCTACAGATGAGACACCAAGCAAGCCAAATAGTCTTCAGTTTCTGCTTCAGTAATTACACTGAGTACAGCAGCTTTAAAGTTAATTAATTGCTCCCTTATTAAGGGTTGCACAGGAAATGAGAGGTTAACGTATTTTGCCATTTTATGGGGTAATTGATCGAGTCATTTTTTCTAACTTAACAATGAACTCAATACCTTTAAACGTCAACATCCACTGGTCCGGCAACGCACACACGGCACACAACGGATTTTGGTTTGCTTTGTATGAATTCATATAGCACTGCGTCCACTATCGGTATCGTCCGCACCGAGCGCTATATTATGAACAAAAATGCGTTGCGTGCTGATGACGTTTCGTTCACCGCGTGCATCGCTCAATGACGCAAGTTGTTATATTTATAATTGAGGTGAGAACCGCCAAAACCATTGTGAAATGAATGACTCACTTTTAATTGTATAAGTAGAAAGATATTAATAATTGTATAATCTGAAACATAGACAATATTCAAATTAGCAAAGAATCAAATTAGAAAAGAGATAATATCCGGATGCGGACCAGTGGACGTTCACCTTAATTAACTTTTAAAGCCAGAATCAAGTTACTGAAGACTTTTAACTTTAAACTTTCCTTCCAGGGTAAAGATTCAATGAAGGAAGTTGTAAAAGTTTATTGGATAAGTACTACTCAGTAAAGGCGACCGCAAGTCCCTTTGATCTTGATCTGGCCCAGCGTATTACGGAGTTTTAATAGAAAACAAGCCAGCTTATACTGGTTTTTTAAAGTGAGATGTCACTCCAGCTGACGCTAGGGATTGACAGCTCACTTCACCTAAGTTTTCACGGTGAGGTGTTTACAGAATAGACCGGCAGATTATGCTTTGCGAAGAAAACACTGAAGACGATGTTTTTATATGAACGTCTGTTTGATGCCTTTTATTTAAAACAATTGGAAAGCTTTTTGACGACGTCATTAGGCTGTGCTAAATTGTGCAGAACAATACAATACTATTCAATCAATATTAATGAAATTATTTTAATATGAAGAATATAAAATGAGGGATGTTTTTTATATCGCATAAGATATTCAGTTTTTTCAAGGCAAATAATTTACGTAAAAGAAGGTTGCTTTTGATGCAAGAACTACATAATCTATTTGAAAAATCTAACCAGTTAATGCAAAGAGAGAAGCATTAAGCCTGATTTACACGGGGCATAAGTTTAAGCAACAGTAAAAACTGCACCGTCTAAACAATGTTTAGACGATGCGAGTCATTTGTTTCGTCAATTGTATTGTAAGCCACAAGCAGGAAACTTGTATACTGAAAATCAGCTTTCAGGACTGAAAAAAGTACGAGAAAGTATAATAATAATATTATTTTAATACATTGTTAAATAGAGCCATTTTAATAGGACAGAATTTCGACTCAGCATAAAAATCTTTGAGACAAAGCTCTCTACTTAGCATAGAATTTAGACTGAATAGATAAGCAGATAATATTTTATCTTTAAAAATCCGCTAACTTTGAAAATGTTCGAACAAGGTTTGGCTTTTATCGATACTTTATTTTCCTTCTTTATTTAGTTCCTATTTAATGAACCTTGGGTATATGAAACATCGCTTTTCTTATTTTCGCGATGTTATTATACTAACAAGATAAGGCATTTTTCTAAAAGAAAATTCGACCTTTGTTTAACTTTTTTCAAATACGGATATAAATAGTTCAGCGACTGCCAAGTCGCTATCCGCAAATCCAGTGCTAGACAATAGCCATTAAAGCAATCTTCATTTTCTTATCTAGAGGTTTCAACTTAGGTTAAGTTGTTTTAAACAGTACCTAATTTAAAAAATAAAATATTTATTCTTACTTCTTACATCTATCATTTTCATTATACATGATAACCTATTACGATAGTATACTTATCTAATCCTAATTACTCTTTTCCTAATCCTTATAATTTATTATATTGTCAATTTTTAGGGTTCCGTACCTAAAGGGTAAAACGGGATCCTATTACTAATGTTCCGCTGTCCGTCCATCCGTCCGTCTATCACCAGGCTGTATCTCATGAACCGTGATAGAAAGACAGTTGACATTTTCACAGATGATGTATTTCTATTGCCACTTTAGCAACAAATACTAAAAAACAGAATAAAAAAATAAATAATGGGGCTCCCAAACAACAAACGTGTTTTTTTTTGCCGTTTTTAAAGATAATGGTACTGAACTCTTCGTGTGCGAGTCCAATTCGCACTTGGGCGGTTTTTTTAAATAATTTTTTTATTAGATAACTATCTCGATAGTACCTATTACATTTTTGCTGTCTTCTGAACTAAAAGAGCCACGAGAGTGAGTCTTCCAAACACAAACAACAACTGTAAGTACCTACTACTTAGTAAGTAAGTACCGACTGCAGAAGAATGACCACCGACAAATGGCACACAGACATATAAACACCGTTCGGAAGTCATCATCTGCCTAGCCTTTTCACAACTATGTTGGGGTCGGCTTCCAGTCTAACCGGATGCAGCTGAATACCAGTATTTTACGTGGAGTGACTGCCTATCTGACCTCCACAACCCAGTAACTGGGTAATACGATACCCCTTGGTAAGACTGGTTGTCAGTCTTTCGGGCTTCTGACGACCCGTAGTGACTGTCAAAGATCCACGAATGACAGCCAGTACCAACGGCTTAACGTGCTTTTCGAGACACGGAGGAGTCTCGGTATGTAAAGATGGTCACCCATCCACGGACCAACCCCGGCAAGCGTAGCTTAACCTGATGGATCGACCCGAGCGGCTGTTATTACGTAGCCACGAGCTCCTCACCGTATAAACACTGTTCGGACGTAACCTTTATTTTCGGGTTCACAGTTTTATGACAACCTAACATAAAAGGCTAACCATCAATATACGCACGACCGATAACACTGAGTTTTATAAGTCTAAGGCTAACACACGGATGCGCAGTAAACCGAATGACAGCTATTTCCTGGTCACAACGGACCTTCACTAAACTTGTTCTAACATACCGTCTAGACACTGGAATGTCTTATACAAAAGAATTAAAGACAAGATAGAAATTGGAGTAAAAGACAGCCTCGTCTCAAATGCAAATAGTTGATCATTCACTACTAGCTTTTAAATTGTAAAAAGATGATAAAGAAATTCTAATCCTAACCTTATAATAATTATAAAACAGGCTGTAAGGGTAAACAGTCTTGTCATTCAAACCATGGGTAGTTGACTTAAATATAAAAATAAATGACCGAACACAACAAAAAAAAAACGTCATTTTCATTAAAAGATTTTAAAAAGTTTCTATCCGACACCGTGCTCTCAAGCGAAACAGCTGACTGACTATGGGAGGGGTCGCGCTCGCGGCCGGTCAGGTCACATCCCGTACCCCCCGCCCGTGTTGAGACGCAAGTTCGTTGCCCTAGCGCATAGGACAACGAACTTGCGTCTCTTGTGGTAAAATAAAGATTAAAAAAAAAGAAAAAAAAAGTTGTAATTTTCCATTGATTTTACGTTCTATAAATGAAACCAAACCACTGGTTGCAAGGATAACGGTGTTTACCCTAACACCCTGTATAATTATTATCCTAACTTATTCTAATTAATATTATAAATGCGAAAGTGAGTTTGTTTGTAACGCTTTCACGATAAAACGGCTGAACGGATTTGGATGAAATATGGCACATGGGTAGAATAGGACATAATTATGATACTTTTTATCCCGGTAGTACGTGCCCGTGGTAAATATTTTCCAACCTACACGCGGGCGAAGCCGCGGACAAAAGCTAGTTGGTATTAATATGAATGCGAAAGTGAGTTTGTTTGTTAAGCTTTCACGCTAAAACGGCTGAACGGATTTGGATGAAATTTGGGACTTGGGTAAACCATGACCTGAAAAAGGACATGGGATACCTTTTATCCCGATATTCCCACGGAATTGAGACCTATAGGTACAGGAAAAACCGCGGGGAGCTGCTAGTAGATCTTAGAGAAGGATTTATTGGCCTCCTTTCTTTTTGTATGATCGAAATTGCCCTACTAAGAACCCAAACATTTTTTTCATTAGTACCGACCTTTACCTAATAGCAGAGAGCTCGTAACAAGTTGAGAGAACCTATAAAAACACTACTGTTAATACTTCCCTCAGATCACAACTCACACGCGTCACCATCTTGCGTTCGCTAAGCCGTAAAGAAGTGAAGTTCGTATTCAGGCCACGTTCACGCCTTCCATCGACATTTACCTGAACTTCAGGTCTTTGTAAGAAAAACAGGCTGCTTTATCTATTTACACAATTTGTTATTGCGTGGGTTACAAAATGCCAACCAGAAAAGTTGTCGAATCAACCTTGTTTAGGATATAAATGATGCAATGTAAATTAGAAAGGAAAATGCGTTTATTGGCATTGTTACAGAAAAATACATCGTAAAACTAAAAAACAGAAAACAATAATTACAATGCCTAAAGGGCCTCAGCTCAGCATAATGTCGCATTTTTTGAGGGTGGGAAATCGTCCAATGACTTCTCCCGCTCTGGGCGGAGCGGAAGGGCGTGTCAGACTTTTACTGACTAAAACCCACCCGTGTTCCTTCAGTTGCCTGTTGCCAAGGTCCCGGTATCCCTTTCGGACTAACCCGCAACCCTGGCAGGCATCGGTCCTAGCGGACCCCGCCAATTGTGCTGACATGTCTTTGAGGCGCGCGTGGGACACGAGGCGCTATCGACCCGGGCCTGGTTCTAATCGGACGGCGAGCTACCCATTGCTTGCCGTCCGCAAGCTCGCGCCTATGGTGGCCGGGAATCCGCCTGGGATTCCCGACGCCCAGGGCGTTTCCAGCGGCGGTGGTTAGGGGCGTGAGGGCGCAAACTTTGCCTCTCCCTCACGCGATCCGCCTCCTCCTTCGCGAGCATTACTGCTTCGCAGAAGGAGGTGACGGTTTCCCATGCCCTCTCGCTCCGTACCATTGCCTGGACCAGGGCAGGACGCGAGAGGTCACCGCCGCCAATCGCCTCCAAGAGGACACGGCGGGGCTCCGCCCAAGCAGGGCATACCTCCACCGTATCATCCGGGATCCACACAGTGGTGACACCCGGGCGTTAAAGTGTACCACCTGACGCTGATTTTCAGCTGCAACCCAACCCGCAAATTAGTTAATTTATATTCTAGCAATTTAGAAGGAGCTCATGGCTAAGTAATAACAACCGCACGGGTCGATCTAACAGGTTAAGCTATGCTTGCCGGGGTTGGTCCATGGATGGGTGACCATCTTTACATACCGAGACTCCTCCGTGACTCGGAAAGCACGTTAAGCCGTTAGTCCCGGCTGTCATTTGTGGTTCTTTGACAGTCGTTACGGTTCGTCAGAAGCCCGAAAATCTGACAACCAGTCTTGCCAAGGGGTATCGTATTACCCAGTTACTGGGTTGTGGAGGTTAGATAGGCAGTCGCTCCATGTAAAATACTTATACAGGTAACACTGGAAGCCAACCCCAATATAGTTGGGAAAAGGCTAGGCAGATTGAAATCCTAGCAATTGAGAGCCAAAGGTGTCAAAAGCTATTTATTATTATTGATTTAACCTAAGAATACTCTATAAAAGAAACTTCATCTGTAGGTATATTGTAGGGAGAGTTCGAAGCAACTATAACCTTTGGGAAGCAATTATTTACATCGATGACTTGAGTAACATCCAAAAGCATTAGCATTCCCTTAGACATGGAAATAACTAAGACATTGTGTGGCCGGTCTAGGATACACCTGAAACGTGTTAGCCTCAGGGCACCATTACTTAATAACAAGCCTAATCGATTTCTGTCTACTATTTTGTTATTATAATCTACTAGAAATTGAACGTCCTGAACGTCCGAACGACAAACTAAAATGCATACAATATCTAACATAACGCACAGCACATAAAAATAAATAGGCTGAATGGTTTTGGATGAAATTTGGCAAAGAGATAGTTTGTAACCTGAATTAACACATAAGATACTTTTATCCCGATATTCCCACGGGATCAAGACTTACGCGGGTGAAACCGCGGGACGCAGCTAGTAATTCATAAAAAAAGAAATAAATATCAGTGTACGGCCGCGTCCAAACGGCCTTGATCAGTAGATACGATATTTTGCAGTAAAAAGTTGGCTTCACACTGTTCACATGGCTAAATACACGATAGTGGTAGTAAACGAGAAAATATCGTACTGATTAACGCCGTGTGTACGCGGCCTAAGTCGGCTTAGGACGATATATTTTGGGACTAAAATGTCCTTTCTTATTAATAGGACGGTAAAGATTTACCCAGTACTGAACGTGCACAAAATATAAGGCTCAGGGAATCGTGTGGACGCTTAATTGTGTGTCCCAAGGAGCTTAGGAAAAATGAATGAAGAAGGCTTGTTCTTAAGTATTATTTTATACCACGTAATGACTGGAATATGACTAATTAGTTTTCTGTAACAGAAAAATATTAGTATTGGACATGAGACATGAAAAAAGCTAGAAGAATATCCATTTAGGAACGGGCTTATCGATGAGAATGTTCAGCAAAGTTGATAATGTTTTATTTATTTTGTTTATAGCTTTCTCAGTTTGCCTTTGATGAAGTCGAGTAGAAGATCGAGTTAAATGGCGGAGATGGTAAAGGCCTTTGTTCAGCAATGGGTTGCGATACACTGATGATGATAATGTGCCCTTTTACTAACAGTACGACGAAATTACCTTTTAAAGACAGGTCATTAGAAGGTAGTTTGGTAACATTTTGAGAAAACAGGGTCAAAATAGCGTTTGTTTCTATTATCCTGGTAAATGGAAATTGCAGTCTCATTTCATTTCTAAACAAAGGTGCTGTGTAACGGTAAGTTTAACTAAGACAATATTATCCTTCAAAATGAGTTACGCCGTAGGCTGAAACTGTAATGCATAAATCTTTGGATAAAAATAGCTTATTATGCTGAACGAGACATGGCTAAGCACAACATATTTATTGCATGAGAGTAAACATCGGTGTAGGTGTAACAGTAAGAGTAAACTACACGAATGTTATTTTACCCTTTTGGTGTTTGACTCGTTACGGCAATAACCCACACCCACTTTGCCTCCGTTTTTCTAGACAGTAGCGTTCTGGGTTACTACTGATAATTTTCAAAAGGAAAAACAAAATAACAGCTGCTTGGGGATTGATCCCAGGATCCAATGCTCTCACATGGTTATTTCAATAGACATTTATAAACAACGGCGGCGTGAGGACGCAATTCAAAGACACTAGACGCAACTGTCAGTCTAAGGCGTGGGGCATACACAAGAGGCGAGTGACGCGGGCGTGACGACGGTACGGCGCGGGCGTTGTGCCGCTTTCATATTTCATACAAAATGTATATAGGAGCGACTCCGACGATAAGCATCTGGCCCGTGGCTCGCCCGCGCCCCTCGCCTCTTGTGTAGGTATGTCCCACGCCGTAGACTGACAGTTGCGTCTAGTGTCTTTGAATTGCGTCCACACGCCGCATCTCTCATACATTTTGTATGAAATATGAAAAGAGTGGAGCAACGCCCAAGTCACACCATCGCCACGCCCGCGCCCCTCGCTTCTTATGTATGTCCCAAGTCTAAGAAACCTTGTATGAGTACTGCGAAGGCGCACACACATAATTAATTTAGAATTTTCATTCTATTATTTTCTGATTTATTTTAAACTGACAAGATACGAGTACGATTCAAGCAGCAAACATTCATACAAGTTTCATTGGAAAAAAAACCCAATATTTGCTGCAGATAGTAAATTCAAATTCAAATTGTTTATTTGCAAGAAAATACATTGTTTACAAGGGAAGATCTTATAGCCTTAAAGTTATTGTATTCTGCCTGCAAGCAAGCGTGCAAATTATTCAAGATTGTATGTCACAATAAGATTATCATGCGGAGTTTTGAGTAATGAGGTCTCGTAACACAATAGCTATTAATAGCAACCATTGAGTAAATGACTTTACCGAGCATATACAACCCGTGCGCATTAACATGGCACCTGGCTCATTGACGTTTATAACTCCCCCCGCTTCCCCGCACGGCGACGGCGGGGCGCGGCGCGGGTAGCGGGGGGAGTATTCAGTTCCGAGCCAGGTGCCATGTTAATGCGCACGGGTTGTACCTTACCTGGATGCTAATACAATGATGCAGTCTAGGGGAATTGGATTAGTGTATACAATGCACTCTCTAGCTAATGCCGCATCAGTTGTTGGACGAAGGCTAAAGGTCAGTGCTAATACGAGCTTTAAGTCGCATCACACATCACTAGCTTTTTCCGCGAGTAAGTTCAGAGAGATTCGGATTTCAGTTAACTTTCAGCGAATCTTCACTACTTGTTTCTGGAGAGCTTAACCCCGTGTCCAGACTAAAGCGATCGGTCGCGCGACTATGCGATCGTGACGTTTATAATAATAGTTATGTCACTCATTCGGAAAACTTTAAGGCGCCCTTTATCGTCGTGACGAAGCGTTCGGGTTCGGCGAATAAAATTAATACAACGGTTGGATGTTCACGTGATGATAGCTTTGGTTAGGACTCGGCCTAATTCAGAAATTGGAATAAATCGAATGGTAAGTAAATTCATTTTTTTTATTTCACTTTCCTGTTCTCGCTTTAATCGCACATCCGGGTGGGCAAATATTTATAAAGATTATACATAAAGATACTCTAACGATATAATAAAAGGTAAATGCCACGTGCACATGTGACTTCTGAACGAACATTTACGATTTTTACCTGCTGTAACTTATTTTATGTCATGACGTGGCTGCTAATCAGAGGGGTAACTGATGGTAAGTGCTCATCGCCGCCGCCGCGCCGCCTAAGAAACATTTGCAAGACCAGAGGCATCACAGGTGCGTCTAAACTGTATCATTTGCATATAATTACACCGACCCAAACCTTTCAAATCGGAACTAAGGGCGTTCGCTACGGCAGGTTCACAGAGTGGGCGCCCGCAAATAAACCCGTCGCACGCGTCTGCACCAGACAGCGCTGCTCATATTATCTTTCAATACAAACAGGACCCGCCGCGCGTAGCGAACGCCCTTTGAAATACTGCTTTTAAACAAATGAAACTCCAGAAAGACGTATTGCGGCAAGAACATGCGATAAATCGATGTTATCCTCAAAAAATATTTTCCTCAGTTACCACTTTTGTGAGCACAATAGATTCGTAAAACTTTATGCCTTTATCTGATACTGGCACGTTCCACAAAATGCGCGGAAATTGATGGCGTAAGTATTCTTAGACTGTGACGTCAGCGTCACATAAACTTTACACATACGACAAGTCAAAGTCACATAAAGGCTGTGAAATAGAATATTCATAATGTATTTTGTAGTTAAACGGTTAATTAATCGGATGTTAATGACATATGTCAACCTCAAGACTGCCACTGTCTCGTGCTTAGATAAATAATGGCTGATTGTGAAGCAACCTAGATTTTGAAACAGCCTGATTTTCTGGAAAATGGGGCTTTAATAATTAATTCAAATATAGGTAGTCTATTTCATTGCAAGATGATACGTTAAGTAAAACATTTTCAATTTCATAATAATCTTGTAACAAATTCCCAATGGACCACGCAATATTTTTCTTAGACCATTTTGGTATAAAATTAAAAAGGTTTACCTACCTACTTACTTACCAATTTTTCAACCTTGTTAAAAATCAAGATTTATGACTCATAGCTATAAGTTCTTTATAATAGATGAAAAAAAATCCAACAAGCCGTAACGTAGCTTAAGATAAAATTGTGTAGTCACTAATGCCCAGTTTTGAACTTTAGAAATTCACTAGAGCGTGGGTTTATTTGGTAGAACCCGCGTTAGCAATTTCCTACGCGTTCTTTCATGATGTGATTGATGAAACACGTTTTTATTATAGTAACGCTTTTCCGCTAGGTATGAGCAACCACAATGCTTGTTAGTGAGGCAAGGGATCTACAAAATAGCGATATTTATTGGATTTTAGGCCGCCCGTCTCTGACCGTTACTTTTTTTGGGGCGAGGCTTTTTTGTGTATTTATTATTGGTTTGTTAACATGGTGATAAAATATGTATCTACATATTATGATTTTCCTATAAAAAGTAACGTACAAAAATCTTTACAGAGAATACAATTCTATCACGCAGTTCCTATAATAAATCTCCAAAAAGAGTTCAAACCAATATATACAGACACAAAGAGACGGTTGTTTCCATTATGCGTAGACAAAAGAAGGGATTAATCTCATTTTTGAGGCCACATCAAACACATAAAATTACTTGGTAAAAGACAAAGTACATCAATATGAAATATGAACTCTATTTACCTGAGGTGCTTGTAGACGAGCGACTAAAGATATTTTAGAATAGGAAGCCACACTCGGCAATTGTCTCCGAGAAAGTCATGATTATCCTGCCCTTATACCAATTAATTCGGGGTCGGTGCAACATGACTTTTTCTTCCATACTTCTCCATTAGTCGTCATCTCGGTAGTCACTCCTTGTGCCCGAAAATGTAACGTAGGGTTTATATATGCCTACTGTATTTTAATATTTGGCATAACAGTTTCCTAAGAGGAACTGTTTAAAACAAATAACTAGTTGTCATGGTCAACAATTACTTACTCACATTCGTATTAATTCTGGTCTACTCTGGTAGATAATTTTCGTCAGTAATAAAGTTAATATATTTACCAAACTCACTTTCTGATAAAATTTAGCATTTTTGACGTCAATATAAATGCATGTAGATGATGTTGTCACATACATTGGAAAATTTGTTGCCGGTTTGCTTGTTCCAAAATCGCTCGTGTGAAAACACATCGGGAGCACTTTTCTTGAACTATACGTTCGTGAGACGTTGGCTAATTTGAATTTCCTGCTTCTACAAAATATTAACATACGAGAATATTCTATTAGGAAATCTGGATGAAGTAGCAAAAACCTCTTCAAAAGGTGTTATTATGAAATGTAAGAACTACGTTACGTTTCCAAAATCAAAGAAAAGAAACAGAAAATACTGATGACAAATAATACCTAGAGATAGTTCTATACGTGATGAGTAGTTTTTTGTTTAGTCCGCCTGTCCATTGACGCGGAGCGAAGCAGAGCGAGCGGAGCGAGAGAGTAATGCGGAGCGGAGTTGTAGACTGTGTCTGTCCGTTGATGCGGAGCGAGGTAATGCGGAGCGGAGTGGCGGACTGTGCGGAGGTAGGCCGAGTTCACGCGACGAGTAATTTGAACGGGTGGCGACGGCGACCGGAATTTTTTCCGCTTCCCGGTTTTGTATGATTTTTTAAATCTAGTTCCAAAATCCCTGTCCGCTGAAGTGGAGCGGATTTTATGCAATTCTATTGGTTAATATTGGCACAGCTGCGCTCCGCTCCTCTCCTCTCCGCTTCACGGCACAGTTTGCCTTATTTTCCCTTCCAGACAATGTACTGTACTGTACCTATCTAACCAACCCATTGAACCAAACCACATCGCATCGAGTTTCTTCAGATATACTAAAAAGAAATGAATGAAAGTAAGTAAGTAAAGTCTTCAAATTAGGTAAACTTTATTACCCATTTACACCCCGTTAGAAGCAGATTTTTGAAAAACCTCGAAACACGTACTTTTTTGTTTTAAGTTTTAGTACCGTACCGAGTTTGGAGTTTAACTACTAAAACTTCCAAACTGGTTTAAACCGCACCATAGTATGCCGTTGAAGTACAAACAAGTTGAAGTTTTAAAAAGTAAACCAAAACCTTTAGCTAGCTTTCAAGATTTAGATTTTCCTCTCAAAAGACCTAAAAGATTTCCTACGGCCAAAAAACGTGGCTAAAAACAATAATAGGCCCGTGCTGGAAATAACACAATTACTCAATTTAAAATACCTTAGATCTTGTACTATCAAAGAAACCACATCAAGAAAAATATGACCTGCATTTTTTACTTCACAACCGTTGACGGGTAATTAACCTACAAACTCCAATTTACATTAATTAACGCGAAAAACCTTTACAAAACATGCAACAAACTTAATAATAGTCTTGGTAAGTATAGAAGCTCGTACATTTGCATTCTTTTACACAAGGAATCACTCGCGTTACATAGTTCGTACCTATTTCTTCCCGTCTCGCAGCATTTTCAAAGTTCCATTTTTGTTTTCCCATTACTCTGTGCTGCATAGCTGCCAGTCTTCTTAAGTTAGTTTAGCACCCGTACATTTCCTTAGAGCGGATATTAGAGTATATTTCTTCATCTCTAAGAGCAGAACGTGCTTGTGACGATTCTATTGGAGTTTACTATAATTAATGTCTGTTTGCGAACGAAAGGAGTTAAGTTGCTGCATTTCTGTCATCGTAAAATAATATTGAATGTGAAT
Organism: Lithophane socia; assembly: GCA_947522985.1. Classification (NCBI taxonomy): domain Eukaryota; kingdom Metazoa; phylum Arthropoda; class Insecta; order Lepidoptera; family Noctuidae; genus Lithophane; species Lithophane socia. The sequence goes on from OX383267.1 coordinate 8,086,888, forward strand.
GCTTGTGCTTGCCTCCGCACCCTATGTTATGTATGATTTCAGTCTAATCCATAACCATACTAATATTATAAATTCGAAAGTAATTCTGTCTGTCTGTCTTTAGGTTACCTTTTCACGCCTAAAACACTGAATGGATTTCGATAAAATTTGGCGAGGGAATAGATGGCATCCCGGGAAGGACATGATCTACTTTTTATCGACTTACCACCTGGCGAAGCCACGGACGAAAGCTAGTAGGTAGGTAATATTTTTAATTGTCATTTTATTTTATTTTATTTACTTACATAATTATCAATTAGGTATTTTATCAACAGGCTTATTAGTAAGCCGGTAAATAATAAAACAATATAAAATCCACTTTGGTCAAATGTTATATTTACACCCTATACCGTAATAATCTTTAAGAATCAAATTTTCGTAAAAAATTAAATGTTCTGAGACTGTCATTCGTCGTAAAAGTGAAACGTCAAACTCGATGGAATTGCTAGATAAAATTATTGAGTAGTATGAAAATGTAAATATACGTATGTGGGCGGAATAGCGTCGTTTCAATTTGATTACTTTTCTGATTACAATTTTTATATTAGTATGTGTTCAGGTAGGTATAATCAAACTTTAAATTACATCTATAAAATATTTTGGTTGCTGGACACTCAACAAATCTAAGTATTTCATCTGGCATCCTTTTATTATTTTATTAGCCTACTAGCTGCGTCCCGCGGTTTCACCCGCGTAAGTCTCGATCCCGTGGGAATATCGGGATAAAAAGTATCCTGTGCCCTATTCCAGGTCGTGGTCTACCCATGTGCAAATTTCATCCAAATCCGTTCAGCCGTTTTAGCGTGAAAGCGTAACAATCAAACAAACAAAGTCACTATCGCATTTATAATTATTATAGTTAGAATTAGGATTAAGATACTGACTCACTACTAGGCCCCAAGTCTCCCCCAAGTCCTTCCAGGAACTCTTTTCCTGCGCCACGTCAAATCAGCCCTCGCGAAATCGGTATTTTTACGAAATAAACGTAGATAAAACCGTTTCTTTTATCATTTTTGTTTAGCCAACTTTAGCAAACTACAGCTGCAGACTATTCATATTTTCTATTCAGAAAATGAAATTATTACTAGCACTTCGTTTATTAAACTAGTTAATCTTCGGATTGAAAGCAAATCCGCTTCCGTATCAAAAAAGTGGATTATGGATGGTAAGCATCTAAACGAGGGAATTATTTATTTTTATCAAAGTCTACTCTTTACCACAATTCTGGGAAGAAGTTTTTAATCCCTTAAACTGGCTTTTTTTTAAGATTTGTACAACGAGGGAAATGAATACTCGTATTATCAAAATGACAAATAACGTCAATTTTTCATTGCATTTTTCATGCAGACTGGCGCGATATCGCGGGCGCAACAGGCAGCGCGACACTTGTCGCGCCAACGATATCCGCCAGATTGACGAACCTTTATAGACTTATAATTATAACTGTCAAAGTATTCAATTATATAAACAATTAATTTCCCTGAATTTACACGACGGACATACTCAGCAATGTTTAAATGTGGCTTTATTTTGTAAGAGATACCAGATAATAAAAATAATAATACAATATAAATAAATAATATTATAATTTCTTTGTAATTATAATTCCGTTATGAATTAATAGGTATGATGGCCGTGCAGCTTGTTGTTTTTTCCCCAAAATGAGTGCTTTTTTACACGGACTTTTTTTGACGAGTTGTTCACATTAGGTTTCCATTCGTGCATTGAAATCAATTACGAATGCAAACATGCCTACGAATAACGAAGGGTTCCTGACTAAAAATAGAACTTTTATTCACAACCCAATTCTTTCCTCAGACGCATACCGAGGAGAAATCAGATGGAAAAATCGACCTCTTTCTAAACTGAGCATTTAAAGTACGCTGTATTGATTTCCACAGCTGCAGAGCAAAAAGTATTTCAGATACGAGCCAGGCATGGTACTGTAGAACTCTGAGGTGAGCTTACGGTAACGGTACTTAAACTCAAAATCAAAAGTCATCAGGCTGAGATTCAGCACTTTTCGAACGTCAAAATTACATAAGCCCTTCACCACTTCCTAGTGCTTTAGCTGGGAAGAAGAAGTGGCGCAACAAACTTCCCAGTCCAATAAAACACCGTATTATGATAGCTGGGGATAATTATTCCTATAAACGTGCTACGTATTTCATATTATTTTACTTAAATCTTCTGGCTCCCGCCCTGACAGCTCGCTGGGCACACCTCGTCTGTTTTTACCTAAATCTGACGTCTGTCTCCTAAACATGCCATCAACTTGAAAGCACTAAGGTTTTAATCTAAAACCATGCAGAGTAAAACCTGTACAGTACCTACAGCAAAAATAAAATAAAATAATTATCATTATCAGTATGCATACTGTGCAGTGTGCATGAAGCTAACGCCTACTTGCATAGGGATTTCATGACGGTTAGGTATTTGTTTTATGACTCATCTATCTTTATTAGATTAGCTCTACTTTTATTGGAGTTAAATAACTGATTACTTTGTTTAAAGGCTCGTGCAGACTGGCGCGATGCGATATCGCGATTCGACTCGAACAAAACAATTTCTAAGAAACCTTAACGATATAACAATTATCGGTGTCGCGTCGCGCCAATCTGTACGAAGCTTAATTCGAAATTCCTTAGAAGAATAGCCATTGGGTTCCTTACAATCGTTGTGGAATTAAATTGAAAAGAGCTGTCCGTTTGGTTAAGATTTGACTGAATAACAAAGTTTTGTTTGAGTTACCTTTTATTATTTTCTTTCTTTCTTCTTTTGTCCAAAAGTGATTGATTGTCAGGGTGAAAACGAAATTGAAAGCAGCTGTGGCTCAACTTACTTAAATGCTCAATTAAATGGTTTGGGGACAAATATAAAATTGTTTGCTAGTACGTACTTTTAGAAATCGTCCTTACAACTTCTTCAAAACAAAAATGAAATCCGCTCTGAATTTTCCCATCAGACTAGTTGCGTAAAACACTAGATTATTACCACAAAACCGTGTTTATCAGGTCTGTTCTATTTTTTTTTAAATTATGGCAAGCAAAGCTGATTTCGACCATTCTGCCAACGTCTATAAAGTGAGTTGGAAAAGCAAGTGTGTATCGAGATAAAATTTAATTAGAATGATAAAAATCTTCGATGGTATAGTTGAAGTTAAGTAGATCTTGTGGGGTACGTTTATCAGTTGTTTAGCCTAAACACCTTTTAAACATGACATTTCTGTATGGGTTTGACATAAAACTGACAATAAACACGCGTTGAACAATTATCTTAGTTTTTGTAGTAAGGCCTTAATAATCCCAATGCTATTCAACAATTTTCATTGGTTTATTTACGAGGGCAAGCAGACATTTTTTTTCTAAGCACAGTCGTAAAGCGATGGATTACGACTTTCCTTCAAATCCTTCAGATTGTAGTAGAAAAAGTGTTTCGCAATTGGGGTGCTGATATGTCTTACATGATATTAAAGCGTTACTCGGTAGTAAAGACTGGTTCTTAAGGGTGAGAATTGCCTGAGGTATACAGACCCTCGTAGTGTTAGAACATGACTTTCCTTTTCCTTATCCTATAATCCTTTAGTCCAACTTATACATAGTTACATAGATTGCTTGCGCACGCCACTTTTGTTTATGTTTAACTAGCTGATGCCCGCGGCTTCACTTTTCATTTCATTTCATTTATTTATTTTGTGAAACATAGGTGATTACAGGTGTTTTCGAAATATAAATGTCTATTGTACAAACCATGTCCCGCCGATAGGCATACAAAATTAGATTAATATGAAACAAAAAGATGTCAAATTATACAATTGTCATATTATTATAAATATAAAATTTAAAAACCCGCGTGGTATGTCGATAAAAAGTAGCCTATGTCCCTCCCCGGGCTGCCATCCACCTACTTGCCAAATTTTATCGAAATCCGTTCAGTGGTTTAGGCATGAAAAGTTAACATACAGACAGACAGAGTTACTTTCGAATGTATAATATTAGTATGGATACTAGGTGCAATGTACTGATGTGGCGACATGTCAAAACATCGAGATTTCTGAGCTGAATCTAAGTTAAATAATGTTCAAACATAAATCTCTCGGGCTAAATTCTCTTATTGATGATCGTGAAAACCGCATCCAAATCCATTGTGTAACGAAAAACAAAGCGGTCACAAAGATAGACACGAAAAGCGACATTTACTGTTTATGTAGGTATAGGGTAAAGATGAAAACTCACTTTAAAACTATTTCTTTAGAAATACATTTTTATATTTCCAGTAGGTAAGTAATAATTTCACACGAAGTGTCTATATTTAGCTTTCCATAAAAAGCAATCACGTCAGCATGAATCGTTATGGATACCGACAAATGACATGGCATCTTTCATTATTTCTTGTTATTTTCTTTTTCCGAGAATGCGTCAGGATTGAGCTATTCAGTAGAAATTGTTGTGTCAGATTTTCTTCGGAAAACAATCGTAAAAGTATTGGCAAAAGCGCTTCCGATACCTATGGTTATCGGGAACCACAATCAAGTAAACAAGTTAAGGCCCGACCCTACCTCAAATTGCTCAGCGTGATCCTCCGTTATGCCAAAAATACTGCAGTATTCATTTTTAAATAAATACCTATACGATAAAGTTGAGGATTGATGCTAGGTCCTATGTTTGGCGAATACACGATTACATAAAAATTTCTCGGTAGAAAAAATATCGAAACTTACCTCTAAACTGAAATATAAACCACTGGTATTAAAAAAATACTTCAAATTAAATCATGAAACTTTGCATATAATAACTGAACTAACTATAAAGCAGGTCTTATTTTTTTTTAAATTACCATTATTTTCACCGTAAAACCCCACTCCGTTTCGCTCTCACTCAGGCCGCGAGTAGTATGGTGCGAGAGAGATAAAATCTGAGGTAGGGTACGGCCTTAAAATGAAAAAGTTACGTGCTTCTAATGCAAGTCCTCCTCTAGTGCATCAGGGATGTTTGCGGCAGCGCGTGTAGATTGTTTTTATACAATAATGCGCATGTGCGCTGCATTAATGGTGGCACGAGTCATGGCCAGCCCCAACAGGGTTCTGAAAATGATAGCTGGGAATGGACCGTCCTTATATAATTAATTGCTGTCAGTTACATGTTTCACTGTATTGTGTTGTTTACTAACACATAGTTTTAAGGAAAATGTTTCTAAACCTTTATGAGTCTTGGCTCGAATTAAAAATTTTGAATTTGAATTGGAATAATTCTTGGATAATTTGCTTTCTGAAGAAATGTGTTTGCTTTGTTTTAAATCATCGATCTATCATTTTAAACTATTGTAAGTATGTTTTTTGTAGGTAGGTATGTTCTGTTGAAATGAAAATTAATAAAATGATTATTAATTGTAAAGGAAGATTATTTGTAAGTAGAGTATAAATTATGTCCTTTCAGAAACTTTTAAAATTTATATTAATATTGTTATAGGTACCTACATCGTCGTGTGTGGCATTTAATTGAATCGTTTTACTTTTTGTAACTCGGGTAGGTACTGATATTGTTAAATAATCACAATTGTTGTTTCAATTTAATAAAAAAGACCAAGGGTCTTCGTTGCCCTTTTTGCCAGTATGCCTGAAAAACACACAACTTTTCAAATTAAACCCTTCAGACAACAGCAGGTTTTGTTATTTTTATGTACCTACTTTCATAATTTTTGCGGTTTCTAATAAAAATATGTTTATATTTTAGATATTCCTGCAGAGTTTAGTAAAATTGAATGCGCAATAAATATGATAAAACGTTAGGGCACCGTGAAAGCGCGGCCCACCAAGTCAATCATTACGTGCACTATGAAACTTATTTTACAGAAATAAGACGAATATTTCTGAAAAAGATTTTAAACAAGGCACTGCGTGTTGTATGCATTCTGCTCTTAAGATATAAGCAATAATGAATCATTTTGGTACATAAAAAACACATTACCATTAAAATAATTTTAAGTAAGGTTCTTACTATGTGATAATGTGATACATGATAGGCAATGATATTATATTAATATAATATCATTGATGATAGGTAAATGATTTTATTTGTGCAAGTATATTTGTCGTAATAGATAGTAAATGAGCTGGACTCTTTAAACAAAGATTAGTCCTTTTCAGCTCTGGACAGAGAGAGGTGGAAAGAGAGTAGGGAAGTCTTTGCCCAGCAGTGGGACAGTAATGAAAAAAAACTAAAAGTAAATTTGTACTAAAACTTTAACACGTCACAAATTATGTTTTTTTAAACTAGATAAGTTCGGTGTTCTCTTTACTCTGAGAAGATAGACCGAAACAAACTCAGAGCTATTTGTTATAGATCGATCTTGTATCTCTCCATACTGTATCATACAAACTCTATATACGGTAAAATTATGTATTTCGGAAGCAGTGGCTATCAAAGTTTGCCTCCATAAGTTAACTAACTTTATGAGCACGTATCGGTAAATTCAATCGACTGAAATGTGGCTGCAACGTTAAACTAAAGTTTGTGTAGGTAATAAGCTTTTTATGGATGGTTTCTCTTGCCTTACAGAATACCAGCTTTTGCCCGCGGTTTCGCACGTGGAGGTCGTAAATTACCCCACGGGATCCTACTACCAGGATAAAAAGTATCCTATGACCCAGATCATGTGCCGAATTTCATCCAAATCCGTGCAGCCGGCTTGAAAAGGTAACAGACGAGTTACTTACTCATTTGTAATATTAGTATTGCAGTATATGGAAGCTCTGTGCAGGGCATAGATATCGTGCAGGGTCAGGAGAGTATTGTTGAATTTATACATTTTCAGGGTTCCATTATTGTTTTATTTTAAGACAAAAATAGGACAGAATCACATTAAAAGAGGTTCTCGGAAACAAATCAATCTCTATATATATAGGTAGTGTCCTACCATACAAGAAAATCACCCTAGCTTAGCCTTTTCCCAACCATGTTGGGGTCGGCTTCCAGTCTAACCAGATGCAGCTGAATACTAGTATTTTACATGGAGCGACTGCCTATCTGAACTCCACAACCCAGTAACTGGGTAATACGATACCCCTTGGTAAGACTGGTTGTCAGAGTTTCAGGCTTCTGATGACCCGTAACGACTGTCAAAGATCCACAAATGACAGCCCGGACCGACGGTTTAACGTGCTTTCCGAGGCACGGAAGAGTCTCATGATAAAACATCAACAGCATAAATAATTATTTTCTCATATAAATCTGTACAGACACGTAAATTACTTAGTGGTTCGAAAGTAGATGTGTAGCTCCCCAATGTTTTGCGGTACGACGAACTTTGAGAGTTTCTTGTTAGCGGATAAAAGTTTCAAACTCCTAATACCCTTCCTGGGCAAGCTTTGTAATAGAAAAAAGTTAATCTTTCTACTTTTTAAACAAGATCTTAATTATATTGTCTTGTTTCAAAAAGTAAAGATGCAAAAATCCTAATTGTTTTTAATTTATTTATTTATTTCAGTCATCATTCTAGTCCATAGTTACAACTCATACATTTAAATTACAAACTATTATAAATTCAAAACAGATAAAAATCCAAAATAAAATTGTGATCTAGATTTCATTATACAACAACTCATTAAAAAAAAAGTTCCTTTTTGGTTGCAAGTTTTTGATGCAAACGTCTCAACAGTCGCAAATAAAATTATTATGTAATATTTATGAGAAGCATGCGAATAACAAACATTATTGACTCAATTCTTTTATTCAGTGAAGCCACCAAGCTGCATCTCCTTTTCATTGATGTTTGAATTAGAATAAACAAATACATAATTATTATTAAAACTTTCCTACATGATTTTACACGACGGGTGTAAAATACATTATAATATTATATGACCAGCATTAGAAAGGAGCCGGTGCGGTGCCAGTCAGTCAGGCCGTTCTATATATAGTAAAAGATCGAACCAGAAAAGGTCCAAAAATCTCAAAAATTACGGTAGGTAACAAATGAGGTTGTAGATTTAGGATTATTTTTTACTTTCCAATGTACCAAACTTTAGAGGATTCAGTTCAAATTATTGCAACGCCATCTTGTAGACTTTAGCAGTAACTATCAACTACACTTTTCACCCAAATGTCGGAGCTTCAAGTTTTTGTTTTCACCGAATGAATTTTCCGCAGTCTCCACTTTGGAGTGTTTGTGGTTTACGCTAGATGACGCCACGGCTGCCTGATTCATATCGATATGTGCTGCCATCTATTCGAGGGTGGTAGAAGCTTTTTACAGACGTGAGTTAGGGAGCTTTTCAAGCTGACTGTATACCTTCTACTTTACTACGTATCTCATTAGAATTTTGTGAAATCCAATAGAGGTAGCTTTCATAAACTTTTTTAATTTCAGGTACTTATGCATTTTGGAATATGAGTAATTATTAGCTACTCATTTAACTATATCAGTCCTATTACACCTAACAAATATTTTAAATGTGACAATAACAAAAAATTTCTTTCTGGTGTTTGTCAATATAATCAGGTAATAATTTGATTTAAGTACATACAAATAGACGAAGTTAGATAGGGTAAACTTTGATGCATTTTTTTGTAAACTAACTTAATAGCATCATAGCACTCGTCAAGATCTCTCCACAACACTACTCTCAATAACCATCACGCCTGTACCCCCCAAGAGTTGGGCAGAGGTATACCTACCTCTAGTATACCCACATTGCGCCAGTTATGTTTAAGTTCCGTGTTATAGAGGGCGAGCCTATTGCCATCAACCGGGCACAAATCCACATTCCAACCAACTACTGAGAAAGTCCTGCTGGAAAAACCTAATAACACCTTACTCGAGCTGGGAATTGAACTATGGGCCTCCTGCTTAACTACTGCTAAGCAAGAGTTCCATTGTTAGATTGTGTGAGGTGCTACTGCACTTGGAACCACTCAACCAACTAGCCAACCAACGTATACTTTTATCCTAACTTTATATTATACAAGCGAAAGGATTTGTTGTAATACGCTTTCACGCCAAAACGGCTGAACGGATTTGGATGAAATTTGGCACATGGGTAGACCATGACCCGGAGAAGGACATAGGCTACTTTTCATCCTGGATAGCAAAGGAAATCGCGGGCAACAGCCAGTAGAAATATACATATTCCCCGAATCTAACGCTTGACTGTCAGACGCGTCTGGAAGCTACATATAGAGTGGTATCAAAATAATCTGTTTAGTAAAAGGAAATTGAGAAGCAGGTGTGAATATTCCCAAGTCTTTTACATCCTAATCAATAAAGCAATTATTATTAGTAACTACTCTTAATTAAAATGTTTGGGTGTTGTTATTTGTAAACTAGTTTTGCCCGCGGCTTCACCCACGAGAACAGTTTTGAAATAACAAGACTATCAAGAGATATTCTTGAAAAGAGAGGTCAGCTTATCTTCACCATAATCGAAATTATTTTGGTACCTATCAAAAGAATACAACTGGTTTCTCCCATCTTGGGTGAATATTTTCAGTATTCATGTCAGTAATATGTGATATTATTACGAGTATGTCTTTCGCATTTGTTCCTGTACAATTTGTGATACTTTGAGCATTAAAAATACAGATAAAAAATAAAATATCATAGAAATAACCGGCATCACTCAAGAAAACTGAATCAGTGCCGACACAGACCAGCTTTTTTTTTGACATGGTATTACTTTAGTGCCGCCACAGTTGAGAGGGTGGAATTCACCTTGGACATCACAGCCATCGGTGAAGGAAAGGTAAGGACCAACGGCTTAACGTACTTTCCGAGCCACGGAGGAGTCTCGCTAGGTAAAGATGGTCAAACGGCAAGCGTAGCTTAACCTGTTGGATCGACCCGTGCGGCTGTTATTAGTTAGGCACAAGCTCCTCCAATAGGCTGGAATTATTATTATGTTTTAAATCCACGACATGGTCTATTTGTGTGTCGAATTCACCGTCATCAAGGTCATCTTCATAAACTTTGTAATTTTCAAAATAAGTATAATACCTAGAGATTCTAACATAAACACCTATAAAAGCTCCATAAAAAAAAACAGTAGAATTTTCCCATGTTCATGCTCTCACACGAACAGATGAAATATATCGTCTCCCTAAAGAGTCATTCCGCAGATATAGATTTTACACGGAACACATTGAAAGTCCGGTCACGCTTCAGGATTGGTTCAAACGTACCTACGTGAAAACAGGATATGGTGCTATATTAACCATAATAACCTTGTTAGCACTACTGTTGAGAATGAGGTCCTGGGTTCGATTCCTGGATCGGCCAAAGCATTATTGGGTTTTTCTCTCTAAAATTAGTCAGAAGCAGGCTGGAGTCTGGATTTGCGCCAGTTTGATGGCAATAGGGTCGCCCCCAATTACATCAGACTTAAACATAGCTGCTCAAATGTGCGTGTACTAGGTACAGGTGGCCCTCTGCATTCCCCGTTGCTTCCCGATTCAGTGTTGGCTACCAATGTTAATACAAATACTTCTTTCAAGTAACTACCTACCTACTTTCAAGTTGCCAAGATGACAAAAGCGCTCATAATTATTTAAAAAAAAACCTTTAGTATAAGGTCACAGCGATCCATACAGTGTTAGAAAACAAAACCTAAAGCGAATGCAATCAAACACTGGCTTTTGAATCCTACTAATATTATAAACGCGAAAGTTTGTGGATGGATGGATGGATGTTTGATGTGAAAAACTAGAGAACGGATTTGGATTAAATTTGGCACACAGATAGTTTAAAACCTGGATTAACACACAGGATACTTTTTATCCCGATATTCCCACGGAATCAGGACTTATGCGGGTGAAACCGCGGGGCGCTGCTAGTTATGTAATAAATAATACAAATCTACAACTGCCTCAATAAATAATAGGAGAAATGCTTTGCCGTGTAGATAAAGGCAAGGAACAAGCATTGATTCGGAGTCGCAGTCTTCAGATTTCTTACCGTGTGTTGGCAATTTCAGACCAAGTTTAATCTCGATTTTGGCCTTTGTGCTTACGTACCTACACTCTAGTGCCCAAGTTTAGGAGTCAGTTTCAATTATATTATAAGTACCTACCTCCTAGTCCCTTCTTCTGCTAAAAGCTGAACTAAATTACATAACAATCTTAACTAAAATCCAAACCCCAGTACATAAGTACTGCTCATCAATTTGGCAATACGCCCAGCGTACTAAAACTTAAAACGCCTTTAAATTTTCTGTATGCATTCTCTTGAAGCTATGATGTTCTCGTCCGTAACAGCAATAATAATTGAATAAATCTGTAGAGACCTAGATAATAGGAACCGGGTTGAATGGAACTCCCATGCGGTGCGGTCTTCAGTCATAGCAATAGTATCTATTCGGATACCTGCTGTAGCGTTCTATAACGGACATCTTATTGCACGTTGATTCATCGATGTACAGAGATCTTTGGTGCTTGTGTCCTTTGAATGGAGCTATACAATTACTGATTGAATTTATGCTAGGTATCATGCTAAGGTATTTAGTCCACTTTGTACCTTTATTGTGCACAAAGATAATAAATAAATAAATAATGTGTTATAGGTTTATGTGTCTCTGCGACTACCACTTAAATGTTATACTTTTATCGTAAGCCTTCATGAAATGGTCCTTGGTTGACTGGTAGAGAATGACTCAGGCATTAAGTCCGCGTTTGTACCTTTTTAAGTGCGAAAAGTTTAAATAAATAAATAGGATTACTTTCTCTTGCAATTTTGTGTTAAGCTTCTTCATTCTCACTCATTCTTTTCTTCTTAAAACTCAAACCAAACTCATTTAAGGGGGATGCGACGGAATGCAACTCCTTAAGTTCATATAAGTGCCAAATTTCATGATTTCATGAAATAGTCAATTGCAAAAAACGTAATAAAATTTGAATTTCGCGGGCTATTTTGAAGTTGTTCTGCTCGGGGTATCTGACATCTCATTCAATCTTTGTTATGTCTTCTTGCTTTCACGGTTTTCATTCTAATAAAGCGGCTAATTAACAAGATATAAGGCTAAATACGAATACCTAGTAAGTAGGTATCCATCTTTTGACATCGGGAATTAATGTAGCAAGCGGGATTTTAGAATTGAAAATACTCGTCTCGCACATAATTATATACTCAGTTTCAGGAACTTATTCATATCTATGGGTGATACTATATTGTGCTTGTCGCAAAAAATTTAACCATAATGCTAATAAATAGTTTAAATTTTCGACTAAAGAGTTTTTACGTTTCGTCGCGCGTTCATTTTAAGGTCTCGGGTCGGCTAAATAAAGTCATTTCTCCATTAGAGTATTCCGTGTTTCATCTGCAAGTCTGCAACCGAAAAGGGTTAATGATTTTACTTTAAAATTGGGTCATTGTAACGAACACAAAGTTGTCTGTGAATCACAATCGGTTCGAATCTGGTAGCTGGAACCAATCAAAGATAATTACAATTTAAATCACGAAGGAACTTTTAACACAGAAGCGTATCTTTGTGAGAGCGAGCAATTAATCAAAGCCTCCCAACTTTAGTAGTTAGAGCAGCTAACCGATTGTTAGAGAACATGAAAAAGTATCTATTTTGTGTTTATTCAATTGTAGCACTCAATCGGTGTTTAACCAATTGTAAACATTGGTTCGTGTTCAACAACTTTGAATACAAAAATATCTGAAATTGAGATAAAAAACCCGAATTCAGAAAAATGTAGGCTAAGTTTTTTGCTTAAAACATAAAACCTATTCACTGTGCTTTGTATTATCATTTTACCCTGATTTCAATTTATATAAAACTTTTTAGGCAAATCATGAATCGTGCGACCCAAAGATCTAAAGGAACGATATAAAGGAACGTTGTTGTCCAATCACTTAATTGACTCCCTAAGTGATAACTTACGACACCCACGAGACTTGGAATACTTAGCCTGTTCGTAACCGGGAACTAGACTAACGCCCGAAGCAAATGTCAATTAAAATTAATGGAGCATTATATTAAGGGTGACCAGAATAGCTTTGCAGTTGATGGCCGCTTACAAACTTAAATATGGGTGAATGTTTCATCTATGTCTCACACGTTCCAATTACAATTTGCAATTAGTGGTTTGTAACTCAGCACGTGTATAAAGCAACCAGCGGTCTTTGACATACACAAGGCCTCTATATAGGGTCACTGGGTCAGATAAGATTAGCTAGCGAAACTCTGCAGACGTGATGGGTATCGATATTTAAACACGATAAATATTTAATTGATTCAGGCGTGACTTTGCGGAAATCCGTGATAAAATACAATAGACGTAGATATTTAGTAACCTATTCCGCTTAAATACGCTGGACGCAGATTACTAACCACTTCCACTTCTTCCAGCGCTCGGTGTGGCAACACTTCGTGTTTTAGTTTGCGACTGGTCAATTGTCATCCTGAGGATGCCTCGTTGGGAGGTGAAACACGTGACGATTTATTACAGGGTTTTTATGATAAAATAAAAACAAAATAGATTTTATGTTTTTTTTTTGGGCGTCAACGACCGCTTGTTTTGTTTTTACTTGAAGTATGAGTTGCAAAACTCTGTTTTATCGTGTTTTCATATCGATACCCATCACGTCTGTAGAATTTACACGAAAAAACTCATTTTGTAACTGATATTTCAAGTGGCTACACCAACTGAGGACGAGAACTCCACAAAAAAACATCATCAAATTAATTTCATTTTTGTTTTATCATGTTTAGATATCAATACCCAACACGACCACGGAGTTTCACTAGCTAATTTAATTTAACCCTGGTGGTTACTGACCCTGCAAGCCTACAAAGGGTGCAAGGTGACTACGATTCGTTGCGGTTGGTGCAAAAACACAAACTCGAGACTCAGTGCACAAGAAGCATTGATCATGATGTGTTAACGAAAATGAATTACAACATTTTTCTTTCAGCTCTCATCATCAATCTGCATTTAATTCCACTCATATAACAGTACTATTAAAATAATCCATCTTCTGTAATCCAATTAAATTACAAACTGAGATAATATTGTGTTCGTACGTATTCATTATTATCTACCTCTATTCATTTTGCTTCGGCCTCTGCGTTGCTGGTTTATTTTCTCATGCGTTATTGTTAAGCTTCATCTATGAAGGCTATGTATTTACGACGCCCGCGCCGTGCGCCGACACAAATTGCCGACTTTTCTTCAACATCAAGTTACTAGAGAAAACGAGGGAGAAATACCTCGATTGCGCTGCCGTAAGTCCGTCTAGATTTTCTTTTAGAACCTCGTTCTTTTCGTATTAAGAATTTACAGTCAACGGTATACAGGACTCTTAAATTTTCTGGATTCCTTTTTTATTCATCACTAGCTGCGCCGCGCGGTTTCACCCGAGTAAATCTCGTTTCCGTGGGAATATCGGGATAAAAAGTATCCTATGTCCTATTCCAGGTCATGTCTACCCATGTGCCAAATTTCATCTAAATCCATTCAGCCGTTTTAGCGTGAAAGCGCTAACAAACAAACAAATTAACTTTTGAATTTATAATTTTAGTTAGGATAGTTAGGACTCTCCTGCCCATAACCCAATTTATTTGAGATCGGCGCAATATATCCTTACATACTTCTCTATTAGGCGTCATCTCAGTACCCCAACCCACACAGTCCATCCAATCGTTTCTTTGGTCTTCCTACTCATATAGCTATCGACACTCATACTCAAAACATTCCTCACGACATTTACTTCATTCCTCCGCATCATATGCTCTTATCATGACATTGATTTCTGTTTATTGTGATTAGATTTTTTCATACCTAGAAAAAAAGCAGTTTCAACTTTTTTTAAGAACACTTACTTACTACTTAGAAAGGTTGTAATTGAGACAAAAAATTATAATAATTCCTAGTGGTAAGTGTATTTAAAGTACGTACAACTATCATAATTATTTATTATAGGGCCGAAGTAATAATTTACTTTAACAATATAAATTAAACCAAATAAAACAGAGTTCAATTTGAGTAAAACAAAACTGAACGTTTAATATACTTTCGTATTTTGTTGTATTATTTTAAATTCATAAATTCCAGTAAATCAAAACTAAACGCTCGAAAATAGCAGTATTATTTATTAAGCTATAAAAATTAACAAAACAATTTATTGAACCGCTTGCCAAAATAATAGTAACATTTTTTAACTTTTAAAACAATAATTTTCAATGAAAATGGTCTGTTTCTATTTCAGTGATAGCAATCGTTAAACTTAGTTAGATACCTACGTCATTACTACTTGGTAAGCAACATTTTTAAATACCAAATGAAATACTAGGACTGCAAAGATTAAATAAGTGCCATATTGCTAACTTACATTCAGTTTCAACTTCTCGAACTTGGAAGATATGATGCTCTTAAACTTAAAGTGAAATTCCATTTTGTAAATTAAGAAGTTCATAATAATACTTAGTTTAACATACATAAAATCACGCCTGTGTATTCCCCCAAGGGTTACGCAGAGGTGTAGGTACCTATAGTTCACCCACATTTCGTCATGTATGTCTAAGTCCCATGTAATAGGGGGCCATTGACATCAACCGGGGACATCCAGGCTTCTACTGAGAAAAAGACAAATTACATTTTTAATTATTAGATTATAAAAATATAATAAATACACGCACATATTATTATTTTAAGTTTGTAAGCTTTCAAATTATGTTAATAAAATTAATATTGTTACTACTTTTTATATTATTATTTTGGAAACCAGAACTAAATAGGGAAATAAGTCGTATACTACCTCTTAGCCTTTTCCCAACTATGTTCGGGTCGGCTTCCAGTCTGACCGGATGCAGCTGAATACTATTATTATAAAGAAAAAGTCGATTCTAATAATATTTTGGACAAGCTTGCATTTAATTTCGAACAAGCAGTTCTAATCAGTAGTAGTAGGTACATAATAATTAAATTCTTGACGGCTTTTGACTGAGCAGAAAAACAGGCTGATTTTGTTAGCTGAAAACTTTAATTATGTAGGTACATTGTAGCATTTATTTAAAGCGCAATAAAAACCGTCTTTACATCAAAATAAACCTACAATGTTGAGATTTTATGTATAAGACAGTCGATTTATATATTCGCTCAAAGATAAAGGGTGGGTCTATTTTTAGTCTGAAACCCGCTGTATTGACGTGTCGGTAAAATATTCATTCAAAACGGTAAAAGCTTGAATCCTCTTACAAGATTTTCTCGTTTTGTCCTAAACAAATGTTTGAAAAAAGACTATACCTAAATGCTTGCGGTAAGGCCAGCTAAGAACTTTCTGGCTTTAATTTACAATTTTATATAGTCTATAATTATTTGAATTGACTGGCTACTGAATATTCTGACATAATTAAAAACAAATAAATATTCATTCATTAATTCATTAAGTGGGGAGATACGGGTCGATCGCAGGTTAAGCTACGTTTGCCGCGATCGATTTGTGGATGGACCATCTATTACATTTCGAGACTCCTCCGTGGCTCGGAAAGCACGTTTAGTCGTTGGTCCCGACTGTCGTTCAAGATCTTTGGCTGTCGTTACGGGAAGCCCAAAGTTTGACAACCGGTCTTACCAAGGGGTATCGTGTTACCCAGTAACTGAGTTGTGTAGTATATACTAGTATCCAGCATCATGCAGTTATACTGAAAGCCGACCCCAACATAGTTCGGAAAAGCAGATTGATTGATTTATAAAGAGTTGGTATCCTCAACTCATGAGTTCTAGTACCTATCATTTGAATTGCTATAAAGGTTCTATGATCACACATTTTGAAAATTTTGTATGTGCCCGATATGGTGCCAAGTAATAAAATGAAATTGACAATAGTCCAAAAAGAAACTCAGAAAACCTACACATTGGACTGTTTTGTTCTGATACAAAAAAATATTGTTTCTACTTTCAGTACGGAATGCAATGTAGGTACCGCCTACGTGTCTAGAAAACTTGTCTGTGTTTCGCACACATATTGGTGTCATTAAAGCCCACATTCCAATTTGAAAAGCAATTTCTAAACTTATACAATTATCACCACAAAAGTTGACCCATAGCATCGTCCAGCAATCTTATAAAACAAAATGTGAAAATCATGACAATACTAGCCAATTTCCACATAATACCTATGCAATACTTTTATCTAGGTATTATAAAAAAAAACAGCTTCACTGTCAAGATGCATACAATTTACCTAGTTCAAAGGTGTTTCCGAGTGAAAAACAAGAGTGAAAATTAACGCCAGAGCAGATGTTTAAAAACTGAAAAGCATTTTTTCAAAGGGAACTCGGAATGCGAAACAAAGAAAGGTCAAGGGTCTCGCTTCATACGTTTCAAATAAAACACGAAACATTTATAAGGAAGATACAAAACGTAAACGAAAAATGTTACGTTCATTTTTTTTGCATAGAGAGATAGATTTTGTTGTAGCATGCATTATGCAATAGCGGTACGTTTCCGAGATTCGCTCGCATGAAATTTAAGTATGTCAAGGCGTTTTGAGCATCTTAACTTTATTTTAATACCTTAGAGATTACTTGGGGTTAGCAAGTAAATTTTCAGTTGACAGGCGGAAGTGTGTTCGGGAACGGTGAAATATTATAGGTATGTAACGCTAGTCGGTGACACGACGATACATGAGGTTTGTTTAAAAAATAAATATAATTTATAGCTACCTAAAGGTTTACGTTTCAGTTATGTATTGTATAGGTAAATGGGTTTTTACTGTATGTTAATGTCTTTTTTTTCTGGCGTTTTCTGCAGTGTAAAAACTCAAAAACATTCTAAGGTAAAACTGCTGTTTTGAATCAAACACCGTATTGAGTTTTCATTCATACCGTCTGATTATAATGTTCCCATGACAACGCATTCAATTGACTCCACAATAGAGCAAAGTTTTCTTCATTTATATCGATCGTCTAAATTAAGCACGTTCGTGGTGACGTTTATTTCCTCTCTTCTTAAGTTATCCCAGTCTAGTACTAGGCCCCACTTTCAAACTAAGTCCTCCCCTCCGTAATGTAATTAATAAAGTTCAATCTTGACGGTTCAAGTTTCAATTCCAATGAATGTTACGCCTATCAACAAATTGAATTTCACCCCAGAAAATATATCAGTAGCAGTTGTTCTTATTTTAAAGTTTGTGAAACCGAAGGGGTAAGATTGGGCATCGATACTTTATAAAACGTTTTTTTTTTTCATAATTTTAGATTAAAACTGGTTCAAAATTTATATACCTCCTACTATAAGTATATGTTCCTACATCATCATCATCTGCCTAGCCTTTTCCCAACTATATTGGGGTCGGCTTCCAGTCTAACCGGATGCAGCTGTATACCAGTAATTTACATGAACCCCAGAACCCAGTTACCGTTACAGTTAGTAAGTATGTACCTACATAAGTATTTATTTTATAAAATAGAACCCTCATTAAAAGATAACATTATAAATCTTACGTTGCTTTCAAAGAACTCCCACGTTGTAAAAGTTTAATGGCGAAAAGTAAAGAATTAAAAGATCATTACGAAAGTATTTCCTGAAAATGTTTACGTTTTTGTATGAGGAACGGTGGGAGCGTCTCATTCCACCATTAATATTCTATACTACTGATAACTTGGGAGGATTTCATACCAAAATGTTAGTACAGTTTTCTCTGCAGGATTAACAGTCGGTTATTTTTAGAGAGGGATCCGTTCGTGGGTAAATATCTGCGTAGTATAAATATATGTTGTTAGAAGGCCGAAGTTATGCCAACTGGCTTAGGCTTCCATAATTACTTAGTCACACGCATTTGATTGGACTGGAACGTGACCTCAACTTCGTTGGATAATGGCTAGTCGTGTTATTGTATCTTTTTTATATCTTAGAATAGAATACTCTTTATTATGTACACCATAAAAATTACAGATGTATTATATGTAGAAATTTTACATAGGGTGACACAATGGGCGGTCTTATCGCTAAAAGCGATCTTTTACAGACAAGCTTTGGATGGATTAAAGTAAGAAGGAGAGAATACTGCAGGTAGTCAGTGGTGTACCATTTACATATACAACATTTATAAATACATACATAAAGCATATACTTATTTATATAAATATATATCTTCTATTATAGGTACATAATAATAAAATAATAACGAAGTCGATACTGTAAGTTGAACATTTTTGAAAAATAAAACATTACTGTCGCGGCCTGCAACTAGGACATTGATGGACGATCGTGAAAATGTGGGCCGAAGCAAAGCCGAGGCACAAATTTTTGAGTCCATCAATGCCTGGTTGCGGCCAAGGCTTGTATAGTACGTTTCTCTAATAATGCGCGGAAATTCAAACTGAGTAAATTCATTATAAATTCGAGAATCAATGAAGAGCAATACCTTATTGTTCACACGCCACGTTTCTTTCGACACGTTTCTTCTTTCATTTAAACAGCTCTCTATGTGCAAGCCAAATTGAAATTTAAAATAAAATCTTCGCTGAGTTACCTTCTTGGTTGCCATGTTTTGAAGCAAAAAAGTTCGTTCCATTTTTGACACATAGGGAACTTTTAATCTCGGTAGTACCTTCCCGTGGGATATTTTCCGACATCCACGCGGGCTAAGCCGCGGGCGCGGGCAAAACTAACATTTAGATAGCCATGTTGTATTGACATATATTTAATAAATGAAGTCTTTTCATTCTCTTCTTGTCCGTTCTCCTGTCCTATTTTTCTATTTCTTATTTGTCTTCTATTTAGATACTTTTTGATTTCCTCACTTCACGTGCGTTACTTAAATGATTTGACACTATAGTTAGTGCATTATTATTACATGATTAGTTAGTACACCGCAGTATTACGAAAGTTATTAAACACGGCTCCTTTTATTTTTCTGAATAGAATAGAAAATGTTTATTTGCATACAATGTAGGTATCAGGTGAGTTGGTTATAACATTATAACATATAACATTATAACATTAACGTTATAACACGTATTACGCAATAATTAAATTATGTATCACAACTCAGGTCCCCAAGATACAGGCACTGCCTAGTTTGGGGACCATCGCTTTAACAAAATGAATGTTACCAACAGTTACAGATAGAATTACTATGTTATTAATAATCTAAGGTAATAATTGTAACAATGTTTAAATAAAATTTTATCTTATCTTATCTTAACATAATGTTTCGTTTCAGGTACATTCTACCATTTGCCATGAAAAAATTTGTACTCTTATCTACTTTGTGTAACTACTTATTATCTAATTTTACAGGTCTTGCTATAAAAATTAAAGTCAATCAATCAATCTGCCTAGCCTTTTCCCAACTATGTTAAGGTCAGTTTTCAGTCTTACCGGATGCAGCTGAATACCCGTAATTTACATGGAGCGACTGCCTATCTGAAATGAAATGAAATGGTTTATTCTGTAAATAGGATATTGGAATCACTTTTACACGTCAT
The DNA here is from genome assembly GCA_947522985.1 of Lithophane socia. Classification (NCBI taxonomy): domain Eukaryota; kingdom Metazoa; phylum Arthropoda; class Insecta; order Lepidoptera; family Noctuidae; genus Lithophane; species Lithophane socia. Next base: position 8,107,355 of record OX383267.1, read on the forward strand.
ATTAAAAAGTTGTAAAAATAAGCTAGATGAGGTCGGCGTTTCCTATCTGACTACTCTGAGAAGAAAGACCGAAACAAACTCAGAGGTCACCGTCTCCTTTAAAGTCCAGACATAATCTTGGTCAGGCCATATGAGGACCATGTAAATTAGAGTCTGAAATGGTCTTTTGAGGAAAGAACCACACAGATTTGAGTGGACCTGTCCAGTCAGTGCAAGCATTTGTCAGTAATAGTGGAGCTCAACTCAGAACTTAAGGAGCTCAACGACTCGACGAACAATACCAAAGAAAGGACATTTGGGTAGGTCGCATAAAGTTCTCAAATTGCCAGACCTTCGCTAAAACTAACAGAACGAAAAATAAATATCCACATAGTCCTCACATTCACAATAAAACAATACTTTACAAGTAATCATCATGTCATTTTTTACATAATATTCAATAATGTCATATATAAAACTGGTAGGTACTCGTATATTTTTATGGTTTTCCATAATATTTAAAATGTCACAATGCTTAGCAGAGCGAGCAGCTCAATCCCATGCATTTTTGTCTTCTAAATAATCTGAGATTTTATAGTACCCTTTTTTACAAAGTTTGGTTTTAATCATAGATATCCGTGGTTTTAATACAGCTTTAAATCGTTTAATGGGTAAGTTTCGAATGTCAATGGGAAGTTTGTTATAAAAGCGTATACATTGACCCATGAACGAGTTGCCTACTCTGTGGAGACGAGTGCGATGTACAGCATCTGACCTCCACAACCCAGTAACTGAGTAATACGATACCCCTTGGTAAAACTGGTTATCAGACCTTCGGGCTTCTGACGACCCGTGTCGGCTGTCAAAGATCCATTAATGCCAGCCGGGACCAACTGCTTCACGTGCTTTCCAAGGCACGGAGGAATCTCGGAATGTAACAATGGTCACCCATCCGTGGACCTCTCATGGATTCTTTGTCATTCGTTTTCTTGTCGATTTACTAGATTTCGATTAATTATTATTTGTAAAAAACAATACAGCACAAGCAAACGAGCTTCTACTAAGACTTTGTACAGTAATTAAGTTATTTCCATTTTAATAGACCGTTAGCCATTAAACTAATAGCAATACTCTCAAAGCAAAGATTTGAATTTAACACCAAACTTTCCAAATCTCTTTAAAACTTTATCAAGTAATCATTGCGAGTCCGTTCGTTTTATTTAACTCTGAAATAATTCGGCTATTTAGAAATGAGATCGTTTCCTGCACTTACTTAAATATTCAAAAGCGTATAATCTGTGCGTTGTCACTGCATATATTTTAATACATTTTACGCCTGATGATTCAGCTTTGACACACACGTATGTACATTATTCAAACAGTTTCTGATGAGCCTTCGTACACTCTGTTATTTCAGTCATGATATCAATCTGTGTGATTTCATTTTCATACGCAAATACGCGCGATACCTACATTTTTTACTGCCGGGTTTCATGAATGGATTCCAATTGACGACACGGTTGGCGCAGTGGCTCAGCGATGGACTGCTGCGCAACGTGTCGCGGGTTCGATCCCCGCACGGAACAAATATTTGTATGATCTGCAAGTAGTTGTTCCGGGTCTGGGTGTTAGTGTATGTGAGTTTCTATGTTTGTAAACGCACCCACGATACAGAAAGAAATTCTTAGTGTGGGGCAAAGTTTAAAAAAAAAAAAAAAAATTGTGGGGTTGCTTATCGATATTAAAATGGGTCGTCATACTGTAATCTTTTCGGGCGTAGATGTTAATGTTCAACGTATATGAAGGTACAGACAGGGAAATTAAATTGCTAACAATTTTAATTGACTGTTTAGAACACAGTGTTATAGCCATTTCATACAACTATCAAAGAATGACAATGTTTGTCATTTGAATATGAGCCCCATTTACATGGGTTTCTGAAACGTTCAAGAGGAATAATCTTCGAGCACCTACTTTATGATAATATATAATGTTATGCCAGAGCCAATAATAACATGCTTGCACCATGTTAATAGGGCTTATAGACAATGTAGTCAATTTGCTTAAACAATAATTTACTTACCAATTAATACATTTACTTTTGTTCTTACGGCCAATTCAACTTGCAACTAACTAAGCCATTTATTTATATAGAATTGCGAATAGTAAAATTATTTTTCTTTTACATAATATAGATTTCTTGAATTCAGGCACAAATAAATTCGAACACATGAACGGAGACAATCGAGATTCCTGGGAGCATGGTCCGCTGAAAATTATGGTTATTCAATTTCAATAGCACATTTCTGCGAAATCTACCTATCTAATGTGATATACAATAATTGTCAAAGCAATTTACCTAAACAGTAAAGATATGCCTACTAATACAAATATGTTGTTTGTCGGGTGACGTGTAGGTATCGGACAAACAACACGATTCTGGGAACAATAGTTTGCATTTTCACTTTGGCCAAATTTTAGGCATCAAAATATAAATGGCGAAGTGGGTTTTTAGCAAGGTAATTTTTAATTGAAAAAGCTCTGACACAATGTATTTTAAATGAATACATTCAATTAGTTCCTCAAGCGTCAACGTGTTTTTCTATTAGGTAGTTCCATTTTTAAAACTGTAAAAGGAAACATTTAGTCACCCTTTTCCGAAATTGGAATAACTTTATTTAAAAGGGAAAACATCCAAGCATGAAAATACATAAAACTAACACATGAATGTATATTCTGCTTTCATTTATTTGTTACTATTTGTGCTTTAAAACCAAAGTCTCCATTTAGATTTTAACTATCAAGTAAAACACTGAGTTGTATAAAAACGAGAACATTTTGAATGTTTTACATTTGTAATTTTGATATGGCTGCTAAAAGGTTTAAATTGGAAACATTTGGCCGATTCGATTCTTTGCGCGTCGAATCAATGAAACACAAAGGGTAATGAAAATGCTTATTGGTTGTGAAATCATACGCTAATTACGCATGCGGCCTTCAAAAAAGGTATGAATGGTGAAGCTCGTCTTATTTAATTCGTTATTTAAAGCTTCTGGTTTAAATTTAATCTGGTCGGCATATATTATAAAGTAAATAAAAAGAGCGTTAAAATATGTACAAAGTTATCCCCAGAGATGTAAAACTTTATACCTGAAATAAGCATAAAACTTTTTTTTTACCACATTTTTTTTCACCCTTACCGTTGCTGCTTTTACCGTTCAAAAAAGCTTTAAAAAAAAAAACTAAATTTTTATGAAAATTCATATCTGTACAAGACGTGTCAACTAACCGATGTAATTGACAACAATGGCAGTACTCACTTTGACCGAACCACGGAACTAGCGAGCCCCGAACATGCGGGTAACCCGAGCGTTCTCAAAGGAAATCCTGCCCAAATGCGACGACGACGAGCATCGTATGACCCACGGGATATTGGACTTTTACTTGTGCTAGTCAACCAGTTGAAAATTCGTTTTCAGATTTTGGGAAGAATGTGGAATGATGGGACACAAGTGTGTGATTTCAACTGTTCACGCAATGTAGTTTTTTGCAAAGAATATACTTATGCAGTACAGTTTTATTTTCAGTAGTTTATTTATTTAATACTTTAAGCACACAAAGGTACAGAAGCGCACTTAATGCCAGGAGTTGCACGTTGTGGTTTTGTATTCCTATCAAATTCAATTCAAAATAGGAAATACTGTCGTCCCAGTGACACAAAAAAGAAGATTCCTATGAAGGCGTCTATCGTTTTCCAAATTTGGAATGTCTGTAAAAAAATATGTTCAGCGAAAAGATCGTCCATCATGCAATGTTTGACCAATCCGCACTGGGCCCGCGTGGTGGACTACAGCCAACTCCCTGTCACAGAGAGGAGATCTGTCCCAGCGGTGGGAACATAATGAACGCTTACGCTATACAACTTATAACTAAATCTTATTACTAGGTACTACTACTACTTTGTACTAATTTATACAATTAAGACTTATTTTATCTTTAGGGGTATGAGGAACAGGGTGTAAAGTTCACTCATTTACCAAAGAAAAGGGAGGATCCTCCTCCCAGACGGGTGTTGTGTCTGGCGGGCAACTGCCCAATGATTGATATTGGGTTTTTGTATATATGTTCACTGCACGGTAAACTCTAATTGCGCGATGCAGGATTTATGTGACGTCAGGTCTTCGATGCGTAGTTCACATGTGGCGATGTAGATACCGCTACATATCCAGCCATCTACGTTCTTACTAAGAGCATGGTACTTATGTCATTATACGATGTAGGTATTCATGTAAATGTCCTCTAACGACATTTCCCGATCCAGTGTCGACACGACACGTTCCGTACGTCTGAACATGTCCTAAGATTCATCAATTACCTAATGTCTCACCCACACGTAATCCTTGATAATGCAGTCTAAGTGATAATTCACAACGTAGTGATAAAGTGAAGTTTTCCCATTGTTTGTCTTATTTCTTTTAGTATGTTCGTGTAGTTATGTGTATTTATTTGTTCTTATATTTATACATATATATATTTAGGATTATTATATATTATATATATATATATACATATATAGTTTTAACTGTTTCAAGTATTTAAATAAATATTTATTCCACACTTTAGTTATTGCACCTACCACTGTTTGTCTCTGCATCACCCAAAGGTTGACTGGTAGAAAATGCCTACGGCATTAAGTCCGCCTCTGTACATTTGTGTGCTTAAAGTATTAAATAAATAAATAAATAAATAAATAAATAAAGTGGACCTACGAGCATACTTATTATTTAAATTAAAAGCTTAAATAGGTTCTGGTTTGGTCATCCGTAGCAGACGCTTATTTCCTATCCGGCAGGCTTATATTTTTAAGTTTAGGTAGTTATTTTTGCACAATAATAGGTTATAATAATAATGACGTATGAACGATTCCAAAGTTTATTATCAACTAGTTAATTGATTCAAGCGTGACTTTGCGGAAATTCTTATACCATACAATAGACGTAGATATAATAATTAAGCGGAATAGGTTACTAAATATTATCTACGTCTATTGTATTTTATTATCAGCTGCTTATTTGTGAATAATTCGGCATGAAATACGAGAATTCAGCAACAACCCAATATGACGTGGTACTTGACTTAGTAACATTGACACTGAAATGCCCAAATTAATATGATCACGACCAGCGGGGCTATTGCGTAACTAAGAATTGCAATACCTTTCAATTTGATAATATCATTGTGTTAATTACCTTGTCAAGCAAACGAATTTTTCAAACATAAAGCAATGGATTAGAAATTTCTCTTTCAAAATTCTTCAGATTGTGTACACAATTGGAGTGTAGGCCATTTTAGCTTTTAATTAGGTACGTTAATACTTTTTTGAAATAAAATTGCTAGTCAATTTATTTCATTTTTCAAATTAGGAATGATAATTAAATGAACTAACATTAAAAATAAAATTTTGATACTTTTGATATTAGGTCAGCAGCTGCGCCACTAAATGTTCAGCTTTTAAATATTTATTTTTGCTTAGTTGGTAATTATCCATTACCAAATATTTAAACTTTACTGGTACTTAACCCCTTGATTAAATTGGGTAAACTTGGTAAATGGGATTTTAATGGATAAACTTTCAATAGATATGCCTACTGCGTAGGCTGTTAATTCCGTTTATGTTTTCTACGCGTATTTGCAGACGTTTGCTCTGACTACCGATTTGGAAACTAATTTGTCATAAGCTGGTTCGGATAACTTCGTAACTTTGATCAAAATATCTCGCGATTTATTTGGTAGGTAATTGCAGTCAATAGAGGTTGTTGATCTCTTACCATCGGGTAAGCCAGTTTACTTGTTTGACATCCAAGAAAATCAAAATAAATTATTGATGATATACTACTAATGCTACGTCATTAAGTTGTGTGGGGAATTTTATATCTGCAAATAAAAGTGTTAAATCTGTAAAAGGTCGTATTGATCTGTATTGTGTTCATAAATAACTCCAATAAGCTTAAACAATATCAACGTCTATAAAAAGAGCTTTATCGTCCATTTCAGCTTCATAAAACAGTATTCATACTTCTCAGTGGAAAGCTATCAGCTTATATTAAACTTACTGTTTCTATATTATCAGAGAATCGTTAGATTTTATTGAGCATTACGTGAAGCCACGGCGGGCTATTTCTTTCCATTCTAATATATTGCAGCGTTTCTAAGACAGTTATAAAAGGTATTACTCCATATTTATATTGTGGTATTACTATACTCTTTTTAGTATTTATTTACAACCTTTTCCAGTCTGCGTTTATCTTTTATTATTTTACTAGTTTTTGCCCGCGGGTTTGCCTGTGTGGATGTCGGAAAATATCCCACTGGAACTTAACACTCACTTTTAACCTGGGTTAAAATTTATGCTATGTGTTGATCCAGCTTATAAATTATCTGTGTGCCGTTTTTGCACCAATCCGGAACATACCTATATCCAGACAAAACGGAAAAAAACTTCTTATAATATATTTTCGGTATCAGAATCATTCCCACATTTCATTTTTTTCTATGTTTGTTACCTGATTACTCCGCCAATTATGAATCGATTTTGATGATTCTTTTTCTGTTTGGTAGGTCATGCTTCAGAGGTGGTCCCATATAAATTTTATTAATTTTGCTTGCATAGTTTTTGAGTTAGCTTCAATAATTACGTATTTTTCCCACTTTGCGATGTTGATGACATGTTAATTGACTCCGTCACATAGCAGACAACGGTATACGAATTTGTGTGGTAGTTACCACAACTAAAAAGTGAAAAATAAAAACTTTTTACAAAAAAAAAAACAACCGACTTCCAAAAAAACAAGAAGTCGTTTTTGGAAGTCGGTTGTTTTTTTTTTGTAAAAAGTTTTTATTATTTTCAAAAATATTCACTGTACAGTTTTGACTTCGCTACGATTTTATTTTATGTAAAGAAGACTTGCCACGTCTGAAATTGATATTAAATAGGGATTTGGCTGTCAAAAAGATAAATGAATATTGGCACAACATATATTTTTTTTATTGCATGAATAAAGTGTAGGTACATTGGTGAATTTAATATACATAGTAGTTTTGCCTATGACCACATTAGTTGAGATATGTTTTGTTTTTCTTAAGCAAAATAAAGGCTTCAATGAAAACGCCCTTTTCTTAAACATGCTTGGAAATTCGAGCATTATTATGACAACCTTCTTCAAGATAAATCGATATTGCTGTGCCTACTGTTTAAAAGCAAGTGACTATGTGGCCGGCAATGTTACTATGAAAATCCATATCTGTCGTGTTTGGCGGTCAAATAAATAACTATGAAAACTCATATCCGTCGTGTTATTTAAAAATGGAACGAACTTTTTATTTCAACACAAACATGGCAACAAAGGAGGTAACTTATAAAAGATTTTATTTAAACGATTTGGCTTGCAAATAGAGCTTTAAAGAAGAAACAAATGACGCGATTGGTGATTGGCGCTTCAAAAATTATATTTGTTCGTCATTGATTCACGATTTATTTATACGCCGTTTGAATTTCCGCGCATTATTTAAGAAAAGCACTATACAAGCCTTGGCCGCAATCAGGCATTGTTGGACTCATGTATGTATGCCTCGGCTTCGATAAATCCCCTAATTGCTGACCGCGACAGTAATGTACTATTTCCAAATTCCAACAAAAATGTTCACTTGGAAAAACGATATTTCTAACAGTTTTTTTTTTACGAAGACTTATTTTTGAATGCTTCAATCCGATTCAACGTAGCGTCCAATTTTCGGATATAGGAGTTAAGCAGTGTGCCGCGAAAAATTTGAAACTTCCAACGCCTATTCCAAAGGAAATTGGAAAAGCTAAGCCAAACATCCGGTGGTACAGGAAATTGGTTTTCGGAAATGAAAAATAGATAATATGTAGACAGGTTATTTTTTCATGCTTCAAAGTGACGATATGCTGACTTGAATTGGCAGGTGTAGATGTTTGAGTTGTCTGAAAATGGATCGAACAATATTTCAATTATTGGTCGTGATCCGACGGTGCGCCATATTGCGGACAGACACAGACGAGCCCGCACGACGACCCGTGGGAAGGTGTACGTGCGGGGTATCGCAGACATCGGAAGTTCCTCGTTGCGCGGTGCGCTGTGCGGTTTGTGGTCGTCTGCCGTGCGTGTCCATCCGCGAAATCGCGGATCGTCGGATCTCGGAATAAGGCTGCTATCAGACGGACTGCATTCCAACTGTTCCAACTGCACTCCAACTGCAAATTTGCAGTTTGAATGCCAGTACATTACGAGTACCTATTGCATTCGTACTAAACTGTATTCAAACCGCAAGAATGCAGTCCGTCTGATGGCAGCCTAAAAGCAAGAGCTTTGGTGATACGTCGAGCTTTTAAAATACCGCTTTCAAATCTATATACTTGATCTAACCTACCGAATCTATCGGAATTGCGTTTCGAAAGAACTATATAACTTACATAAATTATCATCCTAAGTACACACTTTTGCCAGCTAAGTTTAAGTTCCATGCAACAGGGGGGCGAGGCTTTTGCCATAAACCGGGCAGAAATCCAGACTTTAGCTTGCTGCTGAGAAATTCTAGATGGAAATCCAAAACCACTGCCCGACCCGGGAATTGAACCTGGGATCTCATGCCCAGCAGTAGCGCTTGTGACCAACGAGGCAGTCTGCTAACTGACTTACCAAATAAAGATTATTGTTAATCTTCTTCTGTTATGCGGTTCTCCCGCTACCTACCCAATCTTGTTACTATTATTAACGAACCCTCGTATTCAAATCCTGGGGTACGATAATAATTAAATTACATTTTCAACTTTCATTCTGATCAAATGAAAATCATTTAATCTAATAGCCATTGACATAATTGCTGAGCTCCTGTTCCCCTTAATTATCAAGCTTTTTCATTAATAATATCATCGTTGTCTTATTACCGAAATCTTTCCTTACTCGTCAAAGCAATTTCTTGCCTATTCAACCGAGATAACAGCAATTTTGATGTTTTGTTTGATATTTTTTCCGCACTAGTAAGTACACCTTTTATTATTTTTAGAAAAGATAGGTGCATGAAACAATGCTTGGTTGTAGATAATAATTCAATTATTTTTATACCAGCTTTATAAAGTTTATAAAATCAATCATTTAATTTGATTGATGATGGATAAAAAAAAACTGATAAAACTCAATTAATTATTTTACGAATGAATAATTTGGATGGAACCCCGACGTGACTTAAGATGCCAAACTCATTAGTGCACGTTAGATATTATCTGTGCCCTATCGGCCAAGCAACTTATAAGGGTCATCCGAGAGAAATAGGTCACTTTGGTTGTATATGGGTAGGTAGGTACCTACCTAGTATCTACCAGGGACAATTTATAGTAATGATGAGACAGAGACAATATAATTTATAATTTTGAGCGATCGGTGCGTAAATTCAAGAATATTTCGAAATTTGGATACATACCATTTTTTGTAGTCTATTATGTGCATAAATTATCAGGATTCAATAATAAATACAAATCAATAAAGAGATTACCCCGATTGTGACACACCAGAGCGAGCATATCTCCCATTTGCATATTCGAAGCTAAGCACCGGCGATCCTAAATGACTGAACGGATTTCCCCATGTCCACTTTATTGGCTCGGCCGTGAATAAAAACCGGAACAGTCACAGTGGTTTCCGAACAAATAATCGTTTAACTCGTGCAGAGAGCACTTAATACGGAAATAGGCCTATAAAATGTATGATTGATACAAAGTAATGTTAGAAATCCATTTACGATATATCTGTTTCGATAAAAACTGGAGTTTAATAAAACAAACGATAAAAGCTGGAGTTTTAAAAAACAAATCGAGCAACGGAAAATTAAATCGACCAGAACTGTTAAGGTACACATTTTAGTAAAAGTTTATCACTTTAAAATTACGATTTACTTTCAGCAATATTCTTAACAAGTTATTTAGAAAAACATACACAGTTGTTTTGCTTCAAAAAGGAACAAGATTTACGTGTAAAACCACTTTTTACGTGTGAAGTTTTGCTCGATAAATCTGGTAAGTTATAGCTACGGACAAAGGCCATAACACGAACGCGCTACTTAAACGTACCTTTCGTCGATTTTGGAATCGAAAATGTAACTATGCTATGGCATGTTGATTAACATATTGGCGATAAGCACAATAAGTCTCACCAATAGATTATATAAATAAAGGCTTAATTAAAACTAAGTAAATATTAAATGCAAAACGTATTACGTACGCGACGCAACGGCGTCATGCGACACCGCCGGTAGAACAATATTTCCGTGAAGTTTTCATACAAATTGTTCGACCAGAGTCAAATCGCGCCGTAGCGTCGCGCCTGTCTGCGAGAGCTTTAACGTAGATAGTATTTTCAATTTTAGAAACGTTCGAATTCACGTTACATTTAAGTACTCTACGCGTTCGTGTTAGGCCTACAGTTCCAGCTACAACTCTTGGCTAAACATCAAGCAAAAAGGTGTGTGTATTCCAGTTGAGGTTCATTTTATTTTGTATAAAATCAGTGTTAGAGTTTGTTCTGAACAAAGAGTCCTACGTTGTAAGTATTTATTCTTATGTCAAATAGTGTCCCCAGTAAATACCGGAGTACAAACTGAAATTCCATCAGCGATAACGATGCTTGATGATAATAATGTCAATCCTGTTGGTAGTCGTAGAAATACAAAACGCTTTGAAAGCGATTGCCACTTGTCTGGGCCCTCAGATACGTGTAGATAATAATGCTAATCCAGCGGTTTTACAAAACCTCACGGTCGAAACACGATTAAAAGGGGACGAAATTTAAGACCTAAAGGGGATCTAAACACCTTTCTAGGCAGCAAGGCAGCTATCTAAAAGGGGTCTTAACCAATACTCAGCTCTGGGATAGTCCCGTATAAGGATTAATTCGTGACAGTTACATAATATATCGGCTTTATTAATATTTTGGATCAACCGAGCTTAGAACCTTAATCTGGTATTAGTTTGGACCTAAAATACATAAATCAATACGTGTTTGTGATTCTAAGTAAATAGTTGGCTCAAAGTTTTATCAAAATTTATCTTTGCATATCAAATATTTGGTTATCTTAATAGGTATTGCAAAATTATAAATGGTTTATATTTTGTAGTGAGGAATGAAATAATGAAATAAAATTGATCTAGATTGTAAAAATCCTTAATTCATTTATTTATTCACTGACACAAAATGTACACCTTTAACCGCGGGGCTTTAACATTTTGTAAACGAATTATTTTTGTAACGAAAGTAAGTAAAATAAAGCAAGACTTAAAAAATCATTATTTCAGATAAATGGAGATGAAATTTCGTATTGAAACTCGTCATTTTTTCCGATGGGACATTCCGTAGGGCACACGGCGTGCTTATGAAATAAATCAAAATTAAAACCTGCATCATAAAAAGTCACCTATTCATGCAAAATTGATGCAAATGTTTCATAACAAATTACGAAGAGACTTTCTTCGTAATTTGTTATGAAACATTTGCAGTGCCTTTACAGGAAATTGTGATGCATGCTTAGCCGCTAAATGTTGGCAAATAAATAGATAAATAATTCATAAAACAGTAATTATACAGAAACAAAATAATCTTTATCATCACTGATTGTCATCCCAATTTAAACGATTTTTTTCCGCAAATAAAAAGTATCTACGGCCTTTACCCAAACCCAAAAACATTTTAAATGGCTCTCACTCAATATCAGTAATCCTATACCCAGTTGTGTTCGTTTGTGCCTAACGTCGTATTGATGAAAATTCGATTCAAAAACGATTTTAACTTGTTTTAACAGTCTTTTTATCTCGATCCCGCACGTCCTTTATTGCGGAATGTTCGAATACGTGATAATACAATAATCACAAAAACTTTGACACTGTCAGTTTAAATTATTTAAAGTACCAGCCAATTATTTAATACCAGCAATTATTTAAAGAGCCACTTTCAGTTTGTTTTATTTTCGCTACGATGTATCTTATGGGATTGTGTTGATAATTTATGTATTTTTTATTTAGTGTAGTGTAAAAGTGTAGAAATAAAAGTGACGATGACATACATTTAACACGTGAACAAAGTGTTTATATTAAAATATCAAACTCTAAGAAAGTGGAACGGACTGTGTAAAGTTCAATCAACACTATTCTAATTTTAATTAATGATTACGTAGTAAATTAAGTTAGTTTAAAATTACTTATTAGTCATATGGACTAGATTGTAATTAATTATGAAGAACCTAGTTCTTTAATAAGATCGATGACGCGACTACTCTTGCTCGCTGTTCATTGTTTGCTCCGGACCGGCTGCGGCGTTCGCGCGCCTGTGCCTCGCGGGGTTTGTTCGCGGCCCCACCAGAGCGTACCCATACTGCTCGATATGCTCTCACAACCCAGGCGATCAATTTGCTGAACGCTCTGATTGCTCAGGAGCCGGACGTTGACATATTTATGTGTAGCCATAAGTGTATGTTAAATGTTTGCATGAAGTTTTTTAGTTAAATGTTATGTTGTTGGCTTGCTGCACGCTTTGGTATTTACTGTTAGTGCAGCAAGCAATTGTTGTTAAATAAATAAAAAAATAAATAAATAAATAAATAAATAAAGGATAAAAAATAAAAAATAAAAGTTTTATATTCTTAGCACACAAGCCTATACATATTATAAATTAAAGTCGCTTTTCGTGCTTGTCGTTGTTCTTCTAAACCATGCAACAGATTCTGATGAGGATTTCACCATCGTTTAGAGAATTTATTCCGCAAGTTTATGTGTATAATATAATAATACGTTGGAATTAAAGTTACATATAACTAAGAAATCGGTCGGGTGGTCGGGTCGCTAGTTATTAATAAAATTGGAAACAATAACTTAAGCTGTAGCGCACAGCTCAAACTCAAGCTTGAAAGTTTATAGGCTGGAACGAAACCCCACTGTAATAGTGAACTAACTTCAAGCGATCTAACCGAGTTCTAGAGTTAATAAGAAAGTTAATAATTCAGCAAGAATGGTGTTAATGAATTCTTGCGTAACTTAATATAATGATTCGGTAAAGTCAATCATTGACGAGATTTTTTGATAATGACAGGACACGATGTAGACATGTTGCGCCAACCTTAAACAAATTGGAATAATATGAGCACAAGAATGTTGATGATGCTATTGGTACCTAATTTATGTTTAATACGGTTTACTCACGGCACCGCGCACCGCCGCGGTCTCTAACAATTCGACCGCGCGGTCGGGCGGTGTACGTGTGTTAGGCATCAGCGGATTTAATAGCGTGTGTTAATCGCCTAATCTAGAAATAATTATTTAAATACCAACTGATAATGACAACCTATCCCACTATAGCCTCTTCTAATTTTGCAGCTTTGATTTTGATTTCTTTTGAAGTAATTAAATAATTTAAATTTAAATACCGATTTCGGTGAAAGTAATACCTTTTATCAAGAAAATTCTTTGCATTAAAAGTTTTGACGGCGGCGCAAGCCGTTCATTTAATGCTAAGTATATGAACGTGGAATCAATTAAGTTAAACTCTAATGGAAAGATCACACGTAGGACTACAGAAGCGTTTCCAATTTAAATGAAATAATTTAGGTATTTAATTATTCGAAATAAGTCTTTATTTTGCGTGATTAGGCACTAAATTGAATTTGTAATTTCCCTCGGTCCTACTAAGCCACATTCGTTTGTTCTTTTAGAAAATGACCTTTAAATAATTGACAAAAGCAAAGTAATCTAAGCAAATAAATTGAAAAAAGAAGTCAATTCAATTGAGACCCTCATTACCGGACCAAATATAACGGTAATGACAGTTTTTATTTTACTGTTAACTGTCTTTAAGAACTTCTTAAGTGAAGGTAGTTTATTTTTACGACTGTTTGCTTTTCTCGTATTGAAATCGAGATCAAGGCAGCAGATAATGCTTGGAGATTGAAAACCGTTACATATAAGCTGGAGGTAGAATTTAATATTGCCAAGCGTCTTTGATGTCTCGCCGATAGTTTGAATATTCATGCAACCAAGCTTACCATACCTTCTTTGGGTGAACGACACCTTTCAGCAATTTGTTCATACTTGAGTAACTGCATCCGGAAATAAAATGAAATCATGCATTCATTCACTTGCACAACCTATTGGGCAATTGCGAAAACGACTCAAAGTCTATAGAATCTATCGAGTGAATGAGATGACATTCTTGGATTCACTTATTATAGCGAGCCAAATAACAATAAAAACATTTAAGAAAACTTTGATTAAAAATAATAATTTCCAGTCCCAAAAACTTAACATTTAGTAAAAATATCTACCAATTGGACCAGACATCATCATTATCATTTCCGCCGAAAGACATCTACTGTTGGATATAGGCCCAAGATTCGCGTCGACCATTTCTGTGCTTCTTATCTTTCATTGCATCTTCAAACGAGACATCACAAAATTGTTTACATATTTCCTCATAAGAGCATAGTTCCCTCAAATGACACTGTAATTAGAGTGCTTTTCAAATCTGTAACGTCCATTCCTTTGCTAAAAACGTTCTACAAGTGCAGTCCTCGTTAATATAAGTGCATCTCCGTAATTGGCACTGCATTTCACGGCAGAATGCTCACGAGTGATTGTAGTTTAGAAAAGAATCGCAATCAAAGAGCGTCTAGTCTCCAGGGTAGATTGCTATGCAAATGCTGTGATTACTTCGTATATTGAACTTAAACTATTCCAAAACTACCGGAAACATATCAGACTGTACTTGAGTCTAGATTTATGAGAAGACTGCCAAGTTGCTCTAGTGATCGCAATCGTACTACTGAGCATGAGGTCCTGGGTTCGTTTCCCTGGTCGGGCAACGTGTTATTGGGTTTTTCCATCTGGAATTTCTCAGGAGCAACCCGGAGTCTGGCTTTGGGCCCGGATGCTTGCCCCTTGTTACATGGGACTTAATCATATCTGGCGAAATGAGGTGTACTTTAGATTCATATCTGCTTAACCCTCTGGGGAATACAGGTGTAATGTTATGTTATGAGATTTATAAGTATAACCAGATTACAAAAAGGGCTATCTCAGAAAGGACTGAGCTAGACAGATTTGAAGTATGAAAGATCTTACCCAATCTGGGGTGAGTGATCTGGTGACTCTTATTTTGGAGCAAGGTCGTGTCACAAACATTTTTTGTGACTGAATTTACTTATTAATATTTAAATTTTACAAGATGAGAATATGTTTTAGCAGTATTTTTTTGCTTGAAAAGATAAATTCATCATTACTTAACAAATTAAGTAATGATGAATTTATTTATTCAAAATGAAATTTAAAGCAAAATATAATAATTATCTACATATTTTTGGCAAAGCCACTCATAAGAGGGAATCACCAGCTGAATTATTTACTTGGTAATAATATTTTTTTATCATTTATCTGGCTTAATAGCGGTGAGCCTTGAGTAAAACCGCAGAACGCTCTCATTGCGCAGCTGGGTCAAGGGCTTGATTCAGAAAGCAGTACTCCTGGACACGGCACGCATAGTGAGAAGGTTCCTCTCTATAGAGTCCTGACCGTCGTGAGCTTGAATCTGATGCCGATGGGCTACTCTACTATTTTTTTTATTTTCTAATGTACTTATTTATAAAATACTAACTGCACCCCGCAGTTTCACCCGCGTAAGTCACGATCCCGTGGGAATATCGGGATAAAAAATATCGTATGTGTTAATCCAAGTTATAAACTATCTGTTTCCCAAATTTCATCCAAATCCATTCAGCCGTTTTTGCGTGATTGAGTATTACAAACATCCAAACACGCAAACACACAAACTTTCACATTTGACGGCGCGTCTAAAGATATTTCGACGCTAAACTTACGGAGTTGATTTTCGAACGATTGTGACAGCTTTCAACTTGACGTCACCCCGGGTACTGAGGAGGTGGCCCCCCGCCAAAATATTGGAATATCGCGAAGATGGATCGAAACCGGGAAACCGGCAAGGATTCATGGCGACTGTGGTATTGGTGATCATGATGACTAACCTGGCAGGGCAGTGAGTTGATTGATCTGCGCTCGCGCCTCACGTATACTCGGTGGAACGTCGTTTACATTATTGTTCATTCCCATTTAATTACATCTCCTAGCCCGCAAACCCACGCATAATGAGAGACAATAAGACCTCTTCTGATAAAGACCACGTATTGCCTTTACATTTATAATATTAGTAGGATTCAAAATGTAAACAATAATTACGTATTGTAAACAAATTAAAGGAGATAATCATTTTAATCGAATTATATTGCGACTAACGTAAAGTGCTTACCAGTGATTTGCATATCATTTTCTTTTCAGAAAACATACTTTTATTATCAATCTGATACTTTTTTGCGCTTCCCAATTTTTTCTCATTCCCTCGATCCTTTCTGGGTGGACTGAAAAAACCCTGACGTAAGGATGGATGGAAGAGGATGTTCTAAATGTGTTAACAGAGATTTATGCGTGGTATGTTCTAATTTAATTTTGTATTTCCGCTTTATTTTGTAGTCACACTTAAATGTATTGAAGGGGCAGAGATGAAGTGGCAACTTGTGAGTTTTAAACAGAGTTTTCGGGGTATTAGTGTCTTCTAATGTACAGTCAGGGAAATTAATTATTAAGCAAAATTACGCTCTACGTCAATTTCCGTGATACAGCCATTTCATACAAAGAATGACAGTGGTGAATTAATTTGGTACTCAATTTGGTTTTGGTACTCAATTAATTTCCTTGACTTTACCTTATAAACATTGAAGGTAAAAAAAAACGAGACGAAAAGAGAGAATGAGACGTAAATATTGTCAAACCCACAACGTAGTGATCAAGCAACTCTCACAGCAATAAATAAAATTAAAATCATATTTTAAAAGTCTGTAAAGTGAGTATTTTTTCACAGAAAATTTGTAAAACTCCGATTTTATTAGTATTAGCCGTTGAACACGCACCTACAGATGTCTCTAGGGGCATTGCTTTTGACAGGCAATTAGCATCTATTGAGATCGAAGACCACCTCTGGCGATAAACCGAAAGTTAGGAATAATGAAGATGTATAAAATTACTTTTTTTTTAATAAATAAAAAATAAATACTGCACCGATTGTTATCAAATATTTGTGATCTGTAAAAGTGTAATGTGCCATTTGAGAATTCTTAATAAATACTGTTTTCTGTACTAGGATTATTGGGAACATTTTGATAACAATTATCTGTATGAGAAGAGGCCTTTGCTGTGCATTGTGACAATCATAGGCTGGTTTTTTTTTATTATTTTTTCTATTTCATGCAATGGTAAATAATTTATTTTCAGTCATTAAACTTTCACCATAAAAGTGTCCCTTGGTGGCAAGGACTGACAAAAGAAACTACAAACGAGGCGACACATTCGCGAAAGTAAAGACAGGTCGCAAGCTTATTGCCTAGAACCGTCACAAAAAGCATTTCAGTTGACTTTTTCAATTTCCCTGAGACGACAACACTCCCGCAGCGTTCGTAAAAATTCAAATGCCTTCCACTGTAATTTTCAACTCTGCATACTACACAATTGTTTGGCTTTGACAACCAATTATCATCTTGACATCGTACGCCTATTGTGAAACCTGAATGGAGCCCACTAATCTGATGTAACCGTAACTTTCACAAAGCATTGTCTGTTGACAGAACTTGGATATTTTGCTGAATTTTTTCACGTGACACGGACGCAGACTAACAATTTTACGCTTCGTTTGTCCTCGGAATTAAAAGCACGTGGTAACAGTACGCGGAGATGTTTTTTGTTCTATGTTGTAACTTTGGCTTGTTTTAGGTCTGTGTTTTAGTATTTTATTAAAAGTAAGTAAGGAATGGATAGAAAGACGATCTTTTGAAATCACATTACGTTACAGTACATTATGACTTTGTGATATTTAAAATGAAACTTAAACAAAACTTTATTTTCTGAAAAAATAGCGGCGACTAAAGGAGCAATGTGACATTAACGACATCCTCAATTTAGACTGAAATACAGGGTGTTAGTGTAAACACCGTTATCCTTGAAACCAGTGGTTTGGTTTCATTTATAGAACGTAATATCAATGGAAAAAAACATCATTTAAAAAAAAAAGAAAATCTACATTTTTCCACAAGAATATTTTACCCTATACGCAAGGGCAACGAACTTGTGTCTCAACACGGCGGGCGGCGGTTGGCGGGGGCGGGCGGGGCGCGCGCGACGTTACATGACCGGCAGTCAGCTGTTTCGCAGCTCTCTTGAGTGCGTATCCATGAGTATCGGGACAGTGACGGATATTTACTTTTAAAAATCTTTTAATGAAAAGAAGGTTTTTTTTTGTTGTTACTGGGTCATTTATTTTTATATTTAAGTCAACTACCCATGGTTTGAGTGACAACGGTGTTTACCCTTGCATACTGTATATTTACAATTCTAGGGCATTTTAATATTGTTAAACATTAATATGACCTGCAGTTTTTAGAATAAAACATTTGGGAAACGTAATAAGAGAATACGTAAGCTCGAAATTTCACACCAGGCGACAGTTACGGACAGGAAACAATAAAAGGAGCGACGCATCCGACAGTAAAATTTAAATAAAACACTATTCCTCGCAATAGTTCCAGTTCCATAATACAGAGTTAATATTAGTTTCTATATTCAAAACATAAAAATAAATGTATTCATAGTGAAAAAAGGATTTTACTCATTCGATGAGATACCTAAGCCATCAGCCGTTACATTACCTATAGAACTTCTAAGAGAAGCTCAATTCATTTAATTTTATTTTTATATTATAATATTAATATTTTAGAACAATCCCTAATGCAATGGGACCACGGGGAATAAAATTTCCCCGTAGACCCGGTAATGGGTCAACTCACCACCCTCCACGAGGAAACACCCTACAGTATATTATTTATAATGAATGGATGATAAAATATAGACGTTTCATTCATGTATTTAATAATATAATACAACCAGTAATTTTGTTGGTAGTTACTTTACAATTAAGATTTTATATACAGCTTGAGAGCTACACCATTTCATAAAAAAGTCTTCAACATTACAATTTGCAAAGAGACCAACAGCGAAACGGGGAAAAGCCTGACGATTCCCTTTTTAACAAAAATGCCCGAAATGGACCCAAGGCTTGTAATGCGGCTAATTTTCATACGCTGTAATATCCCAAAAACAGGTTGTGATTCTCTGAATCGTGAGAAGACACGTCTCAATTTGGCAAATTACAGTCCCTTGGCAAAGCAGAATTCGAGATATTCTTTAAAGATACGTAAGTGGGAAGGATTTGCTCGGGTTGATAAATTCCGAGTTATTTGTATCACATCCTTACACATTTAAAGGGGTTTACTGAGAATTGTTATTTGACGTAAGTAATACATCATGTTCAAAATTACCACTGTCACGTTTTATAAATAGAATTGTAATCACACTCGTGGAATTTGGAACATAATTTTGTCTGTGGGTTATTTTTGGGATGATGTTAAAGTGGTTATGTATGTACATAATGTACTACATGTGAGGTGAATAATATTTTGTACTTTATAAGCAAACTAGCTGTTGCCCGTGACTTCGTCTGCGGACCAGGGTGAAAAGTAGCCTAATGTCCTTCTCCAGGTCATGGTCTACCCGTGTGCCAATTTCATCCAAATCTGGTCAGCCGTTACGTCAAACAATCCTCACTTTATAAATGATAAATTATTTTATTTTATTGACTACCCAATCAGAAACACAGCCAACCAGTCTCACCAAGGCGTATCAATACGATACCCAGTAACTGGGTTTTGGAGGTCAGATAGGCAGTCGCTCCAAGTAAATAGTATTCAGTTGCATTCGGTTAGACTGGAAGCCGATCCCAACATAGTTGGGAAAAGGTTTGCCCAGCCTTTTCCCAACTATGTTGGGATCGGCGATAATGAGTTTTATTTTTGTTATTTTTTAAAAACACACCTAGCCCAAACATTTCCTTAAAACGGCAAAATGATAACGGCAAATGAATAGAAAATTCTACTCCATTTTATTTACAAATGTCGTACAGTTTTTGGGAAGCAGCCTAAGCAAGTTGTTTGCGTGATACGAACTAATTATTCTTCACATGAACAGAGGCCACAACAAAGTTGTTCGATTCCCTCCGAGGGCCACATAATGGCTAATTGAATTACCCCAAAACTATCTCCCTCTCGACAGTGGGGTATTATGGGTAACTTTGTTAGAATATGTAGTGTACCACTTATAAAGTTATCGTTAATATTTTTCTTCGTGGAGTTGTAAAATAATTTTGAGTGTTCTCATACTTTTGCTATGAACTTTGTACTAATTCATTCCAGAGGTTTTCTTTGGTACGTGTTATGTTCTTATTTGTTAGAGATTATGAATAAAAATGTCTGCTCTTAAAAAAAGCTAGACAGCTAATTTAAATTACCCCACACATGAATTTCATAAAACCTTTTGTTGTTCAATTTCATGCTTCAAATCTCAAGACATCATAACTTAAAACACAAGCAACTTGTTTGTTTGACAAACAAGTTAATTTTAAATTACTTTTAACACTTTAAAATTAAAATCGCAATATTATAATTAAACTTTGTACAACTTTTAATTACCATCTGACGTTGTCATTTACTGCGTCTTTGCTCATAACAAACATTTTACACTTAAGCTATAAAATGCTCGTGAAAATTTTAACGTTTAACCTTGAAAAGGTTTTAGCCTTTCTTTAATTAAAATCTGAATCATCTTAAAGGTTTCTCTAATATTCTAAATGTGGCTAGAATCGCAAGATGATAGTCCAAATCCTTGAGATTACAGATTATGTTTACTAATAAGCTTTGAATTATTAGGACTTGGTTATGTTGTTGCGTTTTGATATTATTAATTTTAAAATACAATAGACGTAGATATATTTAGTAACCTATTCCGCTTAACTATTCTTCAAAACCCTGAAAGAACTACTAATGTGCATCTTTCTTAATTACAACAAAAACCATAATAATCTTACATATGCACTTTGTTTTTTTAAGCGAATTAATAAAATTTCATAATGCAACTGTTACCACCACTTGGAGTTATACATCAAAAGCAATAATGCTCAATCAACGAGCAGTGAAGGAATTCAGACTGAAACACATTCCAACCGGATCGAATGTTGGCCAGACAAATGACGAATGGCTTGATCGAGTGCCACTACACTGGTGTCCCGTAACACTACATAAAAGGATACTTGACGACAGTATATCGCTGTATACTTTTTGCGACGAAACTGAGCAAATCTGTAATTTGAGTTGACTGTTGAAGTCGGTTTTTTGTGAAATGTTTAATATTAGTAGATATTATAACAATAAGCTTTATAAAAATATGAATAGAGAATGTAGGTATGCATTCTATAATTCTAAATTAAACGGATCGAATGTTGGTCAGACAAAATGAGGAATGGCTTGATCGAATTTTGGTCCCGTAACACTACACGACAATTTGTCGTTGTCTATACTTTGTGCGACGAAATTGAGCAACTCTGTTCGAGTGTGTGTTCAAGTTTGCGTGGGTTTTGTGTAGTGATTTAATTAAGACTATTATGAGCCAGCCTACTTAGATATTTTGGTTGTTGTAGCTATGACTAATCTGTTATTTTATTTTCGTAAGTTTTGGTCTCGTTTCATCCCAAGCAAAGGTTAGCATTTTAGCAAAATACAATAAAGAAGTGAAGAAGAATAATAGAAGAAAGAATAGTCGTAGTAGTCGTGAAGAATAGTTAAGCGGAATAAGTTATATTTATTGTATTTTATAATGGATTGCCGCAAAGTCATGCCTGAATCAATTAACTAGCATTTTAGCAATTGATTGGAAAAAAATTCGTCACGAGCGAGATATATTGATGATAATTATGCTACTTAGATAAAACTTCCTCAAACATGATCATTGAAAAAGAAAACAGATACACAACCTAAATAAAAGTAGGTATTGCAGTTATTTATCTTCCTATCATTACTCCCGTCGAAAGGAATTGACCGCCCGTATTTGCCGACCGTGATGTATTATGGAAGTAGGATCAAATTTGCTCAACCAATGTTTTTTATCTGTATTCATGAATAAAAGAACAGTACTCATTTTCGCGAAACATGTTTACCCTTCAGATGTTTTCGTAAATGTCTAAATTTTGTTACAATTTTGTTAATAAAATAAGCTAAAGACCGCAAAATTATCACCTTGAGTTTTCTCGAGCCATTTCAATAAAATTATAGGAGAATAATATTTTTATTGTGACGATAAAATTATGTCACACCTATTCATTGTTTAACATTAATTAAAAAACAACATTATTATTTGACTTTATTTTGTTTTAAACAAACATTAACAATGAACTTACAACTAGCAACAAAAACAAATTTTGGCAATAATTATAAAAGAAATAAGAAATAAATAAGTGTAATGTGTGTGTGTGTGTAGTATATGAGTGTATGAGATTTGACTTTATTGAAGCAAAGATTTATTTACTTTCAAATGAATAATTAAGCATAAATATTTTGCAATCACATTATGGAACGTGAAAAACATTCTAGTAACAAGTAAAGCTAAAATCTAGAATCCTACCTACATAATAAATATTATTTTGTAAATGTGGATTTCAGTGAAATGTGTGCGTGAATAGCTATTGGTATGTAATGATCATGACTGCAACTCACTAAATCATCCTCATCATTTCCCGCATCAAAGTCAAGCACTTCAATCAGGTAATACCCGAACACGCATAATCGGTTACCAGGAGCAGTCCCCTTTTGAATCCTGTCCGAATTATATTTGTAGCTTCGCTTCCAAGGGAAGGTATAAACAAGCCAGCCCGGCCGTGTTTGTCCGCAAACACAACAATGGCCAAACAACGGGTGTATGTACTTACAAACGTAGGTACTTACATAACATATTAGGTACTTAAGTACGTAAATGAATAGTTAATTATTCGATCTCGCTCAAGAGGTATTTAATTATAGACTCAGTAATTAGGATTATATTAAGTCGATAAAAAGTAAAAAGAAATGATCTCCCTATCCAGTCGGTTCCTAGGAATGGTCCAGTAAAAAATAAAAAATTGCATCACGAAGAAGGCTTGGTGATAGGTCTTTTATACCCGTTATTTATAAAAAAACATGGGAAAAGAATCAATTTATGAGACAAATATTGCAGATAATTATTATTATGCAAATGCATGTTTGCTCTAAATCTCAATTGCCTTAATGCAGCTTAAAAAGTTAGACGTTTCCTATTCCAAATTCGTATTGCACAAACTTTCGGAATCGTACCGTATTTCTGCGGGCAAAATGAGTTGATGTTTAATAATAATTATATCGCTGCTTTTAATCCAGTATTACTACCGTTATTATTCTAAGATTACTACAAACTATCTAAGTACCTACATAATTATGAATACTGCCAACGTCCATACTACGTTGAATACACCGGTTCTCGTCCGAGCGTACCTACATAATTATGAATACTAATAATATTTATTTTTATAAGAGCAGAAATTATATTTAATTATAATTTGTTTTTAATTATAATTTGTTTATTTATAAGAAGGGACACGTTTACAATAAATACAATAACAGTTTAAAATAGAGCACAGTTGCATATTTGCCTGAACTAGGTTGAACCTGTGCTTCAGGCTAGAAAGTGCATAGATATATTTTCATTATTCACCACGAAAAAATATACGTAGACCGAGATAAGACGGCGCAATTTCATTGCAATGCACTTATGTTACAGTGTTGCTTTTGTACGTTAGTACTTATAATCACTTTATATTCTATAAAAAAACTCGGAGCTCGTGGCTAAGTACCTAATCTATCAGGCTAAGCTACGCTGGCCGGGATTGGTCCGTGGATGGGTCGAAGATGGTCATATTTACATACCGAGACTCCTCCGTGCCTTGGAAAGCACGTTAGCCGTTGGTCCCGGCTGTCATTCGTGGATTGACAGCCGTTACGGGTCGTCAAAAGCCCGAAAGTCTGACAACCAGTCTTACCAACGGGTATCATATTAGCCCCAGTTATTGGGTTATGGAGGTCAGATAGGCAGTCGCTCCATGTAAAATACTGCATGGTAGTCAGCTGCTGCATCCGGTTACACTGGAAGCCAACATAGTTGGGAAAAGGCTAGGTAGATTGATTATTCTATAAAAGAACATGAAATCAACATAAAAACATGAACTAGGTATTTATCATCAAAACCACAACTCTTCAATACAAGTCAGCGAAACATTACGATGTCACCAAGCTTAACTATAGAAACTGAACCAATGGATTTACTCACTCAAAGTTAGACAATACTGTAACTATTCATGATTAAATTTAGCCGAGGTTCACTTGAATCCTATTGTGAATACCAACAATAGACGGACTATTTGTTATGCAGTTTTTGTATCATTTTATGAACGAGTAGCAGAGGTCGGAGAAATTACCTACTTAATTTAATTTAGAGTGCAATTAGCTCCTTCTCACTTCCTTAATATGCGGTCATTCTGAATTTTCAACCTTATTTCTTGGGAAGTAAATACTATTTATAGTTGCTAAACTCGCGACAATCTTAGAAGTTCGTTTTGACAGCTATAAAAGTGCTTTGTGTAGCGATGAAAAAAAAAATTGGTTTCTTATAAACTGATTCTCGAGCCATATCGATTGACCATACCAAGAGAGTTTGTAATCGACGACTTATCTACATTGCTTAAAACTGATTTTTAAGGCTTAACGTTTTATTACATGTACGAGAACGAAACATCAAAACGGACTTCTTAGATTGTCGCGAGTGTATCTATTAATATACCTAGCTAACATATTTCTAAGAAAAGATTTACATGCCTCTTATGTATAAAAAGCACTTGACTTCTTTATGAAGTTTTTTTTTTAATAAGGGTCATAATCTCAACCTTTCAACCAAGGAATCTCAAACAGTTGACTAAAAATGCTTTCAGAAGAGCGAAATGAATGACAGAATGAGATAATTTATATATTATTAAACTGAAGATTATTTTTGAGTGCGTCACTATTGTCGGAAATTCATTTGAGTGTAATGTTTAGAAGGTTTAAGTAAAGGCAGGACATAAAATAATTCTAAAGTTCAAGTCTAAAAATGTTCAAGCTTATTTTTAACCCACGGCGGGGTCCAACTACTCATTAATTTAGGAACACGACTGCTTATTTAGTAAAAATATGTTGATAAATATATATTGACACTTGTCAGAACATAAATATAATTTTTAACACAGTCCATTTATCGTTTATTTGGTCTTCCCCTCATAGCCATCGATATTTATCTTTCCTCATGACATTTTCCTCATTCCTCCGGACCCCATGCCCATACCATGACAACCAATTTCCGCACAACTTTTCAATCACCGGTGCTACTTTCTGACTTCCCCATGTACTCATTTCTTATTATATCCTTTCGTGTGACATCACACATGCCTATTAGCGTTGTCCTCGCAGCTGCCTGCAATTGCATTTCATAAATTCCTTTGAGGCCCAACATTCTGATCCATACAATGCCGTGATCCGACGGTGCGCCATATTGCGGACGGATACAGTCGAGCCCACACGACGCACCGTGGGAAAGTGTCCGTGCGGGGTATCGCAGACATCGGAAGTTCCTCGGTGTGCGGTGCGTGGCGGTCTGTGGTCGTCTGCCGTGCGTTTCCGTCCGCAAAATCGCGGATCGTCGGATCTCGGCACAAGACAGCAAGATATTTCCAGAATATTTCCTATCATCAATAAATGCAGTTTTCGTCTTTTCGTGTAACCTGGTGTCAGAGTTTTAAAGCCACCCATGGACCTCTCACTTGGCTTCACACGTTGTCGAGAAATATCTCTCAAGCATGCCGGTTTCTTTACGATGTTTTCCTTCACCGTTTTTGAAGCAAGTAATAATTATACAATACGCACATGAATCCGAAAAGTCAGAGGTGCGTGCCTTGGGTTCGAACTCGAGACCTATGACTTGGCAGTCCGACGGTCATACCACTAGGCTATCACTGCTCAAACAGTAAAACAAAATGCAGTAAATTGAGACCATTCCAAGAATATCATGATTCACGTTCCTTGAATGACCGGAATCGGTTAAATCTGGTATTTATAGTGAAAATGTCAAACAAAAATGTTTCTAGCTAACGCTTACATGAATTGGCCGTTGATTGATAGCACATGTTTCAATCGCATATTTCCCGAAAACCAAATTGATTGAAATGTTAGAGGTGTTTCAGTGAAAGTACCTTTAAATTCAATTACCTATAAGGCTTTTGGGTATTTACAAGTGTGCTACACGTATTCAATGTCAAACCTAAGGTATATTTTCATGAAACACAAACTTAGTGTAAAGGGTAGGTAATTAATCCTAATCCTAACTAATATTATAAAGGACCATGGGGGATTTTGTATGGACTCCGTCCCCACCCTCCAACAGTCATAGGATACGTGTCAATATGTTTTTAGGGATCCCGAGAAAGACTTACTGTCTTGCTCCATTGCAAAATCAATGGGGTTTTTTTGTAATAACAAAAAACTTTTTTGTTAGCTAACCTAACCTAAGCTATAATTGCCTATCCTTGATTGCTATCCTTTATTGCCAAACATAACCTAACCTCACCTAACCTAACAGTGATAATTTGATCTTGGATTTTGAAGGTCAAATGGAACTCCTCAATGATGAACAGCATTTGTGTATTCTTGTGATTGGATAATTGTACAAAAAACTTAAAAAAAAACGGCAAACCTAACCTATTTTTTTTTTAATCCTCATGGATGACCTCAGCCCTGGGGCGGGCGGAGGGGTCTGTCAGACTCTTACTGACTAAAAACCACCCCAGTGTTCCAGCTCACACCTTCCCCGGGGGTCACGGGAACGTAAAAATCTTCCGCAACCCCAGACTGGCCCGCCATTGCGGGACTCCTCGGGTCAGGGGCCCCCCCATGACCCGACTCCCCCCGTGACGTCTAAGAGGGGCGCGCGTGTAACACTACGCACCGCCACCTCGAGTCCTGATGTGTAGGGGGCGACGGACGTCCCCGAGTCCGTCGTCCCTGGACCCATTTAGGGGGGCTGGAAGAGGGCGTTTACCGCCCACCGCCGACGCCCGGTGCGCCTGCTGCGGGCCGGGTGAGTGGAAGAGATCTCCCTCTCCCTTTCCGCAGCCACCTTCTGCGAAACGACTGTCTCACGGAAGGAAACCACCGCGTCCCAGGACTCCTCGCTGTCGACCATCGACTCAACGACGGCCGGCAGCGAGAGGTCACTGCCTACTTCGGAGATGAGGGCATGGCGCGGCTCCTCCCAAGCGGCACACTCTGCCAGCGTATGCCGCGCCGTGTCCTCCCGGCAGTCGACGCAGTGGTGACACCGAGCGTCCGGCTCCCTGTTTATGCGACACAGGTACTTCCCGAAGCAACCATGCCCCGAGAGCACCTGCGTCACCCGAAACGACAGGGAGCCGTGCCTCCTCCCGAGCCAGCGCTCGAGCACCGGCCGGACCGCCTCGATGATGTCGAGGCCGGCGGTAGGGCGTGAAAGCCTGTCCCGCCATTCCGCCACCAAGACCTCGCGAAGCTGAGACCGATGCAGCTCTATGTGTCGCTGCATCGGTTGCTCACCCCGCACTCTCGCTTCCTCGTGCCACCGATACGATGACGAGAGTACTTTCGCCTCGAGGTCCCAGGGCGGGGATCCGGCCAGTGCACAAGCCGCCTCGTAGGAGATCGTGCGATACCCCCTGATGACTCTGACGGCCATCGCTCTCTGCGGCTTGCGCAGGACTGCGATACTACCGGCCGTCAGGTCAGCCGCTCAGATCGGGGCCCCGTAAAGGGCCATCGATCGCACGATTCCCACGTAGAGCCGCGTTGACAGCGCACAGAAGCTAACCTAACCTAACCTAAACTTTTCGGTTAGCTAACCTAACCTCACCTAAACTTTTCGGTTAGCTAACCTAACCTAAGCTATAATTACCTATCCTTACCAAACATAACCTAACCGAACCTAACTTTAAAAAAAGGTATCAGAGAAAAAAGAAATGGTCCCTGATAAAAAGAAAGGTTGTCATGAATGAGAACCATATTTAGTTCGCTATATTCTATGCCTCTTAAGTGCAAACTAAGAAAATATATAAATGTAAAATAATGCTAATATTGAATAAAAAAAGTTATATTCCAGGAAAACCCCACATTTTTGAAAAATGTCGCCATAGTAAAAAAGTATCGAACCCACCAGACGCTTCGAATGACACTAGTCTCAAGCGTGTTGGTGGGTGGGGACGTTTCTTCCCATGGTCCTTTGAAAGTGAGTTTGTTTATTTGTTACGTTTGAACGGATATAGATGAAATTTTGCACAGGCATAGACCTTGACCTGAAGAATTTTTCATCCCGGATCGCAGACGAAGTCGTGGGCAACAGCTAGTAAATTATATTTGATCCCTTACTATTGCGTATACCACCTAATAATTATTCCATACTAGCTTCCGCCCGCGGCTTCGCCCGCGTGGTATGTCGATAAAAAGTAGCCTATGTCCTTTCCCGGGATGCCATCTATCTCTTTGCCAAATTTTATCGAAATTCGTTCAGTGGTTTAGGCGTGAAAACGTAACATATTTTTGTATGGATTATTTCGTATATCTATTACCTATACAAACCTACCTATACCACTGTATCTACGTATACAAAGAAATATTAGTAGGTTCACCTGTACAGGTGGAATCACTTGAAATTGTCCTATGAACACAGTATTACTGCCATCATTGAGAAGCAAATATTGGTATTGATACTATGATCTTAGGTACACAAATACACACTGCTGTCTCTCACAGTGACATAACTAGCCTAATTTATTATTTGAAACTGGCTGATGCCGCCAATTATTGTTAAGTATTCGTTGTATGTATAACATCCCAGCTACCGATGACCGACGAGCTTAAAAGGTGGCTGGGACATACTGGAGCGGAAGACGGAGGACAGGGTGTTGTGGTGCAGCCTTGGGAGAGGTCTATGTCCAGTGGACTGCGATAGGCTGAGTTTGATTCGGTTGTTAACATCAGAAACTTACCTATGTATACGTAGTTATTCAATTTAGCAGGAACTATTTACCCACTTATCCATTGCGTGGTTAATTATAGCATTGTGCATTGCGAGGTGAACGTGAGTTCTATGATATCTTGATCATGCAGAAGAAATGTATAGGTACATCTTTATGAATATTGAGGAATATAAAACCAAAACAATAGCCCAAGAATTAAAAAAAATCAAGTAATGAAAACTAAAACCCAACTACGACTTAAAAGGAAAATCCGGAGTCACACGTGTTAGGGCATAAATCGAACAGATTACGTGTGACTCCGGATTTTTAATTTGTATGTCTGTGGTGTCTTGTTTATACCTTTTAAGTCGTAGTTGGGTTTTAGTTTTTATTACTTGATTTTTTTTTTACTCTTTTGGGGTTATAATATATATATTTTTGAAATGTGCTCATTAAGCCCTTTCATTTGATACCCAACATGGTACGATTAAATCTTTTTTTTTTTTAAGTTCCTCACTTTATGTCCTCTAGAGGGCGCCTTTAATTTAATGTGACTTCACATAGCCTATAACCAGCGGACAATCACGACGCTTCTAACGATACCTCATTTGTCAAATTGTGATAAGTGGTTTGGAAGATAGGAGGGAACAGATGAACATACATACATACATACATACATACCGGTCAAAATCATAACCCTCCTTTTTTCTTCGCCGTAGTCGGGTAAACTAAGCTCACTGATACCTATTGTAGAATGTGTTCTGTGCAAATAGATAAATATACTTCTATCCTTTAATACGACAAAGACTGAAGCTGACGTAACCAAAGACGAGATTTTATGACTGAGCCAGAGAGTTGTAATTGTCGGTTAACACAGACGTGAGTGAGCCAGTGAGAATCAAAACGGAATAGCGTGTTTGCTCCTTTCCTACGAGCTGTAAAACTTGGCTAATGGAATCAGACAGTCAGAGCGCTCGTAAACGATGTCTCGCATGTACACTACACAACACTATCAGTCTGGTGTCCACTGAATGATCCGTAATATTTGAATAAAATTGAGCCACATAAACACGTCGATATTACCTATTTATTATAGGTAA
The DNA here is from genome assembly GCA_947522985.1 of Lithophane socia. NCBI lineage: Eukaryota > Metazoa > Arthropoda > Insecta > Lepidoptera > Noctuidae > Lithophane > Lithophane socia. The sequence goes on from OX383267.1 coordinate 8,137,566, forward strand.
TTTAACTCGAATAATAATTAATGATCAAAGCTATACGTAGCTATAAGCTGTATGTCACGACTGCGATAAGAAGGCACACTCAGCATGAGTTTCAGTGGTTATCCGAAAACGACGTACAGGAACCAAATCAAGTATTACATTTATACAGATTAAATAAATAAAAATATCAGTAGACTAGGTAGCAAGCATAGTTACCTTATACAATCATAGAATAATGCATTTTTGGTTTTCAAAAAAATCTTTATGCTTATCTGCGGGAATATACGACAATACTACTCCTATGAGAATACTGACAACCGTCAGAGAGGGAGCACATGATGCGTTGCGGTGCGGCGCCGCAACGCATCGTGTGTCCCCGCTCTCAGTCGTAGCAAAACTGACAATTCTTCAAGACAGACCTGAAGAACTGACGGTTTTTTAGTTCCAGAATAAACTTAGTTCGTTGGCGAGCAGTTGTTCAAAAAATATGTAAATTAGCTCTATAAAGTTTTGAACGCCAGATCAAGTCATTGGTTTTCCTGTCGATATCAGCCAAGCCATTGAAATGATCATAATCAAGACATATAATTATTTTTTACTTGTCTTTCAGACCTCGTGACAGGTGTAGAGCAGTGGTGTGGTGGCCCAGTGGTAACGGCAGCGACTTACGAGTAAATGTTGTAGGTCGTAGGTTCGAACCCTGACAGGCTTTACTTTGTGTAAATTGTGGTGGATTACGGACCAATCCCTCTCTTAGAGAAGAGGTCTGTGTCCCAGCAGTGGGAACGATAAAGGCTGATTATGCAGACCTCGTGAAAGAAGGGGGCAAACCATCAAGTTTTATCAAAAGTCAGGTTTAGGACATACGATGCACGTGGCGCTTCCTGGCCTTAATCGAAGAGTTGCTAATTACCTGTGAGCGTGAGCCATTTATCTTGCCAGAGTAAATAACATTGATCATTGTGACCTATTTTCTTCACACCACGTGATTACATCGTCGATCAATGTTTGCCTTTTGTTCTTCTGAATAATATTGTCTATGATCACCAATTATAGAAACAAAAATTTATTCTTTTGTTCTATTTTCGTGTGGTTAGTGACTAACCTGGTGTGGAGTTTTAAAGCCGCCCATGGGCCTCTGACTTGGCTTCACATGCTGTTGAGAAATATTTTGTTTCCTCACGGTGTTTTTCTTCACCGTTTTTTAATCAAGTGATAACTAATACATTAGGCACATGAATCCAAAAAGTCAAAGGTGCGTGACTTGGGAGTCTGACGGTCACACCAGCTATCATTGCGTTAAAAATTGATTGATTGACTGAAAAATTGTTTGATTAATCAATTAAGAATCAATTGGATTTCTGCAAATACAGGCAACTATAAACAAAATCCAAAGATCGCACAAAATTTCCAAGTAGAAAAAGAAATATATCCCTATTCTAGACTTTTATTCATTGATGTAAAATATGTCTTGGCAGACGACAATCAATTCTGGACGTGGTATCAGTGAGGCGAGAAATAAGTGAGACATGTATAATGACTGTACCTTTCCCACGATATACGCAAAGAAGATTTTTTTTCAAGTTTCGATTTAGTAAAATTTAGAGGACAATAATGTTGTATTCCACAAACCTAGTTTTAGATTTAGGTGCTTATTCGGGGAGTTTCCCGATTGCTTAAACACATGAGTTCAATAAATTGCCGGGCAATTCTCACCTCTCGATAAAATACTCCTTGTGTGAACTTAAAAGGCATGTCTTTATGAGTTTCTCACCTACTTACATAAATAACTACCTAAAGGTGAAGTAACCATTTTAATTTCTATAGGTCAAAATACAGTAGAAAATAAATGGGTACTCTCGCCTGAAAATGCATGAGAGCTATCCCAGTGAACGCATGACATCTTGTAATTTAGTACGGTCATGGATTGAAATCTCTACGGCACCCAGTACAAGTATTTATTAGCTTAAGGTTATAGCAGCGATCTGCTAAACAAATGTAAACGTAGGTTACTTTTTGGGTCTATTTACCCGACTACGGCGAAGCAAAAAGAAGGGTTATGATTTTGACCGGTATGTATGTATGTTCATAATGTTCCCTCATAACTTATAAACTACTCATCATAATTTGATAAATGAGATGTCGTTGAAAGTGTCTTGATCGTCCGCTAGTTATAGGCTATGTGACGTCACATTAAATTGAATATGGCGCCCTCTAGAGGACATATTTTTTTCATGTTTTTTTTTTTATGATACTTTGTTGTGTTTCAAATGAAAGAGCTTGATTAGCACATTTCAAAAACATTTATAACCCAAAAAAAAAGTCATAAAACTAAAATTCAAAAACAAATTAAAAATCAGGAAGGATTCACACGTAATCTGTTCGATGTATGTCCATAAACGATTACGTGTGATTCGTGTGATTTTTTTTGTCGTATTTGGGTTTTAGTTTTATAACTTCATTGCCAACACATAATCCAACATTTACTAACAACAGAATATAGAATATATACCATATTCTTGACATCACAGTTTCGACTTACGCTCTTAATCAATCAACCGTAACTCCAATTAGATTAAACCAATTATACAAACAAAGCAGGAACAATACGCCACGCCAATAATAATAAGGGTATACATCCATTTACGCATCTGGTGACCGGCACGGCCGTCACAAAGTACCAACTTAAGTACATCTGTGCACGTGAGGAGGCAGCCCTTAACGAAATTACAAGGGATGTGGAGCCAACATTTGCTCAATGATAACGAAAATAAGCCGGAGTAACCGTAAAGGTAAGGCTCCGCACTTGGTGTTTTGTTTCATTTTATTTTTGTTATGAAGATTTTTGTCAAAAAAATAAAACAATGTTAATTAAAAAACCGTTTCTATAGACGGTTACTTGTAAGTGTCTTTGATGCTTCATAACTGTAGGTATATATATCTATCTATATCTATCTAGTCAACCAAATCATTAATTACTCTTACATGCTAAAACTGAAACATTTTGTCCACAGCATGAGTTACTTATTCGCGTATAGTTTGTGATGATACAAGTTATTTGGTTATTAAATTGATGAAATGGCAGAGATTTATGACAAAAGACCATTTCACGAACAGTTTCCTTTTGTTACAACCACCAAACTCAGTAGTAGTAACGATGACATCTCCCAAAACTTCTCTCAAAATTGATTGTAGTGTTGTGTGGAGACTTTTATACCTGCATTCACTGAGTATTACGACCAGTTATGTTATAAAACAGACCGTTAACATAAAACGACGCATAAAATTCCCAGTTCTGTAGCTATCGGACGACTTACCTTATGACTTCGAATAGAAACTTAGATACCTCGGAGCTGTTAAGTTCGTAAATGTTGGAAGTTGACAAGAAGTACTGAACTTGCGAAATTATCTGTTAAGGATTATTTGGACCTGTTATTGTAGTGTTGTTCTACGTTATTAAAAGTTGGGACTCTTGTGACGGCGTAATTTATTTTAGTGAAGATACGAACGATTACAGTTTTCATATTTTATGGAGAGCTGTTGCAGCTCACTTATCTGTTCAGAACAACAAGACGGATAGTATTATATGAGAGTGACATAATAGTTGGACTTTCAGGCTTGTATGAAGCCTGCCAGGGTTTTGGGAAAGTCCAAAAGGGATACCGGGGCCTTTGGCAATACGCAACTGATGGAACACGGGTGGGTTTTAGTCAGTGAAAGTCTGAGCTCAAAAAAAAAAGTCTTATATGACCGACACTGGTTCTGCCTACTCCCATAGGAAAATATAATACGTTGCCCTTGGCCTTTCTAACGAAGAAACCGTATAAGTAAGTAGACTAGTAGTTAGGAGGAGTTATTATTTCATTTTGCGCAAACAATATTTATTTTTCCGTACAACAGATACTTTATACTCACATAACGTTATAATAAGACTAGCACCATAAGTATTATCTATTAGCCTCGCGGGAAAAGCTGGCCTAAAGCAATATAAATTACCTTTCAAATACTTGCCTCTGGAATTTTGGTAGAATAAAGTCATGTTCTTGTTTTCGAGGAAGAGCAATCAGTCACTATGAAGTTTATTTTGCCGGAATAAAGAATTTTTTCGCATAATTTTGCGGTGGAAACCATTTATTTTCTTCTTGTAATACACTATTTGTATTGCTTAAGAGTACACAACTAACAGCGGCAGGAGATGATGTTATAGGCTGTAAAATGAGGTTCAAAAGAGGTCTGATGAGCGGCATTAGTGAACTACGAAAAAAAAACTTAAGAAATAATCTTGACCTAGCAGCCTGGGTATGACCCATGAGGATTGCATGCTCGGCAACCGCTGGTGCTTGTCAAAAAAGAGTTCAAATAAAAGTACCTAAGAATTTCATTTATTCATTTTATTTGCCTTCTTAAAAACCCCAAATACGTCTCTTGGGTCCAATATTTTACGTTAAATAGCCCATCCACACTTCAAGAAGTCAAATAAAAACTCGAATCACTTTCAGAATGACCTTTCACCCTTAAACCTTTTTAAATCGTCAATGGTTTGAAGGAAAGCAAACAGTCTATAGGAATACCTCTCCCGATCCGTGCCCAGCTAGACTAGATTCTTCATTATCAATACAATAAGTACCTAAGTTTAATAAGACGCTCAGCTGAATGCTGTGTTCCACTTACTAACGTCATTAATACTTGGTTATGAAAATTGAATTCAATATTCAATGACATTTGTGAATTCAATTTCGATGTTGACTTTAGACTTTAGAGCGTTGGAATGAATTTCTGTTGGAAATTATTTCAGCTTATACTAATGGAATGTTGGACTTGTTTTCATACATTAAAGTATACCGTATGTATTTTTGTTGAACAAAAATATGTTTGTAACTTTTTTACAACTTGTTTGAGGTATGGTATAATTTTGTTTGTAAATAATAAACAATTACAAAACAAATAGTTGTATTAGAGCTTATAATTTAATGATCGTTATATTCCTACTCGTGTAACATTTCTTTTATTACACACTAGCTGATGCCTGCAGCTTCGCCCGCGTGGGTGTCGGTTAATAAATACTAAAACCTTCCCGAGAACCACTCTATTCATTAGTGAACACAGCATGAAAATCGGTGCAGTAGTTTTTGAGTTTATAACGAAGAGACAGACGCGGCGTTTTCACATGCGCTGCATGCGCATGTGAAAACGCCGCGTCTGTCTCTGTCATGTGAAACTGCCGCGTCTATTCCGTCAAAATTAACTTAAATCAGCTCATAATATTCGCCATGCAAACGACCTCAAACAAATCAGATCCCAAGTGGAACGTACTCTGAATAGATACCGGCACAGAAACTGACGTGGTGTTCAGCCCGTTTCAAATTCCAAGGCACTGGCTTGAATGCTCTTTCCCCTCACCCGGCAACACCGCCTACCTTCTTCACCCCTCCAACGCCCACAGAAACGGCTTCAATTGTTATAGACACCGGAAGCACCCGTGAAATAATCCAAGTTACTGCGAGCGTCTTATTATCACTGCTAATACCGTTGTCTTTATGTGATCAAACAAATTTAATGGTGTAAGTATTATGATGCGTGAAGGGAATAATTAGGGGAACTTATACGTATTTACTTGGGTTTTGGAAGTAATTATAGGAGCTGGTGAGTATTTCGTAGGCGATAACAGTCATATTCTTAGAATAGGTGATGCGGCTTCGCTTTCTGTGGTGTTATTTTTAGGAGTATCGATTAAGATCTTTGTCTTTTCGAATATTATTAGGTTTATTTTGTTATGGTGGTAACAATGAGAACAAAGTATGAATGTTTCGCTTACTGATAAACCATCATATTATACTGGAGAAGACGCTTACGAATAAATTTTATCTACTTTACTCACTCGTCTAAATTGATTATTTATCGAACTGACTTTTCCTTAGCGAATTTCCTTTCCACGCGTAGAGAGACTTTTAGAAGCTTAGCCTATCCATCTCAGTCCAAAAAAATCCCTAATAAATAGGAGGGTCAGCGAATTTGTTGGCGGCTAGACCAATAAAGCTTTGGAACTAAGTCTATTGTTGGGGTCGGTGCGGCCAACATTTGATACTTGATCAACAGTTCGGGCAAAGTGGGTCGGTACCCTTATAATCTATTTCCTGCATAATCCTGCGGCTTTTGTAAAAATTGGATGTTAAAACTCTGTTACATTTTACAAAGGGATCTTTAGATGGATCAAGTTGTTTACCTACAGTGAAATTGTTGATCACTTTATGGATACTTTGTTTTTAATTTATTTTAAAACAGCATTTTCTTTGCCGTAACTTTATCTCAGGTTTTCTGATGATGATGTAAATTTATAATAATCATCACTTTTCAGCCAAATTGGAGTTTTACTCCAACCTTCAATCAAGTCTCCATCAGTATTCACAAGACCCATCATACCAATTCTGCTAACTTTTCCCCACCTGAATTCCAATAAAAACTAGAACTGTCTATATTTTTAGACAATTCAAGAGCAATCTAGGGTCTAGGAGTGAAAGGGGCGCATATCGACAACGACCCACGCAAGCTGTAGGCGTTAATTGGAAGGCTCGGATAACTTATTGGTCCTTGTAGTTTCTAGCTAGGGACCTCTCCATGTTTACTGACTAGTATTACTATCTCCAGGCCTTATGTTATTGGTGTTTGTCTGAAGTGGGACTCGCATGCCTAGCGTTGATATCAGTTGGAAAATTATTTGGTACACGTGATACTTTTTTATCTAGGGGTTGAACTTGAACGAGTTTTATTTGAGCTTGAAATACCGTTGTGAATATTTTCGATCTCCAAAGGGTGTCATTCTGTTTACCTACCCTTAAAAATAGCATACATTACCTGGCTACTCATTCAGAAATAACTGGAATATCTAGGACGGTCACATAATAAGATTCATTATGCTAAAAATAGCCAACCTACTTGAGCCATAATTATTTTGTATTTCTCGTTCATTCATTTTGGACCACTGACATAATTTAGAAGAAAGCAATAGAGTACAAACTTCTTAACTCAAGATTACATTCAGTAGTTGGGAATATTGCAAACGTGTCTTGAAAATTTATTTTCTTTTACTGATTTTCAATTTGTGCTTAAGCTTTTTTTAGCCGATTGAATCAGAAACGGCTATATATGAAATAGAGCGTTTGTTTACAACGCTACGAAGAAATTCGTTTACAAAATTTGTTTCGATACATTTTATTTAAGCTGTGGTTTTTTGGCTTCGTATTTTGTTTAGTTAGCGACAAACACGTGTAAGATGTTAAATATTGTGTCGTGTTGACTCGAGGTGATACACATTTTTGATCCGTAGAAAATTGTTTTCATATCCTACCAAAAAAGGAATTTCGAAAACTTACATTCACTAAAGCTGCCAAGTAAATATAACTTTTGGTGACAAAATAGGTATATAGCAACGGATTCTGAAGATTCTGATAAATTTTGTACAGCCTTGAATATATACCATTGTCTATTTTGCCAAGAAAAGAAGGGCCAAATCCGTCGATAAAATGCAACCGTCAGTAAAAAAATCAGCTACTAAACAAAAAGCTCCCAACTCAATTATTGGTCTAGCAAAAAGCACAAAAGCATTATTTGAGGCGTGGAAAGTAATAAATTATAGTGATAATACGTGAGATAAATTAGAATTTCTCCACCGCTTCATAGGCTTAGGAACCCCTCAAGTCAGCCTTTCGCCGGTCAGTCGGTCAACCTTTTGTTATAAACGTGAACCATTAATCAGGCGACATCTCTTCAAGTGAAGTATTTTTTGGGTTAACTGACAAGATAAACCTTTTCACACCTATTCAGAGATCCTAAAGAAACTATGGCTTTGAAATGTAATTTCGTGAATTTGGTCCAGAGATAAGTCATGGTGAGGAATATAAATTGTCGGGCTATAATTCAGAATGCAGTCAGCACCTTCCTGTCTATTGTAGTCCAGCAGTAATGTATGTCACCGTAGCAAGAAGACTTATTGGTCAACTAAAGGTAAACCAAGTGTGTAGAATCTTAATTTGGGTTTGAATTCAAGGTGTTGCCAACTTTTTTATAAATTCTGGGCTTGAGGTCCCGTGCAGGAAGTTACACCTAAATAGCAGGGTTGTGGTATGTATAATTACTGTTATTGGTTTTATAAATTAAGATAAGCCACTACCTATTTCTCTGTACGTATATCCTATATCTCGAATGAAAGCGTATCCATGTAATATTACGATAGAAATATGTTTTAGTTCACATTTCCCCATGCTGATATAAATATCAAGCTGCATCGAAGCATATTTTAAAGCTGTGCTCCAAATAGAAGTTCTATATTGAAAGCTTCATGCAGTGATAAGTTGCCAACCATCCGCCTCGAATAACTTAATAATAAATAACCAACACTTGACGCTTCCGATTTGAAAGTTTAAATAAACAGTTGAGTTTTATTTCAGCACATGCGGAAATAAAAATATGGAATACAGGAACGAATTGAGGTGCAAATAAATGTCAAACCAATATGTGTTTTTTTATTTTTTTTATTGTTATTTTAATGTAAATAGATAAAGCTTTATACCTATATGGCTACCTACATTTTAGAATTTGTAACAATTTAATTTGTTGAGTTATAGTTTGAAAATCGCTATGCAAAAATGTTGATACATTTAGCTTTTTCCTCACTCACTATTCAGATTAAAAGTGTAAGATTAAATAATCATTTTCACCCATCATTTTTATGAATTCCTTAATAAACTACCTGGTTAATATTCATGGCACTTTATAAAATACCGTTGGAAATGGTGAAATATGTTGATTTTAGTAATAAATTAAGTGTTTAATTCTTGGAAAGCGGGCAACCCATCCATCTTGGGGAAGTGCGGCGTATTGTGCACATCGCCAACCATCGACCAAAACGACGGACGCTCGATCAAACTATTCTCTGCTGTTTTATAATAAAAAAACGTTAAAATACAGCTATTTTTGTTGTTGGTTGTTCATACGAAATACGCTTTGAAAATAATAATCTGGTAAAAGACCAAACGAAAATAGTAAAAAAAACAAGTAATAAAAACTAAAACCCAACTACGACTTAAAACGTATAAACAAGACACCACAGACAGACAAATTTAAAATCCGGAGTCACACGTGTTAGGGCATAAATCGAACAGATTACGTGTTACTCCGGATTTTTAATTTGTCTTTCTGTGGTGTCTTGTTTATACGTTTTAAGTCGTAGTTGGGTTTTAGTTTTTATTACTTGTTTTTTTTTTAATTCTTTTGGGGTTATAATATATATATTTCTGAAATGTGCTCATTAAGCCCTTTCATTTGATACCCAACATGGTACGATTAAACCATTTTTTTTTTTAAGTTCCTCACTTTATGTCCTCTAGAGGTCGCCATTTTTAATTTAATGTGACTTCACATAGCCTATAACCAGCGGACAATCACGACGCTTCTAACGATATGTCATTTGTCAAATTGTGATAAGTGGTTTGGAAGATAGGAGGGAACATATGAACATACATACATACCGGTCAAAATCATAACCCTCCTTTTTTCTTCGCCGTAGTCGGGTAAAAAGAATACGTATCAGTGACGTCTAATAGTGACTTAACAATATTATTCATACAAACATGTTCATTATAATTTTAATCATTATGCTGTGCTTAGGCCATCAAAATTAATATATCTCCACACTCTCCATTGTACCGTAGGTAAAGCCCCAAGCCCGTTATATAAATTGTGGCGACAATTCAAACATGAAATCAACGTGACTCCCAGACCACACTCAACTCTGGAACGATTCCAACTTTTCCTAGGATAAACGTCGATGGTCGGTGCTGGCAAAAAATCTATCATATATGTGATTTACCGACATTCATTGTTATACATTTTGAGGAAGTCCTTTTTAGCTGGACAGTGCTGATGTCGGGTTTTTTTTGGTGTGTGCTAGTTGACTGATTTAATTGATAATGTTGTTACGTTTTGTTTCTGGAATTTTAACAAAAAAATTTTTGACCTGTGTACTTATGTGTTCTTGAGTGAAGACTGCGAATCAGCAAACGTAGATAGCGCGCCCACAGGCTAGGTGGAACGACGATCTTCGCAGAGTGGCTGGTAGCAGCTGGATGAGAGTTGCCAAGAATCGAATTCAATGGCGTGCAATTGGAGAGGCCTATGTCCAGCAGTGCTGTATTACTGTAGGATGATGATGAGGATACTTATGTGAAGCTATTGAAGAAGGTACCTGTTTTTTTTTCCCTCCTAGGATAAACGTCGATGGTCGGTGCTGGCAAAAAATCTATCATATCTGTGATTTACCGACATTCATTGTTATACATTTTGAGGAAGTCCTTTTTAGCTGGACAGTGCTGATGTCGGGTTTTTTTTGGTGTGTGCTAGTTGACTGATTTAATTGAAATTGTTGACACGTTCGTGAGGAAAGTTAATAAGTTAGTTTAAATATAAATGTGGATGACTATAAGAGTAGGAGAAGACCAAAGAAATAATGGATAGACTGTATAAGATCTTCTACTTTTCGTATGATTAGCGACTAACCTGGTGTCATAAAGCCGCCCATGGACCTCTGAGTTGGCTTCACATGCCGTCGAAAAATATCTCTCAGGTATTCCGTTACGTTTCCTCACTCTCACTTCCTCACACTCACTTTCAGGTATACGTTTCCTCACGATGTGTTTTTTCTACACACTTTTTGAAGCAAGTGATAATTAATTATACATACGCACATGAAACCGTTTTTTTTTTTGTGGGAAATTTTCATATGTCTTCTCCCGCTCTGGGCGTAGCGGGAGAGCGCGTCAGACTCTGACTGACTAAAACCCACCCGAGAGCCTTCAGTTGCCTGTAAACATTATAAACAAACATTATAATTAGTAGGTAGAGAATAGCTCAAGCATGGTATTACAATACAATTGGGTGACTACTTGACTACAATTGTGGAAAAGAAAAATAATTGGCAGGAATTCGTAAAAAGTTTTGGTTTTAATTCCGATGGGAATTAAAACCAAAACTTTTTCTTGTTAAAGATTCATCGATAAATAGTTTGATATATTGTAATATCAACTTAACAAAGCCTACGTTTATATTCAGATTATACACAAAGCTGATTCATTTATCAAAATAACTACACAAAATCAAAAATTAATTCTAAACACAGCTGCTACAAATAAACGAGCTTAATAATATTTATGAAAAGCGTCGCTAAAGTCGGTAATGTTATCTACATTACCTAAATTGTTATAATGAAACAATAATTAAAGGGAATAATCGTATTAACACACATATTAATCATACTATACGCGCCTACGTTGTGGTATTAGCATATATGTCTTACAGTTACGCTTATGATCATGCAAAGTGCTCTTACGTAGGTATAATTATTAAATCCTGCGGAACATTGTAACTACATAAATGGCATAGCTCAAAAGCTATGGTGCGTTAAATTACATTTACGTGACGATCAGATCGTGGCTCCGATCACATTAGTTATAGCAATAGCTAGTGTTTGAGGTTTATACAGTACCTACGTGAGAAGTGTGCTTTTAAGTAATGAGAAACAATTTCAAATAGTGTTCAAAATGGTGATTCTTTTGTTAAACAAACGACGACGATTGGTGTTATGTTCATTTTGTAAGTTACTTTAAAAAAAACTGAAATAGCATGGAAATCGAGTGTGTATGTTTTGTCTTTAAGTAGAACTTTCATAATACAGCCGAGTTTAGGTGCGTGCATCCGACGTTTCCTCATGGCGATGTAAATTTAACTTATTGCAAAAACTTACAGTACAGTCAGTATCAAAAAGATGTATACTTCGACAGGAATTTATTTAATTGTCTATAAAATCTTTGTCCTACAATAGTTTATAATATGTGTAACTATAAAACGTAACACATTGGATAGTGATACTTAATTGTAGACTATAAAATTATTCTTTTGCCGATTTATACACTTATTGCTAGAGTAAGAATTATTGAGTTTGTCTGTGAAACTAAGTTTTGTTTCAGCTCTTATGGGGTTTGAAATCATGACAACTAAGGTCACCAATGTATGTAGATAATGAACGTCTTTGATACTATTCTTCATTATTTTTCAAGTTGTCAGAAGCAGACAGACGCCTACGTGTCTGCTCCGGGTCTAGGTCTGACATTTCTTAATGCCTATTTGCTCTGTCACATTTCCAATATATATTTCTAAATGATAGACGTGTCTTGTGGAGCATATTATGTAGGGTAGGACTGTAGGTAGATATAAAGTGTAATTGGAATTACTCAAAATCTCAGGCACCTCAACTCAATTTTATTTTATTTTAACAAGCAGATCTAGCAAGTAACTATATTTATTTTCATAAATCATTATAATAAAGTAACAAAATAAATAAAATATGTTTAAACATAATAACCCACAAATAAATAAGTTTTAACAAAGAAACGTAATGATTTTTAACAAGGAAATGAAGCACATTTGTCATACAATAATCATTGCAATGTAGGTACCTAAAGGACATTGACCATCCATATATGGGAGTTGGACCAAGTGCTGCCCAGAATGGACACATAGTACATTATGTTGCTTGGGCTTATATACTAGTCTGTATACCAAAGCTCAATAAAATCTATCCGAGGAGTTTCGAGAAAAACGAATTTTTGCTGAGCATTTTTTATTGATGAATACCAACCAACCGGTGGCGCATTTGATTAAATAATGACAGTAATTATGATAAAACACACATTATTATTTCATTTGTATGCATATATTTACATGTTAAATATTTTTTACTGACCATCCATATATGGGAGCTGGGCCAAGTGCTGCCCAGAATGGACACATAGTGCATTATGTTCCTTGGGCTTGTACTAGTCTGTACACCAAAGCTCAATAAAATCTATCCGCGGAGTTTTGAGAAAAACTATTTTTTGTGGAGTATTTTTATTGATGAATACCAACGAACCGATGGCGCATTTAATTAAAAATAATGAAGTAATTATGTTAAACAACACATTATTATTTCATTTGTATGCATATCATTTACATGTTAAATATTTTTTACTGACCATCCATATATGGGAGCTGGGCTAAGTGCTGCCCAGAATGGACACATAGTGCATTATGATCCTTGGGCTTGTACTAGTCTGTACACCAAAGCTCAATAAAATCTATCCGCGGAGTTTTGAGAAAAACTATTTTTTGTGGAGTATTTTTATTGATGAATACCAACGAACCGATGGCGCATTTAATTAAAAATAATGACAATAATTATGTTAAACAACACATTATTATTTCATTTGTATGCATATCATTTACATGTTAAATATTTTTTACTGACCATCCATATATGGGAGCTGGGCCAAGTGCTGCCCAGAATGGACACATAGTGCATTATGATCCTTGGGCTTGTACTAGTCTGTACACCAAAGCTCAATAAAATCTATCCGCGGAGTTTTGAGAAAAACTATTTTTTATTGAGTATTTTTATTGATGAATACCAACTAACCGATGGCGCATTTAATTAAAAATAATGACAGTAATTATTTAAAAAAACACTTTATTATTTCATTTGTATGCATATCATTTACATGTTAAATATTTTTTACTGACCATCCATATATGGGAGCTGGGCCAAGTGCTGCCCAGAATGGACACATAGTGCATTATGATCCTTGGGCTTGTACTAGTCTGTACACCAAAGCTCAATAAAATCTATCCGCGGAGTTTTGAGAAAAACTAGTTTTTGTCGAGTAGGTATTTTCATTGATGAATACCAACTAACCGATGGCGCATTTAATTAATAATACTACCTTAATACTACCGAATACTACCTTGGACTATAGTAAGAACTTGTCAAGACAAAGCCAACGAGTCCAAACACGATGGTGCTATCTTGTTTGGTTGCGGAGTTCCTATGGCCACCTTCCGGCTCCATCATCAGACCCTGGACACTGCATAGTATAACGCCCTTGTCAATGCATATTCAACGAGTCCAAACACGACGGTGCTGTCTTGTTTGGTTGAGGAGTTCCTATCGGTACCTTCCGGCTCCATCACCAGACCCTCGATGCAACCTTGGGGTATACTAGGTACTTATCAAGACAAAACCAACGAGTTCAAACACGATTGTGCTATCTTGTTTGGTTGAGGAGTTCCTATAGCCACCTTCCGGCTCCATCATCAGACCCTGGACACAGCCTAGTGTAAAGCACTTGTCAATGCATATTCAACGAGTCCAAACTGGATGGTGCTGTGTTGTTTGGTTGAGGAGTTCCTATGGATACCTGCCGGCTCCGTATAAAGGCAATAACTTTTTAACCCTGGGACCGATTTTTTATTTTTTATTTTTGTATGTATAAATTGATGCAAGGAACCATTTGGAAGCACTCCCATGGCTGGGCAGCATTTGGTCCAAATAGGTCAATATCCTTTAGATGTTTTGAACAAATTAGTTTTAGAATTTGCATTATTTAGATATTTAAATTAGGTACACACCGAATGTGTGGTACACCGTGTAAACACCAGCCAAACAAACAATTGAAAACAACAATAGATCATAGAAGATTTAGGGACTTGAAAATCTGCAGTATAGCCATTTGGGTTTGACGTGCTCTAGACAAATTGGTACACACTTTGTAGTTCCCTTTATTGTACATAGTTCAGAACTATGGTAAGCCAAAGGCCACGATGTTTCGCTTTAAGTATTTGACGTTTCATACAATTGATGAGCTCAACACTATTTATTTACGAGGTGTTTTATGAGGTCATATTTCATGTAAATATGCGGTTGGAGGCGCTGAATGTAATGAAAAATTGTCTGTACACCATAACCCTATATTTTTTATTACTAAAGGCATAGTAACCCCTCATAAGTTTTATAGATGCATGGTTTATACAACGAGATTTTAGTATTTTTTGTTTTTCGCAAAATTAGAAGGCTGGCTTTTATCAGGGTTTTCAGTTTATACCTGTCTCTTAGTCTATTTTTTGAAAAAACCTATCTTCGTCTCCATTTATCATGAATCCTACCAATCATCTCATGAATATATCTTTCTCAATACTGTTACATGTCTTTACTGAGCCACTTTAACCTGATTGCATTTAAGTTCTTTATTATTATTTTTTATGAGGTAACTACGGCTCCTGAGATACCAGTATCTTTTTACTTAGTTTAGAAGCCAGATGTTCAATATGTTCTTTACCACTATTAGTACAATTATGATTAGTGTATATTTAACTTTGTGTGTTTTTTATCGTTTGAATCAAATTATGAAATTTAAATAGGAACGCAATTATCCCTATTTAAGTTAATGATAGGTTCTAGTAGTAGGTCTATCCAAATGATGAAAACAAATAAGGTCAACATTTTATATGAGATCAGTTTAAAACGTATTTACAATAGTATCATAAAGCACACCAAGCAACAAATGAGTTATGAGTGATTCTGAATATTAGTATTTTACATGAACCAAACATCGTAACTACGTAAATATCTAAATATATTTGTACTAAGGCAACAGCTTCGTTAGTAAGACGTAACCACATCCAGTCATCGGCTCATCGCATAATATATCTTCGCCGAGCAACGTCAGACCAAGTTAAATTAGTACGAAAACGTGTTCTGCTTTTATTAGTTGCCCGTAGAGAATTGTGCGCGTTTACACTCATTGTGAAACGTTAATGCTGTTTATTTTTACATATTGTTTTAATTAAATTGCTTGTTTCATCGACAGAATTTGTTATACCAGACACATCAGCGACTACGCTTTTCAATCCGAGAATAATTGTAATTTTATTTATGGATTTTTAATTATAGGTACAGTATGTATCTAGTGAAAATTACGGAGAAATGATTTTTTAATTACAAGCACGTAAAAAGGTTACCTATTGCCTTTGACATCATTAACATCAACTTATTTATGTAGTAATCAGTAATGCATAAATTCCAATAAAACACCTTATTTTAAATAAAATAAATTTTTATCATAGCCTCTCTAGCATCCCATGACGCCAAACTCAAAATGGCGGGCTGTATACCCGCCAATCAACAAACAAAATAGAAAGAAATAAAACAATTGCCCGATGCAACACAAATAAAATTGAAAACGTGAATGAAAAGCAAAATGATCTGCATTTAAAATGGGCAATCATCTGGCTGACTACTGGGTAATAAAATAACAGAAAAAACGAAAATGTCAAAATATTCGAGTATTATTCAACAAAAAGGATTGATATTTTATATCGTCGAAACGTAATGAGCCACCATGGTGATCAAGTGCACGTCGCTTCTGTTTGAGAAGAGCCATGTGTTCCGAATTGAAACAATTACTGGCCAGTTTTATAATACATAAGTCAATTTTAAAATAGGATATTAAAACAGTTATTAATCCGTAATCATACCAATCCGCAATTAATCCAAATTGAAAAGGCTTAAACCCGATAACATTTGACATTGACAGTGTTTTCACAGATAAAACAATACAATATTAATCCTCGTCAATTACTAAATGACTACGTGATGATGGAAACATTCACATTGCCAATTTATTATTGAGTAAGCATTGTATTATGTTGTCATCTGAATATTAAAGGTACTGAAACGATTTGAATCATTATTATATTATAATAATGACTCTTCTTTTTTTGATGATGATGATGATGATTGTGGTAAGCTAAATATTATTTAGCTTACCACAATCATCATCAATCATCATCATCATCTCAGCCGAAAGAAGTCCACTGCTGGACATAGGCCTCCCCCAAGCACCGCCACTTCGACCGGTTCTGTACTTCTCACATCCAGCGCATTCCCGCGGCCTTCACCAGGTTATCGGGCCCACAATATTACCTCAATATTTTTTAATAATTGCCTTTTCTCATGAAAATGCAAGATAGAAAGCTTAGGATCAGTAAACTTTCTTGCTAGCTTGTCTCATAGGCGTACTATACAGCTAAGATAAGAACTAAAATTAATCAGTATCGTCAGACGAACGCCTATTACATCGTAATGAGACGTACCACATACCACGCCTACATGTGTAAGGTGCGAAGGTATTCTCATCTCATCCATTAAGGTGAAGTAGTAAACGAAACTTAATAATAACTCCACGGTTCTTGATAATTACATTAAAGCTAAGTATATGGGCGTAACATTTTACGAGTACCTAGATGTGATTGAAATATAAATTCAACAGGTTTTTGATAAGTTTCCTGAAGAGGTGGTAATATTATTCGCTGATATTGCGATTGAGTACGAATTTAACTCAAAATAATAATTGATTTATAGTTATAATGATGCACCCGCCATGCCGTTGTCTAAAAGAAGCGTTGATAAAATACAGCTGCTAAGGAACTTTCAGTATCTTAATAAAGGCTCCCACGGCGCGACGCGATGGTGCGAAGCAATTCTAGTAGAACAATTACCATGCAGTTTTCACTAGAGCAGTTTTCGCGTCGCAATTTTACGCATCGAGCCTTTACGCTTTTTCCTAAATTCTTTATCTTTATTTCATTTTTCATACTTATAAATTATATTTTTAAATATTAGACTAAAAAATTATATAAAACATTTAAAAATATAAAAAATAGTAGCCCACCGGTATCGGGAACAGGGTCCAAGCTACCGGCGGTCAGGGCTCCAGAGAGAGGAACCTCCTAACGATGCGAGCCGTGTCCAGGAGTACAGCTTTCTGAATCAAGCCCTTAATCCAGCTGCCCAACGAGAGCCTCCTTAGGTGTTGGTCGAGGCTCTTGGCAATTAAGCCATTGGCTGATACGACTATCGGCACAATGATCGCAGAGTCCACATCCCACATGTCGACAACCTCGTGAGCCAAGTCAAGATACTTGATTTGTTTATCTTTCTCGGCCTTCACGAGGTTCCGA
This sequence comes from Lithophane socia, assembly GCA_947522985.1. NCBI lineage: Eukaryota > Metazoa > Arthropoda > Insecta > Lepidoptera > Noctuidae > Lithophane > Lithophane socia. The sequence continues at coordinate 8,155,428 of OX383267.1, forward strand.
GGTTCCGAGGATCATTGCGCGCCGCTCTGTTCGATCCACCACCACTATATCAGGCTTATTGGCAACAATAGTCCTGTCAGTGATGATGGATCGATCCTAAATTTATTATTATGACAAAAAAGCTTTGAAAATAGGTAACAAAAAGTTCAAACTGTAAATAAAATAAAAACAGTAACTACCTACCTAATAATGAGAAACACGTGTCATTAGTACCTACAGTAAAACTAGTTTCGTTCCAGTTATCTGTCTTTTTGTTTTTACTCATATATAGACTTTTTAGTAGCACGTAAAAACTTCTGACCATTTCTAACTAGTTTTTGGCGAGGTTTTTAGTTTTATGTTTAGGGACTGAAGTCAGTAAATTCCTGTTTTTGTTATTTTAACAGGATCAGTTCTCAAAGAATTAAAAAGGTTAAAAAAAGGAGTTAAAATAGCTTTACACAGAACATAAATAAATATTTTGCCCGTGTGGATGTCGGTTATTATATACTAAAACTTTCCTAGAGAACCACTCTATGCATTGGCGAAAACAGCATGAAAATCGGTGCAGTATGTTTTTGAGTGTATCGCGAACAGACTGACAGACAGACGCGGCGGCGGACTTTGTTTTATAATATGTAAGGATTATCATACATAATAACCACAAAAGTGTAAAAAAAACAGGAACTATTCGGTAAAATATACTATATAATGTTTGAGATTTGACATATTAATTCTACAATTCGTTCAGTAGATCCCGATTCATATTTGTTAACAAGTTTACTTAATCTAAATATGTATGTATAATGTCTTTTTGAATTACAAATAGACACTACACACTTTCTGTACTTTAAAACAAATTCTATACTACCTTTTGCCCGCGGCTTCGCACGTGTAGAGGTCAGAAATTATCCCACAGGAACGTATTACCGGGATAAAGAGTTTTCTATGTTTTAACCCAGGTAGAAGCACACCTAGCCGGATTAAACATAGGATACTTTTATCCCACGTGAATGTACGAGTAGGTATCTCTCGGGCCCCCGACTCATAGTAGTGGCATGAACAGTGAGGTTTTAGTCGGTAGGAGTCCTCTGTTCACCCCAGACGGACCCTCATGGATACCCCCATGAGGATTAAATATAAGTAGCAATAATAATGAATGTGATATTGATATCTAGTAGCTATGCAATATATAATTATTTAAGTTACTTATGTAATAATACTTGCTGCGCCCTAACAGGGTCATGTACTCATAAGTTTTAGCATAGCCTGTAACTGAGTGTACATTGTGCAAAATAAATAAATAAATAGATTATCCCACAGAATACAAAGGTCATGGTAAAGCTGTATGCCAAATTTCATAGAAATCCATTCAGCCGATAAGGTGTGTGAGAGTATCACACAGACAGGTAGGCTGCAATCAGACGGACTGCATTTCAACTGTTTCAACTGCACTCCAACTGCAAGAATGCAGTCCGTCTGATGGCAGCCGTAGACAGACCAACAGGCATACTAAGTTACATTCGATAGATAGTAGAATGGAAGTAGGTATGGATGGTACTTAGGGGTGAACAGAAGTTTGCAAACCTGTGGATGAAGCAGGCTCCCTGAATTTGGCCGCGTGTCTAATGAGCATTATAGCGAGATCCTAGGAAATTAGGTTAGAAAACGCCAAAAAATACGATCTAACATAATGAGCCGGGGATATAAGAGGAACCCTAATTAATAAAAATAAGCGGCTTATTTATCTCACTCTCGTAGTGAGATAAAAGACACACATCATGCTCTCCAAGGTACTTCTTGGGGAGCATGAAAGTGTCTTTTATCTGTGGCTGCGAAATTCAATAACACGTATTACTTACTAGCTTCCGCCTGCGGCTTCGCCCGCGTGGTATGTCGATAAAAAATAGTCTATGTCCTTCCCCGGGATGCCATATAACTCCTTGCCAAATTTTATCAAAATACGTTCAGTGGTTTAGGTGTGAAAAGGTAACATACAGACAGACAGAGTTACTTTCGAATTTATAATATTAGTATGGATATTCATCGTTTGACTGCAAGCTTCGCACAATAATATGGAAAAAAAAAGTGAATTATGTGCGTTTTGTTTGGTACACTAATTGACTTCGCAGATTTATCTAAGTACCAGGCAGAAACGTGATTTAGGTACATCCGCGAAGTCAACTATACCATTAAACATAGAACTCAGCATTCGTGTGGCTTTCTATCACTGAACGATTTTTTGTGATCGATACACCACTTCCAGAGACCTGTTACAAATAAAAAATGAAGTAAAAATTGCTCTTTGTTTGTTGACTACTTTTTACCACCAAAAGTTAATATATTTTAAGCCATTGCGTAGATAGATAGAATACTCTTTATTATGTACACCATAAAAATTACAGACATAAATTAGAAATTTTACATAGGGTGACACAATGGGCGGTCTTATCGCTAAAAGCGATCTTTTACAGACAACCTTTGGATGGATTAAAGTAAGAAGGAGAGACAATACTGCAGGTAGTCAGTGGTGTACCGTTTACATATACAATAAATACATACACACATAAAGCATTATCTTATCTATATAAATATATATAATATATACATAGTTAGATATATATATATAACAATAAACATGTTTAAGGAGAGAGGAAGTGTTTTTTCACTAGAATTTTAAAAGTGGACAAAGATTGAGCACGCCTAATCGACACGGGCAAGGCATTCCATAACCGTACTGCTTGGACAGTAAAAGATTTGTCATAAAAACTGGTGGAATGCATCGGCATCTCTAGTCTCAAGTTTTCCGATGACCTCAGGTATCTATTATGTGTGTCATGAAGGAACTTGAAACGTTCTTTGAGATAAGAGGGGGTTGTAGGATTGAACAGAATACTGTAAAGCTGAAATAAGATATGGGCATTCCGGCGAAGACGTATGGGAAGCCACTTGCGTACAACATTATTTTATACCCTCACTAACCCTGCCCCTCGTTTTCATCAAAATATGATCTGAAATGAAATCATCAGTTCATTTGAAGATATTAATGAACTCCCACTAAGGTATTAATCAAATCGTACAGATTTAAGCAATGATCTCCAAATTAAACAATGGGTGTGAATGGAACTAGAGCCTTTTAGTGAGTGACATTAATTGGACTAATAGGACATTACTAACCTAATAAGAAACCCACCTACAACGGTTTTGGAAAACTAGAACTAACTAAGATTGCAAATAATGAAGACAATATGTAGGTATTTACTTAAGTAAGTAATTTCTGGAAGAGCGAATTAATGCGTGTCTATGTAGAGAAACTATCATCTTGTCAACAGAATTCTGAGAACTTCAGGAAAACGTGGAAGGAATTAGGGATTTTGTCGGCTTAACTAGGATGTAGACTGTTTTTGGGCAATGTGCAAAAATTGGCAAAAATTTTTGTTCAATGGAAGCCTAGAGTTTGGCTATCTATCAATCCAGAGATAAGTCTAACAAAAAAAAAAATCTCAAACATGCTTGGAAATTCGAGCATTATTTTAACCACCTTCTTCGAGATAAATCGAAATTTCTGTACCTACTGGCCAAAAACAAGTGACGATGATGCGGCCGGCAATGTTACTATGAAAATCCATATCTGTCGTGTTTAGCGGCAAAATAAATTACTATAATATGTGTAGTGTTATTTAAAAATGGAACGAACTTTTTACTTCAACACAATGTCGTGGCAACCAACGATTTAATTGAGAAAAATACGAGTATATGGCTTGCAAATAGAGCTTTTTAAAGTAAAGAATAATTACCTATATAGGCGCGTGAAAATATCGTTGTCCGTCATTGATTCTGGAACTTATAATTAATTTACTCAGTTTGAATTTCCGCGCATTATTTGAGAAAAGTACTATACAAGCCTTGGTCGCAACCAGGCATTGATGCAATAATGTAATTGTGCCTCGGCTTCGCCTAGGCTCACATTTTCATCAATGTCGTTGGTCGTTGATCAATGCTTCAGTTGCAGGCCACGACAGTAATGTACTATTCACTTAGTAGGTAGAACTCATCGTTGCCTAAATGGAAATATAATTTTAAATAAAACCTTCCAATTTTAAAATGCGTTCCAATTTTGCATAAGAAAAAACAAAAGATTATCATCTAAAAAAAATCCTGAATGTTAAGAAACAAAACACTGAAGAACTTAAAACTCTCCACAAACATTCTTAATTATTAGTTTCACCATAGACAATACAACACCGCTGCCGCTGCCGCTGTTAAGTATGCTTTTGTCAGAAGATTGAATTATTCCAACGTTTTGAAACAATGAGACTTTACCTTAACCGCATTATCGCAATTTACATACCGTTTAATGACTAGTAATGAAATATCTACTGCACACATTCACCAGCAAATTGTGTATAAATCGAATCTCATTGTGTTGCTATTAAGCAATGTTTGTCGTTCATCTATATTTTCCGTTGTGATCGTTTTAATTAAAACTGTCAACCAAATGAAAGGCACGTCGGACGTTACTTTGTATTATTGTATTGGCTGATTTATTCAGAACTTTACATTAACTGGTCTGTTTTACCAATTTGACAGTTGCTGTACAAAAATATTTCTACGTTAAATATAAAAAGTGTTTTTCTACAGGCCTAAGCTCTAGCCAAACTGACGCTAATCTCGACGGGGATTTGCTCGCTCCGATTGTGTTCACTTAATCTGTAATAGGTTGTTCAAACTGACGCGAATAGTCGCGTGACTTCCTAGTAATTAAAACAATTAATGACGCGTGCAGTCGTGTCCCGCGTCACGCGCGGAATTTGTCCGTGTAGCCAGAGATTAAAATATAAGCGGATCGACCAATTAAAAAAAACTTTTTTTAAATATTTATTAAGGAGCTTGGTCAAGGAGACTATGTCGCTCCATATACCATATATACCATTTTATAAATATATTATAGAAAAAAAATCTTAAAAACAATAATTGTTTTTAAGATTTTTTTCAAAAACATTCAGAACCTATATTTGCTAGCATAGTATTAAATAACCAGTACATATTCTAACAAATTATTGCATACTTGTAAGCATTTTAATATAAGAAATGAAAAAAAAAAATATAAGGAAATTATACTATAAGACTTTTTTATTTTTATAAAAACTTTGAGAATTTAAAAATTTTGCCTTTTTTTGGATTTGTTATTCATAATAATATTGTCACCCTACATTGCTTCTTGTTGACAATAAAGCTAAACGTTGAACGCCGCTTTGTAGAATGTATCGCCACCACGATCCGGCCGACCGAAAGGTAGCCGCATTTCAAAACAGCGACGTTTTTCAATCGGGCGCGCCTATTTGTAATACGGCGTGTTATACAATATGGCTGCGACATATATACTGTGATTGTGTAATTTTGTGTGTAAATTCTGATACAAGTTACTTGTTTATGAATAAATGACTATGACTCTTTTACTATGGCACGATATTTCAACGGAAGGCAATACAAGAAATACAATAAAAATCTGTATATAAGTTTTTAAATAAACAGCACTTTGAAATGAACTCAAATAATTTATCCAGTTACTACAATTAAAAAGCGTTCGGTTACAGACCAAAATTTTGTTTTAAACAAAATAAATCTGCAATGAAAACTCACAAAAATATTTTTTACATACACCAAATTAAAACAATGATGTATAACTGAGTGGAAAGTGCATAAATCAGAAAAGTGTAACACTAAAAAGTTACAATTGAACAACATGCCGAATGGCCGGGGAAACAGTTGAAAACTGCAATAAATCCGTTCCAAAATTAGTTTCGAACGACAGAAGACTCATCCGCGGAATATTAATCGCTTTCCGATTACCAATAGTTTGTAAAGTTAACTTGTTGAGTTATGGCACTTGAAAACTCATAAAATTGTAAGAACCATAAGGCTAACAAGGATTGCTACAGAATAAGTTAGGAGTTAAGTGCCTTGGAAATGTTCACACCTTTCTTTTAATTTTTATCGTCGAGGGAGAAATCTTAAAGTGAATTATTTATGTTCTTAGATCCTTCTCTAAAGGCTTCAAAGAATTGTTCTTTGAGTAGAAGTATACCATACATTTTAGAGCTGTTATCAAATAGCTATCTTACAACAGATTTGTTGAACACTCTTCGTCATTTAATTTCTTCATGTACCTCTCATACCTACATATTCATATTTCTAAAAGTAAATAAAAGAAAATATAATACCTACATGCCACAAGTACATCGTCATCCCACTTTCCTTAAGTAACTTTTCATAACTTCCATTTTTAGAACTTTTCTACATCTACTCGACCGCAAAAGCTTGAAAGTAACAGCTTAGTAAACTAAGCTTCTACTTCCATAGCTATGGAAAAAAGGTTCTATACAGGCTCAGAATACTAATTGGAACTATTACGTCAGTTTTTCTTTAACACTTGTCTTCCTTTTTTTTCAACAATGACGTTTTGTAGTAGGTAATTTTACCAAAAAAAAAGGGACCCTTTTTATCTGTTTATTTGTATTCTTAAAAGGTTTTCAAATCAACCGAAATTATGTATCAAATGAACTTTATAGACATGTGCAATTCAAACATAAAACAGCTTTCTAAAAAACCTGGTAACAATAAAAAGAAACGGGAAAGGACACTGAATGATCAATCAAAAATGTCTTCGGAAGATGTTTTAATTGTCTTTGACAAAATCTTAGATCTTTTTTCTTGTTAAACTGATACTATCAATTCATTCTAAAACAAACCGACGTCGAGTTGCTGGTATACAATTCCTGAACGTCTAAAACCACGTAGATGCTATCTCTTTGCCTGGAAGCACTACATTGAACCGTTATCCTCAATTAATTCTCAAGAGAGGAAACATATGAGGCTAACTGGGTGCAACAGCCAATCTAGCATACCGGAGGATCGTCTAATTGGCTAACGTAGTCGGCCATCAGATTGGCTAACACAAACAACTAAGCCAGACTGAATAATGCGTCTGTTCACCCATAAGGTACCTACGCGTGATTAAAATTTACTGATAAACTTACTAAGAGTCATTAAAATAAGCTCTTATAAAATAGTGCTATTAGTATTAAAATAGATAACACGTTCACATTAAATATTAAAGCGTAATAACCATTAAGTATTTATGTAAAAAGAATATTTAAAAGTAGAGGGTGAAATTAAGCGTTATAATATTCTTGTATTCCCTAGACACAGTTATCATAATAATGTAAAATATTATAGCTTTACCACAGAATAGCAATCCTAATGGTTATTCTGCCCACTTAGGCATTGTTGAGAGGAATTCTCACACCATTAGGCATTCCTAGCAATCAGGACTAAAAGCGCGATTTATTGTGAAATCTCTTTGCGCTAGTCAAGTGTTAACATAAATCTAAAGATGTTATACGAACAGAACAACATGTGAGCTTACACTACTATCTAATGACCCTTTCCTTTATAAAGGTAGCTAAAACAAAAGAAAGAACGTACAACAGGGATAAAAAGTATCTTAAGTCCTAACGCAGGTCATGATCTACCCATATACTAAATTTCATCGAAATTCGTTCAGCTTTTGAGACGTGAAAGGTAAACAGACAGACGGACGGAGTTACTTTCTCTTTTATAATATTAGTAAGAATTTAGCCTTTAAAATAGTGATTATAAAAGTTATTGATGTAATTTCTTAACAAAATTAACACAGACAAATCAAAAGTGTTCACGAGAAAAATACGTCACGCTTCATGCACATGTACGGAAGTCAAATTATTTCCGGAGAGTTTCTGGATGATGTTTAGTTCAACAAGTTTACTAAAAAAAGGAGTACCTAGGATTAAAACAGCTGTTTACAAGTTAAACATGGCACGCTTAAGCAATTTACTTCCTTACACGTGCCATGGTCATAAAGGGGAAACAAAATGTAACACGTGCAGCAGTCATGCATACAGAACCAGGTAGTTTGCACTATAGGGGATTGAAATTGTGTAATCTTCAATGTTTTTGGGTAAGGAAAGTTTTGTGAAAAGGTAAAGGATTTTCTTCATTTGTTTCAAAATGATGCGTTATTTTGCCGAATCGAGTACAACATCAGAGCATACTAATTTGGGTGTTAAGAAACTACTGTAATTTTTATAACAGACAATTGATTTTGTATTTTTTTATTTAAATCAAGTGCGTAGTACTCGCAACCGATGTGCGTGTATGACCAGATAGATGTATGAACGTAAACGAAGCAAAAAGAGTATGTGAGGATCGTAGCAGGTTGTAGTTTCCCCCTACCTCCATGGGAAGTTTATGTACGTAAATTCTTCTTGATATTTTGGCTGTATTCATTCCATTCTTTGGCGCTCCTGTAACTCAACATATCTATAGTTAGATAGGAGAAGAAGTTTATAAGTACGATTTTTTTTTTTTTTCTTCTAAATACTAGATAAAAAACTAAAGCCTAGTCAGAGCTCCTTTCCCGAATTCAATAAAAGAAAACTTCTTAGAAGTGAGATAATTATATATTTCCCAACGCACGAATGCGCCTGCCGATTTTGAGAGCCGCACCGACTCTCAATATATCGGCTCTGACAAACGCAACTCTGCATTTTCCGATGACCCACATCTTTCTCAAACAGACAAATCAATATTGCCAGTATAAGAATTAGATACCTCAGAGAAAAATTTAATAAGACAGCAGAAAATGTGCTTGGAAACGTTAAGTATTTTATTTTATAGCTGTTGTCTTCGCAACCTTCTTCGCATTAGGACGACCAGTATAAGAATAGATGTCGTCAACACATGTTATTATAGGACTGCCAGCACGCGTAGCATGAAAACCATAGAAACGTTTAGGGTTTTCTACGGGTTTTATCGACGGAAGAATAGACAAAATTATTATTTTGTCTATTCTTCCGACGATTGTGATTGTTCATCTGTCATTTTGTCTATTCTTCAGTCGACAAAACCCGTATCTGATTGTGGTCATGCTAAGCGTGCGGCAAGTTGGTTGCATGGCTGTTATGCGTTGTGCTGCACTTACATTTAGATATCGCCACTCATGGCCGATTTTTTATTTATTTTATTCAAGAGAACAGTTCCATAAAATCTTTATATATAAGGTGTATCTTTTCAGACACGAATATTTTAAGGGGTCATTGTACTCATCATTATGAACAATTTTAACTATGGGAACAACCCTGAAACCGCGAAAAAATATCAGCTGTTCCGTACTTCTTATTTTGATGAGCATGCGAACATTATTTGTAGGGAACAGCTGAATTTTTTTGTTGTTGATTGATTGTTGATTGTTGGTCCCGTAGTGAAAGTTGTTCCATGTTGTACTTAAAATAAATTTCGTGTATGAAAAAGTACACCTTGTAGGTATAAGTAGTGAGAAAAAAGAGATAACATTATTATGTGAAGCTATGTGTGTACAAAAACTTTAATAGGCACTTACTACCAAATTAAATTATGGAACTATTTGCACACAAGTAAATCTATTGAAACCTAGGTAAAATGTAAAGAAAAGTCATAATATGTGCGAACAAAAACATTAATATTTTTACAAAAATAGAGAAACAAAAAAGCACAGTTCTTGAATCTGAGTCGCTAATAAATTTTATCAACGCACTACGTATATTCTTTAAATTATCTAGCCTTCATTACAATACCTAATCTAACAATTTTACGGAAATTCTAGGGTCACTAGTAACATTATTTTTAGAAAGGCTTTTTTTATATACAAAATACACTGCGTTAGTTTGAGTACTCACTAAAGAACATTTTCTGGAATTGTGTTAGCTAAAATAAATATTATCAGTAGGTAACTGCGGTGGAACTAGGCTTCTCGATATTATATCCAGTGTGCGCGGCTCGAGCCAAACGTGTCAGGTGGTTCTAACGGAGTGCTCGTATTCACTGAGTTTGGCTCGTTTTGAGGATTATATGATTGTCTGTACACACAATAAATCACGACGTGTTATCTATGTAAATATTAAAATCAAAATGTAGATGAAATTCAAAATTCTGTTTCAAAATATTTAACAACATTCTACGTGACCTCTCTTGCTAGGATTCTTGACCCTCAATTTTGAAGTTAATAGCATAGAACATAATATAAAGACAGTTCTTCATTCTTTATTTTCAGAAAAAACTCTGTAAATTCAATAAAATTGCTACCATTGTACAAAACAATATAAAAATAAGTGACAGCGCGAAATATTACACTGTGTTATCAAGACCTCATAAACAAAATAAGACATCGCCCTTCTCTAAGAAATTGGATTCTGAACGCAGCATTTGAGCCACCCATAAAGAGTCGTTCAGTATTGTCTCAAAGGGTATTGATGATAATTCCTGTTTATATCCAATAGAAGAAAGGGAACAGCGATATCGGGCTGATATACGCCATTCTCGCATTTAAACGACTTCCACATTGCTACCAAGAAAACTCACATCTTCTTTATGAGTTGACGAGTGATAAGAAGTCTTGAAAACACTTTGTGGTCGTGTCATTAGATTTGGGGACCTCGATTATTATAATCGTTTCTTTTTAATTCAAATATTTGTTGTTAGGAAGGAAATTACGTGATTTTTATCTTTTGATCCGAGATTGAAATAATTAGGTACGGGTTCCCAGTAACAGATATATCTAGACGTTTTTAAATTCATTGGAAAATATATTTAATCATTTCACATCACATCAATCAGTCATGATGTGCTATGAATGCCATATGTGTGTTTGTGTGTGTGATGTAATGAGGCCATAACTAGAGGCTGCGGTTTCATGTACTTTTCCCACTAACATTTTAATTGGCAGATGAATACAGTACCGATTATTAAATATATAAATTCAATAGAGCGCTAACTTGATAAATTGTAAACACTGTGGTCCTTGTCGTATGAAAAATAATCAAGAAACAAAACACGATCCTCTAAAACAGACGAGAATACATCGAGAATGCGAACTTAGTTCCACAGACGATTTTTTGGTACTTCAACAGACGCCTAACTACCCCATTATGATCATCGATTGACACTGGCTAGGCCTTCTTACCACTTCCAGAATGCTCCTTAATACAATTCTGAAGAGTCCTGAACATAATTTATTTACGGATTAGAGCTACATAAAATCGCCATTGTTTTTGCAGTCTCACGGTTTATCCGGGGTAATTTAGCTACACTTATTGAACAGTTGTCCTGTTCTGAAAAAATCACACCGTGGAAACTTAGGAAAGTGAGCATGGAGTGAACTGTCACTGCCTTAGCATCAATATGAAGGTATCGATGACAATGAAAGCTCACTCCACGCTCAATTCACCTAAGTTTTCATGGTGAGATGGTTACAGAATAGCAATGCAGTAGTGGTATTCTGTAAAAATCTGACCGAGAAAACTTAGGTGAAGTGAGCTTAAAGTGAGCTGTCACTCCAGCTGTCGCTAGGGATTGACAGCTCACCTCACCTAAGTTTTCACGGTGAGGTGTTTACAGAATAGACCAGCTGAGCAGATGATGAAGCGTGAGTCGCTTGCCGCGGTTATGGTCGTGGATGGCTTACCATCCATTACTTATCGGGACCCCGCCGTGCCTCGGAAAGCACGTTAAGCCGTTGAGCCCTTCTGTCTTTCGTAGATCTTTGACGGTCACCAACAGCGACCAAGAGTCTTACCAACTGGAGGTCAGATAATCTGTAGCTCTATGTAAAATACTGGTATTATTTAGCTGCATCCGGTTAGACTGGAAGCCGACACCAGCATAGTTGGGAGAAGGCTAGGCAGATTGATTGATCAAATTATCTACTGTAAACACATAGAAAGTAACATTTGATTCTCGAAAGATCTTATTTATTCATTGACGGAACCATAACTCATCATCATCAGATCATCTGGTTTTATATTTGGCATTCTGTGTCGAATTCGATTCGATTCTGTGTGACTAAAATGCACTATACGTAACTAAAAGTAATCGTTCATACAACTATTTGGTCCTTCCGGAATACAAATTGTAATGAAGCATAGCCTGTATTCTCCGAACGGTTAGGCAGAGGTATACCTATAGTACACTCACATTATTTTTACCAGCTATGGTGAAGTCCCATATAATTAAATAGGAGAGCCTATTGCCATCAAACGGGCACAAATTTAGACTCCGGGCTGCTACTGAGAAATTCCTGATGGCAAAACCCAATTAACACTTTGCCCGACCTGGAAATCGAACCCAGGACCTCATGCTCAGCAAACTACACTGCTAGGTATGCAGTTACCAGCATTTGCCTACTTTTATATTGAGTATACTACCTACTTAGAAGAATATAAAATACTATCTCAAAATGATTTTGATGACGCATCAGACTTATGATAGATCCGTATTTGGGTTTTTTCCAGTACAATGCTCTTTACAATAAGGAAAGTTCTGGATAATATGCCCTTAAGCCTACCCCGTCGCTTCCAACCGAAGAATTCCAGACCTTGGAAAGTTCTTTTAGCTGACAAGATAAGGAAACATTATGGAATATTATTATTACTTAGGATAAAACTAGAAAACTAAAATATTATTGGAGGTATCGTCGAAAAATAAGCAATAAAAAAATCAAGTAATAAAAACTAAAACCCAACTACGACTTAAAAGGTATAAACAAGACACCACAGACAGACAAATTAAAAATCCGGAGTCACACGTGTTAATAATAAATCGAACAGATTACGTGTGACTCCGGATTTTTAATTTGTCTGTCTGTGGTGTCTTGTTTATACCTTTTAAGTCGTAGTTGGGTTTTAGTTTTTATTACTTGATTTTTTTTAAATTCTTTTGGGGTTATAATATACATATTTTTGAAATGTGCTCATTAAGCCCTTTCATTTGATACCCAACATGGTACGATTAAACCATTTTTTTTTTTTAAGTTCCTCTCTTTATGTCCTCTAGAGGGCGCCATTTTTAATTTAATGTGACTTCACATAGCCTATAACCAGCGGACAATCACGACGCTTCTAACGATACCTCATGTGTCTAATTGTGTTATGTGGTTTGGAAGATAGGAGGGAACAGATGAACATACATACATACATACATACCGGTCAAAATCATAACCCTCCTTTTTTCTTCGCCGTAGTCGGGTAAAAAAAGAACTAGGAATAAAAACTTAGTAATTACTGGGAAATGTGTAACGTTATCTTCGGGTATAAAGTTATTAAGAATTTCAAACTTACAATATTTACTTCAATCAAAAAAAGTCCTATCCCAATATCTACAGAGATTCTTCGTATTAAAACTCATTTATAAGATTACAAACTTATCAGAACTCAAGTTAAACCATTTCAAATTTTGGAACACCAGTTCCTTTTCCAATTCTAGTGAAAGTCGTCAAACAGTCCGACTTTAGCTTAGCAATTTATTTTGCGTTGAAACCAATATTTTACCTTGTTTCCAAGTGTCACGCGGGGCGGACAGTGACAAAGTTGTCTAGTAGCACCTAAAAAACCTATTGCGGACAAAGTCGTCTCATCGAAGGACTGATACAGGTATCTAGTACGTAATTTATTTTCGTAAAGGTGCGGTTACACGGGCAACTTCTATTGGTAAATTCTGGGAAAAATTAAAACATTATGAGAACATTAGAATTTACTGTGATGCTAATAAGTAACAATTATTGTTGCTAAAAATAATGCAGACCATATTGAGCAACATAAACTAAGCATTACATTTTAGCAATGAAAAATTTATGAAACGAACAGACGTAATATTGCCGAAACAATTATTAGGTAATAATTTGTACGCAAATTAAGCGCTTTGTCGTGGAGTTGCGGATATCAGCCCGTATTACCTATTACCTACCTACCTAGGTAATAATTTAGATTTTTGTATTGATTACCGAAATCATTTTTTCAACGTGAAACATTACCAAATACCTCAAAAGGCTTGCTGGTCACCACTATTAGTGGTTTGCTGTGTCAGGGCGACTTTCACCAATGAAACTGAACACGATCAGAAAATCTAAACCCATGGCTAAACCACGTCCAAGAGCTGTCAGTGTCAATATTCCACAGCAATGAAGACACTGTCAGCTCTTAAGCGTATTGCTTCACTTTCTTAACGGTTCAATAATCCGTAATCAGCCTTTGATGTTCCCACTGCTGGGACACAGGCTTACTCTCTTCGAGAGAGAGTGCGCTGTAGTCTATCACGTGGGCCCAGAGCGAATTGGTAGATGTCTATGGATTTTTGGTTCTAGGACATGCCGGTTTCCTTAAGGGTTGCCGGGCAATTATTTCTGAAAAAATTGCCCGTAGGGTATAGGCGCGTCTTAAGAAACTTCGCATTAATGTCAGGCCAAGCAATTTATCTTGGCGTAATTCGCGTAAAACGCTTATTGGCTGTCGTGGCCCACACGAAGATAACATGATTTATGTCCTTCTGCTAATTATTTTATACGACGCTAAACATCTTTTCTGGGTTGCTATTTGATAGTTGTTAGGGATTTGTTAAACATTTTCGGGATAAATAGTTGCTAGGTGGACTAGTTTATTCTTTGGATCTGTTTTTGAAATACATAATTGATTACCTACGTGCTTTTTATCGTACCTTTGTTAAATTATCTGATCAATAATTATGTCCAGACTTTGAAAGAGACTGTGAACTCTGAAAATAGTGTCGGTGTTTCATCTCAGTGTCATCATCATCAGCCTATAGCAGTCCACTGCTGGACATAGGCCTCTCCAATTGCACGCCATTCAGCTCGATTCTCGGCAACTCTCATCCAGCTGCTACCAGCCACCCCGAAGCGAAGATCGTCGCTCCACCTAGCCTGAGGGCGGCCTACCTTACGTTTGCCGATTCGCGGTCTCCACTCAAGAACACGTCTACCCCAACGGTCATCGGTTCTACGGCTAATAGGCTAATATGGCTGGTCCATTGCCACTTCAGCTTGCTTATTCTGTGAGCTATGTCAACAACTTTGGTTCTCTGCCGGATTACCTCATTCCGGATTTTATCTCTCAGAGATACTCCAAGCATAGCTCGTTCCATAGCTCGCTGAGCGACCTTAAATTTATGGACCAGCCGTACCATGAGTGTTCACGTTTCGGCTCCGTAAGTCATGACAGGCAGGACGCACTGATTGTAGACTTTAGTCCTTAGGCTCTGCGGAATACGCGACGAGAAGACTCGACGGAGCTTCCCAAAAGCTGCCCAGCCCAGCTGAATTCTTCTGTTAGCCTCCTTCTCAAAGGATATCCTCATCTCAGTGTATATATATATAACTGTTGACTTCTAAAAGTGATTTTTATAATTAATTTACATTAATTAAAATATAATTTATCATTAGGATTTTGCACTTTTTGTTCCCCTAAGGTGGATGTCGCAGACAGAATAGAGTTACTAGATGAAACCAAAACCTACATGCTTTTCGTTTACATTTTCCTCCACTAGATGCACTCTATTTTAATTTTCTACCTCCATTTCGTAAAATGATGTTTATTGTGTAGTTAACAAATACAATGTTGCCCTACTTTTAACCAAAATACAGCTACCTATTCTTCATGCAGTTTCAAGACTTAGCAAACACCAAACACGACATTACAAAACCAACTCTTACCTACATTTCGGTAAACGGAATGTAAACGGTAATTCAATGAGAGTACAAACACTGGCAGCGAATGACGCGTGCACTAATGGCCGTGTCGGTGCTTTCTCCCCACAAATATGCACTCGCAAGCCGCAATGCAGTTTATGTCACTTCGCTCTGTTTAGTGCCGCTGGCTACGACCTAAGCACAGATAGATGCTTTCAATGGGTGCCGCTCACGCGTTAAATGGCTAAGAAAGAGTTACTAATTAATGGTGTGTACTATGGAGATAGAGAGTTGTACCAAGAGCAAGCTAAAGTTTGCAATCTTGGAAATAAAATAAAGTTTTACAGCATTTCAAAGACGAAGTGTAAAGACCACATAATCGTAGCACAAAGTAAGCTACGCAGTGGCTCTAGCCGTAGCACGACAAGTGTGCGCCTGAGCAGTGACAAAGACGTACTTAAACTAACTCCCTAACAATTTATTCATTAATTAAATTGCAACAAATAAACGTAAACCAGTAAAAGTTTTCATTATTATATGCTTCGTAAAACTTTACATCAGGTTACCATTTTGTTGTGCTTTGTAGTCTCAACATAATAAGTAAACACTGCAAGTTTTTATTCCTAGGTAAGTTACCATAGTTTGCAGTAGTACAATCCTTTACCAGGATTGAATTTTCATTTTTTGCCGCCGATTTCCGAAATTAAAGTAATTTTTTACTTTGTAGTGTTTTTTTGGAAGTCGGTTGTTTTTTTTTTGTTGTAAAAAGTAAACTTGACATGTGACAGGTACAGTGACAGGAACTTATTATAACATCATCCACTACGTATTATTGAAGCTAACTCAAAAAGTACCCAAGGAAAGGTAATAAATGTATATTTATAATGGGACCACCGTGCAAACTTCCTCTACCAAATGGAATACTGTAACGGGGTAAAGTGTGAGGAGATAAACTAAACGCGTAAACAAACAGTAACAATGTTTATTGATTAAAATAACTGACTCTAATTATAAATAATAAAGATCCTAAGCGAAATCCCTAACAGCGACGTATATTATAAGTCGATTGTGCGGTTTCGCTAACGAAGTCAACACAATCAACAAACAATACACGCTGCTTAGCCAGTATCCGATAAGATGCGGGGCGGGGAAGTGACCGACCTAAGTCGATGCAGAGTAGTGCACCCGAACCGTACCGAACGCTGACTGCTTGAACTGGCTGATGCTCGGGCTTTTAAAGGCGCCGAGGGACTCGGCGGCGTGTGCGGCGGGGCGGAGAGGGCGCGCACGGTCGCTCAGCCCGCGCAGGAGTTGTACTGGTGTGGTGCTGTTGTTGTGGTGTTACAGTCTCCCCCTCTGGTCCCGAAGACGGCCCGGCGAGGAGACCAGTGTCTGCTTCTGGAGCTGCCTTTTGCTTTCGTGGTCTGCCGCGTCTGCGCAAAGGTCTCTCAGGATTAGGTGGATTGAGGGCTGAGCCCTCGTATGGGCTCAGCGCTGAGGAGTGATAAATACCCAACGGAGTGTTGCGGTCTTCCGGGTGTGCAACCTCATAGGAGCAGGGCCCATGCTGCCGCAGGATGACGTAGGGCCCGTCGCGACGTGGAGCTAGCTTCGCTGTTTGATAGCGAGCTGCGTTGCTCTGGACATTAGCGGCCACCATGACGAGATCGCCCGGTTGACGGACAGGAGCAGGACGTCGACGCTTATCCACTACGTTCTTTCGTGGAGTAGTTGCGCTCCGCTTTGGTTAATAAGCGGCTGGCATACTCTACTGGGTGCTCGTCTGTGCCCTCCCCCTGCACCAAAACAGCTCCTAGAGCATAATCACTGGCATCCGTTTTTATCGTATATGGCTTGCCGTTACCAATGAATACAGCAGCGTTACGTTCCAGAACCTTATTAAGCTGCGTCATCTCTTCTGTAGTATCTTTTATTCCTGTCAGTGCAATAATTGCTAAATCAATAGTAGGACCAAACAGCGCATTACTTTTTGGTGATAGGGTCACCTCAGCGTTGTTGATGCTCGATTGCGCATCTCGGAACAGGGACCCGACAAATCTTGGTGAGTACCCAGATAGTGCAGGTTCCTTTCTTGCGGGGGATTGTGGAGGAGTATAGAATTCTATTAAGGCCGGTGGCCCATATGAATCTTCCATTTCACATTCCTCAGTTAAGTTTGAAGGTGGGGACGGAGTCATGAGCATTGGGCTCACAATTGGTTCCAGAGACGTCATTTTGGCGAGTTTTTCGATCACCGTCACGGTTTTCACAGGCTCCGTTTGCACCGTGGACACGGGTGCTCCATCTTCTTCCTCAGGAAACAAATCATACTTCCGGCCAGGTTCATCCAGGAAGTGGAACAACAGCTGCGGCACGTTGAGTGCCATGTTGGCATCTTGGAGGAAGTCAACTCCTAAGAGGGTCCGGTTATCGTGTGATTCTGGCAGCACGATGAAATTTGTGGGGATCGTCCGACCACAAAGCGACACAGGAACCAAGGCAGCCTGGATTTGCTGTCTTCGTCGCAAACCATCTGCTAGGGTTATTGTAGCATTTTCCGGACGGAACTTGATTCCCTTTTGCTGCAACACTCTGTACAGCGAAGTCGATGCTACACTTAACTTCGCTCCTGTGTCAATATGAGCTTGACCTTTGACACCACTGATCGTGATCTTCAGTGTTGGTCTAGATCTGGCTCCGGATGCAACTGTGGGACTTAAAGCATAAAATCCTACTCCAGCTGCTCCAACTTTGGTTTTAGTGCATTTCGGGCATTTGCTCCTTACTACGCCGGGTTCGCCACAGCCATAGCAAGTAATTTTATTGTTCGGCATAGATCTAGGGTTAGGCCTGAGAGGTTCGTGTGTCGCATGCGGCTCACTTTTGACGGCTTTCTTCCGGCACTCCTTCTCACTGTGGCCAAATGCGCGGCAATATGTGCACCTTTGCCTTTGCGGCATTGGAGTGGTGCTATTATTGTTTGCCGATCGTTCGGCAACACCCTCTTCAAGCTGTCGAGCCTTCACCAGAAAATCGTCAAACGTTTCGACGGAGTCTCTTGGTATTCGATCTCGTACGTTGATATGCAGGGATGTATATAGCAGATCCAAGCATTGCGATTGTAACAAGGGCGGTTTAGGTAAATCTGCCATTAATGCTCGCTTCTTCGCGACGAACAATTCTGTGCCTGACGGAGTCTTCTGCTTGTTCATGACAATGTCGTCGTAAATCTTGTAGGCTGGCCTCTTTGGCGCAAAGGTAGATCTAAGCAATGATGTTACGTCATGCCAAGTAGTTACAGTGCCTTTAACTCCAAGCCACCAGATCGACGCATCTCCAACCAACAGCAGTGTAAGACCTTCAATGGCATTCTCATCTGTAATCGACTCAATTTTCTTGAAGGTGCATACCGTCGACAGGAATGCCTCGACTAATGCTATGTCACGAGATCCATCGTAACGGGCCGTGCAAGTAGCAAAACTACCTGTTTTCCTAGCTACAGAACTATCCCTATTAGCCAGGACTCCTAAAAGATCACGGAACTGATCATCAGTAAAGCTGACGTTTGCCATGTTTTGTTTATTTCTTCGGCTACGTCTAGGCAAAATATGATACAACTCAATTTTGATTATGAACTATGAATAATAATGAGTGACCTAGCTCCTGGACTATGATAAAAGACTAACTAACTTTATAAATATGCAACTTCTAGATTATTACAAAATACTAAGTCCCAGACTAAAAT
Organism: Lithophane socia; assembly: GCA_947522985.1. Lineage (NCBI taxonomy): Eukaryota > Metazoa > Arthropoda > Insecta > Lepidoptera > Noctuidae > Lithophane > Lithophane socia. The sequence goes on from OX383267.1 coordinate 8,174,702, forward strand.
AAAAATAAATAACAATGTAACCTAGCTCCCGGATTATTAAAAAAAAAAATATTAACTATCTCCCGGACTACAACAAATACTCCCTAACTAATACCTAATCAATACCTGGGCTTGATTGACGAAATGAAATAATAAGTAAAATAAAAAAAGTGAGGGTAGAAAAAAAAACTTTTACGTAAATCGGATAATCCAACAATGGACGTAAACAAAACTAATATTAATAACTAATGTGGGAACTAGCCCGCGGTGGGACGCCAACTGTAACGGGGTAAAGTGTGAGGAGATAAACTAAACGCGTAAACAAACAGTAACAATGTTTATTGATTAAAATAACTGACTCTAATTATAAATAATAAAGATCCTAAGCGAAATCCCTAACAGCGACGTATATTATAAGTCGATTGTGCGGTTTCGCTAACGAAGTCAACACAATCAACAAACAATACACGCTGCTTAGCCAGTATCCGATAAGATGCGGGGCGGGGAAGTGACCGACCTAAGTCGATGCAGAGTAGTGCACCCGAACCGTACCGAACGCTGACTGCTTGAACTGGTTTTTTTTTTTTTTATCTATGGCATCTCGCAGTTGATCTTAGAGAAGATCGTACTGCTTAACCGGACTTTCCTGTGGCTGCCTTAAGAACTACTCTCAGGGCCTCCAGCCAGGGGCTTATAACAAACTATTCTAAATTAAAACTAAGTGAACGCTCGCTAGGGGCACCCCCTGTGGGGTACGAACCTCGGCTTAGGGCGTCACTGACGGGAGGACAGCAAGACGGGACAGGCTGGATCAATATCGGATCATCATTATTATTAGTCGGGGAATTTAAAGCTACGTGCTCAGCTTCGGCGCGGGCTGGCACATCATCGGACAAGGGACGGGGGGACGAATTTAATCGGGATCGCGTTGGTCGTGCTGGACCTCGACGGCGAGGTCGGAATGACGGTAAGCGTCTGTATTTGTTTTTCTGTAAAGTGCTGGTCTCCCTACTGCTCTCCTGAAGGAGGGTGATGGGGTCATCGGGTTCGGATAGGACATGCCTGGGACGGCGAATGATACTAATTTTAGAGGGGACATAAGTGGAAGCATCGACAACCAGAGGGTTGCGATGCTTGACTGCAGAGTCGAAATAACGCTTTGTAAGGCGTTTAAGAAATTGACGGATAGTGGGCACCTTTAGATCGAGATGTAAGATCTCGTTGCGAACATACCAGGGGGCTCCCGTGGCTTTTCTAAGGAATCGGTTTTGGAGCGTTTGCATCCTATGGATTTGGTTGGGTTTGGCCTGAGCAAAGACCGAGCCCGCATAGGTCATGATGGGGCGAATGCACGCCGTGTACGTTCGCAATTTGCACTTGAGTGACAATTTGCTACGTGCATTCAGAACAGAGTGGAGCCTACCTAGAGCGAAGGCGGCGCGCGAACGCACCTCCTTAATGTGCTCTCGAAAAGTAAGGAAACGGTCTAATGTTACACCAAGATATTTAGCTTGCTTCTCCCAAGGGATCGGCTTGCCGAACATCGTGATTGGTGGGGGGGGGGGGGAATGGGTTCCTCCTACGGTATTTTTGAAAGAATACCGCCTGACTTTTATCGGGGTTGACTTCGATACGCCACTTTTTAAACCAGGCGCCAAGATTATTGACTGCTCGCTGGAGTGTGGTTCGTATGTTGTCATTACTAATTCCCTTGTAGTAGATGGCCGTATCGTCTGCGAACAGAGCCAACTGCGCGTTTCTACTCTTTGGGATATCGCTCGTGAAAAGCGTGAAAATCAGTGGGGAGATTACGGAGCCCTGAGGGACGCCCGCACGGATGGGTCGGGGGGAGGATAGTGCTCCTTCGATACGATAGCGGAATGTGCGGCTCGACAAAAAGTCCCGTACTATAAGTACTAGACGATCCGGCACACCGAGTTGATATAGCTTGTATATCAAGCCGTTGTGCCAGACTTTGTCGAATGCCTGCTTGAACTGGCTGATGCTCGGGCTTTTAAAGGCGCCGAGGGACTCGGCGGCGTGTGCGGCGGGGCGGAGAGGGCGCGCACGGTCGCTCAGCCCGCGCAGGAGTTGTACTGGTGTGGTGCTGTTGTTGTGGTGTTACAATACGAATTTTCAAAATTCGTCCACAATTGAAGAAAATATCGATGAACACACATTAAAAAAAAAACACATAAATTAGAACTTATAACCTCTTCCTTTTTGGAAGTCGTTTAAAAATCAAAGTACAAAACATTATCTCGTAGAGAAATGAGCGTGAATTAATTTAAAATATTATCCTCATTTGTGTTGATTCTCTTACAATGAGGATTGTGAAATTGCTAAGTATTTCTTAATTACCTACTCAATCACTGTTATTTTTCAGTTCTCTCAGTTCTTATCTGTAATTTATTACGTACCTACATTTGTCGGTAGTAAAATTATTTCGTGTTGTTTTACGTAGAACTTTCTAATAATAATCAAATATGTACAAAGTGAGTACAAATTATGAGGTCAAGAATTATTATTTCGTGAATTAACTAATGTGTACTCTCATTTGCTTGATGTGTCGTATTGCCACTCGCTTTCCTGCAATCTGTGGGAGTGATTTCGTGAAAAGAGATGGAAGTTTGAAACAGGAAGCCAGGGAAGCGCGCGTTATTTGATTTGACCAATGAGCGCGCGCGGTACTAGAGTTTGCCGTCAGATGGTATCAACCCATTTTCCGAGAGTTTGGTACTGTCAGCCAATCAGATGTTACACATCAAAATGCAACTACAGGAAGGCTCGTTTTTTTTTAAATTTAATGCACTACTGTCAATGGAACTTCTCCTGAAACGTATCCCTGCAACATGGGGACACTTAGGCCGATTTGTTACTCTTGTGCAATGAACCGTTTACATACAAAATTATTCTACTTCAACTCGAATGAAGTACTTTCAGGACTGTGTGTTCCTTCTTTAATAACCTCAGTGTTATCAGTAGTAATTGTAGCATAATAGAGTTTATGAACAAGGCTTTAAAGCTTCAAATACCCATTCATATGAGTTTCATGTGGTTTGTCGACTGTTTCCCTTTGTATACCAATCTTAACAATTCAGTTCTCTCTCAAAACGAAGTATTGAAAGCAAAAAATTCTCAATATCGACATTTTCATGCGTTGAATTGTTCCGCGCTTAGACTGGTAGGGCTGTCATCTTAATGTTTTTTTATCGATAATGTTTACGAACAATATAACTTTATGTATTTACTGTATGTTATGCATTGTAGAATAAAGGGTAGTAATAAGGTCGAATCGAATAACAAATGTATGCATTTCTCTTTCCAAGAGCTTATTTTTACATCGGCAAGGGACATTATTTTTAACATCTTAAAATGGTACTGTTAAATTTCGTAGAAATCAACGAGTATTTGCCGAGCTGCACCTCGTTACCAATGCACAAAATAAAAATAAACAACCCATGTATTGGCATCAAACAAGTCTTTGAAGAGTATCAGTATATAATATTTACATGTCTACGAAAAATACCTAAGGAATATCAACATCGATTCCCTGTTTTATTCGTCATAAAGACAGTTGGTTATGTCAAAGATGGCAAAATGGGTGTTTGACATGTCAGCGGGTCACAAAAATAGTAGTTTTTTATTGGTTTGGCAGTCATTCCATAACCATGAGTATTATACATGTTTATACAGTAGAAGTCGGTATTAAATACAGATCTTACGGTTTACCTTCCTACGATTATTTCGAGAAGGTGCATTCACATGTTACAAAAATCTTTTTCATCCCTAAAGAATATACTTAAATAGACTTACAGAGCTGTTTATTTAACAGCTAATGTAAATGATAGGCTGAGTAATAATGTCAAAAAAAAATAGTATGCTTATGAAGGTTTGGTTTTTGGTATTGAGAAGATGAATGAAAGGTGACTAACCAAAAGGTATATACAGGGTAGATGTGAGTGGAAACGCCGAAAGTGAGGCAGATGCCCTAGAGGGACATATTGAACTTAATAATGATGTTCTTCAGAAAGGTTAGGTGTACCGTTTACGTTCAACATCTGGCCATACACGCACGCCGGTTGCGAGTACTAACGCACCTAACCTTTCAAATCCAGAAAATCCAGAACTCCACCTGCTACGATCCTAACTTACCCGTGTAAGTTAGGATCGTAGCAGGTGGAGTTCTGGATTTTCTGCCTACCATGGAATGAAGGCGTGATTTAATGTATGTAGGTATCAGTAATTAAATGTCCTCTGCATCTATAAATACGTTAGGTTATCAAAGTAATGATCTTTGATTAATACCTACTAAGGTAATGTAGCCCGTAATTAATTAATACAACATCAATTATATCAATAGCAATAGCCGTTTTTGTGTAAGTGCCAATAATAAGATAGTTAACAGATTCAGGCGTGACCATTATAAAATACAATAGACGTAGATATATTTAGTAACCTATTCCGCTCAATTATTCTCCAAGAGTCATAAAAAACCCTGTAAGAAATCGACATGTGTTTTACCTCTCAACGATCATCGGCATCTTCAGTATAACGATTGACCGGTCACAAACCAGAACACAACGTGTTGCCACACCGAACGCTGGACGCTGAGTCTCTGAGAGTCACGTAAAACACGTGCCGATTTCTTACAGGGTTTTTTATGACTCTTGGAGAAAAGCGAAATAGGTTAATAAATATATCTACTTCTATTGTATTTTGCCAATAATAAGTAAAAACCCCTCAGATTCTATTTTTATACGTACATACACGTACGTACACTCTGTATACCGTCAGTCAAGTAAATAATAATATTTACTTCAAATATTATTATTTTGGCGGCCTTGTTGTCTTAAGCGCTTCTGCTTTGCATGAGGTCCGGAGTTCGAGTCCCAGGTCGGACAAAGTGTTATTGTGTTTTTCCATGAGAAATTTCTCAGTAGCAGCCCGGTGTCTGGATTTGTGCCCGGTTGATGGCCATAGCCTCGACTATATGGGACTTTAACATAACTGGTGAAATGTGGGTGTACACACGGCTACTAACACACATCAAACTAAACATGTCCAGTATAAATAAATATAAAATAAATAAATTGACCTCGCATTGTACGGAAATCCTCTATAATGCGAGATCAGCATAAACTGGAAATGCATAGCTTGATGTGTAGCCGTGTGCAACATAGGTTCACCTCTGTCTAACCTTTCGGCGATTGCAGGCGTGATGTTATATTTATTATGTAATATTTTGAGATAGGTTTCAGCCTTGCTACTCAGTAAGTTATTCAGTTTTTGCTCTTTTTGACACTTTAGTCAATGTCTTCCTCACTCTGTGTGTGGTGTTCATTTGTGCCTTGAGAACCGTATGTAAGCAGATGCGATAGAACTACAGACGTGGTATGCTGTTTCATAGCCCAACTTTAGTTGGTAGGAATGTCATCGTTTCGTGCATCACTTTATCACTTTTGACAACAATGCTCATTAAATTGTAACTTCAATAAGATTGAAACTATCTAACTGTCACTTAGACAATAGACCTTGTCATTTTATTACGTGCAAGTGACATTCAACCTTATGGTTATAAAGCAATTAGGTACGTGGCCGAATATGCCTTCAGCGACAAGAAAGATCCTATATTTTCTTACGTCACCAATATTATGTCATGATTGATTTTATCCCCAAGGAACTAACATATTATTGACTTGACTGCCTCTTTCGTCTAGTGGTCACAAGCACTACTGGTTAACATGAAGTCGTGGGTTCTATTCCTGAGTCGGGCAAAGTGTTACTGGGTCTTCCCATTTGGAATTTCTGGAAGTTGACGGCAATAGACTCGCCCCCTATTACATGGGGCTTAAACATAACTGACGAAATGTTGTACACGTCTACCTACCCTTTCGGGGGTTACAGGCGTGATGTTATGTTATGAACAAACTTATTATTCACTAGATATCAAATTGTATTAGATAAACACAATCAGAAAAGGAAAATGATAAAAAATGCACAGATCATTGAAGCGGTAACCCTGAAAAGCCGCAGACAGGTATTGCGAGCTGAGCAATTAACTTTTCAGATGGATCTTTCCCGGCATGGAATGGAATAATAACCGGCAGTGCTAGCCGTTTTGCTATTGGCCGGGGTTTTTGTACTTATAACCGATAGCGAATAGTAGACAGATATTAATTTTGATGTGACAAGGCATATCTGAGTGGAACCGCCGGATGAGACGCCCTTTTTTGTGTTTGGGAAATCATCAAATTACTTCTCCCGTTCTGGGCGGAGTGTCAGAGTTTTACTGACTAAAACTCACACGTGTTCCTCCAGTCACGTGTTGCCAAAGGTCCCGGTATCCCTTTTGGACTTTCCCGCATCCTTAGCAGGCATCGGCCCTTAGCGGGGGGATGAGACGCCCTAAAACAATGTTTATTGAACTTGTGGCTGATGCTTTTCAGAAACCGGCGTGTATAACTAAATGTATGCACAATAAACAAAGTAATATGGATCGTAACAGGTGGCGTACCGTAGTTACAGCCTATCCCCATAGGAAGAAGGTGAGATTTTATGTAAGAATAAAAAAATATATAAAAAAGTGTGTTGATTTTTGAGTAATTGGTTTGGAGCCCTTTTATAGAACTTAGGTACCAACTTTTACGTAATAACATAACTAGAAATGTGGTTGTAGATATTCCCTTTCTCTCTCTTCCTAGCTATGTATCCCACATGCTTGTGGGGTGAAATGAAATGAAATGAAATTGTTTATTCTGTAAATAGGATATCCGAATCACTTTTACACGTCATATAAAAAAATAAAAAAAATAAGCTAGATGAGGTCGGCGTTTCCTATCTGACTACTCTGAGAAGAAAGGCCGAAACAAACTCAGAGGTCCCAGTCTCTTTCAAAGTCCAGACATAATCTTGGTCAGGCCATATGAGGATCATGTTGAAAAGAACCACACAGATTTGAGTGGAGGTGTCCAGTCAGTGCAAAGTGCGGGGTCAGCCTTCCTGCGGGCAAAGTCGACTAATTTAGGCCCCAGGTCTTTCACTTCCACTTCGCTCTATCCTCGACATCGTCTTTAGAGACCTGACACTCTTTCATGTCCTTTAGCACTACAGCCTTCCATCTTATTTTGGGTCTGCATTTGGGTGCAGATAGGTATTAATTTTGACAAAAAAGAGGCTTTAATAAATTATTAACGGCTTTGAGTTCCTAACGGACTGTTGCCACTTAAAATGACAAAGGGCCAAATGACCCTCACTATTAGCAACATAAGGAAAACTAGGCAGTCATTGATATTAATATCTGGCCTTCAAATGAGATGGCTTATTAATAAAGAAGTTATCTTTTACGTACTTATTACATAGCACAAGAATACGCAATATTTACAATATTACCGTAAGTACCTACTGTAAAATGACAAGTAGGTAAATTGTTTTTTTGTTCGCATTTAACAAAAGTAAATGTTCCAGAAAGATTCACAAAATTCATCATGTTTTCAAACAATTTACAAGAACATAAAATGTATTTGATTATATAAATGACAAATTACACATTTAGGTACACATTGAAAGCATTAAACTTCACAATACTATCAAAATTCTAAATGATCATTAGAGCATCATCAAAATTATTGAAATGTGGTCGTTCATTAATTAACATATTACCACACTACACAATAGATAGATAGTTACAGAAGGTCGGCTCTGCACAACGAGCGAAAATACACGCACGGATGGATGACCATCCATTACGTTATCGAGATCCCTCCGTGCAGCGTTAAGCTGTTGGTCCCGGCTGTCATTCGTAGATCTTACATTACGGTAGTTAGAAGCCGAAATGTCTTAGAATCAGTCTTACTAAGGGGTATCATGTTACCCAGTAACTGGGTTGTGGAGGTCCGATAGGCAGTCACTCTATGTAAAATATTGGTATTCAGCTGCCTTCGGTTAGACTAGAAGCCAACCCCAATACAGTTGGCAAAGGCTAGGCAGATTTTATAGCCACACTTTTACGTACAGCAAGTGCTAGCTCACTCGAAACTGGTATTCGTTTGCTATAGTTTGAAATCGCCAAAGGTACTTACGCGACTGTTACCCGGGTTCTGAACTGAAAATAATTATGAATTTAGAACTGGGTGACTATTATGGAACACGCGAAATTAAAAATGTTTGCAAAGAAATTTTGAATATCGTGGGCTTTCACCTAATGCTAAAGTGGAATCTATGTGCATGCGCTTATTTTTTCGCTCTTTGTATCTAGCTGGCCTTCTGTAACTATCTATCTTGTAGTCGCAATTATAGATACCACAATAATATTATTACATAAAGCTGCCCTATCTATTTATTTGAACTAATGAAGAGATGTACTTCAAAACAGCTTTCTGATTTACAAAATACTACCAAATTATTAATTGCTAGGTTCGTGTTCAATTTGTCATAATTATACGTAAATGCCCAATACTAAAAAATATTTTGTATAGTTTAGGTATAGTTATCCGTTTGTTCGTTATCCGCCCTACCTAAATTATTGATTAGGCAGCTTCAGTCTCACGACGGCCGAGGTAAGGTAAGGGCAGATCAATGTGCCCTTACCTTACCTAGGTATTATTTTTTACCAGAATATTTGAAATACACATATTTTTTTTAGCAAAATGTCATCTTTAATTACTACTTGCTCTTTGGGGAAGTCTTAGGCAACAATCTACTTACTCTATAACATTAATTAGGTTAATTCCTCACAATTGTTTGCACAATCGTATTAATCATGTAGCTTGTCAATCCATATTTGTAATTACCCAACATTGTCAAACACAGTTCATTAACATCTTAGCACCTAGCACTATATACCTGTAGCTATGCAGGTGCCCCATATCACACGTCTTGCTTGCGGTTTCCAAGCGGGATTTCGACCAAACCGTAACGGTTAAGGAGGTGTACCGCAAACTAATTCTGACAGCGATAATGTTTTGTTTTTATGCTTGTTAATGTAGAATTAAATGCCTAATGGCCGATTCCTATAATTAACGGACCGTTATTGGTTAAAATTAAAACTTGTATCTTTACCAATAATGAAGCAAAAATCTCATAGATTTGAATAGTAGACCCTCCCATATGGAAGTAAATATCACAGGTAAAATTAGTTTACGAATTTATTTATTTGCCCAGTTTGGCAATAAAAAATGCTACCATTGGTAAGCAAAACGATTCGTTTTTGTTTATAGGAACTGAGCATAAATGGCTACTTTACATAGGTGTGTACGAACCGCATTCATTGGTTAACTACTATTTTTCTAATATAATTATTGCGGTGCTCGTCACACCTTATGGATCACGCGCACTAGACGGCCAGCACCACGACTTTTGGTCGCACCGTCCAGGAAAACTACAGAAACCGATACAATGTATATATGTTAGGGGTTTGGTTTCCGCACTTAGTCCTTAAGGTGGACCATTGTGCGTGGGCCATGGCGGCCGTTGGTGGTTGGTTATTCCAACCAACTCACCTCCCTCCAGAAGTTAACTAAATCTCCTGGTTTGTACGGAACCTCCGTATAAGATCTGGGTGACCGAGGGTTTCAGTTCTAATCTGGGTGACGCCCGTGCATTCAAAGAGCACGTGCGCGACGGTTTCCTCAACCTCCATGCACGCTCTGCATCAAAGCTCTACATAGAGGACTGTCCGTTATGGCTATTGTGTGGAAGTCTTTGTTCAGCGAGCAGTGTCCTGTGATGGTCCCCGCCACCAGACACAGGCCATTCCTGTCCAGGCGTAATAAACGCCTGGTTCCGAAACCGATACCAATCCAGCACTAAGTCGCAACGGCCAAGTAGCTTGTTTCCATTATTTGGTCGTGGCCGTCTAGTGCCCGAGATCCCCCTTTTTTATACAGGTACCAGTCTGTACCTACATCAGGAGTAGATCCGGATATGTAAGACAGTTGATACCATATCCTGCATGCCCTGATACCCGCACGTTCCAGGAATTAGGGACGTGACTGATAACGCTAAACTCGTAGATAAGGTTAAGACTGAACCGATATAGATTTCGATCGACACGGTCAGAAGAAAAAGTACCTAATTCAGCAACATACATACCTGCTTTGCTTTGATACGAGTATGCTATTAGTAATCAAGCTGACGAAGTTTTCAAACGTATATAAATACGTTTGAAAACTTTGATTAACAATCTTCATTGCTTTATTGCAATGAAAATTATTGTTGCATTGCAAATTGCAAAAAACCGCTTATAATTGTATTAGAATATTAAAATTAGTTAACCATTTTAGTCGGTTTGATTTTCGCAATTAGGTTAATAGGGAGTTCACTTCTGTGATAATGATCATTACTGAACTGTTAAACAAATAGAAATTACCTATTAAAAATTATTTTGTTATATTAGATCGCACTGCAAACCCACTACTAATTGAATTCATACAAAAAAAAATCCTACACAGGGTGGCGATTTAGTCGTTTGTACGCGTTAAAGTCTACTCAGTAGGTACGACAGGATTGCACTCCACATACTGATTACTGGTCCACTTTCCCCATGAAAGCGATTTATTACTATCCGAAGAAGTGTATATACAAGTGCATCCTAATTTCACCGGTTATTTTTAAGGACCTTGTAATAGGAGGCGAGCCTAATGCCATCAACCGGGCAGAAATCCAGACACCGGGCTGCTACTCAGAAATTTCATGAGAAAAAGCCAGTAATCGATCGAACCCAGGAACTGCTGCTTAGAAGTTCGTTACCAGAAAACCAGTTTGTATACCTATTCATTACAATTTATTAAATTACCATGTTCATTGTTGATAAACACTCAAAAAAAAAAATGTTAACAATATTTGCGATTCTATTGACAGCAAAAAGCCGTGCATTCTGCTATTTATATAAAGGTACCTATAGAACGTAAAGTGCATTGCTGTGTACACTGTTCCTAACATGGCAATGTACAATCGAGAACAGAGTTTTAATGCCTGATAAAATATTTTAGTTGGGAAACAAGGAGCGATGTTATTTTACTACAATATTTACAGAGGTCGTAGTTTCAGGACAGCGATTGCCATTTATTTTTGGCCCCATTTTCGATGCTTATAAAATTGGGATTGTAAGTATTTTGTTCCCGATTGTACTGTTTCTGTACTAAGTAAACTCTTCGTAATTTTTCTTTCTTCCTACGAAGGTATTGTATGTATTAAATGTGTTTGCAGTAATTGAAATTGAAATTGTTTTATTCTGTAAATAGGATATTGGAATCACTTTTATACGTCATATTAAAAAGTTGTAAAAATAAGCTAGATGAGGTCGGCGTTTCCTATCTGACTACTCTGAGAAGAAAGGCCGAAACAAACTCAGAGGTCACCGTCTCCTTTAAAGTCCAGACATAATCTTGAACCATCTGGAAACACTGATTGTAGTTGTCACTTGATCATTCAATCACTTGTCACTCGTCACCATAGAAACCTACTGTTACGTTCAAACCAGTCCAAAGTTGTGCTTTGTGCGTGTGTCATTGTTTATTTGATTATTTATTGTTTATTTATACACTTAACGTAACTTTTTTGCACATTTCAGCTCGATATACATATTCTTGAAAGCGATATCTCATTGTCGATTTGGTTTTCTTACTGTAATAACGATACGTGTCAGTTTATCGGTGAAATGTAATTGGATACGATATTGCGGTGCTGAGATGATTGGAATCATGCATCAATGTTTCGGTGCATCAAATGTCTTTTGCGCGTGCAACGTATTTAGAGACTTGCAGTCAGTGAATTATCTTCCGTCTCTTCACTGACATGGCTTATATTTATTTAGGTTTTGAAATAAATCGTTTGTTTCAATAAAAAAGGGGTACGTTGTTTTTGAGAGATTTGTTTTATTTCCCGTTTCTCCGGTTTACACTGTTCTGAGTCTCACCACCTTACTAGGTACCTTACTAATATGTGGAATTCTCCCATAAGTTATAAACATCCGGTAGGTCCACGCCTGATTTTTATAACTATTCTAAAGAGGTGAGATGGATCCAATAGGATCGATTGATATTCATAGCGCAGTTTGGTTTCATTCTGCTCGAAAAGGGTTAAAATGAAACAAAGTACATTATAGTTTCGTAGCATAGCTTGTCCACTTAGTTACCTCACTCATCTCTGATGGAAAAGCTGCTTAATTCTCAGGTTTTAAAAATATACTTATTTCTCACCACAGCACAGTCTGGGTGCATTATAGACTGGTTCCTAGTTATTTATGTAGCAAAATCTAGAAAACCCTACTAGGTCACGAGGTATATGTTTCTGGCGCTAATTGGAATTCGATAGTGAACCAGAAAAACTCGTGAAAATGTATAAAAACGCCTAACACAAAATGATTCGCAATCAATAGTTTTTTTTAAGTGTAACGGATCAAAAGTGCTAGGAAAAAGATTTTTTTGTTACTGAATATACAAAAAACTGTTGCCTTATCTGAGGCAGGAGGAATTCTTTCAAAATAAAGGTTAAAAAGTGCTTTTAAATGCACCATTTGCAGCTTTGGAAAGTGATCGTTTTAGTAAGGGTATGCATGTATAGGACTCTGAACATGGTCCTTTGACCACAAGAGACGCAAGTTCGTTGCCCTATGCGCTAGGGCAACGAACTTGCGTCTCAACACGGGCGGGGGGTACGGGATGTGACCTGACCGGCAGCGAGCGCGATCTCTCCCTTAGTCAGTCAGCTGTTTCGCTAGCAAGCACGGTGTCAGATAGAAACTTTTTAAAATCTTTTAATGAAAATAACGTTTTTTTTTTGTTGTGTTCGGTCATTTATTTTTATATACAGGCTGTAAGGGTTTAACTACCCATGGTTTTAATGACAAGAGTGTTTACCCTTACATCCTGCATTTATTTTATTTTTTCATTGCTAAAATGGTTACCATTTTCCGAGTATCCCTACTCAGGGAGCTTATTATTTACTAACTGAAATCTGTTATTGACTGTCTAGAAATGGGAATGTTATAAATCATGGCGACCTTTTAGTATTATTCGACTGGAACTACCCTGATAAATAACGATCTTTTGTATAGCAGATTGTTTTTCGTGCTTTTATCTGAATGTTTATTTCATAGGAAGACTATTGCATACGTCAAATGAATGCCATGTTTGTACCTACACTAGTCAATGTTGGGTAATGCAAGTAATGGGCAATGCAATGGTAATCAGTATGATGATATGAAAGCAGCTATGAAAAACCTTTGTTTTTACAAAAGCTCGCCTCCTGTTACAAGATTTTTCAGTACTGAATTTCAATTTACTTTGTTGATAGTTTTGGTACTAAATAAGGTGAATCATTAATTTCACACAATGTTATGAATGTGCGTGGTTAAAAAAAACGACCAATCGATTCCAAAAACATATTTGGTGTGGATAATAAAAATATATTCAACTTTTATCGATGATTCATTGAAAAACGTAATAGAAACGAAATGTTTACAAAACCAAAAGCCTAAAGCATCAACTCAAAGACGCTTACCTAGACCAACAAAAACGCCCAGACAACGTGTAAACAATAAAAGCAACACAATCAAACACGGTCGAAATCAAGCAAGTCTCTCCATTAGTTCGATCCGCATACAATGTCCGAACAACTAATGAACACAGAACACCTCTCTAGTCTCTATCCCCTCTTGTTTAACAAACTACTCTGATACTTGTCAGACGGAGGAAACCAGCGACAAGAAATGTTCCAGTTAACAACTACTGGCAGTACTGGCAGGCTCGACTATTGCCAGCAACAGATTCACTCGCCTGTCGTGTTATATTATTTTGTTATTGGCCAATTATTTTGCTGAGACCTCTTTTATTAGTAAACGGATTACGGAGAAAATTTGTGAAGCGAGAATGTGGTGAAGTGAGTTTCTTATCAATCTTGTCAGGTTTGAAGGATTGTGGTGTAATCACATTCTTGGTCCTCTATTGGGTAATTGAATTTTTGTACGATAAAACATCTTATCCCAAATCTTAGCAAAATAGATGTACAAACACGCGTAAGTATGCTAACCACGAGTTCAGTTAAACTGTTTATGCAAACCGCACTAATGTAAAAGACAATGAAGCTCCTGATGGTCCTTTCTCGCCTATACAAGACTGCAATTCGTTAGCTTTAATTTCATTAATCAAAGTGAGAACTCCAGAGTCATAAAATTTCGGGTAAAGAGAGATGTCGGTGTCCGTTTAATGACCCAGAACCTGCCGAATCTAAGCGACAACATCAAATCACGGACAGCCGCCGCCGTCTCGAGGGACAATGTCATGCATACCTCCGTACCACACACATACATAAAAATCCGGCCAAGTGCCCAAGGACACAATGCACAATGGTTCAGTAGTTGGGATGAATTTATCCCAAGAAAAATCTTAACATTTTATTTAAAAAACATGTTATACATTCCAACTGCAAATTTAAATTGGTCGACTATTACGCTTACTTGTGATAGGTTTCCTTTTAACTTCGTTATTTAAACTACAGCTGTGAATTTATTCACATATCGAAAAACAACCATTTAGCTGGCAGTGTGGAGGACACTTCATTTTAACAAAAATTTGCACTTTAAAGCTTAATATTTTCTAGGTGAGTACGGAACCCTAAAAATGTAGGGGTACGATATACCGAGACAAACCAACACACACACGGACCCGCTACAGACGATGCCAGAAGTGTGCGAATAAAAAATTAAACAAGACGTACCTATAGGTAAATACGGTGTATTTTTTCAGCAATTTGGGTAAGTGGTACCCTAGATACACTGTCGTAAATATAATAGATTGTTATGTCGAGCTCGATTGATGAATAAATTGTATTTAGAAACCATCAATGTTTATTACTGACTGATGGGAATATTGCCTACTGTCACTACTCAATTTGGGGGCAATTTATGTATAAAGGCAGTTATAGTGCTATTATATAGAGTATAACGATACTTTTTATTACATGTACAATCTTTCAAAGAAATTAGGAATCATAAAACAATTTCATGTTTATTTACATCGTTACTAACTAAACATTATGAATGTACATACAACCACAATCGAAGAAAACATTTTAAAAGCGACTGTACTTTCAATCACGAGACACAGTATTATTCTTGACGAGTCATTCTGCTCCTGACATTAGCGTAATGGGATCGAGAAGGTTTGGTGTCATGGGGTGATGTTAAAAACCCTCAAACGTGACGACTTGCAGGAAAAGGATTGGCAGGTAATTTTCGCTTCGGCAGCTGTTCGGAGTCGTAATTTAAAAATAAAAGTGATATCATTAAAATTAAGCTTTTCAATTATCACAAATCGGATGGATTTTCAGTACATAATCTGTTTGATGCGGAAACCTACATTTTCTGTCTATAAATACAAAGAGATAAACGCTTTTAAACCATAGTACCTATGTTTATACCAAAGGAAGTGGGTTTGCGTGTAATGTACTCCGAAAAATGGCGCGGATTTGTTTTACGACTGAGATTCATTCAGGCGATAGACGTTTTTCATGTCGCCCGGGTAAAAACTCCGAGGTACAAGTTAGCAAAACTGAAAGTAATGGATGTGATAGGGATTTGACGGGTACGTAGAAAATAAAAACAGGAATGATTTTTATTGAAAATATCGGTGGATGTTTTTATGTTTGTGCGACGTCAGAAAATCAACATATAAAATGTCAGACTGAATAGCTTTCTGTATAAATATGTATTTTGAGCTGACACGATTTCTTTATGCATTAGTTCAAAGTCATTAGATTTCAGCCAGTCAGTCGTTTTAATATGGTGCTAGTTTTATATTAGTTCCTCCCTGGTATTATTATGACGTATTAATGCCACCATTTTCCAGTGTGAGAGAGAGACGGTGCTAGACAAGGCCGCTAGCACCATCCCGTTTTCGCAGTGGAATAATGATGGCATTAATACTTCATAATACTACCCCTCGTTTGTGTTTTTAACAAGGCTTCGTGTTACCTACTTATTAATTTTTACAATGAAATATACTAGAATTAACTGAATTTTTTTCCGTACCTCGGAATGCATTTAAAGTCGTTGGTCCCGGCTGTCATTCGTGGATCATTGACAGTCGTTACGGATCGTCAGAAGCCCGAACGTCAGACAGCCAGTCTTACCAAGGGGTATCGGAGGTCAGATAGGCAGTCGCTCCATGTCAAATACTATGAAATGAAATGAAATGTATTTTTTGCAAGAGTTGTAGTACATTACAGATGGTCGTGTTTTTAACAGTTTCTAACACAATTCGCTAAAACTAGCATGCAAAAGTAAATGAATGAAGCTAATATAATTGGAACATACACCATAGTTATTATAATTATCAAGAATGTCAATCATTTGTCAAAATACAATAGTAAAATGTCAGTAATCATTAAATATTAGTAAAATGTCAGAAACCTTTAGAGTTTAGGTACTCATTCACAGAATAGAATGATATTTCTAAAAGCCTAAGTCTAAGATCTACTAGCATTAGCTGCATCCGGTTAGACTGGAAGCCGACCCCAACATAGTTGGAAAAAGGCTAGGCAGATTATTTTTTTTTTGTTTATAAAAGTATAAATTCCCCGAAAAAATAACAGACGAGTAACTAAACAGCAGTGGAATATTGCTTCAATTATGATTTGTAATAATGAATTTCAAATTAGATCATATTATAAAGTTAAAATAAAGTTGAATGTTAATAATATAACCATTCAACTTTATTTTGATGTTAATAGAGGTATTAACCAAAATAGCTACACCACTGAAGGCATATGAGCGTAATCGCATGCAAATTCATTCAATTCATATTCCTTTAATATTTATAACATTATTGAAAATTCAAAGCTTTTGAATAATTCCTATTTATGAGCTTTTGTACCTAAACAATACCAATTAATCAATCTGCCTAGCTTTTTTCCAACTACGTTGGGGTGGGCTTCCAGTCTAACGGGATGCAGCTGAATACCAATATTTTACATGGAGCTACTGCCCTGACCTCCACAACCCAGTAACTGATTAATACGATAACCACCCCCACCCCCCCATGCTAAGACTGGTTGTCAGACTTTCGGGTCTCGGTATGTAAAGATGATCATCCCGATGGGAACCCCGGCAAGCGTAGCTTAACCTGACGGATCGGCCCGTGCGGCTGTTATTATGTGATAACAGCCGCACGGGCCGATCCGTCAGGTTAATAGCTACCTACCTTAGGTAGGAATGAATATGTAGTTAGTAGTTATGTAACTACATACTTATCTATTCTCAGTTTCTCTTTTCTGTTAAAACAGCTGAATGCAAATTCATAAATTATTGAACATGTCATGTTAAACTACAAGTTAAATTTAACTTGTAGTTTAACATGACATGTTCATGACAAATTAAAAATTTTAATTCCCCGAAGTATTAGAAAGTCCCATGTAAAAGGGGGCGAGCCTATTGTCATCAACCGGGCACAATTTCTCACAATCACGGTTTTTTAAAACCGTAATCTAATATCAGTATAATAATTTCTGACTTTATAAGAATAAACGTCGACAAGAACTCCTGAAAACAAAACTTATCAACTATTTTTAATATTGAAACCGTAGCGGGGTCGTTAGCGCGTGCGATATCGAATGAAAAATAATACAGCACGGGCGTTGCAAGCATTGTACGATACACCAACGCAAGCGGCTTAAAGATACGGTCACAGTAGCTGCGATATCTGAAGCAGATATCAACAACATCTGCCTTGCCTTTCCCAAGTATGTTGGAGCCGGTTTCCAGTCTAATAGAACGGGTCCACGGGGAAACACTCCTATTTCTAAATATATAAAATAAAAAAGTGTGGGTTCGTGGGACCCCCGTCAGAAACGAAGTTCCTTCTCACATAGGATTTAAAACAAAAACAAAATTTTCGCAGCCGCCATCTTGGATTTACATTTTGACTTCACTATCGGCTTTAGCACCCTCGAAAACCATGAAAACGATAACCATGATGAAAAATTTGAAGATTTTGCCGCCGCCATCTTGAATTTTAATTTTTACCGAATTCACACTTTCTCTTTATGCAGGTGTATGTACTAGGATCAATTTTATCCCACGACACTCTAATCACTTTCCTATTTTCTTTCGCTTTTTCTTTTGTTTTTATCTGCGCTTTTTCTCTCCCTCGCTCTTTCTTTCTCATTGAATTAGAGAGGATAGTTGCAAGGCTTTTAGCCTTACACTATCTGTGCGTTAATGAACTATATATACAACATTTAAAAAAATCATTTCACATTTGTGTTCACTTAAATCGACAAAATGTATGGAACAGCTGATTTTTTTTCGCGATTTCATCGTTGGTCCCATAGAAAAAGTTGTTCAAAATGATGGGTACAATGACCCCTTTTTGGGTTTAGCATAAACAAAAACTAATGTTGTATAATATATATTTTAATAACATATCCAACTTTTTTTTTTCATAATTAACCCAGTAATCGCATAATTAGTGTTAGGTTGCTCCCAGAAAAAAATATAACACAAATCAAACATGCCAAACCTTGACCCATATTTTATCATCAAATGAAAGGAAAATAACTGATATTCAGCCATCACTTCTATTAACGTACCAATAGTGGATATAATTGCGTTTTGATTGGCATAAGATCGATCTATGATGAATGATTCTCAGCAATTGTACGTAATCGCTTACAATTTGGTTTGAGTGGTCGATAATAATCAATGATAGTGGGTTTTCTAAGGCCATTGGCTATGTCAAAGTCGGACATTATTTTTCGAACTTAGGTTTCAGCAGGTAGATAAGTTTAAAACTTAAAAAAACCTGGAACACTGTTTAGTTGTTCCAGTTTTCTGAGAGCGCCTCCAGCTTCGTATATTTCAGACATTGGTGTGTGGAAAGCCTTAAATAAATATGGCAGAACCAATACTCGTATTAAAGTACCTACTGTTATTCTCCACTTACTTCTACTGTTCTAATAGTCAAATTACGTTTTGAATATTAATCTGAGAATTGCGGTGGAGAAAGGATCTATTCGAATCGATTTAAATTCACGTAACGACAAAAAGCGTTAAGCCCGAAAAACTCGGTTTCAAGTGTCAAATATTTTTTTTAAAGTAAAAACTTCATTAAGCGCGTGGCGCGATTTTTGGTGGGGGTAAACTTATGGATTTGCGTAGCGCTGAGCTATAGAATATAGATGGCGCTAATACCAGTTTTAAGTTTAATAATAGTATTGTTTCTTTTTGTGGGGATACAGACAACAGGATGAAGACGATGATGATAAAGAAGAATTTATATTGTTTTGTGATATACAAGTTTTTTTTTAAGATGTATTATTTGCGTAGCTCATAGAGGTAAAGGAAATCAAATGTTTTATTTTTGAGTTTTTTTTCAACTTAATGTAGGTAGTTACATATTTTTTTTAATTTGTAGAAGCATATAAATGACAATTGATAGCGCTTAATGTACGTAAATAATGTAAAATAGGCACTTAGTGCGCTACTAATGTAAAATTACTTACCTTCATAGATATACTTTTTGATGAATATATAAATTTTCAATGTAGCATATAAATAAATTCAAAATACTCGGAAAATCTAATGGAGATCATGATTGTTTGATTAGGATTATTGAGTAAAATCTTTTATACCTCAATTTATGAACGCCCTTCCTTCCTACTTATGTTATTGGTTTGGGTGGTGTGTTGGAATTATCTCTTACAAGATTTGAATTACCGTAATAAAATGATTTTACTTTTCCGGGAACCTCTTCCCCAGTTCTGGAATGATAATAATATATTTGACATTGCGGGTGTATAATGGCATATTATTATGACTGGTAGGTAGGTAGATACTGACTGAATACGTGATTTTTATTTATTATGACTTAATGTAATCTCTCGGCGCTACCGTCTCCACGTGACGCTGGCAAAATAGCAGACAAAGGCTCTATTGTCAAAAAATAAAATAAAATAATGTTATACAGGTAGGTACCGTTCAACTATTTTCTTAATGTCCCTCGGGAATCATCGCATTTCCGAATACAAACGAATGCTAATTTCCATGTCCATCAATTATAAGATTTATCGTGTATAATAATTAAGAAAATAGTTGTACACTACTTAACTGTACTTGTTAATATACATAACCTAACGAATGGAAGGCCATGAACTTAATTCAATTCGATTTACTGTACCATATACCTAATACACGTGAACTCCTTAGACAAGTATGTTTGGGTTAATTGGGATGGATACCAAGAATAGCATACATAGTTACGTACGTACTACCCTAGTCATCTTTGTTTCTGTTTAATAATACTTTAGTACTTTACCTCGGGCAAACTCTGCAGTTTGGTAAGAACAAATTTGAGAAGGAGGCTAACAAAAGAATCCAGCTGGGCTGGGCAGCTTTTGGGAAACTCCGTCGAGTCTTCTCGTCGCGTATTCCGCAGAGCCTAAAGACTAAAGTTTTCAATCATTGCATTTCATCCTGCCTGTCATGACCTACGGAGCCACGGTACGGCTGGTCCATAAATTCACGGGCGCTCAGCGAGCGATGGGCCGTACTATGCTTGGAGTATCTCTGAGAGATGAGAATCCGGAATGAGGTAATCCAGCAGAGAACCAAAGTTGTTGACATAGCTCACAGAATAAGCAAGCTGAAGTGGCAATGGGCCGGCTATATTAGCCGTAGAACCGATGACCGTTGGGCTAGACGTGTTCTTGAGTGGTAAGGTGCAAGGTAGGACCCCCTCAGGCTAGGTAGAGCGACGATCTTCACAGGGTGTCTGATAGCAAAGATAGGATGAGAGTTGCCGAGAATCGAGCTTAATGGCGTGTAATTGGAGAGGCCTATGTTCAGCAGGAGATTGCTAATAGGCTGATGATGATGATGATGATGAATACATTAGTTTACTTTTTCTGTTTAAATCAATAGTGATTTATTATTTAAAAGATGTGTATAGAGAGACATCACTATTACTGTTGACAATTTTTTTTTAGCTGTGTTTTTGTTTATTTAGAAATAATGGTTACTTTTTTTTTTACGTAATTTAAATATTATAACAATAGGTACATTGAGTTAAAATGTGGCATGACGTCCCTGGTGGGCAGATTTTATGCTGACTTGTGACGTAGCGAGCTCCCCAACTTTAATGCGTTTTATCTAAATCATTTTGTATTATTAGATATTATTAGGGAGGAGCTTGTGGCTAAGTAATAACAGCCGCACGGGTCGATCCATCAGGTTAAGCAACGCTTGCCGGGGTTGGTCCATGGATGGGTGACCATCTTTACATATCGAGACACCTCCGTGCCTCGGAAAGCACGTTAAGCCGTTGGTCCCGGTTGTCATTCGAGGATCTTTGACAGTCGTTACGGTTCGCCAGAAGCTCGAAAGTCTGACAACCAGTCTTACCAAGGGGTATCGTATTACCCAGTTACTGGGTTGTGGAGGTCAGATAGGCAGTCGCTCCATGTAAAATACTGGTATTCAGCTGCATCCGGTTAGACTGGAAGCCGACCCTAACATAGTTGGGTAAAGGCTAGGCAGATTGATATTGATTTTGTATTATTAGGACAAAGCAACAAAATATGTCTAATATTTGTTTATTATCTGACTGACGGACTAAATAGTTTATTTTACCCAGTCAACAATGAAATAAAACGACCCAGCTATTAATTTTGTCGTTACGTTACTTTATTTTAGAATTCAAAATTGGACGTTTAACTACACAAAGGCATGGTTAGTCGGGGATTCTATTTCAATAGCATTCTGCTATCGTTTAGTTACCCACATGTTAAATTGTAAAGCGAGTAGGTTCGTCCACCTATTTGACATCGTTTGTATGTTTTCCCTTTGTCGGTCATGTTTTATATCAAATAAATCACAGATAACTTCGGTTTCAATATCTACATAATGTTTCACAGCAAATCAACAAGATTGATGGGACTTGTGAATAAATTTTAGAAGAAAATGGAGATATTTTACTGTGGGCGTTCAAATTTCAACGAAATTGTAAATATTTTTTGTTCTTTTCATTTTTGATATTTTTGTCACAACTCTTTCGTTTAGGAGTTACATTTTACTTTTAAATTGTTGGGTAGTTACATATATGTTGAAACATTTCAATGACACACACGCACACCCATTTCAAATTAGGTGCGTGAATGGCTTTCATAATAAATTAATTTATTCTATTGAATATTAATAACAACTATTTTCAGCAAGCGAAAATACGTCATTTGAAATGTAAAATGAATTTATAATTTAAAACTATTGAGACGGTGTCAAAAAAGCTTAGTAAAACTAACAGACGAAAATTATTACGTTGAATTTTATTATTCTTAAATGAAATTACAATGGTATAAATTCTTAGAAATATCATGAATTTTCTGAAGTATTCTAGTATCTTCAAAGTTACGTCACATATCACACAGCGACAGGACAATTCGGTTATGTGTCTAGAAAATACGAATACCTAATATTTATCACGACATAACTTGAAAACATTTGTAGTTTTTTGTAATGCTTGAAGTTGAATAATGTAGAGAATTTCAATAATTTTCCTTTAATTGTATGATTACAATTCAAACAAGATTATGATACATTCAAATTAATGAGTAAAGCTAATTTTAATTTAAAAAATATTTGGAAAGGAGCTCTTTAATAGCCTATACATGGATTTTATGATGCAGATGCAAACAAAACGCTTTACTTACGCTCATACCAATGTGATCTAAGATCCTAATACTAAAAAATAACGCCGGTACACAAAGAATTCCTGAATATTTTACGCAAACACAAAACCAGTCAAATAGGAGAAACTCGGTAAATAAAAAAACAAAAAGTCTATATGCCGTGCTTGTACGGCGGCTCAATGTCGTGAAGGTCGATATAAGAAGCCAATAATCTCTATTCAGGATATAAATGATCGCTTCGAGAGGAGAAGACTGGATACTAAGCCGAGATAAGCCTAAGGTCCGTCGTCCACAAGGCTACTCGAAAATAACGTGTTACAAACTCAAATCAATTTACATTCTGAGACTCCTCTGTGCCTCGGAAAGCGCGTTAAGGCGTTGGTCCCAGCTGTCATCGTGGATCTTTGACAGTCGTTACGGGTTGTCAGAAGCCCGAAAATCTGACAAACACTCGTACCTAGGGGTAATACGATACCCCTAGGTACTGTCAGATTTTTTTCGGCTACTAGGTTGTGGTAGACTGGAACCCGACCCCAACATAGTCGGAAAAAGGCTAGGCAGATAGATAATACGTACTGCCATTGAAATACCTACTAAAGCTGTGACATTCTGGCTACTCATAGGTTATTTGAGTTCGTAACACGTTACTTTCGAGTCGCTATTCAAAAGGGACGTCACTTTTGAATAGCTTCGCCGTCGTGTACGATGGGCCTAAGGAGAACTTACAGCGTGTTACCACAGACTTCGTCTCGTCAAGAATAAATACATGTTTAATGTAATATTACTTCGAAGTTATTGTTTTTCATTGTGATGTCGTACAAAAGCTGCCAAAAATCTGAGTTACTGAATTCGCACTGAAGAACTGCAACTGGACTGAAACAAGTCCAAAAAGAGTAACTTTTATTTTTCTTATTACTCAAGTGCTTCATCCGAATTCTATAGCAGTTAGTCCACATTTTTGGGACAAAGACGAAGGCAAATGAAGGCAAATTTTAACAAGAACGGATTTACTAACGTAAGTACCACATCTCAAACAGAAATTCGAAAACGTAACAAAGAAGGAAATACCAAATAAATGCTTTTTCATTTAGCGATCCCTTTGTGTGTGGGTTAAAAGCAAGCCACGATATATGGGAACATTAGGGAAAACAATGCGCCATTGTACTCTACGTGTTGTTGTATATCAAAACTTTGAATAAAACAGATTGACTGCTATTTTATCATTGGACTTTGTTTTCGCTGCCTATCGGTAAGTGGAGGACAATGCAATATGGCTGATATTATCCTGTCACATACGCTTGTTCAATTGAATGAATATTCCCGACTAACTATGTACTTGTTTACCGAAAAAAGTACCTAATCTCAGCGAGCATTATCTTTGTCATGGCCAAAGTTGTTGCCCTAGTGAGAATTGCAAATTGGATTAGTTTTTCGATGTTAATTAAAGAAAAGACAAAGTTTTATTAAGTTACTTCTCTTCTGGCATACGGAATTAGTTGGTCGTTGTCGAGATTATTAACAAAGATAAACAGTATCGTGATGAGGCGATGAAGGATTTCGGAATATTTTAGGTTCGGAGATACTCGGAATTGATCGTCAATTTACATTGTTTATGTTGGAATTAAAATTTGTTTCAATTTCCGGAATGAAAGTGTTGAACGGTAGCTCAGTTCATTAACCGTGAATGAATTCGAATTGATTTAAATTAAGCTACATAAGAGGTGAATATTTAAAATTAAATTTGTTTTAAAATGTATTGTAGATATTTCATAAGCTTACGCTTTTGAACTGGACATGCGTGTAACCACATCAATTTGGGGTACCGATACGTACAATTTCCACGTCGTTCAACCCAGAAAATCTCGTAATTTTATTTCGACTGTAACTCGGGTGCTTTTATCAACTGGATAAGTAGTGGTTTCAGTTTTAGTACAAACTATATTCGACACCACTCTCTTTTATGACTTTCACTGAATTAATGTACGTGTCAGCTTGCATTTTTCCGGCTTTTCTTTCATCATTCATAATCGTAAAAAAAACCTATACTTTGTTAATAAATTGAATTATGTTTTACTTTGTTCAAAATAATCATCTAATCTCAAAACCAATAATATTGTCGGTCACAGAACTCTATATTTACATTACCTTCTGAAAGCTATAATTTGATTTCGGTTGCAGTCAGGCCAACGAGGTTCATTCGACCCTGAATTTTGTCCAATTGGCTAGCTATCGATTGTAACTTGGCATTATGGACCGAAGCATTATCGTTTAGCTTTAATGGTTGTATCATAACGATCTTTTCTTTTCCCCATTAATGGACGATTTGTCTATGTTAATGTTTATGGCGATCGACTATGATACTTTTTATTTTGTTTTTTTTGTTGTTATGACAACCGGAAACGTATACAGATAGTTGGTGTACTTACTTACTATGTAAAGTTCACTCATACCACCACTTCGACCAGACAGGTGACGTGTCTGGCGGGCAACTGCCCGACGATTGATGCCGGGAAGATATACATATGTCGATCGCGCGACGTACTCTGTTCGAGCGGTACCTATTTAACATGTGGCGATATGCCGCCACAACTTTTTCGCTTTTTATCTCATTTAACACAGTCACTGGTCTTGGTAAATAGCGGACTTAATCCAAGGAGACCGTGCATTGGTACCTTTTAGGGATGGAAAACATACTTACTGTGACGTACCTACTACTTGCTTCGTGATTCTATTGTAATGCCTACAAAAAAAAATTTACTACTTCATATAGCGAATTTAAAGAAAAGAAAGAAAATACATTTGTTTAGCACAGACTTTAAGGCACACAACACAACGTAACTACAAAGTCAAAGTCAAAGTCAAATAATTTATTTCAAATAGGCACATATATGGCACTTTTGAACGTCAAACAAAGAAATAGAATTGATTCTAGTTGCCCCTTCCAAAAGGTAGTTTTCGTATGGAGAAGAATGGGCAAGAAACTCCACCGTTACTCTTTTAAAAATGTTTTACAATATTTTGTATACATTAATTATATAATTATATGTGAAGACGATGCACCTACCATAAGATTACTGTACCACAAAAGTTAAAAAGAATTATAAATGGAGTAATAATGAATAAATTAATTACCAGATACATGGTGCTCACATATTTACAAAGATTGTAAAAGTATACGATATTACAATAGTCCTAACATTGTTACAAGTAGTACTAATAAGTCAGTGCGTGAGTTTAAGTAATGACAGAGTGTAAAAGTCTATGACATACAAATAATAAATAAAAAATAAAAAACTAAATTAGCTATCAGTTTGATTTTGTCCAGACACTAAATCGTCCTATGGAGCAAGACCAGCATGTTTCCAAGCATTCTTATCTTGGATATAATCCTCTAATTTGTAATAAGCTTGTTTACAAAGTGTACTTTTTATATGAGTTTTAAATTTTCTTTCATTTAATTGCAATATATCACAAGGTATATTGTTATAGCATTTAACGCAGTACCCCATAAAAGATGTTTGTACTTTAGCTAATCTGAAAAATGGTTGATCTATTTTATCTTTATTTCTAGTATTAAAATTATGTCTATCACTTATTTTATTAAAAAGATTTAAGTTTTTTCTTACATACATAATATTCTCGTAAATGAATTGGCAAGGTACCGTCATGATATTAATCTTTTTAAATAGTTCCCTGAGAGATTCGCGGTGACATAGATTATAAATGGCTCTGACAGCTCTTTTTTGCAAAATAAAAATGGATTCAATATCAGCAGCCCGACCCCACAGTAAAATGCCATACGACATAATGCTGTGGAAGTAACTGAAATAGACCAAACGCGCGGTTTCTACATCTGTTAACTGTCTTATCTTTCTAACAGCATAAGCGGCCGAGCTTAACCGCCCCGCAAGAGATTTTATATGAGGTCCCCATTGTAATTTCTCGTCTAGCGTGATTCCCAAGAAAACTGTTTGATTAATAAACCCCAGTTTTTCTACATTACATTTACATTACATTTTGTTTTTGCAAATTTCATTTCATTTCTATTTCTATGAATGCATGAAGATGAAAATTGTACATTCTGTAGCTAGCCATGTAACCACAACAACTTACACCAACGCGGCAACGCTAACAAACAGCGTTTTTTTTTATTTCAGCCGCAAATAAAAGTATAAAATAAAATTAAGGCCACTAAAAATATTGTTTGTACCTACGCTCGGATATAGTACGTAATAAAAAATTCGGATGGTTGCAATAAAAATACTGGCTTTTTTTAGGGAATGTTGGCAGGGATGGCAGCACAACGGGGCTTGTCAATAGGGGGCTTCGCATACCCCACAGGTGTTCTGTAAGTGCAATCACCGCTCTTATTACAGTTGTAAATAAAGTATAAGTTCTTAAATTAAATCAGGGTTTTCTTTTTTATTCTTCCTTCTATTGTAAAGGACTGGCTTTGTAATGTTTTGAATTGCTAAAAAGGTTTCTTGAAGCACCGGTTGTTATCATTCATAATGTTTTACGTATTCGTTTTCCTGTCCATTGTATTTCTTGGTTTTCTTAGAGTCGCAGTCTGTTCATTAAAAAGTGTTTTTCTACTAGCCAGCTAATACTGCCAGGTCTTAATTCAGGTCAAAATATTGACTGTGAGTTGGCAAGAATATAGTTTATCAACTTTTAACCAACTGTAGCTATATTCCGCTCAACTGTCGATTGGCCTTCTAATGGTCGATAACAATTAAAATTCTATTGTGTCTCGTTAATGACAGTTGGAGGTTTATGCCAAATGTGGTTTCAGAAGTTAGCATTGATTTCAAATAGGTACTTTTAAACTAAGACAAATAAACGAAAACGGGGCTCATTCATATTATGTTATACTCGTACATTCGTCCCATTATACTTTATAATAGAAATGCCACAGTTCCCTTGTAAACAGTGCCTGCTTTCCTTACACATAAATATACGTCTTACTAAAACCCAACTAACCCAGAATTTTCCTCAAACACAAATTAATTATAAGAAAATTTTCAAGGAAATTTTGCCTCAAAAGAGATAGCGACTCGGCAACAAGATGACGCATGCAAAGTGTTAGTTAAAATCATGAGTGCCGCTAACTTTTACAAGATACTGCTAATTTTGCGCGCTGAGTTAGGTACTGAGCTGAATACTGTCGCAGTCTTAGACAGTGAACTTTATTGTTCACGGTTTCATAAGACATGGAGTGTCTATTTTATTTTACGAACTAGAAAATACATTTTTACACACCACAATTTAGTCACCAACATTTTCCGTTGAAAAATTAAGTTAATACTATTGAGATGGCACCTATATTATGAGTCATTACACAGATAGTAAATGAATGTTTAGAAATCCTGGTATTAGAAACAAGCAGAAATTTAAAAAATCTATATAAGTACCTACAAAATTTCACTTACGCACTTAGGCCCACGGCACCTGGGTTTTGTCCAAGTTCATCCGGAGACCAATGCGTAGATACAGAAAAATAAACAAGGCTGTCCAGGATCGCCTGCAAGTCATGCAGGGATTCCGTTAGTATTATGATGTCGTCTGCAAATGTTAAGTGTGAGATGTAATCGCCGTTGATATTAATGCCGCATCCATCCCATTTCAGCGAATTGAAACTCACCCTCCAATGTATTAGAGAACAATTTCGGGGAAATTACGCCCCCTTGTCTCACCCCTCGAACCAGGGGGATATGTTCAGTTCGCTGATCCTCAGTTTGGACGGTCATTGTCGCGTATTCATAAAGACATCTGAGGTCATGGATGTATCGCCAGTCGATTTGGCATCGCTGCAGAGACACCAAAACAGACCAGGTCTCGATAGAGTCAAAAGCCTTCTCATAGTCCACAAATGCAAGACATAATGGTCGATTATACTCTTCTGTATAATTTGACGCACTGTGTGGATGTGGTGATGTGATATATGGTGCTGTATCCTTCTAGAACAGTGTGCGAGTGGGAATATTATAAGCTGATTATGCTGTACCACTTAAAAATTCATCCTTAGTAGGTACATATTTCATTACTAGCTGCTTTCCGCGGTTTAACCCGCGTAAGTCTCGATCCCGTGGAAATATCGGGATAAAAAGTATCCTATGTGTTAATCCAGGTTATAAACGATTTGTTTGTCAAATTTCATCTAAATCCATGCAGCCGTTTTTACGTGAAAGAGTAACAAACATCCATCCATCCATCCATACTTACAAACTTTCGCGTTTATAATATTAGTTAGATTAGATGTCGATCTATCTTGTGTCAAGTCATCCTTAACAAACAAGTTCTTTAATTTTTATGAATATTCGTCTTTCTTATAAATCTTCAAAGCGTTTAGCATTCCTTTATTTTATGGGACCAAAAATACCTAGGTGTCTCACGTTTCAAAAATCAGGTTTTATTTCTAAAATACGACACAAACAGCCACAAACAAAATAAAATGAGGACGGTATTGTTGCCCCAAGTTGAAATATGATCTCGAGTACAATAAAAAACTTCGAAAAATGTACAGTTGCTTTCAAATTCTTCTTCGTAATCTGTCAATCTTGGGCGACAACCTATATTTGCGTAGTCCTTCGACAATCGACAATGTTAAGATTTATAACGGATATTAAAAAGCGGTTATGTAAAAATATTATGATTAAGGTTTTTTTCTGGTGTTAGCTGGATAGTAAAAAATTGTTGGGTGGATAGATCAGATCAATGACTCAAAAACGTATAATAGGTATCTATATCTTAATCTTAGGAACTTATATAAACGAGTTCCACTTTCGAAGAATTTTCCAATGTCTGAATAAAACTGATAATTAAAAAAGTAAAAGTTTTTTTTTTAGGAACGTCCTAAAATTCTCTACATTTTGAACCTAGTATCAATCATTCAACGTTTAATGGCACATCTTAAATGCAATGTAGGTACGTGACGTGGAAGAAATGAATTGTGCAATACGCCATTATACTTAAATACACGCCATGCAGTGTCAGGTTGTGAATAATGTAGTCCGAAAGGGATACCGGGACCTTGGCAACAGGCAACTGAAGGAACACGGGTGGGTTTTAGTCAGTAAAAGTCTGACACGCCCTTCCGCTCCGCCCAGAGCGGGAGAGGTCATTTGATGATTTCCCAACATCAAAAAAAAAAAAAAAACATTTTGAATGTAAATTGCGGGGATATGTGAAGTACCTTAACTTACCACACAAGGTATCAAATATCCTACATTTGATACCTTGTGTGGTTAAAGTACTTTTTACTTGCACCGTGCAAGCTGTTGTTCAAGTAGCTTAGAACATAATAAGGTGTAGACTACATGAACGAACTTATACGTATGATATTTAATCTTCCTAAACAAATTGACCAAAGAAAAACTGTTGCTGATTGGATTATGTAGTGAAAACTTTACCCTTACCGTCCATAAATAAGAAAGTAGTTCTATCACGGACAGTTATTGCCCTATCTCCTTTCGTCGATACATTATCATCCTGAGTGAATTTGTAGGTATACTCGTATAATAGTATTGTAAAGTATGTAAGAGGACTGCTCCTCAAAAATAATAACATAACGCCTCGTGCAGACTAACAAAACAATTTCTAAGAAAACTTCACAGTATAGCAATCAACAGTGTCTCTGTCACACTGTCGCGTCGCACCAGTCTGCAGGAGGCTTTAAACGATCGTTTTTATTACCGAAGTCAATAATATTTTTTCGTCTTTAGACACAAAATTGGTCCTTTAGAAATCTTAGGCAGATTATTTTATTCTGGGACAAAACTAAGGAGTACATTTGATTGTCGGTAAATACACACGAGTCTTTACAAAAACCGCCCACTACCTAATATAGGAATAGGGCCATAGTGTTTGTTACCCCAGTTTCTCTAACTGCGGTAATGCGTAAGACTATCAATCAATTAATTTAAGTCATCACCAATTACACGATTTAATTGCTTGTCTGTATAAACGGTGGCCCGATCAAAGCGTTCAATTATATTGGATGAGTAACCAATTTACACCTCCTTCGTCCATTATTAATAGTTAGACATCGAAGTCACACAGGGACATCTTATTAACACTAATAATGGGGAAGCCTTGCATGTTGTCCAATTCAGAAGGATACATGTTCCCTTGGTTACCGAGTCAAAATTGTAGGTAAATAAAATTTTATTTACCTTACAATTTAAGTTGGTAGTCAAAATATGAAGCATATTTTATGATGGGTGATCACCCATCATAAAATATTACAACTGTTCTTTGACTGTTGTATGAACATAATGTGACAATTAAATTCCCTGGCTATACATAAACACGATTCATCTTTCTTTCTTTCATAAGTATGTGTACAACACTAATATAAGTTAAAAAAATGCGGAAACATTTCGCCATGAATTTGGGAATTATTCTCGAAAATTCTACGTTTCCTTTTCGGGATCAGCAATGGTAGCCACCGCAAACCGCCAAGCGATAACAATAGAGGTGTCCCCTGAAAAGTTAAGCTGTCTTCAAGCCGGCAAGTGAAAATGAAAAATGGGAAGCTTAGGCAAAGAATCCGCGAAAGGAATGAGAATTGTAGCGTTGGCAGAGTTTGGATGCTCACTACACTTCTATCTTTTAAGTGTATTCTTAGTAGATTATCTTTTTTGCCCACTTTTGTATCTATTCTTTGTAGATTATCTTTTTGTTTTTACAAGCAATATTTTAACTTTTTCTATGTCAATTTAAACAACAATATACTAGGTTTGAATCCAATTTACGATAGTATACTGTTTTTTTTATCCCGAAAAAAAAAAAACTAAAAGAATGTACAACATAAAATAGTAGCAGTACGTAAGTGTATCTCGAAAGAACCAGCTGTCGCGTTCGGAGCTTGTGAACGAAAGTTTTACAACAACATTTCAATCTGAAATTTACAGACTCAGTGTTACGAGGTGTTAAGTTTCAAAGGTTCAACAACTACTTATTTGGATAAAGCGGCAAAGAACCGAAGTGGATGAGGTATGTAGATAAGTTGCAAGCAAAAAAAATAATTGGCCATTTTGAGTGTGAAAAACACGATACCACATTATCATGATTTTCTTGTTTTCCCTACTCCTTGCCTATCTAAATGGTCAAAAATCGTGCAATTAAGATCATATTATATGGTCATCCTGTTTCTCAAATAATACTAGGATCGATAGAAAAGTTTATTATTCATAATTTTTATCCTTGACTGTCTTATTTTGACCATTGATTTTGTTTCAGTATCGAAGTACTTTAAAGCGGCTTGCGGCAGGAGTCCGCAGGAGTAAATAGGTAGAAATCGTCACGTAACGAAAAAGCGTTACGCCTCCTCCATGCGACTTTCTCTCTCAAAGTGAAAGTGTGAATTTGGTCAAAATGAAAATCCATGATGGCGGCTGCGAAAATTTTCAAATTTATCATTATGGGTTTTTATGGTTTTCGACAGTGTTAAAGCCGATACTGAAGTCAAAATGAAAATCCAAGATGGCGGCTGCGAAAATTTTCATTTTTGGGTATTGGTTTAATGGTTTTCGATATTGCTAAAGCCGTTTTAAGTCAAAATTAAAATCCAAGATGGTGGCTGCGATAATTTTGTTTTTGTTTTAACATCATACGTGAGAAGAAATTTCTTTCCTCACGGCACACGCTTTTATTTTTATTATTTTATGAAAAATAATTGCCCCAACACATAAACAACTGCCCTCGCCCCATCCATCACTCACCATCCCTATTTATTCGGTCCTCTGTCACTACCTACAAATAAATTCGCGGCCTTTTTCCCCCAAGACGTATGGTATCCCCTTGTTTTACAGTATACGGTTACTATTTGCGTGAATTGCTACTTATGGTCAGTTGTTACGTAACACAGACAAACGTTTATTGCCTTTTTATTGTTGTTAAACTGTATTCTCGGGAAAACTGCTGTGATTCTTTCTTCAATTGCTGGACATAGCTTTGTTAGGATAAAGTGGTTGTTTTCAGCTTAACAGTTTCAGTTTATGAGTATTTTATTGCTGAAAACTTTCTGACTGAAAATTTTATTGCTGAAAAAGTTCCTGGTTTTTTTTTATGTTAATCTACACTGTTCCACTGCTGATCAAAGGCGAAAACAAATCCTTCCAAGCATCCTTTTCCAGGGCCACCTCGATCTAGCCCTTGCGGTACGCATCTAGATCACCTCGCCATCTATTCCTGGGCCGGCCTAGTGATATTTTTAATTAAGAAGAAGATTTTTCATTAAATAAGTCTTTCATTTTCGGGGCTGACTTCACCAAATGCCTATTTCAGGCTACTTTAAATAAATGTTTCTTGAATTATTTGCCAAAACAATTAAATACTACTATTATAACATTGTAGCGTAGAAAGTGTTTTGCAGAACATAATTGGTGTAAAAAGATGCTTAATGAAGCCGAAAGTCACTTGTTATTCCCGTCATTCTGATATTTGTTTTGTTCTGAAGGTCCTGGGAACCTTCTGGTTACGGAGATATTGAAGGTCAAAGTTCCTTTTTCAGACGGTTTTTAATAAAAACAAGTCTTGAATGTAAATACCCCCACATGCCTGAACCGTAACCGTTGCATGCACCCATACACAATGTTTTGCGTTTGTTACGTTGCGCACTACCGTAAACAGCGATTTTTTCACACCAAAAATAAAAATAATTTCCCAGCAATTATTTTATGCAATGTTACCTAATTTGATGTACAGATTACGTAGTTGACGGCTATGTGATAGATCTTTTTACACCCTGTATATCTATGAACAGTCATTGATGTTCATAACTACACATTAAATAATGAAGAAGCCAGCGTAAATTCTGTCTGCAACTATTTGCCGTTGAAACAATTGTCACGGAAGATTAAAGCGACACTGCCTACATTGTGCATTGCATTTAAATGTTATGATATTCTGTTTGAAAGAATAGTATATTTTGAAAGTCAAAAAGCGTGGCGATAAATGATTGTGGATGGGAGCCATGGAAAATTACAGGCAGGTATTATTCGTTACCACACTGAACAATGTTAAGGCTTCATTAATTAAAAATACTAGTAAGTTCATGCCCTAGTATTTAAAAACAATTTATATTACAACGTGAATTTAAAATAATTTTAACCTAAGTGATTTTTTGTCTCAATACGATTATGTAAAAGCGAAGCAAAAACAGTTAAATGTTTTTCAAAAAATATTATTATATAGGAATCAATGACTATAAAATTTTACGGCAGACAGGTAAAATTTTCAACAAAAAATTAGATTATAAAACTTCACAAAGTTTGTCCATCCTTTTTCAACACGAGCTGATGAAAACCCCCAAAAGGTGAAGTTTCAAAGGAAAACGGAAAATAAATGTTGTATGGGTCATGGAAAATTAATTTTACATGCTCAACTTAATCAAAATGGCCGATGCTTCAAGCAATACTGAAGTACCCTTCATCCCTTGTTTACTTAGCATTCTCTCTAGACAATTGTTTTAATTAGAGGCCGTCTACGCGAGGTATAATTTGGTAACTGAAGTTTCATAATTTTAATTATAATTGTATTTATTTAAGTGGTATATGGAAGTCTTTGAAAGAGATCTTTGCTTAGCTGTGGGACAGGATAGGTTGAAATAAAAAGGCAGTGAGTATACAATTATAATGTGGTATGACAGGAGTTCGATTTTTAATATTTAACAAATTGGTTTCTATCGTAGGTAAAGGTTTGTTTTTCACCGCTCATTTATTTATTTAATACACAAATGTACAGAGGCGGACTTAATGCCTCTACCAGACAACCTCATCGAAATAGAACATTTACTCTATTCCTAGAGCTGACCATTTTACCGATTTCAAAATATTAAAAGAAGAAAGAACACTAAAACGTGAGTTTTAGGATAATAACTATTAGGAACTTACTGCACTATCTCCCTTATCTGCCTTATCTCTGTAAATTCTATATACCAATTGGTATAAACTGCCGTTTGAACTTCAGCTAGAATTGACCGTCACGTCATTTTAGTCGCCTGAACAGTCACATAGTGCTGCCAGCTAAATTGCTTTTGTGATAATTATTGTTCCATAAGATGTGTGCAGCCAGCTATTATTGCCTATGTATGCTGTTACTATCCCTTTATTGGTACATTTCGTGCTACTATTAGTTAGTGCTGAAAACTTTTTCAAAAATGACTGGACGAATAAACTGTCAGGATAGGAAGGGGAGAAAGAAATTAAAATGTGTAATTTCCTGTTCGCCTTCATTCACTTGAATCATGAATTTTTATGCTTCAGGGCGTTTTAATAATTTTATCAAAGGGATTTGTGATAAAAATAATGCAAAAAGTTCGGGTTAATGACATTTTTAAGTCCAAGAATAATTTGACACAGGATAATATTAACATTTATTTGGGGACAAGTAATCTATTTTTAGGAAATAAAAAGATAGAGACGAAAGTTCTGATTGGAAATCTGGAGAGTATGTTGTTTGATTCCAGGATTTTACGACCGCTCCTGAAGATAACTTTAAAATACTCCCGAAGATTGTCAACGACTATATTAAACTGCTGACTACGAAAATTTCGTTTCAAAATAAGTATTTGGTACTAATATTTTACGTGTTGTCTTAATGAGATAAAAATATCTACTGCTTCGCAAACAAAACATAAATGGAAAAAGAGACAAATAAAGAAGGAGAAACGTAAATCTAGCTGAAATAATGTTTCTAGCTCGTAATTTAGCGTAGCTTACTAGCAACAAAGTCTAAGTAAAACAAAATTCTTGAAACAAAATTGTTACTATTCCCTCAAAAATACATAGAGACGTACTTACTTGTCTCACTCGAAACCCGGCTTACCTTGTTACAAAGATACGCGGGAACATACATAGAAATGTCTTTCTTTAAAAAGCTTTTTCTTTTTTGAGGCAAATTATCTGCACTTAATTACATATGAAGTAGATTTGAGGAGCCAGTGAAGGGAACGGAGCGTGACCTAAGAAAATGTACTGAAGTTTACACGGCCCTTACATTATGCTAAGTACACTCATTTTTAGGTTAGTGTTGGCGAGCTCTTAACATTACCTACAGGATTTAGAGCAGTTTATTACTTAGCCCGTACGTAGGTATAGTTTTATGAACCCTATTACCAAACTATTACGTACCCACTTAAGGAGCCCACTATGGCTTGGTACTATTACACTCGGTTGGTCCATTGACAGCTATCAAAACTCTATAAATAAGAAAAAAAATAGTTTAATTAAAGTAACCAGTAGTAGTAGTAGTTATTTATCACAACTTTTTTCGTCGTTTAAAAATATATTTATAAGACCAGCTGTTTCCCACACCTTCGTCTACGAAGCAGTAAAAGTAACCTTATCCATGTGCCAAAAATCCAAATCCGTTCAGCCGTTTTAGCATGAAAGCGTAACAAACAAACTAACTTTCGCATTTATAACATTAGTTAGGATTAGAAAAGTGTCTTCCCTTTAACTCAGTGATCTGTGTTAAGCATAACGCAATGAGAAATACTTCGTAGAAATATTTCAAATTCTAGCGTACTAATCTTTCCTACTTCGGCTTAAAATGAGCTTAGAATTAGTAAGAGCATTTCTGGCCGTAACTAAAAGGGTAGCAAGGTCATGTCTAACTAAATAGCTGACATCTTAAATGAACGACAAACAAATTAGCCTACAGTGGATTATAAACTTCTCCGCTAAATACAACGCTGTACTTACCATCATAGTTTAAAAATAACATAAACAAAAAAAAAACTGGAAATGCGATTTAAAAAAGTAATTGGCTGAAAGTAAATACGCATCCCTTTTCCTGTCATGGTTAAAATAAATATAAAATCTCCTTCAAAATGAAAAGGCTTCTTGTTTTAAAACATCTTCACTAAGACCCTTGATGGGCAGCTACAAAAATCAAAGGAAAAAATAATTACTTGTGCTAAAAATTACGTGTATATAAATAGGAAACTTCCGTTTACTTTACTTATTATTCAAATGACGTCCCAGCCGTCTCGCTACAACGTCACGTGCATTCAATCTTGGCCCGTGTACAATGCTTGGTACGTACGAGATGGATACGTTATCCTACATAATACGCCCGAAATGTACTGTAACGTAACACAACGCTTGATAACTGCGAAGGATTACGCCAAGGTTTACTATCGCACATTCCCAGTTTACCTAAGAAGATTATAGAGTTATGGTTGCCTACTGTTACTTGAATCTTTATAGGTAGGTATGAAGAACCACGAGACAGGCATGTCTAAACTATGGATGAACTTAAATCATTCAATAACACATTGAATACATCCAACGTTAAAAATAACTCATAACGAGCAAAGTTTATAAAAAATGAATGAGGTTTTAATTCCATTAAACGCTATCCTTTTACATAAAACAACGGAAACCTAATAATCGCGTGCTAAAATTAATCGCAGCTCCATAAACATGAAGACAGAGTTCCACAGCTGAAGACGTTTTGACACTCATTATACAAACCGAAAGGATTTCACCAGAAGACTCCTAATGTTACCAGTTATTGCAAGTTCAAGTTGTACGCAGTGTATGGCATCCACGGTCCAAAGTGACGTATACGTCAGTGCGCTCCCGTCCGCTCCTTATTCAGTACCACGCAGCCTCTTGCCGAGGTAACATCGTTCCGCGGTACATACACACCCCTATTATAATTCGCCTCGTTCGACCGAACATTGTCGTGTGGAGTGCAGTGAATAAACGTGGTAGTGTTCTTCGAATGTTATGGTCGC
This sequence comes from Lithophane socia, assembly GCA_947522985.1. Taxonomy (NCBI): domain Eukaryota; kingdom Metazoa; phylum Arthropoda; class Insecta; order Lepidoptera; family Noctuidae; genus Lithophane; species Lithophane socia. The sequence goes on from OX383267.1 coordinate 8,212,110, forward strand.
CTGGTACCGGATTGGACTTATGTTTTTAAATGAAAAATGTAAGTACTGTATTAATGTTTATTTTTATTTTTTAGATTTTTTTTAATTGAGGCTGTCAATTTTATTTATCGTAATTAATTTCGTTATAATTGTTTAAACATAAAACATTGTGATTATAGGACCTACCTAACGTAACATACATAGGAATACAAATATATATTTACGTAATTAAATCCATGTCTTAATTACTTCTTAGCTACCTAATTAATTATCGGCCATTAAAAGATTTACAGATTCCGTTTTAATGTAAGTATGGACTAATTATTCTCATATCCCAAATAATAATCTTTAGCAGGAAAAAAAAACTCCTGGACCTTACGTCTTCTTTACCTTACGACGAAATATTATCTGTACTTCGACACTTTTCCCTCTTGAAAGAAGAACCAATCATCTACATTGAAAAGTCATTCATTATGAGAAAAGATCTTATTCATATGATAGCGGATTTCTCATAACTCGTCAATAAAATTGCCAGTGATTAAAAATCTTTTAAAGCCATTGCGATTATAAAACACGATGACTGACAGTTTTATTACCAGTCTAGAAGTCATGACAGTGAGTTTTCAATCTCATTGGCCCAGAAAATACCCTAAAATAAATTTCCAAGAAAATAAAACTATAGTTCTAAGAAAAAGCAGATTTCAACCGATCGGTAATAAACCCTCAAAGTCATATGAACCGTATATCAAACTAAAATAGCTTTCGCTCACTGCGAAAATATTTTTTACCCTTTTCAAGGAAAAAGCTTCAAGCGTGAGGAGCTCCTAATGGGTACCAGCTAAGCAATAAGAAATCGAAGAAGATAATGTATTTTTGATTTAAAATTATATTAATTATCTTAGAGATTAATTTTATGTGAACAGAAAGCCGTTCAGCCGTTCCACTGATATATGGATATAATGACAGGTTACAGGGGTCAAACTTGTCAAACACATTTTCTCATAATTTAACACCAATTCACAAAATTTTATAGACATTTCTTTGCTGTAAGTAGATATCCTAAGTTTTCCGAGTATGTTTGTTGTTCATGATGTTGTCATTATGTGTCGTCATCTTCTGACTTTCTGTTCGCTACTAGATTATAAGCTTTATATTTACCCCATGGAACTGCATTATCATTATTTATTGTTATAATAATGCTCTATGTGCATCTTTATCTAGGGAAAATGACATTATTTTCTTAGGCGTTGAATGCAGTATGTTTAAAATAATACCTACTCTACGTATTTCGGGGTCCTGCTTTTCTACTAAAACAATAATTATTTGATATCGTGTAATATTTATCATCTACAGGTTTATAAATCTATAGACACTATAACACGATCATTCCCTTTTATAATATTTGACCTTGAAAGGACATTGACACAACCGGGGCAACTCGGAATGTTATAATGTATCCAAAGCTATAATAATGCCATCGTTACACAAGTGGGCATTATCTATCATTAATCTTTCTGACATTGTGTCATCATGACAATATGCTATTACTTACATTATGATTTTGTTTAGTTAACTGTGGTTTTGAGTGTTTATATCACTAATAATTAAGATTCAAAACTATAAAGCACTTACCTATTTGTTTTTCATTCGTAGGAATATGGTTCGATTCTCTTGCCTCTGAAGAAACCAGTATTTATTTAGAAACTTTGTGCATAAAAAAAAACCCGTATGTCGGTGTCAATAAAAATCGCTGATGCTTCACATATCCTTATAATAGTCCAGGTTACAGACGTATTACGACTCATTGTCAGAGTTTACTCTTCAACCTGGGTACTAAGCCTAGCCTAAGTATAGTCATCTTAGGTTTTAATTGGCAGGTAGATATCAGGACCACTGCTTGGTTTCTTATGAAGGTGATTAGTCAAAAACGAGCTGAAGGTAAAGATTATGGGCGAATTTGACCAATGATACTGATCGTGACCAGGACGTCTAAACCGCATTTAAGAACCGTGAGACACTGGCAGATCTTGAATGCGGTCAATGTGCCGATCGCGTTCCGTTTGATTGGTGAAATTCACCCTAGACTGGTTCCTACTCTAAAAATTTTACTTTAAATTTCTTTTCGGATAGTACAAAATACATTCACAGCTGAATAAACCAAATAATATTCTCACCAAATACACACGGTAAGTAAACTTCAGTGCAAAGTCCTTCATAAAAATACGAAAATTCTTTTACACAGTGTTGTTAGCGAGGCTTTACTGTCAAGATCCGCTTTTAGTATGGCAGGGAGACAAGACTTCTGTGGATTTAAACTTTGTTACAAAAATTGTTAACCCTTCAGCCTTTTTTTGTCACCTGAAATGTTTGTTTATTTTATGAAGCAACGTTTACAAAACAAGTGTTACAATGAAGAATATTTTTTTGAGGTTTCTGTTTCGGTTATTTTACACAGCCGGTCTAAAAAAGATGGTAACCCTTTTTTGTTTTTTTACACGGTTTTAAGTTTTTGTGCTTTAAAATGTTGTCCCATATACATCGGCTTCGTGTGACTGGTGACGTTTTTCACTTATATAGGGTTTGTACTTTTCTTACGTTAATAAATTGGTTTGTTCTATTTCATTTTTCATAGAAATGTCACTTTTGTGGCATAACTGCGTAACATCTATCAATCAAAATATTTTGATATAATATATTTTGAGATATATCTTTTTGCTATCTATATATCAATCAAAATGTTGATATATTTTGAGATATATCTTTTTTGCTATCTAGTATAATTAGTATAATATACACAACTCTCCGGCCTCCAACTTTCCTAGTACGACGAAACTTATGGATGACGTACGCACTTTACCACAATATAAAACACTAGCATTAAAACTAGACTTTTACCGAACTTCAACAAAATACTTACGAAATCCTATATTCTCGACCTAGTTGTGCAACTCCTTCCTTTTATTCAATACCTACTACCACACTCACACTACTACTTATAACTTATGCGGTAGATCCAACATAGGTAGGTACTTGGTACTTTTTGGAACCAACACTTTCGTTAATCTAGTATTATCTTGGTATGAATCGAGCTGCCAGTGTATCAGGCTTAAAATGATTTTATTGGCCACTTATATATGAAATATGTCAAGATTTACGAGGTCTCTAATAACTTCGTTCTAGATTTCGATCGTTGTATTCTTAGTAGTGTATCGATTTATAAGGCTATCTATCGTGTGATATTCGAGCTTAAAATTGGAAACCGAAGTAGCAATTTTACATTAGTATTGTATGAAAAAGTACATTGCTGATGAGAATTCTGAATTTCTTTGTAGTTTATTTTGCTTTCTTTCGGGTTTGACCACGGTATTGATGTGCTTTCGGTCTGTGAAAATGGGTAAAGTAAAAATAAAAATTGATTTGTACTATATTGGTGGACCGATAAAATAGTTATCAATTAACTATCCATTGATTACTAATGATTGCTTAGACACGTACCTACCTTAGTATTCTCTACTAATGGATTATTCATTATCGTTTTAGTCCCACGTAATTCTACAACTAATCCGCGTTCCCCGAAGAGGATTTTAACCCTTAAAGAGAACCTAGTATTAGTATTTTACGAAGCACAAACTAGCGCAGAGATTGTGTTAAATAATACTTAACCCCACTACACCACAGGATTTTCACCCACAAGGCCAGATTCCGTCTTCACATAGCCAATATTCCATTTCTACGAACAAAACAGTTTGCCTTATCATTCATTAAAGGACTGCTCACAAGGGGAATTCGTTGCGGCTAGAACGCTGGAATTATTTTCAAGAAAAGGTGAATAGGCATCTTTTAGATATGCGCTAGTATTAAGAGCACGTCTTGGATTACTATCAGCTGAATACAATGTCTCCGATAGGCTTTATAGAGAAATGCTGTCTTATACCAACAATGCGCTGATTTGAGATAGCGATATATATAGCGTGAGGTTGTAGCTGTTTATCCCGATAAATTGCCAATTTTTCTCCAGGCTGCCGTTGACAGCTTCCTTGAAAAAACCCAAGTAAATCTTTACTTGACAAAGTGTAATGAAGTTTGAGCGACTTACTGATACAATTGCGGCCACTTAGTCTAGATAGACTACAGTAATCAAGACAAATTTTGATTGGAAGTACAGCCGACATTTTCATCAATCAATCAGAGTCTAGACCTATTTGTTAAGACTGAGTTCTAATTGAGGGTGAAACCTCAACCTAGTAATCAAACTCCACTTTGTGTGTCAAGCAGTATGGATAAAATGTTATCGAATATAATAACAGACATTGTCACGCTATGATTGAATTGAAAAATGCCAATGGATATTGAAGCCGGTTACTAACCTAGAACTAATCACACATTTTTGTTTCACAGTCGATTTTATCCGTAAAAATGAAAACCTTTAATATTTCCGTAAAGTATACCTGTGAAGAAAACTTTGCCGGACGATTCCGCGATTTATTTAACTTTTTACAGCCTGCAATTGTGCAGCCTTCTAGCACTTTGCAGCGCTTGCTGAGTCCATGCGAAAGCTCAAGTGCTGTAAAGTAGCAGTCCCACGTCAGTAGAACTTTTATTTCAATAATATAACTATGTTCGTTTACTAGGAGACGTAGGGTAGGTACTTAATAAGTAGTTGGTACAAACGGTTGTAGGTAATTGTCATAATTAGCCACCACCACGCTTAGTTAAACGGTTGTATACAGTGTTGTTGACTCTGGTTTCTATGTAAATTCTTATTGGCTGTAATTATTTCATAAACGGACTGCAGGAGACTAGAGGAGTCTCTCCAGGATCTTGGTATCAATAAAACACGTCATCATCATCATTTCAGCCGAAAGACGTCCACTGCTCCCCCAAACATCGCCATTTCGACCGATTCTGTGCTACTCGCATCCAACGGATTCTTGCGGCCAAAACAAACACGTATTGAGTAGTGATTATCTCGTATTAATTCCTAGAAATAAAACTTCTTATTGCATCCAGACGGGAACTGCTATCAGCTACCCGAACTGACTGTCGAATTTTTAATATTTTAATTTAAACTATCCGCCGCTGCTTCGCACGGGTGCAATGGTGTCAAAACATAGAGATTTTTTTCTGTATATATGTTAAATATTAATTTATTATATACATAAACCTTCCGGCACAGAAGCTCTAAATATGAAATAGTGTTCATGTACATAATATAGGATGGCGATCTAGTCACAAAGAACAAATTCCTATACAGCAGTGTAGACAGACTATTTTGATGCATGTATGTTGTTTGTTACGTGTGATGCGACTTTTAGAAATATTTAGTCACCTTTTCGAGACTCGTGTGTCGTTAGTTTTTAGGTTGCGGGAGCACCAAATACTGCACTTAGTATGAGGCTAAATACTTATTATAACTGGTGTAAATTATACGGACATTACGTTTATGGGATGTCCGAAGACAAAACAACTTGAAAATGTGTTTATGAAAATTTTAGAGGGATGTCGTATTTAAGCCGACGGCTGAACTACTAACATAATATAGAGGCTAAGTAATACGCATACAGTTGATTTGAAGTCCTCGCAAAGTTATTTTCCAGTTAGCAAAATGAAGAGAAAAAGACTTTAACGTGTAAAATGAAGTGCATTTTGCAGCACAAACATATTTAACTCAACGTGAGCTCGCTCTCTCGAGAATTAATGTGTTGTAACCCTATTATATACAGCATGTTTTTAATTTTCAAACGCACCAGCCGCAGAAATATAAGGAATAAGCCCGACCCAGTATTTTCTATACATTTTTTGCCAAGTCTGGTGGCAGATAACCGAGTCTTGCTTATTACGTAGCTTTAAGTAGATGTGCTTTTTGTGAACTAGTTTCTGACCCACTTCAACCTCCGTGACGTAAATCGAAAATGAAATTTTATTCACGAAGCTGCGATGTTATGAAATTATACGAGTATTACAAACACCTATTTGATGCTGACGTTATTGAGAACCTTTTTGCTCAAACACTGAACAAAAAAGCTAGTGGTTTTATAAACGTCATGTTATTTCGTATGGAGATTATTTTACTTCTATATTTTTAGTAGGTATCTCAAACAAATCACAAGTATAATTTAACACTAACTTAATTAACTATTACATTACTATTGGAATCCTAACTAATATTAATTAAAACTAACTATACAAATAAACTAATATCTAAAATATGGCGTCAAAAAATTCCTCCGCATCATATTTAAATAAAAATCCTTGTAACACACATGTAGGTATCTCGGAAAAACATCTTGTTTTTCCGCGGCTATTCTTGGGAATATTATAATTAATGACGTGTCAACAACAAAACTAGTGATTATTTTTATTCATGTATTACCAGGAAACTGTAAATCTGTTATGAAACAGTAGTAATAAACATTAAATATGTAAACCACAAACAGTGGCAGTGTTCCAAAAATTACATACCTATTTGAGAGGATAGTCATAGTCATTATTTTCAGCAAACAAATAAACTGATACGATTCATGCATAGTGCGGGAGTTACGACAATAGCTATAGTTATTATAAAATATAATGCTTTTAAAGCTCAAAAAATATAACATAACATCACGCTTGTAATCCTCGAAGGGTTAGGCAGAGGAGTACCTGTACACCCACATTTCACCAGTAATGTTAAAGTCCCATGTAATAGGGGTGAGCCTATTTGCCATCAATCGCGTACAAAATGAGCGTATGAGCAGTGGTGGCCCAGTGGTAACGGCCGCGACTTACGAGTTGTAGGTCATAGGTTCGAACCCCGACAGGCGCTTTACTTTGTGTAAATAATTTCATCACCACTGCTCCCAAAACGGTGAAGGAAAACATCGTGAGGAAACCGGCATGTCTTAGAACCAAAAATTCGAAGACATGTGACATCTACCAACCCGCACTGGGCCCGCGTGGTGGATTACGGCCCACTCCCTCTCATAGAGAGGAGGCCTGTGTCCCAGCAGTGGGAACATTATAGGCTGATTATGTGTTATGTGCGTACAAAATCACGACTAGAAATTCCTGATAGAAAAATCCAATAACACTTTGCCCGACCTGGGAACTGAACCCAGGGCCTCATTCTTAGCAGGAGCGACTTTACGACAACTAGAACACTTAACATGTACAATGAAAAACTATAGGTATTATAGTGAACACCAAATGTCGTGGAGTTTTGGTTTTTATGAGATGAAAGCAGTCAAACCAATATTTTATTAAAAATAAATAAACGTAAAAACCTGATTCAAATAGACATTTTAACATTCGTTAGATACACATTTTCTACCAAAATACAATATCTACATAAGAAAATTATCAATCTACAAGCATTTTAATACAAATAAATGTACCTATTTTTCTCCGAGCTATTTACTATGGTGCATTTAATTTTGTAGTGTGTTAGGTACTTATTTAAATGGAATAATTAATCAAAGGCTTAGCAAAAGTAAAACAAGGCCCCGTTTCATTTCATAATTGAATAGTTTGAATATTTACGGTTAAAAAATCTGTTCTGGTATTTTCCTCGTAGTTTCATGAATAAAAATTAATATTTAAACGTACAAGAGGAAGTGATTTACATTTTAACTTTAGAAATAGTAAATTCTCGTAAGTTTTTTTACAAACAAAAACATGTTCGTATATCCAAATCTAAAATACCCCACATTTGCCCCTTGGGGGTCATTAGTTCCAAGCCAGTAAATTTGTACCCCACTGAAAATTTATTAGGAAAAACAAATTAGGATTAAAAACTGGGACTTTAATCCTAATTTGTTTTTCCTGATAAATAACGTATAAAAGGTGTGCTACGCTTTTTCGTAGCAAAGCTCTACGAACTTTGTAGAGCTACGAAAAAGCGTAACACATATTATTTTAAATGCATTTGCTGTGGTGTTTTCCTGATTTAAGTATGTCTAGCTACATTAGGTTTAGTTTCAGTGTTTGTAGTAGGTAGGTATCTAGAGATATGAGAATTGAGACGCCTTCATTATTAACTGTCAGGTGAGAATTTCTGACTGACCGACTCCTTGACAATTCAAAAGTGCCTGTAAATGGTTTAATTGAATATTGAGTTTAAGTTAGCGCAACCGTTGATGAGAAATTATTGCCGCAAGAATAAATTCAATGAGGCCCTGCAAAAAAAAATAGAATATGTATTCAACCTACGTAGGTATTTGTTATGTATCCCAAGCACCTTTACCAATAGCTATAAAAATAAACTTCATTACTCCACTGTCGTAAAACTTGAAGCACATAATACTTGCTAATACACTGTTAACGTCCCACATTACAAGCTGATACAGAATCTTTTAGATCGACACACGTCGCCTTCAAAGACAGGCCTATAAAAATGATAAATTATTCTTAATATAATGTTTGAGGGAGTGCTGATGTCACATGGACTAGGAGATAAAAGTCTAAGGCGCAAAAACAACGGACAGATTGCCCTTTGCCTTTTGCTCATCTGAGGCGAATGACTGCCAAGAAGCGACGATACTTGCATCCCTTGTTGATTTCCCTTGGTTTGCACTTTGTGTCATATTGTGCATAGTGTCCATGCAATTTCCTTGGACGTTGTTCGAGTCCTGTCGTCTCCGTGTTGTAAAAAGTGTTTTTTTTACTCAAGTCTTTTACTAAATTATTATTATGTATCTTCAATATGTGAATATGACGTGGTTGTTTAAGTAGCAATAAAGCATAATTTCCTCTCATTCCTTAAAAAATCCTTCACATTACAAATAGAAGGAAAAAGGTGTGATTTTTTGCTGGACACCACACTTTCTTTTAAATAAGCACATGGCTCCTAAGAGCAGGAAGACATTATGTAAGGCCCATAAAAATGATATAGTATTATTAATCTGAGGACACGGTAGTACCCGCTGAGCTGAGGCAAAGAAACGAGAAGGTAAAATTACCGTAGCTTTCTTGAAGAGATGTAATGATTCTAGAGTACCTATTAATGTTCAACAAAACAAAGGTCTTAGTCGAAAAGTTTTATTCCAAGGCTTATACTATATCATTAACACATAGTAAAATCAGTAGAAGTGTAATCGATGCTTTGTGATATTTCCTAATAATATTGGCTTTCTTATAATGTTGTTCGTATTTACTCTTTATCCTTAATCAATTAATCGAAAAAAACTTTACTTTAGGTAAATCATAATATTTTCAGTATTATCCTTGCCATTATCATAAAATGTTTTTTGATACTGAATAAAAAAAATCTAATAATTTTTAATTACATTTTTTTGTAAAAACACTAACAAAAGTAGGTGAATAGTTCAAAGATGAGAATTTAAGGTAGATTTAGCCCGTTAATCAACAGTGAAACATATTGGATTCCAATCCCACCACGACTGTGGTTTCACCTTAAGTAGGTACTTGGCAAGTAAACTTGGCAACCCCCTTTAAACGATGTCATAATAAATGACAACACTTACGGATAGATACCTAGTAAAAGACAAGAACATAAATATAAATGTTAGAAAACATAGGTATGTACCTTTCAATACATATACGTTGACAACTTATCATTTATTTGACAAAGACAGTGAGTGGTACATAGACTATTTTCTCATCTCTCTCAAAGTGATTTCCCTAGGACGTTATTACTCTTTCATCTTCGTTCAATTGATCAGTGAATGTTCCTCCAATTTACATAAATTTGACAGAAAAGATCTAGAAATATATTAGTAAATATTATGAAGTTTTATTTAAATAAAATATCGTTCAGCAATTTCTCGTAGTTCTACTCTTATAGTGGATTGGGAATATCCCTCAATATCCTTCGGATTCTGATAAAATGTGTGTAAGGGATATTATATCAATTTTTCATCGTACGGTCCGGTGCCGGTGCGGCTCCGATGCGGCACTGGTACGGCTCCGGTGCGGCTCCGGTGCGGCCCTGGTGCGGCTCTGGTGCGGCTCCGGCGTCATGCACATGAGGCCTTACACAGTTGAAATGCTTTAAAAAAACAGTTGCGCCGTCAATTTCTATCGCTAAAATTAGGCTTTTGTTATAATACCTACCACTGGACAGACTTTGCCCACGACTGCGTTTTATCTATTCAAACTCAAGTATTAAGTTTCAAATTCTTCATTCTTCTTAGATTTTATTGAATACAGACAGATTTCGTTTCAAAATATATTGAATACCCACAGGAATTTGCAAGTATCTCCATTGAATAGTAACGGTGTAGGTATGTCTCGGTATTTTGAAGACAACAATAGGGAAACGGGACAAAGACTAGTATTCCCAAAATACTTTCTTATTGTGGTCACCAGACTTCTTTTATGATTCGAGATTTCTGGTTTTAAATTACGTAGAGCAAAAGCATATTCAATGAAAAGGATTCCAAATAAATTATCACAAAAATGTTCCCTTAAAATGGAAATGAATGTTCCATCCTAAGTGACAGGTATAAATTAATAAGATGAATAAATTATTGATACATTTTTATTTCCCTTTTTCCGTTTCCACTTATTTTAATTTCCTGGCGGCATTTAAAAAAAAAACTTTTCTTATTTGAATCATTTACATTTGACCACTCTCCGTACTTAAATGTCGATCTATTAAATTAAAAGGCGAAAGCAACGTCAATCGGATTTGAATACATAATTTTTTTATTTCTGAAACTCGTGCTAAAACGGCGCTGAAGTTATTTTTAAATGGGACAAAAGAAAAAGTAACATTTTGTCAAGTTAATTAAAATAACCGGCTTTATAAAATTAGTCACTTTCAAAGAGATGAGTGGAATAGCATTACCTTCTGTTTTTTGTTTCAAATAATTATTTCTGTGTTCAATAGTGCTTTTAACCAAGCGTTTTTTAAATGAGAGATGATGGTGGAAACGAAAGAAATAGTGGTAAAAGTATCAATTATTTAATTTAAACTTTATAGTTTTTTTTTTAATATTTATCTTGCAATCGGTTGTGAACATTAAAAAGCAGATTTTTTGTGTGGATGTAAACCTCGGATTATTATTACATGGGCATCTACAAATAAAGACCAGTAAAAGAGGAAATAGCACACAGGATACATTCTTACAAACATCGAATAACGTCACATACCATAGCCGTAGCCCTAATAGAACCAATATCCATGAAAAGGCTCAAGCGCCACCATTATATGGGACTTTACTGAATTGGGCTTTATAGTTGAATGTAATTTTATTTCATTCGTTTGAAAAGACTTTATTAATACCTGCTGAATACTGGGAATAATTGGGTTTGTTAATATTAGGTATATAATTGAAAATTTGCAGATACTGGTTTATTTGTATCTCATTAATAAAGGCCAAAGAGTAATAATGAGGCTTAGGTACTAAAACCACATCTAGGGTTAAATCGCTTCTGGCTTGTTAACCAGAAACTTGTGCCAAGGTGTCACTTAGTAAGATCTACAATACATGTCATTCGAATTACACGATTCTGCCAGAAAATGGCTGGGGTAAATAGGGTAAACTGGCACTAGTAGGCTATGGATTAAGAATTTGACACTTTAAAGTGTCGCAGTATTTAAACGTGACTCTATTTTTGTCTTGGTCAAGTATAATAGATTTTTCTCGTACGTGCTTGGAAATTCGAACTTTATTTTTACAACCTTCTTCGACATAAATCGAAATTGCGGCACTGGTCGAATCCATGCGAGCGCCCGGCCGACAGTAATGTACTATTGCGTGGCCGTATGCAAAGTGACTCGATCTTTACAATAAAACATTTTAGGTAGAACTTAACATTGATTTTGTATTTCTTTCTTTGAATATTAAATCAAATCAAATCAAATGAAGCGTATATAATTAAAAAAAAAAAAACTTAAAATTCAGTATTATTTATAGAACACAAGCCATTTTTTTTAATGATCTATTCTAAACCATGACCTTTTTGCCCTTTACTTTAAGAAGGTACAAAAACTTTACATCGGTTCAGCGATAAATTCATTCAAAAAGTTTCATTACAAGTTTCGCAGATTTCACAACTTTGTCCTGTCATTTGTTATTAGAAAGATTATTTGATCCATTCATCGATCTCCTTCAAACATCGGGGTTTCACAACTCCAGTCTCGAAGACGTTGAAGAAATAATGGTCTTGTAATTATTGTAAGAAACCTAAGTATTTAAAATATGTAGAATATTTTAATTATTGTTCTTATAGTTGCACGAACCGGATTATCAACTGTTTTGTTGTGATCTGTAACGGGGAGTTTATTTGTGAATTGGCAGCAAGCGCACCTAAAATACACAGCCTAAAATACACATCAACAACCTTATAATCTTATATACCATAATGGTTCTTATATATCTTACTCGTATATGTCATGGGTTCAAAACCGTGCCAGTGTGTCATTTTCAATACATATAATTATATATTCATGTACTTTCTTATCTTTGAAGGAAAACATCGTGAGGAAACCTGGGCTTTATAGTTAATACACATAAAGGCTCTTACATACAGGCGCGATTCGCCGCGCGACGCGACGCCGCTGCATTGTTCACCGTGAAGTTTTCTCAGAAATTGTTTTGTTAAAATTCGCGTCGCGCGGCGAATCGCGCCAGTATGTAAGAGCCTTAACTCTTTTTTTTTTCGATTCATGCTCATGCGCGAAGAGTCCTCTGTCCTGCAGTGGGACATTAAATGGCTGGTAAATTATTATTAAGGTTAATTAACCTTATAACTAACTATCAAAAGTACCGACAAATATTACATGTGTGACGAATATCTTTCTAGATTCTGATATTTGAGGTGGTTGGGTTATTATTATAATGTCACCTATAAACATGATAATAACGAAATGAAGCTAGATTTAGTTTCCTATGTAATACCACGTTACGATGTTAGCTGATAAAGCTTATCATCTTCCAAGAAACCGAACGTAATTGATTTATGACGAAGAGGGTAAGTGTCTCTTTCGTTATTATCAGGCATATTTTAGCTACTGTGGGTAGTGTTGGTTATTGCGTAATAGAAAAACCTTTTCAGATCAAATTATAATTCACGATGAAATTGATCACACTAGCGATATTCACACAAACGGAACGCACGACAGTTTCTAAACGTGCTCGCTTCTCGACAGCCACTGACAAACTCTGCTCTGGTCGAGCGTTATGTTGTAGACTCTATCAAATGCCGCTAGGCGGCGCTATCGTCCCGATTAGTCAACTCAGTAACGTATTTCCGACAGATATATTTATCATTTGAGTGTGCTTGACTCATTTAGTGGAAGGAGATTTAGGAGTAAAACAAGTAGACATAATACAATATTCTGCTAAAATATATGATCAATTGATTTATTTATGTATGGAGAACGGCATTTATTTATTCAACAAAAAGTAATTACCCTTTTATTTACACTCACAAATAGTCTGAAATAAAAATAACTACAATAATAGGTATAACAAAGAAGGTGAGAAAAGACAACTTGTTTTTGTTATTTCTACGATGTTTAGTTATCTGAACCTTCGCCTTTTACAGGCGTTTGTAATGTTGTTTTAAGAATTTAGATTTCACAAAGTAAATCACAATTTTCCCGTACAATTTTCATGCCTTTATAAATGTCGGTATTCAATGGAAATATTCTTCTCTATTTTGCTTGTGATATTTCTTTAAAGCTTTGTTTTGCTTTATAATAATAATTTCTGTTCCAATTATTTATGGATAATATTATCTTTTTAAAACGTTTTTAAACTTAAAAAGAAAACAGTTTCTATTTTCGGTTTCCGCGATAAAAGATCACTTTCTTGTCAGTCTGTCATAGAGATTTTTTAAAAGAGAGTTAACTACACAGTTTGCTTGAAATTTCGAGCCCGAAAAACGATCACGAAAAATTGGATCGTAATCGTAAGTGCTTACATAAATCAGCACACAGAACACGTAGGTACTCCTAACATCAAGGACAGACATCAAGAAAGCCAATATCAATCAAGAAGGTTTAAATCGTTTCCATATAAGCTATCAATATGGCCTTCACAAATGAATTATTTCATGTTCTTAGACAAAAAAAAAGGAGATCATTCACCGTCCAAACAAAAATAAAGCTATAATCCGAAAGATTACGTTTTTCTCCTAATTTTTTATTACTACAAGCAATTACTTTAATTAGATTATTATAAATAAAACATACTGAAACAGTATTTTTCAAAATCGTATAACAGCGCAGGGAATTGCCCTCCAGGTTTGGTCCTATAGTGAAAAGTGAAGAAAATAACATGTTCTAACGGAATATATCATTTTTTTATTTTCCCGGCACTTTCATAATTTAGCCCAAAATGAATGATCTCCTTTTGATACACGATGTGTTAGCGATATTTAATATTTCCGTAATATTGCCAACAGGTAAATATTTGACAGCTATTTGCGAGATATTGCCATAAATTGGACGAATTACCCTCTAACGTCAATAAAATCAAATAACAAGGACTGGTAGTATTTATAAAGCGTTTATACGTGTAATATGGGGTTGACATTTAAGTTACAGTACCTACCTAAATATCAACATGTTATTAAATTTGAAGAGCTTCTTTCTTCTTTATTTGTCGCCATTTTACCTACGTAGGTAGCAAATATGTAGGTAGATGTCAACAATTTACTTTTATCACATAATATAGATATTTTGCTTGAAATGAAACACCAACACAATTCCGTTTTATTTTTCTTTCTTTCTTTCTATGTAAAACTCGCAAAGTTATAACAACTAAGGCTTTTATCTGCCGACGGAGGCTTAGCTTCATAGTTCACGTTACTTTCATTAATATTTCACAACATTCACGAGTATTTTTGTGAAGTAATCGAACTGCTCACCCGAAACTAAACGCATTCATTGTATCTTGGCTCATTTGAGACCTCAGATTTAGATGTTTCAATTGCGGTCCATTTTATTTCTCCCCTCATTAAGGTTGTCTTTTTAATTGTAGATACTGAGTACGATCTCAGAGATTCAATAATTTTGTTCAATAAGAAGTTTGCAAATTACTGTCACTACAATTTCTATAAATAAATAGTGAATTGTAAGTGTTCGGCGACACGACGCCGCGCACGCGCCGCCGTCGCGGTCGCAGCGTCGTGTCGCCGAGCACTAATACTACAGTAAGATTCACGAAAGATGACCACGGCGCAGAAGGCATATTTTAGGTCCATTTGGAGGTGCGAGGTGAGGCGCGGGCGGAATGCGTCAAGACCGGATCGACGACAAATTATTTAACCAACATTAAAATATTATTTGTCTTAAGTCTTTTCTTCACGAGTGTACGTGCGCAGACGGCCGCCATTTGTGGTCATCTTTCGTTGAATCGTACTGTAACTTCTAACATACACAGCACAAACAGTATATTTTTGCTGTAACTACAAAAGGAAATTTTATATTGACCGTCATCGTCAAATAAAATCAAATTACATATTCAGAGAGAGGTCATACTGTGCCCCTTACCCCCGTCATACCCTTGTTCCCGTATGTCTTCTGACATCCACGTCAATTTGTAAGTGACTATGGAAATAAGGACATAATAATAATGATTAAAAAAATTAACCAAGTTTTAAACTTAGAATTGTTTATTGTTTTGTTTTGCAATTAAAATCTTAGGCACTTTTTTGGCCAGAAGTCGGTCGTCTGACAGTTAGGTGGGAGGACGGTATTGTTACCATTTTGGGTCGGGTTTTGATGGACTGGCTCTAGAGTACAGAGATTAGCAAAAGCTAAGAGAAACCTATGGTGAAGTTGGGGTCAATGATTATGACGGCATCGGATACTCTTGAGATATTCACATAACAAGTATTCTGTTATGCGGATACTAGAACTTATTGTACATAATAATATTGGATTCATTTGCAATTGATTCATTAGGAATTAATCAAACATCCCTAGTAGGGAAATATGACTAGCTTGGCCTGCATGTCTGACAAACTTGTTATTTTCTAAAGCATGCAGATCGCTCATAAAATCCTGAACACGTTCATGCAATGCAAATATGTTTTTATAACGCATTACTCACATCAGCGAGTGATAGGGAATAAAATAAAATCTTTTGTCCTATATTCTCCTCAGTTTCCGTCAGCGATTCTTGGTACTCTATTACGATTTTCCTGAATAAATAATGATATTAAAGTTACCTTGTCGGTTTCAAGGACGGGAAAAGGGCAGGTTAATGTATCATACTTGACCGCATCATAATGCGTATTGACCAGGTTTAGTCGCTGTTTTAGTGGCCATACGGATCTTTCGGCTCCTTAACGTAACAGATTACCTACCTAAAGTTTTTTTTTTTTTTTATATACCTAAGCATTTATGTATCTAATTATTTTTTATTAATGTTATTTTGTTTTACGGTATTTACCTACACATTAACACGCTTTGTAATAGTTAACTAATGATCCGTTTACTCGAAAATCTATTTAAAATTATTGTATTTGGTTGTGAAAATATTGAAAACAGGATTATTATTGTTGTTTTACAACATAATGGCGGTTAAACGTTTTTGATACAATTTTTATTGGATAAAATGTAGAAATAGCTTCAGGGTTACTTACAAAAGCGTCTAATAGCACTCTTTAATACACCTTTCTCCGACGGTAAGTTCTCTAAGCCCACTTGAAAGGGATGGTAACGACACTCCCTGAAACCATTTTTGGATGTGTGCTCTTTATGATCAAAGATTCAACGGAACGACTTGTTTGATCTAAGTTTTTTCTATCCTCTTTTCATATTTGTTCACACCTTTCTCAACGAAACTTCTTTATTTGTATTTAAGCTCCGAATAAAGGAAAGATCCGACAAAGTTCTGTGTGAAACAAACAGCCCTATTTTTGTAGTAAATCTTATAATTTCCTAAAAATCTCTGCGCTCCGTCTACGTCTCACGTTTTGTCGGAGAAAAATGAAAACGTACATATCTTATGAACTACCTACTCGCATATTACGTTCGTTACATTATTACTTATATCTTCAAATAGTACTTCTACTGCTCCAGAAAGTTTTTCCAGGAATATTTTTGCAGTGTCCGTGTGTGAGTCAAATATACTTTTATTGGTTTTAACATAGCGCAAGAATTATTTATGAGATTCGTGAAGAAGCGTCTGGCTGTTGTGTAAAAATTCTTTGATATAGAGTTTCAATTGTTCACGTAATCCTGTTCTATGTAAATTCTGAACCTCAAATACTTCGCTAATCATAGTTTTACAAAAACAACGTTATTTATGTTTTAGTAAAAAAATAAATGGGAAAGTAAGTATAGGTCTGAAAGTAATTTCTAGCCACATTAATTAATATCACGTTTATGCTTTCCCCGAAAACAGGTGGCAACATACCTTAAATATAATATATTCCTTTACATTATTTTCTATCATTTTTAATACATTAAAATTTTATTTATTACATTACATAGAAAACATATTCATGCCGAGAAAAAAAATGTCGACTGACCAAATGCTCATTATATTTAATAAAATTCAAATGACTTAAAATTTAGAAATGCAAACAGTAATTTGCTTTACTTCTTTTAAGACACAAATATTTTAGATTTATCAAACAACTCAGAAAAACTGATAGGTACTCAAACAATAAAATAGGCTGGTACGATTGGTTCCAGTCGTGCTTAATCTATTCAGCCAGTCAAAAAGAATCATAAATTAACTTATTTTTTGAAACTGACATCAAGAAACGGAATTCGAAATAAGCTCAAAAAAATTGCCTCGTTCTTTTCGTAGTACTTCGATAACTCAATGAAAGTCTTGATGTTAGGGGCTATCTTCAAGTTTGACTTCGAAATTTTGTGTCGACTTCGCAGACTGATTGCTTTGCTGAATTCTGTGAGAATTGTAAATGAGTTTACCTTCTTATATCTGGGTTGTGTGAGTTGTGTCATGCATACGTTATAACTTCATTCTTTGTTATTTATCAGGTCAAGTGGTCTGTTTGCGTTTGTAATTTGTGTTTTTTTGGTACCTAAATCTTTTGTATGAATAGTAGGAATAACTTTTTTATCAACTCCAATTACATTGGTTATTATTCTAATTTTGGGGAAAATAATTGATTTAAATACAGCCTCTTATTTTTTCTTTGTAACATTCTAATCCTGAAATTGCAAAAAAAATCGGCTGTTCCCTGCATGTATGTTAGCATAGCTCGTCAAAATGTAAGGAACAGCTGATTTGTTTTTCGCGATTTCAGTTTGGTCTCGTAGTGAATGTTGTTTATAATAATGATGACCCACCCCATATTATGACGATTAAATCGAATAAAATTTCACCCTGTTTAATAGGCACATTTTGTATTCTAAATATTCCATTATCTACATCATTTACTTCCTGATCAAAACAAGGCTTATAATAGGTTATTCAGAACACGTTTAGGTCACAACTACCCACCAAACTCCATTAACCCTTATATCGACGTAAGCGCTCCAGACCTCGCAATACCAAAACTATCTAAACACAAACCGCTAGTTGTGGCTTCACCTCCTCCGGCTAACAGAGTGCCTACTTAATATCTCATACACCTCGCAGAATACCTCGTGATATAAAATGAAAATTGCCCTGCTACAGTTTTATAAGCTCACTACAACTACCTACGTTAACCGCAAGTCCGCAACCCTGAAACTTCAGCCGGAGCCAACGGAAGCATTTCTTATTCACAAACACGCACGAACCAATTACGTTCATTTAAATTATTAAGTAACATAATATCAGAGGCAATCTAAGTTTGGTAACTATTTTGTGAGATGTGTTTAGTTATGGACAGTACAGGTACCTACAGATTTGCTACATGTTTGTCAAACGACACGTGTCAAACAAAATTTAGTTAATGTGTAAGCAGCAGATTTTGGGTTGGATTTAGAAACGTGCCCCCTCGCTACAAAGAATGTGAGCTTATTTGGGGTTTTAGAGGTCCCCTGAACCCTCCACAATAAACTTTAACCCAGAAATTCGATATGGTATTTGTTGTAGATCGCCACTTTGGTATGTTTCTGCAGATCGATAAATCAACAAAGTGATCTCAGTGTCTATCTCGATTTTAATCTCTGTAACTCGGCATTACTGAGAGATCATATTAATCGTCTAAAGATAAAGGTAGTTTCTTTTGCAAATATTGGTTCAATACATGGTGATATATGGAATAGGTTCGGCCATATCTATATTACCAGTAGGCATACAAAAGTCTATATAAGCACAGCTTGTAAACATATAGACCGACAATCACGATCGTCAAAAATGTTGAAATCTGTTTGACACTTCAATTGTTCCAATAAGGCTCCGACAGCGTATAATGTTGAAGTTTCTGCGGAATTGGAATGTTAAAATTCGAAATCAGTTTGACATTAACGGTTCCTGATACAACGAAAACCGTCTCGAAGCCATTTCAAACCGATTCCTACAGCCTCAATAAGCAGTAGCGCGAAATATATCTATCGAATAAATTGTGGCGAACTCAATAACCTTAGCACATTTGGATAAGTTAGGTATTAAGATTCTGTATGTGTCTTCAAAAAGTCCATTTAGATTAAATGGAAAAGTTGGAATAGGGAAACTAGAACCTAAGGAGATAACCCACTTGTGTTTTTAGTTCTTGTTACAAATGTAGCAACATTTGTTTTAACAAAAACTAATTGAGTTTGTTTCAATGGAATTCTATGACAAATAAAAAACTAGAGCTGATCGAACAGTCAAAATATTCGGTAAACTAAAATAATAGGATCAGCACAACTCAATTTATGCGATGAACACTTCAAATTACGTGAAACAATTTATTGAATAAATATTTGTTAATAAACTTTTATTATAATCCTTAATTACATTGTACAAGCTAACATTAATATATATATATTATGTACCTATATAACAAAACTTAAATAAAGAGAAGAGCTCATTACTTTTATAACATTACATAACATCACGCCTCTTGTATTTCCCCGAAGGGTTAGGCAGAGGTGTACCTACAGTAAATCCACATTTCCCCAATTATGTCTAAGTCCCACATAATAGGGGGCAAGCCTTTTGCCATCAATTGGGCACAAATCTAGACTCCTGACTGCTACTAAAAATATCCAGATGAAAAACAATAACATTTTGCCCGACCCGTCAATCAAACCTTAACCTTATGCTCAGCACTTCCGACCACTAGGTCAACGAGGCAGACACGAGTCAGACCTTTTAGTAAAGGTTATAAATTATCAAATAGCCACCTACTCTCATGGCTATTCTACTTAGAACTTAGACTCGTGTTTGTATTCCTGCGAGTACATAGGGCATTTTATTTTCCGCTGTTTTTGAATTGTAATCTTTCTTAAAAATAAACAAAAATTATGTTTTTCCAGGTAAACGGCGAGCGTAATGCGTCCGCGCCTGTGATGTCTCTAATATGCAGTGGGACGGCCTGTACTTCGTGTTTCTAGCATTATGCTGCATTCATACTGCATCTGGTAAGTCAGATAAACAAATAAAGATTTATTTTAATGTCTACTTGTCTGCCTAGTTAGCACTAAGCTTATCACTAATAAAATAACCTAAAAATGTACATAAATAATAAATACACTTAGCCTTCGCAGTAGCATGACGTGTTCCAAACAAGCCTTCGAAACAGCACAATCATTATTTAGACTACAAAAATAGACTTAATGCTTAAATTAATAATGCAAAGAAATAACCTCCGCACCTAGCATCATAAAGGAACATTTAGATGAATAAACAACGAAACAAGCATAAAAATTCTAGCACACAAGCTAGCATGCAATCGCACAAATGCAATACACAATAAAAAATCAGAATAACCCAATGTAACCTAATAGCGAATTAAAATAAAAAATTTAAACAAAATCCAATCAAAGACGAGTGAGTTTCGCGAGTTGAGTTTCGCGGATGGCAATTACGTAACCGACCTCCGACCGCTAGTGCATCCATACTTTATTTATATGACGGTCAGCGTAACCAATATCTGGTTTCAGTATCGACTTTTGAATATTTGAAATATTTTGATTTCATAGGTGCTCTGCGTAGTTTTGTGGTGAATTTAGAGAGGGAACTGATTTTGATTTGGTGTTTTTGAAGCTGAATGCAGCGGTTATTGTTTTTAAACAAACTATTGTCGCTGAACAGATTCATTCCTATTTATTATAGGAAACTGTAAATATTTATCATATCATAATTCAAAGTGTTTCTCTTAAAGTGGTAATTCCAATAACATAAAAACTTTATTTAACCAAGATTATCTTGAACTATCTATTAAGAAAGGTAAATCGGATATTTAAATCAACTACTATAAATCTTTTATGTAAGTAAGACACATTAAATTTAAAACAGAAATAATTACTCTCCGTAATAAATAAATAATTTTAGGATAACATTTTTGCGCATAAATATTTGTTTCGATAATACAATCAATCAGGTACACATTGTTAATCAGAAGTTTTTAATAAACTTTGTAAAACTTCATAATTAAACACACAGGTATTCAAAAATTAGTTCAACAAAGTTTGAAGAGTGAATATTTTTAATATGCTGTTTTTTTTAAGTATAAATATTAATTAAGATGTTTATTTCATGATGTTTCAGCATTGAAGTAGTTTTAGTAAAGCGCCATTCAAGTGCAGTATTTCTTTAGAAATATAAAATTAATTTAAAAACGACTTGTTTGGCAAGTTATTAAACCTGAAATTAATTGGTATAGAAGCAATTATAAAAGTAACATTAAAGGTATTGATGAAAAAACCAAGAATGATAAAAATATAATAATATCGTTAGGTAAGATAGATTATGTAGACGTCAAGAAGTGACGAAGAAGACGAGAAAGGAAAAACTGAAGAAAATTATCGAAAGTGAAGTCTTTTTCTGAGTTCTATAAACGACATTATCGATAAAATAATCACACTATTATTATTATATTGATTAACATTATTAAGGAAATTATAATAATTAATATAAATAATAATTAGAGCAAGGTTTCCTGTAAGTTGTATTATTGTTGGCTAGATTTTGAATGAGATACAGAGAAGTAATATTAAAAAGTAAACCTAAAGCATTTTCTCTGAAAAATATTTAATAAAATGTCCACGATTCAACTTAAGAGATGGATGAAAACTCTTCTGAGTGTACCGTTTTTATTCAAAACCATTTTGGATATTCATCGTTTGTACGAAGTTTTCCTTGAAATTTCTTTATAAAGGGATTTAAACAAATCAGAAAGTCGTGACTAGAAATTCAAAACACCCCATTTAAAATTTTAACATCCATCCAACGTAAAAATTCTTAGGATCGGTGGGATATAGTAGAAGTAGTAAGCATTTAATACCATTCTTGTATTATTATGGTAATTTAATGTAGGGATCATTCAATTCCAATACGATATTTATATTTAAAAATTGTTTTTTTGGAAAAACAATTACAATTACAATTTTGGCATATAAATTACAAAATATAGTGAAAATAATAAAAAAGAAATGCTGTTTTTAAAGCAAGACATTGCTCTGTGCAGAACCGTTGCGCTTTCCTGAAGATTATCGAACAAATGTCGTTCGAAGACGGCGAAGCGATGAGAAGGACAGTCTCGCCCTGTCCAGAGAGATTTTCAAAAACATCACCAAGCAACTACGCGAAAATATCAAGCGTGAAGGAGCTATTGACAGGAACGATCATTTGTTACAGAGTAAGTATCGATTTTCACGTCCGCAGTAAGGGTCAGTTTATACTGAGACGTGACGTGACGTGACGAGGTGTGGATATGCTTGAAGAAGCTAGTTAAACCCGTGCTGCGCAAAGAGACGCGCGACGCCGAGATTCCGAGAAACACATTTTGTGACTCTGCACAGCTTGAAGCAACGCATGTTCTCTCACGTACCTGCGCACTGCGTCGCGTCTCGGCGGTGAGCGGCAAGACGTTTCGCAGCGCATCTCAGCGTACTTCGACACGCTTTCCTGCTCCCACTGAAATGTATTGTATAATTTCTTTTTCGTGGAATAAATAAGTTCGATAATTACACAATTTTGGATTATACTAGCGATACCGCTATCTTATAAAGTCGCGTCGTGTCACGTCTCAGTGTGAACTGACCTTAAGTCTTGGGCGCTCGTGGTCTTATATCCATAAAGAAATATGAATCTACTTACTTATTCAAGACGTTTAAAGCGTAACAGTATCAGATTTTAAACATTTCTTTTGTTACGACGCTAACAACGATCGTATCAGAATTTAAATTCAAATAGCGCTACTTCCTGATTTAAAGGAGATTAAGAAAATTACTTTTCGCAAACGTTATTTTGTTTTGTTTAATTTTAATTGTGAAATTATGTTGTTTTTGTTTAAGTATAGTTACTTCTTAGTGTCTCTCGTTTTGTGCGTGCATATTTTTTTTTAACAAAATCCTAGTTACTCTTTATAAAAATATTGAAAATCGTAATGTAACGACGAATATAATTGACCGCAGTGCACGTGATAGAAAATCATGGATTATGAATTTCCTATGAGAAAGTTTTAATAAAAAAAGAATCGTAATTAAAATCCACCGCAATCCTTGTCACAGTAATGATAGATTATTTATTAATCTACTATTCTTTTAGCTGTAAATTATCTCGAGCGCTGCAATAAAACAATTTATTCCGAAAGTTGAAACAGATAACAGTTTACTATCAACTCTTTGAAAAAGGTCGTTTCGTTTTGCATAATAATTTTTGGGACCAACAAAATTCTACCTACGTTGTGCACAGGCTTGTACTGATAAACTAAATAAATAAAAACTAAACTAGTGTAGTTTTATTAAAATAATACTTATAATTGTCACTTGTGTACCTGTATGTTTAGTTATTGACTTAATTCATCATTAATTAAATGTTTAAATACACATCATCGCACCGTTTTCGCTCATTCAGGCACATTTTCAACACCATTAGTATTTTCTAAGACAATATTTACAGTTTTTTTTTTATCTTTGTTCGTCGTACAGTCGAGGAACTTGATTGGTGAACTGCAGACTCCATCAATTTGCCGTTGTACAGTCATTTCATACGAATGACAAAAAAATTACAGTAAAGTTGTCATTTAAATTTACAGACAATTTAAGTTAATGCTCATCAATCAAGTTCATTTTATGCAGAAGTTTATTATTGAAGGTTAATTTTATTTATCCAACAGACAAGGTAGAAGAGCCTCGTCCATATGTGCCGTTTCAAAGCTATGCTCATGATCACCACCATGAGCATCATTGGGGTCCATACTTTGAGGAGGAGAAGTATACTCAAGTGACGGCACATGTCGGGGCGGAAGCCTTGCTGAACTGTAGAGTCGTCATGCTCAAGGACAAAACGGTAACTTTCAAATTGAATTTATATAATTGACCCATCAGATAGTCATTATCTACGCATTCTGTACATCAAACTAAGTAATATTGAGCATGTTTGCTGAGAAACGAGTTTTATTTTTGATGTGAAAATCGCTGTTTACGGCAGCGCAATGTAATGCACACAAAACATTAAGCTTGCATGAAGCGACTGGTTATCTGACTTCCACATCCCAGTAACTGGGTAATACGATACCCCTTTTTTTATGGCGGGAAAGCATCCAATGACTTCTCCCGCTCTGGGTGGAGCGGAAGGGCGTGTCAGACTTTTACTGAGTAAATCCCACCCGTGTTCCTTCAGTTGCCTGTTGTCAAGGTCCCGGTATCCCTTTCGGACTAACCCGCAACTCTGGCAGGCAATACGATACCCCTTGGTAAGACTGGTTAGACACAATTGCTACCGTTTCCTATTAAATTAAAGTTATGCAACAGCTCTTCCTAGAGTTCTAATATTTCGTGGTATGAAACTGATACGTGTATTTTTCTAGTGAACTAAAACATGAAACTGAATTTTATTTTTAAACGAACAGTTCAAAAAATATTTCTGTAAAATGTATTTTTACACCAATTCCTCAATTTTGAAAGCGTATTTATTTTTGAATAGAGATATTGCACAATGAAATTGTCTCTATACAATCGTCTAACGGTATACTTACAAATTTTTCATCAAAAGTAGGGTATACCCTTTAAATATTTGTAAAATAGACCCTGAAGTGCGCAGTAATAAATAAATGTCCATTGGTCCATCATTAATTTCCAAAGGCTTCCAAGAATTTCATTTTTGTAAATTTCCTCAGTGCTCAAAAATGTTATGAGCTTTTTATTTCAAATCTTTTATTGCGTTTCGAACCGAAAAGAATTTGTAATTTTAGTCGTTAAAATTATTTCAGTTTCCAAATTAGCTTCTTTTCAAAAAATGTAAGTCAAAGGCTGAGGGAGTATCCGTAATGAATGAGCCAAGGAAATCAACCATGGTATCAATGTTAGCGTAAAAATACAAGAAATTTATAATGCTTCATACAAAAAGGTGTTTTTTACATTCAGGGGCCAAATAATGTAAATAGACGGTCATCTTACGAATTTTTGTTATTATTTATTTATTTTTGATAACGTAATTTGTGTTAATTTGTTTTTATTTCCCTCCTATACAGGTGATGTGGTTGAGAAACACCACGGAGTCAGCACAACTCCTCACCGTGGGTCCAGCGTTATACGCCGGCGACAATAGGATAGCAGTAAAATTCCAATACCCTAATAACTGGAGACTTAGTACGAATCCAGTGAAGTTATCCGACGCTGGTCACTATATGTGCCAAATATCTACACATCCCCCAAGAACGATATTTACAAATCTCACCGTTTTACGTAAGTAAAAATAATTCAATATAAATTCTTTGCACAGAATTCCTTTTTCATCTTTTCAAACGTTTAATTACGCCATGCTATTGTGTGTATTATTTGTGAAATTGAAAAGCTCTTCTTTATTTCCCACGTCTTCTTTTCTCTTGGGTCTGTATTTGGCACGCCATTTCATTTCGGCTTAATCGCTTTTGATATTACCGTATTTAAGGTAACCTGTTTTTTCCCCGAAAATATCCTTAATCTCCATTTGCATGTAACAGCACTTAATGAAGTCGTTTCTTAGTATTTATGTGATTTAGACAAATTAAAGTATTTACTTCGATTTATTACCATAGCTTTCTGTGCCTTTTTCTTTATTTTTTTCTTATGTTTTGTCAACGGTAGCGGAAAGGTAAGGTCTTAAAAAAGTAGTAAAGTTTTTATTAGGCCCTTGAAGTCCTGTTTGTGCGTTTCCTGGGTAAATAACTGAAACATAATTATGTTTTGCGTCTCTGTGGAGGAAATAATTCAAATTTTCTGAGTCCGTGATGAACCTAGAAATTATGAAAGGGAGAAAATATGAAATATTTTAATTTATTTAGGTCATTAACTAAAATTTCAGTCTTTTACATAATAATGAGATTGTGTTTTTACACAAATAAACAAATTAATTTTCTTTCAGCTCCTGTTATATCCATAAACGGTGACGACACACATGATGTGAAAGACAGATTTTATAAAGCGGGTAGCGCCATAAAATTATCCTGTATCATATCAGAACAGTATGTGTCATCTATATCCACAAAAGCGCCGCTGACGACGCCTGTACCTACTACTACACCCTTACCCACAACCACAACTACAGAATTAACAACAAAAATGAGTACAATATTCAATAGAATAGATATAATGATGAATAAAAGTTGGAGTGTCGAGACAACGACGATCACTTCGACTGTTAGTGTAAGTACTACTACTAAGAAAGCACCAGAGAAGACCACGACTGAACTGACTACAATCAAACCAACAACACCTCCAGTAGAAAATAATATTTATGGAATTGTTTGGAAGAAACAAGGGAAGGAGTTTACAGAAAATGTCTCGTGGCGGAATATGAGGTGAGAACCCTTTTTATAACTATATATGAAATAATATATTGTTTACATCATTCAAATAATGGTTAATTTCACCACCTTTGGATTAATGTTATCGGCTTAACTGACAGATAATTACATACAAATAACTACTTATTCATATTTCCTATTTAAATTATGTTATAATATATATTCATTTTAATTTATTTGGTAGACAGTGTTCGTCCCAAAACTGTGAAAAACGGCCCTGATTTTCTTTCAAATTCAAATGACTTTATTCGACGTAAAGGTTCTAGATAATGTTATAAAGTGCTATAGTAGTGTCGCTATTTAGTGCCTTGCAAGACTTACAAGTTCAATTTTCTTTACAGCGCTACTATAAGTGTATCATCAGCGTCACAAAATGACAGTGGGACGTACTCATGTCACTTGCAGAACCATTCTCAAGTAACGATCAACGTTCACGTTTTGATTGGTAAGCGGTTTCATTTTGTATTATATTTTCTCTCTTTACCCTTATAAATATGTATTGTGTTATGAAAGCATGAAGACAAAAGAAATTTTAGCATGAAAGCACTTTCATTTTTTGTAATTATTATTCAAAAATTGATTTATAATCTTGTAAAAGCTACATGAAGCAATCTAACAGTCACTTTCACTATTCTTAGAAAAGTTTTATTCGTTTTAGAAATGATCAAATGAACTATGGTAATTAAAATTTGAAGACATTCAAATTCAGTTTACTTGAAAGTCAGTTATGAAAGTGTTCCATTACCAAAACTCACTTCTAAGTCTTTCGTCGTTTAGGGGGACGCAGACGTTAAACTATTTCACAGCGAACAAATATAGGAGAGATATAAATTAATAATTTCTAGTCCCAGTAAAACTTTCTCGTTGATAGTTTCGTGCAATATAACAGAATAACTGAGACATATTGAAAACTTTGTAGATGCGGAAAACTTAAATAATTTTGGTCTCTTTAACAGGCGAGAATCAAGCTGCAGTACAACATAACACCGGGAACAAAGGAACACTGTTTTGGCTACCACAACTCTTAGCTTTAGTTTCTTTCGCTTTATTTCTATTGTTTTACCCTTGATGGTGTGAAAACTTCTAATGATGTTAAAATAATTCACGCAAACGAAACAAAGTTTTCGTTCATGCTAAAATGAATCAACGTCGGAATGATTTAAGGCATCAAATGTGATGTTTGCTGATATTCAAGCAGATTATATCATTTTGAATAAAAATGTTTTTATAGATGATTCAGCTATAAGCAATTTAACTTGCAAATGTAACTGCAATCACATCGGATTTTGCTTGGAACAGATTTCAGTTTGTAAAGCATCGGTTTGAGCTTACATTAAATAAATATCTTAAAAATAAATCCTCGATCGGAGAGTAGACGGACTCCTGTTTGACAGGAGATGAAATTCGATGTAGGTACCTACATACAACCAAACTATCCTCATGTTTATTAAAAATCACTCTCGAAACAGCCAAAAATGTGAAATTATCTGTAAAAATATTTTTATTTCGCCAAACAATTTTACTGTACGATATATTCGACCATGACTTAGACTTAACTATAGTTAAATACCATGCATATAAAACTAGCCTAGTAAAAGAAAATTCTTCTAAATCTGTTGTAATATAAACTCGAATAGGTCATGGATCCATAAAAGGATCAAAATAATAATTTTCTCAGGAGTAAAGACGCAGTTTTGTAAAAATTCCGTTGATTTACAAGTGACATCACGTAATTCACGACAATGCATAAAATGCTCGTAAAATGGTTTTAGTACTTTTTTACTATGCAATGAGTGATATTACGTAAAGTGCTATCCGTGAACATGTAATTTTTAAAATTGTGTACATAAAATTTTTATTGTTGGAATATTTGAATGTTCAGATTTATTATTTGTTGACCTTTATTTTCCGATTTTATCAAAATTATAATGTTTACACAAAGTGTATTTAGTTTTAAGACAAAATTATTACTTGAAGTAAGATTAATACGATGTAGATTGTACATAAATGAAATTCCTTGACGGTAAATTATTTTATTTCATCTTACCAGACTATGTTCCATGTAATATGTGTAGTATAACATTATTATACTTAACGTGTATTTTACTACAAAATGTACAGTTAATGCTACTGAACTCTTACTCTAAGGAATAGAAATCTTTCTTGTTTGTAATATAAACTTAGCTATAAAGTGAGGCGAAGCCAAAATAGTAACTAATCTATAAGATATTTTATATGTTGTTGCACATTTTTGTTAATAATACACAAATCTCTCATCTGTAAACAAAAGAAAGACTATGTTATATGACTGTAAACTATAAAATAAACTTAACATTATACTAAAGTCTTTGAAGCATTTTATTTGAGTTATTCCTACGCCTTTCTTACTAAAATATCAATAGGATACAAGTTATCAAAGGTTAGGTTCGTGTAGACTGTAGAGTATTTTTATTTAAAGTTCCTTTTGTGCCTATCTAATCTCATCAAAATTGGAACACAGTGAAGACATTCTAACAGTAAGATTAACGAATTTGCTGTAGGATTCTTATTGAATAAAACGTTGCCATTCTGCCAGGTTACCAATTTACTCTATGTAGGTAAACTGACGTAGCTGTTCTTACTCGCGTAAACGAAACACTGAAAATCTTCCCATATGTTTGCGTAGCTTTCAACCAAATTGAACCATCCCATATAAACCTAATTCATTGTTTAGTTTGCAGCCTCTGTGCCTTTTACACAACACCCACATTTTCATTTCAAGCAATACTGTTCTTACACAAAAATTGTCCACCCCGGACCTTCGGGCCGACGTTTTATCAGCAAAAACACTCACTTTGAACGAACCCTTTGAAAAGACGTACCTCATGAAATGCAATATACTGAGATTTGTATTATATACAGAGCTGTGAAGCGGACGGTATTATCTTCACCTTCCACGGAGAAAATGGGAAAGGGGACCGACGATGTAGAAAATCAATTATATAGCTGACTACAAAGGGTAATAAAGAAGGTGACCTTTGATGTTTCTATTAACGATGAATTGCTTGATGCGCTGTTGTCCCTTTTCAATCGCCATCGCATGGTAATTGGTTTGAAAGGTGATGACGCTTATCCTAATTCAACCTCTCATACAGCTGCAGAAGTGGCAACAAACTCGATTAGCGATGTGTGGTTTAATGTTGATGCGGTTTAGGTAATCTATATGATTAAAGATAATTTAATATTGATAACCGACTCTAAAGCAAATAGGAAGGTATATTTTGACCATAAAATGGTAAAACGGAGAACTCTTAGAAATACAATGACATTAACAAAAAGATTATTTTTATAGCTGAAAATAAGCCCTTATTATGACACCATTGTCTCCCAACACATCAAAGGGAAACCCTTGCTTCTATCCGGTTTTACGAGACTCGGAAAGATAGAAAGCCCGCACGTTGTACTTTGACACATACCTACACATTTATTTCATCAGAGTTAAAACAAGACTTTTACGACGAAATATTTTTTTTTACGAAACGTCATTTTCCATTGTTCTTACCACAACAAAGATTGCAAAAAGACATCGAGTTCTAGGCTCTTCAGAGCACAAAACAATGCCGCCAGTTTTTGGCGGAAAGTCAAAGTAATTTTTTATTCAGTAATTAGGTCGTTAGAGACACTTTTAGAAGCCCTTTTTTAATCTAACCGCATTTCAGCTGTGACGACCTCTGTGAAGGAATGCTGAATAGAAGTGGGTTTGTTTTTTTTTTTTGGTTTTTATTTCATAAAGCATTTTTATCTTTGTAACGTCACAAAGAAGAAAACAGAACACCTAATTACATAGTGTCTGGTTCATAGTTATGATTTAATTGCTTGAGATTTTACTGTAAAAATCGCCAACAAAGGAGATAGTCCCCGTTTTCCTACTTGAAGAATACTTGGTACTGTAGGGTATACAACATTACATATAAAGAGACTCTGCACTCTACCATTGAGGCTAAGTGGACATCAACAGGCTTATAATAAAAATCGAATCATCAACTTTCGAAAACAAGTAGGGAACCCTTATAAGGATCATATTATATTATTATTCCTTCGCACTACTTTTTTATTTTTTTATTCTTTATTAACAAAAGGGGGTTTTTATCCATGTGGATATGCCAACCCCATCGTACCTTATAAATTATTAAACTTTTATTAAAAAATAAGTACAACTATAGAAATTGAATCATTCATCATCAATGACTAGGCATAATAATTTTCACCAGGCCACACTACCTCTTTCGCACTACTTAACGAGAGAAGTTACCTCTACAGCTTATACAGCATATAACAAAAATCCTGTCCGATCCGAAAGGGGCACATACTACAATATAATTACCAGAAGAAAAAAAAATGAAAAAAAAAAAGTTGTTGCAATTTGAAATTCACATTTTTGTACCTACCAAAATTACCCCAAGTTCATTATAAATTAGCAACTTTTCTGCAGAGGTCTTATGTAGACAACCGGTAGACGACGGCTGCGCCCGCGCCCTATCCGGGTAAAATTCCCGATTGAAAACAATAAGTATTTATGTAGTCTTGCCTTAACAACAATAATAATTAATTAACATGTTTGGTATTATGTCGAAACGTTATTCCGAGAACAGACTTGATCTGATTAGCCGAGATCCTCTAACAACATTATCAAGTTACCAATAAGTAGTATAACCTTATTTTGTAACTAACGGTTTCACCCGCGTGCATGTGGGAAAATACACCACGGGAACATACTACCAGGATTAAAAGTACCGGGTTGTTGCTGTAGTGATTCAGAATATTGAGAGTGTTGGTAAACTACTGATTTTATAAAAAATCGTAATAGTAAGAAGGGGTAAGGTGAACAAAATAAATAAGTACCATCTTTTTGGTAATGTTCAAATTAGTAAACAATTAGTTTACATTGACGCAAAGACTTTGGCGCTACTTCCCGATTCACCACCCTAACAAAATATCAAAACAAAAGTGGCGTGTTGTTTGAAATTCGTACATTCTGTCTCAATTCAAGTGCCTACTATTTATATGATTGATGACATTTATACACATCCACATCTATTCGCGCCCCACTCAACTAATCGACTAAACAACCAGCGGACAACACTAGCGCGGCGCAAGACATCATGGCCGCACTTCACTTCCTTCCTCCGTCTAACTAACAACTTCTTATCTGTCTACGTTTTCTTTCTACAAAACCTAAGTTTCAACAGTGTAAAAGGACAAGTAATTATACCCTGTTTTAACTTCAAACGCTTCATATTGAATAAGGCCCAATCTTCAAAAAACGACATAATATTTTGTTTCATCGTGAACAACATCATTATAACATAAACTATCTATATATTCTTACATATTATAAAACAAAGTCCTCCGCCGCGTCTGTCTGTCTGTCTGTTCGCGATAAACTCAAAAACTACAGCACCGATTTTCATGCTGTTTTCACTAATGGATAGAGTGGTTCTCGAGGAAGGGTTTAGTATACGAGGGGTGTTCAATAAATAGTGAGAATGCGATACATTCTCCTTGGAAAGAAAAAAAATAAATACTGGCAATCATATCCCAGACATGAGGTATGATGATAATTAAAAAAAACAATCAATTCTCTTTTGTTTAAAAAAAATAGAAGTCATTTGTTTGCGTCGTTTCGGAACGTGTTCTGTTGTTTGTTTGTTTCACCAAGATAACGCCTCCGCGTACAAATCCAGAGTTGCGATGGCTGCCATTCAAGAAGCTGGCTTCGAATTGATGGCACATCCTCCATAATCATTGGACCTTGCTCCAGTGATGTTTACCGATTTTGGCGGTTAAAGGAACATGTCAGGGGCCAGAAATGTGAAGATGATGACGCAGTAGTCACCGCCGTACACGATTTTTTAAGGGATCAGAAAGAAGATTTTTTTTAGAAAGGGAATTTTAGTTTTATTAAAAAGTTATACAAAGTGTATAACCCTGAAAAGTGACTACGTCGAAAAATAAAATAACATTTAATAACAGATAATTGCGTCATACTCATTCTCACTATTTATTGAACACCCCTCGTATAATAAGCGACACCCACGCGGGCGAAGCCTAGGGCATCAGCTAGTAGAGTATATACTTATATATAGTTGATGTTATAATATGATGCCGAGGTTTTCGACGAAACGAAGCGCTCCGCTGATTGAGAACACTAATGCTGCGATGACAGCGTGGAGTAAGGAAGAGGACATGTCGACGATATTTTGACGACATTCCGTTGGATTAAAGCTGGGATCGATTTAGCGAAGCGGTTAAGAGGGAGGTCGGTATTTTTGATCGTTGTTATTATTATCCTGCTGTTTTATTGCACACTGTATAATATGTTTGTTAATATAACAATTAGCTAACCCCTTGTTATTATTGCGATTGGAGTTGGGAAAAGGCTAGGCAGATTGATTTTTTGTTATTATTGCGATCATCGTTATCATAGAAGCGTGTCGTGAATACCATAAGTATGATTCAAGCTTCTTTACAGTAGGACAGAATAGAAAATCCCGTATTTGCCTTAAATTCCTCAGGCCTTAAGACCTAAGCTTACTTAAGTCTTAGAGGAATTTAAGGCTTGAAATATTTTATGATTAAGTTTAGTGTTTAAGCTTGGAAATATAGTTTTGTAGGAATACCGATATTTCCAAGCTTAAAATAAAAACTACATCACAAAAAAAGTATAAAAATGATTTCTAAACAAATAAAAGTCTTAAGCAATCTTTATTCTATACCTATTGTTCTCGAATATCGTAAATATTGTCACGAGGTGACATTCAGCCCTAGGGATCTTTCAAACGTTGCTAAGCAGGTAGGCATACAACTCCACACTAAAATTTTCCTTTGACAGGCCCTTCTCTTTCCTCCCTGTGATATCGGAAACCGTTTTCAGTCCGCTTTTACATAAGGGTAGATAGTAGTTGGGAGTATTACTAAGTAATTCAAATAAGAAGTATTTGATTTTAGGAATAGGTTAATGCGGATAAGAAAATCTAATAATTTTAGATATTATGTATTAATATGGGTTTTATTTTTCGCTAAGGTAGCCCGCAATATTCAATTTTTATTACGTTTTTTGCAATTTGCATATCATCAGGTTGAAAGTTGATCAAAATAATGATTCACGACCGTAACAAATATTTATATACAGATTTGTAATAAATAAAACTCTCAAATTGACTCAAATGTCATGAATTCATGAAATAGTCATTATTTAGGGTAATTTGAACTTTGAGCGATGTTTTGATGATTTCACATTTCATATTTGTTACGTTTGCGAAATATTTTCTCTATAAGATTTTTTTTCACTGGCTAACCTGCTGCGTTCGCCTTAAGCAAAGTTGGAGATCAAATGCTCGTCGCCTTTTCTGTTTGAGAATAGGCCTTTGACCTGCAATTGGACAATAAAGGCTGATATATAAGTATTTAACTTTTTGATCTACTTAATATTATAGATGTAAAATCTCTCTTGAGGTGTTTTTGATAATTGTTTGCCCAAAAAAAATAATAACTTCAAGCATGCATACTAACTTGATAAAAGATTTAAAAATAGGCTAAACCTTCAAATAAGCAAATTGAATAAGCTTTCACAAAGTCTCGATAAAACCTTTTTTAGAAGTTTGTGTGATGATATTCAAAGTTATTTATAGGTCTTATTTTTCAGACAAAAGTAGAAGTGGATCAAAGCATAAATGGATCAGTGGATAAATTGTGAGAATGTATTACCTACAATGTAACAGGTAAAGTGTGTCAACAAAAATTTAATACAACTTTCTTTTTGTGCCTGAATATTGAATAACTTGACTCAGTTTTCTTCAAGGAGTTTAAATAAATCTATAGGTACCTACTTACTAATTCGAGAGTTTTCTTTTAACATGACAACCGCGAATCAAAGAAGTGTAAAATGATTCATTTTTACACACATGATAGTGACCACAATAAATTAATCAAGGTACAAACAAAAAACGTTGAAAATAAATAAAAATGAAATGCTGTTAGATGGAAAGCGCATCATTTAAAACGGCTACTCCGATTTGGTTTTTTAATGTTCGTAATAGCCCAAAAAAAGTGTGTAGGGAAAGAAAAAAATAGAAAACTTGTCAGGAAAACACAGACCAAATAAAAAAATTGAAAATTTCAATTTAACAGAACAACGTCTAGCGGCTTTCGGGTCAGCTACTTTCATTGTCACAGCTACTTTGTTGTATTAATATAGCAACAACTGAATACAGGCACACTCAAGCACTCTTCCCACGGGGGTAGGCAGAAACTACAGAACGCCACCTGCTACGATCCATACATACTCTTATTTTTCGCTAGACAATAATAAGAACTACAATTGAATCTTGACTAAAATCAAGATAAAATTGATATATCATTGTAGGTACTTTTGATACATCAGAACACTCCTTAGCCATTAAGCAAAGATCTTATACTTATGTTCAATTCAAAGCCAGTTTACAATAATTTCCTCCAAAGCTCACACGAGCCTGACTCTATGTAATTGTATACCAGAGTCACAACATTTGCGCGGGATGTTATTTGTTATCGTAGGGATTTCAAATGTACAATATTTCAGCTTATGTACTTGTGATATACAGGTAACGTTATACCTACTATTTAGGTAGAATTATATGGTTTACCTGTTCTAAATTACAATGTAAATTCGATATTCTGACTATAGCCTCACAATATATATTTGAAAACCTGTTATATAAGTACACAAAGATATATCAAATTTTAAGAAAATGTCCGATATTTATAACCGTCTTCACAAAGTAGGCAACTCGTTCACGGGTCAATGCAGGTATACGCTTTTACAACAAACTTCCCATTTATAATAGAAACATACCAATTAGACCATTTAAAAGCTGTATTAAACCAACCTTTGTAAAAAAGGGTATCTACCATAAAATTTCGGATTATTTAGAAGACAAAAAAGCATGGGATTGAGCTGCTCGCTTTGCTAAGCCTTGATAAAACCCTAGAACTTGACATTTTAATTATTATCTAAATTCATTAAAATATACCAGTTTTATATACCTTCAAATTGACATTGTTGAATATTTAATATAAAATGACATTATTACTTTGTAACGTATTATTTTATTTTAATTATTGTGAATGTGAGGACTATGTGGATCATTTTTATTTTTATTATTTGCTCCTCTTTCTCAGTTTTGATGATGGTCTGGCAGTTTGAGTACTTTATGCGGCCTACCTAAATTTCCTTTTTTTGGTATTGTTCGTCGAATTGTTGAGCTCCCTATGCTCTGAGTTGAGCTCCTCGGTTACTGACAAATGCTTGCACTGACTGGACAGGTCCACTCAAATCTGTGTCGTTCTTTCCTCAAAAGACATTTTCAGACATTAATCTACATGGTCCTCATATTATGGCCTGACCAAGATTATGTCTGGACCTTAAAAGAGACTGCGGCCTCTGAGTTTGTTTCGGCCTTTCTTCTCAGAGTAGTCAGTTATGAAACGCCAACCTCATCTAGCTTATTTTTTTTTATATGACGTCTATCAGTGATTCCGACATCCTATTTACAGAATAAACAATTTCATTTCATTTCACAATTTCATTTCATGTCAATTTAACAAACAAAATAGTAACGATCCTTGATTCCAAATTACTAATGGATGGGTTCGTAATCACTTACTGACCATTTTACTTCTTCTTGTCATATCAACAGTGCTTTCTTATAAAATTGCTTAAGCTTAGTTAGTGCCCAGGTTCAAGGCCATAGTAAACGGGACATGTTTATAATCCGTTGGTTTAGGTAGATAAATAAAGGCAAACAAAAAAACACGTGACGAGAGAGCTATCAAGTAACCGACTAAACGTAATACCTGTCACTTCAGTTGTCATGCTACGTCACAGTTGTACTCTTCAATTTAGTTACGTTATAATTCGTTGACGTTTGGAGAATCTTGAACCCTTGGAGTCTTTTTAGGCTCTTTATAATAACAGATTACATAATATTATAGTATTATTAGAAATCTAACAAAAAAAAATGTGCTCAAGCAATTACATCTACGAAGAATAGTATATGAAGAAATAAACAAAGATTAACATACATTAATAAAAAAGCAAACTATCGTAAAAATCAAAAATAAATTTAATTTGGTTATAAGTTACAGCGAAAACGTGAAACTGTCATCTTTAAAAACCCTTTTTACGATTTGTTTACCTATATTTAATTACCTAAACCAATGGAGTATAGTTTCGGCGACAGGCAACCGACCGCACAGAGTCCAACACGTCACAGCATTAATGAAGTCGCCAAATCACCTTATTAAAATGAGTACTTTTGTGTTTGAAACCTTTTTGTTAAAGCACTATGAAGCAGACCGTTGTATTAAAAACTAGGAACCAAGCATTTACGTTTGTTTACAAAGAAAAATATTTTGCTGAATACGTAGTTTCAACGTAGTACCTATTAATAAAATTAAAGCTCGCCTTTTATCTCCTTGTTTTGTCTTTCTATTCACCAATATCCGCTTTCTGAAAGGAAATAGCCATAAAAAGAACATCCAATTTAATAAAAACATCATAAATTATGCGAATACTTTTAAAAGGTTTTTTCGCTTCAGTTCGTCATAAAGGAGAACTTAATAAAAATTAATAAAGAACTTAAAACCGTGTCCGAACATTATCATCTTATCTTCTTTCGATATTAGAAAGCTCGTTTAGAAGTTTCCTGTCTCCTACAGTTTCTTTTAACTTTTTTCTTTACCTTCGGATCGCAAACTAATCAACCTGCTTTAATACCAAAACTCTTTCAAACGACGTCTTTTTGATTTACAAAACTCCGTAATGTAATATTACTTCTTCGTTCGGTGCGTATAACGGACCTTTTTTATTTCTTTGAAAAAAAGTTTTCTGGTCTTTTCCATATAAAAGACTAGTATTCTTTGAAGATAGAGATTTCTACGTATATTTTTTAAGTCTGTAAAGGTAAAGGTTAAGTGAATTTGTCGTCAAACATTTTTGTACCAAAATCCGAATTCTACATAAATTAGTTGTACGTATCATCATCTACAAAAGAAACCTACCACTTTACATACAAAGCGAGTCCTAAACGTATGGGCCTTGACATTTTGTACGTGTGAGATAAAATAGTAATTATACCAATTAAGGCACCTATCTTACCGCCACAAGGAAGCGACTATTCACGATTTTCTCGCTCAAGAAACACACATAAGATTTGTAAGTCTCGTGTATGTAAAAGAGATAAATGTACTAATAGTAATTGATTACTAACTGTTCACACTGCCAGCGAGAACTCTCACTCCACTAGTTTGTCGAAGCAACAAGAGCTATCAAAGAGCACTCACTCAGCGACTCTCGCTTGGTGGGCACATACGCATACCAGCGAGTAATCGTTGCTCGCCAGCTCAATTTTAATTGCTAGCTCTACTCGCTTCTCGCTAATCCCCGGTGGTGGGACAGATGCCTTAGGGATGTCCACACACATGGGCATGTAGCATTGTCAGGTTCATTTTATACATAATCCGAGGGTCAAAGCACCCATTATGAATGACCCTACTAAAGTAATGTCCCACCACACTGCCCTTTATGTGGTTGTTACGCTAATCTCAAAATATGTAAAGAATAAAACGTTCATGGTACGATTATAATTGTTATTTGTGACGCCGGAAAAGCTTTAACGCGAGTTATTTATATGACCCACCAAATAGGACAACGCTACGGGTAATAAAACTGTTTGTTTTTGCTTTAAACCGTAAATATGGGTCAATTTTGAATCCATCCATACTAATATTATAAATTGGAAAGCAACTCTGTCTGTCTGTATGTTACCTTTTCACGACTAAAGCACTGAACGGATTATGACAAAAATTGGCAAGGAGATAGATGGCACCTTGGGGAAGGACAGGCGGAAGCTAGTGAGTTTATAAAGACGTAATTGGAGATGGATATTATAAAAAAAAAAAAATATTCTGCATAAACAAGACAAGACGCACATTACACAAGTAATGACAACATGATATAAAATACACACACTAATAAAAATAAATTGTTATGGTAATGAGCGCGTCTCGCCTTCAAACGTAAAAGTTTGGCGAAACACCTCTGTATTATAATACCATTACATAAAAAAAAGAAAAATACAACGTACCCAAATGCCTTGTCAAAGCAATTTCAGGAACTATTATGATCTTATTTTATTTCATAAATATACATACATACATACATCATCATCATCATAAATATACAACGCAAGTGAACTACGTACGCTATGCAGGTATGCTACGGGACTACGCTACGCAATAACGTGCTGGGTGGTAAGGGGTATCCTCGTAGCTAAATGATAACAGCACACGGCTCGAGCGAAGGTTAAGCTTCACTTGCTGCGGTCGGTTTGTGGATGGGTGATCCATTACATATCGAGAACCCTCTGTACCACGGAAAGCACGTTAAGCCGTTGGTCCCGGTTGTCATTCGTAGATCT
Source organism: Lithophane socia (assembly GCA_947522985.1). Classification (NCBI taxonomy): domain Eukaryota; kingdom Metazoa; phylum Arthropoda; class Insecta; order Lepidoptera; family Noctuidae; genus Lithophane; species Lithophane socia. The sequence continues at coordinate 8,251,382 of OX383267.1, forward strand.
TTGACAGTCGTTACGGGTATGTTTCTGTTTGTAACTATGTTTTGGAGGTCAGATAGGCAGTCGCTGCATGGAAAATACTAGTATCTAGCTGCATCCGGTTAATCTGGAAGCCGACCCCAACTTAATTAGGAAAAGGCTAGGCAGATTGATTGAACATTATTAAAACTTTTGTCGTTTTAATTATAATTATTGTGTCGTAGCTCTTCGTTTTAAAACACGAATGTACAAAACAAAAAATGTCCTAAAAACTCAGTACAAAAAAGAAACTATATTATGTAATCCATTTCTATAACATATTTTGTTAAATAAACCGAAAACGTAAGGTCGTTATCGTGGAGCCCACTATGTACGTGATAAGAAACAAAATGTGGATAGTTTCCGCTTCAATTTAGTTTGCACGGCTTTTATAGGCGCTGTTTTAGACCTCCTTTCCAACATATCCACCGTAAATATAGGGAATGAGGTTGACTTAGTATGTTAGTATGGGAATATTTCGTTTGTTTTTTCACACGGAAATCAGTGGTGAATTATGAGAGAAACTTCAAACTCGATCATAAATTGCAAAGAAGATTTAAATACTGGATCATTGAGTGTCAGTAAGTTCATGCATTACAAATTCTGGTCTGCCCTGCGCTGCGTGGACCTGAGGCCCTAAAGGTGACATTCTATCAGCGATAACGATGATGGAAAAGGCAAAAATGTATAGGACTGACATAAGCTATCGAAAAGCTTTAATGTCAATTCTGTTTAAAGTCGTTGTAGAAATACGAAACGCTTTCGAAGCGGTTGTCACTTTTCTAGGCTCTTTGCGTCACCTGCGTCTCAGTATTCGCTTAGCCTTACACTTGACGGGATTGATGTACCTACTTATGTTTGGCATAACCTGACAAATAAACTCTCTTACTACACAAGTACATTGTTAGATAAATAATCAACATTGAATCATAATCCACGTTACAAGAAAAAGATGATATAATGCCGTCGCGTAATTTCCGCTTGATTTGAACTTTATATCCCGTGTCGTTAAGGTAAATAAATACATACCCAAAAATACAATGAAACATCGAACAAAAAAGAAAAAAACACAGATTTATCCTGTTTGATTAATTCAGTCGAGCAGACGATCCGTTTCTGTAACATGGACCCGTATGTTGTCGTTGATCACGGACCCCTAATAATTATTCATTCCGTTTTCATTGACAAGATTCTAGGTACATTTAAGCTGGTGTATTATTCCAAGGATTTAGTTGAATAATGAATATTTATCAACTGATGTGATTCATCTCATGAATAGTCATTAGCTATTGTAAACGACCTACACCTTCATTTGCTATTGCACCGGTTTTACATACACTATCTTGATATTATATTTCGGTAATATAATAATGTGGTGAGAAATATAATTTCAGTTACATTTTTTAAACGGGATTGGTTCGATGTTTCGCTTGAAGAGACAAGGAACCGCAAACCTACCTAGTATTTGATATTAATTTGAACTTGATATCTCCACGCGTTCCTGAGAAAAAGGGGCTTGACAGACTGGCAGACAGACAGATGGACGGACAGACGGACAATGAAGTGATCCTATAAGGGTTCCGTCTTTTCCTTTTGAGGTATGGAACCCTAAAAATAGAGAGATACCGACAGTGTGTTGATTTATTTAACCCTAAAATAAAAACAGATTATTGCAGCTAATACTTACACAATACATTATTACGATACCCTAGCGGCGGATTTGCCAAATGTAATCTATTGTTTTTTTCTCCTTAGAATTGTATTAGTTGGTATACTCGGTATCTCCCTAAAGGGCCCAACAATCTACATAAAATTGTTTATGGGCTACTGTTACTCATTTTTATGTTCATGTGTAACTTTTTATGGCTACCTATCTACACTTATTCTCATTTATTTTTATTCACAAACCTCGAGATTTGTACTAAATGGAAAAGCTTAATAAAATGAATAATATTTTATGGAATTTAGTGGAAGTGAATAAGTTTCCTGAATCCTTTGAAGGGTTAGATAAGAATGGTATAACAGTTGATAGATAAAAACTTTAAACAATTAAGTCCCCATTTTACCGAACTTCAGTTATTTTTGGTAGTAGTGAAAGATTTCCATTTTATCCTTATAAATTTTGGCATCATATTTGGATAGCTACATTTACATCAATATTTTTGTTCGTGTAAAACAAAGTCTGACTCAAAGCAGAACAATTTCATTTCAAATAATATTATTATACTAAACCACAGCAGAGAGAGCAATCCTTTTTTAAAAACTCTACCGAAACTATCAAATTCCCGTACAAACTTCCAGTTGTACCAAACATCGTCCTACATCGTTGTTTATGCAGACAACTTAATCCATCTCCGGTTTACAGAACCGGGTGAAAATTTTAACACGAACGTAGAAAATATTGGATCGTTTACAACGAAATTCAGTCTTCAAACGTACCTTAGATAAGGTGTGTAATAAAAGCTGGATCCAAGCGGCTGACGTGAGTTATGGCGGTCGGTAGTTCTTTCTGTAGCAGGATCTCATGTCTTGAAATGTGAAGTGAAGTTAAAAGGGTCAGTAAAAAGTAATGGGTGGAACTCTCATCGCTGAACATACGGGTTTGTAACAGATAGCTAGTTTTTTGTATGGAGATTTACGAATGAGAATGTAGGTAATGTTTTACTGGGTTGAAATATTTATTTGGAACTGATTTTATCGTTGTTAATAGGTTTTTTGAGTAAGGTTTTAGGAGTTATAGAAACTTGTGAACCAGCGTTTTATAGTTTATTATTTAAGCTAATAGGTATTCCAGCTAATCTGTTAGTAACATTAATTACAAAATAAAAACAAAATGTTCAGTAGTTTTGGAAGCTTACAGTTTTAATGTTAAAAAATTTGTTTCAAAACAACTAGAAACCTCTAGTTGTTTTGAAACATATTAGAGTCAAATATAGTAAACAATTTGTTTCAAAACAACTAGATTTTCCTAGTTGTTTTGAAACAAATTGTTTACTATATTTGACTCTAATAAATAATATCATAATAAATCATGAGTGATAAATTTACTTTTTCCTCGCCCTTTCCATTATAAGACAATGGGAAAAATTTCCGTATTTACTTGGCGGTCGAAGAAATAAGGATAATAATCTGAGGGGTAGTCTCGGCTTTCAATTGGCATGGGAGGAATTCTTACAAGTATTTCTTTGTAAGAGGTTGTGGAGAAAAGAGTGTAATTGTGGCAAAGTACCTAGATACTTAAATGGTTTCGGGGAATAATGATCTTCATAAGGGTCAGTGCATTGAAAGACCTTTCATGACTTAATTCCGTATGAATCAAACCTTTTGACTGATTAATCTTTTTACTGGGACATGAATTGTTTTTGTAAAGAGAATTTAACATATTGTATTTGTACAAGCGAAACCGAAGGAGTAGGAGATAGTGAGGAGCTCGTGACTAAGTAATAACAGCTGCACGGGTCAATCCACTAGGTTAAGCTACACTTGCCAGGGTTGATTCGTGGATGGGTGACCATCCTTACATACCGAGACTCCTCCATGCCTTGGAAAGCACGTTAAGCCTGTGGTCCCGGCTGTCATTCGTGGATCTTTGACAATCGTTACGGCTCGTCAGAAGCCCGAAAGTCTGACAACCACTCTTATCAAAGGGTATCATATTACACAGTTACTGGGTGGTGGAGGTCAGATAGGCAGTCGCTCCATGTAAAATACAGCTGAAATAAAATAAACTAAATAAATTCAGCTGCATCCGGTTAGACTGGAAGCCAACTCCAACATAGCCGCAGGACTCCGCATGATGCTAGAAGCACAAGACCAGTCAATGTGGCGACGCTTTGGGAAGGCGTTTGTCCAGCAGTTGACGTCTTTCGGCTGAAATGATGATGAGGTATTCGTATTGAATGATTTCCAGTAGGTACCTACTATTACATTTGTAACATTGATGTACAAAAAGCGCTGATGCTCAGAATAATTTTAATCAAATTAAATAATTTCGTAAAAAATTCTAAGTTTTACTGAGAATTGTACAAAATTTTCTGGGTATACAAAGTAAGTCGAAAATAAATCTCGTCGTCACGTAGCTCATATTTTTAGCCTCTTTTGACAAAACTAGACTATTATATTATTACTAAGAAGTACTTATTACGTGAAAAATATAAATGAGATACCTACCCTGACTAAAATTACTGTATATTTCAGTCATGTCACGAAAGCCATTTTTATAAATGGAGGAATAGTAACCATTTAGACTTTAGACGTTTTACAATACCGCCGACAAAAAGATAATAATCAAAGTTAAAAGGGACGACAAAGTAATTAAATTTTGTCGATTCCACCCAAATAAATTGGGGATGACGACGCGGCGTGAATATTGAGATCAGATGACAACGGTATTATATTTTAAAGATCTTTGTCTTCTTTTGTAAGGGGAAATAATGGCAATGTTGAGAGCATGATTTATTTGCAGGTGACGATTTATTTATTCTTAATTGTTGCGCTGTTTATTGCTTCGATAATTATTACATCTGGAATATTATTTAAAAATATTTTGTTATCAACTCAACTTATTAAAAATATATTATATTTATTTATAAAATCTATTATAAAATCTTGATTTATATAATCTTATTATTATTATAAAATCAACAGATTTAACATAACATAACATCACGCCTGTTTTACCCAGAGGGTTAGGCAGAGGTGTACGTATAGTACCCACATCCTAGTTTTAGAACTCATGTTGTGCTATTTACAAGATTTTGTTATTAGATTATTACAAGATTGACGAAAAAAAATCGAGATTAGTAACATGCTCAAACATAAATATCCCACATCAAACATGACACAGCAAATATTTACTATGTGTAAATAAACTCGAATTTCTAAATAAATATATTCAGAGGAAAATTTCCTACTTCGTCACGTCTCAAAACAACTTTCTTTCATCTCACGCCCAAAACTTTACTTCATTTGACATTCATGGAGCATGAGGATCTAAATAGTTTCAGTGAAATATGTGCGTTAGTATGAGAGGGTTTTGCTAACAAATGTTGCTTGTAACCAGTTATTTTGAAAATATCTTGTAAAAAATATCTAAAGTTTGTTTGTAGGGTGAAACTTATGTTCTCTCACCAGGAGCGTTAGCCTGTAATGTGAGGTAACAGATTCAATATTGCCTGCCTGACTGACGACCGTTCGCTTGTAATGTAACATTAATGTTACAAGTTGTATCAAATTAATACAAACATGCGCACTGTAATGCTCGGTTCTCCTTTATCACTGATGTAATGCTCGACTCTGTAACCTTACATTACAGGCGAATGCTCCCGGCGAGGGAGCACCTCGAGATAGTCATTTTATAGAAAAAGGACAAATAGTGTGTGCCGAAAATTATTCGGCATCAGACTCGTTCCCACACCTCGTAGTAAATACTTTTTTTTTTCAAAAATATACAGTGTTTTGTTTTGACTTCGTTACTATTTTATTATATTAATGTATAGATAAATTAGGTAATAGCTAAGAAACAATAATTTCAAGAGTTACATTATTATTTAACTCTTGAAATTCTTGTTTCTGTGTTTTTGTTAAATAAAGTTGTTATTTTATGTAATAACGCTGAAGAAAATTTAAAGCAAAGTAAATATGATATTGTTTTCCTTCACTTTTCAATTTGTTGATTTACAGTTAAGTTATTCTATGGCTTTTATTTTTACAGCCAGACAGATTTTAATTTGAATATTTGAAAAGGTCAAGATCGGGACGTGAGACCGATGTTTAAGTGCCATTTATTTTTAAAGTTAAAAAGGGTTTATTATGTTTAAAGAATCTAATGAAGGCTTGGGTGAAAGAGTTAGTTATTAAAATTATGAGTTTCATTTGGTTTTTTTTTTCTGTTTTTGTGAAACTAAGCTCGTTAATTTTTATTTTTGTGTTCCGCTTTATCTTTAGAGTTGATCCGGTGCTTTTAGGTAATGTTAGCACACTTTCTGTAGGTGGATTTATTGAAAACATAATAATTATGTACAAAATGAGAGAAAAACAATCACAATCTGTAATTTTGTCTACCTCAGTCGACAGACCCCGTTTCTATGGTTGTCATGTTGCGCGTGCTGAAGGCGTATATTAGTTTCGACGTTACTTTACATAAGTTCTTGTTGTATGTACTACCTTATCTTGCGGTAAGGCAAAAGTAAAAGCAGTACTTACCTCATCATCATCATCTGCCTAGTCTTTTCCCAACTACGTTAGGGTCGGCTTCCAGTCTAACCAGAAGCAGCCGAATACCAGTATTTTATATGGAGTGACTGCCTATCTGACCTCCACAATCCAGTTACTGGGTAACACGGTAAGACTGGTACTGGACTGGACTGGACTGGTAAGACTGGTTGTCAGACTTTCGGGCTTCTGACGACCCGTAACAACTGTCGAAGATCTACAAATGACAGCGGGACCAACAGCTTAACGTGCTTTCCGAGCCACCGAGGGGTCTTGGTATGTAAAGATGGTCATCAATCCACGGACCAACCGCGGCAAGCATAGCTTAACCTGATCCATCGACCCGTGCGGCTGTTTATTACTTAGCTACAAGCCCCTCAAAAGCAGTTACCTATAGTCAGCTTAATTTGCCAAACAATGATCCATTCCATGTTATTCCCATAACGACTAATGCAACAACTTTCCAGACTGAAACGTGGCCACCTTGACCGAAGTCAGGCAATTTGTATCTTAGCTCCCATGAGCACAACAAATTTCGAAAATTTCGTCAGAGCCCTCGGGGCAGTGGGCTGAACTTCACAAAATTTGCTTCCAAAGTTAAATTATTAAAGAAAATATATCGAGCTTTAAAGGATGTCCCAAACAGAGAAGCCCAGTAACAGACGGTTTGATAACCCTGACGACGTCGCAACAACAGATAAATAATATTTATCTTTTCATTTATTGTTGCGATTTTGACAATTTCCGCGAACGCGAATGTCATTTTGATTGCCCTGTCAATCTCCCATGTAGGTCACAGTCCCCATTTTATGACATTTGCTACTTTTCACACAGGCTGGAAGTCTGTGACGTGTTCTGATTTCATTCGCGAAATCGTTTGTTCGTGAAATATGAAATTACAATCTAAGTGTTATAATAATATATTTTTATTGATAAAATGAGGTACATAAATACCTTCAAATCTTGAAAATTTCGTTCTTTCAATAGGTAATGCATACAACAAACGAAGTTGAGGGCTCAAATACGGGTAAATACAATGTGACATTTTCTGTTCATGATTTTACTTACTGGGGTTTTTTATAAACGTTGCTTCAAGTTATGTGACGTTCAAACGTCAAAAATGTATCTTTTTTTGTTTTCCATTGGTTGAATACGAGGCTTTCCGCTACTTGTGTATGTAAGTATTTTATGTCTTTTTTTTGTGGAATGTGTGTTTTGTTTGTGCAGAATAAACAATTTTTCTTTCTTTATTTTATTTTACTGTGTTTAGCTTGGACATTACTGAAATCGGTGAACGAAAAGCATCGTGGGAAAACCTAAACTTAGGTAGGTATAGTTTATTGCATTAGACTCTCTGTACCAGAGGAGGCCTTTTCCCTGAAGAGTGACAATAATAGGCTGGTATTATAAACATTACCTTTGTGTTACCATCAGTATTAACAATCCCTATCTAACCTGCTTCCTCACTATAAAATTGTCTAAACGCTTTGATCAAATTCAGTTCACCAAGCCAGCTTGATTTATTCAGAAACGTGAACTAGATACAAAGTATTCATAATATTATCCGATCCACCACAATCATGCGGTAAAAATGTTTTGTTGGCTGAACGAGCACCGTGAGCAGGTAAAAAGTTTGACGTCACAAAATATATTTTGGATATTACGATAAAGTAAAGTAATTTATTATTATTTTATTAATTTGTAGATAAATAGCACACCCTGTAAATCAATTTTAACTTACAATTCGCTGGTTAAAATTTCGAAATCAATTCAATTTTCTTTTTAATAAAACCAATCAATCAATGATTTATTTATTGCTTTTCGTATTGCTCATTTCAAAATACAGTTTTACCTTTACCAATATTGCGGGCAGTATTTCTGAGCAATTTTTTTATCATCAGTAATTTAATTGAAAACTGATTGTGACGTACAGATTTATAGCCATTATTGGGTTTGCTTATTTCATAATTCGTATTGAACAATATTCTGGCAAATAAATGAACTATTACTATTAAATTCGCTCTCATAATTGACTAACGCTAGACGTCATTGGTCGATGTTCGTGGATGACCCACAGAAGATCGCTGGGAAGACCTGGATGAGACTCGCACAGGCCAGAGAAGTGTAGTGGTATGGTATGTAACCCACACATGCAGACAAACTTGTGAACTCACCCTATGACGTCACACGTCCGTTAGTTCAAATACAGAAATCGATCACTAGCCACTCGCATCACTTGCGTCATTTTATAATCATCCTAATCTTAGTTATTGTTTATAAACCGTGTTTAGTTATAGTAATTTTAACTCATTGTGTAATAAGATGAACATTTAATTTCATTACACTAAAGAACCTATACCACACCCTACCAAAAGTTCTATAGAAACATGGCATAAAAGGGAGGAGGCCTATACTCAGCAGTGGATGGAACAAGGCTGCCAATGATGATGAATATGATGAGACGTCATAGCTACAAACGAGTAAACCACACAAGCATCTTTTGGCGCGTGGCCAAAATCAGAACTTACGCCGCCATCTTGTTTTTTCAGTATATTTAACAAAAAACAATTGCACAAATATTTACCAGCAGAGCCGTGTCAACGTCATTCGAGCGCCAAAAGATTTCATGTAGCAGTGTAGCAATTTTATCAACAGTCTATTCTCCTGACTGCCGCACTTAATTAAAATTATCTCATTGTTTTTTTTAAACAAACATTTCTTAACCCTTTTAATTTTAATGTTGTAGCCGCTTCATTAAACAGATGAACACTGAGATTGCAAATAATCCTCAAGACTACTTCTATTAGCTTTACTAATGAATAGCATTTTAATTAGTATTCAGTTCAATGCAAAACCTTGTAAAATCTCATCTGTACAATCTGTTCCAAAAGTGCCTAATAACGATGTAAACAAATGTATTAGGAAACCTCTAAATTGAGTTCTTTGATTTGATTATTTAAATATTAAACCTGAAATATTCTAATTTTAAATCACCTTAAAGACGTTTTTCATTTGACAATTGTTGATCTTTATAACTTTAATTTTCTTGAATGTTTTTTATTTAATTACAATTTAATTGATATTCTGAAAACAATTAGTGGAAAATGTGGTGAGATTCAAAGTTGAAACTTTCTAAATACGAGATGAATGTATTACTTATTCCCTATAGTGAATGACTGCGTAATGATTTAACCTGAACAGGGTTTGTAAGGTTTTTAGAACACGCTATAGACGTCTTTAGGGAGAAACGTAACTCCTCAGTAACATGGATTTGACAGTTGCACTAATACAATGGTTCGCCACAATATCGTAAACCAATAATGTCAGTTACTGTACCTAGTCTATTGACCCCTAACACTTGATTGATGCAGAAGCAATATTGAATGTCTAGTAGTTGATCTGTTTGCAATTACAACAGAATTGAGTGAATTCTATTGGTTGGTTCAGTACACTAGCAATGTTAACAAAGAATTCTAATCGATGACGTTGTTTACTTTTCACTAGATATAACTTATCCATCCATTTAATTTAAAATATAATATTATAAATGCAAAAGCAACTTTGTCTGTCTGTGGGATACGTTTTAATACCTAAACCACAGAACTGATCATTATAAAATTTGACAGATAGGTACCTAGTCTGGGACCAGGGGCCCTACCATCAACTTTTAAAATACTTGCCAAGTACATGACAGGTCAACTTAGCAGGCTAACCTGACAGGTTTTCTATTTGTACCATGAGCATTTCCGTCTGACCTGCAATGTATCAACTTCAGACCTGCTACTTGACCGTTGACCGGTACGCCATATTATAAACAAACGTTCGGAAATACTTTTTCGCAATGTTACCGGTTTTACGGTTTTAAAGAACTAGATTAAATTAATTTAATAACAGTTTATAATGATCAAGGGAATTCTTAAAAAAACTATGTTTCGTAACAAAATATCTTATTTAACACGAATACGACATTGGAGACGCTTTAAGATACTTATGAAAATAATTTTGAAAGTTACCAAAGTTATTGCTATTTTCGAACGACTATCCTAGCCATTAAGTATAAAAAAATATAGTTTTTGATTACTTGTCAGTTTGACTCTAGTGATGTTACTCAGTCACTAACGATCAGGCACTCGATTGTTCCGATTATGTAATTCAAGTACTCAATTCAAGTTGAATCTAAAGTAGTTACTAGGGAGGTTTCCAACAGCTTCGCACGTTTGAAACGCACACAAAAAAACAGAGAAAAGAATCATAGCCCGATCCAAAATACAGCAACCGTTCCATATTGGTATATTGGGGTTTAAGTCAGTGACATTCGGGTAAGATCGGCTTTGTTTGACTTTGTAAAAAGCGCTTTCTCCACATTCCACTCTCAATCTGATAATCAATGATGATACGATGATGATTTTAATGACAAATTATAAGTTAGTTATCAACAGAAATCATTGAACCACAGTACATATACTTTCACTCATCTTATTAAAACTCTTTGACTCTACACAACATAGTATTTTGGTACCTTGAGAGAAAATGTAATCGAGTTTTTATTTAATACAATGCAGTATCGAGTTAAACAAAGTTTAGCCGCATCACTATCTGACACTGTCAGAAAGACAAATCAAGTCAAGGGACAACAACACTTCATATTTTTTCAGTTTCTTTCGAATTGCATCAATTTCATATATTTCTTTTTTGCCTGTGTATTATTGAAGGATTATAATTAGTATGGAATCTTCAAGATGGTACAGCATTTACTCCAGATGGATGTTGTGTTATTTATTCTGTGAGATTCCAACGCAATGTGCGAAGACATAGTCCGAAGCTACAGATGTGCGGTGGACGCTTTTGTATCAAATGGACGTCGTATAAAGATGAGAGGTGGAGCCTGGTGGAGCAACCAGCATCTTTACTAGATGAAATAATATCTACTTCTAAGTCGTCGGACGTTGAAATTGATACTTAATACGTAATAAAAATGCTTTGTTTTACATAATGTGATTTTTGCTTTCAATAACCGTTTAAAACACCCTACGTTTACGTTTTACTAAACTCCAATACCGATGAAGTGTAGGTAGACCTACTCACTAAACATTTTTTTAAGTTATGATCGTATTTCTCAGTAACCTCGTTAGACGAAGTATAATCATTACTACAACTGTAATCTAGAGATCATTATCAGAGTACATATTCACAAATGAACATGTACTTACGTATTTTATTTTAAATTAAAGAAAACAGTTCACTAAAAGTAAGTTTTACACGCCTGCTTAATATGACTGCAGGGCAGTTCAGTAGTCGAGTGTTTACATGTCAAAAACGACTTGATGGTACAGCTTAACGCAGGTCAGACCAGTGAAATGTTGTCACGTGACCACTGACCGGCTTTAGTCACGTGATCGCTGGCTTGCCTGTTATTTGACATGTTCACGGTACAAAATAGCCCGACAGTTCACTTTCCGTCGAAAATTGACCTGCTATAAGAGTTCATGGTAAGCCCCCTGTAGAAGGACATGGGCTTTTAATACTGGATGTTTTATTTAAAAAATATAAAATACGCAAAGTCGCGGACAACTGGTGTTTAAAAATATTTATTATTATTTGGTTATGTAGGAAGTTCATACCAAGTGTGTAAGGACCTACATTTATTGTGCATTAATCCACCATTGCCAAAGTCAAAATTACCAAAGTTATCGGTTACCGGAGCCACACATCTATTTGATGGCGTTATATGCTTGAATATAAAAGTCATATTTTACGACAACTATGAGCTTGACCCCTTCATAATTATTTCAGCTAATCTTTCCCAGAAAACACACTGGTTTTCACAGCATTACAGTATTTATATTATGTTCAATGTAGAGCATCAATTTCAAAAAGACCACTCGAGGGTCAACAATTAAAAAAAAATTGTTTCAAATCATCACTCGATAAATACGATAAAACTTTTTCCAACTCAAAAAAAATTGTTTTACAAACTTCAACAATAAAATTGTAAATCTAGCTCAAAATAGAATAATAGTTTGCTACAAGGGCAGTACGGGAACCGGGTAGCAAATAATAATTCATAAACTCCCATTACGTTACTCCTTGTTTTCTACAAAATTACGTTTTAATATAAGAGGCGGGCCACAAATCCTGCTGGAATATTGAAGTTAATCTGGGTTAAATAAGTTTTAAAAGCTGTTTAATCCATACAGCAGTTTGCTGCGGCCAACTAAGAAGTTAACTCTCTGCTTCAGCGCTTATTAAATTCATTATATGCTGTAAGAAAAAAGTGCAATTAGCTACAAGAGAAGCTTCGGGTAATGTTGTACCCTAACTAGTTCAGAACGCTTTTTATCCAATATCTTGGGTTTTGTTCGCTGAGCGACTTCAAGTCTGTTAATAACTTCTTCCTTGAAGTGTTCGCAATGAGCGGTTTGTAAAAGGAAAACGACTGGTTTATTATTAGAAACGTCAAAGTCAAATCATTTATTTCAAGTCGGCATTTTAAACGTCAAAATTTATTACAAGAAAATAGAATTGGTTCTAGGGCGTAGGGGCGGGCCCTAGAATGAACAAAAGATATTAGTTTCGTATTGAAAATAATGGGCAAGAAACTCCATAGCTACTCTGTATTTTTTTAACAAATTGTTGTATAAATTAATTATAATTTTAAGTGAAACGATTTATTTAAAATGTTCTATTTCTTTTTAGAGGATGGATACTGTTGTTAAGTAAGTAAGTAAAATTTAATTTGTTTAAACATGGTGTACATGATACATTGCATGCAAGATAATACAGATACAGAAGTTCTAACATGTTCAGCCGCATATTGTGGCGTACAAATTGGTAGGAAGAGATGGTGCATAGACCGTGATAATATTCATCAAAATTACATTATAGAAATTATGCAGATACTTATTAAGTCATCATTATTCATTAAAGATAAAATTAAATGTCAATCACTATTAGGTTAGTTAGTTTGTTCTAATCACTATTAGGTTTCCGATCTCTGACGTCATTGTTTCAAGTCAGGGGCGGGCAGTGTGTGTCCAGTTAACCAAATGTATTGACACACAGCGGTATTGAGTCATACATTATACAATACAGCACTTACGAATGGTGTAGACAACAAGTCTGTGCCTGACGCGGTGCCCGTTTCAACTATGCAAATTAATTGCTTCACCACATAGTTACAGTATGCCAAGGACCGCAACCTCATTTCTATACCAAGTAAGGACAAATTTTATAAAAGCTCCGGTAACTAGTGTTTGAATATTTTAGTCAGTTTAGAGGCGTTTTAGTTAGTCTATTTGTAAAATGCAAATTAGTTGAAATTTGTCTTTTTAGTCTCTGTGGCAACCCGGTTTTATGCAAGAACTTAGATGGCGGATAGCGCGCTGTAACTCGGCACAAAATGTATGAATAGAAAAGAAAAGACTTAGGTGCCTGCTAGCCGTTTATTCTTCGTAAATGTATGCATTTAAAATAATGTCAACCTAATTTGATAGTATTTCTATGTCAATCTTAACCAATTTTGTCACTTTTGACAATTAGTTGCGAACATAGTAAACCAAGCTATGTATTTTAAAATTATTCATAAAAGAAATGTGGAAATAACAGCTCTATTAACTGACTAGCTAATAAAATCCTTGAAGCCAAAAAAGAATCACTAAGTTACTTAACCGACTTTACTGAAACTAACGCACCAAAAGCCGAAACCGCCCGAGTGGTCCGAATGTAAAATGGCATTTTTTCGTCCGTGTGAAGATCATAAATTTTCAACTCGACGCTCCTACCTCCCAGTCTTCCGCTCTCAGTGCAGGCGAAGCCGTGTTTATTAATTATTCTACATGCATTTAAAACAAACATGCAAATTTTGCAACCAGGAAAACGAATTCTAGAATGTGAGAAATTCGCTGTAGTTTGATGCTGGGATTCTGATTGTGTATTTTCTTGAGAATAGTGCTCATCTGCTCAGTAAATTGTTGTGAAAAGTGAATGCTAATAAGAACAAATGGAAACTTAATCAAAATAGTGACAAGAAACAAAAAAAAATATAGCAGAAATAAAACAAACCGAGAAAAGTAAACAAAACTCTATACCTACAAATATGAATTCTCCTTAATAACATCTGTTCATAATTTTGTTTCATAAGTTCACCATCATATAACGCAAAAATTTGGGACAGATCCTCACATAAATTGGCTCCCTCTTCAATAAATCTCAGCTATGGCGAATTCATCTGAGAAATTTAGAAGTTCGAAGGACGGATGGGCGAAGATCTGGACGTGTTTATTGGGGTTGCCGGTAGTTTATCTTCCCTTGAAGACTGAGAACGCTTTCCTGCATAAATGTCTATCTAAGATTCTATAAAACCTACATCATATTTCGTTCGGTAAAAAACGTAATATAAGAAAGTTTTATCAAATAAATAACTGCAGAATTAGGTCTGGGCGACGCAGCGTTCCTGGAAAGTACATCAAAATTACCTTTAAAACCAGAAATATACTGTAAAAATCTAAAAATTTCGTTGAACAAAATGCTGTACTAGCGCAGTAGAAACAAGAAACTTACAACGTTATATATAACGTTACCGTTTGCCGCGTTCCGCAAGTTAGCTCACTGTGCTTCTAATTAAAACAACGTAAAATCATATTCTGTATTTGGTGTGGTATAATATCGTATAGTACAAATATGGGCGATATTTATAATAGAACCGAATGTGGGCAGGGAATAAATGAAAGTTCACGTATTTATTGTACTGCATAGAGCATTTGTTTGTTTTCAATACGTTTTTGTGTTTAACGTACCTAAAGTGAGTGTAGCTTCGAGAAACTTAATTACAACGTTCTATTATTTGTTTCACCTGAATAAAATAAGCCTGACCACATGGTCACGGGCTTGTTTTATAAAGTTTGCTTGTGTTATTTGTGTTTTGTAAAATGTTCGACCCGCCCCAGCTGACAGGTTTTACGACTTGACAAAATATCGAGATTTCTTTAATTATGTTAAGTATTATGTAATTAAGTTTAATATTTATGATTATACACATAAACCTTCCTTATTAAATTAATTATCTAAATGATGATGAAAACCACATCAAAATCCGTTATGTAGTTTATAAAAACAACAACGTCACACAATCAGACACGAAAAGGTATTTATTTAAAGTTTCGCACAAAAAAAAGGTACAAAGGCGGACTTAATGCCTGAGGCATTCTCTACCAGTCAACCAAGGGTGGTGAAGAGATAAAAATTAAAGAGAGAGAGAGAGAGGTATAAATTAGCACGAGTTGGATTTGGCTAAGTATTTTGCAAGAAAACTTTTTTATAAACTTTACGAGTACCCTATCACTTGTTTCGCTGGTATCAATGTGTATTAATATTTGTTTATCATCCTTATCAGAGCCATTTATGGTTCATCCTTCTCGCTTATTTCTTTAACTGCTATAATAAAACACAAATTCATTGCATATAATGTGTCATCTTGAAATAGGAAGAGTATTTTCTGTGGTTATCAAATAATATTACTTTACGTTATGTTGTTTACCGCATGATGATTTAGATGATATCAACATATATCTTGGCGTAGTTGCTGAATATCTGCAGAGAAACACGAATAACCATGATAAAATATGGCGTCCGTTTAGATATTTATGCAAATTGTCGTTTGTAGGAAAAAACGAACAGTAATCTAAAGATACAAACAAAGAAGATAACTTTGATCTCTATTGTATAAAGATCAAAGTTTGCAGTTACGCCACAAAAGTATGGGTTATCGAATTTTCCAACCGATTCTCGTCTGCCAGTGCCAAGAAATTCGAATTTAAAACTCAAGCCATATTAATGCAAAATACTTTTGCTGCGGCAGCTGCCAGTGCGCTGGGTAATTTACAAAGATTGTAAAGTTAGAGAAGTCTCTTCGATTGACTGTTAGTCTTGGAAGCAGCAGCTTGACGTAATTTTTCACAATTCTACGTCATTACCTTGTGATTGCGCTACCATAATCTACTGTAACAGTGATAGATAAAGAAAAGGACAATTTTATTATTATTTATGCAAGCACATTAATGACTGCTTTGTGTTACCCCTTGGCCACTACCTACACGCTCAAGCGATACGCGTTTTGTGAAAGCGACTGCAAAGAAAAAAAATACTGAAAGAAATTGTTCAGAGCGTGCTATGACGATCGCCGCGACGCGGCATGCGGAGTGACGGTATGGCGCATATTATTGCTCACGAGACGGAAACGAGCAATTTGTCGTATGAGTGAATCTTTGTACTTTGACCGCGGATCATGACTTGAGAGCAGGTGCGACCGGCCAGCACGGCATGTACCTGCCAGGGTTGCGGGAAAGTCCGAAAGGGATACCGAGACCTTGGCAACAGGCAACTGAAGGAACACGGGTGGGTTTTAGTCAGTAAAAGTCTGACACGCCCTTCCGCTCCGCCCAGAGCGGGAGAAGTCTTAGAATGATTTCCAAACCTCAAAAAAAAAAAGGTCCCAGACTACCTATCTGTCAAATTTAATAACGATCAGAAGGCCAGTTCTCTTACTTAAAAAACGTTCACATTGAAGTCGCAATAAAAAAAAAAGCACGGCATGTAGACGCGTGAGAAGATCGCTTAAAGTAAATCGCGTCGCAAGTCGCGCCACCCGAGATCGTGAACGCTGCCTTATAGGTACGAACACTCAAAGAAAACTAGTGCTCACGAATATTTTTTTTCCGCGACAAAGTGAGTCAGCGTGAGTAACGAATAGAGTGTGACGCATACTGGTGCCCTCCTGGGAAATTAGCATCGTATGGGAGCGGCTTTACAGAATCCTAAGCTGCAACCGTACCTAGAACAAAGAGTCGCGTTGCAGTTCAGCAAATTAATGAGAAAAAGGATTCTACTCTGTTTTCTTTCAGCCTTTTTGTCTTTTAAAAGAAGTAAAGGTTCTTATTGTTATTGTAACAAAGAAATGTTGCTCTTTTTCCTTATTAAAGGTCATTTTCTACAACGTTAAATAGGCTGGTGGATAAAAAAACGTATGTGCATTCACATTATTAATAATGATTACAGAAGAGTCAAAGACTTAGTATATTTCCTTAAGGCAGTCCTATTAATTGCACTGCAAAAGTTTTTTTTCCTTGAAACTTCTTTAAATCCAATTGAAATGATAAAAATCAAGTAATTAAAACTAAAACCCAACTACGACTTAAAAGGTATAAATAAGACACCACAGACAGACAAATTAAAAATCCGGAGTCACACGTGTTAGGGCATAAATCGAACAGATTACGTGTGACTGTTTTGGGTTTTAGTTTTTATTACTTGATTTTTTTTTTAATTCTTTTGGGGTTATAATATATATATTTTTGAAATGTGCTCATTAAGCCCTTTCATTTGATACCCAACATGGTACGATTAAACCATTTTTTTTTTTAAGTTCCTCACTTTATGTCCTCTAGAGGGCGCCATATTTAATGTGACTTCACATAGCCTATAACCAGCGGACAATCACGACGCATCTGACGATACCTCATTTGTCAAAAGCGGTTTGGAAGATAGGAGGGAACAGATGAACATACAATACATACATACATACCGGTCAAAATCATAACCCTCATTTTTTCTTCGCCGTAGTCGGGTAAAAACAATGAGAAATTAATCAATTCCACAAGATAAATCCATGAAATGGATTCCTTCAAAATAACACACGAATGATTATGTTAAAGACAGACACCGAGCGGTAGGAAAACAATGTTTTTTTTATAAACTGTTCTTTTTCTCAGGGACTTGTGATTAAAATCCTGATCACGTCTTTCTGCTGCCGTTGGAGACGTGTTATTCCAAGTTATTAACTCGAATGAACGTCGACGTTTTAATTTAAGTTCTGGGTAGCCAGGAAATTTATAGATATACATAGATTTAGACTGCAAATGAGTCTTCGGAAAGTTAATTCAGAATCTTGAAACTGCATGAGCAGTGGGTAATAGAACGTAGCTAGAAAGTTTAATTAGAACTCTCTGACACCACTAATGAGCTAGCTTAGGGGCGCACGTATTAACTATTTCTCTCTTAGCAGGAACTTTATTGAAAAAGACTCAGTGAATATCAGTGTCAACCCTTAATTATTTTCAATGTCAGACAATTTATTATTTCATCTTTAAACAGAAATTATTAACCGTGAAAGAAAATAGAATTCCAATGCTATGAACAATAAAAAAGATGTCCCCAGGGCCAGATCACAGGTCTGCACTGTACAATATCTTATTTGAATTCAAAAAAGATTGGAATTTATTCCACTTACCTACCGCTTTCCTTTGTTTTCCGCTGATTATTTTCTTGAACCGCGTCGAAGATAACGAGCCCTCTTTCAAGGTGCCTCATTTCCCGGTAGGTTTCTTATTTTTAATTTTAGTCCATCCACTTTATTTCGAATGGCGCTTAAGGAGTTACCACCTCAGATTAAATTTTGTATTTGTTTATTTCAGGCACAGTTTAATTTTGTTCTAGGACCGGTATTAAAATTTTGACGTCACAATTAATTGTTTAGTACAATAATAATTACGACGTCGTAAAAACACCTTCGGTACTTCAGTTAAACCGTCAGTCTGGCCAACATTTTATTGGACTATAAAGTATCTACGTAACTGTCCCAAAATAATGATAATTTCAATTATGAACAAGTTTTAGGACGCTGAAATTCTACTGAAAGGAAAATGAATAAATAGGACGGGTATTAATGATGGTAAGCATTAAAAAGCTTTTACAAATTGTGTTGAGCATAAAAGCCACTGAAACTTAAAAGTAAATTATCCATAATGGGTGTCTTTCCTGTCAGTACAAAAGGAAGGTAACGACGTGATCTACTTATCAAAGTCACACTTTTTAAGAGTACCTACTGAGATTGATATTCCACGCAAGCATGCGTGGGATTACGAATACGTGACTTCCTCCATTTCCTGGTTCGCCCTTTGGCACGGAAAACCACGAAGAATATCGTATTATATAAAATATATCTTTAGTAGGTTACACTATTATTTTGTCGTGAAAATAAGGCCACAAAAGGAAAAAACTGAATCCTTATAGAATCACTCGAGTGTCTGTCTGTTTGTATGTCCGTCTGTCACAGCCAATTTGCTCCGAATCTAATGGACCGATTAAGTTGAAAGGTACACATATATTTCTGTGACCCAATAAAGGTATTTTGAATGTGGGGGCCACTCTTGGGGTCAAATAAGACAAAAAAAAGTTTTGTAAACTGTAACGTGTGACATATCAAATGAAAGGGAATATTGCGAGGACCTCGAGAATATTTTTTTTCATAATTATTTTAAAATAAATTCTTTTAAAGTACTTACTATAATTATATAATATAATATAATATTATAAACGCGAAAGTTTGTTAGTATGGATGGATGGATGGATGGATGGATGGATATTTCTTTCACGTAAAAACTACTGAATGGATTTGGATGAAATTTGGCAAACATTTAGTTTATAACCTGGATTAACACATAGGATACTTTTTATCCCGATATTCCCACGGGATTGAGACTTACGCGGGTGAAACTGCGGGGCGCAGCTAGTATTTCATAAAATAGATAAAAATTGACCATTCCCGGGCCCTTATCTCCAAAACAGCTGAGCTGAAAATTTTGAAAAAAAAAATAGGTTATGTTTCTTTACGCATAGATTACAGGAAAACCTTTATGAAGTCTATGGTTTTAAAATAAAATAGAAAATCCATACTGTGCGTACAAACTTACATTTTTGGTTGGAATGTATGGGAGGACATGTTTTTCAACTACAATGATAAGTTTGTTCTTGAGATAAATTCATCCCAACTACGTAACCCTTCATTGTGCGTGGTCCGACACGCATTTGGCCGATTTTTTGGATAATGGCCACTACATTTATAGCCGCTAAAACTAGCTTTATATCCATTAGGACACTATTCCAGAGAGAGTCCAGCAACATAACCCGAAGATTTAGGTCTGAGAAAAATGTTATGATTAGTATCAAAACGGCACAATCAAGACTTATTTTATTTTGGGAAATAATATAATTTATTTTATATTGTTGATCCCGTTACCAAGTGGGCTAAAGTTACTTGGTTATTTAGCATTTTTATGACTTATAATACTAGGTACCTACTCATAATTAAATAGAAGTTGTTACAATACTAAATATTGACTATTATTTTAGATACAGTTGCCCGCACGTCAGTGGTACCATATGCTATAAATAGTCTCTGAAACTCCGTACTGCGCGGGGCCAGTTCAAGGTCAAAGTGTTACTGACGTGCGGCCTACTATCCATATCCATACTAATATTATAAATTCGAAAGTAACTCTGTCTGTCTGTCTGTCTGTATGTTACCTTTCCACGCCTAAACCACTGAACGGATTTCGATAAAACTTGGCAAGGAGATAGATCCCGGGGAAGGACATAGGCTACTTTTTATCAACATACCACGCGGGCGAAGCCGCGGGCGGAAGCTAGTAACATTGTAAATCTTATGGTGCATTAAACCGTAAATTGCACCGTAAGATTTGCAAAAGTAAAGTAAGTGAATTCTTAAACCAAATAAATGCTATTTATGCTCGGAAGTAATTTATTTGGACATGATTCATATTTTTCACTTACAGTTTAGGTACTTGAGAAGCTTTATGACAATTAATTTGTCACTGTCGAGCATTGTCGAGCTCATCGTTACTAAAAACCGGCCTAGTTTCAGATTTCTTGCTTCGAAATACTGTTTCTGCTTCCTACCGTATTTTGGTTTAGATGATTATTCATTAATCATCAGATGAATTGAAAATACGAAGGAATGAATGAAAAGAAGAAAAAATAAACTCTCTTTTTATGTTTTAGTACTGGCGCTGGAATCACTTATCGTTCCCTGAATACTGTAAGTACTGAAAGTGTTTTTCAATTTGCAGGCTAAGCGTTCATACTTAAAAGTTGGACTTGAGCAACTTTTGACATAAACAAAGAGAAAACTAAGCAAGACATCGTTCGTTTTTTCTTGCTCCTGCAATTTTCTTCCCATTAGAGTGAGTTTAATCCTTTATTTAACAGTTGCGTATCTGTCAATATAGGGTAATTATCTTCAATCGAAAACTACTAATATTATAGCTGTATTTATCAAGATAGTTACAAATAAGATAAACACTGATTTATAGCGACCACAAACTGTTATTAGCATCGCAACTCGGATATTAATTTATAAACAATAGTCCACAATCTATGTCGTACAATAGCCTACGACCCGAAAAGCGAATCTGGGGCAAATCTTGAAGCAAGGAATTTCACTACAATACCAATGGAATGTTAATGGGCTGACACATTCAGAGCAAAACTATCGTCAGAAAGAAATAATGGGATGTCGTTACTCGACAATTCTAGGAGTTTTGGTAAACGAAATTAGCTCTACTAACGTACATTGAATGTTAAGCGGGAGATAAAGTTGAAATTACTTTAGATAATTAAATTAAAAGCAGAATCAGATGATGTAATGGAAATGCCTAATAAACTTGTTCAGGAAATTATTGTGTAGAATGTCTTTAATGAGAATTAGTAGTAAAAACAGGGAGATGGACGTTCTATTCATGATAATTATATATTTAAATGAACAGAAAAACATAATTATTTGTTATAACTACACAACACTGGTCCAAAAATATAGTTAAATAACTTTTCAGGCAAATGTTTGTCCAAATAGAAAATACCCTTTCGTGTAAAATATACAAAATAAATTATAAGTAACTTTATGGTCAGCAAAAATTAATTTAGTCAGGACGAATACTAATTCATAAACATACCACGAACATTTTGAGTAAGGAAACAATATGTGATAAAATATCGTATCTTTACGTTATAACGTCATTTTTAATCTAAAATTATAACACCCATGGAGAAACTAAACGGTACAGGCGAACATGCATCAGATTAGCTTGATGAGTACCTACATGGGCTACTTTTCATCCTGTATCGCAGACAAAGTCGCGATCAACAGCTAGTATCATAATTTTAAACTTTTGGCCATCGATACGCTCAAAAAAAGTAGGTACTCTCATCAGAATGGATGACGCCAACGAACCCGGCCCAGGAAGAGGTGGCGAAATGAATTAGACACGTAACTCAAGAGTTGAAAAAGGATACCTGGAAGAACATGGGGTAGGCCTTTGCCCAGAGCAGTGGGACAGTGTCGGCTAACAAACAAAAAGGCCAGTAGTGGTTGCTCCGGCTTGCTGCCGCGGGAATCAAGTGGTCATCGCAACGGTCGCCGATCGCTCCTCGCCGCAGACTAACTCACACTGTACGGACTTATAAGAGGTGAGGCCAAAATGTATCTAATAATTTATAGGTTGGTGGTTTTGGTTGTTGGTTGGTTTGTTGGTTGGTTGGTTGGTAAATTGGTTGGTTATAAGTGATTAGTTGAGAGTGTAACTAACATAACCTTTAGAATAAAAGAATAGCTCCATCAAAATGATATTTTATATGCGGAGTTGGGTTGAATTGGCTTTCGGAATTGATATACCGCATTTTTATTGAAATGTAGACATGTTACAGTTTATATTGTAATTGGAATTGTATCTATCATTTGCTTTGCTTTTGTTTATTTTTAAAATAATTTGTACCCACTTCGTGTTTAGTTTTGGTTTGTTTTTTTTTTTTTCAATTTGCTATCATTATTCTATTTCGCTGTACACACTTATTACATTATTTTATATTTCCATACAGGTTTTCGAGGTCCATGGGTAGGTACGTTTAATAAACACAGAGGTAACACGCAATACTAGTATCATAAGGCAACAAGCATTAGTACTGCAAAACTAAACCCATTCTTCATAAACCATTATTTGTTCAGTACTAACCAAAGTAGTTACTAAAAACTTCGAGTTGTAATTTACAAACTTCGAATGTACCAATGAATGTTAAATGAAAATAGACTGCAAAATGACAATAGCATTCAACTGAATCGGAATTAAAACGTCGACCGTTTCGAACGTAACCGCAGGAAATAATCTTCTGTTGATAAACAATGCATAGAGTTGCTGAAGTCATTGATATGCAATCCGCAATGTGAGTATGCATAATATCTATGTAGATATTTAAGTATCTTACGTCGTATAAGCTTTTATGTAGTGTAAGGTACGGTTTCCTTGAAAAGACGTGGCAGCCACATAGCGTCTGCAATTTAACGGCGAATGACATCACTGAAACGTTGTTTACGAAAGTAAGTTGGTATGTTCTTTTAAAGAGCATTTTTGATACTGTAAAGTCAAAACCCGCTACCGAAACATTTAAATCGTTAGATTTGCCCTGATCGTACTATGTCAGGAAAAAAGTGTCCCTATTGAGCAAAGTGATCTCACACATTTATTAAATAGCGTTTCCATGACAGTCAATTCAAGTCACAGCATTGCATTATTATTTAAACGTGCTTTTATGTTGTGCTATGTATTTTTTGGGCACTTGAAAATGATCGATCTATCATTATGTGTCAGACGCGGAATCTAACTATTTAAATCTTTACCGCTGTCATTATTTTCATGATAGCCATCCGATAGATTTCAATAATAATTAATCATTATTTTTAGCAATAGGTATTTACAATTATTATTATAGCTAAATTCTATAGTTGTTTACATTATGGTAACCGCAAATAATACAGATGCGTGTGTATTTTATGATGCGGACAAACCGCAGTATTGTGACGTTGAGCGGTTGACGTACGTTAGTGGAACCACAGAGTAATGTAGAGACAGATACTACGCATAGTTTGACGGGCTGTTAAAATTAAACGTCCGTTTAATGATGTGAATTGATGGTTAGCTTTCAAGTTAACGTTAAATGTAAATGGTTGTAGTAGTTGGATAGTTGTGAAACCAAAGGCAGACTTCCCGTTTAACTATTATGTTCATTTTACGTAATGAAATGTTGAAAGGTAATGGAACAAGAAACGGCCGTTTATAAAGTAATTCCGGAACCTCTTTATATGTATTTCGTAGGTAGTCAAAACCTTCGTTACCTAACAAATTGTTTGAAAGTATTCAGACATTGATAATGATAAGATTGATATATTGATTGAAATGTCGAGAAAAATTTACTTTGGGATCAACTCTGACACATTTTAGACAGACGTGTTTACAATTAAGTACTTAGCTACGGGAAAATGTGAAACAAAGCCTTTGCAACTGTCAGAAGTCAGGCAAAGGCAGAACCTCTTTCAAGAGAGGGTACCTATAGGCTCCCCAATTGTTTTTTTTTTTTTTTAATAATTTATGCATTACAAAGAAAGCTCAAAGAAAGCTCGCTAATAATATAAAACAACTCTTGGCCATCTGATTGGTGATCGCGGAGTGTCATTTCTAGATTACCTACAGGAATGAAAAAGAAAGAAAAAAAAAAAGAGATTTTATTTGTCACAGAAACACGTGCATAAAAAAGATAAGATAACTCAAATATATAAAAAAAAGAAATCATATTTATATATTTATAAGAAGATATTGCCGCTTATGTTTTAGCCTGAAATATTTATTTAAATCATCTTATTCGTCTTTTACGGTACCCATGGGACGAGCCGAGGGTTTTCTCGAAAAGTTTTTCAGTTTTTCCTCATTTCAAAAATTCATCCGCTGTATAAAATTCCAAACCAGAATACGGGCACGAAAGTAGTATACAGAGCGTATCAAAAATAATACACCTAAAAGCATTCGGTGAGTTGAGAGAGGCGGCAGAAAATAATTAGAATAAATTGTTCTCATTACCAAGTTGAGAGGAACAGGCTCAGTGCCCCGAAACATGTGCAAAATCATACATCATAATACATGGAGGTAGTAAGGAAACGTTCACTTGCAGATGGTCAAAATCTAGGTATATTTTTTTTTAATTGTACGTAACTTTATTTTTATCATGTTGTTTTCGGGTCTAGTCTAGACAGATATTTCATCATTGCAGCTTCAAATGAAAATCTACAGAGAAAAAGCATGAATTAAATACCAATGTTTTTAATTATTATTTCATCCCAATTTTCAATAAAGCACTTCGTTATAATATGTTACAACTATTTTTAGACGGTAAAAACACTATACATAATTATTTATTTTAAATTAATTTTCAATATTTTCATGAGTTCAATATTTTATTTATTTATTTAACTATTTATGTACACACATAATAAACAGACAAGAAGAAAAGAACAGAAAAAAACGTACAAAGGTGATGCTTATTTCTAAAGAAATCTCTATCAATCTTTATCTATCTATCTCTATAATCTCTATTTTAGTGAGTAAATACAATATTTACTCACAAAAATTTAATTGTCTGCCTAAAAAGCTTCACATGTGAATCGGAATTTACAGAATAAAACTAACATTTTATTAATTAATCATACTGCACCAATTTATAGTTTAAACATATAAATTGAAAATTAGTCTAGCAATATTTTTTTACATTTCGTTATTTTGCAGCACATAGTCGGAAGTTACCGATATTGTTTAGGTATTCTATTTTATTCAAATGGCTGTTATGCCACACACCAATATAGGTAGGTACCTTCATACTAAAGTATACACAATACACAATATTACTATATACCCAATTAATAATTGATAGTAACGAATGTATTCCATAATATTAGTGAATCTATTCCAAATATTGTTAGATTACCAAAATTACCACCTCCACCGCTTAATACCGTCACATTGATCAAAATATACTAAACAAATTCCCATTTGCTCCTTCGGAATATTCGACACTCGGCAAGAAGTTGGCAGCATTGCTACGTAATGAACGAACTTAGCCACTGAAAGGGTTAAAACTGAGAAAGTCACGACTCCGTTATGAAGAAAATTGGTAATTCATTGCTTAGATTTACTTTACTTTGGTAATGCGAGTATCGGAAAAAGTTTTCCGTCGCTAATAAAAACATATGACAGTTCGAGTATTTCTAACGAGACTTCGGTAATTCTGTTTGAAGGTAAAATATTTCTTTTTCGTGGTAATGTTTTGATAGAATTATGGCTACGTTATTGGAATTTATTAGTTTTACTTTTACATTATTATGATTTTTATGAAAAAAGGTTTTCTGCGTAAAATATTTTTTACATAACTTTTATTTAAATTTTTTGGGGCAAGGCTAAGTAAGGCTTGCTGCGCGAAAAAGCACTATGTAATATACTCACAATTCTGGTACCTATGTACATAGTATGGCAATCCTGTACCTAAAGTAAAAACAGTAATACAAATACCGTTAAAAATCATGTCGCATTTCCTTATTCCGGGGTAAAAACTCAAGCCAAAATCTCCAAAACACATTGACATAAAGAATGTTCGAATGTAGTGACAGGTTTCCAGATCACTGATTATGGGACTCCATAATCATACTATTTCTGTGTGCGGAAAATCCGGAACTGATACATTCATTGATTTTTTTTATGCCATAGTTATTTACGATATTTATTTTGCTAGGTCAATATCGAAACAAACTGCAAAAATATTTTTTTTAACATTAATTAGATAGTTAAAAGAAAAATATTATGATTTTGCCTGTTTTGCAAAAGAAGATAAAAATAATATTAGAAGTGCAAAACAGAAGTTATAAATGTGATTTTATTAGTAGGTATCTACGAACAAAAAAATTGCTTATTTTACCAATTATTTGGTCAAAGATAGACGACATTTCTGCTCATGTCCTTAACAAAATCAAATGAATAAAAAAATATATATATATTGTAATGATATAATGTTGACTAACTAGCCACCATCAAAACAAGATAATATTTTTGCATTAGTAGACACTCGAACCTATATCTATTTAAATCAGATTTGCAAACTTTATGATAGGGTTTTTGTTATGGGCTCCTTATAACATCTGTGGTTTACATCTTTAAGCTATTAGGAAGTGGGGTAAAAGATAAAAAAGGGTTTTATTTAGAGACCTCCAGCAGTTTAGGGTTAAGAAAAAAAGGTACATGCTAAATGTATGAGCATTTTGTTATATTCTGGAGTTAAAAATATATTCCGCCTCATTTGAGTTAGGTACCTAGGTCACAAATGCTGTAGGCCTGTAGGTCTTTATTTCAAGGTGGTTTCAAATAAAAACTCAACGATTCTTAACCGAAGTTTTTTTTTTTCTTCTAAATTCATTATACCTGCTGTACTTAAACATAATTATTGTATAGTGCTTATAAAGCCTCGTTTGCAAGAGAAGAGTTCTTCGACCATCGAGAGGCGAGAATGTTCATGCGAGACTCACGACGAATCACGAGGCGATTTTTCGCATTCACCCATCGTGCAAACGAAGTAACAGAAAAGTTGAAAACAAAAAAGCATCAGGCACTAAACTGTTTTCAGTATTACTTCTACCACAAAAGTTCTTACTTCATGCCCCGTGGCTACCGCTAAGTATGTGTCGGTGTTTACTTAGAAAAACTGAATAGTTGCCAAGCGAAAGCAAAGCAGGGTTTTCTTTTGAGACAGCACTTGGCACTCATTTTGAGCTTGAGTTGGCGGATCATTATCTAGGATATTGGCGAAATAAAGAAGAAAATAGCAGATAACAGAGGGCCAATTCTCTTACTTAAAAAACCTTTAAATTCAAGTCGCAATCTGTCAAACTTGTTGGTAAATTAATTTAAAAAAACCCGCCCTACTCCCGCGCCCGAACCGCGCCCGCGTTCTGTGTGTCAGTTGACATCCATATAATTCCTTGAATTGCAAATTATTATAGCCGCCGTACTCCCGCACCCGGCCCGCTCACGCCCCGCACCTGCTCTGTGTGTGTTTTGGGCTTAAAACGACGGGAATTGACACCCTACGTCAATGTGCTGTCATAAAGTCTTCTGTCAAGAATGACAACTGTGATTTCAATATAAATTTAATTGCTAGTCGATTTGCTTAACATTTAATTTTCCTGACTTTACCTGCTATTTGATGCCCAGCGCCAGAAATTTTGCTATTTCATATGAAAGTGAAGTAGACCTCCCTTCGCTTTTAAAGCAAGAACATCCCTAATTTTAAGGACTTCTCGTTTCAATAAAAGCAGCTCTCAAAAGTATATCTCATTTACATTATCTCCAGTCATTTTCGCTTGAAACTTCGACTATTTGGCGTTAACGCTTAGTTCAAGTCCAGTGCTTAGAAAGTGGGCAGAATCGTACTTTACTTATTTTTTTAAATACGTAGACATCAGAAAAGTTTGCATAATACTATAGAGAAAGAAGGTACAGGTCAAGGGTTCATAGTGTAGAGGTATTTCCTATTCAAACTGGTTCAAAATGGTTGAGCTGAATGGTGCTAATCCATGCGTCAGTTTGGTGAACGGGCGCCGTCAGTAGGGACTGGTCATCTTAGCTGCCAGGGCATATTTTAATTGAATTGAATTTCTGAATTGTTTTTTTTTATCACGGACGCTTTTAACGTTCTACATCGTTCTCACATAAATATATAATTTCAACATGAATGATGTAACCAATATTTTGTAAACATATTTTGATTTTAAAGAGTGTTAGTTGCGTTTCTTGCCCGTTCTCTCCCCATAGGTACCTACTACACTCTGGAATGGGCAACTAGCTTCATCTTTCTTACTGACAGACCCCTTGACAATTCAAAAGTGTCTGTAAATGGTTTATTTGAAATAAATGTTCTGAGTGTAAAAAAAAACATTTTCCTGTTATGTTATTTGTCCATTAGGCTATTTGGTTTTATCAAAGCAATAAGTATAATGTTATCCCAACTTTAAAATATTTGAAAACAAAATTGAATCCGAACCAATTCTCTAATGGACGGATGCGGTATCTACCAAAAAGCGTATGTCAAAGATGACGTGTAGCTTTAAGGACACAAAGGGAACATGTTGAAACATCAAACGGAAGGTGTCTATTTTACGAAACTCGTCTCACCGCATCAAACCGGGTAAGCCTACAAAGGAAACACAAAAGTATCGCTCTCTTTGTCATATGTCAAAACTCAAGGGTTTTTCATGAAATGGCCTGATAAAACAACATTTCGGTTTAATCCATTCAGAATTTCAGACACGATAAACCTTAGATATACAAAATGGATAGTGTTAAAAGGGATTGTGAAATATACGTTATCTACAAATGCATGGAAAAAAGGATGCAAAGGGATTTCCCTTTTTCGTGGACACGGGTTTAACTATTGTTGTTTAACAAAGACTTCGATTTAAATAAAAGTATTCGCCCTTCTTTACATTAAAAAAATATCCGTTTTATTTGCCTATCCATTCTCCAGCTTTATTTTTCTTAGTATCTTTCTAGTTTGCCAAATGTTATTTTGTGCTAGTTTTTCTGGTTTTATCTGGTCGGATATTACGCAAAGGATAAGTATCACCGGGATTAAAAGTATCCTTCGTCCTAACTCAGATTATGGTCTATTCGTGAAAAGGTGACAGACAGTTAGACAGATACTCGGAAACGTATGTCTGAGAATCCACCCCTAAGAATATAAATTCGGCTTATCAAAAAAAAAAAAATGGCAAGGCCTAGTATGGATTCTCGGACATACCTTAGGGTGGATTTTTCGGGGTAGATAAATGGAATAACTCGCAAATCTTCTTCTTCTTCGTCTGGTTAATGACTAACCTGGTGTCACTGGCTGCATCACAACCAATTGTGCTCCAAGTACCTACTATAACAAATACTTTGGTAAAGAAGTTTAGTTTTTTTGCAGACACATTAAGTTCTCAAGTCACTCATCTTGAATGTACAAAGTTTTAGCATTTTAGGTCGACAAGCAGATTTTTTTGAAGATCGTAAAAGATAAGCATAAAAAGAATCATCTTTTCATGTTGCTACTTCAGCAGAAATTCTTTAATCTTTCTTATCTTGGGAAAAGTAAATATTTTTTTTATGTCTAAAAATAAAAACTAGGGCTTATGGATTTGATTATGAGGTGGTGCAAAGTATTAATCTTCCTAGCTACCATCAGTAATAATAGTCCTATTATAACTTTGATATTTAAGCTTCACTATCATTTTCGATGTGACTTGTTTCCCCGAAGGGTTGGGCAAAGGTGTACCTGAGTACACCCACATTTTGCAATTATGTTTAAGTCCCATGTAAAGGGGGCGAGTCATTACAAATCAATACTCCAGGCTGCTTCTATCGGTATCGTATTTCCCAGTTACTGGGTTGTGGAGGTCAGATAGGCAGTCGCTCCATGTAAAATACTGGTATTCAGCTGCATCCGGTTAGACTGGAAGCCGACCCCAACATAGTTGGGAAAAGGCTAGGCAGATGATGACTCCAGGCTGCTTCTGAGAAATTCCAGATAGAAAAACCCAATTACACTTTGGCCGACCTGGGAATCGAACCCAGGACCTCATGCTTAGCAGTAGCGCTTGCGATCACTATTACTAATGAGGCAGTTACAGACAAACTGAGATTTAAAACATATAATTCAATACAGAACATAATTATAATTCAATAAAGAAACCATATACTCATATTAATAGATAAATCTAGCGATACAAATAGTTTATAGCCCAAATCATGATTTGTGCTATAACACAGCTAAGCCCATAAACATATCAACATTTATTAGAATTGTCAAATATGGAATTCAAATCTACAAAAGTTGTATGTTATATTGTAAAGCACATTCGGCTCAAACCTGGATACCGTACGTTTTACGATTTGTTTGACACGAATGAATATTGACGTGAATTATTACCAACCATACATCTACGCCGGATAGATGGGCCCGTTTTTATGACGAACGGAATGCGATATTACGTCGAGTGGGAAAAACTGTGATCCCTTTCATTGGGATTTATTGAATTACGTGATATCCTAAAGAATTATTATTTTTCCTAACACTCACTTAGCTCTCGTAATTGGTATTATCCGCCTGAAAGAGAAATCTTTATC
The DNA here is from genome assembly GCA_947522985.1 of Lithophane socia. Classification (NCBI taxonomy): domain Eukaryota; kingdom Metazoa; phylum Arthropoda; class Insecta; order Lepidoptera; family Noctuidae; genus Lithophane; species Lithophane socia. The sequence continues at coordinate 8,282,488 of OX383267.1, forward strand.
TGTGTAACCCGCATCAATGTCGTGCCAAACATACCTGTCTGATACAGATTGTTTGTCCCTGAAAGGATTTTCTTCGTACTCTTGTGAATTTGACAGCGAACTTTGAAAGATTTTGGTTTATACGCTATTGTAAAGGTATAGGAATTAATGTTAGAATTTACGTGCTTAAAAGCGTGTAAAAACAAAATTTTATTGTCTAAAAAACAGTTTCCGTAGACTGCTGCTACGGCGTAGCCAACGTGACTGCTACGCGAGCTACACTGTCGTAGCAGAAGATCGATGTGTTACGCATCGTCCATTATAATGATTCTGTAAACTTTATGGTCCAGCGGAAATGTTATTCGTTGTCTAATAACTAAACACAGTAGTGTACAAACATCGTCGTCACCTGTTTATATCGAACGTACTAAAACGTCTCATACGTAATTTATTTTAAAACTGTTTAGTTAAAATATTTCGATTACATTGTACTAATCACACCCTTTTACAAAAACAATTTCCCCGAAACAAAACCTTTCAACCTTCATTTCATTGTTCATAAACGAAACATAATCATTAAAATAAACGCTACCGTAAACCGATTGCTCACAAAATATCACGCTGAACAAATAAAGTGGCTATAAACATAGATAATATTGCTGGCGTATACGGCGATAAACATCATAATATTATTTTTATTTACTTTCGCCGCGTGACTCCCTCCCATAGGCAAACAGTAAAAACAAAACGTACGTAGCTTCGTACGAAGTACTATGGGAGGCCTCCGATCGTGGCTTCCTTAATCCCCGCTATGAGGCCTCGAGACCGAGGCTTCATCCCAGTCTTGTCTCACTAACCACTATTAGAAAAGCGACGGGAGCCCAACCTCATGAATTATTCATTTAAGGATTGCGTTCGTACTGTCTTGACTGATAGCGTCGTGGAATCAATAAAATGCTCTGAGTATAACATCGGACACTGTATCAAGCTTTTATTTCTTGTGAGATGATGGCCCATTTGTCTGAATGTGTTTTTTTATTGTTTGTCTATCAGTCTAACTGTCCAAGTCGTATGGCCGTCATATTATAGTTATGGTCAACTAACAAGTCATTCCTATAAATTGGTTCATGTTTCGCCTTTGACGTAGTGGTTTCCTTGTTGGACAACACGATTGTTTTCCTAGTAAGGTAGTTTGTACCGCTAATTGCACGACTTGGGGCAATAATTACCTAAAGACCGTGCTGTGCTAGCTTATCTAGGACGACTAACTTCCGACCGCGGCTACGCCCGCATGGTATGTCGATAAAATGTAGCCTATGTCCTTCCCCGGGATACCATCTATCTCCTTGCCAATCCGTTCAGTGGTTTAGGTGTGAATAGGTAACATACAGACAGACAGACAGACAGAGTTACTTTGGAATTCCAAGTAATTTATAAATGCGAAAGTGAGTTCGCTTGTTACGATTTCACGCTAAAACAGCTGAGCGAATTCGGATGAAATTGGCACAGGGATAGATCATGACCTGAAATAGGACATAGGATATATTTTATCTCGATATTCCCACGGGATCAGGACTTACGCGGGTGAAACCGCGGGGCGCAACTAGTTTATAATATTAGTATGGATGTACGTAATGATTATCTTTTTAGCACTATTTATGTAAGACAAAACAGCTCTATCCTTTTCGAATTTTCATTATTAAGTACTTTGTCTTGGCTTGTGAAACTTGTTTACTTACTAATTAGTTTGCTTAGAAGATTGAAAAATAGTTCTCCCCCAACTTTACAGTTTTATAGTTAAGAGAACTTGCAGTTAAGTTGTTAAAAGATCGTTAAGATTGTTTAATTTTACAACAAAGGTATTGTTCGCCCTCTTTATCATCCCGCATAATATATTGCAATTATATTCAGAGTCGACAAACTTTCTGAGCTCATAACACCCGATCTCCATAACATTATAACTCCAATTCACATCTTAGACAATTAACAAGTAAATTCTCAGTAATGCCGAAAGAGATCACTCGCTGAAAACATTTTACTGAAGAGTACTTAAAACTTTGGTCCCTTCCCGTTGTCGCTTGAAGCCATTCTCCCCTTGTTTCTCGTATTGCGGACGAGGCGTTAACCACCGCGGAGATTTATGAAAGTGGCTTGTCTTTTTAAGGCACTCGAGGGCAAAGGGGAGTTATTATCTATGTTCACCGTCGCCTTAATTTTGTTTCTCCTTTTTAGGGCGGTGCTTTTAATTTCGGGGGCTACGAAGTTTCCGTTGAACTTTCATAAAAGTAAATACAGGCTATTAAGGACGGTCCGCGATGGAGCAACGTCTCGAAACGGACGCCTTCCAACTGAAGTGTTTCTAAAAGCAATTTCAAATGTTCATGTTTGGAATGGGGATGAGATTCGCCACTTTCAGCTAGTTTACTGCCTTTCGCAGTGCACGACGGAAAAGATAAATCACTAAATATTACCCAAGTTTTAAGCAAGAATATTGCGGTAATATTTATAAGAAAAATGTTTTATTTTTATTTAACTAAATAATAGATTTTAATTGTAGGTACATGATACCTTGCATATAACACGTCCACATTAATTAACATTGATAACCAACATCAACAACAACATCTTATAACAAAATTGTGATAAACAGGGAAACATTTTTTTCGTTTAAATCCTCAAGGGGTCATTGTACTCATCATTATGAACAACTTTCACTATGAAAAGAAATATTAGCGAAAAAAAAAAATTGCTGTTCCATAAGTTAACACTTTCACATTAAACCTTCAATTGTGTCTCAATCAGTGTCCGCGAAAGTGTTAATTTATGTCCGCATAACTCGTCCAATAATGACTACAATAACCTCTTAAGAGGATTTAAACGACTAAAATGTAACCCTGTATAGTGTGGACAAACCTTTTTATATGTTTAACCAATACACCCCTAAGCACATACACCGATAAGATGAACCCATTGCCTTGAATAACCCATAACAATGAATGTGCCTATAAAGGTTCCCATGTGTAATAGGTACTGTAACGAAATAAATAAACACACTTCGTTGAACACGTATAATTTTTGTAATATAAATATAGAAAGACACTTTTTACAAAAAATATAAAAAAGGTGAATATAAAATATAATTTAGCCGATTCAAGCGTAATTAGGTTAAGGAAAACTTTCGGAATAGAAATCTTAGGTAAATTTAGTTACGCGTGGTAGTTCGGTGTGTATCAGCGATTGCAAAAGCTTATAAAAACCATAACTTACTAGCGCAAACGCAACGCATCGAATAAGGAACCGCAACCGAAGGTTGACCTAATGCCAGCTTAGTCTAATTTGCATACGAGATTATTTACGCGTAAAAAACAAACTTGAACGTATTTGAACTTGAACGGAAAACTTGAAGGGTTTACAACAGCTGCAGTTTGCAATGCAACGTGGAAGAATCCGAGAAAGCGACGCTTCGCAGTGGATAAATAAATAGTTAATAAGTCACTTGGTGGTTAGTTCCTGGACCACACGGTACGTCAAGAGGCGGTATTCCTTGTACGTAGCACGGCGCTCAGTCAACTGCGCCGCCGGGGCGCCAGATCCAGGATTATGGCGAAACGGGGAAAAGAGGTGGGTTCCCAATACCCCACCGATAAAGGCCAAAATAGGCCTTTTCACTGGTTTTTAACCGTAAAACAAGGAAACGTGGACACAACAATAAAGACTATAATTAATTAATTATATTGCAAATCTTCCAGCATAGTATGCCGGGAATTATTTGAAGAATTAGAGCTCTTGCGTTCATGAGAAAAAACCACGACTGACGGCTGCCAATAAAAAATTCTTCATCTTTCTTCACGTCAGATTCAAATTCAAAAAATTGAAATTATCTTACGATTAAAAACGACAACATCGATGGCCAGCGAAGTAAAAAAGTTTTAGGCTCGAAGATTTTATGCAGGGTAATACTGCAGTACGTACGATAATTTGTTTCTCGATAAAGGTATGGGCAACAGAATTATTTTCATATGCGCTAATAAAAACGCACCTTCAGACAATCATCTATTTTGCTAAACGGGAGATTTTGATTATGGTAATAATTCCACACGATCATTCGCATTCGCTATTTCTCAAGTCTATATACGTAACCACGTAGTAGGCAATTAAGTTTCTGAGTACAGTTAATTGATTCAAGCGTGACTTTGCGGAAATCCATTATAAAATACAATAGACATCATCTGCCTAGCCTTTTCCCAACTATGTTGGGGTTGGCTTCCAGTCTAACTGAATGCAGCTGAATACCAGTATTTTACATGGAGCGACTGCCTATCTGACCTCCACAACCCATTAACTGGGTAATACGATACCCCTTGGTTAGATTAGTTGTCAGACTTTCGTGCTTCTGACAAAGATCCACCAATGACAGCCGGGACCAACGGCTTAACGTGCTTTCCGAGGCACGGAGGAGTCTCGATATGTGAAAATGGTCACCCATCCACGGACCAACCCCGGCAAGTGTAGCTTAACCTGATGGATCGGCCCGAGCGGCTGTTATTACTTAGCCACGAGATCCTCATCCTCCTATAAAATACAATAGACGTAGATATATTTAGTAACATGTTTTAACCTATTTAGTAACTACAGGATGACGATCGTCATCCTGAGGATGCCTCGTTGAGAGGTGACCCGCGTGTCCATTTCTTAGAAGATTTTGTAAGACTCTTGAGGAATAGTTAACCGGAATAGGTTACTAAATTTACCTACGTCTATTGTATTTTTTTCTCTGAGTACAACATCTCTTTTTAGCGTCGTAAGGTTCGTTGGATTTTCCAGTTAACACCTTTCAAGGTTCTTATCTCACGCAGAATGCGGTGATTAATATGATTTTTTAAGCTGTTATGCTAACTAATATTATTAATGCGAAAGTGAGTTTGATTTTTTGTTACGCTTTTACGCTTAAACGGATTTGGATAAAATTTGGCATATGGGTAGACCATGGCTTGGAAAAGGATATAGGCTACATTTCATCCTGGATCGCAGGCGAAGTCCCGGGCAACAGCTAGTAAACTAATATAACCATCGAACCCTAGTTTCCACGAAAAAAATTGGCTTCGGAACTTTCGATAGTCCAATCTACGGACCAGTTACACAAGTAACTACCGACTTGTACTGCGAGTTGGATGCTATCTGGAATTAATTTAAACTCCATTCCCCTTGCATATCAATTAGTTCGATACAGCGGGAGTTCGTAGGTGAACGGTGAACGATAAGGGGTGTCACGTGATTCAATTGGTCCTTTACTAGTGGTAATATTAATAAAAAATGTGTATTTATGACGAATACAAATAGTTGTCTCTCAGTTTAAAATCTTGATCAAGAATGAAGCTAGAGGTGACGCTTAGTAATATTTTTCATGGTTGCTGCACAAGGTTATTTTATGCATAAAATATAAGCTGTTAAAAAACTAACTTTACAAAGTTTATGAGGTGCTTTAGACCATTGAAATGAATAACTTTAAGAATGGGATCAACCTTGAAATAACGACAAAAAAAACAGCTGTTCCATAGTAAAGTAATAACTTTACTATGGAACAGCTAACTTTACCTACTATTCAAAACTTTATGGGACAGCAGTTTTTTTTACACGATTTCAAAGTTGGTCCTGTAGTAAGTTATTCAGTTCGATGGTCTAAAGCAGTTCAAATTCGTTTTCTCTGTTTTCACCCCAGCAGAACTCAGTTGCCCAAAGTTTAGAATAAGATGGCTACCTTAGAATAATGGCATGGCAGCATGGAATTATTATGTAGTTATCCATAGAATTAGTATAAACTATCCTTTACTATTAAATGAGCATTCTCTATTTTCACCAGAGCAGAACTCGTTCGCCCAGGTACTTAACCTAAATCTTTGTATATTATAATTACATACGGGACCGCGAGGTAACAGCATTCAAAAATCTTCCATTTATAAACGTCTCACGTCAAAATATTCAATTCACCCCACTCCGTTCCGTAATTATGTTTACATCTCCGAAATATGAGTAAAGTGAAGAGGATATCTACATAGGTACATTTTCCCTTTCGCAAATATTTCTGCTATGTACCGGTAAGACGGGCAACGTTACCCGTGTGTACATACATACATACAAATTGCGCCTATCATTAATCCTTTAATGTCTTAGCCCGTTTACTGGTTCTGGGGCAACTTGCTACCTCTATGGCGGTTGTTATCAAACATTTACATATAACAACACCCTTATAGACCCGGATATCGCTGATAAGATAAACACTATCTGTTTCAGAGGTTATGTGTTCCAACAGTGATACACAAGGCTAGTCGAACTTTAGATGGATTTGAAGTTTTATCGGGATTATGCCGGGGGTTTTTCAATCTTCCGCTGAGGAAGGTGCAATTCATGCATGATACATTATCCAATATCAACATTGATGGAAAAGAGTACATACTCGAGCTCGCGTTCGGCAAAATGTAGAAACATTAGCGAACAGTCAAAATGCTAAGTAATAGTGGTTTTTTTAACGGTGCTTTAGATTTATTTTGTTCTAGAGTCTAGACCATGGTAATAACTAAGGATAAAGAGACATTTTATCATCAAAAGTCATCATCATCTGCCTAGCCTTTTCCAAACTATGTTAGGGTCGGCTTCCAGTCTAACCGGATGCAGCTGAATACCAATATTTTACATGGAGCGACTGCCTATCTGACCTCAACAACCCAGTAACTGGGTAATACGAAACCCCTTGGTAAGACTGGTTGTCAGACTTTCGGGCTTCTGACGACCCGTAACGGCTGTCAAAGATCCACAAATGACAGCCCGGACCAACGGCTTAACGTGCTTTCCGAGGCACGGAGGAGTCTTGATATGTAAAGATGGTCATCCATCCACGGACCAACCCCGGCAAGCGTAGCTTAACCTGATGGATCGACCCGTGCAGTTTTTATTACTTAGCCACGAGCTCATCAAAAGTATGTATGTTAATTTGTTCCATGTCTCGGAAAGCACGATAAGCCGTTGGTCCGAGCTGTCATTCATAGATCTTTGACAGTTAGAAGCCCAAATTCTGACAACCAGTTTTACCAGGGGGTATCCGTGTTACCCACTCAGTAACTGGGTTGTAGAGGTCAGATATACAGTCGTTCCATGTAAAATACTGGTATTCCAGCTGCAGCCGGACGCCAATAGAGTTGGGTTAAGGCTAGGCAGATTGATTGATAGTATGGTATCGCTAGTCTAATTACCCGTGCTTGACGGCTGCTTTGCGTGGGATTTTGAGCTCGATGCCCGGCAAAATATTGTAGACATAACTTACAAATGCAGACGTATCATACAACTTTCACTAATTAAATTCAACAGTCGGAGAAAAACAAATTCAAACACTCCAACATACGTATATTAACATCAATCTTGCTAAGCCATCTTGTACTGAAGAATCGAATCTAGGAGGTTCTACGGGTGGATAAGGAAAAGGGTCTCGGCACCAGGACGTCGCTTGAAAAATCGGTTACGATCAATCTACCTTCCATATGCGGGTGAGAATCCCCTTTACAAGTCAAGCAATTTCTTTAAGGTGTTCAGTCATATGGTAGTCGGTTTGCGAAACCACTTGTCATTGACTATGGGAACAAAGTTGTTCATAACTCATTCGTACGGTTGAACATTTTTTCAATGACATGTATGTGTGATTGTGTGTCATATTGGAGGTTAGGTTGTTTACTGGGTTGGCATTGTTTTGGGCGCCATGTAACTTGTAAAACTGTTACGACGTGTCAAAAAGCTCACATCAATCAACTCATGTAATTTTTTTAAGCTTTAGGTAGATACGTAAATATTCGCAATCGGCAACCCGTCTCGAGCAAGCATGGTGAACAACGCTTGTGCCTTCTCAGTATGAGAATAGGCTTTTTCCCTGCATTGGGACAATAATAGAAATGTATTATTATTAATATAAATCATTATTAGATACCTGAATAGATCAATAGCGGAGAATACAATAAGGAAGGTTGACATCAAAAATGGTCAAAAAAACAGTCCACTTCTCAAATGTCAATGATACCTCATAGGTAGCACGAAAAAAAAACGCCCCAAATGTCAATGGTACCTATGGGGTATCACGCGACAATTGTTAACAATGGTTGACGTTTATTTGCACTTGCAACACAATCTGGCTGTATCATTCGAATAATCGATTAATAATTTAACGATTTTAGTAACAATTACTTGGTAACACCACTAAAACGGACCGAAAACCTAACAAACAAAATCTATATGTGGTCGTGTGAAGCGACGACGCCATATTGGTCGACGAATTTAGCGCTATAAGGTAAAAACCTAGGCTAACACATTAGGGGTTAAACGATATTATGGGCATCTATTCCTACAAAGTGCGTTCTTATAATAAATAATAATTAGCCTGCATTTTCCTACTGCAGGGCAAAGGTTTCCTTTACCTGTTTCCACTAAACTCGATCCCAAGCCAATATAGACCAATCCCTCCTATAAGCGTCAAGTTCATCCCGCCATCTACGCCTGGGACTTCCACGATGCCATTAATCAGGAACCGAAGTTATGGTGGTCTTAGCCCACACTGTATCCGACATGCGGCAAACGTGTCCAGCCCAGTCCCACTTGAGCTTGGCTGATTTTTGGGTGACATCAGCGATTTGTGTCTTAGAGCGCAGCATCATGTTCCGTATCCGGTCGGTTAGTCGAACTCCAAGGAAACTGTGCTCAATCGCTCGCTGGCAAACCTCGAGCTCGGTCGTCTGTTGAACTAACAAAGACCAGCTTTGAGCGCCGTATGTAAGGAAAATCTAAAAGAAACAAAATCCAAGAAAAACCTGAGTACCTTAAATCTAAACAATAACAACACCTAACATCCCAGGCAACAAAGCGCTCTGAAAAACTGTAATGAAGTCCCAAGAAAAGCAGCAGACGTTTTGAATTCCAACAATATTGACAGAGTCTCTAAAAACAAAAGGGAATCTCGAGACCCCTTTCATACATTTGGCAAGATGCCAAAACAAGAAATGGAAGTCAATATTTGCGTTTTGTAAAACTAAACGATGCTCTAAAAACTCTCACAATCGTTGTTTTAATTGTTCTTAAGTAACTAAATTGTTTCAAATGGACTTGAAATAGTTATAGGGTCATTAAAGCTGCTGTGTTAAAAATAAACACGTTCAACGACCAATTCTTTCTTTCCAAATATGCAATGACTAGGTAAAACGAAATGGGGATACAGTCATTATCCCAATATCGTATTCTTGTGCATGAAAAATATTGTAAGTACCTACCTACTGCGATAATCGATTTCTTTTCTAAGCGTGCTGATTCTGAAAATTTTAATATAGCAACTTTAAATACACCAGATACTGTATATACAGAATAAATAAAACAGTGTTAAAGCAAGACAAGTTAAGGTTACAAAAATTAAAAAGTGATACCTAATTGAAATATCGGTGCATAAACTGTAAGACTGGCAAAATAAATCCATTATGAACTAACATGACTTATCTACTACTACTACTTAAGTTGAATAATCCACTCCACATCTACGTGTATTGATTTTAGATCTAAACGCATAATGCCTGCATTAACTAGATGACTTTCGGATGTCAAAGCGTCAAAGACGCTACATAGATATATCTACGAACAGCTTACATGATTGTGATCGTGTCACTTTGATGTGCACATTATTATGTGATATATAGATAGATATCTATGACGTTTCTTCTCCATTCGTTTTAGGTACTACTTATAATGATCTGGTAATGGATTTTTAATCATTGATTATACTGTTTCTTTATCCAATTGAACCCGAAACTGGTTAGATAAACGCGCACCATAATTGCGAAACACACATTGAATCACAATCCAAAGAATTTTGAAAGAAATTCCTTATCGTTTGCTTCATTATGTTTGTCTGCTTATTAACGTTAATAATGTAATGAATATTGTAGAACTGTCAAAGAATAGCATTTTCATAGTTACTGTCTTACGCCACTACTCCGCACGTAAAATTTATTGTGTGTGAAGGAAGCATTAGGGCTACTTAAATATGAGACGGAGCTACCTACTCGTTTTAGCCAAACAGCAATCAAAAAGAACTTCAGCACCAAAAAGATAAGCAAGAAATAGCAGTGATAGCCAAGTAGTGTGACAGACTGCCAATTCATGGTCTGGAGTTCGAACCCAAGGCAATGCACCTCTGACTTTTCAGATTCATGTGCGCATTGTATCTCTCACTCGCTTCAAAAACGGTGAAGGAACAACCACACGAAAAGAAGAAGACCAATAAAGATTTGTATTATTATTATGTAGTCAGCAAGTATTTGTATTTGTGTGCTAAAAGTATTAACTAAAAATAGCTCCAGTATTATATAAGAGAAGCTCGAGCTCGTGGCTAAGTAATAACAGCCGCTCGGGTCGATCCATCAGGTTAAGCTACGCTTGCCGAGGTTGGTCCGTGGATGGGTGACCATTTTCACATATCGAGACTCCTCCGTGCCTCGGAAAGCACGTTAATAGTTAGCACGTCATTTGTGGATCTTTGGCAGGCGTTACGAGTCGTCTGAAGCACGAAAGTCTGACAACCAGTCTAACCAAAGGGTATCGTATTACCCAGTTACTGGGTTGTGGAGGTCAGATAGGCAGTCGCTCCATGTAAAATATTGGTATTCAGCTGCATCCGGTTAGACTGGAAGCCGACCCCAACATAGTTGGGAAAAGGCTAGGCAGAAGAAGAGCTCCAGTATTATATACCTACAACTAAAAAACTTAAAATCACATAAAGATTTTAAAAACCAAATATGATACGTCGCTAATACTTACCCAAACATAAAAACCCTGTGATAAAACGAGACAGAATTTAGATTACTACAATTTCCTATCACAACCGACCGTCCAGTTTTCAATAAAACCCAGCTGCGGATTAATATCAGCACTTTCTCGTATTATCTGTTTTTTTTCTGAAATTGCTCTAAGACCGGCGACAAGTATTGTGTTAGGTAGTCAGGTCACGTATGGTAAGACCAATAGCCTAGTGTAGTATTTGAACAACCGTTCGTGTGCACTATCCTATTATTTGTCCGACACAGTGCTAGGTTTACTTGGGTCGACGACTGCCTACAACTGGGTCGGACAAAATATGGATTCAAATATATCGATGTATTCTACGAGTTTGGTTTACTGTTGTATATTTCAATGCTTTGGTTTACATATGATGTGGCACCGTTACTTCGGTCATAAATGAAAATATTTTATTTCCTTTAACCACTTGCAGAATACCTCAAAAACATTAGTCTAAAATAATTTCAGGTTCATTTGTAACTGTAAGTTTTCTGCCTGGAATATCTACTAGGTACACACGGCTACACATCAAGCTATACATTTCCAGTTTATGCTGATCTCGCATTGTATAGGATTTCTGTACAATGCGAGGTCAGCTTATACTGGAAATGTATAGCTTGATGTGTAGCCGTGTGTACTACCTAAAGCAAGCTTCCAGGGTTAATAATTTGTCACATTATTCCATTCTAATAGCAGAAAAATAATTACAAACACTTCAAGATAATCTGTACAAAAAATACTTATAACATCAAAAGAAAAACAAAAACCTAAATGTGTATATCACTACCTAGAAATTATTTTCGTACTTTGGTTTATACTTTAGCTTAATGTAACAAGTACCACTAAACTTGTTAGGAAACTTTCTTTCGCATTGAGATTAACCTTATTTCTTTCAAAGAAACAATTTGCGAGTATTTCTGTGTGCCAAAATCATGGTGTTCTTTCAAGTGTGTCAGAATTGAAAAAGCTAGGTTTATTTGGTATTCTTTTGCGCTTTAGTCACTGGACTGGATGTGTCATGAAAGTAACCCACTCATCCTAATAACGGTAAGAATAGTAGTTGATTTACTGAGGAGTAGGTAGTCTGACATTATGGTAGGTAATATTGTTTTCTAAAGGCTCTTACATACTGGCGCGATCCGCCGCGCGACGCGAATTTTAACAAAACAATTTCTGAGAAAACTTCACGGCGAACAATGCGGCGGCGTCGCGTCGCGCGACTGATCGCCCTAGAATGTAAGAGCCTTTAACTGCATGATGATAGGTATCATAGGCACATATATGATATGCCTATGATACATAGGTATGGGACACATAGAATGGGTACATCATACAAATCATCCCGACCCGGAGAATATGTGATGGCTATCAATCTGACACTTGATCCAAATGGCACCCTGACAACCAAATTGTTAAAATAAATAGATAGTTAAAATTATCCCTTCTTAGGCAACTGTCGCACCGCCAACGAAGAAGCGACTAGCTATCAACGATTTTCTCTCTCAAGAAATGTACAAAAGATTGTAGGCCCCATGTAAGTAGAGAAGATAGGTATAAATAGTTGATTGCCGACTAGTTTTTTGCAGTGAAAAGAGCTATCAAAGGGAGTAACCGTTCAGTGACACTCGCTTCAAGAGCAGAACACTCGCTGAGAGGCTCACGCTTGGTACATACGTATACCAGCAAGTAATCGCTCATCGCCGTTGCCGTTTTCTAGTTGCTAGCTCTACTCGCTTCTTGTTAATTGCCGGTGGTGGGACAGATGCCTTAGCTAGCAACCGCACAATTCCCAGAATAGTAAAATAATACCCGCTTACATAATAATACTCGTATGCAGTCGACTCGGTCCTCATACCTCACTTTCAAAGCTCGCCGCAGAATTTAGTTCCGTTGCGGAATAGACTCCATTAAACTATTGTTCTCTTTGATACGCTCAACTTTTGTAGGTGTTAAGTCGATCCAATTTGTTTGTGTAATTAATGTGGGAACCCAACGGGGTATCAAGTATCAACTAACATAGTGTGTGCTTTAAACCAACTCCATCCGACACGATTGAGTTCAGCGTAAGAACCGATAAATTATTCTAGTTACTAACATCCCTTGACGTCAGTTGACTTTTGGCTTTGAGAATATACGTAGCAAATTGAGCAGTTAAATGTTTTTTTTTTGGCAGCTGTAAAAGCAGGGAAAAGAAAATTGTTTACTGAAGTTCTCAGAAAATCAATCAGTCGTAAAATGAATCCTACTTACCTACTGAATAAGCCCGTAACCTCAAAATAGGAAGTCGGCATTCGAATACAAAAATAAATACATTCACATTGGAGGCACAAATAGATCATTTACGTCAAATCAAATTATTGTGACATAAAGAAGTTCAAGGTGTATTGGGGAAATGGTTCCGTAGTAACGAGTGAAGGGTACGAAAATAGTAGCTACCTGCTTACATCAAATACAGGAAGTAACCGAAATATCACTCTTATTACTTTATCGTTATGCTTTATTATGTAGGTAAGTGGTGGTTCTACTTTACATAATATATTAATATGCTACGAGTACTACGAGTATCTAAGTAAAAGCATATAAAATCTATGTAACATTTTCGGAAACGTTTCTATTGCCGTGTTTCTTAGAATTGTTTGAGCAATTGGAGCATTAAAGAATTTACTGGGAAAATACCAAGCATCTAAATCTAAAATGGATATAACATTATCATAACCCTAAAATGCTACCTACTGCCGAAAAACACAGAAATTCCTAAAATTCTGATTCGCAAAGCAATTGTAAAGAATCAGAAAATCGATGCAAACATGAAACCAGCCATAGGTACTAAGTAAGTACATATAACCACAGAATACAACGAAGGACTAAACTTGCTAAGAAAACTATCACAAGCAAAGTTAAGTTCTAGGTATACAAAACGTTCACAAACTTTTATTCTCAACCTAAACCGATAGGACACTATTTTAATGTTCCAGTCGACGCACCTCCTTAACGGCCGTGTTTAGTGGCCTTAAACCGGCATTATTAGTGACAAAATAGTGTCCGGGGTACCATTAAAGTGGCTCGTTTCTATTACCGTGTCTCTCTATAGCCTCCCCGATACGTACTTAAACACAGAAATGTGTTTCGATTGTTATCCGAAGGTTATGTAGGGTAAGTGGGTTTTGTCTTGTGGGTATTATAATAGTCTTGGCTGTGTTTTGTTTCATACGAGTATTAGGAGTAGAAACTAATACTAAAAGTTTCAATAAACACAATAAAAGTTTAATTAATGCAAATCTTTGCCCTGTAACAACATTGTTATGTTTCCTTTAAGATAATAAGCGTGACAACACTTCGTGTTCGAGTTCGCAACTGGTCAATCGTCATCCTGAGGATGCCTCGTTGAGAAGTGAAACACGGGTCGTTTTCTTACAGGGTTTTTTATGACTCTTGAGGAATAGTTATGCGGAATAGGTTACTAAATATATCTACGTCTATTGTATTTTTTTTTCCTATATGATGAAAGAGGCAGAATTATATTTAGCGCTAAAAACATTTAGGGATCTATGATGCGAGCCTAAATGTAGGAGTCTTACGTTATTTATTTAAAAAATCTTCCTAAATGGATACATAGAACACAATAAAGTGACTTTTGCCCTCGCGTTATAACTTTAACCGAATTGCAATGCTCCTTAAAAAACACCGCGTACACTCAAGCAAATTGTTTTCGCAAAAGCAATTAACCCCAAGACGCCACGAACCAGTACGTACAACAATACCGAGAATAAAAATGGAGCCATACTTGTTTTATCCATAAAAACGGGGGTGAAGAGTGTTGTAACTACACTCGTCTGACAAAGAGGTTTCAGGTCAAGAGTCCTTGGGCAAGTGCGCCCCAAATGCGGCGCGTGCAGTTTATAGGAAGGATCTACGTAACTTGATTATTGCAGCCTTCTGGTATTAGAAGAGTATTATTGGAGTGCTTTTGTCCTTAATGCAGAAGAAAAATAAAAAGTATTTGGGAAGAACTAGAAAAATACAAATGTAAGACCGTCTCACATATGTTTTGTACACATAGCGCAGATATAAGGTAAATTAACTAAATTATATTATACACCTTGTGCATTTTCGTAATCAGTCAAGTTAATCACTGAAGATTCTGTATTCCTAATTATTTAACTAACCCATTGCATGCATCCTTGTTAAGGAAAATAATGTTCCTGATTTATCAGGGTACCAATGAAAAGTCATTGTCAATACTGCGTCTATCAGTCGCGTTCATTATTTCTGGTATTTTACTAGAATTAGACGGCGCCGGCGACTAATATGAAAGCATCATTCTGCCGTTTTGTATTGTAAAAAGTGTAACGTTTCAATTTTATGCAACTCAACAATTCGTTCCTCGTACGCCAATATTGATACTTTTGCATTTTTAACCCAAAGCTGAAGTGTTTTTGGCCTTTGAAATTCGTGTCACAGAGAATATCTATAGTCAGATTCCAGTTTTTACAAGCAATGCCTTTATTTTTGAATGAACTAAGAGTGATTTTGTATTTAAATTGATGGGCATGGTAAAGCCATTTTCTGCAATTCAGTGCCGACAGGTTTTATTTATGGTGTAAAAAAATTAACTTTAGAAACTTTAAGAGTTGCTTTAGACCATCGAACTAAATAACTTTTAAATCAACTTTGAAATCGCGAAAATCGAAAAAAACAGCTGTCCCATACAGCTTAGAACAGAAGGTTATAACTTTAGTATGGAACAGCAGATTTTATTTTCGTGATTTCAAAGTTGGTACCATAGTAAGTTATTCAATTCGATGATGTAAAGCACTTCTTAAAGTTTGTAAAGTTAATTTTATAACACCATTATAATATGTTGTGAAACGTGGTAAATGCAGTGCTTCTGCTCAAAGGGAACGAGTTGTCATCATAATAATAATATAACAGTAGATAATTTCTATTCTACAAAGGGCGTTTAGTTTTGTTTGGATTGTTGTCAATTGCCAGTGTCGCAAACGCAACACAGAGTAATTACGCAATGTGTATTCTCTTTGGTTTTGGTGTGACCATTAAATTGTGTCCTGCCCTGACATCAATAATTATTGGACAAACTTTATTAACCTTTAACTTTTATTTGTTGAATACGTGGCTTTTGGCTACTTTATATTACGTGTGTATTTTGTCTTTTTTTTTTGTAACGTGCGTTTGGTTTCTGCAGAATATTTTGTTTTCCTTTCTTTTCTTTCTTTCTATAGTCATTGTAATCAGTGAGAGAATTTTCCAAAATATTAAAAGATACCTGGTTCCTGGATCGAATATCATCGTAAAATTAACGTACCTAGGAAATCGTAAATAAGGTTATGACTAACGTATTTCGTCATTGACAAAATTCTTGAAATCAAATCAGGAACAAGGCTGCTTTGAAATCCGACATCCGACGGAAGTCCAAACGTCACCGATCGAATAATAGGACTCAAGTGAGTTGAGCTAGACACATGATCAGACAATGTAATGGCAGCTACAGCCGAGACTGGTCCAAGTGGGAACTAATGAACGGGAAACGTCATCATTCCTATTAGTAGGAACGACTGTGCTACATTTTGATAACTATCCATTAAAGGTTGTCTTTAAACGATAGTTTTTAGCGTTAACACCGCCTATTGTGTAATCATTATTATGTAAAATTTCTACATTTATTTCTGTTCTTTGTTGTAATTCGTATGTTTATAATAGAGAGTATTCTAATCTATGACTATCAGATATGTATGTAAATACTTTTCCAAAGTCTCGTCAATATTTTCAGAGATCGAAAACTTCTGTGATTGTATTTAAATAAAATTTGGCACGGATTAGCAATATTGAGGATTCAGCCATGAAAGAAGTTACGCATTGTTTATGCAGAATATTTATCAGAAAATTTACGGCATCCTCATCTTAATGCAAAAATATCCGCCGACGGCCTTCGGTACGGAAAGCTAAGATTTCGATCTTATATTAAACATTAATTTTCTTCACAAATACTTTCTTCGGGGGCGACCTTTTGTTCGGTATGTTTACCGCCAAATAACGTGCCGAATTTGAAATTATCTCAAAATATAAATCTTTTTTGTAGAGTCGTGAAATCTTGAAGAACACTTTTTGCCTTTTTGCACGAGTTGACCTCCCCACGGGGTGAGGGCATAACAAGCGAACATCAATTTATTTCAACCCTCTAGATTAGTTCAAAATTCAGTGCTACAATACAGTTTAATGGCGGCCCTATAAATATTACAGTTACGTACGGAATATAAATCTTCGACCCTAGTTTTAAGAACAAAAAAATATTTTACGGGTTTTCAGTTCCCAGCCAGCATCGGTAGTAAAATACTTTGTGAACTAAATAGATCCCTAGCCACGTTATTTTACATTTTTGGAAATATTTCCACCAGTGGTTGGTAGTGTTAAGAAGAATTTAGCGTCACAATTCTTGCTCATAAATTCGGCTCCACGGGGATTAAAAAGTTAAGCGGAGGCATTATTTTTCTCACGTAATTACTTTGTTAGCCGAAATAAGAAAAAACGCTTTTAAAGCTGGTTTACTTTCACGGTGGTGGGATGAACATCCATTATTGACAGATAAGTAGGTACTTCTAACTTCGAGCATTTTATTTGAAACGGTCTTTGGAGCAGCGTAATGGATTGCAACAATCCCGACTGATAGATTAGTCTAGTGCTTGATTTAGAGATCTAATTCCTATAGTCGTAATTTTTTTATTCAATTATTTTGAAACAAATGGCTGAAGACGCTACATTTATCGTCTGTATCATTGTGGAGGCCTAAAACTATTATAAAAACATATTCTCTAATTTCATCAACAGTTTCCCCGCAATAAACGACTTTCGATCCGTTATTCAGGAGATAATAGAGCAACGTTGTATTTTCTCATTAAACAATACAATTATGTATGTAAATCGCTGAATAACGAGCTAATTTAAGTGTCTTAACCACGTGCTTTGCATATTCATAAGGGATATGCTACAACCTCTGCAGTTTAGTGTTAATGAAGTTATGACGTAATATTAGGATGTATGTTTTTAATTTAAATATTTAGGCTGAAGTGTTCCATCCCGTATTTATAGTGATAAACGCTAGACATACCTTTTTTTTTTTTTTGAGGTTGGTAAATCGTCCAATGACTTCTCCCGCTCTGGGCGGAGCGGAAGGGCGTGTCAGACTTTTACTGACTAAAACCCACCCGTGTTCCTTCAGTTGCCTTTTGCCAAGGTCCCGGTATCCCTTTCGGACTAACCCGCAACCCTGGCAGGGATCGGTCCTAGCGGACCCCGCCACCTAGCGGACCCCGCCAGCGCTAGGAATACCTATATCAGACCTATTGTATTTAACCTTTACTTTTTATCATCGTTGTAATTTAAAATGGGTCAACCATTGTGTCTAAAATCCGCAATTATTTATTCCAAACCTTTTTTTCTGGCCCCTTTAACCCAGTCATTCTTAAATCCTGCCCTAAAATGTCATCTTAATATACATCAGTTCATATCATTTGGTCCTAGGGGACGCTAATCCGTGAGCTAGTCAATATTGCCACAAACCGCTCAGTACATATTAGTAGCCCTAACATAGAGGTCACTATGCTTAGGACCTTATAGACTGTATGATCTAAAATAGAATATAATATTACGTTGATACGATAAAATATTGGCCTATAAAAAAAGTCAACAAGCGTCTGATCGAAAAACAGAAGCAAAGGGTACCTAAATAAATTATTTCAATACCAACACTAAAGTGTCATATTGCTGTTTTTTTTATCCCGCAAGTATCGTGAGAGTTTATAGAAGTAAAATTGTATTCCAAGACTTCGCATTACCTAGCTACTTGTACATACTGACTCAATTGATTGAAAATAGAATTACCTAATTCGAATCGAAAACTACTAAAGTCTCCCGCAGATAGGCGCGAAGCAACGGCGCGACGACCGACGCAACACCGCTAGTACAATTTCTTAGAAAGTTTTTATAGAAATTGTTCCAACAGAGTCGCATCGCGCCTGTCTCCGGGAGCCTTAAGGCGGTTGACACAAAAACGTGCAACTTTAGGATAGGTAGGCACTGCGGCCGGGCCTCTATTTTTTCACGAGTTGCTTTTGTTTTTGTATCAATTTACGGTCGCACCAGAGACAAAACACAAGGACACCGACCGGCCACAACGCACTGCGCCCGATGTGATCCTCATTCAAAAGTAAAACAACAAAGCACAGCTTTCCTCTACCTCATTAACTTGTAAATTAGATCACTTCAACTGTGTGACATGATGTCACCACATGTATTTCAGTTATGCTCAGCACGCCCAGTAATACGATGGGTTACCATTTGCATATTATGATCTTGTCCCTTCCCTGATCTGACATGAACGTTCACTCGTTAATTTTAATTAATATCAATAGGTGTAGCGGCGGTGTATCGCGAGGCTGCATGGGTCTATAACTCAGTGAATCAGTCAAGGTAGTGTCATACTGTCAAAGTAGTGTCATACTGTCAAGGTAGTGTCATACTGTCAAGGTAGTGTCATACTGTCAAGATAGTGTCATACTGTCAAGGTAGTGTCATACTGTCAAGGTAGTGTCATACTGTCAAGGTAGTGTCATACTGTCAAGGTAGTGTCATACTGTCAAGGTAGTGTCATACTGTCAAGGTAGTGTCATACTGTCAAAGTAGTGTCATACTGTCAAGGAAGTGTCATACTGGCAATTGTACTATTATAGATATATTCATACTGCCAATTGTACTATTAATGTTGTTAATTATAATCCGATTCGAAATAAACTGTCAACATACAGCCTTTTAATTACACGAAAATCTTAACTAACTTAGTAAGAAGTCTAGACATCATAATCATAATAACATAATATTCCAATTCATATAAATAGATTTTCTTTAAAGATGAAAATTCACTTTTGGCCCTAATTCGCATATTTTAAAAACAAACTCATTCACGACATTGAGAACAAAAGTGCTGTGTAATAAATGTGAAATCAAACTTGAAATTTTAAGTAGACTTAGAAGTCGCGATAGCGAAACTCGGAATAAAATGACCTCGCCAATTGCTACGGAACGAAGTTATATAAAATTGGAAATTGCAAGGAACTGTATTAAGAAAATACGAAACTTCAAAACTTAAAGTCACATTTTAGAATACATTGCGCCCTTATTACAAATTCATTTGGAAGTATTAACTGTAAAAGCTCTGAAAAACGCAATGTAACATAAAAGTAAACTTAAGACTTTACATTTTGTAATTACATAGTACAACGAAGCGTTGGACGGGTGTCGAGATCACAAATTTGTATTCCAGGCTCACAATAAAGTTCATTTAAATATAAATGCGACAAGACCTTTACCCAGTAAATGCTGTTACTCCTATAAACTGAGTCGTAATTTTTTATGACGATCGTCGAAATAACTTTGGACATTTAACAAGCCTTAGCAGCCAAATATTATGACGATGCGGGTGTTGGTAAGTACCATACAACATGGCTACTGGCGAACATGTTTAACTAAACACAACACTCAGACCAAATAAAAAACCAACACAAAGCGCTGCGAGCAATACATTTAAAATGAAACTACACCTCACTAAGTGCACACATATTTACGAAACCGGCTTCACGTCACAGTTGACAGCGCTCTGTCTTGGATTTTTATTTGGTCTGGGACACAATGTTAATAAAATTAACTCAGCCATAACCAGTCTCACACAAAGACCATTCCTAATAGTCAAGTGTAGATATCAACAAACGTAGCAATGAAATATGTTTATTCCATGACACGTAATACAGTAGAAATCAATGGAAATCGTGCCAAGATTTCCGGCTCATAACACCATGAAGACAAAAGCTTTATGTTATTCCAATAAACCTTATCACAATACGGAAAACGTGGAACTATAAAATATGACGTCACTGCAATAAATCCTACCGTCATTTAAAATTTCATACTGCGTCTTCGGTTACGTCAATTTTCATACAAAATTCATAGCTGCAGCTTTAAACGTTTTAGCAACAAATTGAGGCGTTTCTTTCCCAAGACGTTTATTTCAGTTTCATGAATAATTTCCATTTCATACAATTTTGTAGTAGTTATAGTGAGGGAACGTAAATATTTATTAGGCAGCGCTATACCGACCCTGTAATCTGGAATTTAAAAACGGAACGGTTATTTTTTTGTTGTTCCATTTTAGATTTGAATCTATTTCTTAGTACCGTAGGTATTACGTCGGATGGAAGAAACTGAGTCTCAGTTTAGAGACTTAATCAACGAGTCAATTTACTTTGCTAACTAAAGCAAAGATTTAAATAGCTGAACACACTTCTTGATATCAATGAAAATTAAAACCCCCGGTCTACTTTTTATAGCTTCTGTTCGGTTAAAGCACTGGTCAATTATTTACATTAACAGAGAATAAAAGAACTGGTACGGAATGTGGACAAAATCGATCCGAAGTTAATTAGGTCCATCTATATTTGCGGTCGTGCGCTGGGCTCTGCATCAAAGGGCTTATTCTGAACAGATGTTTTATTTTATTTTGATTTCTTTCGACGACAACAATTTATCAAGACTTGTTTTATTTACAAAACGTTTTCTGAAACAAAATCAAGTCAATATCGTACCTTCTCAATTTGAATTTGGATTCTGATGTTACTTTTTTTATTATTATTTTTATTCTTAAAATCATTTACATTCTCATCTACTTTGTGAATGTGAGAACGTTGTGGGCCTTGAAGACTCCTATATTTGGATTTATTGCCCATTTCCTATTTTGGTAAGCACCTGGCACTTTAGGCCTGTCAACAATGACACCTAAATTGTCCTCCCATGCCTATTAACTCTGTAATTTGAAAACATTGTAAAAGCCAATTATTTTTAAAAGAGTAACCGTGGAGTTTCTTGCCGGGTCTTCTCCATATGAAACGACCAATTGAAACCGAGAACCTAGCTTCTGACGTTTCATGAGTGCCCATGTAGGTTTATGTGAAATAAAATATTTAGATTTGGATATGTTAAGTATATAAACGTACTAAAAGAATATGCAAAAAGACTCATCAAATGCCATGTTGACTGTGGAAATTCGAGAACACAAAGGGACGCCCAACAAACGCTGACGTGGCGACTTACAAAGTCTCTACAAAGATTGACCCAGCCAAAGCAAATAACTTTGAAAGAATATGGGAAACTTCCCATGAGGGTTTCTCCAGTGATGTATATAATGTGTAGGTACATAAATACATAAGTTCCGAATATATTTGTCAATTTGATAGGTTCATTTTGTATTGCACAGTTATTTTTCTAATGACAAATTATTATTTTAACTGTCCCAATGTCTTCTAGTCGTGTGTCTCACTGTCCTAAAACTATAGTACTGTTTAATTTATTCTCCCTTTATTTCAATGATAAAAGACTCGAACAGGTTAGTCAAAGTCAAAGAATTTTTTTCTTTTAAAACATTTACATATAGATACTTTTGAATTGTACAGAATTTGGTCAAACAGTAAGTAAGGCATAATTATGAAAGTTGATAAATGCAAAGATTTCAATTAAAATAAAACCCTTTTACAAAAAACCTTTAAGTAATCGATCGATGTCTTGCTGATGTAAATATAAAATGTTCTACAGTAAAAAATAATATAAATCGAATACGAAAAATATAGAATTAAATATTTTCCTGTAAATAAAATATACGTATACAGACATAATCCGAAAACATCGTTGAAACTGTTTACACAAAAAACACGCCAGAATATTTTTTATTCAACAAAAATATCGTCAAAACAGAATAAGTGTCCACGCTCACGATTCGGACGTTTCCGTCGTGAATTAACCCGATTTCGCGCTCAACTGACGAGGGAACTGGCTCAGATGCATATCAAGATGTAAGCGTTACGGACCGACAGAGCCATAAAGGTAAATACCGTTGTGGCTGCGAACGGAGCCGGAGAAACCGGCAGTTAGCTTCATCAGATACAACCTTAATGAATGTAGGAATCCTAATTTCCACGGATGAATTTTTCTGTTGGAATTTGATTCGGTTTTCTTTGCGTTTTGTAATACAGTGAATATCTTTTTCGTTATACTGCTATAACGAAAAAGATATCGGCTATACGAACCGGGGCTCATATAGTCAAATAATGTAATGCATAATGTATTTTTACAAGTTTTTATTTAACGTAGCATTAGGTAGCATGTATTGGTCAAATCTTGCAAGCTGAATTAAAACCACTTTCTCAAATCCTACGGAGTTGTGATTTTACACATTCAATGCATTTTTATATGATGCCTGACCTAATTCTACAAACAGGACTGGCTCCAGACGAAGATACTTCTACACTTAAAGCTTGTTTTTATAAAGATTTTTGCTTAAATTTTATTAAGATTTTTTGTTATCTAACGATGTTTAGTGAAGCCTTAACACTATTTCTGTAAGTGATCTATTTAAATACGAAGAAGTACAATCGTGATAGTTTCCGAGTACCTCCATAACTTTAGTATTATGTATTAAGTACTGTTTGGGCTGCCGTAAACTAAGTCCTAACTTAGATCCAAGGCCAATCAAACTGTAATTTAGTTAATCAAAGTATAGACCTCTATTTACGATCAATAACCTGATTGTCGTGGTTAGATTGGTACCTAAATCTAGCCAGGCGTAAATCTTTCTAGTATATTAATTAGTGGTATTGATAGATGTGAGTGGAAACGCAGGGAGGGGACGCCCTAGGAAGACCACATATAGTGACCTTATTGATGATGGTCTTCAGAAAGGTCAGGTGCGTAGTTCTCGCAACCGGCGTGCATGAACCAGATGTATAAACGTAGATACGAGGCATATGGATTATGCTGGTGGCGTTGTGTAGTCTCTGGAGGTAGCTCCATGGGAATAAGACGTGATTTTATGTACGTACATACTAGTTGCGCCCCGCGGTTTCACTCGTGTAAGTCTCGATCCCAAGAGAATGTCGGGATAATAAGTATCCTATGTCCTATTCCAGGTCATGGTCAACCTCTGTGTCAAATTTCATGCAAATCCGTTCAGCCTTGAAAGTGTAACAAACTCACTTTCGCATTTATAATATTAGTTAGGAAGTTCGGATTAGAATATTGACTGCCTCGTTGGTCTAGTGGTCACAAGTGCCACTGTTGAGCATGAAGTCCAGGTTTCAATAACCAAGTTGTTGTAAGTGATGCTAGGATTTTCCGTCAGGAATTTTTCAGTTGGAGCCCTGTGTCTGTATTTATGCCGGGTTAATGGCATTAGGTTCGCCCCATATTGCATGGGACATAAACATAACTGCCAAATTGTTACTAAACACACCTTTGCCTAACCCACGAGGACTACAGGCGTGATGTTATGTTATGATGTTAATTAGTAGTATGGATGAAAAATAGACATTGTGTGTAGTAAGATAATAGCAGTTAAACCATGCTATTTCACAATTTCTAACGTTTTTCGTGTGGTTGGTGACTTACCAGTTATACTATTCTGTAAAAAAAAATCCGTGAAAACTTAGGTGAAGTGAGCTTGGAGTGAACTGTCACTGCCTTAGCATCAGTGGGTATCGATGACAATGACAGCTCACTTCACCTAAGTTTTCACGGTGAGATGGTTACAGAATAGCAAATCAGAGTTTTAAAGCCGCCCATAGCCGTCTCTAACGTCGTGTAACCCCCGAGTCTGTAGCCACCATTACAAATAGTTTTACTGCTTGTAGCTAAATCACCTTCAAAGTTCAGAGTCGTCGTTTTTGTTGACATTAACTTTGCTAATCTCGAAATACGGCTAAGTTGCGGTTGCAAATTCTATGAAAGCCAGCTTGAAACTTATCTCATAACATCAAAGTGAAATGTTACATAATTTATGGTTAAACACTTTTTTGTGCAAAGTCAAAGGCAAATAATTTATTTCAAGTAGGCACATTAAAGGCACTTTTGAACGTCAAAAAGAAAGAAATAGAACTGATTCTAATTGCCCCTTCCAAAAGGTAGTTTTCGTATGGAGAATGGGCAGGAAACTCCACCGATACTCTTTTAATTAAACTGCTTTTTGCCAGACAGCAAGAAGGCCACAAGGCACAATCCTATCTAACTCTTTTTGATCTTTGATATTTTATTGCTTTTATGGTATAATAAAAAGCTGCCCATCGCGCGATCTTAGTGGTATATAATATATACGTACTATCAATATCTTCTGAACATTTAAACAAAAGAGTGAAAACTAAAAAATAATTACTCAGCCAGTACAATCTAAGCCTTGGGCCTTGACAGAAAATGCTTAACTCAAAAATAATTATTCGAGACAAAACTCTAGGAAAAAAAAACGAAAACCGTTTTTCACAGGCTCTAAAAAAAGTGCTTCTAAGTTTTCTTCTATATCATAAATTCGACCAATTACGAGTGCGGCAAAAGGGGCCATTTGTCACAGAGTAAAAAAACGTGGTCGGCCCACGACCCGTCAGTCCATCTGTCTACTGTAGACCTCACTCAAAACGCTGTTGACTGACAGACCTTATATATAACGTAGGATATTGCATCGCAGTGTAGGGCAGCGGACACAGCTTAAACAATATAATAAGATTTTCTTTTTAGTACTCTTCATTCTCGACATATTTCCTGACAGTACCCGTTGCAATGTTTTTTTATTGTTACGAAGTTGCTTGACCCTTTCAGCAGGTGTTTATTGAAATAACATTATTTGGATCTGTGGAAATACCATTATTAGTTCTTTGGCTTACTGTAGACGAAATGCTCACACTATTATTATTCGTGACGTAAAAAGTTACTAAGTTGGAATCTAAAGAACTAGTCTTCTTCTTATTGAGTACCCACCGATTTGTTCCAAATTCATCTCACAAAGTTTACCTACATTAAATGTATGAGACGATTAAAATGGGGCGAAAAAGGAATATAATATATTCCTTTTTCGCCCCATTTCATTCGTCTCATAGGCCAAGGGTAGTAACCTAGTGATTTAACTAAATAAACGAGTTAGTTAATTTTGTATTACGCCTACAATATTATTTCAATAACGTTTGAGCGTACTCACATTATTTGTTCTACTTTCATCCCAATAAAGGTTATTGAAAGCTGCACATCGTGATATCAAATATTGGGTCATCGGAAAGAAGAATATTGTAGAAGTGGAGGGTAGCGAAGCTGCATCAATGAGTTTGGCAGGCGTATTGCTGAGTAAGTATCACTCAGGTTTTATTGTTTCAGTTGAAAGTATTTTCTAGTTTGAGAAGATTAATATCCGAGGAATATAGTAATTATAATATTATAATACGCTAACGATGTAAGTTTTATTAGAATTTTAAGAACTAACAAAGACTTATAATATCTATAATAATAATTATGTACAAGGGAAAATTATCAAAGGGCATCAAAAAATTCGTCCGCATGTAAGTTAAAATATGATTAAAACTGAGTTATTCATTCATATGATTATTTTCTAGGATTGATGGAAAAAGCCTAATTACACTTTGTGTCTATCGTCAAACTTACTTTTAATAATATTAAAAAATCTCATCTACACAAAATTCAATTCACTAAACCACCCCAATATCCTCGATGACACGTCTACGAATACAATACACCGATAACATTCACTTCATCGCCCGTATACATGTTAGTGATAAAAATTTCCTTCTGCCCATTCACACGACCTTATCTCTGTGACCATCGCTGCCTTTCGAACTCTGCTGAATTCTATATTACCTTTTGGTCGCCCAATCGCATACTGAATCTGGATCTTATTTGCGATTCACATAACGACCAATGATGGCCGTAAATGGTGTACGCTCTATTGACCAGTTTGGATTACCATTGTGTGTACATGATCGCTCTAGTTGGCATTCGATTTGCCTGTAGCACGATGATTCTGTTTTAATGTGGAGTGATAAAATTGCACTTTTGATTCGTGAAACGTAATTTGTAGTGTAGTTCCGTTTTAACAGGGACCAAACCAATATAACAAAATTCCCAAACGATAATATTTAACAAGTTTAAAATAAAAATAAAAATTGGTTTTGGTAATCCTTTCGCTGATATAATGAAACTGAAAAATACACTTATGACAAGTCACGCACGAAACATTACAAATAATCTACTAGTGAGGCAGACTGGCAGAGTAAATATCAGAAACTCATTAATTGTACCTAGAAATCGATATAAGCGCCTCTCCCAATTAGCAGCAACAACAGTTTGTTCGTAAGTTAATTCCGTAGGTATCACGTTAGATTGATACTATTTCTAATATGTTAATTATATAATTCTAATTTTAACCAAAATTAACATAAGTTTGAAACATAGCCTTCTAACCAACAAGGGAATTAGGTTGGTATTTAATCATTGAAATTATTGCGTCTCCTATCGCGGACTTTTTTTCACATATCGGTTTTAGGCTCGCGAAATGTGGGTGTGTACACACTCTACTATAGGTAGGTACACCTCTGCTAAGCCTTCGGTGGATTACAGGCGTGATGTTATGTTATACTTTACCTAGGGGAAACCAGATTTGTAATTTATTTATTATTTAAGAATAATTTCTAAATTTTAATTACATTAATAAAATAAAACAATAGAAGTATCTTCATTTTACCAATAATTACCATTACCATTACCAATATAATACTTTAGGCCATTTCTATTTATTTAATTGCTGGGTCATAATTTTTTGCTTTGATATTTCTACACAAATCAAATGGTCTACTTTGGGTCGCATACCACAAAGTAACACGTAACTATCTACCATCCTAATGCAATCATTTATAAATTCATCCCAAAATATAAGAATCATCGGAAAGAAAAGGCTTATTTTTCAGAAAAAATCCTATCTTTTTGGCCTACACGTACCTAAACCCGAACAGAAGTTACGTCCGTTGTTTTTGTTAATATCATTAGGCAGGTAGGAACTGGTCGCAGTTCCAATTTTCCTCTACATAATTTGGATTGACATCGCAGGGAATATTACCTTTCTCATAAGATGAGAATAGGAAACATAATACTATTATATGTTCATATATTTTGCAATAATAGCTTAGTAACATATATTAATTTCAGGAAAATGTATGCGGATACGAATGTATTGTGTATATTGTTAATAATAAGAAACTCGGTCTAAGTGCAAATCAATTGTTAAAACCAAAATAGTTAGAGGGTATTAAAAGTCCTAATCGTATTTAATGAAGAAACTAGAGACATCGTAGGATAAAATTGCCTAAAATGGATACATAGATAGATAGATAATCAAAAGATTATTTAGTGCACACAAAAGACAACACAACATAGAAAAGCACGGTTAAATAATAACTAATTACATAAATAAACAGCTACAAGGTGCCAATAAACAAAAAAAAAAACAATAAAAGAAAACAAGACATTGTGATGTCAATATGAAGCAGCAACAAGTTTTGCTTTCAGATTTTAGAAAAGATCCCTTCTTCATGCGACGCGACGCTCTAATAATATCACCTGTGTAAATATAAGGATTAACAAACGCGAGGCAAACTAAAAAAAAACAAAACACGCCATAACTCTGTACACAACAAATACCACAGATTCCTTTTATAAAAATTAAGTACGGAATATTGCACGTGAACTATGTAACCCAAAATTGTTAATAAACGTGTGCATTTTAAAGATCCATGTTCAATGCATGCTTCCGTCAGTGTGTTATTTTTGTCAATTAATTAAAATGTCAAAATAATGGCCCCTTCAACAACACTGACGGGGTTTGTACACAAATTTTTAATTAATACATTGTATGCCTTTATTAACCTGCCGCATGACGACATAACCCTACATTGACCGTTTGTTAAACACTTTGACATTATTCAGCCTTGTATTAATAAACTGCCTGTCATTTGGAAGCTTTTCTTCACTGTCAATTTTTTTTTTAAAGATTATTTATGTTAAACGTACTAATATTGACGTTTATGCATGTCTCAACGACCCATAGTGAAAATGTTTAGTAATCTCAAGAGAAGTAAATACTGTGTAACTTTTGCAACTGATACATCAAATTGATGGGAATCAGCGTGTATGGGGATGATACTGATCGATCACTGGAAGTTACTTAAGTGATTTATTATTTGTCACAAGCATTTTTTTTTTTATTATGATACAAAAAAATTGTTGATTTTATAGTTGCACGTGGGTTTTTAAAAAGTGAATTCCACGTGTGAGGTAACCATCATACCACAGTAACTATGCCATTCAATTATAGTCGTTCTTGCGTTTCTTTGATTCCCATTGAAAAATCATTTTTTGAAAGTGCCCTTCTAAGCTTTAAATCGGACCTAAGCAATACTTGAGCTTCATCATCATCAGCCTATAGCAGTCCACTACTGGACATTAGGCCTCTCCAATTGCACGCCATTCAGCTTGATTCTCGGCAACTCTCATCCAGTTGCTACCAACCACCCTGCGAAGATCGTCGCTCCACCTAACCTGAGGGCGTCTTACCTTATGTTTTCCGAGTCGCGGTCTCCATACTTGACCTTACCTTTTATTTATTACATTTTACTGTTTAATTTGTATCTTTAGGACCACTGTATGAGCATGTGGGCTTATACTATCAACATTTTCGTGTTGAACCTAGAAGTTAATAATGAAATAATTAATGAATTCAGGTTTTCCAGATTAGTATTTTAATGCCTGTCGTATGCAATTTTATTGAATGGCATAACTTGCATTCAATTATTGTTTGCCATTTCATGCAAATCGCACGCATGTAAAAACTTGCATGCAATTTTTGAATGGTTAATAATTGAATGTGCTTTTTGGCAAGCGATTATTGCTCTTGAACTTGCAACATGTAAATGGTTTTATGGTTAATGAATAGCATATTTTTCACAGAATCTTGTCATTCCAATTTGTTGCCAAATTCTTTAATTACGTTCTTTCACACTCAAATTAATACAAACAATCTCATATTCAAGTATGCCATTAATAAAAATGAATCTCGAGTTTCTACATTACATTTTCTATTGTAAAACCCACGACATTATGATAAAAATAGTTGCTTATAAAGATTCACGTGGGTTTTTAATAAGTTACTTCTTCGTGGGAAGTAGCCATCATACTACAGTAACTATGCCATTTAATTGCATTTGTCTTTCCTTGCGTTTCATTGATCCATTTTTCCCACAGGACCACGAAAGTGCCACTCTAAGCTGAAGACTTTTAAAACGGACCTAAGTAGCCTGTACTTAAGCTTATAATAACTTTTATTTATTACCTTTTACTGTTTAATTTATATCTTTAGGACCGCTGTCTGAGCAAGTATTTAGGCGGGTGGGCATGTTTAGTGGGCTAGGCTATCAACATTTCTGTGTTTCAGCTATTAAGTAAAAATTAAATTGGTAGTGAATTCAAGTTATCTAAATTTGTAAGGGTTAAAAGTGACGTAACTTCGAAGACAGACACAGTTACATAATTACGTATAAAATTGGTTATTTTGATTCATGATTTAATTATTATCTTCATGGTTGATTTATTGGTTAAAACCATATTTTAGTAACAACCTTTTGAGAACTACTGAAAATTAAATACATTTACCTATTTAAAATGAAATACATTATCTAATTAATATTTAGGTTGGCAGCAAGTGTCGCACTTTTATTGTTCTGTTGCGAACTTCCGGACCAATGGTGGGGCAATACTTGCATCATGAATATGAGCGATCGGGATCTGGGAGTTGGTCGAATGCAGTACAAGTAACATCTCCTTAGTTATTATAAAATAGTGTGGACAAGACTTTAAAGTTGTAATTATTGTATAGGTGTGCATTTTGAAAGTCATAAAAAAAAAAGAATATAGTTTTCACTGAATCTTGTCATTTTAATTTGTTGCCAAAATCTATATTAATAGGTACGTTCTTTCACACTCAAATTAATGCTAGCAATCTCATATTCAAGTAAGCCATTAATAAAAACGAATCTCGAATTTCTACATTACATTTTCTCTGTACGCAATGTTGCATGAAAAGTGATTGCAGTAAAAAAGATATATTTTATGCTATTTTCGCAATAAAATATCATCTTTTTGATGTATCGAATGAATGTACAACTGCCTTTCACAGTTAATGATGCATCAACGTTCAGGTTATTCATCAAAGTCCAAGAGGAAGTTTATTCAGTGTGACAATGAATAATATTCTCGAATACAATAGGCACAACGACGATGTTTACTTCCGTACTAATCTGCGATTGATGGAAAAATATTATTGTTGTTAAGTTAGAGAAATATTCAAAAAGAGTATTGAATAGTTTTTCGCTATCTGCTAAACAATTAATTTCTCTGTATGTAGCTGCCATAAATGAGAGATATGGCAAAGTTTTAGACTAAAGTCTTATACCTTTCCAATACCCTATATGCATGTACATGGTACAATTAATTATTGTAACGCCGCACCACTGTTTAAAGATCAAACATTTCCGTAGATCATTTCAGCAGTCCAAATTAGTCCCTAACTAAGCAATCTGAACAACACTATCCATCCAATTAAGGCTCTTCACAAATCCACGTTTCCTTGAAAATCTCACTTCGGTGAAATTTTCTCCTCGTCGTATTTACGGACAACTTGAATTGGAAGCAATTAAACCGAAGGTGGGTATGCTCTGTCATTCGCCAGTCAGTCGAATGCTGGGAGAACACCCATAAATAAACCGGTTTGACTGGCGTCCGCCCCAATAATTAGGCGTAGTTATTTGAAGGCGGGAAGCAATGAAGGAGATGTATGAAGGTTTGAATGAGAAATCGTGGTAAATAGAGAGTCTATTAATGTGTTTGTGTAAGGTTAATAAGTCTTGCCCTAATTCGTAGGTACCCTTAGGGTTATACCATCACGTTTGAGACAAGGTAAACTAGTTTAGTATAGTGATATCAGTTTACTACTAGTTATTTATTTTTTAAGTCTAAGAACCAAACATCGAACTCCAAGTACCTATTAAAAAATAGGTAGATAAAACAATAAATATATTATGATAGAAAAAAGCTAACCTGTCTTTTAAATTCTGCAACCGTTGAACACATACTTTTTTCCGTGGCGAATTTACTTTGTGGCAAATTTACAACAACCCAAAAAAAGCATCTGTGAGCAAGGATCGCCATCTACTCATGAAGAATCTACATATAGCACGCATATTTTTGTTATTTCTGACTACCTCTTTGAAAACTGAACAGATTTCCATGTCGAGACCAAATTGTAGAAAGTTGTACATTTGTAATTACGCTGCGATAGTCTGAAACCGCTCGGTGAATAAATTCCAAGAAATATGTAAAACAACATTCAGTGTTGTCGACTTAAATCGCTTGCACTTGCAAAATGCGGACATAAGTAAAGGACAACCGTTAATTTGTTTATTTTACATTTCTCGTTTCTGTTGGACTGAATAATTAACGAAGAAAGGGAATCATGCAGGTTTATAAACTTTATTTCAAACCAATTAATTAATTCGGATGCCTATTCAGTGGCAATGCGTACAAAAACCGGTGTGAGTTGTTGTTTACATTATAATACGAATGATATTTAATTAATAACAATGTCGATTATTTGCTTTATAATTTAACATTTACACCACACAGAATATATGAATAAAAGTTGATGAAAACGTATAAAATATGGTCCATATTCTCTACTGAATTTACCCAAAGTTTCCAATATCATCGGCACAAAGAAAAGAGTTTCGTTAAAAAAATCCGTTTTAATCCAAACCCTTCAGTGTCTATTGATCCTGACTTGTATATTCAGCGTACACCCAGACCAATATTTTTTACACTCCAATTCGCATCCACCTTTCTTTTTCGTGACTAAACTTCTAAGTGCCCTTGAATATTACGTTTACGCAGAAACATGTTTTCAAACCACGGAGCGTTGAATTTCTTATCCTCTTTAGGTTAATGAAACTACACATCGAGTGGGAGGGTTTGTTGGCAAGACGCTTGTGAAAGTACGAGTAAGTAGTGCTTGTCACAGTTCGTTCTAAGCAAACGCGCAGAATATATTGGTACCGATAGTTAATAAGTATAAAGACGAACTTCATTTTAGAATATTGTAGATAGTGTTTTTATTTTGATTTAAGTAAAGATTATTTCCTTTTATAATAAGAATGCCAAGTTTCGGGTCAAGAAGTGCTTGAGAAATGGATGACAATGCGAGTAACCGGAAACACATACGAACGAAGCAAGCTCCTAAAAAGCTTGTAAAAATAAGGACTTGTTGATTACATACAAAGCATTTTCACTGACTGTACCATATATCTTCGAACTTGTTTTGGTATTAGTTTAAACAATGGTATCCGTTCGGAATAGAAAATAAATATGAATTGAAACAAATACCAGTGGTATTAGTTTTTGGTATTAGAATGGAATGACTCTCTACATCACCACATGCGAACTACGCATCAAAGACCTGACGTCACACAAAAATCCTGACGTCACATAAATCCTGCATCGTGCAATTAAAATTTACCGTGCAATGACAAGAACCCAACATCAATCGTTGAGCAGTTGCCCGCCAGACACAACACCCGTCTGGTCGGATTATCCCTTTTCTATAGTGGATGAGTGAACTTTACACCCTGTTCCTCATACTCCTAAAGACTTTGTAATGTTAGAATCTTCGATATTTTTCAGCACTTCACCCATAGCAGTTTATAGACAAACGGATCTATGTCTCATCGTCCTAGACGCAACTAATCACAAACTAGTTAGTAAGTCGTGTCATGTATTGAAATACTACTGCTACGAAATTCTGGCTACTCATTGGTGACTTGAGTTCCTAAACCCTTACTTTCGAGCAGCGTTGTGGACGAAGGGCCTTAAAGTAGTGGGGTATTGATTTCAAACTAACAAAATGGGGTACTAACATGCAACGAAGAACATAGAGATTAGATAGAATATTCTGCAGATAGGATCATATCCCAAAACAGGAAGCTATATTTTTAAAAGGTTTTTGCCTTATCTTGGGATATTCCCCTGCCGCACAGTGGTCCGGATTTTGAATATGATGGACTTAGAACCCAAGGTCAAAATTTCGCTCTGAAAAAATTCATGCGGACAGATAAGCGAACGCTCATTAACGTTTGTTCTAGCGGTTCTTAAGAAATAGTTTACTTTCGCGAAAAAAAATATTGAAAAAAAAAATGTATGGAGCAAAACCGAAAGATATTTTTTTCTCGAAATGTTCAAAAGTGTTAGCAATGAAACATTTTGTAAATGATTATATTATATTTATTTGTTAATTTCACAAACAAATCTTTTGCATGCACTTGCAGCTTTGGCCGAAATAAGCATCGGAACATTGAATGTTTTTATTCCAACTATTTGTGACAACTAAAGGTATTTATTCATTCATAGTCACATTATATGATATATTTTCAATATCATAAACATTAAAATTCATTATTTCTTGACTTTTAATGATTTTGAAAAATAGATACCTACAATTTAATTTCATATTTTACTTCTTAGCGCTGTTACTTAAAGCGCTGTTAGTGACCGAATGACGCATTGCCTGCAAATCCCCCCCCCCATTCCCTAATATTGCCATCTCTTTCATTTTCTACTATTGCTGTCTCTTTCATTCTCTATTGCTCTCTCTTTTTCTCGTTAAGACTATCTAGCAAGGGGCTACATGCGCGCTAAATGAATCAAATAAAAAGACGGAGCTCCTGCTGGAGCGTGTCATTAGACATTCAACCCTTGAAGAGTCAACATACCTGGAAATTTAAACGTGAAGAAAACTACCTACTTAATCATGGCTGGATTTGGTACTTACCTCGACATTTACGTGTTTCTACGAAAAGGGGACCTCAAGGACTACAAACGACTGCATCAAGCAATTTTGGACAGCATTTTGCTTGAAATTTCGCAAGAAGATTCTGAAAAAATATTGAATTTTGCAAGATCTCTCACTGTGAACTTAAATCGTCGATGGACCGAAGCACACAGGGTGCAAAAAACATTCATGAAAAAGCATATGAGCTGGTTAGAAACAAGAATTAAGTGGCCTGAATGTGAATCTGTGAATCTCTACGAAATTTTTGAAGAGACCGAAAATTTGGATCATCCTTCCACAGAAGAAGATACAGTTGTTCTTCCCTTTGCATCTACTTCGAAGGCGACTAGTGACATGGGCACTTCTACAGACATCGTATCAAGGAAGCCATTTGAAGACTTGGGAAACAAGCAGAAGAAAAGGCGATCGGGTACATTATTCGACTATCCGGAAGAGGAACTGACTTTTGCTTTTGTTACAAAGCTTAAGTCTAATGGGAAAGAAGTTCTTGCTCGCATCATCGATCATCTTATGAAGAAACCTGAAAAGGTTGAAAAGGTCGAATCATTTTTATTTATGAATGAAAAGAAGGAGACTATGCAGGAAGATCAAGTTTTGGCCCTTACTACATCATTGGATCTGTCAAAGTGGAAGTACCTCACTTTAAGGTCTGCTTTGTCACAACAGTTGAAGCTTCCGTCTTACCACAAGTTGTTAGAAGCTAAGAAAAGGTGTTATCCAGATGCCAGAGATATTATAATATCAGAAGATGGAGTGAAGGTGAAACTACAAGCACTTTTAGATGTCACAACTCGAAGGATTTTGCAAGTCGTTGGTGATGATTTAAATATTTCCAGTGGAAACATGAAGCTGACCAGCAAATGGGGATTCGATGGTTCATCAGCACAGAGCAACTACAAGCAAAGAAGTGAAATGGCAGAATTCGATGACTCCTCTGTGTTCATGACGAGCCTCGTTCCTCTGAAACTAGAGGCCGGAAATGTTGTTATTTGGAATAATCCAAAGCCATCCTCAACATTTTATTGCAGACCTATTAAATTTCAGTTTGCGAAGGAAACAACTGACTTTGTTAAGCAAGAACAAGCGGCAATGGAGGAAGAAATACGAAATTTGACTTTTTCAAGTTGGGGTAACTTGGAAGTTACTCATGAGCTGCACATGACAATGATTGATGGGAAAGTGACTACAATAATCACAAATACTCCATCTGCAGCAACTTGCAATGTTTGTCTTGCAAAACCAAGCGAGGTGAATAATCTTTCCCAAATGTTTTCAAGACCTGTGCGGGAAGATGTATACCAATATGGATTGTCAACACTCCATATGTGGATTCGAAGCATGGAGTGTCTTTTACACATTTCGTATAATTTAGATTTTGAAATGTGGAGTACACGAGGTGAAAACAAGAACCTTAAGAAATTTCGGAAGGACATGGTGCAATCGGAGTTCAAACAACAGATGGGACTTTTGATTGATGTTGTGAAGCAGGGCTTTGGAACTACAAATGATGGAAACACGGCCAGAAGATTTTTTCGGGAATACGAAAAGACAGCTCAAATAACGAAGATTGATGCTGATTTGATAAAACACTTCGCAGTCATATTGCAAGTGTTATCTTCTGGACAGGCTGTCAATATCGATGGATTCCGTGGATACTGCAAAGAGACTGCTGAGCTCTTTGTACATCACTACCCCTGGTACAACATGCCTTCCAGCGTACACAAAATGCTGATACATGGTGCTGACATATGCAAACATTTCTCTTGCCTTCCTATCGGAATTTTGTCAGAAGAAGCAGCAGAAGCAAGAAATAAGGACTTCCGAAATACCAGAGAGCGCCACACGAGGAAAACAGGAAGATTGCAAAATAATGAAGACATTATGCACAATTTTTTGATATCTTCAGATCCTTATATATCTCATCTGAAACCTAAATACACTAATTTTAAATCATTAAGTGTGTTTCCAGAAGCTTTGCAGTTACTTATAACAGAAGAAGTAATAGAAGTTGAAGAAGAAGAAATAGAAGTTGATGAAGAAGCTCCACAAAATGTGCCAGATCCTTTGGAATGATTTTAAGTTTTCTTATATTCATTTATTAGTTGGTATTATTTTTTTATGTTCAATATACATGTATAATTTTATTATATTTTTATTATTCTTGTTTTCGTAATTAATTTTTTATAAGAATGTTTGTAAGAATTATGCAATTTTTTTTTCAATAATTATTTTATTTTGTAATTTGATGTCTGTGTTGATATAAACAATTTTATATTAGTATTATACTTTCCCGAAACCACTTAACAGACCAAAAAAGTAGTGTTTTAATGTAAATATTTTTATATTAAATATTTTAAGTTAAACTGCGCATAAACGCCAAAGCTGCAAGTGCATGCAAAAGATTTGTTTGTGAAATTAACAAGTAAATGTAATATAATCATTTACAAAATGTTTCATTGCTAACACTTTTGAACATTTCGAGAAAAAAAATTATTTCGGTTTTGCTTCATACATTTTTTTTTTCAATATTTTTTTTTCGCGAAAGTAAACTATTTCTTAAGAACCGCTAGAACAAACGTTGATAAGCGTTCGCTTATCTGTCCGCATGAATTTTTTCAGAGCGAAATTTTGACCTTGGGTTCAAAGTCCATCATATTCAAAATCCGGACCACTGTGGGTGGGAATTTCCATGTTAGTAACGGCTTTGCCTCGTTTATACGATAACCCAATTCAATCTTTGTTCACACCTTGTTTTAATAATAGAGTGAGAGATGGTTACGATATTATAGCAGCTAGTAAATTATCTAATTCAACTTGGTTTTTAAATCACTTCTGATTGTCATGCTGTCTCCGTCTCTTTAAAGTATATCGGAGTGACAGAAAGAATTTTACGAATGTCTTATAGTTAAGTGTCGATATACTTATATCGTGTTATAGATACTCGTACTTAGATATATTGGGTTTTCGAATAGCCTGTATTTAGGTATAATCAGTGAGCTTTTTTTGTTGCAACTGTAATGTAACTTTATAGTTACATGACACTTGAACCTAAGCCTCATAACTCATATTTTGTTAATTAAATGATCACCCAACAACCACACACGCAATAAATATTTTAGTAAAAATATATTAGGTATTTTAACAGTTTGTTTTAACTTTTATCTACTGTCACAACAGTGAAATATTACACAAAAATACATGAATTTGTCAACCGCAGCCATTTTTACCGTGATTGATAACTTTTTGTTTGTTTTCATATTTACTATGGCCATCAACATTTTTGTTTGCGAAACTATTCTATATTAAATTCATTATACGTAGAATAACTATTAATCAAAATGTTATGTGGAGAAACTTTTACAATATCAATTAAAAATATTCTCATTCTGAAACAAACAATATAAAATAATTACTGTTTTAATTTTCCTTTTTATGATTATTACTCTTGCTTAATTGAAATGTTTTCAAGTTAAATAAAAAATCTTTTTCGTGTGCAAGAATCTTTATTTTGCCTTGTTACGTGGCCAAGAACAATTCCCACGGGACTATACTGCAGAACTAAGATACTTTTAGTAGCGAAATTATACTTTATCTAAGATGGCGTGTATGATGCCAAATATCGAATAACTCAAAAATAAAAATACGCACACCAAAATGTAATAGACATTTTCCTATCGTCGGCAAATCCGTAAGAAACGTATTTTCACTTTAATCTCATATTATGAAAACACGGCATCCTCTATCTATTGGGTAGCGAACAAAGCTCACCATATCTTTTGATAACCGTCGGTAATCTCGACCAAAACCGGCGCGAGTCAACGAATTCTCGAGATACGTGAAGATCTCATTTGAGAGGGTGATTCAATTTTAATAAGCCTCTCTAAGCGGCAACTTACATTATCAAGTCTCGTTGCGACGTTTTACGTCAGTGCTCATTGTGCCAGCGATTCTCTTCAAAGAATACTTATTATGAGAGAAAATGACGCGGAGAAAAATATTCCGGAGATTTTTTTCGTCCATTGTCCTTTTGTCAACGCACGGTCGGGTCTACTGCCTCTAAGATGCAGACTAGCTGTTTTATTCATATTGCTAAATTTTTAGCATTATTTTTTGTCTTCAACTGACTTTTCACATTTGATTAATGCTTTTCATTGCAGAAAGACTTTTGTTCTTGTGACTCCGCTTTGTTTGATTAAAGTAGGCTCCAATATTTTAAGACTTTGAATTTAATTAAGCATGTAATATTATTAAAATACTGTCTGTTTTTGTTTTTTTAAAACGGTACACGTATACCGTCACCACAATAAATGCAAAATTAATTAATACGACATCAATTATTTAATATAATTGGCTAAGTAATCCGACCCATTAAACAACAGCCACATCTTTACCCACATAACCCAACATTACCATATTATGCATTTATTTTATACCTCACAAAATCGGCGTTAAATTGTGCTCTGGTAAATATATGCACACCTTTACACGTCTCATGACTTTCCATCCGACATATGAATATATTTGAATAATTCACATAGGCCCGTCTCAAACGCTTTTGTAGACTGCTTCCTTAACGAGCGAACGGATAATAGAGACCGGTAGCATTATTTTCTAAGGAATTAGGTATTTATACGTGACTAATATTCTCTTGAAAAGGAGCTCAATTTTTCAAGAGCTGACTTTTAAATTATACTTTCTTGGTTACCTTTGGCATTATCAATCACGTTTAAGAAAAAACCTTTTTGAATTACGATCTATAATGTGACTAAAATATGGTATCAATAACAGTTTTAAAAGGTCTAGTACTAAGAATGGCACAAAAAAGAGGATTCAGCAGTAGGTGGAACAAGGTTGCCAATGATGATGACAAAGGTCTAGTATTCAGACCCCTATGTTTTTTTATAGGCATTTAAGATTTCAGTGTGAAATGAAATAAAAGAGAACTAAAATACACACAAAACAGTTTATTACACAGAATCAAGTCCAGTTCAATCTTCTCATTTTGAATTCCAGACAGAATGTTGGCAAAGTTTTCATAATCCGAGAATATAATTCACAATCTTTATTCCTATTGTGAATAACCCAAATAGAGCTCGCGAACCCATTTGGAAGGCGTAAATGAATCTTCCAATTGTCGCCATTTGCTGGTGCCGAGTATAATCTCATTCTGTGTCGACTCGTTAAGTGCAATTGCACTACGCCAAATTGCATCCTGAAGTTGCTAGGTTTTCTTTGAACAAAAGAATGGTCGTCGCTTTCTTTTTAGGGTTAAGTATTTGCGACCCTCGCACAATAGGGTTTCGCTATGTGTTGCTACAATTAGATTGCTATCCTTGTTAGTGGGATTGCGTTCCTGCTACGTAATAGACGCGCTAAGTACTAAAGTTATATTGAAGTTAGTAGGTATGGATATAAGTCTAGAACTGTCTAACCTCGTAATCCTATCTCTGAAGTTAGGTATATTTAAGTTACGCAGGTTGTAATCCTTCGTTGGGTACACGTGTTTTAGAATTGGTACACGTTCTTAGAATTCCTTCTAGGAATTTAATAATCATTTCTGATTTCAAGGAAACGACGCCGTTGAAAAGCTCGTATAAATAAACACGCGAATGCTTGAGAATGTCGAGAAGTCCTTTATTAATGTAGTCAAGCTAATGTAAGGTAAATACGACAGTGTACAGCTTAGAACAGTAACAAATTGTATTCCTGGCAAGGCAGGTAACTAACTACGGCGACACTAAAGCATACTGTATATAGCTATGGTATGTGTATGCTAAACGAATTAGATTGTACGCGAGATGTTGCACTACCGTCATTAGTACCTAAAGTAGTTACAACGGCTATTGTACCTAATGGTATTAAGTCTCATGGCAAATAGATTATAATCGCATGCCCTGAAAACTAGTAAAATACGAAAATATTGTATATAAGAGCAAACTATATTCGCATCAAGGTTTAATCCAAAAAGATTCCATTTTCCAAGACGCTTAAAGCAACAAAAATTAAATCCATTTTCGATCGCGTGTCAACCGCACAAATGAGAACCGAAGTCAATCCGACGTCCCCAAAGGCATTCCTAATTCAATAAACTTTAATTTCCAAACTTTTATATTAGAAAAACAAAGAGAAATCGATTTTAAGTTTACGAAATTTTCCCACCGACTTTTTCCTCGCATTTTCGGTCTTACATAATTTTGTCGCCTCAAAAGTTATGGGATAAGGGCTCAAGGGGACACTAACGACCGGGTTTTGTGTAAGAGATGGAAATACTTGGAAACATAAGTTTTTTTTTTCGCCTATTTTTCTACGGGTAATAATAGTATGAACACTGAAGATAATACACCTGTTGGATTACCTTGATGCATTGTCTTTTATTTTCTCTGAGCATCGTTCGACTAATGGTAAGCTTTCTTAATTAAAAATTATGCTGAATATTTGTACGTATCAATCTATATTAATATCGCCTTAAGGAATCGTTTCTTTACTCGATCTAAGGTCACGTAATGGATAACTTGATTAAGATTTACCTCGCATTTAGATTATCTTAAGAAACGGGGTTACTAGATACCTAGATATTATTCTACCATAAAATAATTCTTCATTGTATACTTTAGTGGGAATTAGACGAAACACAATGGGTTATTACCTGCTAAAGGGCCATTTACACGTCTACCTACCATTTAAGCACTAATGAACTAGTCTCAAGAGTTTGTTCACTCATATTGTTTCTACTCTTGTCTACTCTGTAAATATTATACCAGCGTGGAAAACCAACATCAGTTATATTAAGGCGAAGTAATGTAATAGAATTTAGCAGCTCTTAATAACTCTGGTAACAGCAGGCATGAGTATAAAGGTAAGTGGATGGCAATTGACCTACATTACCTTAAATGAAGTCATTAGCAAATCAGGTAAATCGCCTCCTATCCTCCCCTTTAGATGTTAATTTTGTGAGCTTTTAGTCTTCATTACGAAGTATTAATCAAAATTATAAGGGAACCGAATTAAACGATATTGTGACACGGAAGCGGGGATGGGAAAGCGATCTGAAATTGGCAGTGACGCGTGACGATGAACTTGAATATTGTTTGATTCATGAATTTCGTTTGACTGAAACCTTACGAACCTATTCCGTGGACGCGAATGAAGGTTCAATTGGAACGGACGTTTGATTCTGGATGCGGTTTCGATGTAGTTTCAGGGACCATTTATTTACCTATTATTTAATAATGAATAATCATTTGAACAATGTTATATTATTATGTACATACAATGCTATTAAATTAATGAATCAACAAATCAAGTAAATTATTTTTATGCAAAAAGATTATTTCCCCGTTTTCGTTGCGGGAGTCGCGCGCCCGGCGGGATATAGCGCCACACCGGAACGTTACATCGCGCGGATTCCGTACCGAAATGGAGTCACTAGTCCATATTTTTGACGGTCACCTGACCGTCAAAAATATCTAACATTTTAATAATGGCTGTTATACTCACGATTAGCTTACCGGTGAGCGCAGTAAAGTTATGTTAATGGCAGACTTAAATTACAGTCGTACACGTAAAACATTGATCCTAGAATACCTATAAAGATGCTGCAGCAATGAACAATCTGCCTAGCGTTTTCCCAACTATGTTGGGGTCGGCTTCCAGTCTAACCGGATGCACCTGAATACCAGTATTTTACATGAAGTGACTGCCTATCTGACCTCCACAACCCAGTAACTGGATAATACGATATCCCCCTTGGTAAGACTGGTTGTCAGTTTTGTCAGACTTTCGGGCTTCTGACGACCCGTAACGACTGTCAAAGATGACAGCCGGGATCACGGGAACCAACGGCTACTTGCTTTCCGAGGCACGGAGGAGTCTCGATATGTAAAGATGGTCACCCATCTACGGACCAACCCTGGCAAGCGTAGCTTGCCCTGATAGATCGACCCGTGCGGCTGTTGTTACTTAGCCACGAGCTCCTCTGCAGCTGCAGCAATGATACATAGATACAATATATCAATTTGAGCAAAATACATTTTACGATTATCGCATCTGAAAATACGCACTTTTTTAGATTTCTAAGCCTAATCCTAAGATAGGATCATATATTTTCAAGTACACATATGTGTAATCTTAGCTTTAAAAATGCTGAGCAAAGATTGCAGTAATCCGTTTAGCTCTGGTTCTGTAAACGATGATGGCATTTTGGGATTACCTACCATATCTAGAGTTGACTGAAATTGGAATTTTCTTTTCAAACCTAGAATTGAATTGATTTTAGGTTTATAGAGGTTTTATTTGTAGGTACAATCAGGGAATTTAATTGTTGAGCAAATTGACCGTCAATTTACCGGGTTATAGCCATTTCATACAACTGTCAAAGTGTAAGTTGTGATTTGAATATACGGACAATTTAAGTTGGTAGTACATTCGCTTAGCAATTTATTGTCCTGACTTTACTTTGAATATAGTTATGATGATGCATATTTATGTAGAGGTACCTACTATCGGTATGGTATCCATCATACAAGTATACTTTCCAACAGAAACAGCAAGTGAAAGCGAAATAGATGAATTATATTCGACGATCAGCAAAGTAATGGAAACAACTCATAAAAACATCATATTAATGGGAGACTTTAACGCGAAAGTTGGAATCCCCAAACAAAAAGAATACTTGATTATGAAACAACATGGATACGGGACTAGGAACGCTAGGGGACAAAGACTAGTCGACTTCGCACTCGAACACAAGCTTACAATCATAAACACATGTTTTAAGAAAAAATTAAACCGAAGATGGACATGGAGATCCCCAAATGGGCAATACAAAAACGAGATAGACTATATCCTATCAAACCAGCCAAGGATATTTCAAAACATCGAAACTATGAATCTCAACTTCCCGTCTGACCATAGACCAATTAGAGCAACAGTCAAACTTACAGAATACAAGAAAAGTAGAATCAAATTCACAAATAATCAAAACAATCCACTAAGTAGCGAAGACGAAATAATTAAGTACAAAGAAAACCTATCATCCACACTATCTGGCCCACTTGTTCACCATGAACACACCTCCGTACAAACCTCTATGACAAGATAATAAACGCTATCACCCAAAGCCTGAAACACACCCGAAATAATAAAAAAAATGAACAAAAAACTCACAAAATATTATCAAAAAGAACAACAACATTATTACAAAGAAGGAAAGAACTGCAGAAAACTAAAAACAAAACCCGATCTATGAGAAATGAACTCTCCGCAATATACAAACTAGCTAATAAATGTATAAGAAAAGATTATGCAAAGTATAGACAAGATACTATAGAAAGACATTTAAATCACACGGGAAGTATAAAGAAAGCCTACAAA
Organism: Lithophane socia; assembly: GCA_947522985.1. Lineage (NCBI taxonomy): Eukaryota > Metazoa > Arthropoda > Insecta > Lepidoptera > Noctuidae > Lithophane > Lithophane socia. Next base: position 8,326,526 of record OX383267.1, read on the forward strand.
GAACTCAGAACGAACAAAACTTGGATAGAAGGATTGAGAAAGATGAACAAAGACCTAAATCAACGAAACGATATCAGCGCTGCTGCAACTGAATTCTATAGAAATCTATACAGCAACAAAAACGAAACAACCACCAGTTCAGATATTAACAATATACCTGGCTGTGAAAGCTACGTTAAGCCAATAGATGAATTAGAAATCATTGAAACGATAAAGAAATTGAAACAAGATAAAAGCCCTGGGTCCGATAACATCCCAAACGAAGCATTAAAAATAGCACACACAACTTTGGCTATACCGTTAGCTGAACTATTTAATATGATACTGCAAAATGCTGAAACACCTTCACAATGGTCTGAATCAAATATCGTACTTATTTATAAAAAGGGTGACCCAAAGGATATTGGCAACTACAGACCAATCAGTTTGCTACCGAGTCTCTACAAACTTTTCTCCTCTATTGTAAACCACAGAATCAGTACTACGCTGGAAGCAAAACAACCCATAGAGCAAGCAGGCTTTAGGAAAGGGTTTTGTACAATGGACCATATCCACACCCTAGAACTGATTATAGAAAAGTACCAAGAGCAACAGAGACCCCTGTATATTGGTTTCATCGACTACCAGAAAGCATTTGATACAGTATCACACACAAGCATATGGGAAAGCCTACAAGAACAAGGTGTAGAAGAAACATACATAAAAGTTATCAAAAGTGTATACCAAAATAACATGGGAAGAATCAAACTAGAAACCGTAGGTCCAAGTTTTCCCATAGAAAGGGGAGTAAGACAAGGCGACCCGCTATCACCGAAAATATTTATAGCTATCCTTGAATCAATCATTAGAAAGCTAGATTGGAGCAAATCTGGACTAAACATAAAGGGCGTGTACCTAAGTCATCTAAGATTTGCAGACGACTTGGTGCTCCTATCAGAGACAAGCTCCCAGCTGCAGCTCATGATTCAAGCCTTGAGTGCAGCTAGTGTAAAAGTGGGTCTGGAAATGAATCTTACTAAGACGATGACAATGACCAACAGCTTCAAAGTACCAATAAGACTTAATAACAGACTACTGGAGTATGCCGAAAACTACATCTATCTAGGGAAGAAAATTAGTTTTGATAGAAAACAAAACGAATTAGAATTAGAAAGAAGGGTACAAAATACATGGAATAAGTACTGGAGTCTGAAAGAAATATTCAAAAGTAATATGCCAATAGAAATAAAAACAAAAATAATGAACGCAAGTCTATTACCGTGCTTGACATATGGCTGCCAGACATGGAAGTTTACCGCTAAAGCTAAAAACCAAATTAACACCTGCCAGCGAGGAATAGAGCGAAGTATGCTCAAAGTAAAAAAAATAGATAAAATACGACATACCAAAATTAGGGAAATAACCAAAGCTACAAATGCTCTGAGTTATGCACAAAAACAGAAGTGGAAATGGGCAGGCCATGTTGCGAGACTTACAGACCAGAGATGGACAGCGAGAACGACAGAGTGGTTTGGCCCACAAGGCAAAAGGAAAAAAGGTAGACCTTTAACACGCTGGGAAGACGAAATTGTAAAAACAGCTGGCCCAATGTGGAGGCAAGTAGCACAGGACAGAGATAAATGGAGATCTTTGGAGGAGGCCTTCACCCATCCCGGGGTTCTTGTAGATTAAATTACTTACAAAAACAAAACTACTAATAATACTAAATTACTTGTAAGAAATATAAAACTAACAAAATTTAAAAAAAAAAAAAAACAAGAATACTAAAAATAAGTAACTATTTATAAACAAGAAATAAAAGGCTTTTTTATTTTATTTATTTATTACCTACTATCGAAGACACACAGCAGTTTCTTCATCAAAAGTAACAGTCAACGGTTCTTTTGCACTGTTCTATTATAAATCCTCGGCGCTGAGGCGAGGGTTGTAAATCCAACAGCGCGGGACAGTTGACTGTTACTTTAGCTGTTACTTTTGATGAAGAAACTGGTTGTTAGCGGTGAAAGGCCTCCCAATAGGTGGACCGATGACCTAGTGAAGGCCGCAGGAATCCGCTGGATGCGAGAAGCACAGAACCGGTCGAAGTGGCGGTACTTAGCCATGTCCAGCAGTGGATGATGATGCAATGATGAAGATGATGACTTTTCGAATGTCCGAATGAACCTACCAAAAGATACCAAGACCTAAATCTAATGCTATAAGTAGGTGTAATATTTGACTCACGTGGCAACTCTTGGTTATAGATACTTGTAGGGATTCACTACATGCTTAAACATTTAGGTAATTTACGCACAGATTACATTCAAGGTTCAAGGTTCAAGGTTTAGGTTTAGACCTTATCGCCTTTCCAGGGCTTTGCACACATTAGAGGGTTCATTATAAAGTTTTATCTTATATACTTTACCCTTTGTTAGTTCAAGAACGCGTCATAATAAATGTTACTATACTGAGTGGATATTTTTTAGATGGGGCAGTAAGGGACCATTGTAGATAATAAAAACAGTCTTAGGCGATTATCTTAAACTTTTTGAGATTTTTTTTGCTATACTCTATTTGAAATAAGATTAGACGTTTAAATAAACCTTTTTTACAGTCCGTTCAACCGATTTTGACTTCTATTGCGTTGGTGGTATGACAAATGGCAGCTGCAGTAGACAGTTGGTATTGTGTAACCTTTTTTGCTTTTAATGCCATCCTTATGCCTACGGTATAGAAGTCAAAATCGGTTGAACGGACTGTATAAAGGTTTGTTTCAATGTCAAATCTTATTTCAAATGGAGTATAGGTATTTTTTATTGTTATTGTTGTAATTACTAAATAGTGTGGTAAAAGTTTATGGCAATCTCTGACTTTTCTAGTTCTCATACCTTAGTTTTTTGGATCTGTATAAGAAAAAGGATCGATTGGCATCAAGAACAGTTTTTTGTGAAAATTGACCATATTTCGTGCTGACTGTACCTATCCTTTTTTTTCCAAAAACGTGTTGATAAAAGTTTTTCAAAAAAATAAGAGCACTCTCTAAGATCGTTATCCTGCAGCTAAAACGGTTGGGGTAACTGCCTTTACTTTTTACAAAAATCCACCCTGTATAGAAAGTTGAGCTATGAACAAAACGTAACGATTCGATTTTATTTTTACTCTAAAAGCAAGGTTCTTACCGACTCAGTTAAACTTATTGCAGCAAATCGTAAGTGCCAACAGCTTAAGTTGAGAGGTTTATAGTATTAAAAGAAAACTATAAGAATGCCACAAACGGTAACGAAACGTGTTGAGAAAAGGTTTTGATGCTGCTCGTAAACGAGCTGAAGTTAGTTCGGAATATTTGTATTGTTACTTAAGGTTGCACTAGTCGACGTCTCGAACTCGTTGGTGCGCGTGGCTAATGGCATGCAAGTAGTTTTTTTATTTAGTATTGATTTATCTACTTTTTATTTATTTGCCTAGGGGTAGGGATCAAGACTTATGCGGGTGAAACCGTGGGGCGCAGTTAGTGTTTAATAGTTCCTAAGTTGATGTTATAACATCAAGATTTATAAATTGGCTTATTATGATATTGTAACCCACAGATTCTTTACTTTCTCAATAAAAACAACAATTGATGTGGGGAACTGTAGGGCGCAGAAATCCTATTAAATAAATAGGATTTCTGCGCCCCACGGTTTCACCCATGTAATTCTCGATCCCGTGGGAATATCGTCATAAAAAGCATCATATGTCCTATTCCAGGTCATGGTCTACATATTCGCCAAATTTCATCTAAATCTGTTCAGCCGTTTTAGCGTGAAAGCGTAACAAACAAATTCGCTTTCGCATTTATTATTATAGTAATTATAAACTATTTCAAGAACCACTCTTTGTAAGTCGATGCTCTTTTAACATCACATCCATAGCTAGATTACACAGAATTTATCTGTTTAATTTATATTTCGAATTATTTATAAAGCTTACTCAGAACTGCACAGGATTAATAGATTGCATTTACGAGAAGTCTTCGAAGAAATCAAATAGCATAATAGCCTTTTAGTTAATCTTCTTTGAGTTCTTTCAATTTTATATGCTGATGTCATGTAGTCGGTACATATTAATTCACAAACATTAGAAAATATTACGATCCAAGACTGAAATAAAACATATAAGTAATTAAAGGTTTATTGCGTCATATGAGAGAAAATTTAATCTACCAAAAACTTAGATATACACGAATTTATTCATAAACGATGATTCAAGTTAAGAGACGTTTAAACGTCCAAAATGCATGGTTAAACAGTCACTAATCATTACTCAACTTTAAGTAATGTTTATGAATAAACGGGATAATGACTGAAATTAACAAGCATTGCTGAAAATATACAAAGGTAAACATTATAAACACCTAGATACATTTTATATTTATGTACCCAGTAGTTGACAGACTGCCTGCTGAGCATGAGGTTCTGGGTTCATTTCTCAGGTCAGGCAAAGTGCTATTGGGTTTTTCTACAAAGAATTTCTAATTAGCAGCTCGGAGTTGGATTTGGACCCAAATGATGGCAATAGGCTGGCTAGGTGGCGAGATCATGAGATTTAAACATAACTAGCAAAATGTGCCCAACCCTTCAGGGAAACAGGCTTGATGTTAAAAAGTAAAACCAAATCTTCAAAGAGTACCTACTAACACACCATTTATTCTATGTAACACTTTGAAAGAACGATCGATCAAATTGAATTTCGTTGACCCAGACCGTCTTATATTCCCATCCATTTTTCTATTGAAACGTAATATCAAAATTGTTCCAGTACTTGAGCAATTCCAGCTATTCTACACGCTCTAAAATTGGACGTTGAAGCGAGTACAAACGACTGCGTCCTGGGACAGCACTAGACGCTGCTGTACTTAAAGATAGATGTATTTGTGACACAGTGTCATACAGTGAGCTATTGGAAGGATACGTTGAGTTCTTTTTATTGATAAACTCTTTTGTAGATAAGATTTTATTTTTATTTTGCAAGTATTGGTATGTATTACAATTTCTGTAGATGGAATAAAGATAAATTAGGTAGTTGAAAGTATGTTTAAGGTACCTAAATAAACAGTTAAAACATTAAAGGGTTAAAAGTAATTATTCCTCAAAAAAAACAATAAAATTAATTGCCTTTCCTAAAAATGAATTGCTTAAGCTTGAACAATCACCCCGTATTCTCTGTAGCGAGAAATTGAATCTAATAATATCTTTAAGAGAAGTATGTGGAAACTTTTGTCAGTTTGCCGGGGTTCTCAAGAAACCAATCTATCTTAAACTAACTTACAATGGCGTAGAATTCTCCAATTTTCTGAATCCTTTTATTATTCCTGATCAGAAAGTCGGTAGGTTTTGTTACGGGTAAAATAAATAGAGTAGGAAGTAATAAAAGGTGTTTTACAATGAAGAACATAAACCGAGCGTAAAATACGAATTCCTGTAACAAGGAGTTTATAATAAAAATGATAACTTCAAAGCACATGAAACAGTTTACATAGAGGACAAAGCAATAACATTAACAACAGGCGTAGCACACACGTTTTATGTGACAACGGAAGTGCGTGCAACGAACTCAAGGAGACAACAGCTCGTATACACACAGCCTTACATGATATTTTTACAGTAAATGAATGCTCTGTACTCGCTTCCACAGTTCAGCAAACATTAAGTTGCCCTTCCATGAGCAATTTTTCTAACAGTTGCCGGTAATGTAATAAATACGTGAATATTGTTTCGCCAATATAGCCTCTTATTGTTGTATATTCTCTATTATAAATGAATGTATTGCTTAGTTTACCGTCGCTCAATATTACATGGCGATTTCTCTATCAATAATTGCTTGTAAGATTTTATCGCGACGTTACATTTGACCAAATTACCCAGAATTGAGCACAATAACCGTGTAGGCGCACCTTTACACAATATTTTTACGGTAAATGAATGCTCTGTTCTCGCTTCCATTGCTCAGCCAACATTAGTCCCCGCAGTCACTTATCTCCTTTATATGTCACTTGTCTCTTTTATAATGTTTACAGAACATTACCACGTAAGAAAATGGTACTTTTACGCACAAAACGAGGCAGTTCCGTTGATTGTACGATGCCGTATTCTAATGACCATCTTAGTGAGCATTTTGTAATTCTAGGCTCTTGACAGCATACTTTATGCTGATGATGTGGCTGTTCGGGTACACGTTCTTGAGTACTTTTTCAACTTATTTTATACGTTCATTAAAATTATTTTGGTGGAAAATGGCTCATGTTGTCGACCGAGCGGTGCAGTGACTGTTGATCGACAAATCTGATTTCGAAGATCGCAGAAAAGTAAAAGTATGATAGCCCGTGATGGGTTATTATTTTGAGTGATGTTTATGATAGGTTTATTAAATGTTTGAATAACAAATCAAAGTTACGCGTGGTCATACATAAAAAAAATATACGTGTAGACTTCAGAACCTACTCCTTTTTTTTCGTCGGTTAAAAAAGGTAAAATTCGAAATGTAAGACATTAATTTTATCTTATTGACAAAATGTTTTACAAAGAAGAGACAGGTTCTATTATTTCGCTGTGAATAGTTTAATACTTTTGTCATCTATTTCCTTTATCTAAATTTAGACTCAATACAAATATATATCAAAGCCTTTCCAGTGCATAATTTCAGTACAAATTAATATATTCATACATTCACGCCTGCCTTCGAGTTTGTTGATGTTACTTAAACTAATTTACCCTAACGACTCCCATAATGTAGGGAAAGATAGCAACTGTAATTATATTTGGTTGAAAATCAAGTGAATACCATCCTTGATAACTCCCACGGGTGATGTACAATCGACCCTGAAAGTTAATTAAGTAAGGCATACGGAATGTATACAGAATGACTTCTAGCCCTAGTATTTTTGTGAAAGCAGGATAATTGGTGTAGGGCAGTGTTTTTCAATCTTTTCGAATACGCGACCCCTTTAAAAGTTAAAAAATTCCAGTGACCCCTAGGGCCATCCTTCTGACTGAAATTGTATTTTTAGTATGTAGTGTAGGACCTCGAAATATTTGCCTCTTTTCTTTTGCCGACGACCCCCTGTGTAAGGCTTGTTCCCCACAGTTCCCACAGTTTGAAAAACACTGGTCTAGGGCATACAGGTTTTGGTACATACATGGTTACATGATACATGTTTTTTTTTTTTGCAATATTGTTATTTCTTGTTTGGAACCAACTCGTTATCAATATTATTTTATTAATTATGGTCCTTAATCTTATAGTTTTCTTCTTAGTTTTATTATCTTTAATTGTTGTAGATATCTTGGTTTTAATTGAATTTAAGGCCGTTTCTTAAATTATTTATTTGTTCATAAAATCTGTTTGATGCTTAGTGACTCATGGAGCTTGTGGCTAACTAATAACAGTCGCACGGGTCAATCCATAAATTTAAGCTACGCTTGCCGGGGTTGGTCCGTGGGTGGGTGACAATATTTACATACCAAGAATCCTTCGTGCCTCAGAAAGCACGTTAAGCCGTTGGTCCCGGCTGTCATTCGTGGATCTTTAACAGTCTTTACTTACCACCAGTCTTACCAAGGGGTATCGTATTATCTATTTATGGCCGATTCCTATAATTAACGAACTGTTATTGGTTAAAATTAAGACTCTTGTATCTTTACTAATAATGAAGCAAATACCTCATAGCTTTGTATAGTAGACCCTCCCATAGGGAAGTAGCTATCACAGGCAGGGATTGAAAAGGTTCTTAAAATACCGGTAAAGAACCGGTATTAAGTGGTTCCGGGTACAAGAACCCGAACCGGAACCGGAACCTAAATTGGAACCTTTAAGAACCTTTATCGTACCGGTTCTTCAAAGCGAGTCCGAATGCTCTTTACTCACACAAATGCATAATGTTTCTAATTGGGCGAAACCAGGTACGGGTGTGGTTTGTCACTAGCTGCGCTCCTGCAGAAATATTTTGACCATTCGCATCATTCGTTGCTTATCCAACGCGTGCGCTACTATATTTGTTTGATTTATTATACATTCGTGTTTGTACTTGTCTGTTGTACTTAAATAGATTGTGTTTCTGTTGTAAAATAAACGTTTATTCAGCTTAACGTACTTAGATTAAAATGGGTCGAAGGAAAATAAATTTCGTGCATAAATATTTTATTTACGACGAACAGCAGAACAGATCCACATGTACCGTAGATGACTGTGGTGTAATTATAAAGGTAATTATAATGATCATGATTTAATTATTTCACGTTTTGTTAAATTGGCTAAACAAGCTAATAGCTTAACTAATAATAACTAGAGCTAATAGCTAACTTTCCTACCAGTCAGTACAGTGTTCCCATTTTACAGAAATTAAGCTATTTTAAAGGTAAAACCTTTAAAATAGCTTAATTTGGTGGCTTCATAATTATATATTGATATTTGGAGAAAATTTTGAACAAATCATTTAACTATATAAATATATAATATACTATGCATGTTAATATTTTTGAAACGAAGTTCTTTAACAGATTTTTTTAATAAGCAGGTGCGTCTTCCTGCGAGCGAAAATATATTAATATTTTGGGAGACCAAAAAAAATATATTGCCTCAACTGTATATATTATCTAATATAGTACTAGCTGCACCTAGTACACAAGTCAGTGTAGAGAGGTTATTTTCCTCGTTAAATTATGTGTTCAACAAGCTTCGAACGAAATTAAAAAGTGACTTGATTGAAGATATCTTATTCATAAGAAATAATTCAGGTATGGAAACAGTTTAACAATTTTCATCATAACATAAACCTTATTACGATTTCGTTCGATTATTGAAGTTGGTTTGTATAATTGTATACTATACTTTACGTTGTTGGATTAAAGTCTATTACGATTGAAGATCGCGGTCGCTTTTGAATCCTGATTGCATACGAGCTAATTGTTTATTATATTAATTACTAGCTGACCCCACAAACTTCGTACCGCCTCAGAATCTAATACTACTACTACATTACTAACACTACCTACCACTAAATTACTATTTCAACACTTACTCTACTACACTACTTCACTTACTACTACTACTACTTACTACACTACTACTACACTATTACTACTACTACTAATACTACTACACTACTACTGTTACTACTACTACACAACTGTCTACTACTACACTACTTCTATTAGAATACACTATTACTGTTATTACTACTACACTACTACTACTACACTACTACTGTTACTACTACTACACTACTACTACTACTACTACACAACTATCTACTACTACACTACTTCTATTACAATACTACTACACAACTACCTAATACTACACTACTACTATTACTACTACTACTACAGAAGTTTTTGGAAATATAAACTATTTAAGTTGTTTAGGCATCACAATCATTTGTCGGTTTACCGTATCGACGGGATGAACATCAAATGTTTGACAGGTACAAATTCCAGGAACATTTTTCTTTCGTAATAATTTTTTCGTAAAATTTCCATTATTTTTAATATTTATTCTGCTATTCAAGGCGGAGACAAATCCAACAAATCAAAAACCATGAAAATCGGTCCAGCAGTTCTCGAGTTATAAGTGTTGTAACAAACCGGACTTTGTTTTATATATATAGATTTAATCTAGATATTGTGATTACAGAACAAACGTTAAGACCTATTCAGACCTAAGCGGTATTCGCTACCGTCTGCGGTAGAAAAAACCGAGTGGGTATGCGGTAATATTACTGTTCACACCAAAGCGGATTTCGCTATCCTTGTGGGAGTTCGAAACCCGCGCGGTATGCACTTCCAGCACTTCTACCCACAGCGGCAGCGAATACCGCTCAGGTCGCTCTAGCCGCGGAACTTGATACTAAATACCTGAGCGAAACCCGCGCGGTATGTACCTCTACCCACAGCGGCAGCGAATACCGCCTAGGTTTGAATAGGCCTTTATGCGGACTCCTAAATGATTAGTTAAATAAAAGATTTTTGAATTTTACTTATTTGTTTTAATTTTAAGAACAATCAGTCTGAACCATACAAATATACCTACTTAATAATCACATTTGAACTCACTTTTCGTTAATTATGTACTTATTTAAAAAAGAAAACCCCTCACTTTTTGTTGTTATTTATCTCCAGATTTCTCCAAATCTTCATAATGTACTCCTTTTGCTGACTGTAAATACTCAAGTATGTCGATATAACACCTAGTCCTGAGACATGGTTTAATATTCTTTAATTCTTTTGTTATCAGTTGAGAAAAAATTTGATTTCTCCATCGAGATATAAGTACTAACGTACTAGAGAAGATACCGTAAATTCCTACTTTGTCTCGTTCAACTGCGGCGATCGCGCCGCAGTTTGTCGAAGAAAACGTGTAAGTGCCGTGATTTACATGGCGCTTAAGACCTTTTTGCCGAGAATAAATACACTTCCACAGCAAATCTAGCACTGTGGTAAATTAGGTACGGTTTAGACATTGTTATTATTTTAGCGCTGCAGCGAACTAAAGATTCAATAGGACAATTCAGTTATTTGACGTAGCTTCTCTAGTACGTTATTACTTATATCTCGATTTATTTCTCCCATCATGCTCGTCATCGTCGTTGCGGTGCAAAGCACAATCTTTACACTCCATTCTTTGTTGTTTTTCAATATTTGCAGTCTTAGGTTGACATTTTTCTTGAAAATTTCTTCTAACCAATTGCTTTAAATTTAGAGATAACTCTTGCTCTGGGAGTTGAGTGTCTGTATCGGTATCGGTCATAATACGGGCACGTTTTGTTCCTGAAAGTAAGATACCAAATATGTATGTATAACCAACGTGTAATTGGAATAGCGTAATACCTCGGAGGTAGTACCGTAGCCCGTGAAACTAAACAACCATAAAACACATAATATGATCATAAAACACTGTATATAAGTCCACATATATGTTAAAACGAAATAATAATAATTAATATTAAAAAAACCCTCCTCCTTTTTAATAATATTATAATCTAAGTGAATACAATACGATGAAACTTACCTTTGTCCATTTTATATTAATGTATTAACAGTAACTGTATATTATATAAACCACTAATAATAATTACTGACAATATTTGCTGACACTGTACAGTACAAACTTCCACTCGCCAATAATTCGAAGGCGAACTGAAAGAAAAGATACGCCAGACACGCGTCAAACATATCCCTTCTTTCTTAGAGAACCTTTAAATCCGATGATACGGAACCGGTACATTGGAACCTTTATTTGGAACCGGTACTTTGGAACCAGAACCAAACCGGAACCTGAACCAGAACCGTACCGAAAAGAAGAACCTTTTTAAGAACCGAAATGAAGAACCGGAACCCAAATTCGTACCGGTTTTCAATCCCCACAGGTAATATTAGTTTACGAATTTATTCATTTGCCCAGTTTGGCAATAAAAAATACTACCATTGGTAAGCAAAACGGTTCGTTTTTGTTTATAAGAACCGAGCATCACTGGGTTGTGGGGGTCAGATAGGCAGTCGCTCCACGTAAAATACTGGCCTTCAGCTGCATCCGGTTAGACTGGAAGCCGACCCCAATATAGTTGGGAAAAGGCTAGGCAGATTGATTGACTTAGTGACTCGAATATATATTTAATTACTTAATATCATACTATACGTGTTTATTCGTACGGAAAGCTCCTAGATGGCTGTTGTTTGTAAGTTAACACAGCTGTACACACTGCTAAATGAATTAAATTATTATTTTGTAGTACCGAGTGAAGAGTCATTAACATTAAGTGGATTAAACTATAAAAGACGAGGAGATACCGCGCCTAAGAACATTATGTTGTGTGTTTTTCAAACTAATTTTATTATTGTTACACAATGTTAGAATATACACATATTAATGTGATATAGGGAATTACGTTTTTGGTAAATAAAATGCCAACCAATTTAGGTATCTATGTTCCTATTTATGTATTCACTACCGTATTTAGATAGTTTCAAAACAGGTAAGTATCCGACTACAATAATTTCCGAAATGAAATTCTTTTTGTTGTGAAAACTTTTTTAGGCAAAATAGTTTTCACAACAAAAAGAATTTCATTTCGGAAATTTGTTCCTGGGCTAGATTTCCGGGTTGGGAAAAGTGTTAATGGATTTTTCCATCTGGAATTGCTCAGTAACAGCCCGGAGTCTGGATTTGTGCCCGGTTGATGGCAATAGGCGCGCTATGACATGGGACTGAAACATAACTGGCGAAATATGAGTGTACTATATACGTACACCTCTGCCTAATCCTTCAGGAAAACAAGCGTGATGTTTTGTTATGTTATTGTGTGTAGTACAAAAAAACATTTCATCATCTTTCTTGATAATACATAAACAGTAAAGAAAATACTCCCGCGCTTACTTGATATCGACTCTTTAAAACGTATAAAGAGAGACTTAATCGCATCTCAGTGTGTCAACGGCCCATAATAGTAAGTGTTATTGTCTTTTCTGCCTCGCGAACAATGTGGAAATCTACCAGATTAGCTAAAGTCTCATTACTGAGGCAATATTGCACAAGTGGCAGATTAAACAGTCGTGGCTATTTTTGGTAGACTCCTGGAGATAGGGTATAGACGAAGTATACCTTTAAGACGAAGTGTTATATAACAAAAATAGTGTAGGTACCTGTATAGGTACAGGTAAGTATATAACAGTCGCAAGAGAAAACGTAGGTACGGTATGCTGTACCTCAGTGGTAACAAAACCAGCATAAGCATAATTCAGCCTATAATGTTCCCACTGCTGGGAGACAGGACTCCTCTCTGTGAGAGGGGGTGGGCCATAATCCACCACACGGACCCAGTGCGGGTTAGTAGTCGCCGTTGGTATAAGATGTCTCCGAATTTTTTAGTCTAGGACATGCCGGTTTCCTCACGATTTTTTCCTTCACCGTTTTGAGAGCAGCAGTGATGAAATAATTTACACAAAGTAAAGCGCCTGTCAGTGTTCAAACCTACGACCTACAAGTCGTAAGTCGCGGCCGTTACCACTGGGCCACCACTACTCTCGCCTCTTATTCTATTAAAACTCCGTACAATGCTAGGCATTAATCAAATTATTAACACTGACGTGCAGCCTACTGTACAGAGAAGCAAATTTTTTGAAAAAATTAATAACATAAAAATACAAAAATGTTGACTGTTTCAATTATGTATCATATTCGTTATGTAAATAACACACAATAATTTACTTAGACTTGGATAGTTTGCGGATAGAGTTATTACTAAAAACCTATCGTTAAAATCATTCACATGATTGAATCTACTCACTCATTAATGTGATGATAAATGTTTTACTCAACGAATTTTGTCAAACAATTTAATATTGATTCCTATTCTATTAATGTCAGTGTCATGCTATCACTGCTATTCCCATTTGCGCTATTGAATATTATAAGCAATACCATTGGTATGCATGACTTCTACCGATACCAGCTCATTTCGTGATAGTACCACTTTACTCCTTTATAGAAAGTGCAAGACGGCAAAAATGGGAAGACCGTAGCATAGTCTGATATGACTTTAAAGATGACTTAAAAGATACTGGCCTTTGTTTTTTGGAACGAATAATATTTTATTTCCTTTTTACATTATATAACTGTGAAACTGAATCCCGCACTAGGATACCCTGTGTAGCATGATCCAGTGTCATTTGACAAGTATTGTTACTATTATGATTGGAAAATTAAGAGATTTGAAAAACACAAAGTGGCACGCGCTTCACTTGTAAATTCACGGCTCCTGCGCTTACACACACATTCACAGCGTGTTGGTACACTTGGTTACCACAAGTAAAGCGCGCGTCGCATCGTGAGATAAAAAAATTATAAATAAGACCCAGCAGCAAATGATTAACCTGTTTTTTTTCAACCAAACTTGATCATTGTGAGGATTTCCAATCATCTATTGACTTTTTCATACAAAAATGACCCTATGCGCGAGAATGCCTTTATTTGAATTTTAGTTCAGAAAACTCTATTCCAGTTAGACTTTCTACGCGAGCGGTGATCCGTAACCTCTGTGACAGTTGCAGTTTTATGGAACTTTAGGATTACTGACAATAAGTACAGCTGGCGCACTGTATTGGTCACCACAATCACTTGTTGCCTGTTGGCAAATTCAAAATAATTTCTCTTACGATGATGCTTACCTCACGTTGGCCTTCCAGAAATCACTTCCCCATTATAACCACGTCGAATTACATAGATTTAATATTAAATGATTAATGACTTTCCAACCTTTTAATATGCGTAGGTAAGTAATAAGTTCTAACGTTATTAGCAAACATACAAGGTGATGTAACAGATTTATTATTGCCAGCGATCAGTCTTCGCAGTGGAGCCGACTCACGTCACGACAAACTGATACCGCACTGTCGAGTGATGGATGAATAGCTAAAACATTAATTTAAAACTTACACGGCCCTCGGTTTGAAAATTTGATAAGGGAACTTTGTGTGACAGTGTTTAGAATGAGGAAATAAAGGGAGGATTTAAATCCGGAAAATTTGGGCCTACAGGCGCGTATTTGATTGCATACCTACTAAATTAAATTACTGGAACTGAAGAACGGTAAAACAAACTGAAAAGTACATACGACATCTATTACAATACAAACACAATATAAAAATAAATAAAATTAAAATGTTTATTTGTAATGTCAAAATAACAGCTTTTTACTAAATGTTTATACAGTACTAATAACAAAAATAAAACAATTAAAAAAAATGACCGTCAAAATCGGTTCAGCCGTCTGTACGGCTAAACCGATTTTGACGGGACTTTCACTGGCACATAGGTGATGTTAGCAGGCCATAATAACTTAGGCTACTTTTATTTTAGAAAAATAAAAAGAATTAGGGTCCACGCGGGCGGAACACGGGCAGCAGCTAGTTTTTTTTAAACATAATGATAATGTAAAGTCACTGCCAAACTGTAATTTCCAAGGATATTTTCTAGATTCAATTGAACCCAAAGGATATTCAAAAGTTTCAGAGCCCAGAAGTGAAGCAGAAGGAAGAATATCTATTATTTATTTATTAAATAATTTAATTTATTATGGACATGAAACATTAAAATATCATAACTACCAAAACAATAGTCCATAAAATCCATTGTATTCCAAGAATACTCTCCCGTTACTGTGGTATTTCCCGAAGTTTGCGATATCTCGACGCGTCCAAACGGTCGTGATCCCAGTGTAAGCAACAAAGCCAGTTGTATATTGTGGATCTCAATATTGTACGTGTTTCAAAGAGAAATGGATAACTTAAACGGGATCTGGTTTAGTAAATGCATAAATAAAGAGACCTAGAGGAGTGCTAAGCGGAGTGGTTGCTGTATATTGGCTAGGGTAATCGATAGAGTTGTTAGCTTTTTTTTTGTGGCAGTTACTTCCCTTACTTTCGTTTCTTACTGTAGTTGAAATTCAGTATATTGCAGTCATTTTGAGTTAACAAAATACACAGTGAATAAACATGCAGACTCGCGTTATGTGATAATGATGTTTTTTGGTTTTATCCAAGACTAGCTACGCCTCGCGGTTTCACCCGCATAAGTCTCGATCCCGTAAGAATATCGGGATAAAAGTATCGTATGATCCTTCTCCAGGTCATGGTCTACCCATGTGCCAAATTTCATCCAAATATGTTCAACCGTTTTAACGTGAAAACATAACAAACCAAAAAATTAGGATTATTTATTTTTTTATTTAACCATTTATGCACACACATATAAATACAGAAAAGAAGAAAGGAATATAAAAATACATACAAAGGCAATATAGGCAGATTATAGTAAGGATTTTATTTAATTATCCAGGGTTTATTTAGAAAACCAAGATTATATTAAATTATTATGACCTTAATACGCAAACCTAAAAAAAAAATATTTTTTTAATGTTCACATTCAAAAAATATTTTTAAGATAAGGACATTTTATTTTTCCCAGTAACATGGTCAACATTTGTAGCTATTTATATACGATACATAAAACAATTAACCCAAGGAAAGTTGCCTGTTCGCTCAATATAATTAACAACACAATGCTTTTAATACAGAAGAGGTAAATTAATCACTGGTTTGTTCAAGAACAACTGCTGACTACCTACAATTGTTCACAACTTGGTGAAAAGAAACTCTGAAAAGATTCAGCCATTTCTGAGAATTGTTTTAATGTCTTCTAATGTGGAATATAAAGTATTTCCCTGTTTTGTGTTCTGTGAAGGAAATTGAAAAACGAAACATTTATACAATGTTTTGTATTCCAACTTGAAGTTTTTCTTAGCAAGTTTTTGTTCTAAAATGGAGCTTCCATTTGATTGCTATGAGAAAATATTTCAGTTACTAAATTTTGTGTACCTACCCAAAGACAAATTGCGCTGAGTTCGTTTGAAAATTGAAAGAATTAGTTTGTTATATTTTCCCTTATTTCAAAATTGATAAAATAAAAGTAAACATCTTTTTAAAAACAAACTTGGAATTAACTAAAAGTACTCAATAAAACTTACGTAAATATAGAACTATAATACTTTCTTTAAAGCTTGAGGCTTATTTTTAAGTGTACGCACATTAAAAAGGTGTCGATATGATCAAATGAAAACAAACAGTACTTAAGTAAACTAAATTTATGTATCTAATAAACTTTGATAAACCCAACAGACTCATTAACATAAATTATTAATTAAACATCACATTCCGTAGCCACCACAATTCATATTCAGTGAAATTAAATTATATTCATCAGAACTACACAAAGTTAACCTCCAATTAGAACACATGTGATGTAATTCACAAAACCACATGTGTACTCGTTAATCAGAATTTCATTTGAATATTCAAAGCAATTTATTTCGTGGCTTGATGTATTAGAGATGCTACACTTTTAATATTCTTTGTAATGCAATATATTTATGGCCGCAGAGACTTTATGAAGCGACGCTTTTAATTCGCTTTAGAGTACTTACAAATGCGAAGTCCGCAATTTGCATACTAAATTGTAATCCAAATAGAGGCCGGAGAACATCTGCCTTAGATAAAACCATCCCGGTCTCTCAGTGAGAAGTCGTTTGCATAGCGTGCCTGCTCTCCGAAGATAAAAATGCAACTATCTGCTCGCTTTCATCGTTTTCGTTTTGTTAGTCTTATTCCGTGCTGCTGTAAATTGATGCAACTATACCGAGATAAGATTTTCGAATTAATTGCAGTGGATGTGAACATGATCTAGCCGTCGCAATCCGTTGTTGCAGAGTTGTTTGTTAGTAAAACATGGTATTACAATGATTGGACTAGATTGTATCTTGTGCATAAATTATTGTTGCTGATAGTGTTTGAATTACAAGAGAAGATAGACTCATGATTATATTTGCGTAATTAACCCAATTCAGTGTTATTTATAAACACTACTTAAATTTTAATTGATTAGCGAAATCTTTATTTATAAACGCTATTTAGCGCTAAGAGGTCGCTAAGCAAATGATTAGTAGCTGTCAAAATTAAACACCAGCGGTCCACTGTTAAGAGGATGCTAAGTGGCAAGATGGCGGATTTTATTTGAATCAGCTGATTGATCCCATAGGTATATTGTGTGCTTCGAGGTAATTTTGATCGTAATAACGAGTTGTGCCTTAGTGAATATGGATTTCGACAATCTTTTACGGGATTTCAGAACGACATAGAAAGATTTCGTAATTTTGATGAAGATTACATAATTTTGAAACGCCGCGCCGCCCGGCGGGAACTACACCTACAAATCTCATTTAAATCCACTATGAGGATGATTACCTAATAAATAATATTCTTCATTCGAATTACACAATCATGATGAAAGGATTTCTGGAAACTTCAGTTAGGAGAAAGCTCAGTAGGTGTTTAGGAGATTTGAAGAGAATCGAGTTCGTGAGGAACAAGGAACATATACTCACCTACGGCGAAGTGAGGAAGCTCATCGGAAGTTATTATCCAATGTGTTATCCCATGTGCCCCTCATCTTATTGAGCCAGCTCTAAGGCCCAGAACTACTAAAGAAAAGCTATGTTGTGGCAGTCACACAAATAACAAGAGACATTTTATAGAAAATAATTTATTTTGATACATAATAAAACAATTTTTTTGTTATAAATTAATTATTATTGATTTCCAAAACTCTTCCTCCAAAGACATGGGTGCCATTCTTTTCTCATGCCACTCGTATTCCTCATCTTTTTCACGCAGCATGGTCTCCTCCCTCATCTTTACGAGGTTGAATAGTATTTGTGCTAGGTGCTAGGGGCTTTCATAGCAGCAGTCAAACTTGTACCTGTAAATAAGTAGGTACATGAACTGTTAATAAAAGATACTGAAACCCTGAAAAGCAATAGGAAGTCATATAAAACAGACACAAGTATCTGCATACATTTCCAAAATAGTAATATTCGTTTTAACAGGCTTGTAGCATGAAAATACATAGCTACTGTTTTCACATTCATTTGGTCAGATTACATTGGTTTACATAAGTAAGTAGATATATTCAGAGATAAATACCTTTTCCAGATAACTCCAATTTATTGACGCTTATTATTTTCATTGATATACCATCGCAAACACAATTATATAAACTTATTATACGATTTTATTCAAATTCTTATTTTCGTAATTTTCCGATGAAATTGTTGACTTGTGTCTGTCAAAGTCACGACAGATACAAAAAGGGTGGTTTTGACAACTTTTTTCTTAAAATTCTGTTTTATAGTCGACTATTTTGATTATTATCTGTGCCGAACGCATATTGTTACCTCTATTTCGTTTCGCAACTAATCATTTGCTAAGTAGCGTTTATAAATAAAGAAAAGATAATCATTGATTAAGAGCTAATCATCAGTGTTATTTATAAAAAACTCGCTAATCACTGATTAGCGACTGTTTAGCTAAGCATATGCAGTGTTATTTATAAAAAACTCGCTAATCACTAATTAGCGACTGTTTAGCTAAGCAAATGATTAGCTCTTAATCAATGATTATCTTTTCTTTATTTATAAACACTACTTAGCAAATGATTAGTTGCGAAACGAAATAGAGGTAACAATATGCGTTCGGTACAGATAATAATCAAAATAGTCGACTATAAAACAGAATTTTAAGAAAAAAGTTGTCAAAACCACCCTTTTTTTATCTGTCGTGACTTTGACAGACAAAAGTCAACAATTTCATCGGAAAATTACGAAAATTAGAATTTGAATAAAATCGTATAATAAGTTTATATAATTGTGTTTGCGATGATATATCAATGAAAATAATAAGCGTCAATAAATTGGAGTTATCTGGAAAAGGTATTTATCTCTGAATTTATATCTACTTACTTATGTAAACCAATGTAATCTGACCAAATGAATGTGAAAGCAGTAGCTATGTATTTTCATGCTACAAGCCTGATAAAACGAATATACTATTTTGGAAATGTATGCAGATACTTGTGTCTGTTTTATATGACTTCCTATTGCTTTTGCACCAGGGTTTCAGTATCTTTTATTAACAGTTCATGTACCTACTTATTTACAGGTACAAGTTTGACTGCTGCTATGAAAGCCACTAGCACCTAGCACAAATACTATTCAACCTCGTAAAGATGAGGGAGGAGACCATGCTACGTGAAAAAGATGAGGAATACGAGTGGCATGAGAAAAGAATGGTACCCATGTCTTTGGAGGAAGAGTTTTGGAAATCAATAATAATTAATGTAGAACAAAATAATAGCTTTATTATGTATCAAAATAAATTATTTTCCATAAAATGTCTCTTGTTATTTGTGTGATCGCCACAACGTAGCTTTTCTTTAGTTCTGGGCCTTTAGAGCTGGCTCAATAAGATGAGGGGCACATGGGATAACACATTGGATAATAACTTCCGATGAGCTTCCTCACTTCGCCGTAGGTGAGTATATGTTCCTTGTTCCTCACGAACTCGATTCTCTTCAAATCTCCTAAACACCTACTGAGCTTTCTCCTAACTGAAGTTTCCAGAAATCCTTTCATCATGATTGTGTAATTCGAATGAAGAATGTCATTTATTAGGTAATCATCCTCATAGTGGATTTAAATGAGATTTGTAGGTGTAGTTCCCGCCGGGCGGCGCGGCGTTTCAAAATTATGTAATCTTCATCAAAATTACGAAATCTTTCTATGTCGTTCTGAAATCCCGTAAAAGATTGTCGAAATCCATATTCACTAAGGCACAACTCGTTATTACGATCAAAATTACCTCGAAGCACACAATATACCTACCTATGGGATCAATCAGCTGATTCAAATAAAATCGGCCATCTTGCCACTTAGCATCCTCTTAACAGTGGACCGGTGTTGTTTAATTTTGACAGCTACTAATCATTTGCTTAGCGACCTCTTAGCGCTAAATAGCGTTTATAAATAAAGATTTCGCTAATCAATTGCTTAGTAATTGATTAAAATTTAAGTAGTGTTTATAAATAACACTGATGATTAGCTCTTAATCAATGATTATCTTTTCTTTATTTATAAACACTACTTAGCAAATGATTAGTTGCGAAACGAAATAGAGGTAACAATATGCGTTCGGCACAGATAATAATCAAAATAGTCGACTATAAAACAGAATTTTAAGAAAAAAGTTGTCAAAACCACCCTTTTTGTATCTGTCGTGACTTTGACAGACAAAAGTCAACAATTTCATCGGAAAATTACGAAAATAAGAATTTGAATAAAATCGTATAATAAGTTTATATAATTGTGTTTGCGATGGTATATCAATGAAAATAATAAGCGTCAATAAATTGGAGTTATCTGGAAAAGGTATTTATCTCTGAATATATCTACTTACTTATGTAAACCAATGTAATCTGACCAAATGAATGTGAAAGCAGTAGCTATGTATTTTCATGCTACAAGCCTGTTAAAACGAATATTACTATTTTGGAAATGTATGCAGATACTTGTGTCTGTTTTATATGACTTCCTATTGCTTTTCAGGGTTTCAGTATCTTTTATTAACAGTTCATGTACCTACTTATTTACAGGTACAAGTTTGACTGCTGCTATGAAAGCCACTAGCACCTAGCACAAATACTATTCAACCTCGTAAAGATGAGGGAGGAGACCATGCTACGTGAAAAAGATGAGGAATACGAGTGGCATGAGAAAAGAATGGCACCCATGTCTTTGGAGGAAGAGTTTTGGAAATCAATAATAATTAATTTATAACAAAAAAATTGTTTTATTCTGTATCAAAATAAATTGTTTTCTATAAAATGTCTCGTGTTATTTGTGTGACTGCCACAACAAAGCTTTTCTTTAGTTCTGGGCCTTAGAGCTGGCTCAATAAGATGAGGGGCACATGGGATAACACATTGGATAATAACTTCCGATGAGCTTCCTCACTTCGCCGTAGGTGAGTATATGTTCCTTGTTCCTCACGAACTCGATTCTCTTTAAATCTCCTAAACACCTACTGAGCTTTCTCCTAACTGAAGTTTCCAGAAATCCTTTCATCATGATTGTGTAATTCGAATGAAGAATATTATTTATTAGGTAATCATCCTCATAGTGGATTTAAATGAGATTTGTAGGTGTAGTTCCCGCCGGGCGGCGCGGCGTTTCAAAATTATGTAATCTTCATCAAAATTACGAAATCTTTCTATGTCGTTCTGAAATCCCGTAAAAGATTGTCGAAATCCATATTCACTAAGGCACAACTCGTTATTACGATCAAAATTACCTCGAAGCACACAATATACCTATGGGATCAATCAGCTGATTCAAATAAAATCCGCCATCTTGCCACTTAGCATCCTCTTAACAGTGGACCGGTGGTGTTTAATTTTGACAGCTACTAATCATTTGCTTAGCGACCTCTTAGCGCTAAATAGCGTTTATAAATAAAGATTTCGCTAATCAATTGCTTAGCAATTGATTAAAATTTAAGTAGTGTTTATAAATAACACTGCATATGCTTAGCTAAACAGTCGCTAATGAGTGATTAGCGAGTTTTTTATAAATAACACTGATTAATAATATGTATTGCCTAAATAAGGAAGGGTCACAATTAGTAAGAACATTTTAAAGAGTGAGGAATATTATGGTTCGCCGAGAACAACTACAACATTGAAAACCTTGTGACATGGTTATCGACTTCTCATACCAGAACTAATAATAGTCCTCCAAACTGAATTTCGGCGACCAGTCTCAGCAGGGACCAGCCTTCGGCGCGGGAGATATTAAAGAGCCCAAGTGTGTGCGTAAACACAGGTGCACTCTCTCTACCCTCACTCTCATAGTCCGATGTGATGGCAATCTGACACGAACCTATGGAAGTAACTACCTTTTGTAGATTGAATTTTACTCGAGGGTTGCCAACATTGTGAGTAAATCTGCTTTTTACGTGTTTTTTTTAATGTTTACATGTGATCCTATAAAATTATAAAAACAATTCATAATGTTTCAACGGCTTTAGTGAAAGTCTTGAAGTATACCTATTGCAGCTTTTCTTGTAAAACAAAGGCTATAATTATATAACTTCTGTAATTCGGAAATACCTACATCAAATCACATTTTAATGTGCAGTTTCAGTAATATTAAATTATAAAAAAAAAGAAAAACCACTGATAAATCTGAAAGAAGACACGTCAAACATACAATTCAGTGTGTTGGAAGTGATTCGGGTCCGAATAGGGAAGGGCTTACCCTGATAAAGTTGGCTGGCGGGGATAATTTCATCACTATCGGAACACGCCAACTAAATCAAAAACTATCTTCGTAAGATATAAAAGGATTATCTATGATCTGACTTTGATCTGAGATGCTTTATCTGAAATTGAAGATCTGGTTTATTACGTTCCAGAAGAGTTACTGAATCTTAAGTGCATTTAGATTCTTGTTTTAAATGAAATCTCAACCCGCTTACGTAACGTAGTGTCTGAGACGCCACGAATGCTACCCCATTCTGGGATTCACACTTTCTTAAGAGGCTGGCAGTCCCGTTCGTTTAGCGGTCGCAAGCGCTACCGCTGAGCTCATGCTCTTCTGGCAATAGCCTCGCCCTAAATATACAGCATGTTAACTAACAAAGAGCGTTCCCGTTAACCCGCAACAGTATAGTCCCCTAGACGCAAAAAAAAATATTACCACAAAAACAAAACGTTTTAATATTATGTAGGTAGTGAAAAATTCATAAAACTATTAAAGTGATACGTAAAAAAACACTCTGTATACGCACTCTTTTATTTCAACGTAAAAGGCAAATGTGACAAGCGTATACAGAGTGTTTCTTTTCCGTATCAATTTAATATTTTTGGGGAAATACCTATAAAAAAATTAAAAAACTTTTTTTTGCATACATAGACGCTATACTGTCGCAGGTTAACGGGAACGCCCTTCGTTAGGTAACATTCTGCATACATTAAATCAATATACTCGTACATAACTGGCGAAATGTGGGTATAGGTACACCCCTGCCTAACTCCTCGGGGAATACACCAGGTGTAATTTTATATTATGTTAAAAGACTACAAGAGTGTTGTCCAGACAAACAATTTGATTAAAAAATTCTATTACAAGGTCGATGGCTGCCTTATTCTCATAAAAATACCGTAAAAAATGAATATAAACCTTTACCAGCACAAAGTTTTCACATTTTACTAAGTTATGAATATTTATGACAGCAAATAATAGCAGCACATACGTTAAAAACTTTATTTATCTCGTAAAGAGGAAGGCGCGAAAAATAAATATGTGCATACCTTGCTTAAGTTTACTTTTAAAACGCGGCTAAAATGTAAAAAGCGGAGTGTGTAGAAATACTAAGTTGACTCAGTTTTTTCTCATAAAATAGTTTTTAGTTGGCTATTTCGGGATTGTCACCGTTGTTATTTTCAAAACTTCGTTGAGCAATAACCACGGTGAAAACCGTTTTCTTATGCTTCGGTTTTACAACATAATGTAGGTAAGCATATTTTCACTACACCAAAACTAACTATGGAATCAATCTTAGGCCCAAATAGTAGGTAATATTGGAGAGGTCAACTAAATGGAGGCTCCTTTATAAATCCAATATAAAAAACGTCAAACTTCTTACAGTTAGTATTTCTTCACATTCACGGTTCACAGCAAATTACGCTCGATAAAGATCAACAGTAAGAAAAAGAAGAAAGATTAGTTTCCGACTTTATCGCGTGTTAAATCGACGATCCGTTGCACGGGCGCAGACAGATTAATCTCGCTTGCATAAGACTTTTTTCACATTTCAACGGAATTATGCCAACTTTTATCCGATAAAGGGATCGAGGAAAGAAAGTGCTTTTATCGCAAAGTTTCTGGCCCGTGGAGAGCGAGGATGTGACACATATTTCATGATAGTAATGTGGTTTCCATAGACTTTGAGAGGCAATCACCAAAAGCTTCTGATGTGCTTAATCTTCTTGTTATTTTGTGAAAAGGAAAGGAAAATAGAAGGAAAAATATGTCCACATTTCTCCAAACAACAAAGTGAAGTAAGAAGACCTTTTATATTTTTCGTCATAAAATATAGTGTACTTTATTTTGTCACATTTTCAACAGCCTATTTAAACAAAGGCCAAGAAACCCGCCCAACAACTTAAGAAAAGTAAAATTTAAGTAAATTCATTGAAAAATAACCGCAGATAAATTCGCCGCCGGGTCATATTCTCGGCTTACCTTCACCAAAAAAGGTAATAAAGCCCCTGACCCTCGCATTTCAAATGTAAATCCATCCCGTCGGCTTGCAGACATTTAAACATTTATTTACTTGCCTATTGGACGAAGTGCGACCGACTTAGGTTCAATCTCAATTTTACAGACCAACGAATAAAAAGTTTAAGGTTCTTTTAAAGCTATAAAAGTGACATTCCGTATTTTGTTCGGAGTTAACATATATTCGTGAATACATCGGCGATAAGGTTTATTACCCAGAAACTGTATAAATAATGTCGAGTTTCACCTTCTAACTATAAACTAGGTAACCTACTCACATATTTTCTTTAATACTAACGCGAATCAATTTAGTTGAATTGCGTCTTGTTATTGCAAAAGCTGCAATACCTATAACGCAGATTGCGTTATTTGATCAAAGCTAATAATTTCATTAAACTACCTTACAAAAATTTATTAATTTTGATGCTTTCTTGCAGTAGAGAAGCAATAAAATCGACACCCAATTGGATAACACACTTTAAATCACAATCCAAACGAATGAAACTCCTGCTTCATAAGTTTGGAAAATTCGTCTGCTCGACAACGTAATTAATGTTTACGAACTGTCAAAATGAATGCCATTGCCATTGTGAGAATGTTACGCAATTACCCCGACGAAGAGCTTTACGAGAAACAAAAGAAATAGCGATTTGAACAATGGCTTTGAAATAGTTTTTTTTTTATGAACACCTTGTTCTTGTGTAGAAATAAATATTAAGTATCACCATTATCATGAAAATCTTTCGTAGCAATATTTTAAAGCTTAAAAGACAAGTAATAGTGATTTCTCGTAATAAGTTATATTTTCCAACTACCACTAACGGTATTTACTTTACCTTTATTAGTAAAAGTAAATTATTTGCCCGAACAAATATTTTACTGAGTTCTAATTTACTAAGCAATAAATACTGAAAGGATTTAATCATTAGGCAAATAGTGTTTATTGTAGTGTTTATTTTTCATTGTACTTGATAACTAAATAGGCACAATATCTATAGGGAAAAATTAAATTGAACTAATGCGCAAAACAATTTGCAACTCCCATTATTAAAAAAACTTTGTCTATAATTTTATATTTAATTTGTTCCCGGGGTGATTTATGCATCCGTTTTGTTTAAAAGCATGATTTACAGACACAACTGTGTTTAACTATTATTAAAACTAAGAGGGTATTACGTAAATTTATGATAAGTGGAGTAGAACAAAAATAAGTTTGCAGTAAAAATATTTTTGTGATTTTTTTATTGATAAATAAATGTTATTTCACGCAGAAGAAGGACCTTGCTACTAGATAACGCCTGATATAATTATATATTTAAACAGTTAAACGCTTCATTATTCATTTGCAATGTAGCATGTAACTTACACTACACGATGTTGTTAAACATTGCCATTACCTACAATTCCAATTAAAAATGCTGTTTCTGAATCATTGACACCTGAGTATTTCGTGCATAATTAATTGTGATGCAAAGACCGCATTAGAAAGGAAAGGCCTAATTAAGACATACTACAACTTGATTCAACAACCAATTGATAAGGTTTCATTTTGCAATAGCTGAAAAACAATTCTAACGAAGCATTCAACACAGTGTTGTAGAATAATGTTTTGTAAAATAGCCAACAAAATACATAGATACGATATGGAAACAAACAATTTCAGTTTTCGGATTAAACAGTATCATAATCACTTCACCTAACTAAATAAAAAGAGAACAATTCGATAGACGAACAAGATGGAGTGCCTCAAGGGTACTGGTTCGGTCCGCCAATATAAATGCCCGTATGTCGTATCCAGGGGTTCGTATTTCATTTACAGCGTAGGCAGTAATTGGCCGGTCGCACAATTTTATTCAATAAACAAGCCAGCTGTACCGACCAGACCCAAACGTGACCGTGTAACCAGTCTTTACACGACAAAACGCGAAGCAAGGCGTAATGAACGTCTTTGATTATATCGCTGCGTAAGACGTCTTTTTGTTTCTTACAGAGATAGGTACATAGGAAAGCATTTCTGCAGACGTGAATATCGTATTTTGTCTATATAGAAAGAACAGGAACTAATGAAAATGCTTATGATTTAATTGCCATTTCGAGCTGTGAAAGAGCGGTGATCTTAAAAAAGAGGTCAGTATATTATAACTATGTCACGTAAAACATTGTTTTCATAATAGGTAAACTATGTTTGACTTGTCCTAGTTTGTTAATCCAATATCGAATAAAATATGTACATACATAAATGCATTGACGAAATTGTATTACAGCAATCGTGCGTGACTCGAGCGATTGAACTCTTTCATTAGTTACGCACGACAGACGGAGGCTAATTTCAACTGACCCTAAGTCCCTTGACAGCTATTTTCAACTAAATCCGTTTGGCTTTCATTTGAATATGTCCCATAGCGCCTGCTTGTGGACTAGGCTTATCATTAACGGCATTCGTACCGAGTCCAATACCCACATTCAAAATTGTAGTCGACATTTAAGAAGATTTGTTTCTAATATGTATTGTTCGAAAAGTACCACAGTCTTCAAAATACATGCTTTCTGTTTTGTGAGAACAATTACTAATTACCTACTTGCAGAAATATCTGAACCTCAAGCTACTGCAGTAAACGAAGCCTCAGTGAAGAAAATACAATAATTCATGGCCCTTGACATTGACAGACACAAGACAATTTAAACACACCTCGCCAACCACAGTAACACTGATATTATTTGCGCTCAACTCCCTTTGAAAAATAATCTATGAAACATAATACATTTCCGTGGTGATAAAATTATTATTTACTTAACAGGCTCAGTTCGAAGAATATCAAACAATTTTTATTTTGGTTACACAATTACGCTGTAACAGCTAAATGGATTTTCCTCGAATTTATATGCATGGATTTCGCAGGGTTAAGTTACAAAGGAAAAAATATAACGGGTGTAAAAAGATGCTTTACGAAGCCGAAAGTTACTTGTTATTCCCGTCATTGTAATATTTTTTGTTCTGGACCATACGGGACCACCTCTGAAGCATGACCTACCAAACAAAAAAATAATCATCAAAATCGATCCATAATTGGCGGTTTTTTTTTTAACTAGTCATCATATCATAGTATCTCATAGTTGATTTTAGATGAAAATCGTAACTATTTAACCGGACTTTCCTGTGGCTGCCTTAAGCTACTACACTCAAGGCCTCCAGCCAGGGGCATATAACTATTCTAAATTAAAACTAAGTGAACGCTCGCTAAGGGCACCCCTTGTGGGGTACGAACCTCGGCTTAGGGCGTCACTGACGGGAAAACAGCAAGATGGGACAGGCTGGATCAATATCGGATCATATAATATAATAATTTAAAGCTACGTGCTTCAGCTACGGCGCGGGCTGGCACATCATCGGACAAGGGACGGGGGGACGAATTTAATCGGGATCGCGGTCGTGCTGGACCTCGGCGGCGAGGTCGGAATGACGGTAGGCGTCTGTTTCTGTGTTTGAGAACTGTACTGGTGGCCCTATTGCTCTCCTGGAGGAGGGTTATGGGATCATCTGGCTCTACTAGTGCATGCCTCGGACGGCGGACTTTACTAATCCTAGAGGGGGCATAATTAGCGGCCTCGACAACTAGAGGGTTGCGATGTTTGGCGGCTCTATCGAAATAATGCTTGGAAAGGCGTTTTAGAAACTGGCGGATTGTGGGAATCTTTAAGTCGAGATGGAAGATCTCGTTACAAACGAACCAGGGGGCTGACGTGATTTTACGTAGGAAACGGTTCTGTAGGGTTTGCATCCTATGGATGTAGTGGGGCTTTGCGTGAGCAAAGACGGACCCGGCATGGTGGGACGAATTAGGTCATGGTGGGACGAATGCACGCCGTATAGTTACGCAATTTGCACTTGAGTGACAATTTGCTTCGTGCATTCAGAACGGAGTGGAGTCTACCGAGAGCGAAAGCGGCACGCGAGCGCACCTGCTTTATGTGCTCTTGAAATGAGAGTTTATCGTCCAGCGTTACACCTAGATATTTAGCTCGCTTCTCCCAAGGGATCGGCTTGCCAAACATGGTGAGCGGACTGGGGACGGGGGCTCTAAAGCAATTTCGCGATTTCTGGAAGAGAACCGCTTGACTTTTATCGGGATTTACTTCGATTCGCCACTTTCGAAACCAGGCGCCGAGCTTGTCGAGCGCTGCCTGGAGAGCTAGGCGAATCTGATCGGGTCGACGCCCCCTCGATAAAAGGCCGTATCGTCTGCGAACAGAGCCAACTGCGCCTTTTTACTCTTGGGAATGTCGCCGGTGAACAAAGTGAAAATGAGGGGAGACAGCACGGAGCCCTGAGGGACTCCTGCTCGGATGGGTGGAAGAGGGCACCTTCGATACGGTAGCGAAAGGTGCGGTTCGACAGAAAGTCTCGAATGATGAGCACGAGACGGTCTTTGCTCGATACCACATAGATTTTTATCTCTAGAAAAATCTTTCACGTTTGATTTATTTGATTTCCGTATAATTCTAGTTTCGTCGTCGTTTGTGTACTATTAGGTAAACCTCTGCCTAACCCTTCAGGTACAGTACAGATGTGATATTATGTTACATGTCGTTTCAAATTACAGTGATATTCTTTTTTTTGCTACAATTTTAATTTAAGTGCTAAGTTTATGTTGTCGTGTCAGCTGTGTATAAAAGAAATGAAACTATTTCAAACTTTCCAAGAAAACAAGTACTACTCAGGTTTCTACAGACTACATAGAAATAAATCCCCGTTGACAGAGCACGGAGAAGTTGCGACAAATGATCGTTAACTTCCACTAGTTTACTTGCACTTGCTAGTTCTTCAGGTAAAACTTTATACGATACATTGTTTTTATAAGATTTGGACTTCTTGCAGGAGTCTGACCGTGGATTATGAGGACTGAAGTTTGATTACGTATGTTCAGTAATGAAGTTCAGAGTCATTACATAAATTCAAACGTCATTACAATTATCCCATAGCATTTTGGTTAACATTTTTGCGCCAAGCACAAGTAGTATCATCCATAGATATGAATATCGCTGAAAGTAAATATTATGTGCCAAATCTGAGTAAATAATATATGTGAAACGAGTATTTTTTATATTGAATTCGATCGAATTTACGTCACGTTTTCTCCGCGCGTACGTTCGGATTGGCTTAGTGCCATAGAGGCTAACTTTAAATTTAAAAATAGTATCATCCGTCATTTGATCATATCATCGTCATAATAGACAGTTCAGCACTATCATAATAATAAGGTAATAAGTTTCTGTTCTGAAAAGAATCATTCTTCATTAAATATTGAAAGCTGCCTTTCAGTATTTAATGAACTTTGTATCGATTTTTGTAGAGGCCTATACTTTTCTGACAAGTTCAAGGATTCAAATAATTACTTTTGTAAACTAATTTGCCGAACCAGAATTGAAGTCTGGCACTCTTAATAACTACCTACGAGTACTTACTTACGGGTAAACTGAGTAGGTAGTACTCAGTAGTCAGTTTATATTACACGACAAAGATAGCTTTCATTACTTATTATCAAGTGATAGTCGATTGATCATTGTAACAAAATCAATCTGCCTAGCCTTTTACCAACTATGTTGGGATCGGGTTCCAGTCTAACTGAATGCAGCTGAATACCATTATTTTACACTAGCTTCCGCCCGCGGCTTCGCCCGCATTGTATGTCGATAAAAAGTAGCTTATGTCCTTCCCCGGGATGCCATCTATCTCCCTGCCAAATTTTATCGAAATCCGTTCAGTTTTTTGATAAAATTAGGCGTGAAAAGGTAACATACAGACAGACAGACAGAGTAAGTTTCGAATTTATAATATTATTAGTATGGATGGAGCGACTGCGTATCTGACCTCCAAAACCCAGTAACTGGGTAATACGATACCCCTTGGTAAGACTGGTTGTCAGAGTTTCGGGCTTCTGACGACCCGTAACAACTGTCAAAGATCCTCGAATGACAGCCGGGACCAACGACTTAACGTGCTTGCCGAGGCACGGAGGAGTCTCCGTATGTAAAGATGGTCCCTCATCCACGGACCAACTCCGGCAAGCGTAGCTTAACCTGATGGTCGACCCGCGCGGCTGTTATTACTTAGCCGCGAGATCCTCCGCGAGCGATTGATCATAGTAACAGTATTAGCAATATTAATTGTTGATTAAAACAACATCAGCTCGCAAATATTCATTAGTTACGAAGCATAGCCCTCTCAACCGTTGCTTCAGATAATTTTCCTTTAGGGAATTACCTTACAATTTAGTAACCGTAATATGATGTTACCAAAATTCGCGGAACCGGGATCTTAAACTTTGCCTTAGTATGATCGTGCACGCGTGTGTTGGATAGGGAACGGCGATCCTCCGATAGGTACTTGAGTAAATAACGCGCGATATGAACTTTTTAATCGGAAATAAAATATTTCGGTTTAAACATTTACGGCAAGCACGATTAGGTATGTATCAAGTCTTAAAACGAATGTTATGTCCGAAACGAGTATTTTCAATGTTAATCTTTCACTCCTTTCGTTCGTGCTACGGCCCACAGGACTTATTTTTTTTGAGTCAAATTTTTTAAATGAATTTCGAATAGAAAGTCTAGAATAGAAATTCTTTTGCACGGACCTGGTCTGCATCAAATTCTCAGGGACACAGAATATACCAACTGCGATCACCAAGCCGAAGCTGATGTGGTAGTGGCCATGTTTGTCGAAGGACCGATGGCCGGTGGAGCAGACAAGTCTTGGAGAGGAGGCGGCGTATCGGCAAGAGTAATGTGGGACGCCCCCCAGCTCCCAGCAGGATGGACCGCCGACCTTAAAAAGATGGCTGGGACAGACTGGCTGCAGAAGGCGGTGGCTGGAATAGACCAGCAGTAGACTACTCGCAGTCCACTCCTGGTCATAGCCTCAATTTAGGCTACCAAGTTAGCCAGCCTAAACTTTTGGCAATGATTAAAATAATACTATATGATCTCCTATAGTCTTTTTCATTACGGGGTGGTCTAAAAACAGCACATGAACAAACGTTTATTAAATAAAGAAAAGAAAAGGTCTCTTTTAGTCTTTCACACCACTGTGTATGAATAGAAAGGTTTATAAAGATTACCAAAAGATACAAAAATTAATACAAACGACCCTTCCTGTCAAAGTCAGTACCACAGACACGTGTAAGGTGTCCTCCTGAAATGGGTAGAAATAGGTACCTCCGTCCTAATCCCATTTAATAATTCACATCAGGTGTAATGCCTACATGTTAAATCAACAAACATTTTACCTTCTCGTTAACTACACCTACGTAACTTCAGGTAATGCTTTGTAATTTTGCCAATTACTATTAAGACGCTGACAACAGCTAAACGGCTGTCACCGTCGGATTGCATAAGAAAGAAAGAGAAGCGCGATGGCACAACGCTTGTGATTTATCGCATAATATGAAGCAATTATCGATATACTCAACAATTTTTTGAGTAATAAAAAACAACTAAGTTCTGCATTCAAATAAGACGTTCTTGTTATCAATTAAAATACCAACGTGCGCTGATATTTAATACAGATTTAATTTGGATTAGAACTCAAGGAAAAAGGTTAGTTTACCCCTAATTTGTATCGAGTTTTTTTTCCAAAATGAGTTTTGGTAATCAAAAAGTTCTGAGAAATATGTTCAAGATAAACATATATTTTTTCCGCTACCACAATTACTTTTACCGTTTGTCTGTTGTCAGCGCCTTAAGCATCCATTTATATATGACAGATACCCGATTATTATATAATATATACAATTGCTCCTAAGAATACTAAGGGTAGGTAGGTAGGTAATAGGTAATACGGGCTGGTATCCGCAACTCCAGGTCAAAGCGCGTATTTTGCGTACGGAGAATACTAATTGGTATAACCAGTTTCCCAAATACCTGTTCTATCAAAAGGCACCCTTAACAATAACGAGAACCAAACGTTCATTAGGTAAAATGAGATTATTGTTAGCGAAGAAACGGTAATGGCATTGATATCTCGATTGAACGGTACATCAATTAACGTATTATTGAACGTATAGGAGGAGGGAAAGATTAATTGATCGTATTACAATTAATTATTGCGATAACTGCTGAATGTGACGTCAGAACCGGGGCTTAATTAGAACAATTGCACACGTGTTTTATATGTGTGATGTTTTTTATTAGTCAACCGGTAGCGGAGATCCTTTAGTTTAGGTAAATTATACTTTTTTAATGAAAAACATTTTCATCAACTGGGTACATAAATGTTTGATCACTACCAATTTAAAAATAAAAGCTAAAACCCAACTGCGACGAAAACACAAACTAAAAAGGTATAAACAAGACATCACAGACAGACAAATTAAAAATCTAGAGTCACACGTATTAGGGCATAAATAGATTACGTGTGACTCCGGATTTTTAATTTGTCTGTCTGTAATGTCTTTTTTTTAGATTAAGACTTTATGTTCTCTAGAGAGCGCCATATTGAACTTAATGTAACGTCACATAGCCTTTAACCAGCGGACAATCAAGACGCTACCAATGATAGCTCATTTTTCAAATTATTATAAAGAGTTAGGTAGAGTGGTGCCGCCCTTTTTCAAAAATCGACAACTAGAACAAAAAGGAGCTAATTATGTTATTTTACACTAACACGAAACTAAAATATTGATCAACCTATCAAAATTATTTATCGAACTAAAATTAAATGACGCTTACCTTCTTCTATTAAGCTTGTGCCTACTTCATCTATGGTTATAAGTGGGTACTTCACTTACCCCCGAAAAACATTAAATTAAAATAATATTTATGAGTATTTCTCACTCTCACTCACAGTATTTTCTTTCTTCGAAAAACTAAATACCTAACTGTCGGTGGGTTGTCCGCCGCGCTCGGCGGCCTGTAGCGCATTGTGAGTGCACCGAGCACGCATTGATTGATCTAATCGCTAAACGGGTTTGCTGAGACGGTTCTTGTTGTATTTACTTATATTATTTATTTATTTTATTCCTTTTTTTTTACTAGCTTATTTATTATTATGTACCTAATGGTAAAAATATTTATTGGGTATGTTGGAACTGTTTGTATTTCCCGACACTTGTCACTAAAGGTTCATTAGAAAACCAGCGTCAGACAGTACCTGTCTGGCATTAATGCTGAAATGAACCTTTTTGGCGCAGCCGTGAGGCGCACACTATTGTTTTCATTTTTTTTTTATTTTGTTATTTGTATTTTGTGTTTCACGAACTGTGTCCAAATAAACGTTATTCTTTCTTTCTTTCATTCTAGTTAGTTTAGAAGTTATGAGGGAACAGATGAACTACCGGTTGAAATCATAATCCTCCTTTTTGCTTCGCCGTAGTCGGTTAAAAATATTTAAGTAAGAACCATAATCATTTTTGGTGATACTGACAGTACCTACATCGAAGTATTTTTCGAAATGTATGTCTCGTCCATTTTCAAAGATCTGCAGGCGTAGCATGAGCACCGTTTTGTCGACGGAAGAATAGACAAAAATGACGTTTCCTGTAGACAGTAGACAGTACGAGACGGCAGCAAAATAGAAAGAGTCAACTGCACTTTTTACGAAATTCACATAATTCGACTCAGAATTCTTTGTTTTATCATGGGATTTATCGGTTGTCAGTGTGATTTTGACAGTAAGGATAGAAAACTTTCTTCCGAAATAGTCTACATATAAAAAGACATACACAAAGATCGTTAAAAATGAAAGACAAAATGACAGATTGTAGAAAGATTTCTACGGTGGATGTCAAAAATGAAGAAACGAACTGTCACTTTGTATAGAAAAAGCTATGTCTATTCTTCGTAGAGATAGAAAGCGCCATGCTACGCCTGCAGCAAACATACACGTTTGTCTGAGAATGTTACAGCAAGCTTATAGGTTATTAATACCTACTCTCCGCCTTCAAAATAAAATTCTACCAAGAAAAGCAACATTTCCTGGATCGTTAAGTATATAAAAAGTGCAGAATGCAGTCTTTATTACCACCGTCAGCTTAACTTAGCAATGTTTTACGCAAAGAAACTGTCGCCTGACTTTGTCCTTTGGGATTACAGGCTCCCTGGCTTCTGCAGTAAGATGTTATCAGTTTGCACTTGGATGCACTTCCTATCTAGTTGGTAGATAAAATCTGTTTGTCACTATCACGCTTATCAATTTAAGATAAGAATCAATAACTTAAGACAACCTTAATAGTTCTGAATGAAAAAGTGTTTATTTTTATTTTTAAGATAACAAGAAAAAGGCGTGTATTCCCGTTCGTCCCACTGACGTCGTCCCACTGGTGGGACGAACGGGAATTTAATAAATTATATTAAATTTATTCCCGCTCGTCCCACTAACTTTTTCAGTGGGACGAACAAAAATGATTAAGTAATATTATTTTTATTCCCATTGGTCCCACTGAACAATTTGAGTCTGGTTGTTGTTCAATTATACACTTATTTATCTTAACTAATACTATAAATGCGAAAGTGAGTGTGTTTGTTTATTTGTTAGGTACACTTTCACGCTATAACGCTATACGCGGACGACGACAGTAGGACGAACGGGAATACACAGAAAAAGGTGGTTTGGTTTAGCGCCCTGAAGATACAGCTAAGAAAATAAAATTATTTATTTTTTATTTTCTTAAACTTGTTAGATAGTGATTCGTAATTTAATGGAAAATTATAGCGGTTAAACTGCTGAAGAAAAACAAAACAGACTTACTTACGATCTCTACTACGCCTCTTAACCTGTGTAGGATTAATCATTATCAAATAAACTTTGTTAGTTGAATCATACAGTGCAGATGGTTGTCGTTTGACAACTCGTAACGACTGTCTAAGATGTACAAATTACAGCGGGGACTACTGCTTAACGTGCTTTCCGAGGCACGGAGGGGTCTCGGTATGTAATGGATGGTTATCCATCCACAGGAAGACCTCGGTGAGCGGTGCTTAACCTTGAAGGTGGACCCGTGCGGCTGTTATTATTTAGCCACGAGAAACTTCAGATAGTCATGGTTTTATAACGACAGAAAGCAGCGAAGGGATAAAATTCCCACTTAAGGAAATTACCAAGAGTCTACAATGGCTACTATGGAACTACCATAAAAGTAAAGGCAGGACGATAACAGTTTAATTTTACAATCCATTGCACTTTTTCTTCAGTCGTTATAATATCATAACTTTGAAAGCTGTTGTAAAAACGTATTCTATTCAGAAATTTAAATTCAAATCTCATAAAAGAATTCCTTAGTTTGTTGGAAATTAAACTGAGTCTTACTTTACTTTATTGAAACTCAAAAATACATACATCTTGAGTAATTCCTTGGAAAAATACAAAGACAAAAAATAAAAACTTTTTACAAAAAAGAAACAACCGACTTCAAAAAACAAACACAAAAAAAGTGAAAAATAACTTTAATTTCGGAAGTCGGTGTCTGCTTTTCAATTTTTGTTTTAATTTTTGTTTTTTGCCGCCGACTTTCGAAATTAAAGTTATTTTTCACTTTTTTTTTGTTTGTTTTTTGAAGTCGGTTGTTTTTTTTTAACAACCGACTTCAAAAAACAATATTACTTCACACTTACGAAATCATTTAAACCCATAAAGGCAGGTTTATAGTCAATATTTTTGAAGTGTGTTGATACTTACTCGTTTATTAATTAACGCTTTAATATATCCCATGCTGCTGATCAACTGAAACATTTCATCCCTTTTAATTAAGCCCAACTAACAGAGTTCAATGCCCCTAAAAACCCCCATAAAATATCTATCAATCATAATAAAACGTTCACGGGACGATGGTTTGATTAGCGGGAGGACCCAGTGGCGCCTTTAATACACACGATTACACATTTAGTTATCTATCACCTGATAGAATCGGATGTGTTAAATCATCGTCTTCAGGGACGGAAGTCAACGGGATGGGTCGCTGAACTTTGTTGTGTAAATTAATCAACAGTTTGTAAATAATTTTGGTTCTAACTATATCACTCACAGTCGATTTTTGTGATCACAACCTATCCGTAAACCGATTATAGGACGTCATAGTTTCGTATACCCATTGAGTTTTGATGACGATGCAATCATTGAAAGTTAAAATACATTAACAACACAAAAAGTTTAAACCTACTGCCAATAATGTGTATTTGACAAATATGAATAAAATAAACAAATCAGAAATCAGAAATCAGAAATTAGAAATCATTTATTTTGCAAAGAACGCAGCATTATTCCACATAATGTACCTATTCGAAAAATAAAACAAATACCTACATAAAACGTGCCAATTGCTTCATTATTCACTACACAAGACCTTTAAGGTACTATTCCATACTCGGCCGCAGGCGGCAACTGTAGGCGCATCATGTTGCGGCGTCATGTCACTGCAGCAGATGATCGATGCAAATTGAAGATAGAAAAATGTGTTATCACCCGAGGGTTGGCGGCACTACTGACCTGCGGTCGGGCTACACGTGTCATCTGTCGCTCGCAGCTGCGAACGACGTGTCGCTAGATACGGAAGATATTGCATAGAAAATCATAGAAACAACATAATTATAAATTGTAAATAAATTGTAAACGCAACACCTACGAACAAAGCTAGTTTAAAAATATTTTTCCAATATCCTAAAAACAAAACAAGTTCGTCACACGAATACACGATACAATAAAAGAGATGTAAAAAAATTATTCGACCTCAATAGTATGTAATCCGAGAAAATAATTGTGAGCCCGGTAGAGAATAAAGGACGAATACAGATTCGCGTTTTTCCGCGCAATGCAAACTGTATGTTGAACAATCACGAAATAAAAACGGTTGCTACACCGCTATTGTTGCCGACGAAGTGAGTGATAGGCGTTCGGTGGATGGAAAAAAGCCTAAAACGTATCCGACAAACGTACAGTCGTGACGAGCTGTTTGTTTCAAATGAGGTCAAAAGTTACACAGATTAATTAGAACATATTAAGCGTGTATTATTAGGACGAGGGTAATTTCATTAGAAATCATTTATAAGACAAAAGGATACAGGCTTAATTTTAATTGGACTTATTTTCATCACGACGGCTAAAATGATCAGTGTACAAAAAAGTGTAGTGTTTGTGTTGAAATTCATTATAGGCTGCTATTTACTAATATATAGACATACGTAAGTAGAGCAAGGGTTAAAAAGACGAACGGTAAACGGAAGAGGGTTTCTCAAGTGGTTTTATAACAAATCTTCAAAGCTTTGAGAGCGAATGTACTTGCAATTGTTACGTTAACTCGTGGGTCCTATGCAAATTAACACGAGTTCGATACTTTTGAATATGTATGCAGCGTTGTGCTCTCCGAGTAGGTACCTAACTACTACCACCAGAGGGAAATGCTGCTCCGATGATTTTTTATAGACTTTTTAAAACCATTAGCCTAAGTTAGCCAGAATTTTTCTGAATTCATACTACAAAAAAGGTGTACTCGCCAGGCATGGCGCTTTCTTCCAGAGTCACTGATTCTGTTCATTTATATCGTAATAATTTATTGAAAATAAAAACGATGAATGTATTACTGACGGATATATTTCGCAGAGTTTTACCTATAAAAATATCGGCTTTACAAAACAATAAATGCACAAATTTTAAATTCCAGCGGGGCCGTTATTCCGAACTTTATCAATAATACATTGCCAGGAATAACTGGCACTTCAAAAGAAAATAATGATGTGTTGAATAAAAGGTACTTACTTTCGTTCAATTTTCACACCTCGGCGGTTAACGGATTTGCATTTGTAAATATTAAACGAAGCGGGCATGCACTCGAAAAGATTGCCTGTTCCAATCCCTTGTCGATCTTTGTCAGAGCCTGTCGATTGGGGGCGGAACCCGAATAATATAAAATTTTCATACGATTGTGAAACCCTTATGGAAAAGTTTTCCCTCAATCACGAGGATCCTTCCTTTGAATAGGGATTGCTTGTCATGAGTTGCATGTTCTTATGGCGTCTTTTCCGGGCTTGAGGAAAATAAATCAAAGTATTATTGATGTTTGCTTGATACCTTTAAAAGTTATAAAACTAAAACCCAAAATGGTTTAAACAAGAATCACAGACAGACAAATTAAAAATCCGAAGTCATATGGGTTAGTAAGTTAGTTTTGTTATGGGTTATTACCTGGGTCAAATAAATTTCTTTTCTTTCTTTTCTTTCTTTTCTTTCTTTTCTTTCTTTTCTTTCTTTTCTTTCTTTTCTTTCTTTTCTTTCTTTTCTTTCTTTTCTTTCTTTTCTTTCTTTTCTTTCTTTTCTTTCTTTTCTTTCTTTTCTTTCTTTTCTTTCTTTTCTTTCTTTTCTTTCTTTTCTTTCTTTTCTTTCTTTTCTTTCTTTTCTTTCTTTTCTTTCTTTTCTTTCTTTTCTTTCTTTGAGTGAAACTTCAGTTGGTGCCATTGATTAACGTATAATTTTTGTATTATTAATAATGGGCTATCAATACCCAAACTAAATAATTTTTCAAAAATACTTGCCCATGACCGCATACTTCAAATCCCCAAAGTTTTTCTATACCCTCACAGACTTAGCAAGTTTCAAGTTCTAACATGAATTTCACGATCGACCCCGTCAATCCTCTAAAGTTCTTGTAATGACAGGCTCGCTGACATCCACATGTACAGAACTTTGACTGTATTTCGTGAGGAGAATGTGCATTTGTATTTGTGAGGTTAAAATGGGTCACACGGTGTGCAAGCAAAGTTTAAAGCTGCGGCTTGGCTTTTATTGTACTTCTCTAAGTTAGAGTTTACAATAGCTAGAACTACTAATTTAATTATCCTATTCACTATTGTATGTACCACTAAAAGTTTAATACGAGGCAAATGGTATGTTTTCCTCTATGATTTTGTTCGTCATTCGAGACAAAGAGATTTTATAGAAATTCCATCACGTCACTTCGAATTCTATAATTAATTGTCAGCCTATTACAATCATTTGAGTTAGTTAATTGATTCAGGCGTGACTTTGCGGAAATCCATTATAAAATACAATAGACGTAGATTTATTTAGTAACCTATTCCGGTTAACTATTCTTCAAGAGTTCTGGTTTGCGACTGGTCAATCGTCATCCTGAGATGCCTCGTTGAGAGGTGAAACACGTGTCGATTTCTTACACGGTTTTTTATGACTCTTGAAGAATATTTAAGCGGAATAGATTACTAATATCTATGTTTATTGAATTTTATCATTTGAGTTGCTATGCACGTAGCTCTTGAGCTACGTGCATAGCAACTCAAATGATAAAATTCAGGTCCAAGGACCTGGACAGTTTAAAGAAATAAGTGATCATTCGCAGTCCCTACGGCGTGTCGTTTGACCCCAGATCTAGTTTATCCCCTCGCTGCCAGTCAAATTCAGAAATATAGATCTGCTATGCTTTCACTTCAAAGTCAGTACTAAATCTTGGTACGGTAATCTTCGGGTTTTTCTTTCTACATAGATTGGGCTATCGACGTGACTTCCAAATTAAAATTCGAAGCACACCCACACTGCATTGCGATGTACTCTGAACTAAATTAGTCCTAATGCAGCTGTCCTTCCCTGACTTTTAACTTGAAATTGGGTTTTATCTGTAAGTCAGATTTTCTACCCCCGTTCCTTTTTTAATTAATCAGTACTTTTTAATCAACCAGTAGCGCTGATCTAAAGGTTAATTCTCGTACCTAAAAAACGTTCAGATTCAAGTCGCAATCTGTCAAACTTGTCAAATATATTGATAAATTGATTGTATTTTTGACAGATTGCGAATGAGATGCGAATGCGAATGTTCTTGAGAATTACCTACGTGAATTGCCCCTCTGATAATCGATAGTAACTTAACATATTATTCTCCAGTACTTTTTATCGAGTTACACGGCTCAAATCTAAAGAACTGGCAAGAAACTTGTTTGGTTACTCTTTTAAAATAAATAGTCATAAATTAATATACCAAATCAAAACAAAAAGTGAATAATGTTTATAGGTTAATGAGTCGAGGACCAACTGTCCAAAAGATTAGGTAGGTACTCCTAAATCCTTCAACCATTAAACTATAGTTACGCAAAAGACGATTATCAAAGACAACAATAAGAAAGGCAGTAAGTTATTAAATCCTTAGTTTAACAGTTAATAGTTACGTTCGTTATCTCCACAAAGGGCGTCCGAGATCGCAGACAAAAGTTTAGCGACCAAAATTAGTTGTAAAGGAGATAATATTCGTGACGTCGACTCAATAAAGCCGGGAATACACGTGCCAGTTACTTACAGAAAAGTATGCAAGTAACAAAGTAACTTACAGAAAAGTATGCAAGTAACAACCATTGTGCCGTAACAACTTGTGATTGATGATAACCTACGTGAAAATAGCATGCACAAATATACAAAAATATTTAGATTTTTTTAAATATTTGTTTCCGTCGATAAAATTAAGCATAAATTCCCTCATTTCGGTATGTGCACATTATAAAGACTTACAGTATATAAATCATTTATACTTATCTTTATTATAATATTCTCACTGCTGGGACACAGGCCTCCTCTCAGTGAGAGCCATAACCCACCACGTGGGCCCAGTGCGGTTGGCAGATGTATTCGAATTTTTGGTTCTAGGATATGTCGGTTTCCTCACGAGATGTTTTCCTTCACCGCTTTGAGAGCAGTGAGAACATAATAGAAAGAATTCCCTTGTAAAGGAAAAAAAAAATTGTTTATATAGCAAAAATCCAACTCACTTAAAGGTGTTTATTCAAATGAAGCCAACTTCCATACTTCTGTTAGTTCTGACTTGTGTATTCCTAGCTTAATTTGATACAGCGTTTGTAGTACTGTGGTTAAGCGAAGGAACAATTCCCGCAAGTTATGTTATTACTTTTGCTATAAATAGAAACTATTGGGAGCGGAAGGTCGGTTCATATCTTTATGTGTCCATTGCTTCCAGGAGGCAGCGTTTACGACAAATATTTCTGGTGTTTCGTTACTTAAATTAACTACTGGTTTTGGGCTGGTGAATTTTTTATAACTTTTTTATTCTACACAAATGTTTTTTATGGGTTTATAAATAGGTCAACGCGCCACGTGTCACCAAGGTGATTTATAGCAAAGGTGTTGCCGACTTTAGGGACAAACTTGAAAGTCAGAAATGTTTCTAGATTTTCGTCTACAGCTCCAAACTTTCATGTCAGTGCAAAATTACCGCCAGGAAATAAGTTATGGTAAAATTATTTCACCAGACCAGCCTCCTTTAAAACAGACTTTTTTTGTTAAATATCATTATAATTTTAATGGTCTAAGGAAGAACATAGTAGGTACCTAATGTTTTTCTTTTTTCTACTGCCGCAGATCCAGAATGAAGGGGGATGCGCTAAGGTGGCCCACAAAATTCTAATTTTCTTACGATTGTTTCAATTTGCAGGTCAGTGTCAGGTTGTATGTTGATTAAAATATGATTCGCGACCGTAACAAATATGGCTTTACAGAATTATAATCATTAGAATTAGCAATATAATAGCTGAACCTTTTGCCTTAAGTCTGGCTTCTGAGGCCCTAGACAAAGAGCCATTCTATCAGCGATAACGATGATGGAAAAGGCAAAAATGTAGGTATAGACCTGACGCTATCGAAAAGCTTATGTCAATTCTGTTGAAAGTCGTTGAAGAAATACGAAACGCTATCGAAGCTATTGTCACTTGTCTAGGCCCTCTGGTCTATTCTCGTTCCTATAACATGAGACTTTCCCTAAAATCCTCTAAAAATATATGCCTGAAACCAAAAGCTGCAAAACTGTATTTCTAAACTTAGAGATAAGAAATTTTAAGTGAAAAGTGGGATTCAGGGTTCTAGATGTTTTTGTTAGATAGTAGATAAGACTAGAATGATTTAATACCTAGTTTTTGATAAACTTAACATATTTTGAAAGTTTTTTAATAAAATTATTTTTTCTATGTAAATTGTTTTATGTCTGTACCTTTAACTTTCTAAAAGTGGAAAAAATTTCTTTCAAATTTTTCTTTTTATTATACTTGAGCATAGAACATTACTTTCAACTTTATCAAGGTTGGAATGCATCTCTTTACTTATAATTAAGAATTTTAAATTCTAATGTTATAATTTTTTTAAGGTTTGACCAAGAATAATATTTTGGTAAAAAATAATGATGATAATAAATAAGCATTTCAAGAAATAGTTATACTCACATGCACATCGAAAACAGCACAATACAAAAAAATACGATTCTCTATTTTAGCTCAGAAACACAATATAAAGTGTGGTTTACATAAAGCATCATAAAGTTCAAATAACTAAGACAATGATCACCAATTCTACTGCCAAATGATAATGGCGATATTCCCAAAAGTGTTCGCTACAGCGGTTCGCACGTAACCGGTGTTACGTAATGACCTTTAGCTCGAATATTATTTACCTGGATCTACGAGTACGTACATAAAAGCGTAGTAACGATATTTTCGATAGTTAGCCTTTGTAAATCTATACTCGATACATCAAAGAAGTACTAACCCATTCCTACCCCTTTTTAGGGTTCCATACCGAAGGGTGCCAAACGGAACCCCATTAACTTATTAGCAACAAGATATTGATATTTTTATTTGCGTTACATTCGATGTTTACCAAGGTCTTACAATAGCAATGGCAATAGAGTCCAGACCCAGGTAGGCCGAAGCAAGGAAAACCTGCTCAGGTGGACAGCACAGTTGAGTCCGCCCTGTAGTGTAAAATATATGGTGCTGTCCAACAAACAATGGAACACATAGAATAGTGCCCAGCATGTTCTTTTGCCTGCACGTTACAGGAACTGATGGAAGCTACTAAAGGTGCCAAACACGTAGTCAAATTCCGGGCTGACTCTATAATTTGAATTGTCAGCGACGCCCTAAGAAGAAGACAACACAATGGCATAATTACAATTACGCACCCATTACAATAATTGTTAACGCCTCACCCCGCGCGGGGGGTCGGCTCGGCCCCTACTCTGCGACCCTGCGCCTATATAAACGTGTGCGCCGGACCATTTATCGTTAGGAGATAGTCCCTAAAAATAGTAGTCATGTCTGTCACGGAGAAACCCTCTCCGCTGACGTTGCGAGTGTTCGCACTATTAGTAAGAATGCGGGCCAAGCCCTCTGACGAGGAAAAGGCCGCATTAGACATAGAGTTCGACGCTCTATTAAAAATCCTAGGTCCGATTCCCGGTCTCTCTGACCCTAACATCGCTGATTTCAGCGATGCCCTCTCCCAGTCCCAGTCCCTTCCGGTAATTGAGCTGGAAGACCCTTTCGTCCGCTCCCCCAGCCCGGCCTTCAGCCCAGCCTTCAGCCCCGCGATAGTAGAGTCTATGGACACTACTGAACCGGCCGCTTCTTCTAAACGCGCCGCGACCCCGTACCTGTACGCCTCTGACACAGAGAATGCCTCTCCTGCTTCCTCTTCCTCTCATTCCGAAGACGACGGGTTTACCCCAGTCCTAGGAAAGGGGAGCAAAAGGAAGAAGAAGAGACAAACCTCTAGCCAAGCAAATAAAGTCATCGCCGTCGATGACGTAATTTCCCCCACCCCTACCCCCGTAGCACAAGTAGCCGGTACTGCGCCTAGTAGCGCTACCGTTGCTAATCTTTCTTCCCCCTCCACCTCCCGCGCCGCGACCGTTGCACACGTTGCTACCCCAGTCCCGTCCGCTTCGAGCTCTAAGAAGCTCCCTCCCCCACCCCCCGTGTTCATTCAGGACAAGGGGAAGTGGACCGAAGTGTCCAAGTGGTGCGTCGATCGAAAGATCGACTTCACCAACGCGCGATCTACCCTACAGGGTATCAAAATCCAAGTTCCGACCGCGAACGATTATCGCGAACTTACAAAGCTCCTGAGAGCGAGAGGTGTGTCATTCCACACCTTCTCGCTCCCAGAAGACAAACAGATTAGGGTCGTTATTAAACGAATCCCTAAGGAAATCCCCGCCGCCGATATAAAAGCCGACCTTCAGTCGCAAAATATCCCCGTAGACGAAGTCCACCGTATGCACCGCTCGCGTGGCGGTGAAGCATTCGACATGGTCCTTGTCGTCTGCTCTCCCGTTCAGGGGCATCACCCCATTTTTAATATAAAATCTCTCTGTAGCCTAGTCGGT
Organism: Lithophane socia; assembly: GCA_947522985.1. NCBI lineage: Eukaryota > Metazoa > Arthropoda > Insecta > Lepidoptera > Noctuidae > Lithophane > Lithophane socia. Next base: position 8,371,418 of record OX383267.1, read on the forward strand.
TTCACCATAGAGAAACCTAAGAAAAACGGTAACATAGGTCAATGTCACCGTTGTCAATTATATGGGCACTCGCAGAAGCATTGCCATGCGAAACCCAGGTGCGTAAAGTGCCTGGGCGAGCACGGCACTGCTGACTGCCCCCGTCCCAAAGACCGCGCTCTGTGTCTCAGCCCTCCCAGCTGTGTACTATGCGGACAAGAGGGTCACCCGGCCAATTACCGTGGCTGCTCAAAGGCCCCAAAGTCGAGTTCTCCCAAGCTCATAAAGCGTGCTGACAACCGTCAGCAAAGGGAATGCCCCACCGCCCCGTCATCTCAAATCCCCCAGAGGCTTAGCCCTCAGAGACCCAGCCCGTGGAATAAGCTCCACCATCACGAGGTCTTCCCGGCCTTGGCTACCGCGAAGCCGCCCGCCCCTCACACCCCTCTTTATTCCCTCATGGATCCGCGTATCCGTGCCCACCCTCCAGCGCACCTAGCGCCTCCCGCGCACTATGCGCCCCCCTCCCCCCCCCCACCCCGCGCCCTCTGCGCCCCCCGCAAAAAGTGCTCCCGCTCCCGTAGCGCAGCGCACCACCCCTACTCCCGTGGCTTCCCAATCTAAACCACCCTCCGATCCATTCAACGTGATTTCCTCCACGTTCATGATATTCTATTCCCCTCGCGCTATTCGAATGGCTGCTGAAATTCAGCATGCCAGAGATAGGTGTGACTTTGATCAGGTCAGAAGGGTCTATAACGCGTACCCGGAAATTACGCAAGCCCTAAGTTCCATCGCTAACGGTACCTATAATGGATAAAGCCATCAATGATAGATTTAAACCCCGATCCCTCAGAATAGGCATCTTCAATGCAAATGGCATAAAAAGTCAACGAGACGAGGTTGCTCTCTTTCTCCGCGACCATAAGATAGATATTCTCCTGATACAGGAATCCTTTTTAAAACCCAGCCACCGTATGCCCTCCATCGCCAACTATCGTGTAGTCCGTAACGACAGAACGCATTGTCACGGTGGCGGCACTCTCATCTATTATAAAAAGGAGCTGTATTGCATCCCTATGGACCCTCCTACCCTCTCTCGTTTAGAAGTCTCTATGTGCCGTCTAGGCATGACAGGTCACGAACCGATCACTTTAGTATCGGCATACATCCCTCCCTCATCTTCGGAGGACTTTCAGTCCCTCTCGAATGATATCGTTATCCTTCTCAGCTTGAGTAACTCCGCTATCATAGCGGGGGACTTCAATGCTAAACATCCCTCGTGGAATAGTACCACAACCTCCACCAGAGGGCGACACTTGTTCGACCTCTCAAACTCCCTGACCTTTGACGTCATCGCCCCGATGACTCCCACCCACTACCCGCATAATCCTAACCATGCCCCCGACGTACTAGACTTGGCGCTCCTTAAGAACGTCAATCTACGATTAGATTCGATAGACACGGTAGACGAGCTTAACTCGGATCACCGTCCCATAATACTAGCTCTGGCCCCCCGCATAGGTCTCTCTGACCCCTCCCATCCGAACCTTGCCACCAAGAGGGTCACGGACTGGAAGAAAGTAAGCGAAAAGCTGAAATCCAACACGTCCCCCCAGCTAGACTCTATCCCCGATAAATTTGACTCTACCGCGGACACGACGGCCGCGATCGACTTACTTACGGATCACGTACAGTCTGTGATGAACGAATGTTCTAAAGAGGTCCCAGCCGAGGATGACCGACGCTGGCGCCTCCCGCAGGATGTACGTGATCTGATAACGGAGAAGAACGCGGCCACACGTGCCTACAGCAACTTTCCCTGTTCCGCAAACAAGGCCCATATGCGCTATTTACAGAGATCTGTAAAGAAACGTGTATCGGAGCTGCGTAACACGGACTGGGACAAGATGCTGAGCGAACTCGAGCCAACCCATCTAGCCTTCTGGCAACTCACCAGAAAGCTTAGATCAGATCAGGTCGCGACTATGCCCCCCCTAGTACGCCCCGATAAGTCCATCGCATTCGAGGACCAGGAAAAAGCAGAGTGCCTAGCCGACAGTCTAGAAGCTCAATGCTCTCCCAGCTCCCTGCCAGTAGACAAAGCTCACCTCGATGAGGTGGACGCTGAAGTCGAACGCAGAGCTTCCCTACCACCCGTAGAAGACCCCGATGATCCCCTGCCCCCCGTCGCTCCCGACGAGGTGCACGAGATCATCAAAAGTCTTAAAACTCGTAAAGCCCCCGGTTCGGATGGAATCACCAATAAGGTAGTTCAACTGTTCCCAGCCCACCTCATTATGCTACTGACCACCATCTTCAATGGTGCTCTAAGCAATAACATCTTTCCACAAGCATGGAAAGAAGCCACTGTCATCGGTATCCCGAAGCCCGGCAAGCCCAAGTCGGCGCCTTCGAGTTACCGTCCCATCAGTTTGCTCAAGGTTCTCGGCAAAATCTATGAGAGGCTTATTTATAAGCGTATCAGAGATTACGCAGAAACCAAGGGCCTCATCCCCCAAGAGCAGTTCGGTTTCCGAACTCAGCACAGTAGCGTGCATCAGGTACACCGGATCATAGAATACACAAGCGCCGGCTTCCAGCGCGGTAATATGACCGGTGCAATATTTTTCGATATCGCGAAAGCATTCGACAAAGTCTGGCACAACGGCTTGATATACAAGCTATATCAACTCGGTGTGCCGGATCGTCTAGTACTTATAGTACGGGACTTTTTGTCGAACCGCACATTCCGCTATCGTATCGAAGGAGCACTATCCTCCCCCCGACCCATCCGTGCGGGCGTCCCTCAGGGCTCCGTAATCTCCCCACTGATTTTCACGCTTTTCACGAGCGATATCCCAAAGAGTAGAAACGCGCAGTTGGCTCTGTTCGCAGACGATACGGCCATCTACTACAAGGGAATTAGTAATGACAACATACGAACCACACTCCAGCGAGCAGTCAATAATCTTGGCGCCTGGTTTAAAAAGTGGCGTATCGAAGTCAACCCCGATAAGAGTCAGGCGGTATTCTTTCAAAAATACCGTAGGAGGAACCCATTCCCCCCCCCCCCACCAATCACGATGTTCGGCAAGCCGATCCCTTGGGAGAAGCAAGCTAAATATCTTGGTGTAACATTAGACCGTTTCCTTACTTTTCGAGAGCACATTAAGGAGGTGCGTTCGCGCGCCGCCTTCGCTCTAGGTAGGCTCCACTCTGTTCTGAATGCACGTAGCAAATTGTCACTCAAGTGCAAATTGCGAACGTACACGGCGTGCATTCGCCCCATCATGACCTATGCGGGCTCGGTCTTTGCTCAGGCCAAACCCAACCAAATCCATAGGATGCAAACGCTCCAAAACCGATTCCTTAGAAAAGCCACGGGAGCCCCCTGGTATGTTCGCAACGAGATCTTACATCTCGACCTAAAGGTGCCCACTATCCGTCAATTTCTTAAACGCCTTACAAAGCGTTATTTCGACTCTGCAGTCAAGCATCGCAACCCTCTGGTTGTCGATGCTTCCACTTATGTCCCCTCTAAAATTAGTATCATTCGCCGTCCCAGGCATGTCCTATCCGAACCCGATGACCCCATCACCCTCCTTCAGGAGAGCAGTAGGGAGACCAGCACTTTACAGAAAAACAAACACAGACGCTTACCGTCATTCCGACCTCGCCGTCGAGGTCCAGCACGACCAACGCGATCCCGATTAAATTCGTCCCCCCGTCCCTTGTCCGATGATGTGCCAGCCCGCGCCGAAGCTGAGCACGTAGCTTTAAATTCCCCGATTAATAATAATGATCCGATATTGATCCAGCCTGTCCCGTCTTGCTGTCCTCCCGTCAGTGACGCCCTAAGCCGAGGTTCGTACCCCACAGGGGGTGCCCTTAGCGAGCGTTCACTTAGTTTTAATTTAGAATAGTTTATATGCCCCTGGCTGGAGGCCCTGAGTGTAGTAGCTTAAGGCAGCCACAGGAAAGTCCGGTTAAGCAGTACGATCTTCTCTAAGATCAACTGCGAGATGCCATAGTTAAAAAAAAAAAAAAAAAAAAAAAAAACCATTTATCGCGACCAACCACTAGTTTTGTATTCATTCCGCATAAGAGGAACAATCATTATTGTAAAAAAAACTTAAAAGTAATAAACGAGTAGTATTTTGGCATCCAGAGTTTATTTTCAGCTCCGCACACTTACCTGACACACCAAGTATAAGGTCTAGCCCTAGACATTTTGGTGCCGTGACCAGGATATCAGGATATTGGAGATTGTGGAAATCAAAAAGGAACAAATTGAAGGACAAGGATAAAAGGAGATTAAAGCATAAAGGGAAGAGAGAGTAAAACAAAGGGACAATTGTACGCTAAGAATTTGGTGAGCCCATTCCTTTTTTTTTCCTGACTACCTTCATACGTTTTCCTAGTACCGATATTATTTGATTCGTGGTAAAGTTTCTAATATTCTGGTGTTTTGTTTGTATAGAACCTGGGTATTGTATATTTAAAGTACACAACGTAAAATTGTCCGTATCATACAATGTCTTCAGCGCTAATAAAACGACGCAGTTACATAAAGGGTAGATTGACAATTTTTAAATCGTATTTAGAAGATATTGACGATTTGGAAAAACTATCAGATCAGCAAATTTCAGAGCTACGATTAAGGTTAACTAAATTAGAAGCATGTTTTTCAAGTTTCGATGACTTACAGTCTGAGATTGAAATTGAATCTGAAGATCCGAGCGAACAAATGAAGATTCGTTCTGAGATCGAAGGTCAATTTTATTCATTAATTTCGCAAGGTCAATGCATTTTAGATAAATTAGAAGTTCATTCTAAACGAAAAAGTATAGCCCTTCAATCTTTAAGACAATCTGGAAGTTTCGAAAGTGCCGATGCATTTACTAGTTCTATAAGGTTACCCACTATTAAGTTACCCACGTTTGATGGGACTTGTAGCAAATGGTTAGAGTATAGAGATAAATACGAGGCATTAATTCATAAAAACGAAAATATTGATACAATAAATAAATTTCATTACTTGAGATCATCATTAGAGGGTAGCGCTGCATTAATAATTAGCTCACTGTCGTTTTGTTCAGATAATTACCTCGTTGCGTATGACTTACTGTGTCAACGCTTTGATAATAAAAGACTGTTAATAAGTAATTATATGAAAGCATTATTTAGTATAGAAGGTGTCACTAGAGAGTCTGAAAAATCATTGCGTTGTATGATTGACAATATAACTACGAATTTAAGAGGTTTAAAGACTTTAGAACAACCGGTAGAACACTGGGATACCATAATAATCTATTTAGCCGTAAATAAACTAGATAATGTAACTTCTAGAAAGTGGGAGGAATATAAAAGTTTCTTAGGAGATGTACCGACCCTTGAGGAATTCTTTAAATTTTTACGCGATCGAGCTGACGTAATCGAATCTAGCAGGTCTTGCAAAATAAGTGGAAATAGTAAAAATGATAAGACCACGAATTTGGTTGCGTCTGCTCAAATTGGCGGTAATCGTCCCTCAAGTTGTGTCGTTTGTAATCAAGATCATCGCTTGTTTGAATGCACGAAGTTTATTTCTATGAGTTTGGCAGAAAGAAACGAAGTTATTTCAAAAAATAAATTGTGTCTTAATTGTTTTAAACCGGGTCATCGCGCTTATAATTGTAAATCATCTGGTTGTCAAACATGCAAGTATAAACATAATTCGCTGTTGCATAGAAGTAAACCTCAAACAGCAGATATTAATTTAAACTCAAGCAGCGGTGTGCATCAGGCGATAATCGAACCGGCAACGACTTCAATGCCCGCCGAGTCGATCACTGCGCCTAAGCAACATGTGTCCGCGCCTGCGCAGCTCGCAGCGGAACCGGTTTCCTTATCGACGATCGCCGCTAAACACGTACTTCTTTCAACCGCGCTAGTTAAAGTATTTAGCAAAATAGAAAATAAATATTATGTAGCACGTTTATTGTTAGATTCTGGTAGCCAAATATCGATAGTAACTGTAGATTTATGTAATAAGTTAGGGTTGTCGCACACAGGAACTAATCAAGCTTTGAATATTTATGGTATAGGAAATTGTAAGATACACGTAGCAAACAGCTACAAGTTAGTATTAAACTCAATGCATAACGACTTTTCGGTAGAAGTTAACTGCATGATCTTGCCAAAAATCACGAATAGGTTACCAAATGTAAAGGTAAATGTAAATGAGTTGAATATTCCGGATGACATATTCGTAGATTTGGCGGATAGTAGATTTTATGAAACTGCCGACGTCGATATATTGATAGGAGCCGATTTGTTTTGGGATTTAGTGACCGGTCAACAAGTAAAGTTAGGAAAGGGTCTTCCCACACTGCAGAATTCTAAGTTAGGTTGGCTTGTCACTGGTCCGGTGTATAGTAGAAATGCTCCACAATATGAAGTAACATGTAATTTAACTAGAAGTATTAGTGAACAATTAGAGAAATTTTGGAAAATTGAAGAAATATTAAATATCAATGAAAAACAGTATAGCACTGAAGAAGAATTTTGTGAAAAACATTTTGTAGAAAATACCTGTAGAATGAGTGACGGTAGGTTTTGTGTGAAGATGCCACTTCACACATCTCCGTCCATATTAGGCGACTCGTTGGGAACAGCAAAATCGCGTTTAATTAATTTAGAAAAAAGGTTTAAAAAACAACCTAGTGTAAGAAGTTCCTATACGGAGTTTATAAAGGAATATGAACTATTGAATCACTTGTCTGAGATATTTAAGCCTGCTTTTGCATATTATTTACCGCATCATCCAGTCATTCGCGAAAAAAGTGAGACGACAAAACTTCGCGTAGTGTTTAACGCGTCACAGAAATCAAGTAGTGGGTATTCGTTAAATGATATACAAATGGTAGGACCAGTGATTCAAGACGATTTATTTAGTATATTGCTCAGAATGAGGCAACATAAATTTGTCATGACGTCAGACATTGAAAAAATGTATAGGCAAATATTAATATCTGAAAGTCAAAGACATTTGCAAATGATAATATGGAGGGATAATGAGCACGAACCGTTTACGTATTTGAGGTTAAACACGGTTACCTACGGAACCGCGTCTGCCCCGTTTTTAAGTACTCGTTGTCTTTTGCAGTTATCAAACGATTGTGATGATTTAGAAATCAAGGAGATAATTAAGCGTGATTTTTTCATGGACGATTTAATTACCGGACATCAAACTGAGGAAGGGTTAAATCGAATTTGTAGAATTATTACTAAAACCTTAAGTGCAGCCGGATTTAGTTTACGAAAGTTTAGATCAAACGCTACTAAGTTATTTTGTGAAAACAAGTCAAATGAAGTACAATCAATAACGGAATTCAAAACGGTTACTAGCACTTTATGTTTAACTTGGTCCCCTCAGTCTGATGTATTCAAATTTTGTATACAAATAAAAAACGATCAAAAAATTACTAAGCGAAGTATATTATCTTCTATTGCAAAGATTTTTGATCCTTTAGGTCTTATAAGTATATTTGTAATTAAGGCTAAATTAATTTTACAGAAGTTGTGGCTATGTAAATATGGGTGGGACGACCCCGTAACTGAAGAAATACAAACTTTGTGGCATAACTTTATTAAAAACATGAATTCTCTTATCTGTGTTGAAGTACCTAGGCATGTCATGTGTGAAGACGCCGCACACATAGAAATTCATATTTTTTCGGATGCGTCTATGTGTGCATATGGGACGTGTGCCTATGTGCGCTCAATTAATCGGAATGGAGACATTCATGTACAATTACTCTGCGCTAAATCAAGTGTCGCTCCATTAAAAAGTCTAACGATTCCTAAACTCGAGTTGTGCGGCGCAGTATTGTCCGCCGAGTTGGGAAAAAGGGTGACTCACTCCTTGCGTTGTGATGTGGTTCGTTGTGTTTACTGGACAGACTCGATGATCGTGCTCGGGTGGTTGCGTACTGATCGCGCAGTTTCAAAACAATTAAAGGTGTTTGTTGCGAACAGAGTAATTAAAATAAAAAATTTAACAAAAGATAAAGAATGGCGATACGTACCAACCGATGTAAACCCAGCTGATTACATTTCACGAGGAGTAGATCAAATGAATGATTCAGTGCAGAAATTATGGTGGAGTGGGCCATCCTTTCTATCGTTATCAGAGACTGATTGGCCAAAGGTAGATAAGAATAAATTAAAAATTGTAAAATTACCAGAAGTGAAACTCGTAGGCACATTGGTAGCAAATGTAAATATTAAAAATTCTTTAATAGAATTTGAGCGTTATTCTAAGCTGAAGAGACTACAAAATACAATAGCCTACGTACTTAGATTTATTAAGAATTGTAGAATTAAGAATCGTGAAAATAGACTTACTTGTAGTTATTTAACTGTTGATGAACTAAATGATAGTATGTTTATCTTAGTTAAATTGTCGCAATTAAATTCATTTAGTAATGAATATCATCAGCTATTCACAAATAAGCCTCTAAGTAATACAAGTAAATTATTATCTCTTAGCCCGTTTTTGGATTCTGAACTTAAGGTAATGCGGGTAGGAGGTCGCATCCGTAATTCACCTCTTCCCTATGATAAAAGGCATCCCTTTCTTTTAGATTCCAATCATCGATTGTCAAAGCTTATTTTTGAGAACGAACACATTAAGTTATTTCACGGTGGATGTCAATTAATGGTATCAGCTGTTCGAGAAAAATATTGGGTCATTAATGCTCGTAAAATAGCTAGAAGCGTAGCTAATAGTTGTATAGTATGTAAGCGATTTAGATTTAAGTCAATAGTGCCCATTATGGGGAACTTACCCAAGCAGCGTTTGAATCCAGGGACACCTTTCGAAACTTCTGGAGTCGACTTAGCTGGGCCTTATCTCATAACTGATAGAAAGGGCCGCGGTTGTAAGATCAGTAAATGTTACATGTGTTTATTTGTTTGTTTTACAACTAAGGCTCTGCATTTAGAAGTTGTCAGTGACCTAAGTTCTGAAGCATTTTTATTGGCACTTAGGAGATTTATCTCGCGGCGTTCAAAACCTAGTACACTATATTGCGATAATGCGACAAACTTTTTAGGTGCTAGTAATGAACTTAATAAATTTTTATTAGTAAATAAAGGAGATATAAATAATTTCTGTTCAGATGAAGGTATGAAATTCGCTTTCATACCACCATATGCCCCAAATTTTGGAGGATTATGGGAAGCAGGGGTAAAATCTGCCAAATTTCATATCAAAAGAGTTTTAGGAAACAGGCACTTGACATTTGAAGAACTTTCCACATTATTTGTTCAAGTAGAAGCCATATTGAATTCCAGGCCTTTATTTCCCATGTCATCCGATCCTAATGATTTCCAACCCCTGACTCCTGGGCATTTTCTCGTCGGTAAACCACTGATAGCTCTTCCCTCTCCTGAATTGTCAAATATTAACTGCAATCGACTCCACAGATACGAACAGTTAGAACAGATGAGACAATGTTTCTGGATGAGATGGCAACATGATTACGTCACTGAGCTGCAGCATCGTACCAAATGGCGTAAAGCGGATATAAAATTACAAATTGGAGATATGGTCATTATCAAGGATAACAACTTGCCTCCCTTAAAATGGAAAATAGGACGAATCCAGGCCCTGCACTTGGGCAATGATGAAGTGGCCAGAGTAGCAGACGTGCGGACAGCGAATGGGATCGTTCGTCGTGCAGTAAATCGCTTGTGCCCTTTGATCGACACAGGCTTGAAGGTTTGAAGGAACAACCTTCAAGGGGGGAGGATGTTAACGCCTCACCCCGCGCGGGGGGTCGGCTCGGCCCCTACTCTGCGACCCTGCGCCTATATAAATGTGTGCGCCGGACCATTTATCGCGACCAACCACTAGTTTTGTATTCATTCCGCATAAGAGGAACAATCATTATTGTAAAAAAAACTTAAAAGTAATAAACGAGTAGTATTTTGGCATCCAGAGTTTATTTTCAGCTCCGCACACTTACCTGACACACCAAGTATAAGGTCTAGCCCTAGACAATAATTACGGACTATTAGAAAGAAAGAAAGAAAGAAAAATAGGTTTAGTTGTCACAGAAATACGTGCATACAAGGAGATAGCAGTAATCAGCAATATTAAACTAAATGGATCACACGGATGGAGTACACGGATACTAGTATAATTACGGATCCATTACTACACTAGGCACCTATTCTGCTGAATTTTCATTCTATGGTAGGTACCCAAATAAATCGAGAAATGAAACCGTTGTAAATGAAAAGCTAATTCCTAATTAGATTGGTATTTAGTATTGAGCGACCGCATTGGCAAATTGGTGGTTATTTCTAATCACATATTGTAACTAACCTAATTAGTATGCAAAGATAGCGGTCTGTGGTCACGTCGCTACGTCGATCGTATCATTTGATTTGTCACAAAATTCTCGTGACTTATCTGGTGGTAAGGGAGATTTTCTATGAACATCGTAATGAAGACATAATCTGTCAACCTTGATTGGTTGCTATAAAAGAGCTTATTTGTAGACCCAGGTCATCCTGGGTCAGATTATAGGATAATTTTTATACCGATAGTATATTCCCGTGGTATAATTTCTGACCACCACGTGAGCGAAGCGGGGAAAAGCTATGATTCATAAACTATGGCATTATTAACGATCAGAAAAGCAGAAAAATAATTAATTGTAGATTGGAAAAAATGTAATAGAACAAATTACATAATATTCCTGTTTCCTAAACAAAATCAAGGTGGCTGAACAGATAACTTAATTCCAAAGCACATTTTCTCCCATCCACAAACTGGCCGCGGTAACCGCCACTTAATTTTCGATGCAGCTGTGAATTAGCCACGACCAGCTGAAATACTAATTTAAAGCCACTTAAAAAGGGTAATGACCCCATTTTCTTAGCGGAATCTCTTCAGATTATTCGCTGAACATCTGAAACGGTTACCCGGCTAAATATTACAATTTCCCAAATTATGTTTCGTAAACTAACTAAATTTCCAAAACTTCCGCGCTTTAGGTGACAACTTTATTCTAAGTTGTAAATTGATTATCTACCTGTTCCCAAAGTTATTTGATATAATAATTAGTTGTTATTATTTTCGTATTGAATATAATTTGTTTGAGTTTGCTTTGAATAAATAGGATTAATTTAGGTACGATGTTATTTGTGGATTTGCACACCCTTTTAAAATATGAAAATATAGTTAATATTTGTTCGGCTTCCGTTGGTTTTGTAAGAGTCAACTAGACGATTATGTGACGGCCTGAGGCCAGTATCTTGCTTGAGCGCTTGTCACAGTTTCCCACATATACCAAACTTGACTAAACCGTTAGATAGCTAGATTCGTGGTTCTTTACATTACATCACACTCATTCCATTCAATTCACTACATAGCTTGTGCGGGTTAAATATGTTCAGGATAACCTTTTTCTGCCTTTTTTTGCGGTTCGCACGGCTTTATTTATAATTGAATAGATATTTATTTTCACTACGCTTCTGAGACTTGCTTATTTTTTCAGGAATATAGCGCTAAGTCCGTGGCAGAGCTTTATCTCACGTTTGACAGATAAACTATTTATCTTACGGAATCTGACTGGTACAGAAAGGCGGTACCTATTTTTTTCCAAGCCAATATATTGTTACAGCGTAATATTGTTAGGCATGATTTGTATTTTAATTTATCTTATATCTAGCGAACCGCTCCTGCTTCGCACGGTTTTTACGACTTGACAAAACCACGATTATTAACGTTTATATACATATAAACCTTCCAGAATAAATTCTCTAAGGGATGGTGAAAATCTCATTAAAATCTATTGCGTTGTTTAGTAGAATAACACGGATATACAGACAAGCACGAAAAGCGACTTTAATTTATAATATTTATAGATATACTGTTCGCCATAATCAGCAACTAGGTTAAAAAAAAATCAAGTAATAAAAACTAAAACCCAACTACGACTTAAAAGGTATAAACAAGACACCAAAGACAGACAAATTAAAAATCCGGAGTCACACGTGTTAGGGCATAAATCGAACAGATTACGTGTGACTCCGGATTTTTAATTTGTGCTCATGTGTGTAGCCCTTTCATTTGATACCCAACATGGTACGATTAAACCATTTTTTTTTTAAGTTCCTTACTTTAGGTCCTCTAGAGGGCGGGGGGGTTTTAATTTAATGTGACTTCACATAGCCTATAACCAGCGGACAATCACGACGCTTCTAACGATACCTCATTTGTCAAATTGTGATAAGTGGTTTGGAAGATAGGAGGGAACAGATGAACATACATACATACATACATACATACCGGTCAAAATCATAACCCTCCTTTTTTCTTCGCCGTAGTCGGGTAATAAAACTAAGTGTCGTCAAGCCACTGAAAGTAAAAACAAAACAAATGAAAGCTATGAAGGTATTCAACATTCGAATACAACAAAATGTTTGAAAATAAAATAAAATCAAAAAGCATGAAAAACGCTATGACCTCAAACGTCGGCTTTTTTACTGGCTACGTTTAGGTGAACAACAAAATATTCGTTTATACCCAAATATTGGGGAAAAACCAGCTAGAAATATGTTTTGGAAAACAAATGGTTTCCTTTATTTTAAAACAAGGACCAATGCCAATAATTACACATCAAATGGTAGTATACCAGCAGCTTTTCTAATACATTATTTAAATCTTGATAAAATAATAATAACCAAGTCACTACCTAAGGCTTTTTTGCAAAGACTAAAATTATTACGTATGTTCCTACTAAGTCAATATTTTCTATTGACTTAGTAGGAACATACGTAATAATTTTAGTCTTTGCAAAAAAGCAAAACATTTCCAAGTAGGCATTTCTCCGAACCACTCATCGGAAAAAAGACTTGTAGGAAGATTAGGCATGTCACATGCAAACACACACGCATACACGCGCCCGCGCCTCCCGCGCCCCGCGCCCCGCGCCTCGCGGTCGTCCGTACCCGCTCCGCGCCCGGCAGTCCGGCTCGCATCACGCCCGCAAACGTCACGATTTTGCTCTGTCTCGGTGTCACTCGAATTTTAACTTATAAGTATTACTATATTTTTTTTGTATCGGTAAATGATTATAACATTCAGTGATAAAAACTTTATTTTATTTCATTCGCCCTACAAACTGGCGCCCAACGTGGGGCGCGTACGTAACCGACGCGACGCGAACTCAAATTCATACTTACAAAGTAACGGTTTTCTCAGTGGACGCTACGAACTCAGTGCTCATCGTAACGTTATAAATAGTGTTTCCTCGTGTTAAGTTGACTATAATTGTGAAATAATGCCTCGCCGCAAAAGTAGAGGTAACGATGACGACACCATGAGTGGCGCGCCGGCGTCCCCGACGCCCGCGCCGCTATCGGAAGGGACGCTTACGTCGTTTCTGGAGGCGTTCGCCAAGGCTCAAGCGGAATCGAACCGACAACTGGTTCAGAGCCTGCTGGCTACGTCGGCAGCCAACGTCGCAGCATCACCGTCTCCATCGCCTGCACCAACGAAACACGGAAACTTCGCGCGCTGTACGGCGAGATTCAATGGATCACGCCAGGACTCAGAGGCCTTCGAAGCATTCGTCGACTCTATCGTGATATACAAGGAGTGTACATCGATCAGCGACGAACATGCGCTTCGCGGTCTACCCATGCTCCTGGAAGGGGAGGCTGCTGTGTGGTTCCGTGGTGTTAAATCATCAGTGACGTCATGGGAAGACGCGCTGCAAAGATTACGCGCCATGTACGGTGTATCCCGACCACCGCACAAGCTATTCCGCGATATATTTGCCGCGGAACAAACAGAAGAAGAACGCACGGAGGTCTTCGTTGCTCGCCTCCGCGCGCATATCGCCAAACTTCCATACATCGTGGAAAATGATATGGAAGTCGACATGATTTACGGGTTACTACATAAACGTATAAGGAAACGTTTAACCCGTGAAACCGTCTCCAACCTAGATACGTTGGTTGAGAAGGCGCGAAACATCGAGGAGTCGCTGTCCGAAGTGTCGAACGACGCGCGCGGCCGCGCCGCTAGCGCGCATGCGCCGCACGCGCCGCCACCGCAGCCCCGGCCTGCGCCGCCCGCGCCACCCGCGCAGCCCGCGCGCGCCCCGGCGTCCTCCGCGACGTGTTCACCGGGGGACATACCTACTGGTTCGTCGAGCGCTACGAGTAGTGCTTCGCCCCCGCCGACTGTGGTAAACAATAACAATTCGTCTGAAAAAGGTAAACGACTATTTTGTGTTTATTGCCGTAAAGTCGGACACACTCGCGACTCCTGTAAAAATATTAAAGATAAAAGTGATAAAACCGATAAAGGTTCAGTGAAGTGTTATGGTTGTGGAGCTAACGGTGTAATACGATCTAATTGCCCTAAATGTTCCGTAAATAGTACTAAGGAATCATTTTCTGTACTAGATATTAACATGTTAGACTCTGATAAGAATTTTTATAACACTGATAGCTGTAATGTTGTTTCACACAAATCTGATGTAAACAATTTATGTAACGTGTCTCAATCTAATTATTTATGTAATTGTAAGTGTGTTAGCGAATGTGATGCATTGCCGAGTCGAATAGGTAACCTGTCCGCGTCGAACTTATGTACCGACGGTCGCCCGATACTCGATATTGAGATAGGCGGTTATCGTGGTACGGGGTTAGTTGATACGGCTGCCAAACGTAGTGTAGCCGGTTCGAAACTTTATGCACTACTTCTTAAACAAAACTATTCGTTTCGTAGTTGTTTTATGACCGTAAAATTAGCCGACGGTATAGTGCGGGACCTTAAAGTTTTACTCGTGGATGTTGACGTATTATTTAGGGGGTCGGCAGTACCCATCACTTTTGTTATTTTTCCGAATTCAGTAAATAATGACACGTTGCTCGGTATTGATTTCTTACGTAAAGTAGGTATTGTTATAAATATGTCGAACAATACTTGGTTCACAGCTGATCGGCCTCAGGTCATTCACCCCTTGCGGTGTGAGACCTCACGTGACGTCGTAGGGTGCGCTTCCGCGGATGTCTTACGTAATAATGAGGGTTCGATGCTGTCAATTTCAGAGAAGAATTGTCTCGCTCAGCTGCTTCAGGAGTATGGAGATATCTTCGCAGAAGGGGGAGAACCGACATCGTTTGCTGAGCATCGCATCGATTGCGGTGATCACCCGCCGATTGCAGTGCCGCCGTATCGACTCACGCCCGCTAAGAAAGCCATCATGGAGGCGGAGATAGAGAAGATGCTGCGCGAAGGTATCATCACGGAGTGTGAATCTCCGTGGGCAGCACCAGCTCTTCTGGTACCGAAGAAGGATGGTACTTACCGGTTCTGCGTGGACTATCGCAAGTTGAACGCCGTCACTAAGAGTGACTCGTACCCGCTTCCGGTGATCGATGACCTCCTGCAGTACACTGGTAAGAGCTGTTTTATGAGCACTATTGACCTTCGATCTGGTTACTGGCAGGTCAGAGTAAGACCTGAAGACCAGGATAAGACTGCCTTTGTTTCTCCGTTTGGGCTTCATAAATTTACGCGCATGCCGTTTGGTCTGAGGAATGCGCCCGCAACCTTTCAACGTTTGATAGACCGATTTCGATCTGCATCATCGCTTAAGCGGGTGACTCTCCTCGGGTACATTGATGATTTGATATTGATATCCGGATCATTTCACCAGCATATTCAGGACTTACGTGCGGTATTTGACCGCTTACGTGTCTTTAACCTCCACGCAAATCGCGATAAGTGCACATTTGCTCGAGAGAGTGTGAAGTACCTGGGGCATATTATCACCTCTGAAGGAGTGACCCCGGACCCGGATAAGGTTGCTGCGATATTAGATATGAAGGAACCAGCTAATGTTAAGCATCTAAAATCCTTTCTGCAGAGTTGCTCGTGGTTCCGGAAATTTATGCCGAACTTCTCTCAAGTTGCGCAACCACTGACTATGCTGACGCGCAAGGATCAGTCCTGGTTGTGGGGTGAAGAACAGGCTAAGGCATTTACAGAACTAAAAGGATTACTTACCTCACCTCCGATTCTTATTCAGCCAGACTATAATGTGCCATTCATTCTCAGGACTGATGCCAGCAATTACGCACTGGGTGCGGCTCTACTCCAGGGGGAGTCGCCGCGAGAAGAGAAACCCATCGCGTACGCCAGTCGCCTGCTTACCTCGGCGGAGCGGAACTACTCTACCACCGAGCGCGAGGCGTTGGCAGTTGTCTGGGCAGTCGAGAAGTATCGTGGGTACATCGATGGCCATCCTGTACGTGTCGGCAGCGACCACCAGCCCCTGAAGTGGCTACTCACCTTGAAGTCGCCTGCCGGTCGTCTCGTACGATGGGCTATGAAACTCCAGTCCTTTGATCTGCAAGTCGACTACACTCCCGGGAAAACGAATGTCGTTGCTGATTCGCTCAGTCGTCCGCCATGTGAGGAGGAGGCTCGCGATTCCTGTGGAGTCAGCACGGTGCTTGTCGACCCGCCGCACTGGGATGCTGCTACTCTTCGTGAAGACCAGCTCGCAGACCCCGAAGTGGCGAAGATCATCAAAGCTCTGGAAGGCAAGGACGAATTAGAACTTACCCGTTGGACGGAGAGAGGATATCATACGTGTAGAGGTGTACTATACCGTTACACTGAGGCAGAGACAGAAGAACCGCAGCTCGTCATTCCTGAAAACCGACGAAAACAGGTACTGGTTGAATGTCACGACTCTGCTACTTCAGGTCACGGCGGTTTAGACAGGACCCTGCACCGTATAAGTCAGAGATTTTATTTTCCCGGTATGCGACGTTACGTAGCAGAGTACTTGAAGACCTGCATCGAATGCCAGCGCTACAAAGCTTCCAACGAGAAACCAGCGGGACTGTTACAGACTCCAGTTCCTGCTCAGCGTTTTGAAGTCTTGGCTGTCGATCTCTTTGGGCCGCTTCCCAAAGGAGCTAATGGAGAGAGATGGGTGTTGATCGTTGAAGACACAGCCAGCAAATGGGTTGAGCTGTTCGCCCTCTCCGAAGCCACAGCTGACGCATGCGCAAAGGTACTAATTGAGGAGGTTTTCTTACGCTTCGGTGTTCCTCGACGTCTCATTTCAGATAACGGTGTGCAATTTGTTGCCGATGTCATGCAACATGCAATGTTCACGCTTGGTGTGAAGCAGAGTCTCGTTCCTCTCTACCATCCAGAGGCCAACCCAGTTGAGCGTAAAAATCGCGACCTCAAGACTCAGTTGGCAATCTTGGTAGAAGGACACCATCAGCAGTGGCCAGAAGTACTGCCATTCATCCGCTTTGCGTTGAACACATCACTGACTAAGGCAACTCAACAGACTCCAGCTTACTTAACATTTGCTCGTGAACTCCGCTCACCTATTGCAGTACAGAGCGATCTTCGTGCTGTCATAGAGGCTGAAAACTATGTTCCACAGATTACGCCGTATCTGCTGAAGCTTGCGGAGACACTCAGCAACAGCAAGGAGTGCATTGAACATCAGCAGGACCTTCGTAAGGCTGCGAAAGACAAGACTCGAAAGGCTGACGAACTGGCTGTCGGTGATCTTGTCCTGATGAAGTCGCACGTCCTCAGTAATGCTGCTAAGGGTGTCAGCTCCAAGCTCATGCCTAAGAGGGATGGCCCTTACCTGGTACAGAAGAAGGTTAGTCCAACTACTTACCTCTTAACGTTCCCTGGTTCACCGGATGAAGTCATCGGTAAATATCACATTTGCGACTTAAGGAGGTATCATTCTCGAGATGGTGAATGCCCTGAGGTTCCGCAGCCTGTTGCTCCTAAACGTTCCCGTGGTAGGCCGCGTAAGCAACGTGTCATAGTTGATGTTTGACCACCTGTGGGGGCACTCGGTTGGTCAAAAGGGGGAGTATGTAGGAAGATTAGGCATGTCACATGCAAACACACACGCATACACGCGCCCGCGCCTCCCGCGCCCCGCGCCCCGCGCCTCGCGGTCGTCCGTACCCGCTCCGCGCCCGGCAGTCCGGCTCGCATCACGCCCGCAAACGTCACGATTTTGCTCTGTCTCGGTGTCACTCGAATTTTAACTTATAAGTATTACTATATTTTTTTTGTATCGGTAAATGATTATAACATTCAGTGATAAAAACTTTATTTTATTTCATTCGCCCTACAGACTACTAATGTTTTTCTCATTCTGCCTAAAATAAAATCCCAAACCTACCGAACACTAAAAGCTAAATTTGCAATAAACACATTTTTCATTTTAAAACATTTTTAACAAAGTTCGAACCTACTGAATACAAATCCGGCCTGACTGGCAAACATAGGCCTTATGTGTACCTATGGAAAGTGTGCCTAATGAATTGCTTTGTCTAAACGTTGGAACAACTTTTATCTGAACATTGACGTACATTTAGAGAAATCTATTCTAATTTATAGAGAACTGTATACTGAGGCACAAAGATATGGCGAAATAACGAGGTAGGTACTCTCGTGCTCCTTATTTGAGACATTCTAGGAAAACTATTCAATAGGAGGTGCTGTATACAGCCAAAATGTTGTATTTCCGTGGTTTGTATTCCTAGAAATAAATAATAAATTGACATTACTCACAGCTTAAAGCACGTAACACATATCACCGTATTTCATGGCACATATCAGTAAAGTAAGTAAAAAATATGACACAAGGTTTTCTTATGTATGTCCTAGGTAAAATTGTTGATCCTGCTAGGGTTGCGGGAAAGTCCGAAAGGGATACCGGCGTCCTTGACAACCGGCAACTAAAGGAACACGGGTGTGTTTAAGTCAGTAAAAGTCTGACACGCCCTCCCGCTCCGCCCAGAGCGAGAGAAGTCATTTGAAGATTACCCAACATTAAAAAAAAAATGTTGATAGAAGCTATTGGATGCCACTGCATCTGTTCGAGTATACGCCCGGTTTCGTCATCATCTGGGTGCCGAGACTAAACGATATACAGTGATTAATGACTGCAGTCACCACAAAACTTCTTCTCTTTCTCCTCATGTGCGATACTTCCACATACTACTACACTAGTAATATACTAGAAGACAAGCTAATAATTTAGGTACGTATCCACTAGTTTAGCCATTTACGCCACTAGGGCAGAAAACACAGATAAGGAAGAAAACGATACAAGAAGTGCAAATTACCGCGGTGCCGAATACAATATTCGAGACCACAGGGAAATCTAGAACTGTCTAGAGTAATAACATTTATATTATAGTTAAACTAACAACTGTAACGGCTGTACACATTCTAAGTAAGCAAGATTCAGGTATGTAAGCAAAACTTTAACATAGCAAACGAACTTTCCTGTACTCAAATTACACCATAAACTTGTTGCCATGCCAACTACAGGATAGAAAGAGACAACACGATGTCAAAGGCTTTCGAATTGAACCTTTCGTAAAAGGCCATTAGTCAAACCGAGCTTTTAAACTGTGTAAATGACGTGATTTATATCGTGGACGCTGATTTTTACTCTTTTTACTTTCAACGTCTATTTTGAAATGTTGCGCACATTCCATTTGGCCGTGAAAGCAAGTAAAATGAAAAAGCCACTCAAGTATAAATGCCTTTACTTGGGACGTCGGGTCTATATGAAATAAATGGTAAAGCTTAGGGTGTGCAGCTTAATATAGTCAAAAACTTGACTTACTTTGTATGAGGTGTAAAAAGTATTGTAACTTTCTTTGCTGTATCAAGTACCATAAGAGATTTTGTGTAGTTTCTCAGAAGAAAAAGGCATTTTGACATTAAATATTTTTGAAATAATATTTGCAATTTTAAAGAATTTCTGAAACAGTGCGTGGTATAAATTTCGACATCAGGTCAAAAACATATTTGAATAATCATTTTAGTTTAAAAATTTTCAAGCTACTTTAGTTCAAACAGCATAATATATTATTTTCGTTAAAACATGTTAAAAATATTTATTGTATTGCAATAGTTTTCGGCTTTGACAGCTGCCACGCTCGACGTGACATCGACAAAGTGAAATAAAAAATTTGGAACGCTGAAAAAAACTAAAATGCTCGCCAGTGTACAAAAATAATACGATGAAAGCGGATTATTTCCGTACGAACCACCGCACCGGTCACAATCCAATTTCCTAAGTTTTGGAACGCGACATCTGTCTGCCACAACAATGTGTATGAAAAATGCTGAATCTTTTCTATGAATAAGTAACCTCATCATCTATTTATCGGAACGTGAAAGTCCAATTTTATCGGAGAATATTAAAAAAACCACCATGCATGGCAAACGTATTGGTGATCATTGTATGTGTAAAGAATAATGTCGTAATACATACCTATCCTCTTTGGGTAATTTGCATCTTTAGAAAGTAAGGAAAGTAATCATAATCACATCCCAACAGCAAACATTTATTTCAACCAAATACGAGTATAAACATTTTCCACTGAACCATTTTGCATCTAACTGAATATCAATATTTGTATGCAGTGACTTTCATCTGACCTCTACAATTTCAGTCAATAAGTTACCAGTAGTAAACCTCATTTTCTTAGAAGACACGGTCTTTAGTTGGTTGATAGGACTCTTATTATGTAGCAATATGTACCTAACTGCATTATCACATCGCTCTACCCTGATAGAATTGTATCTGACGTCGATAAGGAGTGATGTATCGCCTGAACGCGTTGCCAGCGAAGCGTCTTAGTCTAGAACGTCCTCAGTCATCGGTCGTACAAGTAGAGATCCTAGAATATTGTGTCCTAGATCTTAGAATCGACCGATGAATCCCACAATACATTGATAAAGTACAATAAGCTTAGTGGAGCGTAGACGTTCTTATAATAGAGTGGTTTCTATTCATTATATTTACTCATAAGAGAAGCTAGTGTAGGTACCATTTACCTTCAATTTTGTCCCTAATAACTTCCAAAAGAAACTGATTTTAAAATATTTATGTACACATACATATTATTATAAATTAAAGTCTCTTTTTCTTTAAAGTCGTCTGCCTGTGTGACCTCGTTGTTCTTCTAAACTCCGCAACGAATTCTGATCATTATTTAGAGAATTTATTCCGGAAAGCTTATGTGTACATTACATTCATATTAATATTATATAATAAATAATAAAGAAATCTCCATTTTTTGGCATGTAAAAACCCTGCGAAACAGGAGCAGTCGTCCTAAGCCAACTGCACCTAATAATAATGTAATCTACTCAGTCCTACATTCCTTAAACGACAAAATTCGAAAGATAATTCAAATTAATTACACTAATAAATTCTACGATCATATCATACCATAAATAAAATTGTGATCGAAATCGGTAAAGTTTAATTAGAAGGGCGTAATAATTCATTATAAGCACCTCAACTGGTAATACTTGATCGGTATCATAAACACCTGACACTAGGAATATTAATGTTTTGTTTACCTAGTTCGCGTCTACTTAACAAATTATCAAATAATATATTTTTCCCAACCCTACTTTCAGGGTGTTGAAAAACTTCTAAGGAAACCTAGAACAAAATTCGAAGACATCTTCACACCAGGCTCACTTCCTTCCGCCGCAGGAAGCGTCGGGACTCCCAGGCGGATTCCCGGCCACCGTAGGTGCGGGCTCGCGGACGGTTAGTAATGGGTAGCGCGTTGTGTTCCACGCGTACCTCAAAGAGATGTCAGCACTACTGAAGGCGACCGCGACCGCAAGGGCCGATGCCTGCCGGGGTCGTGGGAAAGTCAGAAAGGGATACCGAGGCCTCTGGCACATTACAAGCAACTGAAGGAACACGGATGGGTTTTAGTCAGTAAGAGTATGACACGCCCTTCCACTCCGACCAGAGCGGGAGAAGTTATTTGATAATAACCGACACAAAAAAAAAACAGTCCTCTTCCTTACTCACTTCACTGAAAAAACCGGGTACATTGTAATTATAATAGTTATGTTTTATGTTATACTTTCAAGGTGTTCTTATTTACAATATATGTGTAAATAAAATATAAAACTGTGACGATCCATTTTTATAGTATCATACGAAATTCAGTTTCCCTAAAACTGTCAGGAACAATAAAATCATGATTGTTTATCGCGCAACACCATTCTGATAAAAATATTTATTGTTTGCGCGACGTAAAGCGAATGCGGGTGGTGCTGTGTGCTTTATTTTTTTAATCTCCAATATTTTACGAACAAAGAGTATGAAAAATATTGATAGCGAACAGTGCGTCAAATTCGAAACGTATTTACATGTTGGACATTTTATTATATCTGTCACGTTATCTTATTTAGCCTTAGTGCCGCTATAGACACGTAAAGGTAGTGTTTTTTTATGATGCAAGCTTTTCTGGCAATCCCGTTTGATGAATTGAATACCCCTCTGAGATTTTGCGTCGTCATGTAAATAGCGACCATAATATCTGAGAATAGAACCATATTAGATACGCATTTCATACACGTGCCAATAATACCGCTTACGCGCTTGTGGGTAGAGCATCAAAGTAGTTTGAAAGACCATAATATTTTCTAAGAAAGTGTGATAATACCGTAATAGGGAAGTTGTCGTTTATTACGGCGAACATGAAAGAATCTTCAAAAGATAAAAATATAGTCGTTTAAATATGATTTCGTATTTTCATTCCATTTTTAGCATGACCGCTACGGCTGAATCCTCTCAAACACAAAACAATCTATAACCAATCAAGTAATTTTAAAGTTTTAATTAAAAGCAACAAAAGACAAAACAAAGTTAAATTTCCTTCGCTTGTTTTCATTTAATTTATTTAGTAATTCATTATGATAACCTCGTCGACGGGTCGGAAGGTTTACAAAACACGATTGTTTCCATCTTCTAGTTTCAATCAATCTTAGCTTATAAAGCCACTAATCTGATTAACAAGAATTTTACAGCGAAATAAATCAAGGAGAAAGCCCGAGAATATAATTTATTAGATTATGCTGTAGACAGACAAGGCACAGCCACTAACTGTTCATCCGACTAGCTGCGCCTCACGGTTTCAGCCGCTTATGTGTCGATCCCGTGGGAATATCAGGATAAAGCCTAGGACCTTCTTCAGGTCATGGTATATCCATGTGCCAAATTTCATCCAAATCCGTTCAGTCGTCTTAGCGTGAAAGCGTAATAAACAAACCAACTCACTTTCAAATTTATAATATTACTAGCTTCCGCCCGCGGCTTCGCCCGCGTGGTATGTCAATAAAAAGTAGCCTATGTCCTTCCTCGGGATGCCATCTATCTCTTTGCCAAATTTTGTCGAAATCCGTTCAGTGGTTTAGGCGTGAAAAGGTAAGATACAGACAAACAGACAGACAGACTGAGTTACTTTCGAATTTATAATATTAGTATGGATAAATACACTAGCTTCCGCCCGCGGCTTCGCGCGCGAGATATGTAGATAAAAGTACCCTATGTCCTTACCCGGGATGCTATCTATCTCTTTGCCAAATGTCGAAGTCCGTTCAGTGGTTAAGGCGTGAAAAGGTAACATACAGACAAACAGACAGACAGACAGAGTTACTTTCGAATTGATAATATTACTATGGATAGTTAGGACCTTATGAAACAATGCAACAAATCCATAAAAAATATGACATTATCTAGAATTTCCACGCTACCATAATTCACTTGTATAGTTTAATGAATGTGCCTCTCACAATCTACATAGCAAATTCACGCAGGTGATTATGAATTAGGTGTTCCAGTCAAAAGTTCCGACGAAGTTCTGTAATAAACTCGAACGCCAGAAGGCTTATGTCGCATAATCTTCGCGGGAGCAAATTAAATTTAACACCATCCGAGACTACCTATGTAATCTTTAATCAGAAGCAGCCGTTAAGTCTCAGACGCACCTCGCGATGTTCATCGCTTATTCAAGAGAACCATTCTTATAATGAAATTTCCCCTTTAATAGTCCGCGGAATTGAGACAGGGTGAAACTGCGAAATCTTCGCTAATGGTACGGAACCACGTAACTTAATGGTACGCGGGTGTGCACTCGGCCGGAACTTAAACTCGCGCTCCTATATACGAATTCCGCGTAAAGTGCCCGCGAATTCCCAAATATCTACGCTCCCGATAAAAACCTCAAGTTCTTTGGAAATAAAATTGAACGGATACCGTTTAGTGCTAATGTTCAGGCGTCAGAGAAATCAGCGGCGTTTTTCGTCCTTTTTCCAGCGAATAAGCCGCGCTTAGTAATGTTCATCGGCGTTTTAGGCAAGGTAATATTTTACAGTCATTTATTCTAGAGGTAAATAAGACCTCTCGTCTGACTTGACGTGTAAAATGTTGAAGGAATTTTAAAGCACCCGGCGCCCTTCAAGATTTTATTTTGCATGCAGTAAAGTGACTTTGATATTATTAAACTTAATTTATTCTTGTGAGACATTTATTAGGAAGGCACGCTATTTTGAAGCAGGTGCTGTTCTACTGTTGAAAGCTAAATCATTAAGTTTTCAGAAGTTTTTAGTTTAGAGTTGCGAATGTTTAAGTCATACGGGCCCTGGACGCAGTGAACTTGATCCAAGTAGTGTGTACCTACCTAAACCAAAAAAAACTATATAAGCCTGTCTCATAAACTCTATCAATCCGCAACTTAAACTTTACCACGAAGTATTTGACATCTGACTTAACATTACATCATGATTACTTGTTCCCTGTAGGATAAGTGACAACCCTGATTGACGATCACGAAGGTACAAGATGACTTGTACTATGATAGTGTCGACTTAGTAACAAGTCATTTGTCTTGTACAATGATGTTTTAAATTAATGATACTGAATATTTTTAAGGGCAGATTAATAACAGCCACACGGGTCGATCCATCAGGTTAAGCTACGCTTGCCGGGGTTGGTCCGTGGATAGGTGAACATCTTTACATACCGAGACTCCTTGTTGCCTGGGAAAGCAAGTTAAGTCCCAGCTGTCATTCGTGAATCTTTGACAGGCATTACGGGTCGTCAGAAGCCCGAAAGTCTGACAACCAATTTTACCAAGGGGTATCGTAATAATCCAGTTACTGGGTTAAACAGGCAGTCGCTCCATGTAAAATATTGGTATTCAGCTGCATCCGGTTTGACTGGAAGCCTATCCCGATATAGTTTGGAAAATGCTAGGCAGATAGTTTTTCCAACGTCAGACTTTTTTATCCATGAAATAAAATTGACGTATGATAATTTTTGTATGGAAAAACTGTCAAAAATACAAAATTATTCGTTAGATATAGATATCTGGCGCTGGAAATCAGCCCTTTAGATACCTATAGATTTAGAATCTATTTATTAAATCAAAAATGTTAAATACCTAGTTTAGGGTGTCCAAATAATTCGCAAGTTGCAAACTTTCAAAAATGTACAGTAGCCTGCGTTCTTACAAGCATGCGGACCTCGCATGCGGACCTCGCATGCTGAAACCAACCGGGAGCCAACTGTCCCGTGAGACTAGTCCCTTAGGCAACAATCACTGTAAAGCAATATCAATTATACTCAGACATTCATGTAATTGACTATCGCTAATTAGTACATAATTGAAACTATCACTCATCAAATAAATCAACAGGCTTAATTAACATGTTAGTAACATTCTCGGATTAATAATTATATGTTTTAATTTATGCCTTTGTGTTGTTTGACACTTAGGCAGAAATTTAAGACCTCTCATTATTAATTCTGTTTATTCAATTAGTGTTTATACTCAGAATAATCTGTTGGCCTTAATTATATCCGAATAGTGGTCTGCCTTTGACAAGCTTAAAAAAATTTCATGAAAAATATTTATAAATAGTAAGCATTAAATTGAAATTAAATAAATTATAGAAGATTGGAGTTCTACAGCGTTGGTCTTGACACACACTGAAACGGTCAACATTCACTTACACTATGCATGACTCTATGTGCTATGATCATTATTACCGAAAACAACAGTTTAAAATGGCGATATTTCCGGGAAAGAATGCAGGAAAATATTTGAAAATGGCTAAGCCTTTTCATTCCTCGACAGTAGGTACGTTATTATTGTACGTAAAGCCGGTGAGGCAACGGGGATATCCAGTTCCTTATAAATCTGTAAGACAATGAAGGAAACGCCAGATGGAAACCCGGAACAATAAGTCAAAGGTCGAAAACGAAGTGCGACGTTATTTCATAACGGACCGCCTTACATTTTACGATGAACCCTGGGTCACGTTTTTCACAAAATATTGAAAATACAATGAAGACTGAAGCGATTCAGAAAAGGCAAACCATATTCCACTTACGAACAACCAAACATATAAAAATACATAAAAATAATTTCACACGACATTTTTTTGAACGAAACTCCATAGCACGGCCATTAGCATAGAAATTAATGTTTGTAATAGAGAGAGCACTAAACTTAATCAATGAAAAATATCGATATGAGGTGGAACGGAAGCCAATTTTCTCGTGGAAAGGAAATTGGTGTTGTTGTGGCTGGCCAGGCCAATCAATAGTGACCTGCAGGCGGCGCCTTTTGTTTAGGGAATGCCAATTTACATGACCACCAGTAGGTAGTTTGGTAATTCTACAATATTCACAAAACTGCGAAAATCGATTGTAGGTTTGTGCAATCGGTTCTTATGCTTTAAGCAGACTGACCAAAATCAGCTGTTACGCACAGCTAGTCTTGTTGCAAAAAGACTAAAGTATATTTTTTTAAATCTCGGTTCTTCATCTTTCTCCTCGTGTGTTTCGTGTTTTGTTCACTATTTGTTTCTTAAATGATTTTTAACAAAAAAACAACATATAATTATAACTCTTTAGACATGTTTGTCAAATTAGAAGCGTTTACAAAATTATAAAAAATTACGGTAGTTTATGATAATATTCATGTTGTCCTTAATGTAAATACCATGTAACATCTTACTGACCAAGTATTTACTTAACAAAATCTATGTCATGGAGCTCGCGCCGCGTACAAAGTAAGTAGCTACAGATATTCCATAGGTGCCTACTATTAATCAATGATAGTTTTTTTAATCAGTTACGGATAACACACAGGATATTTCAGGTAACAAAAAAGACAGCATCACATCACGCCTGCAGACAATAACAATGTGTACTTTACTTTTGTATTACTTATGTGTTAACAATACATAAGTAATATTAATCTGTAACATAATATTATATTTTTCATAGCATCTTTATATTAGCATATTTTTTATTATTATTATTTACCTCGGCTGCAAATGTTTATCAGCTTGTCTCGTAAGAAATATGCAATATATAGTTATTCCGCTCACGTCTGTGATGTTGGCACGGTGCACCCACAGATGTTGGTAACGTTTTTAACATTTTAATGTTGTGGTAAACTCAGCTTGCACTGAATAAAATGCATGTGTTGGTTTCTTAGGAAAGTGAAGTTAAAAGAGTCACTTCCTAAACTTTTACCATACCATTTTAAAATATGTTGAAATGTGAACTGCTTATAACTTCGTAGTACCGACCTACCAATAAAACAAAAATCTTAGACATCTTCATGAAGATGGCAAAGATTTTTTAGGGTTGAGCCTTATACTACATTGGTGCAAGTAATTTGTATGAAAGCAGATCAATCTAAAAATGCAAAACGTAAAAAAATCAATCAATCTGCCTAGCCTTTTCCCAACTATATTGGGGTCGGCTTCCGGTCTAACCAGATGCAGCTGAATATCAGTATTTTACATGGAGCGACTGCCTATCTGACCTCCACAACCCAGTAACTGAGCAATACGATACCCCATGGTAAGACTGGTTGTCAGAGTTTCGGGCTTCTGACGACCCGTAACGACTGTCAAAGATCCACGAATGACAGCTGGGACTAACGGCTTAACGTGCTGTCCGAGACACGGAAGAGTCTCGGTATGTAAAGATCCCATCCACGGACCAACCGGCAAACGTTTAACCTGATGGACCCGTGCCACGGGTCACGGGTCTTAGCCACGAGCTCCTCATAACGTTGTACAATTATATAGCCAATAAAATCCGTAAGCCATAACAAAATATAGGCCCCGCCAAGTAAAAAGAACGCTGACCGTTTACCTGCGCACTGACTGATTTATCGATTCCAGCCTATTCCAAAGTACTAAGTAGCTAGTAAAGTACCTATTATGATTCTACAATTAAAAAAGTACACTTATATTGTAAAACAATAGCCCTAGTACTGTAGGACGCGACTGTACCCTTGTGCAGAGACACAAGCCTTGCACTGTCACTCAGCGTTCTTTTTCTGTGATGACAGCTATACAATCTCCTTTTCTTCAATTTCTGTAAAGTTAAATGTAACTTTCGTCTCTAGAAGGTCTCTCTTATGGATAGAAAACATACCTTAGATAGGTACCTACATTGATTACTTTCTCAGCAATAGCTATTCCTACTCAAATCGTACCTACAGTTTACCCCACATTAATCGCAAAATCATTCATTGACACTAGTTCAACTAAACCTTACATTGAGCTCTCAAATCGATTCTCACTGCACCGCTGCATATTCGAATTCAAAGGCAATCAGAGCGGCCCGTTCCCATCACTATGAAAGAATGAAGTATTTCAGATTGCTTCAAAATGAACCGTGAGTAATAACGGTGCTACGAGCTTTATGCCTCGTTATGAAGCTGTTCTTTTACATTTAATGTGCTATTAGTGAATCAAAACTTTTACCTGCATTCCGTTTCAAGCTGGACTGGAAATTAACAGCGAAACTTCCATAGAGCTGATTACGTTACATGAACTCTTTGGATTTTTGTAAGTAGTTGTTTACTAGTGGATGTTTGCGTTAGTTTTCTAAATCCATCAAGAATCTATCATCAAAGGTAGAGGAAACAATTACTTTTTCTTTTATCATTGTAAAAAAGTAACACACATAGGTTCATTATTTCCAAAGACTGAAGAATGTTTGAGAAAATTAAAAGACCGATTCTAAACTGTTATTCCCCTAGATAGGCAATAAATAGGCAATCATTAAGCAGTTGACGAACTCCCGTTATTTACCCACTAATCAGCGGAAAACAAATTCGAACTAAAATTACCGTCGCGTTGACTAAAACGAACTAATAACCCTAATTTCGTTGACGGCCATTTATTGGAATTGGAAGGATGACGTCAGTAAATTACGCGGTTGTTCCGTATATTTGGACTATAAAGTGCGCGTTTGGTAAGCAAACAAGGATATTATTCGACGCCATTACTGTCCCGTTTGGGTGTTATTAGGTACTGCAATTGACTACTACGTTTGGTGCAGTTAAGATACTTTCATAATACGACTTGTCGTTCTTTTGTAACAGAGTTTAGCAATTGATGGCAAAATCTTCTACAAATCTTTTTTTTCTACGGATTTACCTACAATACCTATGTTTGGGGATTGTCCAACTAGTTTTAGGCTCAAAGAGAATCCTTATTCATAAGCTATTCACGTCGCAAGCCGAACTCGTTCGAAAAAGGCTACAGCCTAAAGTTTTTTCCCGAACGCTGAGGGATTTGGAAACATGTTTCATTCAACGCAGCATCGATGCAGTCGCAAAACGCACCGATACTTCGACCGAAACGCTGAGAGTAGAGAAAACGCTATTCAGCTATGCTAAAAGTTTAATGTGTGTGCCCGGCGTTAGTCTTGTTTGTTCGACGGTAGTCCCGAGTTGTCATTGGCTAGTTTTGATGCCAAAGAGAATTTTATTAGGCTATGACGTCCAATGAAGTTTCGAATTTCCTGCACAGTTTTCATTACGTCTAAGGGAAACAAACTTTGTAGTTGCGATTAACATGAACGAAACTTATTAAAGATCTACGTTCAACCCTAAAATTCTCCTGCGAACAGGAACAGGTAAATAAAAATGCTTTCAACTTGTTCCCCATAAACTTCAAATATTGTATTTCGAAACGTCTTCAATGTTTTATTTGTTTTGTGTCTCGGCTCTCATAAATAATGCATGTGATATTTGTGGACGGCAAGATGGGGAAATTATTTAAATAAATATTTTGATGAATCGGGTTTACATAATCTAAAAGTATATTTTGTATTTACAAGCAATGTTTTAGTTATTTGTTTTTATGCAAAATGTCGAATGTACCTAAGAATAAACTACTTTACCGCTCTTTTCAGTAAACAATAAACGCTGTGAACAACAATCAGCTCTAAATTCGAAATCATTAATTTGTAGATAGAGGCCACTCCTACGCACAACTCTTCCTTCGCAATATCCTATTCCAAACAGTTATAATTTATCTTAATTTAACTTTAAGAACCTCCATTTTATCCGCCATTAATTCTACATTGTTTTCTTACGAAAACAGAATCTTAGTCTTTCCGTGATTGTTCTAGATAACAATCTACAAAAGCATAAAGTTCGCTATCTAAAATCAAATTCTCCTTTGGAAAGAAAACTAACCTTTTAAACGAGGTCAATTTATAGTGGTTCGAGTAATAAATCGTCTTGCTCCAAACAGTTAAAGTTTAATAATGACCCAATTAACTTAAAGTAAACACAGGAGCCCAAAAACCCTTGTCTCAATCAATCAATTCTGTAAAGCCTTTAGAGATTAGTTTGATGTTCAATAGCTTATGTAAACAACGGGCTAAATTAAACATAATTCAAGTTTATCACTTAAACAGACTAACAGACTCTAGTTGGCAATTCTCTGAGGCAAGCTTGTTTTAAGGATTTCCCTACAATAAACCAGTATTGATCAAGTTAAAAAAAAAACCCTACCTTGCATATTTTCTTCCGAGTATTTGAAATTGGAATTTTACTATTTTAATTATTTATCGGACGAGGCACGAGCATATTGAAAATTCATTGTTAACAATTTTAAACTGCTTTATGCTGGCCGAGTAAACGAACACATTGCTCTTTCGCATATATTATTCAAGCCAGTGTTGTACTGACACACCACAGTAATTAATAATGCTCAACTTGTTAACTAGGTGCAGCTGGAAAAAAACTTTGTAACTATCGCTTGTAACAAGTTAAGATGGAGAGAACTAATCAAATTAAAAGTTGTCCTGCTAGTACAAAAGTTTGGGACCACATTAACCCTACACGCTAGAATTTTTACGTGAAACCTGATATGAAAACCAATCGACTTCTAATAAAAGTCGTTTAGTTCGAAGTTCAGAATTAAAGGAAATGAGGCTGTGACAGGGGTCCGGATATTGGTGGGGAGTACAAAAATAGTCTCTACTCTATTTGTAAAGAAACTCAAAATAGAAGAATTCCGAGGAGAAACGAGAACCCTTACGTTGTTAATTTTATGTCATGGGCGAAATGATTTGATTTCTTTATGAAAGTTACTCCCAATATGTCGTTCTGTTCACACTTCTGTAACTTACACAGTCTTGTGCGGTTTCCGACCGTTTATTTGTGGGAAAATATAAATTATGACAAGCATGAAAGAATAAGAGTTGTGTCATTTAAAAAACGAAGAATATTTGAAATAAACCAACCCACCATTGAGCTCCAGCAAAAGTTTGCTTCAGTTAAATGGAGTTTCTGCTTTATCATGCAGCCGGATTACAGCACCGCTACACTGTTTGCGAACACCAAACTACATTCGCCATTTTACAACAACAATATTACTAAAATATACCAAAAACAAAAGACAACGCGATTGTAGAGATAATGCAGCATTTTATTCGACCAATCAGTGCCGTAATAACAATTACAGAAGAACAGAAACAGGGATATTCTGCACTATTTCGCCCACGGGGACCACTATTACCAGAATTGCACACAGATATTGCTTCGCGGCGAATTTATGTATTAACTAGCAGCCAATGAACTAGTGGGTGAATATTACGAACCTTGTATAAGTTTGTATGAGTTTAGATTGGTTACATTATCAGTTTTATTTCGTAGAAGTACTTATTTTCCTACATCGCAGTTTAAAAAAAATTACCTTTTGATTTTTTATGTTATTTTATCTACTGTATATTATACCCGTATATAGTATGCCTTTTATTCGTCTGTGCTAAATAAATGTATTTTCTTTCTTTCTTTATTTAGGTAATTACTATCCAAAGTATCAACATAAGTGCATCTCACGCGCAGCCTACCCGACAGTAATAAAATCAACTCCAATCTGTGAGGTTTTTTTTTTTTCAAAATTACATTTTCTGTTTTCGCACATTTCGAGCCGATACTAAAACATCTGCAACATAGGTATTAAAATACGTTGTAAAACAATAGACATATGATCCAAAATATTATGCGTTATCTCAACATAATGAACGCCACAATATTCAGTTAATATTTGCATAACACACTATACAAATACCGACGCACTATCTGCTCTGATAGCAAACAAAAGGCACTCGACTACAAAACCGCTTCCCAGCTTCATCGCATTACACCGTCAACTGGTGACGTTTCGACGTTCGTTGACACTGATGTGAGCCACCTTTTCCGTGGCATACCATTTCCGAGGCATTCGGTCCCAACATTCAGTCCTTTGAGGCGAAACATTTTTCAGTATTTGACGTCGACTCAAGGGGTGGAATATGCTTCGGAATGATATTTGAAACGTAAAGTTGTTTTAGAACACGTCTGATGTATTAAACGTGCGTCTAAACAGGGTTCCCGGTCAGGTATCAAATCACAAAAATCCGCGTACAGTTTGATTGAAACTATTAAATATAGTGTCATTGAATGAAAGAAAAAATGCTTGCACGAAGCAAGCGCAATAAAAAAAAATTGTATCATAAATTTCCATTGTATTATGAATCATTGTAACATGAAGCCTGATTTTATAATTATAATATAACCATTTCAAAGTTACTTTCACCCCCATCCTTAAAAGTAAAATCATTAGTCCCATTTCACCCATTTGAAAATAAATTATTGTTTACCGATGCGGTTCTTTCACACAATCCAAACGCCTGCAAAGTTTTCGAACTTCACTTATCGATTTAATGCGTACCTGTTCGGTATCGAAAGCCAAACTTTTCACCCCACTAATTAAACTTCAAACTTACTCCCGTGAATTTCGCTGTTTCTTCAGGATTATTTCGTAAATAAAAGAAAACTGTTTGAGAATAATCCCCCGGTTCTAATTAGTTTTTGAAACCCTATTTGATTGAATTCGAAAACAATTTTGTTTTGGTATTAGTTCATTTAATGCTCATTTCGTTCGTCTATATTATAGACGAACGAAATGAGCACACTTGGCTCGCAATGATGAGTTTTTGACAGATTGTGTATGGCATGTCTGTCAAAAAACTGATCATTGTGAGACCACTGACACGTTTGTAAATTAGTAGACTTGGCCCCCAGTTCATTGTTTTCTATTATGATATTTAAACATGAGTACTGAATTCGAAACAAAAGATAGTTACAACAGCTAGATCGTCAGTTGTTTCTAACGAACGATTGATGAATGGCACAAGATGAATGAAGGCTAACCTCGTAAGGTTACAAGTAATTTCAGTTGGAGACAGTATCACTACGGTCCTCCTCGGTCCCTTGTCTACTTGATAAATTGATGTCCGACCGCTGTGATGTATTAATATCAACCTAAACATGCTGTTAACTTTCCTTGTTTCATCTCATCGAGATAGGTGACAATTTTTCCTTATGGCTTGTGGAATTGTCGGCAGTACGATACGGGTGGTTTTATGGTGGGCAAATAGGGATCCCAGTCGAAAACAAATGTGACTACAGAGTATGGATGTACATGAGGTAAGATTGCCCGGATATTTGTGTTGTTTTGTTCTTGTATTTTACCTCAAAGATTGACGGGAAATACGAATAAGTTACATGAATGAACGTCGCTGATATCTCGTTCATCCATGTATTGTTATTGTTGTGTTTTATCTTCTATATTTTAATAAAAACGACTACTTTAAAAAACAAAATTAAATATTAAAAAGCAAGCAAGCAGAGTAAAAATCTGTTCTAAAATTTTACATAGGAAAGTTATTAAAAAATAATTAATTTTCTAATTACCTACTTTCTTTGACGAGACGTCTTATGAATATTTCTGAGAATTTTATCAACCGACATAGAAAGCGCCCCTTTGTTTCAAACCACCAGTCTGTTTATTTTCTCTGTACACCAGAGAGCTTGAGTTCAGTTCCCAGAATTTACACCACGTTAAATAAAGCTCTCGTAATCAACACGAAATTTTCTCACTCAGTGGCTTGATACTATAACAGTACTACTGTTCAAACTCAGGCTGATATTCTTTAGTAAAAAACGTATATGGTCCACATACCGTTTTATAATGATTTTAATGGTGATAGTGTTATGGGAATCTCTACGTAGCGGAGACGACGACAGCGGATGACGTCTTCTTTGTTAATATGAGGTATTTCTTCTTAATTTTCCTGATTCTATCGACATTTGTTTACTCCTGACTAAGGTATAGTCAAACGCTTGTATACAAATAACGACCAAATAACGATAGTTTTGTGTATTATCGCTGAAATAACTGAATTTTAGAGTTATTTTTTAAATATAAATGGCAAATAGGTCAATACTTCGTGTGTATCGTGAAATAACGGAGCTCATTATACGTTTATACCTAAATAACTATAGGGAGATAACCGTTATTTGTCTAATGTTATAATAAATGTAGATTAAAACAGGTTATGTATCTTTGTAATTATTTTATATGATTTGTCACCCAGTCTGCCTTAATCTACTAAACCCATTTAAACTAGTAAGTTTTCGTTGAATAACTCTTGATTTCTTGAGTCTTATGACGTCATCGGAAATTAAATATGGCGGACGCTCATACTTTTCAGATTTTTTTCTTCGCAGTCGAATTTTAGTATTCTCCCTAATTTTCCATTACTCTTGGTTGGTTCACTTTGGTCCAACCTTATTAGAATTTCACATTTATTCAAATGTTTTAGCTGTATCAGCATTATTGTTATGTACCTACATACCCCTATCCCATGTTCACAAGGCTAAAGAGCTTAACCGTGCTCCAACAGCAACCCACACATTAGACAATGGACCACACCGTGCCCTGGCCATTGATTTGGCCTAAAAGGGATGTAGTGTTGCGTCACGGTTTCATCACGTTTTAGGAATGAATGACTTGCGGTTAAAAGAGAGTGTTTTTTCTATAAACCGGTTTTTTTATTTTGATTTAAAATTTACTACCTAAATAAAACGGGAAAGAGGAAGCGCAGAATTGTGGAAGATGGATGTAGTGGAAGGAGGCATACGCCTTTTTTTTTTGAGGCTGGGAAATCATCAAATGACTTCTCCTGCTCTGGGCGGAGCGGGAAGTCGTGTCAGACTTTTACTTACTAAAGCGCACCCGTGTTCCTTCAGTTGCCTGTTGCCAAGGGTCCCGGTATCCAGAATTTCCCGCAACCCTGAAGGAGGACTACGCCTATGAGCTGAAAATAAAATTATAAGCACCTAGCTAGGTACATAAAACTATTCTCTTTTAGTTTAACTAATTAAAGGTACTGCGAAAATAACGTTTTCAATTATCTAGAATAAAATATCCCTTTACATTCGACTACAAACAATTCCAGGAATTCATAATTAAAATTAGATAACCTGTTTTTGTGACCGAATTGCTTTTGTCTGTTTGTGCCAAGTTCTAATGAAATTTTCGCAGACACTAACTAAGACAAATGACGTCAGAATCTAGGTTCGATCTAATTTCGTCTAAATGCCTAAATATCCTAAGACTGTTAACCCTTGTAAGACAGTTATTATATAAGACTTGCTGTGCCCGCGGCTTCGCTCACGTGACAATATAACTAAAATAGCCGTTCTTGTAGGTACACACGGCTATACATCAAGCTATACATTTCCAGTATAAGCTGACCTCGAATTGTACGGAAATTCTATTCAATGCTAGATCAGCATAAACTGGAAATGTATAGCTTGATGTGTAGCCGTGTGTACATGTCAAGATTTACTGCTTAACTCCATGTAGCTTGAATCACTAGTCAAGCCGCAACAGAGAGCAGTGGTGGCCCTGTGGTAAGGGTTGCGAGTTCGATGGTCGTGGGTTCGAACCCAGACAGACGCTTTACTTTGTTTAAATACTATCATCGCCACTACTCTCAAAACGGTGAAAGCATACTTCGTGAGCAAACCGGCACGTCTTAAAACCAAAAATTCGAAGACATGTGACATCTACCAACCCACGTGTTTCGCGTGGCAGTTTTCAGCCCATACCCTCTCGAAGAGAGGAGGCCTGTGTCCCAGCAGTGGGAACATTATAGGCCAATTTATGCTAAGCCACAAGGGGCCTATTACGAACTTTTAAAAAACCTGGCAAGTTCCAGGCAATTCATATCCCTGCATGGTTAAATTTCGTATTATGACATTCATAATTCTGACCGACTTCACGCTGGGTAGTTTGTCTATGGCTGGCTTGTAATTCTCTGCCGTATCATTCAGAAACACAATGACATAATTTATCGGTAAGTTACGATTTTATTTAAATGACGTATTTTATGAAAAATAATAAATAAAAATAATTCTAGTTACTAAAAGTAGGTGAAAATATGAACGCAATGTGTATTGTGCTACTTATATACTTAATTCATTTAATAATTTTGTGTGTTTGCAAATTGTAACGCGAGATTAAGTTTCCGAACGTGAAATTCAGCTGGGAATTTGACAACTTCATGGATGTTTATTGTTGTCATTGTTGCACAAAGAAATTATTTTTATTTAATTTTAAGTATCTACTAGATTCGAAGTATAAACAAAAATATGGCTAGGGATGGATATGGTGGTGGATGAATATACTTACACCACACAACCGTGTGGTGGTTTTCAAGTGTTTTTAAAATCAGTTTTCATCATAATAGATGATAATATTATAGTAGAGGCAGTTGTTGACATGTGGAATATGAGCTCGGCTATCATTGCATTGTGCCGATTGTCGGAACGGCCAATGGCCTGGCTGATGGCCGAAAGCCTCGGCCAGCAGCTCTGGAGGCTCTCGTTAGGCAGTTGGATCAAGGGCCTGATTCAGAAGGCAGATAAGGCTCGCATTGTGAGGAGGTTCCTGTCTCTGCAAGTCTGCAACCCTAACCACTGGTAGCTTGGACCCTGCTCCCGATACCGGCGGACCTATTTTTATATTTTCAAATGATGTTTTTAATGACTTTTTCAAAATATTTAAAAATGTATAATTAAGTATGAAAATAAATAAACGAGATATTAAAAGGCAGTTGTAATTATTTTACATAGTTCAGTGGATGAGAGTTTTCGCCCTCGTCGGCGCCTAACTTATGTTCTGTTGGAAAAGTTGTGGGAGTTTTACAATTTTATCGTTTTTTCGATGTTTTTATCAGTCAGAAGTGCTACTTTCTAGAGTTTCCAGAAACTCAAACGGCACATATTCGTCACACCTGATATTTTTTTATGTTAACTGGATGACGCTCGAATAATTTCAACAAATAAATCTAAAACAATTCACAATCCATTCAATAAAAGCTGCTTCAGAGGAGCTTATATTGAATGGATTGAGAGGTTACTTATTAACAGTTTTAATATGTCAAGAAATGTCAAACGAACGTTCGTAGTACGGTATTGCTAGGCAATATTCGGGCAGAAGGCGGCCAGGGTGTCACGTGACCGCTGACTGGCTGGTTTTGACGATTCATAATACGAAATTGCAAGGCAGTTCTCTTTACGCCGTAAACTGCCTGGAAATAAGAGTTCATAATAGGGCCCCAGGATGTTACAGGGTCGCATGGTCTTGCCTTAGGTATTTACCTACTTACGAGAACATGCAGCGCTATTACCAAAAGCGCCAGACATGCTACTTTAAGCATTGGCGATGATCGATTTTGTGCATTCGTCAATGTTTGTGCCTTTGCGTTCAGCCACGTTTACAAAATTGCGCATTCGACGATTGCTTTGAGGACTCATCGCGTTTTATCGACCAGCGACATTTAGCGTTCAGTCGCGGTATCGAGAGCGAAAAGCGACTGTCTCGCCGATGCTTTATTTCCTTAGGCTCAAATGCTTCGTATGTCGGCTAAGGCCCAAAGATGCACATATTGAAAAAATACCAAAATAGTTTATCAGTTTTTGCAAAGTTGAAAAGACGTCCAAACATTTACGACATACCTTAGCCCATACTCAATTTATGCACCTAAGTATGGATATAGTTTATTACATATTATTTAAGTAGCAATAGATATGGGTCCAAGTACGGTATTATTGCCTCTACATATATTTTACTTTCGTTTTACTGCAGTATGATAGGCTCTCTATACAACATGAAATATCGGCCGGTGAAAGCTTACAAAATATGAGCCTGCTAAACCTATAAAATACAGGCGCACAACGTTTCGAACAATATTTAGAAAAATCTTACTTCATGATTGGAAGTAACAAATTTTATTTTTCACCATTAGAATTTTAGACGAAAACTTTGAAGTTTTCTCCTAAAATCTAATGGTGAAAAATAGAATTTATATACTTGAGTATTATGTGTCATAAGGAAACAGCTTTGCAGCGTGATCGGGCATATAATCGGTTAGGTACATTAGTAGACTAACTTAATATACCTAATTAACCATTATTGCTATAATTATAAAAAAATGTCGCTAAGTCATTCATAGATCACTGACAGTCGTTACTGGTAGAAGTTCAAAAGTCTGATAACCAGTCTTACCAGGGGCTCGTTAGCCAGTACTTGGATTGTGGAGCTCAGATAGGCAGTCGTTCCATGTAAAATACTGGGTTCAGGTGCATCTGGTTAGACTGGAAGCCGACCAGAAAATAGTTGGGAAATGCTAGGCACATTGATTATAAAAAATATCCAAGGATAAGGCTCATAAAAAATATCATTCTATTGTATACCAGCCATTTTATTTATCTATCTTTTTATTCAGTTCTTTTCACAAACAACTGTAATTAGTTCCTAGCATTGTTTGAAAACAAATGTCTAAAACACAATATCTCAATTGTATTCTCCTTTCCATTACTGTATTTAAAGTTTATATTTAAAACTTCAAGTAAAAGGTAATAAATGTAAATCTTTTTTAGCTTTAATAATAAATTAGACTCCAAAATAACTCATTACTGGAGTGGATATCATCTAAATGAAAAGTTTTTGGCCCCTTAAAACCTTAGTTTCTTTGTAAGTGGCAATGGAAGGGCTCTTCAAACTTTTTAGATGAAAAAAATGTTTATAAAAAGTTAAATTAAGATGAAAGTGGATATCAGTTTGTGGAGTTACATTTATTGCGTTATAAAAGTTTATGTAACATTTTAATTGAAATTATAAAACCTTTGAGAGATACTAGTTCGGCTTTGCGGACATACAGCTTTGTTTACAAACTTTCATCTGTAGATTTGTATGATCTAGCATTAAATTACCCGTCCTGATTAAAAAGAAACCATACCAGGGCATTATACCTACCTCAATGACATCGATCATCGATGTGAATGGAGGAAGGAAAGAGAAGTTCATATAAGTACCTACGTTCCTGATCTATACTTGTCCGAAATCTATTGGCTTTATTGAACCAACAGATTTTTTCAATGAATCGATCAATCTGCCTAGCCTTTTTCCAACTATGTTGGGGTCAACGTCCAGTCTAACCGGGTACAGCTGAATACCAGTATTATTTTTCAAAGAATAAGTATTATAAAATGATACAAAATAATGTGGAATCATTATTTTGTCGGAAGTGGTATTTTAACTTAATCGTGTAATTTATAATACGTCGTTAACTTATTTCGAATGCATAATTATTACTTTCATGACTTCATTATACCTACGTAGGTACTCTATAATGTTACGATAGTGCTGTCGTAACGTTTAAATAAAAACAATTATGTAGGAAGGTACACACGGCTACGCATCAAGCTATACAATTCCAGTTTATGCTGATCTCGCATTGTATAGAATTTCCGTACAACGTGAGGTCAGCTTATACTGGAAATGTATAGCTTGATGTGTAGCCGTGTGTACAACCAAGAAAGTAACGTCTGAATCGAAATGAAACCTTATTATAAATAACAAGAATTTTCCAGTGTTCTGTTAAAAGTTGGAGAAAACACCCTCTCTGAGCAACACGGTCAGGTAACGCTTCCAGAAATACTTGGCAGAGTCGGTATGACTCTGCCAAGTATTTCGGAAGATGAACTCATAAGTTCGGTATTTACACACACACGATACGGCATTTACACATATACCATAACCTCAAACAATAAGCTAACCTGCATTTTTCAAAACTCAAATTCAGTTTTAATAAAAATAGAAAAATAAGATGCCATTTCAAAATACATACAATATTCGAGAATAGAAATTCCTACCTTACGTTTTCCTGAGTAGTTTCGTGTCCATTCGCTGCTCTGATTGCATCACGTCCAATGTTACCCCGCTCATATCCAGCTTCCCTTCGAAGTAATAGCGAATGGAAAGGTCTTCCGGTAAGAAAGGACGCGTGCAGCCAACGAAATGTGCTTATGAATTGCTTTATGCTGATTTGGAAGGAGTGGTATTCCTGGTTATCTTGGAGGATGGCAAGAATTTAGTCAGAGTCAAAAGATTTACTCCAGATATTCGGTGTATGTTGACGTTACATGAACATTGTACAGTATAGATTTCTCATGGTTAACCTTTTCACTGATCCATTGAAGTCTTAAGAATAATGGGCTCCGGTTTTGTACATCGTTCGACAAAAATTCGCGAGCCCTAATTAGAAGAGATTTAAACTATCATTCATTCATTTAATAATAATTTATTTATAAAAGGGACACCTTTACAATAACTACCTTAACAATTACAAACTTTACTATGTTACATGCAAGACATTTCTACCCAGTTTTCTGTAGTTTTTTTGTTTTAATTCCGTTTATTCTAGCTGTCACATGCGGTATATACGAGTGTAAGATAAAATTTCGCCTAACCTAACCTAACCCTACCATTGGACCAAACTGAAAAATATCTGCATATATTACACTTCTTGCCGGTGTTGTAACCTTACACATTCTAAGAGTCAATATGATTTGATCATAACAACTATTGCCTCTGCTTTCGTCCAAAGAAAATATACCCCTCGTTCAATCGCAAAACCCCGGTAGGTATTCACAGGCACGTTAAATGATTATGAAAGCAAGCGCGCTTTCATTTGTTACCGCGGAATGTCGTGCGAATTGCGCTGTTGAGCGTAAGTATGCGTAACTCAGTCGTCGCAATAAATATTTTTGACGTTTAAAATGTTGGCAACATTACGCTGCGTACGCGATCTTTTGTTTTGTGTGAGAACGTTTAATGTGTTTTTACTGGGCCCATGAAAAGCATGAAGGTTTTTTTGGGTAATATTTTTTCAACCGTTATTTAAACATTATTATGATCAGTTGAAAAAATTAACGGCCAGTAATTTAATTTTTCAGCGGTTGGGAAATTAGTGTGACAGTAAAACATGAAAAGTAATAAAAAGACAATTGGTCGAATTGGTTACGTTAGAACTGTGACCAATCGCGTGCTAACCGAGCGAGCGAAGCGAGCGGTGCTGTGTAAGTGGCTGGCGAGTGCTGCTTCCAAGTTAGATTTCTTAGCGACTAATTTGCAATTTGTTAACTGGCCGCACGTAACTGTCGGTTCAGTCATTTTACTGCTCAATTATTTATTTAATTACCCATTTAAATATTTGTTATGATTCATGTTGATTTAGTTTACTGCTCAGTTTTTACTATCAAACTTGTTTAAACATGCATTTTGTAATTTTGTATTTTCCAAAACTATAATAAACAACTGCTGCTTTAAATAAGTGCTGTTTTTTTTTAAGTACTGAATTTTTCATCTTTTAATTTTATGATAGCAAATTTTTGCCATGTTATAGTGTTTTGTTTACTGACACAAAAAAAATGCACATTTAAGGCTTGCTAAAAAACTGTGACCAAATCTACAGACGATTTAATTTCAAACGAGAATTTCAATCATAATAATATAATACCTAGTAGGTCAAGAAATTCGCAAACAACACGACCCGATCCTGATTTCAAACTTGTAAGTATTCCAAGTGTTTATCAAAGACTATAGTGACCCTCCGGGGATTTATCCTTACCCTTCACGACTCAAGTACCTTTAGACATGATTCTGACAAATATTTGCAAGTCAAACGTTATTCATCCATGTTTATTAACAAAATATAACCTTTTATTAATTTCTAAAGCAAATCAATCTAATATCACGTTATGACTTTTACCGAAAGCATTCACTGATTTTTCCGACTTTCAACGAATAGAAGAATTTAATAAAATCCTAATCGTAATCCTAACTAATATTATAAATGCGAAAGTGAGTGTTTGTTTGTTTCAAACGGATTTATATGAAATTTAGCACAGGGGTAGACCATGACCTGGAATAGGACAGGGTAGGATACTTTTTATCCCGATATTCCCACGGGATCGAGACTTACGCGGGTGAAACCGAGGGGCGCAGCTTGTTGGTGATAAATTAAAGGACTATGAGTTTGTGACAAATTCGGATTATAGGAAAAACGGGCAAGTAGGACAGGAATCAATTTATTCATAAAACAAATATTTGTGACTTAAATGAACGATTTCTTTTTTAACTTCGCAACTTCGAATACAAGATAATAAAACATTTCACCCTCTTGTAAGAGTCAGTGAAGGAGAAGGGTTGCCTAAGAGCCTGTGATGGACTGGCAACCTGTTACTGCTGCATTTGCTTTGAATTATATTATATACAGCACTCGGGTTGTTAACAGCCCTTACCTTTTGTTCCGAAGGTTATTGGGAAAGTTCATTTTGTGAAGGAACTATAGGATTGGCAAGAAATATGCTGTCACCACAAATTCGCGCCAAACATTCTACTAAACTAATAGAAACTTATGCGAATAGTAAAATTGGCAAAATTCCTCGGATCAAGGAAATGCGTCCATCCCAAATAATCACCCCAAACAAAGTAACCTTCGGGTTTATCCCTGAAATATTTTGATGGACTGTAGACTTTTGCTGGGTAATGTATTTCGCGAAATGGGAACCCTCTAAAACATATTATAACTCGAGATGAAAATCTACATAACATTTTGTACGCAGAAGTTTCGATGCAAATGAAATTCTATATTATAGCACACTATAATTTACATAAAAGCGGTGTAACTTTAGTAAAAGTATAGCGGGATTTGTTCATATTACAATGTTTGTTTAAATTGCCATATTCTTCTGTAAAGAACCAGAACCCGTGTTTCGCGTAGTTGCATATTTTTTTTAATTTGTCGAGATTTTTAATTCATGTTTTCTATGGCACCTTTTTAGGTCATGAGATATACGAATTATCAAAAAATATTTGGGGCGGGATTCGTGAAATTGATTCGCTGTTACAATTTATACTAGATATAAACCAGTTTAAAATAAACACAGTTTAGTAGTTTGTGTAGCACGAAACTACAAACAAACGAAAAAAGCCGGTAGTTATGTTATTTAATTATACCAGATAATAATACATATCACAGTTTTAAGCCGAAAAATTCTAATACGTAAAATATAAGTCTAAAATAAAATAGAAAAAACAGATCCTTTAAAACCGGAAAAAGATACAACAAAAATAAACGCATGTTCAAGTTATTTCTGGAAATGTAGCGCGTTTCTCATTTCTTTTTATGTTGCCAGTCGTAATTAAATATTGTGACGTCGACACTCGACACGTTTTCTAAATTCTAAAAAAAGCCTACCAGTTGTGTTTATAGTTGGTAAT
The DNA here is from genome assembly GCA_947522985.1 of Lithophane socia. NCBI lineage: Eukaryota > Metazoa > Arthropoda > Insecta > Lepidoptera > Noctuidae > Lithophane > Lithophane socia. Next base: position 8,415,102 of record OX383267.1, read on the forward strand.
CAATTTTGAAATGTTTAATGAGAACTTATTACTATTCTGGGCGTAAACCGAACTGATAGAATATGAAACACCACGTTCCGCTCCAAATCGGGGATCCTAGACGTTCGTAGGCAAAAAGGCAGCCCCAAGCTAAAATGGGATTGGGCGGGTCATGTCAGCCGCATGCATAGCGACCGCTGGCCAACAGTCTCCACACGGTGGGTGCCTGAGGAAGGACGGCGCCGCTGAGGCCGGCCCAGGAAGAGATGGTGGAACGATCTAGACGCGTACCGCAAGGGTTGGATCGAGGTGGCCCTGGAAAAGGATGTTTGGAAGGATTTCACGGTGCGATTTAAATGCCTCTGGTATTTATAGGTACCATAAGTTGAAGCAACAATAAAAGTTGCACCATCTTCTCGTGTTTAGACGATGCTAGTCATTTGTTGCCTCAATTTTACTGTAGGCTACAAGCAGGAAACTTGCATCGTATAAATGAGGCTTAAGTGTTTTACAGGTTCTACGTTTATTTTCCATTAATAAAGTACTGTTAAATATTCGTTGAAAGTATCGAGAATTGATCATAACGAGGTCTCAGGATAAACTCCTTTCTAAATAATGTAAATCACTTTAAATTTAAATAAATTATTGTAAATGTACAAATAAATCTTTGTTATAGAATATGCAATAAAAATATTAAAATCAATATTTATGTGATGAGACTGTGATAACAGCTCTTTGTATTTTGTAAGGTACGTAGGTACATTAAGTCGCACGTCAGTGGACACAAAACCAGTATTAGCTGGCCTCGCATTCTATTGAAACTCCATGCTACGCTGGGCCAGCAAAAGGTCAAAGTGTTACCGTGTGAGGTCTTGTCTACCTACAGCTATCGCGTGTCCAACTCTCACCACAACAAAATGTTTTTCAAACGTATGAACACCATTTATCACTGACTTCAGAAATGAGAGGGGGCCGTGCGAAATCCGACACTATCATCCCAAAGTAAAGTAATAGGTAAGTTTTCCTTAGAGCATGAATAACTGTGGTATACTATCGATTCTCTAACACTAAAGGTTATTGGCAAATTATGAAAAGCTTTTTGTTGAAGAAAAGCATGAAAAAGGGTCCAACGAATACCGTAACACGTTGCGGGACACTAAACCCCCCCAGACGTAATAACAGTAAAACTTCTATTGTGTCTCGTTCCATATGTCCTTCAACCGATTAATGCTCGGTTCCTATAAACAAAAACGAATCGTTTTGCTTACCAATGGTAACATTTTTAATGCCAAACTGGGCATATAAATAGATTCGTAAGCTAATTTTACTTGTGATAGCTTCTTCGTATGGAAGGTTCTAATAAGCAAAGCTTAAGTCTTTACAGTCTTAATTTTAACCAATAACGGTCCATAAGTTATAGGAATCCAGCCTTAGTTAGAATTTGATTCATTTGCGAGCCGCAAGAAAATGAAATCGGAAAAGTAAAAAATAATAATTGGTTAAAAAGTATTAATTAAAGTTGACACATGAGACTATAATTTATTGAAACAACTAATGTATAATTTATTAAAACAACGCAATCATTTTATCTGATAAAGGATAACCAATATTAGTAGTCTTAGAGATAGCTCACTGAACAAACTTTCGTGTAATCATAAAAAAGTTTTCACTACCTATAATCAAGTTACGTAAGCAGTTTATAGAATCCATTAAATACTCAAGATCAGACCAAATTCCTGATTCTAAGTACCTCAGCAAATTTTTATAAAATCTTATCTTATTAAAAAGTTTCTGTGGTTCACCAAAATTTTTCGCCGGCCAGTATCAAAGTTTTTTTATCTTAATTTCTGAAATACCTTCTTTTGCTTTTACTTGAGGTGCCTTTGGTAAATGAAATGTTTGGCTAAAAGATGAGGTGTTACCGGCCACTTACAGGATAACTGGGGTTCAGTTTTATTTTTAAAGAATTTTGTAATGGAAAACCCCCTGAAAGAACAAAAACAGTAGCACTTACGTCTAATAAAGTATTCCGAACATTTAATATTGATTCATATCGGATCTTCATAAATTATTTGATTAAAGTCCTTTCCTATTTTACAGGCAGATTTATAGCCAAGATTTTTCCAATCGTTTTCTAACGAATTTTCTTAAGAAAATTTGATCATTTCCTCCTTCACGAAGTACGGTAATGAAATTCGGGTGGTAATAGAAATCTTATTGATGCGAATGCGAATGAGACGTCAGGAAACAAACTGAACCGGACGGAGAAGATAAATATTTATTGATTATTTCTATTACAACGGAGGGAGAGACAAAAGAAAGGTATTTCTATGCAAAGGACTGTCTGTTCCGAATTAATGGCACGTTTTATAGTGTCGCAGGCATTTGCATGGAGATCTTTGATGTAGATAGTTAAAATAGTCGATTTGCATACTAATGCTGCGTTCCACGACCTCTATTTGTACTTGCTCTAAGTTATCACAATGGTAACTGATCCTATTTACCTTAAAATGGTACTTATTAATTGTTGGTTCAATATGGCTTGCTTCCGGAAAAGCGGAGGAGGAAAATCAATTAGCACAGTTATGTAGTCATTCTTTACTTATAATTTAGCTAAATAATAAAACGTCTTGTTTCCTTAGATATTTTGTAAGTTCTTAATTCATTAGAACTTTCCGGAATAATTTATATTCAATGTAATGATAACTACCAACAAAGTTCGAAGTAACATTGAAGTAATTCTCCCATTCAGACATTGAACACTTCTAAGAGGGTGTAATTAATTAACCCCCTTCTCTTCATTGATAGCCGAACCTCTGAAATAATCAAAACTTAGTTCAAAGTCTTTCAAAATATATTATACTAATATCAAAGTTAGTATTTAATTCTTACTCCTAATAGAGGTACAATGAGCGACCGCTTCTTACAAAGTCTTTGGTGTTTAATAAGTTGGGACAGAGATTAATATAAGTCTTTCGAAAGCTATCGAAAACGCTAACAATGAGTTATAGTTGTCAGAGTTTTAGGAATAATTCAATTTTGTACTTCAAATTCTACACGCTGAAGTAACATATATCAATCTCGTTGGATCCCTTCTGCGCTGAAACTTTTGAGCTTGAACACCAAACAAACTTTTCGCAAATGCAAGAATACACAAAACAACGTTGAGAGATGCACTGAGTGAAATAAAAAAGCTTGGAATAAAGAATTTTCTAAAAAAAAAAAAACATAACGCAACATCAGGCCTGTATTCCTCGAAGGTTTGAGCAGAGCTGTATCCTATAGTAACATCCACATTTTGGCAGTTATGTTTAAGTCCCGTGTAAAAGGGAGCCTATTGCCAAATTAAAGTATGTTTATCAAAATTGGATCAGACATAATAATGAACATTTCCTCGTTTATCGCATCAAATCTAATTCAATCACAGTAAGATGAGGGCCCAATTTACTCAATATCTGCCTGGCATATCTCGAGTATTCCTTACAATTTTACTTCCTCGAGCCGGCGGCATTGTACGCATACTCTTTAGCTTCGAGTGGATGATTCTTTTATTATCAAAATACCCTTGATTCAAATGGCCTCTTCCAGGGCTCTCGTCACAAAACGAGGGCATTCGAAAAGCAAATAAAACGTGCTCCCTTTTCACGAATTGTGATTTACATAATGTTTTTTGCTTAGACGCGCGATTTCGATAAAAAAGGTATATTTGATATAATGTGTAGCGTAGACGTTTACAAACATTTCGTGGGTGGATTTCTTCGACATTATTTAGACAAAGTTTCAAACGTGATTTTTATTAACGCTAAAAATTACAATACTCAAGCTGCATTGAAAACACGACCAAAATATGGTATAGTTATCCGAGTACTGAGTACGCTGAGTACCCCACCCCAGCAACCGAAATATTACGAACATTTGATTTGGACTTCTGTTTGAGTTAATCTCCCGAGTTGATTGTAATGAAATTTCCTTCAGAACAAACGTGTATCTAACTACGTTATGAAGCAAACGTGGCCTAGTTAGAAACCGGTTTGTTCTTCAGCTTTATATTTTGAATCAAGGCTTCAATGTGCAGATTTGTATGCAGCATGTTTGCACAAAACATTATTGAGTCCCGCAAACTGTGCCTGTTGCTCCTTCTGGTTACTTTTTTCAATTTTAAGATTTCAAAAACTGTGAACTAACAGATACTATGTGGGGACTCCACACCGAAAACAAATATTAAACTCTACTTTATTGGTATCACAAACCCAACACCTAGGGCTTTGGCATTATAAATAGAACAATTTATAAAAGAAAACATTGCTTAAAATATAAGACAAAAATCCCTCAAGGTAAATACCTCATTAATCTCTCACGTTGCGAGATATTGTTCGCTCATTGTTTCCGTACAAGCGAGGCGGCGCCCGGCTCCGTATTAGTGCAAACGACGGAACCCTAAGCCAGGATACCGCGAGCACAACGGAACCCCGCTTGTTCACTTGAACATTCATCAATGTCAACCGGCTAAACAGATAACTAACAAAGTGATGTATGGATTGAATTCACTGTGAAACAAGACCGGTCCGAATTGACGTGAACACTGAAAAACAACATTTAAATTGTTCAAATTTTGGGCGCACGTGCATCGGAAACGGGCCGCCGATATTCCGATGAAACCGTAGGGAAAGTGGATTAGGCTTGTGTGAAAGTGAGGTTAATCGACTAGCTTTGGCGTTGTTACGAGATTACTGCATCCATTGTACGTGATACAAACTAACAAACGTTGTAACTTGGGAAAGCGTTTATTAGTCCTCTGTTTTGATTAAACACATTCACTCTGTTAAGTTTCGTAGCTTATTCTCTCTGTCTCGAGTTCGAATATTTTATACCTATACTTGATTGATAGGTGCAAGACTTAATGCGCTGGTGTATGCATCTAGCTATGCTCGGAGTTTCCCTGCGTGATCGAATCATAAATGAAGAGATTCGTAGGAGAACCCATGTAACCGACATAGCCCGAAGTATTGCCAAACTTAAGTAGCAGTGGGCAGGGCACATTGCTCGCAGAACAGATGGCCGATGGGGCCAAAAGGTTCTGGAGTGGCGACCGCGTACCGGACGACATAGCGTTGGAAAACCCCCACAAGGTGGACCGATGACCTGGTGAAAGCCTCGGAAATCCGCTGGGCGCGAGAAGCACAGAACCGATCGAAGTGGCGGTGCTTGTTTATGTCCACCAGTGGACGTCTTTCGGCTGAAATGATGTTGATGATGATGCATCTACCGTGTTGTTATTTGTTTCCAACATTTAGGCCAGTATCCAAATAAGCATCTTACTTTGAAGGTACCAATATGTAGAAGTTAACCGAGCTATCTTCTACATAAATAAAGAAAAATACTGCGCATATTCGATCATTCTCAGACTTTATTAGCTATCCATAAAAATCTTATAACACGAACATCATTAATAACATACTCGTTGCTATTTGTGTAATTAGTTGAAGTTTGGGTACAGATGGGTCAATGAACTCGTCTGAACTGAATATTATTGGAGCGTATATTCCAGTAATTTTGAGGTTATCTCTAAATTTCTGGAAAATCAGCTTTATTAATTGTGTTTATCATTAGATAGACTTTGTATTAGGGCTCATTGTTACTACATATAATGAGCTAGGTAAAATAGCGGATTTGTCGATATAATATTACCTATTATACAACATCAACAACTCCAATATTTTACCTGTCTATTTAGCCAAATAGATATAGTTGCGGTATAATGGATTACATCCAAAGAGGCTATCATTTTGACAATGTGTATTCTAATAGCCTAACGTATTAGGTCTTAATAATAATGTAAGTTCAACAATCTCATCTTTCTTATCTCTGTAGGCGGAAATTCAGGCATACTTAGATCCTTTACGTACACAATAATGGATGGGATTGAGGTATTGTGTTTGTTACTAATATGTTTCACTACATAATACGGTTGGTATTTCTTTTTCTTATTAATAGGAGTCAGTTAGCTTATTCTATAAACATGAATCAATCATGAACGAGAGAATGAGAACGGTGAGACAAAATTAACATAATCAACTGACTTGACAAAATGATCCTTGTGTGTGATACATTTTGTATTATTATTTTGGGCGCATTGAGTGTTATCATAATTAATTACATATCAACAATAAAGATAACAGGTAGACGTGGAGTTACAATCTGTACGTGTATTTCTATTTACAAAAACACGTAAAGAGAAACAACCTAACTTGTCCGTAAACACACAACTAATTTTGATTAATTGATTGAAATAATATAACAACCCAAGACCAACTCTACTAGAAACGGACTACGTTTATTACTCATTTTATTACCCCTAGTACCTATAACTAAATCCTGTTAATTACTAACCTAAACAAATATGTAGAACTAATAAAGGCTCAATAGTTCACATTTCCTATAACAACCCGAATGTTGGACTAATAATAGCATGTGTTTATTAGCCTCGTCTAGTACCTTCGACCCCTGTCACGGGGTAACAAGGGTGCACCCCAAGGTAGAGTATACGTAGGTATCTATAGGCAGGTTATAATAACATTTTGTATTTAGCTCACGATTATGCAGCATCACCTCTTTATGATACCATGGAAAGTGATTCAGCGTAACCTATTGAATTTATGGGTGCCTGGTGCGTCAAATGCTTTAGGATATACATACAAAATTGGCTTAGCTTAAAATCATCTCTGTTCTAAGCCTTTTACTTGCAATAATAGCTATCCAAACGTGCATCCAAAGCTGCATTATTCCTGCACGACGAATCTTGTCGACGGAAGAATAGACAAAATGACAGATAAACAATCACAATCTGTTATTTTGTCTATTCCTCAGTCGACAAAACCCGTTTCTATGGCGGTCATGCTACGCGTTCTGGAGTTTTTCCAATCTCCCAAAAGCTTGACAAAAATTATAAAACACACAAAAGAGCAATCCATTTCATTACACTCATTATCATAAGTAGCACCTACTTGCCGAGTCAAAAATCAAATATCTTTTTCCCACAGATGGCATTAATATTTCCTATCAGCCGTTTTACCTAAGCACGTCTTTGTTATAATAATTTATTCGATACTTTTCAATCTTGGCCAAACGATAAAGTAAGAATAAAACGTTGACATAAATATTCGTCACTTTGAAAACTTCTATTAACATTAAATATCATTTACTAATCTGGAAGTGGGACAGATTTAATGTTTTCTTTAAAATAATAAAGTGTATTTGCGTGTTCAAACATTTAAATCATGTAACTGAATAGAGAGTCTCTCCTCGACTTTTCAATTTATTTGTGACAGCACTCTTGTGGAACATAAAGAATGGAATTATTTGGGGGGTAAGAGGGGGGAAGGCTAATGTTGTGACGGAAATTATTCACGCTCGAAGCGTCGCGTCGGCGATCGCGTCCGCCATCTGTTGCCGTTAGAAATTTGAATCGGGGGCATTTATTAAATAGCTTACCCATTGTTCCTTTGATTTGCGTCAAATTGAAAGACTTGCGTCGATTTAGACGTACGCGTTAAATTGGCACCCACTTACAAAGTTGTTTGAATCGGTTTGCGACAGAAATTAAAGTGTTCCGCTCGATATGTTTTATGAGTTGATATTATCCAACAAATTGCCTAACAAGATCTAGAAAAGGTTCTATTTTCGGTATCACAATAATGTAGGCTTACTAATATTTTATAATAATGAAAATGAAAGCAAAAATAAATCTATACTACTTAGGTATAATAAACCTGAAGAGTTTTTTTTTTTGTTTGTTTATTTGAACGCGGAAATCTCTGGAACTACTACTCGAATTTGAATAAATCTTTTTGCATTTGATAGGCCAATTCTTAAGAAATGCTAATGGCTATTTAACATCACGCTAGAACCCCTTTTTTTTTTTTTTTTTGGGTGGTAAATCATCAAATGACTTCTCCCGCTCTGGGCGGAGCGGAAGGGCGTGTCAGACTTTTACTGACTAAAACCCACCCGTGTTCCTTCAGTTGCCTGTTGCCAGGGTCCTGGTATCCCTTTCGGACTATTCCGCAACCCTGGCAGGACGCTAGAACCCCTAGGAGCCGAACAAAAAGGAAAAAGTCAGATAGAATGCTAAGCGAAAATGAAGACTAGCGCAGGCACGCGATTGCGATGCGATCATGCGACACACGGGATGGGTCGAGGTAACAAGAAATCTCACACGTACGATGTCCCAGGCAGAATCTAGTTTGATAATAAATGAAGTCGAACTAAGTAATTTACTGTTCAATTTATTGATTTCTTAATTAATACGCCCATGCCGCACCACCTGGCGAAACTAACCAATAAGTTCAAAGTTTCACCTAAAAGTAAGCTTCTACAAAAACTTTTTACACAAATATTTTTAGTGTAGACTTACTGAAAGTACCGGAGTACTACAATGTAGTAATCTATCCAAATTACAATGTAATATCCACCTAGGCGAACCACTTAAATTGAATAATTTCAGCATCCATCAAAAAAGTGACGCATATTACGTTGTTCCAGCTGCTCCTTACTTCCACTAAAGTATTCTCGAGTTGCGTTATTGTAACGGTTTTTCCTGGACCGTAATAAAACGTTTCACATGTCGGTCGCAGTCGCGTTGACCGCGTGCGGTCGGCGTGAAGCTAAATTGATGGGTCTCTCCATCGCCAATGTAATGGTCCTTCAAAACGAACGACCTCTGGCCAGTAAGTGAAATTCACGTTTGATTAACTTTTACTCAAGGGCAGTGTTTTAGAGAAAGTGCCAGTACTTGACTGTTACACTGGAAAACGTTTATTGTGGCCGCCTCGCCTTTTTGCTGCTAGGTCATTTAAAAAGAGTTTTAAGGTTGTCTCTGGCTTTCAACCCAACGTAATTTCATCGGGAGAGCTTTTAGTGGGTATAAAAATACAGACAGCAATAAAAAAAGTAGTGTCGAGTAGTTTGGGCTTATGACCCCACTTGCCGTGTATGTCGTTAGAGGCGATTAAGAGATTATATCGAAATGATGAGCAGTAATATTCGTCTATATAGCGTATATAACTTCCGACGGTGTTAATAGCCACCATTACGGAAATGTCTCACCTTCTACTAGATCATTAATTTGATTTAAGGATCACTCATAAAGACGACCTTAGTTAGTTAGTTCAAAACCCTGAAACTGTAATTAAGACAGTTACTTTAATCAATTGATTTAGTCAGATAAAAGAAGACCAACATTCTTCCTTCCCCTAACATTAAAACTCAAACTACTGGACCCCTGTTTCGTCATAAAATGTCAAAATAAACCGCTTTAACTGAATGCTCTATGACGAATTAAATATAAAAGTTTAAAGCAGAGGGTACACGTGGGATAGCTCGTAAACAGGAAAGCGAGCCTCGATGAGCTTTTGAAATTTATGCACAAACATTTATCGTACGCTTTTCGGCAAAGGAAAACATCACGGCCTGTATATTCCTAGGGAGTAATTTTAAGGTGCGGATAAAATATTGCTGTGAAAGCGATAAGAAAATAATGGCCTATTATATTGGTTCGGCGGAGATTAAGGAGTGCAGAATCTTGTTAATCTTGATTAATTTTAGTCCGGTTTGAAAATGTGCAGTTGAATTTCGCCTTCCTCGTATTCCATAGTGTCCATTGTCATAGTGAATACAAGGTTTTATGGCCGAGATTCAACTGCACACTCATAGTGAGTATCAGATAAATGTCCCGCAAGGTTCCGCAAAAGGTGTCGGGCGACATCGAAAAAAAATGACAAAGGTCGCGAGACAATATGTCTGGTGACGTCGCCGGACGTCACTCGACATAGCCCGATATGTTTTGGGACATTTATGTCCTAGTGAATACGACGCTTAACAGTCTAGAATATTAAACTTCAAACCCAAACTAAATGAACGTTTAAGATTAAAAATCTAGTTATTTCTCTTGAGAACTATTTTCCTCATTAGGTCAATGACTCGACTGCGCTTTCTCTATTTAGTTTTGGCAAGGTTTCAAGTAACAAAAGCTATTAATACACGCTCCCTTATTTTATATGATTGTGTCTACGAACATAGTTTATGTTCATCCTACAGTCACGGTCGTATTCATGTTAGATTGTGTGTGACACCAGTTCTCAAGTAGTGTCCACCCAATTCCGCCTTGCTGTCAACATGTGCACGTAATATCCGAAATACGATAGACCAGAGGTCGTAGGCAGTGTTGTGACGTAACCTTTGTGACGTCACCCCGGTATGTTCCCGAAAGTTGTTAATCAAACGGTACGATGCAATGCTAGACCTCTGATGTAAACACCGACAGAGTAATTAAATGTTTTGAACCTAGAACGTTGAAATGCACCGTGTATAGTCGAATAGTATAGAATGCTTACTACCTTTAGGTTGAATGTCACTTGCACGTCATCAAACGACAAGGAGGCCTAGACAAAATCCTTGCGCAACGGTAAAATCAATTTGTATGAAGATGACATTAGCTTTAGAGATCTCACGTGATTGCTGCTAAATTGGCAGACAAAGTCATTATTCCTCATGCGGAAAGGAACGTCGAAGTGAGCATGGCATCTAAACAACAAATATAGGTATGTTTGTCCATGGGACGGTTACATAATTTCTACCATAGTGAAGTTGCAGTGTCCTGGAAATTATTGTGAAAGCAATGACGAAGTCGACAATACAATCAACACAGTCGTTGATAAAATAAATTTTATGTTGATGATACATCGGAAAACCAATATAAATTCAGTAGAACGATTCAGCGAATCGTATTCATGGGATATTAGGACTCGGTTGCAGTGAAATTCGTCCAATAAAAACAATTATTGCTTGTATAAACGCGAACGACACGGGCATAAACAAGGATTATTAGTACTTCTTGGAGACAATGGAGGTTGTATAATAAGTACATTTACATCGGTTGGGTGACCGCATCCATACTTTATTAGCAATAACAATGGAGAAGGGAATTTATACAAGTTATTTTCAAGAAAGCCTCAAGTTTATGAACTGTGAATTTTTCTATTCATGATTCTCTTTCAATTTTTGTTAGTTTTCTTGATAATACATACTTAAATACGGTTTGGTTGATTCACCAAATACTTATAATAACCATATTACCAGTCAAGTGGATGAAAGTTACGTAATTTACCCTTGAATATCCTTCAAAATAAGTAAGTAGGTTTAGTCATAGGTATTGGTACATTGCTTATCGGAATAATACTGAGACGAAACCCTATTCTGATTCACAAATATTTTTATGGGTCTAATCGTTACCCTCCTTCTGGGGCAGTCTGTTAAAGTAGTAGTATACTTAAGCATTAATAGAGAAAACAAAATATTTTCACAGTGTGCAAAGCCGAGATTACACAATACAAAACCTATAGCTATACAAAGATCTTTAGGTGCATGGCCAAAATTGGAACTAAAGCCGCCATCTTGTTTTTTTAATACATTTCATAAAACAATTGCACTAAATGTTAATAAACAGCGCCACCCTGACAAGACCCTTGTAGCAGTGTGTATAGGGTTTATCAGAAAGGTGTAGCCTTTAAGTGTGTGGGACAGACCCTCAAACTGAACTACTTTCTCCATTCTGCCCCATACAAAACTTCAATACCTACTCGATCCAAATGTATGGGACAGGTGATTATTTTTCTCGATTACGATTATGGTCCCATGGACAAAGTTGTTCAGTGTGATGGTCTGTCCCTTAAATTTGACCACACATTTCTGATACATCGTGTATAGTTGTTGTTATTTTCAAATCAATCTCACCTCTTCAACAATTTTTAACTCAATAAGTTCAATACAATCCATACTAATATTATAAATTCGAAATTAACTCTGTCTGTCTGTTACCTTTTCACGCCTAAACCACTGAACAGATTTCGATAAAATTTGGCAAGGAAATAGATGGAATCCCGGGGAAGGAAATGAGCTACTTTTTATCGACATACCACGCGGGTGGAAGTTAGTAATTCAATAAATATACATCTAACACTAAAATAATAATAATATGAACAAATATATAAAAAATAATCACTATAGTGCATCAAAAAAATATTATTATTTTATTGTTAGATGTGTATATTTATTTAATTATTGTATTAAATTAACATTAACTTCAATAAAGAATATAACTCTAAGCTTTACACTACATAATTGATCTGTCCATTAATGTTCGCTTGAGTGCGGAAAGTAAATAGATACCTTGCCTTAATATATTGTTCGGAAGACAGAACTACAAGTAACTTCGGCCAATAGAGGGGTATTATATTGCCTGTTATAAATATGAAGGACTTACGAACTAATTCTAAGTTAAAGGTATCTTCGTAGTCAGTTAACTATGCTATGAATTGGAAGATCAATTTTAAACGGACTTATAATCATTACTTGCCAACAAATATTATCAATGCGAAAGTGACTTTGTTTGTTACACTTTCACGCTAAAACGGCTGAACGGATTTGGATGAAATTTGCCACATGGGTAGACCATGACCTGGAATAGGACATAGGATACTTTTTATCCCGATATTCCCACGGGATCGAGACTGAAGCGGTCAAAACTGCGGGGCGCAGCTAGTACATAACATACAGCGAAAGGAACTTCGGTCCAACCGGGTGTCCCACGAAACCTTCCACCTTTTTTTTGTTTTTGTTTTAAATCATACTTGAGAAGGAACTTCATTCTTGACGGGGGACGGGGGAAATGACAAACTTAAGAACAAACTTTCATCCCCCCTCTTTAACCACATTATAGGATGGATTTTCAAAAATCCGTCCTCACTCCGTCGGTCTTCGTACGTACTCAACTCATTTTCAAAATGTCATGCTTTTAGACCAAGCGGTTTTGGCTGTGCGGTGGCCGTGAGTGAATTTAAGTTTTTTTTTTAATTAGTCTGCATGAGGGGAGATGGTCACAGTTAGTATTTATTATAAAACGTTGGTACTTTTTAGCATGTCATATTTTATGTAGATTCTCTCTCGCGTGCATTAATTAAAACCAACTCGCATCATCGAGTGAAAACAGGACTAACAGTACAATGCAAAATGTGACGTCACTAATTGGAAGTGTTTTAACTTGCAATTAATCAACGAAACATTTTCTGAATACAATATTTATATTCATTTTCAATTGAATACAGCAATAAAATCGTGAAATAAACAAGATTCCGCTTCAGTATTTTAAAATAAAGTGCTCATTTTATATTAAAGTGAAAATACGTGACTTGCATTAGAGTTAATATTTATTTATGTTTGCTTATGAATAACATTTTATAGTATTCACTGCAATTTTAATATCGCATAACAAGTCTTGAAAATTATCCGAGCAAAATGAATTGTTATGAACAGCGAACTTGAGACGGGAAATGCTACGACGCTACGAGCTTCGTAGCACTGCTACGAGCTTCGTAACTAACATTGGTACGTATGTCGTAGCGCCGTAGGAATGTATCGCTTTTCGAAGCGTAACGCTCTAATTTATTATTTTACCGTTTTACTGAGATCTCTCTTACGGAAAATTCTTCTGAAAAGTGAATTAACAGTTTTTGCTTTGAGATAGTCTCTGTGCCCTTAAAAAACCGCATCATCATTTTATTGGTATGTAAGAAAACACTTCACGTTTCAACCCCAAATCTATACTCATTTTTTCCTGGACACACATCCTATCCCATGTCCCGATTTAACTTACACAAAAGCACACAAAAGATATTTTATAATTCCCTGAGCGTGTAGTCAGCAGAAGCAATGAATTCTCCTGTGTTCGCTCTGTTACAGATTATAGAGGCGATACCGTCGGCGACCGATAGGAACATGCCGTAATAAAAGCTTTGAACTTAACAACCTTTAGGTCAGGTATATTGGAAAATTTTCGATAAAAATAAAGTGCTAGATGCAATTTTCCCGGTAAAAATTAGATGATAAAAGTTGTTTTTGTCGTTAAATTGTTTCCGCACTTAAAAGGAAGAAAAATGTCATATTGTGCTAGCAGATTTTTCTCCATGGTTTGTAGATTATTGCGATTAGTGGTGATAGTTTTTCATTAAAATTCTTACAGCTTTTTACAGGAATCGATGTTTGCAACACACGTATTTAATTGATTAGTGAAGGCTTGCTTCCTCGTTTTTCATATGTTATTATTTGGATATTAACAATTTGAATGAATACATTAGTGGATATTTCATAATATTACAGTCACGAGCAAAAATATGTAGCGTATTCAATAACGATTTTCTCGTGGAATAACGATTGCAACTTTGATATGATTCCTATTTCATAATAATATGGGTTACAAAATACTATGTTCGTTATAACATAAAATTACAATCAATACAGTAGGACCAAATTACTTTTAAAAGTTGCTAAGTGTATACCTACATATTGTTGCTCGTGACTGTACAACCACCGTATTAGATACTTCCTTTCAGTTAAATCTTTTGCCTACAATTAGAACTTAAATACCTATAAAGTGACGACAAATCAGCTACAATGATTGTCAAATGTTATCTTTATAAATTCCACTTTCATTCTCTTTTAAGGGGATGCATATAACCTGATACTGACCTGCAAATTGCAAAAAACGGAAGAAAATTTGAATTTCGCGGGCCACCCTAGCCACCTTAAAGAAATCTTACTTTATTTGTAAAAAATCAAATGACTGACGTCAAAATTACATGAGACAGCCCCTAAAACCCCCGCCCTTCACCACTTCCTAGTGCTTCAGCCGTGTTATACAAACATAATTATGTGTTAAGATAGCTGTGTTACTTGATATACATAATTCAATCAAATGGATGGTGTAGAATTTCCTGGAAGTAACCGCCAGTTTCATAATATTATCTTAATGGAGTACGTAGGAGAAATAAATTGGTTTCCCATTTCATATCGGTAAATATCTGTTATTATCATTAAGAATTTCTTACATTCCCGTATCCTTATTCCATAAAATAATCCCGAAAGAAATACAATGGTGCCGATTCTGTTGTTCACAAACTAAACTAAATTTAATGATTAATTTGACAGGACTAAACTAAAATTTCTCTTCTGTCCTTTTTTAATGAAATAGAAAGAAAAAGATGCACTGAACTTAAATTTAGTTTAGTTTGTGAACAACAGAATCGGCACCAATAATGACCAATTTTGATTAGACTGCCTCGTTGGTCTAGTGGTCGCAAGCACTACTGCTGAGCATGAGGTCCTAGGTTCGATGCCCGGATCGGGCAAAATGAAATTAAATAAAATGGTGCCCAGTTGATGGCAATAGGCTCGCCCCCCCGTTACATGGGACGGCGAAATGTGAGAGAGTGCAAAGGTTTATCATAACATAACATAACATAACATAACATAATTATATTGTGAACATTTCACGACATAAATAAAAAAAATAAAAAAATTTTTTTTTAGTGGTAATATTTTTTTAGCATGTATAGACGCTATACTATTGCAGGTTAACGGGAACGCCCTTTGTTAGTTAACATACTGTATAGGTATACCTCTGCCTAACTCTTCGGGGAAAATTTAAAAATGTTATGTTATGATAAACCTTTGCACCCTCTGTTTTTTTCGACCTAATCAATCACTTCAACTGTCAAATATGATATCAACTTAACTGATTAGATAATGGTAGGTACTTGGTCAACCAGTTACCACAGCTAACATTAGATTTGACAGCGGATTTGAATTGATTAGGCTTTAAGTAGCCGATGATTATTAATTCAAATATAAACCGCCTCTCAGACCCAGAGGTCCCGGGTCCGATTCCCAGCGGGGGAAAAAATCTTATAAGTCTACTAGGCCCCTGCTTCGCACGGTTTTCTTACAACATGACAAAACTTCAAGATTTATTTATTATATGTTACTTTAGAATTAATGTGTTATACCTACACATAAAATAAATTCTCTAAATGATCGTGAAAACCGCATCATAATCCGTTGCACAGTTTAGAAGAACAACGCGGTCACAGAAAGTCATGAAAAGTGACTTTAATTCATTATTATGTAGGTAAAGATTAAGGAGTTTATTCATAAACGATGATTAAAGTTAAGTAATGATTAGCGACTGTTTAAACATACATTTTTGACGTTTGAACGTTACCTAGATTTAATTATCGTTTATGGATAAACCCCTATAAGTCACCCTCCAGACATGGTCACATATTTTGTTTCTTTTCCAGAAAAGTATTCCTTACAACAACATTCGGTACATTTGTCATTATCTCACGGAAAAAACACGTCGATATTTCCATCATATCACCCGGAAAAAACATAAACATAGATCTAGACAATCACTCTCTTGTTTATGAGGGTAACATAAACATTTTGACAGAGAACAGATGTTTGTAATACATTACTGGTCAAACCACAGTATAATGGTCTCCGCGATACAGTGGTTTATTACTGATATTAACAGACTATTTACTTAGATAAAACGCATTAAAGTTCGTGAGTGGGACCTCGCTATGACACAAACCATAAATACAATATTATAAAACAAAGTCTTCCGCCGCGTCTGTCTGTCGTCCTGTTCGCGATTAACTCAAAACTACTGCACTGATTTTCATGCTGTTTACACCAATGGATAGAGTGGTTCTCATGGATGGTTTTAGTATAACGGACATCCACGCGGGCGAAGCCGCAGGCATCAGCTAGTTCAGTATAAATCTAGCAAGGACGTCACGTCATGCCGTTCCGTAATGCCGTGACGTCATGCCGTGACGTCATGCCGTGACGTTATGCCGTGACGTCACGCCGTTCCGTAATCTTTTGATTAAGTAAAAACAGAAAAAATACGGGTCCAATATTTTTGAATACCCAAACTACATGAAAGACAAAAAAAAATTATAGATTTTTTTTAACCCTACTTTCTCTACTGATAGTTAAGTTAAGGTCTGTACAGAAGTACTAAGTGAGATGTAACTAGTTACTCCATGGCATAACCCTACACAAGCAGTATTGTACAGAACATTGAATATCTTGGGACCAAATCGGCAGTGCCCCTGTTAGATTTATTATCGACACGCGTGACTGAGTTCCGTTGCCGTTGCTCTCAGGGGCCTATTTTGCAACATGACCGAACATAATATTCGGGGTACCTAAGTACATGGGTTATATTTGATTACGAAATTATTTTTGATAATTGCATAAGGGAAAAATGAGGGAAATGATCACGGAAAGTTTCGAAAAACATCTTTTGAAGAAATGGCGGTTGTATAGGCTTTGAAAATCATTTAGTCAATTAATTTATAATTTGCCAAGATTTCACTCTTAGCCATCCGTTTCCGTATGTTTACATCTGCGTCCGTTTTAACCTATAATACAATCATTTTAAACTTCTTGGGTTTTCCTCGTGTAACAAAACATAGCATAAATTTGCAGGCGTTTAACCATTTCTAAGCCCATGATAAAGTTAAATATCTAAGTACTAGTAGTAGAGGAGCAGTGGTGGCCCAGTGGTAACGGCCGCGACTTACGAGTTGTAGGTCGCAGGTTCGAACCCCGACAGGCGCTTTACTTTGTGTAAATAATGTCATCACCACTGCTCTCAAAACGGTGAAGGAAAACATCGTGAGGAAACCGGCATGTCTTAGAACCAAAAATTCGAAGACATGTGACATCTACCAACCCGCACTGGGCCCGCGTGGTGGATAACGGCCAACTCCCTCTCATAGAGAGGAGGCCTGTGTCCCAGCAGTGGGAACATTATAGGCTGATTATGTATCTATGATTTATGTATGATTATGTATCCTGAAAAGATAATTATTTCACTTGAACATCGCTCGCAAAAATAGGCTTTTCTTGGCCAACCCATTTTAGGGAAACAACACGCTACCCAAACGCCGCGGCCCTATCGTACATGTAAAGCAAAAAGTCACAAACTTAATACTTTTCTTCCCAGTTTACTCCAAAAACTGAATCTTAACACAACAAGCAAACGTACGAAACTTATCCGTGTCAAGATACAACGTGCCCTACTTAGTTCTTCAGCCCAACTTTTACGTCACCATTAAAGTGAACAAAGTGTGTGCACGACAAACAATGCACACAATCCCGATGTGTGCCCCACAATGCAATGTTGTTGCATACATGCCTTTATTAACTATTTCATTTCAACTCCGTGAAGTATCTTCATTAAGCTGTTTAGCGGAATATTGGATGTTATGTTGTTTTTTATGCTTGGATGAGAGCGCATTTGCAGCTCGACAAAGGCGGGTGTGGGAATAATGAAGTTGGAGAATAATATGAAATGTGAAAATTAAGTTTTCAAAGCTTAGCTAAAGTAACAAAGAGCAAGGATTTTATGACTTTTCAATAACAAGTGGCAAAACAATAAACTGCACAATTACCCACATTATATTTAAGTCTAAGGATAGAAAGTTTTTGATAGGAATTCATCAACTACTAGCTCGTCTAACATCCTAGGATTCTTATAATACAAAATATTCTTCTGAAATAGCTAGGGAAGATAAAGGATATAAAATAATATAGTAACGAGGGGGAGAGCAGTTAACTTATTAGAGGAGAAATAATGTACCGCCGCAAATGAAGGGAGGTGATATTGAGCGAAGGGTAGCGGTTAATTAATAGTGCCTGAAGTGTACATACTAGGCACTATACGTTATTGACGCATTATTGTACCTTCCTAGCGGTGAGCTCGTGACTCCTCAAGTCTTTGACATCGCTTTTCTGAATGCATCTCATCATGCACACTGAATATTATAATATAATTCTTCTGCCTAGCCTTTTTCCCAACTATGTTGGGGTCGGCTTCCAGTTTAACCGGATGCAGCTGAATACCAGTATTTTACATGGAGCGACTGCCTATCTGACCTCCACAACCCAGTAACTGGGTAATACGATACCCTTTGGTTAGACTGTTGTCAGACTTTCGTGTTTCTGACGACTCGTAACGACTGCCAAAGATCCACAAATGACAGCCGGGACCAACGGCTTAAAGTGCTTTCCGAGGCACGGAGGAGTCTCGATATGTGAAAATGGTCACCCATCCAAGGACCATCCCCGGCAAGCGTAGCTTAACCTGATGGATCGACCCGAGCGGCTGTTATTACTTAGCCACGAGCTCCTCAATATTATAATATAATTATAATTTTTAAATGTTTTTATATTATTATATTCTAATATTTAAAAATGTATTTTATAAGTGTCTTTATGAAAAAAGGAAATAATAATTATAATATTTATTAGATCAAAAAGAATAAACATGTCACACTTAGAATTATGCTAAAAAGTAAATCAATTATAATTGTGTCTAGTTATTAGCATCTGCTGCCAAACTAGGTTTATAGCCTGTGTTTCCTTTAGTGGGTATGCAAGTATGAAATTACAAAGAAAAGAAAACAGTTTACATTAAATTGAGAACTTAATTTCTCTAAAAGAATGAAAGAGATGCTGTCCTCTGGGTGTGTTAGGTGAGAAGGTGAGTGTATGTGTGTGAGATTATTACGGGTGTGTCAGTGGTAAAAAAAAGACAAAATAATAGGAGTTGTCATGTACAACATTACCAAATACGACCAATTTTTCAATGGAGTCTCAGTGGCACGCCATCGTCAATCATACTGACTCCTTATAATTAGGAGATTACCATAACTATTCAAAATCAACAATTACGGTGTCAATGATCGGTAATCTTGACAAAATTGCGTTATAAGACTTGGCCCCTTGTTAACTTGTAAACTTAAGGGTAACGCAGATATATGCGGGCCGCATCACAAGGCAAAAAATCTCCTACATGTCTTTTGTATATTTTATATAAACCACCGCATACTACAAGCGGGCCGCAGCACGGTTTTTTGTATTGAAATGCGATGCGCTGCTGCCCGACACGGCTGTAATATGCGCTGGACTTTAAAGGTAACTTCCAATTAAGGTTCCTGCCGGGCAAAGCTGTGGGCAAAACAGAATGCGTTTCATATGAAATGTTGACATTTCACGTCAGTTACAAAGTGAGACACCGCCCGTAGAGCTGGGGGTCGTAAAGACACTAACGAGCACCAATGCAATGCGATTGACACTCAAATATTCAAGTTTCCATTTTAACAAACTAATAAAAGTTAATGAGTTTTTGAAGTATGTGTGAAGTTCATAGTTAATATAATATATTGTGTTAAGCATCGCTGACTGACGGTGAAGATGAGCATCAAAAAATTTGAGAGCCCTCGAATTCGAGCTTCAATAAAATACCTGCAATTTCCGATCATGTAAATCAACCCGATATAAAAACTCTATTTTCAAAATTATATTTTCCTACAACTCGAAAGGTTTTACAATCACTCAACACAAAATTTTAATAATAAAAACTCGTCTTATTAAATTTATTTCAGTGAAGCTCGAAGGAATATATATAACGTACTAGCGCAGCTCAATAAACCGAATGAAAATATAGAGGTCCCTGCTTCTGTTATTATGTTTATGAATTCATTCGATATCAAAAGTTTGCGTTGCATTCATAAAAGGCTATTCGCATTTACGCAAACATTTTTCATTTTGTACAAATATTTAAGAATACGCGTTTCGTTCGAAAATGAAATGCGTTGAATTGCGGTGTTCGTTTATGTTTCTTTTTTATAGAGAGATGCAAATAAGTTGAAAATGATGGGGAGAGAGAAACTGATAATCCAGAGTTTCAGAATAAATATTAGCATTGGAATTGAGAAGCAAATACAATCGTGTCGGCGCTGGCAAGTATCGCCTCTCGCCTCTGCGCACCGACTTGAGTATTTACATTCTATATTCACACACATATTTTAAAGTTACATAATTCAGTGATAGGTTTAAACCAATATGAAGTATTCATGATATCTGTTCTGCACGTGTTCATTCAGTTTTGAATTCTTCTGTAGCTTTCGTTTTGCTAAAGGTTTTTGAATTATTATGTCTTATCTTTTTTAATTGGTTTAGCCTCAAGAGTAAAGAAATTAAAACGATAAGCGATCATTAATAAAATATATAATTAGCTCATAAAAAACAAAAACCCACAAATCTTTACCTCGTTGTTAGAATGATTACTTACATTAAGCTAAAACGTAGCTTCACACATTATCCACGAACATTGTGGCCGAAATGGTAATAGGATTTTTACTTCCCAGCTCGGGCAGAGCACGTTGTGTGACACTTTAGTTAAGATAAGTGTTTATTTACAACCTTATTGCTGGCGCACGTCTGTGTCCATATAGGTAAAGCGCGTGGTTCAGTATTATTTTTTTACTTTGGATGATGTTTTAATCAAACAAGCAGGTACACAACCTAAATTGTTCTGACAGCAAATCATTACAAAACTGAGGCTGTGTATATCATCATCTGCCTAGCCTTTTCCCAACTATGTTGGGGTCGGCTTCCAGTCAAACCGGCTGCAGCTGAATATCAGTATTTTACATGGAGCAACTGCCTATCTGACCTCCACAACCCAGTAACTGGGTAATACGATACCCATTGGTAAGACTGGTTGTCAGACTTTCGAGCGTCTGACGACCCGTAACGACTGTCAAAGATACTGTATATAGCAAACCGAATATATTATACTAGCTACTACTTACTTTTAGCTTTTTTTGCTGCTTACTTTTATCCAGTACAACAAAAAAAAAATATGCGCATTTATGTTTAAATTTAGGTACCAACGCTGCTAATGTTTGTTATTCTTTTTGATGAGAAACATCTTAAGTCTCCAAGCACGTTCAAGCAATCAGCATTTAAAAAATAGGATCCGTACACTTTCTTTTCTGAGCTACGCTGAACAAATATTTACCCAACGCTTCAAAGTTCTAAAGGAAAATCTTGTTGAACACAATGTTTTAGTCAAGTAATATTCAGAGATTTGTTCTTTAACTTGTTATTTATGAATGAAAATACCTTTGTTTATCTATTATCAGTACGAGAGTGGAATTGCTTATGACAATAATGGTTTGTTTTTAATAGATTATCTAACCATGCAGTTTCTTACTTATTTAACGGTATTGGAAACGTCATTTTGTACAGCCTCGATGGTCTACGAGTCACCAACACTACTGCTAAGCATAAGGTCCTGGGTCCGATTCCCAGGTCAGCAAAATGTTATTGAGTTTTACTATCTGGAATTTCTCAGTAGGTAGCCCGGACTGTGGTTTTGTACTCTATGTCCATGTTTATTGTTTACATTCATCCTTGACATTATCATCCTTTTATTTGACATTATAATTATATCTGCAATTTAATTTCAACTCTTTATTAGTGGCTTTTATATTAACCTTACTACTCCATTAACGACTACTTAAATGATAAGAGTAGTTGGT
Source organism: Lithophane socia (assembly GCA_947522985.1). Lineage (NCBI taxonomy): Eukaryota > Metazoa > Arthropoda > Insecta > Lepidoptera > Noctuidae > Lithophane > Lithophane socia. The sequence goes on from OX383267.1 coordinate 8,437,379, forward strand.
CGCTGTGATTAACTCAAGACAATGTTTATGTTCTTTCTCCAGAATTAGCTTACCCACTGACAGGTTATATGAGTTCATATAATTTTTTTTATTATTTTTATTTGGACTGTACCTATAGTCAATTTTATTTTAATATTGTTTTTAATTTATTATTTTGATGACTCATTACTCATGTTTTCTATATGAGTTGTATTGCAATATGTGGTTAGGTAGCGACCTCGACAATGGATAATTATTATTTTTGCCTGAGCAACCGGCAGCAGGTTCGTCATGCTCCCTTAGATGTCACTGCTTGCGGTAGCGTCGGAGGTCGGGTTGTCTCCTTCCCTCAAATATGGCGAGGGGGGTAATGGCTGATTTTTGCGTTATGCTCGTGAACGGGTGCTGCTTGTGGTGACTGGTCGTCTTGCTGATCTCGGTTTTGTTAATGTTATTAGTAATTCATTTTTATTTATTTACTTCGATGGTCCTAGTTTATCATTTATAACTTCCAGTTGCAGCTATAAATAGCTATATGTAAGCGGGCACGCCCTTTGTGCCTAGAGGCTTTTATTTGGTTATTGATGTTTGTTTATATTTACTACTTATTTCTTCTTGAGTACATATAAGTAGTTCTCGTTTTTTTTTATTTATATTATTCTTTTTTTTTTTTGGTTGGTATATTGGCGTGTGCTAGCTGACATATGGCTAATTAGATTTATGTTTTATGTTGCGTAATGTAAATGATTTTGCAAACTTTTGTATAGAATCAAATTTTTCTAACTGAACAGACAGCTGTGCTGCTGGGGAGTTTGTTGCGCCACTTCTTCTTCCCAGCTAAAGCACTAGGAAGTGGTGAAGAATGGGCGTTTTTTAATTTTGACGTTCGAAAAGTGCTGATTCTCAGCCTAGTTTGAATAAATGACTTTTGATTTTGATTTTGATTTTGAACCAATCGTTATAGTTGGGAAAAGGCTAGGCAGATTGATTTTTTTAGTACATGGGACCTAAACACCATATAACTAACCATAGTAACTAACCCATCAAGGAAACAAGGCGTGATATTACGTTTAAACATATAACTGGCGAAATGTGAGTGGAACTCTGCCCAACCCTTCGGGGAAACAAGGGATGCTGGTATGTTATTATGGAAGGCATTTAGGCTAAGGAAATGTTTGGAATGAAAAAAAAATGAAAAGGAATAATTACTTTCTATACATGGTATTATTGAAATTAACAATTTGACTCGATTTACTGTGTTAAGGGTTATTATACAATGAATAAAGTACATATTAAATATGTCTATTTGGAAAATTACGTGTAATGTAGGCGGTATGTGAAGTTAATTGGAGAGTCAGTTTGCGGTTTCTAACTTTTGTTCGCAGTTCGTAAAATACATATTTATCTCGACTGTTTATTTTGGTTAGTTGATATTTGAATGCTTGTTTTGATGAACTCGTGTTAATTAATCATAACGTTATTATTTATTTTAGCGTTGCTAGCTTTGAGTCGCTGCTTTTTTAAACTAGAAAACTGAATTTTATACATAACAGGAAATTGGAAATGTGCTCTAATATTGCTAAAGTTTTCATAATTTACTCTTGCATGCCTCCATATCGGCACCATGATGGTGGGTTTCTGCGGACCTAAACTCTTTTACATTCCTAAGTAGCGTGAATATAGTAACTATTGTGAAATCCACGCATTTATGACATTGCAAGTAGCCATACTGCAACTCAAACAACGTTTTTCTTCGTTACACCACTGTCTTGTTCTTAAAAGAAGATTCTTAACTCAGTATGCCTACAACCAAGTTAATTTATTAGAACAAATATCAAAACCCGTCTGAAAAGAAACAAAAGAAAAACAATATCAACCTGTTTAAAAATACATTACGTACTTAATTTCTTTTCTATTTGTATTAGGCTCCTATTCTCGTTTGACTCAATAAAAAAGAATATTGCGTAATCTTTTGAGTGGCTTTTACGATCACCTACTTGAAGATATTTCCTTCTCAAATAATATTGATACTGGTCACCAGTTTGGTAAAACGAAGGGCAGAAATACACGATAAAAAGTTAATTGAAATTATTTTATAGGAAGTGTATGATATCATACACTTCCTATAAAATAATTTCAATTAACTTTTTGGGAGATTTGTGAATGTTTTCGTTTTAAAAAGGTTATTCGTATTAAAGGTGTAACTAATATGGCGTTAACTAATATACTAATATGGAATCAAAATTTACTCCGCATCGCTGTTGACTGGTAATGTACCCAAGAGTACTACTGAATATTGAATAATTGATAAATGAATAATATACCGAAAAAAAAATGGTTAATATAAATATAACATGGTAGTCCGAATTGTAGTCTTTTTTTTGCAAAATGTTAAATTATGATTAAATAACTCAATTTTTCACAAACGACGTTACTTTACTTTATTCTGATTTACAACATGTAGGTTCAGTCGCCGACTGGCAGTACTTTTCCGCGGAAGGATGAGCTATTCTGATAACCTAGTTCGTGCCGGTTCGACAAAACAACAAAATTATAAAACGCTACTGTAACTTCCCATTTACTAAATCTTAAACAACAATCTATTGCATGCAGTAGTAGGTACCTACAGTATCAGTTATCCATTTAACTTGAGCAATATCTTGTTTATTTATAAATCACAGACAACATAGCGTACACAGATTGCTTATAGATTCAAGTTGTGTGCGACCCGGGTCGGTTGTAAGCTGTTTGCATTGGTCATTTGTCGACGCGGCTTATCGGGCATTATTTGCCTTGCTTGCCCGATTCAATTTCCTAGTTCGACCCAATACGGATCCTACATCTACGGTATGGTAACAAGCTTCGTGAGGCGGTATAATGTACTATTGTATCGTCGTTGTAAGGAGCTGTAATGGAAAATATAATAAAAATATTGAGTGTATGAAAGAAAGACATTCATACATACCTATATAATATAAGCTCACGCCTTCTTTCCATGTGGATAGGCAGAAACTACAGAACGCCACCTGCAACGATCCTTACATACTCCTTTTGCCTCATTTGAATGCAGAATTCAGAAAGAAAAATTTGAGTGCAGAATAAATTTTTAACCGACTTCCAATAAGGAGGAGGTGCAATGTTCTACATTATGTTTTTTTTATGACTATGAGGGATAGGTTGTGAAGAATAGGTCACTTGTTGTTTCACTGAAGTTTCAACTAGCGTCGGACTGTGATTATTTATTCACAAACATTGTACAGAATGTACCTACCAAATGTTAAAGTAAACCTTACATTATCTAGGAATAATCAGGAATTTCAAATACAGACGTATCCTAAGACGTTCTAGGTCGTCGAATAAGCAAATCAAATAAAAAAATTCGCCACATTCATTTGTACCCACAAAGAACCCAAATTATCCTGAAGTCGTGTTTAGCCGACAGCAAAATGTTCAACTGTATTTACAAATTGTATTTTCATAAACAATTTCACGCCAATAAAAATGAACATAATTAAAGGCTTCTTCAAGTCAACGAAATGTTCAGAAAAATGTTGCCTGTAATAAAATCAGCTAACAAAAATATACCTGAATACTAAATTGGAAATAAGTACCAAGAAATTACCTGACGAGAACACGCTTTAACAACCCAATTTTGCACATTATGAGCTAACTCACTTTCGTATTAACGAGGATAATTCAAATAGGATTAAACCATTAATTATTTATTCCGTTAACGCAATCAACGGTTGAATAACAATACAAAGTTTTAAATTTTATTCGGAACCAATCAACCGTTATAGTGCGGTCAGCATACAAAGAGACTAATTTATTCATTCCATTGTCGATACGCACAATTGGATCGATTTAGATTTTTATTGAACTCATATCCGATGGTCGAATGTAGATTGACTTTTGATGTTGATCGAATCACATTTCGTGTTTGCTATCAGATCGATATTTTGCAAATATCCTCCAATATTTAATCATATAAGTGTAGCTCAATTTACCAAGCTGAGTAATGCTACCAATTCCATTCAGTATAACAGATAACTGAAGACAATGATAGAATGTGGCTAACCAAACAATAGAGGGCTTCGTCATAATTGAAACAGTGTACACGTACATAAGTAATAGTACTTGTGTACCGATACAAAGCGAATGGTTTTGGCTGAAACACTACTCTATTATATAAACATAGCAAGCAAATAACATTGAAAAGGAAATATATAATAAGGATAAGGGCAGGAGAATGATTATTATAAAAATGAATATAAATATTATTTTTTATTATAATACCGATCCCAAAAGAAATACCTAATGTTATACATAAAAAAACCGGCCAAGTACGAGTCGGATTCGCACACGAAGGGGTGCGTACCACCGTACAATATTAACATTATAACAAACATTAAAAAAAATACTTTATAAAAAAGATACGTTTCTTGCGTGGGGTGCTTTAATATTTAACTTTATTTTATTTTAATTCTTTTTGTTATAGCAGCAATAGAAATACACAATCTGTGAAAATGTCAACTATCTACCTATTCATGAGATACAGCCCGCTGACAGACAGACGGACGGACAGTGGAGGTTTGGCACCCTTCGGGTACGGAACCCTAAAAAATAGCAGAAAAATAACGTAGGTACTGCAATAAATGAAATAATAATTGGTTAGTATTTATAACGTACAGGCAATTCCAACTACACTTTGATTAACTTCAGGCACGTGTGTGACTTAGGCTAAGCGTATACTGAGATGCAGGTAACGCAGGTCCACGCATCGCAAGGCAGAGCAGATTTTGTTATCTATGAACGTCCTGATAGCTGCGTACGCTGCGGCGCAGGCACGTGTCTGTGCCGGCTTTACAGAAGGCACAGATTTGTGCACGACAGGTTCTGTGCTGCGTTACTTGCGTCTCAAAAACCAAGTGACGACCAGCTGTTAGTACGAACAAAATCGGCTCTGCCCTGAGCTGCGTGGACCTGCATCACCTGCGTCTCAGCATAGACGCTGATACATAATTTTGTTGCAATTGTCTATTATTTGTACTAGCTAGGACGCGAACGTGTCTGTGTAGCTGCGTCGCAGCATGCGCTCGCGGCCTATGTCTGCCTCGCCTGCCCTACCCTGCAAAACCTGTACTGTGCTGCGTCACCTGCGTTTCAGCATACGCTTAGCCTTATTTTATTCATCCGTACAGACCTACGTAGGTAGTCCCTAGGACCTAAGTAATATAATAAATATTTACACGATGTTAAGTAAAACAAAACGAATGCTCTGCGATGCGACACTTTCTATATACAGGGTCTATTTATAAACGTTGCTATATTATGTTTGATACGTACTCTACGGGTAATTTTCAACAATGAAAGTCAAATAGGCTTAAAAACAGGCCAGTGTTTTTTCAGTTTCCAAGCACTTTAACTTGGGCGAAAATATAAACTAGTCAGAAATTATTCATATCAAATGGTAAAGAACCTTGAGCTAAGAGCCTATATAACTTAACAATATTGTGATCGTAAATTTTTGTTTGCAAAACTTTTTAATAGGCCGAATTGTTTATTTATGACGGGAGGCGGCTATAACGTTATTTTGAAGTTTTTCTAAGATTAAATTAAGAACACTGGAGTTTTTATTAACGGCTTGTTTGCTCATCACAAACTCAAAGCATTTATTTCAATTAAACTATTTACAGGCACTTTTGAATTGTCAAGGAGTCGGTCAGTCAGAAATATGAAGCTAGTTGCCCATTCCAAAGCGTTGTAGGTACCTATGGAGAACAACGGGCAAGAAACTCCACGGACACTCTTTTAAATCAAAATATTGTTACAATATATGGGTTACATCATTTGTTGTCTTAATTATTAATTTGAATTTGTACCACCTTATCATTAGTAATATTACTAATTGTGGTGCTAATTTTACATGACTTCGACATACTAATTATGTCCGGGTTAATATTAAAAGCTAATAGCCTAGCTATTTGACGTCTAAAACGAATGGGCAGATACACAGTATCCCTAGTCGACCTAAGCTAATCAACAAAAATGTTGGTGTCAAAAAATATAAACTTGTCACTATGGTGACTAACTAAAAAATGCATGTAATTATTTAACATATGAATGTAGTAAATCTCTCATCATCTCTCTGAACATTAAAATATTTAAGTCCAAAATGCTTAAATGCTCCAACTACGTAATTTAACTTCGAATTTAATTATTTGACTAGCCGTGTTTAACTCAGTAAATGTCCAAACAATGAAAACCAAAACAAAGCATATCATTACAGCACTCGTCATTTCCTGTTTTTAGGTGTTTTGTCCACATCAAACAATTTAATACCCACTGATATCATTTTCGTGGAAATTTTGTCACAATCATCCTCCGGGACAATTGATTACATGCCCTAACATCCGTTCATCAATTGTAGAGAGATAAACGTCAAGCTGAGTTTGCAAATGACAAATGTTTGCTAATGACTCGCCCACTGAAAACCGAATAATTTCCACAAATATTTTACAGGCCAGCTATTATGCCCAACGAAAATAATAATTATTATAGGTCTATCTTTTGAGAGCGTCGTTAGTAAAATCGAAATACATTTTTAATTCTCTGAATCTTGACGTTCGAATTGGGCTGGATTGCTTGTTGAGAAAACGGGCGTATTGAATTGTCAACTGAAGTGCTGTAAACATTGCTTATTAATTTGCTTAGGATTTAGATTGAACTTAGAATTATTAGTGTGTTCGATAAATTCAATTCTTATAGAAATGTACTCATCTAATATTTGTAGTATCTAGGTACGACCTACTACATAATAAATTGATGACCATCTTATTGAAAAAATTGTAAAAAGGTAAAAAAATGTAACTTTAATTGAATACTCATCATTAAAGTTTAAAAATAAAGCATTCATGTTAACACTATAACAACGCACTTATCTCAACTCCGAACCCACAATCGAAGCCACGATAATCCGAAGTACAATGACACAAGTAGTTACGCACTTAACGGTCGCATTAAAAGGGTGCTCAACACTCAACGGATTGTGGGCCTGTGAATAATGGCGAAAGAATAGCTGAGGGTGCCACCGTTTTTAACGTCGGCTGAAAAGACTCGTAACTCCAGAGTCATTGAGAGCAGTAATGTGAGATACGTGATGTCGTATCACGACACGTACCACGGATCGGTTCCCGTAGCTCTGGTTTCGGTTTGGTGAGACTAGCAATTCGTACGGTGACGCATGCGTTTTATTATACGCATATAAAAAAATTGGATCCACGTGAAAGACCTTTCAGATGATTTACGACTTGATATGCCGGTTGTTTAGCTAATATATTTTGTGGGAAGTTCAGTCGCATTTGTGGGACAAGGCAATCTATAGAGTGAGGTTTTCGTTTACGGTTTGGTTGGAAATGTTAATAGCTGTCACTTGATAGCATTTTTTCAATCTGAATATAATAATGTGAATAAGATAATACCTATCTATAAATATTTTGAAGTTTATTTTATCTTGTGGTTAGTGACTAACCAGGTGTCAGAGGGTTTATGCCACCCATGAGCTTCTGACTTGGCTTCACATGCCGTCGAAAAATATCTCTAAGGCATTCTGGTTTCCTCAAGATATGAGTTCTGTCACTGTTTTCGAAGCAAGTGATAATTATACAATACGCACATTAATCCGAAAAGTAAGAGGTGCGTAGCTTGGGTTCGAACTCGAGACCTATGACTTGGCAGTCCGAAGGTCACACCACTAGGCTATCACGGCTATATTATGAAGATAATAATGATTAATTAAAATATAATCGAAACCTACCCAAGTAATTATTTTGTTTACACAGAATTAATCCTCATACACTGAAACTTTAGCTCCAAATACTTAAACTCCAAATACATTTGAAATTCCAAGCTTGCATTAATTCCGGAACTTTATTCCCTCTATTTGAAGATCTATATAATTTAAAACCGCTCCTTGATATTTTTATAGAAAATATTTTCCTTCCTAGCTTTGTCATACGAACGTTGACCAATGAGGACAAGTCAAGTTTAGTCAGACATTCAGCTCACGTATGTTTGGAGGAGAAATGCATTCGTTCACATAACATTTATTCATAAAATAGATTCTTGTAAGATATCCATTTTGCTAGAATTTTCTTGGTCTACTTTGAACTAAAGATAAAGATTAAAGTATGAAGCGGATTATTTTATATGCTTGTTTTTGTTTGCTTGCATAAATATTTGACGTGTTCGGTCTTATAATGCCTTAGATTTCTACCACATTACCACAAAACCGTGTTTATCAGTTGTTTAGCCTAAACACCTTTTAAACATGACATTTCTGTTGTTCAAACACGCGATGAACAAGTGTCTAAGTTTTTGTGGGCTAGGCTGCATTGATAGGCAAGTGACACTTTGATTTGTTTATTTAAATGTCAGATTAGCTGTCAAAGTAACCAGTAAGTAGTAGTCCGGTTAGACTGCAAGCCGAACCCAATATAGTTGGGAAAAGGCTAGGCAGATCGATTTTGATTAGCTGTCAAAGTATAGTAAAGCTCTAAATGAAACGCAGACCGTTAACAGGCTAAAGCTAATCAGAATAGGTTAAAATTATGTTTTCAACTGAGTTAAAATATCGTGCAGGATTTACAAGTTGGTTCCCACGGCCTGTCGGTCTGGCCTGCCACGATCTGGCCTGTGAGAAAGCGGGTAGCATTACGTATCGGGAAGAAATGAAAGAGCTTTAGAATTAAAATAATTATTATTCCTAGAATCGGTTTAAAGTTTTTACAAGTCTGTCAGCTCGCTAAACTGTTTTTTGTTTTCTCCTACTTTTTGTTGTTTTCTAATATTCTTAATACAAATTATTATACACAAACATACATACATAAACAAACCCACATGATTGTGTACGCCTAATTTAATATTTGTACTAACTTTGTGTTTTTTAATACTAACAAACTATGTGTCTTGAAGCCTGATAACAAAATAATACAACTATTCACGAAGATTGCATGGTGAACTATGCAGGCTAAAGGCTCTCACAGTACCTACCAAATTTTTGTTCGTCAAAGACCTTTTTCCCGATATCAGGACCTACTTGTGCAAGTGATTCTGAACACGTCCGACTATAGAGTCATATAACGTCGATGCTCTCTCGTAGACAAGAAATTGCCCCTTTACGGCTCATGGCGAAGATTTTATGCCTTCCACTTACGTACATTGACTTCCGAGGTCGACAATTTCCTGTATTCTAAACGTGTTACGCCTGAGAGAGTGCGATGTAAATGTGTTTTAAATCTGATAATATTCGCTTCTATTGTTCGATGAACCATGTGATTTCATGCTAGATTTTGGCAAGATAATACAGCTTTTCCTTCTGGGTTAATGGAATAACATCAAGGATAATTTATTTATACACAAATTAATCTGGACAAGTAAAGGACTTGAACTTTCTTAACAAATTCTTAAAAGCTTACCTGATTTATGATATGTCTTTCAGAGTTCTCTTGAGCAAATCTTGTCCTGTCATCTCATTGTGTCATATAATTAATAGGCTGTTGCAGTGTACTCTTAAGATTCCCACACACCCCACTTCATCTTGTATCTACGACCTATAAGACTGTTTATTCAGGCTCCCTTAATTCACAGTTATCCTGTGCTCAAGACTTCCCGCTCTCGGCCACCTGTGACCTCGGATGTAGCCAGGGTTTCCCCACCCGATGTATTAAGACAAAGTGCATCGGATCTGTTTTAAGCCAAGTTTAGCTGTAATGTTAGGACTAAGACACACTCGAGTTTATAATGACATCATTAGTTGCAGACGTGGAACCTTATTGCTTGAATTGAGACAAGGAAAGGCCAATCAAATGAGTTCGTAATGGATCTAAAAGTATCTGCTAATTGATAAGGGAGTCCGGAAGCCTAGTAATGACGAAAATGAATTTGATTTATTCTGATGTTTTTATTATCATTCCCCTAATCACGTACAAATAAAGTATTACGACTGCTACTAAATAATAACAGTTTTATAATGATGTTGTCCACAATAACGGCGTATCGGAGTGGAAACAACGGAACAAACATTAGTTGGATCACATCCAAAACATTGTCTGGTATCGAAGCCAAAATGAGCGGATAGAAACATTTCGCTAATAAATTATACTACTGACTCCATTTTTTATAGACCAATCTCATTCATTGGATCAAGATCATGTTCTTATTTAATCAGAGTTTATGAAGCTGTTGTAATATATAGCTTTTTTTCTTTGGAACTTGTTTGAAGAAAGAAGGACGTAATTAGAAAGAATCAAGAAAGTTTCAATGAATTATGCTATCGTTGAAGCAACATCGTGAGCATCTAAGAATAATACTCGGAAGTTACGGGAACATTGAGTTTAAATATAAGACAGTCTTTTAAGGTATAAAGGTTAAATAATTTGATTCGTAATTTACTTTGAAATACATAACTGTACCAGTTATTTTCTACTAAGAAAATTCCCAGCCCCTTTTGAAATAAATGTAAAACAAAACTGTATATAACCGTTAAGGAAGACCTAATGCTTTTAAATTTTGAAAATATTAAGTTTAGAGTTCACGGGGCTAATGGTTTACCTCTGATATTGTCCGCATTTTACGAGCTTCTAACGTTAGAGCGTAGACCACACTCGAAACGAAGCTAAGTTCGTTTAGTTTTCTTCCGCGTGTTTTCATTCTTCGGTTCACAACGAAACGAAACGAAAACGGAAGTATGAAAGAACGCGGAGGAAAGATAAACGAACTAAGCTTCGTTTCGCTTCGTTCCCAGTGTGGCCTGCGCTTAATTCTATGTAACGTTTACTTTGTATCCCATCCTAGGATATTCCTGTATCTTACATTGTGTTAGGCACGTAATGTGTAGCTTGGATAATGTGCTAGAGTGAACGCAAGGCGGTAATATCTAGGGTCGGGGTTGAAGACACCTGCTTTTGACCCCGATAACGTTTCAGTCATGTTTTCTCTTGTCAGTTAACTTTGTAAGCGATGGCTGCTAAAGGCAATTTTTTATTTGTTTTGCCAAAATTGATATTTTTTTTATGAAATGATGAACGTTATGCTAATGTCCAATTCTATTTTTTTTATTTTAATTTCGTTTAAAAATATATAATGATGAAATAATGAACATTGTGCTAATGTCCAATTTTACCTTAATAGTAAGCATCATGTTGTTTTAAGGTCAATAACACAACTATTAACTCAATCGTCACTTTTTTATTTTAATTTTGTGTAAAAAATAATCACAATTTTAATTAAATAACTTATCTGTTTTCACGCTATACTAACTCCATTTCAAATTACCTGGAACAAAAACTCACCGGCTAAAAAAAATACTTACTGCGCAAGATCCTTTTCTGCACAGCAGTAGGTAGATAAAGAGTTTTGCGGTAAACGAGCATGTATTAAAAGCCCATGGAACGACTGCGCGGTCCCCTTCGTTAATAAGGATTACCAAGTTAATGCCCCAAGGAAAAAGGCAGAGCCTCTTTTTGTTGCTATTCATGTCAAGTATATATACATATAAGCAAACCCTACGAGTTGGACTAGGGAGATTAGAACAGTGGGAATGAACTGTTGTCAGTATAGTATGTTTTAAAAGGAGACAGCTGAGAGTTAGCATAAAGGTAAGTAATCTATACTTATTATAATAAAGCTGAAGAGTTGTTTGTTAGAACGTGCTAATCTTTGGAACTACCATAAAAAATCTTTTTGCATTTGATAGCACAATTCTTGAGGAAGGTTATAGGCTATTTAACATGCTACAACCCTTAGAATCCGAGCAAGCCTAACTAATATTAGAAATGCGAAAGTCTGTTTGTTTGTTTCTTACGCTTTCACGGTAAAACGGCTGAACGGATTTAGATGACATTTGGCACAGCGGTAAACCATGACCTGGAATAGGACATAGAATACTTTTATGCCAATATTCAAACGGGATAGAGACTTACACGGATGAAACCGCAGGGTGCAGCTAGTAAGAAACAAAGTCAGAAAAAACACTAAGCGAAAACGAAGTAAACGCGAGCGGGCGATGCGATGCGACGCAGTGGGTCTATAGAAACAGACACACATGCAACATTTACAATTACTTTTTCACACGTTTTCATGTTTCAAGTCACATCAAACTCAGTCAACAAATCTTCCACAATGATGTAAAATATGGGAACAAAGAAAATCGTCGCTCTCATGCCATACGTATGTTTACAGTGAAATGTTTGGTTACAGCAGAACAGAAAAAAATCCTTTTGAAATAAACATTTCACGATTGCTTTGTGAGAAAAAAACTTGGGTAACGTCGCGCTATGCAATTCAGAGACGGACATAAACAGTGTCGGTGGCGGTAGACTCAAAGCCATGATGACGTCAGCAGCTTCAGCTTTGTTTCTTTGAGCCCCGCAAATGAATTCAAAGTCTAAATCTCCATTGACGTGGCAAGTTTTTTACGATTTATTTTAGAAACGGAAATGAATGACATAAAAATGCTCTTTCATTCTGAAAGGGAATTGGGCAGACCGAGCCGGAAGAGCTCTTAACAATGATAAATCTATTTGGGTTCATCAAAGGATGGTAAAAAGTTTCAGGGGCCCGTTTTTTCTTTAATGAAACAGGACAGTTTTTTGGGAGATGCCTTTCATAAGTGACTCATTTTGTGGGTTCCAGAAATCTATCTATACAATTTATCTTTACGCAAGTATTTGAACAAAATCCCTGATGGTAGAAAGCTATTTAATTTCTAACATTTTCAGCGTAGCCCAAGAAAACCTTTTGTGGCCATCATACTACTAATACCGATATTAACGAACACAATGTCAATTCGATAAAACCCTGAGGACGAAAGAAAACCGCTTCGGGCTAAAAGGCAACTACTAAACTCGTGAAAAAATCCACATAAAATCTCGAAGCTTCGACGCGTCGTTTATTAAAATAACTGCAAACAAGATGGCGACGATTTTCTTGTTTACATTTTAATGTATACTTAAAACTGAAATATGCGGTCGTGTTGAGCTCTTAACATTATTAATAACATCCTACTCATTGTTCTTTATGAAAAATTAAGAGTACGAATATTTTAAAGTTAGATATTTACTGCGTTTTTATCTGCTTTGGTTTATTTTTTAGATTAATCAAATTCAAATTCAAATCTTTAATACAAATCACATGTGTTTTACAAGATGGTTCTTGTAACTATTAGTTAGTTTCTGTAATTAAAAATATTAAATAGCCATAGCAAAGCAAAATCTAAACGCCAACACACCGCTTTGCCTGTAGGTACCAAAATACAAGTCGAAATAAGCACAGTTAAAATATATTATTATCATAAATAATCATATTGTGCTTGCCTTAAACGTGCAATTAAAATGTCCAGTGTATTTATAATTGCACTGGTTAATTAACTAAACCTCTCATTAATTTGATCCATGCAATTCTTTTTTAGTATCAAACTTAATTACGACATTTAATGAAGTCATTTATTTTACACTAAGTTCATTAATAGTAGGAGTGATAAGATAATCTATTCTATTCTAGTCAGTTGTATTGTGTGTGCTTACTGGCTTTAAATTCGACGTAAAAATTTGCAGTGCAATAAGACAAAGAAAAGCAAGTGCATGATTTTCTAACATATAACCCGTTCCACGTATAACCCGTCAGTATTCAAAGCAAGAGTGAACAGGCATGTTCTGGGCTTGCACGTTCCGTCGTAGACTACACCCATCGCTTTCCATCAGGCGAGATCGAGGTGAAGAGCAGGCCCAAATCGGATTTTTAATTTTCTTAAACATGCTTTTCAAATTACAAGATAAATATTATGAAATGCATGTTTGTGATGATGGCTATCATGTGGAATTCGATCTTTTAATACAATATAAAACTGTTTATTCAAAGTTCTTTTCTATACACAGTATCTGAAATAAGTGGTTTAACCAAGGTAATATTTCAACATGTTTGTGATGATGGCTATCATGTGGAATTCGATCTTTTAATACAATATAAAACTGTTTATTCAAAGTTCTTTTCTATACACAGTATCTGAAATAAGCGTTTTAACCAAGGTAATATTTCAATATTTGCATGTCAACATATTTATCCGAAGTCCATGAACGTGCGTAAGACCTCCATCGTGCACCGACTATACGAATAAATGAATTTAAATGGCCGATTACCTCGTGCCTGCTGCACAGTCGTGCATTAGGCACTAGCGAGAGAAAAATAAATGAAAACTATAGCAGAGCTGCTATTCCTAATCAACACTGTAAGTACAACATTACCCAGACATGAGTTTCTTCAGAGATAATCTTTTGGAAAAAATAACTTTTTAGTTCTATTATAAAAGTGCACATTAAACAATGTAATGTATGTGTTTGCAAGTTTTATGCAAAAAAGATGAAGCTTATCCAGTGCTATAGTGTAGTTGATGTATTTTCGTAATATCAAGTATCTCAAATTAACATTTTGATTATATTGGTGATCATAGCATCATTGTAATATAGAATAGGTATTGATGTTTTCCTCCCCACTTTTTCTTTTCGCTGTTTCATAATTAATATAAATTATAGAACATATTTTATTATGTATCTCAAAAAATTTTAATATTTCTTAAACAGCTGAAAATGATTGATATTTCTCATGAACACTTATTCACAACCCAATAAATACAATTTAAAGTACGTGGCTATTTATTCCCGTATCTATTTAATATTCGAGAATTATCTAAATGACACATCTGAATGATATTTATATTTCGAGCATCAGCCGGTTGATTCTGTAAAATTCTCATCGTGAAAACTAAGGTGACCTTCAAGTGAGCTGATATTCCACCTGATCCTAGGGATTGACACTATTGACAGCTCATTTCACCTAAGTTTTCACGGTGTTTATACAGAATTAATTGGCTGTTTTTCTAGCAACTAATATTAATTTTACTGCTTGTAAAAGGGTGGCTTAATAATTACCTACTCTTTTCACAGCCAGTTTTTATTGCCTTTGTACTAACCGAATTTTGTCAAATTAAAGAGAATTGTGTACGAATAATGTCATGTTTGTTAAGGGAACAGGTAATTAATGTTTTTAATTAGATGTGCGTGGGCTTAGGTAATTAATAAGTAAATATTTACATAATCTATACGTTAATTTCAAAGAGACAACGTTTATGTAAAATTTTCAGCTATTATATCGTATCAAATATGGTTTTCATAGCGAACTACGTCGTATGTTTCGCTTATTATTTTATTCTACTTTCTTAGTAAACGGTTTTAATTTTGGATTATATTTCTAAAATAAAATATTTAGATGACAGCAAAGTATTTTTCATTCGATTTAAAACACGAACGTCATTAATTTTACTTGTTTAAAGACTTTCAAAAACATGTTAATTCAGCAAATATGTACGGAGACTTATTTCGTAGAGTTTGGCGCTTGTTTAGGGCGCCATCAATCAACGTCGTGCCACAGATAACTGAAGAAGTGATCTATAGACCGGTGAGACATTGGTGTACTGTGGTCCGCGCTCACGCCATCTCGTGTTGTTTATTTATTTTAATTATACTGTGATGTGCATACATGTTGTTAGTTTATGGTGATGTTTTCGAGTCAGTTTGAGCCACGCATACCTTTTTTTTTTTTGAGCGATGTGAAATGTACAAATGACTTCTCCCGCTCTAGGCGAAGCGGGCGTGTCTTTTACTGACTAAAACCCAGCCGTGTTCCTTCCGTTGCCTGTTGCCAAGGGCCTCGGTATCCCTTTCGGACTTTCCCCCAACCCTGAGCCACGCTTACCTTGAAAAATTATCTAGAAAACTGTTATAGAATATGGTGGCTCAGTAATTACCTACTTATAAAATGATTATTTGTTGTATAGCACATCATTTCACAAAGGTTCTATGTACATAAGTTTAATGAACCTACATTAATTCAAATTAATATATCAAGAAGAACAGATGTCTAGCACGAAAAAGCGTAATTGATTTAGTTCAAAAACATTACTTTCCTTCTGGGGCAGTCGGGTAAAAACACAAACGACACAATTTTTTTTGCAAACGTTTGAATTTCAAACCATTTTCGACAGCATGAAAGCTTTAACCAAAAAATATGGAATCACATTCAGATTATAAATCGTCAACGCTGTTACGCTAACATTTATATCGACAGCCGCGTTCAAAATCGAATGCATAAAAATGGAAAACGCCCGGAAAAGCAGCGGAATTAAATTTTATAAGGTGTGTAACACGCGCAAGTCGCCTGTGAAACGTGATGAATTTGTCCTTTACCGCTAACGACGTAACTTGCCCGATTAACTTAGTTAAAGTTCACAAAGGAAATGGTCTATCCCTTTGGCCCTTAGTACAACCGCACTTACTGTATTAGTTAGTCCTATTGACGGGAGATTAGGTAGATTAAATTTCAGTTTTGACCGTTTGACGACATTGATAGTAATTGTCCTTTGAGTTTCGGATAAACACTTGATTCAAGTTTCAAGATAGATAAGATAGCTATTTTTGACTAAAGATTTTCTTATTGTTTATTCCAAATGTTAATTGACGGAGAAATCCATCCATTCCATTGAATCAGTTCACTTCATATGTACCTAACTATCAGTCACGTGATGTCTGCCTTTTTTCTGCAATAATAAAACCATAGAACAAAATACAGACATTTTATTCGCAAAATATATATAGTGAAAACCTTTTAATAAAACGCAAGTATCAAGATTGCTTGTCATCAAAAGCCAGCGCAACTTCCCGATCGCCAGTCATAGTTTTTAGGTGGTTTCCTCGGCATTATTTATGAGTCTTTCATGACAAAAGTAGACGGTCGCCAATTAGCTTTTTCAGGTATCCGTTACAGAGAGTACAAAAGGTCTTTTGTTCATAATGTTCTTCGCAAAAATTACGTTGAACAAAGACTCGTCCATACGCCACTGTTTTCCTATTTTTCTTTCCTATTGTTTAGTTCTGACAGATTATTTGTGTCCGGGCTAAGGAGTGTTTGTACCAAATATCGCATGCTCGTTATGTTCCTACTTTTCCGGATCACACCTGCGATTAGAGCTATACGATAGATATCGATAATAATTACCGAATAAGAAAAAAATCAAGTAATAAAAACTAAAACCCAACTACGACTTAAAAGGTATAAACAAGACACCACAGACAGACAAATTAAAAATCCGGAGTCACACGTAATCTGTTCGATTTATTATTAACACGTGTGACTCCGGATTTTTAATTTGTCTGTCTGTGGTGTCTTGTTTATACCTTTTAAGTCGTAGTTGGGTTTTAGTTTTTATTACTTGATTTTTTTTTTATTCTTTTGGGGTTATAATATATATATTTTTGAAATGTGCTCATTAAGCCCTTTCATTAGAGACCCAACATGGTACGATTAAAACCATTTTTTTTTTAAGTTCTTCACTTTTTGTCCTCTAGAGGGCGCCATTTTTAATTAAATGTGACTTCACATAGCCAGCGGACAATCACGACGCTTCTAACGATACCTCATTTGTCAAATTGTGATAAGTGGTTTGGAAGATAGGAGGGAACAGATGAACATACATACATACATACATACCGGTCAAAATCATAACCCTCCTTTTTCTTCCCCGTAGTCGGGTAAAAATATGTATTTGATTCAGCTTTGTATGGATATAACAAATACAAGTCATAGCTATACGATTCTTGAACAATTTAGGTTGTTACCAGATGAGCGTAACTCAGTGGAATTTATGCCAGTTGCAGTGACTTATTACAGCGTTTCAGTAAGTACATTGCATTAGTTTCATGCAATATTGTGGTTTGCGCCACACTACACAAACTGAGTTCTCGTGAAATAAGAAAATCTAGTTTGCTAATGAAACGAAAATTCGTTTCATTTTGGCTAATATACCGTATCACATTTTCTCGTATTTTTAAACAAAATGATGGAACACAATCGCTAGCAAAGTTTTGAGAACGTAATTATACGTTCATGTCACACAAACTCATCTGTATGCGCTGCAACCGACTGGCCTAAACGAACGGAGCTCCGACGACCGATAGCGGGATAAATATTGAACTTGTATACCCTGTGACGAACAGCAGTACATGCGAGTACAGCTTGCATCATGATGTGGCCAGTATTTTCCTTTAGAGAGACCTATTTTAGCAGTGAACTACGATAAGGTAAGAAGTAACGTTGCCATTATTAAGCCCTGCAACTGTTAAAGTCTCATACGCACTAGAAGACGTCTCTAGACGTTTCAAGGAGACACCCTGCGTGTCTCCATGAAACGTCTAGAGCCGTCTTACAAAGTCAACACGCAAGACTAGTTTCGTGACTCTGTAAAGTATGTCTGAACTTGACATACCTAAGTGTAAATTCTCTTTGGTTCACGGCGCAAATATCCAAGGATCACAGGGACTAAAGTATACAGGATGTAAGGGTAAACACTCTTGTCATTCAAACCATGGGTAGTTGACTTAAATATAAAAATAAATGACCGAACACAACAAAAAAAAAGTTATTTTCATTAAAAGATTTTAAAAAGTTTCTATCTGACACCGTGCTTGCTAGCGAAGCAGCTGACTGACTAAGGGAGTGATCGCGCTCGCTGCCGGTCAGGTCACATCCCGCACCCCCCGCTCGTGTTGAGACGAAAGTTCGTTGCCCTAGCGCATAGGGCAACGAACTTGCGTCTCGTGTGGTAAAATTTAGATCTTAAAAAATAAAAAAATAACTTGTAATTTTCCATTGATTTTACGTTCTATAAATGTAATCAAACCACTGGTTGCAAGGATAACGGTGTTTACCCTAACACCCTGTATATCTTTAAAATGTTCAGTTTTGTTTTTCTAACAGCTAAACCAACATACTTCAAACACCAAGCGTGGGAGGTACTTTTACCCTTTTGACCGTTCCTTGTACCGATCATTGTTTTCCATGTTAAGCGGGTAGTTTACAGACTATGAAAAACTTGTTCCATTAAGAAAGTTTTGCATCTTAAGTAGATGGGAGCAACAATACGGTAAGTTCACGGGTTCAGTACATTCTACAAAAATACTTTTATAGCCAAGCAAACTTTTACAGCTTGCGCATTATTGAAAACTGTAAATCCGATTCTTTATTGCTGTAGATATTTTTCATTGAGGAAAATCGATTAAATAATACACGAAAACTGTAAAGTATTTTCACCCTCCAGCAATTTTAACTTAACTGAAACATTTTGTACAAAATAATTTTATAGTGTGTTTAGAGCAAATTAATGTCCGTTCCGTCGGACCTCATGCAATCGTGAAGTAAATACTTTACTTTTCTGATCGTGTGAAAATCCTCAGGAATTTCCTTCGTCTGGGAAAAGCGAAGGGTTATGTCAATCTCCGGACTCCGGGATTCCCGGCGGAACGCGCACCAGTGCTACCTTTGACAATTCTTGGGGGAAACAAAGTTGTTTCCTTAACACCCCACTTACAAGTATGGTTATGAACTTTGTCTTTGGCGTACAATAAAGCATAATATTCTATCTATCTATCTGTCTATCTACAAGCTAGCAATGGGTTGGGCAAACAAATTCATTATGCTATTTTATAATTTCCGCTACCTCTCTTTAATGGCACCAGTCAGAGTTTCTAAAACTAGAACAGAAATCCGTTAACCATGCCGGAAAATATTACGCAACTATAGCTTATTCAAAAACCATAAAAGTACACATAAGCTCACAAGTGAAAACAACTTTATAATACTTATTTAAAATTTCCAACTTCATAAAAGCTCAAATACCCATTGTAATGTAGTGTCGTTACCCAACCACGCCCGCTTTATAGCGTGTGTTTATGACCGACACTCTATGTCGCCTACACCCCGCCATAACTTTGTAGTGACGTCATAAACCACTATGCATCCTCAGGAAGCCGATGTGCATGATTGTACTATTCTATAATGTCGTTTGAAAATTTATAGCGATAAAGTCTGTTATCTGAAATTGTTTACTTATGCGGTTAGCTTGTGCTTTTGCGCTTCTTTCTTTTTGGTATAATTTTCTTTTTAATAGCGTTTATGGTCCGTTTGCACACCATATTTTACAGGCGATCTGATTATGTGGTAATTGTACAATATTTTAGAAAATTACCGCCACAAATATGTGCTAAAGACTTCAGAATTAAATCGGTAAATGAAGGTGTTCGTTGTTTAGTTTTTTAACACAAGATATTTTATTAACAAAATATTGAGCCAATTGGAAAAACACTGAGCTTTATTTTAAAGCCACATAATAATCTACTTTTCATCCTCATCAAAAACCAATGCACACGGTAGTACTTACTACCATAGAATATCGTCTGAAATACCTAGTGATAAAATCACTTATCTAAAAATACTTTATGCCGCAAGCTCGCTTTCTACTACCATCTTCAGTGAAGGCTTTATGTATCAAGATGATATATTATACATGAGTTGATTTTTCAGTTTCTCTTCACACTTTCATACACGAATCGATATCCGTGGTAGGTATCATAGATATCCGTGACGAAAACGCTTTGAAATACTTTACTTGGTGTGTCAAAATTTTGAATAGTTTTTGGATGTTACAGTCTATAGGAAATAACATTTTTTCCCAACTATATTGGGGTCAGCTTCCAGTCTAACCGGATGCAACTGAATACCAGTATTTTACATAGAGCGACTACCTATCTGACCTCCACAACCCACTAACTGGGTAATATGATACGAGTACCCCTTGGTAAGACTGGTTGTCAGACTTTCGGGCTTTTGACGACTGTCAAAGATCCACGAATTAGAGCCGGGACCAACAACGGCTTAACGTGCTTTCCGAGGCACGGAGGAGTCTCGGTGTGTAAAGATGGTCACGGACCATCCACGGACCAACCCCGGCAAGCGTAGCTTAACCTCATGGATCGACCCGTGCGGCTGTTATTACATAGCCACGAGCTCCTCCTCGTTTACTTTTAGATTGTAGTAAGTAATGTCAGTATCTTTCTAACCTTATCCTAATTTATTTGAGTTTGGGGTGACCTTGTCTTCTTTTTCAATATTTCTGTCAATTTCTTCTTTCATCCATCAGTCATAATCCCGAAAGACAACAGTAGGTATTGTATTAAAACCAGAAACAGGACAGACTTCAAGTTCTATGGAATATTTCCAACAATACAACATTTATTATCTTGAACACGCCGACAATGTTCCAATGCGAGTGATTATTAAGTTCAGTTGGTTGGTAGAACCTAAAAATAGGTTCCATTTCCACTAGGTTTTCCATTACTCAATTTACAAGTAAATTAACTAAAACGCAATGAAATGCGTGCAACGACAGCGTTATGGTAAGGAAATGTTATGCACCACAAAATGTCAGTAGCAGCATGAAACCGATGATACTGTGGCGGCATCTACACGCGAACTACGCATCAAAGACCTGACGTCACACACAATCCTGCATCGCGCAATTAGAGTTTACCGCACGATCCAAAATCGTCGAATCAAGTTTCAAAGCTTTAGAAGAATTATTGACCAACAGATTGTTCTGTAGTTTCACAACGGCAAACAACGAAGTGTAATTAAATTTTCACCCCTACTATCCCTCGGATAATGCCGCCGTTATATCCAATTTCAAAGGTAAACAATAGTAGGCGAGGGAGGAGCCGAATCAACCTCATAATATATGATCGTACATCTTCACCCCACTGGTAATAGCAAGGTCAAATCAACAAGAATGTTAATTTAACTAAAAATAATCATAATATGTGAGTAACTTTTGCAGATTTATGGATAGATACGTGATCCCTGTTTTGTGAGATATGCAAAAAACGATTAACTATAACGGAGACCAACATCTAAAAAATAATAATTATAAACATTCCAAGTTTTACTATAATTTTGGAGTTAGTTTCATTAAAGTCATAGATAATAATATACGTGATTCAAGTAGTATTAAAATTTTACAACTTATATTTTGGAACGGAATCCTTATAATCCGAAACTGTTAGATACAGACATAACCACTGGCAATGCAGAGAATTTCTGACTACTTGCCATTGATTCATAAAAAGAAAAATTAGTTTTCGTTTCATAGAAATGCTTACTGTTTTTACCAGAAATTGTAGTGTGGCTTCCACACTTTTTTATTGATAGAGTTGAAAACTCAATAATAAAACTCTGGCCACAAGCCACGTAGGTAGAAGAAAAGTGACCGGAAACTTTTGAGTTCGTTTAGAAAACACGTTTTGGGAAACTGTTTTTTTTATTATTATTAATTTAGTATTGGTATAGTACATTACTGTCGCGGCCTGCAACTGGGCCATTGATATTAATGCCTAGTTGCGGCCAAGGCTTGTATAGTACTTTTCTCAAACAATGCGCGGAAATGCAAACTAAGTAAATTAATTATAATTTCCAGAATCAATGACGAACAACGATAATTTTTCACGCGTCAAAATATGTTCATTTGTTTCTTCTTTATTTTAAACAGCTCTATTTGCAAGCCAAATCGATTTAATAAAAATCTTTGATGCGTTGAAGTAAAAAGTTCGTCCCATTTATACCCGACTACGGCAAAAAAAAGGGGGAGTATGATTTTGACCGGTATGTATGTATGTATGTATTTAAATAACACAACAGATAATATGAGTTTTCATAGTAACTTATTTGGCCGCTAAACACGACAGATATGGATTTTCCTAGTTACTTTGCCGGCCGCATCGTCATTTGTTTTTGACCAGTGCAGCAATTTCGATTTATCTCGAAGAAGGTTGTCGAAAAATAATGCTCGAATTTCCAAGCATGTTTGAGAAAAAGAAGGTTACTTTAAAAAATAGGTAATATTTCGAATGAGAAAGAAGCAATCACGAGTAAAGTCACGGCTGTCGCAGGTTGCCGTGTGTTACTGAGTCTGTGACTCGACGTCGCGTCGTCGCGAGCTCTGACATCAATTTTATCAAATGCGCTTGCCAACGCGATGTGCACACTGAGTCCCCGCTATTCAATTGTGGCGTGATTTATTTTATTTACTATCCACGCTACCTATTCCCTTTTGAATCAAAGTCTGTTTATTATTAGACGCCGCTTTTTCGTACAACAACGAACGCGTTATAATTTCCCATTGCGGTATAATACACAGTGATTTTTAATTCACTGTTAACCTTTCAGGGCTTGAAAACACTCATGTTTAGGAGCAACGTTAATTATCAGACTAACTCTAAAATTTCGAATAAAATATCAGCTGTTTAACTCAAAAATGCAATATTGACCTGTTGAAAATGTATGAAACAGATGTTTTTTTTTTGCTATTTCGATTTGGTCCCATAGTGACAGTTGTTTATAATCATCAGTACTTTCACCTCCTGAAAGGTTGACAGTGAACTAAAAATCACCATGTATAAGAACCTTATGACGGTTTGCGCCCCACTCGAATGTTGACGTAGAATTAGTCTTACTGAACATAAGCTCTTTCTCTCTCTCTCTCAACCAGTTGTGAGGAAGACGAGGGAAATAAAGAGATATTTGTTGAGTAAGGTCAAGTCTAGGTATCTTAGATTTCCATACGTCACTGCCGACGTGTCGCGAGTACCAACATTATATTTATCACATGCGCTTGCCGATGCAATTTGCACACTGAGCGGACAATTATTTAATTTCATTTATTTCTTTCTGCCTTCGATGTTGACCGAAAAACTGTAACATTTTGACCGCCACTACACTGCAATAAAATTGGGTGTGTTTGTATGTTTACACCGCATGTCTATAGGTAGGTATGCTACTATGTTACTGTAGTAAAGATATGGGGAAGCGCATAATGATGTCATGATGTGCCTGTTATTTAAAACATTTACTCAACAGCGAAAAAAACTTCGTTCCAAACGTGTGCCCCACGACACCTCTCGATTTTTATGAACAAAATATATAATAGTTTTATAAAAGGTTACCAACACGTTATTATAAAAAATCGTCTGCGATAAAAAGCCTATTTTAGATCCAACAAACTTTGTTTCTTTTACTAAGTTAACTGAACGCCTTATCAACAAATTAGTCTAAAACTCAATTCATATCATAACAGTTTTTGAAAAATTATATTCTTTAATAATATTTTTAGTGGGATTATGAGTTTTCTTTTAAGAAAGTTTGCCCTTTTTTACCACTCCATCGTGGATGTTTTATAAGAGATGGATGGATGATTTATAAGAGTAACTACCCGACCCACAGAAGTTGCCAAATTCAGTTCCTATAAAAAAAGCACTTTCAGGTTTTCCCGACTGTTCCAATATTCCGGGCAACTCGAAAAACCTTATTCGAACTAATCTGAACGTTATAGAATAATAAATAGCCAAATCGATCCAACCGGTCTCAAGTGACGCGCTTACCAACGAACAGCATTTCATTTTCATTTATATTGTAGTAAATCACAGTTTATTTAGGTCCGTCTAATCAAAAATACATCTTATAAGTTAAAGCTCAAAATCCAACTGTCGTTTCGCGCCCTTAAAGATATCTAAACTCAAAATAAACCACACCGCAAACTTATTTCGAAAAATACGTTCAAAGATATACAGCTCCACATGATCGCGGTACAACTTTTACGAAGACGCTCTCGTTATGCACAATCCGTGTCAGGGAACTATGTTGCGGGACGTCCCCGTTGTGTCCCCAACTTTACGCCCTCGGCGGTTTGAGCTCGCATTACTACTGCATTTACTTAACGTCGTCCCTCAAGAGATGTCGTCTGCTTCGTACGAGACCACCATATTTTTGAGTAAATTATTTATGAGTAAGAGGACAAAATCGCTGTCTCAGCGGATTTGATCGGGGACTGCAGGTTTATGATTCGTTTATTTTATTTGTGTTACTTACTAAGTCTTGCAAAACAATAGTTGGTTCTAGTTTAAACGATGCTGAGTTTGATTTTTCTTTCCCAGTCGTAGTTCTGAGAAAGTTATCGGAAAGTTCTTTAGTTTATTACCTGCTGGTGGAAAAATAAGTGGTTTTATCGGATTTTTGTTCGTAATTCGCTCAAAAACAAGTTGATTTCTATGTCCTTGCAAATAGATTAGGTTACTGTGCCACAAAACTCCGTTAATGGTTTCACAAATAAACTATCATACAAAATTAACAAAAGCGAGCTTTTCACATAAATTCAAACATGACATAATTGGGCTAGAACTCGAGCAGACAATAGTTTCTGAACATTTACGGGTAACTTAATATCCAAATTTGAAACCTTTGATCTCAGAACAATAACAGCGAAGTTTGGACGGCTTTATTCAACTTGTGACAATAAGAGATGCAAGTGTCGGGGTGCAGCCGTCTTAGCGCCGGCAAGATTAAGAGATTAGTCACAACTTGTTAGTTGCGCAAACAAACATTTATCAAACGTGCTTAAAGCATTCAGAAAATTGAGATGAATGTATTTTTCGGATTATTTGTTCAAGCTTTTTGATTAATAATTTAGTTTTGATATTTCAGCGATCCAGTATTATCACTGGTATTATTCTCGTAGATTAGGTATTAAATAATATCTCGTGCTAAATTAAATGGGCGAAAACTAGCACAGAATCTCGACAGCTGGAGAAATTAAAATATCTAATTTCAATATTAATGTATTTTCCTTGCAGGAAAATACAATTTATAACTAAGTAATTTGGTATAAGGAAAACATTTTCCAAATCAAACAGACGAAATTCACCGAAACATATTTTCCATTACGAAAACTTGTACTAGAAAATGTTGTGTCCAATATTGAGCAGTTTTGAATCCCACCAAGGAAACCCAATCAGGTTTTATACGGTACAGCGATCCCTGGAACTAACGGTCGGATACCGACCGAATAGTCCTCTATAACGTCACGTAAGAAAATTCTACACACCACAAAGCCTGCTGTGACGTATTAAAATACCAATATTTAGTTGCGAATTTTTGCATCCTGCAAAGGAGACGCAAGACGCGAGACACGCCGTTCGCTGGCATCTGTGCCACAGAGATCACGTACCCCAGACGTGAATTTTATTCCACGCATCCGATACCGTCGGAGAATTGAAAAAGGCATTTCACCGCACCCAAGTCGGTTTCTCGCATCGAATATTGCTTTAAATTTTTACTTGTCACCGTATTTTTTACCGGAGTTTCGTGGAAATTAGAAATAGTGTGTTTGTCACGTATGGAAAAACGAATGGCTTCGGAAGCGTGTTCGAAATTCCGTGTTGTTGATTGAATAGTGAAAGATATTGAAAGAATTGATTCAATAGTGAAAGTTAAGTTTTTATACAAGTTTAAGAAATGAATTTTATTTCTATTGAGGATGTTTGCATGATGTGTGTGTATTGATGATGACTATGGATGATAGCATCATCTTCTAATCTATTAGTAATATTTTTTTTTACTTAGCTTAAGGTGGATGCGCTAAGGTAGCCCGAGAAATTCAAATTTTCTTACGTTTTTTGCAATTTGCCAAGGTCAGTATCAGGTTGTAATTATGTTGATCTAAATATGATTTGCATGACAATTTCATAAAATTATCATTCAATGCACTTACATGAACTTAGAGAGTCATATTGCTGATTCTAATGTTTATAATTCTGTAAATCCATATTTGTTACGGCCGCAAATCATATTTAGATCAACATACAACTTGATACTGACCTGCAAATTGCAAAAAACGGAAGAAAATTTGAATTTCGCGGGCTACCCTAGCGCATCCCCCTTAAGCAAAAGCCTTATGATAACTGTTTTGCCATAAATAAACCTTGCGAAAATTGTCTTTGACGTAAACACAAACAGTTAATGTGAACTACTTATTGCCTTGCACAAGTTGCAGGAGTCAATTATGGAAAAGCGAGTTGCCTAATAGCGCACACAGGAGTTAGACTAACGACTTGTGCACTGCTGCAAACTCCTAGTCATCATTTTCTATTGGCATTGCTAATCGGCAGCATGTGTTCTACTGTTTACAGTTGCTGCCTTTCGTAAGGAAGCGAATATTGTTTGAAAAATAGTTATAGCTCCAAAACTGTAGAAACTAGGTAGGTACTGTTTTTTTAGTCAGAGCAAATTCAGAATGGCCATAATATCATTTGTAATTTTGATGATTAAAAACTAAATCGTGAAAATGAAATTCAGATTCTACTTTTTTAAGACTACAGATGTATACATTGAAGTGTTTTCACTACGTAACATGACACGATCTAGCCGCCCACTTGCATATTGAAATAGGAGCTGCTTCGAAGTGCCTCTCTAGCCATACCTACCTAAACAAATTCAAAGGATCTGTACACACTGCTGGAAAAGAACTTCGACTTTACAAAATGTTAGAGCTAGGCTAGATTGGTAATAAACCTGGAGTAAACCTCACTATACTTTAATGTGAGCAAATATTTATTATTTTTCTGGATATGGAGAAACAACGTCACGTAATGTTGTCATGACGTATTGAAAGTAATAATCGATAAATTCAAGTTAATTACCGAATATTTATATTTGGTTGAGACTGGATGTAACAAAAGGTAGGAGTGAAACACAGCGACGAGCATTACTGTTTCAGGTATAAAACGACTGAAATTCCTAAACTAAACAGAATAGTATGCAATAATATGCTGAAATTAGCCTGACCTACACCAGAAGCTCGTGGCTAAGTAATAACAGCCGCACGGGTCGATCCATCAGGTAAAGCTATTATGGCCGGGGTTGATCCGTGGATGGGTGACCATCTTTAAACACCGAGACTCCTCCATGCCTCGGAAAGCACGTTAAGCCGTTGGTCCCGGCTGTCATTTGGATCTTTGACAGTCGCTACGGGCCATCAATAGTCCGGAAGTCTGACAACCAGTCTTGCCAAGGGGTATCCTATTACCCAGTTACTGGGCTGCGGAGGTCAGATAGACAGTCGCTCCATGTAGAATACTGGTATTCAGCTGCATCCGGTTAAACTGGAAACCGACCCCAACATATTTGGGAAAAGGCTAGGCAGATTGATTGAATCTAAAAGTAAACCAAAAATGTTATTTCCTATAGACTTAAACATCAAAAAACTATTCAAAATTACGACACACCAAGTAAAGTATTGTGTAATGGGAAAAGGCTAGGCAGATGATGAGCCTGACCTACACCAATGTGAGTTCATCCTAACCCGTCGAACTGGAGACCGTTTCCAGCTGCAAAACTTACAATTGGTTCTTCGAAAGAGTGTCGTAAATAATAAATAGTTTACAATGGCTTCCTCTCTCTCGACGATTGTATATTTTGAACATTTTGAAAAGGTTGTCAGTTCCTTATTGTATAAGTTTTTATTCCAATACGGGAAGTATTGAAGCTATCTTTATTTGTATATTTTAAAACTGTGTTTTTGAATACACTATGCGTGAAAACTTTGTTTATACAGGGTGTTAGGGTAAACACCGTTATCCTTGCAACCAGTGGTTTGGTTTCATTTGCGTCTCAACACGCGCAGGGGGTGCGGGACGTGGCCTGACCGGCCGCGAGCGCGACCCCTCCCTCAGTTAGTCAGCTGTTTCGCTAACGATCACGCTGTCAGAAAGAAACTTTTTAAAATCTTTTAATGAAAATAACGTTTTTTGTTGTTGTTTTCGGTCATTCAATTTTTTTATATTGAAGTCAACTACCCATGGTTTGAACGTACCTACCTACATAAATTCAAGTCGAAACCGCACCCATACCTAATCCTTCCAGTTATCCTATTCCTAATGATCCAATTTTAAAATGGATCATCATCTTGGCTTAACATCTTATTTTAATGGAATAGTTAAAAAAAACTGAAGCTATGTATTGACTGCCTCGTTGGTCTAGTGGTCAGAAGCGCTACTGCTGGGCTTGAGGTCCGATTTCCGGGTCGAGCAAAGTGTTAAGGCTCCTACATACGTCGCGTCGCGCGGCGAATCGCGCTAGTATGTAAAAGCATTTATTGTGTTTTTCCCAGAGTCTGGATTTGTGCCCGATTGACAGCAATAGGCTCGCCCCCTATTACATGGGACTAAACATAACTGGTACTATAAGTGCACCTCGGTCTGACCCTTCGGAAAACACAGGCATAATTATTTTACTGACTTGTTATGACAAAACATATACTTAATTAGACGTTTTTGAAAAGTTAAATGTATTTTTTTTTTAATATTTCTTCTTTCAGTATCTACAGCAATTACTCTTTTAAATGAAATATTTTTACAGTTCTCGTGAAATAGGACCGAAAGCTCTTATTAAAACGTTTACAAAATTTAACTTCCTTAAAATCCTCATCAAATCTTACCAATCAAGATGGCATTAAGAAGTAATTTCAAAGGTCTTAAATAGGGCGAAATTAAAAAATAAGGACGAAGCTTTTCCTCGTCGTAGGTATTCTATCGTTGTTACCACGTCGACAAAACAATAGCGAAAATCGAAATGGAATTCAATACAAAGGTTAGTCCTACACACATATCTACCAACACAAACTTTACAATTACGACAAAGGTATATATGCAAACTCGTGAGGTATAAAACCGAATTAGAATCTCGTATTTGGTTGAGACCGGCTTCCCAAAGAAATTGAAAATTTTCCATTAAGGGAAATCAACAAAGCTTAACAAACGAAGTCAATGAAAAAAGTCAAAGCGAGAGAAGAACGAACCTACTTCAGCCGAGCGTTGGCAAGTAGCGAAGCAATTATTGGAAAACTAACTGATATTATTAATTGAACCATTTGAACGCTTTGTGATCGAACGGTTAGTGTGTTTGATCAATTTTTCATTTGACTTTGTTCAAATAATTAACTTGCATTTAAACTAGGAATATCCTTTCTAATATTATATACATGGGAAAATCTGTTTGTTACGCTTTCACGCAAAAAACGGCTGAACGGATCGTTATGACATTTGGCAGATAGGTAGCCTGGGACCTAGAAACGGACATAGGCTACTTTTAATCCTAAATCCCAGACGAAGTCGTGCGCAACAGCTAGTTTTTAATAATTAGCAGTACCGTGTAATTATTTCAACAACGGCACTTCAACCGAGATTCCACTTAACTAATGTTTTACAATCGAATTCAGAAATGCAATACTGCAATGGTCTGCCCACCCGCAGAAACTAGAGGGCAGAAGTCACTTTAAAACAACTGATCGCTTAGTTACATCATTTATTTCCTTTTGCACAGTTACCCTAGTAAATAAATAGCCATCAGACGGCGGTATAGTCGCTTGCGTCATCCGTATACTTCGTACAAAATGTCTGTGAGAACATTACTCTATATAAAAAAAGGTATTCGAGCATGTTACAGAACATTTTTATATTACGTGGGAGTGCGAAACTGGCACGCAGGGAGCTCGGAAGTAGCGCACACTAAATTAAGAGCACAAGCGGCGAAATTAAAATCTGCGGTTACATTCACGAGAGGTTCCGACGCTAATAAACTTATGTGAATAAGCTTTACAACGGGAAATAAGTATTTCCCTTACAAAAACGTGTAATAAACGAATGAAATCGTAGGAACGTTCTCTGAACAAATGCTTTCGTGTGTTATGGAATAATTTTATTCAGTTTAATATAACAGAACAAAATGGAATAACAAGAAAT
This sequence comes from Lithophane socia, assembly GCA_947522985.1. Lineage (NCBI taxonomy): Eukaryota > Metazoa > Arthropoda > Insecta > Lepidoptera > Noctuidae > Lithophane > Lithophane socia. The sequence goes on from OX383267.1 coordinate 8,467,921, forward strand.
CTTATTTGAGGCACATTTTACCTATTTTATGTAGGTATTTAAATTATGAGTTCCTAGAATTCAGCATTCCCGGAATGTTGCATAGTAATATGAACTGGTAAATACTTTTAGTTTGCAAACACTACTTAATAAAACTAATAGTTGTGTTATTTTAACTAATTTACACTAGAGAGTTGGCTTTTAGAGGTGCATCTGATATACTTCCAAGTTATTTAAACAGCTTCCTAGTAAATAAATATAAAATGTTGGTTTGTGCTTTTCGGTAAACTAATTACTGGGTTTAACATAACATAACACCACACCTGTAATCCAGGGTTAGACAGAGGTGTCCCTATAATAGTACACCCACATTTGGCCAGTTATCTTTAAGTCCCATGTAACAGGGTTAGCCTATTGCCATCCACCGGGCACAAGGGCTGCTACTGAGTATTTTTTTTACTAGATATTATATAGATATTATATTTATGAAGTAGGTAGTTTATATTATGTATGTAGTATTTATATTTGTATGTAAGTGTATGATCATATTATTTGTTCTAGTTTATTAAGTGAATTGTGTTGATTTTATGTATTTTACTTTCTCTAGAATTTTACACACGGTGTCTACATCTCTTATCTACTTTCCTATCGCAGGTGTGCTGGAAGAGATTTCTTTAGAAATAAGCATCACCTTTGTACGTTTTTTTCTGTTCTTTTCTTCTTGTCTGTTTATTATGTGTGTACATAAATAGTTAAATAAATAAATAGATTCTTATGTTGTTTTTATTATCACTGGGTTTTCACGTTTCTAAATAGTAAAATTTGTAATTACGTAGAAGAAAGATAAGTAGCCTAGTAAGATGAAAGTACATGACCCATTATGTTTTTTTTTTGTGAATGCACTTTTTTATGATTACTTTTATAGTGGTTGTAATGGGTATGGTAGAGCAGTATTTCAATATTTAAAGCTGTTCCATTGTACTGTTTATAACTTGGAGCACTACCAAGGCATCTAGCGTGCGTCTGGGTAAAGTTTTAGTCAACTTGTAAAATAACTTATAGATGTTGGTAACTACACACGGCTACACATCAAGCTATACATTTCGCTCGCATTGCATAGGATTTCCGTACAATGCGAGGTCAGTTTATACTGGCAATGTATAGCTTGATATGTAGCCGTGTGTACCTACGCATATTGTGGTTTGGCTACCCAGTTCTCGTTTTTGGTCTAGGTTTCAATGATTCGTAGTAATCGCTGAATTTGAATCTAGCTTTGTTTGAACTTACTATATTTTATGTGCAAAGACGCACACAGAAACCTGTAAATAACAGATTATCGTTATTATTGCTTCTGTTCAAAATAACTAATGATGCTTAAATAGTGTACCTACATAAATAATACTTATATCGAAATAGTAGATATTTATATGCGGTGAATTTCTACTGATTCAAGAACCTTGCACGATATAGGTACCTTATAAAGGAAAACCTTCTGAAAATTGTATAATGAAAACGTAATGAAAAATCAAATATCATATCATTTTCATTGCAGAATTCACTCACAAAATAGTGAATTTCATCCTTCTTATATTACGTCACTTCTATTACATTGTATAAAGTTGAGTTACTCGCATATGCGAACAGTTGCTCTGTTTCATATCTAGGACATCCAACTTTTAAACTACGGTCTGCTCCAAAACTATTTGATAAAAATGTAAACAAATGGATCAGAAAACGTACCTGTGGATACCAAGTTGTAGTGCCACATACAAATTGAATGCCTTGATTTGATTATTAATTCATCACTAAAACCCGAATTCTTATTTTAAATAACGTTAAAGATGTTTTAATTTTTTAACCTAATTTTTGTTGAAAATTAATGATGTTTTAAAAATCGATGATTTTTAAATTACACTTTAATACATATAATATTATTATTCAAACAATAATTATTGGAAAAATTGGCGAGATACAAAGCTAAAATCTTCTAAATACAGATGATTGTGTACTCATTCACTTTAGTGAGTAATTCCGTAAGAATCTAAATTGAGCAGGGTTTGTTTACACTTTAGATACTTTTCGAACAGATTATAGATTAGCTTTGTCCTAGGTTCCAGAAAATGTTACAGTAACATCATAATTCATAATGGATCTAAAAGTGCCATAAACTAAAAATAGCTCTCCTTACCTGCGCTAGCTTCCGAGCGATTTAGTATGCATTTAACGCATAGATGCACCCTTTGTACTTCAATACGCCTACATACATGAAAGTGCTTTATCCCGTTCGTTATTCTTTGGAACGAAGTTATCTACAGCACTATTTATGATCGAAAATATGCTTTGGTGACATTTTACTTTTGTTCATTTTACTGCAATCTAAAATCTTAGCTGCAAAAATGTTTGTTCTTACTTTAGCGTGCAGTAGATTTCAGGAAATGCTATAAAATAATGACTATTCTGTTTTTTGTGAAAACTTATATTTCTTACATCGCTATCCTAGGAATGTTAAGATATTAATAACTAGCTTTGCCCAGTCCGGCTTCGCAGCACGGGTAGCAATAAGTACTTATCTACGGCTCACCTACCTACCCTACCTACCTACCTACTTGAAAACATCGTGAGGAAACTCATGCCTCCTAAGAGATATTTCTCGACGGCATGTGAAACTAAGTCAAAGGCTCATGGGCGGCATAAAAACTCTGACATACATACATACTCGTACAGTCAGTATAACCACACTAATAAGAAAAGAAAGAAAGAAGCCAAAAATGGTCAAATAACTATATGTTATTAAACCAATTATTGTAATAAGCTCTACCTTCTTTGAAAAACGCTTTAATTTAAGTCGAGCAGATTTTAATACATATATTTTTAATTCCTCTGTAAACTTGATTAATTAAACTCTGTGATGGCGAATGGCGAGTGCATTTGCGAAGTAAGTGCTACCGTAAACCATTTTACTACACGTGCAAAAGTACAGTTACCTGCAAAACCAGAATAATAAATAATAAATGAATTTATAAAACAAGTTTTAACTACTGAATAGAGATATAAAAGCAGAAGTGTCTTTAGTGACTAGATATAGAAGTTTTATCTTAAGATAAAACGAGTTTGAGTATTGATTGAGTAATTTCTGAAGTATTCTTATATCGGTGACGTTGAGACCTACCCGATGCACGTCACCAAAGCGATAAGTAAATTAAAGGACTGACTGCGAAACCTTCCCGATTATACCTAATATCAAAGTCGTTTTAAAAAACTACCTAACTCTCTAATCCTCGTTGGTCTAGTGGTCGCAACCGCTACTGCTGAGCATGCGGTCCTGGGTTAATATCCTGGGTCGAGCAAAGTACCTATTATTGGATTTTTCCATCTGGATTTCCCGGAGTTTGGATTTGTGCCCAGTTGATGGCAATAGGCTCGCCCCCTGTTACATGGTACTTAAACATAACTGGCGGAATATGGGTGTACTAATAGGTATACCTCTGCCTTACTCTTCGGGGACTACAGGCGTGATGGTATGTAATGTGAAGCTCAGTTAAAATGTGTTAACGATTATGAAAATCAAAATCAAAATCGGAAGTCATTTATTCAAACTAGGCTGAGAATCAGCACTTTTCAAACGTCAAAATTACATTTAAAGTCAGTCCCCCAAAACGCCCACCCTTCACCACTTCCTAGTGCTTTAGCTGGGAAGAAGAAGTGGCGCAACAAACTACCCAGTAGCACAATTTATTTCATAAAAAAGTGGTACAGTCTGTTACAAAGTAGAATGACAACATAGATGTAAACTATTCCTATGTTGTCATTCTACTTTGTAACAGACTGTACCACTTTTTTATGAAATAAATTATACTTATACTTATACTTATACACTGTCTGTTCAGTTAGAAAAAAATGATTCTATACAAAAGTATGCAAAATCATTTACATTACGCAACATAAAACATAAATCTAATTATTAGCCATGTCAGCTTGCACACGCTAATATACCAACCAAAAACTTATCTTACTGCATACTAAGATTTTGCTTTAAATTGATCAGATTTCCAGTTACAATAGAAAGAAGTTTCCAACGTAATCGACTGCATTAACTTCGAGTCGTTTTCATTTTCAACAAACTCTATTTTTCCGGCAAAATATTGAATGGTTACCAATTCCCGTGACGCATAAATCCGGCGTCGCCTTCAACATTGTGGGAGCACCTTCAACAACACTCGTTTATCGACTGCCTTAAATCTCTCTCGGTGAGTTGAGCACTCCACAATTTATTGTTCTCATTGGTTTGCGAAGCGGCCACACCGCGGAAACCAGTCTACACGCGTGAAATCGTCCCTCCACACCAGAATTGGGTACTAATACTTTTTTATTTCTCTACAAAGAAAACACACCTGTTTTTTCTTCTCCCCACTTTGCGGAGGAAGGAAAGATTTTGGTATTTCCTGCGCTTTTTATTTTTCCCTCTATATGGATAGGCCCTGTTTTGCTTCGACGGAACTCGCAAGGGATTTGGATTCGACTTTCTTTTTGGTTGGTCGGTTGCGCGTACCTGTGTTAACCTCCGATGCCTTAAGTCTAACAAAACGGAGATCTATATGCATGGGTATATACCTATCTCGTATCAGTATTTGCTGTTCCATAATAAAACTGCAAAAATAAATGTTCGAGAGCAAACTACGTCTAATTCACAAATTAATTTGAACCACGCTCCTAATTCATTTTATTCTTATCATAGTTTCAGTAGGTATTCAATTAAGCTTTGAAAAACATAACGTATTTACTAACTTAAGGAAAGCCTTACGAAACATGAAACGTAGGTAAATATTAGATTAGATTAAAATCTGTTTAGAAAAAATCTGGCATTATTTATTTTTATTTAGGTTATGATGTCTTAACTGGAAAATGATGAAATAAAGCACTCAAGTCCTTTTCCATCGGAAAACTATTATAGATGTCGTTTTTTTTTATTCGGTACGATACCTTCTGGCAATATGGTTAGAGTCAAAAAGTGTCATCATTGTTTAAGATTGCCACATTAATGATACTTAGGTACCTGGTACGCACAGTTCATAGTAGTAGGTATTGTCTCAAAGAGTAAATATACAATCTCTACATGCAGTTAAGCTTATTCCTCCGAAGTCACGCTACAACACTCAGTTATTCGCCATCCGCATAACCAATACTGAATATTTTCATATAAACTGTTACTTCGGCCTCGGGGTAGAATATTTGCCGTGAAACTTGGTCAACATCGTCCATGTTTGCCACACAATACAAAGTCCAGCGAGAAGCAAACGAAGTGTTTCGAATACTTTGATGAAGTTACTGTAAGTAGGTTCTTACCTTTGATCATGGAAATACTAACAGAAGTGCCGCGTGGAGGGTCTTGAGTGAAATTGAAACATGATTCGTAACATCCATCCATAGCGTCAGGATTGTAGTTACCCAAACAAACACAGTCCAATTGAGAACCGAGTGTAGTTTCCTATTTTCAAAAAATTGGAATAAGCCCAATGCATTGCCATAAGAATGCAGTTTAGGGGCATATTAATAGGTAAGTGACCAAAAAATCTGTCATCTCAATTGAATCAAATGTGCTCCTTTAATTTCTAAAGGCTGACATTAAAATATCTTCAATACTAGATTCAGTATATAAGATCTTTACTGTGAGCAGTGACAGAAACACACGTATAATATAAAATTACCTACCTGAAAAATACATAATATGTGTAGGTAAAAGTGGCAACATTCTAAAAAAAACTGTAGTTACTTGTCCCTCTTTTTTCTCTGATCTTTGGTTCCCACCTCAGTCTTAGGAGATGGCAAAGACACTTGCCTTTTGCCTTGCGGTGTACTTTACTTGAGCACCAGCTACTTCACCGGCGCAACACTCAAGGACTTTAGAAAAGCATTCTATCCCTATTACCTTCAGACGAGTAATGTACGTTGCTGCATTTTCTTTCGTGGCTTTTTGGTTTGTTTACAGAGTAAATTAGAATTTTAAGGAAACTTATAATTACTTATAGATTTTAAAGTATAACTTTCATCCGGAAGTCAGACATTCCGCAAATTAGCGAGAGTCAAAACATCCTCTGAAATCGTATGGTGGTCATATTCATCGGGCATCCCTGAATTTTCATCGTGGGTACTTAAACCAGAAACTGTCAAAGTGCTGAACACACCTGTCTTTGTTAAAGCAAATAAACATTTTCTTTTTAAGACACTAAAGCGTCGTGTCATCTTAAAAACGACATCACTACAAAGAACTTTACGATAGCTTGTATTGACTACTAGGTAATACGGGCTGGTGTCCGCAACTCTAGTGCCTGAATTCCTCGTACGCTGATGTCGGTCGCGTACGTCGGTCATGCGTGCGTATATACATTGTGTTCTATATAGCACCATACTGCGACACTGACGTCCGCGGCGCGTAGTACGTTGCCACGCGTACGCGACCGACATCAGCGTAAGAGAAATTCGGGCCTAATTCAAAGCGCGTATTTTGGGTACGGTTGACCACAAGGTATAGAATAAAAATATACTTAACAATCTTTATGTCTAACGTTGGCTTAAAAGTTGTAATAGTGGAAATTTTTGGACGAAATATTTTGGTTACACAGGATTAGATAAGATCTCATAAGATTATAACAACTGTTTTACCTTCTACCATTTTAAAATTCTGATAACACTTTTTAGGTTATATTCTACAACTTACGCTACTGCTGAGCATGAGGTCCTGGGTTCAATTCCCAGGTCGGGCAAAGTGTTGTTAAGTTTTTTCATTAGGAATTTCTCAGTAGCAGCCTGGAGTCTGGATTAGTGCTCAGTTGATGGCCATAGGCTCGCTTCCTATTAAATGGGACTTAAACATAATTTCCGAAATGTGGGTGTACTGTAAAGGTTTTATGCGATATGCAACCTCACTTTGGGCTGGCTGGTAGGACCGCAGCCTTGACTTGCGAACGCTCCAGCAGTCGTTGTTTAAATATTGACAGATGTGTTTTTTTGTGTAGTGAGGGTCAGATCAGGCTGGCCCCTTAATATGTATAAACGTGCCTTCTAATTAATAAACCGTTGGGAAACCTAGTAACCTACTCCTCTTTAAAATTCCCTCCTCACACACCCCCACACATTTAGTGAACGCCCTTCAGGCGTTACAGTACCTACACCTCTTCAACCCTTCAGGGATTTCAGGCGTGATGTTATGCTATGATATTCTACAACTTTTCATCTAAAAAACGCCAAATTCAAAATTACTTTAAGTCTTATAATTTAGAATGTTCAATTCCAGTCAAGATGCTAAAGAATAGCGCCCTTCATAAATTCACTGCGACACAAAGTTTGACACTCCGAAAAAAATTAAATTAACTTCTGACTCGTGTAAAAAGAGTTCTTTCTGAATAGAATAATTTATGAAAATGATGAGATTATTATCGTGAAATATTCATATAACAGCGGTGTTATAATAGGTATACTAATAATAGAGCCTAGAATTCTTCGCTAATCATTCCCTAGGGTAAATTGGTAAACATTTTGTTACATAGCTATTTACACATTTGTCCATAACTAACCAATAGTTAGAACAAATGTTTCGTGAGAACGCAGGGATGCCTAAAATAGTAATCTAACGTTCGAGCCATTTAACTAAAGGTCCATTTGTCTTAAGTAATATAGGTTTCTAGGCCAAAATGTAACAGCGAGGTGTAATTCGAAACTTGATGGCAATCTCAAAGTTGATGTTACACAAAACTTTGCAATGTTTTTAACCAATACCCGAAAAATATGTTTGTAGGGTTTACTGGATTCTGACGTCATAAGTAAGAAGTCTACTTCGTCTATAACCATTAATAAATGATTTTCTTTCTGTAAGTGGGTTTGTACAAACACTTTTACACATCCAATATTAAAATTAAAAAAAATATTGGATGTGTAAAAGTGTTTGACTTTTACACATCCAATATTTTTTTTTAAACAGTAGGGGTTCGGCGTTCCCAAAACAAACTCAGAGGTCACAGTCTCTTTTAAAGTCCAGACATTTTGGTCAAATCATAGAGGGCATTGTTAATCATACTATCATACTCGGGCGTTAATTACTTGCAGTCTGTTTGCCATTGTTCTTGACGAAGAGCCAATTTCACGAATGAAACTGAACGCAATCAGTACATCTAAACTGCGATCAAGAACTGTCATTGTCAATATTCCACAATCATGATGACGCGTTCACTTTCATTGGTGAAATTCGCCATAAGTAGACTGTATTATAATGCGTGTGATCTATCTTGAATCACCACGTATTCTCCTGCAAAGTCAACAAAAAGACTATAGCGAAAACAGAACTGCTAAAAACTTACTATATTATAGACAAACAGATGGAAAACGTAACACTTATCTACTGATTGCTCCACCATTACAAATGTGTCAGAAAATGCATAGCCATTTCTGTCCTCATACATGTTCGTTGATGTTGGATTTAAATTGCAGCAATGCATAATTTTGCCGTCACGTCATGAACTGTCGCAATTAGAGCACAACGGATGTCTAAAAGCGCGTTAATGTCCCATGTCCCTTTTCAAATGTCCTTGTAATCATCAAATGCAAATCATGCTTAGTGACAGTGGGTGAATGAGATAACGATGCACTTATTTGAACTACATTTGTATTTTTCAATGAATAAATAAATGAGGTTATTCTAGGTCATGGTCTACCCCTGTGCCAAATTTCATCCAAATCCGTTCAGCCGTTTTAGCGTGAAAGCGTAACAAACAAAACAAACTCACTTTCGCATTTATAATTATAATAATAAATAAAAAATATATATATTTTAATGTTTTTATAAAAAAACATAAATAAAAATAAAAAAACATAATTTTTAAATGTTTTTATAAAAATATTTAAAAATGAATCAATAACGACATAAATGAAATAAAGGAAATATATAATACTAGCTTTTGCCCGCGGCTTCGCTCACGTGGATGTCGGAAATCGTTTCTTAGTGGAAACTGCATCTTCAACTGGTTCTTCATAAAGAACACACCCTCCAAATTTCATGTCTCTAGGGCCAGTGGTTTAGGCTCTGCGTTGATATATATATATATAGATACAATATTTATTGTTAAGATTACTCAGTTCCTCTTGCACGAAAGTGTACATACAAAGCCCAATAAAATAGAATATGTTAATTCAAAAAATATAGTTCCTACCTTCTGTCTATCTATGTTCCTAAACTTATGTATCAATTAGTAACTCGTATTCGGGATACCCATATTGAACGAAGTCTTTGTGTAGCGATCCCCTGGGTAGATTGAACGGCCGGATCTCATAATGCACCCGGGTAAGCTGATAGGTTCCACCGTATTCTGTTTATCCAAACGGCTTCAAAAAACAAGCTCCAATTTCCTAAATCCTCGACCTAACGTTAAGCCTTTGCTAAATCTGTTTTTCAAGAATAAAGGAAAATACGGATTCGATCTGTTTTAGATCGATCTAAGACCTTCTTGATTTAGTGGCAGATAACGAGTCAAGTCTTGGAAAGTGTTTGTATTTTAATTGATTGATATTGGAGATTGATACCATATCAATTGTTATAATAAAAGCCACGTTTGTGTTCTACTACTTACAGGATAATAATATAAAAGAAAGTTAAAGAAAACTTGATTAAAGTTCTTATATTAACGTAAAATAACATCAAATTTTTTGAATAAAAAAATAAAAAAATACAACCGAATTGAGAACCTTCTCCTTTTTTTGAACTCGGTCAAAAGAGCACATTTTATCACAGTTATTTTCATAAAGTTTTTAAGCATCCTTGCAAACTCTCGAATACATTAATTTTACAAAGTATGCAATTTTGATTATTAAAATGAATAAAGTGCACGTTTATATGAACATTTTGTGAGAAATATTTTCGCATTTTATGTAATGAGTAGAGTAGCTAAGACGAGAATGGGCAGTGGCTTTTTAGTGCCATAGAGTGTGGTGACTTTTTAAAGACGAACAACTATGTGGATGAAAACGTTGCGGTTTTCCTTAAACTTAGTCCGGTCAAAGTAGATATGACAAAGTACAAAAATTCGCATAGAGCTGAAAATTGGTACGAATATTCGGAACACCATTATAAATGAAAATTAAAAATTCCCCATCGATCCCAGACTTGCAAAAAAAAATTCAAGGTCGAAGTTCGCAAAAATGGGTTTTTTGCATTTTTTATTTAGCTAAACGGTAAGTTTTATGATAAAAATAGGTCAGACAAAAATTGTTGATTATGTAATTATCTATACAAATTATCTACAATTTTTCTCCTAAACGTCACCGTTACTGAGATTATAATTATTGAAAAAGTGGAATTTTTCATAATATGCACACATTTCCATGGCGGGTTTTTTAACGTGGTTTCCCTGATAGGCCTATTCCACAATCTACTGTGATCCTGTTTAATTCAATACTATTTAAAAATATGTGAAAACTGGTACTATTGGAAATGGTGAAAGCCGTGTGAATTCTAAAACATTCGGTAAAATGATCCGTCTCATTCATAATCATCAGGGCAAACTCGGAACTAACGCCGCCATTTTGTTTTTTCAATACATTTCTCAGGACAATTTCACAAATTTTAACCAACAGCGCCTCCCTGTTAACGTAATTCGAGCGCCAAAAGATTCTTGAAGCAGTGTTTGTTCCATATAAAACGATCATTGGTCTGAATCAGTCGGTCATATTGGTTACAAAGGGAACAATTTAATTTATTTCTGAGTAGTCCAATCCACTTGACAACAAAATAATGTCACTAACGCAGAAGAGACAGACCACGATTATCCCGTCTTGATTGCATGATGCGGAATAATGAGTCTCAAGATTCTCTTTGTATTGTATCTTGTCTAACTAAATATGTCGGATCGGTCCCCAATCCGAATATATTTTACCCAAAGACCAAATCATCATCTGACCTTTATAATACAATTACTAGAGGATACCAATTTTCTGAGCCCAATACTATTAATTATGTAATTTATAGGTACGGTATAGCGACGATAGAGAGTAGCCATTCCATATATCGCCTCTTTGCTTCAATATTAAATTTAAAAAATAATGAATTGTCGGACTTATCACGTTATTGAAGCAAGAGGCGTTATCTACTACCACAGATTACTGAAGATTTACTTAGGTATTACAAGAAAAGACTATAAATAGGCACGATATGAAAAGACAAGTAATTTCCATAAATTTTCAGCTCCTATACGTATGATTTCAAAATCCAACTTATTTACTCCGCGCTTAAATCCCTTAGGAGAGATTTAACTAGAAGTAGTTTATGCTACTAAATATAATTGCTGTGGGGGTTACAAACAACTGCTCATATAGTTGCTACTACGTGGAGCACAGCTTTGACTTGAATATGAAGTAATTATGCCAGAAATAATTACTTGGATTTGTACCATTTTACCATACATATCTTCTCGACAGCTGAACGGCTGACGAATACATATAATTTATGATATTGTATGCAGTTAGTTCTCATTACAATAATCAACGTGCTTAGTTAAAGGATCCGTGACTGTAAGCAGTAGGCATTTATCTCAGACCAAATAAAAACCAAGTCAGAGCGGTGCGAACAATACAGTGAAGCATGCCAAAACTACACCTCCGATCGCATACACCCTCACACACACACATTTACAATGAAAGTACAATGAAACTACACTAAGTGCACACATGTTTACGAAACTGGCGTCACGTAACAGCGCTCTGTCTTAGTTTTTGATTTAGTCTAAGGCATTTATAAAATAAATAAAATATAGAATTTAGCATTGCTGTGAAGTAATATTTTACCGACCTAATAAAAGACCTTCATTTATTTTATTGTACACAATAACCTAGATTTCATAAACCACCCAGTAAAAAAGACACCATAAAAATTAATGACACCCACAAGACTACGCCAAGATATTTAAGAACCAGCTTTATAAAATGAATGCCTCTCCTCTACCTCAATTTCGGGCCGGTGTCAAAAGCAGGTATTCATTTTTCAGCTAATTAAATTTCGTGGCTCAAACTCGTCTCCTGAGCCTTGCGTTGTAGAAACTAGTTCAAGGTTGTGCACTACTAAGATAATATCGTACTCCAGGGATTTAATGTTCTACATTTTATGAGCCTGAATTGGTGCAATTGGTCCCAAAACAAACGATTTTACTACTTAGGGTGTTTAATGAAATTGCTCAAAGGACTCTATTATACATAAGTCTAACTATTAATAATGAATTACTAATGAAAATAATTGGCACCTTTCGCAAAAGACATACACAAGCAGGCTCCGGTATTTGTCGATAAGTCTGTTAAGGTGATCATAAAGGGTAAAGAATTTTCAATATAAAATCGTAACTACCTCTGTATTTACATAGATAAAATCTTCCATACATACGTTCTTGACATTTTACGTATTTAAATTGCGAATTCCGTTTCGAGTGTTAACATATGTAATTGAGAACGAACCAAAATTTTAGCACCGAAGTGCACAGTTACATTTGAAATTAAATGACCTAATACCAAGTTGTGCGCTAGTTCCACATTAAAATCTTTATAGATTTAAATGTTGAACTAGCGCACAACTTGGCTGACTTAACTGATAAACTGCCCTGAATAAAAATAATTTAATTCAGGGCAGTTTATCAGTTAAGTGCTATTAATACTTAATTTAGTAGGCTCGCGAATCAACATCCCAAATTATTTATTGATTCCATCCCCGCATAATTCCACTAACGAGAACCCTGTTTATACTTGCTAATCAGGTAATACATTTTAAATGTACGATATATTGTACACAGTATTAGCTATCGAATAAAATTTTAATGAGCAATTTACCGTGAAACAATAACAACGGTAAATTGACAGAACGTAACAAGCTCGTGGAGGCGACGCAATTTGTAGGCATTTCTGTGTATAAAGATAAGACAATGTATCCATAAAGCCAGGACGGATTATCGCGAGGATGTGGATATAAGTCCACGTTTCATTAGTTACATTAGCGAGATCTGAGAGTCAGCCCCGGATAATATGATAACAATACATTATGTCGGGAGAAGCGCGCTTAATGTCTCCTGGGACTTAATTCAAGCTCGGCTTTACAAAGAATTCTTTTCATTCATTTTGTTTTAGTGACGCTATCAATTTGCCCCGATTTAAAAGCAATTTATTACGGTGCCGCAGTTTCCACAAATAGTTCCCAACGAAAGACTTGCATAACCGCGGAGTTTTCAGATTCTAATCAACTTTGAAGAGCAAAACTCAAAGTTTGGAAAGATTTCGCTAAGCTTTGCGAGCCTAAGATGGTATTGAAATTAAATATTACGCAAATTTTCTTCCACCTAAGCATGGAAAGGCGGTGGCTGAACACAGAAATTGAATTAACCAAATCCCTTTGACGAAGTTCGTGTTTGCTGGCAACTCGGTTAAACTGTGAAATTATTAGCGGCCGCGAACGTCGGTGCTTTTTGCGGCAGCGCGCAGCGGTTATAGTGCTGTTTATTTTATAAAGACTAACATGAAGCTACGTAAACAGTTTTAAAAGGACATTTTGCTTGTTTTTTTTGCATCCACACCGAGATAGGGGTGTGCGAAATTTTGGCGATTTTTTTGTTGAATGAATGTAAGATATAGATATGTTACTCATAATTCCACGATAACAGTTCCTATCAATCCATAAGACTGCGCATTAAAACACCCAGGTTTCAAACACGACCCCGTTTGATTTCCATAATACCGTCTATCGTAAGTAGGCGACACGATATTTTGTCAGTCCTGAATATATTGTCGTAGTAATTCATTCACATACATTTCGTCTCGAATCGAACTTTCGAGAAGATAAGTTCCGGACAAGTCGAGATTATCGACTGAATAAATCAGGACGCGAGGTGCCCCTGAAGATTTATTGCGTGTAGAGTGAAGAACACGCCTTATCTTGTGTTTGGTCCGAAACAATTCTCTCCTTTGTCGAAATACCTGCTGAGTACGGCGTCTACGGCGTAGATATGATAATGAAGATTTATCACTATACTTTCTGTGTTCATAATCCGTTACTGCGAGGTATAAATACTCGTTGGTTCAAATAACATATCAGTCTTTTGTTACAGCTATTCTAGCAGACGGTGTTGCCAGCGCATGTCTTCATAAATCAACATTCTGGGACTCTATTGGATCTATCGGGAAAATTCTTGTTTGAAACTGAATTATACATAACATAATGTTGAAGTATAAATTGCAGGAGACTTGAACGAATCCGATAAACGAGAAGGTATGAAAGTTTGTCTTATAGGGGTGTATCATTTCTGTTTTCTTGAAATATTTGTATCTTCTGGATTTGTTTGAATAGTTATTCCAGACGTTCCTTACATACATAGTAGCTACATAGTACATTTGGTGTACCATAATGCACCATTGAGCTGGAATATGATAGCTAATTCGTCCTAACGTAACGCACCAACTGCTTGCAAGTCTAATTGCATTTGTAGGTCTACTAGGCTGTTACTTAATCTGCCTAGCCTTTTCCCAACTATGTTGGAGTAGGCTTCTAGTCTAACCAGATGCAGCTGAATACCAGTATTTTACATGGATCGACTGCCTATCTGACCTCCACAACCCAGTAACTGGGTAATATGATGATACCCCTTGTCATTTGACTTTGGGGCTTCTGACGACCCGTAACGCCTGTCAAAGATCCACGAATGATAGCCGGGACCAACGGCTTAACGTGCTTTCCGAGGCATGGAGGAGTCTCGGTATGTAAAGATGGTCACCCATCCACGGACCAACCCTGGCAAGCGTAGCTTAACCCCATAGATCGACCCCTGCGGCTGTTATTACTTAGCCACGAGGCTGTTACTTAATAGCTGTCTACCACAGTTTAGGCAAAGATGACGACAAAGGCATAAGGTAACGTTTACACCTTACCTGGAATAATACGTCTTGACCTTACCGTCTGGGTCCTTTATTATCAGTAGGTATTCCTAGATCTGCACTGGGCCCGTAATGAAACTACCAAATGAATATTAAATTCGATGAAACCTTTGTATTCAAAAGCCACAAAAGAAACGTGAAATCAATTTTCAAAGTTTTTAAAGACATGTTTTATTTTTTTTTGTCAAGTTGTTTGCGTAAACAATTGTTGGTGAACCAAATAAACAAATAAAAAATAAAAAAATCTATCCATACCAACGTCAGGTCCCAGTTATTAATTAATTTAGTTCGTGAAAGGAATAGCTCTTCCACATTGGTTGTAAAGGTATTAATAACTTGAGGAATTTCTCCTGAGAACTGGAAGAGAGTGAGCTTCTTTTAATTAAACGATAATAAATGAAAATGTACCAGTCGTTTTAGTTCCCACGTTATGAGTAATATACGTACTTAGTTTTATGAGTCAGTTCTGCATTATTTTGGTAGGTATGTTACGGTTTTCATATTTACTACAGAAAATTCATAGTTATTTAAAAAATGATGTCATACGAAAATGATGCGCTAGTAAACAGCCATATAAATAACGAACCCATCAACTTTACTACATTTACTAACTAATAATTAATTAATACAAAATAAAAAGAAAAAAGAAATTTATAAATTTTATAAAAAGTTTACTTAGATAAACTTTTTATAAAATTTAATAGGAGGTCCTACAAAAATTCAGAGAAGGATGAGACAAACTTTACTCTGCCTAAGTAAAGTTGTCATACTAATTATTTTGGAAAAAATTTAAATATTTGAAAGCCATTTAATACTTCTCACAAATAAGCAAAAAAACTAATTCTGTCTTGCCAACTAAAATTCCAATCTGAAATATAAAAAATTGCTATATTAAATTTTAAGTTCATCAGCATAATATTACCGAAAATGTTATTTTTTCATCAAAATTGTATATAAAGACCTTTTTACATTTCGTTATTAGTTTGAGTTTATTTTCAAGTTCGTTTGTTAATAAATTATAATCAAGCAGCGTGGCTGAACTCAAAGTTTCATATTCACACCTACTTTGTTTGAAATTGAGAAAGAAGTTTCGCTGTTCGGTTGAACTCCATGTCTACACAAGTCTGAAACTTCGACTGTAACGCGTATGTTTAATGAACTTTTTAATCTAGCAATATGTATGTCGAAGATGAAACTCAAATACGAGTCGAAGTTTAACAAAGTTAGCATGCAGATTTAGTAGAACGCAGTTTCATAGTTCATTGCCATGACATACGCCAACGCAATTGGCACAAACTTACGTGGTAGGAATAAAATGGTACAAAAAATCTAAAGGTACAAATGTTCAGTCCTGTAATCCCTGAAGAGGTTCCCAAAGGACTGGATCGTACGTTCAAAGCTTATCACTGAAATATTTGGTCGTAAGTGACAGAAGGTGAGGCTTTTATTACGAGTCAGACTTTATAAATGAGATATTTACGGGTCATAAAAGTGCTAGACTAGACATGAAATTATTGCTTTAAATGAAATACACTGCCTATTATCATTCCGAAGGCCTTTTGCTATTGGTAATATTAGGTATAATATAAATTGCACGTATTACTATTAGCCGTTAAGGCAAACTATTTTGCCCCAAGTTTCACCAGTCAGGTACCTTTATCGTTTAACCAATGATTCTCGAGCCATTTTGCAAGGCACGAATTCAAACTGTAAACTAGGTACTGCCGAGAATTTGCTAACGGGTAAATTGACTTGCAAGCCCTGGAAAACAAACCGAAGACAAGGTGCGCACTTCGGTAGCACGACCACATGACTAAATGGGCACTGTTCTACGAATGACAACCTGACTTGATATACGAGAACCTCAAAACGTATCAGTTCAACAATGTCTTTGTTATTAGGTACTACGTCAATAAGATTGAAATGCCAGACGTCAGTGAATCCACCACAGTCATCAATTTCCTACCCTGACACTTACTCTCTTACGAGGTGGGAGATAACTTGATACACTGCATGTTCTGTTTACCAACGGATTACCACAACACAAACGAATACCGGATATCACGCGTTTCCTATTTCCTTGTGTCATTATTATTAAGGAGCCTTGAGATGTCAAGCGTAAATGGGGATAAGATTACACTCCACGATAAGATACTTCCCAATTATAAGGACCCTTTTATTACCCTATTTATGAAAAAAGTTGTATTGTGGTAAGTCCATTACCAAGAGTTTTAAGTTGTGTGCCAAAAGATAAATAATTATAATTTTCATGGAAAAAAAGATGAATTACGGCGCGTCCAAACCCTATAGTCGTTTTACCCGAAAAAAACAGTTCATCGTCACACTAGCACGCGCGGGAACATTTTGATATGGCCTCCACGTACCATTTGCCACGTCTCTGTGTTTCCGTGACGTATTTTTGTAACATATTAACCGATTCGAATTTTGTTACTATTCGGAATCGTCGTTCGTTGGAATCGAATCGACACTTTATTCCATTTCGACGTGTGTTGTATGTCTACATTCATGGATACTGAATTCAGTGAATTCGCATGTTATCGAAGCTATTCGAATGTTAGAAAAAGGATAAAACTAAAAATTGAGTCACTATACCAAGTGTACTGCCCCAAGTGCACTTGGTATAGTGACTCAAACTCAATTTTTAGTCCATCTCCACCCATCACATCTGCGTAGTTTCGCTAGCTAATTTAATTTGAACCTGTATGGGAGTTTTAAATGAAGTTAGCTTTTAGTTAAATATTCATAAACACGTATATCAGAGCTCATGAGGAGCTCGTGGCTAAGTAATAACAGCCGCACGGGTCCATCCATCAGGTTAAGCTACGCTTGCTGGGTTGTTCCGTGGATGGGTGACCATCTTTACATATCGAGACTCCTCCGTGCCTTGGAAATCACGTTAAGCCGTTGGTCCCTGCTGTCATACGTGGATTTTTGACAGACTTTACGAGTCGTCAAAAGCCCGAAATTCTTATAACCAGTCTTACCATGGGGTATTGCATTACCCAGATACTGGGGTGTGGAGGTCAGATAGGCAGTCGCTCCATATAAGCTGCATCCGGTTGGACTGGAAGCCAACCTCAACATAGTTGGTAAAGGTTAGGCAGATTGATTGTATATATTGTTTATCAGAGCCCAGTTAGTATATAAGCAGAGGCCAGTTCTTAGAGCTATTAATTAATATCGACCTGGCACCTTTATTAACTGTGACTGACAAAACGCATTCAACTACTGATTTGAACATTTAGTTTCCAACAATTCCCAACAAATACTAACTCGTTATGAACAGGCCGTTTCACAAAATAATTAATAATATGACATAATAATCTAGTCCATTCCAAAAGTTATATTTTATGTTTTATTATGTATAAAGTTTTATTTGTATATTTAGAAACGAGGACATGGACTGATATCAGAACCTACGTAGACGTAAGTTTCCTAGAAGAGCCGTCATTTATTAAAACGGCCGGCCGTCATGAAAATCTGTCATTTTCACATATTTGACATTAAGGTTTGACACAAAATTGTATATACAGAGTGTAAAAAGACCCATGACATAGCCGGCAACTACGCAACCTGTACTTCAAAATAAGTAACATTGCACAAAAATAATTGCTGGGAAATTACTTCTAATTTTGGTGTGAAAAATCCCTGTTTACGGTTGTGCGCAACGTAACTCACGCAAAACATTGTGTATATGGGTGCATGCATAGTTTTTAGGGTTCATGGGGGTATTAAGAATTAGAATCAAGTTACAATATTTAAAAAATTGCTTTCTTCAAAAAAGTTGGAACTTTGACCTTCAATATCTCCGTAACCAGAAGGTTCCCAGGTTTGATCCAGAATAGAAAAGTGTTCACAATGACGGGAATAACAAGTAACTTTCGGCTTCGTTAAGCGTCTTTTTTACACCTTTTATATTTGGACAACTGTTATTGTGTAACCGTTCATTGCGTACTTACGAAAACAAAGCTTTAGAAAACATTATAAATACAACCTAGTACAAATTTACACTAATTGCCGAAGCTTCAGGTAAAATTAACAATTACTAATTTTACAACTCAATTAAAATTTAACGACGAACCGAGATCCTCCATTGCTAATAATTTCCTTTAATTTGTGGACAAGACAAACACCGTTTATGCTTGCCAACTTGTAACTTGTAGCCAACAATGTCTATGAATTAACAATCAACTGGGGTCGGGAAATTGGTAGCGCTAGGACAAATTGCGTATATGCGTAAGCCGAGAACCATTCTCTCAGAGAATGGTTCACACCATCCATAGGCATTCGAAATCCCTTAGGTTCAATGCAGTACAAAATAGTTCGACTGTATTTCAGGACCATTATGAAGGTTTAGTGTACAATGTGGAATTTGAGGGCTTGGTTAATTTATGGCTTTATATTAGAGTAATAGAATCGTTGATATATATTGTGTTTAACCAAGATTTTTATAGATAATACGTTTATATAGGTATACGATTGTTTAGCTACTGTGCTTCATTATTATCATATGGACGTCTAAATATAAATTTACTGTAATTATTGTTGGAACGCATGGAATATTAATTAACGAAGAGAAAATCCCCAATAAATGCACATAATCAATCAACACCAGTGCCCTAAATACTCGTACCCCCGAATTAATGTTTCCTGATTAATTATTCCGGAATTAAATTTATCAAACCCGCTAGCCCAAAGGGTGCAATTTTTTATGAAGATTTCCCCAACTTTTTTCATTAAATTTCTTGAAGTATTTGCAAAGTTCCATTCGTTTTTAACGCTGGGGAAAATCTCCTCACTTTTTCACTCCTTTAATGTTGACCGAAATTCTTATAGGAATACCTATCGGTACTAAGTAAGAATACCTATGGTACTAAGTACCAAGTAAATGGGGATTTGACTCTACGTGTCTGGTACGTACCAGTACCAGACAAGTACTAAGTACCAAGTAAATAGGGATTTGACTTTCTAGTCAAATCATTATTTCTTTGATATTAGATACGTCTTTGGCAACCGAGTATTTAACTTCTTAGTGCTGCTGTATCCAGCATAGTCTTTATTATTTACACCATATAAATTACAGATATAGGTAAATGTAGAAATATGACATAGGTTGACACAATGGGCATGAACTTGTCTTAGATCATTTAGTCCAATGCGTATTGTACACAATTTTTAAAAGGGTTTTCCTGTTCCTTTTAGTTAGGTACAGTACTTTTTGGTTCTTTCTATTCATATAGCTATGAAATAATGGCACAATTTATATCACAGCCACTTATAGCTTCTTTGCGGGATTGAAGAATTTCCATCTCCATTTGGTAATGTACCTAGTCGTTATAATACTAGAACTTTAGTTACCAAAATAAGTCTAAGCTCCACACTAAACATCTGAATCACGATACTCGACCTCGAAAAAGCTTTCTCAAAATTACGTTACGCAACACTTGCAAACGCAAACGAAAAATAAAAAAAACGTCGTATTTTTTTAACAATACCAACAATAGCTACGAGATCCGCTCACTCAATACAGATTGGTTGGTGAGAACGCTTGTGTTGTTGCGTGCTCCCATCCCATTAAGATAAGCCAACCAAAACGAGACGCGTGGCTTACGATTAATGACGGGAAACAAAATGCTGTCTGCAATCCTGTTATGTTTGAATGGACCAAACATAACAACCACAATGGGGTGCCCACAGATGATAATGGAATGAATGTACGGGAAACCGCGCAAATCATAAAGGCCGCTGATTATGCATTTTCAAGCCAACAACGAACAAAAATAAACATTTGCACAACGTAAACAACCAATCACTTACGTTGGAAAACATGAAGAATATTATAAATGGTCAGATTAAAACAGGGTAGCGTGATAAATATTTTAGTGAACAAAGAGAACACAATTAATGTTGCTATAAACTTTACCAAACAATGTGTAAACTAAGTAAACATTGTCGACAATGTATGGGACCACAAAAAGCTGATACATTTCGAGAGATGGAGCACAAACAGTAAAAGGTTTGTATAAAAACAAAACTATCTGTATATTTTATGTCCTAAGCCCAAAGTAAAATACTAGTCCGACCATTCCGAGGGTCTTAACAATTATGACAGTTATTCGACTATTATAATCGCGATCTAGATTCTAAACAAACTAATAGGAGTGATAATCTGTACCTTTACAATGACTGTGTAATTAAAAAGGTCTGGCCACAAACGCAGCGAGTGCGGTTGATACAGATGGATATATATTTGGAGATACAATGCACGTCCTTGCACTGTAATTAAGGACATCGTCTTGTCCTACACACCGCAAGCCACAACCTGTATCTCCTTGACGAGTATAGATACATACATACCACGTATATCAATCGACCACTGGGGTTAACCAAAGATGCTGTACCCAATTTCCCCATGACAAAAGCAAGGTATAGAGACCGGAGCCTGAGATAGCACTTTAAAGCCGCTAACACCTACTATCATGCAAATATATACGGCTGTCTTAGTCACAGGTACTCAGGGGCACAGTCTTATGTCTAGTCCGACCTTACGAAACACGTAGCTATAGTTTTTTAGTTAGGTAATGTAAAAAACCGACTTCAATCTAATAGTAGAATGAATGTCGTCAAAATGGACACTGTGTGTGCGTTTATGCGGCATAGGTCTCGACTACAACACACTTAGCAGAAACTTTTCTAAATAACTGAGTACTTAGTTTCCTCGTTTTTAAAATGAGTTCTGATATCGAATTCACAAAATATTTGATATACCCTTTGTTGTTGAGAAACATATCTTCATATCATATAATTATCATTATTTAACCCAAACATAGGCCAGCGCTCTGGTCACGTGAAGAGTCGACCAACCGCTTCGCAGTCTCTAAAAACCTGTATGCTGGATGCTGTCAAGTGTAAGTGTATAATAGCCCAAACTAATCTTATCCCTATATTGTTGACCCCATCAAACTTCACCAAAAACACAGACATGTCCAATGCAATAAAACAAAGATATACAATAAGACTGTGTGTATAGATGTGTCTCTGGATTAGAGACTGTCGTCGATTTATCGTCGTGTCTCATCCAGTCGTTCAATGAAACTGTAATAGATCTGTTCGCGCTAGTAAATCACTATGTATAAAGGGAACGTTACACAGAACTGGAGCGATAGCGGAGCGGAATGTTCGAATTAGTACCCAGTCGAGTTTTATAAGCTGTACCTACGTGCTTTTATGGGAAAATTTTATATTTGACTTTCGACGTTGATATAATAAGCTTGAAAGTTATAAGGGCAATCTTAAATAAATTCAAAGAATAGAAAAATCTGACCAGGTATTAACACCGATAGCAAATTAATCATTCACTGTGATCCACACTTCATTAAAGCCTATATTTATTTCCTTAACAACAAACCATTCTCCCCATAATTTCCCCATCTAGTCACACCCGCTTATTTCAAAGCCCTGCTGGGATTTGGCGTACAAACAAAATTTTAATCATTATTAAAACGGACGGCGGAATGCCTCCCCAGACGTGCGATAAAACGCTTTGATGGCACCAAGAATGTTTGCGACGATTACCTATTCCCAAAGCGATTCGATGCGAACTGGAAATATAAGCTGCGAAGATATTTCCTTGTTGTAAAGATATTTTTAGGGTTTTTTTTTTTAAGGTTATCTTTAGCATAATCAGCCTATAATGATCCCACTGCTGGAACGCAGGCCACGCCTCCTCTCTATGAGCGAGAGTGGGCTGTAATCTACCACGCGGGCCCAGTGAGAACGGACACCGACGAGCCCGGACGACGGACCACGGTCCGTCGTACCCCGCACGTACACCTTCCCACGGGAAGGTGTACGTACGGGGTATCACAGACATCGGAAGTTCCTCGGTGTGCGGTGCGTGGCGGTCTGTGGTCGTCTGCCGTCCGTGACCGTCTGCAATTTAAGAGCAATATTATCGAGCGT
Source organism: Lithophane socia (assembly GCA_947522985.1). Classification (NCBI taxonomy): domain Eukaryota; kingdom Metazoa; phylum Arthropoda; class Insecta; order Lepidoptera; family Noctuidae; genus Lithophane; species Lithophane socia. The sequence goes on from OX383267.1 coordinate 8,490,829, forward strand.
CGGATTCCACCAAAATGTTGGTGGAATCCGACGCTCGATAATATTGCTCTTAAATTTTTTTGGTTCCGGGAAATACCATGAAACGCACGATGATTATTTGTTTTGTGTGATAAAAAAAAAAAAACACGAAGTAAAGCGCTGGGTTCGAACTCATGACTTATAACTGACGAGTTGGGGCCGTCACCACTGCTCTCATCTTGGTTATCTTTATTATTGATTATTTTAATTTCTCTGAATTTGATATGATAAGGAGCACCTATTAAGAGCAATGGAGCACCCTTTGCTTTTCGCAGGTATAGGTACCGTGGCGCCGGCGTCTAGACTAGAGATTGGACTCGATTTTTCTTTGACTTTGAAAATACAAATAGTTTGAAGATTCTTGGTGTGGTTATTACTGCTGGGATCCTCTGAAATTCAAAAATATGTAATTATAAACGATTTAATTAACAAAATAATAATATTAATATGTTTTATATTTTTAAATTTTTTATGTTTTCTTAATTCTAACATTAATTAAATAAAGGAAATAATAATAACACAGACACCATGATAATCAAAATAGTCTGCGAATGTCGTTACGACACACAATGATCACAATTATTATTGTTTTTCACAAAAACAGTAACGCTTTCTTTTCAATTAAAATGCAAATTCATACAAATAATTCAGAAAGGGAACTTTTTGTACCCTCATTAACAAAAAGCCCCCTTTTTATGTGGGAACCGTGGTGCAAATGCTGAATGTACGTAATTGGCTTTATATAACGGCTTGTTGAATTAATATCTAGGATAAAGATATAATTTATGACGAAGAAAAGGCCCATATTAATTTAAATTGATAATTTATTTCTTTTGAATTGTCCAGCTGAGAACACTTCATTACCGAAGGTTCGCTATATCATACCATTTAATACAAAAATAAGTAAATGGAAAATGAGACATTTCTTCTATCAGCAGCAGTCTTGAAATGTGATAATAATAAAGTATATTTTTTTAATATTATTATTTTTTATGTCGATTGAAAGTCCGGTAATAGAACCGTTCTTCTTCACTGTCTAAGAACTGTTTAAGCAATAATGCATCCACAATCATTTTCATAATAAAGATGTCTAATTTAAGTTTATAGTGCAATTTGATTTGTTGAGGGACTTGTGGCTAAGTAATAACAGCCGCACAGGTCGATCGATAAGGTTAAATTATGCTTGCCGCGGTTGATCCGTGGATGGGTGACATCTTTACATACTAAGACCCTTCCGTGCCTCGGAAAGCACGTTAAACCGTTGGTCCCGGCTATCATTTGTAGATCTTTGATAGTTGTTACTGTTCGTCAGAAGCCAGTAAATCTGGCAACCATTCTTACCAAGGGTATCGTGTTACTGGGTTATCCAGTTATCCAGTAACTGGGTTGTGGAGGTCAGATAGGCAGTCGCTCCATGGAAAATACTGGTATTCAGCTGCATCTTGTTAGACTGGAAGCTAACCCCAAAATAGTTGATAAAAAGCTAGGCAGATGACCTTCAGAATGATTTCATTTCCTTGTAAGATCTTGAACGAAAACGCAAACATACATTGAATTTCTTGTTCCCTGTCTCCTCTGTTTATCCTAAAACAGCTTTCATTTAACGGAATGCAGAGACATCGAAATAAGGAAGGAGGAATCGTTTTACATGCGAACTTTAATGACCGAGGAATTCTTTACCCTGATCATCTAGACATTATTTATTCTGTTAACACAGCAAACTGTACATAAAGTCTTTAAAGCTGTTAAACCAGAATTTGTTTCAAAACTTAAATCTTACTTCATGTTTATTTAATACACCGTGCTCCAGTTTATGGGAACACAAGTTATTTATTCTACGGGAATTCACAGTACCTACCACTATCTGAAAATTGTGTTTATAATTCAATTCAATTCAATTTATTTATTCAGTAACAATTCACATTACGTTCGAAATAAAATCGAACATGAAACATATTAACACAAATATTACAAAAAGATTATTATTATTAAAATACATGCAATTAAATTAACATTCAAACAAATTATAAAACAATATCTCATTAAATTATTAGTAAATGAAACTCAAACAATAATCAATAAACAAAATATAACACATTATAACAAATAAAACAAATAATCACACCATGTCAGTTTCAATAAAAATATAGACTATAAATCATCTAATGAGTATAGACATCTTTCCAACAGGAATGCCTTGAGACTTGCCTTGAATGAGCCTGTATACAGTATGCTTTTTAACTGAAGTGGCAATTTATTGAATATGCTAAAGTAACGTAACTTTTTTACTAAATTACTTAAAAGAACTCAACGGCTTTGTGTGATCATTCAGACCTTAAGCCATAAGATTTAAATGATCAAACTTCTGGCGGTAACATAACCTTGAGAAACTTTTTACAACGCGGAAAACTCACTCTGCTCCTATAAAAATAAAGTTGAAATTAGGTGGACTGTTTTCACGAGAGTCCAAAGCCGTATCGCCGCACGTACCCACAGTGGCGTTAAATTTTGATTGCACAAAACATTAAAAAAACGAAGTTATTATATTTGGGGAGGAACAACTTTTATTTTACAACTTTACAGTCTCATATAAAACGGGTGCACGATGCGATTACAATTAAAAAGTAAAAGTATGAGCACTCCCGTTTCAGTGTAGTAATAACGGGAGAGCTTTCCGATACGTTTTTTTAAACGAATACAGCGTGTTTTAAAAGTTTTTTTCATGTAATTACGACGGCGCGGTCGTGTGAACTTTCGATTGTATCAATATTTTCGTTGAAACTGATCAGGCTGCGTGTGGGCATACTCTTCCCGTGGGTGTCGTTAGAAATTTTATGAGATGGGTTGGGCTGCAGCCAACACACGCCAGGTCTGATTGCGATCTTTATTGTGGCCTCACGGACTGTTAGAGAAGTTCAACACAGTTTTTTGTGTTTAAATATTCGATTCACTACGTAATGAATATTTAGAGGAGCTCGTGGCTAAGTAATAATAGCCGCACGGGTCGATCCATCAGGTTAAGCTACGCTTGCCGGGGTTGGTCCGTGGATGGGTGACCATCTTTACATACTGAGACTCCTCCGTGCCTATGAAAGCACGTTAAGCCGTTGGTCCCGGCTGTCATTTGTGGATCTTTGACAGTCGTTACGGGTCGTCAGAAGCTCGAAAGTCTGACAACCAGTCTTACCAAGGGTATTATTACCCAGTTACTAGGTTGTGGAGGTCAGATAGGCAGTCACTCCATGTAACATATTGATATTCAGCTGTATCCCGTCTGGTTAGACTGGAAGCCGACCCAAACATAGTTGGGAAAAGGCTGGGCAGATGATGACGTAATGAAAATTTCAGGACTCAATACAAAGCAAAACTCAATGGAAAAGTCATTTGTTAAAATTAGGATACAATCCACTAACTCATCAATAACACTGCCAGCACGTTTTGATTGATCAATACATCCGATGTTCTCTCCAAAGAGAAATTGTTCCCTAACGCTCACCGAAGCCGCTATTATTGTAAAACTGGGCATGAATTATAATACACCCAACTCGTACATTCACCAGCTCGAAATCCGTCCATTTTATCTTGCTCTTGAGGTTTTCCTGACAAATGAGATATCCGGGACGACCCTAACGAAAATATCCCTGGGTTTTCCACCGCCGCGCCATATATATACATTTGTATATATGAACGTTATATCATGCAATCGCGCCAAAACTTCGTGTTATTTTTCTCCTTATGGTCAAGATTCTTACATTCTTACTTACACTCGCTCATATTTCGTGTCTAGGATCCAGATTTTCATTTCGACGCCCGGCAAGGGTAGTGAACCCATATCTCTCATATGAAGTACTTAAATCCAGTCGCAAAACATCAATAACCCGTTTATGGTCACTTGCGCGTTACCACATGAAAACTTATGTCTAAGTTATTGTATTATATTCTTCTTGGCGTGTCGTATAATATTTTGCTATCGTTGTAGTAGAAAATATGTCAGTAGCGGAGAATTTCGCTCGACTTAAGAGCAATGAGGCGATCAAACAGTAAAACTTTTTTTATATCACATATTTTCCATCGACATAAAAAACAGCTTATCGTTACTTCATAGTATTTTATAGAGCATGTATCTCTAGTCTGATCTTCTTTGAACTCTCTTATAATCGTGTTGACAAAAAACTTTCAATAAGTATATAGAGGGTGTGAATTTTCCGAAGTTTCCACAACAAGATCTGTTGATCCTCAAAAAGTTAGACACAAATGTTACGAAGTTGAGTTCCGAAACATAAGTAAAGAATGGAGTTTTAAGTATGTTGGAGAGAAATTGCGTTGTGGTTTTTGCCTCACAATTCCTAGGATAACCTCATTTTGCTTTATACCGATATCCTAACTAATATTATAAATGCAAAAGTGAGTATGTTTGTTTGTTACACTTTCACGCTAAAACGGCGGAACGGATTTGGGAGAAATTTAGCACATGGTTAGACAATGACCTGGGTAAGGACCTAGGCTACTTTTCATCCTGGTCCACAGACGAAGTTGCGAGCAACAGTTAGTTATTTATATAGCTCAGATGACGCAGAATTACCCAGCTTGAAGTATATAAGACTACTCTTATGTACCTAGCACTAATTACTTTACATATCAGAACAACAATAACGGATTAAACTGCCTCATTTTCTAGTGGTCACAAGCGCTAATGCTGAGCAGAAGGTCCAATTTTTTTTTTTTTTTTGATATTGGGAAATCATCCAATGACTTCTCCCTCTCTAGGCGGAGCGGAAGGGCGTGTCAGACATTTACTGACTAAAACCCACCCGTGATTCTTCAGTTGCCCGGTCCCGGTATCCCTTACGGACTAACCCGCAAGAGCATAAGGTCCTGGGTTCGATTCCCCGGTCGGGCAAAATGTTAATGGGTTTTTCAATCAGGAATTTCTCAGTAGCAGGCTGGAGTCTGAATCTCTGCCCGGTTGACGGCAATAAGCTCGCCCCCTATAAACATGGGATTACCTTTGCCTAACCCTTCGGGAATTACTGTTAAACATTAACACACGAGCGATCTAATATCAGTAAGCTAGTAGTACCTACGATGTGCAGTCACCCGAAAATCTCTCTCGTAATTTCCAAATTGATAGGTCTCCAATAAAGCGATATTTATAACATCACTCAATTTATTACGCTGAAGCAATAAATTGAGCCTGGCCGAAGGTTTGTTTCACGACGTTAGGTCAAAACTATCAGTAAAGGGCTCGACTCTCGGCGTCCGATATTAGCAATATCCCTGAACCGAATAACGGATATGTACTATTTTATGTGTTTTGTGTTTTTATTTTTACTTGAATTCTACAAATTAAGATAAAGCTGACTTTAAAGAAAAAAGACATTTGGTGTCATAAGTTACTTGAAATGTATTGAATGCATTTCCACCACTATCTTCTTTGAAGGGTTTTGAAGACCTTATAAACTTCTAATAATTATGTAGTTGTCTATGTATCTATTAACCCTATAATAAAAGAGATAGGGCGCTTAGTTTCACAGATAATCGCAAAAAGTTGGACCATAGTTGAACTGCCGTGGTACGAAGAGCGTCAGTCAGCTATGTTTTTAAAACCGCCGTAGTACGGCGAACGTCATTGGAAGGGAGTATATTGTACCTACTTATTATTTTGCAACAATGACAACCCCATTTTTTATATCCACGCGATCACTGTCCATTCTAAGGTAGCCTGGAACAGATCGCAGAAAGCGATAAGGCCGCCCATTGTATGTTTTGTAGTGTTTTTAATTTTTTTGCTATTTATTTTCTGAATAAAGTACTCATAAATCAATAAATAAACTTACAAAAAGATCGTACCCACAGGCAATTTCCGACCTCAACTACAAAACTGTGGAACTGAGTTTAATTTATTCATCTTCTTAAATCATATTTCATACTGAAACAAAATTCAAGCATAAAATTATAACGGCTATCAAAAAGGCTCTGATTAGATTGACGAAACTTGGCAATTTTACTCAGCGAAGTTGTTCGCCCGTTGTGCTAAACAAATGGTGATTACCTAAAGTTTAATTGAAAATCCGGGAATCTGTGATGATAAGGGTTTTTATTATACCCCAGGTAAAACATAAACTTTGTAGGTCGTAATTGGAAGGGGCAGTAAAATAAAATTTTATCCTTCGTGAATAATAACCATTTGAAAATTTCAACAACAGAACTGTTGACCACTTAATGGCCGGCACTCAATATTTCCTCAATGGGATTTATAAACAAGAAAAGAGAAAATACAAAAGTTAAGCCAATAAATTAAATCAGTATAAAGCCAGGAAGTTTTTTCAGGAGCACGTATTTCGTCCCATTTCAGAGAAACAAAAAAATAATATAAAAAACTGGCCCAGTGCGAGTCGGACTCGCGCACGAAGGTTCCGTAACATTATTTATAAAAACGGCAAAAAAATCACGTTTGTTGTATGGGAGCCCCCTTAAATATTTATTTTATTCTGTTTTTTTAGTATTAATTGTTACTTATAGCGGCAATAGAAATACATCATCTGTGAAAAATTCAACTGTCTAACTATCATGGTTTATGAGATACAGCCTGGTGACAGACGGACAGACAGACTCTTAGTAATAGGGTCCCGTTTTACCCTTTGGGTACGGAACCCTAAAAAATATACTCAAGTGTTTAAGCGTCACATTAAAGCAGACTTTTAAAACGTAGGGAAATTATTTTATGACTGTGTTGAAATAGACTTCTTAGACTCATTAGGAAAAACAATACAGTGCGATATTAATTAGTACAACATACATGAATGTTAACAAAAAAAATATCAGCAGACAAAAAGCTCAACATTTTTATTTGGTGAGAATTTAAATAAAATCCGTGTTGAGTGTCCAATCAAAACACAATTTTATAAATAATATTCCCCTAATGACAAAGTCAAACATCTCATTGTCAGTCGCCCCGTCTCATACACCGTATTTCATTTGCTATCTGATTTCCACAGGATGTGTACACAGACTTTCTTGAGAGCAATTTAGACTCGGATGTCAACACTTGAAACGATAAAATGCCTCTCGGTTGAAACTCAGGTGCCTCCCAATTATTTACTTATCTTTTTACGAAGACTTCGTTACTTATATTTGTATTATAAAGTTTTTAACTTTTAATGACACTTTTAATGAGGGGACACAAATATATTTTTGAATTACGCGTGAAATACGTAAAAGTTTTATTGGAACTTCATAATTAGTGGCTGTGAATTTTGGAATATGCATGTATATAATTTAAAAAAATATGTACGCATAAATTCACACTAGGTTAATATAGAAATTATGATTATTTAGGTACCATCTAAGGTACCTAATATATAATCATAATTTCGATTGATAGCTTAAGGGAAATGAGCTTTTCTACGTAATAATAGACACGTACCTAACGTTTTTTTTAAGACCATTATACATGTATGCTTTCTACGTCTGCATTAAATAGCGCACTACTTCAATAGTACAGGGAACTTTAAAATGGCAAAACTGGGTATACCGGATAAAACACGAATCACAAAGGCACAATGGACCATTCGCAGCTAAAATTTACGGTATTTCGTGGCAACCGCGACATAGCGCAGTCAGCTCTTAATGGTACAAATGAAATCGCACGACAGAGGAAGCAAGAAGCTAAGTTTCAGTAGCATAAGTTTAGTGGAGCGGTTAGTTATGCAGCGCGCGTCGCCTCAGCCTGAACACGAGAGCGTAACTTGTGTGGAGCCTTCAAGTCAGCCAAGTCGCACGTGTCCCGCGATCAAACCAACGGTGCCTATTTTAATTCATTTCTACTCTTCTCTATTTCTCCAATAAGTTTTAAACATTATGTGCAAGTGTTAGTTCACTTGTTTTGTATTGTACGTTATTGAGAACAAAATTGAGAGGAGTGCTGCCTTCTGTTTTTTATTAGTTTGTTAGTTTACTGTAAGTTTTGTGCAGTGTGTAAATAGACTCGCATTTTCGATTGTTTAGCATGATGACGGATAGCTCTCGGTTTTTCTCACTTTTTGGATGTAAGACGGCTAAAGATCGATAGCTGCATTACTATTGTCGCTACTGTTTCATTGAGTTTGTGTTTCAACAAACAATATTTCTAACCTTTCTTGTCCTCTACTTCCTTATTGACCTACTATTGTCAAGAGGGGCTCGTGGCTAAGTAATAACAGCCGCACGGGTCGCTTGCCGGGGTTGGTCCGTGGATGGGTTACCATCTTTACATACCGAGGCTCCTCCGTGCCTCGGAAAGCACGTTAAGCCGTTGGTCCCGGCTGTCATTTGTGGATCTTTGACAGTCGTTACGGGTCGTCAGAAGCTCGAAAGTCTGACAACCAGTCTTACCAAGGGATCGTATTACCCAGTTACTGGGTTGTGGAGGTCAGATAGGCAGTCGCTCCATGTAAAATACTGGTATTCAGTTGCATCCGGTTAGACTGAAAGCCGACCCCAACATAGTTGGGAAAAGGCCAGGCAGATGATGATGATGTCACTCATATTTTAATGCGTTTGTTTTCCAACAAACAATATTTCCGCATTGTTACAGAAATAACCACAATACACCGAAAACCGCCTAAAAATGCTCAAACCTTATGAAAATATGACAGTTATTTCAGTCCACAATTCATTACCGTATAAATGACGTCACAAAGTTCATAATGACGTAAAAAACATTCATTGAACCGCTAAATGGTTTCGTTAGTGTTGCGGTGGACGGCGCAGTGATGTGAGTGACCAACGTTTACCACTTGACCTCTTCCGATCCACTGGCGATGCTAATACCGCTACCTAATTGGTTTGGGAGCTTGACACAGAGAAGTGATTCACGCGTGGTTCATGCGAAGAAATCATGTTATTATTATAAAATAATACCCCCTCTTCCCATACAAAGTAGGCGTGAGCACTGATCACCACCCTTGCTCACGACGGATTGGTGATTTAATTATTTCGCACACCGAGCGCTGGACGCAAAGTACTTTGCGTTCAGCGCTCGGTGTGGTAACACGTCGTGTTCTGGTTTGCAATTGGTCAATCGTCATCCTGAGGTCGTCATCGTCATCGTTGAGAGGTGAAACACGTGCCGATTTCTCACAGGGTTTTTATGATTCTTGAAGAATAGTTAAGCAGAATAGGCTACTAAATATATCTACGTCTATTGTATTATTTCATGCGGGACCGCGACTTGGCCCGCGTGGAATGTTTTATTATCTAAGAATAGAGTCCAAATTGATTCATCAAACATCATCTATTTGAATTTGCGTTATAGAAATACATCTAAAGACTTAATGTATACCTTCCTAAGTTTAGAAGGATTAACCTTTGCTTCGTCAATTACCAGAATACAAAAGAACTTTGGAATTACTTTCTATTTGAAATCTATAAATACGTTTTATTCCGTGTATCTCCCACGCACATCTCTAGTGCTTTGAACGAGCAAAATAAGTAATGAAGTTACTTCTGTGATTGAAAATTTCACAACCATTCAGAAACTTAGTAAAGTGTGTTGGTAGGTACATATTTAACAACTACCTACGTACCTACCTACCTTTAAAAGAAACTCATTGTTAAAATTAAATGAGCAGACTGGAGGGAAATTAGTATCGTATAAAGTTAACACTAAAATTCATTCGGTAGTAACGAACAAAAACGAAAGAAAATTTCATGCGTGAATAATATTAAGAGCAGAGGCCCTAGACAAAATGACATTCTATCAGCGATAACGATTTGAAAAAGCTAAAAATGTATGGGACTGACATAAGCTATCGAAAAATGTCGTTTTATAGAAATACGAAACGCTTTCGAAGCGATTGTCACTTGTCTAGGCCCTCAGGGCTGAAACCTCGAATGACATCAAATTAAAAATACGTCAAATAGCTACTGTCTTGTGGGTAATGTTTTATATGACAGCAGACAGAAAGTCAAAATCAAATCATTTATTTCAAAGCCACTTTTGTGTGACTTCACAAGAATATAATTATAATTGATTCTATTTAAGTACTAGAATTACATATTTGCGAATATTGTAATCATAAACGATTTTTTGATAAATAATGAATCAGTAGTGTGTGAATTAAACACAATGTCGACAGAGTTTTAATGGTCTACAAGATGTGATTTTTAGTAAGTCCCTGAAATGTAAGTGCGTATATCTATTATTATTTATACATTTTTATTATTACATCCTTTATTTCATTTTAACGCATATCATTATCATTTTTAAATAGTTTTATAAAAACTTTTAAAAATATTAAAAATAGTAGCCCACTGGTATCAGGAACAGGGACCAAGCTACCGGTAGTCAGGCTTATTTATTATTATTATCTAACCTAGTATACCTGCAGTAACTACCGTCCTATAATTATTTCCCCAGTATAAACGCGGTAAGGTTATGGTAATTCGTTTTAAACTTATTTACGTACTTGCTGAACGCCACTTTACCGTGCACCGCGGTACCCGCGTTTGTCGCAGCACTTAATTTTCAAAGTAGTTAGCGTTAGTTATCTCTAAAGTACTGCATTACGTTCTCCTACTTTATATTCGAGACTTTTTCCAGAATATTCATTAGTTTTCGAGAAGATAAAACAAAAATATTGCTGTCATCACGTTTGTCGGAATCTCCATAAACACAACGCGTGCTGTGCAATATAAGGCCACCCATTGCGCCGAAAGTTATTTCACCTCCCGTCGACTTCACCTTGACCTTATAAAACCAACTCTATCTCTTGAACTATAAAGTAGATTATCGGGGGTCGTCATAATGCTCGTAGACTTGTTTAAAAGCTACTGAGTGTTCGGTGTGACACACGCAAATTGTAGTCGAAAGTGCTATAATCGTAAATTGCACGTAAATTGGCTTTATTAAACGAGCGTACTTGCTGCAATAATACGAAACACTACATGATATAGAAACTGTTTGTTTATGATCGTATTATGCTATAGGTATTGACCCGCTTTTCGCAAGCATTCTGATGCTATTTTCCAGGGAATAGTTTGTAGCTAAATCTGCAAAACAATAGCTAGCAGAGTAAACTAACGTTTTTTTGATAAATAGTCCGTGTCCCAGCGCCTGCGTCCCATCAATCAATTAGTAAACTCACTGATTTCGGCCACCGTTCAATCTTTGTGTATTTTTGGATGAACACAATCTCATAATAGTTAACGCAGCAAAATATCCATAAAGAAATATAACGATTTCCTCGTAAGCTGCATTTCTATGTGCATAATATAAATAACATTTTTCTTTTGAAGTCTACGGTAGACAAGGTAAGTAAGTCGGCATTGGTAACGAGTCCTTATTTATTATGACGAATTAAGAAATAATAATATTTGTATATTACCCAGAAACCATAATTTGTAGCCATCGAAACAACTAAATTGATGACGATAAAGTCATTTGAAAAACAAGAATCAATAAAATAATTCTTCTCTGTTTAACGGTCAAAATAATATTAAAAGAAGCAACACAATATCCCTATGAAATACAGCCCACTATAATTCAACACATAACGACTGCGTATGTTACATCAAAAGGTCGTGAGAGGTATAAGTGTAGATTTCCCAGGAGCTCATAATACAGATAAAAGTACCTTCAGAACTAAAAACTTCTCTCCCAAAGGACGCAAGTTCTTCACAAATAGATTACGATAGCCTTTACCTACACACAATAATATGGCAGCTATTGTTGAAAATATAGTTCTTTAGCGTTGTAATGTTTTCTCTGAGAATATTTGACCTTTTCTCTTGTTAATATTAAAGAACTCATCTTCTTTAGAAAGAGACTTTCATGAATACTACAGTAATCATAGAATATTATTAGACCTTTGTCAAAATAATTACGATTGTTCCAAACCAGAGAAATTGCCTTTTATAAAGAGAAAAAATGGACCACGGCCATGCCTAGGATTATTTATGCCTTGAAAATAAACGATTAATTTATATAATAAAATACACACACCATTTCAGCCATTCCCGCTGGGGCTTACTTGGGCTTGATAGTCTAACATGCGGCCCCCGTGCAGTTTGACGGGACTGAGTTTTTCTTTCGTCAATAATTTTAGTCTCTGTTATGCAGTTTAATTAATGTGTGAAAGCATTGTTTTTTTATTGTTATTAGGTATTACTTACTAGCTGCTCCTCACGGTTTCACCAGCATAAGTGTCGATCATGTGGAAAAATCTGGATAAAAAGTATCCCATGTCCCAATCCAAATCATGCATGTGCCTTTCTTTCAAATCCGTTCAGCCGTTTTTGCGTGAAAGCGTAGCAAACTCACTTTCGCAATTATAATATTAGTTAGGATTATCAAACTACACCTAAAGCCTTTAAGCCTTTTATTTTCTTTAATCACTTATCAAACAAACCAAACATCAGACAGATATTTTGTGTTAGGACCTAATACGAATCCTATAGCAACTTGCTAGTTATAATATTAGCTTTGACCAAGTTCCGTCTCGACGGACCAACGTTCAGTATGATGCTTGTGTTGCTGGCGACGCCTCGAGCACAATATTAGAAACTATTAATTCCCCGATGGCTTCGACAACTATCTTCAAAAGCGGCGTCACTAATTGGATAGATCGTGCGTTCCATTCGAAGCTCTAATAACCGGGAGAGCCGTGAAAATTACAATTAGTTTAGTTGTACATATTTGGGTAATAGGCATGTCTTGACTGTTGTTAGGATATGATGTGAGTGGCAGATGGATAGAATTAAATTAATTTAAATTAATTATGTATAATAAATTAATAATTATAATAAATAAATATAAATTTTCCTGTGAGAGACAAGGTTGCTGGTGTCACACATAATATCCACGTGTTCATTCGTCCGTCCATCTCCGAAACCGTAGCGTTATTACGTTTCTAATAACCTAAAGCTCATAATCACGTCTCAAAAATAAACCTTTGAAAGAATTCCATCTGTAAATCTTCACAAGATTTGTAATAAACATTAAGACATACTCTCGCATCAACACGAACAACAACAAAGTTAATAACGAAGAAGAAAATTTTATTACAAACGCTCACACACAAACTGCTCATGTACGTATGTATATCCGAAATGATCGTGAGAGTGAGCGAACTAGGCCGGATACAGTCACGTTATCCGTCACCCTGTGACAGCTCCACAGAACAAGCAATAACATGTGCTACGTTACATATACCCGAATTTTATTAGGATACAAAGTTACGTGGTTCATGAACATGAAATCCAATCTCATTTCTCATTCCACAAAAAGTGTAGTCGGAGTAACGGGCCATATTCATATCCTCTGTACACAAAACATGACCTGAATTCTAGAAAAAAGGTTTTAGGGACAAAAACGATACAAAGACGATAAACAAGAAAGAAAAAAATTAACTTCCTACGGACCGCAGCGTATCTCATTTGTCTAGGAAAAAAATCTTAGAGCCTCAGATAAGCCCAAAGTAAAATGGAGATGAAACGGAAGGATATTCGAGATGAAGCCGAGGACGCCATATAAGCTTTAAAATATAGCCAGATACGGGAAAAATCCTTTTGCAGGCGAAGTTTGGGGCTCGAATGCAAAGAAACTTGGTCAACAAAGTTTCCGAGTGCGGTTTTTCATGCTTTTAAGACAAAACTTGTGGCAGAAGCGCAAAGATATTTTAAAGACGCATATTTTAAAGTTAGCAAACAAAAATGAATGTGGTGAGATTTTATAACAACACCTTCGTAAAAATATAAAAATATTTCTATAAAATAAGATTTTTACGAGTGTTTCACGATAGAAAATGAGTGCGCTTCAAACGTTACGTTTGCATACAAAGTATGAAAGGCTTGTTTGTATGGCGCAAAAAAAAACGCGTGAGACGCAAAGAAAAATTACTTTAAGTAATTTTATTTTTTCTTGAACTAATTAATTCCTTGGCAATATTCATAAAAAGCGGTGTAATGAGAAAAAATATTGGAAACTCCATAAACTTCCACTTATTATTAGCTTGTTCCAACAAAATTGTACAATTTTTTTTTTTCTTCTTTAGGTACGTGTTTCATTAAAACGGTTTATTTGCACATTTTACTCCTTTCATTCTGCTCAAGTCTAGCAATTAACAAGCTAATAATAACTCTTCTTTTGTCTATGAGAATTACCTACAGCAAGGTTTTATTTAAAATCTTTATTTTTCTTAGTTCCAACTTTTATGTAGGTATGTTTTATAAACTGTTTTCTTGTTTGTCACTTTCATTTATTAAATTAGTTTTCAATTGAAATTTAATTTTAGATCGTTTAATTTACAGTCATTTGCTAATGTCATTAATATGTTCATTACTCACTTAACAGGTTGCTGCGACGTTTTACGATGCATGATTTCATAATTATACTTATACTGCGATCACAATATACAGTCCCGGACCTTTGAACAAAAATATGCAGGGTGGATATTATTACTATTTTTATTTAAAGGTATTTCTTCTTAAATAACAGTAGTACACACGGCTACACATCAAGCTATACATTTCTAGTTTAGGCAGATCTCACATTGTATGTGATTCCCGATTGGAAATGTATAGCTTGATGTGTAGCCGTGTGTTCAAAGAAAAAAGAATGTGGTTTTGAAGCCACTCCTCACTATCATTTCCATTTGTCATTAGTTAAATTGTAATAAGTCGTCTTTTTGCATTTCTCAGGAGCAAAATTAGCGTGGAATGTTTGAAGAAAACAATGGTTCACATAGAGAAAACTTTTATTTGCTAATTTGTGTTACCTTCATGAGCAATTACGACAGCCATCATGCGGTTCGGCATGGAATTAATTAATGCCACTATGACGAGCTGTGGATTTTTTTCTCATGCTTCCAAAATGGCAATTTTCAGCTCCTGCAAAGTTTCTGGAGTTGGTTGGTTGAACACGCCTCTTCAGCTCATCACATAAGTGCTCCATTGGATTAATATCAGGGCTTCATGCTGGCCATTCCATTACTCCGATACTAACGTCATGTACATCATACATCCTCGAACGTTCTTGCAGTGTGTTCGTTACCATGCATAAAAATGAAATCCTGGCTCACAAACTCAGCATTATGGTATCGTGAGCCTCTAGGCATTGACGAATCTTTTGGTTGCTATTTATATACAAAACAAAAAAAAACGAAATTACTATTGACTTACAGATGCTCTACTCAAAGCTTGTTGCTTCTTTAAGAGCGACCAAACACGAATTTTCTTCTCTTTTTCGAATTCACGAATTCAGATTTGGAACAATAGTGATACCGGAATGATGGCCAGTATGTCTGCTTCACTGTCTGTATACTGCTTCTGTCTGTATACACAGTCTTTTTTCTGACTTATCATTATTTTGATGTTTTAGGACTTTAAACATAAAAAAGTAAGGTGGCTCGATTTAAGAATCCGGGAGTGTATTTACGAAATTTAATTTAAATTCATGATCTTACAAAATTCCGAGCGGCTTTGAAAAACAAAGATGCTTTTAATAAAAGACAAAACAAAAATGATTGGATGTTGATCACATTTTTTTCAAAACACATATCGGTTCTCACCTTCAAACGACGTAGGTGGAAGTAGTGAGGAAACCCACGTGCGTAATAAAAGCTAAGGTGCAACGTGTGCCTTGAGAACAATAGCTCTGATAGGTGGCGCTGTTGTCACGTCGGGCGTGCACCGCTGTAGCGGGATCGCGTGACAGACATGATTGATACCCAATGATTCTCCGTTTTCTGGGTTACTTCGCTTTTACCAATTGGGAAATAGGTGGTAGCTTATGTACCTACAGTATTTTGCTAGTTTACATTATATTTATGTTATAAATTATATACAAATATGGTGTGTTCAGTAAAATACTTTCGCCTTGGAACTTGCAAAGCAACAAGCAGCTTGAGGAGCTTCGCACGCACGGGTCGATCCATCAGGTTAAGCTACGCTTGCCGGGGTTGGTCCGTGCATGGGTGACCATCTTTACATACCGAGACTCCTCCGTGGCTCGGAAAGCACGTTAAGCCGTTGGTCCCGGCTGTCATTCGTGGATCTTTACCAGTCGTTATGGGTCACTAAAATCCCGAATGTCTGATAACCAATCCTACCAAGCGTATCGTATTACCCAGTTACTGGGCTGTGGAAGTCAGATGCAGATGAGAGCAGTCGCTCCATGTAAAATACTGGTATTCAGCTGCATCCGGTTAGACTGGAATTCCCCAACCCCAACATAGTTGGGAAAAGGATAGGCAGATTGATTGACCTTGTAACTTGCAAAACATAGGATTATGGTAAGAAGGAAGAATCGGTACTAAAACGTGCTCTCCCCTTCCTTTACAAATCTTTATTAACCCATCATTATTTAACATCATCACTTAACATTTCCTACAGCAATCCCTGTTTCTAAATAAACAATCAAATAAATACGCTGCCTCTTGCTTCAGTCGCCCCCAAGACAAAAGAAAATAACCTAGACTAAAGGGCTCAGACTATTTACGACCGGCATATTGCGTTATAAAAAATGATAGCGGTTTTCTCCCGGAGAAGCCTCGTTTGCCGCTTATCGGCCAGACTGATAACGCCAGGCCCGTAAAGGGAAGCGACTCGACAAGAAATACTTAGCCTTATCTAATAATATTGACGAAGAAATATTTCATAATATTCAGACGGCTGTCGTCGAGCTCGATTAGCCTTTTGTTTATCTACGAAACTTGCGTTTTTGCCCTATTTTTCCCTAGAGACGTACTTTTCTTACATTCGCGCCAGACAAAATGTATTACAATAGAAGATTCGACGGCAATAGAACCCACGAGTGTGTTTGAAACTCTTTTTGTGATTTAGCGAACGTATGCCTACAGCATAATAATGCTATCTCCAAATGCAATTCAGAAACATTCACTCTAATGAGGTCTACTTGTTCCAAATCCCAAACCTCCTTACTTAAATATTTTATGGGCAACATTATTTTAATTAAGGCTCATTGCAGAACCCAGCTATTCTATATATAAATTTTTAATTGAATTTTGTTTCAATTGTTCGTACCGATCGTTGGCCACTAATTACTCAAGGGAAGCTAAGAATTATGAGTCTCGAGATAACGATGTTGGAAATTAACACAATTAAACACCGTCTTGAGCGTTTCTATTATATTTACAGGAAAGTTTATATTTTTCCTCCACTTAACGTAGTTTCTTCCTTACTTTTTTCCTCAACTATTATTACAGCTGACCAGAAAAGCTGGAATTACGTCGGAAAATATAACGGAAGGTATCATGATTGATAACTTGGTCGTCTTCCCTAAAATATTAAGCTCCATCGAATGCTGAGTACTCATTCTAGTATTCGGAATTACGAAACTCAGCAATCTTTAAGTACCGATTAAGTTGATAAGGGCTTAACAAGATTGGCAAATTTCGGAAAGAATTTGTAGCCGATGAGTAATCCGAAGTGGGATAATCGGCGCACCATCGAGGCTTATCGTCGATGGCACTTGAACAATACAGATGAAATTCAAACAAGCGCCAGTCGATAATCTGCTCCGCGTCTTGATCGCAAATCAGGCACTTACCTCCCACGACGTGCGCCACGGTCTCGCCATAAAACATTATATCCCGAGCGACGACAAACTTCCAAATCGTATTTTACGTAGTATTTTTATATTTACCCAGTGTATTTCTCTCTCCTTTAAGCTAGAGCACGATACAGTAAGCCAGCCAAGCGCTTGAAACAGAAGATGGCAGACTTAAGACCACTTTATGCTTCCCACTGAGTGCACTACGGCATAAAGATACATTTTCGCGCTGCCGGAGCACCGAGCACGGCCCTGTATACTAATACCTTGTATTAAAACATTGTATTAACATTTAATTATCTTAATTAGTTTATGTTCGTATTAACTAATCC
The DNA here is from genome assembly GCA_947522985.1 of Lithophane socia. Lineage (NCBI taxonomy): Eukaryota > Metazoa > Arthropoda > Insecta > Lepidoptera > Noctuidae > Lithophane > Lithophane socia. The sequence goes on from OX383267.1 coordinate 8,508,730, forward strand.
GTTTACGCGGGTTTTTGTGCAAAATTAGGAGGGATTTTAAAGACCTGGGCCTTATACCACAAAACTTTACAAGTGTACAAATTCTACAAAATTGTTAAACTGTAAAAAATATTGCGTAACACAGAAATTACAAATATGTAAACAACAGACTTGTCACTATAATTTACATTTATGTGTAAGGTTTTTCCGTTAAAATTATGCGGCTTAGAGTTTTGTGGTACAGACACTTGTAAGATTTACAAATTTGTAAATTGTAAATATTGTAAGTGTAAAGTTTTGTTGTATTGGGCCCTGAATGTTTTAGCGCTGCAACTGCATGAATCTCAGTTTGGGATGGATACCAGACCGAAGCACTCTTTTAAGACTGGTTTTCAAAACTTTGGCTGCATAATTTACAAATGGAGCAAAAAGCGACATTTTTATAAAGATTTTAGGAAAAGAAAACATTTTCTTTCTTATTTATTCTCTTCACCCTCTACGAACCAATATCCTTCGGAGCCATAAAACTATTATGTTTCGTAATGGTTAATTTCCTCGATACTCCGATATCAATTGACCGGAGAGAATAGTCTCGAGCATTATTAGAGTAGAAATAGCTATACAATAAGTTATTTTGAAGAATGAACGTAAATAAATGACAATCATATTATTCTGAAATAAATAACAATCATATTATAACTGTCTCTTATTTATTAGCTGTACAAAATACCCCTCAGGTCAAAAAGAATAATACGATTGTTATTTTTTTTTTACTAGGCAGGCTGTTTTTTAGTTACTATGAAATTATTTTTCAAATTAATGCTCGAGTTCTAGGCCCACATTGATAGATGTTACCGTACTTTGGCTTAGATTCTCCATCTTGCATTTTTAGTTTGACAGTTGTGCTACAGTGACAGGAATAATGCTAAGTTATAGCACGTGTCTAACCTGTATTTGACTACAAGGAACACAGGTTAAACACGTGCTTTATAGAGGTTTTAAAAGGCTTATACAAAACTGTGCTGAATGATAAATACCAATCATCCGGATCTACCATTTTACCGTCAGTTTTCTATAGTTCGGGATCGAAGCCGAGCTTTATTTGCAATTGCAAGTTCAATTCATTTTCGGCTCATATCGCAAACTGATTCGTTTCTCTCTTGGTGTTTGTTCAATAGATTTAAAACTTCACAAGACAAGCATGTGGGCTATCGTTTCCAGTCTACCTACCCTATAGCAGTGGCTGGAAACATTTCCGTTTGTTCTTAAGGCATGATCAAACTTTGATAACAATATTTCACCAGTCCGGTTCTGTCGCTTTTTGTTCCAGGCCGCTTGAGATTTACACGCTCCGAGAAATTTAATAATTCCTCAAAATCCTGCAAGTAATGCTACAAGGTTCCGATTCGGTCTCTGGTTCAAACTTTGATGAATTTTTGTTGGAGTCGTTCAGGTTTCCACCACCACGAAATATACATTACTTCTCAATGTCCTTTCTTTGGTATTGTTCGTCGAGTCGTTGAGCTCCTTAAGCTCTGAGTTGAGCTCCTCGTTTACTGACAAATGCTTGCACTGACTGGACAGGTCTACTCAAATCTGTATGGTTCTTTCCTCAAAAGACCTCTTCAGAGAGACCGATTTCAGACATTAATCTACATGGTCCTCATATGGCCTGACCAAGATTATGTCTGGACCAAAGAGACTGCGACCTCTGAGTTTGTTGCGGCCTTTCTTCTCAGATAGGAAACGCCGACCTCATCCAGCTTATTTTTTTTTTTATATGACGTGTATAAGTGGTTCCGATATCCTATTTACAGAATAAACGATTTCATTTAATTTCAATTACATTTTTATCATCATTTTCCTGCCCTTGTGTCATGTTACCTGTGGTCGGCGCACGAGTTTTCTTTTTCCACTCTCCCCTGTCAACCGTCACGCTATCATTCACTGCCTTCTCTTTCATATCATTCCTCACACAATTCATCCATCTTTTCTTTTACCTTCCTCTCCCCTCCCTCCCCTCTCTCCTTTCCCTCTTCATCCATTGACCTCTATATTCATCACTCTTTTAGTAATGACGCACACCTAGGCCAATAAAGGCGTAAGATTAATATTTGGTATATTCCTCTTACGCCTTTTTTATACTTTTAGTGCTACTCGTACGAAGCCGGGGCAGGCAGCTAGTTTACTATAAGGTACATAGGTAGGTACTAGAAAGTACAAATAAACTCCACATTGTATTACATTCCACACTGGAATGAGATCGTTCCAGTTATATAGATATACCTGCACCGTCATATCCTCATCGCTTTATTATCTACCGAACAGAAGGAGATACTTCAGCGTATTTCCAAACCGTAACAATACATGCATCCTCTGAAACTACAATATTGCAAAGGGTAGCAATACATCGGAAACGATACAACACAACAAAAATGCAATTTTGATACAACTCACACAATAGGTACACTAGAACCTTGTTATCAATGTCATTCGGTATAGGGAAGAAAATGTCCCCTTATTGCCGTGTCTTTCACGAACAAAACGAGGGAATGTCTTTGAAATTCTTTTTAGGAAGAAAGTTGTGAAAAACCTTTTTGTTCAAAGACTAATGAGCTCCTTAACACGACAGATCAAGAAGGAATCATTACAACTGTGCCGTCGTGCTATAAATTAAATAGGTATAAAATAAAAATACTTAAATAAAGTTTCTACAGAAAATTCTATATTTCTGGTGCCACTATATATTTGTACAGCTAACATATCTACATAAATGTATAAGTAGTATAAGTATGTGTAATAGGCCAGAAAAAATCACACTAAAGCTAATATTTAGTGAGCTAGTTTTCGTAGTTCATAATATTATCATAAGTTTCGACACTTGAACTAAGCTTGAACTAGAAACTTCTTTAGAAGATTTTAATCATAAAATAAATTATATTTCTAAGACAAAGCATTCACTACTTCTACATAATATTGCAAGGTTCCACACATTTCGGGAGTCTTGATTATAATGAAGACTTTTGTTACATTTTATCTCTATATTCAATTTATACTAAGACTATGTAAGAACAGATAGAAGGATTACTTCCCTTGGTGACAATAGTGACGTCATCAGCATATCAGCCCGTGACTGTCAATTGTATAACACGATTCATCATAGATTGCTACATTGAACCAGGAGTACTCCCTTAGAAACTACGTATCAAGATCATAGGTGACGACAGGGTGACAGCCAGAGATAAGTGCACTGCATGTTATAGCCCAGGGAATCACTTGTTTAGATGCCTCGGGCGACCATTGAATTTGGGATTATTTGTTGTTAATTTAATTTTCGCTACGTACCTTAGTAGAAGTTCTTTATTTACAATACCTAGCTTCTCGTGACGACTTTTAGGCAGAAACTTCGGAACGCCACGTGCTACGATGCTTACATACTTTTTTGCTTCGTTCATGTGCAAATTCTACGTCAGACCTCTTTGAAGGAGATACCGTCACAAGCCTTCTTTATTTTTACGTAAACTTTATACATAAGCCTCCCAAGTCAATTTAAGCTAGTTTCATACACAGTGTCTGCAGCTTTATAACAATTGCTATATAATTATTGTTAACAATTTCAGTAATTGTAGCAGCTAGGCGTAGAACTAAAACTAATTATGCTCAACTCGTTATTAAACAGAACAAGGAGGTCCAAAGGGCGTCGTGGTATGAATTATTTATTCGCTGAAAATGCTCTTGCCTACTGAACAAGTTGTTACCACAGAAGCAATAATCTTCACTTATAATATTCGAAAGGACATCTTTATTTTGTACTTAAGTTGTAAACGTTGTGTAGTCAAGTTTCTGAATTTTATTTACATTATGAAATGCTTCTGAAGAACTTCGTTTTCTGTCCTATTTTCTGAAAGTAATGTTACTTGGCGGCAACGAAGTCGTATTTTCCAAGAAAAGCGATCAACATTTTAACGGATCGTGGGGCGGCGGTAAGAATGAAGCTCTTAACTTTTTTTTTGATAATTTAGCAATAACGTAATTATAAGACATTGCTAATTCGGAATCACAAAATGTAACACACTTATTTATTAATACGTCTTCTAAAGTTCTACATTTGATATCTGTAATTTAAATGGTATACATAATATGTTTATTACATCCTTATTCTATCTATTTAGAGAATATCTTCAAATTAAAATATAAATACTTCTAGAAATCTTTAAGAGACACGAACTTTCCAGGAATAAATAATTATGAGCATATTTTCTCCTCAAAACCATCTATTTACATTAATTTAAAAGCCGCCAGAGGAATGTCCCGCGATTCCATTTATGTCTCGAGTAATTAAACGTACAGCGAGAACCCTCCATATTGGCGAGATAATATTATTAAATTTAATTAACGTAATTAAGCATATTAGAAGCAAATTAATGAGCTGAAATATTGTTTTTATATGTTTTGTGTGTATTATATGAGACGTGTTCACTCTGTGTAACCTCGTGGGATTCATTATGAAAACAACGACTGAATTGTGTTTATGAATTTACATTTTAATTGTGTCTGTCGTACTGAAGTAAAGGTCCTATCATATTAGCCATGGGTTGCGTGACACGACGCTACCTTGCGTGACTAAATATTCTTTATATGAGAGCCTGGAGCAGACAATGCATGACGTGTCTATACTGTTTACTAAAGACCTGATGAAAGTTAGACAAAATATTACACACTATCGTAAGAGAGCGCAAATTGCGCACGTGCTTGCAGTTTGCAGCTACTTGAATGTAATTAGAGCACTATATACGACGGAAACGGTGACTACTGTGAGCAGTGTGGTCGGACCTTTAAACCGGAGCAAAAACTTTACAAGCCTTTACACAACAAAAAACTTGTATTGTTAACGCAAAAAATTTAAGCATAATTTTTTAAGTAAAACAACAAGTTTTGTTCTGAAACCCTATCTCTCCTTTGTCTCACAGTAATATTTTACACTACTTGTTTTATTGTAGTTCACTTTCTTTTTAGTTTATTTTACGGAGATAGTTCATAAGATTTACTAGATATAGACTAAGAGAAAAAATCTTGAAAAATAAAATTATGAAACGGCCATAAATCCAAGTTACTGCAACATTTTCTATAGAAAAATGACCACTATTAACTTCTGCAAACGTTTGTTATAAAAATATGATTTATTTGATCTTTCGTTTGCAATCGTCGGCGTCGTCCTCGTGACCCGTAAATGGAAGAAGTTTAAATTATATTATAATATTAATTATGAAGTGCTCCAACCCTTCTAGAGACGTCCGACACAGGACGTCTCTTAAGTAATTAATTTTTCATAATTACCTATAATAAATTATATTGAGTGGGGAAGTAATTATTATTTATCAAGCCTTAGCAGTTCTGCTTCGAGAATTAACGTTTGTCGGTTTTTTGGAGAATTCAAATTAGCATGTTCCCTAAACAGATGTGCCTTGCCAAAATGACAGCAAATACTACACGCTCTGAAATTTTAGGTTGTTTTGTAATTTAAATTAAAACATATTTTGTAGTGTTTGTCTTGTAATTTATACACCAAATGTGTTTATGTTGAATAGATTTTGTGCTAAGTGGTTCCAAATAGTTCGTGTAATGTAGCACACGGCTGCTGCGTCGCCAGTTCTTGGCTTGTACTAGGCTTGACACGTGGCCGCGTGATTAGATTGGTACTAATGTAGGTATGAGTAATGTTACCAAGTTCATTATTAGTTTGCCAGGTTTTAACAGGCAAAATATGGACTGAAAACCTGTATTTTCAGCAAATAAATTCGTCTTATTCTTAAAAAAGAAAATTATTTATATCTCTAAGCCAAAATTAGTGCCTTCAAGGAATTACCAATTCCCTATGAAGGCCTAAATACGTGAAATGTTAAGAGGAAAACCCATTTAAATAGAAGGTTTCCACGTACTTCATACCCAATTTAACTTTCATATAAAATGTTGGAAATAGGTAGGTATCAAAACGAGAATTATAGAAACAAAAAAATAACATAAATTTACTGCAACTATATAACTAGACTCACGCCTGGGTTCCGCAGTAACGACAGAACACCATGTACTCCTCAAACACTCATTTTGCTTCTACGCTCAACTGAGTAGGTATCATTAAATGTTAGCGTCCTATAAAAAAACCTACCCACATTCGATCATAATCACTCAAAACGAAACATTTCTTGCAGTCATATAAAGTCTCTCTTAGTAATCATTTCCTGCAAAAACTCCTAATGTATGGGTGCTTCAGTTTCATGTGTATTATAACAAAAAACGCGACTGCCACTAAACGTAACGTTTCGGCTTACGACCTTCAGGCCATCAAGACGATTGCTGTCTGGTTGCTGACTCGAAACCCTACATTATATTACACAAAGTGAAGATGTTTGTAAGTTTGTATGGATGGCACACAGTCACGCTTTAACGGCTGAACGGATTTGGGTGAAATTTCGCAAATAGCCAAACTGTAATCTAGATTAACATAGTAGGACAGTTCTATTTATTTGTTTTTGACGTCCAAAAGTGCCTTTTATGTGCCTAATTGATATAGTTATTTGACTTTGACATTTTTGAAATCGTGGACGACAGCTAGTTCTTTATAATTTTTATTATAAGCCTACGTTTATTTACTACGTTTATTTACACATGATTAATTTAATTGTTGTCCTTATTTCGATCATTACCTATAAGTTATAAGGAACTAGCAGAGCCGAGAAAGTTTTGATTCGCCCGGAATGAGATGAACTTTATGTTCTTTTCTTGGTTTAACTTAGGTTTACCTTTCTGCTTTACTAGAATTGCCTTCTTGGTCGTGAAAACTTTCGGTCCGTGTCTTCGGATAAGTTCCGGTTACCGTAATTCGATCTAATTTTTATCCATAAACTACCACTGGCACTGTGAATAATAGTAAACATTGTTTTCAGCAATATACGAGGTTTATCGTTAATCAAGAAAACCCGTATAAGTCTACTGATATTTATGTAACAAGTACTAGGTAGGACTCGTAGTTAATTGATTCAGGCGTGACTTTGCGGAAATCCATTATAAAATACAATAGACGTAGATATATTTAGTAACCTATTCGACTTAACTATTCTTTAAGAGTCATAAAAAACCCTGTAAGAAATCGTCACGTGTTTCACCTCTCAACGAGGCATCCTCAGGATGACGATTGGCCAGTTGCAAACCAGAACACGACGTGTTGCCACACCGAGCGCCGGACGCAGAGTCAGAGTCTCTGTGTCCAGCATTCGGTGTGGCATCGTCATCCTGAGGATGCCACAACGAGCGCTACATATATGGGATATCTACGTATATAGGATATCTACGTCTATTGTATTTTACAATTCGTACCTAAGTGGTCGAAGTACCTACACGAGCTTTATAATAAATACATATTTGTTGGATCGGCATAACAGTACCACAGTTCAGTAATTAGACGTACGAGTATACAGTATGTTAACTAACAAAGGGCGTTCCCGTTAACCTGCAATAGTATAGCGTGTATCCATGCTAAAAAAAATATTACCAATCAAAAAAAAAAAAAAAAATTTTTAATTTATATTTTGAAATGTTCACAAAAAGATTAAATTTAAACGTAAAAGAAACACTCTGTACACGCACACTTGTATTTCAACCTAGAAAAACAATTGTGACAAGTGGGCGTGTACAGAGAGTTTATTTTCCGTAACAATTTAATATTTTTTGTGAATATTTTACTATACAAAAATAAAAAAAACTTTTTTTTTTTTAACGGTAATATTTTTTTTAGCATGTATAGACGCTATACTAATGCAGGTTAACGGGAACGCCCTTTGTTAGATAACATACTGTATATATTCCATTGATCCATACATTTGATCGCAGTTTGAAAATTATGAATATATGTTAATTAATCGTTTATGTGCAGTTAACCCAGAGCTGAATTTTGTATATGATACTATTTACTCAAGTAAAGATTGTATATACCTACGTATTATTAGCATGATAATCTTAGTTCTTTTCTTGTAAAGGTCACCAGCTAAGTGGTTTAACGCTAGTCTGAACACAGACAATAAGGTCATTACTTTGCTTTGAAAGAAAATAGACATGCTGTCTACAAAGATAAATCTTCCGCATATCCTTCTAAGTCCCACATGTGTGTAATAAGTCTAAGAATAATCCTTTACTTTAAAACTATTGTGTATCCGCCTTATTTACGATAGACTTAGCTGCATGAATCGTGCTGGAACGCGCCACTAGAGGTTTTTACACAGAAATACTGCTGCACAAAGATACTCCATTTCAATTATGTTATGTACTGAATCGAAGAAAGCAGCCGAGAGACTAAAGTGAACAGATAATGTACAATATACACGTTTTATTTCAGATCTTAATGTTAAACGTTTGCGATAAGAAGCTAAAAAATACAATTTAACTCTATTCAATTGTGATATATCTCGGTGTTGAGAGAGAACGATTTTATTTTAATGCGAGGTTAACGACGCGCCGCGCCTCCCAATAAACGTAAATCGCTTCTCCATTGTGAAAATTATGAAAAAGAAAAGATTTTATTGTTATCGTTTGTGTTGGAGCGGGCTGGATGATTATCGTACCTTCGCTGTCAAATAATTTAATTTATACTTACTTGGGTAAGTGCCAAAAGTTTTTGATTAGCTGCTATTACTTTAAACGGACTGTATTCAATGCTTGTAGTAAAATATCTCGGCTGACTGAAAAAATATCGACATATCGATATTTTTTGCTCGATATATCGATATTTTTAGGCGATAATTAGTAATTCGATACATTCATATATCGATATAAAATATCAAGTACCGAAAATGTATCATATACGATATATTTCCAATAGCAACACCGTTTTCGCCACCGTTGGAATTTAGAGCCGAAAAAGTAGACTTTTTTTCCCAGTTTGGTAATTAATAATGAATAAAAAAACAAACAATAATTTAACGTCATAGTAAATATATATTTTTTTTATTTTACCGAGATCGATATTTTTTTGAAATATCGATATATCGATTTTGAGTGGCACTTCTTGCATCCCTACTGCTAGCTCAAGAGACGAACGTTAAGCTTTATGCTGATGAGTTCTAGCTCAACAGTCAACAGGCACAATATTCAGAATTGGGACCACGGCATCAAATTAAGCCATCTCCGAACAAATTATCTCTGTTAGTCCAAATAGGCGCAAATATCGTCAGCCCAAAACGTTAGGTTCAAATGAACCGAGCTAATGTCATACCCAGATCAAAATGTTCATGTATTTGTTCACGTTATAATGAACTGTATGTCTGAAATTGTGGCCTGTTACTCCGAACGAGCGTCGCAAACATTTGTAACCCTCGGGGATCACTAATGGGTTCCTGACCCTTTGCGCACCTTTTTCATAAAACAGCCAAAATGCTCGGTAACACACGTAAAGCTGCAGATATAAACTTACGGTAAATGCTCGTAGTGTACCTGCGTAATGGATTAAGTATCCAGGATTAGTACGTAAAAGTAAAACAAGTTAGTAAACATTTTGAAGTGAGTATGAAGTACATTTTAAATGTGAATTTAGTCTTCTCTCGTTGCTCTAGTGGTCGCAAACGCTACTGCTGAACATGAGGTCCTAGATTCGATTTCCAGGTCGTCTGTCGGGTTTTTCTATCTGTAGCATTGCCATCAACCAGGCACAATTCCAGACTCCGGACAGTCTGGAATTGTGCCTGGTGGATGGCAATAGACTCGCCCACTATTACATGGGACTTAAACATAACTGGCGAAATATGTGTGTACTATAGGTACACCTCTGCCTAACCCTTCCGAATATAGGCTCGATGTTATGGTAGTATTAATAGGCTTTCAACATCTTTTAACATTTCTCCTTTATTTATAATTACTGGAATAAAATTAAAACCCAGATTTATTGTAAAATTCCCAACCAAGCAATACGATATTAAAAATAATTAGATTAAAAAAATACATAAACATTAATAATTAGCGCAACAGAGTAGGTGAAGAAACAATAATTTACTACAGTTACGATTCTGCGCTACGATAAAAGTGCCGCTACGCTTGCGGGGGCGACATTTGCTACGAGTGCTACGGCGTCTGCGGGGGCTACGCCGTAGCACTCGTAGCAAATGTCGTTTATTCGGCTTCAGATTGTCCTAAGATTTTCACAACTGAATAATTATAATGCAGTTTTTATTTCTTTTCATTTCGCATCGACATAGTATTACCAAGAAACAACTTATTTTATGAACAGTTATATTAGACCAAATACCTTTACCATTCCTACTTTTCCATATACCTATTCCATTTTAAATCCAACTGTCCCGATAATAGGTTTGCATATCGCACACGTCACTGACTCTTCCCGGTCAGTCCATCCCATCAGAATGCAATCGGCGCGCGGCATGCGCTCAGTTCCGTGAAAAATTGACATTCTTCTTCGAACTACGGCCCACTGCGAAGCTAAAAGGAAGTGATTTGATTTATGCAGCATATAGAACTTTTACGTGAAGAACTATTTCATACGGTTATGTGACTAGACTTTTAGCAGCTATGAAATAAAAAGAATATACTTAATTTTGTTTTCTGTGTTTGTAAAAAATTGAAAAGAATAGAATTGAAAAAAAACTTATGACACTTTGGCGGAATTTATTGCCTTAGAAACTAATAATTCATAAATAATTGTTTTATTTTACATTAAAAAATAAATAACATACCAGCTAAGCTAGGAAAAATGCGGCAGCACAGCAAGTATGTATTTCAATTTCAAAATGAAACGTTTGTAAAAGTCAGCGCCGGGTCAGTGAGTAATTGAGTTGCTGCAATGACGAAGCGTTTTTTGTACTGTTTGTTTGTAACCTTTAACATAAAATCAATATATTAGCAGTTAAGGTTTCAGCCTACCTACGGGCAGGGAAATGTTTTGTTTAGCCAATTGACAGTACGTGAAATCTCAAGTGTAAAAGCCTACGGTTGAGAAAGAATGACAGTTGTAATTGGAACTTGAACTTTAGTTCACAGTCAATTTGCTAAGCAATCTGTTTCCCCAACTGTACATATACAATCTTTTCACATCAGCAACACTCATGTTTTATACCTCACGAAGATAACAATCATAGCGGGCCTCCACCAAAACGAAAACAAAAACCATCGAAATCTATTTTCGTGCCAGCCCTACCGTCCTTCCGATGCAAGTTCGATAAATAATTTAATGGCAGTGCGCCGTCCACAGGGCTGTCACTGGCAGCGCCGCACTCATTTGTCAACGACGTGATATAACAGGTTAGCAGACAGCCGGCCATTTGCATGCCCTATCTACGAAGTTAGCTTCGTAACGTTGGTATCACATTCTGTAACTAACTTGGTAATGGGTGACGCTGTGGCGCTGTTCGTATAATATTGCTATTAATTTCATTGTCTGGTTAGTTTGTGAAGTTGTAGTAAATGCAGTGCATGCGCGTCTTATGACTTTTAAATGGAATAAGTTAACGGTTTATAAAGCAGTGAAGTGTTTAGAAACACGATATCAATAACTAAGAAGCCATAATATTTTTTTAAAGATCGATCACAGAAGTAATTACTTATTACTACTTACATTATTGTACAAAAAGCCCATTCACCGTAACAATTACGTCACACTATCCGTATCTCAAAGAACACAAAAGTCGGACACAGAACGAAACAAAATCCGAACTCACTGATGGGAAAGCACAGCTCAATTCTAAAACGGTACATCAAGAATGTTCTTTTTACGTATTCAATCGTTCGCTATTACCCCCAAAACGCAATACGAAATCGAACCGGGTTAAAAATCAACAAAATGTAACAGATCCTGATTGATGAGTTTGTTATACCTCATTCGTCCCCATTCGATTGCGACACGCGAATCTATTTCAGTAACAGTATTTTAATCAGATTTTTTGGATGAATTCAAATGAAAACCGGAATGGTGCGGGATTATAGACTTTTTTAAATATGCGCATATACGGAACCGAATATTGGTGTATCAAAGTCAATTCCGAACGGTTGGCGTTTTAAGATAGGCGTTTGAAGTGAGCCCGCATAATATTTTTGGATCGACGGTTTGATGTGGCTGGATTTGTTCAAAAAGGTCCTTATGCAGGCCATGAAGCATCAAAAGTCACGTGAAGCTATAATGATGAATTTCATATATGTTTTACGTCGCCGTCGGCCGCAGAAACGAAGGTTTTACTGGAACCGACAAAGTAGGAGTGAGGCGTATTTATCGTCACAGATAGAAATCACAGATAATAAAAAATTGCAGATAGCAATTGCTCCTAACGATAAAAAATATCTGTTACTTAAAATCACAGATCCTCAAGACTGTTACCGCGGCTGTTACTGTTAAAACTTCGGATACGATTTTCAACTTTAATTAACGAAAATAAATAAAGAAGATATTCAATTGAGTTAAATACGTATTTATTATCCGTACAAAAATAACAGGCTGTTATTTTATAACAGATAGATACTATTTTCGACTTTAAATCAAAAGAAATAAAGAAGATATTCGATTGAGATACGTATTTATCGTCCGTACAAAAATAACAGGCTGTGATTTAATAACAGATATTTGGATCTGTTATTTTTTTGTCACAGTCACAGTGATCACAGATATCGTGTTTACTACGACAAAGTGAAGGTTTAACGATTCGTGAGTGCGTAAATCATGTGTCAACAATTCGGCATATATTTGTGTAAACCTACCATTTTCTTTAATTACCACTTTGTCAGCGGTTACTGCTTTATCCTGACCGATGGACACCATTATTTCGAATAACAGACTTTGTTAAGTAAGTATAAAGTTTGAAATAGTTTATACGCTAAAGTTGTGAACACATCGATCAGGCTTTCAAAATGTAGCTCGCCCTGCATATTCTTCAGTACACAATTTATCACCGACTCATAACAGACATCGACTTTCTAATAAAAGTAAATATGTATAATTTTTATAGGTTTGTCCACACTATTATAATATAAACAACTGATCGCAAATAATAATTGATCTGTCCCATTATTTTCAAGTAAAGTTATTACCTATATCGACGGATACTGTTCACAATTCATATTTGTTTACTCGTAAATTAAACGTTTCCAATTCTACCTTCGACTCTTCGGTGTTTCATAATGGAAATTTTAAAACGATTTATTACGAGTGACGTAGTTTCCGTGGCGATTGTACTGTGCAATCATTCGCTTGTTTAATATAAAACGGATTTGTCACAGCTCTGTTTTCCGCTGTGTTATTTTCGTGAGGCACATCGCCTATTGAATTTACATTCGCCTGCCGCGCCATGCCTGTCACTTCATGCATATGTATGGCCTTATGCAAACTGCAACTTTGCCTTTCATTGAATAAAAATATTTGGAATAATGACGACGTTTCGAGCTTACCAATTCTGTGTTGAAGTATTTTATTAACATTGATACATCTCTTGAATTAATGCGGTTTGTTCCGGAGCAAAGTGTAACCAAGAACAATAATTTATGCATAAAGACAACAGAGTGTGCATAATACGTACTCGTAAACTACTTACAATATCTAGAAATTACCACTTCGTGATCCAAAGAGAAACATATGTTATAACAATTTTAATTCAAATGCATTTATAACTATCATTCTAGTTAAATTATTCTATTAAATTCAGCATGAAAATATACCCAATCTGTTGAAAAAGAATTATTAAAAAACTACTACCTACTATAAATCCTGACCATAACTCCAGTACACACAATCCCAACAATTAATAACCAGAAACTTGGAACATGACAGGGAAGTTTTCAACAAATGTTACAAGTTGCCACACTGAAAATTCGCAGCGTAGTATGTACATTTGTAGAAGCACACGAGCTTTGGAGACGACAAATATTTTCGTACAAGTTTGCAGTGCAGCCGGTTAGTTCTAATCTTAATTTACAGTTTGCCTCGAGTACTTCGCTCGCAGTAACTAGTAGTAAGTTGGTCGGGCGGGCGCGACGCGCTACGGCTCGAATCGCTCCGTTTACAGGTAACTCAACAACAACTTGATGCCATACACTGCCGGTTTATTAGCTTTGTATTCAGGCAAATGCCTGTTTCATTGTTTTAACTTGTCGATTGGAAAAGGAATGGAGAATGGCTCTATTGTACCTGTATGTGTTGCGCAATGAAGAAGACATCACAAAGTGTTAGGTAAGTTTGTTTTTGTATCGATCTGCCTAGCCTTTTCCCAACTATGTTGGGGTCGGCTTGTAGTTTAACCGGATGCACCTGAATACTTATATTTTACATGGAGCGACTGCCTATTGGACCTCCCCAACCCAGTAACTGGGTAATATGATACCCCTTGGAAAGACTGGTTTTCAGACTTTCGGACTTCTGACCCGTAACGACTGTCAAAGATCCACAAATGACAGCCGGGACCAACGGCTTAACGTGCTTTCCGAGGCACGGAGGAGTCTCGGTATGTAAAGATGGTCACCCACCACGGACTGCGTGCGGCTGTTATTACTTAGCCTCGAGCGAATGTGTTTTATGTTTACTCATTCAGCTTTCACTAAAACACAAGATTGAATTAAAAGAAAAGAGGGAAAGAAATAAACGGAGCTGAACAGGAAATTATAAGTTAATATTTTCTACAAAAAATGTACCTATCTGTGCTAAATAAATTGATAGTGACTCGCAACCTTCATTGATACCTACGCCCACGTTGTTACGAGTATTAAATGCTTTTACATACTGGAGCGATTCGCCGCGCGACGCGACGCCACCGCATTGTTCGCCGTGAAGTTTTCTCAGAAATTGTTTTGTTAAAATTCGCGTCGCGCGGCGAATCGCGCCAGTATGCAAGAGCCTTAATGCAAATTTTCATTAAAACAGTTCTCTTTATTACCCATTATTAGTTCAAGCTTAGTTTACAAACAATTTTATTAATATAGAGGTCGTTTTATAACGGTCTACGTAAAGGCCGGCGGCACTCTTGTCCGGGTCACTGCGTTGGTAATTAGCACGTACTACTATAGATCTTGTTTTATAGAGATATTGGTTTATCGGACGTTGAGCGAGACTGGATCGTGTGGATGTAAGTACTTTATATTACGTGCATAGATCATGTTTGACTTATAAGGGTAGAAAGTAACTTACAATACCATGGAGCGCAAACAATAGACACGTTTGCAATAATCATGGGACCAAAGAGAGCCTCATGATCTGAACGTTATATAACTTTTTATTTACCCATATTTGCATGGTATGCAAAGGATCAAGTTCTATTAGCAACATTAAGTCGTTAATTCTACGTTTCTTTTTCACAAGAATGTTGATCGGCGGGAGCACAATACAAGTGCGGGGTAAATACCTAAAAAATAAAGAATAATAGTTATTTATGCAACGGTTATATAATACCTAATTATTTACAGTTGCACACAAGTCTTTATCTATACCCATGTTATGAATCCTCTATAAAAGGTTCTTTACAGTAGTAATATCGAACAAAAATGACGGGTTATGACACACGTGAATTCGAATTTTTTGAATTCGAATAAACTACAAGTTTTTTTTTTTTAAATGACTGTGCTTTTTTAGTGAAAGCGCCTGCTTGACAGCGTTCTTTTTTTTAAATGAGTTGCATTATGAAATTTAGTACAACATTATAACACCCGTTTGAATGATATAATGGTTACTATGACACTGGTTGTTTTAATGTTGGTAATAAGCTAACTGTTTCAGAAACTTTTATAGAGGATATATAGCATGTGTGTGGATAAAATCATTTAAAAATCCTACTAAAAATTCACGTCGATTTAGTACGTGTAGTAAGATAAATATATTTCTTACACTCACAATTTTCCAAATGAAGTAATAATTAGGAGAACACCGCAATCATGTAACCTATAAACTATTCATGTTCTATTAAATCCACTTTTATTGACACTGTAAGGTCAAACACAAACTCGGTTAGAATTTTAGTGCGAGACAGTGTCTGAGTAAAATATTAACTAAGCTACCACACGACTGTCTAATGTGTGCCCTAAATTAACTCAACTCAATTCAGTTTATTTTGTGAATACTTCGGATGGTACTTCGTTGTGAAGACTAAAACCAATTATCTTGAGTCAATCAATGAATTAGTTGTTTGTGTGACTTTTGCTTTATTCCCATAAGTACCTACATAAAGATAACCAAGGGGTATCGTATTACCCAGTTACTGGGTTGTGGAGGTCAGATAGGCAGTCGCTCCATGTAAAATACTGGTATTCAGCTGCATCTGGTTAGACTGGAAGCCGACCCCAAAATAGTTGGGAAAAGGCTAGGCAGATGATGATGATGACCTACATAAAGATAATTTTATATGTATGTATAAAATTAAGGAAACACGTTAAAGACCAGGAGGGAGGAGTAAGGAGGTTCCAATCAAAAGATGCAAGAATTTTTTTGTGGCTCTATTTTAGACTTGCTTGGCTCGCGGCTTCGCCCGCGTGGTTTTCGGAAAATATACCACGGGAGTGTACTACCGGGATTAAAAGTACCGTTTGTGTTAATCCAGGTTATAAACTATCTACCTATATGTATGTGTGTGCCAAATTTCATCAAAATCCGTTCAGCCGTTTTTGCCCCGATCCGGAACGATCATACATCCAGACAAACGGACAAACAAACAAAAATTCTGTAAAGTATATTTTCGACATCAGACTAGTCCACACCTCGTAGCAATTATTTTTCTTTCTTGTCAAAAATATTCAATGTACAGTTTTGACGTTGCTACTTTATTAATATGTATACAGAGTGGCCGGAAAATTGAGGTCCAAAAAAAAAATTGACGTCCAAAAAAAAAATTGACGTCCGAAAAAATCGTAACTCGAAAACTAAGAAAAATCGCGGGACATACATGGGATGGTCTGGATATTCCACGACAAGAGGGAACATAATTTTTTTTTTTTGGACGTCAACTTTCCGCCCATCCTGTATATAGATTGGCAATTCGAGAAAAATTACGTTGCAACGTTTATAAATACCCAGCATGTAATAACTGTATGTATGTAGGTGTCACCGGGTATTCTTTCTAGATAGCTGCTATACCTACTTAATGAATACGAATTCGAACTTACTTACGCACGTTAAATGCTTGATAGATCAATCAATAATTATTTACCTCAAAATAAGTTATACATGCAATAGATTTTAAAAGAAGACCAAATTATGTACGAGTAAAATTAATTAATATTAATTTTGTTTCATGCTAACAAATATTGTAAAACTGCATGGAAAAATGAGAAAAATAAAAGGCTTATTTATTTATTTATTCAAAATCAAAATATTTTATTTCACATAAACCTACATGGGCACTTATGAAACGTCAGAAGCTAGGTGCACGGTTCCAATTGGCCGTTTCCTATGGAGAAGAGCCGGCAAGAAACTACACTCCACGTTTACTCTTTTAAAAATAATCGGCTTTTACAATATTTTCAAATTACAGTGTTAGTAGGCATGGGAGGACAATGTAGGCCTCTCAACAAGTAAGTACCAGTTATAGTTACCGCTTGTATTAGTAAACAAATTTTCTGTGTTAGCGCTTATTACTAAGTAAGTTAGCTTATTCACCGATTCATTGTTTTATGCATGTGGTGTTTACCTATAAGTAACTGATACACTGTTATTATTTATATTTTTGAATGTTTTGTTTGGTTGTATGTAATCAATTGTTGGTAAACCTAATAAAAATAAATAAATAAATAAACAATGAGCCCCTTTGTTCGATCGAAACTGCAGCTAACATTCTGAGGCAGTAATTTACCCTGTCTGTCGCTGTCGTCACTGCCCGTCGGTATTCCCAGCTCACTTTTGTGGTTAGTCGCCTTCAAACGCTGTCGACGCACCTACTGCGATACCGCAAACTGCAATCTGTTTTACCTTCTAGGAAATTAATTTACTGGTGCATTTATTTGCACAAAGCACGCCTGATTTCACCTAAGGGGTACACACACATTTCACCAGTAATATTCTAAGTTGAATAGAATTTTGCCATTTACGGGCTGGTACAGCCCGAAATACGAGTTTGTACACGGAAAGAGAAATTCAAACATATCATCTCCGTTTTCCCCCAAGGTTTAGGCAAGGTGTATATGCTATATTCTTCCAGTCAATATTTTTATTAAAAAATAAAAGTTATAAAAACGAAA
The DNA here is from genome assembly GCA_947522985.1 of Lithophane socia. Classification (NCBI taxonomy): domain Eukaryota; kingdom Metazoa; phylum Arthropoda; class Insecta; order Lepidoptera; family Noctuidae; genus Lithophane; species Lithophane socia. Next base: position 8,526,907 of record OX383267.1, read on the forward strand.
ACCCAACTACGACAAAAAAGTTAACTAAAAATATATAAACAAGATACCTATCACAGACAGACAAATTAAAAATCCAGAGTCACACATGTTAGTAAATCAAACAGATTACGTGTGACTCCGGATTATCGTGTTTTTTTTTGTCCATGACTTTATGTCATCTAGGCACCATATTCAATTTAATGTGACGTCACATAGCCTATAACCAGCGGACAATCAAGAAACTTCCAACGATACTCATTTGTCAAATTATTTTGAGCACTTTAGAAGACAAGAGGGAACAGATGAACATACATACATACATACCGGTCAAAATCATAACTCTCCTTTTTGATTCGCCATAGTCGGGTAAAAAATAATAAATAATTCGCAAGTTCCTGTAGGATTAAAACAATTTAGGTTTCATTTTATCTGAGCTGGAAATCAAACCCAGCGCCACAAGTTCAGCTGATGCGCTTGCGGCCACCATAGCAACGTGACATAAATTGAAGCATAAAACTATCTTCACTAAACGTGGATTGTGACCTGCATGCGGTGCATTCACTGATCAACGTGGCTTCGATGGCCGAAAATTGGTGAGCGCGTAATGTGATTATACAAAGCCAGGTTTTCGACGGGAGGCTGTGGCTTTACTTAACTTCAGTTTTGCAGAGAATAATTACGGATTGTTTTTGATAAATTAATCCATAGATGATAACAAAACATCACGCCTGTATTACCCGAAGGGGTTAGGGAGAGGTGCACCCATGCGAGAAACGCACCCATATTTCGCCAGTTATATTTAAGTCCCATGTCATAGGGGGTGAACCTATTGCCATCAACCGGGCACGAATCTAGACTCCGGACTGCTACTGAGAAATCCTAGATGAAAAAACTCAATAACATTTTGCCCGACCCGGGAATAGGACCCAGGACCTCATGCTCACTTAACTAGTAGCTCTTGGTCGCAAGGGCTATTAGTGAGCAATCTAATCAAACTCTGTTACACTGTTGTCATTATAAATAATGAAAATAATCTATAACACTTTAGGCCGACCGCTTACGCAGTACGGGAGGGATGACAGTTGTCACAAGTTGACGAATCACTGTGCTCTCGCATCACGACACACCTCCCGCACCACGCAGCTAGACCTCAGGAACGGACTCAGCGGCCTATACGATGTAATAAACAAAATAAGGGGGACTAAGCAACAAAAATGTATAATAGTGTACAAGTTGCAGCAGACAGTTTAATTAATTTACAAAACGTATAATTTAAAAGTTTGCTGGACGGCTACCAAACCCGTGGAGTGTGACGAGGTCGCCGCCATTAATTTTTCAGACGCTCTTTGTTAAGACTGCATGCGCTCCTAACTTCGGGTTTTGTAGGTTAAACAACGAAAAAAGAAAATTGTTAAAACTTTTGTAGCGATTAACGCAAACTGTAAATTCAGAGGATTCAGTTTAGGGTTGGAAAAGCTGTATTTATTTATACAAATACTAATAAATATAATTCATTTTGTTTGAAACGATTAAGAGTTAGAAAAAACACAATTACGCTAACGTGTGCCAAGCAATAACACCTAACAAAACAAAAAAACAAATGAAGGCTTAACGGAAAAATAACAACATGATTGTTTGCGGAGCTGATAACCCCGGCTCAACAAATATTGTTCCACCTAACACGTCGCACAATCTAAATGCCCGTCCTTTAATTTAATCCATTCATAATCCTAGAAATATAACGGTTCGTACCTAAGCAAATATGTCTCCATCTAGTTTTAGCCTCACCTAGGTAGTTAATAATTTCACAGTTGCTGAACAAACTTCAAGTACGTCAAAGGGACTCGGCTAATTTGATTTCTGTGTTCGACGGCCACATGAGGGTTGCGACGGGACCTCAGTCTATCGGACACAACACCCATTTACGAAACAACTTAGTTACCCCTCATCATAAATCTATCGGTAAATAGTATAACAGAAACCAATTAAATTAAACGTGAGATCATTTCATTATCCATCAGCATTTTTTCTGTAAATATTGAAAGCATAACAAATGAAACAAATCCAATTAATTTTATTAATCGATCAACTAATTGGAGTCCAGTCGTTTATTACAATATTTATCTGTTTACTCAAAAATAATAAACTGAATCGGATAGATTTCGGAATAGCAATTTTAACACCCGGTTCATCTGCAATTAAAACTCCTAACCTTAACAGGACTTTATAAAATGCAAGTTAGTGTTTTTGTAAAAGAACACTCAACATTTTTTATGGCATGTGACATAAATTCAAAATATACCCATAGAGACCCAACAAGATTAAGAATGCCAACACATCAAAGTACATTATGCCATAAAAATTGTTTTATCACAGCAGTAAAAAAATTTAACAATATACCAAAAGATATTAGGGAACTCCCTCTGAAATATTTTAAGTCTAAATTATTTAAATGGCTCGTAAGTAATACTTTTTATAGTGTAAAGGAATTCTTTGATAAAAAAGTAAATGATAAATATTGTTACTGATTTACTGATAGTTATTTAAATAAATACTGCTTATATTTTAAAACATTGTAAACATTTTAGAATTACAATTATTTTATTACTAGTAAGTGTAATGAGTGTGCAATGATGCTAGTTGCATAATTCTAAGGAGTTTGGACCAAGTTCCTTATAATAACCAAGTATTTGTATGCCAGTCCATGGCGAGACATAACCATAACCATAATATTAAGACCATTATTGTACCATGTTTAAATGCAAATAAATATATTCTATATTCTTAAACTTCAAAATAATTAGTAAGTGAAACCCTTCCACAATAAGTCGAAAGCAATGAAGTAACTAGTTGTACATAGAACTTAACTTTGCCGAGTCAAGATGTACTAGACAAACTAGATGTTGTTAGAATATTCATTGGTCACCAGCCTACCTGGCCGGCCTTAAATATTAAACCTACATTCCCAAATTATGTCACCAAATAGGCTTCATTTCAACTGCAAGCTGTTAATTTCAAACTCACACTTCGTAATCGTAAAACTTCTCTGTGAACTAGAATATTTAAGTCTTAGAATAGCATTAATGCTTACGAAACTAATGAAACTACATAAATTACAAAGTATAATCTCCGTATTCGCCTGGAAGTTGGTGTGTGACAGAAAGTGTCCACTCACTCACCATATTGATAGGGATTCCTAGCAGTTAGGAAACCCTAAAAAGCCCCTACTCACTCAACTGGACAATTGAATCTGGCTCCGGCAATGGCCAAGCTTTATGGAGACAGAGTAATTACCACTGCCACGATTTATGACCACACACCGACATTATGTTCAGGAAATTCAAACAGGCTTGCGACTAGTTGAAGTTCTAGTTGAACATTCGCACCAATAGTGCAGTCAGTCCACAGCCCACATAAAGCCAATTAAATCCATTGCACTTGATTATTACAGGGAATTTCGTACCTCTGCGATGAACAATCAACAAATTACCAGCAATGTTTAACATTACCCATTCCCGAGCCAGAGGTTAGTGGGTTCCACAAACATTATTAAATTTTGTCAACCAATAATGTGGTTACCTATTTATTAATTTTGCTCTATGTTATGCGGACAAACTAACCGTAATTTTCTTAATTGGGTAAATAAGACGTGATTTGCGAAAAAAAGAAGCAATTTGTGTAATCCCGTCTGTTAGTAATACTGAAATACCCGAATCCTCTCTAATAGGTTGAAAACAAATAAAAGAAATGAAAAAAAAAAATACCTCATACATTTTGAGCCTTACACAAAAGAAGCTTTGTATTGTATTTTGCTCTACTTGAAAATCGAAACAAAGTGTAGATACTATAGCAATGTATAGGAATAGTTGTGGGCTTCCCGGCGTCTGCACTTACTCCGCTGAGAGGCTCACGATCCCATGAATAAACCATCGGTTGAATGTGGAACTCTTGTCAAGTGCGAGCGTGTTGACGGACGGCTCATTGACCTGGCGTATCTACTATGGCAACTGTTAAATGACCAACTACAACTCCTGTCAACGTACACAAGGATGTGTGTTTAAACTTAACCTTGGTATTTATTGATCCTGAGTTTTACCACAGTATAAATATGGGCAGTACAGAAACTACGTAGTAAACGTTCGAAACGACACCCTCACACAGAGGCGCTCATTGACGACAAGACCCCAAGTGGGGTAAGTTATTATTTCAACAAATAGGCCTAGTTTCCATACTGTCCATATTTATACTGTGGTTTCCCATCATTACCTATAATACTACCAAAATAAATTGGATAGTACTTAGGAGTCTTTTAGCCCCATTCGTTATTAAATTTTTAGTAGTTAGTTTTTCCTTGAGGTTCCAATCGAGTTTCTCGACTGATATAACTTCAGGTTGAGTAGTCACAAAATTTCCTTTTCACATTTTTAGTAAAAATACGTTGTGCCCTCGATCCTAACTTTGACGGGCTTCAATCACCTGCCAGTTGGATCGTAGCTACCCATATTCAAGAAATTTTCACGAACTAATCAAGAACTTTCAATCTAAATTCAGACGTAAAAAATAATCACACCTCGTGGCCTTTCTATAAATATTTTACTTTAATTATAAAATTGATGTTCCCAAAACATAAGTGCTGATAAATGGATATTTATAACAGGCTAGGCGTTCAACCAATTATAAATGAAAATTGATGAATCAACATTTTCCAGTAAGACGAACAGTTTTAATAAATACCTTACAAATTAATTCCGACGAAATCCGAAAGTAAGCGCGTTCAAATCACGGTTAACTCACAATCTTCAATTTACGTTAGTACGTTTGTCTGATATCGAGTGTACAATAAAAGCAGTTTCGACTCAAGTTAAATCTCTCGGCGAAGCGGAAAAGCAATTAATTAAACTGGTTTGTATCAGAAACATCTTCAACCAGCGCGATGTTGCATTTTATAAAGGAATTGATGTTAAATTGTTAAGCAAATTTCGATTTGTTCGTATTCTGAAGTTTGTAGCTCAAATTATATCAATTTCTTGTATGACTTAATTTCCTGCCTTTCCTGGTTGGTAATTCTCCCAGGGTTATGTAAATGTGTACTTTTGCTCGCCGAAAGTTGGGCAACGACCCCATAAGGCCGAAATGAGAATTTAACACTTACGGTTCTCATGCCGCTGTAACTAGAAACTTCTGTAGCTGGAAAACAGCTATTTATATTTTGTCTAGCTTGGAGTTGGATGTTATGCGTAACACAGAACGTTATAAAGTTTTTAAATGTCAGTGTGCAACTAACATCTGAAGAATATTTTTTGTTTCACGTAAAGTCATAGACTACGGATCTCCGCAGTGTCTTTTCTTTTTAACCGACTTCTTCAAAAAGGAGGAGGTTCTCAATTCGTCTGTATGTTTTATATTTATGTTACGCGTTTACTCCGCCAATTTTGAATCGATTTTGATGATTCTTTTTTTATTTGGTAGGTCATGTCATGCATCAGGGGTGGTCCCATATAAATTTTATTAATTTTGCTTGCGTAGTTTTTGAGTTAGCTTCAATAATTACGTATTTTTCCCACTTTGCGTATGTAGACGATTTTATTATCTTACTTGACTCCGTCACAGTTATTTACATGGCAGATAACGGTATACGAATTTTGTGTGGTAGGTACCACAACTAAAAAGAGAAAAATAAAAACTTTTTCAAAAAAAAATAGACTGCCGAAATTAAAGTTATTTTTCACTTTTTTGTGGTTTTTTTGGAAGTCGGTTGTTTTTTGACATTGTAAATGTCGACGAAAAATATGTAGCAAAATTACCATCGCTAAGCGATTGGTCGATTCTTCATGTGATCAGAGGGCGTGCCTATTTTTAGCTCAAAGAATCAGCATTGCCATCCAACGTAGCAATGCTGCCAGCCTTTTGGGCACTGTTCCCATTGACAGTGATGCGGACAAATTTTTTGATGCCCAATGAGCTCTTCTCCTTAATTTTTTTTAAAGCTTTTGTTGTATACCTGTACCTACTATTATATATTTTAGTGTTAGTTTGTACATCGTAATTAATATTTATAACTGTGTTATTAAATATTAAAAACACAAATTAAGATATTCTATTAAGAAACTCATTAGCACGTTTTGTACCACAACATAAATTAAATAGTAACAACATTTCTACAAGAAATACTCAGACATAACTATTACTTTTTTATCCCGAAAATCCTATTTTATTTATAAACGAAGGCTAATTAACTAAAGACTGCTCTTTACCAAGCGGGAGTTAGTTGAAAGGTCGTCACTGAAGAAGGCGAGGTTATTTAGCACCCTAAATTAAGGCATTCACAGCCTGAGCGAACGTTTGGGTATGTTTATGGCAAGCTATAGACAACCGAAGGAAGTAGCGCAAGAGGATTGAATATGAACAAATAAACTTACAAACTGAAACTTCAACAGTCAAGTAAAATGAAAAAACTGTTCAGTAATTAAACGGATATAATAAATAAATCTCTTTTAGTAGGTAACGGATTTATACTGTTACTATAACAAGGCTGCAATACCCAAGCAACACTTTTCCAGTGGATAAAGTAGTTATGTTCTGGACTAGCAAAATTTAGATTGCCATCAACACGCTATGAAGAAACGGATAATAATATCTGCGCTTGAGTTTTATAGCTTGTCTTATTCATTCTCTAAGCTAGAACCTATATTTTAGTTATGTAGTACTTTAGTCCTATTATACCGAGCCACACATCTCGTAGAAATGTGTAAGTAGCTTATTTGCATGTCGCGCCCCGACTCGCATTAATTCGCTTAAGTTTGTACGCTAGTTAGTTCAACAAAATGTTGAGTAATTAAGTTATTTTCATTACTAACATTGTAAGAATTTGTTTTTGCGTCAATAATATCCAACAGGAAATATTATAATTCTTCTAATTTAAATTTGCGCGGCTTCACTGCATGTAAAAAACAGATTTAAAGAACTAAACTTCAGCCGTGGAGAGAATGCATTCCCGACATCAGTTGGATACGATTAGGAACAAATAAAGTATAAAATCGTAACAAACATTTTCTGTAGTACTCAACTAATAGGTGTCATCCCATTCTCTCGGCCGCTGGCTTAAAGTGGATAATATAGCAAATGTAGAAGGAAGCGCAATTTTGAATTGGACTATCTATACCTACATAAATATATTTATGTTATAACAGTGCGTAGTGTCCAACTCCTGTGTTAGATGCCATACAGAATACAAAGCGCCTGCAATGGACGGGGCCAGCCAAGTAGCAAGTATGACAAATGGAAGATAGCCACAGTGAGTCACAACACTGTCAGATTGAAGCTGTAACAGAGCCAGAGGATGTCGTAGAACTGTGGACATAACAAGAGGAAATAAAATCGGGAAAGAAAACTGAAAATTGAAAAAATATTACCCTCCTTCTGGGGCAGTCGGGTAAAAAGGAAAGGAATACTGTCGAAAAAATACTACAAATGAAAAATTGCCTTACGTGCCAATCTTTCTATATAAAGGTATGTCCAAATATAAAGCAGAAATCGTGCGCGGCTGCCGCTTGCGGCAAGTCTACTAATTTAGAAATGTGTCAGTGGTCTCACAATGATGAGTTTGTGACAGCTACGCCATACAAAATCTATCAAAAACTGATCATTGTGAGACCACTGACACGTTTGTAAATTAGTAGACTTGGCCCCCTGGCGCGCTGTGATGGTACGACTGCCGCGCGCGAACACTTCTATCTACCTGCCGCGCACAAACATTTTTACCTGACTAGAGCGCGGCAGTAATATGTCATGCAAACGCTGCGGGTTGCTTCTGCGCTCTTACCGCTCAATTTTTGGGCACACTTTTAGGTTAAGTGGTACCTACAAATTGTGACAATGGCTTTCTTTTAAAATCTTTTTAAGTTCAGGAAATGCTTTATTCATTTCAAACTTTGTTTATTTATTACGTAGCATCCTAGTGACTGACTGTAATGAATTCACATGATCTTTACGCACACTCTACACCAAATTAGTCAATATATCCTATAACCTATTAGCCATTATCGATTGGTTTCCGCGTCTTTACCAAATTGTAGGCCTATGACAAAATTTCGTCAAGTGCGTTGGGAAATACATTTTGTTTTCTTTCATTTCGTAAATATTTTCGGGAGAAAATTAAAGATACAATAAAACCGTCCAAAAAAATGAGATAAAAGTCATTTGATAATAATATGCTGTCCGAATTATGTTCATATCATTTACAAACATACCGCCGTCATAAAACACGTAGACGTTTATTATTGCTGTCATGATGTAATTTAAGACAAAAATTATATTATATTCTAACCTCTAAATTGTCGCAGACAGGTTAAATATCTTTGTCTGTCAGAGGGAATGGAACCAACATAAAACTTTCACGACTGAAAAAAAGAATCATTTACAAGATTTTCACGAGCATAGTCACACATTGCATGTATATGTCAGGCATATGTCCAACTTCTTTCGGAGCAATGAAACTTTACCCCATGTCCTAACCAAAAGCGATCACCGCGCGAGTACGCGATCATTTTTACAAATTATCACGAACAAACCCGACTTGATTGATCGTGCGCAAACGCGTGTCACATTCATATAGGTAAAAGAGCGCGACGATTAGGACGCGACCTTAACGGAAAACCGGTCACCTATTAGAAGTAGTTGCTTAACCAATGTTGGTAAGCAACTCAAAATGTGTTCCACTGCTGATCGTATTCGTGACAAAATAATTATGTAAAAGTTTCCTATAGTTACTTATAAGTATCCATCCAATAATAAAAAAGTATTTATAAGATTATTAAAAAACTAGTTTAAAACAATACGATAAAAGTCACAATGCAATAAAAAGCCACCGTGTACCTAAAAATCCCAACTTTCAAACTTATTCAATGATGGCGGCAGCGAAAATTCTCGCATTTTAGATGGCTTCATTTTTCAACAGTGTTCCAAACTTCCCCGGTCAGCTTGTCGCCTGAGCTATCGAGATCAGGAAAACAGATAGACGTGCTAACATTGTAACTTGTAACCACCGTTCACGGACAACTTTGCCGAACTGTGATAGGTACGTAGATGTACTCGTTAAACATTTATTCAGGCAAGTTTCGGAAGAGGATAAGATTTTGAATCAAACGAGCAGTTACGTAACTAATACGATAATTTCTGAAAATGTTTTTATTAAATAGAGTTTTTTTTTTCTTACATAACATAACTTCACAATCAACTCAGCCTATCGCAGTCCACTGCTGGGCATAGGCCTGTCCCAAGCTGTGCCACAACACCGCCTTCCGCATCAAGTCTGACCCAGCCACTTTCTTGAGGTCATCGGTCCACCTAGCTGGGAAGTGCACCACGCTACACTTGCTTATACGTCTGCTCCACCGGTCATCGGTCCTTCAAAAAACATGACCAGCCCACTGCTGCTTCAGTTTGCTTACTCTGCAAGCTATGTCGGTTCTTTTCCGGATAAAAACATAACTTCACGCCAGTATCTATTTCCCTAAAGAGTTAGGAAAAGTAAACCCACATTTTGCCAAGACATATTATGTAGGTCACATGCTAGGTGCATAGGGGCGAACCTATTGCCATTAACCCAACACAAATCCAGACTCCGGGCCCCAAATAACACTTTGCCCGACCTAGAGATCGAACTCAAGACCACGCGCATCAAGTTCTTTCTTGATCTATCTCATAATAAATTGGGATAATATTAATAACATAATCTTTAATTACCATCACGTACAGAGACGTGCATAATTAAGCAATGATTCAACCGAACTTGATTACAATTGGCTCATATCATTGATCATACATAGCTGCTATAACGTTAATTTATTACCGGCGCTTCATATGATCCATTATTGATAAACGGGTCATGATAAATACACCCACTGAAGTGAATGGTCAAGTCTAATTGCCATATAATTGCAACCATAATCACGGCATACAGACTTCGAAATTAATGCCATATAATATGTACATCCAACTATGTACCTACGTACGTAATTAATTTAATCTCCATCTTTAGTTATCAGCCAATCATTATTCAATACTAATACATAGCCTAGGAAACCTGATTCCTCGGAATATTGCCAAATTAAACAAATATTATTAATTTGGAATAGATCGAATTCACGCTGAAATACTTGAATATTTAAAGTTACTACTAATACTCATCAACGAAGTGAAATACTACATTGATTGATAAACCGAAATCTTGTCGTGAGCTACAGATTATTTGCTTTTAATATTGCTTCGTAATACTAGAGATTTGATATCTGTGTTTGCCTTTCTATAGATAAATAGCGAAGTTAGCTCGTGGAATACTCATTTATTTGATAAGTTCTTAATCTTTAATATTGTTTGATCCGTGACCTTTGCAATGCTTTATAAAAAATGAAAAAGCATATATCGAAATTATCATCAATGGAAAAAAAAAAATTGGGTTATTTGTTTCTGTAAATCTGTTTATATAGGTTGGTACATAACACAGACTAACAAACTAAAGAATATTATAATAATAATTGAAATTAATCTGTTGTTGTAACACTGCTGAAGAGGAAAATAACAGTTTTAATCACCGATAACACCTATAAATATCAATTATTTCTTCCGAACATCCATTTGTTTTGACAGCTTCTTCCTGCGAGTAACATTTTTGGCAATACATTCATGACCCAGATGCGAATACGTATTACTGGGTTTTCATGATGTAGGAATATCATAAATGACCATGCGTATGGTCTTGACTTTACTAGAACTAGAGGCGTTTTAAAAGGCGTGCAGAAATCTGAGTAAGGCAAAATGTTCAACAAACATTTTCTTACTAAGACTGAACTAAAATCAGAACAAACAAATTATATCCATAAAGGAAACTGCGGCTAAGACGAAGTGGGGCGTGCACTGGCCCAGAGTTATATTGCTTGCCGGCTCACTGCAATGATATGCCGGCCGCAAGCTACGCGGAATGCACAAACTATGCCCGGATGCTCAGTGGAATTTCTTCGCCTCGGGGAAGATATTTTAAGTATAAAAATGTCTTTGCGACTTCCTGCCGAGCAGATAATGTATGAAAAATAGGTTCATAAAACTGAGAACGAATTTATACGACCTAGACATTTTTTTCTTTATGATCGTTGAGTAGTATTGAAGTTCTTCTGACAATTTGTTTTCAATTAAGGTCACACTAAATTTTAATACTTTTCAAACTACCACTGCCATAAACCACGTTTCAAATAGAAGATTTGGGTGCTAAGTTGTGGGGTTGTAATCACCATTTCCTCTTCAATCCACCATTCCCGAATCTGGAATTCACGTGAATTTCTTACGCATGCTATAAAGCTGATCCTCACGAATTGCCTTAATACAGAACGCCCATCTGCTCCCAAAGTAATCAACGCGGTTAATTTATGACGTAAACAGTCACAATTTCCCGTCGACAACGGGTTTCGCCAGTTTTGCACCACAAAAGCAGTAAATTGCTTTAAAGCAACAGCATCCCGGCTGTATGCAGCGACTTTGTGATTCACGCACTTTTGTTATCGATATTTACGGGCGAAGTTGTTTTGGCAAAGGATAAGTTATATGTACGGGATGTTTGCACTTTCAGGTAGATAAACTGAGGAAGAGTGGGTGATCGTGTTCGTAAATGGTGTGCCATTACTGTCACTCGGAACGGTACTCGTGGCTCGAAGAAGAATAACACGGCTTGAACGTAACAGGGATGTTAGCCACGTAATGTACATTGACAGTCCATTAGGTTTTTCTATTAAGTCCGTGGAAAATATTGTAGGTTGTTATTTTTATTGAAAAAAATATTTTATTGGCAATTTCGTTCCTTTGCATGAATATTATGAATAACTATCAGACTTTGTATTGAAACTAGATATCGAATTGATTGTTAAGAATATTTTTTGGGAAACAAATTGCCTACATAATTAAATATTTTTTCTATTTTCAGCATTACACATTTTATACTACATCTTTCTGAGTCGTTTGGCGTGAAGAGCTCATAATTAAAGGTCTCGTTCGAGTGTAAACCTCGAGGGAATTCAGGAAATATACACATGAGCAAAATCGTATTTTGAGATTTTTTGTGAGTAACACAAAAAATCTTACCACTGAAAGAATTGAACTGAAGAATTTCAGCGGAACTATAGCAACATAGGATTACATAATTAGCGAGTAAAATACGTACACAATGTACATAAGTATTTGTTATTCGATAGGTAACTAGGAGGGTGGAAAATGGTTTCAAGGAAAACTACTCCTAATTGTAACATGAGCCTTATTATCACGGTCTTCCGCGTCAAGGAAGCTTAACATAAAGTCATTTATGGGATCGAACAACCAAAACATTCTTTGGGTAATTTATGTTAGAAGAATGTTACAGAGATTTTTTTTCGTTTAACGTCCATCACATAATCGTCAAATACACATTCTGTTCACCAATAATTGCTGGGAAGCAACTTCTTGGTGTGAAAAGTCGCTGTTTAAGGTAGTGCGCAACGGGATTGTGAGGGAACCTATTTAAAATTAAGTTATACCATTTAAAACCTGCTTTCTTTAAAAAACGTCTGATAAAGTTGGAACTTTGAGCTTCAATATCTCCGTAACCAGAAAGTTCACAGGTACAGTCCAGAACAAAAAAAAATATCACAATCACGGGAATAACAAGTAATTTCCGGCTTCGATAAGCGTCTTTTTACACCCGTTATAGGAATAAGCCAACCAGTAAATATTATATTATTATATGTATGTTATGTGAAACTGTAATAAAAAATTGAAGACAATAATTGTTTGATCAACATCAGTTTTTGATCCCATCAATGCTTACCTCCGCAGTCTTGACATACTTAATAGCAGAAAATTCATTTTCATCCGTAGATATTCTCAAACTAATTGTAGGATAAAATCAAGTATGATAAAATGGGTAGGTTAGTCGTTTGCTGATTGACCCCTGTGATTTGTGGGGTGGATGCATACTTTCCAAAGGAATTATGTGTGCGCTTTTATATACTTACCTACCCAATTTTATTAATTTAATTTTGTAGACAATTTTTTTTTTGGTCACCTTTACGTAGCTTTATTTTCATATCAATATTTTTCCTCATAACATACATAAAACTTTTACATATGCATACCTTTTACCAACCAAACGCATAAAACTTCCACAAAAAAATTAACTTATAACAAAATGTTACCTGCGCCACTGTTTCGTTGTTTCGAACCACTAAGAGCATAAAACAGAACAATTTTATCTCATAACAAGTTTCAATGGCGGCGCCCTCGGGAGTATGGTCCGCATAAACTTACAAACGACACACAACTTTGCCCGCCGAGGGAGTGACCCGGTCCACTTTTAATACTACATTTACAACAAAATCCACTACACATCATACCTATGTACCTACATTTCTCGAAAGATTTGCGACGGAGAAATGGTTCAGAACTTCACAAGTAAATTAATTCCGCTTCGACTGTAAGGGAAATGAGAATTCTAGGAATTGCAAACGTAAGTCGTAATAGTAATTTATAGTAGCTCATAAAATGACTTTCCTTTGGGTTTTGTAAGCTATTTATAAGGTTTAACCAAATAGTTAAGGTTTAACCTTAAGACAAGATAATTATTAGTTACTCCAAAGACGAATATTATAATTTCTTAGTATTAAGTAGTGGTAACTTAGGTAAAGTGACGGTGAGGTGTTTACAGAAACGAACGGCAGATCATGTCAGTTCTGAAAAACTCAAACATTATAGGTACATAACAATACATCAAATGCATGTAAATGTAGACTATCAACTGTTAAGTTGACTCTGGCTATAAACAATATTTTACCTCATCGCGAGCAAGCCTGATAAGTATTCGTTTAGTGGTCCATACAGCGTTCTATTACTCGTATACACTCATCATTGGACCTTCATTATGAAACAATTGAAACAATCGTCGCACAAACATGTGTATTGTGTGATCATTAACATACCATTTGTCGCTGCAGCCGCTGCATTGTACGATAACAAAAGACTGAATTAAGTATGTCATTAGTGATAATAAGGCGGAAGTAGATGGCGGTAATGTCCTTGCTTCCTCGCCACAGCATCGCGCTACTGTAGTTTATTCACTGAATTAATGCTCTGTGTATCCTTTGTAACAGTGAAATGCCTCGAGAACTGAATGAGGCCCTGTGACTGGCTTAGCCATGTATTACTGAAGTAACAAAACATCACATCTGTTTTCCCCGGAGGGCTAAGCAGAGGTGTACCTATCAAATTCAAATTCAAAATCTTTAATTCGAGCCAAGACTCGCAAAGGGTTAGTAACATTTTTAAAAACTTAAAACTACGTGTTAGTAAACAACACAATAGGGTGACACATGTAACTGACAGCAATGAATTATGTAGGGACAGTCCACTGTGCCAGCCATCATTTTCAGAACTCTGTCGGGGCTGGCCATGACTCGTGCCGCCATTGATGCAGCGCGGTTGCGCATTATTGTATAAAAACAATCTACACGCGCCGCCGCCGCCGCAAACATCCCTGATGCACTGCAACGCCATGGCAGCCCCATCAGTTTTCTGAACGCATTATTAAATTGGACACGAAGGGCTATAAGTACACCCATATTTCGCAGTTATGTTTAAGTCCCATGTAATGGGGGCGAGCCTACTGACATCAACCGGGCCCAAACCCAGACTCCGGCTGCTATACTTAGAAATTCCTGATAGAAAAACCCAATAACAGTTTGCCCAACCTTTTTTTTTGTGATTTGGAAATCATCAAATGACTTCTCCCGCTCTGGGCGGAGCGGGAGGGCGTGTCAGACTTTTACTGACTAAAGGGCTGTTCCCAAGGGTCCCGGTATCCCTTTCGGACTTTCCCGCAACCCTGGCAGGCATCGGTCTTAACGGACCCCGTCAAATGTGCTGACATCTCTTTGAGGCGCGCGTGGAACACAACGTGCCGTCGACCCAGGCCTGGTCCTTATCGGACGGCGAGCTACTTTGCCCGACCTGGGAATCAAATCCAGGACCTCATACTCAGCAGTAGCGCTTGCGACCACTAGATCAAAGAGACAAATTATATTTTAAATGTTGCCAATATACTTGTAATATCTAATGTTGTCTATTTCTTTGAACAATTAGTAGGTAAGCTTACCTTTCCAGATAAATGAGGCAATTGCGGCCAGTTTTAATATATCGGTGCGAACCATACGTTGTTCACCAAAATTTACTATAATTACATTTTCATATAGTATGCATTCTACCTCCGCGCGACACACTGCTCGTATTTAGCAGCTGCTAACTAAAGTAATTCAGCAAGGCGGGCTTAATGTGCTTCGTTTGTTAAATTAAACTAAAGAATTCTAAAATAGCGAATGAATGACTTAAACTAAATAATCATAGAAGATTATTTACAAATTACTTACGTAAGCGTTAGTTTGAGAGACATCAGTCAAATAATTAGTATATCAATCATCGATACGAGTAGTATTCGTTTATCAATAACAATACGATGACATGAAAAGAAGCTCTAGACAAAGTGACATTCTATCAGCGATAACGATGATGGAAAAGGCAAAAATGTATAGGACTGACATAAGCTATCGAAAAGCTTATGTCAATCCTGTTGTAAGTCTTTGTAGAAATACGAAACGCTTTTGAAGCGATTGTCACTTGTCTAGGCCCTTTGTTTTCAGTAAAAAAACTCGATTCATACATAAAATATTAAACAAATGACTTACATACGAGTAGTTACAAGCACTGCTCGACCCATTAGATTGATCAAGCAGCCCCACAAGCGAATTTGTAATGAAAATGGATGCGCAAATTAGTTTCTCAAAAACTTTTGAAAACCCCGTCTACCCAACTAGGCATTCAACAAATTTCAGTTGGACATTTCTCGTAGGCCGAAAATGAGTAAAATTCAACACCACTTAAAATTTCGGGTACCACCGAACTGCGGCCGTAAGTACCTATCCACCCTATTAACTTTGCACTCACACTTTTTGTTTTAATGTTTACTACTGTTTACAAATTATAGTAACGACTTGCTAGGAACTGGGAATGTTTTGCTGGGAAACATTTAACAGACATAACAAGTAACATTTGTACGTTTGTGGCAGCGTTTGTTTATTTCTGTTTGTAATGATTAAATTGAAATCATGGCCGTGTTCGTATCTTGTTCTTGGAATTTACTTATACAAACATTTTTCTAATTAAATTCTATTGCATCAAAAAAAGGTTGTTTATTTTATGTTATTGATTAGTCAGTCTTATTCATTTTGGCTGTGTTCTTTGTTAGAATATTTACCCAATATATTGTACCTTTTTTCTGATATCGGACAAACGCTCCCGAAAAAAGAAAGAGCTTCTTCCGGCTCCTTAGCTAACAATGGTTATTTACGAAGCATAATGCTTAGTCCATAGAGCTTAGGTCATTTAATAAATTGGTTCCATTATCAGACATAGCCGGGCTCGAAAGCACAGCGATTTGTTTGCAAACTTTTTGATTCCAGTCGAACAATGAACGTCCGTTTGAAACGTGGCGAACGATGCACTTTTATAAATTAACTTGACTTTATGAAAATTACTTTCATGTTCAAACTGAAATGGAATAATACTGTTGACCCAACCACAGAATATATTCGCATGTAAATTAACTTTGTACGTCAAAATAAATAGGTAGCTGATTTAGCAATATTAAATCAATGTTTTGTTCATGAAACAGCCAAACATTCAACAGCCAAATTGTAATTTTGTAATGTAAATTACAAAATTGAACATCACTGATATCAAATTCCCTAACGAAGCCGTATGAATCGAAATAGCAGTTTCATAACTTACCAACTAATCCCTCTAATTTTTGCAGCAAATTAATAATCGAGGCTGAAAAGTTTAAAACAAAAACCCTAGTCGTTCGCCACACCACGTCGCTTTACCAAAACTGTGCGAAAAAATATCCGTGCGGTACTTTTAAACCAGGAACACAGTGTGTGCGTCCCACAATGGACCGTGGCCAGTCGAGTCCCGCAATCTCGTTTAGAATATTTTGCAGGCGCCTGGTCGCTATGCATGACACGACATAGCTGGAACTGACGTAGGTGGCTTGTAGGCTAACAGCTTTTGTTACACAAAAGCCTTGTTACTCGTACTATGGTACTCCTAAATCAAATCTCAATTTTGCTGCTATTGTAATTATTTCCATAGTCTCTACCGTTTTCAGGATGGTTTACATGGTTACATGTTACATGGTAATGTTTTTATCCTAAGATTTGAAAGACCCAATCGGGTTAACTTCTATCAATCTGCCTAGCTTTTTCCCAACTATGTTGGGGTCGGCTTCCAGTCTAACCGGATGCAGCTGTATACCAGTATTTTACATGGAACGACTGCCTATCTGACCTCCACAACTTAGTAACTGGGTAATACGATACCCCTTGGTAAGACTGGTTGTCAGACTTTCGGGCTTCTGACTACCCGTAACGACTGTCAAAGATCCACGAATGGCAGCCGGGACCAACGGCTTAACGTGCTTTCCGAGGCAAGGAGGAGTCTCGATATGTAAAGATGGTCACCCATCCACGGACCAACCCCGGCAAGCGTAGCTTCACCTGATGGATCGAACCGCACGCCTGTTATTACTTAGTCACGAGCTCCTCAAATACCTATCGAACTATTACACGTAGGTAAATGTAGACTAATATTCATAGCATTATGTTCTCACATCACGTATCATCTGAAATGCATTAGCTTTTAGCATTAACCTTTTATCAAAACTGAAGATCTATTAAGTTCTATAATTCATCAAAACGTGTTAAACTCTATTTAAAATCTACTTCAATGTAAAAATATATTTATATTCTTTATAACATAATACCTATTCTATTTTAGAATGTAAAATATGTCGACACTGAAAAATTTAACGAAATTGTGCACAAAGTTATCTAGACTGTCGTAATTTGAAAGACGAAGTGTTTGAAATCTTTTGAGTAACACGTACTTCGTTATTACATTGAGAATTCAATATGAAAATGAAATGTTTATGTTATTGCTTCAGAAGCTATTTAAAAAGAACGCTGGAAAATATTGCATAACTCTTATGAGCCGAATAAAAATTTGATAGAATCAAATTACGCATTAATTATTTATTTCATGTTAATGGTTAATATAAACAATTATTTAGTGTAAATAACTTAGCATTTGTACATTATTTGTTTACACTAACTTTGACATAACTCCTCTCCACACAATTAAATTACATGTTAACCCATTTGTTAATTTAATCAATTGAAGTACAGTCGACCTCGTAAATCTTTTACCACGTTTGACTGTAATTCCCACTATATTGAGACTTCCCTAACATTACATTAGGAATGATTGAAACTATCTAACTGTGTCATAGGCAAATAGACATTATCGTTTTATGACGTGCATTTGACATTCAAACTACACTGTTTGTCCACGATATTATTCCAATCTAACGTGATGTCCCGGTGGTGGTGTGTAAATGTATGTCTCGTTACTTCGGCGCCGCCCGCCGCCGTCATCTCTTTCTCGTTAACGTCCCGTTATCGTGGTGGTGGACAAATGACCTTAGGGTGATAAACCAGTTACGAGGTCGACTTTATCTACCGTCTGTAAATGTATAAATAACTAAAAGCTAAACCGAACCCAGAATGCCCTATAAAGAAAATCTGGTTTAAGTACTTAAGCAATTACTACAGGAGGAATTTTTAATCTTCTCATTATGAGTAAGGGCCACCGAGATTAAGAGGGAGAGTTATGAGATTAGATGGCAGAAAACGGTAAATTATAACCCCCGGTAACAAAGTAGAAGCACACAATAATTTTTGTTTATTTATTACACGGATTTGTGGTTCGTGTATTTTATTTTATCCGCTGCTAGAAGGTTTTTGTGGACACAAATACAACGTCAACTGTTTGCCGTGCCGACGAAATCGTAAAAGTTTATTGGAAGAGAAGGATTTCTGGCGAACAATCTGTCACTGCATACAAGTGTACGTGTGTATGTTACCATAAAAATACCCAAGCTATATATCCATCTGAATTAAAGCAGCATTTCATTTTTCTTGTACTTTTTTTAAAATATTGCCTGATTTCACTATTGTACCAGTATTGCGAATCAATGACGGTGTTTGCAGTTATTTTTTGCTGATCTAACCACGTGTAATTCTAATTTTCAATCCTTTTTCAAAAATACGGCGCACACCCAGGATCGTACCCCGAAAATGAGTAAACAATGCAAGCAACAAAATACAAAACAAAACGTATACAAATCTGTCTTCATGTCCCACGTATAACTATCGGTAGGAGCGTGTCTATAGTACCGAATCTTTGTTATTCAGGGTAGGCGATAACACTTACTTGGGCGCATCAGCCTATGAGCCCACTTCTCCACGTATTCGGATCACGGCTCTCACATAAACTTTCATGGGTAACTTATTGCGTATTTGTGTCGAAAACCAATTACCTACATAGGATTTCGTATCCCTACTTTTGCGTAAAAAAGAGGCGACACCGTGAATTTTAACTTGCCAAATTAATATCGGTTCGTGCGATCCGATTTTTTTGGAAATCGTTTTCGGGGTTACGGTTGTTATTTTACTGTAGGTAAAATTCATATTAAAAAGCTGAGCAGGGTTAGACTTTCAGCTTTTTGATATGAATTTGAACTGACCAAATATTTAGATTAAAATATACCCTAAAGATAATTACCGCGCCTAAAACAAGGATGTTGTTTTTGTTTTTGTTCACAAAAGAAAAATCTACTTTAACGATTCAATATCCCGCAGATATTCAACCAAGACCTTTTCTGCCCTCTGGCAAGTATGATACATATAAACTAAGGAGGTGTCCACTAGGAATGCCTAATGAGATGTATATATTTACGAACATACTGTCTGGCCGCCGGACGGCCTCAACTAACGGCGCAGTAAACTCGACCGGCACCGTGTAAGGTGAGGGACGACCCTCGCGACACCTAAATTTCAGAACATCCTCTAAGTAGGTGCTTAAAATTCATGAGCTGAGTTCTCTATCTTCTTGGAAATATTTATGTTTTGGCAATAAAAGGGCCGATTATTGCCGTTTTAATAGGTTTAGGCATTGCACTATTTGAATTTACAAAATCGAATTGATTATTATGAAAAATTAAAGTTAATTAAGGATTATCTTGGGTGCTTTATAAGCTAACAATGGATTTACAGATGGACACATCCGTAGCTAAGTTGACTTCATAAAGTAATAAAACTATTCACTAAGAAGACACCAAAGAAAAGCCTGCATTGAACAATGAACAGCAAATCGCAGGACGAATCCTACATGTAACATTACACACAGTACATGAGCTCAATCATCGTCATTCAGGCCACTTAGGCATACACGATGCCTTTTAGCTTGCAATTATGGAGATTGACAAATTCAACAAAATCTACACGAACTTCATGCAATTTGCGTAGACACCATCAAACATGCACATCTTTACGATGTTTTGCACAAATTGTAGGCGTTATATTTGTTCTAATATTTGTTACAGCATAACAGTTTGATCCCTAACACTTCAGTACGAGTAAATCCAAGAACGGACGCAAACTTATCTGTATCTAGCGTGACATAAAAAAAAATTTTGTGTTGGCTTTGAGTTTACAGTGTAAAGTTGTTAACCCGTCGTTTACGAGCACCATAACCTTTTCCCTTTGCCAAGTTTACTGCTGACACACAAAATAAGTCTATGATAATATAGAGTATATTCGTTATCCTTCCCTTTCGAAACAACATTGATATAGAGAAATACGAATGTAGAAAACTTTCTACATTAAAAGCACAAAGTTTAGGGAGAAAATTACTTTTACCGCAAGTCCTAAATATATAAAGAGACAAGCTTTTAATATACCGAGGTACATAATATGGCTAAGTGCGTGCCAGCTATTAAATTACCTTTTACCTGACTAATTAAAAACCCATTTAATCCTATATTTTGAATAGCGAATTCGGTATTCTATTTCGTTTAGTGAAGCTAAATGCTTTTGTAGAACTAAAAGTGGGTATTGAAAGGAAAAGCCTTTTTGATAAATTGGAGTTGTATATCAACTAGGTAAATTGGTATGACGAACTTTTTTATTTAGATTATAGAAATAGTTCACTTGGAACATTGGTTTCGTAATTTTAGTATGTTAAAATCCAAATCACGTTATATCTCTCATATAAACTTACCTACAAAGTTACACGAACTTATAACAACATATATAACACAACATACAGAACTAACTTTGTCTCACAATTACTCTTTGTAATAAAATACAATAAAACGTACAAACGTAGCACAGAACAAAGATGGCTTTATATTATCTTGCAATACAATTTATCTTGAGTTCTTTTATAATGATGTGAAAAGGCACAAGTAATTTCCTAACAAAAGAACTGAATGCAGCTTTGATAGGTTGAATTTATGACGAGTAGGTTTATATTTTGATATTATCTTGTCTATTACAACTTGCAAAAAATACTGACTTTACAAAAAAAAACTGTCTTAATTAGAAAGTTCTCGAACAAAATTAAAGCTCAATTCTCACATAACCATACTATATACTTATGTAGTCATGTTCTACGTACCTACATTGGACCTGAACCGTCGTAACATTTCCTTGATCCCTCGAAAACTGTAGGTCAGCCGACCGGCCGGATCGAATGACATCCTT
The DNA here is from genome assembly GCA_947522985.1 of Lithophane socia. Classification (NCBI taxonomy): domain Eukaryota; kingdom Metazoa; phylum Arthropoda; class Insecta; order Lepidoptera; family Noctuidae; genus Lithophane; species Lithophane socia. The sequence goes on from OX383267.1 coordinate 8,548,614, forward strand.
GCCATTACCACAGGACCAAAGTGAGAGGTTTCAATTGGCCCCCATCCAACACGTATTGGATTCGGTCCAAGTCACGCGGCCTCTTATTTGCCGAGTACCATTAGCAGATTTTAACACTTATTTATTTCATCTCGAAATTATGAGATGTATCCTCGCAATTCTAAAAGGATACCTATCCAAGATATTGAAGCTATGTTGGAGGGTATTTTCATTCATTTTCCTTTCGAAATTATTGTTCGACATATCATTGTGTGATATGATCGTGTATTTTGAGACATGATACATCTCCAAGACTTCAGAATTAAGTAAGCCTCCTCCGTTGAATAACAAAGCAAGCAATGTCTACCTACAAAATAAAACCGCCCAAGACGATTTCGAATCGTTCAGTTTCATCGCTCATAATTATACGATATCGATTATATTTTCCTTCACCACAGTGTATCTTACTTATAACAACAACGTGTCCCAACAATACAACAGAGTCATACTAAAACATCTACCAGTATTGCCAGCGAGGAAAACAACCAATTTGCATTTTCCCGCTCAACTCTATAGCGAAGAGGCTGTATGGAAACCCGGAACCGTAATACAGGGTTTTGGGAAGAAATAAAAAGGCTTCGACTTTCTCTTTGCTTACAAACCAACAAAGACTGGGGCTATAGACAACCCTAATGTTCGACTTCCCGTAATTTGAGTTTTTTAAAGGGTAACCCATTCTAAATTCACATTCACAACATTCTGAATAAATACCTAGAAACAGGCAAATCATCCCCTTTTTTAGAAATTACATATCGATTTCCTATAAGGTATCATTACCGATTACAATATTAAGTACACCTTCAAAATATAATCATGTTCACAGATGCTGTATCGTCTACCTACCCATAGAGTCATGTGACTAAATTTCAAAGAACATCCCCCCCTGTTGTTTTTAATACACGTGTCTGTATCTTGCGGTTTTCGTAACATTTTGAAATATGTAATTCTCAAAAACTCACTGAGCAAAACAACATTTTCACAAAAGCAGTTGCGGATATGAACCTGACCACAAATGTTTTTCAGTTCCGTGAAATCAAAGAAATGAGTGAGCATGTTAGGGGCTCAAACGACATAGTCTAAAGCCACTGGAGCATTTATTTCATACCTTATGTGGTATTCTTTGATGATACGTTACGATGAAACTCATAAATATAAATGTTTTAAAGTGATGATACCTCTGTGATAAAAATAAAAAGGTCTACAAAATCCACAACATTTTCGTTGGACTTCCACCAATCAATTTTAATGTTTGACTTACTAATGATCTAAATGCATAGAATTGTTTGGAAACTGTAGTAACATTTTTTGCAGCTTATATACAGGGTGTTAGTGTAAACACCGTTATCCTTCAAACCAGTGGTTTGGTTTCATTTATAGAACATTAAATCAATGGAAAAATACAACTTTTTTTTAAAAAGAAAATTTCATTTTTCCACAAGAATATTTCACCCTACACGCAAGGGCAACGACGCGCGCGCGGTACGTTACGTGACCGGCCGTCAGCTGTTTCGCAGCGCTCTCGAACGCGTATCCATGAGTATCGGGACAGTGACGGATATTTACTTTTTTAAATCTTTTAATGAAAATAAGGTTTTTTTTTGTTGTTACTGGGTCATTTATTTTTATATTTAAGTCAACTACCCATGGTTTGAGTGGTAACGGTGTTTACCCTTGCATACTATATAGTCATAGTCAAGTTTTTACCAAAATATATTAAACTAGCTTCCGCCCGCGGCAACACCCACGTGGTATGTTGATAAAAAGTAGCCTATGTCCTTTCTCGGGCTCTAGACTATCAAATCAAATCATTTATTTATCACACCATAAAATCCAATTTGTTAGTAGGTAATTACTTAGAAAACTTAAAAAAAGACGAATGTAAGTAAGTATTTGGCTTTTGGTAATAATAAGTAATGTTATCAATAATAATGTCAAAATTATTATACATAAATAAATTAAAATTATAGAATTAAATTAAAAACATGTGTACCAAACATTTAAATCGATTCAGTAGTTTTGGCGTGAAAGCGCGATAGACAAACAGACAGAGTTACTTTCGCATTTATAATATTAAAGTAAGGATAGTAACGATTGAACCCTGCTCATTTATTTATCATCCAATAAATGTTCCAAACCAGATGTCATGTTATATAGAAAACCAATCAGAGTATTTCCTATGTAAAGTATCCTCCTTATGCCTGAAGCTTCGTGAAATAAGATGTCATTTCCATTCTCTTGGTATACCTCCATGAGGATCTGCTGATCCTTGGTGATCCTTGATAACGTATTCAGTGCACGGACTCGGTGTCATATAAAACTTATATATTTATACCAATACATTCATACGTAGAAAGAATTTGTTTTTTATGTATGAGCGCCGATCCCGGAGACGATTTGACGTAGTTTGACAAATCTTCAAGTTGATGTATTGTCTTCGCTTTGTGAATGTTGTTACATATTTTGATGGATATTTGAACGTTGTAAGAATATATCAAGTTGTCGTAGTCTTTCGCAATGAAAGTATTCCACGTATGTATACGTTCATTCTTATAAATACAGCAGTCGTTTACTGGAAAACTTAACACGTGCCGAAGTAAAATGGAAGAAGTAAGAAATCATGTTTTAGTTCTCTAAAAGAACTAAAATATGATTTCTAAATAATATAATATGATTTAGCAATACAAAAGGAACCATTATTCTACGGATACAATTGTTATAGGTTATTCATTCTAAATATAACCGGGTATGAGAGTACATACCCGGTTATCATTATACACAAAACACGATGATTCTACAGATAGCGAGTTATACAATTTCATTCATCCAATGGTACAAGCCATATATCATTTGTAACTCATGTATTTAGGCAGTTACCAACGCTTACGGTCCAAAGCATTTCAAGACGATAATTACGCGGTTTCAAATGTTATTCAAACCCAACCCTATGCTGCTAAGCACTGAGTTGAAAATGCAGTAAATGTAAATCTGTAAGTTTCAGATGTGGGCTGCAGCAAGTTCTGTGAGTTATGATTAATTTATTAGTTCAATGAAGAGGACCACGTAACGTAAATGGTTTTCCGCGTTCACTCTCATGTATACATCATTCAGAAGAGCGGTCATCTTGGCAAACATTCAACGTTCTCGGGGTAGGTATGGACTTTATTACATTTTGAATAATTTTGCATAGCAATGTCATAATGTTCTAAGCTGATATTAGTCTGTTATATTTTAATAATAAATACGCATTCTTTTGTATGGTATATTGGCGTATTGCGACTTGTGTGAGATGGGATAAGCTGATACAAAAAAGATATAAAGTAAAGAAAACCACTTCTAAAAACGTCATCCTCATCTGTACCCGCCTTGATTCTGATGAGCTCAGGCTTGGCTGGTGACGGGCACCAGCTTAGACGCGAGCCGGTACCAGAACGGCTCTCAGTGCAAGGAGCGTTGGCCCAAATTCTCACTATTATAAATGTGAAAGAGAGTTTGTTTGTTCGTTACGCTTTCACGCTAAAACGGCTGAACGGGTTTTGATGAAATTTGGAACACCATAGACCATGACCTGGGTTAGAACATAGGATACTTTGTCTCCCGATACTCCCACGGGATTGAGACTTATGCGGGAGAAACCGAGGGGCGCTGCTAGCTGGTTGGTGGGTTGTGTTAGAAAAGCCATGATCATCACCGAATATATTTCGTGTTCCAGAAAAAACGTTTGTGAATGAAAAAAGGCAATCGTCTTCTATTCCTTTGAATTGCAAAAGGCAACAGAGATTTTTTACCGACTACGGCAAAGCTGAACGGAAGGGTTATATATGATTTTAACAGTCTATGTATGTATGTGAGTACGTTTTTTCAAAACATACAAACCATCAAAGTAATTCTCCAAAGGTTCGCAATAGTTATAAAGTATAAATTTTACACAGCAAACTTCACGCATCCAAATAACCCAGGTACATAAACATGCAACAGTACACACCATCAAAATTATAATTGGAAACGTGGCAAAGTTGACAATGCGCACGTTCTAAACACAGACATTTGCACAGTACTGCAACTATTACACGCCGGTGACAACTTCAAATTAGTTTCAGACTATCAGCTAGACGGTCCTAAAGTTAGATGAGACTAACTTTAGTCTGTAATTGATGTAAAAATACAGTAAAAGTGTTAGGAATGAATGTCGGTGGGAATAGCGAGCGTTCCGGTTGAATGCTGATAGTTAAACTGAATTGAGAGATCTTTGGTTTCTTTAAGCTCTGGGTCTTACCGTTCTTTTAATGTCTTACTTAAATGTTTAGAAAAATATTTCAATTTGAATGTAGTTTATCCACGTGTTGATGATCGACTCGTATATCTACGACCAGTCAACCCAATATTCGATAAAACGGTTCCGAAATCACAGCATTCAACAAAAATCTGCTATTTTTTTTAAAACTACTTTTTTATCCAGTTTTAATGTCAAAGCCATTCCCAACATAGTTGGGAAAAAGCTAGGCAGATGATGATGGTGAATGTCAGAGCCAGAAAAAATACCGGGACATTATTCTAACAACGCGAAATAACTGAAAAATAACTTGTAAGATAGAAATATAGCCACGAGATCTTAGTTCAGCAGCAGATATTTTCTCAATCTAAACTATCTGTTCTTGTTTACGCTTCCCCGGTGCTTCCTTTGCCCAATCTCGTAAAAAGGTGTCGACTTCGGAGCCGGACGCAGATATCCACTTACTTAGCTCCAAAGTCCTTTGTTAAAACCTTTTCCTGGTGCAATACAATACTAAAAACACTAACACCATCACTAGGAAAAAATTAACGTAAGTGCTGTTCTTTTTTCGAAGTAATTTCAAGAAGTGCACTTTACTGGACCAAACCAAAACGCAGTCACATTATTCAGACTGATTTACGTCTTCTACCTCAGCGGGAAATCTCTAGAGCAAGAGCTAGAAGTTAACTTCTATATTTCTAGTATCTTATAGAATTTATCTTGACAAATAATCCTACCAAGAAGTACCCCTAAGTTATAAGTGAGCCTCTGAAACTGATAAACTAAATTGAGTACATTACAGTATATTTATTAGTGGTACATTTATGTACCGACTCCACTGAGTAACAATTCTCGGCAATGCCCCGGAAGATGATGAGACAAAATCAATCAAAATCAAAATCAAAATATTTTATTTCACATAAACCTACATGGGCACTTATGAAACGTCAGAAGCTAGTTGCACGGTTCCAATTGGTCGTTTCCTATGGAGAAGAGCCGGAAAGAAACTCCATGGTTACTCTTTTAAAAATAATTGGCTTTTACAATACTTTCAAATTACAGTGTTGGTAGGCATGGGAGGACAATGTAGGCCTTTCAACAAGTAAGTACCAGGTACTTAACAAAAATAGATGTTCAATAAATCTACAGTCCAATATAGAATAATAGGCAATATTAACAAGGTTTATCCTTCAAAGGAACTATTAGAAACTTGTGTTAAACCTATTATATCATAATGCACTATGATATACAGTATGTTAAACTTTTGTTTTTTTATGCATGTCCTGCATGCCCTTTGCATGCAGGACATGCATAAAAAAACAAAAATTTAAAAGTATTGAAATATTCACAAAACTGTTAAATTGATATGTAAACGAAACACTGTACATACACACTTGTATTTCAACGTAGAAAGACAAGTGTGACAAGTGTGCGTGTACAGAGTGTTTCTTTTCCGGTTTTTTTTAATTTATTTTTTATCTTTTATTTTTTAAATGGTTATATTTTTTTAGCATGTATAGACGCTATACTATTGCAGGTTAACGGCAATGCCCTTCGTTAGATAACATACTGTATTTTTTTTTCTTTTTTCCTCTCAATCAGAGCACCTGCCATTTATTTATTTATTTAAGTTTTCTTGCACAACATTACAGAATGTAATCCTAAGGCGTTGCACAGAACAAAATACAAATTATAAAGTGACACACATAGGTAGGTTGGATATAATACAAATCAAAAAACATAAAATATAAACACGAGAAATAACAAAATTAGAAAAACATAATAACACTTATATAATTGCAACCAAAAGAAAAAAAATAACCTTATAATCTTTCATCCATCGTCTCACAAAAAATTAAACATTCACGACACACATCTATCCATTTCCCAGCAAACAAGTCACATTCCGGTGTTGAACTCAGAAGAGCATTGAGCATGGAAAGGGCCCGAACGAGGGGCGAGTTAGCTCGCGACACTGTGCGTGCTGACGGTACGGCTAGTAACCGGTGACTTCGAGGCCTTTTTTTTTGTTTGGGCACAACAGGGACAAAAAGCCTCACCAACTGCTCCACCAGTTCCTGACAATCGTACTCACCCCGCATAATACGGCAGGCAGTAATAAGCAGGAAGTACTTACGCCTTACTTCGAGAGAATTAAAATTTAGTACACCGAGTAAAAAATTTGTAGGATAAAGGAAGGGGTAGTAACCGAAGAGCTTTTTATATAAAAATCTAAGGAAGGTCTTCTGGACTTTTTCAAGAAGTAACACGTAAGTGCATTCGTAAGGGTTCCAAATCACTGCAGCTGATTCGAGCTTACGCCTGACTATGGCCATGTAAACTAGTTTAATGGCCAGTGGATTGTTAAACTCACGCATATTCCGAATAACAAATCCTAGTCTCCGGAATGATTCAGCAGCGAGCGTCCTCATGTGATCATGAAATGTCAATCTCGGATCAAATAGTACTCCGAGATCTTTCATAGAAAGGACACGGGCTATTGGTTCCTCGCCCAGGACGTATTGTACATGCCTAGGATTATGTGAACGGCTAAAAGACATAACGCTGCATTTGTTAATGTTGAAAAGTAACTTGTTGTCAATGCTCCACTGAAAGACAGAGTTAATATCCTCCTGTAAACTTTCTGAATCAGAAACATTTTCAACGCCATAAATTAATTTAAGGTCATCTGCGTAAAGCAAACACTTAGCATGTTTAAGAACCTTTTCGAGGTCATTAACCATGATCCCAAATAGCAATGGTCCCAGAATAGTGCCCTGACTTACTCCAGACCGGGTATGGTAAGGCGCGGATATAAAGCAACCATGTCGAACGTATTGCTGACGATCCCGTAAGTAACTTGCAAAAAATTTGAGTAATTTCGGGGTAAAGCCTATATTATTAAGTTTAGTGAGCAATACGTCGTTATCAACGCGATCAAACGCTTTTTTAAAGTCGAAATAAAGAACGTCAACCTGTATGCCTTTGTCTAAGTGCTCCGAAATAAGATCCACCAGCGTTAGAAGGTTCGTATTAACAGAACGGCTAGCTCGAAAGCCATGTTGAGAATTGCAGAGAAATGGTTGTATCTGGAAACTAATAAGCCTGTGTAGTATCGATTCAAACAGCTTAGGAAGTGTAGAGAGTATAGCTATTGGCCGATAATTTTCTACATCAGAGGTAACGTTTGATTTAGGAATAGGTTGAACTCTCGATACCTTCCAACGCTGTGGGTAATTTCCGGTGGACAACGCCAGGTTAAAAATGTGGAGAACCGGTGATTTTATATAATCTTTACATCCTTTAATGATGTATGCGGGAATATTGTCTGGTCCTACCGCCGAGTTTGGTTTGAGTTTATTAATAGCCGTTTCTAAATCATCTATTTTAATTTTATCAATATGTACAAAGTTTCCACTGTTGCTTTGATAGTTATTGTTTTGACTTTGATAATCAAGAAGAGGGGCGTCCGGCAAGAAAACACTTGAGAAAAATTCTGAAAAAGCATGTGCCGCATCACTTCCTACATGATTTTTCCCGTTATAATTCACCCTGGGCTCAAAGCCGCCTTTGGCTTTGAAGCTATTTATATGTTGCCAGAAGACACGAGGATCACGTTTAAGTTTGGTTTGAATGTGCTTAATGTATTCGTCATAGGCGAGTGACATTCTTTTTTTTATACTTGCCCTAAGCAAGGAGAAATTTGCATAATCAACCTGATTTTGAGATGACTTCCACTTACGATGCAGGTCACTTTTAAATTTAATGTCACTAATAAGTTCAGCTGTGAACCAAACCGGATAACGCCTACATGGTTTCCTAGGCCTGCGTTTTTTTGGTACACATTCATAAAAAATTCGGTAAAATATGTTATAGAAACACTCTATAGCAGTGTCAACATCGCGAGCGAAAAACACCTCTTGCCATGATTCTTCAGATATTAGCTTATACATCTGCTCAAAGTTTCCTTTAGAGAAATTCCAGTCCCTCTACTTGTCAAGGTTACTTGGATCAACTTTTTCCGAACTCAATGGACGCATCGTGTTACTAGGAGTAAAGCAAACGTCTAATGGTGGATGATAGGCGTCACGACGTGGTACAAGGCCTCCACCATCAATCTCTGCCACTTGAACACAGCCAATGCTATCTGACACCAACACTACATCCAACTTACTTCCATGCGCATTCATCACCTCATTCCTCTCAATCAGACCACAAAAACTTAAAAAGTAACAATAGTAACTTAAAATATCATTTGATGTACGATTATCGTTTAAATTCAAATCACCAACAATAATCACTGCACTTTTTAATGAATCTATGATAGATTCCACTTTTTGAAACCAACTCATATATATTTCGTCTGATGCCCTTGGATGGATATACACAACGCAAACATAGAAGGTAGAATCGTTTGCTGTGAGACAAGCCCACAATAGACAAGCCATCTAATCTCTTCAACACCCTTGGTTGACTGGTAGAGAATACCTAAGGCATTAAGTCCGCCTTTGTACCTTTTTTGTGTATGAAAAGTTAAAATAAATAATAAATAAATAAGTCCAGCTTAATTCACAAAAGTAATCAAAGTGATGCATCGCATGACTCAATATTTCTCGTATACAATTGAAAAAAGTGGATATTTCGTGTCGCAATAAACAAGAAAGCAGATTAAAAGTGACTCGAGGGGAAAAACGCTACTGCCATGTTGTTACGCACGAAGGCCCCGGGGAGAGCCGTCAGCTATACCCATAACGTTTTCTTATCAAGACAACACAGCAACCACGATGCCTATTCCCATCCGTTCCTCGACACGAAACAACTTACTGATGTATACATTCCCTCTTTATTACTATGATCGAGTCAACATGGGGGATAAAACCGTCAATGAAAAACAGCTAAGAGATTTCAGGGTTACAGTGTGTTATCCTTTAAAGAAATTTTTATTTTTTTTTTTTTTTTTTTTTTTTTTTTTTTTTTTTTTTTTTTTTTTTTTTTTTTTTTTTTTAAAAAACGTTGCCCCACACTAAGAATTTCTTCCTGTATCGTGGGTGCGTTTACAAACATAGAAACTCACATACACTAACACCCAGACCCGGAACAACTACTTGCAGATCATACAAATATTTGTTCCGTGCGGGGATCGAACCCGCGACACGTTGCGCAGCAGTCCATCGCTGAGCCACTGCGCCAACCGTGTCGTCAAAATAAAAATAAATAATGTAAGGACAGGAACGATACAATGATAAGTATCGTAAAATTGTGTTGCTATGATTTATTATAAATTTAAGATACGTTAGGCATCTATTATCAGAAAAGATAATTATGTTCTTCGGTTTATATTTTTTGCAGTTGCCGAAATTCAAGCGCAAAATGCGTTCTTGAAGAATAATAACTCTCTTCGGCGAAAAGGAACGTTTTTAGTGTTTACGCACACAAATCGAACTGAATAATAAAACGGAACATGAAATCTCGAATGACTTGTGCCATGAACGACAAGAAAAAATATTTTCTGCTTTCTTTACGCGTGAGCATGGTCTTAAACACAGAACTCGGCTGCTTAACCTCACTTAATCCGCAAGCAAACCATCGGCGAGGGTCGATTTTACACGCGATAAACCTGCAAAAGGATTTTGTCCGGCGTCTGTTGCCCGGGCACTGGCAATATTCGCTGGTAAGACCATAAATCTGTCGGCTATCGGTCGTAATTGGTCGATTTCGTGGACTGACTTTTAACGACTCTCCACTCCAAGCGCTAGGACCCAATGCCTTCGCGTCACAGCTCACACTAGCAAAATTATGTAAATTGAGAACTTTACGAACTAGAAAAGCTAATGAGTTTGAATATTTCAAAGAACAATAAAATGCATGTCTAAGTAGAAATTGTGTAAATAAACTTAGTAATAAAAGGTTAAATTAAGATTCCAACAGATTTAAATACATACTCTGCATTAATTTAACAAAGTTGCGCAGTTTAGTTAAACGACTAAGAACTCGAAATAGTTACTAAAAAAGTATCGTAAGGCTCTAGAAATTGGCCGTATAAACCAACAAAAAATTATTATACAAAAACGTGACCAAGAATAATTTATATTTTTCTACAACAAATTAAAAAGGTAGAGAGTCTAGAGGCTAAAAGACACTGATAATAATAATAATAGGGGTCGGCCAACATTAATAACGAAACGGTTCGCATTGTTCATGTTCGTCCGTCTGTTGTCTGTAGCTTAATTCAGTAAACACTGGACCTATTCGACTGAAAATTGGAGCACATGCGTCAAATTGCCTCGTTTTCCGGCAAAAATATGGAAACTTATAAATAATTTATATTAAATGGAACCCGCAACGTACGATGTGTGCTTGGCGTCCTTTCATATTGCCACACATCAGCTTTATTACGACTTTGATATTCCGTTTCAGACTTAGTGTTGAGTCATGTTATCACGACAGAAGTAAATGCAGTGCATTTGTTAATATTACAGTAGTCCTGTTTGTGCTTAACGAGAACTTGTTTGTAGACCCGTAAAAAAATAGACGGGAAAGTCCTATATAGGTATATTTCTTGTAATACAGGAACTTGAAAAGTCTCAATTACAAGCCGACAACAGCAATAATGACCAATAAGGTTTCGTAGAAAAAACAAACTATATTTTCTTATTTGAGACAGAACTAATTGGATCAGTAATCAAACTGGCTCTCCTGGCTTCTGTCATCTGTCAAATCAAGCATGTATTTGATTGCAGCATCACAAATTCAAGCTTGGTCCAGTTCAACCAGTAGCAGCTTGCTCAACAATTCCTTAATCTCATGACGTTAACTAACTCGACAAGTTGACTATAAAGCCATTTTGTCAAATGGCTTTATAGTCAACTTGTCGAGTTAGTTGACGTTGACACTTGACATGCACTCTCAATTACAACTCAAGATGCCTGAGTGTCATCCTAAAATATACTATAATTTGCAATAGAAAACATAAAATTGGAGAAATAAAATATTCGTGTTTTTATTTAGGTACTCCATTTATGTTTAACCAACATTACGCCTTCAGGCGTCTGCTGCTTTAAATGAAAAAAAACATGGTGTGGAAATTCAGCCCTGTATAATTTTGACGCAAGTAATAATGTTGTGTTCTATAACGGACAAAGGGCAGTCCGTAACTGATACGTAACATGGGTCTGCACCCGCATTCATTTTAAATACGTAATTAAATAACGTCGCATTTTTTATCAGATCAGATACTTTTCGACTAACATATGCATGAATATTTTAATGAACAATGTTTTGATACAACCAATATGTTCGTGACCAGAGGGCTGGCCTATTTTTAGCCCAAAGAATCAGCATTGCCATTCAACGTGGCAATGCTGCCAGCCTTTTGGGCACCTTTCCCATTGACAGCGATGCGGACGAATTCTTTGATGCTCAATGAGCCCCTCCCCTTTATTTTTTTTTCTTTTTAATCTTGTTATATATGTAATTGTACATACATAACGTGTTTTTTTACGTTATTTAGGTATAGGTAGATTAGGATTATGTTATTACATTTAAATATAATTCATTAATGTATCTCGATGTAAATAAACAGAAAACTTTAAAAAACCAATATGTTTTATTCACTCTTAAAGCAGTAAGTGGGACAGGGTTTATTTTTATATGCTTGCTGAATATAAAATCAGGCCTTTACTGTGATGAAAGAACATAAAGGCCATATTTCAGCAGCAAGAACACTCTCACCAAGGCGTATGAATCTTTAATCTATATGAATAATGACTAGAATCTATGGAAAAAATAAACAGTGAAAAAATATATAACCAAAATCTCAGATCAGAAATGGTATCCTACTCAAACATAATTTCATATCGTTGGTAAAATTAATAATACAGCGTGAATCCACAGGATTACGCAGGGTGGCATTTTCGGGCCAGTCGAGTCACGGTCACGAATGAAATGCTGCGGTAAGCCTAGGGGTTCCTAGGCTTACCGCAGCAAGTCAGCGGTTGCTGACTTAGTGTCAAAGACCTCGTTATGAGGACCAATGAATTCACAATTGAAGATCCTAAAGTAAACTAGACTTGGAACTTTTCAAATGGTTTAAAGATTCCAGTATCTCTACCAAGCTCTTAAGATATCGTCGGATGAATTTGCTTTTATAATACTTTAATACAGTTTTGACTCTTTAACGCCGTGAATGGCCAATGAAAAGAATGTTTTAAAAGCCATACTTATTGCTGTTTCCAAATTGAGGTTAACAGATGTAATTAAACGCTTTAAATTTTAAACATTTCCCATAGTTCACTATGGGAAATATTTAAAATTTAAAGCATAAGTATTTCAGCAGTGTATTGCAAAATACCTGAATACCTCCATCTCATTTTTATAATTACAATATTTCATCCGAAACCTTATCAGACGATTAAAAATTAATTATGCTTAATTACATCAGTGGTTACGGCAAGCTATTTATCTCTTAGTACCGAATATTATATTATTAATTATAATTAGCCATCCATAACGAAGTTACAAATCGAATAATCAATTTTTGTGGACAATGAATAATAATAATAATTAATGATCCAGAAAGCGGTACTTTTGGAAACGACGCGTATCGTTCGTTAGAAGTTCCTCTCTGGAGCCCTGACTACCGGTAGCTTGGACCCTGTTCCCGATACCGGTGGACTACTTTTTTATATTTTTAAATGTTTTTTTTTTCAATTTTTATAAAAATATTTAAAAATGAAATCAATAAGGACAAAAATTAAATTAAAAAAATAATAATTTAATAAATAATAATAATTTGTGGTAGTTTTGTATTAAAAGTGCTGTAATTGCCTACAGTGTTTAGATACAATACAGATATAATATTTGTTTAACAATGTACGTTACATTTACCATTTGTTTGAGGTTCCAATTAGGCACAAAAAGGAAATCAATATTAATAATTTAAATCTTAAATTAATATCATTATCGTAAGGAATCTCGAAGGGTTTGGCGGAGGCCTTTGCTCAGTAGTGGGACTAAGACTACTTAAAAAAAGGAAGCTTACGCTTAGTTACCTAGTAATGTCAGTAGGTCCTTAGTAAATCCGTATACTGTTTTTTTTTTTCATAAAAAATAACATTAGTTACACTTAAGTGTAAATCTAAAGTTACCTACCAAAACATGTTGACAGACAAAGGCACTAAAACACTAGGCTATGTTATTTGAACACACGTAATATAAACTGAAAAAAGCTCTCAAGTTTATACAAAAGCTCCGCTATTAACAACGCAAACAAAATAATATTTTGTCGCAGTACTCCTCCATTAAATAGACAGACTTATTCCAATTAGCTTGTAATCGCAGACGCTACAGGGCGGGTCAAGTTTGTTTAGCCGCTTAGGGTGCTTTCAATTTGTGCAATTGTTAAGAGCGCGATAGCGGCACGTCTGAAAGATGATTACCGACATTACCGTCACTTCAGACTATTTTTTCAGCGCGTCTATAGAGCCAAATTCAGCAATAGCGCTGTCGAAGCTCTATGGAAAATGTTATTGAACGTATTTCTACTATTTCCTGGTAAATTTTATAATAACGTGGAATTAATAATTTTATAATTCTAAGGTGTTACCATGAAAGTAGTTTTTTACTGTATTTTATTTTGTTTGTTGTCTTTAATTATTACTTTTAGTCGAAGACCGAGTACAAACAAAGTAAAACACTTAAATAAATAAATTTCTAAGCTAAATGCCCATTCTAACATATTTATTAACACCATCATTGTTTAGTTGGCTAACAATATAAACAGCGAGCAATTAACGACTAACTAATTTACTAGAGAAACGTGACTTGACCTAATAGGAGGCTTCCGGCGCTACGGATTATTGCTCCAATGTTTCCACGGATATATAGACAATTAACTAAGCTCTATTAATCCGGACAACTAACTGTATGTTTGTCAGAGGATCAGGAGAAAATCATTATCTCAGCTTTTGAGATTTTTACTTGTATTTCTCTTTGAAACCTAGAGCAGGCTGCCAAATGAATACAATAATTCTTGTCAAAGGAAGCTAGATATTTTTCGCAACTGCCACGTATCAAGATAAGTAGGTAGGTATCTACTAGGGCAGTGTTACAAAAAGTGTGCTCCGCGGAACCCCTGTGCTCCACAAAGACTCTGTGGGGGCTCCGCGAAATTACTGGTCACAATGAACCAGTATTTTCGCGGAGCCCCCACAGAGGCTTTGAGGAGCCCAGTTTCCTCAAGTACTAATTTTAGATTTGGCGGCATTTGCTTAATCACCTGTCTATGCAGGATACAATGGAACTAAAAGTAGGCGCTTTACTTTTTATGGGCGATACTGCTTCTACGTCTAATAAAATGAAACTTGGACCCTGTGAAACAAGTTTTGCATTTTGCAGAACGGTTTTGATTATTCTAAGGTTCCGTCAAAAATTTCGTTTTCTAGTCGCCAAAAAAGTTTGAGAACCGCAGTACTAGGGTATACAAAAAAAGAAGCAAAGCTTGACTGATTGACCGGTAAGCATTATTAACGAAAACCGCACAAAAACCTACTAACCAAATAAGTAATCATCTGCATCATCATCTCAGCCGAAAGACGTCCACTGCTGGACATTGGCCTCCCCCAAGCGCCGCACCGCCACTTCGGTTCTGTGCTTCCCGCCCCTTCCTAAATAAATAATCCAACTCGGCTAGGCAGCGTTTGGGAAGCTACGCAATATCTTCTCGTCCCACAGACTGCAGTGTCTCAAGACGAAAGTCTTTGACCAGTGCGTGTTGCCAGTGCGGATCTATGGCACTCAAACGTTGTACGAAAAAACCAAATAAATAACCATGCGTTAATCACGCCAAATAAGACACGAATCCATTAATTCTGTTCGAGACGGCTGCCACATCCAGTCTCCGTAACGTCGTGTATGCCCAAAGGACTCCGTGAGACTAATATTCGACACAAAAGTTGGGTACAAAACGCACGAACTCACAAATTAAGAAAACTACAGTACCTACTGGCTACCTAGTATAGCTACTGGCTACTTGCACATCTGCCGAACAAACTAATGGAGTATCTTTAGCCTAATACAAGTACTCAGAAAAGTGTAGACCTTTAAGTAATTGATGGAGCATGACGTAGTCGGTCGCGTGGGTGGCTAAAGGCCTATTCAGATGTAAGCGCATTCGCTGTCGCGTAGTAGCAATTTCTAAAACGACTTTCAACAGGCGACTTCCAATACATTTTTGAGTTTTCCATAATCATTATCGCTGATAGAATTTCACTTTGTCTAAGCCGTCTGGTCAGTCACTGTGGACCAGTATCGCTACTGAGCGCGACAGCGATATCGCATATATCTGAATAGGCCTTAAGTGATGACAAGCGTAGTAGGATATAGGACAATGGACAACCCACCAATCTACATTTATTCGATAAACGTACTTTTCGCCTGATATTTTTGCTTTCGCGGTTACCTATTTACTAAATGATTAGTTATTAAAATAAATGTTATTGCACTAAACCATTATGGCTCAATAATTGTCGAGACATTTTTTTATACCGGGTTCACACGGTTTGATTTTAATTGATCAACTGCTAAGTCGAATGCAATTTGAACCGTCTGAACAGACATTTAGTCAAATTGAAAGTGTTTTTTGTTGATCAACTTTTGTTGTTATCAGCAACTAAATGTTGACTTGACTTATATTAGGTGTGTTCAAATAACCTAACCTAGTGTTTTAGAGGTTTTGTCTGTCAAAAACTAAAATCGACCACCATCGAACCGTGTGGATCCGGTAATTATTTCAACCCGAATCAAATTGATAATAAATACCATATGAATTGATACTGTTTTCATAGTGTTTCCATTACATACACCTACCTCATTGCACGAATGAGTCCCTGTCAGCTAGTTTCATTTATTCATGTGCCATCCTATTAAAACACTTATTTCAATGAGAATAATATAAAAATTTCGAATTCAATCAAGCAATCTGCGTAGCCTTTTCCCAACTATGTTTTACCAGTCTAACCGGATGCAGCTGAATACCAAAAAAACTTTAAAGTAATTATTTTATCGATTTACCTTACTAAAACTCGTAAAATTCATGAATGACTAGGAAATGTTTCTTTAGGTACATCCCAACCAAACCTGAAAAGTCTTGCATTGATGCTTAGTTACCCACTGCTAACCCCACAAATAAAGACAAAGACGTTCATATTAAAGGTTAAATAAAACTTAAATAAAAGGAAAGAAAAAACAAGGGACTCCTTAAATTAATCCTAGCGCTGTTTTCGTCCAGCAGCACCTAAATAAAATATCCATTACCATCTAAATCTAAAGGAAACTTGGAAGGAGGAAGCGATTCCTATAATTCAAAGAGAAGTTAAAGTAAACTATAAAGTAAAAGTAAAAGAAACAAACTAAACTTAGTGTAAAATCTACAGAGAAGTCGTTGAAGCTTTTCATGTGAAACGAACGAGTATCTACTGAACAGTATTTATATCCTACACGTATTTAAGGTAATGAAACGAAACTGCCATATGTTCAAAGAAAATTAGAAGCTCGCAAAAATCACAATTATTTCATTAGTTTTTTCTTCCCAACCCAGTAACTGGGTTGTGAAGATCAGATAGGCAGTCGCTCCATGTAATATACTGGTATTCAGCTGTATCCGGTTAGACTGGAAGTCGACCCCATAGATATCCTCCGTGGTCGACCCCAACATAATTGGGAAAAGGCTCGCATCCATAAGGTTCTAAATAAGCTTCAGTATAATACTGTGTATTAGAATTAACAATCAAAAAACTTTTCAGTGGTATGACTGTTCCCAACACTGTATAAAAGTAATTTATCTTAATATTAAGCCAAGTATACGAAAGTACCTAAACTCAACAATATAATTAAACATTTGGCAAAACATTAAAATTCATACTTCGCACTCGGAAACGGAACGCAAGGAATGCGACAAATCGCAAAATTTATCGTCGCACCGTTTGAAAATACCATTTAATTAATTAAAACATCGTATTTCATAGAAGCGTAAATTAATTAATTATTTACGAGTGTTTTCTGTTATGTTCTCGAAAATGTTAATAGGTTCTTATTTTCTTAAAAATGTTATTAGGTTCTGTTTTATAATTATTTGGACAATGTTTTTAATTTATTGTTATAACATCTTCTAAAACTGATTTGATTTTTATAATCATCTTTGCCCGCGGCTTCGCCCGCGTGGAAGTCGGAATTATCCCTCGGGAACGTACTATCAGGATAAAAAGTATCCTATATCCTAACCCAGGTTATCGAAATCCTTTCAGTGGTTTAGGCGTGAAACTGTAACATACACACAGACATAGTTACTTTAGAATTTATAATATTATATACTAGCTTCCACCCGCGGCTTCGGCCGCACGGTATGTCGATAAAAAGTAGCCTATGTCCTTCCCCAGGGTGCCATCTATCTCCTTGCCAAGTTTTGTCCAAATCGTTCAGTGGTTTAGGCGTGACAAGGTAACATACAGACAGACAGAGTTACTTTCGAATTTATAATATTAGTGTGCAAGCCTTTTTTATGATAATTTACTTTTATATCTTTGTCTATGTTACTTTTATATGTTTGTCTATTTTTCCTTGTTTTGATTGACACATTATACTTTTGTTTTCTACCAGAACCAGCGCCTTTTTCCTTTTCCTTATATATAAAAGTACTCTGTGTATTTACGACATCAATATTTGGTCCTATCTTTGGAAAATGGTAGAAACACGTTCTAAACGTAAAAAAGTGGACGCGCTGTGTGCAGGAGACGGCACCCAAGTTACGGAGAGGGAGACTGCCCGGCCCGCGCAGCAGAGCGCGGACCTGCCCCCTCACGCCGCGGCTCCGGCGCCTTCCCGCCCGGCCAGTGCCGCAACATCGCGCTCTTCCGCCACCATCGTGGCGCGTCAGTTGGCAGCACAAGCGCAGCACGCGCGCCACCTGGCTGATTTAGAGGCTGATTCAGAGCGCCAAGCTGTAGAGCGAGAGCGCCAAGCTCTAGAGCGAGAGCGACAGGTCGCTAAGCTCCAACTACAAGCTAAGCTCGCCGCCATAGAGGCGGAAGCCAGCCAGCGCGGCAGCCACAGCATGCGCAGCCGTGCTAGTGTTCAAGATTGGGTGCAAAATGTAGTGCCTAATCCCGATAATCCCGATGAACGAGATTTTTTAAGTGCCAACCCACCTTTCAGGTACGACAACCCAACCCAGAGTGGGACACCGGGTATGAGAGCGTCCCACGGCCAAGACGCTGTGACACACGCTCTCAACCAGGAGCGTACTGAAGACGGAGGAGTGACCCGCTTAATCAACTCGCTCGGTATATTAATTAATAAAGCTAACAAGCAAACTACTTCGAAGACAGACTTGCCTACGTTCGACGGCAAGTCCTATTTAGATTGGCTAGCTTTAAAACGTGCGTATGGAAATACAGGTCAAAGTTTTTCGGCAACGGATAATTTAACTAGGCTATCGTGCGCCCTACGCGGAGCGGCTCGCGACGCAGTGGCGGGCCTGCTGGCGGCGGCGCGCGCCCCCAGCGTGGTTCTCGCTGCGCTCGACGCGCGCTACGGCCGCCCCGAGCTCGTCGTGATGCATGAAGTGTCTGTGATACGTGCGCTGCCTAAGGTAAGCTGCGATAGCAAAGACCTCGTAATTTTTTCCAGCCGTGTTCGAAACTGTGTGGAAGTAATCCGCCTGTTAAATCAGCCGGACCACTTACGCTCGCCCGAGCTGTTTCAGTCACTGTGGAGCAAGCTGCCACCACTATTGCGACCACGGTGGCTGGATTATGCTCATTTATGCGATAGCAGCTTGTCTAAAATCGAAATGTTTGCCGATTTCGTCTCGCGTGAAGCTGACTTACAGTGTAGGTTTGGCGGCGCTACTGACTGCACGTTGCCTACCGTAGCCCGCCCTAACACTGATACCAGAGGCTTCAGGGATAGGGTGAATGTCGTAGCTGAAATTCATAAAGAATCTACAAATAATATTTGTCCGTTGTGTCAACAAAATCATGAATTGAAGTTTTGTGATAGGTTTGTCAAAATGACATTAAATGATCGTTGGCAATTTATTAAGAAAAATAAAATATGTCATAGATGTTTAAAAAAAGGTTGGCACAAAAATAAAACTTCCTGTGTTAAAAAAGTCTGTACCGTAGAAGGTTGTGACATGCGTCATCATGCTTTGTTGCACGGCTCAAAATTTGAGCGTGCAGTCACCGCGCACGTCGACGTGGAAGACGACGCTGAACCCAAGCCATCGACGTCCAGCGCGGCCGCGCCCTCGTCGTGCAACACGCCGCAGCCGTGCGGCGCGCCCGCAGCCTCCCACGAGACCGGCGTGCCATCGTCTGACGATTCGGATCACGAAGTCTTGGCTCATGCATCCTCCTTGTCAGGTGCGGAACCTTCTGTTCGGCCGTTGTTGAAAATAGTTCCCGTGATCGTGTCGGGACCTTCTAGTAGTGTTGATACGTACGCTTTGTTGGACGACGGTTCCACAGGTACCTTCATAGATTCTAAGCTGGCGGCTCAAATTGGTTGCAAGGGCCAAGAGAAACGCATTCATTTAGATTGTGTAGGTGGTCTAGGAATGGATGTGAACATTCAATACGTCGATTTCAATATAAAAGGCCGTCATTCCAACGAAATTCATTGCGTTAAGCGAGCCAGGTCCATGAGCGGTTTGAGCGCTGCGCGACAGCGCGCGCATCTTGAGAGCGTGCGTAAGTATCCATACCTGGCAGACATTGTTAATGAATTTTGTTATGAAGACGTTAAGCCCATGCTGATTATAGGCATCGACAACTGGCACTTATCTCTCGCTAAAGCTACGCGCAAAGGAACTAAGACACAACCCGTAGCTATTTTAACTGCTTTAGGCTGGGTTTTATACGGTTTCGGTTGCAGCAAAACTAAACTGGTCGACGTTGTCAACCACGCCATGGCTAGCGAACCTGATGTAGCGAACGATCGTTTGATTCTGGAAAGTCTTATTAGGGAACAGTTTAAAATTGATTCAATCGGCATCTCAAAACAGGAAGCTCGCAGTGCCGACGACGAACGCGCCGTGCAAGTTCTCGAGCGCACCGCGCGCCGTCTTCCCGGTGGCCGTTTTGAAGTAGGCTTGTTGTGGAAGACTGATAAGCTGGATATTCCAGACAGTTACAAGTTAGCTCTTTCTAGGTTCCTTAGTTTAGAAAAAAAGATGGTGAGAGATCCTGACTACGCTGAACGCTACCGGCGGAATATCCATGATATGCTGTCAAAAGGATATGCTGAACCGTGTTTAGCTCCTCCTAACTTGGGGTCTCCGTTGTGGTACCTCCCTCACTTTGGCGTCATTAACGTAAATAAGCCTAAAAAGTTGAGAACGGTACACGACGCAGCCGCCAAGTCCCACGGCGTGTCATTAAATTCGATGTTATTAACTGGCCCAGACCTTTTGCAACCCCTGCTAAGTATTCTGATGCGCTTCCGTGAGGGTAAAGTCGCTCTAACAGCTGATATTCGTGAAATGTTCCCTCAAATTAAAGTAATTGCAAAAGACAGGGACGCTCAAAGATTTCTGTGGCGCGACAATCCTAACGAGCCCATACATACATACCGTATGTCATCCATGATTTTCGGAGCTGCATCTAGTCCCTTTACTGCAATACATATAAAAAACAAAAATGCATTAGAGTGGCAGGATACATACCCCGATGCAGCTCGAGTGATTGTACACGATCACTACATGGATGACTGTATCACTAGCTTAGATAACGTTCATGAAGCGGCCAAACTGGCTGCGGACATTTATATAGTACATTCTCATGCTGGCTTTGAGATGCGAGGATGGACCTCAAACGACCTCATGGCGCTATCTTTGCTACCCAAAAAATCCTTGTTAGAGCCACCCATGGCGAAAGACGTAGATTTAGGTCATTTGGCTACGCATGTGCGCACGCTTGGCCTTATCTGGCAACCCGCCCGTGACGTAATTGGTTTTAACACGGGAGTCCATAAGGGTGTGTTGCCACAGAAGCTCACCAAGCGAGAGGTATTAGCCCATGTCATGCGAGTCTATGATCCTCTTGGAATCATTGCTCCAATCGTTGTTCGAGGCCGCATCTTGTTTCAAAATGCTTGGCGTAAGGGTTTGGAGTGGGATGAGAAGCTCTCTCAAGGTGACACCGCTGTGTGGAGATCCTGGTTTCAGGATTTATCCTCTGTTTCTAATTTACGAATTCCGCGTCGTTATAACTTAGGTGATTTAGAGCTAGCAAGCTGTGAACTTCATGTGTTTTCTGACGCCAGTGAGTCCGCCTTTGCCGCTGTCGCTTATTGGCGTTTTCTGTACGCTAACGGTGACGTTAGACTCTCGCTTATCTGCAGCAAAGCTCGCGTGTCACCCCTTAAGCCTGTCTCAATTCCCCGTTTAGAGCTCCAAGGTGCTCTGATGGCTGCACGTCTTGCTACGTCTATATGCGAAGCCCACCGACTCAAACCGACGAGACGCGTTTTCTGGTGTGACTCAATGACGACCTTAGGTTGGCTTCGCAGTGACGCTCGCACTCTTAAGCCATTTGTTTCTCATAGAGTAGGTGAGATACTGGAGGTCACGGACATCGGTGAGTGGCGTTGGATTCCGAGTGATTCAAACGTGGCAGATGATGCAACTCGGGTCAAACGATTACTGTTAACTCCAGAATCTCGCTGGATTTCAGGTCCTGCCTTTCTGCTCTCCTCGGACTGGCCCACTGAACCCGTGATCGATGTCAGTGGACTAGGCCGTGAAGAATTCAAACATCATGTTCATCTCATCACTGATACTGACTTGCCCGCGCCAATCTCCGCGGATCCGCTGCGTTTCAGCTCCTGGCTGAGAATGGTGCGAGCAACAGCAAAAGCGCATCAATTCATTTCATTAATGCGTATGCGTAGTCTGCAAAGACGAGGCGTTGACGCCAATTTAACTCTTCTTGAAGGAAGTTTATGCTCATTTATTCCCTCTTGCACATCCTCTCCAAATAATCTCAACCTAGCAAAGAGAATAACAGCAAAAGATTTACGCCTGGCCGAAACCCACATCTTACGCCAGTCTCAGCTCGATTCTTTTAAAGAAGATTTCTTGCGGATTAAGAACCAACAACCGTTGCCTCGCAATAGCCGCCTGTTCAAGTTGTCGCCATTTATAGATGATGAAAATCAGTTGCGAATGGCAAGCCGCATTGTTGCTGCCTCAGCCATTACAGACAACACTAAGCGTCCGCTCATTCTGCATGGAAAGCACCCTGCAGTTCGTCTTTTGATCCACAAATATCACCAGAAAGCCGCGCATTCACACCTAGATTTGGTAATGAACGAGCTTCATCAACATTACTGGATTATTGGACTCAGAAACGCTGTCCGATTCGTGGCTCGTACCTGTCAGCTGTGCAAATTGCGCCGTGCTAGACCGTTTCAACCACCTATGGGAAATCTGCCAGAAGCTCGCCTAGCTCATCATCAAAGGGCCTTCTCATTCACCGGTCTAGATTATTTTGGACCCATTCATGTCACGGTTGGCAGAAGCAAGCAGAAGCGCTACGTGGCCCTATTTACATGCTTGGTCGTCCGCGCCGTACATCTGGATGTGGTGCATAGCTTATCGACTGACTCGGCGATCATGTGTCTACGCCGCTTCGTTTCGCTCCGTGGAACCCCTGTGGAGATTTGGACCGACAACGGCACTGCCTTTGTTGGGGCCAGCCGAGAACTGCGAGAGTTGTACGGTGATGCAGTTCAAGATTACGCCGCCAACGAGTCCATAAACTGGCGTTTCATTCCCCCCTCAGCACCATTTATGGGTGGAGCTTGGGAGCGCCTTGTCCGAAGCGTCAAGGGAGCGCTGAAAGTGTCTCTACATGAGCGGAATCCCTCTGATGAGGTACTCAGGACCCTGCTGGCTGAAGCTGAAGCCTTGGTAAATTCGCGGCCATTAACGACGGTTTCATTCGATGCCGATGCCGAAGAAGCTCTAACCCCAGCTCACTTTCTTCTAAACGGATCACCAGGGCGTTCCATCCCAGCCACGCTTCAGGAGTCGGACCTCTCGAGCAGAAGTCATTGGCGGAGGGCACTCAAACTAGCCGATCATTTCTGGCAGCGGTGGGTCCGAGAATACCTGCCTTCTTTGTCACCCAGAAGGGGTGGAGGCACCGCACCTTCAATTGCTGTAGGAGACGTGGTCGTAATTTGGGACTCAAATTTACCGCGTGGTTCATGGCCCAAAGGCCGGGTCGTGAAATTGTTTCCCGGCAGAGATGGAGTAGTGCGGGTGGCCGATGTGGCCACTGGAGCTGGCACGTTCAGAAGACCCCTCCGAAAGCTAATTAAGCAGCCCATTTAATAAAAAAAGGGGAGAATGTGCAAGCCTTTTTTATGATAATTTACTTTTATATCTTTGTCTATGTTACTTTTATATGTTTGTCTATTTTTCCTTGTTTTGATTGACACATTATACTTTTGTTTTCTACCAGAACCAGCGCCTTTTTACCCGACTACGGCGAAGAAAAAAGGAGGGTTATGATTTTGACCGGTATGTATGTATGTATGTATGTATGTATGTATGTATGTATGTATGTATGTATGTATGTATGTATGTATGTTCATCTGTTCCCTCCTATCTTCCAAACCACTTATCACAATTTGACAAATGAGGTATCGTTAGAAGTGTCGTGATTGTCCGCTGGTTATAGGCTATGTGAAGTGACATTAAATTAAAAATGGCGCCCTCTAGAGGACATAAAGTGAGGCACTTAAAAAAAAAATGGTTTAATCGTACCATGTTGGGTATCAAATGAAAGGGCTTAATGAGCACATTTCAAATATATATATATTATAACCCCAAAAGATTTAAAAAAAAATCAAGTAATAAAAACTACAACCCAACTACGACTTAAAAGGTATAAACAAGACACCACAGACAGACAAATTAAAAATCCGGAGTCACACGTAATCTGTTCGATTTATGCCCTAACACGTGTGACTCCGGATTTTTAATTTGTCTGTCTGTGGTGTCTTGTTTATACCTTTTAAGTCGTAGTTGGGTTGTAGTTTTTATTACTTGATTTTTTTCCTTTTCCTTATATATAAAAGTACTCTGTGTATTTACGACATCAATAATTAGTATGGATGGATCTCGTCTCATTCATTCACTAATGATGATTGCGTCATTAGTCCATGTTCCTAAATGAATGATGAATAATTAGGTAGGTGTAGATACCATTTCCTAACCACCACCATACAAAGACACAGTAATATTTCAATTGCTAACATATTGTGGATGCAAAGTTATTCAATTTCAACGAAGCACGCAAGGGATTACAAACCAACCGTCAGAAGCAGTCACTCGATAACAGACGTGCATTTAGAGGTATACTTCAAAGGCAGTCAATGCAAGTCCCCTATGTTCCTAGCTTGTGCACTGGTCCCTTGGCACAGACCGCAATGGACACTGCCCATGCGATTTTAACGTTACGTACGTATGAATACTAGATATTTGAATAGTTAACGTAAAGGTGATTTCCTAGAATTACACACCTAGAATTATACAGCGTGTAAAAATACGTGTTGTTAAAAATCTTACTAAGAGTCTATTTATGTTTTTTTTTTTTGGGAAAAAGAAAAAAAATCATAACCATGACTTCTGTAGAAAATTTGCTAATTTATAATGAAATTGGGGTAATTTTGGTACTAAAAACGTGAATTTGAAATAGTAATAACATTCTTATTTTCACAAAAAAAAACTTATTATTAATGTATTTGCGGTACATAGGAAGCGCCCCGCGAAAGGGGGGCGCCCCTTTCGGATCGGACAGGGTTTTTGTAACATGCTGTTTAAGTATGAACAATTCAGTTTTCTATGCACAACATGTACCTATAGGTTGGCTGTCTTCATTTGAAATAACTACAATAGAGCTGATGGTACTAGATCCTTATTTGAGTTGCCATGTCTTTGAGCAGGAAGGCAGAAAACCGTCATTGATCTACATCCCAAGAAAAGTAAATATTTTCGTTAATCAACGCGCTTGGTTTCTCAGAATTCCATCATTTTCTTGTTTCATGTTCAGTTAATTCATGATAATAATAGATATATGATTAAAAGAAAACATTATAAGATTGTGTATTGTAACTACTCATTAACGTGTAAGGATTCAGCAGTCGAAGGTTTTTTTTTACTTTTAGGAAATAACATTATATAATTAAATATCATGGCAATTTCATAAGTTCGTGTTGTCAGCTTCTTCGTTATCGACATGTATTACGGCTAATAATTAATGTATCTTCTTGTATAGGTCATTACACACGTTACCAATAACGTTATTAGTAACATGTAGACTCGGAAGTTACAGAGACCACCAAAAGTTATTAGGTTGTTGGGTACCTAAATGAAACTGTAATAAATATTTACTCATTTACAAAGCATAGCTTCAAAATGCAGTATATACCCACGTATATATAGTGTGTTCCCACTGCTGGGACACGGGCCTCCTCTCTTTGAGAGGGAGTGGACTGTAAGCTACCACGCGGGTTGGTTGATGTCACATGTCTTCGAATTTTTGGTTCTAGGACATGCCGGTTTCCTCACGCTATTTCCCTTCACAGTTTTGAGAGCAGTGGTGATGAAATTATTAAAGTAAAGCGCCTGTCTAGATTCGAACCCACGACCTACAACTGGTAAGTCGGGGCCGTTACTACTGGGCCACTGCTCTACAGCTCGTATTTAGGTATGTACTTATATATCAAACAAATTAGCACCGAATCATTGTGCATTGGTGTGATGTCCTGTGTACAACAATTTTACCACAACAAGCGACCTATTCCGTTAAAATTCATCAATTATCCGAGTTTGCACAAACAAAGATTGTGCTGTTTTTGTCACATATTAATCTAAATCAAAGCCAACAGCCAAACATAATACGATTAGCGACCACTAAAACACAGCCAGCGACCTATTCAGCCATGCTATTATATTAGTCAGCGACATATCGACGTACAGGGTCATCTAACATTCGTGCCAAACGCACTCGGCCAGTTGTCACCCACTGCTGATGCTACATGTCGAGAGATTTATTCATTTGGACGCCGCGTGACGTCAACAGCCAGCCTGTAATCTATCAACGTTTTAAACGAAACCGCGCTTTCATTTTGTGTTTTGGAAGGGAAATTTTTGATATGGAATTGATTTGGAGAGTCGTTTAAGGTACCTACACGAGTTTATAAAGGAACAAAGTGATGTTTCATGTTTCAGGTACCTACTGATTACTATATAATAACGAAAGGGTTATAAAAATAGGTATTCAAATATTTGTAAAACACTTCTTTAAGTATTTTAATATTTTTAAAAGACCAACATCTACATTCAACGTAGTAAAGTAACTATTTGTTGAAAGCAAAACAAAGACAGAACTTATTCCTTATTCGAATGCATTGGAACATGCATGGACGATGCAAGATAGGACCGACTGAAATGGACCATTCGAATAGACGACACGCCCCTTACTCAGCATAGCGGCATCGGAAGCCTCGAGCGCAATCACCGACGTCCCATAATACCAGCTTGCCAATTCAGATACAAAGGTAATGTCTTCAATATACATGTGCATGTAGTGGCTACATGAGACCAGCAACGGACATAGAAATACCAAGCCTTGGCTGTGTTTGCAACAATATTTTAATAATCTGATGCTCGTTATTTGTAGAGATATGAGACAGGAAACATGTCTCCGAGATCTGTTTTCGACAATAATTTCAATAATTCAAGTTAAATTGCAGAAATATGCTGCAGTTGCTGTTGAAATAAATGGAATCTTGCTCTTCGATGTTAAAGTAAAGGATGCGGAAATTATTTTGAAAAGGAAATCATACAAACATTATTTTAAAATTAAGTCCAGTTTAAGTAAAATTTTACTCTTAAAATTACAAACAACAAAAAGATACATAATCGAACTGAGTTGTTTATAACTCGAGTCAATAAGAAAGGGATGAGTTCCTATTAGCTATAATTCATGGATTATTGTTCGTAAAGGAAAGGAAATTGAATACAAAACTCGATTATCATAAATAATTCCCAATTGAGTTGGCTGGGTTGAAATCAATTGCCTTGATTTGTCTAAGGAGAAGATTAATTTTCATTTATTGAAAATACATATTTATGTAGATTGGGATAAATCAATCTGTATGATTAGGTAATATCAATCAATTTCGTGTGTCGTTTCTTTCTTTATTTTCTTTCTTTCTTTGCTATGGACTCAAGAAGGGCAATATCTTCTGCTTTTTATGACACTCATTGTTTTTACTATTCTCTGCTGCAGTGAAAAATCAAGTAACAAAAACTAAAACCCAACTACGACTTAAAAGGTATAAACAAGACACCACAGACAGACAATTTAAAAATCCGGAGTCACACGTGTTAGGGCATAAATCGAACAGATTACGTGTGACTCCGGCTTTTTAAATTGTCTGTCTGTGGTGTCTTGTTTATACCTTTTAAGTCGTAGTTGGGTTTTAGTTTTTGTTACTTGATTTTTTTTTAAATTCTTTTTGGGTTATAATATATATATTTTTGAAATGTGCTCATTAAGCCCTTTCATTTGATATCCAACATGGTACGATTAAACCATATTTTTTTTTAAGTTCCTCACTTTATGTCCTCTATAGGGCGCCATTTTTAATTTAATGTGACTTCACATAGCCTATAACCAGCGGACAATCACGACGCTTCTAACGATACCTCATTTGTCAAATTGTGATAAGTGGTTTGGAAGATAGGAGGGAACAGATGAACATACATACATACATACATACATACATACATACATACATACATACATACCGGTCAAAATCATAACCCTCCTTTTTTCTTCGCCGTAGTCGGGTAAAAATAACACTCAGGCAAGAAAAGGGTAGGCATAATATTTGGCGAAAATCACACGGCAGATAATGTCAATGTCAATGGTATATTGGCGTGTACTAGCTGATATATGGCAAATAATTTGATTTAATGTTTTGTGTTGCGTAATGTAAATTATTTTGCATACAAATGTATAGAATCAAGTTTTTCCAACTGAACAGACAGCTGTGTTACTAGCGAGTTTTTTGCACCCCATTCGACTCCTTCTTCTTAGCTTTTCATCAAGTGATTTTGTCAGCAGCCATTAAGATTTACAAAACACTTCAAAAGATTTAAAAACAATTTCTTCGATCAACTTCAACCCCACCCACAATAAGAACCGAAATGATTTCACTGAAAACTGCTTAGACGTGCATAGCGGACTAAGTAAGGTAAGTTTCGGACTGGCCCGATGCCAATGTTTGTAAGAAGTTCAGCCCGCGCGGTACAAAGGTACTATAAAGTTTCACAAAACTGTTCGGTGTACCGCCTTTGTGTCTGTAACGCTGACCGCAATTTGGACTTGGAAAGCTGCTACACGTATACTTGGAATTGATAGCGAGGAACGTGTTAACTCTTTTAATTTTTTTAGGTTGGCAACTTAAAACCTTTGTTTTGAAGGAATTAGAACTGTTTTCTATAAGCGGGCCCGTCAAATCGGAACGTTGTACTAATTAATAAACTCAACACAAATTCTCACCTACTCACAGCCACGGTTTCCTTAGGAACATTTTGCGATTTTGATTATGTCATTCCCTCAATAAATGACAATCCACCTTCCAACATCGTAACTAATATTATAAATGCGAAAGTGAGTTTGCTTGTTAGGTACGCTTTGACGCTAAAACGGCTGAATGAATTTAGATGCAATTTGGCATATGGATAGACCATTACCAGCACCCTAATGGCGTAACACACGATCAATCATAATCTGAATCATTTTGAAGGATACAGCTAATCTATTGCTTCATATGTTCGAAAAATTTATTTGTCTGCTCAACAATGTAAATAACGCAATGAATGTTTTTGAACTGTTAAAATGAAACAGATTGTGATTGTTCGTGTGTTACGCAATTAGGGTGCTGGAGAAGATATTGGCTTTTTTATCCTGGATCATAGACGAAGTCGCGGGCTAGTCTTTTATATAATAGAAGCCTACTTTTCAATCAAAGCGTATTGAGTGACATGACACTCTTCGATCCGCAAGTTTATGGCTCCCATAGGAACGATAAACAGTACATAGAAATCGACTAGGAAGAGGAAACACGTAAAACATATCGAATCTGGGAGTACGTGAACATAAACGACGTAGAATCTTCGAGAAAATTCTCGAACTTATAAAGATCACGATCGATGCTCTCTTGAGCGATAAGAAAATGATGAATGGATGATCGAGGTAATATGAACGTTATCTTACATGACGTGAATTTCAACCGGTGTCGAGAATAGCACAAAATTGTTTGCAGGAAAAATCGCTGTGGGAGGTAGCATATGACTCGGCGACTACTCCCTGCGGACACCAAACAAGTGTAATCGAAGTGACTCAAACTTTTGTTCTCGAACCCCCGGGACATAAAACTTCCTATTAAATGGATTAGTTCCTTGCGTCGAGGGCGACACATTTTTTTTAGAAAACCTTCCGGTTGTTCACACTGACGTCTTCAACTTTTCTTTACGTTTTCTTTGACTTTAGCCTCTGTATCTTTAATTTCGTTACGAGTGACGAAAAATCCTGTCTTTTTAACTTACTTACAAATACAGGTCAAGTTATTTATGGATCACCCTTGACCTTCAAATTGATCTCGAACAGTAGACGAACATCCGGTAGACATAAGTAGTATTTGTAGATACTTTCATGTTTATTTATGTTCCGACATTTTCGCTAAAGTAATGACAAAATCGCTGATGAATGAGCTCGTGGTTAACTAATAACAGTCGCACGGGTGTGTTCATGAGGTTAAGCTACCCTTGCCGGGGTTGGTCCGTGGATGACCATCTTTACGTACTGAGACTCCTCCGTGCCTCGGAAAGCACGTTAAGCCGTTGGTCCCGGCTGTCAAATGTGAATCTTTGACAGTCGTTACGGGTCGTCAAAAGCCCGAAAGTCTGACAACCAGTCTTATCAAGGGGTATCGTATTACCCAGTTACTGAGTTGTGGAGGTCCGATAGGCAGTCGCTCCATGTAAAATACTGGTATTCAGCTGCATCCGGTTACACTGGAAGCCGACCCCAACATAGTTGGGAAAAGGCTAGGCAGATAGGATGAATGACAAAACATAATAGACAAAACGGATGGAAACATATAACTAGGACGATGAACTGCGCTAACTTACCCTGTGTCAAGGTTCATCCATATCAAATGAAACTATATTCTAGGGGAGTTCCTTTGATTGTATTTACTCTTGATATTTATGTAACTTTCTGTGTCCATAACGTGTAGAGAATATTATACGATGAAGTGATAGAGTTCAAGGATGAGGTATTTATAGGCATTTTATAGGCATCATAGGCTATTGTTTATTTGAGTGAATTTTCATAGGATTGAGCATTTAGCCTACTAATTTCATAATCCACAAACGGACAAGTGTGTATCAGCTGCCTAGGCTTTTCCCAAATATGTTGTGGTCGGCTTCCAGTCTAACCGAATGCAGCTAGTATAGTAGTATTACATACACATACATACTAGTATTTTACATAGAGCGACTGCCTATCTGAACTCCACAACCCTGTTACTGGGTAATACGATACCCCAGGTAACGACTGTCAAAGATCTACAAATAATAGCCGGGATCAAAGCCTTAACATACTTTCCGAGCTACAGACGGGTTTTGGAATGAAACGATAGTCACCCATCCACGGACCAACCGCGGCAAGCGTAGCCCCCCATTACATTACCCCATTACTTAGGACAAGTGTGTCTGTGTATTTTATACACCCACTGCGAAATAATTTTTTTACACCCACTGCGAAATAAAATTGTACCTCACTCGCTCCGTAGTTCCTTTTCTCGTCCTCCCAAAATTAAACAGAAATTAATTACGTCCCATTCATTAAAACAGCTCAGATATTAAATTATGAGCCAAATATTATCACGAAGACACGAACATGCATTGCACAGATTACGGCAGAAAATGTCTAAGATTTTAATAGCTTCGTCATGAGAATAATGAAGGGAATGAATATTAATTCGAAGAGACTTGAACGGCAATTCATCTTTGCATTTTGCCTACCATCACTGAAGGGTGCTTCGGAACGGTTATATATGTATTATGTGATATGTGTGTCGCTTCCGCTTAATATAATGTGATTGGTTACGTACATTGTCGTGTACAGGGTCTTGTCAATATTGTTAGGAAGGCACGTTTCTCGTATATTTTATTATATATCGGTATATAAGGTGGTACCATCACGCGTAGCATGACTACCGTAGGTGAAAACGGGCATTAGTCATTAGCATGACCATCGTAGAAACGGGTTTTGTCGACGGAAGAGTAGACAAAATGACAGATAAACAATCGCAATCTGTCATTTTGTATATTCTTCCGTCGAGAAAACCCGTTTTTACGGTGGTCATGCTAATGATTAATGCCCGTTTTCACTGACATCCCCTAAGTTTAGGGATCCATAAGCATGGTTATAGGGAACTGTTACAGGGTGGTTTCTGTTCTAACAGCCCCCTAACCATGCTTACGGGATCCCTTAAACTTAGGGAATGTCGGTGAAAACGGGCAGTAGAGTTTTGGTTGTAGATACTCTAGTGAAACTGTTTAATTAAATCTATAGATAGAGAGAGAACTCAAGTGATAAGATTTATTTTCATTTACACTAATATAATAATTATGTTTGAATAGAATATATTATAATCTGTCCAAACCATCCTACAACATTTTGTTTGTAGCAATTTAACGATTGACGATAAATTCAGATTCGATCGATAATCCTAACTAAATATTTTGAGATTTATTTGTTTGTTTGTTACGCTTTCACGCTAAACTGGCTGAACGGATTTGGATGAAATTTGGCACATGAGTAGACCATGACCTGTGTTAGGTCATAGAATACTTTTTATCTCGATATTCCCACGCGATCGAGATTTATGCGGGTGAAACCGTGAGGCGCAGCTAGTAATCAATAAAGGACCAACTTGTAACATCGTCTAATCTAATCAAAAGAGACAAATACCTGTCAAAGCTTCAATAGGTTTCGAGGAAATGTTGAAATGAAACAATTATATTAAACTAAACCTCTTACCGTAACCGCCAATTAGTGCCGATCTTACCATAGAGTTGTAATATATTCCTATTTATAGCACGAGAAAATCCAGAGAAAGCCTATTGTCTTAGGTAACGAATGCGATACGATGCGATATGATGAAACAAGAAAACATTTCCGCCTATTCTTAAACGTGGTTGCGTCTCGCTGTGCCCTGTAGGTTACCTTGAATACGTAAGTAGGTATGCGTAGACCAGGGCAATGATTTCAAACAAAAATATTATCTTGTTTCATGTTAGTTAAAGATTTTTTTAACTTTTATTGATGACAAAAATAATTTAAAGATTTTTTGAAATTCAGCTTCTTGCCCTTATTCCAAATATGCGGGTCAGATTCTAGTCTTACAAGATATGACTCAATTTCAATATTTTACATGGACTGACTACCGTCTAAACTCCACAACCCAATTACCAGCTAAAACCGATATTTTGAGGTTAGACTAACTTAGGTGCTGTCTGAGATTCATGATGAATTATTGGGACTTGAGTCAGCTTAAGAGACCTAGAAAATCATTTAACTATATTTCTGTATTTGAATTCAGTTCGGAAACGGATGTATTTTGGGTTTGATGCAGTGCCGGTACGTTGAGACGTCAGCTTGTTGAGATGGGCTGACGTTATTACGGAAATGTACGAATACTGGAGCCTGGGAGGAAGCTACGTGCAGTGAAGTTAAGTCGAAATGTTATAAAGACTTAGTTTTGAATGTTTAGTTGAAGAGACAAACTTAGTCACTAAAATCGTCAACACGGGCTTCCGCGAACATCTGCGAAGCGCATAATATAATGACAGTGGCTTTTTCTACTATGAATTGTATAAAAACTTTTTGTATACTTAAATTGTATATTGTTTTACCTCCAGCACTTCATTGTCAGAACGTTAAGATAGATTAAACAGATGCCGTGGCCTACATGAGCCGATCATAAAACGCCCAACTGCCCCAATTATTCCAGTGTTGCTTGCTGCATCTGGATGTAAGTAAAAAATTAGGACCTGAAAACTGCTTTCAGTTGTAACTAGCCTATACAAGTGTAGATTCACGTACAAAAATCCAGGCTTTCGTTAGCTACAGTGAGGTCATACATAATAAACGAGAGCCAGCCGGCCGGCAATGAGTAATGGTCGGAATAAATCCTAATTCCGTGCATTACATCAGTACGGCTGTAACGGTTCATGATAATACAGATTTATGATCTTACACTCTAAATTGTTTACAGCCCTTATTTAACTATGATGTTATAAAATTCCAATATTATGGGTATTTAAATTATGGTGTTAGGAATACATTAGTGTTAACTAATCAGCCACCTTGTTGCAGTCCACTCGGGTCTTCCAAATTAAAACGGTAGGACAAAGATCTTTTGGCTTGTGGCCAAAATCAGAACTAACGCCGCCATCTTCTTTGTCTCTGTGAGAATTTCAAAAATGTTTACAACAACGCCCCCCTGTCAATGTCATTCTGGCGCCAAAAGATCCTTTTAGAGTACCTACATTTCATCAAATAGTTCCCATCCCGTAATGTTGGTTCCATGTTGGACCAATACGAATATGCTACGCCGCTACATGGCCTACGTAATAGATCTGTTTTTTTTTAATATAACACCTGAATTAAAAAAAAAACAATGTATAATTTACACATATCGTACAAAAGTTAGACTGCGTTTCATCAAATAGATCCTTTGCCGTAATGTTGGCTCCACTGTTAAATTTTAACAACGGACCTATTAGGTAGCGATATATCGGCATAGCGTATCCGTATTGGTCCTACAACACTGGAGCCAACATTACGGCATAGGAACTATTTGATGAAACGCACTCTAAGCGTCTAAGTTAAGTTAAACTTCAATCGGTAGCAACTTTTATAAAGTTCATACAAATGTGAGTATATTGATCTTTAGAATTAAACGCCACGAAAGCATTTTAAGCATTCAAAATCTTGATAATCTTAAAGACTTTCTTATAACGTTCAACCATTGATCACTTTATAATTCTAGTTAGTTTATTTTCCAGCAATTTACTTTATGAGTGGCTACTAGTTCGAACTATAGATACTTTCTCAGACAGATCTAACGTTAAGATCCTTCCAACAGTTAGTCAGGGACTCTTTGACATAACTTTGAAGTTCCAAAGTCCCAATACAAAGATAACTTAATACTTATTAAATTCGCAACTTAAACCATGTTCCCGATTGTAAGATTATTAAATTCCATTAGTTTACAAGTTTTGCGGCCTCAGAAGTTAGTTATTATAAAACTAATCTCCTTTAGTTTTGAACAGATAATTCTACGTAGGTAGTTGTGGTAGAGTCACCAAGACTTTAACATATTGATTTGATGGAGCAATATCAAATATTAAATAAGAAGTTAGGTACTAAGGCCAAGATTTATACGTACTTTGGCTAAGTGTTAATCTTGTTAGTGTCACACAACTGTCAAACTACAAGTGCAAGATAGAGACAAAATCTCAGCCCGAGAAATTAAATGTAATAAATCGTCAATCGACAGAGTGTAAAAAACATTGTTCCCTATTTGGAACAATTACATACTTAGGTAAGCTATTTATCTACCACTAAGGTAAGGTAAGGTAGCACACACTTGGGTAAGGTAAGGTAGCTGATGTGAATGTTCGAATCGTATAGATAATATACAACTAATTTACATATTGAAAAGGAGATTAATTCCTGGAAACCTACACCGTATCCCTCGTTTACAATTTTGTCCCATATAAATGACAACGAGTATACATAACCATTGTTATCTCGACCAATTTTTGTCAATCCCAATCGCCAAACATCACGTTTCAACCCTAAAGTCATGCAAATGAATGAACCCTACCGTACATGTCTCGCGTCCAATAATAATAAAATCCAACCCAACACCAGATACTATATTTTTATGACTAGTTTCACTACCCAGCCAGCTTTGCCCTAATTAACTCTTCAGGAAAATATATTATTTAATTTTTCTTCGTAATGTCATTTTTTTAAAGTTGCCAGCATACCGTTGACCGGGGCACAGCGCTGCACCATTCATATTCGTTAGTTCTCGCTGACTGCAAGTGACAGCGTCATTTATTGTTCTTTTTTTCACGTCCGTCAGACGGTAGTGGAACGCTCTAAATATAACCCACTAAAACCCTACGTGAAAAACTTTAATGTAGCTCTCTAACGCCCAGGAAGTGCTCGGAGCAATTGCAAGTGAAAATGTCCTGGTTTTTGTACATTTTGGTGTCGTGTAGCGAGAGCAAATAAATCCTTAATACCAGTATGTTGATAACATTATAAATATTTGCTTTTCTCTTCGGTTTATGTAAATTGATCAGTTTATAACGTCACTATATTCAAGCGGTCGTATTATCTCAGACACCACACGCCGTTCTACAAGAATCTCATTATCTTTTAAGAGTAGAAGTTCTTTTAAAGCTCAGATTAAATTACGCTGCACTTCTTTAAATAATTACGTCTATTAAAATGAAAATGAAAGATGAAAACACAAAGACGCTTTTAACTCTAACTACTTTATACACGTGACTTTGTTCAGAAGCTTGTATTTTCATACGACGCACAAACTTGTAAATTTCAAACTACTGACGTTCTTGAATAACCGCATTTATTGGATCGTGTACTCTAGCATCAAACAACTATCCGGACATGTCCTTAAACACCATCCAAACTTTTGCCTTTCAAGTTTATCGATCACAACTTTATCAATAGTCGGTCTGCTCTAGAGGTAGACCAACCGGTAGTTACAAGATTTACAACAGAAGTTAACGTTGAATACCGATACAACGACGATGTATACATAGTTCCATCCACGAAGACGCGCCCGACTCCCGCTCCGCTCCATACTAAAGTACAGTTTACAGTACAGTAATCGCGGAGTGGGGCGAGTCTTCGTGGATGGCACTATCTGTGCCTACATATAAATACAGGAAATCAAACAAATTCACTATTATATACCTAAATTCTAACATCGTGAGTTAAATCAAAACTTATTTAGATAATCGACCTAAATATTATTTTCCAAACTTTTAACACAAGTTTTATTTCAAAAAGTAAAATATTTTCTGTATTACTTTATTTTCTTCTAAACGAACTAACCCACTGTTTTTATCCAATTAGGTACACCGATTACGACGAGAAAGTAGGCACTGGTTGGTTCCAATTTCAACCCTATTCTCCCTTTTTTAATGCCCAGACACAAACAAAATTCCGGGTTTTATTAAGAACAATAATTTAACATTTGCACAAAAAATATAAGATTTATGAATCACTTCGGGTAGACGTAATTCATAAACATCTGTCGGAGCAATAAAGCTTTAACGATGGCAAGACTTGCTGGCCCTACCGTTGTGCCATATATGAGACAACACTGCGTTATAGTTATTAATATCAAACAGAACCTTCTGGACAGTATTTCATAAAAACTTCGTTTATTTATCGGCTAAAATTATTTTAGGGACATTCTTCTAGTTACTTTTACTATGCTTATGTACAAAAAAGAATACTATGTACGTGAAAGTAAATAAAACCGTCTACACAGAAGCAAACACTAAAGCTAGAATCCCTTAGGCCGCTTTAGAGCCGGCGCCCACTGGTGGCACGACACGGTAAGGGTTTTTTATGCGACGAATAGAGATGTAACTTAATACTATGACAATAAAATTGAAATTTTAACGGCAACGATGCATCGGTATCCTTAGGCATGTCGCGACGTTCTTAGGCATCACCATTGAATTTCCAACTTTATTGTAATACACTTATGTTATATGTAGGTACCTATCAGGGCCGCAGCTACCGTACAACCCGATTCCTATCGGCTTCCTCTGGAATTCGAAACAAAACCACTCTATCGTCATTGAAAAATGACACAGTCAGTAGTGTTTAAAATGCCTTTTAAGTAATCACACTATAGGTATTTAATACACCATATAATTAAAACTATACAAAACGCCTACATTCAATGTTTTGTCTTTGTTGTCTCCCAACAGCAAAAAAAAATTCTCTAAAATAACTCGGCGGCGCGGCTGGCTTATCGCTCCTTCAAAAATCAAGGCGTCATGACGTCACTTCGGTCACGTGACACCCCGGTTTTATACGCTTCGAGCAAGCCGGTCAAATACGAGTTATTGTACCTAAAGCGATCTAAACTTGCGTTCGCGTGAACGAGATGCCGCGATATCGGTTCGGTAGTTTTCGTTGAATTTCGTAATGCGTTCGGCTCGGAGTTCGGACAGGACGCTATTGTGTGGTTGCTGTTTGACGTAATCGCATTATAATTTGTTTACACTTGCAGTTAATTTGCATTTTGTTCGTATTATTTATTGAATACATTAGTTTATCAGTACGAGAATCGTAGTAGTAGTATTAGTTTGTTGGTATAAAACAGTGATTAAAGTGTTTTGACTTTAGTGAAAGTGTACGTTGTAATTATGTATTTGGGGTAAGTAGATAGTTAATAAGTTGAAATTTCTTAATAGATTTGAAAAGTTATTAGTACTATCAGTAGGATTAGGATGGCGGCAATAATTCGTCAAGGACTTTCTAATTAACTACAATGTCTTTTGGCCCGCGTGCGGCCCGTCTGGTAGCCTATACATTGTTGTTTAGGATTATTTTCTTTGTGAGGAAACATGCTTTCCAAGGTTAAGTTTTGAAATTAAGAAACACATAATTAGGCCGTGCTCGCTCAGATATAAGTATAAATTACAAACGACGTGATAGTTTTTTCAAACATTCTAATGTTTCCCTTTACGATAAATATGAATAGCTGACTGGCAGTTGTAAATAAAATAAAATGTATTGTTTCCCTTGTTCACTTTTCTCAGATTCTAGTAGTTTATGTAATAAAGGGGTTTTTACATTCATAATCTGACGATTTTTCGCTAATTCGTTTGAAGCTCTACACCCGCGCGGCCAATTCCCTATAGTGGCCGTGAGCGAAAACTCTGAATTGTAAAATGCCACACCCTAAAAATTTCTCGTTAAACGCGCCCTCTGTTTAATAATTTGTGAATTTTTTGAATGGAGATATCTCGTTCTTGTACTGACAAAATGCATTGCTTTTCTGATATTTTCGTTAGATGGCGTTGCGCTATTAGGAGCGTAGGAGCTTAGTATAGATCTGCGGTAGTGCGGTTGAAATCACTTGTTGAACTGTGTGAGTGTGCGTGGTTTGTGAAAGCGGGCTTTTTGAATGTGAGTTTATAAATAAGTTTGAGAAAAGTACATCAAAATAGGAATTTAATGAAACGGTTTATTGACACCGTTCTTTTGTTAGGTAAACAAACAAGAAGTAGGTTTTCGCGGCCACAAGGAAGGTCCGAAGTGACATCATAACAAGTATTATTAACCGACTTCTTCAAAAAGGAGGAGGTTCTCAATTCGTCAGTAAAGTTTTTTTTTTTTTTTTTTTTTTCTTTTTTTTTTGCTCCGGGTTCCCACCCCCGAAAAATCACCCTTCGCCACTAGTACCTATTTATTTGCAACGCATAAAAAACCCTTGTGCCGTGCCACAAGTGGGCGCCGGCCCTAAAGCGGCATAAGGGACTCTAGATTTAGTGTTTTCTACTGTGTAGACGATTTTATTTACTTTCACGTGCATATAGTGTCCTAGTGTCTTTTTGTACCTAATCGTAGTAAAAGTAACGTAGATAGGTATGCCTTGCCATGCGGTGCTGCTACTGGGCGCCGTCCCTTAGAGTCGCTATGTAACCTAAGGTCTCCCTTATCTAACACTGTGCATTGTTCTTTTATTCCCAGATACCTACATAAAAACAAAAAGATAAAACACATATTGTTCAAGAGCGTCAGCCGTAACTTTAAGTGGCATTATTCATGTATTATGCTAACGATGACCTTAAAAGACTTTTTCATTAACATTCGTTTTTTATTTTTTTACTCTAGCATATTATAATTGTTTTTATACAAAGTAAGGTGACCTCAAGTAAAGCTAGACTTAGGCTGGGCTACATGATGTAGGTCTGTGTAAAGTGGTGTAAACATGGTTTGGTCTTTTATCTCTATACAAAAAAGGTACGCAAAAAGAATCATCAATCATTCATAATTTTATTAGCGGAGTAATCGCGTATCATACACTCAAAAAAAAAAGAACATACATACGAATTGAGAACCTCCTCCTTTTTGAAGAAGTCGGTTAAAAAGGTTAGACAGAGGCACATAATTATTAGTTTAAGTTATCTACGTTATGTATGTGAATTCTAAAGGAAGAAACTTCTGACAGCATATACTCGATTATTTTTTTCTTAGGTGATTTTTATAAAGGCTCCCGCAGCCAGAGGTGACGCGACGGTGCGACGCGATTCTGGTAGAACAATTTCCGCGAAGTTTTCATAGGAGTTGTTCTATTAGAGTCGCTTCGGGTTTGTCTGCGGTAAGTCGCGGCGTCAATAAAAATCCTAAGTTCCGATATTTCAAACTCACCGAGAATTACTCCCGGGACATTGAAGCCAGTCATTGATTAATTACTTCGGTGTGTAATCTCAAAGCTCTACTTTTAATTGGAGTTTGTTTCAAAAACTCCCGACTTCAGAGGAACTAAAAAAAATAAACTTTTTAATTTCTACAAAAGGCACCCTTCGTGGTTCAGTACAAAGAATTTTACACTCGGAAAAGTTCGTATTTAAAAAATAGAGATGGGGTCCATTTAATGGAATGTGGAGGTTTGGTTCACATTGGTATGACCTTTGAAAAGTCTTTGTTACGGTAGTGCTTTAAAAGTAACGATCCTAGGGTTGGGAGGCACGTGTGTTTTATGACTAAATATAAAAACACCTTCCCACTGTAACTGAACGATACATTTACGATCTGAGCTCACATTTGTATTGGACAAACTTTATATGAAACTCTGAGTAAGCAAGTCTTTATTTGAATCAATAAAATGGAGTTATTCTTCGTAGTGCTGAAGGAAACTTGTGTTTTCTATTTTCATTGTTGTTTCAAACATGCACAGCGATTTCGTTAACTTGGAACTTGATGCTCGGGGCGAACTTGCACTGTTCACTTTTAATGGTCGACTCAAGATCTCACGGTTACTCACCCCTTTCTATTACGTCTTTGATGATATTTCCCTTTATTGAAAAAGTTATTGTAGTAACAGTCATTTTCAAGTAGTACCTGGGCGCCCGAGCTCTGCTCAGATGAAAATAGAGAAGATCATTTTCCCAGAATGAGACCTAGCTAAATCGATTTTTCGCCGACGTAAACCTATATTTCATCGAAAGAGAGAGAGTATAGTATAGTTTAAAAGTTAAATGAAAGGATTAAATAAATAAAAATTAAAGTTAACTTACAAAGTTAACTTGGAGACCACATATTGATCATATTAAGTGTAAAATATCTCTGTTTTATAATGATAACTCTATACTTATTAGTTTCAATCTTTATTATGAAATCAACTACAAACCATGGCCATTCGCCATGTCCGACCTGGCTAGTCCACAGATACACCTATTTTTGCGGACTGCCACAGATAAAAGCAATAGTGCTGCCAACACGTTCTCCTTTCTTTAATAACAATGCAATAGAAAACATTTTCATTAATTAAGTTCGACAACAACAGAAATTGCTATGCTATACAATCAAAATAGAAATTGGTATGCTATACAAACAAAAATAGAAATTGCTATACAATCAACCAATCAGTTAGTTATCCCTGACTTTATCTCTATTCTTCACAATAATAATCACTTAAGTAACGAGGCTTTACTGTCTGTCTTTTTGGTCTGGGTGAATTCATATTTGAACATGGACTTTGCTGGAATTCATCCAGATCATTTTCGACATTTTCAATAGCGGTGTGGGCAAATGTTTGAGCCGGGCTAGAAGTCCCCATCTGTGTGAATAAATCATTATTTTGAGTCCCTACACCATCATTATACTTGGAAGCACATACCTGTTCATTTTGGGAAAGTGAGTTAGATGTATTTGCTGCTTGTTGTGTTAGTGATGTTGCTGGTGCTGGGCTTGACAAAAAACGAGATTCAGTATTCGCTGTAAGGGGTGGTGCCTCATCACCATCACTAGGTGTATACGGCCGAATGTGTACCAAGTCCCGTCTATAGATAGAATCATTTACCTTGACTAAGTACGACCTATCGGTTAACACATCTTGTATGGAGCCAGGTGTCCAGTATTTGTTCACAGATGGCTGCAACTGCACCACCACTGGTTGTCCAATCTGCAGTGTTGTATCTTTTCTGGCCTTTTTATCGTATTGATGTTTAACCCTCTCTTTATTTTTCATTATATCTTTACTTACATTTTGTATCACAGAAGGTTTTAAAAGTATTGGTAACATTGGTATGGTCCCACGAGTACGTCTTGAATATAACCTTTGTACAGGGCTGGTGTTTAGTTTGTTAGGTGTGTTACGCAGACAGAGTAAACCCAACCAAGTGTCTTCTTTGGCTTCATTTGACTTTATTAACAGTTTCTTAGCTATCTTTACCGTCGCTTCAGCTTTTCCATTCCCTTGATGATGATGCGGTGATGATGTGACATGTTTGAAATTCCATTTACTGGAGAACTCAGCAAATTCCTGACAAACGAAATTAGTGCCACCATCTGTACAGACTACTTCTGGAATCCCA
Organism: Lithophane socia; assembly: GCA_947522985.1. NCBI lineage: Eukaryota > Metazoa > Arthropoda > Insecta > Lepidoptera > Noctuidae > Lithophane > Lithophane socia. Next base: position 8,590,742 of record OX383267.1, read on the forward strand.
TGACGTGCAAAATTCCTTTTACAGGTCTCTATGACCGACTTAGCTGACAGATCCTTTAATTTATCCAACTCAAAGAAATCTGAGTAGTGGTCTATGGTGACTAGGTATTTATTTTGTTTGCCATTTTCTGTCATAAAAAACACATCCATAGACACAATTTGAAATGGATATTCTGGGACAGCATGACTCTGCATTGGAAGTTTTTGTTGTGATGGTAAAAATTTAGCACATATGGAACAAGACATGATCAAATCTTTAATGTCTGCAGACATTGAGGGCCAAAATACGGCATCTCTAGCCAATTTCAGAGTATTTTCGACTCCAGAGTGAGCTCTGTGTAGTTTAGAGAGTATCTGAGACCGCATCTTTTCTGGAATAATGATAGCTTGACGCTTCAAAACTAGATTGTCACATACTGTCAATTCATCCCTGAAACTATAATAGTACTTAAGTGCATCTGGCATGTCTCTTAACTTTGTAGGCCATCCTTCCAAAATATATTGTCTCAAAGTTGTGTAATTTTCATCTTTGCTAGATTGTTCCTTTATTTCTTCAATGCAAGAATCAGCTATAGGCAAATCTTCCATGGGATTTATATTTTCTAATATGACAAATATTTTCTGTTCCTTTGACCCTTCTATATCTTCACATTCTGTATACAGTCTAGACAAAGCATCAGCTAAAATATTATCTTTACCTGACACAAATTGTAACTCTAGTTGATATCTCTGTAGTAACAAGAGCATTGACTGCAGACGTTTGGGTGCATGTAATAAAGGCTTCTTGAATATGTTTAATAAGGGTCTGTGATCAGTTTTGATAATTGTTTTCTTATTTCCTACAATGAGTTGGTCAAAACGAGTACAAGCAAATAATATAGCCAATAGTTCCTTTTCAATCTGGGCGTATCTACATTCTGCTGCTGTGAGGGTCCTGGATGCATACGCCACTGGACGTCCATCTTGAAACATAGCCGCTCCCAGCGCCGCACAGCTGGAATCACATTCAATGGTCAATGGTACATTCTTATCAAAATATTTAAGTGTTCTTATATCAGTGATTATGGATTTTAATTTACGGAATTCTTCATCTTCGCGTTTTGTCCATATCCATTCAGAGTTTTCATGGCAAAGATGTCTAAGGTTTGTTGAGTTAGCACTGAGATTTGGTATAAATCGACTCAAATAGGTAACTATGCCTAAGAATCTTTGCAAGTGTTTTTTGTTCTCAGGTGTAGGTATATTTAATATAGCTTCTACTTTGGAAGGATCTGCTTGAAGCCCATTGTTTGTGAATATATGACCATAATATTTAACTGAAGTCTGTAGTAATTTCATTTTATCTCGATTGAGCTTGCAGTTGTGCTTAACAAGTCTTTGCATTAAATTTTCTAGTTTAATATTATGGTCAATAATGGCTTCCTCAATGGAATCCCCTACCCCATATACCAGGATGTCATCAACTAGGATTTCAACTCCTGAAAGGCCTTGAACTACTTCAGCCATTTTCATTTGAAAGTAATCAGGAGAAGATGAGATTCCAAATGGAAGGACCTTCCATCGGTACTTACCAAATGGAGTCCAAAAAGTAGTCAACTTACTACTCTCATTTGAAAGATTTAAATGCCAGAAGCCTTTTTTCACATCAAAAGTTGAAAAAATTTTAGCTTTACCTAGTTCGGGAAGAATCTCATCAACTGTGGTGTACTGGTAGTTGGGTCTTTTAATGGCTTTGTTAAGTGGAATAGGATCCAAACAAATTCTAAAGCTTTCCTCATTTTTTTTATTAACTATCAGAATGTTGCTTACCCAGTCTGTGTGAGTGTCTTCTCGTTGAATGATACCAAGTTCTTCAAGTCGCTTTAATTCGTTTTTTAGTGGATCCCGAAAAGCAACAGGAATCCTGCGAGCCTTCTGAATGACAGGAGTCACCTTGTTGTCCACCTCCAAATCTATTTCCCCTGCAAATCTTCCTAAACCATTGAATATGGAGTCATACTTTTTTATAATCTCTGTGGTGTCATTAGATTCATATCTGACAGTTTTACAAAATTGTACCAAACCCATTAAAGTACAAACCCTGCATGACAGTAAAGGAATGTGTTCGGTGTGTACAACTTGGAAAGTGATTTTGTACATTCTTGTTGGTTTGTTTGGTATTATTATTTTAAATGAGATGTCAAACTCACCACATATATCAATACTGTGCCCACCAAAACTATACAAGCGCTTATTTGATGGTCTTATTTTATTTTTAACATAGTCCGCATCAAACATTTGCTCCACATTTTTTAGACCTATTAAACAATCATCAGCAGCTGTATCTAATAAACAGTTGATATCATGCCACTTGTTGTTATTTAAGTATTTCAAGGAACACTCTGCAAGATTTTTATTTTTATTATTGATTAATTTTTTTATCACAGGATCACTACAGTCTTTACTTTGGTCTTGAGATATTTCCTGAATTTTTTTCTTCTTGCAGACCTTCGCCGAATGGTTTCGTCCTTCACAATTGGAGCAAGTTTTTCCCCACGCAGGACAAACTCCTCTTTTGAAAACATGAAAACCGCCACAAAATTTGCATTTCTTCTTGTTTTCTTCCACTTTTTGAATAGTGGCCCCTTCTGCGACATTTTTTTGGCACTCTGTCATAGTTTTCATTTGTATATCCATAGCTTCCGCAGCCTTACACATATTTACTGCTTGGGTCAAAGTTAATTTTTCTTTTTTTAGCATTTCTTTTTTTAAATTATTGTCGAAAACGCCCATAACAATTCTGTCGCGCAGCATTTCGTCTTTTTCTTTGTAATCGCACTCGTCTATTAATGTCGAAATTGCGCTAAAAAATGACTCGAAGCTTTCGTTCTGGCTTTGTGCTCTTGAGTTGAACAAAAATCTATATGTATAAAAGGAGAAACTGACTGACTGACTGACTGACTGACTGTTGATATATCAACACACAGCCCAAACCGCTGGTCCTAGAGACATGAAACTTGGAGGGTGTGTTCTTTGTGAAGAGTAAGTATCCACTAAGAAAGGATTTTTGGGAATTCCACCCCTAAAGGGGAAAAATAGGGGATGGAAGTTTGTATGAAAGTCCGTCAGTTTTGAAGTTAGGATCTTCAAATTTTGATTTTAGACTGACGATTGAAAATTAATCAATACGTATCTCAACGTTTTTGATAATTCTACCCCCGAAGGGTTAAAACGGGGGGTAAAGTTGAAAATCCTTAATTTTCGAAGAAAAATCACTACTATCTAACGCAACGGTGTTGTTAGAATTTCAACCCTTAAGGGGGTGAAAACGGGGATGAAATTTTGTTTTTAATTAAAGTTCTTTATTTTTTAATTTAAAATCACTAATATTTTGGCTTATGGTTGGAAACTAACACAACCTAAATATTTGTTTTTTTTTAAATTTACCCACAAGGGTCTGAAAGGGGTATGAAGTTTTGTATTGAAGTTGTTCATTCGCAAAATTTTGTATTCAAGTAAAAATAATATTTATAAGTACACGTGTACTGTTTCTAACTTTACAGTATTTTACATGGAGCGACTGCCTATCTGACCTCCACAACGCAGCAGTTATTAGGTAATACGATACCCCTTGGTAAAAATGGTTGTCAGACTTTCGGGCTTCTGACTTCCCGTAACGACTGTCAAAGATCCACGAATGACAGCCGGGACCAACAGCTTAACATACTTTCCGAGGCACGGACGGGTCTCTGTATCTAAAGATGGTCACCCATCCATAGACCAACCGTGACAAGCGTAGCTTAACCTGATCGATCGACCAGTGCGGCTGTTTTTATTTAGCCACGGGCCCCTCTCCCGGATAACCCCCGGATGGAAGTTTATAACCTGGATTAACCTATAGGTTATTTTTTAATCCCGATTGTACGTTCCCGTCGGATATTTTTCGACGTCCACGCGGGCGAAGCCGCGGGCAAAAGCTAGTCTATTATAAATGACATTCTTTACTGGTACCAGCTTTGCTTTAATTTCTGCGAATAGTTGCTCGCAAGATGCAGGATTTTCAGTGAAATTATTGTATTTTTTTAAAGCGTCCGTACCTATGGCCGTTAGTAAAATGCTAAGTTTACGGGGTTCTTGATCCCCTGGCCATGTGTCAATTTGCGACGCTCGTATATAGTTGTCCCAACCATTTTTAAAAAGGCGGAACGCTTCTTCTGGATCAATATTAGTATTAAGTGGTGCTGGCCATGGTACATTAACTGCCGGCGAAGATGGCGATGCACATGATGCCATTGAGGCAATTTGTTGTTGCATCAACCTGAGCATTTCGCTCTGTTGCCTCACAATTTCGGCTAACTGCTCCATTTTCGGTTTCACGCTGCCACCATGTTTTATAATGATAACTCTATACTTATTAGTTTCAATCTTTATTATGAAATCAACTACAAACCATGGCCATTCGCCATGTCCGACCTGGCTAGTCCACAGATACACCTATTTTTGCGGACTGCCACAGATAAAAGCAATAGTGCTGCCAACAATCTCCTTTGATAGGAGCGACACGCCGAATATCTATTTGCATTCCTAAAAAAGTTCGCGGAATGATCTACAACTCTCTTGTTAAACCCCATATTGAATATCTCATTGAGATATGGGGAACTGCAGCAAAATCAAACGTCCAAGAAATACAAGTTCTGCAAAATAAAGCAATAAAAACACTTTTTAACTATGACTACTTAACACCAACCACCAAAATTTACAATGATACAAAAATACTTAAAATTAGCCAATTATACATACTTAAAACATGCACTCTAATACATAAAATCATAACACAAGGTACGCATTCACAATTAAACTTTAAAAAGAAAACTTACACATACAACGCTAGACGACGAGACAAACTAGAATTAAGGCCACCCAGGACTAACTATGGAAGAAAAAATATACTGTACGAGGGAGCAAAACTGTATAATCAACTACCTGATGATGTAACCAATAGTGACACCATGTATACATTTAAAAAAAACCTGGAAGAACACGTTAGAAAACAGCACTAACAATACCGATTGTCACCTTTATGTCTTAAATTCTCATAGTGTGAACACAGAGAATCGCACTTACTTTTATTTTTTTATCTTACTTTTCTCAATTTGTTAAGTGAACTGTAATGTTCTTTTTTTTTTGAGAAATAAATGTCTTTAAACCGAAAAATATATTAAAAAGTAAGCATAATAGTCTTCTTCACCGTGTCCGGCGATAGCAAGTCAGAGCCACCATGAGATGTCATCGAAGAATTACTCGCTAGCGTATTTTCGTGGATCGAATAGATTTCGATAATGCTGAAGAAGCCTCACGTAATCTTCGATAGTAACTGACGTTTTTCAGCTGTCACCATACAAAACGGCACCATGAGTCACTAATTTGTCAGACGCTATCGAAAAATACGCTTGCCATAGTAGTTTAGATTAATTTTCATTCCTTTTGTGAGCTCTCTGACTTGAAAAATGAAAATTGGTCTTGAAAACACGGTCACATTGTTACAGAAAACCTGATCAGCATCATTACATTTACTCATACAAAAGTCATAAGTAAAGTTATATCATTATCATAGTCATAGCACATTTAAAAATATACTAGTTTGAGTCTAAAAAGAGGATGTATGAATCACAAATACTGGCTAGTCTAGACATTCCTCTATTACTAAACACTTAAACAGAGATGTAAATACAGCAACAGAACTAATTATTCGCAGCGTAGATCTGACGCTGATTAACTTTAATGCACTGTTTCATAATTACTTGCTGCGAGAACGGGAAAATTGTGAATGGAACACATTACATAATTATGCATTTATTAGGCAAATTTGGCGCTAGGTAATTTCGTTTCGCCAACACATAATGCTCAATTATAATAACAACATGGCGAATATTAATTTGATTTGTGGAGCACAAATGAAAATGAATGGTATTGAATTACTGAGTACCTCTTTATTGGTATTGAATGGACTGTTTTGTTTAGGGTTTATACTACTACTCTCATTTGAAAGATTTAAATGCCAGAAGCCTTTTTTCACATCAAAAGTTGAAAAAATTTTAGCTTTACCTAGTTCGGGAAGAATCTCATCAACTGTGGTGTACTGGTAGTTGGGTCTTTTAATGGCTTTGTTAAGTGGAATAGGATCCAAACAAATTCTAAAGCTTTCCTCATTTTTTTTATTAACTATCAGAATGTTGCTTACCCAGTCTGTGTGAGTGTCTTCTCGTTGAATGATACCAAGTTCTTCAAGTCGCTTTAATTCGTTTTTTAGTGGATCCCGAAAAGCAACAGGAATCCTGCGAGCCTTCTGAATGACAGGAGTCACCTTGTTGTCCACCTCCAAATCTATTTCCCCTGCAAATCTTCCTAAACCATTGAATATGGAGTCATACTTTTTTATAATCTCTGTGGTGTCATTAGATTCATATCTGACAGTTTTACAAAATTGTACCAAACCCATTAAAGTACAAACCCTGCATGACAGTAAAGGAATGTGTTCGGTGTGTACAACTTGGAAAGTGATTTTGTACATTCTTGTTGGTTTGTTTGGTATTATTATTTTAAATGAGATGTCAAACTCACCACATATATCAATACTGTGCCCACCAAAACTATACAAGCGCTTATTTGATGGTCTTATTTTATTTTTAACATAGTCCGCATCAAACATTTGCTCCACATTTTTTAGACCTATTAAACAATCATCAGCAGCTGTATCTAATAAACAGTTGATATCATGCCACTTGTTGTTATTTAAGTATTTCAAGGAACACTCTGCAAGATTTTTATTTTTATTATTGATTAATTTTTTTATCACAGGATCACTACAGTCTTTACTTTGGTCTTGAGATATTTCCTGAATTTTTTTCTTCTTGCAGACCTTCGCCGAATGGTTTCGTCCTTCACAATTGGAGCAAGTTTTTCCCCACGCAGGACAAACTCCTCTTTTGAAAACATGAAAACCGCCACAAAATTTGCATTTCTTCTTGTTTTCTTCCACTTTTTGAATAGTGGCCCCTTCTGCGACATTTTTTTGGCACTCTGTCATAGTTTTCATTTGTATATCCATAGCTTCCGCAGCCTTACACATATTTACTGCTTGGGTCAAAGTTAATTTTTCTTTTTTTAGCATTTCTTTTTTTAAATTATTGTCGAAAACGCCCATAACAATTCTGTCGCGCAGCATTTCGTCTTTTTCTTTGTAATCGCACTCGTCTATTAATGTCGAAATTGCGCTAAAAAATGACTCGAAGCTTTCGTTCTGGCTTTGTGCTCTTGAGTTGAACAAAAATCTATATGTATAAAAGGAGAAACTGACTGACTGACTGACTGTTGATATATCAACACACAGCCCAAACCGCTGGTCCTAGAGACATGAAACTTGGAGGGTGTGTTCTTTGTGAAGAGTAAGTATCCACTAAGAAAGGATTTTTGGGAATTCCACCCCTAAAGGGGAAAAATAGGGGATGGAAGTTTGTATGAAAGTCCGTCAGTTTTGAAGTTAGGATCTTCAAATTTTGATTTTAGACTGACGATTGAAAATTAATCAATACGTATCTCAACGTTTTTGATAATTCTACCCCCGAAGGGTTAAAACGGGGGGTAAAGTTGAAAATCCTTAATTTTCGAAGAAAAATCACTACTATCTAACGCAACGGTGTTGTTAGAATTTCAACCCTTAAGGGGGTGAAAACGGGGATGAAATTTTGTTTTTAATTAAAGTTCTTTATTTTTTAATTTAAAATCACTAATATTTTGGCTTATGGTTGGAAACTAACACAACCTAAATATTTGTTTTTTTTTAAATTTACCCACAAGGGTCTGAAAGGGGTATGAAGTTTTGTATTGAAGTTGTTCATTCGCAAAATTTTGTATTCAAGTAAAAATAATATTTATAAGTACACGTGTACTGTTTCTAACTTTACAGTATTTTACATGGAGCGACTGCCTATCTGACCTCCACAACGCAGCAGTTATTAGGTAATACGATACCCCTTGGTAAAAATGGTTGTCAGACTTTCGGGCTTCTGACTTCCCGTAACGACTGTCAAAGATCCACGAATGACAGCCGGGACCAACAGCTTAACATACTTTCCGAGGCACGGACGGGTCTCTGTATCTAAAGATGGTCACCCATCCATAGACCAACCGTGACAAGCGTAGCTTAACCTGATCGATCGACCAGTGCGGCTGTTTTTATTTAGCCACGGGCCCCTCTCCCGGATAACCCCCGGATGGAAGTTTATAACCTGGATTAACCTATAGGTTATTTTTTAATCCCGATTGTACGTTCCCGTCGGATATTTTTCGACGTCCACGCGGGCGAAGCCGCGGGCAAAAGCTAGTCTATTATAAATGACATTCTTTACTGGTACCAGCTTTGCTTTAATTTCTGCGAATAGTTGCTCGCAAGATGCAGGATTTTCAGTGAAATTATTGTATTTTTTTAAAGCGTCCGTACCTATGGCCGTTAGTAAAATGCTAAGTTTACGGGGTTCTTGATCCCCTGGCCATGTGTCAATTTGCGACGCTCGTATATAGTTGTCCCAACCATTTTTAAAAAGGCGGAACGCTTCTTCTGGATCAATATTAGTATTAAGTGGTGCTGGCCATGGTACATTAACTGCCGGCGAAGATGGCGATGCACATGATGCCATTGAGGCAATTTGTTGTTGCATCAACCTGAGCATTTCGCTCTGTTGCCTCACAATTTCGGCTAACTGCTCCATTTTCGGTTTCACGCTGCCACCATGTTTTATAATGATAACTCTATACTTATTAGTTTCAATCTTTATTATGAAATCAACTACAAACCATGGCCATTCGCCATGTCCGACCTGGCTAGTCCACAGATACACCTATTTTTGCGGACTGCCACAGATAAAAGCAATAGTGCTGCCAACAATCTCCTTTGATAGGAGCGACACGCCGAATATCTATTTGCATTCCTAAAAAAGTTCGCGGAATGATCTACAACTCTCTTGTTAAACCCCATATTGAATATCTCATTGAGATATGGGGAACTGCAGCAAAATCAAACGTCCAAGAAATACAAGTTCTGCAAAATAAAGCAATAAAAACACTTTTTAACTATGACTACTTAACACCAACCACCAAAATTTACAATGATACAAAAATACTTAAAATTAGCCAATTATACATACTTAAAACATGCACTCTAATACATAAAATCATAACACAAGGTACGCATTCACAATTAAACTTTAAAAAGAAAACTTACACATACAACGCTAGACGACGAGACAAACTAGAATTAAGGCCACCCAGGACTAACTATGGAAGAAAAAATATACTGTACGAGGGAGCAAAACTGTATAATCAACTACCTGATGATGTAACCAATAGTGACACCATGTATACATTTAAAAAAAACCTGGAAGAACACGTTAGAAAACAGCACTAACAATACCGATTGTCACCTTTATGTCTTAAATTCTCATAGTGTGAACACAGAGAATCGCACTTACTTTTATTTTTTTATCTTACTTTTCTCAATTTGTTAAGTGAACTGTAATGTTCTTTTTTTTTTGAGAAATAAATGTCTTTAAACCGAAAAATATATTAAAAAGTAAGCATAATAGTCTTCTTCACCGTGTCCGGCGATAGCAAGTCAGAGCCACCATGAGATGTCATCGAAGAATTACTCGCTAGCGTATTTTCGTGGATCGAATAGATTTCGATAATGCTGAAGAAGCCTCACGTAATCTTCGATAGTAACTGACGTTTTTCAGCTGTCACCATACAAAACGGCACCATGAGTCACTAATTTGTCAGACGCTATCGAAAAATACGCTTGCCATAGTAGTTTAGATTAATTTTCATTCCTTTTGTGAGCTCTCTGACTTGAAAAATGAAAATTGGTCTTGAAAACACGGTCACATTGTTACAGAAAACCTGATCAGCATCATTACATTTACTCATACAAAAGTCATAAGTAAAGTTATATCATTATCATAGTCATAGCACATTTAAAAATATACTAGTTTGAGTCTAAAAAGAGGATGTATGAATCACAAATACTGGCTAGTCTAGACATTCCTCTATTACTAAACACTTAAACAGAGATGTAAATACAGCAACAGAACTAATTATTCGCAGCGTAGATCTGACGCTGATTAACTTTAATGCACTGTTTCATAATTACTTGCTGCGAGAACGGGAAAATTGTGAATGGAACACATTACATAATTATGCATTTATTAGGCAAATTTGGCGCTAGGTAATTTCGTTTCGCCAACACATAATGCTCAATTATAATAACAACATGGCGAATATTAATTTGATTTGTGGAGCACAAATGAAAATGAATGGTATTGAATTACTGAGTACCTCTTTATTGGTATTGAATGGACTGTTTTGTTTAGGGTTTATACTACTACTCTCATTTGAAAGATTTAAATGCCAGAAGCCTTTTTTCACATCAAAAGTTGAAAAAATTTTAGCTTTACCTAGTTCGGGAAGAATCTCATCAACTGTGGTGTACTGGTAGTTGGGTCTTTTAATGGCTTTGTTAAGTGGAATAGGATCCAAACAAATTCTAAAGCTTTCCTCATTTTTTTTATTAACTATCAGAATGTTGCTTACCCAGTCTGTGTGAGTGTCTTCTCGTTGAATGATACCAAGTTCTTCAAGTCGCTTTAATTCGTTTTTTAGTGGATCCCGAAAAGCAACAGGAATCCTGCGAGCCTTCTGAATGACAGGAGTCACCTTGTTGTCCACCTCCAAATCTATTTCCCCTGCAAATCTTCCTAAACCATTGAATATGGAGTCATACTTTTTTATAATCTCTGTGGTGTCATTAGATTCATATCTGACAGTTTTACAAAATTGTACCAAACCCATTAAAGTACAAACCCTGCATGACAGTAAAGGAATGTGTTCGGTGTGTACAACTTGGAAAGTGATTTTGTACATTCTTGTTGGTTTGTTTGGTATTATTATTTTAAATGAGATGTCAAACTCACCACATATATCAATACTGTGCCCACCAAAACTATACAAGCGCTTATTTGATGGTCTTATTTTATTTTTAACATAGTCCGCATCAAACATTTGCTCCACATTTTTTAGACCTATTAAACAATCATCAGCAGCTGTATCTAATAAACAGTTGATATCATGCCACTTGTTGTTATTTAAGTATTTCAAGGAACACTCTGCAAGATTTTTATTTTTATTATTGATTAATTTTTTTATCACAGGATCACTACAGTCTTTACTTTGGTCTTGAGATATTTCCTGAATTTTTTTCTTCTTGCAGACCTTCGCCGAATGGTTTCGTCCTTCACAATTGGAGCAAGTTTTTCCCCACGCAGGACAAACTCCTCTTTTGAAAACATGAAAACCGCCACAAAATTTGCATTTCTTCTTGTTTTCTTCCACTTTTTGAATAGTGGCCCCTTCTGCGACATTTTTTTGGCACTCTGTCATAGTTTTCATTTGTATATCCATAGCTTCCGCAGCCTTACACATATTTACTGCTTGGGTCAAAGTTAATTTTTCTTTTTTTAGCATTTCTTTTTTTAAATTATTGTCGAAAACGCCCATAACAATTCTGTCGCGCAGCATTTCGTCTTTTTCTTTGTAATCGCACTCGTCTATTAATGTCGAAATTGCGCTAAAAAATGACTCGAAGCTTTCGTTCTGGCTTTGTGCTCTTGAGTTGAACAAAAATCTATATGTATAAAAGGAGAAACTGACTGACTGACTGACTGACTGACTGTTGATATATCAACACACAGCCCAAACCGCTGGTCCTAGAGACATGAAACTTGGAGGGTGTGTTCTTTGTGAAGAGTAAGTATCCACTAAGAAAGGATTTTTGGGAATTCCACCCCTAAAGGGGAAAAATAGGGGATGGAAGTTTGTATGAAAGTCCGTCAGTTTTGAAGTTAGGATCTTCAAATTTTGATTTTAGACTGACGATTGAAAATTAATCAATACGTATCTCAACGTTTTTGATAATTCTACCCCCGAAGGGTTAAAACGGGGGGTAAAGTTGAAAATCCTTAATTTTCGAAGAAAAATCACTACTATCTAACGCAACGGTGTTGTTAGAATTTCAACCCTTAAGGGGGTGAAAACGGGGATGAAATTTTGTTTTTAATTAAAGTTCTTTATTTTTTAATTTAAAATCACTAATATTTTGGCTTATGGTTGGAAACTAACACAACCTAAATATTTGTTTTTTTTTAAATTTACCCACAAGGGTCTGAAAGGGGTATGAAGTTTTGTATTGAAGTTGTTCATTCGCAAAATTTTGTATTCAAGTAAAAATAATATTTATAAGTACACGTGTACTGTTTCTAACTTTACAGTATTTTACATGGAGCGACTGCCTATCTGACCTCCACAACGCAGCAGTTATTAGGTAATACGATACCCCTTGGTAAAAATGGTTGTCAGACTTTCGGGCTTCTGACTTCCCGTAACGACTGTCAAAGATCCACGAATGACAGCCGGGACCAACAGCTTAACATACTTTCCGAGGCACGGACGGGTCTCTGTATCTAAAGATGGTCACCCATCCATAGACCAACCGTGACAAGCGTAGCTTAACCTGATCGATCGACCAGTGCGGCTGTTTTTATTTAGCCACGGGCCCCTCTCCCGGATAACCCCCGGATGGAAGTTTATAACCTGGATTAACCTATAGGTTATTTTTTAATCCCGATTGTACGTTCCCGTCGGATATTTTTCGACGTCCACGCGGGCGAAGCCGCGGGCAAAAGCTAGTCTATTATAAATGACATTCTTTACTGGTACCAGCTTTGCTTTAATTTCTGCGAATAGTTGCTCGCAAGATGCAGGATTTTCAGTGAAATTATTGTATTTTTTTAAAGCGTCCGTACCTATGGCCGTTAGTAAAATGCTAAGTTTACGGGGTTCTTGATCCCCTGGCCATGTGTCAATTTGCGACGCTCGTATATAGTTGTCCCAACCATTTTTAAAAAGGCGGAACGCTTCTTCTGGATCAATATTAGTATTAAGTGGTGCTGGCCATGGTACATTAACTGCCGGCGAAGATGGCGATGCACATGATGCCATTGAGGCAATTTGTTGTTGCATCAACCTGAGCATTTCGCTCTGTTGCCTCACAATTTCGGCTAACTGCTCCATTTTCGGTTTCACGCTGCCACCATGTTTTATAATGATAACTCTATACTTATTAGTTTCAATCTTTATTATGAAATCAACTACAAACCATGGCCATTCGCCATGTCCGACCTGGCTAGTCCACAGATACACCTATTTTTGCGGACTGCCACAGATAAAAGCAATAGTGCTGCCAACAATCTCCTTTGATAGGAGCGACACGCCGAATATCTATTTGCATTCCTAAAAAAGTTCGCGGAATGATCTACAACTCTCTTGTTAAACCCCATATTGAATATCTCATTGAGATATGGGGAACTGCAGCAAAATCAAACGTCCAAGAAATACAAGTTCTGCAAAATAAAGCAATAAAAACACTTTTTAACTATGACTACTTAACACCAACCACCAAAATTTACAATGATACAAAAATACTTAAAATTAGCCAATTATACATACTTAAAACATGCACTCTAATACATAAAATCATAACACAAGGTACGCATTCACAATTAAACTTTAAAAAGAAAACTTACACATACAACGCTAGACGACGAGACAAACTAGAATTAAGGCCACCCAGGACTAACTATGGAAGAAAAAATATACTGTACGAGGGAGCAAAACTGTATAATCAACTACCTGATGATGTAACCAATAGTGACACCATGTATACATTTAAAAAAAACCTGGAAGAACACGTTAGAAAACAGCACTAACAATACCGATTGTCACCTTTATGTCTTAAATTCTCATAGTGTGAACACAGAGAATCGCACTTACTTTTATTTTTTTATCTTACTTTTCTCAATTTGTTAAGTGAACTGTAATGTTCTTTTTTTTTTGAGAAATAAATGTCTTTAAACCGAAAAATATATTAAAAAGTAAGCATAATAGTCTTCTTCACCGTGTCCGGCGATAGCAAGTCAGAGCCACCATGAGATGTCATCGAAGAATTACTCGCTAGCGTATTTTCGTGGATCGAATAGATTTCGATAATGCTGAAGAAGCCTCACGTAATCTTCGATAGTAACTGACGTTTTTCAGCTGTCACCATACAAAACGGCACCATGAGTCACTAATTTGTCAGACGCTATCGAAAAATACGCTTGCCATAGTAGTTTAGATTAATTTTCATTCCTTTTGTGAGCTCTCTGACTTGAAAAATGAAAATTGGTCTTGAAAACACGGTCACATTGTTACAGAAAACCTGATCAGCATCATTACATTTACTCATACAAAAGTCATAAGTAAAGTTATATCATTATCATAGTCATAGCACATTTAAAAATATACTAGTTTGAGTCTAAAAAGAGGATGTATGAATCACAAATACTGGCTAGTCTAGACATTCCTCTATTACTAAACACTTAAACAGAGATGTAAATACAGCAACAGAACTAATTATTCGCAGCGTAGATCTGACGCTGATTAACTTTAATGCACTGTTTCATAATTACTTGCTGCGAGAACGGGAAAATTGTGAATGGAACACATTACATAATTATGCATTTATTAGGCAAATTTGGCGCTAGGTAATTTCGTTTCGCCAACACATAATGCTCAATTATAATAACAACATGGCGAATATTAATTTGATTTGTGGAGCACAAATGAAAATGAATGGTATTGAATTACTGAGTACCTCTTTATTGGTATTGAATGGACTGTTTTGTTTAGGGTTTCAGTTGAAATCGGTATATTGAGGCTTTATAAATGACTAGCTGCGCCCCGCGGTTTCACCCGCGTAAGTCTCGATCCCGTGGGAATATCGGGGTAAAAAGTATCCTATGTGTTAATCCAGGTTATAAACTATCTGTTTGCCAAATTTCATCCAAATCCATTCAGTCGTTTTTACGTGAAAGAGTAACAAACATCCATCTATCCATCCATCCATCCATCCATACTTAGAAACTTTCGCGTTTATAATATTAGTTAAATAGGTAGTTAGATTCGATTTTTGATAATAATCGTCCATATTCAAGTTCATTTTTTATTTACAATTGGCTGCTAATAAGCTCTCTTTGTTAATCAGATGAAACCTACTTTAAATCCTACTAATATGTGAAAGTTTGGATGTTTGTTACCGAATCACGCAAAAATGGCTGAACGGATTTAGATCAGACAGTTTATACCCGGGATTATCACATAGAATACTTTTTATCCTGATAATACGTTCCCGTGAGATCATTTCCGACATTCACGCGAGTGAAGCAGCTAGTTTTTAACATAAAAAAATACTAGCTACCATCGAGATATAAGTACTGTACGTTAGTACTTATATCTCGATGCTAGCTACTGATGAAGAGGTGTCAACATCCGGATGGTATGACTGATATCCGGATGGTATGACTGATCAAAATAAATTATTGAAGCGTCATAAAGTCATAATTGTTTTGCCGCTGTATTAATTACTTACCTGATTAATTTTAATTGTTTCGTTATTTACGGATTTGCATAAATCATTGAAAGTAAAACGTGAATAACTATTGTCAGTTTTGTCTGAAGTGACTTGTAGTTACGTATGTAGGTACTTTACGTGTATCCGAAAATATACGAAGTACAGCGATTTTTGCGACTAGATCAATTCATGTAAATTCACACAACATAATACCAAATTGAAATTCACAAGGTTCCATACGCTTTCTCCAAGCACCAGAGCAAATCAAATTCGAACGATTTATCAAACTCGTTGCAAGTTTATTATCAAATAACTTCTGTTGTTACTACGTATCCGAATTTTATACTGTTTGATGCTCCATAGGGACTATTCAGACACACTTTGTATGAACTTACAAAGAAAAGCATAACCAGAAATCAATGATTGATTGACTGGTGTCTTTTAAGCGTCGTTGTGTGTGGAGTGATTTTATAGCAAAAATGTGGTTAAGGTTATCTGTGGCTATCTACATCGCCACATGCGGACTACGCATCAAAGACCTCACACAAAAATCCTGACGTCACATAAATCCTGCATCGCGCTATTACAGTTTACCGCGCGATGGACATAATATTATATACAAGAATATCCAACATCAATCGTTGGGCAGTTGCCCGCCAGACACAACACCCGTCTGGTCGGAGGATCTTCCCTTTTCTATAGAGAATGAGTGAACTTTACACCGTCCTCGTACCTACTACTACATTATGTATGAGTTGTGTAGATAAAACCCACTTGGAGTCTCTTCGACGTTATTTTGACAGAACATTTCGGTGGTTTTCATGTGGTTGCACTATCGGCTATAGTGCAACTACATAAAACCACCGAAATATAATAAAGAATTAGCATTGCCATTCAACGTGGCAATGCTGCCAGTCTTCTGGGCACGTTTCCGGATGACAGCGATGCGGACGAATACTTCGACGCCTGAGGGTCCCTTTGTTTTTATATCTTTTAGTAAGTGCTTTTAGTTTTAGTTTTTTTTTTTTTGTTAATTATTAATTCCATAAAATAGAAAAATATGTAAAATATTTATGTAAATCAATTATTTCAATAAACAATTTCAATTTCTAGCAGCAGCCTGTATCCACATGCTGAAAAAACGAATAAGTATTTTTTTTTCAAAACTTGATCCTGGAATAGTAGACGCTGTGCTGCGTTGGCTCACCTTGGGGTACCAACTCAGTAACTGGGTTGTGGAGGTCAGATAGGCGGTCGCTCCATGTACGATACTGATATTCAGCTGCATCCTGTGAGACTGGAAGTCGATCCCAACATATTTGGGAAAAGGCTAGGCAAATGAATGCTGTGCTTGCGTTGGCTATTGCACTGTCCAACAAAAACTATTCCCAAAACGCAGTCTAAGGCTAAATACTGTATGACAAGGTGTGAAAAGGAACGTCTAAAAGGTCCTTAGGGACATAAAAGCGATAGGAAACAATAACAAGCAAATATTATCAGCAGGGGTGCTTCATAACCGCGTTTATGTCTTTATCGACGGGCAGGGTTGCCACATAAATCCACGTCACTTGCTGTTCTTCGCTCATCTATGGACTGTAATAAGCTTATGGTTAAGTTGTTTGGGAGTTTTTATTACAACTTTATCATCTAGGTAGGAAGTTCGTATAACTAATTACAAATAAATCCTAACTTATATTATAAATGCGAAAGTGAGTGAATTTGAAACGGTTGAATGGATTTAAATGAAAGGCATGTGGGTAGACCATGACCTACGTCAGGACATAGATGCACTTTATCGCGGTAGTACGTTCCCGTAAGACGTCCATGCGGGTGAAGCCGCGGATTATCACTGTATTGTTTAACTCGTCTTTAAGTACAAAAACGTATATTAACTAATTTAAAAAAAATCAAAAGCTAATCTCATGTTGCTTACAAAATAAGTTTTTCATTTTGAAAGAAACATAAACGTTACAGCTTTATCATTAACTTACATGCACATTATTGTAAGTCTATAGAGTAGACTTGTTCTTGTGACAAATAGTTAGGTATCAATTTTTCCAGTACCTCAAGAATTATTATTTCTCATCGATGATTAAATCTAAGTTACTTCAATCATTATACTATTGTAATGTTTTATACTGCGCTTCAATAAGTATTTTGTTTGAGTTGAGTGCATTACCTTTAGTAGGTAAACAGTAGCGATATGCGTTTAGAGTCAGTGCTAGACTTTTGTGCTTTTTAATATTACTGTGTTCATATGGACCTAATAAAGAATGTTTATAGAATAGTGAATCTTAAACTCAGTGTGAAATGTTTGTAAAGGTAGCCTAAGAACTTGTTAGTTTTAAGATTGTACACAATTTGAATAGGATCTTTTTGTATACACTTTATAATATTATGTTAATAATAAAGACTTTTAAAAACAAAAACAAGTACCTCAATACGACTTCGAAACAACCACAACTTTCACATCTGATACTTGTAAGGTACTGTTGGGAAACTTGTAAATGTGATAATATTAAAAGTGCAGATCGGAATCAAAAACGTGTTTCTTTAATTGTTCTCTCTTGTACAGTAAAATAAAATCACAGACTATAAAGTGACATTGACAGTAGTCACGGATGACAGATTATAAACTATTTTAAACTAAATGTTGTGTTGCCAACAGATGAAGATAAAAAGAACTCTTTCTTCTACCGTTTGGTCAGACCGTGGGATAAGTTGGTACTGAGGCTGGCTGCCCAATGTGTTCACTGCTCAGCACAAAGCACAATAATGTGTTCACTGCTCAGCACAAAGCACACTAATGTGTTCACTACTCAGCACACAGCACACCAATGTGTTCACTGCTCAGCACACAGCACACCGACGCGAAAAAGCAAGCTAAAATGGTATATTTAAACTTTTACCAAAACATTATGAATATCTCCTCGATAAAATTGAAGGGTTCGAAATAAATTGGTCGCGCCTTCATAACGATGTCGTCTATATAATAATATCTCCAAATACACAATCATGGGGCATTTAGAGCGTAAATAAGAGCCCAAGTGACGGAACGTTTTCCAATAATGGACCCATTAAAAGGCCCCACTACTGGAGCTACTTTTTATTTTAATATTTTAATGCACCATCAGTTTTTATTTGCAGTGCTAATGAATGCTGTTCAGGGTCCTCACAAAACTTTGATCAAGTGCTAAGACAAAGTAAGCATTGAAATATGGCAACTCTACTATGATTTTTTGTTGATAAGTAAGTAGGTATTTATTATACACCAGAACCAGGATAATAACTCAAAACATTCACATCAACTTTCAACTTTAAGAGCACAAAAAACAAGGGTAGTTTTTGTTTAAGTGTTGTTGATAAATGAGAAAGAACAGCCGTTAACCCCACTTTTCCATTACAGATAAGAACAGGAAATTAAGGCAGAAAAAATATTCACAAAAGAAAAATTCTTGAAAAACGAAACGAAAATAATAAGACAAAACAAACAAGTATAAAGTGTTAAAATCCAAACTCACATAAAGAACAAAGATTTAGAAAAGCCAAAAAGAAAATATACCTTGAAACTTTTCTGAACGTAGGTCGGTAATAAGTAACACCACGCGAGGCTATAAATTTCGCTAAGAAACCGCGTTTATACTCGATACCCGTAACATTAATACAGATTTTCTAAGATTATTGTAACTTACTCTTTGGAGGATCGTGGGAAAGTTCTTTCATCTGAAAAAAGTGTTAAGAGAAATATATCGGTGTCTGGCGTACCGGGCGGCGGCGGCGCGGCGTTCCGAACTCTATTATAATGTGCAAGATTCTTTTTCGTCTTATTAGAACTAGGAATTATTACCTACTTATGTTATTAAGTACCTACATACCACCCTAAAATATCAAAACAATATCTTTTTTGGTTCTTCTTCTACATAATTTAAGAAACCCCTCATAATGCAAATTCAGAAGATGCAATGTGACAATCTAAAATAGTATACATAACATACATAACATCACGCCTGTATTCCCCAAAGGGTTAGGCAGAGGTGTACCTATTACACCACATTTCGCCAGTAATAGAGGGCGAGCCTAGTACTATCAATCGGGCACGTCACGCACGGGCATCGTACTGAGAAATTCCAGATGGAAAACCCAATAATACGTTTCCCGACCCAGGAATCGAACCCGATAAAACATGGATTCAAACCCGATAAAATAGTATATTACGCCAAAACATGGATATCTAAAAGTCGTTGACATCAAATAACACAAATACGATTACGAAATCAAACAAACGCATAATAATTAACCTGAACACTTATTAACACCGGATATATTTACATTTAGAAGAGCTACATTTCTTAATAGGAACACAAAGAACGATTGAATGTTAATTAGTTCCACATGCTTGTTAAGTTTAGTTCGGTGGAACTACATGGGTTCTGTTCGTAATTGAATAATTACGAACAGAACGGCTGTTCCTCGTGAAAAGGCTAGGCAGATTGAATAAGCGGATTGAAGGAGCGACTATCTGACTTCCACAACCCAATTACTGGTAAGACCCCTTGGTAAGACAGGTTGTCAGACTTTTAGACTTCTGCCTACCCGTAACGGTAGTCAAAGATCTCGTGCTTCCCAAGACACGGAGGGGTCTCGATAGGTAAAGGATGGTAACCTTCGATGGACCTGTGTGGCTGTCATTATTTAGCCCCAAACCCCTTACAATTATTAAGCTCAAAATACACACAAGGCGGGTGCGTGACGTGTCGAGAGCGGGTCGGGTCGTTTCGTTCGCGAGAGCCGTGCTATCATCGTGTCCACACACAGCGCGGGCGAGTGACGGCAGCGGGTCGGGCGCGGAACGGCAGCGAGTCGGGCGCGGGACGGCAGCGGTTCGGGCGCGGACACCCGAACCGCTGCCGTCCCGCGCCCGACTCGCTGCCGTATTTAAAATCTTCATAATCCATCGCCAACCAGAACATTTTTTGGTAAATATTCACAAAACAAATACGACACGCTCCGCACACGACTCGCGCCCACGTTTTGTGTGTTGACATGCATATAATTCCATAATATGCAACAACTTATAAGTATACCTACCCAAAATGGCAACGTTCAGTTAAAACTAGTTTTGGACCAGGGAAAACGCCTTGTAACAAGCGTTTTAATTCAAAATCATGTGCGGTCATTTGAATTTGAATAGGTAGGTATAAATTGATCAATTGATTATCAAATCAAAACTTAACGAACACTATTGCCAAAGGACTAATTAGAAACAGGCATTATTTAATTTTATTATACCTAAACGCAATTATAAAAATTAACTGTTCACTGAATCCTAAATTAAATTGTATACATCAGTCGCATGTAAATAAATAGGTGGTAGCTGCAGTCTATTTTTACCTCATGTTCCGAATACATAATATACCAACAATTAATATTGCAAAACAGTCTACAACTAAAGTTTATATAAGCTGCTTTATATACAACATATAGTCAAACGTCGCCGGGTATCCGACAGTCACAGTTCCCAGTTCCCAGTTCAAAAGTATGGAAACCAACAAAATTAAGCGCGGCATAACTTTAAGTGAAATAGTTCAGGATTTGGAGAAAAAACTAGGATTTAAAAATGAGATAAAGTGGACGAGTTTTATCTTTATTTCTCTGTATCATGTGCTTGCTGTGTACTGGTGCTACCACTACGCTTTTCCTGTGAAATGGCAATCGCTTATATTTGGTAAGTAATGATGTGTCACTGAGCCTCTAATGCCCATTTCTTGACCTTTAGCATTAGCTATCTATTCGTACCTAATTATTTACAACGATCTTGTGCCTGACCCTACTTTACAAAAAAAGCTATTTGAAAGTAGATTTTAGAAAATAGATCTCTTTTATCACACAAAGGGCTTTCTTAAATCATAGTTATTGGGACACTTAATTTTATTTTTTATTTTTTTTAGGGTTCGGTACCCAAATGGTGCAAAACGGAACCCTATTACTAAGTCTCCACTGTCCGTCCGTGCGTCTGTCGGTCAGCGAGCTGTATTTCATGAACCGTAATAGGTAGACAATTGAAATTTTCCGTACAAGAAACGTGTTTTTTTCGGCGTTTTTGCTAAATATTGTACGGTGGTACGGAACCCATCGTGTGCGAGTTCGACTCGCACTTGGCCGGTTTTTTTTTTTCTGTTACAACATTATAAGTGATATTCATTCTAGGAATACCAATTCAATTTATAAGGACTTTACAGACAACGAAACCTATTACAAACGCCCACGTACAATAAACATAAGAAAAAGAAATAATTTTATATCTCAATACATCTAAACTTATTTGGAGAAAAACAATAAGTTTTGCAATGAAGTCGTTCACTAAAACTTTATACCACTTTAATAATGCAATTTCAATTAACTTTCTAGCAATTTAATTAAACAACTAATTATGTTTGCAGCGTTGATTATGTACGTGGCATCTGGATTCGGAATAACTGGGGGCGCACACCGTCTGTGGACTCACAAATCTTACAAAGCAACGCTGCCTCTCAAACTATTCCTGCTTTTATGTTTCTCCAGTGCGGGCCAGGTAAACAAACCTTAATTAAAACATTTTCGTTACCTTAAGAATGTATATTTTTCACAGTCCTATGAGTTGTAAAAAAGAAAGACAACGTAAACTAAGCTACCTAAAAATCTAGCCGCGGAAATGGAGCTCTGAGAAATGCATTTTGCATTGTGAGAAATTATTTCATTATCTGCCTACTAGCCTTTTCCCAACTATGTTGGAGTCGGCTTCCAGTCTAACCGGATGCAACTGAATACCAGTAATTTATATGGAGCGACTGCCTATCTGACCTCCACAACCCAGTAACTGGGTAATACGATACCCCTTGGGAAGACTGGTTGTCAGACTTTCGAGCTTCTGACGACCTGTAACGACTGTCAAAGATCCAAAAATGACAGCCGGGACCAACCGCTTAACGTGCTTTCCGAGCCACGGAGGAGTCTCGGTATGTAAAAATGGTCACCCATCCATGGACCAACCCCGGCAAGCGTAGCTTAACCTGATGGATCGACCCGTGCGGCTGTTATTACTTAGCCACGAGCTTGTGAAAAATTATTTATATCCCCGAAAATTTGATTACAGTAATATTGTCAATCGCTTAAATTGCATTTGGTAGACGATTAATTTGCGTATCAATGTGTATCATTCACTTAAAAATTAAAAATTGCAATTGATCGCTCCGCGGACCCACTAACCAAGGAAATAATCGAGAGTAGATGCATGGTTTGCTAGTCTGTATATAAGAACTGATGTCGCCATGGTTTGTGAAGTACCTAGGTTGTTTGAAAATTTGAACAACTCTATTAGAACTCGTTTTAACTTTGCACATTTTGCATTTTATACCAAACTCTAGGGATGTTTTGAAGTTGGCTTTAGTTTCAGTTTAATTTTATTAAAGTAGGTAGGTAGGTACCAAACTCTCGCAGTGGTACATTTTTTTCTGGCCACTGCCATGCAATCTTCGCCCTCTCCTTTTTTTTAAAACATATTATGCTTCTTAATAATGTGTTATTTTTTCAGAATTCTCTACTCCACTGGGTCCGCGATCACCGCGTCCACCATAAATACAGTGATACAGATGCGGACCCCCATAACGCGAACCGAGGCCTATTCTTCTCTCACATCGGTTGGCTGATGATGAAGAAGAACAGCGAAGTCATCCTCCGAGGGAAACAGATGGACATGAGCGATATTGAGAACGACAAAGTTATTCAGTTTTATGAAAGGTTAGTTGTCCCCAGCAGCTTTAGATATTATGCGTAGATTTCATAAATAGGTATTAAAAAAGAAAGAACCGCACCAACGTTCTGTCTGCTTTGTTAAAAAAATACAGCTATCACCATATCAATCAATTCTGCCAAGCAATCTTCTGCTGGACTATCACCAACCGTTTGATCTATTACTGACTCCATTTTTAGGATTCCGTACCCAAAGGGCGCCAAACAGAACCCTATTATCTTATCAAACCTCATTTCAACGGCAGTCGATTTCAGTTTCACTTTAAATTGAAATACAACCGCAGACACAAATCGATGAAAACTTTATAATCAACTGGAATATCCGACATATTTGTTTCAATGTTTCAAACTAAAGGAACTCTATTATGATCATCCACTCTCCTGAAATACCAGGCGCTATAAATAAATATAACAATGATTCCATAATCCATAATTAGCTTATAATGTTCCCACAGCTGGGGCAAAGACCTCTAGGAGTGAGCTGTAAAACACCACGCGGGCCCAGTGCGGGTTGATATAATATGTCACATGTCTTCGATTTTTTTGTTCTAGGACATGCCGGTTTCCTCACGATGTTTTCCATCATCGTTTTTAACAATGTTTAATTAACAATAAATATCTAAATATGTGTTGATAAGTGACTAGCAAACCGGTACACTACTTTTCAGTAAGTGTCATAAATGGCCACTTGTTGATGCGACAAATTCGATGTCTTTTATAGAAACTTCACGTCACTCAAGCTGATATTCTGCTACATTCTACCAACAATGATCGGTGTTCTGCTTTGGAATGAAGACTGGAAGTGTGCCGTTGCGTGGCAATGCTTCATCAGGTTCCTTGGCATGTTCCACAGTGAGCTCACTGTCAATAGCCTCGCACACGCTTATGGATATAAGCCTTACAACAAGTAATTATTTATAATTATCTACATGTTTTTTCATCATACTAACAGCGTTGATTTTGTATAAACCATAATATTGTTAGGTAGTCAATTTCCTTTAAAATTACATACTTCCAATATATTTCAGGCTCACATAAGTTCCTACCTGCTCGTGCGTTTTTACTTTGGTATTACCTTTTTTTTCATAAGAATCGTTTTTTTTTTTCCACAGAAATATAATACCAGCGGAAAATCGCTTCGTTGCAACGTGCACACTCGGTGAAGGCTGGCACAACTACCACCACGCCTTTCCATTCGACTACAAAGCAGCTGAACATTTCGATGTTCTGAACTTTGCCACAACTTTTATAAGGTTCTTCGAGAGGATTGGCTGGGCATATGACTTGCGGGAAGCCAGTGCAGATGTCATTAACTCCATGGCCAAGAGATTAGGTGACGGCACTCCTGTTCATTTCCCGTTACCTGAAAGTACATTTAATGAAAGAGCAACCGGTTGAGATATTCTGATCGATAATCGATATATCGAATCATGAAAGACTATCCTATAGTGAAAGAACATTATAGCAATGAGCAATTGTACAGTTAAGGATAACCTAATGTATAATTAAGACGAAGTCTGACTAAGTTAGAATGTATACTATTAGGAAACCTAAATAATTATTAGCTAAAATATTTTTGTATTTAAACTAGTTCTTAAATGAGAATAAATTGAAACATATAGAAAACAAATGTTTATTTTTGTATTTTCCTTCTGTGGGTACCTATACCTAAACGACTTAATTTGGCCGCGCGCCAAAAGATCCTTGTAGGTACAGCTATACTGTCACTTTATTGAAAAACCGGCCCGAAATGTATAAATACTTATTGCAACAGTTTGTTGTCTTTGATAAACACGTCATAGTTGAGAAACAAAAACAAACAAATAAGTATTTTGAAGTCATTTGAAGTTTCGAGCCATTCGAATAGGACGCTGCATTTTTTAATTTTTCTGCTTTATTTTATTTTAATTATTAAAACCACACAATGCCTGCTATGGACATAACTAATCCGTACATAATAAAGTTTCTTATCGAAAATTATGAAAAAACTGCAAAACTACGTATGAGATGGAACAATATTCATAAGGCACAGTTAAATCAAGCTGCCACCCTACAACGCGAAGAGAAAGGGTATAATGAATTAGATGTTTTGAAAGCAAACATGGAGTCTGGCATGCCTGCTCTATCCAGAGATACTACATCCGGTGCAAGAAACAGACGGCTACGACCTATCAAGGACCTTTCTATAGTAGAAGGCGTGTCTCATTTGAAGAAGGGGCATTCTATGGCCGATGTTGGTCTCGGTGATCCTAAGATTGACCCTAAACTGAGTCGGCCCGACACTGACTTCTCCCTTGATCCCGTAATGCGACCAATTGACCCCAAAACAAAGAAAATACTTTATAAAGGCAGACCAGCGTTTGGTCGTGAAGTGTATTTAAAGAAACGGTATCCGATATCTCCGGAAGAAAGATATTATTTTGCCGAGACTGCTGGATGGTACTGTGGCTGGAGACTAAAAGACAGTTACTTTGGCAGCCAGAAGTCAGAATACGGTCGCCTGTATCGTTTAGCTCGCGAACAGAGCCGCAGCGGACCCCACCCAGATCCCATACATTACAAAAACGCTGCTTATATAGCAGGTATATGTGTATTAGATTAATGAGTGATTTTGCTTTTTGTGTATGGTTTATTTTAAGATTATTCATATTTGTTACAATACTAACTTTACAATAAATATTTTAACTTTATTTAACGTTCCTTCCTTGTTCATGTGGATAGGCTTCATTCTTCTGAACTTTACCTGGTGGAGGTAATAGAAATTTATACCTTTACCTACCTGTGTAGGTGAACCAAGGGTCACAAACTTATGAACGAAAAAGTTGCAGCCCGATAGTAAGAATAATAATAAACGAGGAATCAAAGTAGTTAAAAAAATCAAGTAATAAAAAATATAGTAATAAAAACTAAAACCCAACCACGACTTAAAAGGTATAAAACAAGACACCACAGACAGACCAATTAAAAATCCGGAGTCACACGTGTTAGGGCATAAATCGAACAGATTACGTGTGACTCCGGATTTTTAATTGGTCTGTCTGTGGTGTCTTGTTTTATACCTTTTAAGTCGTGGTTGGGTTTTAGTTTTTATTACTATATTTTTTTAAATTCTTTTGGGGTTATAATATATATATTTTTGAAATGTGCTCATTAAGCCCTTTCATTTGATACCCAACATGGTACGATAAAACCATATTTGTTTTTAAGTTCCTCACTTTATGTCCGCTAGAGGGCGCAATTAGTAATTTAATGTGACGTCACATAGCCTATAACCAGCGGACAATCACGACGCTTCTAACGATACCTCATTTGTCAAATTGTGATAAGTGGTTTGGAAGATAGGAGGGAACAGATGAACATACATACATACATACATACATACATACATACATACATACATACATACCGGTCAAAATCATAACCCTCCTTTTTTCTTCGCCGTAGTCGGGTAAAAACTAAAACCCAACTACGACTTAAAATGTATAAACAAGACACCACAGACAGACAAATTAAAAATCCGGAGACACACGTGTTAGGGCATAAATCGAACAGATTACGTGTGACTCCGGATTTTTTGGGTTTTAGTTTTTATTACTTGATTTTTTTTTAATTCTTTTGGGGTTATAATATATTTTTGAAATGTGCTCATTAAGCCCTTAAATTTGATACCCAACATGGTACGATTAAACCATTTTTTTTTTTAAGTTCCTCTCTTTATGTCCTCTAGAGGGCGCCATTTTTAATGTAATGTGACTTCACATAGCCTATAACCAGCGGACAATCACGACGCTTTTAACGATACCTCATTTGTCAAATTGTGATAAGTGGTTTGGAAGATAGGAGGGAACAGATGAACATACATACATACATACATACCGGTGAAAATCATAACCCTCCTTTTTTCTTCGCCGTAGTCGGGTAAAAATAAATCGGCACGGGCAGGGTGCGAATTGCGATGCGGACAAAAACAATCAATTAAAACACCTCTCGTGAAAATTGCCATCCCCAGTCTTGTTATGAGCATAAGAAATTCTACAAACAAAAAACTGGTCATACCTATCATACATGGCTTACCTTTATATATTCTTATTTTAAAATAATTATGGGTAAGTACGAGTAGTTCCAGAAAGATCAAATACAGCAGCAACTTAATACAAAGTCGAAGATTCAAAGCCTCTACACTTTCAAAGTTGTTGGCATTCGTTGAACAAAGTGTAATGGTAATGTTAAAACCTTAGAGCATGACACGTTTCAACGAAACATTGTCTAACGGTCACAATGGGACAAAAACTTTTATCATCTACCCGCAGTTACCGCCGCCCACCGGAGTCCGTTCAAACTTTTCTTAACCCATATAATCTGCGTAGATGGTGCATTTCCCCTTATTATGATCATTTAGCCAGGGGAGGACCACGAGACCAACGAGGGAGTTAAATGACATTATAAAACGTTAAACAATAAAAAAAACTATGCTTTTCGATCTAGAAGGGTATGAGAAGAGTACAGGATTATAGAGCGAGCGATGCGACCTCGAAAATTTTAGCAGTCAGTTCCCAGTCTCGGCTAGGTAAAAATCTGTTCTTTTGTAAATTTTTACAGAAATAGGACTGATTTTATCGACATAAGCCGAAAAGTTTGAATACTAAGAAGATGTACGATGGAAGAGCGAGCGATGACGAGCGAGCTGACGTCGCAACTGCAAGGAACGCTAAGAATTTAAAAAAGAAAAAGTTTATTGTAAAGGTAACAAACTAATAATATATATATGTCGGATACGGTCATCAGTACGGTCGCTAAACGAAGCGCGGCACGTGACGCGAGTGGTGGCAACACTGACACGCGGCTAACTTCGTGCTACGATGGAGCCTAGCTGTTGGAGTTGGACGGCCCAGGGCGAGCTCTCTTGCCTGCTGAAGTGCTGACCGTCCTGGAGAACAGAACCTCCAGTCTAGTCTAGGAACTGTCCCATTGTAATTCTAATAAACGCCGTGTATCGCGCCCAGTGTGTTTTCATTGCACGAAACCCACCTTCTGCCCACATGATGCTTTCTGATGGTTCTAATGGAATAAATCCTGACGTATCTCTGACATATATTATTAAAAAAATAAACCACACTCGAAAACAAAATCACTCATTACTCTAATACATTCATATGCCTGCTGCCAGCGTTTTTGTAATGTAGGTACGGGATCTGGGTGGGGTCCGCTGCGCTCGCCGTAGGTGAGTATATGTTCCTTGCCGCTGCAGCTCTGTTCGCGAGCTAAACGATACACCATACACACAACCGTGTTCTGATTTCTGCTTACCAAAGTACCTAACTGTCTTTTAGTCTCCAGCCACAGTACCATCCAGCAGTCTCGGCAAAATAATATCTATCTTCCGGAGCTGCAGCTAACGCTTCACGACAAAAGGCTGGTCTACCTTTATAAAGTATTTTCTTTTGTTTGGGGTCGTCGCATTACGGGATCGATGGACAAGTCAGTGTCGGGCCGTCTTAGGGTCGATTTTAAGATCACCGAGATTTTAATTTTGATTAGGTACGCAAAAAATTAGTCGCTAATTAGTCGAAATTTGTCGCCAAATATCAGAATTTGTCGGTCACTGGTTCAAAAGATATAAGGGTTTATAGGTGGCCGATCTGGAGTCTCCCCAGCAGGGCCACATTTATATCTCAAAAACTAGGGCACCTAGCGAAGATCTGTTTTCTCCCATAATTTGTCGTAACCGTAAACCTTCGAGGTGCGAGGAACCTCGGACCGCGAGGCCGTAGGCGGTGGCCCACCTCGCCTAGGTACGCCTGCCGCCTCCTCTCGGTGGGTTATTACTTATTATACTTATTATTAAAACCTAGTACCTAACCTATTTAATAAAGTAGTGAAAAATACGTTTTTTTATTTGGACTTGGTTTATGTTAGATCATAAACAACCAATTTCTTGACACAAGAGTTGTGATTAAAAAGATGGTTACCATGTTACCGCCCCTATTGTTTATTTACTTACAACATAGGTACCTAATTATTGTCTTTACATAAATGGTTATTTTATATAATAAATTTAGCCGTGCCTGAAATTTTCTAAGGGTTATGCAGAGATCCTGCCTATGTACCACTACAGAAAAGGCAGTTAACAAAGGAAGATATCAGAGGACAGTTCGTATGCGATATAAGTATCAAAAAGAATCATCAGTAAAAAATCACTACATAGTATAAAACAAAGTCGCTTTCTTTGTCCCTATATCCTTATGCATGCTTAAATCTTTAAAACTACGCAACGGATTTTGATGCGGTTTTCACTAATGGCTAGAGTGGTTCTCAAGGAAGGTTTTAGTATATAATAACCGACCTCCACACGGGCGAAGCCGCGGGCATCAGCTAGTGAACTATAAATGGTGGATATTGGTTTCATCTTAATTCTTATGAAATATAAAAGTTTATTAAAACAAAAACAAATTTTACACAATTTATTTTTCTCAAAACTTAATACTAAGGTCTTATCCTTAACTATTTACAGAGCAACGAAGTAGGTACACATATTCAAACATACGCCACAGTACAGGGAAATGAACAAATATTTCAACACAGGTGTAGCTAGCAATTTGAGGAACCATCGACGTCATTTCATTTCACATAATTTCATCATAGATACATTTTTTTACTGTTTTACGTAGGAGTTAGCACTCCCGAGACAAAATATGCAATTTGAGGCCAAAAAATGCAAGAAATAATGTTTACGGTGCGTTCATTATAACTTGTGCGTGACATGGGTAGCACTGAATTTTCAATAGTAATAGGGTTCAAAACGGCGACTGACAGAACAGTACTACCAATCATCATCATCAGCCTATAGCAGTCCACAGCTGGACATAGGCCTCTCCAATTGTCCACGTTTCGGCACCGTAAGTCATAACAGGCAGGACGCATTGATTATAAAAGACCTTCGTCTTTAGGCTCTGTGGAATGCGTGACGAGAAGACTCCACGAAGCTTCCCAAACGCTGCCCAGCCCAGGATTTTTTTTTTTTTCTGTTAGCCTCCCTTTAACTGTAAATCACATGACGGCAAAATTCAGTGCTACCAACCGCGTCATGCGTCAAGTTACAATGAACGATTTCCTAGAAGAGCGGTGGCCGCACTTAACGGCCGCACTGACGGCTGTCAAGAAAATGATGACAGCGGTAAAGATTTAAATCGTTAGATTCGCCATAACGCGTCAAAATATAGTCGCGTTTCTGTTTCGTTTTGACAATTCTGAGAAACAATGACTACACAAGTTTGTCATGGAAACGCTATTTAATCATATGTGAGCTCACTCATCTCAGTATGGACACTTTTTCTTGTGACTGAGTATGGTGAGGGCAAATCAAGCGATTTAAATCTTTGAGGGAATGGGGTTTGACTTTACGATGTCAAAAACGCTCTTTAGGAAACACACCAATATACTTACATAATCAACATTTCAATGACGTCATTCGTAAATTGCGGGCACTACGTGAGCGGACACCGCTCTTCTAGGAAACTATAGCTTTAGTAAATAAACCGCTACAAGATTCTTTTGGCGCTCCAATGACGTTGACAGGGGGGCGTTGTTGGTAAACATTTCGGTAATTGTTTTGTGAAATGTGCTTACCCATTGAAAAACAAGATAGCGGCATTAGTATCGATTTTGGTCACGCGTCAAAAGATCTTTGTACAGCTAAGTATACAATTTAGATTTACTATCACACATTATGCTTCCTCTTAGCGGAAGGTTTATCGAACACTTGTTTCATGCCGCCCCTAAAATTAGCGAGTCTGGCAGCCGCGCCTTCGTTACTCCACGCCGAGTCAAACTCCGTCGTATCTTGGTCGACGAGATGAGTATACTTCGTGCGACCAGACCGACCGAATTTCTTTACTTGCATTACCTGTGAATAAAAGATTGTGTTTATTGTTGTCTTTCAGGATAGTATAGCTTTAGGAAAGTTTTACTCATCTACGGCGTGCGTATATAAATGCGAAAGTATATAAATCGTTTTCTTCTAAGTATGTTGATAGTAAAAATATTAAAATTATTTTTTTCAGGCCCAACATTCAGCAACAGGATCTGCGTTTACTGTCGCAGTTATTAGAAATGTTTTCTACTTTTTTTAAGGGTCTTTCCAAAGCCAGGTTGTAATTTTCTAGAGCAATTACTTATGTCTAACTTACAGCATGTAAACATATTAAAACATAATGCCTATAATGTTCCCACTGTTGGGACACAGGCCTCCTCTCGGTTAGTGGGAGTAGGTTGTAATCCACTACGCGGGTCCAGTGCGGGTTGTAAGATATCACGTCTTCGAATTTTTGGTTCTAGGACATGCCGGTTTCCTCACAATGTTTTTCTTCACCGTTTTGAGAGCAGTCTGTGGTGATGAAATAATTTACACAAAAAAAAAGCGCTTGTCCGGATTCGAACCTAGAACTCGTAAGTTGTGGCTGTTACCACTGGGCCACCACTGCTGTCGCATTAAATTATAGATTGATATAATTTACCTTAGGTAAAACAGTCTTATCAAAGTGATCGTCCAGAGTAGGACCAGAAAAGTCTTGTTTGAACACCTCCTCTTCTTTGTCCAAGTAGAAGGCACCTCTGAAAATTAAAATTATGTCAATGATCCCCATAAACTATGAGCATAGATTTTGTCAATCTGTAATAAGTTGAAAAAATATAGCTTCTTTATCAAGACCAACTTCCCGATTCATTAAACAATAATCTTCGACCATCGAGATATAAGTACTAACGTACTAGAGAACCTACGTCAAATAACTGAATTGTCCTATTCTTCGTATTGAATCTTTAGTTCGCTGCAGCGCTAAAATAATAACAATTCGTCTAAACCGTACCTAATTTACCACAGTGCTAGATTTGCTGCGGAAGTGTATTTATTCTCGGCAAAAAGGTCTTAGCGCTATGTAAATCACGGCACTTACGCGTTTTCTTCGACAAACTGTGGCGCGATCGCCGCAGTTGAACGAGACAAAGTAGGTGTTTACGGTGTCTTCTCTAGTACGTTAGTACTTATATCTCGATGTCTTCGACCAAAAACACACACAATAATAGATAGATACAATATAAATAACAAACCTGTGATAGTATTTCTGCAGGAACTTGTACTTGCCCTTTACGGACTTGTTGGTGACGAGCTTGGGATTGAGACGTTGTTCCACGCGACGTTCCTCTTCCGTCATGTTGCGCATACGCTCGATAGCTAACAACTCCTTCTCTACACTGTAATGAAAAGAAGAAATTATTTTAATAATAATTAATTGTAGATTTTTTTTTGTTATGAACTTGCCTCACATTTATTCTGTCATGAATTCCTATATTATCAACACCATAAATGCTTGTTGTATTTAAAGAATTAATCCCAACAGCTAACGCGACATTCGGCAGTATCTACTGGTCAGAAATATGTTCAAGCTTCCAAAAATAGGAGAGGCACACTGCAGGCATCCAAGTGTGCTCGTATTCAGGCTAATAAGACCATGAATAAGCCTGTTTATGACAGAATATTCTAGTAATACTGTACAGGGATCTTTTGGCGCTCAAATGACGTGTTGACAGGCCCTGTTGGTTAACATTTTTTACCACGAACTGCAAAGTTTGACGGCTCATCTCGTGCTGCTCGTTGTACATGACCCTGGCAGAATATTCGACATCGGCTCAGTTGCCAAAAGGAAAAAAAAACATTTTTGCAAATGTACTGAAAAAACAAGGCCGCATTCGTTCCGATTTTGGCCATCGCGCCAAAAGAACCTTGTAGTGCTATACTTACGCTTCTCTTTCCTCCTTGTCGCGTTTGATGCGCTTCATTTCACGCAGCTTCCATGCTTCGTATTCCAGTTCATCATTTTCATCATCAGTACACACGTCGTTGATATTACCTTCCTTAAGTTCACCCTGTAATTAATCAAAAAGTTTTAACTACGCCTCAGATCAAGAACAACAGAAATTATGTTGTTTTTTGTATTTTGAATAAATTTTTGTTACATTACAGATTAACCAATTCGTCCTATAACACTATCATAATATTTGAGTTACTTATTTCAATAAGTACAGTAATATAATAATAATTTTTCCAAACTAATTACATAACTTGACTTTCCGGAGCGTTGTCAATGGGTGTTAGAAATATAAGGCTTATTACAAAATTACAAACCTGTGTATTCCTCTGTTCAGACCTAATGGTCTCTTCAACAAGTTTCAAAGCATCTCTTCTCCTCTCTTCTTTTTCTTTTCTTGCTTCTACTTCTTCCTTCTTTTGCTGCTTAACTTTCCGCTCTCTCTCTTGCACGGTCATTCTGTCTGATGCTCTTACAAATACGGGCTTCACACGGGGTCCTAGGAATATAGGAAAATCAACAAACTATTTGTACCATAAAGAAAATATTTACACTTAAAAACACATTTAAACCTTTGAATATTTTTAAGATCAAAAAAGCTTTGCATAAAAACACACACTACTGCAAAATATTGATGGTATCTTTTTGACTTTGACTTTGACAAATAATTATTAATTTCCGAACTTTACCTGTGTCTTCTTCACTATCCGTGTACTCGGTGTCAGATGAGCCACTGTCTTCTTTATCACCATCTACCATTTCTTCATCATCATCTCTACCAAGAACTTCTTTCTCTGCTTCCCTGAGAAGACAAATGAACACTATTATTATAACACAAAGTAGAAGACCTGGATTGATAATAAGCTCATAGCAACAGAATAAAATTGTATTGCAAGTGTGTGTATTCCACTTTATCAATCATTAGGGTCCCACCTCGGCTTTGCATGGGTGCAATTTCATGTGAAGTATGGCTCATTACAAGTTGTGCACAGATTCTGAGCAGTAACCTAACAAAAAGTACTAACTAGGCTTTCATGAATTCAAGATAGTATTTTATTTGTATTATTAAGTACTTCTTTTTGATATAATATAAATAGCCTATGTTCATTTGGAATTATGTACCTTTCAAATGGTGAAATAATTTTTCAAATAGGAGCTGTGGTTCTGGAGATTCCACTCCAGATATATACAAATTCAGAAAATTCACTCTCTTTGTAATATTAGTATAGATTAAAATTTCCTCATAACTATCAAAATAGGTAAAGGTAGCATTATGTTTATTTATTAGTTATGCTCAACAATATACATGCTCTCAACCAAATGTTGCATTAGTGACAACATCTAATTATGTTATATATTATACCTAGCAGCAAGTTTAGCTTTGAGAGCCTGTCGGCGCCTCTCAATCTCTTCATCATCAAGCTCATCTTCACTCTCGGAACTGTCCCTTGTCTCCTCAACACTACTTTCTACTTCTTCTTCTGGTTCAGCATCAATAATCTCTGGCTTGTGTTCTGCACGTCTCGGTGGTGACTGTGCAGCTTGTCGTAAACGGCGTAAACGCGGATCATCAACCTTGTAAAATGAAATAAAGACATTTGGTAAAATACTGATTATTTTAACAAAATGTGAGTGATATTTACATGATCTTTTTTTAATCACACAAATTCCCTGGTTATACTTACTTCTTTCTCAGAATCACTGTGATGTTCTTCTTTTTTACTGATTACTTGTGGTAATGTCTGCTGTCTGCGGTCTGGTTTCTGTTGCTCTATAAAGTCCTCAGTATCTGATTCTTCTGTAGATGACGCACCTTGAGCATAGTCTGGCTTTTTACCCGATATGTACCTTTGAACCTTCACCTTTTGCATGGAAATCTCTCCTGTAAACGAAAAAACATTTGGTTAAGCATACAAAGAGAATTGAAACGTAAAGGAGGCTACACTGGTTTTAATTGGGTTTATTCCTGAAGAATTATCGGTATTCATCCAGAACAAGTATTATCACAGAACTCACCTTTTTCATTTCGAATGGGAACAGCACCCGCTGTGCTCTGTATCCCAACGGGTTGGGCTGGAAGCACATTCATTTTGACGAACTTTTTAGTGCACAAAACAATATTACTTGGTTCTTATAGTATGAATCTGTAACAAAATCAGTCAAGTAGTAACTAACTAAGGCCGCAGGAAAAGCGTTTAACACAAGTAATCAAAATATTTTGGGATATATTTTTAAGAAACGAAACTCCAGCTAGCTGTGATTTGAGTTTACATGAATGACACTAAGACTGACAGACAAGACAGTGACATGACAGCAACCACAGCCACAGCATTTGTTTAATGGCCATAGACACAGGCCGTTCGGATTTATTAGTCATGTCGTACACCGACTTTTTCAGTATGATTATAGAATATTGCAGATTCCGGCCATACATTTCCGTGAATCAACCGTAGCATACGGTGTATGAACTAAACAACTCGTTTTCGAAAATATAGGTGTCGAAAAGATGTTGTTTTATCCGAATTAGAATTCCTGCCAGATTTTGGAGTCTTCAGTACTTAATCGCGAAAGAATGGAGCTGCTGCTGAGCGCAACAATCTCCTGACGATGGCCCCTGGCATGCCACTATTTGCCCCTTTCTTAGCTATTTTAAGACTGAGGATAGCACCCTCAGTCTTAAAATAACTCACATTAGTTCCTACTTGGGGCCACTGTGCCTGGTCCTAGGGTAAAAGGCGTTCTCAGAAATAATTTAATTTTAATTAAAATATTAACTCTCTAATGATTTTTTTAACTCTCTATCTCTCTCTAACGATTCTCAAACTAGAAAAATAAAAAAAATACGTCTACGTCCATTTTTGCGAGAATGGGGGCCAATGTCACAAAAGTAATTAAAATCTTTGATAAATAAAACTAATTACTCTCTAACGATTTTTCTTTTCTCTCTAACTCTCTCTAACGATTCTCTTACGATTAGCATTAACAAAAGTTGAGAATAATTATATCGGGGGCAAAATTCACAGAGGTGGGCTAACGTCACGCTCTCAGAAATTATTTAATATCAAATAAAATATTAACTCTCTAACGATTTTGTGTAACTCTCAATCTCTCTCTATCGATTCGCAAACGATTAAAAAAATAAAATTATGTCTAAGTCCATTTTTGCGGGAAGAGGGCCAACTTCACACGAAAAATTAAAATTGTTTTTACATAAAAACTAATTACTCTCTAACGAATTTTCTTTTCTCTCTAACCCTCTCTAACGATTAGCACTAACAAAAGTTCATAATAATGAAATCGTGCGGCTAACTTCACCGAGGTCAGTGTCCCTCTCTCAAAATAACTTATTATTGGACTCATTCATTTCATTCATTTATCTTTATCACTTGACTGATAAGTTATCTCCTTTTTTCCTCAAATTGTCAACAAGAACAAATTCTCCTCCGAAGTGGCAACTTCTGATAAGAGATAACACTAACAAACAGAATACATCGATAGCGCCATTCAAAGTAATACTTTGGAGAAATTTTATTATTAAAGTTTTAAAACAATTATTGAATAATGGCAGCTTCGTCGGAACTCCCAAGCTTAGATTTACTTATATCAAAGACCTTATCAGGCAGCGAATTACTAGAATACAACAGAATTCACTACGGAAGAACTGCTCACCATGAACTAAATGTAAAGAAAAGTAGCCAGGAATGTGCAAAAGAAAATAACTTTGATGTTGCATCCTACGATTTCCCCACCAAGAAAGAAGACACGAGAAGTCCACGAATAGTGAGAGTCGGAGTTATCCAAAATTCTATTGCTACGTCCACTGATAGACCGATAATCGAACAGAGACAAGCTATTTTTGATAAAATGCGCAAGATCATAGAATCAGCTGGAGAGGAAGGTGTCAACGTTCTCTGTTTCCAAGAAGCTTGGAGCATGCCTTTTGCTTTTTGCACTAGAGAGAAACAACCTTGGTGTGAATTTGCAGAATCTGTAGAAAATGGGCCCAGCACGAAGTTCTTAAAGGATTTTGCCATCAAATATGGAATGGTTATAGTATCACCCATTTTAGAAAGAGATGAAGTTCACGGGGATACCATTTGGAACACTGCTGTAGTCATTAATGAGGCAGGCAAGGTCATTGGCAAACATCGCAAGAACCACATTCCCCGGGTTGGAGATTTCAATGAGTCAACTTATTACTTTGAGGGGAATACCGGCCACCCTGTCTTTGATACAAAGTATGGCAAGATAGCTATTAACATTTGTTATGGCCGTCATCACCCATTGAACTGGCTTATGTTTGGAGTCAATGGAGCTGAAATTGTATTTAACCCTTCAGCTACTGTTGCAGGACTCAGTGAACATTTGTGGGCTGTTGAAGCCAGAAATGCTGCTATAGCTAATAGCTATTTCACTTGTGCTATTAATAGAGTGGGAACTGAATCCTTCCCTAATGAATTTACTTCTGGAGATGGGAAGCCAGCCCACAAGGAGTTTGGCCACTTCTATGGCTCTAGCTATGTGACTGCTCCAGATGGTGCCAGAACTCCATCCTTGTCCAGAGTTAAAGACGGCTTACTAATAGCACAAATTGATCTGAATCTATGTCGGCAAATTAAGGATAAATGGGGCTTCACAATGACTCAGCGCCTTGATTTATATGCTGATAGTCTCAACAAGGCCGTCAAGCATGATTTTAATCGTCAAATTATTCAATAATTAATTCTTCTGTGAATAATGACCTTGTTGCTAGTCTTGCATTTAGAAAACTGTGCAATTTTCAAATTTTGTAATATCTTCTATTTTTAAACAAATTTTGAAATGTTATTTACTATCATATTGTTACTATTTTTGTATGTTATTGTTATCTACATTTTTTGTGATATAAAGCTTTTCTCAAGTAATTTTTTTATAGTCTAAGGTGAACTTAAAAATCATGAATATGCATTATGAAAATGGAAATTTTTATACAATACATACTTACTTATTTTGTTAATTATACAACATTTATGATAAAAATGTGTTTTATTTAAGATCTGAAATAAAACAACAATTTATAAAACCATTGTGTATCAATGAGAATAATACAGAAGTGAGCTATACATAAATATAGGGGTTAGAATGGGGTACATTCAGGCAATACCTCATGCAATCATCACAAATGTTTGAGCACATCACTAATATATTTTACATAATCCTGAAGAATGCAACTGAAATTCACTGACAAGAAATTTAGAGTAAGCTTAGTTCATTCTAGTCCAGCATTTTTTTTTTTTGTAATACCCTTAGGTACAATTTGTAATAAATGTTCAAGGTATAATTTACCTCTGTAATTTATGTTCTATCTACTTATAATTGCACAACAATAACAATGATCAGTATCAGCACCAGATTACAGCTGATAGAGTTAAAAAAAATATTACAACATAAATAAGGACTATTACTGTATGTACCCCAGATCCATGACTGTATAATTAGTTTATCACTAAGCACTAATACTCTATGCAGTCTTTGCACGGATGGCAGCACGCTTCCCGGTCACAGCCTGGAAACCAGACTTGATGCTGGCCACAGAGCAACGGGATCCACATGTTTCACACTGGAGGAAGAATAATCGAGTATCTTTCTGGAGGATGGTGTCAGGGGAGCGGCATGTATGACATGTAACATATTCCTTGATATACCGACGAAGGACATTCTCTATCTGTTTCTGTTGGAAACGGCCTTTTATAATGAGTTGACTGTTACCATCCACAGACCCACTCGTACCCAACTCAGCCAATAAAAAGTCTAGTAAATGTTTAGGCTGCCGATGGAGAGTTTTACAGATCTCTGTGAAATTGGCAAAGGATGTTTTCTTAGTACCAATTCTGACAACTTGAGGAGGTCTCATAATGAATTTCTGTTTTTTGCCAGATACCATGCTAGGGTTCTTCTCACGCATGATGTCGAACACTCGCTCGAGCAGCTCGTCGTACGTGTAATCTCGGTCTGTGCCACTCCACAAGTCACCACTCACATCTTCCACATTTTCTTGGTCTTCTCCCTTACTATCATCTTCAAGGACAAGCTCTTCAATGTTTTTCTTCTTCTTCTTCTTTTTAGTTTTTGAGAAGTCAATGTCTAGATCCAAGTCGTCAATAACTTCGTCCTCCTGTTGTTCCGGCTCCTCGGCCGGGGGTGTTTCCGGTAACGTGCTTTCGAGTTCTTCCATGTTGAACACTCCCTTCTTCTTCTTCTTTTTTTTCTTTCCGAAATTGTCCAAATCGAGGTTATCATCCTCAGGCAAGTCGACGTCACCCGTCCCAGCGGGCGCCTCCACGCTCGTGCTCTCACCTTGCTCGCCTGCGAGAGCCGCGTCTATGTCGAAACCGGTCTTCTTTTTCTTCTTCTTCTTTAAAGACGGATCAAATATCATATCGTCGTCCATGATTACGTTTCAAATTAATCACTAAATAACGTTAAATATTTAGGTGAATGGTTAGAATTCAAGATAATTTGGCAGGTGGCTATCAGGCTGTGGCTAATGTCAAAACGTTGCATCAGCTAAAAGGTCTATTTCGTCTAGAAACTTAACGTTCCGTAATACTGAAATGAACATCTAAAATGAACTATTTTAAATTTTAGAACAAAAGGCTTGTTGTTAAAATACAGAACAAACATCAATAATTACTAAATTCATGAGTTGTCATCATCACGTTATTGGCTAACGTAAATTATTTAAAATCACAATTTCACACACGCTATTTGATATTTTGACATTTCGATTACAGAACGAAACATAACCTTAAAATATAATTTCGGAAGTAAATGAAATAATCATCCAGCTGAATACAAAATGTATCTAAACAGAGTTCATAGAACGTTTCCTAAATTAAAAAAGTTAATAACAAGACCGCAGTCCCAAGCAGCATTGTCAGAACAAAATGAATACACCGAAACACCAGAATATCCACCAATTCTGGATATGTCTCTGCAGGGCAGAAAGTTACGAGAAAGACAAACTCTTCATCAGAAAATTAAGGAAATAAATACTGTAGAAGAGAAACAAATAGCTTTAAATATGCCTCGCTATTACGGCTGGAAGTGTGTTATGTTAAAAGAAGATAAAGTCCCGTACAATGCTATGCCCCTAGTGCAGTATTACACAAGAAGTCATTTCATTCCTGTTGATAAGCTCCCTGAATACTACAATGAAACAGGCGAGGCAGCAGACGCTATTGTTCAAGAAATTAAAGCCCTTATTGAGGAAGCTATTCTTATAGAAAATGATGGAGTAAAGTAAGTACCAAGACTGCTAATTATACAACAGGAACAGCTTGCTTGTGTGATTCAAAGGGGTGGCAGAAGTATTATATACCAGGGTAACAAATGTAAATACTTAAATATCTTCTTGGAATAATTTATTCACCCATTAAATCACTATTTATGTACTAGCTGTTGCCTGCGATTTTGTCTGCGATCCAAGATGAAAAGTAGCCTATGTCCTTACCCAGGTCATGGTCTATCTGTTTCAAATTTTTTAGTGTGAAAGATAACAAATAAAAAAAAATCACTTTCACATTTATAATATTAGTTAGGATTTGTATTATAATTTTAACAGGATGCATAATGGTTTCCTATAAAATTATCATAACTTATCTCTGTTAATGTTTTTTATTCCAGCCGAACTTTCATTACTACTAATGACAAGCCAGAAATATCACAAAAAGAGGATACTTTTGCTAAATGTATAGTGAAACAGATAAACAGAATCATTACAAACAACTTGACTGATAAAGTGGAACATGTTTTGACTTCCCAAGTAAGTTTACAGTAATGCCCGGTTCACATTATTCCAGTCCAGCATTCAAATTCAATGCTGGAATAACCATTGGAATAATGTGAACCGGCACTGGAATGTACCCATTCCAGTGATCAATTACAAAAAGTAATGTTTGTAAAAAAACATTATGGGGTACTTCTACTTTAGGGTGGTAACTTCATGAACTGAAATAGTTGCAGGAAGTAAAAAAACAATTCCTGTTCATGTTTTAAGTTTTAATTTTCTTATAAAAAAAAATACATTGCTAGTTTTGTTAAAATAGGAAGTGTATAAGCAATTTCCTGTGGTTCATAAAAACAGATTTCTTCAGTTTCTCCTTGCTAGACCATTATAAAGAGTTGTAGTCACCTAACAGTGGGTGGACATTTTTGTAATCTGACTTTGGTCTTTTTTTTTGGACTTTGGTTGGTATGATCATAGCCAGGCCTGACAAGGCTGCTTATCCCCTGCAGACTCAATATGCAAGTGATGCCTGGGAGTCTACCCTCTAACGACCAATTTCTTCATCAAAAGTAACAACCACAGTATCAGTCAACTGTTCTTTTGGACTGTTGTATTTTCAATCCTCGGCGCTGAGGCGAGCGTTTTAAATCCAACAGCGCGGAAGAACAGTTGACTTGTAAACGAAGATACGGGCCCCACCGAAAGTAGTCACTCCATTAAAACAAGTGACAAACTCAACTGCTCAATTGTACTGTCATTCATTCTTAGTTTGGGCCTGGATCTAATCTTTTGTTAGTTAGTGATATGGAATTTGAAACACCTGTAACTTCAGCCGAAGCTACAGATTCCTTGAATAGACCCCCCGGTCTCAATACTTTCCTACTTAATTATTTATCAATGTAAATTATTGCAGGTTGATTATGATCCCCGTCATGAAGCATTCTGGTTTATTGGTGGTGTTGACCCCCCACATAAACTAGTGAAATGGAGGAAGCAGTATGGGGGCCTTAAGGATCGCTGGTATGAGCCCATTGACAGACCAGTCCAGTATTTAGGTAAATATAACATAATTAGGTACTTATGTTATTATGAAAACAAATTGTTCCTAGAGGTACAGAGTAGGAACTTTTATTTTTGGTTACATTCACAGCCTAGGTTCAAGTTTATTAGTATTACCATGAACAACATAATTGTATTTGTTTACTTTTATAATATATTTTTTTATCCTTCAGGAACTCCAATGTTAACTATAAGAAATCGCCAACCTTTGAAGCCTATTGTGCCATTCAGTGAAGCTGAGAATCCTGCCTTCAAAGTACCAGTTTTCACAACTGTACCAAAAACAGTTGGATATTTCGAAGAATATAGGCATGGTACTAATGTTCCAGGTAATGTGCATGCGAAAACAGAGTTGTTATATATTTTATTTCTGAATCTCCCAGCAGCAGTACTGCAGTAGACTACCGAGTGCGTCTTCTACGTACCACTAACAACAGTAAATTTTTATTTTATATTTTTGCTCTCAACTTTTTTTACATAATGCTAAATTTTTCAGGTTTCTGGCCTGGTGATTTTGATGAATTTGGTTCGTTGTCGTATCATGGCCGTGGTCATATCCTTGCAAGAAAAGAATCATTTGGCCCTGAAGATAATCTTGACGCATTACATTGTCAAGCTATGAAGGCTAGTTTCGGATGGCTACTAGCTCAAGCAAATTACCAAGGATTTACTACCTTCAATGACATAACTTATCCTTTGGTGACACAAACTGTGATCACTAATGGACAGCTGTGGTCACTGTATGCATACCAATTAAATACAATCGAGATGCATAATGACAAGATAGACAGCCCCAAAAGCAACATTTGCTTTGGGACAAAGCCTTTGAAATTATATGATAGCATAGAGAATGGAAAAGTCCAAGGGCTTAATGAAAATGTATTGAAGATGCTTGTTCAGTTCTACTTAAATGCCCCTGAAGAACGAGGCCATGAAATGAAACCATATTTAGGTCAGGATGAACAAGTTGTAGCAGATATTGAAGATGATAACAAACGCTGCTGGCTGGAATCCAGATACAAACACATAGTGTCCAATAGACCAAAGCACGATCTTCTTCCTGAAACATACTTGTGGGAGAAAATTTATAAACTTAAATTTAATACTAGATTCTTTGAAGCAAAGAGAAGGCCATTTGAACTTGGTATCAACCCCTTCAATAGAAGATTGGATGAACATCGGCCACCTTATATTCCTAAAGTTTTGCGGCCATATCCTAGGAGCAAAAAGACATTCGAAACAACTTATTACCCTAAGGTTTAATGATTAAATAATTAGTAGCTGTAGCTTTTCTGTAATTTATAGAGATAAAATAAATAATAATACTAGTGGCTGCCGTTTCTTAATTTAATATTTATGTACCTCTTAGCGTCTGCCCGCGGCTTCGCCCGCGTGGTATGGCGATAAAAAGTATAGTAGCCTATGTCCTTCCCCGGGATGCCATCTATCTCCTTGCCAAATTTTATCGAAATCGGTTGTGGTTTAGGCG
The DNA here is from genome assembly GCA_947522985.1 of Lithophane socia. Lineage (NCBI taxonomy): Eukaryota > Metazoa > Arthropoda > Insecta > Lepidoptera > Noctuidae > Lithophane > Lithophane socia. The sequence continues at coordinate 8,634,243 of OX383267.1, forward strand.
TGTAAAGGTAACATACAGACAGACAGTTACTTTCGAATTTATAATATTAGTATGGATACAATCCATAACTCTGTCTGTATGTTAACTTTTCACGATTTCGATAAAATTTGGCAAGGAGTGTATAAGAGTCAGTTCACACCGATACGTGAGTGACTCGGCGCTAGGAGTGAGGCGTATTTATCGTCACAGATAGAAATCACAGATATTATAAAATAGCAGATAGCAATTGCTCCTAACGATAAAAAATATCTGTTACTTAAAATCACAGATCCTCAAGACTGTTACTGTTAAAACTTCGGATACGATTTTCGACTTTAACGAAAAGAAATAAAGAAGATATTCAATTGAGTCAATACGTATTTATCGTCTGTACAAAAATCACAGGCTGTGATTTAATAATTTAATGTTTTATAACAAATAGATACGATTTTCGACTTTAAATCAAAAGAGATAAAGATGATATTCGATTGAGATACGTATGTATCAAAAATCCCAGGCTGTGATTTAATAACAGATATTTGGATCTGTTATTTTTTTGTTATGTTTTTGTCACAGTCACAGTGATCACAGATATCGTGTTTCACCTGTGTAACAGGTGAAACACGATATCTGTCCCATCTCTACTCGGCGCGCACTTCTTAGAGTGGGTGATAGACGTGCGTACCATGTTCGCGACCTTACTCGGCTCGCTGTCGGTGACACACGTGAAGCTTGCTCAAAATTTCATTGTCAAACTGCACAGACTAGCTCGCGGCTCACGGCGCTAATATAAAGTGAAGCTGATATAAAATAATTATATTCAGAAGCTCTCCAGGATTTTTAAAGTTTTCAAAGGTGTTTAGAGATTTATTTTTATGTTTGTAGTTGTCTCGTTGGAGATTGTGGCACCCCAATAGTTGTTTTTTTTTTCTGTCTGAGTAATGTAATGCTGGAGCCACATTGTCGAGCGCGGTCTCTCTCGCACACCACTCGACGTCTCGCTGAGCAACAGAGAGCGCATGAAGTATAGTTTGCATTATCGCGATAATGTAGCCCTCCCTAGCCTAAGAAATGAGAATGTAAATGAAAATTTGGCAAAAGACAATAATCCAAAGAAAAATGAATATGTCAGTCTTGTTGACACTGACAACTTATATTTGACATTTGACAGATATCAATATCAATTCCCCAATTCGGATTTGTTCAGTTCGGAATACAAAACGTGTTTATGTTCGTAGTTTTTCCTAATCAGAAACAATGAAAAACTTAAATCTTTGGGAAGTCTCTGTAGGAGATCTTAATCTGGCATCAGAAGACAAACTCATCGTTTGTAATGGTCATGATGAAGTTAGTTCTTCCAACGAACTATATGTTTGTACACATAACCTTAGTGTGATCAATTTTGATGCAAATAATGAAGCAAAGTGGACCAAGGATCTTTCAGATATTGCCTCTCCTGATAATAGACCTATTAACATTACATTTCTCACACTTACTAACACTCTCTGTGTGGGACTTGCCAATGGAGAACTTATAACAATCAGCAACAATGGTAATACTTTAGACTTAGCTGGAGTTTGTGACAATGGATTACTGGTAAGTTCGAAAATTTTACCTACTTATATTTTTATAACTACAAAAATGAAAAGTTATTGATTACCTAGATCAAGGCACAGCTGTTAGCCTTATGGAATCAAAAAGTAAATACTTTATTTTTATTTTCATACAGTAACATTAATAATATCAATATGCACAATGAATAATAACTTTCCAGGCAATGGAATGGAGTCCAGATCAAGAACTTTTGGTACTAGTTACCAAAGACATGAAAATGATTCTGATGAACATGTTCGATCCCATCCATGAAATTAGTTTATTTAATGAAGAGTTTGGAGAGAAACAGTTCATAACTGTAGGTTGGGGGAAAAAAGAAACTCAGTTCCACGGGTCTGCTGGTAAACAGGCTGCCAAGGTGAAAAATGAAGTCACTGCTGGTAATTACAATAATTAATGAAATAATATAAAAGAATATAAATATAGAATAATATTATAAAAGTGAAACATTTTCTTTTCAGATCCTACAATAGGTGACAATGCAGTAAAAATATCATGGAGAGGAGATGGCAATCTGTATGCTGTTGGATTCATAATGGACGGAATCAGAAGATTTAAAGTTTTTGACAAAGAGGGAAACTTACAATACACAGGTGAAAAACAACAAGGTTTAGAATCCAACTTGTCTTGGAGACCCAGTGGAAATCTTATTGCTACCACACAAAAACTAAATGACAAATATCTTGTGTCTTTCTTTGAGAAGAATGGCTTAAAACATGGAGAATTTGATATTCCTGTAAATACCAACACAGTAGTAGAGGACATCACTTGGAGCTCTGACTCGGAAGTCTTGACATTACAATGCAAAGACACAGAAAAGGATATACAAACTTTACTGCTTTACACAATTGGCAATTATCACTGGTATCTGAAACAAACTATAACATTCAATAGTGATCAGGACATAAGCAAAATAATGTGGGACAATGATTTTGATATAGCCAACAACAAAAAACTGCATGTATTTTTACACACTGGCCAACATTTTTCTTACACCTGGATTTGGAATGCAGATCACAGTAGAGGTTATGGGCCTGAAGATGATGCAGTGGTGGCAGTTATTGATGGGAGCAAACTTCTCTTGACAGGCTTTAGACAAACTGTTATGCCCCCACCAATGTCAGCTTTTGAAATCAAACTTGATGCCAATATTAACTCTGTTCATTTTGCACCACAAAAACAGAAAGAAGAAGACTGCAATCCTAATTGTTTCTTTGTATATACTGCAGACAATAAGTTGGTATTCTATAAACAAACTGTCAAGTTTCCTCTACAGTATGAAGTTTTTAAAACTGTTCAAGCTGATAAATTTGAATTTCCATTTCAATGTTTCAATTGGTTCTGGGTTAGTGCTGATACAGTTATAGCTAATGTTGTCCATAATAATGACACTAGCAATTTAGTTGAGTATTCAATTACATCAGACAAAGTAGAAAACACAAGTGAAACTACTTTACCTGCACCTGTAAAAAGGGTTCAGTCCCACCCCACTGAGCCGTCTACTCTATTTTTGCAACTCCAGGATGGTGATATTGTACAAGGCAAACTGGGAGAAGATCTAGAAATTCCAGATGAGTCATTTGGAGTATCATGTCCAAAATTTGATGTGTTCCAAGTTGATAATGAAATATATTTTATTGGACTGTCACATAAAGGCCATCTGTATATCAATCAAAAAATTATAATGAACAATGTGAGTTCATTCTTTGTTCACACTCATTTTCTATTGTTAACAACATTGCAACATGTGCTTCTGTGCACAGAATTAACCAAGCCAGGTCTTGATGCTATTATGGAGTATCAGAAAAACGAATCAGATCATGTGTATAAAAGGAAAATCGAAAGGGGGGCTAAATTGGTAATTGTAGTACCAAATGACACTAGGGCTGTGTTTCAAATGCCAAGAGGAAATCTTGAAACCATCCAGCCAAGGCCTTTATCATTGAAGATTATTGGAGAATATCTTGATCGTCTTCAGTATCACGAGGCATTTGACCTCATGAGGAAACAGAGAATAAATTTGAATCTAATTTATGACCACAATCCAGAAAATTTTATAAAGCACATTGAAATATTTTTGGAATCAGTTCAAAACATTTCATGGTTGAATCTGTTTTTATCTGATTTAGAAAATTCGGATGTAACAAAGACTATGTACTCAAGTAGTTATGCTGGAAAGCCAGATAAGCCCAAAAGCGAAATAGATGCCAAAGTTCAAAAGATATGTGATATTGTAAGAGAACATTTGAAAAAGAGACCAGACAGCGACGCTAAAATACTACCATTGCTCACAACTTTTGTAAAGAAGAATACAATAAAAGACTTCGAAAGTGCTTTATTGATTATCAAAGAACTGAAGGTACAAGAATCTAGTGGAGTAAAGTTACCAGTTGGATCAGATGAAGCATTGAAGTACTTACTCTACATGGTTGATGTAAATCAACTATTTGATGTTGCCCTTGGCATGTATGATTTTGACTTAGTTTTGCTAGTAGCTTATAAATCACAGAAGGATCCAAAGGAATATGTTCCAATGCTTGATGAGCTGAATGAAATGGAAGAAAATTACAAGAGATTTACAATTAACAAACACCTGAAAAGGTTTGAGAGGGCAGTTGAAAGTCTTGTGATGTGTGGCGCAAGCAAACATAATGAGTTAAAAACTTTTGTTAAATACCATAGCCTGTACCGCGAAGCATTGACTCTGTTTTCGCCAAACGATGCTATTTTCAACGAGATATCAGATGACTTTGGACTGTACTTAAAGTTGAAGAAGCAATACACGGAAGCTGGAATAGTTTATGAAAGAGCAAATAGTATTGATAAAGCTATTGAATGCTATAAAGACGCACTGGAATGGGAATTAGCAGTAAGTTTGGCAAATTCATGGCCTAAAGAACAATTTAAGGATTTGTGTTGGTATGTTTGTTAAATACTAAATTATGTTGGTTGTATTTTTCATGTTTTTTTTTTTACCTCCATTTAATTTTTTAAGGGATCTAGTGGAAGGTTTAAAACAAGACAAGCGCCACAAGGAGGCGTTAACTATCTTAGATCAGTTTTATGGTAACTGTGAACTAACAATCTCTTATGCCATTGAATGTGGACAATATAAAACAGCGTTAAGACTTTGTTCGCAATACAAAAAAGAAAATCTGAAAGGTTTGTATTGATACTTATATTTTTTGACTACTTGAAAATGTCAAGTTTGGTTTAGTAGTAATTATAATTTGATTCATCTTTATAGATGAAAAGCTTCAACCCGCTATACTAGAAGACTACAACAATATGAAAGAAATAATTGAGATTAACTGGGCGACATTCATAAGGCACCGGGAACGTCTACAAGTTGTAAGAGAAAATAAAACTAAGCACCCAGTGGATACATTTGACTTTTATACCAATAAGGACAGTGATTTATATTCTGATGCAGGAAGTACACTTGCTTCTTCGTCCAGGGGTTCAAGGTAAGATGATTATATGCATATATCTACTACCAAACACAGGACCTAGAATTGATCCCTGTGGAACGCCGATGGCGAGTAATTGGACAGGATACCGTTTATTTCCTTTTTTTTTTTTTCTCGGGAATTTATTCAACTAATCTATAAATTCAGGGAGTTAGCCATGCTCTCGGATCCATACTCATAATAGCTATTTTTCTCAAAAATGGCATGGTGAAAACTGAAAAAATTACATGAATAATTCACACTTCAACTTAAATTCTTACTTTATTTTCAGTCGATCTTTCCGTTCAAGCAAGAACAGACGAAAACATGAGCGCAAAGTGGCATCACTCAAAGAAGGTTCTCAGTATGAAGATGTTGCCCTAGTAATGGCTCTACACACTTTGGTTACTGCTACATACGATTTGAGGTTGCAAGTAAAAGAAATAGTCATTGCTTTGAGTTACTTCAGTAAGGACAAAGAAGCTTACATCTTACAGGTAAATACATTATTTTTCGTGCTCCATTCAGTCATCCGACATTATACAATTATAGTGTGTGCCACACGGCTGCGCCAAAAAGGTTCATTTCAGCATTAATGCCAGACAGATGCTGTCTGACGCAGGGACACGTGACGGGAAGCACAGTAAACAGTATGTCTGAATGGTTTAAAAGCAGTTTTTGTTATCTAATTCATACAAGGTGATGACAGAAAAATCGTGATTTTCGTAGAACCATGTTTGTTTACAAAATTAGAAATGTAACAAAAAATATACTGTAGGTGCACTATCCACTCCTTTAGAATTTTTATCCATTTGGATATCACTATCATCTTCTTCCCTCATTATTAGCCTATGGCTGTCCAGTTCCAGTTCATAGGCTTCCTCAATTGCACGTCATTTGGCCACTCCCATCGAGCTGCTACCGGGTACCTGCGACTACGACTACGATCGTCGATCCATGCTCCACCTAGCCTAGCCTGAGGGCGTTCCACCCCACTCTTGTGGTTTATTGTCGATTATTATCTTCATTATAAATGGAAAATACGATCTTATGTTACAGGGTTCTTTGGAGAAAGTGTTGAAAGAAATGAAGGACAGTTTCAAAGATATCTGGACGAATAAGCTTGTACTAGAAGCGACTAATGCGACCATTGCTGCCCAGAATGTACCAGAAGGACAAAGCATAATACCACAGGGCATTGCCACTCTTGGTAAGTTAAAATTAATTATTTGCAACATTGAATCGACCTTACAAGCAATCCTGTTTTAGTTATGTGTTTGATAGCTACTAGTAAGCTGTAAGAGAGGCAGTAATGCATCCAAATGAGTCCTAATCCTAACCAATGATATTATATTAACAGATATGTTATACACTCACAAAACAACCGAAAAAAGTGTTGCAGCACACATACCCACTTTTCATTCATTTTACATTTCACTACAAGTAAAAATGATAGAAAAGAGATGGCATGATAAAAACAACAAGAAAAAAAAGACATGGCGTGAATGTAAATAAGCGTATTATACGTCGCCATACGTGTCGCAGACTAAAGTCAATACGTCCCAATTAGGACGTTTTCGAGTCTTCACGATTGCGCGCTCCCAACATTATCTGTTTATTAATATAATTTATCATTGGTCCTAACTATGAAATGCTCATATTATGTTTTCGTTTTTCAGAACCACACATAAGGATAGCCCCAGTTGTTCCAGATATCAGTTGGAGGCTTGAAGGTCTTAATTAATAATAATATGTATGTAATACAGTGAAACAAAATGTTTTAAAATAAATATTTTATTCTTATTATTATAATTAATTGTTTCATTAAGATTACAGTTCAAAATCATCTGTTAAAACATTTAGGTGAACAGAAATAGCATTGGAACGTTACAGTGCTTTTCCTATTACTATTGAACACAACAACTCTGAAATAGTCTTTTAATTGAAACTCCTTATTTATGTAAAATGTATTGTTTACTACTGGTGCACCACAGACACACATATTCGCATTATCTAGAAACTCCACTAATGTCCAAGGTATGTTATTAGGAGCGTAATATAACTTACGTTTTAGAACAATTTTAGATGCTAAATCTACAAGACTGCCAACATAAAATTCCCATGGACTATGTTTACTGGGCTCTGGTGCTGATTCCGCGACATCCAGTTTATTTTCGGAAAGGTCTACGTATTCCAGACGACATTGCAGTAAACTGCATGGCAGTGATGTAAGGTAATTCTGAGTCATTGTTAGATACCTGTAAGAAAAAGATTTTTCAAGATTTAACAAAATGTAAAAAATAATAGGGAATATGCACGTAATTCAATATTTAAATATACATTGTATAAGAGTCAAGGAACAAATTCCTATTTTTCTGCATTACATATTTTGCAATTTATTTTATCATATGTTTTTTACTGGAATGGAATTATGGAACGCAAAATCAAAACGCGTTGTCTTCGACAATGCCGGAAGTGACATCAAATACTGTGTAAAAAATATTTGCAAAGTGCTTGGAGTCTCTCTAAGGTAAGTAAGTGCGATTTCTGCTTGAATAAAGCACAAAACGTAATTTGATTTGTACGAATTGGAGCTAAAAAAATCTTCAAAAACAGACTAAGCAGTATCGTGGTAAATGACGTCACATCCTGACCGCGTCAGAAACGTTTGAACTGTAATAGGAATTTTTAGAAGTTTCAAAAAATTTTTTGATCGCTATGCAGTTGATGAATTCAACTTTTAATTTACTGTCTTTCCTGAAAAAAAAAAACATTACATGCACATTCCCTATTTTGGTTGGTTAAAACCTCATTTGGTATTTCACACAAAGTACTGGTTAATCTTTCATGCATAAAATTTTTGTTCATTGCGTTTGTGAGCCAGTTAAACCAGCCAGTAACAAATGGCAAACTTTTTTTGGATTTGGCAGGACGGGACTCACATTTGTAAAGTTATTATGAAGTTTTAACAGTAAAAAATGGTGTGTAATCACTTTTCAATCTTTCTACTGTTCATAAATTTTATTCAGGTTGGTATTCAGAATTCTTAATTTGGTAATTTGCATAAAGAAAAAAAAAGGCATTTTATTCTGAATTTGGTAATTAGGATAAAAAAAGCATTTTTTTCACATACATTTGGTGATAAACAATTTACCTTAGGCTGCTCATACGACCCAGTGTTGTTGGTAGTTTGTCTAGCATATTATTATCCAGCTTCAGAGTAACTAACTTTTGTAATTTCCATATTGATTTTGGTAAGTAACCCAACTTATTTCCACTTATATCCAACAACTTGAGCATGTTAGTGATCTGCAAATAAAATAATTGCTAATTAATTTCAAGTTTTGCATAAATACAAAAGATTATTCAAGTGTTATTATTAAATAATGTCAAATTACTATACATACATATTAGGCCCCACCTTTGAAATTGGCGTTAAATAATGTCAAATTACCATACATACATATTAGGCCCCACCTTTGAAATTGGCGTTTTTTCTCCCCATTATAGAACCTTGTCACTTCTATGATTTAAAATAGTCATCAATTGCTTGGTATTATATGGAATAATGGTCATCATAGACAACTACCATAATTACAAAAACCTTATTACTTATAGTTTTCTAAACATAAAACAATACCTTAAAAATGACCATTTTTTCTAACTTAACCATAACTTATTGTATAAGTGGCATACGTTATCTTAGTTTTTAAATATTAGTGCAGCATAAAAATTTTAAAACATTACTGTTCATGGTTGTTATATAAATTAAGAAAATTTTAGTATGAAAAATGCAACTTCTTTAAAATTCCACATACAAAATGCTGATTTCACAGGTGGGGAGACCTAATATTTCAATAACTTAATAGCTAGAGCTTCAGTTATGCAGAATAAAAGCATACCTGGGGCCCCATCAACCATCTCCAGTCCACTTCTCCTTTCACACCAAGTTGATTGTTTGAAAGATACAATTCACATAAATTCGGCATTCTTCCTGGAAGACAAACTATGTTTAAAACAACAGGTGCTATATTTAATCTGATTAAAAAAATATTTTGAGGTTCATACCAAATTCTGGAGGTATCTTTTCCATGGCATTATCGCTGAGATCAAGTACAACAAGCTGTTTTAATAACAATATGTCTCTTCTAAAGTTACAAAGTCTTAATCCATTTATGTAAAGAGATTGTAACGTTCTTGGGAGACCTTTGATAGGATATTCAATCCGATTACGTATTACAAGTTTTGTAGGAGCAATATCCTTGTGTGTTACACTTAAGCTTGCCAAAGGCGCAAGCTGTATGTTCTTTGTGTCACCGGTAACACATGACTTTAACAGTCTCATAAAACATTTCAGCTGTATGGTTTCACTTTTTATACATAGGTCATGAGATGGTTCTTCAAAACGTATGGTTGCTTTGCCTTCGTTTATACACTTCACAAACACTTGTTTTATACACTTTACGCGGTATTTTGTACCACTTTTGTTAACAGATGAGAAATGAAGAATGAAATATTCTGTTTCATCTTTCGGTTCTTTTCCCAGTGCTAAAGTTGATTTTAAATATTTTCCACTTCCTACTATGTTTAGGTTACTGTGATATCTATTGATTACATCTACCTGGCATTGCAATTTCATGATTAATTATAAGAACTACCGAAGAGCGAAGACCCGGACCCGCCAAAAGCGTATAGAATGGAACCTGTCGACTGGTCGACTGTCTGTCAAAGCTAGCTAACAAACAAACAGATTAGCCTCCTAATCTCCTACCAAACAAAACTCGACATGAACTCACCACAACTTCCACAAGCTCAAACAACAAACTAAACTAAAGTATAAAAAAGTACTCTGTGACTAAAGTCAAAAACCTATACCTAGTTGTCAAAAACAGCGGTACCTACGCTCTGTGATCGTCAGTGTCATGTGTCATGGTCACGTCAATATGTCAAAAGTAACATTAATACCAACCATAGACCAACGGTGACCAACCCAACAAACAAAACGGAATTTCTAGTGTTTTTTTTACAGTGAAATAACAAGCTCACACTAAAGTATTTATCTCTGTGAATTATAGAGAAAAAGCGCAAGAGCTCAATAGGCATAAAAAAATTGTTCAATCGACGAATCAATGAATGCAAGTGTCAATGCTTCGTCCCAGTGGGTGCCACGACGTACTACTTAATCTGTGAGTCCCAGTACTACAGTATCAGTATATTGATTTTTTGTAATCTGGCAATAATAACATTCAGCTGTCTATTCCGTTGAATACCTTAGTGCCGCTTTCTGGGAGTTTATTTATTACAGGAACAGAGAAAAACAATAGATTAATTGATTTCCCATTCATTTTTAATAGGTGAGTGCAAAAATTTAAATATTTTAGACAGAGGATTTATTTATATGTGAAATAAAAATATAGATTTTTTACTACGGATTTAAGGGTGTTAAAATTATTTTTATCGAACGCTTCTATGATGCAAAAGCAATTAGGAATTATCTAAAAAATGTACGCAAACCATTAGCTCAATATTTATTTGAAGTATTTACAAACAGATCCGTTACCAGAAAAATGGCTACATTGGTCGTACAATCCCGATTTGCCGGTCTGAAGATCGAGGATGATGACTACCCCCCTAACGACAACCAGAAGGCGAAAAAACCTAAAGTAAACACTCCCAAGAAGATCGAGCCTCCTAAGAAAACAAAAACCGTCATTACTAAACCCCAGGTAATAGTCTTATTTGAGAACTATTTGATAAGTTTGATAAAAATATAAATTATACCTGCAGCACAAATAGCAAACAAATAACAATAGGTAAAAGGTAAACAAATTCAATGAAGTAAATACTGATGCATCACTTTGATATTTTGTTCCGGAATTTGATATTCTTGAATTCAGAGTATGTCATTGTCATACTCCAGATTAGCGTAACATTGTGTACTATATTATCTATACAACCTGTAACGGAATAAACGCAAGAGCTCATACACCCCAATTAGAATATTAAATTATAAGACTAAAATAATATCTGTAATTTAATTTAATTAAACGACACCTAGTTTTTTTTTACAAAATAGACTTCCTGACTAAACATGAAACATAGGATAGCTATGAGCGTATTACAAATTTGTTTATGCATTTGAATAGGCTTTATTCCTTTGAGATAAGGCTTAAATTTCCTTAAATAAAATATCTTATTACCTTGGTAAGACGCGGTGGTTCTAATTTCAGTTAAAGAAAAGATTTTTTTCATGAAAAATTAACACATATAAATAATGATGGAAATCGATTCAGAAGCCGATTCTGAGCAAACTACTTTCAGGTCTTGCGCTTATTCTGTTACATGTTGTATATTAGTAAAATCAAGCACACCCAAGTGGGTGGATGCACCTTTAGGGTTTTCAAGGAAATTCCTAATACATAGAAAAATTTGTCTGCTCAGCAACATACATAACACAATTAACGTGTGCAATGTAAATTTGCTTCCATTCAGAAAGGAGGTCTGAGTCCCAGTAATCTTTATGAAATGACTATGTAGCAAAATATAAACAGATATAATGCTCCTCATTCCACAAATGCTTTACTCGTTCAACCTTTTATAATCCACTGCATTAAAAAACTGTGCAGCAGTTCAGCTTATCTCTAGATTCTACGCTAATAAAATTATATTTGCTGAGTGTTATATTTGCAATACAAAATGTTTTGAATGTACAGAGTTACAGTACTCATTCAACAACAATGTACAATACTTACAATACCCAAATGATTATCGTCTCATTTGTAAACAGGAAATAAACTCTACACTACTAGAAATAATATTAAAAATATTAATTGGCACAGAATTGCCAGGCCAGTTGATTCTTTGACATGGTCTCATTAATACCCTAGAGTTATGGGATTTCAAAAGGAACATGTTGTAGATTGTATGACTTTTGAGCACTTTGTAACAATAACTGTACTGTAATATTATGTATCATTTTATCAGCCCATACCCAAGAAGAAGAAGTCCAAACAACAGCCTGTCTCAGCCGACCAATGGGAACTGTGGAAGCAGAAGGATGAAGAAATGGTTGATGGCAACTTTGAGACTGAACTGCAACAAGTCAGTGTTTAAACTATTATTGATCTGTTTATTATGAGCACATCATTACTTTACAGGTCTAAGCGGTCTAATATTACATTATTATGATGTACACTGGCTCTCAACCACTTTTAACCCTTATGTCTTCAGGAATAAGGTTGAAAAGTGGTGCACCACCAGTGTCTGCAATGGTACTTGAACGCAATACAACAAAAAACAATGACAAAATCATTAGAATGTTGTGACTTATTTAATATGTGAATTATCCCACACCACAGGTTATTGGCTGTTATATATTAATGGAGGAAGGAAATGTGTATATTAACATTACTTAACTATAATTTACATGCACATGTTTGCCGAAATAAGCCAACTAATACTAAGTGTCCATTAACCATGCTCAAATCCAGATGATGGACTGCTACTAATTATTTCCTGGAAAATCCCAACAACACTTCCTGATTTGTAGATTGAAACCAGGACCCAATGCTCAGCAGTGACAGCAGTGGTACTTGCAACCACTAGACATATGTGTCACACATGAAAAATTATAAATAATATATTTTCAGGCTATTCTACTATCAAAGCTTGATTTTGAAGAGAAGAAAGATGTCTACAAGCAAACTAAGAAGGACGCTGATATTGAGAAGAAGGTAATTGAACAGACTGCCAAAGCAGGCTCTAAAAAACAGAAGAAGAAAAACGTCATGAGTCTTGACCAGTTCAATGACATGATGAATGTGGGCGAAGATAGTAATATGAAATGTAAGTGTGTTCAACTACTTTCCAGGTGCCGTACTATGTAGTATTATTGCCACCATTTTTCCAGTGTGAGAGAGAGACGGAGCTAGACAAGGCCGCTAGCACCATCCCGTTTTTGCAGTGGAATAATGATGGCGTTAATACTTCATAATACTAACCCTGGTGCCTTTCAGTTTTGATATATTTACCGAAAATTTGTTTGCTGTATTTTGTGGCTTATTTAAAACTTCTTTTTTTTAGTCAACCATGTTGATGAAAAATGTCAACTGGAAGATCCTAAGTCACCCGACAAAGATACAGAATTCTTCGAAAGAGTGAAATCGGAGACTAAAAACGAACTTTTAAAGGACAAAATTTATGATAGAGTAAAGAATCGTCAACCAGCTTCTGATGAAATTATAACCAGAGTACAATTTGCTGATGCCCTGGAGAGAAAGGATAGAGAAATAACGACATTGAAAGAAGAGGTTGTTACCCTCAAACATGAGCTTTATACAGTCAAGTCCCGAAATAAGAAGTTGTGTAAAATACTTGGACAGGGAGAGAGTAAGTTGAAGGATTCATTTAAATTCAATTTGACCAGAAATAGTATTTTATTTCTAATTTTCATTGCATATAGCTGCATGTGAAACTTGGTTAAATCATGTCTACTATGGCAGTAAGTCTCCATTCGTTTTGGGAAGAAAGTCAGTCATAGCTTAGGGTCAGCTCAGACCGCGACGTGAAGCGACGCGACGCTACGCGCATTTTTTAACAAGTATCGAACTTATTTTCTTCACGAAAAGGTATAATTTCAGTACGAGGGTTGACACGTGTCAAAGTACGCGGTGCTGCGCACTACGTGTACCTTATTGTGTAGTAAATAAATTTGATATTGTAACGGATCATATAAAAGTGCGCGTCGCTTCGCGTCTCGGTGTGGACTGACCCTTAATCTAAAAGCGATGTCTGGCTGTTATTGGTAGATGGGGACAGGCACCACACATTTCTGCCCCTCTGCCTTTAATATGGCGTATGTTAATGATGTGAAATTGTGTTTTTCTTTATTCTAGGTGTAGTTTATTTCTCATCTGGTTAATAGTAATTTACATGTAATACCTACATTACCGACGTATCAGCCGTTTTCCCAAACGAATTCTCAGAGTGCTCATTGCTCGACCTTTGTTCTTTTGGACACGGACTGTGAGGAGGTTGCTTGTATAATTGAAAACCTGAAATCGGACTGTAGCACAGGCTGGGATGGCATTTCTACTAGGGTTCTAAAGCTGATTAAACACCACATAGTGCCCCCACTCACGGAGATTTTTAATAACTGCCTCAGGCAGGGTGTGTTTCCTGATGCTCTCAAGCAATCCATAGTTATTCCCATACACAAGAGTGGTAGAAGAGACTGTGTCAACAATTATCGTCCAATTTCACTCCTACCATCGCTGTCAAAGATCTTGGAAAAGATTATTAATAAGAGGCTCGTAAACTTTTTGGAAAATAAAAAGCTACTTTCGGATGCCCAGTTTGGTTTTAGGCCGGGAAAATCGACAGATGATGCAGTACACAACTTTACCGAATTTATCGCAACGAAATTGGATGAGAAAAAGAGATGCCTGACAATTTTTCTAGACTTGGCAAAGGCTTTTGACACAGTTTCTTCTGTTAAACTCTTGGCAAAGCTTGAAAACATGGGTATAAGGGGATCAGAACTGCTCCTTTTTAAAGACTACCTGCAAAATCGCACGCAACGAGTAAGGATAGGTGATACTGTAAGCGGAACGAGCCCAGTGACCTTCGGAGTCCCTCAAGGCAGTATTTTGGGCCCTTCTATCTTCCTGTGCTATATCAATGCCCTCTGCAAACTGAATCTGCAAAATTGTAAAATTATCTCATACGCTGATGACACAACCCTTACCTTTTATGGAGATACCTGGGAAGAGGTCTTTCATTATGCCCAGGAAGGCTTCAACACGGTCTGCCACTGGCTTGCCTCAAACCTGCTAACTCTAAATGCCGCGAAAACTGTTTTTTTAACTTTCTCATTGCGAAACACTCCCATCCCATCACACACAATAATCGCACATTCTTGTGCTCAAAAAACAGCCTCAACGTGTAGCTGTCCACATATTAATAAATGTAAATTCGCTAAATACCTGGGTGTAACAATAGATGACCGCTTAAACTTCAAAGAACATATTAGTAATGTCTCCAGGAGAATTCGTAAGCTCACATATGTCTTTAAAAATCTTCGGCACATAGCGGACTCTAAAGTCATGCGAACTGTCTATCTGGCGCTCTGTCAGTCTGTCCTTGCCTATTGCATTTCCTCATGGGGTGGAGCAGCCAAAACACACCTCCTTGAACTTGAACGAGCTCAAAGACTTATCCTGAAAATAAGCCTATTCAAACCGCGGCTTTTTCCTACGACAGATCTCTACCAACAAGCTGAAGTTTTAACGGTTAGACAACTGTACGTACTCGCTACTATACTTAGGCAACATGCCTCTTTGAACTTCAGCAATTTTAATCCAGTCCTAAAAAGACGGCGTTGTCATCAAGTCTGTCAAGCTAGACCAGCTAGGACGAGTTTCAGCCGATTCTTTTTCTTTTTCCAAGGGCCACGACTGTATAACATTGCAAATAAGCTGCTAGCAATTTATCCACTAACGAAAATTAAATGCAGACGCAAGGTCTCAAAATGGCTCCTAACACTCACCTATGGCAATACGGAGAAACTATTATTCAGTTACAGAGAAGTATAACACACAACACACACACACACACACACACACACACACACACACACACACACACTGCACTATAGACACACACACACACCCACACACACGCTTTATACACCCACACACACGCTTTATACACCCACCAATAAATTCACAAACCTACCAAAACACCAGTTACTATTCTTTTTCTTATTTTTATATTTTTTGCTAGCTGTAAGTGCTCCCTGCTACTGTTTTTTATGTCCTTAGTATAGGTCTCGTAATGTATTCGTGATTAGGAGACCAGGAGACCCGTAGCACAGGTTTTACTTAGTATGGGCTCCTGTCTTCCATCTTAAAACTTTGTGAAATATATACTGTGTACATTATTATTTGTGGGAGAAAATAAATAAATTTATTATTATATTACATTACAGTGAAAGACAAAGCTGAAGTGCTGATAGAGGTGGAGCGGTTGCGGTCGGTGCAGGCAGAACTGACGGCGGAGATAGCATCACTACACACGGACCTAGAGAAGGAACGCTCCAAGAACACAGACCCTAGAGCCAACAAAGACAAGGTGGGAAGGTTTACTTATTTACGCCTTTTATAAAAATCATTATCGGATTTTTGATGTGAAAACTTCTTGATGCGCGTTATTGGTAGGGTGTAAACTTTCGCGTTACCGTGTGCCGTAGTGCTGTAACCTAGAATGTAGATGGCGCTAATACCAGTTTTAAGTTTTCACTTCTACCGGCAGCCCATGACTGGTTAGGTTTTTTTTACCTTACGATCTGTTCACAAGTACATACCATACATACGTAAGTCTAAGTAAAGACTGTCCACTTCGTCAAACAAAGAATACCTCTTTAAAGCAGAAGTTTAACAAATAAATACGATTCGTCAATGTGTTAATGGGCTGTGGGCTGTAATGAAGAGAAAACAATTTATGGCTTTTTAAACTTGCTTTTTGTCTTCTTACAGAAACATACCACTAAAAAGAAAAACATACGTTTTGACGTTTCATCAGAAGCTATACTGGTAAAAGAATCAAGTTCCGGAACTGGTTAATTAAAAGATTTATACGTATTTTTAATAAAACTAATTAATGTTATAAAAACAGAAATAAACGGAAAATGATCTGTGAGATTTTTATTCTTTACAATGTAAGACTATTTTTAAGTTGTGGCAGGCAAAATATCATATCCCAAAACAAAATTACAAGACATTGATTTATTTAAAAAAAGCAAAAACACCACTGATGCTGATTAAAGATAATTATAGTATTAAATGGATGTTATTTGCACGCTAGATGTACCTGTAGGTTAGATGATACTCAAATTATGAATCTCAATTATTTTAAGAGGCGTCAATTTAAGTGAACAAAAATATTTTTATGGGATTAATTAAATTGTATGTTCGAGTATTTTTAAAAAGATTTATGTAAGATTAGATTTTAAAAATTCATTAAAAAGACCGCAATTGAACTTATGGGAAAATTATGGGAAGCCAGAAATGCATGTTATTTTATACTGCCTATCTGCATTATTTAAAATTTCTTTTAGTTTAATTCTCATAAACATATTATCTATGCACATACATAACATTATTTTGTTTATGTATCATACTCAGATTGTTGTCAGAATAATTTGATGTTGTATGTTACACATATGTTACATAGCGCCAGAGAATAAGCTCTAGGTGTATTTGCAATTAGGTGCTCCCCATACATTGGTTAGCCTTTTGTCTGCAGAACCAAGCACAAGATAATTTAAAAATAATTATTTTCGTATTCATTGGGCCACGTGGTCAGTTTTATGTAAAGAAATATTTCAGTTGCTAGTTTGCATTTTATTTTAATCTTCCTCTTCTTCTTTAATCCTTTACTTTTTTACTGTCAGGTTCAACAAAAACCACTAATTTCAATAGTCTTGTTCAAAATGGGATTTGCTTGATATTTTTTGTATTGTATTTGATTATATGATTACTTTAATTTGTGATTACTGTCCAGTTTGTAAGATGTTTTTTATTTGGTGCATAAACTGTGTTATTTTCACCAATATTTTTCACTGTGATTTATGTTCTTAGTAAATGGGTTTACTTAGGACTTTATAAGTTTTGTATGGACAAAAATAAAAACATTATTTAAAACAATGCACGATTTTATTGCCATATCTATTACATACACAATTATAATTGGTACAACAGTATAATAAATGTCACTACAATTAATAGAAATGTAACCAGTTGATGTATTACGTGATCCGTGCACAATTAAGGGTTAGTTTCTAAAGCAGTTCTATTACAAAATTAAAATTGTGTATCAATTGATCGACGCCTCTCTGATGTATCTTAGAACCGAAACATCAGAAAACTGGAAACTCATTTACATTGATATTATTATCCTTACAATAGATAGGTGATAAATAAAAGTATTACTAATGTTTAAAATTATGCATAGTCACATAAAGAAGGACACAAACAAGGCTTCCTAAAATAATATTCATAAATATTATCGGCTCATTTGTTCCAGAATTAGGCACAATTGTATATAGTCCATATTTTCATACACACAAATTATTAATCGAAAGGAGACGTTTACAAGTTAACCTTACGATGATTTCCTATATTATATAAGGGTACTTACTGTATAGTGTAAGAGGTTCTACATTCTAATACTACTCTATGTTATTCGAATTACAATGGATTTCAACACAATACAACTGTGTATAGCCTGGTGTACAAATGCCTAAGTTGTTGACTAGCTGATTTATTTATTGTCTATAGGTATGCAGTACAAGCGATTAAACAGATTTCAGCTCTAATATAATGGATACCCAGTGTGACAATATGTGTTCCTTTAAACCACTTAAATATTACACAATACTCATAATTCATTTGTACAAAAATATGAATCATTCATTAGAACTTAAGTAAATACCTACTTATATCATACAAGTGTCATATTGGCAGTAACAGTGATTATGGCAACGTGAATTTGATTTCTAAAATATTTTTGGTCCAAAAAATTTATATTATACTTAAACTCGTTCACATTACTTTATTTTGCATTATTTTATAGAAATACATACACCACTTTAATACTGATGTTACAGAATATAAAATATTATTAATTAGTAGTTAATAACTAAGCGAAGACTATGTTATAACTATTTACTTATAATATGGCAGTAAGTGGTAATTGCAGAGCATTGTTGAACGTACTCGCGAGATTCGCACGTCACCACGTAGGGATACTATTCGAGTACTTACACGTAACTGATTTATGTCTATTCGATGGGTTATTTCATATTGCAAACAATACGTAACAAGTACAATACACTGGCGCTCATAGTCACTCATAACTCCGCGATTCAAGTGTTGCTCTATTGAGTCCTACACTAACTTTTATCACTTCACATTTCACTTCAACCATTGCCTATTCAAATGCATTTGTCTCGATTTCATATTTCTGCGTTCCTTTCTGAACCCTTTTTCGCTCAATGATGTGCAGATGCGTATTATCTGCTGTACCTGGTTGCAGGTATGAGCCGTCGCCCGGGGTGTCGACGAGGCACTCATACAAGTGTATTTGCGAACACTTATGTTTGAAAGTCGCTGTGTGATACTATTCTGTATCATAAAACCGCGTTGATCGATGACCGTATGGATTCATTTCCATGGAGTGTGATGTAGTCCCGTTAACATGCTGGTACGTCTGCACATTTGATGGTGCTTATCGGTTTAATGAGTACGTCGCATTCGGAGTCGTCTATCACTTTGTTCGATATTTTGTCCACGCAGTATACTCCGCGTTGCTTGGTGGCTTCCTCGCCCTGTAACAAGATTTAGGTTTGTACAAGCATGTAATTGTACTGTAACGCTGTATGTTTTTGAGTGATAACAGTATCAAAGGAAGATACTTGAACTTCTGCATGATAGCGGTTATAGTATTTTCACTGCTGCATGAGAGCAGATATAGTACGTTCAGCGATAAAATCGATTCACACTGCTACTTTTACACATCATTTAAATCGACAGTAAAATTATTCGATACATTGTATTTCAGCATTTGACTGTGACCTCTGAGTTTTTTTCAATGTTTCTTCTCACAGTAGTAGGATAGGAAGCTACGACTTTATCTAGTTTTTAAAATATTATTGACGTGTAAAGGTAACACGTTTTTTTGCAAACCTACTTACAGAATGAAATCATTTATGAAGAGTATTCTTTAAAATGTTGTCGCTGAATGTAGCCTATATCACGTGGTACGTACCGGCATATGACAGGGCTTCGAGCAAGGGTTCCATGCGCCGACCCACCAGTGTGTGCGCAGCGTGTGCGGCGGACAGGCGGGCTGCTTGCACTGCTGCATCAGAGCCTCGTGTCGCGGCGACTCGATGTGGTAGCACTGCGACTGTTCTACTGCACCTGTAGAGCAACATACGAACATTAAACACTATGATAAGGATCTCTTGGCACTCGGATGACGTTGACAGGGGGGGGCTGTCGGTAAACATTTGTGCAGTTGTTTGTGAAATTATAATATAATAGAGCATACATTTTAATATAATAAAATTCTGTAATGTGGAAATGTATTGAAAAAACAAGAAGGCGATTGGCGGCGTTAGTTCTGATTTTGGCCACGCCCTGAATGAAACTTGTAGCGTTTGCGATGGAAACAGATGAAACACAGACTTGCATGTAGCATAATCAGCCTATAATGTTCCCACTGCTGCGACACATGCCTCCTCTCTTGGAGAGGGAGTGGGCTGTAATCCACCACGCGCGCCCAGGACAAGTTGGTGGATGTCACATGTCTTTGGATGTTTGGTTCTAAGACGTGCCGTTTTCCTCGCGATGTTTTCCTCCACCGTTTTAAGAGTGGTGATAAAATAATTTCTACGAAGTATAGTGCCTGGCTGGGTTCGAACCTACGACCTAAAACAAACTGCTAAGTCGCGGCCGTTTCCAGTTGGCCACCATTGCTCTCTTGCATGTGTAATGCATCTATAAATGAAATCTTGCCTTAGAATTTATCAACCCTTGTTCGTCAGGTGGTAGCTGGATGAGAGTAGCCGCGGATCAAGTTAAATGACTTGCGTTTTGTGAGGTTTTTGTCCAGAACTGGGCTTCTAACAGGCGGGTAATGATGATGATACACTCTTAACACTTAATAGGTACTGACATTTATTATACCTTCATCAGGCGACTCAACAGACGTCCTAATTTCAATAATCCATACAAAAATCCCTTATAAAAAAACACTTTCAGTTTTTCCCATATTTCCTAAATTTCCAGGCAACTGTTCCAATTTTTCTGACCCCAGAAACCTTATTTGGACCATTATTTATTTATTAGGATCTCCAACAAAAGATGTACACAGGACATGACAAATATTATTCGGATTAGGTATTTAGGAACAAAACGGTCGAACGGTCCCAGCCGTTCTCAAGGATTGGGCTTACCAGCGAACAGCAGTATATTTTTATTTATATAGATTGGAATGTATAGCGTTAACTTACGATTATGTTCATCGACGCATTCGTAATATCTTCGCATGTAGCCGAGGCCGCAGGACACGGAGCAAGCTGACCACTCGGACACGCGGTACTTGAACCGACGCTTCATGCGCTGTCTATCCACAGTGTATTGGTACGTCACGCCAGGGTTCCGGTGTCGGCCACGATAGATCATTTGCTGGAAATAAAAAAAAGCGATGAAAAAAAAAAAAGAATATCTGGAAGGTTACTTCATTAAGCCCCGTATACCTACAATAGCCGGCGTGGACGAAGAGGCTCGAGTCAGTTTATTAGAGCAGTGTTTTTCAACCTGTGGGAAGCCTTACTCAGGGGGTCGTGGGCAAGAGAAAAAGGCAAGTGTTTCTAAGTCCTACACTTCACACTAAAAATACAATTTCAGTCAGAAGGATGACTAGAATTTGTTAACTTCTAAAGGGTTCAGGTTTTAAAGGGTTAAGATTGAAAAACACTGTATTAGACGATCGTTTGAGTTTTTTAGTATGTTAAAATAGAAGGAATGATAGGCTCTATGAAATAAATGCCACTGTAAAACATTTTCTAAAAGTTTTGGGGCCGGAAATGACTTCCAACATAACTGGGGATCGGCGAATTCGTAAGCCGTGTTTGCTTGTGAATACCTATCACAATGCGATGGTACCTCCATTAGCACGTAATCGCATTGTAATACATAAGTACTCATAATAATAAAATAACGGACAGGACTATTGTTGCCAATAAGCCTGATATAGTGGTGGTGGATCGAACAGAGCGGCGCGCAATGATCATTGACATAACGGTCCCGCATGACGGGAACCTCGTGAAGGCCGAGAAAGATAAACAAATCAAGTATCTTGACTTGGCTCACGAGGTAGTCGACATGTGGGATGTGGACTCTGCGATCATTGTGCCGATAGTCGTATCAGCCAATGGCTTAATTGCCAAGAGCCTTGACCAACACCTAAGGAGGCTCTCGTTGGGCAGCTGGATTAAGGGCTTGATTCAGAAAGCTGTACTCCTGGACACGGCTCGCATTGTTAGGAGGTTCCTCTCTCTGGAGCCCTGACCGCCGGTAGCTTGGACCCTGTTCCCGATACTGGTGGGCTACTATTTTTTATATTTCTAAATGTTTTATATATTTTTTTATTCTAATATTTAAAAATATAATTTATATGTGTGAAAAATGAAATAAAAAATAACGGTAATCATTACCTGCTTAGGTAGGTACTATATGTATAAATTAACATCAAGTATTTAGGTAAGTTCTTCTAACTCGTAAAATAGTTAAGTACCTACTATTGTAGTGTTTCACTTACATAAACTTTGATGTCTTCTGCAAGCGGTCCCACAATTCGTACTTTCTCCCAATCACGGTCTCGTTCGTAAATAGCCGGAGTTCCCGCTACAAAGTATTCCGTCAAAGTAGCATTTCTGTAATGGAATTTGTATTTAAAAAAAGGTAGATTACAAAGAAACATTTTCTCTACAAAATAATTTTCTCGCTTGGCTTACCGTGTTCCATTCAGGTATATTTTATTAGACTTGGCGCTTTTAATAGTGATGTAATTGCCTGGATTAACTTTCTCTTCTATTTTCACATTTCTTGACCCAGCAGGTATGACTGCAACCTGTTGATGTAGATTTGATTATGATTCGTATGACAACTTCATGGTTATGGACTATCTAATTGAAGAACTTGTTTGAAAAGTAGGATAAGCTACGGTTTAGTCCAAAGATCTGCTGATTGTGGAAAGGGTTTCTTTAAAAAAGCCTAGTCAGGTCTGTACCTACAACCTTGCTGATAAGTTCATATTGTGTACAAGCAAAAAGGATCAACGGGTCGGTTCCGTCAACAACTGTGGTGGTAAACTTCGCAGAGTAAACTCACCTCACTAAAGCCGGATTGCTTGGTGGTTGGTTTGCTGTAGATACCCTGCACCGTCTTGCAAGCCGATCCGTTGCCGCCACATACACCACACTTGTCTTCCTCTGTTTCTGAACCCACTATCCAGTCACATCCGACTTTGTAGCAAACGCCTGCGAAAAATAACCTTATCTTTAAAA
This sequence comes from Lithophane socia, assembly GCA_947522985.1. NCBI lineage: Eukaryota > Metazoa > Arthropoda > Insecta > Lepidoptera > Noctuidae > Lithophane > Lithophane socia. The sequence goes on from OX383267.1 coordinate 8,657,418, forward strand.
ACTGCTGCTACCGAAAGGATATCTAGGACTAAGGATCTGGTGGTTTATAAAGGTTTGTTTTCTGCAGGTAGGTACACACGGCTACACATCAAGCTATACATTTCCAGGTTGTGCTGATCTCGCATTTTATAGGATTTCCGTACAATGCGAGGTCAGCTTATACTGGAAATGTATAGCTTGATGTGTAGCCGTGTGTACTTATACCACCATGTTACCGAAAATCGTAGCAGACATCATTATTTTATTTTGGAAACGGTTGGATTAGTATAGGTTTATAGAGTCAACGTTGGGCACGTTTGAGCTATTAAGAAACTTAATCGGTTCAGCGCCCTAATTGCTGTTTTGTGACGCTTTTATACGACACTCAAGGCAAGTGCTAGTGCCTGATTGGCTTTTAATCAAATTTACGGTGGAAAGGATGTTACAATATAAATCAAGAAATGCAAAAGAAAGCTCACATTATAAGGTCTTTAAAATTTATTATTTTGTGATTATCAAGATCTACTTGGTAACGCGCAAATTACTACATATTTACCGTAATAATATAAGGCACTATATTATAGTGCCTACCTATACCTAATATCTATGTCCTATTTTTCTACATCATCAGCTCAGAGAGACTGAAAGGTCTAACAACTGAATTAGGTACCTACTGACCTGCATGAAGTTTAAGATCTAAAGGAAGGATCCTTTAGATTTTAAACTTCATGCATTATAAGATGACCAACATCCTATAATGCGTGTTTCTAGGTACAGTGATAATAGTGATGATATTCTTACCAGCTATGCACATGTCTCGAGCCCCCACGCTCTGCCTGCAGGGAGTGCCGTCGGCGACGAACCCGCCCAGCATTTCCACATCGCTGCCGTCGCGCGCCACGCATTGTAACTCGCAAGGTTTGTCTGTAACAACGCACATCGTTTTATGAATGCATCGACGTTTTCATTATGTATAACCACATTGGTTTCAGATACTTACGTAAAATTTCGAATTCGTTAAAAACTACTATTTTTATATGTTGTCTGTGTGGGATTTTTTCTTTTTATTAAAACGCTACGCTATTTTTATTTAATTGCTAATTCAAATAAAATTGGAACTTGTTGTAGGTATTCAAAATAAGTTTTAGAATAATTTCCTCCTAAATTTACCTTGATCAAAGTAAGGTATCCACTCCGATATAGTTTCGTTCCTATACGTCATGTTGTTATGTTTGGAGCACTGCACTTCCCGGAATGTTGGCTCGTTGATAGGGCACGGGTCGGTGTTGCAGACCTTGTATCTAGAAAATGTTACATAGATTTCACAAATCTTCAAGTCATGGAGAGTTTAAAGAGTCGCAATCAAATTAAATGTTGAATAACGGTCTGTGTTCATAAAGCTAATTGTTCTGACACACTCGCAACATACAACCTAAATTCAGCAGCGTCCAGACTTCGCTTAGCAACACAAAGGCTCAGAAATGAAGTCGTTTAAAAACGGTTAAACCGAAATCCGAGTGAATAGTGTTAGTGCTTACCGGCTTCTATCACCAATACAGTAGTTGCCATTGTTGTTGGGTTCTGGGTTGTTGCACTCGCGCGACTGTGTAGAGACGCCGGCGCCACACGTTCGTGAACATTCACTCCACTCTGACCACGGGCCCCATTCGCCGTTTCGAGGCTTTGGGGAAGGCGTGCGAGGGACGCAGGTCTGGTTCTGACACCACTGTGGAAGTTAATGATTTGTTTAACCTCTGAAGGGAAAAGGAAGGAGGAAACTCCCACTCCAGGAGGGAACTCTCTCTCTGCCTCAGGCATTAAGTCCGCCTTTGTACCTTTTTTAGTGCGAAAAGTTTAAATAGATAAATAAACTCCTCTCGTGTGTCTGGCCTCAGCCAATATAAATAGGTAGATATCGCCCTGTAACTCATCCACCACAAGCATTATAAATTAATATGACTTTTGAAGCCAGCAGCTAGTACCAAGTTGAAGTTTGGGGAATAAGAAATACCTGCACTTGTTTTTGCAAAAGTTGACTTCCATTAACGGATTTGTGGATTTACTCGGAATGTACTAGCATTCCGAGTAAATCATCATTCGATCCACAGACCACAACATATCAATATCTACCAGTGTAAAATCCCATGAAGCAAGAGCAAAAACACATGTTAGAATGGCCGTCAATACAAAAAGCCCAATGAGTTTCCTGCATGTCTCACCATATCGGGTCCACAAGTGGTCCCGGGCGCGGCGGGGCGCAGCATCGTCTTGCACACGTTGTTGACTTGACACCACAGATGTTCACACAGCTCTGTTGGCTTAGAACACACGACCGCTTCCGCGCCGAACTGCAAGTGGCATTGGTATGCAGCATCGAACGTTACACCTGAAAAGCAAAACTAGTTTAATATCTTCGTATTTCGAAGTTTCAGGAACAAGTTCGGAAGGCATTATGAAACTTACCAGCAGGAACTTTAGGATAGACATACAGCGGCTCTTGAGATGGTCGATCGCTTAGGCACTCGCCCAATCCCGCACTAAAAGAGAAGATATCGAAATTAATTTATGAGTCAAGTTAAATACTTTATTTAACGCCTATACACTAAACGACACTATAATCCGTTTAGCAGAAACTCAGTCTTAAGCAAACAAACAACCGTTCCGTTTATTAAATGTAGAGATGTATGAAGTCGTTCAAAGTTATTCACCGTTAAATTCATTCCAGCTGGATTAGGAAATAGTCGACCATAAAATTGTAGCACAATACGTTTTCTACGTAGCCGAGCAAATAACAGCTGAAGCAGAACAGCGGGCGCGCCTACTGGATTCATTTCAGCACATTTCGCACAATTACGAGCGCGTTTACACACTTTACAATGATTTGTGCGTACGAAACTGCGAATAGCGCATACGCCTCTATAAACGCAAGGTTTCACAACTACTCAGTCCTTGGCCAGCGTAGACGTGCTATGAACATGTCACATTTAGATCCATCAATTTTTTAACAACCTCCGTTTATATTTCTATTCATCACGGAATGCTTTAAATTTAATTCATTATAGAAGCGCCATAATTCGATGTTTTATGGTGATTAGCCTGCTTGATGATGACAAATATGTAGTTGGGCGCGTGTGTGAATGGCTGTAAAATACAGATTTTGTTGCGACATTTTATAATAATTAATTTTTCGAGATCTAATATAACGACATCCGGTATTAGGTTTCGATTCAAAATCTTTATTTATGTGTGCGTAGGATTTCTGCTTTCAATTTTATTGGCACTATAAACCATTTTATATAGTTTGCTAGTAATGATAGTAGGTACCTATTATATAAAGACGAGTCCACTTTCATGTGCAAATGATGTTGGAATTAAATTAAGCTGTTGCATTAACGGAGTGGTCACAATAAATATAAAATCATTAATTAAACTGTTACGGAAGCGGCTTGACCATTCATTAAATTAGGTAGGTGAGCATTGAATAAGTATGCAGCGAATGCCGAATGCGCATGTATTATATTATTATGATCAGGCGCTATTAAAGTTTTACTGAGTAAAGTAAAATAAACGAAAAACTTAAAAGCTTTTCGTAATTTACGCTGAAGAAGTTATTGAATGAGTCGACGATTTGAAGGATAAACGGAGGATAAAAGTTAAACGGTATAAAACTGGTTACTTCACGTTCATTAATTTAAAAACTAATAAATGTTCGATAATTGTTACAGATTCGATGGTAATTTACTGACTTTGGATCAATCAATACCTAAGCACGACTACTACGTATTTTATTGCGGAAAAAGGCGATAAGAGAATGGATCTAAGATCTTGAATGAATGAAAGAGAGGGTCACTTACTCCAAAAAGTTGGTGACGTCTCGTTTGCTGCATCTAGACCAGGCGACCTGAACCGTGTCTGATTCGAAGATCGGCGTCATGATGTGCAGCGTCGATCCTTCACGTCGATGGCAGCCTATCTTCTCTGTATCATGGTAGAGCCCAAAGCTGAGGACAAAAGAAACAAGTTTTTTAATTGTACTCTTAGCTGGTCATTATTTTGGGACAACGTTTTAATCGGTATGTTAGCTGTCACCACTTCATTGACTTCGTTGTCTGCTTCTTCTCTGTAACTTCAACTTATTGTCGTCTTAAGACCAGCTAGTCGAGCTTCAACAAATATCCTATAACATACGTTCTGAAATCGTATATCGCATCGTGTGTCGTTCGTTTTTTTTTATTGACGGTCTGAAAACAAATTATATAACAAAAACATCTGCAGCAACAAATATCCCATAACATACGTTCTGAAATCGTATATCGTATCGTGTATCGTTCGTTTTTTTTTCATTGACGTTCTGAAAAACATTCATCATGTAAGTCTACTTTTGGTTTAGGCTGTCTTTTCTCAGTCAGTCTATTGTTTTTTTTTTATATCAATGGCTGTCAATCCTGAAAACTCACAGATTTTCACGATTGACAATCTGTTTTATTTCATGGTAGGACCTGAGTACTTATCTAGTATCGTACGGTACAACGATAAAGTTATCCTAGAATGTGCTCATTACAAGTCTTCAAGAAGTGCCCATTTAGATTGTAGGAGGTTGGTATCTCTTGCAGTTTTGCATACTCCGTTAGTTTTAAAAGTGTGAGCGATATCTGCAGTCCATTTCCATTCTACTAGGAGATGTAGCTATTAAAAATAGATTATGGGTACTAACAACAATAATCGTAGACTTTTCAAAGATCTAAATATTATCTTCAATGGCCAATAGAAAACTTATGTAAGTAGGTATTTTATATTATGTAGGAGTTTACGTCAAAACATGATTAACGTATTTTGAAATTCGAATATCAGATATTTTTAGTTTAATTTTAATAAAATATTACGTTTTTAAAATATTGTGACCGAAGCTGTCAATAATTGCATAAATATGTAAATAATAAGTTATTAAATTAATAAATCGATATATTGCGTCACAATCAATTTAACTAAATAGCCACTATGAAATTGTAAAGAGCCATTGATATTTCTTATAATTTAATAGTTATTAGTTATTATCGATACGGCCCAGATGGATCATCTTTGCATTATAAATAAATCATTCATAAGGTGTTATTAATGCAACGATAATGCCGTTTATCGGCAGTGTAGCAACATGTTAATCTAAATAGCTCTATTAGCATCGTTCGTAATCGTTATCTTATTGAACGGTGGCGCTCCTGTAAAGGCATGTCCACAACAGCTGATCGTAAACTCATTATGACACATTGATAGGCCTTGCATAAAACGCGCACAGTGACATGGTCCACTTATGAGAGGTCCAACAAAACTTGGGACAAATGTTTGTCATGGTAGATACGTGATGGGCTGGCTTATGTGTTAACAAAAGCACATCACCAGGAAAGGAAACTATACGCCTGCTATGTCAAAAACCTTTCTCTCTACCTTTTTGAAAGGCAATACGCATATTTGCACTCGGGTTTGGATGTCTACATGAAAAATTTCCCGGGAAAATATATCCCCGTACAAGTCTACATGGATAGAGTTGTTGTTGTTTTGTTATTCGTTCAAAAGTTAAAAAAAAATAAAAAACAGTACATGTAGGTATATTTATTTAATGAAGCATGCGTGTTTACTGTTCAGTCTCAGAAAAGCGGAAACAATTAGGTAATTGTAATTGCTGTCAGCAACTTCATGAAAGTTCTCAGGTTACGGTTTAAAGTCAAAAGTTATCTCTCTAGTTATAAACAATGTTGTATAATTATTATAACTACGTATGCTCGTTAATGACGAGTAGACGTGCAATAATAAATAAATAATCTTAATTATTAATCTGTTAGGTCTATCTAGTTTATTCTTGGAAACTTGACTGTAAACAAAGTTGAGTATGTTTCCAATGTTATTAATGATTAACTTTAATACCTATTCAAATACCCATTCAAATACCCATTCAAATAATTAAATACTGAAACAAATTATGTGTAAAGTCCGATGGTTTTCTACTAAATATCGTCTTCATATCCATCCAACATCATATTTCATCATATTTTGTTATCCATTGTTAACATCCGCGTATTGCTAGGTTACTCACTAGTCAGTAGATCCCCAAATCTTGGTATTTTTTCCCATATAATACATATTTTTTACGTGGTAACGTTTCATAGTTTGACATTTATAGGAAGTGATAGGTCCAGGCTATTTGCAGCCGAGACACGGTACTACCAGACGTATAAAACACTGGGTCAGTCAGTCAGTCTCCGTGATATTTGGCACTGGATCCCATCACTATTATCTATGTTATGTTGTCGTACCGCCACCTGTGAGCTTGTGACGATACACAGGGCGTTATACGCTTAGTTTATCGCGAATGTGTATGAAAAATTATTGGCACACGTCCAATATCGAATCAATGGACGTTTGGCGTGTGGACAGCGTCAAGCACTGGATTTTCACTTCATCACTTCTAATTGCAATTGCAAAAAATCTGGTTACGGGACCTTGGGCTCCATATCAATATTTCAATTACAAATTAATCTGTAGAGAATAAATAAATCGAAACGGATCTATCGTGTGTAAAAATATCAATTTAATTGCTTCTCTCAGCCAGACGAATTGAAACTCCGGAAGTGTCGGCACGCGAGGTTACAAACTTGTTAATTCGGTATTTTGGAAGGAGGAAAAAATATCGTCGCAATTAATTTTATCAAGATGCGCCGCAACGGGTTTAATTTAAAGAAATGCTACAGCTAATATTTATCTAAATGTATATTTGTAAAAGTAAAACAACATTGCATTTAGCAATGATATTTTAATTTAATATCATTGGCATTTAGCAATAATATCCGAGTGTACTACCCCCATCGTATTTGTTGCATACGATACGACATGAACGCAAATGTCAAGAGTCGCGCTTCGCGACCCGTATACACGTCAGTCGCCTGCAAATTGTTTAATTTATAGTTAAACCCCTTATTCTTTATTCAAGATAACGTCATGAAAAAATAATGAACTTGTGTGGGCTGATAGTGCGGCGACAATGCACCGGGTGCATTGTACGCGGCGAATGATGCATTCATGTCTACAAGGTCAATGGTCGCGCTGTTTGCACATTACATAACCTGTGTTTGTATTATGATTGTGGGCGTTGTCTAACGCCAGTGACAACGCCTTGTTTGTACTAAATAATACAAACAAACCAACGGACTCGGAATCCTCGGATGCAATGCAAATAGGTAAGTGTTTCATAATGTTCTATCTTGAAAGCAACGTCCTTGCGGTAATCTCGGCACAGAAACATGACTCAGTGCCGATAACCGAAGCACTCGGCAACCGTTGCCAAATAAAACTAGCACTTATTTCCAAAATAATACTAACAATATTACGCATACTTGTTTTAAAATAAATTTAAAATATACATAAGAGCGTGTGGTCGCCCGGGGGATCAGTCGATGCGGTCGTATTGAAAGATTATTTATTTAAGAAAAAGTCGAACGTTTGAGTTTTGTATGTATTATGAAAAGACGATTCACGGTGTACCTAAATAGCGCTATTAATTATTAACTTAAACGTATTTACTTATAGTTGTGTTTACGTTTGTACGAAGGTGCTATGCCAACTGTGGTTTTAGACGACTATAGTCAACGACAAACCAAGTTAATAAGACTCGGAAGTAGCATAGTAACATCATCATCTGCCTAGCCTTTTCCCAACTATGTATATTGGGGTCGGCTTCCCGTCTAACCGGATGCTGCTGAATATCATTATTTCAACCCAGTTGCTGGGTAATACAATAACCCTCGGTAAGTATGGCAGACTTTCGGGCTTCTAACGACCCATAACAACTTTCAAAGATCTACAGATGACAGCCGGGAACAACGGCTTAACGTGCTTTCCGAGGCACGGAGGAGTCTGGGTATGCAAAGATGGTCACCCATCCACGGACCAACCCCGGCAAGCGTAGCTTAACCGCAGCGCCGCATGCGCCGCCGCGCCGCAGCTGGTCGCCCGACTCGATGGCTCACAACAACACAGTACGCCATCACGCGCATAGACGCAATAGGGGAATGCAACTGTACTTTTTATATTGTCGCGGCGACGACGCGAAGGTAAGGGTGGGAGCGAGACAAAACCGTCCAACTGTCCCGGTTGTCATTTGTCCCGGCTTGTTAGGTAAAGATGGTCACCCATCCACAGACCAACCGCGGCAAGCGTAGCTTAACCTGTTCGATCCACCCGTTCGCCTGTTATTACTTAGCCACAAGCCCCTCTAGCATAGTAACATGGACGAAAAATACAAGGTGAAGGAACAAGCTGAATGTACCTCACATAAACTTTGACCGGCTGAAGTGATCACGAACCAGTAATCATTGAGGCGATGTTTGTGTAACCTATTTATCTACGACCGATATGCATTGCAGTGCCAACTAATCACCTCGTTTGTGCTGTACATTGCGGCAAATATTCACAATTTCCACACTGTTTATGCAGAAACAGTAATGGGTGATAAAAAATGTTTTTAGCACAAAGCTTGAGCGATGAATCGATAAATCACAACAAAAATTTCTGTGCGACGTAAACCTACGAAAGATATGAGGAGATATATTAGTGTCTATTAGCATTTTATGATTCCTGGGTACTGTGCATCGATTCAGTAGGGACTACAGATATGATAATGCTATGCTGTTAACATAAATCTATTTATTATTTAAATCATTATTCATATCTAACCCGACATTAAATTCTTTATGGCATATAAAACGCTCAGTAGATCCATGCGAATTTATGGAGGACTGAAGACATCTATTTCGGGTGTGTACCGTGTGGCTATCCAAACACAGTGGTATGGTAACTACTCCAACCGTACATTACGCGTTATGTAAGCCGTATGTTTACATTGCGATTAATATTTCTAGTTCAATAGTGCGATGGTGGGTGAGTCATCTAATCGAAAAGATTTTCAGGAAATTAATCACATTGTAATCTATAAATAAATTGAGTCTGTAATTCAAGGGCATAATCAATCTTGTATTCAATGCTGCGCTGGAAAACTGCCTTTAGACGGCTTTTTTATGAAGACGCCGTACAATTTTCCTGAAGTTTTCTTTTGGCTGCCTATCCACCACATCTATCCTATCAATCTTTAAACACCTTCCACGTTATTTTTTAATCGCTTATCTAGGTACCACCAAACTATGACATAAGAATGTTCTCAATATTTATTGTTTGTTTCGAAGGTTTCCGAGATAAATAAAAATAAAAGTTAGGGGTATAATGTACATATTTTTTAAATGTGCTATTTAAGCCCTTTCATATTTATGATACTCAACATGGATCAAAAATTTTAAGTTCGTGACTTTATATCCTCTAGAGGGCGCCATATTCAATTTAATGTGACATCACATAACCAGCGGACGATCAAGACACTTCTGATGATACCTCATTTGTCAATTTATGATGAGCCGTTTAGAAGTTAGGAATGAGGGAACAGATGAACATACATACATACATACCGGTCAAAATCATAACCTTCCTTTTTGCTTCGCCGTAGTCGGGCAAGAAACAAAAAAAGCTCTGTTGTGTTGTTTGTAATGAACATAATCAATCTAGAAAAATATGTGTAACCAAAAGTCCCAGCCAAATAGTAGCCAGTTAATTTATAATACCTTCTGGCCACTTGCCTAAGAATTGTGATTCTGGGAAAAATGCAGATTTTTTTATAATGCATTCGCAAATTAACGCAGATTTATAGAATCGTTTAAATTAAAAATATGAGTGCGGTCTAGTATTTTTGAACTGTTATTTTCACTTTATCTTTCTCCGTTATAATTATTTTAGAAAGATTTATGTACTTGGGTACACACGGTTACACATCAAGCTATACATTTCCAGTTTATGCTGATCTCGTGTTGTATAGGATTTCCGTACAATGCGAGGTCAGCTTATACTGGAAATGTATAGCTTGATGTGTAGCCGTGTGTACCATGTTATTCCCAAGCAATTTACTAAGATAAAAGTGACGTTTCGGTTTTTTATCTTTGACGTATTTGATAAAGGATGTTCTTTATTATGTCTGACTGTCTGCTGCCTTAATTATTTTTCTAAAATAAAAGTAGCCTAAGTTAAACTTTATAAATCAGCCATCTGCTATTGAAAGTCCCATCAAAATAGGCCGTGCCGTTTCGGAGATTAGCCGGAACAAGCAGATAGACAACAAGAAAGACAGAAATGTACAAAAATGTTTTTTTGTTATAAATACCGTTTATACATTCGTATAAAAAGCTGTTATTTTGACATTACAAACAGACACTTCAATTTTATTTATTTGTATAGATACCTAAAACCCGAAGATTCGAATTAGTAGGAGTCTGTTTGTGTTCCTAATTCGAATCGTGGGGTTTTCCGTTGCGTAAAACTAGTTACAACAATAATTGTTAAGTAATTAACACGCAATGGCGCTTATCCTTTAACTATGTCTAATTACACAGTTGTTTTATATAATAAGGTCTGTCTGTTAATCGTAATTAAATAAGAATGCTCGCGCATGAGAAAAAAAATAATGTTGTTGCGGTTACTCATAAATTGCTTCGGTAGAACGTTGTTTCTTGTACTATAGATAATTAAGAATATCGCAATTCTACGGCCTATGTAAACCAATGTGGCCCTTAGGTCCTTTTTGAAACTGAAAATCAGATCTTAACAATAAAACAATTTTGTTTACAAATTAATTTATGTAGCGAAACTCCGCAGACATGATGGTAATGAATTAACGATATAAACATGAAAAAGCAAAAAAAAAAAACAATGTATCAACTCATATTTCAAGTAGGTAATAAAATTACGAGTGACTCAAAAAAAAACATTCTATATTTTTTATTTTAAATTTTATTTTTTGTTTAGATATCGATGCCCACATGTCTGCGAAGTTTTGCTAGCTAATTTAATTTGACCCTGTATATCCACTTTGGTCTTCCTCTTTTCTCATAGCTACATTCATATATCACTTCCTAAACTATAGTGCAGATAAAAAAAAGTAATTAACTCACTTGTGTCCCAACTCGTGTGTGATGGTGTGCGCCAGCATGATGCCGTTGTCCTCATTGACGGAACAGCTGCGGTCCGGCTTGCACATCCCGGCCACGTGCGCGACTCCCAGCGTGCTGCAAATATCATCCGGTTAACTGTACCATCCAACTACTCATTTATACTTAACTAAACTCGCGACAATCTAAGAAGTCCGTTTTGACGTTTCGTTCTCGTACTTGTAATTAAACGTTTAGCCTTGAGAATCAGTTTTAATCAATGTAGATAAGTCGTCGATTACAAACTCTCTAAGGGCTGATTTTACCAAAGTCAGATATATTTTATCCGTGGAATAAAAATGGCGTCTGACAGTTTTTGTATGGAAAAGCTGTCAAAAATTCAAAATTTATTCGCAGGATAAGACTTATACTTGGTATAAAAGTTTGGTGAAATTCGCCCTAAGTATGTTTAATCGATATGTCTCGAGAATCTGTATTTTAGAAACTATTTTTTTTTTTCATCGCTACACAAAGGATTATTATAGCTGTCAAAACGGACTTCTTAGATTGTCGCGAGTCTAGCGACTCGCCCCTGATTCACACGGTTTTTACGACTTGACAAAACATTGCTTCTTTATTATATAAAAGTTTTATACAGCATGTAACAAAAAAACCCTTTTCGATCCGAAAGGGGGCGCCTCGGTACTAGGTACCGCAATAACACCACAAAAAAACAAACTATTAGAAATTATTTCACAAGTGTGACAAGTGTGCGCGTACAGAGTGTTTCTTTTCCGTATTAATTTAATATTTTTTGTCAATATTTCACAACTTATATAAAAAATAACTGTAAAAATTGTATAAAATTTAAATACTATAAAAAAATTAAAAAAACTTTTTTTTGTGGTATTTATTTTTTGCATGTATAGACGCTATACTGTTGCAGGTTAACGGGAACGCCCTTTGTTAGTTAACATACTGTATAATTAAAAGTTGCTACTAATTTCTCTACGTTCGTTCTGAAATGTTTGATCACCGGGCTACCCCTATGTTAGCATAGCTTTTCTTAATGGCTGACGATGATTTCTCTAAATTAAATAAAAATTTAGGTAAATAGGTAGAAACGTTTAAAAAGAAACCTACGTTTATTAGGCGTACCTCATTAGTCAATATTGGTCTAGCAATTTAGATATCGTATTACGAGAGAATATCCTACATGCAAATATAATACCAAAAGGCATTCAAAGTTCTTCTCAATCTTTAGCTTTAAACGATGCAACAGAAGTAGACTAATTAGTAGGCAATGGCTAGTACGTACTCAAAATAAAACCATTTATTCAAATAAGGTTGAGAATCAAAGCTTTTTGAACCTAAAACGCCCGAACTTCATAATTTCCTAGTGCTTTAGCTGGGAAGAAGTGGCGCAACAAACGACCCCGCAGTGCAGCTGTGATTCTATACAATAGTATGTAAAGTAATTAACAAAACAAATAAACAAAACATACAAGATTAAATTATTTGTCATATACGAGTAATGTCAGCTAGCACACGCTTATATTGTTTGTGTCCTATAGAGCAAGGGGCAACCGATACATAAATAACTTTGTTCGATAGAGAAATAGGATCCTAAACAAAAATTAATCCAAATCGGTTCAAATGCTAGAATATACACGTATACAAACATTTGTGTTTTTTTTTTGTTTTACAAACATTTGTACGCCCTCTAGCATAACATAGCGCACTATTTATTGAAATGAAATTAAATGATAAATATACCACTATTATTGTACCTATGTTAAAAAAAATTAATAAATGACTTATGAGTTTATGACATACAAAAATAATAGGGTCCCCGTATATATTTTTGTATGTCTATAAGCCATAAAATTTCATCTGACGCGATTACCAATACATTACATTGTTTTTACGTAAAGACGATTATCACAGAGACTCTAATAATTTTTTGTTTGTATTAACACAAACGAATTGAATGACCTCGTCCCAGTTCATATACACATGGAACAGTAAGCTATCGTCTCGTATTGAAAATATTAAACGGAATATCTATCGGATTTCATTCTTTTATTTAATTCCGTAAAAAATATGAATTCGTAAATTATAATTTGCATAATTTCAATGTAATAAATATGTATTATCTTCTATGACATACTCGTGTATCTCTTTGTCCGTCCCTAATAATAGTTAATGTTATAACTGTCTATTTAGTATTTACAGTTAAATATATTTATAACCACATTTTAAACAACATTGTTTGTCACATTCCTTAGAGTTGTCAGTTAATTATGAAGGTATTTTAACTCTATGTACTTAAATAATTGTCACGTTAACTTATCACACGGGAAAACTCGGAAATAATTACTGTTTTACATATGAATTAGCGACTAATAAAGAATGCGAGTCGCGACTCCTAATCGCTTGCTAATTATACAGGTACACAGGGGGCGGGGCTTCATTAAAGCTAGCGCTAGACGGCGCGGGCGCAAATCTGTCGAACTCGTAAGTCGTGACCAGATATAACTATTGATTCATTATATCACAAAAAAAGTAAAAGTTGTCTTGCATTGTTATTTTTCCGTTAATGTGAATAATAAAAATCGATTTCAGATTGCATTCGAAATTCGGAAAGTCTTCAAAGAAAAGTGATCGTTGCGTCATAATAAAATCTATGAATAGTGATGAAAGTGAAATTCAATTTACGTTACAATAGTTAGAGAGGGAACGTTGTCATATCTACGAGTTTATTTATTCTTTGATGTCGGCGCGTACGGGAATAGTCTGCTAATAATAAGAGTGCGTCGCTGACTCACACGGAAGCCGATGAAAAGCTCTATAAATTCCTTGCAATAAATTCAATATACACTACGTTTTTAACATTAATTTGTTTATTTATAACGGCATATCCACTTTACGAGACTCGATTAATCAAAATATTTTTTTACACATCGATATTTATTATCGAGATGTCACGACACTAAAGTAATTGTGATTTCGGCGAAGATTTATGCTGTTTGATTTATAAGTCGATAAAATTGAATTGACACGTGTTCCCAATTTAATGTTTTCACAAAATAATTTAGTAAATATTTATTACAATTAAATATAACGCGTTGATGTCTTTTGTACCGGACAGACCACCAGCCTACAAAACACAAACTAAAGTACCACCAATAATAAACATTTCCAATTAAAATTCTATAGTCAAATAGTAAAAATACGGCTAAGCGCGACTTGGACTCGCGCACGAAGGTTTCCGTAACAAACGTGATTTTTTTGCCGTTTTTATACATAATGGAACTATAAAAACGGCAAGAAAATCATGTTTGTTGTATGGGAGCCCCCTTAAATGTTTATTTTATTCTGTTTTTTTTTTGTATTTGTTTTTATAGCAGCAATTCATCATCATCTTCATTTTATACATCATCTGTGAAAATTTCAACTGTCTAACTGTCACGGTTCATGAGATACAGCCTGGTGACAGACGGACAGACAGACAGCGGAGTCTTAATAGTAATAGGGTTCCGTTTTACCCTTTGGGTACGGAACCCTAAAAATCATAAACAGAAATGAGTTGTCCAATTACAGCGTAGATTGTAAAATGTTGAGCTATCCTTAATGAACGTTTCAGTGCGTGCTATAAAAGTCCAATTTGAGATTTAGGTCAGCGCAGTGTTGTTGGTTGTCGGTCTCTGGGCAACAACTGCCCACATTTACGCACCATTTGGATCATTAACCAGCGCTAGTGCTAAACGTGGGTTTATTGTGGGCGTCTATTGATACACACTGACATTTTGAAAATTTTGTCTCCCTCAAAGAAAAGATTTTTATAATAATTATGACATATGAATCTTTGGAAATATGTTCTTTGATAGCATGGTGTACCTACTTACTTAATTTGTTCGTTTTTTAATGTTATTTTTTCAGTTTAAAATACTGTTATGTTTTAATTTTTTGTATAATATAAATTAACGCATTGATGGGACGCTATCGATGTACTAGAATCGTAGAATCTATTCCAAAAGTTACATTATTTCCGAAAAGCAAAGCTTGTTTCCGTTGTAACAGTTACAGACAAGGGCAAGGCTAGTCATCTGCCTAGCCTTTTCCCAACTATGTTGGGGTTGGCTTCCAGTCTAACCGGATGCAGCTGAATACCAGTATTTTACATGAAGCGACTGCCTATCTGACCTCCACAACCCAGTAACTGGGTAACACGATACTCCTTGGTAAGATTGGTTGTCAGACTTTCGGGCTTCTGACGACCCGTAACGACTGTCAAAGATCCACAAATGACAGGCGGGACCAATGGCTTAACGTGTTTTCCGAGACACGGAGCAGTCTCGGTATGTAAAGATGGATACCCATCCACAGACCAACCCCGGCAAGCGTAGCTTAACCTGATGGGTCGATCCGTGAGGCTTTTATTACGTAGCCACGAGCTCCTCAAGGGCAAGGCTAGTAATTAATTTATATTGAACCATATAGTTAACTAACATCTTAACAACGATAAAACCACCGAACGTTTTATCGCGGTTGTAATACAATTCGCAATAACATGTAATCACATTTTAATGACTTTAAAGCTTCGATGAATATTATCCTTTTACGTGAACAGTCATAAATCAAGCCGCTTGTTAATTGTTCACTTGTTTTAAAGTGGGTGTGAAATTAACGAGAAATTAAATGACCGTTGATTTCAGTCAAAAGGCGCCTCGCTCGCCGTATGTAGGTGTGGCTGTTTATTGTGACATGGATGTCAACTCGAGTTATTCTATTATTTATGATTGGAACATTCGTATTTTTTACAGAAATATAAGAACTCATCATCTGCCTAGCCTTTTACCAACCAAGTTGGGGTCGCCTTCCAGTCGAACCGGATGCAGCTGAATACCAGTATTTTACATGGAGCGACTGCTTATCTGACCTCCAAAACCCAGTAACTGGGTAATACGATACCTCTTGGCAAGACTGGTTGTCAGACTTTCGGGCTTCATGACAGTCGGGACCAACTGCTTAACGTGCTTTCCGAAGCACGGAGGAGTCTCGATATGTAAAGATGGCCACCCATCCACGGACCAACCCCGGCGTAGCTTAACCTGATGGATCGACCCGTGCGGCTGTTATTAATTAGCCACGAGCTACTCTTAGAAATATAAGAACTGTGGAAATGAAAATGAAAATACAAAATGCGGCCTGGGCTTGGTACCCAGCACCCTAAATTGCGTAGGTAATACACGATCAATCAGAATAGAAATCGGTTTGAAACAAATGTCTAATCCATTGCTTCATAAGTTCGAAAAAAAATATGTTCAACAACGTAAATAACGCAATGAATATTGTTGAACTGTCAAAATGAAACAAATAAATTAGTCTTAACCGGATTAGATAGTAGGCCGGATCTATGACTTTTAGTTTGTTTATTTACCTGTGGGCCTAAAACGGCCACATTAGCAATTCCACTAAAAGCGATTCATTTCCTGAATTTCCAGCTGTCATTAGCAATTCCTCTTGTTTGACACAAAAGACACATAATGTGTGGACCAGTTTACGAATCTCCATAGAAAACTGTCAAACAGATGAATTATTTCGTAATATGAATCGCACGCAGATCATAATATGAATTGTCAGATTGTGACATTTTACGATGATTATAATATTTTCCTATTATGATTCTGCCAAAGTGGCAAGTTTTAAGCCTCCTGGTTCCTGGATTTATTTATACGATATTATTAAATTGGTACCTAGGATCATCATCTGCCTAGCCTTTTCCCAACTATGCTGGGGTTGGCTTCCAGTCTAACCGGATGCAGCTGAATACCAGTATTTTACATGGAGCGACTGCCTATCTGACCTCCACAACCGAGTAACTGGGTAATACGATACCCCTTGGTTAGACTGGTTGTCAGACTTTCGTGCTTCTGACGACTCGTAACGACTGTCAAAGATCCACAAATGACAGCCTACCTAGGATATTTGTTAAAATACTAACGGTAGTCTAATTATGACATCTCACAATTGCCTACGACCAAAGTCCGTCTAATGGGTCTCTGTGCAATTTTCCGATAGCACGACCTTATTCTTGTTATGTCACACAAAGCTGGCGTGTAGCATGTATGTGCTAAATATCTGCGTAACATTGGCAACGCGCCTTTCTGTCTAGCATTTAGGTAAAGATTCGACATTCGCCCGCAAGAGGGAGCTACTTACTATTACTAGTAACTATTACTAGTAACTATTAATAGCAAAGAATTTTCTTCAGGTGGGCAATATTACCAATTTCCAAGCAAAATCTGAACCTAATTTTGTCATTACCTACAGGGCATAGAGCTACAACCCAAACCGAATACAATTTGACTAAGGAATTGAACCTATACAGAATTTTCCAAATACTAGGTACAACCACTACGGCAATGAGCCATCGCAAGTAAAAAATGCTAATTGAACGCGAACGAAATCGTCGGAGAGTTCGCTTCAGGCGGCACGATCAAACAAACCGAGAAAGTCGCATTGTGAATTCATACATTTTTCGGCCACAATACCATTTTTGGTCAATAATTGCATCGAATAGGGTCAAGATATAGTTATTTCTTGTTTATCGGACGGATTTATGTTTAGTTCGACACGTGCACAAAAAAATAATTTATGTATTTTTATCTCGATTCAAGGATGTTAAATCCATCCATCTTTAATCATTTATTGCTCTATTGATCGGAATGTGTCATAAAAAGGCAATTTCAATAATATACGCCGATCAATAGGTGGTTTAATCTAAAGTGTGCACATTATAAGATTAGTGGTCGTGTAGCGGAAGAGATAAGCGCGGGCAGGTTCGGCGGTCAGTACGGACACCCGAGACGGCGTGGCGTCGACACGACACAACTACGAATTAAAATTAACCGACATCATTATTTTTAACGAGCGCCCTTTGTCCAACAGCCGCTACTCAGAAATGCGACTTCGATTATGCAGTAGATTAATTCCTGAAGAGATTAGGTGATAAGTTTAAGGAAGCTTTTATGCGTAACGAGAGCACCCGGGGTTTAACTGCAGCTAACTGAACTATAAACTATGTTTAGGTAATTTGAAAAAACACAGATGCTAATAAATAGGCACACCAGCAACTGAACGTTACAAGCAATTTTTTTTAACTCCCAATTAAGATCGTAATTTAGTTAAAATGAAGTAATTTATTGCCGATTCGTGTGTATGAATACGAAATGAAGATTAAATAATTATGTGCATATTTAACTACCCATTACTAGGCTGTAGAGGGTAAATGTTTCTTAATTATTTGCAGTGTTAACCAATAATAAAAATATTAAGTACTTTTATGAGAATTTACTTGGTAATTATTACAGGCATGGCTGATTCTTGAATTAAATTTAGTCGTATTTCAAGACAAATGGAAAACTAAATTTAATTTATAGTTGTGTAAAATATAAATAATATTTATGTTTTACGATACGTAGGTACTTTAAGGGTTATTTATATTAAATTAAAAGCACTTCGTTGGCTACGTAAAAAGTTAATAAAATTCATAGATGTTAACATATGGATGATTGCAATTTTTATGCGGCGTGCATAATGCATGGCGGTAGGCGCATTCAGCCCGCCCGCGCCCTGGGCTCGCATCGACACCGTTACGACGATTGTGTTTTGATTGCCGCCTTCCCAGAACATTCGACTTCTCGTTTGTACCGTTTACCGAACGCAGCGGGCTTCCTCATTGCATTCATTAAACACTGGTTTTTGGGCATGCGTGCTCTGGATACGAATTAATGTAGTTAACAAGTCGATGCCGCTGTCGACCTGTCGCTTCGCTTCAACGCCGTGTAATGGACAACATCGTTTATTAAGTACCTGTATACACTAAGGTGACTGGGAGGTTAAAAGCGTGAGAATTTTTTCGAGAACTCAAAAGAAAATCAGAAGACTGATTAGCTAAGTTTTTCAAAGTTTCCTCTCTTCTACTATTTTGCTGTGCCCGACAGGGTCCATACTGATCACATATAATTTTAAGCTACTATTTAAATACACATTGTAGAATTCAAATAAAGTATTGAGTATTGAAAATTCAAATTGAAAACTTAAGGTTTTAACATTAGAGAATGAGTTTTCCGACCAGGGACCGAAAACCTTTATAAATTACGGTACCTAGAGATATCGAAGAATTTTGGTTATTTCTACGACTAAGGTTACCGCTATCTGTTTTAATACCGGTTACACACACATATGCGCGTCCTTTGACTAATGCCGACGGCACGCGTAAGAAAGAAGTAATTTTTATATCGGTAACGGTACTCATTGTATTCAATTTAAGGTAACCTTTATAAAATATAAATGTTGTAATCGAAAAATACCCGTATTGATCATATCGGTTTCGATCCCTGTTTCCGACTCCTTTTCTGGAAAACCCCATAAAAATGATTATGTATAGCCCCTATTAAATTAATTTCCCTAAAATCGCAAACAACAGAGTTTTTGATCGAGCTATATACCTACTTGACTGTTATCTATTAGGCTAATGTTCCTAGATAACAATAGTAAATATTTCCTTTCAACATCCGCTTTCCTTGTCGGTGTTACGTAAATCACTGTTTTCACTCTTTAGTGGAAAGGTTTTTGTTAAATTGAACAATAATAAATCGTGCGCTTAATTTCTAAGAAGCAAGCCAGTAAAGTGATTTTCATGAAGGTATAAAAACTTTTTGTTAAGACTTACGAGGCGGGAAAAATTGTGGACTGTCTTATCATTTATACAAGACTTGATTGACTAGTTGCTCTACTAAGAAATCTCAAATGAACTTAGCAAGATTAATGTAGAAAAACATCCGATTTTAAACACTATATTATAAGCTTGTTGGGGGAAGTTACGTAAGACAGGTCTGCTTTTCTTCATTCATAGTAACCAGGCCTGGGATACGCGCATTATGTCTCGTTGTTAATAAAATATGGATTGTTAACGTCTTACTTTCCAATCGAAGTGCCTCCTTGAATATTTTTTTTCAGTGTCGGTTGTAAGAAACGTAATTTATTTTTGTTTTTAACATTCATATTTCAACGTAAAATAATTTTGTTAAATTTTTTTTGAACATGTATGATTCATAAACATATTATAAACATTTGTGGCGTGGCGGCATCTTCAACGCATTTAAAACTAATTGATAAGATCGTTATTAGTTTTCAATTCATCTCTGCGGTTGAAATCAACGCCATATAAAAGCGTCTGTAACAAGTCTTCTTGTGCAACATACAAACTTCTTAAGACCAAAAAATTGTACTTGTAATTATATAACGCTATATGGTTATAGGCTTTTGTTAAAATAATGAATGCCCAATTTGTAGCCACCCAACTTCCTTGGCCTTAATGTCGGCGTTTTTGATGTGACCGCTCGGGCCAGCACATCGCCGTTAGCGATTCGCAAATATACGCAAAAAACCGATAATGATGTAAACAGCAATTTGTCGAGAGGTCCAGCATTCTGGCAACCTTTTTTAACAATCATTGAACGTAACTGTGAACTTGATGAATTGTTTTTGCATTCTTTAAACGCGTTTATTTGCATTTATATTTATTTAAACCGTGTTAAACCTTTTTGCGGTACTACTGCCTTTATTAGCACTATTAATGTCATTAGTCTGTTTGCAGTCAACTTAAGTGCAGTTAACTAAATCACTTAAGCGCACTTAAGAGGCCAATGTCACTCCTCACATCTCTGTTTGAACTGCAATCGTTCAATGTCAAATGATCCCTACACTATCAAATCTTTCTAGAAAACTCGGTTTGCGTAAAAGATAAAATAAGTATTGCACCGAGTGTTGTGCGTAAACGTATCTTAATCTTTTTATCTTGTTTAAAAATAGAAAACATATATTGCATGATGAAAGTAGGTGTTGATAAGGAACGAAATGTTTGAATATTATGACAAGTGTGTTTGGTCAGACATGGCGGTGCCGATCTGATTGAGTGTTGAGCGTGGAGTGTTCTGCGGATTATATCGACAAAGTAAACGTTCAAACTAAATAGCGTACAGACTAAACACGGCCGGTTATGCAACATGTGCGGCGTATACAGGCCAGCGGCCTCTTACCGACAAGAACCAAATGCAACACAATATGATTTATTTTAATTACAAACTAATTTTACATTTATCCACCCGGGAACTAGGTGAAGTTATTTGCGCGTATGTCAAAATATATAAACAAAGCCTTCAAATGTAAGCCAGCCGTGTTTGGATCTCCTCTGCTTGCACACATGATTTAATATAACATGTTTATAATTCAAATTGTGAGATTCACACTTTCATTGAGATTGATGCATCGTGTGGTTCGGATCGAATCGGCAAAAAAAACGTATGATCTAGAAATAAGTTGGTCTAGAATGTGCCGGCTATTTATCACTGTATGCCAAAACACTAGCTTTAAATAAAAAACGTTTATATAAACGCGAACATTTCCGTTTCATTTAAATAAAGTTTTTTTAGATGTAGGCGTGTACCGCGTAACACGTTAATTACATAGGTATCACTACTTGTGACGTAAATGAGTGGAAATGCTTAAGAAACTGTTAGACACCTATATCCAGGTGTCGGCGTTGAGATCTGAAAGTGTTCTATTTGTGCGTCGGTTACTCATCGCGATTCTGTTTACTTTGCTAACAGACGGCTGCTCCTGCCATTGACCTTGTCTCGACGTTCAGTAAAAAAGAAATGCTAATATGCTGTTGCCCCCTGTGTTCTGAGTGCCATACGTAGCGTCGTTTGTGCACTGTGACCGGTAGACCAGATGGCATTCCGCGATATGTTCGTGTTAGTTTTTTTCCCATACCGCTATATCTTTAGTTATTACTGATAATAATAATAAAAAATGTTGGAGGTAAGTTCGTACCTACAAGGGGCATCATGTTGACTGCAGATGTCTTGCCTGGTCACGAGGATGGCAACATCGTGATGGTGGGGGTTCTCGTCATCTTCTGGGTTAAGCAAGTGTTGCCAGCGACAGAACGATGCCAGGGTTATGTCTGCGTTTGCCGATACCTCCAGATCAGGGGCCGCCTCGATCTGTTCCACCAGGATGATCTTCACGATCACCACCTTTATATAGTTACCGATTGAAGGGTCCATGTAGAGTGAGGATACCTGTTTGGAAAGACAATAAGGAAGATATTATGGAATGATATTATGAAGATATTATGGATAGATAATTGGCAGAAATGTATATATTTAAACTAACTTCATAAAAGATCCTCATGATTGTATGGTTAATATTTTAAATTTGATTATCTTATAGCTACTTTCACGGCATGATTTTCCTAAAAATTAAACTGGCTCTGGAACGGGAGAAAACACGGAAGTTGAACCAATTACAAGATTCATTTATACGTACCATATTCATAATAGTAAGCAGGTAAGTTTCCAAACTACCGTCGTGGAAATCGGTCATAGATTTGTCGGCGACCAATAAAACTTCTACGTGGCGCGGCTTGCTCACGGAGCGCGTTCTACGCCTTGTGCCATCTTGTGCGTGCTGCGCCTGCGCCGGATTGTGATGATGCCCGTAACGAGAGTGGTTCTGCACCTATAATATTGAACAGATTAGCTATTAGGGTAAACAAAGATAAATATAACAATGGGCTTGCAATAACATGAGGATGTTTGTGTACAGTAAAGTGTTGCAGTAAAAGAAATAGATGAAACAAATTGTGCGTGTCTTGATTCGATGATCGAAACCAGAACTTTAATTAGTGACGCTGCGTTTGCACCAACGTTTTTAAACATATAAAATACTAGCTTCCGCCCGCGGCCTTGCCCGCGTGGTATGTAAATAAATAGTAGCCTATGTCCTTCCCCAGGATGCCATCTATCTCCTTGCCAAATTTTGTCGAAATCCGTTCAGTGGTTCAGGCGTAAAAAGGTAACAGACAGACAGACAGAGTTACTTTCGAATTTATAATTAGTATGGATTTGATACATGTATAGTTATTGCCTACCTTGTTACTATGGTCGTTATTGTGTCGTTTTGCTTCTTTTTCTGTAAGCATGTTCTGTTTTCGCCACAAGTACGTCGGCTGCTTCGTTGCGCAGTTCTTCGATCTTCGTCTTCGTCGCCTGTTCCTAATTCTTCGCATCCTCTGCTCATCGGTTAACCTATTTCGGTTCCTTCTTCTCGCTTCCAATGACGCCTGATCTGAAGACCTACTACTCTCTATTGAGTTACTTTTAGAGTTCGACTGCTGTTGTAACCTTCTTTCTTCCATGCGAAGGATGCTTTGATGTCTTCTATATTCCGTAGGGTTCTTCCTCATCATTTCCATTCTTCTCCGCCTCTGTTCCAAGTAATCCCTTCTACGTTTATCCATTGCTTCTTTATTTTCGCGATATCGTCTTGCGTTTGGTCGTGTTCGTTTGTTATAATGTTGTTGTTGTGTATTCTTCTCATGATTCTCTCGCTTGATTTGAGTGTTGGTTCTCGTCCTACTGTCTACTTCTCTCTTAGCTCTATGCCACGCTTCAACTTTGTCAACGGCAGATCTTTTGAATATAACGTGCGGTCTCGGTTCTGAACTATCTTTTGGAATTTGTTTGGAAGGTTCAATCCAATATTCTCCTTGCTCCGTTCTCAAGAGACCCGCCTGTAGATAAAAAGTGTAATAAATAACACAAGATAAATTACAACACAACCGCACTGTACGTGCAAAAATGGGTACCTATTAAATAAATCACCTTGATTAAGGTAACAAACGTCTGTAGTCTCTTGTCGGTAACCTCGGTATTCTTATGACAGCTTATCTAACTTGCGTCATGGCGATGGCGTGATGATATAATAAAGCATTATGATGATACTCTCAAAATATCAAAGAACTGGGAACTTATTTGCGAAGGTTACTCTAAAAAGTATGCTCCGGAGATTAACGTTGCATACTTAATGTTGTCGGATATTGTACAGTCGATTTATTAAAAGATATAATTTATTTAAATAGTTAAAAAAACGATAGAGGTTACCGATCAGCATAATACCTACATCTAAATAACATTGAATGGCCTGCGGTCCATTGAGAGGTTCAAACCGGTCGGGCGAGTAGTGGGTCAACAAATCTGGCATGTTTGCTAGTAAAACTAGATAAATTGATTGATAACGAACCAGAGGCGGCTTTGCGCGAAATTTAATGGAAACTGTTCCATCTGAACGGATATCTTGATCAACTTAGTGGCCTGCGTGATTGTAGAATGATTTATTTTCGATAGATAATCAGCTAAACGAATTTCATTTTAATAGATGAGCTTTTGTATACCTATGAAAATATTCACGCGGTCTTAACTTTACCTATAATAGTAATAATCAATTATAAAGTCAGATTAATTGTTTGATTTGATTTTAAGGTCAAAGCATATATGCTTAGGAACTTATTAGGATGTAAACGTTCAAAATTATTTGATAATCAAATACAACGAGTTTTTTAGGCGCGCAATTATAAGTACATGTTCTTAATTAATATTGCACAAGTGTTGTTCGGCATTTTAGTACGTAAATCACTTCCACGTTGATTTGCTTAGGTCAAATAGTTTTGTCGTCCCTTGAATTTAGTTATCTTAAACAAGAATTTTGTTGACATTGCTAATGTTTGCATATTTTAGAATAATTTGTATAACTGAGAAATGTGTCTCAAGTTTAAAGCAATATTTCTGATTTATCCGCTGCATCAGTATGACTAAGAAACTTTCACATAAACTAGAATTATTCTGTGTCGTTGCCGCAGTAAATGTATTTCTAAACTTAATAGTTTCCAACATAAAATTATCTATTTTACACCGTTAGCATAGGCACATGATCGTGTAGTCAGTCATGTCATAGACTTCTTGCGAAATCGCACATCTAAAACACCTATGTGTAAGAGATCTTATAGTAATGTATAACTATGTGGAGTGGTCTGCCTAGCCGGTGTGTCGCCGGCCTTGCCGCCAGAAGGCCGTCCGCGAAAGTCGTAGGTACTGCGCAATTTAACTCATTAAATTGATTGATGTAAAATTTTATTTAATAGCACTTAGCCGGTGTGACTCTGATAGTCTTAATTTTGTTGCCGAAACATTATATTGCGGTTTGAGTTTAGCATTCTTGGGAACGTTGGATGTTTAAATGCACTATGAGTCACTGAAACCGTTACGCGCCTCTCTTAGTGGAAAGCCGTTTTCCGGCTTTTAATAAACTAGAGCCGAACAAATTATCGGAAAATCGAAAGATATTAAACACAAATCGCTTTATAGATGCTATCTTGTATAACTTATGCAAACATTGCTTAACTGCTATTAAATAGCTTTTACATAATTCCTATACATCGTTAAATGACTCGCGCTTTTTGTAGCTTATAAAACCAAACATGGTTTACATTTAAATCTCATTTTGTCGATTTCAATAATCGAAATCGTACTTGTTCATTGGAATAACTGCTACGAGGGACTCTTATTTGGCCTCTAGCGGTATCACTTTCAATTTTATTATGTTGGCGATACGGTTGTAGGTAGAAAGTGAACATGGTCATGCGGATGTGAGCACTAGAGGTGTCCAGCTGCGCGATCAAGTGGCCGCGAGCCCCTTCAGATGTGCCGGCGCTCACTGATGTTCGTGCACAGTTTTTTTAGACGTACCTACATTTCCTGTGTTTGTTTGTCTAAGTAGTCCGAAACATTGGTTAAACTTTCCGTTGAATAAATACATTAGCTATTAAACAAACATATGTATATGCAAAGTACTGTATGTTGGTTGCAAATACGAGGTTTAATTTATGCACTGCAATCGGGACAGTTTTTGTATTCAATGTAAATCGCGTGCACTGGACTGTTGAAATTAGCGAATGTCATGTGACGTCACCTGACACTCCATCAATCACTTCAGGCACCGTTAAATACTTATATCATGCATCTACCAAAAAGGTATTCGTTTAAAAAGTTCTAGGAAGGTTGATCATTTGATATCCAACCCGCTTTAATCAGGCAACAAACTATTAAAAAATAAAATAAAATAAAATAAAAAATGGTCTCTACGGAATTTGAATCCCGTGTTCTCCGTTCAAAAAACATCAAAAACATCTGGGTTTATTTTTAGTGTCCGCCTTTTTCAATTAAATGAACCTTAATTTTGTTGATAGTGTAAAATAAAAAATCACAGAATTAGGCACAGTTGGCATTATCAAAATGATGGTCTGTGATGTGATTAATGAGATGTTGAATTCCTCGCAGGTTTTAGGGTCATAGGGTAGCGTCTGCTTCTTTTTGCACACTTAATTTTAACCGCAAAACATATTTCTGAATCGTAATTATGATAGCATTCACAGCTTATTCATTTAACTTTTGCTCTCGCAAATAAATGGTTTTGCTGCGAACAGTTTCGTATTTTACAAGAAGCGAACATTAATTTATGTTCCAGGCATTGCTAACCGGTATTTTAACAAACACAAAGGATAGCTTGTAAACGAACGAGTTTAATATATCATGTGTTTGACACCCCTTTAACTTGGGCATTCATTCACCTGTCACAGTTCATTCATCCTAACGATTTTAAAGATTGATGTTGTTTTGTAAACCTACATACTGTGTACATAGATAAGTTTTTATTATCGTATCTTACTAATCCCTAGTAGCAGGCATCTATCATAGATAGTGTTCGTCGCGGATAGGGAACTCTATAAATATCTCGATAGCTCTTTGTTTTATGTTTTGAGTGCTTATTTTGCGTACTAGATCGGTTATAAACCTTGACCGGGGATTTATTTGAGCAAACAACAAATGTTCATACAGTCGTTAAATAAAGGAGATGAACAAATAAAATAGTTTTTGTTATTACTAATAGTTTGCATAGAAATCGAACGTCAAACACTTGATATTTAAAGACGATTGAACATTATGGACGAGTTCTGGCTAATTAATAAGCGTTCTGAAAGTCATTGTGTAGCTGTTTTGCATAAAATTCCATTAATTAATATAAGACATGCATCTTTGTAATAATATAGCAAAAAATTGGCAGTAAAAATAATATTACAAGTATTATTTATATTATTTTACTGTCGGGTTGTAATAAAACCTATGTTTTATTAATACCTATATTTCTAAGTTCTTAAAGAAAACCTAAGAGTATATTTATCCTTGAATAAATATTGTGCAATACAATCAGCATAATCTCAATATTAAAGCTTTCAGAAAAGCTGCGCCGGCGCCGCGCGGTATGTACTTTGATCCGAATTGTAACTTTAGTTTGATTTGAATAAGAAGCTAAACAGTCTAAATGATTGTCGTTCGTCCAAATTAGGGGCTTAAAATGACTTCAGGTGTCTTATCGTCATGGTGTCATAACCCGACTCACTGCCACACCCTCGTCTGAATTCAGATTCCGATTACAATCGGGATAATAACCAAGAAGATTGCTCATATTATAAAATACTTAAAATGCCTCCACGTAGAGTTGTTGGCAGTTCAACTAAGCTAGCAACTACAGGAAGACTGCGAATTTTTTACAACACCGTGTAGGTTGAACAAAAATAAAAACTGTTTGGTAACTATTTGGATATAATGAAGCACATCCGCTGCGAGGCTATTAAGTTGTAAAACAAGAAAAATCTACTCTATTAGATACTTATTATGAAGACGTAATTGTTCAGTTATTGTTGGTCGTTGTAAATAATAAGTAAGCGCAGACTATTAATATTATAATTATGTGTGTACTTATATCTGATAAAGCAAGGTAACTGGCAGATAATCACTAAGATGCTGTAACTTCACGAGTTTAGTCTGATGATTAAGACATTTTTTTGTTTTTATACACTGAAAAATAACATACAGGATTTCAATCACAGTCTGTTGCAAAATTAATATTTGTGTAGGCAGAAATATTTTTTGTCTAACATTTATCATAGTTTTAGATTTATTACACATCTATCTATAAACATACATATTGCTCCGCAGTAAAGTTTACGTGATATTATCTTAATTCGATCGCGTACACTTGGAGCTATAATTTCATGTTTCTTATCGACTCGATCGTTTACAAAAAGGTTTGTTTCGTAGAAGAATAAATTTATATTACCCGCCCACGTGCGTATCAAGCAATTAGTTTTTTATTACGTAGCACGTGAACTATAAAGAATGGCTAAAATTATACATTAAGCCGACATGTCGATTTAATTTGGATTAATTGTAATATTGATTAATAGATGAAATCAAACTTTGTAGATACCTTGAAAAAAATGAGACAAGGCACATATAAATATGAACTGTCCTAATTGCAGGAATAAAAAAATCGTAACCCACATAGAATACAGTCTTATTCAAAAATTTTATAATAACAGACATTTTGTTCTCAGAAATCACAAATATTGTGTTTGTAAAAATCGTACTACGCCGTGCTACGACATTGCCTACGTGCTACGAAAAAATAGTAATCGCAAAATCTTCATAATTTTTCGACTGGAGCCATACGACAATGTCGATTTACACTACATGCCAAGGTTCTCTTATCTCTTACATTTTGGCCGATCAAAACTACCTACATGTGTCTACAATCATACTAATTAGTACTAATTACAATGTCAAAACATATAAATAATGTAATCGCGCCAAAAACGACGCCCACTTTCATTCGGTAGTTAAATTTTCACTAACTCGTCTACGCTTTTTGCAACACGGCTGAAATCAAGGCTGGGTAGTGGTCATAAAACATTTTAGCTATGCATAAAATAAACAGATTTTAATATTTTAAGCAACAAACTATTTTTATGTTTTGCCGCGACATAACTTAGTACATAGTCGATTAACAATAAATCGTTTGAATGTTTCAAAGGAGGTATCATTAGGTCTTTAATATTTATTCAAATTGCTGGCTATTTGTCAACCGTTTAGTTCCGAGATGACGTGTGACGCGTGTGCGCACCTGTCCGCCATGCTGGCGATCTGTCCCCTGCGGCATCAAAGCTTACAAGTCATCTGTCGATGACCCACTAGCTAATAATACTGGACTAGGTGTCCATCAACCGACTATTTTTAATGGACGAAGTATATTTTTAATTATCTGAAACGATACAGCTCTGCACCTGGATTTTTCTTTGTCATCGGACTCGATTCATACTGAAGTGTGCTGAAATGGGTTGGATTATCAGAGATTTAGGATGTTTGGGATTTGAAATTGTAATTTTGTGCTTAGAAGCATGATCCATTCCCTGAATTTTGTTTTGAGTCCGATCGATAAAAATAGTAAAGTCCCACCCCAATCTCTGAAAGATTGGTGCGGGACTTTACTATTTGTGTATACTGTATCTTTACAAACATGATTGTTTCACTTAAAGTATATTATAAATTCAAAGGTTTGCATTCAATGCAAGGCTAGATGAAATTACCCAGATTAACATATGTGTGTTGATATAACATAATATTATGAAGACATAAACGGGCCAATCAATAAAGCATGTTTTATTGCTAATTTATGCTTTATACTTGTCAATAAACGGGTAATCGTCAAAAAGCAATTAACCAAACACTAGTTTTCGAAACCCGACACTGACCGCCCGCCACTAAATCATAGTTTCACTTTCCATCAAGCTCATCGTCAGATATGAAAGTAAATGTACGACATGTAGCTTTATTGTAAACTTGAGGAAAGCTTACCTTTAAAACCTTGATTCTTACATAGATTCGAATGAAATTCACGCAATTATGAATGAAAGACGACGTTAGTTATAGGACCGAATGTTTTTTTTAAAGCCACGGAGGTGCATGCAAACTACCTTTTGGAAGGGGCTACTAGAATCAATTCTATTTCTATTTCTATGTATTTGACTTTCAAAAGTGCTTTTTAAGTGCCTACTTGAAATACATTATTTGGCGGTGACTTTGACATGAGGTTCAGGCGATACATTTTGAAAGAAAACGGGTACGATTACTAATTCAAGGCTCCATCATAATCTTGACTTTCGTGTAAGGTAATTTACCTGGTTATGTAAAGTCTATAATTTCCATAAATAACTTCCACAAAAATCTAGATGTTTTATAATAGCCAAAATGGCCTTGTTAACATTTTTATTAGTTTTACAAAAAATGCTTAATTATGTATTTGTAGCTCCGGTTAAAACAGGGGGTATAATGCAAATTATGCAAATGTCAATTAAATAATCATTCTAAGAATCTACAGCAGAAAAAAGTATTTAATTCCGAATTTATTTTACGACAAAATAAGTGTATTTTAGCAGAGAAGATCTATTTACATAAATTAAAATTAAATGTAAAAAATATAAATGCTTGATACCTACTATTCCATTCATCTATCTAGTCTACTAACTCATTAGTCTTACAGCGTGTTTGCACTGGCGAAACATTTACGAAAAAATATGTTTGTAATCTCTATTTTCTGTCAATGTTCCTTACAATTTTTGACAGAAACTAAAGATTTCAACATGTTTTGTCTTGAATGTTTCGCCAGTGCAAACGCACGGTTAGGACACAAAAAATATTTCTAGTACAAAATATAAATATAATCGAGTTTAGAGTTTTCTACTCAACGCATTGATAATGCTTACCTATGAGGCTATGAATCATTTGAATAAGGACCACAAGTTACTTGTCTAACCATTTGCAGGAGATTTCAATATCGCTTTTGTCGAGATCAAAATATAATAATATAATTTCGTTCACGAACGAAGTTTCGATTTTTCTGTTAACAATACGGGAAACTTGTTAAAACAATTATTCTGAACAAAAGAAAAATCAAAAAACACATCGGTGAATGAACTCTGACATCTGGCGACTCATTTGTTCACATTAATTTGCTATCACTATAAAGTTTCTACTTATGTTACCTACCTACTGACCCAATACCTAGTAAACAGTATTAATAAAATTGGCGCCGTATCTATTAGACCGGCTTTTGAGTAACTAATTATAAAAGCTTTACGCAAACGCAAGGTATAATGTAAGTAGAAACAAAATAAGTGTCACATAATATATTCCCAATTTTGCGAATAAGGATCAAACCATAAACTTTCCTAATGCAGTAAACAGGAGTAGGAAGAAGAGTGGTCTCCAAACACTACAAAGTATTGCCTACATAAATGTCTGTAAAAAAGCTTTTAGCGATAAGACCGCCCATTGTGTCACTTTTTGTAATTTTTATGGTGTAGTACTAAAGAGAATTCTATATAATCCATAACCCTCCAAACTAAAGTCCCCTCCCCACACCTTCCCTCTGTTGAAGCTCAGTTTAGAACCAATGGCATAAAAGAAGTGATACAATGTAAGTCGGGATCAAAGGTTCCAATCTTGCACAAACGAAAAAGACCATGATGACGGTCCACACATGCCAAGGTAGGACGTACGTAAATACGTATAGGTTGTAGGTACCCACATAATTTAATTTGTTTGCCTGATTGATTTGGTGAATTCCCGGTACTGATCGGTTTTGTGTCCAATATATTTTATTGCACAGCCTCACGCTGCTGAGCCACAGACTTTGTGATTTATCTTACATTCCGTTTATTTATATCTGAACATAAAATTAACGATTTAGCCGTAGACATAAAAAGTTTGGACATTTGACTAGTTGACGCATCATTTGGCTAACTTTGGTTTTGTTTTACTGCATCTAAATGAATGTTAAACATTTAGACAGCATTTTTTCAAACTCGAAATTACAGATAACTTGCCGGGTGTTTTCGTTTCCAGCTAAACGCGGTCGTGTTTTATTTTGGGACACTGATAAGGGCCGATACCTTTTGTATACTTAAGCACAAAAATTCCCTAAATCCCTCTAAAAGGATCAAGGTAGGTAATTTCAGAAAGATGGTATTTAAAAACAAAATGTAAAATGCTGATCAATAATGATTTTTGCTTTGAAGGGCAGAATACCTTCATCAGTAAACAGCGTCTAAGCATTAACTACAGTTTAGAGGGAGATGTAAAGTTTTGTATTGATCTCTTATGCCACAGAGAAGCCAAGTTCATGAAAGAAGTAAACTATTTTGCCTAAATACATTTCAATAACTATTCGCCTAACAACAATTTGGTACAGATTGACACCCATGGTGTCTAAAAGTTTAATTCTCTTTACTAAACTTGGATTGTTGTTCCAGCCAGAATGATGAGTGCTGCTGGATTTGCTACCAGCCTAAGGCTGCCTTTATTTTTTTTAACTATGGCATCTCGTAGTTGATTTCTGAAATCATGACTACTTAACCGGACTTTCCTGTGGCTGCCTTAAGAACTAATCTCAGGGCCTCCAGCCAGGGGCCTAAGGCTGTCACACCCAGAAGTAAATAAAGCCAGGATACTCACAAGTCCATCACAAGCTGACAGCGCAACACTTGACGCGGGCTGTCCTCTGACAGAACCAGTGTAGTGGCAGGAAGTCGAGTTAAGATGTGGTCGGTCCCGAGTCCGACTGCCCACACTGTGGCGTTCCACCACCATTGCCGGCGTTATGAACGTTACTGATGGCCTGGAACAAAGAGGATTTATTAGATTACTTGTACACGAGTATTTAAGCGCCATTTACACGATACAAGTTTCTTGCCTGTGGCATATAATAAAATTGAAACAACCAATGACTAGCATCGTCTAAACAGAACTGTTATTGTTGATTCAACATATAGTATGTATGCCACAGGCAATTAAATTGCTCCGTGTAAATCAGTCTTTAGGAAGAAAACTGTACGTAAAAAACCTTATGAAGAGTGTGATTTCATGGAATTTTGGTTGGTGAAGATGGGTAGGCTCGCCCTCTATCGCATGGGAATTAAAATGAACTCGTCAAATATGGATGTACACTACACTATACATACACCTCTGCCGAATCTCTTGGAGATTACATGCGCTATGTTATGTTAAATGGAACATTAATTAGACCTTCTCATTAGACCTTAACAATTCCAGTAATTCGCATAGTTCAAATACAGTAAAATATTTGCACGTTTCCTCGTTTTTACTTTACTGATGTAGGTATTACCCTTGTAGGATTATAACGACATAATTGGGATTCTCGGCCGGAAGGCGCGCCTTATTCGACGAGGTCCAGGCAGATTACCACCAGCTCTCTGCTCAACGCCGCGAGCCTCGGATTCTTGTGCGCGCCGAACAACTATGTGACTACTCCATAAATAATACAAGAATAAATTAGGTACATGCAAACTATACTTAGACAACAGATGATTCTCGATTGTCTATGAAACTAAGTAGTGTGATTAACATTCCGGCAGAGCGCCGGTTGTGTCGTTATTTTCGTGTGGATCGTAGGATTTGTTTTATTTTTGCTTTCAACTAACAATCGAACATTGAAGAACTCCAGCCGATAGCTATAAATTCAAACTGCGGCTTAATCGCATATCGTCCAAGGAATCTGTCCACTATGGCGACGGCCGCGACGACCATAAAAAGTAGATTTCGCACTGGCACACGGTCAAGATTTATCGGACAGTATGGATCGGCCTTAGATACTGGGCAGAATGCTGCAATTGTGGAATGTAACGATATATTAAGCGCAGAAAAAGGAAAGGATATACGGCTGCTCACTGTATTTGTAACTAACCGACCTTTATAGCCTATTTTATTGACTCTAAGTGACAATAATTTATGAATCAGTAATTGGCGTTGAATAATTTTATTGATGGTAGTACCTATTCGGTCAACAACCTGCAGATTGCGTAACGGTTGATAATAATTACTGAATTAACGTAAGTTTCAATGAAACACGGTAACACACATGCGCGTTTCGTCCACTCGGCGCCACTAAGCTAACACGGGACAAGTGCTGTTGTTTTTAGTTGTTGTGGACATTATCAGCCTTGGGCCGTGGGCTGTCGATCAGAAGCAAACAGTTCGAGTGGCGAGTACGGCACTAAGCACACAGATAAGGCTCATTACGGCAATTAGTAGAGGTAAACACAGTCGCCCCAGATACGTGTTGACACAAATGTCTGTGTGTGTCTGTCTGTGCATACTCCGTAACTAGATACACTAGCCTGTCATAATTGACGATTGATTGTTTCAAACGGTAAGGGACTGCGTGCATTATGGTGTAACCTTGTTGAAAAGTTAACGGATTGACTACAATGCTCGATTTGCATGTCAACATCATTTAGTCCGATACAGTTTGAAAGCATCCAAATATTTAGGCTCTGTATCGTTAAATAGTTAAATACACATTCAATTTGTTTTGTAATAGAGAGGTGCCAACATGTTAATCAATTCACGTCCTCAATTAAAGATAATGTATGTACCTTCACAAGTCTTATCGTGCGATGCTACTTGCTTGCATACAAATCAACCGATCGTACAAAGTTGTTCACACTATCGCTATTGTTCCAATAGAGCCTTATTTTTATTCATTATCTATAGTAAGGGGCCATTTCGATTCACAAGGAGTGTTTCATTCACTACATGGAAATAATAATGTAATAAAATTAATTTAATGTCTATTTCATATCAAATATCTAGAAAAAATGGCGCTAAATGGGTAATTTGCGTAACATTTAAAGCTGGTTTAAGCTGATTAGACCAGTTTTTGAGGTAACGTGTATTCCTAACCTTATATGTGGCAACACAGGCGCCGAAGCGAGATACACGCGCTATAGACGCCTAATAGCTGCGATTAATATGCAAATATCTCTGAAATACTATCATTATACCACCTAATGTTATGATAGTGCTGCGTGGTTGCCGACTGCCATTAGGTATCGTGAAGGCTTCTACTAAGAGATGTGCTCTTTTGCGATAGGTAACAAGAAATAGTCTTTTGAAAACCAACAGCAAGTTTTCTCGGCCGACGTATGACCCCCTCAGGCTAGGTGGAGCCCCTGCCAGGGTTGCGGGTTAGTCCGAAAGGGATACCGGGACCTTGGCAACAGGCAACTGAAGGAACACGGGTGGGTTTTAGTCGGTAAAAGTCTGACACGCCCTTCCGCTCCGCCCAGTCATTGGATGATTTCGCACAGACAAAAAAAAAAACGTAGGTGGAGAGGTCTTTACATGCAGGGTGGCTGGTAGCAGCTGGATGAGAGTTGCCGAGAATCGAGCTGAATAGCGTGCAGTTGGAGAGGCCTATGTCCAGCAGTGGACTGCTGTAGGCTGATGATGATGATGTATTCTTTTGCGAAGCGTAAATCGAGAGAAATATTGAGAAGGGCCACACCTTACACCGGGATATTTTGTGAAACATTATGCCCTAACAACATCCATGTACCTACCTACATGTAGTTACCTAGTATCTATCCATCTACTTTCACCTATTATATGTAATATGCGTACGTACGTACTATACGTACACAACTCTTTTTTACCTAACTACCTACGCTATACACGATCAAAGAGAACTTTTACGAGCGTTTTCAGAAGAAGTGTAGATAGGAGAATTTCTGAGAAAACTAGATACACTGACAAACATTTTCGTCGTCTATTATAAATGAACACGATAAACATCGTCCTTTTAAATGCCGCAATAGGTGTAATTTCAAGATGTTTAACATTCACAGGTGTCATAGGTCATTCGTAAAATGTCAACGCGAAAGCATTACAAAATTAGAGGCAGAGGCAGTAGGCGTTAGCTTTTATAATATACCTTTAATATTTCCTGAGAGTAAGTGAGAAACGTTCCGACGCTCTCTGCACGACAGAAAATAAAAGAGTTAAAACTAAAAGCGTATTGTTTTGACTCTGCTGTTGCTTTCGCATCGTATCGGGTATCGCACGGTGATATATACAGCGTGTGTAGATATAAATCTCTCAGAGCCCTGTGGTTTCGGCGCCCTGCCGTGCGAAACCTTTATTTTATTACAGACTCTTACGAGTTCCTTGCACTTGAACTTGCAATGCGAAACTATAATAATATGTGCGGCCTGCGACTCATTTTGTTACTTCATTTTAGCTCTCGAAATAGAAACCTCCTACGCAGATATAGGTGGCACCTGCCGGGTAACGGTGGGTCTTATGTGTATTCAATAAGATAAAATTACCATTTAGACGAATGAAGTCAGGATTAAAATCATATCAATAACATAAATTAATTATAGCAAAACTATTTAATCTCAATAAACACATTCAAATATCAAATAAATCATAAAGATATTCCTAATAAGGAATACTATAAAAGCTTTAATCTCGTGGCAATTACACAAATACCTACAAATTGTTATGCAAATCATTTGAACCTAACGACTTGCCACAGAGAACCTGTCTGATCTCACGCCGCGCGCCGTGTCGATGTTACCAATGCGAAAATTTATTATCGATGCCCCCAATTTACCAACACCGGTGAAATTTACAACAATCATTAGACCGCTTTGGAGCGATCACTTGTCCAATTTTACACGATAAAAATATTAACCGCAGATCGGCAGGCGATAACGGGCGCAATTTTCGAAATAACCTTCGCAACTGGTACAAGTTTCTACTAAGCCATAAAATGTTCCAATAAGGCGTTTATTTGTACGTGGTCGAATTACTCGGGCATTTTTCCTCTTGTACCCTTAACTGTTCTCCAACTCGACAACAACGGCGCAAGTAAATTATCAGCGATTATCACTCGTTAAGTGTTTGGCAAATAGCATTGGCTGTTCACAATCTTAATTCACAGCTATAAAATCTTATAATTCGATAAACCTAATGGACTGCATATAAATTAGAAGTTACGACAACTATTACAATTTTAGTAGGGTGAAAGGACCAAAGTCTACCAAAGATATCGTTTATATTGCGCGTTTATAGTTATTACAGAATCCTGAAATTTTATAGGCAATGTAAACCTGACAAAAGATATGATTAAATAATGAAGAATATTAGATTATGGAGCACTCCACGGGGGGCCTATTAGATTTGATCATTGGATTATATGCATCTTTGAGCTGCAGTTATCAATTGTTAAGGCGCTGAGCACTTTTGTTTTTGCATTTCGCATTATTGTTTCTGTACCTACCTAATAGATAGTCTGAAATAAAGTTATTTTATTACTATTATATTAAAATAACTTTATATTCAGGCTTGAGTCGCACTCGTTCTATTTATTTTAGTCATTTCCATATTTGTATTTCATCTTAATCCAGGACCACGTCAAAACAGAAGACTATCCTTAAAAATACCTAATAAGTATATACCACCGGGACAAAATTTTATCTACATACTACTGAATCATACTGGAGATCTGTTTGACGTAAGACTATATATGTGTTAACAGTAAGCATTACATTTTGTATGCAAAAATAGTTCAGGCGTTTGATCGCTGTATACATAAACAATGTTTAACCTTGGCCTTACTCATATAATTATCCAGTTCAAGAGTAACAGAGTCATTTCATACGTTAACGGTAATGTTTTACAGTTCTCAGTAAGGCATCTCTTTATCTGTTTCAGGAAAATATGTAACGGATTAAATTTTTACCGAAAATATGTTTGAAATTCGGATAGTGGATTAATTATTTCAGTTCTAGAAATGGGTAAAGTGTGCCTTAGCTGAACCTTCCATGAGCCACCGTATTTTCACATTTAATATAATTGACAGATTGCATTAAACAGTCGTTTTTCATTTATTTGGGTATAACTATATTCGGTGCACGGTCCCGCTACGTAGGGTCACGTTGTGCAATCCTTGCAATATTCATCGTTCATTGTATTACAATAATTGCCACATAAATATGTATGAATTGAACTTCGAAGACCATACAGCAACTTTCAAACTGTCGAGTTTTTGTCCCCAGCACATTAAAAATGCATGAGCCCAGCGTCCCAGTTGCTGAATAAGAAGAAATTCGACGAGGTCACGCGGCCCGCACCCCAGTCTGTCAAGTTTGGTGACAACTGCCTGCATTAAGGTGATCATGTGTATTTTTTATTGTCAATGGAACGGTATCGAAAAGAAACCGCCTTAGGTATTTATTGGCATTGTTTCATTATTTATTTAGAAAGTGTGAGCTTATTTATAAAGGTAGGCTGCAATCAAGTCGGTGTGCGTAGGTACAAAAAGTGCACGGACAGCTTCTAGCTAGTGTTGCGTTCACACGAGTGCGAGTGATAGCGACGCTTCCGCGAAACTATTGCACGGCGAAAACGCGACACGATGCGTCCGCGCAGCTTTGATCATCCGCTGCGTATAGGTACAACAAGATAACCTTATTTATTCTTATTTTATGGCAATCAGTTGCCAGCTGCTTCTATTTAAAGCACAAGCCTCTCTTTGTAATTAGATTTGTCTCATTACCTCAGTACGGCCATAAATCAATACGACAGGCTACTTATGAAATCGAAAATTTAATAGCTATAAGAGCATAATTATCTACTCCTTATCGGTAACTATAAATTAATTGGACACAGAACTCGAATTATGTGCAATTTTCTTGACATGGCCAAAAGGAAAAGAGGCTGTCAGTCTTCTTTTTAGGGTTATGGCAATTTTAACAATATGCATCTTTTGGTTGATGTTGCAAACCTGAAGATGTCGGAGAGTGTGATGTAATAGTTTAGCAATAAATGATAATAATCTTGGTCTCGCTGCAAGTGAGCAAGGGTTTATCTATTTCGAAAGAAATAATGAGTGGTCCATGTATCTGATCCCGTGTGCATAGCCTACGTTTGGGATTGCGTTAGTCGATGGCGACATTACTGGTATGAGTGTATTGCGTAAGCACGACCACCTCAATTAATCAAACTAATATATTATATTGTAGACATATATTGATACCTATTCCGTATCCGTATGAATATAATGAATGCATACTAAATGATTTTTAATGTATATCAATGATGTCTGTCTGTTCAGTATCATTTCTGACAATAAACATTTTTTTTTTTACTTTACTTTACTGTACAAATTCATTTCCTACATGCGGTTTTTAAATAAGATTAATTTGAAAATAATTTGATAAGAAGCATTTATGCGAAATTAAAATATAATTTCCATAAGCATTGCTAAATAAGTACGTCTTTGACAATATTATGAACTACATAAAAACTGTCGTAAACTTATTCCCCGGAAAGTAAGTATGTACCTACATAATATAAGTACCTAAATGTTCAGTTGTTCACGAACAAATTTAATTTTATTAACTATCTAGTGTTTCATAAATTATTAACACTATTCGGCACAGGAATGCTGTTATGCCTTCCAGATTTGGAATTCATTATATCTAAGTTAAGATAAAACAAGCTTTAAGCTCGATTAGGAAAACTAAGCATTATTTTGCGGCTGGTAACACTAACAGTAGTTATTGATTTATTACGGCAACATTATCTTAAGGAGTAATCAACTGAGATCAAATCGTGGTCTTTTACATCTTTACTACCTTAAACGTCTATTTAGTTAAAATATAAGTGTACGAATTTAGTAGTTACGCCACCTGCTTGGTTGTCTCTCAATTTATCATTGTCTCTAATGACTGTATTATTTACTACCAGTTAACAAAAACAGGCTAGAAAAAAACGACTGTTGTACAACGAACACAGAATGTCGTATGTTGATTTCTGCGAGCGAAAGGCCGGAATATAATAGGTGTGTATTTCATTATACGTTGTGTGATTTATAGTCTGTCCCACAAAGCCAATAAATTGAACTATCACAACTAATTAAATTAAGATAAGAAATTGTCTTGATATTTATTTTGTGTCAGAAAGACCTACATTGGCTAGATTCTTAGCACAATCTGTTACAACATTTTTGTATTTCCGACTATTTGATACTGCATTCTACTTTTATAAATATTTTTCTCACTAAACTTAAGCATTAGTCAGTGTTTGGGATACAAGTTTTGCTGTAAAAATGTACGGAAATAGCCTTCGAAATTTATGAGCTCCAGTAAGTAGTGCGTGCGGTGAGTTAGGCGCGGGGCCAACTACATGTCCGAAATTAATATCTTGTATCCAACGCCTGTGATCGACTTCGACCGTTCGGACCTAATTTCATACTCCATTATTGATCCTTTTGTACATATAATGGACCTAGTGAGGCCAAAGATTAGAGAGGTAGAGTTAAAGTTGACTTTTTGTTTTAGATAAGTTATCTATTATATCAACGGCAACGGAAATAGTAACAAGTTTACAAGCAGCAAAATGAAAAAGAAATGTGTGCCAAAAAACATAATATATTGTGATTCACCGATCCAGATGTTCGATGGTAGACATTTAGGAGCTGATACAATTATTTATAATACCTAATCTAAAACATTCGATCTCAAGACTGAGCAGAAGACAACAAAATCTGTTACGACAGTTAAATAAAACACGAGCCAAATAAATACTACAAACGTCCTATTATAACTGTAGATTGTTAATGCGATTATATAAATAAAGACTAAAATAAACAAAGAGCCATTTGTTTAACTACTAGTGATTCTGTTGCCGGTAGCGACAACAGTATTAATGCTGCGTCCGACGAACAACGGGCAGATTTACTAAGATTTATGTGCATACTCCTCGAAAACGGGCTCAGACCGTCTCAAGGTTAATACTTATTAAAATCACATAATTCCAGACGAAGAAGACATTGTTATATATTTTTACAGAACTGCAAAACATTTTACAACAAGCAATTTTGCACAGCTCTTAATCTTTCTTTACTATATTTTAATAATTTCCAACCGTCGAATCTTATTTGATCTGAATGACCATAACCAATCTGGTTCTGTATGTGTATCGACCTCCCCAAGCTGAATACGTCCTAATTAACAGGGACTTTCGCAAAGACGCTTTGAGATCGGTCCTGTAGATTGTGGGCGCCTGTAGACACCTTGGGCACGATTCAATCCTTAATATGAATTATTTATATTGCATTAAATGAATCCTTTCCTTTGACTTCCTAATAGAGATAATATTTATAGAAGCTAACATGGCTACAAAAACTACAGCTAATTTGTAGTATGCAGACTAGTTTTCACGCTCATCAAAATTCATACAATAAAGATTTGCTTCATAATAGGAAAGATACCGGCTTACAGATGACCATAATTCAACTTGATTGATTATTTCGACTTCATTTTTTTTACAACCAATGAGATAAGTGGGCGTACAAAACAAAAAACAAGAATACAATCAGGTGATTGAATTAAACCTACCTGTACATGAAAGCATAATGAAATACTCTAGTGATAAGGGAGATAATGTGTCATTAGTGGTAGTCTTGCTCGCAGATAAACGTCGATGTGGCCCAGAACGATAGCGCCAAGTTCAAATATTTGAGAAGGTCGATCCGCGATAGGGTAAAAACAAACTATGTCAGTCCAGTCGACAACAGAGACCGGCGCGGGCGCACGCTTACTCTCTTATCTATTGTAATACGTCTGATGCCCGAATTTCACATGGCCCGGGTTATCGCTGCGAGATACAACAATCCAAATCATGTTCTCATGTAACATTACTGTATAAAATAAAAACGTTAGGTTTTTGTAATACCTATAAGAATATTTACAGACAAAAACATCTAGGATAATTAAATAGATTTTCCTCTTGTTGAAAAAACTTTATTCTTATAAGAAGCGGCTAATCAATCACCCTTTTGTATATTTTTATGCACCGTTGCATTTAATTTGTATTATGAATAAGACGAAAATTACGTTGTGTATTTTTTGTTAAATTCATCGAGACATCTTACTGTAAGATCCCTGTCAGAATTCATCTTCTATTTGTTTTTTGATTTCCAAGCATACAAAAAGGTTTACAGTGACCACATCAAATTCAAAATCGATTCAAGGATCTTTTCATGTTTTTTTTTACTCTAAAACAATCAGTTCAGAAAAGAGTGAATCCACGGGGCAGTTAACATTGTACGATCAATGTACTCTTTGCTATCACTTGCCCAATGCCCGTGAACTTCAGCTGTATCTGTGTGTACTCCAGATACTGTCACATCATAATCTTATCTATTTAAGTAATAGAAGTAACTACACAAGTTAAAAACAGGTTGATTTTTGCCATCTGTTTCGTCTGCTTTAAGTTTAACGACATATACACACAGTGTGTTTTCTTTACGCTGAACATTTTGTTATTTTTGCAAAAATATGGAAATATTTAACATTGCACGTTAGTTTAGTGTTTTTTATTACTGACAGCTTGTTAATCTTTCGGGGGTTTATCACAGTTTTTCTTTGTTCATAAGGAAAGAATACAAAGGTTATTAAATATTACGAATACGAACTTAGATATTTACTCGTAATAATTTTGATTTATCATCCAACTACCCATCCCATCCAGTGTGTATTTATTAGGTACTTAAATAATTACAGGCTTCAGGGTAGATCAATCTGGATTTAACAAATTTGGTCCTTCGATCCGATTCCGCACTTTTGCTGATAGCAGATGGATGATACAGCCCCAGAGAGGTGCAATTGAAGAAGCCTATGATCAGCAATAGGCTGCTAATTAAAAGGCTAATGGCTGACAATGACGTTGATACTGTGATACAACTTCGTAAA
Source organism: Lithophane socia (assembly GCA_947522985.1). Taxonomy (NCBI): domain Eukaryota; kingdom Metazoa; phylum Arthropoda; class Insecta; order Lepidoptera; family Noctuidae; genus Lithophane; species Lithophane socia. Next base: position 8,699,844 of record OX383267.1, read on the forward strand.
GTTTAGTAAATCAATATAAGCTTACCGCAGGTCCAGCCTGAGCTCCCGGCCATCTACGGTAAGGTTGTAATGCACGACGTGCGGCTGATATTGCTCCGTGTGATGCAGATCCCTTCGAGCACGCGCGTGTCCATGTGCATGGGCGTGGTCGACGGCGTGCGAGACCAGCTCGCCGTATCTTGTCACCTTCACTGGGTGCACTACTTGAACTTTCGACTCGTCCAGGTGTCGATGGGAGTAGATACCTGCAGGAAAAAACAATCATATAGAAACCAAACATTAAGAAAGTGCAACGTGGCAAACCAATAGGCGAAGTGGTCTGGATTTCTTTACAAAAAAATTGGTCCTTCGAGCCGGATGACAATTAGTCTAGTCTAAAATGTTGTTAGGAAAGGTGACCTGGCAGTACACTCTAATAGGAAGAAGTATGATAATGTGCTCCCATAATGTACTCTCGCTATGCGTACTGAAGCTATTACAGCATTGTTTGTGTTTGTAAATCTTACGCACCGGGATGAAAATAGCTGTTGGAGTAACGGTTGGCGTTAACGATGAAAGGGTTATACACATTATTACGCACGTAAATAAAAAGTGTTTATTGTGATAATGATCGTAGTAAGTACATATGGGTTTTACCAGTGGTTTATACAATGTAGTGGTATATCAGTAACAGTCAAATAAAGAGGCCTATAAATACAGGCTAATGGGACTACTTTAAAGAAGTCTTCATTATCTCTATAGCTTTGTGTATGCAAGCGATGAAAGATTATATATGAGTCAATTAACAACTTAACTCTTGAAGTAAAATCCTACGAAATGCATCATAAATTCTGAAAACTAACGACGATAACCTAGATTTTAGTCATAATATTGACGGCATTGCAGTTTCGGCGCGCGAGGATATAATGACGGTGCTTTCCAGCAACAACGGAAATTCAACAAACAAAATCGTAAGACAATAACCTGCCGGCTTTGCTGACGGTAGTAAATAAATAAATGTCGTACGTGTCCTGATGCAAGTAAAAAATCGTACCATACTTGCAATAGGACACCTTTTTTCATTCAGCATTTTGCTCATTAAATCTAATTTTAGAGGCTATAAAATTAGGTATTTCCTAATTATTATTAACAGGATATTTCTTGACATTTAAACTTTTTTGTATTGAATAATTATTGACAAATTAAATTCCAATTTTGTTCAATTAATTATTTCAATTAATACAAAAAATGAACCCAGTTTTTTAAATACAATAAAAAGACAATGGAACGTTAACAACTCCTCACGTAGAATGAGCCAAGGGCTTTAATGGCATTGTATTTATGAAGTAATGTGGTTCCCTGCGCCTGCGTCCTAAACATGGCGCCATCTCCGGGCGCCACTGCACTCGTACTTTTATATCTCATAGCGATTAACGCCTTAATTATACACCAACAACATTCCTCTAATAAATTATGATGACATTTCATGCATTAAATATTTTGTTTTTATTTTAGGGCGTACCTTATGGCTAACCTCGAAATGTTTGTGGAAGATGGTAACTGTCATTTTAATCGTCCTAACTTTTTAGGTACGTGGAAGTAATGTAAATCCCTTGTCAGGAAAAACATAGGAAATGAACTTGTAAACAAACACTACATTCCATCGTGAAGTAAGAATGTGTCCCACAATGCTCCATGGTGTTACCAGGCCGTAACATAACCCCGTGGCGTGCTAGGCTGACACGTTCCTAGACAACGAAATTCTCGGTAATATGTTCAACTTTTCATAGATAATCATAATTACTAGCTTATCACTCATCATATGAACGATTTCATATGAAATCTGTGTGCTTGGTCAGCGACGGAGCGGCGCTAGTCACTCGACACTCGCTGACTGGTAAGGCCACACAGGTTCTACTTGCTACTCGTGTTTTTCTCACTCCTTATTAGTCTTCCGAGGCTCATACATAAATGAATTTAATTAAGGTAAAAACTACAATTGTTCAAGCCTTAGCTGGTTTAAGTGCTCCCCCAGACGATAAATGGATTAATAGAGCGATAATTTTCTTAGAACTTGCCTTGAAAATTGTTGCTCAGACGATGTTTAATTGCGCGAGTTTTTTTGCGAAAACCAGAATTTTATAAATACATCCGAATTTTAAAAATACAGCATGTAAAAATTCTCTATTATTTTAGCTTAAGAAGTTAAAAGTAGCCATTCTTAATGATTGAAACGATATTTTATTAAGGAATCGTAATCAAACCCAATATTTTTATTATAGTAATCATCATATACATTATTGAATTTATAATAGGCCGAGTTTCCATAAAGTAGCCGTAAGCTACATCTTCGAGTAGGTAGGTTACATCTATGATATGAATCTAAAACCAATAATGTTAGTGTTGTAATGAGAGGCGTGGGCTGAGTATTTCACCGTCACTGTTGTTATGTGCATGACTGCAATTACTGGTAATTACTGTGCGTAGGCACCGCCCCCTGCCGAGCGACAACAGAGCACATCACTGCATTATGAATGGGTGAACTTAATAGCTCCTTAACTTTTATATCTCGCCGTCTATTTTCTTTACAAGCTAGCCGTCTAGTTTGATAAAACTTCATGAATCGTGATGAATGTACATAAAATTAACGACGAAATAAAATGATTCCGTAATCATACAAGTGTGGAATACATTTAAAACTGATTACCTACTTTTCTATGCACGCACATATGTTGAGAATGAGTTGCGATAGATCGATTACGTAAATTCATTTTATGCCCATATAGGTTCACTACATCATTCAATTAACGTAGGCAGGCAACCTAGATAAGTAAAGTTATTATCTCTGTAGGGCGCCATATACGAGTCCCCAGAAACTAATTTGTTCACCATGTAAAGAATTTGTATCGAACCGTCCTTATCTAGAAGCGAGTACCCCCTGTGGTTATAATAAGTATATAATCTAATAGAATTAATTATTATTCATCAAGTTCGAATACCGGATAGGAACCAGTCTAGTGGTGCCTAATCTTCACGTCTCAGAATTGGTTCCATATTGGTTTGATCGTCATTATATTTCGGGTCTTCGGTCAAGGTAACCCATAATTGTCATTAGTTTTTATCATTAATTTTTATACTAGCGAATCAAATGCGTAAAACTGTGCCGATTTCGAAGTCGCTGAGCAACAAAACTAATTTGTGTGAGGCGATAAAAGTGTGTTACACCACCCTTAATTGTTCATAATCAGAGTGTTCAAACAAAGGTATTATGTGTGATGTGACAAGAACAAACGTCTTAATAATAGTTTCCTGTAAAAAACTAAGATACGTAACTATTTACTTTGTGACTAAACTCGTCTTATTAGACGATTAATATTTTATGGCAAATAATCATCCTATAGACAGTAAGGGCCTGTATTTTGTCCCAAAATACAGTTCAGTGAAGATTTTAAGAAATTGTTGGCTTTCCCATTTTCACAGAAAATTAAAAAAGTTACATGAAAATGTTTTCAGTGTTGGTTTTGTGTGAATAATGGGTAAGAAGGCGCACACGATCACTTTACGATCGTATCCTCGGCCGACAAGTGTCAGCTTTACGTCATGGTTCGCGTCACGAAGATCAACAGATTCGCGCCTTTTCTGCACCACACTGATAAGATTGTTTGAGCAAATATTGAGCTTATTAGATAAGCGAATCAGGATCGTTATACTTTGCACTTTCCAGCGATAAATTTAGGCAATAATTAAGTATACTTTTACGATATGATAGTCAAACATTAACCGTAGTTTGTGTTGAATTAAAAATTGCCGCTCGCAATCAAATGTCAATTTTAGGTGGGCAAAATGGCACAGGTACGAATTTAGAATGAAAGTTCGACGACCGTGTCGCTCACTAACAGCTTTGTTTTATAAATCCCGCCACCGATTGCCGCTTTACGGTTATTGGTTTGATTACGTTTATGCTTCATTTTGAAGCTTTCAGTTCAACTCACTCTACGTTATCCGCGATCTATTTTTGAAGTGTTCTTAAGTCTGCAAATAGAACTCTTTACTGCATTAGTGCTTTGGTTAATTCATGTTCCATCGGCCACTTATTATTGGTTTGAGATGCGCTTTATATTATCAACAAAGTACACCGTTTATTAATTCTCTGCAGGTGTTTTTCATTTGTATTAAGTACGACCAGCGAACATTTACCTATGTAGCCAGCATGTCTAAACGGACAAATGCATACGCAGAAATTACATCATTATTTTGTACAGCTGGACAGAAAAATCGGCCAGACATCGTATGATTTTACCAATAGCGTCGTAGGCATTTTGTTTGATGATGTTTTTTAGAATTTATGTAAATACTGCTTCTAAATAAATTAGGCATTCGTTTAATTTTTTTATGTTAACGAAAAGCTTAAATGGGCGTTTTAATCTTGACCTTAAAAAACTGTAGGTTATAAATAAAAATAATAATAAAAATAATTATCTACCACGTAGGTAAGTGAGTGTGCGGCAAAATGTCAGTTGGATACAGTAACACAATACTGTGTTATATTATAGTTTAGGGTTTTATTTTACAGTATTTCATAATTTTATGCGGTAGGTAACGACCTAAAAATGGAGACTTAATTTTGAGATTGAAGTATTTTATAACAAGTTCGAAATTACTATATAACTACTGGTGTGGTCGTAAGTCGGAGTAGATGAAATTTGTAATTAAAATAATTATATGCTCTTGGTTACTGGTCGTGTGTTACGTAGTCCGTTGTGTAGTATCACATGGAATATAATTTTACAATAGTAATTTATTGCGAACCTGTTTATTATTGCTCAGAAACCAATATTATAAAACAATGTTGTTTAAATTTATAACTACGGTTGTTTTAATCATGTTTGTATCTGTATAGTTTTGTTTAGATAAGTATAATTGTGATCTTGGGCAACAGTCTCCACACGGTGGGTGCCTGAGGATGGTCGGCGCCGCCGAGGCCGGGAAGAGATGGAGGGACGATCTAGACGCGTACCGCAAGGGTTGGATCGAGGTGGCCCTAGAAAAGGATGTTTGGAAGGATTTGGGGGAGGCCTTTGCTCAGCAATGGGACAGTATAGGCCATCATAAAAAAAAAAAAAAATTGTGATCTTTCATCTTAAGAGATTTTCATAATATACATAAACCCTACAGCTCGTAAAATTAGGGTGCTGCACGAGATACATTAATCAAAGTACGACCAAAGGGCAATAAGACCCTAAAATGCTCTCAGTTCGCGGCTGTCACGCGCGCTCTAAATCCAATTATCAGTATTTCAAACTTAGTGACATTTACAAAACAAGGCGTAAGATTAGCGTGACGATCTCTGAAGATATGATACTCTATCTGATGGTTATGGTAGACCCTTGTCACGACGTATGTCACACGTCACTTTTAATTGTAAATCCGATAGGATCAGATTATACCAAGATTTGAGTTTTGACCTCTAACGCCTTGAAATGTTTTATATCGCTTTTGATTTACATATTCTGAATGGGCATTATAATGGTTAAATAAATTGGCCTATTATCATAAAGTTATGTTTTATTACATTATGGATTTGTGAAACAAAATGTTCAATGGATTTTTTCGTTGCGCTTAACCAAAGCTTGAAAGAACAAAGTGTGTGGTGAAGGTAGGTAATAATATGGTGTTTTCATTAACATAGCTTTTTTAACAACATTTTTACACATAGCCACCTTTTAAATTGTTTGTCTACTTGTAGGTATTCAATCACTGTAATTAAGATTGCAGAGCAAATAAGCAGAACAAGAAGTGGTGCCAAACTGAATATTTAAGAGTCGTTATAATAGTCTCATTTAAAAATCCCAATTACTGTATAAATAAGACAAATGGCTGGGGCGTCGCCTACGATACTATTAACCTATTTTGCTCGGTTGAATCTTACAAAGTTTACTTGGGGACACAGCTGATGCATTAATGTTTTATTACTTCTGTCTAGAAAATTGTTACAAACTGTGAAAAATCATAATTATGAAAAGTTTCTTCTACTAAGAAAAAACTTTTTATATGACTTCATTGATTCGCGATCAGCAGGGCAATTCCCACAATTTTAAGAATGTCCACATTCGCATCTCATTCGCAATCTGTCAAAAAAAACCATCCATTTACCAACATTTTTGACAAGTTTGACAGATTGCGAATTGAATGTGAACATTTTCTAAGTAAGAGAATTGGCCCTCTGCTGACCATCTAAACCACGTTCATGAGCTGTCACTGTCATCATTGTTGTGGAATATTGACACTGACAGCGCTTGAAGGCTGTTTAGTTAGACGTGCTGATCGCGTTCAGTTTCATTGATGAAATCCACCCTTAATCTGCTAAGTGGATCTTGGTGACATATAACGCGCGAGAACCGCTTGACCGGGTAATTCAGCGAAATTATGGGTATCTCAATATTTTTATTTAATTTAAATGCCAACAACAAGGTAAATATTTAAGGTAACTAACTAACCCCTTCTTGCTGGGTAAAACCCACAGCCAAAGATCTTAATTTTATCCCGAACAATAAACATATGTAAATAAACTTGTTCTTATTAATATGCGTATGATTCAAAACGTGAATAAATTCTTCTATAATTTAAATAAAATAAATCACCTTAGCTAACAATAGCTACTAGATAATCAAATGATTTGACCCAAATGCCTAGTTTATATTTATTAGATGAATTAGCTATATTTTATTACTATAAACAAATAGTTTCATAGATACATTTTCTATGCTGATACAAGGCCTAGAGAAGTGTGTCATTGGTTTGACGTATTTTAGTACCTAGTATTGAAAGAAGAAAAATTATTTAAAAAAAACCGGCCACGTGCGAGTCTGACTCGCACACGAAAGGTTCCGTACCGTATTAAGATCAAGCAAAAAACGTCGAAAAAACACGTATGTGTATATGTTTAAATAAAGTTAATAATTAAATAACGCTAATAATTAAATAAATAATTTGTATTATTTGTCGCTATAGCAATGAAAAATCTGTGAAAATTTCAATTGTCTAACTCCGCTGACAGACAGAAGCTAGAGGGACAGACGGACAGCGAAGGCTAGTATTAGGGTGGCTTTTGCCCGTTTGTGCACCCTTCGGTTAGGTAACCCTAAATAATAAATTAATTTGTAGTTCCCAATGGAAAAAAAAAATGCTTTGAAAACTGCAGTACATCATCTTTTGTGTTTTCTGATCCAAACCAATTCGTTAGGTCTTCAGTTTCTTGGTTCAGATTTTAGAAAAGAACGCGCCAAACTTCTTTTTTTTTTTCACACCTTCAATGGTGTTGGTAAAACCACGTAAAACTTTCTGGACACAGACCAGGCATATTATAAATATGAATACAAGTACTCACCAGTATGTAATAGGTTTCTTATGCTATCCTGGACATCCTTATCCACGTCTCCGGCGGCGGCGTCCTTCGTGAGCTTTATCGTGACATGCTTGGCGGCGCACCACGCCACCAGCATTTGAAACAATAATAGTTTGAACAACGAACACCGCACATCCATCTTTCTCAGCACCCAACACTCAGTTATACGCATTTTGAGTCCACGTTTAAAAATATTAGTCTTAAAATTTCACTTTTTATGTCACCACACTATTACCGACAAAAGGATTGTCCTAATTTTCGTCGTAACATTTACGAAGCTTTATGCTTGTAGTTGGATATTGATAATGTGCTCATCATCCGTCTTCTGAGCTGCTTTGTCATCATACACTACCTGAAACAAAAAATACAGATAATCAGATCTCGACTCGCACCTTATAGTTTTTGTAACTACCTACTTTAAATTCACCAATGGTTTTTTAATGGATGATATTTATTGTTTTCTGGTTAATAAATGAAACATAATAATTATTAAATGTCACTGTCCGACTAAAATGTCACAATATTGAAAAAGCTGTAAGTTACAAATATAATTAAAAATCAAGAGTGGTCATTTAAATATTTACACAACGTTAACTTAACTATACTATAGTAAGTTCTTTACTGGTAAAGTTACAACTGCCACTTACCATTGCTGTGATAAAATAAATTATTTTAACGGTATGAAAAATAAATATTAAAATATTAAAACTTAATAGATAACGCTACGTTAAAATAATTTGAAGCGCGAGACGCTACGCGACAGGTCTACGTGAGCGTCGTACGCGTACGGTGTACGCGACCGCTGTCTATAGATCGCTATCTCTATCTGAGAGCCGACTCGTAGGTTATATAATTATTCATAATTACGTATTATCTCCTCACTTCGTGTGTACACACAATTTGGGAATACATCCCAGAGTTATTGTAATCTTTTTTATGAAATCCTTTCACTAAAACAATATACTTTATGCAAGAGGACGACTCTCTCAAAAAATATACCAGATAGAAAACATACGTGGATCTGAACACGTAAACTTGAAGTGACAATGTGGACACACATGCGTGAGATTGAGACATGATATAATTTTTATTGATAACAAAAAACTGGCCCCAGTAAACGTTGGACAGCAAATAGCCGACTGCTTTTCTTTATAAGGCAGAGCTTTCTTCATCGGCATCGCGACAAAACACGAATGATTGATAGGCTGTAGCGTTATTTACAATTTTAAACCATAAATAAACGATCTTTCCCACAAATATGCACATATATTATTGTCGTTATAATTTTACCATGAAAGTTGTAAACTTGTGAAGTTATTCCTACAGTGGCTTGAAATATTTAGTTGTTATGGTAAAAGAGTAAAAGACAAAGTGAAACAATAGCCGGGACAAGACGTGCTTTTCTATGAAGGAATGTATTTTAGGAATAAGAATCAAAGGGCGTAGGGCCCACGTGGCGCGATAACGCAGGCGCCAGCACGAGGAGCGCTCTTTGTTTTTGTTTGGCCCCATCGTACAGGAGGCAGGACCGGCGCCGGCGCCATGACGGATTGTTAAAAATGTTTACTGAGACGCTTTATGCGTCCGTAATTAACGTTATAAGATGGAAACAAAGAGTTACCCTACTTTATCTTAGGAGTAAATGCAGTTTCACCTGACGATTATGGCATTTAAACAATGATACAGCCACATAATGAATGAAAATACTACTTATAAATACAAAAGAGTTAACGGCTCGACATAATGCTGGCAATTGCGGACGTCCAACAGTTTACAGTAATGACACTACAAAAGACCGTGGCAACAATATTTTGCAAATAAAGTGGAAAATCTTATTAAAACGTTCCAATTATTGCCTTTTCATTTACGTAAAATAGCGTGACACCACGTCCGTGCCACATTTTATTAGCCCATGTGAGTACATTAATATGCCGCGTGCCAATATGGGCCACCTGTATCAAACATTAGGTTACATATTACAACAGCAATGTGCTTCATTAACAGCTGTGTAAATTTTTTTGGTGTAGTCTGTCGTTAATGAAATCGGCTTGGTAACGGCTAGGTCTGTAAGCGTAAAGGTTGACTTTCATAGGTTAATGAAATTCATGATATATGAAACTGTAAAATAAGACTGCCGGTATTTTTACTAAGAAATATGTAACGTTCACTGGATATTATCGCGTATTTATTATCGTGTTTAATGTTTAAAAGTAATTTTACACATTCTGTGTACATAACACGTCAAGAATCTTAATAAAATCGAATGCTTACGTTTTGTGCATAACGTGCAGATTTTATCGCGAAAATAAAACTTTCTTTGAAGTCCGCTCTACTTGCATTTTACAGCGTACGTACCTATCAATAAATTACATCAATTTTAATATAATATAACATGTAGAATAATGACACCGCACGCAGTATAAACATCTCAATCTTTACAACTCTGTGATTTCGCGGTATCACGTAGTATCATTGTTATCAGCAAAGATAATAATATCTCTGTGTGTTCAACACCTAATCTTAGTGCTGACCCGATTTGTGCCTAGGCTAATAATGATGTATGACCTGGACTCAATCTCTTCCACTGTCTTACTCAAACACCTGATAATGAGACTTAGGGGACGTCTCTATTGAGGCCATGTAGTCATTTAGACAGTTATATAATATTCATATCTGTGTGTACGTTTGATTAACATTATCTGTACAAGATGAAACTAGTGTCGAGACTCGAGAGGCCCCAGTTATGAGTAACAAAACTGAAGATGTAAAGGCTTTAAGCTCCAATCATGCACAAAGCAGCCGCCGGTTAGGATTCGATCACGTAGAATTACTGCTCGTAATTCCGACTAAGCAACGAATAAGTGAATTTAAATTACAGCTCGTAATAGTATGCTTTATATAGATAATGTGATGGTCTCGGGTAACAAAAAGTGGTGCGGACGGACGGACTGACGGACGGGTCGGTGGCGCCAACACCCGCCATCGAAGGACAGAGATAGGATTCGGAGGAACGGATACTCTTATTCTTTTTCTTCTCATAATGAAAACAAGTGCCATATTAAAATTACTTCCAATAATAATCAACCTTTGCGTAGAGCAGCATCACTTCCTTGTACAACTACTGTGTCTGCGTCAAGATTAAAGATATGAATCATTAAATTAAAATATTAATTACTTGTAGGAGCACGTAGCACTATAATGCACCTACGTTAAGAAACATTTTCATGTCCTGATACAAACAATATCGATGTATTTACCCAAACTTATCTTATATGATGAAACAAAATATTGTACTGCAGAGTTTTCCCTGTTGAATTATGATTTTTCTTCGCAGAAATGAGTAATGTAAAACATAACGTGTGTGGACGTTTTAATTCCCTTATCATAAATGTGCTATTTTTAAAACTATACTAATCGTTAATTATACGTTTTTTTTTTTCATTTGTCTACGTGATAAGAGCTACGTCTTCATTTAGCAAGTTCTACACGATTTAGATTCAAATGTAATGTTTTAAATGGTTATTTATTACGTATGCTTTATTATATTAGCGTTACGTAACATTCAATATGTACCTACATATGCCACATCGGATGTTATAAAACGTTTGCATGTAAAGACTATATAAACTGTATTTATTATTTGTTGATTCAAAGACACGTGGTCTTCGATGCTATTATGCGTAATTTATTGTTGTAGTTGTTATCCGAGGTATTTATTGTCAATATCGGAACAAAATTAAATAAGCTCCATGGAGTGTTTAGTTCCGTGATGTGAAAGAAGCTTAACAATACGCGAGCGCTGGCGCTGGGGGCATCCGTCATCGTCTCGCGCGCACTCGTGCTTTGTCTGGAGCCATTGTGAGGACCGGTAGCGCCGGTTATGCTCGGCTCGAATTATTGCCCTTTATGAACCGACTGCTCTGCCGAGATCGTTCGAAAATATGTACAATAGGCATAACTTGGATATGTGGAAAAGAAATCTCTTTCAAGACCAATTTAATGTATGATTTACCAGCCAATTGATAGAAATAATTAATAATCTAAAAATATAAGCTGACATTTGCCTAATTAATTATTAAAACATTTTGATTGTAATACCAACAGCAGTTAATGAATTTGACATTGAATGATGAAAAGCTTCCTTTTTTGAAGACGGTTAAGATATACATAACAAGCTTAATTGATACAGAGGTCAGATGCAAACAGAATTGATAGTTCAATCAATCCATTAGGCACAGCAGCAGCCTACACGTTGTCTGTCAACCTAGAGTTTGATTGATACGTTCTTTAGTAGGTATGATCTTAGTGTGGGAAATTCTAGCAACGTTTAGCCTACAAATAAAGAAGTCCGTTATTGGATTTGTTTTTATCAAGGTTAGTATGTATGTATCAATGATAGCTATAATAGATAGCGATAACACACGGTGGTTTTTCCCGAATAAGTTATTCATCCCGAAAAACCCCAAGCGGAGAATGGGCAGGATAATCGTACAAATATAATTGTAGAACAATAAGACCCGGAAATTCTTCAAGGGAATCTGTAGAATGTCGTATAGACGGGCGATGCCACTATTTTTTTCTGTCGCCTATTGTCTCCGAGACACGGCGTCATTCTGACAGGTGCCATTAGTAAAGACGGCCGACAAATGGCGACGGTCGGATCCAGATTTCATGTCCACTCGTTCTTTTTAACGATCCGTAACCACTTGAGAGCAAGTAGTTTAAAACTGCTAGTAGATGTAGGTAGGTATATGGCAGAGGCCTATGGGTATTAGTGACTACGTTTGATTGATTGTACCGAAACATATTATCGACCTAATTTTTCCATATTACCCATTCAGTTCATCGGCCCTATTTCAGCCTGCGACATTAATAGAAATCTCGTATTTACGATCTGCTTTCAAAATAGACCTGAATCATTGAGGGAATCTACGATATACTCACGAGATTATCTGAAAGTCTGCCAAACATTGAAGATACATAATTGTTTAAATCGCTCAACAGTTACGCGTTGACTAGGTATTAGGTTTGTGATATAATATACCTTCCTACGTACACTTATATTTATTATCTTATCTTTAAAGTAAATCTACTACGTATACACTCTACGTCACAGACGACTATTGAACTTCGGCTCAGCTCTGTAAACTTGCCTATCCCGACAAATCCTGTTTAACAGATTAATCTTGTATCATACGTGCGTGCGTAATGTTGACTTTCTTGCTAAAAACTATTAAGCTCCTGCATATTAACTTCATTTAATATCAAAGTTCATTAATTTGGGCTTAATTGTAATCTTTACCCGTCATAATCGAGTTAGCACTTGCAGATTTTGTGAATTTAATATCGAATTAATTGTATCGTTACCAAGTGCTACACATGGAACTAAACAAACAACTAGAATTTGTATATAAAATGTGACAGCTCTGACGTCTGATTATATCACGTTTTCTGCCAATTTATCAAACACAGATTCGTGGTGACGTTAGCCCACATTATTACACCATCAATGGCAACCGCAATTCTCTTTTATGAAACATTTGAATGTGTTAATTAAATAAACAAACAATCGTGGGAGACCGATGTCTTCTCATGAAAATATTGACCAAGTCAAGAGTACAAAAGTATTCGTCAACCATTCACCTGTCATCTTGTCACTCGTTATCAATATTCCAGGTCAAGAAATCAGTCGAAGAGGCCATTCATCAAAGTAAAGGTCCATTCAAACTGGATACTGTCCACATTAACTTAGCAATTGCATTTTCAGAATGGCCATCTGTATTGGTAATCGATAATAAATACAAGAAAGGAGAAAATGAACTAAAGAAGTCGGCAACAAGTAGGTTCTTTATTGTAAACTGCATAACAGTTTTTCTGAATGGAAAATCCAGCTTTGATTTGTGGTTGAACTACATTTGACTTGTGAATAGTGATGGTTGTGAGTCAACATAGATCAAAAGGGGAGGTTCGTCACTAGGTGAATACTGACACTATCATTGTCTGCGAGACACTATGAATTATTCATAAAAACCATTGTTTGTAAAAGTAAGCCTGAAGTATGGGAATTGGAATAAAAATAGATCATAGATAGACTGTTTATATTTAGATTGTTTCTCTTGACTATCTTGCTTTGTCATCATGATGCAGGCGCCATAGAATTTTGTCGAATTGAATAATGTAACCTTATTTACTCAATTATTGAGTTGTAACTTATAAAAGTTATAAATCAACAGCCACATTTGATTGACAGTGGTTACGACAAACCAATTAAGTTAAAACTTTTAAAGTAACTAAAAAATCTCATTAAATGTTCCCTTCATGGGTATGTGGAATCTAAAGTAGTTCACTTAGGAAATGAGGTAACTCCGTTCAAGCGGTCGCGCTTCTCGCATTTGCAGACGTTAACCGTAGTAATTTTCACTAGCAAAGTTGAACGACACGTAAATGCCTAAATACATAATAAGTATAATGTTTACTCAATTTTACATGATCTAGACGTATGAATGAAACCCGAGTCGTGCGGGCGTTTGATGACATTGCCCCTCATCGTTTACATTGACAACCGTCAGTTTCGTAGAACACCGATTTAGGATCGCAAGCGCATGTTCGTGCATGTAACACATTTCGAATGCGTAGGCCGAGATTTATCGGAATACCTATCTTGTAATTTCCTATTGTATTCACCTTTACCGATAGAAATCTACTTTATTCGGGTTACAAATTGCATATGATAAGATTTTTTATTCTCTGAAGATAATTTTCTCGAAGACAAATCACCGGTTTGCATCCAAATGTGCATTCGCACGGCAATTTGTGGCAGGAATTTAATGGCAAGGGTGCGGTATATCGCACCTTATGAATAATAATGGAACAGATAATAGAATTTCAGAGTCGAATGCTTTAATTAATTTTATAAAGCGACTATTTGGAATATTGAGCAATAAGCAATATATCAGAGTATTGTAGAGATCAATAGTCTGGCACACAAACCCTAATTTATGTGACAGTTGATCGTTGCAAATTAATATTTTCGTTATTTATGTTCGAATTCCTTTCTAAGCTAATGTAAAATAACAGTGAAATAAATTATTTCTAGCCAAACATTGTGCGTTTGAATTTGCGCTGAGATCTGAATCAGAAAATCCGGGCAAAGCAAAGCAGTTAGGGCTTATTTTACATTGCTTTATTTTTATTAAACCATGTTCCGTTGGTATATTTAAATGTAATATGCTGCAATTCGTCAAAATGTGCACGGTTAGGATACGCTGACACCTCTTAACAATCAAATCATGTTTGGGCTATTGTCTGGCAGCCCTACACAAGGCATACCGTGTACCGCGTGTTTAGAGGGTCTAGTGTCAGATTAAGTTGTGATTCCATCTATAGACAAACTTTGAAACTCGGTATTTTACCTATTCCTTTATACCGGTTTTAATAGAAAGAATGTTAATAGGCCGGCAAAATTATGTCGGTCGCACCGTTGTCGTACGAGGACTGTGTGAGAATTCGTACTACAACGACGCGTTTTACATAAACTAGTGTTTAATGTATGTACAACATTGTGAATAAATCGCATTCATAGACGTATTACACGGTATTTAAAGGTAAGGTATTAATATGTCTGTTACGTAAAAGCTGCAATAGCCGTCGTCGTCTTGAAAGGTTTTATGTACTGAATATATCCTAAGTACTTAGATATTAAATATGAAGGGCTGTCACTTATCGATATAAATGTAAAATATTTTTTTTCTCCTTTTGTAAAGTCGTAAATGATTATGACATTACTGGCGGACGGCGGGCACGCGATAAAGGTGTTAATTAGATTGTCAGCCGCATAAGATTTGCATGTGGCAGAGATCGTTGCCTTGCAACTCGTCCTGTCACACGCCTGCCTGCCGACAGAAAGGTCGACCACTAGTGATGTCCAACCGTTACACTTTATTTCCTTTTGTCGATAATACAATAACAAAACAGGAAAAGCTCACGAATTTCCTTGTTCTTTTTCGATTTTCAATTTGAACGGGTCTTTGTGTAGCTATTTCTAAATGTTGTATTTTCTAAAACGTTTTTGAAATTGTACTACAAAGAAAGAAAAGATTTTTATAATAAAGGTTTCACGATCGCTGTTGTCCTCGTCGTGAATCAGTTTTCAAAACAGTTGCTGAAAAGCTGTCTGCATTTCGGTTGAGTGGACTTAGATTATTCCGACCAAAAAACGTTCCTTACATCAACTTAACACTTTTTTATTTTGACCTTCAGTTGATTACGATATTGTTAACATAATTTCGCCCAGGAGTGGGATAACGTAGGTTAATATAAAAAAGTTTTTAATGATAATGAAGCACCAACCGACGTAATTATTATTGTTAAACTGGTTATATACATATTATTGTTAAAGACGTTTTTTCGGAAGATTTTTTTTTTCGGTTTTTCCCACGCCATTACTACCTACGAATTTATCAGAATCTTACTCACTATATTTGCGCTTTACTTCATATAAATTATAGGGAAAGTTAACGTTTATATATTTTGCAAGCAAACAATAAAACTGCTCTAGGTATTCGAAACCGCCACCAATAAATTAGGTTTTTTCTTACATAATTTACAGTCGAAAACTACGAATTATCTATTCATCGACATCGACAAAGTCCCACGATGGCGCTAGTGAATGTAAGGAAACTGAAGTATCGTTTCAACATCGGACAACACTAGTTTGTATGTCCCATTCACAAGCGTCGTAAATGTAATACATAGTACAACAGGTGAACATTCATGATTTATACCGCTGTCCGATGTGAAGGCGGAAAATAAATGGATTATGTGTAAAATTGATTACGACATTAGCAACAAAATTGTAGTATTTATAACATTGTTTCGTGTAGGCTTTGTTACAAGTCGGTCTATTGTATTTCATATTGTTTTACATGATTTGCCTGTTTTAAGAATACTGTCAGTCATTGTAGGCTCGCGATATTTACAACATCACCTATTGTTCTTTTGTACTAAACCTGGTTAGACAAACGGGTTGACAACGAGTACCTTGCGAAGAGATGCAAAACAGATAGCCGGGTTGATCCCTGGCTGTCCTAAGGAGACAAAGTTGAAAAACCCACGAGGTGGCTTTACTACCAAACGAAATTGATACGAGAATCCCAATCATTTTTAAGTACAGCGAGTTTCATTCAATTTAAATGCAAATGTATCGCAAATAAGTGCCCACGTACACGGTACATTGTCGGTGTAAACTCCGCTGTACTTTAGTGGCATCGCGTGGTGTTTTCGCCCACTCATAGACAACTATGCACATATTTATTTTGCCTTTTATAATAAACTAGAGAGCAACAAAGTAAAGCCTTTTTAGTTTTACGATACTATTAAATACGCCTAAATGGGTAGAGTTGGTAGGTACTAAATAATAAATCTTTTCATTAATTTGTTTTGCTGTAACTATTTACCATATTAATTACGATCTACTTAGTGTTACATTTGCCAAAACCCCTCTTACTCAAGCAATTCGCACCATCAATGATATTCAGGTCAAAATTGATATATTTACATGTCACTGGGGTGAATTCGCAAAAGTACCTACTAGGTAATAGGTAAAACGGGCTGGTATCCTACTGGTAAAGTAAAGTACCTACTATTATTTATGTTATGTTTTAACTATGATCTTAATTTTAATTGTGTATACATACCTTGGCTATCGCATTAGGCTAAGACCTGTAATGGTAGTTTTTAAAGCATTTAAATAAAAATAAATAAATAAATTTATGGCCGGTAGGTACTGATTTTCTCACAAGGATAGTTATAGGTAACATGGTAGTTTTATAAATACAGCTCATAGGTCCATAATATGGTTATATGTTATGGAAATGTATTAAATTAAAGTATTAATAAACTTGTTTTTTACCAATTGAATTAAATTAATCTTTAAAAATCATCAGCGACATCTCTTTGGACATAGGCTTTGTCCGATTCTGGCCACCTTTTAATATGGTATTAGGTTAATTGCGCGTCTTAAACGTTTTTGAAGCCATCAATGTTAAATTGAACACCCACATTTCAACGCTATTTCTTCAAAATGCTCGTTTAATGGACACATTAAATGGCATCAGGAATCAAATTGATACTTTATCTTTATATGGTAACTTCGCATCTGTTTTACTTAAATACCTTCTTTGATCAAAATGATCTTTTTTTAAAGAAATAAAATATCTTTAAATGAAAAGTACTTCTGATTGCGACATTATAAACCTTAGCCTATATAATAATTAATAATAAACAAAACCGTGTTTACCAGTGGTTTAGCCTAAACACCTTTTAAACATGACATATCTGTATGGAGTTTGACATAAAACTGACATTAAACACGCGTTGAACAAGTGTCTAAGTTTTTGTCGTAAGGCCTTAGGGGTTTATTTGATACAACAATCAACACAGGGACAGATCTTTTTAACCCTAGATACCCGGATACGGAACAAAAATACTTATGCCCCTCAAAAACCTGCCCGACACAACATCTTTAAATAAACAAAAATAAATGCCGATTATTCTCAACAAAAATGATTGAAAGCCAAAACAAAAACAAAAGACGTGTTTATTTCATATAGTTTGTTTTTATTTCGAGAATAAGGTGCATCCATTAACATAGACCGAGATCTAGTAACGCGTAGGCCGTGAAAAGGATACATAAATCTGTCCTTGATTGTCGGGAGAAAATCGTGAAACCAACGAACTGAACTTGGGATTGTGGCACCGTTTGAAAGACCGTGGGCGGGCGAAATTATTTATATCTTTTGCCTGTAACTTGCTAATATCTTGTTAGAAAACTATATACATATAAATATATGCTAGAAAATTTTGTATTTCAGCAGTTATCATCAACGGAAATAGAGGTCGCAAGGCAAACTTTTTTTTTTTCAATTTTTTTATATTTTAGCAAGGTTTTGGGGAGTAAACCTTATTCAATAACTTGACATTCCTGAAATAAAGTTTGCTTAACACAATTTAATGACGATGCTTGTGAACTAACTAATAGTCACAAGACTTGTTAGTTATACAATTCCCAAATATACCTAGCACAAAATATTCGGATACAAACTTCATAACTTATCAGTAAATAATTATGAATATTACTAATTAAAAAATTTAACAAATTGTAATTGGGTTTTTCTATTCCAAAATGACCTGATAACCCCGCTTATCAAACAGACCACGTTGCTCTACGAAACAATTTCTGCCTAAACTTTATGTTGTTTGAAAATAGTAGCTAAGTCACTTTATAAAACTTTGGAGAGAATTTCATGAAATAATGTTGGCTTAGCAACGGCTATACGTGCATAGTTCGCGCGTTTTGTTCGCGGGTTAAATGTAGTGCCAATTTATTGCGTCGAATTGCATGCACACATTCCAGAATTGTGTTTCTTCTTTTCATCGAGAGCATTTTATTAACATCGTTATTGGAAATTGGTATTTTACAGATATTTGGTATATTCCACGTAGCCATGGTTTCCTTCCATGCAAAGAATTTACAGATATTTGGTATATTCCACGTAGCTGTGGTTTCTTTCTATGCAAAGTATATACAGATATTTGGTATATTCCACGTAGCTATGGTTTCCTTCTAAGCAAATAATTTACAGATATTTGGTATATTCCACTAACCTATATGGTTTCCTTCTATGCAAAGAAAAAGGGAATCTGAACGAAAGGCATCCATCCTGTCTTCTATCTACCAAGTATGGATACCTACTTGCAATTTTCTTCATGCTTGGTGCAGTCAACGGTTATAACGGGCCACATCTACAATGCCTTGATACGTTTTGCATTACATGATTACTGATCCTGCCTTTGATATTTGATTCTATCTGCATTTGATTAGAATCTATTATGTCATTCTTCTTGGAACTGTTCCGGTGGTCACGTTACACGTTCACACCTACCGACGAAACCAGTAAATTGTTTACGACCCCTGCACATCAGTGTAAACACGCTGGTCACTAAACTTGATGATAACGTTTACGATTCGCGAACGCATTAGCCACCGTGGAGGTTGTAATAAAGATCTGTTTCTCTGAAAATCGCTTCCAAAAGACGTGGTTAGAGTGTAAAATAGTCAGGAAATGGGTTCAACCACGGTTAGCAGTGGATGTCTACAGGCTGGTTTAATCATGAACAAGTTATCATAATATCACCTTTTGGTCTTTGATTTGTACCTAGCAAGTGCAGTCACACTCATAAGAGTGTAGAGTCACATGTAACCTGTGCCTCGAGAAGTGATTCAAGAAAATGTTTATCATTAACTATGAATGTAAGTTATGAATGAAACATAACCTCGCTAGGTTTCACGATAACCTCGTCGTTGCTGATTTCAAATGTGACGAACATGTCGTAGTGACTAGAAATCGCGGACAAACATTTTAACCTTTTCAGTAGGTACGTATAACTGGCAGACACAGCTAGAAGATAATAAATACTTTTGGAAAATGGATCATTGCTGTCTACGAAAAATAAAAAAAATAAAAATTACGAAGAAACTACGGATTTTGAGAATCCACTTATCATTTTCAACCAGTTAAGGCCCGTATTATAAAACGATGCTCAAGCATGAATATCGAAATAAGATTAGTTTAATATGTATATTATGTATATTTTAGTTTGTAATGAATAAACTCAAAAACTACTGGACCATGAATTTCTTTCTTTTTTTTCTTTAAAACAGGTTTTGTCGACGGAAGAATAGACAAAATGACAGATAAACAATCACAATCTGTCATTTCGTCTATTCTTCCGTCGACAAAACCCGTTTCTACCGTGGTCATGCGTGCAGAAGAATGGTATATTATCAATTCATCACTGAGTATTTGATAGTGCAATCCACGAAGACGCGCCCAATTCTTACACGCCGCACGCTTACAGTACAGTTATCGTGTTTAGGAAGAAGAATGGGGCGCGTCTCCGTGGATAGCACTAGGTATGTATAACATAGCGCTATCATCCGCGGGCGAAGCCGCTGGCGGAGGCTAGTTTTATAATATTTTTAGTGGAGATTCATACTTGACCATGTTTCTAGAATCCATAAGGGCCTAAAATTCCTATTCTTCATGGACGGGTGACATGACAGCTTGCATTATTTATGCAGAAGTAAATATAAACAGCAAAGCCACAGTACAGGAGGATGTATTTTTAGAAATCTTATGTTGATTCAGTCATCGAATCCGGTGTAAGGTTGCAAGTCAACTGGCTAAGTGGAACATTTGTACACACGGAGCAGGCTCCGGTAAATCAGTAGCTGTTCGGTGTTCGCACCACAGCCGTGTTCTCTGTTTGCTTTGCTGATTAGGCGTATCTACTTTTACTTGAATCATTAGTGCAGACTAAACAAAAGTTTCGTTTGTCTTGTTTCTAAAGTTTTCCTCAGCAAACTGTTACGTTAAAAGTTCCCTCAACTGTTGCATGATTTATGAAGTTTTTCTTCTCATTTTCGCTTGCACGGTGTACCCGTAGTTTTCAAGAACTTGCGTTTATATACCAACCTGCTTTTAGTAGAGCTAGAGTAGACCACTGTACCTTTTATTTGACATGTTTACAAAAATATGATAAATAAAAGGTATTCTAAATACAAAGGACCATGGGAAGAAACGTCCCCACCCACCAACACGCTTGAGACTAGTGTCATTCGAAGCGTCTGGTGGGTGCGATCCTTTTTTACTATGGCGACATTTTTCAAAAATGTGGGGTTTTCCTGGAATATTACTTTTTTATTCAATATTAGCATAATTTTACATTTATATATTTTCTTAGTTTGCACTTAAGAGGCATAGAATATAGCGACTTAAATATGGTTCTCATTCATGACAACCTTTTTTTTTATCAGGGACCATTTTTTTTTTCTCTTATACCTTTTTTAAAGTTAGGTTCGGTTAGGTTATGTTTTGTAAGGATAGGTAATTATAGCTTAGGTTAGGTTAGCTAACCGAAAAGGTTAGGTTAGGTTAGCTAACCGAAAAGTTTAGTTTAGGTTAGGTTAGGTTAGCTTCTGTGCGCTGTCAACGCGGCTCTACGTGGGAATCGTGCGATCGATGGCCCTTTACGGGGCCCCGATCTGGGCGGCTGGGTGGCTGCGGAAAGGGAGAGGGAGATCTCTTCCACTCACCCGGCCCGCAGCAGGCGCACCGGGCGTCGGCGGAGGGCGGTAAACGCCCTCTTCCAGCCCCCCTAAATGGGTCCAGGGACGACGGACTCGGGGACGTCCGTCGCCCCCTACACATCAGGACCCGAGGTGGCGGTGCGTAGGGTTCCACGCGCGCCCCTCTTAGACGTCACGGAGGGAGTCAAACACCTCACTCCTCGGGTCACGGGGGGGCCCCTGACCCGAGGAGTCCCGCAATGGCGGGCCAGTCTGGGGTTGCGGAAGATTTTTACGTTCCCGTGACCCCCGGCGAAGGTGCGAGCTGGAACACTGGGGTGGTTTTTAGTCAGTAAGAGTCTGACAGACCCCTCCGCCCGCCCCAGGGCAGAGGTCATGCATGGGGATTAAAAAAAAAATAGGTTAGGTTAGCCGTTTTTTTAAAGTTTTTTGTACAATTATCCAATCACAAGAATACACAAATGCTGTTCATCATTGAGGAGTTCCATTTGACCTTAAAAATCCAAGATCAAATTATCACTGTTAGGTTAGGTGAGGTTAGGTTATGTTTGGCAAGGATAGGCAATTATAGCTTAGGTTAGGTTAGCTAACAGAAAAGTTTTTTGTTATTACAAAAAAACCCCATTGATTTTGCAATGGAGCAAGACAGTAAGTCTTTCTCGGGATCCCTAAAAACATATTGACACGTATCCTATGACTGTTGGAGGGTGGGGACGGAGTCCATACAAAATCCCCCATGGTCCTTTAGAATACCTTTTATTTATCATATTTTTGTATTTAGAATACCTTTCACTTGTCATCTTTTTGTATTTAGAAATTAGTAAAGTAGGTACAGTAGTTTCGAGAAAGAGATTTTGAACATGAGTAATTTATATTTTGGCAGTCTTTACATCTTTAGATCAAAAAGCTCGAACGCGGGAAGTTCACGTTTCCTCTTGAACCAGGAATTGAACTCGAAACCTAAATCATAAATCTGGAAAACTAATAGGATAGCCCAGTTCGATATCGTAGTATTAAACATTTTATCACTCTTCCGCTTTTAGTCTCAATAAAACTTTATTAGTTTTTTCTTTCACGCTATATTTCTACGAATTGTGCCAAATTATCTAATGTTTACTATTTACAAAGTATAATGAACACGTACTTTTCATACAACTTTCTGTTAGGTAAGTGATAAGATAGTCGTATCTATGATAAGAAGAGTAGGTTGAATAAATGAATATATTCAGAAGAAGAGTGAAAAAAGGTTAATATAATAACTGGACGTAGATCGAAAAGTAGAGCAGTGGTGCATGGTTGAACAAATAACGTTTTTGCAGTTACATAAGCAATGTCTTCGAAAATGTTCCAGAACTTTTTATTCCCGGAATGATTAGCTATAGAAAAATACGATCGAGCCTTACAGTAGACGCATATGATGTGTAACTTCTGACATCTCACCAGACGGCCAACTATAGCACCGAGCGAACTCATTGGTCAAATAAAATAGCGCGCCCTTCCCCGGCTCTCTGTTACATACTTCCGTCCCTTTTCACGAAATCACTCCCACAGATTGCAGGAAAGCGAGAGGAAAGATGTTACACATCAATCATTATATTTAAGAAAAATCTTCTACGAGACAACAATAGCATTGGTAAACAAAAGACGATCAGTAACAACTTCGTACGTCATCTCTTAATCACCAACTTCATCTATATATCAATGTCCTTAGTAGTGATACTCGAAATTTCTAGCTATAACATACAGATCAGTCCCAAAACCTGTGATGTCGCGATAATACGTTATCTCTACTTTCATGCGATAATGACCTCGCAAGGCCATCCGTCGGCTGATTATTATCTATTATTTATTTTACAAACACGATTATCAAAACCCGCCGTGTTCTACATGAAGCGGTTATAATTTTTAATGAGTGGATACTTAAGTAGAGATAAAATATAGCATAAAACGTTTCCATGGTGATATGGAAAAACTAAGTTGACAATCCACAAACTCAGGTTTTCCATATCACCAAAAGAGGTGGTCTTTTAAACTTTAATCGAGGATCTGCTTTACATAAAGAACACCATAAAGTTCGTTAGCAACTTGTAAAACTGTAGAATCATACAAAATGTTCTAAAATCAAAATGAAAAGTCATTTAATCAAACTAGGCTGACAATCAGCATTTTTCGAACGTCAAAATTACATAAGACAGTCCCCCAAAACGGCCACCCTTCACCACTTCTCTAGTGCTTTAGCTGGGAAGCAGAAGTGGCGCAACAAACTCCCAAGCAACACAGCTGTCTGTTCAGTTAGAAAAATTTGATTCTATACAATAGTATGCAAAATATTTACGTTACGTAACACAAAACATTAAATTAAATTATTTGCCATATGTCAGATAGCACACACCAATATACCAATAAAAAAACATAGAAAATTATACTTGAGATCCATACACACCAGATCTAGACCAAAAAGTCGAAAACAAGTGACATCCTGCATTGGGCCCCTCTCTGTGCAGTGAGAAGGCTTGTATCACACGCTATACAAAATACATGGATTTGGGTACTGTTGTAAGAAAGAAAGAAAGAAAAGCAACATCCCTGTAACAGCAAAAGGAGTATTGTGCTCTAAACAAAATTACCCATTGTCCTTTGTTTGGCTTTTCATTTAAAAAAATCATCAATCTTTCATAATCATTTACTTTGTTTCTCTGAACCGACATTTTAAAACAAACCATTTAACATCGTAAATAATATAAACAATGATCTTTGAGGTCACATTTTTCTCATATCACAATTTATTAATATCGTAAATACATAACATTCGCTCTCCAATAGTCATAAAAAAATTACTTCTATGTCGATAATAATGTAACTAATTATTACAAAGTTACAATCATTAGGTACTCGTATTAATTAATTCATATCGAAGACCTACGGATAAACTTTACTCTGTGAATAAACGTTATATTAAAATTAGAAGGAAAATACGTGATGGCGCCACTTTTATCTCTCGTCTCATGTCATATCGTGTAATAATTATTATAAGTTTTATTTGAATAATGATAAACGGTAGCAGAACCGGATACTGACGGTTCTATTTTAAGCCTACGGAGTAAAATGGGTAACTGTTGTGTCGTAGGCGCGAGCCTATCGCCTACTAACGCCTACATTCGTTGCTTTTCTATTAACCTTAATTAATACAAAGGTCCTTAAACTTTTATGAAAGTTAATGAAGTTTGTACTTTGTTATCTTAATGAAGTAGATTCATGTGGCTAAGAATATTAAATAAAATTTCTCGTAAGTTTATAAATCAATCACAAGACTTATAATGGCATATACTTAGTTTGAAAGTAGACTCGACCATCTTTATGTATTGGTATGAAAATAAATACGGAGTTCCGTTTGTTTAGTATGAGTTCTCATAGTCTCTTCGCTTTGCTAAGCGTAGCGTTTTCGTAGCCATTCCGTAGCGGTTTCGTAGCGATTCCGTAGCGGTTTCTTTCGTAGCAATTCCGTATCGATTTTGTAGCGTTTCCGTACGTAGTTTAGCACAGTAACATCCTAATGAAGAATTATCAAACGAATTACGAAGCTACGAAATATATTTTTAAAATAAAAATGAATCGTTTTTGGGCATAGGAATCAAGAATTAGTGCTCATCTAGTTTATATTAACTCCTATGTGATCAGTACGAAGTTTGTATGCAACTGAAAGTAAGCCTTCTTTATCAAATTTTAAGTCAAACGTTTGATTACGATAACACCAAAATTATCAAATTACATCATTCGGTTTTATCACGCTTTTTGAGCAATTGTCTCTTGGTAACTGTCTGAAAAGTGTGAGCATTCTCAAATTTAGTGCAATCACACATCCGGGTAGTAAAGTGCAATATTATTGATCTTAGATAGTGTTGATAAGCCATTGACGTAAGTAGTGTCAGACATGTCGACTACTGTTCCGAAAATTTCTTGTAAATATGATTGATTTAATACCTACTGCGTGGAACGCACTTGAAAATTTGACATTATCACGATGATTGACCTAAGGATCGGAAAAGTAGGTTAAATTTGTGTTAGCAGATTAATTAAATAAGACTGTTGTCTGTCATCAGCATTATTCATAGTTTATTTACCTTAGCATCATGTACTTTGTTATCAACAGTTTCCATAATCTTGTGGCCTTTAGCTGTTAGATAATTTTAATGACGAGTTTCCTTTTTTCGTCTTTCACCTGGCTCGCTGGTATAGTGGTCACACGCGCTACTTCTGAGCATGACTTGTCTGTGCCTGTGTCGGGCAAAGTGTTATTGGGTTTTTCATTTCATCTGGAAGTTCTCAGTAGCAGTCCGGAATCTGGATTCTTGCCCCCTATTACGTGGGACGGCCTAACCCTTCGAGGATTACAGGCGTGCTGTTATGTTGTTTCCTTTTCCGTCTTTAGGTAGGTACTTAGCCATAGCAACAGCTGATCAAAATATTTGTCTATCCCGTTTTCTCTCTACATAAGCGAAGAACAACATTTGCGGTGTTGCATACGTCCAGTAGTAAAACTTTAACGACATAGCAGGCGTGCCGAGGCTCCCGGCCAAAATAAAAATCGAACGACTCGGTACACCTACTTACTAGGTGCGTAGATATAGTTCGCACAATGGATGCGGCATATTGGTGTAAAGATATTTGTTAGATTTTCTTTCTGTAGATATATTATGGGGGATGCCCCGTTGGTCTCGTGGTCGCAAGCGCGACTTCTGAGCGTGGGGTTCTGGGATCGATTCCCCGGTCGGGAAAAGTGTTATTGGGTTTTTCCATTAGGAACTTCTTAGTAAC
Organism: Lithophane socia; assembly: GCA_947522985.1. NCBI lineage: Eukaryota > Metazoa > Arthropoda > Insecta > Lepidoptera > Noctuidae > Lithophane > Lithophane socia. The sequence continues at coordinate 8,726,192 of OX383267.1, forward strand.
AGCCCGGAGTATGAACGTTGGCGGTGTGATACCCCCGTGCCTCGGAAAGTACGTGGTCCTGCGCCTGATCTCTCTCCGGTCATGTCGAATTGCCGTCCCATCGGACTATGAGAGTGAGGGAAGAGAGAGTGCAACTGTGTCTGCGCACACACTTGTGCACTATAATCTCCCGCGCCGAAGGCTAGTCTCCGTTAAGATTGGCCGCCATGGCCGAAATACGATCTGGAGGCCTGGGGGATGATCCTACGACACAATATTTTATTGGTTTTACTTTCTGCTGTTGATACTTTGAATATGATGAGTTTGCGTGATGACCCGTAACGACTGTCAAAGATCAACGAATGATAGCCGAGAGCAACGGCATAACGTGCTTTCCGAGGCACGGAGAAGTCTCGGTACGTAAAGATGGTCACCCATCCACGTGCCTACCCCGGCAAGCGTAGCTTGACCTGATGGATCGACCCGTGCGGCTGTTATTACTTAGCCACGAGCTCATCTATAATATACTATATTATATACCTCCTCCGTAACATATAATATAGTTGTTTGACGCATGAATCTGCGATCTATTTTCGTTCGGCGGTTCGCATCAGTTCGACCGCGTGCAAGTTCAGGGAAACTAGTCGGGGAAATGTTTTATTGAACTATGAAAATTAGGCCAATGTGCCAACCTATCCATACACAACTTTACAAGACTATGTTTGAGGAAATTCATGTTCCAGTCACACGATACATATGCGCTATTTATGTCTTAAACCAATATAGGACGCCCGAAATACATTAGTGGTTTAATGGTTCAAAATTATTAAAGCAATTGAGGTCAGTTATACGGGTCCCAGCAGATTTAGTCTAGAACTGGTTCAGAGTTTCGGATATAATCACGTACGACCCAAATCTAGAACAACATAGTTGCGTCGTGGGTACGAATCACAAATGGCATGAATTGCATGTTTTTGAAGATTTTTGAAGAAGTTAAGTCATTTGAAAGGAGTTAAAAGTAGAAAGCAGAGCCATAACTAATGTAGCGGGTGAGATTAATCTCCTTAAAAGCGTTCTTTCTTTTTTATACTTAGGAAATGATAATCCATATGAGGGAGAGAGCTCGTGGCTAAGTAATAACAGCCGCACGGGTCGATCCATCAGGTTAGAAATAAAGAAAAATAGGTTTATTTGTCACAGAAACACGTGCATACAAAGAGTGCAATACACACGTTCAGCCGTTTTAGCGTGAAAGCGTAACAAACAAACAAACTCACTTCCGCATTTATAATATTAGTTAGGATTATAATTATACTAGCTTCCGCCCGCGGCTTCGCCCGCGTGGTATGTCGATAAAAAGTAGCCTATATGTCCTTCCCCGGGATGCAATCTATCTCCTTGCCAAATTTTATCGAAATCCGTTCAGTGGTTTAGGCGTGAAAAGGTAACATACAGATAGACAGGCAGAGCTACTTTCGGATTTATAATATTAGTTAGGAAAATATTTAAGTTAGGATTATACGTATATATATACGTATAGTTAGGATTTTCACGTATCACGAAATTCCCGACTTTCAGTTTGTCATCTACGTGATGATTAACGGGTAACGACAAAATGACTGTCTGACACCTAACCATTAATCAAAACAAACACCATCTATCTACTATGTATGACTGTACTACTGATTCATTAGACTCTTCCTCCTCCTTTCCAAGCTTATCAATGAGTACTTTCTGTCAACCGACCTGCGCCAGAGCATATCTACGATCTAATAGATCAACATGTGTGGCACGTGAATGTATTTATATGTCCACTTCCTGACGATAGCGACCACTTACCTACTTCTTACGTTAAGGCTCCCGCAGACAGGCGCGTTGCGACTCTAGTAGAACAATTTCTATGAAAACTTCATGGAAATTGTTCTACCAGAATCGCGTCGCGCCTCTCTACGGAAGCCTTTATATAAGTGAGCTTAAAATTAAAAACAAACGTAGTATTTGAAAACAGTGTTAGTCATTATGATCGTGTCACGTGCGGATACTAGGTAATTAGTTTAGAACGAGGGAAGGCTAGGCCTAGATGTAGGAACAGACGATAATAAACGAGGGTGACGATTGATGGTTCTCTTCCGTAGTGAGAGCTAGCGAGGTTACGGTGTAGGATTACAGTTGAATTAGACTTTTTTTTTGAGACATTTAGATTTTTTTATTTAAGATTGTAACAGGATACGCGTTTTAGTTTAGTTCCGAATAGTGATGAGGGAAAACCACTATTTAGGTATACCTTCATTGTAAAACATAAAATTCTAATATTATTAACTCATTTTTAAGTAGTCTCACAAAATCTACGTTTTTTCCTCTAAAATTGGGTAATTCAAGTTTACCAAGGAAAAACATCAATGAAATATAATCTTTAATTCGAAATCTAAACGAATTAATTAGGTATCAAAGTTTACCTTATAAGATAACTTAGGTATTGAACTGGGGGCCAGTCACTTTGGCAGAATTATAATAGGAAAATATTATGAATCATCGTAAAAGTCACAAACTGACAATTCTTAATATGATCTACGTGCGATTCATATTACGAAATAATTCATCTGTTTGTTCCGGACTTTTGATGTGAATTTTGTATGCCTCAATGGCGGGACATAGCAGACTTACCTGTTACTAACACAACATCTTATGGACCTATGTCCACAATAAAATTATTTGATTTGATTTGATAGTTTTCTATGAAGATTCGTAAAATGGTCCACATAGTATGAATTGCTTTTGTGTCAAATTAGAGGAATTGCTAATGACTGCTGGAAATTGAGGAAATTAAATGCTTTTAGAGGAATTGCTAATGTGACCGTTTTAGGCCCACTGATCTTGTGTGGATTGTGTAGGTACTGGTCAATTTCCCCCAAGATTTTAATTCAAAGTATCTACTCTACAACCAACGAAATGAACAAAGCCGACTGCATAGCTTATTACTCGACTGTATGCCGTTGAACTATTAACTAATTACACTCCCGCCGTGAGACAACTCGCGAGCACGACCCGAGTCGACCCGAGCTGCCCCGAGTCTCGAGCCGCCTCGTTGCGCACCCGCAACAAATCTTCTACATGGCGCACTTAAATTTTAGAACCAAAACCGGTGACATAACAATACCTTGTAGACATGTACCTTAACAATAAGATGGTGCGAGCCACGAAGGCCAAAGCCAAGTTCACGGTTTCGTTCAACGACCGCTGTTATCATTACCATTCAATGCGGAGCCCCGGTTCATTACTGGCAGTCGCGTTCGATTTCTAAGTGAAGCGATTAACATTTTTAGCACTTTGATAAAATATATTCATTTGTTTAACAATTCATCACATCGTGTGATACAAGGCAAAATAAAAGTTGATGTGCCAAAAAATCATGTTTGCCGACTCGGACGATTTGCTGACATGCATGTTTGATTCTTTAATTGCGCAAAACTGCAAACTATTAAGAAGTGTGTATACAGTGTTCTTCACCTACTTTCCAATAAAATATGAATAGTACATACAAATAGTAAAATATATAATTTTCAATTTCGAACTAGAAAAGTTAGACGTTCTATGTAGTCTCACTATCATATTTGCCGTAAGACTTGCTGCAAGACATTTAACTCTTCACAATTCACGGTCTTTCTCATATGAATATCACTATACAAATGTGCGAATGCATAAAATAAATAAATAATTTTCCGGCCATAATTGAAGTTCTGCTTTGGTATTCCGCACATCGCACATAAAATGTGCGATGTGCGGAATACCACGATCCATGGAGATGAATTCCACGGTCAGCACAACTTTTAACTTTTAATTTACAAGAACCCCGAAACCCACTTCGCGGTCTCATCTGCATATTTTAAGTCACATCATGAGCTATTACGAATTTGCATTCATAAAACGGTCAGATGGAGTTTCTTTACCTTTAAATGAGGAAGATAAAGCATACTAGCATATTAACAATTGAGTGCACATTGTGGGGCCTATTTTAACGGTAATTTAAATAATGGATGTAATATGTTATGTATAGAATAACCACCACTAGTAATACATAAAACCAATTCTGACCTGCAATTTTTTGTACTATGTTATATGATGAGCCATTACCAAAATTGTAGATTTCATTTTGAGAAATGCGAAGAAGAAGATATACCCAAATGCGATATTAAAATCAGAAGCTTCGAAATGAACAAACTAAGGAGAGTGAGACACACGATGGTCAATATTTACAAAGAGTGTTCTGATCTTTTGTGGCCTTCATCGGGCCGCAGAGGCCGCGGATCCGCGAGTTCACGGCGAGGGCTACTTTTATTGCTTCAGTCCATTTAACCCATTTCATTGACGTAATCCAGCCGGTGCTTTTATCGCTTAGCTCCGTCCGCGTCGGTTGCTGGGGTACGCTCGGCGATATGAAACTATACCAGCTTCAGTTAGTAAAACCATTTCTAAATCCGAATAAATTATTACCTATATCGCCGCACGATAGATCTCAGTCAACGCCACATGGATTTTCATGTAATAAAAACATATGCTCTTGCGTTCCTAATGTAAACTCTAGCCGCCATTTTTACTAAAGTAAATAGATTGTGCATGTTGAAGTACCATTGCATTTGTAGCTGATTGATATTTATGAAGGATTTATGCTTCATTCATCACTTAGATTTTTAAAAGTCTATGACCTACAGCAGAGGACGTTTATGTAAAAGCAAGTTTGATTTGTTGAGGCTCACTTTTAACATCAATCACTACCACTTTAAATTTGATTTGATTTGAAGAAAGCAACATATGTTTCAAGACATGTTTCTACAAATCTAAAAATATTATAAACAATACATTTAGCTAAATGATTTCTTTTATGCTTCTTATAAACATTTTTGTAAGCAAAACATTACTAGAGCCGTAACTTAAGATAAAAAACACCAACATCGATGTAGGCTCACTGGGCTCAGTCACGTTTCTTGACCAAGTCACAAACACCAGACAAAAAATACACAATCTATACATCTTAATGAAATAATGAGTTTTATCTATCTTAGGACAATTACTTAGGCTTCGTCACCACAGCATTGACCGCGCGACCCCCGGATCGATGTCGTTCTCACGACTCACGAGCCTATCGCGAAAATTAACAACGACGATTTAATTGATACAAACTGCTGCGAGGTGGCCACGACCTGACAGCATTAAATGGCTCGATGAGTGTCGGGCCAATAGGACCATAAGAGAGGTTCACAGACTAATAATACAAAATATTTGACGAGTCTACCACACATGCTGAGCACCCAAAACTTTAGGCAATTGATAAAGACATAAAATTTGAATTTACGATTGAAGTTCCGAGTAGGTACTCGTATAACATAATCGATATCGAAAGAAACGTATATATAAATTTTATAACAGATGACGTCTTTAGAGTGCATATATGTACAAATAAAACAGCGTTTTTTTTTCTTTTCAGTATCGCAGTGCATTAACGTCATATTTGCAAATGCCAAGCAATTAACAAGTCGACTCCACAAGGTCTCTTTCAGTAATGGTGGAAAACAATACCGCTAACCAATGACAGAGGCGAAAATTAGCACATGTGAAATACTGTTCATTCACCTGCCAGAGTTGCTATATAGATCTGTGTACTTCAATATGAACGCTCGTAAAAATCACTCGGCTTAACAATTTGATAAATTCCGTGACAAAGCTTGTCTGCACTTGTCTGCACAAGCGCACGAAACAAAATTAAAACACGCTTTATTTGATAAAAAATATTTTAAGAAAAGAGCAAAGGTTTAAGCAATGTATTATTAAATTAAGGAAACACATAGTTATAAAATACGACTTGCATAAAAACCAGACAGCCGACTACGTGCACGACCAGACTGAACAACAAATCAGTAAAATTGTAAAACTACTGGAGAACAACGATTTCATTCATACTTGGATATTTACGCGAAGTCACTCTGTCGGTGTCAAATGTCAGGGGTCATGCACCTGTGCGATAAAACAAAATTGATCACTTCAAATACTCATAATTTATTTTTAGGTCGTCCGACCACAGACGTAGAGAAAAAAAATCAAACGGATTTTAAAATATGTTGCTTCAATTTAAATTAGTTTATTGGTTGTGTCGCGTTTATTGATAGTGATGCCTACGTTTGACAAAACAATTAGTTGGATTAAATTCATTTAATTCTACACCTAGTAACAAACGTGGTTGCTTACGAACGCCTCCTCTGAATAGTTACTTTGAGAATATCCAATTAATTATATCAACGCAATTTAAACTTTTATTTTACTTTAATGTAAATTTTTCATGTCGTTATCATCACAAATTCACGACTGATGTATGCATAAAAATGTTGAAAATTAAGAAAAACAGTGGGTGATAAAAAACATAATGAATAAGAATACGTGTACAATAGGAACATGGTAGGTACTATGAGATAACGAAAGTTTGTTCAGGTGATATGAAATTATGTCTACTCGTGTATTTTGATTGTACATATCGAGTACTTGGGCAAATAGAAAGCACTTATGGTCAATTATTAAATGGCCGTCCTGTTCCGATTATCTAACGCCTCTGCTCAATAGATAATACCTTCGTACAAATATTAAACGCGTTACACAATATTTGCAGACCCGTTGGCTCAGTGACTGTGTTGCTACGTCAGGTTCGGTCACAGTTCGAATTCATACATTTTGAAAATCAAAATATTTTTTGAATATAATCTTGCATGCTACATACTACCGTAACATCTTTTCAAGCACATTTTTTTAGTAACACGTTTTTAATTTTAATGGCAAAAACCACACATAGAGTTATGAAAACGAAAATCGCTAACGGAACATAATAATATTTATTATTATAATCATATTATTATGATTATCGCTTAACAGATTATCTTAAAATTATAATTTCTGTCTATACACATAAAAATAATTTATCATAAAAAATATGAACTTAAGAATATAAATATTATAATGACATGCGAGAATAAAATAAGGGTGAATACTCACTTGGATTAAAGGTACAATCTTCGTTCCATTGAGTATAGACAGTCCGTAGACACGAGGATCCTTGCCGGTAAAAAGTGAAATTTCTCGCGACGGCGTCGTCGCCCGCTAATTATTTATTCACTCGATGTGAAAAACGTGGATCAGCAACAACGTATTCTGTTCGCGCCAACTATATATTAAACACGTGTTTTATTATTTGAAATTCGAGTCCTCTATTAGAGACGATTTTTATAAAATTATCCTCTTTATTTTAATTCAATAAATCGGTATTTTTGTTCGCATCTGTGATAGAGTTGTGAGTTGCGTTCGGAAAATGAGTCGGGTGCGTGGAGGGATCGAGCGGCTCGGAGAGCGGAGCGCGCGTCGCGGCGACTTGCGGGCCACTGACTGCGCGCGCGCGCCCGATTGCTGTCGATCTTCAACTCTTCCAATTTTAAATATCTGCGCGCTTTTCTGACTACTTTCGGCAGCCTACAAAGAAGTGCGTCTACGCCCGCCAGCCGCCGCCGGCGCCTTCATTCTCATGCAGTGTGACGCGAGCCTTACCCCTGTAGTATTGTTCTGTAAAAATCTCACCGTGAAAACATAGGTGAAGCGAGCTGTCAGTCTCTAGTGGCAGTTGTGCTATTCTGTAAAAAATTCACCGTAGTAACTTAGGTGAAGTGAGCATGGAGTGAACTGTCACTGCCTTAGCATCAGTTGTGCTATTCTGTAAAAAATTCACCGTAGAAACTTAGGTGAAGTGAGCATGGAGTGAACTGTCACTGCCTTAGCATCAGTTGTGCTATTCTGTAAAAAATTCACCGTAGAAACTTAGGTGAAGTGAGCATGGAGTGAACTGTCACTGCCTTAGCATCAGTTGTGCTATTCTGTAAAAAATTCACCGTAGAAACTTAGGTGAAGTGAGCATGGAGTGAACTGTCACTGCCTTAGCATCAGTTGTGCTATTCTGTAAAAAATTCACCGTAGAAACTTAGGTGAAGTGAGCATGGAGTGAACTGTCACTGCCTTAGCATCAGTTGTGCTATTCTGTAAAAAATTCACCGTAGAAACTTAGGTGAAGTGAGCATGGAGTGAACTGTCACTGCCTTAGCATCAGTTGTGCTATTCTGTAAAAAATTCACCGTAGAAACTTAGGTGAAGTGAGCATGGAGTGAACTGTCACTGCCTTAGCATCAGTTGTGCTATTCTGTAAAAATTTCACCGTAGAAACTTAGGTAAAGTGAGCATGGAGCGAACTGTCACTGCCTTAGCATCAGTTGTGCTATTCTGTAAAAATCTCATGAGATGGTTACAGAATAAACCAGCAGTAGGTATCGATGACAATGACAGCTCACTCCACGCTCTTTTCACCTAAGTTTTCACGGTGAGATGGTTACAGAATAGCAATAATGCAGGTGGGATGACACACTTCTAGCCCACTTCACCTAAGTTTTCACGGTGAGATTTTTACAGAATAGACCGGTTACTTACTAACCATACAAAATAGTTCATCCAGTAATACTAAGAAATACGATAAGGGTAAGTTTATAGTAGAACCTATAACTATACAAACTTGTTTAAATCAGCGCAGACTTTCAGAGATTTGAAGTCTCTAATACCATTAGGTATTAGAGACTTCAAATCTCTGAAAGTCCCCCCTTAATCAATTACCGTATAAATACTATATGACTATGATATAGCAACACTCAACAGTGAGAATCTTCATACATATCTACGAGGTTTGACGACAGTTACTAAAAAAAAATGTTGGTAGGATTTTAGGAGTGTCACTTTAGGTCATGACTTTGATACGTATTTTGCAAAAAAAAATACGCTCCCGTCTATTTTGGCTCGACAATAATCTTACCTAAATATTTTTACAAAGACAATGTCATCCGAAATAAAATCATTACTACCACTTAGCTCTCTCCACCAGATAATTCAGATTGAGAGTAATGTATGCAAACAATGTCAACATAAAAGTGATTTGTACTGTACTGACTTGTAACACAAAACACAATTGCGTCCTAAATGAATTGATTAGGGCAATCTAATATCTGTACTTTACGACATAGAACTCGTTACCAAAATACTGTGCGTAAATTTTCATAAACCCATTAACAATTACTGAAGGCATCTCGACCTACATGTGTCTATTTACCATGAAAATGTATGAGACTATTAGTTGGAAGGTCGAGCAGCAGACGATGATGTCACCAATCACCATTGCGACTGATTTATTGGCACCACTTGTCAGGATTAGGGCCCCTGCGTACGCGCCGCCACCGATCCCCGGTCCCTGCCCCACGGCCCTTGATCAAACGTAAACATGGGTGAACTAATGTAACATATTTCACTTTTACCACGTGAAGATAAAATTTAATGTGGTGTTACAATAAATAAAAACTGCTGGCACCATATAAACAAATGTTTGAAGTTAATTTTTCTGTACACGACCAAAGATTTCGCGAATGCTTTGCAGGCACTGGATTGACGCGTTGAAATGTTACTGTATTGAAACTGGTGATTGGCTTGTGTCACTATAGAAAATATCTATGTCTAAAAATACGTTAGGAAACGGGTATTTCTTGTCAATGAACTAACATCCACTTTATATTTTGCTCGTGAGTTAGGAAGCTACTTAGCCGTAATTAATACGCACCTTGGCTCTTGTAATGAGTACATATAAAAGTAGGTATTAGTCATTTACCCGTGGCTATCGTTAACATAGTTCTAATCCTTTGCGAATTGCATGAGAACCTAGTTGACATGAATATTTATTAGAATAGTATACTCGAAGGAATGGAATTCCAGTATTAAATAGAAAGCAATACCTAATAAAATGTTAGCACTGTGGATTGGGACAAAGGACAACATTATAATCTGACTACTCATAGAGTAATTCATCTAAGAACAATGCAGTTTAACCCAATTCCTTCAATCAAGTTTCACAAATGAATCAGGAACTTGTCCAAAACTAACAACATTTTAGTACTTACAATTAATAAGATTTGTACTACGGTAAAGTTGTAGACTAGAATTTACATTGAATACTAATTTTGAGATAGTATTTACCACCTAGCTGGTCAATTAAGACCGCTGACACAAAGATTTTGATATTTGCTAAACGTTGGCTTGCTATGAAAATACTTAGAGAAAGAGTTCAAGCAAAATAAATAGTATCAATAAATAATTCAAACAAACCCAACAATGATCCGAAAAAACTTCAGTATAATCAACTGTATATTTAAAGCACAACGCTCGAAGGTGTGTGGTCCCGTTCAGCCATCAACCAGTTGTCAGATAATATCAATTGTCACCTCTGATGTACAATAGCATTCACTCCTTGTCAGTGATCGTATCAACACGCTCACTCGTGCCACACCACGTACTCCTAATACCTTCTAATCCCTCCTTATGTGTTAATAATGTATGCTAGAACATAATTAATAGACTCAACATTGCATAATTTGATATACTTACGATCTAGTTAAACCCAGACTTTGATTATATTAGAGAACTTGAATCGAACAGTCAAATAATTTGAAGTAACGGTCGTCATAACACGTATATTTAATTAGCTAATTTGCGAATTTCTATGATGTTATGCGGTGTCTGAAAGTAGCTCGGTCGTTTACGGAGACGATTGTCTGTCATAACATCGCACCCATTTAGCAACCACAAGCCACTTCAAACAAGATATCTTAAACAAACCCAGTGCCCGTTACTAACTCCAGAAATAATCCCAACTCGCTAACATTATTGTTCATATCTAAAATATAACCACCATTTGTAAAGTGAAATAACCAAAATTAATGTTTCCATTGGCCTTTTCAGACTATTACGTGTAATGGCCACTTAGACAGATTAAGTTGTCACACTGATATACGAATTATGAAAATCAAAGAGAAACGAAAGAAAAACATAAGATATTTCATCGGACAGTTGGCACTGCATTAATATCGTTGACTCGCTGACTTCTAATATCGTTGCGTTTGTAACAGATTTCTTTTTGGTATCTATGTAGTTGCGATCTGGCAAATAAAAACTAAGATTTTTCCTTATGACTTAGTCTTGATATCATTGCTAAGAGCTATTTGTACGTAAATGTATCCCATGTAGGTATTCAGTTCCAGACAAAAAAAATACACATTTCAATTAGAAAAATTAAAAATCTCGTCCAAATAAAAAAACTTGCGCCACATATCATCATCACCTAAATTCCACTGCGTTACTTCCGCGACATAAGTCTATTAAAACAATGAACAAGATATCCGTTACTATTAAAAATATAGGTACGTCCTGGCGCGATATGTCTCATGTCAACGTAAAGTGCTTGAAATATGCCCGTCGGTTATTGCACCGCTAATTTCGCTCTAACGTTTCATCCTAGTATCTAAGCCGTCTGGCTGTAATTAGTCGCTCTACTCATAATAATAAAAGCAGATCGTACACTGCGAACATGTTCCAAAATAGTTATAATTCTGAACATGTTTACGATACACTCTGCAAATTCATTCACCTCTGTGTTTTGTAAACAAGCGAGTAGGCGCAACTTTTGTAACCGCCTACATGGTTCATTTTTAGTCCGAAAACGGACCCTGCTGAAATAAATTACAAAGCTTGTGGAAATGGCTATAAAAAATCAGGCTCTCGAGATAAACCAGAAAATATGTAGCCACGCGTAAATGTTTTATAAGTACTGTAAATAAGATCAATGGGCAGTTCATTCACGTTAGTACATCTACCACACATTAATCCCGGGATGCGGTTTACTTACATCCGGTAGTTCGCAATATGTTACGCCAAATCTAGGACACGTTATGATGTGTTCTATTTAATGTTCATATTTTAGCTTTAAGGTTTACCAATAATTTTACTTATGCAGTAGATATAATTATGTTTCCTGAAAACACCTTTTACCTACCATGATTCAACTTTTTTAAATATATTTCGTATTGTGTCATAGAATCATTTTTGTCGCAGTCTACCCATTGGTGTACTCGCTAATCTTTGCCCGGCGCAATGCCAAATTGTATGATTTACAGATTCGGATCCCAACAGGCGCCACTTTCATAAACCGAGAACGCCAACGTTTTTCAAAGTGTGTCAAATGCTATTATTATGACGGCTGCGAGTATTGTTCAATTGGTTATTTGTGTTTGTGATTCTTTTAATATAATTTTAATATACTAGAGACACTTTGGCGCAAGTTGTAGCCAATATTCAGACCTAAGTATAAACAGTACATTCCGGTGAAACCGAGAAATTAGTTTTCTACACTACTTCAAATATTCAGCTAACTTTTCTAACTCGTCTTGTCTTGAAATATAGGCCAAGCAGTATATTGAAACATCTGCAACAGTTGGCGCCGGAATACCTAGAGACTCTTCGGTTAAAATAACGTTAAAACATTAAGCAAGAAAGAAAAGATTTTTAAAAATACAAACTCATTTGCATTTTCTCGAAGCTCATGCTTTACTTCTACTAACTGTGTAGTTGAAGTATTTCGTTTATTTTTGCAACTTTTGCAGCGAAAGTATGTGTGAAGAAGGAATGATAAATTAGCCTGTTAATCAGACCATCCACACACAGATCACGTAAAAAGTCTAGAAACGACTTCTTTTTTAACGTTATTGCGACTAAAGGCAATATCCTAGATGATTTCCATGGCAAATGGGGCCCTCACGTGGTCACAATGAGTCAGACCTCTCAACGACGACGTGGCACAGTACAGAGACCCACAGAAGAACCGGACTTACAATCACACATCCTGATAGCTACAACATAGAGTCACCCTTCTCCCATCTTCTTTAAAGCTGTAGAGTGCAGTTTTAAAGAAAAAGCTAGCTTTCGAAACATTCTCTATCGGAATTCAATCAATCAATCTGCCTAGCGTTTTCCCAACTATGTTGGGGCCGGCTTCCAGTCTAACCGGATGCAGCTGAGTACCAGTATTTTACATGGAGCGACTGCCTATCTGACCTCCATAACCCTCCGTAACTGGGTAATACGATACCCCTTGGTAAGACTGGTTGTCAGACTTTCGGCACGGAGGAGTCTCGGTATGTAAAGATGGTCACCCATCCACGGACCAACCCTGACAAGCGTAGCTTAACATGATGGCCCATGAGGCTGTTATTACTTAACTACTAGCTCCTCCATCCATCATTCTCTATCGGAATTAGGTACAGTAGGTTAATTCCAAACTACTACTCACATAAAATTATCATAATTGTCGTCCTACGCATTTCACACGCAAGCAATCAATGAAATCAAACAAATCTGAATGACTACAGATTTATCGAGTAGCTTACCGATTGAGAAAAATGTATCGTACGTAGTCTCAACGTAGTCTTACGTAGTGGAGTTTCTGTTTCTCTTCAGTTTATATTCTCAGTGCGTGCAGTTGTTAGCGAAGCAGACGGCGCCTATCAATTTCACCAATCAGTCAGATTGATGGCGCGCGATCTATCAACGGGATCTCATGTCGACAGACGAGAAATGGAGCACTAATCAAAATAAAAAATAAACCAATCAGACTTAATCGGTGCGGGTTTTTAGAATAAGGATATTTATAAAGTAGAGATGTTCCTGTTTTAGATTCCATTCATTTTTTTATTTCAGTATTCAATTATCTTCTTACTTCCCAGTCTTAGCATTAATATGCTAAGACTGGGTCTGCTTGTTTGCACATTTTTTTCACCTCTTTGTTGGTATGGAGTAGGTACCTATTGGGTAAATAAATGAGCATCAGGTGCAGGGTTCAAGTGGTATGGCTCCTAAACATTCTGTTTTCTACAATCAAGTGTTCAAAAAGCAAGATTACGAGTATAAGAAGACAAATATATCTAGGTTATACAGACCACCTAGTTACAGTGTAACGCGGAAACATTTTTTAATGAAATGAATATGCCAGGACTGTCCATGTACCAATCAATTTTGCAAAAAAATGCAAATAAATTATTCCTAGATTTTAATTAGAGCGGAAAATGTCAAGAAAATGAACCAGTCCAATCAATTTTGGGATGTTGTATGACATATTCAAAAAAACTAGGATACAGTTTTTTTTTTATTTATAGCTAATCTAGCTATTGCTAGCAATCTATGTGATAAAAATCTGTAATTAGAAACGAACGCATAGTAGTTTTCATGATTTTTGTAAGATGGGTAGCAACTGCACTTTGATACATACAAAGTAGTCTTTGTCTTCATTCTCTTGCTGTTAAGCCAATTTATTTAGGGTCGACACAACATTTCTTCCATACTTCTGTATTAGTCGTCATCTCGGTAGCCACTCCCTTTCTAGCCATGTCATCTTACGCACAGTCCATCCATCGTTTCATTGGTCTTATAGCCATCTACATTCATATTCAAAACTGTCTTACTCCTCCGCATTACATGCCCATACCATGACAACAGATTTCCACACAATTTTTCAGCCATCGGTGCCACTTTCAGACTTCCTTTTAAATACTCATTTCTTATTCTGTCCATTCGCGTAACACCACATATCCCTCTTAGCATCTCAGCTAAATGCAATTGCCTTTCATTCATCCCTTTTGTGGCCCAACATTCTGATCCATACTTATCAGCAGGTCTCACCATTTAATCTTCCCATTAAGTTTAATGGGAATGCACGAGTCGCAGATTTTTCCCATGATCTGCCGCCATTTCATCCATCCAGTGTTCATTCTGTGCTGAACAGACCGATCTACTTCGCCATCGCTTTGCACGAGTGAACTGAGATACCGAAAGTCAGAAAAAACCGGGAGAAGCACGCCATCTAACGCTATGACTCCAGAACTGGAGCCTTTCTTTAGTATAATAATCATTGTATTCTGTAAAGTGTAACTACTTCAACGTATAGTCTCGCCTCCCCCTTTCAAAGTCAAAGTCAAATAATTTATTTCAAATAGGCACGTATAAGGCACTTTTGGACGTCTAAAAAAACAAGAAATATAACTGAATACAGTTGCCCCTTCCAAAAGGTAGTTTTCGTATGGAGAAGAATGGGCAAGAAACTCCACCGCTACTCTTTTAAAAATGTTACACAATATTTTGTATACATCAATTACATATTATATGTGTTTCTGTAACAAACAACTTCTTTAATTTTTGGTATTATTTCGTCTACTCTACCGTCATATGCTTGCAACACTTACTAATCGCGAATGTTTTATAAATTTCACGTACAGTACTATAGTACCGCATATTATGAAGGTATTCCCACATGATCATAATTATAAGTATTTTCCCGCAGCGTTTTTTTTTAAATGTGTACTATCCTTATGCAGGTGCATATACCTTCATGTCGCCCTTCTAAAGGGTGATGTGAAATGTGAAAAAATTATGGGATTGGCTTCCAGTTAACCAGAGGCAGTTAAATTGATATTTTACATGAAGGAACCGCCATCTACCTTCTGCAACCCTATTAAGCAAAAAACAATATCCTGAGGTAAGACCGATTGTCAGACTTTCGAGCAGACTAGTCTTAACCAGCCTCGTTGGTCTAGTGGTCGCAAGCGGTACTGCTGAGCATGAGATCCTGGTTTCGATTCCCGGGCGGGCAAAGTTATTGTTATTGGGTTTTTCCATCAAGAATTTCTCAATAGCATCCCGGAGTCTGGATTTGTGCCCGGTTGATGGGAATAGGGCCTATGGGACTCAAATTTGACCGGTGATATGTGGCCTATGTGGGTGTACCTACTATAGGTAGGTACACCTCTGCCTAAACTTTCAGGGAATACAGGCGCGATGGAATGTGATATGAGTAGTCTTAACCACTTTTCCGGTATCCAAATAACAACGAATGAAAGTACTTTCAAGCTACGAAAGGGTACGAAGGGGATTCGATTTACGTACTGACTACAGCAAGTGCCTTGAAGATCAAAGTGTGCTACCGAAATTAATGTATGAAAAGCTGAATGCTCTCTCCATTTTCCGCTGAATAAACAAACATACTTATCTCGCAATTAATCTTTCAGCGTGATTCCAAGCCTTTGTTATGATGAATCAACCTGTCAAGACTTGGAAAAGCACAAATTGCTCTAATTATACTCAAGACTCTAATCGAATTAACCAAATCGAAACAAAGGCGTTTGTGTAGTCAGTTTCCAGTAAAAACCCCTTGAAAATCCACTAAAATAAAAATGCATATCTATTGGTTTAGTGATTTATGAATAATGCTTTTTTACGGTGTAGTTTAACTGTTTAAAACTAAGAGCTCTTTTTGTCTGCCAAAGATAAAGTGTCGATACATAAAAATATATTTATTACAAATCTAGGACGTATTTAAATTCTCAAGCCCTGTCTAGGCGCCACAAGAATAATAAAAATAATTTTACTACAGAATACTCATATATTTATAACTCACTCTCGTATTTTCATAGTGAATTGCTCTTGTCACCGTCAGAATTACATTTAATTTCCGTTCTTATGTAAAAACATGTCGTCGAAGAATTTATACACAAAACAGATGCTTTGGGCTTTGACACATATATTTTCAGGCTGTTCTTATTAACTAAATTGGTAATTATAAGATTTATGCGGATCGGTATATTCTTGATTATTCACTTTATCGAATTTAAATACCAGTGATTTGGCATAAAATGCAACCCAATTATATGAGCCGGAGCCGTAAATATTGAGAGGCGAAGGCGAGTACACAACGTGCAGAAATAAACACAGACGCTGCCCCTCTGCTATTTGTATGAGATACGTACAATTATAAAAAAAGTGACTGCTTTCTCGGCAGGTCTCTCGAGCTCGACCCATCAATGTCATGGTGGAGTCCCCGCGACCCATTTCCACAAAAACCGCTCAGCCACCGGCCATTCACCTAATGATCTCATCGCCCCAGAATAAAAATTCACTCGTTTAGACCAATTGACTTTGTTTATGGAACGCTTTCTCAGGCGAAACTAGATGCTCTAGTTTTGTTTAGGTAACGTTCACGTCTGAAATCCTTCCGCGTATATTTTACTTTGCGCGGCTGTAAACCATAGCGCGCTGAGGTACAGCTGGGGCAAGCGCGTGCGCTGAATAAATAAAAATAATAATTAATAAAATCATTTTAATTTAAGAAATATTTAAAAATGTAATTATATAAGAAAGGAAATAAATAAACGAAATAATAATAAAATATTTATTCGAGTTAAAAAAAAGTAAAATTATGATTTACATTAATTACAAACGAGGTAACTCTAATTCTAGCTGTAATATAGACCTGCCTATTGCTTTGGTGTTCGCTAAATGTTATTCAAGTCCACACTAAAGACGATATACGGGATGACATAGATGTTTTCACAGTTAACCTATGAACACCGATGATGAAATAAAACTGTTATTTTCAATCGCACTACACATAGGTGAAAACATTTTTTATTCTGATGCATACCAGCTACCGTCAGACTTCCTGATAACGTTATGAAATCAAACCCCGCCGATGAATAAAGTTTTAGGAAATGCATAAATATGAGGAGAAACCTGGAATAAAGGTGAGCTATCATGCAAAACCTAGTCTCAAAGATGTTAGGTATTCCTTCTACGTCCTGTAGTCTACGGTCTCACACGCGGTCTACCTATCGGCACCTTTCATCATACTAAAGCCGCTTAATATGGCATGCAGCGTGGGCCAGAATTCAACGCATTGCCAAAACTTTTCAACGCCCCATTGTCTCCCAGTTATAACAATGAACGAATGAATTTTGATAGACTGATTTTCTTGTATGAAATATACATTTTTATAATCGATGACAGTGATGAATAAATATTATTGGAATTTGTTGATGACACAATCAGGGCTTGGTCTCTAACTTTATATTCGTTTATCGCTGATCTGAATAAATAGGCACAGTTTTCCGCTGAAGGAAAACTTATTTTGCTCTCAGTGATTCTACCTAATTGCTATCTATTGAGTACTTTCAGCTGTTTTTTAGGAGTAGCCTAAGTCCAGCAGAAGTAGTAATTTGGCTGATAATGATGTGAGTCTATCAGGTTCATGTCATGGATCCTCAAAGTTAATTAAAACCACGAACTAATGAGCACAATGCAACATTAAGCGCCCCGCAGTCTGATAGATGAGGTTACCAATTATTGCCTAAAGTTATAGACACGCGCAAACGCCTAATGTACACACACACGGCTAAACATCAAGCTATACATTTCAAGTACTTATAAGCTGACCTCGCGTTGTACGGAAATCCTATTCAATGCGAGATCAGCATAAACTGGAAATGTATAGCTTGATGTGTAGCCGTGTGTACACAGAGTAGTGTGTCAAAACAGAAACACCTAAGGCTTTTAGCAGATTGTAAAATTATACTCATGAGTAGAGTTGGCATGTACTCGTACATGCAGACGGTCTTAACATACACGCGTAGTCTGTTATTTCAACATGCTAATTAGAGGTATTAATTAAGATAATACGTTCTAATTAGTCCCTGGTAGTGATATCATGAGGTTCACACTTCATTTTAAAGGAGAACAGCACTTTCGAGTTTATTGCCGGTACGTCATAATTACAATTAACTACTGTTCAACAAAGATCTATACTCAAATAACCAACTAAGTCAGACATCGACCTGGTACCGTCGTTTAAACGTAGTTTCTTCATAAGCGTTCCTGCCAGGTGTGTTAAGGTCAACGCAGACAGGGACGGGATGGCAAAGGATTTTGCCGTCAGTCAGCGCACACTAGCCACTTAGATACCGCGGCATTCCTGCGCCTTGCCACGGCGCGGGCGCCTCGCGGTATATTACAACCAGCGCCAGCGCCGAGGTCCTCGGCATGCCGTTGCCTACCGCAGTACGCCGCGGCATCCCGCCGCGGGAGCCCGTGGCGCGTATTTCAATACCGCGCAACGAAATCCCTTTCGATGCCATGGCATCATTGTAAAGCATAGCAATTTGTGTCGTATTTCTATATCGATACGTTTGAATGTCCATTGGTAAAAATGTAAATCCCTTGCAAACCCGTCCCGGTCTGCGTTGGCCTGTATAGGCTCTTGTACTGCGAATTTGTTTCTAAGCGGAAATCAAACGCTGCCTTCAGCAAAGAGGAACGCTCTATCGATCCCATTTAGGTCATCAAAAATCGAATATATACGAGTATTAATACATTCATGATTCACTACAATACTTCCGCCTAAAAACTCTCATGGCATTGGAGGACGAAAAGCCGACTGATTTTATGAAGCTGAACAAATATTATGTACTTTTATTTTTTATACAAATCATAACGTGATGTCACTAAGTTCACGCTGTATGAGAGCCTGGTAACCGAAGACGATTAATCTGTCTGCCGGCCGTCATTGACCCAATACCCGAGCTTGCTAAAGTAAATACATTCTTACAATGTTTTTCCACGCTGTATTTACTTACAGGAGAATATTAGCAATGAAAATTAACCTTCGCCTTGTACTACAAGCCTCGAAACTATGTAAGCTCCATACAAACTCCCAATAAACGTGTTTATGGAAACTTTGTTGTGAATTTTCATGTTTACGTTTGAGGCACGCACTAGCCGGCCGCACCACACGCACAGGCGCGGGTTAGTCACTAGTGTCCTTTTAGATAAACTTCTGCGTTTAAGTTTGTTGTCAAAGTAAAAATACACGTTGTTCATAAGCTTCCTTTGTGTTAGCTAAACCAAATTACAGTAAAAAGAAATCCCAAGCAATTTGTTTTAAAAAGCAGTACCTATCTAATTGTTTAAGGCAAAGGAAGCGAAGATCCTAGTCATAATTAGTGGCAACCATAATAAGCATTAGATCCATTAGCTTTTTACTCGAGGTAAAGATTAAACTCCACAGAGAAAGTTCTGTGGCTTTTGTGAAAGCGTAATTGGCCTCGAAACCTCATGAAAATCCCACAGTCCAATTATTTTCATATTTGGAGTTGGAATGAAGAATCGTAAGGTCAAAAATATTTTTTTTGGGGAAACTCAGTACCTAAATTAAACGGTTAATAATCGCAATATAATTACATTGTGTGAAAGATGGAGAGATGGCATGACCTAGAAGGAAGCAACCGCAGATACGATGACTAATAGAGATGAATGAAAGGAAAGCATATGTTGAGCTGGCCCCAAAAAAAGTAGGGGCGAGAGCAGGAATACGGTGGTGATTAATGGTGAATAAATATACTTTGAGAGAATATCCTCTAGCTACAAAACAGAAGTAGCTAGCCTCCTAAAGCTGTTTCCTAGGCACAGAAAAATAAAGGCCATCATCATCTGCCTAGCCTTTTCCCAACTATGTTGGGGTCGGCTTCCAGTCTAACCGGATGCAGCTGAGTACCAGTATTTTATATGGAGCGACTGCCTATCTGACCTCCACAACCCAGTAACTGGGTAATGCGATACCCCTTGGTTAGACTGGTTGTCAGACTTTCGTGCTTCTGACGACTCGTAACGACTGTCAAAGATCCACAAATGACAGCCGGGACCAACGGCTTAACGTGCTTTCCGAGGCACGGAGGAGTCTCGATATGTGAAAATGGTCACCCATCCACGGACCAACCCCGGCAAGCGTAGCTTAACCTGATGTATAGACCCGAGCGGCTGTTATTACTTAGCCACGAGCTCCACAAAAATAAAGGCCATGATGTTGAAAATCTTCTTCTGAGAAGGAAGATTGAAAGAAAAATGGTTTATTCTGTACAAATAAGACGCACATTATAAAATTAACAGAAAATACGCAGGCTTAAAGCCCAAAGGCCTAATATTCGATAAAAATTAAATTAAAAAGTTATAAGTCTTATAATATGGTAGGGGAGAGGTGTGTCAATCGTAACAAAAAAAAATCAATCGTTCATAATATTTTAATTAAAAATCACAGCGCAATCATTTTTGGTCACATTATAGTTGAGTTATCTAATTATAAAATCCAATACAGAAAGTAACAAAAATATCGATAAAATTCTAGAAAATGGCACATAATGAGATCAGTCAACAGTGTTACAATTGCTACCCCGAGAGAGTCAATTGTAACAGCAATGAGAGCCAATTGTAACATAAAGAAATCGTCAACAATAAAACAATACCTCTAACAAAATCTTGTCAGCAGCTCGCGCTAAATACCTAAAAAAAACTTAAAACCCTTAAAAAATAATAAAAATCAATAACAGTCATTCCGACAAACAGTTTAAACCAAAAAATAGATCATTATTTGCACAGCTGGAGTGTGCCCATTTATGGCAGTCTGTGCATTGCAACCAATCTTCTCTATTGGTTTTATAATGTTAAAAACAGACTATACAATAATTATCGTCTTCGTCTTTGTCTTCATTTATATTTTCCTTTGTGTGTTACTTTTGCACCACTGCCGCCATTTTGCAATGAAAACTTATTTAACAAAAATCTATGGTAAATTTGAACAACTCACATACCTACACGTATAGATTGGATGTTAACTTATCCGAAAATCACCATTGAACTTTATAAAACTCTCTAATTTTATTTTAATAAGAAAAACCGAGCCGAACAATAATCTTACTGAACTTGAAAGATTTCAAACTTTCATGTATTGAGAGCGCATGCGTGAACTGTTTTAGCTCTAAGTTCGTTCGGTAAAACAGCACCAAATAAAGCTTCGATTGCCACCAAGAGCTACCGCTATTCGTCAATAGATGTCCTGAAACAACATATGTTACAATTGCCTCCCTGTAACTATTGACACACCTCTCCCCTACATTGCTTGAGAACGCAATAAGTTCATTAACTCCCGTCGATCAACTAACAGCTCCGTTGTTTTGGAAACAATTTCCATCTCATCTTTTTTTCTCCATAACATGTGCAGGAAACTTGATGTGTTCATAAACAGCATCCAGAAACGCAACATGACTCACTAATGCTAGGAAATGGACGACACAAATATTCACAGAGCTTTACATGACATACATTACACAATATTTATAACGTTTTTCGAAGGCAATCAAACAAAGAAGATCCGTGCGGACAAGGAAAAATCTGGGTACAAGCTCCAAGCTCTTCATCATCTCTTGCTATCCCAATTTATTTGGGGTCGGCGCAACATGTCCCTTTCTTTCATACTTCTCTTTTAGCCGTCATCGCGGTAGTCACCCCCTTTCTAGCCATATCATCTTTCACACTGTCCAACCATCGTTTCTTTGGTCTTCCCCTACTCTTATAGCCATCGACATTCATACCCAAAACTTTCCTCACAACATTTTCCTCATTCCTTCGCATCACGTTGCCGTATCATGACAACCGATTTCCGCACAACTTTTCTGTCACCGGTAAAGCGGTACAAGGTAAGTCACCTTTAATTCCTGTAAATTGTTGTTCAATAACAAACTGGTGATGTGAAACAGCGTCCTCCTGTCTGCTTATAACAACAAATTGCGTTACACAGCTTTTCTACCAAACTCAGTAAAGATAATAACATTTTAACCGGGATTTAGAAAAACCAAGTTCAGCTGTAGGTGGTAGATGATGACTATGACACACACTATACGACATGTGACTGCGACAGCTCGGCGACTGACGCAAAGACAGGCTGCGGCCAAAAATGTTCATACCTTTGTTCAAAGCTCCGCACACTTGGCGTTGAGTTGTAGAGTCGCAACGACAGGCTAGGGGAGTCACACGCTCTCATTACTTGTCTTAGCGACAACACGCACGGTGCACATCCACACCCGTCAGCGTCAGTCTTCGCATGATAGCACCAAAGCAAGTGCAACTAGGCTCCATATTCACTCACAAAATAAACAACACGACTGTTTCTCTCTCTCATAATGTACAGTCACAAGCACTAATATAATTACTCTTAGCAGCTTTTAATAGTAATTTTCTCCAACTGTATTGATTGTAATTTTATGTTATTCTTATTACGAACATAGTATTTTGGAACCCCGGTTATTATGTTATGGGTCTCGTCTCAAAATTGTAATCGTTATTGGACGAGAAAATCGCTATTGTACCTATACATATTTTTGGTGGTGAGTGTACTCTACCTGCTCGACATCTGTCGTAACGACAAGTCGCAGACGCAAATGACAGCTTTGCGTCTTTGTTGCAGCGACAAGACGGAGAGTTTGCGCTGGAACTAACTACCTACTTACAAACATAATTGTATGGAAGGTCAAGTTCGTAGAACACATGGAAAATATTTCGCTAGAACTGAAACTAAAACAAGATGCACTGTTTTACTTTTCTTGGAAATCAATTGAACGTTCGTTCATGATATACTTACAGCGATAATCTCGATGCTTCATGTGCTTTGATACTTTTGATATCCAGCGAACTTTGTTTGTGTTGAAGTAGGTACTTAGGTATCTTGCTTTTATTGGAAGTTGAGTATTTGGAAAAATAGAAAACAAACAAAACAAAATGGAATAATATAAAACGACTTTGCAGCAAAAATGTATATTTTTTTATGCAGATTTCTTCGCAAAAAGATAAGAATAATCTGGAAAAATAGAAAACAACGTCTGTAGATTTTCTTAGTATTTTTTATGCAGTTTTCCTCGTCTCACGCAAAAAGATTAAAAAAATCTGGAAAAATGGAATACAACGTCTTTAGTTAGAGGAAAAATTTATATTTTTTATGCAGTTTTCCTCGTCTCACAAAAACAGAAAAAAAAATCTGGGAAAATAGAAAACAACGTCTGTAGAGGAAAAATTATATTTTTTTATGCAGTTTTCCTCGTCTCACGCAAAAATATAAGAAAAAAAAAACCAGGCAGACATCTTAGACATGCTGTGGGCAAAGGTCTCTCGTTAGTTGTATTCTCAATACCAGGTCTTTCACCTACCTTATCTAGTCCACCCCATTTACCTTCTTAAAGTGGCTGTATTTATAAGGTGGCATTCAATCGACGCCAATAAAGTACCCCTAAGTGCTTAGCTCATAATTGACTTACAAATTACAACGAATGAATACTGAAAACTATTTAAATAAACAAGTATAGGTTGTTGACCATTTAGTTCTTAATTTAAACCGACAAATTACCAACTGTTAGTGCTTGAGTAATTACAGGATACCTGCAACTATGCTTGATCGGTTCAGTTACAAGCAATTTGCTGTTAAAACGATCTTAATTTCAAGTAATCACCACGTTTTGACAGTTTATGTTACCAAGACCGTTTGCAAATGATTATGTTGGTGAGTTAGGTGTGAGAGACGAGGTGTTGGTTGTGCAACAAACCTGCGCCCGAGTTGGTCGTTGCATGCATAATGCCGTCCACAAATTACCAATTACCACCTGTTACGTAAGACAGGCTTGCATACAACTTACACTGAGTCCTTTCTGTTGACTGTTTGTTTGATTTGAACGCTAAATGCGGATTTGTATTTGTAAATGCCAATGAATGGTGAGACAGCAGCGCGCAGTATGTGTTTTGTTTGTACAATACTTGACTATGATATTATCAGTATCTATCTGTGGACATCTCATTTACGTATTCAGTCCACATTTACCCAATATAACTACAAGCTTGGAATAAGCAAGCCTCCTCTTTCTTTCCACGTCAGTTTTTTCCGATCATTTCCTGTCCTTCTCTCGATTACTACAGGAATGCTGCCTCGAAAACCTTTGTCAAATATCCTATAATTCCTACCTACAAAATGTTAAACCTACCTACCTACATACAAAAACCTTAAAACCTTGTTTTCATTAACCCTGATCTTCTGTCAAATCAAATATAATATGTATTTTTTTACATTGTTCTCATATTTAGAAGCAACAAGAATATTGTACCCAGGGATTTTTAATATCTCTATGTATATTTAAAAGAGTGTCCTTGGAGTTTCTGGCCCGTTCTTCTCCATAGATATCTATGGGGAGATATATTTTGGAATGGGCAACTAGCTTGAACTTTCTGACTAACTGACCGACTCTTTGACAATTCAAAAATGCCTGTAAATGGTTAAATTTAAATAAATGCTTTAAGTTTGGGTTTGAATAACGTAGTAATAACGTAGTAAGAGATTCGCACAAAATTTCTCCCCGCATCTAATCTTAGCTGTGCGTGTGCCCTAGATTATACGTGAATTTACGTTCATTTTTTTTTGTAGGTTGTCAATAGAATCTACCTACATTGATTTAATATGCATGCCTGTAACGCTTGAATTGCAGATAATATCTGCATTATTAATAATTTGTCTTTCGAGTCGGAGAACATCCGATGAGATCGATTTCGATTACATACCAAGTCACAGGATCTGGCCGTTGTTTTAACAATTTATACTTGCGTCCATTACGGTTATTAATTCCGAATATTATTGACAGTCAAATTTTCAGTTTCCTTAATATTTAGTATGGGAGTCGCATCAAATTCCCCCGGTAGGTACTGTTGGCCGCCTTTCCGCAAAATGATTTGCGCAGGGTCCTCTCCGGAATATTAAGCAATTGAAATTTATCGCTTAGGAACTACTGCGTGAGTCAACTTCCTTCACTAGTAAACAGCGTAGGAGACGCTCCGACACCCACAGCAAACTAAAGATTCGATGTTTTCTGATACAATTTTCGATAAACGATATTGATATGTCAATCATCTATTGTGCTCCAAATTAATTCATCCGATTGACATTTGAAACAATTGAACTGATATATTAACCTTTAGTAAACTAGTCCTCTCTCTATATTTTTCCAGATTATGCAGATAAGGATGGACAAAAGATCTCTCTCATCCTTTTGTATTTGTGAACGTTTACCGATGCAACACAGCGTATCATTAACAATTACGTTGTCCGTTAATGCGTTTGTTTCTGAACGAGAAAGCTTATTGTGTAAGCTCATATGCGTATTAATGCATGTGCATTGATTTCAGAGGTTCTTCAGTCCGCGCGGCATTGTGTGGAGCGCCGCATTGTGCCTATGCTAATGTAATGCAATTCAATGCACTCTGATGCAACTATGTCATTCATTAAGAATTGCATAAGGCATTCATGTGAACATTTCACAAGTTCTTTCACGGATGGCAGATAAGCTATGATAAAATTCCCGGTGGAATTTAAGCCAGCAGGTAAGTAAGTAGTCGGATTTAGGGCCGCGTTCTTGTGTGGTAGGCACGTGTCTGTTTGAAAATCGTTTAAATTCAATACACGACAGCCTTCTATGTAATGGGGAGGGCCGAAATCTACGACATTGTTCACGCGGCCCATTAAGTAGAATACTTATAAGGAAGCACGTACAAAAAAATTGTTCACGCTGAATTACGAATTGAATAATTAGCTAGAACTTCTAGAACATGGGCATTGAAATCTAAATTGATATCCGTCAGCTGATCTTGAATGATACTCATCTGAAATCGAGACATGGAACCTCCGGAACATAATTTGGAAGTAATGGCGCGTGTAATGGTAGTATCATTGGGTGTGGGCTGAGAAGCTCGATCAACGACTCGACAAAGCAAGACATACTCCATTGAGCAAACCTAGGGAAATTAATGACTCTTTGTTTTTATAAAAACGAGGACGCGATGTATGAGAAATCAATTTCATGGGAAATAATACACTTTAGTATTAATACAAGATAGCCAATTAATTTCGTTCATGTTCTCCGCCCATCTTGGGTCTAATTCTTAATATTAATCATTATCAATCATCCTTTTCAAATCCACGTTTCAATAGGCCACGAGGTCTTTATTCACCTGGTTAAGATCTCAAGAGGAGCTCGTGGCTAAGTAATAACAGCCGCTCGAGTCGATCCATCAGGTTAAGCTACGCTTGCCGGGGTTGGTCCGTGGATGGGTGACCATTTTCACATATCGAGATTCCTCCGTGCCGCGAAAAGCACGTTAAGCAGTCGGTCCCGGCTGTCATTTGTGGATCTTTGACAGTCGTTACGAGTCGTCAGAAGCACGAAAGTCTGACAACCAGTCTAACCAAGGGGTATCGTATTACCCAGTTACTGGGTTGTGGAGGTCAGATAGGCAGTCGCTCCATGTAAAATACTGGTATTCAGCTGCATCCGGTTAGACTGGAAGCCGACCCCAACATAGTTGGGAAAAGGCTCGGCAGATGATTAACATCTCAAGTTCTACTTTTCAAGTTTTAAAGCACGCATACCTACTTAGTTGTTTGACATAGCCCATGGAGATGACAGCTTTGAAAAACATTATCTTTTTTATATCGCCATCGCTTGCTTCAGCCTACCTACACGTTTGTGTTCTTTAGCATCAGCGCACACCAAGAGCAGAGCAAAGCGGAGCATTTTCTGAGACTACTGAAAAAAATAATCTTATGACAATTGCATACATTACAAAATTAAATACACGTCCAAACTTGACGCTCGACCATGCTCGAGCTTGCAAGATGCGTGTTCGAGTATGCGTTCTACATACTCGAACACGCATCTTCGAATACGTCTATTTATGATGTTGACGATAGCGAAGAAAGCTTTTCCGTACATACCATCAATACAGACCTCTAATATATCGGTTCCTCAGTATACATACACTCCATCAGCAATCACTCCTAGCACATCCAAATTTAATCCCAGTCCACAAGTTGAGTTTTGTGCCACCCAGAGCATTTTCAACGGAGCTTGCTCACGGAGGGGCGAGCATGCGGCCTACATGGTCGAGCAGTCAAAATTTTGCTCGGCCATACGCGAGCGTTTTGCACTTCGGTGTGCGCCGACCCTTAGTCGTAAGAACTTTGCGCTCATCCTAATGGGACTTTAGGTCAATGATCCATATGAGTGGAAGTATCTATATCCCTGCCCATCCTGTTTTAGATAATTGTCCTTATAATCATGTTACATAACAATTTAGCTTTGATCGACAATGGGGTCGGTAGGTGACACTATCGCGATAAAACAACTGAAGGGCTCATTGATAGAACGGCGCTAACAGTTGATAAAGTATTAAGTGAAGAGGCTTTCATTATATCCTACTAGCTGCGCCCCGCGGTTTCACCCGCTTATGTCTCGATCCCGTGGGACCTATGTGCCAAATTTCATCCGAATCCGTTCAGCCGTTTTAGCGTGAAAGCGTAACAAACAAACAAACAAACTCACTTTCGCATTTATAATATTAGTTAGGATAGTTAGGATTATTATAGTTAGGATTAACAACGAATGATTGATCTTCACACTAAACCGGCGATTATGTCAATGGCTTGTCCTTTTTTCAAGTCCATTTATCTATCTTCTTCGTCGCGTCGATGGCGCGACAGTGAATTAAATTTTGTCGACCCAAAACTTCGCCACTTTCACGGCATCGTTACATTTACCTATTAAATTATAATATAGCTCATACGACAGAATAGGACTATTATCTATTACCTTAATGTAGATAATGCCGTAATGATGATAACTATAGAAAACCACAATCAGTGAGACACGTCCGTGATGTACCTAGGCAATGCATTACAGGCCATCAAGTGACATGCTATGTATTTGTATAAATCTACCTAGGCGACCATGTTATCGGATACTAATATCACTATAGTTCAACGACATTTAATCGGCCTGAAACAATATATGATTCCATTACAATTTAATAATTAGATAATTGGCAATGCCTGTGACAATGTCTGCGCGAAAATTGTCGAGTTTGAAAAATTGAGAAATTAATGCTTTTCTTAAGCTGATAGTATACCTATCTGTGTCTTTGGGAATACCTTTTACACCGTGCTTATAATTATCCGATGCTATAAAATATGTACTAACAAACCTAACGTACGCGTATCTAAACAAAAATATACGTTCAATGAATTTATATTGAGATTGAAGAAGTCCGAGTATTAAAACAATGCACGTCCAGGTAGCTAAAAGAATGCCGAAAGAGAATGTGTCGCGACCCATTCAATGTTTCTATAATTAGCTAGGGAGATGCGTGAACGACCGGCCGCAGACGCAGACGGTGAAGGCCATCCAGCGGACATCCAGTGACGAATCAATTTTAAGGCCACCTTATCCGATGAACCGGCGTCAGTTCCTGCCCATGGACATGTCCTACACCGGTACGTCACGTAGGTATAGCGGAATCTACCACAAACACAAACGAATACGAATAAAACTAT
Organism: Lithophane socia; assembly: GCA_947522985.1. Taxonomy (NCBI): domain Eukaryota; kingdom Metazoa; phylum Arthropoda; class Insecta; order Lepidoptera; family Noctuidae; genus Lithophane; species Lithophane socia. The sequence goes on from OX383267.1 coordinate 8,755,182, forward strand.
CCAATTCACTCAATGACAACGAAAAAGCTGCTTTTTATTTTATTAATATTTTTGACGTAGGAACGACTACTTGTGCCGTAACGTACTTCCTACAATCGTGCGCAGCAAACCAATCGTATGCACCACGCTTTTAAGCGACTGATTAGCAATTACTATGTACCTACCAACTAATATTTAAGATGGTGCTTGTCTACTTAAGTAGCTTGGAGTTTCATTGTTGCAATATGATACGCTTTGAAAGGCAATGCACGTCCGGTATACTTCAAATTAGTTCTTTAGATTGGCGTCACGCAATTATCTATTTTTGTTTATATACTTTGGAATCTAAAATAGACTTTATGGTACCCAAACTACCTCCAGAGACGTCATAAGTATAAATTTGGGTCCACACGTCATCTTGTAATGGATTACAAAACATAATTATATTATTATCCACTAAGGACTGTCAAGGTCTTGTTAAACTAAAATGGTATAGAATTGTACGAGTTCTTATACGGTTAACTAAGAAAATAAATGAGTGTAGCTTGAGAAAAATGTCGACCAAATGGTCGCAATTAATTTGCCATTATACGAGTAAGAACCTCGACTAATTTGACATTTAAAATTATACTGCGGTAATTTTCAAAGTGTATTGAGGATTTTGTATGTATATTTCAAACACATGGGTAAGCAACTAAACGCATTCCTGTAGGATTTTATTCTCGCTTACTCGCTGAAAGCAATCGTGATTAAAGTTGAAACAATGGTCATAGTTCTCGAAGCCCGTGGGTTGAAAAAATGTTAGTTATCTGATTAAATACAGACGGCGAGTCGTTACAAAATGCGTGGCGCCTTTGTTTTGTATTGGGCGGATTATATTTAAGATATTTTAATCTTTCGTATGAGCCGGTACATAGTAAATAAAATTCCATAGTTTGAAGTTAAAAGTAACTATTAACTATTGTTTATCAATATTTAATAGATTAAAATTCCTTCATACAGCTGTTAGCAAAACTCTGCTTGTTTCATTGAAATATATCAACATTTCAGTCCACTCACTTTCACAAGTGATGATTATTCGGCTTTATTTGACGTTTTTATTTTACGAAGCGACAATGACTTGATTTTTTTATCGACGCCTAGTAGCATGCGCCAATTCATCCAATAAAGTAATTAAATTACCGAACGATTGAATGCTGAAAGAGATTTGTTAAATAAGAAACACGTGTTGAACAATTTTCGTCATTACAGTTGAGTTCGATAGACTCTTGGCCTTCTAAAGACCGCGACTGTTAATGAACGTGAGAAAATATTGCCAAATTCCTAAATAATTATTTTGTAGTCACCCTAGCCAACTTGAGCAGTGGTAGCCCAGTGGTGCCTGCCAGGCAGCCCAGTGGTAGCCCAGTGGCGCCTGCCAGGCGCTTTACTTTGTGTAAATAATTTCATCACCACTGCTCTCAAAACGATGAAGGAAAACACGTGAGGAAACCGGCATGTCCTAGAACCAAAAATTCGAAGACATGTGACATCTACCAACCCGCACTGGGCCCGCGTGGTGGATTCCCCATTGGCCCACTCCCTCTCACAGAGAGGGGGCCTGTGTCCCAGCAGTGGAAACATTATAGACTGATTATGCTAGCCAACTTGTAGATACCTACTACAACTTCGTCTGCTTCGGTCCTTTTTTTGACTGCAAGAATACACAGCGCTCTAAATGAGAAAGGACATCATCACTCTCATGCCGTTTTCTCAATTTATTTGTGGTCGGCGCAACATGTCTTTTTCTTCCATACTTCTATAATTGTCGTCATCTCGGTAGTCACTCCCTTTCTAGCCATATCATCTTTCACACAGTCCATCCATCGTTTCTTTGGAGTTCCCCCGTATGGCCATCCACATTCATACTCAAAACTTTCCTGACGACATTTTCCTTATTCCTCCGCATCACGTGCCCATAACATGACAACCGATTTCCACACAAGTTTTTAGTCACCGGTGTCACTTTCAGACTCCTCTTAAATACAGGGTGTAAGAGTAAACACCGTCGTCACTCAAACCATGGGTAGTTGACAAAAACATTATTTTATTTAAAAGATTTAAAAATATATTTTTATCCGACACCATCCGCAAATTCATGGATATGCGCCCGAGGTCACCGCCCCTCCTACCTAGCCTATCCCACCATAACACATGACTATAATACACAATAGGGGTCGCGCTTGCGGCCGGTCAGGTCACATCCTGCGCCCCCCACCCGTGTTGAGACGTAAGTTCTTTGCCCTAGCGCATATATTATGGTGAAATACTCTTGTGGTAAAATGTAGCTTTTCTTTTTAAGTTGTAATTTTCCATTGATTTTCCGTTCCATAAATGAAACCAAACCAGTGGTTTCAAGGATAACGGTGTTTACCCTAACACCCTGTATTAGGATTATATAGGATAGGATTAGAATTAAGAAGTAAGAATTAGTTGGGATTTCTTATTCTATACATTCGCGTAATTTTCCTTGCCTGAAAAGAAAACAAAAAATTTACATGTAGAGTCGCAACTCCTGCTTATAACTTGGTCATCTGCCTAGCCTTTGCCCAACTATGTTGAGGTTGGCTTCCAGTCTAACCGGATGCAGCTGAATACCAGTATTTTACATGGAGCAACTGCGTATCTGACCTCCACAACCTAGTAACTGGATAACACGATACCCCTTGGTAAGACTGGTTGTCAGACTCTCGAGCTTCTGATGACCCGTAACAACTGTCAAAGATCTACAAATGACAGCGGGACCATTTTCCGAGGCACGGAGGGGTCTTGGTATGTAAAGATGGTCACCCATACACGGACCAACCGCAGCAAGCATAACTTAACCTGATCGATCGACCCGTGCGGCTATTATTACTTGGCCACAAGCCCCTATACAACTTGGTGCACGACTATAAAACGAAACGTGTGTCTAAAAAACTTCCTGTAGGTTTATGTACTTAAATCATCAAACAGCCCAATAATTCTCAATTTGGACACAAGATCAAATCGATGATAATAAAAAGTCCGCGTCGCAAACGACGCCATAAAAATATTTTTCTTTATCCGATTAATCAAAGTGCCTTGTTACTGCGAAACCACGCGAAGAAGCTGCATCAAAGAGAGGCCATTTTATTATTGTCAACATTTTAGATTTCAGATTATATTCTATTCTATACATATAATAAAATAGTAACGAAGTCAAAACTGTACATTGAATATTTTGAAAAAAAAAAAAAAAAGGAATTGCTACGAGGTGTGGGAACGAGACTTAGGTATGTTGAAAATATAGTTTTTACAACTTTTGTCCGTTTGTCTGGACGTACGAGTATGTTCCGTATTGGCGCAAAAACTACTGAATAGATTCTGTTTAAATTTTTCACAACATCGAATAATATGCTGCACTTACATACGCTATTGTAGATTTAACCTATGAAATGAATATCATCACGCTGTACCTACAAGGAGCTAGCGTGTGAACCAAGCCGCGGGCACAGCTAGTCGTTACTAAGTAAAATTAACCACACTGAGGTATTTAGGTTGCATTTAAGAATGTAGAGTTAGTTGTTGCAATTCATAGTTGCGAATGAGCCGTGAACCAAATTGTCTGGAAACATAAAACAACCATATCGTAAATTGTTCTTAATTTAGTCTAGGTAAATACGACTGCACTGTCTACAGTCTAGACCGAGTTCTACTCTACTCGTTAACGTCTGATAGTTTGCGTAATACTATAATATATTGCCGAGTTGCGGTAAAGTTTTCTCAAGTTATAAATACTTAATGGAAAATCAAACCAGGTCATCATCCTTACCTACTGGTAATTGTGGAATGAAAGCTTTTATGAGAAAACTTGAAACAAGTCATAAATTAAATAAAGCTACTTATCTGTTTTAAAGTCAGGTCATGCAGAAATGCCCAAATTATGTAATGAATGATGCACATTATGTTTAAGTAGTCAACTATGGAAATTATATTGAAGCTTTAATTCTGTTATTATCTATCAAGTGGGAAAACTTTGATGATAATTAAGATTTACCAGCATTTTCCTAATACACGGGTTGAAGTACGTTAAAGAAATGCTGAAAAACAGAAAGTAAGAAACACCATTATGACTGACTAGTGCGGAAACATGCATTAATTAATTAGGCAATCCGAGCCTTTGCACACATTCTAACTGCGTAACTGATTATACAAATAGGTAGGGCACACTTCATATGTCTATAAAGTTTGAGAGACGAACTAGAATCAGCGAGCCGCGCCGTGAATCCCGATGAGGCGCGGCGCCATCTTTGCATATTAGTATGAAGCAGGCATAGCTAATTATTTAAAACGCGTCGTGTAGTTCTGTCTTCAACGCACTTGCTTATTCCGCGCAATCTTTAGCTTCAATATCTTCTTAGAAGATATAACCAAATCAATTTATTAAACAGTTACTTATTAGGATTTTTTGTTACGGAGAATTTTGACACGGTCACAATCTCAACATTTTAATCATTCTGCTGCTACGCGACGAATGCTAAACGATGAATCAAGCACCTTGGAACGCAGATCATATTGATACCCGCGTTGAATAATCAACAGCAAAACTAATGCACAATTCGCAGGTACTCTTTATACTTATATGCTTTCAAAAATAAATTTTACAAAACGTCTACACCACCTTCTTGAAAGCCTGCATGTTTACTTAGAGTGGTTCACTTTTTACTCGTAGGCAAGTAGTTAGTTAACATGAGCACTAAACAATGTTTCAGTGTTCTTAAAGTGGACATATCTGTCAACATGAGAAAGTGAAACTTTCCGCCATCCATCATGATCTATTCTCAAACTGACTACGGTACTGCAATATTTCACGAGACAAATTCATCGTCCTGCCGTCGAGATTTACAACTGTGGAGTCAGAATACAGGCTGTGTCGTCACCACGTCATTATGTTTTATACCTTTCATGTTACGGTACTGGAGCGATTTCACTATAGATTTGCATATGAATGTCATTGGACAGATGCAGGAAGTCAAATGTAGCCATTAATCAGGAGCTATTCATTACAATCATTCAATAAAAATGTGCCGACCTAAACGACATCGTTTATTGCTCATGTTTCACAATTTTACGACGATGGTAATAGACATTAATGCTTCAATATAATATGTTGTAGACCCTTAGCTTTGCTTGAATCCACGAAAGCACAGCCATATCCATAACTTCTACCAATTAGGAACTGAATTCAAAGGTCCATATTACTATAATAGCGGACCTTAAAAATTGATCGCACCGTATTGCTGGCTAAGTATCACAGAAATCTTTTAACGTTAGAACTTTAGGGTCAATACATGTGAGTAACCGTTTCAAATGTTATTACATTAAGATTTAGAGTGGTTGTGAAGTCTTGGTGACATCACGAGTGGCGCCGCTGCGCACCAATTGTCGGCAATTGTCTCGTGCTAGTCCTACTATGTCGCGCGTACAATTTGCTAAACGACCTAATAAAATCATTGCACAGTAATAATTATATTTACTCCCATTGTATAAGGGCATTGTAAAATCTTAATTGACATAACCGGTCTCCTTGAGTATTTATAAATAAATACGACTGAAGGTCGTCGCTCTCATCAATCAAGACGTTTGCATCAATTAACTTTTGAGAGTTAACTGCGAGACTGCAGCGTAATCTGATATGCTCCCATACTGTTGAACATTACCCACTTGCAGGCCCTTAATTGGATGTATGTACATGACATTTTGAGCGGCTATTGAAGTTTTGTTTTTATTCTAACTGAGATAAAGAACTTTATGGGTCTCGATTTTATTATTACGGGTGGTCAAAGACGCGAATTTCTCGGATGGATAATTGTCGTCACGCGAACTGACGAAAGGTGTAATAAAGCATAAAATGAGAGATTGTAAGGCGGAAGGGATCCAGACGACCTTCAGTCGAAATGGGTCGAATATAATGTGAAGAATAAATTGTGTATGCGCATAATTTGTTCAAGAGAGTAAATTAGCACATGACATTTATGGTGTTGTAAATTAACATTTGAGCACGACAAGATTGGTAAGTAGGTATTTGAACAGAAAATAGAAAGATAGAAATAAGTAAGGAAATGACAATCTATGTTTAGGTGAAGTAGCTACTGTGTTTGTAATAATGAAAACTTTCTGAATCACCCTACATTTCTTTACAGCTTCTCAAAATCTTTTTGTCTCCAAAACAATAATTATGTACGCCACTTAAAGCAATTTGCATAAAGGAAGCTCAGCTACCATAATGGGAGTGGTGCAAGCAGTTTTAGGAGCATCTTATTTCCATTAGCACCGAGAAATTGATACAGAAACACTCAGACACTCATCATAAACATTATTTTGAGATTTAGAATGCATCAACGTCCAATAAAAATATCATTACAGTCCTTTTCAGACATTTTTGTGAATACCTAACGTTTAACATAAGTTTTATGTGTGCGCAGGCGCCTCTTTTGTGAGTCAGCTTCATTGCAATGCTGTAGAGATTCGCCAGTGTCTAATCAAAGAGTTAGGGCCATTATTATATATTAGCTGCGCCCCGCGGTTTCACCCGCGTACCTATGTCTCGATCCCGTGGGAATATCGGGATAAAAAGAATCCTATGTGTTAATCCAGGTTATAAACTATCTGTTTGCCAAATTTCATCCCAATCCATTCAGTAGTTTTTACGTGAAAGAGTAACAAACATCCATTCATTCATCCATCCATCCATCCATCCATACTTACAAACTTTCGCGTTTATAATATTAGTAAGATAAATGTAATATATTATGACGACATATCGCTGTGGAACTTCGTGTGACAGTCATGTGCTTCGCCTTTTGCTGAAGAAAACTCTTTCAGGAATAGAGATAAAAATAATGATAGAAATAGAGTCGGTAGAGTTAGTTTTTTCGCACTGCTGGATTAAGCCCCCAGCCACTGGACAGTGTTTAGAGCGGAAAGTTAATAAATAGGTATAGGTATGTCAGAAATTCCGCCTGTGAGAGAACTTTTGTTTTACGACGAATTTCGATTTTTTAGAAAATCCTGATCTTTTTTACAATATTGCTCGCTGCTTCTGGAACTTGGTTGGTGGTATTGGAAGGAAAAAGTTATCCGAAGTTTTTATGTAGGTACGTGCTTAACTGCTGAGAGCTCCCATACATGATACAGATTAGAAAAGCACGGAGCAAAGAACAGCAGAAAATGCCTAGAAACAAACAGACATTTTCATGTCGATCGAGCAAGCTAGCTGTAACGCCACACATTTATTTTCCACACCTCAATAGTAAGTAAATAATTGTTGAAAACTTACCTGACCTTTCCGCTTCTTGTAAAAATAATTCCAATAGTTACTAACAAAGTCTAGCCATTCGCTCCCATATTAAATAATCTTAACATTAAAATAAAAATAAAAAAGTAGTGCAGTACCAGACGCAGCCATCATGATGTCTCCTGAAATGCACCTACATTTGTGTAAGTAAAACTAAAACTCTTTGATGATAATCTAGACTTGGACGAAGGCCAAAGAAACGGGCTTCTAAATTAGACGAAAATGCACTGTATCTATTTGCTTTAATACAATTATTGCTATTTATATGTTCCTGTGGTTGTTACTAGGTACTTATTACCGAGACTGCGGTATGGTCAAGTGCTTGCGAGTATAAAACTTTTAATGGCTGAAGAAATTGGATTTTATTTTATGTTTTATGTCCTATACCTACTTCCCGTATTCTGTATCTATAGGCTACTAGCTGCGCCCCACAGTTTCACCCGCGTAAGTCTCGATCCTGCGAGAATATTGGGATAAAAAATATCCTATGTCCTATTCCAGGTCATAGTCTACTCATGTGCCAAATTTCATCCAAATCTGTTCAGCCGTTTTAGCGTGAAAGCCTAACAAACATACAAATTCACTTTCGCATTTATAATATTAAGATAAGGATACACTCAGATAATATCACAGATAGGTCACCGTGACAATTTTCCAGAAGTAGGTACCTATACCTGTTTACCTTTAACCAGCCATATGTAGGAATTTTGGATTCCAAAAGATTGAGGAAAATACGAATACTTATAGATTAATGCTCAGACCAAATAAAAAACCGATAAGGTACTGGGGTTTATTTGAGATACCTAATCATCCTTAACCGAACTCAATTAAATCATAAAAAAATTACCTAGGTATCAATCTAATTAGCAATACGAATTGGTGGGTAAAAGGAACACCAAAAATTAATATGACGATTATTCAGTCACATTCCATAATTAAACATGATATTGACAATAAGTTTGTTCCGTGTTGTAGGTAGACTAGTGAACCTATCTTCCCCAGAACTGGCAAATTTTTATCTTAGCAAAAATGACCACCGCTGAGTTGACGCTCACGACGACGCGTAGGCACTCCACAACTTTTGTCACCGCAAGATTCGCTGGAAATGCAATTAAAAAGTTTGACGTCTCGTCAAAGTGATCCCACATCATTCTGGTGTCAATACGCGGTCTACTTTTTCTAAATTCAGTGTCGACCGGCGTTTTTAGATCACTCGAAAATAGCCAAGATGTCGAGAGTTAGCGGACCTATGCTCCAGTAGCCGAGATCGCGGTGCCGGAAGATATCGCGATTTTATTACATCGTTAATACTCACAAACAGTAATGTTAATACTCAGAAGTAAATAAAACATTTGGAATAGATACAAATAAATAGATACGAACCTACATCTACCTACACACATCATCATCTTCCTGCCCTTATCCCATGATAATTGGGGTCGGCGCAACACGTTTTCTCATTACATTCTCCCCTGTCAACCGACACGCTATCATTCACTTCTCTTTCAAAATCCTCACACAATCCATCCATCTTTTCTTTGGCCTTCCTCTCCCTCTCCATCCATCAACATTTATATTCATCACTCTTAAGTCTACCTACCCGAGTCCTATATTTTTCGCACTACGAATAGCTAGTAAAATCGAAACTACTTAGGTCTTGTACACTTTAATTTAAGACTAGACTTAATTACATATCTAATCAATTTTACAGACACAAAGAAGCCGAAATGAGAAAGCCAGAAACGTCAACAAATTAAGATTAATTTCATGGTAATCATACAACCACTATCAGTAATCCAATTACAAAAGTATCAATAACATAACGGTGCAAAATGAAAAAGAGAATCCTAAATTCCTAATGAACTAACCAATCAAAAATTAAATTGCAAAGCTAATAAATTGCAATACTAACTCCTTAATTACTTTTTAGATAGGATGGGTCTTGTTACTAATAGATAGGTAGGTAGGTAGGTAGTAGCTACCTACTACGTACCCACATAGCTATTCCTTTTTTCAATAAGTAAAATAAAATATAAGTAAAAATCTTTTTAAAAACAAGCTTTTAATGATCTAATAAAATATAAGTAAAAATCTTTTTAAGAACAATCTTTGAATGAATTAAAAAGGTCTTAATAAAACTTACGTAAACATAGAACTTTAATATTGTTATGTTCCTTCAGTTGCCTTTATCCAAGGGTCTCGGTATCCCTTTCGGACTTTCCCGCAACCCTAAGTCGTAGAAACCTAACGTGGCTATTTAGGTGAGGTTCAAAACGTTTTTATTGGTTTGATTGAAGACCTCGTTTTTTAACTCTGTTTTTTTAAAGCCTGATGTTTTAACTTTTTAAACCGTCAAACGATCGCCTACTAGCTGCCGTTGAAGCCGCATGTAAGCTCTCAGCGGTCTTCACTAGCTAGGAGCTCGTGGCTAAGTAATAACAGCCGCGCGGGTTGATCCATCAGGTTAAGCTACACTTGCCGGGGTTGGTCCGTAGATGGGTGACCATCTTTACATACTGAGACTCCTCCGTGCCTCGGAAAGCACGTTAAGTCGTTTGGTATTTGGGAAAAGACTAGGCAGATTGATTTGACTTGTTGTCGTTTCGAGTGTATTTTTCTTATAAACAATCGCTAGTTTATACAATAATAATCACATACCTACCTACTAGGCCACATCAACAATGGGGGTAACCCCAGTGTTGAAAAGTAACCAGATATTGCTGCGCCCTGTCTTTGAACAAAAATGGGCCATCGTAAGCCAAGAGATTGTATTTATAATTTTCCAGCTCTGACTCAGTGCCGGCGTTAGGGGGGGGCGTGATGGGGCGATGGCCCAGGGCGACAAATTCTGGGGGGCGCCAAGGTCTGAAGTTGGAGTCTCTTGCCTCTCCTGGTGCAAACCCTCAGAACTGTGCTCTACGTGTTAAAAAATATAAAATAGCTCTGGGTAACGCTAAAGGAAAGATGAAATTCTTAATATAATTTTACTTGGGATCAGCAAAAAACTAACACTTGATATTGCTTCCCTCAAGTGGGCGCCACAATATTTTCGCCCGGGGTATCAGTGGCCCTTACGCCGGCACTGCTCTGACTTCTGAGTGCCATCTTTGCCTGCTGATTAGGCGTTCGTGCATGAAACGTGGTCTTGGAACAAAATTAATTCTACAACATGCTCCAGACCAACAAAAAACAACATGATTAAAATCCACGTAGCTAAGCTCACGTTTTTCAAATAATGTTTAAAAAAATATGTATTTGTCTATCGTTCTTGTTTTCTTTCATTGTGATTGGTTACAACTTATCACCTGAAATAATGCGAGTTGCTGATTGGTGTTATCATAAAACATCCTTCATTGAACCAATAATCATTTAGTTTGTAAACGGAAACAAACCATGTGCTAACATGGCGATTTTTCATCATTCTTCGTATGTCGTTTGATAATTATTGCGTGGCTGTTATGGGAATTTGGTTTAATCGTGCAATATTTTATCTTTTTGACACATTTTCTTTGTTTTGTTCAATATAATTATATCGGGGAAAAATGAGTGTGGACGCCTACGGACCGAGCTCACAAACACTCACGTTTTTGGACACTGAGGAAGCGGATCTTATTGGGGCTGATACTCAGGGCTCCGAATTCGAATTCACTGACTTCACCCTTCCTTCTCAAAGCCAAACACAGGCTTCCCAACATGATCATGGCTTGTCATCTTCAAATCAGGTTAGTGAAAACATAGTTCAATATTTTTGTTTTCCCTCTAACCCTATTTTGATGAATACGTAACTACGTAAGTTGTCTCGGTTAGTATTTCATTACTCGGTATTGTTTGTATTTCAGGTGAACGGTTTGGGTCGCTCCGACCTATCATCGAAAGTTTCCAATGTGACTAATGCCATAGCGGAATTGCAATTTGAGGAGGAAGATGAGGCCTTGTACAGCAAGGAGCTGCCTGACCATGCGTGCAAGTACTGTGGCATACATGATCCGGCCACTGTTGTCATGTGCAATATTTGCAACAAGTGGTGAGTCACTTTCTCACCTTAGTGTCTTGTTACACTTGAACACTATCTATGATTAGTGTCACGTCAAACAAAACAGTCTATCCTACACGCCTTATCACTAACCTGTAAGATTTAAGACTTCAAACATTAAATCAACATACTTATAACCTGGTCAAAATTCACCTAAAATTCTGTATAAACTTCATTGTTCTAGAAATGTTGTTGTATAAAAGTTGATTTTACCCACATAAGAAGGTCATTAACTAATTTATTCATAGTAAAATAAAACTGTAAAGTGTTGTTTAACCTTCCTGTCCTTTGAAATCACTTGAACTTTCAAGAATGCAAATTATGTTTTCAAGTTTAATTTGCATCACAATATCCGTAATTTGCATTACATCAGGTACACATTCAAACAAAGCTAAGAACTAAAAATTCATATAAACAAGACTTATGCTGTGGTACATCCACACAAGAATCTGTGTTGCACTGCAATTATATAATTCTGATTCTGTCAGGTGACCTTGTTTTCCCTGTGAATTGAACATTCACACAAGATATTAAATGGTTACAAAACTAGCTCATTAAACTACTACTAATGACTAACATCAATGATAAAGATAATAATATCATTCAAATGCAGCCATTCTAAATAATAATGTTTAGGCTAAAAGCTAAGTGCTTATGGAGAAACAGACATAAGAAAGTTATAAATGAGCAAAATATCTATTATAGGTTCTGCAATGGGCGTGGAAACACCTCAGGCTCACATATCATCAACCACTTGGTGCGTGCCAAGCATAAGGAAGCTGCATTACATAGAGACGGACCACTCGGGGAGACGTTGCTGGAATGCTACTCATGCGGTGCCAGGAATGTGTTTGTTCTTGGCTTTATACCAGCTAAGGCGGACTCTGTTGTCGTGCTGCTTTGCCGGTAAGAGAAGTACTAATCTTTATTTATATAAACATGTGTAATAGATAACAGCTTTAATTATTCAAATAGTGCTATGATATAATGTCTTGTATATGATATAATATTATATAATGGTATGTTTTGCAAAATTTGAGGTTTGTCAAATGCTGGCAAATTGACAAAATTAATAATTCTAAAGAAAAATATAACAATTTAGGTTTTTCCTATAAAAATAATGAATTTATTCCTTATTTTCAGCCAACCTTGTGCAGCTCAAAGCTCTTTAAAGGACATGAACTGGGATCAAGAACAGTGGAAACCTTTGATATGTAAGTTTGGGCTTATTTTACCATACATGAAATTGCCTTTAATTAGGGCCTAGTAAAGTATTAAAACACCTTCAAGTTAAATAGCTTGATTTCTGATAATCTCAAAACTACATTTTATTGTACATGTTTCTTTGTAGTTACTAACTCAATCACAACCAATTAAATTAAAACTCATGAGCCATGACATAATACTATGTTTGTAATCAAGTATGAATATTCATTAAGTTTTATAACAAAAATGTTTTGTTTTGCAGCTGACCGTGCCTTTCTATCTTGGCTGGTGAAAGTACCTTCTGAGGCTGAGCAGATGAGAGCTCGCCAGGTAAGCCTATCCTCCTTCACAAGTAAAATATAAATAAGTAGCTTTTACCTGTGGCACCGCCCGCGTAGAGGTCGGGAATTATCCCATGGAAACGTACTACCGAAGTAAAAAAAAGAAACCCAGAATAGAAACCCAGTTACACCGGGCAGTCTTTTATGTCATGTCATAACCAATCAATTTTTTTATCGGGGCGAACTCCTCCTCTGGTAACCAATATGGCCGAAATAGGTTTATTGAATAATGGAAATATACTCATACAAGATATTACTCTCTTGCTATAAATAGATATAAACATATTGTTGTTTCTTCTAGGTGACTCCACAACAAATTGGACGCCTCGAAGAGCTGTGGCGAGACAATGTGGATGCTACCTTCCAGGATCTGGAGAAACCGGGCGTAGATGAAGAACCTCATCAAGTGCTCTTGAGGTTAGTAGTGCTATAAATAGTATGTGTTTTTAAATGTTAATGTTTACTTATCTTATCCTTACTTATTTTCGCAGTTTTAGCGTGAAAGCGTAACAAACAAATAAACAAACTCACTTTCGCATTTATAATATTTGTTAGGATCTCAGCTCCTGCAATGTTAACTCAGCTTTATCTAAAGTATATTCCTTTTTCAGATACGAAGATGGCTACCAATACCAGAACATCTTTGGTCCTCTCGTGAAGCTAGAAGCGGACTACGACAAGAGGCTGAAGGAGTCTCAAACTCAAGAAGGCATAGAGGTCCGTTGGGATGTTGGGCTCAATAAGAAGACCATCGCGTATTTCACGCTCGCTAAAACTGATAGCGATATGAAACTGATGCATGGAGATGAGCTGAGATTGAGGTAATTTTTTTTATACATTTGTGGACGATAGAATAATTTGAATAATTTTGTCTATAGTAGAATTATCTTCAGCTCCTGTGTGGAAATAGAGACACTATGATTATTTGTTTTTTGTATGATTGCGGCATTCATCTGAAGCTGCTTCACGTAATTAAATCGATGGTATTTTTTTTTAATCACTTACGCCCGGTTCCTGAAACGAAAACGAACGGGATAATTTTCTGGGGCAATTCAATAAACAAAGACAGTGTTCAAAGCACAAAAGTAGGTTAGGTTAGGGTTAGTTTAGTAGTACTGTGATTGGTTGCATGAATTATCAATAGCCAATCGCATCACTCGACTTGCGTTTAATTTTGACGCATCGATAATTTTCGTTCCAGAAACAGGGCGTTGGGCCCATTATGGGCCACATTTACATTTATGTCTACTGTAGTACTGATAACTTACACCAGATAATTCAGTATTATGATTGATTCTATTACAGATATGTAGGAGAGCTGCATAAAGCGTGGTCGGGCGTGGGCCACGTGATCAAAGTGCCCGACAACTACGGCGATGACGTCGGACTCGAGCTCAAGAGCGGCGCCGGCGCACCACTGGACTGCACCTCCAACTTTGTAGTCGATTTCATCTGGAAGAGTACTTCTTTTGACAGGTTGGTGAACATAGTTTAAATATTGAAATAATTAGGTCACTGACCAGTCGGTCGGTACTGTAATTATTTTCGGAATATGCAGTTAGTGGATGAGATACCTTGCCTAGTTTACTTGATAACCTATCTCGATCCCTGAAAGCGATCAGCGCTGTCGCTATGCGGAGAGGCGTTTTCCAAAGTTTTAGTAGGTGCCAGTGTCTTAGTTTTGTATACTCGTCGTTTAGATATGTACTGGCGAATACTTATTTTGCTATTTGTCGAAGTCGTAAAATTACTGAAAGTTTTCGCAATGCGTATGTTTTATTTACATTGATATTCTTTTCCTTTTCGTTATAGGATGCAACTAGCCCTGCGCAAGTTCGCGGTAGACGACTCCTCGGTGTCCGGCTACATTTACCGCCGCCTCCTGGGGCACGAAGTTGAAGAGGTTTTATTTCGCGTTCATCTGCCGAAGCACTTCAGCGCTCCCAACTTGCCTGATCTCAATCGTTCTCAGGTAAATATCGCATTATATCACAGTGTTCCCCTTATTTTTAACGACGTCTATAAGGAAGAGGTTATTATTTGTGTTTAGTTGTTTTAACAGTATTTCGTTGTTTTTTTTTTACAGGTGTATGCAGTAAAACATGCCCTTCAGCGTCCCCTTTCTCTAATCCAAGGGCCGCCAGGTACTGGCAAAACTGTGACGTCGGCTACAATCGTGTACCAATTGGTGCGACAGAACAGCGGCCCCGTGCTCGTGTGCGCTCCGTCCAACACCGCCGTCGACCAACTCACGGAAAAGATCCATAGAACGGGCCTCAAGGTCGTGCGACTCTGCGCCAAGTCGCGAGAAGCTATGGAGTCGTCAGTGTCGTTTTTGGCACTCCACGAACAAGCTAGGGCTCTGGGTTCCGCTGACAGCGAGCTCCGCAAGCTCACGCGCCTGAAGGAGGAGGCGGGCGAGCTGTCGGCGGCCGACGAGCGCCGCTACCGCGCGCTGCGCCGCGCCGCCGAGCGCCGCCTGCTGGACGCGGCCGACGTCGTGTGCACCACGTGCGTGGGCGCCGGCGACCCGCGCGTGGCGCGCATGCGCTTCCAGTCCATCCTCATCGACGAGGGCATGCAGTCCACGGAGCCCGAGTGCATGGTGCCCGTGGTGCTGGGCGCGCGCCAGCTCATCCTCGTGGGCGACCACTGCCAGCTCGGGCCCGTCGTCATGTGCAAGAAGGCGGCTAAGGCTGGCCTCAGCCAGAGTCTCTTCGAACGTCTAGTCGTCCTCGGTATCCGTCCGTTCCGTCTTGAAGTCCAATACAGGATGCATCCAGAACTGTCGCGTTTCCCCTCTGATTTCTTCTATGAAGGCTCTTTGCAAAACGGAGTGAGTGCGGAGGAACGTCGTTTGCATAAAATTGACTTCCCGTGGCCGAGACCTGACCGCCCAATGTTCTTCTATGTAACTCAGGGACAAGAGGAAATTGCCGGATCTGGAACATCTTACTTGAACAGAACCGAAGCTGCTAATGTAGAAAAACTTACAACACGGTTTTTGAAAGCAGGCGTACGTCCTGAACAGATTGGCATCATCACACCTTACGAGGGCCAACGGTCCTACCTCGTGCAGCACATGCAGTATCAAGGTAGCTTGCACGCTAAACTTTACCAAGAGATAGAAGTGGCCAGTGTGGACGCGTTCCAAGGCAGAGAAAAGGACATTATCATCATGTCCTGCGTTCGTTCTAATGAGCACCAAGGAATCGGATTCTTGAGCGATCCTCGCCGTCTGAATGTAGCTTTGACACGCGCTAAGTATGGTCTTATAGTGGTCGGCAACCCCAAAGTGTTGAGTAAACAGCCACTGTGGAACCACTTGCTAGCGTTCTACAAGGAGCGCCGTGTGCTTACCGAGGGTCCACTTTCCAATCTGAAGGAATCTGCTATCCAATTTGCGAAACCAAAGAAGCTGGTGAATGCACAAAATCCGGGATCCCACTTCATGTCGACGTCGATGTTCGACGCGCGCGAGGCGATGGTGCCGGGCTCCGTGTACGACCGCGCGCGGCCCCTGCGCGACCCGCTGGCCTACGTGGGCCCCGAGCGCGCCGCCCTGCTGCACGCGCCCGTGCCCGCGGCCGCGTTCGCGGCGCAGCGCGGCATGGCGCGGGCCCCGCCGGCCGCGCGCAGCGGGCGCAGGCGGCCGCCGCGCCTGTCGCAGGAGCCGCTGTCGCAGCAGCCGCCGCTGTCGCTGTCGCAGGGCGCATCGCAGCCCGACTTCAGCCAGGAGTCGGCGGCGCCCGACTGCCCGTCGCAGCCCGACGGGCTCCTGTCGCAGGACTCCACGTACCAGGGCGGGTTCCGAGCGCGCTGCAGTCAGTACTGAGAGTGCCGGGCGGACCGCCGCGGGGCCGCGCACTGCCGACACACCCGCCGGGGTGACATCCACGGTACTGACGACAGACGCCGACGCGCACCGCACGCCTGACCACGACGACCTCGGCTCGGGTGTGGAGACGACGGAGGGTTCCCCGCGGTGCGTTACGATCGCGGGGTTGAATCGGTTGCGCCGGCGGCGGAATCCGACCGCGACTTTGTTAGTCTTCGCCCATCGACCGTATTGAAGAGTGAAAACTCAAACTTAGAAATTGTGTCACGCGCGGAGCATACTTGAGCAACAAGTTTCGTTGCCTAAGGTAAAATGTAACCGTTCCATTACAGGGATAGTATTTTTATAGGATGTTGAAATAAAACCGATGTTACTACAAGGGTTGATTAAAATAATGCAAGCTCTATGAGCAAATTGGTCGTAAATGTTAAATGTAACTCCATTAGACACGTATGCACCAAATCGACATTGCTATAAACTTGTTGCTATCCTCTATTACTACACGCGTTACTATGTAACAATTAGAAACGAGTAGACAATGACGTCTAAAGGGAGAATCAAGGTGACTCGGATCGAATTTTGAAGGCTTGGAGGACGCAAATTTACGAGGGGAGAAGGATAATTATGTATAAAATTTTGTAAAAAAAAAACGCTATGTTGAAAGAACACCTCATAAAATCGTAAGGTAATTATAATTCCTACAGTTGCAGAATTGTAAGGGACTATTTTATTACAAACTAAAATCATTATTTAGAGATATTTTTAAAATCATTCATAATAATCCAATTTTTTTTGAGTATGTAATGACAAGACTTGTTTTCTCGTTTCTAGGTGTATTAGCAAATCGCGAAGTACCTACCAAAAATTTGGGTACGCGAACGAACACCACCTCCGTTCGCTTCGTAGAAATTTAAACTCATTTTTATTTAACATTGTAATAAAAAAACGAAATGTTAAGCCAGTTAGTCAGAATATAATTTATTAGGCGACACATACAGTAATTCTAGTAATGGTTTGTTTTCGTCGTAGGGAAATTCACAATGTTCATATTTAACTTCATTATCATTGACGATATCAAACAGTGTCAGATCTACATGTTAGACAAACAATATCAATGTTAACCGGGCTATATTGTTTTTCCTTCTCATCCAATGTTCTCATTTTTTTCATGGCATATTGACATGACAGTATCAGAAATCAAATATTTTTATGGACTAATGATTGATATCTATCACATGGCGATCAGAATTTATCATTTTAATTTGATGGCCGTTACATGTATGTACAAATTGTAAAATTTGCTGTATATTATTATGCTTTATTTTAAAAATCCAATGAAACACTATGTCGAAATTCTTTTTTCTGTGAATACATGCTCTAAACATTCCTCGAGGTACCTTTCAAAACTTCTTATTTATACGTATTTCTAACAATTGTTATCAATGAGATGCCAATCAAATTTCAATGTCTTCGAGACGGTTTTAAATTACTTTAAACTGTAAGTAAATATTGCGGAAAGGTTTATTTGGCTATTTCAGTCTGGTATATGTATTTCCATGTATTATGTTAATAATGAACGGTCTTAGACGGTTTTTACACTTTTTTGTTTGTGAAGGAAAATCAATAAAGAATGTCATAAGTATAATGCAGTTTTATTTGTAAAAACATAATATCATTTAATATCCAAAATTATTACAAACATCTTCAATCTATTTTATTAGGGATCTCGCGCACTAGACGGCCACGACCGCGATTTTTCCGTCGGTCGGCAAAAATCGTTCTGGTAAACTATAGAAACATACGAAACGCGCACTTGGTCGCAACGGCCGACTAGCCGCACGCCATACAATACCACTAGGCCGTCTAGTGCGCGAGGTCCCTTATTCCAATACAAAAGACGACTTACAGATAAATATAGCATTTTATATATTATTTATGTAGCTTTTAATATTTACATAAATAAACTTTGTAAATAGAACGAAACAATACTTTTAAAATGTGCCCATCAACAGTATTGCATTACAATCGTCGTAATGGTAGTGAGTGTGCCACACACACTACCATTACGACCATTGACCTCACACTCTGTGGGACAGTGGTTATGAACGCAAAATATAGTCCAATAATGTTGGCACGGTCTTTTAAAGCTTTTTTATAGGCCGGTTTATAAATAAAATGACCATCTACACGACATCATTCTACAGACAAGCTTTAGCTAGATATTGATCACAATGAAGCTGCCATTAAAAACCGTTCAATATTGTATTAAAAAATCAATCATTCTAGTTACTTCTATCTTAGACATTTTACCCAATAAGGTAATTCCTTGTAATACTTATACAGAATCAAAACAAAAATGTTTGAATTGTGCGAAGACACTAAAAAAAAGGTTGCAGTTGTTCAACCTTTTTTTTTCTTACTTTGTTATTTCAGTCCAAAAAACATTCCAATTTATAAACCTCTTTATGACAACAAATAAATCGTCATAATTGGAAATTCTACTTATTTTTTCTAACTACCAATTCATAAGATCGAGCAGTGAAGACTTGGATAAAAAGCAATAATCCTTCAATTTAGAAAGCAATAATCCGCAAATTGACTGATGTTGTTAGACTGTGAAACTAGTGTTCCTGCTGTCATGCCTAACTCTAGTTTATTCGATATTTCTATTCATCGAGATTTCAAGACATGCATTTCGTGAAATACAATTTTCGTGCACATTTATAACTTAACAAATTGTCCGCTCAACTGTCGATTGCGTTTAGAAGTCGATAATAATAAAAATTATATTGGTGTCTCATTGTCATTAGTGACATAAAGCAGATACATTAGTAGTAAATAATCAAATAGCATGTATAATATCAATGTTAGTATCACAACCTAACTAGTGCAACATTGCCAAAAGGCGGTAGGCCTAATATAGAGAATATTTTTTTTTTGTAAATGTGGCTTAAATATTATTTAAATACGTTTACAAAATGCTAAGCTCTGGTCGGTATGACTTATACAGATCTACTGAGGTAATGGAGGAGGCTGGACGGCAGCGTAAGTAGGATAAAATGGAGCAAAGTTGTTCGGGCCTCGAATCATCATGTGGTTAGACTCTCCTCTGTCTTGAATCGTGCGCGCTGAGTATGGAGATTCTTTGAAGACTGGTGTAGCTGAAAATTTAAAGGACAAGGTTTAATTCTGAGTTAGGGCTATATATATATATTAGAATTTACTAAATGACCTATAAAATCAGCGTTTTGTATGGGAAATTTTAAAGAAGTTGCATTTTTCATACTAATATTCTTAATTTATATAACAACCATGAACACTAATGTTTTAAAACTTTTATGCACTAATGTTTAAAAACTAAGATAACGTATGCATGCCACTTAGATTACGCGATAAAAATAAGTTTTGGCTAAGTAAAAAAAAAATAGTGGTCATTTCTGCTAACAAAATGAGAAGTCATTCTTAAGGTATTTTTTATGTTTAGAAAACTATAAGTAATAAAGTTTTTTTACTATTGGTATTTGTCTATGATGGTCATTATTCGATATAATACCAAGCAATTGATGAATATTTTAAATCATAGAAGTGACGAGGTTCTCTCCCAATACATAACTATATACTCCTCCAAAGCGTATTTCGGCCATGGCGGCTAATCTCAACGGAGACTAGCCTTCGGCGCGGGAGATATTGCACAAGTGTGTGCGCAAACACAGGTGCACTCTCTCTTCCCTCACTCTCATAGTCCGATGTGACGGCAACCCGACACGACCGGAGAAAGATCAGGCGGAGGGATCAGCTAGGGCTACATAGGTTAGGAGTCGGCTGTCAACTGAACAAGTTAGCCAAAATTGTAAGATTAGTTTTCAGTGCCGATTGCACTGAAAACTATCACACGCCACTGAAAAAAGAATAAATGAAACGGCGGATGTTATCCTTCATTGCTTAGGTCACTAGTCTTCGGTGATCAGGCAATCGATAATTTTTCACTGAATCAAGTAAATAAAAGTTATTGTTCAACTCACTCAAAGTAGGGTATAATGTCTGGTATGGCTGCACGGGCGCCGCTCCCGGCATTACCCAACCTCCTGGTGATGCCTCACCACCCGGGGCTGAAGGCGCCTGAAAAGCATTAAAAGTTCGCGTTAGCTTACAATTACCCAAATCTATAAAAGCCTTATGATAAAACCTCAAATTATAGACCCCAATTCTGCACCGCAAGACCCGCCGCGTTATAAAAAAACCGGCCAATTGCGAGTCGGACTCTCACATGAAGGGTTGTGTACCGTATTAAAATCGAGCAAACAACCGACAGACAGACGGACGGACAGCGGAGACTTAGTAATAGGGTTCCGTTTGGTACCCTTGCAGTAAAGCAGCAGGGCAATGGAGCAGTGGTGGCCCAGTGGTAACACCCGCGACCCTGACAGGCGCATTACGAAGCCTGGGTTGCACCAAGTAACTATAACGATAACCGGAGATTTCGACATCCTTTTCAAGTTGTCAGTCGTCAAATCTCCGGCTATTGTTAAAGTTACTTAGTGTAAATTATTTCATCACCGCTGCTCTCAAAACGGTGGAGGAAAACATCGTAAAAAAACCAGCATATCCTACAACCAAAAATTCGAAGACGTGTGGCATCTACCAACCCGCACTGGGCCCGCGTGGTGACTTACGACTCACTCCGTCTCACAGAGAGGAGGCCTGTGTGTCCCAGCAGTTGGAACATTATAGGCTAATTATGCTTATGCTTGCTCGGGTTCGGAACGAAATGAAATGAAATGAAATGAAATGAAATGAAATTGTTTATTCTGTAAATAGGATATTGGAATCACTTTTACACGTCATATTAAAAAGTTGTAAAAATAAGCTAGATGAGGTCGGCGTTTCCTATCTGACTACTCTGAGAAGAAAGGCCGAAACAAACTCAGAGGTCACCGTCTCCTTTAAAGTCCAGACATAATCTTGGTCAGGCCATATGAGGACCATGTAGATTAGAGTCTGAAATGGTCTTTTGAGGAAAGAACCACACAGATTTGAGTGGACCTGTCCAGTCAGTGCAAGCATTTGTCAGTAATAGTGGAGCTCAACTCAGAACTTAAGGAGCTCAACGACTCGACGAACAATACCAAAGAAAGGACATTTGGGTAGGTCGCATAAAGTTCTCAAATTGCCAGACCTTCGCTAAAACTAACAGAACGAAAAATAAATATCCACATAGTCCTCACATTCACAATAAAACAATACTTTACAAGTAATCATCATGTCATTTTTTATATAATATTCAATAATGTCAATTTGTATATAAAACTGGTAGGTATATTTTTATGGTTTTCCATAATATTCAAAATGTCACAATGCTTAGCAGAGCGAGCAGCTCAATCCCATGCATTTTTGTCTTCTAAATAATCTGAGATTTTATAGTACCCTTTTTTACAAAGTTTGGTTTTAATACAGCTTTTAAATCGTTTAATGGGTAAGTTTCGAATGTCAATGGGAAGTTTGTTGTAAAAGCGTATACATTGACCCATGAACGAGTTGCCTACTCTGTGGAGACGAGTGCGATGTACAGCAAGATTGTGTTTATTCCTGGTATTTAAACTATGAATATCGGACATTTTCTTAAACTTTGATATGTTTTTGTGTACGTACAATAGGTTTTCAAATATATATTGTGAGGCTACAGTCAGAATATCTATTTCTCTGAATTTTTCTCGAAGGGAATCTCTTGGACCTAGGTTGTAAATGGCTCGAACAGCCCTTTTCTGTAAAACAAAGATAGCATTAATGTCCGCACAGGCTCCCCAGAGAAGAACCCTAGATAGGCCCTATACCAGTTTTACCTGTTTATGTAAATATTGTTTGTGTTTGTTAAGTAAATTCTTGTCATATTTTATGTACCTTTATTAGTTTATAAGACTAAACTAAATCTGCACTGTCACGCTCACAAGAATTGAATCCCATGAACTACCGAATTTTAGTTCACCACGCCCATGATTACAGTCATTTGGATCAATGCTAACAGTGAGCAGTCTACTAAGGTTCAAGAAACGCATTATCTACTTACCATAGGTTGTCCTGGACTAACGGGCAGTACAGCCGGCTGGCTAGGAGAGTAGGGTCCCGATTCCCCGTTTCCTATATTTTCCGGAACCGGTGCAGATGGCGCCACTTGTCCGACCATACCCACCAATGGTACCGTGCCAATGGCAATGTACTTCTTGCCTCTCATGTTCATATGCATGCCTGAAACTACACATTCCACCTGTGGGATAAAGAAAGAAAGTGTTTTTAGGGACACATTATCTTATTTTGTCAAATAGGAACAAAAAACAGCTGGAAGGACACGAATAAGTTAAATAATAATTTATAGTTCACTGATTACCACCCTAACTAATATAAATACGAAAGTGAGTTTATTTGTTTGTTACACTTTCACGCTAAAACGGCTGAACGGATTTGGATGAAATTTGGCACATGTCATGAGTCTTATGTGGGTGAAACCGCGGGGCGCACCTCGGTAATAAATAAAACTTTAAAGTTGCTAGGAGGAGGTTAACTGTTCATGCATGACAGTTACAGTATATTATTAGTTTTAAATGTGCTGAATTAGACATATTTCTGTATTTTGTTCTTATACACTGCCTAGCAAGTAAGGGTCCAGATTTGAAACGCGCTTGATATGATGTCGTGCAGAATAGTGACTAGCTGGTTAGTGAAAGTGTGCCAGCCCATATTAATTGATAGTTATTCCAAATTGGTAAAGTAGTCCGTCTTTATATGTAAACTGCATTGTTAAATAAAATAGAAACATATCATAAAGAGCCAGATATTCTAGACTTTGAAGAAAAATTGTATAAAATGGATTCAATATGTTGTAAATTTTCATATCCATATCTAATTCTATCAATGAGTATATATGTCTGTTCTGTGTGTATATGTTCCGTGTGAATTTTTTTTTGGGTTCAAGTATGACATCATCATGAGATCATTCACAAAAAACGCCGCATGATAAGCCGATCTGTATTACATAACGAAGTTACCTTGGAAACTACAACACAAATTACATCCTTTGAACCATATAATTAACTTCTCTGAATTGAATTTATTTTCCTAGTACATAATTCACAAGTCTTAGTGTCACAGACATGCATCTGTTACAATGCAGAGTTCATATTGACTGGATATGTTATTACATTACACACTTTCCATTGCATTCGAATTAAAATATTGTTTTACTGTTAACGACCGTTTACCGCTATTGTAAATTGAACCTCGTTTACATGTTTTTAAAGTTCACTTTTGATAAGTTGCAATACAACTGTTACTTTTGTTTTCAATTCATATTGGCATACGAATATAAACTCCACTTGCTACTTTCGCCGCACACAATCACAATGAATATTATGTGAATGAATCAGTAATCTAAACAACCATTGAAATCGCGTAAACTGACAGAGTTTGCAGAGTTTATGTCCTACGCCCAACCAATACGTCTGTATAGGAAGTCGAAGTTTTTCTACAGCCTGCGGTTATTTTGACCCTGAAAGATAATGTATAATTGCGACGATCAGCCATTATTATAGTAATTCAATCGGTCTTACCTTGAAGTCGTAATCCAAATCGATAATGTTACAGTTGACGAGATCGGATGGCGGTATCGGCGGTACTTCCATCGTCAACTCCCAGCTTTTTGTGGTACCAGCCGGGGCCGGCCCTTCTTGAATGGTTAAAACTATGTCTTTTATTTTCTTTGTTTGGTTTGATGGTGATGTGGCCCTGTATGTCACCACCTAAAATAATTTGATTGATATTATTCAATTAATCAACTCAGCCCATCACGCAGTCCACGCAGTTCAGCAGTCCACGGTTGGATATAGGCCTCTCCCAGGCTGCGCCACAACAGCCTGTCTTCCGCCTTCCACATCCAGCCGACTTTTTAAGGTCGTCGATCTTTCTAGTTGGGGGGCGTCCCACACTACGCTTGCCGATACGCAGTCTCCACTCTAGGACTCGTCTGCTCCACCGGCCATCGGTCCTTCGACAAACATGGCCAGCCCACTGCCACTTCAGCTTGCTTACCTCTGCAGGCTATATGGGTAACTCCGGTTCTTTTCCGGATAACTTCATTTCTGATCTTAATCTTCAAAGAAACTCTGAGCATAGCCCGCTCCATAGCGAGCTGGACGAATTGATATTATTACACGCCAATTATTATAACATTAGATAAAAGTGGCAGATTCAGGCCATCTTGATTGAATATTAAGGTTCATAAACGCAAGCTGCAAGCAAGTGTCATCCCAGTTACAAGGAAACTCATTGTTTATCCTACACATATCCTTGCTAATAAGGGTCTTAATTGCCTGTTATTTCTGACTTTTTTTAAGTATTTCAAAATTCAGCAATAAATATTGACCAAATTCTCGTAAAACGAGATATCAAGGACAGTCTGTAGTAAGATACTATAATCAAGTTTCATGACCACAAGAGCATGGGGCGTGAGAACTCAATTAATTTAACTATTGTAAATTAGTGTTCAAATCAGCCTTGATGTCTTTATTTTTGTTTCATAAAAGCCGTGAGCCATTACCATTTATCATTTACTCAAATTGACAATGCATTCCTTGGTTCCTTTTTAATTTTTGTATGGGTGTATCTCAATTGACTGATTGAAAATCAAACTATAGGTACTAACTACACTTGTCATCAGAAAAATCGAAACACTTCCGTTTTTTTTTGACATAATTATATTCCTAAATATACTTACACATTTTTCTGATAATCCTTACAAAACATAAACTTGAAAAGTGTTTCGATTTTTCTGATGAGACGTATATTTACATTATATACTAAATTAAATTACTGATTAAAACTAACTATACAAATAAACAATTAACTAAAATATGGCGTCGAAAAATTCCTCCGCATCGCTGTCGGCTGGTAATCTACTGATTGAATAGGTGTATGTCTGGTGCAACATATCATTGAAGTGTTGCTGGAAAAGGGATGGTGCGTTTTGTCCTTAATAGCTTCATTGCTATCTGGAACAATTGTTTAATGATTTCTTACCTTCCTCAAGAAGATCTTGACAAGATGCAGCTGCACATTGCTTTTGTTATCTATTTCCACTCGTATCGGTATCTTTTGACCCGGAACATAGCCCGACACGGGAGCTTGGACGTCAACAGACAGCGGAGGCGACGCGCAACAGAAGCAACAGAACGTCTTCTCCAGTTGAATGTGAATTGGTTCCTAGTTATGGAAACTTTGTATTAATCCAAAAAGTAAAAACCACATTTAAAAATAATTTATAAATTTTCTTCATAAATTTTTAAATTATTTTTAAATGTGGTTTTTGCTATTTATGACTGTGTGAAACAGTTTTGGAATTTCGCCTTTCATTTTGATCTGAAGTTTTGTGTTGAATGTCTCTATTTGTGATTTGACATGGACGTGTAAATAAATAAAGTGCAGGCATCAAGATATAAGTACTAGAGAAGCTACGTCAAATAACTGAATTGTCCTATTCTTCGTATTGAATCTTTAGTTCGCTGCAGCGCTAAAATAATAACAATTCGTCTAAACCGTACCTAATTTACCACAGTGCTAGATTTGCTGCGGAAGTGTATTTATTCTCGGCAAAAAGGTCTTAAGCGCCATGTAAATCACGGCACTTACGCGTTTTCTTCGACAAACTGTGGCGCGATCGCCGCAGTTGAACGAGACAAAGTAGGTGTTTACGGTGTCTTCTCTAGTACGTTAGTACTTATATCTCGATGAGTGTAGGCAACTTTCTCCAAATGTTTTAAAAGTAACAAGATTGACATGTGAGTGATAATATTTTATGAAAGCCTGTGGGATAGGAATGTGGATATTTTAGGAAGCCGACCCCAACATAGTTGGGAAAAAGCTAGGCAGATTGATTGACTTTCAATCACAATCTGAATGATTTTGAACAATATTGCTAATCCACTGCTGAAAAATGTTTGAAAAATTTGTCTGCTCACCAACGTAAATAACGCAATAAATGTTGTTAAACTGTCAGAATTGAAGCATTATTGTTACTGTGTGTTACAGAATTACCCAGCAGGCTGTTTGAAAGTTTGATAGTTTTTAACATGTCATACAGCAAAAATCCTATATAATATAGACATTATTATTGCCTGAAATACTAAGTAGTTACTCCAATAGAACCTAAATTCTTACCTTATATGAAGGGTTGAGATTCAAATCAAATGCATTGATCACCGTGAAAGCCATCTTTGTTTCTTGGTCATACTTCCATGGCCTATCCAGAGTAACCTTCACTGTATATCTGACGTATCCATATTGACCCTCAAAGGATGAGGGCAGCACGGGAGGCAAGGCACAAGTGAAGTTGTACACTTGCTTACCAGCTGGAATTTCTATTTCATTTCCTAAAAAAAAAAACATTTCAAATTAATATGAAAGACCAGTGATCTAGTGTCTCTGAAAAGTTATGATAACCAAGACATAAAGATGTCAATATTAATTATTGACCCACTAATTGATAAATGAGAAAGATAATTACTGTTTGTAACAGATGCTGTCAGTAGTTTTACTCACATCCTACCTAGGGAAACTACTTCATGTACACAAAAAGTTTCTTACGTTTCAAATATATAATTACTGTCATATTCTATCTAAATGTGTTCATCTTGATTGGAGTAGTCTACACTATAATCCTACTAATCCCAGTAATATTATAAATGTGAATGTTTGTATGTTTGGTACTTAATCATACAAAACGGCTGAACAGATTGTCAGATAGGTAGCCTGAGACCTGGAGAAGGATATAGGCTACTTTTCATCCTGGATTGCAGACAAATTCACAGGCAACTGCTAGTTATAAAATAATTCTTAAACTTCTAAGTTGTTTTGAGTAGGTAGTAGTTGGTATGTATTATTCATTTATTTATTTTTATTTATTTATTTATTTATAAAAATCTTACCTACACTATCTTTACAGATCTATGATCCAATGCGACAGACTGGCCTTAATAACTAAATCCTAAATCTACACCTTATACCTAGTTAAAAAATATCTTAATCTAAATAACTTATTACATATAGTGTAACTTTTGCGAATTCACTTAAGTTGCACCACAATACATCAACCCTCCCGTGAACTTCATTCACCACGCGTATGGCTCTAGTGAGAGGAGTTCTCGCCAGTAGGTTGGTCCTGGCCGCAGGCACAGCGAGCAGGGGCGGGCGTTGCCGCCTCCACACGTACCGGTCGGGCACGTACAGCTGTAGGTGTCGCAGCACTCCCGGGTTATGCGCCACGCCACGTAGTAGTTTCACTACATACGCTACGAGCGAAAACTCCCGTCGTACTCTTAGAGTGTTATACCCTACCATACCCAGAACAAATAGTGTAGGGTACATCAATGGGTATAATGGATATACCCCATACAGCTTGTAATACAAGTGCCTCGTGAACTTATTTTGGATACGTTCCAACATAACACTATACTTCGCCTCATGAGGAGCCCAAATTAATGCGCTATGTTCGAGGTGACTTCTGACTAATGCGTCATATAGTACCCTTAGGGTCATGATGTTGGTGAATCCTTGGGACTGCCTGAGTACGAAACCTAGGTTTCTGTATGCCTTCTTACATACTGATGATTAAGGTAATATTTAGTAAGTAATGCAGGAAAAATATCAATAAATACCTGTTTAGAATGACCTTCAATTGTTTAATAATATACTGACATGCAACTGATGCAACTGTATCATATTTTAACAAAATTATATTCTGTAGCATTATGAATACAAGGCGATCCCATTTACAGAATCTTGTTATCTTATTTACATATGCAAACAAACTGCTTGCCCGAGTGCTTGATATCACAACTTATTAAAAGAAAATTAGTCATCTTTATAAAGGTGATTATTGACATTTTCAGGGTCATCTAAATGAAGTTTCAACAGGACTTATACTTCAGTAATCTGAATCATAGAACCAGATCATCATCATCATCTGCCTAGCCTTTTCCCAACTAAGTTGAAACTATGTTGGGGTCGGCAATCATAGAACCAGATAGTTTTCTTAATTAATACATCCTTTAGAACCGATAGGTGCATCTATAAAGAATGGTCTAAACTTTATACTTTGACAACAAAAGTGCAACTTTAGACTCTCTCTTGCACTTTTGTTTTCATTGCAATAGTCATATATTTGAATTATGTAAGTAATGTTAAAAGTCATGGTGTCTGGCAATGAAATAGTAAGTTATTGTTAAGTTTTAATTATTTGACTGTTTTGATTAATATTCACCTGAATTGCTACCCAGCAAATAATATGAGACTTGGAAGTATTCCTCATGCCCTGTGTGCATGGTGTCGGTAGATTCTGTCTTCCCTTCTGAATTTTCTTCATTTTTACTTTCGCACCACTCGGTATGTGCTTCTCCCTTAATCTTGACATGGATACCTAGGAAATAAATTATTCGTAAGTCATACAATTTCAGGGCAGCCTTTTTTATACGTTCATGGGACATATATATACATTCAGAGCACTTAAAAATGTGTTTTCAATAAGTATAGTTTTATTTTCGTGCTCATTCTAGTGGATGAGTCAGAGATCATAATAAAAACAGCTAATCGTATGTGTTACATACCTCGAACTTTTTTAGGACTATCGAAAACATATTCTATTCTTCCGTTGATGGTTTGCCCGGCGTAATATGTATTCCATTGGTTATCTAAATAGATGTTAGCTTCCTTTATACCCATTTTGAGACAAAAAGCAAACGCAAAGTACAATCACTAAAACTTGCTTGTCAATCAGACAACACACCTCTCCCTCCTGACTCCTGTCGTGGTCGTGGTGTCTCACAGACAGAATGACAATGACAGTGACAGCTGAGTCTGGCCGCTTTCCGAATTAGACCACTCGCTCGAACCTCGGTGAAGTTAGCCGCACGATTTCATTATTATGAACTTTTGTTAGTGCTAATCGTTAGAGAATCGTTAGAGAGGGTTAGAGAGAAAAGAAAAATCGTTAGAGAGTAATTAGTTTTTATGTAAAAACAATTTTAATTTTTCGTGTGAAGTTGGCCCCCCTTCCCGCAAAAATGGACTTAGACGTAATTTTATTTTTTTAATCGTTTGCGAATCATTAGAGAGAGATTGAGAGTTACAGAAAATCGTTAGAGAGTTAATATTTTATTTGATATTAAATAATTTCTGAGAGCGTGACATTAGCCCACCTCTGTGAATTTTGCCCCCGATATAATTATTCTCAACTTTTGTTAATGCTAATGGTTAGAAAATCGTTAGAGAGAGTTAGAGAGAAAATAAAAATCGTTAGAGAGTAATTAGTTTTATTTATCAATTATTTTAATTACTTTTGTGACATTGGCCCCCATTCCCGCAAAAATGGATGTAGACGTAATTTTTTTTTTTTATAGATTTAGTATCGTTAGAGAGGGATAGAGAGTTAAAAAAATCATTAGATAGTTAATATTTTAATTGATATTAAATTATTGCTGAGAACACGTTTTACACTAGGACCTGAGCAGGTTAAAATTAAGAAACGTGCCGCCTCGATAGTGGATAGGGGGGAGGAGAGGGGGGAAGGGTTAGTAGATCCCCCCACTCCCCCCTGCCGGAGATACAAAGTTTTTTTTAAATATGACAAATCTCTTATATGCTGGGGCCACACCAACGGATTATCGCGATAGACGTTAACCGTTGGTGTACTACACTACGACTTACCTCTAGAATGTGTTGGGTGATTGAAAACTCTGGTGGCGGCATTTTAGGCAGATCAAAGAGATTTACCGCGAGAATTATTGCATTGAATGAAGCAGCCACACTTACGTTTCTCTTTGTGCACCGTGAGCGCGAGCAGTACCGTGAATAGTAGGTACTACTGATACATGACATGATGCAGAGGGACGTTATAGTTATGAGTGGTAAAGTTGTGTATTTGATTAACGATCATTTAACAGTGATACCTGATATGAATACGAAATATTGTTGGTAGTTTCAATTTGATTCGGTACTTATAGTGCATCATTCATGCTCAAAACACACAAAAGGTGGGTGCTTGTCGGGAGCTGGTCGGGTCTTTTTTAACCCACCGACGGAAAAAGAGGAGTGTTATAAGTTTAACGTGTGTGTCTGTATGTTACATCGTAGCTCCCAACGGCTGAACCGATTCCGATATTTTTTATTTTGTTTGAAAGGTGACTTGATAGAGTGTTCTTAGCTATGATTCAAGAAAATCGGTTCAGCCGTTTGAAGATTATCAGCTCTTTTCAGGTTGATGAATGGATGTGAGCATCTTCCACAGGTCACATCGATTCGAAAGGACATGTCCAAAAATGGTTTTTTATTATTCAATAATTCTAACCAGGATAAGTTAAATATATTTGGATAGACATCCCAAAAAGTAGTAGCTCTAACTGTATCATGCATTTTTAAGGATTACCAATTTTGAGAAAAATCGTTTTTTAATTTATTTATTTATTTTATTCTTATACAAAGTAAAATAGTAAAATACAAAATAGATACGACATAGTTAAAATATGAGTACAAAGGTTCTGCTTATTTCTTAGGAAATAATTAATTTAGTGTTAGTTTACTCCTAAAACGAACAAACTTTTCTAATTATCTAGGCTAATAAAGTGAACACACCCCAGAAAATAACAAACTTTTCAAAATTGACACATGGTACTGTCATTACAGTCAATCAATATTTTGTTGTAAAGAATATGACAATGCAAACAAAAATTCTAATCAAGTTATTTACTTTATGTACCATATTCTGAAATAAGATGAAATGGGATATTTTCAGTCAAAAATGTGTAGCATAATTCTTTTATACCTCTCTTTAGATTATAGTGCAAGAAGTGCATGTTTCAGCCTCAGCATAGTCCACAGGCTTAGCAGGAGTAAAATGATAATAGTACCTACCTACTGATCAAGAACATTTTTTAAATTCTGGTTAAAGACATTTATTTCTCATAAAGAAATTACATTTCACTTGCATGAGAACAATTTTAATATAAAGAAAAACTAATCATTGTCCTTCAACACTCGGACACACAATGAATCTACTTAACGCTTATACCAGATCAAGTTCCTCCCGTGACTTTGAATAGAACACCCATGAAAGTTGTTTCCTGTTTTAAATATCTTGGGCACATAGTCACTGATCGCCTACGCGACGATGAGGACATGGACAGGGAGCGCAGGGCGCTGTCGATCAGAGCTAATATGATAGCCCACAGATTTAAACGTTGTAATGCTCAAGTGAAAATAACACTGTTCAGAGCGCACTGTTCATCACTATACACGTGCTCCCTGTGGGCTCATTATACGCAAAAATCTTTCAGCGCACTGCGCGTCCAATATAACAATGCGTTCAGGGCGCTGTTGGGGCTGCCGCGCTGGTGCAGTGCGTCGGGCATGTTCGCGGACGCTCATGTTGATGGCTTCCACGCCGTGCTCCGCAAGCGATGCGCTGCGGCGCTCGGCAGGCTGCGCGCCAGCACCAACAGCATCCTGTCTGTCATTGCGGATAGGCTAGACACGCGTTACGTCCAGCACTGGGTTAATACCCATATTAGGAATTAAGTACTTAATTTTAATGTTTCTATTTTAACTACTAACACTAGTTTCATAAGTTTTAATGAACTAACACTCTATGGTTTTTTTTTTTTTTTTTTATATAATATCGGTTTACAGTATTATTACAAATTATGTAGGTTTGGAGGTATTCCCAAAAAAAATTGTTGTGACTATCCGAAACTACCCTGTTTTGAGATAAAGAGTGCGGTCCCGCTGTCACAATGCAGATTTACCATCGAGATATAAGTACTAACGTACTAGAGAAGACACCGTAAATTCCTACTATGTCTCGTTCAACTGCGGCGATCGCGCCGCAGTTTGTCGAAGAAAACGCGTAAGTGCCGTGATTTACATGGCGCTTAAGACCTTTTTGCCGAGAATAAATACACTTCCGCAGCAAATCTAGCACTGTGGTAAATTAGGTACGGTTTAGACGAATTGTTATTATTTTAGCGCTGCAGCGAACTAAAGATTCAATACGAAGAATAGGACAATTCAGTTATTTGACGTAGCTTCTCTAGTACGTTAGTACTTATATCTCGATGAGATTTACGATGAATTCCTATGGAGAATTCCTGTTTTATATGACTTAGAATCGAGATCGGAAGTGGATGGAAAGCCTTTCGACAATTATGATATTTAACACTGAATAATATGCTTTGAATGCAAGTGTTACAGATTTTTTATGAAATAAAACTTTTTTTTTTAGTTTAAAATAATTATTTATTGATTTTCTTCATTTTCAATGTCTTCTCTTAATAAAATACTGTCGAGAAACTGAGCAGGTGGAGATATATAATTTTGATGCCGGCTTCCAAGATACCAGACAATAATGTAATACACTCTATATCTATAGTGGTGTGAGTCCTCTGATCAAAGCTGTCTCATGTGATGACGAAATGCCTGGTATCACTACCTTCTAGGTACAGTAAAAGTACCGTTTGGCTGAATATGTTGCCCATAATAAGAGCGAGCCTGTTTAATCTAAAACGCGTTCTCAGAAATAATTTAATATCAATTAAAATATTAACTCTCTAATGTTTTTTTTTAACTCTCTATCTCTCTCTAACGATTCTCAAATTATAAAAATAAAAAAATTACATCTACGTCTATTTTTGCGGGAATGGGGGCCAATTTCACAAAAGTAATTAAAATCGTAGATAAATAAAACAAATTACTCTCTAACGATTTTTCTTTTCTCTCTAACTCTCTCTAACGATTCTCTAACCATTAGCATTAACAAAAGTTGAGAATAATTATATCGGGGGCAAAATTCACAGAGGTGGGCTAATGTCACGCTCTCAGAAATTATTTAATATCAAATAAAATATTAACTCTCTAACGATTTTCTGTAACTCTCAATCTCTCTCTAATGATTCGCAAACGATTAAAAAAATAAAATTACGTCTAAGTCCATTTTTGCGGGAAGGGGGGCCAACTTCACACGAAAAATTAAAATTGTTTTTACATAAAAACTAATTACTCTCTAACGATTTTTCTTTTCTCTCTAACCCTCTCTAACGATTCTCTAACGATTAGCAGTAACAAAAGTTCTTAATAATGAAATCGTTCGGCTAAATTCACGGAGGTCTCGCTCGAAACGATCAGAACATCAATAATTAGCATTATTTACGTTCCGATTTAGTATTTAAAAAATGCCATGTTAGTATAACTGTAAAGTTAGATGCGATGCGACTTTAAACAAAACAGCATAACTGACATTTTGGACAGCACTCACGGTGAAATACGGAAGGGAAGGGATGAGACTCGGAAGGGGTGTTAAGTTATGATAGAGCGTAACTCGGAACGCAGCCTTTAGATAACGATTATGACAGCTGCGTAAAGTCAACAACAATTCGGACGGAACACTCTGACTGTGTTCCGAATTGACAACTTGTCATGTCAACGCGCTTGCAGCCCATGCCATTAAATGTTCTGTGAGCCCATGCCCGCCCCAGCCCAACATCCTTGATGCAGTCTATTCTAAGTTAAAAAAGAAAAATACTAATAGTGTTCTAATGGTGTTATTGCACGCAGCTTGCTACTACATTATTCTGTAATTTCACGTGGATTACATGATCACTCTCCACTTCTCCAGCAGTCCAGGGTAGCCTGCGTTTGATGGTTTAACACAGTACCTACGTACGTCTATTGGCAAAATTGTGCTCATACAATATAAAAGCCATTTGTTAAGAGTGAAGTTGAGAAAAACTATTTCAAGATACAACAAAAAATTTAATATTGAACCATCTTCTGAATGAAAAGATTCCGTCTTTTGTCACTGGTTTTTCTGCTGTTAACATACCTACTAACCCAGTTTCCAGTAGCTCCACCGTAACACTTGAGTGTGTACCTAGTCTGAATCATCAGTCTGTGACTGTCTGTTTATAGAAATAATTATAAATTTATTTTAGTGGTTCATAGTCTTACCTACTATGGACTACTGCCAAATATCTCTAAAATGGCTGAAATTTCTGTAATAATACCAGTACATAATGGAGAAAAATGGATAGATAGTTGCATGAATTCTATAAAAATCCAATCTGTTTTGAACACTAGCAAAAAATTGGAAATCTGTATTTACAATGATGGCAGTTCTGATAAGACCCAAGAACTATTAGAGAAATGGGGAGAATATTTTAAGTCTCAAGGAGTAGGTTATGTGTTATCAGGTAGTGAAACATCAAAAGGTGTGGGTGCTGCAAAAAATGGTGCTGTTAAAATAAGTACTGGGCAATTTCTATGCTTTCAAGACATTGATGATGTGATGCACCCTGACAGAATATATTTACAATGGAAAGCAGCACAGTTAAACTATAATGCTCTTATTGGTACTAAAATATCTAGAGTACCTGAAAACTCAACTCCTCGTTATGCTCATTGGGCTAACAGCCTTACTAATAAGCAGTTGAAGAAACAAATTTATACTTCCAATGGGCCTACTGTGCTTATGCCAACATGGTTTTGCCATAGATCTGTATATGATAGAGTTGGAGGCTTCGTTGAAACTGGACATGGAACACCTGAAAATCTGTTTTTTTTTTATGAACATTTAGATGCTGGCGGAGATTTACATAGGGTGGATAAAGAACTGGTGGTGTATGCTTACCATGAAGGTGCAGCTACATTTTCTGTTAAACGAGAACAGATTTGGAAAATACAGCTTGACAGATTACAAAAGTGTGTATTACCACATTGGGATAATTTCACAGTTTGGAATGCAGGAAAAGCAGGTCGAAGATTGGTTCGATCATTAAGTTCAGATAACTTAAACAAAGTTGTGGCATTCTGTGATGTTGACACAAATAAAATAGGCCAATTTGTTGAGCTCTATTGTCCTATTGAAAGGAAAGTTATTATCAAATTACCTGTAATTCATTTTACAGATGCAAAGCCACCTTTATTGATATGCATTAAATTAGATCTAACTAATGGTGAATTTGAAAAAAATCTTAAATCATTGAATCTCATTGAAGGAATTGATTATGTTTTATTCAGTTGATATTGTAAGATGACTAAGATGCCTTGACAAAATGTTATAGCTATAATAAAACTGTATTAATGTTGATCTAAGTATTTCATTGATTAGCATACAATATGAATTTATAACTAAATACATGTAATGTAAACACACCTTATAACTTATTTTAGTGTTGATCTAAGTATTTCATTGATTAGCATACAATATGAATTTATAACTAAATACATGTAATGTAAACACACCTTATAACTTATTTTAGTGCTAAATTCATTACAGAGTATTTTTTTATAAGATTTCTAATAATATAAATACTACTACAAACAAAAACTAATTTAATATGTTTGATGGAGTCTCCAGATAAAGTGTTTGTATTTGTTGGTAGTAAGGTGTGGTATGATAAAATGTGGAAAAATTTGGCAGTACATTCATATTTTGTGATGGTGATATCCCCAAAACTACTAAAATAGTCTGTTCTCTTTCGAGAAAATCAATGTCATGCCAGCTAGGCCCATACTGTTCTTCATGTGCCAAAATTCCAGTCACAAGTGCACAATAGTTGTCTCAAGCTGTCCTCCTAACATAGTTGCAATATCTGCACCTCAGTATATCTTTGTGGCTCAAACCAGACTTTTCAGGACATTCATCTTTCTCTGATCTGAGTATTTTTGTTAAAACACAATCTTTAAGTGCATAAACTATACATCCTTCCATTGTTCCAGCTTATTGAGGTGCCTACTACAAGAGACTCTCCAAATCCCATACAATGTTAGCATCATAACAATCTTGGAATTTATGTTATGATACTTATTAAAGCTCAGCATCGAGAAGCTCATTCTGTATTTTATCAATAAAACTATCATCAAAAATAGGAGAAAGTGCTCTGCGTTCCATGTTACAACGACGTTTTAAGCTTAAAGTTCGAGGTTTATCTTCAATCATCTCTCTGCCGAGTTGAAAGGCCCCACACCATTTGTAGATCATGGTCTTACCAGGACACTGTGCACCATAAACGGCTTTCATCTCATTTAAAATAGCTTGGGGTCCCTTCCCTTGCTTCGTAAGGAACTTGATGACAGCACGAAACTCTATCTGCTGCATATCCATTCTATTCATGGCAGAAGACATTTTTACAACTGTCTGTTTTAGTTCAAAATGCTTGCAGAGCGATTTTATAAAGTTGTCAACACTACAAAAAAAAAAAAAAAATTATTATACATAACAAGAATAGTAAATTCATAATAAAATTTCAATTTAACAGGTTTTGTAAAGTGCGCCTTTTTTGTGTGTGTGAAACAGGGACGCGGGCGTTTGTTGAAGGCACTGCCAAAGGTGTAAAAACCGCACAATTTAACAAAAAACAATACACTGCGTATCATACCTGGTGCCTTGCCTTTCGCCCAGCCAGTTTTATTGGCACTGCTATAGCTGCTGATAAACAGCCCAGTTTAATGAATCATGCCATGCCATTCTTTTCTTTCAATTAAATTCCACTGCAATACATGAGAATCAGTCGTGTGAGTCAGAGCGAGTAGCAAAGCAAAGCAAATGCGATTATGCGAATTTCTTTTGATTATGAAAGAATTTGGGGCGGGCGGGGAACCGAACAGTCGGTCATGCAAATGACAAAATCATTACCTAGTCAATGTCAAATTGTCATTATCATCTAAATGTCATCTGTCAGTTTATGCGGGTGAAACTGCGGGGCGCAGCTAGTTTTCATAGAAATGGAAAGAGATGTACAACAAAACAAAGCACAGTATTTTATTGACACAATCTATACAAACTATTTCGTAAAAACTTACAGAGCGCTTGCACTGGCGAAATATTCACAACAAAACAAGTTGAAGTCATAGTTCCTGTCAAATATTGTATGGAACATTGACAGAAAATAGAGAACCCAACATGTTTTGATGTGAATGTTTCGCCAGTGCAAACGCACAGTTAGTAGAACAAATATTTTAGGTACTCAAATTCAATGTCTTTTGTCAAGTTAACTTTATTTTCTAGTACATACTTCACTTTTTCTACTGAGTTAGGGGTATGAGGAACAGGGTGTAAAGTTCACTTATCCTCTATAGAAAAGGGAGGATACTCCGACCAGACGGGTGTTGTGTCTGGCGGGCAACTGCCCAACGATCGATTGATGTCGGAATTTGTATGACCATCGCGCGATAAACACTAATTGCGCGATGCAGGATTTATGTGACGTTAGGGTCTTTTGATTACATAGTTCACATGTGGTGATGTCACTCCCCTCCGGAGACCGGAGGTCGATAGTGGGCTGAGTCTTGTATCTTGCGATGCTTGCCGTTGCTTGCCAGTGCCATTTGTGGTTCCAGTTAGTTGCAACCGGGTGCCGCATAGTTTGCGATGAGTTCGAACTGTCTTTGGTGATTGCGGTGATTCCCCAGTGGGTCGGGGTGATGAGGCTGAGGGTGATGACCAGAAATGCGCGTTCGCTGCATGCTGGTGGTCAGGATACCCGTTGAAGCCGTGGGTGTTGGCTGGCTGTGTCTCGTCTCACGAAAGCTTGCGGGAGTGATGATGATGACGTCACGCCGGAGTAGTTGCACGAAGGCTACAGAAAAGTTGCTATATAAAAGGGTGGATTCTCCCGCCCAACTAGAAAAAACCGGCCAAGCGCGAGTCCGACTCGCGCACGAAGGGTTCCGTACCATTATCTATAAAAAAAAAGGAAAAAAAACACGTTTCTTGTATGTGAGCCCCCCCCTTAAATATTTATTTTATTCTGTTTTTTAGTATTTGTTGTTATAGCGGCAACAGAAATACATCATCTGTCTAACTATCACGGTTCATGAGATACGGCCTGGTGATAGACGGACAGACAGACGGACTCAGC
The DNA here is from genome assembly GCA_947522985.1 of Lithophane socia. Classification (NCBI taxonomy): domain Eukaryota; kingdom Metazoa; phylum Arthropoda; class Insecta; order Lepidoptera; family Noctuidae; genus Lithophane; species Lithophane socia. The sequence continues at coordinate 8,793,883 of OX383267.1, forward strand.
GGAGTAATAGGGTCCCGTTTTAACCTTTGGGTACGTACGGAACCCTAAAAAAATGCGAGTGGTACGCCAGTTTAAACATTGAATCGAAAACCGCTATATCGAAAGACGTTATCGCGAACACGCTGATGCGAAAAACGTGTTGACTGGTACGCTAGTATCAAAATCCAGTGTTGCGTTAATTCGTCTAGGAATCGAACTCACGACCCGATGAGACCCAGCAAGCCTCGTCTTCTCGCAATTTTTACGAAATAGCGTACGTCGAAACAGTGTCATTCGAATCTTCATATCACTCCCGTAACAGCCAGCTGCAGCAGCTGCGCTTCGTTACGTCTACCGTCATATCAAAGAAAATAATAGCTGCAACTGCACCTATGCAAACAAGCTCACAATTCATAGATACGAGTAGGTATATAAACAAAACAAATGACTGTTCATATTAAAATTATTTTCTTCTTCCTCTAGTGCAATAGCTATGATTGCCAGTTCGCGTAAACTGCAAGACACAACGTAGAAACGCGTGCTTCTCAAGCGAGATCACTCACTAATGTTCACCACAGAGCACTATATAATGATGTTCACAAACACAAACCGGTCTGTAAGGTGAAAACTAGCCGTTGGCGCATGGACGGTGATCTACCAAGTAGCGCACGAACAACAAGCCGTCACCTTACCGGGTGTCGTGCGTGCTCGCTCCTCTTGCTGCAGGCGCGTTGGCGACAAGCGGGTGGATTTACTACATGACATGAATTTATTACTAGTTATACCTATATACCTATATGATGAATTGATGACTCAAAATCCGTTGATAGTAATCAAAATTAATTTTATTAGCCAAAGCATCGATTTAAACATACAATGAAAGGAAACAATCAGTAAAGTAACTCTTGTGCAATGTGAATAAGATTCTGTTATAATTTTCTTTCTATTATTCATTAATTTGTTATTCAAGTATAGTATTAACAGTCTGGCCGTCGAGAAAATACGTTCAGTCCTGCTGACACTCAAGGAACCTATATCTACTAACTCACTTAATTAAAGCAAGCTAGTAATACTCATTCTCTTGACGGCACGACTGTAGATGTATTTAAAAGCACCAAACGCTCATGTGAAAATTTTATACATGATTATTATTTGGTTTGTCGGACTACACCACTAAACAAATCGTAAAGTATAAGGGAAAACAAGGCGACTGGTGCTACCACAGCCACCAGCCTGAACCCGGGCGTGGGGTCGCGGAAGTCATAGCACAGAGCATGGAAGCGCCGCCCTCGCTCCACGCACTTTGAGCCAGGTTCACCAATCTCGTAAATCGCTTCATTATTATCACATTGAGAGCCACTGTCTTGACCAAACGTATACTTAGTCACCAAACGAGCGATCAGTCCTACAGTTCCGTTAATGTTTACTTTCAAATTCTCTCGTATCCATTTTCTCTTATAAATCTTACCAAGAATGTCTGTATTCATAAATCTGGAGAAATTAACGCGGCTATTTATAGATTCAGTTTCAGTAGTGTCAAACTTATTCATTGGAGTCAAAAAAATACCAAGTCTTTCCAAGTAGCTTGCAGAAGTGATGTTCTCCTTGAAGGTACTCATAACTCCCTTATGAGCAGAGAAACCACAGTAGAATTTGGTGTCAATGTAGAATGGTGCACCAGGTGCAAAGTTACATACAACTCGTACATCTCCGTCTGGTTTTGTCCCATACGCACAACCTATTTTATTGGTTTCTGCCCATATTAACTGGGCGGTGTTATACGTGGCTGGCGTTATATGACCACACTCGACATCTGTCGTCGTAAGTGCTTTACCAGCTTTCCAAAACCACACGTAAATACAGCCAATAATAGGATCTATATAGCATTCATATTGCGGTATGCTGAAAAATTAAAGGTCCAATCAATTTCATCGAGATAATAATGTTAATCATATAATATAAAATCGATATCGAAAAGTACCTAAAATAAAGCATACCATTTTGAAGCCCTCTCAGTTTTGAAAGAATACGTGCAACAATGTTTTGCGAATTTGGTGCACTCAAGTTGTGTCACATAGTTTCCGTCAAGGGCAGAACAAGCTGCGGGACCTGGCAAGCACTGGTGAAGCCATGCCTCCGCCATACTTTCCAAGTCAAAGTCATATATTAATTGATTCATATCTGCAGCTTTAGGTAAATGTTTATATTTGTCTACTTCGCCAGTGGCAATGCGGTTTCGCATTGAATTAACAGTATTCACTAATCCTATCTGCTCAACCATGGTTGGAGTCGAAACTGTGTAACCTTTTTTGCATAACTTAGAATTAGTCTTATCCGAGAAGAGACACATAGTGTGATCGCCGTAACAAGGACCTGCAGCACACCACTTGTTCATAGTTTGAGACAGAGAGATATAATATAGAGGTCTGGAGGGCTGCCTTTGCTCTTCTTTGGTTTTTTCTATAACGTTCACTAAATTACCTAGATATATATGAAAAACTTGCGACGTCTGAAATCGTGCTAATTCACCGTATAGTATAGGTAGGTCCCAGCATGGACTATTTTCTCGAACATACCAAATGTCGCTGGCATTAGAAGGGAGAAAATATTCATCATTATCAATGATAGCACTTGAAGCAGGCATAACATTGTAAAAGTCGATTGGTAACTTCTCAGACTCATTTTCATCTGTAGTGGCATTTTTTTTAGTCACATTTTCGTTAAAATCAAATTCTGATTGTGCTGCGGTAGTTTTATTATAATCACGTAGCATTGGGTATGCTGTCCCTGCGGCATCATCATGGTATGCATAATCTTTAATAATATCTTCAAAAGACTTTAGTTTTGATATGTAATCAACGCCTTGTCGTAAATTGGCATTTGTATCGTATCCGATTTCTGCTTGCCTAGAATCAGTGTCAAAATCGTGTTGTCTTATAGGTGCCTTATTTTTAGAAGTTCTTTTCATCACTTGGTCTTCAATTTCGGAAAGTTGATCATAGCTTTCATAATTTAATTCGTTATTATTCTCAGTAGCGGTTTTTGAAGAATTGTTCGCATTTGTTCGTCTACCTGTTTGCAGTCCTACATTTTCAGGTGCTTTCGTATTTTTTATTTTATTTGCAAGTTCGGGTTCCTGTTTGCCAAAGTAGTAATCCACACTAACACTATAACAATCCACTATCATCCAAATAAATAAGACCCATGTTAATCTCATTGTGTCAATCGTTTCATTACATTATTATGAAATCGTGTTACATTAAAAATTAAACCTACTAGATTTTAGAAATTGTAATACTGGGTGGACTTTAAAACGTTGACCGCTGGGCAACCGAGCTCTGCTCGGGTGAATTTATAGAGAAACAAAATTTCCCAGATATGAGACAGCCAAATCGATTTTCAGCCCCGCCCCGTAAACCTCTATAAAGGGTGAAATTGAATTCATGGGCATCCTCTTAAGGGGTCATTGTACTCATCATTATGTGGGACCAACACTGAAATCGCTAAAAAAAATCAGCTGTTCCCTACATTTTGGAACAGCTGATTTTTGAGCTCCACAACTGCAATTCATCAGTGTCAGGTTGTATGTTGATTAAAAATATGATTTGCGACCGTAACCGTGCGTTTGCACTAGCGAAACATTTGCGATAAAACATGTTGAAATCTCTATTTTCTGTCAATGTTCCATACATTTTTTGACAGGAACTAGAGATTTCAACATGTTTTGTGGTCAATATGTCGCCAGTGCAAACGCACGGTAACAAATATGGATTTACAGAATTGTATTGCTGATTCTAATGTTTATAATTTTATTCTGTAAATTCATATTTGTTACGGTCGACAACCTGACACTGACATGCAAATTGCAAAAAACGTAAGAAAGTTTGAATTTCGCGGGTTACCTGTATCTTTGGCAAATATATGGGTACATACCCCGTGCTTTTGCAGTCAACAGCTGAGCAAACGGGCTTATTTATTTATGCGTAAAAGAAGTCGCCTGTTTGCAAAAAATGTATGGAGAGTGACAGGTTGCTGTCAAATTCTTAGACACACAATACTAGCGACATCTGAAGTGAGCAGTTCTTATCCCCATAGACAAAAAATGACACTTTTGAAAAAAAAAAGACATTTTTAGGCGATACCTATGTTATGTCAATTTGTCAATGTCATTGTTGGGATCAAATATTGTAGGTACTCTGTGGTTGGGAGTAAAAAGTACTCTGTACTGTATTCTCTTCTTCCATCCCGGGAAACTATTTCATTTTATTAAATTAAAATCCATGTTAATAACATTACGGAACGGTTATCGAGTAGGTATTAGATAGAGTGTTTATTGTTCTAATTTATTTGCACAACTAACATTAAAAGAACTCTTAAGTTTTGATCAAGAACCATGGAGGAAAGTAAGAAAGGTACCCAGACTGCGAGCGTTGAAGATCTTAAAATTAAGGGTAATGAATGTGTTAAAGAAGGGAAGTTTATTGAAGCTGTTTTACATTATACTCAAGCAATTAAGGTGGACCCTAATAACTACCTCTTATACAGCAACAGATCGTTTGCATTTCTTAAGTTGGATCAGCATTATCTCTCACTACAGGATGCTAATGAAACAGTTCGACTGCAACCGCAATGGGCTAAGGTAAGTTGCCGCTGTATAAGTTTTAATGTTTCACTTACTATCAAAAAGTGACAATTTTTCTTTTTATTCTAGGGATACTTCCGTCGTGCCGAGGTCGAAGCAGCCAGTGAACTTTACGATGAAGCTATAATATCATACACAAGGGCACTGCAGTTAGACCCTCACAATATTAAACTAATGGAGTCAATTAAAAGTATTACAGATATGCAGAAAAAGAAAATTAGAGGTAAGTAATCACACCAATTTTTTTAAGTACTTTGTTGACTTTACTGTATTGACACAAAGTACTTTAATATTCTAGCATCAGATTCAAGGTATAATATCAAAGATTTACAAGAACCGCTGTTGAATTTTCCAAACTTAATACTCTTTCAATATTGAAACTTACCTAATGTGCTCTAAAACTTGCAAGTGATAATAAATTGGTTGTTTCCAGACAGTCAGAATATAATATGGATATGCACTTGTGTGGGGTTAATTTTTGGAATTGGAATTGTGGTACTGGACTACAGTTTAACCACAAACCCTACATTATCGGTTAGTATGTCACCTAAATGAAGACCTGCAGCAGTGGGTTAGACAAAATTATATACCAAACCTTCATTTAATTAATTTCATTTCAATATTTGAAAAAAAAAAAATCTTTTGAGACCTGATTCACCAGTTATTTGTTAGACAAGAAGGTCATATAAAAAAAGGTTGTTTTTAACTTGAAAACTATTTTTAATTTTTTCAGCATCCCTTCAGCATGTTAGCATTTTCCTTAGCCTTGGCAGGAATGGGCTGGGCAATAGGAAAGAGTGTATCTCTGATGAGCTCTTGGAATGCTGGCAAATCTCTACAGCCCCCTGATGACTTAGGTATTACATTTAGATATACTTATTTCACCTCATAGCATTATATCTGCTGGACACCATGCCTCTCCCAAAACTGATAAGTTACCTATGTTGGAAGATCACAATGTAGTTCCAATTTAGAAATCAACATTTACTCTATTCATCACCCTAAAAAACTGCCTACTCATATATTATAGAATGTCATCATTATGCAGCAAATTTACCACTCATTTCCACTGATTTAATCATGTTTAACACACCAAGAGAGATAGGTAATCAGCCAAGACGTTAACATCTTTACACAATGTAGGTAAACCAGTAAACCTCATTATTTGTTTATCATACACTTTTTTTTTCACAATACTCTCCTACAAACATTGGCAAACATTTCATTACTGAGCACACACATCATGATTTGAAAAGGAGATGTACACTTATCTCTCTTGTTGAAATGTTAATTTTTTCATTAGTGGGTTGAAAGTACATAAGTCAAATAAATCGTGGAAGGCATGATTTGGAATTTAATTTATATATTTCACCTAGTTGATACCTGCCTAGCTATTTTAGCCAGACTATATTAATTGTAAACTGTGTTGATTGCAGGTGTAAATGAAAATTCAAATGAAAAAGATACAACAGTACCTGAGAAGAAAGCAAAGTACAGTAAGGCTCAAGCTAGACAAAGATATAAGCAAGGGAAACTTTAGTTATAAGAATCTTCCTTATATTTGATGATCCAATTTTTATAAAATTTATTAGATTGTAAGCATGTATCAGTGGCTTGGAGGGTGGAGGTGTTGTGTTGTTAAAGGTTCTGCTAGTCCAATAATAATAGATAGTCCTTGTTTGAAAGACTTGACAAAAAGACATTTTTAAACTACAAATTATTCATCAATAAATTGTTAAAATAACAATTAAGGTTTATAATAAAATATTTACCATTTCCTGAAAATTTAATCCATGTTTAGTATTTTTATATAGTTATGTTAGTTTTGTACTTAGAAAATATTTTGAATTTATGTTAAATACTGAAATATTTAAACAATCTGTTTACAATCAGTATCCCTATATTCTGGATGTTTTAAAAGAAAATATAATACGAAAATACATATTATTTTGTTTTAATCAAACATACATTTTTATTAGGTCAATTAAAACATAAAATAAAGGGGAAATACTTTATTGATCCTAGTGTAAAATGTATTTCGAAAATTCCAGAATACAATATATCCTTTGAATAAAATTCTTGGTCTCATACCTTATACTTAAAATAAGTTCAACATGTACGGGGGATAAAAAAATCTGTACAACAATAGGGTACCTACATTTACAATAAATGACTACCGTGGCAAAATTTACAGTGCATGTCTGACCTTAGAACATACTCCCTAAAGTTTGCTCTGAAGTACGCGGCTATTGGAAGAGACTTGTTATGTGGTGGTTTGATCAGTTATAATATGCAAGTGAGCTTGTTCTGTTGCGTCACAACATGCCAGTACTATGGCCGTTAGGATTTTAAAATATGTAAGTAATTCAAAATAAAAATTAAACTCCACCGAAAATATCTGATAAAACCATGGATATAACTCTTCATAAATTACATTTACACAGTACCAAGGCAAAATTATGCGACAGTGAATTAGGTACCATTCTTGGAATTGCACCTGTGTAATAACATAAGGTAGGTAACAAACAATGTATTACACATACTACTAATATTTATTGTATTGTAGAGTTGCACTTTGGTGTTTAAAATTACCGTCCTTTCTACAAAAGATATGTCAATCACTATCCGAGATTGCCTTCTTTCTTCGTTTAGCCTGTTTAGGTTTAACTATCTCTTCCTCCTGGAAAAGAAAAAAAAAATGTGTGTAATATCCATACAGTTTGTATATTCTTAACTTCCATAACAGTGCTGCACGCCCACCCCAAAGTAATTGGAATTAGGGCAGGTGGATTATTCTCATTCTCACAGTGTTTAAAAGGCATCGGTTTGGATTGTAGAGTAGACTGGCACCGCACGTCTGTGGTAACCTTGAGCTGGCCTAGCGTAGAGTACCACGAAAGAAGGCCCGTGGAAAATTGTGGAACTAGTTTTTTAATGCAATGACATAGACACTAGAGCGCCGCGTCAAAGGGACTTCAGTTGTGGCGCTGACAATAGTACGAAATTTCAATAGAATACGAGCCCAGCTTATAATGGTTTTGTTATCACACACATGCGGTCTACTGTACATAAATTATTTGCACCTCAAGCATTTCAAGGATATAAACATCGGAGAAGAATAATTTCTGAATGTAAATATAAATCCATTAATTTACTTTGCAAGTTTGCCTGCCAGTGATTCGTTTTTAATTAATTAACTAAAAATATTAACGTGTTTTAATTACCTCACTATCTTCATTAGATGAATGCAGATTCTGGTTAATTGGTAATGAATTCGAAACTAATTTCCTGGCTCGTCTTGATATAGGCAACTCGTCCTCCCACGCCAAAGCAAGTAAATCACTATATTGTCTCTGTAATGATAAAGAAATAACATTGTGAGTAGGTATAGAATAACAACCTTTTTGTCTTCATCAAAGGGCAAAGGAAAAGTTTGTGTACCCAAACGACCTATTACGTCACACATCGCATTTCTCATGCACGGTCCGCAGTCAATAACATAATGATGGATGGAACCACAGTTCTTTCGAGCCAAACTTGTTACCACTGCACTAACTCGCGTTGGTAAATACCTTCTTCATAATATAAATGTATTCAAAGAGACTTCATACTGGGTTTCATTGTTTAAAATCCCCAAAGGACCCACGAGTTTGAGCTAAACATGCTTTTAACAATACAGCTGTTGTGGCTTCGGAATGAGAACAACTCAAATTAAGTTTGAACAATGTTACGTAGATACCTACCTAATTAGTATCAGGACATACTACTGAGATAACCTAGATGTTAAAACGAGTTTACTTATCAGAATTTAATGGTGCAAATGTTTACTAATCCTACAGTCCGATTTGTCCTGTTTTAATAAAATATTGTTTCCAATTTTCCTTGTAATTTTATCCCCACACTGAATCATGATCCAGTATTTTCTTAAATTCATTCATGTGAATATTACGGTTTGGTGGTCAATTTCATGTCCAAACCCTACCTAACGACCTGCCACATCAGCACCCCAATTGCGTAGTAAGCACACTTTCAGACGGATTTAGAAATTATTTATAGCAGAACAAAACCACGCCTAATTCCCGAAGGGTTGAGCAGAGATGTACCTATAGTACTTACACGTACACCCACATTTTTCGCCCTTTAAACATGGGAAATATGGGGCTTAGTGGACAGAGTGGAATATATCATATATTTTTAGGGTTCCGTATGTCCGAATGAAAAAACGGAACCCTTAATAAATCTAAGACCTATACCTACTATCTGAAAAAAAAAACTGAAAATAGTTGTTACGTAGGCTTAGATTGTTTCCTTTGTGGCTAAGGAACTTTATGAACCCCACTAATATTATGAATGTAAAAGTTTGGATATTTGGCACACAAAATAGAACTTTCTGTGGGATGATTTCTGACGTCTACGCTGGCGAAGCCGCGGTAAACAGCGAAGTATAAAGGAACATTTAGAAACTATAGGTACACATAAGAAATAAGCTAGAACTTACCCTTAAACTATCACTACTATTCGACTGCGCTTGCTGAAGTGCTTTCTGCATACACTCCATATTAAAAATTGACATGTCGTTTTGTTCCACACAGCACACTCTCATTTGCTCCAAGTGGCCGAGTACCTGTTTAAATTATAACAATTAATTAGAATTGTTTAAAAAATATATATATATATATATATATTTGGGTACTTGTCTTGCTCAGTCGTACAATAGACGAAAAGCAAAAATAATGGTCCCAGTATTTTAGGCGGCAAGTCCATCAGTAAAGTTGGAAATTCTAGATCTGCTTAATTTTATGGTTTTATGGGAATGGCATTGAAACCTTATTTATCTAGAGGGCGAAGGTAGCAACCGGGGCCGTATTATTCATCTCATAGCCACCAATCCTCCGTTGCGAAAAGGGATTGAGCTATAAGTCTTGTGTAGCTGCATTTCCCTATCGTGCTGGACAAATAAATGGCCTTTAAGGGATCTCGCGCACTAAACGGCCACGACCACGACTTTTGGTCGCACCGACCAGGTCAACTATACATGGCTAGTTGGCCGTTGCGACCAAGTACACGATTCGTATCGGTTGCTATAGTTTACCTAGTCGCACCGACCAAAAGTCGTGGTCGTGGCCGCCAGTGCGTGAGATCGCTAACACGTCGTAATACGGGCCATAGTTGAATTGAGTGAAACATGTACCTAGGTAAGAATACTCATTTGGCACAATTTTCTTAAAACTAATGTTGACGTGAATCTTAAAAAAGAAAAGCACTGTGTTTTAGCTGCTCGTCATCCCATGCTTCGTCAAGTGTATAATTATATGCCTGTAGCAAACCTCCGCCGTGAAATTGAAGCAGCGAAAATGCGATGTGTTCCGTATAATATTAGTCGTTATTACGATATAAGTTGCAGATAATCGGAACCTCTTTTTCGATGCAGGCGAAGGAGTGCGACAAGTTTCAAAGACAACTAAAGTGAATGGGTCTCTGGTGATGAAGAGGTTTTCAGCTTGCTTTTGTGCATGTTCAAAAAGCAATTAAGGATATTGGTTTCTATTGAGGCTCATAGGCTAGCAACCAAATATTATCTTTAAAACTCACATGAGCCTGCAACATGTGGTTTTCTGCTTTGCAGTTCTAGTCATCCCGTTAGTGAAGTAGAGTATTAACATAAACATGAATTATGACGTAACTTACGATGAAGAAATATAATTATATTTAAAGTAAAAGAGAAGTTATAAAATATAATATTTACCAGTTCAGCAGAAGGCGGCGCGTTAGGCGGAATGCTATGTTTGCCCGGACGTTTTCTTTTGTTGGGACTGGTACCTGGATATCTTGTGCTTAAAAGAACTGAAAGTAAATCGCCAACTTTGTCCTCATAATCTTGGCACCAATACATTAAAGTTGATACAACAAAAGTATCTTCATCATCTACAGCTCGGCAGAATAACTGTCGTACTACATCGGCAGTGGGTTTTTCCTGTTTTAACATCAAAAGGACTGATGTCAGAGCTTCAGCATGTTCTTTATACATTAGCTTGGGTATGATAGGTAAAACATCCTCTACTGATATATCATGTGCCGTCAGAAGTTGCCAAAGGCAATATTGTTCGAACGTCTCCCAGCCTAAGCTCGTCGACAGCATTAATGTGATGTCATCTGACTTGAACATCATCAAAGTGCCCTGTAGGGTCAAGCAAACGAGTCGCTGTAGCTGACTCGCGTCCAATGTTGAAACAATAGCATGTAACAATCTTATGTGGTTCTGGGCCTGATCTTTAAATTCTCTGTACACATCAGGGATCAACCACACCAAAACATTTGCATCAATTTCTTGACATTTTTCGAAGTCGTCGGCTAAACTTTCAGCCAGCTTTATTTCTAAACAGCTACAATACTCTTTATATACATCTGCTTTGAATTTAACGTTTCTCCTTTTCGCTGCGTCGCGTTCACCGCGCCTTTCACGCTCATAACAAACTTTTAAATAAAACAGCAAACACAAACCCACAGTGCGAAGAGTGTTTTGAGCTTGAATTTCTTTAAATGTTTCTAATATAAGTTTGCGTTTGGGTTCATCATTGCTGGTAAGAAATGTAAACATGGAAAAGATTGGTGAATTAAGGGCCACTTCGATCTCGGCTGGGGTTGGCGTACGGCTTATTTTCAAGGGTGGAACATCTTGCACAGCTGCTGTAACTAGATCGGCAAGAGCAGTAGCCGTGGGCATCGGCGAGCTGCAGGCGTTGAACAGAGCAGTGGCTGCCGCGGCTGTGCGATCATCTAGTAATGTTTCCGCAAGAGGTCGTAACATCAATGGCATTGCAGCTGCTAATTCAGGTCGTTCCCGCGCACGAACTTCCGACAGGGGCAAATCGTCATCATCTGTGTCCTCTGCAATATTAGGAGTATTGTCCTCTTCATCATCAGAAAATGCAGGTTCGTCATGACCTCCTCTTGGTAAGTCATCAGTCCCTTCTTCACGAATTCCTGATACACCTTCACCATTGCCATTGGTGCAAAACTCTTTAAAAGTTTCTCTCACAGTTGTTCTTAGTTCACGGTCCAATTTTGGAGAGTCAAATAAGGGATGTAAATTTGGAAGCACTCTTTTCTCGATGATCTGTTGAAGTGAATTAAAAATGCCTTGCCTCACCTTCTCAGCAAACGATGGATAAAAGTTTGGAATGATTCGACATAGAAAATCCAGTAAAGTGGCAGTAACAGCAGGATGTGATCTCATTGAATGGTGCATCACAAGGATGGCAGGTTCTATGTTCATTATGTTATCTTTTTCAGAGTCATAAAACAACCAGTCATAGAAAAGTGCTAGTTTTGCATTTGATGCAGCTACATTTGAAGTACAAGTAGTAAGTAGCCATCCAATGACTGCCCACCGTGGAATGATATCTGAACACAGGAGTTCGTTAGTAGGGTGTATTACACCAACAATAAAGCGAATCATATCACTTCTAAGTGATTGAGACTCAGGAGTGGCCAGGTATTGCCTTTGAAACCATTCTTGATACTTCTTATGATGACCAAACCTAACTTGTGATGTCAGAAATACAAGTTTCCTCTCCATGTCTGGAGTAAGTCTTGACTGCAAGTATCTGCGAGATGTTCTTGTTTGTAAGAGTTGTAACACATTTGTAAAAGTGGGGCATAAAGTTTTGGGATTTAACAATATATCTTGCCATAGCTGATGAAACTCAGGAATACGAGCAACATTCTGCAGCAGTCTTATCAAATCTCGACCCAGAGTTAGCACATCTGTGAAGCGTTCTCTTATGAGAGTGATAACAAAATTGACTTCTTTCTGTCTCAAGCTTATCAGCTGTGGTATATTGTGATCTTCTATCAATCTCATGTATGTGTACACCACCATGCAAATAAGTACAGGAAACTTGTCTAGCCATGCCCGATTTTCAATATAAATATCTAAAAGAGATTCTACCAGTATTATGTTCTTGGGAGTAATATCTCCTCCAGATGCATAACGCATTAAATTCCAACAGACACTGTCTACGCCAGTTACTGCATTCCTTATCATTTCCTTTATCAACCATAGTAGCTGGTTGCGAGTAGTATCATGGAACTTCAAGTACCTCTCTAAGATCAAGTTGGATAGGTTATTGAGCACGCACGTCAGACCGTCCCGAGTGACCAGCGTCAGATCTCTGTAGCACTTGGTAGCATTGTGAGGTTCTGTGAGGATGGACATCAGCATTCCGAGAGACACGTCTTCATGATTCTTACATACGGCATTGTTGAGCGCGTCGTGAGCTTCCTTCTCGCTGCAGTCAGCTACTAGTGATTGGAAGTAGTTGTAAGCCCTCTCGTACCTCTGAAAATGATAAAATCTAATAAGATCACTGAAAGCATTCACAAAATTGAATTTCGCGCCACGCACACTGCAGCGCCACCACTACTAGTGTTAGAAAATACGATTGTACATGGCCGACTATATAGATATTCTTTGTTGAGAAACTGCGAAATTTTACACAGTACCTCCTCGACTTCGTCCTTGTTTTCTATGGCGGTGCACACAAATAGTCTAGGTGAAATAGATTTACTCTGCTCCATAATTTGTAGATTATTAAAACTACTTATTTTAATAAAAATTTAGCGCAGGTTGCCTCCTGCATGGCTATCGTAAGCGAAAAATATTTATGAAGCAATACAATCACAAACATGAATGTGTGCGTGTATATGTCACCGACCGTGAGGAGCAAACAAAAGTTAGAAAATGCCGACAGATAGCGCTTTAGTAGTTATTTGAGATGTCACCTAAAAAAATCTGAATTTTATGGTATAAATGTGAAACATTCGACTTATTATATCAAAGATACTGGCAACATTCAACGTAAATGGAGAAGGATCTCAAACCTGATTGGTTGGAAGAAGATATATCTGACGTTGCCCTTTTCTCTGATTGGCCACATCTATCATTTGCTCCAAAGTTGCCATTACATGCGACATGATTTCTACTATAGTATAAAGCAGATAACATACTTGTTACCTAAATCATGATCAAACTGCTGACAAGTACTATGCCAGTACCACATGCTTACTGAACCTCGACAAGTTCGACAACATCAAAAATTCAAACATCTGGATTACACGTTTGGCTTCGGTTGCGGTGGTGGCCTTGCAATCAATGCTTGCAAGTACTTGTTATCGATCCGGCCGATCTGATCGAGAATTGGTTTTTGAGCACAAAGTAAAGGAAGCTTACGGACGGATAGCGCTTGTGAGGCATCCACATGTTTGAGCGTTAGAGGTTTGAGATTTGCGCTAGTGCCAACGTGTGGAGCCGTCTTGTGAATAAAAGCTAATGCACAAAAACATCACGTATCGCACGATTGTAGGAGAGGAAAAATACAGTACCTGCACGCGACTCGCCAGTATGAACACCTCCATACAAGTTAGTTGGTAGGAGTAAGGCGTATTTATCGAGATTAGAAATAACAGATATTTAAAAATAGCAGATAGCAACTGTTCCTAATAATAAAACAAATCCTCAAGACTGTTACCGCGGCTGTTACTGTTAAAACTTCGGATACGATTTTCGACTTTAATTAAAAGAAATAAAGAAGATATTCGATTGAGATTTAAATACATATTTTCTGTACAAAAATAACAGATATTTGTATCTTTTATTTTTTTGTCACAGTAACAGTGATAACAGATATCGTGTTTAACCTGTTACAACCCATCTTTGGTTAGTTGCGGTTCGGTACAATAAAACAAGGAAGGAAAGTAAAGTTGGGTAGGTAAGGTAAGTAAACCATCCCACCCCCCCCCTTGCCGGAAACCCATAGTTATTCTTTAAACGATTTTTGAATATGACATAAATCTCATAGAAAATGTGGGTAAATTAAATTTTGAGGGAGCTGAAAGGAAGGAGAGGAAGAGGGCAAGTCCCCCCATCCTCAAGTTTACAGGAGACAGATTTCCAAGACAAGATCAAACGTCTCGAAGGTAGTATTGAAGTAAGGAGAAGGGGTCGGATCCAGGCAAAGCGGGGCTACTATTTCTGAATGGTTAAAAAAAAAAAACCATTCGAACCTAATCGAAGGGATGGCAGAGTTTTTGTTCGCTTACAAGTTCATAAGTTCGCTCTCTTGCATACGTAAAAACGTATTTTTTAAATAAACTTAACTTAAAAAGAAAATGGGTCTCCGGCAAAAAAAAATGTTTTGGAGGGTTCAGGAGATCCTCTAGAACCCCCAAATAATACACACACATTCTGTCTAGTGAGGCAGCACGTTTCTAAACCCAACCCCTTAGCTTAACGCGCGACCGGCGCAGTTCAAATTGTGACAGCGAGGACTCGAATGCGGTCATGCGGTGTTCACTTCAAACAATCAATTGTTAAAGGGGTGATAGACGTGCGAGAAAATACGCGTACTTATAGCTCGGCGAGCTTACTCGCCCGTCTGTCATCGCCGCGAGTCACGAGTACGAGCCGCGAGCCAGTTTGACAATGAAATTTTGAGTAAGACCGACCTACCGACCTCACCGACCAACGGCGAGCCGAGTAAGGTCGCGAAGTTAAAGACCACGTACTTTAAGTACGCAGTACGCACGTCTATAATAATACACAGAGCATAAAGAATGCGCAAAGGACGCAAGACAGACGCGTCTCCATAACCGTGCGTTTGCACTGGCGAAACATTACAACAAAACATGTTTAAATCCCTAGTTCCTGTCAAAAATTGTATGGAACATTGACAGGAGATAGAGATTTCAACATGTTTTGTCGCAAATGTTTCGCCAGTGCCAACGCACGGTAATAGTTGTCGTTCCACACAAGATAGATTTGCCTCAGCTCCAGCCTCTCCTGGTTCCGCTTTGATTGTAAACAAATAGTCGATTATTCTGTTTATTGGCAACATTTTTGAGTTGAGTCATGGTGATTTTTTTTTTGCGTGCTTTGCCGCCATTTTGTAAGCAAGTTAGTGAATGTGATTTTCCGTCATCAATTTATTTAGTGTATATAACATTTTGATCAATAAAATTGTGTCGGTTGTAATTTGGTCAGATATTATTGGTGGAGTTCTGGTAAGTTAGAATAACTGACAAGTTACATGAATATAATCGATTTTTTTTATTAGACCTGCAACGATGTGCCGGCGTTTATTAGGTACGCTCGCTCACTTTAATTGCATTATATAATTAATCCTTATCAGGTGTGACCTGCAATGGATAATCAGCGAGAAAAAGAGCGTGACCGGTCGAGACGCGGCGACCGGCCATCCAGATTTTCTGACGCAACCAGGGACCGCTCTAACGACCGCGAGCGTCCTGAAGGGAAAAGATTATTTGTATCCAACATTCCGTATGAGTTCCGATGGACGGAGTTGAAAGATTTATTTAAAGAAAAGGTATGCTATCGTTATCATCTTGACATGGTTGTTTGTACACAACAATCTTTCTAATTTTGATGTTCACTGTGTAGGTTGGAGATGTGGCGTATGTTGAGCTATTCAATGATGAGAATGGCAAACCCAGGGGATGTGGTGTTGTTGAGTTTACAAACTCAGAGGCAATGAAGAAAGCCCTTTTTGTCATGCACCGATATGAGTTGAATGGACGGAAACTTGTGTTGAAGGAAGAAACAGGTAGTTTTGCCTTACTAACCTTTGTTTTACTCTGTTTGTTTTCATGGACATAATAACAAGCTTGTTTAACCCCAGTTTCAGGGAATGATAGGAACAGGCTAAACTCGTCAAGGTCAGGAGGTGGCGGCGGAGGCGGCGGCGGTGGCGGCCGAAACAATCGAGATGATAAGGAGTAAGTACATTTATTTATATACATTTCTGTTTAAGCAATCGTTTTTATTGCCAATATTACATAGCAACATAAACTTACAGCCAGATCATAATATCATGCTCATGGTACTTAAAATTTGCCAAATAATGGTGACCAGGTTATAATGAACCTAACTTAGAACAGAATGTCATTCTTTTTTTGTAATGTGCGTTAATTTGTGCAGAATAAACAATTTTCCTTTCTTTCTTTCTAACCTTGGTCAAATTTTAATGTCATTGGAATGAATTACACAAATTAATTTAATAGGTCAAAAGCTCAAAAAATCACAGATTTGAAACATGTTCATTGTTATTTTACCTTTATTTGCATTATGTTATCCTTTTCTAACAATAGGTATTGTGCTATTTGTAAGTAATTTCAGTTGGGGTATCAATAAACCAAGGGAACCGGAGAATTACAATACTTACGGTCTTAGCCTCCAGTTCCTCGAGTCCATCAATGTACAACCACCATTAGTCAAAAAAGTGTTTGTTGCTAATGTAAGTGATAAAAATTCATTATAATTATTTATTAAACTAGCATTTTCATGCTAGCAAACGTTAGCATAAATTTTATAACAATTAAATTATGTTACATACAATATCTCTTTCCACGAGATTCCATTTTGAGAATTTTTCTAAAATCACAACTAAAAACTGTAAGAAAAATTTTAAACCATGATTAATTTTCAGCTTGATTACAAAGCAGACAGGACTAAAATAAAGGAGGTGTTCAAAATGGCTGGCAAAGTGCGTAACATTGATCTGGCTGTAGATAAAGATGGCAACAGCAGAGGATTCGCTGTGATTGAATATGATCATCCTGTTGAAGCCGTTCAAGTAAGCTATTTATATTTCACTAGCTTCCGCCCGCGGCCTCGCCTGCGTGGTATATCCATAAAAAGTAGCCTATGTCCTTCCCCGGGATGCCATCTATCTCCATGCCAAATTTTATTGAAATTGGTTTAGGCGTGATAAGGTAACATACAGACAGACAGACAGAGTTACTTTCGAATTTATATTTTTTTATTTTTTTTATAGCCTATTGTGTGTCCCACTTCTGGGCAAAGGCCTCCCCTTTTTCCTTCCAAAGCTCTCTATTTTGTGCGATTTCTGGCCATGTTGGCCCCGCAAACATTATTAGATCTTCACACCACCTTCGCCGCGGTCTACCTCGACGGCGATGTCCTCGACGTGGCCAGCCCACTCCCACTTCAGCCTAGCTGTTTTTTCTCCAACATCTACTACTTGAGTTATGGAGCGCAGGGTGGTGTTCCTAACGCGCTCTGTTCGCTTGACACCTAATATGCTGCGCTCCATTGCCCGCTGGCAAATCTTGAGTTTGGACTTCTGTTGTTCAGTAAGTGACCAACTTGGTGCACCATTGGTTAGGACAAGCAGGATGCACATATCAATGAGTTTTCTTTTCAAGGATATGGGGAGATTTCCTTTCATATGTTCTTTATAATATTAGTATGGATTAATGATTGAAGAAGCTATTGATAAGATTTAAGTTAATAATCAGACCCAATTAAATGCCATTTCTTCATTCACAGGCTATTTCAATGTTTGACAAACAAATGCTGTATGACAGGAGAATGACAGTACGCATGGACAGGGGTGTAACAGATAAGGGTGAAGTAAGACTTCCTGAAGGTCTTAAGAGCATTGGTCTTGGTCTGGGACCAAATGGAGAACCCCTGAGGGACGTTGCAAGGAATCTACCACCTCAGACCCCTGCTGCAACTAACTTGAGTCTTGGAAATACTGGCACAGCTTTAGGTGCTGGAGTTTTGGGGGCAGTACCATCTGCTGGTGTGACCCTGAATGGTCTTGGTGCAGGTCTATCAGCAAACCAACTGAATACCAATTCTGCTCTAGGGGGAAATCTCGGGCTTCAGGTAAGGGGAACTATTAATTTATCTAAGTCAGTAATTGATCAGGTTTTCAGATATAGTTTTTCCAGTCTGAAATGACGCGCCCAACACGCATTTACGTACAAGCCGCGGCGCCGTGTACGTAAAATCACTTTCATAGCAAAGATTTAAATCATACGTCTGTTTTCAGGCCCTGAGTCTGACAGGATTGGGAGCTCTTCAGAATCAGTTGCTACAACAAGGGTTAACTGCTAATGACTTGGCAACAGTGCTTAGTGCTCAAGCCAATGTGAACTCAAATAATTTGGGTCTTGGTAATCAAGATTTGAGCTCTGGCTTAAATCTAAACAACTCTGGTTTGTCCAACAGTGTGATGGGAAATAATTCACTCAGCTCTGGACCACTCTCAGGTTAGTGTTGTAGTAGAAATGTCACTTTAATTTATAATAATGTGTAGCCGTGGGCCACATAAATTCTCTTGTCACAAAAATCTATCAGCGGGTGAGCACGGCTTTGTGACATTATGAAATGTGACTCGACCCAAGTCACAGTAGGCCGTGCTCGCCCCCGTGGTTTGGACTTGTCAGAAACAATATCACGTCAGAACACGAGACAATCGATTTAGCTACAATTTCGTCATAATGTTCTTGTAATTTTTTTTTACGTTTAGGCGCTGGTCGACAAATGGGAGGTGTCACAGTGTCTGCGCAATACGGACGGGACCCTGGCGTGCAACAGTCGAACCGGGAGAAGACATCCGACATGGTTATCATTACTAATGTAAGTATAATCACATCACTAATCTTATCTCAACATTTTCGATTGACATATTTTCTGATATCTTGACAGTAGTATTCATTGATTTCAATCCCTATCACTAGTTTCTATTAACGTTGTTTGTACAAATCTTTGTCCTTGTGACGTCATATAATAATTGATTGTACCTTAAATATTATTATTATTGAAGTTACTACTTATATTAGTAACAAGAGTAAATTGAGGTCAAATGATGTTTGTTATAGCTACCGCCGACCGTGACTTGGCAGTTGATTCGCGAGAAGTTTAGCGAATGCGGCGATGTCAAGTTCGCTGAAATGACCGCGCCAGACACTGCCGTGGTGCGCTTCCATAAGGAATGGGATGCCGAAAGGGCAATAAGTATCCTTTTTACAATGAGACTTAGAATTAATCATGTGTCGCACTATTATTTTTTCATTGCAGCATTTAATTTAAAAGGTATGCATGCAATAAATCAAAATATAACTATGGAACCCAAAAAGTACTGGAAAAGAGCTAAATGTTAATCCACAGAGTTTTTCAGTTTACTTTAATGAATAATACTACTGCTTTGTAATAGATTTCCTTAGCACAATAATCAGAAATGTTCGACCGCACCCGCATTGATGGCAGGACAATAGATGTTCGCTTCTTCTAGCATTCGGCAGAAGGAGAGTGAGTGCTTTGACTAATGATACTGTTTTTGATGCATTATATTTTCCTTGCGTTGTTTTTTTTTTATTCCAGAGAAAACTGAAACCCTTGCTTCTAGGAATACTCTTTGCAATTTCCCATCTTAACTCTCGTAAATGTTAGACTCGTGCCTTCGGGAAAATAGTCAATGAGTAGATTTTTCTAACACGGCCCAGATTTTCCGCGCTTACATTGTGTGTTTCTACTTCTTTTCCCATTTATGGGTGCGTAAGATCTTAGTGTATATTATCCTTAGCCTTCTACAATTTTATGTACCGTATTGACTGTTGTCAGATGAAAAAATATACTTAGTTTTGTGTGCATTTGATGATGTGTCATTTATCTGCTGTCGGGTTCCATCAATAGCAATAAGCATGTTTTTTCCTGCTAATGTCGTTCGTCCGGCCTGCACATTTGTCCTACCTAGGAGATGGATATGTGGATACCTGCTCCCCGTCTTTACTTGTCTTGAAATTCTAAAAATACATTATCGAGGAAACTGCTGAAAAATCTACTCATCGTAATAAATTGGCGTCTATAAGTTGCAATTGAATGGAGATGAATGTCTCGGAAAGACATCTAAATATTGTAATTTTTGTGATTTCAGGGAAGTTTTGAAGTCGGTCTGATTTGGGGTTTGTATACACTCTGCTGCCTGGATAAAGGAATGATTTCCCATCTTCGTCTTGAATTGTGTTTGGTGATGTGTTCTCAAAACTTTGTCTCGTTTGACGTTTAATTATCGATAAAACACTTGTATTTTAGGTTAAGTTAATGTAAGCGTCTGAATGTTTTATGTAGCCCTAATTATTAAAGCTTAATAAATTTCATTTGAGGAAAAAAAAAATCTATTGTTATGATATGCTCCGCTTTTTTCGACTGATCCATTAATAATTCTATGGATTTGAAACGTTGATATTAAATTCAGTTCCTTGTTAATATTTACACAATTTACGTCTCATGCTATTTCGAGGTGTCATGCAAATAGTGTCATTGTGAAACTGGTGATGTCGCTAAGTGTGTATCTAAACAAACGCAAAACTTGTTGAGGCGACTGTCTGTTTCTGGAATAGTGAAGTAATTAGGTAAATTTCACGTCAAAGTCACAACTTGGCAATAGGGTTCTGCCAGACACGGCGTGATAGTTATGAAATGGCAGAAGACCTGGCGGAGTGGTGAATACTCGACTTTAATTTCTAAAACTACAAGGTACTTAAAAGTGTTGAAAAATCTTGCAGCATCGGCAAACAACGGAGCCTGTATTTTTGAATTGCTTTTGATTTTCAAATTCCATTGCCAGTTGAAACTTACATACTATTTTGTTGTTGAGAATGAATAACGTATTTTTTTTTATTTGGTAAATATTTTTGACTATTTTATTACTAGGCACGTGTTTACAGTGACCAAGTTCTGGTAATAAAACTTACCGTAACACAGTTTTACTGTGCACTATTTTAGAATTTGAATTCGGCCGACATTTGCTTGTGCCACACTCGTTAGTTGGTTATGTGTAACGAGACGTAATATTTCATCATTATGCCAAAAATAGCTGAATGAGCTCTGACTTCTGTTTGGTTGCAATAATTGTAATTTACTCACTATTTTATCTCTCGACCAGTGATTGTTAAAATTGGAATCGTAGACATGTAGCTATCCTTGTGTTTACTTCGCAATAAGTAGCAAAACATTGCACATTGAGCTGTCTCATTCAACATGAAAAGTTTTCGAAGATTGCAAAAGTTGGGTCTGTGATGCGTCGCAGTTACTATGAAATACGTCTTCAGACTTCTTCGACTCGAATGGTAAGTTTTCTGTCATCGAACTTGGAATTTTGCTATTTGTTTCGGGTGTGCATGGGGTTTTATAGAACTGTCATACTTAGAAAAATGTCCATACTTGAATCACTCTGCAAGAGAGGTTTACATCGGAGCCGGTTTCCAAAATTTTAATACGAAAGCCCTTTTACATGTCATGGCGTATCCAGCGTTTCAAGGAGCGACTTTTGAACACTCAGTACTGTTGGTTATCAGTGAACTTGGCAAGGAGATTGGTTTGGTCGGTCCGTGTACTGTCCGCTGCCCCATGCGTTTGTATCCTCTACATTAGCGGACGTAATGTAATAGACTTACGATTTGTGACTTGTATTTGGATGTAGATACTGCGTTATTTCTATTAGAAGGTTTCGTGATTCATGCCATGTTGGATAACTAGTTGAAGTTTGGATTTTTTCGTAAATCCCTTTTTTAACTCGAACGTGTAACATTGAAACGTGTTTGGTTTAATAAAAATCTATTGCAGGATACAACCTAAGTTATGACGACTCAGTCAATGTTGCTAACATGGAAAGATGATAAAAGCGCAGAAAGCGACTTCGCCATCCATTGAGCTGACAGCAATGCAGGTAGATTACTTTCTGTATGAATTTATTTTTGTTGTTGATCTGACCCCTAATTAACTAATTTCTCAGAGAACCTTTTGTACTAAGTGGGGACGACGATAGAGCGATAGTGGGCGCGCCGGCGAAGACGTCGGTATTAAATTAGCTAGGGAAACTCCGCAGACGCGATGGGTATCGATATGTTAACATGATACACCAAAAAATAAATAAGTATGTGATGAGTTTTTGTTTACACAAATCGAAACACGATATAACAATAGAAAACAGATTTTGCTCAACTCATACTTCAAGGAACAACACTAGCAGCGATCGTTGACCCCCCAAAAAAAACTTTTTAATTTTATTGCTTGCTGATTTAATGTGACCTTGTATAACATACTATTCGTTCAAACACTGCCACCGCCACCAGTAATCGTGTATCGCGTCTCATTGAGTTAAAAGTATTTGTGTTTTCCGACTTGCAGATGGCACATGTGCTGTATGGTCCTTCAAGGCGGAAAGGGTAGTAAAAAACAGGCGATGACATCACGTGGTGGCGCTTCAAACGAAGAGGTATAAAATAGGCATTAGGTCTAGTCGGTGTCCTATCGATTTTAATTTTAATATATCGATTTTGTTTTTTGTTTAATTCTCATTATTTTTGTTACAGGTATATTATAGTCTCTTACGGTACCGTTTTTAGCACACAAGTGATAAATGTAATAAAAGTCTTATGTAAAGAGAAATTAAATAAATCGTATTTGATTCACATTTGTTTTTTATTGTTAGACATCCTTGGTAATTTTGACCTTTTGTACCTCCGCCAGATACCTTTTGCAATTTGCATTATCTCGTAGATAGGGATCCTTAGTGCTGTTAACATTAACTCCATTATTGAAATGACTGATGTGCCGATACAAAGGTTAACGACACCTCCACTTCGCACTGTAATAAAAATCTTGGTCATGCTTGTGCTTAGATAAACATAGAATTTAAAAGTTGATAATATAATCTACGCGATTTATTCCCTTTATGTCGAGTCCCGTTATGTCGAGCCTGGAAGTCTATTGTTCTCCAAAGTATTGATATTTTACGCTTTCTATTACCTTCATGTCGAGTTCGGTGAACAGGTACAGTCAACAACAGGTACAGGTCGACTGATGGTACTGTGATTTTCTGCAAGGTTTGCGAAAAGCGAATACCTTCATCAAAAAAATACCAAAGCGATCAAAAAACTATACTACTAAACTAATACTAATAAACGTAAATTCTAATTGTGAATGTTTTTTGATTATGCATATTTTATGCATATTTTACCCGTTTTTTAGTGCATATTTTGGCATTTTGAAAGTGCATATAATCCGATGTCTAATCATCACGTATATACACGTATATAAATAATTCTGCTAAAAAATAACTTTCTTAATCTAAATAAATCACAGTATAATCATCACTATTGTTGCAAATGTTAAACAGCATAGTTTTACAGTAAAAAATAATTCTTCTTGTAAAAGTAACTTTCTTAATCTAAATAAATCACAGTATAATCATCACTATTGTTGCAAAAGTTAAACAGCATAGTTTTACAGTCAAAAATAATTCTTCTTGTAAAAGTAACTTTCTTAATCTAAATAAATCACAGTTTATTCACCACTATTAGTGAAAATGTAAAAAAAAAAGATATAGCTTTATAATAAGTAAATAATTCTTTTAAATTAGCGTTATTGATTTACTTTATGTTTTAAAAGATAGGTACTTTTTCATAATGCACATAATTTCGAATATTAAAAAATATACACTGATATTATTACATAATTTGATAGGTAGTTAATAAAAAATATAATAGTAGGTACATAGTACTGTATGGTTAAAGTTATTAGTTGTTTTTAAATTCTTTTTTGTGTAAAAATTGATTCTAAATTATGTGCATGTATACATTTAATTGGACGTGACTGTACTTCTAAAATATGATATTATTAAACTCGACATAAAGGTAATAAAAGCGTGCTAAATAAACTCGACATAAAGGGAATAGAAACGGGGCAGAAAACTAAGCTCGACATAGGGGTAATAGAAGCGAGACAAGGTTTTCGGCTCGACATAACGGGACTCGACATAAAGGGAATAAATCATCTACGCCTATATTTTTTACACATGACAATACCTAATTTTAATCTACGAAAATCTCAAAGATAGCTACTGCTGTGTCTGGGCACTGGTTATACAGCGTGCTGCTTTAACGGTGACATTAATTTAACACACGTACACGATTTCGCGTATTCGTTTTATGAAAATATTTGAATTTCATTAAACGTTATTATTTATTGATTTATTTACATTTTTCTAAATTACCATCTTGGAGCAACCTGTACTTAAAGAACTGTGGCGAAGAGGTCATTTGCCGGGGTCACGGATCATAAGTAGCCGAATTGAAGGAATGCCGCGCAATTTATTAGAAATTATGCCGTCAAAGGATCGTACCGATAGAACGTAAGCCAGCTGGCTTTTACACAGAGTGATCTCAATTTTGGTCATGTTTTTATTACCTACCTACTTACTTTGTTTGAAAATTAAAATTTTTCAGTTTACGAATTATTTTATTTTATTATATTTTTTATGATTACTGGCCACTAGCCCTACCCGTGTGTTAAAATAATGTCGCCATTGTAGCGGCACGTTGTACATACTTACAGAAAAGGTCATAAAAGCTGAATATAATTTCCCTCATGACTCGCACTTTGGGAAACGCAGATACGCTGACTCTCAGTCGGTTCATGTTCACCTGAGGCAAGAACGTCTCATGGTCGTTCTTAAACACGTCTTCTTCGCAGTTACCCAAGCATCCACAATCACGGAAAGATCTTGGCAAGTCATCGGTATTGTCGAATTTTCCAACAGTTTCATTATCAATGGACAGTTTCAATATTTCTCTCTTGTATTCAAGAACACACTCCAGTTCAGCTAAGTTACATATTTTTTCGTGATCTGAAATCGCATAATACGGTATTATGTTTACCACATTAGTATTGAATAAATAAATATGAAATCCTTTACTAGTGCGAGCACTGAAACAAGACTGTCTTGATTTTACACATATGCATAGAGAAACAGTATATCAGTATATCAAGAAAACCAGTAAAAAAATTAATGTTACTAAACTCGCGACAATAGAAGTCTGTTTTGACAGCTATAAAAATGCTTTGTGTAGCGATGAAAAAAAAATGGTTTCTTATAAACTGATTCTCGAGACATATCGATTGACCATACTAAGAGAGTTTGTAATCGACGACTTATCTACATTGCTTAAAACTGATTTTCAAGGCTTAACGTTTTATTACTCGTACGAGAACGAAACGTCAAAACGGACTTCTTAGATTGTCGCGAGTTTAGGGGTAGGTACTCACTCAAGTAGGTACTTTTACTGTACTCGTGCGGCGCGGTAGGCGCAGTGGCCGAGCCATTGGCTGCTGTTTCTCACGGGTTCGATTCCCGAATGAAAATATAGGTATTTTTATAGCCTACAGATACGTTTCCGGGTTTTGAACAGTATTATAGGTATTTTATTGGCTTACCCAGAGGCTTATAAATATGCGGTATGCAACCGCACAGTTTGAATATCATTCTAATTCTGCAGTCCAACAAGCAACGATTGTACGAGTAAATCGGGTATCTCTTACTAGTTGTTTCGTTGGTAAATCTGCAATGATCAATAGGTATTTTTAATTGGGTAGGTATCAGTATAGGTTTCGATAAGTCATAATAACCATTTCTTTTGGCTTTGCCGTAGTCGGGTTTTAATGTAGAAACAAGTAGGTAGGTACTTAAATAAGCAACTCGATCAACACAAACTCGACTCGAGCGGCTCGTCTACCTATTCGTACATTTCGTACAATCACGACATCACCCTTACCTGCACTTCCGAAGATGCAAAGGAATGTACTTGAGATCCTCTGAAGCTCGAGTGCTCGTAATTTGCACTCCAAAAGACAAGAACCCTTCAGTTTCGAAAGTTAACGCTGGCGTCCCGCTCAGAATCACTTCGTCGGGGCTCAGAGTATAAACCTGCAATTTTAAAATGTGCAGTAGGTACCTACGAGTCCTACGACCCACCTAGACCTCTCTTTTGTGGTATTTTGATAACTCTTGAATTCGTTGGGATTCAAGTTGCCGGACCGGTACCTATTGTGTTACTATTTTAAGACGTCAATTAAAGGGTTTCGGAAATCAATAGTCAATTAAAGCGTAAACCATTAGTGGGAGATTCTATTACCCCATTATAGCTGGTAGGTACCTATGAACATAGCTATGCTAAGCAACAACTTTTAACAGAGTGCAGGTCTAGGACCAAGTAAGTTGTCATATCCAATGAATGTTTCAGTGTGTGAATTTATTCCCCCCGCTACACAAACAATATAATTTTATTATGATTTCAACATTCTGCAGAACACTGCTAGATAAGATACAGATTATGAACAAATGTCCATGGGTTAGTTTCGCGAACGAAAAATATCGCGAAATTAACGTGGCAATTTTCAAGCGCGCGCGCGTAATCTACTGCGATTGGCTGTTCATAAATCATTCAACCAACCACAGCACTTTAAAGCGCGCTTGACACTTTGTCACTTATGTATTGCGACAATTTTCGTTAGAGAAACTGGGCCTATGTCCATAACTCACCCTATAGACCTTGGCGTAGTTAACTAACTGCACAAAAAAGTCAATGTCGTGCACGGAGAGCTCAATGTTGTTTTTGGCGTATGCCACACTGCTGTCACTCCATTTGCTGCAATACAAAACGAGAATGTTACCTAATGGAACACGGTTCGCGTGGTGCTTCGTCATGTAAATGTAAGTGCATTGCCTACAAATGAAAAAGCTGTTGGGACGCGAATGATAAAATTGGATTCGGTTTACGGTTGGTTAGATTTCGTAGATTAGGTACTTACCTAATCCGAATTTTCGATGATAGAAAATAAATCTGCCTATCTTTTTCCCAACATTTTGTTGGGGTTGGCTTCCAATCTAACCGGATGCAGCTGAATACCAGTATTTTACATGGAGCGACTTTACTATCTGACCTCCACAACCCAGTAACTGGGTCACTGGGTAATACGATTCCCCTTGGTAAGACTGGTTGTCAGACTTTCGGGCTTCTGACGACCCGGAACGACTGTCAAAGATCCTCGAATACCTAACAGCCGGGACCAACGGCTAATGTGCTTTCCGAGGCACGGAGAAGTCTCGTTATGTAAAAATGGTCACCCATCTACGGACCAAGCGTAGCTTAACCTGATGGATCGACCCGTGCGGCTATTATTACCTAGCCACGAGCTCCTCTGCCTTTTTATGTTTATTTGACAAATCTTAAACAGTATCATTAAAATTATGTACATTAAAATTATGTAAAGGAAAAAAAAACCGCCAAGCGGTTGGTCAATGTCAAAAACATTGAGCTTTTCTCTTAACCATCAGAAACGTAACGTAGTTATTAGTAGTCGGTTGGGTTAGTTTGTAAGTTTTTCACTAACATAGTTTCTAAGTCTCTGTTACTAATACTATATGGATTGTATGTTTTTTATGTGTGATCCGCAATAAATGAATTATATATCAGAAAAATGAATGCCTAAGTTCCTACCTACTTACAACTCTCCGATTTTATTTGCGAGTTTTGGGATGCTTTTGCTATGACGATGGCATATGCGGATAGTTTGTAATTGAATCTAGTGAATCTACCCATAGATACCTACGGTAAGGGACAACATTTATTGTTTGAGACGGATCTCTATTTAGTGTGTTTCTAGAGACGGGTCTGGGTCAGACATGGGTTTTACGAGGCTGGATTGATTCGGCACGGGAGCAAGGGGTAAAACGGATCATCAAGCTTTAAACATAGTTAGGTAAACATAACTGGAAGTAGAAAACGCTGAATTAAGTTATGGCAAGAATTACCTATAGGTAATTAAACGTCCCATTAATTTATCCGGCAGTTTTTAAATCTACTGTACAATAAGGGTCTTTGGTAAGTGGTGGATTATATGCTTACGTGGGATCGTCGAGTATCGCAACGTTCGAGTTTAAAATGTGGCACATTCCCATCTCAGTCATAGTAGTGTCCACAGATATGGGCCATTTTATCAGAGTTGTCAATGATTGGTTGTTAAATTTCATGAACAAATCTGCTGCGATTGTCGCGTAGTCTTCAGGGTTTATAAGCTTTAAAACAAAAAACAACATAGGCAATTAGTAGAATTAGTAGATACATAGCTATTTTCAATTATGAATCAAACCGTCTAGGGAGAAAAGAGAGATTTATCTACGGGTGGGATAAATGGTAAAATAAAAAATAGAAAATAGAAATAGAAATAGAAAATTGTTTATTGTCCAGGTAATACAGTCAGCAGGTTTACAGGCTATACAATATTACCTATAAGCAAAATTTACAAGGTTACAATTATTTAGCAGGTTTGCAGATTACAATATTACCTATAGCTAGGTTACACAGATTGTTTAACAGTGAGCCCCAAACTAGACAGTTAGTCTGTATCTTGGGGCTCGGAATAATAATAAATAATAAATAATAAAAATACCTTTAATACTTCAGGAGGAGGTAGATCCAGAACATTCAATGCTTCCAAAGACGTTGATATAATCGCAGAGTAGTATGACTCCAAGTTATAACCAGTCCTGTTGAGAGTATCACTGAAAAACACATTTTTTCTGTATACAGTGTAGGTATGTATGACAGTAACAATATACCTTTCTATATCACTATTACCTATAATAAAAATGAAATGTTGTTCGTTGTTAAGCGCATAGGTATGTAACTCCAGAACGGTTGAACCGAATTGGCATTATTATTGTTTTTAATAAATGTTCTTACGAAAATTGAATAGAAAAATTGGAAAGTTTTCCGGAAAATCTTCAAATCCGGGAAAAACTGAACGTCTTTATTTGTATGAATTATTGAGGACAGGACAACGTCAGTCGGGTCAGAAAGTTGTTATTAAAACATAGGTACCTACTTGACATAATAAGTAAACATTTCATCGTCAATTTTAGTCACGGGACACAGTACAATCGCTGGGTAGGACACGTTCCAGTTCAAGTAGTCTTTTTCTACACTGTTCACTATTGGTTGCTCCTGGAAACAAAATGTGTTACAGTAAAATGATCTTTATAACAATGGGGATAAAAGTGCCTTCCTATGGCACTTGTCCCAACTCCGCGTCGCGCTGAGGAAACGACTATTTTCTCGGTCAATTAACGTACAAAAGATTGTAGGTCCCGCCCGTGTAAATAAAAGAGATACATAATATATTATTAGTTGATTACCGACTGTTCACACGACCGCCACGCCGCTAGCGAGTATACTCATCGTTTGTCGCAGCGACAAGAGCTATAAAAGAGAGTACTCGCTCAGTGACGCTCGCTTCACTTGGCGAGCGAGCAGAACACTCGCTGATAGACTCACGCTCGGTACATACGCACGCATACCTACAGTAAGTAATCGCCCGTCGCCGTAGCGCACTCACTGCTCGTTGCTCGACCACTCGTTTTTAATTGCTAGCTCTATTCGCTTTTCGATAATCGCCGATGGTGGTGGGACAGAAGCCCAAAGTACGTGGGCGTTGATATGGTGCATTGATCTTTTAGAAAAACTTCGGTTGTGTAGACTTTAGAGTATCGAACTTACTTGGGCAAACACTATTTTTTTATACTGTGATGTGCCATATTAAGGCCTGCAGATAATATGTAGGGCATTAATATGTACGGAACCAATACATAAGGCCTTAATGTGGCACATCGAGCTTTTCTAAAACTCCAATGAAAATTAAGTTACTACTATAAAGTATGTCTACTTACCACAAGTCTGGTATATTGAGCAGACAAGAGGACGAAAATTATAGCGCAGGATATGCCAAAGCATGTCGCCCAAAATATTCTGAAATCCATACAAAAATGCCGCTTGAAATGAAAGCAAAGAAAGAAGAAATATATATTTTTTTTAAAGGTTGTGCCCGCGACTTCGTTCACTTGGAAGTCGTAAGACACCAGAATATACTACAATTTATTTTAAGCTGACTATGCTATTTAGAAATAAGTAGTGGGATGAGAACTTGTTTGATAAATGCACCTCGACGATAGTACCGTGACCGGTTCAATTATCAGAGGCCTTAGTGCGAGTTTCTTTTAACTATCTTCACTTTACCTACGCATCGACCGCTTTCGGCGCCAATCGGACCGTCGAACGCGGTCGTTGCGTAAATTGAAGATAGTTAAAAGAAACTCGCACTAAGGCCTCTGCTGGTCTCGCCGTATCTACACTAATTCCAATGGGTACCTAATTCCTACTTATTTAAATATATTTTCGTTTTGGCATGCGATTACGAATAATAATTATGGTTCTTTTCCAAAAACAACAATATTACTCGAAGGGCAATGGAGAGGAGAATGCTTGGAGTTTCCCTACGTGATCGAATCAGAAATGAAGAGATCCATAGGAGCACCAAGGTAACCGACATAACCCATAAAATTGCCAAACTTAAGTGGCAGTGAGCAGGGCACATTACTCGCAGAACAGGTGGCCGATGGGGCCGAAAGGTTCTGGAGTGGCGACCGCGTACCGGAAGACGTAGCGTTGGAAGGCCATCCAAGGTGGACCGATGTGAAGGCCGCAGTAATCCGCTGGTTGTGAGAAGCACAGAACCGGACCAGCAGTGAACGTCTTTCGGCTGAAATTATGATGATGATGAAGTACTCGAAAACGGCCTTAATAATTATTAAGACCTTATAATTAAATTCACACTTTACGTAAGTAGGTACCTCTCAAACCAATGTATTTCAGTATTAGCGATGTAAGGTAGACCATGACTGGAGGAAGTTCTTAACTCGCTTTGTAAATACTTGATCAGTTTCTGAGTCCTCAGCCGGCGCTCGTAATTACCACGTTTCTTCTTAAACGTGGGCTTTTCTTTCACTGTAATTCTTTTCATGCTTAGTTTTTATTTACAAGATTGGTGTTAACAGCTTCTTATTTTATTTTTATTAATTAACTTTTAGACTTTCACGTACTTATAACATGGCTGTGGTTGAGAACCGAATGTTACCAAAACTATCTACTGAGTACTGACAACGTTTTCCTAGCTACCTGAGGTATTTCGATTTTGGGGAAAATTGTAATGTGATTATAACTACGGCTTTGTTATTGTAAATAGGTTTTAGAAATCTGTGGAGTACCTATCTTATATTGTCTAATATTTTTTCTTTCATTTTATTCTAAGGAATAATTGAATTAGAGTCCGCGGACGACTCATGAATTGCGATTTTAATACAAATTAGAATTGAGACATCATCGGTGGACAAGTGGTTTGGTTACGCTCTACGACAGCTGCGTAGCCGTCGTAGCTACTACGGCGTAGCTCCTGTTGCTACAGCGTAGCTGATGTTGCTACGTTGCAAACTACGTAGTTTTGAACATGGTATAAAAAAACGTCTTAATATAAAATGTTGATTGGTTATATTACTACTCAACACCATTTATAGTCAAGTATCAACTTCAATCAATCTGTTATACTAACAACAATGGCCACAGTATTACATACTTACACAATGAAAAAATATTCAAAGCTTTATTTGTGATGAAATATCATGCTTTTAGCTGGGCTAGATATACCAGTTGGTAATGTTTTGAACTAGAGATGGGTTGTAACAGGTGAAACACGATATCTGTGATCACTGTGACTGTGACAAAAAAATAACAGATCCAAATATCTGTTATTAAATCACAGCCTGTGATTTTTGTACGGACGATAAATACATATCTCAATCGAATATCATCTTTATTTCTTTTGACTTAAAGTCGAAAATCGTATCTATCTGTTATAAAATCACAGCCTGTGATTTTTGTACAGACGATAAATACGTATTAACTCAATTGAATATCTTCTTTATTTCTTTTCGTTAAAGTCGAAAATCGTAACCGAAGTTTTAACAGTAACAGTCTTGAGGATCTGTGATTTTAAGTAACAGATATTTTTTATCGTTAGGAGCAATTGCTATCTGCTATTTTTTTATATCTGTGATTTCTATCTGTGACGATAAATACGCCTCACTCCTATTTTGAACTTTGGTGTGTAATTTATTTTAAAACTACGTTATCAAAATCACTTTTAACCAGTAATTTTTACAGAGGTTAGGGGCAGTTCTCATAGGGTGATCGCGTTTGTAACCTGGCATAAATTCAAAGATGTTTTTATCAGAAAAAAAAAGTGATGAAGTACTCTTTGCTTGATCCGGGGATTACACCTACGACGAAGGATTCTTTGAATTTGAAGCGGGTCAGCTTCTACGAACTAGACAATGTGACATTTTCGTTGCAAACTTTCGTTACTTAATCATGGTGCTGAAACAGATTTCGTAGAAAATATAGGTATTTCATTTTGACCATGAGTACCGTTATTACATTACATTATATTACCAACATAGTATTTATATTGTACTGCGGTATACTTAGTAACTTGATGTGTAAGTACAAATAGTATTCTTTGTAAAGCAAAAAATAGGGCTATTGTAGTAAATAATCTTATAAAATAATCCTAACAATAGTTCATGATGCCTCCGTATTTTATAATACAATAGGCAATTGAGATACTAATCCAAATAATAGGTGACTCATTATTGTTTTCTATTGACATTAAGGAAAACTAACTGAAATGTTTATATAAAAAGTAGCAAAATGTACGTGAAAATCGACGTATAAAATATTTATGGGTGTTTGTTGGTCACTTTATTTTCTAAAAGTATTTAAATAAGATAAGTAAAACGAAATATCAAATGGAACGATCGAAATAAGCGATGAGACCATAATGGACTTAGAAATTATCTTAATTAAACTTTAAGCTTTCAATTTGTCGAATTGGCCTTAATAAAAGGTCTAATGGTTGAATCTCGTTAAAATGAGGTTGAATTAATTTTGGCGAAAACGTATTTCACGTAGCATAGTCTTATTTAAACAATTGAACGATTTGCATTAGTATTTATTAACTGTTTATTCTGTTTCAAATTGGTAATTTAAATTGGAAGTGGAGTCTATGATGCAATACAGGAGGTATAAATTACGTAGGTGAGGATTTAGCAGTAGGCATTATCTATTATTTATTAAAAAGGTGTACGTTAAGAATTTTTTAGAAAATTCTGGAAATATATTTTCGGGTGCAGTCTAATTTTTGCTGTACACATAAACCGTTCAAACCTTAAAACAAGTGAGTGATTGAATGCCAGAGCAATCTATTTGTTAGCCATAAAACCCACGAGACTCGTTGCAAAGCAAATGCTAACTTTATCAGAATGCCCGTGTTGTAGTCAAGAATGCCCTAATCGGCCATTTGCTAGCGTTAAGCCCCTATTTATTATCGTAACTAGTGGAGCACTATCGCTTTCGGCCCGAGTCGGAGATCGTTCCGTGTTTCTTACATGGCCATTTGTCTGTACCCTCTTACTAATTCAACAAAACGTGAGAGCCGCCAAGATAACAACTTCGTTTCGAAGATTGTCGATACAATGGTACGCTATCGAGCGATAAAATGGCGCCGTTCCTTCGTTCTGCGTACACAATAACTTATTATTCCACTAGAGGTATGGTTTTTCCTTTAGAATTGCTACGTGGTTACATTAGAAATTCTTCGAAGCGGCGTACATTGTTATGTAAGTAGAGCTACACCATTAATTTCGCAAAAAAATATTTGAAAAAGTAGGTTCTAGAAACCTGAATCTTTGACAAGGTAAATAGGTAAATAACAAAAAGCATCGGGTCGAATATTGTCAAGAAACATAATTTCTTTTGTGGTAAAATCGCGAGTCTGTGTGGTTACGGTGGCGGGAGGTGTTGGTCCGATCGCGTCGCATCATTACTCTTTGTCAAAGTTGGCCGGTCGCTCACCGCGATCCCGCGCTCAATCTCCGGCCTTCGCCGAGCTCACGTAGATTGCTGCATCGCGAAACCTATTTAAACTTAAATAAGAATTGCCAACCACTGTAGGCTCCATCTTGTTCTGCAGATGTTTTGAAGATCGTTGATTACGATTGGATAAATGTTTCAATTATTTATAATAGGCGTGGAAAAAAAACATTAGGAGTGAGATAAATAATCTTGTTCCAATGAGAAAGTTGTGTAGATGATTTATGATTGCTAAATGATTGTATTACGTGCAATATTTTTTTAGGGTAGTATTTAAAATCTATTAGTTGCACCTACGACAGCCCCATTTTGTGTCCAGGCAAATCGCTGTCCATTCCAAGGTTGCTTGGAAGAGATCGCGGAAACCGATAAGGCCGCCCATTGTGTATTTTGTAGTGTTTGTTTTTTCTTTTTGTTATATATTTTTGTGGTGTACAACAAAGTATATATAAATAAATCTATTCGTTGGTTAGAGGTAACACCGTATACCTAGTTAAGTACAGAATGGGATAGAGAAGCGGTCAAAACTTTTTTGTTTTCCGATATTAATATCTAAAATTGTATTTTCTTATGCTGTATATTAGCATAATCAGCCTATAATTCCCACTGCTGGGACACAGGCCTCCTCTCTGTAAGAGGGAGTGGGCCGTAATCCACCACGCGGGCCCAGTGCGGGTTGGTAGATGTCACATGTCTTCGAATTTTTGGTTCTAGGACATGCCGGTTTCATCACGATGTTTTCCTTCACCGTTTTGAGAGCAGTGGTGATGAAATAATGTACACAAAGTAAAGCCCCTGTCAGGGTTCGAACCTACAACGCTACAACTCGTAAGTCGTGGCCGTTACCACTGGGCCACCACTGCTCCCTTCCACCTTCACCACCTCCCTCCCTGCTGGTTATTGCAGAATAGCTATTACATTACAAATTAGCTAACACAGAGAAACAGAAATATAGACATATTGCAAATTAAGTTAACTAACGAGTAGGTTTTTACCTACATATTGAAACGGTGTCTAGTCCATATAAGTTTTTAAAAGAGCCGCATTGTAGCATTCTAGAACATGTTATATCCCCAAGGGATAAACGGGAAACATATCATAAAGATCTGGGAAGAGAGCCATAACTTGTTTCGAATTTATTTATAAAGAACGGTTGTGCAAAAGCAGACAAAGTTTTTACAGAGTTTTGCGGTCGAACGGAGCTTCGGCGAGCAGAGGTAATTTTATCAAAATGGTATAGCCATGTCACTATTACGGATAACTTCAATACCTGTTCCTTGAAATTCATAGAGATTTTTAAATAAATGAATACCATTATTTTATTTCGGACAACTAAGGCTGCCAACAGACAGACTACATGTTCACATTTAAGAGATCCATAAATTGTTAGTAATAGGTTTGCACTTAAACACAATTCTTAAAGTAAAGACGAATTAATGAGAAGACCACCCATAAACTAGACAAACAAACAATTTACATTTACATTATTAGTACGATCACTATTACTATGGATTTAAATGTCACTAATTTTCTGACCATAGAAAAGTGTGACCATTATGAAAAGAGAAACTTCTTGTGCTTGTATGAAAACCTGTCTATATTAACAATCGAATAACAAAAGATTGACGGTAGGTGAAACATGATTACCTAAGCTAGCACTAATACTACTCAACAAAATTCCAACATTATTTTATATGGAATTTTCTACCCACGACATTTCCAACTTCCACTCCCTTCGTGGCTAAGTAATAACAGCCGCACAAGCGATCCATCAGGTTAAGCTACGCTTGCCGCGGTTACTCAATGGATAGGTGACCATCTTTACATACCTAGACTCCTCCGTGTCTCGGAAGGCACGTTAAGCCGTTGGTCCCGGCTGGCATGCGTGGATTTTTGACAGTCGTCACGGGTCGTCAGAAGCCAGAAAGTCTGAAGACCAGTCTTACCAAGGGGTATCGTATTACCCCAGTTATTGGGTTGTGGAGGTCAGGTACGCAGTCGCTCCATGTAAAATACTGGTATTCAGCTGCATCCGGTTAGACTGGAAGCCGATCCAAACATAGTTGGGAAAAGGCTAGGCAGATTGATTGACACTTCCAAAGACCTCTTCACAAAGAAATTTACAATTTATTGATTAATACCTACCTATTTAGATACGTCCACCCGTGACCCTTAACATTATCATACTGTGGTACTTTATAAATTGAATAAATTAATTTGAAACAGATGTTAACTAACTGATTTGCATTCTGGCGCTACATTGAGTGTTAAAACGTCTAAAGGGATTCGTTTTATGTAATTGGATCCCAGATTACTAGGGATTTGTGCGTCATCAGTATTGCGTGTGAAAGCTATCGTTTTAACAGCGAATTGCTTGTTTCATGTATAGTTTATGAAGTGAAAACTTATCTGTTGGGACATGTTTTCAGTTTACTAGCTTTGAGTTTATCAAATCAATTAATGGCTTCATGATTGGTAGAGAAAGGACCTTTGATTACTAATGTATGATTAATTTAATGATCACCTGTTATTGGCGTCTATGTCGATGATATTATTTCGTCATGTCATAGCTATCAGTGCTTTGCCCACTCGGTCATCACTGGGGTATTTTCACACCAATCCGCATGACTGACTACAGGTGATCCGATCATGCCAGACTAGAATAATCTTAACTAATATTATAAATGTGAAAGTGAGTTTGTTTCTTTGTTACGCTTTCACGCTAAAATGGCTGAACGGATTTGGATGCAATTTGGCACAGGTTTAGACCATGACCTGGAATAGGACATAGAATACTTTTGTTATTACTCTTACGCGGGTGAAACCGTGGGGCGCAGCTAGTAAAGTTCTAAAATTGAAAATGTTAGGAAGAAAATATCAAGTTTTAATTTGTCTAAGCTATAAACCATATACTGTGAACCATGACATCAAACTGCAAAATTTTCTCCGCGTTGTGGTATTGTATCCGAGAATCCATTCATTGGAGATATAACAGCCGACAGACGTTATGACGTATACTGTCTTAGTTCTTTACTGTCTAAGGCCTAACATATTATGTAATTATTTAGCTATAATCAGTTATCATAACTTACCTTTACTCATTTGTAAGTTGTAAGTGTGTTTGTCCACTGCAGCCGTCGCAGTCACCGGGACGTCACCGAGAACGACATGACGGCGTCGAAGTAGCGATGAAACATTTACTATGGCCGCGTGTCAACCGCACGTCTGTCACTCGAGAGCCGTCATTCCGGTCGCCGCAGTTTCGAGAAGTTTGGCGCGACTGCTAGAACTGGGCCCGAAATCGGCAATACAAAACACGTTTGATCTTGTCCAATACTGCTGTTGCACCGGCGCCGTTCGCCCGGCTTTTGTTTTGTCTATTAACATGCTGAACCGCCGAATTTGGTCGCGGTGGACAAACTATCACCGTCACCTGACGTCACGTTTGGTTCGATTTATCTCGTTCCTCGGTGACGGTCCGTTGGCGGTTGGGGTTTTGAATTTCCCGTGCCCACTCCCCAGTCTCCACAATCAATAAACGTGACCTTTGTTTGCTGCCTGTAATTAAACTACCTACGATAGGTACTCGGATAACACCCTCGTTGTTTTAATTAATGTTGATTTACCGCCAAACAGTAGTAGTAAGCTTACGTTGTTCCGGTTTTATTAACCTTTTGGATATTATCATTCATTGTGGACTTTACTTATCTAGCGTTCCATGATATTACTTCACGAATATTTATGTTAAAATATCTTTATTAAGTTAATGGTTTCACCACACTGTACGGATTGTGATCACACTGTCTCAGAGACCTCACTCATACCACCCTGCGTTCTAACCAAAAGTGATCGTCGCGCGAATATGCAATACAGCGTACGTACATTTATGTCACTTTTTGTTCGGAAAACTGGAAGGCCCTCTGTCGGCGATCACGCGTTCCGGTTCACCGAAAGCAAAGTGATATAATGAGCTCGACGATCGCATATTCGTGCGACGTTCGCTTTTGGTTAGGACGAGGCCATATACCTAGTGCGATAGGGATATCGCACTAGGTATATGGCCGCGTCCGATGGATTTTAGCTCTACCTCACAACTTTAAGCCAATTTTCTCAAGATACTTTTCGCGATATTTTCTGTCATTCGCAAGTAAACAAACACGGTCAATTTTATGAGCAATTTAAATATCTATTCAGATTTTAACCTATTTAGATAACAACTAGGTAGATTATTGAATACTTTATTATTTCATAACGGTCAAGAAAATATAATAATTAACACACTAAACGATAAACACTATTATGTTATTGAAAGAGTACATTTACATTTTGTAAATACAAACAGTTAGATATGTGATGCGTAAATATTTGAGGCACTCGCGTCCAATTTCCGGACCGAGTATTCAACACACACACTCGTTTCAATATTTAGGTGAGCACCAAAACGTAAATATGTGTAGTAAGTATTTTATTTGGAATCATTCGGATCTAAAAACTGATTGCGGCTTTTGACGTATGCGTTTTTAGGGTTCCGTACTCAAAGGGTGACAACGGGACCCTATTACTAAGGCTCCGCTGCCCGTCCGTCTGTCACAGGACTGTATCTTTTGTACCGTAATAGGTACACACTTGTACAGAGTATTTACCACTGTGACCGCTATAATATCAATTAATAAATATAAAATAAAGTTAATCTAAATAAGAAAAGTATTAAAAAAAGTAAAAATAAACAAGAAAAGTTTTTTTTTTAATACAGTACTGTCAAGAATTGTACGGTGATACGGAACCATTCGTGGCCGCTTTTTCTAAATCCGAGAGTCGAAAGTAAAGGCTCTATTCAAAGGCAGTGTAATGTCACTAAAATATTTGTTCGTGTTTTATTTGCGTTAGGGATTTGTGATGCTGAAACTAAAACAATACGATTAGGGGCTTGTGAGTGGCTTTTTTAGACGGGATTAGTTTGGAATATTTTATGAGTAATATTTAATTTATAATTGGTAGGTATGTTAAGACTATTTTAACTTTAGGTCTAGCCAACGTAGTAAGCGTCATCATCGTATTTTTGTATTACCTACATCCACTTTGAATACTACATATAGCCCCCTCACACGTATGGCAAGGCAATATAATGATAGGTCCAACTTGTCGGATTACCCTATTGATATTTTCTCTATGAGTTTCGCTTCGTACAGATGCTCCCTATTTAAACAGTACGATGAGTGTTCGTCTATCTAGCTCTAATTGGTTTGATTTATAGTGTTCTAGATTAAGGTCTACTAAACACACTTTTTGAATGTTCTCCTTTGTCTCAATTTTTTTCATACGTCAATGTCATGCATACCTGTCATTTGCATGGTTACTGAAATGCCTATTTTAGATGTTAATTAATTGAATTGTAAGTGACTGTGCTGTTGGTGTGCTTATCATAAATAAATAGATAGCACAGTATAATAAAGTAACAGTATTATGTCTACCTACGGCCGCGTAGGTAATTATTTCAAGGTTACTGCCGAGACATAAATCGCTCGGTAGATAACCTTCCACCTTCCTGCGTAACTGCCGCGCACTTGAGAGCGCGGACGCGTTTTCTATGAAGACATAATACTGTTACACATATACACTGTACACTAAATCTATTATTATTTTATTTTTTTGTATTTAAATATTCTGCATTTAATTTTGTATTTAATTGTGATTTTGTAGTTAATTTTGATTTCGTATAATTTTGACTTTGTTTTTTAATTTCTGTACTTAATTTAGTATTTAATTATGATTTCTATTTAATTTTAATTTTGTACTTATTCAATTTTGATTATGTTTTTTAAATTCTGTATTTAATTTGGATTTTAATTCTGTCTTCAAACTTTGTTTTAAATTTTGCCTTAAGCTTTAATATAACTGGTTACACTTATTACTTTATGGGGCATGCGGTGCTAACCTATAATAAATTGTTATACTAAGCCCTTTTATATGTATAAGAATCTTTATTTGAAAATGTAATAGTATAAACAATTGTTGGTTGGCCAGAAAATAAATAAATAAAGTACCTAATTATAGTGAACAATACCGAAAAATATATTTTAGTAGTAGGTATTCAGACACAATGATAATATTTTTCTTATTATACCTAAGAATGATATTAGTAATCAATATTTAAATACTATTACAACTAAAATTAAATAACAGAGGTACATTACTCACATAAAATGACAACCATCTTTTACCACCATTTTTTATCACTCACCATCTCCATTATAAAAAATATTAAAATCATCAATATTATTTTAAAATCAGGATTAATTAAAATCTATAAATTAAATAAAAAAACAAAAAATTAAATATAAAAAAAAAAAAAAAAAAAAATTAATCAATCATTTTTATTACTTAGGTTACGACTGTTCTTTTCTCGACATGTACACAATGCCACAATGTTGGGTTTTCTAAAATCTAAATCAATGTTGTAGGTATGTACCAAAAGAGACTTTTAAAATAACGTTTGAAAAAAAAATATAGACTTTATTGAACAATACATGAATAATAACAAAGTATATTACACTGCATGCAGTTGCCTAAATAAATGTTGGTATATCAGAGGATCGCGGTCATGTTTGTTTAACTAATTCAATGCATGAATGTATTTTAGAAATTGTTCGCAACGTAAACGTAATATAGCGTGTATTTATCCTTATTTTCATCTATGTTCACTGGTTCAATAAATTAGTTTCATTGTTGTTAAAAGCAGATATCATAATATTTGCTTTTTTTGTAGCTAAAGCAATATTGGCTTATGGCATGTTGTTCCACCTGTATACCTACTTGTAAGTATATTGTGAACTGCGATTGCCAATTCACCTGCCACCTATTTGTGGAATATATGTATGTTTGCGTTCGTGATTCATATTATTACAGGCTGTGTATAAAAGGCTGAACTGATAATAAATGAATAAACACACCACATAGAAAATAACAATTTAAACACAGTTTATTCGTGTGATACATTCAAAGAGATCTAAATAAAATAATTCAGGCAGTTTAGTGGAGAGTTAGAGATCACAAACGAGCTGGGAAGTTTTTTATTTGGCGCTAAGCGCGCACTTGAAGCTGTGAAATATTCAGGCCGGGTGCATATTCAGTGCACATTTGCTGGGAATGTGCAATAACTGGCGGAATAAATCTACGCCGTTCTTGCTTTCGGCACTGGATTGGCGTCGACTATCCGATACCAAGCCCATTCCGCATTTTCAGCTTCGACTTTGTGAAATTATTCCCACATTTGTTTATAGAGATCCAATTTACGAGCAAGTACAAATGAATAATAAAAGTATGATTTATATCGAGAGCTATAAAAGTGGTTACGCTGCTTTCATGTCTTCTGCAGGTTCACAACCATAAAAATTAAATTCACTACCCGTTCTTGTGGTTTTATGTGTCTACAATAGACCGTTACTATATTTATATCGGAGCCCATATTAGGATTGTAGATAGGGATGAAAGCATGATGGACGAAATGGGTACCCAAATAAATATCGTAATCATAAGTGGCGATCTTTACGGTATCGTAAGGAATAAATTTACCTATCTTCTGGTACTCGTATTACCCTATTAAGTAAGGGTATAAGAGCTTCCGAATTCCAAAAGTTATGATCTAACACATATTCATACCTACCATATTCGATTAATCCCGGATTTGGCTGTATTTACTTTGGCAAAAGGCTGTGTTCCAAACCAAATGTTTTTAAGTTTAAATAGGTTTTTATAAATAATTAATTGGCTTAGGTATGGTGGAATAGAGACAGAAGCTTAATGCATGATTCAATAAATTGCACCTTCAAACCTGCTGCTACGCTTTTCCGTAGCAAAATGTCTACGAATGCTACGAAAGTGTTCGCCTCAAATACATTTTGCCACAAAACTATTATTTGGCAAAAGTATTTTTCTTCACGCAAATCCGACTTTCATTGTTTTCAGTCCGCGTTCTTACGCGATCGTGTTTTGTATGACAGGGGATTTGGCCAAAGCTTTGGCCGTATATCACCCGAAGCCGAATGTGTGGCCGAAACATAAGCCGAAGCGCTCGTACACCACTATTGAGTTATAGTCTGACTGCCTAGTGGCGGACAACACAACATTATTTTGAGAATTTAATGAAAATTTATAAAACTAGTTTTAATTATTATTTTATTAAAATACGCATCGATGTTACAATTTTATAAACAAAAGCAACCCGATGTAAGATTAGAAACGCAAATAACGTTTTGTATGTCAACATTTATTTTCACTGGAGTCGGGAAAAAGCTATTTTAAAGTTAAATTAGTTTAAAGTTAGCACATTTCGATTGCAAGCTGCCTTTCTGCTGCGCCGACACATCGCGCCGCAAAAGTCAAACGGATTGAATATTTTACGTGGGTTTGTGTC
Source organism: Lithophane socia (assembly GCA_947522985.1). Lineage (NCBI taxonomy): Eukaryota > Metazoa > Arthropoda > Insecta > Lepidoptera > Noctuidae > Lithophane > Lithophane socia. Next base: position 8,836,407 of record OX383267.1, read on the forward strand.
TAAATGTTTGCTGTAACATTTTATCAATTAAAATACCTACCTTATTTATTCTATGCCGTTCATTTGTATTTGTCTATTAATAATAGATGATACATGAAATCTTTAATGGAGGCTAACAGAAAAATAAACAAAGCTGTTGTTAACCTGTAGTAATATCGGTCCGTCAGATTTTCATTTTTTTAAATCACACTCTACTGCTTGAGTCCCCAAATGGCGGACCACGGTCCGGATCCAGACTGGCGACCTTGTTTGTGTGGACCTTAAGTAAACAGGTAAACTAAAACTTATTCTAAAAATATTATTACTTTTCTCCAGAAGGCCAGACTAGATCAATTAAAAAAAAAAAACACCTTAATAATATCAATGTACTTACTTTTCATTTTTGTTCAAGACTAATATTGGTTTACTTCTTAATAAAAAAAATATATTTTCGTTTTATTTCTTAATTTTTATTTTTAATCTTGGTTGCTACTTCCCAGTAATCGTTTACCAAACGGCCCGCGACAGTTATGTTATTTAAAAAAAAATAACCTCAATGAAAGTAATTGGTGATTCCACAGCATTATCATACAGCATTGTATAAGCTATGCATAGGTACTTAATTATCAGCATAAGATGTAATGCCTGTTAAAAATTACCGCCCTAATATAAGCGCAATGTTGGATTTTCAACGCTGGGCTCAGTGTCGAGAGTTGATAATCCAATAGTGCGATTTTACGTGTCGCGTTGTGTTAGTGAAAATTGGCATACGACAAACAAATACTTATCTTTTATACAACCAAAGACAAGAACAAAGGACTGTAGTATATTTCTACTACGCGCCAAATACATATTCATAAGTGATCAGTCAGTGTTTATTTTCATTATGAATTCGTTACACGCTGCGCAGGCTAAGTTGGGTTACCTTTAGGGTAAGATCATGTTTAGATAGCACAGCTCAGTACTTGTAGTCCTGCAGGTAGCGAAACTGTTGAGTTTGGATAATGTATGGTACAGTACATAAAACAGTCCTGCCAGGGATGCGGGAAAGTCCGAAAGGGATACCGGGACCTTGGCAATAGGCAACTGAAGGAACACGGGTGGGTTTTCATTAAAAGTCTGACACGCCCTTCCGCTCCGCCCAGAGCGGGGGAAGTCATCTGATGATTTCCCACCATAAAAAAAGTACATAAAACAGTAGTAGAGTAGGTTTATTTATATACATATTATTATATCGTTTATAAATAAATTCTGAAAGCAATAAGTCCCTGAAGTGAATAAAAACCTAGCCTTTATTTAAAAATAACACCGGTATTGACGTCTAGTGTCGTTTCGTGGAAATAGAAATGGCAAATGATCCTACGTATTACGCCTCCTGAGGGGAACTCTGAGGGAAGCCTTTTTTTTTTTTGAAAAACGCCTTTTTTTTTTTTGAAAAACCCACCCGTGTTCCTTCAGTTGCCTGTTGCCAAGGTCCCGGTATCTCTTTCGGACTAACCCGCAACCCTGGCAGGCATCGGTCCTAGCGGACCCCGCCAATTGTGCTGACATCTCTTTGAGGCGCGCGTGGAACACGACGCGCCATCGACCCGGGCCTGGTCCTAATCGGACGGCGAGCTACTCATTGCTCGCCGTCCGCATGCCCGCGCCTATGGTGGCCGGGAATCCGCCTGGGATTCCCGACGCCCAGGGCGTCTCCAACGGCGGCGGTTAGGGGCGTGAGGGCGCAAACTTTGCCTCTCCCTCACGCGTTCCGCCTCCTCCTTTGCGAGCATTACTGCTTCGCAGAAGGAGGTGACTGCTTCCCATGCCTTCTCGCTCTGTACCATGGCCTGGACCACAGCCGGACGCGAGAGGTCACCGCCGCCAATCGCCTCCAAGAGGACACGGCGGGGCTCCGCCCAAGCAGGGCAGACCTCCACCGTATGCTCCACCGTGTCCTCCGGACGATCCACACGACGTGACACCCGTCTGAGGGAAGCCTGAGAGTAGTCTGAGTGAAGCCCGAGGGAAACCTGAAGGTGATTAACTCTAATTAAGGTTTAAAAGTTTTTTTTTAACTTAAGAAGTACCTAAATGTTTGAATATGTTCCAAAGATCGAGGAAGCTCTGGCGGTTACGCTATAATACCTCAGGCGTACAAGATAGCTTGTCGTAAGCCCACCATGGATGATTGTTACAGTAACACATAACATCACGCCTTGTTTACCCGAAGGGTTGGGCAGAGGTGTAACTATTCTGCACCCTAATTTCGCCAGTTACGTTGAGGTCCTATGTAATAGGGGGCAAGCCTATTGCCATCAATCGGGTACAAATCCAGACTCCGGGCTACTACTGAGCAATTCTACATGGAAAAACTCAATATCAAACCAATTGTTACAGTAAACAATATTATCTGTCCTTCTGATAATAAATGTCCGTTATTAGTGCTACTTTTGCACTGCATTCATTAAGAATTAATAAACACTTCAATTCCCTCAATAATTATCTGCCTAGCCTTTTCCCAACTATGTTGGGATCGGCTCCCAGTCTAACCGGATGCATATTTTACATGGAGTGACTGCCTATCTGAACTCCACAACCCAGTTACTGGCTAATACGATACCCGTTGGTCAGACTTTCGAGCTTCTGAGTACCCGTTCGTTACGACTGCCAAAGACAGACAGCCGGGACCAATTGGCTTAATGTGCTTTCCGAGGCACGGAGGGGTCTTTACATGCAAAGATGTTCACCCATCCAAATCAAATCAAATCAAATCAAATCGTTTATTTGTGATACATGGGTTACATGCAGGTGTTCATTACATAATTAAAATACTAATAATGTTCATTCCATGATCAGCCACTTGGCATACAAATGATTAAATAAAATAATTAAAATAAGAGTCTAAAATTAATTCCATTTCAGATTAAATACAAATATTATTATCACTATTATTAGTCAAGCATGACAGACACAAGACAATCACAAAAATAAATTATCGTCAAGCGGACACGTAACATTTAAAAAGTTCTAGTCGATAAAAAATCATCCACAGAGTAATAACACTTTTCCATAAGAAATTGGAAGAATTTATTTTTAAAGACATTAATATTGCTACATTCTTTTATGTCACACATTGCACATTGTTTTATCCACAGAGCAACCGCGGCAAGCGTAGCTTAACGTGATCGATCGACCCGTGCGGGTGTTATTATTTCCTCATAAGCTCCTCCTCCTATCCGTTTTCCTCCACTTCAATGCCATCACTATCTTTATTAAAATACTTGACAAAGTTCCGTTCAAAGTTAGCCGCAACGGTATGCAATGTGTGTGACGTAATATTACTGTCTTTATTATTCCCGAAAGACCGACAACAGGACTATTTAAGTTTGTAAAATCTAAAGTACGTGTTGTTAATTCAGAGAAACTTGTACAATAACAAGCGTAATTGTTTAAGTTTGAATTAAGTGAGAAAAAGTTGCTGCTCTAAATATATATAACTAGCTGCACCCCGCGGTTTCACCCGCATAAGTTTCGATCCCATGAGAATATCGGGATAAAAAGTATCCTATGTCCTATTCTAGATCCTGGTCTACCCATATGCCAAATTTCATCCAAATCCGTTCAGCCGTTTTAGCGTGAAAGCGTAACAAACAAACAAACTCACTTTTGCATTTATAATTGGGGAAACTGTAAAGATAGATGTATGTATGAAAATAAATAAATAAAATAAATAAATATTAGTTAGGATAACGCTGCCGCTGTTTCAACGTCTGTCTGCTCTTATACCTACTTAATAAATGGATTTTGATGCTTTCAAGAAGGTCGATTATTCAGAAAGTTATAGGCCCGAAGAGATTTCCTATCGGTAAAAATGAGGAACATCCATACAAACTTTCACCCCCTATTCAACCCCTTTAGGGGATGAATTAAAAAAAAATCTACCCAACCTATTGCTTACCTTCGTTATATAAGGAATTGAAAAAAAAACAGCGGTATAGGCTTCCAGTCTAACCGGATGCAGCTGAATACCAGTATTTTACATGGAGCGACTGCCTATCTGACCTCCACAACCCAGTAACTGGGTAATACGATACCCCTGGTAAGACTGGTTGTCAGACTTTTTGGCTTCTGACGACCCGTACCGACTGTCAAAGATCCACAAATGATAGCCAACGGGACCAACTTAGAGAGTTGTATTGCTGATTCTAATGTTTATAATTCTGTAAATTAGTATTTGTTACGAGCGCTAATAATATTTAAACTGTAACTTAGGTACCTACCTAATATATTCGTAGAAGTTAACATCTCATTTCTAATTTAGGCATTTACTAATTTACATTCTCAGTACTGTCAGGACTGTAAACAGTTTGAGTAGTTTTATTAAAGCGAAGTCCTTCCCGGAATCCCGACTGGCTGGCCACATCGGTTGGTTTGCGCTGTCTCGTTCATTCAATAATTATGCAATTAGAACCAATATCTGTTACAGTACGACCCAAATTAGATGTAGCATCGACAAAATTCGTAAAACCGATCACATCCGAACTGAGTGCGCCTTCAAAATCACCACCAATCTTTATTACTGCAAAAGTCAAAGTCAAAGTCCAATAATTTATTTTAATTAGGCACATTAAAGGCACTTTTGAACGTCAAAAGACTCTGCAGGCGAAAATGATCTTTACGCAAACGCAATAACTTGTAAAGTCATATAATCAAATACATTCATACATGTATCTTTCAGTGATTGGGCTACCATTGGTATTCATAAAAGTAGAACACGGCTTTATGAGCTGTACAGTGAAAGGACCTATGTAAACACTGTTGAATTTAATTTATATGTTAAAAATTATTCAAAATTATTTAAAAAAGTTTGTTGTATGGCCAAGTCACGTTATTTGAGTTCGAAGATTAAAAACAGTAGTAATGTAATTAAAACGACTTGGAATATTATTAATAGTGAAACGGGAAGGTCTAGTAACCGAAATACTGACTACAGCCTGTCTATTAATGACAACATAATAAAATCAGACTCACAAGTCGCCGAGGCCTTTGAGAATTTCTTTTCAGATATTCCCGTTTCTACCACTAAATCCCTAAACTCATCACCTTCTGTTGCTGAGTCTTTGCTTAAGGAAAATGTTAATGTTTGCGAATCGGAATTTCTTTTTGAACATATTACCTGTAGAGACATAATTAAAACCTTTCACACTTTAAATGTAAAAAAGACTGCAGATCTGTGGGGTAATTCTGTAGAAGTTGCTAAGTCTATTATTGACATTGTAGCACCTACTTTAGCTCTTATCTTTAATAATTGTATCGACTGTGGGGAGTTTCCTGACCTTATGAAAAATAGTAAAATAATACCTTTGTTTAAATCAGGTAGTACATCAGACCCCACAAATTATAGACCTATTTCAGTACTACCTACCTTTAGTAAAATATTTGAGAAGCTAATTTTAGAGCAATTGCAAAGATTTTTTAATAGACATAAATTGTTACATAACAAGCAGTTCGGTTTCACAAGGGGTCGTTCAACAACTGATGCCGGTGTTGAACTTTTAGGACATATTTATAATGCATGGGAAGATAAATGCGATGCCTTGGGCATCTTTTGTGATTTGTCTAAGGCATTCGATTGCGTTCTTCATGAAACATTAATCAGGAAACTCCGCCACTACGGAATCCGGAACACCGCTCTGGATCTTCTTACTTCATACTTGAGTAATAGGATTCAGAGCGTTGACGTTAATGGGAAAAGATCTCCCGGATCTGTAGTAACAATGGGAGTCCCACAGGGCTCAATTCTTGGTCCTTTCTTGTTTCTTATTTATATTAATGACTTGCCTTACCTCATAAAGGATAATCATGAGATAGTGTTGTTTGCGGATGACACTTCGCTTTTGTTTAAACTTAAACGTCAGCAGCTGGTTACTGACGATGTAAATAGCGAGATCGCAAAAGTAGTTCACTGGTTTAATGTTAATAATTTACTTCTTAATGAAAAAAAAACCAAATGCATTAAGTTTACGCTACCTCACGTTAGGCAGGTGAAAACCAATGTGTTGATAAAGGGTGAAGAATTGAATCCCGAAGATAAAACAGTATTCTTGGGCTTAACTTTGGATGCTAAGCTTCAGTGGGGCCCACATATAGATAAATTGTCAAAAAAACTAAGCTCCGCAGCATATGCTGTTAGAAAAATTCGTAATTTAACTGACATAGAGACAGCCCGTTTAGTGTACTTTAGTTATTTTCATAGTGTAATGTCGTACGGTATTCTGTTGTGGGGAAATGCCCCTGACATTCAGACTATCTTTGTTTTGCAGAAAAGAGCTGTTCGATCAATTTATAAACTAAGTCCGAGACACTCTCTCAGAGAGAAATTTAAGGAGATAAATGTAATGACTGTGCCTTCACAGTATATTTTTGAAAATCTTTTATACGCACATAAAAATATAAAATTGTTTAAAAAATACAGTGATATCCATAATATAAATACTAGGAACAAACACAAATTTGTTGTACCTACAACAAGGCTCAAGAAAATAGGTGGCTCGTTCAGATGTCAATGTATACGCTTTTACAATAAGCTTCCAAGCCACGTACAAGATCTAAGCCTTAATAAATTCAAAACATTAATTAAACGTAAGTTGTGCCAAAAAGCGTTTTATACCATTAACGATTACATTGAGGACAAAAAGGCTTGGGATTGAGCTGCTCCAATTTGTACATTTATTTTTTTATTTTTGGTTTTAAATTACTTACGAGTTTTGTTATTTTTGGTAACTTTTTATTTTATTATATACCTACACAGTGACATGAATATTTACTTTGTGAAGTATAATATTATTATTATTTTAATTATTGTGAATTTGAGGACTATGTGGATCATATTTTTTATTTATCTGGCAGTTTGAGTACTATAGGCGGCCTACCCAAATGTCCTTTCTTTGGTATTGTTCGTCGAGTCGTTGAGCTCCTTAAGTTCTGAGTTGAGCTACACGATTACTGACAAATGCGTGCACTGACTGGACAGGTCCACTCAAATCTGTATGGTTCTTTCCTCAAAAGACCATTTCAGACACAAATCTACATGGTCCTCAAATGATCTGACCAAGATTCTTTCCGGATTTTTAAATTTATATTTACATTGACATGAATATTTACTTTGTAAAGTATTATATTATTTTTAATTATTGTGAATGTGAAGATTATGTGGATCTTTCTTTTCTTTTTTATTATTTATTTTTTCTTAATTTTAATTAATCATAGTCTGGCAGTTTGAGTAATTTATGAGGCCTAACCAAATGTCTTTTCTTTGGTATTGTTCGTCAAATCGTTGAGCTCCTTAAATTCGGAGTTGAGCTGCACGATTACTGACAAATGCGTGCACTGACTGGACAGGTCCACTCAATCTGTGTGGTTCTTTCCTCAAAAGACCATTTCAGACACCAATCTACATGGTCTTCACATAATCTGACCAAGATTATGTCTGGACTTTAAAAGAGACTGTGACCTCTGAGTTTGTTTCGGCCTTTCTTCTCAGAGTAGTCAGATAGGAAACGCCGACCTCATCTAGTTTTAAAAAATGTGATTGACGTGTAAAAGTGTTTGTACAAACCTACTTAAAATCATTTATCATTTATCATTTATCATTTATCATTCGTAAAATTGAGGCGCAGATTTAGTCGATGCTACATCTAAGTTGTGTCGTACTGTAATTATTCCATGCCGTTTGGCCAAACCAATCGATATTCACTTCCATCACGGTAATGAATGGCTTCTACCTTCAAATATAACTATTATTTAAGTAAGATTGAAATCTCGGTTTTTTGTTGACCTTTTCTTCTCTATATAGGTACAGCGGGTAGTAATGTAATTTATTTGATATTTCTGAGACTTCTCCAAGGATTTCTTTTATAAAACTTTGAGTTTTAGATATCTTTTTGAGGGAAAAATCAGATACTTCGATTAGAGGGTCTTGTCTAGACTCTGTAAGGAATGTGTAGCCGAGAGTAATGTATCTTTTGAAATGTTAAATGTAGTTTACTAGAGTTTCGTATTGGTTGTATAATTGATGAGGGTGCTCAGACAGGGTCAAACACGACACTCAATCGGCAGGGCCAATCTGGTAAGATTTTTAAATCGTGCGGTTTAGTTCTACCTCTATGCAGGTAATCACTACAAAAATAAAATATAAACACGCAAATAACAAAGCATTTTTAAAGAATACATACGAGTAAAACTCATAGAAAATATATGCACCCACACGCGTCAGAAATATGATAGTTTTCTTTTTGACATTTTTCATAATAACGCTAGAAAGATGCTGAAAATATGAAACCTTTGTGAAACTTTTTACTTTCAGAGAAAGATACGTTGACAAATAAAAACTATCAAACAAGTATTCAGGCTTGAAAGTAACAATAGGCACCTGGTAAAGAGAAAAGATTCGTAAATAGACACATAAAAATAACGAATGTTAATAACCTTGAATACCCCTATAAGTTTCTGATGCTGAACTTTTCTCTCACCTCGAGGTAATGGAGGGTTCGTCGAAAAACACTTCTGATACGTGACCCGACACTGTATCCTTCGGGAACCTCTCACTGATATATTGTAGTATCGGATGGAGCTCTCAGGAGCCTATCTCACCTAACTATTCTTGTGGAGCGTGTAAATCTTCGCGCTACGGAGAATTATCGCTCATTAAACGTATTTCGAAGGTTTAAAGGGTGTGTGTTAGGATAGGTTGTTTGGATCTTTTCAAGAGGTTTTTGGTAGCTGTAGAATCCTGTTATTCCCGTATTTAAGCTGATTATATCACTACACTGGCTCATCACCACACCAAGCGTCTCGTGCAGGCACGCTCCACTTTTCAACCAATTCCCGCCATTTGTGGTGAACTGACAGTTGACATTAGTGACAGCGACCTCACTGCTGACGTGCATGAGATAGTGTTTACATATCTATTAACTAGATACACTACAGTAGCCTTATTGGCGAATAAAACCCTATCTTGATTTGTTACGCTATTTTATATGACTTTTATGTAAGCCAGATGGAATAATTTTATATAATTCTGGTTACCCACTTTCTTTATATTTCATAAGACGTTTTTGGTTTCAAGGAGCGTGAAGGTGGACGGCAAAAAAGTTGGAGTGCATTTATTCAATTTTAATTCGTAAAAGTAATTCCTCTGAACTTAACGCTACAATTCCTAACAACGTAACAACTAAATTCGTAACAACCTTTGAAATATTTGGCTAAATAAATACCCAGTTAACTTAGGGATTACATTGAAAGTCTAATATGCTAAACGAACGACTTTAGTACTTAAGTATTTCTGCTGGCAATAATGCTAATTTATGTGTTTCAAGTGTTATTTAAATAAATTGTTTTTAAAGCCTTTTAATTTAAGTGGCTGGTAAATCTTGTAATCTCATTTTAAACATCTGTTAGATAACATTTTGTTACATGTATTCAATTATTTAGGAAGAAAGATTTTGTTTAAACAGAGAAACTCGTAGCATATAGTTTAGTAATATGCCTAGATATATAGACATTCCCCAGTACATTGTATAGTCTTTTCAGGAGTGACAAATATTATCTTTTGTGGTACATGCCGCAATCAATCGCCTGGCCAATAGGTAGTGCGCACTGGCGACACCGGTTGAATTAAACCTGTATCCCGTAGGTGTGCGCGGTGATTTATAACTTTACAATGAATAGGCGGCCGACTGGGATGTGTTGGAGGAAGCCCGCTAAATACCTATCTAGTAACTGAAATCCCCAGCCGACATAGATCGAACTCTAAGGCCTTTCTCACATGTAGCCACTCAAAAGAAACTAAAATGCTTTTTGCAATTTGTAAGTAACTAAACTATTCACTCGATGCTTTTCAAATTAATCATCACGATTTTGGAACATGTCGACGAGATTTGTTCGACCCTAGCTAGTTACTATTATGTCATATTTACTGATACTAAATACATTTGGCTTTGGCAGTATCTAACAGCTCCACGTATTGAGATGTTTCATCATCAGCCTATAGCAGTCCACTGCTGGATATAGGCCTCTCCAATTGCGCGACATTCAGCTTGATTCTCGGCAGCTCTCATCCAGCTGCTACCAGCCACCCTGCGAAGATCGTCGCTCCATCTAGTCTGACGGGGTCCTACCTTACGTTTGCCGAATCGCGGTCTCCACTCAAGAACACGTCTACCTCAACGGCCATCGGTTCTACGGCTAATATGGCCGGCCCATTGATTTGATTGAGATCCTCGTTACCTGAGGTATCTACTGATTTAGTAATAATTAGAATAATTGGAGGGACGGTATGTTATGTATAATAATTTAGTTGTTTTTGAGTAGCTCTATGTGAGCAAGGTCTAACGCTTCTTACCCCTTTGTACTAGGTAAACAAAGGCTCTTTAAATAAACAGCTCAGTAAATTGTATACAAAAGCATAGCCGTATAAAAACGCAGATAATCTTATTGATACAAGATGTTGGCGAAGGAAATTTTGTTGAGGTTTTATTCTTTGTCATGTTTGTTTACGTAGTCTGTTTCGTATGAAATTCTGTATAAACATTATATTGTACCTTTTTCATAGAAATCGGGCCTTTGATGTACTGATACATGGTTGATTATCAAATAGATTTTATTTTGTGTGAACCCGAGTGACCTTATCGTTATTTTTACTTAGAACACTTTAAAGTGGCTTTTTGAGTGTTTCAGTTGGTAAAGTCAGCAAGTTAATTTGCTGGGATCGTTTCCATAGCGGGAGAGGAGCTCGTAGCTAAGTAATGACAGCCGCACGGGTCGATCCATCAGGTTAAGCTATGCTTGGCGGGGTTGGTGCGTGGATGGGTGACTATCTTTACATACCGAGACTCCTCCGCGCCTCGGAAAGCACGTTAAGCCGTTGGTCCCGGCTGCCATTCGTAGATCTTTGACAGGCGTTACGGGTCGTCAGAAGCCCGAAAGTCTGACAAGGAGTCTTACCAAGGGGTATCGTATTACCCAGTTACTGGGTTGTGGATTGTGGAGGTCAGATAGGCAGTCGCTCCATGTAAAATACTGGTTTATTCAGCTGCGTCCGGTTAGACTGGAAGCCGACCCTAACATAGTTGGGAAAAGGCTAGGCAGATTGTTCGGGATGTCATCTTGTGGTATAAAATATAAACTGGCATAAGGTAGTTTTCAACATGGCGCACTATCACTCCTTTTATTAATTAGTGTAACAATGAAGGTGATTAAATACGAGGTCAAAGTGAGTTACAAATCCAAACAACGTGTTTTGTAATCAAACTTCGATTCGATTAGGTAATTGTTTGTTTTAATCAATTAGGCCAGTTGCACGTTGAGTTAAATCCATTCGGAACGCGTGTACGTATAAATATCCAAATAGGTTTATTTTCCACACGCCCTGTTTGATCCGCATGGAACCAAATAGTGCCGGTCCACATGGCGTGCGTATCGGCTTAGCCTCGTTCGATAGCCACTGTAATAGATAAAATATAGAGGAATTCCAATAGCCGCAATAGAATTTGTTGCATGGTTTTAGGAAGCGATTTTTAAAATACGTACCTAACGATTTTTAAAAGCTCTTTGTTGTTTACAGCCTATTATTGTCTCACTGCGGTTCTTACGGTTCATTCTGAGAAAATAATGAAAAACAATTCTAAAGTAGAACATTGCTCTCGTCTCGTGGGTGTCGCTAAGGTTAGACTAAGAAACATTTTAAAAGTGAGAAAGCGCAGAATCTCTTGCAAAGACCCTTCTTATTGCACTCAGTCATCATCATCTGCCTAGCCTTTTCCCAACTATGCTGGGGTCGGCTTCCAGTCTAACCGGATACAGCTGAGTACCGTATTTTATATGAAGCGACTGCCTATCTGACCTCCACAACCCAGTAACTGGGTAATACGATACCCCTTGGTTAGACTGGTTGTCAGACTTTCGTGCTTCTGACGACTCGTAACGACTGTCAAAGATCCACAAATGACAGCCGGGACCAACGACTTAACGTGCTTTCCGGGGCACGGAGGAGTCTCGATATGTGAAAATGGTCACCCATCCACGGACCAACCCCGGCAAGCGTAGCTTAACCTGACGTATCGACCCGAGCGACTGTTATTACTTAGCCACGAGCTCCACTCACTCAGTTATTATGGCATATTGAATATTTGAAAAAGTTCAGTTGTGTACAATCCTGTCAAAATCGAAGTGATCTATAATCAATCACAATAACAATAAATAATAAGATGGAGATTAACCTTATTACCACAAAACCGAGGTTATCAGTTTTTTTGCCTAAACACCGTTTAAACATGACATTTCTGTATGGAGTTTGACATAAAACTGACATTAAATACGCGTTGAACAAGTGTCTAAGTTTTTATGGTAAGGCCCTAAATATCTAAAGCGCCCGAGGCAAGCACCTCACCGACGCCCCCTAGAGGCCAAACATATACTATTCAAAAAAATTTGGTCTCCAGCTATTTTTATCCCAAGTTTCATCACAATCGGTTCAATAGTTTATTGCATGAAGAAGTAAGATATACCTATACACACACACATACACACTTTCGCAATTATGATATTAGGGGATAATTAGGTAGGCCAGGGAATTTGTGATGACCGTGAAGAAAGCAAGAGGGCCAAACGAACATGGAAATCCATGATACCTCTCTGGGACGGAATGATGATCGTTTGTTATCATTAATTTAGTATCTTACCAACTTATATTATCAAAGGCGATGTAGCAATAATCAAGAAGGCACGCTAATAATCAAGAGCACGCTTCGGAAGCTCTATATCTCTATAGAATTAATGAATATTATGTACATAGGTGCTACTTACACAATTAATTTTATGTCATTTTTTTTTTGTTTGAAATCTTCCGCGCGCGCGCCCCTTTGTAACCTCGCGCCCGTAGGCACGTGCCTAGTTTGCCTCAGGAATAATCCGCCACTGTATAAGGTTGCTTTTGGGTTGCTACTATCAGAGGTAAAATAACTGTAACTGAAGAGCTTCATCTCAGTCGTCTTTGTACCGAATGACAGTCCCTAAAACACGTAATAATTTCAACAGCTTCGTGGGTCTAGTGGTCACAAGCGCTACTGCTGAGCATGAGGTCTTTGGTTCGATTCTTGGGTAGGGCATAGTGTTATTGGGTTTTGCCATCAGGGTTTTCTCAGTGCCCGGTTGATGGCAATAGGCTCGCCCCCTATTACATCGAAATGGGGGTATGCTATAGGTACACCTCTGCCCAGGGATTACAGGCGTGTTCAACATATGAATCTTGTATTCACGACTGCACGTCTACCTAAGGCTTTAGCATCATGAAAGCTAGTCTCGTAGGAAACATAGTTTTCAATATAGCGCTACTTGAAAACTGTGCCTAACACCAATAACGGCGGCAAAGCTGTTTACAGTCTCTTCTCGAACACAGTTTTGTAATCCTTGCCGGGTTCACGTCCTTGCCCTGAATACAAATAAGGTAATGGGTAAAGGTGTATTATTGGTCAGGCAGATTTCCTTCTACGTGATCAGGTACCGCAATATAGTGGCGAATACTAAGTGTTTTTCCGTGTGAGTTTACTATACTTAGGATACTTAGAGGTTTCGTAACGGGTCAATTAAAAGACCCTACGTTTTATTGCACGTTGTAATGTGGGTCGTGGCGAAGGTCGTTACTGGCTTTATTTAAGTAGGTGAATTCATTTTGCAGAAGGTGTGTAAAGGGAAATTTCACACTTTCAGAAAGTTATACGTTTAGTCGAAGAACCCTTACAGGTTAATAGTAAGTAGCTACAGGTAATTGCAATTTCGGAGCAATTATGGGAATTAAAGTATCAATGCTAGGGAAAGGAAATGCAATTCGAGAAAGTAGGTCACTCACTTCGGTTACTTATAGTAGAAAACTTCTCTCTCAATTGCATTTTAATTATTTTATGTTAGAAAATAATGATATAAGTTAAATATCGTTAGAGAATTGCACGTGAATAAATAAGTCAACTCACTTTTATACGTACACAAAAAATACTTACAAAAATTCCTTGTTTGGTTTCAAGAATTTTTTGTCGACTTATTTTGCAAGGAGTTTTAATTGGAAGTGAAAAAAAAAGAAAGAAAACTTGGTTTCTTTGTCACAGAATCTCGTGCATGCTAAAAGATCAGTTGCACGGCACCGCACACCGCCGCGGTAGGCGGTCTCATGTACTCGTAGCATTGGCCTCTTTTAAATCCGCTGATGCCTAACACACGTATACCGCCCGACCGCGCGGTCGAATTGTTAGAGACCGCGGCGCGGCGGTGCGCGGTGCCGTGTGTGAGCCGCCTTAACTCGAATATCATCATCTGCCTAGCCTTTTCCCAACTATATTGGGGTCGGCTTCCAGTCTAACCGGATGCAGCTGAATACCAGTATTTTACATGGAGCGACTGCCTATCTGACCTCCACAACCCAGTAACTGGGTAATACGATACCCCTGGGTAAGACTGGTTGTCAGACTTTCGGACTTCTGACGACTGTCAAAGATCAACCTTAACTCGAATAATAAAGAAATATTTTTTTAAATACAAGATAGGTATATGTATAATACCGAGCACAGAACATAAATATTCAGCAGCTGCATGCACAAGCAAATGTAAGCAAGTGCTGCAAGTGTGTTGTTTGTAATCTCTATGGGATATTTTTAATCGCATATATTTCACGAAGTCTTTAGTGATTTTTATCTAGATTTCGTGTTACCCAGTAACTGGGTTGTGAAGGTCAGATAGGCAGTAGCTCCATGTTAAAAACTGGTATTCAGCTGCATCCGGTTAGACTGGAAGCCGACTCCAACATAGTTGGGAAAAGGCTAGGCTAGAAGTGAGTTCACGAAGATTTTAACAAAAATCACGTTTTATATCTTGTCAGAACTGTATTACCAATCAATCAATCAATTTCTAGAGAACAAACAAGTGAAGAGTGCTAACACTCGTTTTGTTTGCAATGTAATGAAACGTCTCGTTCTGAACGGAAATATCTGTTCACTGTTCACCTTGAAGAGATAGATGACTCTGAATGGACATGATTGAGAATTTATTCCGAAAGGACTAGTACGTATGTATAATTGTTAGGATAATCAGCCTATAATGTTCCCACTGCTGGGACATTGACACAGGCCTCCTCTCTGTGAGAGGGAGCGGGCCGTAATCCACCACGCGGGCCCAGTGCGGGTTGGTAGATGTCACATGTCTTCGAATTTTTGGTTCTAAGACATGCCGGTTTCCTCACGATGTTTTCCTTCACCGTTTTGAGAGCAGTGGCGATGAAATAATTCACACAAAGTAAAGCGCCTGTCACGGTTTGAACCTACGACCTACAACTCGTAAGTCGTGGCCGTTACCACTGGGCCACCACTGCTCTAATTAATTAAATTAAGTATAATTGTTATTAAACATAAATAATAAAGAAATCACGATGTATTGTGAAGTCGTAGGAATCAAGATCGGCCCGCTAGTTTAGAAAATAATAAAATGCATTTAAAAAAATAAACATTTATAAAGGGCATTTACCTATAGGTATGAGCATGATAATTATTCTGTTACCAGTAACAATGGAAAAATATTTGAACAACGCAATGGAATATATTAAAATGAAATAGATTATATAGTATCGTTACATATTTCGAGCCGAGGGAGGCTTCCGAGAAAAGCAAGTTTGCCAAATGAAGTCAACCTAAAATGGATCCAATTGAGTGTAAGAAAACAATGAACATAATACAGACCCTCTGAAGACAAATGTACCTTTATTTATGTAACCTACATTTTATAAAAGTGTTATCGTACGTAAATTATACTTATATTTTTTCCTTTGCTCTCGTCTCCTTGTTAACAAGACAGCTGACATGCAGTATTTTGATCCAAGCGACATGTACACAGATCGTATATCTGCTATTGATTTATGTATGAATTACGTAAATATAATTTTTATTTTGGAACGGTTTATATTTTTACCAGCTGTAGTAATATCATGCATAGGTGTTTAGGGGCATATTCAGGAATTTTGCAGATAATTCTATTACACTTATAATTCGAAATATACAAGTAGAGCCTTAATAATTAATTTGATTAAAGGCTTTTAGCTTATAACTAATATAGTAGTTGTATAATAGTTTTAAGTATCAGTTGGTATAGTAATCTCGTATATTACTGCAATGTCGAGCAATAAATATACCAATATAACGCTCTTCATGTTAATTAGTTCAGTAATTAATTAATCATACACATTATGTTATATGTCGGCAAACTTCCTCAATTTTCGACATACACGTACGATACTGAGGAGGTTCATTAATAACAATAAATATTTAAATATTTCTTATTTGATACCGCCTGAAAGTACGAATTAAAGGTAACTTTTACAGGTTTTTTCTATTGTTTCCGGATATAATATTTCGTTCATAAATTGTTCTTTTTTGTTTCCGTAAATAGTTCTATTACTTTCATTAGTTCTAATGACCACATACGAGTATCTAACATGTTAAAAATATTACATGTTTTTATCTTATAGCGATTGAACTTCACACATACCAGGTGTTGAGGATTAGTTCCTGAATAAAAGCCATCCAGAAAGTTCTATGAAATAAGGGGCATGCCTCTAAATACGAAATACTTACTCAGGTAGGTACTTGTAGGTACATACGTGTACTTCGCCGGCTATGAAAACTGTTGGTACGAAGACATGAACCATGAAACTATCCTATACCAGATGTAAAGTATACTAACGTTATCTATCTACATCACGATGATTTTCCTTGAAAACGTCGCCGCATTTTCCGGATTTTTCCTGAAGTGCTAAAAAAATCATCAGTGATGTTTTCCGCCATCCACAACATTGTCCTCACTAAGATGTTTCTTCTCTATTATCATAAAGCGTCTATAAGGAAATTAAACTACGAAATGGCTACTGTTGGGGCGAAGTTTGAAGAGAATTACGTTATGAAGAAACAATACCGTAAAGTGACAGTCGGTATATGGTTGTATGTCATTTCCGTGTACCTATCTCTTGCTGCGTATGCGTATATGCGTATGGTCTTGCTCGATCCCATGATCGAGAGCGCGAGGAGATCGATCGTGGAAGGTAGGTTTCTACTACTACTACACCATTTATTCCTTTATCTACATATGCCTGGTTCCTTTCATCATCATCATCAGCCTATAGCAATCCACTGTCGGGTATAGGCCATTCAGCTCGATTCTCGGCAACTCTCATCCAGCTGCTACCTGCCACCCTGCGAAGATCGTCGCTCCACCTAGCCTTTGGGCGTCCCAAGGCAAACGCAAGGACGTTTGCCGATTCGCGGTTCCTGGTTCCTTTATTGGCTTGTAAACAAACTCTCTTATGCATTTTTTTCTACTACTAATCTTTTACCCTTCATGCTACATATTGTTAAGTTACGCGTATATACTGGTCCCTCCACTTCATCAACCGTATTATTACTATGCAGCCAGCTTAAAGTCACGTTCATGGTATCATCTGGGTCGCCAGATCAACGATAATCATAAATTCTTTATTTTATCTGTTCCTTTCCAGGGGCCCCTTTTTATACCGTGGTCACATTTTTACCGGTTTACGATGACAATTCAGTCGTGGTATTGATTTTCCGAATATTCTTCTACATATCATGGTTGTACATGATGTTGCCGATGATGTCGGCCGACTGCATGCCAATCGCGCACGTGATCACCATGAATTACAAGTTTATTACTCTCCGCCATCATTTTGAACGGATACGGAACGAGTTGGATAGGGATGTAAAAGTAATGAACAAAAGGGAGGCTATAGACAAACTAAAAGCTGGATGTTTGGAAGGTATTCGGATGCATCAGAAACTTCTGTAGTAAGTTCTTAAGTTCTTTTGTTTAACTTTTGTTATTGTATTATTCAGCACACCTATTGTTCGCCGACAAGAAATAAACAGGATTTATGCATGACGTAATGAAAGATTCTAGGATGTAATTGTGTCTTTGTTTTCATGTGGTGTATTTTATCGATACAATAAATATTTTTAGAAGCTGATATAAAACGAAATGGATTGAAAACGCAAAGTATTCTACAAAATTATGTTTCCGTATTAATATTCCACCCGAGCGGTATAGTGTTATGGAAAACTTGCAAAGCTAAATTGGATAAATAGCTTTCGGAAAAACAACGTTCATTTAATTCTAAATAAACAGCACACCTGGCGCTGTAAACGAGAGCAATGAAACTATTATAACGAAAATAAAAAAGCCCATTGGCCATTCCTAAAACCATCAGCAATTTTCTACAGAATTGTATTTTTTTTTTGCAAATTGACAATTTGACGTTAGCCGAGGGTTTTTTGTACAAGTAAAAGTTTTGTACATGTAATATTTTTTGTTCAGCAGACGAGATACATCGTGTTTTCGGAATAATAATGTCACTCCAAGTGTGCGAAAGTTCCGCCGTCGCCGTGTTACTTTTGCTGCGTTTAGCGGTACGTAAAACATTTTTGGTGTATCTTTCATATCTTTCACCCATGTAACTTTTTACTTTGTTAAGTATGCTGCTTCTTTGTGCTAGGTCTCATGTTCATCAACTTGTTTTATTCCCTTTACAAAGATTTATAATAATAACAGTTTCAAGATTGTATTACTTTTACGTATACATACAAAATAAAAGCACCTATTAAGGAATTCAGACTTTAGGTATATAGATGATTTTTGAAAATTCCAGCTGTCTCCACATCTAGATCTGACTAATGCCTACATGACGTATACGTTTGTCGGATCCCTCTTCTTATTACTGGCAGATAATTTGTGGAACGCGCAAGAAGTTACTTATCAGGTAAATAATTCATGTTTTCGTTCCTAAACAGATTCTAACTTATTTTCAAAAAGCTCTAGGGATAATGATATCAATATAAATCTCCTGTATGTAGGCGTCCCGCAGGGTCTTATATTTGGCACCACTTTTCATAATACATCAGAAAGGTTTATTGTAAGTATACAAAGGTTTATTCCAATACGAAAGCTTTATCCCGTCGATTTTAGCCGGACTATTGACTCGATACGAAATGGGTACGAATACATGTCTTGAATATTATATGAATTAGAAATAGCTTTCAGCGTAGAAACGTTTTGAGCTGAATGTTCTGGGACAGATTAAATTAAATAGAAGGAGATAAAAAATAAAACTAATAAAGATAATAAGTCGAGAGATTACTGCAGCAATTTCTTATAAATGAACTTCTGCTTATAAAAATACGTTTTCATTTAAGATTAATTTTTTTCTTAGTTTTGTTGCTAAAGATACCCTTTTTTTAGTGTTACAGAGTAACAAATAAAATAAAATTTTCTTGATTGGTCGTGATTCTGTTTCAATTTTGTTTTTAGTCTGGTAGATTTATGAAAAAACTTTGAAAAAAAAAGGAATTAAAGCATTGGGACACATTGGCTGAAAGACGATTTTATTATGTCGCAACATCTAAATCAAATAGAACATATTTTGCAAAAATCATGATGCATGGTGCAGTCTCGAGACATTAACCGGTCTAGAACACACAAACTGAGATCATGCAATGTTACATAAGTACTGTAAGGATTTTTGTGTGCACGGTGTATAAGTTGTGATGTCTCTTGGGACAGCAAGTTATTCACATGCATCTGTTCGCCTCGCCTCGTCGAATCTTGCCGCTGGTATGTTTCATGCTTATTGACTATAGTACCGGGTGTACTCAAATAATATAAAACTAAACACAGAGCACATAGAGTTTTAGAAAAAAAAACTGTAATTTTATGAGGGAGTGACAGAGCCGATTTTTTTTACTTAAACTCTTTGTCATCCTAGATATAAATTTATTATTTAAAACTAGATGTCATCGATGTGGCATCTTAATGTCCGTTTAGCTAGTTGTATCTATTACTGCGTTAGCGGTTTCGTTTCCAAACAGGTAAACAAACATGTGTTATTGGAAAAACAACTGTAACACCCGCAGATAATGTTTAGTTTCCGTTACTTTAAACATTTTTATAATTTTTTCAATAGTACTCATGTACTATTGAAAAAATTATAAAAATGTTTACCTTATTCTAAAATAAACTTAATTTTCGCAAAAATAAAATTGATATTCGTTTAATTACGAGTACCATCAATTGGAAATAACGAATTGAGTGAATTTTATATTGATTTCTGTCCTCCAGGCATCCTTGCTATCGAGTGCTATGTTCTACAACTGTGGCTGATCTCTGAGTTGGAAAAGGACTCTCAACGAGATATTCGAAGTCTGGCCCTTATTGGCTGTATACAGGCGCAGAAACCTCTCATCCTTAAAGCTTTTGGAATCCAGGATTTGTCGTATGAAACTTTCGTATCAGTAAGTTATCAAAAATATGATATTTATCTCCACCTGTAGAACAAATACGTACTTACAGAATTAATTGTTAAAGTAAGGTAGGATATTATTTTTCCACAAGGATACTTCACGGAATAAAACAATAAACATGTTCTGCAAATGATTTTTTACGAGATATTTCGAGATTGGAAGCTGAAATGACGAAGTTACGACGTGTTTCCCGAAATACCTATTAAATTTTCATGTTTCCCATTGCAGGTAGCCAGAATAACGTACTCCGTATTCGCAGTGTTTTACCACCGAGGCAAGTAATGTTATTGTAAGCAGGCAGGTAATTATGTAGAACCGTCATATTAAGTAGATTCTTATTTTAAACCGATTAAAAAATATACTAGATACCTGTTAACATAAAGCTTGATTTTACCTCAATTCACCGTGTTTTAATCAAGTTGTGATGAAAGCCAAATAATTCCAAAATATGTTTAGGTACATAGTTGTTAAAACCATTTAGTTCTTCAGGCAATTGAAACAAATAGTCACAGCCCTTAAACTGACTATTTAACACGTTAGAGGGC
Organism: Lithophane socia; assembly: GCA_947522985.1. NCBI lineage: Eukaryota > Metazoa > Arthropoda > Insecta > Lepidoptera > Noctuidae > Lithophane > Lithophane socia. Next base: position 8,857,315 of record OX383267.1, read on the forward strand.
GTTACTGAGCCTGAAAATTAGTATTCCCTTCTCAAAGGGTCCACATTATGCGCCGTAGAAAGTTTCGATAAATCCTCACACGGGCCTCTAGGCATTTCTACCGACAGTCGACGTATAACTTGGGTAGCTATACGAAAAGGTCGCATGCCTAATGTATTTAAATTAGTTTAAATTCCATTAGTTTTGGTGAACATAGAACTCTACTCTCTACGTGCTTATTAGGAACTCAATGAAATGTTAATTTATTGGTAATATCCGAATAATTGTTATCTGAAGTTATTGCAGCGTTAACCTGACAGGCTATGTGACAAATGTTTTGAAATCACAATTAAATTATAGGCTAGCGTAATTGTATGTAGCGAAATTGTCATTAAACTAATAAACGGTCGTTTTTGGCGTAAACATAAATCATTTTCATAACTAACTAACTTATGTGTTATTGGCTTTTCCATCTAGAATTTCTCAGTAGCAGCCCGAAGTCTGGATTTGTGCCAGATTGATGGCAATAGGCTCGCCCCCTATTACATGGGACTTAAACATAACTGGCGAAATGTGGGTGTACCTACTGTAGGTATCACACCTCTGCATGACCCTTCGGTGAAATACAGGCGTGATGTTATGTGTTATAAATCACTTTCATACGAAACTGATGTGAAGTGAAAATATTCCGCTGGTCGAGTTGTAAAAGTCGTCAACCGTAAACTAGTTGGCTATAGTATCACTAATGTGCATTGTTCTGGCTTGTGGCTAAGTCATAACAGCCGCACGGGTCCATCGATCAGGTTAAGCTATGCATGCCGCGGTTGGTGCGTGTGCGGGTGACCATTTTTACATACGAAGACCCCTCCGTGTCTCGGAAAGCCGTTGGACCCGGCTGTCATTTCTAGATGTTTGATAGTTGTTACGGGTCGTGAGAAGCCTAACAAGAAAGTCTGACAACCAGTCTTATCAAGGGGTATCGTGTTACCCAGTAATTAGGTTGTGGAAATCAGATAGGCAGTCGCTTCATCATAAAATAATGGTATTCAGCTGCATTCACTTACACCGTAAGCCGACCGAAAAGGCTAGGCATCTGCCTAGCCTTTTCGGTCGGCTTACGGTGTAAGTGAAATGGTCTGCGTATTAAACCTTTAAAAAAACTTTAAATATTGTGATTTAGTCACAATATTTAAAGTTTTTACGCGTTTTGCTATGAATATTTTGCTATGATACCTGTATGTATTGAGATGTGATTCAGCATGTCATTTAGGATAGGATTAGCCAGGTAGCCTACAAGATTGAAGCGGGACTAATTGTCCAGAGGAGCTGGACACATTGCAATAACATCTCGCGTAGAGACTCTTTCAATTCGTGTGAAGTAGCCAAAAATGTATAGAAAAACTTGAAATTAAAAAACTTGTTCTTCAAAGTAATCAAATTAAATAAGACTTCATAAAATGCAAATAAATCAAATGCAGGGTTTGAGTGACGCGCAATATGAGTTTATTAACAAAGTTTTCAGGCACCTGTCGAAGACGCCGCATTCAGTTTTAAACAGATTATAAATTACATTTTAATATTAATAGGTAATTCCTATTTAATATTCATCGGTTTATAAAGTTTTTATTGATGACCTAGTTTTTGTCCGCGGCTTTACCCGGATATCGAAAAATATCCCACGGGAACGTACTACCGGGATTAAATGTACCCAGTGTGTTAATCCAGGATATAAACTATCTGTGTGCCAAATCTCATCCAGATCCGTTCAGTCGTTAAGGTATGTGTCAATCCACGGTGACAAAAATTATTCGTTACCTACTATGTTATTATAATTATGTATAGATCGTTAATAATTAATAAGCGGTTTTACCTCGAAGAGGGTCTCTTTCTAGGTACTTATTGAATTTTTATTTAATAATGTAAAATACTGTATAGATCAGTCACCGATTCTAAAAACAAAAGCATCACAGACTTTTTGGTTTCTTTTAATTACCGTTTAATAAAAGTTCATTGTATCGATATTCTCTGAAATTCTTATAGAATGCAAAATTTCCGAGAATCAATATCTTATAGACCCGTTAATAAGCGAACGAAGACATCGTAAATCACATGAGACAACAGAAATTTAATATCGCCGGTAAAGATGTAATTTTACGCTAAACTTTTGCAATAGATAGCTAACTTCGCCTCATTGGGACCTCTGTTTTAGATAGAGCGGTTATTGAGTGCCACTTTCCACCTAAATCAATAGGCTTTGAGCGAACAATACCATTCAGTTGGTTACCGTTTGAATAGATCACAACTTGTGTTTTTGTTTGAGGTGACTCTTCTGATATTAAACGTTTGTATAATGTACGCTATTTCTATCAATGTGTACTGATATAGCTTTCAGCCATTTCAAATCAAACTCAGCCATCAAATGTAAATGTGTGCTAGTTTTTATCAAATCACTAGCTTTGTCTGTGTGGACTGTAAGGGCATTATCACAAAAACTTAGATATTTGTTCAACGCGTGTTTAATGTCAGTTTTAAGTCAAACTCCATAGAGAAATGTCATGTTTAAAAGGTGTTTAGGCTAAACAACTGGTAAACACGGTTTTGTGGTAATCGGGTCATACATACATACATACATACATAATCAGCCTATAATGTTCCCACTGCTGGGACACAGGCCAACTCTCTATGAGAGGGAGTGGGCCGTAATCCACCACGCGGGCCCAGTGCGGGTTGGTAGATGTCACATGTCTTCGAATTTTTGGTTCTAATTTTTGGTTTTTGGTTCTTGAATAGGGTCATACTTTTTCTGAAATAAAAGTAGCTTAAGTTACTCCTTATAACATCAGCAAATGAAAATCCCGTCCAAATCAGTCCAGCCGTTTCGGAGATTAGCCGGAACAGAGAGACAGACTATTTTTTTTTAAATTGTTTTTTTTTGTTATAAGTACCGAATATCATTTCGTAGCTATGCGTTTAGTAAAAAGCTGTTATTTTGACACAAACAGACACTTCAATTTTATATACTTGGATTAAAAACAAATTAACATTTCATTGAGTCCGAATCGTAAAACAGATATCACAAAAAAGTTGATAAAGTTATTCATAATTCGTTCTTATTTCGTCATTTAATACAATCAAAACTCTTAAGTGGTTAAGCGGCGTTATAAATCATTGAGACGGATTCCTATTTAAGTGCGTACTCCGAAAAAGATGTGATTACGTTGACAGACATCGCGTTTGTTACTGTGATTAACGACCAAGTCGAAATGTTCTGTTTATTGCTTACCTTTACGCGCTTTTACGCCGTATGGCCGTATGGTTACAGCGGTGAAAATTGGGCCGACCGTCACACGCGGGCGAAAAACTGAACGGGAATTACTTGAAAAAATGTATACCCATTTTTTGTGAGTGTATTTTTATTGCGCTTTTTATATCGTAAATACGGCAAAAATATATTTTGATTAAAATCATGAATGTAGTAGTTTCATTTTTGGCTGGTTGTATTACTCAATCAAACTGATATGTATTTTATGTTGCAGCTTATTTTTGATACAGTACCGCAGACATGCCCAGACAAAGCTAGTGCAGAAGATTATTAAAAGCAATATTTTGAATTATAGACAGTTTATCAACAAACAGTTCAAAACAGTGCCTTCGTTAGTAGGAAACAGAATTCTAGCAATAACTGAATTGTCCGTCCAGAAATTGTTCAATAGTACTTACTTGTCCAACAATTTGAGAGATCGGAACTACCCAATGAATATCATTAGGTACTGACTGTTATTGCGCCGCATTCAATATATACTTTGGTCTGACCGTCAGACCGTCAGACCCCAAGGGTTTTGGGCCGACTGTTGGCAAATTTGGCACCGAAGCTTGTCAGTTATATAAAGCAACAACTATAGATAAAAGTAACCAGAGACAAAGAATGATAGATGGTTGTTTTTTATTTCAGGGTTGCGTTTTGAACACACCTAATTGATCGATCGTCTTCACCAAATCTTTAGGATGATGAATGGTGGCTTGCAACTTGAGAACTGGGGACATGTTGTTTTTATTAGCGTTAACAAAGAAAAGCTACTTTTTGGCTGTTACTATTTTTGCCAATTCTTAACAAAGGCGTCGAAACAATTCTTCCTTTCGATTTTACCAATATCAAACTCGTTAAAGAAAAACGTAGGTACAGTCACGGACTTTAATTGATGAGCCACCTTCAAACTTTTCAATTTTGCAGTTTCATACATTCACGAGATTACACGATTAAACACGAACTCAAATCGCACGCTCGTAAACAAGATGACATATAAATTACTTTTAATCGGAAATATCCATAGAGGTGGACTTCATTAGTTAACCTCTATGGATATTTCCGATTAAAAGTAAAAGTAATTTATTTGTCATCTTGTTTACTTTCATACATTCACGAGATTACACGATTAAACACGAACTGAAATCGCAGGCTCGTAAACAAGATGACAAATAAATTACTTTTAATCGGAAATATCCATAAAGGTTGACTAATAAGTTCTCAATGATAAAAATAAATACAATGTTGCATTAAGTTATCCAATCTATTTGATACCGACCTCCTTTAAATCATAGCTCATTAACTCGAGAATTATGAAAACATAACTGAAGACAGTGACAGTTGAAATATCAAGATGACAAATAAATTACTTTTAATCGGAAATATCCATAGTCCATAGAGGTTGACTAATAAGTTCTTAATGATAAAAATAAATACAATGTTGCATTAAGTTTATCCAATCTATTTGATACTGACCTCCTTTGAATCATAGCTCATTAACTCAATAATTCTGAAAACTTAACTGAAGACAGTGACAGTTGAAATATCGATGTCAGAGAATTTCTCAGTACCCTAACCTAGCAACAATTGTTTATCGTTGCTAGGTTACTGTTGCTAGACCTGCAATTGGTTGACTTTGAGTAGTCACAGCTGTCAAGTTTGTAGTTCCGCTCTCAGGTTAGCCAACTGGTAAAGATATGAAATATAATTTTCTTCTTCTAATACGAAGACATATGACTTTGCGTGTCGGGAACCGAATAAACCCGATTTGCATTACACGGCTAAAATGCGAACAGTACCAGGTGGCTCATCAATTAAAGTCCGTGACTGTACCTAATAGAAGTCTGCCGATAGTTATAATAACTAAGCTTAAATATTACCTACGTACGTATACTTTAACATAAAAATGTTGTAACTTTAACAAGAAAATATCGTAGAAAGATGATATTTGAATTAAAGAACGTAGACATCATCATTAAAATGGCGATAATATATTTTCTCTCCGCCTCTGTCAATGTAACTATGTTTATATTCATGGAAATATTTTAATGACCCAAAATTGTATCTACGCAAACAGACCTTACATATCGGCTTCATTATAATAATGTACTACCTACCTACTATCAAACATAAGGATACATTCCGTAAAGTAAAGCGAAGCATTGCTTTAAACTTGATTAATTTATTTAGGAACTGTGAGCGACAAACTCGTTTATTTATCTGTAAATATTAGATTAAATGCTCCTATTGAAGAAAAGTAATTAAAATTCAACGTTTTGTGCCACAAAACGTTGAATTTTAATTACTTTTCTAATATCACACTAATTACAAAATTTTTGGACACTATCACCTTCTTCGGTCCAAATAAAGAGACCTTTAATTCGAATTTGATCACAACCCTTCAACTACCTCGAGGGGTGTCGTGCGTGGGACACCCGGTTGGAACGAAGTTCCTTTCTCTTTTGCACACTTGGCGAATGAGAGCTAGACCGAAATAAGTGTAACATTTTGACGGTCACTGACGACACTTTTGTTACGTAGGTAACAAAAGAGTCGTCAGTGATAAGTGTGCAGAGTATAACGTGTTATAAGGAAGGTCGTTCCAACAACATCACAGAAAACGATATTCGAGATACAAAAATGCATGCACACGATACGTGTCGAGTATGCATTTTAGTTTGCGGAATGTTCCGTTCATAACGATAGGATGGTTCTACACATCCTGCGTCCGCCTTCCAATATCGGGACTATTGCGACCCAGTCCGGTCGGCACTCGGCAGCTTATTCGTAAATACCCGTGAAGTTATCCGTCCGTATAGCAGCTTCGTAAATAGCACAATTGTTAGACTAGTGTGGGCAGCTGTTTGCGGGACTACGGAGTGCTTTGTAAATTACAGACGTGTCGGGTGACGTTTGTCTTGATCATATGCGATAAATGGGTTGCAATTTCAGTTATGAGACAATCAGTCTGTAACTACCTGTAACAAAGGTAATTTATTTTATGTATTCAACAACAAAAACAAAATCAAATTAAACGAAATCTAGAGAATTTAACGTTACAACGTAGGCCAGCCATAAAGAAAACTTAGTCTCAGAGGTAGATTATGCTGTGTTAATTGTGAGTCTAGACAAAATCATTCAGTGATTTCAAAACTCTCATAATATTTTTGACGCACACACTAGCTCTCATTAACCACGACTGTAAATGAGACCGACTGTTTCGATCCCATTACGCTGGAGGCGACAAATAAAATTTACAACCATTAAAAATAAACTCATTACCCGCCTAACTAATTACTCAGGTGAATCTAAAGCTTGTTTCGTACATTTTGTCCGGGGATTTTTGGTCTTAAACCTATTAAAAAGTTGCGTTCCCCGCGGGATTAATACTGACGGCGCCAGAGCAGTTTGTAAGCGCCACCCACAATTTTAGTTCCATCCAAGTCAGTTTATGAGCGTTTTGTGTTTATATTGTTACTTTAAAATTTTATTTTGGAGATAATTTTCAACTTGGGAAGTGCTGTGTTTAAAATTAATTAGGTTGAGGCCTTGACGCCGGGACTTTATGTTTCTTGCGCGCTCAAGAATGCATGTCGCCGCTTAGCGAAATACTTGGGAAGATTCACGAAGCCGTTGGATTAAGGTTTTCGAAACAGTTTATTCGATCCTCTGCTGCATCTTTTAATGAAAAATGTCACACAAGTTGTGTTACATTTTTCAATTAAAACACAAATAAATATCGTTTTAAACCTAGGTACCTAAACATTCAAAACACACCCTTGATAATACATTTTCAATGATTTTTCTAATTACTTTTGCGGCTCAATAAATGAAAGTCATATTTTCTGTGGAAAATAATCATTTCGATCCATTAGCAGAAATTAATTTATTTACTTGCAGTCACATTCAGCGCCCACTAATTGATTACTGCTTCTAAATCAAATTAGTCGCCGACGCGCAGAATGCTGAATTTCATAAAACATAATTTCGTTTGGGAAGGTTGAGATACCTTTGAAATACCTATACATAAATAAAATAGCGATGAATTTGACGTTCCAATACTTCCAATTTTAAACGTAAGTACCTAAATCCCTAGAGGTGTGACCTCACGTCACATTAGCACAGTTTATGGCAGCTTTAACGACGAACACCTACAGCTCGTTAACCTCTCTATAATTCGGGAATACATTTTTTCATGACGTCACGCGAGCTCTCGCTATGCTCCTATTAAGCGAAATGATTCTCAAGTCACCTTAATCTCTCTGTCATACAGCTCATTTTACGATGGCAGCAGCGTCGATACGTTTTAAAATATCGGAACTTCCCGCTGTGGAAATAAATGACTGTGTGCAAACACTTTGAAGTATTTTACCAATTTATCAATTTTGTTTTCATCTTTTCATACCTGTGGTGATGTACCGACACTTTTATAGCCCTTACTTTATGTGGGACGTCATATTTGGAATGAAGACAAGGGAGATGAATATAACATATCGATGCTTCCGGCAACAAATGTCGTAAACACCATTTTGGCGAAAATGAGTTAAGAATGCAGCCCTACTTAATTTTTGGCGCTGCGTCGATCTAAAAATGTGAAAAAAATATTCGCCTAAAAAAAATACTCTTACACCCAAAATTTTTACTAGTATAATCAAGATTTTTTAGAAAAGAGGGTATGTATAACTCATATTGCTTAGAACCGAATAACCGTGCAGGTCGTATAATACAACGTACAAACAGCTGTCGGTCGTAAAAACATGAATACATAATTAATTGTAATTACACCCCACAATCATTTTTAAAACGTAAGCTCTGCTGAGAAACAATTGTCGTAATGTCACTTGGGATCAGGGGACAATACACAAACGGTTTCATGCCGAATACAAACAGCTTCCTTGTCAGTCTCATAATGTCATTGATACTCTTCCTGAGACTGACGAGGAAGATGAAATTTCTGATTAATTATCTTCTATCAGAAAATCAGGTCTTCAAATTTCTGGTTAATAATCTTCTATCCAATGACAGACGATTATTAATCAGAAATTTGAAGACCTGATTTTCTATAACTCGTCGTCGTATTATGTTTTGCATCTACTTTTTTATTATCTTGTCGATAACACTTTCCCATTTTCACCAACGACACTAAAAGTTAGGTAGACCATAGTACAGAAGCTTTCCGAACAAACAAGATCTAGAAAGATGAACTACCTAAATTTTTAAGGGCGTTGGTGAAAATGGGCATTGTTTATTAAAATTATTAGAGCAGTAAGCTTACAAACATTCTACCAGAATGTTTACTTATATTTTTTTGTAATTCATTATCAATACGTTTTAAAAAAAATGTCGTGATTATAAAATCTTCTTGAAATCAATGAAACAAAATGATTACTTAACATTTTGAATTATGTCTGGCTGGTTAGGTACGCCGTTGGAGGTAGAACACTATAGGCATCTTGTAACAAACGCTTGATTAAATTATACGGGACGATGCCTATAATATACTTACTTAAGTGTATTTTTATACCTTTAGGACCTGCCAGGTCCTAAAGGTATAAAAATTTCGAGCCGCGACACAAACAATGATGATGAATGATGATTGATGTACAAGATCCTCTAATGGAAATTTAAGTGATTGGTTTAGACATTTTTTTACTTTGAATTTGTATTAGTGCCTTGCTTAACCATTATTTTGATTAAACGATGACGGTCAATGAATAAAAAACCTTTTTTAATTATGTCAATTTGTGTTTTATTTTATTGTTTTTATTACAAGTAATGAAAATGCAACTTACAGTCTTAAATTCATTGATTTGCTTCAGATATTTCCATGTTTGTTACATACCATCGCATCAGATCGTGGTGTTTACACTCATTTTTATTTCAGTATATGGTTTTTAAAACCAAACCCAGAACTATTGTATTTAAAAACTGGTGCATGCTTCTAACTTCCGTTAGACAAATCGTTCTCCATTGATTTGTTAGTGATCGTAAATACCAACTTCTTGAATTTTCTGGGGTGTATGTCCAAGCTAACTTTTAAAATAAGGCTTTGACATAAATAGCAATAATATATTATGAAATACCATCGTATTTTACGTATTTCTTGTATAGAACACAATTTTACAACTTTTAAAGTTAAAAAGATATAAGCCAAAAACGCTATAATTTTTTGTTTTTCGTTGATTACCAAAAGTGCTATTTTGGTGTTTACGACCTTTGTTGTCGGAAGCATCGATATATCACGGGTCGGAAACAGAAAAAGTAGATAATCTTTGTGACAAATAGTAAGGACTATTCCCAGGGATCGTGAGATATGGATGTCATTAATTTAAAACAAACTATGGGTCCCTGAATGGATCAGGGAGCTTTGACGGACGTTACTTTGATAGATGTAGCAGTAGTTATAATGTTTTGAAATGTTTAAGGATTTGTTGGGTTGTGGTAAAGGATATAAAGGTACGCTATCTATCACTTAGATGTCGTCCTTTTGTGTTCTTATCCGTTGGTCCCTTTTACACATTTTAGACATGTACCCTGTTATTTCTAGGTAACGAAGGTAGATTAGTCCATTTAAACCCAACAGAGAATACGGCTAATTGAAGCATAATATCAAATATGAAACCCGTCGTAGTAATGATGATATTGGATATTCAGTCTCCCATTAATGGCGATAATTAACTCGCGCTTCTGAGATGTCCATGATATTTAGTGGGATTGGAATGAAAGCGGCATGTGTGCGGGATGGTGTGCTCGTGTCGCTGGTCGCAGCCGATCGTGTGGATAATTCGCTTCATAACGAGTTGGCGGCCATCCAACCTCCACTGGATACGGTTATGTTAAGCTACACGCAAATTATTAATTTTCGCAAAGTTTTTATCGCTTTTCGTATTGTTATTGTTTCTTAAGTTCTCTACAAAAAAGTTCAGTGTCTCTTCTCTCTTCTATAACCTCTCGAATCAGAAAGTCGTGTATAGTAATTATTAACATTTCACTTGAATAGTATTTTTTTTTTACTTAGTTTATTTTATTAAGTATCTGAAATGTATTAATTAATTAACTGATCCTAACAAATACAATAGGTATATATTTTTTTGAGGAATTTTTCTACGACCTATTTTGTCCTATTAATTACTATATTAATTAATAGGACAAAATAGGTCGTAAAAAAATTAATTTAGTTTAATTTAATTGATTAAATAAAACTAGAAAGTGTAAAATAGCCACGTGGTAATGTAGTTTTTTTTTTATGGTTGTAAGGTTTCAACCATTAAAAAAATGGAAAAATAAGTGTTGAATCCATCGAGATATAAGATTAGTACTTATATCTCGATGGTTGAATCAAATACTAACGTAAGTAAGCTAAGTTACATCTATTTGCTCTGATTTTTAACTAGCCTACTACTTAGTAGGCAATATTATTAATTTCAGTACAGTTTAGCTATTCAAAAGTATTTATTTCCTCTTCACAAAAAACAAATAAAAGGCCTCGAAACTTCCAAAGATCTGTTCGTAAGCGGCCTTTTTGGTGGCACCGTTTTTTTGGCTTTTATTGCACAACAAAAGTTTTGTTGCGCTGCGCTGGACAAAGTGTGTTCTGTCCGTAGTCGGCTCGAACGTGTCCCAACAAATTGGTGGGAGTCTAATTGAATGTAGGTACCTAGGTACAGACAAACAAAATGATAGCCGTACGAGTTAACTTGCAACTATTTTTAAACAATGTTGCGATTATCTACTTACCTATAGTAGGTTCAAGTATCATATCAAGGCAAAAGCCTCTGCTCATATAGAGAAAGCACAAGCAATGATCACCACGCTTGCTCAAGACGGATTGGCAATTTCAGACTTATAATAACAGTAAATACGGGACCCTAATTGCATAACACACAGTCAATCGTAATCTGAATCATTTTGAAGGAAATTGCTAATCCATTGCTTCATAGAAAAATGTGTCTGCTCAACAACGCAATGAATGTTGTTGAACTGTCAAAATGAAACAGATTGTAATTGATCGTGTGTTACACAATTAAGGTGCAGGTTATTATACTATATCTTTCCTTTACCGACGTCAGTAACGTCCAAGATAAACTGAGAAAGTCCTTAGTAGCAAATGGTTTCGTGCTGGTAATGAGCATGTGTGTCGCGGTACCTTAACTCCTTTGTCGATTGTACCCAGTAGGAAGAGTCGGGCAAACTAGAATGTTGCACTATTGTAGCAGATTAGTTTGGGCACCTACCTATTGCTTTTGCCCTGAATTCTGCTCGTCTAGTGTTTTAGTTTGCGTACTCGGACGTTCGAATAACCAGTTCAGTGATTAGCGCTGAATCTAAAACTACTTAGTTTATTCACAAGAGAATGGAATTAACTGTTCGTTATAGAATATTACTTTTGCAATAGAAATGGTGATTTTGCTGCTAAATGGTAATTACGAGATGTCTACGTGTAGGTAGGTAACTATTTGGATGAACATCGAAACGTTTTCGCACAATCATACGATCAAATTAAAGGCTAAGGTCAACTCTCTGTCCGATGTCTTAGCTTTTATATTTCCCTTCAATAGATTTGTTCATGAAAACCCGTCATATGTTCACATTACATAGGTAGGTACGTATATCAGCCAGCTCATACTTAAAAATCTCGCGTACTAATTCTTAAGCCTTCATTTACCTATCACAATAATAAGTACGGTGCCTTAATTAGCTCTAAACGTCTTTGTTCCCAACTCGAGATAGTACCTAATCCTAACTAATTATAAATGATAAGTGAGTTTGTTTGTTACGCTTTCACGCTAAAACGGCTGTAACGGATTTGGATTAAATTCGGCACATGGGTAGACCATGACCTGGAGAAGAGTAGGCAAATTTTTATCCTAGATCGCAGACGAAGTCGCGGGCATGCGGGCGGCATATCAGAATATGTCTGAAACTATACTTATACTTATTGCTTACTTTAGAAGTTTATCCATAGATTAGTTCAGCTGTAAAGTATTGTGAATATCTATATTATTGTTTATTACATTAAATCGTAGAGCTACATGCGAAGAAATTGATAACGTTTTGTCAAGTTTCATAATGTTTCTTTAAAAGTGTTAAATTCCATTTTAAGTTTTATCCAACAGCGGCAAAGTGTGATAGTTTACATAAGAGATCGGTTCAAAAGTCTATTCTCAAATTCAGGGACATCAGTGACTACCATTTTTTAAAATTGGAGCGTAAAGGAATCGTGTTTTATTGACCCTTTGCGACAACGAGCCAAGAGCAGAACTGCACAAGAATATAAGCAATACAACACCAATGACCCAAAATGTTCAGCGCAATAAACGAATAAAAATATTGGGCAGTAATTTTGTAGCGTATGTCCATTGTCCAGTTCGCAACCAGCTTGGCATCTGGCAGTAAGCCAAGCTGTTTCCCTGCAAGGCACAGTAGCATCTGGACACACCTTATTTATAAGCCAATGTCAACTGACATTAGAAATGAATGATTATGTGCGTAAGTACGTACTAAGTATTTGGACATTTGATCATTGTTATGTCTAAGAGGCCACATAATATTATGGAAGTTAAGTCAATTCTGTTGGATTTACGGTAAAACAACACAATATCTAAGGGCATTATCAGTCTTATCACACTGGCGATTTGCGAGCGAGTTTCCAGTGAGGCTGTAACATAGCTATGTAATTAAAGTATTCAGAATCAGGAAATGAACTAACGAAAAATGTGATTTACTGAAGCAAAAACTTGAAATGTAATTTGTATTACGTCACTGACCATGTTGTAAGAATTCTTCTTTTGTCTAAACAAATGATTGCCGAGGCCTAATTAGACTTGGTAGCGGCTTAAGTAATTATCTCCGTATTATATTAAATTCTAGACCTTAACAAAAACATTTTTGGTAATAATAAATCATCATTTAGTAGGTTTAAGAGAAAAACGATTTGGACAATCTAATGTTACGAAATGATAGTGGTGGAAATCTACAGCGACTGAATTTATTGCGTCTAGCTATGTAGTCCTAGTAGGTACCCAGAGAATGGACCGTTATTCCCTAAAACGGTTTTTCTTCGAACCCATTTTTACTCAAGATTAAAGTACCCGAAATATCCCCAGTTCATGAAATTGGGCAATAACTTTAGGGTATGAATTGATATGACTGTGTTACTGCGTAAACACAGAAAATTGTTTGAAGAAAAGTAGACCAATCAGATAGTTAATTGATTCAGGCGTGACTTTGCGGAAATCCATTATAAAATACAATAGACGCTGATATATTTAGTAACCTATTCCGCTTGACTATTCTTCAAGAGTCATAAAAACCCTGTAAGAAATCGACACGTGTTTCACCTCTCAACGAGGCATCTTCTGGATGACGATTGACCAATTGCAAACCAGAACGCGACGTGTTACCACACCGAGCGCTGTGGTTTTTATGACTCTTGAAGAATAGTCAAGCGGAATAGGTTACTAAATATATCAGCGTCTATTGTATTTTTTTTTTTTTTTAGACCAATCAGGTTCACCCAGAACTTTCAATTGCGTAACAAATCAAGAATCTAACATAACAGAGATTTGGTATCAATAAACACCCTAAAAACAATTACGTAATATTACTTGTGGTTGCACAGTTTGCCTATTTATATTTCTAGCATTTTGTCTCCAGCTCTTTTATACATAATTGGTCTATTGTTACTTAAAGAATCTTTAAATGAAGGAGCAATTCGGAGCAAATGCCTCCTCCTACCGGAGGCATTTGCTCCGAATTCTTAAAATGTCTATATTTAAAAATAAATCAGGATTGCCCTAAATACACAGCTGAGGTAAACTAAAAAGGGTTATTGCGGACCATTGGTATAAAGGATTATTTATCACAAAACACGAAAAAACAAAAAGGAATATAATTTTTCACGAGTGTCTGTAAATGATTTATACAAAAACAACATACAATAATTTTACGCCTGTATCTCCCGAAGGGCTCGGAGTATAGTACCACGTTTGGACAGTTATTATATTAAAGAGTTTACAATACCTCAAATTGCTTAGCATGAGCACAGTATAAATAAATAACAGTATTACGTCTTCATAGTAAACAACCGAAATTACGCGCTTCGAAATCCCAGTACGCAACAGTTTCGAGTGCGCGGCAGTTACGCACGGACGCGGAATTTTTACTCGTACCTACCGAGCGGCCGTAGTTAATGATTTCAAGGTCACTGCCTAGACGTAATACTGTTACTTTTTTATACTGTGGCATGATCCTCCAATATATCGAAAATACTGCAGCATTAATTTTCAAATAAATATATGGTACGGTTGAGGAATAATGTTAAGTACTATGCTTGACGGAAACACGATTCCATAAAAAAATAAAAGTCTTACCTCCAAACAGAACAATAAACCGCAAGTATTTAAAAAAAAATCAAATTAGATCATGAAACTTTGCATAATAATTGAAAAAATATAAAACAAGTTGTTTTTTTTATTACTATTATTTTCACCGTAAATTACCTAAACTATCGGCGCTCAGTCAGTCTCGCTCTCACTCAGTCCACAAGCAGTAGAGTGTGAGCGAGATAAGGAGTGAATTTGAGCTGAGGTATTACGAACTCTTTAGTCTCATAAAATAGGGAGCGACCGTATTGCCATGGGCACAATCTTAGACTAGATGCTACTGAGTAATTCCTTAAAGAGGAACAAAATAAAGCTTCGCCCGACCTGGGACCAACTCTTATTCTTCTTTTCTTCTCTTGAGGTTTAATAAAACTGCAATACTTGTTTACGTTCCACCGGTGAAGTAGGTGTAATATTATATTAGTAAGAGAGTAAATTAACGGCAGGTGGCGGGAGAGTCGTAGTTAATCCGGAATTTGTAGGAATAAGTAACGCTAACTGGCTCCGATCCAACGCGGGGAATATTGGGTAACTGCTCGGAATATTGGGACCGCTTCATCACTATGACTTGTGTATACCTACGTACTTGAACGTATAACTGAATTAAGTTATAACTTTGTAGGTACTGTTGTTTGTATGATGAACATCGATATTAGTTTTTTCGTTTAAGAGAATCGGTGGAGGAAAGTGCTCTACTAGGGAAAGGTTGAAAGTCAGGGTTAATCTTAGTATTTTCACATGAAAAATATGTTATACAATGCTTGTCTATTTTCTTCTATTTAATGTTCCTATATAAGTTATTTATAATATTTATGAGAAATAATTGAAAGCATTAAAATAATTTCACATGCTTCATACATTAATGGAGTTCATTACATTTCGATTTGATTCAAAACACTCTAAATAATAATAATGATGACCGTTAATCGAACGATTCATTTCATAAACACTCCTCTTTGGCCGCTGAAGCACGCGATGCGTATAAACGTAATCAAAATCATTCAATTAAATGCGATTAATGCTGATAAGTGCGTTCGACCTAATTGGATTAGATTCCGAGTTCAATTAAGTATATTATCTTGGGATTTGAGTATCAGACTCAGTGGCTCAGGGATTATGATGTTGAAAAAAGTAGGTTACGATTTTTGTTCGTATTTCTTCCAATATTCGTTTTTCTTTACGAGTGAGATATTTTACTAAATTTATCATCATTTAGATATTATTATTATCCATTAAAAGAAATATAAATAATCCCTGGTCTAATATTCCAATGTTTCTTCATTATTAACCTTATAAAGGAGAAACAATTTGATTCCAAGAGTTGCAAATCTTTATTTTATAGAAAGATAAAGCCGGCGAGACACAATTGAAACGTTTTTCTGCACAGTTCAACCAATATTCCTTGAACAGCTTTTGTTTGAGGAAAACTTAGCAGACGCATTGTCTGCTCATTGCATTTAAAATATACGGAACAAAATATTGTGAGAACTGCCTGGCAAGAAGTGGGCAGATGTTCTGAGAAATTTCAAGCTCAATTTTTGTATAAAACTCTTTGATTTCTTATTCAAAGAGAAGTTACGTGTGCAGGTCAAGTCATGCAAGGCAAGACGGGAGGTGAGCCATTGTCTGTGGAGAGGCGCCGCATACACACCGGAGCCGTCCATGAACCCCCACTTGTGGAGGTTGTCTTTGCTGCGGCCTATTTGTAGGTGTTGAAGGACGCCGAAGGGCCTTAGGGGGACTTTACAAAACGATTTGTACACACGCACTTAGGTCGCCCATAAAGCCAAACTGGTCACGACGGATTATCGCCATTATCTAATATCAGTGTCTGTAACCGTTCAACACTGGTATCGATATATTATGAAACAAAAAATACTGAAAAAAAGCCTTTGACAACAGACATTTCCACAATCCGTATTTTACTATCCCTTTTTTCCTTTTTTGTTGCTGCTGTACCGCGCAATAGTATTTTTAAATAAATAAACGCAATAACTAATAGTCGGTAGTGGTTCGCTTGCTCCATGTCTGGCCAGGCGCCAGACATAATGGGCCGACGTGGCCCGACGTGGCTGTTTGGCCGCGATTATTTCAACTAGATAAATTTTACGCTCCTTAAACGTAAGGACGTGCAAAGTGGACGGCTTGTTGGGATTGTCTTGAGATGTTTGCTACGTAAGTACTTAGCGGTATGCATTACCGGAGTAGGTAATTAACACCGTGGTGAAATTATTTGGGTGAAAGCCTGGGGTGTTTGTGTTATGGAATTAAATCTATTCTATATCTACGACATGTCTTTCGATTGAAAAGTTCAATGTGATTAAGTTACTTTGCCAATCAAAGAACTCTTTTGCATTTTCACGAAAACCGCACAAAATATTATTCGAGAAAGTAAGAACAAATCGGTGATCATTCGATTCGAGAATAAAGCTATCGACTCGACTTTTGTCACCTTTCCTAACACCTCATCTCCCATTTCCCAAATGAACGAACTGTAACCGCTATCGGGGCTGACCTTTCGATTATATTATCGTTTCACAACATTCAGATTAGGATCACGCGCCTCTCCTCTTCGGTAACAGAACATTCGGTGTCCTTAATACCGTTGGTAAATGTCGGCTGGCTGGTTGCCAAACACCCCGATAATTTACCATCGATGTGCTGAATGCAAATTTCAGTCTAATCCTTATTTTTCATTTAAAATCCGACCCATTCACTCTTTACCGAGGATTAAAATATGTGTGCGAGATTTTTCTGATTGAGTTTGGTCTGCTTGTTTTTAATTGATGAGATATGATGTGTATATGATGTGATGTGTTATGATTGAAGTGGCTTTTTTTATCTGCTTTTATGAATAATTATATTTCTGGTTTTGCCTCTTTTTTAAAATAAAAATACGGTTAAACTCAAATTTTCGTAGAGATATTGATACGCATTTGAACGCATAATTGCATGATCTCTTTTCATCAGCCATTAGTGCTTACATTGAACGAAATCGCTTTACTTTACAAGCAAAAGAAACTATATTTGCAAGCTTTGATCGAGCAAACATTACGACAAACTCACACGACGTTTCTTCGTTCCTCTAAAACTGTCATGGCGTAATACACTTCGCTTCCCCAGTATTCGTGGAAGCGCAATTTCATTAGTCGCAAAGAGCTCCATCGCGGGGCGACAACCGTGAAGTTGTCATTCATTAGTGTGAAGTTATGTGACCCAGGTTCCGTGACAGACTCTATCTACACCGAATCGAGTTACCCTTTGAGATCAGCCCGATATAATTCGTAAGGGACGTACCCTCTGGTCTCTATTAATTTATACTTGTCCATGTTCGACTCATGATTATACTTAGGTACAAGTTATTTATTAGTTAATAATATCTTTCAGTTTGTTGAATAAAGTCTGAGTACATTTATCATCATTAGCAGATACCTACTACATATCCATCGTAGATGAAAGTTTCTTGGTGTGATGCCATAATCGACACGATGGATTCGGGCCGAATTTTCGCATAATTCAGTAAAGAAAATTATGTGCTTTGAAAAAAAAAGGGTAAAATACAATAGACGCAGATATATTTAGTAACCTATTCCGCTTGACTATTCTTCAGGAGTCATACAAACCCTGTAAGAAATCGACACGTGTTTCACCTTTCAACGAGGCATCTTCAGGATGACGATTGACCTATTGCAAACCAGAACGCGACGTGTTACCACACAAGTCAAAAAAAGGGTGGTGGAGGGTAGTTAGACCACACGATACAAGTGAAAACTAAGGACTGGAGCAGAGTACTCGTATACAGGATTCAGCGCCGAGTATACGATACAGCGTCATCGACCGACTGGAGTCGATCGTATATGATCACGATTAAAAATGCACTCTTCTGGTGCATTTGTAATGTCCATTAAAGTCTACAATAAGTTACCAGGTTACATCAAAGACATAAATAAAAATAATATCTTTATTAATAAATTAAAACAATGTCTATTATTCAAAAGCTACTACACTATTGATGAATACATTAGCGATAAATTTCAAAAACAATAAAGATCACTGTTACCGAATACCTACATTTCACTATGAATATAAAAAAAAGCGCCTTCATCCGCTCTCCTGTTAAAAATTAACTTTTGCTGTGCCCGACAGGGTCCATAATTGATTCGATGTCTTAACATACCAACTTATTATGTAAACATTATTGATTGCAATAAAGTATTGAGTATTGAGTATACCCGATTCAGCGTCGCCGACCCGAGCGTGATGGTTCAGTTTCGTTCACTGTTCAGAAAAAGCGCAAAGTGCGCTTAAAGAAGTTTTCACTTCAATAAAACGGTCAGACACTTCATTTTCATGATACCTACCTACTAATGAGATTTCTACAGACAAGTGCCTTTTACCAAATGATGTAAGTATTATTAAAATGCACGCAAGCATGTCGCTGTATACGGTCTGAACTCACACGTACGCTGCTGAGGTACGTACGACAATATTAATAGTTTTAAGGAGCGCTGTCATTGCGGCGTGGTGGCAAATTAGTTTGCAAAGTCTTCATTCATTAGTACGAAGTTGTGTGGTTTAACTTTGACGGGAGTGTTCTGTATGAGCCGAGTTGTACAAATTGTAATGTATTACGGGTTTAGACGTCGGAGAGTGAAAGCTGTGACGTGGCGCTCTGTAATTGTTTGTAGTTACGTTATTACGTTTCGCCTTACCCGACACGTGTGTTAGTTAAACGACTTCACTTAGACCATATTTTGGACCATCAGATTTTCCATAATGTAATAATAGGGAATAATGGGTGTACGTGACCGAAGTTTTATGAATTTGTTAAGCATTCCGTACAATTGGTGTTTATGTGAACTCAGTCACGACTTTTCGAGGAACCTCCTTGATATTTCTTGAGCTAAATATATTATGATATTTTGAGTTAAAGATATTATGAAGCTTGTTTAACGAACTAGAAAGGTTAATTACTGTTACACAGAAATGTCACGCGTAGGCGTACGTATGTATCCTAACTAAAAGGTATTATAAATGCGAAAGTGAATTTGTTACGCTTGCACGCTAAACGGCTAAACGGATTTAGATGAAATTTGGCACATGGGTAGACCATGACATAGAATAGGACCTAAGATTCTTTTTATCCCGATATTCCCGAGGGATCGATACTTACGCGGGTGAAACAGCGGGGTGCAGCTTGCCTATGTTTTATTCTAATTAGGATAGGATTAAATACTCTGACTATCATTTTCATCTATTCTACTAACTGGGTTTTAGTCGGATATCTATGGTTTTAGTATTCTTTCGTATGACGCTTAAGAGTTCTATTCTTAGCTGACACAATAAAACAATTATATATCTCGGGTCACAAAACATGAAATTATTGTGACATTTATATGAACTAATGTCACAATAATTTCACGTTTTGTACAACGTACACGTACAACGTATAACATGACCATGACCTTTAATTGTAATTTGAAAGCTGAAAAGGAACGAATAATTTTCATGTAATGCATAATTTTATTAGCCTATAGGTAATGTAACTCAAGTAGCGGATGTTGGAGAAAAAACAGCCAGGCTGAAGTGGGAGTGGGCCGGCCACGTCGCACGAATGCACCCGGAGAGATGGGCAAAGATCGTCACTCACTGGACGCCAGAAGGAGGACATCGCCGTCGAGGTAGACCGCGAAGGGGGTGTGACGATCTAATAATGTTTGCGGGGCCAACATGGCCAGAAATCGCACAAAATAGAGAGCTTTGGAAGGAAAAAGGGGAGGCATTTGCCCAGCAGTGGGACACACAATAGGCTATAAAAAAAAAATAGGTAATGTCCCCACTGCTGGGACACAGGCGTCCTCTCGGTGAAAGGGAGTGCACCGTAATTCACCATGCGGGCCCAGTGCAGATTGGTCTATGTCACATGTTTTCGATTTTTTAGTTCTCGGTCATGCTAGTTTCCTGACGATGTTTTTTTTCGGGCTTCTGACGATCCGTAACGACTGTCAAAGATCCACGAATCACAGCCGGGACTAATGGCTAAAAGTGGTTTCCGATGCAGAGAGGAGTCACGGATGGTCACCCACGGACCAACCCCGGTAAGCGTAGCTTAACCTGATGGATCGACCCGCGCGGCTATTATTACTTAGCCACGACCTCCTCCTACTCTGAAATAAATAAAATAATAAAAGCATAAAATTAATTCTTCCAACTGACTCTGACTGTAGGTATATTCGGGTAAGGCTTAGAAACTAACTACTGATGGGTTTTGAAATAAAAAAATCAAATAGGTCACGATCCTTTATGATAATTTCTCGATGAAAGATTAAAGTTCGTTGATTGCTGTTGTGTCAGACAGTAATGCAGTTTGAATTGCTAAACTTCCCACTACTGCCCACTGCCTCAGAGGGCCGAAAGGACCGTCTGGACCGGTGATCGCGTACCGGAAGACGTAGCGTAGGAAGGCCTCCCACAAGGTGGACCTGGATGTGAGAAGCACAATACCGATCGAACGGTGTTTGGTCCCCCAAGCACCGCTGGACCTTCTTTCTGTAAGCAATGTGCTGCCCAACGCCACTTAAGTTTTAGTTAAGCAGTGGATATCTTTCGGCTGAAAAGATGATGATGATGATCAGTCATTAAAGTTATAATACTCTAAATGTTCTTTGAATTAAGAATTAAATGAATATGTTTGTAAGGTTAAGCCTGAAACGATTGCAAATTATTTAAAACATGCTCAAAATGAACGCAAATTGACGGAATTTTCCGAAGGTTTCAATAAAACAGGGCAATTTCCATGAGAGTATACTTTTAATTTATTCGGAGTTCAATATATACCTAGGTGCGGCGGCGAACCCACGCTCTCTGATGTCGTCCATTTGCATCAGAATCTAATAAATTGAGTGTAAAAATATAATGGTAGCGTTTGAAAACGACTGATTTACGGGAAATGAATTGTTCGGTACATTAGAATTAAGTGGTATTGGTATTGGTGACATATTATGTGTGAACGTGTACCTACCTACAAAACTTTTATTTATTTAACGTTGATTTTAGTAGTAAGTAGTAGTAGATGATTGTAATTAATTTCTTATCGTACTTGAATGTTTAATGTGCTATTCCTATAATATTTTTGATAATTTTGTATGTTATACAGCATGTAACAAAAACCCGTCCTATCCGAAAGGGGCACACACTGTAATAACTAATATAATTACCAGAAAAAAAATACTGAAAAAAAAAGTTATAGCAATTTGAAATTCACATTTTAAGTACCAAAATTACCCCAATTTTATTATAAATTAGCAAATTTTCTACAGAGGTCATATGTTTTGACTTGTAGACACCCGCTAAACGACGGCCGCCCGCGCCCCATGTAATAACCCGGTAAAATTACCCATTGAAAAATAAATGAGGTGATTTTTTTTGATATCAAAATCCACTTAAAAATAGACTATCAGTATGATTCTTAACAACACGGACAGGGTTTTTCTTACACGCTGTATATATCTCCTCCCTTTTGAAGTCGATTAAAAATCATCATTATGTTTTTTCTCTATTCCCCACCAACAGAACACCTGCCATTTAATCTCTTCACCACCCTTGATTGACTGGTAGAGAATGCCTAAGGCATTAAGTCCGCCTTTGTACCTTTTTTGAGTGCGCAAAGTTTAAATAAATAAACGATGGCTGTAAGTAAAGTACTACATCACACGTAACACTTCTAATGAAGCTGGTAATTCATAGAATTATCGCTCGATGTAGTTTTAAGCAGCATTACCACTTCTGTATTATCTCAACGAGATAAGCTCGGATTGGCAGCTGTTAATCCGATAACATGTTGACGTATCCTAAGCTACATTACATAATATATTATTATAGCAAAAACGTTTTCTCTGTTTTGAAGGCTCATTAATTTAGTAGCTAGGTAGACGGTTTGATTTCGACTTGTCTTTCTATCAAGAAGGTGTTATAAAACCTCTTTAATAAGTTTGGTGTGCCGCGTTAGTCTAGTGGTCGCAAGCGCTACTGCTGAACATAAGGTCCTGGGTTCGATTCTGGGGTCGGGCAAAGGGATATTGGGTTTTTCTATCTGGAATTGCTCAGTAGCAGCGCGAAGTCTGGATTTCTGCCCGGTTGATAGCAATAGGCTCGCCCCCTATTACATGGGACTTAAACATAGCTGGCGAAATGTGAGTGTATTAAAGGTACACCTCTGCCCAATCCTTCGGAGAATACAGGCGTGATTTTATATTATGTTTAAAAAATCGGTTCCAAAAATTTTTTTTGTATGGAGGTTTCATTGAAGAGTAACATTATGGGAATTATGAGAAATATTTCTTTTTCTTTCTAGAAGTGTGCTAAAAAGCAGATCGTTCTTAGAGTAAGCGTTTCAAGATTGCCTGGGTATTTGTGTTCTGTTTTCACGACTTACAACTTTTTATACCGTAGGTACTGAATTTGTTAAAAATTCAAGATCTAACAAAAAATAAGGGCTAAGTAACATTTTCCGCAACCCTCTGATAAAGCCCTAAAAGGGTTCAGCTGAGTCGCTGTGTATTTATTTATGATTGCTAACAATTAAATAATACAACACTAATTTCCCAGTTATTGTTTCCATTGAAAACACAAGATCCAATAATAATATTTGAGTATTTAAAACATGTTTAACCAACCCTACAAGTACCACACTGTAATCAATTTCTACTCTGGTCACCCAAGCGATAGACATTAATGACGAAATTATTACAAATGTAGGCACAGCTGCTCATATCGTAAACAGAATAATCCACAACGGAAAACGGAAATATACAGGTCAACGAATTTCTAATTATGTAGCGAACACCGATCTTTCCTGAATAACAAGCTCGGTTAAATAATGTGATGAGTTTCAACTTAGTTCTCATTGTGTGTATACTTAGCTGATATTTAGAATATTATTATAGGTATATCTAAATATGGATCTCATAATTATGGATGAGTCTCATGGATATGACCAATACGTGAGTTACTTTTGGGGATGTAATAGTGGCCTATTAGCACATACCCGCCTGTCAAGGATCCATAGCAGGGCAATCATTGTCTAGAGAAGGGTAAAAATATCTTTTATTACGGGGAAAGAACGATTAGTGAAGAGTGGCTAGACATAGTACCTACTTAAAAAAATAGCATCGGAGAAATATTTTACAGATTAAATGCGCGTTTTCAAGAATATGTACTACCTAATGATTCTCAGAAAAATCAAATTTCAAATTTCGTGGTAACCAACCCTTTCTAACCGTCTAACTTTCTAGTATCAACTCATTTTTTTAAATTAAAAAAGCATATAAAAAAGAGTGTCTAATGTCTAGACATAGTACTTAAAAAAAGAGCATCGGAGACTTATTGTAAAGATCAAATGAAAAATATTGGAAAAGAAAAGCAAGAATATGTACTACGATTTCTCTGAGAATTATTAGTATTCTCAGAAAAATCAAATTTCAACCAACCCTTACTAACTGTCTAACTTTCTTGTGTCGATTTCCAAATGCCTTTGATATGATCCTACTATAAACGCTGCCTACCAGCATCAGTCCGGCCAAGCTTTAGGCAACGAACGAGAACGGAGGGATTCCGATGTGCCGTGTGATCGGTCATCCATCGACCGGGATGTATCAACTACAGCTCAACCGTACTACCAGATCCAACCATTTACTCGTAAGCCATACGTTGCTAAAACGAACCCTCTCTAACTGCCGATCAATCACGTTTTACGTCTATTTAAATGTACACGTGAATAAATATTTGGTATCACGAAAACGCTATTTATTAACCCTTGAATTCCCCGCCAACGCGGTCCAAGTTTTCCTTTTGCCGAGGCCTCGGATGTTGACTAACTAATCGGGCACCTTGCCTCAACACCACTTTGTGATGTCGGCCTCACTAACTATTTTAGCATAGCGTTGGCTCGCTGAACTGGTTCAAACTCTGCTTAACTGAGCTTAACTACGTGTTACGTGTATTAGATATAGGTAGGCGTAGTTTTAAAGACGGGATGAACGTCTCATTTTTCTGCGTAAGTGTAAATGTCTGGGGTCGAGTTATGCGGGTCACGCGCTGCTTGGGCGTCGGGTCACGTCTCATAAAGGGGTGAGGCCACGAATTCCCATAATAGCCGTCATCAGAACGTCAGCTGTCCACGCACCCACTGACTGGTCACTTCATTATCATTCATCCTTGAATATCACAAGAAATATACATAAGTACAATCATAAATCATAATAAGTATAATCATTTATATTTATATTAAATAGTTTTGTAAAATGAACATTATGTTATGGGAGAGCGGAGTCTCCTAACACAGGCTTTCTTTTGCTTAACAGGAGGCTCCAATCACAACATGGTATACCTATTCTTTGTTTGAAACAAAATAAACTATTTTCATTTCATTTCATTTCATCATATTTTAAGAAATTCGGACCGTAGGTACTTGGACCTGTATTAAAAGTTCGAATAAAACCTCAATATGTTATTGAGAATGACCTATTTGCGTTTGTGACTTCTGAGGGAGTCATAATAATGGCTGCGATAAGAATAAGCGAATAAGTCTGCGTAATGACTACGTAAGTACATAACTCTCGACCTTTATCATTCTGAATATCAAAATCAGGTGCTCGTAACTGTAAACGGCTACGAATAAATTGAATCTTTTTAAAATAATGGAGCAATTTCTTAAGTACCGAGACGTACCACTTTATAAGAGTTACGTCTATATTATCTGAAGTCTCTTGATGTAATAAATAAAGTCACTCCAACTATTTTAATTTGGGCCTCAAACTCTTTTATTTAAGTACGTAAGTAATTTTAATATCGTTATTTACTTAATTAAAAGAACAGTTAAGAATCGATAACTGTAGTAGGTTAAAAGAAAAAATTACCTAGGTTAAAAGTATCTCGAACTCACTTGCCGCGAACCACTCGGAATACAAAATCCGGAGTGTAAACCACGGTAGCGTAATCCATCAAACTGTGGTTTGTGTTCTTTCCATTTCTATTTTTTTAAAGCAATTGATTGGCAAACACGACGCGACGTTGCGAAGTTTATACCGGCGCAGACCGTCAGTACTTACTACAGGATTTGCAAGAGGTTGATGCGTTGCCAACCTAAGGGGCCGCCTTCACGAGCGAGAGAATCGCGGCGATATTATCGTCGTGCCACATATTTCTATACAATCTCTTAGGGGCCGTCTTGACGGGCGAGAGAATAGCGGCGATGCGGCGCTCGTCGCTACTGGCGGCGCGCCTGCCGCACTCTCGAAGCGGATCGTGGCGCTCTCGTAGCGCGGCGAGTGAGCTGTCTTAACTCAGGAATCTTACAGCGGAATCGCGGTGATTCCGTTACGAGTTGCGACGATACGCTGGCGGAATAATCGCTCGTTCGCGGAGATTACCTGCCCGACGTAGAAGCGCGGATCCGTCGCGATTCTCTCGCTCGTGGAGGTGCCGCCTTTGAACCAAAATCAACTCCCAACGTGAGGGTAATAGAAGATAAATTGGATGTTAGTACTTTTCCAAGAGAGTACACCGGATTATCAGCGAATTGTCTATTTTATAAAATAATATTTTATTTTCTATTTTAATTTTATTTTCTTGCTTCATCGATAAATTAGTAGGTAAAATGTGATGCGGTTACAGCGTTAATCGGGCGGACTTGGCGGACCAACTGATGGATCACCGCAGGCTCTGTATTCACGATCAATCATTCGCTCGTTCCCGGGGCCCACGACCGAATTTATTTTAGTGCTCGTCTGTAGGCAACCTATCAAGTAATGAACAACCCAATCATGATGCATAATCTGAGTAAAATTTTGCGAAGGCGATCGCGATTTTGTGTCATAATTTTAGGATTTAATTTCTTAAGATGTTTAAAAATTATATAATTCTCTCGAAAATAGGGCTTAAAAGTGGTATTACCACTTTGAGGCGAGTAAATAACTCGTATTACTTACTATTGTACTGGATGTGCAAGCGACTAAAAAGGATATCCATTTTAAATGCTTTAAATCTGAACCCTTGGCATCATTTCTGGGAAATGATGCCAAGCGAAAACGAATGCTGTTGTGTCATTTGTTTTGCAAATCTGGAGCCTGATAGTTAAAGAACACGAGCAAGAGGAAATTGTGAAGGAATCTGAACTGTGAGTGGTCCGACGGAAAATTGGCCGGAATGTGTAACCCCGGATTACCTCGGCCCTGTACTTAGCATGCTACTTCAATGTCAAGTCATAGATGCCTAGCCTTTTCCCAACCTAGTTGGGGTCGGCTTCCAATCTAACCGGATGCAGCTGAATACCAGTATTTTACATGGAGCGACTGCCTATCTGACTTCCACAACCCAGTAACTGGGTAATACCCCTTGGCAAGACTGGTTGTCAGACTTTCGGGCTTCTGACGATCCGTAACACCTGTCAAAGATGTAGTATGTGAAGCATAAAGTTAAATGCCAGCCGGGACCGACCAACGGAGGAGTCTCGATATGTAAAGATGGTCACCCATCCACGGACCAACCCCGGCAAGCCGTGCGGCTGTTATTACTTACCCACGAGCTGCTCAAGTAGTCAAGTATTTTTGTTTTTAAAATTGTTTAGGTCAAAGAATGCTTTATTTCAAAATGCTTCAGGTTTCTTAGATAGCTACCTATTTATTTCGAAATAGCCATTGCACGAAAAATAAGTACCTATATGTACACTATATTTACATCTCATCATCTTTCCTTCATTATACCAGTGAAAATAAGCGTTAATCGTTGTTAAGCCGCTTAGTCCCTTAAAATTAATGCGATTATGAATAAGTAGAAATTTAATTTCCACGGCTGATCCTAAATCAAGAAATCAAAAATAAAGCGGCATTAGTCAATTCGAGGTATTATTCAATGGGAGTTGTTATGGCATTTCATTAAAGTGTATATAGTACAATTAGGAATATATACCTAACCTATCCTAAAACCTGCTTGTAATCTTGAGGGGCCAGTCACCGCTATGAATGAATATACAAACACTTGTTTACTTAATACCATCTATCTACCTACACTCTACAGAATACATTAATAAATACAAACTCGACTGGTTGGTCGAATATTGTGCTGGCACAATATTCGACCAACCAGTCTATTAATTTATTCTGTAGAGTGTAGGTAGATTTAAAAAATCATTCAATGATAAATGTTATTATACATTGAATGATTTTTTTAATGATGACATCGACATGGGATGACATTATTACCTTACCTTCAACATTAACTTTTTACATTATAATTTGAAATTTTTATTTTAATTATGATAATTTGACTTTTTGCCTTTATTTGATTTTATTATTGGATTCGAATTTTTAAAATAAGTTTGCTCTTTGACATTGTTATTATTATTTTTATATGAATTGAATTTTGTTATTTATTTACTTCTAATTAATTGAATGTTAATGATATAATTTGTAATGACGTAATCACTATTTGATGTTATTTATGTAAATTGATTTATTTTTAATGAAAACTAAATATTTTTAAATTGACATACAATTAATTTCTATTTACTTTTTTTTTAAAGCATGCTACTCTCCTTGTTTATGATAAATTGTTGTGCCGGCATGTGAACTTTGTAACTATCATTTTAAGAGCTTGTACACACATGAGATATGCAATAAAGATTTGAATTTGAATTTGAATTAGATAGATGGTCTTAAGTAAACTAAGTGTTTGCATATTCATTCATATCGGTGACTGGCCCCTCAAGATTACAAGATAGGAATCTTGGAAGCCAGTCACCAATATGACTTATAGAAAAAGAAAGGTTAGATCATATAGCATAAAGTTAATTGTCTTTTTTAAAACAACAAAAAAACCCGAAAACAACTTCCAAAAACAAAAAAAAAGAAATAAAAAGAGCATTTAAATCACTCTAAACGCCGTTATAGAACGCGCCATTGGTTTTTGTATAACTCATTGATTTTGTGTACGCCAAAGCGGGATTATACCTACCTACCTACATACATGCAAATGTTCGCATGAGCACAGTTATAAATTTTACGATTTCTTACGAACTCCGTGACGACGTTCGATCAGGGTAATGTTTATTTGAATAACATTCAAGTCCGTCGCCCGTTTACGAGGGCAGGCCATGTAATATATTTTCATTATGTACCATTTATTCGTGGGCTGCCGATATTGACTCTTTATATGCTTACCTTCAATGTTAACAGCGTATACCGAAGAGCTGGTGAATGTACGGCTTTTTCATTATATTTACATAACGTTTTTCCAGTTCGCCTTTACATATTTATATAGTTACGTCTGTGTTGTATGGACCATTGCGGACTCCGGACGCTTTTAAAATTTTATTGGTTCAGCTTAGTTCTTGGAATTGTGAAAACAAAAAATACGCTCAGAAAATATAATAACTTTGTATTTTCTGTTCAATAAATGTTTCTAATGATGGCGATCACTCCTTATCGAAAAGCACAAAAAGAAACGTCTTGACATTATTCTTCATAAACATTTATTTACACATACAACAACAACATGCAACAACGATTACAACAACAAGTAAGTAAATAAAAAATCTAAATATCGTTACCTGCTTTTACGCTAATCCGCAACCACGCATGCATCAGTCACTTCGTATAGCTCAACACTATTAAGGGCCTACCCTATCTCAAATTGCTTAACATGATCCTCCGTTATGCCGAAAATACTGCAGCTTTAATTTTGAAATAAATATATGTTAAAGTTGATGCTAGGTCCTATGTTTGACGATAACACGATTACACATTTTCTCTATAGAAAAAAAATCCAAAGTTACCTGTAAACCGAACGCAGGTCTTATATTTTTTAATTACCATTATTTTTACCGTAAAAAGCAATTACCTAAACTATTCGAGGCTTGAGAACCGCCAGCACCCCACTCCGTCTTGCTCTCACTCAGGCCGCGAGTAGTATGGTGCGAGCAACATAAAATTTGAGGTTAGGTAAGCCCTTAAAAGCTCACCAAACCGCAAGCGTTAGCCACCGTTCATCGGTATTCACTATTCAGTTTCTCAGTAATTCAGTTACCGTTAAATGGTATTTGATTCTGAACACATGAGCCACTTGTGCATGAATGATTGTGGCGAAGTTACAAGGATTAAGTGGTTAATTAATACCAAGTCTGTTAACTGTGTCTTTGATTTCTAGTTAAATGCACTTGAGTCTCAGATCTGTTTAACGACTGATAATATTGTTACGTGGTTGCTCTTCACTTAATTATTTAGTTAAGTGGGCTTCTGTTTTTGATGCCAATTTGGTGTTTATGAAAATATTTGTTTTAATATCTCATCTGAGGATTAAATAATACGGGGTCATTTTTAAAACTATACCCAACGTCCGATTAAACCAACTATTTTAGAGACGAGCTCGATTTTGCAGAAAACCAAAACTTTTTTATAAACAGGTTTGGTTTTTCTCCCAAAATTGAAATTGAGTCTCCTTTGATTGGCTTTGAACAGTTTTGGCTCTTCCTTATCGTTTTGCTCTTGCATTCCTTTCATCTTATAAAACCCTGGATCGAACCAAAAATTATTTCTAAATATCAAATAAACCTTTCTCGATACCTAACAAGTAAATTTTGCTAATACAGATAAAGCTTTATACGTTAACAAAGTTAATTTTCCCAGTAGCTTGCACGTTAAC
This sequence comes from Lithophane socia, assembly GCA_947522985.1. Classification (NCBI taxonomy): domain Eukaryota; kingdom Metazoa; phylum Arthropoda; class Insecta; order Lepidoptera; family Noctuidae; genus Lithophane; species Lithophane socia. The sequence continues at coordinate 8,887,678 of OX383267.1, forward strand.
TTTGTTTGCCCAGTTTCCGTGCACGTCAGTGTAATCCTAGCGGTTTCTGTGACCACGGAATTAGTTGTTCATTGGTGCATTATGACCGGATCTATGTTTCGTGTCGCAGCAAACCTTGCACTAACTATCTATGAATTTAACTTTCTGTTGCTGTGGTGTCTTACTATCTCAAACTCCGGAAACTCAGGTTTTGTAGTATATTCTGTTCTGATATTTAAAACTATGTACAATTCAACTATTTTCCTAATGTCCCTTGGCAAACTTCGTGTTTCGTCAGTCGTCGGATTGATTATCAGATCGGTGCAGACAGGACGCTCTCTATTGACTTGTCTGCACCAAGTGCAAAGGGCTGCTGATAAAATCTGACGACTGACGAAACACGAAGTTGGACGAGGGACATTAAGAAAATAGTTGTGATAAAAATACTAGTTTGTGCAGGTCGTTTTCATAAAAGACACACTCTATGAGAGGCTGGTAAAGCCCATCTAAGAAGCTTATTTTTTTACCTTAGTAAGGGCGAATTCGACCAAACTTTTATCCCTAGTATAAGTTTAATCCCGCGAATAAATATTAAATTTATGACAGATTTTCTATAAAAAACTGTCAGACGCCGACGCTGTATTTCCCGAATAAAAGATATCTGGTTTTGGTTAAAGTGGCCCTAAATGTTACTGTTATTCAGTTTGAAGATGACGCTTGAAATTACCATTTATCATATAGGTAACATGTCCCAAAACAAATTAAACAATATTAAATATGTGCCTTAAATTTACTCAAACCACTATTTCGTGGAATTACTTGAACAGAACAATATCGAATATTAGTTTATCTTGACATTAATATACCGATGTTAGCACAATGTCAATATCATGTACATACATAGCGATCGATCAGCGATACATAGCGTTTGTCAGCACGATATCGCGTGCACTATCTTAACAACCACAAATATGACTTTGACTTTGAAAGTACAATGAGAACATGTCTACATGGACGTCCATCTTCTAAACAGTATAGGGCTGAGTGCACATTGAATACGAATTTGTACGAAATGAAGTCGATATGTATTGTGTTTTTCAGATATGATCGATTGGATGCTTGAAGGAGATAAGAGATCTTAAATGCTTTCGTATGACATGTATGCTACAGCCGTTTTTTTCCGCCGAGACTGGAAGTATAATTTTGGGTATTTGCATATTTACTCACGATAAAATAATATGAAACTCATGCACAATTTACTCATTCTCAAATAGTTGATTGGTTTGTAAATGTTTCTAAATATTCGGATGGCACAATCTCGTGTCTAAAGTGCGATCAGCCTAAAGCGGTGGCACACTGGACGGCGAGAATGAAATAATTTCACGCGGACCGAGGCGAATTCGTGTCCCGGCTACTTCCTCAAGATAATAGGGCTTGTTGCGGTCCCGTGGCGGCTGCGGCATCTTATCGGTGTGACCACACCCTAACTGTTGTACACATTAATATACATATAATATCGATCTTGAGGACATATTTTGAAGGAGAGACTCGTAATGGTCGGGTTAATGTTGTAAATGCGCGTAATTATGTACGATATTTAATGCTTTATGTCTATGTGGTCTTTCGTGGCAATTAGCGGTGTAATATAAGTGTTATGTACCTACTTTAAAGTTTGATTAAGTGTTATGGTATCTATAAAATGGAATGTTATTATTACAGCCATATTATGGCCTAATTTAGGTAGTTAACGAAACATTAATTAATTTTACTGTTGAGATTAGGTTAACTTCGGTTTTAATGTAGGTTAATGACAGTTTCTGTTAAGGTTTGGAAATCATCCAATGAGAGCGGAAGGGCGTGACAGACTTTTACTGACTAAAACCCACCCGTGTTCCTTCAGTAGCCTGTTGCCAAGGTCCCGGTATCCCTTTCGGACTAACCCGCAACCCTGGCAGGCATTGATCCTAGCGGACCCCGCCAATTGTGCTGACATCTCTTTGAGGCGCGCGTCGAACACGACGCACCATCGACCCGGGCCTGGTCCTAATCGGATGGCGAGCTACCCATTGCTCGCCGTCCGCAAGCCCGCGCCTATGGTGGCCGGGAATCCGCCTGGGATTCCCGACGCCCAGGGCGTCTCCAGCGGCGGCGGTTAGGGGCGTGAGGGTGCAAACTTTGCCTCTCCCTCACGCTTTCCGCCTCCTCCTTCGCGAGCATTACTGCTTCACAGAAGGAGGTGACTGCTTCCCATGCCCTCTCGCTCCGAACCATGGCCTGTGCCAGGGCCGGACGCGAGAGGTCACCGACGCCAATCGCCTCCAAGAGGACACGGCGGTGCTCCGCCCAAGCAGGGCAAACCTCCACCGTATGCTCCACCATGTCCTCCGGGCGATCCACACAGTGGTGAAACCCGGGCGTTTCCTCCCGCCCTATCCGAAACAGGAACCTCCCGAAGCAACCGTGTCCGGTGAGGACCTGCGTCAGGCGGAAGGTGAGGACGCCGTGGCGCCTCTCAAGCCACTCCTCAAAGAGGGGAGTTATCGCCGCCATTGTGGCGTGCCCAGTTAATGAAGACCTAATACGATCAAAGTAATTTCAATAGTTTGCATTTCCGTTTTGTAGCCCAATACTAAGTAGTAACTTCCCGTAGGCTTATTTCCGACCTCCATGCGGGTGAAGCCGCGGGCAAAACTAAGTGCTATGTATACATAACTTTTTGCTTTCTTGGATAATATCTGAAAATGCAACTCACACAGACCACTGAATTGGCGGGTCCTAAACGGCAATAACCGCCAACCTTGGCTAATTATTACGATATAAGCAGTATGGTGTTATAAACCCATAAGAGTATATAATACCCGTCCCCTTGGACATTTTTCTTTATGAATTCTTTTACAAGGATGAATTCATTTATCTGCATACAGTGAAATATATATCATCATCTGCCTAGCCTTTTCCCAACTATGTTGGGGTCGGCTTCCAGTCTAACCGGATGCAGCTGAATACCAGTATTTTACATGGAGCGACTGCCTATCTGACCTCCACAACCCAGTAACTGGGTAATACGATACCCCTTGGTTAGACTGGTTGTCAGACTTTCGTGCTTCTGACGACTCGTAACGACTGTCAAAGATCCACAAATGACAGCCGGGACCAACGGCTTAACGTGCTTTCCGAGGCACGGAGGAGTCTCGATATGTGAAAATGGTCACCCAACCACGGACCAACCCCGGCAAGCGTAGCTTAACCTGATGGATCGACCCGAGCGGCTGTTATTACTTAGCCACGAGCTCCTCAGTGAAATATATATATGTGAACATTATATAAGCTTAAACAAAAATATAAAATATATAGTTGCTTTTTGTCCCATCAAAGCAGAAGCCACATGACGAAATTTCCTTTTATTTCCAGTTACATAAAGCAACTTAGTAACATCTAACTTAATATATTTTCTAATGAAGCTGATATAGAGAGAAGAATGCCACAGGGACGAGAAGCAAGACAAATATCGTGCATTACTCCGTGGCCGATAAGAGCGACGTTTCGACATTCATATCTGATAGTATGGGAGATGTATGAACTCCACAATTATAGAATAGAGGAGGGCAGAACGTACTGAATTTATTAGAATGCTGGCAAGACAAGTTTTGGCGTTTATGTCTGTGTTAGTTATTTACTTACTACCTAATCTAGCTAACGCAGTAGTACACTAATATTATAAATAGAAAAAATTGTATTTTCGAAAGGACCTATTTAAAAAAATAGTTCGCCAGTGTAATGCTATATTATCACTGAGTAACTTAAGCTATAATTTAAAAAGATATCACGCGGGCGAAGCTGCTGGTGGAAGCTAGTAATTTAATAAAGAAATGGTTAGTTTTATGTTTTGATATATTCTGGCTGGCTAAATGTTTTCTAAACACGTTTTAAAGGACTTAGCTACAAACGCGCTGACGCTCATGGACTATGCACCTATAATTTGTGTTAAGTTCATCGTGCAATAGACTCTAGGTCAAGTTCTGATATAATTGACGGGGTACGCATTGCGGTTGCATTCAACGTTGTGAAACGTTTAAGACTGAATGTGATGTCAGTTCAATGACCTTCACCACCTTCTTCATTTTGAAAACAAAAGATGCAAAGAGTCTGCAATTTCTGATCAAACGTCTAATTGCCTCGACGTGTCCGGGATCAGTACGACCTACCCACAGTTACTATTAATAGCTATACAACATGAATTGTGTGTATTGTAGAGGCTTTACTCCACATGGTTTTAGAATAAAACCTCGAGTGTGTTCATGTCGATGTCGTTTATAGGAGACAGACGTTATACTTGTATAAGAAGAGGAGAAACAGAGGACAGCGAGCCCCGAGAGCTGTCAGGGGGGCAGCTAGAAGAATAAGTAAAAATAATATAAAAATAGAAGCTCCCATTACAGGAATAATTATCGTTTGCTATCATAATATAGTGTTTTATTAGTGCCGGTACCGTAGGCTCACCTCGGAGTCTACAGTATCTATAGATTAGACTATAGACCAGCGGTTCTCAAACTTTTCTGGCCCTGGAACCCTTTTGGAAATGGAAATATTTGACGGAGCCCTAAAATAATCAAAAACTGCGTTACATAGAATTCCACTTTACTCCACCAATCTGTCCCACCAGTGGAACAAACTGGATTGTTGTTCACAATTTTGTCATCCACTGTGTCCCACTAATTGATTTTGTTGGGGAAATAACACTCGCATATACTCTCAGTTCACTTTCCCACTAGGGCTAAATTGTTGGATTATGGTTATTTTTATTTAAGAAGTCCTTTCAAAATCGAAATTGTTCGTACGAGATTAGGATGATTCGGAAGCAGCTAAAATAACACAAAGTGTCGTCTACAGTTGGACATAGGCCATAGGCTAATATTTTCGCGGAGCCCTCACAGAGGCTTTGCGGAGCCCCAGGGCTCCGCGGAGCACAGTTTGAGTATGGCTGTTATATAGGCCAATACCATACATGTTAGCGTAACGCATATATTCATGGTTTACAAATTCGCATTCAAGGTCCGACCGCTCCTAAGACATACGGACAGGGTGGATCTAAAGCGTAGTGAATGGCCGGGGATTCGCTAGATCAATGGGGTTTAACCTCAATTTATTGGTCAAAACGGTCCAGAGGCAGACTGGTGTCAAATTAATCGCCTTCAATATTGCCCATAATTCTGACCATTATTATAGTTGGACTTCAATATACTGAATTTAGCTTTGCGGTTTACTGTGCTCGAAATGTTTTTATTTTACTTGAATTGTGTTGTTAACTTTTTTTTATTGAGGTTAATTCTGTTTCAAGGTACTTCTCTTCAGGATTACCTGAAGGGCAGGGTGTACCTTACCTATGTGCCCTTTAAACGGAATACTTCCATATTTTTTACGACTTTCCATTACTAACGTCAATCGCGTTTTAACATGCATTCGTACACAGATTTTGGACACAAATTATAGTTTACGTAATTTATTACTCATAAAAAAAATTTGGTAGGTATATAGAATTAAGAGAGTAAACTAGTTTTATTTCAATCAAAAATGGCTTTTATAAAAAAAATCAAGTAACAAAAACTAAAACCCAACTACGACTTAAAAGGTATAAACAAGACACCACAGACAGACAAATTAAAAATCCGGAGTCACACGTGTTAGGGCATAAATCGAACAGATTACGTGTGACTCCGGATTTTTAATTTGTCTGTCTGTGGTGTCTTGTTTATACCTTTTAAGTCGTAGTTGGGTTTTAGTTTTTGTTACTTGATTTTTTTTTAAATTCTTTTGGGGTTATAATATATATATTTTTGAAATTTGCTCATTAAGCCCTTTCATTTGATACCCAACATGGTACGATTAAACCATTTTTTTTTTTAAGTTCCTCAGTTTATGTCCTCTAGAGGGCGCCATTTTTAATTTAATGTGACTTCACATAGCTTATAACCAGCGGACAATCACGACGCTTCTAACGATACCTCATTTGTCAAATTGTGATAAGTGGTTTGGAAGATAGGAGGGCACAGATGAACATACATACATACATACATACATACCGGTCAAAATCATAACCCTCCTTTTTTCTTCGCCGTAGTCGGGTAAAAATGGGTGTCTATCATTCTCACGAGTAATCAAAAATATGACTTTTCAAGATCGGTTTTTGTATGGACTTATGTACAACGGCCGTTTACAATTCTGGCAAAATAGACATATCTAAGCAGAGGGACACACTAGCCGAAATTACGCGGCGCAAATTCGGCGTGCTTAACTTGGCTTACATAGCAACAAAAAAAGCGATGTTTAAAGTCAGAAAAATAAACCGATCTAGGTCGATCTCATTTATTCAATTAGCACTTTATCAAGTATATTTCACTGAATAATGAGAGTAAATTAATGGATCGTATGTCTGTAATTACGTGTTAAAGTATTAACACAGTGGTCACGCTCGGTGATCGATACACGAAACTGCATGCGGTGAGAAACTTCCCATTTTCATACAACCGTGTATTCCAATTGCGGTGCGTTAGTAATAACTAAACCCACATAAATTAGTGGTTGTTATATAATGAATTTATTTATGAGTTCTCATTTATGAGAATCGTATACCTATAAACTCAAATAATATATTTATTACAAACTACGTAAATAAACCAACATTTATGACTGTCTCGGTCTAAAGAAGAAGACAAACGATTAGTCGAAGAAAATAACATTCTTCTAATTAATTTTTATTCCGTACGGATGGCATTATCAATCTGCTTTCACAAAAGAAATCTTCAGAATTATTTAAGGAATTTCCCGTCTCCTCTGGGCCTACTTAATCTGTGGCGATTTGAAGAACGCCCATCGTTTCCCCGTGACCCGGCCACGGCCCTCTAAGATAAATGCACCTATCATTAGTTATTCAACCTAAAGATATTATACTAGCGCCGAGTGATTATGGACGTAATATTTCGTCGCTGATCCTAATATTTATTAGAAGAATTTTCGCAAAATATTACGAGAATGAACAAAATTTTACTCGTTTCATTAAAATGATTTATTGTGAGCTACAGTGTGTAGCGTTGGTTAATAATTGTGTACAATTAATTTATATTTCAGTCTTATTAAATTATTAAGAACACGCTACCTGTATGGTGGACCGCGGTGGACGGTTTCATTTAGTTTTTCTTTGATGTTAAAAAAATAATAAGTTAAGTATGAAATTATATTTTATGAGACTGATTTGAAAATAATGCAACTGCGAAAACGGGGGTTATTCGGGCGGACTCTGATTAAAACAAAATAGGTTGCTTCCTTTCACGGTAGATATCTACTACTACACGTAGTGTCCAAATTTAGTTGCCGCAAAGCCCACTTGACTCGCGACAAAAACGGAGCTCAAGGCCCATGTTTTGCTTCAACAGTATCAATCTGCTTAGCCTTTTCCCAACTATATTGGGGTCGGCTTACAGTCTAACCGGATGCAGCTGAATACCAGTTTTTTACATGGAGTGACTGCCTATCTGACCACAACCGAGTAACTGGGTTGGTAAGACTGGTTGTCATACTTTCGGGCTTCTGATGACCCGTAACGACTGTCAAAGATCAACGAATGACAGCCGGGATCAACGGCTTAACTTGCTTTCCGAGGCATGGAGGAGTCTCGATATGTAAAGATGGTCACCCATCCGCGGACCAACCCCGGCAAGCGTAGCTAAACCTGACAGATCGACCCGTGCGGCTGTTTACTTAGCCACGAGCTCCTTTTGCTTCAACAGTATCTGATACGGTAAAAGTAGTCGAAAGTATTGCGTGTCAAAGTTCACTACAATTATTTAATAGAGCAGTTACCTTTTAATTAAATATTCGTCTATATAACACAAAACCACGCCTAAATTCTGATTCTTACAGCCGTAAGTTCCTTGGCACAGTAAACATTGCGTCAACGTTCCGTAATGTCATGTTTGTAGGCAAGACTCGGCAATTTGCATAATATCTCACCTACCTCCGGCCGAAATTTGTAATTCAATTTAGCTGTTGCCCGAGCACATAGTTTATCAAGATTATGGACATTTGTCTTTCATTATAACATGATTTTGGGGAAAAAATGGTCTACTTCATAAATTTTTCGACTCGACCCCCCACCAAGTGGTAGTTTCGGCGGGGACCCGAAACCCGGGGGGTCGAGTCTTGTGAAGTATAAAATGTGCTCTTAACTCGGAACTGGTGTGTGTACAATATTGGATTTTTCGTTACAACTTAGTAGTCTTTATAATGAAGAATTCTTCAGAGTTTTTATGAAGCATTTTGAGGCAGTGTCTTCCAAGTTATGTCTCAATATTATACAAAGCCATTTATGTTATAAGCTCCAACTTGAGAGCCGTAAGTGTTTTAAGTTTCCGTATTTATAATAACTTGAATCCATAAAATCATTGTTTACGTTTCTTTAGAGTTATGTTTATGTTCCTTTCATAACAGCATAGCAATGGTGTTTTAAGTCTGGAAAACACGGATAGAGAAGTTAATACTGCGTACGTTTACGACTTATGGCTATAATAATGAGTAATTTTCGCGTCAAAGCTAACTTCCCATGACACACAATGCTATTGTACAAAGTAAAATACGTTATATATATACTTACAGTCAAATTAGTGTGTTGTCATGGGGCCCACAAAGGTTAGCAAACGCCTTGGGCACTTAATAACATGAAGCATAGTGATGTCCCAATTAACTGGGTAAGTACGCACTTTACATGTGACCCTACAGTCGGATGAACCATTCAAATATATAAAACAAACACCGTTCTATTGTACTCTACTAAAACAACATTAACCATTTACATGAAAATGTTGAGATTAATTTTAGCTAGGTACGAACTTTATTACCGTTTAGGTTCATAGTGGTATTAGGTTCTGTTATTCTATAAATAGAAAACAGCTAATTTAATTTGGGCTTTGTTTTACTTTTTGCTGTTTAGGAGGGGCACAGTTTGACGCGTTCCAGCCATAGGCAGGCCACACACGTTACGGTATACTTGCGCAAAATTGGACTTGCACCAGTATATGTACATTAACGTGTGTGGGATAAATTAGCATAAGTATACGAGCTATTAGGTGTCACGCAGACTTAAGCAATTCTAAACTTGCGCAAGTATATCGTAACATGTATTGCTACTATTACGCTTACAGCCTACTTGGTTTTTAGATACAAAGAGCTATTTGTCAGAAAGTGTCATGTACACTGCGTTCGCGATTTAGACTCCAAACATGTAAACAAATACGTGTTTTTGTAAAAACAACTTTAATTCCCTCATATAAAGTTCAGTTTGTGTTTCTACTTCAAACATTTTTAAACCTTTTTCAATAGAACCTTTTTCATTCGGGAATCAACTTATTTAACACTGACATAAAGTTGATAATTATTATAATCAACTCGAAACAGGATTTGAATAGACTTTAGGTACATGTATGCCGCCGATTAGAAGAATGTTACTTTTATGACACTCGGTTAGTGTGTTAGAGGCTTTAATGTCCATGTAGCGAGCTGGCCATTACAACTAATATTACAAGCGTGTCGAGTCTCCGATAAATGTTGTAGGCGGAGAAACATGCTTTGTGAGAATGGAGCTGCCGTCAAAGGCAGTTTATTCGTTTCTCTCTTTTACACATGTACGATAGGTTCTTGCTGTTGTTAACAAGGATATTTTTTCTTGCTTTTTTAATAAAGCTGCATTTTACTATTTTGTGAATGCAGCAACTTTGTGGTACTAATCCATACTAATATTATAAATTCGAAAGTAACTCTGTTTGTTTGTCTGTCTGTCTGTTACCTTTTTACGCCTTACGGCAAGGAGATATATGGCATCCTGGCATACTTTTTATCGACTTACCATGCGCGCGAAGCCGCGGGCGGAAGCTAGTATTTGATAAAAGAAAATAGTAGTTTGGCAATCCAGATGGAACAATCGCATGGCTAATTAAAAATCCTAATAATAGCTGAACTACAAAAGTGGTTTTATAAATACTGCATTAAAATGGCCGCAATGGCTGAATGCTGTCAAGTATATTTTTATTCCCCCAATTTGGCCTTTCACACATGAGCCAAATCATGAATTATTCAACGGTGTTGCATGTTTTAAGCAGAGAAAAAGTTTTTTAATACGAGCATCCGTTCCTGCCTCGTGTCAAACTTTCATAATGTGCCCCAAATGATGTTAATTAATAACTGACTTTGCATGAAGCTGTAATCCCTCACAGCTGCGAATATTTCGGAATACAAAAATGTTTTTTAGGGTTCCGTACCTCAAAAGGAGAAACGGAACCTTCGCTGGATCACTTCGCTGCCCGTCCGTCTATTGGTCTGTCAAGGCCCTTTTTCTTAGAAACTCGTTGAAGTATCAAGTTGAAATTAATATCAAATACGTAGGTCTACGGTCCATTGGAGCTCAAAATAAATCAAGCTTCTAAGGCTCTAGACAGACAGACTGCATTTCAACTGCACTTCTTGCTGTTTGAATGCAGTTAGTACGACTGCAATACTCGTAATATACTGTAACTGCATTCAAACTGGGTGCAGTTGAAATGCAGTCCGTCTGATGGCAGCCTTAGTCAACGCAATAAAAAAATAGGGCTATTTATGCCACATATTTTGACACTCCCAAATAAATTAAAACATAAAGGGTACTTCCCGTTGACCTAGAATAATAAAATTTCGCAAGAAGCAAGGTCGCACAGCACCAGTAAAGGAAAAAGTCCGAAAATCGTTCATTTGTGGTTTTATAAGGTAAACAATTTTTTTTTGGTGATTATTAACTTACAGTATGGAACAACATATTTTCAACCACACAGTTAAGATTGTTACGAGCTTTGACGTGGAGTTGCGGAAACCAGTCCGTATTAACGATGACCTAAGTTTGTTCTTGCGATAAATCCATCTCAACTACGGGACCCTTTATTGTCCGTGGTTCGACACGCACTTAGCCGGTTTTTTGTTAAGACGTTGATGTTTTTGGTCTAATTTGTAAGTGTAATTACCAAACCTAATTTGTATTACTTGTTGGTTTAGTGGACACAAGCGCGAATGCCATACATCTCTGCCTTTCCCTTTGGGGAATAGAGGCGTGATCTTATGTAATTACCTAAGCAGGTTAGGTATTCAGACAACAATTACAGAGGGACACAAAATGGCGGCTTTAATATAGTCTATTTGGGAAACATCAGAAGGACGGAGGTAATGTATTTGGGACTCGATTAAGGGGGATCTTAATAAGGTGTTAAGCTTCCAGACTGATCGATCTTACGTTGGTATATTTAGTCATGAAAAACGATTTTAGTTAGATGGATATCATATTTTATCTCGTGGCTAAGCAATAACAGCCGCACGGGTCGATCCATCAGGTTAAGCTACGCTTGCCGGGGTTGGTCCGTGAATGGGTGACCATCTTCATATACCGAGACTCCTCCGTGCCTCGGAAATTACGGTAAGCCGTTGGTCCCGGCTGTCATTTGTGGATCTTTGACAGTCGTTACGGGTCGTCAGAAGCCCGAAAGTCTGACAACCAGTCTTGCCAAGTGGTATCGTACAATATTATCCAGTTACTGGGTTGTGGAGGTCAGATAGGCAGTCGCTCCATGTAAAATACTGGTATTCAGCTGCATCCAGTTAGACTGGAAGCCGACCCCACCTTGGTTGGGATAAGGCTAGGCAGATGATGGATATCATATTTTATACGATTATTGTAAAAAAAACTTTTAGTCTCATTTACCTTGGCTGACTGATCCAAAGGACGTACTCAAAGGCTTGGAAAAGTCAAAAATTAATTGTGTGAAGTGTTTGTAGAAACGAAACGCTTTGAAAGCGATTGCTATTTGTTTTAAAACCGAAAAAAGAGTTCTCCCAAACAATCAATCATTAATGTCATCTAATCTACTCAACAGCATCACAATTCTTTTTGGTACATATTTCTTTCTGACAGCAAAAAATGTCGAGCGTTCAATATCTAAGTCTGCGACATTAAATGATGAGGTGTTAATTACTGAACAGCTTTCTCTAGTTGACATAAAAAATATTTCAGAGGCGCCTTTATCTTTAGCCACATTGAAACTCGTTTTTCAGGGATCTTGAGCCTTCGAGGTCAACTCGTATTACTTATTCTCTTCGCATGTTCTTTTTCTGAGAAATATTTAACGTTGTAAGGTTTCTAAAGGTGAACGTACTTAGTTGAAAAACTCATCTTAAAATATTTCGATAAAGACTCGTTGTGATTCCGGGAAAATCATCTAGGCGCCTACATCAAAAATATTGCTATAATAATTGTTACATTGGCAGGTTTATAAATCGTGCTTAAGAAATACTGTTTCATAAATATCGGAAACTCCACAATAAACATGATATTATAAAGACCCGACGTCGTAGAAAGCCCTTGGTTTTCGACGAATACGTAGTAGCTTGCGTAGCAACAAATACGTCGTAGCAAGAGCATAGGGTCTACGCGCTGCGTAGGTCTACGCCGTAGACCTTTATTTGACGACCATTGTGTATTTTAGAACAGTGTTATTGTAAAGCAACTTAAGTATTATCCTCTTTTTCCCTTAAGTGTCCAACGTAAAGACAAATTAGTCCTTGCAAGAGCATATACGTCACACATGGCTACGTCATAAGCCGTCGTGCTCAGGTCAGGCTGCGCTCATTAAGAACGGGAGCCTAATGATGCAGTCGCTTGTTAGCCGTCTTGTCGCCTCGCCTCGCACAAAAAAAACGTTCAAGTACGAGCCGGTCATCGTGTAATTAGTGACTTGTATCCCTCCTTTTTATCAGATTGGAGCTGCGAAAGATGAAGGGAAAATGCAGGAAATGCTTAAGCTACGTGCTAAGTTTTTTTTTAGATTGTTGAGACGGAGTGAAGTACTGACGAGTAGGTGAGATGTGATAAGTGATATGACAAGGATTTTTCTCGAATTAATAACAAACACGCGCGGTGTGTATTTATTTTTGAAGCTTTGTGTTTTTGTAGCACGATACTTTCGTAATAAAATAAAATAACACAACTTCTGTAATGTATCGTTATTTATTAAGAGTAGGTACCTACATAATATGTCTGTATAAGAATACTCTAAAGAACTAATAACTAAATACATATTTCAATAAAAATATCCAAAACACGTTCAGTATAAGGTATCGACAATTTACTTAGTTATTATAGATGCCGCTAGAACACTGTTAAAAAAGAAATAAGAAGAGAAAGTCCTAACTAATATTATAAATGTGAAAGTGAGTTTTTTTGTTTGTTGGTTACGCTTTCACGTTAAAACGATTGATGGGTAGACCATGACCTGGACATAGGCTACTTTTCATTCTGCATCACAGACGAAGTCGCGGACAACAGCTAGTATTCCATATTCTCTTACCAACCAGTCCAATATGGCGGCAAACTTTAGCTCCAGTTAAATTCTAATAAGAGCAAGCAAATTCAACACATTGTCTATGATTCAACACACGTATTAAAAATAACAGTCGCTCAACGTTTCGTTCATATTACAATATACCAACAGTAAGCAATTGTACCGTCATTACGATAAATCATTTATTCCCACGCTTCCTTTTTCCCTTATTTCCGTAAGGTTTGCTCACAAAATATATTTAAACGCGTTGCGTGAAGTATTATCACAGAATAGGTAGGTACAGAAGGTCGGCTAAATACGACAAGCGAAAACGCACACACACATAGAAAGCTTCATAGACGTACAGCGAGTACAACGCACTTGCGGCGAGCATTCCTTCGAAATCGCTATACGCCTTGTACCCATAGACCCGTACGCCTGTTTTCACTCGTTGTGTAGAGCCTTCAGCAGGCGTAGCATGACGCTTTCTATCTCTACGAAGAATAGACATAGCTTTTTCTATACAAAGTGACATTTCGTTTCTTCATTTTTGACATTGCACCGTAGAAATCCTTCTACAATCTGTCATTTTGTCTTTTGTTTCTGACGATATTTGTCTAGGTCTTTTTATATGTAGACAAGTTCGGAAGAAAGTTTTCTATCCCAACTGTCAAAATCACAATCAGAAAAAAAATACTATGACAAAACAAAGAATTCTGAGTCGAATTATGTAGAAGAGTGAATTTCGTAAAAAGTGCAGTTGGCTCTTCCTACTTTTCTGCTATTGTACTGTCTACACGGAACGTCATTTTTGTCTATTCTTCTGTTGATAAAACGGTGCTCATGCTACGCCTGCTGTACCTATTTATAATGTGACATTATTCAGTCGAACAAAACAGCAACCATGCTCAAGGAAGATACACTTTACGTAAGCGTACAATGTTTACTCTTGTAACGAGACTACCGCCCTTTGATGGCTTCTACAATTGAATTCTGTATACAATGTAAATTGACATAGGCTTCATATGAGTACTACTTATTACGTCAATCGAGTGTAGGGTATATTATTGTTTACAGTTGTACTTTTGTGTTTGGAGATAACATCTTGATAAATAGTTTCCGAAGTGGTCTAGTTCTAGGCTTCATTCAAGTTTGAATCTGGGCAGGAAAGCCTGAAACACAAACGTAAGTAGATCGTCAACAATAAGAGTGTGTCTTACGAAAGTTATGATATATATTATTAATATATATATATTATATTAACTGATGCCCGCGGCTTCGCCCGCATGGATGTCGGTTATTATATACTAAAACCTTTCTCGAGAACCACTCTATCCATTGGTGAAAACAGCATGAAAATCGGTGCAGTCGTTTTTGAGGTTATCGCGAACAGACAGGGAGACGCGGCCGAGGACTTTGTGTAGTGATATTAAAACATGGTTTGCGTGAAAATCTTTCCTTGGAAAATGCTAAAAAATTAAGTCCAATTTAATTCAGTTCAAAATTAAATTTTAATTTATTATTAAATTAAATTTTCGAAGTATTATTTTTGTATATAGAATTTCTCGCAAACCGCTCTTGAAATTCTAGGACAATACACATTACCCTAGAATTTTAAGAGCGTGGTTTCATTTAATAGTTAAAGTTTATAAAAAGAAACAAATCAAAATTTAATTATACAAAATTATGATATTTTGAGGGTCCTAGACCGAACAAGATCTCTTAACGTCCCCGTAATATAACCTGACGTAATGAAAACAGAATTAATTGCTAAGAACCGGCAATAAATGAGAATTGAAGAAGTAGAATGCTATTAGGCTAATACAGCAGAAATCCGCATTCGGGCCGCAATGGGCCATTTAGCCAGCGCTGGCTTTACAAAACATTGCCCCGTAAGCCGCAGCCAGAATAACGTTTATTAGGAAAAATGTGTTTACTCTGAGCGCGTAACGCATGCTTATTTAAATATGCGTCCCGACGATTATTCCTACAGTGTGCGTCGTTACTTAGATTTGCGTTTTGTTCGCGTGATGATGAGGTGGGCCCGGCGACGGATTTACTTTGTTAGCATTTATGTTGCTGGCGTTTAAAATAATGTGTTGGGTAGATTGTTTTAGGATTATTTGTTTGATGATGAGGTTGTTCCGTGTGTTTACAGGTGTAAGTAAGGTGCGTCTATTTGGAGATCTTAAAATTAAATTAACTTTTGCAGGAGGTTACTTTGCTACCAGGATTCAGCAAGCTTTTTATCGTGATAAAATCCCTTGACTGAAACTATAAGCCAGACTTTATTTAAAGGTAGCTTACAAATTGCTATTTCTCATAATGCGGGAAATGTAGGCACTTGACTGTAAGCACAAAAGCCGCTTCGCCAACACTACAGCAGATTTTGGCAACTTTTCCTTTATTCAGAACACAGTGCTTTAAACAGTACTTATGCCTTGAGTGCAGTGACCCTTGAACCTTGGAAATAAATGTAAGAAATAAAGACTTTTGCTCAACATAATGAACTCAGTTAAATCTCGTTAGTTTTGTTCATTTTTATTGTCTAAAACTAAATAAATCTAAAAAGTGTGATTACATTTTTAAATAAATGTGTTTGCTTCGTACAAAATTGAAAATGCTGCTGAAATCATTCTTTATTGTTAACTAGCGACTCGCCCCTGCTTCGTTTACGACTTCACAAAACAACGAGATTTCTTAGTTATATGTAACTTTAATACTAACTTATTATACACATAAACGTTCCGGAATAAATTCTATAAACAATGGTGAAAAACTTATCAAAATCTGTTGCGTAGTTTAGAAGAACAATGCGGACATACAGACAAACACGTAAAACTTTAATTTATAATATGTACTAGCGACCCGCCCCTTCTTCGTTTACGACTTCACAAAACACCGAGATTTCTTAGTTATATCTAACTTTAATACTAACTTATTATACACATAAACCGTCCTGAATAAATTCTTATACGATGGTGATAACCTCATCAAAATCTGTTGCGTGGTTTAGAAGAACAACGCGGACTTAAAAGAGGTCGATTACGCAAAATTCTTGGGGATACTTATTGACAAAAATTGTAACTGGAAATCTCATATTGATGATTTATGTAAGAAGATAGATAGATTTGTATTCGTCTTATATAGACTAATACGTGTGGCTAGTGTAAATGCGGCACTATGCGCATACCATGGATATGTCTCATCAATTTTGCGCTATGGAATTATAATATGGGGTAATTCCTTTGAAATTAAAAGAGTGTTTCGAGCTCAGAAAAAATGCGTACGCTCAATTTATGGAGCGCACCCACTGGACAGTTGTGTTCCACTATTTAAAAATCTCAAAATACTGCCACTTCCAGCTCTATACATTTTTGAAATTTGTATCTTTGTACACCAAAATAGATATGAATTTGATTTATTTAATGATGTTGTATTTAGACCCAGCCGCAAAGTGCATATGCTTAATGTTCCTAGGCGTAGAATAAAATTGTTTTCTAATAATGTATTCTGCATTTCCATTACTTTTTATAACAAATTACCTGATGGCTTCAAAACTCTCAGCCTCAGAACATTTAAATGTAAATTATCTAACTTTCTTTTTAGCAAATGTTATTACTCGACTGAAGATTTTATGAATGAAAAATTTACCTGATATAATTTGACATTATATTATATTTTATCTCCTTGACCTTATTGAAATTTGACTTATATAATTAATAATAATTTTACCACTATTGTTCCATTTATTTAAATTATTTGTAATAATTAATAATTCTAATTCTAATGATTAATAATTTTGTTTTAATGTAATGATGACCCATAATTTTACAACCCATATTTGTATGCCGGAAACGGCAGAATATTATGATCGTAATACATAATGCACATAACAACTTTGTACAATATTCTGACAAATAAATCTATTCTATTCTATTCTAAAGACAAACACGAAAAGCGACTTTAATTTATAATATGTATAGATTAGAACGCGAAATTAGCGTCAACAAGATAAGTAGCGTCGCGTTGAACGTTACGAATTAATAAAAGGTTTGTTTATCTACGTCGTGCTTTCAACACCAAACGTTCCTTAATCAGATTTCAAGATTTATTAATTAATTCGAAGACTTTGACAACTTCAAGAGGTTTCGGAAATTCTCTAATTGGTTTAATTTATACTTAAGTCATTCATCACAACGCGAATCCAAAACAACGTTTATTAGTTAAAGGTGGGCGAGGAGAAAGTAATTAATTAACAAACTTTAGTGAGACTTTACATCGAGAGGTTTCTTATCAATTTGTCTTCCCGTTGGTGGCCATAGCAGATTTATACTGGATCACTCAATTTTGCCAACTTTAAATAAGTTTTATCAACAGGTTAAAATTATGTTGTTAAGTCCTTAAAGAGTTTATAATGAAGTGATCGTTATAGCTTCTCATTTTTGTTTGAATTGATATAAAACCGGTGTGCATGTATTACTAGGGGGCTTAAAACGGCCACTGTGGCAGAATCATAATAGGTTAACCATATGAATCATCGTAAAATTTCACAAACTGACAATTTCAATGATCTGCATACAATTTATATTACGCAATTCATATGTTTGACAGATTTCTATGGAGATTCATAAAATGGTCCTCAAATTATGAATTACTTTATTGCATTTTTATTCATAATTAAGTCATTTTCATGCAGCAATATTTACACCAAATATACATAAGATTCAGCTAATGTGTGTCACCATATTGTGTCAAATTAGAGGAATTGCTAATAACAGCTGGGAATTCAGGAAATGAATTGCTTTTAGAGGAATTGCTAATGTGGCCGTTGTAGGCCCCCGGATGTATAAAAGTAAACAAAGCGAAAGGAGTATGAAGAGATCGGAGCAGGTTGTGTTCTGTAGTTTCTGCCTACCCCCATGGGAAGAGAGCGAGAGTTTATGTATGTAGTACTTTGTATAAGACGACGTTCGATGGCCCATATACATGGGAATTCGAAGGATTTATAATAGGAATGTTATGTGTAATCTACTCAGTTAATTCGATATCTAAATACCATATATATGTAAATGGGTAATCTATCTAATGTTATAGACGGGTATGTAATACATTTTGATTAATGCCAGACAGGTGTGAAATTGAAGTAGCTAGGAGTGTTATCAACAGTTCGGGACATTGTATATAATAAGATTGAAGTAAGTTTGATGGTGAATAATTTTAATAAGGCTTCTATACTAAAATACAAAGATACATAAAAAGCTACTACAGAAATATAATAAAAAGGTTTATTTTATTCTATTTCTGTATTCCTTTTCATGAATCTTCATCGTTTTTACACTGGAAGGACGATATTCATTAATCATTACTATCCTTTCAAAAGTTTTCAGAAGTTGTGATTTTTATTTTAGATTTTTCCCGTCCTTGCCTCAGTTTGATTGAATACTTTAGTACTTCTAGGTAGCTAGGTTTTTAATGTAAGCTTTTTGTTACTATTGAAACACATCTGTATCATTTTAAAGAGTAACCCCTTTTATTAATTGCCTCACTTCGATAAATCAATTTTGTTCTTGTTTGGTAAATTTTTCTTGTTCGATATATCAATTTTGTTCAATTTTGTCCCTCAATTCTTATTGGTTTTTCCAAAGAATTTCTTCAGGGGAATTCTCAGCAACTCTACTCCGATAAGCACTCTGTTAGTTATTTCTAGGGACCTAAAACGGCCACATTAGAAATTTCTCTAAAAGCAATTCATTTCCTGAATTCCCAGCTGTCGTTAGCAATTCTTCTAATTTGACACAAAAGCAATTCATAATTTGTGGATCATTTTACCAATCTCCATTGAAAACTGTCAAACAGATGAATTATTTCGTAATATGGATTGCACGCAAATCATATTTGAATTTGCAGTTTGTGATAATTTATGATAATTCATAATACACTCCCTATTATGATTCTGCCAAAAGTGGCTGTTTTAAGCCCTCAGTTCTCCCTAACCAATGTTTTGCAAAGCACAATTATTCTTAGAGATATACTGTATCAACAAATCTTGGCAACCGTTTGTAAATCGCTTTGTCAAGTACCTATTATCCTCAACTTGGTGAATAATAGAAACCCAGAAAAACTTTTCGTAAAACTAATATCGTATAGAAAATAAACAAGGAAGTGCTACAAGAAATATAAAAGCCGAATTATTCGTCCATCTAATCTTATTTCCGCAAGCTGTCGTGGTTGTTGTTGATGTAAAGGTCGTCGCTAACTTTAACATTTCACGACTCAACAGTAGGTAGTAGCAACTAACTTTCATTCAACAAGAGTTCGTAGTTTCGTTGGTCATGTGACAACCGATTGGGTTCAACAATAACAGATCCGCCCATCATCTACTTTTTGATATAATTTCACACGCAAGCATTGTGTTGCTTTTGTTACATAATTTTTATATTCCGCGAAACTGTACAATAGTTGTTGCGTTTGATGTAAGAGGAAGGAATGGCTGAAAGTTGTTGTCAATTGAAGGATAGCCTTGATAAAGTGTGGCTGTTCTTTTCGGAGAACCGAAAAAAAGAAGAAATAAAGAACGCTATATTCGAGAAACTGTTGAAGCGGCAAATTTAATTTTATAAATCGTTTTTCAAACATGATCAGAACCATCATGTATGATAAACACGCTCACTATCATTCATCATTAGGTATCTATCATGAAAATCATAATGAACATGGAATAGATTTTGTTTAAACAACAATATGGTGCTTTCTTTTCAATTATTAAAACAATAGATGCAGCACAGGTCGCTAGCCCAACATTTCGTCTCGAAATACTCGAGAGGAGAATAAAACGTACTTTGGCCACAATTTGAAATGTCTTCTTGACAAACGATTTAAAGTTTTCGTCTTATCGGAATGACTTTATCCGCCGTCGAGTCTGGCTTTTACTAAAGTATTTTTATAATTACCTTTCGCCCTTTGTAAGCGCAGAAGTTTTTGGCTACCAAGAATTTGAGGTACTGCGACGTATATTTAAAGTGTTTTAACAAAATACGCGCTTTAATCCATCTAATTAGCCTTTTTTCAACTATACTCGTACTTTTGACCGACACAACCCAGCTTAAGGTTAGAACATTACTTCAGGTTTTGGTCTCTGTAATCTCCTAATAGAATGAATGAGAAAGAAGTTAATTTAATAAACTAGATCCATGCAGTTTGATCGATCTATGTTGGTGTTGGGCAGCCATGAGAAAAATTGGCATTTACTTTTTTTTTTTTTTTTAAAACATTGCCCCACACTAAGAATTTCTTCCTGTATCGTGGGTGCGTTTACAAATATGCGCAAGATCAAAGTCAAATCATATAAAACTTCAAAGAAATTGAAGTTAAAGTTGTATAAAGCTGAGGTACATTATAAATCGTTTGAGAAAATTGATATTTTTGTAAAAATAAATATAATGGCGGTCTAGGTACTTACGTAAAAAAATAAAAACTTTTATTTGTCGCTAGAAAAAAAATACATTAACATATGACAGACACTAAAGACTCAGGTACAAATTTAGTACCTATTCCAAGGATTTGATCCAAACTCCCAGGCCTAGGCCTGTATTTTAGGGGTCAGTGTTCAGCCATGGGATCCGTTATATGATTACAGCATTTTTAGTGAGGAGCATTTATAGTTAGTTCTCTTTATAAAATTTTGTTTTTTATACTGACTTGTAAATAAGATTTATAAAAAGGCTATTTCTAGAATCTTTCACTTTTTATTTTATATTGGAAAGGCTTAAAATGTTAAATCAATTTTTGTTAACAAATCTGGAAATGGACAATCTGAAAGGCAAAATCGAAAAATAAAGAGTTTATTTTACCTACAAGGTGGAATTGAAATGACTGAAAAGGGGTCATTGTACTTATCGTTATGTAAATTACCTGCTTCATACGTATAATGTCCGTGTATCTAAATGTACGTATTTTTTACGCGTTTACAATATTTCATAATAAAAGTTGTATAAAAATAATAAGTACAATGCTCCCTTTTCAGTTAGGTGTCAATTACACCTTGTACAGATTAAATTGTAAAAATATAGGTAGGTACCGATCTAGGTCGTCGTGTATATAGTCAGTCATCGTCCCTTAACCTAGATCAAACCTAGGTCGATGAAATGCTTAGATTTCAACGACCTTACGCGAAACATCGCCTTCAGCAAACATTTGAGTAGGCGTCATTGAATACTCAAACATAAATACATAGATGCGGAGTACACAAATTGTCTACATAGTAGAAACTAATAATAAACAAGCATATTAAGTGGAAAGAATTGACATATTGGCATAACATAATGTATGAACATAATGCACATAGCAAACGCGTAAGTAATGAAATGCCTTATGCAGTAGTATTCTGTGAGCTGTCATCTACAGGGTGTAAGGGTAAACAAACACTCTTGTCATTCAAACCATGGGTAACACACAACAACAACAAAAAAAAAACGTTATTTTCATTAGAAGTTTCTATCCGACACCGTGCTCGGTAGCAAAACAGCTGACTGACTGAGGGAGGGGTCGCGCTCGCGGCCGGTCAGGTCACGTCCCTCAACCCTCACCCGTGTTCAGACGCAAGTTCGTTGCCCTAGCGTATAGGGCAACGAACTTCCGTCTCTTGTGGTAAACTGTAGAAGTAAAAAAAATAAAAAAAATAGTTGTAATTTTCCATAGATATTACGTTCTATAAATGAAACCAAACCCCTGGTTGCAAGGATAACGGTGTTTACCCTAACATCCTGTATATCTGTAGGTGTTATAAATTAAAGTCACAATTTCTGTCTTTCTGTGTGACCGCTTAGTTCTCCCAAACTACGCAATGGATTTTGATGCAGTTTTTACAATCATTTAGATAATGTATTCCGGTTTATGTGTATACTAGTTATACCTATATTTATATTAAACTTGCATATAACAAGGAAATCTCGATGTTTTGTCAAGTCGTAAAAACCGTGCCAAGCATGGGCGGGTCGCTTGTTACTTATAAAACTTCAGGGAAGAAAATTTGTAAACATGCATTCCGTCATTTGATTAGTAACACATGTACAGTATGGCCAGGCTTCCTGTGATGTAACACGTGTAGCTCAGTGTCACGGAAATGAAATTGGAATGAATGTGGGACGTTCGTGTATCGAAATCGGAAATCGAACAAGTGAAGAACAAAAGAACAACGAGTGCCTGTTGGTCTAGTGATGTGATCGCAAGCGCGACAGTCCAACGTTTTGATTTTAATTTAATAAAAGCTTAGTTCTACGGACTACTTATCAAAAAATTTAAAAAGATCTACAAATTGAAGCAGAAAAACGAAGCTGGAACTAGACTTATTAATACTATAATAATATAAATATAGGTCACTCTCATAAAATGATATAAATCTATACACTTTTCGTGTTTGTAAATTGAAACTATTTGCGGATTAACTGATTGAATGAATTATGAGTATTTTTGGAATATGTCGATTTGATTGTTTGTTTGCACATGCATCATCTCAAAACTACTGGATTGGTTTAAATGAAAGTTGACATAGTGAATGCTTATAATATTGCAGAGCAACATAAGGGCCTAAAAAGCAAAGGAATCCTTTGTTTTTTTTACAAAAAACTTGTTATATAAATCGTACTTAGTGATAGGTCTTTAAGTACGATTTGTATAACAAGTTTTTACTAGTACTTCGTCCTAGCACTCTCTCATACTCAACTCATTACATAACATCACGCCTGGTTTTGTCGAAGGGTTAGGTAGAGGTGTAGTCCACGTTTCGCGAGTTATGTTTAAGTCCGAATATGTAATAGGGGGCGAGGCTATTGCCATCAACCTTCAACAAATGCAGCTCCGGGCTGTTAAATGCTGATAAATTCCAGATAAAAAATCAAAAATCAAAATCAAAAGTCATTTATTCAAACTAGGCTGTGAATCAGCACTTTTCGAACGTCAAAATTACATAAGACAGTCCCCCAAAATGCCCACCCTTCACCACTTCCTAGTGCTTTAGCTGGGAAGAAGAAGTGGCGCAACCAATTCCCCAACAACTTTCCCATTTTTAAAACCCACCCGTGTTCCTTCTGTTGCCTGTATGTTGCCAGAGAATTACACTTTGCCTGACGTGGGAATTGAACCCAGGACGTCATGTTCAGCAGTAGCGCTTGCGACCACTAGACCAACAAGGCAGTTGACGTTTTGAAATTAGAAAGTAAATTGACAACTTTTACACAAAAAACTACTAAATCGACTTTAAAGGAAAACATCGAGTGAGCGGAGCCGCGGGCAAAGCTAGCTTGTAACAATTTGCCGGAGGTAACGTAAAATTATTACAAATATGTTTGTAAATATTACGTTGTTGCTTTTGTTTTAATCACTCGTTATGTTTTGTTTAAACTCATTTAATATACATATTGTAGCGTTACGGAAAATATTATCCATTGTTGTTGTAACAAACAATAGAATATTGTTCCAAACTTATTTTCAATTTAGACTGGCATTGTAAATGCATAGTTGGAGTTTGCATGTTTAAAGTTAGCAAATAAAATGATATTTTGAGAATAACTTAAGAATAATAAAATAAAAAAATCTTTTTCCTCCTCTATTCCTGTATTTTCAGTAACTGTATTCAATCAAACATCGATAAGCTATGTTAATAAAAGCAAAGCCAAAACAAAAAGTGTAAAAGTGGTACAGTTGTTGATAAAACCAACATTTTCCTGGTAAACAACAATAAATAAATAAGGTAAGTCAGATGCTATTTCGATTAGGTGTGAGACCGATAACTCTCTAAAGGGACAGACACACAAAGTCGTTGTCACTTCCGTACCCCACGTAACGCTCAATTAAGTTCTTCAAATTGTTTTCCGCAAGTGTTTTCTTATCTCGACTCTAATTAGAGAACACAAATAATCGCAAAATCTCTTCCCACTTCCCGTCGTTGAAACAAGAGAAACAATATATGCAATTATATATTCCGGAAACGCGGGGCAATTAACATGGAAATTCTCGTTAGCGTTTCGCAAAGGGGAACTTTTGATGTTAAGGAAGTGAGAAAAAAAATTCAAGAGCCGCTCCCAGCCTCATTAACAGGCCTTTAATACTAGCGAGATGCTTCCGGGCAATGGCTCCGCAAGAATTTTGAGCCGGTTGCATTTTATAATCCGTTGTGGGACTCTTTTTGCCGGTCTGTACGCATGAAGAATTGTTTTGCCAGACGTAGCCCGCGGTTCCTGAAGTATTTATGTGACATTAATAGCACCCTGTTATTTTGCCATTGTAAACCCTCTTTTGAAAGGTTCAACTGTAACATTTTTACTGTAAAAGGATTACTCGACCTTTATACCTAACCAACCTTACTATAAAAATTGATTGTACCTATTCTAAATTGTTACTTTGTAAGTACATAATATCGATTTTAAATTCTTAAATTGTGTATGGCCCTAATGGGTAGTTTTTTAAGTTACCATAACCTAATTATAAAACCTACTCTATCACCAAAAATCACACTAATAAATACTTTAACTTACCAATAACTAGATTTGCAAAGAAAAAAATATTTACTTTTCTGTAGCGGCGAAATTGTTTTCGAATCCCGAATTTGATTTCTCTCCAGTAAATGAACTAACTGAATTCTAACAAGTACACTCCTAGATCCCTGAACTGAGATAGAAATTACTGGACCGGACTTGTATTCACGTCTTTATAATACCAGCTGAGGGAAAGGGATCTAAGGTACGTGCTGACATGGTACCGTGAACAGTCTTTCAGTCGAGCCTCCGTACGTGGCTCACCCAAGAATGTTATTAAGTTACATTCTTTTATAACCTTCGCCAAGTTTTGGAATTTTTGCGGCAGTGCTGAATACTCTTTTACAATATAGTGGCGGAGAAAGGAATAAGGACGAGATAAAGATGAAAATATTTTCAGTAATATCGGCTTTGCTATCGCATTTTGAACTCTATGTTTCGTGTTTTACGATTTAATTTTCTATCTTATTTCAAGAAAAGGAATCGTTCTAAATAGTCAGTCAAGTCGACTATTAATTCGAAGTATTCAGTCAGCTGAAAAACAGACTCGTCTGTGCTCTAACTGCTAAACTTGAAATCGAGAAAGATTTTTCTTTTGTATCGCTACAAATAATACCGGAAATTCTAAAGAAGATCTCATTCTTTCTTACGTCGTTTTAATAGGCTACTTTTTTGTTGGAAGCCAATAAAAGTGATTATTGTTTGTCTCATTATTTGTTTAAAGCGATAGTGAAATTAGAATTTATTCCTGCCTTAAAAGCGATGTAGGATTAATCCATCCTAATACATTCAGACACTAAAGAAAATTATAAAAACTTCTCATTTACGCAACTCATTTCAAAAAAATAAAAAAATAAACATAAGTTACTCTGAATGCGCTCGTTTACATTCAACTCGCCAGAAAAAGTGATCTTCTTCAGAAAAAGTCTGAAGTAAAAATAGAATAAAGCGCGGTGCACATCACAAGCAGGGCTTTTAACAGACCGTCTGTTTCGTTGAGAAGTGTCCTCGTTGTTTGGGGGCGACGAAACTAAACTTTATAGAACAATAGAGTGATGGTCAGTGTTGGCCCCGCGGCGCCACTGTCGACACGACCGGAAACTCCACGACACTTTTATATTCCTGTTGAACATTTTGGTCATCCATGTTTGTCTAAGTTTTTTGACGGCTAATCGGCGGTCGACGGTCGATCAAATACATAGTAGCAAAAATACGGACTGTGATTCATAAATCTTTATATTTAGTTATTTTGACTACAGTTACAGACAGTTGTTAATAAAATGCACAATCTTAAATTACAGACACTCGTTAATATAGTGCACAATCTTAAATTACAGACACTTGTTAATATAATGACAATCTTAAATTACAGACACTTGTTAATAAAATGCACAATCTTAAATTACAGACACTCGTTAATATAATGCACAATCTTAAATTACAGACACTTGTTAATATAATGACAATCTTAAATTACAGACACTTGTTAATAAAATGACAATCTTAAATTACAGACACTTGTTAATATAATGACAATCTTAAATTACAGACACTTGTTAATAAAATGCACAATCTTAAATTACAGACACTCGTTAATATAATGCACAATCTTAAATTACAGACACTTGTTAATATAATGACAATCTTAAATTACAGACACTTGTTAATAAAATGACAATCTTAAATTACAGACACTTGTTAATATAATGACAATCTTAAATTACAGACACTTGTTAATAAAATGCACAATCTTAAATTACAGACACTCGTTAATATAATGCACAATCTTAAATTACAGACACTTGTTAATATAATGACAATCTTAAATTACAGACACTTGTAAATAAAATAACAATCTTAAATTACAGACACTCGTTAATATAGTGCACAATCTTAAATCGAGAAAGGTGTCTGAAGAAGGAGGGTCCTAATTCATCGAATGGAATCCAATCTGTTTTGTTTCAAGCTTGTTGGGCATATTGTCCTAAGCATTTTATTATATTTTAAGTAGCAGAATAACGAGAATATTTTTAATAAAGTATACTAAGTTTACAAACAGTTTCGAAACGAATACAGGGCAGCTACAGACCGCTACAAAGCAGAGATTCCTATACATTTTTACCTGAACTAAATATTTTTAGAATTGAACTCAAAACTACGGAGTCGACGACAAAGCCACGAGCGTCAGCTTGCTTAAAATAATACCTCTAATCTCTCCTACTCAGAGCGAACAGCTGGTCCTAGGTTGAACTAAAAATGAGGCTAGAATTCGCAATTTTCAACCTGACACACTTTTTATACTTTTACATTATTTGAGGCCACTCCAGATGAGTTTATTCGAAGGTTTATCTTGTAATAAATTACTTAAGAATGGTTTACCATGCCATTGAACTTGGATCTCGAAAGCAGAAAACTTCGCAAGCCTCTTTCTCATCTTACAGTTGAGCAGTGCACTGGGATGGCGATAAGTTTGGTTCGCAGTTTGGTATAATAGACGAGCTCAGTAGGTAAGTTAAACGTTCAATAGCGTTTTTACAAAATTATGTTAAAAGGACATACCTAACATGATTTACAAAACTGAATCAGTTTTGTAAATCATGTTAGGTTAGGTCAAATAACCGTTCGATTTACTTCCGTCCCAACATTGTGTGTCATGTCAATGCCGTATAACAGGTCGGGGTAATCTAATATTATTACGATGTTTTCTGAAGCTGGATAGTAGGTTAGTTAAACTTTAGTAATATAATCATAAGAACAAACTCATTTCAAAATGTTAGAGGTTACAGAAACTTCCAGACGACCAAACAATGACTGAAAGTTAAAAAACACCAAGGAGAAAATAATGGCCATCGAAATGTCACGGCCTTCTTTGAATGCAAGAATAATATTCGGAGCTCAAATCGATAAAGGTGAGGTTTGAAAGGGCCGCGCCCGTGGCGAAATACCTCCGTAGATTCATTGAATGCAATAAAATTTTCTGCACAATTGAAACCATTAAAGAGCGTCGCCACTGCGCCGCGCTGAATGTTAATCACGGGCTTGTGTGAATGGAACAATCACATTGTGGGAAAGACCTCATTTTTATCCAATTTTCATTTGAAACAAAGAATTTTCGTAAGAATGGAATAGGTTTAAAATAATTCAACATATTTCAACGTGAACTTGTTTAGCAACCAAAAAGGAATGCGTTTTTCTCGTTTTAAAACGGAATGCATTTTGCTGTTGCAGAATATTTTTTCTCGGATGTTGACAATATATAATCTCTTTTAAAATTAAAAGGGCACACGTACGGCACACATTTACTAAGTCTTAATTAACTCATAAGTAACATCCTTGGGGGAAATCATTTCTTCTCGCGGCGGGAAGTGCCTGACGTAGGTAGTCGCTAGAAATGCCGTCGGTCACAAGGAAAACCTTATTTTCCCTGAGTTCCTTTGTCATTAACCGGGTAAATTGTTTTTCCTGTGCGGGAGTGTCTTGGTGGGATCTAGATTAAGCGGTAAGCCTGGCTAATTCGGTTCACTCTTTACAGTACTAGCCTGTTATGGGTTTACGACTCTACAATTTTTTCTTAGAGAGTAATTTTATTAAGTGATTAGATATTATTTGTTTTTTTATGAAAAAAATACATAGAATAGTGTAGAAAATAAACTCGAGTTTGTATTTCGCTGTTGAAGTTGTAAATGGTGAGATAGCGTTATTATGGTATCGTTACGTCCGTCGTGTCGGTCTTGCTAGCGGTCAAGCACCCCTGTTACATATTTTGCACGACATTATAACGTCCTTACACACAGTCGAATTTCCTAATAACATTTACCATAATGTTGAACTAACTTTTAATCCCCTTATTTTGAAACGTTTACTGTTATGAGAACTTCAATTAAATTATGCAGGTACCTACAATACAATTAAATTAGATACAGGCAGGAATTACAGTACAATACAGCGTGGAGCTACTGTATTGTCTAAATCTGTATTGTGTTATAGTTAACACAATACAGATTTGCATAATTAATACATAATATAATGAAGGTAGGTACTTACGTCAATTATTCCATCTTGCGGTGACAGACATTATTTGTAATATGCATAAACAACGTCGCAATGATTGAACTACAGGGGTAACGTTAAGCTCTAATACGTATACCATCTAAGTACAAACATGGTAAACAATCAAATAACGGCCCACAGTTGATTTGGAAATAGAATAGAATAGATTTTCAGACAGAGTCCATAGGGTTAGTAACAATGTTGCTTAAAATCTGATGTTAGTAGGCACAAACACAGATTAACATACAAGTAAAATTAAAATTCAGCATGGAGCTGTATTCACCTCCGCAACATCGGGAAATTCCACCGCTCTGCGAACGCACTGAGAATATTGTTGTGTGGATTATCTATAAATAATCTTTCCACACATTCGATGAAATGAGCTGAAATCGCACAGGTGAAACCGTGAGTCATGAGGAAATTTTTCAGGCTTAAAATATGCTCTACAAATATTGCTACATGGACCCACGGAACCACAACGCATGCATATGGGAGAATCGATAGACAATCTAAATTTTCGGGGTCAGTCCATCTAAAACCCACGTAAACGATAAACGTCCCGTGATCCCATCTCCTGTAACAGAATATAATGAGTTCCGTTCATTGGGCGGCCGCACGTCTCTGCAAAGGCTATCGGGTGCAACATTTTTCGTAGGGCCGTCGTACGTCCGGCCGACGATTTTCCTTTCATAAATCACAGAGGCACGTGATGTCACGCTTTTGTCGTGTCGGTCACGGACGTGACAAAACACTTTGCGTACTCTTGTTAACTCCCATCGGTGACTCGGTGCAAATACTTTGGAAACACGAGGTTTTTCCCAGCGGATATAGGATACGTGTGCTGTTTTTCTTTATTGGTTGAACGGAACTTTGAGCTATGGAGACCGTGCACTTAAACACGCGCGGCGGGAGATTGGAGTTTGCTGAAGTTGTGCGACGATGTTGACAGGTATGCGTGAATAGTTTTCAGACCGTAATAAGGGATGAATGCATTCATCAGTGTGTTATAAAATTCTGAAACTAATTTAGAGTTTGTCAACAACATAATTATGTATTTATTTTAATATGATTTGCATGAAACATAAAATAAATACAACCTTTCGCACGCTTTTTTTTTCAGAGCGTGGAACGGTAATGCCGCCTTCGGTTAACCAACTTCCAACTACAACTCTTTACACATTTGGCATGTGTCATCATCCTATCATATCCATTAGGTATCTAGATGTACAAATCCCTAGAGCTGTCGCCAGGACGTGTACGACGTGTTTTGTCGTGTCGTGTCGTTGAGCTGGCGCGACAACTCACCAGGCCGACGTCATTTTTTGCGTAATGACACTATCTGCGTCAGTCGGCTTCCGCACAGCCTTATTCACGGCTTCCCGAGAACGGGTAATTTTGGTGTAGCCTGCTGTAAGTCGGCACAATTCGCTAGATTTACTGGTTAGGTTTTTAAGCTATGTGGTGATATAATGTAGGCTGGGTTGTGGTCAATAACAGAAAGAGGTACCTATATGTCTATATTCTTCTGTAAGTAGGCAAATGTGTGCGAAAAAAATAATGTTTCGGGTATGAACAGAGTAAGCTTATAAGTATCAGATAGTATTATTATAAGTATCAGCTTATAAGTATTCTAAACGTTGTTTTATAATAATTCTGTAACGTTGTTGTTGTTTCTGAAAATCAATGTCAAGGGAAAAACCCGACTTTCACTATTTTCCAAGTTTTTATGGGACCTATGGACCGGATATACATCAAAATGTCACTATTCCAGTATTCCCAGTACGTATCACCACGCACGTACTTTCAAAGTTTATCGCTCTGGTATTTTACTCATAAATCTTTAAAGGTCGTCAGAAAACCTTCGTGATGTCATATTTCCTTTCACACGAACCTAATTTGATACTAACTTTTTATTAAAATATGGGAAGCACTCAAAAAGGTTGAAGGAATTTTATCTCTATTACTTGAAATGTAGTGATAAATAAGTTATGGCGTAAAACTATCGCACATGTACCAAAACGATCACCAAGTTATAAAAGAGGCGTAAAAAGAAAGAAAATATGTTTATTTACAAACAAATTACAAGACGCACATTATCCGCAAAAGTAATAAAAGATGAAAAACAGAAAGTTTAATGTTTAAGTTCAGCTTACTTAGTATTTTGTTACTTTCTGTAATTACTACAATGTTTGTAAACGCTGAAGAAATCTATAGGGCAACTAAAAAGTGACGTAATTCGGAGTCAAAAATATGGTGCTATTCCGTTCTAGTAAAATGACTTCAGTTAAAAACAAAATGGGTTATTAGAGCGTCCTTTACATCTCACGGTTGAAGTTTAGACATTGACTTAAGTTACTTTGGACAGCTTTTGTGCCAGTTAATTTTTAAAGGGTTAAAACATTCAAAAAGATTTTCGTTGTTTGCGAGTACCCCTTTGTATGAACCCTTGGAGTACCCGAGACTATAAATATTGTATACGAATTAATTATTTTTGGAAGAAATGTAATAAAATGCTTATATATTTTGGTGGCATTTTATATGCATTACACATAACATTTATTTGAATCTTTCCTTTTGTATCCTTACGTCAGGTAAGAAGCCAGAGCTTACTTGGGATATTTTTTGTAAGCGAATATAATCTCCGGGGAACTAATGCAAGTCACGTACTGTATTTCTACAGGGTAGGGTTGCAATAGTTTCCTATTTTTAATATCCATCCAGCTTATAGTTATAAGCAATTTTGTATTCTTTATACAAGCAACTTTGTCCCGGCATTCGGCGCAAATTGCCGTATCGACCTCGAGAATTTCGCAGTCAAAAGAGCCGCCTGAATTATGTAGAGTACGACGAGGGAAAATTGATATAAAAATTGCTCGTAAAGCATAAAATTAAAACGTGGATCGCGGCGAACGGTGTTGCAACACGCTAAATACCTGTCGTATTTCAGGCGCCATCTGTCGGCGACGGCGCTGAGACTGCCGCTTTTAATTTATTAACCAATTTGCTGAACGCCCTGAACCGCGCTCCACTCCCGGTATTTTGTTTCTTGACTTAATAAATTTGAAGCCATAATCCGTGAAGAATATTTTCATGATGTTGATAGCTTATTTAGTAATAATTTCATAATTAAGTAACACTATATTTTTTTACGGTACTTTAATATGATGGGAAACGGAATACAGGATATGAGACGTAGTCGGAAGTATTGGAATGCTCTTAAAAGCTTTAAAAATGTCCCCTAAGAATGGGACTTTATGTCACTGAAGTTGCGGAACTGAGAATTCTTTTACACTTTTTGGAGTCTGAGGGTGATTGTACACGAAGGACTATTAAAGTTCGCCACTTACTCGCGCCTGAGCTCGCAGCTCGGATGGCTTTTAGAGCATATACGGCGCTCCCTCCTCGGTGCGATATAAAATCGTTATGGCTTGTTTACTGTGAGAATATATTGTCACTTAAAATTGCTACTAAGCATCGTCAACTACTCTTTGTTTAACGATGGTTTAATAACGCACTTTTATTTTGGAACTAAACAATACTCCTTTCTTTTTCCATATAGTGGCCTTATTGGTGATGTTCTTCAGAAAGGTCAGGTGCATAGTACTTACTTGCAATCGGTGGGTACGACCAGATGTATGAACATAAACGAAGCAAAAGGAGTAGGTATGTAAGGATCGTAGCTGGTGGCGTTCAGAGGCCCTAGACAAAGTGACATGCTATCAGCGATATCGATGATGGAAAAGGCAAAAATGTATAGGACCGACATAAGCTATCGAAAAGCTTATGTCAATCCTGTTGAAAGTCGTTGTAGAAATACGAAACGCTTTCGGAGCGATTGTCACTTGTCTAGGCCCTCTAGACAGTTTCTGCCTACGAAACTATGCGCACGCGAAGAAGGCGTGGTTTTTTTAAGTTTTTTTTCCTAATTAAATGTATAAACCAAAGTTATTAAAGGTGTTATAAGAAGAATACTTAGTAAACATTATTTACACAGGTACCTATTCGGTACAATCTTGTATTACCTTGATTAGTACCTATATCTACAAGTCTAACAGCGAGCTCCTAATCCTTGGTAATTCAATAAAAAGTAATAGTTATGATAGAATCACGACATGACTGTTTCCAAATGAGCGGGGTACGGATTATACAAAAAGCTTCAGGATAAGGATAAAAATATTGTAAAAAGGTTCTGTTGCTGCAAGACAATAGATTTAATGAATGAAAGGGATGACTTTGGCAACTTTTTCTTGTTAAATAGTAACTGATGCCCGCGGCTTCGCCTGCGTTGATATCGGTTATTATATACTAAAACCTTCCTCGAGAACTATACTAGCCATTGGTGAAAACAGTATGAAAATCGGAGCAGTAGTTTATGAGTTTATCGCGAACAGACAGACGTGGCGGAAGACTTTGTTTTATAATATGTAGTGATTACTCAAAATATAAACATCATGTTTGACTCTTACTCTTCTGAGGGCTTAAAAATCATTTTAATTACCTATTTATCTTAGTCCGTAACTCGGTAACAGACAGACAGAACTTGTTAAGGTACCATTCTGTAGTCGACAACAGGCGGCAGAAGCAGGCGACGTGAAGCCACGACATGACTGTTTTCTATGTATTTATATGAAACCGACGTGTTGCTAGCTACGGAAGGTATTTCATAGAAATACATAAAAACCAGTCGTGTCGGCTACGGAATGGTACCTTTAGGCGATTGCCACGGCAGCGCGCACCGCCGCGGTGGGCGGTCTCAGGTCGCATTGGCGTCTATTAAATCCGCTGATGCCTAACACACGTACACCGCCCGACCGCGCGGTCGAGCCGGTAGCACCGCCCGACTGCGCGGTCGAGCCGATAGAGACCACGGCGGTGCGCGGTAAGCCTAAAATTGCACACAAGTAAGTAGGTACTAAGTACTAGTAGGTAGTAGTAGAAATAATGGGGTCTTAGTCGGTACGAGTCCGACCCTCCGTTCTCCCAAGGCGGAGGGTACCAATGAGAATTTCCATACGGGAAAAAAAAGGTACTGGAAGTTTTGTGAAAATGTATATTCATAGTTACAAACACACTTACTGCAAAATTACCGTGACAGTATTAATACCACGCAGACACACACCTACACACCACCTCGTGTTTGACAGTCATAGGTTAATGTGTTCCAGCAATATCGATGTAATCAGTATTGATATCAGTGTTTAGAATTCGAGGAAATGACGTCATTAAAGCGTAGAACCACGGCCTTGGGCTATACATGGCTGAATCACAGTATAATAAAGTAGCAGTATTATGTCTCAGCGATGACCTTGAAATAATTACCAACGGCCATTCAGTAGATAAACCTTCCACGTCCGTGTGTAACTGCCGCGCACTCGATACTGTTGCCTACTGAGATTTCGAAGCACGTCGTTTCGGCTGTTTTCTATGAAGATATCACTCATCATCACAGTATAAATATACGTTACTTACGTATATATATACTGTGGCTGAATCTATTGACAATCATAGCACTTATACCTACTGATTATTAGAAAATTTAATTCTTCTTATTTTATTAAAGAACAGTTGCACGAGAATTGAACTGGTACTCAATGCATAGGTGCTCAAAAAATTGTTGCTCAAACGGGAGTACTTCGTTCATGAAAAATTTACTCTTAGATTGTTTTTAGTTTTGACAATTTGTAAGTAATGGGTAAGTGAAACACTTTTAAAAGAAAATAAACTATCTTATATGACAATTTAGAAAAACCGCCCCACCCGGCGCCGCCGCCGTTTCAATTCACCATTGTCACTTAGGCTGTTTTGTTATTTCTAACTTACACTAGGCAGGCAGCTATATTTCGTCCCTTTCAACAACAATTTACATAAGTATTTAAGAGTTTTATTAAAAAACGAGTAACAAAATTCTACTTTTAATGTAACCCGCGCACTGCTAGACTATAAAATTGATTAAGCACTATTATAACATGTTATTCTAGATCGTAAACAAGCAAACGCGTATACAGGCTCTCAAGTTTTAGACGTATGGCTCTCGCATATTGTGAATATTGCAACATGGAGCTTGTAAGCAACTGTCGAACAAATATGTTTAGTTTAAAGCAGTTTGAGGCGTACCTACGTGAACAGTATGTAGTTTGAATTAACGCATGATTAAGTCACTGTGTAGGTTGACAATTTATTTAATTTATTAATTAAGTTACATGATGAACGAAATATTATAGAGGGTTATTAGCACAAGTTTCTAAGTAAATTATTAATTGTTTGAAACTTGCTTAAAATCTTATACATATAGCGTAACATTCACCCGTTGCATGAAAATAAAAAACAAAAATAAAATAAAAGTAAAAATCTGTTTAAAAACAAGCTTTTAATGATGAGTCCAAACACGATGGTGCTTCTTGTTTGATTAAGGAGTTCCTATGCCTAACTTCCGGCTCCATCATCAGACCAGCTCCATGGTATCATATTTTCAAAATGTCTCGGTAGTTGTATGAGTATGCAAAGTTTCAGCTCAATTGGATGCCAGGAAGGGCTTGAAAAATGTATGACAAAAGGAGTAACCGGAAACACATACGAACAGAGCAAGCTAATATAAAGCTTGTAATAAGCAGACATGGGGACTGCCGACAGAAGTGAAAATTTAAAACTGGTATTAGCGCCATCTATATCCTGTAGTAGAGCACTACGGTGCGAGCATGTCGGTGACGCAAAACCATAAGTTTGCCCTTTACCAAAAATTGCTCAACGCGCCTAAAGAAGTTTTCACTTAAAAAATCGCACACCACGAAACGTTATTTATTTTTGAAAATAATAAGCATTTCAGCAACAACGAAATTATTATAAACAGACATAACAAGAACTACTATGCTTTAATGAAATAATTTTCAATTAATAATTTAATATCTAATAAAATATACCTAATAATTAATAACATCTCTTCGTAAATTCTGAGAGCATCACAATTTGGTACGAGACACCGCGCCCCGTCCATATTAATTGTCTTGTTACTATTTAATTAAATAATAACGATATCTATTACAAGTTGATGGCAGGAATATTGCGAGAGCGTACTGCAAATGTCCTATGTAATCTAATATCGGTCTTAGCGGCTAATTTACAAGTTATTACATATTCATTACATTGAAATCAAGCCTTATTTCATTGGACTTAAGTTGAAAATTTAATAAAGTACACAACACAGCTTTGTTGTGTACTTTATTAAAATTTCCACGAGTCGAGGCAGAGCAATATTAAAAAGTAAAAATCAAAAACACCCATGTTTTGGTTCTCTCATGTGTCCATTCATTGTATGTCTCATTCTCACAACACAGGGTATCCTAGTGTGAGGTCTAGGAATTTAATCCAATAATTTATAAACTTTTGAAAATAATAAATTTATTTTAAAAAGTTTATTTTGTTTTGTTCTTATTTTTTTTCTTCTTATTCTTATGTCACGGAGTTGACTTGATTTAGGAAAGCACATTATGTAATATAGCTCCAAATATGCGTAGCGATAAAAGGTAATACCTAGGTACTTAGAATATTATCACACATAATAATTAGGTAAGTTATTATAGTATATTTCAGAAGCTAGGTAAGTAAAGCAGTGAGGCTGTGGCATAAAGACCTGTGCTACAAACATGCATGGTATATTTGATCATAAAATGGACGTGGCTTGTGGTAAAAAAGATTCCAGTGGTTTGTTTTTCTTTTGTGCTAAATAAAAACGCATCAAAAGCAATTTCTGGAGCCGAATATGCTCTAAATCCAGAAAGGCTTAACATCGACAGAGGTGCTCTCGGTAGTGAGTGTCACGCCCGGAGCGGATTGGGGGGATTTTCCGATTTTCCGACACAACGCCACGGCTGCTTTTGCTCCAGTCTCGATTTTCCGCCTCTCGAATAGGGACCAAGGTTACCCAATATACCGAACAGATGGCTTGTTGTTAACCTAAAAATACAATTTCCAATTCGTTGTCAATAAAAACATTTAAGCAATTCAGTAACACGCTTGTAAGCCGCTTCTCTTCCTCATTTTTTATGAAATATTTAGTGGATTTATTCTCGGAGGTGAGACTACTTAACTGTATCTTTTGCGCTTAATATTTTTCGCATAAAAGGTAGCGCAGACTACTCCAATAAACGTTTGCAACGCCTCCGACAAGCAACAATAAAAGCTCAGAAACCTCTTATTAAATACGCGGCACCCTTACAAAGCAACTATCGAACAATGAAAATGGAAATATAGCGTAAACGAAACAATGCTTACACGGAGTAAGGCTAATATTTTCCTTGGAGAGGAATTTTCTTTAACGAAATGTAGGAAATTAACAGTTAGTGGGCCCATAAAGCGGCCGACGCGACTTTGTAAGCATTGAGTGCTTTTGGCTATTAGGTTAACTCGTCCATTAACTACGCACAGATTCGGCGTCTCGTGTTGACTTTCTTGAATTGCTTATGTTCTGCCATTTTATTGGTCACGCCCACTACTTACTATCACGCGACTCCGTGACAAGAGTTTTAGTATGTTTTTATTTGGCTAAGGGATTAAATTGCCTCAATACACACTTACAAAGCTCTATTAGGAAACAGTGACAGAGGAACACAATATTGCGGAAATGTCTATCGCAGGAGATGAGTTTTGATGTCTGCCTACAACAGACTAGAACATTGTTGATACTAGATGAGATATCCTACAAATTAATGTAACACAAAAGTGTTATATTTCACTAAATTCTTTTATTTTTTTTCTAAATTGTATGATGCAGGTTTACGAAGTCTGTCATAACAAGTTATGGCGTAAAACTCAAATGACTAATTATGTAAATAAACTATTACTTTCGTTAACTTCATTCTTGCAACTAATGAATAATTTAAGTTTTGAGACAGTCTACAGTCTAGACAATGAATCACTATATCTGATGTAGACTTGGAAAGTTGGACATTCACGCGGTCCTATCATTCATTATTTTTACGCAATTACCTATTCATTCATACATCCACCCACCACCATCCATGCCACAGCCCGACTTCACCCACTGCTGTGTATGCCTCTCTTTTCTTAGTGATGCCTACCAATGAATGTCTACTTTTTATCTACCAATTAATGTTTACCTAAAGGTTAAGGGCACTGTCGTGCTATTTAATGCATATCTATTATTAATACACATTAATATTATAAAGAGAAAAGATTTGTATTTTTGTTTGTAATGAATAAAATCAAAAACTACTGGACCGATTTAAAAAAATCGTTCACCAGTATAATGCTATAATATAATGCAGTATAATGCTGAGTAACATAGGGTTAATTTATAAAGATTTCACGCGGGCGAAGCTGCTGGGGAAGCTAGTGTTTAATAATTTATCAAACTTACCTACTTATTATTTATCTGTATTTCAATATTTTTGAACAAATAATTTATTCTTATTCTTACTTCATTTTTTTTTGTAGGAATACGTACTTTCATACCACATCCTGTTGTACACATATACTGCAGAGCAAATACTTCAAAGAACCATACAACAAATAAATCCTTCAGAGCCAAAGTATC
Organism: Lithophane socia; assembly: GCA_947522985.1. Taxonomy (NCBI): domain Eukaryota; kingdom Metazoa; phylum Arthropoda; class Insecta; order Lepidoptera; family Noctuidae; genus Lithophane; species Lithophane socia. The sequence goes on from OX383267.1 coordinate 8,926,176, forward strand.
AAAACTTTTGTTCCAACTTCAAAAACATATCACCGTGCAAATATTTCGAGCCAACAGAACTCAGTTCACACTCTTTACCAAAACATTCGTGTCAAGAGCCCAAGTTAGCAGAAACGTTGGCAGAGGATAAATAGAAGCGAAATGCAAAGATCCGCACTGAGTACATACGTTTCACAGCCGCTAGTGATGTCCCCGAGGATTCATTCCGGGCTCGAACCATCTTATTCGATTGCATTTGAGTAGAAATGATACAACAACAGTTACTACGAGTTTCATAAATGGAGTTATGGAGGTCTGGAGTCGTAAAGTTAAATGGGTACGTTTCTGGCGTAATCAAATTATGATGTTTATAATCAGTTAGTTCTTGAATGTTTTAATATGATTTGATGATAAACATGGATATCAGAGTGACTGCCGAGATGACGGCTAATAGACAAGTATGTAAGATAAAGATATGTTGCGCCGACCCCAAATAAATTGTTATTGAAACATTGACATCAACCCTAGAAATGAAAAAGTCGAATCCAATAATTAATTAAGTAAAAAAATTAAATGAATTATAAACTTTTTCATTTTCAATCTTCTATATTTAACATCTTCGCGGTTAACTTTATAAGGAAGCTGACACCTGCTATTCAGATAAATAATTTAATTTAAATTCTCAGCTATCACAACTGATAATTATCTTGACACTCGATTGACCGACTTTTGAGTCGTCTCGTTAATAAAAGCTAAGTTGTTTTGGTGATTTCGACACCGAAGAAGACTGAATTTCGGTTTGCGGTGACTTAACGGATGTCCATAATTTTTCCAAGAACAATTTGAGGACGGTACTTTTGAATCAAACTGAAGACATTTACTGAAAGCCCGAAATAAACTATACCGACATTCACGTGCTAATAACCATCTAAAGTCATGTTTCGAGTTTGTCTGTGTGGCTACATTGTTCTTTTACTACCTACGCAACTAACTACGCAACGGATTTTGATACGGTTTTCACCATCATTTAGAGAATTTATTCCGAAATGTTTGTGTATAAAAAATGAATATTAAACTTTCTACATAAAGAAATCTCGATGTTGTCAAGTCGTAAAAACCGCGCGAAAAGGGCGGGTTTTTAGTAACTACATAACTAACTATAACTACATTCTACTTGCCTAGAAACGGCTATCGGATATGACCGATTACTGTTTAACGCTCCATTTGTACTGCACTTTACTACATACGAGTACCATCTTTCGAAATTAGAATATAATCGATTCTCGTAACGAGCTCGCGATATCTCGCATTCGATTGTTAGCCGCACCAGCTGTTTGACGACTGGTGGTGCCCTCTGCCGGAGATTGAATTCTAAATTGGGGCACGTCATGCGTGTCGCCGAAAGTGGGTCCTGATTGTAATTCAATCATTAATCATTACTGTTGAAACGTTCGTGAAATGCTACATCTGTACTAAATGCGCGAGAAATTCGGAGTTTATTTCTTGTTCCGGTTACATGAACCGAAATACAAGTGGGCTTGAATACATTTTATGGTGGCGACGAAGAAATCTCGCAGAGATTTCGAGGAAATCTAGAAGGCTAGGTTTTTCTCAAACTTGTCCTTATCAAAAAAGCGTATTTGGCTTTGACTATGTTTTTGACAACGTTGAACCGTCAACCTAAGCTCTTGATTAATTGGAACCGTGTACCTAGCATCGGACGTTTCATGAGTGCCCATGTAGGTTTATGTGAAATAAAATTTTTCGATTTTGATCTAACCCTATATGAGTCTTGGCTCGAATTAAAGTCTTTGAATTTGAATTTGATTCTTTTGGAAACGGATTTGATAGAATCTCATTCACAGCCAAAACAACGTCAAAATTATGTAAATGTTGTTTCCCATTTTCCACTACCTGTAGTGGAAAATGGGAAACAACATTTACATAATTTTTTCACAAAAAGGTAGTATGGAATAATAATGTGCATTTTACTGATTTTTAGTATTGACACCTGTGTCAATACTAAAAATCAGTAAAATGCACATTATTATTCCATACTACCTTTTTGTGGGCCACAGGCAAAATCTTTTTCCCTTACGTTTTCGCAAACAACTCTAACCAAACCAAGCTCTCCTCATATTTAATTAAAAACCCACGACTATTTCTATAGTCAAACGTGCCCAGCATACAAGAATCGCGTTCCTCATTATAACGCGTTCTATCACACATTCTTACCCTCTTTATTGCACTCGCTAAAGAGCAAACAAGATAAAAATAGAGGATATTGTGTGGAAATGCCCTAAGGCGCACCGCAGAGCAACAAGCACGTTCGGTTGCATCGCCTTAGCCGTTTTAAAGGAGCTTAGCTTACCGAGTAGTCATCGTCGAACACTTTACGCCGACCTGCTTTTTGAGCGGAACAAATTTTCAGCTTTTCTTTCTTATTAACTTTTATTTTATTGCCTTGTTTATTCGATGCGGCTGGTGTGAAATATTATTATTTTTATAGCAGTTTTTATGATTATTTTTGTTTGGTCACTTCTAACTAGTTTTGAATACTAATTCTGTGCCTGGGGTTTGAGTTGTTTGTTGTTAGTTTGTGTCTGAAGAGATATGTTTTACTTATACTTATTTTTTGTGAACACTCCTAATATAACTCCTAAATAGCGTCTAACTGTTAGCCGCTAAATGCACGCAGACTAGAAAAGCACAATGACAGCACAATGACGTGGCGCGAGAGTAAGACGTAACTGTCATGCACACCAGCATATCAAAGTTTACCTGAGGCCCTAGACAAAGTGACATTCTATCAGCGATAACGATGATGGAAAGGGCAAAAATGTATACAACTGACATAAGCTATCGAAACGCTTATGTCAATCCTGTTGAAAGTTGTTGTAGAAATACGAAACGCTTTCGAAGCGATTGTCACTTGTCTAGACCCTCTCTTTTATTTAGTTATTTTACAGCGTGACATTCTATCTAGATATAAATAATCAGAGAGATTCATATCAGTCAGGTCAAATAAATTACGAACGGGTGAATGCTTTCTAACAGCAAATTAAGTTAACAGCAAAAGTCTGTTTTTGCAGAAGTGAAGTGCATTTACATAATTTATATTTTTAACCTACGTTTGTTCAAGTGCCACCCTTCACATTACTAAATAAACCATAGGTGAATGTATATTTTCATATGAATAATTTGTTCCCATAAGAATTTCCAACGCTATGTTTTTTCATATACGATTTCCGTACGCTACGAGTATGTGGCATATTTGTAACACATACATTTAATATTTCACCATTTCGTATTCATCCGTTGGGACTACTTCATTTTCTGTTTTTGTTTTGAGAAGGTTCTGGCAGCTTGTCGCCAAAAAGACAGAACCACTAACCGAAATTAAAAGTAGATTGATGACCTTCTAAAGTCTATAAGATAAGCAATAGGCAATAAATAGGCTCGCCTCTTATTACGTACAGCCACGGAATTTAATTGATGAGCCACCTGGCACTGTTCGTGTTTTAGCCGTGTAATGCAAATCGGGTTTATTCGGTTCCCGACACGCAAAGTCTTAGTATTAATATGTCTTCGTATTAGAAGAAGAAAATTGTATTTCATATCTTTACCGGTTGGCTAGCCTGAAAGCCAGAACTACAAACTTGACAGCAGAGTGACTGCCCAAAGTTAACCAATTGCAGGTCTAGCAACAGTACCTGTAACTGTTGCGATATTAACGTTAGCGTACGGAGAAATATTAATAGTCATTTCGATAAGTTCGAAAGTATAACGTCTCTGACATCAATATTTCAACTGTGTCTCTGACATCAATATTTCAACTGTCACTGTCTTCAGTTAAGTTTTCAGAATTATCGAGTTAATGAGCTATGATTCAAAGGAGGTCGGTGTCAAATAGATTTGATAAACTTAATGCAACATTGTATTTATTTTTAATTTTTTATCATTGAGAACTTATTAGTCAACCTCTATGGATAAGACTATTTCCGATTAAAAGTAATTTATTTGACATCTTATTTACGAGCGTGCAATTTGAGTTCGTGTTTAATCGTGTAATCTCGTGAAAGAATGAAACTGCAAAATTAAAAAGTTTGAAGGTGGCTCGTCAATTATAGTCCGTGACTGTACATGGGAATGGGACTTAAACATAACTTGAAAGTGTGGGTGAACTATAGGTACACCGCTGCCCAACCCTTCGGGGTTAATAGGCGTGATGCTATATTAAAATCTATAGACCATAAGTATTAGGTAGGAATACCAAATACTTTTCAAAATATTGCTCCTAGACCTGAAGTTTCGTAAATATGAAGTCGCTGACAACAAAAAATAGGAAAGCACAATTATTTTTAAAAATTGTTCACCTTATACGAGTAGCAACGCTTCACCAAAACAAATATACCTGCAATTAGCGCCGGAACAAATACATTTCAACATTATATCTCTTAAGAAAAATCGAATCAAGACCTCCTCAACGACAGCTCTCCAACGTTTTCCTCTCAGGAATTTCCAATGATTTGTGCTTCTATTTCCTCCATTTCTAGATCAGAATAATGTTTGCACGCTGTAGCAAATCCATGCATGTTCCCTCAGTACTGTGTTCCTGTCGGTGACATTTTTTCATTAAGTATGAATAATGTCTCGCTGACAGCGAAACTCGGAGCGGTGTCAGTGAGCCTCTACATGAATGAAATATGCAAGCACGTAGCGATACTCTTTGTAATAATTTGTAGAGTGTAATTAAAACTAAAGTTGTGCTAAGATGCCAATTAAAATTGTTTGGCGGTGTGTATATTAATAGTTGGTATTGCTTCGAGATTGTTTGGAGTTTACATTGTTCGATTATACTTTGTATATGGGTTAGTTTTAGTGGTGAATACCGGAAAACAACCGCTCTCCGTCTTTTTGTGGGTGACAAGATAGACAAACTGCTTATGCAGTCACTGACCACAAATGTAGGTATGTACCGATTAAAGCAATATTTTAGTCGTGTCTGTCGCTATTTAGAAGAGGAGCTCGTGGCTAAGTAATAACAGCCGGTCGGGTCAATCCATCAGGTTAAGCTACGTTTGCCGGGGTTGAACCGTGGAAGGGTGACTATTTTTACATACTGAGACTGCTCCGTGCTTCGGAAAGCTCGTTAAGCCGTTGGTCCCGGCTGTCATTTTTGGATCTTTGGCAGTCGTTACGGGTAGTCAGAAGCCCGAAAGTCTGACAACCAGTCGCTCCATGTAAAATTCTAGTATTCAGTTGCGTCTGGTTAGACTGGAAACCGACCCCAACTTAGTTGGGAAAAAGTTAGGCAGATTTATTGTCTGTAGCTATTTAGAAGTAGTTTCAGGCTACTGATGTAATATAGTCCCTATAATAACAAATTATGAAGTAAAGTGAAGTACACATAGTGTGTGAAGGGTCATAGGAGCACCATAAAACCCTTATTAGCCTCTATTGACCAAATGACGTTGTGATTAAAAAGGTAAAATACTTTTACGACGTTTAATTTTTAATTGTTTTAAACTGTTATGGTATGGTGGGGTATGATGATTTTACCCCGTAGAGCGAACTACTTATACATTTTGAACTTTTCTAGTTCATGTGATTATACAGGATGTATTAGAAAGTGTGGTGAAAAAGTACCTAGACCATCAAACTGAACAAGCTTTCCATGGGACCAATATCGTAATCGAGAAAAAATAATCAGCCGTCCCTTATAATATTAGGTGAAATCAGCGTTTTGTATGAGGAATTTTAAAGAAGTTGCATTTTTTATACTAACATTTTCTTAATTTTTATAACAACCATCACAACAATAATGTTTTAAAACTTTTATGCACTAATGTTTAAAAACTAAGGTAACGTATGCCACTTAGATTAAGCGACAAAAATAAGTTTTGGCTTAGTTACAAAAAAAATAGTGGTCATTTCTGCAAACAAAATGAGGAGTCATTTTTAAGGTATTTTTTTATGTTTAGAAAACTATAAGAAATAAGGTTTTTTTTACTATTGGTAGTTGTCTACGATGGTCATTATTCGATATAATACCAAGCAATTTTAAATCATAGAAGTGGCGAGGTTCTATAATTGTGAGAAAAAAACGCCAATTTCATAGGTGGGGACCCAATATATTTGGGTCGTGTAGGTATTGAAGTTTTGTCCGGGACAGCTGATATTTTTTTTTCGATTACGATTGTGGTCTAATGGAGAACCTTGTTCAATTTGATGGTTTGTACCATACCCTTAAGTCTGACCACCTTTCTGATACACCATGTATATTATCTTTATCAGCAATGACAATATTGTCTCATTTTCGGTCAGTTGCACGCCGTGCTATGTCAATGTTAACCTTGCCAGCAGTTTGATTAGTAAGTAGGTGGTAATTATGATGATACTAACAATTTAGTTCTAGAAATCTAATCTAATCAAAGACCATAGAGATCTAATATCTATACGTATACTAATTTACATCTATATCTAAGTATATACTAATATAAAGCTGAGGACTTTAGCTAGGACCCATAGGAGCTGAGCAAAAAGAAATGATGAGAGGCGATGCAATGCGACGAGATGGGTCGGGAGAACAAGAAATTTCACGCGGACGAAGTCGCAAGCAAAAGCTACTTAGATTTAAATGTCAAAGAGGTACCTACATACTTCCAATTGATCTTTGACCTTTTCATCACTCTTTCTTGGCCTTACCTATTAATATTTAACTATTGGGTGGACCGTTGACCCTTGTGAATACGATTATCCCATGCGTACGTTTTCAAAGACGTGTATTCAATATTTCCTTTCAAATCGATTTGATAAATTTTTCCTAACTACCTGGTTCCTGATTTCTGCCACGTATACCTTGATTTTGAGATTCATATGTTTTATTTTTCAATTAATGTAATACATAGATAATTATTTAACCGATGTTTTTTCCATGATACCGTTATAAAAGCTCGAGTGAGGAGCTCGTGGCTATGTAATAACAGCCGCACGGGTCGATCCATCAGGTTAAGCTACGCTTGCGGGGGCTGGTCCGTGGATGGGTGACCATCTTTACATATCGAGACTCCTTCATGCCTCGGAAAGCACGTTAAGCCGTTGGTCCCGGCTGTCATTTGTGGATCTTTGACAGTCGTTACGGGTCGTCAGAAGCCCGAAAGTCTGACAACCAGTCTTGCCAAGGGGTATCGTATTACCCAGTTACTGGGTTGTGGAGGTCAGATAGGCAGTCGCTCCATGTTAAATACTGGTATTCAGCTGCATCCGGTTAGACTGGAAGCCGACCCCAACATAGTTGGGAAAAGGCTAGGCAGATGATGACCGTTATAAAAGCCTTAAAAAGAATAAAAAAACATTTTTACGAAGTCAATTTCAAATAGTCAAATCACACACGAACTTCAGGGTAACCGCAGTTAGTTTATTACTTCACGGCTGTGCGACTTTGTAAACGAAGAAGTAACCAAAATGTCAGTTCAGTTAAAAGTTCCTTAATTATTTTGTAACTTTCCCATTCAAAGTTTCTATCTATTTTGCAACAGACTGTTGAAACATGAAGGATCCTTCTTCATACTTTTGAAGGTGCCGTGATGAATGCATTCATGGCCTCTCTAAAATAAAACGCTGATATTTTAAACTTAAGTAATAAGGTACACGCGCCAAAGGAGATAAGTAACCAGTCACGCACACTACAAAACTAACGCTGCTGTGTAGACGATTCATTACGTACTGCTCAATGACAGCCACGCGCACGATAGTATATCATAATTTCGCGATGAAATCTAAGGCGTTCGTAGCCCAACGAATAATACCAATACTTACGAGTACTGCTGAGTGTGTTCGGTTCTCTGAAAGTGTGATTCTTTTTGAGATTTAAAATTTTAAGTTAAAGCAATTGGAATACTGTTTGTTAAGAAATGGTTTTATTTATTTAAAATAGCTTAAATAAATAAAACCATTTTTATTATATATCTTAATTTAAAAAATAAAAGAACATCACAAGTTAACATGTTTTATTATAAATGCACAATATATTTAGAACATAATTACCATTACATCTTTTTATACAATTACATAATAAACAATGGACGGAGTGAATAAACATGTCACATAGATAAATATATAAACTGATCCAGTAACAATAACATCACTCACACTCCAGTACCGCCGACTTATTTAGTAATGGCTAAATATGCTGTAAAGTTTTGAAGAATACCTAGTATTAAGATTTCGTCTATTCAGTTATAACAACAAACAGCAAGTAGTAACAGACAGTAACACACAACAACAGTAACAGTGGCAGTAGAGTCAGTAGTTCAGTTGTAACATAATTATAAATTACATTTTAAAATATTAATGTAAAAAAATAACAACATTTCAAACACAGTTTCTAGGAAAATATTAGATTTAAATTCGTTAAAATGTCTGAAATTTAAAGGCAGTATAAATATTACGATAAGTCGGCGGTAATTTTCGATATTACACTTTCTCAAGATGATCCGTAATTAATAATATTAAATATTTTTTTCCGTGTATTGGCCTCCTTTTATTCTCCATAGTATTTTTCGTCCATCCTTATCTGATTTGAAACATGTTTCATCAGTAAATATGACGACATTGTTTTGCCAATCGAAGTGCCGATATTCCTTCGATTCGCGATTTTGACGGTGCACGGTGGATAATAAAAATGTCCGCGTCGGTTTGCAACATGACAAGCCGTCCGCTCGCAGGTGGTTCCGTACAGTTTGCATAGTGACGTTGTGTGCTGCTGCTGTTATGCTAGTCTTAGCGAATATGTATGGGTGGCAACAATCTCACGGTGCCGAGGCGAAGCATTTGTGTAAGCCAATAGTGTCGGTCCAGACAGGCGACGACGGTTTATTTAGCCTGTCTCAGCGTGACGATACACCCACAGTCGAACAGTTTTTCTCTACAAAAAAACGTGAAAATATTAGAACTAAACATACACCTCCCAAATGATAAATTAAGAAATAAAATTCCTACACAATATAAATAAAATGAAGAGAATATATTTTTATATAAGATATATAAAGACAATTCATATATAAATTCTACATTTTATTGAAATTATTTATACATTTATAATAATAATAAAAAAGTAATATTTATATAATATAATTATGACACATATTATTCACTGTATTCACATAAAAAAAATATTTTTATCTAAATCTAAAAAGTGTTAAGCATTATTATTATTTGCTGAATGCTGTATATATTTAGAATTAATATCCTTTGATTATTATCCATATAAAATATGCAATTTACATTTTTAAATAATTTAGACAAAAAAACATTTCAAAATTGTTATTATTATCTCCTATTCATTTACAAACATAATCATTATATTTTTGAATATTTCATTACAAAATACAGATGAAACATTTATTATAATACTGTGTAAAATGATAATGGTAATTATTTATTAATTATATCGATATAGTGACTGGGTATGCAGTTAATAAATAAATACTCCTGTGTAATTTGCTATTATTTTCAAATACTCATCAATCACTACAATTCGTTAAATGAGACACAACAGACTCTCATTGAAATTACTGGGTGGTGATATTATGTCACCAATAAAATACAATATTTTTAACAATAATTTTACTTACCGATATGATTAGGCGCCTTGCGATTTCACTAACAGAAATATTTTGCTCATGCAAAACAATAATCTGAGCTTTTTGAAATATTGTTAAATGATGCATAGTCTCAGTTAATCAATTTATCACAATCACAAACTTCGTAAAAGTGCAAAAGAAGGAGTGTAGGTGTAGTTGCTAATGCGAACTGACTCATACTTAAGTTCACAATTGAAGGTAGGAATATATTTTTAAAGCGGGTTAGCTTCTAAACTGGCAAATAATTTTAAGTAGGCGAGAAACTTGTAGATTCTCAAACCGGTCAGAATATCACTTTATCAGTTAGTATATTAAATTCTAAGTTACAAAAACAATATTTAAGTATAACCTTGGATTGAACTCAAACCGTTTGTTACTGTAGGTTGAATGCTTACCTGTTACGCCACAAGAGCGTTAATTTTACATTGCGAAATTATGATATACTATAATTTAGAAGACATTAACACACTCACTCTACGAATGCTATGTGTGCGTGACTGGTTACTTATCTCCTTTGGCGCGTGTACATAGGTTCTAATTTCTCTTCACCCATTTCAAACGTTTCACAACCAGAGCACGTACATATTGAAGATTATGATTGCAATTTCAAAGAATCGTTTTATATGATCGAGATAAAAGTTTCCTCATTCTATTCACATTGATTCTTATTTGAGAGTTCCATGCCTCAGGTATTATAAGAGACGCTATTACGCTATCTAATTAGATGATGAACCTGTAATGATAGTCTTCTTCTTTTATTGTGGTTAGTGACTAACCTTGTGTCAGAGTTTCGTGTTGTGCCAGAGTCGCCCAAGGGCCTCTGACATGGGCATGCCAGAGAGATATTTCTCGACGGCATGTGAAGCCAAATTCACATGCCGTCGAGAAATGATAGATAGATAGATAAAACATTTATTCGGTACAAACATAGAAGACACAACACAAAAGCATAGTTACATAAATTCAAGTTTTAAGACAAACCAAAAAAAAAGAAAAGAAAACAAGTAAATACGAACATTAAAAACATAAACCCTTCCTTGGCAGTTGGGTAAAAAGAACATACAAACAAAAAACGCAAAGAAAGTATTGTCTGTGGCAATCTTAAAACTACCTACATCCTTAAAATATTTTAGTTAGGCAAAACCCTTGTGTGGTGCGTGTCTCCCAGTTGCACCGAATGGGAGTCCAGCTCAGCATATGCCAGGCATTATACCTGACGCTGGTATTCTGCTGGATCCCTGCGGCGGCATACGGACGCCAAGCAGGTGCAGAACAATGGAAATGTGAGAAGATAAAAAGTGAAAAAGTGAATAGTGGTTTTGCAAGATAAATTTGGTGAGTTATTTACATTTGATTTGTTTTTGTGCTTTGTTTTTATATTTAGGTGTGTATGTAATATTAACAGGCATATATAAAGGAGTATAAATTAAATGAATATGATTGTGTGTAGTGAAATAAAAGATTATACTCAATAAAAGATTAGCTGCGATCACTATGATTGTGCGTAATTGGATTTCCTCGATCATGATAAAATGTTGTTTTTTTTTTGTTTTTTCAGATAGAAATATCTCTCTGGCATGCCGGTTTCCTCACGATGTTTTCCTTCACCGTTTTTAAAGCAAGGAATAATTAATCAAGACGCACCTGAATCCGAAAACTCAGAGGTGCATGCCTTGGGTTTGAACTCGAGACCTATGATATGGCAGTCCGATGGTCACACCACTACGCTATGATACTTATAAGGGAGAGCGAAATAAATAAATAAATAAAAATATTTTTAATTTAAGAACATGCATCCATGATATTCTTACAGAGGGGCTCGTGGCCAAATAATAACAGCAGCACAGGTCGATCGAAGGTTAAGTTATGCTTGGCGCGGTCGGTTCGTGGATGGGTGACCATCCATTACATATCGACCTCTCCGCGCCTCAGAAAGAACGTTACCGTTGGTCCCGGCTGTCATTCGTTGATCTTTGACAGTCGTTACGGGTAGTCAGAAGCCCAAAAGTCTGACAACCAGTGTTACAGTTACCCCCTTTACATACCGAGACACCTCCTTGTTTTAGAGAGCACGTTAAGTTATGGATCTTTGACAGTTGTCAGAAGCCCGAAAGTCTGACAACCAGTCTTACCAAGGGGTATCGTATTACCAAGTTACAGGGTTGTGGAGGTCAGATAGGCTGTCTCTCCATGTAAAATGTGAAAACCGACCACAACATACTTGGAAAAGGCTAGGCAGATATTCTTACAGAGTTGCTGTTACGCAAAAAGTTGTTATTGGCTTACAACTTTACTTCATTGGGACTACCAGGAATTCGTAGAAAACTGTTCGTTGTTTTATTTTCATTAAGTTCATTCCCTGTTCTTAGAATCAATATAATTCCAATTGTCCCAAAACTGTCAGGGAACTTTGAAACTTCCGGGAGCAATTTTGCGATACATCAAAACTGCTTAATTAACGTAAGGATACGTAGGTACCCTACAGAGTAAGGTGAAAGGTCATCCCTATAGGTTTTATTTTCAGGCAAGAATAAAATCAATAAATAATACTTTATTGTACACGGAAGAAACACATAAATTATACATTAAGGATGATTGTACAAGTGGTTGTAAAAAAACAGGTAGAACAAGTAAAAATATACTTGTATCTCAGGAGCCAAAGTTCCTCACAAACAATGATTATTATAACTAAATACAATCAGGTTAATGTGACTCAGCAATTACAGGTCAACAATTACATTATTGAGAAAGATATTCATGAGGTGATTGTTAGAATATCTTATAAATCGTCGTAAGACAAATTCAGCAACCAATTTGTTAGCTTTGCTTTCAGCTTAAACTTGGTCAGCGTGTAAATATCAATTAAGCGATGCACCCTATTATAAATCCGAGCACATAGGACCGAATAATGGCGGCTAGCAAAAGCGGAACGACATTGGACAGAGTTCATTTTACTTGTTTCAATGTTAAACTGACCTTTATATTGAAATACGATCACAATGTCGAATGCAGCCGATACATGTAAGATATGTCACCGACGTATTCGGTTACATAGCATGCCATTTCCCGTGCTCGATAGCATCCGCTGCAGTACGATCTACAAGATAGTTGAATTACTATTCCAGTATTGTGTTTACGCAGATGTAAATGTAGGCATTTGTTTACAATTATGTCTCTTGACGGCTTGTAAATGTCATGTTGTAAAATTTACGCGGCTGACCACGAAAGAGATGGCGTGAATATCCATGTCATTTTCCCTCATTATGGCCACCCTTTTACTGATTTTGCACATCCTTCCAGTTTTACGTACATTATATTGAGTATGAAAGTATTAATTATGTTATAATTTTCAATAGGTTGTTAATTCGGAATTATTTATTAAAACGTATTTCATTAATACAGGAAATGGAACCGTAAGTCAGATAATAATTATAATTTTTATGAATGGTTAATAATGCCGTAATTAATATAATTAAAATAATACATAAGTTAATAATACATACAATTTGCGTGTGTGTGGTTTTAAACGAAATGTGCTACCTACCTATATGTAGTTCAATTTATTTTGAGTGCACGGCTTCACTACTTATCTCTTCAAAGATGCTGTATGATAACGAGATTTCACGTCTATTTCTCTTGTTTGAACAAAAAATCAGTCTCCCAAATTATGTCGTCTATCAAACACCGAATTCATCTTTTGAAAGTTTTTACTAAGCTTTATAATAGTTTAATCTTAAATCCCAGTACGGTGGAAGTAAAACATGGAAGTGATTTGATTGCATCCCAGATTAATCGACGAGCGGTCTGGAGTTAAGACGGAAACCAGTTAATAAGTTCCAGCTCTGAAGCCCTGCTAAAGCTGCTGATAAATTTATCCTGGCTTCGTTATATGGGTAAAATAATTAATTTTTTTAACCAATGTTAAAGAAATTAATTAAAAAATAAAATAAATGTAAATGTTTTAAAATAAAATAAATTACCCTGCGTTTAGTAGAATTTCTGCGTCCGACGCTCGGCGTGTCAACACGTCGTGTTCGGGTTCGCGACAGGTCAATCGTCATCCTGAGGATGCCTCGTTGAGAGATGAATCACGTGTTGATGTCTAACAGGGTTTTTTATCACTGTAGAGGAATAGTTAAGCAGACTTACTAAATATATTTACGTTTATTGTATTTTATAATGGATTTCTGCAAAGACACGCTGAATGAATCATCTACCTAGCCTTTTCCCAACTATGTTGGGGTCGGCTTCCAGTCTAACCGGATGCAGCTGAATACCAGTGTTTTACATGGAGTGACTGCCTATCTGATCTCCACAACCCAGTAACTGGGTAATACGATACCCCTTGGTAAGACTGGTTGACACGCCTGAATGAATTAACTAGCAAAATGATTAATTATTTAACCCAGATTAAAAATATCCAGCAACCTGCGCAACACGCCTGGTTGATTACGGCCACTCAAAAAGAACCCCTGAATCCCAGCAGTGGAAATAATAAGCTGATTAAGTATTTTATCCATTATCATAACCATCATCATTATCTGCCCAGACTTTCCCCCAGCTAAGTTGGGGTCGGCTTCCAGTCTAACCGGATGTAGCTGGATCTACAAATGACAGCCGGCTTATGGCCGATTCCTATAATTTACGGCCCATTATTGGTTTAAATTAAGACTCTTGTATCTTTACCAATAATGAAGCCAAGACCATAGCTGTGTATAGTATACCCTCTCATAAATGGAAGTAGTTATCACAGGTAAAATTACCTTACGAATCTATTTAAGTATATGCCCAGTTTGGCAAGGTACCATTGGTAAATAAAACGATTCGTTTTTGTTTATAAGAAATTAGGAACCGAGCATTAACGTGGTTTCCGAAGCAAGTGAAAAAAAAAAAAAGTTTTTTTATTTGGAACAAAAACAAATTGCTACGCTTAATTACATTAGTAACGATGATAGCTGCTAAACTGTGTCGCAGCTATCAACGCCCATCTCAATGAAAGAGACACATTGTTCCAGACTTTTCTGTGGTATTGTTATAGTAATATGGTAGTAAGTGGAGTCTCAATCGTAACTAATACCTACCTATTCATTTTACTTTGTGCCACTATGGTTTAGGCATGCAGAAAAAATATCAATATATCGATATTTTTTGTTCGATATATCGATATTTTCAGGCGATATTTATTATTTCGATATATCGATGTATCGATATAAAATATCAAGTATCGAAAATGTATCAAAAACGATATATTTTCAATAGCAACACCGTTGTCGCTGCTGACTAAAACCGCTGGAATTCAGAGCCGAATAATTATTAGTACTGTTTTTCCTAATTTGGTATTTAAATGATTTGAATTTTTTTTTTGAAAATTCCGCTGATATATCGATATTTTTTTTAAATATCGATACGATATATATCGATACTTTTTTACACTTCTTGCATCCCTACTATGGTTATTTTTTTTCGATTTGTGTTTGAGAAAGCAGTGAGGACCTTTACTGTGCTACTTCGTCTGTTATCGCGGCCTAACGTGAAATAAATATAAGTAGATACCTATTCTGGACGCATGTTGATAGGTACTCCATATCAATATGATTACCTATTACGATTCCCGTATATCTTTGAACTTACGGCACTATGACTGAACACGGCTTTGATTGGCAACACTGTCTGATTGGATTGCCCATTACTGCAAAATGATCAGCACATATATACCTATACATTTACAAGATTATGTTTACACAGTCCGTCAAAGTCTTCAGTCAAGATTAATCTGTAGATGTGTTTCTTGCGCAAATTCGTGGATTTGACAGCTGCCAGAGATATTGCGTGTGACAGGACATTGCTCATTATCAATTCTGTTTCCTGTTAATTCAATATTGCTGATTGATATATAATTAATGCACTGTCTCGTTGGTCGATCGCTGAGTATGGGTCCTGGGGGCCTAAAACGGCTACATTAGCAATTCCTCTAAAAGCATTTAATTTCCTGAATTTCCAGCTGTCATTAGCAATTCCTCTAATTTGACACAAAATGAATTCATATTATGTGGACCATTTCACAAATCTCCATAGAAAACTGTCAAACAGATGAATTATTTCGTAATATGAATCGCACGCAGATCGTATTATGAATTGTCAGTTTGTGACATTTTATTTTATTTTATTACTTTTAAGAAGGCTTACAGACTAATTACAAATAATAGGTAACAACAAAACATTATCAAGTTGCTAATAACAAGCCTCCACAGATATATAACATATCGATTATTTAAAGCTGAACTCAGCAATTTCATAAGTATTAAAGTAGTTTTATTTTTATTTATGTTGTTAGTTTTATTTATGTTGCTACATAAGAGTTAAGTAATTTACAGTTAAGAACCACATATCATTCACAAAAAAATGATGTGGCTAAGAGCTTCCTTGCTGTGTTTATCTTAGTGCAAAATAAGTCAATGTCATGCTTAGAAGATACATCATTGAAACTCCGAGCGCTTCTTATAAGAAAAGCATTACGCCTATAATTAGTAGTGGAAGAAGGCACACCTAGAAGCGGCCTTTTACGTAATCCAATAGTGTTAGTGCGAAATGCTAACTTTCCTAATAGTTCAGGGCAGTCAATCGAGCCATTCGCTATGTTAATCAAAAAACACACATCATTACGATGATTCATAATATTTTCCTATTATGATTCTGCCAAAGTCACTGTTTTACACCCCCTGGCCTCCTGGGTTCGATTCCCAGGTCGGACAAAGTGTTTTTGGGTTCTTACATCTAGAATTTCTCAGTAGCAGCCTGGAGTCTAGATTCGTTCTCGGTTGATGGCAATAGGCTCGCCTCTTATTATCCTCGACTAAAACAACACTGGCGAATTGCACAGATGTACTAGTACACCTCTGCCTAGTCCTTCGTGGATTACGGGCGTGACGCTATGTTATAGTACCTAATTAATCAAGAAGTAGTGGCACGTAGTAGTCACGGGCAACGGTATTGGAGGATGCGACTTTGTTTCTCCCGGAACATGTCAAAGGCGTTGCACATAAGATGCATTGGTCTGTCGGAGATCCCAAAACCCTCGCTTCATGCTTCGCTTCCCGTCGTGCCGGCTAAGGATTAGCCAATCTTGGTTAGGACTCCGGATCCTATAGCATATATCCCATATATCCTATAGTTGGGCGCGCTTTGGACGAACTAGTAATCCTAAAACCGGGTTTGGTCGTTAAAAACAAATTGAATTTATTCGCTAAATAAATAGCTATTTGCGCAATAACAACTTAACAAATACATGTCAACAAGTTAGACATGCTCGATGCTAAGTAAGTAGGTATAGCCTTAAATCCATCAGATACGCGAACAAACTTGACACTCGCTACAATTTGCGCGAAAAATCGCACACTCCTCACTTTTATTACTTTTTTATAGTTTTTCTGAGTTCAAGCTTTCTGTTACACTTTAAAACTACTCGGACTTTGTTGTCCAAGTTCTCCTTTGCACATTAAACTCTAACTATTCATAGAACTGCACTCGATAGTTTTTGTTTTCTTCTTTTATAGTTTAATCTGATTGCTAATTTAATAGAAAAGACTAGCGATGAAAGGCTAACAATCCCTTAATGGAACTTTACTTTAAACTTCGTTAATGAATATAAATAGATGGACTTCAATTTTCAAGAATAACTGAGACTTTAGAAAATTGGGAAATAAGATAAAAATAACGAAGGAAAAGTTTGTAATCAAATTGTAACTTTGTAAAACTTTGTAACTTCTTTGCATATTTGGATTTGTAATCCAAATATAAAGAATTCGTGGCGAAAAGTTAAAATCTGTTGTGTTTTGCACAGATTTATGCTAAAATGTTAAATTATTTATGACGCTACTAATCAAATCTAAGAAGCCAAAAATTATAAATGAATAAAATTACAAGTAACTCTTATACAGTATGTATAACGAATAACATAAATATTTCTAACCCAGTTACACCATGAATCTCAATCACTATTTAAAAAACCCTTTTAAAAAAGCCCATACGTCAAATTTCATTCACGCCGTACGCAATTTTTCCCGTCCACCAAAATATAGCCGAGGCAGCCCACTAACGTCTATTTTGTCAACAGAACAATGGCAAACAAAGCTCGGCATTTAGCTAGCCTTCGCTGGGACATGTCGTGACAAGGACAGGCGGGTAACAAGATAAGTAGGATGTCCTGCACGCGAGCCGTCCACCCTAATCCTACGAAGCAGCGGCACGATACTGTTCAAAACTTCAGATCGGCTTTACAATGCCTCCACTTGTCAAAACAGTCATCTTAAGACAGTAAATTTAATGTTTTGGTAGTGAATTGCGTTTTCTTAAGTGTTCTTAGTTAATGGGATGGAGTGTTTGTTGATATTGAAACAAACATGGTTTTTCATTCGTTACTTCGGGAAATATTTTTAATTATACATAAATGAGAGACCGTCGCTTGTAAGAGGTCGTTTCTTGTAGGAATTAATAGACATAAACAAAAAAAAATCAAATACCTGGCTTGCAAAGCAATATGTTACGATGTACCAAAATCTTCAAAAGAAAAAGGAATAATGCCAGATTATCAATTAATTCAACAAAAACAAACATACCTAGCTATTGGAACTCCAAGAAAGTCAAACAAAACCAAAGTATTTAATTGATTCCAACCTTATTTCAAATTGATATGGAACCAGAAATTCTCGAACTTCAGCCTATGTCGTAACCATAACTTCTTGTAGATTAATTAATCGGTCTCTTCAAAATAAGGAATTCTTAATTTCCCAGTTACTTAATTATATTTGTCGCAAGTTCACGTAAAAGCCTCGGTTAAACTCGTTTATACTTAGATGCTTCAAACTTTGTTTTCCTGTTTCTACAAGGTTTGTAAGTAATTATATTTGACAGAAGAAAGTACTCAAAGGAAAATATTTGTTGTTTTTAGCTGACTCTAGTTTTTAGGATGGGTCAGCTGGTTGACATGGTTTACTACTAGCTTTTTTCATTGTGAAAAAGTATCCAAGCGTAACTTACTTTTCTTTTCATTAAAAGGACGAAACAAATTTCAGCGAAACGCCTATTTTTAAGACCCCCGTAACCCAGTAAGGTGTTATATTAAGGCTCGGTATGTTCAGAAGGGAATGAATAATAAAAATATTTGCACAATCCGTGGATTATAGGGGTAGCCTCGAACTAACCAAGATTAATAATAAGTTCATATCAATCTCAAAGCCAACCTCTCACCTTTGTACTGTAATAAGAGAAGTTAAGTGTACCCGTGACGGCTTCGTATCTCTTGAAAGTGATTGTTATTTCACAACACTCCATAATCTTCGAACAAAGAGCAATCGAAAGCAATTTAAATTCAAGACCCTACTCGACCGCAATTATTTACACAACGGCACTACACTATCCTTAAATCTGTATAAATATTCATGAAACTGTTTTATAAGGAGACCCTTGCTCTCTTTAGCAACGTAAACGAAAGTTGAGTGACTTTCCAGTTTCACTTCTATACGTACGGCGTACTCTCGCTTACCACCGTATCACGCGCAACTTATGAACTGTTTTAGCATAATATATTAACGTTAGGTATTACGATTTTCCACAAGTGTGCTCTCTGGTTACAAAATTCACTTGGAAAGGCGTGACTTAAGTGCTGTTTCGAGAGGTTTCTCTTCTAATTGAAATGTAAATCTCTGTGAATTTGTAGAAAGCACTTTTTATTCATTTAAGACGCTTACTTTTGTTATACATATTAAGATAGTCTAGTAAAGCTTTCTAATCTGGTGTTGGATTAAATTCGTTTTCTAGTTTAATGTATTCAGATGATTTAAATTATTTTGTTTGTAGACTTGTCAGCTATCAGTGTGTTGGAGTTTGGAATACGGTTTTGTATAAGTAGTTATGTTCTAAAGTATGGGGTTCGTTGTTGGTAAAATTAGTAAGAGAATAACATTTAAGTTGGAGCTATATTTAACTGGGTGTCGGGGTGTGCACATGAGACCGCACATGACGAGGGTCCCGTGTCAGATTGTTTACGTTGGAAAACAAAATTTTAATATCTTCGCTGTCTACATAGGGTTACATATTCTAAATTTGCTTTACAAGTTATTGAATAACGTTACAAAGTTTTTGACGTTTAGTGAATTATACGCGGGCTTAAAATTAAAAACACCACTTGATGAATATATTTTTCATTTTAATTCTGTATGAAATTTTGTAACATGTTGTTTGCGTATTACCTTAGTAATTGCTTTGTTTTTCATACTAAATACGTTCATTTCCTGAATTTCATTTTGAAAACCAATAACTATTATTAAATAAATTTCAAATATTCAAGTACGAAGTAGTAGTAAGTGAATAAGAAAGTGTAATATAAAGAAGATCTTTACATTAAAAAAAATCAAGGTTCACATCAAATGCATATTTAATGTTCAGAAGTAGACAGCGACAGGCTTTGATAATGGATTGTATTATCTCAGAATAAAATATTTAGATTAGTATTCTACATTATCATGGATACAATCAACCCGACAATAATAGTGTAAGCAATGATCGTAAAGTCGAAAACCAAACAGTTTGTGAGGGACCCGGAGGTGATGATTAGCGCTCCCTACACCACTTGGCTGTCCCGTCACGTAACATCCAATCTGCTTAGCGGGACACCTTTGTGTCGACCCTTTTATTTGGGTCGCAAAGCCCTTAGATACACAGAAACTGATTCACAGATAAACACTACCGCGTCGTTAGCAAGATATACAAACCTCCGTTAAAAGTTTACTTACCTATATTGAATAGTTCGATATACGAATTGAATTCAGGTCGAACATCTCTTATCATATACTTTCCCGGTCTGTAGTACGAGAACCGTTTGTCAAACAGTGACATAGTTCCAGTAAGTGATCTATAAAGTATCGACTGACAATGACAAACACTACTCATAACTCATAACGAAATTACGAGGACGATTCATCCCAAAGTTGGCAAAGTACCTACTTCGCAGCTTATCATCGAGGGACAGAATTGCTTCAGTTGAACAAAGTAATCGTCGAGGTATCTGAATGAGTAATGAGAATGGTTAGTTTAAACGAGTTATTCGTATAGTTGGAATCACACTCGTACTAATCTCTAGCATCAATTATGAACTGAATACGAATGTAACAACCGATGAAAACCGTTGGGGTGTGACAAACGGTCATTAAAATGCGGGATCAGGCGGGATTTAGGCGAAATCCATCAGAAATTAATATTTGAGACGTCAGCTGCTCCACACCTGGAAATTGTCTAATAAAGCCGCCTTATGAACTCGGCTTTTATAAACTTTGTGCGTCTACAGCGTTTTAAGTGCCTTATCTCTACGGAGAGGGGAAAAAAGTTGACGCGGTTTACATCCTTTGTTACGCGCCCACATCATTTTTAAGGAGATTGATGAGCTTGCGGGGAAATTAATATGGTTTCTTTAAGACACCTATTAAAACACGCGTCGATATTTTGGAGATTGTTAAACGAGTCTAAAGCTATGTACCCCTTATCCCAGGATATATTATTATATACGTAAACAAATAAACAAAACCAAGAAACAATTTCCCGCCCTCCTAAAATCTTTTCACGGCCAACAGTGTCTACTGCCGAGAATGGAGTGTTGGGAAATGTGTACTGAAATTGCTCGAAGGGTTCCGTCAGTGTTGCAGTTTCGCTGTACAAATTTCTTGGAGAATATTATAAGACGCCCGAGGGTGGCAGATCTACCGGGCTGCAGAGGACCGTTGAACTGTGCAGCTCTTTGTGAAATTGCACACTTTTCTTTGCTTTTTTTAACCACACATTTTAAATATTATTTTACATGGTCGTGGAACTTTATTTTCCTTTATGAAATTAAATCTAAATGGATGTGATGTAACAAAATGTTATTTTACCAACAAAAATAGTCTCGGCTCTATGCCAAGATTCATTTTCACAAAGGGTTTAGCGAGTACGTCCGTTCGCCTTTTACCTTAGTCTGCCAGAGTTGTGAAAGCGACGTGATTCCCAGCGATAGTTTATCATGATTTTCCAGAAAGCAAGTACAATGGATTTAACTGTCATAAATCGCTCATTGGTCGGGCGGTGATTAGAAGGAATCAGAAGCGCGCTACAGTCAGCTCAGTGGAGCTCAAGGTATCTTTAGCTTTAGTCGAATTGTGAATTCGATAAGCATTAAGCTTTAATGCATTTATTACAAATACGTGGTAATCATTTGTCATAACTTAAATTTATATTTGTCATCATTTAAAAACAATGATCACAGCTTTCCAATTGCCTATCTATCAAATGACAGTGCCAAAATATACAGAAAAGTTAAAAAAAGTCTATTGTTTTAGTCAGTAGGACATCCTTTGTTCATTTTAACGTGTGTTTATTTAACAGCGTATGAACCTAAAATAATCTTGTATGAAGTGGTTGTATTTCTTATCTTGAGCCTAAAATAATAGAGAAACTACAGGAAGGGTAACTTCATTCATTCGAGATATATTTACGTAAGTAGGAACTGGCATACAGTACTTCGGAGGGTAGGTGGGTATATATAGAATACAGGATAAAGTAAATGATTAACGAGGTTTATTGGATGAGTCGATCAGCTAAGGTTAAGCGGCTTACTCAAAGTATTATTGGGTTTATTTGGAATTAGAATTAGTACATTTATTTCTTTCAAGTTACTAATTGCGAATATTAGCTAAGGTTTTTTCAGGTTTATGTTCAGTTGTGGACTGTGATAGGTGGTTTTAAGGTTTGTGACTCTTAATAAGTCTTCTGACAACTAGTCTAACCAAGGGGTATCGTATTACCCAGTTACTGGGTTGTGGAGGTCAGATAGGCAGTCGCTCCATGTAAAATACTGGTATTCAGCTGCATCCGGTTAGACTGGAAGCCGACCCCAACATAGTTGGGAAAAGGCTAGGCAGATGATGATGATGATGAATAAGTCTTCTCAGGCCTGAATTCCTTTTACACTGATGTCATTCGCGTACGTCGGTCGCGCTTGATTATATACATTGTGTTCTATAAAGCACCATACTGCGACGCTGACGTCCACGGCGCGTACGCGTACGCGACTGACATCAGCGCGAGCGTAACAGAAATTCGCGTGACGCGTGTCTTAACGATTAGATTTTCATAGATGAAATTGAAGTTTATTAGAACCACTCTCATCTATAAAAAGTTTGTCTTTTATTACGTGGCTGAATCAAATCAACATGATATCAAGAAAAAACTTTCAGTCCTCCGCTAAAGGTACCAATGAAATCTATCAGAGATAGACCGTGACGGTTACGTACCTATACTATAGATACCTACGTGTATGTACGTATATTATCGTGAATAACAGATCGTAAAGCCTCTTAAACTCGCAGGGGTACGATTAATGAACCAATAATTATTCGCTAAGGGCTTTACCCTGTACGCACTTCGTCTGTCTGTATGTATATGTAGATATTTATGTATGTTCAGACCACATTATTAACTAATACAATATGAAAGTCTGTTGATAGGGTTTGGTTGAAAGTTTGTTTAGAATTTTAGAAGTAGTTTTAGGCATTTGAGACGGACGCCAGATTTTTAGTGACGAACCTAATAATGAATATGACGAAGGTTTATTATCAGGGTCCTCTCATCACAGAGCACGGAAAAGCCGCGCCGACAGCGTCTGGAGTTGCCAGTAGGTACTTAAAACATTCCTGGCGCCGCAAAAAACTTCTGTCAAGGACTACCTTTAAAGCCGTCATTTACTATATGTTATTTGTGTCGTAGTCCGTAAACGTGACTCGCTTGGTTTATATTTATTTATTTATTTTATTTATTTTTACAATTTTAAGAAAGCTTACAGACTAATACACTTAAATAGTAACGAATTAGTAAACAGCTGACAATTGCTAATTACAAGCTTCCACATATATGTTACAATGTTGGATTAAGAAAAGGATATGGTAGGAATATGGTAGGAAGGATATGGTATCAGCTGTATGCCGTGATGAACCACAAAACATTCACCCATTGAAATATTCCTTGCTCAAAATTGTCCTGATCCTTAACGCACTCGTGCAAAATAAATCAATCAATGGAAAGTGTGTGAATATGGAAAGTGTTGACAATGCCGTCTCTAGTAGGGATCTCCGTGCTCTGAGGGGCCATTTTTCCATGATCGTTACGCTTAGCTACTTCTGTTAAAATCTCCTCATAGATGATCACAGTTTCTTGTTACTAGAAAGAACATCACTGCTTATCCTCTTCACGGATTCTTTCAGTTAGGTTTGACGTCAACGCGGGGAAAGGGTGAATTATAATCCATAAGTAGGTACGCGCGTAGGTTTCAGAGTAGCTACACGGAATTTACGCAAATCACTGCTGTAATATGAGACTATACTTGTCTTTCTCTCATCGATTTTGCATGCACCGCATACTTTGCTACGTCAAAAGTAATAAAAATCAGGAAAAGGTGAATCTCTTAATAAAATGAAGTCCTAATGAAGGTTATGGGTAGTAAAACCGTAAAACCGTGTGCGTGACTAATGAATTTAATGACTCTTGTCGCCTGGGAAAAAACAACATTAAAAGCGAATTCTGATAAACATCTTTGCTGTAAGTTTCTATTCTACTCTGTGCCTACTGATTTCTTTTGGATATTTTAAACATTAAGTTGTTTTTTTGATGAAAACACTCTGATATTATATGAAGAAGGATAAGAATGGTTATACCCTATTAAATAGTTTAGTTGTTATATTTATAACCCATGTTGAACTGGGGAATGACAGCAAACAGGTTAGTCATGGTGAAAATATTGAAGATCTAAATCAGTGACTATACGACATTATTTTTTGTTTATGCTAAACCCGAAAAGGGGTCATTGTACGCATAATTTTGAACAACTTTTTCTATGGGACCAAACTTGAAATTACGAAAAAAAAAATCAGCTGTTCCATACATTTGTGTTCACTTAAATCGACAAAATGTATGGAACAGCTGATTTTTTTTCAGGTTGTATAGCAGTCAGCATATGGGACATGCTGTGATGCCATGTATGGCAAAAAGCTGTCTGGATAAAGAAGAATCCGAGGATTTTTTGCTTTGTTTAAAGTTCTTTACCAGTTAATGCAGTAGGTACGCAGCCTGTAAAACTCTTATTTTTACTTAGCTTTAGTTAAGTAAAGACATTATACCATTCAAACTTAAACCTAATCAAACCCACAGGAGTAACGCAAACTAAACACAGAAGTTAAGCCAAGAATCCCTCCCAAACATTATGTGCCGTGGTTACACAAAACAAACGGTAATATTTCCAAAAGTCAACATTTAGCGCAGTGTAAGGGCGCATACACACAAGCGCGATATTTTTTGGCGAGACACCGCTTTCTCCTCAGAGACTTTGGAATTTATACTTTATGCATCTTCCCATAACGTTCATATTATTAATGATCAAGCACTCCGCTCATGCTCATAATACTTTACGTAAGTAATATGATAGGTACGTTATGACAAGAGGCAAACGACGCGTACGCGATTCAAAGGCTGCTGGAACGCGAACTCGTGTCATATGTACGCGTCCTAACCGTGTGAGCTGCGACATGGAAGCAGCGCGTGCATCCACTGCTATCATGCAAATGAACACAATACATGTAAGCGAATATTCATGAGCTTGTAAAGCCGAGGGTAGGTTACGTTCTGTGGTACAAACAGCTTCTCAATAACACGAAGCTGTTTAGTTTACTTGAATGTTGACTCCAATATTCTGGGACCTATTCAATCGAGTTTCATTTCCTAAACTTGTGGAAAATCAACATTGGCTAATCTTGCGGTTCTTGGGAAAAGGGCGCTCCATAACTAAAACGTGGGTGTCGTAAAAATCAATCCATGGGTTTCGAGGAATCGTCGAAGAGATAAAATCAATAAATCTTGAGTAACAGCACTATAATTGGTAAGTTTACAACATATCTGGTAATAATATTGATATTGCCTTTTATCATTTATTTTCCGGAGTAATTTAGAGAGAAACAAAACTTACGAGCTAAACTTACGTTATACATAGCAAATTGTGTCTACAAAAGCTAATTTCATAGGAAAGATTAATCTGAGTACGACACAATTGGATAGATACTATTATTTCGTAATAATTATAAAAGAAAGGCTCACGCAAACAGGCGAGCCGCGACGCGACACCGGTGTAGAACAATTTGCGTGAAGTTTTCATAGAAAATGTTCCACCAGAGCCACGTCACGACGCGCCTGTCTGCGGGAGCCTTAAAGTACTAATACAGTGTATTATAACTTTATTTTCATTTCAATAGATACAACGTCCTTTTTTAGAATCCACTAGAGTTCTATAACAAAATGTAAACACTAGCGGAATGGACCGTTTTCTTTTATTCTATGAGACTGACAAAATATCTTGAAGGGTAAGTTTATTTAACGAGGTTCATTTTTAGGGTCCCTCATCTTAAAGTGAAAATAACAGAACACTTTTCTCAAGAACAGGTAAAATTAATTTCAAGTAGGTACAAAAGTTAGTCAGGATAATTTTATACTGCCTGTAGGTACTTCCACTGGCCTTTCTTTTTATCGTTAGTATAAGGACTTTGTAATTTGCTACAGAAAGCCACGGAAAATAATACAATTCTTAACATTTAAAGTTAAAATTAATGTTTTTTTACGTCACCATACATAATCATGCAGCCTATGTGCGGGCCAAGTGCGGACTGGGCCCGCGTGGTGGATTACGGCCCACTCTATCTCACAGAGAGTAGGCCTGTGTCCCAGCAGTGGGAACATTATAGGCTGGTTGGTAGATGTCACATGTCTTCGAATTTTTGGTTCTACGGCATGCCAGTTTCCTCACGATGTTTTCCTTCACCGTTTTCAGAGCAGTGGCGATGAAATAATTTACTTACTTTAATAATTTACGTCCTATATTAAAACATATAATTATAAATGTAGACAGGACCTCGGCCAGCAAGACATAACTCGGACTTTTTCAGTTTTTTCGTCTGCTCATAGATAGAGCACAAGTAGGGATCAATCCTTTTTATTATGTGATTTGTCAGAATATAGATATTCGACTTTGAAGGGCTGTATATACTTATCTTTCGTCCCAGGCTTAGGTAACTGTTTCAGTACATGACAAAGGTTTGAAATAGCTTGAAGAATGAGCATTGATCATCATTATATTACGTATCCATCATTAATCAAAGTGGTTGCGGCGTGGGGAGGGGGGGCGGTGGCGTTGTTTTACCTTTAAAAGAAATGAAGCTATGCTGAAATGATTCAGTTTGTTTAGTCTTGGTTGTCCAGATGCATTTACGTAACAACCGAGTTGGTACAGTCAATCGGAGAACCGAATGCGGGCTAACTCCAAAGTTTTATTGCGCCTTGAATATTGCTATGTGCAAATCGAGGCAGATTATCTAAGATTAGATGAGATGAGAGATTATCGTTAATCTGTCTCAAAATTTATCTGGATTTGAAATTGCCGTCAAAAATCCGCCCCGCCGTCTGAAGTAGGGTACCTATTCAAAAGCAGTCAAAAGTCGGCTCATTAATTCAATCGACGCATTGGGACCTAATAAACTGAATGAATAAGCTGATTGAACCTAATGTGGCATTTCAATTACCCACTGAAAAAGGCGCTTATCTTTGGTAGTTGAATAGAATAAATAAAATGCTGGTGTTAGTATAAAACAAAGTACCTACCTACAGATATATTTATCTATCTAAAGCATAATATTGTCGTCCCAAACCTAAATCCACCCACCATGGAGGATATAAGCTTCTTTTTCTTTTTGCCTCCTCCCATTTCCCGCCCGTCGCATTTGTAAGCATCCTTACTGTTTAAAAAAAATAAAAGGAAACCTCAATTGCTGATTCAAATTGCTTCATAAGCCTTTATTTGTCTTTCGGAACGTGGACATCTATTCAGCTTGGCTGTTCCATTCTGTTCATTGACCTCTAAAACAAATATTCCCCCCAAACTTCTGTAAGGATATCGCGTATGTTGAGGCCATATTAAGGCTGCGATATATTAATGTTATTTAACACTTACTTTGACTACGACATGTTACCGTCCCTATCTTCCACTTGTAGTTTGACAGTTGTGTGACAGTGACAAGAATAAAGCTTGGGCAAAGTAACGTTTGTAGTTTTTGGCCTAAGCTATATTTTAATAAAAATATAAAGTATTCACCACAGAGACAACTGGCGAAATGTGGGTATAGATACCCCTCTGCCTAATCCTTCGGCTAGGTATTTTTATAATTTGCCTTTGCCCAGCATTTAGTTGCAGAAGGAAGGTATTATTCCAAATATCTATAAATTAGGCGAAAAATTATGAATAGAATTTGAATAAAAGTTGTTAGTGTTTTCATTAAAATGGCTGTTATTTGTGTAGTCTAGAACAGATAAAGTAATATGGTATCTGTTTGAATCCTTTCAGTAAAATATTAAATATTTTATACGGGAATCTTATAAATTATAGATGGATCCTTAATTACTGAAATAAGTTATAATACAATACAGGCACATTCATTACAAAATCCAATATATTTGGACAGGGTAACAAAGTACCATTTTATGTATTACTTTGCACGGAATTTTCAGAATCAACACGAGACAATAAATAAAACATAATCTCCATTATCTACCACTGTATTTTGGCTTTTACCTTTATCTTACTAAAGCACTCACAAAAGAACAGCAATATTTTGAAATAACGATATATTTTTCCCGTAAAGCTCACATAATGCTCCTACGGGCAATTATAGGCCGTTAGAGTGCTATAATGGATCTATAGAGTACCCAGTATCAAGCTCTGTATCTTAATTACTAACGTTCTTAAATAAAACCAAAAGGTCTTATCTCTACTCTCACACCTTACTAATTCTGTCTGGCAATTAATAACGATAATACTTTACTGATCCAATTACTCATCTTTTTTTTCATGATTTCTGAGCCGATTTCGGCCATGCAGTATCTAGATCAATTCAACATTTAAAGGACAATAGGGGTTTTATGTATTGTTTTAGGGAGCCGAAAAGTGGACACTCACGGTACCGCTGGTCCATAAACTCAAGGTCTCTCAGCGAACTACGGAACAGTCTATGCTTGTAATCTCTCTGAGGGGTCGAATCTACGGAACAGTCTATGCTTGTAATCTCTCTGAGGGGTCGAATCCAGAACGAGGTGATCCGGCAGAGAACCAAAGTTGTCGTCATAGCTCACAGAATAAGCAAGCTGAAGTGGCAATGGACCGGCCATATTAGCGGTAAAACCGATGACTATGATATTGGTATAGACGTGTTCTTGAGTGGAGACCGCGAATCGGCAAACGTAATGTAGGACCCCCTCAGACTAGGTGGAGCGACGATTTTGGCAGGGTGGCTGGTAGCAGCTGGATGAGAGTTGCCAATTACCGAGTCGTATGGCGCGCAATTGTAGAGGCCTAAGTCCAGCGGTGGACTGCTGTAAGCTAATAATGATGATGAAGGGGAAATGGTGTACGTAGGAAGATGCTAAACTTCAAGCCTAGCCCTAGCCCTAGCTCTAGCTAACAATAATATCACAGTTCATTTGTCATTCTCAAAATCATTAGCATGTTATTAACTCAGGTTATTAATGAGTATGTGTCACACATTGATAGAAAGATACTCGTGCGGAATGATATTTTTCTTCCATTTTCGCTGTTTAACATTCAAGTATATTTTTCTGTCTGGAGTTATTTTCTTTTGATATTATATTTTGCTTTCCCTTTTCGATTGATTCTCAATTTTCTATACTTGCCTTATTGTGACTGTTATTTGAAACAAAATCTTCCAATCATAACCAAGAAAATCACGTAAGCATTAGATTTAAGAAAACAACAAAATCGCTTTAAAAATGGACACTGGCTTACCACCACACCAAGCCTCTCGTGCAGGCACGCTTGACTTTTCACGGTTTACCTCCATTCCTAGTGAACTGACAGCTGACATAAGTGCCAGCTACCTCACTATTGATGTGCGAGATAGTGTTTACATAACTAATAAATAGATTCACTAAAACAGTATGATGAAAATGTTACACGAAAAATAAAATGTAATATATAAATTATTCACACTTGGTTGGTAATCCAGACATCGAGATAAACAACGAGTAGGTACACAAAAGAAGTGCCAAACACAATAGAGCTTTTCTCCGTCGGGTCGGCTGACAGGCGTAGAGGCGTAGATATCGCCTTTGTAGGCAGTTTACGTGTTTCGCAGTACTCGCAAGGGCATATTGGTTTACAACCCGCCATAATCCGGGCTAAAGGATTGTCTGCAACCCGATGAACAGCGTTCAATGACATCGAAAACACTCGACAATTTCCTCGACTTCAGTTTTCCAAGGCTGGCTTTTGTACAACAAAGTTTGTTAGTACAGGAATTAATTTAGTCCTGGCTAAAACTAAGAATATTAAGTGAAGTTTGACTTTAAATTGGTAAGTTAACAAACTTCTAAGTACACAATCAGAATTTTTTCCACCAGCTATTCGTTCTTGCAAATTAAGTTCAGATATTTTTAATTTTCTTCACTATATTAATTTGTGTGAAAAAATGAGTACAGATTTCTGAACGCCAATTCTCGTACTTGAAAGCGTTTAAATTCAAGTTGCTATGTCATCACAACGGCACTGTCAAAAACTTGTCAAAAACGGCAATGTTAAAAACTTGTCAAAAATGTACGTTATTACAGGTTTTTTTTTATATAATGAGACCTCAGACTATATAAGCTATTATAATGCGAACGTTTTAAAAATACGAAAAAGTCCCTCTGATTTAAGGCTTAATAAAAGGCATAATCTAAGCATAATCTACCGAAATCAGTACGATGACAAATAATATTAAGTTTTCGCAATCAATAAAATCCAAAAAGGTATCTAGAAAATTCACTTTGTTGCCAACAAAGCAGGATTACAGCTTGCGAAAAACATTTTATTTTATTCTGTTATGAACTAGATTTGTGCTGTTATAAGCAATCTTTCTGAACTAGAAGTAGAGTGCCTGCAGGTATAAAACAAAATATAAACTCGCTAGCTATTCTTCGCAAGGTACTTACTCCAAGGGTTGTTTTTCGAAATAACTCCGAACTATGATATGAAGTTGTTCGGAGAATTAAACCTAAGTAAATCCCTCATATATGTATATGTATGTAGGTATGGACCATTTCAAATAAGATAGCATTCATTTTAAAAGTTTTGTGCTATAAATTCTTCGGTGAAACAAGTAAATCTCTTTGGTCCATTTTGTAATGCCTACATGTAGGTAAAAGCGTAGGTACATATGCAGATAGCTTCAACGTAGTGTTCGTGAAATCATGTAAATGTCTGTATAGGTACTATAATACTTCAGGTAACACTTTAGTAATGTTATGCAATTTATTGATGTTTAAAACTGTCAATAATTGTTGTATTGCTCTTTTATGACACTTGTGTTGCCCTCAAACCAAGTGCAAGCGTAAAACTTAAACCTAATTTCAGCACCACAATACAAAGTGTAACAGCACCAACGAAATGAAAAGCGAATCATTACTAAAATTTGAGTACACTGAAGCGTGTCTTTGATTGAAACAGGCAAGCAAGATTTGAAAGCTTACAGTTTGAAGTTCAAACGGGAATTTCACTGAGGCCGACCTCTTGTACTGTAACGCCTTTGAGAAACATCAGAACGGTGAGTGATCTGCTATCGCGCCCTCTCTTGAGCACTCACTTAAACACTCCACGGCTTAGTATCAAAGGACTTCAAGTTGCCGACTCAACTCGAAGTGTGGCCCTTCTTTTTAATAACTGTGACCAAAGAATCTTGCTGAATTAGTCTCGAAGATGACGTGACAATATTTTCGTGTACCTACTTATTTTCCTTCGTTGTTTTTTTTGTATTTGTTTTTTTTTTATAATTGCGTTTTCGCTTACCTGTTTGGTGTCTATAGAGCCACTTGATTCTAACTTTCCTTTTCCCATTCTTGAAGAAAACTTTAATATCGTAAAAAATCTCTGAGGCTTTCCGAGGTTAGTATATTCATTGTTCTTTACAAATAAGCTATATTCGTTAACAATCTGCATTTTCATCTAACTTTAGCCGGAACCAATATATCCCCATCAAATTCGACGGCAAAGCAACAACAAAAACCGTTCTCAATTTACATTTCCTACCGTAGCCTCAATAAAAAGCCGGCACGTTACTAGTGATGCGACATTTGGGATGCACAGATCGATCGCTATTAATAACAGTTTTAGCCGAACGCTTACCCGTATTAGGCAGTTCGCATCTCTAAAGTCGATTAACTATCGCTAATTCGAATTTAGCTTGCTGACACATTAGCTCGGATGCAGAGTCAGAGCCATCTGCGAGCCAGGATTATCAAACGTGATTCTATGTAAATGTGGGTAATGAAGTTTGCCTTTTGGCTGTGAAATATGGACTTTATACCTGGTTTGTACGTGATTTTTTGGGGATTTCTTGATAAATAACTACCTACATAGTTTGCTATTTTGATAAACCCAGTTTAGTTTTTTGGAAAATTGATGTAAGTATCTATGTCCATCTAACGATGCCAGTTTCAACGAGTACCTCTAATAAACTGTGTCAGGTTTTTTTCAACGCTGAGGCCTTAAAACTTTCGACGTGACCTCATTGCCAAGGCTAACGAGGTATTACAGCTAACGAGGTATTACAAACTAAAAACCTTATTTGCGGAATACCTAGTGCATGGATCCTAGACTAGGTATCCCGCACATAAGGTTTTTAGTTTATATTAAAGATTTATCGCGTAATTGAACTGTTGTTCAACGATTTATGCCCTTGATACAAAGTTAAAGTTAATGTGCCAGAAAGTTCTGCGTAAATATAATTAAAACGAAGTTAACAAATTAAAAAATTCTCAACATATGAATAACGTTCGTTTGAGCTCTATTACATGCAACACACATATAATTATATAATTAATGTATACAAAATATTGTAAAACATTTTTAAAAGAGTAACGGTGGAGTTTCTTGCCCATTCTTCTCCATACGAAAACTACCTTTTGGAAGGGGCAACTAGAATCAATTCTATTTCTTTGTTTGACGTTCAAAAGTGCCATATATGTGCCTATTTGAAATAAATTATTTGACTTTGACATGAAATATATAATATAAAATACCTATGATTCAAGGTTGTCACGATAATAACACTTTCCAACAAGGGCGAAAAGTTAAGATATTGTAAACAAAATGTTGTGTACTTCTGAAATATTTACAGCGTGTTTCGACACTGCATTTTGCGTTAAAGCTTGAAGTATTAGGTGCTTATATTGTTTGGCTGAAACGTGTGAAGCACGTGCCGTCTGGAACAGTTCACCATTGTCGGAACAAGCTTAAGAAATGAGTCTAATTTATCAAATCACAAGATTCTGTAACTTAACTCAAGGGATGGCTTAAAGTAGCTGAATAATAGAGAAACCAGCAGCGGGGCAATTCTCTTATTTTTAAGAACGTTCATATTCGAATTTCATTCGCAATCTGTCAAAAAAACAATCAATTTACCAACATTTTTGACAAGTTTGACAGATTGCGACTTAAATGTGAATGTTTTTATTACAAAGTTTATATTAGCTTGTTCTGTTCGTACGTGTTTCCGATTACTCCAATTGTCATGCATTTTTCAAAGAATTCCTGCCATCAGATTGAGCTGAAAATTGACATACATATATAACTACCGAGATACATTTTGAAAAAATTATATCATGGAGCTGGTCTGGTGATGGAGTCGGAAGTTGGGCATAGGAACTCCTCAATGAAATAAGATAACACCATCGTGTTGAGGCTCATTGTTACGATTCAGCACCTTTTAGTTCATTAAAAGCTTGTTTTTAAATAGATTTTTACTTACTTATTTAAGTAAGAGAATTGGCCCTCAGTTGTTGGGCGTCCAGTATAATATTTTTTCGAAGAAAAACATTGAGCATTACAAAATAGAGTATTTTATTTAAAATATGTTATTTCTATAAGCCTTGATTTGTAAGCCAAGAGTAGTCTGGAGGAATGTGGCAGGCGGAACGATAGATGAGAAATGTTGTGTGCACAATTTATTGCTGCATTTTCTATGAAATCTTAAGGATTAGAATTCATACGACTTGTAAGTTTGGTTTTTGCACGATGAATTTGCATCTGACAGGAAAACTGTTAAAAACCTTGGTATAAGAAGAAACTTAGCCAAGAGAGAGTCTTACATTTATGAATCGTAAAGTAGCCACCGCAATTTGACGGCTAAAAAGCCATCTTTTTTCCTCATTTACAATTTCTATCCCACAGCTTGTATGAAAGCTGCCCAAATATTAAACTTTGATCAAAACCATAAATACCCTAACACATTGCATGCGGTCAATAGAATTCCACTATATTTCCATAATGAACACGTTCATTGCGCGGTTGCTGTCACCCGACTAATAATGACGATCATTTCACTCAAGGATGCTTCATGTAGAGTCAGGAAAATTAATCGTTAAGCAAATTGACAACCAACGTATAAATGACTGTTGTGATTTAAATATACTGAAAATTTTAATTGGTAGTCTGTTTTTAATCTTGACTTTAATCAATTTGCTTAATAATTAATCCCTGACTTTACCAACTGACTGGACCCGATAATCAGGACTGCATTAATTTACATGTTATTAACTTATTTTAATATAATTTATAGGTGGGTATTGGGTGGGTATAGAATTTGAAGTCAGAATTTCCTTTTATTATACAGTTGGAAGAAATATAGAAAGTTTTCCTTAAAGGTGACTTCACATTAATTTTAGGTTCATTAGAACCTGCTTTCATCATTATTTATGACATTGCTGGTATAAACTGGTCACATATAGCAGCAACTTAAAATATTGAAAATATCACTCTGTATTTTGATTGAGCCGATCAATACAATCAAATCACATTAATTAGTTTGTTACTAATTAAATTAGTGCCAATAAAATGATTCATATACACTGAACGAGACACAATAGAAGTGTTTTTGTCGCCTAAGAGCGTTTAGTGTCCCCCAAGGAGTTAAAAAGAATTGGTTTGTCCACTCTATATATTTTTCGTATTTCGCACACACCGTTAAAACTTAGTAGAAATCGTCAGACAAGCATAATGCGAAATTTAAAAAGAATAATCCTTGTTGGTGTTGCCAAAAATAAGGACTTGTTGAATCATAAAAAAAATTAACACATGGTACGTGCAATTAGTGACCACAGTCGGTACAAAGGCGAGAGCATTTTCCTACGCTGTGCAATCCGCTTATGTGAACAAATCCGCGGTTTTCACATTACACCCGTTTGTTATGCCACTAACGATATTATAAACGCAGCTTTTACTAATCTGCCTTTAAATGTTCCTTTGCCCAAATATGAAAAGTATTTCCTTCATGTGTGTGTGTGTTTGGTTTTTAGGAAAATCTTTACGAAATTGTATGAGTTCTTCATATAAATATTTGAATATAAAAGAGATATCATATTACTGATTATAAATTGATATCACAGACATTGCAGAAGACTTATTATTGTTTTCGTTGATATCATAAACATCTCAAGAATCACGTCGCTTTCGTCTGGCGCAAGTAATTGAAACAAACATTGTGCTTCGTCCAAAATAACATTTATTTATGCAAATGAAGGGGTGGGGGGGGGGGGGGTAATGACGGGTATTACAGTTTCATTCTAAGTATAATCAGTTTACAGTTCAAGAGTGCCCGTATCTTAATTGTAGACATAGGATTTAATGAAGGCGCAAGAACGCGATTATTTTACAAATCTCTTTTTTTGGCTGCTACTTACCTAATAAAATAATTAATTCGGGAAAAATTACGAAGCGGATGCGTTACATAAAAAAACCCTTCATTTTGAGTATTTCCCTCAATTACTTAATTCGAGGCTTCATATTTAGGGAATTGTGATCTCATTATGAAAAGAATACTGGAAAGCATCTATCTCGCTATGATTTTCGTAAAAGAAGCGCGACCTCGATTTATTTCGAGTGTGAGTTATTTTGAGAGAGGTGTCAAAGATGGATAATGATTTCAAGAAAAGATAAATGATGCTGAACGAATGAAAATAATGTATATTATAAACAGGCGAAAAGGTCCCAGATATTTAAAAAAATTCAAAGCCTCTGTACGTCTAGGATATATAAAAAGGATGTTGGTATTTAAGAGATTGATAAACTCCAGGAACGTTTGACCTGTCACCATAAAACTCGACACATATACCTATGTCGTAGATTATGAAAGTTGAGCGATAATAGTCTCTCAACTGATTATTGTACTACTAAGGAGAGGGTAAAGGCCGTGACGCGCTCGCTAGAGTGGGGCGTCACGTGGACAGAGTCGTGGTAAGGGAAGTGGCTGAGCGGCGAGTCACTCTTGTGAGGGCAACGAACGGATGCAGACCCCCACTTCTCCTATGCGAAACTGTCGGTTTGCCCGAACGTGTAAAGTAGTGCGTGAACATTATTAGTAATGTACCTACTGTGATGATTGTTCTGAAAGTGAAATACTAACTGAGTTGCTGTATCATCGTGTTTTATTGTAAACCTGCACTATGGAGTCCGTACCACCGAATCGAGATGATGACGGCAACTATCGCTCAGCCATCGCTGACGCCGACACCTATATATTTTCATGATGGAGGTTTTATAGGATTTTTTCGACCACCACGTGTGAAATCAAATATTGTTGTACCTCTGATAATATCTGAGGTGGTTTTGATAACACCGACGCAGAATTCCAATCCGTGGTGTAAGAGTTCAAGAAGTTAATTCCTTTGTAAGCCTCGCCAAACATAGCTCTACGTAGGTGTATACATCATTTTGTTCTGGGGTAACGGACTTCGAAGCACAGATTGCAGGGTAAGCAACTCAAAATTGCTTGAATGGCTAATCCCTCACAGTACCCTTTGCTGCATATTAACTACAGATTGGCATTGAGTGTTGCGCTCCGAGGATTAAATAAACCTATTATTTATTTAACAAAGTTATTTTGCGGTTTGAATTATTAAACGCCAGGTACCCATGGTATATTAAAGTCTCAAGTTTGATAAATAATTGGAGCCATAGGAATTTCATTCGGGGTTGGAGAAAATTGTGAATAATTTCAGCTTTTAAATAGTTAATTATTGTTTACTAAATTTTGAGTTATTTCAGAATGTTTTATATAAATTACACATATTTAGAAATACCCAGGTGGTTAAGCTCTCGCCTCTCATGCTCGAGGTTGTTGGTTCAAATTCGGAAAAAGGTCACATTGGTATCAATGTGAGTTTTTCACTTCATATGTACGTTTATTTATTTATTTTATTATTTATGTACACACAGTAAAAACATAAAGATACGACATATTTATAATATGAGTACAAAGGTACAAGGTAAAGGTAGATATCTACGTACTACGCTGCTAAGTGCTACATGCTGTGTACGTTCTGAGTTTATCTTGGATATTTTTGACATCAATAAAGGAGAAAAATTGTGAGGGAACCTGTAAGTCTCAAATCGCCAACCTGTGTTGTGTGCGCAAACCAATGTTCGTGGCTTCTGTTTACGAGAAAAGGCCTTTGCCCTGCAGTGGGACAATAATAGGCTGGTATTTTAGAGGTATGAGGAACAGGGTGTAAAGTTCACTCATCCTCTATAGAAAAGGGAGGATCCCCCGACTAGACGGGTGTAGTGTCTGGCGGGCAACTGCCCAACGATTGATGTTAAAATCTTGTATAAATGTCCATCGCGCGGTAAACTCTAATTGCGCGATGCAGGAATTATGTGACGTCAGTATTTTTGTGTGTCGTTCAGGTCTTTGATGCGTAGTTTGCATATGGTGATGTAGATTACACACACAGTCTTATTATTTAAAAATAGTTGGTGGCTATTTACTACTCTAATTAATATCGTTTTCTACATATTCATAAAACAAACTTAATAAGTGTTCCCGTGGTTATAGGATTCATTCGCTTTATGTACCGGAAAGCCTCGCAATGTTGATACATGCCACTTACCTCATAAAGACGACTAAACACAGGTGTTCAAACCATTAACGATAAAAGCTTAAATACTAGGCGCTTGAGACAAAATTTACAATCTGTTGTCACCTAAAAGATACACACACCCTGAATAAGTTTCGTCAATTTCATCAAACGTTATACATATAAGGTGTAAAGGGGGCTTTTAATAAAGCCCTGTTCCTCCAACTACAAAGGCTTCGACGCTTTGTTCCTTTGCCGGCAGCGGTCGCATCTATACCTTATAAAGAGCCTTTTGTCAATGCCACAACATTTTCGTTTAAAAGAAATTTGAACCGTACTTAGGAGTTTTATTGCTATAGTAACCGATGACGATAAATTGATATCAAGGGTCTTCAATATAATTAATTAGGTAGGTTTTTAAATAGGAAATGAATCGGCTTTTATAGGTACGATAAAAATCTTGGTAGAAAATTGAAAATTATAATATTGGTAAGTAATTCTACAGGAATGGAAACTCTAGTAAAAGAAAACTATATTGATCGCTAGCAAACCTTAGATATTTAGTTGGTTCATCAAATTGTGGCTTTAATTAATATAATGAGGCTATAAGTACAAAGTAGATACACTTGTAGATAAAGTGGGTTCACCACACTAGTTCAAAGATGCTGGCACTTTGAACTTTGGACCTCACTATTCAGAGGCGATGCCCCTGATTAAGCAATGAAATTAACTATCAGAAAAAATGAGAAATTCGTTTGATCAATCAGCCTTAATAAGATTACATAACAAAAACAAACAAAAAAGTACTTAATCCGACATACATCTTAAAAAAACAAAACAAAAAGAATCAAGATTACGGACGAAAAATATTCGATCTGCAGGCCTAACATGACACACGCGACAACTACTCACGCGAGAGTGAGTAATTTTTGTCTATTTCGTCACTTTTCTCGTTTTCTGACAGCGCTGCCATACAAAATACTCGACTCGTTCTGTCAAACTTGATGTTTTCTCTACAAACCCTAACATGACACCCAAGATATCTCGACTTTTGACAATTAAACACGAGATAATCTCCGATTCTTCTGTCATTTACTCGTCGTCGATTTTTACGACGAGATGAGTAGACAAAATTATTATACCAAAAAAAAAAAAACTCCATAATAACATGGCAGTTTCTTAAATTGTTCTTATTTTAGTCATAATTTTATTTTGCAATATAATATGTAATATATAATAATGGAAAAAACTTAGTTTTAAACTACTATCTATATTGGAACGAAAGTTCCTTTCAGCAGCCACGAGAGAAACTGTGGCGGAGGGGAGCACTATTAAGTAGATGAGTATCACTTTCAGTAATAACCAGTCACTTTGGCAATTATGGTGATTAGTGAAGTCTAGGGATTATGGCTGTATGGCAGTATCATACCTTCGCAACATAATGGTGATTAACCACGATTAGTCTTTTGTGGTTATAATAGCGAAATCAACTCCAGCTGCATATTTAACTGAACATCAGTCCTTTTGGCAAGTGTGGTGATTAACAAAATTTGCAATAACACGGGTTTTATGGTGATTGTTACAATATCAAGCTTCGCTTTATCAAATGGCGATCATCGGCCCCTTTGTCATTTGTGGTGATTATTTAGTGAGTATACAGGATGAAATTTAATTCATTGGCATTATTATCCACGTATTAACCGTATCGTAATCTTTTCTTTTTCATTTATGACAACAATACTTATCGAAAAAGAAATGATATTTAAACTTATATTGTGCCACTAATTTTCATTTCCGTCATTTTGTATTTTAATTTCGGCATGCCAAAGAAAAATATTTAATTTTAATAAAAAAAGTCGGTTATAAAAGAGGTTGACGTAAAATTAATATAGTACATACTAATTCCATGCGTACAATCGAATGAATGAAACCGAACCGTAAGCTGATGTTGCTATCATAAAAATGATTTGTTTTTAATAATTTGCTACATCGGTATCTCGTCACGAGATAGAGAAGTGTCAAAGTGCCTTTTTCGGTTATACTCGTGCATAACGGTCATGTTAGGGATTAGAATGACGTCATAATCGACGACAAATTTCGACAAAACGACAAAAAGAGCGTTCTCGCGCTTGTCATGTTAGCCCTGCTGGGATGGCAAACAAGCAAAATTAATTAACAAAATTGAAAAATTCCATTTCATTCTTTCGGCCGTGACCATTCACTTGGAGTGAGGCCTTTTCTTACGTTATCCGCTTTCCTTCTAAGAGTTTCGTTCGTTTCGTGCCTCGTCTCGGTTTGAGCAATGCCGTTCAATTTGGCGAACTGCTGCGTTATTGCGACAGCACGTCTTTGGTGAGTTCTCTGACATTCTACTTTTGATAATAGACGACCGTCTTACTGCGTTCTAGAAAATAGTATTCTGGTTCTAAATCTAAATAGTCGGAATGATAAATTAAATATTCGGAGTTCAAACATATATAAACACACGATTTTATTTTGAAGCTTCCTTAACCAACTACCAAACGTAACGCTTTGACATTAGAGTCGATTTTTCTTAACGCCTACGCTACGCCGGTTTTGCTTCACTGGCTAAAAAATAGTTATTCGAATGTAATTGATCTAGTATTCATAATCGATTCGAACTCATTGCTAAGGTCCGTAGGTCCAATATCTCAGGTCTGGAGCCTATAATATTAATAATATCTACGGGCGGTTTCTAAGCAAAATGTTATCTTACCAAATGACTATATGAGACCTTGTTACGTAATTAGGTAACTTGTTCGTCCTCCTTTTTCCAAACTAGCCTGGGGTCGAATTCCAGTGTAACTAGGATGAACGGTACTGAATTTCTGCGAACTTCACTTTGGAATTTAGGGTTTGCGGATATTACATGATATTAGTTTATTGTATACAATTTTATGGAAAATTTGCGACTAAGCCTGTGGCCGGGCTTGAATCAATACTGCTTTTAGTCGCTCTCAGTTCATAATAAGTAGTCAAAGTTGACTAAAATCAACTCAAAACTGTATTGTCCTTCACGTACAAAATTGTTTTAAGAAAAAATAACATAATGCCTGTTTTTCCCGAAGGGTTAGGCAGAGATGACCTTATAGTAGGTACACCCACATTTCGCTAGTTATATTTAACTCCCAAGTAATAGGGCACGTACAATATGCCAGGAGCGTGCCCTCAGCGTTTTCGGACATATTATGCGTTCACCTATGCATGGTCTGGAAAGGCTTTTGATACTGGGCCGGGTGGAAGGAAAACGCGCTCAGGGCACCGGCAAGATGGTCAGACGCGAACTAGAAGGCAGTTGGAAGCAGCATCTACCAAGCGCTCCACATTGCAGAAGACCGCATAGCTAGGAGATGCATCATATGTGGTCGCGATCCTCAGCATTGAGGGAACGACGAAGAAGAAGAGAGAATAGGGCGCGAGCCTATTGCTATAAATCAAGCAAAATTCCTTGTGGAAGAACCCAATAACACATTGACCGACCTGGGAATTAACCCAGGACCTCATGCTCAGCAGTAGCGCTTGCGACCACTAGACCAATAAGACAATCTAATCTAAAATTGTTTTAATTTTCTTGAAAATTCAAACAATTTTACACGTAAATGTTTTAATTTGGCACTTACTTAAGTAATACAAGTACAATGTATTTGAAACAAGTGTAGCTAAGTGAGCAGTTAATAAAATTCCAAAAGGGTAAAGGTCTTCAGTGGCCTTCAGTAAAGTGGCCATTTTACGTGCTTCCCGACGCTTATCTGAAAACGGTTTTCAGTAACACACAACGATGTTATTGCTAAGGTTTTGTTTGTTTGTTTGTTTGTTGTAATTAGGGGATAGTCATAGAATAGGGGTAACGGGTGTCGGAATGATGTCATTCCATGTTAACACCATAACGATACTATCTATCGGGAGCTTATTGGAATGTTTCTTTTGTTTTTCCCATATCATTCTGGAGATATGCAATTGATTTTAGATCTTAATCATCCCGATATTTTTGCGTCCTTACTTCACTGAGTACTTAGGAACTGGGTAAATAAAAACTAAGATATGAAATGAAATGAAATAGTTTATTCTGTAAATAGGATATTGGAATCACTTTTACACGTCATATTAAAAAGTTGTAAAAATAAGCTAGATGAGGTCAGCGTTTCCTATCTGACTATTCTGAGAAGAAAGGCCGAAACAAACTCAGAGTTAGTAAGTACCTACCTACCAATTTAATTGTTGTAATAACGAAAGTCTTAAAAATAAGAAGTTTACAGTTCTGTTTATAAAAGTGCTGCTAATCATAACCACATCGTTATTTTAATCTTATTTAAATTAAAAAATTTCATAATCTTACTTACATTTTAAAACAACTAACGATGAAACGGAATACGATACGATATAAAATTTACGTCTAGTGACATTTTTAATTTAACAGAAGTGCAGCGCAGTCAGTCCGGAACCATTTGCGGGCGATGTCAGCCCCCGGTGCCCGCGGGAACAATACTAGCGCCCTCTATTGTCCCACATAAACAACATTTTATTAGAGATTTCTAAACCTCGTATGTCACTTTTTCATTTTGCTGGCGATCACGGTTCGAGCGGGCAGTCGAAGTGCAATTGGAATCACTTTATCAATGAAATCGAATACATGACGTTGTAGGTACTACTGGGGCAAAGTTCGTTTTTAATAGGTATGTAATTTCCTTCTTTTTAAATACCGTATGACCCGCGAACATCCACAACTAAATATTAGGTATGTATGACTAAACTAGACTAATTGTATAACTATGAAAGGTCTTCCACCCCTAAAGTACATCGATGTACAAGGCAGTGTACTCGTATGTCGATGTACTTTACAGTATATGTCGAACTTTAAGTAATTTTATGATTCTAGGCCCTTGCCTCTAATCATAAAATTACTTAGAATTCCCATTTACGTCTTAATAATTCCGCAAAAGGGTGTATCCAGAGTTCTAGTCTTCATAGAAACTAGCCTCTCTAATTAGAGCTTGAACAAATTCCGTGGTTATTTGCAGTACTTTCTTGCTAATTAATAAAATTGAGAGAATTTTCCTTCGTAGA
This sequence comes from Lithophane socia, assembly GCA_947522985.1. Classification (NCBI taxonomy): domain Eukaryota; kingdom Metazoa; phylum Arthropoda; class Insecta; order Lepidoptera; family Noctuidae; genus Lithophane; species Lithophane socia. Next base: position 8,968,904 of record OX383267.1, read on the forward strand.
AAAGTCAATTTGATGAATAATTCAATCAATATAAAATGAGTTAATTTTAAATACAGGATGTAAAAACCCCATCACATTGTCCACATAACTATATTGATCGCTAGCAAACCTTAGATATTTAGTTGGTTCATCAAATTGTGGCTTTAATTAATAGAATGAGGCTATAAGTACAAAGTAGATACACCACCCACTTTATCCACAAGATAAAGTGGGTTCACCACACTAGTTCAAAGATGCTGGCACTTTGAACTTTGGACCTCACTATTCAGAGGCGATGCCCCTGATTAAGCAATGAAATTAACTATCAGAAAAAATGAGAAATTCGTTTGATCAATCAGCCTTAATAAGATTACATAACAAAAACAAACAAAAAAGTACTTAATCCGACATACATCTTAAAAAAACAAAACAAAAAGAATCAAGATTACGGACGAAAAATATTCGATCTGGGATGGCAAACAAGCAAAATTAATTAACAAAATTGAAAAATTCCATTTCATTCTTTCGGCCGTGACCATTCACTTGGAGTGAGGCCTTTTCTTACGTTATCCGCTTTCCTTCTAAGAGTTTCGTTCGTTTCGTGCCTCGTCTCGGTTTGAGCAATGCCGTTCAATTTGGCGAACTGCTGCGTTATTGCGACAGCACGTCTTTGGTGAGTTCTCTGACATTCTACTTTTGATAATAGACGACCGTCTTACTGCGTTCTAGAAAATAGTATTCTGGTTCTAAATCTAAATAGTCGGAATGATAAATTAAATATTCGGTGTTCAAACATATATAAACACACGATTTTATTTTGAAGCTTCCTTAACCAACTACCAAACGTAACGCTTTGACATTAGAGTCGATTTTTCTTAACGCCTACGCTACGCCGGTTTTGCTTCACTGGCTAAAAAATAGTTATTCGAATGTAATTGATCTAGTATTCATAATCGATTCGAACTCATTGCTAAGGTCCGTAGGTCCAATATCTCAGGTCTGGAGCCTATAATATTAATAATATCTACGGGCGGTTTCTAAGCAAAATGTTATCTTACCAAATGACTATATGAGACCTTGTTACGTAATTAGGTAACTTGTTCGTCCTCCTTTTTCCAAACTAGCCTGGGGTCGAATTCCAGTGTAACTAGGATGAACGGTACTGAATTTCTGCGAACTTCACTTTGGAATTTAGGGTTTGCGGATATTGCATGATATTAGTTTATTGTACACAATTTTATGGAAAATTTGCGACTAAGCCTGTGGCCGGTCTTGAATCAATACTGCTTTTAGTCGCTCTCAGTTCATAATAAGTAGTCAAAGTTGACTAAAATCAACTCAAAACTGTATTGTCCTTCACGTACAAAATTGTTTTAAGAAAAAATAACATAATGCCTGTTTTTCCCGAAGGGTTAGGCAGAGATGACCTTATAGTAGGTACACCCACATTTCGCTAGTTATATTTAACTCCCAAGTAATAGGGCACGTACAATATGCCAGGAGCGTGCCCTCAGCGTTTTCGGACATATTATGCGTTCCTATGCATGGTCTGGAAAGGCTTTTGATACTGGGCCGGGTGGAAGGCAAACGCGCTCAGGGCACCGGCAAGATGGTCAGACGCGAACTAGAAGGCAGTTGGAGGCAGCATCTACCAAGCGCTCCACATTGAAGACCGCATAGCTAGGAGATGCATCATATGTGGTCGCGATCCTCAGCATTGAGGGAACGACGAAGAAGAAGAGAGAATAGGGCGCGAGCCTATTGCCATAAATCAAGCAAAATTCCTTGTGGAAGAACCCAATAACACATTGACCGACCTGGGAATTAACTCAGGACCTCATGCTCAGCAGTAGCGCTTGCGACCACTAGACCAATAAGACAATCTAATCTAAAATTGTTTTAATTTTCTTGAAAATTCAAACAATTTTACACGTAAATGTTTTAATTTGGCACTTACTTAAGTAATACAAGTATAATGTATTTGAAACAAGTGTAGCTAAGTGAGCAGTTAATAAAATTCCAAAAGGGTAAAGGTCTTCAGTGGCCTTCAGTAAAGTGGCCATTTTACGTGCTTCCCGACGCTTATCTGAAAACGGTTTTCAGTAACACACAACGATGTTATTGCTAAGGTTTTGTTTGTTTGTTTGTTTGTTGTAATTAGGGGATAGTCATAGAATAGGGGTAACGGGTGTCGGAATGATGTCATTCCATGTTAACACCATAACGATACTATCTATCGGGAGTTTATTGGAATGTTTCTTTTGTTTTTCCGATATCATTCTGGAGATATGCAATTGATTTTAGATCTTAATCATCCCGATATTTTTGCGTCCTTACTTCAGTTTACTGAGTACTTAGGAACTGGGTAAATAAAAACTAAGATAAGAAATGAAATGAAATTGTTTATTCTGTAAATAGGATATTGGAATCACTTTTACACGTCATATTAAAAAGTTGTAAAAATAAGCTAGATGAGGTCAGCGTTTCCTATCTGACTATTCTGAGAAGAAAGGCCGAAACAAACTCAGAGTTAGTAAGTACCTCCCTACCAATTTAATTGTTGTAATAACGAAACTCTTAAAAATAAGAAGTTTATAGTTCTGTTTATAAAAGTGCTGCTAATCATAACCACATCGTTATTAATTTTAATCTTCTTTAAATTAAAAAATTTCATAATCTTACTTACATTTTAAAACAACTAACGATGAAACGGAATACGATACGATATAAAATTTACGTCTAGTGACATTTTTAATTTAACAGAAGTGCAGCGCAGTCAGTCCGGAACCATTTGCGGGCGACGTCAGCCCCCGGTGCCCGCGGGAACAATACTAGCGCCCTCTATTGTCCCACATAAACAACATTTTATTAGAGACCTCTAAACCTCGTATATCACTTTTTCATTTTGCTGGCAATCACGGTTCGAGCGGGCAGTCGAAGTGCAATTGGAATCACTTTATCAATGAAATCGAATACATGACGTTGTACGTACTACTGGGGCAAAGTTCGTTTTTAATAAGTATGTAATTTCCTTCTTTTCAATTATTAATTAAATATTAGGTATAACTAAACTAGACTAATTGTATAACTATGAAAGGTCTTGTACATCGATGTACTTGGCAGTGTATGTCGATGTACTTTACAGTGTATGTCGAACTTGAAGTAATTTTATGATTCTAGGCCCTTGCCTCTAATCATAAAATTACTTAGAATTCCCATTTACGTCTTAATAATTCCGCAAAAGGGTGTATCCAGAGTTCTAGTCTTCATAGAAACTAGCCTCTCTAATTAGAGCTTGAACAAATTCCGTGGATATTTGCAGTACTTTCTTGCTAATTAATAAAATAGAGAGAATTTTCCTTCGTAGAAAAGTCAATTTGATGAATAATTCAATCAATATAAAATGAGTTAATTTTAAATACAGGATGTAAAAACCCCATCACATAGTCCACATATCCACCAAATTAGCCGTTATCTACGCATTTTGTATCGACTTTTATTTTTAGCATGAATAATCGCTTTTTAAAGCCCTACCTAGTATATCGTTACGTGTGTGGCCTGCAGTTACAGGAGTTGTGGGGGGGGGGGGGGGGTATTTAAAGTTATGTTATCTATACTAATATTATAAAGCTGAAGAGTTTGTTTGTTTGTTTGAACGCGCTAATCTCAGGAACTACTGGTTGGAATTGAAAAAATCTTTTTTAGCCCATTTATCGAGGAAGGCTATAGGCTATATAACATCACGCTACGACGAATAGGAGCGGAGCATAAATGAAATATGTTTTCCCTACTCTAGAGAGGAGAGGATGGGCACACGGGTAGACCATGACCTGGAATAGGACATAGGATACGTTTTATTCCTACATTCCCACGGGATCAAGACCTACGCGGGTGAAACCGCGGGGCACAGCTAGTAACATATAAAACTTGTTTTCATTACTTAAAGAAAGTAAGAAAAAGTCGGACCTTCAATATCTCCGTTGCAGAAGGTTCCAAGGTATGATCCAGTACCTACGAAAAAATAATCACAATGACGGGAAGTATAACCACAGTACAGACTTTGAAATAATTACGTACGACCGCTCGGTAGATAAACCTTCCGCGTCCGTGCATAACTCGCGCACACTTAATACTGTCGCGTACTGATATACACTGAGATTTCGAATTGCGTCGTTACTATGAAGGTAATTATAATACTGTTACTTATTTATACTGTGGTATATCTGACTCTCAGCTTCCTTAAGCGTGTTTTTAAACCTATTATTTCTTACTATAACCTCATCCATTCTCTCGCTGATCGAAAGTTAATTAGTATTAGTTATTAACACGTCTCCTTTTCTAACTACCCTCCAACTAGTTGAACAAATTGCGTCAACATTACTGGCACATTTGTGCTCATTACGGACGTACATACTCTATTGTTTTATTTAGCTCCGACGCCCAGTAATAACGTGAAATTGTGGCCGCTGATTTCGATTAATTAAATAAGTAATTAAGGGTGGAGACTTATTGCATTAATTATAATGCAATAAGTCTCCACCCTTAATTACTTATTTAATTAATCGAAATCAGTGTTATTATGATGGTGATGATAAGCTGATTATTTGGTTGATATTTGGTTTAAAGGCTCTTACATACTGGCGCGATTCGCCGCGCGACGCGACGCCGCCGCATTGTTCGCCATGAAGTTTTCTCAGAAATTGTTTTGTTAAAATTCGCGTCGCGCGGCGATTCGCGCCAGTATGTAAGAGCCTTAACTCTGGTATTAAAATTGAAGTTTGATTTATTTATGACGTTTGATTGCCTGTTTGGAGAAAATAGGTATTCCCACTGTTACAAAAAAAAAACGACCGTATCAGTAAACTTTTCTGAAAAGTAGTTAGTTTGCTGCGGGGAAAAAGAACTTTGCGCTACATTCATGATACATTGGTGGTTGCCAGCGGACGGGTTGCATACTCCCTCCAATAATTGGTACGTACTTATGTTGGATAGAAAATAAATACTGTATCACTCACCAAGACCATCAAAATATCTAATAACTAGCTCTGCCCCGCGGTTTCACCCACGTAGGTCTCGATCCCGTGGGAATATAGGGATAAAACGTATCCTATGTCCTATTCCAGTTCATGGTCTACCCGTGTGCCCATCCTCTCCTCGCGAACATTGGGAACGTCGCGCCGGCGTCGAAGGGTTCGCGTATTGCATTTTTATATTCATGATTACTTCGAAATTAAATGTCCGATTCGAATGAATTAAAAAGTATTTTGCTGCTACATAAATACCCTTGATGTTAAAACTATTTATTTGAATAAGAATTAATATTATGTTGATAAAACTCCTTCGCAAATAATGCATTAGTTTCGAACAAATTTGATTACCATAGAAATGGTTATAGTGAGTCAATCTTAAAAGATAGACATATGCTGTCGCGGACTTTATTTTAGAACTTTTAAAGAGGATTAATTCCATCATACATGATATTTGCATAACTTAAACCGGTTACGCAGCGCACGCAACAGAAGCTCTCAAAAAGGAATAATTTTTCATATATGTTCCTATTGGTCGCAGCGTGATGTTATATAGCCTATAGTCTTTCTCGATAAATGGACTATCCAACACAAAAAGAATTTTTCAATTCCACCCAGTAGTTCCTGAGATTAGCGCGTTCAAACAAACTCTTCAGCTTTATAATATAAGTATAGTATAGATAGATTATATCGAAAAGTCGAAAATCCTGCCAAAATCATAAATATTAAAATACTACACATCCCATTGATTGCCTAGTTTTATTGATCACTTATTTTATTATTATTATTCCCTTCCCAAAATTAATTAATTTATTTTATTTACTAAGGCACAAAGTCCCAATATACTAATCACAAATACGTACAATTCATTCATTTCATAACATCATTAAAATAAAATATGTACATTCAAATTAAAATTCAAAATTCCATACAATCACAAAATAAATTGCTTTATAAATGGACTATAATAATACAATTATAAATCCTTCTACGGATCCATTATTCAATGTCGCCAGATCTACATATGTAGTTCGGCCAAGGACCTTTTGCAGCATTGCAACTAAGGTAAAACGCGAGATGACTCACTTACAACTATATAAGTAGCTACGTGCTTGGAATTCCTTGCATTGCTGAATGGCATAAGTGCGAAGGTAAGCTTATCGTAACAGTTAGGTATGGGCCACACTTAGGCTATTCATAAAACGCATGTAGCGTGGTGAGGGGTCTCAGCGGAAAATAGTCGAGTGGTGCTAAATTATTACAATTAGTAAGCTCCTTACCACATCACTAAAAACGTGGCACAACACTAATTTCCTAAGGACGCTCTGCCATTTCGACATCCGCTCGCCTAGCTGATAGAAGCGATTCCCTGATCCTCAAGATTCTAAGTATCCCGACCTAGGGTGAGTTCCACATTAATTTGGTAATCATATCAGACCCTCTGCACTGGATAACCTATATTGTTTTCATCACATATGTATTATCTGATTTCGCGAGTGTCAATGGCGGACCACGCGTCAGGGGGACATCCAGTGCATGGAAGACTGTAATATGTATGTATCGCTACTGCATCTAGGTGATGTAGTGCCTCGCTGTGTATTATAAGTGATTAAGTGAGCAATCTGCTATGATCATTGTTACTTTGTGTTTTATGCCCGCGTGCCGCATACATAACCTCTTAAGTGCATCCGTCATTGTGCCACGCTGTGTTTGCAAACACTCTGCCTGTAAACCGCTGCGATGTGTTGAGCTCTCATTCACTATGCTTCCCAGTTCCCACGCTGTTCATTGGTGGCTAGAAGAAGGGAAGAGGCTGGCACATCGCATGCGGGCTGCTGGTAGTTGCACCGCTTCTGACATGCGCTCCCTAATGCGCTTCCAGGGTTCCAAGTTCCGGCTGAGGACAGGACGCGTGGGTATTCTACCCACGTGCGCTACCGAGGCCTTGCGAGGTCTGGATACCCGCGGCCTAACGCCGCGAGCTACGCGCGGACCTGTTACTGACAGGCCTCCGCGCCAACCACGTGTCGCTGACACGTACTGCCGGGTCTCACGTAGGCCCCTTCCGGCCTCTAACGAAGGCCCTGCCGGTCTCTCACCGAGCCTGTGCTGACAGGCTTCCGCGGCGGCCACGCGTCACCGGCCTGTACTGCTGGTGTCTCACGGAGGCTCTACCGGCCCCTAACGAAGGCCTCTGCCGGCCTCTCACCGAGCCTGTAGGAACAGGCATCCGCCGTCTACAACTAAGTGCAAGGAAGTACATTTATTAACTATAAGTGTGTTAGTGCTTAGAACTGAACAGTGCGACCTTACCCGCGACCTAGCTGAGGTCTAGTTATGTTATGACTACAAATATATGTATTAACCTACCCGACTGGTTTCAATCATCTCACTATACACTACCTACCTACCTACTTAACAGTTAGCGGCCTGCGCAGTCTACCTGCAAAGCCCTAGCCGTTACACGCAAAAATAAAAAAATGTATAGGAGAACCTAACGCTAAGTTTTCTTAAAAAAGTAATAACAGGCGCATTACAGAAGTCCTAGCCTAGTAACATCGAATGATTTTTGAATCGAAAATACAATTCTATAGCTTTTTGGTTTAAAACGCGGTGATAGTACCTAATTGTGCTTGCCGCATTCAGATATGAATAAAAATTCATATCTATTAGATAATTTATGATGATGATATTCATATCTTTTGAATCTTTATTCTATTTAAAGGTCATAAAACTCAAAAAATATTATTTGCTAAACAAGTACCTATTTTCAATTTTAAAATCGTTCGAATTTATGTTACTTTTACTCCGCATGTCCGTGCTAGGCCCATGGTAAGTACAGGCATTTATAATTTTCGTATATAAAACTTTGGCCCTACAAAAAGATTTATAAATACTAATTTAATTGGCGGGACGAGCTTGGATAGGTTCCATCAAAACTGGAAAGAGGACGCGCGGGCTCGCGAAAGATGGAAGGAGTGGAGGGAGGCCTTTGCCCAGGAGTGGGACAGAGTAGGCTAAGAAAAAAAAAAAAAAAAATCCGCACGATTTTAATGTTGACGTTAAAATCAAAATCCGTTGACGGAGTGAGATCCCAAAAGGCCACGGTAGACGGACATTAATAAGACATTTATGACTAAGTGAGTTCACACACAGAGGCAGTGTTTTTGATACTATCTCCCTGTTCAACGGTAGGTTGGTGCATTTTAAATAGCCTCCACGAGGGTCGATACCTACTTAAATGTAGGTGTACGTCCAGCGCAAGTTCCGTATGTGCTACCACGGCATGTGTATTTATGGCTCATGTTGATACGAGAGAAGAAGTAGTTATTTTAAGGCCGTTTGTCCCTCGCCACGTCAACGGGACGTCAACGAGAACGAGATGACGGCGCCGAAGTAGCGATACATACATTTACTACTACGTGTCTACCGCACACCACCACCGAGACGTCACGTTCGGTTCGAATAATCTCGTTTCTAGTTGTGCCTTGGACAAATAGTGTTAAGGCTTTGCTGCCCTGGTACCGGAATAGATTTGGCGCAGCCGCTAATGAAAAGCTATGCTCAAGTTTTCTTTTTATTTTCAAGAAAACATGCTCGCTTTTTTGCGACTAAGACATTCAAACGCTTCTTTTACAATTTTTAAACTAATTCTTAATTCACTTGAGTGTTCGAATGCAACCTTTTTTGCCAGCCTGCATTATTTAAGGTACCCTTTTGCAGACAACCTTCACAGTATCTACTTATAACCAGCAAATGGCATAGTCTACCTTTAGGGATTACTCGCGCGGTTATATTATACTAGATAAATATACTTGATTACAGTGGCGGGCCTAGGGTTCAAAATCAGGGCAAGCCCACAGATTTTTTACGATAATACAGCCATGTGAGCGATTTATGGATTTTCTTTGTTGTTCATGGTAACACCATATTATAATTTTGGTTAGAAAACCTTTAAAATGCGAAGAGTTCTACATATTTCAAGCATCAGTACGTAATTTTCGTAAGCGCCATCTATAATAACGAATGCGTGTAAACCACCCCGCTTAGTAGGACCTTTTCACCATAATAAATTCATATTCGCTTGTCACATGCAAAATTATTCTATTAAAATCCGCTAGATGGCCCCCAAATTATCGATTTGTTGAAAATGTTAAATGAGATATTACATTAGGTATATAACATTTTATAATTAATCATAATGACAATAGCCAACTCTAATCTTCATTTCAAAACGCCTAGGTATGAAGAATATCTTCGATACGAAAATAAATTGTGTTTTGTGATCTTGATGAGATGGTTTGTTTTTCAGTGGTTTACAAAACAACAATTGCCATACAAAAAACACTACCACGATATCAAAATTTGTATATGTAATACAAATTTTGATGTCTTTCATGACACCAGACTACCTAAGTTTGTCATACTCAACTCGTATCTAAACAATCGAATGCCAATTTCAATATATTCTTCGATTGACAAAATTGTCTTTATTTCCGAGTAATAGGTAGGTACAAATTAATAATTGGGGTTGATTACGGTGAAGTAAAGAGTTACTTACTGTCAGAAAACTTAATGTATTTACATAACTTTTCGAACACAATTTCGAAATTCACATTTTGATGATAAAAACCACACTATAACCACTTACTAAGCTTATGCAATGACATAGCCACAATATCTATCACATCATTTTAAATAATTAAACTAGGTACTTTCTTAGCCACAGAAAATAAAATACTGATCTCAAATTATTTCAAAACAATAACAAATTGAGTCGCGTCGCGGACTTGCAACTCACTTTACGCGGGTCAACATCGCGGCAAACATACGATTCGTTCCATTCATAAAATCTCAAAAGCCGGGCTTAAATATTAGAACATTTTGCAAAATAAGTACATACTAATAGTATCCAAATCGTAAAAAATTTCTATGCAAAAATGAGAGGTCCAGAAGCGGGCTTTTGCTGCGTTTATGTCAGCTTGTGTGAGCGAGAAAGATGCAATGTACTACAGAATTGACGTCTTCATTCATGGATGCCATCTCGCCTAACGCTATAGTGTTAGAGCGAGGTCGCAACTGTTGCATACGTCCGAGACGGTTTGGCAGCGTAGCTTGTACTTATAGCGCGCGGCGGGTGCAGCGCGAAGTTTAAATGTTATTATTCTTATCAATTCTTGCGACATGAAATATTGACTTGGAAGTTTATAGAAGTTTTTTTTTTTTTTAATTTATTGGCTCTGTTTTGAAGGCAAGCCGGGCTTATACGCTTCTATGGAAAGAACGCCCCTGCTTGATTATCAGTAACGCGTCGACGCCCCACTCCCCGTTTTTTCTTCGCTTACTTCCTTTCCAGTAACATATGGCTGATCAAAATCTTTCCTTCAGACAAGCACAAAGAATATACGGCAATATATTACTCGTTATAGCTACTTCGTAAATTTTGTTTGGAATTTCTTTACAAAGGGCATGTATTTTTATTTATGTATTTAATATGTTAATGATCTGTTTGATGTGGGTGGCCTGGGTTGAAGAGATTTCCGATTGTGGATGGAAGGAATATTTAATCCTACTTGAAATCTCACAGTTTTTGAACTTGATTCAATAGTTCTTGCAATTGCACAGGTTTCGTTTGACAGGATTTCACCTAAGCGTGCTGTGTAAGCGCACCGTCTTGTCCTATGTTTGACTGTCAATTAAGTATTAAATCCAGGAGTAATTCCAACGCGGCCTGAAGCCTCGTTGAAATTATCTACTGTTAGACGATTTCTGGAAACAGTAAGTATGCCTGTCATAATAAATGAACCACTAGTTTATTATTTCAAGCTTCATGTGCTATCCATGCTTCCAATTCAGTAATGTTGCATTAACAACGAAGAAATCACCATTACATCCCCAAAAAAGGAACGCATAGGCTCTAAAACAAATATTTCACAGTGAAACTTTCGTCTTAAAAGCAATGTCTGCGTTAATACTCCGTAATTTGAGCGTTACGAGTTTACGGCTTAATTTGAAGTCGTAATCAGTTTAGCGCGACGCCTCGCCCGGTCGGAGATTACCCGGCGAAAACAAATGACTGACGCATAAATCTTCCTATCCTGAATTACATTGGTACTAACATAACGTTTTTATCTTTACTGTCTGCTTTTATTGTCATAGTTTGGATGCTCCTTCACACCTTAGTTTGTAGGTATAAGTATGTGACGACCTTTTAGGGTGTTGTAAACTTGATGGGCCTTTTCTTTATTTCGATGATGTAAAGGGACTACAAAACTGCAAGGTTCTTTTGATCTAAGGCCGCCATCTTGTTTTTGTCAAAACAATTTCTGTGATCATTTCAGAAATGCTGACCAACAAGGCTGTCTATCTGACTGTCAACATCATTCAAACGTCAAAAGATCTTTGTAGCACTCTATGTAGAGTTCGTTTCATCAAATAGTTCCTATGCCGTAATGTTGGCTCCACTGAGCACGCAAGTAGGTACCTAGGTATCTATATGAGGCTTCTGAAATCCAGACTGATTATATAGTTAATCTATAGTTTAATATTGTGTCATATAATTTTATTATCATGTTGGTACTAATTAATTTCATGACCTTTAAAAATATGTAAAAGTAAATTTGAATGAATGGGACGAATGTTTTCATTTTTTCAGGTTTACCTCTAACGTTGCAAACACATAACCAAAAGCGGAATTGAATATTTTTTATTTTATTTCGTTGCACAGTTGTCGCTTCCGGCTTGCTTTCTACAAAAAATATAAAAGAAAAACAAAACATTTTACTACTTCGTTAGTCGTGTCAATTGTTTTTGCTGGACAGTCGTGTACAGTTAATTGGTGCACATGTGCTCTTGTATCGCTCGCAAGAGATCACTTCGTCTTGAAGACCAAGAGGGTTATATATTATATACTATATATGTCACCGTATAATTGCAGTACCGTCAGTATAATAAAACTCTCGAGGTAATAAATTGAAATGCACCGAAATTGGATTGGATACATAAACTCTCGCCTTGTTCCCATGGGGGTACAGAAACTATAAAACGTCACCAGCTACGCTCCTTACATGCGCCTTTTGCTTCGTTTACGTTCATAAATACGCACGCAATTTGCGAGTGCTACCGACGTGACCTTTATGAACAACAGCACCAATTAGGTCTATAGTCATCAACGGGGCAAAATCTAGACTCCGGGCCGCTACTGAGAAATTCCAGATGGAAAAACCCAATAATATTGCTTGACCCGGGAATCGAACTCAGGACCTCATGTGCCAGGGTTGCGGTTTAGTCCGAAAGGGATACCGGGACCTTGGCAACAGGCAACTGAAGGAACACGGGTGGGTTTTAGTCAGTTAAAGTCTGACACGCCCTTCCGCTCCGCCCAGAGCGGGAGAAGTCATTGGATGATTTCCAAAAAAAAGGACCTCATGCTCAGCAGTAGCGCTTGCGACCACTAGACCAACGAGGCGGTATTTATTGAAGATTTTATTGATTATTAACGAAATATCACCTAATTGATTTCGTAAAATAATTATTAACTTTATTTGGTAATATTTTTGTAAAACACAGCAGTTTTTGTTTACTTCATTATTAAACCGAACTGAATTTGCATGACACAGTTACTGAATTTAAAAATTTTAATCAATCTGTTTCGTGACTGCATTGTTTTCATTTTTAAATACAATATCTGCTGCTGAGATTTTTATTAAACTAAATAAAATTTTATATGCCTCCTGAAATCTTTTGAAAAATAATCATTCTTAAATGAAAGAAGGAGGAGCTCGTGGCTAAGTAATAATAGCCGCACGGATCGATCCATCAGGTTAAGCTACGCTTACCGGGGCTGGTCCGTGGATGGGTGACCATCTTTACATATCGAGACTCCTCCGTGCCTCGGAAAGCACGTCAAGCCGTTGGTCCCGGCTGTAATTTGTGGATCTTAGGGGTATCGTATTCTATTACCCAGTTACTGGGTTGTGGAGGCCAGATAAAACCAGATAAGTCGCTCCATGTAAAATACTGGTATTCAGCTGCATCCGGTTAGACTGGAAGCCGACCCCAACATAGTTGGGAAAAGGCTAGGTAGATGATGATTAAATGAAAGCTGAAATAATTCTTGAAGTATTCCCCACTTATTTTTAAAGCTTCCAATTATGACGTGTGTATTTTAATTGCAAAATCTGAATTCGTCCAATCAAAAATTAAGTCTCAGGAACCTACTACATGACATTTAAATTTTTATTCGTGGTTTCGGGTGTACGTACTCGTACAAAATGATATTTTTTCCTAAAAATATAGGTAGGTACAGAAGTGTGTCACTGGACAACTTGATATTGTCAGGCAATGTGTTTATCGTATTGAAACATGCAACAATTTTTTATTCAAATGCTACTATTAAAATAACGACCACGGCATTCTAGCGTGTCTGTATGAGACCTGAATATACGGGAAGGGGACATCGACGCGCGAACTGTTGTGGTTCTGAACCCCCCAGCGTAGAAATTTCATACCTTCCTAGTTACTTTGATTTGCCCTCGTTATGAAAAAATAGGTAATATTGAGTATTTTTTCAGCTAATTATCATTTGCTCTCAAGTGAAAACACGGTTAAACCCTTTTTCCCAACCTCGCTAATATTGAAATTAGGTTAGTAGGTAGAGGTAGTATAGTATTCTTACTTAGTAATATCTATTCAGTGTGTTGTATTTACAAACGAAGGTTTTCAGACAGGTTAGGTAAAATCAGTCACCAATTTTTGCTTACGTTGTAGCACATGATGATGATTGTTAGATCAATACTTAAAATAAGTCCAAATACGATATCATCACCATCATTATTTCAGCCGATAGAAGATTACAAAAATATGTGCCGCAAGCCCACAACGCTCAAGATGTCTGAAACCAAAGCAAGTAACCCTTACCATAAGCCACGACCGGCTTGTCCAGCTGCAGTTAGCTGAAAACTAAATTTTAACTATTGAATTGTACCTAAAAGTGCAAAAAAAAACAATTTTACATTAATTTCTTTTTAATTTTAAATTCTAGGTACTAACAATGTAATCATAAAAGCGTAAATAAATAAGTTAAAAGATAAAACTTGAATGAGTAGGACAGAAATCGAATTGAAAACCGAGTAACAAGAAAATCCTCCTGGCTGAAACCCCGAAATTCTTCCCTTTATAGATACAAGGGATTCAGTTTTGTGAAAAATTTGTGCAGGAAAGGGTGCCAGGGAATGCAGAAAATAGTCTATTATAACGTTTTTAACAACACTACATTCATCAAGTCTAGAAAAGAATTTCAGGCAGCCCCTAGGCCGCCGTTACGGCTTCGCCACAGTCGGGTAAAACAAATTTTAGAAGAAATAAGATACAGAAGACCGTCGTAATCACTTAATAAGTTGTCTACAATGATTCAGCCAACCTTGGAAATTATGCAAAAAGCAACAGAAGCGAAATAACAAAATATTGTTCTGTGATCCATGAAAGAAGAACAAAGCAATAAATTATTCAGAATTAATCTGAATAACACAAAATACGTTAGGATTATTGATCCAAATATAAATTGTCACAGTAACGACGTTGAGTGTTTTTCCTTGTACCTAATGATCTTCGACCTTATTCCGACAACAACGATTTGTCGGAATTATGCGTCAATTATCACCGTTCCTCCTTTGTATGAGATTCTTTGAAGTCCAAAGTATTATTACCCAATTATTATAACAAGAATTGTTTCCATCGTTCCGTCAGTTTATCGGCTATTGTCAACGCCATTATAATTGATTAAGATGAAATTTGATCTCATTTAAGTGATCAGTCCGTAGGTTGGGATGGCATGAGAGACGTGAATCTGGTACTCGTATTAACACGAGCATACCCTCATGTAAAGTGAGATTTATTCAGGTTAAACGGGGAACAACTTTCATGTACATCTGTTACAGCTGTCTATTACCTTTCACAGCTATTTTACCTCTGACAGCAACCTTAATGCGACGAGAATGAAGATCACTGCAAAATCGGAGGTAAAAGGTTGTGACGTAGCTAGCCTAACTTTGTGGCTAAGAGCTGCACACTCATGTGACTCGGCGAGAAAACAAATGAAAGAAGTTGTTTAGAATATGCCATGAGTCACCGAGACGCGACTTGCGGAGCGATAGACCGTGACCCCATATTTATATTGTGCCTAGACTTACAGATGACGCGTGCGCGAGTCGCTTGATATAAGTCGCATCGTCCGAGGCCTTGAACGAGGCGTCTTAATTAATCGCAAGCGCCATAAAGCGTGTTTTTCTGTAAACTTATCGATGACAGATACAAAATAAACCAGATAGATAATAATAGTCCTCCAGACCGTATTTTCGGTCACGGCGGCCAATCTCAACGGAGACTAGCCATCGGCGCGGGAGATATTATAGTGCACAAGTGTTTGCGCAGGCACAAGTGCACTCTCTCTTCCCTCACTCTCATAGTCCGATGGGACGGCAATCCGACACGACCGGAGAGAGATCAGGCGTAGGACCAACGGCTTAACGTGCTTTCCGAGGCACGGGGGTATCACACCGCCAACTTCTAAACTCCGGGCTGTTACTACGAAATTCCTAATGGAAAAATCCAATAACACTTTGCCCGACCCGGGAATCGAACCCAGGACCCCACGCTCTGCAGTCGCGCTTGCGACCACGAGATAGATAACAGTAGGCTTAAAATAAGAACAAAAGATGGAGTCCGTAGTTTTAAATAGCTTCATTTTACGGTACGCCATTTGTTCATGACAACACAGTAAAATAAAAAGAAATGGCGAAGGCGTAGGAATTCTTTGGTCCTAGGAGGAAGAGTTTTGTTCTTTGTTTTAGCGGTGTAATTACAGACACCTTTTAGGTTTTCGGAGAGTACATAGCAGGCGTATTATTTGCCTGGCAAGAATATTTAGGAAAGTTATTAATTAGTAAACGATAAGATCTGCTGAAAATGAATATTAATTAAATATATGATATGAACGAATAACAGATATTTTCAAGTAATTCGTAGTTACTTTGCTATAAAGTTAGAAATTCTAAGTATAATACAATAAACACCTGAAGTTTTGAAGTCTAATTAAAATTGAAAACATCTAATTTTTCCCATTAAATAAAAAGCACAATCACTGTGGTAATGAATTCCATTACCAAAAACCTAAGGTAATTTAGTTATATTTTAACTAAGTTTTATATTTTCTCATAACGAAGTTTAGTCCGCCCCTTTTACGTTAGCCTTATAATCGTGATAAATATTTAGTGCTGTAATAAGCTTCATAATTAGTTATTAAAGTCAATATAAAGCCTTGGACGTAGAATAGCTTCTAGGGGAAATATTTTCATAATATACCGGTAGTCATGAAAATATTTTTGTTGCTTCAAGCCAACTTCTGTTGATATTTTAATAATTATTAACAACTAGCTTGAGCCCGCGACTTCGTTTGCGTGAAAGTCGTATGACACCACAATAAACAATAACAGACATATTTTTATAAAACCTCCCTGTATACTACGTTTGTAGTTTCGGTATCAATCAAAATATACAGTGTCACGACTGGTGACGCGGAAGCGTGGAACGTACAATTGCTCGTGTGAGAAGCAGCTGTATGCCAAATATTTGAAATCTCTTCAGCCGTTTTTGCGCCGTTCCATAACATACATCCAGATAAACAGATAAACGGACAAAAATTCTGAAAATTATATTTTCGTCATCAACCGGATCACTACCTAATATCTAGTTCTGCATGAAGTAGAGCATTGCAATAAAGCCCGCTGTACACATGGGGCCAAGGTGCTGGGCCAGCATGTTGGGCCAAAAAATCGGATCCCCAATGGTTGCTGTTTACACATTGGCGCTGCAGTGACCACTGTTTGCTTAGCGGGCCAAGTGCCTTTGATGTGTGCGTGAAAAATCGACACTATTTGGTTGGCTGACCAGTGCTTGTCGCTAACTACCAACACACGTCAAGTATTAGGCACAGAACCTTGGCCCAATCTGTACAGCGGCCTTAATACTAATGTTGGCGCTTGTGACGTCTGCATGTGCTATTTGCATGAACTGCAAACAAGTTCATTCCACAGCATAATATTTTCTTTAATTTCCCCAACAACATGAAAGCTTTATTTACCAGCACACTAACCGAAAAGGCATTAAAGCTAGACACACTTCCCAGAAACTGCATAATATATGTGTGCACTAACGACCAGACAGGCGCATTTAAGTTTAAGTTCTTTAGCAATCAAGAAACGCTTGAAAGAGGTTTTTGGGTTCCGCAGAACAAACAAGACCTCGGGATGTCACCGCTAAATTAGGGGAGTTCGCTTTAATTATAATTATTAGTAAGCCGACGATGCGAAGTACACGCTGCTTGCTACTGACACTTATTTATTACATGGAATTCTGTTTTGTGTTTCTGTTTTGGATTTTGAGGTATTTTGCACCCAGTTTGTAAGGTTTTAACGTTTATTTTGTGTCTAAAATCACATAGCAGAGAGATGCGGCGGAGCTTGAAGCAGGTAATCCTTTGTTCAGTCATGAATAGGAATTGGATAAAAAGATTTGATTTTTGAGATGCTATTAGTATAAAAACTTCATATATGTCTTACGATAAAGGAAAAACAATTTTTTTGTTTTGAGTACACCTGAACATTTCTATATACCAGTTTTATGTAGAAAAAACTACCATAAATTTTTCACATAGGTACATTTATCTACGCATTAGACTTGAACTTCTCGGAGCTTAATTTCACCAAAACATTGCCCACAGTATCTCTCCACTCTTCATAAAATTCAATCCAAACTGCAGCATCGTTACAAATTCCTCAATGGAACATCAACAAACGTCCCACAAACACGTCGATACAGAAACAAACACAATGGTTGTATCTACAATCAATGTCAAATCAAAGCCTTAGAAATTGAACTACTAGTTGTGAATCTGTGAACTCGCTCAGAAGCACAGCGCAGTATGCAAACGATCGGGAATGATGTGATCGTCTCGACGGAAATCCTTGTTGTAACTAGGAACTAGTGTTGTAGTTGCAAGCATGTCTGTTTTGTTTTTTTTTTTGTTTATGGCATCGCGCAGGTCTCATTGCTTATCCGGGCTATCCTATGGATGCCTTATTAATTAAGGACTCCAGCCAGGGCATGAAACTTATAAACTAACCGACTACATGCTAAGGGAAACCCCACCTAGAAGGGGGTACGGGGGCCCTGTACCCTGTACCCGCTGTGTGCTACGGACCCTGGCTTAGGGCGTCGCTGGGGGTCGCAGTAAGCGTCAGGCTGGATTGAATCAAAAACAAGGTTTCCAGTGGGTTCACTTTTTTATTTTTTACTAGCTGTACCTTAACCTAACGTTAAAAAGGAATCTACGCCTGAAAGCATTCCTGTTAGTACCTAATAATTGAAATAGAAATAAC
Organism: Lithophane socia; assembly: GCA_947522985.1. Lineage (NCBI taxonomy): Eukaryota > Metazoa > Arthropoda > Insecta > Lepidoptera > Noctuidae > Lithophane > Lithophane socia. The sequence continues at coordinate 8,987,346 of OX383267.1, forward strand.
ATATTAGTCGAAATAGGATAGTCCCAGTCGGCGAAAAGCTGTCCTTGATTTTTAATTAAAAAGAAAATACACAATTCAGCTAATTTGAATTTATTCAGGTACCTACAGGATTTATTAGTACTCAGTAATATTACTTTTTACTAGTTCACGATAAGGACGGTTACTTCAAATCGCTAACTTTTCTCGGAACATGAACATAATATTAGTTTAGCCTAGTAAGGTACGTCTTTTTTATATGAACCAGTTACTTTTCTAATTAAAAACGACAACCCAGACCATGTCTACATTCAGAATTGTTTACGAAACTATTTTTGGACGATATCACATTTTCTCCTAAGGGAAAACGGTGTCAGTTACACAGAAGTTTAATTATAAACAGAAACTTTCCCTTAACCTAGACTAGTTCCAAACAACTGTCCAACAAAGCGTCTAATCTCTATCTTAACTTTAAATTAAGCAAGTCGCGAATTAGCCTAAATACGTAATGCGGTACCGTCTCGCCGTGTCCCTGAACACCTTCCACCACCACCAAACGCAATCTGGAATTCATACGTGCATTCGCCTACTGTGCCGTTGAAAGTTTTACCTCTACCCCGCCGCTGTTATACGAATGTCTCACAAATGTACACAAGCGCGGTAGACACCGCGATCCTTAACTGAAGTGCAGCAGGTGCCTTCGTGGCCATGAATATTAACACACATGAATATTCCGACTATGTTTGCGCATTTCTTGCATGATGACGTCTCGCGAGCAAGAAAACCTTGAGGCGACTGTTAATACTGGTTTTAATAAGTTAAAATGAACGAGCCCGGAATATCAAGCTTATATATTATGGCAAACGTTTATGCGTATCTGTTAGCGAATCGACGTCGTCGCGTCGGTTTAACGGATTACGGTGAAATTAAACAAAGAAATAAAACGTTCTGGATTATCATATTGAGTAGTTTTCATAATGAAAAATAAAGAACTTCGTCACGTGAATAGAGTCGCTGGCACAGCTTTCGGAGTTCTGCTTTTTAGAACAATAACATCACGCCTGTTTACCCCGAAGGGTTAGGCAGAGGTATATCTATACTACCCCCACATTTCACCAGTTTTGTTCAAGTCCTATGTAATATGCGGCGAGCCTATTGCCATGAACCGGGCATAAGTCCAGACTCCGGGCTGTTACTGAGAAATTCCTAATGGAAAACCCAATAACACTGCTCGACCTGGGAATCGAACCAAGGACCTCATGCTCAGTAGTAGCGCTTGCGACCATTAGACCTACGAGGTAGACGAGATTTTTAGAACGATACATAAACTCAAAGAATAATTTAACTAACAGGAAGATACCTACTAGTTAAAAAGAAATAGTTTTATGTAAACCTGTAAAGTTGAGAAGTTCTTGAAGTTATAAAACTTGGGTAGTTTCTTAGACGCAGGTAGTTTATAAAATTATAACTAGTATAAAATTATTCGCTGCACGTGGCCTAGATTTAGACAAGAAGTATTTCAATTGTATTAATGACTTAACGAAGGGTGAAAGTTTGAATACTTACGGAAGTCGGAAAATCAACAATGAATAAATCAACTCAGCCTATCGCAATCCACTGCCGGACATAGGCCTCCCCCGGTTGCGCCACAACACTCTGTCCTCCGCCTACCGCATCCAGTCTCTCCCAGCCACATTTTTGAGGTCGTCGGTTTCTCTAGCTGGGGTGCGCTCCACACTACGCTTGCCGATAGGACTCGTCTACTTCACCGGCCATCGATCCTTCGACAAATACGGCCAGCCTACTACCACTTCAGTTTGCTTACTCTGCAAGCTATGTCGGTAACTTCGCTTAATTTCCGGATAATTTCATTTCTAATTTTATCCTCTGATAAAGGAAGGACCGGAAAATCATGGACCCTTGTTTTTGGCATGTACTTAGATACTATTTTGTAAAATATTTTTTGGTGGCAAAGGAGCTGGCTTGGAAGCTCACTTGCTAGCAACTGGTTACCTCCGCCGCCGGCCGCTTCGTCGTATGTAATAGGGGGCAACCCTACTGCCATGAATGAGCACAAATGCAGATTCCAAGCTGTTACTGAGAAATTCCAGATATAAAAACTCAAAAACACTTTTCCCGACCTGGAAAACGAACCCAAGACCCCTTGCTGCATTTGCAACCAACGAGGCAGTCCTTCTACTATAAAAAAAAAATCCGTAAGAAAACCTTCAAAATGTTCATGCTTCACTACTCAATATTGATTGGCCACAAAGAATACTACCAAAGTTCTCTCAGCCATAAATATGTATCGTTTTAATAGGAAACTACAATAAATAGGTAAGTCTTCAAAGCGAAACACCGGATATTTCATATGTTGCCAGAGCAATAAATCCCTCTTTATGGGCAGTTAAACGCTTGTTATTCCACAAACATAAGCATGGTTCTTATATGAAGTACAAATAAAAGGTATGTAAGAATATTCTGTCGGCTTGAGACTTCATATTTATCTGTCTTTTACGTTCATTAGATTTATGTCAATTTTGATGTTATTTGTGCAGGTCAAAGTCAAAGTCAAATAATTCATTTCAATTAGACTCATAAAAGGCACTGTTGAATAATAAAAACAACAAAAAAAAACTGATTCTAGTTGCCCCTTCCAAAAGGTAGTTTTCGTATGGAGAAGAATGGGCAAAATACTCCACCGTTACTCTTTTAAAAATGTTGTACAATATTTTGTATACATCAATTATAAAATTATATGTGAAGACGGTAATATGTTGCCTGGTTTTGAAGTCAAGCGTTGGCTGCTGCATTTCACATATTTCATGCAAGTATGGTATTTTTTTATGCGTGATGTGGCGCGCATCACATACTGCGCATTTGAGTAATCGCACCGGGGCGGAGGTGTGTGATCAAAAACGCATAATTCTAAAGCATAAGCATATAGCTTGTCCACTCTGAAATGACGTACACACGGCTACACATCAAGCTATACGTTTCCAGTTTATGCTGATCTCGCATTGTATAGGATTTCCGTACAATCTGAGGTCAGCTTATACTCATGTATATCTTGATGTGTAGCCGTGTGTACGTACACGGCACCGCGGCTTGTATATTACGATATATGCGGTAGGGGCGCGTCATATCAGAGTGGACAAGCTATACTGATTGCCACATTGTTTTGTGTGATTTTTCCTGTAACACTTACGCACGATTCAAAATCGATTTTCTCTTAAAGCATCGATAGAAATGCGTTTAACTGACAATAGCATTTTCGAAACCATAGGTACTATAATGATATAGGTCATTTATCATAATCGTTATTTCACGAGAAAATCATTCTTGAATTTGACTAATTGAATGGTATTTATGCTCGTGAGGAAAAAAGAAAAAAAACTCCTTAACTTTGTATTCAAAGTTAACTTAATCAAAAAAAGATTTTTCATACCTACTTTTTAAAGAAAATGTGAAGAAAACTCACCTTTTGGATTTGCATGAAGTTATTTAGAATTATTCAGTAACGGATTCAACATCGATACGTATCAAAATAAAAACAGGATCTTGAACTTTTAAAATGAGTTTTCTCAATAATCTGCGATATTTTGCGGCTTACGATGTGAAAGTTTTTGTTGAAGTGTTAAATTTGTATGTTTGAATAAGCTTTAAACTTTCACTGGTATCTCCCTTCAACACTTTGTCAATTTAAATTTTTCGTGATGTTTTAAAAACTTTTGAATTAACAAATAGATTTATTACAGTAATTGAGTTCATAAACTTATACTGCTTAACAAAAACTTTAAAATGATCGGATAATATTAACAATCACTGTATGAAGCTCGACGGTAATTGGTATCAGCAGGATTAGTAGGCATCTCCAACCGATGCGCGCACGATTGTACGTGTCTCCCGGGCCCTGGACTCATGGTAGTAGAGGGAACAGTGGGGTTACAGTCTTTAGGAATCAGACATAACCCTCCGTTCTCCCCAGACGGGTTTGCTACAAGAAAATGAAAAGGATTAGGTACCTACACGTTAAACCAAACCATTGTTTGCAGTTCTGATACATGGAGGTCGTCTATTTTTGGGTAGGCACATAGTTGTGTGAGAGTCTTATCCGTTTATCAGTCTTTGTACTTAGGATCTGTGGAGGCTACTCGGACGTCGGTCGTTCGACGTTTCTAAGCCTTTGTTCGGCTAGGCTCAGCCCCTCTTGCTACAGACTACGCAGATAGGTATAAGGGCAGTAGGATCTATTGGGATGCTAATTTCTTGGCGTAGGTAATAGAAATCTTGTATATCTGCCGACTTGGTTTTTAATACTAGGGACCTGCTCCTGCTTCGCATGGTTTTTACGACTTGACAAAATATCAAGATTTCTTAGTTATATGTAACTTTAATATTAACGTATTATACACATACCTAAAACTTCCGGAATAAATTGTCTAAACGATGTTGAAAACCTCTTCAAAATCTGTTGCATGGTTTAGATGTGAGTATCTATGTGTAAATTTATTCGAAAATGAAATGGAGGGATTTACAGCCTTATATGAATTCGCAATACAAGTTACGAATCCCAAAAAAGAGGAATTTATTTCAGAAATCATCATTCTATTTTTGCTACAAAAAATAACAAAGGAAAAACGTATCAACCGAAATGAAATGATCCTTTAATAACTATCTACCTGAAAACTTTCTAACTCGTAGATATCTCTCATAATATCGTAAGTTATTTCCTCTCGAGATAACCTTTCCAATATGGTAAACCGTTGTAAGGAATACCTACCACAGGAAATTGTATTTCATGATTTCGCCAATGAATAGATATGATTGTTAAGGAGCTCCCTTTTATCCCAGTTATTGTATCTTCTGTTACAAATTCCTCGTTTTATCGAGCACTGTGCATTCAAAGAGGGAATATCAGGCAATACTACAGAGAAATGAAGTCGCCTGAGAGAAGGGACACCTACTAAATATTAATAAATAATGGATAATATTTTCTCGCTAGAGTGTCTTTGGTGCTAAAGGTGGAGAAAGGTATCAATGTCTCTCGATTTTATATTTATTGAATTGTAAAACGACATCTTAATGTTTACATGCTCTTCTATTTTTTTATCTATTTTTAATGCTACACAAGGATGTAAAGGAAAAATAATAAAGATAACAATATTGCTTTCAACGTTAAATAAATTCATGCCAATAACGTAAATAAAGGGATTCTGAGAACACTTCCTTGTAGGTACGTACGTGATTTCGGTTTTCCTCATCTAAGACATGATGTTTTTTCTCAATTTGGCAGGATGTTCCGGCGCACTCGTGCCTCACAAATTCATAGCTTAAAATGTCCATATACATAATGTTAAAATATGTGAGTACTGTCGGCCACACAGAGGAACTATTAAAATGACGCCATTGGCTTAAAGCCAAATCGATTTGTAACTGCCGCACAAAAAGCAATAAAAATTGGACGTGCATACATGATAACGCCGGAAAAATAGCTGCATTCGTCATAGTATACCGCTTCCGTGATAGCATTGAAATATATTGTTGTCAAATGCCTTTATGTAAGATATAAACTCGGTATTCGTAGGAATGGACTTCTGTTTCTACGATTTACGAATGCTGAATTTCTAGTTTGAAAACACTAGAATCTTCAAGTTTTAATTACTAGCGTTCAAAGACTTCAAGTTCAAAGTCTGGACTTTAGACCTTGTAAAATGAAGTAAATTGAAGGCACCTTTCTTCATTACACTACCTCATTTCCATCAAAATGAATTTGCAAATTTATTCGTTCAATGTGCGTGCCCGTACATAATTATTAGGTAACTTTTGTAGGCAATAGTAAATTAATTATTTCGTTCAATATAACATACGGATACATACTTAAAACAGAATTATTTGGAAGTTACATGACTCCTTACTCTAATATAGGTAGCGATTGTGAGCGAAATGACACACTAGATTTTATTGAGTAACTTTAATTCCATAACGTGTAAACTACGCTAGAATATATTTATACTAAACACAATTTGCACAATAACTTCCATGCCGAATCAATACAATGAATCTTTTTTATTGGACTTAGAAATATAGTATTAAAAGAATATTTGCACGCCGCAAACAAGATTAAGCCGGCCGGAGGAATTGTGGGGGCAGGTTCCCTCGGAATACTTTCGGTGGCCTTGCCCTATGATGAATAGGCTAGGACGTGGTGTGGGTGCCAACTAACCTAGAATATAAAGTGAAGACTGGCCGCTACCTAGCTAATAAGGTAAACGGCTATTTCGCCACAAAAAAGGCCGCACTTCATAATATGAACGCCGGTTTTGTGTTTTATGTAAGAAGGTGCAGTTTGGTTTTGTTTATCTAAACATTGTATAAAGAACTTTCTATTAGTTAATACGCGTTGTTATAGTTGAGGTTTATTTCGTATACAGGATGACTTTGAATTGAATGGCATTTTTTTCAGTAGGGTTCTTCGTTTGTTCTCTATCTCAGAATTGGCTACTTAGTAAAAGCTGTTCATATTTATTAGTAACTAGCTTCTGCCCGCGAGTTCGTCTGCGTCAAACGGCCCTACACCTACCGCGTCGCATTGCATCGCGAGCCCGCGCTATTATTTCGTTTTCGCTTAGCGTTCATTCTGACTCATTTTGCTCAGCTCCTAAGGGTCGCAGCGTGATGATATATAACCTATAGCCCTAATAACTTTTCTATCACATCAACATTTCAAACAAACAAAAAATAACTCGTCAGCTTTATTATTAGTAGGTACCTATAGATACCACCCCTAACGAGTTCAAAGACATTTGATTTATCAAATTTTTGCTTTCAACAGATATTTTGGTACTTACAAAAGAAAAGCCTGTCATAATTTCTATATCGGGCAGAATTTTTTCCATCAAATTTTTTTCAGCAAATGTTTATTACGACTTGCCATTGAAGTTACGATGCTAACTGCTAACAGACCAATGATGCAGAAAATAAAGTTTGTATTCCTAGTATTCGAGAACTTGGAAAAGAATACGTTCAGCAACCTAGAAAACTGTCATAAGATTGGTTGTTTTGCGCCGTTACTGAAAAAAAGTAAAATGAAGAAAGAAAATTAATCAGTTACAGTTCTCTGGATTTTAATGTTAAATTCTTGTTTAAACTTGGACTTTAGTATTTACATTCTCTCTTTAAATTCTGACTCTAGACCAAGCCAAGAGTATATTCTTCAGTATTATCTAATAAATCCTTTTTTGCGTAACTACTGAGAACTATTATTGTGAACACAGTTACATGAAGGCAGTCCTCGATTTACATAAGCTAACATAAGTCAATCAATTTGCATATGCTATTAAATGGTATCTACTTAAAAAACTCTGTGTTACTACTTATCTTTCTTCAAAATGTAAGTTTCCTTAAGTAAATGTTAGCAAAACTATATGTATTAACAGGGCAGTGTACATGAAAAATACATGACACATTATGGAAAATGCCGACTAGGAAAATGCTTGACGCAAAAGTATTGCGTCACTTGAAGTTTACGATGTTTTTGCCCCCATGCAAATATTCGTAGATGCATTAATAAAGCACAGCTATTTCATATTCATTTTTTTATTGAAAACTATTTAAAACGTAAGTAGGTAAGTACCTACTCTAGATGAGATGAAGTAACGTTAACGTTACTTAGAAAGTTAAGTTAATTTTAGAGGGATTTTCTACGATCTCTGCAACGAAATGTAATAAGATTTCAATGTAAATCCAATTGCATTACAAATCGCTTTCAAGACGTTAGAGATATGGTCTGTTAAAAAAAAACTGAAGAAAATGTAAATAAATGGATTATGTAGAAAACCTATCTGTGGATGCCAATTTGTAGTGACATGTACAAATTGAGTGCTATAATTTGATTATTTGAATACTTTAATCGGAAATTCTAATAGAAAAATCACCTTAAGGAAAATTTTCATTTCACAATTGAGGTTAATTTTATACTTAGCGTCGTTTTTCGTGGATAATTTTTCAATCACAATTTAATAATGTTTTTCAAACAATAATTGTTGGAAAAAAGGGTGGGATATGAAGTTCAAACCTAAGTAAAGATGAATGTGTTACAAATACCTTATTGTGAGTGATGATGCGTAAGAATTAAACCTGAACAGGATTTGTTTATACTTTAATCAGATATGTTTTCCACAGACATGAGCTATAAAAACAAAACCACAATCAGCCGCGGAAACAAGCTATATCAGAACTTAAAGAAGGCGGCAACATGAACATGCCTCAAACCGCTTTAAATAAAACAACACGCGAACGGCAATCAGTGGCTGAGATCGCAGCAAACATTAGAGGGTAAAACAACCGCTTCCCATTGTAAATGCGGCGAAGACAAAGGGTGGTTAGTTAACATTTTAATCTGGCGTTCAGGGAACACTGTAATGGCCTTGCCGCAAGTGATATATCGCGCTCGGCAGGATGCAAGCCGGCATTCTATTGCCCACTAGATGATCTATGGCCAGGTGCATGCAGTGTTATTTTGTATCTCTATTTTAAAGTTGAGTCGGAATGATCCGAGATTGGTTGCCGTCAATATCCTAGTTAGGTGAAGTAGTAAAGTAGAGTTAGGTCGCAATTGTACAAAATCGATGAGATAAACACTCACTTCAGTAATCTTTCGCTATTGTTTGTGTTTATTAAAAGAAAGCCTGTAAATTACTTGGTACAGTTACGTGATCTACATAAAACGAGATATAGACAGTACAAAATAAACAACGAAGGCACCTATTGAATAATCAAAGTCAAACTACCGCCCAACTATAACAATATGAACTGGAATTGAGACTTTACTCGACCTGAATTAGCTGGTACAGAACTGGCAACGTCATTATGTAAGCAGAAGTACGGTAGGTACTATTGAAACAAAAACATTGATTATAATTCAACAAGTTATAGGTGAATGAAAGTTGGAATAATCCAGCGTAATACAAACTAGGGATCGTGGTTCGTGCAGGTGGCGGGCCTGGTAATGGCTTCAGCGACTTGATGAATAGGCCTGAACGTGCGCCGAGTGCAAAATGCCTCATTCTATTGCCGTCGCCTCTAAAATATTGCCAAAATCGCCCGTTCAACATCAACTAATTCAATGTATAGATTGATTTACTTACTCAGTTCCCCTCTGTGCCCCGTTACATTTACAAATGCCTTTAATTTCGCTTAAGATTAGAGAATTTCTTATACTATTACAGGACGGATATTGTCAAGATGATATCAGATAGGGTTGTAAATCACGAAAAATATTTTTCATTTTTTATCGCCTCGGCTTATAGTCTCGTTGACTTGTTATAATAAGTTAATCTTAGTCCTAGCACGGTTTATAAATAATTCATTACCTACGCAAATAGGCCGTGGCCGCCCCAGTATATTTAATAATATTTTTGCATTTCTTTCATTCGGGTCTACAATACGTTGAAAATTTCTGTCATACATTATTTATGACTTTTTTTCACCGTCTATTTGTGCAGAAATATGTATAGCAATAAAAAAGAGCAGTGAACATTTTGGCACTACAGTCGATATTTTTGCCTCATATAAACCACACTAAGGTGAAATGTTATCGAGCGTAAAAAACTACAAAACGTCTTTGGCAAATTCTCACGAAGTCAAGATTTATTGAGAGGGCTTTGATTTATGGTTCAATCCACACATGGGCCCAAAAGGTTCAAAGACAAAAAAGTAAAGTTTATTTTCGGCCAAAAACAAAGAGATACCCATCATTGAGATCCGAGGGAGGTTTTTCCATCCACTCTCGACGTTTTGCTTTGTTGCTTTGTTTGCCTCATTCTCATGCGCATAGCTAATTTATGAAAGTCATTGAATTAAGGGCTTATTTTATAATCCAGAGATAAGCAGCCATTAAATTAATTTATTGGATCATTAAACTACCTAAAGCTAGCGCAAATTACGACACAATTTCTCTAAAATACCTCCGCCTGGTCTGTTACTCTTTTATTAGATCAAACATCAGAAGGCAACTTTACAAAGCCATAAATCAAAATATCACTTTTATCAAAGAAGCGAGTGTAACGTTATGAATCAATGTCATTTTCCATAACTGGATCCGGCCTTCGTAAAGAATGATTTCAGTTCAAAACTACTTCTTTCATCTTTAGTTATACCTATTTCTGAACTGCAAGTTTACTAGAAGTTCCTTTAAGTTCGGCGAGTCTCGAATCCGATCAAATCAATTCGGGATGGGAAAAATAGACAAGCTGCTGGGTTCTCAACTTTACCTATTTTTACCTCCGAATAACTTTTCCCAGTTGGAAAATTAATTGATATAACTCTACTACCATATAATAATATTACTTTCTACTACCTTATAATAATATTATTTTCTTCTCGCCACTGAGTCTGCAAAGGTAATTTTGGGGCGACTTTCTCGCTTGCAACTGCACAATAACGTTTATGTAGACATTACCATTAGCGTTATTACAAGACTGTAGACAGGCAAAAACTAGTGAAATAAGTATGCCATTTCTGTTTCCGGTTCCTACTTTTATACATTTTTTTTTCACTCACCACAATGGCTGATAATTATTTTGATAGTTGATATTACTTTAGTCAAAACAAAGTGTAACCTAGTGAGTCGATTGAAATTTTCCAGATAGTAAGGAACTAATACCGAATATTGGTGCCGATTCTGTTGTACACAAACTAAACTAAATTTAAGTTCAGTGCATCTTTTTCTTTCTATTTCATTAAGAAAAGGACAGAAGATAAATTTTAGTTTAGTCCTGTCAAATTAATCAGCGCCTGACGTAAATTGACGTAATTTTAGCAGGCAAGTTTTTAAATCACGTATAAACTTGTATGGGCGCTGATTAATTTGACAGGACTAAACTAAAATTTATCTTCTCCGGACCAATATCAGTTTGGGTGCTCATAAAATCGGAAACACCGAGATTGGACTCACAGTTTCAATATAAAATAAAGGGAAAATTCGTTTCCATACGACGGGAAGGAACATTATTAAAACCCATTTCACGTAGAGAGCTCTCCCGTATTACAAAATGCGTGTCATCGGTCACCCACATTAGGGCCGTTCGACGTCTGTGATAGATACGTCGGTGTATCCAACGGGATAATAAAAAACCGCAGCGAGGAACCGTATCCACATTTTCTAGCTGTGGGAACCTCTGTGGGAAGGAAAGAAACCATAAAACAATATAAATGGGACGTGAGCACCGCTTCTCGACTAACTTTAGTCTGTCTGCGTTGTAAATTTGCGAAAGTCGTATGTCCTAACAAATTTTTGCTGACCTGGCATTTTAATGGAAGGTTCTCGTCGCTTGAACTGTTAGTGCGAGATAAGTAGGCTAGACCCGTGGGTAGAATACATTCACTTTCATTACATTCACACATAGTGAGTTTAATAACATTTTTCATCAAGGTTTTTATAAAATGCTTTTATCGAGGTAAGTTTATGCTTACAATAGGTTAAAAATGGCTAGTTGATTTAACATTGATATTTTAATAAAATATTAAAGTCAGGTAAGTATCAAAAGAGGGCAAACTAGAACAAAATACTGACAGATTCAGCGTCACCTTCAAAGTAATTTATGTAAAGTTCTATACATAGGAGTGTGTCGGCTACCTACCTACCTGCCTACCTACTGAGTGAACGTCGCCCCCCCCCGGCTCTCATTATTCAGTAGGCCTCTACTTTACTGCTGACTCCAGCTTCTAATTATTTCAGCATTCTTAGCGCTCTGTTCCTTTTGACAAATCTTTAAGAGGAGATTTGCTCCTGCGTAGCACCTCTAAAACGACTGTAATAAAATAACTCAGCTCACAAATAAACCTGAGTAAGACTTAAAGGTGATATTTTCAGGTCACATTGTACCTACTTTCGGTATTTTATTGTTAAAAATGTCAAACTACAAATATGCTCCGAGGTTTATTCGCTTACGAAAAGTTAGTTAAAGTTTGTGTTAATATTAACGTTAAATGTAAAAATACTTCTCTTGCTCTGGTGGCGACATAAAGGCTACATTTTTAAACCACAAACTTCGAGTAAAGCTATTTTGTCACTATTGAGTTACGTTTCAGTTTTTTTTTTGTTTTTACATAATATATCGGCTTCTACGTTCACGGGGAAGCCAAATAAAAAAATAAAAATAACAACAATTACAACTTTCATATATCAACAGTCTCAACAAACCCCATAACTAAAGAGAATAACAACGTTTTGAAGTAACCAAAAGACGGAGAGAATCTGGATCGTTAAAGAAGGTATGAAGGCATTTTTTTGGGCCGACAATATTACTTTTTGAGATATTAACAGCCGAGTAATTTCGTACAAAAACATTATTTACAGCTATGATTTACAGGAAAACTCAATTTAAACTACAAGCAAATCCATCTTCTACCAAGGGAACATCCTCCAAATTAAGCCGCATATTTATACAAAATTATACAGTGAAAAAATATAATGCAAATTCACTGAAGTTAATCAAAAGCGGAACGTGTGGAAAGTGAGCCGTCTTCATAATAATCGTTTGTCACCAGAATGGCAATAAAGCCCCGTAAGTCACCCCCACGCCTCCCAACTCTCCCCTCACCTCTCACCCCTTGTAGTCTTCACACCCTTTGCTTTTCAACGGATTTGTAAACCGATTGTTCCCAGAGTACCTACACAAATATTATAAGGGGCTTCTGAACTAATACACTCAGAAAATTTGCCTTTTGTCTGAAATCTAAAGGTAAACCAAACAGCTTACGTCGTTGCTGTGAGACGTAATGAGCTATTATCGTCTCATTTCTGTAGCTACTTATCCTATTTTAGCAATCAGGAAATACCCACTAAATTTAAATGGACATACTCGTATGTCAAAAAGAACCAAGAAGCCGACCCCAACATTGTTGGGAAAAGGCTAGGCAGATGATGATGATGTCAAAAAAGAACGTAGATATGTAGTGTGAGCATACTGTGTTGGTACTAATTAATGAAATTATAAAGGTGGCAAAATTAAAAGGCACTTTTGAACCGTTGAAGAGTCGGTCAGTTAGTCAGAAAGTAGAAGCTAGTTGCCCATTCCGAAACGTAGATCTCTATGGAGAAGAACGGGCAAGAAACTCCAAGGACACTCTTTTAAATATAGATAGGTATTATAAAATCTTAGGTACATAATTATTGTTGCTTCTATATGTGAGAACAATGTAAAAAGATAATCAAAAACAATTCAAATCTTCCAACTTCGAACTTTATAAGTACTGTATTTGAAACATTTTAACACTTCAACAGCGAATTAATATGAACTATAAAGATACTGTACATAATTATTCTGATAAGTTCCTATGTATAATGAGTGCCACCCTTATGTAGGTAATCTTAAGATAATGGTTTAGCCTTTCTGAATGCGGGCGTAAACTACAAATTATGCAGAATAAGCAGCCTTAAGTCATTAAGGGGCACATAGCATAGGAGTTCACATGTCACTAGAAATAATAAAATAAATATCTTACCTTATTCTTGCTCTAGACTAAATGTAAAATCTTCTGACTAGATTAAATGTAACTTAGTAAGAATTACTAAAAGTTTCGTCTTAGATTTTAGTCTCGTTTTTAATTTTGACGGAAACTGGAATTGATCTGTTTCACTTAATATTCAGATTAACTTAATTAGATTAACAAAAAACTTCGCCAAGAATTTAACGACTTTCAATTTCGAAACAACGTCAAATATTAAGATAGTCAAGTTCTAAAACTTAACCTATTAAATGGAAGATACCTAATCGCTTTTATTGATTATAATGAATAGATAAAATATTTTTCAATGTATTGGCAATTACATTAAATTATTGCTTTATATCATCATGCATTCAAAGCAAGAACGATTTCATATCAGCGTCCATTCCATTTTATCATTCTGATCTATTTGATCGACATACAAGAACTATCTTGTATGTCTCACTTTGAGAACAGTACATTCAATTAAACGTTGCGTGAGAGTGTTTATACATGAGAGATAGGTCTAGACCCAATCACGAATCCACGATACAAAAGAAATGTCTATTGCAGAGTAAAACTTTCTTTAAGTTGTAAACACGTGTTGCTAGATGTACTGTATATGAATGTTATTGAAATAACTATCCCATTTTACTATGCATACCTAACTGATATCCATAATCAATATACTGACCAGCCGCCAACCTAAACGATGTGCTCAATTGGATGTCAATATCATGCACGGGGCCAAAAAACGTTCAACATAGTTCACAAAGGACTTGATCGACTGATGGTAACACGACATGTCGCCATGTGTGCCGAATCGTAGTTTTTGTTAAACTTTCGATAGATTTTGCATTAACTTCGGGCTCGTTTTAATTTCACGGTTGAGTGCACTGATTTATTCGAATGTCCCAAAAAGCTAAACTTTGCCAACTTTTGATCAGTGATCATGGCGTGTGATTTATCCCAGCAGCAGAGATATATTCACCGGCGCTTCAAGCTCGCCCACCAAACTCAGCAAAAAATGACACTATTATGACTTATGCGAAAATTGTTCAACGAAATTCTGCAGTCACAGCAAATGCTGGTATTTTATGAAAAATCTTTTTGAAACAAAACTGCGAGAGAGCAAGTAATGAACATTTTTCAACACATAGGTATTTACTTGCAAAAGAGGAGAGGTTTGTGGTTCAAAGTCATCATCTGCCTAGCCTTTCCAGGGGTCGGCTTCCAGTCTAACCGGATGCAGCTGAATACCAGTATTTTACATGGAGCGACTGCCTATCTGACCTCCACAACCCAGTAACTGGGTAATACGATACCCCTTGGTTAGACTGGTTGTCAGACTTTCGTGCTTCTGACGACTCGTAACGACTGTCAAAGATCCACAAATGACAGCAAAACAGCAGCAGCAGTGATGATGTTTGTGGTTCAAAGTAGAGAGTAATAAATAAATAGGTACTTACAATGTAAGTGCCCACAAAGCGATCGAATAAAAGTGGGTTACCTACCTAAACAAAAAACAAAGAACGAGGAGAAAAACATAGTGTTAGTGTCGACGAGCTCCGGGACAGGGTCCACTGTCCGCCGGACGCCACAGTCAGGCCCATGATTAATTACCCAAGAGATTTATGACACGGGAAACCGATTATTCGTGTCGATAACAATACACAGACCCCTTCGAATATATACCTATAGACAGAAGAATAGTTTCTCTCAAACCAGATAACATTGTTATAGATTTTCATAGACGCCATTCAAAGTATCTCAGACCTACAAATCATTTTTATATCACAAGAATATTAAACGTAAAAGTTATAGAAAATTATAGGTAAAACGTTTCTAATATATCAAGAGGATCGAGCTATCAGTTGTAAATTACTGTTACACGATTAGAAATTGAAAATATTCAATTCTCTTGGGACGAAGTATAGTTTTTTCAAATCATCGAAGTCTGTCGATCATAATCATTCATATATACCGCGTTGTGTAACTCCCTGATGAATATTGACAAACACAAAAACGAATTCCATTAAATTTAAACTTTAAATCATCTTGATAACAATCGATTTTATGAAATTCTTTGGGGAGGAGGAGATAAATGAAATTTGTTACAAAAGTTCCATTGGATAGCTCTCGGTTACGTTATTAAATTTATGCCATCAAGTGGCATTCAGAGAATGGGCATTTAACTTAGATTTTCAATCGTGGAATTCAATAACGCTTGAATGTCTAAGCACCAACCTATCCTAACAGGAATTTAGTACCTCGAGTGCACTATTGTTAGACCAACGTTTAAAATAACAGTAGCCTGATCGGACTTGATCTTCTTCAAATTTTTAGTAGAATATGATGGTCCATGGACTCTCTTATCTGTCTAAAATAATGTTTTTGGTGTTTTTATATGTATCTAAACTATTTTCTTTTCCAACGACAAAATTGTTTTTCTTCGTATCTTAAATAGTCATAACACGTGGGAGTCATTTTGCTTTCAAATAATTTCAAAGCCAAAACCTTTCAGAAAGTTTAAGTTTAGAATTTAATGCATTCAAGGACACTGAACGAGACACAATAGAAGTTTTATTGGTATAACATCTATGGGCTTTTAGTGTCCCTCAAAATGTTAAAGTTACAAGTTGCTAAGCTTTATACGGCTTATTCCACTTTTCCCCCCTGAGAGAATCCCCCTCAGGGGGGAAAACTGGACCCTAATGTAAAAAGAATCCAGAAAGTCCCCTTTTCATTTTGAGTTATTCCACTTTTCCCCCCTGAGAGAATCTGCCTCAAGGGGGAAAACTGGACCCTAATGTAAAAAAAATCCAGAAAGTCCTATACACTAATGTTTACTAACAATAGGCGCTCCCGTTATCTTGCAATAGTATAGAGTCCACACATGCTAAAAAAAAAACAAAAAAAAAAGTAAGTATTGAAATATTCACAAAACTATTAAATTGATACGTAAAAGAAACACTCTGTACACGCACACTTGGATTTCAACTTATAAAGACAAGTGTGACAAGTGTGCGTGTTTTTTTCCGTATCATTATAATATATAATTTAATTTCTTCTTGCCTGTATTTATATGTGTGTGCATAAATGGTAATAATAAATACATACGGTGCCTGTCAGTCACACTGAAGGGGACTGGACTCGGGAAGTCGAGCGAGCCTGCGATCCTATACCAGAAATGGGGGCTATTACCATCTGCCCCCAAGATGTAGCTCGTGCAGTCCGCCCGTTACCTAACTGGAAGTCTCCAGGGCCGGACGGGCTGCACAACTTCTCGATAAAATGGTTCATAGGGTCGCACGCTCGCTTAGCGGCTCAGTACCAGACTGCATTGGACTCTGGTTTGCTACCCCAGTTCTTAACTACAGGAGTTACCCACCTGCTCCACAAATCCGGTAGCACCGCGGAACCCAAAAATTATAGGCCGATCACATGTTTACCGACGGTCTATAAAGTTCTTACATCCATTTTGAGAGTTAAAATTAACAAACATATCGACACGAACTCCATCATGTCTGCCTCTCAAAATGGATGTAGGAATGGGTCCCGCGGTACTAAGGAGCTACTCCTCATTGATATGGCCATTAGCCAACAGGTTCGTCGTTCCCGAAAGGATCTGTCGACATGTTGGATAGATTATAAGAAGGCCTATGACTCGGTGCCACATACATGGCTCATGAGGGTGCTGGAGTTGTATAAAGTAGATGCATCTCTGCGCACCTTCCTGATGGCGTGTATGGGGCAATGGAGGACAGTCCTTCGCTATCCAGGATGTCGAAATATCCAGAGGAATAGTGAGCCGATAAGGATCGAGCGAGGCATATTTCAGGGCGATAGTCTGAGTCCACTTTGGTTCTGCTTGGCCCTGAATCCTCTAAGCACACTGCTGGAGGACTCAGGTCTAGGCTATCGGCTGAGGAGAGGTGGACAGGTTATATCTCACCTCCTCTACATGGATGACCTAAAACTCTTTGCCCCCAACAATTTACAACTGATGGAGCTACTAAAAGTAACTGAAACTTTCAGTAGAGCCATCAGGATGGAATTTGGTGTGGACAAATGTGCGGTCATGCATGTAAAGCGAGGGGAGATTGTGGAATCCGTGGGCACCCAACTCTCGGATTCCATATACCTAAGAGCCCTCTCCGCATCCGAAACCTATAAGTATTTGGGTATGTCGGAAGCGTTAGGCATCAATGTAACTGACATGAAGCAATCGTTGAAGGAGCGCTTCTTTGAACGCCTGAAGAAAGTATTTAATAGTCTTTTATCAGGCGGGAACAAGGTGCGCGCCTTCAACGGTTGGGTCATGCCGGTTTTGATGTACTCCTTCGGCATACTCAAATGGACTCAGACCGAACTTGACGCCCTGGATAGGAGGGTCCGTACGCTGCTGACTGCATACCGAATGCATCACCCACGGTCATCGGTAATGAGACTGTATATCCCGCGAAAGTGTGGAGGTCGAGGCTTTTTAAACGCTAAGACCCTCCACAATCGGGAGATATGCAGTCTCAGGGAATATTTCCTAGAAGCCGACGTGGGAATGCATCGAGATGTGGTCGCGGTGGACAAGGGCCTCACCCCGCTCTCCTTGGCGAAAGAGAACTGGCGCAAGCCTGTAGTGCTTGACACTAACGATCGCAGGGAGGTATGGCAGAGTAAAGAGCTTCACGGACGCTTTTTCCGGGCCCTGCATGGACCCGATGTAGATTTACTAGCGTCCGTAGCCTGGCTGCGTTTCGGTGACCTCTTTGGGGAAACCGAAGGTTTTGTCTGTGCAATTATGGACGAAGTTATCATGACGAACAATTACCGGAGATTTATTGTGAAGGACGGCACGGTTGACATCTGTCGGGCATGCCACCGACCGGGAGAATCAATCCGTCACATTATCTCCGGATGTTCTCATCTAGCTAACGGAGAGTACTTGCATAGACACAACCTTGTAGCCAGGATTATCCATCAGCAACTTGCTCTGAAATACAGCCTAGTGGAATCGGAAGTGCCGTACTACAGGTACGTGCCCGACCCAGTTCTCGAAAATGGAAATATCACATTGTACTGGGATCGATCCATCATCACTGACAGGACTATTGTTGCCAATAAGCCTGATATAGTGGTGGTGGATCGAACAGAGCGGCGCGCAATGATCATTGACATAACAGTCCCGCATGACGGGAACCTCGTGAAGGCCGAGAAAGATAAACAAATCAAGTATCTTGACTTGGCTCACGAGGTTGTCGACATGTGGGATGTGGACTCTGCGATCATTGTGCCGATAGTCGTATCAGCCAATGGCTTAATTGCCAAGAGCCTCGACCAACACCTAAGGAGGCTCTCGTTGGGCAGCTGGATTAAGGGCTTGATTCAGAAAGCTGTACTCCTGGACACGGCTCGCATCGTTAGGAGGTTCCTCTCTCTGGAGCCCTGACCGCCGGTAGCTTGGACCCTGTTCCCGATACCGGTGGGCTACAATTTTTTATATTTTTAAATGTTTTATATAATTTTTTAGTCTAATATTTAAAAATATAATTTATAAGTATTAAAAATGAAATAAAGAAATAAATACATAAAATATATTTTGTGAATATCTTATTTAAAAAAAATACTTTTTTTAGTGGTATTTTTTTTTGTATGTATGAATTCTCTACTATTGCAGGTTAACGGGAACACCAGAAACTTACTGTTTAATTAAACAGGTAAAACCGAAAATAACTATAAATAAAATACGATTTCAATTTCCCGATACGAATGAATAAATTATTCCTTCATACAGATAATGGAAATAGGTAAGCTTATTAGGGTTGTCAATAGCGTCCGATGGGATTAACAAAAACCGATCAGTGGTTCCGGATCGAAGGTGCGGTTCCTGAGAAATATCGCGACGGTAATCCGTGAGTGAATCCTGTTTTATGAGCACAGATTTTCGACATGTCTCCTTTTATGCTCCGTAAAACTTTTATCCTTCCTTTATGTACCTACGGATTCCGGCCTTTGTAACTCGTACGTATTATGTACGTTTTTATATCGAACAAAAGATATTCATAAGATCGCCCAAGTTTCAGGCATTTTGGTGATCGTTTTCAATAACACCAAATTCTAGTGAGCAGCTGTAATTCTTTTTTATGGTTATGCATCTGTTTACATCGATTTTCCTCATAGAAAAAACATGTTGGGAGTGTTAGAAAGATGTTAAAGTTCTAGACCCGAAGACCAAGTTAGCAGACAAAAACAACACCATGTAAACTTTACAGTGATTAGGTACATTTGATGTTATGTTACAGCAGGTAGGTAAAATAGGTATGTTACAAAGACTATTTTTATTTTAGACTCGAATAACCAGATATAAACCCAGCCAAGTGCGAGGGCTTTACTTCTCATCCCGTAGCCAACAAAGCAAGATCCTTTCTCTATTAAAATGCTTTGTACCAAGTGGTGTAAAATCAACAACGAGTGCAAGAATCCGACCGCGCTGTCCTGTGGTAAAGGGGTATAAATTTAGGTATTTTATGCAATTCATTCTTTTTCTGAAATAGAGGATAAACTTTGAATGTAGGTAATGTACACAAGAATACTAAAAGGGTAAAAATACATAGGTAAATACACAAACTAACTCCTTTAGTCTGGTCCTGTTTAGCTGTTTAGTATGTTATTAAGTTCAAAGGCAAAGGTGTTATTAGGCCCAATGAAATACCTATGGTAAAATACCTTTGCTTCCATTTGATTGTCATTCGTAAAACAACATTCAAGCAGTATGATTATGTACACATCAATGACCAACTATGGTCGGACAAAAAAGTACAAGTCAATCGATAACAAAAGAAGAAGAATCTCCAATCAATGAAGCTAATTTATTTAGTTCCAGTAGCCATTGCAATTAGTTCGCCCCAAAACCAGCTTTCATAGGAAACTCCGGTAAGTATCCTACATTACCGCAACCGCAAACCGGAGCCAACGTAAACCGGACCTGTAAACACGTCTCGATACAGCGCGGCCGCTTCATTAAGTAGCGGACGTGGAGGGAACGTTGCATAGACAAATTTGAATAGCACTGGAGTATTGTGGCCAAATTATCATCTACATTGTAAACGTTACTACTATACAGATGACAATATGACGATAAAAACTTCATATACCTGATGACGTTTCCAGTCTGCATATAAATATTCACTATAGCTAGTCAAAGATTAGCAAATATCATAGTCGACATCACTATAACCAGCACGCGTAGCATGGCGCTTTCTATCTCTACGAAGAATAGACATAGCTTTTTCTATACAAAGTGACAGTTCGTTTCTTCATTTTTGACACCCACCGTAGAAATCTTTCTACAATCATTTCTAACGATCTTTGTCTAGGTCTTTTTATATGTAGACTTTTTCGGAAGAAAGTTTTCTATCCTTACTGTCAAAATCAAACTGACAACCGATAAATCCTATGACAAAACAAAGAATTCTGAGTCGAATTATGTAAAAGAGTGAATTTCGTAAAAAGTGCAGTGTCTACTGTCTATAGGAAACGTCATTTTTGTCTACTCTTCCGTCGACAAAACGGTGCTCATGCTACGCCTGCAGTAAGTTAAAAAAAAAAACACTTTTTTAATTTCGATGTTACGATTTATTTATTAGGTTATTACGATTTAACGATTCAGGTATTGTCAGTGTTTTCTTTTATTGCCCTATTTTCGTCTCTTCACTATGTGGCCACGGTACCACGGGCCAATCTGATTGGGTTTGCAATTATTGCCTTCGGCAAACTAAACGCGGGTAACGAGGGGTGCGTGTGGTGAAGGGACCCCAAGAGTTGGGTACAGGGTATGTTGAAACATGAGACATCAGACCAGCGCTAACAGTATCTGCCGGGGGTGGTGAACGTCACCTAACCGACGTGGATGAAAGTTTCAGTACCTAGGAATGACTGAACGTGTATAAAATCAATGTTCGGTTTTATAATTTCTAACGTGACGAGACATGGATGCACCCGGAGAGATGGGCAAGAATCGTCACTCACTGGACGCCTGAAGGAGGACATCGCCGTCGAGGTAGACCGCGGCGAAGGTGGTGTGACGATCTATGTAATCATGTTTGCGGGGCCAACATGGCCAGAAATCGTACCCAATACAGGATTTGGAAGGAAAAAGGGGAGGTCTTTGCCCAGCAGTGGGACAAATTATAGGTTACAAAAAAAAAGTGACGATATTATCGTAGACGTCGACGTCCGCCTCAAAAAATGTATAGAAATACGTTCACGCTATAACTTTAGCAGAGGGTCTCTACAGGGTGTTACTGTAAACACCGTTATCCTTGAAACCAGTGGTTTGGTTTCATTTATAGAATGTTAAATAAATGTAAAAAAACAACTTTTTTTTAAAGAAAATCTACATTTATCCACAAGAATATTTCACCCTATACGCAAGGGCAACGAACTTGCATCTCAACACGGCGGGCGGCGGTTGGCGGGGGCGGGCGGGGCGCGCGGGGGGCGCGGGGCTTACATGACCAGTCGTCAGCTGTTTTGCAGCTCTCTCGAGCGCGTATCCACGAGTATCGGCACAGTGACGGATATTTACTTTTTAAAATCTTTTAATGAAAATAAGGTTCTTTTTTTGTTGTTACTGTCATTTATTTTTATATTTAAGTCAACTACCCATGGTTTGAGTGACAACGGTGTTTACCCTTGCATACTGTATATATTTACTGTAATTTTTACGTTATCGTGATGCCCTGACGTGGATTTCCACGATAATGTCGTCACGTTCGAAATTATAATATCGCACAATCCACGTAATCCCTTAAAATTTTTACTTACACTAATTGTTTTCAACTTTCACTCCTGCATTTTTTTATTTCGTCTTTTCACCGTTTTCTAGGTCATTCTTAAGTTCGAGTTGCCAGTCAGATTTACGTTTTTTATTGAAAGTCAAAACAAATCATTTCAATCTACTAAAAATAGTAGCAACGTGGCTTATAGCAAGCTATTTCATTACGTACAAACAAATTGATTTGCACTGCAATCTGTTGGCTTCGAACCGTTTTACTGACGTTTGTGTAAATTACAAAAGGCAGTATTATAAACGAACTATACGAATGCGAACCGAAGAGCGATTTAATTCTGCAATTCAGATTGTAATTTCCGATGTTTAATGTGTTTTTTAAATGTAGGTATAGATTTTTGTCGGATAATTTGTTGCACTGAATATTAATGGTTCTCTAATTTAAAGCGCATTAACAGATTATAAATTCAAGTGAGGTATTCAGACCACTGCAGTTCTCCAAAATTATCTAACACATACATTCACAACCACAGATACGGTAACTATTCTAAAAGCGTTATTCTGTTTATCTCCGGGTGTCTACAGGGTATTCTAAACTCCTTTAACAATCAGACTACAGACGCCTAACCGATTAACTAAATTTTTAACAGGCATCCACATTTAGACCAAAAGGAAACAGCATGCATAGGAATTTACATGTAGGTTGTATCCGACATTATAAAACTAAGCACACTTTCCAAAGTCAAGTCTTACAGTTTTACAGAAAACGTTGAAAAAAAAAACAATTTCTAAACTTGATCATTTTGTTTAATATTCCAAAAAGATCCTTAATGAAGAGTTGCTGAAAGAAAGAAACATCTTGAAAAGAAAATTAATTTCCTTCTAAAATATTTTTATTGACATCGCCGAGGCGCCGTAAAAAACATTCAGTTTACTGTAACTAATTAAGAAAAGTTTAATAACATGGCGTTAACAATGTTAGTAATATTATTACAAATATACATTGTATTGTCAATTCGACAACTCGCGTCCCGGTCAAAGACCTCGAAAGATACTCATCCTTATTTTTGTATCTCATTTTGGCCTGAATATGTCAGATACTACGTCCCTTCATCTCACTTGATTTAAGTAATTCTCGTACCCTTTTAATAACAGACCTCCGCGATTTAATACGATCCTAAATTGTTTTATAAATGTCAGTTAAAAGTTTAAGTTAGTAAAGGATTACGCTATATGACATACGATTATTACTCCTTTGTCGTATGAAAGGTATATATAGTAGGTACTCAATTTCCATCAGATGCCGAACTTTCTCATATAAAATCTACAAGTCAGTCACAAGTATTTGTACTAGCGCGCGACAAATATGGCGTAACCTACGGAAATATTCCCAACTATGTCACCATTAACATCGCTAGAGGTGAGGAAAGGTCTGATACATGTACTGAATATATTTAAAGCATTGTCACAGTTAATGGCATGTCATTAGGTGTAAGTGCCGTACCGTGTATCCACACTACTCTGAATGAATGGTCAAATGCGACACACGGCACGAAAAAGGGGATTTTCCGATTCTTATTTTTAGTCGACCTTGCTTTATGACGGGGCTGAGGAAAATCCAGTTTAAAATGTGGACTTGGAATCGTTGCAGTGTAAAACCGAAATTTAAATAAATATCAATTGTTTTTTTTTTTTCATTTTCTAGGCTGCGTCAGTCCTTCCTTTTGCGTTATATTACCATCTTCGAACCGTACCCTAATAACAACAAACTACAAAAATCTAGTTTGCCTAAGGGTTGCGTAGGTCGTGCGAAGGTCAGACGGAATTCATTCTGGACAAAAGCGATTGGAAAAGAAAATTGAATAAGAATGTAACGAAAAAGAAAAAAGAAAATAATCCTGCCCAGTTTAAAAACAAGCATAAAGCGGTTTAGAATAATTTGACAGCTGAAAATATAACAACACTTAAGTAGCATATCGTAATGAAATGCATAGCGTGCAACGTACTATCTTTAACAAAACTTACCGTGAAAAGAAACTACGAAAACGAAACGTTTCTACGGTGATACACGCAAACGTAAAACACAGATTACAACAGCCATTCCAAGTTAATCGCTAAAACGCTGTTAGTTCGTTAAACTGCTAATCGCCCCACAAAATTAGGTAACATAATAAATGTCTCTGGTAATTGCACGCGTTAGCCGGATCGCCTCGAACTGGTCGCCAGTACTGTTGTAGAATATATTAGAATGTAGAACCTTTACAATTATTAAACTAAAATGGTGTTTTAGCAACTTTGTCCCTCGTGATCGTGAGTCGATGGGAAGTGGCGCTGAAATATAATAATGACCAAAAAATAATAAACGCTGCATTGCACTGTAGACTTTCATTTGATGAGACGATCTGTATGAATTAAAAAAGAAACCGCGCACGAACGGTTCCGTACCATTACCTATAAAAACGGCAAAAGAATCACGTTTGTTGTGTGGTAACCCCCTTAAATATTTATTTTATTTTGATTTTTAGTATTTTTAATATTTATTGTTATAGCGGTCACAGAAATACATCACCTGGGAAAATTTCAACTGTCTAACTATCACGGTTCATGAGATACAGCCTGGTGACAGACGGACAGACAGACAGATGGATAGACAGACAGTCGGACGGACAGTGAAAGCTTAATAATTGGGCCCCGTTTTACCCTTTAGGTACGTAACCCTAAAAACCATCACTGTGAAATTAGAACTTTCAATAAGATCGTTTTAGCCTGAAACACCGTGTTGGCAATCGTACCAAATGCGTCTACCTATTAGTAACGGTATAATATTTAATACAAATAACAATCTCATTAAACTTCATTCTTTCAATAACAAAACATCGTGACATAGTTTTCCTTTTCAGATGTCCAAATCAGGAAATATTATTCCATAGCCGTCGCCCTCAAGGAAATGGGCGTCATTTGTATCGAACTAAAAATAACAGCAGACGCGTCAATACGATTCGATGCCAATATTTTATCAATGTCGTCAAAGAAATAGCGTGATAATCGAGCAGATGATGTCGCGACGGAGTGCTTTCGACTATTATGTGAACCGCTGCTGCATTAGGCAAGCAGTGGAGTGTGTGCGGACTATTATTAAGGCTTGCGCGTGAGGTCATTGCTCTCTTGACGAACTGGTTTTCTTTAGGTACCTACCTACTTGAATTTTCTTGTGATTGATAAAGGTTTTACTTACGTTTATGCTTTGAGATTGAGTAACTAAATGTCAATCTCAACCTACCCGTCACAGCTGAATACAGGCCGGTTCTCTTTCGTCATCCACGTTTTATAGAAATGACGTCATGTCCAACCACTTATCAAGTCCATAATAACCCGCTACGCTCATTTCTCCACGCGACAGATATTAATCGACAAATTGAATTGCCTTGACAGAATAACGTCCAGCAAAAATATTGAATCACCGATGCAACTGCTGAATCGCAAATTGTTTATGGTAATGTTCAGTGCTACGATACGTGAAATATTCAGGTTTTATTAGCGGCCGCCGGCGAAGCCGAATGTTCGGTAATGACGCAGGATGACGCTATTACTCCTCTGATCGGTACGCGAACGCGAACGCGAAACGCGAATGCAGCGACGAAAAACATCGTCGTTATAAACTTCATATCTCTGTACGTGAATGAGGTCAACAATTTTATGGTAATGTAGCTAGATATATAATATATGCGCGTGCTCGATGCTGTTTTTCAAGTTGTTTTCGATATATTTTGCTTACAGCATCATATTTTTATGATCCCGAAGCTAGAATGGAATAGGATGCATCATTAGGTTGATTGTTCTCACACAAGGTGTTTTTTGACAAAAAGTTTTGCTAGCTACTTGTCAGGGACTGCTTTTGAGTTTATGCTCATTAGCAAGCGGACTGTTTGTAATGCAACATGTTTCAGAATACGGTGGTGTGTTAATATTGGACTCTGCTATGTAATTTCCATCACCTTCAGAAATATTTTCATAGATTAAAAAAAAATACATTATTTTGTAACTCTCGACAGCTTTTGCGTATCATTTTACAGCATAATTACCATAAAATTATATAAATTTAGATCGTTTTATATTTAAACTAGCTTCCGCCCGTGGCTTCGCCCGCGTGGTATGTCGAGAAAAAGTAGCCTATGTCCTTCCCCGGGATGCCATCTATCATTTAGGCGTGAAAAGGTAACATACAGACAGACAGACAGATAGACAGACAGACAGAGTTACTTTCGCTTTTATAATATTAGTATAGAGAGGCAATGTAACTTCATACTGTTTGTATGTACCCACATACAAACAGTATGAAGTCACATTGCCTACAACCTTCAATATTAACAAGTTAATGAAAAGAAGCTTGAACCGAAATCACAGCACTTACACTCACATATTATACCGACGGATTATCCGGGTCAAAATGCCAAACATAGGAAAACCGTGGCTCCACCTTAAATAAGTCTTCACTCTGTAGGTCGTAGGTAATGGTGCGT
Organism: Lithophane socia; assembly: GCA_947522985.1. NCBI lineage: Eukaryota > Metazoa > Arthropoda > Insecta > Lepidoptera > Noctuidae > Lithophane > Lithophane socia. Next base: position 9,014,121 of record OX383267.1, read on the forward strand.
AAATACAAACACTTCTCAGCCGGAAATTGAACCCAACACCCACATGTATAACTAGCTAGTGCTTTGAGTTACTCTATATCTATACGTACCTACATACCCACTTATATCTTGGCATTGAGTGGTTGTGAATGTGTGATACACATTTAGAGTGAGAAGTGAGAATTACGAAAGAAATTGCCTGATCTTTTTTCGTGCTGAAAGACGTCGATTGAATGTTAAAAATGGTGTTCACCAAAACTTCCTTTTCACAAACTATTTATGGAAGTTTTGGTGAACACCATTTTCAAGAAAGTGTGTTAGATATTTTACAATGAACAACTACTGAACATTTTGGAAAATTACTTGAAAATAATATTCCTTCCATATCATTTTATTTAAAAAGCATGATCATCATCATTTCAGCTGAAAGACATCCACTGCTGGACCCTTCCCTCGAGAGTCGCCACAACAACCGGTTCTGTGCTTCTCGCATCCAACGGATTCCTGCGGCCTTCACAAGGTCTACTACGTACTGAGAGTCTACTAAGAACTGCCATGATGCAAGCATGATAATTAGATTAAATTCGAATATTTGCGGTGCCTAGTCTTGAGTGTTTAGTGTTACTCAATTATTAGTTACAAGCTCATTAAACTCCAAAGAGTTTTTATTTGTAAGCAGAGTAACATGCAATTCAAGAACACAAAAGCAAACAACTTACTAAGAAAAGTTGAAAAGTTGTAACCAACCACCAATTTGGTAATTATTGCTTGACAGTTTTTCGAAACTCAACGTTATTAGCACAAGTATTGGAAAATCTTATCTTCCGCAAACATATTACGTACATAATTTAAAAATCTTATCTATACTGGCTTATTTATGGCATGAGCATAAAGCTTCTCGATTAGGTACATGGATTTTTATGACTCGATTAAATCGTAAAGCGCACATACGGTAATTCTACATCAGCACCATTCGTATCGAGACTGCACTGCCTTGCTTCGAACCTCGTCTCGGTAATCGTTTGAACATCGTATCTCATTCGTAACTGTATCAAAGCTATAAACTCACACATATATGCGGTTGAGATGAAATGATTTGTTACAAAACGATCTAAAGTATTTCATGTGTATGTTTGTTTAGTTATATATTTTGACTGACACAGCTAGATTTGTCCTTGTATTTTAAATCATCATTATCTTGGCCTTATCCCAATTTATTTGGGGACGGCGCAAATGTCGTATTTTAAATCCGCTTAAAAATCTCTAGCTGGATTTCTTTTTTCAGTTGATCTTCTGCAGTATTCCCTGTTAAAAGTCAACCGATATACTACCAAATTAAGAATCCACTCCTCTTGTAAAGTCGGTTAAGTGTATCGTATCAGCTTATGACGCAATTGGCAGGTGCCTCGCGTCCTTCTATATTTATCAGCATCAACAACACGTTATGTGGAAGGTGGTACGTCTATAGCATCATATCTCTTGCCTTTCTCCGTCAAAGTTTACCGCATTAAAATCCTTTTATGTCGCTGAGATTCTAGACAAGTATTTTACTGAGAACTTCCTTTTTTCTTTAAAATATAGAACTGAATAGTTCATCAACAAATTGGAGTTGTAATAGTAGTAGGAACTATAACTATACGTTTACTTTTAGAGGATAAGGGTAGTCAACCGGCCACAAATCCAGACTCCGGGCTGCTACTGAGAAATTCCTGATAGAAATAGCCAATAAAACTTTGCCCGACCTGGGAATCGAGCCCAAGTCATCTCATGCTCAGCAGTAGCACTACCGATCACTAGACCAACAGTCAATAGGCCCTATTACATGGGACTTAAACATAACTGGCTAAATGTGGGAGTTACTTTATGTGCATCTCTGCCTTTAGCTCTTCAGGGATTACAGGCGTGGTGATAAGGGTTGCTTTAAGTATTTTTTTTAAATCACAGCGTGAAAATTGCTTCTCACTATTTCATTTCCAAAACATTGCATTATTTTTACATAAAATGAATCTAAAATTCACGTTTTATTGTGACCAACAAATCATACAGACACAACACTGTAATAATTGATAAACCGATTAAAGTGATAGATCGATTAAAGTATCGATACCGACAATCCTGCCGCACTGTCGCTATGTAGGATGTAGACTTGGCTATCATTGCGTCGATAATCGTTACGGGCAATGGCCTAATAGCTGAGAGCTTCGATAAACACGTCAAGAGGCTCTCGTTAGACGGCTGGGCTATGATCTGATAAAGACAAGTGCTCTTCGACACAGCCTCTAAATATAGGACAATATATGTCTTTATGTTTTAATACTAGAGTCTGAAAACCATGCGGGAGGCAACTCTATAATTTATAAGTTTTTGATTAGTGCAGAAAGATGAACAGACTTGTATTTTGTATATTAGTGGAAAATATTCTTTCATACATTCTCATGCCGGTGTCGGCACTGACACTGAGACACTAACACTGACAAGTGAGGATGCGTTCATAGAGAATGTATGAAAGAATGTTTTGCACTGTGCCTGTACTGTGCCGGAACTGTGTCGGAACTGTGGCTTCACTGATAATGTGTGAATCGACCTTAAAAAATAGACTACTTTCTAACCGAGTGCGTGTAGTAAATCTCCAAGAGTGAGAGTTAAACCGCAGACAACGACTTGTTAAAAGAAAATTAATCCAAGTTAAATCGACCATTAAGAGAAATCAATTATATTGCTCGTAAAAGTCTACTACTGCATGTGGGCCACTTTATGTCCCACAACAAATAAAGCTGATAGTAAATGAGGAACCGAACTCATTACAGAGACATTAAAGCAAACTTTCGATTGAGGGTGGCGTAGACAAGACAAAGTAATGATTAAGCCGGAAATAGAATCCTGCTAGCAGTCAGGATTAATTACCCCAGGCAGAAAGAAACTAGGGAAAGTTTACACAAACTTGATGGAAAAGTAATTAATGAATATCTGCTAAACGTTGTAAAAATGTTAAGTTTTTCTTTGGAGTAAAATTACACAAAACTTCACAGCTTTCCTTATTAAGTAGTTCAGTACTATGAAGAGACTACTGTACTCTGATGGCATCAAAATAACAATAAATAAATCAAAGGCAACAGAAACACTTTACAGTTCTATTCAGGCATGAAAGCAAAGAAAAAATATCAAAAACGAAAATCTAATGCGCCGCAGCAAATTCAGTCTCAAACAACTATTTATAGGACGGGACTTACACAATAACCGCATCAGAACCACAAAAGGGACGCGAGTTAAGCTTAAAAACGAAACATTTTGCACGGAACGGATAAAGATCTCGCCTCGTAAAAACTAAGTAAATACAACGAAGCTCTTGAGTTGAGTGTACAGTGCATAAATTGCCCCCTATCTGACCATCGCCTGACCCTTAATGGCCACAAGGTGGGACATGATCGTTATCGTGAAAATGGGAATTCTGGTCGCCAGCTACTTTGTCGATACAAAGAAATTTTGTCGCTCGTTTGCTCGCAACTAATGTTACCAAACTCGCCGACTAGTGTTCCTGATAAAACGAACAAGAGTGATTTATTGTGTTGACATTACAAGATTTTTTATGTTGTTGTTATGAGGTGTGTCTGATTGGAATATTTTCTTATTTCCTTGGCAATATCCTTGTATTATGAACGAGTATATGTCAAACAAAGCCCTGCGTTGTATTTATGACTGTGATTTGATTAGTTTCTTTTGTTTTATCATCTGCATGAATTGGTTTTATTTGTTTGTGGTCGTTAGCCAAACCGGGAGAATTTCAATTCGGACGGTTTGTTTTTTGTTCCCAACGCAAAGAACGCATCCCGACCTTGATGTTGTTTTAAGGAAAATATTTGTAGTGGATCACAATTTTATGGCATAAACAAATAAACTCGTCTAAGCAATATAAACCAATTTCCAGGGAGTCTTAAATCTACTGTTGTTGAGGATATATAAGTATCCAAACTGCAATAAAAACTGCGATTTTCAAACTTTATATCGATAGCGAGTAAAAGCCGTAGAAACTGTTGGTAAGTTGCTTAAAGACTATTGAAATAGAGCGAACAGTCGGCGAGGTATCGTTCGGTTCTCGGAGAGATACACAAGTACTTTTCCGACCGATTTCATTGCGTACTTACCGACTGAAATTGTCCATGATGCAAATGTTAACATACTTTTATTATTGTTCACTTATGCTCAAAGAGGAGCTCGTGGCTAAGTAATAACAGCCGCTCGGGTCGATCCATCAGCTACGCTTAAGCTACGCTTGCCGGGGTTGGTCTGTGGATGGGTGACCATTTTCATATATCGAGACTCCTCCGTGCCTCGGAAAGCACGTTAAGCCGTTGGTCCCGGCTGTCATTTGTGGATCTTTGACAGTCGTTACGAGTCGTCAGAAGCACGAAAGTCTGACAACCAGTCTAACCAAGGGGTATCGTATTACCCAGTTACTGGGTTGTGGAGGTCAGATAGGCAGTCGCTCCATGTAAAATACTGGTATTCAGCTGCATCCGGTTAGACTGGAAGCCGACCCCAACATAGTTGGGAAAAGGCTAGGCAGATTGATTATGCTCAAAGATTGTCTTATTGAGAGGCTTTGGAATGGATGGGAAATAATCATAGGGTGTCAAAAAATTCGACCGCATCGCTGTCAACAGGAAAAGTGCCCAAAAGGCTGACAGCATTGCCATATTGTAAGGCGATGTTTATTTGAAATAAATGTTTTGAGTTTAACTTCACTTTGGGACAAAGGACGTACGTAAATATTTATTCCACTCAAGCCATCTTTGGAATTAATACAGCGATCTTAGCTTTGCAATTAGAAATCTAGGTCCCTGAGAGAATTCCTTGAAAGCCTATTGAGGCAAACGTCGCGTCTTCTAGTGCCTTTACTATAGGATGGTAGGCCAGCGCTAAAGTGATTGTTTAAATAGCAAAACTTTGAGTAGTAGATATGAGAGGCGGTGAGGCTCCAATAAATCAAAATTATTGGCAAAGTTTTGGGCTAGCTAGGCACCTGAAATATTAATTCCCCCCATATTTCATTACACTTGAAACATTTCTCGTCAATTACGGATAGTTTTAGTAGGCTTCCGCCTCGCACAAAACATTGCTGTCGTGAAATATGCAAGTTTACAGTTTAATTTAATTAATTTTCGTATAGTTAGACATGTGTGAACTTTCTACTTTGAAAATCTATGTAGGAACATGTTGTTTAGTAGTTGTAGCTTTCAAAATTTGCAGTGATAGTAGAAGATATTTCAAAATTTTTTCCATCTAAAAACTCGGTTGTTTTTCTAGCTATCAACACAATCTTTTCAAAAGTCCGAACATCTTCTCAATTGTAATGAGAGTGGTCAATAAAAGAAAAGCTCGACGAAGTCTCGGTTGAGGCCAGCGACACGCTACAAGTAAGCATTGTAAATTTAGCGAAAAATATTTCTTTCGTGAAGAAAAACAAAGGCGACTTTATCCCCGGGTTGAAATTTATGAGATGCGCCGCGGATTAAAAATGTTTGCCGTGCCCTCCGGCGCGGGCTTGGCTTCATTAGAGCATGTTTCTGGAATATTCTGATTAATATTTACCTTCCACTTCTTGCGGATTGTAGTTCATTATCCTTTTGTCTTGTAATCGAGGCGCGCTGCAACCAAATTAGGTAGCGAGAATATTTTTGAATATTTACTGAGTTGCCTATTTAATGAGGAATCGCTAATGACGCAACTAGAGAACAGCTGAATCCGGTTAATCCCTTACAACGTGTACCTATCTTACCTGGTAACCTGGTACCTGGGACCGGTGGCCTGACACAATCGCGACCGTGATCATATTTACAAGGAACGTATTCGTCATGGCAGAGAGTGTGACCACAAAGGGTTTATTTGATTGTTATCTAAAATACAGGGTCAAATTAAAATAGTTAGCGAAACCGCACACGTGATGGGCTTCGAAACATGATAAAAAACAAACAAAAAAATTTTGTCAATAATTCCAACATAAATATGCATTAATGACCGTTCAAGCTTGTAGCTGATAGCTTTACATTGGGTCATTAGGTACCGAAGTACCGTTTGTGGTAACAGTTGAAGTTGAAAAACCGCCCTTACTGTTACGAAATAAAGGCGTTGTCTATGTCAAATTGTGACCATAGACATACCCACCGGGGTCAAATGACTCAGCTGCGCATAATTAATACTGTCCCGTGTCTGCCAGACATTATTCAAGCAAGGATCGGTCCGACCTTATCGAGTTCTGCCCTTGGATTTGGATATCTAGTCTGGTACGTTGTAAAAAATCTGTTGAATGGAGGGCAGTTATTTATAGAAACGTAATGTCACAGTTATCGACTTAATGGCGTCATAACCGTTAAGCAGTTTTTAGAGAAAATATCAAACCTGTATTATAATCGTATTTTTTTATGACTTCTTTGTCATTCTTCAATAGTACATAGGTATTGTAATAATATACAGGGTGTTAGGGTAAACACCGTTATCCTTGCAACCAGTGGTTTGGTTTCATTTATAGAACGTAAAATCAATGGAAAATTACAACTTTTTTTAAATTTTTTTTAGATCTAAATTTTACCACAAGAGACGCAAGTTCGTTGCCCTATGCGCTAGGGCAACGAACTAGCGTCTCGACACGGGGTACGGGATGTGACCTGACCGGCAGCGAGCGCGATCCCTCCCTTAGTCAGTCAGCTGTTTCGCTAGCAAGCACGGTGTCAGATAGAAACTTTTTAAAATCTTTTAATGAAAATAACGTTTTTTTTTTGTTGTGTTCGGTCATTTATTTTTATATTTAAGTCAACTACCCATGGTTTGAATGACAAGAGTGTTTACCCTTACCTACCCCTTACCATCCTGTAGGTAATGTAATGAATATCCTAACTAATATTATAAATGCGCTAAAACGGTTGCGGATTTGGATTAAATTTTGCACTGCACACTTTTTATCCTGATATTCCCACGAGATCGAGATTTACGCGGGTAAAACCGCGGGACGGAGCTAATATTTGATAGTTCTTTTTTCCTTTCTAATACTTCTGCTGCCAAATAAACTTCTGATAGTTCACTATAACAGCTGTAAGGCAACGTTTCCCTCTAAATAATCTTTAATTCATAATCATTTCAGCCTAAAGATGTTCGCTGCTGGACATAGGCCTCACCCAAGTACCGCCACTTCGACCGGTTCTGTACTTCTCGCATCCAGAAGATTCCTGTGGCCTTCACCAGGTCATCCGTCCACTTTCTGGAGGGTCTTTCTAACGCTACGTCTTCCGGTACGCGGTCGCCACTCCAGAAGGCCTAGACAAGTGACAATCGCTTCGAAAGCGTTTCGTATTTCTACAACGACTTTCAACAGGATTGTCATAAGCTTTTTGATAGCTTATGTCACTCCTATACATTTTTGCCTTTTCCATTATCGTTATCGCTGATAGAATGTCACTTTTTCTAGGGCCTCAGATCCTTTCTGCAGCATCGATGTGCCTTGCCCACTGACACTTAAGTTTATCAATTCTTCGGCCTATGTCGGTTACCTTTGTTCTCCTATGGATCTCTTCATTTCTGATTCGATGACGTAGGGAAACTCTTTGGGTAACTTTCAGCCTAATGAGCCCCTTTCTGAGCGACCACTTTCTGTCCCATAGGTCATCACTGGCAACACGCATTGGTCAAAGACTTTTGTCTTGAGACAATGTGGTATATGAATCATTGATTAACGGATTTGAAAACGCCGTATGTAGGTAGGTATGTATGTTGTATGACTTCACTTTTATGGTCTTCCTCGGAAACAGAGCCATCAAGAGGATATTAACCTCTGCAGGAGTTCACAGGACAAATATCTAGATCTGTCTAGCCTACAAAGTTTACCTAGGAGTGATCTAGACTGTGTCTAGCGCTTTGTTGATACAACTGTAAGTTCGAGTCAACTTCTGAGATGCAGGACCGTACGTACACAATAGTATTTGGGTCAATATGGGATTGTTTAAAAGAGGTTGTGTTTAAAACCAGCGCAAAGGATTAATTATAACGATTATGGTCTTCTTCCTAATTAAAAAATATATATATTTCAATTCGGGAATCAAGGCAGTTGAATCATTTCTTTGGATCTTACCGATTTTCATGATATTGGCGATTTTTAGGTTGGTCGTCACTATAGTTTGTGTGTGACGGACTTGGAGTGGTCGTGCATGGGCACAAAGCGGCGGGCTCGTTGTAGAAATACAAAAACTTTTGAAAGCGATTGCCACTTCTCTAGGCCCTCACGATTGATTGCAGTGGAGCTCTTACTTAATTCCTGTCGGCTTTAGATAGCTAACAATACCCTTAGTGCGTTTGTCCACCGCAGCCGTCATCTGGACGTCACTGAGAAACAAGATTGTTCGAACCGTTGATGGCAAATGTTTGTCCACTGCGACCGAACTCGGTGGTTATGAAATTATGATAGACAAAACACAAGCCGGGTGAATGGCGCCGCCTGCGGCGCCGGTGCGACGGCAGTGTGTGGACAAAATCAAACGTGTTTTGTACTGTGGGCACATTGGTCCGTCACTATCTCCGGCCGAGTTTTCGCGATCGCGCTGAACTAACCGAAATTTCGGGGGCCGGGTTCTCGATGACGTACCGTGGACTCGCGGCCATAGTAAATATATGTATCGCTACTTGCGCCGTCATCTCGTTCTCGCTGATATCCTCGTTGATAGACGGTGGCGGTGGACAACCATCCTTACTGTAGCCAAGTGCAATAGCCCTATGTCAAAACCTAATCTTGTCCTGTCAACAAAGTAAACTGAGCACCTTAATAATATCAGCAGTAACACGCTACTATTCATAATGAACACGATAGTTCCAACACTTCACAGATAAAAAATACCGGCCAAGCGCAAGCATACCTACTTTTGTATTTAGGGTTCCGTACCGTATTTAGTTTTACTATAATTTATAAATCGTAACTAAACTAAAATGTACAGTTAGGTAGGTACTCGTCATTTATTGATCTATTCCACGCTAAATCAGTGCTAACATTCAAATAGTTCGCGAGTATTTTTAGAAAGCCCATGACAATCTTCTTTCTTGTAGATACTAAGGATATAAAATTTAAAGAACGTGCTAAAAATAAAACATAATCCTATCAGTAAGGTGGTAGCGGGGTTGACCACAGTGTGTCGGGTAATAATAGGTACGATTACCTATGTATGTACTCTTATTTACATACCTACCTATAAGGACCGCCAATCAAGGATGCAATTTATGGACATCAAGTGACCCCACAAGTAGTGTTCCATTTTGCCACGGAACCCTAATAAGGCAGACTAACTCACACTTCGCCACGGTCGGACACGCCATCCGCCAGATATCTACGATCCGAGCCACCATCGATCAGCCCCTATCTGATATTCAAACTACATCATTCAACATGGATTACCACTTTGTTACTTTATTATTGAACAATGAAACCTCCTCTTGTAAAATTGAAATAATGTTTTATTAAGCCGCTTGGTAACCGGGTTCGATGCAGATACAATAGGCTCTTAATGATATTGTGTTAAACAATTACAATGATTCAGAAATACTGGTATTCAGCTGCATCCGGTTAGACTGGAAGCCGACCCCAACATAGTTGGGAAAAGGCTAGGTGGATGATGATGATGATGAATTACATACAATGATTCACTATTGAATTTGAAAGGAAAAATTGAAAACAATTTTAAAGCTTCTGGTATTATCAGGAACTCTTAATTGCAAAGCATACGTTAATGGGTCGATCTATGATTTTAAGCTCATTTCGCCATTTCATCGATCGGTAAAGGCCTACGCAGACCAGGACGGCATGGCAAGGGATTTCAATTTTTACCAATAGACATTCAAACGTATCGATATAGAAATACGACATAAATTGCTATGCTTTAAAATGATGCCATGGCATCGAAAGGGATTTCATTGCACGGCATTGAAAAACGCGCCACGGGATCCCGCGGCGGGATGCCGCGGCGTACTGCGGTAGGCAACGGCATGCCGAGGAAGCCGGCGCTGGTTGTGATATACCGCGGGGCGCCCGCGCCGTGGCAAGGCGCAGGAATGCCGCGGTATCTAAGCGGCTAGTGTGCGCAGACTGACGGCAAAATCCTTTGCCATCCCATTCCGGTCTGCGTTGGCCTTCATTCTTTCGACATTCAGACGCATCAGTGGTTTGCAAAATGTCATTCATTACGGCTAGTCGGAAGCTCGAAAGTTGGATTAATCTGCGTTACCAAAGGATATTGATATTGCCCAGTATCGAGATCGACCTACTTTAGTTGCTTTGGTCAGATGAGGCTCTCTGTAAAATACTGATATTTTGCCGCATCTAGATGAAGATGGTGTGTCTATCGTATTTATAAATGTCAGATTAGAATAATATAATAATTTATTAAAAGTTAGAATTTGGATATTTTCGAATATCTATTACATTTTGGCACTAGGGTAGGCCTGTCCCGCAGGAAGCTTATAAGATTTCTTCATGAAATTACAATTCAAGCTTTAAGGAGAATATCACAATGAAATACAATATTATAGGATTATAAAACTACTAGCTTCCGGCAGCGGCTTCGCCCGCGTGATATCTTTATAAATTATAGCCTATGTTTCTAGGTGATGACATAATATACTACGGGTGAAAGAATTTTTTAAATCGGTCTAGTAGTTTTTGAGTTTATTCATCGTTTTGTTCATACATCTGGGCAAACCCGCACGCCGGTTGCGAGTACTACGCATCTGACTTTTCTGAAGAACAGCACCAATAAGGTCACTATAATTATGTCCTCCTAGGGCGTTCCCTTCCAGCGTTTCCACTCACTTCTGACTTTTGTTAGTCGCCTTTCATTCATCCGTAGAAATCATAGTACTTATTAAATAATTGAGCATTTATACATATAAAAGGTATAAGCTCGATATGAACTGGCCACTTAACCGGAATTGTTGGTTCAGGTTTTATACTACATAAACAATTTAATGCTCTTGAAGCATTAAATTTCTCCAACAAAAGCAAATTAGCTGAGATTCTATGAAACCATTATGAGAATTTACTGAGGTATTGCAAGTTAGTGTTTTTCGAGCAGCCCTTCTTAGAAGAATTTATGAAGTTAGTTTATGGTTCCGTATCATGTTGAGACATACTGTTTAAGATTGATTCACATCTGACGGGGTGCGTCAGATCTTTGCATTATAGGATCACGTTGTAGTCCGTCTGTCTGCTTGCAGTAACCAATGCGCAACAAGGATCAAATTAAATTAATATCAAGTAGGTACTTCGGTTAAAAGTGCATTTAACAAGTAATAAAAACAAAAGAGTAAATAAGTGGCTTAAAGCTGATATCTATTCTGTTTTTAAAACTTACAAGTACCCATTCAGCGCAAAGAAAAACGACTGCCTAAGCAAAAATTCTCACGTAATATGTACCCAATATATCACTCGACTGGGCCTTAAACGTTTAAGTAGAGGAACTACACCACTCGTCGGGAAGCGCAACGCAGCAGTATTGTGTACGGGCGCGGCGCGGCGCGGATAGGGTAGGGAACTAGGGTGCAGTGCGGTACGCGAGTAAGGAAGCGCCGAACCCCGGCTGACAAGTGCAATTGCCCTACGCGAGATACTAGATAGCACAGGCACGCCCCGTTGTTAACACTTCCTAAGCACGCTACAGAACACTGACCTCTTTTATAAACAAGCTACTATTTTTATGAGTTAATTTTAAATTGACGGCAGATGACGGTTTCGTGTTTCCGCTGGGGGCATTTAATGCGCGAGCACTTGTGACGATATGTCCCAAGTACCTTCTACCAATGCAACTGGGTAGTTAGTGCTGCTTCTACCCTGGGTGATTGGATTGCTTTTGCTGATACGATAGTTGTAAATGTTTCATTATGATTGGGTCCAGAAAATACATCGTTTAAAAAGTAATTCAAGAAGTACTGTAAAATACCTATAGTAATGAGTAGATCATAAAGTAATCAGCTGAGAGAAAATCTATGTGCGTTTTATCGGAAAAAAAAAATACAATTCGGTCACCTACATTTTCGCTAGCAGGTGACCTAATTTTCCTGCGACACGTAGGTAACTAAGGGTAAAAAAAAACTACGCACGATTTCTGGGAATGAAAAAGTATGTCATTTAGTTCGATTGGAAATAATAGAATGAAGAATCATCTTGACGACTCAGCCTAATATTCTTCTGGACAGCGTACAGTATCCGGACTTTAATATGGCACATAGAATTTTTTTAAAGTTAGCAGAGCGTCCTCTCTCTCTCTCATACTTTTGCAATAGTCTCTTTTTAAAGATGCTCGATGTATCATATTTAGCTAAGGTATTGTACTAAAATTATGTTGTAGTTAACTTCCAGAAAAATCCAAGTTCCACAGTGGCAAAGAGATGCAAAAACAACTTTAAAATAACATTTTAGCCGCGATAAATATATTATTTTTTATCTATGCAATGCAAGACACAAAATTCGCGGGCTGGCAGTATATTTATTACCTCTGCCGGCGTCCAGTGTACCGGATACCATCACTACAGTACAAGGCAGCGGAAAGGCGCACTTTGAACCAGCTACAATGGCGGCTGTTTAAAAAAAACATGTGAGAATTAGACAAAACATCGCGTGAATACTCTGGGTAGTCTTTTAACACGTGATTATTTTTCTTTTCTTTTCTTACAACTTTTTATTTATTTCACTTAGATTTTTTTCTGATCTAATTTTGGTCTGATTATGCATTTCACGATGTGTGTTTGATAAATAACGATCACGTCCGCCATTTGAAGTGACAAATTCAATATCGGTGAGTTTAAAAAAATGTCTATACTTTTATGCTTGTTTTTCTGGAAACCGAAAATATTTAACACAAGTATTTTGATTTTTCTGCCGTGTTTCTAGTATCTAAACTTATTTTATACTTAACTGTACCAACTAGAATATTCACTGTATTACAGTTCTTGTAACTAAAGTAGTAAATAGCCTTCTCGGTTTTTTACGGTTAGCAGTCACCGTTCAACACAACCTTTGTTAATTTCTAGAGGTAGGTACGCGCTCGTGCTGGGCGTCGGAAACTTTGTAGAGAAACTCCGAGTCTTTGGAGGTCCCTGGACGCTGAGATCTTTTGGCGATGCCGCTTTAACTTCAAGCAAATTCTACGTTCTAGGAATAAGCATAATGAAAGCAAGAAATGATTTTAATAGAGCCACTTCTTTTGGTTTGAAAAGTTTCATCACAATTCTTTTAGTCATTTACCGCGGACGGTACATTAATTTTTGTAACAGCATTTATGAATCAAAACCCATTTCATTATTTAATCATTTTCATGAAAACTTATCTTGTGCACGAATCAAAATTCAGTATGTTTCAATTGCATGCAACTGCGTAACAATTGGTCTATTTAAATTAAAATACGTTTTGATGCCCCAATGGTCCTGGTTATTTCGATTATGTGATTAAAAATTGTATTATTGGTACATTATTTAATGTTCCCGCTTGTTTGGATACATTTGTGTCGAACAAACCGTGCTAAATGATTTAACGTTAAGCTGTACGAACATTGTGGATATAAATGTCCTATTTTAACAATCCAAGTGAAAATAGCAGATACCAGCAGTCCACAATCTAATCCGTTTCCATACGCAACGTAACAGGCATTCCATTTGAGCCGCATGTCATGTGCGAACCAGATTTAATTAGGGATATGGGGGCTAAACAGGCGAAAATTCATCGTTCTCGTCAAAATGTTCATTTGGACGGAACGTGCCCACATTTACACCAAAAACACTGAATAAAAGGGACCGAGTATCAGTACTTAGATCTAATGCCGCCAAATCCCAGTTTTAATTTTCTCGTCCGGAATAAAAGTTCCCCGACGACGACGGTTTAATACTACTGCCTAGTTCAAAAGTGTGGCCGCTTGAATTTTCGCAAAACGTAAAGTACCTCCACTTTTAAGAAATTGAAATGAATTTAAAATGAAATGAAAACGTTTGGATTGGTGTGAATTAGACAGAAATACTTTAAATTGGTTTTTTATTATGTTCTAGGAATGCGTGGAGGGAAAATATTATTAGGTACGTGGTATTAAGCTGTGCTGCTGGGGAGTTTGTTGCGCCACTTCTTCTTCCCAGCTTAAGCACTAGGAAGTGGTGAAGGGTGGGCGTTTTGGGGGACTGTGTAATTTTGACGTTCAAAAAGTGCTGATTCTCAGTCTAGTTTGAATAGGTCATCTATTCAAACTAGACTGAGAATCAGCACTTTTGATTTTGATTTTATTGTGCAATAATATTGAATCCTCACTTGCATTCAAACAAATATTGACGGCTCATAAGCTTCAATGTTATTGCGAAATTCGTGATATTGTAAAATCGTTTAGGGCCCGCCTTACTATCACAAAAACACTTAGACGTAGGTACATCTAAGTGTTTTTGATGCATTTATTTAAAATAGTTTTTTTTTACATCATTATGGCGTACTTAATGAATATAAACATTCAGGAGTAGATGTACCTACATACTTAAAATTAACCTTTCTAATGTCAGAAAAACAATTAAGTAAATCGTTTTTTGACTTAACATGAAGAAATGTGGAAGGAAAAAAAAAATGGCACCCTAATGTACGAAAATAAGGTTCCTGAATATTTATCTAAAATAATTTGACTGTAGAATGGCATGACAAAAAACGTTTACGAAGTACTTCAGTTCCCACCATTTGAATAAGACATTATGTAAATGAACACTTTTCAAAGCTTTTAGAGAACTATTTGGCATCAAGGCCGTTTAATAAAAATTCAGTTCTCGCACCTTATAATTAGCAGGCTACCTTCAGCATTCCATTTTGGTCTATTAAAATATCTTTTTGCACTAGGTGGGTTGTTTACCAACTTTTATAATGAAATACAGACCTAACATTATATCGTGGTACGATCATACTAACTTCTACAATAATTTTACAGGTTGATTTATGCGATTGTCATTTAATATAATATTTTATTTTCTGGCTTATAAGACCCGCATTAGAAACGACACTTCTCCATCGGTAAAAAAATCTCACGAGCCAGTCGGGAAGGTGCCCAGATAGACAGTTTCCAATAATTACCGTTTTGGGGTCCTAATAATTTTTAACAGCCAAATAACTGTGACCAACTTCGATGTTCGCTCCCCAGCCGCTGCCACAACACTCTCACTTCGCTCGCTCGGCTCGCGCGGTCACAGTTCTAACCTAACCTAACCCATTTGGTTGGGGTGCCCTAGCTTAGTTAATGCAACCAATTCGGCTGGCGCGTGGTTGGTCACAACTCTAACCTAACCCGTTTGGGCGGGGTCCAAGCTTAGTATGTTGTGACTGATCAACTGTTAGAAAAGGTCATAACGTTAAAAAGAGGTTCATTTATTTTTTAAAGTCTCGATAATTAGAAGTGCAAAAAGTTTTTAGAGGTTCATTAATTTTAAAAGCGTACAACATTAGAAGGTCAATAAGTTATCAGAGTATTAATTAAATATTTTCCCATTCCAAAGACGGCAATTTGGGTTTAGTTTTAAACTAGCTCAATTTGCGTTTGTTTTACGAAATATTAAGTCTGAATTTATAACGCTATGTAGGTGAAATAGTTTTGTTTGTGAGTGATTGTCATAAATAAGTACAACGTACCTATAAATTATTGCTTTATTCACATGACATAACACTAAACACATAATATCAAAATACATCATCTCACTGCACATTTTTAAGACTCCGTATTCCGGAGCAAGAAGGAAGAGACAAGCTTCACCTATAACTAGCACTTAGACTAAATCGGACTACACTCCGTTCCTCATAAATTAAACGTAAGAAGTGCTTAGGTAATTAAGTGGCTCACTGTACATTCTATACAATCATCTATTATTGCACTGCAGCTTTGGAAAATAGTTCTACTCTTTTAAAGGATTGAGTTTTTTTTTCAGTCTAAATGGGACGCCAAATAGACGTTTTTCAATTCGCTTAAAGATAGGCAGGAACTATAATTATGTAGGTATATGAGGAATAGTTCCCGTATTTTAAAGAACATTCGCACTCGGTGTCAAACTGACAAAGATAAGTCTAATTTACCTACATTTTTGACAAGTTTTTGACATTGATCGTTGCTGAGATGGGATTTTGACTAGGTTATGAAAGAAAGAAAGAAAGAAAGATGATTTATTTGTACAAAACATAAGTAGGTATACACACACATGGCATGCAAGATTTTACATAAAATTATAGCACAGTCATGTTTTGCCTTAACGGCGTACAAATATAAAAGGTAGGTTATTTTTATTTAACATATCAAATTTAAACTTAATCAATCAAATTATAATAAATATACTACAGAATAATGTCATCAACTCGTCATAGAAATGTATAATAACTAAAATTTGCCAGTCGAAAGTCTAAGTAATTAGGAAATAAAAATGTAGGTATACACACTATTTCACACAAGTCAGATTAATTCATTTTATACATTTAGATTATTTCACAATTAGATAAAATGTCAAAATAAAAATGTAAATAAAAAAATAAAATAATAAACTATGTCAATACTTTGTCTGTTAGGAACTCGGAAATATTATAATAGGCTTTTTGAATTAGAATGTTCTTTAACTTTTTCTTAAATAAGTTAACATTTAATTCTTTAATGTGTGGCGGAATGTGATTGAATATATTTGGCGCCGTGCAGAACACACTTTTTTGCATCAGTGCTGTATTGGACTTTCTTCCACATAATCTATTATTATCCCGTCGACTTCGGGTATTAGTATCTGATAACTTCTTGAAGAGCTTTGGGTTTGTTTTAACAAAGACCGCAATCTCGTAAATGTATAATGACGGGAGTGCCAATATTTTATGTTTGATGAAATATGGCTTACACGTATCAGTACATATTAGTCCAAACATCGCTCTGAGGCACCTTTTCTGTAACTTAAATATTAGTTCTCTATTACACAAGTTGCCCCAAAAAACGGAATATGAACGGGATAAATACGGAATTGGCCTTCTGGTAACAATATCTTGTATTTTACAATGGCCGTTATCTTAATTAACTACCTATTCAAAGTTATACCGTTAAAGTATTTTGTAATTATGTTTAATTTGTTGAGCAGCTTATGTAGCTCACTCATGAAAGCTCTCAGACATGCACCTCATTTCTGGTTGCCCTCTACCTTAAATATACAATTAAACTTAAGTGGCAAATCTAACACCGTCTGAGCTTTAGTTAACTACACATCCATTGTGGAATTAATAATGTAGTTAGGTCTCATCTCTCTTCTCATGGTCTCTAGGATCTGCTCTCAAAACGGTGAAGGAAAACATCGTGAGGAAACCGGCATGTCCTAGAACCAAAAATTGGAAGACATGTGATATCTAGCAACCCTCACTGGAGATTATAGCCCACTCACTCTCAAAGAGAGGATGCCTGTATCCCAGTAGTGGGAACATTATCGGCTGATTATGAATACGCTTGGGTCTCATAATACGTGATGGTAACGTACCGGACCTGCTACTGAAAATATTTACAAAAAGAGGGTGTGGAAACATACGGCTGGAGCCGAGTATACCTATCCGATTCAGCATCACCAACCGAGTGGAGCTATACCCAATTCAGCGTCACCGACTCGAGCGTAACTGTTCAGAGGGAGCTCAAAGTGCGCTAAAGAAGTTTTCACTTCCAAAATACATGGGACTTCCCGAGCTAGATCGACTTCCCGAGCTATATCGACTTTCCGAGCAAGATCCATTAGAACAACTGCACGTTTCCTATTAACCCACGAGCCCCTTGTCAGACTCCGCTGTAAACCGTCTGTTTTCCCATAAAAAGTAGGTTAAAACAATATTACTTTAAACACCCTATTTCCTACAAATGACTTCTGCAACAAGCAATATAACAACACTACACTGCTACATTTAACAACTCCCAAGCGACCCGAAATACTTTAACAACGAACTTCAAATAACGTGAACAGCATCGAATTGCAATTGCCGACTGATACGAAATCAATGTGCTATTTATTTAAATTGAACATTTTTCCATTTAACAATTCGCTTAATGATGGTCATGGAAAGAAATCGGAAACCTCCTCAGTAATGGTGAGGGAGCTGATAAATCGAATAGGGCGCGACAGTGATCGCTCGTAAAACTTTTAACGACGTACCAAATTGCTACCTATTACAACGTGTTTCATTCTCAAGCTATTCAATAAACTATACGGTATGACTGTAAGATTAGCCGCGATGGTGCGTGGTTTTAATGTTTTTTATACGACTGCACCGAAGCCAAATGTGTGTAGGTTTTTAACCAAAAAGAAGGGTTATGTGTTTGACCGGTATCCTATATATTGTGTGCATGTCCGTCTCTATGTTCCCTCGTAACTACTAACCGCCTAAACTGATTTGATTAATGATATGTCGTTAGATTCCGCTTTATTGCGCGAGTATCACTAGGTATATTAAAATTATAAAAAAACAAAATGGCGGATTTTAGGAGCCAAAACGTATGATTGAAAAAAAAAAAATCTCCTGAGCCGATCGAGTGGGGTATCAAAATGAAGGGTTTTAAGGGTTTAGGTAAGGTAGGGTAAGGGTTTTATGTTATATATTTTTTTATATTTATAATATTATAATTATAAGTATGTAATTTGGAAAGAGAAATGATAAAAAACTAACAGCTGACAAAAAAAGAACTTGTTTATCTCTTTTCAGTTACGTGGTTTTGCCGTCGGGTTTTTTAAATTACTTTTTAATTTCAAAAGAGGCAGTGGTATTCGTATACCTACCTACAAAATAATAAAAACACTTAAGATCGATCACAACGAAAATTAAATACTCGTAACGAATTTAGCCAAATATTTTTCTTTTAAGTTCGTTATTTATAAAAAAAAATTATCCTCAACATTGCTTTGATCCCAACAAGAGATACTTTACTAAAGCATAACGAACTTTCAATTTACTTAAACTGAGGAATAAAAGTTGGTATACTATTTCTTTATATCTCGAAAGTAAGTAATTTTCCTCGAATTCGCTCGAAACCAATTTCCGAATGATTCGACTTTCGGCACTTTTACGTTTTCCTGCTCTTTGCCGGTAAAGTGTGAAGTTTTATACCTCCAAACCTCTTCAAAAGTGACGTTATACTTTCTTCAAAATTAAACTATTTAGCTTCTTCTTTTAATAACACGTAAAACGTGATTCAGTGATTTAGAAATTTATATTCTCTTCGCTCTTAATACTGAAGTTATGAGGCATCATCATTCTTACTGAAATATTAAACTTAGTTTTATCCGTTCTTAAAAATATTGGTAGTTCTGAAAGCCTTAATAATGATTCAACCATCAAGAATCAAAAATAAAGAACAGTTATTAGTGAAGTCAGTGTCATAAAATGCACTTTTTCAAGATCAAAATAAATTTTAAAATAGACTAAGTTTACTTTAGAGGGGCTCGTGGCTAATAATAATAGCCGCACGGATTGATCTTCAAGGTTAAGCAACGCCTGCCGAGGTAGGTCCGTGGATGGATGACCATCCATTACATACCCTTCCGTGTCTCGGAAAGCACGTTAGGCCGTTGGTCCCGGCTATCATTTGTAGATCTTTCACAGTCGTTACTGGTAGTCAGAACCCCGAAAGTCCGATAACCAGTCCTACCAAGGGGTACCGTGTTACCCAGTAACTGGGTTTTGGAGGTCAGATAGGCAGTCGCTCCATGTAAAATACCGGTTAGACTGGAAGCCGACCACAACATAGTTGGGAAAAGCTAGCTAGGCAGATGATGACTAAGCTCTACATTAGAATGGAAACAATTCTTTATTTGCATCATCTGTCTATACCCACATGCATTTTTCAACTGCGTTGTTTCTAAAACAAAAGATGGCCACTTTTACGGAATAGTTTAAAGCTTATTTTGCACCAGAGCGGCGCAATGTGTTGTTCTCCGAGGCGGGCATTCAGGCAATTTGTTTGTTTGCGTCGAGAAACTAAGAGATTGTCTTAAAACATCCCCAGATTCCTTGTTTTACATCTCATTTGCTCACAAACCGGCCAATGTTTGTTTTCCAAGATGGGTTAAATGAAACTATGAAAATTAATGAAGCAATTTGAATTGTATATTGGCGGCGACGTTTTCGTCTTTAATGTTTTTCGTACTGATTTGAGAAAATTGGGGACGAATTTCGTTGAATTTAGTCTGTGAGCTTTTGGAATTCGTTTTTATTAATGTTAAATGAAGGTTGTATTTCGAAATCTCAATAATACCTTACTTACAGTACGTAAATAAAACAAAAAAAAAATAACAATATAATAGTAGAAAAAAAACATAAAAAGATCTTGGTTTCTGAGCCCGAGGCAAGGTTCTCTATCAATGGTCAAGAAATTACATTACATTACACTTCAATAGCCTGGGCACACTGGTGTGTCATTGACTAAACATGCACCAAACTACATTAAATATGATAAACAAATAACACGTGGTTCCTAAGAAATATACACAATAATATCGACCAAAGCGCAGCAAAAAAAATTAAAAAAAAATCCACGAGGAAAGGTTCCAAGCAACAAATTAACAAAGTCTCCTCTCACAAGGTCGCCACGTGTACAAACCCAAGTTCATTTTCATTCAATCTACTGTCAGCTTATTGAAGGACAACATAAAGCTGACATTTTTATTTTATTTCCTTCACTGAAACAACGATGAAATTAAAAACAAACTTATTAAACCTTGTTACTACTTTCAATATTATGTTAAGTAAGTATGGCTTTTGCACGCGACTTCGCCCGCGTGGATGCCGGAATTATCTTCCCACCGTAACGTATTACCGGGATACTTATGAAATGCTGGACTTCCTATAGGTACAAACTTCCATCCCCTATATACGCCCTATAGGATTATTTTTGAATAAAAAAGTAGGCTATGCCACAGGAATGGCATCCTGGGGAAGGATATAGGCTACTTTTTTATCTCATTGCCAATTTTTGTCGAAATCCGTTCAGTCTTATGTGTGAAAAGGTAACATACAGACAGACAGAGAGAGTTACTTTCGAATTTATAATATTAGTATGTGTAATAGGGATTGAGGAGTTTATTTATGTCTACGTTTAGTTTTTGATGCGTGACTGGAGTGTGGGTGAAACTAACTAAAATTCCTCTCTCTCAACTTCAGAATTAACTAAGGCCTATGTAGATGACTAATATTAATCTGGAGTAATGACAAACTAACTATTTGTGTTATCATTGCATTGGGAAGGACATAGGCTACTTTTTATCGTCATACCACGCGGGCGAAGCCGCGGGTAGAACCTAGTCTATTCTATAAAATACAGAAATCTCAAGCTGCTGCTTGCTCAAAGGCACACAGTAAAAATTACGAACGTCCGTGTAAGTAACCATCGAAACAAACTCATAACAAAAAAAAGTAGTACTCAAATTGTTACTAACGCTATGGGCTCTGTTGAAAATAAAAAAATATTCCATTCTATTCTATAACAGAAACAAGCGACTACTTTTTATCTGTAGCAAATGAGTCAAACGAAAACACAGTATGTTGATAAAACAAAACACAGTAGGACAACACCCTGATAAGTTCGTATCGAGTCCAACACTAATTAGTGTTGCCGAACAATCAGAAAAGTTTGTTAATAAAACTGGTCTCAACTATTAATTGCCGCCATTCGAGTGTTGCTGACGGGTTAGCTCGATCAGTTTCTGTTATAATGAGCTCTAACGGAATTGTAACTTACTGTAATTACCAATTTCATGGCTATTTATGGTATTGAGTTTGTTTCGTGTGCAGCCGTGGAAAAGGTGCGGGTTTGTCGGTAGTTTGAAGTCTGCTTCTAACCTAAATTGGTTAAGCTGTTTCAGCTATTAAGCCCATTTAGCTCAGTTTAATAGCTAAGCTTAATTCATGCTGCGAGTTTTCGGTACCTATTCATCTCTCACGCTCGCTTCACTGAAGAAGATACTCTAAAACTCATGGTGGATAAAAAGTTTATGGAAGAAAATGAGCACCGAATTTGCTGCTATGATCCGCAACTCTCTCCCGCTTACGTCACTCAACGAATGATGATAATAAGCTTCTGAGTGGCACAAATTGTAAGTTGTTCGTTTTACTAGACTCGAGATATTCTTAGAAGAATTTATAGTCAAGGACTATAGTGTACCCTTCGAAATTTCTGCGAAAGGGATATCTTTCGCAGAAATGTCGAAGGGTACACGGATAACACTCAACGCAAAACGAAGTACATCTATCTCTTACGATCTATTAATCTATATAATTAGCCCGTAATATCCCACTGCTGGCCTCCCATTCCTTTGTCCAGTCCACACAAGTCGCATTATTTTTCCTGTTTTTAATAATTTATTTATAGTCGTATAGTCCCTTAAAAGAGTTGTAAACAAAATAAAAATAACGCTTAACTGAATTTCTATTTTAATTGTTTGATCGAAAGCTACAATCTGACCTGAGTACGATTAAATATATCGAACAAACAAAGCTTTTTAAATCGACATAACATGTCAAAAAAGTTTGCATCCAATTTAGGAATTCCATCACAAAATGAAGCCCACAAAAGTAACATTGTGTCTATTTGTTTGCCTAAACCAAATTGTCGCGCAACTTAAAATACGACGACGTTTACTTGGTGAGATTCCGCCGCTGAGTAACGGGGATATCACGTAAATGAGTTAGAAAGAGTTATTCGACTTGGGGTAGGTAATTTCCTACGTTCGACGTATATGGTGCGTGAAGCTTCACATGGGGAACTCACTTCACGGCACAACACGACCTTAAAATATTAAATGACGTGTGTGGTTCACTGAATTATGTTTTATTTACATGGTGATCATGTTAAGAATAAAAAACTATGCAAGTGCTACGGTGCTACGCCGTAGCTGACTTCGATACTACGGCGTAGCTGACATCGGTGCTACGCCAGCTGCTGTTGTAGGAGATAATTAATCCGACACGCGTCGATTTATTTAGCTTGTAAACATAACGTTACTTATTGAAATAGTAATTTACCAAGCGAACAATCTTCACACTCTCGAAAGTATGAGTTTTAGTTTATTTATACCATCTTAAACTAAATATTAAACTATATTTTCTTACCCATCAACTATCTCCTATATTACCACAGTTAACTCTAGTCTTTAACGATGCTGACGAGCAGCTGATGCATGTATGTTTTGTCGTTTACTGGCAGATCAGCGTAAAAGCGTGGATGAACTCGCTCGCACAACTTTTGCGCTCGCAAAACAAACACGCGTTGTTTCCCTGCAGTGTTTATTAATGTTTTAAAATATTTGTGCAACTAAAACGAAAAGCTATGTGCTAGGGCTGTACCGTGGCTTTTCGGTTTTGAAATGAAGGTTTAAATCTGACTTCGGTTTAGAACCAAATGCGGCGAAAGGTATTCATACTATTATGATTCTGACTGTGAGACACAAAACAAAAGCTTTTTATTTTGAAAGGAGTTTTATGTAAATACGTCAAGCCAGGTCAGGTCAATAAGTCAATACGTTCTCTTTGGGTAAAATAAAAAACAAAAGACATTCTATGGGGGTCACTTGTATTTTCCGACCACACCCAAAAATACAACCCACGGCTCCATTTCCCTTCAGAAAATCAGTACCATCCCTAACTACTTTTATTTCATATACGAAAAAGGACAGGCAACAAAAGAGTTACTATTCCAGTAAAAAAAAACATCTTTCCACTACATTATCATTACTAAGACACAATTAAAAGTGTAATGTAAAAGATTTGCCTATTAGCAAGCCTAAAACATTGTTATTACACAGTGTTTTGGATTTCTTATACTCGTAGAGTCGACATAAGCGACACAATTTATTAACTATTGTTCCGTTACCCCGTGGATCCCCAACGCTGATCAATAGGTTAACAGTAGTAGCAAGTTATCTGCTTGTACACTTATCTCTTTGTTTGACAGTACACCACAAGTAGAAACTCGCAATCCCAGTTCCAGATACCTTCCTGCTTTACAATGTCGTAAAACAATGTGACGCGTTTCCGGGTCAACTTATTGTTTTCGCTTAGTCCGAAATGTTTGTGCTCATTGCAAATATTTCTAACTACACAGCTGTGCTCAAAGTACAGGCTTAACTTAATTATCTCTTGAATTATGTATTTTTGTTTCAGTATTGGGATGGATGGAAGCAGCTGGGATTAGTAGCTGTCTTAATTAGAGATTAGATGGACAGAAATACCTATAAGAGATCTCAAAAAATCTTCAAGTTCCACACGGAGATAGTACGTGCTGTAATTAAATATCTTAATTCACTAATGTCTAAGAAACATGCCTCAAAATATGATTTTAGGTAGGTTAAGGTTTTGAATTAAAATGGGTAAGTATTTACCCGTGAAACAGCAGTAACGTAGATACGAATTTCTACTATTCTCCGGCTAGAATTCGCAATAATACAATGTAATTTGTTTGCTACAGCCAGAATTACATTTAATTAATCAATTATTTTAGTTTAATTTATTAAAGTTGGTAACTATCGCTGTCACAAAATTAATAAATTGTACCGGATCTGCGGGCACGTTATAACAAAACAATATTTCCATGAAGACGTATTTATAATAAGTCAGTTTTTGTTTTTTTTTACTTTTACTTTTTAGGGATTTTTTTAATGCATGTTTAAATTGTTATGAATGAATGAACTAGTTTTTAATTAGGAACAAATGAATATATTATGATACTATGTAATGATTTTTTTAATGTTAAAAAAATGGAAATATAAGTTTTAAATAATAAACAATATCCTTTTTTAGCGCATTTCAAAAGAAAAGACAATGAGAAAACACAGAACACGTAGGTACTGGACGTTAAACGTGAAACTCTAGTGAAAATCGACGTACACCCTTTTCTTTACCCGTTTGCTTCTCATTTTAATTCAATTTACTGGATGAAGGAGAAAAAGTAATCTTCAGGGTTGGGTCGGGACGCTACAGAGAGATTGGAAGTCATCGACGCAGTATTGGGACGAACTCATATACTTTTATGGGGGCGAAAGTTTTTTTATTCGCGGCAGAAGAAAAAAGATTCGCGTACCGCGCACCCACAAACATGTGAGCCGCATACTTGAATAACTATGAATACCGAGATGAGGAATGAAAACATTAGTAGTCCGTTCGATTTCATCACGGATCAAACCCATCGGGGGTACGAGTATCTATGGTTTTATTGCGTAAATATTGTGATTCTGTTTGAGGAAGTACCTATATCATGTGCCTAGCCTTTTCCCAACTATGTTGGGGTCGGCTTCCAGTCTAACCGGATGCAGCTGAATACCAGTATTTTACATGGAGCGACTGCCTATCTGACCTCCACAACCCAGTAACTGGGTAATACGATACCCCTTGGTTAGACTGGTTGTCAGACTTTCGTGCTTCTGACGGCTCGTAACGACTGTCAAAGATCCACAAATGACAGCCGGGTCCAACGGCTTACCGTGCTTTCCGAGGCACGGAGGAGTCTCGATATGTGAAAATGGTCACCTATCCACGGACCAACCCCGGCAAGCGTAGCTTAACCTGATGGATCGACTTGAGCGGCTGTTTTTACTTAGCCACGAGCTCCTCTCCTATAGTAAAGTGATATAATATATTACACGCGCGGCGCTCTATAGGCGAATATGTAAATAATAAATAAACGGTTCACAATCATATTTCGTAATTGTCGTAAGTGAATACTCGTTTGGTATTTTATAATATTTATAACGTATGAAATTCAGATGACCTTCACACTTTGAAAGCGATTCTTAAGCACTCAAGCAACTTGTTCATTTATAGCCTACATAAATTATAACGTAAAAGTCTATACCATTTAAGGTATTTTTTTTATAATAATCTTTTTGTTTTCCATTAAACACATTGCTCTGCCCTGCGAATTGGCCAAAAAGTATGTACGTAGAAAATACTTTTACAAAATGAAATCAATATCTCAAGTATAATGTTCCTCAGGATCGATTTCAACTTTGGTAATATACCGTATACCGTTTGATCTCGCATCTCAACACAAAAGTAATAAAAAGAACTACGAGTAACAGATATCAAAAGAAAATATGTAGTAAAGTTACCATATGTCTTAACAAAATACATTTATATCAAATAATGTATTAAATTCACATTACTTCCGGAAAAAGTTTGATATCAATCAAATGTTTACCTGCGCAAATAGGTCAAAATATAAATGTCTGATCAAATGGAAGTACCTAATCAGCAAATATTCTGATGGAATGCGTGATATCAATATCGTTATCTCAACTGGCATACCATTCATCGGAATATCATTCATCAAACTGAACTCCTCTTCATGCATTCCCCTTGACCTTTGAATTCCGAAAATAAATGTTGTAGGTAGGAACAGGCGATTAAAGAATAAGTCGGTAAAATGTTGTTCAGTAAAACGTTATTTCTTGCTCTCGGGTTTCCCCATGCGTTTTCTTATATTTCCGCTTCTGAGGAAAATTTATTTGGGCTTAGAAAGTGTGTGTAATAGTAAACCGGACCCCGAATAACGAATATGCGACACGCGGCACGTAATATATCACGGAGGCAAAACTTGAATGTAACTCCTTCCAAGTTTCCGTACGTAAACGAAACATACCTACGTTTGGTTCGGACTCGTTTGTTATTATAACCTCGAAATATTATTATTACAAATATTAACACAAGGTACAGGTTATATGTGAGGAATAAAAACCAAATATGGATAACGTACTGTTTTATTGTGCACATACTTCTAGAATATTCGTCGATTTGCAAGTATTAGTACTTGTTTCGTTGTTACGTAAATGCGAGTATTACGCGTATGTCTAAGCATAGGTAAGTCTTCCAGCATTTTATTTATTCATGAACTTATTCCTAACACGCAATGCGTAACATTGAAATGTTCCGTATTTGCATATGTATGTGATACAGAAATCTTAACGATAACAGATTTATCGGGATTTGCCATCTTGTTTTTATGAGTGCGTGACTTTGTAAGTTGTGCACGTTACGACGGAACATCAGTGTATAAAGATAGCTGTGCTGTATAGAATTGATTTATTCTTCTTTCTTTCTCCTCTACCTGTCGTTATTTCTCCTGACTAAGTTTTTTTCTTTAGTTTATATTTATGTATGTATATGTGTATGTATTAATTAGTATTCATTTTTATTCAAGTTACATGTATTGTCTTATGTTGCACCTGCCATGTCTGTCTCTGCACCACCCTAAGGTTGACTGGTAGAAAATGCCTCAGGCATTAAGTCCGCCTTTGTACAGTAGTTTTTTTACTTGTGCATAAAGTTTAATAAATAAATAAATTTATTTCTCTGTATTCATGACTACTATTAAATGTTGTTGCTAAGCCAGAACTTTTTTTTTTTTCAATATTTATCATCATTAAAAGCGTTCCTTTAATGTTTTTTCACATTCCATGCTAAATTATTTCCGCTGTTCTCGCATCCCAACATCTTTAAATCTAGTAAAACCTTTAATTCTTGAAGTATTTGTTGGCTTCTTTGAAACGTCATACCATAATCCTCTGCTTACATTACCTAGTGATAAACGTGCGTACTTAAAGTACGCGGTCTTTAAGTTCGCGACCTTACTCGGCTCGCCCTCGGTGACACACGTGAAGCTTGCTCAAAATTTCATTGTCAAATTGGCTCGCGGCTCGCGGCGATGACAGACGGGCGAGTAAGCTCGCCGAGCCATAAGTACGCGTACTTGCTCGCACGTCTATCACCCGTTTAACATTAATACTGCAGAGACAGATAATCTATATATATAAAAATAAATCCCTATTTCCCTTGGTCACGCCATCACGCGTGAACGGCTAGACCGATTTCGCTAATTCTTTTTCTGTTGTGTTTGTTATTGTCGGGAGAAGGTTCTTATGAAAGAAAAAAATTAAAAAAATGGGCGGAAAGTTAGAAAATTTACAGGATAACGTCTGTCGGGTCAGCTAGTAAAAAACAAAAAACTAAAACTAGATTTTATTTGAGAGAAATTGTTCAAAAATACAGATCCATTATTCAATTTCCGTTTAGCTTAGCCTCAAACCAACTGCAGAAAAACACATAATACCATGTTATTTGTACGTTACTATCCCATAATATGTCTTAAGAGACTCGTTAAAGTAACAGAGCGTTTTATTTCTTTGAACTAACTCTTCAAGAAATACGATAAAATATAAGCGAACTACGTAAAGACTACGGTGAGCAAAAGAAATGTCTATACAAGCAAAAACATTCTTCATAAACGTTTGTATAGAGTTCAGCGCGTGGAGTTTCGTAAGCAATCATCGCTTGTATTATGCCTTGTAATTTAAAAGTTATATTAATTATTCATGCCTATGAATTATGAAGTACCTGCGGACTAAATATGAAGCATTTTTTTAAAACATTTTAGACACAAGCAAAAATTTACATCAATTCAACTACTTATTAATAAATCTATGTATTTTGTGCATAAAACAAGGCGAACACGGAGTATGTCGAACGCACCACCTGAAACGTTAAGCAATGAATTAAAATAAAATAATTGACCAATGACCAGAAATACGTAGGTTTTGCGTATTTCACTGAACACCAGTACTTGTGGAACTTAAAGGTTTAATGCGATTATGGATTAATGGGTATTTTGTATCCACTCGGTATGTTAAAATAAAAACATTAATCCTGCAGTCGAACTTGGATAAAACATATTACATCATTGACAGATTGCAAAACTTCCCTACTGAGTAGTGTACGATATGCTATGGCATATCCTAGCTAGGCTAGCTAACTCGATGGCCAGATGGTCGCGAACGTTACTGGGATTGGGGTTCGATTTCTGGGTCGCTCAAAGTGTTATTGGGTTTTTCCATCTGGAATTTCTTATTAAAAGCTCGGAGTCTGGATTTGTGCCCGATTGACGACAATAGGCTTGCCCGGGGACTTAAATATAACTGGCGAAACGTGGGTGTGCTAACTGGTACACCTCTGCCTAACCGGGGAATTTAGGCATGATGTTACTTATAAGTACTAGCTGCATAATACAGTTAATTTCTTACCTATAACAATTTTAAAGAGGTAGGTATAACTGTTTGTTTGTTTAGAAGAGGTAACGTCGGGAAGTAAAGATGCGATTTAAAAAAAAAATTCACTGATAGAAAGCTACACTACACTGCCGAGTCCCATAGACTCTGTTTTTAGTGTATACTTAGTTGACTTCCACGCAGACGGAACTCGCAGGTTTTATAACTATGAAAGTCTAACCAATATGAAGGTCGCGTAGGTAAGCTCCAGCATCTTGAACGCCTTCATCACCAAAGGGCGCTGCGCTTGCATGATTGCCAGAAGAACCAGCTGCCTTATGTTCCGGTGGGAGTTGGACCTGGGCCGCGGGGGGCAGGACTGCCAGCCGCAGTAGAATATAGCGTTTGATACTTCAGATGCCTGTGAAATGCACATTAATACATTTTATGGCGCTGTTCGGCCAGCAGGCGTAGCATGGCGTTTTCTATCTCTACGAAGAATAGACATAGCTTTTTCTATACAAAGTGACAGTTCGTTTCTTCATTTTTGACATCCATCATAGAAATCTTTCTACAATCTGTCATTTTGTCTTTCATTTCTAAGGATCTTTGTCTAGGTCTTTTTATATATGTAGACTATTTCGGAAGAAAGTTTTCTATCCTTACTGTCAAAAACACACTGACAACCGATTAATCCTATGATAAAACAAACAATTCTGAGTCGAATTATGTAAAAGAGTGAATTTCGTAAAAAGTGCAGTTGACTCTTTCTATTTTGCTGCCGTCTCGTACTGTTTACTGTCTACAGGAAACGTCATTTTTGTCTACTCTTCCGTCGAAAAAACGGTGCACATGCTACGCCTGCAGGAAAACTGTCAGATCCGCTATTACCTGACAGCGATTACTTTCCACCTAAAAATCGCTGCTGCAAGACCGCATAATATTTACAGTTGCTCGCCATATTATTATTTTTTTGTCTAAACAACAATAGATAGACTTCAGCTGCCACCAATAAAACTAAAATTATTTAAGCAAAATGAATACTGCGCTGCATGTACTGTGCTGCTGTGTGCTGTGTGTTGTGTGCTGTGTGCTGAGTGCTGTGTGTGTGTGCTTGTTTTTTGTGAACAAGGTCACATGACACTGTCTACAGCTCCGTTTTCCCCGTATGGAAATAGTACCGATGTATGTCAAACACATCTCAAAACAATGATAAAGTCGTACCTGATGCGTTATTTCCCCAGCGTTGCATAAAAACAGGCCCAGAAGAAAGAATAGAGCCGTTATAAATAATAACAACTTTATGCTTGCGATGATCGTCAATTGGTCTGAAAGCTGGAAAGTTAATTAAAATGTTACGTAAATATCGGCATGACGCAATCCGTCTCAATCTTTGAAACGTAGTAATTATGGAATAAATTATGCCAGGTAAAACAAAACATAATTATACTGCCATATCATAACTTAGTATAATATTGTATATGCGAAAGTGAGTTTGTTTGTTTCTTTGTTACGCTTTCATGCTAAAATGGCTGAATGGGTTTCGATGAAATTAAGCACATGGGTACACCATGACCTGGGCTAGGACATAGAATACTTTTTATCCTGATATTCCTACGGAATCGAGACTTATGCGGGTGAAAACGAGGGACGCCACTTCGCAATAATTAAGGTACAAGATTTACAAAAAAATAATCCGACACTAACATAATTATAATAATTACACAAATCCAAAAACATAATTAAATTGCAACTATTCTTCTCAATATCACACAGAGTTTCAGAAACAGTAACACGAATGCGTAATCAAAACAAATAATACGCAGTTTTGCAAGATTACCGAGCCGTCAAAGGTAGGTACTGGGGTACAAGAATGCGATTACTTACGGCAATTTGAAGCAGGATAGAGACGGCCGCCCCCAACGTTTGACAAACTTGTAGCGCCATCACCGTCCCAAACGCTTCGTCGATGTCTCCCGATAACCTGATGAGATAAAAAGAATTATGCTCCGTTTGACATTGGATTGATCTTGATGAATGTCTGCCTCGTGAAACTAGTTTCTTTGAAATTAATACATTTCTTCACAAAGGAGGTTGAATTTAAATTTATTTTCTCTTTTCTTAATTACTAGATACTTTTGACATCACAATTTATCAATTAAGTGCCAAATGTAATGACGATCTTTCTCTGAATTTTTGATGCCATCTATGTAGCTACAAGGCCCTTTTCCTCTACAATCTTAGCTTGGTTTTGCCTCAGGTTTGGTTCGATGCGTGTCTTATTGGCCAAGAGAATAATGTTCTTAAAATTCCTACCTGATAAGAGTACTGTGCATTTTTATTCCTTCCACAAGTCGGTTAGCGAGTTTTTCCGTTGCCGTCTCATATTCTTCTCTATCATTTAACGCAAAGAATTCTTCTCTCAACTTCTCGAAGTATTGTTTGAGAGTTATGAATTTGTACTTGTACATGATTAGATAGATCATTGTAAAGGCGTCGGTTGTTAATATCATACTAATCATCATAATGTACAGGACTATTGTGGTGAATACACGGACGAAGGTTGCTAGCATTGAATCGTCTTCAAACGTAGGGTAATACGTCACCACTGTTACGAAATGGGAACCTGAAAAATAAATGAATATTTAGTAACATTATCTGATGATCAACCGAAGCCCGATGCGGGTTACAAATTTAAAATGCTTTTTAACGATCAATTTCATTTCCGTGTTACATTTTAAAAGAGAATTTTGGAAAAAATCCGATTAAAACCATCGAGATATAAGTACTAACGTACTAGAGAAGACACCGTAAATTCCTACTTTGTCTCGTTCAATTGCGGCGATCGCGCCGCAGTTTGTCGAAGAAAACGCGTAAGTGCCGTGATTTACATGGCGCTTAAGACCTTTTTGCCGAGAATAAATACACTTCCGCAGCAAATCTAGCACTGTGGTAAATTAGGTACGGTTTAGACGAATTGTTATTATTTTAGCGCTGCAGCGAACTAAAGATTCAATACGAAGAATAGGACAATTCAGTTATTTGACGTAGCTTCTCTAGTACGTTAGTACTTATATCTCGATGATTAAAACAATGTAATGTGCGGATGCGATCCACTGGCCTTTCAAATTTCATAGTGCGGTTTGTACTCTGATAAACGGAAATTAACTTAAGTACCTGTAAACAACTTCCTAAATCCTTCAAAAACAAAGAACACGATTGAGACAGCAACTATCGAAGCGTACACGACGACATTTATTTTCATGATCTTATATTTCTCCGCCGTCAACGCGCTGTCTTCGTAACTCTCACCAACTGACACTATTTTATGATTCAGGCGTTTTATCAACGATTTTTTAGCCATAACCGAAAATATTTTGGTCAAAACTGTTGTGTGACTGAAGGCCAAGCTTATGGAGTCAAGTTTTTCGTCCTCGGGATAGTCACCCATCGTGGCAGCCATTATTTCGAATATCGTCATGAAACAGTATATGAAAAACAGCAGGGTAGTGTATGCTCTATAAAGCAGGGTTCGATCGTCACCTATTTCGCTTTCCTTGTACCAGAAATTTCCGGAGCCGGCTAAGAAAATTTTTTCACAATATGTTTTCAAGATTAAATGGTTTTTCATTTTGTTATTTTTCGTTCACGGTTTTGAGTGGTTGGCTCTAATGGGCTGAAAGTCTGCAAAACGTACAACTTTAATGATAAATGATGATGAATGAGGTTTGTGTTATTTAACTGGCTAGTCAATTTAAATATGAGCAACTAACTAAATGTGTTTTATAAAATGTAGTAGGTATTTGATAAATACAGTAGCAATACAGACTCGTTACATATAAGAGTCATCAATAAGCCCATTAATATTATTTACATCATAGTCCTTTTCAAATTATAAAGTGATTATTTCGTTTAACATTTATATTTTATAATAGTTCATTTCAAATTACATAAAAGAGTTAGTAGATCATTTATATCACGTACCGTTAATTCTACCAGTCCCAAATAACTGTAAATAAATAAGCATGTATTACCAAAAGTGCCGATATATTAAATATTGGTTTCGTTTATTAAAATATTACGTAAAAGCCATCGATCACCACACGTTGCTGCGAACGAGTTTAATCAAACAATGACTGGAAAGTATAAAATAATCGTCGATAGCAGTTAGTGCGAAAAGCAAAAGTTTGTAATAAGCTAATTTACCCCTCTATAATAGGAGCACAAAGACACAAGAAAAAAAATCGCGTGAGGCAATATCGAGTTATTATAAAAGCAATATCTAGTCTAGTTTTACAAACAAGCAAAAATAATTTGTTAAAAATGTATTTTGTAGGTGGTTACACTGATTCGACTAGAATTATAATTTTGTAATATTGTCACTTCCTTACATTTTCGGTATGTTGGTATACAAATTTATTCATAAATAAAGTTGGTTTGCAAGTTCCCACCCTCTATCCCGCTCCCGCACATTACCTTTCGTTCGCGTGGGAGCAAGACAATCGCGGGTTGGCGACATCAAGTGGCGCCAACCCGCGCAATTTTGGCGCAACATTTGAACGAGAAGAGAAAACGAAGATGGCATTAGTGTGTGTTCGAAACCGCATCGCTCGTGAAACTTGTGCTCCAAAACTTTAAGAAACAAGTGAAAATCTCGCTTCAAGCCTCAATTCGCATTGTGCACCCTTCCCTAATACAAACTGTCGTCTATCTAATTTCTCCGCATAGTTTGTACGTCCATCCATTGTTTCGCAACCCAACAATCAAAATTTCGTATTCGTTAGATTATCGCTTGTTCGTGTAAACAGTAGGTATGGGATTGATACACTGGATACCTGTTATCATACACATTGAATCTGTGGCTTTTACAAAGGACTTTTATAAATACCTGGAATAAACAATTTCCCAAAAAAACTATTGGATAATATGGTTTTGTGAATTGGCTTTATACACTACAATCCGTTTAGGTTTATTCATAACCACGAATACACCTAAACGGAATGTAGACTTTCTTGAGCTTAAGCCTATTTTGTGTCAAACATTATATAATTATAGGGCACAATACCTTACTTTCCCGAGTTTTCGGCTTCAGCATTTTCCTTACGGAGGAAAATCAAATTGAAAATTCCACCGAACCGGGAAGACGGAATTTGTTTACCCATTTTCGGATGTTCCATCCCGTTGTCCGGAACTCGTCACCCACGGTCATTGGTAGGGAATCAGGCATATTTCTGATTGGGTGACAGTCTTTCCCAAACTTGGCATATAGACTATTCGAAGTCGTTCTTCTATAGAGTAGTCATCTACTGCTGAAATCTTTCTGCGTGCGTCTCTCTCTCGCACTCAAACCATTATTTTGTACACGATTAAACCTTTGCACTCCTGTACCTCGAAAAATATCATAAAAATCATGGCACAACTTATAATAAATAGCGTAACATACATTACTGTGTTCATAAAGTGCCGTGCTTAAATAACTCGTGGTCATTTACCAACTTATAAGTTAGTTAAATGAGCAACTTGAAATACTTACCGCTTCTACGTGAGAATTCTTCGTTAATCCTTAGTACTAGTTAAGTAAGTGTAAATGATTACTTATGAACTCTTTTTAATAGTTCATAATAACACCAAGTTTTG
The DNA here is from genome assembly GCA_947522985.1 of Lithophane socia. Taxonomy (NCBI): domain Eukaryota; kingdom Metazoa; phylum Arthropoda; class Insecta; order Lepidoptera; family Noctuidae; genus Lithophane; species Lithophane socia. Next base: position 9,048,792 of record OX383267.1, read on the forward strand.
AAACTTCAAGGGGTTATAATAAATGCCTTATTAGATGGCGCGCGGAAAAACACAGTAGTTTAACAAATAGCGCTATTGTAAAGTTAAATTAGTTTCACCTTAACAATGGAAAAAGTTTAATGTTACTAATGTTATACAAAGAAAGGTGAGATTAATTGTTATAATTTCTGAAGGTTAAATTGAAGAAAAACAGGCTAATGTATTGAGATTTCTTAACTGTATAGTTGATAATAAACAATAGCTTATCCCAATTCCTTTTGTTTAAGTAGGTCTAAACCTGCATTTTTCAACGCTAGTTAACAAAAGCAAGCTTGCTAGTTCAACTGCATCAGACTCACAGGGACGTACGATGATAACTATGTTCCCTCTTAGTCATTAAATGTATTATTATAATATGTTATAATTATTTTATAATGTTATTTTATTTTATTATGTTATTTTCGTAATGTAAGCTTACATGATACGGACATTCTCTTCGAGCTTAGCTCCAAAAAGCAGCCGCAGTAATCCTAAGCGTCTGCACAGACCCTTGTCCACAATTCCTCATAAGCGTTTTGTAATTTTTTCCATGCTTCATAAGCTGATTTTGCGTTACGCACAAGCGAAAAAGCATTGGGATGTACAGGTATAACTAATTTTAGCAAGCGCTGATTTTTTTCTTATATCTTTGCTTACGTTTATGGACTTGATACATTCGAGGTCCTCGTGCATCAGGAGCATCTTCATGGAAAGCTTTTCAATTGGAATTCTTGTCGATCTATGTGCTTTGCTGAACAATTTTACACCAGCACCCTAATTAATGCGTACTATACGATCAATCAAAATTGGAATCGGTTTAAAACAAATTTCCCATCCATTCATTCATAAGTTCGCAAAAAAAAAATGCACAACAACATAAATAACGCAATGAATGTTGTTGATCTATCAAAATGAAACAAATAAGTCTTAATCGGTTACGAAAATAAGTTACGCAATTAGATAGATAGAGGTTAGATAGATATGGAAAGATCACGCTCTTTTTTTTCTTACCAAAAATAACTTTAGTCGAAATTAATCAAAAACCTTATTTGAGTACTTAAGTGGTCTGGGCGCATAACCTGATAGGAAAGGGTGTACTGTACAATGGATACACTTTAGTAGATTCAAATAAAATATAATTAATTTGTACGGACACAATTCTTGCACACGCTATGTCACCTAACAGACACTGAGCTAACAGATAGACTCCAAACATATTCCCACAAACCGTGTTTAACAGTTGTTTAGCTACACCTTTTAAACATGACATTTCTGTATGGAGTTTGACATAAAACTGACATTAAACACGAGTTGAACAAGTGTCTAAGTTTTTGTAGTAAAGCCCCAAAAGTCTCTTTGACTATAAAAATGTACTCTGTGTTTGACACTTTCATCATAGACATAGTGAGGTTTCATTGACAAAGTTCAACAGAAATATGAAGCAAATTCAAATAAGAAGCATGAACAGCATGAAGCATTTTTCTTACAATTTTAAACACAAGCAAGAATTTACATCGATTCAACTACTAATTAATAAATCTATGTATTTTGTGCATAAAACAAGGCGAACACGGAGTACGTTGAACGCACCACCTGAAAAGATAAGCAATGAATTAAAATAAAATAATTGACCAATGACCAGAAATACGTAGGGTTTGCGCATTTCACTGAACACCAGTACTTGTGGAACTTAAAAGCTTAATGCGATCGATTAATGGGTCTTTAGTATCCACTCAGTATATTAAAATGAAAATTAATCCTACAGTCGAAAGTGGATAATTTTTTTAAATTTTAAACTTAATTGTCAGATTGCAAAAGTTCCCTACTGAGTAGTGGTCGCGGAAACTGTTATTGGGTTTTTCCATCTGAAAATTCTCAGTAGAAGCTCGGAGTCTGGATGTGTGCCCGGTTGACGGCAATAGGCTCGCCCCCTTTTACATGGGACTTAACTATGACTGGCGAAATGTGGGTGCACTAAGGTACACTTCTGTCTTACACTTTAGGGCATTCAGGCGTAATGTAACTTATGCTATAGCATATTAGGTGTCCCCTGTGGCTTCGATATGACACATATAACCTAGTCATAGAATACTACGGAGTTCCTTTGTTACTACGTACCCACACTGTAATCATTGTATTTGACATTATATACCTTCAATTAATTTCAACTCTTAGTGGCTTTTGTGGACAGGATTATAATTATTCAATTTGTTACAGTTGTAATAGCAATCACGTCAATTGGTTTAAATAGGTTTTTATTTTTATTTGAATTCTAATTTTATTATCATTAGTCTTTTAGATAGATTATTTTCTATTTTGTGAATGTGAGAACGTTGTAGGCTTATTGGACTGTAGATTTATTGAACATCTTCTATTTTTGTTAAGTACCTGGTACTTACTTGTTGAAAGGCCTACATTGTCCTCCCATGCCTACCAACACTGCAATTTGAAAAGTATTGTAAAAGCCAATTATTTTTAAAAGAGTAACCATGGAGTTTCTTGCCGGCTCTTCTCCATAGGAAACGACCAATTGGAACCGTGCACCTAGCTTCTGAAGTTTCATAAGTGCCCATGTAGGTTTATGTGAAATAAAATATTTTGATTTTGATTTTGATTTTGTATTTAGGACATATCTGTCTATTTGCCGGGAATACCTACATGAGCAGTTGAGAATCCTCGCTGTTACTCCAACAAAAATTCGCAAGGGTCATTATCTCTTGGCTTAGCCGATAGGTGATCGCAATATCTACATCTAACGCAAAGAATGAATTTTATGCTTATGTTTCTTTCACACTCCCTTTGTCGCCTCTTACAATACCCACGGAAAAACGTTTCAGTTTAATAAATGGTCGACTTGCAATATCATTTAAGAGGTCCTTAAGTAAATCACTTAACATCAAAAGAAGCTTGAAATACGACATTTACGATCTTTTAATTACAAGTTTGATGTTATTTCAAGTTAAACAAACAAATTGCTGTCATACTTCCCTAAGAGGAAAGATTTGTTTGATTTCTTAGAATAGCTTTTAATAACTTAACATTTAAATTAAACCAATTTTCTATTAGCAAAATGTACTTAACTTACGTAGGTAATAAGAATGGTGACTTTTCAAAATTCTCAACACAAAATTAATATTTCCCCGTATGCGTGGGTGCTTTATCTGTAAGTAGGCCTGCCTTATCTTGTGATGGCCTGTGGAGCAGACCAGTCGTAGAGTGGAGACGGCGTATCGGCAAGCATAGCGTTGGACGTCCCCCAACTAGATGGAACGACGACCTTAAGAACGAGGCTGGGAGAGACTGGATGCGGAAGGCGGAGGACAGGGTGTTATGGCGCAGCCTGGGAGAGGCCTATGTCCAGATGGGCTTAGTTGATTGATTGGTTGAGGCCTTATCTTTAATTTTCTATTATAATAGAATCTTTCCGTTTCCTACACACATAACATCCCGCCTAATTTCCTTGAAAGAGTAGGTGGGGGAGAAGCACCTGGTACAAATCACACAGACAAATCCTACATATGACCGCAAATCTCTTTTTCCACAATTCTAAACTATAATATTCTAAAAGAGGTAAGCTACACTACACTGCCGAGTCTTATAGACTCTGTTTTACTGTATACTTATTACTTACTTCTACGCAGACGGAACTCGCGGGTTTTATAACTATGAAAGTCTAACCAATATGAAGGTCCCGTAGGTAAGCTCCAGCATCTTGAAGGCCTTCATCACCAAAGGACGCTGCGCTTGCATGATTGCCAGAAGAACCAGCTGCCTTATGTTCCGGCGGGAGTTGGACCTGGGCCGCGGGGGGCAGGACTGCCAGCCGCAGTAGAATATAGCGTCGGATACTTCAGATGCCTGTGAAATGCACATAATCCTACTAATACCTATTATAAATATGAAAGTTTGTGTGTTTGTGTGTTTGGATGTTTGTTCCTCAATCACTCAAAAACGGCTGAATGGATTTGGATGAAATTTGGCAAACAGATAGTTTATAACCTGGATTTATACATAGGACACTTTTTACCCCGATATTCTCACGGGAACGAGACTTACGCGGGTGAAACCGCGGGGCGCAGCTAGTTATTAATAAAATAGAAGTTAACCATTAAACATACACAATTACACAAGGAAGTGGTTTAAGCTTATTTGGCCCTTAAGTAAGCTAATTAGGAAACTTTAATGCTTACCAAAGGCATGTACATATATAATTAACTAAAATATTTCAAAAGACAGCAATCTTTTAGTCGTCAGACTGAGTTCTGACGACTAAAAGATTGCTGTCTTTTCATGTCATGTCAATCATGAATCACTATTGAATTGACCAAATCCAAACTCAGAGTAACATAGACCACTCTAAGCTTCATCGGTTCGCAAAAAACGAAAACGAAAACTTTTAATTCCAACCCATATAATATCGGTTCTCGATTAAATCTCATGCCATACCTAAATAACAGCAAAGATAATTACAAATTTAGTTATAAACTTTTCGCTGGGTGAAATCATACCTAGATATTTTTATCCAGCGGGGTGTTCACAAACATAGGTCTCGGAACCATTGTAACATCGTTCTTTACTTGGTAAATATACATAACAAGGGCGTAGGTACACAAGCTGTGATTTATGTTGATGGCCCGTATCTGACCTTATGTCGTAACTTATTTTTATATCCGACTCCACAATTTCTGTGGATGTTAGCGGATGTCACATTTGGCAGTAATGCCCGTGACATATTTTTGTTTCCAAAATTGTATTGTGTCTACCGGATACAGTTGAGTGTGGATTATCTTGATGTAATACTCCGGTGACTGAAAGTGATGATTACAGAAGTATTTACTACGAGTCATTTGAGCATTGCTTATTTCTAAGATAATTTAATTGGACCTTTTGCATTATTCACAATGCTTTCCTATCTGTCAATAGTGTCAATTTCTCATCAGATGAAATAACAACTCACTTCAAGATCACTTTACCTAAGTTTTCACGGTGAGATTTTTACAGAATAGACTTACCTACATAATTCTTCTGTACGTCTGTTTGTCACTGAACTCCTAAACGACTGGACTTATTTTGATGATTTTTTTGTGGGTTTAAGCGGTCCCTACATGAAAAAACGTCTGTTAGGTCCGCTAGTATAGGTATACATTTTCCGCCAAAAAATTGCTGCTACAAGACCGCCTATTCGCAGTTGCTCGCTATATTTCATTATTTTTGCCTGCACAACAATAACAATTCAATATTGTGTGACCTTTACCAGGAATACAGAAACCATGAACGGATTACCCAGACACTGTGACGCAGAACACAATAGCAATTCGATACACAAACTAAACCCCACAGGAACAAGGTCACACGACACTGTCTACAGCTCTGTTTTCCCCATAGGGAAATAGTATCAACGTATTCGTGTCAAACACATCTCAAAATATGACAAAGTCATACCTGATACGTTATTTCCCCCGCGTTGCATAAAAAGAGGCCCAGTAGAAAGAATAGAGCCACTACAAAGAATATCAACTTCATGCTTGCGATGAACGTCAGTTGGTCTGAAAGCTGAAAAATTAATTTAAATTATACGTAGCATCGGCAGAAATATAAAAAAATAACTGACGCAATCTGTCTCAATCTTTGAACCGTGGCAATTATGGAATCAATATGCCAAGTTATATTTATTAATATATACATTGGATAAACTTCATATACTAAATTAATTTAAAAACTATTACCACAAAAACTTAGACACTTGTTCAACGGGTGTTTAATGTCAGTTTTATGTCAAACTCCATACAGAAATGTCGTGTTTAGGCTAAACAACTGATAAACACGGTTTTGTGGTAATAGTGTTTAAGCCAGGCAGAAGAAAACATATCTACTGTCATATTGCTCAATAATTTAGATACAAAGTTTAATAGAATGAGACACAAATATAAATAAAAGTAATACACACATTCATAAACATTATGAAATTGCTACTATTCTTCACAAATCTTATCACACAAACAGAGTTTCAGAAACAGTAACACGATGAATGCGTAATCAAGACAAAATAATACGCAGTTTTGTAAGATTACCGAGCCGTCAAAGGTACTGGGGTACAACAATGCGATTACTTACGGCAATTTGAAGCAGGAGAGAGACGGCCGACCCCGAGCTTTGACAAACTTGTAGCGCCATCACCGTCCCAAACGCTTTGTCGATATCTCCCGATAACCTGATGAGATAAAAAGAATTGTGCTCCGTTTGACATTGGATTGACCTTGATGAATGTCTGCCTCGTGAAACTAGTTTCTTTGATATTAATACATTTCTTCACAAAGGAGGTTGGATTTAAATTTATTCGCTCTTTCTTTATCTTAATTACTAGATACTTTTGACATTCTAACATTCCCTTGTCATTTTGCCATCACAATTCATCAATTAAGTGCCAAATTTAATGACGATCTTTCTCAGAATATTTGATGATACTATGTACAGTCAGTCTAAGTGAATCATGACCCACTTTGACGATAAATCGTTTGAAACCGACAAAATAACAAAGATGGCAGATGACAAGTTCGTTACCAAGGAAATGTATGTTTACCGAATGTCGACCTAACTAATTGTACAACTATTTGAATGTCTGTAAGAAAATAAGCATATGGTGGGTCAGAATTCAATTTTTTCGACTGTACCTACAAGGCCTCATTTCCACTATAATCTTCGCTTGATTTTGCCTCAGGTTCGATTGGATGCGTGTTTTATTGGCCAAGAGAAAGACGTTCTTAAAATTCCTACCCGATAAGAGTATTGTGCATTTTTATTCCTTCCACAAGTCCGTTAGCGAGTTTTTCAGTTGCCCTCTCATATTCTCCTCTGTCATTCAACGCAAAGAATTCTTCTCTCAACTTCTCGAAGTATTGTTTGAGGGTTATGAATTTGTACTTGTACATGATTAGATAGATCATGGTAAAGGCGTCGGCTGTTAATATCATACTCATCATCATAATGTACAGAACTATTGTGGTGAATACTCGGACGAAGGTTGCTAGCATTGAATCGTCTTCAAACGTAGGGTAATACGTCACCACTGTTACGAAATGAGATCCTGAAAAATAAATGAATATTAATAACATTATCTGACGATCAAATAAATCGGATTACAAGTTTAAAATGCTTTTCAAATGATCCTTAACGTTCAATTTCATTTTTATGTTACATTTTTATAACAGAATTTGGGGAAAAAATCCGATTAAAACAATATAATGTGCGAATGCGACCTAGTGGCTGTTCAAATGTACTATTACGTAACGCGTTATAAAAGGAAATTAACTAACCTGTAAACATTTTCCTTAATCCTTCAAAAACAAAGAAAAAGCATGAGCCATAAACGGTCGAAGCGTAAGCGACGACATTTATTTTCATGATCTTATATTTCTCCGCCATCAACGCGGGTTCTTCGTAACTCTCACAAACTGACACCATTTTATGATTCAGGCTTTTTATCAACGATTTGTTGGTAATAACCGAACATATTTTGATCATAACTATTGTGTGACTGACGGCCAAGCTTACGGAGTCACGTTTTTCGTCCTCGGGATAGTCACCCATCGTGGCAGCCATTATTTCGAATACCGTCATGACACCGTATATGAATAACAGCAGGGTAGTGTATGCTCTATAAAGCAGGGTTCGATCGTCGCCTATTTCGCTTTCCTTGTACCAGAAATTTCCGGAGCCGACTAAGAAAATTCTTTTGCAATATGTTTTCAACATGAAATGGTTTTTCATTTTGTTATTTTTCGTTCACGGTTTTGAGTGGTTGGCTCTAATGGGCTCGAAGTCTGCAAAACGAACAACTTTAATGATAAATGATGATAAATAAGGTTTGTGCTTAAGATACGTATTTATTTAACTGGCTAGTTTATTTAAATATGTGCAACCAACTAACTGTAATAAAAATATGTTCTATAAAATGTAGTAGGTATTTTATAAATATATTAGCAATACAGTATCGTTATATACGAGTTATTAATATTATTTACATCACAGTCTTTTTAAAATTATAAAGTGATTATTTCGTTCAATATTTATATTTTATAATAGTTCATTTCAAATTACATAAAAGAGTTAGTAGATCATTTATATTACGTACCGTTAATTCTACCAGTCCCTAATAATTGTAAATAAATAAGTATGTTTTACCAAAAACGCGATATATTATATATTGGTTTCGTTTATTAAAACATTACGTAAAAGCCATCAATCATCACACGTTGCCGCGACCGAGTTTAATCAAACAATGACTGGAAAGTATCAAATAATCGTCGATAGTAGTTAACGTGATAAAAAAAAGTTTGTAATAAGCTAATTTACACCTATTTAATAGGAGCACAACGACACACGAAAATAAGATCACCTTCGTTAATATCGAGTTATTATAAAAGCAAGATCTGTTTTGGCATTTCGAAACAAAAAAAAAATTGTTAAGAAAATAATTTTGTAGGTATGGGATTGATACACTGGATACATACGCATCATACGAATTGATTGATTCTGTGGCTTTTACGAAATTTAAAGAAATAACAATTTCCCAAAAACATAAGTGGGAGCGATTTGGCGAATATTTTGTGAATATGCTCTATGCAGGTTATGAATGTACCTAAACGGAATTTAGACTTCCTCGAGCTTAAGCCTATTTTGGGACAAACATTATAATTATAATTATAGGGCACAATAACTTTCTTTCCCGATTTTTCGACTTCTGCATTTTCCTTACGGAGGAAAATCCAATTGAGAATTCCACCGAACCGGGAAGACAGAACTTGCTGGCCCATTTTCGGATGTTCCATCGCGTTGTCCGGAACTCATCATCTACGACCATTGCAGGAAATCAGGCATATTTCTGATTGGGTGACAGTCTTTCCCAAATTAGGCATATTCTTCTATAGACTGTATAGATATCTACTGCTGCTGAAATCTTTCTGCGGGCGTCTTTCTCTCGCACAAAAATTTTGTACACGATTAAAACTTTGCCTCGAAAAAAATCTTATCATAAAATTCATGACACGCCTTATAATAAATAGCATAACATACATTACTGTGTTTATAAAATGCACGAGCTCAAATAACTCGTGGTCATTTACCAAATAATAAGTCAGTTAAATGATCAACTTGAAATATTTACCGCTTCTACGTGAGAATGCTTCGTTAATCCTTAGTACTAGTTAAGTAAGTGTATGTGATTACAAAAGAACTTTTTTGAATACGAGTAGTTCATAATAACACCAAGTTTTGGAACTTGAAGTGGCTATAATAAATGCTTTATTAGATGGCGCGTCGAAAAACACACTGCTTTAACAAATAGCGCTATTGTAAAGTTAAATTAGTTTCACCTTAACAATGGAAAAAGTTTAATATTACTAATGTTATACAAAGAAAGGCGAGATTAATTGTTATATTTTCTGAAGGTTAAATGGAACAAGAAACAGGCTGTTATGTTTTGTGATTCCTTAAACTGCATCGTTGACAATAAATGTAATAATAATAATAATTTGCAATAGTCCTACACCAACCGGGGTTGTCTTTGGCTACACCACTTGGCCCACTATGTGAGTGGGAACAGGGAGAATCATTAATCATCGGTTGGTGCCTCATTTCATTTAAAAAAACTAACGGGCCTCTACGAGTTGGCTTCGGCCCCTCGTACGAGTGCCAAAGGTCCGGGACCCCAGGGTCTAAGCAAAACCTATGCAATACAATACAGTAGGTACTTAACTTTTAGTGGTAAAGATCACCTATATCCTTTACTAGTTAAACAACGATCACAGGAGAAACAATAACTTATCCCATTTCTTTTGTTCAAAACCAGCATTTTTTAACCCTAGTTATCAAGCGAGCTAGTAACCTTGATAGCTTAATTGCATCTACCGTCTTACAGCTGACATACATGCAATCATTTTCTCATCACCGTACTGTCGGTATGTCACTTACATCCAAACAACGAACCTTTGTCAGTTCCGGCAAAACGTTATTCTCGGATTTTGTACTATGCTCGATGCCAATAGCCTCAATTTCAGTACAAAATGCAACAGTACCTGATACTTCGACTGTCAGATACATCCAATGCTTAGAACCAATCGACAACGTAGCATCACCATCAAATTCAGCCTCTCCCATCCCAGAGTTGGGCAAATACCTCCCTTTCTGCATCGCTTTGTTCACAGATAATGAAAATCAAAGGTTAGTGAAAATAAAGACAATCACAAAGTCTCAAGTTGAAATAGCATTTGCCAAAATTTGTCTTATTTCGCAGATTCCGTCGTCCGCTGGCTCCAAGCCAGACACACAGGGACTTACGAAGATAACTGTGTTCCCTCTTACACTATACTTCATCTTAAACTGCCTCTCATGACTTCATGTTCAACCCATCCATCAAATGAAATGAGTTTAATTCTCAAAAACAATAAAGACTTCCATGATGAAGACTTCTTGTGGACTTGTTGGCAGTTTGTGCAAATGAATGTGGGTAGTTTTACTTGCTGAAAATCTTAAATAAGTGGAGGTCACGGTCAGACAGAAGACAGGGCTCTAGGACTAGTCATCATTAAAAAAATCCCCATTATTTTACCCGGTTCTTTTGCAAATAATTAATACTTATACCAGGGAGCCAAGTCTACATATTTACAAACGTGTCAGTGGTCTCACAATTCACACAATCATTGCGAGACCACTGACACGTTTGTAAATTAGTAGAATTGGCCCCCTGCTATACGTTGTTGTAGCCATCTTTATCAATGCAATGCACTTTTGCTTCCCCTCCTCAAGTTCTACATTGTCTTATCCTTGATTGTTCTCTGTAAGTAATTTATTATTGACCTGACTCACATTTCCAGTAAAAAAAATGTTTTACCAACGATAAAACCTACAAGTGACAATAAGGAAGCGTTCCAAAAAAAATGTGGAGAATATACCAGTTCGAACCAGTAACATTGTACGGAACGCAATGCATGGCAAACTGCACAGACCACTTCCAGGCTTCGGTGTTGTATCAGTTATTTATTGCCTACCACTTTATTGCCTCACTGCGGATTTGGGAAATGGACACCCTCTGTGGCGGCGGTTTCTATCCAATCGGCCTTATATTTGGTTTGCAAAATACATTTGTAATATTCAATTACATGTTTGGGTCGTTTGATATATGAACGCTTTTTCTTACTTGATCGTATTCCTGTCTATATTGTATTATATAATATTTTGTGTTAAGGTGACAAGAAAATAATCAATCTGCTTAGTCTTTTTCCAACTTTATTGGGGTCGGCTTCCAGTCTAACCGGATGCAGTTGAATACCAGTATTTCACATGGAGCGACTGCCTATCTCACCTCTACAACCCAGATAGGTACTGGATAACACGATACCCCTTAGGCAAAAGTGGTTGTCAGAATTTTGGGCTTCTAACTACCCCTTACGACTGTCAAATATCTACGGAAGACAGCCAGGATGTTGATCCCGGCTGTTATCCGTGTTTTCGTAACGTGTTTTCCGAGGCACGGAGGGGTCTCGATGTGTTATGGATGTTCACCCTTCGATCGAGTCGTGCGACTTTTTTCATTGAGCCACAAGCCTATCATTACCTTATCATACATATATATATATATTCCACGAAAATTATTCAAAGGCAACTTTCTTTATTCAGCTGGATAAATAAAATTATAAATCAAGTACATCGCAGAAAAACGATAACTCAGGAACAATGCGACATAAGAAAATAAAGGAACATTTCACAAGAAAGTGCATTCTCAGAAGGGGAGACAAGAGTCCTTCAAAAGAACAAAAAGTAGATAGACAATATGTCGTTCCAGACTTTTTCTCAAGGATGCTGCGTATCATCTTACATAACAAAGCAATTTATAATTATATACATACATAGCTTTACTGCTTTTATGTATCTAACACACTTTTTCTCTACGCTGAGAAATGCGGCAACTCCGATTTAAAAATTTGTGCCGAGACCAAGTGCCAATACGAATGTGCGTCAATGTGGCCGGCTTTACACAGTGTAGGTGGTTGTTACTTTAAATTTTAAACATACAAATTAAAACTCGATTCACTGCCAGCAGTACAAAACAATTTTAATTACAAAACAAGCAACAATTTATCAATACCATCTTCAATACAAAGCGAACGTTGCGGTTTATTATAGAATCCACACATAGATCATAATATCGTAGAAAACTCTTGAAAACTCTTGGTTTTCGCAAGTGTGAAAACGAACACTTCTGAAGAATTTGTGATGAAGTAAGTAATTAATCTTGCTTTGTTGCCGACGTTGAGAAGAGCTGCTTACTAAGTGCAGAAATGTTTCGCCACTGCAAACTTTGCAATTTCGAGAGACGTCATATTTTATTTGTTGAGATACAATTTCTGCATTTAATGTGTTTCGTATTGTTTTGCTAATTAAGTATAGGTTCTAATGCTAGATATAAGACTGAAATTGGCCTGTTGCAGGGCAGTGGCCTCTTTTAGAAAGTTGCGAACATTGATAATCACGACTGTCAGTGCGAGTTGCCAATTTCAGACTAGCCTTCTTCACGAGTTATTTTCTAAACTACCTATTAGTCAGTTCCCAAATTAGTTTTGAAAGTAGGCCCATAAGAAACTGGTTTGAGTGTAAAAGAAAACCTAGAAGAATTTTTAGGGGAGGCCTATTGACTTTAACCAGCGTCTGTGGGACAATATACATATTTTGTATCTGATCACATACTATTGGTACACCACGCTCATTTTATCTGAGTACTTTTTATCCTATTTCAAATTGCTTCAACAGGTTTTCATTAGCATTTTAATATTTATGAGTTGAGTCTCCAATATTTATTATAACGATAGTTCCAACTTTATTAGAAGGATTTCAATCAAGTAACAAAATAACATAGAAAACTAAGATTACTAATTGAACTAAGATTTAATTTAGTCTCTATAATTAATATGAGACAAAATTAAATCTTATTTCAATATAGTAGCTTAGCTACTAACATAGTTTTAGGAGCTGCACTAATTTAATAAAATACTTCATCAATAATGTTATTAAAATGCTAGTCTAATGTATTGTATTTTTTTTGTTCTTATTGAATATTGGATCGCACGATATCAGACTGGTTGCATTCAAATGGTTTGCATGCGAATAGTTTTGAATATCGTTTTCCATACACGATATGTCTGACTATTTTAAATTCGAACAAGTGAACCGCGAATAAAAGATTCCGCGTATGCCGGGATTACCTATTTACTAACAACGTTTATTTCTGGTAGGTATAGGGAAAAGCAGAAACACAAAAACGTGTATTTGTGTGTGTGTGTGTGTGTGATGTGGGTGTACTATAGGTACACCTCTGGCCAACCCTTCGAGGAATACAGGCGAGATATTGTTATGAGTCCATGTGAAAAATTTAAAACTTTAATTATGAAAATTTACAAAGTTACAGGTAGAAAAGCAGTTACACGCGACTTTGTGCGTGTATCTTGTATTTCATAATGTTTTTCATACAAATTTCGAGGATTATTCATATATAATCTTCTCCAGCGTATATTCTTTTCCAGGTCCCAGGCCAGCTATCTGTAAAGATCGGTGCAGTGGTTTAGGCGTGAAAGGGTAACACAGATAAAAAGACAGACACAGTTGCTTTCTCATTTATAATACTAGATACCTATCCTTATGAATAGGTACCTATTATAAATGCGAAAGTGAGTTTGTTTGTTTGTTACGCTTTCACGCTAAAACGGCTGAACGGATTTGGATGAAATGACACATTTGGCACATGGGTAGACCATGGCCTGGAGAAGGATATAGGCTACTTTTACGAAGGATATAGGATACTAGAACGCAGAGGAAGTCGCGGGCAACAGCTAGTAGATTCATATATCCTGACGTAGATATCAAGGGACAATCTACAGAGAGAATTAAAATTTTATACCATATTGTTGTTTTTGAGAGTGTACCATGATATAGTCGGTGGACGCTGTCCATCCCCTACCGCCTATTAGTCATCTCTCAACACACTACACGTGGAGGGGTCAAGTCCTACGGGTGCCATTTGTGACCCGGAACTACACGAGTTTTATCCTCATAAAACTTATTTTAATTTATGCAAACAAGAAGTTTTTGAATCAAAGCAAACACGCGTAGGTTTCAAATTAAATATATATCAAATATATCTAAAAATGAATTTATTACAATCTAAAAAAATCGATTGTATTGAAAATTAGGTATTGGGAATTGAAAATTATGTCAACTAATGTCACAAAAATATTTGTTATTCTTTTGGCCACATATAAACTGATTTATGGGGATAGGTACATCTATGTAGGTAGGATGCATGTATATGCCTGGTACAGTGCATAACACATGGTACATAAATCAGATTACAGCCGAATCCTCGCGCGCACTGGTATCACATAATCCCGTTTGGTTAGCAGCTGCCAAATTTGCAAGCAAACTATTCTGATCGATGTCACCACAATCTGCCACACTGATGTATGAGACGACCTATATTGATCGCACAAATGAGCGTATGAACTGTTCGATTGGGGCTACCTTTCGGTTTGAACCGGCGCGGCGGCGGCCGCTGTATCTATCTGAGCTGAAAGGGTGAAATAGACGGATCCGTTTCGTAATATACGTATAGATGTAGGTACATTTGCGATCCAGTTCGTAAAAGTCAATGTCAATGGGCGACCGCTAAGGGGGATATTACACTATCATATCTATGATCATAGATCTATGAATCATAGATATAATGAAATTGTAAAATAGACATTGTTATCCCCTTATGAGGATTACACCATTTACCTATCTATTTTACAATTTTATTATATTTGATCATAGATCTGTGATCATAGATATGATAGTGTAATACCTTAAGAGATCTTTTAGTAAATTTAATCTTTGGTGATTAAACTGTATTTCTACGAACTAAAAGAAATTCATGTTTAATACCTAAATATCAATTTTATTAAACTAATAATTTTGTGCTATAATTTGTAAAGGTTAAATTAATAACTAATTGGGAAGGTTGGAAGATTCTTTGTGCTCAAATCGCGAGCTGAGTGGAATTTTAGCCATCAGGTTTCATTATTTAAGATTCTTAGAGAGTTTTCTCCGCTACTGAAGTTAAATTGAAACCTTCAAAATCATGTGACATTTTGAAATATTTTAATTTGGTTATAAAAAGTTAAACAGCTGTTTACACAGCAGTTTTAAAATATGAGTTTTGTTTTTTGTAAATTAGGATTCATGCTTCAGAACTCAGAAACATTGTCCCAGTTACCTCTCGCGGGTAGTTAATATTTAATGAAGAGAAAAGTCGCAGATTTCACAGTAACACTGAAGTGACCAGTTATTGTCAAAACTTTACCTGCCCCACTAAATTCAACCCGGCAATGTAAAAGTTTCGGGTGAAGTTATCAAACTACAAATTTTACAATTAACGGAGCGTGTTCGCGGCGTAAACTTCCATATTTTAGCATAGGTGAGCGCCAGTTTCTAATATGCCGCAAAATATATAGAGCCACTGTTTCCAACAGAGACTTTAGTGAAGGCTCTGAAGTCGGCGAAGTTTGCTATGATGTAGCAGATTATTTACCCGTATTGTCAGCTTATTAACAACATTTAATTTTAACAATGGAAGGGTTAAATGGGTCAGTAGTACAATACTATCGTGTATGAGCTAATTTATTCAGGTGAACTCTAACGATATGTTATTTTGTTACCATAAAACCTGCAGGTTTTTCAACCAAGGTAAGCAATTACGTGTTTTTCTTTTACAGGCTTCCATCTCGGCGGCGGTTGTTGTTTGAGTTCCATCTCGGCTGTCGCTTCATTAGAAGCCCCACTTCCACTGGTAAACTTGCAATGGGACCCGCGGGTACGATCAACTATACTTATACCTGTGTTAATACCTGCGCTCAGACCTGTGTCAAGCTTCGCTGGAGACGAATTTCACTAAAATTAACTGGCTGAAGAGCTTTCTAACACTCATTACCGATTCTCAATGGAATCGAAACGACTGTTAGCATATTTTTATAAACAAAATAACCTTTCATCTTCAAAGGCATCGTGATAAGTATGATCGTTCGAAAAACGTTTGCTAAAACTGCCAATCGTTTCCTTATTAATGAAAAGGAAACCATTATTCTTCACCCAGAAAAAGGTATTAACTTATTAAAATATTCAAGTATTCGAAATGCTATTGAAGCGTAAATCTCGCAGTCGATCGTAAAAACTGTTCCCCAGAGGAACGAAAGTAACTCTGTTTCATTGGATCCGAGTCGTACCATTGTCCTCATACGCACTCTGAGAAAAAGACCAA
The DNA here is from genome assembly GCA_947522985.1 of Lithophane socia. NCBI lineage: Eukaryota > Metazoa > Arthropoda > Insecta > Lepidoptera > Noctuidae > Lithophane > Lithophane socia. The sequence continues at coordinate 9,065,152 of OX383267.1, forward strand.
TTTCTGAGATTTCCGAAGGGCTTAGCTTCATTTCCTTTTATATCTCCCCAGATACTAAATTCGTTCAGCCAATAATAAAAAATCGTCGGGGACACTTGGAATGGACTTGACGTAAAATTTACCCTCAATCCTAGGACAGATTGGACATTATAATGCACTTACGTCCTTCGTATAGGACGTTGAGCCAACTTGATTGGTTTAGGCTTTGCCACAACTATTATAGATTACTTAGAAGCATACAAAGGCGCCAAGTAATTGATCAACATCAGCATAATAATTAGACTACAAGTTCGTTGAATTGTTAATTAGTTTATGAAAGGAATTTACTGAAATGTTTCAGGTATTTTTAGGAGATATAAAAATATAATATGGGAGAACTTAATTACAGTGTTGTTGAGCAAATGAAAGAATAACATAGAATGTTTGAGCAGCACATGTTACCGACCACGTTGGAGTCAATTAAGAGTTGTATGCGAGAGAATTGCAAGCTGTAATAAATAATTAAGTATTTATTATTATTTTTATTTAAATGGTTTTCCATAATTGATGAAAGAGTATATTAACATTTTTACTTAACTAAAATATGCCCATTTTAATTTCTCAAATATACCTACAGTCTTGCGAGATATTTAGATACAAACTTCACTGCGTTTTTCCTAAAGTTCTCGTGTTACCAAAACTTCTTTTGAATTATTTGATGGTTCTATGCTACCGGTTCGAATTAAAAAAATACCTAATTTATATTGCTTTAAAGTGAAACTTTATTAAATTTTCTTTTACTTACACATTTTTACTAACATATTTACCATGTGAGTCTAATGGCAAATCTCCATCTGCAACAACAACAACAACTAAAGTATAAAATAGCCTATAATGTTTCCACTGGGGCCCAAGCATCCTCTCTACGAGAGGGATCACCAGTGACGAGTAATCCACCAAATTAAATTAGATAGATACTCAAAACTCGGACAACGATTTCACATATAATCATAATCATAATCATAATCAATTAATCATCAACGTAATGCTTCAACAAGTTTCACTGATCGCAGCTCTATAGTTGAGGCGAGTTGTAAGCCAGCGTGTAATACATATCTACATGTATCTACATAATATAATATCAAAAACTGTCATACCCACATCAAAGTGTACAACTTAGGTTGTTAAGACAAAGCGTCAGGTAACGGTCGACTGAACAAGGCACAAACATTTTTATTGTACTAACGACTGGTGACATCGTAAAAAACTAAAGCTCCGATAAAGTAAAGAAAATCCAATAATAATAAACAGGGTTAGCTCTCCAAACACGTTAGAGAAGTCAGGAAAGTAGGGTGTGCATGTATTCGAAATAGAATTGAAGTTATTGAAGCAATAAGGATTGCGTCTTGTGAATCGTGACAACGGTGTCCGGGACAGACGCGGTTGGAACTTCCCGGGCAAAGTTGAAGGCAGACTCCACATATTTCACGGCCACATTACAAAACTTTTATAGAGCTTTGCAGTTTCGACTTATAAAAGATTTAAAGGTCCATCTCTTGGGCGCAATAACTAGCTACAAATCTTGGATTTCCATTGTTTCAATGTTTTATGATTCAATCAGTTTATTGGAAAGTTTCTGAGAGAATGTTAACGCTGACGCTGATAATAAGCTTGTTCTGTCGAGTACCTCGTTCTAGAAACTCAAGTCTGATACGTCGCTAGTACTAGCCCAACGTCTATATCTGTCTATACATTTTATAAATTAACTAGCGATCCGCCTCTGCTTCGCATTGTTTTGACGACTTGACAAAATATCGAGATTTCTGAGTAACATGTAACTTTAATATTAACGTATTATAGGTACAGATAAACTTTCCGGTATAATGTAATGTAATACGTTAATATTAAACTTGTATAAAATAATGAAATCTCGATGTTTTGTCAAGTGATCAAAACTATGCGAAGCAGAGGCGGTTCGCTAGTTGAAGAATAAATAAATATAAGTTTGATATCAGTTTGTAAGTTCGTTTTTAAATACACGCTTAGATAAAGGTCAAGACAAAATTAGACACAACACGCTTTCATATACAAGGTGGAGACGACAATACAACAAAAAATGAAACTCCGTTTATCTAACGACGTTCTCGGTCTACATACAAAAAATTAATCAAATGTTTCCAGTAGTTTAGTTATGATAGCTAGTCAAAGATCGGCAAACCCCATAGTTGGCCCATCACTACTATTTAGTTTGTTTGAAAAAATGACTGTTTTAATTTCGATGTTAGGATTTATTTGTTAGTTCCAAAATACTCTTATGCATTCGTATTGCCAGTGTTTTCATTTTTTGTTGTATTGTCGTCTCCACCTTGTATATCATTTTGGTGACAGTCATTATTATTTTTTGATTCTTCGTTAAATTCGAGTCTACGTTTCTAATTAGGCCCTGACGCCCCACGCGGGTCATTGCACCTTTAAGACAGGGGTACAATGTGAGTACCTACGAGTACGTCTGCCGAAACAACTACTCCGCTTAACAAGACACTTGTGTTCTAGAGTAGATGATGTAGAACTTTGTAGTTTAAATTTTTATTTTTAATATTTAAATTGAAGTAAATCATACAATGAATGGTGTACACACTATTAAAACTTTTATTACCAGCCTGTGCAAGGCAAACATATTATCTCGTAGGTAGGTACTGTGAAGGACGTTGCAAACATTATTGTCAATACTGGTTAGTATTGACAATAATGTTTGCAACGTCGTAACACCGTTATTCAATATTGGCATAGAAATAACCCCATGGAGCTCGTGGCTAAGTAATACTAGTCGCACGGGTTGATCCAACAGGTTAAGCTACGCTTGCCGGGGTTGATCCGTGGATGGGTGACCATCTTTACATATCGTGACTCCTCTGTGCCTCGGAAAGCACGTTAAGCCGTTGGTTCCAGCTGTCATTCGTGGATCTTTGACAGTCGTTACGGGTCGTCAGAAGCCCGAAAGTCTGACAACCAGTCTTACCAAGGGTTATTGTATTACCCAGTTACTGGGTTGTGGAGGTCAGATAGGCAGTCGCTCCATGTAAAATACTGGTATTCAGCTGCATCCGGTTAGACTGGAAGCCAACCCCAATATAGTTGGGAAAAGGGCTAGGCAGATTGATGGAAAGAACTCCATTTGAAGTTAAAAGGGTTACTTCGGTAAGTAGGTACCAGGTTCTAATCCACAGCTTCGTGCCCTGAAACCAAAAAAAGCATGTCCTGAAACCTCTAAAATAACTTAAAATGAATGACACAGTAGTTCATTATACTTTTATTCCGATTCTCATTTCAAACAGACGTGAAAGACTTACAAACGAACAAGTTAATTCACTTAATACATTTAACATACATTGTAACCCAACTTTTAAAACGGAGAGTGTATAGAGTTATTAAATTACGTCTTAGAGCAGACGGAGTCCAAAATGATCGTTGAGACGAAGTTTATATAGCACAAGGCAGACGTGGAGGCTTTTAGCAGCGAAAGTTTTAACTGCACAGCGTTTACTCAAAATGCAAATTACAGGCTCCATATATGCGAGGTGGGGTTAGACAGCCCACAGGATGTGATACACGGGACCCCAATATTAAACCACACAATCGCGCCATAAATTTTCAACCTGGCGTGTATACGTTGTAATTTTCACGTTCGTTGATGTTTACACGTTTTTAAGTGTTCAGCTGTTTTTGTTCGACTTATCAACTCCAGCTGTTTGTTAGTTGAGTGGCAGTCGTAAATATTGAGGGTCATCTCGTGTTGTGGTTTCGTATTTTCAGATAACCTCTGCTATTGAGCTGGGTTGAACAGATAATTAAATTATATTTATTTCGTTTGGTATTTCAACGTTTCTTTTTGACAACGCTTTTTTTTTGAAGAAAACATCAAGCCATAGTTAGACGTAAGTATTTTACAAACTGCATTACCTTAAGCATACAACACTGCAAGATTGTCGTTCGTAATCTTGTTTATTCACACTAAGCATACACTTTTTTTCTTCATTGGAAATTCTCATGGATGAACCCCGTGTGAGGAGAATGAAATGATGTCGAACTCTACGCTTACATGGGAGGATATACCTGCACATTCACGGCAACAACACTAAGTTTAAACAAAAAAAACAAACCACCTCATTAAAAACAAAATAAACCATCATTACCAGTAAGTAGGTACTAACTAGTACTATCTATAGCAACTGTAAATTATTTTTAGGATCCCCAAGTTACGTACGGCAGAGTCTTTACAACGACAAGTTGTGGTATTGTTAAACTTTAATGCACTTTGGCACTTTACACAAAGGAGTTAGTACCTACTTTAGTCCACAGTACTCTTAGCAGCCATTGCTCATTTTATTTGTATGGACTGTGTGCACCAAGATCGGGATAGGTACGTACAACCGTTATTTGTAATAGCGTTAAATTTTCACTGCGATATATCGCACCTACGGTGCAATAACGTCACTTATGCATCTGACGTAATTTTTCAGGACAAGAATTTGAAAATTCAACATCCTGTTACACTGTATAGTTATTCTTAAATAAAAAAATAAATTAAAACTACAACTTTAATCTTTATTTTAACATAAAAGCGAAAATTTTACTTATTACTATTATGGAAATATAAAAGTTTAAAAATTACTACCCTAGCAGAAGTGACGTTGTGGATCTAGAAAATATTTTATCGGTCAATTGTGTCATAACAAATAAAACACGTCATCATGCTTTTCTTAAAAATATTTATTAAAATGGCAAAGTGTAACATAACTTCTTAACTTTATTAATCAGACTCATAATGACAGACAACTCCTCACTTATTAAACTTGAACAATCGTCTTTACTCGCAATTATTAATTGAACTTAACTATTTATTAGGCTTTTTGATCACAGTTATTGTACCCGTATTTATATCTACCTCAACCTCTAACTAATTAATAATCAACAGTAGGTATCAAATACAACTTTTTTCACTTACTCTACGTAAAAAAAATGTTTACTCTTACTTACTTACTTACTTACTTACTTAAACTTAGCATCACAGGCTTTGTAAAAGATAAATAATACAGATTAAATTAAATTATTATAAAAGCTTGCATAGTATCTTGGCACAAGATTAGCCCAATAGTTGCAGTAAATCACGCTTTTTACGTTCTGAAATTGGTATTTTGTTGCTGTAAGCTGCCTTCAATTATATTTCCTCTATTCTTCGATTGCCTCTATTGCCGCGTAGTTTTTTCGGTTGAATAATAGCTTTTGCTTCCTCCCAATTGTTTGTTTTGTATGTATTTCGATATTGGTAATTATCTGAATTTTTCGTAAATTTAATACTTTTGATGTCACCGGTCTTGATAACACAATCATTGACATTTTTCGCCATATTAAAGTTCATGTTCTCTTCAAGTGATTTCAAATCGAAGAAATCGTTAAAATTCATTTCATTTAAGCTTCTCTAAAGAATTATCATCCTGCTGTAAGGTAGCTGTTGTGGTTGTGGGGTCATCTAGGTTGGATGGTGATACTTGAACCTCGGAATCCGTATTATGAGACAATATACTTCTTGGTTCTGAAGGTAACCTTGTAGAGTTGGCTGAGTTTTGGACTTCAATCGAGTTTTCCATGCCTGTTTTCACTTTCGAGTTTTTAGAAAGTGCCATTAGCACAAGATGTTTCCCGCGTTGATTCATTCTGAAAAAAAAATAACAATAAAATGATAAAAAACAGGTAATATAATAGTAACAAAATAAATTATTGACTATTTTTATCAATATTGTGATTATAATTGCCGCGAAATAATTACTTATTAGATTGCCTAAACTTCCTAAAGAGTGGCCAATAAAATTAATCATGTAGGAACAAATCATCATAATTAGCAATAACTTACTATTATTTAAAAAAAACAAAATACCCGACTGCTTTAAAAAACGACAACATTAATCCTACTATACTGGAGCAATATCGTCACTAATGTTTAACTTTAAACCATAAAATACAAAAATTGGGGAAACAACGTCATTACTTCACAAAAGTGTCATTATTGCTCCAAAAACATAAAAATAAATTGTCACAATTACCTTAGTAACGTTGTAGCTCCAAGAGGCTCCTTCTCGTGCGGGGGGCCGCGCGCAACTAACCAATGAAACGTTGTTTCTCCCAGTGCCGTCCAGATTCGCGCCAAAACCGTAAGACACTAATGCCCTCACAAGGAAACGACGCGTACTACACAAGTGACAATAACGCACCAAGTAAAGAGGTGGATTAGAAGTATTTTCTCATACTCAGTTCAGTTTTGACAAAAATTGCATAAGTGACGTTATTGTACCGTAGGTGCGATATCATGTTATAAGATATTTCTATGGTTTACAAAAAGAAAGTATTATTAATATAAAATTAATTTGCATGTACTGAACAAGCAAAATATGGATTGTATCGACTATGGATTATGTTGACTATGGATTGTGTTGACTATGGATTGTATCGACCATGGTTATGTTGACAGCTGTATTTTTTGCAAATAAATGATTATATTTTCATGATAATGATATTTGACTGCCTAAGTTGGTCTAGTAGTCGCAAAGCGCTAACATGAAGTCCTGGGTTCGATTTCCAGGTTGGGTTATCGAAAGTCTGGTTGTGGAGGTGAGATAGGCAGTCGCTCCATGTAAAAACCTATTCAGCTGCATTCGGTTAGACTGGAAGCCGACACAAACATAGTTGAGAAAAGGCTAGGCAGATTGATTTTTTTTCTTGTCACAGTCATGACGTGCAGCTACCGATTACTGATTTGTGCTCGTGATTCTAAGTAGATCTATTTTATTTTATGTTTTTGATTACTCTCGTTGATTATCATATTTGTATGCACGTGTTTCTGAGATATATAAACCTATTTCTTTTTTTATTTACCTACTCTTTTTTTACCATTAAGCACTTAAGACAAGACCTTGCATTACTGGCCTAAAAAGCACCTACACAAGATAACAAAATAGATACAAATACTTTTCCTTCCCTAGCACAGCATTATTACCTACAACTAACAAGGGTAAAGTTGTCAACTAACTTTTGTCAGAGATGAGAAGGCACAGAATGTCTACATTTTGTCAACAGAGCTAGCAATTCTAGGTACTACACCCCTTGAGAACACAAAGTTAGATGTCATTTGTAAATTGCCTCTCTGAAGCACATTAATTTATTGAGGCACTTAAATAGTCATCACAAATGCTGCTGAAATGAATTTACGTGTATAACTTGAACATTATTACGTCAATTCTACATAACATACATAATCAGCCTATAATGTTCCCACTGCTGGGACACAGGCCTCCTCTCTATAAGAGGGAGTGGGCCGTAGTCCACCACGCGGGCCCAGTGCGGGTTGGTAGATGTCACATGTCTTCGATTTTTTGGTTCTAAGACATGCCGGTTTCCTCACGATGTTTTCCGTTTCTGAGAGTCAATTCTACAAATCTATTAAACTTCTATAGAATTCCAGTAAACACATTCAGTCGGTTAGTTCTAGTCGTGGAACAATCAAATTGAGCTGTCTCATACAAAGTTTGCGTTAAATGCGGTTCCCTTAGTATAGCTTTTCTTCAAAATTGGTGTTCGTTGGAGCAAACTCGGACAGAAATCGCAGAAATTCTCTACCAGTTTACTAAATATCTTTAGACTATTGAATCTGTCAATCGTACGTATATTACCCATTTATTTAGATACTTACCCTCTTATTCATAAACCTTTCTTAAAGTTAAAGAGTCGTATAAACGTCGAAAATATATGGATAAACAGTTGCTAATTCATAACTTAACTTTAGGCAGCGTTTATGAATAAGGCGGTTATTCTAAACAAGTGCAAGTCGGGCTCACACACGAATTCGATTCCGTACCACGGTATAATATTTAACACTACATATATTTTTTCAATACTTTAGTTAAAAAACCCGTTTCTTGTATGGAACCCCCTTTAATTTTTAACTTAGAAAGAAAAGAAAAGAAAGAAGATACGTTTATTACTTACTTTTAATTAATCTGTGAAATAACTGTCTACCTATCACGGTTCGTGAGATACAGCCCGCTGTCAGAGAGTCGGACGGACGTAAGGACAGCGTAGGCTTAGTATAGGATTCCGTTTGGCCCCTTTTGGGTACGGAACCCTAACAAACACTGTATACATTATAAATTGTACCTAAATATACGCACTGTTTCGCCTATGTACAACAAAAATAGAAAATTAAACTATTAAATTCAAATAATACCAACCTAATCCAAATAACTGCAGCTTTTATTTTATTTTACTAAAGGTCCTTTTATTAATAACGTTTTAAGTGATAAGATATGTATCGCTTGATTTCATTTTAATATTGAAAGTGAATAAACATCGTTTCTATTACGTAAGTGCTATCGATAGTTCGCAGCTTTCGATAATATTTTAACATCGCATATTTCATCCTAATGTGAAACATGCTTTAGTCAGACATAATGTAGATAAATGTTAATCTGAAAACTACCAAATATGTACTATGCGTCGATGCATTCATAAATGTACAAGTTATGATGTGAAATATTGATAATACTTAAATCATGCAAATTTCTAACATACACAAAGTTTTGTTGAGATTGTCGGCCCATGTTTGAACAGGAAACTGGCTATTTCTAACGACCCTTAATCATTTAAACTAATTATAACTTGGTATCACCACCAAAGGACTCCTTTCTGGACTATTGCGGAGGTAAATATTGCCTTCATCACACTGTTGGATAAACTGATGATTATTGCAGTTTTTCATGGGCTTAGGTAGATACAAAAAAACCGTTGAATTATTTTCTATAATGACCAAAAGAGAAAGTTTATATAATATAAATTATTATGGGCTTTCAAGAATTGGCAACATCACGGAAATAAACCCAGATCATATTGCCCCTGACATTTTCAGGCCCAAAAGATCTTTGTCGGCGTTGCTATTATTAGTTTCATGGACATTCTCGTATATCCGTAGCTTGTACGTACGTTTGTTCGTTTCGCATCCAGTCGGGTCCAGTGGCACCGCAAAACCACCACATCGTCTTAATTTTACTGACACTGAGCTACTGCTCGTGTCACCTCGAACTGAGCTAGGTCTTACACTGACATAATACCTAAGACCGCTTGGACACTATAAATATACTATGTTTGAACCAAAATATTCAGATCCTAGAATTGTGCAGTGAATGAATAAAAAAATCATGTCTAAAATAAAGGTGTTTGGGAAAACAACAATAAATCACCGCGTGGCCAAAAGATGCGTTTTCAACGTAGGTCGCTAGCAGTTTTGTATGGCAGTGAGACTAATAATAATTATTGATCTGTAAAGTCCAAATGCTGTTGTCTGATAATCATAAAAAACCTGGTGTTCTTACAAATTACGACGTCGATACATCTAAAAATATCTCCCATTCAGTGCCCCCAGACAATTACCCGAAGTCGTCGATTCTGTTTCTGACACAACGTATTATTGTTCTAAAACAATATCGGTATATAGTTTATCGCAAAATGATCACGTAGCAACAATAACGTGCCACACGACCGCTCGCTTCACAAGCCCAAACAGAACTGTACACACAGAATCAATTATACTTTTTAACTGTCACATAAACTACCCTACAATTTATGATAGAAAATATCGACGATAGTATAATATTGTCTCGTAGGTAGCCAATAAAATAGTTATAGCGCTTAGGAGGCAGCGTGGGTTGGTATTTTCATTAGAGCATTAAGTCTACTTGGGGTAGAGGCATTAATCTGTTTACGAGATATCGAGTTATGTAATCCTATCTTATGTTGCAGTTATTATTGGGTCCAGAAATACGGCTTTACAAGATGAGTACAAGGAGGCATATTTGTTGGTCTAATATCATCAGCCTATTCCAAACTATCTTAGGATCGTCTTCCGGTCCAACCGGTTGCAGCTGAATACCAGTATTTTACATGGACCGGCTGCCTATCTGACCCCCTCAACCCAGTTACTGGGTAACACGATACCCCTTGGCAAGACTGTTTGTCAAACTTCCGGGCTTCCGACTACCCGTAACGACTGTCAAAGATAAGATTTGTTGTTCTTATAATAGACCTTAATTTAATTAATCAATTAGAAGCCTGTTTAGTTAACATAAATCACTGTCAAATAATTAATTACTTAAGCTATTTTCTATGCTATAATTAAAATAGTTTGCGACATATTTAACGTGACCCGTGAGTACCAACACTTTAAGCCATAAAACCTAACGCATAAATTCTTGCGACAATAAATCACCTGGATATTCATTCACCTGTAGAATGTAGTGAAGAAAAGATAACACATTCCTACTGAAGAAATGTAGGTAAGTATTGAATTATGAGACAGAATAAAAGTTAGTTACTATGATTGACAAAAAAAAAATGAGATAACTATTAAAACATGTTTTTCCGCTAGAGAATACGTAATTTTTGTGCCTAATAAATATTATTGGAAACGGTTCATAATAGACTTAACTGTATGAAAACAAGATAACGCTCATGTTATTTTATTCGATATTATTATTGTAATTAAGCAATCAATACGACTATCTTTTGTTTAGACTTCGACATTCAAAATTTAGAGCAATTATAATGTGTTACATTAATTTAATGGTTATAAGATATAACTATATTTTTTTAATTGCAGATCCTATCTAATTTGTTATCTGGGGTCTTAAGTGTTGTAATGGTTCCTTATGACGGCTCTTGAAAAAATCGGTTTACGAAGGCTCCTGCTAAGCAGTAGATCAGAGAACGTCTAAAGACTGAAAGGTAGCTAAGTTGGAATTGTGCGGAGTCGACCCGAACATGATACAGGAAAGGTGGGTGCCGGACGGAGTTTGCCGATCGGCACGAGCCTTATGAAAGCTGAATTATGTTTTCTAATTGTTTCGAGTCGGCTTTGTTGTTCCTAAATACTGCCTCTTGTAATATATCGACCTGGACAAGTTGTTATTGCACCCCTGGTATACCACAAATCTTCTATCGTAAAGAAATGTTAATAACTTGCTAAACTGTTTAAAATGAAGCACAAAACTACGTGATACTTTTTACGATTACAATTCATATCAAACAGTAAAATATTGGCCTGAATCTGTAACATTATGAGGCACACACATAATTGACAACTTCACAATAATATATAAAAGTTGGTTGGTTGGTTGTCAGAGAGCGAGATAAGCTGACACATTTTAATTTATATTTACGAAGAAATTGTTTATCGTGTTTATTTTTTCTTTAGTATGTTATATAAACAAAACGCTATCACAAATGTCAAACATAGACTAGCGGCTGTTGATATTTGTGCAATCAAAGTCGTCTGTCACGCAAAATTAAATAAACAACTTATCTTGAATTTACGCATCTTAGAAACGCTTGACAAATATTACTTGTGTCGTTGTTAATATTTGAAGTCAAGTTTACTTTAAATGCGTGAAATTTTAATTCTTGGCCATGTTGGACTTAGGACCTATCGTATTGGCGGGCAGGACTCAAACCAGGCATTTTACCAGTTGTAGTTAGTAAACTCGCAGCAAGACTCTTATTAAGGCTATGATTTTCTAGAAGAGCGGTGGCCGCCAAATAACGGCCGCAGTGACGGCTGTCATGAAAATGATGGCAGCGGTTGGAGTTTACGGTGTTAATAAACACTCTCTTAGAAAACGCCAACTTACTTTCATAAATACGTTTAAGTCTAATAACGTTTCAATGACGTCATTCGCCGGTAAATTGCCAACACTATACATAATGTGGTGGCTCTTCTAGGAAACCTTAGCTTAACGGTTAACCTAGACATTTCGCCGTGCTTCTACTGGAGATCTTAGAAAATGCATCGTAATTCTCTCAAAAGTGTGCAATTATCTTTAAAAAAACTTAACATCTTATCACAAGAAATGGATGATCTGTCTAGGGCCTAATCTTACGAAAAAAAATGTAATTTATTGTATGGTTTCACTATTTGAAATATTTTCTTTATGTCAAAAGCAAATGTATTTTCTGATAACATTCTAGATTTAGAAAGAAATAAATTCTAGAAAACACTCGGCTTTTATTAAAGTTAATGTACCTAATCGTAGAAGAAAGTGTAAGTGCAAGTTTTTAATAACACTTAAAACGCAACTTATGTCAAGTAGAGTAGGATCAGTCGCGTGAACGCAACACTGAAGAAGATCTCGCGATACAGCGGGAAACAATAAAACCATCTGCACACTATCCCAAAAAGGTTTACCTTCTAGTGATGCGGAGAGGAGCGTTTGCAGGGGTCTTCAACAATGGTTTGAAAGAGCAGTGAGTGCGCATGTTCGCCGCGGCACATCGCAAGCTGGCCTTAGAGCCTCTCCAGTTCGCCGACGGAACCCGGGGATGCCGCGTCGAACCCCGCGGCCTCGCGCTCTCGCCCGCAATGTAAACACTACAAACTAGTTATTTTTTTAAATGGTGCAACGTACTTGTGACTTGTGTGAAAAGTTTTAAAAAGTTTACTCAACAATTAACGGTATTTTATCGTGCATTTATTTGGGTAATTATTTTAGTATATTCTTATTTAAAAGTTTTTATAAAATAAGTGTTTGTTTTAAATATTTTGAATTAAATCTAGAAAAAATAATTGGCTGTCGTCATTTTTATGCTAGAAAAGTTTACAAAGTCACACGAAATAAGTATAAAAATTAGTTTTAATGCGTACTGCGACCATTAACCGCAACTCTTAGCACGCAACGTCGCCGTCGCTTTCATAGCATGTGACTTATTTTTAACCCTTTCCTACTGTTAGATTTAAGATTTTTAAAGGTGAAAGAATACTGAATAGGATTTTAATTAGTAATTATTAGGGTGGGTATAACACTATCATATCTATTATCATGGATCTATGAGTCATAGATAATAATTAAATTGTAAAATAGACATAACAAGTGTATATCCTCCTACACTATCATATTATTTCAATTACCTATCAACGAGGCTCACAAATTAACCATAATTTGTCTATTATCATAGATCTATGATCATAGTTATGATAGTGTAATACCCCCCTTAGGTATAGACACCTTACTTTTTAGAAAACGTTTAGGAACATAATGTAGATTGATTTTGATTTCATAAATTGTAATTTCTTTCAAATGAAGCACAATATTACAACAATCTGACAATTTTTTTTAGCCTATTAACGGAGTTTATCTTAGGCCTACTACATATCTCTTAGTGATTGAAATAAAACTTATATTTAATGTGTGTAGGAGTAACATACATTTTAGCGCTTTTTATGGCAAAAAAGTAAGCTCTTTTGCACAAACATAAAACAGTCTGAAACAATAAACCAGGCTAAAGTAAATAATGGGAAACCATTTCCTTATTACTTGTCGTTATCTTAATTTCCATCGTATCCATGTTTCTTTTTCCGAGATTTCTCCGCTTATCAATTCTTTATGAGTTGCCGTCGGCTGCATGGTCGCAAAATCGTTCAGAAAGACTTGATCCCATTAAAATATTACAATGATTTTTTCCCTCTGTATTCTTTTTCATATTCAGTATTTTATTAATAGAATGAACAAAATAAAAAGATCATTTCATTAGTATCGCAACTGCCTAAATTCAATCAATTTCGCGACTGTTTTGTTTCTAAAATATCCTGTTTCAATAAATTGATTGTCCGGATCACTACGTTCAATCAAATGATGAACGGACTTTATTGGAATACAAATTTAAACAAGTACTTATGTCCGCCCGTGTAATCGGCTTTGAATCAGATTACTCCCTTTCTTAGGTGTCTCAAAAAGTGAAATAATCAGAGATTTGGCAGTACCCACTTGTATTGTGAGAATTAATACTGCAATCAGCAGTACGTTTGCCAAGCGTAGAGATTATGGCATTATGCCTAATCGATTGTTCGTCAAAACGCCTACAGTTGAACGCACATTTAACTACATTATCTTTTCCAATTTCTTTTTTATCCCGCAACTCATCCGAGCTAGCTTAATTTGATAAACAACAATCCCTTTATTCAATCTCGTCTCGTCACGTTGACGCCCATGTCTCAAGCCTCAAATCCTCTGAAATTAGAAGGTAATTGGGCACAAAACTGGCACAAAAATCTTCGTTCCAATTCCCGCTACATGTCTGGCAAGACTCTGGCAACTTAATACGTGACCCTTCAACGTTACATAAAACAATTTGGGAGCATCCGAATTTGGACGTGGAGACTGCATCCTTCATATGTCGGAGTCAGCTTCGAATGCTGTGGCTTTGAAATACAACGTGAAATATTGTAAGCATGTTGTATTTGAATAACGTTTTATGTTCTGGATTTGTTTGTTAACATGGCGGTACTTTCACGCCTCTATTCCCTGAAGGCGGAGGTTGAGGTGTGATAATTATATACCTAACCACAGTGACTACACCCACATTTTGCTTTATCGTTCGAGGAATAGCATAGTGATCGGTTGATTGCTTTAGTCTTGGATAAGAAAAAGCCATTCTTGGTTACCTACCAACTAATTTACCTTGGAGCTGCCTTGATTATGCCTAGAGTAGAATTGAGTATACATTAACTTTATTCTACACTATTTAACCACTATTATCAGGTCGTCGAACACTTTATCTGCCGTTATGACGACATTTAGGTCAACTATGTTAGTTGAAGGACAAAGGTCATTTAAGATCTTAAACACATACACAACCGACGCGATCTTAGAGTGCTGTTACGAAATCACTATCTGGCGGATTGCTTTTGTATTACAGTTGTTACTTTAAGCTTTTTAATTTATACGTCACTCATCAGCTCATCACGCTTAGGCATATCTGGGGATCCTAAGTGACTTTTACAAAAGATGTTAAGTCGGCATTATCATTTCAATCAATGCTTATTTGAATGAGAACTATAGTTGACACTAAAAATACAGTCGATTATTCTGAATAACTTTAAAACTTCCGGCGACTAACATTGTCCACTCTTGATATGCCCCATTTCTACACTTTTCTACGGACTCTCATTTCTTTTCACAAACGCATTCATAAAATTTCATTACAAAAGATAGCTACTCTCTTTTTTCTATAAAAAGACCATTTCCCGAACAGTTTTCCAAAGAATACGTGGAACATTTTACTGTTGAAAATAATCTGGAACAATGATTGCATAAGTTGTCTTTTATGCCGAACTTTACAGTGGCGCTTGGGCCGGAAAAGCATCTGAACGAGCAGACATTTAAAAAAATAATGAGGAAAGGGCTTATTATGCCTGTGATGGGTTTACAGCCTGTCTCTACTTAAGTACCTACCGGTAGCGATTTTAAGCCTCCACTTTAATGTTGGGACAAGCGGCAGGCCTTTGCATAAAAAGTGCCATGCTTCCCATCGTGCTCAGAATGCTCAAGGATTTTTTAAGCAATTTGCAAAAGCTTGATATTTTGACCGCGTGAATTTTACCGTGCTTTAAAAAACGACTTACACCGTAGATATGTAGACGGTTTCTTGGATAATAGTTGTATAGGGGCTATTTATTTGCTAAAATTGCTGGAATGACCTTATGAAAACACAGATTTCCAAGTGTCTAGTCGAGATTATTATGCTTATATTTAATGTAGGATAATAATTCGATAACGATGCATCTAAAACGTTTAGACGCAGTCCGCATAATGCGACAACGGTCCTTATATATGCAACGGAAATAACCACATTAAACAGGCTTTATGAGAATAGTCCTTTGTGCTCCCCCTGTACAGCGCTGTGCAGAATATAGTGTCCGGCAGAACTTAATGTGGCTAGCCGCACAGCACATACCGGGCATGACCATAATATCACCGAATCATATGTTATTAACCGTAGCTTCCGTAAAGTACTTTAAACCATGTCAAATATTTTAGTAAATAAACACAGACAGGGAAATTAATTGTTTATGAAGAAGAAGCAGAAGAAAGAAAGAAAAAACGTTTATTTGCGGTAAACATGACGCAAAAAGAAAATAAACACAAACAAAAAAAAAGAAAAGGTTGGGAGAAACATGCGTCACATCCACGCATCAACGCTATCGCTCACGTTTATCGAATCATACTAGTCATTTGATACAGCTGTCAAAGAATGACAGTTGTAATTTCAATATAGTGTGGACAATTTAAGTTGGTTGTCAACTTGCTTAACAATTAATTTCTCTGACTTTACATATAATAAAATAGTATATTACATCAAATCAAACAATCAATTATTCGTGAAACGATAGAAAATAAGAAACATTTAACATTTTGATATCAAGTTAATGTGATGAGTTTAGACACGGCTTCATCCACGAAAAAAACCCTCGTATGTAATTTTTTTTTATATAATTGTTTGAAAAAATTTTATGCATTAAGTCTGTGTGACTATAAATGTACAGTTTTTGTAAATGTATAGTTACACAGACTAAATCACCTGGTAATTTAGTTTGATTCATCACTTTTGCGCTCTCAAAATTAAAGTTTGTTTCGCCATTGATTTACTTAATGAAGATATTGTATTATCATTAAATAAAATTTTGATTTTATTTCAAGGATAGCTGAAGACTTTTTAGGACCAGATTTATGTGTAATAAAATATTTAGATTTAGATTATTTAATTGATAGATATTTGAATAATTATTTACCAGAGGATGCCTCGTTGAGAAGTGAAACACGTGTCGATTTCTCAATCAATCAATCAATATCTTTATTGTGGATCATAGGTAGATACATAATACAGGTCTAAAATAATTAAATTGTGATCATCTATGTCCCGCCCTTAACCCGTCGTATGCCGTAATTACAGACACAATTAAAAATCCATTGTGTCTCTACGAGATCCACGTTCCGGTATACCACCGGTTAAGGCATACAATAGTTACATGTACATTTTTTACATAATTGTTACAAATTATTCATAAAAGTATTTAAAAAGATAAAAACAAGATGGAACGAATTCGAGTATCACATCACACGTATTCACATCAGTGGGACACTGAACGCATCATGACTGAGGCGGATGGTATTGGAGACGGTATTCTTACAGAGTGTTTTATGACTCTTGAGCGATACTTATCGGAATAGGTTACTAAATATATCTACGTCTATTGTATTTTTGTAATAATATTAACGTAATAGGTAATACGGGCTGGTGTCCGCAACTCGTCAAAGCGCGTATTTTGAGTACGGGTGCGTATTTTGATTAAGTATTTAGTTTGTGCCCAATTTTAAGTGCTTCTGCGACCTAGTTATTACGAAATTTACGTTGGTTGAATATTTGAAGAACGAAATATAGAGAATGAATAATTGAGGCGCAAATTAAATATCTTTTTCGTTTGGAGACGTTACACCTACATGATAATTAATAAGAGTGAGTTAATTTAGAGATCACGAACATGATTTATACGAGGTTTTATACATATATGATGGAACGGAACCATCGGCATCATAGTTACTTTTGTGTTTGGTTGGTCGCATGTTTGGTATACCTTATTGATTCATAATATTAATACTAGAATAAATTATTATTTGGAGCAGTTTTCGGTATAACCTTCAACTAATACGAGGCATGCCTTTTAAGTTTTGTCGTTTGAAGAAAAAAACACAACTAGAACCTTATAGTACTTCTTATTGTTTTTCAAAGTATTCACCACGTAGCTTAACACACTTTTCCATTCGCTCAAACTAGTTATTATAACATTTATTCCACTCTAAAGTGGGGTGTTCAAAATGGCTGACTTGAAAGCGTCGACTGCTTCTTCACCGGACTGGAACCTTTGACCACGAAGACTTTTCTTAATTTGAGGAAATGTAAAGAAATCGTTAGGGCTTAGGTCAGGACAGTATGGTGGATGGTCAAGAATTTCTACTTTTTGCTGCTTCAAATACTCAATCGTTTGACGAGCGCTGTGTGACCTTGCGTTGTCGTGGTGCAGGATGATGCGTCGCTTTGAGTTAGAATTTCGAAGTTCGGCGATGACTTGTGGTAAACAAACTGTGGTATACCTCTCTGCGTTAACCGTTCTACGATCTTCAAGTGCAACAGTCGCAACATGGCCGGTTTTTTCCAACGAACGTGGCCACCATCTTCTCTGAAGTGCTTCGAGAACGAACAACTTTAGTCGGCTTTGGCTCGTCTTGAAAGACCCAGATTGTAGATTGTTGTTTGGAATCAGGATCGTAGGCATAGATCCAAGATTCGTCACCACTGATGATATCGTAGACGTGATTTGACTGTCCTCGGTTGAACCTTTGCAGAGTTTTCTTACACAATCTGACGCGGGCCGCTTTGTGATCGTCGGAAAGCAGATGCGGTATCCAACGGCAAACTAGCTTTCTCACACCAAGCGCTTCATCCAAGATCTTCTGAATGGTTGTCCCTGAGATGCCTAATAGAGCCTCTATCTCTCGATACGTCACATGACGATCTTCGAGAATTAGTTGTCTCACAGCAATGAAGTTATCTTCAATGAAGGCGTATTTTGGGCGTCCTTCGCGACATTTGTCACTAACACTAGTATCCACGCTGGAATTCTAAATACCAGCGTTCGACAGTCCACAGATGTTAGCTCTTCAAAACACTGAAGCCGTGTCAGGCCTCTTCTAAAGTTGTAGAAAATTATTGCACGAACATTTTCCTTAGAAAGATTCATTTTCGTACGTAACCTGACAGATTCCAATCGACGCTGTGACTAAACAATAGCATTAATCCTAATATTTTCAACTGTTTTGAGATTCCAAATTTAAACACATTCGAATATAGAACAGTTCCAAATTCAAAATTGCCGGGAAATATGGAAATGACAGAACTCAAAAGGCATGCCTCGTATATAGTTATTGACATTCACATTTTTATCATATTAATAATAGAAAGAAAAGTTAATGACCTAGTCACTGACATATGCATTTTTTGATATCGGAACCGAAGCTGCGGGCACAAGCTAGTAGGTAAAATATAAACATTAAGAACTAATTATTGTATGTATTTAAATTTTATTTTATTATTTTTATTTAATTTAATGCTGCACCGGTTTACGTCATCACTTCAACGCCAGCTGTCACTGAAAACCAGCGCTGGGGCTCTGTCTCGCATAAGGTCGCAGCATTATGCTGTGCGATGGCCGTTTTGCATATATTCCCCCAACTTGTTCTTTTCGTGTTTGAGTTCTTTCTTTGCGTCATAAACCGCAAATTAAAGTATTTTCTTTCTTTCTTTAAAAGCGTTCTTTTTAAACCTATTCATTTTTAAGAAACAACTTCTTAATTTAAGAAAGTATTTTTAGCCTGGCTACCACTTTGGTACCGGTAAACTCGACATCTCCTCCTGAATTTTAATTATATTTCAGTCGAAAATTTAGGTATTTCACGGAATAAATAGAATTTAAAGCAACTCAAAACATAACGAAGTGTTTCGCGCAGAAGAAAATGACGTCTATTTATGTGCTTCTGGCTTACAAACTAGAGAATATTTATATAGGTAGGTAGGAAGTATACTGAAAACAAAACCTAAATAACCTAACCTATTCAATTGAAAGCAACAAAAAATCTATAACTACATAAATAAAAATGAAATGTTCGTTATAGTCCGATAATCTATCTGCCTAGCATTTTCCCAACTATGTCGGGGTCAGCTTCCAGTCTAGCCAGATGCGGCTGAATACCAGTATTTTACATGGACCGACTGCCTATCTGACCTGCACAACCCAGTAACTCGGTAATACGATACCCTTTGGTAAGACTGGTTGTCAAACTTTCGGGATGACAGCCGGAACCAATAAGGGCACGGAGGAGTCTCGGTTTGTAAAGATGGTCACCAATCCACGGACCAACCCTGACAAGCGTAGCTTAACCTGTTGGATCGACCCGTACGGCTGTTATTAACCGTAACCAAGAGTTCGTTATAGTCCAAATTAGGTTTATATGGAAAGAAAAATTTGAAATTCGGGAAAAGCTGAACGTCATGTTTTCTAAGGGATGTTGTATAAATAAGTCTGTCGGGTCAGCTAGTTACAAATAAATGACAATGAAATTTAATATACCAATAGTCGAAATTACATTCTCCGCTTTCATTGCGAAGTAAACTCAGTATCACAAACAACTAGGATACGATCCTCTTTTGGTCGTAACAGTTAGGCCGATGTTTTATAGTCTTCCATAATAGGGACTTTTCAATTCATTGAGTTAACTTAACTGTCCTTTTTACCTACTAGCCAGATGGGACGTTGGAATAACTGAAATGGTCCCGAGAGAAACTGGGCTACGACTATTGATTCGTGATCCAAGTGCTATTCGTACAGATAAAGACAAATTCCTTAATGTTGGTAGTAAACTTATTATAATTATAAAAATAATGTAGGTACAGTCCGGGAAATTGATTGTTAAGCAAATTGACACTCTTCTTCAATTTGCCGTGTTATAGACATGTCAAAATATGACAGTTGTGAGTTGAATATACGGACAATAGTAAGTGGCTAGTCAAATTGTTGAGCAATAATTTTCACCTAAGTAACAGTGTTAGGTCCAAAAAACAAAAATATTCAAGTACTTAAATATAATTCTATGGACGATAATAATTGGTGTACTCCAAGAGAAAAGCTAAAATCTGTAAGTCTTTCGCTAAAATAATTACAAGACACATCACTAATGAGATTTCAGTAGTGCTTCTTCAGACAAAACGGTATCTATTTCAAATTACTTTACGCAGTAAAGTTATACGACATTACACGTCTTTTTAAATAATTCATTATTTTATTTTATTTATTCATACTGAATAAATAAATAAAATAGTCCACATACATTTTATACATTTAAGTTGAATTTTGATACATAATTGTGTATTACACTAGAATCCATAGATCGATTGTCTGTCAAGATGGCAAACTGTTAGCCATTTCCATCTCACCCTATCACAGCCTATTGTTGGACATACCTTACTACTTCTTCTCTGGTAGGTAGACCGGTAGATGGTCAGCCTAAACTTCAAAATTATTACCTACTTAACCCTAACAATGTCGTATGTATGAGCCAGCGATTGTTCATAAGAAAAAATACACTCGAAACAACAATCAATATAACGGCGGCACAGGATAGCTTTCACCAGAAGTGGTCATCGAATTAGTGGTTCAGTAGCTTGAATATTATCAGGAGTGTGTCAAATTATAGCAGTGCGCCTTGGACGTGGTACGCCACCCGCTCCTTCCCCACATATTCTCCGTCATCAGTAGACAGCCGTCACGCAACCATTGATGTGACGCTCTATTAGTGACTGTCACCAGCCAGTGTCACTCTTATCCGACCTTTTCGCTGGTTCCAGTAACTTCCTAACAAAACTAGACGGCGCCTGCGCCTCCGAATATAATAGTGAAAACCGTTGGGCGCTGACATGCTTCTCTTCTATCGTTTGACTGATTAATTAAACACCCTGAAAACACCTTCGTACAGATACTACGAAAATAGGTGGTAAATCTACCCATAAGTTTTATTGACTGCTTTGTTGGTCTAGTGAGGACCTGGGTCCGATTTTCTGGAATGGCAAAGTGTAATTGGGTTTTTTCATCAGGAATTTCTCAGTAGCAGCCCGGAGTCTATTGGCAGGGTTGCGGGAAAGTCCGAAAGGGATACCGGGACCTAGGCAACAGGCAACTGAAGGAACACGGGCCCCCCCGTGTTTCTTTTTTAGTCAGTAAAAGTCTGACACGCCCTTCCGCTCCGCATGAATTCCCTGAATTTGGTGGTCAATAGTGCCTACGTACCAAACTATATTACTATGAATGTATCATATTACCTAATTGGATCAGTCTATTAAAAAACACGTTAGCAAATCAATTCGTGAAAGCAATAGGCAAATGTGATTGACGGATATAAATACAATCTGTTTTAGTCTTGAATCATAACATCACCCACATTTCGCCTGGCGAGCCTATTTCCATCAATCGGGCAAAAATCTAGACTCCGGGCTGCTACCTGATGGAAAAACCCAATATCACTTGGCCCGACCCGGGAATCGAACCCAGGACCTCACGCTCAGCAGTAGCGCTTGGGACTACTAGACCAACGAGGCAGTATACTCTTGAATGGTAATTGATAATCATGCCCATTTTTTTGTAGGATGTCATACCTAATGGCCTGGAATATTTCAGTATAATAACGGCTTGTTACTTCCTACGAACAATGCAAAGGTCTTTTCTCATACAGAGAAGAAACTGGAATGCTATCATCAAACTTGGTTACTACAATGGCAACAATTGTTTTTGTATAAGTATTATTTTATTATAAGGTATTTTTCCATGCTGAAATGTATAAGTAAGCAAAATATATGGGTCTTCTTCTACATTTACGACCTTTTATGTACCATATTCTATTCCACCTACGCGATTATCAGACAATTAAACTCGATTTTCTACCCAAAAGGGTTTCCTAGCCATAGATGTCTTAAATTTGCTAAAAAAGCATAATAAAATTACAACAATGAAAATATTTTATGCCCAATTTCAAATCTGAAATTGGGTAGGGTTTGGGAAGGTACATACTTACGTAGTTTTCACACAGTATTTAGAATTGTTAAGTTGTCTAGAAGTAAGTATCCGTCTACCTACTCATGACTAACAACTGTTATTACTTACCAGTACCAGCTAGTACTTACCTCCGACTAGTATATACACAGTTATCTGTGGTACTTACCTACCTAATGGTTGCTAACCAAAACACATAAGTTCCTCAAGGAAGCCACTTAACGACTAGCCCCTCGGTACATTAGTTCGTCAAAGTAGGTACCTAAATTATTACCAACATGAACTATCTTATGTACTTACCTTAGAAGCTAGTCGTATTTTCATCTCCGTTATTCAATCACTCATATTAATTTGCCATCATGAAAGGAATCTGATATTTCGCGAACATAAATTGACTTCTATTAATTAAATTACATACGTATACACAGGTAGATCAGATTGTAAAGTACCTATAAATAAATGTATATTAATGCTACAGTATTTTTATCTCATGAAGCGACGCGTGCTTTATTTGTGGTAACCAAGTGAACAAACACGCTGTGAATCCTAATTCTAACTATCCAAACTATATATATTATGTATAATGTTATAAATGTGAAAGTGAGTTTGTTTGTTTGTTACGCTTTCACGCTAAAACGGATGGATGAAATTTGGCACATGGGTAGACCATGACCTAGGTTTGGACATACATACTTTTTATCCCGATATTTCCAGGGGATTGAGACTTATACGAGTGAAACCGTGAGGCGCAGCTAGTGTGTGTATAATCGCAAGACCTCTCGGTACTGTCGAAGACAATAGCGAAGTCGGAAGTTTGTTTTTGTGTGTACGTGGGTGTGTTATGTGCTGACGCTACTCGTCTCCATGCATACATTTACAGCGAGTTTGTACACTTGTTTACCACAAAAAAAGCGCAAGTCGCTTCGTGAGATAAAATGCTAGGCAGGTTTATAAATGTACAAGTGTAGGTATTGAAGAGGGGCTACAAAAAAAAGTAGCAACTAAATACTTGGTATAGTCAACCTGTCAATTGCTGTATCACTTTTGACAACAATACCCAATAAATTGATTTTTCACTAAGGTTTGAACTATCTAACTGTCACATAGTTTGAACTATCTATCTAACTGTCACATTGTCTTGTTATTTTATGACGTGCAAGCGACATTCAACCTTAGGCAGGTCGACTTTACAATGCAGTTGCCTAATCATTATGCGTGTACACTACACGCATAGTTAGTCGTAAGTGAAAATCTGCATTTAAATTAACAATCAAATGTCAGCTTTATTTTTATTTTTATTTCATACTTGTGGGACTAGCATTTATTATGAACAATATATTATACAACTATTAATTAACTAATTCTCCTAACTAATATTAGACTCGCGGCAATCTAAGAAGTCCCTTTTGACAGCTATAAAAATGCTTTGTGTAGCGATGAAAAACCAAATTGGTTTCTTAAAAACTGATTCCCGAGACATATCGATTGAACATACTTGGAGAGTTTGTAATCGACGACTTATCTACATTGATTAAAACTGATTCTCAAGGCTTAACGTTTTATTATATGTACGAAAACGAAACGTCAAAACGGACTTCTTAGTTTGTCGCGAGTATAATTCAAACTAACGATACAAACAAACAATAAATAACAGTGTTAGCTTAAACTAAATGATTAAAATTCCATAAAAATAAAGCTCTAATACAGCTTGCTAAACTTGCTCTCTTCTGCGATTTGTACTAGAAACTGCGAGAAACTAATTAAAACTAAACTAACGGAAGTTACACCTCGCCGGTAAATATAAAAAAAGGACACAAAAGAAAAAATAAGATTGACAGTCAGAATTATGATGACGAAATTTCCTGGCTATTACTTTATTTTACTTCGCCGCTTTGTGGCGCGACTACAGAGTGTCCTTTTATCGCCACTTCACTTTGACGGTACCTAAAAGAATTGTTACAGGAAAATAGTAACATTATATTGCTGTATATTCGCCTTCTTGCCTAATGCGGTGAATATCTCACGACCATTGATTAGGGCAGAAATACACGGTTAACTAATGCATCTCATAATAACATAATGACAGATAACATAGTGGACGGAAAAGCGGTGGCGTGCTTCTCTAGTTTCTGACTAACCCCATAGTAAGATGGCGTGAGTTTATGTACCAATATACATATGAAAGTAATAAGTGAACCATGAAATTGGGTATACATAAATTGAACAATTAAATGTTGGTTAACCTTTAATTTCTGCGTGTGTCGTTCAATCAAACTGAAAAAATTTGGTTGAACCGTGTATATCGCCAAAACAGTTGCCTTTTAGCGAGCTATATGTGTTATCGGTAGTGGAGTTTAACGATAAATTAGGAAAATACTGGTCTATTTTATACTGTGGACACTTCTGGTCTAAAAAGATCTCTTTCATACAAGTAGTTGCCCCTTTTACTATAACATACAAACGTATGAGCTTTTAAAGTAAGTAGTCTCTAAATAACGTCGTCCTGAGAGACCATGTGAATAAAAACTAAAAATAGAACGGAACACGAGCAAAATTGTTTAAACTAAAGCTGAGCTAAACCAAGCTACCTATTTAAAAAATAGCGTTCAGTCCCAGTGAGATTTGTAACTGAATGGAGCGAGGGCAGAGCGAGGTACCTAATGTACGTACGTATTATGTATGTGCAACTTAGCCAGTGTCCCCCGACCGCGTATTACGAAGCTACCCAATTGAAAATTTGTAGAAAGCGACGAAGTTATAAAGCAGGTGGTTTTTACCCACGTTTAAAATACACAGTACAACAAACACTACCCTTCATTAGTCCGTCTCAAAGCCTTTAATGTGTCTACAATCTTTAATGTAGTAATGTATACTCATTAGGAGAAACTACGGCGTAATTATTTGATATTTCCATGTTAAAAACGGTAATTATATAGTAGGGTTTGCCTTCCAGCCAGTCTTCTGTAGATTCCTCGGAAATCCTTTTACAGTCTTATTTGTAGAGCTAAAACATTTCAGTTTCTAAAGCGAGATAGACTAATACGATCGTAAGAATATACGTGGATTTAATTTACTTGTGCTGGGTTGTAAGTAATTCAATTCTTAGCAAAGGAAGAACCCACCGCAATTAGGCTTTAGAGATTATTCTGATAACTAACTTGTTTTCGCCGACGGCGCATTAGATGCGTTTTATAATTATCTTCAGATTGGATCCTGATGTATTTTCTGATGGTTTAATAGATAGACGGTGTCGCTAGATTAGAACTTAAAGGATCGGGTTTTAGTTTATTATCAACTTAGATAAACAAGCACAACTAAATATCTAACTTAACTTTCATAATGGACTGCTTAAACGCTGCAGTATGTAAAATTAAAAGTACTGTTTAGCAAATTGCCTACCAACTTAAATTGTTTATTTATTGATTTATTTAATGAAGTATTAATAAATCAATAAATAAACAATTTAAGCACAGAAATGTACAGAGGCGGACTTAATGCCATAGGCATTTTCTACCAGTCAACCTTTAGGTGATGCAGAGACAAACAGTGGTAGGTGCAATAGGGAGAATTGTGGAATTGGAATTTAATTGTTCGTAGTTACATATAACCAAATCTGTTATTCTTCACGGGTGTATGAAATGACAATTAATTCCATGACGGTATAATTTGAGAAGGCTTGAAAACACGTTTGCCAGGAATTTTAATAGGCTTCTGAAACACAGTGAATTCAACGATGTAGTTATAACGTAACAAACATAGTAATGAAGTCATTTATAAACAGCCAGTAATTGCCACTACAATATCTGTTCCATTGCACACGAAAGCTTCAGAACACAATTGCTCCTTGCAGACACCTGGCTTGTTTTGCAACCTCCTTTGACTTGATAAATCGAATGCTCCGGACATCTGCGTGGCAAAGGAATTATTGAAGCGCACGTTTGAACCGGATACGTCCAAAATGGTGCTATGTAGAAATACCTAGGTCCCGATTTAGATCCACTCGGTAAATACTTGTTAAACACTTGACGATCGGAAAATATGTCCAAGGATATAATAGACTTCCAAGTTATTCATGTTCACTTTTACAGTCTTGTGTAGGTAGTATAGTCAGTAAAAGAGATTTCAGCCAGGTTTACATCTAGGTATGCACTACATGACAAAAGTCATTATTATTGCGTGTGTAATAAATTTTGTTACAAACATTGTCAAAGGTTTGACTACTGAGCACACGCAACATGGTTTAAAAAAAGAGTTTTAGTTAGCTGTCTAGTTACTTTTCTTTTTTGTTTACTGTACTCGTATTATTTATTACTAAATACATGTCTACATGTTGCGTGTATAACCGTATTGATTCAAGCCAAATATCAGGTTTCTAGCTCTTTCTGTATGTTATTTATAGAAGAAACTTGGCAAACACGACACAAATAGGGCCAATTTATGAAAAACATGTGTATCTACTTGTTATGTTGCCGTTTTATTTTGTAGGTAAGGCATAATTTACTTTTTGTGCCTCGTTTAGACGATGGATTTTTGGCATGCGGACAAGCTGCATGCGTTGCCTGCAGAGAGAATCATAATTTCGTGTAAAGGAGAGTGAAAAGAGTGTCTGCTTACCTCATTGGATGCTCGCCTTCATTTTACTTTATATTTTTAAACAATCAGTACCCAGCAAAATTACTACAACTGCAAAACATCGTTCAAACTCGTATCTTCAACACAAGCTCTCGTGCACAATTATTTTGTTAGAAGTTTAGGCTTTAAAGTGGATTTCCAACTAGTCGTAAACCTTTCCGAGGAACAACTCTAGTTAAAGCTACCACATCTCGTGCTGACCCATGTCTTGCCACAGAATAGACAGGTACAGAAGGTCGACTCCATACAACGAGCTCAATGTCGCAGGCAGATTGTATGATTCGTCATTATAAATACGGCGCCGCGCCATCCAGTCTGTCTACAAACGCTCACAGTTATAAAATATGCCGAAGGCAAATTGGCAACTCGTTCAATTGTTATAATTTCGACATTAATTGTTGGTTCGGTTGGCCTGTAACCAACCATTCGTAATCCAAATTGGTCGCAGTAACGAAGCCAGGGCTACCCGACCAAAGGGGTTGGGTTAGGTGAAAACTGTGACCAATCGCCCGCGAGCCAACCTAGCGACTTAAGAAATAGAACGAAATACTTTAATTTTCCGCAGCATTTTGTAAACGGCTTTTTAATTGTCCATCAAATGTTGTGGCACTAGAGTGACAAGCCAATTTACATTTTGCCTTCGGCGTATTTCATAACTGCGGGCGTTTTTATACGGTCAACGCCGTTTGTAAAAAGTAGAATCATCTAGTTGCCTGCGACAGGTCAATCGCATCACAAGTGCGCTGTACGTAGACGCGTGTCTGTGTGTGCGTGCGTTTTCACTCGTTGTTTGAAGTCGACCTTCTGTACCTATCTATTCTCTGCCCTTGTCTCGTGCAGGTCTTACTCGGCACTTAACTAACTACGTCACTAACCGAGAAAACTAATTGTTTGCACTAAAACGACCACGGCAGCTGGTTAATCGATTATTTTATTTAAAAGAGTTGAAAGGAAATCGTTAGTTGTTGCGATATTTTATAGTTAGTCATCCATTGCGCCAGAAAAGAAAGGTTATTAATTTATTATATTGATAGCCTTTCAGTACCTGTCACCAGAGCTGACAGAAAATCAATACTTTTCGTGAACCAATATTGTCATTTGACTTCTTGGCTCAATGACTCAATGCTACATATATGAATAAGTGCTTGGCCAGACAGCAAACGCGGGCGCGGCGCGACCTATTCAAATATATGAACTTCATGGTATTCCTAGAAGGTCTCGACGGTCTAATTCCAAACTAAGGGAAAGTTAAATTATTTTCAAAGCATAGCAAACCACAGGTAGTAAATTCAAAGAAAAATGTCTATTCTATTCCTAGTCCACACTACATTGGCTTTGCAGCCATGCCGCCTATTGTGTTATCTGCCTAACGCCAAGTATAATCCATTTATATTACAAATCCTGCCACAGAGTCGTGGGAAAATATACAATGACAGTTACCGTGAGCTGCTTTCTAACAAAGAGTTCGCGAGAAGTGTGGGCGAAAAATAAAATATTTGTAAACCGACTTTACAGTGTATAAAATTATAGCTTCTGCCCGCAATTTCTTCCACGTGTTAAATAAAACATAATCATACACATAACAAATCATAAATCGTGTGGTATGTACAGTCACGAGCACTAATATGTATACACTTAGCAACTTTTAAAAGTGATTTTCTCCTACTGTATTGATTGTAACTTTATGATATTACGAATATAGTATTTTGGAACCCCTAATATTATGAAAAAATTATCATCTCAAAGTTACAATTTTAATTCCACGAGAAAATCGTTATTGAATTTTGCTGAGTGTATACATATTTTTGCTCGTGACTGTACGTACTCGGTAATAACGTAGCGTTCTATCAATGAAAGATTTTTTTTAGAAACTACTATTTATTTTTATACCTTATCATCTGCCTAGCCTTTTCCCAACTATGTCGGGGTCGGCTTCCAGTCTAACCGGATGCAGCTGAATACCAGTATTTTACATGGAGCGACTGCATATATGACCTCCAAAACCCAGTAACTGGGTAATACGATACCCCTTGGTAAGACTGGTTGTCAGACTTTCAGGCTTCACGGCATGGAGGAGTCTCGTTGTGTAAAGATGGTCACCCATCCAAGCGAGCTCCGGGATTGATTTTTATACCTACATGTAAATATAGATAGATGTCAATTTCGTCACTGATTCACTCACTCATCAAAACTCTTCCCGAGGACCCAGAGAGTAAAAAAAAAAATCTATAACTTTCACCCTCCAACCCCCTTAAAGGGAGGTGCAAGTATGTATATAAAAACCCTGCAAAAATAAATTAAAACCTACTAAATACATTTCATGTAAAGCAGGTTGAAAAAACTCACATAACGCTTTCTTTGTTAAAAAGTTATCAGATCTAATGTAGAGCCAAGCCCCTAACTCTACAAGGCCTAACTCTACAAACCTTACATCTTGGTCAATATGAACCTATGTCTTTGCCGTTCCACTGAATTGAGTTGTTTCCATGCGACGGCCGCGAAACGGCCAAGCCATACATTTATGATCAAATACTCTATGATCCAGTACTTTGATTTTAAACTCTTCATAACACTAATGATTTCCTGATTTTACATGTATATATTATAATTATTAAGTATATTTTTTATATTATTATTAATCTTATAAATGCGAAAGTGAGTTTGTATGTTTGTTTCACGCTAAAACGAACTATTTGGATGAAATTTGGCACATGGGAAGAACCTTTTATACCGATATTCCCACGGGATCGATGCTTATAATGCGGGTGAAACCGCGGGGCACAGCTAGTAGTAAATAAAAGTATCATGTCATGTCATTGATGTCAAAAGCCATCATGATCTAAACGAAAATCCTGTTGAAAATACGTTTAGAAGTTGCCTACAAACATAATTCTACCTTATCTCAAAATAAAGTACTCTTGCCGTAGAAATAAAGCTCACTTTATGGATTATTCCAGTTTTATTGTTTAAATTTTATGTTACGACGTTCAAGTTTACGGCGCGTGGTCACTGCGGGGATCAAAGCACAATAATCCGCTGAGTTAGTTCCTTTTTATTAGATTTACTTGACGTACTTGATGGAAATTTTGACAATTATTTCGGAGGAATGGAAAATGAAAGCAGGAAAGGTTGAAATCTCGTAGTAACATGCACGGATTTTATAATTATCTGGAAAGATGAATGGTATACACCCACAAGTCTGTTACCATTTCAAAAACCACGGAAAAAATCAATGACACAGACAACCGCGCCGAATTATTTGCTCATCAACTGCTATTAATAGATACTGCTTTTACTGCTACTGCTTTTTAAAGATACTGCTTTTTAAAGATCTTTATTAATAACTAGCTTCCGCCCGCGGCTTTGCCCGCGTAGTATTTCAATAAAAAGTACCCTATGTCCTTCCCCTGGATGCCATCTATCTCCTTGCCAAATTTTGTCTAAATCCGTTCAGTGGTTTAGGCGTGAAAAGGTAACATACAGACAGACAAAGTTACTTTCGAATTTATAATATTAGTATGGATAGTACTGCCTCGTTGGTCTAGTACTCAAAAGCGCTACTACTGAGCTACAGGTCCTGGGTTTGATTCCCGGGCAGGGCAAAGTGTTATTGGGTTTTCCATCTGGAATTTCTCAGTAGCAGCCCGGAGTCTGGATTTTGGCCCGGTTGATTGCAATAGGCCCGCCCCCTATTACAAAACTGGCGAAATGCGGATGTTACCTCTGCCTAACCCTCGGGGGAATACACGCGTGATGTTATAATAATTTATGTTTTTAAATACCACATAGTTTATGCTTTTTTATCTACACCCATGCTATAAATCCTCTCAAAAAATTTCTGAAACAATTAGCTTATTGCCAACATTAAAACAACCAGTGTTATAATGTTGTACTGAATTTCATAATGCAACTCATTTAAAAAAAAAGAATATGGTCATTCACGAGCGTTTCACTAACAAAGCATCGTAATTTAAAAACAAAACATACATTCGAATTCGAATTCACGTCGTACCGCGCCATTTTTGTTCGATATTGGTATTGCAAAGAAATTTTTATAGAAAATTCATATAATGGGTGTAGATAAAATCTTGTAGGCAACTGTAAATAATTAGGTATTAAAACACTCGTGTGATACTATTATCACACTCGGCTTCACCTCGCATAAACCCACATTCGTGTTTTAATACCCCTTATTATATATTATAACAGTTGCATAAATAACTATTCTTATAGGTAACCTAAAACAAGTGCGTGCTAAAGTTTAGTTTGTTTACAATTCCCTTAGTTAGAAGATGTAGTTAGTTTAAAGTTAGGCTCTTCCCAGTATAACCGCTGTAACGAATGCATTTGGGCTGCCTGCAGCCATCTGCTAACCGCAATCCCGCCTTGTCGTATCTCTATCTAGTGGGGAACGTGGGGTGCCGACTAGCGACTCAATCTGCCCAGTTTTGTTCTGGGTACAATTACCTGAAAGTATTTTTGTTAGTGCCAACATCTTTAGCTTTTATTCTGTACACTCATGCTAAAATAAAAACATATAATTATGTAGTTGTAACTTGTAAAAATATTGGTAAACTAGAGGTATTTTTGACAGATTGAGACTTATGCCCGGCACAGATTGGTGAAACGTAACACACATTGAAATTCATAATTCACATAGTTACTATGTTACATTTCATGTTTTAGCGGCTCTTTTTGTTACATTTTATGTTACGTTTCACCCATCTGTAACCGGGCAAAAGATTATAATGCGACCGTTCTTAAAAATGCATAAAATAAAATTATGAAACAAATGAAATGTCGTCAAAAGTCCTTCGATATTGCAATCCTGATTTATATTTCCATAATATTTTTGAACTAGACTACTAATTTGAAGCGTTTAGGTACCTACTTAAATTTGATATTTTTATAATTAGGCATTTCAAAACAGTTGGCTACCTTTTACAACCTAAGTTTTTTATGTAAGCAAGTATTCATCCTTTCAAAAGCAAAATGTGGAGAATTGAACATATCTTTCGTGGAATTAATACCGAAAATATCTCACGAATTTATTCAAACAAAGCGCATCAAAGGGAGTCGAATTGAAAATTAATAGAGCCTCATTAATATAAAAAATATTTACGTGTATGTGTCACCATATTAAAGCCCAGAGAATAATTAATTGATCACCCGTTTTTCATATCAATTAATTCACGTTTAATTGCACTTCTTCACATTAAGTACGATATTATTTATCGCAGTTTCCATTTTAACGCGGCAAATATAAGGGTGTTTTCTAAAAGCCGTCTGAAAGTCTGAAATAAATTCTATGAGCAACTGAGCAGATGAAGCTATTTTAACCTCCGCTAAAAAATACTATAAAAATAAATCACTTGGTCGGCTTCAACATCTGTAGGTAGGTCGTCGTCTGTACTACGTCTTACTAATATTTAATCAAAGCCTAGTATTTGTGAACGCTTCACCTTTTTATTGGCACCCACTCCTTACAGAATCAGAGCAAGTATTTATTTATTTATACTGAAACGGTGTTGGAAACCGTACCCACGTGTACCTAATGTAAATCTTATTCGGATGGCAGAATATTGTGTATAAGAAAAGACAGTGGCTTTCTTATTGGGTACTTTTAAATAGGACACAATGCTTTTAGTAACATGCTATGTCACCCTCGGCAACCCAAATAATAAGACGGCAAATGTAATCCTCTTTTGTATCTAAAGGTTATGTTTTTGTTCGAACAGGTACTAAAAGTCGTGGATCATCACACGCTAGACAAGCCAAGGTGTCACTTACTCAAAAAACAGTATTGAATGGACTATGAACAGACAATGTCAAGTTTGAACGGGTGCAGTGATTGTGTCAGTGACAGTGTTTAGCGGTGGACACATGATGTGAACAGACAGTTGACACAATGTGGGCGGCCAGGCTCAGCTGTATTTTCATATTGTTCGGTGAGTAATACACTTTATATTTGCCTGTTTTAGTTGCACTATCAAATCATTTGTAAGACCAAGACCTAGTCAAAACAACAACCAAATAGCGTAACACACTTTCAATCACAATCCGAGGATTTTGAAGGAAATTGCAATGTTTGAAAAATTCTTAACTTAACAACGTAAATAAAATAAAAAAAAGTTGTTGAACTGTTAAAAATGAAAGGTGTAACGCAATTATTTACCCTGTTGTGTTGTCTTCCGTTGACTAAAACAGTGTTTTCTTTCTAAATTGTGATGTAGCGGTATGCGCACCATCTTTGATTTCATATAACTACCTAGTGATAGTTCAACTCGTAAGTCAAGTCGTCAAGTCCATCGTAAACTTTGGCTTAACTACGACCGCGCACAGACTTAGTTTAACATTAAAATCACTTGTTAGGCTGTTTACATATCGGCAAACACGCCTTGAACACGTGTAACCTTTGACTTGCGTGACGAATCATAGGTACCTACACGCTAATTGCTTGGGCAGTAAAATAAAAAATGTGGGCTTGCGCATTCCACACGAGTTTGTATCTACGTTATTATAATCTGGGTCGACTACTTACTGTATGTTTTCCGGAGCTCTATAGAAAACTAAGTTTTCACATTATGATTGTTATCATCGGTTACAATCCCTCCTTCTAATTAAATCCTTTGGAAAATAAGCAGCGGCCTGTTCTTTGTGTTGCCTTTAATTACCGTTTGCCTTAATTTAATTTTTTTCCTTTCTTTTTTTCCTTTAGGTAAAATATCTGTAATTTTGTTTTAAAGAAGCCATGCCAACATAGCTATGTAATTAACTAATTATATTATATTTTACATTAACTTATAGATTCTGTTAATAGTTACTTTTTTGTCCATAAAACGTCTAATGTATTGTAATACCATCATAAACATATTCTAGGCAATAAGACTGATGACTGATATGTTGCACGCAGACTGACTTGTCTCTTTCAAAGGGAAGGGAAGCAATGGGTCTATATTCACGCTGAAAAACAACGCAAATAACTTTAAAAAGCTTAAAAATCATTTGTTTCAGTTTATTTTTAGGCTGCGCAGTATGATACCGTTAATATCACAATGGGCTTATATAATTCAGTTATAAAAACACATTGTTTGCCTTCAGATGAACAATAAAGAGAACAGTCATGACCTAATCGCAATGTTGTTTCAAATTCAAACAAACGAAACCCTTTTATCTCAGTTACAACAGAAATTTCTTTTTCAATAGGCCGACTACATAATGAAATATTTGCGGAATGCCCCGGATAATGTTCAAAAAGTGGAGAAATAAAAAATAACGA
Source organism: Lithophane socia (assembly GCA_947522985.1). NCBI lineage: Eukaryota > Metazoa > Arthropoda > Insecta > Lepidoptera > Noctuidae > Lithophane > Lithophane socia. Next base: position 9,099,570 of record OX383267.1, read on the forward strand.
GACGTGACGGGAAACAAAGCACGATTTTATCGCTGGAAGGGATCGTACTAATGGATGCTGGACGCGGACGGGTTGGGATCAAATCGTTACGTTTTTGGCAAATTCTGTACAACGTACATGTGTTTCCTCAAAGTTCAGAAAAAACCCATTGATGAGGCGTAACGATAAGAAGCAACTCTAAATTGGGCGAACGTTACTTTCTATGCTCATGATATCGTAAAAATAACAAGACTGTTGTAGGTATAAAATCCTCATACGTATCTGTCTGTGTGGGCTGACACAGGAGCCGTTTTCTAATTTATAAGTCTCATCCAATTCGTACGGCAACTCCTGACCTAACAAAAATATTAATTTATTTAAAAAATATGCTGGTATAGTACCTAACTAACCCTATTCCTAATAGGTAGAAATGTTATGTTTGGTTACGTAAAATAATACTTCATTACGATTAATATCTACCGGTAATGTTAGCTAAAACCGTGGCTAAAACAATTTAAATAGAAAACTTAATTAAGCTAAGCATCCAGACCACAGTTACCTATTATTCTATTAATGTGAAATTCAAAACAATAGCCGGAATACTTCAAAATAACCCGTACTCTACTGCTGTTTAGAATAACCCTATTTTGACTATTAGCTGACTGCTTAAAAAGGAGGAAGTCCTCAATTCGTCTATATAATATAATTTTTATGTAAGATCATCGATATTTTCGTCAAATTGTGGACCGATTTTGAAAATTCTTTTTTCATTTGCTAGAGAAAACCTGCGTGGTTAAAGTTAATAAAATTTATATAGGACCACCCATGTAAGTTTTATTAATTTTGCCTTTTTGAGTTAGCTTCAATAATACGTATTTATAACTTAGTATAATATGTTGATGATGATATAATAACTTCATGTTACTGTTATTTACATAGCAAGTATACTGCATCCGGTTAGATTGAAAGCCGACTCCAACATACTCGTATTTGGGAAAAGGCTACGCAGATTCAAGTAGTGGTATACGTAGTTTGTGTAGTGTAGGTACCACAGCTAAAAAGTGAAAAATAACTTTAATTTCCGAAGTCAAAACCAAAGACACCGACTTCCAAAATTGAAGTTATTTTCACTTTAAGGCTCTTACATACTGGCGCGACTTTTAACTAAAAAAATTCTGAAAGTTTTTTCCGAAATTGTTTTGTTAAAAGTCGCGTCGCGCCAGTATGTAAAACCCTTTATAGTGTTCTCTATGATCATAATAATATGAAAAGGCTTTTTAATTTTTTTTTGTAGAAAATAACGAAGGAATAAACAGGTGTGCCGATAATAATAAGAGTGTCGTTCGTGACGCATAAAACGTTTCGCCCGCATAATTTATTGATGAAAGTAGCATAAAATTAATATTATTATTAGACTTCAGTATATTATATTTTTAATAACCTTGACTTAGGTAATGTAAGATGTTATTCACTTACGTCAAACCTAAGGTTAAGGTAAGTACCTACTTACCTAACAGAGGGTAAGGTTCTAGTATTAACATTATTTTTAGTTGGTAAAACATTTAATACGTAGGCCCTTAGCTGAACCAAATCCATTAATTCCTTACCGGAGTGCATCGAGATATAAGTACTAACGTACGTTAGTACTTATATCTCGATGCCGGAGTGGTACAATATCGATCTTGCCAAACCTGAACTCGAAATGTTTTTATTCAATTAGGCGGTGACGAGCAGTTTTCAGCTGTGACACGAATTTGTAAATAAGATTTTACAGACTGACAAGAAAGTAAATGAAAATTGTATTTGTTTTTTTCATTGACCTCAATAGTTTTTTCAAGAGTCACCTCCATATTTTAAGGTTTATTTGAAGACACTCCAATGTCCCATCTCGAGTCACAAAATGGTAACATACAGGGTGGCGATTTAGTAACCTGCATCCGTCAACGGAGTGACGCTACCTGTCATACTCAACAACTTTCGCTATGAAACTCATAAAAGAAGTTTGCATACATGAATATTGAATAGTCGGTCTACTGTTGTAAAAGAAAAAAACTTTTTTTTTTTCTCGAATCGGGTATAAGTTTCTTGGTGAAAGTTGTTTAGTATGATGGACACAATTACCCCTTTGACAGGTGCAGTGATTTCGCTATTCGTGTTGCAATGTATGGTTTTACATCCTTCTTTTAGCGAAACAACAGCATGCAATTCATCCTCCAATATACCTTTTCCAATTTTGCAAAACCTTTCAACTTCGATTTTTGGCGTTCACAATTCTTTCTACTTTCGATACAGTTTCTCCAAAGCAAAAAGCTTTTACCCAAACAAATCATAAACTATTCTCCCAAACTTGTTTGATTTATAGTATAAATATTTTACTTTGGCATTTGTGTCAAATACATGGAATCTTAATATTATGTAGGTATTCTGAAAAAGATCTATTTTTTTTGTAACTTAGCAAATCGTTTCAAAAACTTTTATGATTTTATGTCACGATTTAAAAGGGGTATGTAGAATAGAATAGAACACCTACTCTTTATTATGTACACCATAAAAAATACAGAATATACAAATGTAGAAATTTAACATAGGGTGGCGGTCTTATTGCTAAAATCGATATTTTACAGACAACCTTTGGATGGAGAGATAATACTGTGGTGTACCATTTACATAAACAATAAATACATACATATATAAAGCATCATGGGAAGAAGGCGTGATTTATGTATGTATTTAAACTATTTCTTTGATCACCCCGCAAAAATACTGAAACGATTTAACGAAGCATACTTTCAGTATGGGTAGGTATATTTAATTTAATTTTATGAGGCAGTCCTGTGAAAGAGCAACCCAAAAATAATTGGTTTTGTTTTAGCCAATTTAATTAAAAAATACCAATTTACGTTCCAAAAAAATAAAGCTGCAAAGTTTAATATTGTACCTATTTAAACCTTCATAGTATGTATTTCTACATCTATACAGACGAAGTCGTAAGTAAGTTCGGTAAATACAAACACGTCCCAAACTTTTGCAAGGAAATCAATATTCCTTCTTAGAAAATATCATTTCGCGGAGCTAAAAGTAGCGACCGTCTTATACTTTTGCATATTTTCAAACTCTTTCCTGCAAAAGACAAACTATTAATAATTTTATAAACTCCTTGAACTGTAGCTAAGACCGAAAGTGGAACACGGATTGAACTTTGCTGTCGAATGTACCCCAAGTGGGGTAACTCTGCGACAAACTTCCAGTTAGTTTATCAGATGTTTAGGACCCTCTGTCCTAATTAAAAGCTTACCAACTCGAGTAGCTTCCATTTTATCAAATGACCAATTAAAAAATCTTAAGGAACTAACTGACTCGGTTTCGTGTTTCCATTTTTACGCTCATTGGGAATGAAATTGCATATTTTAGATGCTACGGACAGCCCGAATTTATAAAATGATTCATAATTTTATGTTGAATGCTATTTGAATTCAGAAAATTATACAGTTTAGCTTATGAAAATTAGGCTGTAGAATAATTCATACTATTACGTACAAAATAATTTCAGTGGTATAAACTGGTTACTTATTTGACAAAGATAAAATATGGGACTCTTTTTAGTTCTTATTATTTATTTTATAAATTCTGTACTTTCAAAACCACCTTCTAACGGTCCCTTTGGAATGGTTTGACTTTTATTAGCTACGAAGCTATGTTTTTAATACATTGTGACAGACTTGTGTAAGCACTACAAATACCTCCTATTCTGTGCCTCGTGGACGGGTGCCCACGGTGCGTAAATGGTAGTCGCACCACCTACAAGTTATTTGCGTCATTCTAGATTCTAGAGAACTAGGTTACCTATTTTCTCCAGTTCATTTGAACGACTGGTGCAGAATCATAAACCCATACAGACCGACTTTGTTGGCTTATTTATGACTAGCTTCTCCCGACGGCTTCACCTGCATAAGTCTCGATTCCGTGGGAATATCCGAATAAAAAATGGCCTTTGTCCCGATCTAGGTCATGGTCTACCCATGTACTATATTTCATCCAAATCCGTTCAGCCGTTTTAGCGTGAAAGCGTCATCAAAATAACGATGGATGGATAGTGTGAAGGATGTCATGGCTAGAAAAGGAAACACAATAGGTGAATAGATGGTAGGTGAATGGTAGGCTGATATGACAGTTGATCGAGATATTTATCTGAAAGAAGAAAACAATGCTGCGCTATCCCCTAATAAATTGGGACAAGGGCAAGAGGAATTGTGATAGAGACTGAAAAATGTTAAGTATCTAATAAACTTATACACTACTAGCTTCCGCCCACGGCTTCGCCCGCGTGGTATGTCGATAAAAAGTAGCCTATGTCCTTCCTCGGGATGCCGTCTATCTTCTTGCTAAATTTTATCTAAATCTTTTCAGTGGTTTAGGTAGGCGTGAAAAATTAACATATAGACAGACAGAGTTACTTTCGAATTTATAATAATTATTAAGGATTTATCCAACCAAGAGAAATGAGAGTTTTATGTTTTCGTGTCTACCTTTGTAAACAGCTCATTATAAATTGAATTTCAACATCGTCTTCCAAAATCAGCACATTACACAGCTACATTTTATCCAAAATAATATTCCTTGAGGTGGCAGCACAGTGTGGAATATTGCAACCGCTGCAGATCCTAAAGTCGGAGCACAGCGTTGACATTTTCGTTCTCAAGTCCCGACCGCATTTTGCATATGCCTTTTATTGCACATGACTTAACTTATCTGTTTAAGTACTATCTTGCATGGAGCTACGTTCTAGTGGATTTCGTATGCATTTTAGTGCTTAAATGGGACTTATATGATCCGAATGCAACATAGCATTTAAATACTTAATTTACATACTTTGCATTAATGAATAAAAATAAATGGTTTGAACTCCTTGTATAAAGTCTTTAAAGCTTTTAAACATTTTGGTGAAACTTCAAAGATGTGATGGGTATCTGTATATAGTATACCGATCACATCAATTAATTACAAGCCTATGATAAGAAAACGGAATTGCCACGCCAGCAGCTGCGTCTAGAGAGGGCAGTACTAATAATTCGTGCCGCCGAAATTGCGTTGAGCGCACAGCTTCTGTCACGGACCGCCTTCGAATCCGTCAGTTTTTATACGTCATTCGTGTCGTAGTGCGAGTAAACGGTGACACGCTGGGTTTGTATGCTGCCTCTATGAGTGACGGCCGGGGCATCTCTGTGCTCTGTGATTAGACAATGCGTCTAATCTTTACAATCTTATCTCTAAAAGCTTGTGAAAAATATCTTGGCTTTATATTGGATAGTTCTCTATAGAGGAATGTTCACTTGCATCATATAAAAAAGGCTTACGTCACTACTTGATTTCATAATTTGATGTATCCACCACATTTATCGATTTTATTTATTTTTATTTATTTATTCACAAATTTGAGACAACCATACAGAGTAACTTAATAATAGACACAAAATAAACAGATCGTTGAAGGTGAAATGGTACACTGTAAATATGTTGGTTTGGCTGTCTTTAGACTGATTCGCCCTATCCACTCGTACTAGTATAAACTGTATCACGAGGGGATAGTCTTCCTCAACCCTAGAACAACAGATCCCCACAAAGTTCCAGTTAGTCACATAGCAGCAGTTTGATTACGTACTGTATAGGTAATTATATTAATTAAGTTACAAACGATAATAATTGTCTGTGTTTTATATATACATATATTGCATCTGCCAAGTACTTTACGACGATTGTGACCAACTTCATATTTATAATTTAGCTTAGAAACACTGTTCAATTGATATTTATATTTCAGCCATAAAATTGTCATCCGGACAGACATTACCAATACATAAAACTCAAGATAAATGTATGTTTGATAACTGATATGTTTTGCAGGTGTAACAGCCGGCGGCGGCGGCTGGGAGCCCCTCGGGACTCCGTACTTCGACAACAGCACGAAGCGAGAAGCCACCGCCGCCGTGGGCCAGCCTGCCTACCTACACTGCAGAGTACGGAACCTGGCTGATAGAGCGGTAAGATACAAAGTTTTTTATTTTAATACGTATCTTCGAATATTACTTTTCATCATTATCATCATCCACACCCCTTAATATCCCACTGGGTAGAAAAATACTGGCACTGGGCATAGAAAGAAATAGAAATGAATACAATCTTGCAATCGATATTTATGGAGGTAAAAATTCCTGTCTTATTGTGTCCAAAGTCGCGCTGGTTGCTTTAGGACGTATATGCGTATACGCTCAGTTTAGCTTCTAAATATTACTGCAAGTCTTGAGAAAGGTCTTTCTATTCCTTAAATTCAGCGGAAGGTTATGTGGTATAAACTTCAACATCTTCCAAGTCTCGCCCCAGTTGTCTAGTTTCAAATAATAAACCAACCACTTTATAACTAGCACTATCATTTAAAACTTAAGTAATCTTAAAAAAGCCATTGCTTATTAGATACTACGTTACGTACGTACGTTTAGAATTTATAGTAAAAATATGCTTGACCAATATCGTAAGCACTTTTCAAAAGAAAGGTTTTCTAAAATCTTTTAGAATAGTATAAAATAAACTGTCCTGGAGGAGCTCGTGGCTAAGTAATAACGGTGTAGGCCCCGCTCGCCCCTTAGATCTTGCCCCTAATTAACAGCCGCACGGGTCGATCCATCAGGTTAAGCTATGCTTGCCGGGGTTGGTCCGTGGATTGGTGACCATCTTAACATACCGAAACTCCTCCGTGCCTCGGAAAGCACGTTAAACCGTTGGTCCCGGCTGTCATCTGTGGATCTTTGACAGTCGTTACGGGTCGTCAGAAGCTCGAAAATCTGACAACCAGTCTTACCAAGGGGTATCGTATTACCCAGTTACTGGGTTGTGGAGGTCAGAAAGGCAGTCGCTCCATGTAAAATACTGGTATTCAGCTGCATCCGGCTAGACTGAAAGCTGACCCCAACATAGTTGAGAAAAGGCTAGGCAGATGATGGCAGATGATGATAAAATAAACTGTCATGAAATGTAATGTAAAAAAAATACTCAAAAATCTTGTCGACGTAAAATAAAAATGTACAAAATCTCTCACATACTCTACAAAACTCTACATACCCAAAGAATCACTTACCAAACAACGAAACGAAACATTTACGATATCACCTCTGTGTGAAAGTTCGGCTCCGAAGTCGTTGAGACCGGGATATCTTAAAGGACAAACCCTCCAATGTACAAGATATTCGGATTGAAAAAGTTATCAGCACCACGTTTTATAATATAAGTGAATTAGAAAATGTTTTTGTACGAGTATCGAGTTTTGGCGAGCGTTAGATTGATTTCATTAAACGGAGTGCTTTGTGAATACAAATCCATAAAGGCGTTGAAACTGATGCGTGCTAACGATAAGCAAATGTGACACTTTTATGGTTCTTTATAGAGTGCTATAGTATCACTGTTGAAACCAGATTAGGCAAATATAGGATTGTGGGTCAAAATAAAATTGCACTGCGCTGGAATTTACCGACTTTCTACTAGACTTTGTTTGGATCACCAACATTCTTGCTTTTCTCAAATATTTTGGGTTATCTTATACCTATATAAGATGGGGTAGAATATAATGCCGACGGACCCTCGCAACCCAATTAGTGATGGATGCCTACTGATATCTTTTCAAACTATGTCATATGTGGTTTTAATTTAACTTAGGCCACATACTTACTTAATTTGTCAAAATATAGTGAAATAAGTATAAAAAAATGATCACTATCGTAACTACGGGAACATTTCATCGATTTATCTACATCCATCCATAACTCCTCCGTTCCTTTTCCCAGAAGACTGTAGAACGGCAAACTTTAGCATAAAATTGTATATTCAAACCAAAAGGCTGCATAAACAGCTCGATAGACATTAAAACTAAGAGGGAAGGATTTTACCCACAAGTAGTTACCGCGAACGGTACTCCCCGGAGATGAAATAGATAGTATCCATCTTGCTTTACCTACTTCACAAGACGTTCACATATTCCACTATGCATTTATTTAGATTTTCACTCGTATTCATTTTATCGATACAGAGGTATCTCCGCTAGTATCCGCTTACGTTACTATGATATACCGACGTTTGTGTTTGACTTTGAAATTGGCTTTTTAAATTATGGGGCACTCGTTGTGCTTGTATTGGTTGGCTATAATAATGTAAATGTCCTACCATTTATTTCCGTATGGGTAAGCCTTCTGAAGTATTTGCGAGTCATGGTAGTGAAATTACATTTGAACTAACCTAACCTAACCAAATGTCCTTTCTTTGGTATTGTTCGTCAAATCGTTGAGCTCCTTAAATTCGGAGTTGAGCTGCACGATTACTGACAAATGCGTGCACTGACTCGACAGGTCCACTCAATCTGTGTGGTTCTTTCCTCAAAAGACCATTTCAGACACCAATCTACATGGTCCTCACATAATCTGACCAAGATTATGTCTGGACTTTAAAAGAGACTGTGACCTCTGAGTTTGTTTCGGCCTTTCTTCTCAGAGTAGTCAGATAGGAAACGCCGACCTCATCTAGTTTTAAAAATGTGATTGACGTGTAAAAGTGTTTGTACAAACCTAATTACAGAAATTTATTTAATTTAATTAAGATAAAAAAAATCATTAAAAAAAATCATTTATCATTTAACCTCTTAATAGAACAACCTTGTTAACTTTCAAGATTAAAAAGTTTAAAGTCGCTTTAAAATTAATTGGATGCGTAAGTAGGTATATGGTGTCAGAAACGCATCTAACTGGTTTAATTGGTAACAACCATCTGCACCATTAGAAATAAGTCAATTTCCTTACTAGTTGGTAGTACGTACTTGATAGTTACGTTCGTGCTTATGTTTCCTTTCAATTCAGGAACTTACGGATACGGAAGTCGCGCGACTCAATATGGGCCAAGTAGGTAATGCTTGAAGTCTCGTATTTCGTTATCACATTTGAATTTAAAATGGCGTACGAGAGAGGTTTGCTAGTTGCAGGAACTGTACTCTTATTGCCAATTAAATGGTATTTTATTTAAATTAACAACGACTGTCTCGTTGGTCTAGTAGTCGCAAGTGCTATTGCTGAGCATGAGGTCCTGGATTCGATTCCTGGGTCGCTTAAAGTGTTATTGGGTTTTTCTATCTAGAACTTCTCAGTAACAGCCCGGAGTTTGGATTTGTGCCCGGTTGATAGCAATAGGCTCGCCCCTATTACATAGAACTTTAACATAACTGGCGAAATGAAGGTGTACCTATTATAAATGTACACCTCTGTCTAACCTTTCGGGGAATAGAGGCGTGATGTTATGTTATTTAAAACAGCATGAATATTAATTTAGTAATGACCCGTGACATGTAAATATGCCAAGGAAAGTGATCTTCAACATGTACATTGTACAACGTATCATAAACGTTAAATGGCTGGACTTGTTGACCTTTCTCTTGTACGTATTTTTGCTGCGGGCACATAAATATTATAATAAGTACGTCATATTTTTTGCACTGCGGTACAGCATGCCAGCTACCCTGAGTTTATAACAACGTGCATATTATGCAACAGAAGGGAGCTGTAACAAAAACACGAAAGTTTTAAATATTCTACTACTACAATATAAACGTACATGAATCGTGAGTAGAAATGCGCATAAAAATACAGGTTATTTCAGATCGCAATAGGTAACTATGTTTCTGGACAATGTACAGACGCCAGCAGGTCAAGCTACCCGAAACTGTCAGATTTTCCCAATCAACCTTGAACCTTAATGCTTTAGCGATAAAGTTGAAAATCTATTAAAGAAATTTGACAGATTGTAGTAGCTTGATGTGCTGGCGTCTGTACTTTACCAAGGCTTTAAACCAGGTACTTAAAACGTTATGAAATAACGTTCAAATACCGTTATAGTTTATAGTTCCAGTAACGATTTCTACCGTTCCATCCGGATTGTAACTAAATTAATAGTAGAAGATTTCGTTCCGATAGATTTTCGTTGTATTGCCAAGAAATTAGTTCATAAATTATTACTGGAACTATAGCGTTATGTATTAACGCTATTACGTAACGTTATTGTACCTCTATTTTGTGTAACGTTTCAAGTCCCTGCTTTAAACTCATGATATTGTGGGTGTTCTCGACCTTGAGATCACTGAGGCGGGTAGCACACCTCCGCCGCGAAACCATTGGTTCCGCAGTGGAGGCGTGCAACCGACGTCAAAAGGTCAAATTATTGATACCGAAAAAAATTTAGGTGTACAGAAAGTGTTTGATTAATGTCTTACACTATATTTTTGAAACCCACGTAACAAACTGATTACTATCGATGATTACACAATTCCATCAGCACTAATTTCGTTACCATAAAAATAGGCATACGCATCAATAATAATTGATTATAATGACAGAACTTGCGTGAGCGAAGACACTTAATCATAATCAATCAGCACAATGCTGACCGCTATTACATTCTACCCACTGTTTGGGCAAAACAGCTACTCTGTGGTCAAGCCTACAAATAGAACATGACATCGCTTTTAGGTACGAATGCAAAGGCCACGAACAAAAGAGCCTCTATAAAACTGTGAACTCTATACAACACTAGCTGCGCAATATCGGGATAAAAAGTATCCTATGGCCTATTCCAGGTCATGGTCTACCCCTGTGCCAAATTTGATCCAAATCCGTTCAGCCGTTTTAGCGTGAAAGGTTAACAAACAAACTCAGTTTCGCGTTTAGTTAGGACTAGCTTCCGCCCGCGGCTTCGCCCGCGCGGTATGTTGATAAAAAGTAGCCTGTGTTTCCCCAGGGTGCCATCTATCTTCTTGCCAAATTTTGTCGAAATCCGTTCAGTGGTTTAGGCGCAAAGAGGTAACATACAGACAGACAGACAGACAGACCGACAGACAGACAGAGTTACTTTCGAATTTATAATATTAGTATGGATATGGATACATGGATTAGGATTTAGCTATATCTTGTTTGCGGCACCAGCATTGTTTCTGATAAATTCTTATACTTATTAGATCGATATCTAAACAAATTTCGTTTCTAGACACTCATAATTATGAAGAATTTTCTATAATCATCTTGAGGATCACAAACCGGGAATACCGCTTTGGTAAGCTACAAAAGACATCAGAGTCCTAGGCTATTCATATAGGTACTCGTCACCCGGCTTTAATACAATTTATTTGGAGATTTTTTTTTCTTCTCCATGAGTCTAGGACACAGAAATCTCTTGTAGTTTTCCGATGCGTAGGTACACTATATGCCTTCACTGCAAAATGTATGATGTCGGTGTAAAAGTATAATCATTTATTTCAAATACGTACATAAAAGGCACTTTTTGACGTCAAAATTTACAGGAAAATAATGAATTGATTCTAGTTGCAGGCTTCCAAAAGGTAGATCGGTTACAATAGCTCTTACATAATAGGTACAATATAATTTATAAAACCAGTTTACGGAGAGTTTACGTTATATGTCAACGGAGAGTTTACGTTTATTTTTCAGTAAGGCTTTAGTTTGGACAATGATGTGCAGTATAATTTTGGCATTGTCCAAAGCCTATTTTAGACACAAGCTAACTCAATTTACTCATATCACGAAATATTAAATAATAAGCCGTATGCCGTATGCCGTCAGCCGTAATATATTAGCCTAGTATTGCCACATTCAATATAAAGAAATTCGGACAGCAAAAAATGTGGGTTCAGAAATCGGGACGAAGTGTTAATCAAGAAAGGAAACATCTGGCAACACTTAACTTCTTTGCCCCTAACAATTTGTAAGAAAGTTCGCGCACTTACTAAGTAGCTCGTCCAATATCACTGTTTTTTGTGGCATCATCTGGCAGAGTTGATATTCACACGCATTTCGATATCTTCAGTTGTATAAGCGATCTACTCAGTTACTGGGTTGTGGAGGTCAGAGAGACAGTCGCTCCATGTACAATACTGGTATTCAGATGCATCCGGTTAGACTGGAAGCCGACCCCAACATGGTTGGAAAAAGGCTAGGCAGATGATGATGATGAGTTTTATATGTGATCTTACTCCCATCATAAGAAGGCTTCTTCTTCTTTTCGTGTGGTTAGTAACTAACCTGGTGTCAGAGTTTTAAAGCCGCACATGGGCCTCTGACTTGGCTTCAAATGCCGTCGAGAAATTCTTTCAGGTTTTCTCACGATGTTTTCGTTCACCGTTTTTGAAGCAAGTGATAATTTTACACGAACATAAATCTGAAAAGTCAGAGGTACGTGTCTTAGGAGAAAGGAATAAATATGAAATTAACAAGCGTAAAAAAAAATATATTCGGAAGTCGCTGACAAAAAACGAAAACCAAAGCCACCGACTTCCGAAATTGTGTTTTTTTTTGTAAATCGGTTGTTTTTTTTTTGTGAATTTTTTTAATTTTCCACTTTTTGTTGCGGCACCTACCCCACACAAATTCTAATAACACTACCTGCTATGTAAATAACAGTGACTGAGTAACTTAAAACATCGTCAACATATACTAAGTGGGAAAAATAGGTATAAGTGGGAAAAATAGGTATTAGTGGGAAAAATACGTATTCGTGGGAAAAATAGGTATTATAGAAGCTAACTCAAAAACTACGCAAACAAAGTTACTCTGAAGCATGACCTTACAAACAAGAAAAGAATCATCAAAATCAATTCATAATTGGCGGAGTAATCGCGTAACAAATACACAAAAAAAACATTAGGTACAGACGAATTGAGAACCTCCTCCTTTTTGAAGTCGGTTAAAAAGAGAAAAGATGGGTGAAGTCGGGCTGTGGAATTGTGGATGATGATGATGAATGAACATAATAGGTATAACTTGTCAAAGAAAGGCACAAATGAACATAATAGGTATAACTTGTCGAGGAAAGGCACAAATGAACATAATAGATATAACTTGTCGAAGAAAGGCACAAATGAACCTAATAGGTATAACTTGTCGAAGAAAGGCACAAAGATAAATTAACTAAGAGTTCTCAACGGTAAATAAAATGTTATAAGCTGGCAGTTGGTACATTCTGAGATTGAAGAGTCGTAAAATTTTACTGTTACTATTTATACTAATTACCTTTTTCAATTCTACTGATTATATCTATACAATTTAAGTACCTATCGGTTGCAACCCCTCCGTGATTGCGAGCATTGCAAATTGCTTGAAACTTCTGAATATAAAAAAGTTAAATAAACTGCAAAATAAATCGAGAAACTTGTTTGAATTCAATGTTCTTCTTAGTCTTAGTACTTTTCATTAGGAATCGTTAGTCTAATTTCTTTATTTTGGGACCATTAAAGTTTCTGATTTTTAATAAATATTAGTGCCTCAGAAAGTGCTTTAAGCCCCGTTGGTCCCAGCTGTCATTCGTGGATCTTTGACAGTCGTTACGTCGTGTCAGAAGCCCGAAAGTCTGATTCTGTTACCAGTCTTACCACGGGGTATCGTATTACCCAGTTACTGGGTTATGGAGATCAGATAGGCAGTCGCGCCATGTACAATGCTGGTATTCAGCTGCATCCGGTTAGACTGGAAGCCGACCCCAACATAGTTGGGAAAAGGCTAGGCAGATTGATAGTTTCTGATTTTTACGACATGACTGGAGTAACACAGCCTGCATTGCCATTTACCATGTCCGCTTTTAGTTACATCTCTCAAAAACCGGACCTTAACGTAGTAAACTTAAAGAAAAAACGGGATTTCATATAAAAAAGAATCATTTCAATATCCAACCAAGCTCAAATCAATATTGCCTCAAATTTTATACAATTTTACTCTTCTCGAAAAAATGCGACACAAAAACGAAACTATAAAATTCAGCAGTTGCTTCATCCACTGGTATGTTTCCAATTACGTTGACAAATGTACACCAAACAGAGGATTAATCAATCACGGACACAAATGATTATGTCCTCCGCAAACCTTTTGAAATATTATCTCTTTAGTCCAATAAATATAAAGCTCCACATAATATTATGTAAATCCTAATACATGTCAACGTGAAAGATAAATCACTTGCCTTTCACCGACAGGAATATTTAGTGGCTTCATAAAAGGCCTACAATCTTGATAAAGGGTCAAAACATTATTAATTTCAATCGACTAAAACAACTAATAGGGATGTTGACTAAACATTATTTTTTGTCCTTCTTATTAATTATTAAAAAATATTTGAAAAATAATACACGTATTTTTTTCTTTTTTTTTACGTAATCAAAAAAATACGGCAATACATTGAGTTCAAATGTGGTATGACGGCACTAGATTTTATACTGACTTTCGACGTAGCGAAAAATAATTTAGATAAAACGCATAAAAGTTGGAGTGGGGGACTCCAACTTTTATGCGTTTTATCTAAATTATTTTGTATTAATATAATATATTGTATACGTGCCGCTGCTAGTGAAAAACGTTCGATTTTCCAGTATTAAAACCAATCGAAGGCCATCACCGAAATGAAGGAAAACTCATCAACTTCCCAAGATGTTGGTATTTGAAAAAAGTTGACGCTGACTTTTGCATTTAATATATGGATGGATATTCGGTATGAATAGGTGGGGTTCTTCTGCAGCTGCTTCAGTCGATGAATAGATCCCCTAGGTACATAGGTATGTATAGATCCACATTGTGAAGGCCTTGCTATTGTTACGATCGCACATCTAGGCCTCGTCTGCTAAATATATTCTCCAATTCTTCGCTACTTTCTAGGTTAAGGTTGGAAATAAAACTTACTAATATAATATTTGAACATTTATTTATAGGAAAGGTATTAGGCAATAAATGGGTTCCAAACTAAAAGCTAACCGTGTAGGCTTTTACACGAGATTAGTAAAATTAGACACGCTTTTAAAATTCGGCTCTAAATCAGGCCTCCTATTTTAACGCAAAATTTATTTTTTTCTAATGTCATTGCTTTGAACACGTTGCCGCGCTTACTATCACCTTACTGTGGTACTTGTTCCATTGACAACACTGTAACGTGAATTCGATAAGCTCCTTTACGAATTATACTTTAAACCAATGTACTTATACTTCGATACTTATTATTACTATTGCTCGAATCTTTGCTTCCGAATAATACACGGTGATTTTTGATTCACTGTTATCCTTTCAGTAGGTGAAAGTACTTATTTAGTACTTAACAACTTTAAGGAAGCTTATGGAAGCAACTACAAAGTAACAAAAAAAATACATCTGTTTCATACATTGTCATCGGGTAAATATTGCATTTTTGTATGAAACTGCTGATTTTTTTTTTTGATATTTCAGAGTTGGTCTCATAGTGAAAGTTGTGAGTACTTTCATGCCCTGAAAAGTTAACAGTGAATTAAAAATCAACGTATAAAGCAATAAAGATATTGAGTATTGAGTGTATAGCTGTGCCCCCTGAGGCATCCGAGTGCAGATTTATACAGAATCAAAATAGACTATCAATGCATTAAGTATCGAAGTATAAATACGTCGGTGTAAAGTTGTTCGTCCAGAAGTTTATCGAAGTGACATGACATTGAAATAAAGTTTTGTCGTTAACAAGCATCGCAGAAAAATAGTATCAGGTAAAAGTAGTGAAATTCCAACAAATAAGTTTCCCACTAGATTAAGACACCCAGAAAATCTAACTTAACGAAGCACTACTGAATTATCAGTCTTAGTAACAATTGTAAAAAGACGAATTGAGATTGATCGATTTTGTACGAAATTCTCAATAATGGGCTAAGTGAGTTTAAGTTTTCAAGGCGGAATAAACTTGGGCTAGGCGCGGAGGAGCTAATTTCTCTCCACAATCTTCTAAACAACCAGTGCTTGAATAGTTTCATAATAACTTGTCTGGCTCTAATTACTTAATTAGGTTCAGATAACCTTCTCTGTTAATTTGGTAATTTCATGAATATTAACCGATAATCTTTAATTAATATGAATTATTTTAGAGATTCAAGCTATTAATAACAGCTAACAATTTAATGTAATTAATTATTTTGATGACTATAACGATAATTATCATCGCCAATCCATTAAACAGTCTGTCCCTGCTCAACAAAAACGGCATTTGGGTCAAGCGCGGTTACAGCGGTCGCAATTCACGTCAGAAACTTACCTCGAATGAATTCAATATTTAATCCTCTTTTCACAGAGTTCGGGCAAAAGATTAGTGAAAGACATTAAAGGTTGGCTTTCTAGTGGGAACGCGGGGGAACTATTCAGAGGAGTGGGCAATCTTCTGTGTGGTTTCCGATGTGAGCGGCGCGTGAATGGTGGCCAAATTGCCAGCGAAGGGCTGACTCACTCGAGCCGCAGATTGCGCTGATTCACTTCACTTTACTCCACTCACATTTTATCTAGTGATCCCATTTATAAGATAAAGTATTCAGTGTAAAAGAGATTTTTTTTATTATGTTGCGTTCACATGAAAAATTGCCAGGAAAATTGATTTGATGCCATATCATGCTGGAATTGAACTAAAAACGTATGCTGTTAGTCAAATATAGATCTATTTTATCAAAATAAAACACTTTATAGCAACATGACCTGGCACTCCCGTTAAAAATTACGTAAATTGGTTGGTAGATAAATTGCAGGCAGTGCAAACACAAATAGAGTCCCAATCAATTTGTCTAAACCCTCGCATGCGAGGCCCACTTACTTATTGGACAGTTAACACTATTTTGTAATTAGCACAGCTCACTAACGCAAACGCTTGCAAAGCAAAACAATAGAATTTTATCATTCGAACTTTAAAAGTTGCTAGTATGGTCGAACGAATATCATACATAAAATGCATTTATTATGTTCTTGTGACTACTTCATTTAGCTTTCTTACACATTATAATAAGAAGGGACAGTTAACGCTATTTTGTAAGTAGCACAGCTCACTAACGCAAACGCTTGCAAAGCAAAACAATAGAATTTTATCATTCGGACTTTAAAAGTTGCTAGTATATATGAACGAATATCATGCATAAAATGCATTTATTATGTTCTTCATTTATCTTTCCTACACAATATTGACATGCAAAAATCACAATCCCAGATTTTTGTTATACTTAATCAGACCAGCTTCATGGAGACTGTTCTATCCCGTAAACCCGGATCCTGCGAATAATCAAAAGAATGTTAAGTTACAAGCATATTTTGCAAAATAACAGCTTATTAGAATGTGTACCCTTCGGAAGGGGCGACTAGAATCAGCTCTATTTTTATTTTATGTAAATTGTTGACGTTCAAAAGCGCCTTTTATGTGCCTATTTGAAATTAATTATTTGACTTTGACTTTGTTTCTATGACCTAAAGCTACGGTATCCTAGAAGAGCGTCATATTCTAACAGCCGTCTTGAAATTTTCACAAGTATTTGATCCATATCAATGTTAGTAATCACTCAGTATTTGGACAGCCGTTATTGTGCGACCGTTCACCTTTTTTAGGAAGCCAATTTTATGAATCACTAATCCGATAAAAGATTTAATTTGATTGAAATTAAATCCATGATTCAATCAATTACAATCTGCATAACACAGCGAGAGGAGTGACAATAACATTCCATTTTATTCGACAACGAGTTCAATCCTACTTGATCTAGGCTTGACCCATAAAAACTTCGGCGCCGCGAGAAAGAGCGGTTAGGGGTTTTCCAGTTATATCCAGTTAGTTCTGTCTCCACTACGCTTTAAACCGTGTAACGAAGAAAGTTTTAAAACCTCGCAGCGAATAGTCTCGAATACAAATTCCGAATGAAACTCTCTCGATGCGGCCACATAAAAATTGGAACGACTCGAAACAGCCAACAATTACTTTGTAGTACGAGAGCCTCATAAATTACAAGGGCTTTTTATTTTTCTTCTTAATTTTTCTTAACGAATTTATCAAATTTACGCTTACGTGGCGGAAATTTATGGTGATCCAGGTCTTAGGGTACGAATTTTATAGAGCCTGAATTTGGAAGAGCTTATTGAGAGTTAAGCCCTCTCGGTTTACCAAAAAATATTGCTGTAAAAGTTTACTTCCCGCAATTTCACATTTGTAGCAAACTTTTATCTTTGAATAAAATGGAAATGGTTAAATTTTATTCGGGTACTTGTAAGTTTTATTCCTACTTGAATTAATGTAGCTTATACTACTTTGGGAATAATTTATTTGAGATAAATCGGACTAAAACATTTTTTTTGTATTTATTAAGTAACATACATAAAAGAAAAAAGTATAACTTTTTTTTAAACAATCGCAAAGACATTTTATTTTCTTGCATCGTGCAACTTTGCTTACAAGAACCTTCTTATCATTTAAAAAGACAAAATACTTGAGATAAACCTGTAAAAAGGCTTAAATGAGTCATAAATATATTGAACAGACGTACACTCGATCAAGTACCTCAGCACGATGCATCCCCTCAGAGACAAAGATAAACAAGATCACACGTCAATTAATACATATTTTACAGCCAACACGACGCGAGGCGGCGCAATGCGTGTCAAGTAGAACGTTATGTCTGACTGCTCTCCCAAGTTTATTGTAGATTAATAAGCTGCAGATGCCTTTAGGCATGAAATAACAGCTTCAATGACGATCGAAGATACCTATACTGTTTTCATTTTGTGAAGATTTATGAGCAACACAATATGACAAATACAAAATTGATCTTACTAATCTTACAAAAGCTAACCACCGTGTTGTCGATATCAATATAAATACATTCGTAGTAGAAAATCAAGTCGCTTTTCGTGTCTGTGTGTGCATTAGTTCTTCTAATCTACACAATGGATTTTGATACGGTTTTCACGATCATTTAGAGAATTTACGGAAGGTTCATGTGTATTTTTTTTTCTTTTACAAAATCTAACTAAAAGCAAGTAAAGGTAGTAAAATAGTAAAGGTAAAGGTAAATAGGTCGGTAGGTAGTAAAGGTAGTAAATTAAATGACTAACTAACTATACAAATAAATACAAAACCAAAAGGACCATCATTAATATTTGTATAATACATTTCTTCAATACAATAATTCAATAATATACATCTAACACTAAAATAATAATAATATGTACAAGCATATTAAAGGGGGGGAAATAATCATTAAAGTGCATCAAAAAATTTGTCCGCTTCGCTGTCAGTAGGAAAAGTGCCCAAAAGGCTGGCCACGTTGTATGGCAATGCTGATTCTTAGGCCGAAAAATAGGCCAGCCCTTTGGTCACGTGAAGAATAATATACCTAATACATTAATATTTTACTTATGGTATATAGGTATAGGTACCTATATACCATAAGTAAAATATTAATGTGTATTAATATTAATGTGTAGTAAAAGATTTCTGTGGTAGGCCACAGAAATCTCGATGTTGACGGTCATCATTTCAGTGCATTGTTGCACTTAATAATGATCTTCTTTATGCATTATGCAAATCATTATAAAATGAGTAGAGAGCATAAATATTTCATACAAATTGACACCACGCTTCGTCCGACTCATAGGATCAGAGCATCGCCCAGTTAGAATACTAACAAGGTATATCCATGGAGACACCAAGACTACTTGTCCTACATAAACGAAGAATGTGATTCTAATCTACACTAATATTATAAAGAGGAAAGATTTGTATTTTTGTGTGTATGTTTGTAATGAATAAACTCAAAAACTACCGCGCCGATTTCAAAAATTCTTTCACCATTAGAAAGCTACATTCGCCTTGAGTAACATAGGCTATAATTTATAAAGATTACACGCGGGCGAAGCCGCTGGCGGCAGCTAGTTAAACATAAAACAATTTAATTTAAAATGAGTCAATCAGTTTGAAGGCCCAAAATTAAATATAGGACCCTTTCAACTTAGAAGTTACAAATAGAGCGAAATAAAAAGGTACACTGGGTTCGTAAATAAGTATTTATTCTAAGTATTCTAACTTGTAAAAACATACCTATAGAGTCGAACTTATAAGTATGTAGGTTGTAGACACACACAGGCATTTCAATAAGGCACTAAATTACAAACGGGTGATTTCTCCAATAATTTAGATCGAGAAATTCTTGGATAGCTTCTAATTTTACGCTAGAATAGATTATTATTTAAATGATTTGTTTTTATAAAGACGTTTATCGAATTGGATTTATACTTGGAGCTCGTGGCAAAGTAATAACAACCGTAATTCGGCTCGATCCATCAGGTTAAACTACGCTTGGCGAGTGTTGGTCTGTGTATGGGTGACCATCTTACCATCATCATACCGAGACGTGACGTTTTCACGCTAAAACGGCTGAACGGATTTGGATGAAATTTGGCACATCGGTAGACCATGTCATGGAAAAGGACATAGGATACCTTTTATCCCAATATTCCGGCGGGATCGAGACGTATGCGGGTGAACCTGCAGGGCGCAGCTAGTAATATATAAAGTTGCATCATATCACTTTTAGCAAAAAACCAACGTCCATAGATCTTGAAAAAAACTCGGATAAGTGAATGGGAATTCAGCCTACCCCAGTTTTTTCCAAGATCTCTCCCGAGTCAGGTCTTATTCACTATCTCACCACTAACATTGATATATTGTCATCAGGTATCCTGGATCCGCAAGCGCGATCTGCACATCCTGACAGTGGGTGTTCACACATACAGCAGCGATGCACGATTCGCCGCGCTCCACGCAGACGGCTCCGATGAATGGACGCTCCGAGTTGCGCCTGCGCAACCTCGCGACTCTGGCGCCTACGAGTGCCAAGTGTCCACCGAACCTAAGATCAGTTTGTCGTTTCGACTTACTGTTGTTGGTAAGTAAGGTTATACTAAAGGCTGTCGCAAAAATCTTCCTACGTCACTTTCGTGCATTTGTAGTGTATGTACGATCACACACTACAGGCGGCCGCACCGCACTTGTTTTAATTGAAATGCGATGAGCTGCGGCCCTACGTGGCCGTAATGTGCGCATAGCTTTAACAACCGTTATCTGAAAGCCTGACCAAGCTCCTATCAGTAGAATATTATGCTGTTAAACCTCATGTAACCTGTTTTGATTAACATAAACGCACCTTAACATGTCACCTCAGTATACCCTTGGAAGGTTATGGTTAAGACCTTTGTAATAAAGGGCGAGTTCTGTTATGATGAAAATAACAAGAAATGTAATAGAACATTGAAAAACCTATATCTTGAGAGCAAAGATTTTTTTAAATAACAGAACCTTTATATATCAATGGAAAGTCAAGGAAATGAATTGTTTAAAAAATTGACTACCGACTTAAATTGTCGGTATATTCAAATTACAACTTTCATTCTTTGGCAGTTTAATGAAATTAACACACTACGTAAATCATTGTTATACACTGATGTCAATTTGATGAACAATGAATTTTCCTGATGGTCCTTAACAATTCGCAGACCTTTAACTTTGATCAATGTACTATCGCGCGTTCTGTATGGAAAAGCAACTGCATATTATACTGATTAATCCCGTCAAACGTGGGCTCAGGAAATCGATTCAGTAGCGATGCAAAGACACATATTTCCGGCCAATGTTAGGAAGAGTGGAGAATGCTCTGAACTGGCTAATAAGCAACAATTCACGCAACCAATGCTCTAAATTCGTTCTATACTCGTATTATGACGTAGCAGAAAGTAACATAACATATATCACGTAATTTTGTTGTGTTTAGCAGAGAATGATAATGAAAAGTTTTTTCAGTGGACTTGTTGACAATAATTGTAATTTGAATTGTATTTACCAATAACACTGAACCGTCATCAAAAAGGACATCACAATTTTATTATGTAACTGGACTAATTGGGAAAAGCCACAAATGAACAGTTTCATTGAAAACTGTAAACACTACGTTGGGTTCAGAGCATATTTTAAATACCAATGTAATTCATAATTACACGCATCACTTATGCATTAAAATTAACTAGCTTTATTATTTAATAAGAAATAACATTTTTAAATAATAAACGAAATGACAGTGCAACTAATTCACAACAATTTTGTTATAGTTCAGTAAACTATTTCATATTTTTCATGGCTATTGTGATTGATTATCTGACATAAATTACCGACGACTTTAAAAGCTGGCTGGGACAGACTGGATGCGGAAGGCGGAGAACAAGGTGTTATAGTGCAGCCAGTGTGGACTGTGATAGGCTGAGTTGATTGAACTGATAAATTGACGAATATTTTATTCATTAAAAACCTATATATATCCCTGGACCTATTTTATGAAAGAGTAGGAGCAAGTTGGAGTGATAGAATAGAACCAAGTTGTAAAACTGCACGTAATTTTGGTACTTAGTAGAATTAAAGGCATTTATATTTTATATCCCCAGTTACACTTAATTCCCTAACATTTAAAAAAATCCTTTAAAACAATAGTATACAAGAGAAACTAATTAAAAAAAATGCCACACATAAGAAAATAATAATAAATAAATGGATCAAATTAAAAAAAATATTTTCACTCATCATCATTCTGCCAAGCCTTTTCCCAACCAAGTTGGGGTCGGCTTCCAGTCTAACCGGATGCAGCTGAATACTAGTATTTTACATGGAGCGACTGCATATCTGACCTCCACAACCCAGTAACTGGGTAATACGATACCCCTTGGCAAGACTGGTCGTCAGACATTCGGGCTTCTGATGACCCGTAACGACTGTCAAAGATCCATAAATGACAGCCGGGACCAATGGCTTAACGTGCTTTCCGACGCACGGAGGAGTCTCGATATGTAAAGATGGTAACCCATCCACGGACCAGCCCCGGCAAGCGTAGCTTAACCTGATGGATCGACCCGTACGGCTGTTATTACTTAGCCACGAGTTCCTCCTCCACTATACTAGGTACTTAATTATTATTAAAGAAACTGTTTTCCTTTTGACGTTTCCTTAACATAAATTAATTTCGAATATTTTAGGAATATTATCCTTATTCCTTAGAAAACGTCGTTTTTAATACCATCTTCTGTAGTATTAAATGAGGGATTAATACTCCTGACTACGAATTTTCTTCGAATTTTTACTAAAATCTCTTCATCAAACATGTATTAACATTATGTAAGTTCTATTTTGTAGTAATAATCTTTGGTTTTTAACAGTGTCGAAGGCGGAGATACTGTCGGGGCCAGAGCTGTTCGTCAGGGCCGGTTCAGACATCAATCTTACTTGCGTGGCGAAGTACGCCCCGGACCCGCCAAGGTAACTAATGCGAAAATCTAGACCTCCTACTAACCCTAGACATTAAAAAAATGTAGATAAATTGCTACTACATTCTTACTTTGTTTAATAGCAGACTTTCAGTAGTAGCTTTTTTGTTTATTTTGGCTTCATTTTGTTCACTACTATTATTTAATTTGTACAAATGTAATAGCTATGTTTTATACACGCTTTACAAGGTTTTTTACTTTTTGTGGTTTAATCAAAATATTAAAAACACTTTTAAGTAAGTACCTAAGTTTTAAGTACTTTAAGCTGTAATACAAGATGTCCTTTAATCATTTGTAAAAAAATGTTAAGGCAAGGCTAGATTTTTAGATGAATAAATTAATTATAAAAGTACGAAAACCAAACCGTTTCGACTGGAAAAGGCGAAACTTTTTATACGGCTTATAAAGGAAATGGAAAAGGTGCCGTATTCTTACTCGAAACGGGCAGTAACAGCACATGAAAGTGTGGGTTGCCAACATAAAAAACGACGAAGTAAGAAATAACTCTCGAGCGGGACTTTTGTGTCAGCGTACGTGACAAATGTGTAATGAGACCATCTTGTTCAGTTAGATCATATTTGCCCGCACTCTGCGACCTACAAAAGTATCTTATTTTGGGCAATGTGCCGACGTTATATTCTAGAGCTTGCAACGTAATTTACTAGGTACTAGTTTAATAGCGGCCATATTTTGTTACCTGACTAAATGACTGAATTGAGAGCAACTATGTAAAACAAAATATGCAGCTTTTTTAATTGAGTACCTAGCAACAACAGCCAGATTCTCCACATAAAACGAGAGCAGAAAATACGATCCGTGTTTAAAAACGTTCACGTAACTGAATTACGTGTGTTTGTAAAACAAATACGCCTAAAATAATACACGCGACGAAAAATTCGATCTTCGTTATTGATGTTTGCGGTTGTGTAACTCCGAGTAAATATCCGCCACAAATCGTTGCGGTGTGAATAGGCGACCCCGCCTTCCACCTTACGATCTTATAATGGAAGTGTGTTATCGTGTACGCACCTTTTCACACCGCACCGTGCCTATACATTTAGTGTTCGCATCCATAAACATGATAAGCTTATTTTCAGATAAAAGGGTCGGCTGAGGTCCCTAAGTGAGGTATTCTTTGGCTATCAACGTTTAATGGTGGCCTATGTCTGAGATCTATCGAGGGACCTTCAATTTGAATATTGAAATGATGATAAGCTCCATGTGGACAGATATCGTTTTTTATTCCGACGTTTCGTGAATTATTTATCGTAACTCAATGCAGAAATTTAAAAAATATTTTCGTTGCGTTAATTACGAAGCCAACCAATATTGTATTTACGTGTATGTTTCGGAGTGACGGCGGTCAGATGTGCGCGACTCTTATATTTATAGCGTGCATGTTATTTTGTTTGTCGAGTGACCGCTTTCATGCAGTAGATTTTTTCTCAGTAAATAGCAGTTCATCGCACAAAGTGGAATGAAAAAAATATAAATTGCAATTTCCGAAAGTGAACGTATCTTTGTTTAAAGTCACTTTTATAAACAGAATGAATAGATATAGGTCAGATCCGAAAAACATTTGGAGCGAATAAATATTTCAGCTTGTAAACGAAAGTTAAACGTGTTCAATATGTGTCAAATACATTAAAATGAGTTGGTAGTTCGAACATATGACCCAAATAGACTGCTTATTAAACTGAAATTACTAAGTTCCGTACAAAACACATCCTTGAGTATAATGAATAGTCGTGTGACGTGAAATAACATGTAATTAGAGTAGAATGAGCCCGTCTAAGGTGTTGGATTCATATACACAATCAACACGAAAGTTTGACTTTTGTGTTTAAGTTTGAAGTTTTGTTTAAATTTTCGTTTATTTTAATGGAGTAGATAAAGTAAATGTTCCTAAGTGGACCTTTATCTTATAAAGCGATAACATTTAATCTAGAAAGTAATCTCTTTCTCGTGACTGTAGGCAAAGTTCCAAAAGCCGCCATTCGCTGCAATTGCAATTTATATACCTAGCTAGCTACATCCCACGGTTTCTGAGGTTCCTACAGAAACCGTGTATATTTTGGCATAAAAAGTATTCTGTGGTATTTGAAAATAATGTAGCTTTCTATCGGTGAGAGAATTATTGTGATCGGATCTGTATATATCCAGAGATTACCGTATACATGCATACAACTTGAACTCTTTAGAATATTAGCATAGAAGTATAGATATATGATGCTGTAAGTGCCTCTCAAATTCCAGTCAATCTAATAAGGTGTGAAGTAATATCATAAATCCATACTAATATTATAAATTCGAAAGTAACTCTATCTGTCTGTCTGTCTGTATGTTACCTTTTCACGCATAAACCACTGAACGGATTTCGATAAAATTTGGCAAGGAGATAGATGGCATCCTGGGGAAGGACATAGGCTACTTTTTATCGACATACCACGCGGGCGAAGCCGCGGGCGGAAGCTAGTAAAAAATAAATAAATAAAGTAATTGTTATAAAGTAATGTTTAAATAAATAAATATTATTTTCGAATTGTGAAGGTCCTCAAACGCTGCCTTGATATAGTTCGTGTGATGAATAGAAAAGCTAATCTCTTTGTCGGCGTCGGCAACGCACGGACAAATCTTAAAAGGCTGTGACCACATACCCATACCCAACATAAGATGAGATTGTGTGATACTGAATTAAATTCGCCAACAAAAATATTTTTTTTGTACAAGATCTTATGTTGATGTGATTGAAAATCTCTTTTATGTTTGTCACGATGAAAATAAGTCTTAAGTTTATGTATTTATTCTTAAACTCTGATTTAAAAGTTTCTCAATCTTTCCAACTTACTTTTAACGTGATGCTTTATGATCTTAACTTTGGTTTATTTCAAACTGTGAATTACTTTAAGTGACACTGTCCATTATCTAGATAATGTCTTCTCATCATTAAGGGCGATTTAAGTTATTTATTTATTTATTAAGGCACCAAGTCCCAATATACAAATTATTATTATTACAAACTAATTAAAATTAAAATAAATTTTATTATTTATTTATTATTATTTATTAAAACTTTATGCACAAGTAAAAAAAAATACCGTACAAAGGCGGACTAAACGCTATATAACGCTGTATTTTTGTCTACAGATACTTGCAATTCCATAAAGTTGGAATTTATTCTTTTACAAAAGGAGTATACAATTCAAATCGCCCTTCACACTGTCCATGTAAAGTTGTAAAGTTACATCATCATACCAAGATTTACGATTGACCTTTCATGCCCTGTTTTATGAAAGGTAATCTTTTATCACTACTTTTTATTGTACTTGACATTGACCGCCATCTTTGTTTCACTAGCTTCATCTACTGGTATCGAGGCGAACAAGTAGTGAACTATGCTCAGCGAGGTGGTATCAGCGTGGAAACAGAGCAGCGTACGCGCACAAGCCGGCTGCTCATCGCACGGGCTGCGCCACACGACTCTGGGAACTATACGTGTGCACCAAGCAGTTCTGGTAAGAACACTATAAACTTTATGTAGGTAATGTTTAAGAGCTTTTCGTTTGGTGGGAATGCAAATATTCTTACAAACAGTAGTTTACGATGTCGTAGCAGCATGCTACGGTGACGTAGCTATTGACTACGAAAACGTAGCTTAGCACATTGCTACGCTTTTCGTAATCAATAGCTACGCCACAAAGCGTAGCAATGTGCTAAGGACATAGAAATCGTCATGGAACTTATTAGGTATATCAGCAGAAAAAAATTATAACACATTTTAATTCTACCTGAATAAACATTCAGGTAGAATTAAAATGTGGTTAGTTTTATCAAAATATACCTATCTAGTATTTAACATAGAATCCCCCGAAATGGGTCTGTAATTTAATTGGTAATGTTCCAACATATCATATTTTAATAAAGTAGGCACCGACTAATGACCTCATTAAGCCTCTTGAGACAAAAACCAAGACGTTTCACTTCACTTCACGAGGCAGTGACATTATTATCCCTAACATTACTTCAAATTAGGTGACATCGTTCTTTTACGTGATTAAATTCCAAATTCTTCTACATATTGCTCCAACTACATGAAAATATAATTATGTCTCCAATTAGAAGGAGCACAAACATTGTACTGTTTGAACGGAGAAATAGGGCGGAAGCATAAATTTTATAACCGATTAAAGTCGGGGAACGGGTCAATATCTCATTGTTACGACTATCGATTTTACCCTCATTATCGGAGGGATCAACTATTTGGTATAGCGTGTTTATTATTATAGTGTATTTGTTAATGTTAATGTATACTCAATATATTATGTTAGTCAAAAGAATGTATGAGAATTCATAGGTGGTCAGAATTTTAAATTCTATTTTATTCATAGTACGGTGCAGATTGAGTTTAGCTTGCTCTGATGACAATTCAAAACGATTGAATTGAATCGAGTTTTGAGCGGAATCTATAGAGCTGTTATAAAGTGCTTTATTATTTAAAAACCTTTTTTTTTACTTTTTATATTAATACAGGGAAAAGGGAGCATCATAAATATAAAATCCCAACACCATAGCATTTCAATAAGGAAATGAATAGATCCATAACATAAAGATTTTTTTAAATATCTCTTTCCCTTTCAAATGAAACCTCGTACGTACAATACAGAGTCGCAGATTGCCGTATTCAGTACCTTCATATTAAAATTATTCGTTACAAGGATTTGCTACAAACTGCTGTGTAATTATTCCAGTCTGAATTCTCACAAAGTAGCTGAGCATTATTGCTATGTTCCACAATTACCTACACGACTGTTTAAATGTTGCCAACTTTTTAATTGACGTCGTTTAATGGCTTTGAAAGAAAACTCAATTTTAGATGTTCTTGGTTCTAAAAGTATTTGAGCAATTCTAAATGTTAGTGTGTGGAAAATTGCAGTATTTATTTGTGATTACAATGCAGTAGACTATTAACATAATAACAGTGTTCATATTTCTAGGTTAATGCATTACTAGCGGCATGGTGACTTTGACATGTAGGCTGCTAGTATGTTCGTGTGTGTACGTTTCATTTATCTAAGTTCAACATTCGAGGTGGCTTCATATTTTCTGTTTGATATCATCGTACATCATAACAAACAGGCGACGTTATTCAAATGTTTTGTGATAATATTTCTTGCAAAGTTATTTGGTGTAAACCCTATTCTTTCTAAATCGTTGGTTGTAAAGTATCTTCTATTTTCTTAATGATAAACAATGATCGAAAAATGTCATTCAACCTTTTTGAAATAAGTCCAAAGTTTAAAGGCTCTTATGTATGTAAGAGCCTTAAGTCAATTTAATTGAGCTTATACCTACATATTTTTAAGAGCACGATAGGGCAACCCTTTACATCATTTGTAAGCAATCACGAGCGCCCGCAGTTAATCGATAACGCTACGTGACATTAGATAGGCTGATTTATGACGAAACTTTGTTGTACAGAATCGGCGTCAGTTATAGTCCACGTGCTGAGCGGAGAGCGGCCGGCGGCCATGCAGAGCTCGGGGTCCACGCCACCGCGCCTAAACCGCGCCATCCTGGCCACGCTGACCACGCTCACCACGCTGCGCCAGCCCCGGCCAGCCCTGATCATCGCCCTCCCCGTCGCCGCACACTACTTTACCATCCCAACACTACTTATCACTCTTCTCCTCGCCAATGCGCTTCTCAAAGTCCTATCAAAATTCACGACAGCTCACAACGAACCGACATCCTCAAGATGACCTATCAGTGCAAACGCGACTTCCCAAACGTTTTAAACTAAGGAAGTATTTTATATGATTGAGTGAACAAGCGAATTTGTGGCGGACCTTCGGATTATGTTATCTGAATTGAACGTATTTAAAATACAACGATAAAATTATAGACAGTAATGTTTTCTGTGAGGTAATTTTAAGACGATAAATCAATAGCATGTATGGTCAATTGAAAAATGATATTATTGTTTAACCATTTTATCTGGAACATACCAGAGGGATTTAGTGATTTTGATAAATAACGATCGGAGAGATTAATGTGACACGCATGAGATAATCCATTTGATGATTTATCCGAAGCTGAATCTCCTTTGTTCTCACAGCTAACTACGTTCGCCGTCTTAATCCGGCACCGAGATTACAAGCAAATCGATTTCGTTACTCCAACACAGGAATATACCGAGATTCAATCGAAGCGGGAAGCTTATCTATGCGTAACGTATATCTAAGCTGCTGGTTGCTCTCTTTGCCACGTTATTTGCGTTCGATCAACTTGAACAAACATTGTCTGTACTAATACTAAAGCATTCCTGGGTATATAAATGTATTGCCAGAAACTAATTCATACGACTTTCGTGTTTACAAGTTTAAGTAAATAAAATGTAACTTCTGTATCATAATTTCTGTACTTATCTAAAAATCGTAACTCAAATATGAAATTAAGAACTTAAAAGACAAACTTTAAATTCATTTTGTACAAAGTTTCTTCAAAAACCCAATTAGTTGTTAACTCTCTCATTATTTTTATTTTGTCGCAGCCATGATTATTTTTGTTTATTTTAGATTAAACGTTAGTAAATTAAGTTACAACGCAATCGTCTTATGAAACAATTGGTTGTTGACGAGAAATTAGAATTCTCTTGTTGCAATTTGTAAAGGAAATCTTAGTCCCTTCAGACTAGATGTTTTCCAAGAGAATGAGTCAATCCTCAAACGATTTCATCTCCAGCGCGCTCAAACATAAAATGGGACTAAATCGAGTTGATTTCTCAGCTACCACAAAGCCATTTTACTTCGGTTTCTACCAAAGTTCTAAGAATTTATGAGAGTCGTCAGTCTTAGAAGTAGCTTTGAAGTGAGTCTTTCTTCGTCTCTTGAAATTAAGTAGTGCTGTCACGAGCAATTCAAACCTCAAAAACATCCTCAAGTTGTTACCACGTGTATGTCCACTATCCCACGGTAGAGACACAGGCAGGTACTTAGCAAAAATCCCGACCGAAATTCCCTTGACTTTTAAACAACAAAACAGCGCATACCTTTTTGTAAATTCGTCTGACTTTTTCACATTTCACAGTCTTACTCCGGAATAAAATTATACAATCAAAGTTTAGAATTAGGGTTGCTTTACTAGCCAAAATAAAAGGCATCGTCCCAAAAATTTGTCTCCAGTGACAGCAAGAAACAAATTACCTACCTTAGGCATCATTCGTTTCGAGTTCATTTCATGTAGCGAATCTGGCAGATTGGTACTAAACATTGCTCTCAGTCAGTTTTGTTTTTATTCTGTGCGCGTCCTTCCCTTACCTATGTTAGCAGTACGGACAAAAACAATTTTATGACTTTTCAAGTAAGAAAGAAGGGTAAACTCGAGGTCGTTTTGCTACTATGTCAATATTAAATCTCTGTTACTTTGTAGATATTTACATCTGTTTAAAACTTAAGTAAAATGCTTGTCAAAGGCAAGTTTAAATTGTATAAAATGTTAATTTTCTCTAGATGATTTATAGACATTGGCTATCGTACCTTTGTATTTAAAGATTTAATAAATGAAATCATGTTAAACTCTAAGGTTTAGATCGTATGTTGTACATAATAGCTGATCAATTGTAAATATTTGAATGTAAATAAAAAGAATTAAATGTTATGTTTGTAATGTCTTGACAGCCAAAAATACATTTTATGTATTCAGATTACTTTGGCAACGGTTTCAAACGTCCCCATCTTTAACAAGTAGATAACAAAAGGGTTGTGTAATAAACTATCAAATTGTAGATGTATTTAAATATGTTACCTAACGATTTATAAGAATACAGAACATAGTAATAAAAACAATGAGGAATATTATGAGTATTATTACTATATTATATTTAACCTTAATTTAATTAATCTTAATTATGCAAGTGCTAATCATTTTCAAATCCAAACAAAAAAAAAACAATTGCTAAATACCCTATAACAAGATTATGCCGATTCATAAAATTAAATCTGTTGAAGTGGCTAGATGAAACAAATCCAGCTGAAATCACCAACAAAAAATCTCTAAAAAGAATTCATTCAAGCGAGTTAAGGACAAAAAATTTCATTGTATTAAGTAATGCGGCCGTGGAAGTAGGGCAGAAAGATGAAGACAAAATTGAGGAAAGGGGATAAAGGACCGAAACCGAGCGTATCTAAATGAAAGGAAACAGAGGGAGCGGGACATTTTGGTCCTATCGGGTGAAGATACGAGTGTATGTTCGACTGGGGGTCTTAGTCCACTTGATGTACGAGCAAGGGTTAGTCCTCCCCACGTTATAATACCCCCAGTCACATTATCGAGAATATTTAGCCTTAAGATTCCATTTTCCATCTGCGAAGCCAACACAATATTTTACGATTCCTCTAGACAGAAATATTTACTCAGAACCTTGCGAAAAGTAAATGTGAATGAATGTTCTTTTCAGTTTTATAGCATGAATTCATTTTGTGCCTAGTACCTACCTTAGGAGTTTATTTTACAGTTATGAAAGTTAATGTGTTTCAAAAATATGTTTTAACTAGCTGCTCGCGGTTTCACCTGCATAGGTCTCGATCCCGTGGGAATATCGGGTTAAAAAGTATCCTATGTCCTATTCCCGATCATGGTCTGGTTCCAAGTGCCAAATTTAATCAATGTGCGTTCAGCCGTTTGGCGTGAAAGCGTAACTAACAAACAAACTCACTTTCGGATTTATAATGTTAGTTAGAATTTACACTACCTACTACTTATTTTTAAATAGTAAAAGTAAACAGTTTTATTAGCAATGTTGTCAAAAATACGCAGAGTACGTGCTGGTGGTTTCGAGTTTTCAGGAAAATTAGGTTCAGAAAAGGTAGGTCTCAGACTAAATAAAAAACCAAGACAGAGCGCTGCGTTCAATACAGTGAACCATGCCAAAACTACACCTTATTTACACAACATTTACAACCATTGACTATCAAACTACAACTGACTAAGTGCACACAAAACTATGTTTACGAAACCGGCCTCATGTCACAGTTGACAGCACTCTGTCTTGGTTTTTTATTTGGTGTGAGTGGTAGGTATTAACTATTACATATTTTAAAAGAAATAAATATACCTGCCCGACCTTTGTAAATAACGGTCAATGAAGCGAACCAAATAGGGATCTTATTTGGTTAACAAACTCAACGACAAAGGTAAACATAGTAACTAAAAGGTATTGAAAGCAAGACGAAAGTACCAGTGTATATATAGCTAGCTACATACCTATTTATTTCTTTATTTCTAGCCTATATTTACACAAATATTAGGATAGTACTTAATATTATTTGGATGACAACAATGGTAAACTATTCATTAACAAATGTACAGGAAAAACATCTCTCACGTATGATTTAAAACAAAAACAAAATTTTCAAATCCAAGATGGCGGATTTACATTTTGACCTTACGATCGGCATTATCACCCTCAAAAACTATGAAAACGACACCCATGACGAAAAATGTGAAAATTTTCGCAGCCGCTATTTTGGATTTTCATTTTGACCAAATTCACACTTTCTCTCTTATAGAGAGAGAAAGTGTTAGAAGAGAGAATTAGAAGAATCTTGAATTTCCACGATTTCAGCTTCCTGCTCAATCTCTTCCACTTTTTGAATAACCACGCTATCGTGCTCAGGGGCAAGCGAGGGTTGGCCAACTAATACAAGGCGACACTTTAAGAGCTCATCCGCTACGTTACGGATGTCAAAGCGCCCCTCAAACGTTTACATATATGCGGACGGACCGCGTGAAAGCCTAGTAGGTACCTATGTAGGTATCTGTATATCCACCTCAGTATCGTTGTTCTTCCTCTAGAAAATATTCATCTGAATGTGAACTAATGCCAAGTAAGCTTTGAGAAATAAGCCATCAATTCCACGTTACTTATGCGTGAAACACATTAGCCTTGTTTGGCTTTTATTACAGTACCTATATAATATATAATCATAATAATTCACGAGCTTTCATTACCTGTTACGTGAGGACTAGGGCCTTTATTAATGTACCTACCTGCTTATTGCTCCATAGCTCTTCTGAATTTACACTGAAGCTAGAAGTTGTACATACCTAGATATTACGTGTTTATTGACATAATGGAGGCTTGACGGTGATCGGTTTGTGAAAAACGTCGATATTTAGCCACAAATATTAGGTAGGTACTAGACAACAGGCGTGCCCAACATAATTGAATTACAACTAGATAGTTATGTGTCTTATGTCTGATGTTGCGTTGATAATAATTAAACGAGGGAAACCTTTTTTCGGGTACAAAAAGGGGAACTAATGAAGTTTGATTCACGAATTTGTGACGCATTTAGAGTTGCTACCTACTTATCATAAATAAGATATCCATTATTAGCTACTGAACCGCCTAAACCTTCCCAGAAAAGACCTTTATCAAAATTTAATCCCTACTCGATCATTGAATTAATAGAGGCAAGGAGTATGTACAAAATAGAAATTATATTGAATATATTTCGGTTGATACGACAGTACACGGCGGTATTACGTGTTCATTCAATCATGCGTGTGGACCCGCTTTATTGAAAGGGTTGTTTTATTTTCTTTTCCAAAGAGACTTCCGAATTTATCTTTAAAAACCTTTTTTGCCTTTCAGGAATAAATATATAAGGACGGACCTTTAGATGGCGGTGAATAGGAAGACTATTTACTAAAAACATACGGAATGTTTACTAGACTACATTATGAGTTTTTTTTTAGTAAAATGTTTGCAAATGGTCGTAATTCAGTGATCAAAAAGTATTTGGGATATGTGTATTACTGTATTCTACTATTGATATTCAACGATACAAGTGGTGCTACCCATGCCATGCTAAGCTAGGTAAGTTTTAAAAAGGAAGCCCTGAAGTTTCGTACAAAAAGTCAATGTAAAGTAGAGATCTAAAGCCTCACTCCAAAATAAAATCCACTTTCGCGAGATTCTGGGCCAAATCACATTCCCAGGATTCTCCGTGGTATCATTCGAAATTCTATTTAATATACATAATCCGATTCGGTCAAGGCCACCGGCAGCATCGCCAGACGAGTTCAGACGACTTGCCGCTGAATTATTAAATACCCGTGTTTGTTACACAGTCAGAAATTAATCAATATCTACACTATAATTGCTGCGTACAATTAATAATTCTCTCCGTACATTAACTGAGTTTACCATAAATAAAATACAAAATATATACAAAATATATCCATTAAAAATACTCAACCGCTGTCTTTTATGAACACAAACAAAATGATTGAGCACGACCAACAAGCCAACTGATTGTATTAATGCAACACCGTTTTATCATACAATTTATTGCGACTACATAATGAAAACAAATTCCATACAACACTTCACTTGTATATCAACAATAATAAATTGTAATCTTTTACACGTTAAATTACTTCAGGAGGTAGCTATCAAAACAAATCAAAATGTAAAGTTCACAAAATCAACAATACGAGTTCGGATGCTTGTTATCTTAGTTGTTCTATTGAAATATTAACTCGAACCGTTTAATTCAATTATTCTGAGACGGTACATAATATCTACAAATAAATGAACTCGCCTATTCATTTGTTTATAGATAACAAGCCCCGGCATCGTCGTCATAAGTTTACTTTCATTTCTTATTATATTAGCCTATTTTATGGGTCGTGAGTAATGTGACTTGGTGAAAAGGGACCGCATACTCGTACACCCCATACATTCTAACGTTGGGACAAACACCATTTCTTTTCACCATAACCATACCAGGAAAACGGAAATGTATATTACGGTCGATTTTACATGAATATAAAAATATATAGCGTCACCTCGGCTACGCGTTTATTACAAAATACATTTCCTTCCAATAATCTCATTCAAGTTTTTGGAGGAAAAACTTCTCATTCACGGAAGGCACTTTCTTAGAATAGGGCAGCCACCTAAACTCGGATAGAACTTTATTAATTTACTACTTTATTATTATATTCAACAAAGTATTCGCGTCGTAAGAAGTAATAAAGGATAATATTGAATTTTTCCTCGTAACGTTATCTTAGGCTTTATTCAAGAGCGATATCCTTGGAAACGAGCTCGCGCAGACATAACGTATTTAATTAATAACGGATATGTCTCATATTGTTTGATATTAAGTCTCCTTCCCCCCGAACACAACCCACCTGTCGACAGATACCCAGAACAAATTATGTTGAAGCGAAAGAGTGAGACTAAATTACTTATTTTTTCCGAGAAAGCTTTTATCAGTGTGATCCAAGGGATTGCTCAACTGTTATACTTTATGTAGAGTAATATATTCGATATTATCATGTAGGTACTGTACTTATATATTTCTGATATGTACGTATACCTTCAAAGCTACCAGGACTACAATCGTACCTATTTTTATAAATACTTATGATTTTCGTGAAGATGCTCTCAAAACGGTGAAGGAAAATATCGTGAGGAAACTGGCATGTCCTAGAATCAAAAACTTTCAAAGACATTTGACAGCTGCTACCAACCCGCACTGCAATGGGCTCACGTGGTGGATTACAGCCCACTCCCTCTCGAAGAGAGGAGACCTGTGTCCCAGCAGTGGGAACATTATAGGCTGATTATTTTCGTTTTACTCGTGGCTTTTCAATGTGATAAAATCTCTAAATCATTAATATACGAAGATAATTGAGCAATCGTGACTAAACCACTTTTGATCTCTGTATGAGAAGTCCTACAGTAAGACAGTGATGAGCTGCTATAACTTAAAATATTACCCACATTTAAAATCAATCAGCCAAACCTTTTCCCAACTATGTTGTTTTTGGGGGCTATTTTGGAGGGACTTTTAGTCTTACCGGGTGCAGAATGAATAATATAATACCCCTTGGTAAGACTGGTTGACAGACTTTCGGGCTTCTGACGACCCGTAAGGACTGTCAAAGTTCCACGAATGGCAGCTGGGACCTGTGGCTCAACGTGCTTTCCGAGGCACGGAGGGGTCCCGGTATACAAAGATGATCACCCATCCACGGACCGACCGCGGCGAGCGCAGCTTAACCTGATCGCACGACCCACGGGTCGTGGCTTAGTAATAACAGCCCCACGGGGCTGTTATTACTAAGCCACGAGCCCCTTCAATAAATAATCTTCTAACATTACCCACATTATTACCATTTTAAAGCATATTCGCTAAAGCCTCAATGTCTCGATATGATAGAGCTTTGAGAAATATATGAAATATGCCTTAACATCATATTTTACCGTACGGTGCGGTTTTGGCCTATCATACGTTTCACAAGAGGGATAGGCATTATAGAATGAAGAGGCATATTAGCCTTTGATCTAGAAACTGGAAAAGCCCACGAAACCTCAAGGGAATTAGTACTTGTCTTCGGGCTTTTCTTATAATCCCAAGATCTTGCTCTCACAATAAAACTAAGGTTACTAACTAGAATTGTAACCACAGCTTACACTTTATCTAGAACACATGCTCTGAATACATAATTAAATTAAGACCACATAAAAATAATCAATAACATCCTATTAAAAAATATTAAAATTACTTCAACCCAATGCCCAATTGACGACCTACGTCAAAGTGCCGTGTAATAGCCATTTCATAAAACTGTCCAAGAATGACAGTTGTGATTTGAATATACAGACAATTTAAGTTGGTAGTCAATTTCAGAAACCATTAACTACTACATTAGATATTACAGTTACTACTTAAAAAAAAAAAAAAAAACATACAATACTCGCCGACTTGAGAATCCTACCTTTTTGCTAGCTTCATGTGAAGGTACCAAATAAAACACCTCACATTATCATACTGAAACAAACTCCTTAAAACCCACTAAGACACGTTAGTACAACAACAGCTTTATACAGGGTGAACATTATTTAGGTTAAACGCAGTGATTTAGATAGGGGTGGAGTGTTTCATCACCGGCAGACAGTGAGCGACATGGCCGTGCTGTGTCGTGACCGATGGCTTCCCGACTACGGTCAACGGGTAAACAGTACCTACCTTTGTCACTACAGTTTTATACTGGATAAGTACTGTACTATACTGTTTATGGCGAAGGTAGTATGTGTAAGGAAACCAGCCAGATAGTTGCGTAACAAACATAAAATGGCAATCGATCGCAATGCCTGTCAATTTTGACAGTTCAGCCACGTTCATTCCGTTATTTACGTTATTGAACAGGAGAATTTTTCAAATCTATGAAGCAATGGGTTAGGAATTTACTTCAAAACCCACGGATTGTGATTAAATACAATCGAAGCTCTTGTGATTCTGAACAACGAAGAATAATCAGCCTATAATGTTCCCACTGCTGGGACAAAGGCCTCTCTGTGAAACCGAGTGGGCTGTAGTCCACCACGCGGGCCCAGTGCTGGTTGGTAGATGTCTTCGAAGTTTTTGGTTCTAGTCTTTGCTTCCTCACGATGTTTTCCTTCACCGTTTTGAGACCAGCAGTGATGAAATATTTAAAGTACATACTTTTATCACACAAAAGTATTTTTGTGCCTCAATAAAATCGAAATCGGAAGATCCAAATAAAAAGAATAAAAGGTTAAAAGTTTATTTGCTTAACACGTATGATGTTTATTTTATAAGCTTGCCCGCATATAATTTTCGTGTGCCCGTTTAGGCGCAGGTAATTTTTTATCCAGGTAAAGTTGCTAACTTCCCTGGGGATGATAAGATATTCGGCCGCGCGCAACTCCGTATCAATCACGTAAGTTCGGCAAGTATGAGGTTTTTTTTTTTTCTTAGCCTACGCTGTCCCACTCCTCGGCAATTTGTGATTCTGAGTTGAAGTTCAATGAGTGAATGAACAAGTTACTAAGTAAAATATCAATCTGCCTAGCCTTTTCCCAACTATGCTGGGGTCGGCTTCCAGTCTAACCGGATGCAGCTGAGTACCAGTATTTTACATGGAGCGACTGCCTATCTGACCTCCACAACCCAGTAACTGGGTAATACGATACCCCTTGGTAAGACTGGTTACTTGGTTACTAAGTAAAATATACACAGCACAATTTGGTACTGGTACTGGTAACTTGCCTACTTCCCAATAATAAACGTTTAGTTTGAAATTAGGTAACTGTAACTCTGCTATTTTTGGCAAAGTCCGGTTTCGTGAGGATATGTAATAATTCGTAAAATTCATTACGATCTAAGAACCTGCCGCCTGAAAGGGCGAGTCACAGTAGAAAGGTAATCTGTGAAAAAGTCTATCGTATCTCACTTTCTGCCTCATCATCATCTGCCTAGCCAAGTTGGGGTCGCCTTCCAGTCTAACCGAATGCAGCTAAATACCAGTATTTTACATGAAGCGACTGCCTATATGACCTACACAACCCAGTAACTAGGTAATACGATACCCCTTGGCAAGACTGGTTGTCAGACTTTCGGGCTTCTGACGACCCGTAACGACTGTCAAAGATCCACAAACGACAGCCGGGACCAACGGCTTAACGTGCTTTCCGAGGCACGATTTGTAAAGATGGTCACCCAACCACGGTCTAGCCCCGGCAAGCGTAGCTTAACCTGGTGGATCGACGCATGCGGCTGTTATTACTTAGCCACGAGCTCCTCACTTTCTGCCTCATATAGGATATTATACATTTCAAAATAAATCTAAAATTTAGTCAGATTTAATTAAATGTTTGAGCAAGATCTGACTTTTAGATAAACATGAGGCTAAAACGTTATCTACAAACTTTTAAATTAGCCAAACAAAGTAAGTTATAAAAAAGCTAGGAGCAAAGAAACGTAATAAATATCTACTTATACAAGAACCTACAAGCACCATAACCGTACCTAAATAAAAATAACATAACTAAAACTTGAAATTGGTACATATTTCAGTTACTTAAATGTCAAATTTATGTGGCTATCGGCGTAAAATTCGTGGCTTGTACATTTTTCTAGCTTCGAATGGCATTTTCGTTTATGTGTCATGTTCGGCGTCCTCCGGCGTCCTCAGCGTCCTCCCGCGGGTAGCAAAACTTACGGTCACGTATATGGAATGTATTTTTACTATTCGCTTTGTGACCTCTCCAGCATTCGAGCCTTTCTCGCTAAATTGGAAAAATCTTTTGGGTTTGTATTCACAGAAAACTTTTCTGTAAACACTTATGCGTATCGTGGCTGCCGTGCTCGTATAAATGAAACCTTTTTACTTATTCACTATTCATTCTTTCAATACCTAAGCTGTAAAAAGGTTATAATAATTTCGTAAATATAATACAAAATGTTATTTTTGCGCTATTTTCAATAATGGAAATATTTTGACTATACAAATAAATTACCTTTAGACTTATAGATATTGATACGTGTACCTACAGATCCTAACTTTTTTCGTTTAATAATTATGTTGCCTTTCTTCTAAGTTTCAGACGAATTCCCTAGAATAACATAAACATAACATCAAGCCTGTAATCGAAGGGTTAGGCAGATGTGTACTTATAGTACATTCACACTTTGCCAGGACTATTATGAAAAATTGTGTAGTAGTTTTCATGTCGATTTTTGGTTTCATTAAAAACATCACCACTATTCCAAGTGTTAAAATAATTATCACGTAAAAAATTAAGTTACATTAAAATTGCTCATTGATCTTATAGCTAGATTTTAATAAATTATTAAGAACATGGTTCCTTTTAATAAAGCATAAAAAACATGCACACGAAAACTTCATAGGGCTTCAAACACACTATGCATAACAAAAACTGGTGTGATTGGTTTACATAGTAACTGTCTGCCGTTTCCCATTTAGTCACTTAAAATAATAACGTAGAACGAAGATTATGTACTAGCAATTAAACGTAAAATGTAACGTACATAACAAGATATAAAAATGATTAAAATTATTTTGTTAAAGAATTAAAATAATTACCATAGTTACAGGCCTTACCTACCTACTATCTCTATTTCTCCAAAACAATTATGAGCTGAAAAAAAGCCTATTAAAGGCAGAAAATCCGACTTAATTCTTAGTATTCATAACACTCTTATTTCTCCTAACAAGATCTTACAGAGAATAACTAAAATATTTTTCTCATAAACCAATATTTCCTTTGAGATAAAATAAAATATATTTTATGAGTTGGAATTTATATTTTCCACATAGGTACAGAGAGTATTTTATTACTTTTAATTCCAGAAATATTTAATCTTTTCACGTAAGATTTCAAGATGATTTTTCACAGACGTTTATAATAAAGTATTTCGAGGAATGTTCTCTTGAGATACACATATGTCGGGGGTATAATAACAGCTGACTATGTCACGTATGACCAACTGAGTGTTTGAAAATATCGTGAGTGGAATACGTAGGAAAGTGGAAACACAGAAAGAGGTCGGGAATTATCGGTGACGGCAGTGCGTGAAGGAATATATCTTTATAACAGAGCATTCACCTCACACCAGTATAAGAAAGCCATACCAATATGTATAATCATCCTCTTAGACTGATGTTTTATCGAGATATCTTTGCAACTGCATTCTGGTTTATCGCTACGGCAGAAAAATCGGTACAGTCATCAAATCGGACAAAAAACTCAAAATATGAAACGACGGAGTACCAACTTTTTTTTCCGTTCCGGCCTGTTTGTTTGCTTTCCGCTAGAATCTCCTTCATAATTGTACGCATTCTGAATAGCCAGATAACTAACTACTAAAATTGCACTCCGAGCAAAATTGGATCTTAAACCGAAGAAATAAGCAAAGTCATCACAAACTAAAGGAGTAACTTTCATATTTACGTAAGTCTTCACCTTTCAATGTGGATGACATCACAAAGTCCACAGAAAGAATTTATCTATAAAACTTATTATTATAGCCATAAATCTTAATCATAGACGTGTGATAAATCGATGGAGGGGCGTGCAATAGAGTAGTTTGTTTATCGTCCCGTCTCTATACACTGCTAGGGAAAGCCTGCCGTGAATATATGATGAGATTTTTCTTCTTCGTAAAATGGGTCTTGTCGTACACCCACCGATTGCCTCAGAGTATGTTTTAATCTCGATTAATTTCACCTAACGCCTTCATCAAGAAATTCGTTGCATTCCTTTGACAAATCAGTCGGAAAAAAACAAGCAATTTAACAATGTGCTCGCGTTTTTAATATAGCGGCTATTTAACGACTTTCTTGTGCGTTTTAACGTTTTTTGTTATTTTTAAACATCTAACTTTTTTACATCAAACAAAGTCACAAAACAAATAAACTGTGTTGACTTTGTCTTGAAGCAACTGACAAATACATGATTCACGATAAATGATTTAATATCAGTCGGGTCTTTTAGGAGGCACTTAAACCTAACGATGATTACCCTGAGATACAAGTTTAGGATAACAAACGACATTCAACAACAAGCCTTAGGACGTGTCCTTCAAGCGGGATTATGAAAATATCACGGGGATAACAGAAGGCGGGAGGCGGTCACTGAAATTTGCTCCTCAATAAGGGCCGAATGACAAACGACCGTCCCGGTGACTGTGCGGAAACTAACGAAATAGATGTTCGCAGAGGTCTCGTGGGACGCCGCCTTAGACGGCCCATTTTATTTTATAAATCTTACCGTACTTCACGTATTACGTAGCCAATGAAGACGTGTGTTCGCCCTATGTCCTCATTTGCTACTTGGAATTGCGAATGAAATTGAGTAAAGAAGTTAGTGATGGCACAATGCCCGACATGGTCTTTCAGAACATACCTTAGGTATTACTTTTCATTCGTGTGTTTCAATGATATTATTTCATGTGTAGGTATGCCATTAATAAACTAAGCAATACGTAAAAACAGCTTTTACGTGTTGCTCGTTTACTATATATGACATACCCATATTATTCCTGTAAAATCAGCACCAACTTCGAATAATAGTCTTACTTTTAAAAACGTACTTTCTTAATAAATGTTCAGTGCCGAAGGAACCATCTTTTGTCTTTATGAATTCCTTCCACAAAGGTTACAACGTAGATAAACTGAGTAAGTTATAGCTCTTATATTTAGCAAAGAACGCGATATAAAATATTCCGAGATAACGACGTATAAAAATTAGAATGTATAATTTCGCTCGCGAGAATAAAAACAGTCAGTGTAATCTTAAGACGAGCGAATTGTTATCGAGACCAAGTCAAACACAGTTCGAGTGGTGTAAGCTATAGTCCTATTAACATTGCGCTCAGTTCGGTTCGCTAGCGTTTCGGTTTCGTAACATTTTTATTCAGCGGCGTCGTCCACATAAATTTGGCTGAGCTGACCGACCAGCGCTCGTTTTGCCTTTTCTGGTGTAAGGCAAAACTGAACCATGTTTCATTTAACTGTTTTTATTCTTGTTCCTAACGCAAAAAAACCAGCCTACCGTCTGCCACAACGTTTTTGTCCATCAATTTTATTTTTAATTAAACAACATAGAAAGCCGTGTGATCAAAGACTAACACGCTGCCTCGGGCTGATATTTCAATTCTTTATGTTAAAAACAAACCTATTTTTTTCAATGTTGGCCATAATAATAAAGCGAAATGAAACAAACTTTTGTCTTGTTTTGCCTTAATGGTAATGAGGCGTCATTTGAAGACCTTATCTGTTTTTTGCTTTAATGTGACTTCAAAAGTTCTAAACACATGACATTTGGTAGAAATTATAACGAAAATTATTTTACCTTTGAACTATAAAACAAAATTAGTGTAACAATGGAATATAATTTACGATTTTGTATTTTCCACTGTAACTACAGTAACCGACCACCTTAATTAACAGCGTAGTATCCCAAAATATAATTACTTGTATTTTGTATGTTACGAGCGACATGGCCGCGCGTGCTTTAGCTGGGAAACTCTATTTGGTTCCGTAGACTTGGGTAAGGGAGACGGACTAACAACGCAATGCATACAAAGCAACTGTTTACTCGGGTTTTTGGTTTAATGTTAACGTGCTAAGACTTGCTTTATTGGTGTGACGCTTTCCCGAGACAATTGTAATTAAAAGTTCACTTACTTACAAAGTATGAAGTAATTCACAAATTCAAAGCTCAGTGACGCAAAACTAAAATAACAAGTCGGAATAGGTTTAAAAAAATAAACAAACAGTACTTCACTCACGTTAGTGTGTATTCTATTGAAATTTTTTATTAATGGGAACTTGAAATAGTTTGTTTATAAATAAATATATAAATATAAACACTCAAAACATTCGCATTTGCACCTTTTTTGAGTGTAAAAAGTTTAAATATATAAATACGATCATAGTATATTCGTAAGAAACCTTGTTACTACGCTGTTACGACACCTTAAACTAACA
The DNA here is from genome assembly GCA_947522985.1 of Lithophane socia. Taxonomy (NCBI): domain Eukaryota; kingdom Metazoa; phylum Arthropoda; class Insecta; order Lepidoptera; family Noctuidae; genus Lithophane; species Lithophane socia. The sequence goes on from OX383267.1 coordinate 9,143,081, forward strand.
TGGTTCAGGTGTTGATGTGATTACATCTCATAGTATTCTAAGTAAAGAGCTGCGTCTTGGCTGAAAGCGTATCCCCATTATGTGTCATTGTTGAGGATTTTGTGACGTGGCTTGCCTGCAGCATTTGATTTTTTATTTTGTTTTCTTTCTTTTTATTGAATGTTCTGTAAAAATGGGACAGGTTTGGAAATAAAAATATAGCACTGAAAATCGATCAGTGACCTCCTGAAAACAATAACTAATTTGATTTGACTCCTTTAAATCGATCAGTCTTTTACCAAACCAAATAGTTTAAAACATTAGAAGTGTACGGAAAAGATAATCTGAAATCGATAAAATGGTTTAATAAAGGGCGAAACCTACAGCAGTTTGCAGGAATCGAATTAAAAGGAGCGGCGGCAGATCTACAATCAGTACGTACGTAAGCCCATTGTAAGCACTATTCCTATTAGCATTAAACGGTCGTTTGCAGCGAGGAATGAGCGCCACACAAACGTATTCTACTTTTTAGTAACGCTACCCCTCGTAAATTGTACTAGGCGTCCGGCCCGCGAGTAATTCAGCTTACTTTTCACCTACCCACTTGTTACTATGTTTACGTTTCTTACTGACAATTATTAGGGTTATGTATAGAGAAAATTGTGTGTCAAGTACCTAGCTAGGGTTCAAGAAAATTGCCTTGGGTTATCTCGTCTCTTTGTGAGGGTATTACAATGACTTCGGAAGGCCTATTGCCTGCTTTCTTTTCGTCTAAAATGTTGTAATTAGTTTGTGCTGTAATCCTACTCCTCCTCCTGCTTTGTAAAAAGGCTGATTTGTAGTTAATGTTTCCTGAGGGATTTTCTTTGTGACAATCCTAGGAACATTTCCTTTGGAAGTCTAGATTTTTCTTTGATGAAATTTGTGAAAGGCCTTCGGCTTTCACGGTAAGTAGTAATTATCGCGTGTTATCTATACAGTATCAGATAAAACTCGTAATTCTTTCGAAGCGTGTCCTTCGAGTGGTTTTACGACTGCACTGTTTACAAGCCATAACGTTTATTGTTCAGCAAACAAACTACCACTAACATAAGTAGATGCTACTATAATCAGGAATATAAACTTTTTATATTGCACTATAAAATTGCTCCTTGCATATGGAAGCATAATTGTGCACTTACATAATAATAGCCAGCATATAATGGTTGTAGTCATTTTGTAGAAACGTATTTCCTGTTCCTATTATTTTTTTAATGAAGTCAAGTCAGTACTTGACTTCATTAAAAGTCTTATTCGGGGGAGTGGTCAATTTTCATCTATTTTAGAAAGTTTAAAACTGTTTATTTTAAAATTATAAAAATAATATACTAGAGCCACAGTAAGCCCTTTCATTTCTCATGTAACACGGTACAATATGCAAAACATGTTTTTAAATTTTCTTATTTGTCTCCCATAATCAAAATTCATCAACTTAATCGGTTGTTTAGATTCGAGAAAGAGAAAATGTATGACAGACGGACAGATAGACACACGAGTGATCCTATAAGGGTACCTTTTTTTTCATTCGGACGTACGTAACCCTAAAAAATATAATAATAAAATAGGTAGGTATAATAATAAAATAAAATAGGTACCTATAATATAATAATATAATGTAAAATGTAAATGTGATATTGAAGAAGACATACTTTTAGATAATTCTACGCTTACGTTTCCTGTAGAGTCACTATTATAGGCGTTAACTTTCAGTGAGTAGGTTCATCTATTGGGACACGTGCATGATACGTTTGAACTTTCCAGCCTCATTCGTTTAAATACGTTACCTACCCACAGAAAAAAGTTGCCCGTAATATTTCAGAAACCACGTGGTTCCTGACTGAGCTATAGAAATACAATACTTACTTAAAAAAATCAATTCCGTGTTTTTCCAACAAGAAATGGTTGAAATGAAATGAAATGAAATGAAATGAAATGAAATTGTTTATTCTGTAAATAGGATATCGCAATCACTTTTACACGTCATATTATTAAAAAAATAAGCTAGATGAGGTCGGCGTTTCCTATCTGACTACTCTGAGAAGAAAGGCCGAAACAAACTCAGAGGTCGCAGTCTCTTTTAAGGTCCAGACATAATCTTGGTCAAGCCATATGAGGACCATGTAGATTAATGTCTGAAATGGTCTTTTGAGGAAAGAACCACACAGATTTGAGTGGACCTGTCCAGTCAGTGCAAGCATTTGTCAGTAACCGAGGAGCTCAACTCAGGTTCTAACCAGTCATTAAATAAATTAATAAAAGACAAATCTAACTGCAGTTCAGATGACTTACACTTCCAACCACGGTTCTGTTCCAAAAGATACACTGAAACTCGAGTATCGTGCTGAAGTAATACTTCACCTCCGCAGTCACAGCGACGGATATTGGTACACCGTTCACTTTATATTTATATTCAGAAAACGTCTGCAACCAGATATAATTAACCTCTACCACAGAATATTACAGAAGGTCGGCTTCATACACGATCATAGACAAGCGCACGCCAACATAGACGCGTACGCATATGCAATAAAAACTTAACATTTTTCAAGACATATTATCTTTAAAAAAAAGTTAGGTCAGTTGTTCATTTTAAGGGTTAAAATACCCTGATCTCAAAAAACAATTCTTTCGATTTTCTAAAGTATCCTTTAATATCAGAGAGGAGAGGCCTGTGTCCCAGCAGTGGGAAAGTTACCTATAGGCTTATTATGTATGTGTCGAAGATACGTCAGGATTTATTCCATTAGAACCATCAGAAAGCATCATGTGGGCAGAAGGTGGGTTTCATGCAATGAAAACACACTGAGCGCGATACACATTGTTTATTAAAATCACAAATTAACACTATAGCCACGAACTACAATTAATCACAATAAATGAGCACAACGAATCGAGTACAGTTCCGCGACGTCTTAACTCCGATGCGATCAGACCCTGACTGTCCGCTCCGCGTTGGACTTAAAACATCACGACTCTGTAAAGGGCGCTTGTGGTGTGGGTAGATCACGTGATGCCTCAGATCACGCGATGCCACCAGTGGCGCGCTTGCGATTCGTTTCGTGTCCGTACTATTGACCGGCTCCGACATTATGTATAATATCCTTTAATTTGAGTAAACCGCAACGCAACACACTTCACGTTCGAAAAAGCAGCGTTGAAGTGTAATGCAATACTTTGACTCGCTATTTAAATATGTATACTAACTACCTTCGTTTTTGCACATTTTGATGCGTACTACTACAACTATTCTTTGATATCAATTTATAGTTTTGAAAATAAATGAAAAACACCCCTCCATTCCCTGCCATCGCGCCAACACTGTGCGAATGCCAGTCGCAACTGCGCTTGCACTCGCTCTACGAAGCGTTGCGTGCGTTTGTGCTCGTCGGAAGCCGACCTTCTGCATATCTACTATTCTGTGCCTGTACTATAACATTTTACGTTGTCGTTAAGACTCACTTTGAAAACTGAATTTAAATAAACGAGATGAGAGTACTGGTCTGTTTTTCTTTTTCAGTCGTACAACTATTGTCCTAGCATTTAATAACTGTCAAGCTTTTTAAACTAACTTGAGTACGAACTCATTATTTGTTAAGGATTTTGTTAAATATCAAGAAAATTCCAAGAAAGGCAGGCGCTATTTTTTTCATTATATGGTTAGCTAGCTGACCCGACAGCTGTTGTCCTATCCAAATTTCAATAATTCTATAAGAATTTTGTATTATAATTTTGCACTTTCAGGATTTCAGAATTTTTCAATTTTCCCGGGAAGTTTCCTAATTTTTCTTTCCGTTAAAACCTGATTCGGACTATTACGAACGTTTACGTAACGAAGCAAAAAATAGCGTAATTGGTTCAGCCGTTCTCAAGTGATGCGCTTACCAACGAATAGCATAACATTTGTATTTATTATTACTAGTTTTAGCAGTGTTGCCCAACTGCTAGGTAAGGAACTCTCTGTCAAGACGCTTGTGTGACTGACATCGTACCGCCCGTACGGCCCGCTAGGTGGATTATGGGCCACTCCCACTCACCGAGAGGCCTATATCACAGCAGTGCGAACGTTATAGGCTGATTATGCCATTCTACTCCCATCATTTTCAAAAATCCTTCATAATGCATTTGATTAAAAGAAGTATGTCAAAAGAGGTACCCTTTCTCCGTATTCACCACTACGGGCCGCTTGCCAACAGATTGCATAATAGATAGGTATTCGTAGTTTTAAAACTACTATGAACTTCTTATGAGAGTGCAGAGAGGGGAGGAACTTGGAGGTTTATTTCGAACATGTTTATTGACTGCATAAAATATTTTTCATATGAAATACGTCGTGTCGTATTTTATTCTGATTTAAATAATTCAACATGGTTAAACAAACCTAGAGATCAGCAACACGGTCAACCGCAAGTCCGTTTGTTAACAACTAAAAAAGCTACGAAACTACGAAAAAAGCCAAAACCAACGGAGTCATATTGTACGATTGTCGTATGGTTGCTGTACCAGAGAAAAATGCCGCATAAATATGTCTTAAAATCGTGTTAATTCTTGAGGGATTAGTGATTAGAGGAAGTTTTTTAAAAATACGTTGCACTTGCTAAATACTTACTATCAGACACCTAATAGAATCCATAGATGTCTTTCGTTAGACGCACACGTAATGCGATAGTCTATTCGCAGAGGCTTACACGGCACGGAAAGAATTTCACATGAATCGATAGTCTGGCCAAAAACTAGACGCTAGGAAAAAGAGAATTATTAATTGTTAATTAATTTGTAATTAGACGGAGTTGCGGACTCTAATACAAGTAATAAGCACCTCTTAATGAACTTCCGCCTAATTCCAACTTAATTACGTTGCGCACATCAAAGTGGCTCCACCAAATACAATAACCTCATTTTCCTAATGTGGTTTCCTGTACCAAAGACTCTCGACGAATACTAAAGTCTATTGATGAGATTTACTCTTCTCGAAAAAATCTCCTTTCTCGAGCATTTTATTTAAAAGAATCCTAAAAGTATTTTCTTTACAATGAAAAACATAAAACAAAGACCTTCATATTTCTCGGTATAAGTTCGAAAATTGTCTTTTCAGACAAGAAAAATGCCATCGATTAGCGCTTATCGTTTTCTTTTGTAATAAAAGGGGAAGAAAAATTGATTCGGGCGTCGTCAGTCAATTTGCTGATCGGAGATGAACGAACAATCGGATACGAAACGTTTGATGGCGACGACTAAAACAGATTATTGCCGAGAAAGCCGAAGATTGCTCGTAAAACTTTTAACGATCGTACTAAATTACAATTGGGGTGGAATAAGTTTTTCGACCTATTTAATTTATTGTGAGGGCCGCAGGCGACGTCTGATCTCAAAAACATAGGTTTTAGTAGTGGCAGGTTTTAACAGTGGAATAATTTGCTGTTAATATCGGTCGACCGTAAGAACTTTGCAGAAATAACGACCGACGAGAACTTGTGAGAAAGAAAAAATTAAAGGAAATCAGTAGGGAATGAACATTTTGGATAAAAATAATCGAAGTTTTAGCGACTATCTCGCTTAATAATTAACTATGCAGAGGTACTTGCTTGGGAAAATTACCTTTGAGACTTTCTAATAACTCATTTAGATAGGTACTTGATAACCAACTTTTCAACAACTTACATAGCGTAACAAGTAAGAAAAGGCGAGAAAACCAACTGACTTTATTTTAATTTGAAAAGTTTCAACTTTGAACTAGGTACTTCTTTTACACCTTAAGTTATTGAGTAGAAGGTTTAGCTTCTTTACAAACTAACTCTTCAGTCTTTATGTCTACCAAAATGAAAATTAATTTATCAGTTTCGAGTTTCTTTTATAAAAAATCTAGTTGATGTTAACAAGAGTCTTCGTGGCAGTGTACTACATAATGTTTTTTAGTAACAAAAGATAACTATTTTTACGCTAAAAACAACGTTTATACGTATCTTGCAGCAATTTAACGTCGATTAAATTGCTGCAAGATACAAGTACCTATAATAAATACATAATTATTATTATTATCCCAGAATTGGTACCCGATGACGCCATTAAATTACGTTGAATATCGATATCCATGTGTACTCCATGTATCCAAATGGGTGGAAACTACATACCTCGAAGTTGGAATATTCGCTACAGTAACTGACACTCAATTATCACCTCTACCTCTAATTGTAGCCACGATCCAGTATGTAACACATAGTTTTTAACACACAATACAAGGGGGCTTAGACGGGTAGAAATATTATCTAGAAACTATGTTTTATTTTAACAAAAGTAGCACAAAGCATTTTATCCTTAAGCTTCTAATCCAATTTCATATAACGGTAAAGAATAGAAGAAAAACATCTGATAATTTTGCGTTGTCTATATCAAAATGTCTTTTCAATTTTTCTACCCGTATAACTTAAACCAAATGTAAGTTCACTTAAAAGTTGGAAGCGCAGGCATTCTGTAGTAGATCTCGTTACTCCCCATATGGATTTGTTCGGGAATTTTGTTATTTGTATCGTCTTAAGCAGAGTCATTGTGATGGGAAAAGTTATAAGTAGGCTGAGGATTGAAAAGTTGCGAAATAACTCTCTGGGAGGCAATAAGACAGGAACGTTTTGCAGGCATTTGTTAAAACTTTTATGAGAATGCAAAGTTTATTCTTTAAAAAGTATGTTGGGAACATATTATTATTGTGCGATGCAAAAATTCAGCTGCTTGGGTTATTTAAATTCGGAATATAACGTACAAATAAATTGTCGACTAAGACATTGAAATGTTTTGAAAACCCTTTCAAGTTCTCCGAGAAGACAGGAGAAACAAAATTGTTTTCGACGGCTTCTTTCGCCAGTCTGTTATGCCCAATACATTTATAATTTACTTCTTTCATTCGTAGCGTGGCGCCATTTTTCGTAGAAGAACTATTATTTTCTTTTTCAATATGGTCGATACATTCCAATTTGTACAAACTGGGTGTTTTTTTACAATAACACATATCCAAATCAATACTATTACGTATAATAACATTGTCTAGGGATAGACTTCAATTTTAGAGTGTTTTACCTAAACAGACAATGAAGTGATAATAATCTAATATTTTATTGATATAGACACAAGCATTTCAATAAAATTGATATCCGATCAATACACATTTTATCAGTAAGTATCTAGATCAAATACGTGACCATCCATACTGCCCAACTGTTCAAAAACTTCAGGGTCGAGCTACATTAACGCAAAATTATCATATTTTTACTCCAACAACCCCTACAAGCAGTGGTGGCCCAGTGGTAACTGCCACGACTTACGAGTTGTAGGTCGTAGGTTCGAAACCAGACAGGCGCTTTACTTTGTGTAAATTATTTCATCGCCACTGCTCTCAAAACCGTGAAGGAAAACATCGTGAGGAAACCGGCATGTCCTAGAACCAAAAATTCGAAGACATGTGACATCTACTAACCCGCACTGGGCCCGCGTGGTGAATGACGGCCCGCTCCCTCTCACAGAGAGGAGGCCTGTGTCCCAGCACTGGGAACAATATAGGCTGATTATGCAACCCCTACTAGTAAATTGAACTAGTAATGAAAGCCTTATTTCACTTGTATTTACAAAATCATTGAACTTGTACTGCTTTGTAAATATTAGAATGTAATCCCCACGTACGTGTACGCATTCGAAAATAGATATACAACTTTGATCATAAACTACGCCTATTTTCTATTTCAACTAAACCAGCAATTATTCTACACGAGTGTGCTTCACTCACCGATGATTAAAATATTCTGCGTCCGAAACATGAAATTATGGAATGAAAACGGTGACCGTTTTCACACATGACAATTATTTGAAATGGGTTATTTGTATTATGTACTCTCCATTACCACTAGTGGCGGGAACACAACACTAATGAAAGGGACCTCAACACATACTATTAATCATGACGAACAATAGCCATGTTCAGTTTAAGCTCCTTTCGAGATATAATTACTTTCTTTGTAACGATTATTATAAGCAATTTCATTGAGCTCACCTGAAAACTTTCTTATTGTGTTTTCAAACAAAAACTGATATTACAGGAAATTATATTTTATTCAAGGGTTTATTACACCTTGCTACTCGATCGAAATTTTTAGGAGTTTATTTAGCAGTGTTGTTAAAAGAGGTACCTTGCTCGTGCCGTTACACTGATACATATTATTTGAATTATTCCTGAACATTTCGCTTATGATACGAAAAGATTTAGTCAGTGGCCATGAAGCTTGTAAATAATTATTTAATTTGTAAGTCTGTTAGTGTCATAGCACACAAAATGGTTAAAATAAACCTAATTAATCTCGGCAAAACTGCGGCTTGTTTATTTTGTAAAGGATACACGTGTTTGACTAACAGTAGATCAATAGGAATACTTCTAAGACGTGGGCGGACTAGCTGTTTGATTTATTCATTTGTTTTTTTTTTCTCACCGATTGAATAAAACTTCAAACTCTTCCTGTAGATGGAAATTGCGAGTGAACCAGTAGCAAAATTAAACAAAGCGTTTTTCTCTCTTTGCTCCAGTAGAAATAAATTGAAAGAAGAAATTAAAGTTGAAAAGGGAGGACTAATTAATTTTTATTACCTTTTCTCTTAGCTTCACAGGTAGGATGGGTTACCAAAGAGTTTCATTAGAAAAAAAAACGCACCATCACGGGGAAATCTCGAGAAATAGAAGACCTTTTTCGTTGATTTCTCAAGAGAGAACTATCACTATCAACGTGATGCAATACGATTTTGAACCATAAAAAAATCTGGATCCACAACGCCTTCGTGGAATCCAAATAAAAGCTAAAAACTAACAAGCTTTCAAGCTTGAAAAATCAAATTTTGGAAATGGGCCGGAGATTCGGCGAAAACGAATATTACAGAAACTGTTTCACATTATTAACTGAATAACACGAGTATACCATTAAATACAACAGGCGCCTAATTAACATAAACTTGACTCTTGGCTTACAGTCTCATACGGATGTATTAAATTAAAGAAGATGAATATTATGCGGTATAACGCATAAAGAACTGACGCTTAGAGGTTGTGAGATGCAGTCTCGTCTCGATTCGTACCTTCACTGCTCGACAAACCTGCGTACAAGAACGTACGGTAACGTATTTTCTCTTCAGTTGTGTGCTTCGGTATTCACTTCACACTTGAACTTGAATTCTCTACGAAATTTTGAATTTAGTTTTGTTCTATTTCGACGATCGACATTGCCGTAAAAGTTGTCATTCAGTCAATTGCTCAGATTTGATGATCGAATGTCAATTGACCGTCGACACGAATAGTCATACACCATTATTCATCATGTTTATTGTGGCAGTAGAAACTCGAACATCATAAAAATCCAATCTTTATAACCGAATTTATGGTAGATAAAACTGCAAAATCTACTGTACAATACAGAAGTCCGGAAAATATTGGCTATTTTGCAAGAAATCCACCTGTCGGTACACCTGTCAATTTTAACTAATTTGTATTGCTGCCTGTGACTTTGCCACCATTTTGCGATGCTTTACCTCCAATTGACACATTAAATGAATCCTAACACCAAGTTAGTTGAACTTAAATGCAATGAATATGCAAAGCGATAAGGAACGGACAAATTGTGTAATAATGTCATAGGACACATTTGCCTAAACTCTTTACACGCTTTTCATTTGTCTTTGATAGATTCTGCTTTTCGAGTTTTCTATTTTTTTAGGGTTAGCATAATGATAGCCGTTATCAATGGACTGGTAACTTTTATAAATCGAGTTTACATGCTATAAACATATTTTTTTTGCTGAAAACTAGTTTATCACATAGAAAATCTTCCCTAAAACGTTCGGAAGCAGAATCAAATGGGAGCTACGCCGCGTCGTAGCACCGCGCGTAGCGCTACGAGAAATATGCTACGAAAGTATTATGTGTAAAGTGCAAGTTTTACATTAACATGGTTTGGTTATATTGGTTACGTCTTCTTGTTTCCAAAACTCGAACACAAATCTTGTGTTACAGCTACAAATCTGAAAGCACACATGTGATTTGTCATTACATCGTACATCACAAACTTCGCCGTCCGCACACAACAGCGCGTCGGATAGTGTTTACTCTTCAAACACTTTTAATTGTTACCTTCTGGAGTTTACCAGACCAACACGAGTTGAACCTCATCTAGCGGTGTTAACTTTTAATTCGTTGGCGTTCGTTATGTGTAGAAATATTATCTAGAAACTATGTTTTATTTTAACAAAAGTAGCACAAAGCATTTTATCCTTAAGCTTCTAATCCAATTTCATATAACGGTAAAGAATAGAAGAAAAACATCTGATAATTTTGCGTTGTCTATATCAAAATGTCTTTTCAATTTTTCTACCCGTATAACTTAAACCAAATGTAAGTTCACTTAAAAGTTGGAAGCGCAGGCATTCTGTAGTAGATCTCGTTACTCCCCATATGGATTTGTTCGGGAATTTTGTTATTTGTATCGTCTTAAGCAGAGTCATTGTGATGGGAAAAGTTATAAGTAGGCTGAGGATTGAAAAGTTGCGAAATAACTCTCTGGGAGGCAATAAGACAGGAACGTTTTGCAGGCATTTGTTAAAACTTTTATGAGAATGCAAAGTTTATTCTTTAAAAAGTATGTTGGGAACATATTATTATTGTGCGATGCAAAAATTCAGCTGCTTGGGTTATTTAAATTCGGAATATAACGTACAAATAAATTGTCGACTAAGACATTGAAATGTTTTGAAAACCCTTTCAAGTTCTCCGAGAAGACAGGAGAAACAAAATTGTTTTCGACGGCTTCTTTCGCCAGTCTGTTATGCCCAATACATTTATAATTTACTTCTTTCATTCGTAGCGTGGCGCCATTTTTCGTAGAAGAACTATTATTTTCTTTTTCAATATGGTCGATACATTCCAATTTGTACAAACTGGGTGTTTTTTTACAATAACACATATCCAAATCAATACTATTACGTATAATAACATTGTCTAGGGATAGACTTCAATTTTAGAGTGTTTTACCTAAACAGACAATGAAGTGATAATAATCTAATATTTTATTGATATAGACACAAGCATTTCAATAAAATTGATATCCGATCAATACACATTTTATCAGTAAGTATCTAGATCAAATACGTGACCATCCATACTGCCCAACTGTTCAAAAACTTCAGGGTCGAGCTACATTAACGCAAAATTATCATATTTTTACTCCAACAACCCCTACAAGCAGTGGTGGCCCAGTGGTAACTGCCACGACTTACGAGTTGTAGGTCGTAGGTTCGAAACCAGACAGGCGCTTTACTTTGTGTAAATTATTTCATCGCCACTGCTCTCAAAACCGTGAAGGAAAACATCGTGAGGAAACCGGCATGTCCTAGAACCAAAAATTCGAAGACATGTGACATCTACTAACCCGCACTGGGCCCGCGTGGTGAATGACGGCCCGCTCCCTCTCACAGAGAGGAGGCCTGTGTCCCAGCACTGGGAACAATATAGGCTGATTATGCAACCCCTACTAGTAAATTGAACTAGTAATGAAAGCCTTATTTCACTTGTATTTACAAAATCATTGAACTTGTACTGCTTTGTAAATATTAGAATGTAATCCCCACGTACGTGTACGCATTCGAAAATAGATATACAACTTTGATCATAAACTACGCCTATTTTCTATTTCAACTAAACCAGCAATTATTCTACACGAGTGTGCTTCACTCACCGATGATTAAAATATTCTGCGTCCGAAACATGAAATTATGGAATGAAAACGGTGACCGTTAGTGAAGTCTGTTAGTGTCATAGCACACAAAATGGTTAAAATAAACCTAATTAATCTCGGCAAAACTGCGGCTTGTTTATTTTGTAAAGGATACACGTGTTTGACTAACAGTAGATCAATAGGAATACTTCTAAGACGTGGGCGGACTAGCTGTTTGATTTATTCATTTGTTTTTTTTTTCTCACCGATTGAATAAAACTTCAAACTCTTCCTGTAGATGGAAATTGCGAGTGAACCAGTAGCAAAATTAAACAAAGCGTTTTTCTCTCTTTGCTCCAGTAGAAATAAATTGAAAGAAGAAATTAAAGTTGAAAAGGGAGGACTAATTAATTTTTATTACCTTTTCTCTTAGCTTCACAGGTAGGATGGGTTACCAAAGAGTTTCATTAGAAAAAAAAACGCACCATCACGGGGAAATCTCGAGAAATAGAAGACCTTTTTCGTTGATTTCTCAAGAGAGAACTATCACTATCAACGTGATGCAATACGATTTTGAACCATAAAAAAATCTGGATCCACAACGCCTTCGTGGAATCCAAATAAAAGCTAAAAACTAACAAGCTTTCAAGCTTGAAAAATCAAATTTTGGAAATGGGCCGGAGATTCGGCGAAAACGAATATTACAGAAACTGTTTCACATTATTAACTGAATAACACGAGTATACCATTAAATACAACAGGCGCCTAATTAACATAAACTTGACTCTTGGCTTACAGTCTCATACGGATGTATTAAATTAAAGAAGATGAATATTATGCGGTATAACGCATAAAGAACTGACGCTTAGAGGTTGTGAGATGCAGTCTCGTCTCGATTCGTACCTTCACTGCTCGACAAACCTGCGTACAAGAACGTACGGTAACGTATTTTCTCTTCAGTTGTGTGCTTCGGTATTCACTTCACACTTGAACTTGAATTCTCTACGAAATTTTGAATTTAGTTTTGTTCTATTTCGACGATCGACATTGCCGTAAAAGTTGTCATTCAGTCAATTGCTCAGATTTGATGATCGAATGTCAATTGACCGTCGACACGAATAGTCATACACCATTATTCATCATGTTTATTGTGGCAGTAGAAACTCGAACATCATAAAAATCCAATCTTTATAACCGAATTTATGGTAGATAAAACTGCAAAATCTACTGTACAATACAGAAGTCCGGAAAATATTGGCTATTTTGCAAGAAATCCACCTGTCGGTACACCTGTCAATTTTAACTAATTTGTATTGCTGCCTGTGACTTTGCCACCATTTTGCGATGCTTTACCTCCAATTGACACATTAAATGAATCCTAACACCAAGTTAGTTGAACTTAAATGCAATGAATATGCAAAGCGATAAGGAACGGACAAATTGTGTAATAATGTCATAGGACACATTTGCCTAAACTCTTTACACGCTTTTCATTTGTCTTTGATAGATTCTGCTTTTCGAGTTTTCTATTTTTTTAGGGTTAGCATAATGATAGCCGTTATCAATGGACTGGTAACTTTTATAAATCGAGTTTACATGCTATAAACATATTTTTTTTGCTGAAAACTAGTTTATCACATAGAAAATCTTCCCTAAAACGTTCGGAAGCAGAATCAAATGGGAGCTACGCCGCGTCGTAGCACCGCGCGTAGCGCTACGAGAAATATGCTACGAAAGTATTATGTGTAAAGTGCAAGTTTTACATTAACATGGTTTGGTTATATTGGTTACGTCTTCTTGTTTCCAAAACTCGAACACAAATCTTGTGTTACAGCTACAAATCTGAAAGCACACATGTGATTTGTCATTACATCGTACATCACAAACTTCGCCGTCCGCACACAACAGCGCGTCGGATAGTGTTTACTCTTCAAACACTTTTAATTGTTACCTTCTGGAGTTTACCAGACCAACACGAGTTGAACCTCATCTAGCGGTGTTAACTTTTAATTCGTTGGCGTTCGTTATGTGTAAGATAAAATGTAAGCTGCTGACAGTTTTGTGGGTAAACTAGACTAAAGTGTCATGGCAGATGTTTGTGTGCAATTTCTAAGTGCTTATTCTAATTTAGCATGACCTTGTTTTTGTAATAAATTTCTTCTCATTGTATAAGTCACAAAGTCAGCCGCAATCTCGTGGCTTGGATGTGTTTTCATGACATTATTACTACATACTCACATTTCTCATTGCTTGCGTATCCAATTCACAAAGACAAAAATAATAATATGACTACTATAATAATAAACAATATACTCGTTTTTTATATATATTTTCTTTGGCCGCCTGAATAAAGTGTTAAATAGTCTTTTATCAGGCAGAAACAAGGTGCGAGCCTTCAACGGCTGGGTCATGCCGGTTTTGATGTATTCTTTCGGCATACTCAAATGGACTCAGACGGAACTTGACGCCCTGGATAGGAAGGTCCGTACACTGCTGACGGCAAATCGGATGCATCACCCACGGTCATCAGTGATGAGACTGTACATCCCGCGGAAGTGTGGGGGTCGTGGTTTCTTAAATGCCAAAACCCTCCACAACCGCGAGATTTGCAGTCTCAGGGAATATTTCTTTCAAACTGACGTGGGGATGCACCGAGATGTGGTTGCAGTCGACAAGGGCCTTACTCCGCTCTCCTTGGCGAAAGAGAACTGGCGCAAACCTACATTACTTGATACTAACGATCGTAAGGAAGTATGGCAAGGCAAAGAGCTACACGGACGCTTTTTCCGGGCCCTCCATGGGCCTGAAGTAGACTTTCTGGCTTCTGTATCCTGGCTACGTTTCGGTGACCTCTTCGGGGAAACCGAAGGTTTTGTCTGTGCGATTATGGACGAAGTCATCATGACGAATAATTACCGGAAATACATTGTCAAAGACGGTACGGTTGACATCTGTCGGGCATGCCACTGTCCCGGTGAATCGATCCGACATATTGTTTCCGGTTGTTCTCGTCTTGCTAATGGCGAGTACTTGCACAGACACAATCTAGTAGCTAGGATTATCCACCAGCAACTTGCCTTGCAATACAACCTTGTGGAGTATGAAGTACCATACTACAGGTATGTGCCCGACCCAGTTCTCGAAAATGGTGACGCCACATTGTACTGGGATCGATCTATCATCACTGACAGGACTATTGTAGCCAATAAGCCTGATATTGTGGTGATAGATCGACGAGAGCGCCGTGCAATGATTGTTGATATCTCTGTCCCTCATGACGAGAATCTCGTGAAAGCTGAGAAAGATAAAAAAATCAAGTATCTTGATTTAGCACACGAGGTTGTCGACATGTGGGACGTGGACTCTGCAATCATTGTACCGATAATCGTTACGGTCAATGGCCTAATAGCGAAGAGCCTCGACCAACATCTCAGGAGGCTCTCATTGCACGGCTGGGTCAAGGGCTTGATTCAGAAAGCAGTACTCCTGGACACGGCACGCATAGTGAGGAGGTTTCTTTCTCTAGAGCCCTGACCACCGGCAGCTTGGACCCTGATCCTGATGCCGATGGGCTACTATTTTTTATATTTTTAAATGTTTTGTTTTCATGTTTTTTATAAAAAATATTTAAAAATGTAACAAATATGTATTTAAAAAGAAATAAAGAGGGAACAATATACTCGTATATTTAGTTTTATGTATTTTATTTTTTTAACCAATTTAAAATAAATACGAATTAAGTTCAGAAGGTTTTCAATACAAAAGCATTTCGTTTACATTGGCAATAGTCCCCGAACATGTTGTTCAACAATAATGGTCGATGTATTTGCAGACGACGAATTATTAAAACAAATAGCCATTAGAAATCGGGCGTAGGTACTCAGACCATATAAATTGCGCCATATTTATGTAAATGGATGAATAAGTGTAAAACATGGCGAATCGAGTAATGAGCTTACTGTAATGAATTAATATTTAATTTAGGTACACAGGCATAATCCACAAGTGAGCGCCAGGATAATAAATATTTTAGTGAATTTCATAATTTCATCTAATTTCGTAATTTCATCTATTTAACACAGTGCTGATGATTTAGCAAAGCTTAACGTTGTGAAAAATAAATGGTTAATCATTTAGTTTCCTATTATTTCAGATGGCGACTTTATTCATGCACTTATTTCGGGCATGTCCGCCAAATTTCGGAGACAACCGTAATCCTTGATACACTTTGCACTGTCAAATTATATGTTCAGCACTTTGTACGTTGCTACGTCACTAGTTTATAGGTTTATGGGTACAAATATAATTTGGGGTTAAATTGATTTTAATTATTATTATTCTGTAAAAACATACTTGTTAGGGCCTTATCACACTAGCGAGTTCCGAACGAGTGGAAAGCGGGGCGAGTGCGCAGCGGGCTCGCCGCGAATTCGCAACGTGTGCGCAGCGAACGGCGCTGTCGATGACGCAGATCGTACACCGCGAATTCGCTGCCCACCCGCGGCGAGCTCGCTGCGCACACGTTGCGAACTCGCGGCGAGCTCGCTGCGCAGTCGCCCCGCTTTCCACTCGCTCTCATCTCGCTAGTGTGATAAAGCCCTTACGATCGCAAATCATATTTTAATCAACATACAACCTAATACTGATCTGAAAATTGCAAAAACGTATGAGAATTTGATTTTTTCGGGCTTCACTGGCGCTTTTTTCGAAGTTGTTGCTTCTGGCTTTATACTCAAAATTATCATAATATTATCGACTTAACTATGCTACCAAATATAGAATAAGGAATATCTACGAGTACTAACATTAGCATTACAAAAAAAGGTTGCTAATTAAATAGATATAATCACAATATGCAAAGTAAGAACATTTAAACGCAATACACACATTTTTACCGTAATTTGCTCATATAAATTACTCATGAATATCACTTAATCTCTTTATAAGCTAAAATAAGCAAGCAAAGGTTGACAAGGGTCGCCTGCGATTTTTAAATTAAGTTTAAAAACATTTAACATGTTTAAAGTATACCTTTTATGTTTGCTACATCTGAAGCGGGTACTTCCGGTTCATGTCATTTGTGAATTGTTTGCTTTTTGTTTTAAGTACCTACTTACATGAATAAAATTTAACCCGTTGGCCATAGGAATAACGAAAGTGATTGTTTTAAAAGAGATACTACCCTCAATTGCTTCAGTCGCTCCATGTAAAGTACTGGTATTCAGCTGCATCCGGTTAGACTGGAAGCCGACTCCAACATAGTTGGGAAAAGCTTTACCGATCAATATCCAAATCAACAAATTACCTTTCCAATCCTTTTTTACTATGTTTAATATCCATCCAAATAACATAACATCACGCCTGTATTTCCACAAAGGGTTAGGCCCAGGTGTACCTATAGTACGCCCATATTTCGCCAGCTATAGTTAAGTCCCACATAATAGGGGGCGAGCCTATTGCCATCAACTGAAAGATAGAAAAGTTAAAGTTCAAGTAAACGGCGTAAACTCATTGGGGTCTGAAATGGCAATGGGCGTTCCTCAAGGTTCGATATTGGGTCCATTCCTCTTTTTAGTTTACATTAATGATTTACCCCAATTACTACTAAATCAACCGAAGATGGTGTTATTTGCAGATGACACATCATTGATTTTTAAAATAAACCGACGGTCGCAAAATCTTGACGACGTGAATAGCGCTATTCTTCAGGTCCAAGATTGGTTTACGGTAAATAATTTGGTACTAAATAAAAAAAAAACCAAATGCATTCGATTTAAATTACCTAATGTTAGAAGTAGCGAATGTGACATCATATTGAATGGAGAAAAACTGGAATTTATTAATCAAACAGTTTTCCTGGGAATCACGCTAGACGAGAAATTACAATGGGGACCCCATATAACATCTCTTGCGGGGCGGCTAAGCTCGGCCGCTTATGCTGTTAGAAAGATAAGACAGTTAACAGATGTAGAAACCGCTCGTTTGGTCTATTTCAGTTACTTCCACAGCATTATGTCATATGGCATTTTACTGTGGGGTCGGGCGGCTGACATTGAATCCATCTTTGTTTTGCAAAAGAGAGCTGTCAGAGCCATTTATAATATATGTCGCCGCGAATCTCTCAGGGAACTATTTAAAACGATTAATATTATGACGGTACCTTGCCAATTCATTTATGAGAATATTATGTATGTAAGAAAAAATCTAAATCTTTTTAATAAAATAAGTGATAGACATAATTTTAACACTAGAAATAAAGATAAAATAGATCAACCATTTTTCAGACTAGCTAAAGTACAAACATCTTTTATGGGGTACTGCGTTAAATGCTATAATAAAATACCTAGTCATATATTGCAATTAAATGAAAGAAAATTTAAAACTCATATTAAAAGTACACTTTGTAAACAAGCATATTACAAATTAGAGGATTATATCCAAGATAAGAATGCTTGGAAACATGCTGGTCTTGCTCCATAGGACAAATTCGAGGCTGGACAAAATCAAACTGGTTGCTAATCTAGTTGTAAAATTTATTATTTTTATATCTTCGATTTTTTTTACATTTTATGATAATTAATCTCACACACTGTCCTATTAGTATTACTTGCAAGTTTGTAGAAATATTGTGTTATCGTACGTATACTTTAATGTTTGTAAATATGTGAGCACCATGTACCTATCACATACTTAATTTATTTATTTGTCATTGCTCCATTTTTAATTTTTAATTCTTTTTACTTATTGTAATTGTATTCTCGGTGCATCGTCTTCACATGTAATTATATAATTGATGTACCTATACCAAATATTGTATAACATTATTTTTTTTTTAAAAGAGTAACGGTGGAGTTTCTTGCCCATTCTTCTCCATACGAAAACTACCTTTTGGAAGGGGCATCTAGAATCAGTTCTATTTCTATGTATTTGACGTTCAAAAGTGCCTTTAATGTGCCTACTTGAAATAAATTATTTGACTTTGACTTTGACTTTGACTTTGAACCTTCGATCAAAAATGTACTAGATTTCCGATGAGCACATCAAAAACTGCCGGAAAAATAAGGCCACAAATAATGTTGTGGTCTTATTTTCCAGCATAGTTTTTTCAACCATATTGTTTAGAAATTATGATTTATATTTCCATAAATATTTCTGTTCTTATTTTAAAATTTTGTTTAATTTTCAATCGAAGTAGTAAATATATTGCAAACTATAATAAACATTATGTTTTAGAGTTAAGGTTTATAGTCAAGTTTTAGGCAATCGCGGCCACTTGAGCGATGTGTTTTTGTTCCTAATCCTTAATCTAGTGCTATTGTTGATCGAAGCCATCAACCATCAAAATGAGATGACGAAAATGACGGTTCAAAACGAACGATGACGGTCGGATGAGTTACAATATAAATCAATCTGCCTAACCTTTTCCCAACTATGTTGAGGTCGGCTTCCAATCTAATCGGATGCAGCTGAATACCAGTATTTTACATGCAGCGACTGCATAGAGGTATCGTAGGTTGGACACCACACGGTCCGTAATATCGAATCGGGGGTCGTCAGAAGCCCGAAAGTCTAACAACCAGTCTTAACTGGTTGTCAGACTTTCGGGCTTCTGATTTCCCGTAACGACTGTCATTCGTGCCAAAGCCGTTGGGCTTAGCGTGCTTTCCTAGGTACGCAGGAGTCGCGGTATGTAAAGATGATCACCCATCCACGGACAACCCCGGCAAGCGTAACTTAACCTGATGGATCGACACCCGTGGCTGTTATTACTTAGCTACGAGCTCCAATAAAAGAAAATAAATGTAGTTCAAACATCACAATACGATTTAGTGGCGAACGTAAAATAGACGTGATTTACAATCGCATTTATCTCCATGTCACCTATAGACCAGTCGTAATATATTCTGACAGTTTTAGGCTAAAACACTTCTACAAAAAACCAGTGTGTTTTTTATGTCCGTCCGTTTTTTTTGAGTCCGTTTTTATTCAGAAGCGTTTGTTCAGCGAATAATAATATCGAACAGCAATGCGGACGCAGCGGGTTTGAACTCCAACCTGGGACAATGTGTTTTCAAACATACATATGTATTGAAATCAAGAGCAAATAACGAATGTTTCAAACTAGCTACGTTACTTACTTTTGCAAAATCCCACCAATTCACTGCTTTTTTATGGCTATTACTTTTTAGGTTCCCTTTTGATTTTGAATGAAATAAAATATTTATTATTTTTTAAATATTTGACAGTAATAATAAGGAATGAAAGAATGCTAGACTAATCTCCGGCTAGTTGGACGGGATTGTTGATTTAAAAAAAAACAAAATCGCTCATTAAAAACGACGCAACTAAAAACATCTGAATGTCTAAAATACTGCACGACTCGCAGTCATTAACCATAGACCACTAACTTGAAAGTACCTCCAACTCCAAACACTTCTTATTTGCATAAAATGCACAAAAATAATCTAGGTAGAAGGGGATTTAAAGCAGCTTTAGAAGCAAAGACGGTGAATCACGTAGGCCTTCCATTTATCATCCGCCAACAAGAGTTCCAGCGTCTCCCGAAACGTCGCGATAAGAATATCTCCTTGGTTTCTTTGTACGGGGCAAAAGAATTTGTGAAACAGGCCGATAGTCTATGTACCTATCAAGTGCTTAGGTATATTCCAAATGCTATTAGGCCTTTATTTTCCTTTATAAATTGTATTTAAATTATTATTTTTATCCTAATAGATATTTCAAATTCAAAATGGATATTTATTATTTTAATAAAAGACTAATGACCTGCCCTTGCTTCGCACGGGTGCATGGTGACACAAATGTCAAAACAGAGATTTATGTGCTCCTAACTTCCTCCAGCACCTTCGCCCGTGTGAGATCTTTATAAATTATAGACTATGTTACTCAGCGATAATATAGCATTCTACTGGTGAAAGAATTTTTAAAATCGGTCCAGTAGTTTTTGAGTTTATTCATTACAAACAAAAATACATTTTTTTTCTCTTTATAGTGCAGATCTAAGTTAAATATCACTACATATTATAAAACAAAGTCCTCCGCCGCGTCTGTCTGTCTGTCCGCGATAAACTCAAAAACTACTGCACTGATTTTCATGCTGTTTTCACCAATGGATAGAGTGGTTCTCGAGGAAGGTTTTAGTATATAATAACCGACATCCACGCGAGCGAAGCCGCAGGCAGCAGCTAGTACTATATAATACAACAAATCTTCCGATAGTGAAATGATGGTTAAAACCGCATCTAAATACTTTCTGTAGTTTAGAAGATCTAAGGAGGAGCTCGTGGCTAAGTAATAACAGCCACTCGGGTCGATCCATCAGGTTAAGCTACGCTTGCCGGGGTTGGTCCGTGGATGGGTGACCATTTTCATATCGACTCCTCCGTGCCTCGGAAAGCACGTTAAACCGTTGGTCCCGGCTGTCATTTGTGGATCTTTGACAGTGGTTACGAGTCGTCAGAAGCCCGAAAGTCTGACAACCAGTCTAACCAAGGGGTATCGTATTCCCCAGTTACTGGGTTGTGGAGGTCAGATAGGCAGTCGCTCCATGTAAAATACTGGTATTCAGCTGCATCCGGTTAGACTGGAAGCCGACCCCAACATAGTTGGGAAAAGGCTAGGCAGATTGATTTCTTGAGTTTAGAAGATCTAAGCGGTCACACAGGCGTCAGGCAGTCACGAAAAGCGACTTTGTTTTATAATTATACTACTTATATAGGGTTGCCAGCTCCGGTTTTATGTTTTAGAGGATTTGATAAGATTAAATAAAGGAAATAGGATAAAAATAAAGGATATCATATTATGTTTTCAATCCTGTCATGGTATCAGTATTAGTAGCGACATTATTAATTAAAAAACAATGTAATACGCAATGTAACGTAGTTTGTCTCGAATCAAAGCCTAACGACCTAATAAGTCTTTTTGTATTAATAAGTAGGATACTTAGTATTACATTTAAGAGCTTCTTCGTTTTCTACACTATCTACACTAATATTATAAAGAGGAAAGATTTGTATTTTTTTGTGTATGTTTGTAATGAATAAACTCAAAAACTCCTGCGCCGATTTCAAAAATTCTTTCACCATTAGAAAGCCACATTCAGCTTGAGTAACATAGGCTATAATTTATAAAGATTACACGCAGGCGAAGCCGCTGGCGGTAGCTAGTCTAAAATAAAAGTATTGTCCTCTATTGAAGATTTCAAAATAACTACGATACGTGTTAAGTTTTGTTTACGTGTTCAGTCGCTCCTTGTAAAATACTGGTATTCAGCTGCATCCGGTTAGACTGGAAGCCGACCCCATCATAGTTGGGAAAAGGCTAGGCAAATGATGACGTGTTAAGTTTTGTACCGGAGATGTTTACATAACATATGTCGCTGGAATCTGAATCAGATAAGCTAGGTTAATACAGCTAAATAAATATAGTTTCAAAATGTAAAATATTGTTAATTTTAATGTAAACTGAAGCGTTTTTTTTCAATATACCGTCAAATAAAAATAAATTGGAAAAAAAAAACAAATTCAAATTGTTTTCATCTGTTTTACTTAAGGGACAAGATCAATTCTTAGGTCTGAAATAGAGGACGTCCTATAAAAAAGGAACGTCTGGCAACCCTATACGTATACATATAAATATTGATAGTAGGTGTCATCGTAGGTAACATAGGTCTCTATTCCCCAGAATATTTCATTGAAGCAAATGTTCACCCAAAAGGATTTCACAATGTTTTTCCATGAATATAATCCATAAAATTGCATAGAAAACTCCCTCAAATATGTGCCATTCGGTGCAATATTTACCCACCTTGTGAGGTTACATTTTTGTCCATAGACTTTGTTGACATGTGAAGTTTTGTATGTAAGTACAGCTTGGCAAAAAAGAGTTTGGAAAAATGAGGGCGCCACTACCACATATAGGTCAATCCAAATGGGAAATGAGTAAAAGAATTTAAACAAATAGTTAAAAACGCTGCTTGTACTGACTCAAAAACTTACTAGCACTTGTCGGCAAAGTAGTACCAACATCATAGGTCTGCATTACCTGAGTAAAATATTTAGTTTCATCTGTCACCGCATCATACTCTTTTTTGCCAAGCTGTAACAAAAATTATTTTTATCAGATGACAACGCCAACATCAACTCTGTAAATAAGTACACGGCACTGCTAAAATCTGCTTTTATACACTAACATAACTTACTAACTTTAAAATACGAAATTCATGCAGAATTGCACTTTTAATTTTGAAAAAGTGCCCTCAACGCGCTCGCAAAGTATGACAAAAAGGTTTTGTGATATTTTGGGTAGCGGCAGCGCTTTCACAGGACTGGGACGATGTGCTGACGGTAATTAATACTTAAAATGCATATAGCAACCTGTAAAGTAAGTACTTACAATGGTACACACTGCAGGTAGCGCGATGGACAAGCCAAGCAAATGCATGAAAAAGCATTAAGCAAGAGACGTCACGATTCTTTGCGCTGCGCCTCAACCGGTACCTAAATCACCGATAACCTTTTCGGGGAAAATGCATCTTGTGTTCTACACAAAAAGTTCCATAATCAAAGTTCCAGGTTAAGTGCACTGCCAACGCTTACACACACTTCCACACGCAGCTTATACAAGGCGCTGTAAGCTGCTTGTCCACCCGTGATAGTTAATGCAATGAGTTAGTAGAATAAAGTACTGCGGTGTTAGAAACTTCGTGCGCTCAACTTTTCACTGACTTCAAACAAAGAGGACTTGTAAGACTTAAGAAACTGTTAATTTAATAAATGGTCATTAGTTTCTTCTATTGTAAGTATCTTTTCGATGGGTTTTTCTTTTAATGTAGTAGTTTTTCTTGCTACAGCAACCGGCCAAGTATTTGTCACTCATACTCGTAATAGCATCATGAAATACACAAACATAACATCACTCATGTATTCCCAGATGCTGAAAGAGTGGTACCAAGTTATTAATCATTTATTTACCAAAATAAACTAGAGAGGTGTCGTGGGACACCCAGTTGGAACGAAGTTCCTTTCGCTTTTACACACTTTGCAAATGAGAGCTAGACCGAAAACACTTATGTATGTTACGTAAGAAAAGCGTCGCGTAATAAGTGTCGAACTGTTACACTTTTTCGATCAGCTCTCATATGCCAAGTCAATCTGCCTAGCCTTTTCCCAACTATGTTGGGGTCGGCTTCCAGTCTAACCGGATGCAGCTGAATACCAGTATTTTACATGGAGCGACTGCCTACATAACCTCCACAACCCAGTAACTGTGTAATACGATACCTTACCGATACGATTCCGTGGCTAAGTAATAACAGCCTCACGGGTCGATCCATCAGGTTAAGCTACGCTTGCCGGGGTTGGTACGTGGAAGGGTGACCACCTTTACATACCGATACTCTACGTACATACCGATAGAGGTCAGATAGGTAGTCGCTCCATGTAAAATACTGGAACAATATCCATCCATCGGGCATCCGGTTAGACTGGACGCCGACCCGAACATAGTGGGGAAAAGGCTAGGCAGATTGATTGATTTGATTGTAGGACACACATTTCGCCTATCATCAATTTATTTAGCTGACAATTACCAAAAGAACTACATTACTTAAAAATGTTTCTTTAAGTACATAATACTAAATGAATGAGATCCGTCTGATGTGCAACAGATCCACAGGCTGTTACATCACAACACATTCAATTTCTCTCTTTGCCCAGCTTTTTCATTCACTTTTTTACACGCGAGTTTGCCGACCATTTCTCCGCTTTATTTATTGTATCAGCAACTATATCAGCAATAATTTTACGCTTTATACAGACGCATGAACATAGTCAACCCCTTATCTGGGGATTTGTGTATTTTTGCAATAGTTACGGGAAAATACGCGCATACAAATAGTTTTGTTGAAGGTCTGTATCGTCACGCTCAAGGGGAAATTCCTTAGGGGACGTTCAGTAACGGTATAACCCTTTTCATTGCGATAATTTTGAGTGTGCACGTAGGGATAGGTAGCAGAAAATGTATTTAGGAAGGTAGAAATATTTGTTACATTAGTACACAGTTCTTGAAATTTCAATAAATTCAATTTTGTTTATGTCACTGTAGGTACCTGTTTAAAGCAGTGCAAGGACCTTTTGGTGCGCGGACAAAATCTGAACTAACGCCGCCATCTTGTTTAACCCGACTGCCCCAGAAGACGGGTAATGTTTTTCGAGAGTATGTTTGTATGTCTATTTCTTTGACACGCTCTGTAACCTAAACGGCTGGATAGATTTTAACATAATATG
Source organism: Lithophane socia (assembly GCA_947522985.1). Lineage (NCBI taxonomy): Eukaryota > Metazoa > Arthropoda > Insecta > Lepidoptera > Noctuidae > Lithophane > Lithophane socia. The sequence goes on from OX383267.1 coordinate 9,168,135, forward strand.
AGTGTCGAGAGGTGTCGTTAGATTAATCTTAACTGTGGGAGTGACAAGGGCTATATAATTTATATATTGCATCGGGAAATACAAAAAAGGGGAGGGGAAGGTTTATTACAAATAAATCAAAAAGCTTGAAATAAAGCAACTTAATTAAAAAAACAATAAAACCCGCTTGCAAAAACACATAACTGAAAAGAGAAAAACAAGCATTATTATCTATTGAACATTGTTTTTCATAAGATGTCGCAGGCGGGGACAAAAAAATTACAACATATTTAGGTTATTGGTTACAATCCTTGTAGTGCTTTTTTTTTTTGAGGGTGGGGAATCTTCCAATGACTTCTCCCGCTCTGGGCGGAGCGGAAGGGCGTGTCAGACTTTTACTGACTAAAGCCCACCCGTGTTCCTTCAGTTGCCTGTTGCCAAGGTCCCAGTATCCCTTTCGGACTAACCCGCAACCCTGGCCGGCATCGGTCCTAGCGGACCCATCCTTTTAGTGCTAAAGGTAGGTTCTACCTATTTAGGATGTTAACAGAATTCTATTTCTGGAAAAGGTACCATCTCATTACAATAAAGCAGTCCACAAACCATGTCAGTATCTATACTACTACTTTTCTGCGAATTTTTTCATTATTTGTTTTCGATTCGGATGAAACACAACCAAACATAATATTTCGGGCAAATTAGGTTTCGTTACTAGGAAAACTCATAAATCGCGAAGTATTGGATATTTCCGCTAGTTCCTATTTGAGAAATACCTATATAATAGTGTAATGTGAACAATAAAAAATCGTCTTCACAGTTCGCGGTAGTGAAACATCATACTTATGTAAATTTTGAGGTAAAAACTGACATAAATCAACAACGACGTACATAAAGTGCTTTGTTATAACGTTCTTAATTGAAGTTTAACTTTACTCTCAACTCTATAACAAATATTTATTATGTTGTAGTTTCATAAGCCAATATGTAACTATGTATTATATTAAACTGTTGAATCGTATAAGCTTTATTGTTAGTCTCTCACTTCGAGCAATAACTAAAAGCCTAATTAGGCGAACCGATCCTAGCGTTATTGTTACAATACATTAAATAAAATTATTTCGTTCCGTAGCGATTCTCATTTGCATTTGTAAATATACAACAAAAAGCGCCGAAAAAGGAGTGACGAGGGTCTCGTTCGGAATACCGTAAAAGTGGCAATCAGCTCGGTTTACTGACTTTTACTTCAAAGTGAATTTTTTGTTCCCGTCTTTTTATTTTGCACGTTAGCAAACGGTGAAGTGTTTTCGAGTAGTTCCCTATTCGGAAGCATTTTGCTGCCTCTTCTAATGCTCTCAAACGAAACAGTGAGGAAATTTTAATTTGATGTACACTTTTGTAACTTTTGACAATTTTTTTTTTTCTAGAACAATGCTCGCTGCCTAATATTTCGTTAAAGAAAGTTCTGTTCCACTTAAAATATATTATTTATTGCGCCACTCCTTCTAGGGTCATAAATATCGTTGAGTCCTCTCGGAACGTAGGTTACACTTTCTCTACTCTCCAGCTACATACAAGTTAAGTGCTTCGGTATTGGGGGAGAGAATTAATGTATGTGTTCTGAGGAATACTCGTACATTGTTCACTCTATACATTAACTGGACGACGTTTTACGAGGTCAGCTTCGTTTGGCATCACGTTGTGTTTTCGGAATAACTATGGGTGATAATATACGCGTTGCAGTTTAACTCTAAAGTTTTGAATATAGTACCTTAATTTCACCATTTCCAACTCATTCATTTCACCCATCCAACTCTGACACCAGGTTTGTCACTAACCACGCGAATTCTTTTCGTGTGAGAAGAAGACCATTTCAAACACTATTGCTACGACCGACACGTAGCTGTTGTGATGACGTCACTGCTACGCCACTACTCTCCCGTAGCCATAGCGCATAAACAACTGCTACGCGTCAGTTTTAAGAACTTTGTTTTGCATCGCATGTGTATAGTCCGTGGTTGTTTATTTAGAATAAAACCGGTAGTTTTACGTTCGAATCGATACTTCTCTCTCCGTTTTCTTCTCTTCAATACTTCTCTCACTCCGTTTTGCGAACCGCAAAATTAACAACTATGCCTGCGCTCTAAAATACAAAAACATTTTCTAAAAATAATAATTCTACGTAGATTCACCCGTTCAGACAGCATAACTTTTGGCTAATTTGGGGTGTTTCAGCAACACTAATCGTAGCGGGTCGGAGGTGGTCATTATGTTGGAGACAATAGAACAAGAGGGTTGGTCGCCATTCAGACGTACCTAGCCGGTGTTGTCGCATGACAAATGGCCGTGTGTTTCTCTCCGGACATGACTGCCCGAACAATCGGCCCAACAACATTAGATGCGTTAGTACGTGTTGGATATTGTCCTGCCGTCCTCCGGCCTAACTCTATTTTCGTGGGCTGTGTTTATATGCGTCGTTTGATGAACGGTAGTTTACTCATGTCCTGTTCGGTTATTATTGTGGTAACGATTTAAGTGTATCTCGACAAATATGTAGTTTCAAGTGTCTGCTTAGTTTCATTAAGCTCGTGCTAACGTGAAAAGCTGTCAAGATGTTGTAGCTGTCATTTGAATTTGAAGTATTTGAGAGACTCAAATAATATAAAACTGATTGGTATATCGTTTGGCGGGTTCACTAAAGTTAATTTTTTTTTTCGAGATAAGTCCACTTGCCTTTTGTTGCTGTAAAAGAAAAAAAAACTATATTCCGTGTCAAAGATTTTTGGAATCGAAATGGAAAATTCATGTTTATATGTTCCAACCTTTACAATGTTACCGCATTTGACTACAATCGATGAGCCCTTGTTTTTTTTTATAAAAAAATATATGCTCATAGACCATTAAAATATTAGTATCCGCGAATCAATGACATTGAAATCACAACAAATATTAATTTCTGTACATACCTTGTACGGCGTCAACAACAGCTGGTGTCATAAAAACTGGAGGCTAGCCGGCTGGTAAGATGGTCAGCAGTTTTAAAGGTGCAAGAAAACTTGCTAGTAATCATTAAACTGCTTCCTGAACGAGCGAATGATTATTGCAACCATGATTTCAAGCGACGTAATCAAATATTTGTCCAGCTGTAACCATATTATGGGCATGACATGTCCCAGATGAAAAATCATTAAAAATACACGATTTAAAATCATCAAGTACAGGCACAGGTGAGCCACGTCACCGATCTGTTTGAATTTCGAAAATTACGCGGCGCGGCGCATGCGGTTACGCGCGTAGCAACTGACGTCACAAGTCACGATACGCTTCCCGCACACTCGACAATTTCACCACGGCAGGCGTCAACTCGGACGTTTCCGACGTCCGTTTCCGACGTCCGTTCCGTCCGTTATTATTTTTATGACCCCTACATAACTCGTGCGCTCACAACATTGTTACAGCATTATTATAATTTCGGAGGTAGTCGTGCTCGTAAAAATGAATAATTTCATAAAAACAATGATTGCGCAAATAACTTGAGACGGATTGAAAGCGGACGTCAATAAATTCCTATATTTTTTTGCGTCTACCTACATAATTATAATTCTGCCAAAAAATATGTTCCATACAAAAGTAAATAACGGTCAATATTTCACCACGTACATATTACAACACTGATATACTATTTTCGGTATTTGAGTAATTTGTTGAATTCCAATTTGTTTTAAAACTTTGGCAGCGGCCCGCTACTCTCTGCTACAAAACTTTTCGGACGGCATATTTTTTTTTAATTTTGGGATGAAACTCCACAACTTTTCATATTTTTAAAATTTGCGAGTTCGTAGGTTGAATATTAAATGTTTCATTTCTTTCTTTTCACTAGATTTCACTAGTAATTTTTTAGAATATTTCAATTTGTGTAGAAGTCAACAAAGAAAGATCTTTAAAGATTTTATTTGATAAAATGCAATACGAATATTCGTGCTCAAGCTTTTCATCTTTTTATTATATAAATGTAATTCAAATTATAGGGACGTAGGGACTATGCTGGGTGACACCACCTTCCGGCTCGCTACCTGTCTGCGTCTGGGCGCTCCTTGCATGGCTCCGCATCGCTGCCAATGCGGTGAAGGTGTCGACTGCCTCGGTCACCATGGCCTATCCTGCAGTAGAAGCGCTGGTCGGATAGCACGGCACGCCAGCATCAATGACATCATCCGTCGTGCTCTTGCCACCGCCGGGGTGCCAGCTGTTCTAGAACCCAATGTCTTGGCACGCGACGATGGGAAGAGACCAGACGGAATGACCATAATGCCTTGGAAGGTAGGTAGGCCTTTGGTGTGGGATGCAACGTGTGTCGACACCCTTTCGCCATCCCATCTTCCCAGCACAGCACGGGCTGTGCTGGAGCTGCTGCTGCAGGTGCAGAAAACCTCAAACGGCGCAAATACTCCAACCTTATCGGGACATATATGTTCGGGCCGTTTGGGGTTGAAACCCTAGGGCCATGGGGTCCGAGTGCCCACTTGGTTTTTCAAGACATCGCCAAACGCTTGGTCGACTCTTTACGTGACCAGAGGGCTGGCCTATTTTTTAGGCAAAGAATCAGCATTGCCATACAACGTGGCAATGCTGCCAGCCTTTTGGGCACTTTTCCTGTTGACAGCGATGCGGACGAATTTTTTGATGCCCTTTGATAATTTTCCCTTGTACATAATTATTATTATAGATATTATAAGTCTTTATCAAATTACAATAGTATGATTTAATAAATAAAAATTACTGAGTATATTTAATTCGAAACATAAAATGTTTATGTCTGTCGATTTTTATCTACATAAATAAGATTGCAATCCAAGAAAAAGTTGTTAGCAATGAAAGAGTATTTTCAACATAAATGTTCAACAAGACTCGGATAAAAAATGCAGTAAAAAAATCTCGATCGTAATAGAACAACATAAAACAATTGCGAGTCGAGGATTATTCTTATTTAATTTGTTTGTGGGGCGGCTCACGACTGGAGCAGGTAGGTACTTAGTTTAAAATCTGTCTAGTATCGCTACCCTTGTTTTTACTACTTTCCATTTGATAATACGACGTGAAAGCTTTTACAATAATGCGAAGGATAATTGCATTCTGCTTGATGTTACTGTATCTCGACAAATAGTTTTAAGTATCTGCATAGAGATTGCATTCTCATAAAGGTTTTCACATTCACGTCTGCAAAATAAATGACATTCAATTTTCGGGTAAACATGTTTCTGTCGTTTGATATCTTGGTGAAGGGTATGTTCAGGAATTCCAAAACAAAAAAGCCTTTGTAAGCTAAATATAATATGATAAGGCGTTAACCTTTTCACAGGCGGAGCATTTTCACGATAAAAAGAAAGTGTTATGTTTATTGATGAGTGAAAAACGAGATTGTGTATTTTTCATTATACTTATTTATTTTCATCACCCGTTTTTTTTTTCTTAATCTAGTTTAGGTCTAATTGTGCAAAATCATCAGTCTGATTAAATCAGATTTAATAAGACCGATGAGTTTGTACGATTTGTTGTAGTTTGTAATGGAGAGACGGAGAAGAGAGAATATATTTCACATCTTAATAAATCTGAACAACGACGACCAACGACCAACGCTTTACTTAAAAAATATCGTTGCTTATTTACTTCGCAAAAAACCAGAAGCCAATTTCATAAAAATACCGCAAAACCTTACATCGGCGTCGCGTGAATAGTTCACGAATATATTCCGTGGCCACGTGTGTTATCACTTCGGTGACAAATGTTTACGTTGGTTTAAAGTGTACGGTATTTCAAAAAATCCTTTATAATCTCTGATTTACGCACCCGGCCGGCTGACTGCGGTTGGACAATAAAAAGCAATTTATTTTTTCCACCAGCGCTTTTTTCATTAGTAAACAAGAATGACGTGTAAAACAAGCGCTCACTGTGACGAGGGTTCCCGTAAATAACCGAAGGGAAGTAATTATCCGCCTGTGCGTTATGTAGATACGCTTTAAAAAAAAGTGTATGACTGTCGTATTGGCTTTGAGAAAGCAGATAAAATGGTATGAGAGTTAATTACTTTCCTGTTGATAATCCTTTGATGCGCGGTCCTTTACTAAAAACGTGCTACAATTATGATATCCAGCAAATAAATATACTGGACTATTTTCAGTAGTTAGTTTTAAGCGAAATCATAAAAAGTAACAATCATAAAACATAGTTGATAATTTTTGGCTTGGACTGCCTCTTTGGTCTACTGGTCGCAAGCGCCACTGCTGATCATGAGGTCCTAGGTTCGGTTCCCGGGTCAGACAAAGTGTTATTGGGTTTTTCCATTTGGAATTTCCCAGTAGTAGCCCGGAGTCTGGATTTGTGCCCAGTTGACGGCACTAGCTCTCCCCCTATTACTTGGGACTTAAACATAACTGGGTGGGTGGTGGTGGGTGTACTATAGGTACAGCGCTGCCTAACCCTTCGGGGAATACAGGCGTGATGTTATGTTACGTTATTTTTACCCGACTACGGCGAAGAAAAAAGGAGGGTTATGATTTTGACCGGTATGTATGTATGTATGTATGTATGTATGTATGTTCATCTGTTCCCTCCTATCTTCCAAACCACTTATCACAATTTGACAAATGAGGTATCGTTAGAAGCGTCGCAATTGTCCGCTGGTTATAGGCTATGTGAAGTCACATTAAATTAATGAAATTTTACATAAAGTGAGGAACTTAAAAAAAAATACCATGGTTTAATCGTACCATGTTGGGTATCAAATGAAAGGGCTTAATGAGCACATTTCAAAAATATATTTATATTATAACCCCAAAAGAATTTTTAAAAAAATCAAGTAATAAAAACTAAAACCCAACTACGCCTTAAAAGGTATAAACAAGACACCACAGACAGACAAATTAAAAATCCGGAGTCACACGTAATCTGTTCGATTTATGCCCTAACACGTGTGACTCCGGATTTTTAATTGGTCTGTCTGTGGTGTCTTGTTTATACCTTTTAAGTCGTAGTTAGGTTTTAGTTTTTACCCGACTACGGCGAAGAAAAAGGAGGGTTATGATTTTGACCGGTATGTATGTATGTATGTATGTATGTATGTTCATATGTTCCATTGTATCTTCTAAACCACTCATCACAATTTGAAAAATAAGCTATCGTTAGAAGCGTCTTGATTGTCCGCTGGTTATAGGCAATATGACGTCACATTAAATTAAAAATGGCGCCCTCTAGAGGACTTAACGTCAGGAACTAAAAAAAAAAAATTGTTTAATCGTACTATGTTGGGTATCAAATGAAAGGGCTTAATGAGCACATTTCAAAAATATATATATTATAACCCCAAAATGATAAAAAAAAACTAAGTAATAAAAACTAAAACCCAACTACGACTGAAAAGGTATAAACAAGACACCACAGACAGACAAATTAAAAATCCGGAGTCACACGTAATCTGTTCGATTTATGCCCTAACACGTGTGACTCCGGATTTTTAATTTGTCTGTCTGTGGTGTCTTGTTTATACCTTTTCAGTCGTAGTTGGGTTTTAGTTTTTATTACTTAGTTTTTTTTTATTACTTGATTTTTTTTTGTCTAATATTTATTGATTCTATTCTATAAAATACGTATGTTGTTTGAAGTTACATAAACACTTGCGAATCTTACCAAATCCTAGGTACGTACCAAAAAACAAAATATTCGATATTGTTCATCTAAAAAAGCTTTATTAGATACAAGAAACACGTTGAATAAAGGGTCCCATCCGAAAATGTCTGATGAAAAAAAACTGTTAAGAAACGGGCCTTCTCTGTTCTGTCACAAAAAAAGGACTAGAATTTCTTAAACTGAAATCGGGTATAGATAGATGATGTTGGTGATGGTAGACAGCCCCAAAAATAGATTGATTCAATGCTTAAGAGTAACTGTGGCCCTAGTGAAAAGGGATCTAAGTCCAAAAATGCAACTTTACAGGAGACGCAAAAAACACTCCGCGTGCTTCTAATTGCGTGTTTGACCTCGTGTAACATTTAAACCGCTACCAATTGAAATACATGTTTTTATAGGTAAACAATTTATGCTCTTCATTATTATTGAGTTATTTTTTTATGTAAAGTTATTAGTTTTTAAGATAGTGACTTATACTAATCACAAAATGAATTCCTTGAAGATACATAAAATATGTTATACCCCTTCTCCCATATGTTAAATGTTAATTCACACGAGTGAAAATGGATACGCATTTGGAATGATTATGTTCATACTAATCTCAACAGGGTTACTTTGATTTTTTCTCTTTATTTTGGTGAAAACGGATTTATGTCTAATAATATCACATTACTCACTAAACCATTTTTAAGAACCAGGTGTTGTTGTATTGTTAAACACCAACAAAATTAAAACGTGGGTAATTTATGTTAATATAGATTTAAAAACCCAGGAGGAGCTCGTGGCTAAGTAATAACAGGCGCTCGGGTCGATCCGTCAGGTTAAACTACGCTTGCCGGGGTTGGTCTGTGGATGGGTGATCATCTTTACATATCGAGACTCCTCCGTGCCTCGGAAAGCACGGTAAGCCGTTGGTCCCGGCTGTCATTCGTTGATCTTTGACAGTCGTTACGGGTCGTCAGAAGCTCGAAAGCCTGACAACCAGTCTTACCAAGGGGTATCGTATTACCCAGTTACTGGGTTGTGGAGGTCAGATAGGCAGTCGCCCCATGTAAAATACTGGTATTCAGCTGCATCCGGTTAGACTGGAAGCCGACCCCCAATATAGTTGGGAAAAGGCTAGGCAGATTGATTGATAGATTTAAAAACCCAAAAAAAAAAACCGTTTAAAAGAATACAAAAGTACTTCAAACCGACTTTTGTAGCTTTTTTTGGTGTCAGTTGGACCCTTTTACACAAGGCAACTTCTTTATTTTTAGAGATAGCTTATTAGATCCGTTTACACCAAACGATAGAGCATTTTTTTCTGATCAATTCTGTATACTTAACTCATTTTCCACAAAATCGGACTTATAACCCTTTTCACTAAGGCTACAGAACTCCCAACGCCATACAAATGCCACATACATTCCATTTACACATGAGACTAATATATTGCGTTCCTCCTATATTATATTATAACAAAAATAACCAGGAAAGGAAGTAAATAAGGTGAATTAAAGCCTTATTGTTCTAATAACCAGGAAGCGTGCAGAGTATGATTACGGATACGTTTATTATGCTGTGCAAAACGTTATTATGCTTTCACGTTATAAGTTATTTTATGGTGTAGAGCTAGAGTTGCATATGTAATACCAGCAATGTTCTCAATCCCTTACCCCACCCCCCTTATCCCTTTCTTAATACTCATAAGAAATCATTCTCTCTCCCTTATGAACTCTCTCTAATACTTGTAACGGACGAACGAAGTCTTATGAAAGCATGTTAGCTAGGTACCTTCTATCGATGTGAATAAAACAGTTTTCTTTGCAGCGTCATAGCAGTAGGGTAGGCTATCCACTTGAAGACCAGCACGCGATAGCGCATAATAGTGAGCCATACCTAAGCACAGTACGTGCGTGTTAAAGAATCAGTACTGCTACTAATTCACTCTATTATTTATTAGTACTGTAATTAAATGTCCCGGAACAGCCAGCGCCGCGTGAAGTGACTATAATTGATCGTTAATTTCTTGCGTGATTATTAGTATTGTCTTGACTTGTCCTGAGTCGCTCCTGACACACAATTTGGCTAAGTGAAATCCGTAGAATAAGTTATAACAATCATTGATTAATTATTCAAAGGTAAGACTCAATTTCCATTATACCGGGTCGTTGTTTTAGTCACTTCTCGTTCACTCATAAAAGCTGAAACGGATAAAATAATGTATCCAAATGCAACCACGAGTTCAACTATATAAATTGCATCAAACCATTTGACTAGTTGGACGGGTCCGAAACAGCTGGTTTGGCATAATATGAACACTCGTATGCGGTTATCCGTTATTGGCTAAACATCCTGGCATGCTGACAAAACGACTTAGGTAAATTGTTGAAATAAAAAATCTGACTACTTATGCTAGCAACAGCAGGATTGTTGAAAGAAAAAATATGAGATCTTAGCATGCATTTCTGCGGAGAACCGTCACATTTGAGCACGCAATAACACCTGTAGAGTAAAAATCTGCAAAGAAGCGTACCGTTTCTGCACACAATAACATTTTCGGGGGTATTATGTGCGCAAATACAAGAAAAAATACCGTCCTTCTGGGGCAGTCGGATAAAAAGAAAGCCCATTTCATACCTTCGCTGGGCTGCAATATCGGCGTACATATGTTCCATCCCTCACTTCGGACACACGGGAGTTCCGAACCATTACATCACGTGCGACACTCATTTATCATTCCAGAAATATCCAAGGGATGTCCCGGCGACGACGTGCGGGGGATATACTTGGCATCTTCATTAATAGCACGCCGCAGGTAGGGCGCGGGGCGGGCCGCACTGTGTACATACTCTGCTAATTGAAATCATGGTAATGTGTTTACCTGAATGTAGGCAGATGATGGAGTAATGCGACGTTACCATATCACGAAATATATTAAGTATTTCAAAATTACAATTTTCTTGATAGTCGATAGCAAAACGGTTGAACAAGTATTGTATAAGTGCTATGTGTCTACCTATCTTTCATAAATGATAAAAAGTCTGATTTGAATTTTGAATAAAAGCATTATGTGTTTTCGCAGATTGTGTAGTGTATATATCGCCGGTGGGCACAAAAAAATCAAAGGATAAAACAGGTTCAAAATAAAGATAAAAGTCAATTGTCTGGTGTGTTTACCTTTTAGATTTATTTTCTCATTCTATTTTAGGACAAAATAAATCCAATATGTACTCGTATCAAGTGCGTTTCAGAGGGTTTGCATATATTTAAATGATTAAAAAGATACTGAGACACGAGTGCGACTAGAAACATGCATTGTCGAGCATTTGTTACTTTTGTTGTCTTTTAATATATTTTTTTATCGACATAGTAAATTAGGTATTTTTTATTATAATATAAAAAGTACCTAGCCCATTTATTTCAGGCGACACAGGTCCATAGATACCCTAACATATTCATAACATAAACAAAACTCGTGTTTAATAAAAGAGGCTGAAGACTATGAGCACTTCACTTTGCACTAGCTTGACTCTGTGTTGTTCTGTGGTACTTGTCCGCGAAAGCGACGGAACCACGTCCTGCGTCCACGTTGCGGGCGCGACTCCAGTAACTGCACAATTGGCGTGCACCTCGTCTTATTATGCAAGTATGCTTTTATTAAATACATATCTGCCCATCGATTAAATAGCGATAAATTAGCATTTTTAATCATTGGTACTTTTTGCAAGTTACAGCTGTATCTTAGCAAGCAGCTGATGAAATTAACAAAGAAGACATAGGTGACTAAGCAAAAAGACTATTCTTTTTGCGTAGGTACCTATCTTTTTCACAATTTAAGTTACATTTATGCCTACACCGCAAAATAAGTAGAAACACGACGTAATAAACAAACAAAGACATAATAAACCTAACGCTGGGCAGAATGTATTTTTTGTTTCGCCTACCACAGGAGATAAAAAAAATATTTGTCTCCCAAGTCGGTAATTTATCACGTAGGCTTATCAAAGCGTTGAATAAGCGTCATGGATGTGACAACAATAGACCTGCCTGCTGTCGCGTCAAACACCAGATCCTCCACAAAGGTGAAAATTAGTAGACGTCGCTTACAGTACCCGCTTTATGATCTGTTTGAATCTATGCCTCTAATGACATACAAACCTCGTGTGACTGTGTTTGGATGTTCAGTGCTTTATTGACAATGGATAACACTGCAGCTTTATGTAATACCTTCCTTTTAACATTGTCGTCGTAAATCTACTTCAATATTGAAATTCAGAAGCTATTGTCTGTTTTTCTAATGCCATTCAGTGATCACAATCAAGCTCTCACAATAAATGAATCCAGTTTCTGTTCACTCACAAAACCATCAACAAGAGGCCAAGGCCATCAATCTTTGAAAGTCTAACTGAAATTAAACTTTGAACTTTAATCACGTAACAATATTCTGTGATCAAAGGTCTACTAATGAAATGCAAACGCCCGTTTCTGCCTCGAGTATCAAAAACGTGACTTGCATTTCAGCCAACTAACGTCTCAAAAGCCGATAACGCGACGACCGTTCTGAAAAAAGTATCCAATCCAGTCGTGCGAGGCAAGAATAATTGAATTAAAACAAAAGAGGAACAAGCGAGCCGCATTTATTTAACACTTCGAAGTGAATCCAGTGGCAAATACAAGTGTAGCAAACGGTTCGCGACAAAAACGGGACACAACAAGAGCTTTAGTTAATGTGAATCATATTTCATTTCGCAGGAGGACGGGATTTCCGAGACCTCCCGACACCGAGACATTATATTTTCCATTGTAGGTCTACCCACACTGCATTAAAACGAATGATGTTAATGAAGATATTTTAAATGAAACGTTATTTACGCTCCATGTAATATAGCGACGTCATTCAAATGTTTCACGTAGGTTTTTTGTGTCGGTCTGTTCGACTCTCATTGATCACGTTTAAGTACTCACGTTTTTCTAAGAGATCATGCCTCGATGAGCACTAAGTTCAATAAATGCATATTCAATGGTCTCTCAACGAGCGATCCTTCGTCTAACAATGACGCCGTAGACAAATGATGTTTTTTCAATAGGTATGTAAAAATCGACGCCCACAGAAGTGTTCTACGTTCTGCCTTTCTTTGTTCAAAGGGAATAATCTTGAGAAAAATTTAGATTATTTCACAAATGAAATTGCTTGTACAAGTTTAAATTAAAGCAATTTTTTCAATTGAAAACATTTATAAAAGTAAGCGAACGCAATACGCAGCTGTATAATAGGCTCTCGGTGAGAAAAGTAATGTGAATAAGTTTTTCGCACCTGCTCACTCTTGATGTCTTTTTTAGTGTTCCTTAGTAAAATGGCGAAGGCGACTTCAACATATCAATCATTCGTACAAGTAAAATAGTATTACATAACATAACATGCTCTTATAGCCTTGTACTAGCGGATGCCCGCGGCTTCGCCCGCGTGGACCGTAATACTTTTTCGAAAATAAAAGTTACTCCTTGTAACATCAGCTGTCTGCCAGTGAAAGTCCCGTCAAAATCAATCCAGCCGTTTCGGAGATTAGCTGGAACAACCAGAGAGACAGAGAGACAAAAAAAATGATTTTTTTGTTATATGTAGTACCGTATAATATACTCATACTGTATTTAGTAAAGCTGTTATTTTGACACTTTTTTTTGACAGTTTTATTTATTTGTATAGATATACAGGCTGTAAGGGTAAACACTCTTGTCATTCATACCATGGGTAGTTGACTTAAATATGAAAATAAATGACCGAACACAACAAAAAAAAAACGTTATTTTCATTAAAAGATTTTAAAAAGTTTCTATCCGACACCGTGCTCTCTAGCGGAACAGCTGACTGACTGAGAGAGGGGTCGCGCTCGCGGCTGGTCAGGTCACATCCCGTACCCCCCGCCCGTGTTGAGACGCAAGTTCGTTGCCCTAGCGCATAGGACAACGAACTTGCGTCTCTTGTGGTAAAATGTAAATTCAAAAAAAAGAAAAAAAAAGTTGTAATTTTCCATTGATTTTACGTTCTATAAATGAAACCAAACCACTGGTTGCAAGGATAACGGTGTTCACCCTAACACCCTGTATTAAAATTCCAGTATTCTTTGTTTATTGCCAAAGTCGGCCATGATAACTCGCTATAAATATTTTTGGAACCACGCAGCGCGCTTGCCGTCTGCCTTTCAAAATGCTATATTATAAATATTTCCCTTCGGGCCAGAATCTACATTATTTAAAGCGAGTATAACCATGTATAATCCTGCTACTTAGCGATCTTCAAAATTAACTGTCAGTCACTGGAGTAAATGTAGCGTCAAAGTATAATACAGGCTGAATTTTTGAGATGGGAATTTAGGGAGAAAATCTAAGCAATTAGAATTAAGAAGTGTTCAAGGTATGATGAAAGGAAATAAAAAAATGTTAACATAAAGTAAAAGAAAAGAAGGTTTAAAAAAGAACGAAGGTTTTAACATAAGATTAATTATTTTTGTCTTGATCAGTACTGCAGTACTGCAATAATACACTGTTATTTCTGCAAATACTAGGCATACATAAAATATAAAGATTCTCTTTATTTTTCTCTGAAAACGAATTCACATAGGACGCATGTGAGTTCGATTTGACCGCACTTTTATTCAATTGTCGCCCAAACAACGGTTTCGCTTCAAAAATTCATGCTGTGTATGCTGCCAATTACTAAATGGCTGGTACTAAAGAACATAAAAGAGTATACTAATATTACAATCATAAAGCCGTAGTAAGTGTTCCACACGTTATGACTACTCCTAGCTCTAGCTCTGCCATAACACACATTAAATTATGGAAATAAAATTGTATTAAATGCGCTATTCTTGTATCGCAATAAAAATGGTAGGTAAAGGAATGATAGTGAAAAAGTAATAAAAGTGAATCCTTTTTATTACTTTTTCACTATCATTCCTTTGCTAAAATGTAAGTTACCTGTGTATGGAAATTATTACATGTTTTATATTTGTATATTATGTTCGTAATGGGTCTGGCTTCTTGGAAATTAATATAACGCCTACAATTAAAAATAAGTGTTGCTTAGATTATATACATATAATAAAATAGTAACGAAGTCAAAACCGGTACATAGAATTTTTTTTTAAAGTCTGAATCCAATAATATAGTTTACAGAATTTTTGTCCGCTTGTCATGTATGTATGTTCCGAATTGGCGCAAAAACGGCTGAACGGAGTTGAGATAGTTTATAGCCTGGATTAACACAACGCGGAAAAAAGCTAGTAATTTCATAAAACCACTTACAGCAAGGAAATCATTCGTTCGGTATGAAGGGGGTTTTCGTTATTAACTAAATACCGAAACGCTTCTAATTTTGCAACAGGAAAATAGCAGAGTCCCAAAGTATTTACTACGAATGTTCCAGCTGTTACGTAAATGGACGAATGACTGTTTCTTTACAGGGAGAATTAACACTGGAAATATAGTGTAGGCACTTTACATCAATCTACTATGAAGGCAGGTGAGTGACCTCACAGGCCGGTAATAGAGCTGTAATGTAAGGCAGCGAATAACCGGAATTATTCGCATTGTTCTCGCCGCATACATAGCTCGGTAATATCGTTCCCTAGCGACCGGCGATTTTCCTTTTTTCCGTAATAGTCCGTTATTTGGAAACTTCAACTTCACAATATGGACACACAAATCAATGCCACTACAAATCGTGTTCGGCAGAGGCCAAATCGCTTTGCGTGTGACGTTAATGGGATGGGAGCTATTCTTCACATCACGACTTTATTGGACGATATATCAGCAGTGAGTGTTCGACATCCAAACGGCGACAAAATACATTATGACCTTTACATTTACTCCACGCGTATTGCCAGTTTCAGTATTTGTTCTGAGAACTGTAAATTAGCCAGTGTAGAGTTTCTCTAACCATTTCGATCCACCAACAGGCTGCATAAATAACTATTAAGAATAATAAATACTTAGGTATCTACGTTAGCACTTATAATTAAATTGTGTACAATCTTACATCTCCACAAACATAAATTCAGCGTCTGTGGTCCTTGCATCTGAACTTTGCTCAACGGATTTCAAAGTGGCTTGAAGTATTAGTAAAGTCATTTATCAAGCTAACATCAGTGTACGTACCGCCGTTTACTAAATGCAATTCTACAACAATAATACTTCCAAACATTTGATGAACATAATGTATACAGGGTGTTTTGTAGAAGGACCGACACAATTTTTGAGGGATAGGAAGTGTCATTTGCTAGCACAAAATGTTTGTTTTATTATTTATTTTTATAATGAATTTCAAAATTTTAAATGTTATAGTTCCAAAATTAAACACATCATTAAGTCATTTTCTAGAACCAGTTGTATATGAAATGTGCATTGCAAATACAACACCAAAAGTTATTACGTTCTATTACAATCACAAACATAAAAGATATGACGACATGAAGAAAAACATATCAATTACCGTGTCACTTAAAACATATTTTCTGTGTGTGAAAACTTAGGTATAGCATACGACCCCCCCTATCCCTCCAAAAAACATGTCGGTCCTTCTACCAAACACCCTGTATATCAATGGGTTGGAAGAAGTTTGGAAGTCAGAATGACTCAACATTACCATAGACAACCCTCAATACCTTCTACCACATCTATTGTTGAACGTTTAAAGAAGAAGTGACAGCAAATTTCCCAACAATTCACTCAACACTTCCAATGTTCACGATCTTTTAAGAACAGAACGACAGCAATTTCCTTTGTTCGCTGCATAATCAAAGCTAAGGTTTAAAGACGCAGTTTGTCGTTACAACAAATAGCTATCATAAATTGTGATTACACCTGTTTTAAGCACGTCTTAAGTGCGATTGTTTCTGCAATTTGGGAGCCTGCACTGCAGTCATTAACCTGTTCATTAATGTATCAATAGGCTCCTTATTCTGTACATCTATCTTATCTTTCGGTAGTTACAGAATGTCTCTTACTTCAGTGTGCCTCTTAGCAAAGGACTCCTCTTACAACTTCCATTTATTCCTATTTTGCGCAACTCTTTCCTCTGTAAGCTTTTATTCGTCATCCATCTTTTACATTGCCTTCCCCCTTTCCTATTACCATCTTTAGGATACCAGTCTGTAGTATGTATTTTTTTTTAATAATTACAGATTATAAATGTAGATTTATAATCCGGAATTCGTATGGCGTACAATGTGTAATAATAAAGAGTGGTGCTGGAGAGTTTGTTGCGCCACTTCTTCTAAAGTACTAGGAAATGGTGAAGGGCGGGCGTTTTGGGGGACTTTCTTATGTAATTTTGTTTGTTTTATGTGATTCTCAGTCTAGTTTGAATAAATTACTTTTAAATGATTCTATTGATTTGATTTGAGTATTCTATCACAACCTTACTCCACTTGCTGCATCACCATCTGCCTAGCCTTATCCCAACTATGTTGGAGTCGGCTTCCAGTCTAACCGGATGCAGCTGAATACCAGTATAACCTCTCCACTTGCTTAATTTATGTAAGTATATAATAAGAAATATTCATCCAACTATAAATTAAAATAAATACCTAGTAGGTATTTGTTACTACGACCAGCGTCCATGGCTCCACTTCCAATAGAAGCCTAGTTAACTGAATAAAAAGCAGCCTATGTATGGATTTCAATGAAATTTGGTACAGAAATAGCCAGAACACATTCAATACAAAATTTCATGCAGATTTCATTCAAATCCGTTCAACAGATACGTTCCAATTGAGTAACAAACATACATTCGGAACTAGCTTCGATAATAATATTAGTGGGTACGTAATTGTATTTCCAGTGCAGTGACAGAAAATCTCTAGTTGATGTCACACCACATTTGAGATTGAATTCCCCAAAAGGCAATTCACATTTGCATAATAGACCCATGTAACCACACGAGCTTAGCTTTAGCAAAGGACCGGAGTCCGCTCTTACGTGGGCTCTTGCCATGGTTTTAGGTGTTCAAAATTACTTAGGATAACAGCTATAATCAGGAAGCAAACGAGGGGCTTCACTCAGCTAGGAAGCCAAGTGAAAAATGACTAAATAATATCTCTGTTGTAACGAAAGGTTGCTTAGCTATTGGCGCCCGTAGTCCCTAATAAACCACACTAGTACCTACAGGTTTGCAAAGAACACCAGCCATGTCGAGCGTTCATTACTAGCCTTATTCCCCAGGAGTGCGAACTTACTCGTTGTTTAGTTAAGTTCGTTTTCACTTCTTTTCGCTCGCCAGCCAACGCCGAACCGTTTGGCTATCGCTGCATAATAAATGGTTCGACGCATTCTCGTTCCGCATTGGTAAAAACCACCAGATGAATAAACCTGTCAATGTAATCCCGGTACAGAAAATTCAATTTTAATTAAACTTTAATTTAATTACTGTTTCCATTACCCCGTAATGACTTGTGATCACTTTACAGTTGATCGTTTATGCTCATGTAATTACTTTGTAGGCTCATCGGATTAATCATAATAAATAAATAGAACAGCGTTAATTTACACATTTCAACAACATTTCCACACAAAGATTTTATAAATAACGAGGATATGTAGAATTCCTATAAAAAACTATTACCAAACGAGACTTTTCAAAGTACATCTCAACTACAGCGGTAATTTAAGTAATCGAAAACATAAAATTCTTTATTTTTATACGAATATAACAATTTTTTTAATAAGTCCTTATAGCAATCATAAAAAAATTGGCACTGGTACAGTCGTTTTTTCAATTCGGTTTATTTCATGGATAAACAAATCACAGAATCAATCAATTTGTTTATCGGAAGTGGATAGATTTATGCTGTAATCCAAGCATGATTTATTTTAAAGCAATTAGTTAAAAAGCTGTTTCAAAATTAATGACGTGCCAGACGATATACTTACCGGAAGAAAACATGGGACCACGGTAGGTATTCTTAACAAATTCTAGGCGTAAATATCAGATATTTCATTATTTCCGTCGTATTGAGTCTTAATTGTTGCCGCACGTGTTTCCCGCTTTCGATAGTGTCAAACGCAGGAACGTCATTGAAGCATGGTAGCCATACACGTTACGAATACTTGCGCAAGTTTAGCGTTTAATCCGTGTTAAACAAAGTGGTTTAATCCGTTAAAAGTATAAATAAAGAAATTAAAAAAATAAGTTAGCAAAAAAATACAAGCAAATAGCGACCACCTCTACCATCTTCAAAATATAATAAAAACAGCTGAGGTATTTAAACCAAAAAAAATGAACAATCTACCGCACGTACCCGAATAGGTGGTTCGTGAAATTCAGGTAATTCTAAACTAGCCATGAACCGCGGAACGTTGTGCAAAAGTTATCCGGCCCGGTTTCACGGACGATTTAGTCGCGGCTTTATGATGAAATAATTCTTCAGTCCGATGCGGCACGGGTTATCAAGTACTAGTTACAATGTACATTTTATTAGCAGCTTATTTGAAGAGCTTTTTGTTTCAGGATTTTCAATTGTTTCTTTTGAGACCCATCATTGTTATCGAAAACCACGGCAGTGGTTAATATTTCATGGGTTTACCTTTCGTATTTATTTTATGACAAATTCGTAATGTACGAGTTATATATAAATCGGACAAACCTGAAATAATAGTTGAATTAGATAATATTATTATTAATAACTTTCAATAAAATAAGAAAGCTAAAAGTAACACTGCATAAAACCACATGTATTTGACCTCGTCTTTTCAAAAAGACAATTTCAAGTTATACCAACGCTGCTCCGTTTCACATTTATAGCGCTCTGCATTTGTTTTTTCCACTTCTGAATCGCTTTGGAATCCAATTGGAACCGCGGGTGAATATACGATGTGGTTGGCAGAGTCGTCCTGTCATACACCGACACTTCGCCAAATAATCGTTTCTATTTTTACACATACACAAAACATCACGCCTGGAATTCCCGAAGGGTTAGATAGAGGTGTCCCTGTAAACCGTGGAGTGTCTTGCCGGCTCTTCTCCATAGGAAAGACCAATTGGAACCGTGCACCTAGCTTCTGACGTTTCATAAGTGCCCATGTAGGTTTATGTGAAATAAAATATTTTGATTTGATGTGACACCCTCATTTCAGCCAGTTATGTTTAAGTCCCATGTAATAGGGGGACGAGCACAATGGGCACAATGGGCACAACTCGCTACTGAGAAATCCCTGATGGAAACCCCAATAACACTGCCCGACCTGGAAATCGAGCCCACCTCATGCTCAACGAACAGTCAAATCTACTATTTCTAGTTCTATTTTTACCTTTAACTTAATAAAGCTTTCATAGATCTCAGTACCAAAGTATAAATTGAACGTAAATGTGTCGTTACTGCAGCGAGTTAGTAAACGAGATATATATAGCTACGTACGACGGGTACGAGTTCAGCAAAGTGCAAAGTTTACTATCATATCGCACACGAGAAATGGGTACAGTATAATAGTATTGCTAGTTGCTCCTCACTGTTTGTATGACACGAGAAGCAACTAACGCCATTCATTTTAGTCCCAGGTAATTGTAGAAATGAAGGATAGGTTATCTATCTACCTATTATATGTAGGTATCAGAAAATTCACATAGAAACAGCCGTTCCGTACAAATTCAGTGACCCGGTTACCAAAATTAGGTTCCTATTAAGTAAAAAAATCACGAACTACCAATATAATTCATTCTACACACAAAAGCAAGCGGAGCGGTCATGGGGAGAATGGGGCATCCCTAACAGTGGCCCTCAGAAATAACCGCAAAGGTTATCAAATTGGCAGTAGTGGACGCATTGAATGCCTAGGGCCAGGCGCACATGAACGATTTCGCCGATCCTCCCCGCCGACCGTAATGGGCTATGCATGAGTAACCGCAAAATCGCATAGCCCCACTAATATGCGGAAATCTGAGCGTACCTAAAATGATTATATAAATGTATTAAATGACGGAATAAATTTCTGATCTACATACATATGAGCGAATGAAGGCAAGTCAGGCGTGTTGGAAACAAAGTGTTTTAATATTCAAAGAACATATGTTTTACTCTTTCATTAATGCTAAGTAAGCAAGGTGAATGTTTGAGAAAGATTAACTTTAACGTGAAACAATATAAAGAAATTGTTAACTCTTGATAGACTAAAAATTGAAGTTATACGAACATTTTATATTGAAGAGTAAAAATCACGTTTTAAAAGTAATAAAACTAAAAAGTACACCACTACGCCGAATTTTATAGCACTATCTACTTTCATGAAAACGAATAGCGGTTTTCATTTCTTGTACCATTTCAAAATTTCATAGACTCTTAGAATAATACGTATTAAAACAAGTTTGTTCTCGTGGACAAAGTTGTCGCACGCACGAAAATGGAAAATTATAAATAACTCTGCATCTCCTAAAAAAGTTACGACAAACTGCATTTCGCGTTCGCGTTTTTATCCAAGCAAAGAGCAAGCGACAAAATGAATAAAATAAAAGGAGAACAGTTTTTCTTCGCAAAATGTGACAAAGAGGTGGTGCGGGATTTCTCTACGTGGAGTTATTGTCTGTGACGCAAAGTCGTTGTGACAAATAGTGCTGCGTTTTGCAACATTTTTAACTAAGAGTTAATGCCTCTGCCAAGAGTTTCTTTTAGCTTAAGGGACGGAGGATAGTCATAGTGCAATAAACTTTTATTACCATTTCTCTAGTGCTAGACGCGTTCTATTTTCTTGTTTTATTTTTCCAAACAGAAAGAAATCTTAGAATACTTGCCAGTAATGAGGTTCTTCAAATAAGAACCAGCTGAAATCAAATCATATCACAGCTTATCACAAAATGTCTATCTTCATTACAGCACGTTTACTTAACCTTTCATAATTATTTGCAAGGAAATTCGAGTACATACGTTAGCAGCAGGGCCGTAGCCAGAAATTCATTTGTAGGGTTGCCAACGTTTTTTTAGAATAAATAAAGTATTTCTGAGTTCAGAGAGGGTAAATACTTATTATTGATGACATTTGTAACTTTAAACGCCACTTTAGCATAATGTAGAATAAAGGATGCAAGAACGAGCGAAGCGGGCTCGAAATTTTTAACATCCCGCTTCAAATTGATTAGTTTTCCTTCTTTTTGACCGTTCATACAGAAATAGAAGTAAGTTTATCAATTTATGCAGACAAGTTTGAGAATTAAGAGAATGAACATTTTCGCGATCGAAGCGAGCTTGAAAATTTTAGCATCCCGCCTGTGATAGGTTAGGTTAGACTCTCAGAAAATGCTGAAGTTGCAGGAATTAATTCAATACAAATCGCAAAAAAATACAATTATCTGTATGGAGAGAGTACGGAGGTAGCCTACGTCGGGGTCGGTCTCTGGATTGAGATTCTAGTTTCTCACATTTCGGCGGGGTTTGGACCCCCCCCCCTGCCTACGGCCCTGGTTATCAGTATAGCATTCGACTGATATTCACAGGAACATATCGGCTTATCTCTATAACGAGCAGATCATCTACGATAACAGTTGTGTCTGTGTACTAGCCATCGTTATTCATTGGTCTGGACTACTTCAGATTTCGATATCTCATGTTCAATTACCACATATGGGAAAATGTAGATCTAAGATCTACATTTTCCATTTTCATTTTTTTATGTCGTAATTCGAGGTTTTTCGAGGTTTTCAGTGGTAAACTCTCAGTTTTGGCCCGATAAATGATGATAGACTCACGCCCACACATGCGAAGTCTCGCAAATCTGTACCTAAATTTCCTTTCAGGTTTTCCACAGTGGGAATGAAAAACGTGACAGAAATATTTTTTAGATCTTAACAAGAAAACAAAATAAATTGATATTCCCTTTCACCACGAATAGATCCTACTAAATTGTTGTAGAAAATATCGGATCCTTGTCAAACACATTATGTGACCGTAGAACGCTCTTAAAATCGTTTATTTATTTCTGTCAATCAATGAACTCGCTTTCGGTATTCATTCAATTCATTTAGAGGAGAAAGAAAAGTTATCTGAGGGATTGGGCTCGAACACGCGAAAAAGATATTGGAATCCATCCGCGAAATAGGAACAGGCCGTTATTATTCTGTCAGATATTATCCTTCACGCATTTAGAAATAAACTTTTGTTGTTTAACAAAAGGTTTTACTAAAATTAATCGGGTTTATGAACCTACATTAAACTGATTTTTGAATTACACTTGCCCTAATACGAACTATTGAGACAATTTGTTTTGTAATCTTTATTTATAGTCACTTATGTTTGTACACTAACCGCCTTACTAATAAACGTTGTATAGCGCCTGTATAGTTACACAACGTTTATTAGTAAGGCGGTATCAGTATAAATACGCCTCTTATTTGTCCAATAAGAAGCGTATTTAGTACTGATAATGGATAATTATTCCTGGAATTTATACTAGGTACTTTTTTTATAACTAAATTCCGCACGCGGCTTCGCCCGCGCGGTATGTCGTAAAAAGTAGCCTATGTCATTCCCCAGGATGCCATTTATCTCCTTCCCCGAAATCCATTCAGTGGTTTAGGCGTGAAAAGGTTACACACAGCCACACAGACGGATAAAGTTTCTTTCGAATTTTTATAATATTAGTATGACTTTAGACGTAGGCTGTCCGCTCTCCGAGCTCACTCTTTTTCTTTTTTCGAATCTTCTACAAATATGTGTATATATATATATATTATGCCAGTTAATAAATATAACTTTTGTGGAGGTTGTTAACGAAAACCACGTCGATTAAAACCTCCACAGTACCAATCTTTCTCGTTCACAAGTACAAACCCCTGTTATTCCACTTCAAATAAAACCTACTGGATAATTCAAAGCTAGTCCAAATCATCAACAGCCTTATACTATTCAATCAAGTGGATCGGAACGTGAATTCTACACCCTGCCGAGCGTGGCGTATCGGAGTATGTGTATCTGCCCTAAGATTGCTCGTTGTGGTGAAGTGGTCAAAGTTCACTGGATCATGAGTAATACACTCGTGCGTATATAATGTCACTATGTGAATAATATCAAAGCCTCTTCATGTGTCGATTACCGTCTCGAATGTTCCCTGTAACCAAGCAAAGTATTCTTTCGTTTTCTAGGGAAGTTGATCCTATGGACTATGACTGGAGTATCTGCTACTGTCCCAGATGTTAGCAAGTCTATGAAAGGTTTTGTAATCACTACTTCAACTCGTGGGAACTCCGTTTTTTCGACGATGCCAAAAGCGTTCAGCACGCCAAAGAAGACAGGGAAGACTTCGACAGGCTTTAATTTATAAATGTAGTTAATACTGTACATATTTCGTTTCTCGTGTTTCGCTGACTGTATTTTCACATTTACAGATAGGTCCATCCACGAAGACTCGCCCCACTCCGCGATTACTGTATTGTAAGCTCTAGTTTAGTACGGAGCAGAGAGGAGTGGGGCGCGTCGAGTTCATATCTATGCTCTTTTTATTGCACCCTAAAGATATCTAGAAAACATATCTGAGTTCATAACTAAAAGATTATTACAACTAAAATTATTTATATTCTTAACTGAAAACTATTCACTATTCAACCCCGTGTGGCATTTAAATTGATGAATGTCAAAAACTATGTGATTTTCTTTTTCCTTTTCAGTGCTTTCGGTTTAAAAACTTTGACTGAGAGTGGGCAGAACTTAAAACGGTTTCGAAGTAAACTTTGAATTTGGACTTTGTTGCCACAACTGCCATTGGTTAGAATGTAGGTACTTAGCATTTACGTCACTGCAGACGCAAAGCAGTCACAGTTTTACTTAGAATAATGTGAAAAAAGATACATTGTCTTTATTCTTCTCTTATTTTTAAAAGTATTTCATTTTTAAACGAAAGTTCATGAGTACTGTGTTTATTTTGACCCTTGTGTTGCTCATAAAAAGACATGTTTCCGCTTCTAAAGTACGTAAGTTTTTGGATACAAGCGCCGCATGAGAAGTTATTATAACTATTTAGGGTTAGCTGTAGAAAGAATAAACCTGATTAATTACTTCCCAAAGGTTCCAAATTTCGCTATCACGTTCTACTAACAGAGCTCTGATCCACAAAAATACTGAGTCACAAAACAGTTGTACTATAACTTTCCAGCTTCCCGTGATACCCAGATTCGTATGATAATGCACTTTCTCATTATCTCATCTGAGCTCACAGCTTAAATTACAGTAACTTTATAATGTAACCATCGTACGTATTCGTTAATGAGACAGCCAGTCTGTCAAACACAAAGGGGATCTCATTCTAGCGAGAACGAGGAACAATCTCCTAAATCTATCACTTCAGGATGACTTTATTACATAACGCTGCGGTTACACGAACAATTTTTTTCAGGAATTATTATTCCGCTATTGTTGCCGGAGGTAGTAGAACCATAAATAGAGCTATCTACAGATATTCCAAGTAAACTATGCGCTTCGGAAATCATCACCTATCTTCGGAAATACGAACGCGCGATGATAAGATCTAATATAGAGCTGTTACAAATATAGAAGTACTTGCCTATTTTGTTGGTTACAAAGTTATAGATTAACAACTCTATAACATTCCAAAACCTGTAAGTGACAGAACCAGAGTAGGTTCTCCCGACCACGGATATCGTTCCCGACAGAGAGAAAATATTCATACAAACGCGCAATGATAGGTGCACTGATACACAGCGAAGCAGTACAAAACTTAGAATCTTTGCCTCTGTAGGGGGTTATCCTGTACGCGACGTTCGTGCAAATGCGGAAACATTAAAAAAGTAAAAGTAAAAATCGTTTATTTCAACATTTAAATTACAATATTGAGGTACCGTTGGTCCCAAACTAGGCACAGCCTGTATCTTGGGCACCATTACATAAATATAAAATATTTTGATTATTTTTAAATAAAAGTTGAAATAGTTGGAAACACTTTTAAAAAATACCTCAAATTGCTTCTAATTATCTTTATGTATTATTAATGTATTGCCTACTTTGTAAAGTTTCACCAAAGCGGTATGTCTAGCAAAAATTTCTACATTTTGACATCGCAAACATGACATCGTCTTTGCCCAATACTGTACAGAATTGAGCAATTCAAGGGTCTGTGTAAGCACACCTTAACGCTCCGTCCCGTTCCGTCGTACGGGCGTTCGTCTCGGCGCCTTCGCTCCATACCTAAGCATTATAAATTGCCAGACTTCACCGTTTATTACAACGTAAAATACTGGTTAATAGTCATGGCGAAGAAGAAAGGAACCCGTGGTAAGTAAGTGTAAGTTTATCAGGATAAGTTATTCATGGGGAGCATTTTTGTGGCTATTTCTGTACATATATACAAACACAAATAAAGTGAAAATCTAAACGTTGAATTGAGAATACGAAGAAAATTTACTTTAGAAGTTTGTTACCAAGTAGGTAATATGGTTTCAATAGCTGATAATGGAATGGACTAAACTTTCGTTTTCACTAAACAAATGGCAAAAGTAAACGACTTAACCTCGATATCAAATAGAACTAAAATTAATACCCACAAATACAAATCTATTCATTTAGGTACTTATTTAGTCTCGCTACTTTTAATAATGACAAAATATTCAGACATGGTTAGTATTACTAGGAATCCTAAAGGCGAGGATCGTTTTAAGTCAATTTCAGCCCAAATATTTTCACTCAACGTGTCTATTTGTATTCATAGAGAAATTTTCTTTGAATAGATAAACGGATAAAAGGGTTATTTCGCATTATATGGAGGTCTGAAGAACGAAAGACAGGCGCGTCTAGTGAAATAAGATAGGTATGTGTTGGTGATTTACATAAACGCAAGTATACATAAATATCCACGGAAAATGTGCTAATGAAGACTACAGAAGCCAACACTCTGAAGATATTTAGCTATTTTAAAAATAAAAATATACAAAATACCTATTAATAGGCACCTATTTAATTCATCTTGATAAATAAACAATTTATGTTCCTAAGAAAAAGCATTTTTTACAATTGTTCTTAACTCCTTAGCAGTTAAAGCCATTAAAAGAGAATCTAAGAGCGTGCATAAAATTCTTTAAATAGATAATAAAATCAAACTTTTAAAAACGTAATCTATAAACATTTAATAAACGTGCTTATAAATGGAGAGTTCTCGAAACTCGTCGAGAACTTCGGAAATTTCGGCCCTTCAAACGTATTTCCAGTCAGGTATTTCTTGAATTAAATCTTATGAAAGATATTGCCTACGCGTAAGTTCGGAGGGCTCGGGCCTCTAACCCACATAACGAAGGCAAACTTAGTAAATTTATTATAATTTATTGGAAAAAATCAACCTTTATAGATAACTTTATCTTTTTTAACTTAGTTTTAACAAACAAGGCCAGTTTGTGGATCACGTTTGCCAAAATATTTACTTTTTATTGTTGAGTTCGTAATTTTACTGCCGCTTGACCTGATTTATATTAAATTTTCACTTTACATAGTTACGTTGGTCCCGGCTGTCATTCGTGGATCTTTGACAGTCGTTACGGGTCGTCAGAAGCCCGAAAGTCTGACAACCAGTCTTACCAAGGGGTATCGTATTACCCAGTTACTGGGTTGTTGAGGTCAGATAGGCAGTCGCTCCATGTAAAAATACTGGTATTCAGCTGCATCCGGTTAGACTGGAAGCCGACCCCAACATAGTCGGGAAAAGGCTAGGCAGATTGATTGACAGTTACCACCTGCTGTTTGAGGGAGAGGATGTAAAGTTCACTCGCCCTCTATAGAAAAGGGAGGATCCCTCGACCAGACGGATGTTGTGTCTGGTGGGCAACAGTCCTACGATTGATGTCAGGACGTTGTATACATGCTACTCGCGCGGGAAACTCGGCTTGCGCGATGCAGGATTTTGAGTGACGTCAATAATAGTGGCGTAGTTCGCATGTGGGGATGTAGATGCCGCCACACACCTACACATTACTATTACTACCTAGCCTCGAATAATCCAAACAAGATAGCGCAACAAACGATGACTCTAAACAGAGAAGAAAGCTTTTTCGTGTATCCACTAATTACATTACACTAATAGACTACAATATAAGAGCGTCGTGTTTATACTATCGAGCCTAGTTTATAAATTTTTCGCGGTCTCATCGTCGGAAAGCCACACAAGAATTTATATTCCGCACTGCGACTCATAAATTTGAGTGAACGTCCTCTAGCGCCGCCGCGAGTTGTTCTATGTTCGCGCACATTGCAATTTATTACTGTTCAGCTTAAGATTTCACAACTAATAAATTGAATAAATACCGCTTTTATTTTCCCAAACCGACACTCACTAGTAGCGCGCCAACGCGTTTAATATGATAAAATATTCCCTCTGGGTACCATAAAAATAGGTAACATTCATACGACATAAACGGTCCGTTTCAATAAAAATGTTTCATATGAAATTCGTATAATATAGCGTAAGTATATAGAAATTTCTAATATTATAATATTATTATATGTAGTCGAAGTTACAAGCAGGTAACTATATTATATTTCATTCAATTCCTCACTGAACACGAAGGTGTACAAGTAATTTCGACGTATATATTGGAATTCAATTTGGGAGCGGAGTGAATATTTCCGTACACGGGCGCCGTCGATCTCGGCTGTCTATCACTTTCATATTGTTTGATAGAGTTTGACTCGCTTACCTTGGAACTGGCGTTTACGTACGCGGTAACGATCATTAGGCAACTTTCTGCAGATGCTACGACTCGTTGTCGACTGACATTCTTGGAATATTGATCAGACACCTACCTACTTGTGCTTCTATAAGTTGGTCGTTAAAGCGAGTGACATTAACATAAAATTGCTTAACGCCCACGCCGATGCAATGATCAAAATTTTCCCAGAACAAAAAAGTTCAAGAATCCTTGTGAATGAATTCTTCAAAGTCTTTAATTGAATGAATATTTATAAACCGTTACAGTAGATGCGTGGATGCCATTAAGTATTATTTTGCAGTTTTAACTGAAGCTCTATTGTCTCGGTTTTGCTAGAGTGAAATGTGATTTGGAACACGTACAAAATCAAGTTGACTAAATCGTGCCATCAAGGTTCCCAAAAACAGTATATCTTAATTAATTATACTTTCAGATGTAATTGGATCCATACATTTGTAATCCATGTATAAAGATGGGCATATCTACGTAATGAAAACAAAAGAATGCGAAATGAAATCCAATTAGGTACGTATGTATCCAATATAAGAATTCAAGAGCATTACAAAATTGGAAATTGAAAAAAAAAAAATTTCTTTCACACTAACTAACTTATTACTTCATATTTTATTCATGATTGAATATACCCACAAGCACAGGTAATAAACGTTTTAAGTTTTAATTTTAGTGGCTATTTGGCTAAAGCATGATACTTAACTTGGACAGACCTACCATCACCGCTTTACATCAGTATTATTTTAATATTACTTCAGTAGGTAGGAGAGAGATGAAGCTCTAACGTATAGCTCTATCTCTTTCCCCCACAAAGTATAATGCGCTGAATGAGAGAAACACTGAACCGGTCCAAGTGGCGGTGCTTAGTGCAAGTGCGGCGGGAGGCCTATGTCCAGCAGTGAACGTCTTTCAGCTGAAATGATTATGATGATGATGAAGCGGTGGTAGTAGCCCCCCAGCACTATACACTCATCTTGTATTGTTACGCATTTTCCAGACTACGTCTCATGGCTGAACTGTTAACTGCCTTATACAAAAGTATACCCTAAGCCAACTAAAGTGTCACGCTAAAACGGCTGAACGGATTTGATGATGGGTACATGGGTAGACCATGAGCTGGGTTAGAACATAACATACTTTTTATCTCAGTAGTACGTTTCCGTGGGATAATTTATTTTCCGACCCCCACGCGGGCGAAGCCGCGGGCTAAAGCTAGTTTCTAATACTCAAGCAACCATAATTATATCTATTTTGGGCATATTGAGAATTATATTATCCCGCCGTCTACCGCGTATACGTTTACATGGGATAGTTTATTTTCCGACCTCCACGCGGGCAAGCCGCGGGCAAAAGCAAGTTTCTAATACTCAAGCAACCATATATCTATTTTGGGCATATTGAGAATTATATTATCCCGCCGTCTACCGCGTAGATCTTCAAATCCGTTTTGACTGATTTCATTTAGATATTCATCCACTTCACACCCCATTCGCAGAACATGTTATTATTGTTATCGAAATACAATGATTAATTTCCATTCAAATAACAGATCACAATTATATCGACAGTATTCCGCCACATTGGCAGTACGCACCCTACCTTGCCGAACGAGGTAATAATCATCGCACTCGACAATCGTGCAAGTGACATCGCCGCGCCGCTTAAAGGCTCCCGTAGACAGGCGTGACGTGACGGTGCGACACGTCTCCGGTAGAACAATTTCCATGAAGTTTTCGTACAAATTGTTCCACCAGAGTCGCGTCGCGCCTGTCTGCGGGAACCTTAAACAGCGGGCACACCAGCAGACTTGACTTCGAGTCAAAACTGCAATAAAAGAACCGCATTCTTATAACTATATTACGGTAAATAGCTATATCCCTAGGGAAATAACTATATCACAACTTTAACCATCTTACTGCGACACACATTTATACAAAGTAGGCACGGTTGGCGCAGTGGCTGAGCGATGGACTGCTGCGCAACGTGTCGCGGGTTCGATCCCCGCACGGAACAAATATTTGTATGATCTGCAAGTAGTTGTTCCGGGTCTGGGTGTTAGTGTATGTGAGTTTCTATGTTTGTAAACGCACCCACGATACAGGAAGAAATTCTTAGTGTGGGGCAACGTTTTTAAAAAAAAAAAAAAAAAAAAACCTACCTACAAACAGTGAACTCAAACAGAAATCTCGAATTAAAGTTCACAATGTTGGACATGTTTACTTTGTTTGGAGGACATCTATAACTAAAGAAACTCGTCAGTAGGACATCTACACTAATATTATAAAGAGGAAAGATTTGTATTTTTGTGTGTAGGTTTGTCTACATCTACACTATAATAATAATAATAATAATATTATAAAGAGGAAAACTTTGTTTGTTTGGTTGTAATGAATAGGCTCAAAAACTACTGGACCGATTTTAAAAATTCTTTCACCATTCGAAAGCTACATTATCCACGAGTAACATAGGCTATATTTTATTTTGGAAAAAAATAGGGTTCCGTAAGATATTTGGGTTTTTCGGACACAAGGTGTAAAAAATCAACCAGAAAAGTTACTTATTTTGCGTACGCTGCCTAAACTATAAAAGACAGAACCATAAAATGTTCTAATTAATTGTAGATCTTATAAATACCTTCAAAAAAGTCCGCGACGCACTATACCTATCTATGTCGAGTGAGGCACAACAACTGTTTTTTATTTAAAAATCTTGAATTTTTTTTGGACTACATTTAAACGCGTTTATTTTACTCATGCTATTAATCCTTATCAAAATAAATTATTTCATCACTAAGTACAGTTTATGTAGATAATATTTGGTCTTTGAATGATTAAAATTGGACGTTTGGTTTTGAAGTTATGGCGAAATTAAAATATTACGATTTCTGCTGCACGGCCCGTTGCGAAGTGGGCGTCACCAAGGCGGGGGTGCGCGTGCGGGAGGGGAGTTTAGATCTATGAGTAAGGTATGCTCCCTACGCAGCGGTCGTGCGCGAAGTCTAATAATTTTCGTGCGATTTTTTTTAGATTTCGTTCTTAAAACTACACCTACGCAAAAGTTCTTCTCAGAGCTAAACAACAGTTCTTTTCTCCCAGGGCCAAACATTCAAATTAGTAGGAATTGATTTACGAAAAGAATGTTTTACGCATGGGCAAATTTACGTTGCCCTATCACGGGTCGGGGCTCCCGACCATCAGTATATTTTGTTACCTGAAAATAATTTAACGTCAAATGTTGTTTATAGAGAAGCTCTACAATAATCGCTTTAGTTATCTATACTAAAACAACGGGTTGCGCTCCGGGACTGCCGGCAGATGTGAAAACTTAGTATTAATTACATTTAAATATTTTCATCATTAACAACTTTAACATACACAGAAAGACAATCTGTGCAGCCTGCGGATAATGACTGCGTCGTCGATGTTACTGTCGGTGTCTGTGAATTGACCTGGGAATCATTTTGCTGACCGTGTCTTTCCTGGGTAGGCTTTTTGCAGCGGTAACCGACATCCACGCGGGCGGAGCCGCGGGCGACCGCTAGTAATGAATAAATTCAAAAACTACTGCGCCGATTTCAAAAATTCTTTCACCATTAGAAAGCTACATTCACCCTGAGTAACATAGGCTATAATTTATAAAGATTACACGCGGGCGAAGCCGCTGGCGGTAGCTAGTATTTTATAATAATATATGATCTTACCTTTTGAAGAATGAAAAGAAAGTCTCATACAAAATGTTATTGGGGCGGTTTTTTTTGGCTCATTACCTCATCAGATCGTGTCTGCACAAAACGATTTTATAATTTTGATACCTAATATTATATGATTCACACAATTCTGTGAAAAGTGGCTTTGATGCGATAAAGTGATAATACCTCCATTTAGATTTTTATAAAAAGGACCAGTTAGAAAAATACAAAATGGTTCCATTTTATTTGAGAAAGTTATGAAAATAATAGGGCACACAATTAGTACCTAAGTATCTATAATTGAATCTGAATATGGTAGGACAATCATTATTTTTCTGGATTTTCATGAAAGTCTGTGAAAGCGCGTTCGTTGGCATTCGCCAAGGTGACCTACAATTGACTGATAGGGATAGTCATCCAATTTATTCACACGTTATGAACAGTAATGGAAACGTGCCTTATCTTACCTTAAGTTCTAAAATGTAATCTTTGAAGTTAAGTTAAAGGATTTCAGGCTATTAAGTCCAAGTTTCAAGATTATACGAGTATGCACTTTCATACACGCGAGAGTTTATAAACAACGTAAAAACTGCAAAAATGTATAAAGACGTTCGAAAATGCTGATCCTCAGCCTAATTTAAATAAATGACTTTTGATTTTGATGCTGTTACCCACAACGTTAGGCTCTTATATACTGGCGCGATTCGCCGAGCGACGCGACGCCGCCGCCGCATTATTCGCCGTAAAGTTTTCTCAGAAATTGTTTTGTTAAAATTACCGTCACGCGGCGAATCGCGCCAGTATGTAAGAGCCTTAATGCTTAAAGCCGGTGCTAGACACAGTCACATACCTAATATTTGAACACTTGTTTGAACACTAGTGAGGTAATAAATGTGAGATCAAACTTCGATCAATTATCCAAACACCCGTGTCTCACATTGTGTTCAAACAAATCTTCAAATATTGTTGCTATGTCTGGCGCCGGTTTAAAAGCCAGTACCTAGCACTGGGCTGCAATTAGGGCGTCGACGATTCCCTTGATCACACCGACAGGCATTACTCATTATAGTAAGCATCAAAACAACTTGACTCCAAGTCAAACAATATTGAAAACTATGTTACCAATACGTAAACAGTATAATAAAATATACTTCGCAAGCCGTACCTAATAGTAAATTCTTAAACGCACGTAATTCTCTGCTCACGGCGATAGATGGCGCCATAACTCAGTGTGGACACAAACTACCGCCACAACGAGGCAAATCGAAAGCCATGCGATCATCATTTACACACGATTTAGATGTATTAGAGTGGTATGAACTATGTGGCGATATCAATTCGGTAAATTGTGAATGATTTGATAGGTGGGTAATCAAATTACATAATGCTGTTTAAGCATAATCAGCCTATAATAGGCTGCCTACGGCTGGGAAATTGACCTCTCTGTAAGAGGAAGCAGACCGTAATCCACCACGCGGGCCCAGTGCGGGTTAGTGGATGTCACATACTCACATGTCTTCTTGGTTCCAGCCCATGCCGGTTTCCTCGCGATGTTTCCCTTCAAAGTTTTGAGAGCAGCTAAGTTAAGCTGTTTGCCTTGGCTCTATATTTATAGAAAAATAAATTATGCCTAATTATCTTGGGGAGTCCAGCACTCAAAAGAAGTTATTTTCACATACCTTTGTTTCTCAATAATTATTATTCTTTAACTTGGGATTTTTCCTATTAAAATTATCAGGACGAACATGAATAATTCAATAGAATTGTTTGTAACAACAACGTTCTCAGAATATTAAATTGAAACAACAAAATAAATTACTAAACTAATAGACCAAAGAGAACTTTTAACAACTTCCATTAGATTAAAAGCATCTCCAAAATTATGGGATGGAAAAGTAACATCAAAATCAATTTGCTATCCAACAAAGAGATTTTAAAAATGGCGGCAATTTGAGACAAGAGTTTCAAGTTAAAGTAGGACACGCTATAAAAAATCGCCATGAATAAATTAAGTGAATTGCTAAAAGAAAAGGGGTTCAATTTAAAAGTGACTCTTTTTTTCTTTTTCACACACTTATCCGCTAGCATGTGCCAAGCAAAAGGATGTGTAGGGGTTAAAATATTGCACCTTTGCCAAACGCGCTACTAAATAACCACTCGGTTCACGATGAAGATACTTAGGTGGCATTTTTCTACCTTTTTGGGTAAATGTTTTTGCAATTAAGCCACAGAATTGTTGGTTTTTTTGTGATTCTTTAGATGAGGTCTGAAGGTAGACAGAAATAATAAAAATAACATTTAGTCAAACACGGTTAACAAAAAAATTGTAGTATAGTAATAGTGATGAGACGCTACTCATTTTTATATTATTTGTCCTTCACTAAAATAAAAAAGACCACGTCAGAAAAAATATCGTAATAATAAAAAACCTACTTGAAAGCTTATTAATATACTTTTTTTTTATTTCAACGACAGTACATACACACATAATATAAAACACGTCGCGACGCCAAACGATAGTTTTTCTTTATGACTTGTAGCACCATAAAAATTCAGCGAGCACAACAATCTGAGAATAGCTCATTACCATAGTCGGGACGTAGGGACGTAACATATTGTGTGTGCTGTCGCAACTGGCTGTTAAACATTACTAAAACAAAAGAACTTACAAAAACAAATCCTCGTCATAGTGACAGTGGCGCAACACTAATTAGGTCAAGCGCGAGCTTCACAAACTGCTCTCTAGGCCGGCTGCGCCCTCTTAATGAACTACTCTAACGAAACAAGTTTTTTTAGCACAATTGTATATAGCCGTCGTAGCTTTCATTAGGTGTTAAGTAACTTTATTGCAGTAAAGTAGAGGAGTGATAGGTTAAATTGGGTATTTTAGGGCTCAGAACCTTGAGAGTAAAAATTAAAAGTAGTTTAACTAAAAAAAAAAACTTCTGGGCGGGTTTAGCGGTGCTTTCTACAAGTCTGAAATTCGACTAAAGTACAGAATTTCTTTACCAAGTCTCCATTGTCGTCTTAGGAAATCTTCATCATTTAAGCCCGGAATTACCCACTGCTAGGTATAGGCGTCCCCTTTCTACTGCTGGACTTCCTGGTTCCATACGTGTGTGTTATGTTAGAAAATACTACGACTTAACTATTATTGGCGCTAGCATTATTGGAGCAGCATTGCTGTTTCTGTTTATGAAACGGTTTCATAATCTCTAGAACCGACAACGAATGGCAACCTCCTTGGTAAGAGCACCTATTATTCCAAACTATAAATAAATAATAATATAATCTATACAATCTAATATAATATATATAATATATTTTAATATTATAAAGCTGAAGAGTTTGTTTGTTTGTTTTTTTGTTTGTTTGAATGCGCTAATCTCAGGAACTACTGGTTGAAATTGAAAATATATTTTTGTGTTATATAGTCAATTTATCGAGGAAGGTTATAAGCTATATAACTTCACGCTACAACTAATAGGAGCGGAGCATAAATGAAAAATGTTACAAAAACGGGAAAAAATATTCCTTTTCGAGAGCTTCCGTTGCGTGCGCTGCGTAAACAGTTTAAGTTACGCAAATATCATGTATGATGAATTGTTCCTCTTTAAAAGTTCAAAAAAAAAATCCAGGACAGCATATGTCTATCTTTTAAGATTGACTCACTATAACCATTTTTATGGTAATCAAATTAGTTCGAAATTCATGCACTATTTGGGAAGGAGTTTTATCAACATAATATTATTTTCTTATTCAAATAAATAGTTTTAACATCAAGTGTATTTATTTAGCAATAAAGTACTTTTTAATTCATACGAATCGGACATAAAAAGTAATCACGAGTATAAAAAAATGTAATACGCGAACCGTTCGACGCCAGCGCCGCTACGCCGCGACGTTCCGTACTCTAGAGAGGAGAGGATGAGCGCACGGGTAGACCATGACCTGGAATAGGACATAGGATACGTTTTATCCCTATATTCCCACGGGATCGAGTACTACGCGGGTGAAACCGCGGGGCCCAGCTAGTATAATATACAACCTGTAACGGAATAAACGCAAGAGCTCATACACCCCAATTAGAATATTAAATTATAAGACTAAAATAATATCTGTAATTTAATTTAATTAAACGACACCTAGTTTTTTTTTACAAAATAGACTTCCTGACTAAACATGAAACATAGGATAGCTATGAGCGTATTACAAATTTGTTTATGCATTTGAATAGGCTTTATTCCTTTGAGATAAGGCTTAAATTTCCTTAAATAAAATATCTTATTACCTTGGTAAGACGCGGTGGTTCTAATTTCAGTTAAAGAAAATATTTTTTTCATGAAAAATTAACACATATAAATAATGATGGAAATCGATTCAGAAGCCGATTCTGAGCAAACTACTTTCAGGTCTTGCGCTTATTCTGTTACACGTTGTATACATGATATTATATACATTTAATAAAATAGGTCTTCAAGTATTTAAACTCAACTTTAAAGATTACAATACTTCCTAACTCCATACTTACATCTAAAGCAAATTGCACTCAATGTTTTTCTTACTTCCCCACTAAAGGGAAACACCCAGAACTTAACGTAAGCGGCTTATTATATCGGTCAGGGAGTGCTTATGTTATATCCTGTAGTTACAATAACCTTTGAAGCTTAACATGTTTGCAAGACTTATGAACCACTTACGTCCTTGATTTTCGATACTAAAATGTAGAAGGTTGCTAACTATTCAAAAGTACTAAAGAAAATTGTTATCGTTCTATCAATATTTAACAACTTCAAACTTTAATAGCCACCAAAAATAGCTGTCACTAATAATTCATGGAATAAAACCACTATCATTACGGTTACGTATTTGTTCTAACCAGCTGAAACAAGTCACTGTAATGGTTGTTTGTCTTGTTTACTGCTCTGTAGTAACACGAAAAGATTGAACATAGACTTGGTACCAATTACTATCGTTGATATTTCTACATTCAGAGCGATTCATTTTCTTTCCTTCTTACTTTTCTAGTGATAATGAGTATCGTAGATAAACAGACTCTACGTTAATGACAATCTAATTAGTGCCACGAACTAAATGAAGCCCCCGGTCTTTCACCGTACGCAGTACTTAATGTAGTCCACGTTAAATGACGCTCGTCTTAACCCCCAAGGACCTGCAATGTACATAGTAAACAAGTGTGGATACATACAAGCCCATTTTACTCGGTGTAATTCGGTTAGAATCTTTACTCTGAGGGCCTAACTCCACAAAATTATATTAATGTTTACTCCAAAATAAATTGGTATAATGTTTAACTTGAATGTTACCCTGAAAACGCTTGAAATTTAGTACATGGATATTAGCGACGCAAGCAAAAAGTGGTTTGGTCTGACCCTTTGAACTTTGGACGTGTAACCCTAAAAACTTTATGGTCCACAAATTACTTAGTCCTATTTAAAGATACCTACCTACGTGTCAAGCCAAAATCCGGACACAAAATTAATTTAAGTGTGTTTTACATTCAAAAACAATTTCATCTCCAAGTTGAAGCGTTATTCCCTGCTTCCACTTCATCCAGATCCCGGACAGATTCGAACAACTTTTCCATTAGTACTTTGGTCACAACTTCCCACTTAAAATTCTATCTTAATCGCGTACAAAATATCCTAGGTACTCCTTGGACTCCAGTTCTACCGTACAATATTTTATTATGCGGAAATTATTAACTTCCATCAAATCGTTTTGTTATTTTCTTTTCGCTTTTAATTTGTAGCTAAATGGATTTGAGGTATTACCATCAAAAACGTTGCAGACACCAGAAAAACAACTTTACATAAATATTTTCCGCACTTTTTCAAGAAACTCCTACTTTGTTTTCACGCTTAGAGGATGTTCCAACTTTCACGTGTTTTTATAAAGCTATTTTAATATTTAAGTAACTCCAAGCTGAACAATTTTCATTTTGAATTTTGGTCTGCACGCCTGCAACCTGGGAAGCTGTTCGTAGTAATATTTTATACAACAAAATAGTCAGAGTCGCTTGAAAGTTTTGATTGCTTCAGAATCTATAAAAAGTTTTGTATGTATGCTGATAAATTTAATAGCGATATAACATATAGAACCCAACCGCTTCGGGTTAAAATTACAACCCGTTAACTATAGACAATATTTGTGTACGCACCGATTGTAAATTTATTTACGAATCTTAGTTCTTTTTATCTGCTGGCCAGTAACTCGTGACCCGGCGGCGTGGGGTGCCAAGGGTGCCGCCACCGACTGCCATATATCAAGCGGTCCGCTTTTAATCTCGCAAGCCCTATTTATTCACATTTATTCTAAAGATATTTTCCCACCGGAATTTCCCCCTTGGAATTGGTAACATTTCCCGCGTTTAGCTGATTTGTACCGTTGCTGTTATTGTGGTTTATTTTACAGGAACAAAAAGGGACTGAAATATTTAGAGTTTGTCAAAAGATGGTTATGATAAATTATGGCGACCCGCTATCACAGCCGGGCGCATCTTAAATAATACGCTTTTTGTTTCCTTGAATATTCAAATCGCAATTTTGTTTATTTTTTGTCGTAGACGCTTTAATACAAGAATACCTACAAGTAAGTAATTCAAATGTGTTAGTGTTAGATAAACTACATATAACAGCCTTTTAATTATTTCTATCTATTTTTCTATTCCTATATTATATTCCTATCTATATATGTTTTTCATGTTCTTCGTAGTTTTATTGTCGCAGATAGTCCTGAACTCTTGAAATCTAGTCGCTTTTTCTAACAACTAGGTTATACCTATACTTTTTTGTTCCTTGTCATTCCACTTATAATTTATAGTTTTAAGAACGTTTTTTCGATATAGAATTTTAGTTAAAAGGCGTTGTCTGAAGAAAAACTCATATAAAATCTATCCATTGAATAGCAAGTTTCGGATGTTTATAACACAAAGAAAAATATATCGCAGTAATATGTCCCTTGAAATAAATCTCTAGAGACGTTTTTATTGTAATTTATTCCCTCAAATCGAACACAATTCATCTACAGAGGCTAACAATAGTAAAAGCGGTGCCAATTTTCCAACACGAACCTGAACAAAAGAGTACCCCAACGAGAGATTTATCACAAGCAAAGCAACAACGGGAAAGTTTCCTGCAAACGACGACAACAACTGTTACTGCGCCTGTTACGGTTTTGACACTGCCACTTTGATCCAGAATGCAAAAAATCTTTTATACGCAGTCGATTTCCGTGTGGGGTCAGCTTTGTGCGAGTAGCTTCGCAGCAGCATTATATAGTGCTCTGTGTTCGCTAGCTATGCGTTGTAACTAAACGTAGCACTAAGCTGCACTTACCTCGTCTCCCATCTATGTCAAGTGCGCCACACAGTGGGAGCTGCGTTCACAGCGCCACATCGATGCTAGCTGCAGCTCGGCAACAAAGAGACAGTAAAACGTGTAATTTCATGCGGATAAGAACTTCTCTCACAAATGTATGTAGAATTCTGAACTTACTTTACTTATATTGAAGACGGCGAGTGTTCCTCTCTGATTTTATAAGGATTTTGTGTAGTAACAGCAGTTACTTGTGAATGAAATTGTAGAATTTTCACTTTAATTTAAAAAATAAAACAAAACGAACTTCAGGTGAATTCAGATGGTGTTATTTGAATTCTTCACAAACATTGCACTTAATTAACCGAAATTGCATGCATAGGTGAAATGATATGTTTACAAATAATCTTAAATACTGGTACGTTGTAAACTGTGGATATAATAAGTCGCTAAATTAAACAAACAAAATTAATATTATTGAAATAGCTTTGTCAAAACTTGCAAATCAACGAGTATTGCGTGTGAAATTTTAAATATTTAGAAACGTACTAACAAAATTCACTATTTAATCTGAGTTATAAATTGGCTTTTATCGCATAATAAAACCAATGGTTGGTATTGTTTATTTGTGGAATAAAGCGCTACCCTGGTTCAGTGCATCGTAAACTTGAATTGGATAACTTTTTCGCACCCAACAATGTTTGCGAGAGGTTTCAACAGCTGTTATTTAAAATTTCAGCTGTTTACACACGAAAAAACATTGAAGGGTTATTGTTAATGGGAAAAATAAAGTTTTGGATGTTGTTATATTTAAAACCTATATTTTTTACTTCACAGCGGCTAAATAAAAGACTATCTGACTTCTGCAGATAACTTGTCAGTACTAAAAAAAGAAATACCTACTGTCATTGGTCATTTCACTCGGGTTTTCTTTTAGGTACTTTCAGGTTATTTTTCATGTAAGTATTTTTGTAAAACTGTAATTACACAAGTTCACTGTCCGACCGTGATTCCATTTTTATAATAACGGTCGTAATAAATCATAGAATACACATATTGGATATTGGTGTTCACTAAAACATCCATACCCCATGACTACGTTACCTAATCCGTATAATTAACAAATATATTTATTTATAATAACGATCATAACCCACGAATTCGAAAACCACTTAATATTTTCCAAATACAGGGTCAAATTAAATTAGTTAGTGAAACTCCGGAGACATAATGAGTTTCGATATCTAAACATAATTTTTTGATATTGAAACCCATCGCATCTGTCAAGTATCGCCAACTAATTCAAAAAAAAAATAATAACATCAAAAAAATCATATAAAATGTTTCGCTAACTAATTTTATTTGACCCTGTTTATCTGGACTAACAAAAACACTTGTTCACAATCAAATGTTCCATAAATCCATTGGAGTATACTGACACGCTTTTTTATATGTGGGCATAGTATTGAATGATAAGTGTATTCAGCAGCAAGGCAGGAGCCGCCATTCTTCCAAGCAATTAATTTTCACGAAGCATTTGATAATACTTATGTGTACAGTTGTATTTATGTTCTGTATGTTCATAGCTACCGTGTTTTTCTTCATTTCTTGTCCCACTTTTTGAACAGATTTGGTTATATTGTTACACGAAGATATTGAAAACATGCTATAAATTGTGCGAGCACCGCTATACGTTATAGTTGAAAATTGTTGGGTAATATATCTTAGTGTTTCTAGAAGTTTTCCTTTATTTATTACTCATTCTCTGAGTACTGAGTACATAGTAATATTTCGGAAAATCTTGTTTGAGGGCAACGTGTGTTGATCGTTTATTAATGAAATTAACATATCTATGAAGTTGGAAATTAGTCAAAGTGACTAAGCTCTAGTTTAGCATACAAATCAAGCATACCATTTTCTAAGGTTTAGGTAAATAATAAATTAATTCCTAGGCACACATTAGGCCACCAGCCCACCAAATAAACAACCGAACTTAAAGATG
Source organism: Lithophane socia (assembly GCA_947522985.1). Lineage (NCBI taxonomy): Eukaryota > Metazoa > Arthropoda > Insecta > Lepidoptera > Noctuidae > Lithophane > Lithophane socia. Next base: position 9,209,504 of record OX383267.1, read on the forward strand.
TCTGCCTTCACAAAGTAGTCGGGTTTCTTCTGAAAAATATTCAGGATTTTAACAAGACTGGCGTAGGCATAATATTTTATTATTATTTTGTATAATGAAATCTGAAGAATATTATCAAGTAAATGGAAGCCAATTTCTTGATAGTATTCTTCAGATTTCATTTTCTAGTAAATAGTAATAATATTCTTCAAACTGTTTTAAATTTTCTGTAGTAATAATATTCTTATAAAAAGCAATCCTTATGAATTCACAACAAAAAAGCCAATTAAAAAAATCAATATTGACGTTAAAACAAACCTAATCATTGTAATGTTTATCAAAATGAGCAATTACGTTAACTAATTAGATCCACACACTCAACAACAAGTGTTTATTTTTAATTAAAACATCCATTATGAAGTCCGTCGTTAACAAATAAATGAAGATTGATGTAATGTCGCACCCTCTTTGTTTTGTTCAATTTCAAATTCAGGGGTACAAAGAACGGGCTCTCGACTTTTATTGGCCCGTCTATAGAGGTACACACACGCGGATGTGTGTGCCACGTAGTAGTTCTATAGCTAGCACTACCCTCCCTCTCGACAATTGAACACGTTCTTACGGTAGAGTAGGTACTGTGCTTGCTTGTTGGATGAAAGAATCAATAGCTAACCGTATTATTGTGAGGATTTATAATGAAAGAGCCACTGGAAATATATTATTGAATAGCAGCGTGGGTTACTAAACAGTACAGGTATCGGACGTAAATTGGATCTGGTTCGTGTTAAGTAACACGTCATTATAGTTGTAATCAGTTATTTTGAGCTTGATCTTGTCAGATTAAAAGTCGAGAACAAAGTTAGGGTATTAAAAATAATAATAGCACCTTTAATATTTCATATTTCCTACTACTAAACATGTTCACTATCTCCAGTTATACAAATTATCCAGATATTAATATTCCTATTCTCAGATACTGAATACCACCAGACCATGTAGAACTGAAAATATTGCCACAGATACTAAGAAATGACATGACTTTCATAATAGCAATGGTACTACACATGAGTATATAAGCCGTTTTATAATACTACTACACAAAAGCAAATATGAAGGAAGGCCACATATAAATGTTCCAGAGAGAACGCATTCGTCGGTTCCCTGTATCCGGTCTTCGGAAATAGCTCCCAAGCGTGCGTTTCATTATTTCCTTTTTATATTTATCTTCGAGTATAACCGTAGACATGTTGTGTGTATATAAAATTTGGGAAGTTTAAATCATCTTAATAGCGAGTCAAGTTTTTCTTTCCTTTCTTGGAAAAAGCGTACACAATTCTGCTGATAAATATACTTATGCCGACTTCATGTTCTCACACACTATTGTCTATATTTCTTTCTCATTTCTCCTGTCGCAGATCTGCTGGAAGAATTAAAAAAAAAAATAAGCATTACCTTTGTACTCATATTTATATTATGTCGTATCTCTATGTATTTTACTGTGTGTGCATATATAATAAAATAAATAAATAAGCAAGCAGCGGCTTATATACGCATTGTTAAGCCAAAGTAATTAGGTACATGTCAGTAGGTCAGTCACAATATTATAAATGTGTCTTCGTTCGTCAGTCTGTCATCATATTAATTACACATGAGCACCGCAATGGCAGTTATAATGAACACTATATTACCATAATCAACATCGCTATGCGTTTAGATTAAGTTGAAGTGACGACTATCTAGTACTTTTGACCAATAAGTAGACTTGTACCAGGCCTATCACCAATTCACCAATGGTTCGTGGGTCTATAATTTTTTTATTTCGTCCATTCTCTAGTAAAGTAATTAGATTGGCTATTGTTAATTCGCTCAATCAATCGCAATGTGAAACAGAAACTTGTCAGCTGATTTACTAATCGGAAGCTTGATTGGGTTTAATCGATTCAGCTCCATTGCGAGGCAATAATACCCAGTAAATACGACCTAATGTTTATCCGTCTACGTAAGGTGTATAGTTTACTGTATAACTTATCTTAAACAGCGCGCGAGTAGCTTGAAACTTCTTCGACTGTGCATTTACGATCATTCCACATCAGAAGCAACTTAGCAATTGTACGTCATTATTTATTATTTTGAATAAAGTGCAGTTTAATAAAATTAAGTTTTAGAACACGGTTTGTTTGATTGTTAATTAATTATGAAAACATTTTATAGGTTCTACTTATGCGGTAAGCTGACTTCAAGGCATTTTTCATTTCAAGTAATTGCTTCAAACACGTTACAGGCATATTATTCCATCACCTACCTGAAAAATGTTCAGCAGGGATATATACCTAACGAAAAATATACAGACATTCTAAAATGCTTGTTAGAGGACTATGTAACGTACGAATACGTTGATAACTTCGTTGAAAAGCAAGCGTGTCATTTAAAATAAGTTACAAACAGCCTTGTTATCCTCAGAACTAAAGTTAGCTTCACATACTACAAGACGTCTGATACCAAGCCGTAAATTAAGTAGTAAAGTATCGTATCTAACTTAACATATACTTTTAAACTACAAGCAGTTATTTCGACTTTCCAGACAAAATAATTCCGCTTAAAATATTTACGAGGCAAGCTCCATTTTGCACCAAGTCTGTACTTTGCAGACTTCTGTAAATCCCTTTGTGTACCATCTTTAGCTTCAGCAAATTTTTGAATGTATCTTCCTAGAAGTTATTAGTTATGTATTGAGTAGTTCATTAAAATACGCAGAATAATAATACATAAAGTATATAGGTTAAGTATTGATATTCATAAAGGTCAGGTGCGTAGTACTCGCAATCGGCTTAAGCCAAACGAGGCAAAAGGAGTATGTGAGGATCGTAGCAGGTGGCGTCCTTTAGTTTCTGCCTACTCCCATGGGAAGAAGGCGTGAGTTTATGTATGTATACAAACTTAGGTAATTATTTTAATGATACTCAATTCATACTAAGTAGATAATTTTTTAGTTACAATAAACTTGTTGAAAAGATCGTATGTACAAACAGTGCGTAACCTACACATTACTCAACGTTTCATAAAACCTAAAAGTAAAGAAAAATGAATACTCACGTCTACCGGTAACATCACCCGATGTACGTAGATATATCATCGAACCCTTACAATTCCATTGTAACCCGTTTCATTCTATCCTAAGGGAACAGAGTTTTCATCTCCTAAAAGGACGCTAATTTTCCGACGGGACGGTTCGCCATAGTGCGGGCTGGCTTCGCTAACGCTCACAATGAAGAAATACTATACCTAACTACCGAGAAAAACTTTATGTTGGGACTTCATTAATTTTATTCGCATCGATCTCAATTTTTCTCAGAAATGTAGCGCAGTTAAAGTAAGGCTCTCATTTTAGTAACGCGAAAAGAGGAAGTAATAAAATAAAATACGTGACTATTGCATCTAGATTTAAAATAATAAAACGAACATGATTCAATGTAAGAATTTACTGCATAAATAATAAAATCCAACGCTGTTTCGTTAACAGTTTCTGTATAAAAACGTTGGAACCGTAGTAATTGGGAAAAATATTCGAAAATATTTTCGGAACAACATCGCCAATTCGCTGATCCATTAATTGGCTCGAAATAAAAGTATCATTCCGCTTTAGCTGGCACGCAAGTCGTAGCTTTACAGGCGGACTAAGCGCTAGTGAAGTGCGGTAAGAGCGAGCCTTCATCAATCTTCTGTAATTAGCTAGTGACGTTCTCGCCTAACACTAATGACGAGAAGGGCGTTTACTCGCGACCGCCACGCCTCGCCACATAAATTACTACATCCACCGTCAAGAGCTCACTCAAAACACCTCAAGTGTTTAGTGAAATGTGCTGTTAGTGAAAAATGACGTGGAAGCGGTTTTTAAACGATGTATGAGTGGCTTTATCTTCATTTAGATATAGGGAAGTACACTTTATACCACTAATTATGAGGGTTAGTAGTTGAATGATATCAGCAATCTGCTTACTTAGCATTGTGATGTTTACATCATCCTCTGTTTTACGGAGGTATATTCTTCCTTGTTTAAAAAAAACGATTGTACCTGTTTTTTCAGTTTTAGTAAAATACGTCGTCCTTATCATTAAAAGTATTATTCAGTTATAAACCTTAATTACAATACACAAGCTAACACAAAAATATTACAAGTATATATTAAAACTTAAAAAAAAGGAGAAGACCTCATTTGGGCATCAGAGAATTCGTCCGTTTTCGTTATATTATGTATCCTTACTCATATAGTTAGAAGAACCTTGCAAGAACCCGACTCATTACTTATCGTTTATTTTAAAGAACCATAAAAAAATTCACCACCTCGAAGGTAACTAAAAGCTAGCCTCTTTGTGCTCACTACAACTTCATAAACGACGCATAATTTATCACAGAAGTGACTGTAGCAGCTCCATCGGGTATCTACCTCCATCGTTTCTTTGATAACTCTACTGAAATTCAAATTCCCCTTAAATTTACCCCGTATGCAACATTATTATTCCTGCAATACGTTTAATGATCGTAAATTTCCTTAATGAACAAGTCGTGCAATTAATAATTCAGTACCCTTCTGAACTAAAATACATGATTAACCTAATTTGCAGCAGTATACCGAATTCTAACGCCACTAATGAGAACGTTGCTAAGTAGATTGCATTTAGTTTTGAGGATGGAATATTGTATGTTATGATGACTTAATTATCCTACCAAGCAATTTTCGAGAAGACGAGTATTTATTTAAACTTTTCGCACTCAAAAAGAGGTACAAAGGCGGATTTAATGCCTTAGGCATGCTACCAGTCAACCAAGGTTGGTGAAGAGATTAGATGCCAGGTGATATGACTGAGCGGTTTTTTTTTTTTTTAATTAAAATTATTTCATAATGCATTGTTTGTTGTAAGTATTGTTTGTTAATTAACTTGAATCGTTTTCAAATGTTTTTACGTAGAACATAAGAATGTGTGTTGTCTTGAAATTGGAATAGCTGAAACGCAGGTGACGAAGCACAGCACAGTACAGATTTTGCAGGATAGGGCAGGCGAGGCAGACTTAGGCCGCGAGCGCATGCTGCGTTGTTCATGCATTACAAAATCTGCTCTGCCCTGCGCTGCGTAGACCTGCGTCACCGCTGCGTCTCAGCATACGCTTGTATCTTTTTAATTGCCTGTAATTTGAATCTTCTATAAGATCCAAATAAACAAAAATAAAGCTCCATAAAAAGCAGGCATTTTCAGGCTTTACTCTTTACTTGGAAGAATCTAGATTTTTCTGCGTACAAACACAAATAAATTTGAATTAAGTTCAGTTTGCTGCAAAAGATAAAGTACTTCACTATATTTTAATGTTAGAAACTGAAGATTGACTGTCTTCGCTTAAACTAATTTTTTCAACAGCTAAGGTTATTTTTAGAGTTACGGCATTACAAAGCCTCCGCTGCTCGTCCGTCTGTCTGTCAGCGGGCTGTATCTCATGAAACGTAATAGGCAGACAGTTGAAATTTTCACGGATTGTGTATTTCTATTGCCGCTATAACAACAAATAATAAAAAAATCAAGTAATAAAAACTAAAACCCAACTACGACTTAAAAGGTATAAACAAGACACCACAGCCAGACAAATTAAAAATCCGGAGTCACACGTGTTAGGGCATAAATCGAACAGATTACGTGTGAATCCGGATTTTTAATTTGTCTGTCTGTGGTGTCTTGTTTATACCTTTTAAGTCGTAGTTGGGTTTTAGTTTTTATTACTTGATTTTTTTTTAATTCTTTTGGGTTTATAATATATATTTTTTTGAAATGTGCTCATTAAGCCCTTTCATTTGATACCCAACATGGTACGACTAAACCATATTTTTTTTTAAGTTCCTCACTTTATGTCCTCTAGAGGGCGCCATTTTTAATTTAATGTGACTTCACATGCACCATTCACCAGCGGACAATCACGACGCTTCTAACGATACCTCATTTGTCAAATTGTGATAAGTGGTTTGGAAGATAGGAGGGAACAGATGAACATACATACATACATACATACATACATACATACATACATACCGGTCAAAATCATAACCCTCCTTTTTTCTTCGCCGTAGTCGGGTAAAATTAAAATAATGTTAAAAATTAAAGGGGGTCACCATTATAACAAACGTGTTTTTTTTTGGTTTTTTTGCGAAATATTATACTGTGGTACGGAACCTTTCGTGTGCAAGTCCGACTCGCAATTGGCTGGTTTTTTAAATTACAATCCTTTTCACCTTTTCATCGCTGAGTAATTTGACAGTTCTGACAAGGCTGACATTCTGAAAGAATTACTTTTACTTATAATGAATAAAGTCCTAAAAGAAATATCCTATTATTAAAATATTTAAATCGCTCATTTAATTATTTAAACTAGCTTTTGCCCGCGGCGCCGCCTGCATGGATGTCGGAAAATATCCTACAGGTTCGGAAATTATCCTACTACCTGGATTAAAAGTACCCTGTGTTAATCCAGGTTTATTCAGCCTTTCTTGCGCCAATCCGAAATATATCCAGACCTTTTTTTTCAAAAATATTCAATGTACCGTTTTGATAGATATTGAACATACATTTCATATGTATGTACCTAGTTACGTAGATACTTATGTAACATTTTCATACTGCAGCCTGAATTCAGACTTTCAGCCATTTTGTCTTTAGGACAGTGGGTCACGGTGTCATCTGAGCATAAAGAAAAAAAACAAAAAAAAACCGTTTCTACAGTTCATATAAAGAGCTGCTTGAGTAGGAACATAAACTCTTACATGAACTAACGACACGCAAAGTATTTTTTTTAGATCTTGTAGAACCGCGGGCAATGTTGTTTGACCACGTTTCACCCTTATCATCATCATCTGCCTAGCCTTTTCCCAACTATGTTGGGGTCGGCTTCCAGTCTAACCGGATGCAGCTGAATACCACACACAGCTGGTATTTTACATGAAGCGACTGCCTATCTGACCTCCACAACCCAGTAACTGGGTAATACGATACCCCTTAGTAAGACTGATTGTCAGACTTTCGGGCTTCTGACGACCCGTAACAACTGTCAAACATCCACAAATGACAGCCGGGACCAACGGCTTAACGTGCTTTCCGAGGCACGGAGGAGTCTCGGCATGTAAAGATGGTCACCCATCCACGGACCAACCCTGGCAAGCGTAGCTTAACCTGATGGATCGACCCATGCGGCTGTTATTACGTAGCCACGAGCTCGCTCGTCACTTTTCACCCTATACTCTTACTAATAAGGTTGACAATTGGCCGACCGACCAATTGGTGTCTGCGATGGTGCCTACGGATAAAGCGTTTTTGGTCTTATACTGGTCGTAAAACGCCTAATCTGGACAAGATCGAAACTATAAGAGAGTCAATAGACTGAAAGAATCAGAAAATAAAAAAATATCTATGGGTAAACAGACTTTGTATTATTTAAAAGGAAACCGCATTAGAAAAAACATTCCTGATTCCTCGAAAAAAAAAACCACTATCCTCGACTCCTCGGTCCTCATTAATATTGTTGAACTAAATAAATAAGCGAAACGTAAAACCTGCATTTAACATAGCGAAACGAAAGTCACGATATTATCAGATTGAAGCAATCAATCTTCATTAATCAGAAACATTGGCGTTAACTTCTAATGACTAGTAATTAAGGAAAGGCTGGAAGAGTTTCTGTACCATTTGAATTTCTATACTATTCTAGGAATAAATAAGATCTAATTTAGATTCTAATTTAATTTACATAGATTTCTTTAGCGTTCCCGGCACATAACATGATGAGCTGTGTTTTTAGCATTCCGCGGTCGATTTCCGTTTTATCAAATCAATCCACTCTGACTTTTCCCAACTATGTTAGATTCGGCTTCCTGTCTAACCGGATGGAGCTGAATACCAGTATTTTAAATGGGTGACCTCCATAACCCCGTTACTGGGTAACACTGGTTGGCAAGACTGGTTGTAACACTTTTAGATTTCTGATTAACTGACTATCAAAGATCTAAACGATTAGCAGCCGGGACCAACAGCTTAACGTGCTTTCCGCGGTACGGAAAGGCCTCGATATTTAGGGATCTCGCGCGCTAGACGGCCACGACCATGACCACGACCATTGGTCGCAGCGAACAGGTTAAATATAGGAATCGATACGAAGCGAATAGTCGCGCGACGGTTAACTAGCCGCAGACCATACAATATCACTAGACGGCCACGATTGGCCGGAGTCGTGGCCGTCTAGTCCGCGAGATCCCTTAATCACGATCACGAACTGACCGCGGCATGCGTACCCGTCGATCGTCACATGCGGCTATTGTTATTATTAAGCCACGAACCCCTCCTTGTTCCTTGACCTTTTATGTGTACCTAGGTATAGATTAAAATGAAGCTTTGGCTGGTACGAGAGAGAGGCAACGAGGTTATCACATTAATAAGCACAGCGGTTAATATAATGATATATAAAGGTCTAAAAATATCAAAATAAAAAAATACGCTAACGCAATTATCGAACAAAATAAATAACGTAAAAATATTAGTAGTAGTACCTTGATAATATTCGTTTACTGACCAAACTCCATCTCATATCTATTCATACATAGTATATACCAAATCCACTTTTCGTGTCTGTCTGTGTGACCACTTAGTTCTTCTGAACTAGGAACACTTGGTCGCATGAGTAGCATAAGTCAGAAACAACTTGATATGATAACACCAAACATCAAAACCTAATTTCCCAGCAAATTGCATCCAAATCAAGCATTCAAAGGCGATTTGGCACAACCTATCGTGACGATAGCAATCATCAAGCCGGGCAAGTACCCGTGTCGTTCAAATGGACGCCGAATTTAGGGTCCCTTTGAAGTTCTCTTCGAACATTCCGGAATACGTAAAACTGTCGCTCCAAAGCAAGCAAGTCTCCTCCATGTTGTTGTTCATTGTGTCATACTGTAGCTTCGTCAAAGAGCTATACGACATTACTTAGAGATTGCGTACGATAGGATTTAACAATATAAAATGTCAGCAGATAAGTTGCTGGATTCATATCTCAGTTAATACAATTACATGTAGGTAAGTAAGCATCACAAATGTGTTTTTATGTAATCACCAGTATCCAAACGAATTCATTTTCTAATGGCGCAATTACATTTAGTCGTTCTCCCGAATTCGATTGCCGATGGAATTCGGGCAAATGACCAAGTGTAAATGAACGGGTTCGAGTACGCCCGTCTTCGGACAATCTAGACCAGTTTCTTCGTTTCCGTTACCGGAATTTGGATACCCAACGTCTATTCCAGTGAGATGCATACCACTGTAATTAATGCATCGGGTGCCAGAATTCGAGTAAAGTCTTTCGAGCACCCGAATACGGGCTAACGACCAAGTGTAATTGTGCCTTTAGTAACGTGTTCAATTATTCTTTATATACAGCTAATTTATTTACTTTGTTATACTAAGTTACATCAACTTCAATGAACAATTTCTTTTGTAGTGAAAATCAAACATGACTGGCAACAGCGGGTCACGTCTGATAAAACTTTTATACCTGCAACAGTAACACAGGGAAGTATTTTTTTTACATTCTGCATTTAATTTTTTGTGAAGCCAAGAAATAAAAATAACTTAAACTGTCGGGTTTCCAAGCTTTACAAACTTTGTTTTAGACTACAAATTATCAAACAAAAAAGACAATTATACCTGCCAGTTCTTTCCTTTGAAGTATTTTAAATATCTTAAGTAAGAAAACTTTACACGAAACTCGGTTAAAAAAGATTATCTTTAAACACAATTTATAACTTTTATTTCTATAAACAGAAACGTATCATGAAAAATATGTGTTTGTGTACCTCCGCGAGCAAGATCGCATTCCTCCGAGGAAGGGACTGCCACAAAGAATCCTCGCATTCTCCACTTACAACTGTAACAATACAAACGTTCCATTCATTTTTCACTCCCTATTTGTCAAAACCAACTATATCTTTGTAACTGTAGGAAAATCCCATTGTTGTCTAAATTCTGACAAAAAAAACATGAGCGAAAATGATGCTTTATAATTTTAAAAAAAACTATAACTATTCTACTTACGCAAATTATTACATAATCGTAACATTATTAACCACTGGTGAACCGTCTAATAAAATGTCTGTTAATATTGTCATTATCTCCGTTCACGTTAAACATATTATAATCATAAAAAATATTTGTTTTCAGCACGCAAAAAGGATGGACATATCCCTTTGCATCACTTTATCGTGTTACCACGAAAAGAGTAAAGCGTTACCAGCCCTGTTTGGGTAATCGTGGACCACAGTTCTATAGTGAGTCTAAATTATTTTTCAATCGTTAGACCCTATTTGTCTATCATTGAAGTTAATAAATTCGTCCGACTTGTGTGTTCTCAAGATTTTCGGAATCGGCTTTTAGTCTAATCACATGCAGCTGCAAATCAATGCATAAAGCGACTGTCGTCTAACTAAATAACTAAAAAAGGAAATAGTGCAGTAGGTATTTTGAGGTTTGAACCAGTTGTCAGATTTTCCGGCTTTTTTTTTTTGAGGGTGGGCAATCATCCAATGACTTCTCCCGCTCTGGGCGGAGAGGAAGGGCGTGTCAGACTTTTACTGACTAAAACCCACCCGTGTTCCTTCAGTTGCCTGTTGCCAAGGTCCCGGTATCCCTTTCGGACTAACCCGCAACCCTGGCAGAGATTTTCCGGCTTGACTGCCCATAACGACAACTGTGAAACTGAATTTTAGAAGAAAAATACAGTGATAAGATAACCTACATCTGACCGTGACAAAGCAGCAATCGATCGACCCGCATACATGGTTGTTATTTACCCGAGAGATCCACATCGAAGTTGTAGAATTATCCCGCGCACAACGTTATAAACTCAGTAGTTTCCTTGTCTTAATTCATACTAGATACATACAAAGCTTCGCTCCAAAGTTGATCTGTGTAAAGGCTCAACACGTTTCAGGAAAGCACTCGACCGACTTTTTGAACTACTTCGCGCAACTACAAAGTACCTTTGTACGATGCATGAACGAGGGTAAATTTTTCGTGTCACTACCCAATCATTTACACTTTATCGTTGATTCGATGGTAAAATATTATTTACCTACAGATGCTTCAAGATATATGTTAATTTGGCAACATTTATAGGTTCGTTAGTATATTATTAAAATTGGGATAATGATCGAGTGATTTTCAGATTGGTGACAGTTGGTAGTCCAATGAGTTGGGTACCTTAATTAAGGCCACTTGTACAAATGCTCAACTCTAGACACGTTACTGGCATCATCCTGCACCATCCTTATTCATATTTTATTACTATCACTAGCTTTGCCCTCGTGGATGTCGAAAAATATCCCACGGGAACGTACTACAGGGATTTATACTATATGTGTGTAAAATTTCATCCAAATCTGTTCAGCTGTTTTTGAGCTAATCCGGAACATTGACATCCAGATAAACAGACATAAATTCTAACAACTATATTTTTGGCATCAGACTCGTTCCCAGACCTCGTAGCAATTATTTTTTATAATATTCAATGTACAGTTGCGAATTCGTTACTATTTTATTAAATTTATAGAAGATAATACATACCTTCATTTCGTCCTGCTTTTCGCTGTGGATCATGTACTTCGCCGAGAGATGCATGTCTTGAGGCAAGCCTAGTTTTATTTTGTTTAGTACTAGACGCCGTAGAATCTTACCTATAGTTACGTGATACTTTATATGTAATGGCCCTAACTTAGCCCCCTGGTTGGTCGTTAAACTGAAACAAATTCTTGTATACGAGTTAGAGTGGAATAGTAAAAGGCGGCGATGATGCTTGTCGCACACTTCACTAGTGGATCCCTAGGGTTTAAATGCGAGAGGCAAACAATAAACATACTTTAGTCAATCAACTATCGACACAAAATTACGAGCAAAAGCTGGTGATAAAGAGTTCAGTTGCAACATTGTATTCTCTGTAAGTGACTGTGGAGGCATCTACATTGAAACATGCGAACTACGCATCAAAGACCTGACGTCACACAAAATCTTGCATCGCGCAATTAGAGTTTACCGCGCGATCAGCATATATACAAGATCCCGACACCAATCATTGGGCAGTTGCCCGCCATACACGACACCCGTCTGGTCGGAGGATCAATGATGAGTGAACTTTATACCCTGTTCCTCATACCTTTAAAGTGACAATAAAGATATATGTTCGTCGAGAACTACAGCAGTTGTAAGAAAACTGACTCTTGACCGCTGATATGGTGTGGTGAACAAGCATTCGCGTGTTCGCTGACAGATAGCAATCGGGGGCCGCTGCACGCGTTGTTTCTAATTAATGGCGAAGTATCGCGTGAAAACGACCCATTTGTCTCACCCACCGTCGGATGTTCACAGAAGAATTGTAAGCGATACAAATACCTTAAATGTCTTCAAACACTTACCTCGCCGTACTGCTGAAATTTCCACCACAATCTGCAATTATAATAAACGATATCTAGATCGCAAATACACTATTTAAATCCGTTTTAAGTTGAATTATGGACGCTGAAACAATGTTACGTAAACGTGTTTGGGATTTCCAACGGACTTGGCACACCTGAAATGAGAATACATCGATAATTACTCAAAGCTTTATTAAAAGAGCAAGGCTGATTTATTGTGATTAATTGTACGCCGTTACGATTTTTTAATTAAGGACTGATGGCTCATTTCTCAGTGAAAATAAAGGCTTGTTAAGTAATTAACGTATGTCTCTCAATTCTGTAATTCTTTTACTTAATTAACACGAGACATCAACATCAAAAGAGGTCTGATGTATTTATTTGGTCATACAATATTCGAGTGCCGTATATCTTAAACAAAAAAAAACAAACAACAACCTCTGCAACCTTATATAACCACTCGATATTCATTATTAAACTAGTGCTAATAAACTTTCATTTTACTGCATCGAAACTGCGATTGTGTCAGTAAACAAGCGATCACTGTTTGTTTTATCGACCGTTCTAATCAGTATTAATCGACTGCCATATTTTTATTTAAGGAGGTTTTATTGCTCAGTCGTAATCACATTAGCAGACACATTTTACTATTTCATACTACAATCTATTGTGACCGAATACTGAAATGTTATCGTACTTCGTTATGTTTTGAAAGTAAAAAACATTGAGAATCATAAATAATATAAATGTAGAGTACATTGGTATCCACGATCTCTCAAATACACTCATCCTCTTTTATGTGATTTGAAACAATATAAAATAATTTTTCTCATACGTAACAATATAATAAAGCTTCGCAAACCTCATAAAAGTACATTTATGTTCATATAAACATAGATAGGTATTCCTCATTCTAGTAATAAAGTTTTTTTACAACCTTTTAAGTCTTTGTTTCGACATGTTTTCAATTTTATCGGCGGGCAAATATTTCAGCATACGCGTTAGTTGCCGTCGATTACAGGTGTCCGAGTTTGATGAAACTGTTAAAAAGCGAGTTTTCACTTGTATTTTTATTGTTTGGGAGATCACGTATTTCATTTTGTGTGCGGCCTGCGCCAGCGGTGATTATGCAAATCGAGCGCCCCTGTACGAATCACATAAATCGTTTCATATTTTATCACTTTTTTGCATAATATATTTTGTGTAAGCCGACGATCAGTCAGCGCCCTTCATCGCTGAAAGGTGCCTCTACATTTGACGGATGATTTATTATTTTTTCGTCTCGTCCCTACCGCAATCACCAAAGTTCTGAGTCTATCCAGATTATTCAGAATTGTTAAACGAAGCAATTAATAAACAATTACCTTAAACCATTACTGAAAATTAGATGTGAATCAATAAATTCGGTGGAAATTATTACAACACTCGTTCATTTATTGTCAAAGTATCAAAACATCCTAGGACCCGCTTTTGTCCACCCAATCACAATGAATTGCGAACTACTCAAAGCCTTCTACGGCTGAAAGATTCTTGAAGGCATCTCGAGATACGAGACACCCTGTCTTTAGAATGTTTCTCCTTAAAAAGTATTGGATACTCGGAGCTTTCTAATCTAACAAAAAACTATTTGCCTTTACAAAATGCCTTCTAAAGTTACATTATTTTTTCATCATAACATAAATGAAAAACAAACTTTAATATGACTAGAAGTTATTAGAAATAAATACATATCCAAATTGAAATCAATTCATACGGCCACATGTTCGTAGGACAGAAAAAATAATAAAGAGATAAAAAATAAATTATTGAATATTGAAATCGTTTGAAGTCTCGCACGTGAAATAACGTAGAACCGATGAGGACTTGTTAAGTGACAGCTCGAATGATCACTGTAGTTTTCTTGAAATATAGAAATCTCTGTATTCAAAAGATGCATGTTTTTGAAATATTCAACTTCAAGGCGTTCGTCGTGCGTGTACCGAACTGTTATCTGCCCCTCAACATGGAAGAAGACTTTTGGCCGCAGGACGTGGTGTTCCGTCGCTTCCGCGGTCAAGTTCCGCAGGACAGCACAAAGTGTAGCTAGTGCTAAGTGCTACTAACATTGTCTAAGCCTTATTATACTGAAGTTTTGTTTATAGAATATGTGTGTCTGTCGCCTGCAATAAATGGTTTATTATTTTATTTATTAATACAGCTAAATACAATTATCTTACACAGGTGTATTACCGATGATGTCTCGAGGATTGACAATGTATATAGCTCCAGAACTAAGTCAATTACAGCAAGAATTCCAACATAATCGAAACTTCTTCTAATAAAATATGACACATACACACACACACAAATACGTCGTATCAATCTCATAACACCCCTCGACTTGCCTGAGGGTTAATAAACAAAAATGATTATCTTCTCCCCTAATATCATGTTCTGAACATAACTTACTGATATTAATAAAATCCCACTCTATCGATACTTGCCACAACAGTACTAAGTTCACATGATTGCGGCAGTTATTACATTTTCCTCTTTTCAAAGAAAATGCGATGTATTATATTCATCAATCTACTTATTTGCTTGGAAATCTTCTTTGTGTTCCACTCGAAAATTATGAATATCTGAAAGCCTCTTTGAAAATACAATTATACGTAGTTAAGAGAGCGGTGCCTTTTCTTATGGACGTAATTACATTGCTGTTGTAATTATAATAATTGCCTTTGTCGACATATTAAATTAACTCTTTTAAGGGGATGCATTTCTACGTTCTAACATCAAGTTTAAAATGTTTAAATTCTATTAAGATTCATAGATAGTTTAAACGGTGTCAAATGTTTCCTCAACAGTTTGTACACTATTCAACTATTGAGGAAGTTGTACTAATTCCAACTTACGCTTACTGTCTTGCCAATAGTACCTTCTCTGAGTCGTACCGAATTTCTAAGTAAGCAATTTTAGCTGTTAAATATTATACGTATATTCTTATCTTTTGCACCATTTGGTGCGTTCCTGATAAGCTCGCCGAGACAAAATGTAAGCGATAAAATGAAAGAGCTCAGTATCTAATAAAGTAGAAACATAGTTGGCAGTGGCGCAAAGCGTAATGACAGGAAAAAGCGGTCAAATATGAAAACTGTTCTTTCCCAAGTGGCTACGTCTACACTTTCACCGTACGTAATTCACACTTAACGATATCTTCGATACTTAGTACGTGTCACTTCTGGCATCAATGTCTTCAATACGTAGAAATTGTAGCCGTGGAGCACTTCCACTTAACGATATCACAATATAATGTATAACACCCACTTAACGTCGCTCTCTCATTCTGTTTTTGTACAAAGGGCCATAACATGATGAGGTATAAGAAGCATTCTTATATTACCCGTCAAAGACTTCACTCGCGTTTGACTTGTGAAGAAAAATGATAATTCTTAGTGAAAATATGAAAAATAAATTGGCATTTCTATCTCCGGTTCTGCCCTACGGCGTGATCGAGTCCTGGGAGGATCTCAACCCCCGGCTGTACCACGCCGTTCACATTTACTGGCTCAAGTTTTACGGCATGTGGTTCAACAATTTCTCGCCGTACACTATCAAGTTCTGGGTACAGTTGATGTACACGCTGACCGTATTATGGCTCGTCTGTTTTTTCCCCGGAATTGGAGAAGTCGTTTATTTACTGAGGCAAACGGAAAATATCGGAGATGTCGCCGAAGGGTAGGCTAGATATTTCCCAGTTCACTTACATTTTGTTTGTCCGAGATCACGAATTGGTTACATCCTACCAAACATGAGAAATGAGGATGATACAATTTGTTTTGTTTTTTCAGCCTCTATTTATTTATGAGCGAGATGTACACGTATTTCAAGATCGCTGTATTCTGGCTGAATAGAGATAAAATCGTAAATCTTTTGAACTATTTACATTGTCAGGAGTTCAAGCCGAGAGAACCGGAGCATAGAGAAATGATAACAAAAAGTATTAAAAGTGCGCGTTTTGTTATGACATACTATTCCACTATGTGCGTCGGGGCTGTGTCAGGTGGGTTTGATTGAAAACTTTCCGCAGTAACTTATTAAATATTGTACAAAACATTTTTTTTTTTTTTTATAAAATACCAATACGGAATGAATAGCGCTATAGAACAGTAAATAACAAAATTGGTTCATCAATTCTCATAATCAGCCTATAATGTTCCCACGGCTGGGACACAGGGCTCTCGGTGAGAGGATCTGGGGTTGTTATCTACCACACGGACCCTGTACAGGTTGGTAGATGTCACATGTCTTCGAATTCTTGGTTCTCGGACATGCCGGTTTCCTCACGATGTTTTCCTTCAACGTTTTGAGAGCAGTAGTGATGGAATTATTTACACAAAGTAAAGCGCCTACCTACAACTCGAAAGTAAGGCCCGTTACCACTGGGCCACCAGTGCTCATCACGCATAAAATGTTAATCTCTTTTATTTCTAGTTGGAATAATAATGCCTTTAACTGAAAACTTCGACATCCTACCGACTAACGTGGAGTATCCGTTTTTCGACGTTTACAAAACTCCGGCATACGAAGCCGTTTACATACATCACGTAAGTTAAGTGCTTTGATAAGAAACTCAATCACTCAAATTTTAATTGAATTATGTTAATTCAATTAATAACTTATGACGTACGAGAGTGTGGAGCATATTTTAATTGAATATTGGTGTTTCCAAAATATTTTAGAAACTGATTTAGAAATAGGTAAGTACATACGTATAGTCCTTCACATTTTGAAATAGGTACAAGTAACAAAATCAAAATTACATAACTGTTACAAAAAATAATATTCCGTAAAAAATGGTACAGCAAATATCGATAAAACTCCCACTCTATTTGGTGAATAAAAACTAACCAAATCCAACCAGTATACAAGGATTAATCTACCTAGTCGAATGAGAATAATGAATTGAATTAAGCCCGTGTTTGCCATATGTTTTCAGATTTATTACAAGCCAGCCACGTGTATAATTGATGGGGTTATGGACACAATATTAGCATCTTTCGTCGCTTCAGCCAGTAAGATACCTAGAAATTTTAATCTCTAAAGATTTAGTGAACTGAAATAGAAATCTGATAGCCTTTCAAATCTTTAGTAGTTTAATCTTTTATAGTTAAAGTCAGGGAATACATCATAAGAGAGAGTTATAATCAATAAAGTATAACATATACACAAATTTTATGAAATCAGAAATATTCGCACCGTAGACGTGCTCGAAAGCATTGCTACGCGACTGCTACGGGCTACGAAAAACCGTAGCAGCTGCGTAGATTACGATTGGCACTTGATATTTTTTTATCTATACCGCTAACGTCAATATTTTGTATTCTGTATCATTCTTACTGATTGAAACCCTTTCTCAAACTGTTTATTAATTTGTTGCTACAGTAGTAGTCGGATTATTTTGTTTGTTTTTTATCGTTATAATTGATAACGATAAAAAACAAACAAAATAATCCGACAGCGAATATGATTCTTCATTATCTTTCTAAGCAGATTTTCTGTATCAAAGTCTTTTACACAAAAGATTTATAAAAAAATTCCTTTCCGAACATCGTATTCCTAGTATTTTTGTATAAAAACTCTTCTCAAATGAGATTTTGCTAAAGAATTACCTACTAATTAAGATTATGACTAAAAGATTACAGGACGAATCTACTTTTTTTTAATTCAAGTCTTTTTCTTTTATTTTTGTTGCCTTTGACGTGCCATAATTAAAAGAGCAACCGATAATTTTTGAGCTTGTTGGTAGCTTACTGCAAAATGCTTATGATTAGAAAAAGTACCAAAATCATAATCTAGCTAAATTCTGCCTTTTATATAGAAACGGATAGATAACATTTTATTTCCCAATATGGCTAAACTCTCACTATACAGTCAAGTTTTTAACAGTCGGACAAATAGAAATATTGGCGTTCAATCTCCGAAACTTCGATCTGGTGGCCGAGAGACAACGCAAAAGAGATGTAGCAGAGAACAAATACTCCGAGGGGTACTCTGAACAGTACTACGTGCGTTCAGTGCTCAAAGACTGCATCATACACCACAACTGCATTATACGGTAATACTATATATTCTACTCTGTATTAAAGCTTTAGTAAAAGCTGAAGTAAATGAAAAGTGTTATAAATGCACGAGACGTGTTTTTAGCACGTAAGTTGCAACTGACTTGGAGTGACTTTGTTCTCTTAGAGGTTTCTGAATTTGAGGTTGTTTTCGATGGTAGAAAATTTAATTGAATAAGTTTTTTTATTTTTTTCTTGAGGAGCTCGTGGCTAAGTATTAACAGCCGCTCTGGTAGATTCATGAGGTTAAGCTACGCTTGCCGGGGTTGGTCCGTGGATAGGTGACCATTTTCACATATCGAGACTCCTCCGTGCCTCGGAAAGCACGTTAAGCCGTTGGTCCCGGCTGTCATTTCTGGATCTTAGACAGTCGTTACGAGTCGTCAGAAGCACGAAAGTCTGACAACCAGTCTAACCAAGGGGTATCGTATTACCCAGTTACTGGGTTGTGGAGGTCAGATAGGTAGTCGCTCCATTTAAAATACTGGTATTCAGCTGCATCCGGTTAGACTGGAAGCCGACCCCAACATAGTTGGGAAAAGGCTAGATTGATTGAGTATTTTTTTCTCTTATGAACAGAAAAGCGTCCTTCATAATGGTGCTTCATTTAACGCTCACAAAAATGTAAGCCAATTAGGTACTATTAACATACCAATCTTCAAAGTTTTTATTTTAGAAAATAAACTTCAACAACATTCATTGTTCGATGAAGAATTCTACGATTTAGTTGGAAAGGAATCGTATCGGTGTTGTAAATTGAGCTAATCTAGGTTCTAAAGAACAACAGACAGTGTATTGGTGGTGTATCTACTCGTGGAAATGTTAAGTGAGGAAAAGGGGTGATCGTATCAGGTACGGGTAGCACGTAGCCGTCGGCAAGACAACTTGCCTTGTGGCCCGCGCCACTACTTGTACCTATGGCAATCTGAACTGTCAATAATACCTGGTGTTGAGTGAGGGGTTAATCTTTCGAACTCAATTACGATTTAATGGAGAATTGATAAGTTAGTGAAATGCACACATTCTTGTTAATGAAGACATGAATTTATAATGCCATGATTTCATTTATCATTATTATAAACGCATGTTGGTACGACTTTAATGAACTACTGTCGTCATTAAACGTAATTCAAACTTTTAAATAGCCTTCAAAAATAATGCAAAAATTACCTACAAATAATCCCGTGGGTACCGAAACTCTTACGAGGCAGTCGTTTACTCTAATAAAACGTAACGTAGGTGTTTCTTACATAGTTCATAAGGAATAAAAGCGTTTGCTACATAATGTAATACTAAATAGTTAGCTTATGGCCAATAAGACCGCAACTTTGTTGACATAAATGGTAAAACCCATGATAATTATATACATATACACTCACACCTTCTTCTTATGGGGGTAGGAAGAAATTACAGAACGCCTCGTTTACGTAGAATGAAATAAAGATAATAATGTAATAAAAGGTTTGATAATATATCAAAGAGATCATAATTTTAGAATGATCGGGTTGAAATAAACTTACCTATTAAAAAACGCCGCCTAAGGGACATCTACTTACTTAGTATTTATTTTGTAATCATTTATTACTAAAGTTTCTCATTATAAATAGGAGAGCTAGTTTTACCATCAAGACAGACAATTCAGGAGATTATGACCAAAATAATATCGAAAACAGAGCAGAGCTTTAAATTCAGCCGCATTTTTATTTTCCCAGATAAATAAAATAGATGACACTATTTTTGCTTCGTAAACGAGTGTTGTAAAACAAATTGATTTTCAGATACGTGTCGATGATTGAGAGCGCTTTCAGTTTGGCGTCAGCTTTACAGTTTATGCTGAGCGTGATGGTGCTTTGTTTGATCGGCATTCAGTTCCTGTCGGTAGGTGCAATGACATACTAAATGTTTACTTAGAAAAATTAACTTAACTTAACTGTACTATAGTTTGAAATATTAACTAAAGACATAAACCAGATATAGCTTTCGTAATTTGTTAAAAGACGGACAGGACGGGACGGCAAAGTGCAGAAAATATGTTTATATTAACAACATGATAATTATACGGGCCCATCGCAATGCTGTGGCGTAATCGATTACTCTAGGTTATTTAGTTTTCCCCGGATTTTTATTCCTTTTGAGTATTTAGCAGTTTTTGATTTTTACAATTAAAGACAAATAAACTATTTTATTTTGTGCCAATAAAGGTCTCGCCTTTAATTCTCTGAAACAAAACAGTCGATTAGTAAATATAATTACTCATTGAGTATCCACGTCTTTCCCAGAAACGTAGGTACCTTTTCTCTACCCATCAAAAGGATACTCGGGGCAGCATTTCAGAACAATACTCGGTCATTAATCTCGATTTGATTAAATTGAGTTCAGATTAGTATAAAATCTGCCAGATTACACTAGCAGGATTCAGAATTCGAGCTTCAAGACGCTACTCCTACTAAAACTCTTTTCGAGAACATTCTACGCTCAATAAGCTACGGTTTAAATTTACGGTTTCGCTTTTCCGTACAGATCGAGAACCCAACCACCCATCCGATGCAGATAGCGTGGATGGGCATATATCTAACTTGCATGCTGATTGAAGTGTTCATACTTTGCTGGTTCGGAGATGAATTGATCTGGAAGGTAATCGGTGTTGCAGTCGATAAATTCCCCTTTAGCTGTGTTGCGAACGAACTTTATCGTACAGGAACTAGAAATAAGGCGTAACTTCACAAAAGATTAACATAATTTATGCACACTTTACCTTCTCTTGTAGTTTGGTTTTAATGTTCAACATGTATTAGCTAACTTTACACGTGTTCTTTTTAAAGTTTTAGTTAATTACTCGAAGTAAAGTCTATTTTTTTAATCTCATAGACTAATTTGACATTTCAAGTGATTGTTGTTTGTTTTTCAATTTGGATTTTGACATCTGCACCTGTCAAATTAGTCTACGAGATTAAAAAACAGACTTTAGTTATTAAAAAAAACCCATTGTTAATTATGTACCTACCTATAAGTATACAGGCTGGCCGGAAAAATGACGTCCAAAAAAAAAAAATCGGTCCCTTGTGCCGTGGGGTATCCAAATCACCCCCATGTATGTTCTGCAATTTTTCATAGTTTTCGAGTTATGATTTTCGGAATATTTGACTTAGAAGCGAGAAAATAGTCAATTTTTTTTTTTCTATTGCCTACTTTAGAGAATTTTCCACCTCGCTGTCTTTGAATGTCAATTTTAGCAAACGTTAAGCACATTTTTAGCCACATTAAGTAGGTACTATTTTTTTATTTGATTATGAAAACTGAGAGTCTGTCGCATTCTTGAAGCCTTCTTAGGAACCATGAAGTCACCTGTTTAGATTTTTAATTTGAAGTTGAAAAGGACATTGTCCACTTTGTATGGGATTTTGGCTTGGTGTGAACAGGCACTTTAAGTTTATTTATAATGCAGGTCTATTAGCTAATACCAGTAGGAAAGAGAATATTGTTATAAGATTGTATCATGACGCTCGTAAGACTTGTTCTGCTTACTTGTTATTTTTTTAAATAAAACACATTTTTATGAATACATTTTATTTTTATTCAGGGAAGAAACAATGAGCTTGAGTATCCGAAGCTCTTGAAATGTTGGGCAGATTTATTGTTGCTTGGCTTGAATGAGATGGCTCTGAAGGGCGAGTTGCTGCTCGATCAGCTCGCTGTCAACAAGGATGACAGATTTGATCTGACCCTCGCAACTGAAATAAAAGCGATAACTATATAATTCAGTATAATCTACTTCAATGTACACACTATACTAATCTATTTTGATTGGGAATAAATAAGCTTGCCTTTGAGCTAAGTTCTCACCTAAGTAAGAACTAAGTAAATGACTATGCTTTGTTGATGTAGCACGCATCCCTAGAAGATACTTAGTTACTTTCTACACAGACTCGTGCAAAAAGTTCCAGTTCTAAGGTTAAGAAGGACTACCATATTAGAGCAGGACTATGAATAAACTTACTTGACGAGGCATTATCCATTGTATTATTACGTTTCTAATGCGAGTCTTTCTTTCTGTATTAGTACTCAACATGTGAGATCTTATTCTCAGTAATGAACATTCACAGTTAGTGCAAATGTGTCGATGATGTCCACTAGTAGTTGTAGCTTCGGTGTTGTACATTTGCGAGTTTGATTCATTCAAAGCTACAATCCAGCAAGAGTGACATATTATACAGTCTGTTCCAACCTGTTATCAAACAAAAAAAGTGTTTGGTTTAGTGGTTGCACAGTTATTAAGATTATTTAAAGAAATTATGACGATGGATGCAAACGTACCACTTGTGGAGCGACCCACTGCCGTATAACAGCTTCCACTTCCACAAGATTGAGGGTATGCCTTCTCCTTTGCGTGATATTAATACCACAATTCGCACATCGGATCACAGTTTCGTTCGTATCCGTAAGATTCAGGTCGGCGAGTTCGATATCCATATTCAAGCTGGGGTCAACGATGGGATTGGTCTCGGAGTCCATAGGTCAACGTGAGAAGGGGTATCAGTGTCCATTTTCAAACCCAAAACAATACTTAAAAAATAATCACAGGAAAACGAGAAAAACAATATTTACGATGCCAAGAAACAAAGTGAATGACAAGTGACTTGAAGTGACAGGTGACACGCAAGACACGTTATTTTTTTATAATCGATTTAATAATCAATTATAAATTGTAAGTCATTGACCAACATCGATACTTTTAAATACTTTTGTTTTCCAGTATAAAGATAAAACATGTTCGAAATAATGTAAGTGATTACAAATAACAGCTTTAATTGAGTGTTAATCTCTTATACGAATGAGGAGGACTTATTTGAACTTCAAAAATAACAATCGGAATCAATTTGTAAATAATTATTTTAACCTATACGATTAATTTTTGACATCACTATTATAAATGAAGGTGGAGTACTGACATTCTGTCGAAGAATAAAACAATTTCAGTACTTATTAAATACAATATTCATGGTTTCAAGTTGATACAAAAATAAAGAAGAAATAAGCGTTTAAAAAGGAAACATAATTTTCGATTAATTTGTATCTTTTTGAGCATCGTGTCCACGCGAAGCCGAAATTAGACAAAGTCCTTTAAGTCATAATTCACCGAACATAAATCTATCAATTTATGTTCGAAAACTATGAAAAATCGCGGATCATACATGGGGGTGATTCGGATACCCCACGACAAGAGGGACCAAAATTTTATTTTTGGACGTCAACTTTCCGGCCACCCTGTATATTTTACTCATAATTCTGACATGCTTACAGAGTATGGACCTCGCAAATGCAGCTTTCGAAGGACCGTGGATGAACAGTGACCGCAAGACTAACATGTTCATCATCATCTTTCTAGAAAGATGCAAACTTCCCCTGAGACTCACAGCTGGAAAGATATTCACCTTATCACTCGACACCTACACAGTCGTAAGCTATACATTAATCAGTTTAACTGTTGAAATTGCTTTACGGACATCAAATCACCCTAAGGTTGACTGGTAGAAAATGCCTCAGGCATTAAGTCCGCCTTTGTACGGTATTTTTTTTTTTTTACTTGTGCATAAAGTTTTAATAAATAAAAAAATAAATAAATCAAATCATTTATGAAAGCGAACAAATTGCAGTACGCGCTATTTAATTGAAAACTATTCTAGGTTTAAGATAGGTATTCTTGCGTAGATTATCATCAACCAAAGTCAGACATGCTTACAACAATAGACATAATAAATTAATGCCGTTTCAGTTTACTTTAAAATGCTTTTGCTGTGTAACAAAGTGATTCTCAAGTCGTACATTATTTATGTAGTCTGATAGCCTGAGATTAAATATTCCACAGAAAATCAGAGTTACGGCGCATTGCTATGCAAAGTATACTTTCTTTTGCGAGTTTCTAATGAGGCAAATTAAATTGGAAAACTAATGCGTCAGACATAAGGCGGGACGAGAGTAGAAAGAGGCAGCGGATTATGCTGTATATATCATAGGATTGTTGATAGTACTCCTGAACCCCAACAATTTCTTTCACAGAAATTCCCAATCCATTGCTTCATATGTTTGGAAAATTCGTCCGCTAGACAACGTAAATAACGCAATGAATATTGTTGAATTGTCAAAATGAAAGGCATTACAATTGCTTGTTTTACGCAATTAGCCCGAATGTATGTGTGTGTATGTGTTTTATATGACTCTCTCTGCAATCTCAGTCGAATCGGTCCAAGAGCACTCTGTAGACGAACAGAAAGAAACGGTTTATTTACCGACTAGTTTAAGTAGGCTGGTACTGAAAATAAAACCACACTTTTTCACATAAAAATCGATCCACACACATCCGCACAGTCTCAGGGACTTGGCACAGCCACGCTTTGTCAGGAGAGCAAAAAATTGGTTGAGTTGTAAAACCTAGTTCACACACGTCAATGTCAGTGCCAACGCGTCCAGGCTTCAGTGTCGAGGCCTACAGTGTTGGCTGTTGACTGGCAGCATTCAGGTTCAATGACAGCCGATATTTTTGGTTATCAAAGAATTTTCTTGTTCGAAAACGAAGTATTTAACAGATAGATGACATAATGAATGCTTAGCACTTTCTTGTGTTGTGGTGTAATCAACACAACACAAGAAAGTGCCGACCACTTCCTGAAAAGAAGTGTGAAAAGCGTGAAAAGAAAGTGCTTGACGTGACACGGATGCAATGTCTCAGCACGTCGCGCGGCGGCACTGTCACGTCTTTGACACTATTCGGATGTGTGTTCTACCTTGACTAAAACTTTTGACGGATAAACTGTAGAATCTGTTGTTTGTGCCGTTTAGCGACAGCGAAATGCTACCTCATTGCTATAATGTAAACAGTTTTTTTTTTTTAATAATGAATGCTCAGTGAGCCCGCTGCCGCTTCCAGCTTGCCTCAGTCTGAACCGCGTTCATTACCGGATTACATACCCAAAGCTCAATGACTCATAGGTATTCAATTAATTAGAACAGTTAATATTATATTGGTAATGCGTTCTTAGTTATCAGTTTCACTTCATTAATCGGTTTAGTTACATAGCCAGATGAGATAATTACAGAAACCTGCTTATGAAAGCAAATTCATCGGAAATACCTACATTTAAATAGTGGATTTAGAATTATTTATAATTTTAGAATTATTTAGTCATCGGGCATCGCATAGTCCCGGCATAGTGCATACAACACAACTTTTAGAAGAGGTTTTTTTAAAGGCGCAGACGACGCGCATTTCAAGAACTTTACTTGAAACTTGAATTCGGACGGCGAAGAAAAACTTTGTAACGCGCGTCGTCTGCGCGTTTAAAATACGCCGTGTGCTACCGCTCTTATATAGCAAGTACACATAAGGAGGGAAGGGTTGGGATACGATGAGGACGAGACTACTTCACATAATTAAGAATCGGACGTCACTAGGTAAGTTAGTCCTATTTGTGTAATTATGCTTGGCAGTCTCATCCTCATGTACTAGGTAAACGTATATGTTCAAAGAATAAAGTTGTGTTGGTAATCATTTCAGCATTATTTAACAACATTGTAACTATAACATTAGCCTTATTCTATTTCAGCTCATCAACTGGTCGTACAAAGCCTTTGCTGTAATGCGAAACATGAAGAAATAAACATGCAGAAACGTTTAAATAAATTTTCGTGTATGTAATTACACTGCGCTGTTGCACAATGCACAACACTGGCTTCAATTAATTTGGGAACAAATTAAAATAAAATTATGTACTTTAGTGAATGAAAAACTTGTATTTTCAATTTTGCGAGCTGTGTTCATAGAATACCTTAAAGATGTACCTTCTTAGTTTCGAAATTCCAAAATAGCTACCAATGGGTAGCTATTTGCGAATTTCTCGGATTCGATTTTATCAGATCTATAAGGACATTTGAAAGACTAATATTTTTTGTCTTGCTATTTATCTACACTTATATTAAACAGAGGAAAGATTTGTATTTTTGTGTGTATGTTTGTAATGAATAAACTCAAAAACTACTGCGCCGATTTCAAAAATTCTTTCACCATTAGAAAGCTACATTCACCCTGAGTAACATAGGCTATAATTTATAAAGATTACACGCGGGCGAAGCCGCTGGCGGCAGCTAGTTTAAAATATAAATTGTGTAGTAGTAGAGAAACTAACTCCACGGACACTTTAGTTAGAGACCTACATAATTAATCCTGTCAACACACAAATAGGCACCCTAAGTCCTACACCAACTAACTAGGTCACCCTTTTTTGTAACGGCAATACAATCTCGACAAAAAACTATGTAAGAAAGTTTCCCAGTCAGGTAAGGATCGAGTCAGCATTCTTGGTCTGAGGAAAACACATTTTGAAAGTACTTTTCGAAAGGAAAATATGCAAGTTCCAAGGAAACAGACATTGTAGTGACGTAGGTACCAATGAAACTTTGTACACGTCGCAATGTGCCAAACAGCTAGCAGTAATCCTCGCGAGCCGACGCCCCGCCTCAACTTTTCCAATTCCATCCTCCATCCTTCCCATTTCTCAGGGTTGCCACACTAATCCCGAATTCTGTCAACTTTCATGCCTGAAATGTTCTTTATTCAAAAATTGAAGGCATGTCAAATATCACAATTAAATAGAAACATTTACGAAGATTGTTGCGTGACTCAGGTCGTTTTGTTTGTTTTTCATTAACGTTGCTATTGTCATTAAACTTAATGTATCTCGCATAATGTTGCACAGCTTTGATACCTAGCTGTCTTCGTTACGTTTTAATTATCGTTCCTAAAATATTAAGGGACCAATGTTATATCTAACTAATCACAGCATTAAACCTTCAGTCAATGTGAAATTAGTTAGCTAGGTATGTTTTTTATTTTCAGACTGTACTAAAGTTATTTTGAAATGGTACACAATGAAATTATTACCTACTACTCGTATAGGACCCGCGAGAAATATCCCAACAGTATATTTCACAAACGCGGCGGCTCGTACTATTCTAAAGTCGAAATAACAATACGTGAACAATTTAATTATCCTGTATCGGTCGCAACGATGCCATAATCATTAACACAATGGCCGATACGAGTGTAGAACCCGGCAAAGTACCTACAAGTTTGTCAATAATTAACATGACCGCAACGCGGGTGTATTATACGCCCAAATAATCACAGTTGCTAATTAGACGCGATTGCAGTAGTAAATACGATGCTAATAACACTGCCACAAATTAGTCGCTTTCCGGATAGCGTATGATCCTACCTCTAGGTATGCTCACGAAGAATTTTATCATCCTCAAATTAGTATTACCTATCAACGCTCCACTGAAAACTTTTTACACGGCATCCATAAAAAGACAATCTTCAAGATATAAGAATTTCCTTAAGCTTGCAGACGTAACTTTTCCCCGCGTAACTTTCCGTTAGAACAGAAAGTCCAATATCATCTATCACATCACATTTAACAGTAGAACGAATTGAGATTTCTCTTTGAGACGAAAACGTAGACAGTTTCTATTCCGACGTTCGTTCGGCCTCTATTATCGCTTCTTCGGTAACTTTTGTAATCTGCTGAAGAGCTTCGCGTACCTGTGCTTATATATTGTTTGTGAAGGATCGTGACATCGAGGCGTAAATCCGACCATCGTTGTGCATTTACTATAATTAAGGAGAGTGCACATTAGTGTTATAGAGGCCACAGACGCCACAGAGGCCACGGGGTGCACATTGGGCCCTGTGTTGTGGCCTTCTAATCACGGTGATGACACCGTGATTAGAAGATCTTGTGTACTAAAGCAAACCACAGACGCTTGTAGATTTGATAGAAGATGATGACATTCTAGTTCGTTGGCGATGTTACAATTTAGGTCAAACTAATAACACCTCTAATAATGATGTAACGAGACGAGGCGTGCTGACCATAAACTTAATTATCTAACGTTAGACTACTGTAATTAAGCTCCCAAAATAGATTCATTACTTACGGGCATCGAAAATTAATTAGCATGTTCAAATATGTCCACGTACTTTTATTTACCTTATAGTGCTAAAACAATTTTAAAACAGTTCTTTTAATAATATATGCATACGGAAGAAGAAAACCGGGAATTGTGGCAAAGTAACATGATAATATTAAAATAACATCAAGTATTTTGACGACATTGTTACCCACGTACTCGTACACAGACGTTCACTTTTAAGCGCTCAGAGCGGGATGTCGTCGGGTAAGTTAAAAAAGTTAAATAAACGCTTTAATTTTAGTTGAATTTCGACAAACATGAAACAATGTAGTTTTTCTATTGTGGTTTACTAAAACAAGTGGTGTGGGCCAAGAAATGTAAGACAGCTTTAATGCGCAAAAGCTTTCTGGGAATAGCACCCAGAATGTATAATAAGTTACCTGACTCCTTAAAGCAACTAAAGATTACGAGCTTTAAGAAAATAATATCAATGTTTTTAATGCTTAAATGCTATTACACTGTTGATTTCTTAATGACGATAATATTAATATAATGTGACTACGTAATGAATGTTCATGTATAATTTTTTTCTTTTATTTGTAATAATGATTGAATTGTAATTAATTAATCATTTATAATGTTTCTGAAATTAACTTTAATATTATTTTATTCACCTGTAATCATGATATTTGTACGCCACTGGCACAACATAGAGAGTCAACTGAATTTTTATTAGACCAAATGTATGTACCTATGTTAACAAATAAATATTCATTCATTCAACCTCATTCTATCAGCAATTTCAGTGCTCAGTGTAAATGTCAAAGTCAAATTAAACCAATCTCTGTGGTTCAGGGAACCGGCGAATACCAACTACATTGATTACAATGTAGTTGGTATTCGTAAAGAATAGCTGTTGCGGTTTCACCGACTGTTTCACTTGCATCCTAGGGGAGTTCCCCTAGAACTACTTCATGCAAATATTTTGTGAGGTAATCCATCCAAGACCTAATCTACTCTGCGGGAAAGTCCGAAAGGGATACCGGGGCCCTTGGCAACAGGCAACTGAAGGAACACGGGTGGGTTTTAGTCAGTAAGTATTTTAGAGAAGTCATTTGATGATATGCCACCCTCAAAAAAAAAACCTTATAATCGAATGTCATCGAAATACGTACACCCACACAGTTGCTTTTAGTGTGACTGCGTAATCGAGTATTGTGAGTAACAAACATCTTCATTAGCTTTAAATGACCTATCACGATATAACTGTAGACAAGTCATTCCCAAAGTGGTCCAGGTGGACCCTCAGGGGTCCACAGGAGACTGGACGCTGGAGATGCCTACGTTGGGGTGAAAAAAATGGGGGTTCACAAGTATTAATTGGGGATCCACGAAAATTTATCTGGTTACGATCGTAAAGAACAAAAATGTTGGCTTTGCTTTACCTATCAATGTAGGCAGATTGCAAAAGAGCATTTTGTAGCTTTAAGATTTTTTTAACTTTTTTAGGAGCTACGGTCCTCATGAAATATAGCGGGAACAAAATAATATTGCTAATTTCTCCTTTCTTTTTGGTCCACGGTCTTAGATAAAATTTATTCGACGAGTATTGGGAGAATAGTAAAAATGTCCACCGAAACCTCAGACCAAATACCGAAACCAGGAAAATTTTGAAAGCGGTCTACGAGTAAAAAAAGTTTGGGATCCTCTGCTGTAAACCTTGACTTAAAAACGGCTTTAATAGTAACAACCCTCACTATACCACTAACAAAAAAAAAACAATTCATAATTTTCGAAATTGGATTATCTACAACAACAAAAGCCTTTCATAACGAAAAATTCTCATCAAAGTACAGTTTTCACTTTGTTTTGGCGAGTTCATTTTTAAGCGTAGCATCAAAAATAGTTAGTAACATATTTTTATACAAAGCAGCGCGCTTCATTTTATGAGCTGAATTACATATGCGAGCGCTAAATGTAATTACTGAATAGCGCAAGTGCGCTCAAACTTACAGAGTTACTTACTCTAGGAAAACTCTGCGACATAAAATATTTTATTTGTAATGTTTTTTGTTTAAGGATACCTTGAACAATATCAGGAACCGTATCTAGATCATCAGATACTAAAATGCAAAGATTTAAATCGTTAGATCATTCCTTCGATCATCGTTAGTTCACGCGAAAAAGTGTCCATACTGAGATGAGTGTAGCTCAAACAATAACAATGGCGTTTCCATGACAATCAAACAAACCGCTACAAAGAATGCAGGTGGATTCCTGATGACATACCTAAGCTATTATTATTTCCAGATAGCGGACAACCACGGTCTCGAACTTTAACTTAATTACTTACCAAGTAACCGACATAACAATAGTCAAGTTTTCGAACCGTGTTCCTACGAACCCATAGGAATTCCACAGCAGTCTCTACCAGCAGATGGATAATTAATTACTACACTAATAATAACCAGAGACGTGAGACGTCTGAAACACCTAATTCTGATAGACGTCGTCTTTGTCAGTGTATCAGCTATTTCAGTCACGTTGCACTTTATCACCCGTCTAATTACTGAATGCATAACTATTGTGAAATTATTCAAAACTGAAAAGGGGTGCGAGCGAGAGCCACCTATCCATAGAAGTATTAGAAAAGTCATTACAAAATGATTAGACACTCGTTCAGTGGTCACGGTAATTCAATTGAAGATAATTACTTTTGTAATCAATTTGTAATCAAGCTTGTAGCAGCTTTACGTAGGCTCGCCGTAGCAGTGACTCACGGTGGGAATAGCTACGCGTAGCATCAGGCCGTGGGTGGACGGTGGAACTTATTACCAAACTCGTAGCAGCTTTGCGTAGGCGCGTCGTAGCAGTGACTCACGGTGGGTATAGCTACGCGTAGTATCTGGAACTTGTGATCGAACTCGTAGCAGCTTTGCGTACGCTCGCCGCAGCAGTGACTTACGGTGGTGGCGTAGCATTGGGTAATAGACGCTGGAACTTGGTGTACCAATAATTGAAAAAATAAATATGACACACTGACTCCACTGACGGCCGACAGAATGATGCTGATCATTAACTGAAATATACCTAACACAATCGAATGAAGTGAATACTTACAACAATATCTTTACCTACATTTATGTACAAAAAAAAAACATTTGATTCACTTTCAAAGGTAGGATTTCTTTCTTTAAAAAGGTAAGTATTTCTTTGACTTTCTGGTCACAAGAAAAGATTCAACAAAAACCCGCCCGAACAATTATTAGATATTATTATTTAGAAACAATTCATTCGAATTAATTCATAGTTTTACACTTCAAATCCGTCAAAGTACGTGTAGGGATTCTATTTTGAAATCGATTCCACCGCAACGTAGCGAAGTTTGTTCTAAACACTATTATAAGGTACAATCGATTCTGTATTGAACAGAGTTGATGTCCGCATTGTTTGACCGCAACTATGAATATAGTGCGATAACCCACTGTTACAATGGAATTGTGTGAGAGTTGCCATACAACGATACAATAGAGGGTATTTTTCATTGTAAAAGTTTGCTACGATATGAGCCTATTGCAATCCCGAATGGACATAGAGGTACCTTCTACTACTACCTGCATAGATAACATCACGCCTGTCAACTCGACGGTTGGGCAGAAATTTGCATTTCGCCAGTTATGTTTTAAGTCCCATGTAATGTGGCGAGCCTATTGTCATCAACCGCACAAGAAGTATAATTCAGCAAAAACTAAAAACAGCAACAACTTGTTTGTTTAGCGCATGTCAGAGCTAAGGTCAGTCAGCTGTGGTGTATGAAGAAATGCATGTAGGATTGTGGTTGCGGCAAAATAATAATAAGTATTATCAAAATAATAAAATTAGTTAGCACAAGCTTTTTAAAACCTTTTACGAGTAAGTTTCAATGAATTTCAATTAAGCCAAAAATGGGCCTCAGCTCCATACTGCAATTGACATTCTCGTTTAACCAAAAAACTACCCACTTTCCAAATAAAATTCGATTGTTTAAAGGTGTTTACGAGCACGGTAATGACAGTTTTAAGGTGGTTGTTCTGTTTATTTTAGTCTCTTCTCGGAATGCGGCTTAATTTAGCTTTCCTACTATTTCTATATTTAGCATACTTCTAATGCTTCAAATATTGCTTGATATTCGCTACTATTGGCATACCCGCCACATTCGCGTTCCTCAAAAGGTTAAAAGGAAACCTACTGGTACAACACCCACAGTTCTATTAGGTACCACATTATTAAATAATGAAATAGGCAAGCCTATCGCCGCAAAGTACAAGGTATAATGGGTCATAATACTCTTACAAACAGAGTTCACTATAGCGTAAATTAACCGATGGTACAGTCAATGGTAATAAAACCAGTAGGTATAAGCTAGCTGCATAATCTATTGAAACTTGGTACTACGCTAGGCCAAGGCCAAAGCAGTGACCGTGCGGCTTATTGGACCCACTTGGACTAAATCTACACGAATATTTTATAGAGAAATATATATAGGTATACGTATTTCGATGTGGCACAGGGGTAGACCATGACCTGGAATACGATATTGGATACTTTTTATCCCGATATTCCCACGGGATCGAGACATATGCGGGTGAAACCGCGGAGCGCAGCTAGTAATTTATAAAGATATCATGCGGGCGAAGCCGCTAGCGGAAGCTAGTTTTTAATAAATTCTAAGTCGCTTTTTATATTAGATAAACCTAGGTACTTAGACGCTTTATGAACGGAAATAAACTTTAACGCCTGGAGTATGGAAAATAAAACAGTATTACAGTAATCCTCAATAATTCTATTGAAACAAGAAAACGAGGATTCAACCTCAATATGTGCTCAAGGTGTCGGTACTCGGTGAAGCGAAGTTAAAGGAGCAAAGTTTGCGAATTTGCCCCCGGGGCCGATCTAACTTCTCTGTTGCAATAAATAAGGATTTTAGCGACAAATTACCACACGAAAACGTTTCACCCTTTCTTCGTAAACTTGGGAAATAGCGAAAATAGGATCGCTACAGAAAGAAAACTTAAAAGTAGCTGGTAGCTGCCACACATAGGAAACTTTCGTATTTCGAATCAATTTTAACTCTAGTAACACTGAATGGGCAATTCGAAATAGATTCTCTTTTCCCACTTACGTGAGGTGGTAGGTGAGTATCGTTTTGTACGTTTTGCTTTCAAAGTAATTAAGCACCTACAGAATAAAAATTCCCTCGGAAAAGTTGCTGTGTGTTTATTTTGTAATAGAATTAACCGAGTATTTTTTCTAGTTTATGAAGTTACATACAATTATAGAATTCTGAAACGAGATGGAACTCTGAAGGAGCAATAGAGAATTTTTTTAACTTTAGTATTTTTAAGCTTATTACCTAGGTGCTTTTGAAGCGCTCGTTGTGCAGAGCTAGTTTTTAACCGACTTCTTAAAAAACGAAAGAAGTTCTCAATTCTTCTTTAAATATTTTTATATTATGTTCATCGATATTGACCGAAAAAAAACTAACTTCGTCGTCGTCGTGGTCTTTAGTTTTGTATATTCGTTATTTTGACGGCCGTGCCGTGCGATAATCATACATATTGGGCCGTCAGCGCCGACACTCAGCGACGCTCAGCGTGACTCTAAAATCAGCCTTAATGTTTTTTTTTTGGAAGACGGTTTTTCTTGTGTTTACAAGTTTTAACACTAAAACATGAATAGCTAACCTTCCTATTCGTGTTTTAAAAGTGATGAGATTTATGTAAGTACCTAATTATTTAAGCCTTAGGCATATAATGAGGAGCTCGTGGCTAAGTAATATCAGCCGCTCGGGTCGATACATCAGGTTAAGCTACGCTTGCCGGGGTTGGTCCGTGGATGGGTGACCATTTTCACATATCGAGACTCCTCCGTGCCTCGGAAAGCACGTTAAGCCGTTGGTCCCGGCTGTCATTTGTGGATCTTTGACAGTCGTTACGAGTCGTCAGAAGCACGAAAGTCTGACAACCAGTCTAACCAAGGGGTATCGTATTACCCAGTTACTGGGTTGTGGAGGTCAGATAGGCTGTCGCTCCATGTAAAATACTGGTACTCAGCTGCATCCGGTTAGACTGGAAGCCGACCCCAACATAGTTGGGAAAAGGCTAGGCAGATGACTTAGTATAATATTTTTACGTAACTCATTACCTAATAAATAAACTGACGATCAAGATTCGATAGATGAACTGGATTCTGGATCAAGCAGTAGAGATATTCCTAAAAGACTTTCAAAAACCCCTAAAAGTACCTCTTCTCTTTAACGGCATTTTCAATCAAGTCGTCCTCCTTCGCTTTATCCATCACAGTCGACAAAAAATCTGCCTATATCAGCCCACACAGCTTTTTAAATTCCGACAAGGAAATTGCAACTTTAGTAACTTAGACTTATAGCTCATTTTACTTTATCATTTTTTTTTGTCACAATAGTACAAGAAGGTGAATATCGGTAGCTCAGGTCATAAAGGCAGTGATTCGAGGAGCATTTCGTCAGTTTACAAGCTCGCCGTAATAAGATATCGGACGGTCTATCGCTCTGGAAAATGTCTTTATTATGCTCACAGAAACAAATGTAACCCAAAAAATCCGGAAAATATGTTACATCTAAAAGTCGGTTGGTCTACCAACCTATCTATATATGTACCTACCACTACCTACTAGAAAGATTCGATATTTTTACAGCTGTACAAAAATCTAGGACGCTTAGCGCCAATCAGTAATTTAACAACTTACGCATGAATTTCCTCGTTGGGTTAGTGGTCACATGCACGACTCCTAAGCGTGGGATCCTTCCTGGATTTGATCCCCGGATCGGGCAGTGTCCTTAAGTATTTCCTTTAAAATATGTTCAGTAGGTAGCTAAAAACGTTTTTTTGCATAGGTATAATAGGTACCCATCACTGAGCACTGGCGAAATGAACATATAATGCTTTTACCTCCACCCGTGCCTACTCCACTGCGTGAAATAAAGAAGGAGTCATGTTTATTTTATGCAGTAGGTATGTACCATGCCGTATTTCCTACTAAGCCTAGAATTCTGCCTAGCACCTCGAAAACCAATCATCAACGGATTCGGATAGTAAAATTGAAGATGACTAACGTTATTCAAATTAAAATAATAAAAACAATGTTATCTGAAATATCTTGATTACACTAAACAAATTGCAGAGAGTAAGTTTTATTTATTTTTTCACACAAGTCTACGAAAAAGTTGTGTGGTGTTTATCATAGCCTTTATGTGCCATGATTTTGTACAGCGTATCCGAACGTTCAAAAATCAACATTGCCCGACATTGCCAGAAAGAAAATAAAATAAAAATAAAACTCATCTTTCCCTTAATTAGGTAAAAAGGGCCCCCAACAAATGTTGATAAAGGGCCTTTTCCATAATCATACTTTGCGGGTTCATAGGTCTAATAGGGACCAATAGTCTAAGCTCTTATTCAAACAAATAAAAATAAAGAACAGCTGTCAACTATTTCTAAGCTTGCCACACTCGTCGATGCGTCATCACTTGTCAATTGACGGCTGCTCTACTGCAACAACTTGCGGCCGTTTTCTAGAAGAAAAGTTTATTGATTCCTATAACAAATATTGGAATCTCCCTGAAACATCATGGGAGATTCTCTGGATGGAAGTGAAAATTCACCTGAGTCGCAAAATGTCGTCGTGGTCGACTTCCAGGATTTTGCAAACTACTTGCGCAGAGCCGCAACGGTACTTTTGCCCGAAGATGATATCGTTCCACCGGCGTTAAATGCTGCGTTGGACGACAAAGTGAACCAAGATTGCATCAGGAAGTTCTTCTCAGACCCTCAGGTGTCTTCGTTGTACGTGCAAAGATTTTCTTCCAAAGGTATGCGATATCCACCCGTTTTTTTTTTACAATATTGTCAACTTTCTACCTGCATTGCTGCAGTATTAGATCATGCAGCATTGCACATCCATCTATATCGATTTTGATGTCAAGATTAATTACCTATTTTTTTATAATTTCTTCTTCGTTTCATAATTTTGTTTAACATAATACAACTACAATTTGATCAATAAACCTTATTTTCACCATGTTTAGAAGATGACAGTGAACAACCAACTGAAGGCGAGGAGGAGAAGGAAGCTGTTACTTACCAGATCAGCAATGAGGTTAGTGACAAAATAGGCCATACATTAATTTTCCCATTGCAAAAAAAATACTTCTACTAAAATTACAAAATACTTTTTCTGGTTAAAGTGAACGTTTATTATCTCAAGGTGGTCTTCTCATCGTCCCGAGTGGCAGCCTTCGTCTGCATCAAGCGTGGTGCTGTCATCGAAGCTGACAAGTCCATCCA
Organism: Lithophane socia; assembly: GCA_947522985.1. Classification (NCBI taxonomy): domain Eukaryota; kingdom Metazoa; phylum Arthropoda; class Insecta; order Lepidoptera; family Noctuidae; genus Lithophane; species Lithophane socia. The sequence goes on from OX383267.1 coordinate 9,246,400, forward strand.
CAGTCAGCTGCGACTCATCAACTTGTCTGATGGCTCTCCCTATGAGACTCTCCATGCTTTCATCAGCAAAACTATGGCTCCATTCTTCAAGAGTTATGTAAAAGAAAGTGGCAGGGCTGATAGGTAAGGGGAAAATATTTTACAAACAAGTGTATTTATTTTACGGCTACATTGATTTCATGGCTAAATGAATGATGTTACTTAATAATTGACTGAAATCAGAGATTGAAATTGATTCCTTACTTATTTTAACAATAGATCAATGTTAAATAATTCCTCCTATTAGCTCCAAGTAAAACACTTTCTGTTTGCAGGGATGGAGACAAAATGGCACCATCAGTGGAGAAGAAGATTGCTGAGCTGGAAATGGGACTGCTTCACCTTCAGCAGAACATTGATATCCCTGAGATTACTCTGCCAGTTCATCCTCTCGTAGCAGCTGTAATTAAAAGGCAAGAGCTTTAAGATCTTTCTAGAAAAAAAAACTATTTATTGGTTACTAGCTTCTGCCCACGGGGTATGCCGATAAAAACTAGCTTACGTCCTTCCCCAAGGTGCCATCTAACTCCTAGCCAAATTTTATCGAAATACATTCAGTGGTTTAAACGTGAAAAGGTAACATACCAACAGATAGACAGAGTTACTTTCGAATTTATAATATTAGTGTGGAAGTATGGATTTATAGATAATTATTCTGGTTTTGCTTTCTTTTTCTTTGAAATACTGTAATGTTCACATTTCCAGTTCCGTTTTTTTAAATAAATTATTATTACATTGCATAAAACAATAGATTAGGCTATTTATAGGCATATTGTTATTTTGTTTACATATTTATATCCAAATTGCCAAATTGTCTTCATTCAATGAAATGCGAGTGACCACCAAACTGAGCCAGGAGCGTACTGGGTCAGTGGGTCGTCTTAGGACTCCCAAGGGAATTAAAGGAATTTTGTGACTGTAGGTTTACTTACCCCTTCTCCTGTTTTATAAAATTTATTTTTATTTTGATGCTTTATTTTGCACTAGGTCTTGTTTAATTATCTCCATGATAATGAAACAAGACCAAGTAAAGCATTAAACCTTTTCCGTCACAATACCTACATTTTAAAGTGCTTTTCTTACTGCACTTTGAATTAAATTACTGATAAAAATAATCTTTATAACTTGAAATCTGGAAATTGATACAAATATTTTAACATTCAACATTCTTTGTGTCATTTGTGGATCTTTGACAGTCGTTACGGCTCGCCAGAAGTCCGAAAGTCTGACAACCAGTCTTACCAAGGGGTATCGTATTACCCTGTTACTGGGTTGTAGAGGTCAGATAGGCAGTTGTTTCATGTAAAATACTGATATTCAGCTACATCCGGTTAGACTGGAAGCCAACCCCAACATAGAAAAGGCTAGACAGATGATGATGAGAAGTCATCAACAATAATTTGTGTATCTTTTATATCAGAGCTGCTGATGAAGGGCGCAAACCTCGCGTTGCCGACTTCGGTGATAAAGTGGAAGACTCCACATTCCTCAATCAACTACAAAATGGAGTCAACCGCTGGATCAAAGAAATACAAAAGGTTTGTTTAACCCAATTTTATTCATACACCAATTAATTTTTTATTGTATTTTTATTCTCTATTTGTTTTAACTTGTTATTTTTATCTAGGTCACCAAGTTAGATCGCGACCCCTCAAACGGCACTGCCCTCCAAGAAATCTCTTTCTGGCTCAACCTGGAGAGAGCCCTCCATCGTATCCAGGAGAAGAGGGAAAGCATTGAGGTTTGTTTGATTTTTTTCCTAGCTTTGGTTCCACTTTGAATTGCATTAGCATATTATTATTCACTTTGTACCTATACGATTTGATGGCATCATACGTCATTTGTTCCATAATAGGTATATGTAAATGTCTTATTCATGCATTAGCATATCTATGAATCTTTGATATTCAAATTGTATGCACAGTGACTCACATCAAAACTTATTATATACAATACTTTGCTTATATATTGGTACTGGTGACTGACTGCATCAGGTTGAACTGGAACCTGAAGCCAACTTGAACATAGTTGGGAAAAAGCTAGGTACATAATGATGATGCTATGCTTTTATTCTAGGTTGCTCTAACGTTGGAGATTCTGAAGTATGGCAAGCGTTTCCATGCCACGGTATCTTTTGACACTGACACCGGATTGAAGCAAGCTCTTGCAACTGTCTCGGACTACAACCCTCTCATGAAAGACTTTCCAATCAATGACCTGCTTAGTGCCACTGAGCTGGAGAGGATCAGGTAACAGAAATCATACGTATGCATTATTTATTATGTTATGTGCTGTATAGTTTTAGTCTTCAATCAAAGAGCAGCGGTGCCCCAGTGGTAACGGCCGCGACTAACGACTTGTAGGTGCGAACACAGACAGGCGCTTTACTATGTGTATATTATTTCATCACCACTGCTACCAAAGTGTTGAAGGATAACATAGTGAGGAAAGGAAGACGGCATGTTCTAGAACCGAAATGTCAAAGACATGTGGCATCCACCATCCCGCACTGGGTTGGCACTGTTTACACGCCCAATGGTCTACCTTAGGGACTAAATGCGGAAACCAAACCCAATAACATAGCACATAGAACCCGCGTGTTGGATTACTGCTCACTCTCTCTTACCGAGAGTAGGCATGTGTCCCAGCTGTGGGAACATTATAGGCTGATTATGCTTATGAAATTAGCAGTAAAATATGTCTATTAATATTTTGACGTGATATTTTATTTAAACAGATTGGCTGTGCAACAGATTTTCTCCCATCTACGAAAGATTCGTTCTACCAAATACCCCATACAGCGTGGTTTGAGACTTGTCGAAGCTATCTCACGTGATCTTGGCCAACAACTCCTGAAGGTAACAACATAATTACTTGCTGATTATCTATAATTTTCCATGTAAAACAGCAAAGCTTTGTTTCTTTAGCCTTTTCTTATATTCTGATGATTTTGTAACTTTATTGTCACAAACAGGTGCTGGGAACTCGCCGTTTAATGCATATTCCTTTCGAAGACTTTGAACGCGTCATGACTCAGTGCTTTGAAGTCTTCTCATGTTGGGATGATGAATATGAAAAGCTACAGGGATTGTTGCGGTAAGATATGATGTCTGTAGATAAACTTTTTAATCCAATGTCCTTTTCTACAGGCTTGTCATCTATTTATTTATTTATACAGGTACACCAATAGCTTCTGTATTTAATACAATTTAAGTACTATAGGTAGCCTGTTTTAGGTAAACCAGCATTCTCAGAAATAAATGATAAAACATAAAAGTAATCAAACGAATGGCCCTAGAATTTAGTTATTTACTCGCCAAATTACCAATGAATTCGTGAAATATTTGTAGTGACATTGTGAAGAAGAAGCGTGATGAGCACCTGAAAATGGTATGGCGTGTGTCGCCGTCACACAAGCGGTTGCAAGCTCGCATGGAACATATGCGCCGGTTCCGCAGACACCATGAACAACTACGCACTGTCATGCTTAGGGTAAGTCACACTTTACCAACTATTTAGAATATTAGACCATCAATCAACAGTAGTGGAAAGATGAATATGATTCAGAAAAATGTTATTCTCAACTGCTACATTGGACTACCTCACCGTAATACCCATAATAGATATAGTAAACCCAATTTATAAATTGTTGTCAGATTTACAACTTGGTTATGGTTATACGGTAATTTCGACAAACACAGTCAACAAATTAAATGAAATAATTTAGTCTGTAAATAGGATATCGGTCTTACACGTTATATTAAAAGAACGCCTATGCTAAACTTGTACAACTTCATGCGGTCTATCGAGGTGTTTTTTTTTAATATTCGAATTTATTGTGTTAACTCCTACACCTTGTTGTTATTGTTATAATTAAACAAATTCATTATTTACAAGATAATATTTTATGTATAAAGGTACTTCGCCCTCGCGCTACAGTGGCAGCTGACACAGGCGCTGGCGGTGAGCCCGCCCAGCCACATTCACTACCCATGGATGCTGCTGATGCCAATGCTATTGCAGAGGTAATGCAACATCCAACACCGGTTTACATTTATTTTTAGAAATAGTTCATCTTTGTAGAGCGTGTTCTCTGTCACTTATAATGGCGTGACAGTCTAGGTGACTGAGACTCTTGATGAGACGTATTAACGCCCGGGCAGAGAATAGTAATGAAGATTCACTCCGCAAAATCATTTAAATAAAATGCACTTCAGGGCGCACAGCGTTAAGTACCTACAGTCATATTCACCTAGAAGTTTCCTCTCTTTGTATCGCGTAACTCTTATATCTTCTGACTTCGTTAAGCTCACTGAATTGGCTTGACAAGGCGAGCCCGCCAGCAGTTGTATCTTCTTAATAAAATGCGGAGTGCGCCTTCTGTACTGGGTAAGTAGTTGGTACTTCATACATATTAATACTAATAATGTTCCCATTTCTGGGACTCAAGCCTCCTTTCTATGTCTAAGAGTGTGTGGGTGAATTAATATGTTTTAGTCATGTTCAATTAATGTTAATTTTACTTTTCATTTATGTTTAGGTGAACCTCGCGTATGAGAATGTGAAGGAAGTTGACTGTCTGGATATTTCTCGCGAGGGATGTGATGCTTGGGAGGCGGCCGTTCGTCGCTATGAAGATAGAATCGGTAAGTTATATAAGACTAAATTATAGATTTCAATATTTATTGTGCTTCCAGAAGAAACAAGAAGTGTTTGCAAGACTAGATTTGGCAGTATACTCTCAGACGAAGATACTGAATTGAATGCTTCAAATAAACATGTTAATACCCAAATAAGCCCTCATAGTAATAACTTTCAATTTGATTTTTTAAAATAGTTTTGTCATTTGCTTACCTTCATACATGTATTTATTTGATTAGATCGTGTGGAGACCCGCATCACAGCTCACCTCCGTGACCAGCTCGGAACAGCCAAGAACGCCAACGAAATGTTCCGCATCTTCTCACGATTCAACGCTCTGTTCGTGCGCCCGCACATCCGAGGCGCTATTCGAGAATACCAGACACAGCTGATACAGAGAGTGAAGGACGATATCGAAGCTTTGCATGAGAAGTTCAAGGTATATCAATAATAAACAAAAAGTTACTGACATTAGCTGAATAAACTGCCAAAGCATCTATAAGGGCATTACCATAATTATCCCCTCAATAAAACGATTGAGTAGTCAAATCAACTTTCAGCGGATGTTACTCAAATACATACAACATGCTACAGTTATTATAGGGACAAATTCATTTTCTTCCTTTCAGGTACAATATCCTCAATCGAAATGCAGTCGCCTATCCTTAGTGCGAGATCTGCCCCCAGTGGCTGGTTCCATCATTTGGGCTAAGCAGATCGACCACCAACTCACTGCTTATTTGAAGAGAGTCGAAGATGTACTTGGTAAGAACTTCTTACCATAGGCCATTATTTTAATTTGAAAATTGAATCTTTTTGCTTATTCATTTGTTTTTCTCACCAGGAAAAGGATGGGAGAACCATATTGAAGGTCAAAAACTGAAGGCAGATGGTGACAGTTTTCGCCTTAAATTGGACACTCAAGAAGTATTTGATGATTGGGCTCGCAAGGTAAGATAAACTAGAGTGCTTTGCAAATCAATAGCGCGCGTCATGTGACTTTGTGTCATTCTTACACTTAACTTCACTTCACGGTACCATAGTATACAGATGTATTATTATATTTTTCTATTTTAGGTCCAACAACGTAATCTAGGTGTTTCTGGTCGCATTTTCGCCATAGAGTCGGTCCGCGCTCGCTCCAGTAAAACTGGCACTATACTCAAGTTAAAAGTCAACTTCTTGCCTGAGATTATCACCCTGTATAAGGAAGTGCGGAACTTGAAGAACCTGGGATTCAGGTATGTTATACGGTATTTTGTAGTTACTGTATTTATGAAAACATTTCAAGGGGTTGGATTAGCGTCTTTCTATTTTGGTTGGATTCTTCTTCTAATTAAATTATTTGTCATTTCAGTTATATCAGGTAATTTAAAATTCTCATACAAACCATATAAGAAATATTTGATTTCTTGAATCCCTTAACAGTATTTACTTCTTTTACAAGGCCATTATAAAACCTAGTTCACAAATGATTGTTACTTTCTTCCACAGAGTACCATTAGCCATAGTGAACAAGGCTCACCAAGCAAACCAACTGTACCCCTTCGCGATTTCCCTTATCGAAAGCGTGCGCACATACGAACGCACTTTGGAAAAGGTAACGTATCAAAAACGCTTTCAAACTAACAGTGTGAATTCACAGATTTCTAGCACTAGAAACATAACACGATATTCGCACAAACACTCGATTTTTATTACAATTGAACACAATGCCTGAGCGCACCACAAATCACTCAATCAGCGAATTTAAAACATCGTTCTATATCTGTCAATCATTTGAAGTCATCAGAGTAATTAGTGGTGCAAACAGGCCAAAAATTCATTAAAATTTTATATGTTGTATGTGCGTGTATGTGACAACACTAACACGGGTGCGTTTTCATTTGTGCAGCTAAATAATAGGAATCATACAAAGGTAGTTTATGAATTTATAGGCTGCATGATATGTCTGATGTTTTTTTGTTTTATCATATTTAGAAACACTTCTACTCACTATGATTTTTATTATTTTTTTATTTATTTTTTAGACCTAGTTTAGATTTGTTTCGAGAAACTATTTGGGTAAAAATTCGTTACAGCTAGTGTGATGGAGACTCATTTGTTTGACTAAAATCAGATAAGAAATGCAGGTGTAGAACAATTCCGTAGCTGACGGCAGGCGGCAGCAGCAGGTGACGTCTCGCCGCAAAACTACCGGTTTCTATGTATTTATATGAAACCTACGTGTCGCTAGCTACGGAAGATATTTGATAGAAATACATAGAAACCAGTCGTGTCGCGGCGACACGTCGCCTGCTGCTGCCGCCTGCGGTCGGCTACGGAATGGTACCTTTAAAGTTTATAACTGACCAGGAGGCCTACCACCACCGCTTACAGCAGTATTATTTTAATATTACTTCAGTGTAGGAAAGAGATGAAGCTCTACAGGACATATAGGTCCATCTCTTTCCCCCACGAAGTAAGATTAAAATAATACTGCTGTAAGAGGGGGTGGTAGGCCCTCTGATATAACACACCAACTACAAGAGGGGAAGAAAATATTTTAACTAAATGCAATATTCCGTCTGATGTCTCATTTTAGTCCTAGAAAAGTTAACGAAATATGGCATCTGCTACAGTACACAGTTAGCCGTCTACCACAACAGTTTCCTGAAACAAAAACCCTTAGCTTTCAATATATTTGTGTCTGATGTCGCTTTATTTTCTTTCATGTAGTATTTAAGTTATCCTGTTATTTTATCCAAAACCTTACCTCTCCCTCTAGTTATATTTTCTCTTTCTGCCATTCTATATGTTTGGAACACCTTCAGATTCGGGACAAAGCGTCCATCATTCCGCTCGTAGCTGGTCTACGGCGTGATGTGCTGAATCAAGTGTCGGAAGGAATGGCTCTTGTGTGGGAGTCGTACAAACTGGACCCGTATGTTCAGAAGCTTAGCGAAGTTGTGCTTCTGTTCCAAGAGAAGGTTAGTATTATTTCAGACTTTCTGGTTTTCTTTTCAGAAACAGTATGAATTTTGTCCGCCACCGATGCGTGTCTTGCTACATAAATTATTGACATTTAATAATATTAATTTTCGTAAAAATTATGAAAATCAATAAGAGAAAAATACTTGTACACTATTTTTCCTTGCCACTAAAGTCTCCTTAATAGACACGCATAAACAAAATACAAATAATTTATTAATTGTTCAATACATAGAACTCACATGCTCATTTCGAAGTGACTTTCTATCAGCCCTGAATGTACTAATGACCTTTCTGTGTCGGGTGATAAACGCCACGTCCATAAACTAACTTTGCTATCACTCCCAACAGGTGGAAGACTTACTAGCGGTTGAAGAACAGATATCAGTCGACGCTCGCTCGTTAGAAACGTGTCCATACTCCGCTGTCAGCCTGGCAGATATTTTGAGCAGGCTACAGAGGGCCATTGATGACCTGTCGCTCAGGCAGTACAGCAACTTGCATCTGTGGGTGCAGCGCCTTGATGAAGAGGTTTGTTAGCAAATTAATTAACATACTTTATCTACACCCATGCTATAAATCCTCTATAAGAGTTTCTGAAACAGTTAGCTTATTGCCAACATTAAAACAGCCAGTGTCATAGTAATCATTATAGCCCTTTTGTAAGCCTATTACTGATCCAGCATACGCATTTGTCGAATGTAACCGTTGACGCCGCATCACCGACACTTGCACAGTGTATTTGCGTAGCGCTTTTGCATAGTGATTACGCGGTATCAACGCCGACGCTAGACGCACAGTGCGTTGACAATAAACGTGCAATAAACCATGTATTTAAATCATTTAAATTTATAAAAGAAATGCTTGAACTCCTTACTTCCGTAAAATTAATACTATTTTATGTTTTCCCAGGTTGAGAAGAGCTTAGCTGCTCGTCTACAAGCAGGTGTCGAAGCGTGGACATCGGCCCTACTCGGCAAGAGCCATGAATTGGATCTATCCATGGACACCTACTCCCCCACTGAGCCCACTCACAAACCTGGTGGAGAACCTCAGGCAAGTATTAAACAGATTGCAATATTCAGCACAATTATACTGAATTTAATTATTGTATCCACTACGAAATAACAGCTTTCAAATGAGAAAATTATATTGAATTCTAGCAAGAAGAGTACAATATATTTAAAATATTGTATACTTTCGTAATCGCGAAACATTGCAACTATTGGCGCGCCTTGGGGGTAAGATCGACTCGTATGGCGTGACAGCAAACGGCATGACGCTCTTTAGGCCGTCATGCTCGGAGGTTTCACATCTTCAGGGCATCCCGTGACAGCCACATTTTTTTTAACGTTATTTTCCCAAATTTAATTACTCAATTGTTTCCAAGCTCTACTCTTCTTTACTTCTAACGTCGTTACATCCAGATCGCTCGCGTAGTCCACGAGGTGCGCATCACAAACCAGCAAATGTACCTCTTCCCGTCTTTGGAGGAGGCTCGCTTCCAACTGATGCGACAGATGTTCGCCTGGCAAGCCATCGTCACCAGCCAGCACCGTTTGCAAAGCACCAGGTATTATCTACACTAATATTATATAAAAAGAGAAAAATTAAGAGAAAAGATTTGTATTTTTGTGTGTAATGAATAAACTCAAAAACTACTGGACGGATTTAAAAAAAAAAATCACCTAAACTCAAAAAAAAAACAGTTGTCAAAAAATATAGGCTAATAATATATATTAATAAAGATATCACACAGGGCGAAGCCGCTACTGGAAGCTAGTTGCAAATATAATTGCACGTCATTGGCTCCATCAGTGGACATATACGAATTGCAAAGCAGCGATTCCTCCTGATCGCATGATCTAATTATGACTGAAGTGAATCGCAGTTCTCCTGTTATAAATCGGCACCACAAAAGATAAGAGGACATCGCTAAACTCATAATTTTGGTGGTTGAGTCTGTCTCCATATTTCTAATTTTCCTACTGAGCGTCTATCGTCGGGGTCGGGGCACTATGAGACTATGTAGGTCTCATATCATCACTTATTTCCTAGTTTTGAGATATGATAAACCTCACCGTAATGTTAGTTTCACAAAATGTTCTATGTTAACAGATACCAAGTGGGCGTCGCTCGCGCTCAGACGGCTACCTACAGAAACTTGTTGACCAAGCTGCCCGCCGGATCCAATCCTTTGGAGAACGCATACGACGCTATCGAACAAAAGATATCGCAAGTTCGAGAATACGTCGACGAATGGCTACGGTAAGAGACATAACATAAGGCCTTTTTTTTCAGTTTGGGAAGTCTACAAATGACTTCTTGATTTTGCTAAAGTTGAATAGCTTTTATCTGTGGAATACATTTTACAGATTTTGTATGAAAAAACTAAACATTCTAAATTTATTTGCAGAATAAGACTCATTATAAAAAGTTTGGTTGAATTCGCCCTTAATGGGATATTTAAACTGGTACTGAATGAATGTGTATTGAAATTGTGTCTTTATTTACAGTTACCAAGCTCTATGGGATCTGCAGCCTGAAAGTTTGTATGGGCGCCTAGGTGAAGACATCACCCTCTGGATTAAATGCTTGAATGATATCAAGTAAGTTTTATTCAACGTGGAACGACTGCCTATCTGACCTCCACAACCCAGTTACTTCATGATATGATACCTTTTATGGTAAGGCTGGTTGTTAGACTTTCAGGATTCTGATGACCCGACAAGTAACGACTGTCAAAGATCCATAAATAACAGCCGGGACCAACGGCCTAACGTGCTTTCCGAGACACTGAGGGGTCTTAGTATGTAAAGATTGTCACCAATTTACTGGCCAACCGTAGTTTAACTTGATCGATCGACCCGTATGGCTGTTATTACTTAGAAGTTATTTATATTTATGATTATTTTCCTTATTTGCATATCCATATTTTTGCATTAAATTCCATTACTTATCCCACCAGGAAATCCCGCACAACCTTTGACACCTCGGACACTCGTCGCGAATACGGGCCGGTAGTCATCGACTTCGCTCGAGTACAGAGTAAAGTAGCTCTGAAGTACGACGCGTGGCACAAGGAGGTGCTCGGCAAGTTCGGGGCTCTGCTCGGCGGAGAGATGGTCACCTTCCACTCGCAGCTCGCCAAGTCACGCAGCCAGCTCGAACAGCAGACCATCGGTAAGAATAACTTGTTCAGGATAAAAAAACGATAGTCGCACATCTGACATCTCGGCTGACGTATATATTATATATAAAATAACGACGACGACTGACGTTTATAATATTAATTATATTCAATTTTAATTCATTTATAAGCAATATTCATCATCATTCTGTTTATAACCTCTCGGAAAATGGGTTGGTACTATCTGACGGCCAACTCTAGCATCGCACGCGCTCATTGGTCAAATCAAATAACGCGCGCTTCCCCGGCTTCCTTTACACATTTCCGTCCCTTTTCACGAAATCACTCCCATAGATTGTGAAAGCGAGAGGAAAGATACACATTAAAATACACTGAAGAATAAATACACCAATCGTCTAAAATCGCCTTGGCAGATTACCGCCAAGGCGATTTTAGACGATAGAAAAGGGCTCTTATCGTAAAGAGAAGGATTACCTTCTCTTTACGATAGGAGCCCTTTTCTACACAGGATGAAAATTAAAAGCTTTTTAGGGTTCCGTACCCGAAGGGTGCCAAACGGAACCCTATTACTAGTTTTTTTTTCGGCGTTTTTTTGCTCGATCTTAATACGGTACGGAACCCTTTGTGTGCGAGTCCGACTCGCACTTGGCTGGTTTTTATTATACTTCCTTATTGCTTAATATAAAAGCTGAAGGTTTTTGTTAAACCTAATTCCTAGTGCTTGCTGTAATTTTGAAAGAAAGCAGGGTTATTCATTATTGTCTTTTTTTTAATTTTGTGTATTCCCATTCTAATGTAACTGTGCATCAACAGAGGCAGCATCTACGAGTGACGCCGTATCCCTCATCACATACGTGCAACAACTGAAGAGGGAAGTGTTAGCGTGGGAGAAACAAGTCGACATCTACAGGGAGGCGCAACGCATTCTAGAGAGACAGAGGTAAACAACAGAAAGTGTTAATTACAAGCGCTTGCATTAATGCCAGTTCTCTAAGGTAATTTTTGTCATCATTATCTGCCTAACCTTTTCCCAACTATGTTGGACATTGGGGTTGGCTTCCAGTCTAACCGAATACAGCTGAATATCATTTTTTTACATGGAGCGACTGCCTATCTGACCTCCACAACCCAGTTATTGGGTAACACGATACCCCTTGGTAAGACTGGTTGTCAGACTTTCGGTCTTCTGATGACTCGTAACAACTGCCAAAGATTTACAAACGAGCGCTGGGACCAACGGCTTAGCATGTATTCCGAACATGTAGGGATCTTGATATGTAAAGATGGTCAACCATCCACGGACCAACCGCGGCGAGCGTAACTTGACCTGATCGATCGACCCGTGCGGCTGTTATTGCTTAGCTACAAGCCCCTCCACTAAGGTAATTTTTGTCTGAGGCGAAACATGCAGGATGCAGTTAATCTATAAATAGTTATGAGAATCTTCAATTAATGGTTATGAGTTTTGCTACAGTTTGTTATTTTTCTTTTTAGATTTCAGTTCCCAGCGCAATGGCTGCATGTTGATAATATCGAAGGCGAATGGAGTGCGTTCAATGAGATCATGCGCAGGAAGGATTCTTCTATTCAGACCCAGGTAAAGTAATCTTTCTTCTTCATTTCACTAATAGCCGGTTTCGCCATCTTTCAATAAGTTCCGGCTAACTTATCTATACTAATATTATGAAGAGAAAAAAATTGTATTTTTTAATAAACACAAAAACTACTGACCTATTTAAAAAATTCTTCCACCAGTATAATGCTATATTATCACACACTCAGTGATATCATAATCCTAACTAATATTATAAATGTGAAAGTGAGTTTATTTGTTTGTTCACGTTAAAATGGCGGAACGGATTGGATGAAATTGGGCACAGGGATAGACCTTGACCTGGAATAGGACACAGGATAGTTTTTATCCCGTTATTCCCACGGGATCGAGACTTACGCGGGTGAAACTGCGGGGCGCAGCTAATAATTTATACAGGCGCGGTCCGAGCGGGGGTCATGGGGGTCATGACCCCCCCCCCCAAATCATTCAAGCTGTCGAGAGACTGAATGATTTACGTTCTTATTAATTAACCATTTCCCAAAAAATAATCCTCGGCACCAATGGTGACCCCCTAAAATCATGGGCTGCGACCGCGCCTGAATTTATAAAGATACCACGCGGGCGAAGCTGCTAGCAGTAGCTGGTCTGGCTGATAATTTAATACAAAAACTCTCTTTCTGAACTTATGTTTTACATACTACCTTTTCGGATACTGAAACTGGCCCTAATATTTCTATGAATATTTTAAAACATCCTGCATTTTCTATCTAGGTGGCATCACTGCAACAAAAGATCGTAGCTGAAGACAAAGCAGTTGAGGCTCGTACTCTGGAGTTCCTCACTGAATGGGAACGTAGCAAGCCTACTGATGGTTCTACAAGACCTGAAGATGCGTTGGCCAGACTCCAGGCTATGGAGACCAGATACACCAGGCTGAAGGACGAGAGAGACAACGTGGCCAAGGCTAAGGAGGCTCTTGAGTTGCATGATACTGGTGAGTTAGATGATTTAGTTTAGGATCCAAAATATAAACGCAATGCAACTTGATTTGAAATTTTACATCTCATGCTGGTCCTGTATCTTTGGGGATGCGATAAGGTAGCCCGCGAAATTCAAATTTTCTTACGTTTTTTGCAATCTGCAGGTACGTATCAGGTTGTTTGTTGATCTAAATATGATTTGCGGCCGTAACAAATATGTATTTACAGAATTATAATCAGTAGAATCAGCAATACAACTCCTTAAGTTCATAAAAGTGCCAAATGTCATGATTTCATGAAATAGTAATTCAATGCACTTAGGCGCTCTTAAAGCACTTTTGAGACCATCTAAGTTTTGGTGCATTGGCGTATTTAGGGGTCAGTCAATCAAATAGTAATTTACGAAGTCACCATATCGTTTAATCATATAGGTAGCTTCAAAGATCTCTCATTTGACTGTTTATTGGTCTTGTTTAGGTCATCATTATCCTGCCCTTATCCCAATTTATTATTTGTTGTCTTCGCATCTTCAAAAGTTAGTCATTCTTTGTGAATTCGGTATTATAGGAAGCTCAGTCAACAACGAGCGTATGACCGTCGCTCTTGAAGAGTTGCAAGACTTGCGAGGAGTTTGGTCTTCCCTCAGCAAGATCTGGACGCAGATTGATGATATCAGGGAGAAACCTTGGTTGTCAGTACAGCCTAGAAAACTCAGGTAAACTCAAATTTATTTGAAGTTAAAAGTTTTTTTTTTTGTTTCTTTTGATATAAGTTTTACTGTGTTAAAACTAGTCTTACGAATTTCTTCCTACAATTAAAATTCTTTTTTTATATTTATACTGAGTTTTTGTGCTAGGCAACAACTGGAAGCGATGTTGAATGAGCTCAAAGAACTGCCGGCTCGTCTTCGTATGTATGACAGCTACGAGTTTGTCCGCAAACTGCTGCAGTCTTATACTAAGGTAAATAATCATGACCTATCATATTGTTAGGAGGTTATGAAAAAAAAAATTCAGGTATTCTGCCCTCCTAAATAAATAAGCCTCTAAAATTCTGATGGAGGATTAAGGCTCGATCACACGTACAAACGATACCACGCGGAAGGGCGTTATTTTGTATGAAAATGTCTATTCATTCGAACCACATTTGGCCGTCAAACTCAACCGTGTGGGCGACCGCGACCACATCAAGGTAACGTCGCAGCTACAACGCAATTACAATGTTGCGTCGGCGTAACGATATTCACAGCTGGAGTCGATCTGTCTGCAAACTTCGCAACTACTAGCGACAACGCAACCTCATCGACATTTTGTAGTTATCACAACGCCACTCAATAAGCTGCAGCGACACTATCCACACTTAACCTTTATTTACCCACATTTTGTCGCTGCGATGTGGTGTCGTTGTGGTCACGGACTTTAATTGATGAGCCACCTTCAAACTTTTCAATTTTGCAGTTTCATACATTCACGAGATTACACGATTAAACACGAACTCAAATCGCACTCTCGTAAACAAGATGACAAATAAATTACTTTTAATCGGAAATAGTCTTATCCATAGAGGTTGACAAATAAGTTCTCAATGATAAAAATAAATACAAATCGAATCTATTTGAGACCGACCTCCTTTGAATCATAGCTCATTAATTCTTCTGAAAACTAACTGAAGACAGTGACAGTTGAAATATCGATGTCAGAGACGTTAGTCTCGAACTTGTCGAAATGACTTTAATATTTCTCCGTACGCTAACTTTACTATCGCAACAGTATATCGTTGCTAGGTTACTGTTGCTAGACTTGCAATTGGTTGACTTTGGGTAGTCACTCTGCTGTCAAGTTTGTAGTTCTGGCTCTCAGGTTAGCCAACCGGTAAAGATATGAAATATAATTTTCTTCTTCTAATACGAAGACATATGAGTTTGCGTGTCGGGAACCGAATAAACCCGATTTGCATTACACTGCTAAAATACGAACAATGCAAGGTGGCTCATCAATTAAAGTCCGTGACTGTACGTGTTCGGACCCCTAGACTGCTTACTTTACTGTGTTTTTCATGACGACAGTATTGGCAATGCTAGGTTCGCCTTCTAACTAATTTACATTGCCACATTATCGAATTAAATTAATCATAAATCGTTTAAAGAAATACGAAATAAAACTAATAACTCTTTCACCAGGTCAACATGTTAATAGTAGAGCTAAAATCAGACGCTTTGAAAGAGCGCCATTGGCGCCAACTGTGCCGCGCGCTCAAAGTGGACTGGTCGCTATCTGAACTAACCCTAGGACAAGTGTGGGACGCCGATCTGTTACATAACGAACACACCGTCAAGGATGTCGTGTCCGTCGCTCAGGGAGAAATGGCGCTCGAAGAGTTCTTAAAACAGGTAAGTTATATGAAACTGAGGATAACTTTGAGTCTTTACTGGATCTCGTAATTTAGCATTCTAAATAATGTGATCCAATAATGAATTAAGAACTTTGGGCTTTCTTCAACACATCGAAACGAAAACCCAAAGAATTCACACTTGAACACACTGATCAAAATAAACGGAAGGAATGAAGGAGATGAGACATAACATCATTGGAATACTTTATCCTTTACACATTTTTGTCTAAAACTGATGACATTTCTTATTCTTAGGTGCGGGAGTCGTGGCAGAGCTATGAACTGGACCTGATCAACTACCAGAACAAATGCAAGATCATCCGCGGTTGGGACGATCTGTTCAACAAAGTAAAGGAGCACATCAACAGTGTTGCTGCTATGAAGCTCTCGCCTTATTACAAGGTATGGTTTTGATACTTTATTTACCAATGTAGGTCTTATTTCAACGTAACCCCCTCTTGAATTATTACCCTTTATTATTTTTAACCACATTTTTTTTAACTGTCTCTTATAATGTCACTCTGGATTTACTGTACTAACTCTACAATGTTATCAGATTAGTATTTTAAACAACTGCTTAAATCATTAAAACGAATAATTATGAAATAACAAACTTGTACCACATTACACTCGTTTGAGCCGGATAGCCGGCTCCGAATTTCAAAAGGATAAAGTATGAAAGCTTTCCCACGTTCTGGCAAAATTCTCCCAATGTACAGATGTTGGATTTTACGAACGCGCGTCAATCATTCCAATTTGTACCTTATTACTATGATATAAAATTCACATGACGCGTGCTCGTGGTTTTCATTACCCATAATTAGGTCAGCGGGTACCCAACAACTTAAACGTGTGAAATAGACTGAGAGCTGCTTGCAGTTTAGTCTTTCATTGCATCTCATCACCTCATTCTATTACCAAAGGTATTCGAAGAGGAAGCTCTAACTTGGGAGGAGAAACTGAACCGAATCAACGCTCTGTTCGACGTGTGGATCGACGTGCAACGTCGCTGGGTGTACTTGGAGGGTATCTTCAGTGGCTCTGCTGATATCAAGACCTTGCTGCCCGTTGAAACTAGTCGGTTCCAGAGCATCAGGTAATGAATTAAACATTCTATTATCATTTTTGACCTAAACTATATTCAAGTCCTTGTTTCCAAACAAATATCAAGTTTATGCTAGTGTAAATTAATTTGATTGTGGAATGACTAGTACTATTGAGAATGACATAATTTTTTTAAAGTGGTATCGCAATCTCAACTTTATGTACATGTATTAAAGTTCTTTTTCCAAATTTGTTGTAATTTTTAGAAACCAGATTATGTTTTAGTACATTTATATGACTATCAAAGAAAACGACAGTTTTTTTTTTTAAATACGCTCACTAGTAATTTCGCAAAGAGGGTATGTCCAGCGTATAAGCGTGTAATGAAATGAAATGATTTTATTTTCTCTAAACGCGACGCGAAACCGATAGTTAAAAGCGGTATTACTGCAGTACCTTCATTTCCTTATAATTTTTTAAAGCGGTATTACTGCAATACCGTCATTCCCTTATAATTTTTTAAAGCGGTATTACTGCAGTACCTTCATTTCCTTATAATGTTTCCATTTTATCTTCCAATAGCTCCGAGTTCTTGGGCCTGATGAAGAAAGTTAGCAAGTCCCCGATGGTGATGGACGTACTAAACATCCCTGGAGTACAACGTTCTCTAGAGCGACTCGCCGACTTGCTCGGCAAGATACAGAAGGCGCTCGGTGAATATCTGGAGAGGGAGAGAAGCAGCTTCCCTAGGTAAATAACCCTTCATAATGATATCATGTCTTCAAGTACGTATTGTCCTTTGAAATTGGGCTGTCACTGAAAAAGATATAAGACTTTGTTGATGCCTAACTTCGTTCTCAATGCGTGCAATGTTCGAGCGGTTGCTTTCGATTTTTTATAAATAAAAATATAGATACATTCGTTATTTATGTTTCCGTCTAATTGTGAAGTTTTCAGTAAAAATTTGATAGCTCTGTGAGACCCAAGATGTACAAGATTTGTTGAAATATACCTACGGCATCAATATGACTGCATGGAAAGTGGATTTTAACGGACATTGCAATCCTTTGCTTCATAGATGTTCGAAAAATTTGTCTGTTCACCAACGTCAATAACGCAATGAATGTTGTTGTACTGTCAAAATGAAAGCCATTGCTACTGTTAGTGTGTTACGCAATTACCCCCCTTTTTTATGCGTGGGAAATCATCAAATGACTACTCCTGAATAAAAAATAAAAAAATCTTTTACTGAATAAAATCCACCCGTGTTCCTTCAGTTGCCTGTTGCCAAGGTCCCGGTATCCCTTTCGGACTAACCCGCACGCAATGACCCCCCTGGATGTTATTTCTAAGGTTTCATTACTATTTACACTTTTTGAGTTTCAAATTCATCAATCATTTACTTACTCCTAGATTCTATTTCGTGGGAGACGAGGACCTCCTCGAGATTATCGGTAACAGCAAGAACATCGCGCGTCTACAGAAGCACTTCAAGAAGATGTTCGCTGGAGTCGCGGCTATTATTCTTAATGATGACAACACTGTTATCAACGGTATTGCTTCCCGAGAGGGTGAAGAGGTAATGAACAAAACAAGTGAATAATGAATATGGCATATTACAGTGAACGGCACGTCAATGGTAACAGTTTGGAAGGGTCTTTATTTTGCACTAAAACCGGCTAAGTGCATGTCGAACCACGCACAATGAAGGGTTCCGTAGTTAGGAATTTATCCAACAAACTTAACATTGTAGTTGAAAAACTTGTTCTCCCATACAAAATGTATGGCAGAACATGTTTTTTCAACTGCAACTTTAAGTTGGTCGATTACTCGATAATTTGTGGAGCCTTCGTAGCGGTGATAGTTTTCCTTTTAATTTCGTTATATATACTACTGCCGTGAATTTTTTCACATACCCAAAACCAACCATTTAACTGGCAGGGACACTTGACTCTAACAAAAATGAGCACTCCCTAAATCCAAAAAACGACCTTTCCAACGATACCCACACCATGGGATTGACGAGAAAAAAAAAACCATCCCCACTTAACGTGTATGGGAGGTACCCTAAAAATAAAAATCTACCGAGTGGCAGTAGGTAATTATTTCAAGGTCACTGCCGACACATAATATTGTAATTTAATATACTGTGATTCAGGTGTAACAACTAACATGTGGTTGACTGTACATCTTTCAAATTCCTTTTTTTTTTGTCACCAATATTTATTGAGTTAATTAGGCCAATCTAAATGACCAAAAGTAGTAGTCGATATTACTCAAGTAAAGTGGATTTCATTTAGTTTCCTTACCTATGAAAATGTTTTACACGGAACTACAATATCTGCTATTGGGATTTGGGACCTAGTAAAATGATTCTGACTCAACATCTCCTATTCTAGGTCTACTTCACATCACCCGTCTCAACCATCGAGAATCCTAAAATCAACTCATGGCTATCAATGGTAGAGCGTGAGATGCGCGTGACCCTGGCGTGTCGGCTCAAGGACGCTGTTGGTGACGTCAAACAGTTCAAGGATGGAAATGTCGACCCTCAGAAGTTTATTGATTGGTGTGATAAGTATCAGGTAAATATGCATCCGATTATCCGATCTCTAGTTATGGCACGCTTTTTCTTAGGATTTTTCTTGTATCTTAAATCGAACCGAAAGTTTCCATTGTAACTGTTTATAAAAATGATGACTTCCTATTTAATGATAGGTCGATTAAAAGCAATTTACGAGCTTACAGTGTTACAGTCTCCAGATACGCACTATCCACCAGAATGATAAAACGTGATGTTGTAAAGGCTCCGTTTTTTTTTTCGGTACCTTTAAATATGGTACAGATTTTTTTTTAATTATCTTGCAGTAAGTAAACTGAAATTTAAGCAGAGATAAAAAAGGTCTGTAGGCTTTTTGAAACCATTCTACCTTTGGGAATATGTAACTTTTTCGAATGGTGAGTGATTTGGCTTATTATTTCTATAGCCATTAAGTATATTACATCGTAACCATGTTTACAGGCACAAATCGTAGTGCTAGCCGCTCAGATCCTCTGGTCAGAAGACGTGGACGCAGCCCTAGGAAGTGGTGGTGGAGAAGGATTGAAGAGAGTGTTGGCTCATGTTGAGAACATGTTGAACATACTTGCCGATTCTGTGCTGCAAGAACAACCGCCGCTGAGGAGGAGGAAACTTGAACATTTGGTGAGTAGAAACTTATCTATAACAGCCTATTTAGATCAGATCTTTAAAAAAAACGTGTATCAATACTGGGCATGCAGTTGGAAAGTCGCACTCTCATAATAACTTAATGCAGGAGTATTCCTGCTAGGGGAAATTTGCGCATATAGAGTGTTTTATTCTGCAGTGGTAGCGCAAGTATTTGACTTAGGTGTCTTTATATCGTAGCTGTAATTTACGTGGTTCAAGTATTATTAATGACGTCCTATTGGCCGTACATCCGTTGCAATGTTGAGAATAAGAACAATTAAAGCATTAATACCAGAAGGCCAATTCTTGTACTTAAAAAACGTTCACATTCAAGGCGCACTTGTCCAAATTGTAGTAAATTGATTGTATTTTTGACAAATTGCGAACGTTCTTAAAAAATACAGTAATTGCCCCTGTCCATTTCTTTTTCTTTCAATATAGGATTTTCTGTTTGTATTAGATTAACGAGTTCGTCCACAAGCGTACGGTGACTCGTCGCCTGATCGCTTCTGACGTCAACAGTCCGCGCTCGTTCGAGTGGCTCTGCGAGATGCGATTCTACTTCGACCCTAGGAATAATGACGTAAGTACGAAAAACAACATGCTACGCGCGTAATAGGGAATATGCATGTGATTCAAATATGGGTCAAATATTTTTTTCTATAAACTATGTTACTTCAGAATTATGCCTCCATCAATATTTTTGAATAAAATTTCTTTTTGAGCGAGAAATTAATTTTTAAAAAGTCCCAAAAAACTGTGGGTAAATACTTGAAAAGGCTAAGAGCGGATGTGACGTAACAATCCGGGATAACAATCAAAATGTCAATGTCAAGTCAATCAACAAGTGTCAAGTCAATGTCTAACGCTCATAGAAAAAGGAGTGTTTGACAGTTGCTTGTCTGTTTTCACGAACTGTGACGTCACCACACCAAGCGCACCAAATGGAGGGCGTTTAAATAGCCCGGATCGGTTGGATATTTTTAAATATTTTTTTAACTACTTTAAATTGCTTTTTTGCCGTCGAATTTTTTTTTACTATTATTTGACGATGTAAAATATCGAATAAAAATATTTAAAAAATTCATGCATATTCCCTATTATTGAACTTTTCAGAGCAATCAATGTTTGGTCACAATATATTGTGATGTTCTGTTACGTGCTTCTTTAATATCTTCTGTTTTAAAGTTCTTTATTTCTAACCATCAGCCGACCCCAACATTGTTGGGAAAAAGGCTAGGCAGACCTAGCCTTTTTCCCAACAATGTTGGGGTCGGCTTCCAGTCTAACCGGATGAAGCTAGCTGAATACAAGTATTTTACATGGAGCGACTGCCTATCTGACCTCCACAACCCAGTTACTGGGTAACACGATACCCCTTGGTAAGACTGGTTGTCAGACTTTCGGGCTTCTGACGACCCGTAACGACTGTCAAAGATCTATAAATGACAGCCGGGACCTACGGCTTAACGTGCTTTCCGATGCACGGAGGAGTCTCGGTATGTAAAGATGGTCACCCATCCACAGACCAACCCCGGCAAGCGTAGCTTAACCTGATGGATCGAACCGTGCGGCTGTTATAATTATTCATATTATTCTTTGTTTCTAACCATTCCATCATTAATATTACATTCCTCGTACGAAACTCATGAAAATTCTCCTTTATTTTCTACCTTTAGGTATTACAACAGCTGACCATACACATGGCGAACGCCAAGTTCTTGTACGGTTTCGAATACCTCGGTGTGCAAGACCGCCTGGTACAGACTCCATTGACGGATCGTTGCTACCTCACCATGACTCAAGCTTTGGAGGCCAGGCTTGGAGGATCACCTTTCGGTAAGTGACGTCACTGATCTTGCTATTTCGGGTCAGCTTCTAGGTAAATCAGATGCGTCTGCGCCAGCAAATCATTACTTGGAGAAAAACTGCCAGTTCCCACGGTTTCTGAAAACCTTATTAACTTAATGTGTTGTCAAATCCCATGTCAAGGGATGAGATCGGTAAAAGTAATTTTGCAAAAGCGAACATTAGGTTTGGCAACAGATTTCCTGACCAGTGACTCGTGTGTGTATCATGTTTGTTATCTTGTCACACACTTTATTATATTAAAACAGTGTAAATGTTTCTACCGATAAGTAAGTTACCATGTTGTTTTAGGTCCTGCCGGTACCGGTAAAACTGAGTCAGTGAAAGCTCTCGGAAACCAACTCGGTCGTTTCGTCTTGGTATTCAACTGCGACGAGACTTTCGACTTCCAAGCTATGGGCCGTATCTTCGTCGGTCTTTGTCAGGTAAAAGAGACTTTAAAACTGTTGCAATACAGATTATATTCCAAATGAACAGTACTTATCTTAATTTACAATAACTCAGGTGGGTGCCTGGGGTTGCTTCGACGAGTTCAATCGATTGGAAGAAAGAATGTTGTCTGCCGTGTCACAGCAAGTGCAAACTATTCAAGAGGCTCTCAAGAGTCACCAGGAAGGAGATAATACTGGTAAATATCAAATAATGACCTTTATGTATAGAAAAAAAATCCGATCAAAATTCAAAATTCGAATATAATAGGAACAATTTCAAAACAATATTCCATTTATTTTAACGCCATGCAAATCTTTCCAGCCAAGTCCATAACAGTAGAGCTGGTCGGCAAACAAGTCCGAGTAAGTCAAGACATGGCGATCTTCATAACAATGAACCCTGGATACGCGGGTCGTTCCAACTTGCCCGACAATTTGAAGAAGCTGTTCCGCAGCTTGGCCATGACCACGCCGGATAGGCAGCTGATCGCTGAGGTGATGCTGTTCAGTCAAGGGTTCAGGACTGCTGAGAAACTGGCCTGCAAGATTGTGCCGTTCTTCAAGTAAGTATGGATGTTTATTCTGATCGACCTTTAATGAAAACTCTTCTCTGCCTCATTTATACTATTCCCCAAAACCATTTTTTTATATAAGAATGAATTTGAAGGTCCTTCACAATTCACAATCTTCTTTGTGGTGTAACGACAACCAAAAATATCTTTCGTGATACACAAATCCCGTTCGTTCTGATCTGCACATGTCATGTGCCATTTATATCATTGATATAAGGTTTAAATTGCAATGATTTACACTTGTTTCTAGTCTGCAAGAACTATATCTAACTAAAAAGCAATAGTGAATCACATTTTCTCATCTTACAGACTGTGCGATGAACAATTATCCAACCAGTCGCATTACGACTTTGGACTGCGAGCTCTCAAGTCTGTGCTCGTATCTGCTGGTAACGTCAAGCGTGACCGCATTCAGAAGATCAAGGTATGTCTCACTTTAATGATTAAGCATCATGGCATCATTCCTCATAGCTTGACAATCTGGGTAGCCGGCCAGCAATGGTGTGACAAGGCGAGATCTGACTAAAGAGTCAAATCTCTTCTAATGACTGATTAAAAACATTGCCTGACTGCAAGTTAGCAGTTGAGGTGCGCGGGTTATATCGGTTACATTTAAACTCATCCCAAATAAAGGCCTATTCAGATATATAGATATAGAGCTAATCAGATAAAAATATATAGGACTGACATAACCTATCGAAAAGCTTATGTCAATCTAGGCCAGAGGGCCTAGATATCGCTTAAATCTGAATAAGCCCTAAATGAGTTTCTTATAAAATGTCTTGTCGCAGCAATGCTCAGTTCGCTACTTTGTCACTGCATCGACAGTGAAAGCTTGAAATGTATTGGAAAAGTCCTGCGATTGGATGGGTTCCGACTTTGTGAAATAAAATTGTAACATTTTTTGTTTGTTTATGCTCGGAACAAACAGAAACTAGAAAAATCTTTTCAGAATATGGTAAGCTAAAGAAAACAAACAATATGGTAGTTGACTTTTTTTTAAACAAAAAACAAGCGTTCATTTTATAAATGTTTTACAAATATTAAATTACCAAAGACTACTAAGTACGAGTCAGTCGAGCGCTATACAGGATAATTTTTTGAAATGTATTTCAGAGAAAAATTAACACTAAGAAAATTATGAAGCCCAATTTGCGTCAAATAATCCAATTGTTTCCAAATTATCGCCATGCAAATACAACTCAAAAACTTACTCTGTATACAATGCCCGTTTCGCATGAATTATATATGTAAGTATGTAATAATTTGGATATTTTCTTATTTTATAACTATCGAATGCTTTTTACAGCTTTTTGTGAATTAAAACTAAAATCTTTTGTATGTTTAAAAGTAGTCAACTGCCCTATTTCACTGTTGTGTGTCTCGATATCTTATCTCTACAGTCTACCTTCTTTCGAAACATATAAGTATTTTATCCATATGCTTAAAAAAAAAACCTGTGAACTGCCTTATTGCTTCAGGGTTTCCCAATCTGGGGTTTGAGAGCATGAAACAAGGTATCTGTAGGCAAAATATAGAATATCCCTTTTAATACTTTATATTTTTACATTTCCAAGGGGGTCTATTACGTTTTTCTTTTAAATATTTCATGTAAAAAGGTTGGGAATCTCTGCTTTGAACTGTTTTTAAAACTTTAACCTCCTCTTTGTATTATAGGAGAACCTAATCGAACGCAGTACGGAAGTGCCCGATGAGGCGTCGATAGCCGAGTCCCTACCCGAACAAGACATCCTGATTCAATCAGTGTGTGAGACTATGGTGCCAAAGCTGGTCGCTGAAGATATACCGCTGCTGTTCTCATTGCTGAACGATGTGTTCCCTAATGTTGGGTATACTAGGGCTGAGATGACTGGTAAGCTCTGTCAACATGCTCGTAATTTACTTTACAGTTATTGTTGACTGTAAACAATCTCTTATTTGGAACTACGTTATGTGTGATGCTGGATGAATGGATTGTGTGAAAGGAACAACTAGAAAGGGGTTGTATTTATGATAGAAATGGTTAGATGAATGAGACCTGCTGCAATCAACCACAAATAACAGGAAAAATAGCAGGAGAGATGCCTAACTCGGAACAAATGGCTTAGTAATTCACAAGTTTCCAATACTCATTATGAAAGCCAACGGTCTCATACATGTTAGTTCATTAGTGGGTCTTAAAATAAATATTCGAAGGTACAGATTGTCAATTTTCCAACAGGATTGAAGAACGAAATTCGAGCCGTATGCGCTGAAGAATTCTTGGTTTGTGGTGAAGGCGATGAACAAGGCTCCACCTGGATGGACAAGGTAATTTATCTTGCTACTTAAAACACTAATATTAATGGTGAAAAAGCCCAATAATTAACTGGTTAAGGTTAACAGGTTAATTAACTGATAACATTCATTTCATTGACTGCACAGTCAATTTGTTTGAGCACCAGGGCCCTTTACCACTAAACTTTACAAGTCTACAATTCTACAAAATTGTATTTTGTGTTTCATGAACTGTGTCCAAATAAACGTTATTCTTTCTTTTCTTTCTTTCTTAAATTGTAGAAAAAAATGTGTAACACAGAAATAACAAATATGTATGAGTTACAATATTGTAGATTTGTCACTACAATTTACATATTTGTAAGGTTTTTCCGATACAATTGTGTGGCTTGAGTTCTGTGGTACAGACACTTGTACGATACAAGTGCGTGTTACAAATTTGTAACGTGTAAATTGTAATTGTAAAGTTTTGTGGTATAGGGCCAGGTCCATTATATTTGCACATCGTTTGATTTATTATATAACATTATAACATCCATAATTAATATATAAATCATCTTAACCAAGAAGGTGACGGTGTGTCAAGATTTAATACAAAACTTAAATATTTATAATAATTTGTTAATTAATATATTTCATGCAGTAATCAATCATAACAATTTAACATTTTGCTTTATCCATTTTATTTAAATTGGGGCTGTTTTTTACATTATTGAATGGTAACGATTTCTCTTTTTCTCAATTTTTTACCCGACTGCACCAGAAGAGACGGTTATGTTCTTTTTTTTCTTTTCTAAAATTATATCATTGATATAATGTAAGTAAAAAGCAGCCTCCCCATACCCATATTACCTATTATTCTACCATAATACGGTAGTACGTGAGTGTGAATGCATATGCGTTTCCATGCTAACCCGCTAATGGCACGTAGAGGCGCAGTGCATCGTCGCGCGCGCAACACAGCACGTGGATCGAGAAGGTCAGTGACCGAGCGGTGTGGGTGTGCTCTCTGTGTCTTTACATTGTTGTACATGTGTGTGTTTTTCGACACGGAGTTGGTAATAAAGGGAGTGCTAACATATGTACAAGTCTGTGATCCTGACATTTGTTTAACGGTTCGAATCAGTCAGCATAAAAATGAAACACGAAATAATCAATCTAACATGTAAAAATTACTACATCCTCGATCATACTAACTTACATTATTCAAGAAATACATGGGGATACTTTCTTCTGTCAACAACCACCATTTACCCGCTGAAAGGCGACGTTTGTAGACCCTGTGAGTACTCCATTGGTTAACAACTCCGTGGTTTCCCAGCCACCACTCACATATGACGACTTGTACTTCATTCTAAGCTTACACACCACTACACCTGGTCAAACACGTCACTCTCTGGATATTTTCTTAGTTGTTTCTATTTTGCAGTTATGATATATTTTGTTGTTATTTCTCCGTTTAGACCACTCATATTCAACCTGGGCACTGCCATATGTTTATTATGTAGGTACCACTGGATCCAAAATGATACCTTAATAAAGCTGTCATGCCAGAAATATCAAGTAAAGTTGGTACTCAAAAATTTCATAATGTAGACGATCTGGCCACAAAAGGTTGAATATTGCTGAAATTACGAAATAAAGGCGTGTGCGCATATTCATGTAACTCAATAATATTTACTAACAGTAATATATTTAAATGCGTACTCGTCTTTGCTATAACTTATTGAACACTCATTGCCACTCACTGCTCAAATACTCGGAGGCTCTTAGTAAGTTCTTGAGCAAAAACTTTGGGCTTTGGGTCCAACCCCTTATTTTGTATTGCAATATGTTTCTCTCTTTAAGCTTCCTACTTAGGCAAATTTTTCTCCTTCAGTATTTCGTTATTTGTGATTTATTTCATTGAACCTTATAACTTTAAATGTCTTTATTATTCAATCTTACTTTTGTGCTAAAAATGGATACCTACAAAATATACGATTTATAATCTCATTGAAACGGGATTATGGATCTTTGTGCTGTTGCTTTAAACTGACTTGTGATAAATGTGTGCAGGTCCTTCAATTGTACCAAATTTGCAAGTTGAACCATGGTCTCATGATGGTTGGACCGTCTGGAAGTGGCAAGTCTACTGCGTGGCGCGTACTGCTTAAGGCTTTGGAGAGGTAAGATTCCTGCTATCATGTGTCACTAAAGTGCCACTGAAATATTATGTCTTCTACATACCTATAATGATGAAGAATTCGGATTTTAGTGACAAAAGTGCCATAAAATGTCACAGTTGCTCTTTCTTCAGGTTATTAGTTAGATAGATAGATACATCGTTTATTTGGTGCACACAAAAGACAGCCCGACATACAAAAGCCCGATTAAATAATAACTAATTACATGAATATTAGAAAATAGCTACAAGAAGCCAATACACAAAAAAAAAGAAGTAATCAAGACTTTTTGATGACACTATTAGCTATGACACACTTTAAAATAATGAATCAACGAACATACAAAGTGCGGTGTGCGTGTCAAGGTTGCACCAAATGGGAGTCCAGCTCAGCATGTGTCAAGCAAATATACCTGACGCTGATATTATGCTGGATCCCTGTATTCGATTTTTGATACACTTTTTTGTTTCATACAGATTCGAAGGCGTGGAAGGTGTGGCTCACGTCATTGATCCGAAGGCGATGTCTAAGGAAACACTTTACGGTGTACTGGATCCCAACACCCGTGAATGGACCGACGGTCTCTTTACACATATACTCAGGTACGGCTAATAATATGATTAACTGGAAATAAAGTCGAGCAGATAATGTGTTTAGCTTAGTTTCAAAATTTAAATACATCCTCGATAGACTTCACCTCCTGTAAATGTTGTATTGTATTGTACCGGTTTTTTACGTTAAAAAAAACGTAAAGTAGATCTGTCGTTATTTCGCTGTTTAATGTTAGCTTAGCCAGTGATATGATAGGATGAGGACGTCTTCCTCACCTTACCATCTCCGGCTAAGCTTGCTCTGTTATCTACACACGTCTTTTTTTTTTTTTTTTTTTGAGGGTGGGAAATCATCCAATGACTTCTCCCGCTCTGGGTGGAGCGGAAGGGCGTGTCAGACTTTTACTGACTAAAACCCACCCGTGTTCCTTCAGTTGCCTGTTGCCAAGATCCCGGTATCCCTTTCGGACTAACCCGCAACCCTGGCAGGATCTACACACGTCTCGTAGTTCTTTCATTCAAATCATTGCATCACCTCCTTTAACATCTGTAACATGCTTTACTCTTAAGGAAAATCATCGACAACGTCCGCGGTGAGATCAACAAGCGTCAATGGATCATATTCGACGGTGATGTCGATCCTGAATGGGTTGAGAACTTGAACTCGGTACTTGATGATAACAAACTGCTCACTTTGCCCAACGGCGAGCGTCTGTCACTGCCTCCTAATGTTCGAGTTATGTTTGAGGTAAGTCTATTAGTTTTTATGATAAGGCAGGCCTACTTTAACCGCTAGGGCAAAGCGCCACAGTACGGTACATTCCAACAGGCACCCCCCCCCCCCCCCCCCACAGGCCACCCGCCGCGCGCGATTTTAGCCCTTTACGCGGTAGAAATAGAGATTTTGACCACGTCACTCGAGTGTCGCTCTAGCCAAAGGTTTTTTCCAAGTGTCGCTCCGG
This sequence comes from Lithophane socia, assembly GCA_947522985.1. Lineage (NCBI taxonomy): Eukaryota > Metazoa > Arthropoda > Insecta > Lepidoptera > Noctuidae > Lithophane > Lithophane socia. Next base: position 9,275,209 of record OX383267.1, read on the forward strand.
ATGCGCGGTCGAGATACTTGAATTGGTTGAAGCTGAAGGCAAGTTTATACCAGCCCAGTAATATGACCGTACAGTAAGTCAGTCCAGCGCTGACTTGCAACTGGGCTCGTATACACACTATAATTTCAACCCAGGCCAGTGCTGACTTCGCCCCCGCAAGTCACTCCACCTGACTATCTATCTACCCGTCTATTTTCGAGCCCATTAGCTGCCGGACTTACTGCCGATCGTCAACATAAACCTACTGACTGGATCCGAAATTCCGAGTCACTGAGTGCAATCACTGCCATCGTATAGGCATGATTCCAAGTTCCACGATAGAACCGTTTTCACCACTGTCTAAAATATTGTCATAACAAACACAGATCTAAAACTCATCAAATCATTCAAACTGATGAACAACGCATAACGCTTTCATAGTTTCGGACCCGAAAGAAGTTCTCTGTTCATTGAAAATTTTAGGAGCTGGCCACACAGAAGAAACGTGAGACGAGGACGGGACGCAGACGCGGCAAATAGTATGCAAATGGAAAAGCGACGCGCCTGCGTTTAGTCTTTTCTATACGTTTTGTGCCAGATGAAGTCTGAGTCCCGTCTCACGTCTCTTCTATGTGGCCCGCGCCTTATAGAGGCAGAATATAACTTTGTTGAAATGTGTGTCTTGCATTTTAGGTACAAGATCTGAAGTACGCTACCCTCGCCACCGTCTCTCGTTGCGGTATGGTCTGGTTCTCACAGGATGTCCTTACAACAGAAATGATCTTCGAAAACTATCTTATGAGGTAACAACAAACTTATAACATCATTGAACAACTATTAAAAATCTATCGCGTTTGAAATCGCGAAGGGCCGCTATTAAGGTGGTCGGGTTTAAGTATCTGGGGTATGGTCAATGGTTTGCAAAAATTTGTTTTTTTTTTTCACTTTAGATTGAGGAACATCCCTCTCGAAGATGGAGAAGAAGATTCGTTCAGCATCGTTATGGCTGCTCCTTCTGCCGGAGGCGATCAGAACGCTACAGAAAACATCTTATCTCCTGCTTTACAAGTAAGTTCTATTCTAAGTAAGGCATTCCGGTAATGAATCAGGAAGCAATCAATTCCACCACATGAAGAATTGATTTGTTTATTATTAACAGTCTTCACAAAACAAGAAATCGTTACCTTTTGTTTGCATGTCGATCTGCTAGTTCTGTTACTACTGAAAAATTATATAGAAAGAAAGAATAACGTTTATTTGGACACAGTTCGTGAAACACAAAATACAATTATCAAAAAATAAAAAATGAAAAATAATGTTTTTACAACAATAGTGTGTGCCTCACGGCTGCGCCAAAAAGGTTCATATCAATATTCATGCCAGACAGATACTGTCTGACGCTGGTTTTCTAATGAACCCTTATGGACAAGTGACGGGAAGTACAAACAGCTTCAACATACCTAATAAATAATTAGTCATAATATCACTATCACTACATAGTATATAACAAAATCGCTTTCTCTGTCCCTATATCCCTATGTATGCTTAAACCTTTAAAACTACGCAACGGATTTTGATGCGGTTTTCACTAATGGATAGAGTGGTTTTCGAGGAAGGTTTTAGTATATAATAACCGACATCCACGCGGGCGAAGCCGCGGGCATCAGCTAGTAAATAAATATAATTATTATAATAAAATAAAATGTTTCTTTCATAGACTCAACGAGACGTGGCCTCAATCCTGCAGCCTCTATTCTTCGGTGACGGCTTAGTAGTGAAGTGTCTCGAACACGCCGTCAGTCTCGACCATATCATGGACTTTACGCGCCATAGAGCGCTTTCATCGCTGCATTCTATGCTTAACCGCGGTGTGAGGTAAGTGAAGATAGACTCCGATCAACAATTGACTAACGGCTGTTAATGATATTGACTGTTGTGATACTCTTGTGACTGAAGACAGCTATTTTAGTTGACATTTTTCGTTATGGGTCCTGAACATACTTTTATTCTACAGCTCTAATGCAATTTTTATAGAGAAGTTATAACATAAAAGGCCAATAATTGGTACTAATGAATCGAGGTTGCATAAACAACTAACTTCTTTTACACGCAGTATCAAAATGCTTGCACTGACTGGACAAGCCCACTCAAATCTGTGTGGTTCTTTCCTCAAAAGGCAATTTCAGACGCTAATCTACGTGGCCCTCATATGGCCTGACCAAGATTATGATCTGGACTTTAAAAGCGACTCAACCTCAAGTGTTTTTTTTTTTCGGCCTTTCTAGGAAACTCCGACCTAGCTTATTTTTAATATGACGTGTATCCTATTTACAGAATAAACAATTTCATTTCATTGTTTCACAAAATGCGCTTTCAATAAACTTGTTTGTCTTCTAGGAATATCCTTGGTTATAACCGTCAGCACCCTGACTTCCCGATCACAAACGAGCAACTAGAAGCTTACGTACCTAAATGGCTCGTATACTCTCTTCTATGGTCATTTGCTGGTGATGCGAAACTCAAGGTAACAACAACTTTTAATAAAAATAAAATTAAACAAATGAGTAATCAATTTTGATACTTCGTTTCACTGATGAATAACGCCTGTTTTAAAATGGAATAAAAATGTGATGTTTTGTTTTAGGATCGCAATGAACTGGGAGACTTTATCAGATCAGCTAGCACTATGCTGCTGCCCAACTGTGGTGCCAATCAGCATATCATTGACTTTGAAGTAAGTACATTTGATTTTGATCGAAACTTCAACATTTGGTTATAGTGAATTTTGATAGAAATGTGTTTTTACTCCGTCTTTTTTCTGTAATATTTTTTTTTTCCTATCTGTACTAGAGGTAGCACAATATGTTATGTCGCGGTAAATTTGTACTATTACGGGCTGACCTATTGGCCTACGGTGCAACTGATCAAATAACGTAATGACCGTCACGCGTGGAAGCTTGTTGATTACTCCCATACCACAGAATACATAATAGTACAAGTACAGAAGATTCACTCTGCAAAATCATTTATATAAATAGCTACTCTTGCCATGACAGAATAAAGTGCAATTCAGGTCGCACAGCGCTAATTACCTACAGTTATATTCAACTAGAAGATGCCTCTCTTTCTATCGTGTAACTCTTGTATCTTCTGACGTTACGCTCACTGAATAGGGAATATGCATATATTTTTTTAATATTTTTATTTGATAGTTTACATCGTCAAATAATAGTTAAAAAAATTCGACGGCAAAAAGCAATTTAAAGTAATTTTTTTGTTTTTAATTTCCAACCGATCCGGGCTATTTAAACGCCCTCCATTTGGCGCGCTTGGTGTGGTGACGTCACAGTCCGTGAAAACAGACAAGCAACTGTCAAGTCAACGTCAAACACTCCTTTTTCTATGAGCGTTTGACATTGACTTGACATTAGTTGATTGACTTGACATTGACATTTTGATTGTTTTCCCGGATTGTTACGTCACATCCGCTCTTAACCTTTTCAAGTATTTGAATTACCCACAGTTTTTGGGGACTTTTTAAAAATTTATTTCTCGTTCAAAAAGAAATTTTATTCAAAAATATTGATTTAGCATAATTCTGAAGAAATTTAGTTTATAAAAAAAAATATTTGACCTATATTTGAATCACATGCATATTCCCTATTGGCCTGACATTACGAGCCCGCCGCGTTCTTCATACCTAAAATGCGCCTGGCCCCATCCATACCAACCTACACTTGCGTGACGAAACAAATCCTTTTTATCCACAAATTATTTTACATGCCCTGAAATTAATTAGTATTTCAAATTTAACTTTGTACTCTAGGTGTGTATAACCGGAGAATGGGTTCCGTGGTCAGCGAAGGTGCCCCAGATTGAAGTGGAAACACATAAGGTGGCCGCACCAGATGTGGTCGTGCCGACTCTTGATACGGTTCGTCATGAAGCACTACTGTATACCTGGTTGGCGGAGCACAAGCCTTTGGGTTCGTATATTTTTGTAGTTTTAATAAGGGTACCTTATTCTGCGTTGCTTATTCTGCAATTGCAATATATTTGCCAAACATATAAACAAACACGAGTTTTAGGAAAACCAACTGTAATGCCTACACTTTTTCAACGGTACTAGTCAGTCTAAAATAAACTTTATTTACATTAGCATAAAGTTGATGTTTGTTTAAGTGGAAATAGCATCAATATTGGAAACAATGATTTAAATAGACCAAAGTTAATTATTCTACTTGTATTATTTAGGTACACGGCATGGTACATGGAATGTTATTTATCCTCAAACAAGACCTTTTCATCACACCGTCTCGCAAAGCATAAGCTAGCAAAGTTTTCAAGACAGTGTTTCGGTGTTTTTTCTAGTTGGCCGCCACTGTCGATTCTCATATACAAATTTTAGAGTGGTCGGAAACAGTGTGACAGGCTTATAGGCAGGCCCAACTGCTTGTAACAACTGCCGATAAAAGTGTTGTAGCCCATTTTATATTCCCGGCATTTCTCGTATTATAAAGTTAATGTAACCGCCGGGAGCGGATGCCCTAGGAGGACGGAGTGATGTTCTAAAGGTCAAGTGCGTAGTACTCGCAACTGACGTGCGTGTATGACCAGTTGTATGAACGTAAACGAGGCAAAAGGAGTATGTGAGGATCGTAGCAGGTGGCGTTCTGTAGTTTCTGCCTGCCCCCATAGGAAGAAGGTGTGATTTTATGTATGTAAAGCCTTGTAATTGGCTGACAGTCACACTTACTGTTTTAATTATGTTGTTGAGCTGTAAAACTTCTAAAAAATAACAATACATTCACCAGTACTCTGCGGTCCTCCTGGTTCGGGTAAGACAATGACCCTCTTCTCTGCACTCCGAGCGCTACCAGACATGGAGGTGGTCGGCCTTAACTTCTCGTCTGCCACCACTCCGGAGTTACTGCTGAAGACCTTCGACCACTATTGCGAGTATAGAAAGACTCCTAATGGAGTTGTGTTGGCTCCAGTGCAGGTAAACTATAATCAATTACGCAATAACGTCTATAGTCATAGTGTTTATTTCTATCAGTCTTTAGTTTATAAATGATGAGACAATTGAGATTCGGCTTTGTGTCCTATGAATAGAGTGTATTTTTGTTTGACTTTTGTGTTTCCGTAGGCTTTTTCGGAAAGCCAGGGTGTCCAGACAGACAATTTTTTTTTGCTTTGAAGCTTTATTTAAAAGCAAGAAATGTTTGTTGCGAGTGTTTTTGATTTAGTAGTATATACCTGAAGGCCAATCCTCGTAATTAAAAACGTTCCAAATCTAGTCGCAATCTCATCACAGCAACAATCAATGTCGAAACTGTAGGGAAATTAGTAGTATTTTTGACTGATTGAGACTGAGATTAGAATGCGACCAAAAACCATGAAATTGTGGCTACTCCCGTGTTTTTTTAAAACATTATTTTGTTTAATATTATTAGTTTGTTTTTATTTTATTACAACTCTCCTGTTTACCTGCAGTTTAGGCAAAAAAACATTATACATATTCTATTTTTATTCTATCTAAGATTCGATTAAGGGTTAATTTCACCAAACTTTTATACCGAGTATAAGTCTTATACTGCGAATAAATTTTGAATTTTTGACAGTTTTTCATACAAAACCTGTCAGACGCCATTTTTATTCCGCGGATAAAAGATATCTCACTTTGGTAAAATCAGCCCTAAGAGGTATAAATAAAACGATACTTCTTTTGTTATAGCTCGGCAAATGGCTCGTACTGTTCTGCGATGAAATTAACTTGCCAGACATGGATCAATACGGCACACAGCGTGTCATCTCTTTCTTGAGGCAACTGCTCGAGCATAAGGGCTTTTACAGAGCTAGTGGTGAGTTGAAACATCTATTATTTTAAAATAAAGTACAGCTTACAGTGCAGTACTCGTGGAGTGGGGCGCGTCTTCGTGGATGGCACTATCTGTTTGGTTATTGAAAGTATTGAAACCTCTGTTATAAACAGAGGTTTCAATACTTTCTATGTTACTTTCTATGTCTTTCTATGTTTCTTCTAATGTTTTGTAACTAAAGTGGTGTTCCAGCCTAATGCTATCTTAGTCTTATTTATATGAAGATTGGGATACATTTTATAAGGGTTTACAAATATTACGTTACTATAAATAAGTTCTTAACCATTTCATGTCTCGGCGCTTTTTGAACATAAAAAGTAAAAAAAAAACACAAAAAACTTCTATAAATCTTCATCAAACTTCTATAAAAGGCCACCCTTCACCACTTCCTAACGTTTGGGGTTTGAAGAAATGGCGCACCTCCCCTAAAATACTAATATGGCGTCTACTTGATTCAGATCACTCATGGGTGCACCTGGAACGCATCCAATTCGTGGGCGCTTGTAACCCGCCGACCGACCCGGGACGTAAGCCGCTGTCACATCGCCTGTTACGGCATGTGCCCGTCATTTACGTCGACTATCCTGGAGAGACTTCACTTGAACAGGTAAATAAAACACTCATTTGTCTGTAAATATTTTAAAATCGTTGTTATTTTTCATCTACAGGCAAATAAGGTAAGGTAGCTTTCATACTAGTTAACATGTTGAAAATCAGCATGTTTATAGGCGACTTATATCGAAGTCAGAGGTGTCGTCTAAACTTTTATGGTATTCAATATACGTAGTTTGAACTCATTTTTTTTTTAATCCTAGTGAAAAAATGTTTTAGTTCATGTTTTTGTTAGTCAGTGTTGCAAATCAGATTCGTCATTTCTGGTTAAACTGCTGTAACACGGACGTCTAAGTCTAAAGTAACCCTGTAAGTGTTGCTACCCAACCCTTCGACCACTCACCCATCTTAATCTCCTCTACAGATTTATGGCACCTTCACCCGTGCAATGCTACGTATGCAACCAGCGTTACGCGGCTACGCCGAACCGCTAACGCAAGCTATGGTGAAGTTATACCTCGCATCGCAAGAGCGGTTCACGCAAGACATGCAGCCGCATTACGTGTACTCGCCCAGAGAGATGACCAGATGGGTGCGTGGTATCTGCGAGGCCATCAGGTAAACTATTTATTTACTTGACTAACATTTAGTGCGTAATTCTATGGTAAGCTATGGTGACTCTATACCTCGCATCGCAAGATTCACGCGATGTATTTGACTCTAAAATGTTATAAAAGTGTCAACATACGACCGCGCTCGACAAGAACTATGACGTTTACTAAATCATTTTCTTTCAAACTTGCTAGAATTTTATTTAACTAATTTTTATGAAAATTATCTTTCTTTTCAGTTCCAAAGCTCATAACCCAGAGCATGCTTATAAAATGTATATAATATAATGGAAAAAAAATGTGCTCTATGCGCAACTATACCTCTATAGGGTCAGTTCAGACCGCGACGTGAAGCGACGCTTCGCGCACTTTTTAACAATTATCGAACTTATTTTCTTCACGAAAAAGTGTAATTTCAGTGTGAGGGTTGACACGTGTCAAAGTACGCTGAGATGCGCGGGGCTGCGTAGCGCGTGTACCTTATTGTGTAGTAAATAAATTGTTACTGCTGTGTTTAGATATTGTATTGGACCATAAAAAAGTGAATTGACCCTTAGAGTTTAAATCGCACTTCTTTTTTCCTTTTTTAGGCCTCTAGATAACCTGAACGTTGAAGGCCTAGTAAGACTATGGGCTCACGAAGCCCTCCGTCTATTCCAAGACCGATTGGTTGACGACACTGAAAGACAATGGACCGACGAGAACATCGACAACGTTGCTATGATGTTCTTCCCAGGTAAATTATTAAAAATTAAACTTTATCCTCTTAACTTTAAGACTGAATTACATTTGATTTTTGCACCGGTAAACTAACAATGCAAATTTAACTTTATTGCTTTGACATTAAGGTAGGGTTTTCTCTAATGTGTTTGGATGTTTTCAGGTATTAATAGAGAACAAGCGTTGGCTCGTCCTATTCTGTACAGTAACTGGCTCAGTAAGGACTATGTGCCAGTACTGAGAGATCAATTGAGAGAATACGTCAAGGCTAGGCTCAAGGTAAAATAAAAATATTTCAATACCTAGTATCGAAGTCTTTAAATAGACACGGCTTGCAAAAAATGGCTTAAATCCTAAATCACCCGGCGCAACAAGTTTGGACTACAAAATACTGCTAACTATTATGGCACTTTTATAGCCATGAATATTCTTACTACTCTTCTTTCTTTCTAATGTTAAACATTGTTTTCCTACGAGTAGAATATTTTTAGAGCTCCTGCCACCTATGGTACAGGCATCTAACATTGTAATAAATACCTTAATTATTTATCTAAAATTCAAATTTGTAATTTACCCATTTTGATTCTGAATAAAGATTTATTATTATTTTATTATTTCCCAAGGTATTCTACGAAGAAGAACTCGATGTACCTCTGGTACTATTCGACGAGGTTTTAGACCACGTGCTACGTATCGACCGTATCTTCAGACAGCCTCAGGGACATTTACTGCTGATTGGTGTGTCAGGCGCCGGCAAAACTACCCTCAGTCGCTTCGTCGCCTGGATGAATGGGCTTAGCATCTTCCAGATCAAGGTAAGAAAACGTTTATAGTCGAAAATAAACTATAAGTTACCATTTTTTTTTATTTTGATCAAGGAATTGAAATTGACCCAAAAATATTATATTAATTGAGTTTTTAGTGTATTTATTTAAGACTAACTGGCATTAGGCCTGTGTGGTGGAATACGGCCCACTCCCTCTCACAAGAGGAGGCTTATGTCCCAGCAGTGGGAACGTTATAGGCTGATTATGCTAGTACATTAATATTGTATGTTATCATGTTCGAATAACCTACAAGTAAGGTGGATTTCAACTGCCTACATGAATTAACATTTGGAAATGGTTCACAACAATACACACGTAGAACAAACCACGGTATAGCTTTTATTGGTTTAACCTCATCTTATTTTCCTTGTCCTTATATCTCTGAAAAGACATTTTTAGCTTTATTACACAAACTATTACACTAATCTCCCTTTCTATAGGTGCACAACAAATACACGGGCGCTGATTTCGACGAAGATCTTCGTTCAGTGCTCCGTCGTGCGGGCTGTCGCGATGAGAAGGTGGCCTTCATTCTGGACGAGTCCAATGTACTTGACAGCGGCTTCCTCGAGAGAATGAACACTCTACTGGCTAATGGAGAGGTAAGTTATAAGTTATATAGGTCAACGAAATATGGGCCTATGAATTGTAAAAATAGCTAAATATCAAGGCCCACTCTGTTATCACGGGATGTTCTAGTGTTATGCTCCGTCTATCATTGGGGGAATCACTACCGTAAGCGTTATTCTCCTAAAAGTTGACATATTTATTTTTAATTATAATTATCCAGAAATTTCAAACCAGATCAAATCAAATCAAATCAAATCAAATCTTTTTATTGTGGGCATAGGTTATACAGACAGATGTTAGGTAAATTACAGTTCCATATGTCCTGCCTAAATAGGCATACAATAATTATGTCAACATGCAGCATATAAAGCAAATCTTAGAAAATAACAATAAGAAGCCGACTCCCATATAGTTGGGAAAAGGCTAGGCACATTGATTGATTCTGAATTTCCAAATGGAAGAGAAAAATTACTGTCATTGTAATTGTCATAATGTACTTAACTAACTATGTTTTTTCTCTAGGTTCCTGGTCTATTCGAAGGTGATGAATTCGCTGCTCTTATGACTCAGTGCAAAGAAGGTGCCCAGAGGGAAGGCTTGATGTTGGATTCTAACGACGAATTGTACAAATGGTAAGCTGCAATATCTGTACCATAACATAAGTATCATAAAACAACTTTCTCTTAAAGATATTGCGTAAATTCTTCTATTTTGAACCCTCTGAGTAGGTACTACTTAATCTGAAACCAGCTTATATTCTAACTAGCTGATGCCCGCGGATTCGCTCACGTGGACGTCGGTTATTATATACTAAAACCTTCCTCGAGAACCACTCTATCCATTGGTGAAAACTGCATGAAAAGCGGTGCAGTAGTTTTTGAGTTTATCGCAAACAGGACGACAGACATACGCGGCGGAGGAGTTTGTTTTATAATATGTAAGGATGTCAAGTATTTTAACATAAAATCACTCTATTTCACCCAGGTTTACCGGCCAAGTAATGCGCAACCTGCACGTGGTGTTCACAATGAACCCGTCATCTGAGGGTCTAAAGGACCGCGCGGCGACGTCGCCAGCTCTCTTCAACAGATGTGTGCTCAACTGGTTCGGAGACTGGAGCGATGGGGCTCTGTTCCAAGTAAGTTATTGTTTAAACTGCTGATCATCTGCCTCATCAGTCTTTGCAGTCCACTGCAAGACATGCACCTCTTCAACTGTACGCTACAGAGTTCTTTTTCTCAGCTACTTTCTTCCAATTATTACTAACCACCACTTCTAATATCATCGTTACTCCTAGCTTAAGGGCGTCCCACTGCGTTTGCGATTCACTGGCCAAATTCAAGGACCCGATTGCCTCAACGGCGTTGGGTCACACTCAGAAGAAATACGTGTCTACTTAGCATCTTTAGATTTTTTTTTTTCTTATCTTCCTCAACTTGCTATCAACTTCAGAAAGTTTTGTATCAATATAATATGTTTTGTTTTAGGTCGGCAAAGAGTTCACTCAGCGCATGGACCTCGACTCAGCCGAGTATTCACCGCCGGACGGTTTCCCGTCAGCCTGCGGCGAGGTGGGCGAGCGGCCTTCTCACCGCGAGGCCGTGGTTAACGCCTGCGTCTATGTGCACCAGACTTTACATAGAGCTAATGCTAGTCTTGCGAAGAGGGCTAACCGTACTATGGCTATTACTCCTAGGTAAGTTTGATTTTACTCTTAGTTTAGTACCCCAAATGGTGGCCATTGAAGAAGGCCAGTGGAAAATTGTGGAACTACATTTTTTTTCATGCAATGTGATGTAATGACATAGACACTAACGCCGCGTCAAAAGGACTTCAGTGGTGGCGCGGACTCTATATCAGCGACGGATTTCTGAAATAGTTTTATAATGTATGTGTTACAACTATATCAGGAATTAGTATATGTTGCTAAAACTAATTTTTGATTGGTTTGTCCTACTAGATTTGTTTACGATAGGATAAATTACTCGTCCAAAAATTGGTTTTGACCGTGAACTCAAACTCAAACTCAAAGCATTTATTTCAAATAAACCAATTACAGGCACTTTTGAATTGTCAAAGGGTCGGTCAGTCAGAAAATATGAAGCTAGATGCCCATTCTAAAGCGTAGTAGGTTCCTATGGAGAAGAACGGGCAAGAAACTCCACGGACACTCTTTTAAATCAGAATATTGTTACAATATGTTGTTTACATCATTCATGTTGGAATCATACATGTGAGTACAATGTAGAAAAACGTGCAGGTTAAAAGAGTCCGTAAATAAAAGATAAAACGATACAAAACAATTCAAAAATTAAAATAAATCAAAATAAGCCGTGGCAGCTAAGAGATGACCAGTCCCTACTGATGGCGCCCGTTCACGAACATGACGCATGGATCAGCACCATTCAGCTCAACCATTGTGAAGGGAACTTAATGATCCAACACACACGCCACCACCAGCGAGACATTAAAGTGAGCATGACATGCTTTCAGCCGCCAGGGCACATTCAAGTCAATGAAAGACGTACCTAGTAAATGGTAGCTTTAAAGTACTTAGGTAAGTACATAGTGCTCACACACATGTGCTTCACTTCTATCATTGATCAAAAGCTAGTCCTAAAAGTTTTTGTAACGTTGTAAATATGTCATTAGAGCTACTAAAGTGCTCCTTTAACTTTCATGCAAATGGTTTTATCACAATCTTCTCCCACTAAAACAGACACTACCTGGACTTCATCCAACAAATGGTGAAGCTTTACGCGGAAAAGCGCGCCGACCTTGAGGAACAACAGCTTCACTTGAACGTGGGTCTGGGCAAGATCGCTGAAACGGTGGAACAGGTTGAAGAGATGCAGAAGAGTCTGGCTGTTAAATCACAGGTAGTTTATGGTCTTTTTAAAAATCTGCTGATCCAAGCAATATAAAAAGCATAGAAAATAATTATACAACGCATAGAAGCGAAACTCATGCTTTCAAAATCTCAGCCATTGTCCTTGAGTTTGAGGCCTTTACGCCTAATTTGTTTTCTAAACTAAGCAATGTTACTTTATCTAAGCCTTTAGTTTTCCAAAATTGTTTATAATAATGCCGAGTGTATCAAAAACATCGTAGAAATAGAAACGAAGTCTTACTCATTTGTGTTTGCATAATTCGTTATAGGAACTGCAACAAAAGAACGAAGCTGCCAACGCCAAGCTTCGGCAGATGGTGAAAGATCAACAAGAAGCTGAAAAGAAGAAAGTTGAAAGTCAAGAAATTCAGGTACGACACATTTTCATTACCACTTTTGCAATCTTCACGAAACGCTACTACTGAAATCCATAACAACACTCTTCAGGATTAAATGTTTAAATACGGTTTACAATACCGTCTCCGTAAACAAGCTTGTGTCTCGAAACGTCACGTCAAGTCTCCGGACTTCGCCCGACATTAGCGACATCCAAAAAGGGTGACTTCTATCGTTGTCTCTGTTTAGTTCCAACACAACAATCTTGATACTTTTCATAAAACAAAGATTAAAATTATTTACTTTGTGATTTAGGTCGCTCTAGAGAAACAAACGAAGGAGATAGAAGCAAAGCGTCGCGACGTAATGGCTGACCTCGCACAAGTGGAGCCTGCCGTCATTGAGGCGCAAAATGGTTTGACTCTTTACCGTACTCGCATGACACTCATGTGGTATTCATACAATTATGTACCGGTTTTAGTTGAGATTTCATTTCGTTGGACGAAAATAGTAACCTGAAAATTGAATTGATTGATTGTATTGAACCTGAATTGTTCAATTAAATAAATAATTAATTTAATTAATTAAATAAATATCATAATGGATGAAATGATTCTGTCAAAATTTGATTAAAAAAACTGTATTTCCATCAAGATGCAAATCGTGGTAGCCGTGGTCATAGAACGCGGGACCGAGATGACAAGAGACTCAGTATAGAGTTGTTAGAAATCCTGCACATAAATATTCAAAGTCCTCCTCCCACGTTTTATGACCAAGACTTTCCACTTTTGTCTCTGAACTAAAACCAGTACTTCTTACCAAACCTCATGTCAATTGTGTTTGTCCAGTTAATGAATACCACGACGTTACTTTGTTTAGTCACTGTTCAAGCAATTATTAGTGTAGTATTGTTTGTTGCTGACATATTTGATTAACTTTTGATGTCGGTAGTTTGATCTAACGTTTGTATTTTGCAGTCACAAGAAAGATGCCTCGTTCATTTCTGTTATATGTTTTAAAAATATTTCATTTTCATTAACGATTTGGTTTCTGAATGAGTTAATGTAACAGTCATATGCAACAGTTGAAAGAATATTCAGAAATCAATCATATTTATTTTATGGCAGCGTGGTTATAGTCACTCACTCAGACTGAATTTTAACTTTAGAATTGAACTCTGTTATATCAAACCATAGAATACTTAAAAGCCGTGTTTGAATTCAACAATGACTTATAAAGTCTGAAAAGGTCTGACTATAACGACATTTAGTATTAAACCTGAAGACAATCCTATAAAACAGCCGTGCGCTCGATCAAGAAACAGCAACTAGTGGAAGTGAGGTCCATGGCCAACCCGCCGTCTGTCGTCAAAATGGCGCTGGAGTCCATTTGCACCCTCCTCGGGGAGAAAGGAGACACTTGGAAGGGCATCCGCTCCGTCGTCATGAAGGACAACTTCATATCAACCATCGTTAACTTCGAGACAGAAAATATCACGTTAGTTTTGTCAATTATTCTCACTGTGAGATAGCATGTCGTAGTTTTTGTTGTTGTATGGCACTAACTGGTCGCTTTCACTCTTTTAGATGTTGTTTTGTACCCAAATAGCAGTGGACAGCTACGGGTGAAGAGTGTAGTGTCTAGAAGTGTCTGTTGTACCTATTCTATACTCTGTTATGCCACAGTATATATAAGTAACAGTATTACGTCTTCATTGAAAACTGCCGAAACGACGCGGTCCGAAATTTCGGTGTATGTCACTACGCAGAATCGAGTGGGCGGTAGTTACGCACGGATGCGTAAGGTTTATCTACCGAGCGGCCGTAGGTAATTATTATAAAGTCACTACTGAGACATAATACTGTTACTTTATTATACTGTGGTTAAGCACCCTTTCTTTCAGTATTTTCTTTGAAAAGTTTACGCGCCGAATAAGAATAAACGTCGGGTGTAAAACGACATTCTATCTCAACAGAAATTACAAAATAAAAAACTTTTTATTTTGATATGAATGTAATGTTCTAGAGATCAACATCCTAGATAGCAATTTAGTATTCTTTAGTTTTAATATTCTAGTCGTATTTATTGGCAAAAACATTACCTACTTGTTACCTATTTTGATTGTTATGTTATGCATTAAATTTTGATATATTTTGTAAGTTTTGACACAAAACAGAACATTTAAATGTATTAAATTCTTTATACATTTTTCTTTATTGTTATGAATGAATTTTATAGATAAATATGTTGTTGTAAATAAGCTAAGCTCGCTTGCATTATGTGACTGTTGTTATTAATATAGAAGAAAACGTAACGCTGTGATCACTGTAATGTAAAATGGCATCTATGTAATGTGAGGCACACTAATATACAGTGAATACTCGTGACTAACCCCGCTAAGCATCGTCGTGAATCATTTAACATTTGTTTTAACATTACGTATCTTAACCGTTCCTTTTCAGAAAAAAAACTTTTATTTATTTACGTTTCAGCGATCTGGGGCTATAGGAAATTGTTATCAATTGTTTTAATCAAGTCAAAGAAAATACCTAAGTATTTGTAACAGTTTCCTGGGCACCCGCGCTGGTAGCAGCGGTAATTTCAACGTTACATAATAACGCCAGCCGCATGTGTCACAGAAAGCAGCTAAATGCCTTTTTTGTTTCTCTCTTTTTTGTACTCTCTCGCTCTCGCTTCGTGCTGGTGACGGACGCGACGCGACACCAATGCCGCTGACGAACACCCACGAATACCTATGAACATCGCCGAACCGTTTGTAATATGCAGCGGTGAAATCTATAAAGAAGCAGCATTTGGTGGAAGTGAGATCGATGGGCAATCCGCCGGCGCTCGTGAAGGTCGCTCTGGAGTCCATCTGCCTGCTGCTCGGGGAGAACGCCACCGACTGGAAGGCCATCCGCGCCGTCATCATGCGAGAGAATTTCATCAACAGCATCGTCTCCAATTTCTCCACCGAGGACATAACGTGAGCACCGCCGCTTGTTTTCCTCCCCTCCCACTTGTCCCCTCTGTTTTGTTTGGTGGTGGTATGTAAGGATTTTGATCTTTGGATCACGAAGTATTCCAATGCTAGTTTCACACGATTTTTTTACCCATCATTTCGAAATGTTTCTTTTTATACTAAAATGAAAATCGCGTGCAATTTGCATAGTAGGTTAGGCTAAATTTTGATGCTTGCTGCATGCTTTTCGCATGGTATGTTCAGTTTGTATGCATTTTTTATTGATGTTTAGACGCACGCGCATGTATCGGTAATTGGTACGTATGTGGTGGTAGGTAGGTTGACAATATTAGAAAATCATAACACCTAGATAAATTGAACGAATTAATACAAAAAGTAGACATTATCACTGAAACAACCGTTCCATTCTCAATTACTATATTTTACACACTTAACAAATTATACTAAAAAGTTACTTATAGACCAACGCCAATATTACACTTCAAAATATACAATACACCATACTCGTACATTACCTTGACATTCAGGACGCATGAATGTATTTGCCAATAAATAATGTCCGTGTCCAACCGCCGAGAAAGACACTCACTACTGATGGTGAAATAGCTTGTTTTTTTTCTGTTTAATATTATGTTTATTTTGTTTTGTTTGCTATCTAATGTGTCCTTCGAGCAGGGGAAGGCAATGTGTTTATCTCTAGAATCTTTGTTTGCTGTGTGGGTAAGTGACGTCTTGTTTTATATTTGAAGTGAGGTACAGGAGTAACAAGATGTGCATGTTGGACGCGGTTATTGTGTAAATTAAACTTTTGATCAAATTCATGTTTAAACACTGGTCTATTTTTTCGGTTTTTGAAGCCCCAAAATCATCGAAATTAAGTCCCCATCATACTTACATGTTATGTACACAAAAAAAAATAAGATGTCAGACATGAATTTGACCGACAGTAAGCATACCGTGTCGTACATACAAGTCAAAATTTCTCTGGTACAAGGTCGAAAGTCATTCATTGAGATGGTCTGGTTCATTGACATTGCACGATGCACGTAATAAAGTTAAATTATCGCCACAATTTGAAACTGTTTCTTAAATTAATGAATAAATGTGTGTGTATACCAGTGATGATGTTCGCGAGAAAATGAGGACTCGGTACCTGAGCAACCCTGATTACAACTTCGAGAAGGTGAACAGAGCCAGTATGGCTTGCGGTCCTATGGTGAAATGGGCTATCGCCCAGGTAAGTTACATTTAATATAGCTTTATTGAATACTACCAAAGCACTCTGTTAGGCGCTGAACTACCGAAACACTTTTTTCGAGCCGTATATAATAATACAGTTAGTGTTATCCATTTTTACGTGGAAAGCTTTGCCCGTAGATATGGGCATTTATTGCTTCGTATTTTCAAGGCCTTGTCTATGTATAGTCGACCTCGTACTTGGTTTGCCACTTTTGTCAAAAACTCCGTCGGTGGTAAAGAAATTACGAAGTAGCCTATATTTTTATCTTCAACTTTTTACGAAATTTAAGTATTATTATCTTAACCTTTGTGCACTCATATCCACAGATCGAATACGCAGACATGTTAAAACGGGTAGAACCTCTTCGCAATGAGCTCCAAGCTCTAGAAAACCGCGCTCAAAGCAACGTGACGGCTGGCAACGAAGTGAGCGAGTTGATTGCTCAGCTCGAGAAGTCTATCGCGTCTTACAAGGAAGAGTATGCGCAACTTATCAGCCAGGCTCAGGCTATCAAGACTGACTTGGAGAATGTACAGGCTAAGGTAAGTTATTGAGTCAGGCTTGGTTATTGAGAAATATGGTTAAATTGTCGATTTGTCACGATAGTATTCCGTTGCAGGATCTTATGCTTATCAACAACACTGTCGCTCGGTGGAACATTATCGGGTGGGGTTTTTTAATTGGGCATCCAACAAACTTGTTTCAGCATGAAACACATATTTGATTCCAAATCCGCGTTACACATGTTTAGATGGAACTGTTAAGTTCTAAGTCTCCAACTTTCAACCAACGAGCAAACTCGATAGAAAGTCTTATTATCTTGTGGCGGTATCTACATCGCCACATGCGAACTACGCATCAAAGACCTGACGTCACATAAATCCTGCATCGCGCAATTAGAGTTTACCGTGCAGTGGACATATATACAAAAACCCAATATCAAGCATTGGGCAGTTGCCCGCCAGACACAACACCCGTCTGGTCGGAGGATCCTCCCTTTTCTATGGTGGATGAGTGAACTTTACACCCTGTTCATCATACCCCTAAAATCTCTTCATTCTTTTCCAATGCTAATAATATTACTAAACTATTTTGATTCTACACAGGTGGACAGGTCCATAGCTCTACTGAAGAGTCTGGTAATCGAGCGAGAACGTTGGGAGTCGAGCTCGGAGACGTTCCGCTCACAAATGAGCACCATCGTCGGAGACGTCTTGCTGTCTGCCGCTTTCATTGCTTATGGTGGATACTTCGATCAGCATGTAAGTACAAAATAGTAATAATATCAGCCTATTTTTGTCCCACTGCAGGGCAAGGGACTCTTCTCATACAGAGAAGGCTAGAGTAGACAGCTGTTTCATTTGAAATACTGACAATATAGGGAGACTGTTAATTAGTTAGCGATACTTAAACTTAGACTTTATCATTATGAACAACTTTTACTATGGGACCAAAACTCATCATCTGCCTGGCCTTTTCCTAACAATGTTGGGGTCGGCTTCCAGTTAGACTGTACCGGATGCAGCTGAATACCAATATTTTACATGGAGCGACTGCCTATCTGACCTCCTCTACCCAGTTAACAACCCAGTTGGGTAATACGATACCCCTTGGTAAGACTATATGGACTATACGGGGCCAAAACTGAAATCACGAAAAAAAATCTGCTGTTCCTTACATTTATGTTCGCATAACTCGTCCAAATGTAGGTCACAGATTTTTTTTTACCAGTCACCCTATTTACAACCGCATCTTTTCTCTTGTTGGGAAAATGGGCGAAGTCATACGCTAGTGCTATTTGATTTTTGTGTCATTTTCTCTTCGAACAGATAATACAATATCAAATTCTTCTTCCCCAGTACCGTCAAAACCTGTTCACAACATGGACAGCCCACTTAGCTGCCGCAAACATCAAGTACCGGGCGGACATAGCTCGCACAGAGTACCTCAGTAACCCTGATGAGCGACTACGTTGGCAAGCAAACGCTTTGCCTACAGACGAACTATGTGTGGAGAACGCTATCATGCTTAGGGTAAGGGTTGCTTGATTATTTATTTGGTGCCTTATTTATTTGACAGCGGAAACTAAGCCTTATAAAATTAGAAGTGACGGGAATCATTGTTCTTTTGCGAAAAAGAGATGGTGCTATCCGTCCTGTATAGCTCCATCTCTCCATTCCTCTAAAAAAAATATTCGTCATTTATATAAATAGTAAATAAGGTAAATAATTTCGAAAGTTTAAACAACTTTGGTAAATTAAAACTGCCAAAAACTATTGTAAGTAAGTTCCAGTTTCTGGAAACCGTTTTCTAAATTCAAATGTTTACTTTCGTTTTAGCGCTTCAACCGTTACCCGCTGATTATCGACCCGTCAGGCCAAGCAACAGAGTTCATAATGCGAGAGTTCAAGGAACGCAAGATCACTAAAACTTCTTTCCTCGACGACTCGTTCAGAAAGAACTTGGAATCTGCATTGCGTTTCGGAAACCCGCTGCTTGTGCAAGTAAGTACTGCTTGGAGAACAATAGTAACTATTTATTCTTTGGTAGCGAAAGTATCAAGACTTTTTTTTAAATGAAACTTCAGACGTTTAGGCAATTCGATTATTGGACGAGAATTGAGCGTGAAATTTCAAAGACGCATTACGTTTAGACATATTTCGTTACATGAGAGAGAAGAAACATAGAACTTTCAGACTAAATCTCTCTTTTTCTTAATTTTTTATGGCTATCACGTGTATGTTACTGCACGTGCGATTTAATTCACTCTCTGCGTTGACAAAAATGTACGTGCAACATGATACGTGTCACGTTGCGCAACAATCACCTTTATGCTCGTTACGTTGGCTCTCGCATGCCGCAATCATAGATACAGTAAAATTTCTAGTTTATTTTGTGTAAATCTACGTTTGCAAGTGTCTTGTGTTGCGCGTAAATTGTATCCAAAAAACACGTCTAAAACAACTCTCGACGTCTTTAACGTCTAACATATGATTTATTTCTTTGTTTTCCTAGGATGTAGAGAATTACGACCCGATCCTGAACCCCGTACTGAACAGGGAACTTCGTCGTACTGGTGGCCGAGTGCTCATTACACTCGGAGACCAGGACATTGATCTTAGTCCCTCGTTCGTCATATTCCTTAGCACCAGGTGAGTTAATAGTTTAGTTTAGTATTCACATTCACATTTTTCTAGAGATAAATCTTTAAAGTCTTCAAAACATTCCTTAGAAATACAGCTAGCCTGCTCGGCCGACGTATACTAGGCCTTTTTGCGTGATTTGCCGTTTGATTTGCGTGTATTTTGCTTGCTCGCCCAACGTGTACTGGGGGCTTTAGATAACTTTTAGCGATAAGACCGCCCATTGTGTCACCTCTTGTAAAATTTCTACAAGTATATCTGTAATACTTATGGTGTAATTACTAAAGAGTATTCTATTCTTATTCCAATTAATTCTATAACTTTATCAACACCTAAACATTTATGACTGCCTGTTTCACCCATTTCGGATAAGTTCTGGATTTGTTATTAAAGTTTTTCCTTTACCATTTTTGCTTTTATTAATTCATACGAAACCTGATTTTAATCGTAATAAAATTTGAATACTAACTAACAACTTGGTTTTAGGGACCCGACAGTAGAATTCCCTCCGGATATGTGCTCTCGAGTGACATTCGTTAACTTCACCGTTACCCGCTCGTCGCTACAATCGCAGTGCTTGCACAGAGTGCTGAAGGCTGAACGACCTGACATCGATACTAAGAGGTCTGACCTGCTGAAGTTACAAGGTAAGTTCGCATTATAACAGGCTAAATATAAAACTAAAAATGTTGTTATATATTTTAAGTGTCTTGCTAGGTATTTAAAATATGGTAGTGTCTTTCACTTCATGTCTTTCAAGGGGCTCAAAAACATTTGAGACACAGAATAAAACTATACCTGACCCAATCCTTACGCTCTCTGACTAACAGCTCTATAGTTTCTCTTTTCTCTCTTAGGTCAATTCGAAGGTTGTATATCTTCGCTTTTAGCAATAAGACCGCCTATTTTTAAACTCCCTATTTTTTTTTAAATCGTTACTTTAATGATGCACATACTCCTATTTCTATTGGCGTCCGTGTATTTTTTTTTTTTTTGCTTTTGTTCACGCAAATAACAGATTGCTTTCTATTTAGGCGAGTTCCACCTCCGTCTACGTCAGCTAGAGAAGTCATTGCTCCAAGCTCTAAACGACGCTAAAGGCAAGATCCTGGACGATGACTCGGTGATCGCCACACTTGAGACCCTGAAGAAGGAAGCTGATGACATCGGACAGAAGGTGGAAGAGACCGACAAAGTTATCGGAGAGATTGAGACTGTTAGCCAGCAGTACTTACCGCTGTCTCAAGTAAGTACTCAAAAGTTTCGTTGGTAATCATTAAATTCCTGTTGCACGCGTGACCACCGTAGAAACGGGTTATGTCGACAGAAAATGACAGATAAACAATCACAATCTGTCATTTTGTCTATTCTTCTGTCGACAAAACCCGTTTCTACGGTGGTCATGCTACCCGTGCTGTTGTAATATTGTTTCGTCCAATCCTACCTCTGTCTGGTTACCTATCTCCTTTCCCCAACCTCCTATTACCCCATATTTCATTATTGTATTCATTTTGTTCCTCTCCTATTTGGTTACCTATCTGTCTAGTCTGTTTATCTGGTTGTCTACCTGTAATCTGGTTAGATTGGAAACATTATGGGCATAGACCGATGCCTATGCCTATAGTGTATTTTTTTTGGAACCATATCCGCACATTCACCAGCGACAAACACTCGAGAAGAAGACTTTCAGGATTAACTTCTTTTTCATTTATTTTGTTTACCGAGATTCAGACAGACTAGCGAATCTTAAAAGCTTGGCATTTGTTAATGCATTATAAATACTTCCTGACCTTGTCAACGTAGAGATAATAAAGTGAGACGGCAATAGACTACTCATTTCATTCAGTACAAAGATATTTATGAATACGAAAGACAAAGTTTTAAATTCTACATTTGACTACCACGATGACATTTGGTACATGGTATCTAGTACCATGTACCAAATTTGGTACCGTTTTTCAGAGAAAAGAAATACTATTACTATTAACTAATTCAACATGTTTATTTCCCAGGCCTGCAGCAGCATCTACTTCACAATGGAGTCGCTCCACCAAGTGCACTTCCTATACCAGTACTCTTTGAAGATGTTCCTGGACATCTTCAGCTCTGTACTGGTGTGTCCCATGCTCAGTGGCACCACAGACTACACGGCTAGGCTCAAGATTATTACTGAAGAACTGTTTGCGGTAGGTACTCATGGGCATTTTATATGAATATGAACAAATTATGTTCTTATTTGTATAAGCGAATGTGATCAACCGTTTTACACGATTATTAACATTAACGTTATACAAATAGTGTCCATATTCGTATGAAACGCTAAGTCTAAGTGCGGTATATGAATCACACCCACTTGTAGTTTGAGAATTAATTGCCCCTGAGAAGTGAATCTCAATCAGATCACACAGATTTGGTTGTTGTTTTCCATTACTCAGCTTTGAATTTCCACTCACAGATATCGGTACTTTTGTTTTGTAGTTCGTAACATAAACTTCATGAATTTCAAACTTCACCAGGTGATATACGAGCGCGTGGCCCGCGGCATGTTACACACAGACCGCCTCACATTCGCTCTCCTGCTCTGCCGTATACACCTCAAGGGTACAGGAGCTGAAGACACACTAGAGCGCTCCTTCGGCGTGTTCCTCGGAGGCAAGGAGGGCTTCGTGTCCACTACCTCGCCGCTTGAGCCACTGACGCACCAACAACATGACGCCGCGGCTAGGCTTAGCTCCAGGTAATACAAGCAAAACATGAACTTGTTTAATTAATTTTACTAATATGCTACTTATCTAAAGTATTTTCCCAATTTACTCGAGTGGAATCATCCAGAAATGCTTTATTTCTACAGTGCCAGTCTAGTAACTCAGTAATATTCTTAGGCTACCGCACTTCCGTCGCCTCCTCGACAAAGTGGACGAGCTACCAGAGCTGTCCGCGTGGCTGTCACAAGCTGCGCCTGAGCAGTGCGTGCCCACTCTGTGGGACGGAGAAGCCGCGTCGCCGCCCGCGCCGCATACGTTGGCTATGTACCGGTTGTTGCTTATACAGGTATGAGTTTTAATATCTTTAACCTAATTTGATAGTTGTGTAATAATTGTGTAGAAGCATCTAGATGTTATTAATAAAATAAATAGTAGCAAATACAGACCTACTTATGAAACGTCAGACGCTAGGTGCACGGTTCCAATAGGGAATATGCATGTGATTCAAATATGGGTCAAATATTTTTTTATAAACTATATTACTTCAGAATTATGCCTCCAAGAATATTTTTTTATAAAATTTCTTTTTGAGCGAGAAATTAATTTTTAAAAAGTCCCAAAAAACCGCGGATAATTCAAATACTTGAAAAGCTAAGAGCGGATGTGACGTAACAATCTGGGATAACAATCAAAATGTCAATGTCAAGTCAATCAATAAGTGTCAAGTCAATGTCAAACGCTCATACAAAAAGGAGTGTTTGACGTTGACTTGAGAGTTGCTTGTTTGTTTTCACGGTCTGTGACTTCACCACACCAAGCGCGCCAAATGGAGGGCGTTTAAATAGCCCGGATTGGTTGGATATTTTTAAACTTTTTTTTAGGTACTTTAAATTGCTTTTTTGCCGTCGATTTTTTTACTATTATTTGACGATGTAAACTATCGAATAAAAATATTAAAAAAATACATGCATATTCCCTATTGCTTGTTTTCTATGGAGAAGAGCAGGCAAGAAACTTTCTGGTTACTGTTTTAAAAATAATTGGCTTTTACAATGTTTTCAAATCACAGTGTTAATAGGTATGGGAAGATAGTATAGGCCTGACAACAAGTACATCATAGAGTATTCTAACTGGCTACTGGAGCGCTGCCCTTTATTTGAACGATCGAACCATTTCTGAGAAGAAGTAGTTCCATGCAACAAAAACCGCTATTTACCAATTTAGTGTAGCCAAGGATGGCAGAAGAAGTGACTGGCATAATCCTACTTTTTGTTTCACAGTAGTCGGGTAAAAATATAGAGCCTTCTTTAACAATAACCTATGTCCCCAGGCATTCCGTCCTGACCGCGTAATCGCAGCTGCAACTCAGCTGGTGACGGCAGTATTAGGCGCAGGATACATGGCTAAGGCTGAAACTGAATTGGACTTGTCATCCATCACTGAGACTCAGCTTAATGCTACCACACCCGCGCTTTTGTGTTCCGTGCCCGGGTATGACGCTAGCGGTAAGTGACAATTTCTTTATGTCATTAATTTCAAATGACCTGATCTTGTTGTATTCAAAGTTTATTCATTTATTTTAATCAGGCGCTTGCAACATCAAAATCTCCGAAAAAAAAAAAATTATACTATTGTCTGTTTTTGGTTTTTGACATTTCAAGTGATTGTTGTTTGTTTTTTTAATTTGGAGTTTGACATTTACACCTGTCAAATTAGTCAACGAGATTAAAAAACACATTTTAGTTGCCCCTTCCAAAAGTTTTGTATGGGCAAGAAACTCCATAGTATCCTACTCTTGTAAAATGTTTTACAACATTTTGTATACATCAATTATGCGTGAAGACTTTGAGTACTGTGTGTTTGTCTAACACTATAAGAAGTCAATCCCGTTACCAACTTATTGTAAGAATGCGGGTGGCTCACCGGTGTGCCACCCGGCCATCGGCGTAAAGCCCCGCTGGAACGATATCGTTCCAGCGGTTTTAAATCTCTATTTCTACTTATAAATAAGGGTTTTTATCGTCTGTGGCAATTTAAGTCTATGGGCAGATAGATATTCTAGTCGACTTACTCATTAAAAACCATAATTTCTTTCTTTTTTTTTATTGTTGCAGTTTGACGCGTGTGTCACGTCAAAATTGCCGTGACTTCTGTTTATTTTTTTCTGTTAATGTCATAATCTCTTATTGTTGTTCTCTTACTTACGCATTTATAATAAAACCTGCGAAAATTTCATAAAAATCGATCCAGTAGTTTTAGAGATACGGTCAAAACAAAAAAACAAAGCCCACTACGTAACATTCTCTATTTGTAAGTTCTATTTTAGTTACCCGCTTATTGTTTATACATAAGTATGTGGTCTATTTATTCAAGAACCCAAACCAATTAACGATAATGAAGTGCGTTTAGTATTTCTCAAGTGTTTATGCTTTTTGTGAGAGCGCTGGCGCGCCGCGCGCCCGCCGCTCGGCGGGGGGGGGGTCCGGTACCTGAGCCCATAACTAAGTTTCGATAGCCCACAGCTTCAGAAGCTTGAAGCTTGAAAATGTGCATCTTTATTCATCAGGTCGTGTGGACGACATGGCAACTGAGTTGAACAAGCCACTCTCCAGCATCGCTATTGGTTCCGCCGAAGGTTTCAACCAAGCCGAGCGCGCCATCAACACTGCCTGCAAGACTGGACGGTAAGTTCTCAATAATAGTAAAAATTATTATAATAAATCAATTTACATTTTATCATTGAAGCTCGAGGGAAAATGTAAGAAACAGGAGCTTGGTTAGGAGATTTCCAAATACACAAATGTTTTTTAGCATTTCTCTTGGAAAACCTTCCCTTGGGAAAAGCGGGAACGAATAGGATTTTTTAGGTAGGATTTTCCGATGTCCTTCATGTGGTGCTCTATAGGGGCATGCCCTACTGTTTTAAAACCTCCAAAATGATTGATACTAAAATGATACTAACTATACACTTCCATTTCAGCTGGGTGATGCTAAAGAACGTACACCTAGCCCCCGTCTGGCTGGTCCAATTAGAGAAGAAGTTGCACTCTCTTCAGCCACACCCGAACTTCCGCCTGTTCCTAACCACGGAGATCAGCCCCAAGTTGCCCGTTAACTTACTGCGTGCCGGACGAGTGCTGGTGTTTGAGCCGCCGCCCGGTATTAGGGCTAATCTGCTCAGGACTTTTGCCACGGTAAGTTGGAAGGGTTAAAAAATACAAGATTTCAAAGCCATCTATTGTCGCGTCAGTGATATCGAGAATTTAGACAGATTATTAATAAAAAAAATCTTATAAAGAAAGCAGCCAGTATGCTTGATTGACGTTTTGATGTCAGATTTTACTTTACCTTTAAATATTTGACTTAGTGTTCTTATCATAAGAAAGCAATAAAAAATGAACGTTTACAAAATTATACAACAGGTCCCGGCAGCGCGCATGATGAAGCAACCATCGGAACGCGCAAGATTATACTTCCTACTCGCCTGGTTCCATGGTAACAGACCCTTGTTATTAGTTATTTTAATCGATTTCTATGAAAGTTTGTCTCATTTATATAATTTTATGTATGTCTACTTGTATTGACCGATAACTTGTATTTGTGGTGCAAACTAAATAAGTTTTATTCAATAGACTAATATTATTTTCTTTCGCGCAGGTATTGTTCAAGAACGTCTTCGCTACGTGCCACTCGGATGGGCTAAGTACTACGAGTTCAACGAGTCGGATCTGAGAGTTGCTTGTGACACTCTTGATACTTGGATCGATGCTACGGCTATGGTTCGTATTTTTTTACATTATTGTTTAGTTACATTCTATCAAATCTCTTGTTCCGTAGATCCTACAATGATAAAGACCCAAATTGACAAAAACATAAATTATTTTGATTGAAATTCTCTTGCTACTTGTAGGATATGGCGTAATAAAAAACTTACTAGCAACTCGGGGTTGCATATGAAATTATATTCGAGTTAAATCAACTCAGCCTATCGCAGTCCACTGCTGGAAATAGGCCTTTCCCTACCTCCGCCACAACACCCTGTCCGCGAGTTAAATACACCAACTAACCAAGTTTGTGTGAGGACTGGGCTCACGTCATAAGTGCAACGTATAGTTATTAAACCAACAGTCTCGCCAGTCCACGGTTTTACTATTGGACTATTCCCTCTTGGATACTGTATGTAATTAATAATTTTTTTTCTGATCTCAGGGCCGCACCAACCTGCCCCCAGAGAAGGTGCCATGGGAGGCACTAGTGACCCTCCTCTCACAGTGTATCTACGGAGGCAAGATCGACAACTCGTTCGACCAGCGACTACTGCACTCATTCTTGTGCAAACTGTTCACGCCCAAGTCGTTTGAAGCCGACTTCGCACTTGTCGCTAATGTTGATGGGGTACGTAATTCTTTAACTTATTTATTATATAATTGGGATTTTCATATAAAACGTTTAAAATCATTTGAAGACATAATTAGCACTTTTAGTACGTCAACCAAAAAACGTTACAAATTACAAGATTTCGACGCCTTTCAATATGTTGATATTCACTTTAAATCAAACTACAAGGCGGTTTTTATAGCTTGCGTCTGAGTTTACTCTGAGACCAAATGCTGAAACATTACTTTACTTTGCTTTTACATTTTTTTATTGGGTTATTGTTTTATAGGCAAGCGGCAATCAACGTCATATCACGATGCCGGACGGAAACCGTCGCGACCACTTCCTGAAATGGATCGAGGATCTGTCTGATAGGCAGACACCATCTTGGCTTGGTCTACCCAACAACGCTGAGAAGGTACATATATTTGGAACCAGAACTTTTTATAAATGGTATATTATCCCAAATACCGATTCTCGGGACCATATCCTTTATATAATGCTGGCACTTTACTCTGCGTATTTGTCAAAATATTTTCGTTATTTAGGTAATACAAAATATACCTTATTTTTAACTGAATAAAGATCATTCTGTATTAACGAAATAACGCAAGTATTTGCGTAAATACACCAACTGTAGTGCCAGCATTAGCAGTACCAGTTCACGTACGATTGATCAGATATAAAAGAGCCATTAACTGAGAAGTTTGGCTCTTTTTTTTCGGTTTAGTGTCTAAGATTCAATTCGTACGTATTTGAGCTTTTTCGCATACTTCAATGACATTTTTGATACAGGTGCTCCTTACAAACCAAGGCAGTGACCTGGTTTCTAAGCTACTGAAGATGCAGCAACTGGAAGATGAAGAGGAATTAGCATACAATGCAGCTTCCGCGGACCACGATGTGGTCGCAGGTATTACATAGAAATAGAAAAAAAAATCAATATTTAATTTTTTCACAACACACGACACTATTCCTAATTTTGAACAATTTTATTTACGTGCAGCAACACTAAATAATTTTCTATTCTATTTTTGAAATGTAAAGGCACTAATTGATTCCGAAATATAGTTTGCTTCAAAATATTAAAGTTCCAGATTCGATCGACGGAAGGCCCGCGTGGATGAAGACGTTACATTCAACTGCCACCACTTGGCTACAACTATTGCCGCAGGAGTTACCGGTAAGATCCATTTACTAATTTCTTTTGTCCACAGTCTCTTGTCCTGCATCTCGCCTGCGTGATACTCATGCCAAAAGTACATACGTGAATATACGCAATAATTTCAATAAGTCAAAGTCGTGTCACTGTCGGTGACTGGCTGATTATTACCAATGAAGGTGACGAATTTCAGCAATTTTAAATTATGATCTGTGTTTCGTAATATATTTAAGCAATGACTAAATCATACTGAAATACTTTGTATTGCAGACATTGCGTCGTACCGTGGAGAACATCAAAGACCCGCTGTATCGGTTCTTCGAGCGGGAGGTCGCGGCCGGCGCGTCGTTGCTGCAACAAGTGTTGCATGATCTGCGCAACGTGCTCTCTATCTGTCAGGTAATATTTTGTTAAAATGTGGGCTCTATTGCTAACCCAACATTCCGAAGTATGAGACAACTGTCTCATACTTCGGAATGTTGGGTCTTGGGATTTAAATAGCAGTGGGCTTTGATTTTCTGATGTTTTATTAAAGAATTTAAGATGCACTCTTACAGGTGTGAAAAGACACATTACCAAGCTGAAAGTAACAAGTTATGATTATACAAGTCGTGCGCCTGATGAATAAAAATGACGAATTTCCATACAAACTTTCTAACTTACTTTGAATTTTATAAAATTCTTATTAGGTATTCTGTTTCTGTTGAATATATTAAAGGGCAAATTCTTTTTTTTTTGTGTGCACTATTTAACTTTGCAATAAAATTTTATCTAAATATTTATAAATACAGGGCGAGATGAAACAAACCAACGAGACCCGCGCCATGGTGGGGTCGCTGGTGCGCGGCATGCTGCCGGGCAGCTGGCGGCGCTACGCCGTGGCGCGCGGCTGCACCGTGCAGCAGTGGGTGGGAGACTTCGCGCACCGCGTCACGCAGCTGGCCGCCGTGTCCGACACCGTGGCCGACATGGGCGCCAAGAGGCTGCAGGTTATAACTATACTGTTCATTTTTTACCGAACAAAATGGCATCTGCGTTCCTGCAATCCTAAAAGATGAAAGCTCACGGCCCAAAGATGATTCTTTTTGATGATTTCTGATTTCCATAGTTTTTCATCATTAACGTTGCATTATAATGTCGTTATATCTTTACAGAGTATCCCAGTATGGCTCGGCGGTCTACTGAACCCTGAGGCGTACATCACCGCTACCCGCCAGTGCGTTGCTCAAGCCAATTCATGGTCTCTTGAAGAACTTCATCTGCAGGTGACTTGTCCTTTGATACTTATATAATTTGCCACTATCATCCTGCCCACGCAGTAGATAAAAGAATAATTCTGCCCTATAATCCGAGTAATATGGTCGGCGCAAAATATCATCTTCAATATATCTTCATCATCCATCATCTCTAATCCATCCATCATGTCTTTAATATTTCTGTGTGTATTCATATTTTATTGTAACCTGTATTTTTACGTCTAAACAGGTGACAATCCCCGACCCGGGAACTCCAACGGAGAACGCTCAGACCGAGTGGTCGTTCTCAGTCACAGGACTCAAGCTGCAGGGCGCTACTGTGAAGGGCAACCGACTGCTTCTCACCAATACTATCATGGTGGACCTGCCGCTTACTGTGCTTACATGGATACGGTAAATATCTTATTACATAGTGCAGGTACTGATGGACCCTGCTGAACGTGCCAAACTCGTAGTCATTCTGGGCCGACACTATGTAGATTACCAGCGACGCTTAGAAGAATATCTTATAACACTACGGTTTTAGTAGTTTGTTATCGTAGTCATGTGATTTATTGGTTGTTATTTCTTGCAACCACAATAGTTAGCTTGGAAACTCTCAGAAACCGAGGGTAATTGATACGGTCAATATATTTGATAACATGTTGAAAAGACAATGTATGCACCTAAATCGCATCCACAAGTGCAAAGTCTAAGATCGAAGTCTCTAGTAATGAGCTATGGATAGAAAGAAAGATTTTGATAGACCCCATTATAATTTGTTTCATGTAAATACTTTTATCTTTTGCAGTGGTCCCGAAACAGCAACAGGCGGCCAGACCCTGACTCTCCCAGTATACCTGAACAGCGCTCGTTCAGAGTTACTCTTCACTGTTCGTCTGCCCATCGCGCCTGGACAAGAACCACACGCCTTCTACGAGAGAGGCGTAGCCTTACTCACCTCCACTGCACTCAACTAAACAGCGATACAGTACGACACCTAAGTTCCATCGGCTAAATTCGTCAAACACGATCACTTCCGATCTATGAAGCAAAGCAAAAGAAAGGAAAGAATCAAGAACGTTAAAATAACTCGCAACCGAAGCGGAAAATAAGCTATTACAATTTTTTTAACTATCTTATTTTCGGGCAATCGATGGAACCTTTCAAGTAATTTCGTACAATACTTATTAACACATAACCTCTTTCGGCTCAACTGCTGTTGGGTAATAATAATATTATGTTGCAACTTGCAAGATTATGTATTCGATACATTAGCTGTTATGCACTTTCTATATTTAACCGATATTATTTATTCATTAATTAATGTTATAGCTTGAATAATCATTTAACGTTATGCACTCTATTTATATGAACAATATATAAAATAATAATAATAAAACTAAGTTGTTTCTTTTGTATACTTATATTTATTTGGAAAGGGCACAGATATTATAATACTACGTACAGATATCCAATCCCATACAAAGAAATGACACCACCCTAAGTCTGGCTATTGAGCTGGCTATTTTTCGTTCTCCATTTTTTTAACAGATGGCAGCATCAGCGACTCACTAATTGCCAGAGACTGTAGTTTTTTTAACGCCATCTAGGAGTCTTGCCTAGATACTACGCAAGACTCCTAGATGTTTTTCTTCCTTTTTTACGTTTTTTCTTCCTACTAGATTTAAAAAAAATTGTTTGATTTTCCTTAATGAAACTACATTAACGCAAGTTTAAAGTGACCCTGTCATCACTTGAGTAAAACGCCATCTATTGCAAAGAGCTCTTAACAAAATGATTAGCAGATGGCTACTCTTTATCATTCTAAGGGTTCGAATTGAAGTAAACGGCTTAATTTAAGTTTTTTGTTGAAAATACGAGATTTATGAGTGTAAATACATAAATCAGCATTAAACAAAGATGTTTTGATTTTTATTAATATTACCTCAGCCAAAATTTGTCGTATAACGCTTTTTAGTGATTGTTAATTTCATAAATTGTTAATTTTATAAATTGTTACTTATGCTGCCATCTATGATTTTTTTTCAAGACTAATTATAATTTGTTCGAGTTGAGACCCCATAGAAAGGGTAAAGGTAAAACTATTACTACATCTAGAGTTGACTTGTGCCTTGAATTGTGGTCTTCATGCCGGGAGGCTTTTGTTTCGGCAATCTGGAACACAACATAATATTTGTAATAATACTCAGTCAATCCACAAGATTCACCACGATAATTTAGACAGGTATGTCACAATCCTAACTAATATTATAAATGCGAAAGTGAGTGTTTGTATATTTGTTACGCTTTCACGCTAAAATGGCTGAACGGATTTGGATGAAATTGGCATATAAATAGACCATGACCTGGGTTAGGACATGATACTTTTTATTCCGATATTTCCACGGGATTGAGACTTATGCGGGTGAAACCGCGGGGGCGCAGCTATTTTTGCATAAATAAATTACAATTTACTGTAGACGCAATTTTTTTTATATAAATTCTTCATTTTCAAATAACCAAGTGAGTTGTTTACCTCGTGTGTATAATTTTCCTTGGAGATGATGGATGAATGAGGTCGTGTTGCCGCTCCCAGTCCAAGAACTTTTGATGTTGTCGCTGACGACGACGGTCCACGTAACTGATCTAAAATACAGCAAGTCGCTAACTATTAATTCGAGAATGAGAATGCTCGTGTTTTCAGAAGCATGTAGTTTGAAATCAGAAAGAAAAAACAGCATTTTTATTGAGACATGCTTGCTCCAATTCCCAACCACTGGAGCTCCCTAAAGCCAGAATCCAGAAAAGGGCCGAGACAATGAAGTTCGACAAATCCCATGCTGATGCTGGGCCCTGTTGTTTCAAACGGTTGGTTAACGTAACATACGTACGTATACATACATAACTACGCTTTATAGATTAGTACCAGAGAAATGATTAAACTGTCTCCTCTGAACAGCTCTAAACTCTTACCACGCAACTAGCAGGTATCCATATGAAGGCGGTGACTAGAACGACCACGCCCACTATGTTGTCGCGGAGAAAGCCCAGCACGTTGTTAATGTTGATGTCTTCAATTATGTCCCAGAAACGTTCCACTACGTCTTGTATCGTTTTCTCACATACACCCTGTGAGAAACAATAGGTTTTTAGATTATACAGGATGAGTTTTTATACAGGCACTACTTTTGCAGCTATTTCTTTTGTTGTGCACAGTGGGTTTGTGATGTCACAAGTCTTTGCAGTTTTCCAACGGTATTAATGGATGAAATGTAATGAAAATGAAAAAGCTTGTTTCACATATACATACCTTATTACAGAATCCTTGAATGCATGGTGTTCCGTCAGGTAGGATGTCGTTATGAGCCACTGGGAAGCAAGTCTTATTCAGACTCTTACGACAGCAGCGTTTACATGCATCCGCAACTGTAAACCGCATTGTTACGTTACGTTAGAACATAGTCAGCCTATAATCTTCCCAGTGCTAGAACACAGGCCTCTCTTCGAGAGGGAATGGGCTGTAACCTCCCCGCGGGCCAGTGCGGGTTGGTAATGTCAGCGATAAACTTATGGGGTCTTACCACAAAAACTTAGGCACATGTTAAACGCCTGTCTACTGTCAGTTTTATGTCAAACTCCATAGATAAATGTCGTGTTTAAACGGTGTTTAAGTTAAACAACTGATAAACACGGTTGTGGTAATAAGGATGTAGTTTTAATAGTAATAGTCCATTTATTTGTGAGAATATTGTTACATAGAGATTTTACATAAAGTAACATCATCATTTTATGTTGTTTTAGACTTTATACAAAAGTTCACAGGAAGTTATTGCTTACTTACCAATATCACACATACAACTATGCATGCCCTGCGTCTCACAATAAGGCACACAGGTTCCATTTCGACATCGACCGCGCTCGGCACACTCATGCTCGTCTGCTATTGCTGGTGCCTGCACAAACATTATGAATGACTTTGAGTTATCCAAAAGGACTTACATTATATTTCGTCCGTGAAGTTCTGATAATCCTAACATTTTTTCGAAAAACTTTATTTTACTAAAAACTCCTAATTACGATTAAAATAAAAACAATTTTACGGTTATGATACTGTAATCATAATTTGCAACTTTTAGGTTGGGACAATACTTAGGATTGTTTTTAAATACCTTGGGGCAATCAGCAGAGGCTCCATTGCAGGTAGCTTCGCCCTCGCAGGCCGAGTGTGCTGCCTCGCGACATACCACACCAGGTGGTGCGAACACACATCCCGCGCAGCATGGTGAGTTCTTGTCACTGGAATTATGCACGCCATGTTATTATAATATCATCTTTCTAGCCTTTTCCCAACTATGTTGGAGTCGGCTTCCAGTCTAACCGGATGCAGCTGAATATCAGTATTTCACATGGAGCGACTACTTATCTGACCTCCGCAACCTAGTAACTGGGTAATACGATACCCCCTTGGCAAGACTAGTTGTCAGACTTTCGGGCTTCTGACGACCCGTAACGACTGTCAAAGATCCAGAAATTACAGCCAGCACCAATGGCTTAGCGTGCTTTCCGAAGCACGGAGGAATCTCTCAGTATTTAAAGATGGTCACCCATCCACGAACCAACCCCGGCAAGCGTAGCTTAACCTGATTGATCGACCCGTGTGGCTGTTATTATTTTGCCACGAGCTCCTCTCACTCCATGTTATTATAATAACGTTTAATATTCTCTGACAAAATTATTATATCAACAACCAATTTTCTATGTTACCTGCACACAGCCCCTTGATTTTTCCTTAGTTTACAGTTTTTATCACAGCACATATCATTGTCTTCGGTTCCTGTAATTAAAATTAATACAAACTTTAAAAGTGCAGGCTAGTAAGAAACTTAGAGCAACTGCGCAGATTAGAAATAGCAAGAGTTAATTTAAAAAAATATAGGGTTGCAAAGGACTCTATAATATACAAAGTGAATGGTAATTGGTTGCATTCCTTGAAATGCACCTAAAAATACAGGAACAAATTTGAATCATTTTTGACCCGACAACTTGGGGTCCAAAATGGGTGTTTTTGTAGTGAAGTTTTTTCCCCAAGTTATTAAGGTCAGAAATATTGTAAATTAGCTCTAGTATCTAATCAAAGAATGCACGAAATTACCAATCAACCTAAAGAACGATAAACAATATTCTACAAAGCAAAATTACCGAGTAACCCAGCGTCACATTCCTCCCCTCCCTCCACACGCAGGTTACCACAGAAGCTCTCCTCGGGCTCAGAGAAGCAACGACCGGACTTCGCTTGAAGAACCTTGCGGATCGACCGAAGACTGCATGGCGAGAATCTCTGTGCACAGGAAACACAGGTTTTTTTTTTCCGCCAGCGGCTTCACCCGCGTGATATTTTTATAAATTATAGCCTAGCCTCAGTGATAATATAGCATTCTACTGGTAAAAGAATTTATAAATCGGTCCAGTAGATTTTGAGTTAATTCATTAATTATTCATACAAATCTTTTCTCTTTATAATATGAGTGTAGATAACGGCAGGAGAATGATGATGATGAATATGAATGTAGATAACGGCCAGCTTGGACTCTCTCTTTCTGGTTTAAAAACCTCTATTTTGTGTTAAAATCGGTTTAGCAGCTGAAGGTTACAAACTTTATTACAGCATCTATGTGTTCTGCGTACGCGACTTAGTTTCCAAAGATGTAAACAACTACGAGTTATAGGAAAAACAACTGTAATACGAACAGATAAGGTTCAGTTTGCGCTACAACTCCATATTTTTTTATGACTTTTTTAACCAGTAATAGTCAGTCTAAAATCAACTTAATTTACACTAGCATAAAGTTGATGTTTGTTTAAGTGGAAATAACATAAATTGGAAACAAGGATAGACCTTACATAGCCTTTAATGAAGGCTCAACGTAATAAAGCGAAGGGAGGTATTTGACTTAATATTATTGATACTTATATTTTTGTCATTTTCACGATTGGATAGAATAAGAAATGAGTACATAAGAGGAAGTCTGAAAGTGGCACCGGTGACTGAAAAATTGTGCGGAAATCGGTTGTCATGGTATGGGCACGTCATGCGAAGGAATGAGGAAAATGTTGTGAGGAAAGTTTTGGGTATGAATGTCGATGGCTATAAGAGTAGGGGAAGACCAAAGAAACGATGGATGGACTGTGTGAAAGATGATATGGCTAAAAAGGGGGTGACTACCGAGATGACTGCTAATAGAGAATTATTACCTCAAATAAATTGGGACAAGGGCAGGAGAATGATGATATTTTTGCCATTTTCATTGTCAATAATCGAAAACTAGAATTTACAACAATCTCTCACCTTATTATTAACATCATACCCGCTGACACTATACGTGTACATAAGATACGAGCCGCCCTGACTAGCCGCAGGGGAACATTCAGCCACATCAGGGTCGTGTTCCGAGCCCCAGTTGTGCCCGAACTCGTGCGCCGTTACCAAGTCGGCCTCGCGAGTGATCACGCGCTGTCCGTAGTGGTTGCGAGATGAGCTCAAACCGGAGTTGAGGTAGAGGGTGTAGCCGTTTTTGAAGTATTCTGTATTTGTGAAATTATAGTTAGGTTAACAACAATATGAATGTTTTAGGAGATGGATCAAACTTTTATAACTGAAGCTGCTAGTAGTATTGTTATGACAAGTACAGTTATTTCACCTGTGATTTTGCATCATTATCAAACTCAAAGGAACCTTAATATCGTTACAATAAGGTTGGTATTGGGTTGCTGCTCTCAGAGGTAGAGGTAATACCTGGGAAAGGAATATATCTATTCACAAAGTACAAATCTCCCGCGACAAGCGTCTTTACTTTTCATAGTTTCAGATGTCGTGCGAAGTCGGGCAACTTCGCGCGATGTCGCTGAAGCCACGTGTCGTGGGACATAGTGCTACATGGCTTCATGCAACATTATGTAATAGAACATGTCTCAACATCCGACTTTTCTAAATAAAAACAAAAGTTAGTTATACGTCGTCCATCACCAACAACCATAAAAAACCAACACCCGGTTTCTGAAAGATTATTCTAATAAATAGATATGTAGACAAATATCTATTTCAATGGCTAGCTGTTATTATTTTGGTTTTGGTCAATAAATATAGGTTACATTACATTAAATGGGGTTACAGACTAAATTATGAACGGAAGCGTTGAATATACATAGTAACCTCATGATTTATTTATAATCATAAATGTTGTGGTTAGTAAAGCACTATTAATAATATAAATTCAAAACTAACAGGATAAATTATATAAATAAGCAAAACAAAGAGGGACACTCACACTAGGCACCGTAATAGCTGAAAACAAAACAAACATAAAATTGTGAATCAAATCATAATATAAAAGGCATACAAAAATTAAAAAATAATAAAATTGGGTATTATACGAAAAAAAAACAAAATTATTATTATACCAGCCTGTGATTCCACTAAAGGTCAACGACCTCTTAACGTACATAAAAGGAACGAACATACTCAATACTCAATTTTTAATTGCATTCCATTTATGTTACATAGATGGTATAATAAGTAAAAGATCAATATGGACCCTGTCGGGCACAGCAAAATTAGGAGAGAGGAACATTGATGGGCTTGTTCAATGTTCATTGCGTATTAGCGATTTGGGAACATTATACCCAATTCTTGTTTCCTCACGATGTTTTCCTTTACCATACATGCGAAAAAATCTACATACAACATTATTTATATCACACAATATAGCAAAATAATGTTACCTGGTGTACATATTCCGCCCACTGAGTTCCGTCGTGGTGAACCTACATATGCTAGTCCGAGAATGCCACCTTCAAACTTGAGGTCCGTAAACAGATGAGCCAGACAGAAATCTTTGTGAGAATACTCGCGGCTGAACACCTACCAAACAAATATAAAACTTATTTGTATACAATAACGATGCTATATTGCTTACAACTGCATCACGCCTGTTTTGCCAAAAGGTTTAGTCACAAGTTTACCTAATAGGTGTGCTTAATATTCCTTGTCATAGTATGCTCGTATGATACTGTCAACCAAACAGGGTTGTATCGGGTTCAATCCCGAAAGGGTAGGAGAGACACTCCGAATACGCCCGAAATTAGATTCGGGATTTAGGGCGTATGATACTCCCTGAAAACTTCTACACGAAGTGCTATTTAGAGAAATAGGAAACATATTTATTATTATTCTAAAGTTCGATTTTACCCCCAACGTCATAATACTTAAGGTCGCACCCTACCTCAAATTGCTTAGCATGATCCTCCGTTATGCTGAAAATACAGCAGCATTAATTTTGAAATAAATAAGTTACCTCTAAACAGAACTATAAACCGCTGGTATTCAAAAAATACTTCAAATTAGATCATGAAACTTTGCATAATAACTGAACTATCTATAAAGCAGGTCTTATGTTTTTTTTTTTTAATTACCATTATTTTCACCGTAAAAAGCAATTACCTTAACTTTGCGACGCTTTAGGCTCCCCACTCCGTCTCGTTCTCACTCAGCTCGCGAGTAGTATGGTGCGAGCGGGATAAAATCTGAAGTAGGGTGCGCCCTTAATTACCTAATTCGGTTTCTTACTTCTGATAAATGATGATGTATGACCAATATCCTGTGTCTTCTCTCCTTATCTTACCTCAAGCAGATTACGAACATCCCATTTCTCGCGCACCATGTTGTAATGTGCTTCACCGCCGCGAACGCGCGTCGGCTCAGAGTGAACTAGAATCTTCTTTATTACGAAACCCATGCCTTTGAAGCCGTCCATGTCCTTGAGTACAAAAAATAACTCTTCAAGGGACATACATAGCATAATAAAATTAGCCTATAAAGTTCCCACTTCTGGGGCACGGGCCCATCCTGTGAGAGGGAGTGGGCCGTAATGTACCACGCGGGCCCAGTGCGGATTGGTAGATGTCACATGTCTTTGAATTTTTGGTTCTAAGAAATGCCGGTTTCCTCACGATGTTTTCCTTCACCGTTTTGAGAACAGTGGTGTTGAAATAATTTACACAAAATCAAGCATCTATCAGGATTCGAATTCAAACCACGACCTACAACTCTTAAGTCGCGGCCGTTATCCCCGGGCCACCGCTGGGCCATACATAATATGTTATCAATAAGAATAGTTTCATGCATAGAACTTGTTGAATAATTAATTATTCGAAATAAATTATTGCTACAAACCTGCCTATCCTGCCACAAAGTATCATTGTAGATTTTGTGAACACGATCAATGAGGCTGATCTGAAACAAGATACATTATAAAACCATGCCCATTACAAATATTTACAAAAATGTACTTACATTTTTAACTTAGATGAAACTGAAGTGATTAGTTTTATCATAATTATTCTTACTAACAACTACATAGTTACTTACCAAATAGCTGATAGTAGTCTTAGTATTACTTGCACCCATTTCTTGAAAGAATCTATAATCTGCCACAAGTAGCAGTGGGCACCTAGTTTTCGTTGGCGTATATTCATAGTCGCTCTGTCTTTTCACTCGTTTCTTGTTACTTTGCGTCGCATCTATAGTGTTGTTTAAATGTGTGTTTTCTTCGAAATATTTGTCCTTCTCCGACTGTTCATGATCTGATTCTATATTAGTGACTGTTTCTTCTTCATCATCCTCTTCTAATTCTAGCAAAAAATTGTTAGTGTCAGAGTATTTCATTGGATTTTTGTCATAAAAATCGTGAATTAATCGTGAAAAAATTAAGCAATGTACCTGTTAGCTGGATAGAAAATAATAAATAAGATTACTGTCATAATAATTCATGTAAGATGTAATTACTTAATATAATTCTAAAATTCATTAATTCACTCAACACTGGGTCTAGAAGAAATTTTACATGTAATGAAATTTTATACAGTACACACACATACACCAAGGAAGAATTTTTGAAAATGTATCTGCTAAAGGGTTTAAATGGGCTTTGAAATTTTGTATGGAAATGCGTTATTTTTTCCCAATGGGAAATCCATTCAGGCACACTGACTTCACTGGCTTGTCCTATCATAAATCGATATGTGTATTACCTTTTCCTTCCTTCACATAACCACAGACTCGTGGCTTGGCACCTTTCGTTTCTTCACCATCTTTCCAGCTGAAGTGTATGTCAGAAGCCCTGTAGGTGATCATGGTCTTATCATCTAGGTGTGGTAGATGGCGCCAAGAAGGCTAGAGAAAAGGTAAAGAAATACAATAATGTAATATTAATTTCAACCAATACATACTGTCTAAATGCAAGTAGGGTTACTGTTTCGAAATTTAAAAAGTCCTGACGGGAGGGCAAAAAGCTGGATATGTCGGGGAAAATCCAGATAGGAGGAGGATACCCTATTATAAACGCGAAAGTTTGTGAGGATGGATGGTTGGATGATTGTTACTCTTTCACTCAAAAAAATACTAAATGGATTTGGATGAAATTTGGCACACAGATAGTTTATAACCTGGATTAATACAAACAATACTTTTGATCGTGATATTGTCACGGGATTGGGTCTTATGGGGGTGAAATTGTGGGTTGCTGCTAGGTAACTCTAAAAGTAAGGGCAAAAAGTCAAATTCCAAGCATTTATTTCAACTAACTAAACCATTTTCATGCAATTTTAGAATTTTTAAAAAGGTGGTGTGTTGATCAGAAACTCCGAAAGTTGAAGTAGTATGGCATTATGTATGTTAAAATTACACAGATACCTATATAGTGGAACTATTTTAATAATTATTACCTCAATGTGATATGTTTCATCAGGAGTGTGAATAATTCCAGTGATGAGACCATCATCCATGTGCAGCTTCACATCTGAAATCTTCTCACCAAACACTCTGCCTGTGTAGAAGTTTTCTCTATCTATAACATAAAATGTGCAAATAGCTGTTCATACATTTCATAAATCAGCATTGTTGAGTATGTTTATATAACTTTTTGAGCCAGAACATACAAGCAACGCTTAGTTTGTGGCTCACCGAATTTGGCTAAATTGTATTGTTACTCTTTGATTAATAAACTTTATTTGATTTTTATAACTTAGGGCGAATTTCACCAAACTTTTATACCGAGTATAAGTCTTATCCTGCAAATAAATTTTGAATTTTTGACAGTTTTTCTATACAAAAACTGTCAGACGCCATTTTTATTCCACAGATAAAAGATATCTGACTTTGATAAAATCAGTCCTTAGTAGTATTAAATATACCAAGCTGTAATTTTTGTTACATAGTTTTCTATCAATCAATCAATCTGCCTAGCCTTTTTCCAACTATGTTGGGGTCAGCTTCCAGTCTAACCGGATGCAGCTGAATACCAATATATGGAGTGACTGCCATCTGACATAGTTTTCTATAAATCTTATAAAACCTAGCATTTCACTGCAAGTAGGTAATATTGTGAATTCTTACCCTGACTTACATTATCTAAGAAAGGTGATCAAAAAGCAAGTTCTGTTGTACCAGCGTCACTATTGGGTGAGTGGCAGCAGTGCATTCAAGGATGAGTCAGTTAAAGTATTGCCACTCCTCATACACAATTTTCAAGATAAAAAGATGACACACTATTATACATTTGTGAATGGAATCCCTAAGATGACCCACTGACTCTAAACCTTAACT
This sequence comes from Lithophane socia, assembly GCA_947522985.1. Taxonomy (NCBI): domain Eukaryota; kingdom Metazoa; phylum Arthropoda; class Insecta; order Lepidoptera; family Noctuidae; genus Lithophane; species Lithophane socia. The sequence goes on from OX383267.1 coordinate 9,316,083, forward strand.
AGTACAAAACTAGATTCTCACCAACATGAACAGTTGTTTCCTTGCCATCGCCATCCACAGCATATGCCTTGAAATTAGAATGTAGTACCGAGCTATGCGGATGGAGAATCAATCTGAAGTCTTTACCCAGTGTCTTGAAATGAACCTCTTTGATTGTGTTAAAAGGATGGTTGGATAACTTTGCACCACGCTTGACCATATGATGTGCTAGCTTCGAGGCATGTATAGTCTCAAAATACTTCAGATTATGATAAATAGAGCCTAAAAGATAAAAAAAATACATTATATATTCTGCCTAATATTATTTTGAAAGTAGCAGTGTGTTTATTCGATACTCACAGCTTCCTAATAAGAATAATGTTGATAATGTTGTTATTATCGAAAGTATGTTGTTACACATTTTATTACTATCTTTGGTACGGTGTGTTTTAATTAACAAATTTACAGAAAATTCGTTTGTACGAATCTATCGTAAATTCAATAACAATGTCAAACAACATGACAGATCTATAGACAAGCTATGACATTGACATTTTGACAACGACAAGGGCTGGCTTGGCTTGGCTTGGCTGTTCAAGTGTAAACCATGGCCCATGATGATACTTTTTTTTTATTTTTGTAAAAATGTTACAGTACAATCAATACGTAGTGTACTTAGTAAATACAGAATTGATTATTTTATTTAGACAAACTTTAGACATCAAATTGAGTGGAATATTATTATTTCGATTGTCTGAGATGAATACACTAGCAATCAGGATATTTAGCAAAAAAGATAAATGTCGTCCTTGCAACTATTCTGCTTCAATAAATGTAATCATTTTCAATATTTTATCATAAAATATTTGTTATAGGTATTGATCGTATTGAATAATAAAGGCTGTATGGATAATTCCCCATTCCAAGCTGTAGCTGTGACAAGAAAAAAGTTTTAAATTTATAAAATGGCGGATTCTTGAGTGACGTATGTGTTGTGTGTTTATGAATTTCATTTATTATCGTATTACAGTGATTTATATAATGAAGTGAGGACTGTTTAATCTTATTATCATCTTATCTATTTGTCATCATTTTGGTAAGTTGATTATTATTTAGTGTCTTTGGTATTTAGTAGAGTTTGTCACGGTGTTGTAGTTGGCTGTAGATTGTAGGCGGGATGGAACGTCCTCGTTTCGATATGCATTGCTCAAATCCAAACTTTATACTACAGCAGTTTTTTACTATAATTTATTTAGGTACATTAGAAAATTCTATGTTCTAAACTACTGCAATGCGCCTGCTCTAAGATGAACAAAACTCGAAGCATGAGCAACCCTAGTCTCGTCTTTTCTTAGTAATCTAATTAGGTAGATATTTCCCGGGAGCCCAGGCCCTCGATTTTTAAAACGAAAGTATTTATAAAATATGTCTGTAACAATAACATGAAAGCAGCTGAAACCCACCATTTAGATTCAAACAGAAATCTTAAAAATGTATTACAAAGAAAATCAAGCACAATCGCTATAATCAAAAGCAAATAATGAAACAACTCATACTAATTACCTATAATGAAAAAACGTTAACTATAAATGAGATACAAGTGCCTTGTTTCACACTGAATCAGTACAAAAAAGGTTGAATCTCATTTATGATATTGTATCCATCATGAGTCTATGTATATCTTGTTTTCTATATTGTGGGAAAAGAAACCCTATTGTATTATAAAGTATTCATAAAAACATAATTGCATTTATTCTCTGTTTTTACTCTTTTTGCTCATATAGAGAATTGCTTAGTTATGGTTTAATTAAATGCTATAGAACCAGATTATAATTTAATAGTTTCAGTTTATGCACATTATGTTTTTAATCAGCTGTGCCTTTTTGTTTCTGGTTGGCTTCTAAGATATCCTTTTTATCGTACCTAACAAATTGTCTTCTAAGGAACCCCTTCAACAAGTCAGCCATTATGATGATATCAAGTTGCAAACTAAAGTGCCGTTAATATGATTGCTTTTTCTTTCCAATCCAGCGTTTTAAATAATTTCAAGAATATAACATCTCATTGTCCCACGGAGTCTCACCCTTCAATGTAAATGGATGTTTAGTCACTAGATGCCTGGTCATTTCAGCAGTGTTATCATTTTATAGTACACCCAACACCAGCACTTGGAAGTAAAGCAAGTCTTTTTGGGATCACTGCAGAGACTAGAACAAGCAGGTCTTAAAACATTGAACCATCATCATAGACCATAAAGATTAGGGGTTTATAGGAAATTTCCAGTTTGTACTGAAAAATTAAAACAATTGATTTTCTAAGGTAAAATATATTTATTTAATAATTCTATGCATTTCTGCCATTTCATGGGTAGGCATGGCATTATGCCTTTGTGGTAGAACTCCTGGGGACCTGGACTTAACAAAGTGTGTGAAGGCATTTTGTATAGCTTCCTAGGTAGTTTTTTTTTTACCATGTATATAATTGTCCAAGAAGTAGCAGACAAAGTTTCTGATTATACCAATGTCATTTGTGTTAAATCTGATGTTCTTTGTATTTGGTCATGCTTCCATGTTATCTTAGAAATCTGCCCTGATCCTGTGGCTGAAATTCGTCCAACTTTTGATGCAAGATGATTAATTGTGACTCTTGAAAATAAACATGGATGAGGAGCAAAATGGCCTGATAATTATTGTTCTGTTCTGGAATTCTCATTTATTACGACGCGACGGCGCGAGCCTCATCTTTGGAGGGACCTCAGAAACAGCTTCGAAACACATTATCGTAAAAGAATATTAGATTACCCATGATAATAAAACATCATATTATGAGTTATAGCTACTGAAATTCTGGTCCATAAAAAAAAATCATAAGGAGCAGATTAGCACTCTCTTGGAAGTCGGCGGGGGTTTATCGGTTAAAGGGAGCAGCAAGCTGCAAGCGCGACGACGCGACTCTGGTGGAACAATTTGTATGAAAACTTCACGGAAATTGTTTTAGCGTTGTCGCGTTACGCCTCTTTGCGGGAGGAGCCTTCATTCTGCAATATATCTAAATCCTTTAAACCTTAGAAAAACTTAGGAATACAACTTAAAAAATTATGCTCGTGCCATTTCTAAAAGATAAATGAATAGAGAACAGCTTATCAGTAACTTATCTCCGAGGTTAAGTAATGTGAACCAACTCAGACAAATAGGTCACTATTATGCATATATCCTTCTTAATTATGCTGAGCTTCTAATAGATAAAATAGTTCGACATGCAGACCTGATAATGTAAAAGGAAAACCGAGTAAACAATTTGTTACTAATTGGTTATTCATATCGTCAATAAAACTAGCAACACAAATTGCCAGCAATATCTGAATCGGTGGTACAAAAGCGGAAGGCTTGCCCTAACTAAGGGCGTAGCAGTCTTGACATCCTAAATTTATCACTGTACCAATGCTAACCGTAGGTATAATTAAACAGCCGCAGTGTCTGTGACTATATTTAGAGAATACATCAGTGCGCAGATGTCGAAGCGTATTCTGACTCACCATGTCATTGATCAAAACTGGACGCAAGGATCTTCAGGTTCAACGAAAACAGCAAAGGATTTTACTAAAACTCAAATTATAATGGCGTTCAAGTAGACTTACAGCTAAACATTTCAGTAATAAAGATGATACTTACAAAGATAATGACACCATCTTGAGAATGAATAAAGTATAGGTACTTACTCAAAGATAAATGTGAGAATCAAAGAAACAATGGAGTTGTTCTTAATAAAAACTCACTAAGGCCATCTATTTAATAGAATATCGCGAAAACAATGTGAGAGTAAACAAGGCCTTCGTTAAAGGTTCAGTAAATTAATCCAATATTATGTATCGTGGACCCTAACAACAAGCTGTGTTATGTTTCTAATTATTCATTAATTCTTTGCGTATTTCGTACGTAACTTGTTTAGTATTCATCCCAACACAAAGTGAGTCAGACGACGATACACAGTAGCGGTCACGGTTGTTTTAATCTTTGTTATTACTTTATTTTACAAAAAGACCTATTGAATTAAAGACGACCTTGCGTTGTCGAAGTCAACAAACTGGCCAAAATGTATCAACTAACGATGTTAAAATTTTTATCGTGGGATGTTGGGTTGGGATCCTTTCGGCTACATCCATTTCTTGAAGTGGGTTGGTACTTAAAGCGATGAAAGCTATTATAATTCAATCAAGCCAATAAAGACGGCGAAAAGTTCTCTCTGGTATGACCTACATGATAACAAGATCAAGAGACCCAGGCTCAGCGAGTGCACTGAGCTGAGCCCATTATTACTTTATGATCAAGAAGCCTTCTAACCAATTTTGGATGTCAGCTAATTCGTTCTTGGTTTACGTGAGTAGCTCCTAAGTAAAGGAAGCAATTCCTTATGGAGAAAATTTTACATCGGCATAAGTTAAACCATAGTTCATTACTACTATTCATAATACGTCGTTGTTGACAAGTGCTGGTGAGCTGGTGACATCATCGGGTACGCGCTACGCCCAGGCTGTTTGCACGGTTAATTTGATGAGCAAGTAGATCGACTCGATAACATAACCACATGCCAATCCGTTTAATAAGGGAATATTACTTTAGACATAGTATGCAGGTACGTACCGCTACTAACTCATTAGTCATTACCCAAGTAACCAATATATTAGGTAAAGATGCCTTGGTTGGTTACACACAAAAATAATTAAAACTTCTGCAAATATTTTTTTCCTCAAACTTTAAATAAATATTTATTCCACAATTCTCCCTATTGCACCTACCACTGTTTGTCTCTGCATCACCCGAAGGTTGACTGATAGAAAATGCCTATGGCATTAAGTCCGCCTCTGTACATTTCTGTGCTTAAAGTATTAAATAAATAAATAAATAGCTTTTTACATGTCTGGGAATTTGGAGGCAACACTCACACTTAATTTTATTGTTGGCATTAAGTCTGCATCTGTAAAGTGTGCGTGAAGTATTAAATAAAGAAATTACCTAATAACATTAAAAGATAATGGTATTATAATAATGACTAAAGGTAAATGTACACACTGCGTGCTTATTGTAATCAATTGCTTCATCGTTATCTCTTAGACTTCATAGTGACTGCCAAAGACTTCTCATCGCATCACTGCAAATTAATTGTGATATGAAGAGCTCAGTTGAAACTTCAATCAATTTGTCTGAAATAAAAGAGAAAGTCTGGAAAAGTACAAAGATTTTGTCGTGAAAGAACGTAAAATAACTTATTTGAGAGTTTTGTTGCAGAGTTTGGAATGGTAAGCTAAATTAGCGAAAGCATGACGTTAAAACTTAGATTATTGTAGCCGTCGCATAGCTTAGAAAAAGCTTACAACGTAGCCGCTACAAGCAATTACCAGACCAGACCTAGTTTTCTCGTCGTAAGTAGGTACCAACTAGCATAGAAAACATAGTCGTCTGTGGCACTGAACGACGATGAATAGAGGACATAGCGATGACAACTGTCGACACGACACTTGGTTCCGGGGCACTGCGCCGCGAACTCTACCGTGCCCGGATTCCTCTCACGCTCCAATTTCCACAAACATCACTAATTGCATTGAATTTTGCCATTGCACGGGTATGGAACTGGACTCTTCGACGGGTTATGCGCTTTATGTTAATTGTTGGACGTTTCTTACACCTAAGTTGTTCATATATCTCTTGTACTTATCCCGATTTATTTGAGGTCGACGCAACACGTCTATTTCATATGTATCATCTCTAATAAGCAGTTATCTCGCAATTCATTTCCTTTCTTACCATTTCATCTTTGACACAATATTCATCCATCTTTTATTTGGTCTGCCTTTTGCAATTAAAATTAAGTTAGTTCTTTCTACGAATTGCCATGGTTGGTACAAAAAATATTTGTAGTCCACGTTGCACAATAAATAAAATAGCCACGTTCTTTATCAAGCTATTGTTTCTCGTCTTCATTATAAGACATTTCCTGGGACGCTGGCATTGGCTAGTCCGCAATTGCCGCCGTGTTTTCTTGCGGTCATTAGCCAGACATGTTGTCTCTCTGTTCTCGTTTAGATTAACAGTTTTAGACCCACTTCCTGCACTAACTCAAATCCCAAAATAAACAATCTATTTTCCGTATTGTTTATTTATTCATGGCTATTTAAAACGTAGCACTAATGATATGAAAGCAGCTTTTAGCTTTTATAAGCAGAACTCAACTTAAAGCGCAAGTAAAGGTTGTGGGTCCACCGCAGGCTATTGGTTTACCATCCTATCCAATAGTTGCATGGATTGAGAACCAAATACTGGGTTAAAAATAGTCTAACATGAAATGTATTTATCGCAACAATTCAAAATCTCACCTTGTTTTATAAACCTTGCTTGATTTATGTAGATGTTGCAACTAAGCACACGTTTGTTCCCTAATTTCGGTCTTTCGTTGTAGAGCTAGGCTGCGTTGAGTCATATTGTATACTTTCGTAATGTAATAGCTCGTTGGAGCTCAGTAAGCACGTGGTAACTGCACTCGTGTCAATTACAAGGTATCAATGTGTTGCGAGCGTTTCCTGTGTGCAACTGTGCAGTTCGGCGCAGCGGCTGCGGCGTCGGCTTGCTGTAACCTGAGAACCGTAGCGATCGCACCAGGAAATCGACTCTCGTTTGATCAGTCTTCTTTATGCACATTGTATGTACCTACCTATTGCATTTGCAAGGATATACTCTTGTAATGCATTTTGTTTCCAGCTCAAAGAAATCCCCGCAAAATAAACACCACGGAAGAAGATGATAAAACAAGCTAAAGGTATTCTAGAGCAATCCTTAGGCCAAATGAAATCTAGATTAAGCATACAGATGGCGTAAAAATGTCATCACAAGTAGCACTTCGTTTACTAACGCTAACGTTTACACCATTGCCTCTAACCGTGAAGATTTACTGTGTCCAAATCTGTCGGCCTCCGTTTACGATTACGCAGTAAAGACGAATGGCATGGATATAGACGTCGTTTGTGTAATACCTTTACTAATAGGGATATTCACGAGTTGGTGGGCAGACCGCGACTCCCCCACTGACAGTTTGCGATTGGCGGTCGCGTCATATGTACGTTTATTGTTACGGAAAGTGCCTGCTTAGAATATGTGCGCACAAGCGAGTTAACTTGGTAATAATCTACCGTGCAGTGATAAACATGTTCCCCATGTAAATAAACAAAGTTTGTACCACACTCGAGTTGACTCACTACTGAAAATCGTCAAGTGTAAACAAGACAGTAAAGTGTTAAAAGGATCATTTTTGTTCAGCATTGTGTTGGTGACGTGATTTTTATTGGAAGTTTTACCGTGTTCGTTTAACTTCCTTCTTAATGAAGACAATCAAGTTTGACATACTGCAAGGTACGTAATGTTAGGGCCTATCAACGCGAACACGCATAATTAATTATATTCCTATAATATCCTTATGTTAGATATGAATTATATGAACCGTATGAGTACGTTTTAAAATAATATTATAAATAATTATAATCAAAGCCTTACGAAAATTGTAACAAAGCCAGTGACTCAGTTTTTGATATTGAAAGATTACCAAAATTCTTTAACAAAGGAAACTGGGGCAAAATCGTTATGTTTATATCAAACTTTGTCGCTTTGTATGGGAATTTACAATAGGAGTCATCAATAAAGTAGAACCGGCAGTCATCATCGTGTCACGAGGCCAATGTGTTAACGCGTCCACCTTGATTGGCGCGGGCGCTACGTGGGCCGTGGGCCTACCCATGCACATGATATTGTTTGCCATCTCAAATATTTTAATTGACTTCAAATATTGGAGATTCTTTTTCTGACTGGTTGCACCTATACATATAAGTCACTCAAAAATGTGATTTCATAAAGGTTGAACAAGTTTATAATATCATGCTTTTGTGTTTTTCGAGGTTTTAACTTGTTTATTTATAGCACACACAACAAACAGTCCCCCCATTTTGTTGTTGTTTTTGTTTTAGCATTCGTTTACTACTTGGACTGTTCCAATTCGAACGGCATTCGCTACAAGTGCCAAATCAATACCAGTTTCTTAAAAAAACGTACTTAATGTAATTTCATACGTCGTTGTTATTAACAGGTTCTCATTTTAGTAGCTAATTGGCTAAAATTAATATCGCTTTATTTTTTAACAAGTGTGCTGATCGGGATTACGAGAACTCATAATCCGCTATCATTTCACTGCTGAGTCACTCACAACTTACATAGGTAGGTACTTAAAAAGTGAGGAGTGGCTCTACCCTATGGACAACAATAAAAACGGGGTGTCACTCGCCAAAACAGGATTAATGGTCTCCGAACATGGAAATGGCGTCCGGAAGTAGTTATTTACAACTGTCGTAACCACCTTGACTGCTACAAGGTTTATATCCGTCATTTTATCGCAAAACTGTACTGTTTTCGAATGAATAAAACAGCAAAAGAACCTTAGTCTGAGTCTCTTCGGAAAAGCTATTTTCTCGATTATTTTATAACGGATTTAATTAATTTCTTATCGTTATAAGCAAAATGTTCATTAACTTCCTCTTATAAATCGTGAGTTTCTAAATTAAACTTGAATGTAATTTCACAAAGTGCTACTGGTCTTTATTCATTAGTGATGCACCGACAGTTGTTTTTTATGTGACCTTACTCGAGGGAAGGAAACGATTTTTACCGGTTAAAGGCCGAATTTTTTTGCAGAGTTCGTGCTACTGTTGATTCACTCGAAAAACCGCGTATCATCAAACTTGCTTTCAATTTTGTTACGTCAAAAGGTACCAAGAATATGATAATCTAAATTGAAGCGGGCTGTTTTAATTTAACATCAAATGAATAGTAGTAGAGTTTTTACTTTATGATTGTAACACAAAGTTCATAAGACGGCGGTTTTCTTTTGTTGATGCAACAGAAATGGGTCTTATTTTATCACACTTTTTTCTTAAAATTTTACGCAGCACATTGCACACACTAAAAATAAAACGTAAACAAAGCCCAGCAAACATAAACAGTGATAATTGAAATTGTGTCTGCTGCTGCAGCTGTTGCGTATGACTTCCTAGTTCCTGCACTCATAAAGGCTAAAAGTCGTTGATCGGCACAGTCCACTTTAACCTTAAATTCAGCGATATGACGCAGAATACAACTATGTACAATCACAAATGTTTATAAAACAACCTAATTGCAGCTCTTAATCGTAACTATAACTATTCTATCATCCTTGTGTGTACGACCAACGGAACCCGTTTCAAAAAAAATGTTTCGATTAACGACAGGAGTACGATCATAATTACGGAATAACTTAGTAGTATTAGCGTTTAATTCAATGAAATTGTAATGGGCGAAAGTGGCAAGAGGCTAAATGTCAGAGAAACCGTGAAACATCAAACAAAATTTAATTTTATGCATTCGGTGCGAAACTGCGAACGGATGTCTGCCCAAAACTCCGTTCGAGTTGTACAAATTTTTGTTAATGTTCCTATGATCGTAATTTAAAAGGAATACAATGAATCGACTTGATTTATGCTATACATATTTAGATATAATTTTGAGTTGGAATTGGGAATATCGGGCTAATTGACTAAATCGTTAGCTGGTAGGATTGACTGGTTGGTAGCTACCAGTCACACTATAGCTGTTGTATTTCCTGTTGCCCAAATAAGTCCGGCTATACAGCCTGTAGGTATATACTTAAAATCCAAACAATCAAAATGTGGTCGGGGTGATGAAGTGATGAATGATGTTGTACTGTAATGGCGGTCGCGTGGTCGCGGTCTCGACGGGATGCGATGAAAGTGAAACGCGCGCGTGGTCCCCGTGGTCGTTCAACTCGGCACGCGCCTGCATCCTCTGACGGCCCATCTCGTGGCTCGTGTTGTTTTGTTGTACTCGTTACGATTTCTGTGTTGCTTGCCAAATACCCCGATGTAGCTTTAGCAACAAGCGTACCATCAACTGGGTGTCGAACGTGCTTCACTTGCAAACTTCTATTGATTCTAAACAAAATTTAAATAATATGAGGCGCTGACACGATGGCAAAATTGTTATTAGGATATTTGGCATTCGATTATGCGTCGATGGTTTCTCTTTTCTTGGTGTCGTAGGCCTCGTATTTTGTATTTGTTTGACGTAACCCAGATTACTGAAAAGTTACTTAAGTTTTTTTAACGCACTCTGAGGTGCTGTCCTAGTTGAATACGTATCTTTTGTTAAGTTAACATGGAGGAAGAGCGCAGTAGCTACATTGGAGACTCTCCAATGCACATTTGATTAACTTTTAGGATTGCAGACACAAGTATATGTATATCGTACAATTTATAGTTTTACTCGTGCAAAACGTGTTGTATTTTTCTTTCATTATCACGAAATATGTAAATGTACATTACGACAACTCGCAAATCGCAATACATAATTTGTTTTGTTGTACAATAGTGTGTTTGTTCTACATTAAACTTAAATTTTCTAGTCATGTTTGCCCTCTTTATACAACATTCGTATGTGTGAGAACAGATTATTTCTATACTTTATTTAGCGTATCTGCCAGTACATAAGTAGTTTACGCTTAGAGATACCATATACGGATCTGTGACGGATTCCAAAGCGGTGATCTAATAACAACTACACGATAAGTCCTTCTTGCCTTAAAGCGCGGCTTGAAATCCTTCGATCACGTTTCTCCCCAAGTCTGAAGACGTGGAAACAAAGAGAACTATATAAGTCATTGCGTGGAAAAGATTAAAACTTCTACAAAGTGTTTAAAATGTCTGCTTACGTCTTGGAAAATATTTTAATTCGTCCTGTTAGCCATGAATTCGAGTCAAGAGAACCCAGAATCAAGGTAAAGGAATGTGTTCCAAAAGTCCTTTTAAGTTAAAGAGAATTGAGACCACATTGTTGGGCCTTTGTTCCAAGCGGAATGGAACGGCAGCAGGGTGTGGAGCTGTGTCACAAACTATGCTCCACCTCCTGTGCCCCAAAACATGCGGCAAAACTGACCTCTGCGCGGCGAACCTCTGAAGTGGCGAAGTTTTGGGCCAAAAAATATGAATAACTGTTTGTCCCAGCGACACGAAGAACATTGTTCCATGCACATACTTAATAACCATTTGTCACTGCAACTAGTAAGAAGCATGCATAAAATATATTTATAGTTTTTGTACCTATTATTTGTTCATTATCCATTGCATGAGGTTAAGTTGGCTGTAATAGAATTTTCCTGTTGATGAACGTTCGGTCGTCTTCTATAGTCATTACAGTGAGGATAATTTAAATAAATTAAACTGTGGCTGCTAGCTGCGACCTTCGTTGTTATGTGCTCAGATGTGTTAATACGGAGTCATTGCAAATAATTCATTTGTAATTTGTTGAACGTTGTTGAGTTCGTAATTCGTAATGTTTGCTGTTTTCGTTCCTCGTTCTGTTCCAAAACCTAAACGCTTAGTTTAGCTCAGACTTTTTGCACGAGCAACCAAAGTATATTTTACACAAATATAATTTCTAAATTTTGCCGTGGGGTTGGATATTATTTGTCTAAGGCCATCTTCTAGCCAGCAAGCTATCGTACGATCGCATGACAAAAACAAATTTGTTTTTGTGTTGAAATATGCAAGTAGCGTACACGGTGCGACGGCGCGTCACGCTTGCATGAGGCAAAAACTGCAAATAATCAGTCAATTGCGTTAGTTGGACAACACATTACATTACCTACTCGTACGTACGCTCACACTCGAGCTAGGTCAACTGAATGAAAATCGATATATTATTGCTACATCCGAACGATTGCGCGAGACTTTTACGTCAAGAGAAATTCTAATCGTTTCCTGTCGCAGTTAATGTTATTGAACAATCAATGGAAAATTGGAAACACTTATTACATTTTTCATGAACAGTAATTTAATATTTTTAGAAAAACATACGATTCCTGTATATAAGACGCGTTTATGATTTATGTAGAACTGATGTAGCGCAAATCCACTTGAAATTAATAAGCATCTTAACTTGTAATTGTGGAAGGAAAGTAACGAGAAAATACTAAGTTTTCCTGTTCTACAGCCGCTCAAAGTACCTAGTTATTGACTCCTACGAATACGATGTAGAGCCGACGCTCCGCCCGGTGCACTAGATTGGTTCCCCTAGTTACTAATTCCGTTCTCAATTAGAGTTATGAATGCTGCAGCTAGTAGTTTACATTCATAGAGAGAAAACGCTCTGAACTTCCACTATTGCATCGAATCTACACTTAATCAGTTCTGAAGAAGAAAATGCTTTCAATCGTGTCTTAAGATTTCCAACGATAAATTGTATCGCACATTTGCTTGCAAAGTTACATGGAATAGTTCCTAGAGACGTTACGCGTTAATGATTATGCTGTCATCTGCATTTCCACCTGTACTGTTACATAAGTTAGCTCATACATGAACAGAAGCTAGTCACGATACGCCACGGTTGGCTGGGGCGCGCCGTCCTCGTTAGTTCCACATCATCGGTGGGAGGACGAGAGTGAATCAGCACCACTCCCTGCCCACGCCTTGTGCCTTCTGCAATTAGCGCTCTACTTGTTGTTACAAACAAAGGACCTACCTACGTAATATAATTTTTGCCATAGAAAATTATGTAAGACGTCATGCATTCCGAAAATCCACAGATATGGGCAGGTGTCGAATTTCGTATTGTTTCCGCGTATATCATAAAAACTTTTTCCAAAAAAAACACTAAAAAAGTGAAAAATAACTTTAATTTCGGAAGTCGGTGTCTTTGCTTTTTAATTTTCGTTTTTTGCCACCGACTTCCGAAATTAAAGTTATTTTTCACTTTTTTAGTGTTTTTTTTTGAAGTCGGTTGTTTTTTTTGGAAAAAGTTTTTATTTTTCACTTTTTAGTGGTGGTACCTACCCCATACAAGTTACTACCTGCTATGTAAATAACAGTGAAGGAGTCTAATAATGATATCGTCTACATAGACTGTGGGAAAAATACGTAATATTGAAGCTAGCGCAAGAACTACGCAAGCAAACTTAATAAAATTTATATGGGACCATCTCGGGAGTATACCCTTTCGAACTAAAAAATAATTTTTAAAATCGGTTCACAAACGGCGGAGTAATCGGTGAACATACATAAAAAAAAAAAAAAAAAAAAAAAACAATCATCCGAACGTAGTACCTCCTCCTTTTTTGAAGTCGGTAAAAATAAACAAACATCACGGAATACTCAATTTATTTGGCAGTGGGAAAAATATGAACTTACAGTAACAAAGCAAATTACATTAATTATGCCTAAACATTTTAATTTATTCTTACTAGCGCCTTAACTAATCGCATTATTTATGAAATTACATTATGTTTAAATCATGTGGAGTGCGCGTGTCCAAGAAGTGATCTGATAAATGTGGTTTCCACTAAAGACGACACGGACGTTCTCATGGTTAGCATAATATACCATTATTTACGTGTGTTAACCGTCATCACTATGATCAAACCCATAATCTATACTATACCATAACAGCATAAGCATATTTAGCATAGCACTATCGAGTCTAAAGTGGATACCTTACATGTATCTAGCATACTAGCATTTCTAAATTCTATAAAATATAAGTATACTTTTTGCAACATATTATTATATTAAGTACTAGCGGTCGCCCGCGGCTCCGCCCGCGTGGATGTCGGTTACCGCTGCAAAAAGCCTACCCAGGAAAGACACGGTCAGCAAAATGATTCCCAGGTCAATTCACAGACACCGACAGTAACATCGACGACGCAGTCATTATCCGCAGGCTGCACAGATTGTCTTTCTGTGTATGTTAAAGTTGTTAATGATGAAAATATTTAAATGTAATTAATACTAAGTTTTCACATCTGCCGGCAGTCCCGGAGCGCAACCCGTTGTTTTAGGATAGATAACTAAAGCGATTATTGTAGAGCTTCTCTATAAACAACATTTGACGTTAAATTATTTTCAGGTAACAAAATATACTGATGGTCGGGAGCCCCGACCCGTGATAGGGCAACGTAAATTTGCCCATGCGTAAAACATTCTTTTCGTAAATCAATTCCTACTAATTTGAATGTTTGGCCCTGGGAGAAAAGAACTGTTGTTTAGCTCTGAGAAGAACTTTTGCGTAGGTGTAGTTTTAAGAACGAAATCTAAAAAAAATCGCACGAAAATTATTAGACTTCGCGCACGACCGCTGCGTAGGGAGCATACCTTACTCATAGATCTAAACTCCCCTCCCGCACGCGCACCCCCGCCTTGGTGACGCCCACTTCGCAACGGGCCGTGCAGCAGATATCGTAATATTTTAATTTCGCCATAACTTCAAAACCAAACGTCCAATTTTAATCATTCAAAGACCAAATATTATCTACATAAACTGTACTTAGTGATGAAATAATTTATTTTGATAAGGATTAATAGCATGAGTAAAATAAACGCATTTAAATGTAGTCCAAAAAAAATTCAAGATTTTTAAATAAAAAACAGTTGTTGTGCCTCACTCGACATAGATAGGTATAGTGCGTCGCGGACTTTTTTGAAGGTATTTATAAGATCTACAATTAATTAGAACATTTTATGGTTCTGTCTTTTATAGTTTAGGCAGCGTACGCAAAATAAGTAACTTTTCTGGTTGATTTTTTACACCTTGTGTCCGAAAAACCCAAATATCTTACGGAACCCTATTTTTTTCCAAAATAAAATATAGCCTATGTTACTCGTGGATAATGTAGCTTTCGAATGGTGAAAGAATTTTTAAAATCGGTCCAGTAGTTTTTGAGCCTATTCATTACAACCAAACAAACAAAGTTTTCCTCTTTATAATATTAGTGTAGATATATTTCCAAATTAGAGAAGAACCTCGATGGAATCACAGATTGCTTTTATTTCACCAATGGAATCCAAGACCCAGATGGTATCAAGTATTGAATTCATCAACAAACATTGTAAATTTTCCAGCTACCAGCTAGAAAATAATTAATTTTATAACGCAAAACTCTTGCATTCCAGTTGTTAATATAATTGGCTGGAATAAATAGTCCAATATTTTATCTGTAATTTCTTTGTTTTTGTGTTAGATAAGACGTACTTCAATTTAGTGTAACGGAAAATATTGTTTACTTATTTGTCTTTGTGACGGATTACAATAATAAAATTATAAACTTAGTTCGTGGAGGAAGGAAAACCCATGATTTGAGTCATATGAAGAATTCAAGAAATGTTACAGTAAATTATAACAAACAATAACTCTCTTTTGGTGTGTCAACTTATTTCCATCTTCTTCTTTTCGTTTTGACGGTAAGTACATCAAAACTGTTTGGGCTTAGTAAGTGGCCAAATTTACGGCGGCGTCAGATCGTCAAGGGTGCAGGTGAACGGACAATCGGGACACTAGCAGATGGGACATACTCTGTTCAGTAGCACCGCATTGAATGTTGGGTGAATCGATATACTCCACTTCGCCAGATTATGTTTGCAGCGAACTTATTTCCACAAAATTCTATTATTATTTGGCAGTGTTGTGTCCAATTATGGCAATTACCAATTTGTCGATGTTAAGACTGCCAAAGCTATTCGTTAAAGAAATGATTGTTATTACTAGTCGTCCTGTCAATAAAATAACGTCACGTATCCCTAAATTAAGACTATAGTAAGTATAAGAAGATAGAGGTGTTGATTAATGTAGTAATGATTGACATTGTTTGTCCACAGATGATGAGGGGTAATCAGTCGTGGTAGGAGAGCGCGACATGAATTCTGACGTGCACCGTCACCAGGCGCACCCGCCATTGGCACAGGTAAATATTTCATTAAACCTTAGATGATTGTATTGTCGACTTCGTAAAAATTGCTTTACTTATTTGCCAAAAATTTCCAGTAAATTGAAACTTCACTAAGGTTGAAACTGTCTAACTGTCACATTGGTCTAAAACAAAAATAGTCGTTTTATGACGTGCATGTGACATTGAACCTTAAAGGTGTTACAGCAATTACGAGGTTGACTATAGTCAACCATGGTCTTCCTGCCATGTAATTCAGCCCATTCTATTGAATAGAGGCAAATACCCGTGAAACCATTCGGAGAAATCTGTGGTGTCCTTATTACTTGAAAGTTTGCACCAGCAGGCGTAGCATGAGCACCGTTTTGTCGACGGAAAAGTAGACAAAAATGACGTTTCCTGTAGACAGTAGACAGTACGAGACGGCAGCAAAGTAGAAAGAGTCAACTGCACTTTTTACGAAATTCACTCTTTTACATAATTCGACTCGGAATTCTTTGTTTTGTCATAGAATTTATCGGTTGTCAGTGTGATTTTGACAGTAAGGATAGAAAACTTTCTTCCGAAATACTCTACCTACAAAAAGACCTAGACAAAGATCGTTAGAAATGAAAGACAAAATGACAGATTGTAGAAAGATTTCTGCGGTGGATGTCAAAAATGAAGAAATGAACTGTCACTTTGTATAGAAAAAGCTATGTCTATTCTTCGTAGAGATAGAAAGCGCCATGCTACGCCTGCTGGCAGAAGTCGAACTGTTCTCCGTAAGTTTTAATTACATCAGATAGCATCTTCGAAACGGTCCCTCAAATATCTTCGATTCAATGCAAAGCCCGAAACTGTAATGGGCTAATAAATTAAGTCAAAAGAAATATAACTGTAACATTAACAAGTCAGATTGTACCCTACATAAAATGTTTATGTAAAATTGTACATTTGTAGTAGAACCAATCACGACAGGCTCGAAGCATTCGCAGCACTGAAAGGATTTCCTTGTTACATCATCTGTGTGGTAGTTTTCAGTAATATATGCAAGTAAGCTAAAGTTATAGAGCAACACGTCTGTAGTACATTCTTTATCGATGTATCAGCCACTCTGTACGCAACGTTCGTCCTCAATCCGTGCAGGGCCGCATGCACTGTTGTGCCCGACTTTCTTTAATGCGTATACTTGAAATACTTCCTGTAGCACCTACCTTTTATGATTAAATGCAATTTTATCAACAATCAACCGCAGTCTTCGGTAAATTTCAATTTTGCATTGTTACCTTTATTGAAACCACTAATGCGTTTTTATCTCCCATATCAAAAGAAGTGTGAGAATGAAAATTCGCATGAAAAATTTTATTCAGCGTACCTGCATCAACAGTTTTGGCGTCCGTCCAAGGTTGTGCGTTTCAATGGATCGTTACTGGGAACATTATCGTTTATCTAAGTGCTTCCAATTCGTTATACAGCTAAACAATTACGGTTGTGTTACAACACTTGCCTGTCTTGTATACTGTTTATCGTTTACTATATCAATGGGTTCTTAATCCGCGTCCTCATTATGATAGGACTGCTGCAAACGTTGGTTTACTTTTAAATATTTTACAATTCTACATTCATGACTCGTCTTCATGAAAGGTTGATTTGCGGTCAGCCTCGGCTGTCACGATATTACATTCAACAGTAGCACATTCGTGGTACTGTGGTGTAAACTATCAATGTTTTACGAGGAATGAGTAATCGTACTTTGAAGTCCAGATTTTCCATTTTAATTTTTGCAAGGATTTTGCCTGTTTTACAGTGAGATTTGAGCATGCGAACGTGTCTTTATTTTGCGGTGTTGAAAATGTTCGTTCGTGTATAAGTTAGCTTATGACACGATATTCTAGTTTAGTTAATACACCCGGTATTTTGAATTCCAAACTTAATGTTTGTTTAGTATCGGTAGCTCCTATTTCTGCAATATTATTGAAATCACTGAAATATTTGATATGTTCGTGTTATAGCTTAAAGATATCACACCCTACTTACGTTCACTAACTTCTGGGTCCTAAGATTTGTCCTGCAGGATGGTGTAATTTTGGGTTATGGGTGTATAGAAATAGATGTCACTGATTTTACCTCGTCTATAGAAAACATTCACAAGCAGTTGATGTAGTCCGATGCAAAAGTCTACCTATATGATTTTTAAATTCCTATCTTAACAGTTATATTATTCCACTCCTGAAGCAGAAATCAAGTACTCCTCCAGGCCGAATTTTGATGTGAACAGGATAGGTATCCTGTATGAAAATTCCATCAAGATTAGATGCTCAGTAATAATGTGTTGTTGCAGCACGGCGTGCACGCGGGCTCGCAGGGCGTGGGCCCGTGCGGCTGGTACTCGGCATCGGCTGCGCCCGCTCCCACTGCCCCAGCCCGGCTCAAGCGCGCTCAGCCCCCTCACCAACTACCAGTGTGTATATTTAGTTGTTCATTCTTGCTTTTAAGGCGCATAGGTAGTCCAAATGCCTTAAAAGCCTCATCTGCATACTGTAAGCAGTAGTCCTATGACTACTGCTTACTTATTGGTATTAGAGATCGACAAATATCGGTACTATAGACATTGTCATGTACCAATAACCTAGGCCGGTGATGGGCAACCAAGTTGTGACGTGGTGATACAGCGGTGAAAGTGCCCATGGTTATTTTTTTTCGTAAATAGGTAATGTTCACGTAGTTGAAACAGAACTCTTTACAAATGACATTTCTAACCACCCTACCCCTGTCTTACTATTTGGTGACCTGGGCCACCAAAATAATAATAACAAGCGTGACATAAATTAGAAATAAAAAACTATTTCTAAAAATAACTGCTAGATTAAAACTAAAAGGCTTGTTGTTAATTTTCACGGTTAGGATTATTAACACACCTAAAATTTCTCGCTTTAACGCAATTATAAAATTGCAGCATATAACAAACTTCTTAACTATAATTTTTTTACTAAGTAAGTAAGTAAGTAATTCCATTCTGATTGTATGTAAGATAAACTTCTATGATTTCATCGTTAAATAAAATATATGATCCATAAAATAATAACTACGCAGGAATGTAATGTTAAATGTAATTTAGCAAACAACTCCAACAGAACAAGACGCGATAATCTTAACAAACGACTGCGTTTAGAAACTTCGTAATAGGCAACATAGTACATAATGTCGATAGGCGAGAGTTATTGTATTCGTCATAGAGCATTAAGAACGTGAAGCACAGTGGCATAGTTATTACAACGATGTCACTTAATTTATGTCCCTTTGTGCGGCCACATTGATCTATTCACAAGGCTAAGCGCGAGACAAGTTCCTATTGCACGTAGTTGAAACAAAACAATTGTGTACATTATCGCCGTCGCATGATTCCACTGACATGTGACAAGTTTTTTCAAATGATTTGTAGGTTATTGTCTCAATGTTAACCATATTTATGTTGCGTTAAACCACGCTTTACCGGCGACGGAAAGTAGAGTTCATATTCATCAACCCTTTGTCACAACGAGCATTGTATGCGGTGGAAATTCTCACGGTTGCTTAGAAAGTAAGACACCGCGCCGGATCAAACGTAAATATTTATTCACTAAAGGCAGATGTGGCGTAAAGGCTCCCACAATAGGCGCGATATCGCGGGCACGACAAGGGTTGCGCTGCCTGTCGCGCCCGCGATATCGCGCCAGTTTGCACGAGAATAGGCATTTCCACAATACATGTGGGTTATTTTTACGATAGTCTAAAACTTTGTTTCAGTGTGGAGGTAGTGTGAGCGGTAGTAATGGGCCGCACGCGCCTCTCTCGCCCACCGCATTGCAGAATTCCATTCCACATAATGTGAGTGCGATTTATTTATATTATTTTTGCTGCACATACTTGAGAATGGAGCTATTTGGACTACGTGAATTGCATTCTACAACTTGTATAATGGTCTTCTTCGTTAGCTGCTTTGTGCTTGCAGAGATTTTTTTATATAAATCGTAAATACATTTACGGTTTCTATTTTCGTAACAATAAGGATTAAAGGAATAATGCGACAAGTGTCCTAAATACTTCTGCCCTAGTTTCGAATTGAACTTCACCTAGTTACATTATTTATGTACGTCAAGCTAATACCAGCTTTTCACGCAGGTGCCACGCCATCGACACTCTAGTACGATGGCATTTTATTTTTATAGGTTTCCATAGTCCTGAAAATTACATCATGTCCGTCACTTGTCTTGACAATGATGATTTTGAAATCTGAAGATGTTTAATTGATTCTTCTCGAATTGTTTTTGTTTTCAAAGAATAGTGGAAGGGAAATGCAGTTTTTATGTCATTTTTAGTTCTGATTGCAAAGTTCAAGTTTAAATGATTTTGTTGTCAACAGATCGTAATGTCATCGTCGGTTCGGACGCCTGCGCCGCCCGGGCCTGCACCCTCTGCCATGCACACCTCGCAGACCACGTCTGGTAAAAAACTTTGTTTACTATGTCAAATCAAAATCAAAATATTTTATTTCACATAAGCCTACATGGGCACATAAGAAACGTCAGAAGCTAGGAGCACGGTTCCAATTGGTTGTTTCCTATGGAGAAGAGCCGGCAAGAAACTATCTTTTAAAAGATAATTGGCTTTTACAATATTCTCGAATTACAGTGTTAATAGTTATGGGAGGACAGTGTAGGCCTTTCAAAAAGTTTCAGGTAGGTAGTTAAAAAAAAATAAAAAAAGTTTAAAAAAAAAGTCTACAGCCCACTAAGCCTAAATGTCAATTTGTGACTTCAATATTCGTGTATGTTATTGTATGTCCAACAATTGTTTTGGGGTCTTTAGAAGCCTCTTAAATACTGCAGTAGCTCTTAAGTAAAATGATGTGGTAAAAATTGCTCTATCGCTCTTGGTAGCAACATTAGTGAGCTACATAAACTTCTTACCAAATTCTTTGTAAATACCAAGACTACCGGATCAGAACTGAATGATCAAAGTTTACTCATAATAACACTTCCATCTCCACAGTCAGAGTCCAATTAGTGATTCATAAATATATACTGCAAAGTGCAAACTGCCAGTTTGTCATGCACCTTGAGTTTATATCCCTATTGCACAAATGTTACACAAGAAAAAGAAAATTCACGTGTGACGTCACGCCAGTCACCAATAAATCTGCCGCTGAACTAGTATTAGCCATTAACGAGTACTTACGTTAATCTAACTTGCGTAGTAATGTAGCTAATGTGAATTCCGCATGTGCGTAAATAGACAGTTACGCACGTTTTCTAATGTAATGTATTCAGACATGCAAATCACGATCGGCACTCGTTATTCGCAGTAGTTCTTTAAATTGCAATCGCCTCACGGTCTGGTTGCAAGCGGAGTAGGATTATGGAGGCTTTGGTAGGTATGTCCCAGATGAGGACAGAAAGTAGGCTATTTAGATTTACTAACTAGTTATAGAATAATAAATCTAATTTATTATAAGTAGGTATGGAATTTTGATCAGTAAATTGCGACACATTGATGTCTATTCTTCACTAAATGAGTCTCAAATCCTGTCTTTCGCTATGTGTGGGATATCAGTGCAAATATTCCAGGTTATACCAAGCTTGACCCCCTCGCCACAAAGAAACTATGTACAACAAAACCTGTGAATGCCAGAAGATGACGCTACAGGAATACGGGCATTCATGACTTGCAAAAATTAGATTGCAGTATTATTTATAATGCTGCGCGAACCTTGGCAGCAGGTCGGGAAAAGGCTAATACAAAGGAGATGAATAAGCAACTTTTGCTTAACAATTTACTGCGGGAGACACTGCTTTATGTACGTTTTAGACAGAGCGAAAATATTATAGAAAGAACTTGAGTTCTTCTGACTATGTTTGTCAAATATGGAGTCATTTTCCAAGTCATAAATCTAATCTTCTTTTCGTGTGGATAGGGACTAACCTGGGGACCTAGACAAAATACCTTTTCTGTAAGCGTTAACGCCAAAGGAAAGATCAAATTGTATGGAGGTGACAGCAGCAGTCACGTGACATCTCTAAAGCTAATGTCAACTCCATACAATTTGATCTTTCCGTTGGCGTTAACGCTTATAGAAAAGGGATTTTGTCTATAGCCTCTGGTCTCAGAGTTTTAAAGCCGCCCAAGGGCCTCTGACTTGGCTAAATCTCTCTAATTGGATCTTGGCTAATTGGCTTGGTTAAAATAACACCTTTAATACTAGGAAGAGGTGATACCAATAAATCTATGTTTATATCGATTTACTTATAAACTTCTGAAATCCCGTAAGTCGTAACAACTTAGGGCGGATTTCACCATCAAACTAAACGCGATCAGACTGCGTTTAAGGTCTGTCAGTGTCATTATTTTCTGTGTAATATTGACACTACTGCTCTTGAACGCGTTTTGGATGTGATGATCGCGTTCAGTTTCATTGGTGAAATCCGCCCTTTAGAAGTATTCGACCGAGAACCGAGAACGACGGATAAACTTGACTTATAAAATCGGGTTAGATCATTAGCTCATTCATACTCATCCGTTCAAAGTTCTGATACGATATAGCTAATTAAAAAGTTTAATAAAATAATATTTTATTCAACAGCGGTGTCCAAAGGGCCGAGTGACGTGTTGGTGAACTCGACGTGCGTGAACCCTCCACCCGCAGGCAACAGACTCGTCAACATGACTCAGTGGCCGTATGTACCTTATCTATATATTATATCTCTGTAATGTACACTCAAGTTACGAAAAAGTAAAGCAGTTTTCAAACAAATCTTTCATACTCGGCACATAAAAATTTGGTCAGTACATAGTCGGAAAATAAAAAGTCTCATGCATAGTGCAAAGTGGGTAGGTGTACTGCGAATTTTTACTTTCAATATGCAATCAATTGAATGATTTACTTGTATTGTGCAAGTAAAAATTCGCTCAAAAGTGCTTTATCTTTTTATTTCTTGACTGTATCTTTAGACACTGTTTGTGTAGGTGGATTCTCTGTATCGACAAATTAATTAGTTCGAGCGATCTCAGTTCTTGGGATAAGTTCTTTATCATCCTCAACAGAAGGACGTTTGTTCTTTTTTTTTTCTTAATTTTAGATAAGCATGCGTGTGACCTCGTATCTTGAGTTCCATCCTCATAGGTTTTGGCTTGTCTTTGAAATTGAGAATGGAGCGATGAATTCTGAGAGAATCGGAATAATTCAATCAATGCTCACATCACTTTTAGGCAGTTTTAATTTTAGGTAACTTTCAACAACCATTTCGAGATCAATAAACTTGAGAACTTATAATAAACCCCTTTACAATGTACACAAACACCAAATTGACACAATACGCCTTGTTTCTATTTAGAAAACACTAATTTACTTAAACACCCAGCACACTTTTGATAAGATCACCGTTATCACTGCTTATCTGAGTGATAATAGACGTTTAGTCGTCAGTTGCTGAAACAACGAAATATGGAGTGTGCGTGTGACATTACCCAGTGCTACTACAAACCACACAAAGTGTTGTTATTCATACCTCCGGTCCTTGTGTACGAGGATGTAGAGTAAATATTCAGTTTTTTTTTAATTATTACTAATTTGTTGTCAGCCAGTATTTGAAAGGTGTTGTTTGATAAATGCATGAAAATAGTTTGAAGGTATGTTTACGATAGTGTCTGAACCAGTCAGGTTCAGGCACTATCGATGTTTTTGTTGTTATCTTTAATATCTGTCACACGTAACGATTACAGGTGACCTAGTCTTTATCAAATAAAAGACGTCCTTTGTATCAATAATTAAGTTCCAAGTGTTATGGCTAATCTTATTGTTTTCAAATATGTGAACCCCAACAGCAAACTAGTTAGAACTACTCCAGCAAACGGCAATCCTAACTAATATTATAAATGCAAATGTGAGGTGGTTTGTTATGGTTTCACGATTAAACGGCTGAACGGATTTGGATGACATTTCGCACATGGGTAGACCATGACTTTGGTTACGACATGGGATACTTTTATCCCGGTAGTACGTTCCCGTGAGATTATTTCCAACCGATCAAATAAAGTGCTAGTAGCAATTTCGTAAGTAATTGGAATGGTACCTGCCAACCGAGAACTAAACATTGTTTCCGAATGTCATCCTTCCCTATGAATATCAGCGCTGCGGTATTTGTTTACTATTTCTCAAATATCGTAGCATTATGTTGAGATAGGAGCCTTTTTGGCATCGCACAGGTTTTCTTTTCCTGTTTCACGTTGTTTTATTTTATTCTATTACTTGTTTTACTGATTTTATAGATTTAATGTTTGTTTCTATTGTTGTATTTCCTGTGCGTGTTCCAAATAAAATATTTTTCTTTCTTTCTTTCTTTCTTTCCCTAGTTCTTCTGACAAGGACAGTAAAAACGATCAGCTATAACTTTGATAGGAACTGCTCTTTCGCTAGACCTGCAACATTGGGGTTATTCAGTATCTAGACTGGGATTCATTCAAATAGCTGCAAGAGCCCTCTTGTTGACTGACTAATATTTTTACCAAGGCCCATAAAGTTCGTGAAGAAACAAGAGAAGAAGGATGGACTGGGAGCCTACCACCACCGCTTACAGCAGTATTATTTTAATATTACTTCAGTGTAGGAAAGAGATGAAGCTCTATAGCATATCGTATAGCTCCATCTCTTTCCCCCACTGAAGTAAGATTAAAATAATAATGTTGTAAGCGGTGGTGGTAGGCCCCCTGATGACTTTATTGATAGCAGCTGAGGACTTTGATGCACGACATTTCCCTAGGTGGGCGTTTAGTGACTATCATTTTTTGTAACTTTTCAGCCTAATTTTAATAAACTAAATACGTTTGTCACCAGATGGCACCACGGCGCGATATCCCGCGAGCGCGCGGAGGCCCTACTGTCGGGCTCTCCGGACGGCGTGTTCCTAGTTCGAGAGAGTACCAACTTCCCCGGGGACCATACGCTCTGCGTGCGGTATCGAGGACGAGTTGAACATTATCGGTGAGAATTACACTGTCTTTTATTTGGTCGCAAAAAGCCGGGCTACTTGATGGAGCCTTTTAGGTGCGATGGCGTGGCATCTCAGAGACAAAACGGAATTGTCTGTAAATACGCGGCATTCATATCACGTCGGAACATAGCTGCTTGATGACAGTACGTCCCCGGACGACCGCCTTTACAAAGAGCTCTATTCCAAATAATATTCTTTTGAGGCACCAAGATTTTAAAATTTGGCCTAGCTTCATATTAAATTTTCATAAGAGATGTAACAATAGAATTTCAGCCGGAGGTTTCATTATATTATTTGTTAACACCTTTACAAAACACCATATTTTTCTTATTTAATGTATTGCAAGTAAACAATTCATCTACATAATTAAACAATAAGTGCTTGAAACATGTGCAGTCACGTCATCAGAGAATAATAATACGTATTATGTTAATAACCACAAATGGCGTGTTCTACACATTGTTTCCACTGTTTGTCACCCATTAAATATAGGAAATAGTTGCGTACCTAGTAAATCAGTTATAATAATGCTATGTTATTATTTTCAGAGTGAAATGGGCAACAGCTCCTGACAACCAAAACCAACGTCTTACTATAGACGATGAAGAATTCTTCGATAACATGACGGATTTAATCCATGTAAGTGAATCACTATGCCATAGATCTAAGCGTCAGTACAAGCATTGTATGTGAAAAAGCTTGCCTTGTCAGGCCAAGGGAAGCTTACCTTTTGAAGGGGGTAACTAGAATCAATTCTATTTTTCTTGTACATTGTGAAAACGCTTGCCTTGTCAGCTTGTCAGGTATTGGAAACGCCAAGGGAAGCTTACCTTTTAGAACGAGCAACTAGATTGAATTCAATTTTCTTGTAAAATAAACGTACCTTTTTAGGCTTATCTACACATATCAGGGCCGTGCCGTACGGACCGTGCTCCGTCAGGGGCTCAAAAAATAAATAGTTGTGTACATTTAATATGAACTCGTTCACACACGTCGGTGTCCGGGCCAGAGACGGAGCTTCAGTGCCTGGCTTGTGTACCACGGCCATATCACGTCCTGGGCATTGCCCTGATATGTTTGCATAGACCTTTATGTGCCTAATTGAAATAAATTATTTGACTTTGACCAAGTTATGTAAACCTTATATAGTAAATTAATACAATAATTTAATTCTACTTTCCTACTACTACCTACTTTCGATCTACGAATTATCATATTTCCAAATAAATATACCACGACTGCTGATCTGTTTAGTTCGTCGGCCTGGTTCTTCCTCTTCATCTAGTACTTACAGTAACATGCCCATCGTTTTCATGTACCCTCAGCACTATTTGCAAGACGCGGACGGTCTGTGCACGAAGCTAGTGCGATGCTTGCCGAAGGCGTCGCCGAACGGCGCCAACAACAATGGAGTGCTACAGCCGCCCTACCCGCCGCACCCGCAGGTAACGACACACACCTGTTCCTTAATACTTAGGTAATACGGGCTGGTATCCGCAACTCCACGTCAAAGCGCGTATTTTGCGTACGGTTCCTTAATACTTATAGTTTAGTTAGTTCAATTCAGTCTGTCATTGTTGGACGCAGACCTCTCCTAAGTTGTGTAATACATAGATACCATTATGCTATACATACTTCGCTAGTGCAAAGTGAAGCGCTACTAACACACTGTAGGTCTATGTAAGTTTGTAAGGAAAAAGCGTATGAACCACTGTAGCATTTTTTTTTTTTATGGTTACTATCAAAATTTAGATATTAGATAGTCATTAAAGTTAACAAAACTGAACGCATGTCATACGTGAGAGACTGATTTTACTAGGAGCAATAATCTTTTTAAAACGATTCGTTGCAAGATCACTTTCGCTAATAAATCACATCAAGTTTATTGAAGTGTACTTAGTTAATTTCTAGCAAATTTTTAGCTCAATTAGCGGGTGATGCTTTCGCATTGTTTATGTAATAGATTTGCCTAACCTTTTTCCAATGATCGGCTGCCAGTCTAACCGGATTCAGCTGTATACTAGTATTTTAAATGGAGCGACTGCCTATCTGACCACCACAACCCAGTTACTCTAGGTAACACGATACCCATTGATAAGACTGGATTTCAGACTTTCGGGCTTCTGACTACCCGTACCGACTGTCAAAGAACCATGAATGACAGCCGGAACCAATAGCTTAACGTGCTTTCCGAGAGGTCTCGGTATGTTATGGATGGTCACCCATCTATGGACCGACCTCGGCAAGCATTGCTTAACCTTCAAGATCGATCCGTGCGTCTGTTATTATTTAGCCACGAGCCTGATTGTTTATGTAATAATATAAGTAAAATAAACCAAATCTAGTGTTAGTGTCAATGGCGTCAACAAGAAAAACATACTTCTAGCTGATACAGAATAGCTAGATGTAACATTGATTCGTATAAAACTAACTAACTTATATTGTTTTTCTAGCAACCGCCGCCCTACCCCCCGACGCCGAGCGTGTCCAGCGCGCTGAGCTCGGGACACTTCCAGCACACGTACTCCACACAGATGGCCTCCTCGGACCAGACGGACAGCGCGTTACAACCGCAGAACTTTGTAGATGCACGTAAGTAATTCACATTCCATGATCAGTCTTTTATTATGACGACTAATATTATAGAGAAGTATGGAAGAAACAGACATGTTGCGCCGACCTCAAATATATTGGGGTCAGTCTCCTATCTGTCAAATCCTATCGCAGGATCGGTGCGGGTTGGTTGAAAGTCAGATATGTGTATTTCCTAATTGTTTTTTTTTTCACCCTTTTTATAGCTAATCCTTTCTAATCAATTCAACAACAAAAAAACAGCCTTAATGGCGTGTGCCGCGTAAACCAATAGAGTTATATAAAAACAATGTATTACTGAATTAATACATTGTTTACCACATAGGGTACTTTTAATCCCGGTAGTACATTCCCGTAGGATATTTTCCGACATCCACGCGGGCAAAGCCGCGAGCAAAAGCCAGTACGTTATAAAACGTTCATACAAATACCCAAAAAAACTGCAGTTGCGTTCAAGCATGAATTTAATACGTGGTTTGTGCAGCAATGCAAGCCAGTCTAGACACGGTTAATGCCTCAATTATGAGTAAATAATGACCAATTAATTCACTTTTCAGGCTGGAAAATAGACGAGCGTGACCTAGAGATTCGTGAAAACATTGGTAAGGGGGAGTTCGGTGATGTGATGCTGGGAATACTGAACGGATCACAGAAGGTCGCAGTCAAGATCTTGAAAGACCGGGAAGCCGCTAGCAAGTTCCGCGCGGAAGCAAGCGTGATGGCGTAAGTAACACATACCTTACTATAATATTACAAATGTGAAAGTTTTGTGAAGATGTTTGTTACATAATATGCATAAACAGCGGAACGGAACTGAGTGAAACTGGGTTGGCAATCAAATGGGCTATACTCTGGGATTAACAATAAATAGGATACTTTATTATATCCGAGTAGTTCCCCTAGGATGCGAATAAGACCATAGGCTATGTATCCGAACTTCATGTTATAAATGCGAAACTGAGTTTGTTACGCTTTCACGCTAAAACGGCTGAACGAATTTAGATGAAATTGGGCACATGGTAGACCATCACGTGGAATAGGACATAGGATAGGTACTTTTACCCCGATATTCCCACGGGATCAAGATTTACGCGGGTGAAACCGCGGCGCGCAGCTAGTACAAAATATTGCAAAACATTTAAAAAGAGTAACTGTGAAGTATCTCGCCAATTCTTCACCATATAAAATTACATGCATTTTGGAAGGGTACTATAATCAATTCCATTTACTTGTACATTTTGATGTAGTTATCAATAATAATTAACAAACTAAGGAAAAATTAACATGCTTCAGCTATTTTATGTTTGTCAACTAACGTGACTAATTAAATTAAAACTTATCTACCCACAGAAGGTCGCCGAGTTAATTAAAAACGTGTATTAGTCATCACAACGTACCTACTACCTACATACCTACCTACCTAACTAGCAGGACTTCATCGGAATGATAACACAATGTTTTATAGTGTAGACTGGGTTTTTGAAAAACCTCTGCAGAACCCTTTGGGCAATACAGGCGTGTTATGTTACTAAAGATAATTATAATCCAAATAGATATACACCGGGCGAAATGTTTATATTGGCGAGAAGGGATTGTTTTGTTTTAATCGTTTTTTATGAGAGGGGTAGGCAAGGGCGCGCGTAGTATTGATGCGCTTGTTAATTATTTCAATTTAAACCTTATGTCAATGCTGTAAAACTAAAAGCCACATGAATTTGATTCTAAACAATATGTTTCTTTGCAGATCACTAACGCACGACAACTTAGTCCGCTTACTGGGGTTGGTGTTCACATCGAGTGGTAGCACGTGCATCGTGACGGAGCACTGCGCGCAAGGATCGCTGCTCGACTACCTTCGCTCCCGCGGGCGACACTACGTCACACAACTCAATCAGATCAACTTCGCTTAGTAAGTAGTTACACCTAGAACATTTCTGTTGTTGCACGCTTCAAATACGCGGATGTGTGGAAAAGGTATTTGAGCATGTGTCCAAAGTTTTGAACATTGTTGAACAGATATTTTACATTACCAGTGCCATTCTGTCCTGCTAAGACTTCAAACAAGTGTTCATATCTTTGATGCTATGTCTAGAGCAGGGTTTGTATTCAAGCCTTTTTAGTTATTTGCGATAAATAAGGCCACTATAAAAGGAGGTAGTTTTGTTCTTTAGACTAGACTTTTTGCATGGATGACGCAACCCAGCCTTGTAGCACAGTAGCCGCCAGTTGAATGATTATCCCGTCATTATAAGGTATGCCAAACTTTGTGTATTTGTTAGTACATCAACGTACGTAACGTTTGTTTTGTTGTGTCAAATTAATAAAAAAACATTGTTGTTACAGCGACGCGTGTTGTGGCATGGAGTACCTGGAAGGCAAGCGGGTGGTTCACCGCGACTTGGCGGCGCGGAACGTGCTAATCTCCGGTGAAGGCACGGCTAAGGTCGCGGACTTCGGCCTCGCACGGAATGACACCGTCATGGACGACCCCGCCGAGGCCGCGCGCCTGCAGGCCAAGCTGCCCATCAAGTGGACCGCTCCGGAGGCGCTAAAGTACAACGTAAGTTCATTATGAATGTGGAAGTTTGTAAACATGTCTGTTACTCACTCACCTAAAAACGACTAAACAGATAGGTCATTATCTGGCTTTATAACTCATAAGATACTTTTTACGAGGGTACAAAAGCTTATGAATGAGCTTTATTCGAAATTCATTCATAAGCTTTTGTAGTGATTAGATAGTATTGCCTTGACGTTTATAAACAAGAATTTATTCTCTTTATTCCCAACAACCACGCAATATTTTTTTTGATAGAAGTTAACACTTAGAACACTGTTTTAGTTTTTAATAAAAATAATTTTCTTTTCCAGAAATTCTCTAACAAGTCTGACATGTGGAGTTTTGGCATCCTTCTCTGGGAGATTTATTCATTCGGAAGAGTTCCGTACCCACGAATTGTAAGTATACTGTTCAATAATTCAGTTAGTATTATCCTTAAATATATTTCCTTGAAACTTATAACTGCTGCGCCTTTCAAAAACTGTGCATTTTATGAGGAAAACTTTATCGAATAATGTTATCAATAGTAGGACAATAATACAATATTAGTTGTAGCAGTTGACGATGACGAGTTATTTATTTAAAATTTATCCTGCTAATATAAAGTACAAACGACTGCCTCGTTGGTCTAGTGGTCGCAAGCGCTACTGTTGAGCATGAGGTCCTCGGTTTGATTCCGAGGTCAGGCAGTGTTAATGGGTTTTTCCATTAGGAATTTTTCTCTCTTGTGTCTCGATTCGTCGAGCCCGGTTCATGGCAATAGGCTTGCCCCCTATACTTAAACATAACTGGCGAAATTTGGGTGGGTACACCTGTGCCTAACCCTTCAAGGAATACCGGCATGATGTCATGAGTACTAAACATAAGCGTGTTCATTGTCCGCAGCCGCTAGCGGAGGTAGTGCGGCACGTGGAGCGCGGGTACCGCATGGAGGCGCCCGAGGGCTGCCCGGCGGGCCCCTACGACGTCATGCGCGCGGCCTGGCACGCCGACCCGGCGGCGCGGCCCACGTTCGCGGCCACGCGCCAGCGCCTCGCCGCCATGCGCGACGCCGCGCACCACGCGCCGCCGCCGCACGCGCCGCACCCGCCGCACGCGCATCAGGTAACGTTCACTATCGGCTCTCGTCAGATTTATGAAGATCTACTTTCATACGAACGTTCATTGTAGTGATCGTTACTCACCCGCAAGCTGGGACACCAATAATAACACTGTAGAGAAATACTAGCTCTTCGTCCGCGTTGATTTCGTACTTTCCCCTTGAAACTTCGACGCTCTCTCCGCCCCTTCTAAGGGTAGTTTTGGAAAAATAATATTATAGTCTTTATAAACCAAACCAAGGTTCCAAACCAAACCAATGTTCTAAACCAAACCAATGAGATTTTTCACACAAAAAAGGGTGATGTAAAAAAAAACGTTTATTACGTTTCCATTATTTCACCCCATATCAATTTGCTCAGTAGGTGTAAACTCTATAATATGTTGATGCATAATTAAAGCACAACGAACATTTTATAAAGTAGTTGTAAACTTGTAACTAAATTAAACCGACCTCCAGAAGTAAACCTTCACATGAAAATACTTACTTCTTCAACAGTTTATGCCAATTAACGTGAAGTCATTCTCTTATTCAGACCTAACATGAAACCTTTTGTTTACAGTGAAGGTCGCCGGGCGATGTATCGTGGAACTTCGTGAATTAGTGTAAAATATACACACGGGATAGGCAAAGTGCTGTGAAGGTGGCGAGATGTATTTTATACATTAATTAATACATACTGTAAGTACTAAATTATTTTAATATGTTTGAAGACACTCCCTCGCTAAGTATAATTGTAATGTAGATTAGATAAGGTGTAATTTTGATGTGTTGTACAAGAATGTGTGTCAGATGTTAGGTGTTGGAGGAACTTTTAGTGGAATCACTGTCTCTATCACACAATTAAATTAAACAGACTACCATTAAAAGATGTCAATATTTACTCTATTTATAAGGTGTTACTCGGAAAGGGGGAACTTCAGCCGTAAAGCACAAAGCCGGTGCCGGAAGGTGCCGCCTAGGGTGAAATCATAGACAATTTAAAAAGAATAAAACTCTTTTCTGAATTGACTTTTGGGAAAGTACTAAACCAAACATAATCAAGATTACTCGATGAACCCTTTCGGCTTACAACCCCCGAGCCACCTAACATTGTATAATATTTAGTTTTAAGCGTAAAATGAACACAACTACAAAGCACAAGTATTTATACAAAACAGTTCCACTAAAAGATCTTTTTTAAATAAATTTTTATTGAAGGCCTAAACTTCAATGTATGCTAACATATTCTCGTAAAGATTCCACCCAATAGAGGTCACGAAGGTTATGTCGGTACTATGGTACTGTCTAGTCAAAGTATTGTTTGTATCATATTATAGTATTTGCACTTTAATTAATCAAAGGGGACTGATTGCAAACAAATCATTAAGCAAACATACACTACCGGTTGTAAACATATTTATAAAAATCGCTCAAATAATCAAATGAAATTCTTTAACAAAACGCCACGAGTAAGCAACAACAAGTATTAGAAATTTAGATGTACTTGTGTGTTAGTTTATTTCCTAGAAATTAAGTAAGAGTGGATGAATGCAATGAGTGTTCAATCTAACTCACATTCATGGAGTATTATAAGATTCAGTGTTGTGTCAAAAATTAATAGCAGCTGTTCGAGTGAGTTATTAATTCGTTACAACGTCGTTAGCATCAAAGTCTGATAGTATAATGATCTAAAACAATCAGTGCATTTTGTTAATGTGTTAAAAGTTCAATTGGTTTACACTTTGTGTTTTAGACTAAGATATGTTTAGCCATAGTAAGGAGAAGTTGTATAAACCAACTAACAGGTTGTGTGCTATCGTAAAGCTAAGATTACCTCTCGACGGGTACGCGCAAACACTCTAAACTAGGAGTCACCTAATGGCGGACCGCGGTCCCGTTTTATGCGGACCTTAAATAAACATTACTAAAATATTAAAGTAAAAATCCAGGATTCAATGGCAATAGGGAATATGCATGTATTTTTTAAATATTTTTATTCCATAGTTTACATCGTCAAATAATAGTTAAAAAAAAATTCGACGGCAAAAAAACAATTTAAAGTAGTTAAAAAAATGTTTAAAAATATCCAACCGATCCGGGCTATTTAAACGCCCTCCATTTGGCGCGCTGGGTGTGGTGACGTCACACTCCGTGAAAACAGACAAGCAACTGTCAAGTCTACGTCTTTTTCTATGAGCGTTTGATATTGACTTGACACTTGTTGATTGACTTGACATTGACATTTTGATTGTTATTCCGGATTGTTACGTCACATCCGCTCTTAGCCTTTTCAAGTATTTGAATTACCCACAGGTTTTTGGGACTTTTTAAAAATTAATTTCTCGCTCAATAAGAAATTTTATTCAAAAATATTGATGGAGGCATAATTCTGAAGTAACATAGTTTATTAAAAAAAATATTTGACCCATATTTGAATCACATGCATATTCCCTATAGCCTGCAACACAACTTTCCTTCAGACAGATAGTCCAATTTTTTTTTTTTTTCACATGAATAAGAATATTTTTTATTACGTAAGAAAAATTGCTTTTTTTAATCTTGGTTGCTTGTAATTGTCAACGAAATGGAATTTTATTTTGTGAAACGAACCCCCACTGATACTAATGGGTGATTCCTGTTCTAAACATAAGTCAGTCTCAAAACTCACTATATTTGAATTAACCCGAAATAGTTTACATCCCAAAAAAAATTGTATTCGATGTTTTTGGCTAAGTACTCCTACACGCTTTTCCTATACAATTTAATTATACACAAAAGAAACGTTTGCGTCTATAGAGTTTTATTTAATTTACGGTAGTTGTAAAGAATTTGTGTGAAACATGACAAATAGTCTGATATATAAGCCATGAATCTCAAGTAAATGCAAGCTTTCTATGTTATTGTTGTAAACTTGTAAAATTCCTGCGTAAAATTGCTTAATACATGTTCCGAAATGATCTATATGATAATATTAAATAAATGTACATGTATCGTTTACGCTAAAGAATTGCAAATATATTATTTTTCTGTATTACAACAAACTTAGAAAGTAAGATTGAGCATTTTATAAAAATGAGACTTTAAATTCAACTACCAATTTATTAAGTCCTTTTGTTTAATCTTATGCAATACTAGTTTTAAGTGTTAAATTGTTTTTACCATATATTTATGTTCTATCAGAAATTTTGTGAGAATTAAGTATGTAATGAAGCGATTCAGATGCAAGACATTTGATTTCTGCCAAAGCATAGGAACTTGAATTTTTTGCTGTTTCCATCAAAGTCTTCCTTTTATTAAAAATGTATTAATTTCTTATGGAGACAACATATTAAATTGATTGTACAACTGTTTACTAGTCTTTAAAGAGTAGTAAGGACTGAATTGTTTGCAGTTGTATTTTTATCTGTAATTTATAAAAAATAAGAACTAAGGTATTAAAATCTCAATTGTTTTTGTTTATTACTTGTACTATTATTTTCAACAATGTAAATAGTTATTTTTAACTTTAAGGAATAAATTGTATTATAACAAAGTATAAATACCTAAACAGATGTTTTTTAATTGATTCACACTGAAATCCATCACCTGCAGCAAGTGCTAACTACGGTACCACAGTCAACACTACAGTTTTCTAGTGAATTCTCTGAAGATTTTCCTTCCATCGCTGTCTCACTCGAAGGGTTGACACACGGATCCCTCGTTTCTTTTCCCTTAGGTTCACATTTGTCACACACACAATTATCTGAGTTTAACCACTGCCATGATGTGTTCTGTTCACTTGAGGTTCTTTGTGCAGCACCCTTAGAACGTCTTTTTGTTTTTTTTTTCAACTTTGTTGTACTGGAACATGTACTACATGTGCATCGTGTATCTGCAAGAATAAAGGCAATAGCAGGAATGAATGAATACCTTCGTCTGTATAAAGGTCCGAATTGGAGCGTACGGAGCATACGGAATTGTTTTGTTTGTATGATTAAATTGATTCCAATAGAACTACGTTCACAAGGTAAATCCGCACCGGACATCAGCATTATATTTTATGAATAAAGACAAATAAATGCCGCCGCTCCGGACCCTCCTATTCCGACGATGTAAAAACGTACCTTTACTCGTAACTGTTTCGTCTTCAGAAACACAACAAACACTGTTGGCTGACGAGTCACTACCACAGTCACACTTCTTTAGTTTACTCCGTCCACTTTCTTTGTCCTTGCCTCGTTTTTTAGGTGCTTTACTCGTGTCCTCGTTCGAACACTCGTCTGTCGTGGAACAGCCGCTGTAACTGTTGAGGGCCCATTTTGGCATACGTACGACCGGCTTCAATAGGGACTTGTTCATAGGATTAGCATCGACACATTTTGATTCTTGTGATTTACATGTTTGCGTTTCGCGACCGTCCGCAGGAGTGCAGTTGCTACCTTCATCCGCATAAGTCGTAATTGATTTGTCTACTGAAGCAATTTTAGCCGTCGGAACACAAGCACAAATATTCTTTGATTTATTCAGTTTCTTTTTTTGAACCATGCCCCGTTTATTATGTTTTTTACTGCAACAACTGTCTTCGGTAGAGGTATTGTTACTCTTGGGAGTCAACTGTGGGTCTACTAGGCAGTCTAAACTCATGGGCTTAGGACCGACAGAACAACAGATGCATGGTTTGGAGCATATTACTTCATTATTACACACTGTTTTATTTGCGACGGGCTCTGTGTCTATCTGAACGGTTTTATCCTTGCATGGCGGCATGAACACGAAGTGGCGTTGTCGCAGGCTTGGATAAAAGTAGACCAAGTCTGTTGTTGATGTCCAACTATCATTATGAAACTGGAAATATCACATTTTTACACAAACAATGAACGCCTAATTTTACTTTATGTTTAGAATTTTAGATTGCCTATACATAATTATATATTTTTTATGTTACCTTTACTTGGTATCCAGAATCATGTCTGTTCAATTCATGTTTGCCTTCCGTATTATTAGACAGTGTAAGAACTTCGTTTCGCTGGCTTGGAGGGATACACGCACTTTGAGGGAATCTGGATTAGGAACAAGACAAGACAAGTATGTTTTCGATTTATGCATCGTTAGCACTAAACAATTAAATAGTGGTTTAAAAAAATATAAAAACTATACTCACGGAGTAGAAATACTTCTGATAAACCAAGTTCCTATATTATTGTTCCATGGTGGTGGGAGGCTATAATTAGTGTTAGCAAACATAGGATTGGGTATGGTTGGATATGGATGGCATTGAGTTGCATTGGGTGACCACCATTTGAGCGTCGGCATGAAAAAGAACTGCACAGATCCATCTGGTAATGTTACCGAGGTAACTTGTCCTTCACCCACTATTTCTGGATACATGCTTTGAGTAGAATTGAATGCTATAAAAGTACACAATTTCGTTAGTTACTCTTTTACCCTAGAACCCCTTCTTTATTTTTGCTGGCCGTTAGAATTACCCCTTGTATAGTAGGTGGGTACGTACTACACGATCCTCACGCCTTACAAACATTTTTACCATGCGGGAATCGAACCCGAGACCCATAGCGCAATAATCGCTCATTGCGCCAACCGTGCCGTCCGCTGGCTGCAAGACAAGTATACCGGTGGGGATAATGGGAATACACGTAATAAATAGCAGTCACAAATAGCGACACTTACATGTACTATAGGTAATACATACGTTCGGCGCATCTTGGGAAGTCAGTACTCATACACACACAATACATAACGGCCCCTGTCAGTTCGCGTTACCAGCTCGAACTGGGACCGTCTGCAGATGCGGGGCTTCTTCCTCGGCAAGTAGCGCCATAATTTGGCAGCTCGTCTGCCACCGAGTCTCCTCCGGGGAACAAGAGCTCTCACCGCCAGGAAACAGCCCGCCGGGGTGGCGTAAAGAAAGCGGTACTGTGAAGCAGTGCCGTTGCGCTCGTGCTGAATACCAATGCATCCACACACATAGGCAAGTTGTGCCACCGCCACAGGCCAGGCCCCCCCGTACGTTGAACGTGATCGTTCGCCGTATTAGACCATGGGGCGTAGACAGAGTATTCTAATGGGGTTTATAACCGCCTGGCGCGCCCCCTGACGGGGAAGTAGGGACTACCTACAGGGCAGTCAGCCTCGCTACAACCTTGCTGACGAGCTAATATTTTTTTTAACTGTAAAGTTTACTAACGTGTACTGTAAGAACTACAAAATGGTCCATTGGTAAAACCGTTCCCACAGAAAGCTTGGTTGCACTGCATGGTTGCGGTCCAAATGATTCTTCTTTATTTCTTCAACTCATATCTATTTTGAAGTAGTTATGTAATGGTTTGTATGTTTTTATACAATGTATCAATGCTGTAATGTCCTTTTGTTAGTCTTGTCGGCATTTTGTATGACTTTTTGTGAATGACATATTTATGTTTTAGACAGTTCAATCATAGATTTATAGATATGTCGATGAAATGAGATTTGAGTCTGTAAAAGTGCAAAGTATTATTTCAATTAATTTGATCTATGATTTCAGCTGCTGTTCAGCTAAACCTAACTTAGTTCTGGCTCAATTACCTGTAACTAAGTAAAGCCTACCTTATTTCAACTGAGCATTAGGTAAGTTGCAACTTGGGCTCAGTCAAATAGCTACGAAGTATCGTTGCGGCCTTATGATATTTATACGATATATATAACTGCTGCTTATGATATATATAACTGCTGCTTATGATATATATAACTGCTGTTCGTCCGCCACTTACATCTTTAAGTAACTATTACAAAATTAGTTCATTAATAGTATTGGTACTAGTTTTTATTTTCAATTAAATAGAAAAAAAGCGATCCCAACAAAATTAAAGAACAGTCACGTAATTCCAAATTTTTATATATATTTCGCAAATACTTTTTGCAAAGAACGTAACTTGCTACGCTTTATAAGCTCGGTTAATGTTTTAATACAAAAATTATAAATACATGTTTTAAATTAAATACTACACAGTAGTATTAAGTAAGATAGTAAAAAAATCTACACTTAAAATTACAATTAATTGTGTATACGACATAATTAACAACTGAACACTGCATTTCTAATGTGAAAGTTCACTATGTACTCAGAATTGGTACGTTGCACACTGATTGCGAAGGGGTCAGTAGGGTGGAAGGTGAATGCGACGAGTCTTCGTGCGCTCGCTGGCACCGACTGTCCTAGTACCCCCGCGTAAATCTTGAATTTCAGTAACCCCGAGTCACGTGCATAGAATCTGAAAAGATAAATCATTCTGTAGCAACATCAAAATCCGACAGTAAGATGTAATGTGTATTGTGTCAACAATAAGTTCAGTTACCTTATGGGGTATTCTCCATAGGCTTTGGGTCTCTCCATAACAGAAACCCATTTGTCATCATAGCTGAATAGTCCTAAATCTAAATATGGCGATCCACTGTACGACTGCGCGCTTATCGGTAACTGTGCTAGGATTCTTTTTGTGGCTTCTGTTCGGCCTCCGTAAATGGCTCGTACGATAGTTTGTTTGAATCTTTGTTGCGTCAGCCTGGCGTACAAATTATTGGATGGCGAACATGTGAATTGGGAATCAGCACATAATCTCGCATTTCTAAAGCAATCGCAATAGTTCTCGAATAGTTGCAAAAGCCCTTCTGACGTGTTCTCAAAAACTTCTAGTATTTTGCTCTCGCTTATATTGTAAATAACAAAAAACGAAGACTGGCTATTCGGTTCTGCCACACGCAATGTTACAACTTCTTCACTCGCATATTTTATGAACAGATGATCCTCGTCTAACAACTGCATCTTCCACATTCTCAAACTCTTGAACATGTCAAAATATTTATAAAATTTTCTCAATTCTAGGGGATCTCCCGTTTCGTCACTGATAGTCTTTGCCCTTTTAAAAAGGAATACAAGTAATCTATGTTTTAAGCTATTTACTGTTTCTTCATGAAAAGGCCTTTCATTATTCAATGGTACAAAGACAGAGTTGACAATAAATGGATCATCATCATAACAAAATCTGCCAATTTTTCTGATTTCTATGAGCATGCCTTCAACAATTTGAAACAAATGTATCGTTTGGTGCTGAACAGATAGAACTGCAAGAACTTCTTTGTACAAGTAGATTCCTTGATTGTGCGAAAGGTAAATTTTATCTATTCTGAAATGTTTTGTGTCACAAAGTTTACCCTGATGCAAGTCCACTAAATGCAGAGAATAATCTTCCAAAGCTGATCTAAAAAAATATAAGAAATCACTGTCTGATAATTATTTTGTTTGTGAACAAGATACTTATAATAAACTGACTGCCTGACATATTGGGACAAGGATTTTTTTTTGGAACAAACTAATCTTTTTATAATGTAGGCGTGCACTGAGAAGGGGTTTTTGGAAATTCAACTTCAAAGG
This sequence comes from Lithophane socia, assembly GCA_947522985.1. Taxonomy (NCBI): domain Eukaryota; kingdom Metazoa; phylum Arthropoda; class Insecta; order Lepidoptera; family Noctuidae; genus Lithophane; species Lithophane socia. The sequence continues at coordinate 9,355,508 of OX383267.1, forward strand.
GGGGTTTTTGATTGTTTGTATGAAAATTCTTATTCCTTGCGTTATTAAACTTGAACCTTGGGCTTAATGTCATTGTTAGTTTTCCAAAACTATGTTGCTAAAGTTTGTTTAAATGAGGATATTAACATACCTAATGGTTGGAGTAACAGCTTCATTGTTGCTATGAATATGGTAAAAATGTGGTCTTAGGTCATCTGGAATGTGTGCTGCTGATCCCACTATCACATATCTGCCATCTTCAGTGAACAGACTGCACTCTCGGTTCAACTGCTGGTCCATGAATGGCACATGACCAGGATTGTTGCGCTCAGATCTTGGCACTTCTCGTTGTTGACACACATTCACAGTGAATTTAGGCTGGAAAACAGACAAGCATTTTTATGATGTAATTTATTTACATTTTGTCATTTCTTACAATTGAAGTGATTATGTAAAGTATATTTTGCAATAGAAAGAGTATGGATAGGTTGAAGTGAAAAATGATTATTTGTTTTTTTTTTAAATTGCCTATTTTGTGTCCCATTGCTGGGCAAAGGCCTCCCCTTTTTCCTTCCAAATCTCTCTGTTTTCTGGCCATGTTGGCCCCGCAAACAAAAAATATTATCCATCTGAAAATGTTCAACTTAGATGTATGGAGTAGGAAAATCAAAAAATGTAAGTACCTTGAAAAACCTGTAGAAAATGTGTGTTCTTATTCTATGATGTGCATCAGCGTCAGCATTGAGTAAGTCTGAAGGATATCCAGCAACAAGGTCCCCAGCAGCAGCGGCGCCTCGATACTCATAGATCTAAAAATAAAACAATAAGTTACGGTAAAACAAATAATGCAATCCATGTTATTTTCTAGTTGTGTAATAACTCATAGGTACCTCTAAAGAAGTTTGATCAGCGGAAAATGCAATGAAATGCTTTCCATCAGGACTAAATTTCCTCAAGAAACAAGGGGGTTTTTCTACATTGACTATAGTCAAATTTGGAAAAACATTCTGGTAAAACTCTCGAACAACATGGAAGTGGGAGCCAGGTTTTCGAGAGCCATATATTTCTCTGTCCATTAGCCGTATGACTATGTTTTGAGGCCTGATTTTGCGCGGCACAATCCTCTCTGTACAGAAAAACTCATCTTCTTTCAGAGCACCGGGTGGAGGATCCTCGTAATAAACATTTGTTGATTGACTGGTGGAAGCCATGATGCATTTATAAAACACTACTACTTCTCAGGTTTGTTATAAAAAGCATTTTCTGATTATATCTGAAAGTAATTATGAGGTAGCGCTGACGCTAAACAACAAAAACCTATGAAAATGGCGGAAATCAGCTGTTTGTTGACGGAACGGATTGGTTGACAATCAATGTTGACATTCATTTAATTTGCTTGACAGCCGTTCTCGCCGTTCTGAAACACAGAGATGAGAGTTTTGATTTTCTGAAATAACGACAAATTCGTATTTTACTGAAACTTATTGTTTCGTGTATTAGCAGTCATTATTGTAGTTCATGCTTTTTCATCAAACCTAATCAAACAAAAGCTATTGCTATTTCAAGAGAAATAAATTTAGTGCTAGGGCAACACCCAACATTATATTTTACACACGCTCACACTCGACGACGAACAAGCAAAGAGGAGACTGGCTATAGTGGCTATTGACCAAGGAACATAATATACTCACCTACGGCGAGCCATTGGCTCTCTAACTTCATGTACGTGCATTGAATCACTATTTCATGAAATCATGACATTTGGCACTTCTACTGAACTTAGGGAGTTGTATTGCTGATTCTAATGATTATAATCCTGTAAATCCATATTTGTTACGGCCGCAAATCATATTTAGATCAAGTATCACCTGATACTGATACCTGCAAATTGCAAAAAACGTAAGAAAATTTGAATTTCGCGGGTTACCTTAGCGTTTAGCATGGTAACCCGCGAAATTCAAATTTTCTGAAAATTGAACGTGGCTTGGAGGCTGTGCCGTGTGTCATCCTTGCGCTGTGATGACACTGACAGCAGTGTGATGTGACAGCAATGATGTGACGTTCGGTCTTCGGTTCGATAGTGACAGTTTGAAAAATCTACCAATGGCAATGACAAGTCGACTCGAAATAATTAGAGGTTATGTTGTTATATCACGGTATTCTGTTCAAATAATTTAAAAAATGTTGGAAAGTCTGAATGCCCGTCTAGGTTCTATGCGCAATTCATTTGCCGCTTTAAGCAAACGGAAATCATTTAAATATGGTTTACCTTTTATATTATTCATGGTTGGAGGATCTTTCGGTTTGCGAGAATGGACCCAAATCAGGTGATTTTTATAATCCATGACTGCTGCTTACATGGTTCTCTACTGTCGTATCATTAATGTGTAACATGGGAAGCCTTTCCTTTACGTCTTCAATCTGCGGCATTACACATAGCACTCGCACCCCTTGCAGTTATAATAAATGGTGGTATAGGTTCACAGAAATTCCTGAGCTAGATACCTAAAGAAACATTAAATGTACCTATATGTATAAAAGATAGCATTATGATTCCATTCAGATGTGATTGGCTCAAGCCCAATTTGGTTGGCATAATAGGGAAGGGAAAAGGAAGGATATTATGATGAAATACATTAAGCACAAAAAAACCTTAAAAAGTTAAGAACTTCTTTAGGCAGTAACCTATCAACCCCCAGACAGCGCCAAGCTCATAAATCAATATAATATCCAGTCATGAAACAAAATATGAACATCGGTTCTCAGTCGTATTTAAACGACCTTGGCAGCATGGGCACAATACAGAACTTTTTTAGTACAGTAGGTACCTACCGATAGGCTATATTACTGTTCTTAGATATATAAAGAAAACAGAAATTAATTTTATGAGGACATAGTCATACTGATACTTCACTATCTTCATCTTACATACATAAATATTAATATAAGTACCTAGTTAAGTTTATCATTGCATGACATCACAGACTGATTCATATATAAACAGCTGAGGGTTGACATATAAGATATTAGTTACTCTTATGACTTTCCAGTAAAACTTACAGAGGGAAATACCTGTTATCTTTGAACAGGCGAGTACTCTTGTACATCCACTACAATTCACCTGATGAATTAGACTATATCCACGAATGTAGGGATGAGTAAATTTTGTTGTAGTGGTACCACTACAACAAAATTTCATAAAACACAGCTGCATTCTTGTTAATTTTATGCCCCAGTAAAAAAATACTAGTCTACCAAGTACTTATTTTGTAAAACTGTATTTTCAATGTGTACTAGAATGCTTTATTTTTTTAGTAATTAAACTTTTAACACTTTTAAATATTTCAAATATTATAAGTTCAAACCATTCCTTTCAGATATCAATTCTCTAAAGTAAAAGGCGTCAGTAAGGAAGAGGCAGAAAGAATGGGCCTTAACAGAGAGAAAGAAGTTTCTTTAGAACAAACTTATGAAGAAATACAAAAACTTGACATAGACAACTGGGAAAACAAACGAGGCCCTCGGCCATGGGAAGCAGTTGAACAAAAGTAGTGAACAGAATGCACTCTATACCATAAACCAAATGTTGGTTGTATTGTTGTTGTAAATATTGTTACCTTTAGTTTAATTATAATTATTGTTGTTGTTGCAAAACATGTCCAGTTAGTTATTTATTTTATACAATAGCTAGCTTCCATAGTCAGTAGAGTCATATCTAAAATACACAATAATATCCTTATTAATATTATAAATGCGAAAATAACTCTTGTCTGTCTGTCGCGCTTTCACGTCAAAACTACTGAACCGATTTAAATGAAATTTGGTACACAGCTATCTGTGTACCAAATTTCATTTAAATCGGTTCAGTAGTTTAATTTAAACCTGTTTTCTCCCAAATTTAGTACACGACTATTCGTGTACTAAATTTGGGAGAAAACAGGTTCTTCACTAGGTGCCCTAGTTTCTGAGATATAAATGTTGCCCTGCTTGGGAGACTGTCCAGATCGGCCACCTATAAACCCTTATATATTTTGAGCCAGTGATCGACTAATTCTGATATTTGGCGACTAATTTCGACTAATCAGCGACAAATTTTTTGTGTAATCAAAATTAAAATCCCTGATGGTGGCCCTGCCAGAGTCAATAACACCAGATAGTCTAGAGCCTGAGAAAGGACATAGGCTACTTTTTATCGACATACCACGCGGGTGAAGCCGAGGGCGGAAGCTAGTATATACATAAGTACTAAAATAACAGGCTCATTTTTCAACTCCCTCGACCCCGATCCATTGCGTCGCATCACATCGCCCGCCCGCGCTATTACTTCGTTCTCACTAAGCGTTCTTTCTGACTTTTGTTTTTGCTGAGGTCCTCAGGGTCGTAGCGTGATTTATCAAGAATTGGGCTATTAAATGCAAAAATATTTTTTCAAATCCAACTGTTACTTCCAGAGATGAGCGCGTTCAAACAAACTTCAGCTTTAGTATATTAGTAGTAAGATACTTATATTTTGTATTTTCATATTCTAGTTTACTTATAATAATTAGGTATAGTTTTGATTTTTATCGATTTTCTGTCTACTCTTCATATTCACAGAGTATAATTAATTAGGTCATTGATAGCTCCCAGAAATTTCATTTTATCATTGAGTAACTAGGTACCTACCTACGAGTAACTACCCTACCTATAAAATTATTTTTCAAATACCTAGGTAGGTAGGTACTTAAGTTTTTTTTTGGTACCTACTTGATCACTAATCAGTTATGTAGGTTTCCTTTTTTGTTGGTCTGAGGTTCTTACATAAACCAGAACTAATGTGCGTTGGACCTTGCCCCCCTGTTGACCATGCATTGAGTCACAGAGTAAGTACTTTTTATATTGCATTGGGTTCACAAACTAAATTGAGTTGCTACGTCGGCGTCGCGCGATGACTTCTTATTATAATTAAATAAACAGGCGACACTATAATAATTGCACTCTACGAAACAACAAGACGGGTAAATATTTACTTGAAACGCATGAAAACAAACGCCCTCATAATAACATTTCCAAGAAATATTTTTTTTACAAACTGATAAATATATTCCTCAATTCAGAAAATTGGCACATAACCAGAATCGAACTCGGGAATAGCGTCGTTTCCCAACTCAATAAAAAAACAAAAGCTATAGCCTTGCTGCTTGCTCAGTGCCATTGGCGGTAATTGGCGTGATAATAATAGTACCCGATTGTTCCACGCATATTGTATTAATGCTAAGCTAAGACTGAAGTAGGTACGGCGTAGGTACTACGCACTGAACTCGGTACATTACACGTGCGACCTCGAGCGATCGCGGAGTCAGGGAAATCTAATAAAACTGTTTTCTGTAAATAATAAGTACAGTCAACCGCACATCTACGGTAAGAATTTGACATCGATAACCCCTTTATGCGGTAGCAGTAAAGGCCATTTTCGTTGATTTCAACCTTCTGATGTGCGGAAGACTGTTACCTATATACCTACAAGAATACTCCAGCCATAGTTTCGTCATTTCATTTCGTACGCCAGCATCCGCGATACGGCGATAAAAATAGCTATATTTTTGCTTAATTAAGGTTAGGTACCTATTTATATAGAGCGTAAAATGAAGGCAATAATTTTACATTCACGACTTGTAAGTAGGTAGGTATGTATCTAATACTAGGTAGGTAAGTAACTGTAACATGTTTCAGTCAGTCGTGTTACTCGTGTTAATGACCGAAAACTCAAACGGCTTCTCTTCTTCAGTTTCAGTTTTATATTTTTAGATATATTTACCCACACTCGGCGAGTTCAGCGACACCATTTGGCATTCAGGCAATTTTAATATATTCAGACCTATATTTTTATTGCTTACCAAATGATTAACTCTGGGTTCTACAGATGGATACGTAAAAGTACTTCTATCTATAAATACAAAAAGCATCCGTACAATCGAAGACTTGAACACAGGCACCAACAAAAACATTGAGTCAGGACTCATTAGTATTACGTATTATCCATCCATGTTCATAATAAAATAATTATCACGCCTGTAATGATTACCTCGAGGGGTAACCAAGAGGTGGTAGGTAGGATAGAGGTGTAGTCCAACCACTGACCACATCTTACCATTTATGTTAAGTAGGTATAAGAAAGTAAGTAGGTATACCTACCTTACAAGCAAGCAATACATGTGCATGTGCCTAGCCTGTGTCTTTTGAACTGATAAGTAAGTATTAATAATCAGACAAGTAGTAGGTCGTAAGTGTGTCCTACGATAGGGTCGTATCGCATCTAGGAGGCCGATAGTAATTAACAACAACGCAAATTAGGCACCTACTTAGATATGTCCACAAACTAAGATAGGTAGGTACGGCAAGCCCCGCAAGACATCTCTAAAGACTCTTACATACTGGCGCGATTTTTCGCGCGACGCGACGCCGCCGCCGCGCCCGCCCCCGCCCGCGCCGCATTGTTCCCCGTGAAGTTTTCTTAGAAATTGTTTTGTTAAAATTCGCGTCGCGCGACGAATCGCGCCAGTATGTAAGAGCCTTAACTCTAATTCTATCTATCAAATCAACCACGCAATCCAAGTAGGTAGGTAGTACCTTTCTTTATTTATCATTCAAATTCCTGTTGTGATTGTGACTTGTGAATAGTTGTGAACAATAGCGGTAGGTATGTCGCAGACGTATGTTATTTATTGTCTTATCAGAAAAAAAAAGTAAGTAAGTATCTAAGTAGGTAGGTATCCTTGTTTTGCTCGTGTACCTAGATATGTGGGAATTTATGATAGATCGCTCATCGCTCGACCGGCACACTGACACCGACTGTTATTTCTTATCGTCTCGTCAGTCACCAGTCTCGCCACATATTCCTATCTATACCTAAACAAAATTAATGCGCAAGCATTCGGTAAGTACCTACAATATTAAAAAACAATTAACAAACAAGTGAGTTGTGGTCTTGTGCATATCTACCCAATCCGCGAAATCCACCTCATACCACCACTACAGTATTAGGTAACTATTTCCCATGAATATTTTTAATATTTAAATCCAGTAGGTACTTACCTACAGACCTACAACATAATAAAATAACCGGAATTCATAGATATGTAAGTAGGTACCTACCTACTTAAATAGAAGGATACTAACACAGACTAGATACTAAAAAGGTAGGTAAGGTAAGTATACCTACTAGTAATTATTGTAACTTACATTTGACTACCTAAGTAGCTGATAGTGATAGGTTAGGAGACATCATCAGCTACTCAGTTTTTACTCATGACTTCATGAGTGAGACTGAAGTAGGTATAGGTACCTACCTACTCTGCATGCAACGTATTTAGTTAATTATAGTAGGAAAGTACGCTGGTTTGCTGCAAACAGGTAGTTAGTTATACCTAGTAGGTACCCACCTATTATAGGCTAGATTTATATAAGGTAAACCTATAGGTCTTAAACATCAATGCAAGTCTGTAATGCGCGTCGATATACACGGGCTTGGAATAAGAAATCCTAAAAACCAATCGGATAAAAAGGATATTGCATGATTATTTCACAATCATTTCAATTTAGGCACACCTCTGGGATGAGTAGGTATAACTCATGACTCATACCTACCGTACCTATTTCCTTCCTATCCTACAAAATTAAGTGTGAAACATTATTTTAAAGTGCGTTTTACTTAGGTAGGTATTCCCTTATTTTTATTGTCTGTAAAATGAGGATGATGCAATCGATCTTGTGTATGTCTCTACTATCCACGTATACAGAATTTTGAGGAGACCAAAGGTACAAACCTTGCAGAGCCAACCAAGCAAAGGTCGCAACACTGAAAATGTTAATGACCCCTTTATTTATTTTGATACTTATAGCACACGGAAAGAAGTAAAGGAAAAGCTGGGTTTCTAATTATGTAGACTATTGTTTTAACTAGGTACTTATTTGTTATACGGTAGGTACAGTAGGTAGGTAGATTTTACAGTACTTAAGTAATTAAATAGGCAAGTACAAGTAAGGTACCTACTTTAATAAGTACCTATTTTTAGATTTTTAGCTAAGTACGTAATTAGGTACCTACCTAAGTACTTACCTACTTAATCACTTACTATTTTTTCATGAGCGTAATATACGAGGTCATTTGACGAGGGTTTACAACAGTTAATTTAATTTAGTTAATTTAATTATGCAAGTAGGTCTCCTACTACGGAACTAAGTAAGGCCCACTTCTTGTTAAGTTACCTTTTTTGGTCAAAATATTAATAAATAAATACTTGATATCTATTTAACGCTCCGCATTCATCTGTGGCTCCGCGTAAAAATCATAAAATATCTCGGCATACTGAGAGCAATGTCTCGGTTTTGCGTCGAAACTGCTGTTATTGATCGCCATGATTCGTTGAATTGGCTTTGTTTTGTTGGACTTCCTCTCATTCCAGACCAAACAGTTTGCGTCACAAAGGAAAGAAGCTACGCATGCGTTCTAGAACATTGGTGCTATCTCTATCTTACCCACTATGTTAGAAAGAGACAAAATTTCCTTCGGCTATCCTCGACGGTCTCGGTAGTCATTGATTTTTCACGAGACCGTGTCTATATAAAGGGGACGTCAGTTCTCGGAGCGCATTTCAAAACGAGAAATTGAAAAAAGAATTCACAAGCGCGTGACTTTTTAGAGTTGTTCGTCAGAGAGTTATCAATACTTATTTTATTAAATTTTGTGTTATACCAGACTAAATTCTAGTGATTTAATCGGTAAGTGTTAATTTTCTTTTATTCAAGTTGTGTTTTTTGGTATTTATTAATAAGCAGTAGGTATTGTAGCACCGTCTGCTAGGGAAAGTGGCTATGTGAACTGCGCAGTTGTGAATATTGATCGATCGTGCGTGCGCCATTTTGGATAACAGTCGTCTCGTCAGTTTTTGCATGATCATAAAACGAAGTGTTTTTGTTCTGAACATAATGTTCTATAAATAAATTAAAGTATTAATTCTCAATAAAAAAAAACCGTTAACATGTAAAGCTCAATTTCTAAAGCTATTGTTAAATGTAACAATTTGTTATCTCTGCCAGTTTCAAACCATCGTCTAGGTACCAAGTTTCTACCAAACAAAACCCATTCTTCAACTATTTACATTTACCTACTGTTTCCGCTGACCTAAACATATTAATAAGTAAAGGTAGGTAATTAATTATTAATGGGGACGGACGTGTATTACCTATGATGGATAAATTTCACTTTTTGTATGTGATATGGTAATAATTCGCGAACTGTTCAGTGGTGGCCATGTCAGTAGGTCACCCACAGAACATCTAGGAGGTCACGCCAGTTTATTATATCCGTGACCTACTTATTGCATTGCCCGCGGCCATGTTTTATCAGCTGCTCATAAGCTGCGGGAACACCCAAATTATACCTAATGGTTTTCCTATTTACCTACCTATATGTAAAATATTAAGTATTAGAAAGTAACTAAACACAAGCTGGTATCTATTCTATTAACTGTTTATTTACTGCAAACATTATATAGGTACTTACTTACATTTATATTATTGCACAGTCGAACCGAGTCATAGATAGCGTGATGTTTTCTCATCACAAACACATATACACGTAGCCAGTCATAAATACTGTGACTCATAAGTTGTTTCCAACTACTAATGAGTAGTGACGACACTTTAAATTATTATGTGTTAACAGTTATTTTACTTCTGTTACAGGACAATATGCAGATCTTCGTGAAGACTTTGACGGGGAAAACCATCACTTTGGAGGTGGAACCCTCTGATACCATTGAAAACGTGAAAGCTAAGATTCAAGACAAGGAAGGCATTCCTCCCGACCAACAAAGATTGATCTTCGCCGGAAAGCAACTAGAAGATGGACGCACACTATCCGACTACAATATCCAGAAGGAATCTACTCTTCACCTGGTGCTGCGTCTCAGAGGTGGTATGCAGATTTTCGTTAAAACATTGACTGGAAAAACCATCACATTGGAAGTTGAGCCATCTGACACCATTGAAAATGTCAAGGCTAAGATCCAAGATAAGGAGGGTATCCCTCCAGACCAGCAGCGATTGATCTTCGCCGGCAAACAGCTTGAAGATGGGCGTACGTTATCCGACTACAACATCCAGAAAGAATCTACGCTCCACTTAGTATTGCGTCTGCGTGGTGGAATGCAAATCTTTGTTAAAACATTGACTGGTAAAACAATAACTTTAGAAGTTGAGCCATCTGACACAATTGAGAATGTTAAAGCTAAAATTCAAGACAAGGAAGGCATTCCACCAGACCAACAACGACTGATCTTTGCTGGTAAGCAGCTGGAAGATGGCCGCACGCTTTCCGATTACAATATTCAGAAGGAGTCCACTCTGCATTTGGTACTTCGTCTGCGTGGTGGTATGCAAATCTTCGTCAAGACTTTGACTGGAAAGACCATTACACTAGAGGTCGAACCCTCTGACACAATAGAAAATGTTAAAGCGAAAATTCAGGACAAAGAGGGAATCCCACCAGACCAGCAGAGGTTGATATTCGCCGGTAAACAGTTGGAAGATGGGCGCACGTTGTCAGACTACAATATTCAGAAGGAATCTACATTGCATTTGGTACTTCGTCTGCGTGGTGGTATGCAAATCTTCGTCAAAACTTTGACTGGAAAGACCATTACTCTGGAGGTCGAGGCTTCTGACACAATCGAAAATGTCAAAGCCAAAATCCAAGACAAGGAAGGAATTCCCCCAGACCAGCAGAGATTGATCTTCGCCGGCAAACAATTGGAAGATGGCCGCACGCTTTCAGATTACAATATTCAAAAGGAGTCCACTCTGCATTTGGTACTTCGTCTGCGTGGTGGAATGCAAATCTTCGTCAAGACACTGACTGGCAAGACTATAACACTAGAGGTTGAAGCATCTGATACAATTGAAAACGTCAAAGCAAAAATCCAGGACAAGGAAGGAATTCCTCCAGACCAACAACGATTGATCTTCGCGGGTAAGCAGCTGGAAGATGGCCGTACACTATCGGACTACAATATCCAAAAGGAATCCACGCTGCATTTAGTTCTGCGTCTGCGTGGTGGTATGCAAATCTTTGTGAAGACACTGACTGGCAAAACCATCACACTAGAGGTCGAAGCATCTGACACAATCGAAAATGTCAAAGCGAAAATTCAGGACAAAGAGGGAATCCCACCAGACCAGCAGAGGTTGATATTCGCCGGTAAACAGTTGGAAGATGGGCGCACGTTGTCAGACTACAATATTCAGAAGGAATCTACATTGCATTTGGTACTTCGTCTGCGTGGTGGTATGCAAATCTTCGTCAAAACTTTGACTGGAAAGACCATTACTCTGGAGGTCGAGGCTTCTGACACAATTGAAAATGTCAAAGCCAAAATCCAAGACAAAGAAGGAATTCCCCCAGACCAGCAGAGATTGATCTTCGCCGGCAAACAGTTGGAAGATGGGCGCACACTCTCCGATTACAACATTCAAAAGGAGTCCACCCTTCATTTGGTGCTACGTCTACGTGGTGGTATGCAAATCTTCGTGAAGACCCTGACTGGCAAGACCATTACTTTGGAGGTCGAGGCTTCTGACACAATTGAAAATGTCAAAGCCAAAATCCAAGACAAAGAAGGAATTCCCCCAGACCAGCAGAGATTGATCTTCGCCGGTAAACAGTTAGAAGATGGGCGCACGTTGTCAGACTACAATATTCAAAAGGAGTCCACCCTTCATTTGGTGTTACGTCTACGTGGTGGTATGCAAATCTTCGTGAAGACCCTGACTGGCAAGACCATTACTTTGGAGGTCGAAGCATCTGATACAATCGAAAATGTCAAAGCGAAAATTCAGGACAAAGAGGGAATTCCACCAGACCAGCAGAGATTGATCTTCGCCGGTAAACAGTTGGAAGATGGGCGCACGTTGTCAGACTACAATATTCAAAAGGAGTCCACACTTCATTTGGTGCTACGTCTACGTGGTGGTATGCAAATCTTCGTGAAGACCCTGACTGGCAAGACCATTACTTTGGAGGTCGAAGCATCTGACACAATCGAAAATGTCAAAGCGAAAATTCAGGACAAAGAGGGAATTCCACCAGACCAGCAGAGATTGATCTTCGCCGGTAAACAGTTGGAAGATGGGCGCACGTTGTCAGACTACAATATTCAAAAGGAGTCCACCCTTCATTTGGTGCTACGTCTACGTGGTGGTATGCAAATCTTCGTGAAGACCCTGACTGGCAAGACCATTACTTTGGAGGTCGAAGCTTCTGACACAATTGAAAATGTCAAAGCCAAAATCCAAGACAAAGAAGGAATTCCCCCAGACCAGCAGAGATTGATCTTCGCCGGTAAACAATTGGAAGATGGTCGCACACTGTCGGACTACAACATCCAAAAAGAGTCCACTCTTCACTTAGTACTGCGTCTGCGCGGTGGTATGCAAATCTTCGTCAAGACCCTGACTGGTAAAACGATCACATTAGAAGTTGAAGCTTCCGACACAATCGAGAATGTGAAAGCCAAAATTCAAGACAAAGAAGGAATCCCTCCGGACCAGCAGAGATTGATCTTCGCCGGCAAACAGTTGGAGGATGGACGTACACTATCGGACTACAATATCCAAAAAGAATCTACGCTGCATTTAGTTCTGCGGCTGCGTGGTGGTATGCAAATCTTTGTGAAGACACTGACTGGCAAAACCATCACACTAGAGGTCGAAGCATCTGACACAATCGAAAATGTCAAAGCGAAAATTCAGGACAAAGAGGGAATTCCACCAGACCAGCAGAGGTTGATCTTCGCCGGTAAACAGTTGGAAGATGGGCGCACGTTGTCAGACTACAATATTCAGAAGGAATCTACATTGCATTTAGTTCTACGTCTTAGAGGCGGCATGCAAATCTTCGTCAAAACCCTGACTGGCAAAACTATCACATTAGAAGTTGAAGCTTCTGACACAATCGAGAATGTGAAAGCCAAAATCCAAGACAAAGAGGGAATCCCACCAGACCAGCAGAGATTAATCTTCGCCGGTAAACAGTTGGAGGATGGTCGCACTCTCTCCGATTACAACATTCAGAAGGAATCTACACTTCATTTAGTATTAAGGTTGAGAGGAGGAATTTAAAAAAAAAGTACTCTGAAATAAAATACTTATTTTGAATGCACTATTTTATTTTATTTTATTACGTAGGTACCTCAATTAGTTAATACATAGGACACAAACAGATTCACACACCTTCCCAATAGCCTAATACATAGGACACAAACAGATTCACACACCTTCCCAATAGCCCATTCCTTGGTAACATTCACATAAAACGTCCTAACGGGGCTTAGTAATTACATCGTCATAAATAAAAGAGAGAAGCTATAACCACAGAACCCCTCCATACCAGAACTTTTTTATCGTCTAGTGTATAAAAATGTACTCTTTGGTCTAGTGAGTAACGGGCGATACCTTTACCCGATATATTGTGAGCGTCAAGATGACGGGATCAAGCCCCCAATTTTAAATATATACCCTAAACAAGACGTATGTACCTCTAAAGGTAAAGGAAGTATTTCAAGACTTCCCTGGTCCCGCCACTTTGACGTCAAAGTGGCGGGACCAGGGAAGTCTTCTTCTTCGAACCTGGAAGCGCTACTCAGAGGCGGGTAATTCACACCTAAAGACTTAGTACTACATATGTACGGGTATATTATTATACTCAATTTTCTATACAATTATAAGTGCCAAATTAAAGTTCTGTGATTAAAACATTGGTCCCTCCAATTTGATGATTTATGTTATCGCTGACTTTCCTCTATGTCTTTAGGCTGTGTATACATGACGCCTGAGGCACACCGGCAAAGGCGCCCGACCGAATACGTGTAAGTCGGTTCCCTATCCATTTGCATAAAATTTTAAGACCTAATATAACTTAGCATAATTTTGTTTGGCATAATTATATTTTCGCATAATATAATTACGCATAACAGCTTACACATAATTTTTTTAAGCATAATTTCTCTAACCATAATAATGATTAAGCATAATATTCTAAAGCATAAGTTTATTAAGCATAAAGTTCTATAGCATAACTTTTCTAGGCATAATATCCTAAAACATAAATTTATTTACGCATAATGATATTAAAACGGATCTCTGCCTTTTCGCCGAAAATTGTTTGCCAGATTTTCACTTGGCAACTAAGTTTCGCAGAATTTTATTTTGCCGAATAATCATTTGCCAAATTATCATATAATTTTGTTTTATTTCCCAACCTCACATTTACCAACTGTAGGCTTGGTCTGCTTTTCATAATGACACTTTTTTAAATACCAACTTTCAAGTAGAGTTCAATTAAAATGAGTGAATGTATTGAAGAGTGCTCAGTGAGTGAGTGTTTTTTACTTTATCTTTAATGTGACCTAACCTAACTTAACTGTTTCTTTTTACAAAAGCGATTCGCTTCTAGCACTTCGCCGGCCGCTGCCGCGGCACGCTCGCTTCGCTCGCTCGGCTCGTGCGTTGTTTGTCATACTCTAACCTAACCTAACCTATCGTTACCTAAGATTGAAATGTTTGACAAATGATAAATGTCCCAAACGTTTTGTGTCATTATAATAATCAGCTTAACAATAATTCTACGATCACATGTTTACCGACGGTCTATAAAGTTCTTACATCCATTTTGAGAGTTAAAATTAACAAACATATCGACACGAACTCCATCATGTCTGCCTCTCAAAATGGATGTAGGAATGGGTCCCGCGGTACTAAGGAGCTACTCCTCATTGATATGGCCATTAGCCAACAGGTTCGTCGTTCCCGAAAGGATCTGTTGACATGTTGGATAGATTATAAGAAGGCCTATGACTCGGTGCCACATACATGGCTCATGAGGGTGCTGGAGTTGTATAAAGTAGATGCATCTCTGCGCACCTTCCTGATGGCGTGTATGGGGCAATGGAGGACAGTCCTTCGCTATCCAGGATGTCGAAATATCCAGAGGAATAGTGAGCCGATAAGGATCGAGCGAGGCATATTTCAGGGCGATAGTCTGAGTCCACTTTGGTTCTGCTTGGCCCTGAATCCTCTAAGCACACTGCTGGAGGACTCAGGTCTAGGCTATCGGCTGAGGAGAGGTGGACAGGTTATATCTCACCTCCTCTACATGGATGACCTAAAACTCTTTGCCCCCAACAATTTACAACTGATGGAGCTACTAAAAGTAACTGAAACTTTCAGTAGAGCCATCAGGATGGAATTTGGTGTGGACAAATGTGCGGTCATGCATGTAAAGCGAGGGGAGATTGTGGAATCCGTGGGCACCCAACTCTCGGATTCCATATACCTAAGAGCCCTCTCCGCATCCGAAACCTATAAGTATTTGGGTATGTCGGAAGCGTTAGGCATCAATGTAACTGACATGAAGCAATCGTTGAAGGAGCGCTTCTTTGGCCGCCTGAAGAAAGTATTTAATAGTCTTTTATCAGGCGGGAACAAGGTGCGCGCCTTCAACGGTTGGGTCATGCCGGTTTTGATGTACTCCTTCGGCATACTCAAATGGACTCAGACCGAACTTGACGCCCTGGATAGGAGGGTCCGTACGCTGCTGACTGCATACCGAATGCATCACCCACGGTCATCGGTAATGAGACTGTATATCCCGCGAAAGTGTGGAGGTCGAGGCTTTTTAAACGCTAAGACCCTCCACAATCGGGAGATATGCAGTCTCAGGGAATATTTCCTAGAAGCCGACGTGGGAATGCATCGAGATGTGGTCGCGGTGGACAAGGGCCTCACCCCGCTCTCCTTGGCGAAAGAGAACTGGCGCAAGCCTGTAGTGCTTGACACTAACGATCGCAAGGAGGTATGGCAGAGTAAGGAGCTTCACGGACGCTTTTTCCGGGCCCTGCATGGACCCGATGTAGATTTACTAGCGTCAGTAGCCTGGCTGCGTTTCGGTGACCTCTTTGGGGAAACCGAAGGTTTTGTCTGTGCAATTATGGACGAAGTTATCATGACGAACAATTACCGGAGATTTATTGTGAAGGACGGCACGGTTGACATCTGTCGGGCATGCCACCGACCGGGAGAATCAATCCGTCACATTATCTCCGGATGTTCTCATCTAGCTAACGGAGAGTACTTGCATAGACACAACCTTGTAGCCAGGATTATCCATCAGCAACTTGCTCTGAAATACAGCCTAGTGGAATCGGAAGTGCCGTACTACAGGTACGTGCCCGACCCAGTTCTCGAAAATGGAAATATCACATTGTACTGGGATCGATCCATCATCACTGACAGGACTATTGTTGCCAATAAGCCTGATATAGTGGTGGTGGATCGAACAGAGCGGCGCGCAATGATCATTGACATAACAGTCCCGCATGACGGGAACCTCGTGAAGGCCGAGAAAGATAAACAAATCAAGTATCTTGACTTGGCTCACGAGGTTGTCGACATGTGGGATGTGGACTCTGCGATCATTGTGCCGATAGTCGTATCAGCCAATGGCTTAATTGCCAAGAGCCTCGACCAACACCTAAGGAGGCTCTCGTTGGGCAGCTGGATTAAGGGCTTGATTCAGAAAGCTGTACTCCTGGACACGGCTCGCATCGTTAGGAGGTTCCTCTCTCTGGAGCCCTGACCGCCGGTAGCTTGGACCCTGTTCCCGATACCGGTGGGCTACTATTTTTTATATTTTTAAATGTTTTATATAATTTTTTAGTCTAATATTTAAAAATATAATTTATAAGTAAGAAAAATGAAATAAAGAGAATAAAATTCTACCAAATGAAACGTTATCATACAAAAATTTGCTAATCGTTAGTTGTCAAAGTGAAACATCGGCGAAACGTTGGTTGGCAAGTGATAATCTGCCAAACAATTTTCGGCGAAAAGGCAGGATACTATATTAATTGTATGCCTAAATATTATTATGCTAATAGCCATTAGGCTTACTAACGTTATGCTAATAGTCATTAGGCCTACTAACGTTATGCGAATCAAATTTATGCCAAAACAAATTAGTCTTTAAGATGATTATGCCAACATAAAATGTATGCCGAAGTAGAGTCTGGCAAACGAAAGTTGAACCTGAAAACATGCGCGAAATTTAAAAAAACAAGACTGTTTATCCCTGCACATAGTGCAAGAACACGTGTTCATAATTGAAACTTAATTTCATTTAAATAAAATAAAAATTCTAGTATCAACACGTCATATCGCACTATGTACAGGGATAAACAGTCTTGTTTTTTTAAATTTCGCGCGTGTTTTCGGGTTCAACTTTCGTTTGCCAGACTCTATTATTATGCCAAAACAAATTGTGCCAAAATCGTTATGCCGAAGTATATTAGGACAAAGAACATTATGCGAAAAGAAGGGATCCCGTGTAAGTCTTATGTGTAAGATGTCGATTACGAATATGAATATAGCCCCCGTGGCGTATTTGGAATCTATACCTTCACACAACGCTCTATAGTGTTGAGTTCAGGTATACAATAAAAATATATACGCCCGTGTTAGGGATTTGAAAATATACCCGCCCGCAACATTTTTCTGGGGTATACTTTCATGTAGGACACTCCATTTTGCTATACTGTAATGTATACCCGTTTCACTGTCTCTCCACTTTTAATTACGCTAATACAGAGACAGACAAAGGGACGTATAATTTTGTATGTTAGGATTGAGATAAAGTATACAAGATGAAATGAGGATAAAACAACGTTTATTAGAAAGGGAAATGTTTTTACTATAAAAATACAATTGGCATGAATTAGTCAAATTAAAGATAAGAATGTTTCGCGCGTTATGGACATTCATTTTAATATTCTGTCCTAAATCAAATCAAATTATTTATTTGCTGGAATGTAGGTATACAAATAAGGTAGTGAAGAAATAAAGTTGAGCCATACATTCTGCCCAAGATTCGACATGCAAAATTTAAATGCGTGAGTACGATCGATGCTATAACAAAAAATAAGATCACTAAACACAATTATCAGATAAAAATTAACAGTTCAATACAATTAAAATGAATTCATTCAAAATGCAATGAATAAATAAACCAAAATAACATCACCTAGACTTAGAATACCGAACAATTGCTTCGTTGCGGTCGGGTATATTTTAAAATACCTACGCGCAAAATCCTAAATCCGAAAGTATACCCAATGTCAACTCGACCAGTGACTTCACAAATGTTCGGTAAAGGTACGCTTTAATGAATTAATTCTCGATTTCTGGATTTGAAAACATACCCGACGACAACACGGTCTCTGACGTCATGAGCGTTGTGTCAAGGTATAGATTCCAAATACGCGCCCCCGTGTAGGTTTCATTTTACAGTCATTCTGAGGTGTTCTGATTTTTTTTCACCTTGTGGTCCGGTACCGGCACCGCTGCCCGGTGCGTCTACGGCGTGATGTACATGAAGCTTTAGAGTAAGTAGGTATAGGAAATACTCATTATAGAATTAGGTCTGCACACCTTTATTACACAGTAACCGCATTTTCAATACACAATGTTGGAAATAAATGACGGAATGTGTAGGAGATGGCAAAAGTTGTCTTTGAAGAATCAAAAGGGAAAGGTATACCTACCTAATAAAAAGGATACATGGCAGCACAGATTACTAATGTGTAGCAAGCACGGTAGTCAGACCAAATAAATAACCAAGACAGAGCGCTGTCAACATTAGCGTTATTGAGAATTCTGTGTTAGATACCAATCGATGCAATCGCATCACGGGTTTTGCATCCATTTTACACGGAAATTTCATGAAAATCATAGATAGAATTATGCAAACATACCATATAAATTACAGATAAAGGTAAGGACAACAACTGGCATTATCATAGGTACATATTACTATTAAATGTACCTACCCACTTGATATTGCGCGGTTCGAAGGGGGGGGGCTCAAGACATGACCCCCCCCAAAAACATTCAAGCTGTCGAGAGATTGAATGGTTTACGTGCTTTACTAACTAAAAACTGTAGGTATGTACTTGAGTCAGTTGAGCCACAGTGAGTGACCCCGATGGGCATATAAAAAATAGTTTTTAGAGTACTTATCAATTAGGTAACCATTTCCCTAAAAAAATATTCCTCGGCACCAATGGTGACCCCCCCAAATCTTGGGCTGCGACTGCGCCTGAATCATTTCCACAATGTAATTTATGTGCATGATAAAATAAAGAGAATATAAAATATAAAAATAAAGAGATACGTAATTAGTAAGTATTACCTGGTTGTATGCAACAAACGAGCCATATCCTGAGCCAAAATATGCGTAAATTATTTTTTCCATCCATTTGTGCCACTATGTTATTTAGCAAAAAATAATCCTTATGATGAAGCCTTTCGATCGGTATGATAAAGCTACAGCCGCTACAGGTGATTATTTTTGTCATGGGTTCGATTCCCGGTTCAACCATATAATTATTTAAATATCTATGAATGCAGTTTAAATTGTTTTTTAAATTCAAATAGTCTTCTTTCAGTAATATGTTCCATCTACAATATTCAAGGTACTTTCACTCCATGTGGCATAACTATCCGTGAGGCGCCCTGTATAATACTGAGTTGGAACTTGGAAGAGCTATTCAAACACACGCGGTACCCAGTATTTTAAAGTGCTCTGTGCGCGGTACACATCACTACATTTACAACTGACCCCATCACCCCACCGCCTCACTATGAACCGAACAACGCAGAAGGCAGAAGGTGTAATTTTTTTAGAAACATAAATATTATTAGGCGGTATAGTTTGATTTTATCGAAATTTTCGAACGAATAAAATCAACATCACATCACAGCTTTATGGTTATAGGCGAAGTGCGAACTGTCAAATTTTGAATTTAAAATAAAATCCTCACAAACGGGAGCCAAATTAACAATAATTTTGTCTTTTATACCTTTTTATAACTTAATTGTGGAACAGAACGGTATGATTCAATTTATTAGTGCCGGTGAAGTTTAATATTTACACGTACTAAGTGCTATTCGTCGAAGTCACTTGGACAAAACATACACGATGGAAGAACCAATTCTTCGCTATGAGAAAATTGACTTTCTTGGAGAGGGGCAGGTAATTTTCTTTATAATAATATACCTACCAAAGAGTAAACAACTATTATTTATCATTTAAAAAATAAAACTTTTAATTATAACCTCTAAAAAATTGTTTTTAGTTTGCAACAGTATACAAAGCCAGAGACGTGAAAACAGATAAAATAGTTGCTGTAAAGAAGATCAAAATAGGCTCCCGTCTCGAGGCACAGGATGGCATCAATCGGACTGCTCTGAGAGAAATAAAGCTGTTGCAAGAGTTACAGCATATCAATCTCATTGGATTATTAGGTGTTTTTTTCTATAATTTTTTTTTACAAATCAACCCATAATGTCTTGCTGTTATACACTGACCTCTCAAATATATTTATGATAAGCATATTTCCTGGATTGTAAAAACAAATCCCTTACCTGAAACATATTTACAATATTATTCTCTTTTCAGATGTATTTGGACAGAAATCAAATGTATCATTAGTGTTTGACTTTATGGACACTGACTTAGAAATAATTGTTAAGGACAATAATATTGTACTCACTCCAGCTAATGTTAAGTCTTACATGATTATGACTTTAAAAGGTAAGCTATTATTTAATTTTCATCATCCACCATTGGTACGGGTTGTCAGATGCCCTAAAATCTGATAACCAGTCTTACTATCATGTTACCCAGTAATTGGGTTGTGGAGACAAGAAAAAAAATACTGCTGCATCCTGTCACACTGGTAAAAGTCAAAGTTAAATAATTTATTTCAAGTAGGCACATTAAAGACACTTTTGAACGCCAAAAACTGATTCTAGTTGCCCCTTCCTAAAGGTAGTTTTCGTATGGAGAAGAATGGGCAAGAAACTCTACCGTTACTGTTTTAAAAATGTTTTACAATTTTTTGTATACTTCTATTATATAATTGGAGACCAATCCCAACATAATTGGGAAAAGGCTTGGCAGATGATGATCTTTCCATCACTCAATAATGGTTGACTGGCAGAGAATGCCTATATGGCAACCTCTGTTTTTGGCATAAAGTTTAAAAAATAAGTATTGGACTGCAACGCCAAAGCAACTTTCATGCATTATGGTTATCCAAATTTAAAAAAAATACACTTTGGTTTAGAATCTGTACTTTTTGGACATGCAAATGCAAAGATACAAAATATAGTCTCCAAAGTTCAACTCTTCTTATTGTTAATGCTCGGATTGCTCAGAAGAAAAAGCGTCAACAAACTACCTAGCAAAACATATGATTTCTGAGGTAATTCAAGTTGTTGCATTACCTAAAGAATCTGAACTAAAATTAAACTATACTGCAATAATGTTTATGAAGCTGTCTTATTTTGCAGGTTTAGAATACTTACATCAAAATTGGATATTGCACAGAGATTTGAAACCAAACAACTTACTTATAAACCGGGAGGGTATTCTCAAGATTGGTGACTTTGGTCTTGCAAAGGCTTTTGGGTCTCCAACCAGAATTAACACACATCAAGTAGTAACCAGATGGTATAGGTAATGAATAACAATTTCCTGTATGATTTATTTATTTATTGCCTTTATTCAGAGTTACAGTTGTATTACAAAAACATTTTATCTCAGTTCTGAGTCTTTGTGTACCCTTTTCCCCAATTCTACCTGTTCCTTGCCTATCTAGTCAATGTCTTTCCCGCCATCCTCACCAAGTCATCTTGCCATGTTTTCAAAGGTTTCCCTTTCTTTCTCTCCCCTTTTAGGATACCAAAGAGGTACTTTTTTGTTCCATTTCTCTTCTCCCCCTGACATTGTGGCCAGTGTGGAATTTGGTGCAGAAATCTATTGGATGAAGTCAAATCTAATGTTCTAGGCAATATTCTATATCAGGCAAAGAACAGGGTGTTATGACGGAGCCTGGGAGAGGCCTATATCGAGCAGTGGACTGCTATAGGCCGAGTTGATTGATTGATTCTGTCTCAAAACTGCGAATATTATTTTTGGCTTTATATTTTAAACATCTCCTCTTTACTGTAAATCTGTACACTGTTTGTTGATAACATAATAAAAACGAACGAAACAAAGCAAAAGAAGTATGCAAGGATCCTAGCAGGTGGCTTTCTGTCATCATCATAATCAGCCTATAATGTTCCCACTGCTGGGACACAGGCCTCCTCTCTGTGAGAGGGAGTGGGCCGTAATCCACCACGCGGGCCCAGTGCGGGTTGGTAGATGTCACATGTCTTCGAATTTTTGGTTCTAGGACATGCCGGTTTCCTCACGATGTTTTCCTTCACCGTTTTGAGAGCAGTGGCGATGAAAATAATTTACACAAAGTAAAGCGCCTCTCAGGGTTCGAACCTACGACCTACAACTCGTAAGTCGTGGCCGTTACCACTGGGCCACCACTGCTCGCACTTCGGCTTCGGCTTTCTGTACTTTCTGCCAATCCCCATGAGAAAAAGTTTTAGTTAAAGCGTTAGTTTATGTATGTTATCATCATCATCATTTCAGCCGAAAGACGTCCATTACTTGACATAGGCCTCCCCCAAGCACCGCCACCCTGCTTCCCGCATCCAGCTGGTTCCTGCGGCCTTCACAAGGTCATCGGTCCACCTTGTGGGAAGCCTTCCAACGCTACGTCTTCAAGTACGCTGGTCGCCACTCTAGAACCTTTGGGCCCCATCCCATTCCATTTATGTATGTATGTATGTGATAAAATATATATTCATCTCTTTTCAGGTCACCAGAACTGTTATTTGGAGCAAGACAATATGGTACAGGTGTTGACATGTGGGCAATAGGCTGTATATTAGCTGAACTACTACTGAGAGTACCTTTCTTACCTGGAGAATCAGACCTAGATCAACTGTCGCGGATCTTCCAAGTGTTTGGCACGCCAAATGAAGAAACTTGGCCTGTGAGTATTTATTTATTTTTAAGCTTATTGCTACCGCAATAATTTCTCACTGTCTGCTATACATACAGCCTACACTCGCATAACAAATAGATTAGGGAAATTTCATAAGTATAGTGGGCATTTCCATAAGTAGTCAGAAAACAAAAACTCAAATTGTTTAACCTTTTCTTTCCGCGACTGTTCACCTTAAGAATAATCATTTATCTGTATAGAAACCATTTCGAACTTCTAATTATGATTTATATCTAAAATGAATTCTGAATATCACTTTATCACTACTTTTTTATTTACAGGGAATGAAAAACTTGACAGACTATGTGCAGTTCAAGGTATTTCCTCCGCAGCAGCTGCGTCACATATTCAGTGCCGCGTCAGACGATCTGATCCAGCTGATGGAGCGCCTGCTGGCTCTGTACCCTCCCAGTCGGCGTGACTGCACGCAGGCGTTGCAGATGTCATACTTTAGGTATAATGAAATATTATCAATAGTGTATGTATGTTAAACCTATAGAAAATGTATGGGGACCAGTCGTGACGCGGCAGCACTGCCGCGTGCAGCGGGGATAGGAATCATACCTTTAACCACAGGGCCATCATCATTTTTGTAATAAGTCGATTTTTATAGGTATCTTACTTCACTTTTTACTGAAAATAATCCTTTGTTTCAGCAACAAACCAGCTCCTTCGGTAGGATCCAAGCTACCCATGCCTACGAATATTACCAATCGAATAGAGACTGATAAACCATCACTGAAAAGAAAGCTTCTGGAAAACATTGATGGTGGCTCCTTAGCAAAGAGACTACAGTTTTGACTAACAAACAATTTAAGACATTCTTAGTACTGCTGGATTTAGTACAATGAAAAGAAAGTGCAATTTACTTATGCTATATGATTGTTGATATTAATGACATTGACTTTGGGGAAAAGAATAGATGAAGAAAGACGTGTGGCACATGTAATTATATATAGGGGTAAACTTCGTGCAATGATACGAAGGTGGCTAAATATAATTCCACATTCTATATAATATACGCGAAGTAATATATTTAAAGCATCTCAGATGATTGTTGATTATGTAAGTGAACCAAATTTAATAAAAAAAGACGGTTGCTACAGTTATTTACGCAAATTAAAATTAACTCCTGATGTGAATAAGAAAAATTTGCAAATTATTTTTCCGTGATTACTTAAGATTTTTCAGATAATTGAAAAACACAGACTTAACTGATTCAACCAATTGACAGAACTGAACTGAGCAAAGACTTGCTGATATAATTAAACTTTTTATTGATAAGAGAAAATATAGATTTGATATTAAAATATAGTTTTATTCCATAAAAACAATGATAGCCGTAAAAATAATAATACAGTTTATAGTAAAAATAATCTTTCAGTTATTGCTTATTTGTCTATGCACTAGAATTTACAGAACATTGACAAAATTACTCTAATATTATTAAGGATTATTGGTAATGTTAATATTATCATGATTACAATGAACACGTTAAGCAATTACAATATAAAAATACTTCTTATTTGTAACTGGAATATATTGCAAGCTATAATTGTTTTCAGTTGTAGCAAACAATAATCATCACACAGTTACGACTATATTTGGTTTACAAACACTCGCTCGAACAAGTGAAGTATTGTAATTGGACAGTCTCATGAACACAACGAACACACTGGAACGTCGCAAATTGTCGTATGAAACACACACCCACGCCCCAAGCTTACTTGGGCCGGGGAATCGAAACTAATCTGGAAAAAAGAAAACACTATTAGCTGTATCACATAGCCGATTTTATAGCAAAGCGAACGGTCAACTCTCGGTACGTGCTCGCCGCGTGTTCGTCACCGAGAACAAGTGAATGTACGGGAGCGAGACGACCGAATGTACAGTCAGCGTAAATAATTCTTTAGCAGATTGATATGAATTTCTGCTTGTCAAAAATTGAGAAAATTCAATGAATACAAGAATAGGAGCATAATACAAACGAGTTCATTCTCCAAATGGTGTAGGCAGTGCGTACAATTTGAGCTTTGGTGGTGCGCTCTGGAATGGGTTGCAGGGGCGACGGCCGCTGCCAGATCACTACATCCCTGCACTGCACTTGAAATCCTACAAATAATAGAAATAGGCAGCTGATAGCCACAAACAACTTAATACCAACTCCATTCATAAACTTTGAAATATGAATTGTATATCGTATCACGTAAGTGACAATCAGTTATCGCCGACGCATTGCGGACCGAAAATTTTTACTGATACAAAGCTCACTTTTCAATGTTTTACGACTCGATAAGGTGTGTGACGGGCGTTACTTTCATTCGTTACGGTTAATTTGACTTTGTATACAACGTAACGACATCAATCGTCGGGCCAGTAGCCCGCCAGACACGACACCCGTCTGGTCGGAGGATCCTCCCTTTTCTATGGTGGATGAGTAAACTTTACCCCTGTTCCTCATACAACCCGTGCGCACTAACATGGCACCTGACTCGGAACTCAATACTCCCCCGCTACCCGCGCCGCGCCCCCGCCCCGCCGTCGCCGTGCGGGGAAGCGGGGGGCGCGACACCCATGTCATTGAGCCAGGTGCCATGTTAATGCGCACGGGTTGTAAATCTATACACCCTTAATTCTGAGGTAGAGTAGGCAGACTTTGTAAAACATTTGCGGCGCGTGCCTCACGCTGTCTGTGTGATCGCGTTATATAAATTAGTTAGCGAAACTCCGCAGGCGTGATGGGAAATGATATCTAAACATGACAAAATAAAAAAATTGATGATCTTTTTGGGGTCCATGACCGCTAGCATTGTTCTTACTTAAGTGTTAGGGCCGGCGCCTACTGGCGGCTCGCCACGGCAAGGGATTTTTATGCGACGAATAGAAATGTAACTTAATAGTATGACAATAAAATTGAAATTTCAATGGCAACGATGCAGCGGTATCCTCAGAAATGCTGCGAAGTCCTAGGCATCACCATTGAAATTACAACTTTATTTCCATACAATTAGGTTATATTTTTATTCTTCGCCTAAAAATACCTTGCCATGCCGTGCCGCCAATGGGCGCCGGGCCTATGTCGATAAAATCTGGTTTATCTTCTTGAGATATCGATACCCATCGACGTCTGTGAAGATTGCACTTACAAACTAATTTTTAAGCTGATATTTTAAGTGACTGCAATACCGGCCGGTTGATGACCCCATAAAAAAACATCATCAAATTAATTTCTTTTTATCATGTTTAGATATCGATACCGCGGCAGCGACCGGCTAGCGCTTCTTCCAAGTTGGTCGCAGTTACTATGCAGTTTTTACTACACCTTAAGCCTTAAACCATGGATACCCTACATTAATGATACGGCCAAACGTCGACTGACATTATCATTAAACGTTGACTTTTAAACGATATGGTCAATTTTAACTGGCCATTTCATAAAACACAACCATTTCATGAAATGGTCGAACACTTCATGAAATTATCAATTCTAAGATCTGACTATGAAATGCACACTGTGAGCATTCGTCGCTGATTCGAATTTGATTGGCATGCGGCGATTTGCTGAGCCCTTCGCTTGGCAAGGCCTCGCGCTGTCTGTACGCGGCTCAACGTTAAGCCGCGTACGGAGAGCGCGAATTATTAAGTATTCTAAATTCCACTCACCACTGTCCGAGTTATCCCCTTGGGCGTTAGGCCTGTGTGCGACTATTTTGCTCTTCATATAGGTGGTCTGTACACAAAAATTTTATCGGTCCCTTCTTTTTCTTACAACTAATTTTTGTCTATTATATAGCTTAATTTTCATGCAGCATAAACATTCACACTTTCTGTAGGCAAACACAACATTTTAGAATAATGACGACAATTTTTAGAGGATGTTCGCAATGTTCAAAGTGCCAATTCATAGATGAATATTTTATAAAAACATTGTGTTGGCCAACGAAAGTAAGAAAGAGAGTATAAGCGAAATCAAATGAAGTGGCCTGAGAACATTGTCTTAGTATGGTTCACAATTACCTTGGGGGAGTTAGAGACCACTGATAGTCGTCCGTAGACGCCATATTTGCGTTCGTCTTCGGGCCTTAGTGTTCCCATTTTTTTCATTACTAAATAGATCTGCAGGTAACAAAAATGTTTTAGAATTTAGTCGTTTTACATTAATAGCGAATTATCATAGGTAAAACCTCGAATTCATGGAAAGCAAAAGTTGTAGAACATTATTCACAACATGTTTTTTTTTGTGTTGTGGAAACATGTATCTGGCAACATTTCACGAGTTTGAGTGTGAAACGTGTTGCCATGCTGCAGCGATGTTCTATGTTACGCAACTTTTGTTATACGGGACTTGATTGAGATAAAAAGTGTGTGGGTGTAACCTGTTCTAGCATGCCGTAACTCCTTATTAGGAAGTCCCTCTGCGCCAACAAGTTGACTCTCTCGCGTTCCTCTTTCTCCACGATAGGATCAGGCTCGAATGAACACAGCACGTATGCAGGCTTGCACTCGGTCACCTAGTTCGCAAAAATATACAAGGTGTAAAAAGACCCATCACGAAGCCACACGAAGCCGTCATCTACGCCTTTGTGCAAAAAGAATTGCTGTAAAACGACTTTTTATTTTTAGTGCAAAAATTCGCTGTTTACTGTTTTGCGTAATTTAGCGCTCGCAAAACATTGTGTTTATAGGTGCATGCAACGGTATCGGTACAGGGATCGTACGAGTATTTTAAGTTAAGTTATACTTAACATAAACGTACACTCACGAGCATAAATATCGAATCATGAAATCATATATTATTGCCGAGCTGTCCATAGTAAATATGTAATCATATCATCATTCATCCAAAAGACTTCCACAGCTGGCCTCCCTAAATCCGATTTCTGCTACCTTCACCAGGTCGACAGCCCAGTCTTTACCAAGTTCGCTTAGAGCCTATTGCCTTACCATTTACAAAGCAAACAGGTGTCCCCTTTTCGTCTGTGATCCTATATGAGGCAAAAATTCTATTACTAACCGGTTGCAGTGAAAGCGACGGTTTGGCTGTCAGCTTCTTCTCTTTATCATCTTTGTTATCTTTGCGTTTCAGTTCTTTTTCCACTCGAGCTTTAGATTTGATCGTTTTCTCTGTAGCGACAGTGACGGCAGTGGCAGCAGTTGTCGTGGAACTTGCTTCTTCAATGGACTTCTTATCGCCTTCTTTAATAGCTTTGGGCTGCGATGGTTTCTTCAGAGCTTCCGCCTTGGCTTTCGTTTGCTGTGTTACAAAGAACAGCATGGACTTTTAAAGTTTATTTTAGGTATCATATAGAAAAACGTAATGCAAGTTCGTGTGAATGTAATTGGTAGGGTAGTACCTGAAACTCCTCCCGTTGCAAGCGTGTGCAGTCGCCGCGGGCGCGGGACGAGGCCGTGCCCGTGTACAGCGAGCCCGATGGCTGCTGGAAAAGCGACGCGTACTGTTCGCCGACGGGGTATACACGTCTGTTGATATTATAATACGAAAGTCTACCACGTTCTATTAGGGTCGGAACTTCAAGAATCATTTTAGGGCTGCGCTAGTAGTATCCCGGATTCACACTTTCCACTTTCTATAGCTCAGAAATATCCTTCATTAGAGCGAAGAAGCTACGGAATCGGCCCGCAAAGGCTGCTTTTCCACCAAAGACAATTAAGCGTTAGTATTGGTTCGTTTTACGCACATGCATCCTTGCGAATCTCTGGTGCAAAGGTAGCCAGATGATTGTAGTAGAGAGCGGGCGTTTGCAAGCTATCTTTGCTGCTCTAGTGAATATTTAATGAGCGACAGAAGCAAGAGGGAAAAAGCAAATCTGGTCGATCTGACAGAGTCCCTGTGTGTTACAAAAAAACTTGTCCTTCACTTTCATGACAATATGTGTCTATGTGTAGTGTAGTGAGTGAATATCAAGTCAATTTTTAAGGACTTTAAACAAAAATGCACGGTGGCTCAATTTAGGGAGTCCGGGAATGTATTATGAAATCTGAAACGATAGGAATGATAGTCCCAAAAAAAAATGAAACTACATAATTTATAAAAAGATGTTACATGTGTATTTAAATTAAGGTTACTTAAACTTAAAAAAGATTCCTTTTTTTATTACGTTGATAACATGGTATGTACCTAAAACTTCCCAAATGCGTTTCCTCCCACTGTATTTGCGTTTGCCAGGGACTTTTTTCTGGTTCCTTCTCTTCCGTGGGTGTGAATTCTGCAAACCTGCAATATTTATATATGACTATTGAAGTAATGTGTCGTTTTTAAGGGAAAACGTGTAAGGTTACGCGAAAACTTGAATACCCGACAACTTGAGTACACTCATACAACCCCGAGTACAGTCTTTTTCTTTACATCTGACAGTAGCAACCTTATCGTAACGAAAATAAGGTTAACTGTGATTGAACAGTGAAGCAAAGCGGAAGTGAAACTTATTGTGAAAGGACTGTACTTAGTCATGATTTCGAAAGCCGCTACGTGTGAAGCTACGGCGTAGCTAACGTTGTGCTACAGCGTAGCTCGCGTTGTGCTACGATCGTCTGCTCTTCATGTTTCCGAGTAGTACTTATATTATACTAACTTATTGGTTTGTAGGAGACGGTCTCGTATCCTCTTGCGGTCTTCCTCGAGCACTCGTCTCTTGTCGCATTGCCATATATTGAGCATTGTGAAGGTGTCAGTCAACAGCCCTTCCTTCACCTCACGGTCCAACTGCGTATCCGTGTGAAAACTCGGCGAATGATTCACCTAAAGGCAACAAGAAAAATCGATTACTACTTTAACTATCGTAGTTTTGATCAATTTGATGCGAAGCGATTTTTTTATCTATATTCATGATTGTATTTTTAAGTGTGAGGATTTAATTTGGGGTAGAAAGTTCACATCGTTGTTGATGTTGGGGTGACACTGAATGAAGCATGGCGCAATCTATAAGTCCATCGCCTACAAGATTGACTAATATTTTAATTCCTATTGACCGTAGGTTAGGGTTAGCCATCGAGATTTGAATTAGGTATGTAATAAGTGCTTACTTCCAATATATAGGGATGTAGCTTATGATCTAGAAGAATATCGAAGCCCAGTATTTCAAAACAGGCGTGTACCTGCAAAATAGCAACATAGTGATTACAATTACAAATAATTAATTGACTAAAAATATATGTAGGTAAAAAATAAATACCTATGCTAATATATATTATGAAGCGTATCAAGTATGAGGTTTAAAATGAAGAAACTCAGGAACTGTTTGCTATTAAAGCCTTGAAAGCCAGGCTGATGACCAAACTCCTGTTTTATCAAGGGCTTGAACGATATGAAATAGAGAATTTGAATTGCTAGCTGTTAAAGTTTGGCATAGCATATTATGCCTTACAATAAAACTGATGCTTTAGCAACTTAAAACTTTGCTGTTCAGCAAAATGAGAAAGAACATTAGAACAGTTTCATATGAATTATACTTTTTATTTATTATAGGGTATGCTTTAAACTATGTGTCTAAAATGTATCTTACGTCCAGAGCTAATAAGTAAATAGATACTAAATATGCGACACCGAGATCTAGTAGAGGCTAGTTTGGGCTAATTCTACTAATACTCGAAGTAGGTGGGCCGCCATCCCTACAGATAGTGCCAGACACGAAGACGCGCCCCACTCCGCTTTAACTGTTCTGTAAGCTGTACTTTAGTACGGAGCGGAGCGGAGTGGGGCGCCTCTTCATGGACGGCACTACCTATACAGGGTTATGCTTGATTTTTCCTAGTTTTGCGGGTATGTCTAGGTACTTTTATATTTTTTCGACAGTATAAGTTACGCTAATACAACTTCAAGCGTAGGGCATTAAAAATCTACAGATAACAGACCTATACTATAAATATTGCTTACTCAACTGTTATCAATACTCTCAATAAATATTCATACTCAAATACAATGCCATCTGAAGCTCAAACAAATATAAAACTCAAAAGAACCATGTCATGCGAGGGGAAACACGCATGGTAACTGTGCTTGAGTATCGGCCACGCCGATATTATCGTCTTCACTATCACTTGGTCTATGGAGTGCCACAGTCTGTCCAAGTCCACGCCTTGCGAAAGCAGGATCTTGTTCAAAGTCGATATCTTGCTGATGCATGGAAATTCATCGTGACTTTAGATTCGATTAGGTGGGTAAGTGTTAATTAGGCTACGTTTTTGCCAGTCAGACACTGGTATGAGGATAAAACTTCCTTTCAATGAACCGGAGGGCCGAAACAGGGTCAGAAAGTACGTGTTTGAGTTTCGTAAAACAATTGTAGAAATCGAAACTCGTGTCTTGTAAAGGACTTTTCAAATATTCAAGTTTAATCAAAATCAAAACAAACTAGGTATATGGATATCGTCAAGTATCACGGGCATAGAGAAGAAGTTTAACTTATTTTCAAAGTACTTTTACCAGGCATTTCATAAAATCACGTTCTAAAATCATTCAGCTACGTACGTTATAAAATTATTATTAAAAACTAAATCTCACCGTTTGCTGCCCGCTTCAGAATCATACACGTAAGTGCGGCTATGTTTGTTCAGTGCGTAGTTAGTTAGGTGCATGAACACGTTAGTCGTGTTGTTCACATTAGGATCCGCGTATCGACTCGTTGCAAACCTTGAGCGGAATTTAATAAAAGTAAGAAACATAAAAGCGATTTCATTTTAAAAAGGTAACTAGCTTGTTATAAATTATTAGGTTCAACTCATTAACTCATTACAGAAAACTTTAAGTCAAGGAAGTCATTTGATCATATTCTTTGATTTAGATTAAGCATTTTATTTGGTTGCACATATAATGCTTGAATATTGGGTTACAGAAATTGCCTAAAAAATACTTCAAAGCTATTTAGAAAACAGAAAACAATTAGTTGAAATCTCCAGAATAAAAATAAAATACTGAATGTAAACAGAATATCAAATCTTCTTTTACTGTAAAACTGGGGTTCGTCAGGGTAGCACACTTGGTCCTCTATTATTTCTATTACAAATTTATGACTTTTGAATCCGTATCTAATGTAGGTACCTAATTTTTTCTAAATTATTTATTTGGGAGCTGCACATACCTTACAAGACCTTCATTATAGACAAAAATTCGGAGAGGATCGCACGACGTTATAAGAGTGTATACTCTAATGTCAAACTTATACCCGTCCACCAAGTATGGCTTTGAAAGATACACCTGAAATTATATTCGGTACTTTCGTTATTATGGAATTTTAATAATAATTCTCATGACACAATCTTGTTGATACTGCGATTATAGGTTTAGTGGGAAACAAAACAATACCATATAAGAAGCTACTCTACTAATTTATATTATTTGATTGAACAATAGGTAAGCGTTGTTTAAAGTTACCTGACAAATAAGTTTGTCTGTAGGTTTGATTTCTTTGAGCGACTTCGTCAGATATATACCGCGCCCTTGACTGCCACATTCCGGTTTTATAATAAACGTCTTATTTTTACGTGATTTACTGTAGTTTAATGCTTCACCGAAACTGAAAAAACATTTTTGTTAAACACAAGAGATACTTCAAACGGTTTCCTAAAATTTTATATAAGCAGTTAAATTAAATATTATGACATTCTTACTCTGCAGGCAAGCACCAAGTTTTTGGGAAAAAGTTGTATTCCTTTGGATATATTTTCTGCATTCTGTTCAAATTACGTGCTAGCAAGTCTTTTCTGAAAATACCATGACATATAAAATCAAGAAATGCTATTGATTTAATATAAACACTGGACATTATTATCTTCACCTGCAGATTTCTAGCATGCCAGGGAAATGGTTGATGCGCTGAAACCGCTTCATCTCTTTCGCTCTTTCGACAGAGACACTCATGTCAGTCCAGTAGAAGTTCCAAGCATCTTCTTCAGACACTTCTCGCATTCCAAAGGCACTGGCAACTTTCCGTATTGACTCATATCGACAGTTCGTTAGACATATTGATATTTGGGATCTGCTACGGCAAAAATAAACTAGTAATAAATCATTGTCATACCAAATTTGTTTCAGTTTGAAATAGCCTTATTGAAGTCCCTATAGGATGAGGAGAGGAGTGTTTGCATGTGGACATAATGTATTGACTCCTTACACATATTGGCTACAGGCATAAAATGACACTCTGGATTGTGTAAATAGAAAATAAAGTGTTATAGGTAGACCTTAAATACGTACCTCCTTCTTTTTTTTTTCTTGCGTG
Source organism: Lithophane socia (assembly GCA_947522985.1). Classification (NCBI taxonomy): domain Eukaryota; kingdom Metazoa; phylum Arthropoda; class Insecta; order Lepidoptera; family Noctuidae; genus Lithophane; species Lithophane socia. Next base: position 9,388,725 of record OX383267.1, read on the forward strand.
TTGCTTCTATAGGTATAATGGGTGCAGTTTGTGAAGTTGGTTGAGACGTGTCATCTTCACCGCCAAACTTGGTGTCATAGCTACGCATTAGCATCGAAGCTATGGTCTCAGCTTGTTCCTTTTCCTCTTTGGCTTGCTGATCAGTTACTGCTTTCCCATCTTTAGGAAAAGAACACTTTATAATAAAATTATCTGTAATCCTTCATCAAAACAAAAACAAAAAATAATATACAACTAATCATAATCTATTTGGTAAATTGGCAGGTATGCAATATCAGAAATGGGTTTGAATGCTAGCTATATCGCAAGCGATCTGCTGCTTGTTACTATCTAATAAAGCTAAGTTTGACTCCTCACCCTGTACTTTATCACTTTTTCTTTTATTTGCCACTGCTTGTGTTTGTTTCGGGCTGTGTTGTGATTGCTGATCCTCGTCACGCAAGAAAGTGTCTTGTAAGTCCACCTAAAAACAACCAATTTCTAATACTTCAAGCACACCAATGTAAAGAGGACCTTAATGTTGAGAGTGTGTACATCATCTATATACATGGTGGCCGGTGAACCGAGATCCATAACTAAATTTTAGAAGCCTCGAGTCGCTCCAAACGCTTGCTGAAACACCCACATTTATAGTTTAGGAGCTTGACAGTTTCAAATATTTTTAGGAAAATTCTCACTTGACTTTTTTTATTTTTCTCTTTCTAAGTCGCAGTTCCTTGTAAATTTTATTTTAAATTCTTAATTTTATGGTCTATGATCGTTATAAATTATTATCTGTCTAAGCATCATCCAGTGACTAAAACTTTGCTCAAAGGGAAAGTTTTTTTCAGTCTTTAAAAAAAGCAGTGTGGCAATGACCCCAAATTAGTTTTAAAACATTCTATGGACCTTCGGCTTTCCAAAGCAATACAAATAATGCGTACTGAAAATCTAGAAGAAATCATTTTGAGCAAAAATGAGTTTATAGTTAATTTTTGAGATAATCAAATGGCTTGATTAACTCAAAAATTGGTATAAATCATTAAGTCAATTAATGGAAACTTCCCAAGCGATTTGTCGATTAACTTCAAAATTTATATACTTAAATATAAAGTCAAATAATGGAAACATAATGAAATGATTTTAATTAAACATATCAACAACAATTAAAAAAAAAATGCGAAAAAACAATTTGCAAGACAAATCACATTCCTGAAACTTGAAAGTTGGCACAAAACTTAATTAAGTAAATAATAAAGACCGTAGGATCCACAGAATTTGTAAAAATCTAGCATTTAAGGTATACAAGCATTAAGGCCTACAGACGGAATTAGTCCACACTAGGTCAAGACAGAGGAGTGACAAAGAGAAAGGAAGGCATTTACCCGGCAGTGGGACAACATGGGCTAACCATAATAATAAGGTTCCCATTCGGTACTAGTTTTTAAATATTGTGTTTTCTGAACCAAGTTTTCATTATTATTTCCCAAATTATAAGAGATGGAGGGGGTGCTGGAGTTCTGAGGGTATAAAATCCGCGCGGACGAAGTCGCAGCCGAAGTTCTAGTGTTTACATACAAGTAGGCGAGCATCTAGATTTACCAAATAATCACAATTCATACCTCCATTTGCTGCAATGAATTAATATTATTGACAAACGGCCTAAACGCTCGTGTTAGGCATTCTACGGTATGCAATAATATCGCTCAGTGCATATGAAATAAGTCACCTAACAACGAAGACCTAAAACAAGAATAAAAAACCGCTGAAACAGTAATTGATTGGTTAGACGTTCATGTCATCGCTACATGTATAACTTTCCTCTTACCAAACTTGGTTTATGTACCTAGTAATTTCATTAAAATTTTGCGAGAGACATTATTGGAAACTGTTTTTTGTTTTTGTTTCATGTCAGCTGTCAAGTCAAATAAACCGAAACTTTGTTTCCGTTTCAGCCATAGACATACGAAAGTTTCAGCTGATTTCAGATAAAAACTTTTCCGGAAAATCCCGAAACGGATATGACGTAAGATTTTCGAAGTGATCGGATAGTTCACAGAACTCTCCTTAAATACATTCAATAGTCTATGGTATTAACCACAAAGTACAATAAATAGAATCTATAGCTTGCTCTCTACCCTATTTTTGTCTTTGATATACCAAAGACTAAAATAAATTTATATTTGTTTGGCAACACTTACCTTTTTTTTAGCATGTTCATTGAGCCCGGTCCATCCAGCAATAGAATTTCATAGAGAACTCGATTAGTGACAAACTTCGCATGTGTTACGTGGGAATCAAATTAAACTCTATTTTTTACTCAATAAAACTTAAATGTGCTTGTGATTTAGGCTTTCGAAGTTCTAACAAATTACCAAAGTGGGCCGTACCTTCGGCCGTCAACTTACACAAATCGTCAAATTCTACATTCTTGTACAAATTTCTGCTTTTCCGCCAAAGTACAGAGTCATTCTAGATTTGCCAAAATGGCAGAGGGACAGGACGAACCCAAAAAAATTACTATTACAGTGAAAACACCGAAAGAAAAACAGCAAGTGGAAGTTGAAGAGGATGCTGACGTTAAAAAAGTGAGTACGGCGCCGTCAGAAACTTTGCTCATGGCGTAATAACATAGTTATTGCACACGCAATCTCTGACGACATTTATTTAGTTAATCGGCAACGTAAAATATGAACTCATTATTTGATTTTAGCTCAAGGAAGTGTTGTCCCCTAAATTCAGTGCGGAACCGGAGCAGTTATGTCTCATATTTGCCGGAAAGATCTTGAATGATGCCGACTCCCTGAAACAGCACAACATCAAGGACGGGCTGACAGTCCATCTCGTGATAAAGACGCCTCCCAGGCCCGAGCCTGAGGGCGCAACACGACGCCCTCCAGGTACCGAATTGCTTACATCCTGTAATTACTGTGAAACATAGGTTTGCAGTGCACAAAGTGAAGAGAACTATTGGAATTTTGAAAAAATATGCACTAGGTGTCAAATTTTATTTCTGGGTTTGCATTTGATAAATGCTGTACATGCATGTACAGTACGAAACAACTTAGATGTAGCTTAAAGATGAAAAGTTGCTTTCATTCATTTCAATTTTATGAATTTATTTGGTTATATGACTTTACAAGTTATTGCGTTTGCATAAAGATCATTTTCACCTAAAGCAGTAATAAAGAATGGAGATTTTGAAGGCGCACTCAGTTCAGATGGCCATCGGTTTTACGAATTTTGCCGATGCTATATCTAAATGGTGTCATACTGTAATTGTTTAGTTAAAATGCACTAAAGTCACTTCAACGCAATGTAAAGGATCCATTGCTGATAGTAATAAGTATCTACTACATTGAATAATTTTTAAGTATATTATTGTAATTAGGTCATTGTCTAATTAATGTATTCAATGAACATTGAGTTTTGCAAGAGACTAGAACAATAGTGTACTAATTATTCAATCTATGAGTGATAATAAATAAATACAAAATTAAATTGGGTTATGATCGGTCTGCAACTAGTAATAATTCATTAATTCCTTAGAATGATGGACTTGTTAAGCCATGATTAAACTCAAAAATAAATTAGACATGTAATGAACACTGTAAATTGTCTTATAAATGAATAGCTTTTACCTGCGGCTTGGCCCGGGTCGAGTTCAGAAATTATCTTATGAGCATGTCCTATCGGGATAAAAGGTATCCTATGTTCTAGCCTAGGTCATGTCTACATGCCAAATGTCATTGAAAGCTGTTGAAAGTGTGAAAAGGTGACATACAGTATTACTTTCGCATTTTTAATAAAATAAGTATTGATACTGTGTAACTGACAATTCATATAAACACAAGGCCCATTCATGAACTTTATGCATAAAACATCTTGTTTGATAAAAAAAAGATAATTCCATGTTATCAAGTGTTTATGGAGGTCAATTTTTTTATTTACAAGGGTGAAAATGTTTCTAACAAGTGATTAAAATATTACCTACATAGAACATAGGCTTGGTCCATCTGTAAACCGAATGGATAGCAAAATTGGATTTAACCACTTACATTATCTAAAAGGGTTCAAGAGAAGAATATTGATATTGTGTACCTTAACCTGGGTCAAATAATTTTTTCTCTTGCTTTCTTTTTAATAAGAATCATTGTTTCTTCCAAGTTATTATGTGTTCATGCAATATATTCAAGCATGGTTGTATACTATCTTTGGCCTAGAGTGCTATCAATTCTAATCTGCTATGTAATTCTTATAAATCAATATACTAATTATTATTCTTAGATTTTTTCTATCAAGACAATAGATTCTCTTTTGAATTTTCAACAATTACACCTTCACAGAAATTACATTTGACATGTAATTTAAAGTTGTGAGTCTGAGTAATTCCAGTAAAGTCACCAAGAAACAATTTAATTTCAGTTGCCCTTTCATCATTGTCATACTAATTTCATCATTTATTTAAAGGCTGATGATAAATAGTGATCATATGTTATGAAAAGTTTATTGGCATGTATCCAGACTTAATTAGAGCGACCATAGAATTATAATATTGCTCAGCACTTATAGTAGAAAGAATAGGAAATTATGTTCACATTCAATAGTTATGGGAGAATGACTTTTTTAGAAAAGATTGTTATTGTAGATCCAATGCAATAAAACAGCACACCTGTAGTGACACAGGTGTAAAGTAGTTATTTTATCACTCCCATGTTATAAGAGGTAAAGAGGGGAGTATATTGCTATTAGCTAGTTAAAATAGTAAATGGTTTTAAAAGTAGTAAACAAACTAATCAATAATTATTTCAGCTGATGTTGGTGCCACTCCATTTGGACTAAATTCACTGGGTGGATTAGCAGGCCTAGAAAGTTTGGGACTTGGTCAGAGTACCTTCATGGATTTGCAGGTGAAAATCTTTAAAAAATTTGTTATCAGATTTATTTATTTATTATTATTTATTTATTTATTTAAATCACAATTATAACACCTTAACAGAATCATCCAAAGCGATGTTATAAGTACACTGTTTACACAAATTAAAAAAAAACATCACTTGTAAGCAGAATTAAAAAGAATTGTATACCTACCAAGTCATATAACAATAATTTAAAAATTAATTATTAAAAATGCTTTCTTTTCTAGAGAAACATGAGACAAGATAAATTCTGGCCCCAGAAGACCATCATAATAATATTTATTCTGCTCCATAAACTGTTTCACATATTTGTCTTATGTGTGATTGAATGTGTGTTGATGTTTCAACATAATCTACACAGATTCCGTTTGAGTGAGAGCCTCCCCTTAGGTAATAGGTAATACGGCCTGGTGTCCGCAACTCGCACGTCAATGCGCGTATATTGCGTACTGGTGGGAATCGATTATTCGATCCACACCAGAGGGCCTAGACAAGTGACCATCGCTTCGAAAGCGTTTCCTATTATTAGAACTAACTTCAACAGAACATATTAAGCTTTTCGATAGCTAACGTCAGCCCTATACATTTTTGCCTTTTACATCATCGTTATTGCTGATAAAACGTCACTTTGTCTAGGGCCTCGGCTCCTCAAGGAGGGCCAGCAACGCCTTGTTGTTACTGACATTCTCACGCAGAGTCTCTGGGGGCTTCGCCTTACCATTACTCTCTATTCTGGGAAATCTACAATTTAAGGTGTTGTCTAGTTAATCTATGCTATTTGCTGTAGGCTCGAATGCAACAAGAGCTGCTAACCAACCCGGACATGCTGAGACAAGTGCTTGACAACCCGCTTGTGCAGCAGATGATGAACGACCCCGAGAACATGCGTACGCTCATCACATCCAACCCACAGATGCAGGATCTAATGGCGGTAAGTTTTATCTTTGTTCTTCGAATAGGGAATATGCATGTGATTCAAATATGGGTCAAATATTTTTTTCTATAAACTATGTTACTTCAGAATTAAGCCTCCATCAATATTTTTGAATAAAATTTCTTTTTGAGCGAGAAATTAATTTTTAAAAAGTCCCAAAAAACTGTGGGTAATTCAAATACTTGAAAAGGCTAAGAGCGGATGTGACGTAACAATCCGGGGTAACAATCAAAATGTCAATGTCAAGTCAATCAACAAGTGTCAAGTCAATGTCAAACGCTCATAGAAAAAGGAGTGTTTGACGTTGACTTGACAGTTGCTTGTCTGTTTTCAAGAACTGTGACGTCACCACACCAAGCGCGCCAAATGGAGGGCGTTTAAATAGCCCGGATCGGTTGGATATTTTTAAACATTTTTTTAACTACTTTAAATTGCTTTTTTGCCGTCGAATTTTTTTTTACTATTATTTGACGATGTAAACTATCGAATAAAAATATTAAAAAAATACATGCATATTCCCTATTAAATGAAACATAATTATTTATTCTGTCTGTAGGATATTGTAATCACTTTCACACGAATTATATATAACACTCGTCTGTCTGTATGTCCGACTGTCACACCCAATTTGCTCCGAATCTAAAGGACCGATTAAGTTGAAATTTTGTATAGATATCAATTTCTGTGTTCCCAAACATGGATGTGGGTGTTATGTATATGATTTTTTTTAATATAGGGGTCTCTTTTGGGAGAAAAACAAGAAAATCTTAAAAAATGGTTGGACATTAATACTGTGTGACATATGAAAGGACTTGCCTGGACTGTGACGGGTCTCAAGTATATTTTTTAAAATAATTTTAAAATAAATAGTTTTAAAGTTACTTAAGAAAATTGATGAAAATTGACTCAGCAGTCAGCAGTTTCGGAGATAAGGGGACCTTGGCACCGAAACTGACGAGTCAAAACAATTGAAAAAACTCCAGAAAATATTTCTGTGACAGGCGTATAAGAAGTCTATGCTTTTAAAATAACATGGTAAATTATATTGTGCATACAAACTTACATTTACTGTTGAAATGTATGGGAGAACATGTTTTTCAACTACAATGTTGAGTTTATTCTCCGGATAAATTCATCCCTACTACAGAATCCTTCATTGTGGTCCGACACGCATTTGGCTGTTTTTTTTTTTGTAATATTGCTAATCTTTTTACGTCTTACTTGTATTTCTAGTGTAATTCTAAGCGCGAGGACTTGTAATTGGCTTTCTGGTGAATATTGCTTCCTCATTTGTTGTGTTTTTGTTAGCTGTAAGTCCTCCATGTACTAAATAAATAAATAAATAAATAAAAGTAATCTGATTATAATAATTTAGTTAGAATCAATTCAGATATGAATCGTACCATATGTCAATATGGTTTTTTTATTTTTCATATCTGTAAACTAAATTAACTTGTGTGCCATCTTTGGCTTTTAGTAATTAATTTTGTTCTAAAATACAGCGAAATCCGGAGATAAGCCACATGTTGAACAATCCTGAGCTGTTGCGGCAGACTATGGAGCTGGCCCGCAACCCAGCTATGTTGCAGGAACTCATGCGCTCCCACGACCGCGCGCTATCCAACCTTGAGAGCATACCTGGTAAGTGAATCATGCCATAGTCGCGAGTTAAAAATAATGTCATCATCTGACTAAGCTTTTCCTTACGGGTCGGCTTCCAGTCTAAGCAGATGTTACTGAATGCCAGTATTTTACATGAAGCGACTGCCTATCTGTCCTCCAAAATGCAGTAACTTGGTAAAATGATCGCCCTTGGTAAGACTGGTTGTCAAATGTCGGAGTTTCGGGCAGAAGCCCGAGAAGACTACACGTACATAAATCTACGAAATACAGACGGTTTAAGGTGCTTTACGAGACACGCAGGGTTGTCGGTTTGAAGTGGATGGTCCACCATCCACTTCAAACCGACTTCAAGGCACAGCCGCGGCAAGTGTAGCCTAACTTTGATAGCTCTTCGTTAGGCCCTTTTGAAAATGCAGCAGGTCCAAAGAATATATCGAACGAGACTTGAAGTTCAAAAATATTCTTAGTTGAATAATATTAACTTGTTTGAACATGACGCCTTATGTAACAAGGTCTTATTTATACTATAGCCACATATATCCTGGGAATATAAGTCCTGTCGAGTGGCTATTATTATTTTTCTTTTTAATTACAATTTTATCAGGTTAAAACAATAATTGATGGAAAACGTGATAAGTGAGATATAAAGTTGAAAACTTCTTAATACAGATGAATGTGTTACTACCCGTCAATGATTGCGTAAGAATTTAACCTAAATGCTTTGGAAGGGACTATACAAACAATCAAGTATCTGCTGGTCATATTTGTCAAAAATCAAAAACTCTAATATTTAAAAGCCCTGTAAACGAATAGAGTGTGAAACCATAGACGAATAGAAAGCAACATGAGTAACCTGTGATATTTGATTTATTTCCTTTTCAGGTGGCTACAATGCTTTACAACGCATGTACAGAGACATTCAAGAGCCGATGTTGAATGTAGCCAGCAGTATGGCAGGCAACCCATTCTCTGGACTGGTGGACAACTCTGGTAAGGCAATATTCTGTTACTAGCTTCCGCCCGCGGCTTCGCCCGCGTGGTATGTCCATAAAAAGTAGCCTATGTCCTTTCTCAGGCTCTAGCCTATCTGTGTACCAAATTTCATTTAAATCGGTTCAGTAGTTTTGGCGTGAAAGCGCGACAGACAGACAGAGTTACTTTCGCATTTATAATATTAGTAAGGATTTCTATGTGTGGTTTAAAGGAAAAGAGGTATTTTGGTCCCTTCATGAATTCATTATGTTTTTCAGGCAAACGCCAAATACGTAAATAGAGATTGATACATTGAAAGTTGGCCTGCACAGTTAAAAGTAAAGCTATAGGAGGAGGGCCCTCCTATAGCTTTACTTTTAACTGTGCAGGCCAACTTTAGTGATCTAGTTGTGTCCGGCACCCTAATAGCGTAACACACTTTTAATCTCAATCTGAAGAAGGATATTGCTAATTCATTGCTTCTTATGTTTAAAAAAATTGTCCGTTCAACAACGTAAATAACACTACAACGTAAATTTTGTTGAACTGTCAAAATGAAAGCCATTGCTACTGTAAGTGTGTTACGCAGTTACCCCGCGGGTATTTAGAACTAAATTTGGTCAAGCGAATCATATTAGGGAACACGCTACGAGTTCCCAAACCTCGGTTGGTCCGATTAGTTCGTCCGTTTTGATCCTTATAAGAATTAGGATCGATTGGCATCAAAAAAGTTTTATAAGATATCATCAATTTATAAGATATCAAAAATACCAATAATTTGGTCATCCATGGGCATATGGTGATATAAGTGGGGTAAATGTTAGATGATAATCTGGCCAATCGACAGTTTCAAGGTTATCCATTATTTACGCCACACCCTGTATGTAATATACCATTAATTACTGAACATTTTGTTAATAAATCATAAGTTCTGAAAATTGGTGCTCATTTTTACCTGTAATGTCTATACATAGCATCAATATTCATAGCATCATCATACTATAAAACAGCTGCATTATTCTGCCAACTTTTTTGCTCCAGTAGACGGCACAAACCCGCAGCAAGGGGCCGAAAACCGGCAGCCATTACCGAACCCGTGGCAGCGCGGCGGCGGGGGCGGGGCGGGCGGGGGCGCGGGCGCAGGGGGCGCGGGGGGCGCGGCCGCGGGGCCCGGCCTCATCAACACGCCCGGCATGCAGTCGCTGCTGCAACAGATGTCGGAGAACCCGCGTCTTGTGCAGTCTATGCTGTCGGCGCCTTATACTAACACCATGCTACAGGCCTTGGCCGCTGATCCTGATATGGCGTCTCAGCTTATCAACCAGGTAAGCTCAGCTTATCAATTAGGTAAGTCACTGCATCGCCAACCCATCTTCAGCAAGTGTTATCAATGATCATGCCTTCTCTGTATGGGAAGAGGCATTTGTCCTGCAGTGGGACAATAAAAGACTGGTATTATCATATAACACTTGCTGCGCCCCGCGGTTTCACCCGCGTAAGTCTCGATCCCGTGGGAATATCGGGATAAAAAGTATCCTATGTGTTAATCCAGGTTATAAACTATATGTTTGCCAAATTTCATACAAATCCATTCAGTAATTTTTACATGAAAGAGTAACAAACATCCATCCATCCATACTTACAAACTTTCGCGTTTATAATATTAGTTAGATTAGATTACCTGTATTCCACGAAGGGATAGGCAGGTGCATTGTAATTACGCCACTTCACCAGTTATACAGGTGTACCACACCCTAAAATTTGACCACACTTTTCTGATACAGCCTGTATTTAAGTTTATGTAATGTAGCAAGCCCGTATGAAAAAGTGAAGAGAATTCATAGTTCATTGTTTATTATTGGTTCTTTTAAACGTGGGGGTTCAGTAAAGGTCATATTCCCATAATGTTGTGATTTACAAAATAATATGCTTCATTTTCGAAAGAAAGAATGCACTAATTAAAATCAATAAAATATGCATCAATATTATTGAGACGTCAATTTAAAGATTCGACTGTTGTCTATTAATTTGAAATTTCATCTAGAATCCGATGTTCGCGAACAACCCACAACTACAGGACCAGATGCGCACAATGATGCCGCAGATGTTGGCTCAGCTACAGAACCCCGAAATGCAGCAAATGATGTCAAACCCACAGGTCAGTTTTATATCAGTGCGATAGTGCGTAACTGCATATCAGGGTACCTTGCTTGTAAAAATATCAGTGGTAAAATAAAAATAATATTCGTAGCTACAGAAGTTTGCCATCAATCAACTTTGAAATTTCAGTTTTCGCAGATATGTATTATAGTTTTGTTCATAGTCTGTGTTCAAATCCAATCATCATTACTTAGCAAACAGCAAAAAAAGAACATTAAAGCGAAGAATGCAATATCTGTGTGATTCTTCAAGGTTTTAATCGTTTTAATAACCTGAGCAATAGTCGTGTGCTAAGGCCAGCACAATGTTAGTATTTATGATATCGTGTAGGCCCTGAACGCGCTGCTGCAGATTCAGCAAGGCTTGGAGCAACTGCGCAGCGCCGCGCCCACGCTGGTCGGCAACCTCGGCATGGGCGCCGCCGCCGCGCCCGCCGCACCGCCCGCGCCCGCCGCGCCGCCCGCCGCGCCCGCCGGCGCGCCGCCCCGTCAGCAACAGAACTCAGAGCTCTTCACGCAGGTAATGCAGATTATAAATTACGTTGATATCTTTTTTGATGTCCTGATAATACTGGTACTGATCTTTTCCTGTTATTTATTAACACAAGTTTGTTTTTAATAAATATATGTAATATATTGGGCCTGTGTCGCCTAAAATAAATGGATTATTATTAATACTTATTTTAATGGCATACGGTGACAGCTGGAAGTAACGTCAAAATCTCATGTCCGTGTGATTGCACCAATGTTCTTTACACTCAGAAAATACAGGATTTAAAATAATAATAATGGTGATTCTTATGACTAACTTATAGGGAAGGCCAGGACCTGGCAAAAAGTCTAGGTACATTTCAGATCTTTTACAGTGTTTCACAAAGTTACTTTTTAAGGTTACGCTAGTCAGTCATTCTTCTATACTAACGTCGTATGGAGTTTACTCCACTGTCAAGCAGATATCGTTTAATGTACACTCATTAAACGATATCTGCTTGTCTCGTCATAACTAACTCTGTAGAGAAACAGAATTAAAAAAAAGGGTTGAAAGTTATAACTATAAGCGTCAAAAGTTCCATATTCGAACACTAATTTTGTAATGTATGAAAATAGCAAAATTGTTACCGTACAGGGATATATATATATTTTTTAAATTCAAATACCTTTATTTTGACCTCCACGGCACCGGTTTTTACCGTACAGGGATATATATATTTTTTAAATTCAAATACCTTTATTTTACCTCCACGGCACCGGTTTGTAATCCCGGAGAACCAAAATATACGGTACAAGTACATCCCCAGTTATTTCCCGGTTAAATAAATACATTCACACACAAGTAGTTTTTTTTATAATATCTACACGCCTAAAGGTCTGTTCATGAAATTTTACGCGCCCGTTTATCTTCTCATACGATGTTAAGTGAAAAAGAATGCATATTACCCACGCCCACCAACGAGTTCGTGCTGTTGACTAGCGAAACCTTAAATCTCATTAACAAAACATCTAAAAGTGCCAACTATGCTTGCGCTGTGTTTATGTTTTAGGGCCAGGCAGTAGGCCCATAATTTCTAAGATATAAAAAAAATATTATTACAGTGTTATTTATGAAAGACATTAAAAAGTGGTTTCACCACAAGTTATGAGTAATTTGCTCTTAACTGCAGTGAAACCACTAACAAGGTAGACATAAAATACTTTGTCTATATGTGCCGGCTCCGTCGTAGTTGAACGCGCACCGCCCGCACGTCGATGTGGTACATAATACCTTTTATTTTTGAGTGAGTTGCTAGAACTGTATCGATTTCATTTGAAGGTTACACGAAAATATATCAACAGTCACATGTTGCAACTTCACTATTACTTAGTTTAAACAATTAAAATTCAGTTTCCTTCCATTTCGTTAATTGATTTCATTACTATTTGATTTGTCATCAATAGAGTTGTGCGTAGACTATACAATAGGTTATGTATTACTGCACTCAGCATTTAATCAGTCAGTATGCAGATACTTGAAGGTCATTATGTAGAAATTTGTAATGTAAATATGGTAATATATTTAGATAGTCGGTAATATTGACTGCACCATGTTAATTCCTATTATTTGGTACACAGTTCATGCAGCGGATGATGTCTGCTATGGCGAATAACCAGACGAATTCAACGCAGCCACCGGAACAACGCTACTCACAGCAACTTGAACAACTCACTGCTATGGGCTTTCTCAACCGGGATGCTAACTTGCAAGGTAGGCAGACACCAAAGAATTTTACTTTACGTCTCGATCGGTACTAACTATACAGAGTGGTTGTTTGATATATGGCCTACATTAATCATTGCTGCATAAAGGAAAACATTCTTAGAACTCCCTATCCAACTTTGAGTTATTTTTAGATGTCTTTAATGTCTCATCTCAGATTGCCACAATGTATAATTATAGGTCGACAATGAATTCATCGGCATAATTTAGGTGTAAAAGTACTCATAAAAATCTGACACTCACTCGAAATATCAAAAAAAAAATCAGGTGTTCCAAATAAAAATGCGATACTTACCCAAATAAATTCTAGTATCAATAACAGCGAAGCAATACTCGGTGATCATATTTTATGGTACTTATTTTCAGCACTGATCGCGACATTCGGCGACGTGAACGCGGCGGTGGAGAGGCTACTAGCCCTCGGCCAGTTGTCCATGAGCTAACACTCGCGCGCATAGAACTTAGACGTCCACTACTGCGGCTACGATTTGCTTACACCATACTGACACTACTGTAATTTTGTTACAAACAAACCGCGAACATGGGGTAGAAATTGTCGAATCAATTATAAAATTGAAGTTCGTTTTGTTCATGTATCACAGTTATTGTTCAACGCTTCGTCACTTGTGATCACGTGTGATTTGTTAGATGTCGTGATAATATATTTTTTTAAAGGGCTACAATTTGAGGCCCTTTAAAAAAAAAAGAAAAAATGAGAAAAGCAATATCAAAAAAATATTAAGAAATATTGATAAATTCAGATTTAACAGCAGTTTGGCCCTCCTATTTTACCTAATCATAGAGAGTGGAATGTTTTCTGATGAATCGATCGTAAAGCTCGAGTGACGATATCTGCTAAGTTAGTTTTGGACCGCGTACGTATGTAACAAGACTACAGTAAGATATTTATGTTGTTTACGGTTTCGGTATAAAAATTGTGTGAGCGATGTATTCAAATTACTAATTCTAAAATGGCAGGATTCGAAATACGTATGTTTTACAACTGATAATAAATATTGAAATTACACTTATACTTACCTTCATATTTATTGAAAAGTAATTTCAATAGTTATTAAATTGATAAGTTGATAACACTTGGTGAATAATGAAAGCATACAAACATTTTGAATAACGGCATTTTATAGAAACACTATCACTTATTTACTCTACAATGCAATGGTGTAAGTAAGGATGAGCTAGCGACAACGATTTCTAACACCCTTCAATTTTATGACCGTGTCTGTCGTTACGCACGTCTTAGTTTCCCTTTAAATAATTGTAATAATAAAAATTCATTCCTTCTTGTTTTTAGGCAATATGCAAAATTGTTGTTTATACTTTAAGTAATAAAAAACACTAGAATTCCTGATTAAAATCGTCAGATTTTTTTTATTGTACTACTGTATAGAAATATAAATGGTATTTCTATGATTTAATTTAATGTATTCTTGTTATACTCTATGTTATCGATGTGAACTCACTTGCGTAGAATTACGTAAATAATAGGTTTATGTAAATAGATTTGCTTTGAAAAAAAAAAAAGTGGAAGAAACGCACTTTCATGCAATAAACTTTATCATTTATGAGTAATGGAAATTAAATATTTTTTTGTATAATTTTAAAACTGTCTTCACTATTTTTACGTTAGTCACAATTCAAAGGGGTATATAAGGTTGACTGATTATTTTGCATTATGCCAGGTTAAACTGAATATTGGTTGAATATGGACAAAAATATATCAATATATAACAAAAGACAAAAATACATTGTTTTCTTTTTATGTATCTCAATTATATATTATGACGCTTATATATCGTCCGGTTTCGTTTTGTTTGTAGCCATGTAAAATACATTTTTATCTATTATTTTGTGGTGGTAAAAATACTTTTATAATTACTTTTCTTTTGTAGCCTATTGTAGTGGTTTTATAGGTAATTAAATTTAAGTTGTAAAAAGTATGAAAGAGTACTAATGCTGCTCAGTTTTGTAGGGGAATGTGTTAAAATTACACAGAAGTGTGGAATCACATATGTGAACTACAATTTCTTGTATAGAGAGGCATTCATCATAGGCGCACCTTTATTTATCATGAACATATCGTTTAAAATGTATGCATAGAGGAACGAAAAGCATTAATTAGCTTATTTTTCTGGATATAAAGAAAATTGAGCTGTGAATATAAATCGTTCAGTTTTTTGCTAGCTTTCATGCTTGTTGACACTATCGTTTCCAATTTCTTGCCAAACAACGCATTGATGCGTATGCGTCAGCTTTTGAACTTCATGTTTAAATCAATAAATTAAAAAAATAGGCGTGTGCTCTGTGGTGTGTTCTAGACTGCTAGAATTGTTTAAAATCGTATGAATCTGGGTGTAATAATATTATAACGTGACAGAATGCAATTATTATAAATAAACTTAAAAACCATCGTTTTATTTGCCCTTTTTTCTATTTTTGTGCATTACTTAGCTCAAGCATCTTTTTCCTTCGCATCCGTACCCGGACTCATAGTAAAGAAGGCGCACTTCACATTCTAGGAATGAAGCTACAAGTACGCAGTCGTCTTGTCGGGCCAATTCAGTGAGCGTAACGTAGTCAGAAGATATCGATAGAAAGAGGCAACTTCTAGGTGAACTGTAGGTAGGACTTTTTATTCAAATGATTTGCGGAATGAATCTTCTGTACTATTCTGTGCCCCGGATAATCGAAAAATATAAAAATTTCTTCCAAATCTGTTCAGCCGTGCCAAACATCAGGATCACAATATTATAGTGATTATTATAATAGCAATGTCTACGGTATGCAAAATGGTCTGCAATAATTACTTTCGAGTTTTGTGGGTTCGACTTCGACGAACCCAAGCAGGCGTCGCGCACAGCGTGTTTGTGGTTACCACAAATAACGCGCGCGTCGCTTCGTGAGATAAAAATACTGACACTGCAGGGCAAGGCCTGTCTACCTGTCTACTTTCTGAAGCTGTTGCTGTAAACATATTGCATTACTTCTCTTTGTTGCATACAAACACATTGCATGCGTTGCTGCTTGCTGCTAGCAACACAAATACACTCCCGGACTACTAAATCGAGCATTCGTGCATTTTTATGTATATAGGCCTAAAACACCAGAATAATAATAAGTCTGTTTTATATATTTTTTATTCTAATATATAAAAATATAATTTATATGTATGAAAAATGAAATAAAAGTCTGAGAAAAACTTTTTACTTCCAGTTTTGACGCTGATATAAGTACTAGCCTGGTGGTCGAGGCTAGTATGTCAGCTTCAAAATTGCCTGTAAAAACTTTTAATAAACCACTCTGGTAGGTATCCAAAGAATTCACGAATTTTAAAAAGAGAAGAAAATCTAAGTTTGGTCTCTCATGAAGAAGCAACAAGCCTTGATTAGAGCATTTATAACTCTTTAAATGTCAATAGTTATTTCGTTATTTGTTTTGCTTGTAGAAGAGTATCGAAATTGTGGTTCCTTATTTTTAATCCATTCTGACTTTCAAATTATGTTTAGGCACTTCTTCAGTCTGGGCTGCTTACTACTTACTTTTAATTCTTTCGCTGACTACAGCGAAACGTTATACGTTAATTGCACAACTTCTTGTAAGTCGTCCTACCATTCAAAAAAATTACGATCGGTACCTACCTGGAGGTTGGCGGCTTCGTTAGGAGAACTACGAAACCGGGTCACTACAGCTCGACAAGATTGGTTTATCTTTACCACCAGCCTGCGTAATCGTCTACTGACTAACCTCAGTAGAACAACTTCGATACTTTCATGGACTGTCTGTTTACGCTCAAACTGTTAGAAGGAGACTCGAAGAACGTGGCCTGAAGCCCTGAAACCTCATAAGTCAGCCGATGGTTCCTAACTGACACGAGCTCAAAGAGTGGCGCACCTACAGTTTACACGCGAACATTTGCATTGGACCTATGGTCAATGGACCCTCTTTTTACGGATGGAAGGGACCAAGATTACGCTGTATGGCAATAATGAAGAAATGTCTACCGAAGACGGAGAATGTTTGAGGAGGAAGATGGTTTGGGGTGGAATTTCTACAGGTTTGGTAGGTACCCTTTTTTATACCTAGACCATTATACAAAAATATGCAGGATGGCTCGATTCAGGTGTCCGGGAGTGCTGCAATAGAACACGTAGATTTGGTACACAGATTATGTTCTGCAATAGAACTGACTGACACACTGTCGCAGTAGTTAAGTGTTCTGTGCAATGTCCACGACCACACTTGAACCATCTGTGACTTCAGTGACTTGAACTCAGAACTACGATAACCGTTAGGAAATACCTAGTGCAACAAATGACGTAGCTAGCCCTAAAGGTGGCTCTTTATCAAAATTATTTGTTGGGGGCTCTTTTATCCGACTTTAGCCGTAGTCGGGTAGTAGAGCCCCCAACCAAAGAAGGATAAGTAAGTATTATTGTCGTCACGTAAAAAGGACGCTGAGCGATAGTGCAGGGGACTGTGTCTGCGCACGGGTACTGTCGCGTCCTCAGACCAACAAAAAAGGAAAGACAGATCACGCCGTACATCCAAAGTGAAGCCACAAAACCAAGCTCCTGCAAGTAAACACACAGGCTCACGCACACACCTACACTAAAACCAAGCTCATCGCTCCTAGTACGTCACGAGTCGTCGTCTAGCTAACATCACCAAAACAAATATAATTATGCCTTCCTGTGTAGTGAAAACGTGTAAAAACAATACTAAATCACAGAAAAAGTCTCACGGAATCACTTTTCACTTGTAAGTACTTAAAATAACATCGTTTTTTAATTTAGATAACTATGAATTTTAGGTTATTTGGAACAAAAAACCTGAACGAATGAACGAACGAAAACAGTGACATTTAAAGAGCGAGGGTTGCCATAATATGATTTCAAATTTCCCCATTCGATATTTTTTACTTCGAGTAATTATATGTCTGTTTTTTTATGCATTTAATATTTTAGATTTCCATGTAATACTGAAAATAAAAATAAATGGATAGTAGCTAATTTACTAACCTATTTATACACATATATATTAACACTCAATTGAAAATTAATGGATAATTCTAAGTGAAAGAGCGGAGTCTCCTAACACAAGCAATTCTTGCATAAAAGGTGATCTCATAAACGCACTTTGTACCTAATTTGTTTTTTTATTTAATTTGCAATGTAAAAAAAAATGTTTTTGTATTAGAATTCTTCCTAAAAATTGAGGTACAATACCATACTCAACAATATCTTACTCGTACAATATTAGCCTACCCAAAATATTATTCCCCAAGTTATAGGGAAAAACTTTAACAACTGACAACCCTTTTTACACACACATAGATAAAAAGGTGGCTTCACTTTTGACGTACGGCGTGATCTGTCTTTCCTTTTTTGTTGGTCTGAGGTCGCGTCCTAAAGTACTAGGGCTATTGTTTTATAATATAAGTGTAATTGTTTTATTGTGGAATCATAATAGGTACTTTACTAGCTACTTAGTACTTTGGAATAGGCTGGGCTGGAATCGATAAATTGGTCAGTGCGCAGGTAAACGGCCAGCGTTCTTTTAACGTGACGGGGCCTATACCTAAGTATTAATTGCATTCTATATAATATAATTGCATTCTGACTTGGAAGGTTCAATTGTTATTGTGGTCTTACTAAGATAATACAAGAGCGAGCTAGAAATTAGAGCATCCTGGCTAGGATAGTACTTACTATAGTAGGATAAGCTGTCATTAATATTTTCATGAAAATGCAAAAAAGCCAGCTCGAAAATTGGAGCACCTGTGTTGACCCTGATGTACACACGGCTACATATCAAGTTATACATTTCCAGTTTATGCTGGTCTCGCATTGTATAGGATTTCCGTACAATGCGAGCTCGGCTTATATTGGAAATGTATAGCTTGATGTGTAGCCGTGTGTACTTAGATTAGATTTTCTGTGTGATGAATAAATAAAAAAGAGCCTAAATATCAGTTGAATTCCGTCTATAGCTTTAAGTCTTTGTAAGTTCTTTGTATTTCCATACTTTCAATAGGTTCTCACAATAGGGATTCACTCTTTACAGGTCTTTTATCAATAAGAATTTCGAGTTTTTGAAAATAATTACTTACACACGTCCCGTCAGACGGCCCCGTTACCCCGTATTATTGATATGGCTATATCTACGCTCCTGGTACCACAGAGTACTTTTACTATTACCGTACATAGTACTTACTACATATATGGGATAAAAATCATAGACAATATCCCGTTATCAGTGACACATGTCAAGCATTGATTGAAATTGAAGAAACTGTCATTGTCAATGTCATTGAACAATCGCATCGCGATGGACGAATACCTATTGTAATGAATTTCTTGCACTATTGACAATAATATTGATTGAATTATGTGTAACTTTAAATGAAACAGCAAGTCTTTAAAGGTAATTGTTAATTTTAATGTTACCATTATAGTTTTATAGTTTATAAATTGCTTCAAATATTTGTATTTCGTATGTTTCAGATGTATTCCCCACGGCAAAAGATTGTATGGTTTGCCTTTAGTACAAGAGTTATCCTAATTATCTTACAAGCAGTATCAAACCTTATCATACCGGATCATGACGCTAACGTGTTCGTAAGCCCTGAAGACCCTAACTTACGTAAAACACACGCCGACATCGTCGTGGATAAGTTGTTGGGTGGCATGAAGAGATGGGATGCTCAGTACTTTATACATATTGCCCAGTATGGTTATACCTACGAAAATTGTTTAGCATTCTTCCCACTGTTTCCATTAGTTGTAAGATATGTTGCTTACGGACTACATAGTCTATTTGGAACATTTTTAAACTTCCATAGCACACTGCTGGTTTCTGCAACCTTTTTAAATATTGTTATGTTTATCAAATCAGCTGATATATTACACAGACTGAGCTTAAGAATTTTGCGAAGTGAATGTAGAGCATATAAATCTGCAATATTGTACTGTATCAACCCAGCAAGTATATTCTTTTCAGCACCATACTCAGAATCTCTATTTGCATGGATGTCTTTCTATACAATGTTCAAGTGTACAGAAAGCGAGACCTTAAGATTTGCTAATATTGATATACTGAGTGGCCTGCCAGCAGGATTTTCAATGATCACTCGATCTAATGGCTCTGTTAATTTAGGGTTCATATTCTATGCAAGCTTTAAAAATGTTGTAGAAAGAACCTTACCTGAAATTGTATACAAATATAGAACATTAAAACATAAGTTAATATTGCCATTCTTGTTGTTACCATTGTTCACATCATTTGTGTCACTCTTCTTGACTGTGATTATAGCACTGTTACCATTTCTTTTAGTTCAAACATATAATTACTTTAAATACTGTATACATAGTGAACATAACTTACCAGATTTTTTATCAAATACGGAATATGTATTGCCAGGCAGTGCTGAAAGTCCATGGTGTAATAACAGTTTGCCATTATCATATTCCTATATTCAAAGTAATTACTGGAATGTTGGTTTCTTCAGGTATTATAAGTTAAAACAGATTCCTAACTTCATTCTTGCTGCTCCTATCATTTTGTTGTTGATGTATCATTGTTTGTCTTATGTGATGTGTAACATAAGGCTGTGTTTTAGACTTGGATTAAAAACTAATGTTATTGGATATTCAAATAAGATGCCTTACAGGCCAAAGCAATATTCTAAATGTTTTGGGGCCAATGATCCTACAATGTTTGTGTATGTAGTCCATATGTTGTTTTTATGTATATTTTGCATAATTTTTGTACATATTCAAGTGTCAACTAGGCTCTTGGCATCAGCTAGTCCGATATTGTATTGGATATGTTCTAGTAAAATGAATGTTGGTCCTACACCAACATCAGATCAGAATACCATCAATGAGCATTTCCGACGTATTGGAATAGGAAAGAGAATCCCTTCTCATCATTTGTCTATAGCTAATTTGGAGGGAGTTGACAATATGTACAGCAAGTGGAAAACATTTTTAATCTCCAGAAGGATGCCAGACTTCCAATCGCGAATGATACAGTATTATTTCATTGGATATTATTTTGTAGGTACAATTTTATTCTCAAATTTTTACCCATGGACTTAAATACTTTTACTATTACACTGGACATATCATTCACGTATCAGCTACAGACTGATGCTTTTAAATTAATCCAATTTATTTTCAACATATCATTTGTGATATACAAAAAAAAAAATGCATTCCATATGAAAATATAATAATTATAATTATCACAAATAGTTCAAAATATATTTACTAAGTAATTACTGCCTTATGATAAACGTCGTAATGACGAGATCTTTTAGCAAATTAATATTTATAGTAGGTAGTGGAAATATCAGCATTATTACTTATTAAATAGAGCCCTTAGTATTTAAATGATCATGTTAAGGTTTTATGCTTGAAATGGGGCCTTTCAATGTTAACAATATTCAAATAATATGCTACATTGTCATTTAATAAATAACGCTTTTTATGAGGTAGTATTTATAGGAATAAGATTTTCGTACAAATCGACTGTTACTTACTCTAGTCATTTATTTTGTGTTTATGTAGTTAGGAATTAAAGTACACACAGAAAGCTAATGAGGACAGTTTTAAGTAGTCTGATACAAAATGAATTGGTGACGTTTGGTGTCTCCAACAACATAATCAGCCTATAACATTACCACTGCTGGGACACAGGCCTCCTCTCTGCGAGAGGGAGTCGGCCGTAATCCACAAAGCGGGCCCGGTGCGGGTTGGTAGATGTCAAATGTCTTCTTTTTTGGTTCTAGGACATGCCGGTTTCCTCACGATGTTTTCCTTTACCGTTTTAAGAGCAGTGAGCGATGAAATAATTTACACAAAGTAAAGCGCCTGTCAGGGTTCAAACCTACGACCTACAACTCGTAAGTCGTGGCCGTTACCACTGGGCCACCACTGCTCTGCTGGGCCACCAGTACTCTGCGGTGTCTCCAACAATTAGTTTGAATTATTGGAGAGTTTGTTTTAATTTCATTTAAAAAAAAGTATCCATTTTATGAAACTTACAAGTTTTTTCCACTGTCTGTGAACGGAAACATACAAAAGTATTTTGTCTGATGCTGTGTGTACATTGTTACAACCGTCTTTTTGCGAACACAAAGAATTATGCGATTGAAACGCGTAAAATACCAAAGAACATGCCGTGGTGCGGTCACGAGTTGGAATACCACTTTTGGTGAACATCCAGTACCTACTGCAATCGATTGTCCTTTGAGTTCGCCAATGGCAATATATAATAGTAATTTTCATTCATAAGGAAGTTTCTTGTCATTATGTAGTAGGTATGATAATTTAAGTAGGTTTAGAATAAGAAAATAATGATGATCAATCTTTGATCTTGAAATGGAATTGACTTATTAAACACGAATTAGCTCTAAAAGAATTCATATTAGCTTTGTTAAAATGTAGCAAGGGACCACCGAATGAGCATTAGATGAAACCACCGGTGACCCAAAGAAATCCTACTTACATAATAGGCTTTTATTCTACGACAAGTCCTATTAGATAATTATATTTCTATTAGATTCTCGTAAAGCACCTCAGCTTCTCCGACTTATACACATAGCAGCCGTCCATTTTGAAATAGTCACCGTAAAATATTGTGCCATTTAGGAAGCCTTATTTTGAATGTTCATCTGTCCCAAGTTAGACCAAATACATTACATAGGTACCTACTATTAAACTGCAGTATAGGTATTACCAGTTACAGATTTGCCAGCATTTTTCTAATATTAGCTTTTGCAATAAAATGGACTTGTAAACGCTTTGAGCACAACATTTTTAATGATATAGATACCATTCTTATGATTTGTTATTGATCTCTTGTATTGGAGTGAGTTTGATTTATTATAACCATTTTAACCACTGTATTTTTGTTTCATACTGTATCATATTTTAAACCCATTGGTTTACTTAAAATAATTATACATATCCATAAATAAAAGGTTGAACAAAAAGTAATAAATAATATTTTGTGTATGGTTGTGAATATATTTTAATCAATTACAATTATTTAGTGTTAGATCGCACTTCTATCACTTTCTGTTATTTTCGATATTAATTAAATTAAACACGATATCACAAGTTATAAAATAGTTTTATTGTTAAAATACACAATTATTTTCCACTTAATTAAATAATAGCATAAAATATTGCCTATTTTATGAGCAATTTTTGATTAAATGTACAAGTTCTTTTATACTTTAATGTATGATTCTATATCCATTCATTTTTACTATACTTAGATCGTATTCTGGTTGACACCACTACTGTCTCTATTAGCACAAATGGGGAATAACTGATAAACAGAAATTATTGTCTGAAATAAAAATCATGCAGTGAAACTTACAAACTTTTGGGGGCAATCAGGACGACGACATTCCACAATGATTACTCCGTCGTACTTTAATTTCAAAGCACACACCACACTACAATTCACGCCACGGATTTTTGTGTTTGTGAAGACTAAAGATACCTATTAAATCCATGACCGTTATTTGAAGCTTACTGTTTGAGATAGGCCCCATCTGTTTTCCGGTTATTTATGTCCTTCTCCTTCACTCCTATATATCTGTCTCGCTCGCACACTCCCCACCAGGCAGGCCCGAGTGCAGTAGGGAGACTCGAAGGCGTTCACGAATCATTGGCGTCTTGTTTTCCGGCGAGTACGGTTGTCTTCACCTTCACTAAACCGTAAATAGAAGTATCACCTGCGCGTGAGTTAATTTCATTTTTAAACGGTGTTACCGTTCGTATTTTAAATCGATTTGATATTAACGTTCATAATTCAAATTGATTACGCAGGTATGTAACGTATTTTTAGCGTTATTTTTCTTGGTTTTTTTGTGTTTCTAGAAACATTTACCTAATGTCCTTTCTCCGTATAAAGTGTCATAATCATACTGTGTCTTAGTTGTGAATTTTTGTGTTTTACAAATACCTACCTTTTAAAAAGTGTTTTACTTTTAGGATGGATGATTTAGATAAAAATAGTACATGTGTGAACGCGAGTGTTGAGGAGCCGCGACATGATTTATCGCGGGATCGTGTGCCAAAGCCGGCTCAGGCCAGTTCTCGGAAACGTGCACGCTCAGCTAGGAGTTCATCATCTAGTAGCAGCCCTTCTTCGTCAAGTGATTCCACGGATTCCGCGAGCTCTTCCGACCGAAATAAGAAACGTGGCCGTCACCACAAAAGAAGGGGGGGCAAATATAGTCGCAAATCACGGAAAGACAATCGGCGGATGCACAAGTTATTCCGAGAGGTGAGTGCATTACGTAATCAAATTGCTTTATCATCATCAGTGCCATGTGGCGGTGCGGAGCCCGCGTCAGTTATAGACAACGACTTTTTGATTGATGACAGTGTTAGTGGCATCTTGTACAATGATGGTAGTGACGCGTGCGCGACTGAGCCTGCTCAGGTTCAACTGCCGTTCAATTTTGATATTGAAACAAAACTGAAAGAGCCCGCGGTTCCTAAAGCACCCGATAATTTATTGAAAGCCCTTCAGGATGTACAATATTTTAATAAAAGTGAATGGAGTGAGGTCAGGTACTCTGAAGTACAGAAATCATATTGCCATACGCCTGGTTTTATTGACCTTGAAGCTAATGAGGAGATTCGTGCGTATGATCAGTTGCGCCATTTGGCTTATGCTGACAAGGCTTACGCCGCTCTTACATTTTGTGCTCTGGAACAAAGGCAGGCGTTATCATCTACTTTGACAGAACTACTATCCTGGGCTCATGCAGAACAGGGTTTAAATTTTAATAGCTTACAGGATAAGATCACGGAGGTTTTTTCTAAAGGTGATTTCCACAAAGCGTCTTCAGATTTGTTGCAGCTTATCTGTGGACACAGGGCTGAAGTTATACAAATGCGCCGAGATGGAATAACTAATCACGTTCGTGATCCTTTAATAAAGGCAACGCTACGTAAGATCCCACCATCCGACCGCCATTTATTCGAAAGCGAATCGTTTACCGCTGCCCTTGAAAAAATGGGTGGGGTTAAGAAGACATTCATGCCCTTAGTTAAACCTACAAGTGGCTTTGCTTCGCAAGCAGGACCAAGCAAGCCTGCACGCCACCCCCCGCAGGGGTCGGCTCACTATCATGGACCCTCGCAGGGTACCAGCCATGGATGCTGCGCGTCTGTGCCTCATCCACATTATCAATACCGCCAGTCCTCACAGGACTGCTATCATGAACGCCCTCAGCGACAGAGCAACCAGAGTGACCGTCGCACGGCGCCTACAAGCAACAACAGAGGTTCATTTCGCTCGCGGGGTGGCCGCCAAAGCTACAAGCCTCAGAGTCAGGGCAAAGGAAACCGTAAACGCCCCGGAGTCTCCTCAGACTACAACTCTGGGAACAAAAACCGTAAGTTCTGACTCGACAGAATTCAGGGCGGGTCAACTAGCACTATTTTACAATCGATGGGAGGAAACGAGAGCTCCAAACTTTCTGTTGCGCATAATAACAGGGTATCGCATACCCTTTCTTCTAAAACCACCTCTAATGTTGCCACATTTGAGGAAAGGGCCCTACATCACACAGGAGTCCGAATCGATGTCGGCACTCATCAGTCAAATGAAAGACCAAGGTGTATTAGAAGCAGTGCGACGTTCCCCGAGCTTCCTGTCAACTATGTTTCTTGTGCCAAAGAGCGATGGCTCCGACCGCCCAATATTCAACTTAAGAGCTTTAAACGACTATGTAATCACGGAACCCTTCAGCCTGATAAATGTATTTCGTATACCGGAGTTCCTCCAGCCAGGCGACTGGCTTTGCAAAGTAGACCTTTCGCAAGCATACTTTCATTTGCCAATATCTCCAGCACACAGAAGATTTTTGCGCCTCATTTACCAAGGGGAGCTATTAGAAATGACTTGCTTACCTTTCGGCCTCAGTACAGCACCGAAGGTGTTTGCTTCTCTGAGCAACTGGGTCGCTCAAACATTGCGAGAACAGAATCTGCGCATAATTGTCTACCTGGACGACTTCCTGGTAGTTCACCAGGACAAGGACACTCTGCAAACTCACGTTCGTACTCTCCTGGACCGACTAAAATATCTAGGGTGGCAAGTAAATCTAAAGAAATCCGTTGTATCTCCACAAAAGAGTCTTGTGTATCTGGGAGTTCAGTGGGATCCTTGGGCCAACAAAAAATCCCTGCCGCAAGACAAGGTCAGAAATCTTATCCACAAGGTCTCTGCAAGGCTGAACTCTGGCAAGGCTTGCCTGCAAGAATTGCAAAGCCTAGTGGGCCTTCTAAACTTTTCAAGTTTTGTGGTGCCACAGGGCAGACTACATCACCGGTCTCTGCTCAGTTTCCTAAATGCATCTCTAAATATGCCAGTCAGGAAGGAGATCCACTTACCAGACGAAGTCCTAGAAGATCTTCAGTGGTGGCTTCACAACTGCCACCAAACATCTGCAATCCACCTACCACCACCAACTCACTTTGTGACCACAGACGCCTCCGATCTGGCTTGGGGAGCTCAGGTGGACGGTTACGCAGTGTCAGGTGTGTGGACTACTCAAGAACAACATCTACATTGCAACCTAAAAGAGATGCTGGCAATCTTAAAGGTGCTCGAAACCCACGGTCCTCTACTGTGCAAGTCCACTGCTCTGTTCCAGTGCGACAATCGAACAGTTGTGGCCCACTTGCGGAACGAGGGCGGCACGAGATCGCCACCTCTGATGGAAGTAACGTACAGAGTGTTCCGCTTACTAGATCGTCATCAAATAAATCTGACAGTCAATTATATACCCGGCATTTACAACGGACATGCGGATCACCTCTCCAGACACAAGCTAGTACCAGAATGGCATCTTCTGCCCGCCTGCACGGAGAAGGTATTTCACAAGTTTGGCACTCCGGTAGTAGATCTATTTGCGTCCAGTCGAGCAAACGTCGTAGCCAACTACGTGTCTCTGGATTTAACAGATACCCAAGCGTTATTCCACAATGCCTTTTCCCGCCAGTGGAACTACCACCTTGCGTGGGTGTTCCCACCACCATACCTGATACCCAAGGTGCTGACCCACCTCAACTCGGCGACCGGGCTGTACCTTTTAATTGTCCCCCGATGGAGTCGGGTATTCTGGCGGGCCGATCTCAAAACTCGAGCAGTAGCAGCTCCGTGGTCGATCACCAATCTCAGGGAGAATCTAATAGACACCACGACCGGTCTGCCACCCCCCAAGGTTCAAGAGATGGCGCTCGAAGTCTGGAAGTGTGGGGGTGGTCGAAGAGTTTGACGGGTTGGAATGAAGATCAAATACAATTACTTAAATCCTCGTGGCGTAATTCGACTCTTAAAACCTATAAGGTCGCGTGGGATCGATGGGTATTTTGGTCTAAAAAATATAATTTGGATCCTTTTCACCCAACAGGGCCCATGGTTGCTAGATATCTAGCGGACCTACATCTAGTCGACAAGTTTTCTTATAACACCATTTTGCTTCACAAATCGGTGGTGGCTACTCTATGCAATGCCGAAGATGCTGGACGAATAAGTTCGCATACATTAGTAAAACACGTCCTAAAGTCTATTGCTTTAAAGAGGCCTGTCGCCCATAAGCCTCCTGTATGGAATTTAGATGCCCTGACCTCCTTTTTAAGTTCAAACACTGTAGATGAAAATAACCCTTTTGCTACTTCTCGACATACAGCAACACTCCTCCTCCTGTGCTCAGGCAGACGAGTTCACGATCTGACATTGCTGCTAGTGGACTCAGAGCATTGCATCGATGACGGCAGTGACATTGTTTTAAAGCCAGTATTTGGCTCTAAAACCGATAGTGTCACTCATAGGCAATCGGGATGGAAGTTACTGTCTAATACGAGTAATAAAAATCTGGATCCTGTGTTTTGGGTCAGAAAATTAATTGAGCTTCTTAAAGATAGAAGAGATTCGGGTAATTGTCCAAACTTGTTTGTAAATATCAGAGGACAAGCAAAGGCGGCCTCTCGCACTGTGATTGCGGGATGGATTAAAACTGTACTAACAGAGGCTGGTATACCCGCTACACCTGGAAGTCTACGATCAGCAGTATCTTCAAAAAATTGGTCTGATAACTTACCTCTGGATGAAATTTTGTCCAGAGGAAATTGGAAGTCCAAAGAGACTTTTACACGCTTCTACAGACGAGAGATACTGCCTGCCTCTGCTAGCAACAGCATTACTAGAATGTTCAACCCAGCTGATTAATCTTTTATTTTTTGTATTAATTTTTTTTTTTTTTGGAACACAGATTGAGTGACTTTTGTGATTACAGAATTGTTAATGATTGGTTTTTGTTGTATTTATTGCTTGCACACTCCAAAGCTGTTTAATATAATAATATATTATCTTCCAAATAATAAATGTCTATCACTTAATCCATAGGTATAGATTATTTTCCTGAAGTCAATCAAACTTACTTCACATTGGCGTCCCCACCACCAGGCGATAACAAACACGTCTCAAACAGTAAGCTTCAAATAACGGTCATGGATTTAATAGAAGCGTTTTTCCTGAAATAAAACGCATATTAAATACTTACCTTATTTGAAGCTTACAATTAATTTCTGCCTGGTATTTTCGACTCAATGATTCGTGAACGCCTTCGAGTCTCCCTACTGCACTCGGGCCTGCCTGGTGGGGAGTGTGCGAGCGAGACAGATATATAGGAGTGAAGGAGAAGGACATAAATAACCGGAAAACAGATGGGGCCTATCTCAAACAGTAAGCTTCAAATAAGGTAAGTATTTAATATGCGTTTTATTTCAGGAAAAACGCTTCTACTTTGAGTTTCTCTATACTATGGAAATATTTTAAAGGAAAAGGTTATACAAACATCGTTCTTTCCGAGAGTTTTGGGATTTCCTTCAATCGCAGACGCAAAATATTACACTTAGTTAACTTCACAATCCGTGGCGCGTACTGTACCTTACAAATCAGCACAATTACAAAAAAACACCTCAATAACCTACGGCATTCCACCTTTTATTAAATTTACGAAAACCAATTTTTACAATTTATCGTCGACACGTGGTATCCTACTTATATTAATATACACTTACTTATGAATAGTTATGCAGTACCAACTACTTTCCACACTTAACTTAAAGAAGTCCACAATAGACATGGAATTTTCTTACGTGCCTAACCCCGCGTCCTAACACTCTTATCCATCCAAAAGCGATCGCCGCGATCTTTTCTAGGAATTTTGACGCGACTTGATTGATCGTGCAAAATGTTATAATAATATAATCCAAAAAAGGGCGCGACGATCGCTTTTCGTTAGGACGCGGGCTAAAACCTCAAACAGAGAACTTGTATTGAGATTCTCTTGCCTATCAAATATTTATTCATTATTATCTACGTTCATATCGGTCGACGAAGGTTTCGGAGAGGCGTCAGCTGAGTCCGACAGTCGGGACGAGGCCGACAGGTCGGCAACGGCGACGGGGTCGGCGCTGGCCTCCCCGTCGCCGGCGTGACCCTATGCAACCGCTAGCGCCTCCTGCAACCGCTGACGCGCGCGTCTTACCCGCTCCTCTTGACGTCTTACGTCATCCTTGGTTATGGTCACAGCCGCAATCAGCGGCTGTTCAGGGTTTAAAAAAACCCCCGGGTTCTCGAGTATGGATTGTTTCGATCCGGTTTGACCTGGAAATTGCAAAATAAAATATTTGTTTATTGCAATTTTGAAGACTAGTTAAATAAAAGAACAGTGGGTTCATGTCCTTATCAAAAGCTTGGGCCGTGAGGTCCTTTAGGGGGAAAAAATCTCGCCATTGTCTGCATGCCCCAGAATCTTGCTTAGCGACAGCTCACAACGCATGTGTTTAGTATCTCTACAGCCTATTATAGTATGCAAATGTGTTTCAACTTCATCAACGTCTTCCAAGAAATGTCCTGATAGCGTAGACAGAGAGCTGACAGCCATAGACAGAACTCACGCATTAATACTTCAAGCTTGCAATTTTGTAATACATTAAAAATCCATTTTGTTTTGCTCCTTACCTGTAATAGGTTGAGAAGAAACATGAAGAGCTGTTGCCAGTGACTGAATGATGGTAGCATCCGAGTTATATGGGCCTAAGGGCTTGATGTATTTAGGCAGGGAAGTGGTGCCCCTCACTCCATCCGCGTCACACGCCGTCAAGCCCTGAAACACCATAAAATAAAACAATTAATAACAAAACAATATTGTTTATGTTGATGAAGGAGCTATAAATTATGAAGGGTGCTAAGCGACACACTTTGTTCGGATCGGCATGAATCGGCACAGCAAGGTAGCAAAATCGAATATGTATTTAGATAAAATTTCGGGCAAAAGCCGAGCGAATTGTACCAAGCCGACCAAAACATGATTCAGCGAGGGTAGATGCCGAACGGAGTTGGCCGACCGCCACGAGTCGAATGAAAACCGATTATGTGCAGTAATTGCTTCGGGTCGGCTTTGTTGTCCAACAAATACTGCCGAATCGAATGTGCTGCCCCAAACAAGAGTGTAGCTCCCCCGAAACATAAGTAACGCAAAAAAGTAGTTTTTAATGCTTACTTCTAGCCTCTTTTCCCAGAACAACTGTTTGGGTTTCTCCTGTGTACCATGTTTCAGGTCTGTCTTCACTTTGCTTTCCTGTGTCTTATAGACAGTGACCGGCTGCTTAAAAATTGACGCCGTCTGACGGATTGGAGGTACCAAAGACGCATCAGATCGGACTCCCCTGTATCAAAAAAGATGTAATTAATTATATTGTTGAGATGAAAAGTGAAGGCATATTTTGTGCTAAAATTATGATTCTTATATGATTTATATTTTTTTTTAAACGTTTTACATATAATAAAAATGTTGGACTGATTTCAGAACTTCACTCTATCATGCTACATGAAAGTTACTGGAACAACATGCTTAAATACAATGTTTTAACACACTCACTACTACCACCTTGATATGAAAAAGTGTTGGGTGATTCCTTCTTTCTGCATTAATTGGGAAAGAAAGATAAAATAATGTATGTATGTAATGTCTACAAATTAGCGCAGAAGTTATTCTACTATTAATATAATATTAAACAGGCTATTGTCACTAGAGTGAATTTTTATATGACATTACTTGATGCCAAGGCTTTATGCAAAATTCTAGTGATTTGCTACAGTGATTTTTTAGACAATGAATTATCTTAAATTCTTTGAATATTTTATGCAAATTAAAAACACAAGTCAGTGTATGGAGATTGATGATTCTCATCATAATTATCATAGTAACTAAAATATTCATTATTAGATTTTTTATTTTTGTTAAGTACAAAAATTAACTCTTCATTATGGGACATTATTTGGTGCATGGATGAAGTGTAAGTTAATAAAACTTAACCATAAGTGGAAAAATAAGATTAATACACAACAAGAAAAACACAAAACTCAAATCTATGTACTACAGTTATTGACTTACCAACACTCACAAAAACAAAATTCAGACTGCTTGGTGCAATGAATAGCAAGGCAGTTTTATGTAAGAAAATAAGATCTGTATAAAAGCATTTTGCTTTCAGGTAATTTATTAAAAGGGATCTTTTCAGCTACCTGCAATATGAACTGTATTTCAAGCCACAATTGATTGAAAATTGGATATTCATGCTGCAAGTAGTTGATAGGATAGTGCCCTGCATATTGTCATAGTATTGGGAGTCAGGGATTCAAGTCTTATTATTTGATTTTTATTAGCAAAGCTGCCAAGGTATGATGTGATATAATGGCAATGAACTGTGAAATGATGAAGCACTAAAAGCCTAAGCTTGTACAAGGAGTTTGGTTAACATATGAACAGGTACTAAAACTGGTTTGTGGCAAGCGGTGCATTTCTGGTGTGATGACTAAACAACAACTACAAAGACAAAAAACACTGATTATGTTTCAAAACAAAGAAAAACAAAACATAATCATTGTTCACACTTACAGAGCAAAACTATACCTAGGCACACTTATTACAAGCTTCTATTGGATAGCATTATAAATACAGATGGTACACAAAGCAGGACTGCACTAATGATCACAACACAAGTGGAAGAAGTTATGACACTAATGGGAACCTGTAGTCAAACTGCGCGCGTGCTTTCTTGGCCTTGCACAGCAGCATAGTGTTTATCTGACCCTGCTGAAAGTCGAAACACGACAGGTCCATACTATCACCCAGATAACGAACTAGCTCAGCCTTACTGCGAAACTTTTTACCTGTTGGGCTACAGAAAAGTTTATTGTCACTGTGGACCAGTCTGCCAGGAGCTGGTGTGCGTTAGCATTAGTTAATCCCTGATTTAGTGATGGATATGTAAATGTTAAGTTAGACAATTTATTAGCCATGTTAACTGACCAGTTGAATATGTCATAGCTCACTCCAACTTTCTATCATTCATTGTTACATATGTCAATTCTTAGTTTTATTGAATAACCTAAGATCATGTATGTAAACATGACAGTGAACATGCTAATTAAAGAACCTGATGGACAGGATTACAATATTTTTTATAACCATATTAGGATCTCTTGATCAAGTTATATTTTAACTGGGACTTAAATATTAATTTTAATAGTTTATACAAAAAAATACTGAATGACCACTGAGAGAAGTCTTCATTTTTGATATCATCAACAAAATTTTGCAAGTAACTAAAACAATTTATATACATGAGGCCATACAAACAATATGCATTTGTACCTGTAATAGTAAACATCAACTTTTCCGGCAGATAAGCCCGTTTTCCTGAGAACTTCCTCCCTTTGCCAACCTTTGGGTAAGGCAGGACAGTCCGATCTTTTCTTCTCTATAGATATGTTCATTGTACTCATTATTTACGAGATATTTCTTCCAAGACAACTAGGATTTACAAAATTATTACAAGCAGTAAATAAATAATATAGGTAAAGTAAATTCGATCGTACTCTACAACTTTGTCAACTTTGTAATTTTTTTGTTTGACATTGACAGTATCACCATTTTCAGTTTATTCTATTGTACTCTGTGATCACCATCAGTGCATCGCATAGATATCAGCATTTCAGTCAGCAAGCAGCAAGTACAGAGCGCTCAGTATAGTATTCAAAGTAATCTCACTGGAAAAATGGCAACAATCAGTTCATCACGATATACTGAGCACAATATATTTTGTAGGAGTGGGCGTTGCGACGACGAACCGTTTCCAAAGACCGTTTTATGTTCTGCGACGATGGAACCGTTTTACGTCCTGGGTTCAAACAGTCTTCGTTGCACAAACCAGTCTTCGAATTATTCAGTGCGATTCTTTATTTTACGTCTTTGAAAATACAGTCGAGAACGCAATGATAAATGATTCAACGAACGGAACAACACGAGTAGACGAGTCGTCGTCTTCGAACGACCGAACCGAACGGAACGCGACAAGTAGTAGACGGACGGACGACGAGTCACTCGTCGTTCGTCGTCGTCGTTTACAAAACAGTCCTTGCAATAAAAAGTGAACTTTATACCAATGATATAGAGTCGATAATATATTACCAGTTGTCAATGCGTCTCGTTCCGTTTGTTTGCAAAACAGTCCTTACAATAAAAAGTGAACTTTATATCACTGATATAAAGTTCACTTTTTACATACAGTCGATAATGCTATTTCTTGGAATTCGAGCCGATATGAACGTCTCGTCGCGTGGATGTTGCCTATTTGTTTGTTTACATTTTTTTGGGCCAGTCAGTCAGTTCTAGAAACCAGAAACTAAGAAACTGCAACTATTTCACTCGACGAGAACGTCGGGAACGTCGAAAAGACGACAACGACGAGAACGTCGAAAAGCCGGCAACGCAATTATTCTTCGTCTTCAAACCAGTTGCAACGACGACCATTTCTTGCAACCGTTTTCGTCGTCTCGAAAACGGTTGCGTTTCGTCCGCGAAAAATTCGACAACGACCCACCACTAATATTTTGGGGAAAAAATGACTGAAGTGTCGCAATGTTGCTAACACAAAACATATTTCAAGGGAAAAATATATTTTAAACCCTATCAGTTTAATAAAAACTAGAAATTCATGATATTTAACAACTTATTAGCAGTTATAAAATTGTGTTTGAACTTGTAACAGCATACAATATAATATTTTTTTCCAAAAAGACCGAAATTTTAACTAAAATACAAAATTGTATTGGCGATTTTTTATAAGTTCGTTGGCAACATGGTTCTTTGTTTTTTACTGGATCGGGAACAGTGTTCTTTGGGCCAAAAATAATGAGAAAAATGTGATTTTGTTGCTCGAGGAGCAATCGGGCTTCCCAACCCAATCATCATTCCGTTCTACTTTATTTAGTTCAGTGCGGTCGGTCGTCGGAATTCTGACTTGCGGTGAATAGTGTGTAACGTTGAGTTTATTAATTTTATCAAGGAAATACGAAGAGAGCCCACTTTTTCAGCAGAAATATAAGTGGTATTTGCAGAGGTGTACAGTTTTTATCCAGGACCATTCACATGTAAGTATTTGCCTCTTATTTCTCAATAACTGGTGATGGTTATTTCGTTGAATGATGTCAACTTTTGCTTTAGTACTTTCACTTTGAATAATTTTATGTATTTTAAATGATTATAGTGTTATCTATTAGGGATTAGGAGGTTCCTAATGATGTAAGAATATTGCAGCTCCTTTACGTTTCCAAAGTTGACATCATAGTATGTTTGTTGCTCCACATCACAAGAATGGTGTTGAATGTAAATAATAACAAATAGGTACAATCTAATGAATTTCAAACATTAAATAGCGTACTGTCAAATAGTAACAGAAATAGTTTCACCAAAGCCAGTATCTGATAATAGGTTAAAGACAATTTTATTACAGTAACAAGATTACCCACTTGTATTTTTATCACCTACCTGTTAACTTCTTTTACCCTTTTGTATGATTAATTGAGTCGAATGAGTTTTGCAAAAGCTTAGCAATTTAAAAAAGTTAAGTTTGTGTTATAAGTATTGCAAAGTATGTATGTACTGCTTATTCATAGAAACTCTACTCTCAAATAGCTGTGTTCAACTTAAAAGTCAACACAAATAAAGTTGTAGGTAATGGTTTAAAATGCCAGCCTACCTAACCAATTTGAAGGATGCTTTTTTTTTGTGGTCTGTCTATCTATCCAAAATCTATACTAATATTAGAAAGAGAGAGATTGTGAATTTTGTGAGTTTTTGTACTCTGGAATCACAGCTTCTATTTGTTTAAAAAATATTTCACTTTTTGAAAGGTACATTCACAATTCACAATGATGGACATAGGCTACATATCATGTAAAAAAAAATAAGTGCCTAATAGTACTAATGAAATACTATCTTAAATTCATGCAAGTCTAGTACTTTTTGTTAGGTTACTGCTCAGATCTTGTGCACAACATGTCGTTAACAGAATACCGTCTTCACATGTAAATTGCACCCGTGCGGAGCTGGGGCAGGTCACTAGTCTTTAGTAAATAGTTTGAGCGGGTTTCCCTTTGCATTCTGTCATTGGACTATGAGAAATTTGAATTCAGTTGAGCATACTGGCTTCTTTAGCTGCATGTCCTCTTGCTTGGGTCCATTATAACCTATTCAACAGCTTTTTATGTTTCGGCTCAGTAAGCACTTTTGCCTAGGTATTCAGTAATCAAAAAATAATATGACTTCCATTTCCCACCACAGTTTCATAAATATTTTTATTTCCCATGAAAGATGAGGTCATTCTTTATGTATGTACCCACAGGCTCAAAGATTACTATACTCCATTTATTATAGCATTAGAAAAATAATGACAGTTATTGAATAGTATTGTTGAAATTATTGTACTTTAGATTATTTTTTAATATCCTTATAAATAGATTACATTGCTTTTTATTTATATTAAAATAACGGAGTTTATTATAAGTTTATATTGAAATAACGAAAAGGTGATAACCATTATTTTTTAATGTTACAATTATAATATATGGCGTATACATAAATGATGACAGCACAAATTCTGCCTTAAAAATAGAAAAAGCGACGAAATCTTCATATGACTGGTGAGTCTATAGGAATTCAAATAAGAATATCTAAATCCTGTTTTTTTTTTAAATAGTTATTTGTCTTTTCAAAAATAGGGCACTAATTTTATGATGATTGAAATAATAATGATTGGACTAAAAAGGTGACATGCTTATTCTAATAAGAGTCTTGGTTGTCATGCCTACAGTCTCGTACAACACAATTTTTAAAGTAGGTACTTCCATTCCAACCATGATTTTCTTGGACCATTACCTGGCATATTTTCCTTCTGGTACAAACTAATTTAATGTAATTAAAATGTATGATAAACTCGTTAAAACCATAATGCATTGTCTTACATAACAAATAACATCATGCCTGTATTCCTCAATGAATTAGGCCGAGGTATACCTATGTATAGTACACCCACATTTTACTTGTTATGTTTAAGTCCCATGTGACAGGGGGCGAGCTTATTGCCATCAACGAGGCACAAACCCCGACACTGGGTGCTTCTGAGAAATTCTAGATGGAAAAACCCAACCCAACCCATTGTCATAATATGTCCCAAAATACATCGAGACCTTGAATCTGCTGTTTATTGACAGCACTCACTGTGTACAGAATGCGCGAAATATTAGTTTCATTCACACTTTTCTTATACATATCCTTCCGACTGTCGAAAAGTCTTTTAAGATATATAACAATTAAAATTCTATTGTGGCTTGTTAATGACAGTTGAACTAATATATTATGGTGATAATTTTTAATAGTTCCAGACAAAATTACTAATATTTAGTACTTATTACTTATACATAATTATGTCTCTTGAATTCTTTTGACCCACTTAAGAAGTGTCTCCTTTGAAAGTCTACCTACACAAAATATTTGGATCTCTGAGGTAACTGTGAGGTCTCTCTCTCTGGTAACTGTGAGGTTGAGAAATAAAACAAAATTATATGATAAGTTGGCAAATGATTATTCGGCAAAATAAAATTCTGCGAAACGTTGGTTGGCAAGTGATAATCGGCCAAACAATTTTCGGCGAAAAGGCAGGATACCAAAATATTTCTTTAGTTTTGCTTTTTATTGTCCATCCATAAATTACATCACACGTTCAGGGCGACGGAGGGGGCAACAAAGTGTGACATCGTGTGACAAGGGGGGGGGGGGGGGGGGTTAGTCATAAACTTTGTGACAACACAATCACATGTACCTATCTAAAGTATTCAAACTTTTCAACTGTAACAAGAAACTTTCAAGTGTTACCAACTTTACCAATATTATTATAAAGTTGCAAAATAAATGTGTACCTACCATCCCCTATGATAGCCCCTTTTAAAGTTGATCATATTTTATTATTCACCACTCATCACCACTGAATGACTGATTATGGGAATTCTTTTTATGCACTCTAAAATTCAGGTTTTCTTTCTCTTTAGACTACTTATTATTATACTTTTTATTTAAGTACATATTTCTCTAAGCTTTCATCATCATTCTCCTGCCCTTATCCCAATTTATTTGGGGTCGGCGCAACATGTCCCTTTCTTCCATACTTCTCTATTAGCCGTCATCTCGATAGTCACCCCCTTTCTAGCCATATCATCTTTCACACAGTCCATCCATCGTTTCTTTGGTCTTCACCTACTCTTATAGCCATCGACATTCATACCCAAAACTTTCCTCACAACATTTTCCTCATTCCTTCGCATCACGTGCCCATACCATGGCAACCGATTTCCGCACAATTTTTCAGTAACCGGTGCCACTTTCAGACTTCCTCTTACGTACTCATTTCTTATTCTATCCATTCGTGTAACACCACACATCCCTCTTAACATTCTCATCTCAGCTGCATGCAATTGCCTTTCATTCATCCCTTTTGTGGCCCAAAATTCTGATCCATACAAGACAGCAGGTCTAACTATTGTTTTATATATCTTCCCCTTAAGTTTAAGGGGAATGCGGGAGTCGCAGATTGTTCCCGTGACCTGCCGCCATTTCATCCATCCAGTGTTAATTCTGTGCTTAACCGCCCGATCTACTTCGCCGTCGCTTTGCACAAGTGAACTGAGATACCGAAAGTCGGAGCAGACTAGGAGAAGTGCGCCATCAAGCGTTATGGCTCCAGAACTGGAGAGACCGCCGAAATCGCAGAACATATGCTCAGTTTTGGTTCTGCTGATTTTCAAGCCAACGTTCTCCAGCTTCTGTTGCCATTTCTCCAATCTTCTCTGGATCTCAGGTTCATCTTCACCGACAAGAACAATGTCATCGGCAAACAGCATGCACCAGGGTGCCTCTTCCTGTATGTCCGACGTCAGAGCGTCCATAATCAACAGGAAGAGGTAAGGACTTAAAGCCGACCCTTGGTGCAAGCCTACAGCCACACTGACTGAACTCGTCGGTATTGCCAACAGCCGACCGGACGTAGGTACGAGATTGACTGTACATAGCACGAATTTACTCTACATACTTCCCGGGCAAACCTTTCTCTTTCAAGGCCCACCACAACACATCCCGAGGTACCCTATCATACGCTTTTTCCAGATCAATGAACACCATGTGCAAGTTCTTGTGCGCACGTCTGTACTTCTCGCACAATTGGCGGAGTACAAAGGTGGCGTCCATTGATCCTCGACCTGGCATAAACCCAAACTGATTTGGGGTTAGCTCACTCTCCTCTCGCAGTCTTTTCTCTATTACTTTCTCCCATACCTTCATACTATGTGACATGAGCTTTATCCCTCGATAGTTGTTGCAGTACTGTACATCACCTTTATTTTTGAAGATGGGCACTAGCGAACTATTGCACCATTCTTGTGGGATCCCTCCTTCATGCAATATTTCTCTAAGCTTTATATAAATAAATCCATTTTATAAGCTATTTCTGAAGTTTAGTAAAAAATTAACCTATACCTACATTAGAAATTGTAAATACAGTTAACTGCATGTCACAATGGTACCAGTTCGTCATTGAACGCGTCATATGCGGTGAAAGGCGGGTTTTCTTAATTTTAGTACATTTACTACTAACGTGCAGCTGACTATACTCACAAGATTTTCACTTCAAATCAATCTTATTATGTTTGACATTTACCAAAAATCAATTTGAATGCAACATAATATGTTGCATTCAGAGTAAATCATATTTTTTTCAGTTAGCTGGTATATTATACCAGCTAACTGAAAAAAATATGATTTACTCTTTTAGTAGATTTAAGGCGCTCCCACACTGGTACTAATTTAACACTATTAAATGTCGCATTCTCTACTCGGTGAATATTGTTATATATTAATTGTTCTCTAGGAATAGTTAATTCCTAGATAATGGCAAAGTCTTGTCGTACTTATAATGTATCATTATCATAATGTGCCTTCAGACACCTGGCTGAAATTTTTAATTTCCTGCTAAACTCATACATAACACTGGGCAATAAGACATCTTTTATTGTTTTCGTGTGCGTAAATAACTGAATGATGTATCTTATCTTACATAATAATCACTGTGTTTGTACAGCAGTTATGTGCATTTTCGCATAATCACTTAGACAATCGTTGCATAATCGGTTTGTCGAACTCGTAACATGCATATTGTTTCCAATATTAATATTATTTTATTTTATGTCGTTTATTGCGACGCAAAAGGACGTCGGGTGCTGCCAGTCTCACGCCTGTAGATCAATTAATCGCTTCAAATATTTATAAATCGAACGAATGTCGGCAGTTGGCCTCCTTGAACTTTCTTTTCGCAATTTGATGTTTAAATGTCGCGGGCCTCGTGTTATTTTATCGTCTTTTGAACTACTATGGTGCAATCTATGTTTACAAATGCGGCTATTGTTTTTGTTACACTTCATATTCTTCCCTTGTTCTTCTTTCTTGTGTTGAGTTCCCAGAGGCTAGAAATAGCGTTCTTCTTGTCTAGATATTTTTAAAGAAAATTTAACTTTGCCCATTCTACAGTGTAGTAAAATCCTTAGCGATCATCTTTTCAGCTTTGCCAGTAACCAGAAATGATGTTTTCAATTTATTCCCAGTTTCTTTCAAATAAGTTACAAAATTGCTGCTCTAAAATCGGCAGTCCCTCATATTCTCGTCCTTCGAAATGGTCAGGATTGCATAATATCAGGGGGTATTTTTATCAAAATAAATAATGTAAGTAGTGTCTATAATAAAGACTGAAGCAACTGGCATTAGCACCGCAGACTGCATAGGTCAGTATTTGCATAATATATAAATAGTATAAATGCGGGTCAGAACTGTGCCTGCTTTGAGCTTTTTACACACGCTTCTATATCCTTGAACTACACTATCGAATTCCATTTACTGCAAATATTTTTTACTTTCTTCTTGTGCCTCTGCATTAATGAAGGAATACAGTCATCTTCCTTGATTCTTCCTTGTCACAAGCTAAAGGGAAAATCTTCTTGTTCGGACTTTCTTAAAGTGTCTCAATGACTCCCCGATTTTTGCGAATGACCTAAAACGATCAAGGCTTATTCCCCTCATTTTGTTTGATTTATCTTGAAAGGCTTTACGCAGTCACGACATTTTCCTTCTGTCGAAGATGAAAATGTCGTGACTGCGTAAAGCCTCAAAACTCAAACCAATTTCTAAGAAAACTTCATGGTATAACAATTACCAGTGTCGCGTCGCGCCAGTCCGCACGAGGCTTAACATCTGATCTGAGACGACATTTTACTATACTGCTGTATTCCAACATTTCCAACCAACCAAAAATTAACTACTAATTAACCTAACCTAATCCCAACGCGTTAAATCGTGCGAAATGCGGGGAAAAGTCCTTGATCGTTTTAGGCCATTCGCAAAAATCGTGGAGTTTTTCATTACATAAATGGGTAGGTACTTAAAAAGTTTACAAGTTTTAAGGTTTTTCTCCGTCTTAGTCTAGACCAGAAGCTTAGTAACAAATTGGG
Organism: Lithophane socia; assembly: GCA_947522985.1. NCBI lineage: Eukaryota > Metazoa > Arthropoda > Insecta > Lepidoptera > Noctuidae > Lithophane > Lithophane socia. The sequence continues at coordinate 9,429,579 of OX383267.1, forward strand.
TATCCCTAGACTCTTAACTCATTTTCTAATTCCTTGAAGAACTTTGCCATTATCATAATCTCTGCGGAGGAACGTTGCCGAATGGCGATATAGACAGTGGTGTGCGTTAGATGAGCAGACGATGCCATTAAATTGCATAGGTATGTATAGGCGGCAACTCGTCGAAGCCCCTATCCGTTTTTCAGTTTTCGTAAGGCTCGACAGCATACTCTCAAAACCTCCTGGAGTCCTGGCGTCCCCTGAAATAATGTTATGTACGAGTTTGGTCTCGCGCTACTACGCGAGTAGACTCGCGCCGGGCGGAGCTCGCGCCTTAGGGCAAGGACGCACAGCCCAGCTAGCATGCGGTAGTTCCCCAAGTGTCCCGATGCGATTTTATTCCAATTTACATCAATTTATACCGTGTAAAAGTAGCAGAAATTTCAATTGTTATGTATTACTTAGCTCACTTCACCGAAAGTCTGAGCGGACCATAAGTCATTTTGATTTGGCAATGGAATAACTATTGTAGGTTAGTTTACTTACGACCACAAGCCAGGCCATAGTAGCCACCACCTAGCAGTTTGTTGACCCATGTCGCCTATAAAGAATATTAAAAGTCTGCACGCGATCTATGTATTTAGCCAATATTGCTTATGTGTACTATTTGCCTGATATTATCTTACCTTAGTAAATGTTATTCATGCAAGCATTCATTTAATATAAAGCTGAAATAGAATTTTAATATAAATGGTATTGGCTTTCTTCAGGACCACGACCAGCACCCTGCGTAACACACGATCAATCGTAATCTGAATCATTTTGAAGGATGCTAATTGCTTCATATTCGAAAAATTTGTCTACTCAACAACGTATAACGCAATTAATGTTGTTGAACTGTCAAAATGAAACAGATTCTGATGTGCAGTTAAAAGTGCTGTCTAAACAAATATCAATAGTTCATAATAAACATTATGAGGGAGCTATTTTTCCGATACTCGACTAGTTTCGAACTCAATCGGATCCTAAAATCACGAACAGTACCTACGCTTCAACTTCGCAAATCGAACTGTGGAGGTCACATTCGTACATCATAATCACCAACTTTAACAAAGGACACCTGCCCGGAAACCGGACCAGAAATCTACGTCACTCAAATATTGCGGCATTAAAGTTTCATTTGTTCGATGCAAAGGTCATTAATGAACACGCACAAATACTTTGTCTTCTTCACATAATACTATCCATTTTTAGTTATTGTAGCCTCCTAATGGAGTTAGGGAGGGGTTCAAATGACAGGTGACGAAGTGATGTCATCAACACTGTCTCTGTTAATCAGGTGCCTAATATGGACTATGTTTATGATGTGGGCTAATGATTCTCCTTGCCCTAGTAAAATTACAAAAAACAAAATATATATACGAGTTTAATATATAAAATATGGCAATCAGGTAATTAATCGTTATTAAACCGTTAAAGTGCATTCGAAAGAGGTAACACGGCTTTTATTAAACACGATTATTACGCGGAAATGCCAAGCTAATGAATGCTAATAAATACTAAAGGCTGCCAAGCACTAGCTGGCTTCGCACTTTGTGCTGTTGCCACATAACGTTTGAATTGCACCATTAGTATAAAAAGCTAACCTAACAAAGAATCGGAGCGGAAACATTCGTGGCAACGTCCCCTAGAGCTTACGAGCACAGCTAATCCTAGAATTAGACGGTATATACGTCTGTCTGTATAGATACGTAATACATCAAAATGTCAAGGTAAGGCACCGCGGTAGAAGCGCGAGCATGCGGAGCGAATAACCCGCAAAAGCTCTGAAAGCTATTAAGCTTTTTCGGTTATCAGCGACGAAGGAAGGTAGGGCTGCTTTGTTGCTTTATCCGAAAATGTCAGGCGCGGCCTGTGACGTCATCAGTGAAATGGCGCGACATTTCGCGGTGCGCCTGCCACGCCCGTGCCCACCCTAATCTCTTGTCATGACAGGGTTGTCCGAGCGAGGCGTCCCCCAAGGTTGTTTCTTAGGACCGGCCTCGTTTTTACGGTTACCAGGACTGATAGTTGCTAAATTATAGGCTGAAATGGGCTCAATTTAATCAAAGTAAAGTAACTCTAAGATTACGAGCTCTATTAACCGTATACGTATGTGTGTTTATTGTAATGTTACGTAGTAGCGTTTGAGCCGTCTCGTCTATCTCTAGTATTCTTTGAAACTTGGATGTATCAAGATGCTTAAGTACCCTGTGTAATAATCTCAGAGAGATAAAGCTTATGATCATTAGTATTAAAGCGGTTAATGTAATGTTGACATTTAATCCGTTAATAACGATACATAAAATTGTTAACATTTGATACAATCTTGAGTGTTCGCACAGTTTTTTCTCATCATTGTGACATTTCTTAGAGAGTGTTTAATAATTTTATAATGTTTACCTAAGGATACTCTCCGACCATATAGGTAATGAGGGTAACTCAGTTCTTATTGGATAAAATTTGTTCGAAATAATTAATTATTGTGGATTGGTACCTAAATGTCAAATTAGTTGTCCACTTATTTTTTACGTTGGCGTACATGCGTGAAATGAACGATAACGGTGGTCACGATACGATAGTATAAATAATTGTCATAAATGATTTTTTAATGGTTTTCTTTTGTTAACAGGTAATCACCATGGCGGTAATGGGCCACTGTCTTTAGGACGTGTTGCTAATTCGGCTTCAGGTGAGTTCTTGAGTTTATTTTGTTACGAGCTGCACTCCTGCGCGGTTTCATCCGCACAAGTCTCAATCTCTCCGTGGGAATATAACAGGATAAAAAATATCCTATGCCCTATAACATAACCCAGATTATGGTCTACCCGGGTGCCTTTCATCCATATCCATTCAGCCGTTTTAGTGTGAAAGCGTAACAAACAAACAAACTCACTTTCGCATTTATAATATTGGTTAGGATGTTATTGGATGATGGCAACCAAGCCTATCTAAATGTAAAAAAATCACCACCGTCTGCTTATGGTATTGCAACCAGAAGAATCACAGATGCGTCGCCATCCTAGATGTCTGTGGAGTGGATGTTACGTATTTGTCAAGTCAAATGCCCTATGTCCCTGTTTTTAACATCAGCACCAACCACACCTCAGAGGCCGTAGACAACGTGACATTCTATCAACGATAACCATGATGGAAAAGGCAAAAATGTATGGAACTGACATAAGCTATCGAAAAGCTTATGCCAATCCTGTTGAAAGTCGTTGTAGAAATACGAAACGATTTCGAAGCGATTGTCACTCAAGTCTAGGCTCTCAGACCAAATAAAAAATCAAGACAGCTGTCAACAGTGACGTGATTTGACGTGAGGCCGTTTTCGTAATGTGTGCACTTAGTCAGGTGTAGTTTGATTGTAAATGAGCGTGAATGCACAGAGCGGAGGTGTAGTTTTGGCATGCTTCACTGTGTCACCGCACCCATACCTACAGTGTTTCTGAATACTGCTTGGCGATAGACATGGTATATAGTTTTTCCCCAGACGAACTCTATAACAAAGAACTCTATTCTTACAACCCATATTTGGCTCATTTATTGCTGTAAATATATACAAAGTCGGCACCGCCAGCAGGCGACGAAACTTTGGTTGTTTAAGTTGTGTCACTGAGGTGGATGGATGATGACCTGCTGCCGTGTGGTGTAAAACAATATTGCCAAGAGACTCCCCAACCAGCTTTTTTGTATCCCTAAAATACGAAGTTATTGTGTACAATCAGGTGACCATTGTTTTAGACGTCAACAGCGTTGATGGATTATTTCGCAAACTTTTCGCGAAAAGCGAAAACGCGAACTGAATGCGGAAGAAGGGTGTATTGTCTTTGAAGGCCGTTACTTCGGAGGTACGGTCGCCATGTTTAACAAATTAATAAAAAACAACAGTGCTTCTAATTAATAAAAAAAAGTTTAATTAAAATAGAACCTCGTGCTTTGATTGATTAAAAATCCGTGCATACTTTTAATTAATGTGGGAGCTAATTTCATATGACTAATAATATGTTATTTAATTTAACTAATAGGTAATTAATTTTGTAGTTAGGAATGATATGAATTCTACTAAAAGTGTGAATCAGCAGTTTGTGGATGACATGTGAAACAAATACCTACTGTTTGTACTTGGTTGTCATATGTACAAAATCACACCGACTACATAAATGATGAGATTAGTCACCCGTTAGAGTTCTTATAGTTCTTGAGAAACAACATGCTGTTACGTATAGATCAATTAATTATTAAAGCTTTAAGAACAGAAAAATGACATCAGTATGAACTAAAAACTTTTCCGACGATGAATCGTGAAAAAATAAAGTGAACAAAAACTTTTAGTTTGATAGTTTTGAGGACAATGTAGACAATTAATAAGTTAATAAAATCAACTAATTGACATCGTACACAAATGTTATATTACCTGATTACTTCTCTATAGCTGACCCCATCAAACCCTATCAGCTAATCGATTGCCCCGACGAGTCTATATTGGTAGTGACCGCATAGACGCATGATGGGTGCCATGCCACGCCTAACTCAATCACGACCGGGACTAAGCTTTAATGTTCCTGAAAGTAGAACGCGGAAACACGAAAGCGTTTTACGGCAAACTAGTTCTTCTTTGTTGCTGTTACGGCTCGATGTCAAAGGTACATCTATTGTTTTAAGGGGTGGCTCTGTTTACTCGCCCCGTCCGCGTCCTCCCTAATTTGGAGGGATTTGATTGTTAACGGGCATTCGGGCACGCACGATACCTCCATATTATTCCATAGGCTTGAACAATATAGTAGTTTACTCACAAACAATTTGACGCATAGGGTAGTTGTATAATGGTCCATATATCCGTTCAGTTTGACGTGTTTACGGAGTATTTCGTTAGATTTTCCCGTAAATGTTTATCGGAAGTTCAAACCCTTTGATAATCCGGTAATAATAAACGACGCTGCATTGAGGTCATCTTTACAGATTCGAATTTAGCTTTGGAAAATTAACAGCACATAAAATTATAAACTTAACCTGTTTATACTAGACCTAGGTATTGTCCAAATTGGCACTTGAAAACTTAGGAGTTAGTCTCCTGATCCCGTTTCTGGTTCACGAACTGTAAGAGCTGCCTATCACTCACTCTTCACTATTTTCTCTTCTTGTTAGTTGCGTAAAATAATTAAAAAAAAACTATATACTAATAAACATTGGTAAAACTGGCATTAGGATGGCACCGTAGATCGTTAACATTTTTGTGTCAACATTATGTTGTGCTATATTATTACACTCATGTGCTCTTCATATAATTAACAAAAGCGTGGGTAATTGAGTTCATGATACAACAGTGCATGCCATCGTCCGTGTCCAGTCCTATTAAGTTATAATTCGTTTGTCCAGAACAAGATGAAAAAAATATTATATTGGACCGTTGCCAACTCTGCGTAACTGCTTTCACTGATTATTCACCGATTTATTTTTATTTTTGAGCATATAAAAAAAATATTGAATCAAACTACATCCTACTTCTTTACGAAAATAGCCGGTAGTAGTTTTATTTATGTTCATTTTTTCAACAAACTATACTTACCACCCTCTAATTCCGTTAGCGTCGTAACTCGTAGTACCTAGTCCACAGCAAAAACCTATTGTACCCTGATGACATTACAATGCGCTCACCAATCAATTTTCTCACCTCAATAGGCAATAGTGGACTGACTGACTAGAGTTAGAGGACCGATTCTCGGCGTTGCTTACTGGTCGATAATGATGTTCCCTTCATTGGTTTATCCTTCATGGGCCATAAATACCGATCTAAACATTATCACACCTAGCATAACCAAATTAGTTATGGCTAAACATCGTTATAGAAACATCAAATAACTTGCTCGTACCGCTCTACATTTTTTAGATGATGCTCTTGCGCATATGGTCCGCGAATGAAGTCACGGACGAGATAATATTTACGAGATGTCTAGACAAGCGTCCAGGTAACTTAATCCAATTTTTTTGAAGAATTTTAATAATTCTAATGTGATTTTGAAGAAACTCCGAAATCATCCATGAATGATCTATAATCTCCAAGTCTGCCAAAATTCTGCCATTGCAATCGTCGTATCTTTTCTATTAGGGCATAGAAGGATAATATTGACTCCTGCAATGCTTCTAACCGAAATGTCGAGGAACAACTATCCTTTGATGGAAACCACTTAGTAAATCATTTACTAAAACTTAGCATATTGTTACAAATTGCGAATACCGCTCTATTTTTCTAAGGCCTTGTAGCGTCGTCACTTTCACAAGCGTACCATTTTCAGCAAATATTGTTAACAATCGTAGTTCTAGAGCTCGTGAATCAATGTAAATAAACAGACTGTCTTCAGGGTTATTTGCTATTTTTCTGCGATCATATTCATGAATCACATCTACAGATTTGATTCGGAAAACCTTGTTTGAAATTACCATCATCTCTCATTATTACTTACAATTTGTGTTGTTTGGCTCAGTGGTTCTCTGTTGCATTCCTGGTGAAATTTTCACCGCCAATGTTGTCATATAGCATTGATAATGTCGTCAGTAGTAGCAGTGTCTAGCCATCCGTGTGTGCCGTTGCACAAGACCTGTCGACATAATGGCAATACAAACGGTGTTAGTGCATGCTATTTAAGTACAGGAAAATTGATTCGCATATAGAAGGAATCGTTTTATTGATTGCGCTAACATTCTAACCCCTACAATTCTCGAAACTACCTCAAATTTTACCAATATACATACATATATTTTCTAACACTAGTTACGAGTCCTTTTAGAAGTATAAATAACGAAATTTTGACCTGATACTAGAAAGTAAGTTAAGGATTTCAAGTTTTTACTTCTTAGTTTAATATTCACATTCGCTTTAAAGTTTTAAGAGCACAATACAGACGTTCGTTATTGTAAGGGAATTGTTTACGATGTACCTAGTTCTTGATTGCTGGGAATGGCTTAGTAATGTGGAAGTGTCTCGTACCAAAACCCGCATTGGACGTAGACTGGAACGAAACCTTCAATGGAAGTGGTATCGTAGACGAGCTTTGGTAGAGCTCCAACTCACCTTGAAGTTTGCTGTTACGTACGCTAAAATACACTATCAAAACAGTGCGTTTCGTTCACCGTTCCGAGTCACACGCTCGCTTGGCAAGAGCTCCATCCATAAAATTATTGTTTAATAAATAAAGCCGTGAAATAAAGTCGCGAGGATTTCTATAGCAATTTACTACTGTGCCTTATAATGTTATAGTATTATAAATATAGGTTTTGGACTGTTAATAAGCGTACAATTATTTTTGTTATGTGAATGTGACGTGTTTAACGCGGACTCAGCGTCTCATTGGATTGTCTGAGATTCGTCTGGGCGCAACCTATTTCGATGATGTGAGTTTAGCATAACATTTTTCAAAAATGCGGAAGCAAGCTTTCGTAGATATTATATATTTTTAATTTTTTATTATGCTTTTGTAAAAATAATTTTACACGTGCACATTCATTAGTAGTTATTTTTTATTCATGATAATTACAGTGAATTCTTATGATATTCTTATAATAAATTCACGTGAAATTGAGCTTAGCCGCACACATTCTAGTAGATTTTTCAGTCTATTATATCGTAGTTATAACTAATATTATAATAGTAATATTTTTATTAGAATTTAAAGTAGGTATTTAAAATTACACTTATTAGTATTAAAACCATAATAAAATTCATTTAGTTATAAATTATTTTGAGAATTTAGTGTAATAATTTATTTTGAAAATAAATCACTGTGCAACTGAATTTGCATTTTTAACAAAAAAACATATTTCCTAAATAGTGGTTAATCCATCTAATATTTAATTTGATTTGTGTAAAACAAACCAGCTAAGTCCTTGTAATAAACCTAATGATTTTTCCCTGTCAATGTTAAGTAGTATCCCGCATAAAACATACCGAATGTAATAATAATTAGGTAGCGTATATAATTATAACGTACAATTTAACATGGATGCAGAAATATAATGCTTATTTTGAACATGTGTAAAATAAACGTAAACAATCCCCAGTCAACTGTCAAAACGATGTCTTGTACTATATTTTATATTATTTCTTCTTCCGCCTGATCGTTAATTTAATCCCAATAAAGTTATCATCGTTAAGGTTCGAGATTTCCAAGAAATACCTAAAGTATTTTGATTACTGAATTTCATGCTTCATTTACCTTCTAGGGATCGTAATCCAGTTTCATGTAATCCTACACAAAAAACTAAATGAAGCTCAATGGAACAAAATGATTTATTTGAAAACCCTGGATTCTCTATTACATCGTTTAGATTCTTGTTTTACTGCCAGTTAATTCATACTCGACACGTAACTGACATCGTTATGTTAGTATTGATTTAATATCAGATACAACCAGATACGTTTTGATAAAGAAAGTGCTATCTCTCTCATGCCTGGTTAGGTCTGATTGTATTTGTAGTGGACCCATCAATAACTTGGTTGAATGGGTGCTATCGCCAAAACGACCAGTCACTGTCATTTCAAATGTTACGTCATAAGATGGAAATAAGGTAATGGGGGTTGGCATAATCCTATTCATAATAATCTTCAGATATTGCACTTAACGTATTAAAGCCAAAAGTCCAGTAATCAGTTAAAAGAGAGAAGAGAATGATCAGATTAAAGAGAAGTAGAGAAAGAGTTAGGATGTGTGGATATTTGTAACCACGTATGTACGAAATTACGGATTTTACACCTTTCCTGGATTAAAACATAAAACTATTATAATCCAGTTATAATACATAAAAGATTTAGTTTCCCTAGGATGCAAGTGAATTCGCGGGCAAAGCTTAGTATCGTATATTTCTAAGGTCTTTGTACTTATAAAAACAGTATGTTTGTTTAATGTTACTACAAAAACGGTGTAAACTTTTACCTCTTAAGACACTATGTACCAACAAAATTTCCTTAACTGAGTCATCGTCACTTGGACCAAACCCTTTGACCTACAAACACGAAATTAAGGTTGTCCCTCACACATAAAATGTAGGGCGTTCCTATAGTAAAAATCCAAACATAAAATGTTTACAGTACAATAAATATATAATTTGCTGACTGTTCATTAAAGAAAGGCAACATAAGGTCGGTTTTAGTTCTAGAAAAGAATTTAAAAAAAATCTAATTATAGTTCTATGAATGATTGGAATCGGTGTCAGGTGGATTCGATTTTATAAAAACTTACGCAGATATTATGTTCTGTGGGAACATAGCATAGGAAATGCATACCGCTTCATAGCTCCTACTGTATTTAACTTATTCAGTAAACACTTTAGTTTTATGCCATGCAATTTATTTTTTGTAACAGTGTACAATACCAAGTTTTTTCGATTGTTCGACTTCATAAATATTCGTTCCTGGAACTAGCACATTTTGTAAATAATGAAGAAATAGTAAGGGTCTTAAAATACTCCCTTGGGGTACGCCGAATTTAATTCCGATGGTTTTTATACATCGTACATTTTTTAAATCCAATTTGTAGTTTTCAATAATGTTAGCAGGTATGAGTACTCAGTATTTTTAATTTCATAGGTGGTGAAACATTAGAATTTATATCTTTGTCCACCTATTTAGTTGTGTTATGCTTTCCGAATGCATTAGTTAAGTTAGTAAATGCGCCATAGTCATACTTAATTATAGTTTTTATTTCTATGATTTTATTTACGTAGGTATATCGTGCAATTGAAGTGCACGCATGTAATGTTCTGATTGCGATACGATCACCAGTGATATCAACCCTAAAGCATTTGCGTCAATATATAAACAAACCATTATTGTGCTGTGGACTCTGCACTAGATGTACTCAATTTTCCTTATGGAAACTGACGACATTATTGAAATGTATCTACCACAGTTATTCTGAACGAACATTACTGTGTTTAATCAGTTATCATTATCAGTCAATACTTAAAATAATTGTAAAGAGCAGACTGACTCACTGTCTGATTCATATGTTACGTTATCTCGAGAACAGAAAGTTTCCTTACTTTGGTCCAGATTTACAAGCGGTCTTTATACTTTGTGCTAGCGGCTATCTCAGTTCTACAGATTGTCTGTGTCTTGAAAGAAATCTGCGCGAAAATAAATTCTCTGACTACTTTAACTGACAAAGTGTTCAACATTGGTGCGTTTGATAAATATTCGTTTTAACTCGATAATATATTATTTATTCAAGGTAGGTAAATTCATATTTTGATATGAAGTTCCCAAATATAGACCTATGTGGTTAAGTAATAGAATTGGACTCAAAACATCCAGCGTTAACCTACAGTCAATTTAATACCATAGTAAATAGGAATCACAGTTATAAGTTAAATAATACTCTAGAATGACATAACGATTACTTTGTAGTTATCAGTTCAGGTAAGCGACTACTCCTGGCCAGACCTTAATATCAGTGCGAGCCAGGAATCATTCATATTCATAGTGATAGTCTTTGACATAAAAAAAGGATCATTACTAATGTACCATGTAATAAAATCACAGTGTAAGTACACTAGTCAAGGTTTTACATGTCATGATGTCACCGCCACACATGAGCCCCGTAGTTTTGTATACTAAAGTGGGCTACACAACGACGTAATAATACACATAATCACGTAGTTTAGACGAAGATAGACATTCAGTATCATATAGAAAAGATATATAAGAACAATTTGAATGGGCGAGTCCTCCACCACTTGTATATTGTTATCTTCTTCAGGCGACTGTGGGTAGAGCCAGTAAACTTCTGCCCAGGAATGCCCAAAGGATCTTTTTACCCCTAAAAGTACACACGGCTACACATCAAGCTATACATTTCCAGTATAAGCTGACCTCGCATTGTACGAAAATCCTACACAATGCGAGATCAGCATACACTGGAAATGTATAGCTCGATGTGTAGCCGTGTGTACAAGTGAAAACATTCGTTAAATATTGTAAGTAATCATAATATCTAGCGCTTCTTGCTTTTGAGTGTAATTGAAAGCCAACTGAAACACGATTACGTCAATTAAAGAGTAGAAAAATACGCATCGAATCAAATCCCATTTCTAATACCTATATTAATTTGTCGATAATTTATTGCATATCTAGGAAAGACAAATGCAAAATAATGCAGCGGGCTTGTGATATCATTAAACATACACAATGCTTCCCCAACTGCCATGTATGTGCGGGTGTTTTACAAAATTCCTGTTGTAATTGCAATACAGGATGATCATATCCTGTTACCAGCGATAATATTAACGTGATTTTCCTTATACCTACTACACTAAAAACGTTAAATTCCTTCCGTTTACATTTTAGAATACACATACTAGATTTGGGCTAGATAAAATATGCGTGTCCTTCACTTTAAATACCAAATCCGCTCTTCTGGGACAGATGTTGTACGTTGCGAAATTATGCAACATAGTAACTGGTTTACTAAAATGTTCGTTTTCAGAAATCTAGCACAAAATCATTACGAGATGACTCTGTTGTATTTGGTAAGAGTGACGAAGATATTTTTACGATCAGATACAGTTCAGTGCACTGACATTGTTTACAGTAATATCCCAAAGCTCAATTTATGGTTTCCATGATTCGTGTGTCATCATTAGTCATTACTCATTAAGCACCCCAGCAGATTCGTCTCCTGTTTTGACGTGTAGCCATTTGCTCAACAAATTCGGTAGAAATCACTGAGCACTATCAATTAATGACGAAAGCCCATTCGTCACCTCGACCTTGTTCACCACTCGTCAGTTTATCACAACTATTATTCAAACGATTGTTCATTGAATCTGTTTCAAGTCCATCGTTGATAAAAGATGATGATGACACGTGACTGTATCAAGCGGCGCATCTCAATTCTCCCAATAAACTTTAATTGCCACATCATTAGCACTGGTTAGCGGGCTGTCTCTAGGACGAAAAACATCTTGGTTTATATGGAACATTAAGTATATAAAAACATAGTGAAGGCACAGATGTGTAGCGCTTTAGTACTTATATAAATACTGGTCAAGAGTATGTCGAACTCTTATGATAAAGTGTTTCTTATCATAAAATGTAATGATAGATTATCTAGGTACTCATTGTCTCTGTTGCAAACCGTTTAGCGTTGTTGGAATTTGCCTCTAATTGTTTGCAATTTCAACCGTAAGCATGCAAAATCTTCTGCTGACGGCAACTAAAATGAAACGGTTATATGGCACTGTTATAAATGCTAATGGTTACATTAAATTGTAATAACGGCCAACTCAAGGGGGATTCCCTGCTACGAACAATAAGTCGCGTGAGCGATTATATGGAAAAATAAACACGTTGTTGTACACAAATAATAAGTCATTTAAACAATAGAACCGTAATCGTATTACAGATTTCCGATCCGGTTGCCCGGCGCTATTGACTACAGTGTATGGTTGTTTGGGAAAGGCAAAATAACCAGACGCGTTACTAAATCTTTAGTAGAATCTTTCTGACTATTTGCACGTGTCTCAAACCTGAAGATTTTCAGATAAGTGCTTTATCTATCACCTAACTACATCATCTACCTCGCTTTTTCCCAACATGTTGGGGTCAGCTTCCATCGTCTAACAGGATGCAGCAGAATACAGTATTTTTTCAGTTAGGTACCTAACTTGAGAGAATGCGACCAAATTAGTAACTTTGTCGTGCTCGTGACTAGTTTCATTAAATCTATTGATATTATCTATTCCGATTATTTACCACAAGTTGTTAATAACATAGCCTTATGAAACAGAAATAACTGATAATGTAGGTGTAAAACTATCATTATTGTAATTCGAAGCAATTCATCTTTGAATGTCGTGAACTTGTTGCTTGTGGGCGGGAGTTGAATGTTTATATGCCTAGTTTTTGGGCGTATTGTGTTAAACTTAAAACTTAAGACACACTTCTCAAACTCATTGTTGAGGGTGATGCTACACTTGCTAAAGGAACATTTTTGCTCGCCGCGTTCTTACTCTTGGACTGTGGAACATCAGATCCGGCTCGAAGGACCAATGTACGACCAGTAATGTGTGACCGGTGTTAGTTAATACATAGTTCGAAATGCCTCACTAAGAAAAGGCACTTAAAAAGGTTGTGGAGGCTTTAGAATAGTAGCGATTCTGGTTTTCTGGAAGTCTGATTCAAATTCAATCTCTGATCTGCTGTCACATACAGTAAATGATTTTATATTAACAGATCAACCCAACGATGATCTTTGATGTAGATGATGGAGTAAGACTAGGAATCAGAATGAAATGTCAAATAACAATGTCTGCTAGCACTAATCTTGCCTGTTAGTAAACTAATCGTCTGTTTTGGCGATTTGGAATTTAATTGTCAGTCTATGAGACATTGAAATGTTATCTGCATGTGTAGTGTTTTGGTAGTTGATCAAAAAGAAACAATCAAACAGCCTCCGGGTAGAAGACCAGTAACCGTCCGAAATAATTAGCCGTCCAACAAATTCCTATATCGTCATCGTGAGGACCTAAGAGCTCAGAATCCAAATTCTTAAGTGGCCACTTATCAGCATGACGTAGGTAACCACAACGATGACTTAATTGAGTGTTATCAGTGCTTACTCAAAATTAACATTTAAGTAATGTCCGTCAAAATGTGCATTTATCCTTGATAACGGATGTACTTGTACAGTACATATACGGAGGCTATCCGTTAAGCCATGAAGTCATGAGAAATCAAATAAACTGGAAAAAAAATGGTATTATTTTAATTATTACAATTTTATAATTATGGGATAACACCTATTACAATACCATATTATAACCGTACAAACGAACTTTAGGTACAGTTTAGGAGCCACGAATCCATCGAGACAGTACAAATATATAATATAAGAAAACTGGGACCGTCTGTGAAATATACGCATAGGAATTTGTCATCATCACAGAGGCCACGGAAAAGCGATCATCCATCCAAGATTTGATACCTACTCATATCCAATCATCTGCGCTCTGGTGCCATTTACTAATATTTGCTTTGTGTTTTGTTTCAGGAAGACGAAGTCCTCTGGCGGTGCACAGAATGCCGATCGCGCCGCGCGGCCCTCCGCCCTCGACGCCTCCCTACCACCTGCTTCTCCGTAGGAGACCTAGCTTAACCCTCAAGTGTCCTTCAATAATATAACGTCTAACTTTTTGTACGCCTCTTTTATACCGACCTATAAGCATAAGTACGCACAGAGTGTTTAAGTGTCGCGCGCAAGTGTGAGTGTATATGTGTGTCGATGGTGCGGCCGACATGGGAAAGTCCTCGGCGAGAACACATGGCCAAGGTGAGTGTCTTCCCGCCCACAGTACACCTGTCCCCAAGGTCACTTTATTTTGCTGTTTCATGTACCCTACACGTGTATGTCTTAGACGGAATATCCTTCAAGAAGCAAAAGCACCTTTCAGTTGTAAACTTGGTTATAGGATTGACTTGCCATAATTTAGATTATGATCATATTCAGCGCACACATTTACAGAAACGCATGCCTCATGTTCGTCTGATTTAATGTTTATTTCATTCACGTTTTTTATAATATCAGCAGAGCTTTCAGCAGTACCAATGTGGTTTGCGTCAGTACATGATTCATTCATGACTTTTTATTTGCACGAAACATCACTTCAATTACATTTTCATTTGCATGGGAAGAAATTTATTGCAACCGAGCGTAAAGCTTATAACACTGGACATGAATACAAACTTGTGAAAATCTAGTCATGGCCGTGTAAACACAAGTTAGGGAAGTGAAAACTGAAGGAAAGCTCAAGAAATTCGAATGCGCGAACTCGCGAAGATACAAAGAGGAATCTTGTCTGTAGTTTATTTTTGACTGGAAACACTACTACATTAAGTGTTTCTTCATACTCTGTGATTTCAAAATCAGTGATTCCTTAGCATAGCCTTAACTTTTGTGGATTATCAGAAATGTTTTAGGGGTTATTAGTGATCCGCACGAATTGACTCGCCCAAAACGGGTGAATCCATACTTTTCAAAGAGAATTACTGGCTGTATAGTCATTGACACTTTAAATTTTTTTTTTTCTTGAGGCGATTCGCGCGAGTTTAATTTTTTTAAGGCAAATCAACAACTAGAAATCGATTCGCCTACAAATAAATTAACTTCTTGCGAATCGCCTCAAGAAAAAATTATATTATTTCAAAATGTCGATTCGCCCGTTTTGGGCGAGTAAATTCGAGCAAATCAACTAAGCCAAATATTTTAATTCAATTCAACAGTGCTACTCAAAAACTTTTCAAATTACCTCGCTTAGTCACAATACCTAGAATTGACCGAGCACTCGAACTATTCCAATTGTCCACCTGAACTTGGTTCATTAATTGCTTTAATTTCTGTTCCACTTTCTCGTTACCTTCACTTACGGGGTGGAATATCGATTACTTATGATATTGAACTTATAATTGCACGTCATTGCATGACACTGACCGCACGTTGTCATTACCATATACCGTAGGTGATCATTATTGTCCTACGTTTTACCGATTTCTGTTGGAAGATAATTATTGTGATTCTTATGTAGCAAATCGATACATTACTTTGACATACAATTACACCAGTAATAAGTACGTACGTGAAGAAGAAAGAAAAGAACATAACTGTGACTAAGGTTTATTCCTGAAAAAATATTTAAGCTTATATTAGTTATTATTTTATTTATTTATGATTCTTAACTGCAATGCAACTCGATTTTCTATGAATTAACGAGGATGGCCTCATTATAAATTTTATTAGCTGTTGTTTATTTAACAACTAACAACAAACATTATAAATTTTATTAACTAAATGTTTTAAAATCTCTGCAGTGCAGATGTTCATCAACTGTAAAAACATTAATTTAATAAATAAATGTATCTATTTCCTTTTTGTGCGATAAACATAACGTCTAAATTAAATTTAATCGGATAAATGTCTATGTAATCAGCACACTAATTGCGTAACACACTTTCAATCACAATATTGAAGGATATTGCTTATCCGAAAAATTGGTCTGCTTAACAACGTAAATAACACAAAATGCTTCTGTAAGTTTGTGACACAATTACCCCGCAGCTTGGCACTCCTTTCTTTTTTGCGATCCACGGACTCTTGACTATTCCCAGACTGATAAGACCCTGAGTTCCAGTATACACTCCTGGGCATATAGGTTCATAATACCACTCACTTGAACCCACCTACGGTTCAAGTGCGTAGAATTTACAATATGATTTACTTAAAATGCTGACTAAAAACAGCATCTTTCTAATTTTGTGAAGTTGACAAAAATTTAATAACGTTTAATACTTTCTGGCAGTTTCTTACAAGTGAGCTGTGAGAACGCAAAAATGTTCTTAGAATCCGCATTCGGAATGTATCTGTTTTATGTTTTTAGGCAAAATGTACCCTGGGATGCTTTAGGCACCATTCCGGGTATCCCGTACCTACTAACATTTTGATAATTATTGGCTTTATGGACCTATGTTATGTGTGTGTCCCTAACTGGGTAACTGTCTCTGCTCTCTGGAATTACTAATCTAGGGTGGTGACTAGGGCTGATTAGCTGACAGCCTCATATAACCACATCTGGCAAATCTTAATCCATGCTATATGTTTTGTGTATACTGTATGCCTTTATGAGGAACGTCAGGTTGTAGCGATACCCATCTAGCTTTTCTATAAAGCTTTTTCTATAAAGTAACTTCACACTTTGTTCTTCCACTCTTGACTCAGTTGTGATTTCCCGCGCAACACAAATGTTTGAATTGCCTTCATTACTGGTTCCGAGTCTAGGTGTATGTTTGTGTAACAGTACTACGCAGGTTACCGCAGTATGGGATTATTATATTTCCCATATACTTACATGATCGTTATCTTTCAAAATACAATAAAAGCTAGCCAGTACATTAACATCCGTATTACTTGACGGCAAGAATACATTCGTGACATTTACAGACAAACATATATTATGTACTCGTACGTTAACCCCATAAAAAGACGCAACATTGTATAATATGAAAATGTTAACAATACAACAAACCGAGGACTTTTCAGTTGCGATTAAAAAAGAAACTAGTGCTAATGTTGTAAATCACTTTGATTAACATCCGGCAACCCGTATGGTTCTATGAACTAAAAAATTATAATATTACATGCAAACTTCAGGTGCTATTGAGCCTACAACAACGCAGTTTGTAATCTATAGCGTATTGAACGTCGGCGTCGAAGGAAAAGTAATGCTCGCTAATGCGATTCAATAGTTTTATATAAACATCGGCAGTGACGCGTCCCCTGACGCCCAGCGAGAACTGCTCGGCCACGCTATGTAAATTTAGCATAACCATATGTTTACATAGTATTATATTCCTTAGCGATGACCTAAAACCTCAATGCTGGGATAACCGGTGTGTGCTCTAAGTAAAATTAGTTTAGAGCTAGGCCCTCTGAGGAATTCTTTAAAGGTCAATGTTGGACACGATTCATGTTGAGTAAGTATAGGAACTTTCTGTCTTCCAAAACTTCAAGAAGAATTTATGAGGTTATACACTGAGAAACATATTCAAGCCTCGGCGGATGTAGTCAAGTCGTAGCAACCAGATAAAGTCATGTCCAGTCGCCATTGTACTCTATTGTTCCTCGCCGCAAGGGCCTCTCCTGTTTGAAATTCTGCCAACTAAACATAATTCAAATACTTCCCTATTATGAATCTCAAAGTTACTTGGGCCCGTTTTGATAAACCGCTCACATTTGAAAGCGTTCTTAAGTGTTCGGTGTGAAGTGTTCTGAGAAGCAGATTTACAAAAAAAGAGAAACATTTTTTTTGCAATTTATGGATGTGTTTGCATTATAAACTGCTAAGACATCTTGCTCTTCAGCGCTTTATTGAAACTCGTTGGTGGTTAGGGTTAACCTAAATTTACTCAGACAACCCTGGTGGAAAGCCAGCGTAACCCTCGCACGCCGCCTGGACCTGAGGCTTGGATCGAAATAGGCTGTTCATGCAAGCAAAACTAAAACAATGTAGTATATTTTTTTCTATAAAAACTAAGTGATGTAGCTAAGCGAGTGTGTGGCGTGAGCCTGAAAAGAATGGATGCCGTGGTGAGGGGCGAGGAATGCCAAGTGTGCCAAATTGCACAAATGTCTTGTATAAAACTCGGCTGCTATAAGAAGCTTCACTACTGCCATTCCTCGCTTTGGCACAAAAAACCTAGCTTCCTTAATCTTTTTTGAACCAGCGATGCACATTGCGAAAATTGGAAATTCGCACACTATTATTGGCGGGTGTTTTCTGTTGTCACACTTCACCTTGACAACTTTAATAATATTTTGTTTATTCTGAGACATGATGAAAGAATATTTATTTATGTCATAAATTACTATAGACGTTGCATAAATTTTCGACACGAAGCCATCTGCTTCGGTCAATAGTTAGTTTAGTAATTTCATTTTCCCTACAGGTTCCAGTATTTTGAACCAAGCGTGTCAGATAATATTAACCGTATTTGAAACCTCTTTTTGAGAGAGTGCTTCATTTATGGTTCATGTTCTGTCTAAGATTTTTCTTTCCATTTTCGACCGACTTACTACTAGATCAAAACCTTGCTCAGTACGTTTGATTAAACCGGGCATCAAATCTTTTTTTTATCTGAGGCTATATTTATTGACTGTTCTTATTTCTCCTTGGAGCAATGATGCTCCACTTATTTATTCGCATTATCTTGTTTAATAACCTCTTGTTTTGTTCTGATTATTTGTGGTTTTGTACAGTCAATGCAGTACATTCTTAACTTAGTTTCTCTCTCTGGGTTTCGACTGCGTCACCAGTCATAACGAAGCTGTCTGTTGCCACGAATGTTTTTTTATCATTATTCATCATCTTAAATCCATTACGCTGTAAACCAAATTGCCAATTAAGTTTTTCCAGAATGGAGTTCATGACTCGTCCGGCCACTTATTTTATATTTTTCTAATTTCACTTTTCGCCGTACAGTGTGGCTCATCTCAACAACTTATCTAGTTTGGAATCAAATTAAATCGTGTTTTCTGCTCTCAGTGTTTGCTGACCTACAAATCAGTGGAACCATAGGTGATTATAAAGTTGTGTTGATAAAATGTGCGTATTTCCCACTAAAGGTCACAAGACTAAGGATGTTGGTTTCCCCCGAATTATCAGTTTTATTAGGAGTAAACACTGAGATGAGATGGCAACACTGGGGCGGCGGCATAATCAGTATCGTTGCGGGATGCGCGCGCCGGGCGGGCGGCGCTAGTGTGTGCGGCACACGAGTCTCGGCCCTGCGACGGGTCAGAGCGCGCGTGCGGGCGCGTGTCGCGAGCGAAGCGTGCGGCGTGTTAGGTGCAGAGCGGGCTCGCGGGCCAGCCGGCGGCGTGGCCGGCGGGGTGGGCGCGCGACATGGGGCGGCGGTAGCGGCGCGGATGTGCGCGCGCTCCGAGGCCGTGGAGCTGGAGGTGCTGGGCGCGGATGGTGGCGAGGCGCGCCCTCCCCCGCGCCCTCTGCGCCTGTCTCTCCTCGAGCTGCTGGGCAAGCTGGTGCGCCGCGACCAGCCCGCCCCGTCTCATCGCCGTAACCGGCACAATCATCGCTTCCGAACTTTCGTCTCCTGTGGTCTGTATCTATCGATTTGTCGCTGACGTTAAGATTGTGCTGATAGGAAATCTCTTATTGAATTTTCATTTCGTTCGGTTCGACACCAGTCCTGCGTCATCGTGTATCGTACGTGCCTTGGAGCGTGCATGCGACGCCGATGCCGTTTGCGTAACGTCTTGCTATTCTACACAGGTGCTGCCGATATTTTTTCGTTTTGGCCGGCTCGCTATGAATGGCAGAGCGACTTCCCCCGAATTGCTGATGAGTAGTACCTATATTTCAGAAATCGAGAAGATGTGCATAGTGGACAAGGTCGGTGTCGGTGTCTGCGCGCCCCCGTACGGTCAACGGCCGGGGCGAGACGGCGCTTCAGCGCTTCGCGTACGACCCCGCGCTGTTGTTATCGATTACTAGCTAATGTTTCACTTCACTAAATTTAATTAGGATGCAATTCTTCGCCAATATGTCAACTTCCGTACTTCAGGAAAGTTAAACAAGATAAGATTACATCTTTTCCTGATAATCAATACTTGAATAGCGTAACTACCTGTTCGCTTGTAATGGTTTTTTTCTACTGGACTGGTGTAGGTATAATGCGTGCAAATCCCTAGCACGTAATTAGATTATTGCTGCCGTTGCACTAAAGAATTGTTTCGGATATATAAACAGTGTTGTTAGTCTGTTAACCTAACTTCTCCGTTTCATATTATGCGGTAAAATAGAACACCATTTTCGTTCATTCTTGTCTGCACTTTGTTTTCGGAAATATGGCTTTCTGGATCGTCTCCTACCATGATAGAGACGTTAATTTTAATTTGTTAACTTCTAAATTAGAATATCCATATTAGTATAAACCCCGTCACAAAAGGGATCATTAATCAAGGTTAGAGATAATCAATAATGTACCTTTTGAGATATTTGGATGACTAAAGTTAATATTAGGGCTCGTTCTTCTTTCTTATATCTATGGTTTCAATGGTCGATATTAATGAAATAATGTATAAACCAGTCTGAACCCCGATGAAATCATGACTAGGCAACCCATTCAATATACAATGCAGATTTGCATAACATAGGGCCATAGTCGCCATAGACAAACTAGCAGTCGATGAAGGCCAGTTGGGTCAATGACATCCCTAGATATTGGAAGTCAGACCTGGATATGACCGGACGGACCAGAGTCATCACAGGATTCTAAGTAGGTATGATGTGGGCGGAATAACAGCTGAAAATTATCATGATGGATGAGTCATTTGTTTTGAAAATTCTTTTAGACATTCTATTACAGACTGTTACGCTGTCACCTAGATTAAAACTTCTCATCTGTGATGTTTGTTAATGCTGTCCATTAGTTAAAGTTGAACGAGGGATAGGACGTCAAAAGAGGAAGACGAACGGAAGAGGTCGAAATTGAAATAAGAGAAAAAGTGAGATGAAAGTCCACCATTTTTTATTCCTTCGCATTATATTGTGAAATAGTGGATCCCCATTTGTTACGGTATGTAACTTGATGGGGTGCCATGTACACCTGGCGCTTCAAGTTGATCAGCTGGCTTCAGCTGGCTACCCAGGTGAAGCCAGCTGAGCCAAAATAACATCCTTTTGGCACAGCTGGCTTCACCGGCAGAAAGGAGATGGTCTAGACTTATATCGCTACTGACTTACAATTTACTGAAGGTAAGAATAATTACAGGCACAGTAAGCGTTAAACAAATATAGTGCAAATACATCTATAGGATGTAAAAAGGCCTCCTTGAATCCTCAGCTCACCTAAGCTTATTGCGTGTCCATAACTAATATCAAATTGTGCCTTGTAATCTATCACGGCTGTTCCATTTGTTCCGGAACTGAAAGCCTTAATGAATCCGTGGCTATGGTGCAAGGTGTATCCGCAGAATAAAGGTTCAAAAGAAGCCTCGGAAAATATTTTTTCGATCATTTTAGGAGACATTATTGTTAATTCAGTCTCTGAAATTATGCTGATTCCCAAGCTATAATATTTCAGACATCAGAGCCTAAGATAATCATTAAATACTTGGAAGTTTTGATAGGGACAGGGGTCCTCCAGCTTCATGATGTATGTAGGTCTACAATTTGTTCTGGTCCAAAATTTCAATTTTTTTTTTAAGTTGGGCACTTTGTTAAAAGTTGAAGGGAAGTAAATTGATTTATCTTCACCTTGTCCTTCTACTTGGCGGCTTTGTCCTTGATTTTTTTTTTAATGTACGAAAAGATTGTACTTTCTGAAAAATGAGAATAGTTAACGTGGAATCTTGAGAATTTCCTTAATAATTTAATAATTGGTTGAGGTATGCTAATATAGTTTTCATTTATTTCGCTATACGGCGCGTAATAAACGTGCATATGTGAGCCAAATATTTTGAGGTAGGTATTGTTATTCAGAACACATTTTGTTCAAAGAAATATACGTATAGTGTATCGTTCAGCTTAAATTGAAAACACACCTTGCTCGTGTGGTTAACTAAACAAGTAGACACCGCCGCGTTTGTGTGTTGCATTGTAATGTAATTCACTAAGGGTGTGTGGAGAGGATGCCCCTGAAAATGTTATTAGTCGTTAACTGGGAGGAGATCGATCGCCGTCCCCTCGGCGCCCAGCGTCGAGACGCTCTCGTTACCACTACCACGATGAACAGATCAACAGCTATGTAGACCTAGCTACATCCGCTATAGGAATTGTCAATATACAGAAACGTTCAACTCCCATAATGAAGTTATTGCTCTGGAAGTTACTTTATAGCTACGATTGCTACAAAGCTACATCCTTTGATAAATACATTGTGTTTGAAACAGGAACATGATCAATAATTGTTAATTACTAGTCGGAGGAGCGGAAAATGAATCCAATCTTAGTCTAAATTACTATCGCGATTTGCAGCATGTTTTTGAACGCCAACTTTGTGGCAAAGAATATTGAACTTTGTGTGTGGGAGTTTTTCTTTGTTAGGACTTGGTAGACATTTCGCAATGACCTTTCAATTGTTTAATGGAGAGCTGGCTCCTTAAAACATTTATTTTGAGTCAAGAGAGTAATCGTGATATTTTTTTTTAAACTGTCGCTTTGTTCAGTTAAGGAGAGTATTCAGTAGCTCAGCTGTAGCATTTAAAGTAGTATTCATGAATAGGCGTTTAAGTAATTATCCTGGTAGCAGACGACAGGGCACGTGCTTTTTACAAATGCGGCTGTTTCTTCCGGCTCTCTTGAACTATAATTACTCTTTCATGAAGGGGTATCGCATGTGCATTTAATTTTATGATTCGTTTCATTCAAGTTCTTTTCGTTATTAGGTCATCTGCTTTGTATCACGGTAAACTGAAAATAAATAAGTAGCTACCTTCAAGATTGTTATTTCAAACTGTAATTAAATACTTTTATTCTGTATAGATTTTTGGTGGAGTTTAGATAAAGTTGGGAAGGATTTGTGTTTTAGATTTAGTTGATAAAGAGACATTTTATTTATGAGAGAGAATGTTGCGGTTTGTCTCGAGACTATCCGTGGGTATTTTTTATATTTACATAATTTTGACTACTCATCCTTTTATTATGAAGAAGATAACATTTATAAGTTTATAACCGATAACATTATCGTCGTGATAGTAGGACGTAATTAGTTTAAATTCCACTATTGCAAAGGATTTCCCATGTTTTCTCGAAGTGACGTCAATATTGCGAACTTTAGACCTGATTTACACGGTGCGATTTTATAACTTGCATCGTGTAAATTAAAAGTTATTTTAGTTTGTCAATTTGACTGCTTATGAGCATCATGATCTAAATCGATTTAATATGGTAAGTAATATAGAATCCATAATTAATTTATCACCCACGTATTATGCCCGTAATGTAAATACTTATTACTTAAATAATTTCGATAATGGCATATTAATGGTATACGAATAAGAGGACTAAGGGCGAGTTCTGTTTTTATTAGCAGTAAAATTTTGGACAACAACCAGTTTTTCAGTGAATTATTTTTCTTTCTATGACTACGAAAAAAATGTTTGGTCCTATAGAAAAAAATCTTAGATGTAAGAAGTCATGCAATGTCGTGTGCCCTTTGACAATGAGTGAGTGTTTGCTTCATTCTCGTCTTTGCGGGTGATGTAGGGCATTCATGAAGTCTGGTTCATAATTTCATTAGAGATGAGTGCCTGCACTAAGCACAAACCCGATCTAATCCCAGTAATATACATATGTATGACTAGGATTAAGATATCCCGATGTCACTTTGCACTGCTGTAGACGAGGGACATGAGACATGACAAATAGGACTGCAGACGGGAGTCCGTAAAATGTAAACATTCCCTATTTGTTTTTGGTCCAATTGTACCGGGTTTGAAACGGATCATAGAAGAAATGTGACTCTCAAACTCAATTGTTATTTAGGTAGGCTTTATATTTAAGTATCCATGTTCTTTTCGCTAAAGTGGCACGTAATATCGTAATAGCGCGTTTGCGTATAATTTTTTGCACGCAGTACTTTGTGACCATTCAATTTGCTTGCAGACATTGTTGTTGCAGACTTATTTGTAAGTAAGTACCTCAATGGGCTTAGGTAGGTACAAATAAGTCAGTTCGTTTGTATTCGTGCAAACAAAATAATTTCCCTGATGTCCTTCAGTAGCTAATATTAGAATGGTGTGGGTACAATGTGAAAGATCTTTTACTATGCAAACCAAGAAGTTATTGAATCATACTTCATGTAAAACTGTTGTCTAAGACAAAGACGTGTGAGTCACAAAAAGGGACAATTCTTCAGTATTAAACCAGTGTTTATATAAATTAATACAATTAGATCCATAACTCTGTTTGCAAGTAGGTTTGTGAGAACAACGTCTAAGTAGTATTGTTTATTGTTACAGAGAATGAACGGAGAATCAAAGCGAACAACAGGGAGTACAACGCGCAGTTCCGATATGCCGTAAGTTATATTCTAATTATATTCTACACACTACACACACTTCACTACACTACTATGATGTAGTGACTACATCATAGTTATGAAGCTTTTGCTGAATAGATTGATAGAATACTCTTTATTATGTACCTACACAATAAAAATTACAGACATAACTGTAGACATTTTACATAGGCTGATACAAGGTGAAGAACTCATTACGCATGCAGGGTAACATCAACAGTGGTGGGTTTAGAATCATGTCCTGAATTCAAGGTAACAGTTTGCACGTACCCTTATGTGTGTTTATGAAATCTCATCAAAGATCCCATCAATGATTGATCTAATCTAATCAGATTAACCAAAAAATGTAAAAGGTCACTGGTCTCAGTGACCTTTTACATTTTTTGGTGGTTTTTTGGTGGACGTGCTCCTTTATGTCTATAAAGGAGCACGTCCATGCCCCTTACACACCATGTTTATGAGACCTCCCAATTAGATTAACCAAAGATCTGAAAGACTGGATGCAGAAGTTTGGAGACGCCTAAGAAAATGTTTATCCCTAACTAATAGATTTCCTCAGATAAGTAACTGCACAATTACAGTCCTGTCAAGCAACAATGACATAAACCTCCACTCTCCAGACATGATGTATGCAGGACAGTTCTATGGGATTCCAGTGACCCATGAACAGTGGCAGATAATATTTGTGGCCTTCTCTGATTGTCTTCCAGAGGCAATAAATATGGTCTCACAAAATAATAATTGGCTAAGCTCAAGCCTAAAATGCAATAGAACATATTATTTGAAAACAGACAGAGAGTGTTAAAAAAGATAGATTTGAATGCAAATGTACATACCTAAATGTTTTAAACATACAATTACTCATGGTCCAACATAGTATCCTTGTAAACATTTCTTCTTTAATAATAAATTCTAAATTGAAGTTATTTGTTAGTAGCGTACATGTTGAAAAATATTAAAGCAATTCCGTTTTTTCAATTGTAAACCACTTCGATACCGTCATTCAACAGTGTTAAAAAAATTGCACATTATCGTTCAGTGTCAGATTGCGGACTATTTGATTTCCGCTCAAATTAATCACTGTCGTAAAAATAACATACTTACTTAAATGTAATAATGTATAAATTCGTTTGTATTTTAAATGGCTGTATTTTGAAAATAATCTAGTTATGATAATGAAACAACATATTTTTTCACGTGGTGATCTGTTTATGTTCTCCTACCAGCAAAACAAAGTTTGGCGCTATTATAAATCAATAGAGGAATCTATTGACTGACTCGTTAACTCGTTAACGACCACCTCAAACTCTTGAACGTAGAAAGCTGAAAATTTTCACGGTTGTTGCCCTTTATGATTTAGGGATACCGGATAGGGAAGGAATAATCCTGGATTTCAATATCAATTCAATATATATTTCTATACTTATAGAAAGCTTAACTTTTATTCCGAGGTGGACGATATTTTAGTACCTACTTAACCCAAAATTCGGGTGATCTACAAACTAGACTATAATTATTAGGAAGTAGGAGCAATATAACAACCGTTAACCTCCTTATAAACAGGAGAACTATGATCGAAAATTCGGAATCTAGTTTGGATATCATTTCAACAGTACACCATGTCTCCATGAGTCATTCTGGCATATATTCTGCAAATGACGTAAGCAAAGATTTTGCGCGGCCTACGTCTAATTAAGTGTAGGTCGGGATGTGTGAACAACATGGAATCATACTCTGATAAGATGTAATTGCTAATTATATCAGCTGAATGAATTCTAATCATCGAGTAGCTCGTGGCTAAGTAATAACAGCCGGACGGGTCGGTCCATCAGATTAAGCTACGCTTGCCGGGGTTGGTCCATTCCATGGATGGGTGACCATCTTTACATACCGAGACTCCTCCGTGCCTTGGAAAGCACGTTAAGCCGTTGGTCCCGGCTGTCATTCACGGATCTTTGACAGTCGTTACGGGTCGTCAGAAGCCCGAAAGTCTGACAACCAGTCTTACCAAGGGATATCTTATTACCTAGTTACTGGGTTGTGGAGGTCAGATATGCAGTTGCTCCATGTAAAAAACTGGTATTCGGTTACATCCGGTTAGATTGGAAGCCGACCCCAACATAGTTGGGAAAAGGCTAGGCAGATTGAATAAATTCTAATCAGAGTATCTTGAGTTCCGGTCCATTCACAAATTATCGCGACTAGCTGTCTTCCTGTTACTCATCGACCATAAAATGATTAGCGTGTTAGGAATTATAATTATACTAGTTATCAGTTTTATAAATAAGCTTGACAAGCTTCGTATTTTTGATAATATTTAATCACCAGCATGCCTTTTGTAGTAAGAAACTGGAGATAAACATGTTTCTAGTTATGGTGAGAAAAGAAAGAGACAATATAAGATAAGAGATATGTTATTGAAGAATGAAGATATTAAAAAAAAATAACTTGCTGATCCTCCAACAATCATAGATAATTATTTTTGTTACAGAGCAACTTCATCAAGACATCGAAGTATTCGATCATAACGTTCCTGCCGCTGAATCTGTTGGAGCAGTTCCAGCGGCTGGCGAACTTCTACTTCTTGTGCCTGTTGGTGTTGCAGCTGATCCCGGCCATCTCCTCGCTCACACCCATCACCACTGCGATACCACTTATAGGCGTACTCGCACTCACTGCCGTCAAGGACGCGTACGACGACTTTGTAAGTTGATAACACAAATAATAAACAGAACACTCCTTGAATAGACGAATGGGACAGACACTTAAGGTGGACTGGCAACAAACAAATCAATCAATAAAATTCTAATATAATATCGACAGGCTAGCCGATGCTTAGAATCCATTATCACCGCCCCGCCTTATTGGATAGTCAAGTCAGCAACGGTGGACAATATGTCGCATAGAATTAGGTCTCATTTAATCTTAAATTACAAACTTGTGTTAGTATGTATATCATTACTGATGTCTTTACAACAGGAAAACCAAATAGGGACTTGCCGAAATTGCTTGAGTCTAGGATGGACATCGTCGTAGATGACGTATCTTTTGCACTTGTTACTTCTACCACACCTGTACCTACTGCAGACCTTTTATGATCTAGATATAAATAATAATGATGTACCTAGTCGTACCGAATGACATACATAAACAGCCTCGGAGCAAACATCTGGTATGCCAGCTTATGTCCCGATGCGGTAATCGAAATCGAGCCGCTGCGTCATTTAGCTCGTTAAAATAATAATACGGATGTGTACTAAAAGTCCTATTTGATAGCACATTATTTTTTTATCTTTGCCAAAGAATGTGAGGAAAGGAAGAATCTTCTGTAATATAAACACTAATAAACAGGATATTTAATGGCGCTGAGTGAGTATTTGAAGCCCTCCTTCCATGTCTGGGCACTTAACAATTGCCAGTGAAATAACTGTGTTTTGCCCAGACTGAATAATAAGCATGGCTTGTTTGTTACCCTTTTTCTCCCAAATTAGCGGCGAATAACAACTTGAAATCTTGAAAAGCTCTTTACATGATATTCCGAGCTCATAATATCAATCTCCGAGGCAATAATACTTCTTAAAATAAATTGGATTTAATTGAACTCTGTCTCTTGTCAATGTTCTTAGCTATTCTGAAAAATGCGTTGTTTAATAGTTTACCGCTGTCTAATCATTTACCATTCAAATGTTTGCCTTAGACACGTACTTAATCTAAGAAGTCATCATCAGGAAACATGACTTCTAGTGTTAATGAGCGTATGTAGGAGTAATGAAATTATCAAACAGACAGTTTGTACGTATGCCGTCCTTGTCTAACACTGTTGCTAATGCTCACTGACCCATTATGTCATCTATTGTAGATCAAGGACGCAGACGTAATTAGTGATCCGTGGCAAAATGTGCATTATATCATATGATGAGCATCGTTTGATTTAATTTGTTAAATCGTTCTCTTGCGATCTTGATTTATCAGCAATTAAGATTATTATTTTATTAGCCTTGGTTATCAATTTTCCAGTGACATAATAGTTCGTTCTGTTCATCAAATTGACAGTATTAGAGATACTATTTAAAAAAGATTCAGTACCTGCCTACTATAGAAGCTCAATTCAGATCCTGTAACTTGATGTTTGTAAAAAAACTGCTGTTTTAAAAAGGGTTTATAATTTTTCGGGTGTTAATTTCTAGCATAACTGAATCATCATTACAATACAACATGATAATGAAATGAAACCGCCCATATAGAATAAAGCATTTGTTCGAAACTTATTGACAAAGAAGTCCTAACAAATGGTCGATTCAAGAACTACGAATTTACGATGAAGTAAAGCAAAAGTTAGTCCTGTAACTTTGAAACTATAACTTGTCTGGGTAACATATAACTTTCCGACAAGTTTGTTCCTTTAATTTACTTTAAAACTCATAATATTATTATGTTAAAAGAAGGTTAGTAATAGCGTGAATTATTAAACAAGACTTCTTGTAGTTGTAGCAGCACCGGCCTTCGCATATTATCATGACCTTGTCTATGAATAGGCCCCTTTATATTCTTTGTAGTTTTCCCACCAATGTGAGCAAATAGACCTTTTAATGGGCGAAGTTTAGAGCTCTGACACAGTTTATATGTCCGGTCTGTATAGAAATACGCACTTCCGAAACACTTTCGGTTCACGTTAATCGCTTAAAACAACTGCTAATGTTGATGAACTCAATTAAAGCCCAGACTTTTATCATCGGCTGTTGTTGTCAAAATCATCTCTATTTTAGCCCTCGCCCACTATTTTTCCCAATAACTAGTTATATCTGAATCAAAATGTAATGGCCGAAACACGCATAGACCTTTTTATAGCCTAGATCGTTTACGTGTGTATCGATTAAAGTCTAGGCCAAAGAGGTATTATGCGAAGCTCAATTTTTTAAAGCTCTTACTTCCCTCATCCTGTTATAGACAAGATTGCTCCAGTTTCTTTTTTCTTGGGAATACTGGAATTTATCGTCTCTGGAATCAGATTAGATCAGTCGTTTCCGTAGGCACAATGCCCTGTGTGCGGGTGAACATCTTAAGTATTTTTGAAATATCTAGATAACATCAAATGGTCTTGCTAAGGATAAGGTGATTACCAGCTCTTTTTCGTTTTCCTTACATGTTATAAAACAAAGATAAACGTGCTGTGACATAACACAAAAACTACGGGTTCCGGTACGAAGTACGGTTTTCACTCATGAGGAAGGATTAGGTGTATCTTTCATTAAGGTTTTGTGTTAATTGGTTGAAATATGATAATAATTGTTGAAAATGTCGGAAAAAATCATGCCGACTGGGAGCTGGGTGCGTGCGCCGCGTAAACCGACAGATACTGGATAATTTCGGAAGCCGAAAAAACGAATTTTTTTTTTCACTTTTTTTTTTTGTCGGTTGTTTTTTTTTTGTAAATAGTTTTTAATCCCGGTAGTACGTTCCTGTGGGATATTTTCCGACATCCACGCGGGCGAAGCCGCGGGCAAAATCTAGTTGTTATACCATAATCCCTATTGATTTGGATCACATGAACTAACAGTGGCGAAGTGTGATTTTTCGGGGGTGGGAACCCGGAGAAAAAAAAAAAAAAAAAAAAAAAAAAAAAAAAAAAAAAAAATATACTGACGAATTGAGAACCTCCTCCTTTTTGAAGAAGTCGGTTAATAATACTTGTTATGATGTCACTTCGGACCTTCCTTGTGGCCGCGAAAACCTACTTTTTGTTTGTTTACCTAACAAAAGAACGGTATCAATAAACCGTTTCATTAAATTCCTATTTTGATTTACTTTTCTCAAACTTATTTATAAACTCACATTCAAAAAGCCCGCTTTCACAAACCACGCACACTCACACAGTTCAACAAGTGATTACGCTCCTAATAGCGCAACGCCATCTAACGAAAATATCAGAAAAGCAATGCATTTTGTCAGTACAAGAACGAGATATCTCCATTCAAAAAATTCACAAATAATTAAACAGAGGGCGCGTTTAACGAGAAATTTTTAGGGAGTGGCATTTTACAATTCAGAGTTTTCGCTCACGGCCACTAGAGGGAATTGGCCGCGCGGGTGTAGAGCTTCAAACGAATTAGCGAAAAATCGTCAGATTATGAATGTAAAAACCCCTTTATTACATAAACTACTAGAATCTGAGAAAAGTAAACAAGGGAAACAATACATTTTATTTTATTTACAACTGCCAGTCAGCTATTCATATTTATCGTAAAGGGAAACATTAGAATGTTTGAAAAAACTATCACGTCGTTTGTAATTTATACTTATATCTGAGCGAGCACGGCCTAATTATGTGTTTCTTAATTTCAAAACTTAACCTTGGAAAGCATGTTTCCTCACAAAGAAAATAATCCTAAACAACAATGTATAGGCTACCACTAAGCTACCAGACGGGCCGCACGCGGGCCAAAAGACATTGTAGTTAATTAGAAAGTCCTTGACGAATTATTGCCGCCATCCTAATCCTACTGATAGTACTAATAACTTTTCAAATCTATTAAGAAATTTCAACTTATTAACTATCTACCTACTTACCCCAAATACATAATTACAACGTACACTTTCACTAAAGTCAAAACACTTTAATCACTGTTTTATACCAACAAACTAATACTACTACTACGATTCTCGAACTGATAAACTAATGTATTCAATAAATAATACGAACAAAATGCAAATTAACTGCAAGTGTAAACAAATTATAATGCGATTACGTCAAACAGCAACCACACAATAGCGTCCTGTCCGAACTCCGAGCCGAACGCATTACGAAATTCAACGAAAACTACCGAACCGATATCGCGGCATCTCGTTCACGCGATCGCTTTAGGTACAATAAGGGTCTCAGCACACATATGGGATCGGAAAGGGATCGTCACCGTATCGCCTCGAGCCGTTCAGAATGGTTTGTATTAAACTCCCTACTGCAACGCACACTAATCGGAATAATAACGTAATCGCCTCGCCTCGGAACAGGCTCCGAACTTGAATTCCCGCGCTTACGGCTCATCGTCCCCGCGCTTACGTTTCTCCGTCCCCGCGCTTACGTCTCTCCGTACCCGAGCTCACATCTCTTCGTCCACCCTTTCCCCTTTCCCCTCCCGCGACTTGCCTGCTAAAGACGCCGCCATTCGCAAGGAGTATTTCATTCGTGCCAACCAGGTCAGCCAGGGGGCGGCGAGGCGTAAGCGCGGTGTCGCCTAGCCGTAGCCGAGTTGACGTACAGGCGCTGCTGATACGCTTTCGTTACGTGCATACGGTAGGTTGACGCCTGGTTGACAGCGAGGCGAAAGGCGTTACGGTTACGATCCCTTTCCGATCCCATATGTGTGCTGAGACCTTAACTCGTATTTGACCGGCTTGCTCGAAGCGTATAAAACCGGGGTGTCACGTGACCGAAGTGACGTCATGACGCCTTGATTTTTGAAGGAGCGATAAGCCAGCCGCGCCGCCGAGTTATTTTAGAGAATTTTTTTTTGCTGTTGGGAGACAACAAAGACAAAACATTGAATGTAGGCGTTTTGTATAGTTTTAATTATATGGTGTATTAAATACCTATAGTGTGATTACTTAAAAGGCATTTTAAACACTACTGACTGTCATTTTTCAATGACGATAGAGTGGTTTTGTTTCGAATTCCAGAAGGGAAGCCGATAGGAATCGAGTTGTACGGTAGCTGCGGCCCTGTGAACTAATCATAACATAGAACATGTCACTAGAACAACGGCTACAATGGGGACTCGTTCTTTATGCTACAATTAACTGTTTAGTGACATTGACATGGTTTTTTACGTTTGGCAAAGAGAGATGGCCTTGGTAGATAAAAACCGGCAATATTTTTGTCAATTAGCTCCCCTGAGAGTATAGGACCTATACTCATAGGTCCCTATACTCTCTAACACTTTGGCCCCAGAGTAGAAATTCCTTATTTATGTTTTTTTATCGCCTTCTGGTGTGTAACTCTTATCCTACTATCCTACTAATATTATAAATGTGAAAGTTTGTGTGTTTGTGTGTGTTGGATGTTTGTTACTCAATCACGAAAAAACGGCTGAATGGATTTGGATGAAATTTGGCAAACAGATAGTTTATAACCTGGATTAACACATAGAGTACTTTATATCCCGATATTCCCACGGGATCGAGACTTACGCGGGTGAAACCGCGGGGCGCAGCTAGTCTTCTATATTTATAAAAATGAATCCCTATTTCCCTTGGTCACGCCATCACGCGTGAACGACTGAACGGATTTGGATGAAATTTGGCACATAGGTAGACCAGTTAAATTAAAAGTTATCCGGAGTGTTCTCTTCTTTATCGTGTGGTTAGCGACTAACCGGGCGCCTCTGACTCGGTTTCACATGCCGTCGAGAAATATCTCTCTGGCATGACGGTTTCCTTACGATGTTTTCCTTCACCGGACTGTTTAATACAAGTTATAAACCCCGTTATTCTTTTTACAGCAACGTCATCAGAACGATTCTCAAGTGAACCACCGGCGTGCAAAGACACTTCGCAATGGCAAGCTTGTGGAGGAGAAGTGGGCGTCTGTTCAGGTGGGAGACGTCATCCGGCTGGAGAACGACCAGTTCGTCGCGGCGGACATCTTGCTCCTCAGCAGTTCGGAGCCCAACGGTCTCTGTTACATAGAGACTGCCGAGTTGGATGGGTCAGTACTTACTTGTAAATCCTAACTTAATAATACTAATATTATAAATTCGAAAGTAACTCTGTCTGTCTGTCTGTCTGTCTGTATGTTACCTTGTCACGCCTAAACCACTGAACGGATTAAGACAAAATTTGGCAAGGAGATAGATGGCATCCTGGGGAAGGACATAGAGTACTTTTTATCATTCGACGCGGGCGAAGCCCCGGGCGGAAGCTAGTAATATTATAAATGCGAAAGTGAGTTTGCTTGTTACGCTTTCACGTTAAAACGGCTGAACAGATTTAGATGAAAGTTGGTATATGGGTTGACTGACCATGACCTGGATTAGGGCATAGGATACTTTTTATCCCGATATTCCCACGTGATCGAGACGTACGTGTGGGTGAAACCAAGGGGCGCAGCGCAGCTAGTACATACATAAACTTCAGCCTGTAATCCCCGAAGGGTTAGGCAGAGGTGTAACTATAATATACCCACATTTCGCCAGTTATGTTTAAGTCCTATGTAATAGGGGGCGAGCCTATTGCCACCAACTGGTCACAGACTCTGGGCTCCTACTGAGAAATTCCTGATGAAAAACTCAATAACACTTTGCCCGATCTGGTAATGGAACCCTTCTGCTCAGCAGTACTTTGTTTATGATGAACTTCTGAAATCTTCTATCTACTTTCAAACAAATTTTACAGGAGGAACGTAAAATTGTTTTTTTATTTTAATCGTAATTAGAAGATTTTATTAAAAATAAAGTTTTTCGAAAAAAAATTAGTTACGAGGTATCAGAAGTTCACGGACGATAAGCATATTGTGTTGTGATATAAATATGCAGTATTTGCATTCATTGCCTACATTAGTAAGCACAAACCTTGGGGTGGTTTACATAGCTGTGGTATCTGATAGTGCTCGGTTCCTATAAACAAGAACGAATCGTTTTGCATTCGGTGAATCATTGGCAACAAAAAATGCTACCACACCAATGGTAGCATTTTTTATAACTAACTAGCTGCCGCCAGCGGCTTCGCCCGCGTGCAGCATTCAAGCGAGCATGCAAGCAAGCATGCAGCATACAAGCGAACATGCAACATGCAGCAGGCATGGTTTCTGTCACGGCTCCGGCGCTGCGGGGCTCCGGCGGTCCCACGCGAGCTTATCGTCGCAGATGGTTTAACGCTCACCACCACAGCTTCGGCTTGCTAGTTAGGGTGAATGTAGCTTTCTAATGGTGAAAGAATTTTTCAAATCGGTTGAGTAGTTTCGGAGCCTATTCAATGCAAACAAACAAACAATCAAATCTTTCCTCTTTATAATATTAGTATAGATGGTAACTGGGCAGGGCATATGAATAGATTCGTAAGCTAATTTTGCCTGTGATAGCTACGGTGTAATATGTAATATATATATGTAATATGGGAGGGAAAAATGCAAAGCTATGAGATCTTTGATTCTTTATTGGTAAGATAAAATAGTATTAATTTTAACTAATAACTGTCCGTAAATTATAGGAATGCGAATGGGTCTTCATAAGTTCATTTGATTGATTGATAGAAGGTTTTAGAATATAAGGGTTTACGTTTCAGTAAAAACACGTAGTATTATAATATCTGTGGTAAAAACGAATAATTGCGATAAACGGGCTATGCATTAAAATGGTTGTTGTTCAAAATTAAAAGTATGATTTTATGTTTGGTTGCAGGGAGACGAATTTAAAATGTCGTCAGTGCCTTTTAGAGACGGCTGCAATGGGGCAGGACGACGCACAACTGGGTGCTTTCGACGGAGAAATCGTCTGCGAAACGCCCAACAATCTACTTAATAAGTTTGATGGTAAGTCTAAACCTACATATTCTAGGTTAAGGGATCCCGGTCGAACTACTTGTGACTATGGTGACGTCAATGTCATATGCAGATACAGGTTTCTATGAAATGTGTAAGTTAAATTTGAATCTTACACATAATAAACCTTCAAAAATAAATTCTCTACATGGTGGAGAAAACTGCTTCAAAATCCAATGTGTCAGATTTAAGGCGGGTCAACAGGTCACTAAATACTTTTATTTTCTAATAAGAAGTTGGAATCAATGACTGTTAATTTTGTTAGGTCTAAAGGCGTAGTCATTCATCAAATATGTACTGAAAGTGATTCATATTTGATCGACTAACGCGTATGAAATACAATGACAACTCATCATCATCTGCCTAGCCTTTTCCCAACTCTGTTGGGGTCGGCTTCCAGTACAATCGGTCGGTTTGCAATACAATGACAACTATTTTCCTTAATAAATAACATCTTCTCCTTAAAAATAAAACTAATAACACACAACCAACTTAAAATGACATGACACCTATAATTAGGGTTACCAACTTTTTTAATGCCTATCAAATATAGTATTTCCAAAGACATTGCCAGAAAAATGTTAAAAAAATATTGTATATTTTTTTCATGCATATTTTTTTCTACTTTGAGCGTTTAAATGTCTCATAACTACGTAGAGCATTTAGCCTTTGCTCTAAGCATTTAATAATAGTGTTACTCTTTAATTAGGGTTACAAATTACCATTCAGCTTTTATGAGATTAATACTGGTCCTATTGCGGCGTTTTGTATTGAAATGAAAATATTGTAGTTTCGCAAAGGTGTACTATTTTTTTTTTTATATAATATTTAGTCCTCTAATACAGCAGGATACTATATTATAGTTGGGTTGGCAACCCTACTTATAATCCCCGAAGGGTTAGGCAGTGATGGACCTGCACACCCACATTTCGCCAGGTGTGATTGGGGGCGAGTCTATTGCCATCGACCGGGCACATATCCATACTACGGGCTACTACTGAGAAATCCCTGACGAAAAAACCCAATAACATGCCCAACCTGGGAATCGGAACCCAAAACCTCATGCTCAGCAGTAGCGCTGACCACCAAAGTTAATAAATCCTCCTCAAAACCCCAAATAGCTTGAAACCGCAGCAACTAGTTGGCAACTAACATACCTAATTACCTACGTCGCAGAGGAGAAACTGTTACTTCCATAAAGAATTCTAATCTGCCGGCGCTAATTAGTTCGTGTTTTTTGCTGATTAATGTTTCTTTATATTTGCGAAACCGTCTGTGGAATCCGCGCGCCATTGCCCTGCGGTGTCGCGATTAAGTAACGCTGCAGAAATCGTTCGTGAATGCCTAAAGCTGCAACCACACTTCCTGTCGTGGAGTGGCGAGTTGCGCCAAAAGCATAGGGTATAGAATAGTGAAAGACAATTGTGACTCTGTATATGAACAACCTTATAACGAAAAAACCTTATAACGAACTATCCGATTAAATTAAAATACGCAAAACAAAAATGCTACTAACTAACGAATTTATATACTAACAATAATAATTTCAATGTGTAATTTATTCGAACTCGCGATTATTTATTTCTGCAATTTTATTAAACAAGAATTTAAATTATTATATTAATTTATTAGAATTGAATTGGAATGTATTTTTGTTAATTGTAATGTGTAATATTGTAAGGAATCAATAAAAGCTTTTTTATTTTTATTATTTTATTTATTTATATATGAACAACATTTATTTCGCGTACAGCCAAACTGTGAAAATCCCACCAGCTTCTAGATAATATTACTAGCTTCTTCCCGCGACTTCACTCGCAAGAAATTTCTTGTACCCCGTCGCATCGCATCGCCCGCCCGCGCTATTACTTCGTTTTTGCTTAGCGTACTTTCTGACTTTTTTTCTTTTTGATTGGCTCCCTAGGGTCGTAGCGTGATTTTAAATAGCCTTCTTCAATAATTAGGCTGTCAAATGCGAAAAGCCTACTTTCAGATTTAGCCTGAAGGCGATATCACGGTGAAGAGTAGGTGAATTTATTAAAAAAAATCGTCCTCCACGCTCGGTAGTGTGTTTACATCTTTACCTAATGTTTATGCACCGCTTGCACTGTGGTACTTTATCATACTGATGGATGCTAAATCGTGTACTTGAACGTATGAATCATACGCACTCGGGTTATTCTCTTCCATTAACACAGTTAACGGAAATTATTTGTATGACCATCAGTATTTGTTTCTCTGCTACTTATCTTGATGGCACGCAACTAATTGTTTGTATAGTAATTGTAACTATATTTTTGCAGAGTAATGTATGACGTTATATTGTAGAGTACCTAATCTATGACGTTAGAAGACACGTTGACAGCTTTTCAAAATGTTATTCTATTTACTCCTAACAAGTTTTATCTTTCATATGCCTAAATTAAATGGATGTGCTCGGCAATTACGCACTCGAACTAAAAGTTTTAATTAACTAAATGGTAACCTTTTAGGACAAGGCTAAATATCCTAATTGCGTTTCTATAAGTAATACTTCGTGTAATTTTGTAGACGATAACAATGCCTTGTTTAAAGAACAAGGCATAAGTACACATATAAATTACTAGCTTTTGCCAACGGCTTCGCCCGCGTGGTTGTCAGAAATTATCCTACGGGAACGCACTACCGGGATAAAAACTATCTATGTGCCAAATTTCATCCAAATCCGTTCAGTAGTTTTTTGCGTGAAAGTATAACAGACATCGATCCATCCTCACAAACTTTCGCGTTTATAATAATACTAGCTGATACCCGCGGCTTCGCCTGCGTGGATGTCGTTTATTACATACTAAAACCTTCCTCGAGAATCACTCTATCCATTGGTGAAAACAGCATGAAAATCGGTGCAATCGTTTTTGAGTTTGTCGCGAACAGACAAACAGATGCGGCGGAGGACTTTGTTTTATAATATGTAGTGAAGTAAAGTAGGATTAGTATGATAAAGTTATATACCCTCTTTCTGGGACTAAAAAGAGAGCATTTTGTCCGGTCGCAGAATGTTCTTACCTTAAAAAAAATTATTACTATATTCGTTTTATAATAATGTCTTTGGTTTTCTAATATGTATTTAATTGTTTTAATTACTACCTAAGATTAGGCCGTCTGACGCGTCTAAATGAAATAATTAATTAACACTAGATTACCGGTATTACCAGACAATTGAATAGGTTTTATCCAAAACGGTGTACCTATTACAGTAATAGAAATACGTCCATCTCGGTTGACTTAACACAGCCTCGCTTGTTCCGACGTTCACCTCACTGCGTTCAGCAAACCACAGTTCAGTTGTGACGTCATAGACGGGAACTACTGTTTTATAAATACTAAGTTTTATACAGAGACGTTATCAGTTACAACACAATGCTGTTATTTAAAAAAACGTTATGTTAGAAATAATTCCTGTCACTTAAACACTGACATAACCATTTTCATTGTAATATCACCGCTGGCTTTTATAAGAAGTCTTGAAGGGAACCTTGCAATTTAGGTGACAACTTGAGTGTTGCTCGGTAAATGGGTTGTGGAGATCAGATAGGCGTCACTCCATTTGAAATACTGGTTTTCAACTGCATCCGGTTGGAAGGGAAGCCGACCGACAAAAGGCTGGGCAGATGATGATTTCTTTATTCATTCCAGATTTTCTTACAATAATGTGTCTTACTCTCAGGTACGCTAAGCTGGCGCAACCAGCACTTCTCCCTCGACAACGACAAGATCCTGCTGCGTGGCTGCGTCCTCCGCAACACACAGTGGTGCTACGGCGTTGTCGTGTTTGCCGGGAAGGACACCAAACTCATGCAGAACTCCGGCAAGACCAAATTCAAGCGCACCAGCATAGATAGGCTACTTAATTTTCTTATTATAGGGGTAAGTGGGACTTTCATAAATATTCCATGAATTAGAATTACGCATTACAATGAATTGTTACACATTTAGGGATGGAATCAGCTGTGCTGTTTCTCCCGCATGCGGGAAATAAAATAAGAAATACGGCTAAATCACGATATACCCATTTACGGTTCACAACGAAAATTTAGAACCGCAGGCGGCCGCAATTCAATTGTATTTTTACACGACTGCCCGAAAAGGAGTGTAATTTATAGCCTTGTTACTATTTATACACCGTGGCATTTTAATCGTCTTACAAAAGTGGTCCACTCAATGTATCCGACATAAAATACCTCCAGACACGATTTTTTTTTTTTTTACCATTTATTAATATACACAAACAAAAAAAAACAAAGAAAAATAAATATTGCATTAGAATTCTGAAACATCCTGTTATTAATGTTTACGTATCAAACGGTAGAACATACCTACGCAGCGCACGGGTCGACTAGATCATTCCAATACCGAAAGCCAATCAAGCATAGTCCACGTGGACTGTCATCCAATGAGGAGCTCTAATGCTATCCTTTGAGTAGAGCCGCGCGTGTCACGCCCCGCCCCTTTCACTCGAAAAATAAGTGAAGGTCAATCTCGCAGCGTCTCAGTTGCGGCCGAATACCGGAAGTGGAAGTGCGCGCGCGCTACCGGATATCAAACGTTGTTCGCGATCGTTACAGTGCAAGAAGTGAATAGTTCCTCATAATCATTGTGAAGTAGGTATTCACAATGATTATGAGGAACTATCGATACTCGAATATCGAGTACCTACAAATGGTGCGCCTGTACGCAGTGAGTGGTGACAATTTACGGGGAGCAAGGAGATTGTACGCTGCGCCAAATAATCTGAAAATGTTACGCAACCGAGGTGTGCCAGGACTGCAATTTCAGTAACTACATATCTTTTGTTTGTTATTTGCTAGGTTAGTAGACATGAGTCTAATTTTTATCTTCAATAGGGTCGAACGAAGACAAATTGATCAGTTATTGAAATCGGCCGTATGTTTGTAACTTTCTTTTTTATTAATCTGCACTTACTATGTACCTATACCCCATTTGAAATAAGATTAGACATTGAAACAAACCTTTATACATTCCGTTCAACCGATTTTGACATCTATTCCGTAGGCATAAGGATGGCATTAAAAGAAAAAAAGGTTACACACATTTTTGCAATAGGGGGAATGAACTCTGTTAAAGATGCCGCCGCTTCAGTCCGTGCCGCCTTTGGAACGCAATGCTCGGACCGCGCTCATAACAGGGTGTTTCAAACTACGTCATGCGTCTTACTATTGAATTTTTTTTTTTTTTTACTTACTCAAATGTTCATAAATACTTATCTTTTTTTTATGAATGTGTAGTAGTCATTGGATACATGAAGTGGGCTGCGGATGAAAGACGATTAAAATGCCACGGTGTATATATAATATTTCTAACGGTTTTACTGGATGTCTGGTACTGGAATATACGGCAACGTCAGTTTTGATCCCTAAACTCCCAATAAGGTGCCAAGCATGTTCGTTCAGTCCGGATTTGAAATTCAGCTGAACTCCTGTATAGGTGACATCTACAAGAGTGTCTAATTGCATGTTCCTTTGTCTTCCACAGATAGTATTCTTTCTGCTATCAATGTGCGTGTTCTGCACGGTGGCGTGCGGCGTGTGGGAGTGGCTGGTGGGCCGCTACTTCCAGGCGTTCCTGCCCTGGGACACGCTGGTCCCGGCCGAGCCCACGTGGGGGGCCCTCGTCATCGCGCTGCTCGTCTTCTTCTCCTACGCCATCGTGATGAATACTGTCGTGCCTATATCGCTATATGTGTCTGTTGAGGTCAGTATACATCGTCATATAAAGCTGAAATGCTTCCATTACTAGACATTTTCCCAAGCATTGCCTCAGTTATCGAAGGAATTCTCGCAACCTTCACTAGGTTGCCGGTTGGTCTTGTGTGTGGGGCCTATAACATAGCGTTCAGGGCCTTAATAAAATATGTTTCAATCCGGCAAGACAGGGGGTTGACAAGCATAAACCCAGTGTCATGTACACCTCTCAAAATGGCAAAATTAAAAAAAATATAGCAGTTTTCACCACACTTGGAAATTGAAATTGCAAATCAAGACGAACGAAAATCATCGACTCATTTTGTTAGATGCATCTCGTGGAACCACCCCAATATAATAACACAACATTAGGCAGAGGTGTACGAAACGTAGTGTACAGCTGTACACCCACATTTCGCCAGTTATGTTTAAGTCCCATGTAATAGGGGGTGAGCCTTTGTCATCAACCAGACCCAAATCCAGATTCAGGGCTGCTACTGAGAAATTCCAGATGGAAAAACCAACGAGGCAGTCTTTTAACAGATTCATAAAAACGTAATGCTTAGAGAAATAAGCATAATGCCGCTAGTTTTTCCACTCCCATATATAGGTAATTATGATAAACTAATAGCATTTGACGCATGACTGAAGTAGTAGGTATAATCGGTTTCTCATCGTAACAATAAAACATTTATTATAATTAAATAATACATTAATTAAGGAATATCGTTACCCTTTAACATTTAAATTTATTTTCCTGTTTTTATAGGTAATAAGGTTCGCCCAGAGTTTCCTTATAAACTGGGACGAGAAAATGTATTATGATAAGACTGGTACGGCGGCAAAGGCGCGAACGACCACGCTAAATGAGGAACTCGGTTAGTATTATTATATGACTAATTTATAAATGAATTGTTCAATCTTTTTATAAGACGTCCAAAGCCTCCATATTATATAACCCAAGTTTGAAATGCTTTAAAAACCTTTTAAACGAGCCAGAGCGTTTTATTTTTTTACTTCTGGTTTAGTGACCAAATGTTTAAAAAAGGTTGGACTAAATTAGCCAACATATGTATACCGTCCTACTGCTAGAACAAAACTTTCCGCATAGTTTTATAAGATCATGGCCCAGTTTTGTTTATGACAGGAAACCCGTATTTTATCAAAAATCTGAGATATAAAATGTGCGAAATATTTTTGTTCCCAGGTCAGATCCAGTACATATTCTCAGATAAAACGGGCACTCTCACGCAGAACATAATGACGTTCAACAAGTGTTCGATAGCAGGCATCTCCTACGGAGACGTCGTGGACGAAACCACCGGTGAAACTATAGAGCTCGCCGAGGTACGTCATGTACGTTCAATTATATACCCCCGCGGACCAAGTACCTACTTTCAAACTATTTCAACAGCACATGCTATAGACTATAGACAAATAGACACAATATATGCATGTAGGTTTATGCAGACTTTGAAGTATCACTAAGCACTCGAAACTTGACGAGACTCGCACGTCCGAAGTTCCACCATCTTTTATTTTGCATGGTTTGAGTTTAGTTTTCAAAAAAGTATTTTGAAATTTTACGTTTGTTATTGTAAATGATGAAATTTTGTCCTCGTCCGCTCACGCTTTCGGGTCATGTGAACTGTTTGAATTTTACTGTCATGTCCATTATGTTTGTGTTTGTTTTACAGTTAGTTTGTGGATCATAGTACCACCTCAGTATCATGTTTGTGTAATAAATACTTACGATCACTTCACGGACGAATCTCACTCGAACATCCACCAGTGGCATCACTAGTTTCCTAGATTTTTGTTTGGGTTTTTGCATGTTCACACACCGCATTAGTGGTACAGCAATGTGCCTCGCTGACAATAAACACATAAATGGGGGACACGGGTCATGAGAGGGTAGCTCAATTCGACCAGTACAATGATCGGCGTATTTTATGACGGTCATTATTACCTAAATGAATGAAAATCCATCGCGACTAGGGGTCCAACTATTCAGAAAAACAGTTGAACGTCTAGTCGTAATTTGAGGAGACATACAGTAGAGTAGAGTAGGTAGGGAGGTGTAGGGTCGTGAAGTGTGATGTGTGTGTGTGGTGACGCAGCGGCAGCGCGGCGGGGGCAGCGGGGGCGGCGGGGGCGGCGGGGGCGGCGGGGGTGGCGGGGGCGGCGGGGGCGGCGGGGCGGCGCGCGCGCGCCTGCTGGAGCTGGAGCAGGACGCGGGCCGCAGCACGCCCGGCGGCCGGCGCCCGCGCGTACGCAACACTCGTAACTCTCTGCCCGCGCGATTCGCAACGTCTCTAAACCCATTCATTCGCTGCTGCCCCG
Organism: Lithophane socia; assembly: GCA_947522985.1. NCBI lineage: Eukaryota > Metazoa > Arthropoda > Insecta > Lepidoptera > Noctuidae > Lithophane > Lithophane socia. Next base: position 9,472,798 of record OX383267.1, read on the forward strand.
CTTCAAATACGACAGCTCTGGTTACGAATAAGGCATTCGACTAATCACGCGTATTTCGCACGCCGCCAGCGGGATGCGACAATCGTTATTCCGACCCCATGATGAGTGCAATACTTTATCACAGAATTATCGCGATCACGGCGTACAACGTCTCGCGAAAAATATATATTTGGGCATCAAACTTTTTCTATACAGAGTCACAATTTACGTTGCTGCGCAATACTGCACAATAACGCAGCTCACACATTCTGGCGGCGTGCGGAACACTCTTGACTCAACCAAAATCCTGAAACGTTCATTCAGAAAGCTCGTCATGCTTGTATTCAGTTATGTTAAATGTGCGCTACCGACATTTTGCTCGCTTGTTTTTGGATATGACTTCTAAGGCAGTCGATGTTTTTAATTTCTAGGTGTGGTTCGTATTTTGAGCGGGCAGTGGAACTATCTAGCCTGTATTTCCGTTCCTTTATCTATCTGGCCTTCTGAATCTCCCCTTTGTATCTCTGGAATGATTTCGAGCTAACCCACACGAGTGTACCAAGTCACCACATGAGACTCGCTCACGCACAAGTACTTTGTATGAACTAGGCCTTATGTCTTCTTGAACACTGTACGATGATATTTATTTTATTAATCGTAGCTTTTTAGCGAATGACAAAATGAAAAAGCAGTTACTTATTTAAAAAATATAGTAAATAATTTAAAAAACAACCTTAAAGACCCGTGTTTAAATGATAATATATCCAATAGACATAAAAATATCGTGCCTAATTGAAAACCAATAAGTACAATAAAAGAAAAATATTGTGACCATTATGTTGATAAAAAAAAACCGTATCTAACAAAAACAAAAAACAACAATATACACAATTTAAAAAAAACCTACTTTTCCTTCTCTTTTGGGTAAATTAATAAACCTCTATTAGGCCCTTTGTACCTAATGCTCCCACACACTATCTGCTAATGTATAAATGTTTGTCCATATGTAACTAACCAATGGTATCAATTGATTTATGTTTGCATGTACGCTTTGCATCGTGTGTTTACTGTAATTTGCTTTAACACTATTAACTGCATAACAGACAAATCTACGAAAAAAAATACATTATTTGAAAGCCATTTAAAATTAGAAAGAAAAAAACCATTTCGTTAAAAAAAAAATGGGGAAGGCAACACAGAATTTAGAAACAACTGGCAATACCTTCGTAATAACAGTGCTAAATGTCCAGCCCCAATTCGGAACTAACTTCACCAAACATACTTTGCTCAGTGTTTCCTCATTCAGTATTATAGTTTTTACATTTCACGAGCGCGTCAATCATTGTAAATTAAACCTTATATCAATGTATAAACATGTCACAAGACGCGCTCGTGAATTGCAAAGACTTTAGCCGTTTTAGAATTAGCGTACCTATAACATCTTCCTAATTTGCGAAACATTTAGTGTCAATCTGCAGTTGCTTCTCCCATTGTATCATAGACAAAGAAAAACGCGTAGATTTGTCCTCATAAATCCTCCTTCGTGAGACTAACATAGTTTTCTGCTGCGTACTACAGAGTGCAGAGCCGTTGGACTTCTCATTCAATCCTGAGTACGAGCCGGAGTTCAAGTTCTTCGACGGCACGTTACTGGATGCAGTGAAGCGAGGCGATAAGAATTGTCACGATTTCTTTCGGCTTCTCGCACTGTGTCACACGGTCATGCCGGATTCGAAGAATGGGAGGCTGGAATACCAGGTGAGGAGATTTTTATCCTGTATTTTTCTTCTATATGTTGGCAACACAACATTTAGTTTAAAATAGTTTATAATCTGTCATCCGTGACTACTGTCAATGTCACTTTATAGTCTGTGATTTCACTGTACAAGAGAGAACAATTAAAGAAACACGTTTTGAATCCGATCTGCACTTTTAATATAATTATCACATTTACAAGTTTCCCAACACTATAGTAAAATATTAGTTGATAAACGCGGATCTGAGACCATTAAAAGAGATGGAGTTATACAGGATGTATAAAGCCACGATACTTCTTAGTCAATAGCATTTTTTTTGGGCAGTCATTCAATTTTTGAAGACTTTGAACACACATCATTTTTTTTTTTTTTAACAAGAAAGGAAATCCATTTATTTGATCCAGGTTAAGTCATTACTATAAGAACGCAAGAAAAACAGTATAGTACAGTTTTCTATATTGTAATATGTGTAATTTCAGGCGCAATCGCCCGACGAGTCTGCACTGGTATCAGCAGCCAGAAATTTTGGTTTCGTGTTCAGAGAACGCGCGCCTAATAGTATTACAATAGAAGTAATGGGTAAAACAGAGGTACGCACATACTTATATTCGATTAATTTATTATTTTATTAAAATAAAACCCATATTAATTGTTTTGTTTGTTTCAGGTGTATGAATTGTTATGTATATTAGATTTTAATAATGTTAGGAAAAGAATGTCCGTGATATTGAGGAAGGATGGTGAAATTAGGTTATATACAAAAGGTGCTGATAATGTAATATATGACAGATTAAAAAGTGGTAACCAAACAGAAGTGAGGTCAAAGACGCAGGAACATTTAAATGTAAGTATATTTTGACATTATAAATTTTATTATTCTAATAACAATAATATCTCTCTCTGCTCCATATTCAAATGTTGATACAGAAAGCGGCCCTAAATATTGCGCATCGAGTAAAATAAAAAAATATCAATTCGAAAACGTCTTCTCGTCATCAATACTGGTGTGACGAAATGATTCTAATACTCGATGTGCCATTTTCACGCACAATGCTTTTCTTAGGAAACTGTCCTTTTGTACCAATTTTTTTTTTATCTAGCTTGCATAATGCCTCTTGTTTTTTATATTCTGCTTTTGTTGTTTTTTTTTTATTGTTCTATTTGAACTGAATATGAAAATTATTTGGCAGAAATTTGCCGGCGAAGGTCTTCGGACGCTGGCGCTAGCGTGGCGGCCGCTGGAGGAGCGCGGCTTCGCCGAGTGGAAGCGCAGGCACCACGCCGCCGCGCTCGCGCTGCACGACCGGGACGAGCAACTCGACGCCATCTACGAGGAGATCGAGACTGACCTGCTGCTCATAGGTACGATTTTAGGATCTTCTGAACTCCGGAAAGTCCGTGGCCTTTAGCAAAACATGCCTGGGGAATCACGAAAATTTAGCCTTTTTTTTGTATGGTGGAAAATCATCAAACTACTTCTCCCGCTCTGGGCAGAGCGGGAGGGCGTGTCAGACTTTTAATGACTAAAACCCACCCGTGTTCCTTCAGTTGCCTGTTGCCAAGGGCCCCAGTATCCCTTTCGGACTTTCCCGCAACCCTGGCAGTCATGGGCCCTAGCGGACTCCGTCAATTGTGCTGACACGAACATTTAGCCTGGATAGTTCAAATAAAATTCTTCGCGAAATTTTAATATACAAGCTCTAGTTAAACTTGAAAGTATGACTATATAGAATCTCTTCTTTTTCGTTTTATTATGATAAGATGTCGATACCCATCACGTCAGTGAAGTTTAATTTGACCCTCTACAACAACCCCGAAAAAAACTGTTGGGCGCACCAGATACAATACCCATCTAGTCGCGGAATTCCTTCCATGTCAATGGAGTAATTTCTCATTGTGTTCCACAATTCCGAACACTTTGCCACCAGCAATTCGGTGGCCATAACCTAACGTAATCGATTACAGTCAGGTTTCAAAATTATTTAAGTTTTCATTTGTTTTTTGTAGGAGTAACAGCCATAGAAGACAAATTACAAGACGGAGTACCAGAAACCATAGCGAATCTCAGTATGGCCGGCATCAAAGTGTGGGTCTTAACGGGTGATAAACAAGGTACGTACAAGAAACGAAAAGTTTATTTACATCAGCTTCCCCTCTGCAAGTTTCATATCACCTGATCGGATGCCAGGATGCCTGGTAGCACGTGCCTGAGAGAGATGGTGTGCCTTGAATGGAGTCGATGTGTCGTGCTATTGGAGGGAGAGGTCCAGAAGTGGAGTTCCATAGGCTGATGATAACAATAAAATGCCAAATAGTAATTCTTTTATGCTATTACTTCTTTATTTTATAGAACTATTCACCAATATTTAATCAATAAGCTACAAACTATAGCCCGCGCGCGACTGCTAGTCTCCGCCTGAGGTATGTGAGCGGTGAGACGGGGGAGGGCGCCCTTGACATAATTGCCAGACTGAGTTAGCTTGGCGTATGTCTACCTCCCCAAGGCGCGACTACTAGTTACCTCAGGCGGTGACTAGCAGTCGCGCACGAACTATATACACGAACAGTACGACAACTTAGATGTAGCATCGGCAAAATTCGTAAAACCGATCACCATCCGAACTGAGTGCGCCTTCAAAATCTACAATCTTTATTACTGCTTTAGATGAAAATGATCTTTACGCAAACGCCATAACTTGTAAAATCATATAAACAAATACATTCGTAAAATTGAAATGATTGAATGTAAATTTTCAAATGTATGCTACATCTAAGTTGTCTCGTACTGTAACTGTAGTAAGGAAAACAGATAGGTGAAACGTAACTTGAAATGCAACACGTTGGAACAAATTCGCCTAGTTGTTGCAAATTTCAACAATCTGTGACAAACAACTACGCGTTGCTGCCATTAAAACCAGAACGTAGCTAGTTTCACACAATATCGTTTCTATTCAACTTACAGAAACGGCAATAAACATCGGCTACTCGTGCCAGCTGCTGACGGACGACATGGCCGAGGTGTTTGTGATTGATGGCGCCTCCTACGACGACGTGGACCGACAGCTCGCCAAGTGTCGAGATAGTATCCGAGTCGTCAACACGTTTTTGCCTCACGGTAAGTTTTGCAACACATTATGTAGACTATGCAGGTGTGCTTTTGAAAAGGGATCTAATAAGGCGGGTATATAAACAGCTGTCGGAGAGCCTTGAAAAACTTTCCTTGTATATTATACGGACCCTGTTCAAAACGGACGTGTACTTCAGCAACTCCGGTTTTTGTTCGCCTAATCCCCCAATTTTTTCCCATAACTGCATGACCATGTAATTTCAAGATCGATGATATTCGGATCTTTAGCAGTACGTGGCTTTCCCACTAATTTATTTTTGTTATAGACAAAGAAAAACTTAGTTTTATCAAATCCATAAAAAAAAGCTCATACACGCTACGATAGGTAGTCAATAAAAATAAAACTACAGCAAAAACCATCCAACACAGGTTCAACAACCGAGCCAAAACCCGACGGCGACACCGCGAACGGCGGCGCGGGCGTGTCGCGCGCGTCGCCGGGCCGCGCCAACGTCAAGCTGAACGCGCCCGCCGTGTCCGTCGTCACATTTAGGTGGGAACATAACACACATACAGCACACAGGTAGAGAGACAAAGACACACACTTGTATCACCGCTATCCTTCACACAGCCTGTGTTTGTCGCTCACCGTCTATCTTGTGCCAGTCTTGGGCCCACTGCACCACTGACCAACCAGCCAATATATCGCATATAGCTCTTAAATATTTCCCTGTTTTGATAACATCATCAGCATATAACATTCTCGCTGTTAGGACACAAGCCTTGTCTTTGTGAGAGGGAGTGGGCCATAATCCACCGCCGACATGCCGGTTCCGGTAAATAAAATTATCAAATATGGCTCTATGGTGCACTAAAATATTGATTTTGAATTGCAATAAATTGGAAACTTTTCAAATTATTTTTTTACAACAGCGAATTCAGTGTTATTATTGCAATTCATAATCAAAAATAACGGCACGTTAGAGCGATATTCCACAATTTCATTTAGAAATTGATTGTTTTTTTTTTTTTTCATTTTTCATTTTTCATTTGATCAATTTTTAATCAAAACATTGAAACATTTGATAGCTCTAAGCGACGTTGCCAACTTTTAGAACGTTGCATTCTGAAACCGTTTAACAATTTAAAACATTGTTCTGTTTCTAACCAATAGGTTTCTAAACCATAGGGTTTGAAGTTGGCAGAATGATTTTTTAACATCGTTTAGCGTTAAATTGGTTTGTGGTGCAAGTGGGCCCTATTGTATGCAATATAAATTTTTGATTTGGGAATGAATTTTACGTGTGACCTGTCTTGCCAACTCCGGAAGTCTTTTTTTTTTAATGGTTTTAATTATTGTTTTATAATCAGCAGCTCAGATTAAACTGTACAATTGACATATTTTCGTCGTGTAAATACGATTCATAGCGAAAATGTGTATTTATTATATAGTTTGTCAGTTAACATACTCAGTATTTATATGAATATCTATTTTTTTTTTTAATTATTTGCGTAGATGTTATATTAAATGTATAAAACATCGTACTTGCTATATCTATTGGAGGTTACTCCAATAGATATAGCTCCAGCTTTCGAGTGTTAACTCGAAAGCTTTAATACTTAATGTGAGTCAGCCTCGCTTTCATTAGTAAAACGCTAATGTCCATACTACTCGTGTGTGTGTGGCTTTAGCTAAACAAAGCATATAACATGTACTATCGCATTAAATGTTCTAGTGTTGTTTGAATTACTTTGGATTTTATATCGATAGTTATTGTCTCGATGAAACCCTATTCGCTTGACCTTTTAATCGATCTTTTGTTTCTAATTGACTTTTGTAACTAAAGTGTGTCACCTCCCTACTAATATAGCCGTAGTTCTGTCCACACAATTCCGTCTGTTTGTACACCAAGCCAAAGTGCTCTTTCTCTCTCTAACCTGTACTGATCTTTTAATCCGACACTTAGAATAGAACTGTAGATATCACATGCTAATAAAATTGTAGTTGATTTTAATTTAACATGTTCTTTGCTACTGAGAAATGAGTGTCTTCGGTTTTTCCGAGTTTTTATTCCACAAGGAATAGTGAACAAATAGATGGATAAAGTATCGTTGACCTGCTTTTCAATCTTCCGGAACGATCTTGATTCGTATAAAGCGATCCTCCAATTATGATTGATGAATGTATTTCATAACTTGGAGATTTGATTTTATAAAGACATTAGGACTATAATTTGTGGGATACTATACTAGTAAAGCATAATAGTGAGACACATTATTTCTCAGCAACAGCGAATGTGTTTATTCTGTAAAAGAATGTATTTGTGTGCCGTGGTGTGTGACCGATGTGACGTGTTCACGTCCTGTGTTTGTATCTTGATGTAATGACAGCTTGGCTGTTTTAAGGGCCTTCTACATAATACTTCAAACCTACATTGATTACTTGGTAGGTTCTCCTGGTTGCAATGTTTTTTAAAACGCTACAAGGTTCTTTTGGCGGGTGACCAAAATCGGAAGTAAAGACAATGGAGAAGTCGGAAATGTGTGTTTATGTGCTGTCGCTACTCGTCTTCACGCACACATTCACAGCGTGTTTGTACACTTGATAACCACAAGTAAAGCGCGCGTCGCTTCGTGAGATAAAAATACTATAAGCACTAATAATGTGTCATCATTGAGGTTCGCTATGTACTGGGCCCTTAAAACATGTTTTGCCGATTTGCTCTGTGTGAAAAATATATTTGTTTATGAAATTAATGAATTCATAAGATATTTTACTAAAAACATAAAGTAAATACAATTAAGATAAAGTACCAGTGGCGAACCGTTTATGCATCACGATTTATTTCTAAACATGTTTTTAATTATTTCTAGCATTTGATCTTCCTATCTCTAAATCTTTGGCGATCTGCTATAAAAACTCACCCTGTGCTCATTAATTTTCGCAAATATATCAGTACTAAAGTTACTACTTGTAAAGAAATTGCTACTGCGTACTACAAACAATTTTCGAAAATAAAGTAAAATTTTTGTCCAATAATCTCATCTCTCAAATGTAACATGTACCGTAACATAAAACGTTAACGTAACACGAAACACTGTAGTGAGCCAGACTGTTACAGCAACGAGTACGCGTCGGGAGGGGGCCCGTATTCCGCGGACTCGCACGAACACAACAACGATGACGCCAACGGGTTCGCTATCGTCATCAACGGGCATTCCTTAGTGCATTGTTTGCACCCTAAGTTAGAAGAAAAGTGAGTATTGACTTTACATGTTTTGCGGTTTATCTATAAACGTTGCTTAAAGTTAAGTAATGTAGCGACTGTTTAACCATACATATTTGACGCTTGAACGTCACTTAACTTTAAGCAACGTTTATAAATAAACCCCTTTGATGTTTGGCAGAACAGCCACCAGTATAGTCGTAAAGATAAAGAACTGTGGAGAAATCTGATTATTAAAAATTAATTATCTCAAAAAAATGGATCATTCTCACTAGTTCCACCACAATTAGTTCCATGGAACTAGTTGCTTTTGGTCAGATTTGTTGGTGGTCAAGTTCGTGTTTAGTGAGTAGTAACCTTTGCATTTTTGATTATCCTAAAGTCGTCAGAAATCGCCTTTATTGATAGACTGCATGCCTATTGTACTGTAGAATCTAATGAGTTTGTCACGCACGGATGGCATGATAGGTAACCTCCTTTTCTAAGACATTTTTACTTGTGAAGCAAACCCAAACAATGCAGATGTCTTTACTTATCCTTAAAACTTAGTGAACTTTGTGCTCGCTATGGTCGTTTTACTTGCCCATTTATTCCATACAAGCCATTAACTTCAAATGTCTTTTACAGGTTTTTAGATGTAGTATTACAATGTCGATCAGTGATCTGCTGTCGAGTGACACCCTTGCAGAAGGCAATGGTGGTGGAACTCATCAAGAAGAGCCGGAAAGCGGTCACGTTAGCCATCGGAGACGGCGCCAACGACGTGTCTATGATCAAAGGTATTGTTTTTTTTTAATTATCTAATTTTATCCTGGTTTAAAATTAGGAATTTTGAAGAAAATGGTACCATAACCAGATCTTTTTAGCATGATATGATGCTTTTTTAACCAGTGTACAATTAGGAACGAAAGTTACACATTAGGTAACAAAGATATACGGGTTGAAGCTAATGTATAAATGTAATATTAACAAAAAAAAAAACAAAAATAACAAATTTTCGTAAGTCGGTGTCTTTGCTTTTCAATTATCGTTTTTTGCCACCGACATCCGAAATTTTTGTTTTTTTTGGAAGTCGGTTGTTTTTTTTTTGTAAAAAGTTTTTATTTTTCACTTTTTAGTTGTGGTACCTACCCCACACAAATTTACGGGAAAATACGTAATTATTGAAGCTAACTCAAAAACTACGCAAGCAAAATTAATAAAATTTATATGGCCAGCATGACCTATCAGACAAAAAAAGAATCATCAAAATCGTTTCATAATTGGCGGAGTAATCGCGTAACATAAATACAAAAAAAAAAAAAAACCTACAGACAAATTGAGAACCTCCTTTTTGAAGAAGTCGGTTACAAATAAATCACATAATCACCCTGTTATTTCCCTTCTCAGCGGCCCACATAGGTGTTGGCATATCCGGCCAGGAAGGCATGCAAGCAGTTCTCGCATCAGACTACTCGATAGCACAGTTCCGTTTCCTGCAACGACTACTACTGGTCCACGGGCGCTGGTCCTACTACAGGATGTGCAAGTTCCTGCGGTACTTCTTCTACAAGAACTTCGCGTTCACCGTGTGTCACTTCTGGTTCGCGTTCTTCTGTGGATTTAGTGCACAGGTTAGTAAGGTTTTTGATGAAATATCTATAGGAGCGCCGTGACTGCAAATAGCATGACGGTCTTCCGCCCTCCGCCATGTTTCGCATCTGCCGGGCGTCACTTGACGGCTACATTTTATCAAGAGGTAAAACAGGAGTCGTACACACGATGACGCATTAAGCTATACATTTGCAGTATAAGCTGATCTCTCCTTGTACGGAAAGTGATGCGAAGTTAGCTTACACTGGAAATGTATAGCTTTTCGTGTCGTCGTGTGTACGACTCACATAGGAAAGTTCAAAGCGATCTTAAAGACACATACAGCTTTAGATATATGTATTTAGCGTTGAAGGTAGTGTTGTCCACTGCAAGTAAAACGATACTCTATCGAAAGATAAAAAACGTTCAAATACAACTTCTGTCAATATCACTATCGACATTGTTACTGGCTGAATACTGGCTATCAATAGATAATTATGCAAAACGGTTTCAAATCCTTACTAATATTATAAATGCAAAAGTAACTTGTGTCTGTCTGTCTGTCTGTCGCGTTTTCACGCCAAAACTACAGAACTTATTTAAATTAAATTTGGTACACAGATAGTCTAGAGCCTGAGAAAGGACATAGGCTACTTTTTATCGATATACCACGCGGGCGAAGCCGCGGGCGGAAGCTAGTCACAAATAAATGACAACTTATTTCCCTTCCAGACGGTGTTCGACGAGATGTTCATATCAGTATACAACCTCTTCTACACGTCCCTGCCGGTGCTCGCGCTGGGCGTGTTCGAGCAGGACGTGGCCGACACGACGTCGCTACAGTTCCCCAAGCTGTACGCGCCCGGACACACCAGCCAGCTGTTCAATAAGACGGAATTCATCAAGTCTACGTTACACGGGTGTTTCACATCGCTTGTGCTGTTTTTGATACCCTATGGTGAGTGTGGTTTTTATACACGGTGTATTGACGCTGGATTCAGCTCATGGTTCTAGCTAGACCCACTAACTTTGACATTTTACGAGGGTTATTATAAAAATTAGTTGTTCATACAAAAGTGCAATACCTCAAGTTTGTTTTTAATCACAGATAGTAATTTGACATTTCAAATCTTTGTTGTTTGTTTTTCAATTTGGAGTTTAAAATTTGCACCTGTCAGATTACTATCTGGGATAACTAATGAACTTTACACTGTTGATGGTAAATGTTTCCGGGTCGATGTCCTTTACACTGTATAATCTTGCTTCTCGGTTTTAAGAATTTACATGTACAAATATTGTGCATTAATTTAATGGTATCACTGACATATACATATTTCCGAGATTTCCCGACTAAATTGGACGAAAATTTCAAGCCATTTCATTTACATGGAGAATATTTCAAAAACCAAAAATACTTCGTGTAATTTCGTCATGAGGTCATCACACGGTGATTTTGCAAGTCTGACAAAAATGAAATAAATACACGAGTAAAACTGTAATAAGCTAAATATAATAATAGAAAAATTTAAACCAACGTTCCTCGTCGTCGTTAGGAATCTATATAATAAAATATATGATATTAACACGTTAAATGTATTACAGGTACATACAAGGACGGCCTGGCGCCAGACGGCAAGATTTTATCAGATCACATGTTACTAGGAAGTGTAGTAGCAACAATATTAATTATAGACAATACCACACAGGTAAATACATTTTTTATCAATATAGTACCCAGACTTTAATATAAGACACTAGCTTTTGCCTGCGGCTTCGCCTGCGTGGAGGTTATGCGCACGCCAGGAAAAATCGTGCCGACTGGTCATGATTTTTTTTCTGACATCTTTGTCACATAACTTTAATTAATTTATACACAGTGAAAACCGTATGACAATCTCTTCGGTAGTTTTTTTAATTTATCGCATTCAGACGGACACTCCCGCACGTCCATGTTACTTAAACTAAAAAAATTAAAACAGTAGTCTTAATTCAAACTGGGCTGAGAATCTGAACTTTTTACATGAGACAGTCCCCCTAAACGCCCTCCATTCACGACAAATAATTATTATATAGGAAATATGGTGCACACAAAATAAATAGTACCCAAAATAAGTTAGCTAATATCCAAATATTATTCCAGATAGCCTTGGACACGACGTATTGGACGGTGTTCAACCATATAACGATATGGGGCTCCCTCGTGTCGTATTTCGTTCTCGACTACTTCTACAACTACGCGATCGGCGGGCCCTACGTGGGCTCGCTCACGGTTGCCTTGACGCAAGCCACCTTCTGGTTCACTGCTGTCCTCACCGTGAGTATAGCGTGATGTACCACGATGATTTGAATGTTTTATGAGCATGAGAAAGTGGGTAAAAAGCTCTAGTATCACCCATTTTAAGTAATGCACCCAATTACCAATCAGCCTGTATACCTTACAATTATGTTGAGGTAGCTAATGCCCTCTGCGCGCGCACAGATGATCATCCTGATGGTGCCGGTGGTGTCGTGGCGCCTGGCGTGCTCGTGGACGCGGCCGACGCTGGCCGAGCGCCTGCGCGCGCGCCAGCGCTGGCGAGCGGCCGCGCCCGCGCCGCGCACGCCGTCGGCCCGGCGCGCGCGCCGCTCCGTGCGCTCGGGCTACGCCTTCGCGCACCAGGAGGGCTTCGGGCGCCTCATCACGTCCGGCAAGATCATGCGGCGCATCCCGCACGCGGACGCGGCGCTGTCGGCGCTGGCGTCGCTGCCCGGCAAGTTCCACGCGCGGCCGCCCTCGCCGCCCGCGTCGCCGGCCGAGGTGCGCGCGCCGACGCAGAACCTCGCCACCGTGGACTTATGAGTGCGCCCGGCGCCGCGCGCGCCCCACATTGTGATAACGTCGGTAGAGTTAAACTTCGTATTGTCCTACTATTGCCTATATTGAATTATATTTGTTGATCGAGATTATATATTGATAGATATTTATCGCGGCGGGCCGGACGTCGCCGTCGCGTCGGCGGCGCTCGTGCGTTGTTTTGTACTCGTGTCGTTTCGTTCGTTGAGTTTGTCGGTCGGGTTCCGGGCAGCCCGGGCCCCGGTGAAATGTGCATTTAGACGAGCCGTCGATATCGCCGGCAGTGAAAACGCAACATGACGTCTTGGAACATTATTATTATTTTTCAGAACGTTATGTTTGTGCCAAAGGAGAATTTTAAAAATAAACATCAGTCGAACTGTCTACAAAAGTGTATAATATGTCAGTATGTTTCTATTAATTCTAAACCAATGTAATATATTACAACTTTGCCATAATCTCATTCAAATCCGGCGACTAAGTTTCGCCCACTGTTAATAATTTAATTGTTGTGAAGTATATCAGTTCTGATTGTTATGTGTACTTAGGACATCTTACATAAAGTATTAATTTAATTGAAAAGATGATATGAACCTACGTAATGTATGTAAATCATTAAAAGATTTTAAACATGTAGCGTTTTAACTGCATGTGAATATTATGATCAACATTTGCTTTGGAATCAGTTTTTTAATAAAAAAATAATAATTCTTAATGCAGTTTTCTTATTTGTCTCTCAGCTACCCTTCATCACAGCATCTTTGATTTATTGGCTTCAAGTATTAGTCTTGGGTTCGATTCACAGGCCGAGGGAAGTGTTATTCTATTTTTCCGATGCTATTGTGTTTGATTTTTTACATCGGTGCTACTGAAAATTGAGTATCTTCGGTTTTTACCGAGTTTTTACTCAACAAGGAGTAGTGAACAAGAGTAGAGATGGATAAAGTGGCGTTGATGTGTTTTCAATCTTTCGAAATACTACAACGTTCCTGTGAGTGACACTTATCCACCAAGTAAGATTTATTGACGTATATCATAAATTGGAGATGCTTCTGTGTTTTAATCTGCGATCATTAGGTGATTCTCCATTAAGAATCATATACCACATACATTCCCGGTTCAGAATCTCTGTCCAAGTTCAAGTATAACCCGAAGACGCGGCCCATTCTGCGATTACTGTACGTACTGTGTACTGTAAGCTGTACTTTTAGTACGGACCGGAGCAGAATGGGGCGCGTCTTCGTGAATCATGTTGAGTCACTATCTATATTTCAGTGTTTTGTGTACTAAGTTGCACTAGATATGGATCCCAGTATAGATTTTGAAAACGTTGAAGTATCTCCAAGAGTTAAGTACTTGCAGATCCCCAGAAAATTACAAAGACTCTAAAAGCCACAACAGCATTTACATTCTATAAGAACACACAGAGGTGGCGCTAGACCAAACGTGGACGTCGGCGACATCAGTTTTGCAAGACCTTTTTCATTTTTCTATGAGCTGAATTATGCACTAATGTGAGTATTCGAGTTTTATTGCTAAACAAATGATGACAAAAATTTGATAAACGAACAATATAGTAGATTGTTTGCCTGGGAAGCAAACAAATATTTTAAAGGCGGAGAGTGTTTCTTTGAATTTAGGGCGGAGCAAAGGATACTAGGGTAGAATCCCGAGCGTCGCGAGTGTTCTAAAGTAGAATCCTGAGCGTAGCGCGGGATTCTACTTTAGTAGAAGTACGTCACTCAAGCTTAAAATAGTATTGCTTCCGAGGTGGATACTCTACTTTTTATCACCCTCTAAGAGAGAATAAGTAAGTGCAAGCTACTAACCGCACGGTGCAACATCTTGCGCGCGGGATGGAGCGCGCCGCGCTATAAACGCTATTTAGTTTAACAGCACTATCCTGTACCGTGCGTGAGTACTTTTATTACATTTTTTTTTTTAATCGGCTCGCGCTTGGTTTACTTTTTCATACAGCCTGTTACTTGTTCGTACAATGTTCGTGATTGAACCCTTTGGTAATTGGAAAATTTACCAACAATATTCCAAATTCATTTCACTTTTAGTCCCTAGGGATAGATTGTTTTTAGTCCCCGTTTACGAAGAATAAACTAGCTTTTTTTGAATACCTAGATGTGATAAAAATTTACTTTTTGACTTTTAGCCTCATAATTTTTTTCTCGATCCCTATATACCAGAGTCTCAATGTATGAGATTCTCTAAATACCAGGCTGGTTTCATTTCATATAAGTGAACTACAAAAATCATGATTTCTCAGGTTTTTTAACTGGCAAGTCTAATGTTTTTCTATCTCACTTTTGTTTGCAACACTGCTAAACTCCCGTCAGACTATTAATGTTCTGTGGACGTCAGTCTTAAAAAATCTAACAGGTTATGTGCAAGTGTTTGGTTATGTTTGTATAATTTGACAAAAACCATTAAAATATGAGTGAATATTACCATATTGTCCCTTGGTATGATAGTGCCGAGTGGCAGCGAGTCTATGAAGATATATTGAATACAACTTCAAGTAAAGAAGATGCACTTAAACTTTTACTTGTATGGAAAGCCAGAAGCCCATCCTTGCCGTCCGGCATAGAATCAACCCTCAGCCTGCTGCAAGTTTTTTTTGAGGACACAAATACTTCTCAAGATACGGCCAATGATCAATTGCTGCGTTTAGCATATTCATCTGCCATCATGCGATTTGTAAACCATATGTTAGACAGCGAGACAGTCAAAGGGACAAGTCTATACCAAGCAGCCAAAAGGCTGGGCGTTCCTGATTGGGTTGTGGACCTGAGACATGATACTGCTCATAGCAATACACTTCCTCCTATCGCACTACTAAGAGAAGCATGTTCTTTCAGTTTACAGTGGCTCCAAACAAACTATTGGGATAAGCACAAACAACACATTCAAGATTACATTTGTGGTCAGAATAATGCTATCAATTGTGATGCATATAAAATTGGATTGCTGATAAATTTTTGTATTTCATTAGGTATATGTGCACATTCCAAATTGAAGATTAAAAACTTATCAGAAATACCGAACATGACAATGAAAGAATCCATTGTTAATGATGCAAAAGAACTGCTCGGAGAACACATTGACCTGTCTAATCTGAAAACTGTATCTATTATGTCAATTATCAATATACTGAATACAAATGCTAAAAAGTTATTAAAAGTAAGGGATCCCAGCACAGTTGTAAATGATGCTTTGCTTGGAGAGGATTCATTATTTTTGTCAAAAGATCTTTTATATTTCTTTAGCGCTAGTGACTTTAAATACAGGAAGAAATTATACATCAGTTATGTTCATTGCTTTGAGGTACTGCTGACATTTCTACATACAAATGATTTACTGTTAGACTTCATTGTGGCTCTTATAAAAATTACACAAAATCAAGAAGGTGGACATTTTAGAGCACGGCTGGCTGCATTGTGGCTTTCAGAAATTTTTGCTGCTCTGAAGATATCTCAGAATATCCAAAGAAAAATTAAAAAGTAAGTATTGTACATAGATAGGCAAATACTATACAAACACTTGCGTAAACTGCACCATGATAAAAATATTGGAATTATTGTGGTTGTTACAGTAGAATCATAACTAAGATTGTAACATTATTGTATTTTTATATATTTTCAGAATGACCGATGATGAGAAAATTTCCAGGAAGAGGAAAGATTTGAAGCATTTATATGAACACTGGTACCCCAGCAGTAGTTTAAAAAATGCACTTGTATTGGATCTACAAAAACCTGTTCCTGAAGAGTTACAAGACATCAGCTACGTCCAACCAATCATTGCTGCGTATAATCACTATCTTTCTTATTTTATTTCAAATCTTTTAGACTTACTTGTACCAAAACTTCCTGCTGAGGTTGCCGATAAAATCTGTGCACTGGCAAAATTAATATCATCTCCAGAAAAGTTTTCTATGACCCCATCAACCATTATTTATACTGCTGAGGATTTGCAAATGACAAATGATGATGTTATGATAGTAGAAGATGTTCAAAATGAGGTCTTAGAGCACAATGAAGAGAAGGATAAGGGAAAGGAACAACAACAAATATTAAACAGCATTTGGAGATTAGCTTCCAATGGACATAACTGGTCTGCATGTCCTATTGGTAAAGTCCCTTGGCAGCACAAAACGGAAACTGTTGAAGAAATGGATACAAATGATGTTTTTCTAAAAAATTAAACGCATTTATCTCATTATTCTTTTTTTTTATTTTCATATTTTGTATACAGTATAATGTTTTGGTTACATTTCATTTATATTGACACATTATAGGATCCCTAAAAATAGTTGAACAATATACATGTTTATATGATACAAGATTCATTATTGATTAACATGTAGGACAAAGTTCACAGTCAAATGACATAAGGTATATAAAACGACCATGTGTAAACAGCTTATTATTGGTCCTTATAGCAAATACAATGACAGGTTGAATAAACACAAATGCCAGTTACCTGATTCTTAATGAAATATCCAACTAATATCTTAAAATTCAGAACCTCAGTTCCATAAACCGTAAAATAATTGTTAGAGATAGTAAGGTAACAGAAAAATAAAATGTGATGTTACACAAAAAGGTCTAATATTTAATTTCGAATGATATTCAACTTGAAACGACAACCTACCATAAAATTTCGACAATCCAATGATATAATGCACCAATAGAGATATTTAAAATGAAACATTGATTGATAGGCACTTTTACAAATAAACAGTGGCAAAGACTATAGCAGTTCTTAAGATAATAGTACCTTGCTAAAAGTCGTCATAGTAACTAATAAATTATTTACATAAACCGTACGCGGAACGGGCGAATATCTACATACACTTCTAAAGTGTCAATAAGTTCCTAGTTGTAGCCACATTGCACATTCATTAACTTTTCTTGTAAAATAACTTACTTTAAAATTATGATTATGAGTATGTTCGCTGATGGGGAGCTCGGAAAACAGACAATACGATTATATTATCGAGACCTAACCACATCTATATTTATATTACCTCAAAACAAAGTAGAATGTACGTGGCTAATATAAATGTTGACGCTAACAACGCTATACAAGGATACTAATAAATGTAAACAAGCAACAATAGTAGCTAGACTTTCAGTGTTCAGGCGAGTCAGAGACTGCTGAAAGCAAACTAGTCGAAGGCACAGAAAGTACACTAGATTACTGCGACACAACCCCACTAAAACGGAATCAATAGTTTTTTATACATTTAAATATAGTATTTGTTCGGCACCTTGATGAGACATGCACTTTTATGGGTGTTTATTTTTCAACAATTGCAAATAAATCTAAGAATAGTTTTCTTCATATTTCTGTTCTGTGTAAATTGCTCAAAAGGTATGCCTCAGTATCAACTGTGAGATTCAAAAAAAGGTTTCGTGGCTTTAAAAATGTTACAAATAGTGTTTAAGCTTATTAAATACAGTAAGTTTATGTTAACACAGTCCATCATAAATATTGAGCTATAAAATATGTCCACAGACGATAGTTAAACGAGAGGCTTATAAACAATACAAGTTGTCACAGAGTAATTCGTTGTTTGTATAGTAAATTGTTACAAACTAATTAATAAAAAGCGGGTAAAATATTTGTGACTTAACAATAAATTCAATAGCTTATTTTAAGACAGTCTTTTAGAATATGAAAGCAAATTAAGATAGAGGCAAGGTACATGGTGTTTATGATAACTTTTTGGATATTTTATTTATAGGAGTATGTTGTAGAAACATAACAATCCTGCTAAGGAGCCAAGTACCTAACAAGAAGAAATGTTATGTCTAAATACATAATATTCAATTACACATAAAATAAGCATTAAAATGTCTAAGACAAATAATGACCATAAGTACTCAGGCAATAATATTTAATGTAAACATATAAGTTAAAATATTTTTTTAAACATACCAGATTTTTAAGTTCTGAATGGATCACAAAACATTCATTTTTCATACAAAATTATAAATTGCTAAAATAGGTGTGAATTAAAATCGTCTTTTACTTGAGATAAAGAAACTAGATACAATTTTGGTTTATAAATAATTGATACCTTGTATAGTTTGGAACCGAACATGATAGTTAACTAGGATCACAAAACACTCAATTAAATTGCGTAATTCTAAACCTCATTTAAGTGATGTCTTTGGATTGGCATGTAAAAGCTTAATTTTGAACATTTTTTGTCTACACAATTATCGCTCGCCGTACCTGTGTCGATTCATTGCTAATTCAGAATCACAACATCGCTAATTTTAGACAATCTAAAATAGATACTTGTCATCAATCATCTTTCTAAAATCAAGACACAATAGGGAAATTTAAGAATAAACATCAATTCGCTTTTTTTTTTAATTATCCTTCAAATCAACACTGCTACGGTTCTGCGTCGACAAGCGGACGACGTGCCTAAATATAAGTATACAATTAAATGGAATGAATCACTTCTCAACATGTTAGAGCCTGCAAGTTTTAACCTAGCTAATCGAAAACTTTGAAAAATACAGTCACATGTCATCTATATATCCAACAAAATACGTCTATTGACAGAAGAGCGATATTGCTATAATTTTAAAATCACCTTTAGACAAGATTTACATATTTACACAGAAAATATATCATAAAATATGTCAGTGCAAAGATGGATGTAAATATTTTTATGTACGAAAAAATACTTTTATATTCATACATCACTTGTTTGGGCAGTCGCCTAGATATCGTTGCGGCGACTTATATGACTTACAGAAATAAGCTCATCACTACGTCTAAGTACAGCAGAACGACGGCTACGAGAGTATCTAGTCACCGCCGACTTCACCTCCTGCTAGTACATGTATACTTGTCTAAAACAGAGCTCAGTTACATAGCACGGATGGGTTGTGTATGACAAACAACATGAACATACCTGCTTGCTCCACATGGATCTTTATAAGTAGTTAATACGTCGCTAACAGCAAAATCAGGAGATAGGTCGCAAAAATAAAATAAATACTTCACGGTCCGTTTCATAAAACTTAACAGTAATGTAACATTCGATTGATATCATCCTAAACAATTTAAAATGTGAAGGAACACGCACAGGAACATTTTATCTAATTTCTTTTCACTGTCAGGAATGTAAGAAATATGAGAATGCGAAACTTATCCATTAACGCATTATTTGATAACACTAGTCCTAAATATCATGGCAAAACGTGGACAGGTTTGCATAAGATTTGGTTGAAAGCTGCCGATTGTTTGGTACTTGCGTACTACGAATCGGACATTCAATCATGTAGAGAAGTATATGGTCTAGTGTATTGCGACCTAGACCATGATGGGGTCGTCTGAGGAAAGCTGTCGGTGCAGCAGTCTCTGCGAGCGCATGGAGCTGGCGCCAGTGCTGAGGTCGTCCGTGCTGCCCAGCTCGCCGTCGTGGTCTGTCGTAGAGAGCAGGTCGTCGTCTGACGTCGCTCTGAGCACAAAATATAAACGTAATAACAAAAAAAAAAAAATGAAATAATATCTTTTTTTGTATTTTACTGTGTGTACATAAATAATAAAATAAATAAATAAATAAGTGAAGAATAAGTCATCTGCCTAGCCTTTTCCCAACTATGTTGGGGTCGGCTTCCAGTCTAACCGGATGCAGCTGAGTACCAGTATTTTACATGGAGCGACTGCCTATCTGACCTCCACAACCCAGTAACTGGGTAATACGATACCCCTTGGTTAGACTGGTTGTCAGACTTTCGTGCTTCTGACGACTCGTAACGACTGTCAAAGATCCACAAATGACAGCCGGGACCAACGGCTTAACGTGCTTTCCGAGGCACGGAGGAGTCTCGATATGTGAAAATGGTCACCCATCCACGGACCAACCCCGGCAAGCGTAGCTTAACCTGATGGATCGACCCGAGCGGCTGTTATTACTTAGCCACGAGCTCCTGAAGAATAAGTGTGACGGAATATTAGCAGTAGGACTACCAGTGTGAGTTTAAAAGATGTTTAAAAGTGGTGATTGAAACTTGGTGAAGGAATCGGTTTTCATGGTATGCGGTGATGCGGAGGAACGAGGAAAATATCGGAGTATGAATGTGGATACTTATAAGAGTAGAGGAGGACCTAAGAAACGATGGAGGGACTGTCTGAAAGATTATATGGGTTGATATGGACAGATAAGAAGACTAATAGAGAAGTATGAAAAGAAAGATATGTTGCGCCGACCCCAAGTAAATTGGGATAAGGGCAAGCGATGATGACACTTAGGGCTGATTTCACCAAAGTCAGATATCTTTTATCCGTGGAATAAAATTGTCGTCTGACAGTTTTCATATGGAAAAAATGTCAAAAATTCCAAATTTATTCGCAGGATAAGACTTATACTCGGTATAAAAGTTTAGTGAAATTCGCCCTTAGTGTGTTAGTGTGTGCGGCGCCACAACGCGTCATACCTGATGAGAGTGGGCAGGTGGGAGGTGAGGATGGCCTTCTCCTTCTGTATCTCGTGGATGTGTCCCACGAGGATCTGCTCCTCGGGGCGCGGCGCGTGCGAGTGCGAGCGCAGCGTGGACAGGCGGCTCGTGGCCGTGTGGCACGCCGTGTCCAGCGTCGCGATGTCCTGCAGCATGCCGCGCACCTGGGGAAGTTAACTTTGTATCAGTCGACTGCTAAAGAGACAGCAATGTCGGTTTTTTTTTACCGTAATGCAATTAGTCTGCGCGTAGAGACGTTGATTGTTGTGACGTGTCATCATGTACATCTATTCACACTATTTCGAATTACATCTTATAATCGAAGTGCAAACCTCTAAATCAAGCATGAGTTGTTCAGTAGGTATTAAATTAATCTTCATTATTTGACATTGTGTATTTGGAACTTGCAACTTCAAATTGTTACTGATAACCAATGACGGTGTGAAACTTGAGTGCATTGCTCGCATGTGTGTTCAAAAGCAGTGTGTGCAATGCAAAGGGGCGCGCAATAAGCTAGTTGACAGTTCTTAAGAAACCAATTACATAGTAATGTTCCTTGACGTGTATTCTCCTCAAAATATGAATATTTCCACGAAATAACATCAAAAATTAAAATCGAAATTGGAAGCTTAGAACTTGATTGATTCCTTGGAGCATAACATAGGTGTAACTTACTGTGCGCATCTTATCAACGAGTATGGCCTCTAGACAGGCGGTCTGGCGCGCGATGTCGTGCAGCGAGTCCTGTGCCGGCTGTATCTTGTGCGTGCGTAGTATGCACGGCGCGAACACTATCGCTAGCGCATTGGGGCCCATCCTGAAACAAACATCACATATTTTATGTTAAAATTCAGTAAGGTAACTCCCCACATCTATGGATGTTTGACCTCAATATTTGATTTTAAGGTGGATCCCGCAAAGTAACCCGCGAAATTCACGACCGCGAACATGATAAATAAATTCAGTGCGCGGCCGGTGTAGCAGATATCGAGGTATAGAAAAGAAGAAAGTTAAAAACTAAAACTGAACTTTCAACTATGCGATTGCCATACTATGCTATTGTGACATTCACCAATCAGAAGTTGTTTTGGCTTACGGTCTTGGTTACAGGCATGTGTATTTGCGGCTTTACTTGTGTGACATTCTTTTTACAAAACTGGATGTGACATTATAATCGCCCCGTTACTATAATTTTTAATAACATTTTACGGTACACCAAGTCAAGTAAGAAATAATAATATTACCTATTATGATCTTCTCCGAGTGCCACCCTCGCCAAGTGGAATATTAGCCTCTCGACGAGATCAAAGTTGGGTTTTGGCAGCTTTCTTAATATCGTGAATATGGTGGATACTCGTTCCTGGAGGGAAAAAACACATTATTAGTTAATTGTAAACGGCACGGTTTCTTTACGGTACGGCGAATAAACCGCGCTTTAGAAAAAACGAGTCAACAAGCTTCCATAGTAATCCATAGAAAACTGACGACCGTGCCTACACACGGAAGTCGATCCGCCCACAACAGTGCCGACACGTGCCGATCAGTAACGTATCGATAAGTATCAGTGAAATATATATATTTTGTTTTGTTTTGTCTCTCTTTCCTAATTTATTAATAATGTAATGTTAATTTTAATTTATTAAAATAATAATTTATATTGTATGTCTAAAAGACGGGACATAGCCGATCTAATGTATTGCAGAACACCTGTACCTATTTTTGTACCTATGATCCACAATAAACACGATGATTGATTGATTGATTGATTGAAATATAAAATTGTAGCATACATTTTGTACGACGCTATCCGTACTCGCCAGTGACAGTGTCACTGACGTCACTGTCAGTGACGAGTACGGATAGGTGTACCTAAAGTACACCCATATTTCGCCAGTTATGTTGAGTCCCAAGTAATAGGAGGCGACCTTAGTGTATTTTATGGCCTGAAATGGAGTTCAATCAATCTGCCTAGCCTTTTCCCAATAGGGAATATGCATGTATTTTTTTTATTTTTTTATTCGATAGTTTTTAGCGTCAAATAATAGTTAAAAAAAATTCGACGGCAAAAAAGCAATTTAAAGTATTTAAAAAAATGTTTAAAAATATCCAACCGATCCGGGCTATTTAAACGCCCTCCATTTGGCGCGCTTGGTGTGGTGACGTCACACTCAGTGAAAACAGACAAGCAACTGTCAAGTCAACGTCAAATACTCCTTTTTCTAAGAACGTTTGACATTGACTTGACACTGACATTTTGATTGCTATTCCGGATTGTTACGTCACATCCGCTCTTAGCCTTTTCAAGTATTTGAATTACCCACAGTTTTTTGGTACTTTAAAAAAATTAATTTCTCGCTCAAAAAGAAATTTTGTTCAAAAATATTGATGGAGGCATAATTCTGAAGTAACATAGTTTATAAAAAAAAATATTTGACCCGTATTTGAATCACATGCATATTCCCTTGGCTTCCAGTCTAACCGGATGCAGCTGAATACCAGTATTTTACATGGAGCGACTACCTATCTGACCTCCACAACCCAGTAACTGGGTAATACGATACCCCTTGGTTAGACTGGTTGTCAGACTTTCGTGCTTCTGACGACTCGTAACGACTGAAATGGAGTTATTATTATTAAATCTTCGGTCTTTGTTCATAGTTATGCCGTTACCTGTGGGTCTGAGATCTGCGAGGCGAGTATGAAGTCGTCGTAGAGGTCGAAGGTGAGCAGCGGCTCGGGCAGCTCTCGGAAGAAGGTCTTCAGCACAGACGCGCGCACGTGCACCGCGTACGCGTCCAGTTTGTCCGCGCCCTCTTCCGGAGACTCGTCTAGTAAGCGGCGGAGTTCGCGGACCTAAGATAAAAATAAATAATCATGTATTGAGATTAGGTTGAGAATCAGCACTCTTTGAATGTCAAATTTAAAAGAAAACCGGCCAAGTGTCAGTCGAACCCGCATACGAAGGGTTCCGTTATTCCGTACCACTGTATGATAATCAGCACAAAAAAAAACGCCAAAAAAACACTTTACTTGTATAGGGACCCCTTTAATTTTATTGTTATAGCAGCAATACACAATCTGTGAAAATTTCAACTGTCTGGCTATTACGGTTCATGAGATACAGCACGCTGACAGACAAATGGTTTGGTACCCTTCGGGTTCGAAACCCTAAAAACAGCCCCAAGGCATAGCTAGTTATTATTGTTCCATTGCTAAAAAGGCTGCTTGCATAATCCCGTAAACACGGTGGAGGCGTTCTATTTTAAATGAAAATGCTAAATTAGCTCTATTCTTATCACAATGAAGTTCCAAAAAGTGGAAATTATTTTTATTATTATTGATTTATTTCGAAGTTTCATAGTATCCATTATAGTTGTTAGTAACACTGAAGACAAATAAATGAGATAAATAAAATAAATGAAAGCTCACCTTAGAACTAAGCCCACTCTTTCTGTACAAGCCCTCTGTGTAAAGACCTGTCATTTCTATCGTGGTTATTAGCCTGTCCACGACTATGGGGATGTTGGTCTCGCCAGTAGGTAGGTCAGGTAACGGTACTCCAAACACCTGTAAAGAACGAGACATTGCTTCAATATAAGTTACTCCTCCCGTTTCAAAACTGCACTAAATCGTTGCGCAGGATTAGCACGGTTCATTTAACACAGCATTATCCCCCTGCCCTTATCTCAATTTATTTCAGGTAGGTGCAGAAAGTCTTCTTCTATACATCTCTATTAGCCGTCATCTCAGAAGTCACTCCCTTTTTTGCCATACCATCTGTTTACTCAGCATATCTAACCTAATATTATAAAAAGATTTGATTGCTTGTTACGCTTTCACGCTAAAACTGCTGAACGGATTTGGATGAAATTTTGGCACATGGGGTAGACCATAACCTGGGTTAGGACATAGGATACTTTTTATCCCGATATTCCCGAAATCGAAACTTATGCGGGTGAAACCGCGAGGCACAACTAGTTACAGTATATTTTTATTACTGGAAGTTGGACGATCTTTTCCCAATGAACACTTATTTACTGAATGTTATTCTTACCTTTCCTCTCGAGACGACGCCCATTTGCTCTCGTCCGCCCGAATCCACGGCACCGACGATCGCAGCCGATGGCGTCTGGTTGTCTTTACGACATAATGTCGACACCTTTAAAAATAAAAGAATATTTTATTGATTACATAACCTATGAAATTATATTACTAATTACAAGGCGACCTTAACTAAGAAATATAAACCGATTCGAGGCTCAGACAAAACTAAACCGAACTCGACTTTGAGATTGTAAATGAACTTTTTAAGGATTACATAACAGCACGCTTTATATAACTACGCCTATGTTCCCCGAAGTTAGGCAGACGTATATTATACACCTACATTTCACCAGTTATAATTTAAGTTTTAAAGTATATTAATAATTTAAAATATATTATACTGTACCTTAGTATAACATTTCTTATGCGAGGCAAGTTTACACGTCTGGCATATGAGCGACCGTTCAATGGGCCACATGAAGAAAGTCTTGCAGATCTCACACTCCGTAGGTATGTTGATCATTGACAGTATGAATGTATGACCTTTGTATTGTATCGGATCGTCCACCTGAAATTGGCAAATAAATAAAATCACTCACTCATACATCAATTAAAATGATTTAGTAAGAACCACGAAACAATCTGAGGGGCAATTCCTGTAATTTTTAAGAAAGTACGCATTCGCATCTCATTCGCAATCTATCACAATTACTATCAATTGAACAACATTTTTGACAAGTTTGACAGAAGGCGACTTGAATGTGAACGTTTTAATAAGCTAGACTCTAGCTTATAAAATTATTATTGTAACAGAAGGCCAATTCTCTAGCTGCTAGAGAATTGGCCTTCTGTTACAATAATAACTGATAGTGACCGGAACATAATATTGAAAGTCATAAAAGAAAGAAAACCAAACTATTTTGATAAGTCAAGATTCAATAAAAATTTATTCGGAATTATCCATATTTTTTTATAAATTTTTATACAATATCGAGTTGGAAAAGACATACACCAAAGTCACAGCATAAATGTTCCTTTTTGGTACAAAACCCTAATAAAAGTCTCAAGTGATTACACTTATTTACCTTTCTCTTTTTATCCTTTTTTCTTTTCGTCCTCGCCTTATCTGTCTCATGTTGGCTCATGAACTCGTCCATGAACCCTCTGAAGGCGTTGACGCCCATCGTTATAGATAACGTGGATCCCTCTCGTGCACACACGGTCTCCATAACGTGCAAGAAGTTCCCTATGAGATCTTTGTACTTGAGCGACGATCCCCGCGTTTCGACGATGCTGTATGTCGCTACTAAGTTGTCTTTGAATTCTAATAATGCGTGTTTGAATACCCTGTCCACCTGTAGAAAAAAAAAACATTTTTTTTGGTAATCTGAGGATATTAGGGAAGGTATAGGAACGTCTTTAACAAATTATTTTTAAATCATCTATAAAAAAAAAAAAAAAAATGATGTGTGTGTTCGTAATGTCAAAATAACAGCTTTTTACTAATGCATATGAAATTATACACGGTACTTATAAAAAAACAATTTTATTGTCTGTCTGTTTGTTCTGGCTAATCTCTGAAACGGCTGGACCGAGTTTGACAGGACTTTCACCGGCAGATAGTTATTTATTTATTTATTTTTATTTAAATGCCTTAAAAACTACCATTACAGGTCGTAGCCTAATGCGATAGCCAAGGAATGTATACATAATTAAAATTAAGATCATAGTTTATAACATAACATAAATAATAGTACTTTTGCGAATTCACCCCAGTGACATGTAAATATATCAATTTTGACCTGAATATCATTGATGAGTTGATGTTATAAAGAGTAACTTAGGCTACTTTTATCTTAGAAACAGAATTAGGGTACACGCGGACTAAGCCGCGGGCATTAGCTAGTCACATGTAAATAAATACAGCGTAAAATACGACAATAAGTTCAGCTCACCTCTGATTGCTTCTTCTTCTCATTTGGTTCCATTTCATATATCTTTTCCGTGATAAAGTTCTGCATCGCTTGTAACTCAGTCGCGTCTGATATAATCTTGTCCGTTCTATCCATAAATTCTGAAGTCCCTGTTAAGTTGAAGTTCGAACTGACCGATCCTTTGGAGTTATCTAATAAATTATAATTGGAGTTTGAAATAATTCTCTTCCTGTTCTTAGGGCGGCCTCTGCTGGCGACTGTGACGGGGCTGGAACATGGCATGGTGATGACTCCCTTGTTCTGTATGCATTTCGTGTGGTACAGCTGTTTGCAGTCGATGCACCGCTGCCCCTGCGTGATGAACGCGTCGATCGCTTGATGGCAGTACACGCATTTGTCACCCTTAGCGAATCGAGTGCCTTTGCGAAACCTGAGGAATTGAAATAATAATTTGAGTACCAATTTGTCTTCAGTCATTCTATTTGCGATTTGCATACCGTGTGTTGCGTTTTGTAAAATATTTTCAATCTGTAAGATCTTGTTCATGCATCAAGCTACCTATGTTAATCCTAGTAACAGTTTTTTAGCAAGCTGTAACATTGTAATATGCAAAATCTCGACAACTTGTTAAGTATCAATGTTAGCAGCAAAGTATTTGTGTAACTTGATTTATGAGTCTTGTTTTTGGAAATGTTAATGAGTTCTAGTAGTTGAACAAAATTACCTATTTATTTTTGTGTGAAAGGCTCAAATAAATTTTAAAGTTTCGAAACTTTTTGGTAAAGTACTTTACAATCACAACAAAACACGCACTTGGCCAGCATTTATTATGGACTTTATTAAAAACAGCTTTTGCACGAAATATAAATTAAGAAAGATTTTGTACATTTATTCAACATAAATAGATCTCACTTAGGTGAGGCATTAATAATTATCTGCTCATTATCTAAAATGAGCAAAAAAACAATAAACACCGATTACTTAACAGTTTTATCAGACAGTAATCAGTTGCAGACGAATATTGATATGTTAGACGAAGCTTTTATCGCTTGACCTTGCCCCCGTCAATTGAGTTGCTGCGGTCAGTGATTGGTTAAGGTTAAGCAAACACGGTCTTGGTCAAGGATTTGGTAAAGCCTTGACCGAGATCATGTTTACTTAGTTTCGTAGATATAATAGTGTGTAGTTTTTTTTTTTGGAGATTTAAAGTATTCGTATGTCCCCTCCGTATCAAAAAAAAGGTTGTCTGAAATATGGCAGTGTGTACATTATAATGGGTATATAAAGACGCGGTTATTTTTGTGCAATATTTACTTAGTTTGATTTACAGAATTCGTAGTTGAGGGCTATGTGATGGGTCTTTTTAAAACTACCCTATGTGTTAATCCAGGTAAAGAATGTATGTATTAATTCCGTAATACATTGTTTTCATATAACAGCCAGTTTACACAAAACCATAATGAATTACACACCTAAACTTTTCTCATGAATCACTTGGTCCATTGGTGCAAACCGTATGAAAATCCATTCGGTAGTTTTTGAATTTTATCGCGTTCAGACAGACTGACCCGACAGGGGACTTTGTTTTATAATATGTAGTGAAGTGATTCTATGTACTGAATTTTGATGCAGATGGCGTTAACGACGATTTTACCATTCGTTCTTTTACCTGTGTCCTGCGATCCGGAAGAGTCCGTTCCCGGTCTGTCCGATGAAGTCAGTAGATCTAGGGTCGAGCGGTCGCACGTCGCCGGGCGCGGGATCCGAGTTACGTCTCCGTAGGGCTGCGGAGGATACTACCGCTGCACTCGGCACCACACTTACTACCAATCCACTCATCTGATCTGACGCCGCACTAAACAAAGACAATGATGCTGATTGTAAAAGTGCTCGGATTTGTTCATTGTAAAATGTTAAGAGTTATAAGCGCTGAGGAACTGGAAACACGTTGGCAAATCGTCAGTGTGACACGGCTCTAAAGAATAAAAAGTAAAGCGCATAAACACAATAAGAATAAGTTGAGGGTAAATATGCGTCACTTTCACGTAAAACAGCCATCGCTCAGTATAATGCTGTGACACGATGCGAGACAGAGCCACGGCGTAAGTTTTTAGCGACAGCCATAACGGCAATGCCTGCCATGATGTTGTCAAGCGGTGTGATGCATTCGTGTGACATGCTCCTTTTTTTGGGCCTGTGGTTAAGTAACCATAATTTATCAATATGTTCTAGTACTGTAGTAGTAGTTGTATAGGTACCGTTTAATATCATGGTCGTGCAGCGACAGCGAGGCGTCGACGATGATGTCGGGCGGCGGGCCGCGCGACGAGCGGCGCGGCTCGCGGCGCGCGGCGCGGGCGGGCGGCGCGGGCGCGGCCGGGGCGCTGCCTGCTGGGGGGGGACTCACTTACACTCGAGCTACACGATTACTGACTTATGCACTAACTGGACGGGTCCACTCAAATCTGTGTGCTTCTTTCCTCAAAAGATTAATTCAGACACTAATCTGCATGGTTCTTATATGGCCGAACCAAGATTATGTCTGGATTTATAAAAAGGACTGGTCTCTGGTCTCTGGTCTCTTTTCAATGATTTTGCAAGGCCATGAGAAACCAATCATCTGCGAGCAGACATGCTGTTTAGCATCTGGGTTATGGACAACCTAAAATATACATTACGCGGTTACGCCTCCGGTCGACAAGAACATAAGTCAGATATAAAATTATCATAAATGTTCCATTTTTATATACACATGTGGAGGATAACACGAATATATTTTGTATATTTTGTAGTGTTTGTTTTTTTTTATCCTTTCGTTATTTCGTTTTTTGTGGTGTACAATAAAGTATATATAAATAAATAAATAACACATTATGCATAAAAGAGGTAACTTACAATAGTAATAAATGACGAATTTCAGGAGCTCCAGTATGCAACCCATTACAGTTAACACAATCAACAATCTTACTTTGAACATGTAACAAGAGATTAATTTTCTCTTTTCTAAAGAAATCACTGTCACAGACATTTTGAAGGTTATAACATTTAGACACAAATGCGGAAGTGTTTTTAAAAAGCTCTAATCAAGCTGTTTATTTATACAAATTATGTTTCATTATGGGATTTAAAATCTAATAAAAGATTAGAGTTACACTAATTACTACTTAGAATTGACGAACCTAATGATGGGCGAATAACAATGAGCGATCAATAAAGATAGCAAATATTCGTAGGTGCGAAAAATGAACAACTTGACTATCAATAAGGAGTTTGATCACCCATGAATATTAATACTCGTAGCATCAACCTGTACAATACTTTGTTTCTTGGTTTAAAAGCATGGTGAAGGTTTTGGGGGACTGTCTTACGTAATATTGACGTTCGAAAAGTGCTGATTCTCAGCCTAGTTTGAATAAATTACTTTTTTTTTATTTTCATGATTTCGAAGTCGCATACGCATACCACCATAGGATTTTAGGTTTCTGAAATCAATTCTTTGGGCATTTTTAAAGCTACCGGCGATCTTCTCATTCCAACTCGTTAATACAGGAACCATTGACTAGTGATGTGAGTGACGCTATAAACCGTTACTGACGGTCATCTTAGGAGCGTTACATCGTTTTCGGCTCGGCAAGATTCGCAATAGGTAGGCCAAAAAATCGAATATAATATGTATATACATATATGTTCAAGAACAAACCGCTCAGCTTAGCTCAAATTGTGCCGAGCCGACCCGAACCGAACATGATTAAACGAGAGTAGATACCAAACGTAGTTTGCCGATCAGCACGATTTAATTGAAAGCCGAATAATGTAGTTTTCACCAAATACTGCTGAATCGAACATATGTATAGCCCCATTAGACGTCACGAGTTCGAGTTGTGTAACTTGGTCGGCTAGTAAGTCCACAATTGTTGCGTACCTGCATCAGCAGGCGGCGCGGGCGCCGGGCCGGCCGCGCCCGCGCGCGGGTCGCGGCGCACGGGCGGCAGCGACTGCAGCGCGCGGCCCTCCAGCGTGGCGCTCGACACGCTGCGCTGGTACACCGCCGCTGATCCTCGTCTGCACACGTACCATATCATTATATTTCAATTCAGATATCAAGTTTTGGAAAAACAATCAATGTCATATATGCCAAAATTCAAATTCCATTGAAACCAAAAACTTTTTGGGACTTTTTAAAAATCAACTTCGCATGCTTAGCTTTAAAATGTAAATCTATATAAATAAAAATGAATCCCTATTTCCCTTGGTCACGCCATCACGCGTGAACGGCTAGACCGATTTCGCTAATTCTTTTTCTGTTGTGTTTGTTATTGTCAGGAGAAGGTTCTAATGAAAGAAAAAATTAATCCATTTACCTGGTAGTAGTTTTGGCGGTTTCCGTGCTATCTGAAGGATTCCAATTGCCTATCTGTCTAAGGTACTCTTCACTGCTACTCGTTATTGACTCCAAAAGCTCAGCCAGTTCTTTCTCCCGTTTTTCTCTTTTCTACAAAATCGAATATAAAGAAACATTATAAATATAATTATGTTTTCAATAAAATAGTATGATTTCTAAACTGTTTATTTTTCATAGTTTATTATGTTTCCTGCGGCCAGGGTTTACCCAGTTCAGCAGTAGTTACTTAAATTCTTTTTGAAGTGAAACTTCTAAGGCGGCGAGTCGATAATAGGGAATATGCATGTATTTTTTTTATATTTTTATTCGATAGTTTACATCGTCAAATAATAGTTAAAAAAAAATCGACGGCAAAAAAGCAATTTAAAGTAGTTAAAAAAATGTTTAAAAATATCCAACCGATCCGGGCTATTTAAACGCCCTCCATTTGGCGCGCTTGGTGTGGTGACGTCACAGTTCGTGAAAACAGACAAGCAACTGTCAAGTCAACGTCAAAAACTCCTTTTTCTATAAGCGTTTGACATTGACTTGACACTTGTTGATTGACTTGACATTGACATTTTGATTGTTATTCCGGATTGTTACGTCACATCCGCTCTTAGCCTTTTCAAGTATTTGAATTACTCACAGTTTTTTGGGACTTTTTAAAAATTAATTTCTCGCTCAAAAAGAAATTTTATTCAAAAATATTGATGGAGGCATAATTCTGAAGTAACATAGTTTATAGAAAAAAATATTTGACCCATATTTGAATCACATGCATATTCCCTATTGGACAAGAATTGAAATTTCAAGGACGCGTCACGTTTAGGCACATTTCGTTACACGAGAGAGAAGAATGATACATATCTCTGTTTCTCACACTAACTATCTCTTATTATTTATTTTTTAAGAAGTTTCACTAATTAAATTTAACCCTGTATGATAGTAAACGTAACATACCTTAGTAATAGCATCTTTTTCAGTCATGAGATAGTTCTGGTCGAGCCGTAGCCACAGTAACTCGTCCGCTAAGTCTTCGGGCGTGATCTTGTTGGGCAGCGTGACGGCGGCTTGTGGGTACCTGTTCGTGGTCACGTTCCAACGCTCATCCTCTGGAGAACACTCGCTTGTTTCTTTTGGTATAAAGCTGTGGATTGGACAAGTTGTTTTAAACTTTTGTCGATTGTGATGAATCGTTATAACATTTGTTAAGGTTTTTTCATACAAAAAATCATATCACATTTAATTAGTAAATCAAAATAGCATTTTGACTACTAATAGAACTAAGTTAAATTCCAGTTCATGATCATCAAAAACGCTGCATGATAATATACAGGGTATTAGTGTAAACACCGTTATCCTTGAAACCAGTGGTTTGGTTTCATTTATAGAACGTAAAATCAATGGAAAAAACAACTTGAAAAAAAAAGAAAATCTACATTTTTTCACAAGAATATTTCACCCTATACGCAAGGGCAACGAACTTGCGTCTCAACACGGCGGGCGGGGGCGGGTGGGACGTTACATGACCGGCCGCGAGCGCGCGGCCCCTCTTCAGTCAGCTGTTTCGCAGCTCTCTCGAGCGCGTATCCATGAGTATCGGGACAGTGACAGATATTTACTAAGTCAACTACCCATGGTTTGAGTGACAACGGTGTTTACCCTTGCATACTGTAGACGTCATAGTGCACTACTGGGGTCGTACTTTAAAATGTTAAAGCTACAACTATTTGGTTGAGATAAATGTTTGTAGCAGTCACTAGAATATTACTGAAACAATATTATTTTTGTATTGCATTACCTCGTAGTCGTACTGGTTTGTTTGAGTGGAACATCTGTCTTCGTAACCCTCTTCTTGGCTTTCTGGATGGCATTTGTAGTTTCTAAAGCATCTATGATGATTTCCCGTTTTTTCTCGACCCTACAAAAAAAATATTTTGCCTTAAGTTTTATGCTCGGGTCGAAATGGGGCGAATTCCACGCGGGATGCGAAATCGCGAGTCTCTTTGTTTAATTATTAGGAATTTAGGTCACGCGATTATTTCCATCAGTTTGAACACCTCCATACAAGGTGGTTAACACAATCGGCGAATTTCGTCCCGAATCCCGCGCGGTATTCGTCTCAGTTTAACCAGAGGCCCTAGACAAAGTGACATTCTATCAGCGATAACGATGATGGAAAAGGAAAAATGTATAGGACTGACATAAGCTATCGAAAAGCTTATGTCAATCCTGTTAAAAGTCATTGTTGAAAAACGAAATGCTTTCGAAGCGATTGTCACTTGTCTAGGCCCTCAGAGCTTTACTCCATGTTTCAGAAAATCTCGACTGTTTTCTCAGTTTGTTTACCCATGAGTTAAATGAATGTATTTGAGTTATTTATCTTACCTTGGGATCGGCAATGACTGTGTCGCTCTCAGTTGCCTCGAGTTTTCTAGATCCGTTCGTAAGATATACCTAAAATATGAGATGTCGATGAAATGATAATTTAGTTAAATAAACCAATATTAGAACCCAATGTGCCGTTCTTTTTTATGGCTCTGATTACAGCATGAAGTGCAATATATAATTATGCAAACGATCAATAATACTTGTGTCCCAAAAAGATAGAGAAAAATTGTGTTTATGTTGGCGCAGGTTTTGC
The DNA here is from genome assembly GCA_947522985.1 of Lithophane socia. Lineage (NCBI taxonomy): Eukaryota > Metazoa > Arthropoda > Insecta > Lepidoptera > Noctuidae > Lithophane > Lithophane socia. The sequence goes on from OX383267.1 coordinate 9,506,737, forward strand.
TCTTTATATCCCGTCTACCACGCACAAGAACGTAGTCAATCGACGTGACCATCGCCTCAAAACGTGTCACTATTATAGGTATGTCCCATGCCCAGTGCCGTGGACGGTGAAGACGGCATGATAAATACGCGTCAAACTTTATGACAGCTCTGAAGTACGCTGCTCGCTGCGCAGTGCCGCACCCCTCACCACGCTGACACAAGAATTTGCTACTGCGCAGCGATTCGCCCCATGTTCCGAGCCGCCATAAAGTTTGAATCGGAATGTACCTATTCCATAAAAGCTGTGATTTCAGATTTCATCCTATGCGGTGGGTTGCTGTTATTTTGCCCAGAATGACAGATGCACCTGATGTGTGGGGCATTGTATCAATTTTCACTAATATTGACTGCTAAGTGTGATTAATGAAATGTCATACTACATTATTGTACGTGCCACAACCGCTCAACTGTCGATTGGCCTTTAGAAAGCGATAACAATTAAAATTCTATTGAATTGAATTCTATTCGTAAGTGACAGCTGGAGGTCCAATAGGCGTACTGCTGGAACTGTAACTGTGTTTTTTATAATTTGTAAGCTGTCACAGTCGCCATCATACAGTGCCGCTAGAGTAATAGCATAACACTAGTTTGAGCGCCAGATGTCACATAGTTACGGTTTATAACAATCAGAATCCCTTACATTTTGACAAGTATTACGCAATTTAGGTGATGATCGATGACATTTTTTTGAACCCTTCGTGTATCCACGCGAGACACAATGGCTTTTTAATTGTGTCTGTAATTACGGCATACTAAAGGTTAAACCCGTGGTGTATGTTCTGTACATGTACTCACAAGGGATCCTTCTTGGCAATCCTCAGCGTGACATTGTTGTCGGCCGGTGCCGGGGCTCGTCCGTCATGCTGTCAACACAAACACCAACCACAACGTTGTATGCGCGTGTGTACTACCACACTTTACTCACGCCATTAGTGACATTAAACTCTCGGGGTTAGATTGAGGACTTGTTTCACTACGCGGTGTCAAAAGCCCCGAGTTTGTGTAAAACAAGAAACGCACAACATTGTTACAACAACATGATTTTATGTTACTGGATACTGTTATCGTGTCTTACGCACACTATGGTACCTGCAACATATTTCCAAGAACACAAAAACATGGAGCTGCAACAAAGATGCGCGACAAGGAATTCATGGCCGTTTTTTTGACTAACGGCCAGTTTCTTTTGCACTGTTGTATTTTCAATCCTCGGCGCTGAGGCGAGGGTTGTTAATCCAACAGCGCGGAAGAACAGTTGACTGTTACTTTTGATGAAGAAACTGGCCGTAAGGCACCGCTCCTCATTTGTTTTAATTTGTATTTTTAAATTTTGGAGGCATTTTTCACATACATTATGTGGATCATATTAGCAGGTAGTGAATCAAGTCCTAAGAGTTAAATAACATCGAATTGGATAGGGTGCAAACCGAGATCACTCATTGAACATCTGGCGGTAAATTCTTGATTTCCGGGCGAGGGTTATCCTATCAGTTTATACGATAATTTTACCGTAAAAAAAGTAGTGCAAGTGCTGTACAAGTTAGGTGAGTGTCGAAAGCCAAATGACAATAATGCAACGAAACATGTGTTTCACAATCACCAGGGCCATTTGGAAAAGCTTCTGGTCCACAAAATATTTTTTTTTTTTCAATAAGTAGCTTAATACCGATTCCTAGTAACGTGGTATCGTCGTCTACACTCTACACATTGAATCACAAAGCACAGTTCGATAGACACCAAGTTAATATATAAATGTTCACAACTTTCGATAACCCTCACCCTGAACACATTTAAGAAAAAACAAGGAAGTATTATCACATGCGGGGTCTTCAAGTCATGCCGCACCTCAGTATCGCCGAGCGCGCGCCGCGCCGCGAGCGCCCGGCGCAGCAGGTGCCCCCTGGCGGCCGCCTGGAAGCCGCGCAGGCCGCGCCGCAGCCGCGAGAACCAGCGCCGTCTGCGCGCGCCGCGGTACCACGCTTGTAGACGGACTGCCGCCTCTTGACGAGCTTGAAGCCATTGTCTGACGAATTTTCTAAGTTTTTATCATAGTTTTTGTTAAGTATTATCATAGACTCATATTATAAAAAGAATAATGCTGGTTAACTTGCAATCCAGTATTTAAAAACGGCGAGAATCCAGGAACTCTAGATCGGTAAGTGACCAATCAGCAACTGCTCTATTTAAATACAGCGGCGGATACTGGATGCTTGACTGGATTGAAAAGTGTTTCCATTGGTCAAATATCGAAACAGTGTCACTGAATTATAGCGCTGGATTGAAAGGATCAAAGTAAATCAGCTTTTACAACTGTAAGACAACAAGGCAACTACTAGCTATTTTAATAATTTCGGAGACTGGGGTCTATCAGATGAAAGATAAAGTGGCAATTGCAACATCCAGGTCTGTTCCAGTTAGATAGGAAACACGACCTCATCTAATTTTATAACATAATTAAGATTTGACGTGTAGAAATGTTTGTATAACCTATTTACAGATATAAATCATGTATCACAAGATACATACCTGCAAAAATACTGTATAACAACTGACGCTCTCCGTAGCGCGAGGAATCGTCTCCGTTCTAAAACGGCGCGGAACCAGCGTTGTATGGTGATTATGGACGCCATGATCTGCTGGTGCAGTCGGTACTCTAGCTTCGTCTGCTCGCTCTCACGCATGAAGATCTTTGTGGCACCTGTGGGTGAGTAGGGCAATTTAATCCGTGAGATGTTAACCAACTGGCTTTATATTTTATTTTATTTATTGGGGACAAAAAAACAGTTACATGTTAAGGCTAAAAATTATGAGTCGTAACACAAATAGGTAAACATATAACCCACACCATTGTCCACGAGTTACTAGATGAATAAATCAGGAACGGAAATGTATATACAATATTATCTTATTATGTTTACTTAACTGAATTTAAAGATTATTGATATGTTAAGAGTGTGGTGAAAGAGTATTTATAGCTAGTGTTTTAAATTTTTTACTTGAAAGAGAGAAGACATCTATGTCCATGAAGTGCGTGTTATAGGTTTCAACAAGTTGACGAAGAGGCACTCGTGTCCCGGCGTTAGTCCTGCATGAATCTACGTGGAACAGCCGGGGCACGCGCGCTGCCCGTCTGATAACAGTTCTAGGCACTGTATAGCGCAACTTATTTGTGATTTCAATACAGTCAAATTTATTGTTACACAAACCATGTAGCATCATGGCCACCAAAAGTAAACGCCGAGATTCTAAACTTAAAATATTAAATTGCTGTAACAATTGTATGTAAGGAATCCTTGAATGATAACATTTATAGTTTACAGTACGTAAAAACTTTTTCTGTACTAATTCCAATTTAATGTTATATTTGAGGTAGAACGGATTCCAAATAGGAATCGCATATTCTAATTGAGATCTTATCAACGCTTTATATAGTAGCAAAAAAGTAGAGGGTCGCACGAAGTCTTTTGAGGATCTCATGACGAAACCATACATCCGAAAGGCTTTATTTATTATGTTCTCTATGTGCAAATCAAAGTGCAAACACGAATCAAATGTCACACCAAGGTCGCGCACGGATTCTACCACATTTAAATGATGGCCATCCAGTATATACGAACAATTATGTTTGTTTTTGTTTTTAGTAATAGATATACTATGACATTTCGGAAGGCTAAGAAAGAGTTTGTTTTCTTTGCAGAAGTTATCAAGCCTGTGCAGGTCCTCTTGGAGCAGTAGGCAGTCTTCGAATTTTTGGCAGGCTTTGTAAACTTTTACATCATCAGCATACAACAAAAAGTTGGAATGAATAAAACACTGCTTTATATCGTTTATAAAGAGGATAAAAAGCAAAGGACCCAAAATAGACCCTTGAGGAACGCCAGACTCGACAGTCACAATTTCAGATTCAAACCCATTAATAACGACTTTTTGTGACCGGTTATAAATATATGATGCAAACCATCGAAGTAAATTGCCTCGAATACCGTTGTAGGCAAGCTTTTCCAAAAGGATTGAATGATCCACCTTGTCAAAAGCCTTCCGAAAGTCAGTGTACACAGCATCTACCTGGACTCTCCTATCCATATTTTCAAAAAGAAAGTTAGTGAATATCATTAAATTGGTAGTTGTCGATCGCCGTTTAACAAATCCATGTTGTTCGGGTATAATAAGGCTATGTAGTTGAGGGTAAAGAGCACTGTGCACAAGTCTCTCAAAAAGCTTCGACAAGGAGGAAATAATTGATATGGGACGATAATTCTCCACATTCTCCTTATCTCCACTTTTATAAACAGGTGTAACAAATGCTCGCTTCCATGCTGTGGGAAAGACACCTTTCTGTAGACATTTGTTGAAAATTGAGTACAACGCAGCATAGATATTATCGGCTGTTTTTATAAGAAAGACCGGTGGAATACCATCGGGGCCAGCTCCCTTAGAAGGGTCCAGTGATTTGATTGCTCGGTGTATTACTTCTTTTGCGAGGTAAATATCGGGTATACAGACAGAGCTATCCTGGTATTTGTTCGATGGTTCCCAGGTGTCAGGATCAAATGTAGATGGTTCATAGACAGATGCAAAAAAAGTAGAAAATAAATTGCATATATCAGTAGGGCCAGCAGACAAGGTATTTTTCAGATACATACTGGCTGGGTAGTTATTCTTACCCTTTCTGCTGGCTACATATGTCCAAAAATACTTAACACCTTTAGTTACACTATCCTCGACTGAATTTATATACTTTCTAAAACAAATACCAGATTCATCCTGAAATAATTTACGGTAACTTGAGAAGTGATTATAGTCGCACAGGTTTTGATAAATTTTCCACTTTATCCACGCACGTTCCTTACTTTTAAAGATACGGATCAAAGAGGGTGTAAACCAAACAGGAAAATGTGAATTTTTTACTCGCGTTAGTGGAACGTGTTGTCTAATTATCCCATACAAAGTATCATAGAACGTGTTGACAGCCGGTTCAGCAGCCAGATGAGCGAGTTTTGTATCCCAATCTATAGAAGCGAGTTCTGCATTAATTTCTGGATAATTTGCCTTATGATAGTTGTACCTAGGTACGGAACGGCATTTCATAGGAGCAAATTGCATGTTGAGATCAACAAACACAGAAAAAGGAGGATGGTGTGTGTCAGCCGGAAGAAGTGACGTACAGGGTACAGTCTGACAGTCAATGTTGGAGATAAACAAATCAAGTATTCGTCCGAGATTATTTCTAGTCTTATTGTATTGTGAACCGTTAATCAATGACATGAAGTTTGATATTAGCTGGTCGCTAGATGTTGTGGCATCTACCACTGCAACATTACCCTGATCCAACCATTTTATATCGGGCAAGTTGAAATCTCCGACGACAAAAAATGACTCAGTAGTAGAATTATTGGCAATCAGATGTAACATGTCTAAATATTGCCTGTATATTGCATCAGTAGTTCGAGGTGGTAAGTACGCTACACTAATGACGTGGTATTTATTAGACTGGGATGCTGGTAACCGAACCACAAGCTGTTCGACGCAAGCATGGGTAAACTGTGTCACAATCATAGTCGGACGCAGCCCACGAAGTATGGCTATTAAGACACCCCCACCCTCACGTTTATTTGTCGCAGATCGGTCACGATCACATCTGAAGATTGTGTAGCGATCATCAATAAACTCGCCATCGTGAATGCAAGGAATGAGCCAGGTTTCAGTAAGTATGATAACATCATAAGAACACGACAGGATGCTCATATAAAGCGTGTGCAACTTCGTACGAATACCTCTACAATTTTGATAATAAATCAGGAAATTGTTAGTAGCCATAGATAACAATTATTGTTAACGCATAAACCAATTAGTACAGCAACATGAAGCATTACGCTTAATAGTTTGACATTCCAAATACAGTAGAACCAGAAATTATTACTGTTCGTTTTCTTACTGGCCTTTAATGATGCTGTATTCAGCGTGAACATAAGATAGGATATTAGACGCACCATATTACTAATAACAAAACATAATTGAAAGGGTAGATAACCGATAATATAAAAAACTAAGGTATATAAAACTAATAGCATAAAGACATGGATGAATGAAACATTCACAAATAAACACAAAATGTATACATAGGTCGATGTAGATCGAAGGAATGAACACGTCATACCTCTAAATTGCCTACTAGGCATAGTGTTAAGCACTAGCCTTCTCATTAACAATAATCTTTTTGAGATCACTTTCGGAGCGCACAGCAAAGGCCGCCATCCCATCTCTCTCACGTACAAGGATCGTGGCATTCTTAATCCATACATATTTGAAACCACGTTTTCCAGCGACTTCCTTACACATACGAAATAAGGCCTTATTTTTTAAAGTCAGATGTTCGTTAATATAAACCTGCAATGTAGCGCCTGAAATCCCCAATTCGTCGGATTTGAGACTCTTCTTTTTACGGTAGGCGCTTAGTAAGTTGTCACGAAGAATCCGTGATTTCAATTTTACTATTACATTTTTAGGCTTGATATCTCCTTGCCGTGCGTGGGGCACCCTATTAATCGATATAATGTCATGCTGAGATACAGGAAAGCCTACAGCCGTTCCTATAGACTGGGCTATAGTAAGCAGATTTTCATTGCGCTTATCAGGCAAGTTACATATTTCTATGTTACACTGGCGCGCTTGCTGCTCCATTGCGTCGATTTTCGTTTCCAATACTGCGACGGCGCGCTCACTATTACAGTTTTCCAGGTCACATAGACGCCTTTCATAACCTTTACGCTCACGTTCCAGTTCCTCAAGTCGGGTTTTCATATCCTCATAACTCGCATTCATGAATGAAATCGATTTCTCAATCTCAAAGTTAGACTTCTGTATTGAAGTGTTCTGCTGTTTCAGTTCGGCCACCTCGGACACTAATTTGTTGAGGATGATGTCTTGGTCGGTTTTCCAGGATAGTAACATAGTTTTAAGTTCATCAAATTGGTTTGGCTCAACATAATTCTCGTCCCCCCGAAAGCGTTTGCCGGGCCTTGTGGTGATGTTGGTCAAGTTATCATCGACGGTTGTTATGGATGCCGCGATGTCCGCAGAAAGATCCGGTTCTGATTGCGTTTCATGTAAGGGCTGCGTGTTTGCCGACCTAGTAGGAGGCGAGCGCGCGCACCGTGACATAGCTGACGAACAATGCAGTATTCGAAGCCGAATAAAGAAGCTAGGCAAAGCGCTAAGGCGTTAAGATAGGGCAGCTAGTTGATTGCGAGTCGTAATTTTGGCAAATCGCACAGTCGTCCGCTTGGCGCGGCGTGTAAAAACTCCGCCTCGTCACCGCTCAACGCGCGGGCGCCGCCGGTTCGAATCCAGCAAAATGTAATTATTTTTGAGCGTCCTCAAAAGAATTTTTTAAAACACCATAATTATGGTCTATGAGCCGACAGAAATTCGATGTCCCGCTCTAACTCCGCCCACTGGGCGTGAACACTCGATATAGTCACTGCAGGAGTAACAAGGAATCGAACAAAACAACGTCCACCAATCACAACACAAGAATCCGTAAACTTAACAAAATTCACTGCGCAATGCGTAACACGTCCGAGCGCGTACACGTACAAGAATACACTGTATATATACTTTATAGTGCGGTAAGGAAACCCATATTTCGAATAGCCCAATAGAAAATTCATTTGATAGCACCTGGTGTTCTTTACAGCCGCCAAACCGAGGACACACCTTGTGAGCTCCTGGAATTTGGACCCTTACTTTTTGGATATGGCCTACGCCCAGCAGTTTACAATTTTCTACTGAGAAGCTCAGCACTTCGGAAGGAATCTTTACAATATTCAGGCAAATATAAACCGATCAGTATAAAGTTATACTTTTTTCACTGCGTGAAAGAAATATACATAGTCCTTTTTACAATGGAATGGAACACTTAATGTTTTTAACTTCCCTAAACGGGACCAATAATGACTTCTCAATTAAAATCTTCACTAACCATGCACTCTCGCTGACATAAAAATACAAAATGATCATCTGAAAATCAGTTTCTTACCTAATTGATAGTTATCCCTATCCAAGTTCAGCGTAGCGAGGAAATGCCGCACATCAGTCTGTGAGCTGAGCAGCCCTTTAGGCAGTAGTATCCTGTACAGCTGTATAAATTCCTCGTAGGTAAGCCGCACGTTGTATCCGGCTTGCCGGATCCGAACCGTTTCCAACATGCCTGTGTACCGTAACTGACGCTGCACAGTTTCATCGTCGAAGACGTGGGATACTTTCTCGCCGTTCGATTTTATACATCTGTGGGATAAACATTTTGATGAAATAAGGGTATGTAGGTCTGACTTTATATTTTTTGGTCAAGCTAGTGGTAATATTAATCAAACGCAGTGCATTTGTACCAAAAGACTGTTCAATAGTTCTCAATAACTGATTCTGTGAATACCAGCTGATAAATTTTATCAAGGAGAACTATATAAATCATCCTCACTACCAAATTTGATGACCTGCAGGCGTAGCATGAGCACCGTTTTGTCGACGGAAGAGTAGACAAAAATGACGTTTCCTATAGACAGTAGACAGAACGAGACGGCAGCAAAATAGAGAGAATCAACTGCACTTTCACTCTTTTACATAATTCGACTCAGAATTCTTTGTTTTATCATAGGATTTATCGGTTGTCAGTTTGATTTTGACAGTAAGGATAGAAAACTTTCTTCCGAAATAGTCTACATATAAAAAGACCTAGACAAAGATCGTTAGAAATGATAGACAAAATGACAGATTGTAGAAAGATTTCTACGGTGGATGTCAAAAATGAAGAAACGAACTGTCACTTTGTATAGAAAAAGCTATGTCTATTCTTCGTAGATATAAAAAGCGCCATGCTACGCCTGCTGTGTAATACTCACAGTAGCAGGGGGAGAAAAGGGCATACTTATAAACTGAAATGCTGGATATATGAATAAATAAGAAGTATGTTTAGTACAAAATATCATGACAAAATGGTGGAATATTATGCGAGTATAGGTACGTAATTTCCGGAAACGAGTTATAGCATATTAAACACAGTGCCTTACCTAATAAAGAACGGATTGGCTTGATTCAAGGTGTCCATGAGCGCGGACAGCGAGTGCTGGAACTGCGCCGCGACCGTCTGCGGCTGTTTCCGCTTGCCAGCCGGCGCGGCCGTCCGGCCCGCTAACGTCTTTACACTCTGCAGATTCTTTAACCCTTTTTTCGCTCGCTCTCTAGGCCTAAACGACTTGTTTTTCCTGTAGAACCAAATCAAGCTTGTGTAAAGAACAGGAATATTGGGGCCAAGTCTTTAAGAGATCGCAATATGGATTGTTTTTACAATTTTAATAGTTTATCGAAGAAATATCCACAGTATAATGAGATCTCTTAAAGGGGCAACACCAACCACCTAAGTAAAGATTGCTTGGTGAGAAAGTGCGAATTATTTACATACATGCTAGTAAAGTGTTCTTTTACAAAACTTTTTTGAGCAATTGCAATCCAGAACAAGCTGATATAAAACATTTTATGTATCTGCGTTTCAAAGTAAGCCCAATGGTGAAGAAAATATGTTTTATTTTTGATGTTTTGCATTGATATACAGCTCGCTGTTTTGTTTTTTTTTTTTGCAGAAACCTGTTAACTACGCTTACCCATACAGTTAAGCAACAAACGACAATTACAGCTACTACAGATTTATTACTGCTGTTCCAAATTATTTTATAATAGGAGATGTAATTGTGTGCGTGTGGCTGACAGCCGCTATGTTAAAATACTAAAATAAATAATACAAATATTATAAATATGCTATATAAAACGTCACAAAAGGAATGCGACATAAAAATGCACGAAAACTTAAAAACCCATAGCCATCACCGTGAAAAAGAGAAAAGTGAAGAGAGACCCCAACCGAAACACGCAGATTCATCAAACAAAATGTAAGGTTAAAAATTAAAATGAGTCCAAATAAAAAGTTTGAATTTAGAAATAACAGAAAGGATAACTAACTGCAACGGATAAAATTGGGTCGGAGTTTAGATGATGATCGATATTTGCACTCATTCAGTGTTTGACTTTGTTTGAGGAACGAGAAGTGCGAGACAGAGACAGAGCATGTCACATATCGGTCGTTGCATCGCACGTACATAACGATCTGGCTGGCGCGCTGCATGACGTCGGTGTCGTCAAACGTTCGCTCGTCGCGCTCTCGATCGACCCTTCGCGTGCGAGTCTCGGCGATTCTGTAATTTTTTGTCCCTTTCCCACCCGCGCGGGCCGCGCTTGGCGTCTCAGTTCGCAGTTTAGTTTCGGCGTTCGCGCGCCCGGGCGTCTCGCGCGCTTTACTCGCCGCTCTGTGAGGCGTTCTGTTCGTTGGTTTGATGTAGGGTGAGAAAGGAGGATTACAAAATTAATGTAACAAAAATAAGTCAGATAACCAAATTACATGTTTCTGTGAGATGCATGCATACCTGCTCAGAGTGACCGCGAAGTGAGTATGAATAAATTCCTATTAGAGAACTAACAGATGGAAACTAATTGCTTTGGGACTAATAGCGAGTCAACAAAGACATGAAGTAAGACAGCGGCTAGGTTGTGCACTAGGCAACGCCGAGCCGCAGTCTTGTTGGGCACAGTATAAACGCAACAAAGGGTGTGTTACAGGTTGACTAAAAACATGGATTTCCATGCGTTAGGTGCACATAGAACATATAACAAGCATGCCGTAAATTCGGTGACTTACGCAATGCGGTTGATTGCAAGATTGATTGACGATACTGTCACCAGTTGGCTGAGCAACAAGACACATTTCATTACGTCACATAACGTTGCTTGCAAAGCTATATTGTAATACGTACTTTATACATAACAATATAATGTAAATCAAGGTCGTGTTCAAACCGCAAGTGCTTTATTTACATTTGAAATGCAAGCGCATTTGGGCGAAGGAATAATAAATCGAATAATTTGCAAAAAGTATTTACGAATTGTAAGAAAGCTGCAATCTTTCTCACTAAGCATTTGCGGTGTAAGCACAACCTATAATAAAAAATATCATTTATTTTTTATCTGCCAATTTTTTCATATAATAAGTAATAGACATCATGCCTTTCAAGTTAATATGGTATTGCAAAAATTGTAGTTAGTTTAAGTACTCGTCAAAGAAGCTGTATTTTACGTTGTAATGCAAATTGGACACAATGACGTTGCAGTAGAGTGTGTTTTAGCGTGGCGCTCACCTGATGATGCTGTCATTGGGTGCATGTATGGAGGCGCGTGGTACTCGCGACGCGCCGTCTACTCGGTGAACGCGGTGTCTTCTACCAGCCTCGAGGAATGCGAAGTAACCTCTGTGTACAATCAAAAGAACCATTTGAAAATACTTTTAAAACTATAGAAGTTGTTTTAGTCAGTTGATAAGAAAGCAGCTAGCAGTAGAAAGAAAGAAATAATAAAGAAAATAAATTTATTTGACCCAGGTTAATGCACACAATATTCACACAATACCTAAAATCAGTATTGTGTGCCTCACGGCTGCGCCAAATAGGCCCAGTTCAGTATAAGCAGTAGCTTGCAGAGTTAGCAAGGTCATGTCTGGTGATGTACCCATGGTGAACGAAACCTTGAGTGTATACCGCCAATAGGCAAACGTAGCGTAGAACGTCTCACAGCTAGATATACCGATTTTCCTAACTTATATTATAAATGCGAAATTGAGTTTGTTTATTACGCTTTCACGGTAAAACGGCTGAACGGATTTGACATGACCTGGGTTAGGACCATTATTACCTGGGTTAGGATATAGGATACTTTTTATCTTGGTAGTACTACGTTCCCTTAAGTTCCATGTAATAGGGGGCGAGCCTATTGCCATCAACGGGCACAAATCTAGACTCCTGGCTACTACTGAGCAATTCCAAATGGAAAAACGCAATAACACATTGTTCGACGCGGGAATCGAACCCAGGACCTGATGCTCTTACGACCAGTAGACCAGAGGCATTTGTGCCGAGTTTTTTACTTTCTGATCGAACAACTACCCTATTCTTAGATATTTTTACCTAAAGAACGCTCGCACTATTGCCCAGCGGAACACAGCTACAGGATCCACACCGACCAACTCTCTCACGAATGCTAGAGAAGAGTTCTTCAACACGCTCACGATGTCCTGCCGCATTAGGTCCAGATTCTTTTCACGCATCGCAGTTACCTGATAACAATAAGGACACAGATTATTGTCTTATTTATGTTGGACTAGACTTATTTATCTACTTCTTACGGCTAGGTGGTTTGGTCTTATTTGGGTCTATCACTGGTCTGTCACAATCCGTTTTCATGGAAGCAGATTCATAGTTCCTTACTATGAATCTGCTTCCATGAAAACGGATTGTGCAAATGTGCAAAATCGTGTTTTTTTTCGATAACTGCATGTTTGTATCTAAATTTTCCGGGCTGGTACAGTTGCCAGCAAATAACGTGAACATACGCGTATCGATAATATTGTATTAAATGACAGGTGAACTGCCCCATTTGCCTTTCTTGTTTGGAAAAAGCAGCCCCGCAACCTATATAAAAATGTATTCGGGAAATTTTTGTCATCATCTGCCTTTTCCCAACCATGTTGGGCTCGGCTTCCAGTCTAACCGAATGCAACTGAATACAGTATTTTACATGGAGCGACTGCCTATCTGACCTTCACACGATGTCCCTTGGTAAGACTGGTTGTCAGATTTTCGGGCTTCCGACGACGTATAACGACTGTCAAAGATCCACGAATGACAGCCGGGACCATCGGCTTAACGTGCTTTCCGAGGCACGGAGGAATATCGATATGTAAAGATCACCCATCCACGGACCAACCCCGGCAAGCGTAGCTTAGGCTGATGGATCGACCCGTGCGGCTGTTGGTATGACTTAGCCACGAGCTCCTCTATCTCTCTCGCAGGATATTTTAATGATATTTTTAATTTACCTGATACTTGACTCTGCCGGCGTAATGTCTGACAACGAAGGCCGGTTCTCGTCTCTGAGGTTTCTCATAGAATGGGTTGTTTTCATGCACCGAGTTGAACTTCTGTAATAGTGTCTCATTTGTCGCCCATGGAAAGCTAGAATTAAAATTAACAATAATTTTGAAATACATAGTCTATGTTAATCTAGAATGTTTTTTGCAGTTGTTTTATATAATATAAAATATTATAAAGAGAAAAGATTTGTATTTATGTGTGTAATGAATAAACCCAAAAACTACTGAACTGATTTAAAAAAATCTTTCACCAGTGGAATGCTATAATATTATTAGTACTGAGGAACACAGGCTATAATTTATAAACACGCGAGGACGCGGGTGAAGCTACTGGTGGAAGCTAGTTTTGTATAAAATCTTAAAATTGACTCCTGTGGTCTCATTGAAACGCTTGCCGTGGCGTAAAAAACACTCTGTGACGTTCACGCAAAGGCTCGACGTCACCGATAACGTTTAAGGCTGCCTTTCCACCAGAGATGAGCGAGGATGCGTAGCGAGGAATGTCTGTAAAACTAGCCAATAACAACGCTAGCTTAGCTCAAGCTATGACAGTGAAGCGATGTTATTGGTTAGTTTCACACACATCCCTCGCTACGCATCTTAGCTCATCTCTGGTGGAAACGCAGCCTAAAAGTCGAACCCAGCCGTATTTCAACAACAAAAAAAAACTTTGTTGTTGTGGTGTATTTAGAAGTAACAATCAACTCACTTGCACTGATCATCCAACAAACACAGCAGTCCATTGACCTTCCCCTCAATGAGCTGCAAACAGCCTGTATTATCGGAGAACCCTATATCCGTCCAGGGAATGCCCTCCCGCTTGTACTCCTCTTGTTCATACTTGAACACGTGCTGGTTGAAGTAATGTTGAAGGTGTTCGTTCGCGTAGTTGATGCAGAGTTGCTCAAAGCTGTTGCTCAGACCGAAATCTTCGAAACCGAATATGTCCAGAACGCCTGGGGAGTTGAAGTGTTGTTTTATTTGGAGGTTTAGAAAGTAATCAATATTATGTGGCTCAAATAATAATAGATGGTCGATCAATGAAGGCTGCCATGCACCAAACGGGATCAATCTGAACAACCATGTCAATGATCCACCATAATCTAGTTGCACCTTATGAATACAGGAGGAAATGACGTCTGTTCAAGGTTCCAAATGTTAAGTTGCATATTGTGCACTTTGCAACTGACATGATATGTATAGACAGATGCTTACATTGTTTATCATTTACGAAGAATTATTTCGCATGTATTTACCCACTAGACCTTTTTTTCTTGCAAGTATTTTTATTTACTTGAGGACAATAAAAGCAAGTAGCATAACCCAATGAACTTGCTTAGGGCATTAATTGTAATTTCCTCGAAATAAAATAGTCTTTGATCATCTGTTTCAATAGAAAACTCACCTATACTATGTCCCTGATGTTCCCTAAGCGTATCCTTTTTAGAGAGCAACGCGTGGTTGACCTGCATCACGATCCAGTCAAACAGAGCACCGTACAAGCATTTCGCCATAGCGTCACGCGTCGCTATCGCTTCCGGCAACCTGCAAGACAAGACGAGAAATATAAATAACATAACATAAACATAACATCAGGCCTGTTTTCCATGATCGATTAGGCAGAGGTGTACCATGATATACCCATATTTCGCCACTTATAAACTTAACTAACTTATAAGTCCCACGTAATAGGGGGCGAGCCTACTGCCATCAACCGGGCACATATCCAGACTCTGTGCTGCTACTGAGGATTTTCTAATGGAAAAACCCAATAACACTTTGTTATTGGGTTTTTCCATTAGAAAATCCTAACCCAACCTGGCTATCGAACCCAGGGCCTCATGAAGTGTTTGCAACTACTAGACCAAATATAAATAAATAAAATAAGTAACAGAAGCATACAATCTCTCATTTTATGACATAACATTATTGTACAGCTCTAATCGACAGTAATGGAAAACACCATAATGCAATCTGTATTTGAGATGGTCAGAAATCACAAACAACGAATGAGCAAGCATTATAAATATTATAATGCAATGCAAGAAAAAAAAAAACTGTCGCCAACAAGCGTAGTGAGTGGACGTGCTTAGTGAATTGCTTTAAAATTACTTATTACGGTCGGTTAAGTTTGAGCTTACTATACAGAGACAGTTCATTCTTTAAAGTGCCCAAAAGGTGTATTTAATAACTAATCACCCACGCATAAGTGCGAAAGAGACAGCTCGCGACACGCGCACCAGTGGTGTTATCATAAAGGTGCGCGCAGTGTATGGTAGAAGCGATCAGCGGAGCGATTGCTGCTGTTACTATATTTTTCAACCAAGCGATTTTGTTGCTTACAATAACATGAATACCTTACGTTCTCCTACTCCTACTACGAGACCAACTATGCCCAAAACAAAATTTTCGGGAGAAATGAGCAGTTCCCAACCTGATTTGTCCAAGATTAATGAAGTATACTCTGAAAATGTGTCTCAGCGGAAGAGAAAAACTCCTGACAGTGACTTTGCACATCAATTCAATGAATTTAAAAATGAAATGATGAAAGAAATTGTTGGAATATTACAGGAATCTAGTAAAATTCAACCAGTCGCTCTTCATTCGCTTTTTTTTTTCTTTTTATTAAAGGAGGTATTTGACTCTCAACATCATGCTTGAAAACCTTGCCACTTAAAATTTCGAGAATACTAGTTGGTATGTGTCTAAAAATTAGGCCTAAGCTACCAAGCAACGAAGGGATCATATCAAGAGCTCAGACCAAATAAAAAACCAAGACATATAGCTGCGAACAATACAGTGAAGCATGCCAAAACTACACCGATCTCTGCATACACGCTGACATTTACGACTATTTACAATCAAACTACACCTCACTAAGTGCAAGTGAAACCGGCCTCACGTCACTGTTGACTTGACAGCGCTATGTCTTAGTTTTTTATTTAGTCTGAGATCAAGAGATGTTGGTTCTATATAATCCTTTAGTTGCTTCATAAAAAAGGAATGTGTCAACATGTAGTTTTCGAAATAAAAAGATAATCTCTTCATATGATAGATAAGAGCAAGACTACAAAAGAATGTAAACAAAGATACATTTTCTGGTACAATGAGCCTATGATTATTAATTTCAACTTTACATCAATTTACATGATTACATTGTTTACATAATCACAATATCAGTGATTACAATAACAGATACGGCCTATCCTCTTATTGAATAAATTCTACACAGTTGATACTAATTGCTGGTAAGATTCCACAGCCTCACATTGTATACCTTGGCCTCTTTTCAAAGAAATTGTTTGTTTTTGTTGCATATTTACTTTGGATAAACGAGTGGCTGAGCGACTGACCTACGCGCTATGAGTTGCGGGATTAATTTCCGCACTGTACAAATATTTCGTATGGTTTCAAGATAGTTGTTCCGAGTCTGAGCGATTTGAATGTAAGTGAAGAAAAACTACCGACATTATGCGAGAGAAGGTTGTGTTTACGCCTGCAATGCTTTTTAAAATACTTATGATTATGTATGACACATCAGGCTGAAAATAAGTCGCGTAATTTTCATCGATTTTTTTTACATCACGTAGGTGTGTTGCTAAGCTAAGATATTGTATCTATAAACAGACCCAAGAAACCAGAGACAATTCCGACTGTGGATATTTTTTTCTCTAGTAAACCAATTATTACTGTACCTGTAATTAATAACGAGTGTTTCCCCCGAAGCCCTTGCCCGTTTCGACGTAAGGGCAGCCAACAAAGTCTCCTGTTTGACCCTCAATAGCGAGGATATAAGTGAAACAACCTCAGGATTCCGCACGCCGACCGCTTCGTCGTGGTGGTACGACTTCCGTTGTGGTTGGAACTCCACATTACCTGTAAATGATACCGTTTTCATTATAGACTGACATTGGCCTGCAAATTGAGGTTGGTAAACATAGATTTTATACTACAGACAGATGCATATTCAAGGTATGAATGAAACAGTTTATGTTTTTGGGACTCTTTGATGTATGTGTACTTGTCTTTGATTTTTTAGAGATCAATGGCAGAATCCAGGCTCTCAGAAGAAATGCCAAAATAAACAGAATCAAGATTATTTTATTGACAATGCCGAGTGTGAGTCACTCTACAAATTCATTTAAAAATGGATTCTTTATATCCAGATATCAGATAAATAGAGGTACTTCTGTAATCTGCCATGAGGCCGCATCTCAAAACATAGTCGCTTTTTGCAGTTACCTGTTAGACAAGCTTCAATAGTGGGTCCTTTACCACATTTGTTCATAATAATAACTAGCTTCTACTCGCGACTTTGCCCATGTGCTAGAAGCTTTAGGTACTTTAAAACGTACCATATGTCACTTGGTAATAGTAGTGCTTTATGCTAGTGAAAGAATTTTCGAAATCAGATCTGAGGCTATAGACAAAATCCCTTTTCTGTAAGCGTTAACGCCAAAGGAAAGATCAAATTGTATGGAGTTGGCATTAGTTTTAGAGATGTCACGTGACTGCTGCTGTCAACTGCATACAATTTGATCTTTCCGTTGGCGTTAACGCTTACAGAAAAGGGATTTTGTCTAGGCCCCCAGTACTTCCAGAGATTACTCCTACATCCAAACTTCACCTCTATATAATATTAGTGTAGATTAGTCTATTGCAATATTATATGATTAAAACCATTTATTAATATTATTAACAAAGTAATTTAATCGTTTTCCTTCTTTTATAGTGGATAAGCCTCAGCATATATTCATAAAATTCGTTTTTAGTAATAGCCTATTCTACCAACATGACTTGTATGTACATATGCATAAAGTACCAATTAGTAGCAGACGTATACTCGTTTTCCTTTCATTATCAGATATGTGTTAATGTAATAATCAGTTTATAAGCTACCAACATAATATTAAATGCTGTAATACATTCCAGTAAAGATAAAATTCTATTTCTCCCTACTTGTAAATAAAGCAAGTCATTGCAGTGTAAACCACAAGAGAACTAAAGGGGACAGTGATTAATTCAAAATTAGTGTTAAAAACTATTGCAAGAATGCAGGGCCACCATATTTGTTGAGTGTAGGAGGAAAAGGAATCAATTTCCTATTATTAGAACAACTTATGTCAATGAATTATGTACATACACATATTTTTGAATTAATTTGTTTGCCAAGTGTTTTAGTTGACATATGATTCAACAATATTACGACCGATAGTAAAAGATATCAAGACAATTAGTCCTCTATCAGCTGATTAGATTTCCTAACACAAACTTCACGAATTTTTATGTAGGTTTGATATTTTTATAAGAGAAACTTACCTAAAAGTAGCACTGCCGACAGCACGGCAAACAAACGCCGCTGCTTATCCATAGTGAAGCCCACCATCTCCATAGATTGTTTTAACCGCGAGAACTCATACTGTTCGTCAATACCCGGCACCTCACTACAACCAGTTCTTGATAAATAATTATATTTGTCCACACTGAGTAAATGCAACTGTTCCTTCTCCTGCTCCGACGCACCAGCCAATAAATAATAAAACACATGATAATTCCTCTCGTTCCGACCCTGACTGCATATTCTTGACTTTTCAAGCAAATATTTTTGTACAACAGCTCCATGCACCATGCCATTTTCCTTGTAATTCACTTGGATAAACTTGCCAAACCGACTGGAATTATTATTGTGGGCAGTTTTCGCGTTACCGAACGCTTCTAACACTGGACCTGCACTCAATATTGTTTGCTCCACTCCACTACCATGAGATCCCTTTTGGCTCAACGCCGTTAAATGATGTAGAAGAAAATTCGTACTCTCAGTCTTTCCTGAACCACTCTCTCCACTGATCACTATGCATTGATTAGTTCTCTCCCGGAGCATACAATGATATGCGGCGTCGGCTACTGCGAATATGTG
The DNA here is from genome assembly GCA_947522985.1 of Lithophane socia. Classification (NCBI taxonomy): domain Eukaryota; kingdom Metazoa; phylum Arthropoda; class Insecta; order Lepidoptera; family Noctuidae; genus Lithophane; species Lithophane socia. Next base: position 9,525,722 of record OX383267.1, read on the forward strand.
AGGCGGAAGACTGGATCCTATCCGTTTGTTCTGATATAACTTCACATATTTCGGATTGTAGATCGGGTAGAACTTGAACGGGTTGAGTGCTATTAATATAGAGCCAACGTATGTGTAGATATAGCCGGCTGAGAACCTCGCCCTCAAGTTATCTAGTAGCGTCTGTTCATTGAGCTCCGGCAACTGGCACAAGTCGGGATATTCGCGATCTTTCGGCTGGTACAGGAACCGTTGGAAGTAATCCTTTATCAGCTGCGGGTCGACCGAGAAGTTCTCCATCCATGGCTCGTCAGGAATCTTCTCTCGGAGATAAAATCTGCAAACAGAAACGAAACCCTTGAACTGCGATACCCACGGTAACGAATGGGAAAGTGTCTAAAAATAAAATTACTTTTGAGTCATAATGACGAAATCTAAATATCTGTGAGTTGTGGTACAGTTTTAGAGGCCATGTTTGATCGAGCGGCGAAGTTTCAGTTCGATTGGCAGGATGCAGGAGACGGCGTTATCACGCCGCTGTCGCAGGAAGAGTGACTCATGCGCACAGTGGGATATTATCCCCAATCACTGCTAGACCCTTTATTAAACTAAGTAGTACTTTAAACAACACTTATTTCATTACAGCACTTAAATATGTATAATAGGCACATTCATAGCGGAGCTTCGATAACGTTTTAGTTTTAGCTACGTCTGTATTTACGCGTGTTTAAATGCTTAATAATAGAAAATCTATATAAAACGTAAGTAATTTAAAGTTGTCCGTTTTCTATACATAAATAAGGACAGAAATTTAAATTACGGTAATCACGTCTCGCGTAAAATAAATTAAAATGAATCATCACAATGGCACATAGTATACAAATAGTATTGCGGTGACAGGACGCTAATGGACACAACTATATGTAAAGGTACAAATGCAAGACACGCAGGTGTTTAAGACAAGGTTAGACGTATCTCTCGTAACAGATAATTGCAGGAATAAGATAATTATATAGAAAAACCTGATTTGACATTGTTGAACTTGCCACAGACTAGAGTTTGAGTCGAGGAAAAACGATTATTCAAATAGGGTAGGTATGCAATGTTTATGTTCTGTTTTTTAATTTAATTAATCATTATAACTTGAACGTTACAGTGTTAATTACAGCAGGAAAAATTAACATGTAACAAGAGTAAATGGTAAAACACAACAAAACACTTATTAGTTATTCAATAAAACATTGAAACAGCGTTAACCGTGAACCGTCCCTTACAAAACTGATACGATTAAAGTGATGCAAAAAAATGACTCATATCTAAACAGTAGTTAATGACACATATATAAGGTTTCTGATTACTGACCTGTTGTACTGTCCCGAACCGGTGTTATTGGGCCACAGCAGCATAACTGCGACGGGCGACTCATTAGGCCCGAGTCTTCGCTCCTTGCACTCGCCGCTAAGCATGTCCCCCACCACCTAATGAGGACATATTTTGTTATTGAAGTCCTACCCTTATGCCATTGGTAATCTTATATTGGCATACCTTAAGAGCGTTTACACTGAAAGTGGGCAACGCCGCAAATAGATGTCAAATATTTCGCTGTTTTGATTAATTTGGCAATATTACTGTAAGGAACTGTTTAAAATATTGATTATGAAATGCAATAAATAATATTGTAACACCGAATATTTAGTTTTAGTTGTAAAAAAGGATTTGGAAGATTTCCAAATGCCTGTTTTACACCTAAAACTAAATATTCGGTGCTTATAGCACCTGCACATGTTTAACAATAGTTGTTTACATTTTTCAAGGTTTCATTGGCTATGAGGCTGCCATGAACACCATATTTTCTCTTTTTATCTTTGCATCAAGAAGTCTTTCTGATAGAAATTTATAATTTTACATCTCAGCAACTTTAAATGTTATTTTTTATTCACAAAAACTTATGTATTTTGTATTACACACACACAATACTCACAAATTAAATAGGATTTAGGCCAAAAAGGTTCAATGGTTCATTTGATAAAAATAGATAATTAAAACAGAACAAATGTTATCACTTTTTTAAAACAAATTGTACTAAAATATTTATCATATCTGTAACTTCCTCAAAATGCGATAATCTTACCTACGAGCTGGTAGACACATGTAGAATGTCTCACTGATGACCAAGCTAAGGAAGCAATCATCTTGGACATAAGCTGACTCATTCAGTTACAATGAGCAAAAAATTGTTCATGTTGTTTATATTGTTAATCAATTTTTTGCATTAATGTGGTGAGCTGTTTTAACATTTAACTGATACTGAGTAAATAATGTTTCAGGTACTTTGTAAGTTGTATGAATGGATAGGGATTTTTTTAATGAAATAAGGTTTATCAATTTGAAATTAACATTGATAAATTTATCTTGAATAAAATTAGAGTTGAAAAAGAGATAAAATAACATGCCTTTTTCTCATGTATAGCCATAGATATACTAGCATTGACTAACATTATAGCTGGATTAAGGGCTTGATTCAGAAAGCTGTACTCCTGGACACGGCTCGCATTGTTAGGAGGTTCCTCTCTCTGGGGCCCTGACCGCCGGTAGCTTGGACCCTGTTCCCGATACCGGTGGGCTACTATTTTTTATATTTTTAAATGTTTTATATTTTTTTTTTTATTCTAATATTTAAAAATATAATTTATATGTATGAAAAATGAAATAAAGATATCAATATCTGTGTGTGTGTTAATATTTATAAATGTGTTGGTTTTAACTTTTTTTAGCTTAATTAAATAAGAAAACTTAACCTAGGAATCAAAAACCTGATCATGCTTTTAAACACAGCAATCTTTTTGAATTATTTTCTAAATTCTTCTCTCATGGCCACTCTATAAGATAATAGGCCTAGGAAAAAAAGATTGGCCTGACTGCAATTTAAGTAATGGAGCTGACTTCCCAGTGTGTGCTGGAGACTTACGTAAGGATTAACATTGTATGTATGTCTTCTATTAAGGCAGTCAAATGGTAAGGTTGAGTACAGTATTAATAAACCTACCTCGGCCAGTTCATAGGGCCCACCGGATCCATTGGTTAAGCCAAGTTTATCAGTGATGCAGCAAACAATTTCTTCGGAGCTCGTCTGCTTCGAGGCTTCTACTGACAGGGCTTCGTAGTGCGGCGACAGTGCACCCACGTACACCTGTATTTTTATTTGAACTTCAGGGATAGTATGCATTTGCTGGTGAAACTGACAAAGATTTCAATTTTATTTTTAATTAAGAGATCCTTCATATTAGGCATGAAGAGCTCATTTAGCGATAATTATGAGAAGGCATTTCTAAATAGATTTATCCCTGAATTTTTAAACAACACAACTTTAAAATGACCCTCATAATAAAAGCATTTCACCATAAGGTTACAGTCACAACTGAATTGAATTTGTTCATTTGACTGTTTAAAGTCAACATGGTGTGTTACAAAAGGTAAATTGGTTAACAACTTCCTCATAAGTGACCAATAAACTATGTAAACGTGTTATTTATAGGCTTGTTTATACATTTTAGGGCTGCTCAAGGAAATAAAACATATTTTCTATTAAATCTAAAGATTTTTATGTCATAATGCCAGCATTTTATATTAGTAACCATGCATTTGTTAACTTTCTAGGATTGTAGAGTATAAACAAGCTTGGCATTGAACTTTGTTCAATATTAAACATTCTTTGACAGTCATTGCCTTATTTGTAATGTTACTGTTTTCCTTTCATGTATAAGGAAGTTTATAACTAATTAACATTTATTGGGTGGAGTCAATGCTGAAAAACCTGACATTGAGTCAGTTGTAATACTGAGATACTTTCAACTGAACCACAAATTAAAAACATATGGATATGTTACTGGCATAGAACAAAGACTTTCAGGAAATGTCCTTCCACATGCTTGAGATAGTTCGATTAATTAATGAGAAATCAATTAAATATATATTAAATGTAAACGAATGGTACATTTTAGTGATATGGATATTTTAAATACACATAACTTTGAAAGTTTACTATGTAGCAGTTTGTAGCTTTTAGTTGCAGTTCAATTTGTTTCCACTCATACTAAAAAAATAACTGAATAAAAACATTACTGACCTGCACAATATACCTGTGATTTTCAGAATGAGCCATTTTGCAACATTGTCCTACTCTTTGTGGCTCAATGCAATGTATCTACAGCTGATCTTCATTTTCCCACAATGTTTTTCACTTGTTTCATACTTTCGTGAGTGTTTACATACATTTCAGGTAAACACAGATCTATGTTATCTCTGTATCTCCCACAGCAATCTTATTTGTGTATTTTAATTCAATGTTGTTATGTATATCTTCGCGTAAAGCGTAAGTTCAGTCGATGTTTTAAAAAATGAGAATATTCAGCGAACTGCACCTGACCCCCACTGAGTCTGAGTTGAACAGGTAGTCAACCGTGACAAGTTCATAAAATATCATGTCCTTAGTGATGATCGCCGCTCCAAACACCGCTCGGTAGATTCCTTGTTGATCGATTTAGCGTTTCACTGTATAAACATGAACCCAGCATAAAACACAAAGAAGAGAAATCTCAGATTTGGGTCACATGCTGATTGAATAGAACAGTTGCCCAGCTTACTTCGAGGTTCTCGTTTGACTTTCTTCCCATGTAACTCAACTAATCATTGTTAAAATATTCACTTAGTTAATGATTTGAAAATCGGTACACCTTACAAACTTATTGCAGTTAAAAAAACAACACATTAGATACAAAACTGTAGCGAAATCGGTGTCTCCGACAACCTGTTATTTGTCAAACACTACTCTTCCCAATGCACCACGTAATCGCACCAGTTATATTATAATATTGGCAAAAAATATAAAAAAGTTTAGTATTTCTTGTACACTTTTGGATAGGTTCGCGTGTTATTTCAATAAACAGTTTGATCAGAGAAATCTAATCTATGAACCACCATTTTTATTTGTGTCCGACTTGAATCGTGTATCAATGTAAAAATAGACGATTTAAAATATATTCAAAACTTAATAAATTCTACCACAATGGTCGACTTCTGAATTTAGCCGTATAATTTCATAGACAATCACTGTCAAGAATAGACAAATAATTATTTTTCTTTAAAAAAAAAAAAATATACGGCTCAGGCCTTAGCTGTACAGCCTGTTTCATTATATTCGTATGATTCGAAGATTCGAAAAATGAGGAAGTAATGTTAGAAAGTATTCAAAAGTAAAGCCTGAAACAGGTTTATAGAATGCCGTGTCAATCAAACAAGTGTAACTCGGGCATTCAAACGAATGCACTATTGCAGTGCATTATTGCACAAGGAGAATTTAGAAGGCATCTACTTATATCTAGCCAGTGATAGTCTGGAAATCATCACTGACTCTACTAAATAGAATTTTAATTGTTATCGGTCAACAGTTGAGCGATGAACACATCTTGCTCGTATCTGCCTTGTTGTGTGTTTTTTTTTCGCAATTGAAGTATGCTGAGCACTCTGTATTGTGAATAGTTTTCTTAGTACTGACACAGTTATTTTACCTCCGACTTTGCATCACTTATGAAATCACAGTGATATTTAGATTGTGAAAGGACTATGGTCTAACCGTGCGTTTGCACTGGCGAAACATTCACGACAAAACATGTTGAAATCTCTATTTTCTGTCAATGTTCCATGCAATTTTTTTGTAAATGTTTTACCAGTGCAAACGCATAGTAAGTTAACCGACAAACAGCACTACTTAGAAAATTAAATGTCAAATAGTACAGTCACATTCGCATCCAAAATAAATGTTCGTTGTCCCTTACTGCTCATGGCACGTTTGCTCTTTAAAATTTGATAAAGTGACTCTGGTCTGGACTGGAGTCAGTATCTCAGAGTGACATTCAGCCATCTTCTATACATGTGGTGCATACTTACTAATTCTATCGTCAGATCTAAATCAAAATTATTATAAACTAAATTTGATTTTTATTTTCAACAGATAAATGTTTCTAAATGAGAAATGAAACGAACTTTAAATAAAATTTGGAAACTGACGAATATATAAAGACAGTACTTCCGACGCGTTCATTTAGATCCTTGTCGGACTGTAGCAGTTTTTTCATATTTCTTTAGTTCCTAAACTCGCCACAAACTGGTCCGTTTAATTTGGCATGTGGCAACATTTTGTTACTTATTTTAGTGCGATAATTCGGTTCGAATAGTTGCATAGATTACAGTTCCTTGGAAAGTTTGAAAGCTACAAATACATAATGGTTGCGAGCAGGGCCGTAGCCAGGAATTCATTTCGAGGGGGGTTAGGATTGGCACTTTTTTTTTGTCATTTTCCTTTTTGCGGAAAATCATAAAAAACATATTGCGGGCGAAGCGAGCTCAAAATTTTTCTTTCTCTTTCTTCTCTTTGACCGTTTATACAGAAATAGAAGTAACTTTATCGACATAAGCAGAAAAGTTTGAAATTTTAGCAACCCGCCTTGCCTGGAATATCTCAGAGAATGAGGAAGTTGCAGAAAGGTCATGGCCCTTCTGGTACAAGTTTCCGTACAAAAACCAAATCAGTTTTAAATTATAGCCCTATAAGTAGATAGCCATCCACGAAGGTGCGCCCACTCTGCTCCGCTCCGTAGTAAAGATCAATGATGATCCTTGCGACAATATCGTACTTACCTACGCTTAGAAAAACAAACTTTTTGGGCAGTTATATGATTGGGCACGGCACGGCATAAAGAAAAAAAGAGACTAGGTAAAGACGAACCCTGTTGGTTAGAGTTAGACTGTACCTGGTTATACTGAGTGGATTTTTGATAAGGAGCAGTAAGGGGTCGTCTTAAGCCGGCCATACACGCTACGCGGTCTACCGCACAGGCTACCTGTACTGCTGTGCCTGCGCAGGTCGACCGACATGTCATATGTTCCAAGAACTGCACAGATCTGTTCCAATACACGCCCCGGTCTACCTGGGCTGGCTCATATGCATAGGTAAATCTCTCCGGTAGACCGTAGCGTATATGGCCGGCTTTAGGGGTGAAAATCGCGAAAATGTTCGTCTTCTTATACTGTCCTTAACTTTTTGAGTAATTGCTAACTGCATTCACGGATTTCTAAAAATGGTACAGTCAGCTAGAAAAACGGCAATTCTCACATTTTATTTATATGACGCCAATCGATTCAGTTTCGTTTCTTGGCCAACTGAGAATATAGTAGGTACATAATAGAATGAGAAAAACTATCTATTAGTTTAAATATTATTGACTAGCTGCCGCCAGCGGCTTCGCCCACGTGTAATCTTTATAAATTATAGCCTATGTTACTCAGGGTGAATGTAGCTTTCTAATGGTGAAAGAATTTTTCAAATCGCTTCAGTAGTTTCGGAGTCTATTCAATGCAAACAAACAAACAATCAAATCTTTCCTCTTTATAATATTTGTATATATGTAGTATAGAAGTATGAGTTGAGAAAATATATTTTTTTTGTTTTATAGTGTTTAAATATCGCTACCAATCCCGCACGTCTGTGAAGTTTACAAACAACACTAATTTTTAAACTGATATTTCAAGTACTTACACCTACGGTCGTCGACCCCAAAAACTGAATTACGAAAACAAAAAAAATATAATTACGTACCTAGTGTGTCTGCATAGATGTTTTTGTTTTTGTTAATTATTTTCGATACCTAATATAATTTGACCTTGTATCCTTACCTTTAAGCCTCGTACAGACTGGCGCAATATCGCGCGAGTTCCAGTTTGCCCGAGCCTTATTAGTCCTGATATTCTTATACATTTTTTGAGTATACAGCTTGACGTGCGTTTGCACTGGCGAAACATTCGCAACAAAACATGTTGAAATCTCTAGTTCCTGTCAACAATTGTATGGAACATTCGACAGGAACTGGAGATTTCAACATGTTTTTTCGTGAATGTTTCGCCAGTGCAAACGCACTGTTGGAACTGATCAAGTACCTCCTCCTACTTTAATGTTTTGAAGATTTTGCTGCACCTAAAGTCAATAAATTGCAAGAGAATGAATTGTTAAGTAATGTTTTTATCTCGGGCACGTTTGACACAACTTTGTTGTAGCGCTTATCGTATCCTATACCTGTGGATATACCTACCTATAACTATAGGTAACTTAAATAACATAAATAACATAAATTAAATTAAATACATCAGTTGCGCTACCAAAAGCCACCAGTTACAAGGGACAGAAATTAAATTAAATACATCAGTTGCGCTACCAAAATCCCGGGTACGGTAAAGGCGTTGTTAATGTCAAATTGTTGCCATTGATGTGTGGTTGACCGTACTTCCTTAGTTAGAGCTGTTATAATCAGTGCACTTGGTGATAGGTATAAGAATTTATATACTATAATATAATTTGGGACCGAGATGCTTATGCCAGTTAACAAACCCCGCTCTGCTTTAAAAAAAACTCGAAACCATAGAAATTGATGAAAATGAGGTCAGAAAGGTAACAAATGCATGCACTAACTGGACAGGTTCACTTGAATCTGTGTGGTTCCTTTCGCCATTTCTTCATAGCGGTAGTCAGATAGGAAATGTCGACTACATCATTTTTTTTTTAATATTTCATGGAGAAGTGATTCCAATATCCTATTTACAAAACAAACAATTCAATTTCTTATCAATTTTCCAAAGTCCTAATCTGTACAGACGATGCAGGTAGGTAAAAAGTAGCTGTTGCTGTTATGCCATACAAATATAAAAATTATGTTACCAACCATAGCTCACCGCACTTGGCGTAGCCTTGTCAGCATCATAAGAAACGTAACACTGAACTTGAACTTCAAAACTTCAATTTATTTACTTACAATACGGCCGATATAACTTGCCAGATCTGAACATAGGCGCATATAACTTTCGCGCATGTTCTCTCACTCAAACTCGCCTCATGTCACCATTTGGTTCCTAAAAAATGCTACTGCGCAGCCCTCTGCACGAAGTTCGGAACTGTCAAGTTATAATATCAACCGTAATTGTAAGTATACTCCTCCTTAAGTTTTATGACACGGCTCAGGCCAGGGCAGGGCCTAAATAATCTAAACTACGTGGAGCTTTGACACAGCCAGAAGTCGTTGCGGCAGACACCGTAGAAGATGGAGGAACGAGGTGGAGAAAACAAACAACCAGTGGCCCACTTTAGCCCCGGATCAAAAGTCTTGGAAGTCAAGGGGAGGAGGCATGTTTCTTATATTTATGGGAGGAGGTGTTTGCCCAACAGTTGGATGATGCAGGCTAACAGTAAGTATACTCCTAGTTACTGACTGACTGCGTCAATGTTCACTATAGAGGCAACCAAAATATACCTACAATTTAAATCCTTACTTCCTTACTAATATTATAAACGCGAAAGTTTGTAAGTATGGATGGACGAATGGATGGATGGAGGGATGTTTGTTACTCTTTCACGTAAAAACTACTGAATGGATGAAAATCTCGGTAGCAGCCCGGGTCTGGCTTTGTGTCCGGTTGGAGGATAATAAACCTTACCCGGTATAAGAATTACATAGCTGGCGAAATGAGAGGCTAGTAACGCCAAAGTAGTAGCACAAGAATGCTACCGAGACCTTAAAAAAGCTTTTGACACTGTCTCTGTCCCTATTACAAAAAGCCGGAACAAATTACAAAAATCCGGAATAAGAGGTACTGCGCTCAGCTTGCTCAGGGATTACCTCTCAAACAGAAAGCAAACAGTCAAAATAGGACAATATAATAGCGACGAAGCAGAGGTAACATACGGCGTACCACAGGGTAGTGTCTTGGGTCCTACCTTATTTATAATATACATTAATGACTTGTGCAATATTGAATTAACAAACGCCAGGGTATTTGCATACGCCGATGATACGGCTGTTGTTTTTGCTGGCATTCCTTGGCAAAATGTTATACTGAGTGCAGAGGTAGGGATTGCCCATATAGCTCAATGGCTGAAAAACAATTTACTGATATTAAACACCGCCAAGACAAACTACTTATGTTTCAGTATTAGTAACCGGACACAGCCCAATGAAGATCTCAATTTGAGGGTACACACATGCGGAGATATAAACAGGATATGCTGTAACTGTACATGTCTAAATAGAGTCGCTAAGACGAAATACTTGGGCGTGATGCTTGACCAGTTTCTGTCCTGGTACCCTCACCTTGAGCAGGTGACTGCCAGGGTTAGAAAGATTACCTGGCTCTACAAAACACTAAGGCACGTGGCCCTGACTAAAATGTTGAGGAGTGATAAGCGGCCTAGAAACCTCCTTAACGAAATCTATTTTGCTCTGGCACAGTCCGTCCTTCTATATTGTATCCCCATCTGGGGTGGCGCAGCTAAAACTAGATTTATGGAGGTGGAACGTGCACAACGAGCACTTATAAAGGTTATGTATTTTAAAAACAAAAGATACTCTACTAGTAACCTAAACAAAATCAGTAATTTACTCTCAGTCAGAATACTGTACAAAACCCAAACGGTCCTAAAAAAACACAAAACCCTTCCTTATCATATGAATAAGAAACCTAAAAGGAGAAAGGATATAATTGCAGTAGTTCCCCAATGTAAATCCAAATTTAGTAGTAGACAATTTTACCATCTCTCAGCTCAAGTATACAATAGGATTAATAAAAACATATCTACATAACAAAAACAATTACGACTGCAAAAAACTATTACAAACTGGGTTAAGTCTCTTACTTATGAAGATACGGAAGCTCTTCTGGTCTATCATGAGTAATATAATCACACACCATAACGACACACACCGCACTCTACTCCACACACTACTCTACTCCACTCCACACCAGACCACGCTATACCACACCTAACCACGCTACACCACACCACACACCACATCACACCACACCACACACCACACCACACCACACCACACCACACCACACCACACACCACACCGCGCCAGACACCACACCGCGCCAAACATCAGATCACATCAAACCACACTACATCTTACACACACGCCACACCTAAATAAAGTACATCACGCCTCTTACCACATTATATTTACGTTTAATAATAGAATAACAATATGCTGTATGTGTAAAATATACCTAAGATATGGAGGAGCGGAGTCTCCTAACACAGGCATTGTTTGCCTAAAAGGAGGCTCCAAACACAAGTCATTGTTTATGAAGCATTTGTTGTTAAATAAATATTTTTCATATTTTTTCATATTTCATATTAAAAATAAATATTTTAGTCATCATGGTGGTAGAAGGTTACCTACTGTCTGTGTGTGTCAAAGGGCCTTTGGCACACACAGGCAGTGGTACTTAATTTAATTTTATGTTAGGTATGTTTCATATCACTTATTAAATAGATTAGTGCTACTCTAGGATCATAATCGGTATCGTCTTCTCCGGTCGAAGATTTAATTTAATTAAATAAAAATTTAATTAAATGTTGAATTTGAACAAAAACAAAAATTTCAATAAATACTATGCATGTTTATTCATTTTCTTTTGCTGATATAACTTCGGCACTGATATAACAAAGGTATTAACTTATTCTATATTTACAACATTAACGCTACACAGAAAGTCGAATTCCATATTTCAATTTATTATAATATGATTGCTATTTAATATTTACAAATCTTTTTTTCACAGTCAGTATTTGGTAATTATTCATACACAGAAAATATTATTATTATTCAAAACTAATTAGTTCTAACTATTTATACTTGCCTAATGCCACCGATTAATACAGATGGTTACCTCCGCAAAATCAGTTAAATAAAAAGCGGCTCTTGCTACGACATAATAAAGTGCAATTCAGATCCAACGCAGAGCTAATTACCTACAGTTATTCACCTAGAAATTGCCTCTTTCTATCGCGTAACTCTTATATTTATCTGCTGACTACGTTACGCTCCCTGAATTGGCCCGACAAGACGAGCCCGCCCCGTACTTGTAGTGCTTTTAGCTTCAAAGCTAAAATGCGGAGTGCGCCTTCTGTATTATTCTGTGCTAATGCAAAGTTCCCGTTTCTGAATGTCATCGTGTAAATAGGTACCTAGGTACTTTGATTGGCTGTAGTTACACAATCACAATAGCTTACATGAGACTTGCCCATGATTTGACCGTTGATCTACCTACGTGATCAAAGTTCAGAAACAAGCACCATTTTTCTATAAAAACTATTTGTGATTAATCGAACTCAGTCTTCAGTGCTTGAAGTAGAGAATTCTGTAAAGTTATCCTTATTTTTCAAGTAATTGTTTTTGATCCGAAGTTATCCTTATTTTTCAAGTAATTGTTTTTGATCCGATGTCTCTATACAGATTGTTTAAATTCAACCGAAACTTATCGAATCACACGTCTTTTAAATAGCGTCTCTCACTACGTATTATAGTCAAAACCGTATGTCATCATAGAAGCAGTATTCCTCTGGTTGATCTCCGATGCGCGTGCGGCGCTGCGGCGGCGGCGGCACGCCTGGCGGCCGCGGCGGCGGCGGCAGCACGCCGCGCGTGCACGCGTCCGTGCTTGGCGAGGTGGTCGGAGCGCGCGAAACGCTTGCCGCACTCGCCGCACCTATACGGCTTGTCCCCCGAGTGACCCCGCCTGTGCCGAGCCAGCTCATCAGATCGAGCGAACCTCCACGAACACCCTCCCCACGTACACCGGTAAGGCTTCTCACCGCTATGACGTCTCAGGTGAGCCCGTACATGCGACGCTTTTGCGTACAGTTTGCCGCAGTCCTCCACAGGACAACGGAACGCACCGAGTTCCGGACAGAACTTTGGTTCACCAAACGAACGAACTTTCACATCAGTCTTCTCGTAGACCCGTGTTTTACTTGGCCAAGTTTTGTCCACAGCGACGTAGTCATGTGTCTCCAGGGCACACAGGGACTCGTTACTGAAAGACGAGTCAGTACCCGACTGTGGAGAATGCGGCGAGTCATTGGATAGATCACTGCTCAATGCTTCCAGGAGATATTCGTCAATTATACTCTTGTCCAGATCGGCGAAGTCGAAAACTGATCCATCAAGGATGTTGGAGGCTTCCTTGTTTATATCACTAGCACTATTTACAAAACTATCACAGTTGAGATCCAAGTCACTGAGCTGCCAGTCGCCGTCCGAGTCCAAGGATGGAAGCTCAAAGTTTATGAGACTTTCCGCAGGCGAGTACTCGAAGAGGAGCTGATCGTTAAGGAGAGCTTCCTCGAGCAGCGGTCCGGAGCCGTCACAGAACATTGTTGACCTGGAAGTTAATAACCGGACAGTTAAATTAAGATTGTTGAAGAGAAGAAAATTATGAATGAAGACTTTTTGTGATATTTAGCTACTAACAATTTTAATTCCTTTTTGCGTCGCCAGTTTAATTGATGGTCGCACACTGAACACTAAACTTAGTAATGGTAATTATCGGCGGATATAATATCAGGATGAGGTGCAGACAGGCGTCTGTGTCGCGTCCCGGGGTTGCAATGAGCGTGATCGAGATGGAGCGGCGCCCGCGCCGGACAGCACGGCGGACGCGATAACGATGATCAGCGATTACGCGGATCCGCGCTCGCACATGTCCCGCACCATCCAACACCGAGTGGAAACACATTTGAAAAAAAAATATCGTTAGTATGATTAACCCTTTGCGCAATCAATAAAATACATTAGCCGGCCATTGGATAAAGTTACGTGCTAAACAGTATGTAGGCATGTATGACATACGAACATTGTTTTCTCTACATTTTAATACAGTTTGCAGTTAAAAAGATAAAACAAGTAGAAAATATCAATTAACAAAGCCGTTTATTGAACATAATCGAGACTCGGCTCATTCGTTTTCTGTTGTTATCGGCTGTTTGCCCGGCTTGTCCCACAGTTCTTTTACCTAAGTTTACTTCACAACAATCTTGCGTGATTTATAACGTTTATAACAGTCTTTCCAACCAACTTTGTATTGTGTTAGCCGCTGCACTGCTACACATAATAATATTTTATCAGGCCATTCTAATTACTGTTCGATTGAACCAGACCACATAAAAAATTCTCTAGGTTCTCGTTAGGATTAAGTACTCAGATAAACCCATAATTTTTTTTAAACGCAAATAAGAGTTCAAAGTCTACAATATCACTTCCAAAATTCCGATGTAATGCGTCAGTTTAGTTACAAATTATTGTTTAAATACCTATCACCAGATAACGTGTTAAAATCCTCCCCAAAACAAAATTCTTGCGATGATAAAGATCGGCGAAGGACTTCAAAACTTCAAAGGACTTTCAAAATTTGAACTTTCTATTGATAATTATTGATATGAATGTCTTCAGCTAATATAAAGTAACATGACGTAACTACTACCTACAGATTCCAGAGTTTGGTAATATTTGTAAAATGATGCCTATCTGTGTGGACACGACAGGACGTGAAATGCATTCATTCATGAATTCCCTTCAAATCCATTCAAGGATTCTTATCACTCTTTTTTCCGTTACGATACCCATTGTGGTATTAATAAATTGTAGTATGTAGGTGTAGGAACTGTATTATTAATATATCGAGTCAATTATATTGGTAACTTTTAGTAACTTAACAAAATAAGTATTAGTTTACGAGTTGGGTATCAACTTGAATTTATGATTTGTACCACCGCAAAAACAGAATTTCATTCGTCTGTAGGTACATACGTATATGATTTTGTATTAACTCAAACCTCTTTATTATTTTATTGGATTGTCTAAAAATAATCAGAATTTTAGAAAGGAACAATAAATAAACTTATCAATACCGTCTTCATAAGATCGGTACCTACTCAAACGCAATAATAAAAAGCAGTGGAAAATAAAAAAGTCACCAGCGTAATATTAACAGTACACAGGTACGCAGAATGCGTAATTGAATCACAGCTAGTGCATTGTGCGGGGGAAAATTATCAAGGTTTTACGCGCAGATGATTTTTTTTGTATTGCGTACTTGCGTCACTATTGCACGTCTAGCCAACGCTATCGGGCGCGGCGGCGGTGGCTGGCACGGCCACCATCTGGCTACGTCGACCAACCTGCTCACGTTACACTGACATCCGATTGAACTGCAAGCCGATAGCCAATCAATTCGTAAAATAACGTAAATTCCTAATTGATTGTTAGGTTATGGTTCTGTTGACCTGCCTGCCCGAACACCATGTGTGTTATGCTTATACCATATGTCTTTTATTATTGAGTTATTTATTTCTTGTAAATTCGTCTGGGCAGAAAAATACATGTACGACCATTCATCAATAAAACGCGCGAAAAAAGCCAACAAATATTATCGGTACCTACTTCGGAAAACCCACAGAAATATGATGAGCTGTAGGAACTTCCGATTCCATCCGGTTCTAACGATAGATAACAAGTATTTGACTTGTTTTTGTGGATGATGAATCATTTAAAAATAATTTAATTATGTGAAATAGGTACCTAGGCGTGGTCTTTGTTTACGATGATAATAATAGCGGATTTCTTATATATCGATGGCAATAGGCTCGCCCCCTATTAGGTACTTACATAGGACTTAAACATAACTAGCGAAATGTGTGTGTACACACGGTTACACATCCAGCTATACGATTTCCGTACAATGCGAGGTCAGCTTATACGGGAAATGTATAGCTTGACGTGTAGCCGTGTGTACCTACTATGGGTACACCTCTGCCTAACCCTTCGGGGAAACAAGGTGTGATGTTATTGTTTCGTATAAGTAATCGCAGTACATCTCGGATCTTTAGATTCTATTTTTTTACAAGCTTATACAACCTGTAACGGAATAAACGCAAGAGCTCATACACCCCAATTAGAATATTAAATTATAAGACTAAAATATTATCTGTAATTTAATTTAATTAAACGACACCTAGTTTTTTTTTACAAAATAGACTTCCTGACTAAACATGAAACATAGGATAGCTATGAGCGTATTACAAATTTGTTTATGCATTTGAATAGGCTTTATTCCTTTGAGATAAGGCTTAAATTTCCTTAAATAAAATATCTTATTACCTTGGTAAGACGCGGTGGTTCTAATTTCAGTTAAAGAAAAGATTTTTTTCATGAAAAATTAACACATATAAATAATGATGGAAATCGATTCAGAAGCCGATTCTGAGCAAACTGCTTTCAGGTCTTGCGCTTATTCTGTTACATGTTGTATTGTGTTTCCGGTAACTCCAATTGTCATCCATTTTTCAAGCACTTCCTGGCATCCGATTGCGCTGAAACTTGGTATACTTATGTAATAACCGAGACGTTTTGAAAAAAGGAAAATCCTTTTTAGAATCTTGTTTAAAAAAACGTTTTTACTTATATTTTATAAATTTATTATTAACTAGCTGCCCCACTCCGGCTTCGCACGGGTAGCACTAAGTACCTACCCTACCCCTACCCTACCTACCCTACCCCTACCCTACCTACCCTACCCCTACCCTACCTACCCTACCTACCCTACCTACCTACCCTACCTACCCTACCCTACCTACCCTACCCTACCTACCTTACCTACCCTACCTACCCTACCTACCCTACCTACCCTACCTACCCTACCTACCCTACCTACCTACCCTACCTACCCTACCCTACCTACCCTACCCTACCTACCTTACCTACCCTACCTACCGTACCTACCATACCTACCCACCTACCCTACCTACTCTACCTACCCTACCTACCCTACCTACCTACATACCTACCCTACCTACCTACATACCTACCCTACCTACCTACATACCTACCCAACCTACCTACATACCTACCTACATACCTACTCACCTAAATACCTACCTACCTACCTACCCTACCTACACCTACTTTACGTTTAAACCTTCCCTTGAGGATAACGAACACAACAAAAAAAGAATTGGCCAAATTGGTCCAGGCGTTGTTGAGTTATGCGCTTATCAACACATTTTGCGATTCATTTTTATATTATAGAAGATTTAAATATCACCCAGTAGTTCTAGTTTAATTAGATGTAATACATTTTCAGCCTTTTTTAATATGGAACTTAGGAATAGATTGAGTTTAAATCAATTTATATCCTACCTATGTATAATTTATGTACTACCTATTGCCGTAAATATGGATCAGATGTTTAGATGCACACGCCCGAAAGACTTGCGAACAAATTAGTGTCGTAGCCGTAGCACTCGTAGCACGTAGCACGTAGTACGGGGTATCCCATTCTGCCTACGTCATTCCACTGTTCACTGGTCTCATGGAGTTAGTTTAAACTATATCTTATTAGATGTAGTTATTATAATAATGGAATTGGCAAATAATGTAAGCATAGCTTATATATACTCAAACTTAGTTATTTGTTGCATATTTGACACACCAGCCGAATATGTGTCACACAATAGAAAACTATAGATAAAACGAATAGAATCTGATGCGATTTAATCAGCATTAGTGAATATGGTCGCGTTATATTTATACATGTGTCCAGAGAAGATAACCGCCGGTGGCTGGCGGTGCCACCATCTGTTTCAATCACTGCATACTTTGAACCTATACTTAACACCAGTACATTAAAACTTTAGATTATCCATTTATTTATAAGTAAACATTACATTGGTTTATGTTTACAAACATTTGGATTGATTATTTAGTTTATTTACCCCAATATTTGAGATGGCGAGTACTTATCTCAAATGTTGATACGATTTGTGAGATCGGGGTATTTTGTAACCTTTTGCACGTCTAAAGGTATTGGCCAAGACGGTCTTGCGAGATCCCAGGACTGTTTTGAGTTTGTACATGAAATGAAGCGACTGAGAGATTCTAACAAGCGAAGAGCAGTCAATAAGCACTCTCCTGCGCGTGGCCTAGTAATTTAATGCGATAAACAATCCATTTATGTAAAACCAGAATTGCTTGTTTACTTTGCCTATCAGCCTGCAAAAAATAAGATAAATGGGTTTCAGTCATACGTATTTCCAAAGCGTATTAGATAAAAAGATCATTAATAGACCATATGGTATCATTATGGTAATGTTTTGGTCAATCGGGAATATACGTAGGTACCTATGTACGGGAAACACGTTGATATCGATTGGGAGTTATGTTACAAACAAAAATCACGATGTTGATGAATGACACTACAAAGCATTGGTCATTTTGTTTCTGTGTTTTGTTTTGTATTGCAGAGTAAACAGAATTTACCCGAGTTCATGGAAATCGTTATAAATATTTGTTAGATTGTGAAAAAACAACTAGGAACGGCGCACATGTGTTTAAAAAAAACCTACATGTCCGGTGGATGTTTGTTGTGCAAAAAAAATTTTCCCACTTCGTGTCTTATGGCGAAGCGAACAGGGTCTAATCTACAATACAATAATCTTTATTGACATAATAATGAGGTTATATTAAGCCTCTGAATCTCGGTATAGGTAAAGGTATGACAGGAGATCTGCGGTGTGAATAGGACCTAAACTTAAGAATAATAGTCCTCCCAAATTTCGGTCATGCATGGAAGCCAATCTCAGTGGAGACTAGTCATATACGTGGCAGATATTATAGTGCACAAGTGTTTGCGTAGACAGCTAGACTCAGGTGCACTCACTCTTCCCTTACTCTCATTCGATTAGGCGCAGGACCAACGGCTTAGCGTGCTTTACGAGACACGGGGGTGCCACACCACCAACTTCTAAACTCCGGGCTGTTACTACGAATCGAATAACACTTTGCCCGACCTGGCAATGGAACCCAGCACCGCACGCTCAGCAGTCGGGCTTGCTGCGACCACGAGAACAACGGTTCAGTTATCCTAAACTTAAGACAATGGGCTGGAATAGGTTCCTGAATGGCTATTATTACTATGTTGTTATATTTACTAGTTTTTAAATACTCGGAGTTTTCGGCCTTATATAGGGACGTCGCCGTAAGCCGAAGAGGACTATTTAGGAGGTAGATCGTGATTGACCGTTGTAATGACCTTGTATTAGGTACTTAAATAACAAAAAAAAAGACCTATTATGAAAGTTAAAGGAGGAGAAAGGTAGGTACTTTTCTATGAAAAGTTTATTCTTCTGGTCAAGTCATTAATTACAGCTTAGGCCTAGCCTCCAATGACCATCATTTTACTGTGTTGCCGAATTCAACATAGGTATTAACAGAACAGTGACACCCACCAGTCACCACACCATGTGCCGCTACTTTATACTTTCCGCACGTGCCACACGAAGAGATTGCCTTAAAAACATAAACCTTCTTGGCAATCGACTAAAAAAAAGCTTGTGGTTTTACCAGAAATAAACTAGGTCTTCAGTTAGGTCTGACTAGTAGCGGAAACAACGTCTGGATGCGAGTCGAGTCGCATTATCTAAGAGGAATGAGGCCGCCGAGATACAACACACGTGCTTCTAATACGCAATACAAATGTCATACGTAGTTTATAACGACAATTTCCTGTATTTTGACTCACATATCTTATTTAATAAACAGACACGAAACGAAAATCATAAATTTTTGTATCAAACACACACATACACACAAACACATATTTTTTAACATCCCGTTCCTTTTTACCAAATGTTATTCATCATCATCATTTATCAAATTACCTGTATACGCGAAGAACGGCCACAGACGATGGTTTTAACAGGCAAGATACCGGCGTAACTCTTCGTTTTCCCCTGGAGAGATTAGAGGGAGTTCTAGAAGATTTTTTCTGAAAGACAAGCGGTATACTTTCCTCTGTGATGCTGGGAGTCAACTCTTCGTCTTCCCCTGGTGAGATTAGAGGGAGTTCTAGAAGATTTTTTCTGAAAGACAAGCGGTATACATTCCTTGGGAGTAAAGTTCATTGTTGTCGAGTAGCCCGGAAAATAAATGAAAATGAATAATAGTGTAGATTATAAGTACATTGTACATTTTCATTATTCTTGTGTCTTCAATTAATGGTTTTGGTATCCAACGACATATGGTGCCCATCACTAAATAAGCTTCTTGTCAGATTTAAGAGAGATCAATTTCCATGAACGTAGTTAGTACTGTAACTGTACTGTTCGTTACCTTTAAACTAATATTTTTTCTGCGGCGAAGTGTTGGTGATGGTGTACTATAGGTATACCAACCGACGCCAACTTGACCAACTTCTCAAATAGGGGGCGAGCCTATTGCCGCCAATCGGGCAGAAATCCACAATCCGAACTACTACTGAGAAATTCTCTATAGAAAAATCAATAACACTGCCAGTCACTGGGATTCCATGTTCAGCAGTTGGCAACCGGTCGTTGGTCTAGTGAAAAACGAGGTACCCTTATTCGTGATTCAGGAGTTCAGGAATCTCGGACCTTCCATGGGCAGAATCCTTGTTTCGTTGGAGGACTAGCTGCCTGCGCTCATGAATATATTTTTATGCCTAACAAATAAGTGACAGTGGGCAGGGCACATTCCTCGCAGAACAGATGGCCAATGGGGCCGAAAGGTTCTGGAGTGACGACTGCGTGCCGGAAGACGTAGCGTTGGAAGTCACAAGGTAGACCGATGACCGGGTGAAAGCCGCAGGACTCCGCTGGATGCGAGAAGCACAGATGAAGCTCGGTCGAGGTGGCGGTCTTTCGGCTGAAATGATGATGATGATGATGAGTGCTACAATGGCAGTACTATAATAGGTTCACTGACTGATGAGTGATGATGTTTGTCTACTTACCTATTATTTTAGCAAATTTTGCGAATTACCGGTTATAGTGTTGTGTTAAAAACATTTTTTTCTGCATCCAGAATAGGCATTGATTCTGAGTTAGGTATGTAAGAAAAGTCGACATTATATGAACCATACGTTGGAGCATTGCTGTCGTGGAAACGATTTGAACAGACTTGTCTGCGCGAGTTTTTTCGAATCGCAATAGAATAAGTTCCGTTCACACCATTGAAGATCTCGTCAATAGGGCCATGTTAGGAAGCCGGTTTCCATCCTATTTGAATCGTTTCAAGTCGTTTTCATATGGCTGTAGAAACTAGAACTAACCGGGGAAAATGCATAAATTCTGCTACTTGTTTGCAAAAAGTTGCTTTACTCAACTTTAACAACCAATAATTGAACGAAGCGTCCACTGCACTTCCATTTTGTTTTTAGTATGTTAATGACATCGACATCTGTTGAAGATCTAGGAAATGGTGAGGCTTATCTTTCATAATATTATTTTACAAAATTGTGAAGTAAGTTGTCATAATGTTATTGCTCTTGTTTTGCATTATTTAATCGATATTATACAGATACAATTCCGTAGCTGGCTCCGCAGGCGCCAGCAGCAGACGACGTGTATGTCGCCTGCTGCTGCGGCCAGCGGCCTGCTACGGCTACGGAATGGTACCTTAAAAAATAATGTTTGAAATGGTTTCCTTGTGTTGTTACTTTGTTAACTAAGGGAAGGTCAAGGAATAAAAGTAAGATTTATACGGGTTGCGCATATCTTTTCTTTAATACGAGCATTTTACAACAATATTGAAACGAAATCATCATTTTGAGATCTGCTGCCAACATACACTACGGCGCTCAACAAATAAACATAAATCGCGCACACTAATCTATATAAACAAGTCGCATAAGTACATACAGGCTTCCCGATATATTCTATACATACGCTAAAGCTATATCACCACTTGCCACTCTACGTTCCCGGAACGTTCCACACTTTAAGGTACACAGTCACTTGTTGATCTATTTTGTTCGCTTGTTTAACTGTCTGTTTGTCTGTCGCACTAGTAGATCACCTCATACACTGTGGCCTTCTTGTCGCCGGAGCCCGTCACTATGTACTTGTCGTCTGAAGAGATGTCACAGCTGAGCACCGATGACGATTCCTTTGACTGTGAACAAAATCATTTTAATAATAAGTGCATTGAACTTCGAAAATTACGTCAGTAGAAACTCTTAAAATTACTAGAATGATATCATCTGCCTAGCCTTTTCCCAACTAAGTTAGGGTTGGCTTCCAGTCTAACCGGATACAGCTGAATACCAGTACCATGGAGGTACTGCCTATCTGACCTCCACAACCCAGTTATTGGGTAATACGATACCCCTTGGTAAGACTGGTTGTCAGACTTCTGGGCTTCTGTCGACCCCGTAACGACTGCCAAAGATCCACGAATGACACCCGGGACCAACGACTTAACGTGCTTTCCGAGGCACGGAGGGGCTCGGTATGTCAAGATGGCCACCCATCCACGGATTAACCGCGACAAGCGTAGTTTAACCTGATCTATCGACCCGTGCGATTGATATTACTTAGCCACGAGCCCCTATCATCATCATAAACATAATTATAATGGTGTATTAATTAAATACAGGTTAATAACATGTCGAAGTGTGATCATGTTGAAACTATTAGCTTGTTCACACTTTGTTTGTCAATTTTAATCATCATGTGACTGAAATACTCTCAAGTATGACTATCATCAGTTCATCACACTATTGAGACGTGACTGAACAGAATCAAAATGAATCCTAAAGTGCCACTTGAAACCACTTAGCGCAATTATGATAACCTAAATGTGAATGAAGATGCATTATGTTCTGATAACTCACTCTACTATTAGTTATAATAACATTAGAGATAAGGTATTCTCAGCTAAGTTGATTTCACACATTTATCAGTTCCTGTAACGTGCAGCTGACAGGACACGCAGGACAATCGTTGGTGGAACAGCACCACATTAACACTTCAAGGCGGAATTGTCTATGAATCCACTTAAACAAGTGTTCCTTGCTTCAGCCAACCTGAGTCCGGAGTCTGTTTAAAGACTTCCAGGTTATACCCACGGCAACTGTGTGTGTTGTTGTTTAATGAATGCATCTATACATCGCATGACTTGTTGCTGTTAATTGCGGGAACACGCCTTCTTGTTATAATCTTGAATTAGTGATCTTACACTGAAATGTTATGTTAATCGCTATCGCTCGATCTTTAATTGCAGAGCATTTTTAGTCTATCTATATCTATACATATTATAAACTAAAGTCGCTTTTCGAGTCCGCGTTGTTCTTCTAATCCACGCAACAGATTTTGATGAGGTTTTCACCATCGTTTAGAGAATTTATTCCGGAAGGCTTTTGTATACAGGATGTAAGTGTAAACACTCTTGTCATTAAAACCATGGGTAGTTGACTTAAATATAAAAATAAATGACCGAACACAACAAAAAAAAAACGTTGTTTTCATTGAAAAATTTTAAAAAGTTTCTATCCGACACCGTGCTCTCTAGCGAAAAGCTGACTGACTGAGGAAGGGGTCGCGCTCGCGGCCGGTCAGGTCACATCTCGCACCCACCGCCCGTGTTGAGACGCAAGTTCATTGCCTTAGCGCATAGGGCAACGCACTTGCGTCTCCTGGGTTAAAATGTAGATTTTAAAAAATTAAAAAAAAGTTGTAATTTTCCATTGATTTTACGTTCTATAAATGAAACCAAAACACTGGTTGCAAGGATAACGGTGTTTACCCTAACACCCTGTATAATAAGTTAATATTAAAGTTACATATAACTTCAGGTCGAAAAAACAGTGCGAAGCATGCGGGTCACTAGTTTAATATAAGTCGTATTAGCTACTGCCTGCATCTTCCTTCGGATACAAACTTTAACCCTCAGTTTGACAAGACCCTGCTTGGGTAGAGATAAAAAAAAGTAAAATAAATAATGTGTCTCTGCGTCCAGCGTTCGGTGTGGCAACACGTCGTGTTCTGGTTTGCCGACTGGTCAATTGTCATCCTGAGGATACGTCGTTAAGAGGTGAAACACGTGTTGAATTCTTACAGGATTGTTTATTAATCTTGAAGAATAGTTAAGCGGAATAGGTAACTAAATATATCTACGTCTACTGTATTTTATAATGGATTTCCGCAAAGTCAAGCCTGAATCGATTAACTATCTTTAAAAAAATGTATTCCTTTCGTCACATTTAACAATCTAGGTCTTTCAATTTATTAGGCTGAACGTCGCCGTCTGTGAGTCAGACACGTAATATTTATGTATGTTGGTATAGTTAATTAAATATTCAATTTTTTTATTGCATTTTATAAAGACTCTCGAAGACAGGAGCGACCCGACTGTAGCATCTATGAAAACTTCATGGAAATTGTTTTACCAGCACGCGACGCGCCTGTCTGTTGGTAACTTTAATGTCATGTCTAAACAGGTGGTGGGCTCAGACGATCATCAAGACCAATCAATCAGAGGCATCAATTATGGTATCAGGAACAGCACGTTTTAATTTGAAAGAGTTGCATATGAAAGCCATTTTTCTTTACCTGGAATATACTGGCCCCATAAGGCGTGCGCCACGCATTGAGCAGGTTATCCTTGCCGGTGGAGACGAACCACTTGCCACACGAGGCGAACCTGAGTGATAGCACGCAGGACTCGTGCAGGTGGAGTTGGTATTTGTCTGGTTTAACCGCGTGTAGGACTTCTACGTTACTGTTCTCCATGCCTACCGCTAGCCATTCGCCTGGGGACAAACAATGTGCAGTTGTTAGTGGAATGTTTTACTAAGAGTATAAAATACAAGGAAGTATAAAGAGTCTTACACTCGCGACAATTTAAGAAGTCCGATTTGACGTTTCGTTCTCGTACATGTAATAAAACGTTATATTATACCTTGAGAATCAGTTATAAGCAATCTAGATAAGTCGTCGATTACAAACTCACTAAGTATGATCAATATGTGTTTTGAGAATCGGTATATGAGGAACCAATTTTTTTTCCATCGCTACACAAAGTATTTTTATAGCTGTCAAATCGGACTTCTTAGATTGTCGCGAGTTTAGTGTAAAATGTATTTCAAGAATAAATACATTTTGAACGTAGGTAATTAATGGTTTTATCAAGAGGTGTAATGTATATGTCACCATATAATTATGAACTTATTTAGTCTATAATCTATCGGTTTTATTTTCGTTACATTATAAACTGTAGAAAAATTTGAAACTGCAACAAACCATTTAAAATAGAACGCTGTTGGTCACAGTTCTAACCTACCCCCTAACCCATTTTACCCCAGTCCACAATTTTTCGACAGTTTATAATCTAACGGAAATAATACTCAAGTATTAATATGCGCACTCCTATTACATTATAATTAACCCACCTACAGTGACGACTAGTAAAGTAACTATCAATAACGAGACTAGCGATTCGTTGGTAGAATGGGAATCATTGGCTCCGGTCGTGGCGACCAATAGGTTAAAGCTATCATTTTAAATCTATCAACTCGCCGACTTCTCCGGACAAAGGCCTTTCCTAAGTACCGCTACCGCCATAACCACAGATGAATACAGATAGTTCACTCCGCATTTTAGGTATGAAGCTGCAAGTACGCGGCGGACCCGTTTTGTCAAGCCAATTCTGTGAGTGTAACGTAGTCAGAACTAGTCAGAAGATTTAAGAGTTACATGATAGAAAGAGATGCAACTTCTAGATGAATATAACTGTGGGTAACTAATGTTTTGCGACCTGAATTGCACTTTATTGTGTCATAGCAAGAGTCGCTTTTAATTTAAATGATTTTGCGGACTGAACCATCTATATTCATCAGTGCCTTACATAACTGTCGATTTACTCTACCCTAGTTCCCTTCTTTGTGCACCTTTTTCGGTGATGATCAGATCAGAAACGAATAGAATAAACCATGATGGTCACTCAACTTTCAACCTTACATTGACAATATTATGGATTATAATGATTATTTTTACAGAAAGGGAAAAAAAGTGCTTACCTGTCGGACAATATCCTAATGAGAATATTTGAGAACTGAAGTCGTGTTGTTGTAATTGTCTACCTTCTCTCAAATCCCAAGACCTGGAAATCATTAAAAAAAACATCTCATAACATTCTGATTTGATATAAATTATAAGTTAGAAATAAAAGTTCCATAATAATATGCTTGTTTTTGCACGACGTAAATTAAATCGTGAAGTATATAAAAACAGTTCCTTTGAAATCTATTATGAACCGTAGTTTCCAAGAAAGAATCTACCGGACAAGAAAATCCACTACCAACAAAAAATGTATGTGTTTTTTCTTATTAATTTGTGTTCGGAGGATAGAGACAGTTCTTAAATGCGAATTATAAATGCGAAAGTGAGTTAGTTTGTTTGTTTGTTACGCTTTCACGTTAAAACGGCTGAACGACCATGACCTGGAATAGGACATAGGATACTTTTCATCCCGACATTCCCACGGGATCGAGACTGACGCGGGTGATACCGCGGGGCGCAGCTAGTATTATATATGCTTACCGCACGGTATTGTCAAGTCCTCCGGTCCAAAGCTTGGTACCGTCAGCAGATATGTCGATACAAGACGCGCCGTCCGTATGACCCTGGAACTGTCTCACCAGGGTCTGATTGTGAAGGTCCCACACCGCGATGTTGCCGTCTGAGCAACAGCTGAAGCACACCTGCAAAAAATTAAGAGAAATGTTAAGAAAATTGATGAAAGTCATTGTGTGAAACATATCAGGGAGCTCCCATTGAGGGGCTTTTTTTTTTTTTGAGGTTTGCAAATGGGCTCTCTCTGGGCGGAGCGGGAGGGCGTGTCAGACTTTTACTGACTAAAACCCACCCGTGTTCCTTCAGTTGCCTGTTGCCAAGGGTCCCGGTATCCCTTTCATACTTTCCCGCAACCCTGGCAGATCCTTGAGGGGCTGGATCAAAGGCTTGATACAGAAAGCAGTACTCAAAGATATGGCAAAAATAGCATGGAGTTTCCTCTCACTAGAGCTGAACAAGTTGCGTTGAATCCTGTTCTAATGTTGACCAAGAAAATTATTTAGTAGATCATAAATATTCATATTCTTATCTATCTTTATTTATGTTCCAAAATGTACAATTACGAACCCAGTAGGGTACAACAAAGTAAAACATAAAATTAATGACAAACAACTAACAATGTTTAAATAATAATAGTAATTACCGTTAATTAAGAAAAAATAATGTATATTGAGATTAGGTTATATGCAGAGAGAGATCTTAGCATGTCCATATTGTCCATGGCAATCTAAATGGACTATATCCAGAATTCGGCTACGTGTTTGGCGCCAACACCAGGACACAATATTAAGTGTCCCATCATTTGTGGAACAGCACCACATTTACACTCCAAGGCTTAGTTGTCTATGAATCTCCACCTGAACAGGTTCTCCTTGCTTCGGCCGACCTGGGTCCGGAATCTGTATAAAGACTTCCAGATTAGCCAAGGCAACTCATGTCCAGGTTGGAGATCTTTAGCAGGTGGAACAAATGGTATGGGTAAGAAAGCCCTATCTCGCCTTAGCTTCAGTCTTTTTTTTGATCGTTCGCCAGTGAATGGACCGAAAGTCTGTAGAGATAATGACGAAAAAGTTTTATTTAAAACGGATCTCTTTACCTTAGAGTCGGGACTGATGGCAAGTGCATAGCACGCGGGTGCAGACGAAGTGAGTTCTGCCTTAATCCTAGGAGTAGGTGACGCCAGGTCCCAGATGGAAAGGTTCGAAGCCTCCCCACCCACGATCAGCGTGCGACCATCCGGCAGGAGCTTCACAGACCTTATGTAGTTGTCCCTTTGCTGAAAATAGAGGACGCAAGTTTTTAAATCTTTTTCTCAATGCGTTTTGTTCCAACAAAATGATAAGAAGATATTTAAGCCATTAGAAAAACAAAATAAATGTTTTGCATTTGTTTTGTATAATTTTAACATTAATTTGGAATTTAGAATTTTTATTGCTGTTTTTTCTATTCTATATATATATGAACTCAAAGGTCAAAATAAAAATACCAAAGTATCATGAATCGACGACAGTTACCCACTCACCAAACAATCCAGTTGACTGACTGGTGCTTTACTAGGCTGGCTGATGTCCCACACTTTGACGCAGCCCTTGCCTCCGGTGTAGACGTACTTAGTGGGCGATGACACTGTGACCGCGCACACCACCTCGCCGTGCGCGAGTGCCGACACTTGACGCGCGTGACGGGGAATGCCCGGGCCCATCAGCGCGTCAGGCGGAAAGGGCACCGGCTGCATTTGACCCTCCGCCGAAACATGGAATGAATATGCCCTGAAATAAAGTTAGTTCACAGTCAGATCGGATGTAATGAATGATCAGCCGCAGTTCACTGCTAGGAGGACAAAATGGGGAGTTATGCCAATGTCACCACGCTGGGCAAGCGGGATGGTGACTGATAAATTTTTAAGAAAATATTTTATTATGTAACGAATGTTTAAACGAATTTTCTAACAAATTTTGAACAACTAAAACGAATATGAGCTGTGATCACTTACGGCTTGCCACCCGGTATCGGCGTAAGCGAGGCCGGTCCGATGGGAGGCCGCAGGGGCTCGTATGCCAACGCGGCCCGCGCCGAGTACCCCGCGAGGCCGTAAGCGTCGTGCGCCCCATTGCCCAGGTACGGGTACTGCAGCGCCGGGGGCTTCACCGCGGCCTTCAGCGGAGCCCCCGCAGACCCCGCCCCGCTCGCCCCCGACGTTGGAGTGACAGGCTTCGAGATCGGCGTGCTAGGCTTCTCGTCAAGCTTTTTGGCAGAAGGCGTCGACGCGTTGCTAGACGTGCCCGATCTGATGATTGTTAAAATTGAGTTATCAAATACCCCGCTAATTGTATCGATCAATGATCAATCTAACCGAAAAAAAAGTTGTAATGGAACTTTAAAGAATCTTAAGTAGTCGTTATAAAAACCGTCGCTTTGAACATTGAAGAGGCGGTAGTAACATAAGCATGTATTTATTTAGTACAACAAAATGTCTAGAAGTTTTTGTAAAGAGAACTTAACGCTATCCATCAACGCGTCTAATCTGATTGGTGTTAATGGGAGTACCAGTGAACCTCGGCCGTATATACGTAATTGATTCAGTGCGGAGGCGGATTAACTTTCGACTTCGACAACTTGTCTCTCGGCGTACAATGACCTTTCGGGTACAAGTAGTTTTCTCACTAGGGCTTCTGTTAAACGGATAGAGCGATTATCGCGAGTTAACGCAGCCGGCGAGTATTACGATGGAAACGCCGCGGGGCGTGCGGCTTAGCGTGTTCATACTAATGTATTACTTGTTATATTTAATTACAAGTGAAATGGGCCGCCACGGTTTTGATGTAATGTGTGAAGCCCAAGTTTTGTAATTTTACGTAACAATTTTTTTCTATTCTTGGCGTTGTTGTCGCATCGTGCAGATATACGGGATACATACCTGGGACTGTGTGGCGGGTGTTCCTTCTTGGGTTGGAGTTTGTCCAGTCCGTTCTCCCTTGGCGAAGGTGCACCATTGTGTGGTGACGTGGGCTCCTCACTAGCATCGTCTACTACCAACTCCTGAAAATGACGAATTCAAACATTGCAGAGCCTGAAATATATTTTTAAAGGCTCATGCATACTGGCCCACGATATCGCTCCAGTCTGTACGAGCCTTAAATGGCAAAGAGCATTTTATTAAGTCTACTTACGTGGCCCATGTCTTTCTCTTCTTTCTTTAGTTTCTTGTGATCAGGTTCTGCTGGACTCCGTGTCCGATACTTTTCCCTTTCACCGGGTGATATAGAATTTCTCTGTAACAAAAACAGAAAGCGATAAAAACAAACCGCAAGACCATTAATATTGGCAGTATTGGTCTGCTAGTTTAACAAATACGAGTAGGTAAACATAATCAAAACGTTTACGGCGAGCTTACGTACCTACAGCAATCAATCGATCATTGTTCGCAAATAAATCGGCGCGCAGCGAGGCGAACGCTACAGTCAATATCAATATCAAAACACGCTGAGGCAGAACAAACTGACCGCATGATTAGCTCCGGGAGTGGTCATCGCCCCCTCGGGGGGGAGCGGGTGGCTCGCGTGGGGGGGGCGACCGCAACATTTGGATGAGCGCGCAAATACGGACTAATGAAATAATCATATACGTGACGAACGACCGCCCCGCGCTTCACTGATTCCGTTCGTGTTGACACGGCGTACTTTCGCGTACATCCGCACGCTACGTACGGGCTAGCGGTGCGCGCGGCCAGCTGCCAGTGGAAAATTGCAGTGTTGCAGGTAAAAGCGGTACGTGTGATTGTGAATAATCTGGTCCACTCCAGACAACAAAATAAAATGATTAATTCATACAATCAAGTATTTATAAATGGAGCCTTCAACATAAAAGAAAACTTGAGGATTGAAATGATAAATAAAAAGATTTTGGGGGACCTGGACACTGTCTTTTCTGAACATTTACGTAGGAAATGAAAATTCCTAATTAAACTTGGTGTTCACTAAACAAAACACTAAAACAGTCGTGTAAAGCCACGGATTATCAATACATAATAATATATTCGGTCGGATGCCCGCGGCCAGTTGTGCTAGACAGATGCTATTTCAAGTGTTCAGGCAGCGAATGCAGTTATTCGAGCGAAAAGCTATTCCGTATGAGTACCCTGTGTATATTGCGCTTTTATATTTTCACTTTACACGTAATCGCTATCGGATTTATTCGGTTTGAATAGGTGCATGGTGTTAATAGTTAAATGCGGATTTCGAACAGATAAATGGGATGAGATTTTTGTAACACGATCGTGCGCGGTGCTACACCGTAGCCGTGCTACGCCGTAGTTCCGCGAGGCGTGCTACGCCGTAGCTCCGCATGGCGTAGCGGAAATTACAACCGCGCCAGATTGAATTTTATTTTAGTTTCGTTCAAAATTTGACGTGTTTATGTTTAGTCTGTTTGAATTTTTAACTTTTGTTAACAATTCAGTTATCTTTATTATTCGTAGACTATTAAATTACACGTACCTACAGCATATGGTGTCGTAAGTCATAAGTGTAGCAGAACATTAAACCGTTCGGGCTCAACCGTCTTCCCCGGGGAGTCTAGCAGGCTATTCGGCGAGCCGGCGAGGCGGTGCCTGAAGGGATCTAACGGGCCTAATTTTACGAGGCACTAAGTTAGAGGCGAGTGGCAAGCGGCTGTTAATTTGCTCGGCGAGACGGCGACTTGTCGCCACCCGCGGTGACTTACGGGCTTCGGCCCTCCCGCACTCTGGCCATCGTACACAATCATACTTTACCTACAGATTTGCATCTCTTTAACGCCTCATCGTGTCGTGACTGCGACTCTTGGGGCCATCATTTAAATCCCTAATTCTGAATTTAAATATCGTCGGTGTTATCGCGAGGTCTACTGTGAATTTAACTTCATGGCTCATTAACTTATAGTGCGCAGTTTATAGATTGATTTGTGTTGACCGTTTCAATAATCTCTTAAGAGTATAAAAATAAAAGTTCTTCTCATGTGCGGATCCTGATTTTTATGAGCACGAAATTAGATAATAACGTCGCAACAAACCATCATCGGGTTAGATAAACAAGTAACACAGCTTATTGCGACCATCGTTATTGGATATTTGATAGGCAAGATGTAACCAATAAAGTTTTATTATTGGCACCAGCCGCGGATACAACTAATATAAAACTGGAGAACAACACTCAACGAATATAGGTACGGTACGAATATAACGACATACATACGTAGTAGGAAGTTAGGTACATACCCCAACATGTCTAATAGCCACATAGCACCTAGAAAGGTGAGCGAGGTGCACGTTAGGGGTCGAGCGTGTACTCGAAGCCTAATTTTACGATCACCGATCTCCACAGAACTCGACATCGAATTTCAAGTGACGCTATATTATCAAGGACCCACCGTGCCTGATGCCGTAATGTGACGTGTCGGATTCGATTGGATGGATTTTATGTTGCCCATACGAGTCATTCGCCCGAGGGTAGATCGTTTGTGGTTAATCGTTAATTTAATAGATTGAATTTGTGGTCGGCTGACGAATAGTTGGATGTGAGCACGTACTCTAGATTGAAATGGAATTTATGTTCCAACTTTTTTCTTATGTACATTATGTCGTACAAGTACCTAAAGTGTCGTTCTTCAATAACATGTGTGCATACGAAAGAACATTGTGTATTACCGATATAAATACACGAGTAGAAACATAAACATTAGTACAAATTAGCAGTTCACTAGGTTTGGAGGACTGTTACATAATAACATAACAAACGACAAGAAACTGCGAAATAAAAAGAGAATTGTTTAGGTATACCTATTCGCTTATGTCGTATCTCTTTACTCAAACAAAACACTCAATAACGAGTAGTTTCGCAACCTTTTCTATTTTCAACGGAAAAGCGAACAGAGCTAATCTTTACTTTATCCCATTACGCGCGTCGACCTCAAGAAAAAGGCAATTGAGCGCGGAACGAAGGGTCGTGCGGGGGGCGGGGGTGACAGGAGGCTGCGACGCTAAACAAGTACTAGAGGAACAAGCCCCGACAACACGACTTATTCTGTGTTATCGGGTACCGTCGCTAGTCGCGCCTGTCGCACACACGCTCGGCAAGTCGCCCGCCGGTGCGGGCTCGGCCCTCGCTGTGACGTAACATATAAAGTGGCAACACACAGGCGCGCTGTTAACGCCGGCCGGGCTTATTGTCTGCGGTCACGCGACGAGCCGTTTAGCCGCGCGCCTCGCCGCCGCCGCCGCCCGGTTAACCGGAAGGGGGGCGGTTAACCGGACGCTCTGGGGCGGAAGCGGGGGAAATAGATAAATAGACCGCCCGCCGCTCGGAAATGTACGGATTGAGTTCGGACTATATTTCAGGCATAATAGTTTTGAAAGTTACGTGATTTACACGCGACGTTTTCAGCTTTTATCGAGAATACCAATTTTATACGACTTCGTTTTATGATACTGTCGTCGAAAAGTTTTATTGCGTACATTTTATTTTTAAGTCCCATTACGATGTCAATTTATAACATACGATATCGTGGCGCTTCATGATACGATAAAACGGCCCTCATTAAATAAGCTCATTCATAAGGATCAACGCGTTATTAAACCAGTCGCTAGCGCTACCGACACCTCTGTAAAAACGTTAACGTTAATCGGTCCGAAACGAGAATCCGCGCTCGTCGGAAACCTGGCCCACAAAAAAGTTACAAAAAATTAATCGTCAGCGAACGCATAAACCGCGGGGTGCTGTGCGACTTTAAAATTAACTTTACCGGTTCATTCGTATACATAAATAATGGAGGAATTTCTGAATACACATTAAACTCCTATAAAGAATACATTAGCATAAATTTATGGAAGCGAGTCGGCGTTTCGAGCGCGTTTTTACGTGACTCGTAAAGTTTATAGTCGCGAGTGGAGGATTGCGTTTACTGCGCTCGCTATCGCTTTATGGCCGACCCCAAATAACCAAATTGCCTGGTGCTCGTTGTCGACTGACGTGCGGCCAGCCGCCCCGCTCCACAATCTGGTCGCAGCGCCCATTATGCCGCCACTCGGCGTTACGAGCTCTCCTCGCGGAAACTCCGCCGTACACTTACAAATACACTTGGAAACTTGCCCGATACAATTGATGTTCATTACCGCAGTGTTTGTTAACCTGCAGTTAACCGAGCGTGAGCGCGAGCGGCTGTCAACGCTACCTACTAAACGGCTCCACTTCGTCTAACGTAAAACAGCTATTCGAAACAGAAGTTCCGATACATGAGTGGAGGCAAAGCGAAGTCAAGTGGACTACAAATTATATCAAATTAACGCCCGTGGGGCAGCTGTATCACACAAAGTAAATTCCGGGGAAGCCATCGATAAGCAATCTCACCCGCCCCCTTGCTCTATTACAGCAGTAATTAGCACAATTAACAGGAGCAGGCGCGAGGGGGCTGCGTGGCGCGGGCGGGAGTGCGGGGGGAGCGATCGCTTTCACGCACGCAAACAAATGTCACGTGGCACGGCGCCTTAATTAAAACGATAATTGAGTTGACTTGCGAAATTCATCCGCCATTTCGACATTCCGGGAGAAATTTCACGGAAACTCCCCTCGAAACTACGAAGCCCTTAAGTGTCGACGACTTTAATTTTGTGTTTGCGTCTACTTTGCGGTCTCGAGGCAAATTTTAATACGGTGTACGCGGCTTCGCTTTGTAAAATTACTTAAATAAATTACCTGGAATCGAGTTTCGTCGCCATACTGAAAGACAACTCGTTTGGAAAATTGGCATCAACGAAATAAAGTACCTTTACAAGGTCACTTAGTGAATTATGAATTGGGGATTATTTGTTTAAAAATATGAAGTTATAATATAAATTACAAAATGCCTTTGTTTTAAAATAGTAATACAATTTATCGTGCTAGTGGTTCGTGTTGACAATTGAGTCGACTCCGTTAATTATGATCCCTATGTTTAAATCAAGTAGGGTGCGGAACAACGCCCTCAGAGGTGTCTTCGCCTTGCCTGCAATATGTGCGTCGAAACGGCTTTAAACTGCCTATAAAGAATTCGTTCCGCCTTAACGAACGATTCGATTTGATAGCGTGGATTAAAGCAGTAAAAAATAATTTGAATAAAAAAAACGAAACGACCTCTAAAAATATGTATACTTCCGTAAGGTAACCCTCAGGCACCGGTGTTACGCACATTTTAAACCAAGGTAACCTTGTAAAAACAGCATAATATTTCACCAAAAATATTAAATCCCAAATAAGGACAACATATCGTAGAGTTTATAAATTGTGTCCTTGGGTATTTCTTCAGTAAATTCACCTAGAAATACAAAAAAATAACACTTTTCAGAAGTTCTTTGACAAAAATAACAGCGCGTGTTACACTCAACTTGAAAATGATCCCACGCGTGTCCTCGTAATATCAGGGGTAGACAGTTGGACAACGGTCCACGTTTCATGAGATCAGAGTAGTCGGCGGAGCGGCCGCGCCGCGGTGCTGCGAAAGGGGCTGAGCCCGCGCGGTTATTTAAATGAGAGCTCCCTAGCCACCCGTCAATAAAACATTAAACACGTAACAAGTTTATGCGCAGCGACAACCCTAGCGGATTCCGCCACTTCGTTAATCCGGGGCGGGGGCAGCCCTAAATTAGGGTCGAGACAAGCCGTAATCCCCCGCTCGGCGCGACGGGGGATTTATATTGTTATTGCTCCGCGTCCGGAATTATACGAGGGTTGAGGGACTAATGAAAGGGGAAATTTAATTCCTAATGATTCTCGTCTTAGTCCGTAACGAGGAAACTCGAAAAAGGGCTGCGACCCGCGCACTTTTTATGATTAATCGTTTTAAATGAACCGAAGATTATTCGATCGGATTGCCTTTGTTTGTTTACTGGTGTTTAGTGTGTTTGTTTTTATTGTGAACGAGGCGGAGTCAACGTGTTTGTGGAGTCAGAAGTTAACGACCAAATTGGATTACAAATTTATTCATGAAACATTTTCGATGCTGGTACACGGCGTCGGCAGTGAGCGGGCGAAGCATATGTAAATGTGTGATAAGCACGAAGGGGGCCGCCTCGCGCGGAGGCTGGCCTATGGCGACAGGCACCTCGTGCTGCCGCAACACGAAGCCTGCAACACGCCGAACGCTCGCCGCATTGATAAACATGCCGCCAGACAACTGCAGCCGTTACACCACACTACATTTATTGTCCATGTCCATACCATTATGCATAATTTGCAATCCGGTAACTAAGGATAGCCGTTGCGGCAACTCAATCTAAACTCAGAGCTAACATGGACGTAATAACTTATTGAAATATTAAACTCACACATCATTTCTAAACAGCGAACAGTAGTCCGGTGAGGAACAATGAGTTAAATAAAAATGAGCCGTCAGCCATTAGCAGAATGCGCTGTTACGCTAACTGCCGTAGCGTCCTCCCTTCCTCTCATTACGCCGGCGACTAATTGAGATAAATTATGAAGACGTGCAGCGAGCCGCGAGCTATCGCACCCAACTTACCTGCTAATTACATGCAGCGATTTCAATTACTCGAGTGCTCTAGCGTGTTTTTTGCTCAACAACAAACATGCTTGGTTTGTTTTTATTAAGTTTATCCGCTATTGAACATCGTCCAAGGCGATTAAATCACAATTAACACACGTAATAGCGTGTTGTAAAGATGTTATAGCATTATGGATGCAATTAGATTTTAGTGGTTTATAGGGTGTCGTAAAATTTAAAGAAACGAATGAAATAAATAAGTGTGGTGGTGTGTGTTGTGTTGCGTCATAGGTAGCGATGTATGCGGGCCACACACGTGGCGAGGGCGACTGGGCGTCGGGCGACAAAGAGCGCGGTGTGTGATAGTGGCGCGACCGCAACAGAGGCGGTGACCGCAGGCGCGGGCGCGGCGTGCAGGCTGCCTCGTCAGCATGCGGTCACCACACACTCATCCACTGTTTACGACACGTGCGGCTAACTTCCAGACCTATGAATGTTCTAGCACCCAATAGTACCTAATTATTATTCCATTTTCCTTTACCATCTAGAATTCTAGACCTACCTACTACAGATTCCATAAAAAAATATTGAATATCTTTCATACGCTATAATTGCTACAGAGGCAACCTGTTAGAATTCTGACGCACTTAGTATAACAAAGCACCTTTGAAACGAGTCGTCGAATGCAATATAGATCTATTGAATATTTCATTTGAAATATTGAACGTGTGGGAGCGCGAAGCATCGTTATTCGTTACATACGGTTGGTTACATCAACGCGATCTGCTCGAAGTGAAATAATGAATCAAATAAAACAATGTTGTTGATTTAAATCATAATAACGCTAAAGGTTGAGCTTTATAGGTAAGCTAACTTGGAAGTTTATAGTTCAGCTAAGTTATTGTAACCATACGGTATTTTAAGTGCTATCAAGATAAAGCGACACCGACCTAAGTTTGGAATACTGCCAACCCTAAAGTTGTCATAAACAGATTAATATTGCCACTTTGAAAGGAATAAAAAGTTATTATTTCGGCGTCAGATTACAAATATCGTTTATAAAGTATGATGAATATTAAATTGTGTTAACACAATGCAGCGACAGAGCCAGGTATTGTTATGAAGCAAGAGGGAGGGCAGACGGGGGCAGGCGCGATTCGATCAAGCTTGCATAAATCGATGCGATACGGCCGGATCGTGAACAAAGCCGCAAGCCCGCTCCGAGACGAGCAATACCCTACCTACCCACAGTACCGACGATACACACATCCACCGAGCAACGAGCGATCGTCACACAAACGATATTATGAAAAGAATTCCGATATACTTTTTGCTCTTTCACGAGTAGGTGGATTATTACCTTCTCAGACCAAGTCAGGTAGCTAAATATTGTTATTTTAGGAATTCAATAAACGAACCAAAGATGTTAGCTGTTCATATCAATTGAAGATTTTTATTTATTTTGTTGTTACCTTTGTAAGAATCGTCTTATTTATTTTGAGAGCTTCTTTATAAGATTTCCTCTGAACTAACATAGACTTCCAAGCGAAATACACGTTCCGTCCACGAGTGTTTTACCCGACTAAGTCTTGATTAATTCTGTTGGCAGATTATACATTCAAGTTAGAGACAGAGGCCCTGACTGCACGACACGACAGATAATCCGCGCGGAATAATGTGGATGCACCGACATAATCTATGTGTTATTCCCTATCAAGAGACGCACAGTGTAAGGGGATTAAATACAGTGCCTCAGCTCCGAGACATTAGCCGGGACTCAAGCAGCAACCGACTCAACAGAAGCCATGTATGGGATTACCCAAGGATCCGCTACCTTGCCAAATATTATAACAATGCTCTCAGAATCGAATTGGATAACATGTGGTGACGTCACGTACGATGTCAGGAGGATTTGTGTCGTTTGGGTTGTAAATTAAATGTTTATTTATGAAACCATAAAAAGCACTTAAATGTTCATTATTTTTAATGAGCTCTATTAGTTATCAAACAATAATTGCGTGCAGAGTAGTCATTTAAAACCGAAGCCCATTTCTTAGAAGCCGCACAATTTCATCGAAATGTCATGTATAACAAGGCTCCATGTTCCGTGGGCAATCTACCTGCGCCTGTAGCAAGGGGTACAAACCTTAGATCGATATCCATCGCGACTACCTAGTAACTGCTCTTTAACCTGTTCTTTATCTGATCGTTTCTTCAAAGTAGCTGGCTCAAGATATCCAACCTATAAGTAAATATTACTCTCAGTAATCGGAGGATAACTGCTCAAGTGCTCAAGAATAATTTTGCATTTATCCACAATGTAGTTCCGTATCAGTCTACACTATCTACGAGAAGAGTAATTTGTATAATTGCGAGAAACGTCTCTAGAATAAACAGAAAGATCACGCAGCCGTACACTGAAATGACTGCAAAGTAGAAAGCAGCATAAATAAATTACATTAAACATTCACTTTAGTAGCGCTAAGTTTTCTTTTTCAATAAACACAAGCCACCGTTACTTTGGATAGCCGACGGTGTATAAAATGTAAAAAAGTAAAAAGAGGACGACTACCGCGCAATCTGTTTCACTTTAGGGCGTCTTAATAATTACAAGTGGCCATTCTTTCCAATTAAGAAAAGTCTCGAGCTATAAATTGTGAGGGCTGTCGCGGGCGCGAAGCGAGCGAGCGCTGTTACAACGCGCGTAAACATGCCGCTAGGGCTACCACCCACCGACTTAAAAGGAAAATCTCCCATTTTTGTTTTAACGGTTTAATAAAGTAGTCGGTCCTCGCCTGTATTTATGTAAGTCATTTATACTCGCCGTTTCTACCTTAATTAAAGGAGCGCACCTTTAAAACGCAACGACCCCAGCATATCGGAGAACAAACGCAAATTTATTCTGACCGGAGTTTTTTTCGGTATCTATTAAATAAAGAAGTCGAGGAGAATGCTAAACAAGGTTGAGCGGCCCTCGCCCTGCGAGTTTTCCACTTGAAGTGGTGTGCGGGTGCGGGGTGCGGGGGTCGGCTGGGGTCGGGGTGGCACAGGGTGTGTTATTCAGAGTGGCTTAGATAAGGTAAGGAGGATGAAGAGGCGAGATGCGCGGCGTAATGAACCGGCTCCGAGCAGTTTTTGTGTGGTTCGGGCGCCCAAATTGAATATTAGGCGCGATTTGAGAGCGAATGAGCGGGCGGCAGAAATAAATCCGCGGTTATTATGTTACTCAAATGAGATTGTGGAAGGGCTCGCTCTGTTAGGCTTACAGTGGCTGCTCAATTTCGCGTCGGTGTAAATTGCTAGTCGTAAACTTTGTTATTCTGCGGGAATTTAAGCACCTTTCTAGAAATAATTTATGTATAAATGGATAATTATACGGTTAGACCGCTAGGTGATAATTGCCGGTACAAAAGGGTCACTGACACCTTTTATTAAGGTTGTAACGGTAAGTAATACCATAACATACAACCATGCTTCATCAATTTTAGATTTCGTACCAAAAACTTTTTATTTTATACCCTGACATGGTTTATCATAAAAATAAATAAAATAGAGCTTCAAAACAGAACGGCATCGAAATGAAAAGTTTCCCTACACTGTAATGTAAACATGGGCCCGATGTATCGGAAAATCAAATATACGGCGCGCGATGTTTGCAAATAAACAACGTGCCTGCAACTGTGTAGCACCTTCGTGATTCGCAATAAAAACATAGTGTGGACAAACGGGTGCGGCTCGGTCGAGTGTAACCTGACGCCCCCGCAGCCGCGGAGCCGCAGCCAAGACGCGCTCGGTTTATGTAAACTTTATTACGGAGTGCACTTCTCCCTCCCCTCCCTCCACGACTCCCTCGTTTCAAATTGTAAGGCGCGTCCGTGCATTACTCAGCTCGCCGCGTGTTTGCACAGATCGACGGTTCCGTGAGCGGACTGCCAACACAGCCGCGCCGTATCGGGGTCACACTGCAAGATAAACTCTTCACGTGCTGTCGTCGAGTTATAAACTCGCTCACCTCACCCAAGTTTTCCAACAAACTTGTTAAAGTATGCGGTACGAGCTGATGTGCGGTAATGTGATCGCTACGTGACTGATTATGTTTTCCCAGTCAAGTGGAATTAGTGTCTGGGGGAGGACGGCTACTGGTCGGGCAGATAAACTTTATGCCTAGATCATAAGTGGATTACTTTGTGCCTGTATCAATTCCATAAAATACCAAGTTATTAATTCGGGATGTGGTTAAAGGAGCGTTAATTGATGTAGAAAGAAGCATCATCCTACCGGAACAGGACATCCTTCTGGAGTCAGTCATCTGACAATAGACGGTACTAACGATCAGACATTTTCAAAGGCAAAAGTGAATAATTGTAGTCATTGTCATGAAGTAGGTTAGTGCAACAAAGACAGTGTTACAAGTAGGTGCGGCGTATCGATTCGCATGCATTTCTGGGCGCTCGTCGGCACATCTGTGCGGTGCGCCACTGTTCACCCCCCTCCCCCCACGGTAGCGCGATAGCCGACATTCGCAACACCTCGGGAACGACGCACTCGCGACCGAGCTCACTTCACTACAGGGTTGACAACTACCTACATTATTTTCAGTTTTCCTGTTCCAACAATCAATTTTCTCCAGGCCTAGTTTGAAAAGCTACAACGAATTTAACGCGACTGGAGTGCTGATAGTGCATAATAGGTTCAAGTTAGAACTAGCTAACGAACTAACTCAAAACAGATTACATCATAGGATTAATTAATGGCATTTATACGATCACGCTTGTAAATCCCAAATGAGTTTAAGTGTAGGCGAGGTACGCGTTTGGTTCGGACGTTCCCCCTTTAACAGTGACAGTACCAGGCCCCAAGTCCCTAAGGGGATTGGGGGCGAACCCCAATTTCGTGTGCTTTAGCTGCCTAAGTTAATAACGAATGCAAGGATGACGTGACTTGTTTTCCGAACTATGTTTGTTTAGAAACAGATGGTAAGTAAACATTTAAAAACAACACGTAAGTACTTCAACCATTGTTTATTGAACCTTTCATTTAATATTTACATAATGATATAAGCTAATCCACGCATTAATGTAGACATGATAAAAAAAGCTAACACGCTGAACAAATTTGAATTTAATTTTATATTACCACAGATAAAACGTGAACACATTATGGCGTGACGTGACATCCCTGAGCGGGGTGCGCCACTTGCACCACCCACTTGTTTCAGTCAGGGCCGTGTTATGAAATCAACGTGTTCGAGCGCAACACTACTCTCCGCGTTCACATTCCCAAATGGAAAAGGCACTACGTACATATACGTACCACCTACGTTATAGGTACGTGGTACGCTTGTTGGGGAATTTTTCAAAGCAAAATTGTGCCGTCGGAATTTTAACAACTCGGGCGAAATTGGAAAAAGTTATTCTATACTCACATGTCGCTCCTCTGCTGAACTGATACCTGCAACCAAGTAGGATAAGTTAGGTGGATTATATTACACGTTGAACACAGGAATTGTTATTTAACCGCAGTAATAATTGATTACGATTATGTTGTAATGATTAGAATGGTTCACTCACAGTACTGAGAGATTACGTGAAGCAGATTAGCAGTGGCATTCACGTGTACAGAGCCAACATCAATTCTGCGAAAGCCTAATTTCCCTAATTGTTGCGTGCGTCAGAACTATGCAGTTAAGACGGCATTCGGTTCAGGTAAGATGAGAATAGTGAGCTTGTTATTAGAGCTCAGAATCAGATCTCTAGATATACTAGGGATAAGATTTGCCGTGTCTATGCTTGACAAACAAATATGCAAGATCTGGATCTGGAAATAGCAGTATTACCGCCTACCACGAACCAGTCGTATGTTTGTTTTGCAATCTGAGTGGGAGGGGGACGTGTGAGTGTAATTGAGGTGGATCCGATGAGGAGCCGGGTAAAGTGGTCGATGAATATTGCAGGGCCTGTCGCCGGCTCGTCACGACACCCCCGCCGCGCGCCGGTCCTGACACCTTAATGCTGTTATACACTGTATCAGTTATAGCTACTGTTTACTTATTAAACGACTCACTAATGTAACGTTCCACGAATAATAAAATTCCCTACAATTTTGTTAGTGATAGAGAGTTATTTTTCTAAGAAAGATGAATTAATAGTAGACTAATAACTCCGACTGATTGATTTTTTAATTTCAATATCGATGGAATCGATACTTTCTTCTCATTCACGAATGACTGGTCGTGATTAACGGATCGGATTTCGTCAGATTATAGACTTTCTCTTTTGAATCCATCCATTGAACTACTAATCTAAATCACACAATAGTATATGGAAATAAAACCATATTATATTAAGTTCAGTTATCTATCAATCAAGGTCTAGCCACCTATTTAGTCAGCCAACAGCATTGACAATGGTCTGTCATATGTTGCTAACTCCGAGATAATTGGAAACAATATTACTACCGAAATTAGCTTCGCCTGTCAATCCCACAGAATATGCTATATGCTCGGCGTAATATGGTTACATAATGTGGATAGATTGTGCTATATGGAACAGTAGTACCTATGCATGCAAATTGAATACTAATAAATTATCGGTAGGTAATCAGAGTGGCACAATACAATAGGTAGGAATAGTAAATCACCGCCTGCTGTTTACCAGTAGTTAACCTTCTGTATAATTGTAGATCAGATCCGTTTTAAATTATGATAAGGAACTGGATACGTCAACCATTTTCTTAGAACATTTTGAACACTTACTACATAAAATAGGACATCACTGTAACGGCCTGCAACACCCCCATTGAGGGACGATCGTGAAAATGTGGGACTAGGCGAAGCTGAGGCACACATACGTGAGTCCATCAATGCCTGGTTTTTCTCAAATAATGCGCGGATATTCAAACTAGGTAAGTAAATTATAAATTCCAGAATCAATGATGAACAACGACTCTCTTCTTTACTTTAAACAGCTCTGTTTGCAAGCCAAATTTAAATAAGCGCTTTGTTAAAATTACCCTGTTACCTCCTTGGTTGCCATGTGGTGAAGTAAAAAGTTCGTTCCGTTTTTAAATAACAAGAGGGATATGGATTTTCATACAAACATTGACGGCCGGTACAAAATTTTCGAACTATCTCGATGAACGAAGGTTGTCAAAATAATGCTCGAATTTCCAAGTATGTTTGAGAAATAAACATTTGTCATTTTATTAGTCGGTAAGTTCACCATTGAGCCATATCAACAGTCTAATTTAATTTTTACATTGATGCTCAGATGCGACAAGTAATGAACCTTCATTACTTCTCCATCTCAATTTGGGTGACTGGTGCCAGTCCAGGCCAATCATCAGATAAGCACTATGTCTAGTGCCTGTCGCACCCCCCTGGCGGAATTAGCCCGGCTCTCGTCAGCACGTATCAATCGTGACTATTCACGGAGCGATAGTGGCGGAGTTAACGACACCGCCATTGTGCCCGAAATAGACGCGTTCACGGTAACGGGAGAACTTCCAGTCTATGTTTAAGTTGAAGTTACAAGTTAGTTACTAGACAATGTTATTGAACTTATTTTAGT
Source organism: Lithophane socia (assembly GCA_947522985.1). NCBI lineage: Eukaryota > Metazoa > Arthropoda > Insecta > Lepidoptera > Noctuidae > Lithophane > Lithophane socia. The sequence continues at coordinate 9,569,090 of OX383267.1, forward strand.
GCGTGTTCATGTATTCAATGTGTGGTCCTACGTTTACCAAATATGCATTAAATTTTGACTTGGTAAATTATTTTACGTAAGTAAACTTATTTTATAAGCCTATAGGTATGAGTCATATCTGTCAATAGTTCTAATCGTTTTTTATTTTATAAATTAATTGATTGAGTTCACTCTGAAAGTTTTCTTTTAAATGAATGTGCTTAACAGCAGGGACTTGAAACGTTACGTAATAGCGTTTTAAATAGTTCCAGTAACCATTTACGAACTAATTTCTTGGCAATACTACGAAAATATATCGGAACGATATCTTCAACTATTAATTTAGTTACGATCCAGGGAACAGTAGATACTATTGTTACTGAAACTATAGGTAATTAAGTATTTAACGTTTCAAGTCCCTGCTTAGCAGATCAAACAACTGTTAAAGTAAAACTGTTGCTTGTACTTTATACTAGTTCATATCATACCCCTAATAATGCAGTAGGTACCTCCCATCACCATCAGAATACGTTGCTATAGTTTAATCAAAACATCAAATCTGTTGTAGATTACGTAGGTTACCATAGTTACTGCGTATTGCATACATCAAAAGCATTATCTCCGCTGCCTGATTCGTCTCAAGTTTGTGAGCAATTGCAACCAATCCTATTGCTATTCACGTGCGCTACATGTTATATGTACGTACATATTGCCAGACGCCGTATTAGCCCTGCATGTATTGCCACAATTAATTTAAACGCAATACCCTCAATTATTGGCCGGCTATTCCTCTACATTGCCCGGTTGCGCATGAACGCTTCGTGCACATCGATTCAAAACAATGCAATCACGTCATAACAGACAAATTAGAGGTTTTATACATGTTTTTGAGCTACTTAATATTCATAGAGATACATTATTATCGCTCTGACACATGGCAAACGACTAGGGCGGGTATTATTTACTCTAATGCAACGCGTAGATGTAATTTGGTTAGAGCGCGACTTACGTGTAGGTCCGCGACCGCACACACTCAAGTCAGCCGCAAAATTACGTTACTAATTGACTAAAACACGCGACGCTCACACCAGCAAGGAATAATTAATTGAGCTCTGGCAAGGTGCGGGCGGGGTGGGGGCGGGGGGGCCATCTGCGCGGTAACTCTTACATCAGTACACCGATAATGGCACAAATTAGCCGGGGAAGTGGCAGGCGGCGCTCGGGGGTGGCAGGGGGCGCTAAGCCGGAACATCCCGGAGCGCAGATTACCGCTTGCTTTTGTAATTAACCGGAGCGACGGGCGGCTTCCAAATCCATTTCTGTGTTACATTTTCATTTGTGGCGCGCTCGTCCCCGCCGCGCCGGGATTACTCGCGCTACCGTGAAAACTGGAAACACTCCCCGTTGTTTGATATGAATAATATTCAGCTTGCCCTCGAATTATAAAGTGCCTATTAGTTTGATGGATATAGCAGACTAAGAGGAAAAACGTTTTCCACCAATCTGTTCCACATCTCTGTTTACATATTCTGTCCAAACACGCGCATAGATACGTACCTACCAGTTCGGAGAATTGACTTATTCATACTCTCAAAGTAATATCGGGCGAGCCGTAGCCGTCAGCGATCCGAAAACACGCAAACAGTGAGTTCAAAAAGCCACTCGAAGATTGTAAATATTGAAACAGAAGTGGGATCGGAGACGTCTGCCGCGGAGGGCGGCGGGGCGACAGCCGCGGGGGACGGGGGCACTAATAGTCTCCAGAGAGAGGGCACACAGCAAACAAGGCGAATACACAAATACGTGACAACCTCTTAAAATATTCATCTTTGTATCGAACCGTTAGTTATACAGTAGGTTAGTCAGGAATCCTTTTTCTTTTGGACTTTCTGCGAAAGTTAAGTTTATATGCGTGTCGCTGTCGACTCACAAAATAAGTTTATTATAGATCGCATCAAATCTACTCACCATTTCCTTTATCATCTGGTCGATGCAAGTCTGGAGGTTTGGCGAGTACTGACAAAGGGTGGTGTGGCACGCCGAGCCCCAGCAGGCCGGCAGGGGGCAGAGCACCCTGGCCTAGGAGCGGAAGAGGAGGCGCACCATGTGCGGGCAGGTGGGCCGCGTGCATCTGCTGCAGTAGCCGCGGCAGGTCTGGCCTTTGTTGCTGCAACAATAAGAAACACAAACATTACAACTAGTTTCCACACAAATCAATTCTAACACCGAAGTACCCCAAGCCCCCAAATCGTTTAAAGCAGCTAAACATTCACAAATGGCGAATAGACCAAATTAAAGCAAAGCCAAATGGTCCATCCTGGGCCGAAGGTTAAAAACCGCAACTACGGAAGGACACTAATTAAAATCCACAACGCTTAAACAGAATCAACCCCCTCTGCTTTGTGTCTAAATAAAACGAAATCTCAGGCAACAGCACAATCAAATTAAAGTGTATTGTTTTTTAAAACGAGTAATGTATTTTAGTTCAGCGCCAACATTCAAAGTGGATTGATGTGTCACCGCAGAGCTCCGTGCATTTTTAAACCGAAGCCAAGCCAAATTAAAAAGTCCTCCACGGGACCCCTCCGTTCCGCGATATTTTAAATTTTAAATGAGAGCTTCGCCGGCGGCGGCGACTGAGCGAAATTGATTACTCCTTCTACATTATTCCCCTTTTTCCACTTTTCCTGTTTTCCCGCACTTTCCGTTCCTATCTCGTTCGTTTAACCTTATTATTCCTATACCCTGTGGATCGGTTCACTTCTCCAGCCAAGCGCATCGCTATGTTTTAATAGCTTATCGCTATGCCCATTTCCGTTACTTTCCTCTTATTTTTACATGCATTTATGTGCGTACAACTGCGTCCATCATGGCGTCTTTCGTTTCGTTGGCCGCTCCCGTTACCGCTATCGCCTCCGCGAAGCTGCCCGCTGTTCGCTTGTGGCTCGTACAATACACCCAAGCTTTTTCCGCTCGGACGGGCAGGTTCTTTTTTTAACCGCCGAAAATTAATTGGATTTTCGCCGAGGGTGGAACATATTTTTTATTGGCCGCTCACGGCTGTGATTTATTGTGTGTCAAAAGGTGGCGAGCGCCACTTAGTTGGGAGTGTTTTTTACAAAAGGGGATTTTTTTAATTCAAATTATGTATTTCCATTTGCGCATTTACACGTCTTATGCTCGAATGATATTAAATAGTTTTTGTCTAGCATGTTTTTGAAATATGTTTTTGCTGTTTTGTTTAAATTAAAAAAAACAGCGATCAAGTGTGATTCGAAATTGATGATTAATTGCTTGGCGCCATGATATTACTTCTGGCAGTTCCGGTTTATTAAACAGATAAAAATAATTTTTCTCAAACAAGCTTGGGTATTCGCGCACTATTTTGACAACCTTCTTCGAGATAAATGCTGTACTGGTCGAAACATGCGAGCGCCTGGTCGGCAATGTTTGTATGAAAAACCATTATGTTGTGTTTAGCGGCCGAATAAATTACTAAGTAGGTAGGTCTGTCGTGTTATTTAAAAACAACCGACTTCCAAAAAAACACTACAAAGTGAAAAATAACTTAGTCGGTTTTGTAGTGTTTTTTTCGAAGTCGGTTGTGTGCCTCGGCTTCGCCTCGGTCGACATTTCCACGATCATCCATAAGTGCCTCTGTTGCAAGCCGCAACAGTAATATACCTTGCAGATTGTTAGTATCACAAAAAAATCTAGAGAGACGAGACCCAAAACGGAGCATTTATTATGTAGGTGTCTTCCCATGCAGATCTCTAAGAAATATATAAAAGTGTGGTTCTACATAAATGTACACATGGTGACCTGAAAAGCGGCATGTCCCCGAGCGTTAGACTTCGTGGTGAACCCTCATCCGTCCTGACAAACGACGTACCTATCCTCTCCCACAAACTAATAAAAACTTTTAGAATCTATCATTCATTAATGCGAGTTCCACCGCGACGTTTCTCTCCGCATTTTGTGCAGAAATAATTAATTGCTTACTATTCTATTAGAAAAACCTTTAGCTGGAACTAATGATTGCGTTTATGTTGTGCAGTATGTAGTTGATTATTTATTAACTACGCCTTATAAAAAGATATCATTATTAATTTTGTACAAAGTAGGTATTTCCTAATAAAAAGTGGAGATAAATTAGCAATTCGTGAGGAAAATAAATAAATAAAGTTTTAGTGCGTTTGTGTCGTTGGTTGTATGTATATTTTTATGTGGCGCGAGTTTTAATTACGTATTCGTCCCTCGCTAGTCGGAGACATACCTGTACAAACATTTCGCTCGAGCTAACTGTTCCCTCGTTACGGTGCGGCGGCGTGATCCCGCAGCTATCGCTATCGAGAGCCTCACCCTCACCCAGCGCCGCGCCCGACGCGCCCGCTACCCCCACAGGCACCCACCCGCCTGTTATGAATGACAATAACGTGGCGTGATACCTCACCAACATTTTTTTTCCATATTTAGACGTGATTAAATAGCGTCGATACGCTCTCCCCGGGATTAAAACTCGTTCCCCTAACGACTTTTCCATCCGTTTACTTATCTCTGAACGAAGTTTGGTGTTTATATTATCGACCGAATTTAAGTTTGATTAAGTTTCCCCTTCTACAAGGGGAGATGACAGATTTTTATAATGAATTTTGAGGCTCAAAAGTAATATATTTAGAACGACAACGCGATAAGTGATGTGGATAATTCCCTCAACAAAACGAAGGAGGCACGCGACTAATGATTCAGTAATAAATCCTAACAAAAACCAGTAACCTCAAATTCCTTTAGATAAAGTGGTAAATAGACTATTGTTCTGTATTTTCCCATGAAAAAGTGATGAGAAAGATTTTTATGTTTAGCTCAAAGTGCAATTTTAAAGCTGTATTAAGTATAAAGATTTGTGTCAGCTCAGTTGAAGAAAAAATTGTCTGGGTGGATAAGGAAAGATAAAAACATACAAAAGGTTGTGTTTTCTGTATCTGTGCTATATCAGCGTGTTCATACGAGGTCTATGTAATTTCGCGTATGTCGGTACGTGTGTAGCGAGCAGCAACAGACGTGAGCTGTCTCCAAAGCTTTTGTCATGAGAAAAATGCTCCGACGCGTTCGGGTTTTCACGGCACATTTACCACCGTCTATGCTCCGGGGATTATTCTTCATTTATAAATGGATAGCGCACGCCAACCGCACAGATTTCCACGCATAAATATTTCACCAGGTTTAATAAGTATTATTTTTTTGGTCAAGCACATTTTTTTTTTTTGCTTTTGCACAGCTTATTGTGCTAAACAAATTGAACACTAGACAGATAGTGTTGAACTTTTGGATCAATACGATTTCTAGAACGTGACAATCTTCAGTCACGATTTCAATCACTGGACTTAATTTTTCTGAAATAACTTTTATTTTTTGTAAAGTAGGTTCTTGGTCTCTTCGTGTTTAGTTCAAAACCTACCTAGTCCAATTTAAATGGCGATTTTATCCGGGTTTCTCTTTGGGATTGTTATTTATTCTTTACCTACAATACCTACTATAAATTGCTTTCAACATCCTTTATTCGATGTCCCCACTTCACTTTTATTTCGTGTGCGGTGTGATTTAAGATACGACTAGTTTAGGTGTTCACTGGCAATATTTCTCAGCGCGCTAAAAGGTAGGTATTTTCTGGAAAAAAATAAAAAACATATTTTAGATTTTTATGACGCATCTAGTCGTACTAGTGTTAAGAAATGAGATCAACAGCATATTATAAACACATTAGTTTAATATGGTTAGCAATTAATAAGTAGCATGAACATTTAAAAATAATTACTGTTTACACAATTATGGGCTTAAAAGGTAATCAGCACATAAGTGGACGTTAACCTACAATTAGTACGTAGTAATGGGACTCATCAGATGAGAAAATTCCACAAGAGACTTGGTCATATAGCTAGGATCCCTGATGAACCGGTGCAACGAACTATGTCGGATGAATATACCCTAAAATCCTGGCCGTCAGGTGTAGAGCAGGGTAATGGGTAGCGTTGTATGACGTTGATCTCGTTTAGAAGGTACCTATATGTAAGCCATTTCATTTTTTTTTATATTAATAAATATCAGACGCGATAAAATGTTTCAGCACAAACAAGAAATAACTGCAAGAAGTTATAAGAAAGTTCCTGTCAATTTTACGGAAGTGAAAATAAATTATGTAGGTATTGATGTCATGCTTATTATCTATTTACTTTTTGTTTACAAAAGGTTGAACTAAAAGTTTAAAAGGACTAGAGATTACAAACTTACAAACTATTTGAAATTACAAAATGAAATTACAAACTATTTGAAAGCTGCATTTTCTTTCGAAGCAAAAACATTTTTCAAAGAAAATCAAACAATATTCTATTAATATTTAATAGTAAGGTACGCCAGCCCTGCCAGTTGTTAAATAATTAAGAGTCAGTTAGTTCGTGGTGTGAGACGCATTAAGGCTGTTACAGCCGATGCCAGCCTCCAGCCACCACTGACAAGAACAGATTATAAACTGTAATGGTATCGCATAATTAAATGAACCCCTGTGCTCGTGTGAAACTGTCTTATATTCTGCACCCTAATTGCGTAATACCCGATCAATCAGAATTGGAATTTAGCGTATTTGTTCGGTAAGCAAACCACTGACCCTAATGCATTCAACGGGTTTCGGTAATATGCAATTAAATTCTCTGCACCAGTACTAAAATTAGCTTTAATTTATTCATATTCCTGACTGCAAAGTTTTAAACATTAAACCAGGAAATGGTAAGCATGACACGCATGACTGGAACAGAAGGAACTTTACTCTTATAATGTTAATGCTTCGAGACGAATTTTACGACCAATAAAACAATACAAATTCAAAGCTGTAACCACATTCTAATCTTCCAATGGTGGCCATTAACTGCCATTGTGATGAACGTGTCATGAAAAATAAAGAGGAATATGCCACATCTATGTATTGGCAGTGGAACAGCGCAACAAAATGTACGTCACTTTACACATTGGAACATTAAAAGCTCGTAAATTTGCGACATACTAACATTTCTCATGCTAAGTGCCTATGTAAGGACACGAGCATGACATCGACACGGAATACATATTTATAAATTTCGTTAGACAATGCCTCTTTAGGCGCAATGACTTCTTAATACTTCGGGCTTGTAATTAGCTGTAATGCTATAAGTATAGTAGGAGCTGTCGTACTACACTCGTACGTTATAAAAGGGGTAGTTTATCGCGAGCGCGACTGGTGTGGAGGGGCAGGGAAGGGACTCACGCACCATTAGGCAGGAAGCCTCGAGGCGGATCGACATGCGACGCCGACACGTGTTACACTTTCAACATAATTGGTTCTAATCACATATATTATACCCAAACACATGTTATGTTCACATTAAGGATATAAACCATCGAAATTATGCGGAAAAACAGCAATCTTTCCAAATACCATGTTCAAATATTAAGCTACATGTTTGACATGCGAATTGAATAAAGTTACGTAAACTGACACTAATGAACAACGTCTACTCTGAGGCTATATTTCTACAACATGTAACTTTGAATAACTTCGTGTTCTCAAAGAAGAGAAAGATAATAATAAGAAAAACTCGTAACACTCGCGGGCCGGATGAGTCGTAAAACTGATTACATAATTTCATTGGAAGCGACGACAGAACGGGCCCTAACTCACTTTTCCGCGTTGAAAAACAAGGAGCTTCGTCTAAGCGACAGGGGAAAAGTTAATGCGACTCGCCGGGAGGACGCGTCGTGCGACTCACAAGAAACGTCGAGGGCCTGCAATGCAATATTTATCACCCGCCCGCGAACGTGCCTGGGAAAAAATGACAAATTCATGTTTCCCCGACGCCCGACCCCAGCGCGCTTCTCGCCCCGATTTATTCTCCTCGTAATTTTTATCAGAGGGCGCGAGACCCAGCGTAAACTAGATAGAAATGTTTTCACGACTCGCTTGTTTATAAAGCCATCGACGGGGAAACAGATACGCTCTATTTGCACGGCTCCAGCGCTCGTGTTTGCACATCTATCTCGAGAGATAATGTTGCATAAATGTTGTACGCATAATAAACTTAGTTTATTTCGCATACTTGCGCAGATTCGGCTTTTCAATCACGGCCTCGGCGGAGTCGATCGTAAATATAAGAATGAGATTTAGTATTGGATTCGAAACGCGTATCTATGACACGAGGTCGCACGTCCCAATCGATCTGCACAAGTTACGTGAATATTGTTTCAATGTGAACGTTCGTGTCATGTATAGGTGAGCTTGAGAGGGAGTTTTCGTATCTGTAAGCTATTACCTCTGCGGAGGTCGGGCGCCACCCCTCGGGCGCTGGCGTGGAATAAAATCAGAACGAGAAATGATTTACCCGCCGATAACGCACCGACGACGCTCCGCCGTCTCCCGGTTATTGACGACGAGTTCACGCACATTGCTCAAACACAATGCTGAATCGTTTCGCCACCTTATCTATCATACTCGAATTCTATTACACAACAAAACTCTTCGTATTGTTATTTGTTTGTTATACCTACGTAGGTTGGACTTATTTATTTTATACTTCATTTAATCAATGGGTGTACCTTTAAGTATACCATCTATTGTTAGTCCGCCAAGAACACGATAAAAAACAAAACATTCAGTAGCATCAAAACATGCAATCCGTTTAAATTAATTGACGAAAGAGAAATGTAGCGTTTAACAACAGTAAGTAAGTGATTTTAATAGGCAAGCAAACAGTCCCCTATTTGCGAAGTGGGGAAATACTTCACGTTCACAAATCGGCGCTCTCGCGTACGCTCGCAAATCAGACGGAGGCTGGGCGGCCAGTCTCTGGGGAGAGCCCCTTTGATCCCTAGCTGACCCGAAAATAAAAAAGGTACGTAATAAAAAAGACCCGACATACGGAAGGTGGCGCCGCTTTTTTATTTAAATTAGAGTGTTTTATGAGGGGAGGGCGATATTGCGTTTTGCCAGTGTCTCGAAGGCTGTTCAGTAAGCTGTACTCGTACATGTAGGTAAATCTTCACGGTCCGGGGGCGACGAACCTTCCGCAAATACTTGGGACTCTTTAGGGTATTTTCTTCTATCCGGTGGCTGTTTTCCGATCGTAGACACCAGACGGAGGGTCTTACGGCACGGAGTAATAATTTACAAGAAAAGTTATACAATGAAAAAAAACTTATTACGACAAACAATACTATACGTATTATAATATGTCACACGCTAATACGAGACTAATTCATTAATTGGAGCCGTCACACACGCCATCAAAGATGCTCAACTAGTAAACAAAATAGTTGGTGGGTAGCCAGACGTTATGATCTCAGGTACCTATTAATGTAGAGAATTTTTGCCGTATCTCAGTTTACGTAGTATTGGACTGAGCGTCGCTTGGTGTGGGTGTGGTGCAAGCCGCGCTACACAGCGGGCACGCCGTTTGATCGAGTTGGCGCTGCGCCAGCGCGTTCCATCCGCAACACTCTATCGGCCGCAGACGGACGAGGGACGACTGACTTCCACCACTTTATTTTCGCCCTCATTATCTTTAAAGTGATTTATTTTAGTCGCGATACATCTATTTACGGTTTTCGAACGCCAAACGTTAACACACCGGAGAATAGGTCACACTAACGACTTGGCACCCGGCTGCGAATGAACCTATTGAAATAGTAGACGGCAATGAAGCCCTCACGACACTTACTATAGCTAAAAAATACAATTAGAGTGTTGTGAAATTAGTTAGAGCCGTAATTTGAGGACAGACACTAATTCATAACGCGAGAGGTGTTGTTAACACCGCGTATGCAAATTGAAGTAAGAGCTAATAATATGTAGTTGTCATTACGCCTGGACACTGTCGGTAGCAATATTCTACGTGTCTCGCCCACGCCAATGACAAATGGCCGCTTGAAAATTATACAAACACGCTAATTCGCCACAGACGTCGCGGGCGTCGGTTTAATAAAATAATTTTCTATATAATGGTAGTAGTTTGTAGCAATTTCATCAATACCTCGGAGTTGGAGCGCCGCCAAGTCTTCTTGCGCGGCTTAGATCGTTTAATTAACGACCGTCGAACTTTCGACCTGTTGAAAGCCGTGCTTTTGGAGAATCAACTTACTTTACACGTAAGTACCGCTTGTTCCGAACGAGAATTTTAGTTGAGCTTCTGAACAATAACATTTTACCCACGCCTGCGAGTTAGTCGGCAACGATAATTGGAATATTAACGTTTGTTGTTTCAATAAAGCATGTTTTAGAGAGGTGGATAGCTTCTGTGAAAAACGATTATGTTTGCAGGTGAGTCATCTGATGAGAAGCGTGTAAAATATTACATTTTAACCGAAAGGTGTGATTTATGCACGGCTATTATAATAACATCGACCTTCCCACCGTTTAGTGTGCGTGCAACAAGCGAATAACTAAGCAATGACAGCTCGGAGTCGCGAATGTTTGGACAGATGCCACACTCACACTGGCCGCGCTGGCACACGGGGAGCCGGCAGCTAAACATTCCACGCCACATTTACAACAGCCCACTGCTGTACAAACAAGACACGTGTTGTTCAAATCGGTCTCGCGTGAAATATTACCGACGCTGAAGAAATTCATTTCGTTACTCGGAATTTTAAACATGACCTACGTGATTTCGGTGAATTCAGCGATTATGTAGTAGGTATTTATTAAAACCCCGGTAGTTAGCTCAGCGTGTTTGGGAAATTGTGATTATGGTTACATCTTGTACAACATTTATGATGTACAAGATGTTTTGTGCCATGCGAGATCTTGTATAAGGTTAGGTATTCTGTCATTCATATTATTACATATCGTCAAACTCGTTAACCACTTGCTTAACAAAAATTCAGCACAAATATGCAGGCGATCAAAGTGTAATAAGTAAATACATGCCCCGTTGAAGTAATGCGGTGAACCCACTCAATTTCAAGCAAGCTCTTATGTTAAGTGTTAAGATGAACCATTAGTGATGTGCCCCACATGTTGTTAGTACTGTTAACAATATGCGAGCAGGCAATGAGTACTCACCCCAATAATGGCATTAAGTTCTGTCATAGTGACCTGTTTCGCGCGCTCCACTGCCGACGCCACCTGCTGCTGATGCTCCTGCGACAGGAACGGCAGGATCTGGGCTATTATCGCGTTCAACCTTTTCGCTATCTCCGTCTGAAATACAACACACTTATTTAGTAAAGTCATCTCAATAATTAATGTTAAACAATCGTCTATAAACACGACATAAGGTCATCGTGACGAAATTACAATATCATCACGAACGAACACCGATATCACACACTTTATGAATAATTAATATTGTTTAATATTCACCAATCTACTTTTCTGAATAAAATCAACATTAACATTAATATAAAGCTGGCTATAAATGAAACAACGGCCCGCTAGCTGGTGATCGCTGCTTACATACAAATTCACAACCAAAAATGTTTCCACATTCCGAAGCAGATTATATTCAATAATAACATTTATAATTAGTTGATAAGCTGAGCGAGAAGCAACAAATAAAATTAACACGATAAACAATAATACAGCGGGCAGGCGCGGCACGGCGCGGGTCTGCGCGGTATGAGATGATAAATCGCCGCGTTACCGAGCCCGCAGTATTTATTGGCTTTGTTCGTATTTTCCGTTTAAATGCACATTAATTTTATTCGCAGATTCACAGTGAATCGACGACGAATTAACATAATTGAGTGTATTATTATATCGGTCCTTGTCGGCTCGTGTAAACAATGAAGTTGTTTCGGCGGTTTATTTTTATTTTGTCATCATTGGTCAACCGTAGAGTTGTTAAGTGAATTTAACATGATAATGTTGATTGTTAGGAATAACAATAGGAGTGAAAAAGCTGTCATACACCGCTGTGGCAGTTAATTAGTAAGATGATCTACAGCATAATTAAATGTAGATGTAATCATTGACATTTAGAACGCGCATGAAATCATGCCGCGCGTATTATGTCTGCCGGAGTGTTAAATTACGATATTGTCTGAACACGACGGATGCTCCATTACCCGCACAAAGCTGCCCACACAGCTAAACCGAATACTCATTCCATAATTGCATGGCTACATACATTTCTGAGTTTCAGGACACTTGCCAACTTTCTTATTATCTTTTAAAACAACATATTTAATTTTATAAACTGTAAAGTTTGTTTTTCTAGAACGATGATGAGTTCATTACTCAGCATTTGTCTACACTGATTTTCTTTAGCTTGTTGACGAGTTTTTATGTCTCATTGTAATTAATATTATATCTAACTAGCGACCCGCTCCTGCTTCGCAAGGTTTTTTACGACTTCACAAAACATCGAGATTTCTTAGTTATATACAACTTTAATTATTAACGTATTAATACACATAAACCTTCCAGAATAAATTCTCTAAACCAGTGTTTATCAACCTGTGGGTCGCGAAGTTTGGGCCCCCCCAAGGGGTCGCGAAGCCTTACTCAGGGGGTCGTCGTGGACAAAGAAAAAGGTAGTGTTACTAAGTCCTACACTTCACACTAAAAATACAATTTCAGTCAGAAGGATGACCCTAGAGCCTAGGGGGTCGCTAGAATTTATTTACTTCTAAAGGGGTCGCGTATTCAAAAAGATTGAAAAACACTGCTCTAAACGATGGTGAAAATCTCATCAAAATCTGTTCACTGTTGCGTGGTTTAGAAGAACAACGCGGACATACAGACAAACACAAAAAGCGACTTTAGTTTATAATATGTATAGATATAGATAGATTAAGAATGCTCTGCAATTAGAGATCGAGCATAGCGATTAACATAATATTTCAATGTAAGATTACTAATTCAAGATTATAACAAGAAGGCGTGTTCCCGCAATTAACCGCAACAAGTCATGCGATGTTTTTTACGATGCCTAGAAACTACTATTATTGTAAGATACCTACTTATAATACGTAGATACATGATAATCAGTGGATTGCACTAAAACAGTGTTGTTTACTTGCCGCAGGGCTGCCCTCGTCCAACAAGCTTTTGTTCGGGACCTTGCGTGGGATTCGCGGCGACACTTCGTTATCTATTTCCCAACATTGTACCGAGATGAAAAATGCTTTTGCTTTATATGGTTAAAGAATCTTTATTTACTCAAAAGAAATTTACTACAAACACTTAATGAGAAATATTTTAACTATATAATAATGATGACATTCGTGAGCAGAGCTAGTATGGCATGCACCAATGTTAAAAGAAGACAACAACAATCAACGTACACAAACAAAACATTGAAGGTGGCAGCAAAAGATTCAAGCGAAACAAAAATCAGTTTTTGTGGGTAAATTAAAAACGTAACCAGGGCCGGACTTAAATTTTGTCAATAACAAAAGATTTTAACAGATTTTTAAATGTTTGTAAATTTTTAGAGGTCTTTATTTCTCGTGGTAGTTTGTTGAACATCTGTGCTCCTTCGTATGTAATATTTTTCTTTCCGTAATTTGTACGTGTTCTCGCGAGACAGATATCATTTGCGCTACGGAGAGGCCTTAACCCTGCTTCGGTGTTAGTTTTAAAAATTAGCTCCGAGTGTAGTTTTTTTTCTTTAATTTTTTTTATTAAGATGCATGTTTTATAGTAGTATATTTGTTTTATATTCATTAATTTAGTTTCGGAGTAAATTTCATTTGTTGGTGTGAGAAAGTCATAATGAAATAAGATTTTTATTAGCTTATTTTGTATTCTTTGGATGCAGTCTAAGTTAGTTTTGGCTGCGCTTCCCCATATTTCTATCAAATAATCTAGATGTGATCTGACGAGCGAGTGATATATATTCAGTCTAACATGTCGCGGTAAACATCGAACGACACCGTAAAGACGCCCTGATAATGACGATAACGTAGATCTTATTTTATTTATATGCGACTTCCATGTTAATCCGTTGTCCAAAATTAGGCCTAAGTATTTCTCTTCGATCGATTCCTTTAATTGAATACTATCAATATAAAGGTTGGGGTAACTTTGTAATGGTTTGTTTTTTGCCTTAAATATGATATAGCTCGTCTTTGATATGTTGATTGTGAGTAAATTATACTGGAACCAATCGTGTAATTTATCTAAATCGTTTTGTGCCTTTTCCATCATTTCGTTTATTGAGGAACCATAGTAAAATATACATGTGTCATCAGCGTATAGACTAATTTCGCCATTCAAGGACACCTGACATATGTCATTAACATAAATTAAAAATAGCAGGGGCCCAATAATTGAGCCTTGTGGTATACCGCATGTAATAGGCTCGGCAGTGCTTTGATATTTACCTATTTTTACGACTTGAAAGCGGTTCGTAAGATATGATTCCAAAATTTTGAACGCATTGTCGGTGATTCCAATATGTTTCAACTTTTTTAGAAGGAGGGAATGACTCACGGTGTCGAAGGCTTTTTTGAGGTCTATAAATATTCCAAGGCCTAGTTGCTTTCCATCAATATGCATTTTGATTTTGGTAATAAGATCTACAGTGGCGGATAAAGTGCTTGATTTCGGGCGAAAGCCGTATTGCCGTTTAAAAAGGAAGTTTATTTTGTTTAAGTAGCTATTCACTCGATTATAGACAATTCGCTCAAAAACCTTAGAAATTACGGGTAACACGGATACAGGCCTGTAATTACTAGGGTCTGTCTTCGTTCCTGATTTATATATAGGAGTGACTTTTGCTATTTTAAGTTCGTCTGGAAAGTGGCCTGCGCATAGACAGTCATTTATAATCTTTGTCAAGCCTGGAATAAGAAATTGTTTTATACATTTAACTACTTTTGTACTGATTTTGTCTATACCTGTACTGCAATTTGAGTCTAGAGCATTTATTATTTTAGCGACTTCTTCCTCAGTGCATGGTGTTAAGCTATCTAGTTGGATTTCTCCATCAGTCTTGCTTTTTAGGTTAAAATGACTGGTATGATATTTTGAGGGAATTTGCATTGCCAATTGGGGACCTATTGTGGCAAAAAAATTGTTAAACTGTTTGCATATTTCCTCACCTTCAGTAACTAAACCTGCGACCGTCATTAGTTTTGGAGGACTAGGGTCTGGTTTAACTGTATTTTTGCATAAGGTATTAATTAGTTTCCACATATGTTTGGGGTCGTTATTTAGCTTTTTAAATGCATGAAAATAGTAGTTTTTTTTTGTTTTAGCAATTAATGCAATAGTTTCATTTCTGTGTTTTTTAAAAGAGGTTTTTAGAACTATATTTTTCGGATTCTTTTTTAATTCTCTCCAGTATTTATTTCTTGTGTTTATTTTAGTTATTATAGTTTTATGAATCCAGTCGTCCTGCGGTAAATTTTGAATTTTGATTTTTTGTGTCGTATTTGCCTTTATTAACGTTTTGATAGTTTGTTCTATCATGTTATAATCGTAGCTTTCTTTTGCAAAGGAGTCTTTAGCAAGGTGGTAAAGTTTGTCGTAGTTAATGCTATCAAATTGTAATCTGGCTGGTGGTTCGGGCTTGCAGTTTTTTAACGCTAGGATAATTTGTTGATGATCAGAGATCGCCGAATCCATTAGTGCCACGTTAAAAGTTTTGTCTTTTAGGTTTGTTATAATATGATCCAAAATACTGTTTGTAGTGGCTGTTGTTCGAGTAGAATATTTGATGTCTATCTTGTTCATGATGTAATATCCGCTTTCTTGTATTATTTCTTTATATCTTTCAGTGTATTTATCGTTTATTAATAGGTTTATGTTGAAGTCACCAAATATAAGTGCCCGACTTCTCTGTTGCAGTTGAATTTCAAAATCATCTAGAAAATGTGTTGTATTTGTGTCTCCAGGTTTATAAACTAAACCAATTTCCATATTATACTTTTCTGTATGTATCCATAGAAAGTTATTTCCGTTAATGTATGTTTCCTGACTCAAGTAATGTTTGATGTTGTTGTGAATATATATTGACACTCCTCCGCCTCTTCTGTTTGTTCTTATATTGTAATAGTGTGAATAGTTAGGAATTTTCATATTAGTTGCTTCTTCTTCAGATTTAATCCAGGTTTCCGTCAAAAGCACGGCATGTATTTGGACACTGAATGATTTTAAGACGCATTTTAGCTCATCCAATTTGTCAGGCTTTACAATACTTCTAATGTTACAATAGAAGAAATTAAAGGAACATCTTTCCGTCTCCAGATCATCATAATGCTGTAATATTTGGTATGTAATTTTATCTTTGCTCTTAGTATTAATGGATTGTGTTGGATCTCTTAGTTTTTTGTAACTGTAACTATTTTCGGAACGCCTTTAATGCATTTTATTTTAAGATTATCTTCTCCAAGTTTTTGTCTGTTTAAAAGCTCGTCCCGTAACTGTTTCATGTGTGCTTGTTGGGTAGGAGTTTTATCTGAGAAAATTTTAATTTGTTCATTCAGTATATTGCCTCTATTCTGAAGGATTTCTTTAGGTTCTGCTGCTGACTTAAAGCATACCTTCAGGGCGCGACTAATACCCGGGTTGTGTTTTCCAAGTCTCATAACTTTTAAGGGTTGCGGCTCACTTTCCATTACAGATTTTAGTATCTTAATACACTCCCTATTATCGTACGCCTTTCTTTCTTCAAAGTCCTTTTCCTCCGTTTCTATTATACCAGTAATTATGACATTTTTTTCTCTTTCCGTGCGTTCTCGAATCTCCTGAAGAAGAGTTTCTTCCAATTGAACCATATTAGTTGAGTTGTGTGGAACGGTTACCCTTTTTAACTGCTTGAGATCGTTCTCCAAGCTTTTAATTTTGTCATCAGTCTCAAGACTTTTGCTTTTTAAGTCGGAAACTTCACTGATAATTTTTTTGTGCTCCACAACAAGGTGGTCAGCAGTAGCTTGAACGTTGTCTACTTTTGACTTGATTTGCGATATGTCTTCAAGTAAGGTGGCAAAACTTTCCGTTTGAGATTTGACGAAAGTTTGGAATAAATGTTTTATTTCCTTACGAAACTCAACCAATTCGGTATTGCAACTACAGTCCGTCCCTGGCTGTTTGCGCTTGCGCTGTGTTATGTTTAGGTCTGCAACATCTTTTAATTTTGTTAAGTCGGGTTGCGATCCACCGCTCTTTTGTGGAGACCTCATTAGACTCATGCTAGACGATTCTTTTTCGTACTGCATGTATTAACGAGACAATAATGTGTAGTATTGCTTCACACAGCTCGCGCCGTGGGTGTGAAAGAGCAAAAAAATATTTTTGTCTCGCTTACCCGAGGAGGTGAAGGGGGCTGCTTACTGCGTATGCGCGTATTCACTAAACGGCGGAAATTCACTTCTAGGTTTTTGCAATAATCGTCGATATCTTTATGGCGCTGTTTGTAATTAAAGTTTTATTTCGTTTACTTTAAACTAATATAAAGTTAAAAACTGCACAAAACAACTAATAGCACGTCTGCTCCGTATGCTATCCTCCGTATTATTTTATCTTATCCGAGACTCAAATATTAAAGTAATATTATCCCTCTGTTTAATACGATGTTTAGATTTCATTCAGAATGAGTGTAAGTTTAAAATAAATTGTCTGTCGTTCGCTGTCTTTTCGTGTTAGTGATCAGTTAAATGTTTAGTTTTGTCTCTTTAAATGTGAATTTGAAAGAATGATAGGTAAGCGGTTACCTATATGTATATTTTATCCGAAGTCGACGTTTATGAATATAATGACAATGAATACAAGTAGAACGTCAAAGCTTTACAAAAGCGTTGATACAAAATATTTAACCCGTTGTTGTGTTACATTAAGCCGTAGTATTTAACCGTGTAGTGGTGTGCACACGTAGGTAGCGAGGCAGCGCGGCGGACCGCAGCGTTCGCCGCAAATTGTACTTTCATTCCGCCTCGCTAAATGGACTGTTTGTCGCGTCCGAGCTCGCGCGAATTTACTCTACAGACCACGCATATTTGTTTTTTGTGCTCACTATTTATGTGTTAACCGATACCTTTTTGTTGTAACGGCAAAATAAACCTTTTAAAAGCTGAATCATCAGGTACTGCCAGCAAATTATTATAATAGAAAAACCTCTCTGCAGAATTTAAATTAAGAACGCTGTTTTTTTAACACGTCCATTATTCCTAATGCAAACTAGAACACGAATTATTTTCGCAAATATTTAAATAAGATTTTTATGAGAGCGTAAATAAATAAACATGACGAATAAATAAGGCCAGCTATATTTTTAGAACTAAGACAACAACAAGGTTCCTCCATTTACTAGATAAACATCAAACTTCGTGAGTCGTGCAACTATTGGAATATTAGTGCGTACCTAATGCAAATTTCCTTTAGCGATGTGCTAATAAACTGGCTGATAGGCCATCGCTTCACGTATTCAATTTGTGTGGAATAAACACGTTTGTTTCCTCTTATCAACGGAAGATTAATTAATCGTTAGTTAGTTTGTTTTATTAAAGTAGAGTTCAAGAAAGTTTATATATTTTATAGTCATTGTTAGATATGAATGATGTCAGACGTGATAACCCCTTGCCATCACGGAACTTGGTTTGATACGATGTAAAAATAAAAAATGTCAAAGATAAGTAAATTCACGGACTCAAATAAAGGAGTTTCATACAAACAAGAGTACTTAAACAAAGTAATAAACACTATTTGTACAGTGATCGATAATGTATGATGTTGACATTGCAGACCGCCGCGCGGTGTCGCGCCGCGCCGCACTCGCCCCGCCGCG
Organism: Lithophane socia; assembly: GCA_947522985.1. Classification (NCBI taxonomy): domain Eukaryota; kingdom Metazoa; phylum Arthropoda; class Insecta; order Lepidoptera; family Noctuidae; genus Lithophane; species Lithophane socia. Next base: position 9,587,821 of record OX383267.1, read on the forward strand.
GCACCGCGCGACCGACCGACGCGCCGAATTACCGCAAATTACATTTTCATTCGCCGCCTCTACCACCAGGTTATTGTGAAAATTTACTACTAAACTGGAAAATACCGCCTCTAAATTTAACGCTTTTTATGATAAACGACGTTTGTACTCCCACAGCGACGAATATTAATTTTTATACTAACGGACCGTGAATTGCAGAGAATTGTAGTGAGAGTTAGTTTTATCTTTGTTTCTCAGTGAATCGTACATTCCTCCAGCCGCATGATTCAGATGGCCGCGACTGCGAGCGTCTCTAGACAGTGAGAACTCTATGAATTAGTAATTAGCGAGTAATTAATTGTAATTTCAGACGTGTGAATTTTTTTAACAGCTAGGTATGAGTTAATTGTTAACGTGATCATTCATAAAAGTGAAATTAGTGTTATATAAATAAAAAACTATTCAGAAGATAGCGGAAGTTATTATTTGAATAAATATTAATTTTCGCAAGGCAATACCCTATTGTTTGTGTAATGAACTAATGAATGTTGTAGACAGAGATGAGCTCAGAGGTTGGACACACTTTAAAACTAAACGCTTTAAAAGCAATCACTATGCAATGTTGAATTTCGTGCGCTCTTCAAATACTTTTGCGAAATTTCTTGTCTAGCATATTGTTCCCATACTTGAACTCCCCTCGTAGCGTGAGTTCAACGCATTCCTACGTATCGCTATGTCGAAATTCAATCAGAGAATAGCACCATTGAGCGCAAAATATCGACAAAGGGTTTCAGATTAAAGCAGTTTTTCTTATTGTCGTTACGAGGCGAACAATCCCCGTCCCATCTGCACCTCGTATAACTCTACAGCAGTAGCTGCGAGTACGAACGGAGGAATAAAAAGCGGGCGTACAAAAGGGCCACAAAATACGTACTTTTGCGAGCTCTCCACAAAAGATATAGTACGGTTTGTCATTAAGGAGTTCATCCCCGCGCGAGAAATAAAAGAGGAACGTCGGGTTTCGGGGTGAGAGGGCGCCAGCGGGGTGTGAGGCAGGGGGGAGGGCAGCACGCGAGGCGAGGAGGTGCACTAATGGCTCCGACACTCATCCGCTAATGCCGCGGGTGACTCTTCTTTTTGCGCGATTTTCACGTGGTTTAGTCGGTGGAGCTTTTAATCTGCGGCCGCATCTTGCCAACGGTGCTCCATTTGTTTCACTATTATTTATTGCTCCCCCACAAACAACGCTTGAATTTATTCCAAACATCTTTTTGATGAAGAATACTATAGTCAATTAATTAAACGCTTTATCGATGGCTATTATACAGACTTGACGAGTTTTCGAAATTCGCGATAAAATTTAAAAACGTTGGGCAATAAGAATCCACCAATTTAAATTAATAAACACATTTAAATGTAAAATCGATTTGTTAATTTCGTCACGAATTGATTTGAGAACAAAAATACATTTTCTTCTAAATACCAGACACAAGAAATATCTACGAAATGAATCATTAGACAGCAAATTAAAATTCAGATGAGCGAGGTATTTAATGATTGCATGACATGCATGAAGAATAAAATACAGTATTCTCAGGAGATTTTTGTTTCGCTTTTGTAGAAAACTAAGACAGTAGAGGGTCTGATTCGAATTCAGGTGTCGTAAAACCATCAGGATTCCTTACGACACAATACAACGGAATATGGCACATGAGTGCACGGTGCACGCCGCGAGCTGTGACCTGAATGCGGGTCGCGGTTCCACGCCACAATTTATTGTCTCCCTTGAATGCTCGTACGCGCACGTTGCGGCTGCGTAGATCGTGACCAGGCTAGCCACCATGTGAATACTAACCGATAACATCTACATAATGTCACCAATCTATAATGCCCTATGTAACAGCGTTAAAGGACAAGGCATAAATTATGTGTGTCGTAAGTAGATAGTTATGCATAATGTTTTCACTTTAGCACCTGCTATCTGCTATTAAATTGATAAAAGATTTACACCACAAAGATACTAAATCAAAATAAAGAGGTTAAACGGCATAACCATTTAGTTATAAGTTTCCCGGTGCATCCGGCCGCCCGCCTCCCGGGGCGCCTCGACGATGAACTTTTACTGCTTTTACCGCGATTGTGTTCTGCGGAATAAACCGAACGGACGCGGCACTTCCACTGAGGTTTCGGCCTTCATTAATGCCTCTCGACTCTTTTATGAATTCTTTATGCACGCTGCGTTCTGCTTATCTTGCCTGCGGGCGGCGCTCTCGCCAAGTTTCCACTTTATTAAACAAAACAGTCGCCAATCGAGAAGGCACGCTATTGTATTGAAAGCGAAGTCGCTCTTATGGCCCGCAATAAATAATTCCTCCGGCGAAATGGCAGTCAAGTCGATAAATGGGCTATTATTTCAGCAGACAGAGGCCAACATTATCATCGATTCGTATCGCATTCGCGGAGCAATAATTGTTTAAACATAGCCTGCCGTGGAACATTAGTGGCTGGCACATCGATAATGCACACTGCCAACCGCTGTCGCCGCTTCTCGTTTAGCTTTCTAATTACTCACTGCTGTAATTGTACCCTGTACATTGTGAACTTTTACACGAGTTTGTACAACAACAAACAGGGGGATTAGGTGTAGGGTAGGATTGCATCTAAATATTTAAACAGGGTTCAATTATCTACGCAGTTGACTGAAGTGCTCGTGAACGACAGTATAATTGGCTTTACTTAAAATAATTGCTACTCGAGCGCCGATACTTATAATAAACAGAATCGTCGGACGAGAAGGTGCGTCATTAATATTCATTATAAACAAATGGATATAATTACTTGGCAAGAACAAGTTGATTGGAGAGCCGTGGAGTGGGTGTGTAGTGGGACACGTCGTTATCTCGGTATCGAGCCGAGCCGCGTCGGCTCCGGTGTCACCTCGTAATCAGATTGTAATTGCGCGATCAAGAGCCGGCTACGCTCCACTACACACCACCTGTCAATTTAAACCTCCTAGCTACGATAATAAATAAAAATAACAACAATATTATTCTTGTCGACCTCATGAATCATGATGTTTTGTTGTCAGATAAATGCGAATTATCTGATGTAGACTATTGTAGACCTAAGTACTTTATGACATTTGAATTTGGACGTTGCGTAAGTTATTGTGAAAATCTATGCAAATGTACACGTAATCGAATCTCCAAATATTTATACAACACACAACAAACACGACGAAAAATATAGCAGTGCAATCAAACAGCATCAAATATTTAGAGAGGCGGACGAAGTGGCCTTAAAATCTCACGGTCAGATTCATTCAAACAGTCACTGTTATAAATTAAGTAGAATGCAATCGGACCGCGTCCGAGCGATTCTGATTGACAGATTAGCGTCGACATATCACGAGAGTCGCGACTCGCGACACACGGTTTCATAACAGCGGACCAGGCAAGCGTGAGCGCTCTGTTGACTCGCATGTTTCTCGCCAAACAAAGAGCCAGCTTCCTAGCTACCCTTGTTTGTTTAGGTCCACGCCAAACGTTTATTGCCCTTTGTGTATCTTACCTCTCGGCAAAGCGTGAAGCCTTTTTGACTCGGCACTTTTTATGAGAGCGCTTATAAACGTGTACGTTACTTGACATTCTAAAAACAACGTTGTCAGATATTTATATTAGTGAAAGAAGCATTGTTGTATAAATGCAATAGCTCGAGGTAAAACCCATAAACAAACAAACGTGGAGGAGACTACACTACATCATAGTTGATTTGCGACGAGAGAGGTGAAACCGCACAAGCGCTTACGTGATAATAAAGAAACACAAACAAGTTTCTCGACGCACATGAATTGACCAATTTGTAGACGCCAGATAGTTTCACAAGCGGTTTGTGTAGTATAGACGAATCAATCATCGCGGTGCACACAGAGCTTTTTTGTCGACGTAACGAGCGGCGGCGCTGTAATGACTCCGCATTTCCGGCGCCTTACGTGTTCCGCACCTTGTACTACTGTAACAATGGCGCTCGCTACTACGCAAATACTAGTGTATTCGGTAGCGCTATAGCAGTGTAATTAGCGCTGTTAATACAGTCCTAATTTATGCAATGTGCAACGGAGCCTCCACTCGCGCCGCGCTCCGTGTCGTGTACACGCGCCGCTAACGCCGATTGTCTGAAAATTCGTGTTGCCATCAAATTATTTTCGGTTCGACGCGCGCCGATTATTATTTTTACTTTCGCAACGTTGATTGCGGGCTCGCTATCGCGGATTATTAGAACGCTTCATATCAGCTGCTTGTTCTGAATAACAACATTAATACATATCGATAACTTCATCCTAAAAACTCGATGGTTATCATTAAAGCTTTATCTGGTCGGTATTATCTATCTAGTATGATTTTTATACTCAGCTGTCTTGCTTTTGTTCAGACACGATAACGAGTTATCACGGATTTTGTACTAAAATTGATTGGGCTGATTACAGACGGTTCCACGATAAACTTTATGTATCTGTATTATTTTTTGTGTGATCAGAAAAGTAGGCGATAAAAGTGTTAGATAAAGGCTATGTTAAATTGTGATAAACAGTCGATATCGAGAGAGATATCAATGCAGGTATCAGTCAGTCTCGGCGAACTAATCGCCTTTATAAAAAGTCATAATTTACGAGTGTAGGTTATCGGGTGACATCAAATTGAAATAGCGTGGAAATCAAATGAAATGTACCTTCTAAACATTACAAAGTTAGCGATAGAATCTGTCGCAGAGATAGTTGGTTATAACCAACATGGATAACGTTTATCGTAGGTCGTATATATGTACAAGTGCAGAACGACGACGTCCAGTTGCGATGGAAGCTTGCTTATTTACGGAGACCGTTTGCACTGTACTGTTTGCTATCTCGTTGTGCCGACTGCCGAGTCGCGCCGACTCCCTGGCAATTCTTGCCATTGCAGTATTGCCATACGACACGACACGAACACGGCACACAACTCAAACAATATTCGTGATCAAAGAACGTAGAACAATGATTCCATGAACAATAAGTACTCGCAAGATTTACCGAATGCTTTTAAGTAGGTACGATGTTCTGTTATCTAGACATGGAATCGGAATTAAAAGAAGCAAGAACAGAGGTCGAAAGATCAGTTATATGGCGGGTTCATGTAAAGTATACGTAATGATAAATATTTAATATAGTTTGCGATGGTATTTGTGCGTAGTCGCAGCGGACAGAGCGAGGGATGGAGTTTGTGAGTTTACACAGGCGGTGTTTACTTGGCGTGTTTGCGAGCCCGATGCTTATTGTGAGCGTGGAGCGTCTGTCGGCCGCGGTCTACGAATACTGTTTAATTTGTTGGATGCGTCAAGTGGCGACTGTTGCCGACTCACAAAGTTCACAAGTAAAATTTTACGCTTCTTGGAAGCTAACAACGTTCACAGAATTCCTCTGCTAATGTTAGGAACGTCTTTGTGAAAGTTCTAAACATTGTTCATTTGTCATAGTTAACCGCTACATAATCGTATTTCTCATATAATATTAGTAATACAATGTTAACTGAGGCTGCATGTTTATTTTAATTCAGTCATTTGAATAAACATTCTTATTTTAATGATTACTTGGAAATAATGCCCTCAATAAAATATTTATGATCCGATCCTTAAATATTTTATGGTTTCCTGTTGCGCAGACGGCTTCGAAAGGGTCGCAACGCAAGCAAATCGATATTGTGCCGAATCAAATTATAAAATAACGGAGTAAAATTTTAGGCAATTCACCCCGCGACCTAAAAGGATTAACATGTTTTAATTCAGCCAAAACAGTTAAATGAGCGACCATTTATGTATTCGAATTACCTATGGATTTGATATTCAAATAAGCTAAATATGGAAAGTATTGAGATAAACAAAACAACATAGTATATTTGAGTGGGTGCGGCTAAAGGGAGCAAGTGCGGGGTCTGCGTGCGGCGCGGCTCGCTCGGCAACCGCAGACCGCAGCGGTGCGGCTCACCGCACCCGCACCCACCCCGCCGGCCCGCGCCTCGCCCCCGCGGCGCGCCTGCTAAGCTGGACTTGTCTCTACACTTGATCTCTACGCCTTCGTAAATGGTTAAGGGTTTCACTTAATTACAATATTTAGTGGACTTTATTAACATGATGTCACAAGTGTGTTCTGTTTCGCGACTTAGTTCTTTGACAAAATAAATTGCCTGACCACACTGTTGAGGAAACAATACGTGGTGCGTCATGCGGCAGTCAAGTATAACTGCTACTCATAATCAAAACATTGAATTTAATAAAAACAGGGTGTATATTTAAATGAAATTTTGTTACTATAGCCGATTTTATTGCGACAAACTGCACTACATTTATACGATTTCAACAAACAAGGCAAAATACAAATTCAACAATATATTTCATTACTTTTATTTTCATAAATAAATTGTTACACCAATTTAACATCGAACAGAAATGTCGCTTGGAATTTATCGGCTGTTTTCAATTTATGTTGCTAACGGTACCTGGTAGTGGTACCTAGCTGGTAAAGTGCTTAGGTAGGTAGGTATTGTAGGTACATCTAGACATCCAGACAGACTTCAAACATGTGGGCTCGGTATAATTCGGTACCGTGTTCTGCTACCCTGGTGTAAACGGGCGATAATTTGCTAATTAACAGTTTGACGTCGTTTAAAAGACAATTAACTATTTTTAAGGTCGGGTGGTGGACCTCTTTAACGTAGGGTTTATTTTGGTCTGAAATGATATGAACGAATATATATATATTTTGTTTTTCTATTTAAAGATATTTTATGTTCTATTTCATCTATTTAGGATACAACTTACCTACAGCTAATAGCTATCGGATAGAGAATTTAGCGTTCCCGCCTCTACCCTTATTCACTGACATTTAGAAATAAAACAAACTACGCAAATCAATGTAGTTTTATAACCATGTATGTAACCGAGTAGAAAAGTAATAATATTGTGTACAAACAAAACTAGGTAGTACTTAATGGTTTTGAAAACTCTCGCGAGTCAGTCTTCATTGACGATCGCATCCATCAAAGCGTCGCGTCGTCGTCTGCTATGATAATGATCTCGCTACTCGACTGGAGAATATTTCACACCATTACAAAACCACGGAACATCGACTGCTGAGGTATCTACTACTGAGCGTTCTACTTTAATGCTATTCCTGCATTTTATTTACCACTGAAGTATGAAGTCACGTTTCGTAAATGTCATCGGATAGTAGGTACCTAACACTGGATTAATAGTGTCATAGATCTTTAAAGCTTTATGGTCTCGATAAAGGCGTGCTCAACCTCAAAGTTACTGCGCTGTTACAAACCTGTATTTACTCTATCGTAAGCATAATTAGCCTATCATGTTCCCATTGCTGGGACACAGGCCTCCTCTTTCTGTGAGTGGACCGGAGTGGGCCGTAAGGCCGTATCTAATCCTAACGCGAGGAGCCTAGTGCGGGTTGGTGGACGTCTTCGAATTTTTAGTTCTAGGACATGCCGGTTTTCTCACGATTTTTTCCTTCACCGTTTATAGAGCAGTGGTGATGAAATAATTTACAAAGAGGTGCCTGCTTGGGTTCGAGCCCACGACCGTCGGTAATCGTAAACCACTGGGCCACCATTGCTCTCCGCTGCTATCGTAAGTACCTACTGGGTACTAAACTATCTGATTTCTAGGCCATTGATTAGATAAATTATGAATAATGATTTGACAATAATATCCACAAATAAATGTGACAGCTAAACATAATTTAATAATGTATTCAGTATTTAAATGCATTGGAAATATTCAACTGTCCATAATTTATTAATATTCATTTGAATTGGACATGAATTTCCAGTTAAGCTAAACATTTACGTTACACTAAGGTTAGAGGTTAATAAGTCATTTCGCGCACATTAATTCAAACCGCATTTAAACTTAAATCTTTAATTATTCAGTAGCTATTATGCTATTGTGCTGTATAATGTATTATACATAAATTATCAATGCTAAATACGTTATTAATGGGCTTCTTTCTATTCTATTTGACACCGACTACACCGAGTGAGTATATTGTGAGTAGGGGTGCCAACTTTTATTATATCAAACAAATAGTAGGTAGGTATTTTCGAAGCCATTGCCTGAGCGAAAAAAATATAAGTACAGTCACGGACTTTAATTGATGAGCCACCTGGTACTGTTCGCATTTTAGCCGTGTAATGCAAATCGGGTTTATTCGGTTCCCGACACGCAAAGTCATATGTCTTCGTATTAGAAGAAGAAAATTATATTTCATATCTTTACCGGTTGGCTAACCTGAAAGCAGAACTACAAACTTGACAGCAGTGACTACTCAAAGTCAACCAATTGTAGGTTTAGCAACAGTAACCTAGCAACGATAAACGTTAGCGTACGGAGAAATTCTCTGACATCGATATTTCAACTGTCACTGTCTTCAGTTAAGTTTTCAGAATTATTGAGTTAATAAGCTATGATTCAAAGGAGGTCAGTATCAAATAGATTGGATAAACTTAATGCAACATTGTATTTATTTTTATCATTAAGAACTTATTAGTCAACCTCTATGGATAAGACTATTTCCGATTAAAAGTAATTTATTTGTCATCTTGATATTTCAACTGTCACTGTCTTCCTGTCCTCAGTTATGTTTTCATAATTATCGTGTTAATGAGCTATAATTCAAAGGAGGTCGGTATCAAATAGATTGGATAAACTTAACGCAACATTGTATTTATTTTTATCATTGAGAACTTATTAGTCAACCTCTATGGATAAGACTTTTTCCGATTAAAAGTAATTTATTTGTCATCTTGATATTTCAACTGTCACTGTCTTCAGTTATGTTTTCATAATTATCGAGTTAATGAGCTATGATTCAAAGGAGGTCGGTATCAAATAGATTGGATAAACTTAATGCAACATTGCATTTATTTTTATCATTGAGAACTTATTAGTCAACCTCTATGGATATTTCCGATTAAAAGCAATTTATTTGTCATCTTGTTTACGAGCCCTCGATTTGAGTTCGTGTTTAATCGTGTAATCTCGTGAATGTATGAAAGTAAACAAGATGACAAATAAATTACTTTTAATCGGAAATATCCATAGAGGTTAACTAATAAAGTCAACCTCTATGGATATTTCCGATTAAAAGTAATTTATTTGTCATCTTGTTTACGAGCGTGCGATTTGAGTTCGTGTTTAATCGTGTAATCTCGTGAATGTATGAAACTGCAAAATTGAAAAGTTTGAAGGTGGGTCATCAATTAAAGTCCGTGACTGTACCTGTTTCAAAAATATTTTTTTTTTAAATGGATTGATTTTTCTACTTTTTGCCCTTATTAACAACGGTTACTTATTTTTTATGTCTCATAAATTTTAATAATTTTGGTACACTCTAAATCTAAATTCAGCTTTTACCTACGACCTACTGCGGTCATCTCGCAGTTTTGTATTGAAATGAAAATAAAGTCGTTTCGCCTACTATGTTAATTATATTTTAAATAAATACAGCATTTAGGCCTCTATAGCAGGATACTATATTATATAGTAGTGTTGGCAACCCTAATTAATTGTGAGTAATGTGCACCTATTGTAAAAGTTTTCATATTTATAATTCAAGAAGCCGCCTGTGCAATTACAATTCTGATATATCCTGGTGTTAAATATTCATAAAAAGCATTAGGTATAAATAAAGGGGATCATTAGAAGCGTCGTTTGACCACAGTTGATAATAACAGCGCTCGAGCTTCTTTGATAGCGCCGTAAACTTCAATCTGCGAACCCTTCAAAACGTTTTATTGTATCTAGAGAACGGTACACGTCATCACTGATATGATATGATTATGAGATTCATCTGGTTCAATCATACGAGCAAGATGTTATGACGGGATTGACAGCCTACCGATACTATTTATGTATACCTATTACCTACTATTTAACTGCACCGTGTTACCTAGCTATAAAATTATTAGGTACATTACTACACTAATAGATAGATTATCTATTATTATTTAAATTACCATTCAATTGTTATGAATGTTATGATGACAATAACCGTCAGAATTAACATGTAATTTTTACCGAAATGGTTTATATTTACGGCTGTTGATTGAATTTAGGTAGTAGGTAATATCAATTTGGAGTATTTTACAATTTTATCGGGGAATCAGTCAGTTACACTAATAAAGTGCACTTAAACACAAATCCAGCAAGTGTATTGTGGGGAGCTGTCAGATCGCGAGGGATCCCGACGTCAATAGCTGCGAGGGTCGCCACCCCCGTGTTTGTTACCCCTTCGCCTTGTTTGCATTGTTTCACTGTATTTGAATAGAGTACGCGCACCCGCCGCCCTACAACTGTTACCGTTTTCATGATAATGTAAGCGAGATTTAATGATACAATCTATGTGAATAACGCGACTACTGCACGACCGCATTACTTAAACACGCACATATGTAAACTATGTAAATTCTCAAACATATTTAGTATGCTAAGTAAAAAGGCCGCCACTTAAAATTCTTACAACGCTGGGGATGCAGTTTTACGGGTTATTACATTGAATGGGAAATGAGTGAGTCATAGGCGTGTAGTTTACGAGTCGAATAGAAATCGTCTGTTTTAAATGAAACTCAAGGAGCGAACAAGGCGTCCATTATTCATGAGGGCCGTTTCACGCCCGACCACCGCCGACTGGGTCCGAGCAGAGCCGAGTGTCAGGTTCCCGCGCAAGGCCCTCGGCACCTCGGCCACGGCGTCCACGCAAACTGTTTCGAAATCAATATCCGTGTCTCAATCAGTGCAATTAAGGTGGTCCGTGGAACAGGGGTCGTATTCAGTGTAATTAGTTTAACGCCGTCGTCGTAGCGAGGGGCGATAAATAACGAGTATAAATACTTGGCTACTACGTAGTGGAGTAACGTTAAATGTGCACCCACTGGAAGCTGTGCTCAGTTGCTTACCGCTTGCCGAGCTACGTCTAACTGCTCTGCTACATACACAGCCTGTTCTATGTTATACGATACGAGGTGGTATTATTGATTCTGAAATATTCTGAAGAAATAAAAAACAGGAACAAGAAATATGTTTTACAAATCCCCATTACTATTATTTAATTTCAGCAAATTGCTGAATAATGGTGATAATAAAAATTAAAAAGTGAGTAATGGGTAAAAAACTACTATGACATGTGAATCAAGAAGATAACGCGGCCAAGTCTTTACTAATTGTGAGCACTTATCATTATTACGTTGTTTTATTGCGCGGTTTTAGACCGACTATAAAACTGTTTATTAGTCACGAGCGTTCATGGACATATAACATGAAATAACTCAATATGCTCACGAATACAAGTTTAACTAAAAAAATAACCAATTTTTGGTAAATGGAACGTTATTATAACAGAACACGCTGTACCGACTTGTATGGCATGAGCAAATTTAATAACGCACCGAGGGTGAGTACGCCCAATTTTTTCACATGGTTCAGAATATCACGTCCCTCGGTATTATAGGGGTCGAATTTGAAAACACAATTAGACTTAATACAGAGGTGATTGTTGGCGGGCGAGGGTCGCAAGCGAGGGGTTACGGCAAATCCTTTAATTTGGCTCCCCGATCAAATAATAAAGCGGACGGAGGGGCAGCGAGCGGCGATATCGCGTTTAGTGGTTTTATTGCAAGCGCCATCTGCCGCGCGACGCACCCTGTAGATGGAGAGATAATTTCGCTTTTAAAGCGAGGGGGCGACGCGCGATGCTGCGCGCCGAAGCGTTCATTGTGAGTTGTTGCGTTCGTTTAGACAATTCACAGCGCTGTATCCGCCTGTAGATGTACGAGATAGCGCTCCCATTATGCGGGGACCCTTAACGACTACCTGCATGTTGATGTGAACACTCAACGGCTATAATTTGATAAGGCACGCCGCGCGCCTCGAACCGCCTTGCTCCTTTACTATTGTTTATTCTTTACGTTTTATTGTTACGCCTTTCATGAATCGAGTAACAGGACGTTGAGTCACGTTAATAGGTGTTATATTTTGTCATAAAGTATCAACATAACGACTTCGTTGATAGTCAAATTACAGCTTTTGGAATGCACTTTAGGCTGATTGTGATTAGGCAGTAATGTAGAATGGAAATTAAATTATTACATGGCGATAAGTTGAAATAACCTTGAATGAGCCATAGAATCGAAATTGTTGTTTTCAAATTGTTTTGAAGTAAGTACTTATGTATAATATGATATGATAAATATGTAGGTATACCTATAAAATTTTATACCTTACTATTACCTATAGGTATTTATTATACCTACCTAGGTACTTCAAAACAATTTACAACAAGTAGGGATAAAGATATAAATAAACCGTGTATCGTTGATATCGAAGTAGACTAACACTAATCTTTGGTATTAGGTAAGTACAGTAAATACTTTAATACTCCATAATCCAAAAAGATAGGTACCTAATATCCTGATAATACTTATACCTATCGCTGTCGTAAACAAAGAGGGCAAAAGAGACGCGTTGCCATGATATCCACCCCTGGTTATTATAATAAACAGTAGGTAAGCTGATGGGGCACGTGCAGTGTTTTTATCAATGAGAGAGATTGCGCGGGTGTGCGGGCACCCTAATGCAAGGGCAAACAATCCTTGGGGCCGCGCATGAATAAATTTGAGCGGTGTGAGCGGTCTGAGCGTCGAGCGATGCGAGCGGTTTGAGCGCATCGTCCTCCCCCAACGGCATGGAATGGATGGAATCGCAATAACCCGGAGATTATTAAATTATACGGACACGTACAGCTTTCGAAAGTATTGAAATGGATTTTTCGCTAGAATGCTTTGGTGATAAAACGAGTTTTAACTGATTTGACGGATAAATTGTTTTGATGTGTGCGTGTATAAAGATACCAAAATCAGTGAAGTAAATATTTTTGTTAGACCCTTGTGTTCAGCTTGTGTTCAGCAGCATACATTTAGTTCAGCTTTCAAACAATTTAGGTTTTCATAAATTTCAAAATACTTAGGTTGAAGTATCTAGAAGAGGCTTTTAGTTAAACCAAATACTAACAAAAATGAGATAGAGACACAACCAATGACAACAGACAATTTGTATCCAAAACAGAAAACAAAACACGATAAGTACCTAACTATATATTAGTTAAACGTCAAAAACGTTGTTTATTCAACAAATAAAAACAAAAGGCAACAATCAAAATCAAAAATCGAAAATCTGTAACTAAAGGGCTTATTGTTGCAAAGCAACGAGTCCACATTGATATATCATAACAAGCGAGCATTGAGCACGGAACGTGTGTCGGAGGGTGGCAGGCAACTCGAGCCAGCAGGGGTGTCGACTGTCGACGCTCGTAAACCTCGACAAAGTATTTTATCGACATCCCGCCGCGCCGCGCACCGACCCTATTCACTATTGTCTCTCTCCACATTCGTGACACTTCATGAAATCACTCCACCGTATGAATTCGCTCTTCAACTACCCGTTATCTACATTACAAGTTACGACACACATGCTTATCTCTTATGAGTGCTGTTCCAATACTAGGATCCGTCTGCGTCGTCGGCCGATTCTAAATTATTCTAAGCAAGGAAACCGTTGCCATAATCGGCAGCGTGAAAGTCAGTCCGGGCGTGAATAATAGCTTGAAGCACAGAACAATAAGTCTCCGTGTCGATACTGCCACACAAAGACGAAACAATCAATTCACAGCGTAAGTAGGTGTGATTCGGCACGGTCTCACTACGGTCCGGCCCCGCGACTAACAAAAGAAAATCTAAGCAATTAGTCGTCGTCAGAAAGAGCGGAAAACGCGCGTTAGTCGCGGTCACGCCGCGAGTGCGACTCGGTCACGACGCGCGGGAAACGGCGTGTCGATGCGACAAAACCGACCTTATTGACGCGATAATGTCGTATTGTATAATGTTCGAGTAAAATGCTTCTCGATGTATTTCAAGACGGCCCTGAAGGGTATTAAGAGCCACAATAAAAAAAGCTAAAAAAAAAAGCTCCAAAGCTTCACCGATTACAAGTTAATTTCAATCTCTTTTTATTAGGTGTTTACCCGAGGTGACCGTCACTCGGAGTTCAGGAAAAAAACAAACACTTTATAAAATAATAAAAAGGAAAAACATTACTTGTTATTCTATTACGCTCGTATGCAACACATAAAAGCTTAACAAAGTCGACGGGGTGCAGTTCTGGTTCTCGCTCGACTGAGCGTGTTTAAGTGCTAATGTAATAATCCATTACAATGAAGCACGGCAGTGTACGCTAAATAGCGCATTCAAGCATTGAACTAGTGGTTGGAGGCCGCCATCTGTCCGCCGCGGCGCAAACAATACGACCCTTCGTAATCACCCCTCGTTTGCTAGTTTGCCAGAACCTAAACAAATATCACTCACCGCCGACGGCGACGGCTTAACATTTCGAGCTCTACGGATCGGACCTATTGTCCGAGAGTTTATCAAACAAATCATAAACCATTTCAATCTAATATGTTTGATAATATTTTTAATTAATAGTAGTACATAATAATTAAACGAAAACTCATTTTATAATAATTTTGTTCATAAAAAGAAAATATGACTGAACAACTGTACCGTGTACGAGCGAACACCTGTCTTGTTCATTTAAAAATCCACGTGTGAATATTAATTGTGTGAAACGAATGAGTGTTTCTTATTACCCGAGTAGCTTTCCGTGTAGTAAATTGATTGTGATTCCTTTTACAGTACGTGTTAAAATACAGGGTGATATTAATAAAAGCGGGGTTCGAGACAAGCTGGCGAGCGTAAAATCAACAGATTACCATGAAGCCCCCCCACGGCACCCTCGCGAGGCACCCCTGTGTGTACGTACCTATTTGTTACGATAGCTATTGTTAAGCGAGCACCCAGTGGTCAGGGCTGTCACATCAACTCAGATTAAAATATTTACGCAATAACATTTTGTTTTGCAAAAACAACATGTACCTTTATTTCATTATTTTTGTTGCGATTCCATTGCTTTTGTTTTATCGCGACCAGAAATTAACAGCGTGAAAATTAATTAGGTATTATTATTTTTCAATCAATTCATACACATGTATTTTCAGTCACAATATTATTTCAATTAACCAGCGAGCTATTCGAACACATTTCACATAATTAAACACTTTGTTACTTAATTTTCAATCGACGATCAAAGATGTACTCTTCTACCTAACCAATTCTGACTCCACAAAATGAAGTTCTTTACTAGAAATGATACCTACTTATGTTGTTGTAATAATTTATTATTAATATAATATCTGTATGTTAGGTTAGGCAGCCCTACCAGCCCCTTTTTGTGAATTCTACTAAGCGTCTAATTCATAGATATAGTTTCTGCGCTTTAGACACGCGCATTAGGGGAGCCTGCACAGCTCTTGCTCCCTTCCCCATAATATTTCGATAATAATGTGTCCTATTGAAATGAAACTCCGCCATAATATTAATTCAACCGCGCAACGGCTGAGATTATTCGACATGCATTACGTATACGAACTACATATAAATGTATGTAATTGTTATTAAAGATAGGATAATAACAAAGATAAACTACGCAATTAAAATACAAAAGTGAGTGCAAATTAAAAACCGAAATGTCAACAAAGTGGCTTGACCAGGCGGTATGCTCCCACCCCCCGGTGGGGGTGCGCCCGCGGGCTCGCTGTCAAACAACGTTTATCCAACAAACAGGCGCAGCGCAATAACACGTTTTTTTTTTGCTTTTACAACGTTTCCCCGTGCGCCAATTCGCCCGACCGCTGTTGTTAAAATATAGTCGTATTTTCCCCTTCATCTTCCTTTTGTATTACCTTATTTTAAAACATGTTTAACATCTGCTATCAGAAAGTGGAAACACTATTTTTTTTGAATACACATACAAACTTATTTTAAACAAAGCAAATATAAAGACGATGAGAGTACATACCTGTTTATGCATTTCCACATTGAGGCCGTACGACATTTCATAGTACTGAAACATAAATAACACGCTTAAGTTTAATCGATTACAATTTATGCGAGTAAATAGAACTACCGAGCAGTGACACGGTACGGTTTTGGCACAGATTAGCTTCCTCAAATTATAGGAGTCGAGTAACTAAACATCCGCACTGGCACAGTTTGGACGTCGGCCAGAAGTGTTTCCGACACATAAAAATTCTCGCGAAAATTTCCTCTCGAGCGTATTAAAATAAATTGCGAGCGATTTGGCAACACTTAATCGTGATTCATATCTGGACGGAGCGAACATGCGGGGATTAAGGCATGCCAAAATATATCTGTTCGCTTGAAATATATTGTCTGCTCTTGAACTGGCCACTAATACGTTTGCCTACGCACGCTTCTGACAGCTCGGTTGGCGCTGTGATTGATACGACGATGTTACAATATCTTATCTAAACATATTTTATTACACGTGCTAAACATCTGAAATGTTCCTTGTGTAGAGAGACAAACTGCCCAGTAATTGAGTAAATAATTCTTTCATACGGACAATTATCTTAATGGGAGGGTGCATTGGAGCCAATCAAATAGAAAACATGTGACATGCGGGCGGGAACAAAGGAACACATTTATTGATTTCACACGCCATAACAAAATGTTACATGTGATAAACATCTCTATTTAGCTGTTATTAGCTGTCCCTTTAAATTAAACTATGTAGTTTTAATATGACATGCGTTTTAAAGCCTGTTGCGTTCGTTTTTATTGTACGGGTATGAACGTAATTATGTTTGTGCCATCGCCGCTATTATCATTAACCCCAATCTCTTGCAGTGGTCTAATAAAACATTTCATGTTACCACAGCTTTATTTAAAGTTTCCCAATGTGTGTTTTTGGTTTGAAAACGATAAATTGCTGGTTTATTGACTAGTTTGTTTTTTTAGTCATTGTTTATTTTATATAATTTTGAGAGGAAACACACTCAAGAACAAGAAAATTCTTAAAAAAAAAAATACTCACCATAACATAATGCCTTTGTATTTCAATTTTTTCACTAGCCAGTTTCTCGCATTCTAATTTTAAACTGAAACAAAAGAGAAAACTATTATTTTATAAGATCAGCGAATTATTTTTCGTGAAATTGTTTGTTTTAATTTTTATAGCTGCAAGTTTACAGCGCTACATCTTGAACAGTTTGGAACAAGACTATTATTGTACGTTTGATCTATTTATTCGTGTTACAGTGTTATGATCAGATAGTAAAGTTCCGGCATGCGTTACACACAAGCTTTCAGAGCTGTTGTTATTAATCGTTAGGTACTATATCAGTTTCCTGACAGCCAGCGATAACCTCCACGAAATAGGTCAAAGCAACGAGATATTAGGGCTCTTTGGTGACTTTTCAACTTATTAAATACTCAAGTGTACGCAGTAAACTAACACTCCAAGTTCTATTTAAGGAGCGCTTGTAACATTATTAAGATAAGAAATATATAAGCGAACAGCTTGTTTTATAGCTGTTATCGCATGCATAGTGGGTCAGACCTGTTATGGTTATAGTTTTTATCGTCGCTTAACTACACTGTTCAATTTCAATTCTAGATTATTACCTACATACTTAACGATCACTGAAAACGTGGCCCGATAAGAGTTTTATAACATAATAACTTTGTAGTGAAGTAGGTAAGAGGTAGGTCGGGCGTAGGTGAACATAGATTTACATATTGCTTAACAATCGCTACTTTTAGAAAAACTAGCTGAAGTTTTGTTTACCGCGAAAGATTCTTAGATAATGTAGAACATTTTTCTTGTCGATATTTAGCGTAGCTATTTTAAGAGTAATTTTGCTTTAGACAGTTTAAAAATAAAGAGTGAAATCGAATTATAATAATTTGACTTCAGTCTTTATTTTTAAACTGTCGTATTCGATTTTATAAAATACCTATCGAATCCTAATCGTACTTTGACCGTTGACGCGGAAAGACCAGTAGCCAAGCCAGAAAAGGGAAGGAAATATTAGCAAAAGCAATCAAGAATTTATATTAACGTTCGCAAGTTTATGCTATCAAAACTAAAAATAATTTAGAATCACTTTGCAATGTCGCGTGATTAAATTATTCACGATAATTTAAAGTGGAGTCAGTATTTTTCAATTAATTATTGCTTTTCTTTATATTTATGAAGTAGGTAGGATTTACTTTTAGTTAGATACTTATCAAAAACTCGTAAGTAATAATTACGAACTACTTAATAACAATTTATTTTACTTATTATTGTTGTGTTTATAATTTCTTGTAATTATCTTGAAATATTCGACAAATAGGTAACAAACTAAAAGATAGTTTATTTTTGCAGAAATAATAAGTATACTAAAGAGAGACAAACAAATAAGTTTCCAAATAAAAACCTTCCAATGACCTGTCTCCCACTACTTCAATATTAACCTCAATAAGGTTAAGTTAGTTTTTATTTTTTTCTCTAAACTTTAAACGACTCGTGTAAATAAACCCTATTGAAACATTTTTTGTTTCACGACAATGGTTCGTCGCAAAAAGCCTGGCAGGGTGCTCAAAGGGCAGGCAGGGTACGCAGGTAAGGGTTGATTCTCCTTGATTCCCGGTGACAGGGGATCCCGGATGATCCCACTTTAGGTACGTGTTTTATTCTTGTTGTAGTAAATCCTACAACCCTACCTACCTGATGCCTCTATATAAACTTGTTTTCTCTAGTATTGAAGTTTTTTAATGAGAATTTAGTCAACAGTAATTTTATTGTTCTAGGTTTCGATGTTCTACTAATGATTTTCTTAGGAGTCTTCTCTTGATAAAATAAATCAAAATGAGTAAATAATTCATTTTGATTTATTTTATCAAGAAGTAAGTCGTCTGTTCCCGATACCGGCGGGCTACTATTTGTTACTATACTTAGTAACTTTTATAAAATTTGTTAACCTAATGAATAAAGTTAAAACAATACTGACTTGTGATATTGGGCTTGTAGAAAGTTGAATTCTTCTTTAATCCTGTCACAGGACTCTCCCACCGTGAACTTGATGGGTTGCCCGGGCTGTGGGGGACCCTGAGAACAAAAGAACACACAATTAATGACGTGCAAGTAAACAAAACACCAACCATCTCCGCTACAAAAAAGACTTCTTAAAACCTGAACAATTGAACATATTCTCTGAATGACCATTTACAAACGTTTACTGAACACGCAAGCTATAAATATTAAGAGCATACGACGTAAGACGTAACTCATCAATCTCACTCTCGGAACAAAAACATTCCTATCACGAAACAAAAATTACACGCATCCCAAATTACCATAATACAAATTATCCTTTAATGACCATAATTCGGTGTGAGCCTCGATTAATGAAAAAAAATAAACAACATCGACCGCACGCCTCTTAACACAAAAATAAAGTAACGCGAACACGCGAGCACGTAATAATAAAGAAAAAAAAAGCTAACTCCATAATAAGAAGCACGAAAATAAAAATAAAGCGAGGGACACAACAACACACGGTCGCCGGGAGGCCGACGGCAAAAAATAAATAACCGCCGCTCGGTGCCGGCGCGAGGAACAAACGGACTTTAAAAATAATAAAAGGAGCGTAAATAAAAGCGTAAAAGGAACTGGCGCGGCGTGTAGACGTTGTAAATGGAGCTGCGGACAATCGGGCTCGGGAAAAATGTGGCCGGGAATTTAGTGAATGTAACCACCGGGGAGACGGGCTTGCGGTCGCGCGCCTCCGCGCCGCCGACGTCTCACGCTCCACGTAATGGGTGATCGCACTTAATAACGTAATAGGTAACATCGTGGATAACCTAACCGCAACGTCTAGGCACTGTTCGCAACATTCTAACTTAATTCGTCCACCGCAGTTCGTGCTTATTTACAACACTATTTATAAACTGAGATTGTCTAGCAATCTAGCCTAGCACTCTATCGTATCAAAAATTAATTTATGCGCCAATTATGTTTCTGTTAATTGCTTTATTGTAGTTGTAGGTGTCGAATTGCTTTTAATTAAAAGAAAATATGAAAGCCACACAACACAACCACAAGGACACTGGGAGATGTAAATCGACACAAGCAATTACTTATCCATGTTCATATCGTTGAATCAAAAACAAAAAGGAGTTTAAAGTTACGAGCTAACACAACGTATGTTTGGAGGAAAATAAAACGATATCGACAGTAGCAGTGTGAGAGCACGCTCGCGTGTGGCGAGGCTACAGGACGGCACTCGATGCGACGTACGCTCGCTTCAGAGGCTGCTTCGACACTTCAACCTTATTGATCTGAATTAGGGCAAAAAGTAATAAAACTCTTCGGCTAATGTGCACTCAGCTTAACCTTAACGACACTTGTAGCACGGCCACTAAAGATTTGATAAGTGTATAAAAAATGACTTAATTTTGGATAAAATACTTCTGTAGGTAATATTTTCGAGAGATGTTGATAGAAAACATGAATGATTTACCAAAAAGTAGAAAAAAAAATGGATTTGCCCACACAAGAATATATTTATATAGTCTTATTATTATCAGGTTCAGGCCTACCATTAGTTACTCTCCCTGCTTATCATGTATGCAACAAGAGCCGTATCGCTAAACACTCAACAAGTGAGCGCGTGCCTTAACTTGAACCGGACATTATTTTATCTGCGTCAATAAGTGACGGCGCGGTCGTCGTTTTAATTATTTGTTTTATTCGGCGCTATCGGTCTTATCGCATCGGGTAATTCTGCCGCTCTCTCGCTCTCGCTGTCCAACAAACCTGACACCTCGTTATACGTTAAAGTGTTTTATAGCAACGATTAAATCACCATATAAAATAACATTATACGACTACGGATTAAATTAAACGCTTTTGTGTAATAAAATTGTATAACATGCCAATCGTTGCTCTGTCTGACCTATCGTAAATTTTGTATTATTTAACGTGCAAATTATCCAGTGTGCAATATAGGCAAAATTAAATATCATTCTCGACTCTCGACGCAATCGCATTACAATTACACATGATTAAAAGTAATTGAAAAGTTAAACACGTTGTTTGGTCAGTTAACTTGCTATTTAACAGCTTGTTTCCTAATTCTGACATGTTTCACTGGAATATTACTCAATTTCAATTTGAAACTATTTTTCCGTATCGATTATTTTTTTCCCACGGCCTAACAGATTAAATATACCCTTCGATACTAATAGTCGCAACTTCGATCCAACCTTCAAATCGATCACAAAAGAAACGAAAATAATCCTCGGCAATAATAGACTGAGTAAACGTTCCCCTCGACAAAAAAAAAAAGATTCCCATAAATTATCGCCGAAAAGGTCAAATTAAAATACAATGAACAGTTTTTGAGTGGCAGTATTGTGTAGAGGGTCCGGATGAAAGGCCCGCATCCACCGGCCGCTTACAAAAACAAAACTAAACAGAATGCGTTTAAACGGATATAAAAAGAAATACGTGTTCTTATTTCAAATTATTGAATACGTCTGCCCACGTCTACCTGCTGTACGCTCCGGAGAGTATTTTCTTTTTATTGGATTCGAAATTCGAATTCCGAAACGGCTGAATGAATTCTGCTCGAATACGAAATTGAAATGAGAGTTTTGGTGATTTATATTAACGTCGACGTCCGTTACGTTACGAGGAAAACTCCGAGAAGTGGATCGATGTCAACTGTTTATTAGTAATATTAGAAGCTCGCCCGTCGGCTCACAACTCACACAAGTTCAGCGGCTTGGTAAACATCTAAACACCATTCGCACTTACAAACCAAACAAGCATAGACAAATATTTGAACATCAAGATTGGCTTTGTAACGTAACGCCTCAACGTCACAACCCCGCGAGCTAATTTCTGCTCTATTGTGTTCGTTTTAGAGCTCATAAAAACGAGCGTAACGGAGGATTTATTACCCTTTGTATTAGGAAAATAAAAAAAAATGCTAGTAAACTAATATGGTAGCACGGGGATCGGAAAGCTGAATTTATTTTCTCAGAAATACAATACCGTTTGCCACCCGATGTGATTGCGATGGTGGACTGCGATTGATAAAAGTCTATCGGTTATCCGGTAATCTCGGCCAATAATAACAATTCTTCAGGTTTTTTGCCTGTTGATGAGTATTGAATATCATTTAGTTATTCCTTCTCTTTTAGAAAACAGATTACTGAAGTCGGAATGGACGTGAACGTCAACAACAGTGAATAAAAGCTCTTACATACTGGCGCGATTCGCCGCGCGACGCGAATTTTAACAGAACAATTTCTGAGAAAACTTCACGGCGAACAATGCGGCGATGTCGCGTCGCGCGGCTAATCGCGGCAGTATGTAAGAGCCTTTAATATCCCGCTCGGTCCCAAACGTAAGTATGTCAACCCTCCGTTCCCGCGCAGCGAATATGTTTGATGGCATCTTGATTATGACGAAGCATTGTTTGCGTACTCCAAATGCCGTGTTTGTGCAAACTGATATTGCATTATCTATCTACAAATATCAAGTCATTATTTTGGGTGAACATTGACTCAAGGCACTCCACTTATCACGATGATAATCCTGACAAGACATTTCCGCTGATAAACTCATCTCGACGATATTAAAATAATCGTCATTGACACAGATTTATTATTTCTAGAACTCAACTTTATGTTCATGTTTGAAGAAAACTTGGAATGTTTGACGAGACGCCATCTCATTTGTCCGTAGCGGTAATTCTGTCAGTCAAATATTTACCGAGTAGGACGCGACACGGATTTTGAGCAAATAGACAAATAGGCATTTACATTAACACCCGGCCCGTCCCTCCCGCGTCTCATTCACCACCCCGACACACTCATACAGTGACGCTTATACACTACAAGAACAAGACGTAACCACAGAATAGTAACGTAAAGGCTCTTACATACTAGCGCGATTCGTCGCGCGACGCGGATTTTAACAAAACAATTTCTGAGAAAACTTCACGGTGACAATGCGGGGGCGGCGTCGCGTCGCGCGACGAATCGCGCCAGTATGTAAGAGCCTTAACGTAGAAAAATATGTTTTGCCTACAGTTTACAGGGAAAAATCTATTTAATTAATATTAATTATAATAGATAGAAAAGATCTGTGATAGTATTTAGGTGTTGCAGACATTTGGATGTTTGTTTTGGTCTTACCACGTAAAGTGTCGTACAAGTTGGGCGAGCCCGTCACTCGGCCAAGGTATACTGGGACTCTACGTGATTTGCCGTTTGATTTGCGTGTATTTTGCAACGTGTACTGGGGGCTTAATATGCCCCGTATAATACACATTGTAAAATTACCCAGACGACACGTTTTTCCCATAGTGTCCTCAAAGTAATCTAAGTACTACAAACTTCATACGTCACACGACGTCATAACGAAACTTTTTAAAAGCCACAACCGATTAGTTATCAATGCCAAGAACGCTTAGTAAGGTGTATTTCTTTGAAACTGGTATGAATGCATCAATTAGGCGACATGCGTCGCACGACTTCCTGAGTATACAACAACCAGTACAGTCGGACCCAAAAACTTATGAGCACCGTTTCTTGTATTATTTTAAAAGACAGATGAGGTCATTACATATTGGTCGTGTTTGTCCATTTATAAAGCGATTAATGCGCGCGTGGGAATGTACCCACTATTATATCTATGGACCCAACTAATAACTTCTGCATTGAGAGCCGTACTTAATATCTCAATAGGTAAATACGTACGCCCAAAGCAACGTAATAAAAAGTAATAGTCGGGCAATTAGCTTGGGACTTAATCGTGTTTGAAATGTGACTATTTACTCTTTAACATTGTTTAATGCCGCTTAATTAGCTTAAGTTCAGAAAGTAGGGTTCATTTCTGATTAAAGGTTGTTCTTAATAAATAAGTATAAGTAGGTATTCTAATTTGTGGGTTTTCACTTTCACATCCCTTTATTTTGAAATGAATACCTAATACCTATAGTCACACAGACTTCCCGTTAATATCAAATAGATTCGTTTGGCGAAATCTATAAAAATAATTATGTGAACGGTAAAATAAAAATGTTATATTAAGTATATTTTTTTAATATTTTGCTACATAAAATGAATACCAAAACGAAGAATAATGAAGATAATATAAAACAGTTTAAATTACCATTTCTGCTAATGTTTTAATTATTTACTCTTTCTCTTATTAATTTTGTCTTTTTGAAATTAGTTTCTATACTTTCTAGTGGTCGGCGGCAAACCGCAGCAACAAATCATTGTGAAAGAATAATAAACTACAAAGGTCGCACAACTCGCACAATACTAAGTGAACGGTGTCTCCTAAAAATAACACTAATGTATTCTCGAAATGTGGTTAGTTTTCCGTCGGCTAGCGGCGACAGATGGGTTGCGGCTTGCGGTCGCTTCTTTGAGCACCACTTGGCTACCGTTATGCTCTATTACAACGTCATAAAGTTCAGAATCGTTTCTCACACGGCTACACACTTCGCCGCGGTTTTGACGGCACATGGTCAGTTTCGTTCATAAAATATAATTTTGGAAATGCTTGCTTGAATGTGCACAAGGTTTTATATTTCAGTTTCTGTTTTATTCTTATTAAGTAGGTACCTATGTATGCACTTACAGGTTGTTACAACCCATTAAAACATGTTTTTCACAGATTAGTGAGCAGAGAAACAATTTACTTATTTATGACTATTAACTGTTATTAACAGCATGTCTATTAATTATAAAGCCAACGTGATAATTATCTTGATAATAGGTGTAAAACATTAAGATTTAAACATGGTTTATAAGATGCCCCGTTAGCCTTTAGTTAAATAGTTAATAGGTATTTTATTGAGAAAATAGTACGTAAATCGTGATAACACGTTAATCTTTATTTACGATATGTCTATTATGAGTTATGAGGACAACATTATTAGAGATCGAAATGCGACCAATTTCTAACTGCTATAGATATTTGTTATCGATATTCCATGTCATAAAAAAAGTAGGTAGAAGTACTTCAATGTAGTTACTCGTTATCAAATAAACGCATCAACATAACTGTTCTTTAATCTCAGCAGCAAGCAATTTCGAGAATTGAGTGTCAAAAGGCATAAGCAAGCTTTGTTAATTTCGTCCCCAGATTTCTGAGTATGATAAAATCCTTTGCAGACAATTTCACGGGTAATTGAGCGGCTGACAATGATCGGCGGCCGGTCCGGGGGGGCTCGGAACTCGCAACCCACACGCCGCGTCTGTTTGTGCCATTCCACTGTTTATTACTTTTATGCTTTTATTACAACTCAACTTTCTGAATAACTAAACTTAGATACGTGTTATTTGTGTGTTGTTAAATTATATAACTTTGTTATGAGCAGTTAAGTGAATTGTTCAAAAGAAAGTTGTGCTCAGAAAAGACATCAACGCAAGGAGCTTCGTAATTTTTATTGCAATGAATGTCTACCCTGTGGCCTGTGGTGTGTACGAATGACAGTTCGTCATTTAAAATGTTTGCTTTGTGAGGAATTATTATTAACTATTTAACAGTAAGTATTCAATGACCCACAGTTACGCAAATGTGCTCAAGTTCAGATTTTTTTCAAAGCCATTTAGAGTGCAAAAACAGTCGTGTAACAAGACCATCTGTTTAGAGAGGAGATCTAGATAGTAGATAGTGATCAGTAAGGAGTGATTTGTGTACGAATGTCGTCTCTCGGTCGCTTACCGGATGCCTGGCGGCCGCCACGGCAGCGGCGGCGGCGGCGGCGTTCATTGCGCCCGCGCTCGGATACATCCCTCCGTCAAACACACACGCTCATGGTCTGAAAAACACTATAAGTAAAACAGGGCACAGCACACACTCCACTTAGGGCACACAATCACACAGGATCCACGCACGTACTCCGAGTCAGTCACACGCGACGATCCGTTGCTGACGAAACTACCTGACGCACGTCGTTCTCGCGCGAACGTTGCAAGCGAACTGACACGCGAGGGGGGCGCCACCCGCCGCTTCCCCCGGCAGGAGACCGACCCTCGCATGCCGATTGCCGCTGCCATACATATTTCTCCACTCGAATTTTTCGTCGACTATCTTCATGTTTGAGGAATACTTTAGCCGAATCGGAGATATACGCTCTAATAGATACGTATTATCTGGGGATTTTCTGCGAGGGGTGGTGGGTCGGTGTTACGGGTTGGTGGCTCGTTGCGGTTGACTTGCCCGATGTTATTTTGGCAAACAATATTGCATTGCAATTCTGTCTGAGCTAGCCAGGCTTATTCTCTTGATACCTAGTCACGTAGTTAAGTAAGTAGGTCAGATGTCAGACTAATAAAGATTTCTGTAGACACTAATCGCAAAGTTGCTATGTCTACTTCTGCATAGATACCTACCTATTATTTGACACAAATGGAGTCACTAATTGATAATCAAATGGATATTTACTTTGTAAAGAAATCTTATTTCATTCCATAGTGTTGGTTACCTAGTTAATAAAATACCTTCTGTCGACAGCTTTAATTAATACTATTTTGTAGTTCAAAACAATACTTGTGATAAGTATAGTTTTTAATGTTTTGTTACCAACAGAATCAGATACCTACTTAGTTCATAGGTACCTAGGTTAGGTATTTAGGTATCTATCAGGTATTCTACGTAGCTACCCGTTAGGTACACACCAATTAAAAATGCGTCTTTATCTCTCTTCGATCAATTGATCGAAGTTAACTCTAGATGAAAATATCGAAAGGGAATAGAAAGGGCACGTGAAAGCTAAGAAAACGATGGCTCTACAAGAGGGCAAGAGAACAATGGAGAGTTATCCTTGTCAATTAACGATATAATTACCGTTTATCACTGGTAACATTACAGCGAAATGCCTGGCCTGTGGTCAATAGAATAGATCGCATTTTATCGGAGCCACGTACGCGTACATTTGCGGGCATAGATTAAAATATTAATGTGGCTGGTTAATTCGGTAGGTAATCCGCAGAGGGGCAGGTAATTGATACAGATAGCTCGGTATCGGTCGGCCGAAGCGCCCTAAAGCTGCTACCACACTGCGTATTTACGAGCGCGATCGTACCCTCGCATCGTATACACTAGCCTTTAATGTAGGTAGGTACCTGAATACTTAAGTCCTATTTTTGTAGTAGGTATCGTGAAATGGACGTCGAAACGTGTAAAACAACAAAGCAATCAGATTAAAAAATGAATGAGCTCTTAGATTAACGCCCAACCCAGAAAATGACGAATGAGCAGCTTAGAGTCGTCTGGAACTATTGATAGGTTATCAATCCGGCGTAGAGTAGGTACCTACTGCTTTATATGCAGGATGCAGGTCCGGCGCACCTTGGGCTGTCACATTATACCCGTTAGAGACATGTAGACTGGCAAATCTTTATTCCTACTAGCACATACTTAGGTGCGAAAAAAACTTGCCTATGAAAACTTTATGGAAATTGTTACCAGTCACATTGTTAGTCGCGTCGCGCCTGTTTGTGGGGAGCCTTTCAAGCACTGACAGTGACTGACGACAGTAGATAGGTAAGTGTACAGCACCTACACGAACTCAAAATATTAATAAGATTTATGAAATGTTTATTAAATTATTAGGTAGGTGCTTTACCTATACCCAATTATTATACGTAGATAGACGCCACTTCTATACCACTCCTAGGAATGTAATCTGGCTTATTAGGAGACAAAATAGGGGATCTATTTTGTCCATGCGATTAAACGAAAATTACGTATAAAATATTCAAAGTCAAAATATTTTATTTCACATTAACCTACGTATGTACCTATTGTTTCCCATTGTGTGGAAACAATACCTACCGGCAGCTAGGTAGAAGTCGTTTTCAATCTATTTACTAACTTGTATCTTGGTTATTGTAATTTGTAAGTGCCTACAATAATAGGTTGTAAGGTCTAACAAAATTATTGTAAAAAAAAAAACTAAAAAAAAAAAAATGGTAGGTATCTACCTACTAGGTAGGTACCCAGGTACTTATCTACCTACTTAGTAATTATAACGTAGTTATCTCATGTAGAATAATAATTTATATCTCACCTATCTTTTATTCACATGCAGTCATAAGAAAAAATGTCAACACCGAAAAAATGATTAGTACTTGCATGTTTATAATATAAGCACTTACTCGTGCATTATACAGGTTGAACCAAATTCACAAAGCTACAAATAGATATTTTATTTATATTTTTGAACAAAATCCGAATGATCTATATTTATTTTAGATGAAAAAATAAAACAAGGAATTTTAGCCAAACTGTATTTTCCCTGTCAAACGAAATATGCAATGTTTTTCCGGGAAACCAATACTACGAGTAGTTTTGGAACCGATGCCTAAATTGGGGTATATCCGGACGAGGAGGGGTTGTGTAGGTTACTTTTTTAGCATGTCATGCATGTATATATTATGCAGAGTTGAAAATTTGAAATATTTTAGAGTAGGTAGGTACTTACTAATGCAAGGATTACAAGGTAGGTATCCGAAGTGCCAACTGCCAAAAAAGAGTATCTAAGTAGTACCTATCTCGTTAGCAGTCGGTCGATGTAGTTTCATACAAAATTACCGACAACTCCTACAAATAAATAAGTACTTAACAGTAAACATATTAAATTATGTACATGGCATTATCAAAAATTTTATCGCTATGGCCGCATAACCACGAAGGAATGAAATGGCTCTTAAATTCCGTGCTATACTTACTTACTTTCGTGACCAAAAATGAGAGTCGTTTAAGGCTTAGCACCCTGTATCGCGTGTAAATACGCCGATTGGTCATTATTATGTTGACAACCCAGGAATAATTAACAGTAGTAAGAAACAGACGGAGCTTGTTTCTCGATGTGCGGAGAATTTAGCTGATAAACAGTCGTATAACGGTTCTATTGTACTGTTGCAGTGCTAACAGATAGATAGTTCCAATGAAGCGTCAATTTGATGACTTGATGAGTCATTCTGCTTGAGCCACTATAGTTTGTAACTAGATAGGTACTCATAAACGCACCAATTTCCTGTGTCACAATCACAACCTCCCATGGGACATTTTCTATGTATCTAATAGATATACTTTTCTCTAAAAATTAAAAAGCTGTATTGACGCAGATTCCAGACCAAGTAGGAATATTAAATAATGTATACTATTGTTTGTGAAAAGCTGCTCATAATACCTAATGTTGATCTTCGTAGAGTTTCAAATAGACCGATAAATAAAGAGCCCTTATGTGCAAAGCTCGGAACCGGTTTAAAAAATACCGGTTTATTTCCATTTTCCTCCGAACTTTTCCAAAGAACGCGAACGTTTAGAGAACTTTATTTTAACCTAAATTAACCGGTTTATTCGACGAGTGGCATTTCGGTAAAAGCTTTGCAACTTGTGAGGATGCTGCGCTGAATAAAAACTGAAGCATTAAACGTTTTTTTTTTGCTCTAAACCGATGAATCCGAAAAACCTTTAGGTATATAATATTAACCGAATTTAAAGGTTTTTGCGTCAAGTACTTACATCATACCAGTTTGAAAATTTAACCGGAATCGGATTCTTACTTCTGTGTACCCTGAAACCCCGACTGACGTACTACCTATGAATGCGACAGTGTGACTATGAGTAACATAGTAAAAACATAGAAGTACCTAGGTAGGTACTTGTACTTTCTTATCTCGAACTGTTCATAAAATACCTAGTCATAAAACTCGTTCTCACAAATTTTCTCTTCAAGGCTTCCGCAGACAGACGCGACGCTGTGCGTCGCGATTCTGGTAGAACAATTTCCATGAAGTTTTCATATAAATTGTTCTACTAGTCGCGTCGCGCCTGTGTGTGGCAGCCTTCAAATAGCCACTTGACATTGCTGGAAGATATTATTATTTAGGTAGTAGGTATAAAAGTGGCCAACAAAAAATTCAAATTAAATGTATGAATTAGCACTTAAATTATTTTAATACGACCATTATTCACGGGTACATTGCAGTGCAGAAAAAAATAACCTCTAGACGTTAATTAATCTATCTGAACATTCTGAACACTCCACAATGGGATATTGTTGGCATTTTATTTTTATAAAAAAGCTTAATGAATAAAAAGGAGTGTGTGTATGTATGTAGGCAAGTGAGCCGTAGTTAGCTATGCTTTATGTTTATTCAACGCATTCCGAGCGGTGCATACGATGCGGTTTTTGTGACGAGCGCGGCCGGCACGTTAAGTAGCTACATTTTATTTTGCTCGCCACCACACACGCTCGCAATAACACAGCTTTAGATTTTATTGTAACACTTCTCAAAGCTGAGATTTTCTTTGTATATGTAATGTTTATACTCAATTTGTTTGCGTTATATAAAATATTAAAATATTGCTTTATAAGTATAATTCCCAGTGTTTTATGGAAACATGCCATGTGGTGATGGGGTTAACATCAGGATGGCGTCAAAAAAAGCATCAATTATCGTGTATTTATGTAATTACGGGGTATTTTCAAGTAGTGTTGCATGCAGTTCTAAATGTCAAAAAAATCAACTCCCATACCACCTACATCATGGTCTCTTCTCTCTTGCCTTCTGAAAAGCACACACCAACTCTCTTGCCTTCTGAAAAGCACACTTTCCTTGGAGTATAAAAAATTTACTCTACGTACACACGTCAGATGAAAAAGGAAAAACGGCTTAGCTCATCAACACTTTTAGTTATTATTTCCTCGCTATTGAGTCAAAAGATGAGTTATTGCGGTCACCGGCTTGGCGTCATTAACCATATGGAAAAAATAAAACAACTTCCACGTAAATCGTTCCTGAGTAATGTGTCTTATACCTACCTACGTCATTATTTACGGTGATGTTTATAGTTAATCGTTTATTACCGTTTCAATATGAATCCGTTGTCAAGAATATACCTAAGTAGATATAATTTGTACCTACTTTCGCTATTAACCTTGACCGAGTCCGGATTTCCGGAAGTCCCAATATTTGTATAAGTAAGTAGGTACCCGTTTTACCAAAATGGAAAGGTCAGTTATTTCCGATGTTCAGACTAGTTAATTTGCGAAATCTGGATGTGAAAATGCATAACGCTGTCCAGTGTCCACTGTCAGTTACAGCGCTGAAACTGGGACGAATCTATTTTGTCGCGTTGTCACGGGTTGAAAATAATTTGGGTAGGGATGTAGGGTTAAATATTTATGTTGAAAGTGAAGTGGTTTATTTGCTCCGACGTGTACTTAACGGTGCATAAGTATCATAAAACTGTTTGGATATCTTTGGAAATGTGTAACATAAGTCCATGAGTCCATGAGTCTTGTTTGTCATGGGTGTTTGGTAAAGAAACCAGACGCGAAAACAATTCCTTCCCAGCAACTGAAGTTAAATCACCCGCATTCAATCCTGTAAGACTCAAGCGTCACCCTAACTTCGTCCCAAGTACCAGTTAACACGTCATCTGTCAAGTTGGTAGTAAGTAAGTAGTTGGCTGTGTGGGAGCGAGCTAAGTCACATGTTTTAATTTACCGAGGTGTGGGGTTGCCCAACTTTCGCGATACTTACCAATTATGCGTCATCTTTGAGGGGAGTTTGCTTAAAAAGCTGCCGCGCAACGCAGATCGATCAATCTTCTAAATTAAGTAAGCAAACCTTGCGTGGATTAACGTTCTTTGTTTATCAGGATTGACTTATCTATCAGAGACTTTCTTTCATATACCTAGGTAGATATTTGCTATAGCTTACGCAAGTATGGAATTAAATCATGTTGTCCTGCGGGGTATAAATTGCGTAACACAATTATCTAAAATGACAATTGATCGCAATGGGTTTCATTTTGACAGTTCTTCCACGACCATTGGAACGTTGTGGTTGTTGAGCAAACGTTTACGGAATTGTTTAGCGGAGCAAGGACAAAAAAGCACCTCTAATAGTTAAATACCTAGGTACCTATCTACAAATATTCATCACCCGCACCTGCATGAACACTAGGAAAATCCCAACATAGGTACCAACTTGGCGAAAGGCATGGATGATGATGACTTGATGAGTTAATGCGACATTTCAAGTTCATGTGGTAGTGGGTGCTCTAACCGCTACTAGAACGTTGTTGGTAATTTACACAGCGCACACGAGCGAAGTAACGAGCCGCGACAAAAAAACGAGCAAACCGCGACGCGAGCTCGTTTTGTTTCGTGCTGAGTCCCTCTGTCGAGCACCCTCGAAAATTTTGCCAAGATTTTTTACGCCCACCGCCGAACTCGTTATTCTTTCATTTCGAGAATATTAAAAGCGCTGAAAAAATGGCATTTAGCTTTTGAGACTAGACTCGGGGTCATTACACGAAGCAGAGTGTCATTAAATCAAGTGTCTGATGTGAGTGGGTACTATAATATTAAACAGAACTTAAGCATTCAGATCGTGCCAATATCCCTCTTTACATGGCCAAGTTAAACAAAACTTTAAACGTTTTTTGATAATTTAGAAACGATTATTGTTAGTGTTCTCTGTGAAAACAAAATTGAGTCTGAAAATCTAAAACTAATAGCTAGATTTGACTGAACTCACGCAGCAGTTAATTAAATAAAAGGCTGTATAAATGTACCGAACCCGGCACGTTTACGAGGCCACAACCACAACCCTTAGCAGTTTATTTTTAATTCTTATTTGGAATCGGTCGTGTTGTCCGTCGGCGTCGGCGGCCACATGTCGCGTCAACGATGTGTGCTAACAATGGACGAGGCATTTTAAGTTCAACCATCACTCTACCTACCTGCGCTTTGACTCGTTTATCTATTTATCTGTTAAAGAAGGTATTGTTATATTGCCTGTATATTTTTTTATACAGCTACAATAAGACCATTTCTTTATACAGCATGTTTATTTTTATTGTAGGAATCTATGCTTTTTAAAAGCCTACACGATTCATTTTAAAATAATAAAAAGATTTACATCATTTATTTCACTTATAAATGCCTTCGCAGCAAGAGAAATCCATTACTTCGGGGACAGGACTTCCTTCCCTAAAAACAACCGCTTCCGTTCGAGTAGGTAAGGCTGGTAGGGGATTCCTTTTAGAAAAACACAATCAAATGATCGATCACATCTGCTAAATCGTGATATTTGAGCGCTTTCTTGGATATTTTTATTTATGCGAAAGGTTAATCCGTTTTAACGTATGATATGTCGCAGGATAGACTTATCTATCTCCTATTTATTGGTAAAAAAGAACCGCCGCCATGTACTCGGAGCGCCGTAACTTGTAATAGACATGGTTATTTATCTCCTAGCGGCGAGATGGAGGCGATACAGGCTCCCGCGCAGGCGGTCGCGATCCGCCGATAATGGATAAATAACAATCAAGCGGTATCGCGCGACATCGCGCCGCCCCCGCGCTACATCGCCTTATCTCCCTACCTGACTCAAACAAAATTTTTACGATCCCATTGCTTTAACGCTGATCGCATCGTGCAAGATAAGCCTTAATTAATTAGGTAGGTCCGCTTAATCGACCCGTTATTTTCTTGTCCATTTAATTTACACACTTGATGACTGTAATAAACACCTACAATCGAGATTGTTTAACCCTAATTCGTAAGTTTTGAGCTTCTATATAAGTTCGGAAACGTTCATGTAGGTAATTTGGTAGTAGTCGATAAAAAGAACATAACGCCTACGTATTGTGCGCCTTTATTTAAATTAATTGGAATGCCTCTGGGTTCAAAACGTCATTGGAATTACAGTAATCGTGTTTTTATAAAATTGTTTCACCAAGAGGCAGCACCTCAAACATTGACTTCGTTACAGGACAACATAAACAACGGTGGATTAATTGGCTAGACAGCGGTCAATGCAAACTTGCGTTATCTGTGAGCGGCCAGGACGCGGCGCGGCGCGGCGCGGCGCGGCGCAGCAAGCCGGCCGCACCGCCCGAACAAACAAAACAAGCTGCATAATTAACCGGCGCGAACAATTAGTTGTATAACCGGCCATTGTGTCGCGTAAAAGCGACTACTTTTTTTAAAAAGCCACTCGGTTTCCCAGAAGGCTCGGATTCTGTCTCGCTCCAAGCTCGGGTTTTTGCTCGGGAATTAATATTTAATGGCTGCAGTTGGAATTGCATGCGATCGGCTCTTTAGATATCTCAGTTTATTTACTTTGGCGTGGTGTGGTGGCGTGAATCATGGTTTTTCAAAATCACACCGACGTAAAAGGGAATCTGATGACTAGATAGCGCACGTCTGCCTGCGCCCGCCTAGGTACGAGTACTTAACAGATACTACAACAAAAGGAGCTTTTGTGAAAACAAGCTTTTGTGCGAACGCGGACAGAAAGGTTAATTGTTATGAAAACGTAGATACGGCTTTGAACATCGACCCTTGATAACAAGTTAAACACTTTTTTGTAACAATTTGAAGGATTGGCGGTGAAAAACTGGCTTATACAGGGTCAAATTGAATTAATGGGCATCCTCTTACGGGATCATTGTACACATCATTATTAACAACAACAATTTTGTATTCGCATAGCTCGTCAAAATGTAGGGAACAGCTGATTTTTTTTCGCGATTTCAGTTTTGGTCCCATAGTGAAAGTTGTTTATAATGATGAGTACAATGGCACCTTAAGAGGATGCTCATAAATTATTCAATTTCACCCTGTATAAATGCCTTATAGATACTTTGAAGTTTGACCTTTAGAACTTACTTACCTACCTACCTTCACAAGCCGTTGGGCTCAATTTGTAGCTTACGTGCATCCCTTGTCCCGTAGATAGAATCATGTCAGGCCATGTCGCCCTCACCTATCGATAATGGCTTAGCCATTACAAACGTCTTTGAGCTCCGTGAGTCTTGACAGTTTCACGGAATCGAGTTTAATGCTATTGTCTTTCCAATACTCTCCATTTAATGTCTCGGGTAATGTGATAACAGGGACAGTCTGATCTTAACTTTCTCCAAGAGATGTAGGGGTACCTACTACGAAAGTATGCTAAGTAAGTACGTAAGGTATAGTATACCTAATGAGACCTCTAACTCAACAGTCGTGAGTGAAATACTTTTGTACTACTTAGGTACAAGGCCTACCTACTAAAATCAGAAAGATTGCTTTATATGTACCTACCTAGGTAGATAACAATTGATTTAGCGTGGATAAAAAAATAAGTAATTACCTACTATTAATAGACAACGCGGCACCCATTTTAATAGCCCAGACTTACGATCAATTGATTAGGTAACGTATAGATTTACTATCACCGTACAAGCACCTACTTGATATTAATATAGGTGCGAACAGCCGCCATAATTAAATACGCTCCACACTCGAGTGTTGATTGACAATAAAATAAAACTCTTTATTACTCATTACACAACGCATGTAAGTACTTGTGGAGCACGGTCACTAACTAAACTAAGTGCTCAATATAGAACTCAAACAACGTTTCGAAAGTGTAGGTAAGTCGGTACTGTACAAGTGTATAACATTGCAAGTGTTTGTGACTCAGACAGACCAAATAAAAACCAAGACAGAGCGACAGAGAACAATACAGTGAAGCATGCCAAAACTACACCTCCGCTCTCTGTCTAAACGCTCACACGCACAAATTGAGAACCATTAACTACACCTCACTATGTGCACACAACATGTTTACGAAACCAGGGTCACGTCACTGTTGACAGCGCTCTGTCTTGGTTTTTTATTTGGTCTGCGATATGTGAATGAAAACTTACTCATTATTGAAGTTTTGTTGAAAAATACGATGGAAAAGATAATATGAATGCATGGTTAACCTATAAAACTTTTGATAGTTAAGGCTCCCACGGACAGGCGCTACGCGATTCTA
Source organism: Lithophane socia (assembly GCA_947522985.1). Lineage (NCBI taxonomy): Eukaryota > Metazoa > Arthropoda > Insecta > Lepidoptera > Noctuidae > Lithophane > Lithophane socia. The sequence goes on from OX383267.1 coordinate 9,623,664, forward strand.
GTAGAATAATTTCTATGAAAACCAACTTCATGGAAATTGTTCTACCACAATCGCGTCGAGTCTTTATGCAATTCCCGATTTATATTTAGGTAGTAGGTAGTCTACGTAACACATGTTATCTATTATTATAGGTACCTATCAACGAATAATAGGTAAGAGGATGTGAAAAGGTATCTGTTATGTGCGTATCTACTTACTTTTGTTGGTTTTGTTATGTATTAGACATTCTCAAATGTTTACGTTACATAAGCGCTTAATAGATGAAATCAGTGTTGTTTTTTTGAAAAACAACACTGATTTTATATAAGACAAGTAATTAAGAAAATATTATGAGATTCTTGGCAGCTGTTTTATCGTGTCGATTGTCCATAATATCTGTAATTATTTAGGTATTTCGATTGTTGGCCATGGGCAAAAACTACAGTTTATTTAATCAATAATATCGAATTTATCGCCAAGGCTCAGCTTTTAACCTGCGTTTAATATTTAATGAAGAAAAATAAATTGATGCGGTATTTATGATACAATCAATTGGGACACATCACATCACATCTCATTATAGTCTTTTAACGTTTATTAATGTCAAATTGAGGTTGTGGCAAGTCATTACTAACTCTATTGCTATTACAATAGAGATAGCTTTACCGTGGCGTTGACTGATAATGATATCGAGCTTTGATTTGATCCTCTACAAAAGAGGGTGAACATTGAACCGTCGGTCGTTCAATTAAGTACCACTAAAAACGAGGGCAAAAGCTGTCTGTAGCCGTTAAGTTTATGAATATGCTATTAATGGTTATGTAACTGATACACCATACATTCGCCCAGTTATACGAGCCAAAACTTCTTGGCGACTCATGTCATTGGCATCGCTGGCTCGCCATCTACGCGAATTTAAATCACTGTCAGTCGTCTGCATAATGGTTCCGTATCGTAAAGCCGTCAGTTGCCAACAATGAACGTAAATATCGCACTTACACCGCCCCCCGCTCCCCCTGCCTCGCCACCCGCGCCGCCCGCGCACTCGCGGACCGCGCAATGATTGACACATCAACTCATTGTGATAACTACCCACATGTAAACCGACGGCGACTCGCCACCCGCCAAAATTACGCATACATCGCCAGTTTGAACCGGATATTATTTAATTACATCGAACGATGATATCAATGGACAGTTATCAAAGCGATCCGACGATACGTGGCTAGTTTAGATAGCCGGAGATTGCTGTGAATGGTTTTGCTATTAATTAAGAGATAAAAGACGTAACCATAACTTGAGCGGGTATTAAAATGAGGATGCCTTGTAGCTGGTTGCTTGAAGACACGTCCCTATCCGTTAACTTCTGTTTATATTTATATCACCAAGGATATTATTTAAGGTAATAGCCCGTTAATGTAGAGTCCCCTATAGGTAATCCACAATAATTACCCATATATTTTATTTAATACAGGAATCGAGATCAAGATGTATACGAAGTTGTTTACCTATATACACGCAGCAAACCACTATGTTCTGTAGTTGTAGCACTTGCAACAGCTTGTCACATGAAATCAAACATACTTATTACAACCGCAAGTCAAAATTATAAGAATGCGAGTATAACTTTTAATTTTTAATATTTTTTTACAGCATTTAACGTTACAACACCTTTATAAAACAAAATGCTTATAATTGACTTATAACAATGTTATGGCGGCTTTTGGGTATTCCTTTCCCTATTTCTAGGGGTGGATAATAAAAAACTTTTGTTACCTATCAATTAAAATAATTTTTTGCACCTTTAAATAAAAATTCAAATATTAAATTGTAACCCAAGAAGCAGAAACGATAAAGCTGTTCAAAAACTACTATAACCTGTATAGAACCAATCACGACCACAATATTTAAAGGAATGTTTTCTCGAATGCTGTATAACACAGTATCACTGCTTGGGGTATCAACTTACGTGGCGAACCACGTACTTAGTCATCGATCCAGATTCTAGATAGCGTTATATCAACTCGAAAAGAACGGGCAATTACTCAGTTCCAGATAGGAGTTACCGCATTAATCATTCATGTATGCAGGCACGGAACCACTTCACAAGTGGACATTAGCTAGATATAGGCAAGTGTTAGTGTCCAAAACATAAAAGAAATAACAGTTACAAGTCTGCAAGTAAGCTTAGGGCTGTCAAATGTCACGCCTAGTTTACGCCCGGATGTGCTGAGAAAAATTAATCGCAACCGGACTTTCATCGTCCGAGCTTTAATACGGAATTAAACGAAAGCTGGTGCGGAATTCATAATTTCAGTTTATACAAGGCGAACAGTAGCCGAGCTTTTGCCAAGTTCGGAACTATTTATCGTATAAAAGTGCAATGTAGACTTTTCTTTGCCCGCTTACCACATGGTTTAAACCTTTCCCGCAGACAGGTTTCCGTCAGAAAAATCTGGCAGCCCTGTCAGCTACGGCGGTGTGCAGGTATGTACGTACGTAGTTATTTTTTACACGAAGTGTGGCTCGCCAGCTACCGGACAAGCTCGCCTTATCCGATGGAGGTCGCTTGCCGCGCCTATACTTATGTATGACTGCCTGTCTCAGCCGTCTTATTGTGCTTTTAATGTCGACGCTTTTGTTGCCTGATTTTCTGTATTGATTATTTTTTTGTTGAATACGAATTAGCTTTGTACGATCTCTTGAATTGATGTTTTGTCTTGGAGAGTATTTTAGGTTTTCCAGCGTGGGTTATTTAAACAGGTAACCTACGGAGAAGTAGGTTAAAGATCCGCTCTTTAACTTGTCATGTTTCAAATATTTTGCCTGGCATATTAGTAGGTACCTATTCCCCTGTCAACCCGCATTCTAGGTGTGTTAGTACCGGTAGCGAGGTCGTCACCTGGTGAGCAAGGCGTTGTGTCGCGACCCGCGCCTCGCCATTAGCGCCGCGCATTCAATAATAATGAACGAGCCGCACCGAAATATCCCCTGTTTACACCCACTCGCTCGCTCCGCACCGACCGACCGCATTTTATTTTTTCGCTGTCGCACATTTCGCCGTCATAGCTATTTCCACTCGAGGCATTATACGCGCGTCCGTGTGTGCGTCAGTCCACGTGGACCGCTTCGTCGTCGGTGAGTAGAACTTGACGAATCCGCGGCTACGATTGGCCGTCGCGCCGAGATCGCTTATTAAGGGCGGGGTTACACGCATTCTGGCGCTGCAGTTGGCTGGAGTAGTGCGCGGAACGCGCTCCATTGGCCGAGTCGATTTTTATAAGAGCTACAGTCCACGTGGACTCGTTTATCTATTCAGACGCCGGCGGCGCGGTCGCGGGGGGAGGCCGGGGGGTATACGGGCAATCAGTAAAGGCGGGAGGAATACGGCCATATTTATAAGAGCTGCGGGGATGCAATCACGAAGCGGCGCGGGGGCCGGCGGGTGGTCGGGGGGGAGGCGGCGGCCATTTTGAGGGCAGCTCTTTTTATTCGTTTTTCGCGCGGGGTGCGTCGTCGTCGGCGGGAGCGCGCCGTGCGCTAATTGCGGGGGTAATGAGGGCGCTCGACTCGACTCGCTCACTCTATTAAACTCGCTCGGTATCGGCTGCCTTATTGATTTGTCCTTAATCGAGTCGCTGTGGAGTGGCAGCCGCGGCTCGGTGTAATGTAAACAAAGCGGTCGGGTGGCGCGCGGGCAGCGGCGACGTCCGCACAAATTGAATTAGAATGATTACAGCCGGCGACACAACACTGACCCAGTCGCCGCGACCCGCTGCCCGCTGCCGCGCGCCCTCCACCTGCGACCACAGCTTGCTAGCGACAAGCGATCTCACTCTACTCTCCAGCTCGTTCAGTATCTACCTAGCTATTCCAACATCGAAATACATCCGTCATGTGTCAAAATAATAATAGGTAAACCGTAACCAGACGAACTTTCTTTTTTTAGCTGACGGTACCTAAGATGAGAATGACCCACCCACCCTACTCCACTAAAAGTTGAGACGAACTTTTTAAATTAATTTTTCTTCAGAAATGTTTTCAGCTTACCTATCTGCTAATGACCTGGTAAATTTCTTTATAACTGTTAATGCTAGCAATTTAATATTGTATTAAAATAAAACCAGGATAACATTTAAATACTTATTCTATAAGTTCATCCCCTACTTTTACGAAGTTCACATTCACAAATTGCGTAGTTGACAGTTGTAGGGACTAGGGATGTCGAGAACAGGTAATATAGGGATTCGAATCAAGATTTCAATTAGGTAAATAATTGCATTATAGAGAAATCTTACCTTCTAGATACCTACTTTAAGTAACTGCTACTAGGTACCTACCTAATTACAAACTTTAACATCTTAATTAGCAGATACTTATTTTTCGATGTTTTAATTCCGTACTTTCCCAGAAATATTTACCTTCTTAGATAAAATATTTAAAAAGTATTTTATTATCTCTAATTTGACACCTTATACTAACAGATAAAATTTTAAGATTGCTCGTTTTGATAAACGGGCATACCTATACCTACTTTCATTTAGATAGCGTTAGTTATATGAAGATATTTTCGATAGATAGATAGTATGTAGTAACGTGTGTAGGGTATTTGATTTAGAACATGTATAAATAGGAAATGATAAGCGTTTGGTAATTCGCTCCGGCGTGGCGTGGCGGAGGTGTGACGAATCGGCGCGCAATAATAGCATATTTGTTTACGCGAGCGACATCTGTTACTGATGTTCTGTAACGCGCCCACTTCGAAACGGCCGCGTGGCCTGTTACTAGTCTGTTTGTTTTTCAGTTTTGATTACTGGGGGTCTAAGTAAATTGACACGGAGGACGTGTTTAGTTGTTTGTAAAGGTATGATTAATGACTTAACGGCTGCTTTAATAAGACTTATTGCTGCAAAATAACTTAAATTGCTACATATTTTAGAAATTAGTATGAAGTACCTAATATCACGGCTCTGTTTCACAAAATATTGGTTTAATTACTATACAGGAAAGTCGTACAAATTTATCAGCTTTTGGCAGCATTGATTCCCAGAAAATCAGCCTATGTCAGTCGCCTATTGTCTGTGACATTCCATGCTATCAATTTTAGGATTCAGGTAAAATATTCCAAGAAGTGCCTTAACTCTCAAAGCTTTTGTAAGTATTATTTTATCTCCTCCGATTTGTAATAATTGGAGAAGAATCGTAGGTAGGTCCTCAGGAAGGTCAAGGATTTTTTATACAAGTACCTACCTATAATTTAGATACGGGTTAGCTACTTCGTTTGAGGTGTAGATACTTATCGATTTACAAGATATGGTTGCGTATAAAAACTGCGTCAAAATATCTCGAATGTAAGTAGATAAAATAAGCATGTTCGATATGAACACTCAGATAATATTAAATCATGTTATTATGAGGTAAAAGGTAGGTATATAGAGGATTGTATTGTTTATATATATCGAAAATTGGTTTAGCCGTGTAATTTGACATTGGCATTATCAGTTAGGTACTTATAATTATTATAATGACCACTAGTTTCAGAAATAGTTTTTTTCAACAAAGCACAATAAATAACTGCAGTTAGTACCTAGGTATAGTGTCATCGAAGTAATCCACAGTACCTACGCAAACGTACTAACAAACATGCACATGGCCAGTGCCACAAGTGATGCGGCCCAGTAATAAGTAACACATGTTGTGAACAGAGTACAACGCAACTGTGTCAATTGCACACATTGTCCGCCGGACTATCGCTAAGAAACACTCGCGTATCTACATAGCACTAACACGATCAACACTGTTCCGTTGCTGTTATAACTTTAGTAGCAGAAATTATGTTCAACATTAAATGTTAGGTTTTTGTAGGGAGACATTGTAGTAATAGGTGTATAACAGCTATTTAGAAGTCACCTAATTATGCACTTTTTTTTGCTGAAAAATGGATTTTAAAATAAGCCCTTTTAATACGACTTCAAGTTCTATAACGCTCTTATAGCCGTAATTGTTTATACAGCTCTTATACGACTCCTGTACGACAAAAATTAAAAATTGTGCGTAGACAGTAGGTATGTAGCCGTACCTATAGTCGATAAATTAAATTAAAACAGGCGGACTTTTCTTGGTTTAAACATGTATTTAATAGTAGGCTTTTTAATCCTTATACGACATCACAGGACACTGCTCGCTGAACAAACACTTCCACACAATAGGCATAACGGACAGTCCTCTATGCAGAGCGTGCATGAAGGCTGAGGAAACCGTCTCGCACGTGCACTTTGAATGCACGGGCGTCACCCAAATTAGAACTGAAACCCTCGGGTCACCCAGATCCTACACGGAGGTTCCGTATAAACCGGGAGATCTAATAGACTTCTGGAGGGAGGTAGGTTGGTTGGAACAACCCCCAACGGCCGCCATGGCCCACGCACAATGGTCCACCTAAAGGACTAAGTGCGGAAACCAAATCCATAACATAGAACATAGAACATAGATCCTTATACGACCTCAAGTTCTATAACGCTCTTATAGACATGAAAGCTTATACAGAACTTATACAACTGCTATACGATATTTTTTTAAATTTTACAATATTCAGGTACTTAATTTAAAAAAATATTTTAAGTTGGTGCAACAGTTTAAATATTAAAACAACAAGACATGCAATGCTCATTGTCCGGCGGACTATTAGGTACTTACTAAGAAATACTCACATATCTAATATCCTTTTCATCAGTAGGTACATACTCCTTACCACATGTGCACGCGAGAGAATGAACAGTGACGCATAACAGTTCCAGTAGAGGTGGGTCGGTAACAGGTGCAATGATATTACTTTAACAACATCACATAGCAATTACACTGTTGGTTACAAAGATCATAATTTTAATCACACTGTAAATTATTGACATCTTTGTGTAAAATGTTACGGAATAAACATGTGGATAATATATGTTAGCCAGATGATACCTACGTGTTCATTACAATAGTTAATTAGAGTGTAATGTTACCATAATTCATAGTGCGATGAAAACAATTGGCCGCTCTATCACACTTGTTAACGATTAACGGCGACACCTCTGTTGGATGATGTAATGGCATCGATCAATTAACACGTTTTGTTTTGTAATTGGGCAACATTTTGGTTGGTTTTACAACTTCATTATTCCGTCTATGGTTTGAGATAGTTTAACTAGGTAGGTAAATAATATGGTACCTAAGTAGGTACTTACTTACCTACTACGTTACTCACTCATTGTCAAATAGTGTCTAACCCTACCCACATCCTAATTAGTAAGTCACACATTAGTGTCCCAAGTCCCAAGCCACTCATCTTCCACATTCAAGACAAGTTAATGGCGCGACTGCGATGCGTAGATTAGCAGTTAACATTTCATTAAATAAACAACACTTTACGAGCACCTATCTACATAGTCGAGAATCCTTGCCGCCGTGACCGACCGGTGCAGTCTAAATTAGGTAAATTGATAGTTACCGCCTTACTAGGTACGACGGTACGCGGCTAACTACAAGCCAAAGGCTACCTATTAATATTCTAAACATTGCGACAGCTGGTCCGGAGTCCGGAGTCCGGACCAACGCAGTCACACAATAAGGGTCCTCTAATTACGTTACACCGACACGGCGACGCCCAGCCACGACGAAAAACACTTATTGCTCTACATAATCTTTATTGCTTATCAGCACGAACACGAAATGTATAGCGATACGCCTCAGTGGACAGTGAGCCTAACAAGCAGTTTTTGCTACTTAAATTGGTAATCGTGTATAATTAATCACCTGACGGGTGATGCGTATGCGTTCGTTAATGTTAGTTTCAGACTAAAAAGTTATTGATTAGTTTTACCTAGTTGGTAAACCACCGTTATAAACCGTCACCTACTAATGTACTAGGTAACGTATTGTCAAATAACAATGAGGTAGACGCCTACTCATTAGGAGCAGTCAAGTGTAACAATCCGCTAGTTTCAATAGTGATGTGCAGCTACAATGGAACGCGTCGCGGGAACGATATGAAATTTCATTAACGAGGGTCGGCGCGCCTCTCCACAAGACGGCGGGCAAACAGCGCGCGTGAACCCACGAATAATTCACACGCGAGCCCTACAAATAACACCCCGCCTCACCCCCGGCCCCTCCGGCCGCAAACTGAGTTATTTATCGCCCCCGCCTCTCCCCAGCCGAGGCTGTCGCGGCACAGGAAATACCCGCACGTATTTTTACTGCCGGCTGAAGACCGCGCGATCCCTAGCGAGTAGCAAGTAGCGACATCTCTTGTGGGGTCGCGCGATCGCACTTGACGCTGGTGTCTCTCAACTATGGACATGTTGTTGAATCACTTACACGTGCTTCTAAACTTTAAGCTTATTTACACGACGCCATCGGTACCTATCATTAATGATGACGCCATTTTAGCGGTTTTTGTGGCCTTATAGGACTACCTACCTACATTACGGATAACTAGGTATACTTATCTAAACGTTATTGTTATGGGGAAAAATCTGAATAATTAGGCACCTATGCAAGACTATCGCATGGTAGCTGTGTTGAGTAGGTATTTGTATTTTGTTATTTCCTTTTTTCCTGATTATCCCGCCAGTTAGTTATTAGTACTTTATTTACAACAAAATGTAAACAGGTAACTGCACTAATTAATACCGAACACAGACTGGCTTCCTATTTTAGCTACATTATCAGTACAAGGAAGGAAATCTTTAATACTTATAATTTACAAAACAGTTCGATAAATGACACAATGTGAGTCATTGTTTGGTAGTAGAGCTGTAATATCTCAGTATTTGCGGTCTCTATGGGTTGTTTGTGAGTCAATTAGTGGCTTGCGCCGCCCTCGCACCCACCGGATACATGCTTCGAAGTTTTATGGCGAGTTCTAGCTAGTTATACGGCATGGCGGCGTACGAAACTAACAATGTATAAAACATTTTAGGAAGGTCGCTTTGTTTTATTTTATTTTACCAATCGATTCTTGTAGGTAGGTACCTATCGGTGTTCTATCGAAACGAAATGATAAAAAATTAAAAACAAAATCCGTGCGGTACCTAGGTACCTCCCAGTTCTGGTCGGCGGTGTGCGGCTCACCCCCTATTTTTTGCGGGTAGGTAACGTGCTCGGTGACACCTCGCGCGGGTCAAGTGCGGGGCGCGCGGCGGCCCCCGGACCGCTAATTCCGAGCGCGTGACCGCACCCCCCCTTGCCTCGCCCGCCCGCACCCCCTCTCGCCTAACGCCGTTTTCCCGCCGGATTTGCGTTCATACAGTAAAATAAAAAGGGCGATTTGGCGCCCTCCATCGACGCGGCCCGATTAGCGGCGCCCGGGGAAATTAAAAGTATTTTATTCCAGCATTTATTCCCTTTTTGTTTGTGTTGAGTAATGCGAGTGTGTCGTGCGGTGTCGGGGTCGGTCATCATCGTGTCGGGCTGTGTCGGGCCCGCACTCCTCTGCCTCGTGTTATTTATGAATGACGGATGACATGTTATCGATAATTATGTCGGCTATCAATTCAGGATACATGATTAGGTACTTACAGATTAGGTACTGACTCCTCGGCTCCTCGCCTTACACTCAATCTTTTTACTTGGTATTGGAACCTACCTAGGTTCCAATACCAAGTAAAAAGCCTACCTACCTGGCATTTCCTTTCAGCATGACTCTATGTAAGTACCTATAGGACTTACTATAAGACTAGTGTTTTTGTGTCCCTAATCCCCTTTATCGTTATCTCAGCAGCCTACTTATTTTTGTCTTCCATTATAACTCGCATAAGTCGCAGGGCCATAAATAAGAAAAAACACTAAAAGCATTCACACTGAGACAACAGTTCTGCAGTTTTTTCCCGGAGGGGGCGGGCGACCCAGACTAATAACTTCGTCTATAAATCAAATATTAGCTCAAATAAAGCGGTGAACGCTTTATCAACACAGTGATACGTTTTCTCAGTAGGTTTATAATTTATAAAAAGCTTCCGATGTCGAACGCGTCGTCGGTAGCTATTAGTCGAGGCGGTTGAAGTGCTTCAAGACTTTCAAGAAACTCACTTGACAAAAAGTACGCGCGAGCGGGTTTGTGTGATGAAGCGCTGCAGCGCTGCGATGAGAATGAGCCAATTGACGCGTACCTATAATAATTTGCCTTTGCCTACAAAAAATAATTACTACGACCGACATAGTGAGACGATGCGTCGTGTCTATCTAAAATTATTTTTATTGCGATAGGATGTGCGTCCTCTTAACTACTGTAATTAATATTGATGTTAATTATTTATTCAAATGTAATGCTACATTTAGAATAATTAATTGTTTAGCTAATAGCTACCTACAACCGTGTTAATACCATAGAGCATTATATTATGCGTTATTATTCTAAGGAAAAATTGAATCTATGTGAAGTTTTTTATAAGTATTTATATGGATACATATCTAAGAGAACAGATTGGCAATTTCTATTTTTTAATTCGGTTTTGTGTTTGTTCATATTCGTATTTTTGTGTTCAATGCATGAGGGAAGACATCATATTGGGGTCGGGGGGAAGCGGGCACATCTGAACCACTCCGAACGTAATATTTCCGGGTGTGCCGTCGACAAAAGATCCCCTTTCCATTGAATCAAAAACGTAATCGTAAAAGAGCTTTTAAAGAGTCGATTTGTTTCTAAGAACGGCTTTTGATTTGAATCTCGTTATTTTGTTTTTCATAAAAAGTTGCTCGACTGAGTGAGGGTAATCTGTGAGGAATGTAGGTATTTTGAAGAGTTCGGTTTTATTCATTTGATTAATAGGTACCTGTATCGGTTGATTGGAAAATTGTTTTCTCAACTTTGTTATGTAGATGAATGTACCTACTTATAGCTTCCTACCTCACCCTACTACCATTTCATATTTATTTCTTCAGTTTCACGGTTCCACCCGCTTAGAATTTACTTTTAATAAATATTTATGTTCGTGCATTAAAATAGTCGTTACTTTTAATGTGAACAAGCAAGGTAGTACAAGCATTTTCATATAATTGCCTCATGCGAAAATCCTTTGTTCACTTGGTCAAACAAACGAAATAAAAATATAGCATATTGCTACAGCAAAATATTGCGAGTGTTGAGTGCAGCGGCTGGCGGCTGCATGCACCTCTCGGAGAGCTATGAAAACGTCGTGCCTCAGCACAACAGTTGACTCTGAACAGACGTACACACACAGCGCCATACACTGAACCTACAATAAAGGCGGGAGAGCTCCGGGGTGGGCCGGGGGGGCGCTGTGACGATGCAGTTTGCACCGCGGCCTCCTCCAACCTTCACCAACTTGCGCCCGTGTTCTTGGGAATCGTTTTAAATTCAAGAACCGCAGAACACTCCAAACACGACAATGTACCCTACACCTTCGCAATATGACCCAAAATCATAATATCACATTTTTATAAGTCATTTCGAAAATGGAATACGCCTTCACCACTGCACCAGATTTAAAACCGTAACTCAACGATAGAAAGTTCAGAATCGTATGAATAATGTAAAAATGGCAGCTGTCCTTGGTGTGAGTGCGGAGGTGAGAAATACATTAGCGGTACCGTTTTCTATTGGTCGTTGCTCCTGTGTTGATATTAAGCAGTCCACGTGGACTGCTCGGTGGTCGCTTGTCTCGTTTTTTTCAGCGGGTAGGTCGCTATCCGTCCCGTTCTAATCTACAGCGAAACGTGGAATGTCATGTCCGGAGTTGTTCAGAAAGTCGTGAGCGTGCATCGTGCTTCCAACTTTACCCTTGTTCCGAAACAGTGCAACTCCGGACCGCTGACTTTTAACATTGACCTTTATATCATGCCATTAAAGTTCAATTTAGTGAGAAGAGTATTGCGATCAAAAGTTTTTGTTGATACGTCATATTGATAAGCATTTTTAAGTCAATTAAGGTTGTAAGCTAAAAGCGGTTGTTGCTACATTTAAATTATCGGCCGGCATTCAAATAACGCCATTTTTTTCGTGTCGGCACGAATTTATTTAATAGTTAGATATATGTTATGTTGGGTATAATAACGTAGCGTGGGCGATGATGGTATGGTAGGTACCTACGTGTCGAGGTAGATACCAGCGAAGGTATTCATTCACTTAGTCACGGATATCGGTTTAGTAATGAACAATATTGATAATTTTTATTGAATAGGGAGGTACCGTCGTAGTTCATTTGCTAGATACGGTCATTTGCATGATGATGCATTCGGTAGAAGATGGTTACACCATATACGCATTGGAATACATTGTATTTATGCATACCTATACCTAGAAGCTACACGCATGCATGCATGTTGAATTGATTATATTTTTACCAACGCAATCCGCATCGAAAACATTTTACTACCTGCCTGCTGATGACTATTTACCCAGTCTCCCCTTTTGGCTTTTGTGAAATATGAATAGGAACAGATGTAGAACGAAGCAGGTCACAGTTTAAACAGCGGAAACTATTAAAAGGCGATCTATTATGATCACTTACAAGGGGACTGTCTGAGATATAGTGTAAGTAGGTACTTACCTACCTAGGTACTTTATTTTCTGTTACCCTAAGTAGATAGATCTGACTGGATAACTCCGCTCTGAGTTTTGAATTATAGATTATAGCAAACAAATAGAAATACCTACCTACCTACAACGTGATAGGTATAAATAAAACCATATTATTAGGTAACTAGGTACTTACATGTTTTATTTATAAGTAAGTACCTACCTAATTTAGGGATTTCCTTCCTTGTTTCGCAAAAATACATCGGGAGGTGAGCGGTACTTATTTATATCGATAATAATGAAGCCACCTAAAGAATTCCCTGACTAATTTGTCAATCTGCACGTGCCTTACTAAAATAGAATAAGTGCATAGGTACGCCATTAGAATAATTTCTCAGTAAGTAAAAAATACTCTTTTGGACGAGAAATATAGAAAACAAAAGTTGAAGGTGTAGGTAGGTACCGTTCTGAGCACCATCTGTGCTGCCATCTTTCGATATAACTAAACAACTCGGATGGCTGACAACCAGGGTCATAAAACTAAAATCTCAAAGTTGAAACGCAAACATGCTGCATTAATTATTGCATGAAAAGTTATTTTCCTTTTGAATAATTCCTATTTAATCCATTTATTTTTTATGTTAAGTGACTGAAAACAAATTTCATAAAATGCGCCCTCTATTGGCTTCCATCGTAGACTGTGTACGCTTCTCACGATAATAAGCTACTGAAAATTAGCGATTTACATTTTGTTCTCAAGATTTTTATTCTTTGAAATGGTCTAAGGATTTATTAGATAAGTAGCTAATGATCAAAAAATTAAAGGTAATCTAAGTTAATGTGGGGTAGTTTCAGAACGTGTTCCCTGTCAAAACTTTTTGACATTGACACTGACAGTGTTATGTTATGATTGAAATAAAGGTTATTTTCTTGATTTGATTCAGTTGATTCTTTAGATAAATTAATTTTGCCTACTCCCCGAAGGTATATGTTCCTTGTTTGCCTCCGTTCAGCCCTCCTGAGTAGGTAATTTGTAATTTATTTTGTTTTTTGCTGTCAAGAAAGTGGAACGAATTATTTTAATAGTTGGAACACAACTGGAACAGTAGGTTTATTTAGAAAGTTTATGTATGTTAAGCTCTTACTCTTTTCATATTTCTTTTTAATGGAAGCGTCCTTTTCTAACTGAACAGTGATAGTTATTATTTCAGTTTCAGTATTAAAAAAATGCCGCAAATAATACTGCTTTTCAGCGGTAAAAGAAAATCCGGCAAGGATTTCTTAACCACACATTTACAGAACTTGTAAGTATACTGGTCCTTCTTTTGAATTTGTCAGTGATTAATGAGTACATGTAAACAGAATATGTGTGAATATTATAAAATATATTTGATTGTAAAGCTATTCAAAGTCTGTGAGTCTGTGTGTAAGTGTAGATTATTTATTTTTTATTAAATAAATTTTAAGGTTAACAGACAGATGCGAAGTACTGAAAATATCTCAACCTATAAAAAGTCATTGGGCCAAGGAGAAAAATTTGAATCTGAATGACTTGTTAGGCGACAGTGAATACAAGGAACAATACCGGCTAGATATGATCAACTGGAGTGACGAGATGAGAGCTCAAGATTATGGCTATTTCTGTAAGATTGCTTGTCAAGATGGTAAGATAATAATATTATGTTTATTGTTGTTTTGGTTTTATTTATGTTGGAAAACTATGGCATAAAAATTAAAAACATTTAACCCATTGATCAAATACTGAGTAAAGGTCTATTCAGATATAAGCGATATCGCTGTCGCACTCGCTAGCAATACTGGTCTAAAGTGACTTACCCGAAGGCGAATCAGTATCGCTAATTCGCTACTGAGCGCAACAGTGATCTCGCCTCGATATCGGAATAGGCCTTTAGTCCAATTGTTTAAGCCCCAAATTCAAAATTCAAAATCAATCAGTAAATAACCCCCTCATTCATACCTGGAGGTAATATTTACAGTTGCAGGAAGTTCTTTACTGAATTTCTTGTTCAACTGACTATAATCATTGCTCATCAACAAATTTCAGCCACAGAGAAGCCTATATGGATTGTGAGCGACATCAGAAGAAATACAGACATCCGCTGGTTTAAAGAAACATATGGCGACCTCCCTAGAACCATCAGGATAGTGGCTGATGACGATACTAGAACGAAAAGAGGTTTTCAGTTTAAGTCCGGAGTTGATGATGGTATTTCCGAGTGTGGCTTGGATGATTATAAAGAATGGGATCTTGTGATAGATAACAGTGAAGGCAAACAGAAGTTGGAGGAACAATTGACTAGTATATCAGGGTTGTTATCCGGGTTATGATTGCCCTTCCTTATATAATAATTAAGACAAGGATAAGGATTAGAGTTATGGTAGGTATGGTATTGGGCAGCTCATATCATTCTGTTGTGTGGTATTTGTAGGTGGTTGTAATGCAATGGCTGGTAATGGAAAAACATTATTCATTGTCAATTGTTATTAATAATTATTTTATACAGTATTTCTTTTATTGAGAAAATAGTACCTACTAAGAAGAATAGTTCTTAATGATTATTTTTATTTCATGATTATCGGTCGCCCAGTGGTAGCGAGCAGTGGTGGCCCAGTAGTAACGGCAGCTTACTAGTTATAGGTTGTAGGTTCGAACCCTGACAGGCGCTTTACTTTGTGTAAATTATTTCACCACCACTGCTCTTAAAACAGTGAAGCAAAACATTGTGAGGAAACCGTTATGTCCTTGAACCAAAAAAATTCAAAGACATCTGACATCTACCAACCCGCACTGGGCCCGCGTGGTGGATTACGGCCCACTCCCTCTCACTTAGGGGAGGTCTGTGTCCCAGCAGTGGGAATATTATACTCTGATTATGCTAGTTCTCATAAAATATTGATTGAATGTATTTGCAACAGAAGTAGAGGTGACTCTAGTATCTTCGGGTTCGGGTAGGCATGATTCGGCACAGCCGAGGTAAAATATATATGTCACTGGCTGCGCCGCGCGTTTTCACCCGTGTATGTCTGGATTCCGTGGGAATATCGGGATAAAAAGTATCCTATGTCCTAGTCTAGGTCATGGTCTACCCCTGTGCCAAATTTCATCCAAATCCGTTCAGCAGTTTTAGCATGAAAGCGTAACAAACAAACAAACAACTCACTTTCGCATTTGTACTCGTAATATAGTTAGGATTTTGCCGCCCGGCTGTGCCGCATCATACCGACCCGAAAAAGTGGGCGCCTCACACTGATTCCTAAAAGGTGCTCCTATGATTATAATGTTTTCTGATCTCTATTGGTATGGCATGGTTCATTAATGTTTAAATATATAGTTATTTTAGAACTGGGTATAAAATATCAAGGCTGCTTGTGTGCATCTTATTGTTAAAAAATATATTGATATGTTAATTTATACTTACGAGTACATAGCATAACTACTGATACAACTGACTGGTTTTGAACCATGATATTAATATTTATGAATCTCAGTTGTAAATATATTACACCAACAAGGTTGCGTGCATAAAATAATAACGTTTATGATGTTTTTATGTGAATGTTACGTACTCAGTAGATACATTTAGTATTCCTATTGTTAATAAATGGAAATAAAGTTAAAACTAAGTTAAACCAGTTTTTAAGGAATGTATTTCAAATGAATATGTGATAACATTGTTGAGGAAAAATAAAGACATGAATTTCGGATAAATTGCAATTTTATTCTTACGTTTTTATAACTTTAAAATAGCAACTCATAAAAACATGGTGCTAAATGGTAAATTCTGTCACGTAAGATCTTTGTTTGTCTGAATGTATTTTTGTCAGTATTTTGCAGCATCGCGCAAATACTACCCGATAGTTCAAATCATAGACTACTATATGTTCAAATTTGGCATAGATGTTCCCTTTAAATCTGGCTGAAAATTTCTAACATGGAAGGCCTCTTCTGTCATTTTATGATAATAATAAAAATCTATGGTTACTGAGAAATCCCGTGTCTTCACAATCTATTGTTACATTATTTTAGTGATAAACCCTCCTCAGGAATAATCTGTAAGAATGCATCACTCAGTGTACCTATCAGTGTTGTGCCATTACATATTATATGCAGGAACCTCAGACCAACAAAAAAGGAATCCTTTTTTGTTGATCTGAGGCAGGAACGCAGAAGTTCACTAAAAACGAAACACTTCGCAAGCAATGGGAAACTGCTACTGAAGACTGCGAGTGTCGACTTTCGATGCGCTGCTTCTCACCTGGACAACAGTACGTCGCGTGCTCCGCACCACCAGTCCTGGCTCTATTTATATTTTGGCTGCTGAGACCAAAACTACAAAAGTAGTACAAAGTTTTATAAAAATGTGGCTGTTCTTTTAGTCTATGTGTGCTGGCGGTAAAATGAAGTAACTACTACAACTAGATAGGTTCGTGCGCTTTACGACGGCGACGGTTAGGTTCAGCTCAGTAAGTTTATATTCGTACCGATCGTTGATAACAGATGGCGCTGGAAGACTTATAAAATGTTTTGCAAATGTTCTGCTTCTACGAGCCTCTTTTTTCTAATACATGGATCAAAAATGGAGGAATACAGTAAAATCTCGGTAATTCGGCACTTCAAGACACCGGCACCGGCACGTTCAGTAGCACAGGGGGCCTATTACGAACTTTTAAAAAACCTGGCAAGTTCCAGTTTAAGTTTCGTATTATGACATTCATAATTCTGACCGACTTCACGCTGGGTAGTTTGTCTATGGTTGGCTCGTAATTCTCTGCCAGATTACTATTATATATTGTCCAGCAGGTAATTCGGCAAAGTATTAGGAGCATGTTAAGACCATGGTAAGAGGACCAGACAAACGTTACACATTAAAAGTTGGTTATTGTCCGAAGATGGGAACTGCTCTTTACACAAGAGCTTTCAAAAATATTCACTTGCCAGTTTTTTTACACCAACCAATCAAAGGGTAGATTAACAAAAGAAGTGGTCACCCAGTGGTTAGGGGAGGCTATTCCGGGTGTAAGGAAATTTATGAGAAAATCTAAAGCTAGCTTAGAAGTAAAGAAAATAATACATGTTGGGTGTTGTATGAATGTCTGAAGTCACCCGTAACTATAGAGTTCCATCAATTAAAATAACTCGTTCATGTTCAAAATCAGCGAAGTGTTCCGTAACGGTGAAAATATTGTTTCTGAAACAATATTTTTATAATGATTAGGTATAGTTTATTTAACATCCATTCACATTCTAATCTACTTAGGTATTCTATTACAATATTGTGATATTTTCTTTTAATTAATGGGTTTTACCTGAATTAAATTAATTTTATTTATTTATTTGGCTGCGAGTGCAAGTTTCAAATTTTTACAGGGTAGGTACAGGTCAGGTACGTCTTGTTACGACCTTTCTAGTACAAACCATAATGTGCCATTTTCACCCAATTAAACAAATGTAAACGTTAATTTCACTCCGCTTTTAATTGCTCGACACGTTTATTTACAAATGTCCTATTTACGGGCGGAGCGAAGCCATTCATGAAATTGTATACTTGATCTGCGACCACAATGCCGATGGAACTGCGCCGCTCCGTCTCGCTGAGATAACTATATTTAGTACTCGACCGACACTCCGATAGCATGAATGGTATACAGGCAGCTGTGCCATTTACACCCATAGACATACCTCCTCATATTATATGTATGTTAAACTTCTCTTAAGGATATCTTAACTTAAGGATATCACCAGATTATTCCGGCTTATAGCGTCACAGAAGTCCGAACTGGCACAAAGTAAACTTATTCATGAGAATATTATGGTAATGTTTCTTTGTTCTGAACTTTCAATTCTAGGACAAAACGTTGGCGCAGACACAACTAGTTCGATCGCCATGGAACTCCATAATCAGGTCACGTACGAATGACCTTCGGCGCCAGGCTTCCTCGAAGCGCGCTAACTTTAATTGCGAGTGCGATCCTTGGCTAGCCGCTAATGTTAGTCGATTGTCCTACTTAACCTGGCTTTAATGTACGCCACTTAACAACTTTATTTTATGCCTCAAAGGATGTAAATTGGAAACCGTGTCCTCGTTTTTACAGTAGATAGAAGTTCTGAAACTGAGTTTTATACAGGGGCTGAAAAAGCAATTTGTAATATGTGTTCGTAATTAACTAAGTACTTTTCCTTGTACGAAGCCTGAATAATTATGACCATCGCCGACGTCCGGCGGCGTGGAAAGCTCGTCGGAGTATCTACGTTACGTCCAGAAATGACTGGTGTCTCCGGTGTAATGTCAATTGCGGATGGCGGTGGTCGTGCGAGGGAGGCGCTGCGGGCGGCGAGTGCCGGGGTGCGGGGGAGCGGGTGCGGGGCGCGCGGGGGCGGGGGTCGTGCGGCGGCGCGGTATCGATGCGGGTGCGCGCGCAGTCCCGCGCCCCTCGCGTTCGATTTTCCCTGTCCGGGCGACGGTGGCGGCGCGTTGCATAACTGTGTGAGCGGCACTCCGCGCGCGACCCCGCTCCGAGCGCCCGCCGCGAGCGCGCAACCCGCGCTGATACGCGCAACGTCGCGCCCTTTACGTAACGCGCGACCACCGCGCGCACTCGCGCTCCTCACCGCCTTACCGAGGATTTCTGTTGGAGTGATCACTGTTAGTGTGGCAGGATATCGTCGGAGCCGGCTCGAGGACGTCGCAGGTCGGGCGCGGGCCGCCGGTGCTGGTAGGTGTCCGCAGTGCGCGCGCTGGCCCTTTGTGTGCGCCTGGTGGTGGCGGTTGCGGTCGCGTGCTGAATAATTGACGCGGAGGCTGTGGCGCGCGGCCGCTATCGACCTGGTCGCGTGACGGGCACGCATTACCGCCGCAAGGACGCCGCGCGGGCTGCGACATGGCCCACAGCGGCGCCGCTGCCGCCACCGCCGCCACCGACCTGTCTGCTTACACTGTTGTGCTCAATGCTATTTATTCTCCCGTATACTTAACCTATTTCCAGCTGTGATCATTATTTACATCATACATGACAGCCTTGAAGCCCCTCGGAAGCTGTGCTGCTGTCAGGATACGTCACCTGACTCTTCCTAGGCCGCCGGAGTGAGGTTTGTTCCGGATGAGAAAGCTTGTTGTTTCGCGATATGTTATTGACAGCTCGACAGATCGATAGACTTTTGACGCAAACCGCTTCGTAGTTCCAACAACAATCATTTCATTTGACATAGTGGTTATAACGAGGTATTTCTTAGAATCGAAGTTTTCCATAAATACGAGTACATAAGTTTTTCAAAGAACTTTAGGTCTTTTAACAAGGTTTAGGGATGTTTTATACTTTGCTCAGCTGGTTACGTAAAGGGATAACTAGCGTTCCGTTCACCCTTCGATATTACAGCTTACTTCACTTGTTATCCAACTAAAATTAACTAGTCATTAACTTTCTAATAGTTAAGTCCGCTTTGCTACGAGTTTAGCTACGATTGTGGCTACGAGCTACGTGCTACGTAGCACGGTCGTAGACGTAGCGCTACACAAGCGTAGCAATTAACTACGTCGTTCTTTATTTGCTTTCTCAAAGCTTTGTCTTGAATTTGACAAATTACATCATTCTTTTTTATTATTATTTCAGGATAAAGCTATATACTTTAACCGATGAAGTCCTGCTAGATAGGTCTGGAAAAATAATAATATTTTCTTGAATTGATTTTTGATTTATGGTTACGTATTGGTATATTGGAAAAGTTAACCGCTTCTTGTAGATTTCATAAGAACTTTACAGTCAATTTGATGACTAAAGCATTACATTGGAGGAAGTCAGGAATACCATCCTTATTTACCATTTTTATTTTTTTATCCTGGCGTAGGCCTACTTAATGTTTTTTTCGGCTTTCAAACAAGGAATTCCTGTCTAAGATTTTGCTATTTCTGAATACGTTTACGCCAGTGCGCAAACGTTGTCACATTAGGCATGCGTAGATCACAGTAGCAACATTCTTAAGGAAACTACGATCACTTTATCAGTAAGGCCGATTATGTAAACGATATTTTCAAAAAAAGTATGGTTGAGGATGTCAATGAATGTTAGAATCAATGAGCTTTATGAATCGACCAATAGGGTTGACGTTAGCCAGTTACGGAAGGTAGTGAATGGGAGGAATGACAACGGGGAGGAAGGTTTGATGGTACCTGAGTAGGCAGAGTTAGGTCTACTTGTTCTTCAAATAGTATTAAATGAATTGGCTTTTAGTTTCTGGCTGTTTACGATGGAGTACGATGGAGTGGATCTTCTAATTTTTATTTTAAACTTACAAAAGAACACTTTTATGTTAGAAAATCCAGAAATCTTTCACTTTCCATTGATTCTTATAAATTTCTGACACACAATTTCTACGTTTTCCAGCCAAGTTTTAATCTAAACCAAAACCAAGTTAAGAAACCTTTAATTATTTTTACTAAAACTTAAAATAATGGTTAGTTAAAAGTATTGTCACCATTATGCAATTTTAGAGTACAATGCAGAGTACTTAATGGCTGCTTTAATATGTTATAACATGCTAATAGAACATTAGGCCGATTTCAAATGAAACGGTATACCTAGAATTTACTTTGGTTTAAATTGGTTCATGGAAGTTGGTCAACAAGAGAAAAGTGTTTTGTTGCAGTGTCGGGGAAATTAATTGTGAAGTAAACTGACACCCTTTACGTCACAACTGTCAAAGAATGACAGGTGTGATTTGAATATACGGATAATTTTACTTGATAGTCAATTTACGTAACAATTCATATCCCTGACTTGACCCACAGATAAAGTCTCATTTCATCTTGTATATAGAATCTTAGTAAATGGCACGTGACGGTAAACTTGCCAAGACTTATGTTCTTGTGGATTTATTTCAGAAGCCCTCGTTGGCCAGCACTATTCTCAGATTCGTTAATCACCAATCCGGTTGCCAAGAGTGGTGATGAGAATGATTGCATATGCGAAATCAGCCTATAACGTCCCCACTGCTGGGACACAAGCCCCCTCTCTGTGAGAGGGAACGGGGTAAAATCTATCACGCGGGCCCAGTGCGGGTTAGTAGATGTCACAAACATGTCTTCGAATGTTGGCTTTTAGGCCATGCCATTTTCCTCTGGTTGTTTTTCTTAACTGTTTTGAGAGTAGTGGTGATGAAATAAATTACAGCCTGTACGGGTTAAGCTTACGACCCGCGACACGTACCTAAGTCAGGGCCGTTGCCACTGGGCCACCACTGCTCACTGATTGCTTATGTAATTAAACCCATTCAGTAGTATATATTCTTAGCACAAAAGGATTTTTTATTTAGAAAAAATCCTTTTGTAGATACTTTGATATCCCATAAATGATAAAATCAAACGAACCGATGTTCACTACATTCAACCGCACCCACCTTCAAATCAAGGTTATATTTTACTATCCGAAGGAAAAGTCGTAAAGTCGTTCCTACCAGGTTTCTCGTAAACATCCATGGAATGTGTTACTCTCTGCGAGGAGAAAATCCAATCATAGTAGGAGCAACTAAATTCTACTTTCAATATTTTATAATGCCTACAACAATTTGCCTAGGCTTATTCATCACTGGGATATATTGTTGTCCGCATCTACAGAGATTTTTTTAAATACACTTTAACATCTTCATTTTCACCTGGGAATCGAACACAGCTGTAGTAGGCAGATTCAGTGAGTAGAACATAAAACTACTTATAAACATCAGTTTTAGCCACGTAGAAGCTTTCTGAATCTAACGTGACGCGAAAGTAATAAGAATTTATAGGTTTAGTTGGGAAGGCCGCACTCGTTTGACAAAAACTCTGGCCTTCCCAATTTCGCCGGAAATTCGGGTTATGGCAGCTTTTGATTTAGATCCTTTTCGGTGTTGATTACATAACTCTGTAAGTACCAACATCCCTACTCACCAAGGGAGTGGTTGATTGGCAGATTTTTTGGCAGTCTTATTTAGATTGGAGAAACTCTTTCTGACCCCAAGGCTATGATGTAAGAATTTTTTACCATGTTTGAAGGTCGATTCACACATACCAGTGAAACCACCGTTACGACACAGTACCGGTACAGTGCAAAATATTCTTTCATACATTCTCTATTAACGCATCCCCACTTTTCAGTGTCAGTGCCGACACCGGCATGAGAATGTATGAAATAAAATAATATTTTGCACTGCCGGAACTGTGTCGGAACGGTGGCTTTACTGATATGTGTGAATCAAGCTTTAAAATTTAACCGAATATATCTAAAAAAAAAAAAAAAGTAATAATTCGAATCAACTAATTAAGCCTTAACAATTTTGTATTATTTTTCCTGTACCTACATTCTACATTGTACCTATTGTCTCTAAAACAATGACTAATGATACAGTATGTGGCAGATTTAGCACCGTACATAAACAATCCACTCTCCCTGCAAAACAGTAGAGTTTTCTCGTTGTAATTTCCCTTTCATTTGTCGTACCAGTTCACTTTAATCTGCGTGTATCAGGTGCGCGGAATTAAAACTGAAACAGTCCGTGTAGTGCTTGCGTGGATTACACAGCTCGCCGGGATTACATGGAAAAATACTGTTATAAAGTTTACTGTAGTTAAATAAGCTGTGAGCGGCTGAATAGCTGTCAGCGAGCCGACGTAAATTAGGTATTTAGGAAAAGGCTGAAAGATAAGCTGGACAGTTTTCCTGGAAAGGCATTATAGGAATATCTTTTTCTGCAGGGTTTTCAATGACGAAGTCAATATTCCAAATGTGAATGGCATGGAATTAAATGCTTTGATTTTTTTTTCATGTTTTATTTTGTTGTTTATTTAAATAGAATAGCGGTAGCAAAAGTGTTGACCACGAAGATAACAACTTCCTCTGTCTCTCTCTTCCTCTTAAGGACTAAGTGAAGTGGAAGCAGGATAATATAATTAGTATATACGACCGAATCATCCAATTACCAAGAACCGGCCATAAGTGTATCTGACCCTTATTTGAGTATCTTTTGATAACATGGAGAGGGAAACGTAATGTTCATAAGGATATTTAATTAGTGATGGGGTTTTTTTCCACGCTTATTAAAGACGAAACCAAAGAAAAATGAAGAATGAAGAAGTAGCTTTCTTTTTGTCTTTTCATAAATATGTTGACAAAGCATTCAGACTTACTAAATATCTGTATTTTACAAATAGAAAATTTATATCAACTAAATAAATGAAGGCGCTATACTATTATTATTGACAGGCGCTTTACTTTGTGTAAATAATTTCACTGCTCTCAAAATGGTGAAGGAAAACATCGTGAGGAAACGGGCATATGTCCTAGAACCAAAAATTCGAAGAAATATGTGACATCTACCAACACGCACTGGGCCCGCGTGGTGGATTACGGTCCTCTCACTGAGAGGAGATCTGTGTCCCAGCAGTGGGAACATTATACGCTGATTATGTTGTTTTAAATAAATTAAGGAAGCTGTATTTCTAGGTTATAAGACGGGTGTATAAAGCGTTAAGGCGCATAGCAAGTACCCAAGTCTTTGATATTTCAAAAGCAATTAAATGATACCGTAGGAAGCGATTGGCAAGCATCCTTTGACCACCATAAGCTTCATACGGCACTTAATTGCTAAGGCTTTGTGTAGAGTAATTTCAATTAACGTTGGAATTGTTCAGAGCTTCCCACGTAACTCAAAACAACTTGGAAGTTAGAATAACTTTTATTTCCATAATACAACGAGAAGCTCGTGGCTAAGTAATAACATCCGCACAGGTCGATATATCAGGTTATGCTACGCTTGCCAGGGTTGGTCCGTGGGTGGGTGACCATCTTCACATTCCAAGACTCCTCCGTTGCTCGGAAAGCACGTTAAGATCGATCTTCGACAGTCGTTACGGGTCGTCAGAAGCCCGAAAGTCTGACAACCAGTCTTACCAAGGGGTATCGTATTACCCAGTAACTGGGTTGTGGAGATCAGCTAGGCAGTCGCTCCCAACAAGCCGACCCCAACATAGTTGGGAAAAGGCTAGGCAGATTGAATACAACAATTTCTCTGGGCCCACTCAAGTTTATGTAACCTTTTTGTTTAGCGCCTGCAAATCCATTTGTTATAAGATCTAGCCCTCGTGCGCAGATTAGGCCCGAGGTTAGCGATTGGCCGAAAAATATTTATTGCCATGATCTTTTTTTAGTTCGGGTACCTGGTTCGGTTAAGAATGATTGCGGTCGAACTTAAATCCGTCTCATACGTTCTGGTTTATTTGCGAAAAACTGGAGTAAAAGGAGGTTTTAGTTTTAGCTACTGAATGCACGACTAATGAGTGAAGGTTAGCTGTAAGTTTTGCATAATTTTCTTTGTTTATCACAAGGTTTTAAGTTCCGCAGCATGTGCAAGAACTTTGTATTGAAAGTGACAAAATTACAATTCTCTACGTTTTTTTTTGAAATATCTAAACTATCCGCAGATCCTAGAATGTCTTTAGATTGTCTTGACAATAATCATGGCGCCCAGACTCGTAAAAAAACAGTCTCACAATCATAGTCGCCAGATTCTAATAAAAAAACTGTTTAGGTAACAGTAATCTAAACTGTTCTGCCTAAGATAGTCAAAACTAATGTCCTATTCATTCGATGTTGAGTCATGACCTGGCTGACGTCGATGTCCTTTCCATGGATTGCGTGAAACTAATATTTTGTTTCGTGGGTGAAATTAATGACTAACTTTGACACAGCTACGAAATCTATTAGCCTACGCAAATAGTAGACCTATAAGTTCTATGCGGGTGTTTGACTTGTCAGTTTGTAGTACGAGAACCTGCAGGGTTATTGCGTAACACACTTACAGCAGCAATGGCTTTTATTGACAGTTCAACAACATTCATTGCGTTATCTACGTTGTATAGCTGACAATTTTTTCGAATATATGAAGCAATGGATTAGCAATATCGTTCGTTCAGATTGTGATTGAAAGTGCCTAACGCAATTAGAGTTCTGAAGGTATACCTACGACCTCGTAATTACTTTACCACTTTTGACAACAATTCACAGTAATGTGAAACGTCAGTAAGGTTGAAAATAACTAACTGTCACATAGAAAAATGCACCTTGTCGTTTTATGAGGTGTCTACTAATTTACAAACATGTCAGTGGTCTCACAATTATCAGTTTTTGACAGATAAGCCATACAAAATCTGTCAAAAACTCATTGCGAGACCACCGACACGTTTGTAAATTAGTAGACTTGGCCCCCTGATGATGTGTTCGGTAATTTGATAACATGGGAGACGTAGCAATTCTTGTTGATCTTGTTTTTGATGTTGTATAGAAGGTCACAGACTATTTCTTCTTCAATTCCAATTCAATTGTTAATGGTTCGATAAACACAACTTTGTAAACGTAAAATTCTAAAATACCACCCCACCATTACAATATTGAAAAAGCTTATTTTCAGAAGCATACCTCGTTAAATTTTTATCGTTCAAAAGACCGATAAAATAACATTAAAATTTTGACAATTTCTTAAATTATTATCTTAATCCGATCCACGAATTTCGGAGTTAATAGCTATCTTGACTTAATTGAAATACCTCTTTCAAGTTGGTCATTAATCGCCTTTTATTTTTGTCTTTTAATGACTGCTCGCGGTAGTAATAATAAGCTATGAAACATTCAAAGGAGTGCCTATATCATCAAGGCATTTTCCTGTGTAACATAAATATACTTTCCAACAACAACTGTAGGTCTTTTCAAACAAGGTAGGTATTCTTTATAAGGATAAATAATTATGGATACAATTTTCAAAAAAAGACTATTTTTGCAATTAATTTTTAACAGAGCAAATTGTCTGTCAAACGAAACACTTTGGGATTAGAAAAAGAACCAAAAGGCGCCTTACCGTTTATGATAGAAAAACATGTTATACAAATGTTGCTAATTCTAAAAAGTCTATAAATATGCAGAGTTGTTATTTATTCGTGAACAAGTAGCTTTGTTCTTTTAAGTAAAATGTTAACTTAAGTTACCCACGCTTTGGGTAATATTTTTAATTATACGATATTTGGCAAACAACCCAAATTTCAAAAACTCAAAGCATTTATTACAATTAAACCGTTTACAGGCACTTTTGAATTGTCAAGGAGTCGGTCATTCAGAAATATGAAGCTCGTTGCCCATTCCAAAGCGTAGCAGGTACCTATGGAGAAGAACGGGCAAGAAACTCCACGAACACTCTTTAAATAAAAAAAATGGTTACATCGTTTATGTTAAAATTATACATGTGAAAACAATGTAGAAAGCACATTCAAAGCGTCCGCAATAATAAAATAAAAACAAAAAACAATTCAAAAATTAAAATAAGTCGTGGCAGCTA
Source organism: Lithophane socia (assembly GCA_947522985.1). NCBI lineage: Eukaryota > Metazoa > Arthropoda > Insecta > Lepidoptera > Noctuidae > Lithophane > Lithophane socia. Next base: position 9,650,537 of record OX383267.1, read on the forward strand.
AGAGATGACCAGTCACAACTGACGATGTCCGTTCAGGAACATGGCGCATGTATCAGCACAATTCTGCTCAACCATTTTGAAGGGAGCTAAATGATCCAACACAAGCGCCACCAAGACCAACACCCACTTATGTAACAGAAAAATCGGTTTCATCTACGAGACGTCGAGAAAACTCAAGCTCTGAGAATTGGCTAGGCGTTTCAGACTAACGCAAAAAAATGTTATATAACTTCAAGTTGAATTTGGATTCTCTCTTGATTGAATAAACCCTTCCTAGACCTAAGATAATAGATAGAATGTCATTTATTGTTCAGCATTATAAGAGTGATAGGTATTCTGTCCCCACCTATGAAAGTGTTTTCTATGTGGAATTTTAAAGAAGTTGCATTTTTCATACTAACGTTTTCTTAATTTATATAACAACCATGAACACTACTGTTTTAAAACTTTTATGCACTACTGTTTAAAAACTAAGATAACGTATGCCACTTATATTAAGCGATAAAAATAAGATTTGGCTCAGTTAAAAAAAAAATTGTGGTCATTTCTGCTAACAAAATTAGCAGTCATTTTTAAGGCATTTTTTATGTTAAGAAAACTATAAGTAATAAGGTTTTTTTACTATCTGTAGTTGTCTATGATGGTCATTATTCGATATAAACCAAGCAATTGATGAATATTTTAAATCATAGAAGTTACGAGGTTCTACATTAGTAAGAAAAAAAACGCCAATTTCATAGGTGGGGAGTTGGGGACCCAATACATACAATGTTTGTAATAATTTTAAAGGGGACGCGCTTTTGTTGCAATAAAAAATATCACAACAAACATAGAATTCCTTAACGCACGATGTGATTAAAACCTCGTTTCCCGCTAAAATACCTCCTGTTCTCCTAATAACAATGTTACTTAGCGATATTAGTCACACAACTCGTGTTAGCTCAGTCTGACGTAGGCACATCACTTATAAGGATCATACATTAAACGTCACCCTTGTTGACTTCGCTAGTTTTCCGCTCTATTCCTTTAACAAAAGGAATTTTATTATTCAAGCTTGTATTCTTTAGCGAATTAATTTATCTGTAAGTTTATCTATATTATTTCTTGGAATTTATATGAGAAAAAACAGATACTATTGTGAATCATGTATCAACAAGGAAAATTGGTCCATTGTTCCGAGAGACCGATTTTTAAAAATTGTTTTTTGATTCGTAATGAGGAAAGGATTGTTAAATATGAATATCGAGTGGTGTGATTAATTGGGGAGGGTAGAAAAACATTCGTCCATGACCTGCCTGCTCCAACAAACAGGCTTTTATTTTTTATGTTCGATTCATTTCGTGAAGGAAGTAATTACGTTCGTATTTGATTCCGAATGTCTTGTTATGTAGAGGAGTAATGAGTTTTTTGGATTGAATTCGAATTGAGCTGAGAAGCTAAAGAATGACAACCAATATATTCGAAATTCATCGAAAGGTTCAGATTCTTAAGTAAAAATGGTTTGATTTTGTCATTAGGGTCTGGATCTGATTCCTATTGAAAATATTCAAGTTTCATGCCTAAAACCCTTTTTGAATTTCGAACCCTTGTTTACATTCTTATAGCTATCTTTTGTTTCATTTCATCCTCTAAACATTTCTGCGGTAAACGTGTGCACAGATCTGTACAATATTGTCACATCACATGACCTAATTCCAGTTTAAAGCACACTTGGTTTTAGCTAATATAATACGTGGGTGTCGTACTACCTGCATGCGTGATTGTGTCAGGGCAGGCGTTTCATTTACATTACTACACGCGACCCAAGACCGTACTGGCCCCGTTATTATAAACCGGCATTGGAATAAATCGTAGCGATACAGTAGTTATTAACTTTGGAAAGTTTTAGTTTAAATATAATCCGCTTGGAAGTATTTTGTGTAGAATGCTCAATAGTTAAGACTGAACTTGTCACTCATAAAATCATGGATAAGCATTTTTGTGTTTGTGAATGGCATCTCGCAGGTCAACCTAGGAGGCTGTCGGCTGCCAAACCGGGCTATCCTGTATACCTATCGTGGATGCCTCAGTAAGTTAAGGCCTCAAGGCAGGCAATAATTATCTACAACTTATAAACTAAGCGACTACACGCTAAGGGTGGACTGACCCCCCTGTGGTGTACGGACCTCGGCTTAGGACGTATTGGTCTCCAGCAGAGGACAGGCTGGATCGTACCATAATATGGAGAAGCAAGGGTTTCGTGCTATGAAGAATAAAGTAACTATTGGAAATATCCCTCCATTGAAGACCAACAATCGTCAATAGGCTTGTTCGGAAGATACCAAGTAATATCTAATATAAATTGCTATTCTGAAGTTTCTGACTGGTCTATCTTAAGACCATGACTCTCTTGACTTTCCAAAGTAAAGCACTGAGTATTCCGAGCGACAATCGAAGTTAAACAATATAGGCCTAACAAAGTTGAAATTGAGACTTAGCAAGAGATTTCCTTGGAAACTTATCAATCAAAAGTTTTCTAAGTAAGTACATATGACTTAGATGAGTTTTTTATTGACGAAAGGCTTCTAAGTAGGTACGTACTAACGATATAATAATGAAGTATACGTATCTACAGTAATTCAAGTATATGTGCATAATTAATTAATTAATTTAGCTTTTTTGCAAAATCAAGTTTTATTTTAGGCACGGTTGGCAGTAGAAAAAAGGTTGTTAAAAACAGAGCTCTCAAATTAATTTTAAAATACATCATAACTACTTCGTATAGCGCTGAAATTATGCTGAAGTTCCACAAAAAATTTAAGCCTTAACCCTAAGCCCAACCTAAGCCTACCTAAGCTAAACGATTGACTACTGGTTTTGGAAAGCATTATTCTAATTAATCTGTTGTCAGGTCATTTGATTGGCTACTGTCATTTCGATCAACTCATCACAAAAGCTACCTATGTGGTGTTACAGTAGATTAACCTAACAAAGACTTCATTAGGTCTTTAGAAATCGACTTCAAACCTAATTAGAGTTTAGTTGCAGTGCACAAATACATAGAAGAGAGATAGAATTTACGAAGATACATACATACAAAGCTGCGTAAGTATAGTACAGTGTTGTTAAAATTGTGTCACAAATGGCTGTCGCCCACACTCCCGTATAAATAAAATTTGAACGGCCTTCCAACCCACACACAAGGACAACGCCACTTACCCTATACATACATAGATACTATGAAAAATACTGACAAGTATTTGATGGGAACCTAATGGGTATTGAAGGAGGAAATTGCTATACGTTTGGTTTACTGGACGGAACAAATGATTAACGCTTCAATGTGACACACATTGAATGAGAAGTCCTGGGTTTTCTGGTTTGCCGATAGAGTTTTTGTATTTTTCAGGTTAGTTGAAGGAACAATAGATATATTGTACTAGCATGGACTGGATCTGGACTCTGGATCTGGACAAACCCAAATGGGTGTCCCGTTTAGGTTTGTCCATATTTAATGGCAAAAGGTTTGTTCCTATTACATGTTCTGGCCATGTTGGTTCATATCACTCGTTCCTTGTCTATGCGGAAAACTTTAGATTTTCGAATGTCAATGTTATTTTTGTCTCTTGCTCATTTGTTTAACGTCCTCTATTAACCAGTAGGTACCTACTTTTCTCTGTCATCTCACGAAAAGGTCATTCTCTCTTCGATAATGCAATGTTGACAGGATGTGCACTTCCCGCCAACCGTTTAATTTTTGCATTCATTTGTCAATTATCATTTTCCTGACTGTTTGTTGTGCTATACTATTTATTTATTAGAGTGATGAATATCATTTACTTACTAGATAATGGTTTTTGACATATACTTTTAACGCGACATATCATGTCACTTTAGGCAAAGAAATCACGCCTCTAACATCATGGTCACTTAGCAATTTATAAATCCAAGAATTACGATGGGAAAAGATGTTTAAAAAGCAGTTTCCCGGAACTACATTTATAGAATATGTTATGATTACCTTACAAATCTGTACCTACTGATATGATAGGTTGTCCAGACTGAATTGTTGTGTCGACGGTAAATAAATTGTGTCCGATATTTGTTTCCAATTAAACCTCAGTAATTTGAGAGTATGAATACATTAACTCTTGAATTCTTTTTATTCTTGGTAAAAGCTGAAAGCAATTTGGTTGAGAGGCGCCGTCACAGCGACCTAACGTATGTAAATGTGAACACGGGTTATGGAGGAGTACCCGACGTTCGCTGGGCTATATAGCCCACCAAGGGCCCGATTTTATGGGTTTTCTGTCAGGGCGTTTTTCATATAGACATTTCGAGTGCAACAAACATGTTTTTCGTGAAATATTACGTTGTTTTTTTATTGTAGGTATAAAAAGTATTGGATGAGCACACATGAAGATCTTAAATTACAAAACATTATGGGCCTTATATATCATCATCTGCCTAGCCTTTTCCCAACTATGTTGGGGTCGGCTTCCAGTCTAACCGGATGCAGCTGAATACCAGTATTTTACATGGAGCGACTAACTCAGATCAATTAGTCTTGCCTTCTTATTGTCGTATGTCATGTATGGTTGTCAGACTTTCGGGCTTCTGACGACCCACAACGATTGTGAAAGATGTATGGGCCTTATATATATACGCACATATAGCCTATAGTTAATTATCAAGGCCAATAATCAATATACTAACTCGTTGCGCACTGAAATTGCTTACTAACCATTCTTAATATTCTGAACGTATAAAAGAATGGTAAATGTCTTATGCGTTTATTGGTCACGCGTCCCGCGTCGGCCTCCGAGCTTCCCCTCCAAAACCGAGTGCCCTTGGCCTATATTGTCGATCGGCATTGGGGGCTCAAGTTTTTCATTGCCTTCAGTTCATACCAAGTCTCTAGCTTGCCAAGATAACGGATTTTATCAGTGAAGATCTCTTTTTCTTATTTTCAGAGCAGCTTCAGTTTATGAAGATTAAAAAAAATAAAAATAAGTATAAGGCAACCTCGATAAATGATACCTAACGCGTACCTATAGGCGTTCGTTTTCAAATTTATCCATCGATCAAATAACTTAGAACAACAATTTTAACCTATATTCGTGTTAAGCTTTTATCTAAATTGTTTTACCACAAAACTGGGTCAGTATAAAGTTAATCTGTCAATAATATAATAAGTTACAGTCATGTAAGAGCAGGCTAGGCTAGATGCCAAGAATAGGAGGATAGATTGGGACTAGGATTGGGATTTTATCCTCTATTAACCAGTATTTCTTTCTGTAATCGCACGAAAAGGTCAGTCTCTCGTCGACAGTTCAATGTTGGTTCTACATAACATATAATCTCGCCTGTATTCCCCCAACGGTTGGGCAAAGGTGTACCTATTATATACTATATACCCACATTTCGCCAGTTATGTTTGAGTCCCATGTAATAGGGGGCCGCCCCGCGGAACTGCCCCGTTGGTCTCGTGGTCGCAAGCGCGACTGCAGAGCGTGGGGTCCTGGGTTCGATTCCCGGGTCGGGCAAAGTGTTATTGGATTTTTCCATTAGGAATTTCGTAGTAACAGCCCGGAGTTTGGAAGTTGGCGGTGTGATACCCCCGTGCTTCGGAAAGCACGTTAAGCCGTTGGTCCTACGCCTGATCTCTCTCCGGTCGTGTCGGATTGCCGTCCCATCGGACTATGAGAGTGAGGGAAGAGAGAGTGCACTTGTGTCTGCGCAAACACTTGTGCACTATAATATCTCCCGCGCCGAAGGCTAGTCTCCGTTGAGATTGGCCGCCGTGGCCGAAAATACGGTCTGGAGGACTACTATAATAGGGGGCGAGCCTTTTGCCATCAACCGGGTACAAATCCAGACTCCGAGCTGCTACTGAGAAATTCCAGATGGATAAACACTGCCTTACAGGATATAATAAAATATAACTTGAGTAACTTTAGTCTGAGATCGCCAACAGACTCGCAATGAGTGTATAATGATTTATGCTTGTTCCATATCTACATGAGCAAACGGTATTTGCCCAGCAGTGGGACAACGTAAGACCGGTAACGTAAGGGAGAGTAGATATGTTAAAAGCTGAAAAATTACATTATTTCCATGTATTTTTTTTCTTATCATACATGTCAATTTGAATTACAGCCTCCAAACAGCAAACTATATGAATTTTAAAGTCAGTAAAACATGAATAGAGTCAGAGAGTTGGAAAATCTGACTCAAAACTCGGGAAAACAGAACTTTCAGTACAAAACTGAATGTTAGGAAATCACCGACCGTAATCGGGATGCAAAAGTGTCGAGAAGGTCTTTACTTCACCCCCTGACGGTCGAGGGGTGGAGAGCCTTTGATATCGGATTCAATGCAAATAACAGCACTTTGCCAGCATTTACTACAAATTTTGCTTTAAAACATTATTTCCATCATATTCCTCGAAGTATTTGATTTTAAAATAAAATCGTTTTGTTGCTTTCTGTCGCAAAAGCGGCTTAGGTGTTCAAAGGTTGTGTTCAAAGCTTAAGTTTTCAAGCTTACAGGTTATTTACCGAGGAAAAGGACTTTTCCTGTTAAAGTAAATTCTTTAAAACGTAAGATTTTACAGCTTTAGTCTTTAGTAGAGTAACATGTTTCAGTAAGTCAGAACTAATGCTTTCATGCTTCTGACGTCACTTTTATTTATTGCCCACACGTATTTAGCCAGGGATCGTAAACATAAACAAAACACCTGCGTAAAAAATAAGTGTAACATCCCCGCCCTTTGTGGAATAAAGTCAGGGGTCGTCGGGTTATGTAAATTGCAATAAGTGAACACTACGTATGTTGGGACGCCCTGAATAACACAGGAAATAAACGTTTACATTTCTGGCTTTTACGAAAAAAGTTTTCGTCGTTACTGTAAATGTGTAAACTCAAAAGAAAAAGAACGCAATTAATACTCAACTTTAACGTCCAGTAGAATTATAAAAGACCCAATATAATAAAGCTATCTCATTATCCTGGACAAGTAAACAGGTGCGTAACCTGCGTGAACCGGCTGTAAATTAATTTAGGAAGATCCACTGTTGGTAATTTTTCACGTAGATAAAAACCCCTATTAGACCCACCTTTTTTAAGTGGATGTGAATTCAATCAACAGTTAATGAGGCCAATGTAAGTGCCTGATGGGTAATCAGAAAGTGGTTTTTAAGCGAAATCAAGCGAGCAGGACTTGTTTATACCTATCAGATACGGATATAATGCCCGCCCTTGTAGGTACACAAATTTTAATAAATAAATAATATTTACTGTATAAAATTGGGGTAGACGTGTTCTTGAGTGGAGATCGCGCATCGGAAAACGTAAGGTAGGACGCCCACAGGCTAGGTGGACCGACGATCTTCTAAGGGTGGCTGGTAACAGCTGGCTGAGAGTTTTCAAGAATCGAGCTGAATGGCGTGCAATCGGAGAGGCCTTTGTCCTGGACTGCTATAGGATTATGTGTAAAATTGTGTCTGATAGGTTATATACATAGGATACAGTTACAGGTACATTAGGTTATATACACAGCTATGTAACTAGTTATACAATGCAAGTATAATATTATGTCAGTAGCTACAGTCTTGACGGTACAGTATTGAGTTCGAAGCTTTTAGTTTTGTTCACTTTATGTTGATAATACTTAAAAAAGATGACACAAGGTAATAAATGAGTTACGAGAAAAGTATAAAAATTTTGCTCACAAAATTAAAATGCTAACTAGCAAACAAACGTGCTTCTTTTAAAAGTTTTGCTGGAAGGCCATAGCGTCAAATGCGATAACGTTTATTCGAGTTTGTTTTGGCACGATTTATGTCCCTGATCCATTCCGGCTTAGGTAGGTGCAAGAACTAACACAATAACGACATGAAACATTGCATTGTTACAAGCACGGTTGCAGCTACGGTTGCAAGCTTTCGACATTGCATTGGAGCTTTTCCTGAAACTTACATTGTGAAATGTCAGTGGGATCGATTTTCATTTGATTTTTATTATTATTGATTAGGTACTCCTTTTGTTGGGAAGATCGTTTCAAGTGATCAGTAAATACCTTACCGTTTAAAACATTACTTGAGCAGTCCACGTTCTTCCTCTAAATGTTAAAAGTTTCAGCAATCAGTAGGTATCGATATATGAATCACAAACGTAACAAAATTTAAAAAGCCCAAATATGATTTTCAGTAGCTAAAAGGTACATCTTGGTTAGTTACAAGCCATTTCATCAGTTAATCGGAGCGAGTCGACGTCAAACACCGAGCTATATGTACGAGCACCGTAATTCGGCCGACACGTAGAAATATACGCATAGTCCGCAGTGGCGCCCGAACGAACCGAACTTAAACCTTGAGGCCTCTCTCACACCCCGACACACCCCCGCAAACCCACCCCCTTACCCCCGAACAACATTTATTTCTTGTATTCCTTTTATAACAACGGGTAATTGTATTAGGTAGCTCAGTTAGTTTTTACTGACTGCAACAATTTATATTGCCTTTTATGGCATTGCCATTACAAAAATAAAATTAATCAGATGTTTTCATTTTAGTCAGGTACGGTGGGAGGGGCGTCTATATTTGGGAAACACCCCTTCAGTTCAATTTCTCGATTTGGTAAACATTTACAGTATTTTATCAAAATTCTTTTGTGACGCAGCCTTGAAATTGGTGAAGTAGGTAATTTTAATACTCCGTTTCAGTTTCAGCACTTGTTTTGTGCAAGTCCTTGACCCCTGACTTTTTACTTGATTTACCATTTATTTGGATAACTAATTTTAGGCGCTTTTGTCAAAATAGCATTATCTTACTGCGATTTCCAAACAAATTGGTAATTGAATACAGTAAATAATTTATCTGTATAATGCTGCCAAAGATAATTTAAAGAATTTAAATAGATTAATGTAAGCACTCTAGTCTAAACGCTTTATATCTAGCGGAAAATTGGGAACCCTGAGTAGATATCTACAAGGTCAATAAATAAGATAAAATGTACCGACAGCAAATCCTTTTTTCGCACCTATTACATAACATGCTGAAGCCGACACTGTAGATATTTTGCCGACTCAGTTGACATAAGCCCTCGAATCACGATCTTGATTTTTTACTGTGTTAGGAAAGGCTTGTCATCTTTTGTTGAGGATTGAGGGGCTTCTTTTGAAAATATAATAAGTATTTATAATTATGTTTTTGTTCCTATTAAAATTTACTGTGATAACAGGGAAGACTGAGCAACCAGTAATTGAAGGGGAATTAAGGATTTTTTAAATTATTTTTTCCTTGGCAATAAAATATTGTAAAGGGTAACGGCCTACTTGTTTTGCTTTCCTAAAACAATTTGTATTCAACTTTTCTTTTCGTTATCAAAAATTCTGCGTGAGTACAAACGAAGTGAATAATCTCTAACCCAGTTTACGTTACCCTATCCTAACGTAGTACGTGATGTAAAGGTAAATTTGTAACTTTCCAGCGAACAAAGTAGGTAACAAGCCAAGTACCAACCTAACTATAGTACCAAACGTACCTGCATTACCTCGAAAATACAAAAACTACGTTCGCCTTCGGTCGCGTGACGCCGCTTGTCGTGTCTGTCGCATTTAAGGCCATCCACACACGAGCTCATTTATAATTAACCTGTTACTACATCGGTATGCTAGAGTTAATCCCTAGCTTTAAACCATTTACGTAAAGCTCTGAGGAAAATGAAACGGATTTGTGAGTAATGTTGACGTGTTTACACCATTAGACTCTCCTTTAAGTCCCAAAAAACACAAGTTTTCCTTAACGCTTAATTCTTAGAAAGTTGCGAAATTATACGATAACGTACAAGGTTCATGATATCAGCCAACTTTAGATTATCTACTCTAACTTTCTTGATTTACATATGTTGTCACTGAAACTTAAATTATTATCGAAAATGCCTCTGAGAATGACGTTTTTTTTCGTAGCAATTTTATAAGGACTAACATTTATTTGGCTCTGGTAATAAATACAATAGAATAGAATACTCTTTATTAAGTACACCATAAAATTACAGATATTAATGTAGTGACACAATAGGCGGTCTTATCGCTAAAAGCGATCTTTAATAAGTATCCTATGGCAATTTTGCAAAGTAATCTTTATGATTTGGGACTGATACAATGGTAATTTGATGGATCCAGTCCTTAGGCTGCGTTTTTAACAGACATAAAAAATGAGGAGGTAAAATGTTCGCCTGTATTTATATGCTCATCGATATCTGCCGACCGTTTTTTTTAAATATTGTTATATTTGTCTGAAGAATATAGAAAAGTCTGAAGTAAAATAACGGTCGTCAACATAATGATGTTGAGATTAGATTGTTATTAAAGCTTTTTGTATCCCTAGGTTTTCCCAAGAAAAGGCCGAAAATGTTATTATAATTCTAAATTACCTAGAAACTATTAACTACTTTGTTATTTTTCTTAGAGATCTTGTTGAATAAATTAGGCTGTAATAGATATTGAAATCTGAACACAGAAAATGAGGTTTACGTCTACAAAAATAAAATACAGAAAACTTTTTTTCATGTTTACCTAAGTATAATAAATAAACGTATCTAGAACTATTATGATGAGCTGGTCTATAGTAAGTTCAGCTTTTTCAGAGAAGGAAAGCTCTGAAAGCGAACTCTCGAAAACATTTGTTATAAATAGCACACATTTATACATATAAAAGCGTGAACGAATTTAAAACCGCCATCAATAAATCGCTATATATGTACCTACAGAGGGTCGGGTCATTGAACCTCACTCGGCATTTGATAAAAAATAGCTTTTAGGTACCTACCCTCGCATTGTGTGGAACGATTTGTATGGGAAGAAACTTCTAAGTAATAATAAAAGCCATAAGACTATCTATTCCAAAGTTGAATGAACTATCAAAGAAAAATATTGGTCTTTAAGGGTAACGTCCCCTTGGATACAGTCGCTAAGTTTGTCGTTTAGCTACTCTTCGATCTTAATTTAAGTGTGTTGATGTTGACTTAAACTGACAGGTACAAATAAGAGTTTCAGAATACTGCCGATATAACTTGGCAGTTCCGAACTTCGCAGAGAGAGCTTGCGCAGTAACATTTTTTAGGAACCAAATGGCGACATGAGGCGAGTTTGAGTGAGAGAACATGCGCGAAAGTTATATATGCCTATGTTCAGATCTGTTAAGTTATAACGGCCGTATTGTCTTTGTTGATTCAGTTCTGCTCAAATATATAGTTTCCGCCAGCGGCTTCGCTCGCGTGACATCTTTATAAATTATTTAGTCTGTTACTCAGTGATACTATGGTATTTTATTGGTGAAAGATTTTTTCGGTCCAGTAGTTTTTGAGTTTTATTACAAACAAAAATGCAAATCTTTTCTCTTTATAATATTAGTGTAGACTTAGGTAGAAACATAACATCACGCGTGTATAACTTGGAGGTGTAGGCTGATGTGTCTATTACAAGTTATGTTAAGTTGTATGTAAAAGGGAGCAAGCCTACAGCGTGATTCTTTATAATGTACACATATCGAAATGAGGGAATCTATGCTTAATTTTATCGACGGAAAAAATATTAAAACCTCATTCGATATGTGCACATTATAAAGGATCACACTGTATAATAACCTTACCGCTCGGTAACGAGAGCACTGAGAGAAGTGGCGGAGTGTTAATAACGGCCGCGACTTACGAGTTGTAGGTCGAAGGTTCGAACCCAGACAGGCGCTTTATTTTGTGTAAATTATTCCATCACCACTGCTCTCAAAACGGTGAAGGAAAACATCGTGAGGAAACCGGCATGTCCTAGAACCAAAAATTCGAAGACGTGTGACATCTACCAACAAGCACTAGGCCCGCGTGGTAGATTACGGCCCACTCCCTGAGAGGAGGCCTGTGTCCCAACAGTGAAAATATTATAGGTTGATTATGCTTATGCTAATAACCCAAAGTATATATTATATACCTACGCAAGTTACATAACTATGTACTATGAGTAAAGATCATTACCTAATAACGTTTTTGTTTTCACAGTCCTAGCTGTTTATTAGATAACAGCGTTGTATCATCGTTGTATTACTTAAAAAAACATATTTATGATTGTCATGATGAATATAAAATGATTTTCATAGCCGCTTTGTAAGCATGACTTGTAAAGAATTAAATTACTTCGCACGATGGAAATATCGTGTGATTGCGATTAGTAGCGTAGCGTTCTATTATCTTTGATTGTCATTCAAATAACGTGACATAGACAAGAACAAACTGAACAAACAAGTAAAAAGAACAGGGTGTCACCAAAAAATCATAGACAAAATCCATCAGAACCTACTTTATTTATAAACAGTATTAATTAGTATGTAATCACGATTGCGTGGTGTCGCCAGTGGCAACAACCGTGCACGATGCGCGCCGATGCGGCTGCTACTAAACTAGGTCATTCCTATGTAGCCAGGTAGTACACAGCTTGGAAATATAGACCAAAGAGAAATTCTTAGTGTATCATGTTCATTTTTTGTTTTGCTTTCGGTACTCTCATTCTGCCTTGAAAAAAGGATAAGAGTCCACAAAATAAAAATTAAAAAATAAGAAAAATCTCATTTACTTAACAAAAAGGTGACGGTTTCATAATAGTTATAAGTACTAACCTAACCTAACCTCCTTCCTTTTCTTAACTTGAAAAACATCTGGCTTTAAAATCTCAAAACTCTGAAATGCCATAAAAAAAAGAAGAAATAACATTTTCTTTTTTTCATCATTTGTGACTATAGCTTAAACATTATTTTTCATGACATATCAGCCAGTATTTAAAATTGAAATTACTAAAAATAAAAGAAAATAAATCATTACCTACAAAAAGACGATTTAGAAAAAGAAAAGACGAAATTAAATTAATTACACGTTTAATAAACACGCTACAAAAAAACCACAAATGAAAAAAAAGAACGAAAATGGAACATGAGCTGTTATATGGTTTACCTTTGCCTACAATGGCGAATAATAAAAACATTTTTAATTTCGGGACGAAAGGCGAGAAAATCCTTTACTTTTACTAATCTGTGGGAAAGTCTGAAAATGTTTTATCTCCCGCCGTGTTTGTTGAAAACTTAACGACTAGTCGACGAACATGCGACAGTTTCCACCAGTATTACCTCGTTGTAGCGACGAACAAAGGAGGCTTTTACCCGGAATAACCACAATGGCAGCCGGCTCGGAGAGCTCTTTAAAAGTTCTAAAAAGAAGTCATGTGTCGTGTGAAAATGATGCGTATGTGGTGGAAGCGATGTTCCACATAACACGTTGTTTGACAGAGCATGGTAAACTAGGTCGCTTAATTAACGTGAATTGTATATTTTAGTGTTTATGTAGGCTTATTTTTGCATTTTGTTGCTAGTTAAAATTCGGCGTTAAGCCAGTAAAACCTTAAAAGGACATCCCGAATTTGAAGTTTTAGATTTATATTACCTACTTTAGAAGCTTATTTAAGTACCTAGACATCATTTTATCAGTCTTAAGCGGTCTAAATAGATTGACTACCGTTTCGTACAAAGGCACTCCTGATAATGAGCTTGATTTTTGCATGAATAGGTTTATGGTGCATTGAACTTTGTTATAGGTATGATACTAGTGTTTCGACAATTATGTCGATTTTAGAAAGGAAAAGTAAGGGTATTAGTACGAATATTAGATAGATAGCTAGAATACATTTTATTATGTAGGAACACATAAAAATTACAGACATTTTAGAAATCCTCTTTTACATTTACGAATGTCTGTTTGTATACCATTTTGCTGCCTGCTAAATATCTAGGTATCTGCGTACTTTCAAAGAGGATTCGTTCGCCAAAGGCCGCGTACCATTCATACCATTGCCTTTGTTCTTTTCACACGTTCCATCCCGTGCTCCCAACTATCTTTGAACAAAGTTCCATTCTCACCCGGCTATTACTATTTGGGCCAGGATATTTTTGTCACACGTATGTACCGAAGGTAGGTATGTCATCATGTCATGTAAGACGAAAAATTCTGTGAAACTGTCATTTGGTCGCGCTCAGCCAATCAAAAACTTGGACGGACGGGATGACTGACATAAAACGAAGTGGGGGAAAAAGTGGGTGCTATTTCGATTTTTCCAGTTGTACTCATACTTTTTGACTTGTGGTTGACAACTTCAGCTTAAATAATTGTACACTGGGCTGAAAAATACGGGTTTCATCACTCTTAAACATGGTATAATCAGGTATATCTTAATAAATGCCTAGCAAAAGTGACCTAATTTACCCTATCTCTCAAAAAAACCCGTATGACAGGAAACTGAAAACTCCTGAAAGCAACTTCTAGCTACTTTCAAGTTATAACTTACTCATTCACTGTTAAACAGAAGACTTTTGTTCATCATAGACATAAAATCTTGCCAATGTTCCCATTCATTCGAGTTACAAGACAATTGGAGCATGTCATTTCTAAAGCCTTGTATTATCTCCCTTCCGTTTTACGTTCATTCTTACCAATATAAAGATTTTCGCGTTACATTTTTTCCAGATTTATCGCCTTTGTATTACGACCTACTTACTAAATGGAAGTTGATTAATGGTACAGAATTTTCGGAATAAAAGTTTGTTTTTTAATCAGACGAAAAAATAATGTTGATGTATTACATAGGTACGTTTTAAATTAAAAATATTTTTTTTTAATGAAACGGTTACGTATCTATCTATTTTATATCTTCATAAAATACCAATGTCTACATAATTTGGTACAAAATTGGGTCCTGCTCACAGATTCACTAATAGAACAAAAACTTGTACCTTCGGCGAGGGCGATGTCTTAAAAACAACATTTAACAAGGTCTTGTAGGTACGGACGAGAGGAGAATATGTAATGAATGTAAAGATAAGCCGTGAAATATGGGTATGTTACATTATGTAACTTATTGCCGCGGGATATAGGCCAACGCTGTTCATCGTTAGTAAGGTCAATCTTGGGGAATATTGACATACTTAATTATCATGCTTAGCAGGCGTTTGATGATATAGATAGGCAATTTATTATGTGTAGGTACTGAGTTGATAGTGACGCTTCTATTAGTTATCATAAACAACCTGCATAACTCACATGTTGTTCTGTGACCTTTTTTCTACGGTAAGTCGCTTAGTAGCATTTCATAGAAAATAATTAGTTGGACTGTATTTTCTTTACGCGGAACCATTCGATCATTAGTCGATTAACATTAAAATCGATTACCACGATAGCAATCACCAATATTTCAATCGTCGACAACTTGAAGGCTCACTGGCTCAGTACCTAACGCGGGATTTTCGGCCTGAAACAAAGCATGAAGTATGTATAAACAGTAATTGGCCGGGTATCCCCAGGGCAAACACTGGACATTTGATTGACACGGAACGAACGCAATTAACACAAACGTTTACAACGAGAATGAGCTTTCATGGAAATGGTTGAATTGTGTACTATCACGAATGTAATTAGATAATGGAGGACAGGTATGAGACATTAAACAAATAGTATTTAACACTTTTGATATTAGATACTTTACATATTTGCGTAAAATGTTAGTTAAATTAACCGCTTTCATACTAATATGCAGGCTTTCCAACTGAGTTGTATTGACAGAACTGCTACGTGTCACCGTGGTTATAATGCGTTTCAAAGTTGCCTACGTAGGTAAGCAAAATTCTTCGTAAGCTTTATTCGGCTTAGTCTTATTAATATTTTGCATGATTAAAGTTTTATACAAACGAAAACCTAAAGTAAAACAATATAAAGCGTTGTAGTTATATAGGTACGTGTATGCGTAGCTATTTTGGTAAATAAGTAGGTATAATAGTAGTACGTGCGTAGTTTTGCGTCGACTTTAATGGCTGGATTCTTAGAATGTTCGCGATCGATACGAAGTTCGAAATATAGCCACGATTTATGTGGAATATAAATGCAAATTTGAAACGCTTTGTGATACCTGAACGCTGTTATTGATAATAATTACCATAGTCATTTAAATGAATGACAATCAAGTGGCAAACAGTACCTACACAATTATTAGGTTGGGTAAGGTCAGGTATAGGAGTTAATCCACTGCTACGAACTTCACTGTTATACTGAAAATCAGTCTCTGACAAAACTGTAAAGTTCAGGCAATTCCGATAATGGGCTAAACAGAACAATTGTCGTTCTCAAATGACAGGAAAATAGAGAAATCGATCGTGTTAGCAGTACTAGTACCATGCAGGGGTCAAATGGCAGGCTAGTTGTCTGCCAAGCGTTGACCGGGTCGGCGCGTCGGCATCGATCGGCCGACCTGGAGCGATCGCGGTGCTAGGCCCACGGCCTCACTCCGTGCCGACATGATGCTAATTTATGCCAATTTTAATTTAACTATGTATTTACAAATCTGGGACTGCGATACTGCAAGTTAGCTGGGCGATCCTGTCTTCAACACTGGCAAGTTAAATAGTTATCATGCGCAGAGTAAATAAATTGAGGCACATAAGTTTAGGTAAGTTAAGGGCTTTTGTTTGAGACTAAAAACTTTTAACATTGCTAGGTTTAAATCTCAATAGGTACTTCTGCATTATCTGTCTGATGTCTCTAAATTCTCTACCTAAAAACAACAACGTTAGACATTGCTCTGAACTGTCTCAAATGGTCGCTATCAAGGTTCATACCTATGGTGACATCTCGCCCCCTATATTTGTTGAAACAACTAGTGGTGAAAGGTCAGGGACGGGACACCAATCGACAAACAGTCAATTGTAAGTACACGCCGCGGTTTCGAAAAGCAAGGGGTTAGAAAATTGAAGGGTTAAGTGGAAAAAAGTGTTACCTCACAAAATTAAAAAATCCGACTTTTAACAGGCTTTTTAAATTATAAAATAATCAATCTTATCTAAGTATTGGCTACTAATATTGTAATTTAAAACTATAAGCTTTATTTTATTTTCATTTTCACTTCATTTATTTATTAAAGACACTTATAAATTACATTTTTAAATATTAGAATATATAATTAGAAACATTTAAAAATATAAATAATGGTTCATTTTCATCTTTAATATTATTTTCAAACGCTCATTACTCGTTTAGAACTATTTTGCCTTGTGCACTTAACCTTTCCATTAGCATAAACAAAGCTTATTTATCCTTTTCTTTTAAAACATTTGAATATTGCATAATTTTATAAGAGAAAATAATGAGTGGCTGTTTTTACTTCTTGCTGAAAGTCGTGGTGGCCAGAGGACCTAGACAAGTGACAATCGGTTCCAAAGCGTTTCGTATTTCTACAACGACTTTCAACAGAATTGACATTTAAGCTGTTCGATAGCTTATGTCAGTCCCATACATTCTTGCTTTTCCATCATCGTTATCGCTGATAGAATGTCACTTTGTCTAGGGCCTCAGATGTTAACAAACCTAAACCAGTAGATCTTTTGAATTTCTTTTGTAGATACTAACAAAGATCTGAAATTGCGTATTAGTCTGTTCTCGCCAATCAATCTCTATATTAGTTGAAAAGGCTATTTATGAATTACTAGCTTTCGCCCGCGGCTTCGCCCGTGTGGTATGTCAATAAAAAGTATGTCCTTCTCCAGGGTTCAAAGTATCCCCATCATCCAAATCCCTTCAGCCGTTTTAGCGTGAAAGCGTAAAAAAACAAACACACCATCTTTCGCATTTAAAATATTATTAGTAAGTATTCTTTTGTTTTTGTGAATCTTCAATGTTAAGATCACAATTTTTCTATTTATACGTCTGTTATTCTACGTCATTGGTGGATCGATACTGAATGCTTGGCTTCAAACAAACCCACGAAGGACTAACTGTTATAGAAAGCTTTGAACTTAGGGGCTTCCTTACCAGTAGAATTCTTAGAAAAGCATTTGCAATGTGAATAATCTATAAGCAGTAGCTTTACCGTTTTCCGGCTTTCTCGTTCGCTCTATATGTGTGCTCTGTGCGCTGTACATTTTCATTTCAAAGTTCGGTATACATTCACCGGTACCAATTTATTCCATTCAATTGTTAAAGAGTGATTGAGTAATAAAGATAAATTCAAACCTTAAAATTGTATAAATTGATTCACGTTTCATATAATAAAACGATCGTTCGTGGTCTTTGAGTTGTTCGTGATCGAATTTTACATATTTTTTTATTAAATACAATTAATATATATTTTTCATGAAAACGTCGTATCACCTGTCTCAAGCTTCTTTTGTGTATTCAAGGATATTTTCTTAGGAATATGAAGTCATCGTCCTCTTCGCGCGAAATTCGCCGTGTGAACAATTGTTCAGGCACTACAATTAGCTCCATTTCCAAGTACCAACCATAATTTTCCAGCCGTTTAAAAAGCGTTAAAAAATGAAATCTCTATTCTTATAAATTAAGATAATCTAGTAAATGTTTCACCGAGAATTCTCTCAGTATTTCTTCAACATAAATATTTTACCTCTTTCTCGGAATTTTCCTGAAGAGCTGGCAATCTTAATAAGGGTGCTTGCCGCTCGCTAAAATCTACCGCTCTACGTAAGCCTAGATTCCCTCGGGCTTATTCGTAAACTCGTCTCTGATTACCGTGGGATAAGCAGCCAATATACTCCTTTCATTTTCTATAGACATTTAACTGTGCCTACCATATTTCCATTGAAACTTGAAGATTATTATTTAGTGATCGATATAAATATAATTATACCGTATGGTTTAGTTTTTCCAGAAATTGTGCTCATAATTTATCGATGAGTGTTTGTTTATTTTTATGTTTGTCTACACTGTCCCACTGCTGAGCAAAGGTCTCCCCCAATCCTTCCAGGCATCCTTTACGAGAGCCACCTTTTTTTTTTTTCCCGGGGTGGAATATCCTCATGGATGTCCTCTGCCCTGCGGCGAGCGGAGGGGTCTGTCAGACTCATACTGACTAAAAACCACCTCGGTTTTCCTTTCCCACACTTGCACCGGGGATCATGGGAACTAGTGCGCCTTCCACGATCCCCGGTTAGTTCTAGAGCCACCTTGATCCAACCCTTGTTTACAAAACTATATTAGTTGCAAGCAAAACGGGTGCAAGCAGAAAGTGACATTCTATCAGCGATAACGATGATGGAAAAGGCAAAAATGGACTGACATAAGCTATCGAAAAGTAACATTCTATCAGCGATAACGATGATGGAAAAGGCAAAAATGGACTGACATAAGCTATCGAAAAGCTTATGTCAATCCTATTGAAAGTCGTTGTAGAAATACGAAACGCTTTGGAACCGATTGTCACTTGTATAGGTCCTTCGATCAATTAATTCTAGTTTAAAGTTTAAAAGTTGATAGAGGACGTTTGATTTGGTTAAGGGACTTGATTTACCCGAACCCAAGTTACAACTTGGGTGACAATGTTGAAGCTTTTGAACGCTATTAAAGGGAAAAGTGTTAAATTAGCGAATAGATTTGTGTGTTTTATTCGTCACGTGTTTTATGAAGAACATTCTGCTGTTCCTTTTGCTTTAACTCCGTAGTTATCCTTATTAATAATACTGCGAAAAGGAACAGGATATTCTACTCTTTAACTAAACCACACGGGCCGTTGGTTGAGCGTAAACGTTAAGAATACTTGCTGTAAGTAATGCAAATTAACTTACTACGCTCAGGTCCGCCGTAAAAATAATCCTAATTAAGAGCTTAACGGCTGCTAAATTAGTCTTTAAGGAGTAATTGCTTGAAATAATAACAAGGGATTAGTAAGATGAGCTGTCATTTCTGAATGAAAAAACTTGTTAATATCGTGTCTTACGCATCACAGGTTTCAGTTAGTTTTTATACACGCTTGACCACTTCGATTAGGGATTATGGGTGTGTGCGAAAGGTTGTCTACTAAAAGAAGTGATAACATGATAAGGTATATAATTCATAATGATAACAACACGTATTACTGATCGGAAACGAAAGGCGCTGGTTCTTGGTAGAAACAAAAGTATACGTAAATACGTAGTTTCGAAGGCTGTAACGCGAAATCAACGTCACCCAGACAGGTATTTATTAGGTAAGTCAATCAAAAATAATAACAAAAAGGTAGCAAAAAACATAGACAGAGATATAAAAAGGTAAAATACCATAACAAAGCTTAGTGCTGACTTGCATAACACGGCTTATGAGCAATCAATCTTAATTAAGTACACAAACTTTATTTTATTTTTATTAAAACTTTATGCACAAGTAAAAAAAAAAAAATACCGTACAAAGGCGGACTTAATGCCTGAGGCATTTTCTACCAGTCAACCTTAGGGTGATGCAGAAAAAAACATGGCTATTTTTTCGGCTTTCGACTTGTGTTCGAACTAATCAAATAAATTCTTTAGAGAATCGTTATCAATAGATTATATTGCTGTAAAACTGAGTTATTGGTGTGGATAACGATAAAGGACATACAGTTTTACATTTAGCTTACCTGACTCACGCACAAGCCGTCAAGAAAATCATCATGATCGTGTACTTTTAAAGCAAATTCACTAAATTCAAAATTCAAATTCAAATTCAAAATTTATTTATTTTAGGACAACTAGATCCAAAGGTTAGTATACAAGAAACTTAGAAACTATTGTTAGTAGGTACTTAGATACAATCACACTCTATCACTACTCTACTACATTGCACAAAAATACAAAAAATACAAAAATGCACCTGTGCCGAGACACCCCGCCCCGTCAAGATAAACAATATGGAGATACATCCCTGAGGACCACCAGACGAACAAAGTGCCCCAACACAGGCGCACGTACATCTTCAGCTATAGTTTTCAGGATGCTGTTGTGACTACCCCGAACCCTTCTCATAAGTGACACGACTTTCTTCCGAATGACGGCATGAAAATCATCCGTATGAGCCTGCGCGAACATCTCGGAGGCACTGGAGAAACGAGGAAGTCACTACACTAAGTAATCTTATAAATTTTATGTAATTGTAGATAAACGCATTATTATTGGTACCTACTCTTCTGTTCATAATTGTCTTAAATTCTCATTATTTATGGGAGCCCATAACTTTAACGTTTTCAAGTACGATCGTAAAATTACTTATGAGCAAATCGATATTTTGAGCAAATGGGTTCAAGTTATTTTTGTTATTATCTAAAAGGCTTTGCCTACAGTAAAAACAAATATCTTTACAAAGGTTTATGTGGCTATGTGATGCGTTACATTTTATACGTACGTTTTTTGTATCCAAGTGACGAGGGTAGCGACGCGCATCTGTTTGTGATCATAATATCACCCAACTATCAATGGGACGACCTTTCTTTACAAAATATTTCCATATAGTGATATTGTCTTTCAAAATGAAAATGTTTTCAGTTTATTTTCGGTCGGCGTAGTTGCCGTTAGCCTATCAAATATGTATCATTATAAATGACTAGCTTTTGCCCGCGGCTTCACCCGCGTGGAGGTCGGAAATTATCCTACGGAAACGTACTAGCGTGAAAAAAAGTATCTTAAGTCCTATTCTAGATCATGGTCTACCCATATGCCAAATTTCATCCAATCCGTTCAGCCGCTTAAGCGTGAAAGCGTAACACACAAAAAAAACTCACTTTCGCATGTATAATACTAGTTAGGAGTATTTATTTATTTATTTTATTTAACCATTTATGCACACACATATAAATACAGAAAAGAAGAAAGGAACAGAACAATTCGTACAAAGGCAATGCTTATTTCTAAAGAAATCTCTTCCAGCATACCTGCGATAGGAAAGTAGATAAAAGAGATGTAGACAACGTGTGTAAGAGTAGAAGAGAAACAGAATACATAAATCAAAAACAATTCAAAAATTAAATATAAACATACATTATGAGAATATACTTACTTATTAGTTACGGTGAACTTTGTCTGATGTGAAAAGAGAAATCATTCCAGTTTCAACTAGATCAGTGGCAAAACGTTTCGTTCAAGAGCGTGGTTTGAAGACAGTGGCTTAAGCTCTTTTTCAATTTATATTTTCCGCGAAATAATCACATCACTCGAAGTAAACAGAAACAGTAAAACTCATTTTGTTTCCACACAGTGATAATCTTATTCAGAACCATTCAAATTGCAGCCACAATCCGACGATCGTAAGTAAAAAGTACACGCGCTATATAGTATTCTAGGCAATGAGTTCGTTCAAAGGCCTGCCTGACCTAGTTCCGGGCGTGAGACATCTTTAGATACTGTCGTCCCGGCCGGTTCCGAACCGGAACGGCACTGAGACTGAATGAAAACATTCGATTTATATCGCATTACATCTGCTGTCGCGCTCAGCAGAATATTTAGTAGGTACACAGTGGACAGATGGCGAGCGGGCTGAATGGCTATCACGGTGACCAACTGACCACCCGTTGAACGTAGAGCGCTTTAGATAGATATTACTAGGTGTTGAGGTAGTTCCGATATTGTTTACGTTATGGCCGGATTGAAAACATTAACCCTGGTTACTAAAGGCTATACAATTTATGGTGCGTTATTATCGGTTCTGGTTATGTTAAAAAAACAACATTATAGTAAAGTTACGATTACACAGCAAAATTACTGACCAAGCTAGTTTTACTGTTTTATGACGTATGTACGTCGAGGTCACTCAAAATAGTACATTACTGCCGAGGCCTGCAAAAGGGGCATTGATTTTCACGTTCGTCCATCAATTGCGGCCAAGTTTTTTATGGTAGGTACCTAATTTTGTCAAATAATGCTTGGAAATTCAAACTAAGTAAATTCATTATAAATTCCAGAACCAATGACGAAAAACGACAATAATTTTTCACGCGCCATTATACGCGATAGATAGATAAATGGATTTTCATACTAATATTGCCGGCCGCCTACTCGCATGTATTTGACCAGTACAGCATTTTCGATTTATCTTGAAGAAGGTTGTCGTAATACTGCTCGAATATCCAAGCATGTTTGAGAAAAAGTACATAATATAAAGACGAATAAAAACATGTAATTCTCGTATACAAAGGGCTTAGTCACGCACCTTATCTATAAATAAGTTGTGGATACTACAAATTACATTGCCATAAAAAAACCGGTATAGCGTTATACATAAAAAAACATATATTCGTTTGTTTATTTGCTAAGAGCAGTATATCAGTCAACTAAATCCTCGTTCGCAATAATTGGTGTATGAGTAATGCACAATAAAGTGCCAGTATTAATGGGCACTCCCACGCGGGCATTCTACCTTAATGAAAATGTAATGACGTCACATCGACCTGCATCTGTGTACCTACGTATACCTATATCTACATAGTGCGCGCTATTGTGGAAAGGAATGTAGGAAAATTCCCAATCAATATTAAACCTGCTGGTTTATAGGTCGAATCATGCTGTAATGGGCCTGAATTGGCTTCCATTTTGTTCAGGTAAATTTGTCAGTTTAGTTTTGTTAAGGACACTAAACCAGAGCATATTTAAATTATCATAAGAATATCAAGAGAATAATGCTCTTGCTTCTGTTTTGGTTCTATGTTCGTTTGGTTTAAACCCACCTTTATATTCTCACCTCTTCCTTAGTTTTTACGAGCTGACGTGATTCTATCCGTAGTGTCTTGATTGGATACACGATAAAAGTGAGATTGTGATGAAAATTAAAAAGAGAACCCTAATAAAAATCGTGAAGGTTGTAACCGTGTCACTCCCAGAGTCACTACAATGTCGCGTTGCCTCAAAAGTATTTTCTCTTCCCAGTCTTTACTGCTAGCTAGGCCATTGCTCCCCAAAACATAAATAAACTTAATCCGATTAACAAATTATATCTCATAATTTAGACTTATCCTTTTCAACACAGTAACGAAAGCCATTCCTACCGTTCTATTTCATTCAGGAATAACAAATATTTTTACGATTTCAAGTCGAACAAGAGGCGTTATAATTACGGGCCCGAAACCTCACCTTTAGCTTATATATTCCTTGACCCGTAACATTCAGGAAGCAACCCTTTGAGGGAAGGGCCGTACAATGACGTAGGACATTGTAGCGAAGGGTTGGAGCGTACTTCATTGGTGCATAGCTACAATACGACCAGGGAGCAAATATGACACATTAAGCTTTAGAAAGAGAGAGACTGTCACTCGGGTGAATGACAGAGATGGCGCTTTACAAAGCCGAACTTTTGCTAACACTATTATAATGTGTGCCCTATTTAGTACATGGTACTGTAGTGGAGAGCAGTGGTGGCCCAGTGGCAATGGCGACTTATGAATTTTAGGCACTTTACTTTGTGTAAATAATTTCATCAGCCACTGCTCTCAAAACGTAGAAGGAACATCGTGAAGAAACCGACGTGTCCTAGAACCAAAAATTGGGCTGGGCTGGCAAAACTGGGCCCGCGGCCGCGTGGCGATCACAGCCCACTCCCACTCACAGAGAGGAGGCCACCAGTGGGAACATGCAGAATTATGCTGTACCTAGTGAATGATTGTTGCGAACTTTACTAGCGCACAATCACAACGACGATACGCCAAATCGACGTTAATATTAGATGACTGGTGCTCTATGATTCTAATCCGCAAAGATATCTATTAGTCAATTGCAGTGCTTGATTAGAGTTAGTACGAGTGTAATACCTATCCATATTTTCATTTTATAATTCAAATTACATATTGTTCTTGACATTGCTATGTTTATGTCCATCCATAAATAAATAGGTACTTGTAAAACCTTAGCATACTTCTTGGTAGGTTATGGTACAATGCCTATTGAGCTAGGCTTACTACGCAATCGGCTTAAAGTCTCCAGTAGTAAAAAGAGTAAGTAGGTAGATGTAATACGATACTGAGCCAGTTCGACCGACACTAACATGATTTGTTTACTACAAAGCTGATTTTACGACCTAAGCGTGGTCGCCATTAAACCTCGCTCAATCTCCATTGAACCTTAGGTTTTCTTAATTTTTTTCACGTTAGTGTAGCACGGGCTTTGCGGTATACATTACAATAAGAACTTAGAGATTCTACAAGTTTACTGACCCATCTCATTGAATATCAGTATAGAAAATTCTTGAAAATAAAAAAGTCAATATAATATTTTCAAGAATTGAATTTTATTTTCGATGTAACTTTGCTTTATAGCAAAGACATCAGATCTTAACCAGTATTATACTGGCTTATGACATGGAGTGACAGTGCGGGAATGAGTACGTATACATTAATTAATTAACCTAAATCATAAGCGTTAAGGTCGTATTAAATTAAATTGATTGCTCGTAATTTCGACAATTGACTATTGGTTTCGGTTAACGTTATAATTAAAGTATGCATTAATTTATGTTTACATTGTTGTGTGGCCTCAATCCTGTGGCCAGAAACCACAACAGAAACTAAAAGTCGAATGATTCATTCACTGGAGTAAAATAACAGGTGCTAGCTGTCGACTTTACACTGCTTAAAATTGATTCTCAAGGCATAACGTTTTATTACATGTGCGAGAACGAAACGTCAAAACGGACTTCTTAGATTGTCGCGAGTGTATTGTTGAAAGCAATTGTCAAAGTCAATTGAAGTCTACGTAGATAAATCTCTATTGCTCTATCATGGAAAAGGCTCTATATGAGTTCCTTATATAAAGGCTATAATAGTATCAGCCACCAGCATTGGCTTACACGTTAAGTAAAATTAGTTTTAAACTTTCTCGTATTCAAAGTGAATGAGTCACCGAGAGGATGGCAATCGATAAAGTCGAAGGAAAGGAAAAGTCGTGAGCGCGCAAG
This sequence comes from Lithophane socia, assembly GCA_947522985.1. Taxonomy (NCBI): domain Eukaryota; kingdom Metazoa; phylum Arthropoda; class Insecta; order Lepidoptera; family Noctuidae; genus Lithophane; species Lithophane socia. The sequence continues at coordinate 9,676,277 of OX383267.1, forward strand.
CTCTCGTTAAGTTGTAAAGTACAATGTTTGCTTTGAAATGTAGCCGGAGAGTCTACATTGCTACAAAGTCCGCGCTGGGAAAGCACACATCGCACGAGTTTATCTAGTAACTTGTTCAGCTTCTATTTCAGCTCTATATTATCATAAGACAAACCATACAGTTAGTTAGTTAAATTGATCTTCTGTATGTAGATAGGTAATTGGCATTGCATTATTTTTTAAACTAATTCCCAACTATGTTGGGGTCGGCTTCCAGTTTAAACAGATGCAGCTGAATACAAAAATAAATTATGTGGAATTCATACAATTATATAATTAAAGATAAGACTCATTTGAATGTTTTATAATCATTTCTTATCATAACAATCATACAGACGCGGTAATCCTTATAGACAATTTTCAAACTTGATAAGCGGAAGTTTTTCACTGTAAAAACACCCACTGTAACTTTGTTATGCTAAATTATATGCAGTACACTTTTATGTTAATTTGCGGGGAAGTTTGAGACTTCATAGCACGCATCCCTCCCACAGTTACTGGCACTATGTTTTATTTATGACCTTTAAGGTACGAGGACATTTAAAGGTTAACAAAATCTTTGATAGATAACACTGGCCGGTTCCTAGAAACATTTTCTTACCAATCGTAACGTGATACCTTTTATAAGTACTTAGTAGGTAGAGTTAATGGGATGACATGATTTATCGATAAACTCGTATGTACCTAGGTATGACTACATTTGCTAACGGTATTAAATCAACTTCGGGGTAGCTGTTCCCAGAAAAATGTGACTCATTTCGACTACCATTTGCTACCAACCCTAACAGATTTATAGTTTTGGGGAGACATTTGTTTTTCACAGAAGATTTAACAATAGAACGATTTAAAAATCGGTACGTAAAACTGTACATTTTAACTATATCTGCATAACATTTTAACATTCCTACTTGTGTTTGAAATAAAGTTCCGACCAACAATACTTTGATATAAATAGATATTTCGCGATACATAGTCTTAAAAATAACAATTTTCCCAATAATTTTCCTTTTAAGTGTAGCGTTGTTCACAACTAGATGGCGACAAAAGCCAATCCGTGTCGCGGAACCGGCGACGGCGGCGCAAATCCTCTCGTTAGTTTGTTTCTCCGATACTTAGATACATTATTTTATATGTATACAAGACGGAACTTTAGTAAAGAATATCAAGTATTTTTGCTATTAATGGACTAGATCACTTAAGTTATAATTTAATGAACACTTATTTCCCGTTCGTTATTTACATTTTACCTCCTATATGTTTAAAATAATAAGAAAAGTTTTATGTTTTGATTGACACTTTTTTTTTCAAAATCTGAATAGTATTGAATCTACCTAATGAAATGTACAAAAAGAGATAGTGTTTCTTTCATAAAGTGCTGCAAAGTACGGGGCGTTTCGCCTGAGCCGGTCGCCGGTATCGATCTATGCGGCACTGGGTTTGTTCAACTCGCCCGCCCTACCCAGACATATCTACCACCACTCATTGAATTACAGACACCGAGAACCCGATGTTTATTACTTTCTCTCACACCCTGCCATCTTTAGATACGCTACATGTGCCACTTTGGATATAACGTTCGTGATTACTGAACATTTTGTAGGTGATGTAACTATACAGGGAATTTTCGTATTCAAATTGCTAACATTGTTGGTTATAAATTTATAATGTATTATCTTATTGTGTTCTAATACCCATGATACGAATAAAGAGGTTTTTGTGAAAGATATAATAATAAAGAGGTTTTTGTGTTTTTGTACGAGTGTGTAACTAAATTAAAAAGCTGTTAGCTAAATGAAGGTGCCAGGAACACAATAGTTTCGTGTGAAAATTTGGATTCTGATCTAGATGAACCTCGAACTGTCCTACCTAGCCCAGAAAGTGTGCTAATACGTCGCTTAAGTAGGTAGTTACAACACATTTAAGCTTTGGATATTTTATTTCAACATCAAAGAAAAAGGTTTTAAGATCGCACAAGTGAACGCTGTCAACGTTATTGAAGTAAGCCGCAGTCATACTTGACTCTGGAACAAATGCCTTGACCTGATTGTGCGTGAACGAGACCCGTATTTGGCGGCGCCGCAGCTTCAGAGAGCCAATGGACTATTAAATACTCTTCGAAAGATAGCCAACTCTTAAGTCTAACATGGATATATAACTATGTATAACCAGTTAGTATAGACAACGGTATTCAGGATTATATTTTTAAATATCACCGCGTAAGAGGCTCATGAATTTGGTCATCGATCGAGAAAACTATGTACTTACCTATGTTAATTGTCCTGACTGTGGTAGGTTACCACATGTCCAACATTATGGTTGCCAGAACTGAATGTATCCATAATATTACAAAGAATTTCGAAATCGGCGTGTGAACTGTGAAAATATCGATTTCTATAACAATATTTCTGATAAATACAAAGTTGGGTAGGTGTGTCTCATTAGGGGAATCAAAGGCCAAAACTTCCAGGAATACCTATGATTTTAATTCAATAAAAATATCCCCAGAAAACAGGTCAAAAGTTGCCCGCGAAATTCAAATGCAATTTGCAGGTCAGTATTAGGTAGTATGTTGATCTAAATATTATTAGCGCTCGTGACAAATATGGATTTACAGAACTATAAACATTAGAATCAGCAATACAACTCTCTAAGTTCATGAAAGTGTCAAATGTCATGATTTCATGAAATAGTCATTCAATACACTATACAAAAAACGTAAGAAAATTTGAATTTCGCGGGCTACCCTAGCGCATCAACCTTAATAAAATAAAATAACAAAGGTTACCTCATATTTCATATCAGTGCTGATACGTTATCGTGTTTAAAACTATGTACCTTCTTACGAATATATTTATGTTAATTAGATTGTTATAAATAATTTTAATTACTTAATAACAAAGGTACTATTTGAATATTCAAACATAATTATCATCTGAATATATTATTTATTTATTATATCAAAGTCCGTTTGACAAATAATAATGACACCATCTCATTTTTTTTTCGATCTGCCAGAGATATCGGGTATAATATTTACAATACGTTAGATTCATAACAACAAAGTCTATATCCGGGCAATCAATAACCAATTCAGTCACTTGTAGTCTACGGAAGCCATTAAGTACTATGTAAGTAGTAATTATTACGGAACTCTGCATTTATTGGTTAAATCTACGAATCGTCCAGGTGACCTTCATGATAAGTTCACCTATTAAGATGTTAAGATGTTGCATAAGATTTTTTTAAGCCCTTAACTTTCTCGGAAGAACGTTGACATGTATTCCTCCGTCTGGTCCGATAAGAGTTCTGTTTGGAGCAACCTTCAAATTCCTGTCAGTTTTCTTTGATGGCTCCACTATAAATTTGGACAATATCTTCACTATGCATAATTGAGACTGAAGCCTGCCAAACCGCATTCCTAAAAATAAACCAAAATAAGTTTTTGTTAAAAAATACTGATAATCTTGACATTTTCAACATTGAGATGAGAGTACATAATAGGTGGCACATAGCCGGCAGGCTACGCGCCACCTGCAACGGTCTCCTGAGCGTGTTCTCGGATCGGTGGGACTCCCCTTTGCTGCGCCACTGGGTAAGAATCCATACCATTTGAGGTTTGTTATTTATTATCTCCTTGTTACTAACACTATTTATTAAGTTATTTTGTTGATACTAACACTATGGGCTCATTTCTGAAATAAAGAATTTGAATTGCATTGAATTGAATAAATATTATTGTATGTGAATTATTATAATCGTATCATTCGATAACTCATATATTAGCTTACAAATAACAAATGGCCTCTCCGTAGCGCAAATGATATCTGTCTCGCGAGAACACGTACAAATTACGAAAAGAAAAATATTACATACGAAGGAGCACAGATGTTCAACAAACTACCACGAGAAATAAAAACCTCTAAAAATTTACAAATATTTAAAACTCTGTTAAAATCTTTTATTATTAACAAAATTTAAGTCCGGCCCTGGTTTACGTTTTTAATATACCCGCAAAAACAGATTTTTGTTTCGCTTGAATCTTTTGCTGCGACCTTCAATGTTTTGTTTGTGTACGTTGATTGTTGTTGTCTTCTTTTAACATTGGTGCATGCCATACTAGCTCTGCTCACGAATGTCATCATTATTATATAGTTAAAATATTTCTCATTAAGTGAAATTTGTAGTAAATTTCTTTTGAGTAAATAAAGATTCTTTAACCACAATATATCAGAAATTGCTTGTACCACACAGTAATTCAGTAGCTGGATTTTATTTTTTTGTGACTCTATCTGATGCTATTTTATATATATATATATATCATTTTGACAAATAAAATAATACGGAATAGTCAACTAACCAATGCAGTTCCTTTGTCCGAGTCCAAATGGTAAATAAGCGCACGGGTGTCGCTTACCCACTTCCTCTGCATCAAATCTATCAGGGTTAAATACTTCAGGGTTTGGATAATATTTCTCGTCATAGTGAATACCCCTCGGAGATATTAGAACTAGAGTGTCTTTTTCAATTACCACATCTGTACCGGGTACTTTGTAATCTCTTGTAGCTTTTCTTTCCAGTGGTTCTACTATTGAGTACATACGAAGAGTTTCATCAAATACTTTATTCAAGTATTTCATATCCTTTATAGTATCGTAAGTTACTTCTCCATTATGTGCTTGAATAACTTCGTCAATTTCTGCTGTCAACTTGCTTTGTATGTCTGGGTTTAATGCTAGTTGGTACAGCATGTAGGCCATGGTTGTGGCACTGGTCTCATACCCAGCTATATAAAATACAAAAGCTTGCGCCGCCATTATATCTTCTGTTATTTCAACTGACGTTACACTGTTTCCGAATTTCAAGCTACTGACCTGTCCCATTTCACGAAGTTCCAGTATTAAATCCATGAAATCTTGTCGGCCTGAGGGTTTACCATTCCTTTGAGTTATAATGTTGTTCACTAGAGTTTTGAAGAAATTTTGGATAGGTTTCGGAACTGGAGAAATGTTAAGTGCTTTCAGAATTCCTGGATACATCATAACTATTTCACGTACAAAACTCGTTTTCGTAATTAATTTTTCTAAAAGTTTCAGCGCCTCCAATTTGTCGCTGAGACTGTCATAGTTAACACCGAAAGCGCAGGCAGAGATCGAAGACATCGTGTATGTCTGAAGAAGGGAGTGTAATTCTAACTCTTGCTTCTTTTGACATTCGGCGCTCACATGGTCCACAAATGTGTTAGCACACTCATGCATTAAATAAAACATGTTTTTTAGTTTACCAGACGTAAAAATAGGGGTAAAGCGATTCCTCAAGGCTGCCCATGTTTCTCCATCAGCGGTAAACAAATTTTGTCCCAATCCTTCTTTGCTGAATTCAATGCCACGATCAGAGAATACGTCGAAGTCTTTAATCATGATATGTTTTAAAATATCCAAGTCTCGTATGAGGATACAAGGTGACGTCATTCTATACATACCAACCACTTTTTCTGTTGGAAACATGTTATAGATTTCTTCTATCACTACTCCCAGATTTTTTTTGCGAAATGCCGATTCCTTCACGTTGCCGAATAAAACTGTTGGTTCCGGTCCGGGAACATTTCGGCTCTTCCAGTAGTTAAATGTTCTTGTAAAATAATAATATAGAGCATAAACTAACACTATCAACACTGCCGGAAAATAAAAGGTCACCATTTTAAAGGAGCTCTTAACACAATCACCGAATACTATGATATGAATAGTAATATCGTTTGACGTAATTATATATGCCAACCGAGCAAGTAGATTACGATAATACTATTATGATCCCCTGTTTTTATAGGTGGATTTGTGTTTGTTATCGTTTCTGAGTCATGTTGTTTCGGTGACTGCTTCGGCAGAGAACAACATATAGTAGCTCTTCGCCCACGACTTCGTCTGAGTGGAGTTCGCATTTCTTCCTTTTTAATTTACCCCCTGTACCCCTTTTAACCGGTAGTTTTGGAAAATTAATTAATACGTTATTTTTTACTTAGTAAGGAAAATATTCGGTTTAATTTATTGTTCAAAGGAAAAATAGGTATTTTCATTATTATTATTAATTTGGGGGCAAGTTCCAGGTTAAAGATCAACGAAGTTGTATTTTATCACATTTTCGTTTACACCCATCGAGATATAAGTACTAACGTACTAGAGAAGACACCGTAAATTCCTACTTTGTCTCGTTCAACTGCGGCGATCGCGCCGCAGTTTGTCGAAGAAAACGCGTAAGTGCCGTGATTTACATGGCGCTTAAGACCTTTTTGCCGAGAATAAATACACTTCCGCAGCAAATCTAGCACTGTGGTAAATTAGGTACGGTTTAGACGAATTGTTATTATTTTAGCGCTGCAGCGAACTAAAGATTCAATACGAAGAATAGGACAATTCAGTTTTTTGACGTAGCTTCTCTAGTACGTTAGTACTTATATCTCGATGTTTACACCCGAGGCATACATTTTGAAATATCGTTTATTCCATTTGTTTTACTTTAGGTTATTTAAACTTTCCAATTGTCGAGTTAATCTGCCAAGCTATAAAATACCTCTAAAACTTACTACCCTTTTTCACTTCGTAACACTTCACACTAGTAACCCATCAAAAGGATTTTTTTTAATGTACTCTCATTTAAAAAAATCCTTTTGATGGGTTACCAGATGTGGCATGCATGGCAGCGACTAAAATAGATAAAATATCATCAATATACACCAAGCGTATTAAATTATTATTGAAGCTAACTCACAAACTATCCGAGCAAAGTTAATCCTAACTATTTGTATGATTAGTATAATATTATAAATGCTAAAGTAATTTAAGTTTGTTTGTCACGCTTTCAAGTTAAAACGGCGGCGGAACGGATTTGGGTGAAAATTGGCACAGGGGTAGACCTTGCCTGCCAGGGTTGCGGGTTAGTCCGAATGGGATACCGGGACCTTGGCAACAGGCAACTGAAGGAACACGGGTCGGTTTTAGTCAGTAATAGTCTGACACGTATCTAAACTGGAAATAAACATTGATTGTAAAAACATGTCATTTCTTTGATTTTCCACCATCAATAAAAATCGCTCGTAAGAAATCATTAGATAATAAGTATAAGGACTTCTTAAGGGAATTAAAAATATAATGGAAAGTGTGTATCAATTTAACATTATTATTCATAAGAATATTAGATCCTAATTAAAATCGCCAACACATAGGGGTTTAATATAATGTATCTTTTTTTTAATTAATTAAAAAAAACAATAGTTAGCTTACAAATAATATCAGTGCTGTTGCTACATTACGTTATCATAGTTAAAATAATCTAAATTTAATAAAAGCACAAGAATGTACAGAGAACGACGTAAAGCCATAATGTTTTTAAAAATTATCATACATTTTCCGAATCCCAGGTTCTAGAAAACATATTTTAAGTAATTTATACATTTAAGTATTTAAATAATTGATAGAAATATCAATTATGGGAGTTTTGGAATCTAAGTCACATGCAATAATAAAAAATGTATAAGTCTATATCCCTAACTGATACATTTGGTAAAACATGTTACAGGAACCCAAAAAAATTATAATGACAAGTGGTCCACAAATATTGTAATAACTATCAATGTACGGACGTTTGCAAAACCAACACAATTAACGTAGGCGTCTGTACCTACATATCAGATTAAATATGCATTCATTTTCTTAGGGTTTCAACTTCCTAGGCACAATATTTAGATGTATTCCTCCTTCAGGCCCGATAAGAGCTCTTTGTGGAGCAACTCCTAAATTCCTGTCAGTGTTCTTTGATGGCTCCACTCTAAACTTAGACAAAATCTTCGCTATGCATAATTGAGACTGAAGCCTTCCAAACCGCATTCCTAAAAATAAACAAAAAAATTATAAATTAATTTAAAAAAAGAATACACGAGTTATGTTGTCTTTTTAAACTACACAACTACAAACAAGAATAATGATAATGTAAAATGACACACAATGGGATCACTTTTATATTTTGAACGTTTTGAATCGTTTTGAAAAGCATGAAACCCAAACATTGTACTAAAATACAATACACTTTCAAATGCAGTTTTTCTAAAAATGTTAACTAAGCTAAATTATGAGGTCACACTAATAAAGTTTTTATAGTACAGAATGACCCAGACAGAAAGCCCCTTCTTTGGGACTCTAGGGATCGTACTGCATTATACTTGAATAAATCAGTGATTAATCATATATAATAATGTATGTTTTATAATAGTTTGTGTGTGAGTGAGATATCATAATTGATACTTGATAAAAGAAGATTTCAAGTTCAGATATGACAGATATGATATAAATAACTTACCAATGCAATTCCTTTGTCCTAATCCAAATGGTAAATAAGCGCATGGGTGACGCTTACCCACCTCTTCTGGATCAAATCTATCAGGGTTAAATACTTCAGGGTTGGGATAATATTTCTCGTCATGGTGTATACCCCGCGGGGATATTAATACGATCATATCTTTTTCAACTACTACATCTGTACCGGGTATTTTATAATCTCTTATGGCTTTCCTTTGCAGTGGTTCTACTATTGAGTACATCCGAAGGGTTTCATCAAATACTTTATTCAAGTATTTCATTTCCTTTACGGTATCGTATGTCAGTTTTCCATCATTTGCCTGAATAACTTCTTGAATTTCTGCGGTTAACTTGCTTTGGATTTCAGGATTTAACGCTAGTTGGTACAGCATGTAGGCCATGGTTGTGGCACTGGTCTCATACCCAGCTACATAAAATACAAAAGCTTGCGCTGCTATCACATCGTCTGTTATTTCAACAGAGGCTGCATTTCTTCCGAATTTTGTACTATTGACCTCTCCCTTTTCACGAAGTTCGAGTATTAGATCCATGAAATCGTTGCGGCCTGAAGGTTGGCCATTTCTTTGGGTAATAATGTTGTCCACAAGATGTTTGAAGAAATTTTTCACAGCAGTTGGAAAAATAGAAAGGTTGAGTGCTTTCAGAAGTTTTGGAAACATCAAATCTAATTCAATAACAAAACTCGGTGACGAAATTATCTGATCTACGACTTTCAGCGCCTGCAATTTGTCGCTGAGACTGTTATAGTTAACACCGAAGGCGCAGGCAGAGATCGTAGACACCGTGTATGTCTGAAGAAGGGAATGCAGTTCAAACTCTTGTTTCTCTTGGCATTCTGTGGCCACATAGTCCACAAATGTATTAGCACCCTCATCCAATAGATAAAACATGTTTTTCAATTTACCGGATGTAAAAATGGGGCTGAACCGATTTCTCAAGGCTGTCCATGTATCTCCATCAGCGTGGAACAGATTTTGTCCCAATCCTTCCTTGCTAAATTCCACTCCACGATCAGTGAACACTTCAAAGTCTTTAATCATGATATGTTTCAAAATATCCAAGTCTCTTATGAGGATACAAGGTGTTGTCATTCTGTAAAGACCGACTACTTTTTCTTCCGGAAAACTATCGTAGATTTCTTGTATCACAACGCCCGCATTTTTTTTGCGAAGAGCGGATTCCTTTATGTTACCGAATAATATAGTTGGTTGCGGTCCGGGAACATTTCGGCTTTTCCAGTAGCTAAATGTTCTTGTAAAATAATAATATAGAGCGGAAACTAACACTATCAACACTGCTGATACATATAATACCGCCATTTTCAAGGAGCTGTTAACACATTCACCGAATACTGTGATGTGACTAGTAAAATCGCTCGGTGTGATTTTATATATGTACTTATCTACTTACCGCGAAACATGATTAAGATAACGCCACAATCGTTCCTTGTCCTTCACTTGTGTGTTATCGTAAGATTCGTTTGTTAATAAGATGACCTTCTAGCTAGTTTCGAGTCAGTGTTTGATCGAAATTATGTTGTTGTTTACATTACAATAAGATTCGGTGACGGTTTTTTTTTTGAGGGTGGCATATCCTCATACAACTTCTCCCGCTCTGAGTGGAGCGGAAGGGCGTGTCAGACTTTTACTGACTAAAACCCGTGTGCCTTCAGTTGCCTGTTGCCAAGGGCACCGGACTTTCGGACTTACCCGCAACCTGGGCAGGCACCGGCCCTAGCGGACCCCGTCAATAAAGGTTTTGTGACCTGATGATTTTGGTCGTAAACACAAAATGCACAGAGAAAAAAAAAAAACGAAAATTTTATTTGATACTATTGCTTACGCCACACGACAATTCAGAAAGAATTGACCATTTTGATTACCTATGTGATAAATTTTTGTCATTTTTTTCCGTTACAATTCTGTCTGGGTTAGAACAGTTGGGACGGTCTCTACGTAAAATTTTACCGTATTAACATTTATAACACAATTCCAAAATGTGCACGCCACCACGCCTACACACGACTGAAGTCCACTATAAGTATAGACATCCATCACTGAAAATAACTTGTTCAAAATCAACGGAGTGTTCGGTAACGGTGAAAAGATGAACATCAATTTATTAACAGTTTTTTTGAAAAATCTAAAATACAATAAACAATCTAAAACTAAATAAAATTTATATCTTAAGTACAAGTATATAAATGAAAAAAAAAGACAAGAGCTCATTGGGCATCAAAAAATTCGTCCGCATCGTTATCATTTGCAAAAGTGGCTGGCAGCGTTGCCACGTTGGATGACAATGCTGATTCGTTGGCTTAAAAATAGGCTAGCCCTCTCGTCATGTGTAGAGTCGACCAACCGCTTGGCGTTGTCCCGAAATACTCGATGAGCACTCGGACCCCACGGCCCTAGTGTTTCAACCCCAAATGGCTGAAACATGTAGCTCCCAACAAGATATTATATTTGCGCCGTTTAAGGTTTTCTGTACCTTCAGCAGTCGCCCCAGCACTACCCGCCGTGGTAGGAAGATGAGATGGCGCGGGGGTGTCGACACAGGTTGCATCCCACACCAAAGGCCATCCCAAGTTCCAAGGCATTATGGTCATTCTGTTTGGCACAGCCAGCAGGCGGGCACGCTCAGTACCTATTGGTGAACGTATTAATGAGGTTATTCCGTATCAACCAGCGGATTCCGTATCAAATCATTCCACTGTCTTTGGGAAGAAGGGTTCTCGGTTTGAATCGTATCCGGACAAGCCACTTTCCAGGCGTTCACCGCTTGGGTCAAATACGGCACTTCAGTGTTAATCGGCGAAGGGGCCATGCCTAGACATCAAGTAAAAATATTGTTTCTGAGACAATATTTCTAATAATTAGGTAAGTAAAACACACGATTTTTCTTTTACTTTATTAAAACATACCTCATAACAATAACATAAATAATTATATAATTTTTTATTCTAATATTTAAAAATATAATTTATAATTATGAAAAATGAAATAAAGAGGACATAAATAAGGGGCCTCTGCGAGTTGGCTTCGGAACCTCCCACGCCTTTCAAAGGTCCGGGACCCCAAGATCCCGAGATTATGTTAAAAACATAAATAAAACTACTGTTCAATATTTACATTACATATCTAATCAGTGCTGTAACACTATCAGCATTAAAAAAACAAACATAATTTTTTATCATTATTATTTTTTCTGGCTTTACTGACGAAAGTATAAACGTTTTAATCGTACGGTCAACTGCACGATAACACCTAAACTACTTAATTTACTGACTGCTACGAAGTAAAGCCGCTGTCAATGCGACGTGCGGTTTACCGTGCCTACATCTTCCGAAAACCGTAATCTTGATTATTATTTGACGAACGTCCCGTTCACATTGACTTCTGTTGAGCTTTCGGCCAGCTGTTCCCGCCAACACGACAGACGCCAATGTTAACGGGGACCAAAAATCTCATTTGACAATGAATTATTTGCATTCAAGGAATCCAAGTTAAATGAGATAACCATTATATTTAACACAATAGTCATCATCCTAGCCCACAGCGTCTGGATACTAAAGCAGTTTCGGAACACGAACTATTATTAACACGAATGGAAGAAAAATAATCACAGGAATTGAAATTTAAAAAAAGCATAAGCAAAACGCTAAAAATAATCAGCTAATAATTGGACCCTGTTCCCGATACCGGTGGGCTACTATTTTTTATATTTTTAAATGTTTTATATAATTTTTTAGTCTAATATTTAAAAATATAATTTATAAGTATGAAAAATGAAATAAAGATAATCAGCTAATAATAATGAGCCCTGTCAAGGCTTAATTTTTGCAATTGCTTTCTAAGAACGGAAGCCTGTATTATAACTAATTCGTTGGATGCGTGATAGGTACTCAATGGATTTAGTTCTGTCGGATTTCTTACGCTTTTAGTTTTCTTGGAATAACATTGAGATGTATTCCTCCTTTCGGTCCGATGATAGCTCTGTGTGGAGCAACTCGTAAATTCGTGTCGGTGTTTTTAGATGTTTCCACCCTGAAATTAGATAACATCTTCGCTATACATAACTGCGACTGAAGTCTGCCAAACCGCATACCTGAAAAATACAAAAAAACATGTTAAAATTGTAAAATGTGTAAAGTAACATAGAGCTACCTTTTTGCGTAGTTCTTTATAACTCTTATATTTTCGATGGAAGGTCATTCGTCTTCACGCGTAATTTCCATACATTTTAGGCGACATTTAGGGAACAGCTTGCCCGTTTTATCGAATTATTTAAAAAAAAGTAGTTTTTTTCTAAAAAAAACTAACACTACCGCAGCGTTCTTCACTACGTAATGAACCCGTAGGCGCCGTAGGCAAATGAACATGTAATTTAAGAGTAAGTTGGATGAAAACGAATCTGATTTATTATTGTTTGCTAACGTATTAATGATAATGATATCTACTTGAAATTAATTATTAACAATCTCACAATTATCCATAACATTTGCACGTCATTGTGTTATTCGTATATTTTTTTTTCTGTTATCATGCATTCATGTTTTTATTCTTGTATACTCATGCTCCTTGGTGAATTCAATAGGTAGCAATTATATGTTAGGTTGACTGGTAGAAAATGCCTCAGGTATAAAGTTCGCCTTTGTACAGTATTTTTTTTTTACTTGTGCATAAAGTTTTAATAAATAAATATGCATGTATGATTTGCAACAGTCAACTTACCGATGCAGTTCCTTTGTCCGAGTCCAAATGGTAAATAAGCGCACGGGTGTCGCTTACCCACCTCCTCCGCATCGAATCTATCAGGGTTAAATACTTCAGGCTCGGGATAATATTTCTCGTCATAGTGAATACCCCTCGGAGATATTAGTACTGTAGTGTTTTTTTCAATTACTAAATCTGTACCGGGTACTTTGTAATCTCTTGTAGTTTTTCTTTGCAGTGGTTCTACTATTGAGTACATGCGAAGAGTCTCATCAAAGACCTTATTCAAGTATTTAATTTCTTTTATAGTATCGTAAGTTACTTCTCCATTATGTGCTTGAACAACTTCGTCAATTTCTGCCGTCAACTTGTTTTGAATGTCAGGGTTTAATGCTAGCTGGTACATCAAATAGGCCATAGTGGTTGCACTAGTTTCATACCCAGCTACATAAAATACAAAAGCTTGCGCCGCCATTATATCTTCTGTTATTTCAACAGTCGCCACACTGTTCCCGAATTTTGAGCTGTTGACCTCTCCCATTTCACGGAGTTCCAGTATTAGATCCATAAAATCGTGTCGGCCTGTTGGTTTGCCATTTCTTTGGGCAACAATTGTGTCCACAAGATTTTTGAAGAATTTTTGTATTGGAGTCGGAATAAGAGAAAGGTTTAGAGTTTTCAGAAGTCCAGGATACATCATATCTAATTCATTTGCGTAAGTCGGTGCCGAAATGATTTTATCTACAAGTTCCAGGGTCTTCAATTTGTCGCCGAGACTATCATAGTTAACACCAAAAGCGCAGGCAGAGATCGTGGACAACGTGTATGTCTGAAGAAGGGAGTGTATTTCAAACTCTTGCTTACTTTGGCATTCTGCACTCACATAGTCCACAAATGTATTAGCACCTTCATGCATTAAGTAAAACATGTTTTTTAGTTTACCAGATGTAAAAATGGGACTAAACCGATTTCTCAAGGCTCTCCATGTTTCTCCATCCGCGTGGAACAAATTTTGTCCCAATCCTTCTTTGCTGAATTCAATGCCGCGATCAGTAAATACTTCGAAGTCCTTAATGAAGACATGTTTCAAGATTTCCAAGTCTCGTATAAGGAGACAAGGCGTTGTCATTCTATATACACCGACCACCTTTTCGTTAGGAAACATATTATAGATTTCTTGAAACACTACACCTTGATTTTTCATCCGGAGAGCCGATTCCTTCAAGTTGCCGAAAAATACAGTTGGTACCGGGCCAGGAACATTTCGGCTCTTCCAGTAGTTAAATGTTCGGGTAAAATAATAGTACAGAGCGTAAACTAACACTATTAGCACTATCGGCAAATAAAAGAGAAACATTTTTAAGGAGGTCTTAACAAATTCTCTGTACGCTATATTATGAACTGCATTATGGCTTTACACGATATTATATACCAAGCGACAAACTTGATTACTATAATACGTATGTCTCCTCTATTATTTGTGTGTATTATCGTTACTTTTGTCTTCTTTTGGTCGCGTACTTCATTACTGAAGGTCATGTCTTAAGTTTTTACTAAAGGCCTTCCTGGCCTTATGTATGACTAGCTGTTGCCCGCAACTTCGTCTGCGATCCCGGATTAAAAGTAGCCTATGTCCTTCTCCAGAGGGCCAATTCTCGTACTTAAAAAAACGTTAATATTCAAGTCGCAATCTGTCAAATTTGTCAAAAATGTTGGTAAATTGATAGTTTTTTGACAGATTGCGAATGCAATGCGAATGTGAACGTTCTAGGGTATTACCCCGCTGGTCAACGTCTATCCCTGTGCGAAATTTCATCCAAACAAACAAACTCACTTTCTCATCAAATCTATCTACTACAAATACTCGCCGACAATCTAAGAAGCCCGATTTGACACCTATCAAAATACTTCGTGCAGTGATGGGGACAAAAAATCGGTTGCTTTAAAAACCGATTCTCGATACATATCGATTTATCATACATAGAGTTTGTAATCGATAATTTATATATCTTTGCTTAAAACTGATTCTCGAGGAATATCGTTTTATTACACGTCGTCATCATCATAGCAACTTCAAAACTAAATCACGAGGCAGGCTCTTAAGAGTACCTACGTCCTCTTTTAGACATGTTGACGAGTTCACACGATAACCTCAAAATCACGTAATGCATAATCCAAGTCCGGAATTAGCAAGGTCAACGAATATAATAGAAACAGTCTGAAAGTAATAGCCTACTCAGAAAATATAACAATAACCTGTAACACAAAAACTTCCTAGATAGCGACATACTACGCGGAGCATTGACGAATAAACGACGTGACAGAAAAATTTGACGTTAAAATATATTTTTTTTAATAACATGGCACCCCATGAAACCGAAGAGGTTTGATTAAAAACATAGCCCTTCCTTGGTAGTCCAGGTAAAAAGGCCAGAGTCAACCGGCATAATAATATGAAATATCAAAATAAAGCTATAAATATTATTATGATCACATTTTGTTTTTATAAAGGTAGAACTACAGTAATTAAATGTTTCTCTCTTTTCTAAATAAATATAATGTTTGTAAAAGTATCGATTTTTCAGAAAACGGCTTACCTTAGTCACAACACTACGGCAATGAACCCAAAGATATGACAATGTCATAACGATTCAACGAGCACAACGATAACAACGATTCACGATCACCGATTCATTCGTGTTTTTGGGTGCATTTTTCCCATATAAAGTGAAACTTGGTGTTTACGAATGATACTCATTGTTATAGTGTATGGATAACATAGTAATTGATAAGGATTATGAATTTGATTTTTCGTTTTCTCACGAAGACGTTCATAGCAAGTTATCGCAGCATGTATCGTATCATATCGTATTATGTAGAAACGTCAAATCGGGCTTTTTAGATTGTCGCGAGTAACAGCTACTTAAAAAATCAAGTAATAAAAACTAAAACCCAACTACAACTTAAAAGGTATAAACAAGACACCACAGACAGACAAATTAAAAATCCGGAGTCACACGTAATCTGTTCGATTTATGCCCTAACACGTGTGACTCCGGATTTTTAATTTGTCTGTCTGTATATACCTTTTAAGTCGTAGTTGGGTTTTAGTTTTTATTACTTGTTTTTTTTTTTAAATTCTTTTGGGGTTATAATATATATATTTTTGAAATGTGCTCATTAAGCCCTTTCATTTGATACCCAACATGGTCCGATTAAACCATTTTTTTTTTAAGTTCCTCACTTCTTTATGTCCTCTAGAGGGCGCCGACTTTACATAGCCTATAACCAGCGGACAATCACGACGCTTCTAACGATACCTCATTTGTCAAATTGTGATAAGTGGTTTGGTAGATAGGAGGGAACAGATGAACATACATACATACCGGTCAAAATAATAACCCTCCTTTTTTCTTCGCCGTAGTCGGGTAAAAACTAGGTTAGTATTTACAAACTAACATAGTAACAACTAATAAATACGCCTACACAAGATTGAGATGTAATGACCCTCTTAATTGGCTTGTTGGTCTAGCTAGTGGTCGCAAATATTTAATTTGACAAGACTGTGTTAATTCATCATGGATATTCGAAAGAATTGCCATTTTTTTATCAACTCTTTCTACTTAGATTTCTGTTTAAACTAGAATGCAGCGTTAATTTTCTTTGAAATCGAGCTCATACTTATTTTGTCCACTTTTACCTGTAGAGTTGTACCAATGAAAATACCTCGTTCGAAGTCAGCGTAGCGTTCCGATGAGGTGAAAATATTTACTTATTATTGGTAATATTTTACGCAAAGCTTATTTTAGAAAAATCCATTGAGGATTAATACAGTCGGATTACCTCAATCAATTATTTTTTATTTCAACTAAATATACCCCTTAAATCTAATTGTTCCTAATTAATCAATAGTTATAATATAAAAGCCTTTTATAATATCTTATCAGTGATATAACGTTGTTTAGAAGAAGAAGAATAACCTTTTTTTTTAACTAAAGTAATAATATTAAATAATCGTACATCTTTCAAATCCTTTCTAGAAAATCTATGTCTATTTTAAGTTTAATTACAATCTTAAACTTACCATGCGATACCGAATTAGGGTAGCTAAGTTTCCCACAATTTTCATTAAATTCATTACAAGCCTAGGTACAGCAGTCCACTGCTGTTATTATAAGCAACCATAACATAACGGTATTGAAAAACACAACACACACACATTGGTTATTGGATTCATAGGATTAAAAATAAACATATATTTACAAAACCTTTACAATAATCTCTGGCCTAGAAAATAAATTCTTATGCCAATGACATTGGTAAATATTATAATAAGCATTATTGGCGTAATGCGTAAAGAACGTACTTTTTAGATTTTTTATGTAGATTTACTTAAGCTTTTAACTTTCTAGGAATAACATTGATGTGTATTCCTCCCTGCGGCCCGATAATAAACCTATCTGGAGCAACCTTTAAATTCCTGTCTGTGTTTTTCGATGCTTCCACTCTGAACTTAGACAACATCTTCGCTATACATAATTGCGACTGAAGTCTGCCAAACCGCATACCTGGAAAATACAAAAAACATGTTAAAATTTGTAAAATGTGTAAAGTAGTATGTACCTATTACGTACTACTTTATAAGTCTGATATTTCCGATAGGAGGTCATTCGCCTTTTCGGGCCAGTCATTTGGGGCGAAATTTAGAAGGCCGATTGCTTAATTATACATAATATAATATAATAAATAATATATGGTTTTGTATGTTATCCTGCATGTTACCTGTTTATCCTTGTGTGTTGTACACATGCTGGAGGGAGTCAATATAATGCCTATATATCGTAATCCATTACGAGGACCTAGTGCGGCTTAGAGAATTTAATAGATAGTGTTTATGCATGTATAATTTCCAACAATCAACTTACCGATACAATTCCTTTGTCCGAGTCCAAATGGTAAATAAGCACACGGGTGTCGCTTACCCACCTCCTCCGCGTCAAATCTATCAGGGTTAAATACTTCAGGCTCGGGATAATATTTCTCGTCATAGTGAATACCCCTCGGAGATATTAGTACTGTAGTGTCTTTTTCAATTACTAGATCTGTACCGGGTACTTTGTAATCTCTTGAAGCTCTTCTTTGCAGTGGTTCTACTATTGAGTACATGCGAAGAGTCTCATCAAATACTTTATTCAAGTATTTCATATCCTTTACGGTGTCGTATGTTACTTCTCCATTATGTGCTTGAATAACTTCGTCAATTTCTGCCGTCAACTTGTTTAGAATGTCAGGGTTTAATGCTAGCTGGTACATTAAATAGGCCATAGTGGTTGCACTGGTCTCATAGCCAGCTATATAGAAAACAAAAGCTTGCGCCGCCATCACATCGTCTGTTATTTCAACAGACGCCACACTTTTTCCGTGTTTTGAGAAATTGACCTCTCCCATTTCACGGAGTTCCAGTATGAGATCCATGAAATCGTGTCGGCCTGATGATTTGCCATTTCTTTGAGCGAGAATGTTATCGACAAGACTTTTAAAGAATTTTTGTATCGGAGTCGGAATAATAGAAAGGTTCAGAGATGCCAGAAGTCCTGGATACATCATATCTAATTCATTTGCGTAAGTCGGTGCCGAAATGAATTTGTCTACAAGTTTCAAGGTTTCCAGTTTGTCGCCGAGACTATCATAGTTAATACCGAAAGCGCAGGCAGAGATCGTAGACAATGTGTACGTCTGAAGCAAGGAGTGTATTTCAAACTCTTTCTTAGTTTGGCATTCTTTGCCGACGTAGTCCACAAATTGATTAGCGCCCTCGTACATTAAATAATACATGTTTTTTAATTTACCAGATGTAAAAATAGGGGAAAACCGATTTCTTAAGGCTGTCCATGTTTCTCCATCAGCGTGAAACAAATTTTGTCCCAATCCTTTCTTGCTGAATTCAATTCCGCGATCAGTAAATACTTCAAAGTCCTTAATGAAGATATGTTTCAAGATTTCCAGGTCACGTATAAGGAGACAAGGTGTTGTCATTCTATATACACCTACCACTTTTTCGTTTGGAAACATGTCGTAAATTTCTTGCATCTCCACACCTTTATTTTTTTTGCGAAGTACGGATTCCGTCATGTTGCCGAAAAATACAGTTGGTTCCGGTCCGGGCACATTTTGGCTTTTCCAGTAGTTAAATGTCCTTGTAAAATAATAATATAGTGCGGAAACTAACACTATTAACACTATTGGCAAATAAACTAACGCCATTTTTAAGGAGCTCTTAACACATGCTCCGGACTTTAAGTAATGAACAGTATTAGCGCTTGAAATGTTTTATATATGTATAAGAAGCCAGGAGAAACCTGATTTGCGATAGTGCATAATGTTATCTACATGGTTTTTTTACTATATTTTTGGATATTCGTTTTGCAGTTTAGTCTTCGGGCAATAAACCTATATCAAAATAGCTCTTTATTGCCGGGAACGTTTTTTTCCAATAGCTGCTGGCTTTGTGTCCTGCAAGCAGACTGCTGTGGCCACGGCGAACACACTACTTTAAGATGATATCTAAACACATCAACACATATTTGGAATTTAAACTCTCCGCTACGGGAAACTTGTCTCTACGGGAATTAAATGACAACTAGAAACACTGAAACGTTCTAAGATACAATTAATACTATTCGAGAGGCACGTCATTTACTCATTTTTGCTAAACGATATCTTATCTGACGTCCGAACATTTTTTGTAAGATGCTCTTAGGTTCATTGAGATGAACTACAAGGGGTCCTATCATTATTCGATGTAGGGAAAGTACTTTAAATATGAATTATCCAAGTTTTACATAAAGGACACACATCCATCTAATTAAACAGACAAATTAAACAACCCTGTATTTTTATTACAGTGATCCAGTAATGCAAGAGTTATTGTTCCTTTTAGGAAATGTTGTTTACCATTTTAATGCATGCATCTTCATAGCCTACACTAGGCGTAGAGAAAACGAATCTAAATCCGAAGGCTAGACTTAAAATACTGATAGCATTTCTAAAATTAGCTGTTCGTTTTTCCTTTTTTATCGCCAATATTGCACGCCCTAGAAGCAAAATCTTTATTTAGTTGTGATTACAAGTCAAGTAACTTTATCAAGTGAACCTAGTTGAAATCTACTGACGCTGGCACCCTAAACACAAGTTAAATCTTACTCTGGGTGCCAGAGTTCATCGAAAACACTCTTTATTTTAGTTGTTACGCTGCATAGTGTTTAGTGTTTACCTAAGTGTTTATGTACAATGGAAGATAATAAAAATATATATTTTCTTTCTACTCTTAATAAAATATATTTATTTATTTATTCTTCAGAAAGCTTACAGTCAAATATCTTTAAAGTAGGTTATGTACAATAGCGCTTACAATTGCCATTTACAAGCTTCCACAAATTAAAAACTATGTACCTAATTAAATGGAAACATATTAAGATTTTTAAGATAAAAATTAATAACAAAATCATGCAGATAACTTAACAAAACTTAACAAATGTTAGGATTTGTCCTTGAGGAAAAATTAAAAAAAAAGCAACAGCGTAAACATGTCATGTTTAATTATATTTGTCATCTAACACGATTAAATTGTTTTTATTAAACATATTTACTGATAACCTTCAGTAAGTATACGTTCTTAGTTATTTACATAATAAGAATATCAATAATACCTATACTATCTAATTACTTTCATATTATCATAAATTATCATATCAGTAGGTACTGTGACACTCGATCGTACCTAATTAATCAAACAGAGCAAAATAAATATCTACATATCATGTCCTTTTTGAGTCGATGGCAAAACCGCGAGTCACAGCTAGTCTAAAATATTTTACTATTTTAGACTAGCTGTGACCCGCGGTTTCACCCGCGTAAGTCTCGATCCCGTGGGAATATCGGGATGAAAAGTATCCTATGTGTTAATCCAGGTTATAAACTATCTGTTTGCCAAATTTCATCCAAATCCATTCGGTAGTTTTTACGTGAAAGAGTAACAAACATCCATCCATCCATCCATCCATCCATACTTACAAACTTTCGCGTTTAGAATATTAGTAGGATGATTTGGGCCCAGTAGGTGGCCACGCGAATCGCGCACTTATGCATAGCACTGAAACTATGGTTCAGAATTGAAAATTGAATTGATTCCGGTACTTTCTAATGTTGTTTTTTTTTTTATTCAAAATCTATTTTTGATTGAAGTAGGATAGATCCTAAACCTACAAATATGTTTTATAATCATTTATAAAAATAAATAATTACTCTTAGTCTTCTTAACAGTGTATTACAAATAAAATCAATCTGAGGTATTAAGCCATCGAACCCAATCTGACACATTTACTTGTTATTTTCGTATATTTGTCCTTTCTTGGCGTCATGTTTGCCGCAAATAAACATATTTTTTTTCTTTCTTTTTTTCCTATTAAAGTTTGACGGCAATACTGAAAATGTTTCATGAGATATCTCGACTGTAGTCCCGTTGGGTAGTCAAGGGGCGACATTGTGCGCGACGGCTAGACAAGGAAGATGGCAGACTTGTCGCCGCCAGCCACTGCTGAATGGAATCGAGGCTGAATATAGTGAAAGCATCTTCCCCATGAATAGAAACAAATATTCTGTGGTTTAGATCAAAAATATTAATTTAGTTTAGATAATACTTACCTAGAATAGGTTTATTAATACGTCAACTAAATATATATTTAATTACTAATGCATTTTATTTTAGTAATTGAAGTCTGTTTTTTGTTCAAAATCTCTAATACAATTTTCGATGGCCCTTAACTGCCACGTGTATACAAAAATCAAAATATTTTTACACGACTGCCCAAAAAGGAGTGCAATGTTTGCAGGGTTCATGTATGTATGTGAATTTCTTTATTATTCTCACAGCCTTGTTTGTTCATAATTTTTGTTGCTGACTGACGTAGGACGTGCATTGCATAATAAATGCATCAAATTTTCTTATGATTTTAATGTTCTAGGAATAATATTAACAAGTATTCTATCTTTCGGTCCGATAAGAATTCTTCTCGGTGCAACTTCTAAATTCCTGTTGGTGATTTTGGATGCCTCCACTCTAAATTTAGATAACAGTTTTGTTATATTTAAAAGGGACTGAAGCCTGCCAAACCGCATACCTAAAAAGAAAAACAATAGTATCAAACATAATACGTTTAAATTGTAATGACCTTGATTCTTTTACGTAAAAAATGTGAAATTCAGTTTGTTTAATTTCTCGTAATATATGTCAAAGGAAATTCAATATTTTACTAAAGGTTTAAGGATCCTTTAACATATAAGAACAAAAATGTTCTGTGTGTTTGAAGCAAAAGGTATGGTCGTATTTTTAATAGATTTCATGATAGCTACATCAGTGTATATGTGAGACAGATGAAATAGTTTCCTAGTTATGTGCTGTAAGCTACTTACCGATGCAATTTCTTTGTCCGAGTCCAAATGGTAAATAAGCGCAAGGCTCTTCTATGCAGTGATTCCACTATCAACTACATACGAAGAGTCTCATCAAATACTTTATTCAAGTATTTCATTTCCTTTACGGTTTCGTATGTTACTTTTCCATCATTCGCTTGAATATCTTTGTCTATTTCTGCTGACAAATTTCTTTGGATTTCTGGGTTTAACGCTAGCTGGTACAGTATGTAAGACATGGTCGTGGCACTGGTCTCATACCCACCTACATAAAATACGAAAGCTTGCGCCGCCATCACATCTTCTGTTATTTCAACAGTCGCCACACTGTTTCCGAATTTCGAGCTATTGATCTCTCCCATTTCACGAAGTTCCAGTATTAGATCCATGAAATCATTTCGGCTTGATGGCTTGCCATTTCTTTGAGAAACAATTGTGTCCACAAGATTATTAAAGAATTTAGTTATAGAAGTCGGAATAATGGAAAGATTGAGTTTTTTCAAAATTCCTGGATACATCATGTCTAATTCCAATCCATAACTCGGTGCTGTCAATAGCTCGTCAATTAGTTCCAGGATCTGCTTTTTCGCTTTTTTGCTGCTTCAAACTCGTGTTTCTTTTCGCATTCCGTGTTCACGTAGTCGAGAAAAGCATCAGCGCCTTCTATCAGATATAATATGTTTTTCAATTTACCTGAAGTGAAAATAGGAGTAAGGCTGCGTTTCCACCAGAGATGAGCGAAGATGCGTAGCGAGGGATGTGTGTGAAACTAACCAATAACATCGCTTCACTGTCATAGCTTGAGCTAAGCTAGCGTTGTAAATTATTAATTTTATTCAAAAATATTAGGTTTTAATATTTATTTCTCAAAATTGTAATTCAATTTAGATTTAGATTACAATTTTGAGAAATTTAAAACAAAAAAGGTTGAATAATAAAAGATAGTACAAGAAGAAGAAGATTGGTTGCTTGTCATTTATCTCCGTTTATAATTTTCATTATTCGTATTTTGAATGTCGGTTTATTACAGTTAAATAAGTCAACTTCAGAGAATTCTGAGTTATAAATTCGAGCAATGCGAGTCAGCACACAGTTCTTCGCATAGTTAGTGGAGTGCCTAGGAACGCGCAACATTGGCGTGTGACGAGTGCGCCGTAGGGGAGTGTTAAAAGTTATCTGTGCGACCAAGTCCGGGCAATCAAGGCGTCCATTAAGAGTATCATAAAGCAAACACATGTCCATCACTTTATGCCTTTCTTCGAGTGTTAGCAGACCATAGGTTCGACAGCTATTTTCGTAAGACATCGGAGGTTTACGGAGGCGATAATTAAGATGGTTAATATATTTTTTTTTAACCCTTTCTTTTTGTTTCTTATAGATAATGTATTGGGGGGACCAGATTTGGCACGCATATTCTAAAACGCTGCTTCAAGAGGATCATAATAACTTAAATAATTATTACGCAAAAAACAAGATCACTGTAAACGTTGCAAAGTGTCAAGGTATCAGTTACACACGTAAGAGGAACCCGATTGTTTACTCATATAATTTTAATGGAATTGACATAAATAAAGTCCAGTTAGTTAGGGATTTAGGAGTTATGTTTGACAGTAAATGAATGTTTTCAGATCACATAGACCTTATTAGCACAAAAGCTTATAAGAACCTAGGATTTGTTCTTAGGTCATGTAAGGTGTTTAAAAATATTGGAGCTCTTAAATTCGTATATTTTGCTTGAATATATATTATATGTATCTATTACTCTTTTAAATAATTAATGATTTGTATTGTATTTTAATCAACTATTATTTTTTATGTTTTCTCTATATCTAAGTAACGCTAATCTAGTGGCACTTTTTTTGCATCATCCTATTTTGTAAAAATGCGGTTAATGTAGTGGGCTGCAATATTGTTAACACTACTTATGAGCCTAGTGTTATTTGTAAACATTTTATA
Source organism: Lithophane socia (assembly GCA_947522985.1). Classification (NCBI taxonomy): domain Eukaryota; kingdom Metazoa; phylum Arthropoda; class Insecta; order Lepidoptera; family Noctuidae; genus Lithophane; species Lithophane socia. Next base: position 9,700,824 of record OX383267.1, read on the forward strand.
TTGTAGCTGTTTATTGTCCCATAATTAATAAATAAAAAAATAAAATATGTTTTACCATTTCCAAATCTCGTATAAGAAGACACGGTGTTGTCATTTTATAAATACCGACCACTTTTTCATTAGGAAACGCGTTATAGAGTATGTATGAGAACCTGAGAACCCCATATTTTTTGTGCGAAAGGTCGATTCCTTTAAGTTGCCGACAAATACTCAGGCTCAGGTCCGGGAACATTTCGGCTCTTCCAATAGTTGAATGTCCTTGTAACGTAATAGTATAAAGCACAAATTAACACTATCAACAAAGGTAAATAAAATACCAACATTTTAAGGACCTGACATTCACCAAATAGTATTTAATGGTAAACAAATCAGTCGGCATGATGTTTTTATATACAAACCGACAACACGATGAATAATGACGGACGATTTTTATCGTGTTTAATCCTATCTTTATCTTACACAACATATTTGTCACTTTTTCTGCTCATAATAGTAGATTGGTTGCCTAGGGAGCAAACAACAATTTTAAAGGCAGGAGTGTTTCTCTGAATCCCGACCGTAGCGAGGATGTGATAAAAACGTATTTTTCTTTCTATTGAATTATCTTGTTGAAGCAATTTGGCAGTCTCGTAATATTAGCATAATAGGAATGTGAACAAGACTATTAATTTATGCCTCACAGCAGTTTACCGAAGCCGGAACTTTAAAAATTGAAAATATATTGACTGTAAGCTATATAAGAATGAAACTACAATCATAAAATATGCAAAGGTGCACCGAAACACGTGACGGCAATACTATGACAACATTCACACGTGTAATATTGGTTGTCAGGGCAGATTTCTACTTTTTTTTTTCAGCCAATTATTTTCCTGGAAATATTGTACAGTATAGCGCCGGGTGAACAGCCGCTTACGGTATTTTGATAAAGAACGTTTCTCCAAAAACTTTATACCTACCCATTTTTTGTTGGTCTGAGATACCTACAGAATATATTTGCGCAGTTGTTTAACCTCTTAACTCAAAAACATTCAAAACCTGTATAGCCACACCTTCTACACTTATTTAAGAGGCAACCAAGGGATTATTTTTTACGATTAGTTATGTAAATGCGCTTAGCAATAATAATATACCGGTTTAATTGTACGGCACGATGCCGATGTTTGGAACTTCTTCCCAACGTCATGTCTGTGTGTTGTCATGTTACAGCTCTTTTTCGTAAATTGTGAAGCTTTTCTTCAAGGTTTTACTGGTCAAGCCCTTACTCTGACCTAAGCCCAAGTCAAGTTTATGTTCTAATCGATATGTTCTAGTAGAGACTTGTTCTAGACAAAGAAATGGTATCAACGTTTATATAGCCGAGATTCGGTATATTTGATAGACATTATGATACCTATTAATTTTTATCTTATCTTACACTATATTGTTGTTGTTTGGCGCAGGCAGTACATGGCAACATGGTCGAATAAGGCAAATATTTTAAAAATTTACTGAATTATATAAAAAATGATGCTTTCAATTTTTTCCCCATGAGGTACTAGTACACACATATGGAATGTTGTGTTTTTAATCATAAGGCGCTAATAACCGGGCACGAATCCAAACTCCGGGCTTAGCAGTCCAATAGACGAAAGCCAATAATTTTGCATAGGTAAAACATATGATTATTATAATTAAACTAAGTGTATTTTATTAACAGACGCGGCTGAGGGCTGACGCAGATGTTGCGCGCGCGCCGAAACTGGAGAGAGGAGCGCGCGCGGCCAGCGGGCGACGCGGCCACCACCCCGCGCGCCCTCTAGACCTACACACACCCCTAGGCACTGCACTATATACGGTACACGCTTTATTTATTACAAACTAGCGAACCGCTCCTCTTTGCACGGTTATCTCATTATATTGTGTATAATTTTGTACAACGAAGGCGAATCTGGGTTTGGATATTGCCTAATTGTACAAATAAGGCAAAATTAGGCGAACAACAATTTTTCTTTAGAATATTTAAGGAGCTCCACGGACAATGGAGCGCAGCATATTAGGTGTCAAGCGAACAGATCGCATTAGGAACATCACCCTGCTCTCCATAACTCATTTAGCGTATGTTGGAGAAAAAACAGCCAGTGGGAGTGGGTCGGCCACGTCACACGAATGCTCCCGGAGAGATGGGCAAAGATCATCACTCACTGGACGTCTGAAGGAGGACATCGTCGTCGAGGTAGACCGCGGCGAAGGTGGTGTGACGATCTAATCATGTTTGCGGTACCAACATGGCCAGAAAGCGCACACAATAGAGAGATTTGGAAGCAAAAAGGAGAGTCCTTTGCCCAGCAGTGACAGTGGGACACATTATAGGCTAATAAAAAAAAATGGAGCGCCACGGTCTCCTTTGAAGAATGAAATGTCTTTGACTGGTTTCACAGATAAAAATTGTTTTTTGCAGGTCGGTCATGAAAAATCTTGCCCATTTGCTGGCTGTCCCTATCAGCGATCACGTGGTAACTTTCATCTCTCTAGTAGCCGCGGTCACACTGCTCTCGCGGACGACAGGTCAGTACACACCATTTAGTAGACTGTAAAGCCGAGCACACATGACAGCCGCATCGTAGCCGCATGGTTCATACAAAATGTTCGAAAGTGGTCAGAAGGATATTTGCAATACGGCACAATCCGTATATGCGTCAGAATTGATAGGAAAACTTACAGACTCGAAAGCTAGGTACACATTGATCATTGATTTTCGAATCCCAAATGTGTGCCTGATATCACTCGAAAAGCAAGATTGAAAACAGTTTATTATTAGACTCTTGCCACTTTTTATACGACAAAGGTCGCGTCGGCAGTCAGTTTTAATTAAGCTCTGCTGAAGTTTTCAAAAAAAGTGACTTGGTCCGGTCAACTTTGGCTATCAAATAGCGCCCATATGAATTAGGATGCAAGTCATTCGATTTAAAAACTTCTTGCTATACTTAGGAACATTTATTAAACAGACCCCGGAAACATTTCCTTGACTTATTTTTTTTATTGCAATAATGTAAGTTAAACGACTGTTTATTTTACTCTCTAAGGGAGAAGTCTTCAAATGTTATATTTATTTAACAACGAGATACATTACAATTATCTTTTACACTAATAAAACCACATTATCCTGTGATGCACATTCAGTTGCTCTGAATACATAATTAGAATTAAGAATATTAAAAAAAATGTGGTTAGAGGTTATGTTTTTAAAGACTAGCTGATGTCCGCGGCTTCGCCCGCGTGGATGTCGGTTATTATATACTAAAACCTTCCTCAAGAACCACTCTATCCATTAGTGAAAACAGCATGACAATCGGTGCAGTAGTTTTTGAGTTTATCGCGAACAAACAGACGCGGCGGAGGAATTGGTTTTCTAATATGTAAGGATTCTAATACTTCTTCATTCTTATTTTACATCTTTAGCAATTCATTTATCTCTATAGACTCCATCTAGTCTTGCCGACCTCATTCTAATGTCCTTGAGACAGTGCTGTTATTCCTCTGTAAGTCAGTACAATAAAAGGCAAAAGACAAGAATACGCTTAGATTTATAGGTATAGTCTACCTAGTAATAAATTGTATACGTTTGAATCGTGTTTCGTTCAGAATTTATACTTTGTTAAAAAATTATTTGATATCAAGATGACAGTATTTTTATAAATTGTTGGTTTGAAAAATGTCGATATCTATTTTACCTTACTTTTTGAAAGGTTCATAAATAAAGATGAACAAATCTATCTAATATTAAGAAGTTTGGACTAACTATACCAATAAATACAGTTTATACTAAATTAACTAAAAAACTAACCTATAAGACTACCTATAAGTTAGTCTTTTAGTTAATTTAGTATAAGAAGTTTATCCAATGTATCGTATTAAAAATATCAATTAAATGCTCTGAGCATGTAGAAATTGATAGAAAACTGTATTCAATAAATAATATTGAAAAATCTTCCATGAAACCAAGCAATAGGTACGTTGCTATCCAATTGTAATTAATCCCTTAATGTACCTACGCGATAACAGAAGTGGTATTTAACAATTCTAATTGGACAACCACTTAGAATTGCTAATACCACTAATTTAGTTCGAGAGAAGTGAGAGAACATCACGAGACTGATCCTCAGCCACACATAAGTTCGCTACTTAACATGATATTTTAGAGGAATTTTAAGCTTACACAAATAGGCACGTCTACACAAAAAAATACTTTGTCAAACTCATGTCAAGTCACAAACACAGCAGTTAGAGTGCGTTTCATCAAATAGTTCCTATGCCGTAATGTTGCCTCCACTGTTGTAGGACCAATACAAATACGCTACGCCGCTACTGCGCTACCTAATAGGTCCATTTTTTTAATTTAACAGTGGAACCAACATTACGGCTAAGGAACTATTTGATGAAACGCACGCTAGTAGTAGAGTAGGTGGTAAATGAATTGACAGTCTGACTGTCTGATAGCTATTTTTCGTGTTGATTAGAATTTCTGAAAATGGGTGTTAGTCTCGCATAATTAATTTACAGACGATGATTTCACTCGGTGAGTCTAGTTGGTACCCACGGAGTGAAATCATCGTCTAAACAATAATTGTTTACAAAAAAGTTTTTGATAACTATTTTAATTGCATATCCCAAGGTTAGGTGTTAGTTTTTTTTTACTTTATCTGCAAATAGAATAAATAAAATAGGAGCCAAAGAACATTAAGTTGATTCCTTATGTGTCCGTCAACATGTATTCAATCTATGACACATCATACCGATCGCTATGTACAGATACAACGAGGGCCTTGTGTCCTCACTCAGTGTAATCTTTATGGGTTCCTTGTGGGTTGAGCAAAAGGGCATTCCGTCTTTCATAGGTAGGTAAATGATGGGTGACGAGCATTGCGTGTCAAAATAACAAAAAAAAAAGAAGTAATGAAAAAGGCCAGAAACAAATACGCTCTGTTGACAACGGTCAATAAACTTTGTACACGTATAGCTATTTGACTACTCACATTCATTGTCAAGCTGCGGACATATAGAAATGTATGTTTGTGTATTCATATACATACACAATGACTTTACCCGGAATTGGGGGAAATTAGGTAATAACGGGGACACTTGCGACGTTTACTCAGCTTCGCCAATCCCATGTGTATATGTGTACGAACAGTCACATGAGCCAGAGGTTCCACATTGATAGATATACTTAAGCCGACTAAACTGTATGTTTCTTGTACCTAGATAATAATTTATGTGCTTTAATCTAAGTAGGAATAGACCATTTTTGTATACATTTCAACCGTGAAAATTCAGCAGTGACGTAGCTAGATAATGGACCTCTCACTCACGTGCTGTTCTGCATCTGTGTAGTAAGCGATGATAAGTGTGTGTTTGTGTTCATTCGGGCGCTACAAGGGTAGCCCTGCCTGTCGCACCCGCGATATCGCGCCAGTTTGCATGAGCCTTAAAACGTACTTATTTAAAAAAACAATCTGTCTCTACCATTTTCAAACCATTGCCTTTAACAATACGTTTAGCGCTAAATGCATCTAGTGATTCGTAGTGATCTGAATGTTAGGGATTTGGTTTCCGCACTTAGTCCTTACGGTGGACCATTGTGCGTGGTGATTTGTAGTGAAAATGGTCCTAAATGGATGAAGCTTTTCGTAAAAAACGTGGAGTGAGCTCATGGAGACTAACCATAACATCGGTGGTGTTTCGCAGAAGGGCGGTCCGCCCGTAGGTGGTCGGCGGGAGAACGCGGGCGTAGAGCGTGCGGCCGCGCGCGTTTCCCGCACCACACACACCCGCCCATTCACTGTTAGCAGGTAAATTTTGTTCATTCTAAGTCATGACATATTTACTCACGTTGTGGACCGGCCTGGATGCAAAAGGCGCGCGATAGAAGCGTGTGGAGCATTTTAGGGGAGGCCTTCGCCGCCGTAGAGGCGACTGCTACGAATAGCGATGGCAAATGCTAGTAAAAGAAAGAAAAAGAAGGAAGTAATTTATTTAGAAGAAAAGCTAATGATTTCTTTTAGAAGTATTCGACATATTTAAACCTGTGTTTAATACTTCAAGTTATAAATTGTAAGTAGTGGAATAAGGGTCATTTTTCTTATTGTTTATTCTATCACTGGCATCAAACTATCGATCCAACGGGAAAAATATAGGGAAAACAGGTCCAAGTTAAGCCAAATCAAATTATCCGTACTAAATTGGTGGAACGTGTCTGAAACTTATATCTTCGCAAACTGTTTGTAGAGAGTTTTCCATTTGATTTCAGTGAAATTAACTTTATCGCTTATCAGCTGATAAGACTTTGGTAGCTTAACCGGAGTTATAACACTTAACGACTAGGTAATTTTACTAAAGCAAACGGGGAAAAACATGTCGTGGAAAGGAATACTCGTCGAAGCTCTTATTTTTTAATCTCAATCATATTAGGCAATAAGCTGATATTATAACGATCCGCCAAGATAAGAACAAAGAAATATGTAGAGGTGTCACTACGAATGCGCAATGCGGGAAAGACTATTCCCGCATTGCGTAGCTATCCGTCGAAGAATTATTGAATTAGTTTGAAAGATATACACAACCTAATAGGGCAGCTCAAAGAAATGTTATTAATTAATTATCCGCTTGGTTTAACTCGAAAACTGAAGCTTAAATACCTAGAGCTCGTATTAATAGTTACCAAACAATTCTAGTTACACAAACCGCAAAGTAGCCAATAAATAATGATTATTTGTACGAATATTAATCTTATATAAGCTATCCCAAAGCGATAAAGAAAAGGAATAAAAATAACCTAAGAAAAGTTACGCACAATATAAAGGGCGGCCTTGGCCTAGTTCTGTAAGGCACAAACAGTGTCTTATACAACCCAGGAGGCGTAGGGGAAATTATATTGTTAATATAACCACATCTCATCGTCCTCGTAATTTGTATAAAGCTTTGACTTTGCGTCCAGCGCTCGGTGTGGTAACACGTCGCGTTCTGGTTTGCAATTGGTCAATCGTCATCCTGAAGATGCCTCGTTGAGAGGTGAAACACGTGTTAACTTACAGGGTTTTTATGACTCTTGAAGAATAGTCAAGCGGAATAGGTTACTAAATATAGCTGCGTCTATTGTATTTTGTATAAAGCTTATTTACATCTCTTTACTTTTGAAGTTGTGCGTCTGGGCAATACCCTGAAGTTTACTTTTATTACACGCGTATTTTAATAACTTAAGCTTGATTCAACAAAATTCATCATTGTGGGGTACAGTCAGTCTATTCTCTAAAAATCTCACCGTGAAACTTAGGTGAAGTGAGCTTAGAGTGAACTGTCACTGCCTGAGTATCAGTAGGTACCGATGACAATGACAGCTCACTCCACGCTCACTTCACCTAAGTTTTCACGGTGAGATGGTAACAGAATAACAATGCTGTTCCCAGTATTTAAGGGAATAACCCTTAAATACTGGGAACTGTACCCCACAATGATTCTTCATTTAATCTGCTAAATCTTACTGACAAATAATGCAAAAATCTTGCTAAAACATATTGGTTCTCGTATTATGATCAGCAGTCAATTCTCCTTTCAATAAACACATTTAGCTCAGATTTATAAGATTTAATACCTGCTAGAACATACTAAAAAATGGTATCAAGGCTAAAATACCCCACAAAAGAAATTAAGGCCGCATCAAGTTGCTTGTTCATCATTTTGGATTAATGCCAACTATCGTAAATCGTTACTGGGTATAATTTTGATAAAATGTTCTACTAGCTTATTTACGTTACGTAAAGAACCGTTTATGGTTTATCTACAAATAAATATTTTTTGGCAAGAGCTCTTCTCGCTACGAGTGTTGAACCTACGTGTTATGTAACATTCTAACGTATCTTCTTTTCTAATACAGTAGGCAGTTCACTCGGGGGGAGTTCGATAGACAATGTCCGAGGACTTGGACTCGATCAGCGAGGAAGAACGAAGCTTGTTCCGACCCTTCACAAGAGAGTCACTGGCCGCTATCGAAGCCCGCATAGCTGAGGAGCATGCCAAGCAAAAGGAACTCGAGAAAAAACGAGCGGAAGGCGAGGTGAGTGTTACTCGAACTATCTGGGTGTCTACGGATCAACTACACATGTGTCGAGTGCTGAAAAAATTAAAACCAAAAAAGAAGAAACACTGAAAACTATTAGGTACAAAATTATATATTACAAGTACGACACGAGTGATAAAATGTTAGCTAGCACACAAAGACTTCACTGTAACTACAAATTGTGTGGCACACACGAATTAGCAACGGAAACAAACCAAACTTTAACTCTGACGGATAATTTTTAAATTATTCCAGAACGATTTGGGGCGGACGAAAAAGAAAAAAGAAGTAAGAATGCTTGCTTGCCCCTTTTACCTTTTTACGGCTCGTTTTTATTAGAGAAAATTTTCAGCAAGTTATCGCTTTCACTAACGAAATTTCTTTCAACATAAGATATTACAAGCTCCCACAAACATTGGCGCCACATTTGTTCAAGTGCGATAACTTGTAGTGCATTCTGATTTATGCATATTGACCACATTTAAAGCATTATCCTCAAACACATCGCTTTGTTGGCAAAGTATCTGTAAAGAACTGTGTTGACAAGTTTAGCTGTTACTCGTGATTTAACGCAATCGTAACAGCTAATCTTATCGTAGCTAAAACGAAGGCTTGTCATGTTTATTTTCATTTCGACAAATTAAATGTCCCTTCCAGTTCCAACTGATGAAAAGATTAACAAAGAAATGCATAAACCGAAAAGTAGTCCTGACGTTCATTAAAAATAAAGTCCTCCCCTATAGTTATTTACTGAAACACGTAATATCCTTGATTAGATAATAGCAAAGCCTCTAGCCAACCTTGTACCCGGTAGGTACTAGAATTGATTGAGATTAGTCAATGTCCCTTTAATCCAAAATAACATTCAATAGGAAACAATAGATTTGAGAGTCCTCTTACTTTATAATAGAAACATGTAAATCGTGGGATCTCCAGTTACGATAAGCGTTAGTGATCAAAGTACACCAGCACATAACATACCATTATCAAGCATTGCACAGGACTGGCTCATGTTCGTCACCTCATCATCGACTGCCGTCATCTAGGTCTAGCATGGTGGCATCACCTAGCTAGCGTTTAGTGCATAATAGTTTACAGATAACAATGATTCAGATGAATATCAGTATTCAGTTTTGTTGGTTATGATTCGTATTTTGTAACATTTTGGGCTTGCGCTAGTCACGCCTCCTATTCTGGGACCGTTTTCGAATAGACGTCAGATTCAAAATTCCCCTGGTATTATACACAGGCGAAGTGTTCGGGAGTTCCCTTCGTACATTCGGAATGGTAACATAATAGTAGGAATGTTTGAAAACAACCGCTTTTAGTTATGCCAGATACGCATCATAGTCACACAGACAGCAGCACTACACAAAATAAAATTAGCTTTAAACGCCTTCACAAGACATGCTGACTCAGTAACGACTCTGTAATAATACTTGTTGTGTGTGACGCCAACAGTATTGTTACGAGTACATAGCGCATTCTATGCTCATAATATGGTCTGTTACATTAGGCTTAAAGTAGGCTAGCTTGTTTCAGTCATTGGATGGGTACAATGACTAAGAGTAAGTAAAAATATCAAAGAAAACTGGATGAAGACGGTAGACGGGTAACCTGGGTGATCAATAAAATATTCATATATTTGTCAAATGCAGATCCTGAGGTCAATGCTCCTCATTTCATATTCCTATGTAAAATAAACTGAATGTAGTTTTCTTTTATTTAAGAACAGACATTATCTAAAGCTCGGGAGCGTTACGTCGACTTTGAAACAAAAGAGAATTCTTTAGCATTCGTAATAATAGCGCCTTAATATTACACGAGTGTTTAAAGGCGTGTTCTTTGGATCTGCCGTTGGCCTCTTAGTAGATTATTCACGTAATGTTTGACGTCGTTGTAATGCTAGTGTCGTGACATAGGTGCGGTACGATGACGAGGATGAGGACGAAGGGCCCCAGCCGGACGCGACCCTGGAGCAGGGCCTGCCGCTGCCGGTGCGCATGCAGGGCACCTTTCCGGCGGAGGTGTCCTCCATACCCCTCGAGGACATCGACCCCTTCTATCATAACCAGAGAGTGAGTACCCACCATGTTATGTTCACTGCGACGAGCTGCGAGCGGTACCAAAACATTTCCAAATAGCTTTGATATTTGAACTGATGTAAACACAGTGACGGCGCGTTTGGTATAATAATGATAAACGTAAATAGATTTAAGTAATACTAATATTTATGCTATAGGTAAGTAATCCTAACAGATGTCATCGATAATTCACTTACTTATCGGCAATTAAAGATTATTTACATGAATTATGCAAGTCACGCTTACCTACTAGCAAATTGTTCTGATAACAAGTTCCTTTAAGATAAAAAAATAACAGGTTATTAGCATAACAACGATGACCACTCTTTAAATTTTGCGATCTCATAATGATACAGCAAAAAATGTACTACTTAAACAAAAACCGGTTGTCCGTCTGTCCGCGGTTTATTTATTATCCAATATTTAATTAACATCTAATTTTATTCTTAGAACACAAATATTCAAAAACGACGTAACTTATACATATATTACTTATTAGCGAGTCTGTAATTTGTTTTTGTGATAAAAATAGGTACAGTTTTGTACTAAGTAGTCCCATCCATATGATTGTATTAGGAGATTATAGCAGGTATTCTCAAACAGAGCAGGGTCTAACATTGATCGCTACACTTGCGATTTCTCTTACAGGTTAATGTACTTTACACTACCGATACCAATTGTAGCGGAAATTTACATCTTTTTAAGTAAGTAGAGGTTATCATCACACACCCACATTCAAATTGGACTCTCCAACGCACACAAAAGACTGCTAATTTTACGTAAACTGGCCAAGCCTTTATTTTCACCGAATTATTTTCGGTTGTTATGTGAGCACGTATCTACACGATAAGTCATAATGACTTTTCTTTCATGTATATTTTAGAGACTAAATCGCATAAATATTTAATACCATATTAATTATCATCCCGATAACAGGCGATACTGCGTTTGATAAAAACTAAATTACAAAGTTGATAAACAAAACAATACATACCTACCTAGTGATAATGAATTTAATTAAGTTAACTCGTACTGAAACAGCATATTTTAATCAGCTAATTATTTTGCGAAATACTCAGTCACTCTCCAAGAGCCTCTCTCTGTAAATACAACAAAAAACAAACATTTTGGTTTTCGTGCAAAGTTTATTGCAAATGTAGCACGCATTTTATTGAGCTGTCGAGATCACCAGTCAGTTAAACTGTTTAATAAACTACCTGTACACTTAAAGTCGATATACAACTTGAATCAGTTTAAGCAACAGCTAAAATCATTTTTAATAAAAAAGTGCTATTACACCCTTAGGAGTTTCTCTGTGACACATACAAATAGATTTTAATTATGATTACACTATTTTTATTGACATTATATTATTATATTTGACATTTTTCTATGAATTAGCAGTATTTTTATTTTGGACATTTGTATGGGTAATATTTTTAATAATTATTTTTGACATTATTATTTTGGACTTTGTTTTACATTCTTTATTTGACATTATATCGTCTTATAACATCATTATTTTTATTTGCATTTTGATTATACTTTTGACATGTATATTTACTTAGTTTTTGACATATTGGTGGAATCATAATTTATTTCTTTTGAGATTTTTATTTTTATTTTCACATTTAACTTATTAATATATTTTATCAGGGAATTACAAATGTTTTACGTTTTAATTAATTTATTTGATTTCTGTTATACTTAGGATTTATATTGTAATTGTTTTAATTTTATAATTTAGTGTAAAATTTCGATACAATGTAAAAATTGTTACTGAAATAAATAAATGAAAAAATAAAAAATGAAAATCGCTAGGGGAAAACAGCTGACAAACAGACGAAAAGTAGGTACCTACCACTTTGTGCCTAACACAAAAACTGGTTACAGAATCAACACGGATACAACTGCAACAAAATCATTTAACTAAGACCACATCATTACGTATTTCTTACAACTATTTTTGAGTTGAAAAAGTCAATCTCAAGCATTATGTCAAAACTATAAGCCAGATCTTATTTGACAGAACCTTGATCCCTTAGTAGGAAAAGCATCTCAAGAATCCTTATTTAAGATATAATTACAGTAATATAATTAAAAACCAAAGTTGGATTTGTATTTGAAAACTGATAAAAATATATTTAAAATGTAAACACAAGTTCATTTTGTTGGGTAACAGTAATACTTATCAGCAGTCTGTGACTTAATGACGGTTTAAAATTAAAATAAACAAAAGATTACGTTGTCATTTCGTTAGTCGTTGTTTGCTTTGTACTCAAAAATTTCTCAAAACTCCTTATGCCAAATTGACAACCAAAGTGAGCGCCGGCAGCCAATTCAGCAACCGGCGCCGGCAGCGGAGGCACACCCTTAAATCTATATTAATAATTTTAATCTTATATTAATATTATCTAATTAATTCTATACTTTACATAAACGACAAAACGGCGCGGCCGGTTTCAGGCGCGCGCAGACTTATGTGGCGAGCACTCTAGGTACCAGTTTGTGAAGACTTTGATGTTCTGCAATGGATCTCCTAAAGTCCATTAAAATGATTGTCGTAACTATATTACGGTAATTCCGCTGTGAGAAAATATTGCTAATTTAAGGTTGTCAGTCGATAGCACCTTGTAGGATGCTGAAAAAGATGATGAACTTGTGAACATAAAACAGAAAAAAGAAGTGAAAAACTGCAACCCACAGTCTACATAGTTAATAGAAATGACACTAAATAAGCTGTGGTTTCATCGCAAGCAATTGTATGCAAACAATATTATATTTTGAGTAGATATGATAATTAATTATATGGATGATGAACGACCGTTAAATGCCTTACACAAACATGTCAACAAACAGTGCATTTACCGGTGGCAACTCGGTATGACTTGGCTATGTTAAAATACAGTATAATAGTAACAAATGTCATTCTACGTCACAATATTTGTTTTTACTTTTTGGTTTTCTTCCCCAATCATTTCCCAATCATCACATTTTCTTCTTTTTTTACTAATAATTTCACCTTTCTCTATCCTAATCCATACTAATATTATAAATTCGAAAGTAACTCTGGCTGTCTGTCTGTATGTTACCTTTTCACGCCTAAACCACTGAACGGATTTCGATGGACAAGGAGATAGATGGAACCCGGGAAAGGATATAGGCTACTTTTTATCGACATACCACGCGGGCGAAGCCGCGTGCGGATGCTAGTCCTAACTAAATTATAAATGCGAAAGTGAGTTTGTTTGTTTGTTACGCTTTCACGCTAAAACGGTTGAACAGGGCTCATGGGTAGACCATGACCTGGAAAAGGACATAGGAGACATCTCTTTCAGGCGCGCGTGGAACACGACGCGCTATCGACCCGGGCCTGGTCCTGATCGGACGGCGAGCTACCCATTGCTCGCCGTCCGCAAGCCCGCGCCTATGGTGGCCGGGAATCCGCCTGGGATTCCCGACGCCCAGGGCGTCTCCAGCGGCGGCGGCGGTTAGGGGCGTGAGGGCGCAAACTTTGCCTCTCCCTCACGCGTTCCGCCTCCTCCTTCGCGAGCATTACTGCTTCGCAGAAGGAGGTGACTGCTTCCCATGCCCTCTCGCTCCGTACCATGGCCTGGACCAGAGCCGGACGCGAGAGGTCACCGCCGCCAATCGCCTCCAAGAGGACACGGCGGGGCTCCGCCCAAGCGGGGCAGACCTCCACCGTATGCTCCACCGTGTCCTCCGGGCGATCCACACAGTGGTGACACCCGGGCGTTTCCTCCCGCCTTATACGAAACAGGAACCTCCCGAAGCAACCGTGTCCGGTGAGGACCTGCGTCAGGCGGAAGGTGAGGACGCCGTGGCGCCTCTCTAGCCACTCCTCAAAGAGGGGACTTATCGCCGCAATTGTGGCGTGCCCAGCACTGGGTTGCGACAATCGCACTCTCCATGCCGCCATGAGATCCTGCCGGAGCTCTGTCCGCTGTGCCTCGATTTCTCGCGGCAGCGGAGTTACGCCCCGGCGCTTCATCTCCTCGCGCCACTCCCATATGTGCGCGAGGACTTTCGCCTCCAGATCCCATGGCGGTAATCCGGCAAGGAGGCTCGCCGCCTCACGGGAGACCGTGCGGTAACCCCGGGCCAGCCGAATGGCCATGACCCTTTCGGACGCGTTCAACCGGCGGTTTGGTTTTTTACACCCTGCGGTCGATGTAAGACTAATTTAATTCTGTTGTTAACTGAAGAATTATGAAATAAATCTATCGTACTAAATACGTACCTAGTTACTTACCTATTATGTTATTATAAAAATTATCATTGTCCACAATGACTAATAGTTACTTAATTCAACGTTTTGCAACTTTTGCATGAGTTGCAAAGTGACTAGATAAATATTTTCCTTTTACATAATTATCATCCATCTATCTAACCCTCCATCATAATTATATTGTTACTAGTAATCCGCCCCGGCTTCACACGGGTAGCAGAACATATATGCCTACTTTGTTTTTGTCGTAGTATCGTATCCTCCTCTGGAGACAGAGGAGCTCGTGGCTAAGTAATAACAGCCGCACGGGTCGATCCATCAGGTTAAGCTACGCTTGCCGGGATTGGTCGGTGGATGAGTTACCATCTTTACATACCGAGACTCCTCCGTGCCTCGGAAAGCACGTTAAACCGTTGACCTCGTCTTTCGTGGATCTTTGACAGTCATTATGGGATGTCAGACGCCTGAAAGTCTGACAACCAGTCCTACCAAGGGGTATCGCGTATTACCCACTTGCTGGGTTGTGGAGGGCCGATAGGCAGTCGCTCCATGTAAAATACTGGTATTCAGCTGCATCCGGTTAGACTGGAAGCCGACCCCAACATAGTTGGGGAAAGGCTAGGCAGATTGAGTGTCGTATCAGCCTATTGCGTCGAGCATGTGGGCTAGAATAAAGTGTAACTGATTTTGGTGATCATTTTCTGTTGGTTTTTTCATGGTTTTCTTTTGACTTCTATTTCAGCCAGTTTACACAAAACTTTAATGAATAATACATCTAAATCTTCCTCATTAATCCACAATCACTCTGTCCATTGGTGAAAACCGTATGAAAATCCGTTCGGAGTTTTTGAGTTTATCGCGTTCAGACAGACAAACACGGCAGGGGGATTATATATACAATTGGACTTTGTTTTATAATATGTAGTGATAATACTATATTATTATATAATACTTTGAAGGAATCTACAGGTTAAAAAGTCAATTTAATATTTAATAACAGATTTTCACGAAACCGGATAAAAGCAACTAAACGACTTATGAATGTCATCCTCCTCAACATCAAGTGAATGAAATTAAAAAGAGACTCTCTCTCCGTCCAGCGCTCGGTGTGACAACACGTCGTGTTCTGGTTTGCAATTGGTCAATCGTTATCCTGAAAATGCCTCGTTGAGAGGTGAAACACGTGTCGATTTCTTACAGGGTTATTTATGACCCTTGAAGAATAAAGCGGAATAGGTTACTAAATATATCTACGTCTATTGTATTTTATAATGGATTCCCGCAAAGTCACGCCGAATCAATTTACTATATCAAGTGAATGCCTATTTTTGTTTTAAACTTTTTACAGATTCTCTACAATAATAATATTGGTACCGCTCACCTCGTCTTCTAAAATACTAACCCATCGTACAGTAGAAGCACTAATGAGTTTATGGTTTTGTTCCAGACCTTCGTAGTCATAAGCAAGGGTAAAGATATCTTCAGATTTTCGGCCACCAACGCCTTATGGTTACTAAACCCATTCAATCCTATAAGAAGAGTGGCGATATACATTCTAGTACATCCTTTGTTCTCGTTGTTTATCATTACCACCATTCTAGTCAACTGTATTCTTATGATAATGCCTTCGACGCCAACTGTTGAAAGTACTGAGTGAGTATACATTCTATTGATACATTTTTTTCAACATCTAAGTTAGATTTATTCGTTTACGAATTTCAATTTGCAATTTTGAAATACCACCGGACGACAGAACATATCCTTTCTTAGGTTCTAGAATATTAGTAGAGTGCACGCTAGTTTCAAAATTGTTAGTGTTTCAGCTAGTTTTCCAATTGATATAATCAATATTTAGATAAACGGACGTAAATTATTAGAAATTGTTTATAGTAAATTATTATTGGAAAACATTTATAATATAAAACATGTATATTCAATACATAGTTATCCTAAATCGCTTTAGACAGGCGTTTAGAAAATATTCTAAATTTTCCCTGGCTGTAACGACCAAAATTCATGTCCATATTTGTCTAATATTTATTCAGAAAATTACTAGATATCATTCTTAATTTTTACATTCAAGTAATAAAAAACATTTGTGTGCAATAACGTTCAAGATATCATAACAACAGAATTTGGTACCAGCAGTGATTTCATTACTCAGTTTTGACACACCCTAACTTCAAATTCTTTCATACTGTACATATCTACATCCGTTTTGTTATTATATTGGATTTAGTCTTATTATTAATTACATTTATTATACATATAATATTACTTTACGTACATCTAATTAGAAATAATATTTTGTTCATACATTTACCTACCATCTCCTACAAGTTGAGATGCTGAACTTATTTACTGTATCTCATACATATTATAGTTATGTTTTGTTATTATTTTACGAGTGGCGTTCCTCAGTGGAGGTGAATTTTTCCAGAGTTATCTTTACCGGGATCTACACGTTTGAATCAGCGGTGAAAGTAATGGCCAGGGGTTTCATACTACAGCCATTCACATACCTTAGAGATGCATGGAATTGGCTTGACTTCGTAGTTATAGCTTTAGCGTGAGTAGTAGACAATTTTATTGAATTATGTAGAAAGTTAAAATCGTTGAATTGTAGATTATATAACAGTATATATTTGATGTGTCATTTCTAGTTTTTAATAGAGAATTTTGTATTAATTTAGACAAGCTGTTGAAGAAATGATCAAAGACAATAATTATATATGAATTTGATTGTAGAGAACAATTTGAAGGCGACTAAAACAATGTTTCCTGATATTGATAAGATTCATAGGAACAATGAATTAGAGAGTATTGTTGGTAGTGTTGTAGTGATGTATATTAACGTAGATGTTGTTGTTGTGGGTGTCTGTTTCCAGTTATGTGACGATGGGCATAGATCTCGGCAACTTGGCCGCACTCAGAACGTTCAGGGTACTCCGAGCACTGAAGACTGTGGCCATCATACCGGGTAAACATTATAACGTCTAACATACCTTTAAAATATTTGAAGAGGTTACTTGATTAGTTTCTTCAAGAAAAAATCTACTTCAAACATTTAGTGGATGTCTCTGTAAAAGTAAAACGTCATGAAAACTATTATTTTGCTTTTATTATTTAATCTTTATTAGACAACTTATTTAATAACCCCTTCGAATAGACCCCATTTTAGACCTAATAGTTTTTTACTATGTAATATATATTAATAGATGTAAAATGTATGTAGGTATTTTGATCAAAATTAAGTAGATGTTTAACGTATTTACATATTAGACAACAATTGGTAATAACTTAACAACGTATTATAAAATAAGTGAAATCAACATTATTCGTGTTTTACTGAAAGCAATAGCAAAGCCAACTGCAATCAAAATTGTTGTGGTTTATGAAACCTTATTTTAGCGTATCCAAACTCGATAACTGTAACAATATGTAAACGAGATCCTGTCCCCAGGTTTGAAAACGATCGTCGGCGCCGTCATAGAATCAGTGAAGAATCTGAGAGATGTGATAATCCTGACGATGTTTTCACTATCTGTGTTCGCGCTGATGGGCCTACAGATCTACATGGGAGTGTTAACACAGAAATGTATAAAAGTGTTCCCAGAAGACGGCTCCTGGGGGAACCTCACTGATGAGAACTGGGAGAGGTTTTGCCAGAATGAGAGTAAGACTTCAATCAAGTATAACTCAAACTTGTTTTTATGAGAATTGTGAATTGCTTTGACACGTTTACCTCTTTTTCAGCCAACTGGTATGGGGATGGAGGGGAATATCCACTTTGTGGAAATTCATCAGGAGCAGGGTAAGAATTTAAGCGAAAACTCATAAGTTGATGTATACATGGATGATTTTGTTATACCTAATGGTGGTATTATTTTCAGTCAATGTGAACCCGGTTATATGTGTCTGCAAGGCTACGGCCCAAACCCTAACTATGGATACACGAGTTTTGACACATTCGGATGGGCTTTCTTATCAGCTTTCCGGCTTATGACTCAGGATTATTGGGAAAATCTTTATCAATTGGTAAGTTTAATGCAATATTAAAATATGATACTTTAATTTTATCGAATCTACTAACTCATCATTAAAACACATGTGAGTTAAAATGAATTACTAAAGATAAATAACGTAATATTTGAAGGTGCTGAGATCAGCGGGGTCATGGCACGTCTTGTTCTTCGTAGTGATCATCTTCTTGGGTTCTTTCTATCTCGTGAACTTGATCTTGGCCATCGTCGCCATGTCGTACGACGAGTTGCAGAAGAAAGCCGAAGAAGAGGAACAGGCCGAGGAGGAGGCTCTTAGGGTAAGACTGATCATGTTAGAACAGGGGAAGATGATACAATAGTGAATAAGATTTGTTTGAAGGTTTCCAGTGAAATTGGTGCATTTTTCGAGCTCACTTGAAAGAGCTCTTGTATAGTCCCCTTTTAAGCCTGGGATTCCGAAAGTGGTGCCTTCTTAGAGGGCCAAAAAATGGCCTTAATCACGGTGAATGTTGCATTGGCATCGCAGTGCCAAAAAACTCCCAATCTATTTGGACAGCTGACATTTTGCGGCATTATATATTATGACGACACTGCTTTCTTAGGAAATAATTTTATAATGCCTATGTTGAAGCATAAGTTTGATCAAAATCTGACGATACTGTATATATTTCACAGGAAGCTGAGCAGAAAGCAGCGGCGCGAGCAGACAAACAAGAAGCCCGGGAGGCACACGCGCGTGAGCAGGCGGCGGCGGCACAAGCAGCGGCCTACGCAGAAGCACACCCCGCCAAGTCACCGAGCGACTTCTCGTGTCAGAGCTACGAGCTGTTCGTGAACCAGGAGCGCGGCAACCAGGACGACAATACGCGCGAGCGCATGTCCCTGCGTAGCGACCCCTTCCAGGACTCGGTGAGCACTCAGCCCGCGCACAAGCCAACCGAACCGCACCACGACACACGCCGCCCGAGGAAGGTCAGCATGGTGAGTATGCAACGCTCTACACGCATCACCTCGCTGACAATCATTCTTATTACATAACTCCGTATTTCATATTTTGTCATTGGCCGCGACGTTGTTATCTTTTCTACAAACAATGACTTGTAACATCATGAGTTTACATTAATTAGGTCCTTTCGCGTTCTATGTGGTGCTATATATACTAATGTTTTTATAAACGAAACTTGTTTTTATGTCGAATAAATAATTCTAACTTGAATTTTATTACTTAAAAATTGCATTGAATTGAAATGAATTATTGTCAGTCGAGCAGTATCTTTTCAACTTGACCCTAAGAATAACACGCTGCTTAACGCAAATAGTGATTCATCTTCTCAAAGAGAAGCTCTTCTTTCACTCTTGTCTCACTCTCATCATCATTAGCACTTACGGTAACTTACTCAAGTTGAAAAGAACTATTTTATTATTCTGTGTTTACCGCCAAGCTTCCTTTATTTTGTTTTTGCCGGTGATGTCCAATGTTTTTCTTCTACGCTAGTGCAAATAAGCAGATCACTAGAGAAAATAACTGTCTTAGATTAGTTCTATTAGATTTTTACATTCTTCTGTTTATCGCTATCTGAATATTTGCAATGTCTGTGATTATTTTTCTTTTATATGTACCTAAAGCTATGTGATCCTCTGTCATATCAGACTACTTTTGTCTTGGAGCATGCGTATTTGTTACATGATCTCTGTTAAAGCTATATCTTCCATTACGTGTTTCTGTAACATTCTGTTTTAACATTTATCTGTGCTCTTATCACTTTTCCAAAAGCATCCGGATCATTATCCCCTTACGTGAACTCACTCACTAGGCCTCGTTTACAAGCACAATGTACAGCACAGATAGATGCATTAAAAATAAAAAATAGATGATACATTACATATTTCCTCAATTAGATCTAGTTTTTCTGTTTTAGAAAATTTATTAGCAAGCACGACGAATATTTGGTTAGAAATGTAATATTAAGTATTTCATGATTGCAAGAAAAACTCCTTTATTTAATTTCGTTAAATATGATTTATTTTGGAAACAATAATAATGAATGTTAGCATGGTTCCAAGAAGTTGCATTTTCCCTCATTGAATGATGCACTGTAGTTTACTTTAGTTCTACAGTTGGTCTCCAATAATATTTCTTTTAAGTACGCGAATGATTAGTATCTTTCCAGTTACTTGACTCATAAAATATGTTGATCGATATCAATGTCCTTATTTGTAAAACACATTTGAGTTATGTGGGTTTGACTTGAAGAAATAATATTGGAGCGAATGAGTCTATTGTCATGGTAGATTGTTTCTTTTGCAATGTGAGTGTTTACGAACGGGCCGGGCCGAAACTGAACGTATCGACGATGAAGAGGTAGGTTCAGTCTAAATATATTATCAATTAAACTGACCATATTAATATTGAAGTAACATTTAATTCCTCAATTTCGATTAGCGACATGCGGAGGCTTCAATATTTGGACGAACAAAGGAACAGTCGTCATGACTATAGATGTAGACTAAATGAAGTAAATAGCTACGATAGGACTATGAATTAGTCGTATGCAAATATGCATGTGAACCCCACAATACTTCATGTGTTTATAAACAAAGTTACTTGACTAACTGTTGCTTTCACTCATTATACTATCATTGCTACTTCTGATCGTATTTCGTTCTACAATAAGA
This sequence comes from Lithophane socia, assembly GCA_947522985.1. Lineage (NCBI taxonomy): Eukaryota > Metazoa > Arthropoda > Insecta > Lepidoptera > Noctuidae > Lithophane > Lithophane socia. The sequence goes on from OX383267.1 coordinate 9,721,932, forward strand.
GTTTTAATAGAGCATCCTCATTTTTATTTTGAACCTTGTACTTTTCCTCATGGATGCTGAACTTAAAGGAAAATTCTTGTTGTAAATATTTGTAATATCTTAGGCATTTTCAATATACTCTCATTGAAAGCTAGTGACACATTACTCGTAGACCTCAACTAAACCTCTCACAAGAGTAATTTTGTTTTTATCACGAGTCTCGCTTCTAAGCTGCATATTCAGTTATTATTGTATGCCCTTTTGGTTTGTTTTGTTTGTAATCTGTGTAATATATGGCAATGCCTATTCTCCGTCCTTTTGTCCTATTTGTTGGATGCTAGATATTTGGTCGTTATAAGTTTCTTTAAATGTAATAAACTCAACATTTTGTTTGTGTATTGAAGGTCCCCCACCCTGAACGCATAAATAAAATCAGCCAGTTACCATATGGGCCACTGCGCGAGGGCTCACAGGTTTGTCCTTCAATCCTCATTGGTGTTTGTGCTCCCCTACCTCTTCCTTTACAATAGGATTAATTCCACTTTTATTTTCTCTGTTTAGCTCTTGTACCTTGACTATTAGTGGTAACCTGTATCTTCCACATTCTTTTGCAGTGATTCATATTATTTGAAATTTTATTACGGTAACAATCTTTTTATTTTCGCCCTTAATATAACCGAGTAGACCATTACTTGCACCGATCATTTACTTTACTTCATTATACTTTACCTTTTCTATAATTCCTCAATTTCTGTCTTTATTTTCTTGCTATTGTTTATCAGCACATGAAAGTAAATAAATCATTAACAACAGTAACATTTAGGACTACTTACTTCAAAAAAGCTTAAGTCAAAGCCTCTGCAGCCGGTTCAATAGACTTTAATACTTAGTGATCAATCCTTTCTTAGTGAGGGACGACAATAGTTTGAGCGAATTAAAGCTACTCGATCTAAATTGAGGAAAAATATGTAAATGCAGGATTTAATATTTGAAGATAAAAATTGTCCCAGTTTCTACAATAAACTTGTAAATTAGGATGAAATCTATGTTATTGTGGAATTGTGTCAGTGTTTTGAATTAGAGGTATGGCCACAGGCTTCGTTATCACTGCCTGGTTCGCCGTTCAATTTGCGCCGAGGGTCCCGGGGTTCGCACCAGATGGCGCTGCGGCCGAACGGTCGGTCGCGGTACCCGCCCGGCGCCGACCGCAAGCCGCTGGTGCTGTCCACGTACCTGGACGCACAGGAACACCTGCCTTATGCCGACGACTCCAACGCCGTCACCCCCATGTCTGAAGAGAACGGTGCTATCATTATACCAGTTTACTACGCTAATTTAGGTTAGTATTACCTTGGCTTAACCAATTCTAGTCGATATTTTAATTGTTGGGCAGCATTAGTTTCAGAGATCAAAAATATGACACACAGCTGGTTTGAAATGACTAAGATCCCATTTGGTAACAATCCTATTTGGCCCGCTTATAGAAGCCACTGGCGTTTAAAACAGCCAAAGACCTATGTCCCTGTATATGAGAAAATTAAATATCTAGTGATGCAACTCTCATGTAATTTTCAGAAAATACCTGTTTTAAAATAACTCTTCACCATATCAAATTCTTAGCGTGAACTAGGACATTTGACTGCTCCAGGGTCTCGTCATTCGTCCTACACATCCCACCAATCGAGGCTGTCGTATACATCACACGGTGACTTGCTGGGCGGTGGCAAGGCACAAACAAAAGAAGCGCGCCTTCGGAACCGCTCGGCTTCAAGGAACCACAGCGTAACGTCACAGCCACACCCCTACCCACTGCCTGGCCAGGACTTCTCGTTAGCTTCTAGGCCGCTTAGAGAATACGTATGTATAAAAATATTAATAAACCAGCTTTTACTCGCTTTGCTCGCGTGGATGTCGGCAAATATCCCACGGGAATGTACTACCGGGATTAAAAGTACTCTATGTGTTAATCCAAGTTATACAAATTCGTTGAGCCGTGTTTACGTCAAACGAGAACATACTTCCAGATGACAAACAGAGAAAAACCTATATTTTCGGCGTCAGACTTGTTCCGAACCGATACCTCGTAGCAATTACTCTTTTTCAAAAATATGTACAGTTTTGAATTTCTTGACTTTCCTGGTAACTAAATTAGATTTTGTCTGTTGACAAACTTTAAAGATAAAACTTATTGATTAAATTGTTTTAGGAAATGAGCACGACTGAATGCACGGACGAAGCTGGGAAAGTTTTAAAACCGTCAACCGACAATCCGTTCATAGAATCTTCGCAACAACCAAACGTAGTGGATATGAGAGGTATGATACCGAAATCTGTTATAACTACTGAGGTTCGAATGAAACTTAATTTGGGCTCGGAACATGATGTGTCAGCGGGGGTGAGGTGTGGGATGCAGCGCAGCGAGTGGCTAACTTCCGAGCCGCCATTAAGTTTGAATCGAACTGTAATATAATATCTAAAAGTTCGTTGACTTGTCAATCTTCCAAAAATAATAGTGTGGTTTGCATCGAGACAGCGAGTTGATTAAGTAAAGGTTGCACAATCGATACAAAGATTGTATTATTCGAATTCCATAACGTTTTAACTAATATGTTCCAGATGTAATGGTACTGAACGAAATTATCGAGCAAGCAGGGCGCCAGAGTCGAGCGAGCGATCAGAACGGTACGAAATACACGACACACTTTTAATAATATTAATGCAAAAGACAACGCTGTCTGCGCATTATACTTTATTTTATCAACGTTCGATGTTTATCTCGCTTTTTAACAAAACTACAGTTTAAAAAAAAAAAACAAAGATTCTTGTACACGAACACTAACAGATCACACTTGCCCGGTATTTGCTCATTATGCAACAAAAAAGCATAATTGGCAAAAGAAAACAATAGAACATTTGTGGATGTCATTTATTGGCGATGAGCCATCACAAATAGTTTGCACTCGCACGCACATTCAAGTTGAAGAAAAAGAACTGGAAAATTAGGAAAATAAACTGTGAATTAACATCAAAGGCCCTATCCACGGAAAGGCTCAAGAAGAAAAAGTTTTATTTCCAAATTCAGATAATTAGATATAATAAACAAAACCAGATCAAAATGCATTTTATATAGAACAAAGGCCCTAGACAAGTAACAATCGCTTCCAAAGCGATTCGTATTTCTACAACGACTTTCAACAGGATTGACATAAGCTTTTTGATAGCATAATTATGTCAGTCGTCATCGTTTTCGCTGATAGAATGTCACTTTATCTAGAGCCTCAGCCTTTGACGATTTTTCTTCGACTGCCTACACGAGTGTTGACCAGTAGTTGCCTATACATCCTACTTTGCGTACATACATTATCCTACAATGTTGATTACACTAACATATTGTGTTACACTGTAGTCGTATCCATTTCCAACGTACTTTTGTTTCACGCTTCTTGCACAAGTTTGATTTTCATAACACGCACCTATTTTCCTTCGTCGATAACTTCAATAAGCAAATTGAAGACAAAGTATTTTAGCAGCTTCAACATTTTTGCGTTCCTTTTTGCATGGAGAGACCACGTGTTTCGCTAGTTTTTTGTTAATACTAGAATCTAGTTAATAATCATGACTATTACTGATTTTATGTCATGCAGTAAAAACCTTTAGGATTTAAAACATATTTAATATCAAAATATTATATCATGCAAAAAGCTTCCAAGATTTGCTTATATATCACTCTCTATGGATAGCCACGATATTCATATTTTTTGATCTGCGGAAGTCAAAATAGATGAGATGAGCTCAACATCATTCATGAGCATTTCAAGTAGTTAAGCTAAATATGCTTAAAAGCATTTAAGAGTATTCGAGTATTATCACCGCTAGTACTGTTTGAGTTTGATTTGCACGAGGTTACCTGGCACCGTGGTGTGATTGATATTCTTGTAGAGTATCTCCAATAGCACCAAGTGCCACAAGAGTTAGCGCAACCCTTCAATCATTTGTAGATAAATGACAGCCAGCAAAACTGCAAAAAATATGGATATTGGTGTCTAGATTTTAAGACTATGAAAGTTCCAATAAAAGAATGAATTGGCAAAACGAAATCAAACATTTCAATAAAAATTCAACTCCATCTTTTATTGGAAACAAAACTGATTTTAATAAAAATAATGAGCGAATACTAACAAAAATTGTTTCTCTCTTTAACACACACACACGCACACTGCTGGTAAACGGGACGCAACAGTGTCAGTGTACTACTTCCCAACAGCGGACGACGATGAGGATGGGCCCACGTTCAAGGAAAGGCTCCTCGAGGGCCTGATGAAGGCGATAGACTTCTTCTGTGTGTGGGACTGCTGTTGGTTGTGGCTGGAGTTTCAGAAGTACGTGGCGCTGCTGGTGTTCGATCCGTTCGTGGAGTTGTTCATCACTCTGTGTATCGTAGTCAACACGTTGTTCATGGCGCTCGATCACCACGACATGGACAAAGACATGGAGAGGGCGCTCAAGAGTGGCAACTATGTGAGTATACACACTTTCTTAACTATTAACTACGTGATTGCTTATAGTCTGTTCTGGAAACATGTGACATTCCATCCGTTCAGAAGCTAACTTACCGTTGGATGCAAACGGCTCAATGCATGCTCGTTCCTGTATTAAAATCTATGAGGGGTACACATAGGCCGAGTGCCTAGGTACGGTCCGGTTCAAAACAGCATTAGCACGTTAAGACTCGTTGTCGATTGAACACACGATACAGTCTGTACATCTGTACGTGTAAGTACACACACTGCCTTATCGTCACGTATTCCCGCGTGTAGCACTCATGCTAAACGAACGAAACAAAAATATACTTCCCACACTTTTGCTAGATCGGCCACACACCCGCATCATGCGCGTGACCTTGGCCAGTTTATCCCATTGCTTAATTCGGGTAAATCTAATATAGTTCTGATAGCAGTGAGCGTCTTGCGATGGACTGCGAAGCAGATGGCTTAGATTCTAATCTCGAATAGCGCCGCGCGAATTTTTGCAAATATTTTTATTTTTATTTGCAATTATAATAATATTCAGAATTGCTGCCTTTTTACCCGACTGCCCCAGAAGGAGGGTAATGTTTTTCGAGAGTATGTATGTATGTATGTATGTATGTATGCTTGTATGTATGTATGTCTATTTCTTTGGCACGCTCTGTAGCCTAAACGGCTTGATGGATTTTAACATGCGAGGTGTCGTTAGGTTCGTCTTAATTGTGGGAGTGACATAGGCTATATAATTTTTTTTAATTCCATCTGGAAACAAAAAAAAAAGGGAGCGGAAGGTTTAAAAAAAAAAAAAATACAATATTGGTATCAAATAAAAGCTAGTAATGAGTTAATTCCAAATATATAAATTAATAAAACTAAAAAGCTTGAAATAAAACAAATTATTTAAAAAACAAAAAACCCGCCTGCAAAAACGCATAACTTAAAAGAGAAAACAAGCATTATAATCTGTAGAATTTTGACATTACAGGCGGGGAACAGACCAATAACCTGAAATATGGTGTAACTTTTGCCTGTAATACCAAAATTCTACAGATTATAATGCTTGTTTTTCTCTTTTAAGTTATGCGTTTTTGCAGGCGGGTTTTTTGTTTTTTAAATAATTTGTTTTATTTATTAATGTTGTTATTGCAATAAAGGATTTAGAACAAAAAAAATGCGTGATGATTGATAAGATATATAAAAAATATTGATTCGTTCCAAGTAGGTATTTATTTTACATAAAGTTAACAAACCGTTACAAATAAGTATTTTTGTAAGATGTGAAATTTAAATAGATGTAAAAAAACTTAAAGAAATGTCAAAGATTTCAAGTAATATTTTTATCAATGCAATTTGTATTATTTTGACATAAAAAGGTTTTAAATTATTTACTTATTTATTTATTTCACCATAAACATTAAGCTTCGATCATAATCGATGAATTTAAGCAGTAAATAAGAATATGTTCAAAATGTAAAACAACTACTTACTTACTAAATAAGTGATTTTAAGGTTAAGTATGGGCAGTTTGTTTACATTATGTATTTTACATTTTATTTGCTTTTAGTGAATAGGTATTGAGGTTATAGCTTAAGTAGTCATTTTCTTTACGAAAAGAAGATTGAAACTAAACCTCAAATTTTAATCCCTAAATAATAATATTACCTACTTATTAAAATAATGTAAACATTTTTTATTACGGTTAATTTTTGTAATAACTCCCATTATTCTCGATACAGTCAAGCAGACATTTGAATTGTCCCAATTGAAGTCTGGTGGTCTGGTGAAGTCTGGTTGGTCTTCGATGATGTAAGCCAGTTCAGTGTTGAGTGCACGATGAACGGTTAATAATGATGTGTTGAATAATTCAGCAAAATATCTCAAATTCAAATTCAAATTCAAATTCAAATCATTTATTGTCTCGTTGGTATGAAACCATTTGTTTCATATTCAATCACCATGTGACGTCACTGTGCCTCGTGAATTAGCACCGGCTTTATCTTCCTCATATATCTTGACCCACAGACTCACAGCATTTCTCTAAAACAAATATTGGAATACCTACTGTTAGACATGCCTAATTATCCACTTTTACGCAGCGCAATAATATTTGCCCTCACTTCAATATTAATATTTGACTGCATTGTGAAAAGAATAACTACAACACCGCTAATAGATATATATAACAGTCGTCACCCACAATAATCACGAACCAACAACAACGTTCTAAGCATAGGTGAATACTCGTAACGAACTGCATCTGTCTACCTCACAGAAATCGAAATATGTTACTTTGTTTTCTGTCTACCTACAAAACTTTAATTATTTATGTGACCAAGTCGAACGACACAAAACACTAATGATATCGAAATACATCTAGTAATTTAAAAAAAACAAATACTTACTATTTAATTATGGAAATACTGCTAGGTATTATAAAAAGCTAACAAAACAATAAGGAGTAATTAAAAAAATTAAAAAGTCAACCGCAGGTGAGATTCGATCCTGGGTCGTCATAGTAGCACCTATCAAGGCTCATTAATTAACCACTGAGCTAGTAAGCCAATACTATATTGGTTGAAATAATAAACTTCTATCAGTTGCAGACAAAATGAGTGTGTGTGCGTGTATATAGTATTGAAACAACTTATAGAAGAAGGTCGTAAGTCAAGTCGACACGACATTCGATTGCTTTCCGAGATTAACAATCCACTTTTGAACTGTATAGTACATTTAAATTATGTACATATTGAATATACTTCCTACTTTTCCTGTTGGTCAAAAAAATAATATCAATCCAATTTGTAACTTGATGTTTGTTTCAGTTTTTCACTGCTACATTCGGAATAGAAGCCATGTTGAAATTAGTAGCTATGAGCCCGAAGTTTTACTTCCAAGAGGGTTGGAATATATTTGACTTTATCATTGTGGCCTTATCATTGTTGGAGTTGGGATTGGAAGGAGTTCAGGGTTTGTCAGTGTTGCGTTCCTTTCGTTTGGTATGTATTGCTCTTACTAGTCTAATACAATTTTCAAATAAGAATCCATAAATCAAAATCATTCATCTGTTCATATCAATACTTTGTTCTGTCTCTTCTTTTATTATTATTCCAACAATTTTATTTGCTATACCTACATCTATTATTGTTACATTCATGCTTGATATAACAGTACCTGTGTTTTCTTTCTTATGATTGTTAACTTTACTTTTTACATGGTCTTTGTTTCCACTTCATAAATCAATCATAGTGTTAAGACTGATACTAATATTAACCAAACTTATGTATAAATATGATGAATATTTTCAGCTACGTGTATTTAAACTGGCCAAGTCTTGGCCGGCGCTAAACCTAATTATATCCATAATGGGTAGGACGGTGGGAGCTTTAGGGAACTTGACCTTTGTACTTTGCATCATTATATTCATATTTGCGGTGATGGGGATGCAGTTGTTTGGCAAGAACTACACAGGTTCTAATTTAAAAGAAAATTTAGCATCTCTAATTAAAGAATTAAGCTTCATTATTAATTATTCAGCTTCACACAACAGAAATTTTTACACTGGGCTTGATTCAACATTATTTTCATGACGGACTGATGAGTCCTCGCTGTGGCTTTATAACACGGAATGTGGCTCAGAAACGCAGGCGAGCCTGAAACGAGCCACGTTATAAAGCTATGCCACGCAGCTTCAGATCATAATTATTTAAGCTTTGCATCGAGTAACATAGATTTGACTTGCAGCTTCGCTTCCCAAGGGTACTTTGATGCATCAGGTCGTCTACTGATGGGATCTATGTCGTTATAAGAGACAAACAGAAAATTAGAACCTATAAAAACATAACAAAGTTGATCAAAAATGTTATCGATCCAAAAGCTCTCACGATAAGAACTAACATAAATCCCACTCATACAGAAATAACTCTGTGCACATCGATAGGTAACTCAAGCACACATTTGCTAATGTTTGGCCCCCAATCACTCACAGCACGCACTGCAACCTCTCGTTGAGACACGTGACTGATTGAGGGTCGTGGAAGGGTTCCGCAGTAGCATAGGTGAAGCGCCGGTAAGCGAGCTTGTGTGACGCCTTGTATCACAATTTGTAATTGCAGCTTCGAGTATTCAAATTGGCAAAGTCATGGCCGACACTTAATTTACTCATCTCCATAATGGGTAGGACAATGGGTGCCTTGGGCAACCTGACCTTCGTATTGTGCATCATTATTTTCATATTTGCGGTGATGGGTATGCAACTATTCGGGAAAAATTACGTGGGTAAGTGTAATTGGTGGGAGTGTTGCATGTACATTGGTGTTTGATTGGAGATGTTGACTGTTGGTTCGCGGCGGCGGCGCCCGATGTAGCGCATAAATATAATTCAACAGACTTGCGATTCATTCTATCTCGTGTTGTAAATCTATTTGGCCAGTTGTGGATAATTAATGTTGTGCAGAATCACTTAGCTTCCGTTATTGTTCCTTCTAATTGAGTTTGCGCATCTGTTATTTTATAATCTCCTTCTGAAAAAAATTGCCGTGGAAATGAAGTTAAAGTTTCTTCATCTAACCTCTGTTCTACTCTTTATACATGTTCATTTATCACATTTTCTCTTTGTTTCTTTCTAAAATTATAATTTCTATCATATCATTTAGTTGTGATTCTTATTTCGTACAAAGTAATACCTACTACACCGCTGTCGACGCGGATATTCTATGTTAAAAAAACGCGCTTATCTGCGAGTTAAGTTTTCTAACAGCAAACCTTATAGAGGCAAATCATTTATTTATTATTTTGTTTTGAATCTTTAAATTAAAAATCTAGCAGCAATTGCAATACGTTTTTTAGGTTTTTGTTAAAATACGAGCTCAGCACAACAACAAATTGAGCGAAACATCAAAATCAAGCAGTCACTTCTGTTGAAGTATATTTTGTGTTACATCTTTTAAAGCGTGGATGAAATGATTAAAACTTAATTCTTTGTTCAGTAAACAGACATATTCAGACGTTTAGAATCATGTTAAAGCATCAACACTTGCTCAGAACATTTTATTGATAACCCGTTTTTAATACCGACAATATATAGGTACCGACAATGGTATCGATCACGATATGACGATAGATTTGTCCTCAAGAATAAAAGGAGGTAAAGTTTTATTATACATCATCTTTACAACGGGAATCAGCCTGTAGAGACACATGGAATCTCCAAACATAACTTAGCACTTAGGATTAGCATTGAGCAGATATATTGGACTATAAAGAAGCTAGCCAATGGGCTTACAGGCACCGGATCGAAAAACCCAAATAGAAGTCCGGATGTGTGCAACCAGCTTGATACATTGTTTTAGCATATGTATGAACTACTGAATGAAAGAGACACAGTACATTGGTTACACTCAGGTCCAGAATGTGAGGTTTACACTACAACCGATCACGACACAACGTTGCGCTTAACAAATCCTAAACGGCCCTGATCTAAATTACTTCCCTGAGTCCACACTTTAATCGGGGCTAGCCGTCGCTGCTTGAATAGTGAATATTGTGTTTATGTGCGTCACACTGTTGTGCTCATTAGACGATTGGTAAGATTCGATGTGTCCCCTTCCAAGTTAGCCTGATACCCTAAAAGTATGTACAGTCCTCTTTCTAAAAGCCCCATGGAAAAGGCGCCTCACTTGTGAGACATTACGCTAGCTACCTTTCATGTTTCCTTTTACATCTTTTCTTTGGACATTCTCAATCTTTACGTTTTCTAAGCCTTCCGTAAGCGCTATATTTATGTCTCTTATATTCTATAGTACTATTAAATGGCATGCTGTAATTATTGTAAGTATGTTGTTGACTTTTGAAGCTTTATATTTTGTAGGCTCATGGTAGTGAACCGCATGATCTAGCTAGCTTTAGGAATGTCACAGATTATTAGACAAATAATTATCGTACACAATATTAGCAACTACACAGAAGGAGCTTTTTATGATTGACACAGTATTCTAATTAATTATAAAGTTAAGATTAAGAATAACAATTATCCATTTTGGTTGATTCCACATTAATTGTTTTAACTTAATTAGCATACTGTGACGATTATATAACTTATAACTTGTTAATTAAAATTTGAAATTGCTTATCTATTACTATATTTAAAAATGCAAAATATATCTCTTTACTTATAATATGTATCTATTTTAAAATATATACTTATATGAAATTCATATTTTATTACTAGTATCATATCTATTGTTGTTTTATCGTGGTGTGTTGTGATTGTCTTTCACATAGATGTGTCTAGATCTAAACACAAATCCGTGGCTTTTAATAAGTAAAGAGGAGATATTTTTGTGACGTGAACTCTCTTTTATTGCAAATCCTAGACACTTGAGTATATACTAATGTGTTGGTATGTATGCACAGATAACGTAGACCGTTTCCCGGATGGAGACCTCCCGCGATGGAACTTCACGGATTTCATGCACAGCTTTATGATAGTGTTCAGAGTACTCTGCGGAGAATGGATTGAGAGTATGTGGGACTGTATGTTGGTCGGAGATGTCTCTTGTATACCCTTCTTCTTGGCTACCGTCGTCATTGGTAATCTTGTGGTCAGTATCTTAAAATTTATCGATCAGTGCCCTGTTTATCAAAACTTACAAGCCTTGTATTACCAAATTTCATTATTTAGTTCACAAGTACTTATATTTTTACACTTTTATTCGTGTTTTTTTTATCAAAAAAATATTTTGTAAATTACAACTAGTAGAAAATCATAACAAATCCTGAGAGTGTCCGGCGACTCTCCATTCCGCAAGTTTACACGTGTCGTGCTTAGCACCGCAATAAATGTTTAAATTCGATTTGCTTAAAATGTTGTTAAGAGAAAAATGACCTGATGCCCGTGTCCCAGCAGTGGGAACATTAAGGCTGATTATGAATAATAGATGAGCTATGAATTTAACGAAAATTAACATTCTAGGTAACTTGTGAACGTGTAGACTTGTAACTTTTGATAAACAGGGCCCTGAGGCTATAGACAAAATCCCTTTTCTGTAAGCGTTAACGCCAACGGAAATATCAAATTGTATGGAGTTGACATTAGCTTTATAGATGTCACGTGACTGCTGCTGTCAACTCCATACAATTGGATCTATACGTTGGCGTTAACTCTTACAGAATAGGGATTTTGTCTAGGCCCCCAGAACAGCGAATGATTTTCGTTTAATTAATTTAAACCTCATTGAGAAATTGTCAAAATAAATTATTTTCCAGGTACTCAACCTCTTCTTGGCCCTGTTACTGTCCAATTTTGGTTCATCGAGTTTGTCGACACCGACTGCCGACCAAGATACCAACAAAATAGCAGAGGCCTTCAACAGAATATCAAGGTTCATTGATTGGGTCAAACGAAACGTAGCCGACATTATGAAACTACTGAAAAACAAGCTGACCAATCAGATAGCAATCCACGCACCCGGTAAGATGTGTGCCTTAATCGCCCGTATGTTGTGGCATGTCGTTGTACCTCTATGTATTTTTGTCTTTATGTAGATGAAGATGTATACTTATAGTCTTTATTGTCCCAGCTTGTGTAAAAAAACAATATACTTACTCTAACGCTAAGAGAGAAATTGATTAAAAAAAAATAACAGTATCAACTGGCTAACATGACATAAAAACATTAAAAATGCTAATACAGAAGAGAAAAAAAACAAAACATGTGCTTGACTGTAAAACAATAACATTGTTGCACAATCATTAAGATTCCTAGTCATGTCGTCATCAGAAGTTTTCCAAAGATGTTGCAAAAAATATATCTTCCATGTTAAAACTGCGTAAAACATTCTAATTTGAATTTTATTGTAGCATGATATGTGTGTAAAAAAATGGAATAGCATGGAATTGTTGTACCGAATAAAAATTATTTGGATTGCGGGTTGATATTTGTGACCACTGTGCGTTGCCTGCGCCCTAGCGATCCAAGTGTAGAAAGCAGACCCTTTATGTATAAATGTCGTGTGTTTGATCCTCGTTACACAGTTACTTTTCCATTTTATACCTATCCCTCTCATTTCTGTTACCATCATTTGGAATAATCACTTTCTTCTTCTACAGTTTGTCCTTTTGAAGAAACTTGCGCTAGTTGGCAAATAATGCATTAGACCTGCATACTTTGATTCTAAAGCAGAAAAACTGTTTACCCAGCTAAAGCTATTTCCACAAGCAAGCCGCATGCTCATTGTCTAGTGCGTTATTGGCTGAAAATAAAACTAAAATTAATAAAAGAATAGTGCAAAAACTTTTACTAATTCCTTTAAACCCAATGATATTATATAATATCATTGTTTAAACCTAAACTAAAAATAAAACAAAATTTGAATTGAAACAATCACTAAAATAATATGAAATTACATTCTACATTAATTGAGTCGTTTCATTCCTTAGAAAGTTACTGACTGCGATTAAGGTTGATGCGCTAGGGTAGCCCGCGAAATTCAAATTTTCTTACGTTTTTTGCAATTTGCAGGTCAGTATCAAGTTGTATGTTGATCTAAATATTATTAGCGCTCGTAAATGTCATGATTTCATTAAATACTCGTAGTCATTCAATACACTTTCATGAGCTTAGAGAGTTGTATTGCTGATTTTAATGTTTATAATTCTGTAAATCCATATTTGTTACTAGCGCTACTAATATTTAGATCAACATACAACCTGATACTGACCTGCAAATTGCAAAAAACGTAAGAAAATTTGAATTTCGCGGGCTACCCTAGCGCATCCCCCTTAAAGATCCAAGGGTCACCGATTCTGAAAGTAATTGAAAACCTAACTTGCAGCAAATGAAACGAATTTAAGGCCCACTTGCACCACAAATTACTAAACGTATTTAACGCTAAACGTATTTAAACCATCAGCAAATGGCGTTCTGTAGTTTCACCTACCCCCATGGAAAAAAAGGCACGAGTTTTGCTCTCTCTCATAATTCTGTCTCTGACATTCAGAGGGCCTAGACAAGTGACAATCGCTTCGAAAGCGTTTCGTATTTCTACAACGACTTTCAACAGAATTGACATAAGCTTTTCGATAGCTTATGTCAGTCCTATACATTTTTGCCTTTTCCATCATCGTTATCGCTGATAGAATGTCACTATGTCTAGGGCCTCTGATCTCTAATATTCAAACGATTGACAGAATAATTTAGAACGATGTTTTGAATTCGTTTAGCGCTAAATGCATGTAGTGATTTGTGGTGCACGTAGAACTAACTTCATACGTATGTACCTCAATCTATCGCAATCCTTGAGGCAGTAGACATGGCATCGAGCAATAAGATATACCGAATGTGGACCCACCCACTTCCATAATCCTTCTACAAGTCAGTGTCGTTTCTGATTCGATTGTGGTCGAGCCTTCCACGCCCCTATGATCTCGATGGTAAAAATCATGTTGTTAACAAAATATCTATCTGTTTTAACAGTATTATCTAATTGATGATAATTATGGTGGTGTGTATTAGTCTACGACCTTTGGGCTTACCCGGGGATTATTAAGTAAATCATCATTAAGTAGATAATTAATTACTTTCACGCTTTGTGATATATCATCATTACATGTAACTATTCCTATACGTGTTGGTGTTCCTTGCTTTGTGTGTGTTTGCATGATTACTGTTTGTATAATGTATACTATCCGTTCATATGTATATTATCTATGAAATGTAGGTATCATTTTCGTGAATTGCATCTTTGGTGTTGTCTTACGATTAGTTTAAGGTATTCAAATGATTATAAACATTACTAAAATCTGATAAATGGTTAATATTATTAAATGATTCAATGTAAGTAACAAGAAATCAAATAATTTGTTATTATTATAAATTTTTGCAAAAGCAATTATCATTCACATCATTTCTGTATTCACTATAATATTGTACAGAGGATTTAAAAATAAAATAAAATTAAATACATGACATAATTTTATAAAACATTTTGACGAATTTCACTAAGTCGATTCGTCCTGGTCTGATTTCTATGCTTGGTCGTCGGGTGGCCCCTCCGTGAACGCACCGTGGACACATCACGCAACATGTAGGCTTAAAGGCGGCTTTGTGTGGCCGCTGTGTCTCTTCAGAGCGAGTGGATAACGAACTGGAGCTCGGCACAGACCTCGACGACGCCGTACTGTACAAAGACAAGAAACTCAAAGACCAAGTAGAAGTAGCAATAGGTGACGGTATGGAATTCACTATACCAGGTAATCTCTTTATATATTGAAATCATAACGCAAGTTTACATAAATATACAGTTTACTGCACTAACCGTGATCTTTCAGGTGACAATAAATACAAGAAAGGGAAAATTTTGTTAAATAATATTAACGCGATAACAGATAATCATAGAGACAACCGGTTAGATTGTGAATTAAATCATCATGGGTATCCTATACAGGTAAATATTGTAGACGACAATCTTATATGTATAACTAGTACACGCTAATACGTGTCATTAAACACCTTTTGTTTTTCAGGACGACGATACAATAAGTCAAAAATCGTACGGCAGTCACAAGATTAGGTCATTTAAAGATGAAAGTCATAAAGGCTCAGCAGACACGATAGACGGAGAAGAGAAAAAGGATGCTAGTAAAGAAGAGTTAGGATTAGAGGAAGGTCTGTTGAAAACCAATTAATAATATGTTGAATAATATTTTCAATTCGAGTTTTTAGTATATAATATGGTTTTTTACAGAAATGGTTGAAGAGGAAGAAGATGGAAAGCTAGACGGGGGTCTGGGTAAAACGGACATCATAGTAGCAGCAGATGAAGAAGTCGTAGACGATAGTCCTGCTGATTGCTGTCCAGAGCCATGTTACGCGAAGTTTCCATTCCTCGCGGGAGACGACGAGTCTCCGTTCTGGCAAGGCTGGGGCATGCTCCGATTGAAAACATTCAAACTCATTGAGAACACATATTTTGAAACGGCTGTGATTACCATGATTTTGCTCAGTAGTTTGGCTTTGGTAAGTTTTCGAAAAATTTGAGCATATTTGTCAAGTAATTATTCGCAACAAAAGGTTCATGATAAAGTAATTTTGCTCATTACAGGCTTTAGAAGATGTAAATTTACCACATCGGCCGATTCTTCAAGACATCTTGTATTATATGGACCGAATCTTCACTGTCATTTTCTTCATCGAGATGTTGATCAAATGGCTTGCCCTTGGCTTCCAGAAATACTTCACGAACGCATGGTGCTGGCTCGACTTCATTATTGTCATGGTAATATACTGATATTTCAATAAATATTTTATCTAAAATCTACTAATAGTTTCTTTGCAGATAAGTTTACTAAAACGTAAATCATGTCAAAGGATTTGACTTGCATTATTATGTTATGAAAAAGATGAAGTAAGGTCTGTTCAAGTTAGGTTAGGTAAGAACTAACACTACAGCGTCCCAACATCTGTAGGTGGAAAGACCAAGTTTATTGTAAACTGCACTAAGTATAAACCTAGATATAAGAAAATGTTGTATGATTAAGTAAATGACGAATGGTGTGGCGTTAGTTGTCGCTCGTAAACCACGGCGCGGTGATGGCGGGCGCGGACGACATCCCGGCGTTCCGCTCGATGCGCACGTTGCGTGCGCTGCGGCCGCTGCGCGCGGTGTCGCGCTGGGAGGGCATGCGCGTGAGTAGCGCCCCCAGGCACGGGCGCGCACGCCTGTGGCGGTACTGTTGCGCTGCACATCCCCACACATACACTAATCAGTGCAACAATACCAATGTGCTAACAGCGCTACATTAATTTGCAAAATCGACAGTAAACAAGTGTCGTATTTCAACCGTTCAGACATAAAACACTTATCGACTTATGCGAATCGAAAAATGTATGCCCCTATACAGTTTAATTGTCTTGATTCAATATTGCAAAGAATATTTTGTAAGTTCGCCGTGTACGATGTGCAGCGCAACTCAAAGCGTGCAGCTTTGATTGTTCGATGTCTATGGCAGTGGAAACTCCGAACGGCCTCACCTCGCTGCCTCGAGCTCTCGATGTCGTACTGTTTGTTTATGGATACTGCTTCTATGTGACTCTCTTCCCACCAACCCTGCTACCTGAAATTTACCTGTGGCCAAATATATAATGGCCTTCACAGAGTGACTTGAAATCCTGATATTTTCAAGTGCATGAATTAACACGACTTCTATCTCTGTGCTGTCGTACGAGACAGTGCCGTTTTCACGTACAATAAAAAGTTATTCTGAAAATTACTCCAAATTAAGGAAGAAAACATTTTAACTGAAAATGGCACATGATCTTGAATGCTGTCGATGTCATAAAATGCAAAATATATAACTATACATATATCTTGATTATGTTCTTAACATATGTGATGTAGCTTTTCTTGGGACATCAGAGAATCAAACGAAGGAGAATTTATTGATTGATTGTAAATCTGTTATTTATTATTTAGAAATTCTCTAATGTCCTAAAACTAATTTCGATGTACAAAATGTGTGTAACTTGAGTGATATATCACATTTCTATCCCTTCCGATATTCTGCAATAGGCGTCATATCTGTATTCTTTAACAAGTCTTCATCTTCTTCAAAAGATTATTCTGTCCGTAGGTTTGTTATACAGGTTGTGTGTCTTCAACCAAATAATGGAATACTCAATTTTGACGTTATTGGTGGGATCTAGTCTTATGTAATTCTGTCTTTTTTTGTAGGTGCTGGAGTAGACTTCAGAACTTTTTTTTTACCAGCAAATTGTTGAAATATAAATTGTCTCAATATGCAACCCTTGATTTCATCAGGTCTCGCTTATAAACTTCGTAGCGGCGCTTTGTGGCGCCGGCGGCATTCAGGCGTTCAAAACGATGCGAACGCTGCGCGCACTGCGCCCGCTCAGAGCCATGAGCCGCATGCAGGGCATGAGGGTACGTACCACCCTGTGCTGCCGACACACCCTATCGCTCATCCATCCACCACACACTTCGCTCCACACTTCACATTCACATTTCTATTTCAACTTCTACGATCATTATAAACATTATAAAATTTCCAACATTCGAGTACGCCTCCTTTTTTCGATATTTCTGCATCAATCACCAGATCTAAATTTGTTTAAAATAGTTAATTTGAACAGTTGTTACCAATTCATTGGCAGTAGTCTATTATCGAATTAATATTAGTGAATCATTTTGAAGTGGTCGGTGGCACCCCTGAATGGCTTAGTATCATCACTGTTCGTCATAAACCTCTTTTAGAAATGGTTCAATGGGATTTATTTTAGGAGAGATTTCATCCATGTTTTGGTCTCTTTATCTATTGGTCTTATTATTATTAGCTAGATTAGAGTTTTGTAATTACTTAGTTATTTGGAATGCTAATTTATATTCTGCACCTTAGATCTTTTCTTCTTGTATCTTCATCGTACGAGCGGCAAGTCGCATGCATTACTACTAATTCCATACATTGTGGATGGCTAACTTAGTGGACAAGGTAAGAGTAGTGTAGTATTTATGTTGCTTTGAGATGTGCTTCGGTGTATTCGATGTTATGTAAATTAATTCATGTTATGTAGATACATACATATACTAATATCATTCTCAATCAGTACCATTTACATGATCACTCAAAGTATGGAATAATTCAGAATCAGTATTAACTTACGATGCTACATAGAATTGCACAGTACTAATAAAGTTAACTTCCTTGCTTCCAAACAAATTTTTTGCGCCCACTAACAAATGCACGCCATTCAAAACAATTGAGTGTGTATGTGTTTCACAGTACACTCATTAATACTTGAATCCAATATTATTCTAGTTAGGTCCCCTCGACCAGTGTTAGTAACGCGGTTGTATGTGGCAGGTTGTGGTGAACGCGCTGGTGCAGGCCATCCCGTCCATCTTCAACGTGTTGTTGGTGTGTCTTATCTTCTGGCTCATCTTCGCCATCATGGGAGTCCAGCTCTTCGCTGGAAAGTACTTCAAGGTAAATAACTATACGCAGAATATTCTTTGAAGTCAGAATATTATTTAGTCTGTAATCTGTCTATGATGGTCTGGTGGTTCTTTTGAACTTGGTAATGAATTCACCTTTTATTATTTCCAGTGCGTCGACCTGAACCACACGACGCTTAGCCACGAGATTATTCCGGACAGGAATGCGTGTATCTTAGAGAACTACACTTGGGAGAACTCGCCGATGAACTTCGACCACGTCGGGAAAGCGTACCTGTGCCTCTTCCAAGTAGCCACCTTCAAGGGATGGATCCAAATCATGAACGACGCTATTGATTCGAGAGAAGTACGTTTATCATTTGTTACTTTACTCTATTTTATAACTACTCGACTGCCTTGCTGTATTATAAAATATCAGAATTTGGAAATACTTTGTAGCATTTTGATTATTATATTTAACTAAGTGTCACTATTAATTTCAGGTGGGACGCCAACCGATCCGAGAGACGAACATCTACATGTACCTGTACTTCGTGTTCTTCATCATATTCGGCTCATTCTTCACTCTCAACCTGTTCATCGGTGTGATCATCGACAACTTTAACGAACAGAAAAAGAAAGCCGGTGGAAGTCTCGAGATGTTCATGACTGAAGACCAGAAGAAATACTACAACGCCATGAAGAAAATGGGTTCTAAGAAACCGTTGAAAGCTATTCCGAGGCCGAAGGTAAAATCTTAAAATTTAACTGGTCTAGTATGGACCTGTAAAGATCAACATAAATTCTCAGGAAATACCAAAATAATAACCTCGTGCATTTTTTTATATTTTTTTTAACAGCTGCGCTACTCTATACCTTTTCCTGGGACCCTAGAATCCTGAGAAGCGTAAAGCTGCCACAACCCTTGTTTTTCTGAAGCAGATTCAAAATTTGGAGCAGTGCGTTTCTTAACAGCGGCTCTTTCTACAACCCCAGACCTACGAGAGATACATCCAGATAAGACTGTTTAACTTTTTATAAAAAATCTGATACGTGACTTTTTGTTACAGTGGCGACCACAAGCAATCGTGTTCGAGATAGTGACGGACAAGAAGTTCGACATGATCATCATGTTGTTCATCGGTCTAAACATGTTGACGATGACGATGGATCACTACCAGCAGTCTGAAGCGTTCAGCACTGTCCTCGACTACCTCAACATGATATTTATCGTGATATTCAGTTCAGAGTGCCTACTAAAAATGTTCGCCTTACGCTATCATTACTTCGTTGAGCCTTGGAACTTGTTCGATTTCGTAGTAGTCAATTTCTCAATTCTTAGTAAGTGTTCAGAATTTTGTTTTAATTTCGTTTTTAACATTTTTAGCAGTCAATAATGATACGTTTCTTTGTCCCCAGGTTTGGTATTGAGTGATATTATAGAAAAATATTTTGTGTCACCGACTCTATTGAGAGTGGTGAGAGTAGCGAAGGTCGGTCGTGTGCTGCGTCTCGTGAAGGGCGCGAAGGGTATCCGGACGTTGTTGTTCGCGCTGGCCATGTCCCTACCAGCTCTGTTCAACATCTGTCTGTTGCTGTTCCTCGTCATGTTCATCTTCGCCATCTTTGGCATGTCGTTCTTCATGCACGTCAAGGACAAAGGTGGCCTCGACGACGTGTACAACTTCAAGACTTTCGTGCAGAGTATGATCCTGCTATTTCAGGTCAGTTTTAATATCAGCCTTCTGTTTGCTTCGTATGAGTATTCTCATAGACTGCTAAAATATAGGCAATCTGATTGGTGATCTCTGCAAAAGAATGCTGCTACGTTTTATATAAATCCAATGCATTAGTCATTATCACTAATCAAATTATTTTTTTACGTGTTATGTCTCAGATGTCGACGTCGGCCGGGTGGGACGGCGTGTTAGACGGCATCATCAACGAGGAGGAGTGCGATCTGCCCGACAATGAGCGCGGCTACCCGGGCAACTGCGGCTCCGCCACCATCGGCATCACCTACCTGCTGTCCTACCTCGTCATCTCCTTCCTCATCGTTATCAACATGTACATCGCTGTCATCCTCGAGAATTACTCTCAGGTAACTTAGCGCTATCCGTTATTCTTTGTTAGTAGTTTGGTTGACTATCGTTTGATACGATTGTAATTTGTTTTTTCACTGTGTGCAGGCGACGGAGGATGTGCAGGAAGGTCTGACGGACGACGACTACGACATGTACTATGAGATCTGGCAGCGGTTCGACCCGGACGGCACGCAGTACATCCGCTACGACCAGTTGTCGGACTTCCTCGACGTGCTAGAGCCACCGCTGCAGATCCACAAGCCCAACAAGTACAAGATCATATCCATGGACATTCCCATATGTCGCGGCGACATGATGTTCTGCGTGGACATCCTCGACGCGCTCACCAAAGACTTCTTCGCGCGGAAAGGCAACCCCATCGAGGACCCCGGCGACCTCGAGGTGGGCCGACCCGACGAGGTGGGCTACGAGCCCGTCAGCTCCACGCTGTGGCGCCAGCGCGAGGAGTACTGCGCGCGCCTCATCCAGCACGCGTGGCGCCGGCACCGGCGCGCGCACTCGCCGGCGCGGCCGGACGGGCCGGACGCGCCGGACGGGCCGGACGGCGCGCCCACGGCCGTGCTGCTGGACGGGCCGGCGCCGCGCGTGGTGCTGGGCGGCGGCGCGTGGGCCGGCTCGCCGGGCGCGGGCGGCGCGTGGGCCGGCTCGCCGGGCGCGGCGCCGGCGCCGGTCTGACCCGCGCTGGCGCTGGCGCTGCTGCCCGCGCTGGCCGCCGACGCGCCGCTGCCGCTGCCCGCACCGCTGCCCGAGCTCCTGAGCCCACCCAAGCGCACTTAATTATTGTTTACGCTAGTGTCGCGTGTACATACGGCGAGTAGCGTGTAGGAGTGTAGCGGCGGCGCGCCCGGCCGGCGTGCGCCCGCGCCGCGCCGGACGTTGTTCTTTCGCGATTAGAGACGTTCGACGTGTTTACTGGAGTGTTTTGTATTCGCGTGGCCGAAGCTTAGTGACCGTTTGATTTGCGACCGATGTTCGCATGCGTTCACCGCGTTCTGTCGTTCCGATTCGTATCCGTGTTCCCGGTGAGTGAAGCCGTCGATCGGAGAGGATCGTTCTCGCGAGCGTGCCCTTTTTTATTCGTCACTAGTGATGTAATGTAAGGTATTGGATAAAATTGAGGAAACTCTAAAAGCTTATTTTTGTATTCGATGAATATCACTGTCTATCTGTAAAATTCTAAAACAGAGCTGTACTTATAAATATTGTGAAGTTGATGATTTGTTACCGATTGTGAGATATCATTTTTCTTCCCCGAAATGGTGTCGAGCAATAGCACAATTAGATGTCCCCGGTCCCGGCGTGTGTGTGTGTGTGTGTGTGTGTGGTGCGGCGGAGTGCGGCGCGCAGCACGCTTGTCCAGCTTCACTCACGGCCAACATGTTCGACTGCACCGCCTCACGTCACCACACTTGGTTACATTACATACATGACGTCGCCACGAGCCCGCGCTCACGGGCGCTAGTATTATCGTATCTTAATAGACGCTTAAGAAAAGCAATGGCTACGCCGATTCATATCAATTTTGTCCGTATAGTTTTAATAGTTCCAATTTGTAAGCTTCTCACTGTACCGAAACGACGCGAGGTCGTGTCTATCTATGCGAGGACGGCCGCCTGCCGGTCCTCGGAATTAAGAGAGTTTAGAGAAATTTTTGCAACGTTATCTATATAAGCTTAACAAATCAGCTGTGAAATCGGTACCAGAATTCACTTCCGTCCTAATTCAGTACGCATCATAGGAATCGAGCCATTTTATGTAACGCGCACTTTCCACATACCTAGTTAATGTAATTGCCTTCCCCTGATTACATTAGCTGCGGGGCCCGGCGGCCTTCCCCGCCGCCCGGCCCCGGCGTGCGGCTCCCGCATGCGGGCACGCGACATGTCACTCACGACGTGACACACAACGACACTCTCTATAATCCTCAACGCTTATTCACCCAGCAATATATGGACTTGCCTCAAGCAACTCCATACATTTTTGATTTTTGTACCGACAGCGTTGCGCATGTTAGAGAGAGCCGTCCCATGTGTCGTGTCTCGTCTCCGCGTGTGCCGCGCCGCGCCTCATAGACCTGTAATATCTGACATAGCGAGCGGGCTGGTACTGCTTCGACGAGTGTTGCTCTTGCAGATTACATTTTGACGATGTTGATAATGTTTAATGTTCATTCACGATGTACAACCGATTCGGCTACTTGAAAGACATCACTATAATTAGCAATAAGATAATATTGATATACCTAAGAGATCGAACGTCCCTTACCGAGTAAGGTAGATATTATTGAAGTATTGTTTATTTTTCGATTGACATCTCTCTAGATAGACGGCGCCGCGGCTCGCGGCTGCGGCCCGGACGTTGCCGTTACCTCACGACGGTTCACTTCTGTGACAGTATTGTCTTTTCTAGCACAACAGACTAATGAATCATTAAATTTTTGTAATTTAACTTTGGAAGTGGTCAATTTTCTACTACTCTGTAAATATTGAGAGCTTATTGCCGGGTAGATCCCAAACCGCACGTCGCAACACGTAATTTATTATATTATGTCTACTATCTATTGATATCAGCGATACGTAATAAGCTTGAAGCAATAACGTTAACGTGTGCTCGACGAGAGGTTTCGCTTTTCATTACCTTGTACGGAACATGTCACTGAATAGTTGTGTGCCGGTTGTTTTCAATTCGTTTACATAAAATGTGAAAAGTATCTGAAGTGCAAGACAATTCTAAGTGTTGCAAGGTTTAAAGAGTCAGTGTATCGTAAACTAAATGAGACGCTTACAGTTTTGCACATATTTTGCAATAATTATGGTTACAAGATAATGATTATGTAGATAATTTTATAAATGAGACGCGCGGGCAGTGCGCGAGCGAGGTTCCCCGTCGCTGGCGCACGCGTGCGCCGACCGTGACACTTGCGTTCCTCTCCTGCGTTACGTCTGACGTTACTATACGTTCAACACGAGGTAACTGTTCTCCGAGAGCCGCGTGGAGCCACTCAAGCTCTGTCCTCTAATATGTAATATTATATTGCGCTTTGGAAGACTGATCGGATAAGATGATCTTGAACTTTTGTTTTAATGTCCTTGTTGACGTGTTTGTAAAAATCTAAAATCAAAATCTGTAACTTAAAATCACGTAAGTATTTTAAGTTTAGAAGTATGATTTAACTCGACAATACTGATATTCTCACCTAGTTAGTGCCGTGTAAACACTTACGTATGTACACCAATTGTTATTTATTAGCTATTAAGGTAAAGTTACCGCTTATCAAAATATTAGTCAATGTGAATATACTTACTTATACCTATGGTTAGCCAGTAAACGTTATAAACAAGCTAGATAATTATTTGCTCTTAATACAAAAACAATCAGTCAAGAAATCAGAATTTATTTTAACGAATTCCTTTTGATCAAAACGAATACGAATTTATCTACAAAATAATTGGAATTAGGATTCGGATTCCTTTTTCCCATTTCAAGTGTATAGAAATCAACGGAAAGTTGAAAATGGACATAGGTAGTGTTTGTTTAACGTAATCAATTCTGATTTCTTTAAATTTTGTTATCACAAAAATGCATTTATTAAAAATGTGTAAGCATTTATGTGATAAGAACTACAATCTAAGAGTATTTCTTATTTAAAGCTCCTTATAGCGTTAGGTAACGAGATTGACCAGTTCCATGCGGCTCTACACGACATGATCTACCAATATGTCGTCACTTTATGTTGGTGAAACCAAAGATTATAACTACTATTAGGCATATTTGCACAAAGAAGTTGTGTTTAATTAAGTTTAGACAATAAGTTATAATATCATTGTATTGTTTATTTTAACTATACTTATGACAAAAAAGTGAGTTCAGTTTGCTGAATGATAGAGGTTTAATTGAGTATTTATTATATATATTGTTGAAGTTTGTACAAAATAAATTAAGTAAACGATAAAATATAGAACTTGACTGCTTTATTCTGTAGTTTTATTTAATTAGGTAAGTGAAAAAAATCGTATCGTGGGCTGCTAGATTATGCCACCTAGTTGCTGCTGATTTTCAAAAGTTTCTAACTAAGTTTGGAAACGTTAATAATAAGGGAAAGAATTGTAGCTTAAAAGTTACACACCCACTGTTGTCAAACAAAAAAACAGTTACCTACTAAAGGAAGAGAATAGGAAAAACAGCAGCCTTATCGACAAAATGACTGAAAAGAATTACTAGCATCAAAACAAACGTTAATGTATCTATTAATTTAGCATTTAGCCTTGGCATTCCCAACCATAATCCCAATAAAAAATAAGGGAATTGATTAACAAATAGGTTTCGAGATGTTGCGTAGGCGCAACTCCGCAAAATAAAACTGCACTGTCTATTTTTATTTATGTTTTTTATTAATAATACAAAACTTTCCTATACATTTTTATAAATTACAAAATGTCATGAAGTTTTTGGATATACTAGTATGTACCTAACAACCTAACTAGGGCAGCAAAATATAATATTATTCATTTAGTCTTTATTCACTTGTATGATTTTACATTGATATAGAAAACAATCCGAATAACTGAGTTGCGCCCTGAAACAGAAATATACGTTAGTAAATATTTAAAACACGTTCACATTCAAGTCGCAATCTGTCAAAAATTTTGGTAAATTGATGGTTTTTTTGACAGATTGCGAATGAGATGCGAATTTGAACGTTCTTCAAAATAAGGGAATTGCCCCGCTGTTATATCTGTAAATAGACATCTAAAGGTCAATTTAGACCAAACGAGCCAATGCACAATTTTTTTTAAATTGTAAACAGTGACAGAACATTCCTGGTTCCCTATCCATTTGCATAAAATTTTAAGACCTAATATAACTTAGCATAATTTTGTTTGGCATAATTATATTTCCGCATAATATAAATACGCATAACAGCTTACGCATAATTTTTTTAAGCATAATTTCTCTAACCATAATAATGATTAAGCATAATATTCTAAAGCATAAATTTATTAAGCATAAAGTTCTAAAGCATAACTTTTTTATGCTCGATATATAATCGATCGATCCCTATACTATCGAATAATATATATATAACAGAATAGATACACGTTAATAGATTCTAGTCGTTTCTGGCACTTCGGCGGCCGCTGCCGCGGCACCGCTCGCTTCGCTCGCTCGGCTCGTGCGTAGGGGGTCACAGTTCTAACCTAACCTAACCTAAACTACCAAACATTATTTTTGTAATAAATACGTAAAAACAACTTAACTTTGTTTCGAATATTTTTTAATGCCTAAATATTATTATGCTAATAGTCATTAGGCCTACTAACGTTATGCGAATCAAATTTATGCCAAAACAAATTAGTCTTTAAGATGATTATGCCAACATAAAATGTATGCCTAAAAAAATTATGCCGAAGTATTATTATGCCAAAACAAATTGTGCCAAAATCGTTATGCCGAAGTATATTAGGACAAAGAACATTATGCGAAAAGAAGGGATCCCAACATTCCTTCGTTGGTCTCTCCCTGCTAAAATGTCAAGAATATCAACAAAAGAATGCTGTAGCGCTTGTTCTGGTTTTATATTCGTTTAGTCTAAACCCACCTTAAGACAGTCGCGGAATCCTTGGGTTGTACCACATTGTAGTAACAACATTTGACAGCTCGAAATCACAAATCACTGAAGGGTTAGATATTAACCGCATTTCTAATAACTCATAGACCGTTTATACCTGGTCTCTTCTACAAGTTTACAGAAAGCAACTCTTTAAAAATAATTTCCTTTTTCTCTAACATTTAGTTAAATAAACTGTAACAACTCACCATTCTATTGCTAGGCTTTACTAGGTCTCGTTGGAGACGGGGCCAGAGCATCCCTGCGACAACAAACAACTCCTTATAGCTATCTAGTACTCTACGAACCACATTCATGTACGTACTCCAGTATAATTTACGAAAAACTACAAACTACTTTATGGATTGTCTGAAACTATAAAACTTAATTATTCGAAAATGAATGATCTTCGTCTATGGATTGACAGCGGATGCTGGCGAAAGCGTAGCGCTACGAGCTACATCGACTGTAGCGCTACGCGTCAAGGCGTAGCGGATGTTATAGAAAGCGTAGCGCTACGTTGACTGTAGCACTAGGGAAAGCGTAGAACTACGGCGTAGCGGATGTTAGAGAAAACGTAGTGCTACGTCGACTACGCGCTACGCGTCCAGGTATAAAAGACGGTAGAAAGGCTCGCTTGTCACGCTGCGAACCTGAGCTACAAACAAAACAGTCGATAGACTCCTCTAGTGACATACTTTGGCCAAAAGAACGACAATTTTTTAATGTTCATGTCCTGTTTCCTGTTCTGTGTTGATTTGACACAGAGACCGTGACTTTATAGTCAAGGTCAATCAAAGGTCAATCACAGGTCATACATAAATCGGCCTTGGGACTCTTCTGGGGGTGTCCTCCAAGGGGGGTTTCAAATTTTCATTATTTTTTACCTAGGACCTCTAGTTTCCGAGATATTAGCCAAAAACTGAAAAATCTCCACTCCTCGTGAACTCATCTTGGTAAGGTCGTATAAAAGCGTAGCGCTACGCGTCAAGATATGGAGCGCAGTGGCAACCGCCGCGGGCATAGCTAGTTATTTTATATGAGAATAGCGTGTATGAGCCTGTCAGCAAGGTGGTAGCGGGACTCGCATTTATGTTTGCTTTGTATAATGCCAATAGTTGCGGTGCGCAGTGTGCAGGCTAGGCTGTAGTATTTGACGGTTAAGTAAGTTTAGCCGACGTCATAATTGCTTTAACACTTTTGTCAATTCCCAGAAAATTGAAATTTCGTCAGTCATCATCAATGTTGTTATTTTCAAGATCAATCAATCCGATCCAGCACTTGTTATTTTCAAGATCAATCAATCCGATCTTTTTGCGGAAAGTTTTTGTTTCCAACACTAGGATTTTATTGTACCAACAAGTCTTGCCATTCTCTTCCCAAACATTAATTTTATTTTGAATAAAATATTAATAAATTGTAAATAAAATATTAATTTTATTTTGAATACAAGGATCAGGAGTTGTGGGAAGGACAGGACAAAGGTCATGAGATAAATAACAAACTTTTCTTTCGATGTTACTATTTTTATTTATTTTTATTTCCATCTTAGTCTTACTTAAGACAACTGTGTCCTTAACATAGGCACACATACAAGATGCTTGTCAATACATAGGCATATTAACCATATAAACATCTATACAGCATCTATATGTACAATAGTATGTGTGTACCGACGAAGCCGTCTGTTATTAAGTAGAACATGCGTCAAGTCGGCGCCTCCTACACTAGTACAGTCCACTATGTGAACATCGTACAACATGCTTCTTATTTATTTAATTTACGACATTTACTGGCAGTGCAACTGACTTGTGCACGTTTCGTACCACAATTCACCGATTTATTATTCATTAATGACAGATATGTAGCGCGAGAGTTAATTTACAAAAAAGCGGATTATCGCGAATCGAAAACCTTCAAAAATAGTAATGTTCCTATTTGTACGACTCGGCTCCGTTACCATTATATTCCCAAAATGCTTAATTAGTGACAAAGTTATTTGTGAACACGGCACTATGTTATATTGTAAACTTTAAGGGCAAAAAGTTCGCGACTCCATTAATTAGTAAATATATCTTTACAGTACCAGTCGTTAATGTTTATTGGAAAACTTTATAATTACATTTTAAATATTATTTGAATAAGTGAGCAGCGCATGACGTGAGCTGCGCCCGCGGCGAGCGCGCGGCTCGACATCACACTGAACGCCTTCCAGGCGCTAAATTATAACTTGATCACAGAATTAAAAAAACATACTAAGTGCTGAACTAACAGTTTTATAATGATATACAGTACCTCTAATAACAAAAATAGGTTTTTTGGTAAAAATATTTTTTGTTTCTTCTTAACCGATAATCGTTATTATATCATATTGTGCTATTTTTTTTATTAAAAGACTCGTTATCGAGGATAAAGTCGACAATCGAAACAAACCACCGCTATGTAAACTTATAATACATCGTAGTATTTTACATTACCATGAAATGAGGTCGTAATAGTACAAAGATTCAAACTTTTACTACACTAAGCGATTTACACGACGCTAAGACGACTTTAAAATATCAAAAATGATTAAAATTAAAAATTCTAAGTTTACAGTCGAAAAAAAATATAAAATGAACTCTATTAAAATTATTACAGGAGATCTGAACGTTATGTGAGACTTATGTTACGAGATGTAGCAGAGTTGTATTCGGTTATGTCCGGAGTACCTAGCTCGCGACTAAATGCTGCCATCACTAAATCACATCATAATCGATTCGATAACGGTCTTCTTTGGTACTCGCTCTAATACTGCGGTCCTCGATTCAACGGTTAATAATAATTTAGTATCTCGTTTTTTTTTTACTACTTCAATTCCTACAACTGAATTAAGTTGGCTTACAGAGTTTAAGATCACAGTGTAATCAGTCAATTTAGTTCCGAACACATAAAATTAAAGTAAAGCATCATACAACCGTTTATTACGAATTGAGAACCGCCAAGTACTAAAAGCAAGTTGAGTGGATTTTTTGAAATAATTAATAGAAATAAAGTTGATAATAACACAAATATTCCTTTTTATTCATAATAATTTAGAATCATAAATCATATTTTAAGTCCTGGTTAACTAGAATGGTTGAAAATGAACAATCCGATTGTTAACTAACTCAGTTAGAATAACAAATTTTGAAGCCATGACAAAACGATGAATGACAAAACTCACACACATTCTTTTGTCACGAAAATATACCATTTTTACAACATTATTATCCTATGACATGACACGGCAAAAATATCCCCTCATCTTATCCCAATAAAACACAGTCTTCTAGTTATAACTTTGCATTGATGTTCATTGTTCAGTAACCTTGGAATTTAAACAGATGCATTTACAAAAGGGACGTATTGTAAATACATCTCTAAACCGTGTCATATCATAGGACCAAAATGATAACATAACACATTGTAAGGCATTCTCGTTACATAATGTAATGTATGAAAAACGTAGAATATAATTGAAGTGGTTACGTTTCATACATTAAAAATCTTGAAAGAAATGAGATCTACACGTTTCTTGTTAGTCAATCACACACTTGCAAAATTGGAAAACCTCAAGTATGTCACCTTGCTTACAAATCACGACATTAAGGCAACGGCCACAGCAAAACCTTGTTTCAGAAAGGCCATTCAAATTGATCGATTTGCTTTGATTGGTGCCAAGTAAACCAATCACAACAGCGAACGTATTCATCATAGATTAAATATACAATCTTGAACGGCCTTTCAAAAACTCAGTAGTCTCCTTCACAAATACACTGCTTTATTTCCTGTCCAAAATTCACTGTATTTTCAATCCAAAGGTGGTCAAAATGTCTTAAGGAAGAGGTAAATACCAGTTATATTTCAAACTGTACTGAACATTCAGGCCTGTACAAAGTTAAGCAGTATATTTATGTGTTTATATTAGGTCACCAAGTGTCATGGACAAGCAGTCAACAGACACACCAGTAATTCTTATTCATTCAGTTTTTGTTAGTCAGTTATACACCCAATGATTTCACAAACTTTAAGCTTGCACAATCGTAGACATCATATACTCAACACAATCAAATCAAAAGAAGGATCAATAAAAGCCTTTTTTACGAAGATAAAACCTTTATATTATTCTGAAATTAAATCGTCATTTTTTAAACTGATAAATACAAAAATTACGGTGTGACCGTACCATTCTCTATGATCAAACATTACCTAAATATTATAAATTGTGACTAATCCAAGCTGCAAAAACAAATTATTTTCATATTCCGTAATGAATTTAATTTCTATTGATTTTAAATAATCCTATTTACACTTTTTTTTCAAACATCTTTTTTTATTTTTGTGAAATATTTTTTTTACATTTTCATTAATTTGCTTAAGGGCCAATCATCAGAGTTAATAAACCTTATTTTAAAAGTATGAAAATCCCTTGTCTATCGGAAGACAGCCGTTTTAATTAATTACAGAAATTGGCATAAATCATCACACTAGCATCTTTATTACAGGGATGAATTATTTAGATCTCAAAGATGTTAAGCTTATATTGCTAAAGCTGAATTTGGACCAGCGAGATTACTTCTAGAACTTGCGCCAGATAAGGCCTAGAACAGTATACAAACTATTCATTACCACACTAGTTCTATCTAATAATGTCAGTGTCGAAGTAAATTCTCTCGCTCGTAAACTTAAACATACACTATCTTCTATAAGATCGGTCCCTGTAGACAGGAAAGGTAATATAATGTGATTTTGTTAGCAGCTTTTAGTCTATACACGATAGAAACAAAAGCGTGACGCGGAAGTAGTGAGGTGCGCCCACAACTACAAGTGGCGCCCAACGTGGGACAGCCGTGTGGTAGTACGCGGCCGTAAATGTGCGGTATAGAGCTTTAGAATGAGGCTGACACACATGGGTCTGGGTCAGAGACAACGCTCTACAAAGCCAAACTGTTCCTAAAACTGTATATGCCATATTTAGGCTGCCTTTGCACCAGGAATGTGCCAGGCTGCGTAGCAATGGATGTGTGATGTTGTATTATATCAACCAACAGGGTCGTTTAATTTTCATAGGATGGCTTGGCTTAGCTCTGATGGAAAAGGGTTCAACGAAGCTACGTTTATTACATACGCGTAAAGCGTATCTTAATAGCTCACCGCTCACAACAAATAGACACATAGTTTCGTAGTTTCATTTCACCTTTAGCCACCTTGCACTCCTCGAGCCCTCATCTCTTCCAAGCTACACTATGAAAATCACCTACTGGTTTATATTATACACATCTGTCTCTACGCAGCTTAGAACATCTTTGATGCAAAGAAGCCTTACAACCGGATACTGTACGTCGTCATGTGGCGCCCAACGGGGGACAGACGAAGTGGCGCCCAACGTGGACAGACTTATTGGCGCCCAACAGGGACAACCGTGAGTGTGGGCAGTGCGTTGTGTGTGTGTTGTTTGTATGTGTGTGTGTTATGGAGAGGAGGCAAGATTACTCTGTGTAGTCCCAGCAGTCCTTCTCATAGCCCTCGTGTACGTGCTCCAGCAGCACCTTGCGCCGGCTGTCGCAATATCTGGGAAGAATGGATTAAAAAAGTTTTTATTAATCGATATAAATCGTCGTCATGTAATAGGAAACAGTTTCATAGGTTTATGGGTTTTGGTTTAGGTTTTTTAGACAAAAGTACTTTTTTATAATGTCCTATAATACCCTTTATGTGTGGCCCAAAACATAAGTACCTTACAGAAAACCGTTGAAGAAAACAAGCCCTTGAAACGTCTAATTCTTAGCCTCATAAAACATAGTTCCTGCCAACAGTATCTAAGAAAACTTAAAAATAAACATCAAATGGAGCGAAAAATATGACGAGTATGCGAATGAGAAAGTTTAAACATGGACCTACCTATACTTATCCTGGACCTTCTGTTTGATATCAGCCAGGTTCTCGCTGGTGATGTCACGCTCCAGATACTCGGAGAGCGTCTCCGTGGCCGACTCCAGATCTCTCTGGTTGTCTTCAAAGATCACCGACTGGTTGTTCTTGCGCAAGTAATACGCGAACACATAGGTGTACATCAGCGTCTGTCGGCACTGGCACAGGATGTCCACTGCCTTCTTCAGGAATTGCACCTGTTACCAGTTTTAATAATCACATTTTGATTTAGATGTGGGTACTTTAATATTTCTGTGTTTGGTTGCGTTGGAGAAGTGTTATCGTATTCTACTTAAAACTAAAATAACTACGTTGGAAATCGAACAGTGTCCGAAATTGCCATTATAAATAAAAACCGGCCAAGTGCGAGTCAGACTCGCGCACGAAGGGTTCCGTACCATTATCTATAAAAACGGCAAAAAAATCACGTTTGTTGTATGGGGTTTGCCGTTTATTATTAATTTTATTCTGTTTTTTAGTATTTGTTCTTATAGCGGCAACAGAAATACATCATCTGTGAAAATTTCAACTGACTAACTATCACGGTTCATGAGATACAGCCTGGTGACAGACCGATAGACAGCGGAGTCTTAGTAAAACCGTTAAACCTTTGGGTACGGAACCCTAAAAATCGATACTGTGCAGCGGTGGCGACTTAAACAAGAAAGATGAAGACGCTTGTTAGTATCTTAGAAAACTAAACTCTTCTCTTCTCGTCTCAATCTTCTTACAGATATCCTCAGATCTCTCAAAGATGACATCTCTTCTTCTTTCACTCTTCATCTTTCTTGTTAAATTCGCCACTGATGAGAAGATTCGGCAGTTTAAACTTTCTGGTCTAGCAATACACATAACTAAAAAGCGCAAGAACAACAAACCATTACTTATGTTTATGAGCCATCTAATAAAATTACTGGCCGGAAAAGTAACACCTGCCGGCAAAAAATCATAAACAAAAAAAGCAATTATAGCAATCACATACTTCAATCCAGCTCATGTTGTGTTGCTGCATTTCTTCCATCTTCTCCTTGACAGAAGCGTAGAGCTTGGACTCGAAGCGCAGCGATTGCATGTGATTCATGTAGCGGTTGCAGTAAAATAAGTAGCGCTGCAGCGCTGCACGCGACCGCTCTTGAGCGTCGCGGGCCGCTTTAGCTTCATCCTCGTCGTACCTGCAGGTAGAGAACCATTAATGGCCCGGATTCTGGTGTGACTAAACTTAAATAGTTGGTGTGTGCTGCTTTTAATTAAAAACAGAAGGGGAGGGAAGAGAAAATACACTTTGGGCGATTGACGCTCGAATGACGTTGACATAGAGACGCTGTTGTGAAAAACAAGATGGCGGGGTAAGTTCCAATTCTCGCCACGCGTCAAATGACAAGGATCTTTAGGCTGCGGAAACGAAACCAGCGGCAAGGAGCAGTAACCAAGGGGGCAATGGCGACGTAACAATTTTGTACCATATCCGTCGTCCCGCTCGGCCAACGCTCCTTGCCGCTATTTTGTGCCTGCAGCCTTTCAGTTATATCGTGGAAATTTCAAATGTCGTAAGGGACATATAAATCCCCGTCTCTTACGACATTGGTGATAATGTCTATTGATCGAGCATACCTATTGCAATTGTACCAGCTGCTACCATGCGGCTCCCAGGGCCCGAGGCACACCCAGCAGAAGTCCGCCTTGCAGTTCTGGTTCTTGCACACCATGTGGTTGCAGCCGCCGTCCTTCTCGATCGTCACGTTGCACTTCGGGCATTCCTTCGTGTTCGCAGCGATCCAGTTCGACGTTTCCGAATCGTCATCGCACTTCTAGAGGAAAGATGATGATGTTGAAACGAATTGATGTATGAACTTGTTTAACGGAGCTATTAAATCTAATGAAATTAAAACATGAAGAAGTTGAAAGAAATTTACATTGTAAAGCAATTTAATGACTTTCAGTTCAGTACTTATTCGATATTTTTTAACTGTTTGTGACAAGGCCACACAGAAGAGTTATTAATGGGTTTGTTTATAAGTCATGTCGTTGGTATAGTCTCGAACCATATTGTTTCCTAGGTTACCATGACTTTGCAGAAAAGTCGCCACGCATTCTCGAAATTTTTACCTACTACTACTACCATGTGAATTTTAGCTTATTATTAATAATGCCAGTCTGTTACTATTACACTGTAGCGTATAGGCCTCTTTCTAACCAGAGAACGCACGACCATGAGCACGAACAGCTTATGAAACATACCTATACCGTGACGGTATATTTATTTATCTTAATATATATAAATCTCGTGTCACAATGTTTGTCCTCAATGGACTCCTAAACCACTTAACCGATTATAATAAAATTCGCACACCATGTGCAGTTCGATCCAACTTGAGAGATAGGATAGTTTAAATCTCAAATTATAGTCGCAATTTTAATTTATTGCTAATTATTTGTCTGTTATTATTTGACAGTCACAATTATCTGTTAACTCCAAATGATTCTAAGAGATGTCGATACCTTTCGACTGGGTTGAGTAAGTCATCAATAGATGGCGCTGCTATGGTAAATCTACGAACGTGTCATATAAGCTACATTTTAACAGCATAATTACCACGTGTAGGTAGGGTAGGTAGGGTAGGTAGGGTAGGTAGGGTAGGTAGGGTAGGTAGGGTAGGTAGGGTAGGTAGGGTAGGTAGGGTAGGTAGGGTAGGGTAGGGTAGGTAGGGTAGGTAGGGTAGGTAGGGTAGGTAGGGTAGGTAGGGTAGGTAGGGTAGGTAGGGTAGGTAGGGTAGGTAGGGTAGGTAGGGTAGGTAGGGTAGGTAGGGTAGGTAGGGTAGGTAGGGTAGGTAGGGTAGGTAGGGTAGGTAGGGTAGGTAGGGTAGGTAGGGTAGGTAGGGTAGGTAGGGTAGGTAGGGTAGGTAGGGTAGGTAGGGTAGGTAGGGTAGGTAGGGTAGGTAGGGTAGGTAGGGTAGGTAGGGTAGGTAGGGTAGGTAGGTAGGGTAGGTAGGGTAGGTAGGGTAGGTAGGCCAGGTAGGGTAGGTAGGGTAGGGGTAGGGTAGGTACTTAGTGCTACCCGTGCGAAGCCGGAGCGGGGCAGCAATCCAGTGAATTTGTATACCAACATCAACATTTTCGTCTTTGTTCGTAAATAATTTCATTGTACTAAAGGGTTATAGTAGTAGAAAGTCAAATAAGGAGATCACCATATTTTTTTACAAATAATACCATCTATGTGAAAAAGCATAGTGGACTCCGTGACTGATGTTCTCTTATTGTTCCTCTTAGATTGTTTACTATAATGTAATATAACAAAAACTTTAGCCACAGCAACGCGTGGCCGGGTCAGCTAGTAGTTTTATAAAGTTGACAATTATGTTGTTCAAAATTTAATAAAAAACCCTTGCAAAACCCTTAAAATAATTTTACACCACTCATCCGCAAATACATCACATTCAGGGTTGCCAGTGAGAAGGGCATGGGCATCTTTAAAGTACGCCACACTGGGGATTCGACAGTTTTGCATGACGGTTGCAAAAATCATATGAACAAGATTATAATCTGTTGTCACATTACCTTGATCCACTTCCGGAGCAGACAGCACCGCACGGGGTCGTGCCAGTTCTCCCCGCACGCGAAGCAGAACGTGTGCCCGCAGCGACACGTGACGGGCGCCGACTCCACGTACGCCACCTTTATCGCGTTGCTGCAGTCCGGAGACGGGCACCAGCGCAGGAGCCGGTTGCACTGCAAGAGTTACAAGCATTACAGTATATTGTAACTTATTGACTGACGTTACATGAGAATAGTTTAGGAACATCACCTTGTTTTAAGAATTTCCATCAAAGTGTGTCATTGCTTAATTTCTAATACTTTGTACCTATTTTAATTTAGTAATTTTATTCCAGATACATCGTCTAGACATACATATAATTGTAATTAATCGACACAAAATATTTTAAAACATTTTAAAAGAGTACCTAACTATGGAGTTTTTTAGATGTATTCTCATCTGACGCCGAATGGGGATATTAGAAAATATTTTGGATAAAACTTTTAATTCCAATCTGTCCCTATTTTTAAGTTGTGGGACAGATAACACGAAAATTTCCATATGTCCCCATTCGGGACAGTCACTCGGGGATAGATGGGAATACTCCAGTTTCTTGCCCATTCTTCTCCATAAAAATTTACCTTTTATAAGGGGCAACTAGAATCAATTCTATTTTCTTGTTTTTGACATTCAAAAGTACCTTTTATTGGCTTTCAAGTAGGCCATTTAATGGCCCTTTTGAATGTCAACGTCAATGTATACATGATTTAACTTTGAGTTTGTATGACTGAAAAAGAATCTATTAGCGCACCAAACACAATACATGTGTATATCATTTCATCTCTGATGCATGATGGCACATTAAATTTCGCTACTTGTTCCGGGAAGTACCCAAGAACAGCCGTAGCAATAGGACAACAATATTAAAGTCAATCCGCTTGCGTATCTTTAAAATTAGCATTACACATTAGAAATATTCACGAAATCACGAA
This sequence comes from Lithophane socia, assembly GCA_947522985.1. Lineage (NCBI taxonomy): Eukaryota > Metazoa > Arthropoda > Insecta > Lepidoptera > Noctuidae > Lithophane > Lithophane socia. The sequence goes on from OX383267.1 coordinate 9,758,572, forward strand.
AACATTGGTAGCCGAGGTCAGCCAGTTTCAAGAACGCTTTAAATGTCAGCTAACTCTAATGTTACAGACTGACCCTAATGCTAGATGCTAGCTTTGACCCTTATGTTATAGCTAGCCAGCCTAACCCTTCGAGGACTTCAGGCGTGATGTTAAGTGCTATGTTATAACTTACCTCAACAAAACTATTGGTGATGATGTGTTGGTACTTGAGCTTGACACGCGGGTCGCGCACCAGTCGCATGACGGTCGCGTCGTCCACGAGGATGTCACACGCGTGAGCTGCGCACGCTATTGTCTGACCCTAGAATAATAAACACAGATTATAGGCTAAAATGTTAACGCCAGAACATAAAGAATGATTCAGATAAACATGTAAAGTTATAGAGAAATATCTGTTTAACTTTCATTGATACACAAGAGCGGCACGCGTCAACGGTAGAGGCAACTGCAGCCGTCGACAATGTGCCGCTCGTGTATTTGAGTACAGGGCTCAACAAAACGAGCGGCACGTTGTCGACGGCAGAGGCAACTGCAGCCGTATACGTGTCGACGGCAGCCGTATACGTGTCGACGGCAGCCGTATACGTGTCGACGGCAACCGTAGACGTGTCAATGGCTGCAATTGCCTGTGCCGTTGGCCGTTGACGCCTGCCGCTCGTGTGTATGAGCACTAACATAAACAGTGCAGATGCATTGTGCATTCATCGCTACTTCTATTCTTTGAATTTTCGATTGATAAATCATTGGAAATTACACAATAATATTGAATTCTGTAACTAGTGCTTTCATTAGTTAATTCCTATATATTTTAAGTTTTCACTAGTTTGTTACTCTACTGGTCACACCAATGAGGAATAATACCCCACTGTAATACAGTATCAACTAGTACAGGGGGTATTGTGACTGTTGCTGGCGGCCTTATATATTGTAATTTCAACAGTATACTTAAGGTAATAAATTGTGCACAAATAAACAAAAAAATAAAGTGCATATCGCTAATTGATAGGTACTGATTACCACCAAAAATCTTCACTAAATAATACCTATCTAGTTCATTTCATAGTTCGGTTTGTTACCATTGATATTGACTACATTATTTGGTGAAAAGCGATACCGTGACCTAACAATAAGCAGCATTTAAACGATGTTTTAAATCTCCAATATCAATCAGCACTTCATAAAGTAATAACAATAACATTATTCTGATTCGATTTTAATCGACTGTAAACAGTGCAATAAACCTTCAATTTCATTCAGAACTTTCTAAATAAAAATGCAACGTAATGAAACTAAAAACAATAACATTATTTTGATTCTACATATTTTAATCGGGTGCACTGTATCACGAGACGTGCAGTCAATGTTATCTTTATAGATAACTAGCGAGCCATCCATTGCTCACACGGTATTAACGACTTGTTTAGTATTCTAAATTATTTATTGACTATTTTTATTTATTGACTGCCTTGTCCAGTGATCGCAAGCGCTATTGCTGAGCATGAGGTCCTGGGTTCGATTCCTAGGTCGAGCAAAGTGTTATTGGGTTTTTCATCAGAAATGCTGCAGTATTTTCGACATAACGAAGGATCAAGCTAAGTAATTTGAGGTTGTATAGGCCCTTAATAACGAACGCACAAAGAAGGTTCAAGTACTTATTATACTTTTGCAACAAAAAGAGGGTATACTTTGCATGTGTGAGTGCGTTTCTTTGGTTATTCATGCAGGGGTAACCTCGACAACGGAATAAAATTTTGATTGTAAAATTTATGACACATTGAAGTATCTGCATTAAAGGTCGCACACAGACGACCGGATCCGCTCCAGTCGTCTGTGTGCGACCTTAATGCGTCAAATATCTTTCATTTACGTTAGCTTGTGTAACCTTGTATGCTACCCCGTCCTTGTTCAATAACCGGCTAAGTGCGAGTCAGACTCGCGCACGAAGGGTTCCGTACAATTATCCATAAAAACGGCAAATTTTTTCGCCGTTATTTAGAAATACAACATCTTTAAATTTTCAACTGTCTAATTATCACGGTTCATGAAATAGACCCTGGTGACAGACGGACGGACAGCGGAGTCTTAGTAAGGGTCCCGTTTTGCCCTTTGGGTACGGAACCCTAAAAATCATCGGAGGATGAATGGATGGATCCGGGAATGAATGCTTCGATTTTTGTAGAACCATAGGGCCTAGACAAGTGACAATCGCTTCGAAAGCGTTTCGTATTTCTACAACGACTTTCAACAGGATTGACATAAGCTTTTCGATAGTTTATGTCAATCCTATGCATTTTTGCCTTTTCCATCATCGTTATCGCTGATAGCATGTCACTTTGTCTCTCTTACATCCATGTTTAAGTATTGAATGTCATTAATGTTCTATTTTCGTTGACTTTTGCCCAACCAATTTTTGTTGGTCATCTGTGATACCAACACAATAAGGTGCTGGGACGTTACGAACAAGTTCTAGTTCAAATTCTCGTCTTAAACTATGGATATTATATCCAAATAGTAATTAGGTATACTTACTAGGCCCTCCTCCATTATTTTAGTAGTTAAATATTCACACCAACATTGTGTGCAAAATCTGTGGCCGCACTCCAGACCCGTCATCAACTGTAAAATATAATGCACCATTGATTTCTGTATCATTATTTATTCAACATTGCCCTACAATGGGATTGCCATAATATAATATAATTGTGTTGATTGTCTTAGTCTGTAGTCTGTCAACTGTACTTATTAAAATAAAATAAATAAATACAGAAATAACGAAACCAGAATAACTATCTTTACACCAATGTTAGTTCCGAGTGGCAATCGAACCCATAATGTATGTAGCGCAGCAACCAATCGCTTAGTCACTGGGCGTTCAAGCGCGTGCTAACGTAAGAAATAATAAGTTATATCCAGGAACATGAATAACTTATATTCATAACACAATGTTTATGAGAACGTTAGCATTCTAATCTGTATCAATCTGTCAAAAATACCCCTCATTTACCTAAATGTCGCTGAGATAAGAATGCAACTAGATTTTGAATATTTTTAATTCTTATATCTTTATCGTCATGTTATGTAGCACACTACGAATCATCAATGTCGCGGAGACAAGCCGTCGCCGCGCTCAAGCAAGCGCGCAGCTTCATACAAAATGTAGGTAATAGGAATAGAAAGTCGCGTCGCGTTGTGTTTGCGCAGGTAAACTCTGTGCAACTATCTAAGTATCATTATTTTTCTTGATTAACTTAGGTCTGTTCTAAATGATAAAACTTGCAAAAGACATTTCTGTGGGCCTACCACGAACGTGTGGAGTACACGTAATGTTAATTAGAACGAAAAAAAAAAATTGCACTAATCGTTTTGCACATAATGGTGCCGATTCTCTTGTCACAAATTCTCTAAACTAAACTAAAAATCACTAAAATTTAGTTTATTCCTGTCAAACGACGATTTCCTATTCTGAAAATAGACTAAAGTGACACAACTTAACATGAGCATGGCACTGAGTTTTAATTTAGTGAAAATGCTTTTCTGAATTTGACGTTTTAACCAAAATTTTTGTTCTATATCTAAAATCCTCGAACTAACTCTGACTATTTTTAATCACGATTAAAAATGTGTGGAATAAAATTAGATGTCATGAACTAAAATTCAAACCAACACCTCGAATTCAGTTGCAAAACGGTACTGTATCTTTTTTTTATTTTCTTTTGCTTATATCTCGAAAACGGTGTGTCCTATCGCAAAAATAATGAAAATTTTGACCCCCTTTGCAACCCGTAAACCCGTAATACTTAACATGTTGGTAATTTAATTTTTTTGTTTTCTTCCAAAAAACGAAAAAATCCATATAAAAATACGTCGAGATGGCCATTGCGCGCATCTCCGGCTCAAAAAAAATCACGTGGTAGGCAAACAAGTAGGTACCAAGTGGAGTCGCGATTGTCAAATTCGATTTTAGTTCTGTCAAAATAATTTTTAAATTTAGAGATTTTTGTTGGCAGAATAGCTCTAAGATTCTCATAGTAAAAAGTAAGGAATTTTAGTGATAGTTTAGTTAGTTTAGTTCGGTGTACAAGAGAATCGGCATCATTATTTACTTTTTTTACCACAACATTTTTTGCTCTTGGCCTGCATCTCACCTGATGGTAAGTGATGATCAGGTCGAAGGTGGAGGCGGAACTGGCTATATTACCTCTAACTGTCGAAACACAACAATGCTGTTAACATTGTTGTTATGGCGACAGACTTCTATTAAATAAGATGGTGGTAGTGCTTGTCGTATTTTTTTTTAGCTAAGATGCTATAGGGTAGAACTGTATTTTCGGTTTCACGTTACGTGTACGTTGCGCAATCGTGCAGGGCCTCCGACCTCTGTTTTAAGATTCGTATTCTTTCCGATGCCATGCATATATGATTAATATGGCCAAAGCACAGACCAAACTTTCCATTATATTGGCTAGGTCAGTGTTTAAAAGCTAATTAACAGCAGAACATTCTGATAACTGTATTCATTAGTGTTTGTGGAAAGTAGTTTATTGATAACATTGTTTCTCATGCTTAATCTGCCCAATGAACGTAAACATTGGAAGTTGGCCATCTATTCAATCAAATCTGATTAAAATGTTTTAAAAAATAAAGTACTTTAAACTGTGTAATTCACTGAAAAGTTACTCAACAAAAATATGTAGTATTTTTGGTCATAAAAGTATCATAAGAATAGTTATGATTTGTCAAAAATCTATTTATAAAGATCAACCTTAACCAATCACAGTATTTATTGTAAACATGTATGCTAAAGGTGAAAAACCTTTAGTCATTGGTATCTTATCAGTTTCCTTTGGGGGCACAAGATAACAATAACAAGATAAAGTTAATAACAAAAACAAGTCACTTACTGCAGGTGGAAAGATTGAAAAACATATTTCACATTCCTCTGTCCCTGTTGTTGATATCCGTCTGGGCAACTAGAACAAAACACAGGATAATGCTAGGGGCCTGCTGTTGATGGCAATAGGCTCGCCCCCCCTATTACATGGGGTTTAAACATAACTGCCGAAATGTGGGTGTACTATATACAGTCGAAAAAGCTATTGGCTTCTCTGCCTGTATACCAAATAGCTTGTTCGACTGTACACCTCTGCCTAACCCACCAGGGAAAATCTTTATATTAGAGCAGGGTTATCATCACTTCAGCCAATACACATCCACTGCTGGACATAGCCCATAGCTAGCCAGCCCCCCCCCCCCCCCCTCTAACGTCGCCTCAACGAAATGTATCCTTGGCTGCTTTGGAATGACAAAAACCTTCTTTTTAGCTCATATTCAACTGTATAGTCTTATCTCTATGTGAAATGCAAAACATCTATACAAATAAATAAAACTGAAGTCTCTGTTTGTAATGTCAAAATAACAGCTTTTTACTAAATGCATATGATAAAAATAATATATTTTTAGATCATATGCAAAACAAAATAGGTTATTTACATCATATGCAAAACAAAATAGGTTATACCTAAGAAAAAAACATTTTTCAAATTTTTCTGTTTGTTTGTTCCGACTAATCTCCGAAATGGTTGGACTGATTTTGTCAGGACTTTCACTGGCGGATAACTGACGTTACAAGGATTTACTTTTATTTTAGAAAAAGAATTAGGGGGTCCACGCGGGCGAAGCCGCGTGTAGCAGCTAGTAAGAAATATGTAGCTGCTGGCAAAACAAGCATTATGAACCGCTTGTTTTGTAGTTGTGTTAAGGCAACAAATTATGTCATTGGATATCAGCCAATATAACACTTATGCCATAAGAACGATCATATTGTGAGGGTCAGGTTTACAGTTCATAAATGCTATATACCTACTGGCCATACACAGTTTCTGTAAGCCTATTTAATTGACATGATCAGCCTATAATGTTCCCACTGCTGGGACACATGCCTCCACTCGGTGGGAGTGGGTCGTGGGCCCAGTGCGAATTGATAGATGTCACATGTCTTCGAATTTTTGGTTCTCGCACACGTTTTCTCACGATGTTTTCGTTCACCGTTTTGAGAGCAGTGGTGTTGAAATAATTTACACAAAGTAAAGCGCCTGGCTGGGTTTGAACCTACGACCTGCAACTCTTAAGTCGTGGCTATTACCACTGGGCCACCACTGGTCTTTAATGTAATCTCTTGCAAAATGTCATCACAGGTGATTTGATTGGATGTTGTTAATTTGGTCAGCCAATCACAGCAGAGTTTGAAAGAGTTAGTAATATTTTGTTTTGATCAGCTAGTCGACAGCACCAGGCTCAAGTCATGACATTATTACTGTATGTTAGCATGATTTTAAAGATTTTGCAGTATTAACAGAAACAATAAATAAAGTCATTGTTGTGAAATGCTATGTTGCGACCTAGAAAACAAACATATTTTACTAGCTAAGCTAAAAATATATACTTATTACAGTTACATAATACTTTCTCTTATTATATTTAAAATATCACTTTACCTACTATTTTTTAGTAGAAAATTGAAGCAAACACCTTGGGTTCTCCCACTATAATAGGGATTTCGAAACTCAATTTTTTGAGGCAAAGACTAACAATTATACATACTTACATAGAAATTAGGCTAGTTGACAGTAAGAAGTCTTATGAATTTTGACATGAATAGAATCTGAGAGAATTGTCAAACATAAGAGTTTCAACTAACTATTTTTTACATAAACACAAATAAATAATTATTTCTCTACCTAGAATATTGTTATTTTTTAAATATTATTTGAACCTTGTTATTTAAAACTACCCAATATCATAATATTCTGATATAATAAAAAAAAATATCGACACTCAACGATCCTCCTTAACAGTAGATAAACCATAATGTTTTAACAATCAAAATAAATAAAAAACCAGTCAATTAAATTGAATTATAAAAATGAAAAATGAGTAAAACTATAAACGTTTTAAAAAAATGTAAATTTCACTGAATTATTCATATTTTGAGGAAAATAAACCACACAGAATCATAATATATGGTTTCTCAAAAACTGTCAACTAGCCTAAATTTTTTGGAATAAATAAGTCACATGAAAAGAAAATTATCCTTAACAATATCCTGTTTGTATGAGCTATGAGTCAGCTTTCATGATGAAAATGACATCATTACACATATGAATACGTAAAAAGTTTACGGACAGTACAGCATTACTTTTAGCAACATTCCATATCAAATATGTTCTACCTCCTTGTTCCAATCATGACTAAGAAGTTTTGAATGACCTCCGTGGTAGTATAACTAATGCAAAAAAAGAACTTTGTTTGTGGAAAATCCTTGTGATACAATAAATAATTCATAAAATGCATACCTTCGGCCTTTGTATGACTGGTTTTCTGAATGGATTAATGACTCTAGCCTCAGAGAACAACTGGTCTTGGTCCCCATCATAGAATCTTTCCATGAGCTTTTCTTTGTCCCATTTGAAATGGTTTAAAAGTATGCGGGTTGTTGTTGCTGGTATCTGAAAAGATATATTGCATGTTTTACTAAATACAGACTGATAAAAGAGGAAATAAGAGTACTATAAATAATACTCTCATTTATGATTAGCCTTATCATACATTTGGGACATGGAAACTACCAAGCATTTTGTTTGTAATCAAAATATTTGACAACAATGTTATTGTTGTATTCTACTCCTACATATTTATACATAAACAGAAAACTGTATTAGCATCAGATAATTATCAAAGCAGACATCATTGTTATGACTCATTCCTCCTACTTTAAGAAAACCTTTGTTACCTTATTTTCATACATTCACTGTTACAATTCCCATAACTCACATTTTTATTTATTACTTTGAACATGCAATATTGCATTGTAGATATGGCAACATAAATAACAAGGTAAAAATAATTTTTAGCTACACTTTATATGGAAATTAGGTTTGTGGAACAACAGTATTTTACCCAAGCAGAGAGCATTACCCAACTTTGTTGGTAGCCTTAACAAGGTAACACATATCGTTTCACCATATCGAACACAAATAAAATGGAATGCACACAAAAGAACCTATAGAAGTACGACAGTGTACGAGTAACCTCATTCGATTAGTCCATTGTTTACCACTAACATACTGACCTCGACAACAGTGTTCACTTCCTTGATGCAGTCAACCATATGCTGAACGATTTCCTCCGTAGATAACACCTCATATCGATATTCCTCAAGCTCCGTTTGTCGTTCCCGTGTACTGTGTGTCTCAACGTCCATTGCAAAGTCGACATCGTCTCCGCTAGACTCATTCCCAGAATCCACATCATCCTTTGTGTCATCTTCGGAGTCCATCGCCGAAACTTTGACTAAATATGTATACTAGATAATAAGGGTGCAGCCAGAGTACGTCTAATGATGAAATAATTACACCTAAGATTTAGGAAAGGTCAACAATGAAGAAAATAGTTCACCCGCGGGCTGCCAAAACCTCTGACGTATGGATAGGCTAGGGTTACCAAGTTCAAAATTTAAAAATCCCATAATTAGATCAATCATCAAACGACATCCAAACGGAAACCGTTTATTACATTTAAGTAAAGAAAACCTTAATAATTATTTTTACACAAGATTCAACGAAATTTATACATTTTCAATCAACATAAAAATTAATCATTTTAATATTTTACCTGTACATCAAAATTAATTAGAGAGCGTAAAACTTGAAAGACCATGCTCCAAACACGGTAGTCTTATTCCTCACAGAAGTCACAGACTACAATTATTTAGAGGGTACTTAACACAGACTAAATAGTGTACTTGCTTATAAATACACAATGGCTTGCATTGGTCGAATTAGTAAATGGACACTGTCTAGCAGTACATACACAGAGCACTATAAAATGGGATGAATACGAATCTAATTTTAATTTATAGGTACTCTCTAAATAGGGAAGTGGGGGTGAGATGGGTCGGGTCGGGACGACACTTTCAAGGAGATTTAACATAGTTTGTTGGGACCAACCTTGAAATCGCAAAAAAAAACAGTTGCTTGCTGCTGTTCCCTACATTTATGTTTGCATGCTGTAGGGTACGGCAGATTTTTCGCTATTTCAGTGTTTGTCCCATAGTGAAAGTTGTTTATAATGATGAATACAATGAGATGACGTGTATGAAAAGATAAACCTTACACACATATAGATGCTTCTAAGTTACTGTGCTATATCATTAGTTGATAATTTTCTGTTACAACCGCAAAATGAACTTGGTTTTCATAGTTTTTTTTTTTCAATAAATATTGTAAAACTAATTCAAGTAACTTGGCTTGACTTGGCGTTTGCTGGACTTCCACCCGTGGTCACAGTTCTAACCCATTTGGCTTTTTTTTTTTGAGGGTGAGAAATCATCCAATGACTTCTCCCGCTCTGGGTGGAGCGGAAGGGCGTGTCAGACTTTTACTGACTAAAACCCACCCGTGTTCCTTCAGTTGCCTGTTGCCAAGGTCCCGGTATCCCTTTCGGACTAACCCGCAACCCTGGCAGGATTTGGTTCGGGTGCCGTGCTTAATTATTCCGAGTCCGACCAACTTGTTGAGGTCAAGGTCGGGGCCAAGTTGTCGGAGTCGAGTTGTTCTTAGGTTGAATTGTCACGGGGTCGTTGACTCAGGTTGTCGTGAATTAGTGATACCTACTGTTGGACTTATAATTAAAAAGATTATAATGTTTCTAACTTAGATTATAAAATGTCGTTTCTAAGTTACTTTGCTATTTAAATAGCAAAGTCAACCATTTTGAGCGACTAGCAAGACTGTGCAAAAATATTTATACCAACTAACAGGTTTTCTTTGTTGTGCATGATTTACCATTACCTACCATAACTAGAAAGAAACTTGATTAATTAATGTAAATAAATTAATTACGTAGGTACAGACCCCCACAATCTCATGCAATGACTCAATGCTCTCATGTCAAAGTTATTTTTGTATATAAAATGGATTATATTATTATAACCACTACTATAGGTCTTTTTTAAGAAAAAGAGTTCATTTTTATAAAAAATATTTTTTATTCTAGAATATTAAGTTTAGTGTAGTATTATAGGTACTTAACTAATTCAACAAATTTTACAAAATTATAATAATAATTGAGGAGCAATAATATCATATACCTAACACAATGCCTTTTTTACTTTTCTTTACTTTAAAATCATTAAAATCAGGAATAAATCAATCAACATTTATGCTACTCCAAGTTAGAGAGTTAATTTCTTCCCTAACAACAATAATAGTGGTATTGCTTTTGTAACTTGGTCCAACAGATCACAACATTCTTCCCCAAAAAATTTGCTTTTTTATTTATTTATTTACCAATACTATATTTATTTATTATATATATACCAATACTATATTTATGTACAAATACAAACAAATAATTATGTTATTAAATTATCTAATTCATTCTGAATTGATTCAAATTGAAGAAATATTGAATACAGCTCGGGATGAGTCAATTCTATTTCAGTTTCATTCCTTTCTCTTTTAAGTGATAAGTATGCTTTGGGGATCTTGCACTTTTTTCGATAGTCTGAACTTAACTCAGCATTTAACTTCCATGAGAAATTTAAAGAACCATTTGTTTGATTAGTTGTAGAACCAAGTTCATCAAGAGTGGATCTTGTTTCAGCTGACCAAACTTTAACTATAGAATCAGCTTTTTCATTATTCAATCCAATGGTTTTGAGATCGTTTTTTAAATCGATGGGCATAAAAATATACTTTAACATTCTTTTAAATATGTATTGTAGTGTTTTGATACTCATAATTAAGTTTTCTTGTTCAATGCCAAATATTTTTTCCAGCTTCAGTCTTTCATCGTCTGTAAATATTTCTGTGCTCTGTAGTTTTAGTTTCGCTACAATACGGCGAAGGAAATGTTCAAATCTCGTTTCATCGAGCTGATTGATAATACCAATACCCTTGCTCAAACTGCAACAGAAATCCAAATACAACTTTTAGGTAATTGCAAAAATTAAACACAAAAATACTGTCATACATCTGTATCACCTTGGCGATATTTTCATCCAGTGGCAATCCATTATAGCTAACTGAAATTAAATAATAAAAACCCAAAACCAAGCGTAAGTAATGTTTAGAAAATCTGAACAGAATAACAGAAATGAAAAATTGCATCTCCCAACCCAAATAATTTGTTGTTTTGTTTGACGTCTGTCTTTTTTTTGTCACATCACATGTGACATGATACATTTACGTCACTGTCAAGTTTAGCGTCCGTCCGGGTATTTTTATTGTATGGCAATTATTGGCGATGTTCCTGGTACTCGGAAATAGGCATGGTAATAAATTCATAAAATTCTCTCAATAAAAATATAATACATGTAATCAGAAGGTGGCCAGAAATCGCACAAAATAGAGAGCTTTGGAAGGAAAAAGGGGAGGCCTTTGCCCAGCAGTGGGACACACAATAGGCTATAAAAAAATAAAAATCTGAGGGTGAACAAGTGTGGTTAAAATGGCTACAAGTTACAAAGATTTAGGACAGACAGACATACGGCGTAGGCTTAGTAATAGTGTCCCGTTGGCACCCTTAGGGTTCGGAACCTACTAAACCTTTATTTATCAAGATGATGAAATGTTGCGAAATTTTTAAAGTTGATGCAATTCGTTGTAAACTTGGCAGTTGTTGCCAGCTCATTCATGTTGACGATATTGTCCTTGCGTTCGTGTGCGTACGTACAAATTAGTGTAAAAAAATGACGTTTCTTTTTCTTTTATCTGTGTGTGTGGAATTTGTATGATGGCGTGGTAAAATTGAAAAGGTTATAAAAATTACCATGGCCCTAAAAGTGAACAGAGTACCTGAGAATATCGACTTCCCTAAAGAAGAGGAGAAAATTTTAAGGTTTTGGAAAGAAATCGATGCATTTCAAAGTTGTTTGAAACAGTCAAAAAATAAACCCAGGTAAGGTTCGCTTTTTTACAAAAAGATAAATTTCGTCTGATAAAAGTTGATTTTTTAATGTTCTATAGTATTTTATCACAAGTGTGTTATTTATTAAATCATGGATAATGGACTGTGGATGTTCCAATTGAACCAACAAGTACATACCACCCTCCATAAGGTGACCACAGTTCCATGCGTATGTCCGCAACGGTTTTCTTGTACGTTAGTTAAGTTAGAGAGTACACCTAGCACAGTTATTGAGGTCACAATTAAATGTAGGTAATGCAGGCGTATGCAGGCATCTAAGAATAATTTTGGTGCATAATAATAATAATAATGCAGGAGAGGTCACAAATTATTGCTTGATAAATCTGTCATTTACATGATTTAGCCATAGGAAAGACCAATTGATTGTATTAGCCTTATAAATCCTTTGCAACCAATCTTTTTGGCTGTCTTCACTGCAAAAGTGAAAAAAAATCAGTGAAATGTACCTACCTACTTTTTATTAATTTGTTAATCTAGGACATACTTACCTACTCAATGTGTGTGCCAACTTTCATTCAAATAAAAAAAATCTAAACTTCACATATTTTATTGACATTAGTGGCTAGATTTGGGTAAAAATAATATCAATCTAAAATTTAAATAAAAGTGATTTTAATGAATAAAATAAAATAATCGAATTAATCATTTTAAAACCCAAACTTACAAGTGCCAGATGGCCCTGTCAGTTGTCTGATTTAACACATGGCTACATTATATGGAAATCCTGTACAATGTAAGATCAGCATAACTTTACTGGAAATGTATAGCTTGATATGTAGCCGTATATACAGATGTATTATAGTAAGTCACAAAGGTGGATCGGTTGGTTTTAATTGTGTGTGTTAGATACACGTTGTTTCTGTGTGTGTAATCGCGCAGTATTGTCCTGCATTCAGCTGCATTCTCACACACTGCACAAGCATTTACATTAAATTGAGTTATACATCTTTGCTAGATTTTTTTTTATTAATATCATTACTATTTAGTCAAGATTTTAAATGAAACTCATTTAATTCCCTGAAGCAATAACCATAAGGGTTTCAGTACTGAGTTCTTTTAATATATTCATCTTTAAAATTAAAGTGCGAAACTTTGAAAAACATTGGGAAACTTTGGCTGGAGAGAATTCATACATTCTTGTTTAATTCACAGGTATTCTTTTTATGATGGGCCCCCTTTTGCGACTGGACTTCCCCATTATGGCCATATCCTTGCTGGAACTATCAAGGATGTTGTCACCAGATATGCACATCAACAGGTATCATACCATTAATAATATACGCCACTTATTAAAATGTGCTTAGTAAAACTGGCAAACATCTCCTCGCTTCTCTGGAATAGTGTTGTAACAAAAAAAATGTAAATTGTACAGGAAAGCCTTTCGCAGATTACTCTGAAGAGATTTTGTATAATCTACCTATATACCTACCTTGTATAACCTACCTACCTAATATAGCTAAAATGGAATTAGTAGGTAATACTAATAATATTATATTTATATATAATATAATTTATATTATACCCTTCACTTACACACACACTTTTGTCTTTGTTTCACATGTTTGTCTAAATTATATTCATTTAAAAATTAATGAAAAACTGGAACCCTTTCGACTTGTGAAACTATTTATAAAAATAAACAAATATATGTGTGCTTGTAATCCAAAATGTGACACTATTCACCAAAAATAATCTAGTAAAATAATATATATTTCGACTTGGTACGGTATTCACGAATGAATCGCACATGTTACAACAGGCAAAAACTGATTTCGAGCAATGGAATAGCGGCACAACCGCGCCAAGTTGGGATTTTTTGGAACTAGGTCTTAATGCGCTATTCACGAGAAAGTTTACGAAATTACGTGCTGGTTGTATGAATAAAACTAATTTTAAAGATTTTTTTGTCATAACACTATTCCTGAGAAGCGACGATCTGTGGTTTGAGGTCATCTATTGCTGAAGAACTTACTGCTAAGAAAAATATCTTTAATATAAGATAACATTGTTAAATTGTACTTATAGGGGTATCACGTAGAAAGACGATTTGGTTGGGATTGTCATGGACTGCCCGTAGAGTTTGAAATTGATAAAGCTTTGGGCATCAAAGGGCCGGAAGATGTTGCGAAAATGGGCATTGACAAATACAATGCAGAATGTCGCTCAATTGTTATGAAGTATGCTGGTGATTGGGAGATGATCATCACGCGAATGGGTCGCTGGATTGGTACGTTTTGTTACACAAAAAAAAATTACTTTGCCTTTATTTTGAGTCTACTATATGTATAGTTGGTAAATCTCGTTTGTTTATTTCAGATTTCAAGAATGATTATAAAACCCTTTACCCTTGGTTTATGGAGTCTATTTGGTGGGTATTCAAAGAGCTGTACAACAAAGGCTTGGTGTATCAAGGTGTGAAAGTAATGCCTTACTCCACAGCCTGCTCCACCCCTCTGTCCAATTTTGAGTCTGGACAGAACTACAAGGATGTTGTAGACCCTGCAGTTGTAGTGTCATTCCCTACAGCTGAAGGGTTCTCATTGCTCGCTTGGACGACCACTCCATGGACACTTCCCAGCAACTTGGCACTGTGTTTCAATCCAAAACTAATTTATTTAAAAGTAAAAGAAAGGAGCACTGGTAATTGTTATGTACTCCAAGAAACAAGATTCTCTGCTGTTTTCAAAAATGTTGAAGACTTTGATGTTCTTGAGAAGTTTGCGGGAGAGAAACTTAGAGGAATAAAGTATACGCCTATTTTTGATTACTTTGTAAACCAATGTCCTAACGCGTTTCAAGTGCTGGTTGATAGTTACGTAACGGATGACTCCGGTACTGGCATTGTACATCAAGCACCATACTTTGGTGAAGACGATTTTAGGGTTTGTCTAGCAGCAGGCATCATTACTCGGGATCAGGATATTATATGTCCTGTCGATCCCAGTGGTAGGTTCATGGAGCCAGTCAAAGATTTCTTGGGACAGCATGTCAAGGATGCCGATAAAAATATTATTGCAAATTTGAAGGCTCGCAACAGACTTATCCAATTAGGTCAAGTTAAGCATAGCTACCCATTTTGTTGGCGTTCGGAAACTCCACTCATCTACAAGGCGGTGCCTTCCTGGTTTGTTCGGGTCGAAAATATGAGTCAAGAACTTTTGAAATCTTGTGAAGCAACCTATTGGGTACCTGAATATGTGAAAGAGAAAAGATTTAAAAATTGGCTCAAAGAAGCTCGAGATTGGGCCATTAGTCGTAATAGGTACTGGGGTACACCGATCCCTTTATGGATTTCGAGCGACAGACAAGAGGTAGTTTGTGTTGGTAGCATTGCGGAGTTAGAAGCTTTGACTGGTCAGGAAATAAAAGATTTGCATAGGGAAAGCATTGATCACTTGGAGATCCCATCATCACGGCCTGGGCAACCGCCACTAAAAAGGGTGTCTGAAGTCTTTGATTGTTGGTTTGAGTCAGGCTCTATGCCTTACGCGCAATGCCATTACCCATTCGAAAACAAAAAGGAGTTCGATGATATATTCCCAGCTAATTTCATTGCCGAGGGTATCGACCAAACAAGAGGCTGGTTTTATACTCTCATTGTATTATCCACAGCACTATTCAAAAAACCACCGTTTAAGAACTTGATTGCGAATGGTTTAGTTTTAGCTTCTGATGGTCAAAAAATGTCAAAGAGAAAGAAGAACTATCCTGATCCTCTAGAAGTAGTTAAGAAGTACGGTGCTGATGCTTTACGTCTTTATCTCGTCAATTCTCCAGTGGTAAAAGCAGAGAATCTTCGATTTAAAGAAGAAGGTGTCAGAGACATAATCAAAGACGTATTTCTTCCGTGGTACAATGCTTTTAGATTCCTAATGCAAAATGTTGAAAGAATCGTCCAAGAGGATAAAATCGACTATAGGTTTAACGAAAAGGCAGTAAGAGAAAACGTTATGGATAAATGGATTACATCGTTTACGCAATCTCTGATTCAATTTGTGAAAAAAGAGATGGCGGCGTATAGATTGTATACTGTTGTACCGAGATTGACCAAGTTTATTGATCATCTGACCAACTGGTATTTAAGAATGAACAGGAAACGGTTGAAGGGAGAGAGTGGTGTTAAGGACTGTCAGGTCGCTTTAGATACTTTATTTGGTGTTTTATCCGATATGGTACGAGTGATGGCACCCTTCACCCCTTTCCTTACAGAACTGATGTACAAGACGCTTCGACAACTTTTACCGGGTGATTCACTCGAGAGTGTTCACTTCAACATGATATCAGATCCCAAGATAGACTTAGTAGACAACGATATAGAAAGGGCTGTACAAAGAATGCAGGTTGTTATCGAATTGGGAAGAGTCGTTAGAGACAGGAAAACAGTACCGATCAAATATCCTTTGCCAGAAATGATTGTCATTCACCGTGACCCTATTTATTTGGACGATGTGAAATCCTTGGAGCGGTATGTCTTAGAAGAATTGAATATTAAGAAATTGCACTTAACAAGTGACAAAGAAAAGTATGGCATTACACTGAGAGCAGAGCCAGATCATAAAATGCTTGGGACAAGATTGAAAGGCGATTTTAAGGCTGTCACTCAAGGTTTGAAGGCCCTTAACAACCAGCAGTGCGAAAAACTTATTGCCGATGGATTTATTGAATTAGTTGGACATCGCATTGATGTCTCTGAAGTGAGAATGATATTCCAGGCGCAAGGCAATGACCAATACGAAGCGCATAGTGATAATGACGTGCTAATTCTTCTCAATGTTACACCTGATCAGGATATGCTTGACGAAGGATTTTCGAGAGAGGTCATAAATAGAGTTCAAAAGTTACGAAAGAAAGCCCACTTAGTACCGACAGATGATGTCAACATTTACTTCTCTGTTAACAAGTCTAGCGATATTGTGCGTATCATAAACTTGCATCGTGAGTTCATTGAGAGTACAGTGAAAGGGCCTGTGATTCCTATTGAAGAGATCAAGCCATCTATGCCTGTAGTTATTGAAGAGACGCAAGAACTTAAAGGTTCTTTGCTAAAGTTAGTTATAACTTGGAGGAAGGAGGTAGAACTGCCCGCGAACCCTTGGGCGAATATTGTTCTACAAGATCTAACGCCTCGGTTTGGTGTTTCGAGTAAGCAAGGTAGTCTTATACTTAAGGATAAAATTAATAAGTTTATAACTTTAGAGAACCTTTACCATGAGGTTACTGTTCTCTTTGGTCTGTATGGTATGAAGTTTACATTATGGTGTAATGGGGTTGAGGTAAAAGACACTACAAATTTAAATTCTAAAACGTTGATCGCTTCTCCGAATAAACCTAAAGATTGCGAATCTAAAACCAGCCCGTTCTGCAAATTTATTAATATCGCGAATGGCATAAAGTCAGCTACATTGTTCTTAGAAAATCCGATAGGAAAACGCACTTTAAATCAGGATGATGCATTAAAGTTCGTCACCGATTACTTGGGAATTAAAGCAAGTGATGTCGACAAGAAACTATTTAAATAATTGTTTATATTCAGAAGACAGTATAAGTCCAACATCGTATATTATTTATTATTAATAACTAATACCTCAAAGCATTCATGAATAAAACATTAACATTATAATGTTGCCCATGCTAAAATAATCATTATAAACAATGCAGTATAGTATTTAGTATTGTACTATACTACAATGTGATTCTGGTAGGAACATCGTAGGCGTTATTCGCGTGCTGTGCATGTTTTCATGTGTTCGCGTTGCTTATATATTATATATGTATCTATATATTCTTATAATTTATGAGGCTGTCAGAGCAACCTGACTTACCCACATTTCACTTTGTGGGCCTTTTAGAATAATTAGTTACTTTTTCAATAAAATGTTGAATAATCTAAATACAAAACCGCGACATCCATCATTGGACGACTTCTGGTTGGTATGATAATATTGAGCTGTGCTACGTGTGGCCCAAGGGTAAGACAGTTTTCAAATAAGTGTAAGTAGATTGCACACAGTCACAAGTTTACCATAAAGCACTCAAATGGGTGTGGGATAAGTGGCTTATATGCTAACGGCATCTTCATAATATAGCATTTTAACATCGATTCCCCTCACTTGTCTTGTTTTAATAAATTATTGTTGAACCCCCGTTCTTCTTTCATTGTGCGTCCTACGATGATCTATAATATTTTAGAAATCAATAATCACCCACTTATGTATTCTAGTATAAATTGCGTAGAATTTGGCGCCGAAATAAAACAATAAGTATGAGTTAAACTTTATTTTAAATGTTTCCTTCATAAATAAAACAAAATAAGCATTGAACATTGTTCATTCAACTATTATATCGTAACAGGTGCAGTGAATTACAACTCATTTAAAATGTATGTGTACCTAAGTACAACAAAATTAAACTATAGGTACGTATGTTATGCGAAGCGATATGAAGCAATCCTTGTAGGTTTGCGCGTTTTACAAGTACTCGTGTTTGATTTGATGCGATGTGATCAACATTATACCAAATAGATTCAATTTACAGTACATATCACAGGATATAAACGTACGACACGTAATGTGTTAGCTAGAGGAAACAAACTGGGAATAGCCACCGGCTACATATACAGATGTTCATTATGTAATCTTACAGACATTGATTAGAGTCTATTAGACAATAATTGACTTATTAACAGGTGTTATAGAGTTATAACCGGTGATCGCACGAATCTTATTAGAACTATTCTATATATTTCTTTGCATCCCATGTGTATTGTGCGAATTTCATTCATAAAGCCTAAATTTGGTAACTTACTATATTGAATTTCATATGTTATGTAGCAGCTATACAATTATGTTCGATAGTATTCTATCTTAACTTTGGTGTTCAGTCATTAACCTAAACAATATTACAAATAGTTAACCAAAGAAAAACAACGAAACCAATGTCTTTTATTTCACTCAGAATAGGGTTCCATTTAAACGAACATGTTATATTTAGTCAACGGATTTAATAATATGACTAACATCAATATTATGAATTATTTGCTATTATGTAGTGAATATTACTAACGTGTTAGTACATGGGATAGTGTAAGTAATGTTGCTAGATCTCACTAATTCAACAATAAATAAATTTGAAAATATACATACATAAAATAATATTTAAGATTACAATAGTTTTTTGTTAATATATTGGAAAATTGCTATATTTTGTTTAGTATATCACTGTATATATCACAAGCGCAGTTTAGATATAGAACACATTGCAGGCTATACAGATTCTAAAACAATTTTGTTACCCTCACCACAAACGTAATAATACTGTTAAAATAAAGCACAGGAAAATACACAAAATATTTGATATTTATAATTTTATTGCTTCGTTTAGAAATGCTTTCATGGAACAAAATATTGCTTTAAAAATAACATGAACATAATTATAATCTCGAATACATCACATATAGAATACATAGATAACAATTATATAATACTTACTACTAGAAACATGAGGTGCCATATTAGGGGATTAAGTATAATAAGGTTATATGAAATACAATGCAGACCGATTGCCACTGTGTACGAGCCACGCGATTATATAGTTATAAACATGTTACAGTAAGCTATCGACGATTTATATAGAGATAGATTCGATAAATACCTGTGTATTTCATAAATAATATTTTATTATGCGTCAACAAGTTATATGCACTCATATCATAAGCTAAATCGTTTAAAAGAGCTAAACTGTTATCTAGTAAAGGCGTCGACGTCATCAGTAGTCGGAATCATAAGTTAGCATCGAGTTAGTTATTGCACTTTACACTAAAAATACACCACATCATACAATAATGTTACACTAACGTACTCCCTACCGTCGCGCGCTGTGTATGCGGCGCGACTTAGGCCACTGCCGCGGCTCCAGCCGGTCGACTGATAGCGAGTGCTAATAAATAAGTAATATATTTATCTAGGACATGTTTTATTAAGTTAAAAATAGCGAATATTTCACACTAGAAATAACTAAAGATTCATTAACATTTTAAATACATTATAAGATACAACATCGCCTACTCAGTGACTAGTCTAACGGCGTATAATGATCATCATACTCGTAACATTTGAATAGCAATAACGATAAATAGGTACATCACAAGGGGGCGTAACAGACGCGGCGCGCCGGACCAGATTATGCTATACTGCGTCTCGCCTGCCTATAACAAAGATACATTAGATCATGTCACTGCACAACAAAACGTTTCCCGATATACAGAGTGTAAAACGACCCATCACATTGCCGCTACGTACGCATTCAGTAAATAAAAATAAGTTACATCGCTGCAAAGGGCAACAATTATTGCTGGGAAACGACTTTTATTTTTGGTGAGAAAAATCGCTGTTTTTAAATTTACCGTAACCGCAAGGTAAGAACCTTGCGGTTACGGTAAATTTACTTTCCGTAAACGTTACTTTCCGTACGGTAAATTTAATTTACCTTCCTAGGTATGATCCAGTACAAAAAAAGGGAGTATAAGTGAATCTCGGCTTCGTTAAGCGTCTTTTTACATCCGCTATGTCCGTGTTCAAGTAGTACTTACATACCGTGTATTGACGTCACTTGCGTTAATACTGCGGCTGATGAGGCAGCGGCGAGTCTCGCTCCGGCAACTTCCGTACTTTCATCGTACCGTCCGCGCCGCACGAGAACAGGCGGCCGGCGTTGTCTGCAGAAAAACATTACAGTAGTCACGTGACTTTGACAAGTATCTAGGGCTGCCTTATTAGGAACTCATCATTTAAAAAAGGCTTCGAAAATGTTGTCTATAAGGTAATTAATTTAGAACTAACATTTATTATACTAGCCGAATTTAGGATTAACTATTTTTTGAAAATTCAGTAATTATAGTAATAGATTGCATAAAGCTATCAAAGGGAACCTTAAAAACCGGGGCTAACTTTTATACCTACGAAGATATTGCGATGTGAAAAAATTGTTAATACTGAAGTAGCCATACATACCGATATGTATTTGCGTGACACCCTGGCCAATGTGCTTGAAGAAAGAACTCCTGGCGTGCTCCCCTGCGAACGTGTACAGCAACTGATGCGTCGTCAACGAGAACACCTGGAAAATTAAGGGAGGTAAGTTTTGATTTCATTATACAACATATCACACATAAAATAGCAGACTTTCCCCTCCAGCGTAATTGATAAAAGTTGCAAATTTTTTTTGGGAGAGTTTATTTTATCGGTTCACCATGAAAGCTTACTAGTCAAGTCTCGTAACATAGGTACAGACCGTTCACTATAACTTGTCCCTTGCCGTCATGTTGGTTGCTTGTCAGTTGTCATGCATAGTTTCAATACCGATAGAGTTCAAAATAGCGGTTGACAGAAAGTGCTAATCGCGTCACGGGTCAAGCTATAATGAACACACTGTTGTTGGAAAATATATTAAGATCTACAGACGGAACATAACCCTCCTTTTTGCTACGCCCTAGTCGGGTAAAAAGAAAGCCAGCAGCATCAGTTGCATTTCACTAACGTGCTTGAATCATTCCAATTTATCCTACGACATTGTATGATACAAGTTTTCCAAGGACCTTTTGGCGCTTGAATGACATTGGCAGGTCCCCCTGCCCGTTGTTGGGTAAACATTTGTGAAATATGGCGGCTCTAGTTCCGATTATTACCACGCGCCAAAAGATACTTGTACAGAGGCTATAGACAAAATCCCTTTTCTGTAAGCGTTAACGCCAACGGAAAGATCAAATTGTATGGAGTTGACATTAGCTTTAGAGATGTCACGTGACTGCTGCTGTCAACTCCATACAATTTGATCTTTCCGTTGGTGTGAACGCTTACAGAAAAGGGATTTTGTCTAGGCCCCCAGGTTGTAAAAGTCACACGACGCGTGGCATTCTATACCTTGAATGTCAATATAAGTCTGAAATCGCCACCCCGTCTTGAGCAGGCGTGGTGATCAATGATCGTACCTCTCTGTGAGGAGGCCTTTGCTCTGCAGTGGGCAAGTAACAGGCTAGTATTATTATACCTTGATATCTCCATCAGCGGCTCCAATAGCATAGTAGTCTTCTCTGGGCGACAGCGCGACGCACTTGATGGGCGCATGGTGCGCGTGCAGACGATGCCTGACTGCCCGCGAGCGCAAGTCCCATACGAGCACGTCTCCGCGTCGTCCGCACGATACTAGGGCGCCTAGCGACCCTGCCCATACTACACACGCTGCGCCGCCCTCGTGGCATGTCCAGGCTGCAGAGAGAATGCAATAAATCATTAAATAAAAAAAGAAGAAAAGAGTGAAGTTTTTAAGAAATAAATAGTAATTATATACAGCCATATTACAAGAATCGGTATACATAAGAATGCATTGCCCCCACCATATTGTTACTTCGAAAAGTGAACTAAGTATGAGCCCTAGAAATGGCCAGTCCTGTTCTTTAGCCAATTTTATTTTTGTATTTTAAGTATAAGTGAAGTCTCGAAAAAAAAAAACCGTAATTCAAAGACATGAAGTTGGTTAAATTAAAAAATCATACTCACAAACCACTAAAGCTTTCTTGGTGGGCATCAATGTGTCCCATATGGCAACGTTTTTACTCTCAGAGCTATGTCCAGCTGAAATAATTGCGTACAAAAATTATTACACATCGGTTCGTATTTATTCCATCAATAACATAAAATAAAGGAAATATTTTACCTGTTGCAACTAAACTGCAAGAACCGAGGAAAACGAAATCGCTAATTCCTTTGCTATGACATTGATGTGTCTGTAAAATAAAGAAAATATACAGGACCCAGCAATCTGCAGGTTGAGCCATAAAAACACGTACGAAATAACAAAGATTTTTGTAGGTTCTTCATATTAGTTATTAATGTAAATTTAATTTGTATGCCCTAAACAGGCAAAATATGCACTACATAAAACATCAACTTTTACAACACACCTATATTTTCTGCAAATGGTGATTCTTGAACCCAAAGGAAACACGCCCCATTAAAATCTGAAGACAACTTCCAATTCGGGCCAAATGCCTAACAATATATCAATTACTAACAATAATAATAACCGACTTACAAAGAATGGCCTGGGCGATGCATGCGGGTGTCCCGCCTGGTGCGGCGCCGGATGCAGCTGCCACATCGCCAGATTGCCGTCAGCATCCGACGCGGCAAACTTGTTGCCGTAGTCTGAGAACCTCACGCGCGTGACCTTCGCGAACGCTCCGGGAGCGCGCGGGGACCATACGCAGGAGGGGTGACCCCATTCCCACAGTTGGACTGAACCGTCCGCGCCACCCGTGAGGTCTGAAAAATGATTGGTGTCATGTTAGAGTCCGAAAAGTTCTCCATGGTCAGGATGAGTTTCTGGATGGGTAGTATAGATTATTAGGCGGTGTCTATGCTACAAAATGGTCAGACAATATGGTAATCATCTCCTATTATGGCGTCAAATTAGTTGTTGGTTGCGGGGAATGGTAAACTCTAGGCTTTATCCCCGGCAAAGATCCTACATTATAATACGACAAAGTGTGTTTGTGAGCTGAAATGGAACTGAAATAATATATTTTAAATACAGCATCCACTTACACAATGGTTGTGAGGGATGCGCTGCCATCCTTTTGATGTTGTCGATTTTGTGTTTCAGCACCTAAATAGAACATTATAGTTACAAAAAATATTAATAAACGCCGACATAATATTCAATGACGGACACTAAAATCATCTCCAACAATTAGATCGGTTAGTAACGTAGACATCATCATGCATCACATTATTAATAAAACGAATGTGCAATATACAACGCAACATACATTAGCAAAAAGAGACAGTGGAAACTTAACAAAATAATTCAGAAACACTGGTCAGAAACATCTACTAAACGGACCTCTACAACGAAAAAAAAACGGTGGCCTGAACGTAAAAACCGCTGCTCTTGAGAACTGCTGAAAAATGAGGACTGATGAGAAAACAAACTGGCACATCTATGTAAACAGCCTAGTGAATTATACAGAGAATGAGAAACCAAAAATAAATCAAAAGAATCATGGGAGAAGAACAAAAAATAATCCAACAAAAAAATGTACATCGAGCTAGAAATAAATCTTGGGGAGTGCGACCGCTGGCTAGGGATGTGACGTAACGAAGGTTGCGGAGGAGTGGCTAGGGTTGTCACTGACCGGTTTCATGAGAAGCTTCGAACGATGCAGCACCAGTCGACAGTATTTCGGGTCGTGGCAACCCGGGAACTGTAGACCCTTCACCTGCGATCAACACTCTGTTATACCGAACATACACTCATACATACACTTTTAAAAGACAAGAGGGCCAGTTCCTATTAACTACGAAGATTTGAGTTACTGAAATTAAAACAAACCTTTCAATACAAATATGGCGTTGAATCCATAACCGGTTATACACGGCTACACTTTTTTTCCTGGATATGTGTAGACTTAAAAACTAATTTTGTTTCCCTAAACTGTAATTTTACTATAAAAAATATAGTTGATAATCGCACAATAAAATCTCTGGTTCTCCTTTGAGTATAGTTTCGGAGAATAGGTGTTGGTAAAGAGATTAGAAAGGAAAGCGCGGGCGAAGCGCGAGGCGACACGAGACAAAGTAACAAGTACAGACACGCACACAATAACCACACCAAGTTAATATTTGACCCAGCATCTTTTTAGACTACTGGATGAATCAATATTCTTTTACGACTTCTATTTTGATAAACTTGAATAAAATATAGGTGCATACATTTTTTTAAAAGCTAAAAAATCTAACAGTATGTTGTTACCTGAGTGCCCAGGGCCCTGAGGAGTGTGCAATTATTTGCATCAAAATCGGACGAATGGGCCTAAAAGCCGGGGTTCAAATAAACACCCCGGTTTTGGAAATGACATGTCAATTCATGAACTTTGGATTACAATAAAATTATTATTTATATACGAGTCATTTGATTTGATTATTTTATCTTTTAAAAGATGGCATTTCTTTCAGTAACTATGAAGCAGAAGAATTTATCGTTTTCATCAAAATAATGCAAGGACCCCCAAATGAAAGGGATAAGGCTAGGCAAAGAGTGAGAGAGAGACCAAAATAATGCTAGGAACTTTTCTGTAATACAGCTTTTTTTTTTGCTTCAGCATTGATTCACCCAGTAAGTCTGTTTAGTGCATTAGTTATTACGTGCACGTACTGTAACGATATACGCCTCTAGGCCGGTCGGTACGCTGCTCGACCGCCGCTCCTGTTAGGGTGTTATATTTACAGTTTCTTGTTAGTTCATACTTCTATGTTAAGTATTGGAAGGATATTTAATAAGGTAAAATAAGCTAACATATTAGGTAGGTAGTTAATATTAGTGGGAAGTTCTACAATAGGTCACCAAGATTATAAACACAGTAATAATTTGGACGGTATGGAAACTAGGCCTATTTGTGAAATAATTACCTACCCTCCATTTTTAAAAAGATC
This sequence comes from Lithophane socia, assembly GCA_947522985.1. NCBI lineage: Eukaryota > Metazoa > Arthropoda > Insecta > Lepidoptera > Noctuidae > Lithophane > Lithophane socia. The sequence goes on from OX383267.1 coordinate 9,784,047, forward strand.
GCAGCGACCTCGTATCGTCTCTACACGGCACCCGTAACGAACAGCACCGCGACAATCACTTTGGGGTCTCGTCAATGAACGCGTCTGTGTGACTGTGCCCTTTCGAACGTTTATTATGTAGTTTTTGTACTGTCCAATACTGTCCATATTTATACTGTGTTATAATTATAACCATATTCACCCTTCTGTTGCTGTGAAGTGTGAGAGCTTAAAACTATTATAAGTTAGTTCAGATTAGTTTAAATTAATCTCTTGTCCAAAATCATGCCATGTATGTCGGCGATCCATTAATCATATTCGAGTAACTTGTCATTTTATATTTTAAAATATAAAATGTCAAATTACTCGAACATTTTTGACATTTGTATAGGTGTCATATGGTTGTAAATGACTTCTTCTACATCCCCATAATGGATTTCCGACAGATTACCAATAACCCTGTATTTGCTGTCAGGTACGGTAAATAATGCAAGTTTAACCTTTTCCTCATTTCACTTTAAAAAACCAGTCAAGTCGTCACTTTCTTTAAGGCAAAATTAGTATGTTATTTGTATTAGTGCGTGTTTAATAAACTACGATTTCGTGATATAAGCATGTTATCCATCTATTATCATTTATTGTATGTAGATCATATTCATACATTATATTGGAGATTAAACTGTCATTGATAAAAAAATATATATAGGGCAATAAAAACAAAACAAACGCGTATTATCTCGCTTTTAACCTTGAGTGACACCTTGAGTGACCGTGCAAATAATTTCGCTAAAAAGTTATAAATACTTAGATCAAAAGAATTTGTTGCTACCAATGCAATTTTAAAACTCCATAAAACGCTATATTTTGTTTCTTCTTCTTTGACTAGGAAGTTAATTAACTTCAAAACCCTTATTTATTTACTTATATATACTTTGTTGTACACCTGAAAATATATAGCAAAATATAAATTACCCCTTAACCCTACCTACTACTCCCTTTACCCTTTTATATAATTTAAGCTTCTTGAAATCTACTTGACAATATGCTCCGCATTTTCTGCTACTCCAGGTCAATAATGCTTACTAATATTTAATATTATAAATGCGAAAGTAACTCTGTCTGTCTGTCGCGTTTTCACGCCAAAACTACTGAACCGATTTAAATGAATTTGGTATACAGATAGTCTAAAGCCTGAGAAAAGATATAGGCTACTTTTTATCGGCATACGGCGGAAGCTAGTTGTTTATAAATGATTAAATAATGGGTGTGTACTTACAACGCTGGCACCTCTTCCAGTTTGGCTGGCCATGCCGACGGGCACTTGTGGCGCGTTGGGATTTAATGGCGAGCTGTTCCCTGTGCCTGGCACTGAACCGCTGTTTGGCCTGTGTTAAGAAAATATTGTATAAGAGACGTTGGAGTAAAGAGAGGGGAGAGGGGCTTTTTGTTTTTTTGAGGTTGGGAAATCATCCAATGACTTCTCCCGCTCTGGGCGGAGCGGAAGGGCGTGTCAGACTTCTACTGACTAAAACCCACCCGTGTTCCTTCAGTTGCCTGTTGCCAAGGTCCCGGTATTCCTTTCGGACTAACCCGCAACCTGGTGGCTAAATAATAACAGCCAACTAGATTAATCGAAGGTTAAGCTACGATTGCCGCGATCGGTCCGTGGATGGGTGACCATCCATTACATACCGAGAATCGAGACCCCTCCGTGCTTCAAAATGCACTTTAAGCCGTTGGTCCTGGCTGTCATGATCTTTGACAGTTGTTACGAGTAGTCGGAAGGCCAAAAGTCTGACAACCAGTACTACCAAGTTGTAGCGTGTTACCCAGTAACTGGGTTGTGGAGGTCCGATTAGTCGTTCCATGTAAAATACTGGTATTCAGCTGAATCCGGTTAGACTGGAAGCTGACCCCATTATAGTTGAAAAAGGCTAGGCAGATTAGAACTATTGACGTTGGAGTAAAGAGATATTTATATATACTGTGACAGTAGCTTCCAAGAACAGTGTCAGGTTTTGCGGTGATAAGCTGTTGTGTTCCATGCAACGGGTTCACGCAGACCAACAAGTTCAAGGGATATAGAAATAGAAGCAGTTTTTAGTAAAGCCTCTACTGGGGGTTGAATTTGTTTTGAATCTGCAGCTTGCTAATTGTATGTTGCACTTTGAAGTTGGAACAATATCGACCGTGGGCTCCGCTCCTCCGTTACCAAACCTACTGTTTGACTTTTACTTTTACTTCTACCGCGATGGGCTCTGATGTCGTACAGCTCGCGCCTGCGCGCAGTAGGAGTGACACGTTCATCTCTTTCACACGAGGCAGTTGACTCACTTGTCGTGATGCTGTATGAGCAAGAAGCCGGTGTCCGGTAGCGCGGCGGGGTCGGCCGCGAGCGCCAGCAGGTCCAGCTCACACTCGTCCTCGGCCCACCAGGCGCCTGCGCGCAGTAGCAGTGACACGTCCATCTCCTGGACTTCACGGGCCGTTGCTACGGCTAATAGGCAGCCACCGACCTGTTCGATAGGAATAAAGTAATCTTAATATTTACTTAATATTTTTATCTACACCCATGCTAAAAATCATCTATAAAAGTTTCTGAAACAGTTAGCTTATTGCCAACATTAAAACAAGCAGTGTCATAGTAACCATAATATCATCCAAACGGGTGTTATAATGTTGTACTGAATTTCATAATGCAACTCATTTCAATAAAAGAACATTGTCATTCACGAGCGTTTCACAAACAAAGCACCGTAATTTAAAAACAAAACACATTCGAATTCGAAAAATTCGAATTCACGTCGTACCGCGCCATTTTTGTTCGATATTGGTATTGCAAAGAAACTTTTAGAGAAGATTCATATCATTGGTGTAGATAAAATCTTGTATGCAACTACATAAATAATTAGGTATTGAACTAATTATTTAGACAATAATTAATTAGACTACATAAATAATTAGGTATTGAAACACTCATGTGATACTATATGAGAGTTGCATAAATAACTATTAAGGTTGCTCAAAAAACCTCCTTAACCTTCGTAACAGCCTTACTATCGAGTCTCCCTTTACTTGATTTGATTTCTTACCTTATTGAGACAGAAGGCAGCGATGGAGTCCTGCTCCTTGTGTATGATGCGCACCGGGTTGTGCAGCTCGAGGTCGCGCTCGCGTTGTGTCTGCGGTATGCACCCGCCGCGCCCTTCGGCTGCCATCGTCTCAGCCGTTACTGACTGAGTTCGGCGACGAGAGAAAACGGCTCGGATGAAGAGATCCTATCAGAAACGAAGGTTAAAATAAGACATGATTTTATAATTAAAAACTGTCGCCTTCGCAATCTGTCTCTATTGGTCGCAAGCGCTACTGCTGAGCATGCGGTCCTGGGTTAGATTCCTAAGTCGGGCAAAGTAATATTGGGGTTTTCCTTCTGGATTTTCTCAGAGTCTGGATTTGTGGCCGGTTAATGGCAATAGGCTCGCTTCCTATTACATGGGACTTAAACATAACTGGCGAAATGTGGTCGTACTATAGTTACACCTCTACCCAACCCTTCGGGGAAACAAGGCGGCATGTTATGTTTAAAAACACTAAGGGTGAAAATCCTGAAGCAAAGGTATTACCTGAACCGGTTCTTGTCGTACGAGGAAACTCCACAGTCGTCGTGCGGGCGCGGCACTGAATAGGACGGAGCTGAACGGCGTATTATGCTGCTCTAATAAACATCTGAAACAAAATGTTTTAGATAGCTTGAAAAACAAAAAAAAAAAACAGAACTTCGGCGCGCGGTGACGCGAATCCATAAGTTTACCCCTTATCAAAAATCGCTTAACACGCCTAAAGCAGTTTTCACTTCAAAAAAAGCCTGTCTAGACTTAGCAACGAATAACTTTGCGAAATTAGGCGCAGTTGATCACCAAGAGATGAATAAAATACACATTCATTGGGCGTATGATGCATCTTGCACTCTGAAGAGTCTAAACGGACAGACGAATGATTTTCATATTTAAGGGCTCAGAAACCAAAAAGAGTCATTACTTAGTCGGCAGAAGATATACAACATTTTCAACATTTACGCTCATGTGTTCCCACATTTTTCAATTCCCGTATTTTTATTTTAAGAATGTTAGCATTCTAATCTCAGAAATACCTCTAATTTTCATAAATTTTAGGTTCCGTTCCCAAAGGATGCCAAACGGAACCCTATTTCATAGCCTCCGCTGTCCGTCCATCCGTCTTTAGTTGAAATTTTCTATTGCCGATAAAACAACAAATAATAAAAACATTACCCTCCTTCTGGGGCAGTCGGGTAAAAATAAAATAAGTCTGTCTCGCACTGTGTTTAATCGTAATAGACTTATGTAAATTTTCACATACCTGTATTTATTAATAGGTGGTCCAGTGGGTAGTTGTTCAGGGAAGCAGCCCGGGATGTAGTTTGACGGAGGAGCGCGAGACTCCAGTGTTTCCGTCAATTGTTGTTGCCATTGATCCACGCGGCGAAGGGCGCCGTGGACCATAGGACTCGTTGTCGCTAGTTCTGTTTTTTACAAATAATATTTTGTGTTACAATTGAGTATAATGTGAATGACTCGCCTAAAACAACAACAAAACAACTGCACAGTTCTTTACTCATGGATACATGGTGGTGGAAGTAAGATTATTTTTAAATAATAAGTTGCTTATTATTATAAATAATTTAAAATACTTTAGATTTACCCCCATTTCGTCATAATTCGTTTCGCTATTTCTTAACATTTATTCCAGTTAACTTATGGTTTTTATGCCTGTGTTTCTGTGGCAAAAAAACATTTTTTCTCTCTTTCTATAACATACCTGACATCTCAATCCCGCACAGCTGCAGGAAGTTCTGCAACTTCTGCTGCGCGAGCCGCAGTACCGCGATACGCATCACGAGCCACGAGTAAGAGTCTGGATCCGAATGCTCCGTATTCACAAGTTTGCGTTTATCTTTCCTGCTACAAAATGTTGTACTGTTAGATTTGTGTGGAGTAGAAATTAAATTATATATCAGATCGTACTATAGCTAATAAAATGTGTTAGTTGAAAATGTAGGTGAAAATAACCCCTTAATTCATAAATCCTAACAAAAATGTAGGTATTAGTGCCGATTCTGTTGTTCACAAACTTAACTAAATTTAAGTTCAGTGCATCTTTTTCTTTCTATTTCATTAAGAAAAGGACAGAAGATAAGTTTTAGTTTAGTCCTGTGAAATTAATCAGCGCCTGTCACTACTCCATACAATTATAGACGTGATTATAAACTTGCTTACTAAAATTACGTCAATTTACGTCAGGCGGACAGTGTCGGATAGAAACTTATTTTTAAAGTTTCTATCCGACACTGTCCTCAAATTGAACGATATGCGCCCGAGGCCGCGAGTGACTTATGTTATAACTGTGACGGTCCCACCTACCTATATACAATACATGAATAAATACACAATACACATAACCTGTGATGCAACTTTCCCTTCATACATTTTTTATAAAGTTGTATCATAAAGCCCAAAACACACACAGAGCGGGTGCGGGGCGGGAGCGGGTCGGGTCGTTTTCATCGCGTGAGTCGCGCGGTTCATCGTGTTCACACAGAGCGCGGGCGCGGGGCGGCAGCGGGTCGGGCGCGGGACGGCAGCGGGTCGGGCGCGGTTGTACTTTGACAAAAGGCAGCGGTTGCAGTGTGAAAATGTTGGGTGATTCTGACACGGACGAAGAATTATTATTTTTTACTTATTTTAAAGAGAAGAACGCGAAAATGGAAAATTTTTAGGTTCTTGACATTAATAAAAAAAAACATCAATATGGAGAATATCATCGATACGTGTATTGCAACGAATGTAACGCCGCTACACCCACATTGCTATTCTGTAACCATCTTACCTTGAAAACTTAGGTGAAGTGAGCGTGGAGTGAGTCATTGTCATCGATACCTACTGATGCTAAGGCAGTGACAGTTCACTCCAAGCTCACTTTGATATTTTACTACACTTAGTTTTCACGGAGATATTTTTACAGAATAGCACAACCGCTCCCGCCCCGCGCTGTTGTGTCAGCGGGCGCGGCTCCCGCTCCGCGCCCGACCCGCGCCCGCGTTCTGTGTGTTGACATCCATATAATTCCTTGAATTACAATTTATGACGCCCGACCCTCTCCCGCCCCGCGCTGTTGTGTCGGCGGGCGGCGGGCGCGGCTCCCGCTCCGCGCCCGACCCGCGCCCGCGTTCTGTGTGTTGACATCCATATAATTCCTTGAATTACAATTTATGACGCCCGACCCTCTCCCGCCCCGCGCTGTTGTGTCGGCGGGCGGCGGGCGCGGCTCCCGCTCCGCGCCCGACCCGCGCCCGCGTTCTGTGTGTTGACATCCATATAATTCCTTGAATTACAATTTATGACGCCCGACCCTCTCCCGCCCCGCGCTGTTGTGTCGGCGGGCGGCGGGCGCGGCTCCCGCTCCGCGCCCGACCCGCGCCCGCGTTCTGTGTGTTGACATCCATATAATTCCTTGAATTACAATTTATGACGCCCGACCCTCTCCCGCCCCGCGCTGTTGTGTCGGCGGGCGGCGGGCGCGGCTCCCGCTCCGCGCCCGACCCGCGCCCGCGTTCTGTGTGTTGACATCCATATAATTCCTTGAATTACAATTTATGACGCCCGACCCTCTCCCGCCCCGCGCTGTTGTGTCGGCGGGCGGCGGGCGCGGCTCCCGCTCCGCGCCCGACCCGCGCCCGCGTTCTGTGTGTTGACATCCATATAATTCCTTGAATTACAATTTATGACGCCCGACCCTCTCCCGCCCCGCGCTGTTGTGTCGGCGGGCGGCGGGCGCGGCTCCCGCTCCGCGCCCGACCCGCGCCCGCGTTCTGTGTGTTGACATCCATATAATTCCTTGAATTACAATTTATGACGCCCGACCCTCTCCCGCCCCGCGCTGTTGTGTCGGCGGGCGGCGGGCGCGGCTCCCGCTCCGCGCCCGACCCGCGCCCGCGTTCTGTGTGTTGACATCCATATAATTCCTTGAATTACAATTTATGACGCCCGACCCTCTCCCGCCCCGCGCTGTTGTGTCGGCGGGCGGCGGGCGCGGCTCCCGCTCCGCGCCCGACCCGCGCCCGCGTTCTGTGTGTTGACATCCATATAATTCCTTGAATTACAAATTATTATACCCGCCGTACTCCCGCGCCCGACCCGCTCCCGCCCCGCACCCGCTCTGTGTGTGTTTTGGGCTTAAATCCATCAACAGTTATAAGAGTTCATAGGACCGTTTTAACTGTTCTCTCAAAGTAGCACATATAAATTGAATCTTACTTGGCATTCGTGGTGTCGAAAATATCGTCATCCTCGGCTTCGCTGAAATCATCTTCATCGACATCCTCAGCGCCGGACTCCGCTGAATCGTAGTCGTAATTCTCAGGGTCTTGCTCGGGCGTGGGCTAAAATAACACGTATTATTTTCAACAAAATCAAATAAGTTTTAGCATAACACAAATAGAACTAGCGTAAGTAATTAACAAGGCACATTCAATTATTGAATTAAACAAAAAACCACACGTATTTTATTTAGTGTTCTTGCTATGTTCAAGTTAAAATACGTTTTTCTTATTGTTTTTAATGTTTAAATTACAACACAAATGCGAAAATATCAATAACCTTTAACATGGGACCATGACAATGAAATAAATCTATAGGTAACTAAATGGTAGTTACCTTAGTAAGCAGATAAGTAAGTATACTGCAGTGCGGAGGCACGAACTGTTCCCTGTAGGTAGGGCGGCCCTCCTGAATGTTCTTGTGCGGGGCGGTCGGACCAAGTCCTAGCAGGCGCATGTTCAGTAACGCGCGCTTTTCTCGCAGGGAGGACCAGACTGATGTGCCTTCCGGACGCTCCACTAACTTTGGCTGAAAGGAAAGATTGATTTATAGCCTCGGTCGATTACGGCACTCGCGCGAGAACTCGCCGTGTGTGACAGGCAGGCTATTCGCTGCGAATAGATTAATTCGCTGCGAGTTGAATTCACCACGATTTAAATTGAGCATGTTCCATTTTACCCTCTACGAATGCCCACTCGCTGCGAGAATTCGCTGTGTGACAGGGTACTCGCTACGAGTAGCCATTCCGGTCACTGCGCTCATATTTTCGAAGACTCTAAATTCTCGTGTAGGACTCGCTGTGTGTGACAGGCAGCAAATTGTCGCTGCGAGTTTTGGCTCAGTGTGACCGAGGCTTATAGGTTGTGTAAAATTAATTATGGGTGATGGTCCCGAACTCTCGATTAGTGGGTAAGACGCCAGCCGTTCCGTTCCCAAAGGATATTCTCTGTCTTTACGATTATTTCGTACATTCATCTGTACCTAAAAACGTTCATAAATGAAAAGTTTTTCTCTGTTCCAAAGTGAAATGAAAGTGTTAACAAACCCGGTCAAGTTAAATTCTTCTAATCGCAGAGATTAGTATCACATTCATTTGTATTACAAGGTTTCAATCGACACCGAAAACCGGCATCCCTGAGAGATATTTCTCGACAGCGTGTGAAGCCAAGTCAGAGGCCCATGGACGACGGCATAAAAACTCTAACACCAAGTTAGTCACTAGTCACTAACCACACATAAAAGAAAGAGAACTCGCCACTTTTTCCAATAATTATTGTTTGAATAACATGTAACTAAAAAATCATGAATTGGGGTTATAAAATTAACCTCAATTGTGTAATGAAAAACATCTTTAAGGTGAGTTAAAATTAAAATTTCTGTTAGTATTCTAATAATCAAATCGAAGCACTTAATATAATTTGTAAGTGGCACTACAAATTGGAATCCACAGGTATGTTTTCTATTTGTATACATTTTTGTATGATGCTTTTGGAACCGACCATAGTCTTGTTGCGATATGACGTTTTAGTTCAAACTAAGCTGGCAAATTAACTTCAGTTGAATAATAGACATACGAAACTATAAGGGTTCCTTGTTGACTACGGAACCCTAAAACAGCAAACAATATTGAGAGATTTACGTCACATTCGAGTTGAATTCAATTCCTATTTTGTTGACATAGTCTTCTGAACTATATCGTAATGAAACAGTCCTTATCACTACTAACCTGCAACGACGGAGCCGGAGCAGTAGTCAACAGCCTCCTCACTCCTCCACCAAACAGTCGGGCGTGGTCCGGCGCTTGCGGCGCGTGCGCACACAGCCGGTACAGCAGGTGCGCGTCGCGCGCCGCGGCCGCCCAGCCCAGCAGCGCGAGGTACACCGCGCAGAACGCTTCGGCGAGCAGGACGGCGAGGCGGGGCGAGTCTTCTTCTTCGGCGGCGCGGAGGGCGAGGCCGCGCAGGGCGGAAACGCCTGTGGAAACCATGGAAATATTTAAAAAAATCTACTATAGTGTATTCACAGAGACGAGTTAGTATAGCGCCTTCTCTATCGCACATTATCATACAAATGACAAAGACAAAAAAACCTTTTTTATGGTCAGTGGGCGTTAACAATACCTTAGAAATGTAAATGTGCGTTCACACTGCGCTTCTTAAAAGTTCGCTTAGTTTATTCCTGCGGCTTCGTCTGTCGTATAAATTGAGACATTTATTTGATAGATTGTTTTATGGGTACCTACTTTTTTATATATCTGATGGATATGAAGGAAAGAAATAAAATTGAGAGTTAATGATTAATTTTACACAAGTAAGAGCACGTCTGCACAGTACGGGAAGTATGAGTAGACTAAAAAGTACTCGTACTGTGTACACCGCCTTAGCGTTTATCACTGACTAATCGCAGTTAAAAAATTGTGTGTGTGAGATAGCGCTCTACTAACTCGTCTCCGTGAATATACTATAAGTAATATAGTAAGAAACAGAGCTTGGTAAACAAAAAATTGACCTTTTTCTTTTGTAATTTCGGAGCCGACCCTGTTTTTTAGCGGTCAGGTATCACTTTTTATTATTCTATGTTCAAGCGTACTATACACTTTTTTAAGTGAAGAACATATTGGTGCCGATTCTGTTGTTCACAAACTAAACTAAATTGAAGTTCAGTGCATCTTTTTCCTTCTATTTCATTATGAAAAGGACAGAAGATAAATTTTAGTTTAGTCCTGTCAAATTAATCAGCACCTGACGTATATTGACGTAAATTTAGTTCACAAGTTTTTAATCACGTCTAAACTTATAAGAAGTAGTGACAGGCGCTGATTTCGACAAGGTTTCGTAACGATGAATGCCACTTGCCAAATACTTTCGATCCGATAACTAAACACGGCTCAAGTGCGGAATAATAACACACACAATAATGACGAATTATTGGGAGTCTTGCGTCACTTTCTGCATAAGCCAAGTACCCTACCTCCCACACTTATATATTTATAATCTACTGAAATCATTAATTAAATAATCGTACCTGGCCATTTGTTCGGTGGAGTCGTGACAGTAAGCTCATCAGTGGAATGTCGCCTCTGCCGCGTGAGGATCTGACTAGTACCAGGAGCTTCAGCTATGATACTGCTAAAAAATAAATAAAATAAATACTTGAACACTGTATTCAACATCAAAATTCATTCAATTTAGATAGTCAGCCGTGTCAATACACTATGCAGCCCAAAATCGACAAAATCTATTAAATGCACCTTTAAGATAGTTAATTATTTCAGGCGTGACTTTGCGGAAATCCATTATAAAATACAATAGGCGTAGACATATTTAGTAAACTATTCCTCAAGAGTCATAAAAAACCCTGTAAGAAATCGAGGCATTCTCAGGATGATGATTGACCAGTCGCGAACCAGAACACGAAGTTTTGCCACGCAGAGTTTGCGTCCAGCGCTCGGCATTGAGAGGTGAAACACGTGGAATAGTTAAGTAGAATAGATTACTAAATATACCTACGCCGATTTTTTAAAATGCACCTTTGTTTCTGTCACCTCTATGTGCAACCATAAACAACAGTTTTCAGCCGAAAATGACTCAAACAATGCTAGAGTTCCATTCAAAACCATGCTCGTGGTCATTCTATCAACATATTAGTAACTTACTGGTCGTGATGATGCGCGTGCTTCAAGCTGAACGTGTCGGAGTCACACAGACTCTGGTAGATGCAGGCGGACAGGGCAACTGACAACTCTCTCAGTGTGTGCAGTATCCTGGTCGCAGACCCGCCAGGGATGCCCAGTTCACCGATAGTGCCCAACATGTCGTGGGCTACGGACTGGAAATAACAAAGTTTTTGAAATACGAAATAATTCAGGAATGTACGTGAATACAAGAACGGAATATTTGGTTCGTTATTATTAATTTAAGGAAAATAACTAGTTCAGAAAATGCAAACATGATTCTACAGGCATTCTCTTAGGCTTATGGCTAGTCCTTCCACATTTATATTGTCACTAGCTCTTGCTCGCGACTTCGTCTGCGATCCAGGATATGTTCTTCTTTAGGTTATGGTCTACACATGTGCCAAACTTCATCTAAATCCGTTAAGCCGTTTTAGCGTGAAAGCGTAACAAACAAAGGAACTCATTTTTGCATTTATAATATTAAGTGAGGATAATTCGCCGTGCAGCGAGAAGTCGGATAGTTATGTTCGTGGGTTTTTACGGATCTACTGAGAAACTAAGAAAACTCACCTGTAAATGTCTAACAGGATCAGCCACAACAGTGTTATTGGTGGCAACAGCCGCGGCCAGCAGCGGCAGCGTGGTGGGGAACGGCAGCGGCGACAGCAGCTGCTGGTGCTGCTTGTCCTGCCCCAGCTCCTGCAGCAGCAGCACCAGCTCCATGCGCACCGACGCCAGCCCGCCGCCGCCCGCGCCGTGCAGCGAGCAGTACGATAGCAGTGTTCGGAGGAGAGTCTCGTTCGCTGTGAGAGAGGGAGATCAAATATTAGCTTTCTTCTTCTACTCGAATATCGAGTTGATGTGATGTCAAACATAGCATTTAGCATTGTAGCAGCGACAAGATTAACCAATCAACAAGGTAGTAACTGTCGTCATTCATGAAGGCTTTTTTATTTTTTTTTGCATTATAAGAGGACAGAACAATAATAAAATGGAAAAATGGATGGAATTTAACAAACAGTGAATACGTTAATAATGCACTCACCCTTTAGCCACTTTTTCCTATTAAGCGCTCTCTGCACTTTGGCCTCAAAGTCTGCCTTCTCCCGGACTAACAGCTGGTGTAAAGTAGGTCTATCAGGCAGCGGTGCCAGCTCGGGCTCCGCGCACAGTAGGGCTCCGCCCCCGCCACTGCCGCCAGCCGCGAGGTACCCACATAAACGACGCAGTGCTTCTACCTCGCGCTCTAGCCAGATGTACAGCTGGTAGCGCAGGTGACCACCTAAGGCATACAAGGAATGTGTTGTGAGATTAAAGGGATGTTATAAAACAAACATTTCAAAAACAAACATTTAAAACTTCTTGTCCCATATTACTTGGGGTCGGCGCAACACGTTTTCTGTTTCCATTTTTCCCTGACAACCATCACTCCCTTCTCTTTCAAACGTTACTGCGATTATTAATGAATTTTGACGCAAAAACAAAAGACAAATGAACACCGATGCGCCGCAACACACTGCGCTCAATCAAAAATCTTGTCCTACCGAAGAAAATCCCCTTCCAAAAACGATACTAAACTATTTTTGCCGATAGACTCTTCTTATTGATTCCTGATTCTTTTTTTACAAAACCATAAAAACACAAAGATTTACTTACCATCTACTTCAAACCCAGTAGCCAATGTGCTGAGTTCCTCCATTAAAATCTTGAGACAAGCTACAAACTTGAGTTGTTGCGCCATTATGTCAACAGATGGCGTTTCGTCTCCCTCCTTTTCTTTATCAGCGTTGCCGTTCACTGCTGGCTCTTCTTTGTCTTCCTTCTTGTCCATTTTCATCTCTAATGGTGGAGTTGAGGCTCCGGATTCGTCCGAACTACGTAAGAAATAATAAAAGTTAGTATTGCTGCCTTCTAATCCTAACTAATGTTATAAATGCGAAAGTTTGTTTGGTGAAAGGTTTATATGTTTGTTACGCTTTCACGGTAAAATGGTTGAACGGATTTGGATGAAATTTAGCACATGGGTAGAACATGACTTGGAATAGGAAATAAGCTACTTTGTTATCCCGAAACTAAATTATAAGTATGAAACTGAGTTTGTTTATATATGTGTTACGCTAAAACGTTTTTACAACAAAAAAAACGAAAACTGAAAAGCAAAGACACCTACTTCCGAAATTAAAGTTAATTTTCACTATTTTTGTTTTTTGTTTTTGTTTTTTAAACTGTAGTAACAACAAAACTCACCCCTTATCTTCATCTTCATCATCCCAACTAAGGACCAGCTCATCATTTTTGTTCGCAGCGACAGGCGCTCCCCAGTCTACGTCTGCAGCCGTTGTGCCCCAATCCATGTTAGTCGGTTCTTCATCTGTTCAAAAATGGATTAGCTAAGAACTTGGATCAATTTGGAGGAAATATCTGTTGACCTGAACTTACCTGGGGTCGCGAATAAATGAGGGGTCCATAAATATTTATATTGTATATTTCCATGCATTTTATATCATGAGTCAGCTGATACCCCTTGTTTCAGATATGAGAAAGAATTTCTTTGCTTTCAAAGTAATGTTTTTTTTTTGTTTTGTGTTCAGAATAACAATAATATACAGTCTTTATAAAAGTCAGTTCGCTCTAAGACACGACGCGACGCAGCACACAGGCCGCGTCTTAAAAGCGACCTAAACTTAAAAGCGATCGCGTGCATATGTACGCCCTTTGACGGCGCGACCACGCGTTCAGGTTACAATAGAACTTATTCTACTACATATTTCAGTGAGAGCGCCAAAAGCAAATGCAATCCAGCTGAAGTACGCCACGAGGTGTCATACTGCGCAATTTATCGGTCACGAGTATAGCGACCAAACCGCAGCCGGTGAACTCACCCAAAAACTCCTTTTAAAAACGTAAAAGATAAACAAAAAAAGCAACAAAAAACCACAAAACAAAACATAAATCAGCGGACGTACAAACGGACGTGAACGTTGCGTACTTTTGGCTGTATGATCCACGAATTGTCCGGAGTGTATGACCGCGTCATCTATGGACAGCGCGGCCACCGGCTGCTTGACACGTTCGTCGCGCACTCGCGCCGGCAGCTTGGACAGCACCTCCAGGGCCAGCGCCGGGCAGCCGGCCTTGAAGTGACCGTGCGCTGTTTGGAAGTAGAGGCGACGTTCTAGTCGAGTGATGCCTTCTTCCGGTTCCTGTTGGAGGAGGGCTAAGGTTCCACCCTGTTGAATGAAATTATGTTTTAGCTAGTCGAAGATTAATTTATTTATTCATTTATTACACAAAGTTACAGACTAAGACTAGGCTTAACTATAGTCCTACAGACCGCATTTCGACCATGGCGACCAATCTCAACGGAGACTACCTTTCGGCGCGGGAGATATTATATTGCACAAATGTGCGCAGACACAGGTGCACTCTCTCTTTCCTCACTCTCATACTCCGATAAGACGGCAATCCGACACGACCGGAGAGAGATCAGGCGCAGGGCCAACGGCTTAACTAATGAGTACACGACCTTGTTTGGGCGCAGCAAAGTTAACTTGTAACTATGTTAATATAATAACATTAAATCTTAATTTAAGTAATATCGCAACATTTCTATAGATTAGAATGTTTTACCGAAAATTATACAAACCCTACACGAAGCCGGGAGTCACTTTTTCTTCCCGTTGTTATAATTATTTTTTTGTACTGGACCATACCTACTGATTACTAAATTATTCCACGAAAATATATCTTTCATTGAGAACATTCCTACAAATACGCACCTGAGTAGGCATGTTATGTCTCTTCAACCTGGGATGCGTGCGCAGATACACGTAGAAGTTGAACACGCTCGGCATGGGCTCATTATCTCTCGCCGCATGTAATCTTCCCGCGTTGCTTAGCAACGTGTCAAGCGCGTCACCATAGCGTTTCAGTTCCCATAAAGCCATGGAACGGACGAACGGGTCTGGGTGCGCGCGTTCTAGGTCTAGTTCACCGTCTTCTGTTTCACCGCTGGGAAGAATAATGATGAAATTAATAAAATTTTGTTTAGTAGGTGGGATTGGAGTAATATAAAATAGTAGTGAATTCGTTGCTTCAGTCGAAATAGATCAGCATGTATGAGTTTTGAAAAAATCGAATTCTCAGCAATTACTGTTAGCCTGTACCATCCCACTGCTGGGCAAAGGCCTATCCCCATGACTTCTAGTGCTTGCGATCCAGTGCTAATGTGGACCATTGGTCGTTTGTTTTGTCCAGCTCATCCCACCATCTACTACGGTCTTAGCAGTATGGAGTATTTAACCGTGCCCTACGATACCAAAGATTTTCAAAGAATACCATCTAAGTTTTCTGCTGTGAAATTTGTCGGGGTCACGGCATATTATTTTGAGACTTTCCAGCTAAACCACCGTGATTGAGAGCAGTGGTGGGCCAGCGGTCGTACCCAGACAGGCGCTTTACTGTGTAATTTCATCCTTACTGCTCCCAAAACGGTGAAAGAAAACATCGTGAGGAAACCAACATGTCCTAGAACTGAAAATTTGAAGACATCTCCGCACTGGGCCCTTGTGGTAGATTATAGCCCACTCCCTTTCGAAGAGAGGAGGCCTGTGTCTCAGCAGTGGGAACATTATAGGCTGGTTATGCTAAGCGTAATTTATGAGCCAAAGGCCACTTACCCCAATACTTCATCCATTATTAACTTTTTCAAGCTGGTCGGCAGTGGGTTGTCCGCTTCGTACAACCGCGCCACAATCATAGCCAGTTGTAAGTCTCCAAGACGCGTAATAAGCACCTACAAGAAATTAAGCATTCGAAATAAGATTTCTTGAGGAAATTGATAAGTTGTGAGAGATAAAACGGAACGAATTTCGTTTGACCGAAAAATATTTGTGACATACTCAGCCGTTAATATGGCACAAGCTTTAGGGTCAGTTCAGACCGCGACATGAAGCGACGCGACGCTGCGCGCACTTTTTAACAATAGGGAATATGCATGTGATTCAAATATGGGCCAAATATTTTTTTTTTATAAACTGTATTACTTCAGAATTATGCCTCCATCAATATTTTTGAATAAAATTTCTTTTTGAGCGAAAAATTAATATTTAAAAAGTCCCAAAAAACTGTGGGTAATTCAAATACTTGAAAAGCTAAGAGCGGATGTGATGTAACAATCCGGGATAACAATCAAAATGTCAATGTCAAGTCAATCAACAAGTGTCAAGTCAATGTCAAACGCGTCAAAGTACGCTGATATGCGCGGTGCTGCGCAGCGCGTGTACCTTATTGTTTAGTAAATAAATTCTATATTGTATCGAATTATAAAAAACGTCCGCGTCACGTCGCGTCTCGGTGTGTACTGACCCTTAGAGAAATTTCGTATTTGTACAGACCATTCACTATAACTTGTCCCTTGCTGCTTTTCTTTATAAAGCAAAATTGATTGTCCGTACCTCTAAAGCATCCTTGAGCGCCCCTCCGAGCAAGAAGAAGGCGGCCGCGTGCTCAAATCGTTGTCTGCCGAGCAGAACGAACGCGTTCTTCAGCGCAGCCTTACGCCAACGATCTTCCGTGAAGTCGTTTGAAAAGAACTAAAAGGAGAAAAACAAAATTCAAGGGATAAGCTAAACTTTTAATAAATAATCTGAGGCGAAGATGATAGGCGTATTTTCATTAAATAAACTAGCTAACCTAACAGACGTTGTCCTATGCAAATTTCAATAAAATCTTTTTTTTCTTTCTTTCTGTGAAATCGAAATTCGGACTATTATTAGAAAAACGAAATGCGTTCGAAGCGATTGTCACTCGTCTAGGCCCTGAGAAGCGGGAACTTCAATTTCTTAAAAAACAATCACACAACGCCTGCACGATATTAATTTACGAGGTCACATCGCCAGAACAAAATATTATTGTAAAAGAAGATAAGTTCTGATTATTATTCTGGCGCATATTTTTATACAAATTCTACTCCATTTTTATTTATCTGGCAGATAGTACTTCCCAAAAATTGTGAAACTGGCCTTATGTCCTTAAAATGTGCTGGCCAGAGAATTCAGTTTACTTAAAAATGCTGTTTAAGTGTATCTAAAAGCTTACCCAGGGGCCGTATTATGACGTAATAATGCCAGCATTTTTCCAGTGTGAGCGAGAGACGGAGCAATATAAGGCCGATAGCACCATCCTTTTTTCACAGTGGAATAATGATGGCATTAATACTTCATAATACGACCCCAGTAACCTACTAGCTACTACTTACTTTGGTCATCTTCTCCTCTCTGCTGGATCGGAACAGTCCCCATAGCAGCATCCTCTTCTTCATGGCGAGATAATACAAGGCTGCATCCATAGGATCTTGTTTCTGCATGTATGAAGCTCGGGCTAGCTTCTCCATGCAAGTGCGGAGTAACTCGCCGCGGACCCACCAGCCAACACCTGCACATAGCAATGGTTTTAAAAAACGTAACGTCAACGCCATACTTTACATTAAATTTGCACATGGGTAGACCATGACCTGGGACATAATACTTTTTATCCCGATATTCCCTCGGGATCGAGACTTATGCGAGTGAAACCGCGGGTGCAGCTAATTGCGGGAAAGTTCGAAAGGGATACCGGGACCTTGGCAATAGACAACTGAGGGAACACGGGTGGGTTTTAGTCAATAAGTCTGACACACCCTCCCGCTCCGCCCAGAGCGGGAGAAGTCATTGGATGATTTCAAAACCTAAAAAAAAAAAAGTTCAGCTAGTATCCTATAACTTTCCTTATAGCAGACCACGTGGGCGTTCCCTTAATATACCCAGGTATCAAGACTATTCAAGACAAGCAGTTGTTCGTGCGTTTCTGAATGGAAGGCCCACATTAAGTTATAGGTACTGACGCCTGCGCGCCTGTGCGTTGCAGGTTGGCGCGCTGGGCGAGGAGTATGTAGTAATATAAGTATAGAACTTACCAAGTTCTCTCATAGTAGACCACTTGGGCGTCCCCTTAGTATAGCCCGGTATCAACGCCAGTAGTTGTTCGTGCGTCTCTGAATGGAAGGCCCACACAAGGTTGCAGGTACCGACGCCTGTGCGTTGTAGGTTCGCGCGCTGGGCGAGGGGTAGGCAGCGGAGTAGGTAGCCATAGTGCTTCATGGCTAGGAGGAAGCGGAGGCCGCAGTCGTCGAGGGAGTCTGGCGGTTATAAATTGTTTTTTTTTTTTTAGGTTATAGTTAACGTTCAGAATTCTGAAAAAAAATTGACTTCTTATTGTTCTAAATCCAATAGTTATGAGAAGGCGAGGCGGTTTTTTTTTCATGTATGCGTTTGTTGACCAGTGTTTGAAGTTTAGCTGGGGTTTGATGATACAAATGATTAATAAAAATCTAGTTCACTTCAGTTTCGGACATTACACATAATGTTTTGCACTATCGGTAGAACAGGCAACAAAACACATGCCATTATAACTTCTTTTTGGCGTTCAATTGCGTTTCTGACAACTTTTAGGGGGCGTTTCCACTGTAGCAGAGACGAGCGGCAACCAGCAGTAATCGACCAATTACAATCTGTTGAAATCTTTATCGTGTCTCTCGTCTCGTCTGTCATGGGACGATTCCTGCACGTGTCTGTTCAGCTCCGCTCGTCTCCGCTTCAGTAGAAACACAACCTTGAACTTCCATTTGACCAGTCTCACATTGTTTTAAAACTAAAGTCAACCTTCTTTGACACCACTGCAAATATAAGTTACCTGGCAAAATCTCCTGCCCCTGCGCCTGAGCAACGTCAACGCGTGCATTTGTCGCGAGTCTCTCAGCGAAGTCAGCGTCACACGTAGACACAGTATCTGCTAGCGCTAGCAAGTGCATCTGGTCTAGAGAACTGAGGCCCGGCAAGTGTGTGTGGGTTAGTAGACGCGACAAGATGCGACCTGTAGGAAAATAAGGACAAGTGTTACTAAAGAAAAACAAGAACAACAAAAGGAAGTATTATGACATTACTACTCGTATTGGTCGACCAATCTCAGCGGAGACCAGCCTTCGGCGCGGGACATATTAGACACTAGAGCACTCTCTCTTCCCTCACTCTCTTAGTCCGATGGGACGGCAACCCGACACTCGCGGAGCTCTACCAGGCGCAGGCGACACGTGCGCGGGTGGCAGGGGTTCACACCGTCAATTTGCAAACTACAGGCTGTTACTAAGAAATTCGTAATAGAAAAACCCAATAACACTTTGCCCGACCCGGGAATTGAACCCAGGACTGCACAACAGGCTGTTACTGAAAAATGTTGACTTGGCACAGTACCGTATGCAAGGAACACTTTTTTTTTATTGAGGTTTTCATTTCAAAGCTTGTATCAAATGTACCCAATGTATCAAATGAAATATTACGGAACTTGAAGGGAACATATTATTTTCTTTAAAATGTATGTACTACCATGTTTTTAAGGTAAAATGTAAAACTTGATGCAAATAAATTATTAAATTAAATTATTATTTGTTTTTCATATCATCCATTTATCTATTTTACCTTGTCTCAATCCAAAGTGTGATAAAGGTTGTCGTTCAGGCATTGAGGGACGCCTGTCGACTCCCTCTTCTTCACCCAATAATAATGCATCAAGATCTTCTTCCGTATCTTGTAATGTGCCTTCAAACAATTCGTTATAGTCCTGCAAATTAAAAAAAGGTTTTAATGAAATATATAATATGTTTAAAAAAATTAAAAAAGCAATGCAAATGCCCTCTTGATTGGCTAGGAAAAATGGAACGCTGAGATTACAGCTGATTGAGATATATAGAAAGAAAATTCGTACAGCGCAGACCTCAAATAAAATTGAATAAGATCAGGAGACTGATGAAACTATGCTTACATTAAAAAATAAACTCTAATTACTCTCTAGGTAAAGTTTAATATTGTAAAAAGCTTCAAATATCAATATCCTGCGTTATCAGTATTTACCTTAGCTTCCTGAATAGTGGACGGATGATGTGGGGACTCCTTGTCTGCGACGAGTAGTGTCCATAATGGCAGTGGTGGTACTGACGTAATCTCTGCGTAGTCTAACTGGACGTCCTCCGTTATCTGTATTAGTTTTAAATGTTACGTCATGTTCAAATGTAAGGCCTACTTGCACTTTTATTTTTTTCCTTATGGTTAGTGACTTGGTGTCTGAGTTCTTATGCCGCCCATGAGCCCTCTGACTTGGCTTCACATACCGTCGAGAAATATCTCTCAGGCATGCCGGTTTCCTCACGATGTTTTCCTTTACTGTTGATTCCGAAAAGTCAGAGGTGCGTGGCTTGGTTTCGAACTCCAGACCTATGACTTGGCAGTCCGACGGTAAAACATGTTCTGTCTCTGTCATCCCTAAACGATTGACAGAAACAGAACGAATTTGTTATGGTGCAAGCGGGCCTAAATGGATAAAAAATTGGAAATATTGCTGTTAACAATATTACAAACTATTTTGAAATAAATATAATTATTTTTTAACAACTCTTAAAATTAGGGTGGAAAACCAATTCGTTTTCGAAACGTTGTGAACAGATTATTTTATTTCTTGTTGACATCGATATGGGGCCAACATTATAGTTTCCTGTAGCTTTCTTGATCAGCCCGGCAGTGTAAATAACTTACATTGCGTGATCTGTGCGACTATCAATCCATTAAAACCCCTGACTCTTAAGAATTAACCCAATTTTCACTTATAAACCAAATTGAAGACGTATCCTATTTACAGTGCCTGTACTCAAATAAAATTCTGCACAAAGAACATAAAACATACAATATAATACAGTATCTTCAGCGCGTGTTTATAAAAGCTACACTTACCTGAGCAACGCCATCTAGCGGCGAAGCAGCGCCGGCGGCGAACGACACGGAGAGCGTGCGAGAGCGCGACCAGCCGCGCTGCAACACACGTGCGTCATGCAACAGCGGCGCGACAAATAATCGCAGTGTACAATGAACAGTGGCGAAGGGATCCTAACTGATTTTTTGAGAGATGGCGGGATGAGCTGGGTTGCTTTTTAAAGGATTGAGCAAAGGGACATTGGGGAAAAATGTAATGAGGCTTGGTCCAAAAGTCCACCTTCAACAAAACCTATGCCACTAAAACTTTTACTAAGACACATAGAAAAAACACAAAAAAAAAATATGAGGAGCTCGTGGCTAAGTAATAACAGCCGCTCGGGTCGATCCATCAGGTTAAGCTACGCTTGCCGGGGTTGGTCCGTGGATGGGTGACCATTTTCACATATCGAGACTCCTCCGTGCCTCGGAAAGCACGTTAAGCCGTTGGTCCCGGCTGTCATTTGTGGATCTTTGACAGTCGTTACGAGTCGTCAGAAGCACGAAAGTCTGACAACCAGTCTAACCAAGGGGTATCGTATTACCCAGTTACTGGGTTGTGGAGGTCAGATAGGCAGTCGCTCCATGTAAAATACTGGTATTCAGCTGCATCCGGTTAGACTGGAAGCCGACACCAACATAGTTGGGAAAAGGCTAGGCAGATGATGATGACATAGAAAAAATTATCTTCGTGGCGTCAATAAAAATCTAAAATTACCTATTATTTTTTAATCAATCGAGCGGTTTATGCTGATTAATTGGATAAATTATCATTTTCATTTAGGTATAAGTTTTTGCTGATGGATTTTTCAATAAGTCTCTTAGTAACAATTATTCTTATTTAATAGACTATTAAGTTAGGTCTCGTTAGTGGCGAACATTTGGATCAGTTTTGCCCATTGTTTTTTTTATAAGACCAACGAAGCGATGGATGGAGTGCAATGATATTATGGCTAGAAAAGGGGTGATTACTGAGACGAGTAATAGAGATGTATGGACGTAGAACAAATACTGCGCATATAAATTGGGATAAGGGCAGGAGAATGGGATGATGATCGGGAAAAGTGGAAAGAGGGAGAGGAGGCCTTTGCCCTGCAGAGGGACAGCAAAGATTTATAATAATATTTGGATTCTTTTTTCAAATATGACAATACTGAAATCTTTTTGGTGGAGTTTTCGTTTGACCCTTCGCCGCTGACAGTGAAATATTATGTCTTCAATCATGTGGGTTTTTGCGAAGGCGATTTCTTGTGGAAGATTAATCGCAAGTGTATGACTATGATGTCAACGTTCCTTGTGGGGTTTACACATGCATACTACATAAGATTGCTTCATACAATCATCATATTATAGCTATGTGGTTTAGCTATTAAAATAGGTGATATTAGAGCCTATAGTGAAAATGTATCACATATTTTGTTACTACATAATTTTCAATACTTCTAAACAATTTGTATTACCTTCAAGTGAACTAATTTGTTAATGATTTAGTGTTATTTATAAAATATTATTCAAAACACACATTGGAAAATAGTAGTTTTGTGAGTTTTGTAAACAGTTTTGATTTCGAAAACATTTTGTTAATTTAATTAATATTTCAACTCCTTTAAATCTTTTTTAGCAAGCGACACACCACATCGCAATATTACAACAAAACACAACATGTTACAATATCAATTATTAATATATTACAAGAAAAAATGCAATATCAAAAAAGTATTAATAGTCAAAAGGACTCAAGCCAATGTGAGCTTTATATCTTAACGCAAAAAGCACATATTAGTAAATCAATATTCAAGTGAATTAGTTCGTTCAGTGTATTTGATGCGCACACAATACATTGCAGCTTTTAAATTGAGTTACAATTATTATGCATTTCAGTCATTTTTAGTTTTGCACGATAAACTTTATAATGGCATTTTTATTAAATGTTTCAATCAAATTAGGCTACATTAAACAAGGGTACGAGCATAGACGGTGGATTATAATGCAGAATTAATAATAAAAGTACATACCTGTCTGGATAAACTATCCTCGTCACCCTGAGAACTGCGTCCAGTGTAAGTTCCACCGATACATCTGAATTAATAAAGAAAAATCTCAAAGAATGCGCTATACAGGGTGTTAGGGTAAACACTGTTATCCTTGAAACCAGTGGTTTGGTGTCAATTATAGAGCGTAAAATCAATGGAAAATTACGTTTTTATTTTATAATGACATTTTACCACTCGAGTATTTCACCCATTCACCTATGCGCTAGGGCAACGAACTTGGTTCTCAATACGAGTGGGGAGCGCGAGACGTGACCTGACCGGCTGCGAGAGCGACCCCTCTCTCAATCAGTCAGCTGCTTCGCTAGGCTCCAATCGTAACTTTTCACTTCTATTGTGTGGTAATAAGCATACCATGTTTTTTTTATAGATAACAAGTACTATACCTTCGCGTACCTATACGTGGCTAAGTAATAACAGCCGCACGGATCGATTCTTCAGGTTAAGCTACGCTTGCCGGGGTTGGTATATGGATGGGTGAACATCTTTACATATCGAGACTCCTCCGTGGCTCGGACAGCACGTTAAGCCGTTGGTCCCGGCTGTCATTTCTGGATCTTTGACAGTCGTTACGGGTCGTCAGAAGCCCGGAAGTCTGACAACCAGTCTTACCAAGGGGTATCGTATTACCCAGTTACTGGGTTCTGGAGGTCCGATAGGCAGTCGCTCCATGTAAATACTGGTATTCAGCTGCATGCGGTTAGACTGGAAGCCGACCCCAACATAGTTGGGAAAAGGCTAGGCAGATGATGAAGTACTATACCTGACTAAATGAGCGAGGATAGCTTTAACCCATCGTATTTTGCCGCTGTTGAGCAACTCCATCAGTTGTTTGGGATGGTATTGAGGTAGCACCGGGCAGGCCATTTGTGAAGCTTCGAACAAGCCGTAGTCTGGCATGTAGTCCAAAAGCGGCTGTCAAGTAACACATTGATATAATGTAATAATATTCGTGAGAACACAAATACAAACAACATAACACAACATTCGTCTTCTTTTTTTCGGTTAGACAAAAAAAAAAGGGTAATTAAATATATTTTTTAGGGTGGGATATAATCAAATGACTTCTCCCGCTCTGGGCGGAGCGGAAGGGCGTGTCAGACTTTTACTGACTAAATTAAACCCACCCGTGTTCCTTCAATTGCCTGTTGCGAAGGTCCCGGTACCTTTCAGACTTTCTCGCAACCCTGGCAGGCGCACATCATTACCCCTACCTACCTTATACAGGGTGTAAAAAGACCCATCACATAGCCATCAACTACGCATTCTATACATCAAATTAAGTAATATTGCGTAGTAATAATTTCTGGCAAACGACTTTTATTTTGGGTGTGAAAAATCGCTGTTTACGGTAGTGCAAAACGGAACGCACACAAAACATTGTGTTTAAGAGTCCATGCAACGGTTCAGGGGTTGTGGGGGGTATTTCAAATGAACCCTTAGTGTTATTGTTGGCTTTTGGTTTCCAAGATAGTTGTAATTTTGACAACAGAACTTTTCCTGCCAAGCAGGTACGGTACAGCTGTCAAACTTCAGCTCATCAGAATTTTTTTATGGCATAGATATAAACGTGAATGAATACCTGAGGTTGATCCGGTTGTGTCTTGGTACGTCTTCTAGCGTCTCGTTCTAACAGTTGCAAGTTGATTGAGGACACACGCTGTAGATGAGGCGCAGATATACGCAAGTCTGAGTCACGAAGCGCACGAGACTCGCTACCCTCTTCCAGTTCCTGTTTTGATATCCAGATTGGTTTAGTAAAATACTGAAGGCTGCATATAACTATGGTCAACTCAATGTTAATAATCGTGAGGAAACCGGTGTGTGATGTCTGAGAGATATTTTCTCGACGGCATGTGAAGCCAAGTCAGAGGCCCTTGGGCGGCTTTAATACTCGGACACCAGTTTAGTTACTAACCTCACCAAGAACAAAAGAATGGCCATAGAATTGAATTTAGTTGGGAAAGAACGAACTTGTAAATTTCTCAAGTAAAGCTATTCAAACGTTGTCACAATCTACCACAATGTCGTGAAATAGAACCTCACTTTTTTATTATTGAGGTGACCTCACTACTATCATAAGCAGTTTTAGATTCGTTGAGTGTTCTACAGGAATACTAATCATTTGAAAATAACACAGCAAGTTTATTTAAATTTTTAACTGTCTCAACTACATACCTGTGTACCCATCAGTCCAGACGCCGTCTGCGGATTCTCAGGCTTCCACTGCGAATACACGTGCATTTCCGAGTCCATTCCAACTACTAGTATACCGTCTCGAACCCAAGATATTTGCATAGGTAAAGGTGGTAGACCATCAGCGGTCTTTAACTCTATGCGTCGGAGTTGCATCCATCTGATCTCTTCGACGAATAGCGGCGCGGCTAGTGAAGACGCTTTGCGCAGGATTGGACGGTTCGCGCTTATTGATTCTTTCATTGCCTATAAATGTTTGAATTTTAAGTTATTGACAGTGCAAAATAATAATTGTTTATTCTATAGCTGGGACTTAAAACGTTATAAAAGCGTTACGAATAGTTCTGTAATCATAATTTCTACCGTTCTATCCGGATCGTAACTAAATTAATAGTTGAAGATTTCGTTCCGATAGATTTTCGTTATACTGCCAAGAAATTAGTTCGTAGATGGTAACTGGAACTATACTTAACGCTATTACATAACGTTATCGTACCGTTATTTTGAGTAACGTTTTAAGTCCCTGTTCTGTAGTACTGGCTACGCTGGCGGCTACCTTTTAAAATGAGTATGTTTAGGACTAAAATATAGAGAAACCAAATCCCTATCTGTTAGAACTATACCTACTTGTGGACTGCTAACTAACGTACTGTGATTATCTAGGTCAAGAAAAGGTCGTAAGAAATCACGAGCGCGCGTCATTTGAGTTTTAAGTCACTGACATAAGGTTTAAATTGCAATGATTTGACGCGCACTCGTGAAATAAAATGGAATAACTTTTATGATTTTTACAGACGGTCTACTTAGCAAAAATAAAACAGTAACCGTGTTTTTTTTTCGTACTTCATCACAAGAAGGACATCTTGCAGCGTTGAAACGATGTTCTTGACTATTCATAAGTTTCTGTAAAAGGTCTTATGTACTTGAAATCAAAGCTTTTTTCGTTTGATAAATTTAAACAAACAATTAAGAGTATGCGGGTGTATGGCATATCGCGATTTAGAAAGAGACTGTCTCACAATTCACACAGGCACAAATGAATACAGATGGTTAACTCCGCATTTTAGGTATGAAGTTACAAGTACGCGGCGGGCTCGTCTTGTCGGGCCAATTCGGTGAGCGTAACGTAGTCAAAAGACATAAGAGTTACGTGATCGAAAGAGAGGCAACTTCTAGGTGAATATAACTGTAGGTAATTAGCGCTGTGCGACCTGAATTGCACTTTATTGTGTCGTAGCAAGAGTCGCTTTTTATTTACATGATTTTACGGAGTGAACCACCATCGTCAACAACAACAACGATAGTCTCGCCGTGCTTTCAAATTCAATAGAAACTCTATGAATCATTCCTCACACGGCGATATGACCGCGGCGATAATTTGAAGGCAATGAATCATTCCCCACACGGCGATATGACCGCGGCGATAATTTGAAGGCAATGAATCATTCCCCACACGGCGATATGACCGCGGCGATAATTTGAAGGCAATGAATCATTCCCCACACGGCGATATGACCGCGGCGATAATTTAAAGGCAATGAATCATTCCCCACACGGCGATATGACCGCGGCGATAATTTGAAGGCAATGAATCATTCCCCACACGGCGATATGACCGCGGCGATAATTTGAAGGCAATGAATCATTCCCCACACGGCGATATGACCGCGGCGATAATTTGAAGGCATTAAGTGACTCGCCGCGATTCTCTCGTCCGTGGAGATGGCGCCTATGTGTTACGACGACGCTCTACTAAGCCGTACTTTTATAACATAACATCACAACTGGATACCCCGAAGGGTAAGAGGCGTACCTTTAGTACACCCACATTTGAACAGTAATGTTTAAGTCCCATGTAATATGGGGTGAGCCTTGTGCCATCAACCGGCCACAAATCCAGACTCCGGACTGCTACTGAGAAAGATGAGCCATATTGATGGCCGTGTACTGTGCTTACCTTTAGATTAGCTTGTGCTAAATCGCTGGATACAGGAGTAAACAATAACACTCTTGAACCAACAGCAACCGTTAGAATATGTGATCCATCTTCCTTCGACACCCAGTCAAGTTGAACTAAATGTTTCTGCGTCAATGGACAAGTGTTGCCATTCTCCATAATACTCTTGCGTAGTGACTGAAGGGTACTGAACGACGGGACTGCGAGGAGTCCGGCTGATTTGCCTGGGTCGCCCTCACCGTTGCGAATGTTACGGCTTTCGTCTGATGATAGAGTTTGGAGTACCTACAAGATTTGTTTATTGAGTCAGTATGTCAAAAAGTATTGCAATGTTTCAGATAAAATTATTTGATTATTATAGTCCGCGCGCGACTGCTAGTCACCGCCTGAGATATGTGAGCGGTGAGACGGGGGAGGTAAACAAAGGCCAAACTAACTCAGTCTGACAATTTTGTCAAGGGTGCTCTCGCGCGTCTCACCTCTCACATACTCCATGCGGTGACTACCAGTCGCGCACGGACTATAGGATGTGCAATTCATTATTTATTTATTTATTCTTCAGAAAGCTTACAGTCTTTAAAGTAGGTTATGTACAATAGCGCTTACAATTGCCATTTACAAGCTTCCACAAATTAAAAACTATGTACAGTCACGGACTTTAATTGATGAGCCACCTGGTACTGTTCGCATTTTAGCCGTGTAATGCAAATCGGGTTTATTCGGTTCCCGACACGCAAAGTCATATGTCTTCGTATTAGAAGAAGAAAATTATATTTCATATCTTTACCAGTTGGCTAACCTGAGAGCGGAACTACAAACTTGACAGCTGTGACTACTCAAAGTCAACCAATTGCAGGTCTAGCAACAGTAACCTAGCAACGATAAACAATTGTTGCTAGGTTAGGGTACTGAGAAATTCTCTGACATCGATATTTCAACTGTCACTGTCTTCAGTTAAGTTTTCAGAATTATTGAGTTAATGAGCTATGATTCAAAGGAGGTCAGTATCAAATAGATTGGATAAACTTAATGCAACATTGTATTTATTTTTATCATTAAGAACTTATTAGTCAACCTCTATGGATAAGACTATTTCCGATTAAAAGTAATTTATTTGTCATCTTGATATTTCAACTGTCACTGTCTTCAGTTATGTTTTCATAATTATCGAGTTAATGAGCTATGATTCAAAGGAGGTCGGAATCAAATAGATTGGATAAACTTAATGCAACATTGTATTTATTTTATCATTGAGAACTTATTAGTCAACCTCTATGGACTATGGATATTTCCGATTAAAAGTAATTTATTTGTCATCTTGATATTTCAACTGTCACTGTCTTCAGTTATGTTTTCATAATTCTCGAGTTAATGAGCTATGATTTAAAGGAGGTCGGTATCAAATAGATTGGATAACTTAATGCAACATTGTATTTATTTTTATCATTGAGAACTTATTAGTCAACCTTTATGGATATTTCCGATTAAAAGTAATTTATTTGTCATCTTGTTTACGAGCTTGCGATTTCAGTTCGTGTTTAATCGTGTAATCTCGTGAATGTATGAAAGTAAACAAGATGACAAATAAATTACTTTTACTTTTAATCGGAAATATCCATAGAGGTTAACTAATGAAGTCCACCTCTATGGATATTTCCGATTAAAAGTAATTTATATGTCATCTTGTTTACGAGCGTGCGATTTGAGTTCGTGTTTAATCGTGTAATCTCGTGAATGTATGAAACTGCAAAATTGAAAAGTTTGAAGGTGGCTCATCAATTAAAGTCCGTGACTGTACCTAAAATTTTAAAAAGAAAATAAACATACTTAAGAGATTTTTAAGATTATACCTACAAATAACAATTGATAACGTAGAAGGTGGGTATAAAACTTAGATTTCAATGTACTGGAAAGACTGTATGGATTTTAGAGGAATACTTATTAACAAACAAAGAATCCTAGAAAAAAATTGTTAAAAAGCAATCGAACACAAAAAAAATAGAAAACTTTAGTTATAGCATTATTGTTAGTATTGAGTTGAGTAAGTAAAGATGTCACATCAAGCGAAACGACCAATTGGAACCGTGCACTTGGCTTCTGATGTTTCATAAATGCCCATGTAGGTTTATGTGAAATAAAATATTTTGATTTCGAAAAAACAAAAGCAGTATTACAAGTTTACGCACCTGATTCAACCTCTGTTTCTTCTGCATAAACGACGTATCGTGTAAATACGACAGATCAATTTGCGTATCCGTACAAACACCGACCCTGGGCAAGCTAACATTCCTCAGTGGTATCGTATCTTCGAGCAGCCATTCGGCTCCCCCTGTACTCTCACATTCATACACACAGACACATAGGTTGACGAAGCGAGCGTCGGAACTTGTACTGTTTGTGGTAGTGCCGCCTTTAGGACGAGTGAATGAACGACCGCATTTGTACGCGCACGCGATGCGCCCGGAGTAGGCTGCGCTTATGTGGAGAGGTTGGCCTATAGAAGATATTTTATTTGAATTTAGAATCTCAGATATTTGTCAAGTTTTGGAAACATGAAATCAATGCCGTACGAAACAAAGTTGAAATTCCATTGCAAGCAACATTTATGTAGGACCTTTTATTATATCGATGGTGGAAAGGTAAAATGGCTAAAGCGCCAAAACGTGAAATCTCAGGAATGAATTTTAAAGTTTTTTTTTTGCGAAAAAAATTCGTAGAAAATTTTCTAATGGAAATATTTCTGAGTTACTTATATTTTCATGAATCATATTTTTTTTCCTGTAATATGTATTATAAATGGTTTCTATAAAACCTTTATTTTAGGAGATAGGTGTCGCTTTAGCAAAAAAAAATCGAAATTAAAAAAGTTCCAGTAAGCAAAAATTGCTAATATCCAAAAAACTTGCGTATAACATATAATTAATTTCGCTTACTGTCAGAATTACAATTATTTAGCTATCTGAAATTTGCTAATGCAATTAATAATATCATAGAGTGTAAAAAAATAATTCTAACGAGCTGTTCATTTGAAATAAAGTTGCTGACGTTGAACTAAAACTAGCTGAAGAGCGAATAACTTGATGATGGATGTATAATGGGAATGAGGCGTAACTTCTAAAACTCGTCGTTTTCTTTTATTTTCATTTAAAATATTGATTATTGCTAGTGTACCGTTTTTGTCAATAGATTATTTAGATTATGAGGCGTTAGCATCAATCTGTAACCTCAATCAATGTGTACTACCTACTATTAGGTCCGGAATATTAGCGGGAAGACTAATTAATTAATATTTAGCAAAAAATAAAGGAAATTATTTTATTAGCCAACTGGAATCAAGTCAAATAACGTAGGTAATTAGATAGGTTAAGTAGAGTTACTAATTATCTACTAAAATCAAAAAACCATTGTTTATCATGGTTAGTACCACTAAATATTCAATGTAAGTAATTAGTTATAAGTTTAAACAAATAAATCAACATTTAATAGATAATAAATGATCATTTTTAACCCCCGACGGAATAAGAGGGGTGTTATTGGCACTAAGATTCTGAAACTCAAAATAATTCTGTGCTTATTGTGCCATCTTCTTGCCATCTTCTCACACACAACAACATCGTGTTACAATTTAACAAAATAGTCTTTAGAACACATACACATTTGAAGGATGATGCCAGGAAATGTATGGAAGCTGGTACCCGCTACAATAAGAATACATCATTAGAAAGATATTAATATTGAATAATTCAGTTCAAGAATTTCAATGGCCTTTGTCCGATCGTAGTAATACAGGGTAGAAGTTGTGACGCCGTGTTGTAGCTATAGAAATACGGTCTTAGGAGACTGTCCTTAACATCTAGAGTACTTGCTAGCTGTATTAATAGATATTGGAAAAATGGCACATTCAGCTAAAAAATTGTTAATTCTTACACCTTATTTTTATGATGGCAATCGATGCAGTTTCGAATAAGGATTCAAAGACTCTTTTCAACTGAGGTAAGAGTACTTAGAAATGTCACAAATCACTTTTCCCATAAGTAAGTACCTACATTTCATAATGATCGATCATCTTACCCCCGATCTCTTACGACGTTTGCTATTAATTATTTTAAATAAGGCGTTCATCATCTATCTAGTTTTTTTCCAACTACGTAAGGATTATCTTTGAATCTAACTGGAGACAGTTGAATACCAGTATTTTACATCGAGCGATTTACTATGTGACCTCTACAATACAGGCACTGGGATACTCCTTGATAAGCTGGATGTTCGACTTTCGGGCTTCTGACTACCCGATACGACTGTCAATGATCTATTGTGTTAAATGTTAGTATGTGCTCAAATACATATAACTTAGATAACTTGTTTATCAGTGTGATAGCTCGGGAAATTCAACTCAAACCTCAAACCTAAAAGCTTTTCTACTATTCAAACGAAACAGGTAACAATAACAAACCCCTTAGGAGATAGCCGGAGTCAACAAGAAAGACTGAACTATCCTAACCTAACCTGACCGAAGGCGGAGTCCAGAATGCGAATAGCTAAACAGTTGCATAACAGTAAGAAACAAAGTAAAAATAATAGTAAAAAGAGCTATCATGGCTATTGGAGGGGTACCAAAATGGGCATTATCTTTTAAATAACAGAATTTTAACTGCTTTATACTCTTAGTACTCATATACGCGAGCAGCACTTTGCCAACGACAGAGGCAACTGCAGCCGTCTGCCCCGTTGACGTTGCTAGAAATCACTAATATTCTAAGTTACACGCAAGAACAATGACTTATGATTAGATTTGCAATGCTAACAAAATTTATTTACTTTAAATTAAGCAAGTTTTTAGTTCTAAAATCAATACCTTCTTACATTAAAGCATGTACTACTGACTAATATACAATTTTAAATAATATTTGGAATGTAAAACAACTCTGAACTATCGTTCTATACGAAAATATTTACGAGCACGATTGCTAAAGCGCCAAAGCGCTAAATAAAACAGAAACGACTTTTGCTAAACTGCCACACAAGTAATAATGTAGTTCAGGTAAAACTACTAATAAGGTATTTATACATGAAATAGAGAAACGCAAAAATGCTAAAACATTGTCAAACATGAATGTACAGTGAGCACAATCACTAAAGCGACATAAACTTTAGAATCATCAAAAAAACGTCGCTTTAAACCATGACTACATGAAACAAGCAACAAAATTTGTACTGCTAAAGCGCCAAAAAAGTGCTCAAATCGACTCGAAAGGTAGACCAATCGACGCAGAAAAAAAAATCCAGTTCAGTGATATATATAACTCAATATCGACCAAAATGGCGCTTTAGCCATTTTACCTTTCCACCATCGATATATACATAACGCTAAAGCAGATAGTTGATTGATACGTGTAAATTATCATATATTAGGGTAGGGTGTATTCAAGTTCTAAATAATAAGAACTAATAATTCTTGTCTTACCTGGAATGTCTATCGCGGATTCTTGATCTTTGTTCATCATTTCCCACTCTTTCCATGTGTAATCAAAGTCTTCGTCATCTGTTTTGGTCACGTGGCATTTCCAAAATCTGCAAAGTTTAATAAAACATTACTTGTTTTACCTGATATTATACCCGATAGTGTTTTATCATGCGTGCACGTACTGTGCATGGAAGTTAAAATCGGGCGTAAATATGGCACATCGAGTAGTAGAAAGTGACACCGAAATTTAAAAAAGAAGACTGTTTATCCCTGTACATAGTGCGATAGAACGTGTTGATACTTGAAATTTCAATTATCAAAACGAATTATCGCACTATGTTTAGGGACAAACTCCTGTTTTTTTTTAAATATTGCGCGTGTTTTCAGCATCAGCTTTCGTTGGCCAAACTCGACATACCTGCACGCGTAGCATAACCACCATAGAAACGGGTTTTGTCGACGGAAGAATAGACAAAACTACAGATTCACAATCTGTCATTTGTCGACAAAACCCGTTTCTATTGATGTCATGCTACGCGTGCTGTGTGACAGTCTTTTTCTAAAGCTCGTTGTGTAATATCAAACGGTAAGTAAGTACAGTAGTACCCAACTGATATGGCTTACCGATGTACCTGCGCAGAAGATGAATTTTCGAAGCGCGGGAAATACAATTGACCAATCGGCGCGCTCCACGCACCGCGCTTCTTTTTTCCTGTACCGCTATTGGTCGGCAGCTGCCGCCATGTTAGCGCGCGCCGCGTGGCATGTTAGTCAGCCGCCATACTTGCGAGTGAGACGGGAACTAACAGCTGCAGTGTATTATGAACCTTATAGTATTGATCTAAGGTTGATTGTAAGTTTTAAGTTCTTTCGTTAATCTTCGGGGCCATACTTTCTTTTCTGCGCGAACGATGATGCACGACGCGTCTTATCAGTTGGGTACCACTGTACTGCATTTACGTGTAAAAGATAAATTTTCTGTGCTTTACCTTAACGTGCTGTCGGAACAAGCGGTAGCCATGATGTAGGGTGCTAAACAAGCTGGGTAGATAGAGGCAGAGCTAAGGTGTCCAGCCGCGGGCGTCGCGTGTATCACATCTACACCATCAGGCAGTGATAGGGGGCATTCACATACCTGCAAAATAAAACGATGTAATCTATACATGTTATAAATTAAAGTCACTGTTTTCGTGTTTGACTGTATGTCCGCGTTGTTCTTCTAAACCACGCAACAGCTTTTGATGAGGTTTTCACCATCGTTTGGAGAACTTATTCCGGAAGGTTTATTTGTACAATATATGAATATATTAAAGTTACATATAATTAAGAAATTTAGATGTTTTGTCAAGTCGAGTTGAGGAGCTCGTGGCTAAGTAATAACAGCCGCTCGGGTCGATCCATCAGGTTAAGCTACGCTTGCCGGGGTTGGTCCGTGGATGGCTGACCATTTTCACATATCGAGACTCCTCCGTGCCTCGGAAAGCACGTTAAGCCGTTGGTCCCGGCTGTCATTTGTGGATCTTTGGCAGTCGTTACGAGTCGTCAGAAGCACGAAAGTCTGACAACCAGTCTAACCAGGGGATATCGTATTACCCAGTTACTGGGTTGTGGAGATCAGATAGGCAGTCGCTCCATGTAAAATACTGGTATTCAGCTGTATCCCGTTAGACTGGAAGCCGACCCCAACATAGTTGGGAAAAGGCGAGGCAGATTGATTGATGCTTTGTCATGTCGTAAATACGGTGTGAAGCAGGAGCGTGTCGCTTGTACAATATAGGCGAATGAATACGGACGGATTATGTTTCTAGCGTATGACACTCGTGGGTTGCAGCTGAAAATCAGCGTCAGGTGGTACACTGTGTGTTGCCATCTGACAATATGCTGAGCTGAGGCCCTTTTGACATTGTAATGACTGTTTTCTGTTTTTTTAGTTTTAAGGTGTATTTTTGTGTGACAATGCCAATAAACGCATTTTTCATTCTTTCTTTCTTTCTTTACGGTAGTTTGTATATCAGAGGAAAGTCAGTATTTACTTTCCTTTACCGGAGCACAGAGATTATAGTTCGATTCAAACTTAATGGCGACTGGAAGTTAGCTACTCGCTGTACAGTACCGCACCCCTCACCACCTATGTTCTATGTTACGGGTTTGGTTTCCGCACTTAGTCCCTAAGGTGGACCATTGTGCGTGGGCCATGGCGGCCGTTGGGGGTTATTCCATCCAGCCCACCTCCCTCCAGAACCCCTCACCACCGCTGACACATGAAATTGTTACAACGCAGCGACTCGTCTCGTGTTCCGAGCCGCCATTAAGTTTCGAAATTTTTTAATCGAACTTTACATGAGTGCAAAACGCTACGAAATGTATTAACCTATTGACCTCTTTAACTTGACAATGAACTCTTTAAAACGTACCTTTTTGGTAGATATAGAGATGTGTGAATGTGCGAGCGGTTGTGGCGGCGCACGGTCATTGTCCATAGACACGGAGTTTTTGCGCGACTCACCCTCGTCCTCTTGTACTAACGCACTGTCTGGCACGTACATCATGCTGTTTGTGAGGTCATCTGCGAAAGATAAAAGTTACTTTTAGTACTAAAATTAGATAACTCGACATAAAAAACCCTGTAAAAAATCGACACGTGTTTCAACTCTCACGTCGTGTTCAGGTTCACGACTGGTCAATCGTCATCCTGAGGATGCCTCGTTGAGAGGTGAAACACGTGCAGATTTCTTACAGGGTTTTTTATGACTCTTGAGAAATAATTAAGCGGAAAAGGTTACTAAATATATGTATTTGCGTCTATTGTAATTTTTTGAAGTGAAAACTTCTTTAGGCGCGTTGAGCACTTTTTGGGTGAACAAAAATCATGGAACTCGCGTCATCGTTACCGTCACGATTGAAGAAATGTGTTCAGCGCCATCTACCGTCTACCGTTTGAATTACGTTGAGGTTACGCATTGTTGCTTAGTTTTCAATTCTATAGGCAGTCCCCAAACACTGCCCCGCATGTTTTTTGTGTTTGTCCTTAAAGTATCAAAATTTGCGCGTAGGCTATATTGTACTCACCGTTAGGATCCGCCTGCGACGACACGGTAAGTCTCCACATATGCACGGTTGATCCCCCATCAGTTCTCTCTAACACCACGATGTAGAATGGCTCGTTGAACGTCGCCGCTTTACGTAAGTCCACTATCGCTTCTAACCCGGCTTCCGTTAAGGTGTTCACATCGGAGTGTTCTAGACCTGAATCTGCGTTATCAGGTTCTACTGAAGTGCGTTCACCTGAATATGAAAATGGAAACATTATTTAGCATAACAGCATGAAACTAATAGAGGACTTCGCCCGTCTGGATTGTTAGAAAGGGAGCGAGACCGATTCAACATTTTCAACAGCACTGTTATTCTTTTTTTGCATTTATCACGAAGTGAATGTTTGTCTCTATGTCTAGTTCTTTTGCACATCCATTTTGGTATTTTGTCAAATCGTAACAACAGCTAACATCGGATTTGATGGCAGTTTTATTGCTCAGAAACTTTATAAGGACAGAAACCAGCACGCTTAGCATGATCACAATAGAAACGGGTTTTGTCGACGGAAGAATAGACAAAATGACAGAAGAACAATAACAATCTGTCATTTTGTATACTCTTTCGTCAAAAAACATGTAGAAAACCCGTTTCTGGTATATGGTTGTCATGCTACGCGTGCAGTCAGCCAGTCCCAAGTTTTTGGAGATGTTATTTGTCCATTTCTATTGTTTTTAGTTCCTTCAATATTTTCGTCTTAATAATTACCAGTTATAAGTTGTTCCTGGAACACGTGCAGCAGCTGCGTGTTGTGCCAGTCGTGCGTCGCGTCAGCTATCGCGTGCAGCTGTATGATGGCTCCGGGCCGCGCTGTGGACTGCTGCGACACGATCTGTATGCGCTCGTGTAAGGGTATCCCTCCGCCTTCTTCTAGAGTTGACTCGGAAGACATCGACATTGTGTCGTGCTGAAGGATACAAGTTGACGTAGATAAAGTGAAGTAAGGCCTCCCGCGCATTATGCGACCTGGCATGATCGACATGCCGTAGCCTCGTGGCCTGGTCGCCTAATGGGCACGAGGCCTAAAAGTAATGTATAGTGTGCCTGTCCGTAGAACTAAATTTTGAGGCACCTCCATGTTAGCGCCAATTATAAAAGTCCATCGATGATTTCAAATTGACCAAGACTGTGGCTTTAAACTCGAAATATTAATTTAATTTATTCAACAATTAAGTTCGATTAAGGCATGCAACCGCGTTCCAGACCGACCTAGCTTGCGGCTGCTTTTACGGCTAGTTTCCACCGAACCGGAGTAGAGGGAATGTCTCGAACAACAATATTTTTCTATTCAAATAGGATTACTTTGCGCTCAGAACAGATGGCCGATGGGGCCGAAAGGTTTTGCAGTGGCGACCGCGTACAAGAAGACGTAGCGTTGGAAAGCCTCCCACAAGGTGGAGTGGTGGAATCCACTGGATGCGGGAAACACAGAAGTGGCGGTGCTTGGGAGGGGTCTATGGCCAGCAGTAGACGTCTGTTGGCTGAAATGATGACTTTGGCCCAGAAGGTGGCCACGTAGATCGTCCTCACATTTACAGTAGAGACACTTTGGACACTCCAACAAGTGACCATTTTGTTTGCGTTGTTTTTACATCTGTCTGCTTAACTTCAACGCCACATGTTTTCGAGATATTCGTCTCGTCCCCGCTTCAGTGGAGACTGCCATTAACCTGCTGTGTAGTGACTACCAACTATTTACCATTACATCTTTATGACGTCTCTCCGATGTTGCTATTTCAGCCAGTAAAGTTCGTGCATCTATCACAGCTTGGAACACCCGTAGACTCTCCCCG
Organism: Lithophane socia; assembly: GCA_947522985.1. Lineage (NCBI taxonomy): Eukaryota > Metazoa > Arthropoda > Insecta > Lepidoptera > Noctuidae > Lithophane > Lithophane socia. Next base: position 9,821,483 of record OX383267.1, read on the forward strand.
TCGCTCGCCACGAAACAAGCTGACGGTGAGTTTGATAGGCTGCCGAGAGTTGTGCTGAAAATAAAGGAGCATTCAATTATTTTCACAGGTGATAAAGTAAGACTTCTGAATTTACATCCTGCAAAAACCTTTTATGAATATGAAAACTCCTGAGATTATAATTACTTAATTTTGTTATATCTTTCTCATATTATGGGGAAGGCATACAACTTAAGGTACCATTCTGTAGCTGACTAAGGCGGCAGGGAGCAGGCGACGTGTCGCCGCGACACAACTGGTTTCTATGTATTTCTATGAGACCGACGTGTCGCTAGCTACGGAAGGTATTTCATAGAAATACATAGAAACCAGTCGTGTCACGGTGACACGTCACCTGCTGCATCCGCCTGCGGTCTGCTACGGATTTGTACCTTTACTTCCTAAAGACGACCATCTCGTCGAATCTGGCACTCGGTACCTAACTGATAAACTTATAATAGAAATAAAAAAAATTAAAAAAAAATAGATTCCCCGCGCGATCACTTATAAACCAAGTAGATGACAGTCTGACTGCTAACTTGGTATGGCACCAACGAAATATTTTTTTAAATTAATTTGCATAAGAATGTAGTATTTACCTAGGCAGTAAAGTAGGCAGCCAGGCTACATTACTAAAGGCAGATAGATGGGGCGAGTTAACGCGCGCCAGTTCGGACACCCCGCCCGACTTGCCGAGCGGCCCCACGCACTCCACGCGCCACATGATCAGCTCTGAACACAGACCGCCGGCTGCGGCATCGTCGTCATACTTGTGGTGGTCCCGTTCACTATCTGTTGGAGGTAAAAAATATAATTATATAAATGTGTAAAACTTTATATCAACATTTGCCTAGCCTTTTCCCAACCAAGTTGGGGTCGGCTTCCAGTCTAACCGGATGCAGCTGAATACCAGTATTTTACATGGAGCGACTGCCTATCTGACCTCCACAACCCAGTAACTGGGTAATACGATACCCCTTGGCAAGACTGGTTGTCAGACTTTCGGGCTTCTGACGACCCGTAACGACTGTCAAAGATCCACAAATGACAGCCGGGACCAACGGCTTAACGTGCTTTCCAAGGCACGGAGAAGTCTCGGTATGTAAAGATGGTCACCCACCCACGGACCAGCCCCGGAAAGCGTAGCTTAACCTGATGGATTGACCCGTGCGGCTGTTATTACTTAGCCACGAGCTCCTCTAAATGTGTCAAACTTTAATGTAATTAAAATAGGTATAGCTTTAGGTACTGTGACACGCGAATAGCAATACGCACAAGAGTTTCCCAGGGAATGCGCCAGAAAACTATCTCTAATAACTTCTTTTTGGCCGCATCATAGGAAATGAAACGACCAATCGAAGAAAAGTTTTTGCGTGGTTTTCCATAATAAACGCGGGCAACTACAGTCTTCAGCAGGCTTAATAAAATTTGTGCAAATTAGTGGCAGTTCAAATTTTGTTTACTCCAAATCAGTATTAATTTAGCTCTTACTAGATGCGACCCACGGTTTCACCCGCATCAGTCTCGAACCCGTGGGAATATCGGGATAAAAACGTCCTTTTTGTTAATACAGGTTATAAACTATCTGTGTGCCAAATTTCATCCAAATCCGTTCAGTAGTTTTTGCATGCAAGAGTAACAAACATCCATCAATCAATCCATGATCAAAAACTTTCACATTTATAATCAGTAGGATTGGATTAGAATTGGATTTATGACTCAATTCGGAGTAACAGTGCAATTGATAATTCTTACCGGATATGTTATGATGACTTGTAGTTAGTAGTAGAGGTAATACTGGATGGCATGTGATGTCGTTTACTCTAAACCTATGGCCCGATGCTCTTGAAGCATGGCCTATTGATAGCACCTGTAATAGAAAAACACAATTATTATCTGAAAAGTAAGATCTTTAAATATTATTGAGAGGCCAGAAAAGTAAGTTTTAAAATTTGGTTAGAAATAGTGTCAGCGTGACACATCCAAAAATAACGATAAATATTTTTACTTTGCTTACACTATTAAATCGATATCGATAGGTTTCGTTGTAGTAAACAATCGATTAACGAATAAACAACTCTCGATTTTAGATAAAGCTTTAAAGTAATCAAAGTCAAATAATTTATTTCAAGTAGACACATAAAGGCACTTTTGAACGTCAAAACAAAGAACTGATTCTAGTTGGTATAAAAAGGTAGTTTTCGTATGGAAAAGAATGGGCAAGAAACTACACCGTTACTCTTTTATAAAAATCATTTAGCATTGGTGTTGTGCAATTCACAATTTCCTGAGAGGAAGTTCCAGGAAAGTTCAAGACCAATGTCATGTTTTCCGCCCTAGTTCCACCCCCTTTTCATGTTCTAAGTAACTGGATACAAATATTTTTTTCCATACCTGGGAAAACTTGGACTTATCATCGAAGGTCAGCTGCCAGAGGTTCAAGGTCCCGTTAGTATGGTTGGTGACCATGGATATTACGGGCGCAGAGTCCAACACGTCACCTTCCGGGTTCTCTCCTAAATCTTCTGTAGCTACGCTCGTCTTACGTTGCATTTCATTGTTGTTCTCTTCTCGATTTCCTGAATAAAAGTATTAGGAGAGGTGTATCAAAGTTGTTGACAGCGTCAGTCGGTCTATAATAAGGTCAAAACTCACACAAGGCCGGTGCGTGTCGGGAGCGGGTCGGGCGCGGAGCGGGACAGGAGCGGGTCGGGCGCGGGAGTACGGCGGGCATAATAAATTGTAATTCAAGGAATTATATGGACACACAGAACGCGGGCGCGAGTCGTGTGCGGAGCGTGCCGTATTTGTTTTGTGAATATTTACAAAAAAAAATCTGTTTGGCGATGATTCTCTGGATTACGAAGATTTTAATTATGTCCGCGCCCGAACCGCTGCCGCCCCGCGCCCGACCCGCTGCCGTCCCGCGCCCGACTGTCTGCCGCCCCACGCCCGACTCGCTGCCACCCTGCGCCCGCGCTGTGTGTGAACATGATGACTGCGCGGCTCCCGCGAAGAAAATGACCCGACCCGCTCCCGACACGCACCCGCTTTGTATGTGTTTATACTTCTTCTATCGAACTAACTATTTTATCGCAGTAAATTTTAGCAAATGTTGTTTTTTTTTACTTTATATCGTAGTGGACAGAAGGCAAAGACTTTTCACGCTTCTGTTTTCACGCTAATTGGGTGAGGAACCCAAAACTCATTCATTGCAATTAGGTTTAGTATTAACAGTTTCCAAATATCAGATTACAATAGGCAGCCCTCTGCCAAAAATATGGAAACCAGCAGTTTCCAAAGACAATTTATTTTCGTGAATATTTGAGAATAAGATCTCTTCTTTACTAATGAATTGAAAACCTCGAAAGTATAATCGTACCATTTTCCTGATCCCCATGTTGTTCCCCTTCGCCTTGCGGCCACTCGTTCTCTTCTTTCTCTTCCTGAACACTCGCGAGTGGCGTCGTCACTACTTCTGGCGGTTGTGGTCCCACTGTTACACACAAAACATTATAACATAACATAATCAGCCTACAATGTTCCCACTGCTGGGACAGAGGCCTCCTCTCTTCGAGAAGGAGTGGGCGTAATAGACCACGCGGGCCCAGTGTGGGTTGGTAGATGTCACGTCTTCGATTTTTTGGTTCAAGGACATGCCGTTTGCCTGAGGATATTTTCCTAAAACATTATTATTTGTTGTAAAAATCGAAATTATAGTTTTTAATCTAACAAATTGCTTTGTTTCGCCTTCAGTTCAAAAGACCTCGTGTAACTTGCATAAAATTGAAAAAGGCAACAAAAAGAAATCAAATTAATGATTGTAGCACATAATTATCTTTTCACAGTTTCCCCAATTTATGACATTTCTTAGGACCGATTTTTTAATTTTCAGAATACTTTTAACTGAGGAATGAAAATTGTACTTTGACAGTTTTTGTATAGAAAATATGTCAATGTCACGGCCATATTTAATCTTCAGGTTAACTGAAGATTGAAAAATGGGCCCTTAGTTTCCAAATGAATAACACAAGATAAACATACTAGGCATGACCGGCTTGGTCCTGTGCCTCACGTAGAGCGGCTGCGCGGCCGCGTGGTACAGCGCGGCCGGCGTGCACATGGTGGTGGCGTCGCCCAGCGGGAAGGCCGACGGTATCCGCGCCGAGAACGATACTTGTGCTTGTCTTATCGCGCCTGCTTGTAACTCGTCTAGCCATTCGCATACCCTGTGAGAAAGAAAAGGTATATTATCGTTTGGGAATCAATCATTTGTGGAGTAAATCCCAAGTTTGTTTGCACTTGGTTTAGGTCAAAAATGTGCAAATTGTGATCTGAAAGAAAAACTTATGGAGTTTTTCTTTCAGATCACAATTTGCACATTTTTGTACTTTTGCACTTTTGCACACTTGTATAGTAAAAAATTGTACTCTAAAATAATGTCAAAATATTAGCATTAAAGACTGTTGCTTATAATCAAGATTGTAGGTCGTCTCGTTCTTAACTTTTCTTGCCAATTCTTGAAAGATATTTAAAGATCTTTAGCTGAATATTCACCGATTCACCTTGTAATCTCTCTGTCCCCCTTTCTTTCTACTCACCATATAAGAAAGCTGCATCAACAGGGTGTATAGAGAAAAGCAGTCGGATATGTGCGTGCGTACATGTGATGTCACTAGCCATGGAGTATACAGTTTATAGATGTACTCACCATATCAGAAAGCTGCCATCAACAGGGTGTATAGAGAACAGTAGATCCGGACTCTGATGCCAGTCGCGCAGTAATGATTCTATCTTAGCGTCCAGTGAATCAGGTAGGTGCGTGCACGTGACGTCAGTGGCTATAGAGTTTATAGACGTCGTGTTTGATAGACTTGGGTGACTGTGGTTGCCGCTACCTGAATATAAAATAAAGGTTAGAGGTATGTTTATTCTTAGACCCACTTGCACCACAAATCATGATATGCATTTAACATAATCTAAATCATCTGTCTCTGTCATCTTCAAACGATTGACAGAAATAGAACGATCTTTTAAATTCGATAAGCGCAATACGCATTTATAGCCGATTTCTATAATTTACAAAACGTTTTTGTTTTAAATTAAGACTATCTTTAATTCTTTACCAATAATGAAGCAAAGACTTCATGGCTTTGTATAGTAGACCCTCCCATATGGAAGTAGCTGTCACAGGTAAAATTGGGTTATGAATCTATTTATATGCCCAGTTTGGCAATAAAAAGTGTTACCATTTGTGAGCAAGACGATTCGTTTTTGTTTATAGGAACCGAGCACTAGCGATTTTTGGTGCAAGTCTGAAAATACACAGTCAATTATTAGTCAAAGAAATTAATCGATCAAGTTTTGCTTGTGTGTATGTTACACACAATATTGTAGGACAAGCGGTATAGACTGGAACTAATTCGAGTCTGACATAGGCTGGCTGTGTTATAGACATATTAATTACATTTCGAGGATTCATGCAACGATTTACACTTCGTTAGTAAGAGCGTTCATTCTAAAAGTTGGCAACGTCGCAAATAGCTGTCAAATATTTACCTGTTTTGATTATTTTGGCAATATTACTATATGGAAATATGAAATATATATAACTAACTAACTAGAATATTAATAATGATTTGCAATAATTATAACACTGAATTTGATGTTAAACCGTTTATAAAAGTGTAAAAAAGGCATTTGAAAAGTATTACAAATAGTTTTTTGACATCTAAAACTAAATATTCGGTGTTACGATATTAATTATTGCATTTCATAATCAATATTTTAGTTATACAGTAATATTACCAAATTAATCAAAACTGCGAAATATTTGACATCTATTTGCGACGTTACCAACTTTCAGAATACACGCTCTTAACAGTTCACGCACATTTAAGACACTATTTAAGTAGGCTGCTGCTGCTTAGGACCTATTTCTATTGGAGGTTTGTATAATTCATTAACGATTGCAGGCTGATCGTCAATTATTTTTAGATACTGCAATCTTCCGCCAATTAGATCCTGACATTTGCCGTGATCAGCTTTATTCGTTGTTCCGACAGAGGCCGTGGCGTACAGTTTGAGAGTAGTGAGGGTGTTCATGAAAATTCACGCCACCAGTTGGCGGCACTTTGACAAGAGGTCTTTAATTTCGACAATGAATTTTTATAATGTCGTTCATCATTTGCTTCATACATTCGTTCATCATTCAGTTACTATAGAAAATATAGGCGCATTGACACTTTGACAGGTGCCCGGGCCTGATGTCTCAGTGCTGCCATCTAGTGAACGTCATTTCAGAAAACCCTCTTTACACCTCATATTTTGACAGCAAATCTGACATCCATTAGACTTGTCAGATAGTACAATTACTGTAAGTATATATGCAGGACGAAGTAAAAGGCTTTAGCTTGCCTGTAGCTTGTATGCAGATAATCCGCACTATGCATTAGTATGTACTCCACACGAATAAAGCATGCAGCATGAATATTCAGTTACCTGGTTGTTCATCGCTATTGCTGTTATCCTCTGATTGCATTTTAGTTAAATGATGACTTGGACGTCTATTTTCTATACGGCAGCGTGAAATAAAGTAAGCAATTAGGCTTATAAAATAAGCGAGCTTTACCCAAAATTATACTTAGAAGCACAATATAATAAAGACTATAATGGTTTGAGATAATTACTTGAGTATGTCAGTATTTAAGTTTATAAATGAGAATTACATGGTATACAGACGAAAACACACTTTACGTAAACGGCATTAAATTACTTTTACTTTAGCACATTGATTCAAGTAAGCTGATACGCTAATACTGATGGAAGCATCTTTATCCAAGGTTGTAATTTAGTTTTGTTACATCAAAACCGACTGAAATATCCATTCTATAAGAGCGTTACAGAAAATATTTAGAACGATAAAACCATTTCCTTTCACGGAAATATATGCCTTTTAGCATCACAGACACAATCTATATTTGTCTGTCATCCACTAATAAGGTTACATTCATTTGTTTTTACAGCAGGTAACGTGTCCAAATAATACTCGTATTTCTGAAGATTATTCTACCGAGTAGTATTCATTGATTAGGCAAGTATATGAAAACACACTCACTTTCATGCTCTCCATCCGGATGTGCAGTTTGATCCGAACCTGACCCACCCTCGTCTGTTTCTTCTTTATCTAATATCTAGGGGAAAAACAGTGAAATTATCGCTTTTCATTAGCTTCATGATTTCGAATACTAATACGTCTTACAAAACGAGGTCTGTATTTATTTCAAGCTTAAACATTAGAGTTTTTGTTTTGTATTTTGAACTTTATTCCGACAGTCGTAAAGTTGTTATTACTAAATTGGCAACTTACGACTTATTAATTCAATTTCTGTAACAACTGTTAAAACAAACTTAACATCTGGAGGAATTAAGTTCAAAATACAATGACCGACTTGAAGGCTTGGGCTTCTAATAAAGTTAGTACTCGTTTCGTAATAGTTATATTCATTTACGTTTCTTGAATTTACTGTATGAAGAGTCTTTTATATGACGGAGCTCCGCCAAAAATGGGAATCTTCTTCTACTTGTTAACTTTGGCTTCCAAATATCTGGCTACTTTTTTAACAACGTCAAACATTTAATCAGGTAACCCTATAAAAAATTAAAAAATTTACATAATATTTACTTTTTTTGTAAGGTCATGCAGTATTGCTTCAGCCTGGCTGGTGAAGTGCATCTCCTTGTTGTGAAGCCAGTGCAGTATAAAGCGGCCACCCCCAGCCAATGAGGGCACCAGAGGAATATCCGTCTCCGCGTTTATCGAAGCTGCCAGGTGGAAGTGAAGACCTGGGGGAGGTTTCAATTAGTATGAGACACTTTAAAGACCTCTGTAATACGACCTTAGGGTCCGTATTATGTCCTGCCATTGTTGCGGGTTAGTCCGAAAGGGATACCGGGACCTTGGCAACAGGCAACTGAAGGAACACGGGTGGGTTTTAGTCAGTAAAAGTCTGAAACACCCTTCCGCTCCGCCCAGAGCGGGAGAAGTCAATGGATGATTTCCAAACCTCAAAAAAATAAATGGTCCGTATTATGAAGTGTTATTATGATTTGCGTAACTGCCTCGTTGGTCTAGTGGTCGGAAGCGTTACTGCTGACCATGAGGTCCTGGGTTCGATTCCCAGGTCGGGCAAAGTGTTATTGGGTCTTTCCATCACTCAATTTCTTCACAATAAGTTCTCTATCATATTATTATGATTATAGTATCGCGATGGTATGGCGTAGTAAACTCCGTGTTATTAAGAATATTATATGACCCATAAAAATTTTACTGCCAATAAAAACGAAGTTTCTCTTTAACGCAGTCTATAAACGACTTTACTATAACCTCTTCATACATATTATATTGATCACATCTAGCGTTAGATAGATTGAGCTGTAAAAATGTTCTATCAAAGATTCTATGCAGTAAAACATATCCTTACTATTATTATAAATGCGAAAGTTTGTTTGTTTGTTACGCTTTCACGCTAAAACGGCTGAACGGATTTGGATGAAATTTAGCACAGGAGTAGATCTTGACCTAGAATAGGACATAGGATACTTTTTATCCCGATATACCCACGGGATCGAGACTTACATGGGTGAAACCGCGGGGCGCTGCTAGTTTAAACATAAAACTAAACTAACATGACACATTCGTATATTTTTTCGGCCATACCCAGCTTAAACTACCTTTATATTTCAAGCTACACTTCAAAATACTATATATAGAGTTCCAAGCTGTGCATTTGTAGAAAATATAACACAATCGTGTTTTTTTATGGCAATATCCGACTTCAATCTAATTCAATCTACAATCACACAAAAGATCATAAATGGAGTTCCACGCTATGCATTTGCAGTGCATATCCTCTCAAAGAGACAGCGAAAAAAACAAATGAAACTCGATTTTGTTGTCATTAAGTCTAATGCTGTCTCTATCACTTTAAAGGTGTATTCTAGAGACAAAAAGACTTTCGCTTTTTAAAATAAGAGGAATAAGAGTCAAAAGTTTAGAAAATTTACCTCCAGTATAAGAAGTAACATGATAAGGATTGTGAAAATCGTGGGCGCTGTACGTAGAAGGTAACGTGGGTATGGGCGCGCCGGGCTGCTTGGACGACTGGGCCGTCCGTCTTATGTGGAAACATGTCCTGGAACAATCAAATATCAATGTAAGACACGACGTTTTACACTGGCATAATAGTCCGCTTTCTAGCTCATATCATCTGTTACGTATGGAAAAAAAAAACATTTAATAATAAAAGTTATGAGGCCCCGCCCCCACGACGTTCGTTGCACGTTCGTAGAGTTGACATTTGCTTAGTAATACAGCTCACACACGGGTTTGCCCGCAACCGTACGTGTGCGCATGCTAGTCGCGCGCTCCCGAGTTTCCCGCGACTTTGCTATTGTCGCCACCACGAGGTCTCAGACACGATAAACCAAGTCAACTATATCATTTTTTACCCACTAATCACGTACTGCGTGCTGTACGCAACATCATCCTTTGATGGGAGATTTATTAAACGGTTTATCATAATTGGCTGAAATAAACAATATTAAAGAAGAGTCTGAACATTAGAGTGCTACATGAAGGAGTAACTCGATTTATTTAGCTCCACAAAATAATTCAATGAAAAATATGCGTGTCCCAGCTGCCATTCGTCGCTATTTGACAGTCGTTACGGGTCGTTAGAAGCCCGAAAGTCTGACAACCAGTCTTACCAAGGGGTATCGTATTACCTAGTTACTAGGTTGTCGAGGTCAGATAGGCAGTCTCTCCATGTAAAATACTGGTATTCAGCTGCATCTGGTTAGACTGGAAACTAACCCTAACATAGTTGGAAAAAGGCTAGGCAAAAACTCTTCACAAGCGTTAGTAAAAATTATGCTCATATTGCGTGTTGCACTGAAATTGTTCAAGCGAGCCGATCATGTCTACAGCTCGTGAATCATAAAGGAAAGTTTACAGTCAAGGCTGTTGAGATAATACGAGACATTCATTGCATTTTTGTTGATATTGTCACTTCTTATAAGAGGAATGGAATCTTAGGACTTTGTCGAGTTAGTGGGACCTTTTTCTTTCTTATTCTTTTTTTTATATATACACTATAGACGAGAAACGTTGGGCACGCTAATTTCTCCTCTCTTGTGTATTTTAGACACAGTTAATAACCCATGCGCAATCGGGAATAATGACGTCCGGCAATCGAGCACAGCAGATTCCAACCTGCCAAAACGGGCCTTGTCTTCTAAATTTAAGTCAATCTTGTTTTATTTATACAGACACATTTAAAGATTGATAAACGGCTCTAAAGAGGATCAAAATGGATGGGAAGCTAGTTAGTCGTAGTATTCCACCAGTAGTTCCATGTGTAATTTCAGCCTGAAAATCTAAGCTCGACCTACTTCATATGCTTCAAGCGCTGCATAAACCGGTGCTTGTGTCGGTGCGTGGCGCGCTGTCTGCGCGGCGGCGAGCGCGAGTGTGACGTCACACAGCCGCCCCCCCACTCGTCTTCAGGCAGCAACGTCTCCGCCCACACGCGGCAGATGTTGTCCACGCATGACGTCACTAGCACGTTGCCAACGCTGCCCCTGGAGAATGAAATCAGTTTTTAGAAGCTCTTTTATTACATTCATACGTAACATCAAGTTTGTATGCTCCGAAGTTGGTGGTTCAGGTGTATAGTAGCACCGACATTTCACCAGTTATGTTCAAGTCTCATGTAATAGGCGGCGACGGCGAGCCTTGATAAACCGGGTATAAATCTAGACTAAAAGGCCAACAATTTTTTTACTAAAACGATTTTATTTCATAGCTTAAAAACCAAATGCGTGTACGCACTTGGCCTTAAAGGCCGTTTTATGTGATCATTCCTGGGTTAAATAAACTATTAGGCCATTTAATAATAGATAATTATTTTGTATGAATAATGTTATACTTACTTTGGCATATATTTGCTAGTCTTCCGCCATGACAGATGTGTGACAGCGCGCGGATGAGCCACGTATATGAACGTGTAGTTCAGCTCGGGCGGAGAGTGATCATTATGCGCCTGGGCGAGCACTAAAACAAACAATATTCACACATAATAAGTTTTACAGGTTTCCAATAAGATATACCTCTCTTTAGGTAGACATACTGTGTCATACATGTGTCGGGAATCCGTCAATGTAGCCAGCGACATTCATTTTTTTTTTACGTTTTTTGCATATTACTTACATCTGCGTCCTATGTAGATCAAAATTCAGTACGCGGCAATTCGAAATTATATTTGCTGCAATTAATAAAAATATAATTTTAAAAGCTAAATTGATGTTTCAAATTATTATATTAAATTTAAATCATAATTGCTACGTAATGAATTTTGATCAACATACAATGCAAAACAGCGCCGCAATTTGCAAAAAACGTAAGTAATTTTGAATTTCGCGGGCTACATTGAGGAAATCACCTTAATGATTAATCCGATGATTGTATTGAAGTATAGTCAATTAGACGTGTTATACCGTGGACTAGAAACTATTTTGCAGATACTCGCGGCTACATCCAGTATAAGCTATCCTCCCATTGTACGGAAAACCTATACAGTGCGAGATCAGCTTATACTGGAAATGTATAGCTTGATATAGGTATAGCCGTGTATACCAGGAGTAGTAGTAGCCTTTAAGCCATCATTATTCTGGGTGTGTCCATGATGCAAACAGAATAATTGTATACTTTTCCATATTGTTTGCCTGTAGGTATAATTATCTCGGAAAAAGAACTGCGAAATAACAATGTCCTAACTCAACCGTATTCGGCGTGTCAAATTTTACAACAAAAATAATAAAAATGTAAAATGTATTGTAAGTTTTGTAATAGAACATGATGTCACTGCCGTTTTCCTGCCGAAGATTGCTTCCACAATTATCGCGTCATTTCAATGTCAAACTATGACATTACTACGAGTAATGAGTATCAACTAGTTTTACAAATTAGTCGACATACCAACCATTTAGGTATTAGTGGAATAGGAACAGGCTGTTTTATCTTTGCCAACTTCATTATGGTTTCATTTAGAGGTGCTTATTTTGGATTCAAGGCATTATCTTACCGTTATGGTAAGTTCGTTTACCACATTTCTCTAAAATTTTGAACTAGCTTTTGTTCGTGGCTTCGCCCGCGTGTATATCGGAAAATATCCCACAGGAATTTACTACCCTATGTGTTAATCCAAGAAATAAACTATCGGTTTGCCAAATTTCATCCAAATCCTTTCAGCCGTTTTTGCGCCAATCCGGAACATACACCCAGACAAACGGAAGAAAAATCTTCGTTACTATTTTATTACATGTACAGATATAGAATGATACAGTGATCGCAGTAGCGTGCAGTGAATTTTGAAATACGCGATTATAATAGCGTCCACTCAAATCTGTGTGGTTCTTTCCTCAAAAGACCATTTCAGACTCTTATCTACATGGTCCTCATATGGCCTGACCAAGATTATGTCTGGACTTTAAAGGAGACGGTGACCTCTGAGTTTGTTTCGGCCTTTCTTCTCAGAGTAGTCAGATAGGAAACGCCGACCTCATCTAGCTTATTTTTACAACTTTTTAATATGACGTGTAAAAGTGATTCCAATATCCTATTTACAGAATAAACAATTTCATTTCATTTCATAAAAAAATATCGTTACCCCCAACTTTTCCCTTAGTCTTTCTTCTTGAAATCCATCATGACATTCATAATTTCGTTTTTATCTCGAGATGTTTACGGTGAGAAGCTTAGCTGCCACACTTACTTTTATTGGGAGGGATATTCCCTTATCAAGTAAGTATATCTTCTTACGTGGACATCTATTTAAACACAGTCATTCAAACCCGGATTTTGTTTCTTATCAGCCCAGACATTTTAGAGTTCACCTTTCATTCTACACATCAAGCAACCATTGTATCAACCTCGCATTGTACGGAAATCCTATACAATGAGAGATCAGCATAAACTGGAAATGCATAGCTTGATGTGTAGCCGTGTGTACCTATTTAAATATTGAGTCATAAAAATATTTGCATAGGTATTTGATAAACACCTAAGTATTATAATAAGTTACAATTCAATATTTTCTTAAATACGAAGCAATTAAAATATCAAAACAACACCTGTTTGAATGTCACATACAGCAGTTGAGTTTGTTTTTTATTTATTTAATCTGCTGTATATTATATTGTGTGCCTTTTGCATGCATAATGCGCCTATAACTGTCACTAACGAGACACAATTGAATTTTAATTATTATCGGCCTTCTAAAGGCCAATCAAACACTGGAGCGGATAATGTTCCCACTGCTGGGACACAGACTTCCACTCTGTGAGAGGGAGTGGGCCTTAATCCACTACGCGGGCCCAGTGTAGGTTGGTAGATGTCACATGTCTTCGATGTTTTTCGTTCTCAGACATGCTAGTTTCCTCACGATGTTTTCCTTCACCGTTTTGAGAGCAGTGGTGGTGAAATAATTTACACAGAGTAAAGCGCCTACACAAGTTTGAACTTTCGACCTAATTACAACTCGTAACCACTGGGCCACCACTGCCTGTGCCTCTTAGTCTGTGCTAAATAAATGTATTTTCTTTTTCTTTCTTTCTTTTCAATACCTGGCCATAAAATGGCTCATCCATTTTTAGAAAAAAGTTGGCATTGTAAAGCATTTTCTCTTTCACTCTTAGGTAGACTCTTTCACACACATTGAGCTAAGCTCTAAATATGACATGTCATATTTATGGCCGAAACTGTTTACAATTTATTTTATTACCTTTGTTCTGGTACCAGATCTTGACGAGGCGGTCGTTGATGCCAGATGTGGCGAATAGTACGCCATCAGGTGAGAACGCGAGGTGATGCGCCGGAGTCGCCGTGTGACATTGCCACACGCATATCCACCCCTAGGACATAATAAATTACATGTAAAACTAATCGTAGATTATTAAATTAATTTAATATACGACTTTGTTCTAATTGGTCATCTCTCGTTTTACGAACCTGACGGTCAATTTATAGCATGTATAATAATGTAAAGTATAATTTATAGCAAGTATTAAGCAGGACCGCTAATTTTCGTAATATTTGATAATCTTTGACATTTTACTTCCAAGTGTTCATAAATTCCGTCGCCAACAGTATCCTGAAAACTATAGCTGATAGGTAGGACAGCCCCATACAGGGACATTGGATACGCCTACATGCCACTGTGGCGTAATAATGAACAGTGTGTATTGTTTATCTATAAGTACTAACACTAGTTTCTAAGTCGTGTGTATACAAACCAAATGGACTATAAGGCCCGAAATAAAAAAATATAATTTTAATCAATTTAATAAATGAGCGATTAGACTCTACAGATGGACTTGAATTTTTTTCGTGCCCGAAATAGTACTCCCGTAAAACTGATGAAATGGGTCGTAATCATAAATCTCAATCACTATCTCATGAAATGCTTTATTGTACCTGCTCCAAATCAAGACAAACGGCAAGTTTCTTCATCAAATGTAACAGCCAAAGTAACAGTCAACTGTTCTTTTGCACTGTTGTATTTTCAATCCTCGGCGCTGAGGTGAGGGTTGTAAATCCATCAGCGCGGAATAACAGTTGACAGTTACTTTGGCTGTTACTTTTGATGAAGAAACTGGCCGTCAACAAACAAAAAAAAATTAAACTATTATTATTTTGACTTTGACTGATTGCTATTACGAAACTACTCATCAATTAGTGATAAGAAATTAGTAAATTACATCAAGATTACAGAAATTGATAGCAACTGTCAATGCTTTTGATACCACGAGGCCCTTTATGATCGGTGTAGGTAAGTGAAATAAATAACTGAAAAGATCAGAATTCTAGTTACGTCTTAATGCATCACGTAACAGCTATAGAATTATTGCGGTCACCGAAATGAGAGCATTTAAGTAGAACGCAAACAAGTATAGTCTTACTTTGCGAAGTTTAACATGCAGTACAAGTCTGGAAAACTCATTTATAGATGAACTATAGCGACCCGCTCCGGCTTCGCAAGTTTTTACGACTTGAAAAAACATCGTGATTTCTTACTATAAGTAACTTTAATATTAACGTATTATACACATAAGCATTCCGGAATAAATTCACTAAACGACGGTGAAAACCTCATTAAAATCTGTTGCAACGCGGACATACAGACAAACACGAAAAGCGACTTTAATTTACATGTATAGATATCTCCAAGTACACGTAACGATTTCCCTCAATTTAGTGTAGTACATACATAATTAAAACGTATTAGGAGGATGGGTATGTGGGAAGATGATTTCAATTATAAATCACTCACTATAAAACCGTAGTTACATCTAATTGATCATTGTATCATACTAAATATAGTTGTTAGAGACCATAACAGATAAACAAAACAAAGATAACAGCCGAAGGTGAAGTAGGTATATTATTGTATATTTTATCTTATCAGAGCGTATCGCAATCTGCGTTGTACTCACGGGCTCGTCTTCCTCGGCTTGCTTAGGTTTCTCATCCTTGTCACCACCTATCTGGAATGTCACTCCTGAACTCGCTGTAAAGAAGAAAATTATGTTTTACGCGGGTAATAATAATATAAATATCGAGGGTCACGAGGTTGTCGACATCTGGGATGTGGTCTCTGCGATCACTGCGCCGATAGTCGTGTCAGCCAATGGCTTAATTGCCAAGAGCCTCGACCAACACCTATGGAGGCTCTCGTTGGGCGGCTGGATTAAGGGACTGAATCAGAAAGCGGGACTCTTGCACAGCACACGGCCCGTATTGTTAGGAGGTTCCTCTCTCTGGTGCCCTGACCGCCGATAGCTTGGACCCTGTTCCGGATACCGGCGGGCTACTATTTTTTATAGTGTTAAATGTTTTTATATTTTTGTATTCTAATATTTAAAAATGTAATTTATGAGTGACTTTATGAAATAAACGACATATCCTTAACTAATATTATAAATGCAAAAGTGAGTCTATTTGTTGGATGGTTTGTTACGCTTTCACGCTAAAACAGCTGTACGGATTTAGATGAAATGTATGACCTGGATTAGGACATGGGATACTTTTTATCCCGATATTCTCAAGGGATCGAGACTTACGCGGGTGAAACCGCGGGCCGCAGCTAGTTTTAAATAAAGGAAGGAGATGGCGAGACGACTTGGATGCCGTCTTTAGAAATTGGCAAGAAATGGCTCAGAACCGGGACCAGTGGGAAGAATGGAGGCAGGCATTTGGCAAGCAGCAGTCAATCAATCTGCCTAGCCTTTTCCCAACTATGTTGGTGTCGGCTTCCAGTCTAACCGGATGCAGCTGAATATCAGTATTTTACATACATACACAACCCAGTTACTGGGTAATACAATACACCTAGGTAAGACTGGTTGTCAGACTTTCGGGCTTCTGACGACCCGTAACGACTGCCAAAGATCTACGAATGACAGCCGGGACCAACGGCTTATCGTGCTTTCCGAGACCAGGAGGAGTCTGGGTATGTAAAGATATATCTGTATCAGTAAATTGACTGCTGAGTACAACAAAAACAAGCTGAAACCAAATACTGACACGCCCCTGCATTCTATTATAAATGAATCGATACTACCACAGATACATAATAGTACAAGAACAGAAGATTCACTCCGCAAAATCATCTAAATAAATAGCGACTCTTACTACGACAGAATAAAGTGCAATTCAGGTCGCACAGCACTAATTACCAACAGTTATATTCACCTAGAAGTTGCTTCTTTTATTTTTTTTTATTTTCTCTGTCTCTTTTATTTCCTTTCTATCGCGTAACTTTTGTATCTTCTGACTACGTTACGCCAACTGAATTGGCCCAACGACTCGAGCCCGTCGCGTACAGTTCGATTCAAACTTAATGGTGGGTCGGAAGTTAGCTACTCGCTGCGCAGCCGTCACCCCCGCTGACACATGAAATTGTTACTGCGCAGTGATTTGCCTCATGTTCCGAGCCGCCATTAAGTTTGAATCGAACTGTACTTGTAGCTTCATAAATAAAATGCGGAGTGCGCCTGGTCTGATACTACTAAACACTAGTTCTATCTAACATTGTTATAAATTAGTTTCACTTCCGACACGATCAAAGTGCGTTGTTAATTTTGCTGCTTTTATCATTACTTTGCCGCATTAACAACATTAGAAATCGTAATGTAAGTAGGTACAGTTACTTACATGACGTCAGAAACAATTCGAGATCGTCTCAAATCACGATATCTGATTTCCAGATAAAGATGTACATGAACAATGATAATACACTTGAAACAAGAGTTTTAGGGTCTCGCATAGATAAACTGGAAGAAAACAATATCTTACGTTGGCTGTCATCTTGATAGAGCGACGCTTGGTGCCATAATTGCAGTAGCTTGCCGCCTGTTAGGAGTCGCGTGCCCTCGAGATTCCATGACAGCGCAGTGATCGGCCCATCCGCCACCAACTTGCCGGTTTGCACCCACCGGTACTCCAAGCCCTGAACAGTCACATGTCACGTTGAATTGAATAATGAATCCGAGTGCGAAGACAGTTTAATATGATAGACATTGACCAATTGCATACATATTATGGTCAATTGGCGCTGCGCCATCAGCAATCGCCGATCAGAGACCTATTATGTAACAAATCTGAAAACCTCCTATTTCATTCGACAAATGTCCGAACGCAGAACTGAATGACGTAATTCTAAGCGCCATTAAGTTCGACTGCGGACAATAGGTACATCGTTATTATAAAGATTCATTTAATGAATCTCTTTTATGTTTATATTTCGCGATTCACGACAAATATTAGATGTTGCATATAAAGTTTCTGTAAATATTAATGGTTTTGTAATTGAAATGCGTCCAAATGGCCTTGCCAGCAACCTCGTAAATTTTACAAGTACCCCTAAAAGAGCCGAATAGGCTGTCGAATCGTTTTATAGCACCTTCTTACTTAAAGTATGTATGTATAGACAAATTGTAATAAATCAATATAAAAGGGTTAATTAGCCTCAGGAAGATTACTATTTACTGGACTGTGATAAATATACAACATTAATTAAAATGTCACATGAACTCATTGTCAGTACCTAGACAGCTAGTATAAACAATGATAGTAAAGTAAGTACATAGCAGAATACGTTATATAGCTTTTATCTAGGTACTTATTCTTTCTGCGTTCACCTGGAACTGAGACAATGACATATCAGCGTTTTAAATATTATGTTAATTGTTAATGTTAATTAATTGCTTGAGTGCATTGTGTCATAATTTAACACTTTTGTATAGCAAAATATGTTTTTTTTCTTTTAGTTCCTGGTAATAAAAAATTCTAATTTATCTGCACTCAATTTTGTATTATATCAAATCCATCCAGTTTAACTATTATTGTCGTAAATATCAGTTGTGATAACAATGCATGCTGCTATAATCTCTCTTAATCTGCCATCTTTTTATCATATTAATCAATTTTACTGTAACATTAACAGGATTTTAGCAGGAAATTCATGTTGCTTCCACAAATGGTGATTCTAAAATGAAAGATAGGCGCACTTAGGGGCGTCAGCCCCTCTAATAATTTGTCTGGTTGAGGCTTCATCTTTTAGTTTGTGAATTTTGCAGATGCAAGAGAAAAAGAAATTGATAATCATAATTATTTAATCTTTGTTATCCACAAACAAAATAAAATACTCTTAATTGCAACCAGTAATAACATATTTTAGTTAAATTCACAAAAAAAAAAATTAATAAAATAATATTTACTTACATGAGTGGTAGCAGCTGTATGTATAAGCGGTGTTGGTTCAAATATGCACACTTCGGCCCCATAGGACGCAGCGATCTTCCCTGTATCAGTGCTGCAGTCTAAAGAGCCAATGCGGACGTAACTATGGATTGCTCCCGGAATTATCTGTACCCTTTCGAAGTTGGAGGCCAAGATGACTATGTTACATCCTGCTGCATAAGCCTGTGGGGAAGGAAAACATGTTGAATAACCAACAACCTAATGTGACCATTGGGTAATGTAGATTTTAAATTGGTACTTTACTTATAAGTACTTACACATATTTATCTTAAATAATGAAAACCTCTACAAGTATTCTACAGAAGTTCTCTGCGGGTTACTGTAATACGTCTCAGAAATTATTTATTTGATAGTAGAACAGAAGGACACTTGAAAGTGACATTTAGATTGAATGTTGAATAGTTTTTTTACGCAGCTCTGTACGAAGCCATCACATTAGTTAGTGCTTGATTGAATTGTATGAAAAATAAACAAATCAGTATTCAAGGACTTATTTGTTTTGACAACTATGGAGTTGAGGAAATAACACAAGTTGTTAGGTAACCCTGTGATGTGTGATTAATTAATTAATAGGTATTTAATACATTTTCTTATTTGAAATAAGTGCACAAACAAATTATTGTCTTAGTGAGGTATTTGCTTCAGAGAAATGTGGATTTGAAAACCATTTAAAACTTTATCAACTCAACATACTTAATTCAAATTAATTGTTTAGAGCCAAATAAGGTTTGATTTCAAAGATTACATAAGGTCTTACATAGATTCAATATGCCCAGTATCTTATATTTATTTAAAAAAACTGTTTATGTTGTACAAATGTTTATACCATGAGTATAATAATAGTTCAATATTAATTTTAGCAGTTCTCCATAAATATTTATTTAACAGATTATGATCATACATATCATACTGATGATGATGATACATGATCCTCATACCACATATTTATGTTAAAACTAGGTAAGGAGCTGTGTTATAAGATTAACTCTACAGTTATTAGTCGCCTTTAGCAATATTGTTATTTAAATATCTATAAATGAGTGATGCAAATTAGCATTCAAGGAAACTCATTCTATTTGTATGTCTCCTCTGTAACAAATGCTAAGTTATGAGGTACAATACGTTCACAAACAATAGAAGATAATAGTATTTAGTGACCAAACGAAAATGTTATGCTTATCAAACTAGGCTAAATTAGATTTTCCTGTTAGGAACATCACTTCTCAATTACCACTTTAGGTGTACAGGATTCTAAGTCACGAGACTTGGCCGACGACGACGACACGGACATTCATCTAAGTACTTACTGTGAAAGGTATTCCTTCGACAGAACCAACAGCAAAACATTGATCTCCTGAATTACAGGCACCACTTAATACTTGGTGACAGTTCATAATGAACTAATAAAACAAAAAATATCTTCGCTAGATTAATCCCAGATAACAGAACGTCACTTGCATGGTTTTATTAAAGAAATACATAATTTACAAAAGAAATAATTATTCTAAACATCTCAAGATCTAATTATTTTTTAATAATTATCACGAATATTTCTCTGACACCTCACATCGAACGTGAGAGAATGACGTAGAGAAAGAAAGAGATAAAAAATGTTAAGTACGTTCCGAATATTTTAAGAAATACTTGATAATCAATAATCACCGAAGAAATATGTAAAGAATAAAAGCAGTTTTTAAACACCATAATATTCTTAGAACTGTAACATAAAACAAAGGCACATTAATAACACATTGAACAGATAAACTGAGAATGCACATTTAGTTTTAGAAATTATAAGTGGACTTAATCATCTAGTCGCAGTTTTCGAACGAACCCTATCCATATGTTTTGGTGTTACTAGTAAGAAAATTAACTAGTATTCAAAGTCGTATAATTTCAAATGTACCAATATCATATATTTAGTAAGGATTAAAATAGAGATGAAGAATACTCAATTGATTTCATTCTTTTAATTTATACATCCAATTGGTGTTTTTTATCCACTATTGATTATTTGTTTATGGTCTCTTGACAGCTCTAAGCACTGACTGGTGACTGATTGACAATTTTGACGTTACTTTCAGAGAATTATGAATGCCAACGTTTAATCGTTGAATGAGCTGTTTTTTTGTGTATTGATCTGTTTAAAAGAATCAAGGACGCGTTGGACAGTAATTTAATTGAAGGACATTATTTCGAAATACTAGTGACCTACAAGTGTGACTCTGAAATTTGTGTTCCGACGATCTGCGGTGAAGAAGTCAACATTACAGGTAAGTCACATAACACCAACAAATCAATAATTATGTTATCTGGAATAAGATAAATGGTAGAAGGATTGTAGACGAAGGAAGATAGGATATTTTGTTTTCTTTGTACGTTATTCATTGTGTGGCATAATCGCATAAATGAATAGATAGTCACAGTCATACCTTAATAATCTAATAAAATAAATTGGATCCTATCAACTGTTGAAGATACAGCATATTGCGCGGAGGCGTTCGGCTGATTACCAGGCATTCAGTATTTACATTACAGCAATTGCTCATTACTTGGCAGTATCATAGTTGTATTCTCCAAATCCAAACAAAACATTGTGTGGTATGTAGGTACACTTATTGTTACTTATTTATGCTTTCAGTGTAGAGTTATTGATTGTAGTATTACTCATCATATGTGGTGATTAGATCAGGATATGTATAAAATTTTCCAAATGATCTTTAAATTGAATTATTATGATGGAAATGATTGCCCCTAGTCTTTAATAATGTTTCAGCTACATTTTAAATTAAAAAAAAATATTTAAGTGAACCTAACCAGTTTCTGATATAGCCAGATTTTGTTACACTTATTTAAAGTTCATGAAAGAAATGTTACCAAAACTGGCCTTTAATTTATGTTTTCTTCAATAATATAATACTTATTCTATGTTTGGGACTTACATGCTCAAAAAGTATTTCAATAAAATATATTTAAAACTTATGTATTGAAATACAATAACATATTCTATTTTCTGTAAGGAATAGAATTTTTCTTTTAATAACAACATGATTTATAAATAAATAAATCTATGATTAGTAAAGCCATGACTAATTCACAATATTTTATCTTAATTACTTATTGTGTGTGCAATATCAATTTGCAGTGATAATGATAACTTGGAATCACTGGCCTCTGTTTTCCGCTGGCACAATAATAATCTGAATGAAGTTTTATTTTTAAACAGACACTTGTGCCTAATTGAAACTAATAACTCTCTGTACAGATGTTCCAATGAAATTGACTGTTGACCACACCAAATGCAAAACACTTTGAACCTTAAAAGTCAGAGTTGTTGAGCATTTTGGAGAATTTTTGTTTGAACTCATACATCATAGGTGTGCAATGTGTATGATGTCATCCGTTATTTTCCTCCACCATCTGCCAAGGTAATTGAGATAAAACCATGGAAGGTTTGGTTACTTTTGTAATCTTTTAATACCTACTAGCCAGCTCACTAATAGTTTTAAGCAGTTTAAGGAGAAAATATGCATACAAAACAGTCTTGTCAGGGCTACACGTCGCCTGCTGCTTAATAATAGTACCTTTAATTAATCACTAAAACAATTCCCAGGCATAAACATAATTTTGCGGTTTAGTCCGAAAGGGATACCGGGACCTTGGCAACAGGCAACTGAAGGAACACGGGTGGGTTTTAGTCAGTAAAAGTCTGACACACCCTTCCGCACCGCCCAGAGCGGGAGAAGTCATTGGAAGATTTACCAATCTTAAAAAAAAATAAAAAAAAAGGCCTGAACATAATTTATAAAAGTAAGCATGCTGTGGCTGTGGTTATTCAGCAAAAGGCCATATAATATTTTGGAAAATAACAAGATAAAACATGATAATGAAGCTCCTATCACCCTGTCATAATAATGATAATAAAATCAAACAACTAATGTAATTTTTCAATTGCATGAAGACATGCTATCATTCTGAAAATGAGGTTTGTAAACTTGATAATGCTTTGACTGTTTTCTTGTGTTGATATTTCCAAACAAATCACAACAGTTTCTTTTTTATTCGGTGAGTAGTTCAATCAACTTGCCTATAGCAGTCCACTGCTGGAAAGAGACCTTTCCCAAGTTGCGTCACAACATCTCCTTCTCCGCCTTCCGCATCCAGTCTGTCCTGTCTTCCGTTTTAAGAGCGTTTATTCTGAAAGTTGGCAACGTCGCAAATAACTGTCAAATATTTACCTGTTTTAATTACTTTGGCAATATTACGTATGTAAATATGAAAGTAAAAAGTTAAAGTTAAGTATGGAAATATGAAATATGGCTAGACAACTGTCTAAAATATTGATTATGAATTATATTGCTGATTTTAATGTTTATAATTCTGTAAATTCATATTTGTTACGAGCGCTAATAATATTTAGATCAACATACAACCTGATAATGACCTGCAAATTCCAAAAAACGTAAGAAAATTTGAATTTCGCGGGTTACCCTAGCGCATCCCCCATAAGGTCGGCGATCCATCTTGCTGGGGGGCATCCCACGTTTGGGTTAGTAGTAATTCTACTAGACCAATTAAGAACGTAAGTAATTGTTAGTTAGCATCACAGCACTATTCGTTTACTGATTATTGTGACCCGAATTTACCGTGAGCCGCGATGTTTTTTCGTCGATGCGTCAAGTTTTTTCAATTTGTAACATAATATTGTTACAAAAAAACATCGCGGCTCACGGTAAATTCGGGTCACACACAACTGACATTTGTGAGATAAGAACACTGATAATTTGCTAGCTTCTTAGACAAGTTGTGTCGAGAGAAGTATCGTAAAATCACACCTTGAAGATTCGAAACCGATTTGCTGTTGCACCAAAGCCCAGTCACCGATGATGAGATGATGATGACTGTACCTAAATTAGTACCCTGTACCCTCCACCCACAGCTTAAAGTAGCAGCAGTATCCAGCAAAATATGAGTCCAATTCCTATACTTCCGTAGGAGCGTAGGTGTCTAAAAGACGACTTAGGGATTACGTTACGGTCTCCAAAATAATCCCCTAATGCAGACAGCCGACCACTTAGCCACAGCGACATTAATGTTAAAGCACTTCTCGATCCGCAACTTTCTTGTAGGTGGACCTTAACTACCTACATGTAGTGCGCTATGCGCCTACGACAGGTGTCTAGATTCTAGACAGTACTTTTATTTTATTTCCCGTCGGTTCATTCCACCAAAACGCAGTGTGAGTGCGATGTTCCCTATTAGAATCCAATCAAATCTCCTTTGCCTTTGTGCCTGTACACCAACACCAGAACCTCTATCCTCAACCAAGTCACCGACATCGAAATAAGTCTGGCCATCTGCTGTGCTAAAATAATTCCCCATTAGAATCCATAGACACGATCAGAAGAGGTAGCATTACCTAAATGAGCACTACTAAATAGGCCAGCCGGCCTATTTAGTAGCAAGAGCCAATGAAAATTCGTGCACTGATTAGTTCAGGATTGTTTAAATCCTGGAAATAAACACCAATAAGGCATCACATACATCTGCAATAGATACAAATGGTACCATACATAGATCATTCATAGTCACTATGAATCATGTATGAGTGAACGAATTAGGTAACTATTCGTCTCGTGCAATATACCTAATTCGTTGATTTGATAGTTCTTCAATCAACAACAAAAGTCGTGTCTCAGCTCTCTGTAACTCCTAGTCCAACGTGGAAGCAATTAATACAAACGAGTACAATGCGGCTTGTCTATAAAGTAAACCAAGATATACTGTAATTGCTTTGATGATAACGCACACACTGTTTACGAACTCTACAATCGGTTGAGAATTATCTTAATGTAGTATGCCCGCATCTTGGGGTTACGTTTCAAGAACTTTTTGAGTACTTAACACAAAGAACAGTAGATGCTCTACGAGTATAAGTGGTAGTCAATTGTTTCTTTTTGTACTCTCGGCTTCAAGCCAATGAATGAAAAATGCTGTAGAACAAGGCAGCTGCTTTGTGTGATAATAATTTGTTCCCCAGATATGAATCTAAGTAGTTTTGTATTAGTCATGAAGGATTTCCTTTAACTAACACGCAGTACAATCGTTATAAATTACGCGATATTGCACCTCAATAAATCTTTATGTTTGGAATTCACAAAACTGATAAAGAACGAAGTTTTGTTTGTTAGTACCTATTCCCGTTTTGAAAAGCTGATCCAATCTATAAAACCTTTAATGCAGTATGACCGCAGCTCCATGAGAGCATACATACATTATTGCATTATATGCTTGCCTCGAGCATAGTTTACTAGCCCACGGGTCAGACACGTGTAACGTTCGTCTTCCAGTATAAAATATATCAAGTGTACGAAGTTATTTCTCTGCCGAAAGAGTTGGTTCGGAATTCGGGGGTTGAACCTTTAAAACGTTAACAAACAGACAGAGAGAGCTACCTGGGCATTTATCATATTAAAAATGCAGTAACACTGAGCTTCAACATATTGAAAATCAATATGAAATGGCCTCGAAATGGCACCTCATCCCGCATCGGTTGGCCAAGTTTGTAAATTAACCGATAGTTGCAGAGTGCACTTAGTGACTGCTGTCGTCGTGGGGGTCCATCTATTTTAAAACCGTTCGCGCTTCCCCAGCCGCAGTCGCTAGTCCTTCTCAATTAGCGCCTTGACTTCTCACAGACAGCAAGCTTTTAAAAAATAAAAACGGGCGTTGTGTTCAAGCTACTATTAATTTGTTTTGTTCTAACCGTTTTTATCTTTGTTGACCATATGAACTGTTTAATGAGGTCGTAAACCCCGTAATTGTTTGTATTGAAACTGACGACGGGAAGTGGGAGCAATTATTCCCGACAAATGTGCGAGTATTTAGTACTGTTTATTTCCGAAAGAAATAGCACAAACGGTCGCAAAGTTTATGAAAAAACACGGTTAATCCGCTTTATATTTCCGTGTAATATTTGCATTGTTTTTCAAAAATATACGCTTGATAAGGTTCCATGTTATCCGTAAGCGATAATATCAAAATGAACTTATATTATTATCACAATATTATAAAGTTAATCATGTTACCTTGACCTTACCTTGTTAGTACAATGAAAATGTTATTATTTTTGTAAAACATTACCAGCATGTCACGCAACCTAAATTAAGGTCCTGTGTCTACGGCATTATTTTACAACAACCACCACAGTGTTTTTGCTTGATATAAAATGTCTACTGGTTAATTAATATGGTCCTCCTAATTGACCGACGGTATTTTGAGAGAAATTAACCGCAAACGGGGGATGTTGGTTGGCAACCCACACTGGGCCCGCGTGGTGGATTACGGCCCACTCCCTATCATAGAGAGGAAGCCTGTGTCCCAGCAGTGGGAACATTATAGGCTGATTATAGGGACGTTGGTAAACGCATTGATGTATTATTAGCCTACAAGGAAAGCCTGGCCGGTTTTTTAATGATTTCTTTTTAAAAACTTTGAACTACCAAACTGAACTTCGACAAACGATACTACGACATGAATTAACTTCGACATTACGGAACTCCGACACGTCTTTACTTCGACAATACTTAGTTCGACATGCCTTAAGTCCGACACTACTCTACTCCGAAAAAACGTTTCTTCGACATGACTTAACTACGAAATGATGTGACTTCGACGACATACTACTTCGACCAAGCCACACGATTCCGAGTAAGTAATTTTAAAAAAGCAATATATGTGTCCGTGCGTTTCCTACTTATGTGGAGGAATGTGGAACATGTTATGAGGAAAATTTTGAATATGAATATGGATGGTTATAAGAGTGGAGGGAGATCAAAGAAATGATGGATGGATTGTGTGAAAGACGATGTGACTAGAGACGGATGAGAGTAGGATGATGATTGTGACATTTTCGTGCATTACCTGCAATGTATTGATTTACAAAAGTTGGGTCATAGGCACTTTGTAGACGGAGAACCAAGAAAATATCGTAACAATCTGTATTTCAAGTTTCCGTGAAAGGAATTTTCCTCAGAAGCGAGGGCGCTGCAAAATGGCTGGCATTTTTACAATGCTTCACCTTTAAAGAATGTAACGCTGAAATGGCTCACGTATCGACTGAGCTTGGGTGAATCTGAATTCTCATGTAGGGTTATTTTTATCCGTCGTGTTTCGATGTCACTATCAAGGACAATATATATCTTCCACGTGTATAAAATGTGGCGTTTTATGTGGCCATGAATTCAAATATTTGTTTGACTTGTCGTTTTCAAGGCCGTTGGCTTTTGTGGACTATGTATTTCAGGATAAACGTAGGGGTACCATGAATAGCTAAGCATCTAGCTAGTGGTATTACTGTAGTGTATACAATTACTAAGTAATTATTGATTGACAAACGGTGTTAACTTAACTAAATGGTAGGTATTCCAATATCATCATATCCCAATAGTCGAATATCCGCTTTGAATATTAGTTAATCGCTCCAATATTCATGAATTGGCACAGACCAAATAAACCGTAATCATTCCGAGTATTGAATTACAGTTAAAATGCATGCAACGCGGTTGTATAGAATCAGTTCATTTATCCATCTATTTCACCCAGGCTAGCCGGCTGTGTGTTTCACTGGATGCTGGATGTGCCAATAAAATCTTTATTGCTTTAACGCTCTTAAGTACCTACATGAGAAAGTTGAAAGGTCAGCTGGGACCGCATCTTGCTCGTTTACCCGATCTTTGGCCGCTTAGCTCTTATCTGAAATTATTTTTAGTTTGCGCAGAATATTTTTTTTGTTAGCGTATCTTATCATTTCGCTGTGTTTACTTTGTGTGCTGCCGTACAAGTGGTATCTTCATTAATTTTATCATTAGGTGTAATAAAAACAACGTAACCTTTGCGTTGGGCTGGTTTCTGTTTTAGCACTAAATCGATAGATAGAACTTACAGATATAAATGTAGAAACTTGTCAAGGGCTGACACAATTGGCGGTCTTATCGCTAAAACCTTTGGATGAATTAAGAGAGAAGGGAGAGATAATACTGCAGTTAGTCTGTGGTGTACCAGATAATACATATACTTCACCGTGAAATTCAATCTGAAATCTGTACCATCTAACTCTAACCTTGCCAAATATAAAATCCATTGAGGGAATCAGTCATATTTTATCAACTAGCCGATATGATTACATGATCAATGACATATCGATATCTGCTTTATGTGTAGGTGGACATTGATAGATTAATAGAAAGCTTTTTCAAATACTTTATTTATTTATTAAACCATTTATGTAATCACATGTATAAACAAACGAAAAGAAAAGTACGTACAGTCACGGACTTTAATTGACGAGCCACCTGGCACCGTTCGTATTTTAGCCGTGTAATGCAAATCGGGTTTATTCGGTTCCCGACACGCAAAGTCATATGTCTTCGTATTAGAAGAAGAAAATTATATTGCATACCGGTTGGCTAACCTGAGAGTCACCTTGACAGCAGAGTGACTACTCAAAGTCAACCAATTGCAGGTCTAACGTTAGCGTACGGAGAAATTCTCTGACATCGATATTTCAACTGTCACTGTCTTCAGTTAAGTTTTCAGAAATAATGAGTTAATGAGCTATGATTCAAAGGAGGTCAGTATCAAATAGATTGGATAAACTTTATGCAACATTGTATTTATTTTTATCATTAAGAACTTATTAGTCAACCTCTATGGATAAGACTATTTCCGATTAAAAGTAATTTATTTGTCATCTTGATATTTCAACTGTCACTGTCTTCAGTTATGTTTTCATAAATATCGAGTTAATGAGCTATGATTCAAAGGAGGTCGGTATCAAATAGATTGGATAAACTTAATGCAACATTGTATTTATTTTTATCATTGAGAACTTATCAGTCAACCTCTATGAATATTTCCGATTAAAAGTAATTTATTTGTCATCTTGTTTACGAGCTTGCGATTTGAGTTCGTGTTTAATCGTGTAATCTCGTGAATGTATGAAACTGCAAAATTGAAAAGTTTGAAGGTGGCTCATCAATTAAAGTCCGTGACTGTACAAAGGTGAAGCTTATTTTATTACTAAAGAAATCTCTTCCAGCATACCTGCGATAGGAAAGTAGGTAAAGAGATTTAATTCAATTAAACACAGTATAGGAGAGGTATTAGTTATATATTTCCTGTCAATATATGAGGCGTATATATTCATTAATAATGTAAAATGTCGAAGGTTCGTGTTATGATATGATACAGGTCAGTCGAATCGATGGATAGCTCATTACTGAAATCATTCAAAACTGTGTCATCAATATATTCAATTCAATTCAACGTAGATTTACGTTTACGTTGAGTTCAATTCCTAGCAATTAATAAGTAGATTCAGATTTACGAACCTAAAGGATTATTTTGTTGCAATAGAGTTTATGAAAAAAAAACCTTGGTGTCCTTTTTTCTTCGATAGATTCATTTTAAACTAACTTCAATATTCGATATAATTAATAACTGTATATACTTAGCGTTATCAAATTGAATAAGCATTTAAGTTAACAGGCATTGTTCATCAACTTATGAGGAAAATTTAAGCTGACGTTAAATTATACATTTTTACGTACTGACGTACGTAAAAATTAATGATAAATTAACAATAACGTTTCTTAAACACGTTAGTACCGCATTGCGGGAAAACCCAATCTTACCTTATCTTAAACTTCTACTGAAAATAACGTTGGTTAGGTAACGAAACTATTTTCGGACACTGCCTACCTCAATCCGAGATCTGAACGAGCTGATTTAAAAATCCGAGTAACGAAAAGCATCCCTGACGTCGTACAAATTACATTTGAACCTTTATTCCCAGACCGAACTAAAAGCAATAGGATCTATCAGTTAATAATACAAATTGCTCATTTAGTGTTACATACAATATTGTTTTCATAACGAATTCAAATGCTAATAATACGTGCATCATGCATGATATTTATCAACAGAAACGTACGCTGGAATGTAACCAGATCTACGCACAGATAATATCATGTTTCCGTGTTTGGATAGCACACATCAAAGTAACCCTCCGTTTTATCCCACTAACTAGGTATTCATCTCGTGTAAAGGATCCCATGATACCCGTCCTATTACACGACATCTATTTCTAAGAACTCTAATGGTTTTCGTTTCCGTGACAAATTGGCCCAGTCTCCTGGGTACCGATTTTTCCAGCTACGTTTACGACGTTTTTGTTACGGCCCCTTTATTTTGACGTTCAATTCTGTTGAATAGGGTTAATTTGAGGGCCTGCAGATCTTACTGATTTGGTATTTGGGCGCTTGCCAGAATGACCACCTGCATAAAGTGGAATGAAAATGTAGAGCAGTTATACAATGACAAGACTGTCGGTACCTACTCAAAACTCATCCCAACTTATGTGGTTAGTTCTTGTTATTTCAGTAAACCAAAATTTAACTTGATCAGGCTTGGAGTCCTGAATCTGAATGTAATTTAGTTATTTTCAACAAGTCTAGACACCTGAATGTATGATGAATTCAAGAAATACGAGTAAGTATATCTAGAAATCAAATATTTTCGTATCTAATAAGATCCAACCGAGTTAGTTTCTGTGCTCTGTTCTACGAATCCATTAGAAGAGAGTATTGTCTAGATTGAAAAGAACTCTCAGGAGAATTACATTATTGGTTACAAATGTTTCTCTATAGATAGATATTAATTATTTTTGATTCGTCGTGTGCGTTTCGAATGATGATAATGCTGGAAAGCTGTAGAAAACTGTACTATTAATAAAACCGCCATTTTACTTTCTCTTTGCCATTAGCCAAGACTCTCACTTTTACCATAGTATGTGCTCTATAAAGTAGTTCATATTGGCTTAGTAACAGATAAAATAAGTGCCCTAAATAATTAGGTTAAAAGCAGTGTATCCGAGATCCTATTTTTGTTGTTGGCAAGGAAAAGGAATGTTTTTTTTTATTAAGTACTAACTTAAGTTGCGCAAGTTCTGCCGTCGTAAATAGTAACAGTACCCTCATTCTTCACCCTTCCGTTAGCAACTTTGTTTTTTGTTAATCCAATTTTACCAAGGCTGTTTTTGGTCTTGCACATACTAACAAGGGGCATGGAATTATAGTTAATTCATTCATTCATTCAGACACCCAAAGAGCAATGGAGAGGGCTATGCTTACAGTATCGCTATGAGATCGGATCGAATCAGAAATGAAGAGATCCGCAGGAGAACCAAGGTAACCGAAATACCCCGATGAAGTGGTAGTGGGCAGGGCACATTGCTGGCAGAACAGATGGCCCAAGGGGCCGAAAGGTTCTGGAGTTGCGAACGCGTACCGAAAGTCGGTAGTGTTGGAAGGTCTTCCACAAGTTGGACCGATAACCTTGAGAAGGCCGCAGGAATCCGCTGGATGCGGGAAGCACAGAACCTGTTGAAGTGGCGGTGTTTGGGGGAGATGATGATGATGATTCATTCTCTTAAAAAGTAATAAGAAAGCACTGCCATCAGGCTTTTAAGACTTAGGTTACTTACGATATCGATACTGCTAGTTCACCAGATAAAAGTTCATTGTCGCCCTCGTAGCACCCATAAGACTATGTGGGCTTTTATATAAGTGGAATACTACTTTAAAAGTCAACTATAAAACACAATAAAGTTCAAATCCAATAACTTAAGCTAAATCCCTAAACGTGTTGGCCGAACTTGTGTAGCGGCTAATGTTATTGCTATATTATTTTTTTACTTCCATGTTGTTGTCCTATTTGGCTCTCTCTGCTCTGCAGTGGAATATGACGGCAGACAGGCGGGCGCCCCGAGACGTTCAACCACCAGATAATGGCGTCTCGCCCACGCTAGACTAGAATCACTTTTTCGGGAAGGTCTTATGTTCATTGCCCTAAGACATCCTTGAGTACGGCCTTTGTAGTAATTTCTTAGATTTTTAAGTAGCTACATAGTAGTGGGTATTTTTTTGGATTCCGGATAGAAAAAGAAGGGAAGAGGCTCTTTATTTATTAGGTTATTGAAGCACTTAGTAATTATAGACAACCAATGTTTGGTTTACTCCTGATAACAATTATATCCTGATAATTATATCATCACATTTTCCACCTGAAATGTAATTTAACATCCAAAACCAACAGAATTGAACCTTTTAATCGGATATTAAAGGCTATAATAGCCTTAAAATTATGGAGATGACGGCGGGTAGGGGTGAGAGGTAGAGGTTCCCAACTTCCCACGATGCATGGTTCGCGACCCACATTTCCGAACGGTTCTTTATACGTACGCGCCCCTGACACATTGACTTACATTCGAAACGTTCGACCCGTTTAAAACTCAGCTACCCCATCAGCAGATGGCTTTACGATCGGTCGTAATGATAGTCGTTATGGTAACGTCAACGTGTCTATAAACGTTTTCTAAAAAAATCCAGAAGAGATTCTAGTTTTACCGACTTCAAAAAAGGAGGAGGTACTACGTTCGGATGATTGTTTTTTTTTTTTTTTTTATGTATGTTCACCGATTACTCCGCCCTTTGTGAACCGATTTTAAAAATTACTTTTAGTTCGAAAGGGTATACTCCCGAGATGGTCCCATATAAATTTTATTAAGTTTGCTTGCGTAGTTCTTGCGCTAGCTTCAATATTACGTATTTTTCCCACAGTCTATGTAGACGATATCATTATTAGACTCCTTCACTGTTATTTACATAGCAGGTAGTAACTTGTATGGGGTAGGTACCACCACTAAAAAGTGAAAACAACCGACTTCAAAAAAAAACACTAAAAAAGTGAAAAATAACTTTAATTTCGGAAGTCGGTGGCAAAAAACGAAAATTGAAAAGCAAAGACACCGACTTCCGAAATTAAAGTTATTTTTCACTTTTTTTGTGTTTTTTTTTGAAGTCGGTTGTTTTTTTTGGAAAAAGTTTTTTAAAACAACTTTCTTTGGAAGAAACGCTAAGTTCCCAACGTTAGCGTTAAGTTACAAAGAAAGATATAAAATATTAAGTAGCTAAGTAAGTGCAAATAAAACAAACAATGTGACAAAAATTTCGAGTCGTCAACAAGGACCCCTTAAAACAGTCGGGGAGACGGAAACGTCTCGGAATTTACCAAATTCATGAAAAAGTTTTAATCGAGTTTCCCTATCTTGTTTATAACGTAAAATATGTTTCAGGCTATCCTTGGCTGACTTTAAATGAAAATAAAGTTCCTAGGTACATGCTCTTAGTTGTTACTATGGGTTTGGATGGATGTGGCGTGGAAATTAAGTAAAAACGGTAACAGACAGCCAATTGGAATTCGGGGAGAGCACAAAAACTATCAATATTTTTTGTTGCTGACAGTTCACTAGCAAATGGTTTTGTTTTGTTAGTTTTGCCTTTATGATACTATTGGCTATTTGAAGAAAGAATTTTTTTCCATGGCTAGACGATACAAAATGTTCTAGAGATGGTAATATCGGCAATTTATGAGGCAATAGTGTTGAAGTTCGTAAAGTAGAATAGCTAAGCCAGTGTCTCGTGTCGTCAGCGTGGCGGAGGATGCGCGCGCATTCGCTTCGATCCAACCAGCCAGACATTTGAATGAAAAGATCACTCACGAGCGTGTGGCGTCACGTGTGCGTCTGCCTTGATGACTATGATCTAATTATACCGTCGTAATATACGCTGACATTCACTCCATATCTACACTCTTCAACTCGTGACATAAATGGCATAAAGTATAGCTCTCGAAGTCCAGACTTATTATTCGACTAAAAATAGTATTTTTGGTCCATATACATAATCATGTAGCATGTACACGTACAAGATCTATGATTTCTGTTCGGACTTCTAAATAAACAATGTCAAACTAGTAACACAGTTAAAATACAATAGACGCTGATATATTTAGTAACCTATTCCGCTTGACTATTCTTCAAGAGTCATAAAAACCCTGTAAGAAATCGACACGTGTTTCACCTCTCAACGAGGCATCTTCAGGATGACGATTGACCAATTGCAAACCAGAACGCGACGTGTTACCACACCGAGCGCTGGACGCAGAGTGAATCAAATCGCCCGACACCCCCACTTATATAGGATTGCTGCTCGGCGCTGATTGGCTAGGACCGTTATCAGTGCGATAAGCGTGATAAGGGGCGAACAATCGCAACAAAGGCGACCTTGGAATACTGGTATTTAATTCGTTCAACAGTGTAACGGTCGCTGTAAATACCAGTATTCCAAGGTCGCCTTTGTTGCGATTGTTCGCCCCTTATCACGCTTATCGCACTGATAACGGTCCTAGCCAATCAGCGCCGAGCAGCAATCCTATATAAGTGGGGGTGTCGGGCGATTTGATTCACTCTGCGTCCAGCGCTCGGTGTGGTAACACGTCGCGTTCTGGTTTGCAATTGGTCAATCGTCATCCTGAAGATGCCTCGTTGAGAGGTGAAACACGTGTCGATTTCTTACAGGGTTTTTATGACTCTTGAAGAATAGTCAAGCGGAATAGGTTACTAAATATATCAGCGTCTATTGTATTTTATAATGGATTTCCGCAAAGTCACGCCTGAATCAATTAACTAGTAACACAGTTGGTGACAAAAATCTGTGTCCATATAATAATAAAAAATCATCCGCAGATTGCACGATTTTTGCTGTCCGAAGCTGACCCCGACTCTGTTTGCCCGGAATTTAATAACCATGTTAGATAAACGTAGAAGAATGTAAAGGCAGCGTGGTAGATCAATGTCCCTTATTATCGTAGTGTTTGCAAAGCATTGTTCACGATTTTTTATCATAATTAATGGACACACGATAAGACATTGCGTTTTTGTGATAGGGAGTCGGTAGCGAACAGTTGTGAGCACGGATATCGATGAGAAATATTCATTTGGGGAACGCGTCGCGACGTTTAGTGAACCGTTTGTATGCTTGGAGTTGTAGTCAAGGAACGTAGATGCAGTTTAAATATTGAATTCTGGAAACTGCTCACCTATTCCAAAGCCCCAGTTAACTTTTATGTGTATTGCCGTCATGCAGGTGTTGCATCTCGGAATGGCTTGCCAAACCAACCAATATCGTGTTGAACGTTTTGTACATAAAACAACTGAGCCGTTCATAGTAAAAATTGGCAGGTTTACACAATAAAAGGTTAACGAAAATAGATTCTGAATTATGATAGCAATAAAGTTAACAACCGCGGTGAAATTAAACACATTACCGCATCAATGGAATTTGTTTTTTTCGCGGCCTTGAGGCGCCTGAACTCGTCGTATTTGAAAGGGAATTATATACACGCGATAAATTACCATTATTGGCAATATTGGCATCATTTACTCATTGAGTCTTTGTCTTTGTTTGTTAATATATTTTCATAATTTCATCAGCTTAACATCGTAGAAGAAAAGCTTCTGGAAAATATTCTGTAATCTGTTCTATAAAAATGTTAATATATTAGTGAACCCACATAAAGCTAAGATTTCACCCGTCTGATGCAAAGCCGCAGAGTAAATTTTTAGCACCTCTATAAATAGGAAGGATCGTAGCAGGTGGCCGTTCTGTAGTTTCCTACCCCCCAATTATCCACGAATGAGGGCCGGTACCAACGGCTTAACGTACTTTCCGAGTCACGGAAGAGTCTTGGTATGTAAAGATGGTCATCCATCCATGGACCAACCGCGGCAAGCGTAGCCACGAGCTCCTCTTTGATAACAGAGATAGAATGATATTTTAAATATGTGTAGCACTATTTAGAGTACAAGTGGGTCTTAATCGAATATGTATGAATGTTTTTAAAGACTTCACGATCTGTGAAGTCAAAATATCTTATCAGGCGTAAATAATAAAATATTATTGTCTCTGGCTGCTCTTCTACAGTCTATCATTAGAATATATTGGTGACGAAGGTTAATAATATAAGTGATGAGTTCGACTGTGCCAGACATATGAATGACAGAATGAAAATGCCGCGGGACGTGATTATCTCACAATACTTTTATATAACGCTATCTAAATGTTGAAGTTCAAATAAATCGACAGCATATTGTTGAAAAATATTTCAACTAACAATATTTTATTTTGAAATTGGGGTGCATTGGAAATAGCCTCCACCTCCACTTATAAATAAACATCCGGCGCTAGCTGGGTGGTCAGCCCTGTTACTACCTTGCTGAATGGCAAATTTTGGCACGTGGCACACGGCTTGGGTAAACTTCGTGCCGAACGGGAGAACGAGTAGACCGAAATATAAAGCCTGATTTTCAATAAGTGCACAGCGCGGTGGTCTCTAAAAATATCCATTAGTTTTCAAGCTTATCAGACATAACATTGAAATGTCATGTAATGATTACAGTATCATCATTTTATTAGATATCGTTTTTTCTACTCATTAATTAAAATACTGCCTCATTGGTTTAGTGGTCGCAAGCGTTACTGCAAGGGTTAGGTCTTGGGTTCGATTCCCAGGTCGGACCAAGCGTTATTGGGTTTTTCCAATCGGAATTTCTCAGTAGCAGCCCGGACTCCCGGAGTCTAGATTTCTGCCCGGTTGATGGCAATAGGTTCTATGGGACTTAAGGGCGCACCCTACCTCAAATTTTATCCCGCTCGCACCATACAACTCGCGACCTGAGTGAGAACGAGACGAGTGCGCTAGCGGCTCTAAAGCGTCGAAAAGTTTAGCTTTTTACGGTGAAAATAATGGTAATTAAAAAAAAAATGACCTTTATCACAGATATTATAATACTACGTACAGATACCCAATCCCATACAAAGAAATGACACCACCCTTTTTTTTTTTTTTTTTGAGTGTGGGAAATCATCCAATGACTTCTCCCGCTCTGGGTGGAGCGGAAGGGCGTGTCAGACTTCTACTGACTAAAACCCACCCGTGTTCCTTCAGTTGCCTGTTGCCAAGGTCCCGGTATCCCTTTCGGACTAACCCGCAACCCTGGCAGGCATCGGTCCTAGCGGACCCCGCCAATTGTGCTGACATCTCTTTGAGGCGCGCGTGGAACACGACGCGCCATCGACCCGGGCCTGGTCCTGATCGGACGGCGAGCTACCCATTGCTCGCCGTCCGCAAGCCCGCGCCTATGGTGGCCGGGAATCCGCCTGGGATTCCCGACGCCCAGGGCGTCTCCAGCGGCGGCGGCGGTTAGGGGCGTGAGGGCGCAAACTTTGCCTCACCCTCACGCGTTCCGCCTCCTCCTTCGCGAGCATTACTGCTTCGCAGAAGGAGGTGACTGCTTCCCATGCCCTCTCGCTCCGTACCATGGCCTGGACCAGAGCCGGACGCGGGAGGTCACCGCCGCCAATCGCCTCCAAGAGGACACGGCGGGGCTCCGCCCAAGCGGGGCAGACCTCCACCGTATGCTCCACCGTGTCCTCCGGGCGATCCACACAGTGGTGACACCCGGGCGTTTCCTCCCGCCTTATACGAAACAGGAACCTCCCGAAGCAACCGTGTCCGGTGAGGACCTGCGTCAGGCGGAAGGTGAGGACGCCGTGGCGCCTCTCTACACTGTTTACAAAAACTGGAGCTACACAGCACAAACACTCGATGGATCCTTTGTTATTTTTATTGCATCATACCACTATTAACTAATTGCGCCATGTTATTTGTTACGTAACCATTACGACGATTACGACAAAACGTCTTTACGTCAAAAAACTGTCAAAATAGTTTTGATGACAGCTGCGCGCACAGATTGCAACCCGTGGCGCGTGAGTCGCTGACGGAACGGAATGTTGCCATCAATAAATATTATATTTTTATAAACACTACAAGTATTTATTTTATTTATTTTTTTGTTATTGTCCACTCATTATGTGCTGCACCGAATGACGTCATGACGTCAACGCCGGCTGTCACTGAAAATCAGCGCTGGGGCTCTGTCTCGCATAGGGTCGCAGCATTATGCTGAGTGATGGCCGTTTTGCGTGAATGTGACGCATATTTTCCCGCAACTTGTTTATTTTCGTATATTTGTCCTTTCTTGGCGTCATGTTTGCCGCAAATAAACATATTTTCTTTTCTATTTCTTTCTTTCTAGCCACTCCTCAAAGAGGGGACTTATCGCCGCAATTGTGGCGTGCCCAACCACCCTAAGTCTGGCTATTCAGCTGGCTATTTTTCGTTCTCCATTTTTTTAACAGATGGCAGCATCAGCGACTCACTAATTGCCAGAGACTGTAGTTTTTTTAACGCCATCTAGGAGTCTTGCCTAGATACTACGCAAGACTCCTAGATGTTTTTACGTTTTTTCTTCCTATGTGTTCAATTTTTATATTTCTTCGTAAAGTACTAGATTAAAAAAAAAAATTGTTTGATTTTCCTTAATGAAACGACATAAACGCAAGTTTAAAGTGACCCTGTCATCACTTGAGTAAAACGCCATCTATTGCAAAGAACTCTCAACAAAATGATTAGCAGTTTTACTACTTTATCATTCTAAGGGTTCGAATTGAAGTAGACGGCTTAATTTAAGTTTTTTGTTGAAAATCCGAGATTTATGAGTGTAAATACATAAATCAGCATTAAACAAAGATGTTTTGATTTTTACTAATATTACCTCAGCCAAAATTTGTCGTATAACGCTTTTTAGTGATTGTTAATTTCATAAATTGTTACTTATGCTGCCATCTATGATTTTTTTGATTTTTTTCTTGAATTATATTTGAATTTGTTCGAGTTGAGACCCCATGCCTTTATAATTATTTCAGTTATCATGCAAAGTTTCATTATCTAATTTGAAATATTTTTTGAATACCAGCGGTTTATAATTCTGTGCAGAGGTAACTGTTTCGGCTGTTGCCGCTGTGTAGGTACTTCGACATAAATAATAGACTGCTGCTGGTTAAACTATGTATTCTGAATAAAATGGTTTCTGTATGATGGTCGTAATGGATGAAGATGAATTGTGTTGAATTTTGAGTGGAAAAAGAAGTCGAGTGGTGCGGCGCGACGCGACGCTCCCCTGCGAGCAGTGTTGCCACTAGCGCTGGCGCCCCTGGCGGCGCGAAGCGACAACTCGCGGCATGGCCGCAGTAAGTACCGCGGCGGGGCCGTAACAGTAACTTTGGATTTTTTTTCTATGATTTTTTTTTATGTAATCGTGTTTTCGCCTCACATAAGACCTAGCATCAATCCTCAACTTTAACATATATTTATTTTAAAATTAATGCTACAGTATTTTCGGCATAACAGAGGATCATGCTAAGCAATTTGTGATTGTGTGCGCCCTTAATCATAACTGGTGAAATTTTGGTGTAGCTACTACTTATAGAAACACCTCTACCTAACCCTTCGGGGATTACAGGCGTGATATTATGTATTTCATCAATTAAACTATGCTTTTAATACAATTCAAACTATAATTAAGTATTAGCTTTTGGTTTGACAAATTCTCAATTATGCCTATACTAAGTTAGATTTTGAAACCGTGTATCGAAATTACGGCGATAACTTCATTCCAGTAAGCTCTTACCAAATTATTTTGACATCCCTTGGGGAGACGCCAAATATTCCAATGGCGTGTCTGTTAGATCCCTAACAAAGAAAATTGAATTTCTTTGATATTAATCTGAGAATTGTGATAAAAGTATCGTTAGTTTCAGTGATTCTGGTCTCAGTCGAAATAAGATGCAGTTTTTATTATAATACCTGCGGCCTTTAATGGTAGCCACACACGTAACGATTTACTTGCGCAAAAGGCTTGTGCAAGTACTTATTTTAACCAAGTATACTACTAATAGTATAATACTAATTATAACCAAGCTCCCTCGCGATTTTCTACTTTACCGATGTCAGTGATGTCTAAGATAAACTTAGAAAGTTGTAAGTAATAATGAGAGACATCCCTTTGATAGGACTTGTAGAGTTGGGGCGTTACAATAAGCCAGTTAATCCTATGTACAGCCAGCCTTATGGGTCAATCCAACATTCTTGCAGTTACGTGACACTGCAAAGGATTGCTGGACGTATCTAGGTTGCCTAATGCCTTTTCTGTCTTGTTCTGTTCGCCCTGCATAACGTGCATTGATAGTTCTTCCATATCAAAGAACTTTAGTATAGGAACTCAAATTAGAATTCACAGAAATAATCATAAAGGAAGTAGGTGTATATAAATTCTGAAATTTAAATACCCAAGCATCTAGGTAATCTGTTATAAATAAGTAATAAGAAGTCTATTAATAGTCTTGATTGAAACAGTAAAGAAAATAAACAAGTAAAGGGCGTTCTTTGTGGCCGCAGTTCAGCGTGGGAGGAGTCGTGGGAGGCCACGGGTCTGTTTTCATACCCACAACTTACTGGGAATCGAGTTAAGATAATAACTAAGTATGATTTTACAACAATACCTACTCCCAATTGTTTAGATGAATAATATTTTACTGTGATTTTACTCTAAAGTGAAAATGTTGTTTGTTTTTATTATCCATCAGTCTGTGAATAATCTAACCTATTTCACTAAATGTCAGGTTAGAAATATAATCATGCCTGTTTTAGTGGTTATAAGGTCAATAATTAAATAAAAATCTCGGCAGGGCAAATATTACCCTTCGTAATTAAGATTGTTGAATCCACAAACAATGATTTGGAATTTTATGATTGAGATGACTTGTCGTACCCGTTCGTTTTAGGGGGTCTACTCTCTAAGTCCGTTAACCCAGGTGAGCCTGGGTTCGATTCCCAGGTCGGACAAAGTGTTATTAGGCTTTTCTTTCCTGTAGCCGCACGGAGTCTGGATTTGTGCCCGATTGAAGGCAATAGGCTCGCCCCCTATTATATGGGGCTGAAACATAACTGGCGAAATGTGGTGGATCTATAGGTACACCTGCCCAACCCTCCGGGGAAAGAAGGGGTGATGTTATGTTCTATTAACATTTCGAAGATAGACCATCCTACACTATCATGTTACGTTACCATATAAACGAGCTCTGTTCGGGTGAAATTAGATAAACATATTTACTAAATTAAACGAACTTACCTAAGTGAAGTTCTATTGTAATTATACGAAATGCTTAGTCCTCGATAATTATCCTGATTTACTATGTAGTCTCACTACACTCCCATCGTGTGCACGCGAATATTCAGAGAATAAATCCTGCAAGAAAAAACTTTTACGCTGGCAACTATAACCAGCTAATGTCATTATATTTAGAGTAATCTGCAATGAGAGAATTAAAATTAACAGACAGTAATTCCCCAACTTCAATCCCAGGGTCAAAAAACAAACTATGGTCTTGTTCAGGGCTTGGGAGGGAACATAGTATCGAGGACTAAGCATTTCGTATAATTACAATAGAACTTCACTTAGGTAAGTTC
Organism: Lithophane socia; assembly: GCA_947522985.1. Classification (NCBI taxonomy): domain Eukaryota; kingdom Metazoa; phylum Arthropoda; class Insecta; order Lepidoptera; family Noctuidae; genus Lithophane; species Lithophane socia. The sequence goes on from OX383267.1 coordinate 9,862,713, forward strand.
GTTTAATTTAGTAATTATACTCCATGCTTAGTCCTCGATAATTATCCTGATTTACTATGTAGATGTTTAGAGAGATGAAGTTGGAAATTACAAACATTTGTTTCACACTAAAACATAAAATCAACCTTTAATTGCAAGTGGAAAAACTTTACCACATTTTCAATTAATTCTCTTTTAATAATGCTTCTATTCTAATTATCAACAACCAAGTATGTACCTATTTAGTATGCCTACTCTTTTGGCTCAAAACTTAATTTATGAAAAAAAAAAAACATCAGTCTCAAGGTCAACATTACCAACAAACTTGGCAAAAATTTAGCAAAACTTATGACCAAACAACCGTTTTAAAAATACTGATTATCTTTTGACACACCTCTAGTCGCTATTGAAGCATGACTTGTGGAATGAGGAGTAAATATTTTGATATCTATGCCACTGTCCAACATTTTTTGTTTAATCCAATAACTAATTGTTTGGCTAACTAACATAATTATGAGGCATTAATAATTTTTCTGTATTACCTATCTCTGAATTACACCATTTGTGTGTATAATTTATATAATATTGTAATGTAATCACATGACAAATGTCAGGTTCCATATGAAAAGTAGGATAACATAATAATTGTTAGCCGTTTTCCTGTCTTAGATGTTTTTACCAATCAGTGATTTTTATGTTAACACTTGAATCAATAATTTGGATGTTATGAAGTCTCAATTACAGATAAGTTATATTCTTTAAGACTTGAAATAATTCTTACATACTTTTTGGCTACTTTGTCAAGTGATAATTGTTGTAATGGGTACCATCATTCTATAAAATTCAGTAACATTGATGGATCCCATACATCCATTTTGACATTGTTATTAATTAGTTTACGGGATTTGCCAAATATAATTTACTAACACTAGTGTGTAAGATGTGTGTGTATTATGATTAATTGTCTAACAAGTTGGATTGTATGATCTGTTAAATAAATGAATTATATTATATATCATTGTAGTTAGTGCAACTTTGTTGTAATTTGAAGATACCTTTAAAGAACCTCTTAATTACAGGATCGGTACCTACATCAGCATTTATGATCAATGACAATGCAGATCTATTAGCGCTGAACGTATATGAACTGCCATTGTTGAATTGTTGTGTAAGAAACTTTAATATTTTAGTGATAGAAATATCGTGAATATTTTTACCATTACAGAAAGTCCACCACTTATGTAGTGTGTTACTGAATACTGCCTGACACTGTTATCTGACAATGAAGATATCATGACTATAGATGCTGGCGGGAAAAATTCCGAATCATTCCCGTTGAATACTTCGGAAGTATTCGGAAATATTCCGAAGCTTTGGGAATATTTCAACTGTCAAAAACCTACCGAAATCGTTAGTTTTGACAGCCGTCACAAGATGGCGCGGACTCGGGCACATTCTTAGTTGCAACTTGCAACGCACTATAGGTAATGATTAATACCTACCTACCTATGCGACTCGCGAATCCTCGCGATGCGTACAGAGCTACATACAAACTAACCAAAAACATAGGTACTTACTTACCTAACCCTTTTTAAAAAAACCAATCAAATATGCTAGGCCTGGTTTTTTATTCCACAACTGACATAAAAAAAACTTGAGAGGTGTCAAGGGACACCCGGATGGAACGAAGTTAACTTGCTATCGTTAAGCAAATGTTTTCCGACCTTCAAGCGATTTTCGACCTTATTGACATTTATGCAAACACCGGATTTTAATGGAGCAATGTTAGCTAACGAGAATGTCAGAAAAAACAAACTAAATTTTAAATGTCAATAAGGTCGAAAATCGCATGCACCTGTTTTTTTAACTTGCTTAACGATAGCAGGTTAAAAAAAAGGTTCAAGCGATTTTCGACCCTCCACCCCACTCCACCTCACTCCACTCCACTCCACACCACTCCATTCCATTCCATTCCAGTCCAGTCGTCCATTCCATTCCATGGTAATAAACACATTACCCTCCTTTGCGTCGCGCAAAAAGTGTCGGGTAAAAAGTGTCGTGACAACTTTTCGTAAGAATTTTTTCCGTCTAGCCCCCTTTCACAACGCGCGATAAGGAACTTCGTTCCAAAATAGCATTCGATTTCGAAATAAGTAGGTACCGACCTAAAAACAAATGAATTAAAATCCTGTTAATCGCAGGCTAACATAATTATCTACCTATAAAAATATCAACATAATATACTTAATCAATTCCATTTATAATAAAATAAACATTTATATTTTACTTACGTATGTGCCACTGAACAATAATTAACTCACCCACCCACACCACAAACAAACACGTTTATTCCCATTGAATTATTCAGGCGAAATATTCCGCGGAAACATTCGATTGCGGGGTACGAATCTTTCTCGCGGGGCGAGGGAAAACTTCTCCGGGGAGCATCTCCCGTCTTACCGCACCCCGCACCGCCATTGCCTGCACGCACGACTCGAGGAGCGCAGCGGCTGGCGCCGGCGCGGCGCATAGAGGGGCAGCGGCGGCGACGATCGACGATCGATGCAAAATACGATTTTTCAGCAAAAAAAAAAAACTTAATTATATTCATTTTGAATAATTCTGATTTAAAGAAACTTTCCCAGAAGTATTCCGGAATTATTCAGAACTTTTCAGAAGTTTTCCAACTATAATCATGACCTTAATGGTGGCATGTGGTATCATTTGCTTCTTAAACGGTTCTCTGCCAATATGCAGGCCCCCAGGGAAAAAAGCTGCAGTGCAAAGGATGCAGCATTCTGGAAGGTGACAGCAAAAATTGGTTTGTTGGTTCAAACTATATACTGTAATCTGTGATTTCACCATGAAATTAAAAAATGGGTACCAAGGTTGTGATAGTCTCATAGGAGAAAGTAAGATGCCAAAAAACCTGACCAACTTAATAGTTTGTGAAATTAATCCAAATAGTGGAAATGCATAAAATAATGGGTAATAATTCCAATTTACTGTAAATGCATCTATATTTTCTACAAGTGCCAGGCCAGATATCTCATATCTATCACACTTAGTATTAGCTCTAGTAGCAAATATGTAGATCAATGGAAAAGATTTCCAAAAGATCTCACTATGTCCTGAAATGCTGCAGGAGCCAGACACACAATCAATGGTTTTATTTCTAGACTCAAGATCAGCTTCTATGCTGTCTTTAGATTATACATAAAATGCAGATATCCCCATTGTTAGGGCTTCACACCACTGCCATATTATGCCTAGCCAGGCAATTAAGATTATTAAATTGACTACCACACATTATAATCTAAGGTTGTAGTATTGTTTAACATAAAATTTGGTATACATTTAAGTATTCGGTAAAATATTCTATACCAAGAAAAGCATCAAAAAATTCCAAAAAACTTAAATGATTTTTCTTGACTTTCCAAACCCCATTTGCTATCTGACTGTCAAAACAAATATTTCCCATATTTATCATAATTAAATCAAACTCCCTCTCATAGAGAGGAGGCCTGTGTCCCAGCAGTGGGAACATTATAGGCTGATTATGTAAATCAAAGTCACTGTGGTAAACTAACTCTACACATCTTGGATTTTTCCAAATTCTAGTGTAGGTACTTAAGCATAGAAATCCAAAACTGGACAACAAGCCGATAGGATAAGGTGTAAAATAATAGATGAATATCTCTTTAAATCTGTCAATGACAATGTAATAATATACTTTGTATCAATCACAAATCCTAAGTACTCAGCAACTTAATTGGGTTTGGGATTAGTTTTAACCTTATTTGTGTAACATGCAAGGCACTCCAAAAGCCTATAGTTTTACTAAACTTTTCAAAAAAATTCTTAATAATGTTCTCCGATACAAGTTAAATCCTCAAGATAAAAACACAGATTTTTATCACCCACTAAAGTATAAATATAAGATATTACTGGTGTGGGACAGTACACAAGCCAAAGCACAAACAATTGAATTAATTGTTTTTAAAATAAACCCTCAAATGTGTTTTGTCATAAGTGTTCAATGATATTAAAAAATAGACATCTTATAAATCAATTGTGCCCAAATGATCATTTTATTTTACATAACCTCCTTAGGTATGTCTTTCATTTTAAAACTGTTGTGTATGGATAAATTATATTCAGACATTTTGGATTTGCTGGAACCTCCATTTAGTTTGTGTACAATAAATATTTTTGATTAAAAAACTGTCCACTGATAGGTGCACACTGCACACTCAAATCTAACAACTTACCAATTTCTTTTGTTGTATTAAATACATATTCAGACTCTGAAAATGCACAATTTTATAGGTATTATGTTGTGTAGGAATGTCCTTAAATGGAATTCTATATCTCTTCAAACATGACCAGATAACTTTATCTTGTGTGAAAAAGATCACCGCCAGCAAGAGTAAAATATTTAAGGCGACATGCAATTGTCGTTACCTCTATAATTGACATACAGGTTTGTATCAGTACGTCTTGCCTGATGAAATCCTCTGCTGTAGGTACTTCCCAATGGTCCTAGATTGGTACTTGCCCCCCCCCTGCTTGAATCAAACGTGAAGGGGCATTGGAGTTTTCCTTACAATTACTTGACAGTGTAGTTGTAGCTGCCTTCTTAATTACCCAGACTTGACATGTTCAATAATGAACTTTTCACCAAACAGGAAACTGTCCCGTTTCGCTATATTTGTTGTTTTAATCTTGATTTTTATCTAGTTTAACTGGTGTCATCAAAGTAAGTTGCTTAATAATCGTGAAAACATCGGTGAGAATTTTAATATTTGTTGTGTTCCAATTGTTTTTTATCAAAATATAGATACTGTTTACACTGCGGTAATGCAATTCCAAATGACTGTGGTGGTCTTCCACCCTCTGGTTGTTTTCCTTGATTGGGTGACTCAGCCGTTTAAATCCATGTTCAATTTTAAAGCATCCAGCAATAGTAAATTCAACAGTACTAGTATTAAATGCATTTTACATTATGTAGGTAATTCTTCTTTCTTGATCATTTTTAAATCTTAGTCATTTTAGATGATTTTAAGAAAGTAAAAACATTTAGGTTTTCTTGGAACTGGACGGGTTTCCCAAGGCCATTATCATTGCTTCATACAACCTCATAGAACCATCCTTTAGATCTTGGATATGATCTACAAAGCACACAATAGACTAACTAAGTCTGATGATGCTTAATGTGCAGAACTGATTCTTTATCAATCAATATTGTGATAATAATTTCTCACGAGAGAACAATATTGAATACATATCATAGAACTTCTAGATATACATTTATATTTTGAGCTTTTTGCCTCAACTTGAGGCTGCGAGAGCTAGGCTCCTGCGTTATTGTAATAATAATTTGTCACGAGAGAACAATATTGAGTACATATCATAGAACTTCTAGATATAAGTACATTTATATTTTGAGCTTTTTGCCTCAACTTGAGGCTGCGAGAGCTAGGCTCCTGCCTTATTGTAATAATAATAATTTCTCACGAGAGAAAAACAACATTTTGTGCATAGGCAGTGCAAACCATAGAACTTCTAGGTATACATTATATTTTGTGCGTTTTTCCCCAACTTGAGGTTCGAGAACAAGTCTCGACGGGAGTCAACAGGACCTCCTGTTGCACATAGCACTATACTGTCTTGTGTAACACGAACTTCATGTTACATTGTACAAGAACGGACGGACCGAGCACTGGCAGTATGACGGATAATTATAATCCTCTGCTGCTTTGCAATCCAAATTAATCGTAATCCCTGAAATTTTTCATTATACCACACATACATACCTGTGTTTTCTTCTTCGTTTACAAAAATAATTGTCTTTTGCCGATCGCTCGGCCTGTATTACTGACTCCAAAAAACGGGACGCCGAAGCCTTGAGCTCGCCTAAGCGGTTTCTTTCCAATTTTCGCCACATTTTGTTGATTGGTATTATTTGTTGTTGATAATAATCAAAAGTAATAAGTTTATAAAAGAAAATTCAATAATTTTCTTAAAATGCTGTGCGCTACACGACGCGAAAATAATGAATGACATTAGCTGGTTATAGTTGCCAGCGTAAAAGTTTTTTCTTGCAGGATTTATTCTCTGAATATTCGCGTGCACACGATGGGAGTGTAGTGAGACTACATAGTAAATCAGGATAATTATCGAGGACTAAGCATGGAGTATAATTAGTTCAGCAGGCGTAGCATGGCGCTTTCTATCTCTACGAAGAATAGACATAGTTTTTTCTATACAAAGTGACAGTTCGTTTCTTCATTTTTGACATCCACCGTAGAAATCTTTCTACAATCTGTCATTTTGTCTTTCAATTCTAACAATCTTTGTCTAGGTCTTTTATATGTAGACTATTTCGGAAGAAAGTTTTCTATCCTTACTGTCAAAATCACACTGACAACCGATAAATCCTATTATAAAACAAAGAATTCTGAGTCGAATTATGTAAGAGAGTGAATTTCGTAAAAAGTCCAGTTGACTCTTTCTATTTTGCTGCCGTCTCGTACTGTCTACTGTCTACAGGAAACGTCATTTTTGTCTACTCTTCCGTCGACAAAACGGTGCTCATGCTACGCCTGCAGGTATACCAACGTTGTATATGAGACCTAGCTAGATCGATGTTTGCCACGTAAACCCCTATAGTGCAAGTTTCATCGAAATCTTTAGAGCCGTTTTCGAGAACGTGATTACAAATATATGTAGGTATATACAAATATTTATCATTTAATAGTATAGGATAATATCGCCATCATTGGCGAAATTTGGTTATGCGATAGTGGAGTTCTATCGTAGTCTCATGAGATTGCCTCAGCGATAGCAGACGAAACTGTTCATTAGTAATTATCTACGTGTCCGAAGATAGTTTATAGGATACTCCCTAAAGACAAACAAATACGGCAATTAGCCTCGCTTAGATTAGTACTGGGATAGAATTTCGTAGTTCAAGAATAAATCAAACTATAACAAGAATTAATTCGCTACTTTAACCCGATATGTATCCAGAGTTGATAGAATACATCACATCGCACCTGTATTTTCCCCGAAGGGTCCTAACCCTCAGAGGTGCCTATACTACACCCACATTTCGCCATTTATGTTTAACCCCCATGTAACAGGGGGCGAGCCTATGGCCATCAATCGGGCATAAATCCAGACTCCGGGCTGTTACTAAGAAATTTCAGATGGAAAACCCAATAACCCTGTAATTGGCTGTCGGTTTATCATACTGTTATTTATTACCATTGTATTTAGCTGTTGGTCTTCCAAAGTCTTTAAATAAATAAATAAATAAAACACTTTGCTCGACACGGGAATCGAACCCGGGACCTCATGCTCAGCAGTAGCACTTGCGACCTTGCGATAAGTAAGGATAGAATTTCGTAGTTCAAAAATAAACCAAACTATAACAAGATTAATTCGCTATTTTAACCTGATATCCCGAGTTGATAGAATAATCAAGTCTAAATTAAACATAATAAGGCTGCGTTTCCACCAGAGATGTGCGATGGAAATGTGTCGTGGGAGGATTTCTATTGTCTAGCTGTGCTGTGAAAATGTGTGGGGGTTTCCACCAAAGCTGTGTGATGAAAATGTGCCTACGAGGATGTGTAGCGGAGCTGTGAAAATGCGCATTAATGTGTGGTGCGAGGATGGATGGACTGGCTGGTACTGGAAGTATGCGCAAACCTCACAACACATCCTTCTCAACACACATTCCTCGCACACATCCCTCGCTTGTTTTGTATGCGCAAAAATCTAGCTCCGCTGAGCCGTTTCCACCAGAGCTGTGCTGCCCGAGGCGAGGTAAATGAAGCGATTCTATTGGTTCTTTACAAACACATCTCTCCCTACGCATCCTCGCACATCTCTGGTGGAAACGCAGCCTAAGTCAAAGTCAAAGTAAATTTAAATTCAATAGTATTTTTCAGTGTAAGTTATGTGATCTACAAGCTGACTTTAGAAGTTACTGAATATGAAAACCTTTTATCTATGCATGGGCATAACTATAAAATATCGGTAAATATAAAGTCAAGAGTCCTGCAAAGACGGCGTTATTCCCGAAAAAAACGCTAATGATGTGTACAGTGTAAGTACTTTTATATTATGGAGAGCACAATTGGCTTTGAGACGAGTAAAAAGCCACGTAGTTCTTGGTATCTTCATTATATACTTCCCACATTTATCCTCAAGGATACTGAGGGTTTTATTTTTCCGACGATCATAATTTACCTGCGTAACACCCACTCATAACATGCCACAATCGTAGGGATTACAACATTATTCACACAAAAATGAGCCTTACTGTTTAAACAACTACCATCTTCTTATGTAATACAATAAAGAAGAGCTGTTATGTACCGATCTTTTGAACCGATTTCTTAGGGAATTGAACTTAACAACTCTGCTCAAAATCTAGATATCATGACTGTTCTTTAAGTAGTTCTGTTCTCGTGGCTACGTAATAGGAGCCGTGCGGGTCGATCCATCAGGTTAAGCTACGCTTGCCGGGGTTGGTCCATGGATGGGTGACCATCTTTACATACCGAGACTCCTCCGTGCTTCGGAAAGCACTTTAAGCCGTTGGTCCCGGCTGTCATTCGTGGATCTTTGACAGTCGTTACGGGTCGTCAGAAGCCCGAAAGTCGGATAACCAGTCTTACCAAGGAATATGGTATTGCCCAGTTACTGGGTTGTAGAGGTTACAAAGGCAGTCGCTCCATGTAAAATACTGATATTCAGCTGCATCCGGTTAGACTGGAAGCCGACCCCAACATAGTTGGGAAAAGGCTAGGTAGATTGATTGATGACTGTTCTTTAATGGGTACTACAAATTGTTCTACGGATCGTGCTACAATTATTGTTCCCAACTCCCAAGGCACAGTTAGTACCGCTATGTGAGTATGTGAGCTCATTATTCGTTCGGGTATAGTAATTAAGTCTCCTTATTTTGTTTTGCTCCTCCTCCTTTTTGTGTGGTTAGTGACTAACCATGGTGTCAGAGATTTAAAACCGCCCAAAGGCCTCTAACTTGGCTTCACATGCCGTCGAAAAATATCTCTCGGGCATGCCGGTTTCCTTACGATGTATTCCTTCACCGTTTTTAGAGTAAGTGATAATTATACAATACGCACATGAATACGAAAACGCCAATGATGAGTGTTTTGCTAATGAATGAGTTACTGTGTAAATGAAGGCAAGCATAGAAATACTTCCTGCAAGTTGTTTTCCTGGCTTCAGGGATGGCTTTGATCGCGTTCGTCTTCTTTCTTGTCGGTGAGATCTATACAATTATGAGCTCATGTGGTAATAAAGAGCTAAGTTCTCTCTTATGGCAGGCAGGTACACTGTTTGGGTGGCTTAGCCGAGTAGTAGGTATTTAGCAAAGTTGATTGCGGAGCCACGAGTGTAAAGTCTTCAGTATCACCAACAGGGTTGAGGTTGTTAGTGATAGATACTTCAGAATTTACTCGTGGCATAGCTATTCCCATCCATTCGATAGGCTGTCATATCGAAAATGACAAATGTATGTTTATCTGATTTGCCTTGCCCCCGACAACAAAGTCGTCAATTTGATTTAAACTGAAAAAAATTTCAGGTTTCGGATTTATAAACAGCGTTTAGAAGACTCCTTCGAGAACATTGCTTGATGTTCGATTCGGCATGGAAGCTAATCGAATAGTTATTAGGAAATAGCTATGAAGAACTCAATGTAAACAGTAGTATGTACTACGTGTTTATTTACTGGCGTGTTTTACGCTATCATCGCCGTGCAACGTGTGCCGAGGTGTACTGTTAGTTTAGCGCGCCGACAGACTATGCTCATCTCCGTAGTAAACTCGATTACATACGGGCGGTCGACACACGTATTCTGAACTTAACAGCAATGGTCTATTATGTTTGCAGCAATACCTATACCTGGGTCTACCATTTTCCGACCTATGTTGTGGTCGGCTTCCAGTCTAACCAGATGCAGCTCAAATACCAGTGTATTTTACCTGGAGCGACTGTCTATCTAACTTTTACAACCTGGTTACTGAGTAACATGATATACCTTGGCATAACTGTCAGAGTTTCGGGCTTCTAAATGACCGTAACGTAACGACTGTCTAAGATGTGATTAACCACCTGATCCAACTGATTAACGTGCTTTCCGAGGCACGGAGGGGTCTCGGTATGTAATGGATGGTCCACGGGTCGACCTTGGGAAGCGTTGCTTAACCTTTAAGATTGACCTGTGCAGCTGTTATTATTTAGCCACGAGCCCCTTTAAATGAAGCATCAGTAATGCAATAGAACTACTACACAGTAGTAAACAAACAAGGTGCAAAGAGACGGGGCTGTAAAACCTAACACAACTGTCATATGAACTAGAAAATGTTCTTGGTCGTCGCAATGTCTTTAAAAGTAATGGACAGTCCTAAGAACGTTTTCCTGTAGCAACTACGGTTATGGTAGCTGCCATTACCTACTAGATTGTTTCAAATTTCTACCCTGTAATCTGTATAGGTGCAAATTCAAATTCAAATGTTTTCTTTGGCAGTTTTTAATCGACATAGCTGTGGCTTTACAGGTTTTCATCTTGCTTCTTAAAAAAACTCCTGTAAATTGACCTTTATTATAAGCTCTTGGTTGGTCCTCATAATTGCGTCCTCGGGTTACTAATTATGCACATACACCTACATAGATTAACTCACGCTTACTTCCCTTGGGGGTATGCAGAAACTACAGAAAGGCCACTGGCCACCTGCTGCGATCCTTACATACTCTTTTTGCTTCGTTTACGTTCATACATTAGGGGGCCACGTCTACTAATTTACAAACGTGTCAGTGATCTCACAATGATCAGTTTTTGACAGATAAGCCATACAAAATATGTCATAAACTCATCATTGCGAGACCACTGACACGTTTGTAAATTAGTAGACTTGGCCCCCTGGTCATTCACACACGCCAGTTGAGAGTACTACTCACCTGACCTTTCTGAAGAACATCACAAATAAGGTCACTCACTATATGTAAGTCTAGGGTGTCCCCTCCCGGCGTTTCCACTCACATCTGCCTTGTATTATACCTTTTGTTGGCCACCTTTCACTCATCCTCTCAACATGGCCAAACCATCTAAGCATACTCTTTTAAATATTTGTCACTACGTCTTCTTTTAAAGGTACCATTACTTTCTTACATCATAACTATGAATTAAATAGAATCCTTCAAATATCTAAAACGGATAAACACTCGCATGTTTCCATGTTTTAAAATTCCTTGAATAAGTCTGCCTTGGGCTATTTGCTATAAATATAAGTTCAAGCTGGGACTTCGAGGCAATTATAGGAACGGAACGATTTCGTGGAATGACATACATATTGTATTGCAATGAAACTGCAGGTATAAATTCCAGAAAATTATCAAATAAATATTTAATATTTTCAGGACTATCTGAAAATTCTAGGAACAATGTTGGTATATTTTTACAAAGCAATCAACGGTTTCGAGTTTTAATCGGTACAGTCGCGAGCAATTCGTAAAAATAATGAGTGATTATATCGCAACAAACTTGCATTGGTAGGTCCCCCTCCCTCGATATTTTGTGGTCCTTAGTGGCGCGGGGACTTGAGTCCCTATTCCTCATTCATCTCCATGGCGAATGTATAGGTAATCTTGTTCAATCTTTGCAGCCAATTTGTAGTAGGTAGTACCTAGGTATACTAGTTTATGGTCGTGACCTTTACATAGATAGAATATACTTTATTGTACAACAAAGTTGTAACGCAGCCTTTTATAACTCAAGTTATATGTACAAAACTTTTCGTCCTGGAAATAAACTACGTATAAAGACACCCACGACAAATATCATATAATGTAAGTAAAAATCGCTTTCGCTTTAAAGAAATAAATTTAAGTAAAGTCTGAAGTATACAAAAATACTGTACACATTCAATTCGTACAGTATTATCGCAACATCACCGACATTTAAAAGCTAAAAGAGTCCCCTTTTCGTACATTTTACCCGGAATTGATAAAACCGTTTATGAGTATTGCAAAACCCTTGTTTCGCACTGTTTCGTGATTTTCATTTATACTTCGTGTTTTCACAAAAGTATCGTTATATCCTCAAGGAAAACATAAGAGCTTTAGGGCATATGAATTATGAAGTAGATATTATAAATAAAACATTCGAAAAAACAGTTAATACCTTTGACGTAGTCAGGGATTTTTTCGGGGCTCTGAAGTCAAAAGGATTATGTTTTCCCTTCTCAAGCCAAATCTCTGCGACATTGATAAATTACTTATCGATATTTTTAGCGCAGACTAGGCGGTCTATGTTCCATTACATGACCTGTGATGGGTCACTTTTTAAACTGAACTTCTAAATTAAAAAGTTTCGGTGTCGGGCGAGAGATGAATCTATTTAGTCGAGGACAAAGTTGGCGATGCGGTGTTCTGCACCGCCTGGACAAAGTTCTTTACATCCTAATAATACGAAATGCAGCAGAGATATCCCTTTTCTTTATATACCTCACGTAAATAGAGATAGCAAAAGTAAATAACGCAGGCAGCTGAAACACTTCAATAATTCATAGAACGTAACTCTTGGTATATCAGGCGTTTCTATTTGTGGAGGTGTCAATCTTGCCGCCTAGTGGCTCTAGACGAATTTTAAGCAACGTATGTGCCCTATATACGTGTAGTTTCTTATTCATCCTTAGATTTTCAATCATCGCTTTTCTTGTAGGTTCTGGTCATAGCTCACAGCGCACCCCAGTTTATCAACGATGCCCAATTTCTCACGTTACACTGAGTAATAGTCGTTTGACTTGCGCGATCTTTGACAGAGGATCTATTTTATGAACCGGAGTCAATGTAGCCTCTCGTCCACTTTAATTCTTTAGTTGCCTCAAACAATAAAAAGAAAGGATGAGGTCACCTATTTTGAGCCTTAAAGCGATCGATTAACGTTTGTTGTTGTTCAAATTGCCTATTTATCTAAAATTATACAAGGTTACTGTCAAAATATGAAAAAACCCGAAATCCTAAGATGATAAAGTGATAATTTATCATTCAGATACGATGAAAACGGTAATAATTGTATTTTTGATGAGCGGAATCTCCCTTGTTTCCACCTAATTATGAGATACAATAAGACTCGAGATGTCGATACATTAAGGATACGACTTTAAATCGAATATTCGCAAATCGTTTCGAAATTGTTTGGAAGCGGATTGATATTGGGTTTACATGTGAGGGGCGAGGCTGCGCGCGCACCCTTACGACTCGTAGCGCTACGAGCGCTTCAGTCGCGTCCGAGCTACGTGAACTATTGACTGCTACGCCGTAGCACTACGATAACAAACTCAGTATATTCATACACCGTCAAAGTGAATCAGTGACGTGATATCAAAGGAGTCGCGGGAACTTATTGAGAAAAAGGACCCAAGGTATGTAATAAATATTAAATAGAACCTCATTTTATTTAATAATATTGAATTTAGTCATGCCTGACATAATGATGTCGTAATATCCAGAGCATTCTCTTTTACTGATGGATATAAGTTACGAAATGAATGCTCTAATATAAAATGGAGCCGATCAAGAGAATATGGCTTGATCTTGTGTCTTTTATCAAAGCGTTTTATTACATGTTATAATTTGAAATGCTAGGAACAGATTTTTATTACGTTACGAATTCATTCATGAATCAACTGCAACATCATTTTGTGTTCTGTTCATTCTTACTTTCGATACCTATTTTCTTTTATGGTCCTGTTATTAATCGTATTGATGCATTTCAATATTCAAAAACAAGAAAATATCCTATTGGTATTGTCTGGGTTTGATTGCCATCAACGCTTGGTATAATATAAGCAATGATACTAATTTCGCTATTATCCGTATGTAAAACAAAGTCCTCCGCCACGTCTGTCGTCCTGTTCGCGATAAACTCAAAAACTACTGTTCCGATTTTCAAGCTGTTTTCACCAATGGATAGAGTGGTTCTCGAGTAAGGCTTTAGTATATCATAACCGACATCCACGCGGGAGAAGCCGCGGGCATCAGTTAGTTCTGTATAAAAAAAATCATTTTTACGGATGTTGCCATTAAAAAGAAAACAACACACATTCCTTTGTTCACTGTCAGGGCTGCATGCAATCACATTGCGTTCAACTATTGAACTATCCATTACACAAACCACATTCTCCTTTCACCGATCAATTAACGATAAACTAATAATAGATTACAATAATCTCCTAGATCAAATGAAGCCTTCGCAGATGGTGTCACCGATTAACCTCGGTCGGGAAGTGACGATGGATCGATTCAAGATTCAACATAATTATAACTTTAAAGCCTGCCTCCACGGCGAGGGCGATAAACATAAAATGTATCCGACGCTTATCGTTCTGCGAAGCCGTAAAAGACGATGGAAAGAGTTAATATCATGCCTGTTTTCTCAGATAGGTTAGGCAGAGGTGGTAGTACACCCACTTTTAGCCATAGTCAGCTATATTTAAGTCCATAACGGGCACAAATCTATACTCCAGATTACTACTGAATAATTCCAGATGGAAAATCCTAAGAAAATCAAATTGAAAGAGTTTATTTTGTGTTTGATAGCGTTTCTATCCGTAGTTGCTCGTGTATTATCGAATAGTTTCTGCCCGCGGCTTCGCCCGCGCGGTATGTCGATAAAAAGTAGCCTATGTTCTTTTACAGGGTGCCATCTATCTTCTTCCCAAATTTTGTCGAAATCCGTTCAGTGGTTTAGGCGTGAAAAGGTAACATACAGATAGAGTTACTTTCGGATTTATAATATTAGTATGGATTGGGGATCATACGATAGTTTCTAAGATAGTGAAAACAAAGACTGATCTTTGTAAAATCGGCCATATTAAATAACAAATTCATTGGTGAATTTCAGGAAGCTATCCATCGCTTGGCGGCTTTTAGCCTCCACTCACGGGATAAGAGGTGGCCTATATTTCGAAATGGGTGTTATTAAAAACGGGAGTCTTATCGGCTTTCAAGCAGGGATACGGAGGCTTTACTTCTATAAGTAGTGCTGCTTATTACAGATATCGGAATAGTGTTACGTCATACAATAGTATTCATAGTTGAGACATGCCAATTTAAACTCCTATAGGGTATCAGCTTATGTAAGACTATCCTAACTATAACTATTATTATAGATGCCAAAGTGAGTTTGTTTATTTGTTACGCTTTCACGCTAAAACGGCTGAACGGATTTGGATGAAATTTGGCACAGGGGTAGACCATGACCTGGAATAGGACAAATTATACTTTTTATCCCGATATTCCCACGGGAACGCGCGCTAAACCGCGGGGCGCAGCTAGTAATATTATAAATTCGAAAGTAACTCTGTCTGTCGGTCTGTCTGTATATTACCTCTTCACGCCTAAACCACTGAACGGTTTTCGATAAAATTTGGCAAGGAGATAGATGGCATCCCGGGGAAGGGCATACTTTTTACCGACATACCACGCGGGCGAAGCCGCAGGCGGTAGCTAGCTAGTGCAAGATGATAACTTTAATACGCAGAACGAATATTTATTTTAAACCCTTTTGATTATCGGAGTGTTACGTTCAATAATACCTTCGTAACAGGTTGGGCCCATTCGAGATCAAATGAACATTCTGTGTAACAAAACACGCAAGCTCGTCCGATTAAATGTTCTAGTGGTTTTGTGAAGGTATGCCTTGAGCCCCTTTTCAACTACAGACAGCGTGAATTATTAAGCAGCAGAACTCCTACTATACACCTGCGGGAATATGCTTTAATGAATAGGCCTGAATGTTGTATTAAATGTTTTGGTTCACATGTAATTATGTTGATAAAGAAGAAATGGGAACATGAGCACATACATTAATTCATTTCGAAAATACAAGAATAGGAAATAATATAATATAATGCCTGTATTCCCCGAAGGGTTGTGCAGAGCTGTTCCAAATAGTTCAACCATGTTGTGCTTTTTTGTTTTCGAACACCAAATAAGATATCCATTCATGGAATCTTTCTTGTGCTTTTTTTTCTAACATACATCGACTTTTATTACTATTTTCACATTGGTGACAAGAATAATATATCGAACTAACTGCGCTCCGCGGTTTCACCCGCATAAGTCTCAATCCCGTGGGAATTATTATTTTATTTATTGATAAGAAAGGTACATTTTAAGTTTTATAACGTACATAATGTCCAACAAAACTATGCACATAGTTTGTCTGTTGGATCAATATTATTCTTTAATATATTAAGTATCCTATATCCCAACCTAGGTCATGGTCTACCCATGTGCCAAATTTCATCCAAATCCGTTAAGCTGTTTTAGAGGGAAAGCGTAACAAACAACCAAACTCACTTTCGCATTTATAATATTAGTTTGGATAGCGTTTCGTGGGTGTTTTTCTTTTTTACTGAACATACTACTTAGTTTAAGTATCAAACATACATACTTTCACATTTATGCTATTAAGTACTTAGGATAATTACACAAATGCTCTAGGAAAAGAAATAACTTAATACATTCTCAGAAAGTACATATTATTACTTCTATAAGTACGACAAGCCGGCAGTAAGCTTATTACGAGAATTTATTAGCTTTTCATTGAAGATTTTATTTATAGAGTTACACCAACCCTCCATTTTAAGTAGTACGATGTTTTTATTTAGAGGAAGCGGCTGCTTTTTATAACTTTAAGATCTGTAGGATTCAATTTGCTGCTATTATCAGAAAACAGGTGAATTCTGCTGACAATGAATTGCCGTCATTTTCAAGAAGCTTCCTATCTTAGATCTTCCATGAATCCTTTACCTACCATAGAAACTGATTATTATAATATAGGAATCAGGTACCTACACACACACATAATCAGCCTATAATGTTCCCGCTGCTGGGACACAGACCTCCTCGCGGTGAGAGGGAGTGGGCTGTAATCTACCACGCGGGCCCAGTGTGGGTAGAAAGATGTCACATGTCTTCCAATTTTTGGTTCTCGGAGATTGGTCACGATGTTTTCCTTCACCGTTTTGAGAGCAGTGGTGATAAAATAATTTACACAAAGTAAAGCCTGTCTGGGTTCAAACCTACGATATACAACTCGTAAGTCGCGGCCGTTACCACTCGGCCACCACTGCTCAGGTATATAACTACTTTATATAAATTTATCGTAAGTATGTTGCAAGGAGCTTTACCCCTGAGCCCCCAACATTACATCCTTCTATGAAATGTTTACAGAAAGCCTCGCGAACTATTGTTGCGAGTTTTCTATCACAGCGTAAAACTTATATTGGAACACTATTGTGTATTGTACGCCTCGCGGATATATTGCTGCCATATACAAGTTTTTATTCTGCAACATTACGTAACCGCTCAGCGAACATTCTAAAAATATGTTTTAGTCTGGTCCTTTGAGACATTTCAGCTGTAGAGTGTAAGTTAGATTATAATATTGTAGAAAATTCCATGTGCTACATTTACATAAAACGGGTCCATTTAAAGCTAACGGGTTAATATTAATAAACTTCTGTGTTACTCTCTAGCAGACATTCAAAATATGATACAGTTGCTCTATGTTAAAATATGGTAATTCTGTAATATGTAAGATCTTCGTCCCATTTGACATTATAAGCTCTAAAACCCGGTTTCATTACTAATTCCGTATAATTCCAGCCATTTCCATCATTGTTTGTTCCCAAATAGCTTTCGTTGCACAGTAAATGTCAAGCCACGTCGATACAAGTATAGTATAAAGCTTAATGAAACCAAACGCACCACAATAGACAGATGTTGCCAACCGAAACAAATACCGCTCGCCCTAAATTACATTTGTTTCATGTTCACACTTTTCTCCTTGTGAATTTTTCCCTTGTATGTTCAAACAAAAACTCACGTTCGTATAAATTAACCCGGATGATTTACATAATGCTGGATCTTCATTTATCGCTGACATACAGGGACTCTGACCTTTATATTGCGCTTAGTAAGATTAATGGCTAGTCAAAAACAATTTTGGGATAGATAAGCTATTAATCTCAGTAGTAATCAATGTAAAAGGATATCGCACATATGTATTAATAAGTAGTCAGAGCTTATGAAACCGAATTGATATTATCTTTGATGTTTCTGTAATTGGTTAGTGAAGCGAGATGTCCGTTTGTGTGAAGCCGCAACGATGCGCTCATTGGCTATCTGTAATTGGCTATTTAGTCAATATTATAAAGTTGTGCCACTTATATAAATCCATTGAAATAAAACTGGCTTCACTAGGTGTTTTATTTGCAGTAAAACTGTAAACGCAGTCACGGCTTGTACGCGTGAGCTCGACTGCTCGGGCTCATAACGTCGGGGAAAATGAAATAATTCCATTACCACCTCCATAATTATAATTTAGGATTTAAGTAATGAGGTCTCGAATAACGGTGTAATTTACCGTGACTTATTTGCTTGATAAGAACCAACGACTTAACCAAATTACATTTTTGAATACTCCAAAAGCTTTGTGCTTCACACAATCTCCATAATTTTAACTTTAACATGTATGAGGAGATAAAAATGAAAAAAATAAGTGGGTGCCAGCGTGTGAGGATCCATTTATGTAGAATATGAATTCTTTTATCATTTAAACACAAACTAGACGAGAATAGTTCATGTAGATCCTGAAAAAAATTAATATAGTGTTACGTAGGGAAAAAAATATGAATTTGAATTTGACTTTCAACAAAACCTCCGAAATAATGAGAATGGATTTACTAAATCCATTCTCATTATTTCGGAGGTTTCGTTCAGACTTAAATTTATTTATTTAAACTTTTCGCACAAAAAAAAGGTACAAAGGCGGACTTAATGCCTGAGGCATTCTCTACCAGTCAACCAAGGGTGGTGAAGAGATTAGATGGCAGGTGCTCTAATTGAGAGGAACAAAGAGAAAAAATATATAATATATCGTATTGCAATAAAGATAAAACAGGTTTACAGTACATAAATAAGCTATAAACTTATGATACATATACTTACACCACTTACTTAAATCATATAAGTCTTTCCCCGTAGGTGTCATTATCTACACACGCACGTTCTGTAACAAAATAATGGAAAGATAGGAATAAGTTAAAGTTATCAGCGAGACTTTCAACATGTTCTCCCTTCTCCCTAATATATTCCTTGTTTAAGAAACCTTTAGTAAAAAGCCTTAATCGCAAAACTTTTGATTAATGATTTTTTTCCTCTTTTGTTCTTCGTTGACACGAAACACTTCAGGCCTTTCGAGATTTTGTTAAAAAAACATCAAAGTAAGTATTCACATAACATCTACTTAGCTTGTTCAGGTTGGTTCAAAGTTTTAAGTTATATTTTACTGAGCTTTGCTTAAAATCCAAGCTTTACTGAAACGTAAAGAGGTGTAATTAATTTTGAGTGTGGTTGAACGAATGAGTTGCCCAGTTTTTTGCTTGATATACTTGGTAATATATTATTTGCCTTTCACATTTAATATAAACCCAAATAGTAATATTATATCATTCCTTACGCGTATAAACCGCCCCGAGATATGATTGTGAATGAAAATTCAGCCACAATGAAAAATTAAGTACGTAATGAAATTACTTTCAGACCCAAAGGTCGTATAAAATTATTGGGACGCGCTCACAAGCTTACAAATTTTAATATCAGCGTAATGAGTGACACGAGAGACCGCCCACGTTTCGCGGTCTACTGGTACTAATTTCCACTTCCCGTTTATATATTCATGAGTATGACAAACCATAATACGTATATCTCTCTCTCATTTTAAAACCTCCTTAATGAAGCGTAAAATAACATTGCAATCTTCTACGTAATTAAACTTTAAGGTCCAATTAGACTAAATCGTGGCTCACTACGGACAAAGATACGAGTTCTGCAGAACATTGTATGTGATTTGATGTCGGTGCATTCGACTTCATTTAAGTTGGAGCGCCTGTTATCTAGGTAAGTGGTTGTGTGCTGGCATAGTTGCAAACTTGCAGACGTCTAACTTAGATGCTAAGGGCTCACAAGCAACTTTGGTCTTTCGGTACATTTTACCAAATGTTTTTGGTCCTTGGTTACATTTTATACCAAATATTTTTTGGTCCTTTGTTACATTTAGCAAACGTGGTATGAATGATTTTAAACTAGTTAGAGCGCTACTGTTGATATAACAAGCGTGTGTGCTTAATACGAGATTTCATAATACTGTGCACTGAATCAATTCAACCGACATTTTGCATACTAATGTCTGTGGCGTCATTCAAACGATTAAACAGATTGAGTCCGGCCATGAAGCATAATGTGCTAGATTAGCTAAATATAGTAGACAAACAAAACAACACTAGCATAAACTAGCATAATTCACGTAATGAGCTTAATATTCCAATTACATTAATGTGTAGCGCTACGCCGTAGACCCGCCACGGCCGCCAGATCTACAAAGCGCTACGGTGCGCTACGAGAATAAAGCTAAGCAAACATTGTAAACGTTCCTTTACGATCCATTGTTATCTACTGCGAACATTTCGCTACTATAAATAAACTTTTTATTAGCTATTATTATTTATTATTGCTTTACGTTTTATATTATTTTCGTTTAGTGAATTTTTAATTAACGTTGTCATGAATTAATTAATTCATGAATTCGTTCTTATGCCCAGATTTTTTTATCTAGACAGGACGTTTCGAATTATTTATTCAAACAAGTGAACTTTATTTATTATTCTCCGACAAAAGCAAATGTGAATATTACCAAAAATGGTAAAATATCTCATCTCCTGTCAAATTCTAGCATCAAAATTAAACTGTCCGTCTTCCATAGCACAACTAAAAAGTATTTATGTATCGTTATTTCAGGCCGTAACGATCGATTTTCAGTCCAACAACAGGTTGAGTGATATTTAAAAGTGTATAGTTAGTTATTGCTTCAAGTCGTAAGCTTATAAATGAATGGTTATGCCACGGATAAGGACTTTATAGGCCCTTAACCCGCAACAGGACCATTGTACACACGGCTACACATCAAGCTATCCATTCCAGTATAAGCTGACCTCTCATTGTACGGAAATCCTATACAATGCGAGATCAGCATAAACTAGTAATATAGCTTGACTTGTACCCGTGTCTACCTACAGTGGGCTTATTGTACGTTTATTAATAAAATCTGTATTATGTACAACAGGATCTATGTAACATATTGCTTTCTTTGCTCCAAGTGACAGTTTTAAATCACCAAGATATATAGTAATAATGAAAACATTATTGTCCTTTTTTGGGCAGTCGTGTAATAAAGTAAAGAAAACCCTGAAATTTTTATTTTTTTATTTGTATTTGTGTTGCACGAACTGTGTCCAAATAAACGTGATTAAGTATTTCTTTCTATCTTTAAATTAGTAACGAAATTAAACTAATCTTAAACATTTTAGTCTTTAATTAAATTAAGGTAAAAGAGCGTAAGATAAAACCGTCGAGATTTTTCCCCCGTCGGCGCCGACAACCGACATCGTATTACAAGGCCAAAGTTAATAGATTATCAACTATCCATTAATAGGGTGAGCGGTCAGTCGCCGGACTCGGTCATAGTGCACATTAAGCCGACTACGTAATAGGGTTATTGTTGAACAAGCCGGCGATTACATATACAGGGTGTAAAGGACAGCCCTCCGCAGACTGATGGGATGAATTCAGCATATCATACTAAGACGATCTGTATATTAAATTATTTCAGGAACGTAATGGGAATCCAATAAATCTGATTTGTATTATTACCTCACGCGCAATGTATCGTTACCGTTGTAAAACCCGCGTAGCCGCACTCCCCATGTCGGGGAAGGCGCGCTCAAGTATTTTAACATCCATTGCTGGTTTTTTATTTCAGCTGTTTTATTTTCATAAATTGAGTGCTGCATACAGAGAATGTAATTTTACATTGAAATAAAGGAATAGTAACTGAAAACACGATAAAAAAATGAAAACTTTCCTAAGCTATGGAATATATATGATTCAAAATAAGGAGCTGAATGCCCCCCGTTAATTTGCGGAGGACTGCCCCTTACACCCTGTATACATAATGTTACTTACGGTTCCCGCAACTGTATCGATCCGTTAGTGGCACCGTGCCAATAACAAAAATGCCTACTCTCTGTGCTGCCCGACTCCCGAGAACAGGGACTTGCGCCCGATGATAAAAGTTTTGGTGTTAAAACTGTGAGTGCTTTTTACTGCCCGTGTCGGCTACACGTACAGAATAATTATTTCGTAACGGCCGGTTGCCCCTAAACTTTAAAACTTACATTTTATCAGTTACGAAACAGCCGCCTACTTTGCAGTAACTTGAGCTTTTTAATTCATTGTACGTAGGCAATCGTATTTATGGAAACAGAACTGCCGGCTGTCACTGAAAACCAGCGCTGGGGCTCTGTCTTGCATAGGGTCACAGCATTATGCTGAGTGATGGCCGTTTTGCGTGAATGTGACGCATATTTTGCCCCAATTTGTTATTTTTCGTGTATTTGTATTTTCTTAGCGTCATGTTTGCCGCGAATAAACGTACTTTCTTTTCTTTTATTCTACTTCCTGGAGCAAGTAATTCTACGAAACAATTGAAGCATAATAACTGGAACTCCAACAACATTGTGGAAATCCGATCGATTGCCATAAAATAATTCTAGGTTATTATGCTTTTTATTTTGAAACGTAATGATGATTGAAATGATTTTACTTTTTGAAAATAGGTGTGCACCACTTTTACAGTCAGTAATATTTTAAAAACTAGATGTGGGCGGCGTTTCCTATCTGACTACTCTGAGAAGAAAGGCCGCAACAAACTCAGACGTCATCACAGTCTCTTTTAAAGTCCAAACATAATCTTGGTCAGATCATATGAAGACCATGCTGATAGGTGTCTGAAATGGTCTTTTGAGGAAAGACCCAGACACATTGAGTGGATCTGTTCAGTCAGTACACGCATTTGCCAGTGATCGTGCAGCTCAACTCAGAACTTAAGGAGCTCAACGTTTTAACAGGAAACCATTAGTACTCAAACTTGTTAATGCCCACTGATTCTATAAACGTATCCGGTAATTGATTGCTAATTGATTAACGAATTAACTTTTTAATTTCTACTCTTTTCAGATAATTTAACGCGAGGATAGGCGCAACGTCACAACCATGGCTTTCGCCGGTCTAAAGAAACAAATCAACAAAGCCAATCAGGTGAGAGAGTTTAAAATATTTATTTTAGTACTCGTTCTTTCTTGTACTAGTTCTTTTTTGTACTAGTTCTTTTTTGTACTAGTTCTTTTTTGTACTAGTTCTTTTTTGTACTAGTTCTTTTTTGTACTAGTTCTTTTTGTATTCGTTCTTTTTTGTACTAGTTCTTTTTTGTACTAGTTCTTTTTTGTACTAGTTCTTTTTTGTATTCGTTCTTTTTTGTACTAGTTCTTTTTTGTACTAGTTCTTTTTTGTACTAGTTCTTTTTTGTACTAGTTCTTTTTTGTACTAGTTTTTTTTTGTATTCGTTCTTTTTTGTACTAGTTCTTTTTTGTATTCGTTCTTTTTGGACTGCCTCGTTGGTCTAGAGTTCGTTCGCAAGCGCTACTGCTGAGCTTGAGATCCTGGGTTCGATTCCTGGTTCGGGAAAGTGTTATTGGGTTTTTTCTATCTGGAATTTCTCAGTAGCAGCCCAGAGTGTAGATTTGTGCCCGGTTGATGGCAATAGGCTCGCCTCCTATTACATGGGACTTTAACTTATCTGGAGAAATGTTGGTGTCCTATAAAACCCCTTCCTACAGACGTGATTTTATCTTATGTTGTTCTTTTAAATAAAAAAGGGCCAAGTCTTAAGGAAAAACATTGAAGCCAGATTAAAAACTTTTTAAAGAAAGCTTGGCGCATTATACCATCGTAGACGGCGAATATCAGGAAACTTGTCCGGTTTCATAGCTTATAATTCTAATTCAATACTTATAAATGCTGGTGGATATTTCTAATTTTTATTTCATTTCAATAATGTTTTCATTGGAAGGTAGTCTTTTAACTTCCTGTTTATAATTCTCTTGTTTGCCTTTCTATTGTAATGTACCTACTAACTAAAAAAAGCTTAGTAATGGTATTTTGGATTTAATTCATAGAAAACCAAATGAATACATTATTTATGATCGAAAAATCAAACCAGGTATATTTTCGTATATAATGTAAATAAATATTTACAAAGCCGTTATGTGGTACTGTTTACCACATGTATAAAATCAACGCGATTATAACTTTTGCGTGTTATTTCCAACAATGTAAAATACAAATTAGGTGTTTAACCTTTAACGCCTCACTGCCTATTGACCAAAGCTTTCGAAAAACAAATCTGAACATTGTTTTGTGAAAAAAATTAATGAGGTGTAAACATGTATACCTGCCCTGAAGTATCGCTGAATAAGCCAATTTACACAGTGAGAGGTTACTTATTTGTTTGGCCATGTTGTATAAAAAACATGCTACGATGAAAAACATTAGAGTTTTTGTTAGTTGTCGAACTTTTAAAAACTTAATTCTTTCTGTGTACCTAATCATCAACATCATTCTTCTGCCCTTATCCCAATTAATTTGGCGTCGCGTCGGCGCAACATGTTTTTCTTTTTCTTCCATACTTCTCTATTCTATTAGTCGTCATCTTCTTTGTATGACATGAGATCCAATATTTTATTCACATCACGACCCTGTTAAACATTGCAGTTCTAACAGGAAATAAGTTGTACACAACTACACGCTCGCGTGTTTATGTTTTAATTCAAAACTTTTTCTACCGCCTTTTGTTTATAACAATGCAGAGAACATAATTTATCACGGAACTAAGGTTCGCACTTCACCGGCCTTTTTTATTTAAATTCAATTTGGCTCTGGAGTCAGCATTTCACCTCGCGACATATTGTGCCACCGATTCTGCTGAAATATTTTTCAATTAACCGGCTGAATGCGCACGGAGTTTATTAAAGTTAATAACCATACCATCCTCGACTTTGTTTTCACTGAGTCTACAACAATATTTAGATAATATAACAATCCCGCCGTTTTGTAAGCTTAGTTTCCTCTCCCCAACGTTATGTTTCCTGTTAATGAATGAAATGTTTAACAGTTTGCGAGTATTACTGTGAAAGCCAGGTCTGTTATTTATTTAGTCGCCTAAAACTTGATGAAAAATAAACTGAGGGCACCTCGACCTCCGGGGATACCGTCTGGGCTCAAAGCACGTACCTTCCTACCTACTCAGTAATGAATTCATGAAAAGATTCACGACTGCGATAGCCCCGCTATAAAGTTTTTAGTTTAACTTTAAGCTTTGGTAACATTTAATCCCTGTGGAGTCGTAATTATAACGTGTCTGGCGCATTTGTCTGCGTAGATCACCGTTTTTTAACTTTTTTTATTCGGAATTACGTAGAATGATGACACAAGGATCGCTCGGAAAATGCGGAGGCGGGAATGTCGAGTTGTCGTGGTGTTAACTAAACAGTTTTCGCATCATCAAATACTCAGTTGTCCTGTGATCCTAGTACTACGGCTCACTCATCGCAGTTCATACTAAGCTATTATTAAATTACTTCAACAATATCAACGGTCACCGTATTACCCTCTCGAGGAAGGACCATCTCGTGTATGTCATGTCCCGATTAATAAATTGTATGAATTGTATATTAGGTTTATCCACGTACCTGTTTGCGAAGACAAAAATGCTATTGCTCTCAGGTAACTAGAACTTCTGTAAGAGAAGAATCTGATCGTAGGTGACCATTAGACAATGCGGTCTATCTGTTATACAGGGTGTAAGGGTAAACACTTTTGTCACTCAAACCATGGGTTGACTTAATGAATAACAACAAAAAAAACGTTACTTTCATTAAAAGATTTTAAAAAGTTTCTATGTGACACCGTGCTCGCTAGCCGCCGACTGGGGGAAGCGTCGCGCTCGCGGCTGGTCAGGTCACGTTCCGCGCCCCTCACTCGTGTTGAGACGCAAGTTCGCTGCCCTAGTGCATAGGTGAAAGGGTGAAATAATCTAGAGGTAAAATGTAATAAAATAAAATAAAATATCGTATTTTTCCATTAATTTTACGTTCTATAAATGATACCAAACCACTGGTTTCAAGGATAACGGTGTTTACCCTACCCTGTATAGACCGGAACAATCGTCCGGCTCCAGAATAGGCCATACTTACTACAGGAAGGCAAGCAAATCTGGAGTGATTGATGGCCTGACAGACCCGGTAATGGCAAATCTCGATTACACCCACCCAGAAACTATCCGTGAAATATACGGGCAAACTCCCATTTATATAACGAGCAGAGCGAAATTAGCGTTTTCTATTTTTACATAGAGTGAACCTAAAGTTAAATTGGGCGGATAGCTGCGTAAACTTTTTCAAAGAAATGAAAATGTTATTTCAGGTTACCTCTAATTCATTTTGCCTACATAATTTAATAACAGAACAGGTGGCCAAGTCTACTAATTTACAAACGTGTCACAATGATCAGTTTTTGACAGATATGCCATACAAAATCTGTCAAAAACTCGTCATTGCGAGACCACTGACACGTTTGTAAATTAGTAGACTTGGCCCCCAGAATGTTTTATATTTTTAAACAACTTATTATGTAGTCCTACACGGTGTGTTCATGGCTCGTAGTAGACCAAATTTTCTTAATAGATAAAGAACGCGGGTAAAGTCCTTTTGTATTACGAGATAAATTCTTTCGTCGTGTACCCTGGCTTATCGCAGTTCGTTTGTCTTGTGCCTTTTCGACATTCCTTCTTTTTTTTTTCGTTTCACATTCTGTGAATAAATAGGGATGATGACTTTTTTTTGACCGTCAGGTAGATATTATAAAATATTGGACGCTTTTTTTTTATTTTTTTTATTTTTATGTAGTCACAAGATTACGGCAATACATTGAGTTGAAATGTTCCATGAGGTCACAAGTATGTAGATTTTATACTCACTTGTGTGTGTCGTAGCGACCCCCACTACCCAACTTTAATGCGTTTTAAGTCATGGAAAAAGAGGGGTGTTATATTTATAAGTTTAAGGTTTGTATCTGTGTGTCTGTCTGCGCGATCGTGGCTGAACCGATTTTAATTTTTTGGTTTTGTTTGAAAGGTGACTTTGATCGAGTATTCTTAGCTATTAAAAAAATCGTTTATTAGGTGCTATGTTTTAGCTGGGGGTTTTTTAATTGAATTAGCTAATTATTCATATGATATAGCAAAAATTACGTGTCTATTATTTTTTTTATTATCTGTCCGACGGAGTATATAATAGAATTTCTTTTTTTTACCCAGCCATCATCCCTATTGCCATCTGTTGTTGTTTAGTAACCGTTCGTTTATGTGCCTTTTACGCCTGTTACCGGACCACAAAACCGCAGTAAGCTGTTTAGTCTGCTTACCGTGCAGTTTTTTCGTCATAAAAAGTACGATCAAAACAACCAAGGCCATGTGTAAGCTCGAATTACATGAAATATTTTCGATTTACAATCTCAACCTGGCTGGATAGGGATTGGCATTTTTTATTGTATCAGCAAGTTACCAATTTTCCTTTGTCATCTTTGAAAGACAGGTACAGATTCGGATCAGCTTTTACGTTTACGAATTTTTATAAAATACTTAGGTACTTACTCATAAATCACGGACACATTCAAAACCTATAATCGTATTTAAGAAATTGCGTTCGTTGTAACACTTGTAACATAATTTGTTGTACATTCAGGACTTAGGGAGTGCGTCAATCGGTTGAGCGCGCGGCTTTATTTTATACAATTTATTATAGGAAGTTAACCTAGCGATAAACGCAATTTACGATAATCTCGCAACATGTGCCGTTACCTCAGACCAAATATTTCACTTCCTCTCATTTGGGATGTTTACGTTCGTAGTACATCGCATATTGGGCGCTCAGATTAAATAAAAAACCAAGACAGAGCGCTGTCAATACTCAGTGACGTGAGGCCAGTTTCGTAAACATGGGTGCACTTAGTGAGGTGTAGTTTGATTGTAAATGTGTTCGTGTGATCGTGTATGCACAGAACGGAGGTGTAGTTTTGGCATGCTTCACTTTATGGTTCGCAGCGCTGTGTCTTTGTTTTTTATTTGGTCTGAGATTGGGCGTAGTAATCTTTAAGACTTGTAATAATGAATCATGTTCTGTTCGAATGACATCATAAGGCCATCATTATTGATCTCGAAAAAACGCCACACTGCCTACGCCTAGTTGTCGACATGTTATATCCGTGTTCACATGAACAGTAAAGCACCATGCCATACAAGCATGAAAGTTATTCAGCTATTTTAGGCCACGCGATCGATTTTTCATATATATACAGCCTGTATCCATCATAAAGCTGTATCTTCATAATCATAATGTATACCTTCACATTATTTATTCAGGAAGACTTAGACCTTATAGATACCAGAAATTACATTACTCATACGAACCACGCGTTCCATATTCTACCATTTATTTTCAATAAATGGCAGAATATGGAACGCGTGGCTACGCTAATATTATAATATGGATATGCGTTTATAGAGGCTAAGAGCAAATGTTGTGAAAATCTCGCCTTATCCCACCTTGGGCGTTAAAAGGGAAGAACGGGCAGAGAGGTTGGCCGTGACCTAGCCTGCCCTAAATCGACGAGGTGCCCCAATTATAACGGCCTTCGCAGCTTCTCTCTAGTCCTGCGACATTGAAGCGGGAATATACTAAGATCGCTTTAATGGAGTTTAGCATGTAGGTGATACGATAGAAGGCAGTTTGAATTTACTGGATAATGGAAAATGTATCATACTTGCCGAGAAATTGGCAAAGATTATCTTAACCCTTTCGTTGTCCCTTATTTAAAGATTATCTTAACCCTTTCGCTGTCTCTTATTACTGTTGTGAATTGTGTCTGCTCCTCGGATAGGCAACTTAGATAACTGCTTAATATCCTTAGTTTTTATGAAACCATAAAGATAACTTACGTAACCAAATTCCCTAACAAAAAAAAAATGGTACTTTTTGTCAAATATGAGCCTCTACAGTGGACATTCGATCATTATATCTGACAGTCAACCAATTTTTATAAAAAAGAGATCGAGATCAGCCACATATCCGTCTAGCTAGAGCATGCGGGAGAGACTCAACCTCAATCCTTTTAACCTCGACACAGTTAGGAGAAAACTTAAGCTAACAGGGTATAGTGATGCCATTGAGGGGCGAGGTGCTTTAAACCTTTCGGATCGGATTTGACTGATTGAGATACTCACTGCCTACATCTTTATGTATCTGAAGCTTCGATGACTAGGTAACGTAAGTTACGTTGGCGGGGCTTTTCACCTACAGATAGGATTGGAAGAAATGGAACCTAAGGCACAGAATATAGGTACACAAAAAAAATCAGAAACAACTTGCCTGGCGAGGGCTTCTCCTGCAATGGAGCCGCTTCCGCCCGCGGCTTCGCCCGCGTGGTATGTCGATAAAAAGTAGCCTATGTCCTTCCCCGGGATACCATCTATCTCCTTGCCAAATTTTATCGAAATCCGTTTTGTGGTTTAGGCGCGAAAAGGTAACATACAGACAGACAGAGTTACTTTCGAATTTATAATATTAGTATGAATATAAATCTAGGTTTACAAAGATAGAAAGATTAGCGCAGTGAAAGACAGAAGCCTCGTCTCATTGGAGCTAACACAATTTTTTGCTTATCTAAAAGTTGTGCAGTAAAACCACAAACGTTGTTTACGAGTCCGTCCCTGTTTTTACGACGACCACGAGACATGACAAGGATCTTATTTCTCGGCTAACAAGGTCTTTGTTAAAGGTCCCGCCCTCTACAATTCATACTATACTTACTATCCGTTGTGTTGTTGCAAATGGGCCTCTATGCGCGGTTGTGTGAAACGAAACGACATTATGAATTTTAGGTGCCCTGGTAATAGCTGTTATGTCCAATAACATTTTCAGATGGCACATTAGGTTTATGTTCGTGAATTTAACGTTGAAAATTTTCCGTAGAGAACTTAGTTAAATATTTGTACTGGGTTTTAGAATTATTTAATATTTTGGTTACATACATACAAAATCAGCATATAAAGTTTCCACTGCTGGAACACAGGCTTCCTCTCTGTGAGAGGGAGTGGGCCAAAATCCATCACGCGGGCCCAGTGCGGGTTGGTGGATGTCTTCGAATGTTTTGGCTTTAGGACATGCCGGTTTCCTCACCATTTTGAGAGCAGTGGTGATTAAATTAAATACACAAAGTAAAGTACCTGCCTGAGTTTGATCTCACGTCCTTTAACTCGTAAACTCATAAGTCGTGGCCGAATCTACTGGGTCATCACATCACTGCTCTGTGGTCACCAATGGTTTGGTTAGCAAATAATAATTCTAAGTAAAAGGTCATGGTACAAACTATAAATTATGAAGAAGGAAATAGCAAAACTTTCAATTGGTTACCTATCTTCTGGCGAAAATTTCAATTTCCATTTCTCGGAGTCTGAAGCTTAGATTATAAATTGCTATAGCATATAATAATATAACAAATGGCTGATAATGTAAAGTACGAGGTCTATTCTTAGAATTTGGGTCCAATATCAATGTTGCTACACTTTTTCCGCCACAATCTTTTCATATTTTCCCCTGTATACATTAAATATACCGTAAGGCTTATTTTCTATGGTTTTATTCTGGATGGAAAAAATATTTAACGTTTTAAGAATATTTTCTATTTTATTATAAACTGTATTGCGTTTAATAAGACGGTCACATTACTAAGTTTTCACGGATATACGTTAGCTTCAGAAAAGGTACATAACAATTGACAACTTATCCATGAATGGAAGGCTAATTATTAATAATATCGACAGTTAGTGGACACTGATTTCGCTTTAGTCATTTACGCAGAAGCTTTCCCAGTTATTACATTTTCGATGTCTATGTAGAACGGGCTCAATCCGGCCAAGGCTACACCTCGACCCATGCCTTTGTTCGTGCAACGCTCCCAGTACTTCCGCGGTTTATCCTTTGTGTAAAGTTTTTTAATAGTAAAATGCAACGCATTAATGCTTTCACTCTTTTATTAGATTCCTTTGATAAATGATTTAGGTCTTCATTTGAAAAGTATGAAACCTTAGCGCTTTTTTCCCGATCCATTACGCCTTCAGTGGGTGGCAATTTTAATAAGCACTACCTGGGATTGTGTAACACAGTAGCAATGGCTTTTATTTTGACAGTTCATCCACATTCATTGCGTTACTAACGTTGTTGAGCAGACAAATTTTTAAGCAATGGTTCCAGAGAGAGTCGACTTAGGCCCCTAGCACACGGCATATTTTTTGCCTTTTCGGCATAGTTTAAAATACGCCGTATGCTACCGCTCTTAACGTCAGTCTCGGCGTATACTTGAGACTCATTTTTATCAATGTTTGAGAAGTAGAAAAAGAGTAGGGAGGCCCTTGCCCTGCTGTGGGACATCACAGACTTTTGATGATGATGATAATGAAGCAATTGATTAGCAATATCATTCAAAATCAATCAGACTGTGATTGATAGAGTGTTACGCAATTAGGTTGGTGCTCGAGCGTACTAAGTCATTGAATTCAATAGTTATACGTATAAGGTACTCGTTATCCTTACAATATTCACTTATCATATAAAGTATGGTCTGGCAAGCAGTTCTATTGAAGTTTTGATTTCGTTTTCAGACTATAAATAACATTTGTTATATTTTATTTCAGTATGTCACAGAAAAGATGGGAGGTGCCGAAGGCACAAAATTGGATTTGGACTTCGTGGAGATGGAAAGAGTAAGTACAGCAGTAACTATTTGCTTTTATGAAAACACAATAAAGCTTCAGATACGTGGTACAGAGAGAATATGACTTCAGATGTTATTTCACAATCGAATGTAATAAAAGTGAGGACGTTTACGTAAAACTCGTAACCGCTTCCGAATACATTTTGTTTGCCAAGGTTTATGAATGTTCTCAAATATGATTTATGTCGAGAGCTCAATTTGGTATGCTCCGTAACATCTCATTTGACTTCATCAGCAACCCTATGTATATTTTACCATAAATTGACTTCTATATCTAAGATATTTTTTATCTGAATCTAAAATATTTTTTTATAGAAAACGGACGTCACTTGCGAGCTAGTCGAAGAATTACAAACAAAAACAAAAGAGTTCCTGCAGCCGAACCCCACGGCTCGGGCGAAGATGGCGGCCGTGAAGGGCATCAGTAAACTGAGCGGGCAAGCCAAGAGCAACACCTACCCCCAGCCGGAGGGCGTACTTGGCGACTGCATGCTCCTCTACGGCAAGAAACTGGGGGAGGACACCGTCTTCTGTAAGTTTTCTTCTAAAAATATAAATGTGTTGAGAGTGTTTTTCGAAGATGGTGAACCAAACTTTGTCATTCAGATGGACACGGTATGGCGGGAGGGACACTGGCGTGAGCCGGGCGCGTGACTCGGACGAGTGCGCGGCGTTGACGCAGCGTGTACACGTGATGTCGCGTGCACGTCGCGCGGCGGTGGAACGCTACCCTGGCATCGCACAGACGCCCGTTTTTTTTGTTTTCTTTTTTCGTTCCGTTCTATCGTTTCGCAGTCCCGCGACGTGCACGCAGCGTGGACGCTGCGGGTGCTGCGCGCTCCCACGGGAGTCGCGCGTAGCTGGCCAGTATAGGCCAGTATGATGGGACATAAACTGACTGACAGCTTTTCAGTTGTTATCATAATTTTAATATGTTTTGATTTTTTCATAAAATTAATTTGTTATTGAAGTCGTATCAGTTCCTATCATCTGGCGTATGTTGAAAGTCTCAGATAAGTGTAGTCACTTAATGAAAACAAATTGCAGCTTTCGATTTGACACAAATATTTATTTTTATATCTCAAAAAAACTCAAATCATTTATAATTTTCTTTTTATACAATTTTATCTAGATCATTATGATTTATAAAAATCGTTCTTTCCAGGACACGAAAAATTGCAAGTATATAAAGTAAACCTAGTTTAACCCCTTAAACGGTCCTGGGTTCGATTCCCATCCAGTATCCGCACCATATTATTGAAACCAGGCCTAAACGGTATACTGTTAAATACCCTGTTTCATTATTACTTGGGTAAAGATAAAAGCATGCACCTTCTTTTCTTTTTTTTAATATAGGATTAATGTTTTAATAAAAAATAACTTCTTAGCGAATTGTCTCATCGAGATGGGCGAGGCTCTGAAGCAAATGGCTGACGTAAAGTATTCACTGGACGACAACATTAAGCAGAACTTCCTGGAACCTCTTCATCATTTGCAGACCAAAGATCTAAAGGAAGTTATGGTGAGTTCTGCGATTTATAAGGTTCTTTGTAGGTAATACTTAATTATTATTAACTTAGAATTTTGGTTAACCCCTGCGTCCTATTTAAAAGCAATCGCCGCGCGAATACACGGTCATTCTAACTTTTTGTTCGGTGAACCTGAACGCTTGGTCGCGCCGACAGAGGGCGCTTTCCGGTTTTAGAACAAAAGTGACATATGCACGCGATCGTCGCGTGTGCGCGATCGATCGAGCTTATAAATAGGAAGCGGCGTTAGTCTTGTGCATGCTTTATTAATGACGTAGAATAGTCCACCATTATATTATAGAAACTTTTGTTCATTTTTAGCAACTCCTGTGCTTATCGGTTTTCACTTTATAATCATTAGCTTTCTCCCAAAGGAACAGTTCCACTACTGAGCCTTGCCAATTCTAGTTTTACTGGGAGCTGGTAGCTGTCTTAATAAAAAGGAGAAATCTATAGAAATAATGAGGGTTTTTATAAATGACGTTCAATAGGTGGCAGCACTGAGATGTCAGGTCTGGGCACCTGTCAAAAGTGTCAAAGCGTCTTTACTTGTGCCTGAATGATGAACCTGACCATACATTTTATTTTGATTGTAGAAATGGAAGACCTCTTGTCAGAGTGACGCCAACTAGCGGCGTGAATTTTCATCAAAACCCTATTGACTGATTGCTTGATCTTCTTTTGCAGCATCACCGAAAAAAACTACAGGGTCGCCGGTTGGACTTCGACTGCAAACGGCGAAGACAAGCTAAAGGTGATTACCACATATTGATCACTTTCAAAAATCCTCTTTTGAATTGGTTTGCCTCTATCAACTTTTATTTTTCGTCTATTTTTCTAAGTTCTTACTTTTCTTTTTTCCGAATGTATTGGCCAGGCCCCGGTCGGGCGAGCCCTTACATGAGCCCAAGTCACAACACACCAAGACAGGGTATGTGGGGAACAATAAGATGCTAAACTAATAACACAATAGGCCTGTAGTGCAGAGCTAACACGTCATTCAAAGCCTCATTAGATTATATTCAAATCGTATAATGTGCGCTCGTTTTTTCCATGTTTTTGTTCCCGTCCTCCGCCTGCGTCGCTCCTAACCACCATTCATATCCTGAGTATTATTTTCGCCATTTGGTTTGTATGCACTTTTTGTTTTTATTTGTTTTTTGTGACTAATGTTCGCGTATGTATCCGTATTGCTGCGTACCCGTGTGCGTACCGTACGTTTGTGAAGCGTCCGTAACATCAGGTGCTCATATTGCAGACGATGAAATCCGACAGGCGGAGGAGAAGTTCGCCGAGTCGCTTCAACTTGCCCAGATCGGGATGTTCAACCTCCTTGATAATGATGTAAGTAAACCTTTGTTACTTTGTTCTTCTTATGTTATTGAATGGCAAACAAGTCGGTGAATCAACTTTTAGACCTCCAACTGTCACTAATAAGACACAATAGAATTTTAATTGTTATCCGCCTTCTAAACGCCAATCAACAATTAAACAGATAATACTGGTCAATCGCCTATGAACATCTGCATTATCAAAGGCAAATGCGTTGCCATACCAGAGATGAAATTGAAATGTACCGGCACCGATACCTACCCTTCAGACTGAAACACAACAACGCTACTTAGCGGCATTATTATAGTTTGCCGTAAACGCTGTACCGCGCCTTAGGTATGTGCGTGGCGAGACGGGGAGGCAGTGCGCTCATTCTTCAACGCTCACGGCGTCCCGCCCCTCATTCGTCAAAACGGTGTCAACATCCCTGGACGAGTTCTGTCACATAGTGACAAAAACCTAAAGCTATGTCACGAATCTATAAAGGGAATCAATAGTCGCGTATCCCAAGTGTTCATGCTAACATTGCTAACGTGTATATCGTTCACAGGTCGAGCAAGTAGCACAGCTGACGTTCTTCGCAGAGAGTCTACTGGAGTACCACCAGCAATGCACGGAGATCCTCAAAGGACTCGTCTCTACACTTATGGAAAAGTGAGTACAAATTTAAATTGATTTTGGCGCGCTTTTTCATTTATTTTACAGGTAATCCGGTGTACTTACATAATTTTATTGCTTAACTTGTTACCAGTAGTTTCACTCACATCCCGAAAACTAATATTATGTAACCGGAGTAAAACATATCTAAGTACATTGTTTTAATCCAGGCCATTCATAGACAACCTTTGTGCCAAATATCATCCAAATCTGTTGAGCGGTTAAATCGTGTGTGGATCACAGAACCCAAACATTCAAATGAATTTTTGTACGTTTCCAGGAAAGAGGAAGCGGTGAACCGTCCCAAGATGGAGTTCGTACCAAAGACCTTAGCGGACCTCAACATCGAAGGCATCCACGACTTGAACAATGGTAGGCGGTACGGTTCCACCCAGAGTTTGTCCCGTCCTCGCCAACACATCCCCCCTTCTTCCTCTGTCGGCGACCTCAGCAACTCAGACCCCTTCAAGGCTTGGGAAGCCCCCCCACCCTATCGTGCCCAATCGAGGCCAGCACCAGGGTTCAAACCGCACCCGGCGCCAAGAAATCAAATCAATGGAAGGGACCCTTGGACAGGTGACTTTGGTTTTATTTGCTGGGTTATATCTTTGGTTTTGGTTATGGACGGTAAAGCCTTGCGTTCTTAGTAAACATGAATTGCGTAATGTAGCAGCAACTTGTTTTTGTGTTGCTGGAAACATGGTCTCACAAAATCATGTTGCTCCAAAAATGTTCCGCAACTTTTGTTTACCATGATTTGGCTAGGTGGCGGTTCTAATTTAATTTAATTATTATTTTTGGGAGCGGTCCATGGTTGAAATCTTATAGCACTATTACACATTTCATTGAGGACATTTCGCACGCTTCGGGGCACATTGCAAGTTCCGCGACACGGTAGGACCATAAAATAGATGGGTACGGAAGGCCGGCTCCATACAAAATGTGGAAACGTACAAAATGTGAAAGCGCACACTTAGGCGATTATCACACTGCACCGCGCTCCGTTGCGTAACGCGGGGCGGCCATAAGAACAACTTATTGTGTTTTCTGTAAAAAGTGATACAATTTTAAATCTGCCACCCCGCGCTACGCGGCGGAGCGCGGTGCAGTGTGATTATCTGAATGCAGATCTCCTTAATAAACTAGATCGCCTTCTCAATAATTGCATTCGATTCGTTTTCAATCTTCGTAAGTATGACCATGTATCCGCGCATCGATTGCTCTTGAAATGGTTACCCATTCGTCAGCGCAGAGAGTTGAGGGCTTTGTCTATGCTGTTTTCTATACTCGACAAACCCACTTCTCCCTCTTACCTGACTTCCCATGTTCAATACTTATGCTCTGCCCATAGTAAAAATCTTCGTTCTACTAACAATCGTCTTCTACGATGTCCTTCTCACCGCTCTGGTTTCATTCACTCTTCTTTCTTCGTCCAGGCGGTCTTTCTTTGGAATGCGCTCCCCCTGGAAATCAGGACGGCAACCAGTCGCTTATCGTTTAAAGTCAAGGCACGTGAACATATTCATAAGATGTTGGCAGAATCATCCCGGCGCTAATTCGCTGGATTCGTTTTCTCCTCTACCTGTCGTTATTTCTCCTGACTAAGTTTTTTTTTCTTTAGTTTATATTTTTGTATGTATATGTGTATGTATTAATTAGTATTCATTTTTATTCAAGTTACATGTATTGTCTTATGTTGCACCTGCCATGTCTGTCTCTGCACCACCCTAAGGTTGACTGGTAGAAAATGCCTCAGGCATTAAGTCCGCCTTTGTACAGTAGTTTTTTACTTGTGCATAACATAATCAGCCTATAATGTTCCCACTGCTGGGACACAGGCCTCCTCTCTATGAGAGGGAGTGGGCCGTAATCCACCATGCGGGCCCAGTGCGGGTTGGTAGATGTCACATGTCTTCGAATAAAGTTTAATAAATAAATAAATAAATAAATTATCGCCTTAGCCGCGTACGTACGGCGATTTTGGTCGAATGCCAGTCGCGAGTACACTCGTTGTACGTGAACCATGTTTATTACGTGTGAGTGCTTTTTCGCTCGTTGTATGAAGCCGGCCTTCTGTATCCATCTTATTTTGTGGTAAGACGGTGGACTAATAATACACATATCACTCATAACTAACCACGGTATACATTAGAATAATGTCAATTTCTTGGAACGGGACTTGCATTAAATGTGGGTAATTTTGGTTTTGGCAACGGTCATGCGCGATACTTGATATGCTGTCAAGGTGACATACAGTTTAGAAGTGAATTAATATAACGTTTAGTTAGAGAGCCTTTATAATTTTCGTCCAATAATTTTATAGTAATTAGTGTAGACTTTTATTTGTACTTATCTATTTCCGTGTAAATTGTGACTAACGATTCCCAAACCTTCGGTAAATAATCTATTTGTGGGTCGTCTTTATTCGGTAAGTTGGTACAGTGGTACCCAACTGATAAGGCGCGTCGTGAATCATCGTTCGCACAGACAAGAAAGTATGGCCCCGAAGATTGACGAAAGAACTTAAAACTTACAATCAACCTTAGATCAATACTATAAGGTTCATAATACACTGCAGCTGTTAGTTCCCGTCTCACTCGCACGTCTGGCGGCTGACTAACATGCCATGCGGCGCGCGCTAACATGGTGGCAGCTGCCGACCAATAGCGGTACAGGAAAAAAGAAGCGCGGTGCGTGGAGCGTGCCGATTGGTCAATAGCATTTCCCGCGCTTCGAAAATTCATCTTCTGCGCAGGTACATCGGTAAGCCATATCAATTGGGTACTACTGTACCGGGAAATCGTGCTTTGGGCTTTGGATAAGTTTATATAGAAAACTTAAAGTAGGAGCTACGGAAAAAAACTTCTGGCTAGCTTAAGAGTTTCACCAGTCAGTGAAAAAATCGGATTGAGGATATACCGCGTACATGATTGTTACCCTTTATACCGACCCTTAACAAATAAAAATATTGGGTGGCACCAATGAAATTGGCGTTTTTTTCTCACAAATAGAGAACCTCGTCACTTTTATGATTTAAAATATTTATCAATTATTGCTTGGTATTAAATCGAATAATGCCCATCATAGACAACTACCAATAGTAAACAAACCTTATTACTTATAGTTTTCTAAACATAAAAAATACCTTAAAAATTACTCATTTTGTTAGTAGAAATGGCCACTATGTTTTTTTAACTTAGCCAAAACTTATTTTTGTCGATTTATCTAAGTGGCAAACGTTATCTTAGTTTTTAAACATTAGTGCATAAAAGTTTTAAAACATTAGTGTTAGGTTGTTATATAAATTAAGAAAATGTTAGTATGAAAAATACAAGTTCTTTAAAATTCCCCATACAAAACGCTGATTTCATAGGTGGGGACCTAATATGTTAGCCTACGCTAGCCGGTGCAATGTAATGTACTGTTATAACCGTGTAAATATTTAGTCGGTTCTCAATTACACAGCAGTCTTAAAATTATGTCAACAAGTTTAACCTCTTCTGGTTTATAAAGGCGTACAAAGTTTATCGTTGCCAAATCTCGTGTTAAGTGATTTGATTGGCTCTTGTTATTTCGGTCAAGCGAGTTACTAAATTCACGAGTTTATCTGCTTTTTCGGATGGAAGAAGTGTCAATCTGCCTAGCCTTTTCCCAAATATGTTAGGGTCGCCTTCCAGTCTAACTGAATGCAGCTGAATACCAGTATTTTACTTGGACCGACTGCCTATCTGACCTCCACAACCCAGTAACTGAGTAATACGATACCCCTTGGTTGTCAGATTTTCGGGCTTCTGACGACCCGTAATGACTGGCAAAGATCCACAAATGACAGCAGGGACCAATGGCTTAACGTGCTTTCCGAGGCACGGAGGAGTCTCTTTATGTAAAGATGGTCACCCATCCACGGACTAACCCCGGCAAGCGTAGCTTAACGTGATGGATCGATCCGCGCGGCTGTTACTACTTAACCACGAGCTCAAGGCGTGAGTTTATGTATTCCTGTGGAGTACATATTTTATAGGTAGCATTTAAAATGTAAATATTGTAGTTCCGCGTAAAGGTTTCAGGGGGACTACCACCACCGCTTATAGCAGTATTATTTCAGTGTAGGAAAGAGATGAAGGTCTACAGCACGTATAACTCCATCTCTTTCCCCCACGAAGTAAGATTAAAATAATACTGCTGTAAACGGCGTTGGTAGGGGGCCAGTTCGCTCGCTTCTCGAAAGATCTTCTGTACATAACTTTGGGGCTAAATTACTTTGACATAACATTTTTATTATTTTTATTATAAGCTTATTTTATTCTGTTTATAACTGAGAAGGTGCACTCACAGGCGTGGGACGATTATTGACCACTTTTCTTACAGGTTGCCGAAAATCCTTTTCCTACCTCCCATCCTCCCATTTTAACTTAGGAATTACCTTATTCTTATCAAATATATTCAAATTAATATGTGTGTTATTGCAATTAGTGTTGCCAGTAAAAGCAAAAAAGTTGAAATAGTTTTTGGTTACTAATCTTGCCGTATCTTTTTTAATATTTTGTAACTGGCAACACCACTTGCAGGTATTGTCCTCTATATAGAAAAATAATACATGTTTCTTTCTATTTTGATATTATGTATGTTTAGTCTCTGGTAGGAAAGCAAAGTATGGTATGATCTTTCTTCCTATTTCTTCGAGTAGTCGATATTTGATGTCTCTTTCTTATTTCTGAAGATGTTCGATGTTCAGTCCTTTACAGACGAACTGATTGACATGCACATCGCGGGAAATTAAAGCTACACTTAAATATTTTTTTAATGGTTAAAAAACAGGAATTTTAGAGTAATATTCTGATTATTTTTTTAAGCAATACAGGGTGTAAGATATATTGAAGCGGGAATTGTTACCATGAAATGAGTACCTACCTGATTCTAGACCCAACAGTATTGGAACTTAAACGCGGTTTATTAAAATAAATAAAAAAACAGCTGTTGTATTTTGACAGTGGTGTAGCAATTTCACTTTTGTACCAGCAGATTTTTTTAAATAACTGACGATAAATTTGTTTGTAGGGAGGTCTTAAATCATGTGCTAAATTCATAGTAACAATTTGCGCGTCAATATTCCGTACACCGTGTTTTGTGGTAAATTAATAAAGTATAAATGACCGTAAAGAAAACTTCATCGACTGTTACCGATAGATCGATACGATCCATTTACGAAATAACTTTCGCATTTACGAAACACCTTTCGCATTTACGAAACAACTTTCGCATTTACGAAACAACCGTCGCTTTTACGAAACATTTTTCGCATTTACGAAATTAGTTTTTGAGGGCATTGAGTATATGATTTGTTCACGTTGCGCGAAGCTGGTTCCCACGCCGGTTCCCCGGAGCACAAGCCGCCATCAAACCTGGAACTGTTCCCGGGATCTGGCAACCCGTCGCGCTCAACCAATGGTAACACGCGAACACATACATCATGAGAGATTGCATCTTATCTGCCTGAAGCAGTGCATTCACGATCACATCTGAATGACGTAAAACAAATTACTAATAAAATACAAATTACCGAGATAAGATCTCGGTAATTTGTATTTTATTATAATGAGATAAGAGTTACATTGCAATGACTTACTAATGGTTTTACGTCGATTGTGAATGTCCTACCTGACTGTACTAAGAATTTAGACTTTTTTTTCATGATTGCTGTACTTAAATATAACGTAATTCATTCATTAATAGTTTTTTGTAATTCAAAATTATGAAATACTAGTTTCGACTTAGAAATCAGTATGAAACTTTAGTGAGCAGTTTAAAACATTTATCCATTATTTATCTTGTTACTTATTCTCGGTTTCTGGAACAAAAATCAACACATAAAATTCAAATAAATTGTCAAGTG
Source organism: Lithophane socia (assembly GCA_947522985.1). Taxonomy (NCBI): domain Eukaryota; kingdom Metazoa; phylum Arthropoda; class Insecta; order Lepidoptera; family Noctuidae; genus Lithophane; species Lithophane socia. Next base: position 9,903,999 of record OX383267.1, read on the forward strand.
CGCGTGATTGTTCTGATTTGTTGAATGAATTATCAACGACCAATCACATCACTTGACTTGCTGTTAATTTTGACACGTCGAAGATTTTCGTTCCTGAAACTAGATATCAGTTCTGTACCAAAAGCAGATATTAGTCTTGAAACATTAAAATAATGAATCAGCTTTTATACAGGGTGTATTAGAAAGGTGTGGTCAAATTTAAGAGTGTGATAAAATCCATCAAACTGAACAACTTTCTTAATGGGATCAACATCGATACGCCAAAAAATTATCAACTGTCCCATACAAAACTTCAATACCTATTTGATTCAAATGTATGGGACGACTGATTACGTTTTCGTGATGACGATATTGGTCCTATGTAGAAAGTTGTTCAGTTTGATGATCTGTTCCCCCATTCATTTGACCACACATTTCTAATACACCCTGTATTTAAATAGAAATGCAATCTTTCACACATACACCGACACAAATCGTTTAGAAAAAAATTACTCGAGTAGTTAATAAAAATGCTTTTCCATTTTGTTAAAAACCGCTGACTGTACTCAGAACTTGTACACAAAGCAAAATAAAACACGTAGAGAGTAGATTATGATATCAAGTTTGTATCCTTGCTTTTGACAAAATTATTACCGCTTTTCAATGTTGCTTAAAACTTGTGTGGCGTTTTTGTGAAGTCTTAGTAAAACCTATCAATAAATCGTCTTTTGGCTAAAAACTTAGTCTAAAATTAATCGCAACGGCTCAATCTAAGTTTTTAACTAATTAAAATAATGCTGTGCATGTCAAAAGAAAAATTATATAGATTATACATACCCGTGTGATGTTCAGTAGTGGTCGTTTGTGATACATTTGATGGCATGCGCTTTCAAAACTTCAGCATAGCCATATCATTATGGTCATATCATGTAACTTTCAGACATTCATTACATTGTGAAAGGATGTCAAATTACCATACCTACATATTCTCATAAACATTGACTGTAGTTTTTTTATATTCATATTGTTTGGTAGATACTACGAGTTACTGTAAATTGTAAGTGTAAGGGTGCGTTTCCACTGAAGCGGAGACGGGTGGAGCTGAGTGGAGACCTGCAGGAATCGACCAAAAACAATGGTAGTTAATTGATTCAGGCGTGACTTTGCGGAAATCCATTATAAAATACAATAGAAATACAATAGATTCATTAAATAATAATAACACATTCAAAATTTTACACACTTGTGATAAAGGATTTAAAATGTCAGTATTAGAGAGTTTAGAAATTGTTAAAAATAATACAGCGACCGTTACACTGTTGAACGAATTAAATATCAGTATTCCAAGGTCGCCTTTGTTGCGATTGTTCGCCCCTTATCACGCTTATCGCACTGATAACGGTCCTAGCCAATCAGCGCCGAGCAGCAATCCTATATAAGTGGGGGTGTCGGGCGATTTGATTCACTCTGCGTCCAGCGCTCGGTGTGGTAACACGTCGCGTTCAGGTTTGCAATTGGTCAATCGTCATCCTGAAGATGCCTCGTTGAGAGGTGAAACACGTGTCGATTTCTTACAGGGTTTTTGTGACTCTTGAAGAATAGTCAAGCGGAATAGGTTACTAAATATATCAGCTTCTATTGTATTTTAAAAACAATGGTTGCAATCCTTATCGCGTCTCTCGTCTCGTCTCCGCTTTAGTGGAAATGCACCCTAAGAGCGGCTCTGCATTGCATCCGATCCGAAGATTCCTAATTCAAGATCCGAGTTCAATCCGAATTGGAAATGTTCTAAATTCGGACGGTCCGAGTTCGGATCTAGTGCACAACCTCATCATACAAATAGTACTATGTCTACTTCGGACCACATTTCTCGGGTTCGGATTGGATACAGTGCCGAACCGCTCTAATGCAGAACTCACTTATCATACTCCATCTTCATGAGTTAGAAATACTGAGGCAATCTTTCCTAACATTGCATTATCGTTCATAACACGTGGTATCTACTAGAGGCGAAAACACTCTTCCGCATCAAACCTTAAGTACAGAAAACATTTGGTTAACTGCCGTTTATGATGAATATCAATTGAATGATAGAATTTTTTGAGGTCATCAGAATAGTTGAGTTTGATGCTGACGACTGTATATCCGCTTTAGGGCCCAAAGCATACTGTGATATTTTTAACAACTGCGATCGATCCTTTATTAGTGCCTTATTGAATTCTTAACGCCTTATCCCCAATTTGCGAGTGAGTTATCAGCGAGGCTATTGTTTAACGAGCTCGCTGCGAGTGCGTAACGAGCACACCACGTGTGCGCAACGTGAGTGTACGAGAGAGGGCGGGACAACCGAGTATACAATATTGTGTACAGTCACGAGCAATAATATGTATACACTTAGAAACTTTTAAAAGTGATTTTTTCCTACTGTATTGATTGTAATTTAATGATTTAACGAACATAGTATTTTTGAACCCCTATTATTATGAAATAGGTATCATCTCAAAGTAACAATCGTTATTCCACGAGAAAAACGTTATTGAATTTTGCTGAGTGTATACATATTTTTGCGCGTGACTGTACGTCGCGTAGTCGCGGTTTGGTCGCTTTGCATCTGCGGAGAGCACGGTCACAAACTGCCTCGATGGAAACACGCTGGCAAATCGTCAGTGTGATAACGCTCTTATCATTCTTAAAATTATGCTACCATAAGTAATCATGGCTAAGATAAATGTAAGGAATGGAAAGTCAACGATTGCTGTCGCTAATAGTATCGCATTTACGTTGGGCTTAACGCCTTTTGGCACACTGCAGCGAAACCGAAACGAAAGTGAGCCGAAATACCTTCCATTCTACCAGTATTCAGGGTGTTAGGGACAAGTGCAATACGGTCTAAATATATGGGAGCAGCGAATTTTTTTTGCAATAACCGACGAAATACAAAGCTGGGGGTAAATTTATATGTAGAGACTTATGTGCTAAATTTATAGTAATAGATTACACCGTGTATAGCGTCTGTACCGTTAATTCAAAACATGGCGTTTCGTTCACTATCGTTTCATTTCGCTGCGTTGTGATAAAAGCCAGGTTTAGATAAGTGTATATCTTCGTACTAAAACTCCATTGTCCCCGCAGCATCCCCATTGCCGTCGCCAGTTAAATCCCCCGCGCGGACCCCGGTGGTCGCCAACAAAGGCCCCTGCTGCACTGCTCTCTATGACTTCGAGCCGGAAAATCAGGGCGAACTAGGATTTAAGGTAAGGTATTTTTACAGCCAGGGAAATTAATTGTTAGGCAAATTCACAACCTACGTCACAGCTATCAAAGAATGACAGTGTGATTTGAATATACGGACAATTTAATTTTGTAGTCCATTTGCTTAATTTACCTGATTTTACATTTTATAAAGATTATAAATTAGTAAAGATTTAAAGAGCAAGTTTAGTGTGAACAGAGGCTTTATTATCAAAAAAGTTAACACCTCCTATTTAAAAAGCCTCGTCGCATAAATACGCGATTGTCGCGTTTATTGGCACTTTTTTCGGAAAACCGGATAGCGCCCACTGTCGGCGCGACAACACGTTCAGATTCACCGAACAAAAAATGACGTATGAGCGCGAGGGTCGCGTATTCGCGCGACGACCGCTTTAAAATAGTACGCGGCCTTCCGTTGCGAAAAAGAGGAGGCGCTTTTCGTCTTGATAACTCCATCTCTATCTCGTGCTTATTCAATGACGGCACGAACGCTTTATACTAAAGTAGGACGGCCTCTGAATCTTGTTAATGCCTAATAAAGTCCTTACATATTTACAACCTAAATCTCATAACTGGACATGTTTTGTTTCAGGAGAACGACGTGATCACGCTGATCAACAAAGTTGACGACAACTGGTTCGAGGGCTCAGTGAACGGCAAGACCGGCTACTTCCCTATCAGCTACGTGCAGGTCACTGTGCCGCTACCCAACATGTAAGCACCGCGACCACACCAAACCACCGACGTATTCATTCATTCCCTACTGATGTAACACAACTTTATACTACTACGAAGACGAACCGATACAATGCGAGATCATATAAAAGTTCAAATCAAATTACGTAGCGAAACTCTGCAGACGTGATCGTTATTGACATTTAAACTCAATAGCAGTGATAGCGTAGTGATGTGACCGTCAGTCTGCCAAGTCATAGGTCTCGAGTTGGAACCCAAGACACGCACCTCTGAATTTTCGGATTCATGTGCGTATTGTATAATTATCACTTGCTTCAAAAACGGTGAAGGAAAACATCGTGAGGAAACCGGCATGTCTGAGAGATATTTCTCAACAGCATGTGAAGCTAAGTCAGAGGCCCATGGGCAGCTATAAAACTGACACCAGGTTAGTCACTAACCATACGACGAGATGTAGATTCAATAAAAAATGAAAAGGCAACAACCGCTAGTATTGTAGTTAATTACTTGAATTTCTAAAATCAGAAAGTAGGTATGGGTTTCTAAAATCAGTTTTTTTTTTTCGTGTTTAGATATTGATATCCATCACGTCTGCGGAGTTTCGCTAGACAACTTAGTTTGACCCTATAGAACCCGCAAGGAATCTCAACTTGACCAAATGGTACCAATACCGAGTCGGCCCAACCTTTGTAAAGGTTGTGTTACACTTCTTACTCATTCGTTACGTCACGTTACGCAGTATTACGTAGATTTGAATCTATTATTGTGTCAAAAGCTCAATGGCAAGCTGTTTATAGTTATACCTCCTTTATTACTCCGAATAATTTGATGAAATAAACTCCGGCCGCCTGCGCCGAGAGAATGCGTTCCTGACACCTCTCAGTTGGAGACGAATAGGAACAAACAAAGTATAGTGCATTCATTATAACTTGACCCGTAACGCGATTGATAGAATTGAATTATGCAGTCATGTATTGATTGGTAGTACTGTTCTATCAGTAGCCATTTTGAACTCTATGAGTATATTATAAACTAAGACTGCAAAATTCAGTGCTAGCAATCGCGTCACGGGACGAGGTATAATGAACGCACTGTATAAACTCGTAAAACATGTATTCTTTTGTACTCAACTGACGGGTGTTAGGAACGGTCTCTTTGCGGGTGGAATATACATAATATTATGTAATTTTATCGGTTCTAACTTGTCTTCCGGTGTATTTTACAGTTTCGTCATCCTTTTATCGTAGCAGAATTTCTTTGACGATATTCCATCAAGTCTTTCAATATTAAATACTCAAAATGTTATCAATCTTCCAAACTTTAAGTATATAGTAATAAAGTTGTTTTTAAATTGACTTTCTAGATGTAAAAATCTAATCTCGAGGAGATATTGCTACGAATTTTACGTATGAAATTATTTTGTATTGTACCTACCTACTGTTTGCATTTATTGCCAAAATAAGTAATTATTTAATATTAAAATTATTGTAATAGAAATCATTGTAATCATGTTGCCATTTTACTTGATGACGATTTATATTAGTACCTAATGAGTTTTGAGTAAATTGCCGTTATTTTTATGTATTAGGTATTTTTAGTTTTAAAAGTGACTTACGCCAAATATATCAACATCAATTGGAGTACCTTTGCTCAGACTCGAAAGACGAGGAATCATAATTTTGATTGCGAATAACTGCTATCTAATTGCGTAACACATTTTCGGTAAATGATTAAGACTTATCTGTTTCATTTTGACAGTTCAACAACATTCATTGCGTTATTTAAATTGTTGAGCAGATTTTTTTCCGAACTTATGAAGCAATGGATTAGCAATCTCTTTCAAAATGCTTCAGATTGTGATTGATCGTGTATTACGCAATTAGGGTGATGGAGTATGAAGTGCTGTCCACATAATAATTAAGTCGCTGTGCTTATATAAAGTGGCAAGTGTATGCCAGATAATGTTGCATTCCAAATACATACAGCTCAAGTTTATCGATGTGGACACGGTAAATGAGATAGATAATTTTAAGCAAAGTGATACGTCATGTCAAACGCAATACACTATTGCTGGCGGCTCTGCCACGATGCAGCAAAAATTCTGTAAAGTGATATTTTTTAACTAACGTTTGTATATTAGTTAATCATCGTGCATCTATTTTTTTTAGGTGCATTACCCTTTGTATAGTATTCTCCCTTGACGTACTATTAGTTTATTATCCTATTTTGTACCGAAAAGTAAAGGCACAGGAACGGGATATTATTATATTATTAGGACTATTATAATAAAACTAGTTAACACATGCGATTAGATTTTATAGTTGTATGTTTGCGGGTAATTATTTAACTGAATGGAGAAAGTATACAATGTAACGTATATTATACAATTAATGTGAGAATATAAGGGACGGAGTCGTAAGAGTTGTTGAATTATTGCCAGAAATCTATGGCGTTTCAATGTTTGATGTATTATTGGCAAGCTATAAAACATAATATAATGTAATTGTGATAACTATATATATCATGCTGTTGGTGCGGTGTCCTGTCATGTATTTTTTTTTTATATTTACATTGTTTTTTATACCAGTTCTCATTTAATTGTTCGACATTTCGCATAATAACTCCTTTAGTCATTATACTATCTAGGCTACTTATTTTAACTATAATTTTAATGTGTATGATTGATACCAAAAATATCGAAATTAGTAAATGTACATGGCCTCCATTCAATAGTAATGTAAAATGTACTTTAATTAATGCACTTGAGAGGTAAGATCTTAAATCGTCATATTATTCACTTTGTCCGATATTGATGTTGCAGTAATATTGAACATAAGTAATTTATAATAAATTCATCGCATCATTATTGTCGTAAACGGACCCCATTGTATCACATTTCTGGCATACAAAAGACAATACCTAGATCTAATGTTAGTTGTATGTAAGTTCATAAATAATTGTTCTATCTTCAAGTGTCTCTTAATATAAGTATTTTGAGTAAATAAATATATTCATCAATGTTATGAGGATGTCATGTTTCGATGTTTAATGTGAGGTGATACGGCGTGCAGAGGACGTTACAATAATGTCCGCCATCACGCAATATCGCTATGACCTTCTCAATATACATACCATTTAATCGAATGCAGTACGATCTTATCACTATCCTACAGAGCGGAATTAGACTGTTGTTGTTTTAAATGTGTATAAATTCTACTAGCTTGGGAATGAGTGAATGATTGTTATGAAAGATGTAAACGTGTTTCCGTGTTCGATAAACTAGCCTAGCCTGCTCATAGCTCATAAAATGACACTCAACATTTACATGTACAGTCGCGAGCATAAATATATATGAAACTAGGAGCGAAAATCAATTAACTGCCAAGATATCTACCTATTTATTGCCGAATTTTACAAACCGGCTGTTCTTGTGTGTCGCAGATATAGCTTCTACGATATACATAATTAATTACGATAAAATTAGCTACTTTTCATACTTATTTGTGCTAATGATTGTACCCTATGATTGGTTAATGATCAAATCATTTCCAGTTTTTTTTAAAGCTAATATTTAGCTGAAAACCTGGGCTTATCACGATACCTAGCAAAAGGGCCTAGTTTATCAAACACTCGTTTTGTAGTTGTCCTATACTGTGTTGCTTCACTTGTTACGTATGTCGAATCATTGATTTGTATAGTAATGATACTTGTTGTTACACGCTTCACAGTTGACTCTATGTATTTTTAAATGAATTGAAAGTTTACTTCTTTCAAACTTACATAAATACTGGTAAAAAAACTTGCCAGTACCTTTAATGTATTTGTAAGTAGAGTTACTCCAACAACAAGTACCATTATACTGAAAAGTGATTTGTTAGCATACCAAAGTATATTTACGTGTCGTAGCACTATCATTATATTGAATCCCAAAATATTTTGCTATTGATGCGAGTACCTACGTCTGTTATGGTGTATTATTCTTTTTCATGTTACTGTAATCTTAAAATACTGTAATTTCATAGATTTAAACTTGACGATTTACGAGATGTAATGCAAATATTATTGATTTGTATTAAAATTTATCCCGAAACTTATTGCTCGTTTTCGCCTCCTAATAAAATGTTAACAATTAAACACTTATTTTTGTTTCATTTAATTAAGCTCACCTACTTTCAGTATCTGCTTATATACTTATTATTATAACTGTAAATGCTGTAAAAGCTTCTGGTGGGATTAGGATTCTTCCTTCTAGGTATTTCATCTCTCTACACCACACACCACATCGTTATGTTCAAACAGAAGTTAATTTTTTAAATGTTTTAAATTACAGCTAAAAAAAAAGGGAATTTTGTTTTACCTTCATGATAGGCCATAAAGATGAGCAAATTGTAAGTTGCGTATATACCTGTGATACAGCGATATTACTTTCAAATAACCTCGACATTGATTCGCCTGTAGATTCAGACAAAGAAATTTTGTTTTAAACTAGATAATTACCATCCGCAGGTAGGGATATAGTACGTACGTCGTCGAGTTCCGTTTGGCACCCTTCGGGTACGGAACCCTATTACCTACTCAGCGTCCACTGTCCGTCACACGTCTGTCTATCAGTGAGCTGTATCTCATGAACCGTAACAGGTAGACAGTTGAAAATTTCACAGATTATGCATTTCTTCACAAATAATAAAAATTGAATAAAATTAAAGGTTTTTTTTGGATGGAGGGGGGTCCCCCTCTCCATACAAAAAACTTTACTTAAAAAAAACGAACCCTGGCATGGTTCTAAGGTTCTATTCTAACTCTCGTATAATTGTCTAGAGCTCATCGAGTAAAGAACAACTTTTTTTTTATCTTAAAGAATTATGAAATGGGGCCCGTAAAAGCTGATTAGACCATTTTTGTACAAGCTCTTTCTCAACAACTAAACTAGTTAGGAATTTGAGATTTACCAGAGTACCTAGTAAGTAGGTAACCTAAGACAGTAAGGCTAAAAAAAAGTAATAAACTACCTACTCATAACAAACAGTGCGTGACGGCCTCGGTAGGTATATGTACACAGGCTACACATCAAGCTATACATTTCCAGTATAAGCTGACCTCGCATTGAACGGAAATCCTATACAATGCGAGATCAGCATAAACTGGAAATGTTTAGCTTGATGTGTAGCCGTGTGTACTAGCTTCTGCCCGCGTGAAATTTCTTGCTCTCCCGACCCGACCAACCCCTTCACATGCATGTCGCACCGCATCGCCTGATTGCGCTATTACACTTCGTTTGCGCTTACAGTGACAAAAGAGGAAGAGATGATAATGAAATGCTTGTGGTGCACTGAATTCGGTAAATCCGACTCATAGTATGAGGAACAGGGTATAAAGTTCACTCATCCACCATAGTAAAGGGAGGATCCTCCGACCAGACGGGTGTTGTCTGGCGGGCAACTGCCCAACGATTGGGGTGCGGACTCATTGCACGGTAAACTTTAATTGCGCGATGCAGGATTTATGTGACGTCAGGTCTTTGATTCGTAGTTCGCATGTGGCGATGTAGATACCGCCAGAAGAGACCAGAAGAGTAGTCCTTCATCGTCCGTAGAATAAAGCAAGCTGGGCTGGCCCATCTACCTTCTCCATTTATTATTAGTCTTCCAACCGATCGATGACAGTCAGTGGAAAGATGCCGCCTATGATGTCCAGCAGTGGATTGCTAAAGGCTGATAAGTGCGTGTAATGCCAGCTAATTCAAGTTGAGACAACATTTATTTTTAATTGTGTATGTAATGTAGTCATAGAAGTTTATAATTGACGTTATTCATTTCAACTAAGATCCAAACAACCTTGTGTAAGGAAAAATGAAAATACAACTATTCAGAAGTGAAAGATATTTATTTATTCAATCAAACTTTCAATTAGGTATTGTAACTGGAATGATAAGAATATTGAGAATTTGTATGTGCTTAAGGCATATCTTTAGGATAGAAAACTTAGTTGCCGCCACGAAGACGAAGTACCAAGTGAAGGGTAGATTCCTTCTGGATGTTGTAGTCAGACAATGTACGTCCGTCTTCCAACTGTTTGCCGGCGAAGATAAGACGCTGCTGGTCTGGGGGGATGCCTTCCTTGTCTTGTATCTTGGCCTTTACATTCTCAATAGTGTCAGAAGGCTCAACCTCAAGTGTGATGGTTTTGCCAGTCAAGGTCTTGACGAAAATCTGCATACCTCCACGGAGACGCAAAACCAAGTGGAGGGTAGATTCTTTCTGAATGTTGTAGTCAGAGAGAGTGCGTCCATCTTCCAACTGTTTGCCGGCGAAGATAAGACGCTGCTGGTCTGGGGGGATGCCTTCCTTGTCTTGGATTTTAGCTTTTACATTCTCGATTGTGTCTGAAGCTTCAACCTCCAGAGTGATAGTTTTACCAGTCAAAGTCTTGACAAAAATCTGCATACCACCACGAAGACGCAGTACCAAGTGAAGGGTGGATTCTTTCTGGATGTTGTAGTCAGAAAGGGTGCGACCATCTTCCAACTGTTTGCCGGCGAAGATAAGACGCTGCTGGTCTGGGGGGATGCCTTCCTTGTCTTGAATTTTAGCTTTTACATTCTCGATCGTGTCAGAAGCTTCGACTTCAAGGGTAATAGTCTTACCAGTAAGGGTTTTAACGAATATCTGCATACCACCACGGAGACGCAGAACAAGATGGAGGGTGGATTCCTTCTGGATGTTGTAGTCTGAAAGTGTGCGTCCATCTTCTAACTGCTTGCCAGCAAAGATCAGTCTCTGCTGGTCTGGGGGGATGCCTTCCTTGTCTTGGATTTTAGCTTTTACATTCTCGATAGTGTCAGAAGCTTCGACTTCAAGGGTAATAGTCTTACCAGTAAGGGTTTTAACGAATATCTGCATACCACCACGGAGACGCAGAACAAGATGGAGGGTGGATTCCTTCTGGATGTTGTAGTCTGAAAGTGTGCGTCCATCTTCTAACTGCTTGCCTGCAAAGATCAGTCGCTGCTGGTCTGGGGGGATGCCTTCCTTGTCTTGGATTTTAGCTTTTACATTCTCGATAGTGTCAGAAGCTTCGACTTCAAGGGTAATAGTCTTACCAGTAAGGGTTTTAACGAAAATCTGCATACCACCACGGAGACGCAGAACAAGATGGAGGGTAGATTCCTTTTGGATGTTGTAGTCAGACAGTGTGCGACCATCTTCCAGCTGCTTTCCAGCGAAGATCAGTCGCTGCTGATCTGGGGGGATGCCTTCCTTGTCTTGGATTTTAGCCTTTACATTCTCTATAGTGTCAGAAGCTTCGACTTCAAGGGTAATAGTCTTACCAGTAAGGGTTTTAACGAAAATCTGCATACCACCACGGAGACGCAGAACAAGATGGAGGGTAGATTCCTTTTGGATGTTGTAGTCAGACAGTGTGCGACCATCTTCCAGCTGCTTTCCAGCGAAGATCAGTCGCTGCTGATCTGGGGGGATGCCTTCCTTGTCTTGGATTTTAGCCTTTACATTCTCTATAGTATCTGAAGGTTCCACTTCTAGTGTAATAGTTTTTCCTGTAAGTGTTTTGACAAATATTTGCATACCTCCTCGGAGACGCAGAACAAGATGAAGGGTGGATTCCTTCTGGATGTTGTAGTCAGAAAGTGTGCGTCCATCTTCCAACTGCTTGCCAGCGAAGATCAGTCGCTGCTGGTCTGGGGGGATGCCTTCCTTGTCTTGTATTTTAGCCTTTACATTCTCGATAGTATCTGAAGGCTCGACTTCAAGGGTGATAGTCTTACCGGTAAGGGTTTTAACGAATATCTGCATACCACCACGGAGACGCAGAACAAGATGGAGGGTGGATTCCTTTTGGATGTTGTAGTCAGACAGTGTGCGACCGTCTTCCAGCTGCTTTCCAGCGAAGATCAGTCGCTGCTGATCTGGGGGAATGCCTTCTTTGTCTTGAATTTTAGCTTTTACATTTTCAATAGTGTCGGACGGCTCAACTTCAAGAGTAATAGTTTTACCCGTCAAGGTTTTCACGAAAATCTGCATTATGATATCTGTAACAATCGAGGAAAGCTAGTTAGGACGGCAAAAACTATGAATTTGGTCGAAGTCTCCGATACGAGAAGGCTACCGAACTAGGACAAAGAACAAAGAAAGTTCGCGATCACAAAATGGCGTCTTCTATTGTAGATTCGTCAATCGTCATATCTTTTGTAAAACTAAAAATGACAACGTCATTTTACAACAGGAGTAATCGGGAGGCAGTTTTTAAAGTTAAAGTCGAAATCGAATCGGAAGAACTTACCAATTTAAACTTAGCAGGAATAACAAGATCAGTATAAACATAAACTTAGAATAAACACAAAACACTGTTCAGTCAACGCGAGTCAATCTCAAATTGATTTTGCAGAAGCAGAAATTCACAAATACGAAAAAGCAAACCTCACCATTGAATGAAAACGATCTTTCATTCACTCTTTCAAAGATTTGGAATTGATTTTTGGGGATGAACACCAGTCTTTTGGCCTAAATTGAATATATGTTTTCAACAAAAAAAACGTTTGATATGAAGATGTTTACAAGCCGCCATTGTTTTGTACTTTTTTTTTTACTTTTGTAAAGATTTGGCACAATTTGGCACATGGGTAGACCATGGCCTGGAGAAGGACATTGACTATTTTTCTTCCTGGATCACAGACGAAGTCACCGGCAACAGCTAGTCATTAATTTATCACAGGTAATGAAAACAGACTTGTTCACTTGGGAGCATCACCTTTTTTTTTTTTTTTTTTTTTTTTTTTTTTTTTTTTTTTTTTTTTTTTTGGGTGGGAAATCATCAAATGACTTCTCCCGCTCTGGGCGGAGCGGAAGGGCGTGTCAGACTCTTACTGACTAAAACCCACCCGTGTTCCTTCAGTTGCCTGTTGCCAGGGTCCCGGTATCCCTTTCGGTGGGAGCATCACCTGTATACGAATTATTTTTTGTAAAAGTCTTCAGCATCAAATAGGCTAGCACATAGCCTCGACGATATATCGGGTTTCCATTCCAATTTTTTTCGGAGAGCTTTCTTCTATATTTTTCGTGTTTTAACATCTTTGGCAAATACATGGGTACCCGTATTTTTGCAGTCATCAACTGCGCAACGAGCCTTATGCGTAGTCGCTTGCTTACAAAAATGTATGGATGGTGACAGCTAGCTGTCAAATTCTTAGACGTTGGATAGTAGCGACATCTAAAGTGTGTGGTTCACATTTTACTGTATTTCAAAATTTTTGTGTTAACCAGTACTGGGTTATTACTGGGTACTAAAATATTGGTAATCAGCTACATCTGGTTAGACCGGAAGCTGACCCTAACATACTTGGCTTGGCTTGTGGTGGACTAGTAAGGATCCAATCAAGTGTCGGTTTTTGAGCACAAACCAAAATTATTTGATTTCGTTCATTGCAGGTGCTAAGCCTCTACTCTAAGCGGCTGGAGCCGGCTGTGCACAGAGCACTATATAATAGGCTGTGTACTCAGTGTACTTAATGTGTTTTTTTTTTTTAGAAAGTAGTATGCAAGTGCAACACTGGTGGAGAAAATGTCAAACATTTGATTGAACTAGATTGAACGGATTGATAGAACCATTCTTGACTTGAATCTATTTATTTTATCATCTGTGTCGCGGGCGTATCGAAAGAAAATTGAATTGACTCTTGAATGAAAAATTAAAGTAATATTTTTGTCATAAAACCAGTGATAACAGAAAACGCTTAGTTTAAGCATCAAAATAATGTGTTAATATTGTACTGCTGCTCTTGGTTTACATACAATTTCATTGTTTCAATGGCTTCTAATTAGTATTTTTTTTCTTTTGTAAACACGTTTGAGATAATTCCAAAAAAAATTATATCATACTGATCCTGAATAAACTATGAGTCACTGGTTTAGCTCTAACGCATACAAGTGAATTGTTTCGGATCCAAGTTGTTTGTGTTTTGAAAGATGGCCGATTTAATTCGTGCTATGGGGGCGCCGATCGGACCCCCTGTAAAGGATAAGTTGGGATCTCCATCGACGGAATCTGAAGACGGTGGAGGTGATATCGCAGAGTTAGCGGCTGATTTAGAGCTGGATGAAGCTGATGGACCTAGCACTAATGGTAATTACTCAGACAACACAATAAAATGTGTCCCTATTTAATTGTGAGTTTATCAATGGATGTTGATTTATAATTGATTTGATTGATTGATGAATAAAATTTATAATGTTTTGTATCAGGTGAAAGGCAGGCAGTGCTGGCCCCTCCAGAGACTGAGTGGTACCATGGCCGGCTGGATAGGTACACCTCTGAAGAAAGGCTTTGGGCTGCTGGGAAACTTGGAAGCTATCTAGGTAATACATTTTTTTACAATCATGTCTGGACCACAGCTAATGTATTTATTGAAATGTTTTAATTTTAGACCAGAGGAGGATCTGACGATCGTCTAAGACCATAAATGTCTAGGTTTTAGGGAATAACAGGGGTTAAATTAATCAAATGTATTTATAAGCAAAGCATGCTCCACTACTATCCTGCTATACCATTTTTAAATACAAACAGACATAAACCCGCACCTTCTTCACATAGGGTTAGGCAGAAACTATAGAACGCCAACTACTATGCTCCTCACATACTCCTTTTGCTTCATATTTTAATTATCTACTGGTATATTCAGGGTATCTATTGGATGCTTCAACCGCCCATCATACAAATAGCTTATTGTTTTTACCCCCAAAGTTGGGCATGTTAATAGTATTGTCAACACAAAATATTGTACCTAATCACAGTTACCATAATGAATATAAACAATACAAATGAATGATTTTCCTGGTAGACAAGACAAAAATATCTTTAACTAGCTGCCCCACTCCGGCTTCGCACGGGTTGCACTAAGTACCTACCCTACCCCTACCCTACCTACCCTACCCCTACCCTACCTACCCTACCCCTACCCTACCTACCCTACCCCTACCCTACCTACCCTACCTACCCTACCTACCCTACCTACCCTACCTACCCTACCTACCCTACCTACCCTACCTACCCTACCTACCCTACCTACCCTACCTACCCTACCTACCCTACCTACCCTACCTACCCTACCTACCCTACCTACCCTACCTACCCTACCTACCTACCCTACCTACCCTACCCTACCCTACCTACCTTACCTACCCTACCTACCCTACCTACCGTACCTACCATACCTACCCACCTACCCTACCTACCCTACCTACTCTACCTACCCTACCTACCCTACCTACCTACATACCTACCCTACCTACCTACATACCTACCCTACCTACCTACATACCTACCCTACCTACCTACATACCTACCTACATACCTACTCACCTAAATACCTACCTACCTACCTACCCTACCTACACCTACTTTACGTTTAAACCTTCCCTTGAGGATAACGAACACAACAAAAAAAGAATTGGCCAAATTGGTCCAGGCGTTGTTGAGTTATGCGCTTATCAACACATTTTGCGATTCATTTTTATATTATAGATTAATATACCAAAGATATTTGTATCCATTCCTAAATATTAATTAAATATCTTCCTTATTATTGTGTTGTAATCATCATAACCCCAGGGACACACCATATTTGGTGTAGAATAAGAACTAATTTACACATTTTGCTCTGTTGAAATGTTGTTAAATAAATAAAAAATAATTATTTTTTTATCTCATAACCAAGTACTTAACAAAAATCTGAGAAAAAATAGGAAAAAAGTGGTTTAATCAAATGAACTCATTGAACATTTAATTACAAACGTTCGGTCATAACAATACACAAAGACTAATGAAACAGTTCCCATAGTGTTGTCTATGAGAAAGAATTATGCAATCACAATGAATGACATATCCTATAAGAATATATATATGTATAATAAAGCTGAAGAGTTTGTTTGTTTGAATTCGCTTATCTTTGGAACTACCAGTCTGATTTGAAAAAAACTTATAGCATTTGATAGCTCAATGCTTGAGGAGGGTTATAGGCAAAAGTTAGGAAGTTCTAAGCGAAAACGAAGTGACAGCGCGGGCGGGCGATGCGATGCTATATTTTATGTTAAAACAAGAAATTTCACATGGATAAAGTCGCGCGCAGAAGCTAGTTGATAATACAACTACAATGTAAGATTCATTGTTCTGTTGTTTTCACTTGTTCAACAAAGATAACACAATGTGGGTAGTTTGTATGTATATGGTTACTAGTTTTTATTAGCAAGTCGTATTACAAAGTTGGTACAATGGGTTGTTATTGAATGTATGCATTTGTAACAGAATAACAAGTTTTGAAGACTTGATGTTCAAGACAATGTCATGGTTTGATAAAATTACAGGCTCCTACTATCTACTAAATTGAAATCAAATCAATTGAAATTGAAGTCATTGGCATCCTCTTATCATTGTACTCATCATTATGAACAATTTTCACTATGGGACCAAGCCTCAGAAAAATCAGCTGTTCCCTACATTATGACGTGCTTTGGGAACATAAATGTAGGGGACAGTTGATTTTTTTGTCACATTTTAAGGCTTGGTCTCATTTTGAAAGTTATTCATAATGATGAGTACAATGACCCCTTAAGAGGATGCCGGGCCCATGAATTCTATTTCAACCTGTATATTTGTTTTTTTAGGGTTCCATACCCAAAAGGTAAAACGGGACCCTATTACTAAGGCTCCGCTGTCCGTCCGTCCGTCTGGATCGTCTGTATCTCATGAACCGTGATAGTTAGACAGTTGAAATTTTCACAGATTATGCCGCTATAACAACAAATACTATTTGTTTTTTTCACCACCTCGATCCAACCCTTGCGGTACTCGTCTAGATCATCCCGCCATCTCTTCCTGGGCCGGTCTCGGCGGCGCCGTCCATCCTCAGGCACCCACCGTGTGGAGACTGTCGCTATGCATGCGGCTGACATGACCCGCCCAATCCAATTTTAGCTTGGCAGCCTTTTTGCCTACGTCTAGGATCCCCGTTTTGGAGCGCAACGTGGTGTTTCGTATTCTCTCAGTTCGGTTAACAGAATAACATAAATATTTAAGGGGGCTCCCATACAACAAACGTGATTTTTTTTGCCGTGTTTATAGATAATAGTACGGAACCCTTCGTGCGCGAGTCCGACTCGCACTCGGCTGGTTTTTTTTATTTTATACATACCTTAGACCCATTTATATGGGAATCTATGTGCAACTAGTTGAGAAATATGGAAAAAGACATGTAGCGCCGATCCCACATAAATTGGGATAAGGGCAGGATAATGACGATGATGATATACAACTAACTATTTATAAATTAAATACGTAAAAAGGAAAGCTGTAAAACAAGGGACACTTTGGTTATCATTTTTGTTTTGTTTATATAGTACTAGCTGCCCCCTGCGGTTTCACCCGCGTAAGTCTCGAGCAAGTGGGAATTTCGGGATGAAAAGTATCCTATTCCAGGTCATGGTCTACCCCCTCTGCCAAATTTCATCCAAATCCGTTCTGCCGTTTCAGCGTGAAAGCGTAACAAACAAACAAACTCACTTTCGCATTTATAATATTAGTTAGGAGTATTTTATCTAAAACAAGCAATGCTTATGTATTGAATTAGTTAAACAGTGGGTACCTAAATGCTGGTGACTTGCCAAACTTTTTTTTCTTCTCATATTTCATACACTGTGCAATCCTTTTCCTGTCTTACTTAGGAACTTAGCATCTTGCTGGCTCATAGCTTGATACCCTTTTGAACATCTCATGAAACTGTTCAAAATAATGACTTGTTTTTTTGTGTAATTTATCATACTGCCATTGACTTTTCCACCATTGCCGTATTCTTTGCTCTATGCATTCTGGTGAAAAACAATAAATAAAAACTTTTTTGTTAGACTAATTTATTTAAAACAATATTCCTTTTCAGTACGAGAGAGTGATCGAAAACCAGGATCATATGTTTTGAGTTACTTGGGCCGCACTGGAATAAATCATTTTAGGTAAATATTGGTCTTCTACAAATATTTAAGTTTTACTAGCGAACTGCCCCCCCCCCCCCTGCTTCACGGTTTTTACGACTTCACAAAACATCTATTCTTAATTATACAGTTTAATATTAATGTATTATACTCAAAATCTCGAATAAATTCTCATCATGATGGTGGTGAAAACCGCATCGAAATCTGTTGCGTAATTTTGAAGAATAATGCGGTCAGACAGACAGACACGAGAAACGATTTTAATTTATAATAATGTATAAGATTTCCCCTAAATACAATTATTGGTTTACCATGCAATTTTGAATTGTGTGATTAATTAATTCTCTGAGTTTCGTTTCTTTTATTATCCTTCCCATATGTTTATTGTGTTTTGTGACCTGTAGAATAACTGCGGTATGCGGGGACTACTACATCGGTGGTCGTCAGTTTGACTCACTGACCGAACTGGTCGGCTTCTACAGCCATTGCTCTGACCTACTGAAGAGGGAGCGGCTCGTGGAGCCAGTGCCGCCACCCGAACCTGTCAACGATAAAAAGGTACTTATAACCCTTTCTTCTTCATAGTGGGAAAATGGCAATCTATAATCTACATGTATATTTAGTCGGCCCAGAACTTAGCTACGAGTTTGCACTATCAGTAGCCTCCATTAAATCCTCTAGCGTGCAGGTATCAACAACACAGGATGATATCTGGTGTCCCATCACTGCATCGTTTGCAGAACTGCACCGCATTTTCACTCTAGCACACGTAGCATGACCACAGATAAACAATCACAATCTGTCAATTTTGCCTATTCTTCCGTCGACAAAACTCGTTTCTATGTTGGTCATGCTAAGCGTGCAGCTTGGAATTCTCTCGATGATTATTAACGGCCAGTTTCTTAATCAAAAGTAACAGTCAACTGTTCGTTTGCACTGTTGTATTTTCAATCCTCGGCGCTAGGGCGAGGGTTGTAAATCCAACAGCGCGGAAGAACAGTTGACTGTTACTTAGGCTGTTACTTTTGATGAAGAAACTGGCCGTTAATAAGCATTAAATTATGACGCCGGTCAGTCAATCGTCAACTCCAAAAGTCAAAATAAAGAAAATACCCATCACATGTGTGAAGTTTCACTATCTAATTTTCTTTTGACCCAAAATTTATGTAATATATTTTTTGTTGGCAGAGGGTGGTAGCAATACTTCCATACACGAAGATGCCCGACACAGACGAGCTTACCTTCCAGAAGGGGGATATATTCTTCCTGCATAACGACATGGGTGACGGCTGGCTTTGGGTTACTGCACATAGGTGAGATATACTTAGCAAGATTGAACTGTTTCATGCAGAAGTGTATACAGGTTGAAATTAAATTTTCATCGTGAAAAAAAATCTGCTGTTCCCTACATGTTCGTTGTGTTAATATGCAAGGCCTGTTTCCGAAATTGTATCTTATGCCTTATTTGATGACGGCAGAGTGACTTATAAATATAAAAGTTTAGTATGTTACCAGTAACTGGGTTGTGGAGGTCAGATAGGCAGTCGTGTGTCGTGAACAAAATAGTATATTATCACACTAAAATAAATATCTAATCATGTCTACTATATTGGCTTCCTTCCTACGCTAAAGTGACCATTGAACTGTAAATAAATTGTGCTACAAACGCTACACCCTTTCTAAACATAATGGCCGTTCAAGGGAACTACGCATTAGTTGTACATTTAATCGCAGGATGTTAGATATCGGGAAACAAACGGACGCGTTGATGCCAAGGCAAGATATCGGGAATTATCTACATGAATGAACTGTTACTCATAATAAAGCGACATGATTTGGGTCACGTTTTAAGCCATGACTTTTATATCAGTAAAGTTATATAAACACCGAAAATTGTATGCAATTCAAATCATCACCTGCCTAGCCTTTTCCCAACTATTTTGTGGTCCGGAAGTGAATACCAGTATTTTACATGGAGCGACTGCCTATCTGACCTCCACAACCCAGTAACATTAAGCCCGCCTTTGTACTATACTGTGTGTGTGCGAGAAGTTTAAATAAATAAATAACTGGGTAATACGATATCCCCTGATTGTTAGACTTTCGGGCTTCTGACGATCCGTAACGACTGTTAAAGATCCACGAATGCCAGCCGGGAACAACGGCTTAACGTGCTTTCCGAGACACAGAGGAGTCTCGGTATTTAAAGATGGTCACCCATCCCCGTGGATGGGTTAAGCTAGCTAGCTTAACCTGTTAGATCGTCCCTTGCGGCTGTTACATACTATTACTTAGCCACGAGCTCATAAAGTCTACCTCATACTTCGAAATAAGTCTCATTAAAGAGAAATATGTTCAACATGAGACTGAAAAGGAAATAGCTGGGCTTGTCAGTCATAGACCAGTACGTACATTATAATATGATATGTATATTTTATAGAATTTTGGTTAACCATTCCAGGTGATGAGTAATTAAGTTAAACATGAATGCAATAAGTACTTCATTTATTAGCGCACTTGATTTTCCTTATGTAACTCGAAATACCATTTACCTGTTTAATCTGGACCATTGTGTCGTGTAATATGTGAGTGTCGTGAAATAAATATGTGTAATTTAGAAACAAATATTTGTCTGAATAGGACTGGGGAGCAAGGAATGATCTTCAGAGAGTTGGTTGAGGATCTTGATCCGTCAATAGATCCTAACACCGTCTTCTCATGGTTCCATCCAAACTGCACGAAGAGTGAAGCAGTAGACATGCTAGTCAAGGCTGGACCAGGGAGCTTCCTTGTAAGACCCTCGGACAATTCGCCCGGGGACTACTCCTTGTTCTTCCACATTAACAACCAGATCCAAAGGTTCAGGATAGAGAAGAAAGGCGTCAGGTATCTCATGGGGGGGAGGACGTTTGAATGCTTGGATGCCGTCATCAATAGGTACAGGAAGGAGCAGATTGTTGAAGGCCATACTTTGGGACAGCCGGTGAGTTTGCCTCTTATGTATATTCAATGAGACAAAGAAATTATGCTGTTTCTATAAACGAACTCTTCCTTCGAACACATAGCTCCGGGTTTAGTATGCGGCCGGTTCTCTTATTTGATGTGTTTTTACTTGAGTACTTTTAGTACTTGTGTTTAAGTACTTAGTGCTCTTTTTTAACCTTGAACGAATCGATTCGTGATATTCGCTTCCTTATAATTTCGTATCACGCCAGGAAAGAGATTTGCATGTTTCAGAATGAATAAAACTTGCATTTATCCTTAATATTTAGAATATTATTATATTTATCTGCATTGTAAACAAATTATCGTAAGTTATCATGTTATACATATTCACAATAATTTGATAAGATAGCAGATTAGTATCAAAGTTACATGATTGTTTTTGCGTTGCATATTTTTATCTGTTTATCATTCAAAACAAAGCTATTGAAGACAGAGGACGTAACTAAAATGTTTCAAACTTTTACTCAATACGATAATTACTTCGCGGTAATTTTTTATTGTACTACTAATATTTAAGCACAATTTTATTAATATTTTTGCTTCACTTGGATTTTAAGTGTTTGTGACTCACCCTTCAAACTTCAACACAAAATTTTCTTTTAAAAGCCGCCATTTTTTAACACATACTTTTTTCTCTTCAGCTGATAGCGGAAGGCCATGTAATCGAGCCACAACAGAGCACCACCGGGGCAGCTGCTGAGAAGATCTACGCTACATTACGCGAGTGCCGAGACCAAATAGGCCTGAAGAAGACTAAAGGCATCAAACACCAAGGGTATTTGAATAAGAAGTCGGATAAGGGAGCGAAGAAATGGAAGGCATTGTACTTCGTGCTGTTGCAAGAGGGGACTGATACACATTTGTACTTCTATGACTCGCCGAAGAGGACGAAGCCTAAAGGACTGATTGATCTGTCGTGTGCTTATCTTTATCAGGTGAGGATTTGTTTTAAAAGTTAAGTGTGAGCAAAACAAAAAAAAAAAAATCACATAAACCTACATGGGCATTTATGAAACGTCAGAAGCTTTTTTTTTAACGTTGCCCCACACTAAGAATTTCTTCCTGTATCGTGGGTGCGTTTACAAACATAGAAACTGACATAAACTAACACCCAGACCCGGAACAACTACTTGCAGTTCATACAAATATTTGTTCCGTGCGGGGATCGAACCCGCGACACGTTGTGCAGCAGTCCATCGCTCAGCCACTGCGCCAACCGTGTCGTACCGTGTCGTAGCTAGGTCCACGGCTCCAATTGGTCGTTTCCTATGGAGAAGAGCTGCCAAGAAACTCCACGGTTACTCTTTTAAAAATAATTGGCTTCCTAACTAATATTATAAATGTGAAAGTGAGTTTGTTTGTTACGCTTTCACGCCAAAACGGCTAAAGGGATTTGGATGAAATTTGGCACACGGGTAGACTATTACCTGGAATAGGACATTGGATATTTTTTATCCCGATATTCCCACGGGATCGAGACTTACGCGGGTGAAACCGCGGGGCTCAGCTAGTTTCACATAAACCTACATGGGCATTTATGGAACGTCAGAAGCTTGGTGCACGGTTCCAATTGGTCGTTTCCTATGGAGAAGATCCGGCAAAAAACTTCATAACCATGAAGTTTTTTGCCGGATCTTCTCCATTTAAAAATAAAATATTGTAAAAGCCAATTATTTTTGAAAGAGTAACCACTCTTTCAAAAATAATTGGCTTTTACAATATTTTCGAATTACAGTGTTAGCAACGACGTGGTTGAGAACACTGCATTATGATATGAGTCTAGATCAGGGCTTGAAATACCGTTAAAAATATGGTATCGTTACAGCCTTCTGATGCAGGTATCGTTAACTAATAAATAACGTTATATTATTTAACGTTATATCTGGCACATTTCACCGTTAAACATACGTAACGTTAAAATCTAAGGTAACGATAATTTTATCGTTATAATTAGTTTTGTTACCGTCGCTCTCGTCCAATCGCAAAAGAATGTCAGATTGCATCGACGCTAAGACCGCCGTACGACTATTTGCGCGTTTAATAGATATTATCTTATCATTGCTATTCTGTGTTGTGCCGCCTTTGAGACGGGCTGGCAACGTCGCATAAAATAACAAAATAATACCTATAATTTTTTACCGCTATTTTTACAATAACATTAAAAATACCGGTAATTTTTACCAAAAATTTTAACGTTATTATTATGTTATGCTACTAAGTAACGCTACCAAATTGTACCGATATCGAAGTATCTCTACGGAAATACCGTTACTTAACGTTACTTTTAATGTGAATTGGTATCGTTTTCAAGCCCTGGTCTAGATATGAAAAAAATATCTCGGGTCTGAGGTACCAGGTTTAAAAGGCATGATTTTTAAATGATGTGGTTAAAAGGGTGGCAAATTCACCGCTTAGCTATGATAGCCAGTAAATAAATGCCATACAGATAATTGATTCAGGCGTGACTTTGCGGAAATCCATTATAAGATACAATAGACGTAGATATATTTAGTAACCGCGATTTGGTTCACTCTGCGTCCAGCGCACGGTGTGGCAATACGTCGTGTTCTGGTTCACACACACACATAATCAGCCTATAATGTTCCCACTGCTGGGACACAGGCCTCCTCTCTATGAGAGGGAGTGGGCCGTAATCCACCACGCGGGCCCAGTGCGGGTTGGTAGATGTCACATGTCTTCGAATTTTTGGTTCTAAGACATGCCGGTTTCCTCACGATGTTTTCCTTCACCGTTTTGAGAGCAGTGGTGATGAAATTATTTACACAAAGTAAAGCGCCTGTCGGGGTTCGAACCTACGACCTACAACTCATAAGTCGCGGTCGTTACCACTGGGCCACCAACTGCTCTCTGTGTTCTGGTTCGCGTCTGGTCAATCGACATCCTGAGGATGCCTCGTTGAGAGATGAAACTCGTGTCGATTTCTTACAAGGTTTTTTATGATTTTTGAGTAATGATTAAGCGGAATAGGTTACTAAATATATCTACGTCTTTTTTATCTTAAATGCCATACAAAATCTCAATACTTATTTCTTGTTCCTAGGTTCACGAATCTCTATGGGAGCGTGAATTCTGTTTCCAACTAGTGGAGCGTGCGTTACCGTGCTTGTCGACTCACACGTTTCTCGCCGCTAACTCTGCGACCGAAGAACGCGCGTGGCTTGACGCGCTCAGGCCGTTGTGTGTGCCACAGCAGGCGAGACATCAGTGCAAGGTTTGTGTTTTTTACATGTTGTGTAGTGTATTCGTGTTACCCAGTAACTGGGTTGCGGAGGTCAGATAGGCTGTCGCTCCATTTAAAATACTGGTATTCAGCTGCATCTGGTCAGATTGGAAGCCAACAAAAATACCGCAGCATTAATTTTGAAATAAATATTATGTTAAAGTTGAGGATTGATGCTAGGTCCTATGTTTGACGAAAATACGATTACATAAAATTTTCTCGATAGAAATAAAATCCAAAGTTACCTCTAAACCTAACTAAAAACCGCTGATATTAAAAAAAATACTTCAAATTTGATCATGAAACTTTGCATAATAACTGAGCTAACTATAAAGCAGGTATTATGTTTTTTTTTTTTTTAATTACCTTTATTTTCACCGTAAAAAGCAATTACCTAAACTTTTGGAGGCTTGAAAGCCGCCAGCACCACACTCCGTCTCGATCTCACTCAGGCCGCGAGTAGTAAGGTTCGACCGAGATAAAATTTGAGGTAGGGTACGGCCTTAAAAATAACTGGCGAAATGTGGATGAGGTATAGGTGCACCTCTGTCTTTTCCTTAGCGGAATACAGGCGTGATGTTATGTTTATATTATGTTACATTAACTTATATTAAACTTCAAGCTTATATTAGAAATGTTGAATGTGATCTTCCTCTCCTAGGTGGCGCGCGTAGTGTGGCTGCGAGCGTTACGCGTACGTTGCCTAACAGCTCACCGGCTGCCCGCTCGCCTCGCACCGCGCCCTCACCTGCGCCTGGCTCTAGGCGCCGCGCCCGTGGCCTCCACCAAGCCTCGCCCTTCGCCCGACCCGCACTGGGATGACGAGTTTGTGTTCGAGTGAGTCTAAACACACGCATATACTAATACCTTTGGCATTTGTAGGTACCTATATTTGTGAAGAGAAAATAAAAAAATATTTATTGGACGCCCGGCATACGAGTCGCGCTGTCGCGAACGTAGGGGTAAAAACTTAACGTGGTTTTCTTTATTCCGCCGGAATTGCGTGTACGCAAGGAACAAAATGTAAAGCTAAAAACAGATACGCCAATCAAACGAAGAGAACGTAGCGTGGTCATTGACTTTTCGTTTCGCGAAACCATATTCCATCATTCGATCAAAAGCCCAGCTAAGGCGATGAATTACCAGTTTTAGCAAATATCCAGTGCATTTTTTGATAAATAATTTCGTTTTACAGCGACGTGCCTCCTGATGTAACTTCGTTTACAATCACTGTCCACAACACGGGGAAGAGAGGAAAAGAATCTGAAGTAAGACAATCAATATTTATCTATACTCCATTTGAAACAAGATTTAAAAGTCCGTTCAACCGATTTTGACTTCTAGTCAAAATCGGTACGTACGTACATACGTAATCGGTACGTAGAGTACCGTGGCCATAAGGATGACATTAAAAGCAAAAAAGTTACACAATACCAACTGTCTACTGCAGCTGCCATTTGTCATGCCACCAAATAGAAGTCAAAATCGGTTGTACGGAATCTAAAAGAGGCTTATTTATATGTCTAATCTTATTTCAAATGGAGTATATCTCATTACAACTTTAAAATGATCGGAAATACTTATTGTATGAAACATATTTGCAGGTCGCTGAACTAACTATCGAACTAGCGAATCTCGCAAACGGTGAGGAGATCGAAGAATGGTACCCGCTTGCGGGCATGACGCCTATTGGGGAGTGGGGATCTTTAAGACTGCGTATAAGGTAACATGACGTAGTTTCCAATTTATTTACCCATCTTTCTATTTTTTGTTTCCCCTTGCTGGGCAACGGACTCCTTTCAAACTTTTCTGTTGTTTGAGATTTCATGCTGTCTGCGCTGCAAACCTCTCCAGTTCGCCATCGGCTGTCGGCATCCGCAAGATGACTGCGACCTTCAATAGGTGGTCGGTCCAACTTGTGTAACTCATCAAACCTTCGGGACAAAATTGAATCCAAATGATAACAATCAAGAAGGTGCCGACAAAAGTGTACCTCATAAAGATCTTTCACTGAGAAGGAACAGAGGCCCTAGACAAAGTGATATTCTATCAGCGATAACGATGATGGAAAAGGCAAAAATGTATAGGACTGACGTAAGCTATCGAAAAGCTTATGTCAATTCTGTTGAAAGTCGTTGTAGAAAAACGAAACGCTTTCGAAGCGATTGTCACTTGTCTAGGCCCAGGTCCTCTGAACATGTTTATAACCATAACTAATTCTATATATCTAAACATAAACCATTGTATTTTATTTTACAGATACATGCAAGAATTGGTGATGCCTCGAGAAGAATACAACCCGTTGCGTCAGTTACTCCTGGAGCCGGGCCTACCTGCTGTCAAAGCTTTGGCGGATCTGTGCCGCACTGACAGACAACCCTTGGCTACTTGTGAGTATTAGCTTTATTTCATTTTAGTTTCTGTGTAAATGGGCCTTTTAAAAACAAAATTGAATGTGATAATCGCACTACGAGTATCGTCTATGCAAATTCCGTATAGTCCCAGTCGCCCCCACATGGATTGCCACCAGGTGGCAATTGGGAGAAAAAAATCCCAGTTGCCACCGGGTGGCGACTAATAAAACCACATTGGAAATGTGACCGCCAACCCCGTCATCGCGGCCGTAAGAAATATAGCGATGAGGGGGTTTGGCGATCCACGCCGCAATGTACAGCGATTTGAAGTGGGGGCAATAAGGTCCCTGTCGCCACCCGGTGGCAACTGGGATTTTTTTCTCCCAATTGCCACCTGGTGGCAATCCATGTGGGGGCGACTGGGACTATACGGCAAATTCTCGCCACAGAGGGGGTGAGAAACTGCCCTCATTTCAAATGGGCTATAACAATTCGGAAATGGTGTGTTTCTTTTTCGATTGATGGATAGATCGACATTGGATGGACAAAATATGATTGGGAGTAGTGCTTCGGGTTAGGAGCGAAGCTAAGTAATTACTATATGAGTTCAATATTCGTTTGAAATCGCCAACTCGTCTTAAGCTAGCGTGCCTTCTCTTTATGAAAAGAGGCCTTTGCCCTGCATTGGGCCAAAAATAAGCTGGTATTATTATTATTATCTTAACTAATATTATAAACAGAAAAGATTTGTTTTTTTTTGTATGTTTGTTTCGCAATCACGCAAAAATGACTGAACGGATTTGGATGAAATTTGGCACATATATAGCATGACCTGGGTTAGGACATAGGATACTTTTTATCCCGATATTCCCACGGAATCGAGACTTATGCGGGTGAAACCCCGGGGCGCAGCTAGTTTATATATTTGTCTTCGTCTCATATTTTCACGCTCATGTCCACAGCCTTGCTACATGCCTTCACGGAATGCGGTCGCGGCGCAGAGTTAGCTCGAGAACTAGTGAGCGCAGAAGTGGCGCGCGAGACTGATCACCGAGCTATGTTCCGCGCCGCTTCGTTAGCAACCGCCCTCGTCGATGAGTTTATGAGAGCGCACTGCAAGCCCTTCCTGCAGGTAAATATTACATCTTCGTATCAGGTGATACGTAATCAAAGAGGCTTTGTGATTCATCTATGATCGCGAATTGTTAAAAAAAAACAGTGAAGAATAAAAAATACTGAAAATATTTATGGTTTAGTTTCGTGTGTTACGGGATTGCCCGATTATATTCGGACTCGAATAGAACCAATATTCTTGTGTATAAGATTTGTATTCATGATAATCACTAACAGCCACTTTCCGAATCAAAAGTCAACAGTCGACTGTTCTTTTCCACTGTTCTATTTTCAATTCTCGGCGCTGAGGCGAAGGTTGTAAATCCAACAGCGCGGGAGAACAGTTGACTGTTACATTTGATAAAGAAACTGGCTGTAAGAGAGACCAAACGTTGAGCTATTGTACAAAATTAAAATTCATTCATTATGTTTACAGGCAGCCATTTCAGAAACGGTTCAAAGACTAATAGACGCGAAACAATCAGCCGAATTGAATCCAACGAAAATGGACTCACCCGACGATGCGTGCAACAATGCTGAATTCCTGCTTATGATATTGGATCAGGTAAAGAGTCTACTATATAATAAATAATGGTGGGTAGCTATTGTGCAAAAAAAAAAAACACTTCCTCCTCTTCACATGACTTATCCGCTTTCCATTGTCTTAAAGAGAGCATAAAATGCTATTGTCTTAAAGAGCTAAGGAATAGGGAATATGCATGTATTTTTTTAATATTTATTCGATAGTTTACATCGTCAAATAATAGTTTAAAAAAAATCGACGGCAAAAAAGCAATTTAAAGTACTTCAAAAAATGTTTAAAAATATCCACCCGATCTGGGCTATTTAAACACCCTCCATTTGGCGGGCTTGGTGTGGTGACGTCACAAACCGTGAAAACAGACAAGCAACTGTCAGGTCAACGACAAACGCTCCTTTTTGTAGGAGCGTTTGACGTTGACTTGACACTTGTTGATTGACTTGACATTGACATTTTGATTGTTGTCCCAGATTGTTACGTCACATCCGCTCTTAGCTTTTCAAGTATTTGAATTACCTACAGTTTTTTGGGACTTTTTAAAAATTAATTTCGCGTTCAAAAATAAATTTTATTAAAAAATATGGATGGAGGCATAATTCTGAAGTAATATAGTTTATAAAAAAAAAAAATTTGACCCATATTTTGAATTACATGCATATTCCCTATTGACCATCAGCAATATTAGCCACAACCGCGTAAAGGATTACAAAAGGTAGTATAAAGAGGAACGCCGGATAGATTCGTAGTATAACGAGGAAGCGGAGGAGTCCAAGGGTTGGTCAAAAACATGACCAATAGATGGATGAGTGTGACCGAAGATACAGGTCCATGCTGTCTAATTGGACCGGCCTATGTCCAGCTATGGATTGATATAGGGTGACTGGTAATTAATGAACAATATTTTGTATACGCGAAAAATAATCTGCTGTTCCCTATGATTATTTTTTTCGCGATTTCAGGTTTGGTCCCATAGCAAAAGTTGTTCATAATGATGAGTAAAGTCACGTGTTTAATTGTCGGTCATTAATTATCAGTCGCCCTTTAAAGGTTGATGATGCTAAAAATGACGTGTAAGTTAATGTATTGTGTTTTAGATAACGCTATCAATCTTCACGTCTCCGGAGGCGTGTCCGCGCCCGGTCCGGTACCTGTGCGGCTGTCTGCAACGCGCTGCTGTCGCCAAGTGGCCCAATGAGCGGTTCGTGCGCACCAGAGTTGTCTCAGGTATTTTCCATACTCTATAGACTGATAAGAGAACGATTATTGTTGCCTCAATGTTCCAAATAAAGCCCCATTTTACACGATACAACTTTCTTGCCTTTGGCATACACTTGCGTTTGACAATATTATCCCCATTTGCGTAGGCTTCATCTTCCTGCGCCTGATCTGCCCGGCGCTGGTGGAGCCGCGCGCGTGGGGCCTGGTGTCGGGCGCGCCGCCTGCGCACGCGCAGCGCAGCCTGCTCATGGTGGCCAAGTGTCTGCAGAACCTCGCCAACCTCGTCGAGTTCGGGGCTAAGGTAGGCTGCTCTTGTTGACCAAGATACAGTTATTGCCACACAAAATGTGGGGAATATGTAGTCCGGTTGGTGGAGATAGTCCGACCACTACTGCAAAACCAAAACAGGCATCAAATTAGTAGCAGGATGCCCCGTGCCCCCCCCCCCCCCCCCCCCCCCCCTTAGTAACTAAACAAACATTCCTCAAAGCATTACAAAATTGTTGATATTTACAGGAGCCATACATGGAAGTGGTAAACCCGTTCATCTTGAAGAACAAGGAGCGTATGGTCGTGTTCTTGGACCAGCTCAGCAACGTGCCTGATCCTGGCAACCCGCCGCCTCCCAATCCTAACAACAATTTCGATATTGGTAAGAAATACTATGAACTTTTATGGCGCAATTTCATTAGTCGATAGGGCCCGCATGCTGGGTGCGAGAGATTTCTGGAACGTGTGCCACAGGGCCCGCATTCGGTGAACCATTTTTATTAGTCGATAGGGCCCGCATGCCAGATGCGAGAGATTTCTGGATCGCGTGCCACAGGGCCCGCATTCGGGGAACCGGAAAAGTATTTGACTCACGACCTGCAAGCTGTAGCCGCTTACTTTATATCGATCGTGATATCGACCAATGAAATTCATCGGTCGATATCACGATCGATATAAAGCAAGCGGGGAACCTGCAGACGGTGGCGAACACGTATCGACTTGTTAACTTTCATTGGTTGTTATCTCGCCTGCGGGGACTCCCCGTATGCTGTATACCGAACGAGTTAACGACCAATGAAATTGCGCCATTACTAACTACTTTTTGTAAGACTAGCTTTTGCCAACGGCTTCTACCGCGTGATATATTTATAAATTACTAGTTGTTTGCCTGCGACTTCGTCTACCATCCATGATGAAAAGTAGCCTATGCCCTTCTCCGGGTCATGGTCTACCCATGTCCCAAATTTAATCCAAATCCGTTCAGCCGTTTCAGCGTGAAACCGTAACAAACAAACAAACAAAACACGTTAGATTAGTTAGGATGTTACTTAGTGATAATATAGCTCTTACTACTGGTGAAAGGATTTTTTAAATTGGTCCAGTAGATGTTGTTTTATTTTGAACTACTGGAGAATAGTCATGCTTTTTAAATACATAAGCTCTATGTTGGTAAATCTTGGAGGTTAAGTGCATACTTCATTCTCATAAGAAAATAATCTTCCACCAATTCTACACTACCAGTATAATATAGTTACATTACATACTAACCCATACCAATTTCTTCAGCGAAAGAACTGGCGACACTCCACCACATTTGCGTGTCTCACCTAACGGAGCTGCAAGGCCTGGCCAAGACTCAGCCCGCCATAAGGAAACTGGTGACCGTGACCGAGATGCTCACCAAACACAAGCACAAGTATCTCGAGATGATCAGATAGGATACAACTACTAATACACAGGTAATATCACGTACTATCAATCTGCCTAGCCTTTTCCCAACTATGTTGGGGTCGGTTTCCAGTCTAACCAGATGCTGCTGAATACCAGTATTTTACATGGAGCTACTGCCTATCTGACTTCCACAACCCAGTAACTGGATATTACGATACCCCTTGGTAAGACTGGTTGTCAGACTTTCTGGCTTCTGTCGACCCGTAACGACTGTCAAAGAAAGATCCACAAATGACTGCCGGGACCAACGGCTTAACGTGCTTTCCGAGGCACGGAGGAGTCTCGATGTGTAAAGATGGTCACCGACCAACCCCGGCAAGCGTAGCTTAACCTGATGGATCGACCCTGCGGCTGTTATTACTTAGCCACTACCTCCTCTCGAGGTATTAAGACGTACTATGAATTGTTGTTTTTGACAAAACTTTTTATAAATCTAGCGGCATGAGCTGAACCAACCCAAAAGTATGTTTTCGTCCAGGTTGCTGATTTATCCTGCTAACAACAACAAAAGTTAAAACCTTTTGGATCACTTACCACCCGAATCCAATCAAACCTCGAGCTAAAATCAAGAACAGTTCTATTCAAACTAATGGCGACTCGGAAGTTCGCAGCACAGTACCGCACCCCTCCCCCCCGCTGACACATGAAATTGTTACTGCGCAGCGACTCGCCTCATGTTCCGAGCCGCCATTAAGTTTGAATCGAACTGTACAGATATATAAAAAAATAGCAATACAAGTCGCCGAACGGTTGAGATCAAGTCCCACTTAATAAAAAACAAATAGGAATAATTCTATCAGTTTGTTTTCTTTGTTCCAGGGTAACAAGCAGTAATTGTATCGGAGTATCGGTAAAGGTAGCGGCAGACGTAAGTCTTCCGACGTAGAAATAAGGAATTTCCAATAGTCGTTCATGCATAGTCATTGTTAGCTTTAGTCTTGTATTACTTTAACGACAACGTATGCATACTACACGTTTGTTTTCAAGCTTATTCGTGCCAAAAGTTACGTTTCTAATTGCGTATATTAATATACCCATAAAATCCTTTCTTTAAAAAACAAAAAATCTGCTCTCTAGTATTATAAGTCCTATTTATTGATTTTATTTAAATCAAACAAAAAAAACATTTATATAAGTTAACTTGAGCATTTATTTTAATTATTAAGAGTAATCTATGAGCGAGAAATATGCTCCATTTATATAATTAGACCTTCAGTATTTATTTTTATTGAGAGGTCTTCTTTGATTCATATAGCGGGTAATCTTTTGCTAAAATAGATGATTCTATTAAATTCTTAGGCGTTCGAGTTCGCCAGCAATAATAAAGTTAAGATCATCGTAATTATGAGAATACCTCTTACTGAAAATGCTTTAAATTCATAAAGAATAGAATTAAATATTAATAATCCTTTTATACTACTCGATTATTTAGATTTTTGTACTTTATAGTCCGATTATTTTAGTAGTATATCTAGATATCTAGATGTAGATAACTTTAGGAGTAAAGCTCGACCATCATTCTTAAGACACCAAAAATGTACTAGGTAAAGTGTATGAATGTGATAGACGAGAGTCGTGACTCGTAGACAGGAGTTGTTTGCTAAATTACATTTTTAAATGTTGCACTTACAATCATTGCTGTGCACCTCGACTATATTGATTCTCTGTGATAATGTCTCATTATACTTTTCATGAAATTTTGCATTTCATTCTGTGATCCATGATTTTATTCGAATTTTCATTTTGATACTTTTAAGATTTTTTACTGTGTTACTGCCTACTCATTTGTCTGGCTTATTTTTCCTTTTTTTGGGTTCTGCAAGTAAATTAGACAAATCTGTAGACTTACTGACTCAAACTCGTTCCGAACTTCTTCCCTTTCCTCTTGCTCAATAAATGTGTTGTTATTTATAGACAGTTTATATTTCTAGTGCCATAATATATTCTGTACTTTATATACTTGCACTTGCTTTACATCACAATTTTATTAAGCTGCTATTAACAAATTCGCTGTCGTTTTCTATGACACTAGTAACACAGGCGACGCAACGCTAATTAAAAGTATTTCTATTAATTTATTTTCTTCATAGATTTAAAGATAGATTCAGAATTAGCTACTTTCTTTGGCATTGTAAAATTATATACAGAATGACTTTTTACAAAATATTAATAATTTTATACAGAGTATTTTAATATTATTGCAAATGGATATTGATTTCAATAAGGAATTTCTCTTTTGTCCTTATTCCACCTGTCTTCACTATTGCGAAGGCTTTTTAATACAGGATAGTTTTTCAGTGGTGGATTATCTCGAAATGACTGGATTAAGTACTAAATCAATGCATCGAAGTTCATTTATTTATTTAGTAATAGCTTGTAGGACTAGTGGATGTGTCGTCGCTGTATTTAAGTGTGTTTAGCTTACGATAGGACAATGTCTAGACTGAATTAAGCCCAATTAGACATGTTAGTATTACGTATTATGCACTAGATTTTCCACAAAATTGTAACAAAAAGTGATAAGAATTTGCAATATTCGGCCCATTTGATAAAAATTTTGTACTGAAATTCAGAGATTATACCATAGCATAGGAGTTGATATTGTTGATATTTTGAAACATTTTACAATGCTTATGTTTATTTTATTACAATTTTTAGGCATATTGACAAAGTATAAGCTTATTGGAATTGCTATGTTAGTACTGATTGATCGCCAATCAAACAAAGTTATTTGATAAAATCATATTGGTTTTATGATTATTTATTTGAGAACAATGAGTCGTATTTATCGTATGTTAATTTTACAATTCAATGCAATATATGCAAGCATGTTTAATATTCACAATTTTATGATCGGCACAGTTTGTGAAGTGATTGCACTAGTTAATATCTGCATATCACTCAGCTGATGCTTACACTTGCTATTTATATATTTGAAGGCATTTATTTGTTTTCATTACAGTTATTCAGTTATGAAAAAATAATTACAAGGTATATTATAATGGTTAGTATTAGATTTTGTGACTGTTTTGTAATCTCTTTATATTCTATCCCTTAGCATTTTCTATTTTTAGAAACCCAGACACGTATAAAAATAAAATTACAGAAAATTACTGTGTGTTTTATTTGATCGTATTTGTAGTTAATCAGATAACGAGTAACCAAATGGCGAACCGCGGCCGGTGGTGGTAGGCCCTCTGTTTCCATCCAGGTTACAAAGAAAAACAAAACTCGTTTTTATTAAATGAGTAATATATATTTACAAATGTAAAAATATGCAAGTTTATTAATGTTACAGCTATTAAAAATTATATTCTTTTTACAATTATGTGAGGAATAATATACTGAATGCCATGACAATGCAGCTCACAGCAACATAGGGAGATTTTCTTTCACCAATCCTCGCACACTTCCAGAAGGTTCCAAGTAATCTGAAAATAAACCAATGTTGATTAATACAAAGTGTAACTGTGTTACCTCTACCAGTTTTGCATCATGTATTTTACACATTTTTTCCACTTCTGATAGTTTCAGTGTGTTGTAAGAAAATTATCCATACTAATATTATAAATTCATTCGAAAGTAGCTCTGGCTGTATGTTACCTTTTCAATCCTAAACCATGGAATGGATAGATAGATCTATGGCATCTATGGGAATTAGGCTACTTTTTGTCTCAAAAATAACCCTAAGGGATAGAGAATGAAAGTTTGTTTTGTGGTTGTCTCATGTCTGTTACCTAACGCCTAGGGGGTTATGGGACAGGATACTTTTTATCCCGGTAGTACGTACCCTTGGGATAATTTCCGATCTATATGCGGACAAAAGCTAGTATAAAATATATTTACGCTAATAATAACATCACACCTTGTTTCTCAAAGGGTTGGGCAAAGTTTTACCTATAGTACATTCGACGTTCGTGACCTTTGACGTTCGAAAAGTGCTGATTCTCAGCCTAATTTGATTAGATGACTTTTGATTTTGATTCACAATAATATTATTTCTTTGATTTTCAAAATCCTACATATTTGTAATGTAATGTAACAAATATACTTGCCTGGATATACAAGCCACAGAGTTGTGATGAAATATCTACCAATACAATACGGTTTGTGTTTCCGGCAGTAAAGCAGGAGTTTTGGGCCGATTGAACAGACATAACCTAAATAATGCATAGTAACTTACCCTGTCTTATTACGGTCCATAATACTTGGAAAGAATGATCTTAAGTACGCACAGGTGCAAATGAGCAGTAGTATCACGGATAGCAAGCTTTGAAAATTAAATATAGCACTCTGAAACAAAGGTAAAAGAGCGTTAAGTTTGATCGTGATTTGCTTCACTTTTTGATGAATATTAGACGTGTAAAAGATAGAACAACTATACCATTTTAATAATTGCCTACTAGAAACGCTATCGTTTAAAAAAATCTCTGTATTAACTTCCTTTCACTGATCAATTATAAGAAAACAATATTTGTGTGCCGTAGTTTTTTGGTTTGACATTTGATTGAATCAAATAATTTGACAGATGACACTATGACAGCGACATGACAACTCAGCACAGAATTCGTTCAGTAATTACCATGAATATGATTACGATGAATGAAGTTGTATGCATATAATTAGACGGTCGTGTACAGTCACGGACTTTAATTGATGAGCCACCTGGCACTGTTCGTATTTTAGCCGTGTAATGCAAATCGGGTAATCGGGTTTATTCGGTTCCCGACACGCAAAGTCATATGTCTTCGTATTATAAGAAGAAAATTATATTTCATGTCTTTACCGGTTGGCTAACGTGAGAGCCAGAACTACAAACTTGACAGTAGAGTGAGTACCCAAAGTCAACCAATTGCAGGTGTAGCAACGATAAACAATCGTTTTCGTTCCTAGGTTACTGTTGCGATAGTAATGTTAGTCATTTCGACAAGTTCAAAAGTAACGTCTCTGACATCGATATTTCAACTGTCACTGTCTTCAGTTAAGTTTTCAGAATTATCGAGATACTGAGCTATGATTCAAAGGAGGCCGGTATCAAATAGATTGGATAAACTTAATGCAACATTGTATTTATTTTTATCTTTGAGAACTTATTAGTCAACCTCTATGGATAAGACTATTTCCGATTAAAAGTAATTTATTTGTCATCTTGTTTACGAGCGTGCGATTTGAGTTCGTGTTTAATCGTGTAATCTCGTGAATTTATGAAACTGCAAAATTGAAAAGTTTGAAGGGGGCTCATCAATTAAAGACCGTGACTGTACATCTTTCATGGGGGTATCACGTTTTTTTATTGCAGCGTCATGTGGAGCAATAAAAAGGCGTAACTTGTTAACATTTGTTTATCAGTGTTGTAGTAAGTACAATAAACTGCGATTATGGTGGTAGGGTAGCAGGTACAAATGGCATAATATTCATGTATTTACGGAATTATAACATAGGTACTTAAGTACAATAAAAAAAATGGTATTTTTTTTCTGCAAACGATACTTATTCGTATATTTTTGAGCAGTTCCTTCGTCATCAGACTGATTTAGACATTCCCGGACCCGGTCTGCTGTACCTACCAGTTAGCACCCAGGTCATGACCATGGGTTTTTGGGTGTTTCCATTTGCTCAGTAACAGCCCGGAGTCGGGATTAGAGGTTCGCCCAATGAATCGCTTATTTGGCAAAAAATGGCAGAGGTATGCACACAGTACCTAGGTACCTACCTACACCTCGGCCTTAGCTACCCTTTCAGGAATGTAGACGTATAGTAAGTAATATTTTATAAGTAGGTGGGGTATGTTAGGAATACGGAGTAAATCAAATCGTCCAATATTCAAATGAAGTAGGTACATGAAAACAGAGTACCGAAATGAAAACAGAGCCAGGCACTATCCCGCCTGATTGGCGATTGAAAATCCTACTAGTCACAATCACACAACAGACCTGTATCTACCTGTAGGAAGGTAGGTACCTAATTATACCTAAACACTTGTTTGTCGCAGCTCGCAGCAATAAAGGGCAGTGTGCACAAAATTATCTGCACAGATAAGAATATTTGATTAATCTCAGATGATAGAATCAATGTATAAAACTGACTGCTTAGTTAGATACTGGTCGGGTTAATCGTTACAATGGCGCAGTGGGAGGCAAAAGACAAAACTATTTTGATAACCGGAGGCGCGTCTGGCTTGGGGGCTGAATACACGCAGGCTTTCCTACACCATGGAGCAAAGGTATTTGCGTAATTATAACAGGCGGGCCGCGCGCGTAGCCGAAAATTACTGTATTTTAGAAAGTCCTTGAAACCTTAACCATTGCCCGTCTAAAATACAGCCAAAAAATAAACTTTGGTTCTTAGTACTTCCTTTTTTTTTATTTTTATTACTTACCTATTCGAGCAGATATGATACGGCGGGTCTAAATGGAAGGTCTTACAGGGATATGCAATTAGTAACAAACAACAAAAAACACTATAAATCAGCACTCTATTTGCGTATGTAAAACACGGGCAATCATAATCTGAATCGGTTTGAAACAAATGTCTAATCCATTGCTTCATAAGTTCGAAAAAAAATCTGCTCAACAACGTAAATAACGCGATGAATGTAGTTGAACTGTCAAAATGAAACGGATTAGTCTTTCGGTTACGAATATAAGTTAACAGAGTCAAAACTAAAAGTTCTGCAGTCATCGAGCACCGGGCACATAGTTGACGCAGTGATGCATCGTTTTTTGTTTTAGGGGTTCCCGAAACTGGAATTGATCGTTTCGGCGACCCTTAAGCCCCTTGTGAATTGTGATCTTACTTTCAGCTTGACCACTTTCTATCATTGCAGAACGTAGCTATTCTAGACATTGCCGAGGATATTGGCAAGGCGACAACCGAGCGTTTGAACAAAGTTCACGGCAATAAGGCGGTTTTCATCAAATGCGACGTGAGCAAGGAAGAAGACATAACGAGCGCGTTTGAGTCCGTGCTCGCTCGGTTCAAGCAGATCGATGTCATCGTCAACAATGCTGGCGTTATGGTCGACTCGCCTAGCGTTTGGAGAACTGCCACCAATGTTAATTGGGTACATAATTAAAATTATTAAAAAATAAACAGAAGTCTAGGTACGTGCTTTCGAATCCAATCGAATTCAGCAGCGTATGTAGGTACCTAATCATATTTTCACACAAGCATTAGATTACATACTGTTGATCAGAACATAGTGGTAGGTAATATGCATTCAGGCCAGTCCATTCAGATTTTATTTTATTTAAACCGTTGGGGGGAGGGGGGGGGCGCACGCGCTCCTGTGCCTCCTCCCATGGATCCGCCCTAGTTAAGTAAGTAGGTATAAAGATCTCCGCCGCTTGGCTGATGATGCTGCAAATCATCAAAATGGTTAAGTAAAAAGTCTTATATATTTCAGCTCGGAGTAGTTTCTTTAACATTAAAAGGTGTCCAGCATATGAGGAAAGACGAAGGTGGCGTAGGAGGAACTATCATCAACATTGCGTCGACAATGGCTTTGACAAAATTTCCCTATTTACCGATCTACTGTGGCTCAAAAATGGCTGTCGTGCAATTCAGTCAATGTTTAGCGGTAAGTCAATTTAGAGGATGTAATTCTTTCAGATTTTATGTTCTCAAACCAGAATTCTTTAGTTTTTTTTTCTTCTAATTTCTTATTTGCTAGAATTTGAAAGCAATTTAGAAACAAAAAATAACTTTATTAGAACTTCGAAATATCGAAAAACCCTTAATCAAATATCTCGAATACTATTGAATTTCGGCCATACATATTGGGGATTCAATTGTTGCATTCTGGCCCCCCCTATCAGCTCCTGACGGATATACGTCCAACATTACAAGTAACCCTATGTATGAATATAAGGAATTGTACTGCTTATTGCTAATTCTAATGATTTTTAAACTTCACATAATATTTTCACGCTTAAGTACCTACTTTTTACTGCCTCCCTGTGTCCGTGTGTGTTTTCGTGATGCCGTGACGTGGACATGGGAGGTCCATGTCCACGGTAATATCATCACGTTACTAATGATAATAGCGCACTGTCTCTATAAGTTCAGGGCGTACCCCAATACACTAATCTCCTATTTATTTACCAGATGGATCCATTCTACGAAAACACTGGCATTCGAGTTTTGACAATGTGTTTGGGAGCTACTGACACTCCTTTATTGCATAATTTAGAATTGAGGGCTTGGGACCCAAAGTTTGGAATAAATATGGCTACCGCTATTGAAAATGGTTACATTTATCAAAAGTAAGTAGTTCAATTAAACTCCAAATAGAAAAAAATGTTACGCTCATACATAATAAGTAGGTACACAGAAAGGCTAACGGCCAGTTTCTTCATCAAAAGTATCAGCCAAAGTAT
This sequence comes from Lithophane socia, assembly GCA_947522985.1. Taxonomy (NCBI): domain Eukaryota; kingdom Metazoa; phylum Arthropoda; class Insecta; order Lepidoptera; family Noctuidae; genus Lithophane; species Lithophane socia. The sequence goes on from OX383267.1 coordinate 9,943,493, forward strand.
CAGTCAACTGTTATTTTGCACTGTTGTATTTCAATCCTCGGCGCTGAGGCGAAGGTTGTAAATCCAACAGCGCGGAAGAACAGTTGACTGTTACTTTTTATAAAGAAACTGGCCGTTAATAATACAAAAATGTGCTAACGAACTGTCAAATTCTTGCCAATTACTGCGCTTTGCCGACTACTTCTGACGGTCTCGCGAAGGGCTGGGTCGGTATGGACCCGACTAATCAAATCTCTTGAGTAACCTGTAACCAGTCAGTTAATTCATTTTTGTGGTGATTAGCCTTCCACAAATCTTCTGTCATCTGAATAACGCTAACTTAAAAATTGCACAAATGTGATCGAAGCATAAGTCAAACTAATAATTGAACAACGTCATTTTTTTTTTCTAACTGAATTTTTCCTTACAGGAAAGAATCGGCAGTTGCGGCTCTTCTTGATATGTTCAGAACTGGCGCACCGGCTTCAATATGGTTGTCTGTCGATAATCAACCAGCGGAAAACATCACCACAGCCATCGACCGTGCCTATAAGGACTTCGAGAACGTTATGAAATAACATCCGATCAAATTAGGTTTTTAATTACATGCTGTTTTTATAAATTGATCAGTCAATCAACCGTTGTTTTCTTATGCTTTGATCTCTTGACTCCTGCATGGGGCAGGAGACCACAGAGATCATCCCTAACAATCAGTCTAGACAGAATTTTGCATATTTTGATTTCAATTGACTTTCCGAAATTCCATTCATCTGGTACAGTGCGTCACCTTATTTATATCGACCTCATTTTCACTATCCTTGGGGATTCAGGGTTTTTTCTTACCAGTGGTTATAAGAAAGTACTTAAAGAGTAGGTATTGTATAAAAGTAGGTACGCTTAAAATATGATAACGATCCTTTAGAAGTTTAGATACAAGATTGGGTGTGGCAGCGAAAAATGTTGCACACGGAGCTGACGTAGTGTTTGTAATTAGACTTATTATTTTACTTGGATGCGTGTAGATGGAAATCATCATCCAAGTTAATAACTGATTTGAAAAAATAACACGTATGGATATAAAAAAAAACTATAATAAGTCAACGCAAACCAAAAGTGAAGGTGAAAAACAAAGGTGTATCTAGATACCTACTTCCCAATCACCAAGCCCCCCCACCAAGGACTGATAAAAATATGATATAACCTAGTATCTTGATAATAGATAACAAACATGTATTTATATAAACATCAATGAAACTAACAACAGTAGGTACCTAGGTACAGAGTATATCGTTACAATGGCACAGTGGGAAGCTAAAGACAAAACATTTCTGATAACCGGGGGAGCATCTGGCCTGGGGGCTGAGTACGCGGAGACTTTCCTAAATGAAGGAGCAAAGGTAAGTACCTAATCCATTTTTAGCAGTTTTCAATTTAGGAAATCAATTAAATTATATTGATGCACGACTACCTCAATAAAATATTCAAGTCTTCTCTTCTTCGTGTAGATGGCACGATTCATGGCCTAGAAATTCGCCATCTATGGCATGGTCGTGACGGTGCCATAAATGGCGAAGATACGCTGCCTCTGACGCGTCGGAGGCAGCGTAGAAGTCAGTTTAATTAACTGGGCTTTGGACTTATGCCTATGTAGATAATTAAATGAGATGGTTTGTGTCTTGCGGTATCAGGAATTAGAAGTCTCTTGAAGAAAATTAAGTACTTACTTCGATGTGTAGTAGATAAAGCAAGAGACTAATAAAACGACTAAAATACTGAATTGTGTTATGTATCCAGCATGAAGTAACCAACCCTCACATTCCACTGTCCACTCCCTCTCTCAGAGTCCCCTCTTACACTGGCCCTTGGCCTGAGTCCCAGCAGCAGGACCACCGATGAGAAAACAGGAACATTAAGTCAATTAAAATTAAAACCCATTGCACAGAATTCCATCCGCAAGTCCGTTATCAGGATGAACAACATTTTTTTTGCAACGTAAGTGTGACAAATCGACGACGGCCATCGTCACCCTGACTTGGTATTAAATGACCTCCTATAATGATTATGAGCTGCTAATTCGTCTTTTGCTTGCACTTTTGATCGAGTTGTGATGATGAAGGTGAAAAGAGATTGTAGGTGAGGGTGACCTATTGATATTTTTTTGCAGAATGTAGCTATCCTAGACATTGCCGAGGAGCTTGGCAAGGCGACAGCCGAGCGTCTGAACAAAGCTCACGGCAATAAGGTGGTGTTCATCAAATGCGACGTGAGCAAGGAAGAAGACATAACCAGCGCGTTCGACTCCGTTCTCGCTCAGTTCAAGCAGATCGATGTCATCATCAACAATGCTGGCGTTATGGTCGACGCACCTCACATGTGGCGGACAGCTTCCGATATTAATTGGGTAGGTGTATCTATCAATTATTTTTACCTAATTTAAGGTACCCTAGTTTTCTCTCTCTTTGCCCTTTTCTCTTTCTTTCTTCGTTCTTCATCACGTCCACATATCCAACTCAATATTCTCATCACTAAATCTGAGAGGAATGATTTGGACCTAATAGTTTGTTAGTGCTACATTGCTTATTGTGGGTGCCAAGTGCCAAGTAAACTAAAACCCTTAACTTAAATTCCAGCAAGGATTAGTTTCCTTAACTTTAAAAGGCGTCAACCATATGAGGAAAGACGAAGGTGGTGTCGGTGGAACAATTTTCAACGTTGCTTCAACAGTAGCATTGACAAAGGCTCCAGCTCTTCCGATTTACAGTGGTTCTAAAATGGCTGTGCTGCACTTCAGTCAATGTTTAGCGGTGAGTAATTCAAATTAAAAGGAGACGTTGACTTTTTGTATAATCATTTGGATCTATTTGACAGGAACAAAAAGCGGCCAAGTTTGAGTCGGAACACGGTCACAGGAAGGGTGCCGTACCACCGTACAATATGTAACAGTACTTACATTTATTTAAATCTATTCTTTAGTAAAATAAATCTCGCCTGATATTTTTATTGAATTTTGACAGCGGAGCCACAGTTGGCACCCTTTGGGTACGGAACCGGAAAAAAGGACCTTCGAATCTTTTGTATAAGTACTAGGTCTAGCTATGGTCACTTAGTTGTAAATATGTACTTATTTTTTTTATTAATTCTTAAAATCTCACTCACTGATCTAGTAAAGTATGTAAAGTAAACTAAAACTTTACATAAACTTTACATAAAACTTTACGTAAACTAAAGAGCCAATAAAAAAACTACAACTTGCTGAGTTACCATCGATTATTTTTCCGAGATTGTGATTCAGCAATTCTTCTGCTATTATTATTCAAATTCTCTTTTCCAGATGCACCCATTCTACGACACCACGGGCATCAGAGTTTTGACTTTGTGTTTAGGACCAACTGATACTCCTTTGCTTCACAATTTGGAATTGAGGTCATATGATCCAAAAATGGGAAAGCTTATGGTCGACGTGGTTGTGGCTGATGGAGTCGTATTTCAAAAGTAAGTGTCCCAACCCATTATCATCTGCCTAGCCTTTTCCCAACTATGTTGGGGTCGGCTTCCAGTCTAACCGGATGCAGCTGAATACCAGTATTTTACATGGAGCGACTGCCTATCTGACCTCCACAACCCAGTAACTAGGTAATACGATACCCCTTGGTTAGACTGGTTGTCAGACTTTCGTGCTTCTGACGACTCGTAACGACTATCAAAGATCCACAAATGACAGCCGGGACCAACGGCTTAACGTGCTTTCCGAGGCACGGAGGAGTCTCGATTTATGAAAATGGTCACCCATCCACGGACCAACCCCGGCAAGCGTAGCTTAACTTGATGGATCGACCCAAGCGGCTGTTATTACTTAGCCACGAGCTCCTCCTAAGTGTCCCAACCCAACCTCGGTATTTACTACAAACAGAAGTCCTCACAGCGAAGTTCCTACAGTACAGGCCAAGGGCGGATCCAGGGTTTATTTCTGGGAGGGGCACATGGGGCAAACAGATAAAAAGTGTCTCCCATACATCGAGATATAAGTACTAACGTACTAGAGAAGACACCGTAAACACCTACTTTGTCTCGTTCAACTGCGGCGATCGCGCCGCAGTTTGTCGAAGAAAACGCGTAAGTGCCGTGATTTACATGGCGCTTAAGAACTTTTTGCCGAGAATAAATACACTTCCGCAGCAAATCTAGCACTGTGGTAAATTAGGTACGGTTTAGACGAATTGTTATTATTTTAGCGCTGCAGCGAACTAAAGATTCAATACGAAGAATAGGACAATTCAGTTATTTGACGTAGCTTCTCTAGTACGTAAGTACTTATATCTCCCATATCTTGTATTGCAATAGGCTGTTTTTGGGATTAATTTTCAATGCGCCGGGTTAAAGGCAAAACCGACTATCTGCCATTTTTTTCAGTTTTTCACTTTAATATACCATTCGAATCGGCATTTGATTCTTTATCTAATGGTAAAACCAACTAAACCGCAGGACTTACCGTTCCCGAGTTACTGAATGTAAAAACCGATTATATTCTTATTAGACTGAATTAAGAAACAAATAAATCGAGAAAGTGTATCTTTAGAGAATTAAAAACCAATAATTCGAAATAATTTGCCCGCAACATTTCAAAATAAAGTTGCAAAAAATACCAAACTTCTTTAGTGGGTTTTAATCCTACAATAATGTTAAGACCTTCCGTCTTAGTCACTAATGGTAAAAAATAATATATTTAATTAGCACCCTTTTGTTCTTGAACATTCAAACTAAATAATTATTATCTAAATATAGTCGATTTTGGCATTCGGTTTTTCGGTTTATTTTTAGCGAATTGCCTTGAAGCAAATCAATTAAATTATTATAGTCGGTACTTCCCCGCGCTCCTCCAGCTTTACGGGGATTTAGTCGAATCTTGCGCAGCGAACTGCGAGGTTTATAGTGCATTTTTCGACTTTTGCGTAAATCACAGATATGCCAAAACTTCGTCTGCAAAACTCTCTGCATTTCTGCTCAGTTATTACAGAAACAGTCGAGATGCGATGGGATTTTATTCTCAAGATTGTGATTGTGCGAGTGCGAGGATGACATGAGCCCCAAAACAAAACGCGAAAAATCAGAAGAAATCGGGCGTCCGCATCATATCAAATCTTTACATATGATGGAAAGCCAGTATGTGCGCCAAGATATTTAACGCCAATATCTAGACCGCAGTCTGTCAATTACAAAAATGTATGCATTGTATGGGGAGGAGTGTGAGAGGAGAGCGTTACATCCATGTCGGAGGCGACATATCAAAATGTATTTTGCACCCAATTCAACTTGGGGTTTTTTGTTCTCAAAAAAGACCAGTGTCTTTTGTGCACCAAATATCATCGTTTGGATAGCATAGAGAAAACCAAAATTGAAGAAGAGTATAAACAGCACATTCAAAGAAAAGATAAATGCAATAGCGAGAAACAAAGGGACAAGAAGAGAGCAGAAAAAGAAACCAACTTTTTTTTTTTTCATTTGCAGGCAATTTTGCAAATATTATTCATATATTCATATTTTGTAAATATTATTCAGGCAATTTTGCAAATATTATATAATAATATATATAGTGGAGATGTCGGTCTTTTGTATTATTGCAGGAAACCTTCACTATACAACCTGACGATTTATGAGCAAATGAGCTTTTCCAAATGAAGCATTTTGATATGCGTGGAAGGAAGGTCTGAGATTTGATCGATAATTTTATCCCCGATCATATCGACGGGGTTTCGTTAGGTTCAGACACATGGGGTGGACAAAACAGGAACCAATATGTGGCCGGTGTTGTTTTGGGCTGTTTGTGTTTGAACACAATTTTTTAGAATCGGTCCACTCACACATGGAGGTCGATTCTATGCACAGCACCATAGAATCGGCCCAAAAACACTCAAACATACTCAATTACAGAGTGGTTGAATATTTTTCTCTAAGCACGTCGAGCCAGTCCAAAAAGTTGTCACTGAACCACCACCACAAGCCACAAATGACTCATGTTTGCCACAGATACTGTACCCGTTATACAATTATAAAGAACCATTATGAATTTCAAAAACAAAGAAAGCCGATCTGTTGAAACTTCGTAAAAAAAAGAGTCATTCCTGACGAATATCATGGATGGTTCCAAAGTTTGAGAGCCAAAAAGTGGTTCTTATACCTGATGTTAAGGTTTCTAAAGAATCAGAGGACTCGGAGAATGACGCCGAGCGATTTTTTTTTAGAATTCATTTTAAAAGACTAATTATTGTTTGTTTAGATTACGAAACTTTTATGTTCATACTATATAAAAAACAATAAAATAAATGCTTCTTCTTGTTACCTGAACGTTTTATTTTCTGTGTGTATTCTTGTACTGGCTGAGATAACACAATTTCAATGATTTATTAAGCAATACAAATCAGCAACTTTTAATGTTAATACAATTTTGCATGCTACATTTAAAGACATCTATTATGAAATAGAAAGGCAAAACCAACTATTTTTTCGTATTTTTTAAAATTGTTTCAAAACCAACGCTTCGACAATCAGCCTTACAAGCAAAATATCAAAACAATACTTTAACTCACGTAAATGCGAAGTCTGTTAGAAACAGGACAATTAGTTTTCCAGATATGCTTGTATTTGTACTATAGAGGTAAAACCAACTAAAAGGGGGGATTATAATTTATTTTAATTTTTTTTTGTACAAATGAAGTTAATTTTTGTGTTTAGTATCTAACTTTCGGAAACTCGGATAATTATAGAACACGCTCTTACATTTGCGACTGACATAATTTTATTACTAAGGACTTAATTTTAATAGCGAACTTTCCAAATGCTCCTACGGAAAATTTTATATTGAATTTTTTTGACTAGATAATTGGTTTTGCCTTTAACCCGGCGAATGAAGCTATTATAGTCGGAAGCCTACTTCTTCAGCGTTCATCACTCAAGCTATCCATAGATAATATGGATTCAGGATTTCAGGCGGATGAGGTCCATACAGATGATTTTATTTTACTTAAACTATTTGGGGGGGGGGGGGGGGGCACGTGCCCCTTGGTACAGACCACACAGCGTATGAGGCTAAAGTCCTCGAGTGCGGTTACCACGTACTTAGTACGGAGTTCGTGGGTAGCCCTCAATAAGCAGCGCAGGACTTTTTGGCGGACCAGAGTCGTTGTAGCGGTGCTTAGAGGGAGGAGGCTTATTTGAATGGCATTGGACGATTTTCTGTTCAGTTTTTGAATATGATGAAGGGAAATCTTGCACCCACGAGTTTTTTTTATTTTTTTTTGAGCTTGGGACATCATCCTATGACTTCGGAAGGGCGTGTCAGACTTTTACTGACTAAAACCCACCCGTGTTCCTTCAGTTGCCTGTTGAACTTTGCCGCAAGGGCAATCGCACCAACAGCACCTGCGTGAAAAATATCATAAAACGATTATTTCCAATACCAAACCAAGTGGCTTTTAAAATACTAAGATTTATGGCGTAGCTACGAAACATCAGCTTTAAAGGAGTTTTTGTTTGTGTTAAATCAGTATATTTTGTCTATTTCAGGCCAGCTTCCGCTGTTGCAGCTGTGCTTCAGATGTTCAGAACTGGAGCACCTGGTTCAATTTGGTTGTCTGTTGACAATAAACCAGCTAGAAATATTACACCAGTCATTGATGGAGCTTTTAAAGATTTTGAGAATCTTTTGTTACCTTGAACAGTGTAAAATAAATAAGTAATTGATATCTCTGTGTTTTTACATTACTATGTACAGCTTATTTGAATTTATTACGTGTAGAGTAATAGAGCTAAGTCAGAGAAAATATGGCTTAGAAAAAATCAGTAGGTACCTAGGTATGATCATACCACAACAGTGCAGTCTTTTTTTGAGAGATGGTGATGGCACGGCATATTGATGAAGTTGTCAATCTGTTAGAAAATTGATTTCCCTAACCGTAGGTACACACGGCTACACATCAAGCTATCCAGTTAATGCTGATCTCGCATTGTATAGAATTTCCGTAAAATGTGAGGTCAGCTTATACTGGAAATGATATGTAGCCGTGTGTACATGATATAGATAGAGTAAATGATATACATCGTTTTCATTAGGTACTTTATTGGTTTACCTACGCGGCGCAAGCCAGTAAAGCTCCCGGTCGGCGTGATCTTTACTGGCATCATTATTTCTGAATTACCTACACCTAAACCTTACTCATGAATCACTGCATCCACTAGTGAAAACCTTTTGAAAATCCGTTCGGTAGTTTTTGAGTTTATCACGTTCGGATAGACAGACGCGGTGGGGGACTTTGTTTCATAATAAGTAGTGATAGCATTATTATGTAATTTTGCCAACTGATACCAAAAAGTGATACCGATACCGATACCTGATATATATAGTTTTGTTTCCACATAGATATCATAAGAAGATTAAAATATCAGTCATTAAAATTCACATTCCTTAGTTTTTTATCAGCAGCATTGCAAAAATAATGGCGTCGTGGGAGGCAAAAACAAAATATTTTTAATTACCGGAGCTGCTTCAGGTTTGGGCGCTGGGTATGCGGAAGCTCTCCTAAATTATGGAGCAAAGGTATATTTACACAATTATTAGCGTGTAAAGCCTTATTCAAGTACACGGCACGGTGCGATTTTTTTGCCTGTGGCCTACCTAAGGTTGAAGCAACAATAAAAGTTGCATGATTGCTGTCATTTGTTGCTTCAATTTTGTTGTAGTACCTATGCCACAGGCAAGAAACTTGCATCGTGTAAAAGGGGCTTTATCCTATATTTTAATCCTTCTATTCCTTTCCCATCCTATACATGTCTTTAGGGGTATGAGGAACAGGGTGTAAAGTTCCTCACCATAAAAAAGGGAGGATCCTCCGACAAGACGAGTGTTGTGTCTGGTGGGCAACTGCCCAACGATTGATGTTGGATTCTTGTATATATGTCCTTCGCGCGGTAAACTCTAATTGCGCGATTTAGGATTTATGTGACGTCAGGATTTTTGTGTGACGTCAGGTCTTTGATGCGTAGTTCGCATGTGGCGATGTAGATACCGCCACAAATCTTATTACAAAGAAAGTGTTTGTTGATTTGTTAAAATTAAACTGTCCACTTTTTTCTCATTATAGAACGTAGCTATCCTGGATATTGCCGAGGAGCTTGGCAAGGCGAGAGCCTTGCGTCTGAACAAAGTTCACGGCAGAAAGGCGGTGTTCATCAAATGCGACGTGAGCAAGGCAGAAGACATAACGAGCGCGTTCGACTCCGTGCTCGCTCAGTTCAAGCAGATCGATGTCATCGTTAACAACGCTGGCGTTATGGCCGACGCTCCTCACATGTGGAGGGCAGCTTCTGACGTTAACTGGGTACTTATTTCATGTTTTAAGTACATAGTTAAAATGTACAGAAATGTAGGTGCGTAAGTAAGTTTAAAGATAATACTGCTGCTGAAGCTATTTGCATTACCTAAGTATGATTGCGAGTGCCTACGTACGACTTTACCTACCTCGCAATACTGTAATACACTACAATTTTCATTGAAACGGATTGATTAAATGAATCTTTAAACTGTCAGGAAAATGTATAATTAGGTAGATTAAGACCCTAATTGCATCACAAAATTAACCTAATTGCGTAGGGGGCGAAATGCACATGCCAAGCATAATGCAAGACTATAAAATGGTCAAGTTAATTCACTTCTTTAATTTTCAGCAAGGTCTGGTTTCCTTTACACTAAAAGGCGTCCAGCACATGAGAAATGATGAAGGTGGAGCTGGTGGGACCATTATTAATATCTCTTCAGTAGCCGCTATAACTAAAGTCCCGTTTGTACCGATTTACAAAGGATCAAAAATGGCTGTTCTGCACTTCAGCCAATGTTTAGCGGTGAGTTAAGTTTGACGATAGGCTGCTACCATGCTCAGACTCCTGTTGCAGAGCCGGTAAGCTAATTACCTTCTACTCTGTTTTCCAGATGGATCCATTCTACGAAAACACTGGCATTAGGGTTTTGACAATATGTTTTGGAGCTACCGACACTCTCATAATGCATAATTTAGAAACGAGGGCCTAGGACCCAAATCTTGGGAAGACAATGGCTGCTGCCGTTGCGAAAAATTACGTTTGTCACAAAAGTAAGTTATTCTTGCTCCATTGACATTCGTTGTCAATAGGGTAATTTGAACTTAGAGAGTTGTATTGATGAGTTAATGGTCATCATAAATCTGTAAATACATATAATTATGTTACGGTCACAAATCATATTATTTTGATCAACAGATAATTTACTGCAAAAAACCTACTGGCGCCACCTTTAATAATAAATAGGTATTCGAACACAATTTTACTTTCAGGGTGGATTCTGCAGTTTCAGCTCTTGTTAAGATGTTCAAACATGGAGCTCCAGGATCAATTTGGATTTCGGTAAACAACAATGAAGTTCGAGACATAACTCCAGCTATTGATCGCGCTTTCAAAGATTTTGAGAATTTGTTCATTTAATCCGTATAAAAATATTGTTCTACCGATTTTTTTTCATTCCCCTATTTACTTACATACCTATTCGTTTATTTACCTACATTTTTTTAACAACCTCGTTTAATTAAGAACCATCCACCTTTCTTTCTTGTAACATAAACGTTTTGTAAGTATTGGTAAGCAGTGCCGCATTTGAGAGTCGTTTGAGACTGGAAGGATGGAGCGAAATCTGAACACCGGCGCACCTGGCCCCTAAAATACACAAACTGACGAACACATTTTCGAAGTTAGTTCGAAAGCCCCTCACCTCGGATTAGTTAGATTTTCTCTAGGTTTACGCAGAAAAACGTACGAATTATGACAATCCTGGATGCAAGAACGAGTGAAGCGAGCTCGAAAATTCGCATCTTCAAAAATACCTCAGCGGTAGACTAAGCCTGAGGCCTACGGCAGAACTAATCGGAGCTCCCTCGTCTTGGCATGCAGAAAAGTTGGAGAAGTAGCCTACTTGTCAAACTTTTGCATTCGCCTCCTTCAAGTAGGCGAATGCAAGATGCAACAGCGAATGAAGTGAAGTCGAAAATTTTAGCACCCGTCTTCGGAAAGGTTAGGTTTTCTTTTGACTGTTCATACAGAAATAGGAGCTATAACAACTTGTGCAGACACGCTGTACCGAATAATAACATTGAAAATTAATTTAAATTTTGAATAACTCGATCACCTAGAACCCAAACATCAAAAATCAATACATTGAAAAAGTGACGGATGTTGTCTATGAAAATCAATTAATGTGAAAATTACATTTTGGTTGGTAAGCTATAATCTGTGGAAGTATTGACGTTGACGTTTCTAAATGCTGTACAAAAATACGTGTTCCTAAATCGTGATCTTGTTTTCATGCAAATGTATTTGATTCTTGTAAAGACTCAAATCAATAATTAATTTTTACAAGACTACAATTGTGATGTCTACCATGAACGAGGATAGGAACGGGCTATCGGGACTAGTGGAGAAAATAATAAAGGAGTTGAATCAAGTTCTGGAAAACCGTGAACTGTAAATATTTACTTCAAATTGGCAAATATTCAAGATACATGATATGTATTCTGTAAAGAACTAGCGTGTTAATTCAACATGTTGTGTGTTTCAGGACTGAGTTTGACATTGTTCCTGTGGACTCTACTACAAACAAATCACCTGTTTTGTATGTTGCAACTTCGCTAGGACTGGAGTCTTGGTGTGTGAAGCATGTATACAACTACTGCTACTCCGAATTAATTCGTGACTTTTTGACTAATCCAAAGCGAAGACTCAGCAGATTATCAAATCTAAACTATAAGAGGATTTATAACCTTTTAAATGCTACAATTCTGATAAACCCTGATGTTACCTCATTATGGAACAAAAGAAGAGAAATGACGTCGCAGCAGTTTCACGACTGGTCCTCAGAGATGCATTTTACTAAATTAGTACTAACAAGGAAGCCAAAATGCAACGAGGCTTATGCATACAGGAGATGGATTTTAACAAGATTATTATTAGTTGGTAAGTGTTGTACTATTAAGTGGTATGAGAATGGATATTTTTACAATTAAAAAACAAACAAAAAAAAATCTGCTTTTTTATCAATAGATAATGATGATAATTTGGGTGTTTGGCTCAATAGGTTTGAATGGAATTTGGCACAGAGGTAGACCGGAATCTAGGATAACCAAAACTTCCAATAGAGAGTGGTTATCTACTCAACTGTTGATTGGCCTTTAGAAAGCCGATAACAATTAAAATTGTATGTGCCTCGTTAGTGACAGTTGGAGGTCTATGAGACTGATTTTGTTGCTCATGGCAAACTGTCATAAACAACTATGGGACGGACTGAAATATTTAGGTTTCAAATCCAAGCAACCATGCTCAAATCCAGACTCCTGCAAGCTGTTGAGAAATTATTTTATGACCTTAAATTTAATTATTGTTGGTTTCAGAGGATGATGACTTAAGCCCAGAGTTTTTAACTGATCTTATTGCTGAAGAGATTAGAGTCTGTGATATGGCTGCAGATAAGTGCATGAACAACTACCACTGTTGGGACCACCGCTCCTTTGTAATGGACCTCTGCTTGCGCAATAGAGTCCGCTTCAGCGGCATCCTAGTTCACATTAATGAATACAAATTCATTAAGGAATGGACAGCAAGTCATGTTTCTGACTACAGCTGCTTTCACTATCGCCAGGTTTGTATTAGCATACTTTTCACAATTGATGACAAGTGGCCAGTGTTTGAAAAAGAGTTGAAGGTAAACTTACGTGAGAATTTCCAAAAGGTATTAGCTGATCATATGACTACTGATCCAGTTGTGACGCCTAGCAAGATTTTGAATACAATCGATGATGATGATCTAATTGCTCTTGTGTTGGGCTATGCTCCAGGTAATTGCAAATGCTATGCAACTTGGAATGCAACTTTAATCAAACTTGAATTGCTCTTCTATGAATTGTTATCAAATGATGACTTGCTGAAATACTACAAAAATCATCAGACAATCTGGTATCACCGAAGATTTATTGTGAATCATATTCTAGACACTATGTATAAATATTTGGGTGTACAGAACAAATTCAATGATTTTGTTGAGAATAAAACCATGCCACCTTTAGAAATTGAACACAAAAAGCCTTGTGAAAAGTGTGCTAATGCAGACTTGACGGAGCATCACAGTAATGTTATAAAACAAAAAAATAACTGGTTCTGGAATTGTCCACTTTATAAAGTCTTAATTAGGCATGAGAAGGCATTGATAAAAGATAGACGGAGAGAAGAAACTAAATCTTCTCTTGCTTATGAAACTTACTTAAAGTTTTTTGAAGGACTTGAATTTTAATCCCTAATTAGCATGGTTGTACCAGATGTCGTATAACGGATGAGGATGCGGATGAGGATATCGAGATAATCGGGTTAAAGGATGTAGATAAGTACCAATATTGGAAAATTCCATATTGAGGTTGCGGATGCTGATGTTGTCTGTCAAAGGACAGGGAAATTGTGAATTCAGCCAATAGGAACGCGTAACTCACACTTCGGCAAGCCCATTTAGCTCGGCGCGAGTTTAAAAAAAGGCACAATTTGAGCGAACAACGTAGCGTCACATCTCCATAGAAATTATGTGGAAGCGGACGAGGGTGCGGAGCGTTTAAAATCAAAAGTTGAGGAAACGAAAGTTTGGCGGATATCAAAATTCATGCGGATGCGGATACGGATATCCGTTACGTCCCTGCTAATTAGTATATAATAAACTGTATCATACTCAGGCAGCTACCATTTGATAGCTGGGGTAATTACTTGTTTATTCTGAATGCCTCACTCATACCATGCAGGCTGATATCCAATTATATCATTACTATATCTTATATACAATAAAAACTCTAGTCAGGTGTTGCACTCTCATAATATAAGTTTTTTTTTAAATCGTAAGCTTTTATTTGATGATAGGAATCCTTTTTATTTCAACAAGTCTCTTTAAACAGTGCATAGTAATATATATTGCAAAATAGATGGCGCTATTGTAAGCCTGAACAGAAATTATGTTTGTATTTGTACAATAACATAAATGTATGTTTAAATTTACTGCATTTTTCGGGTATTAATCCAGTTTTAGTAGGTACTGTAGGAGAGTAGTAGCAAAAAAAAAATTAATATCCAATTATATTGCTATTTAGAAAAAATAGAGCGTTCAACGTCAATGTAGATCTCTGTATAGAATTGGAACTGTTTTCAACAGCTACCATATGCACTGTAGTAAAAAAATCTAGGTAAGTACTTTAAAAATTCTACATTACTTATCGTCTTTTTAATTATTGATGTGTATATCTTTCCTGTCGCTTTCCTGCAATCTGTGGGAGTGATTTCGTGAAAAGGGACGGAAGTGTGTAACAGGAAGCCGCGGAAGCGCCCGGTATTTGATTTGACCAATGAGCGCGCGCTTTGCTAGAGTTCGCCGACGGATGGTACCAACCCATTTTCCGAGAGGTCGGTACTGTCTGCCAAGGATGTCAGATGTTACACGTCATAAGAAGGCACGCAATATTTTTTTTGCTCAGTGCCCAAGAACAACACAAAAATATAATTATAAAACATACAGGTAGCAATATACATTTTATAGTTAGTACACATTATAATATAATCAATTTAAAGAGTGTTCTTCGATAGGACATGGACTGATGACCAATAAAATATATATTTATTTAGGTGTACAGACTGACGCCAATATTGATTATTCTGATTTAATTAAAATATTCATCGCCACCAATACATACCTATATAATATCTAGTCCTATTAATAAAAGCGATTGCCGCGCGAATACACGATCGTTCGAACTTTTTTTCGGTGAACCGCGTATTCGCGCGACGATCCCTTTTAAATAGAACACAAACGCCGCCTACAAGGCCATGGAAGAAAAATGTATGTAGCATGGAAGTTCAAGTTCCTCATTATAAAATAAGAGGAATACAATACAGGTTAAATGTTTTTAGGTAGGTACAGTATGAATGAAGTAGCTCTTCAATTAAATGAGGCCGTGTTTTGAAACTTCTGATGTCGATTTTAGAACGAAGGCAGATATTAAGATTCGTAATATTCAATGAATGTCTAAGTTCCTACTGTATACTCATTACAACCTTGTTATTTTACGTAGAGGTACCTAGAAATTGGCAGAATTGGCGAGATACAGAAAACTTTGTATAGAATAGAAGTATAGGACCTAGGACCCGATAGGGCCGATGCCTGCCAAGGTTGCGGGAAAGTCCGAAAGGGATACCGGAACCTTGGCAATAGGCAACTGAAGGAACACGGGTGGGTTTTAATCAGTAAAAGTCTGACACGCCGTTCCGCTCCACCCAGAGCGGGAGAAATCATAGGAAGATATGCCAACTTAAAAAAAAAAAAAAGTACCTCCTTCATTACACAGGGTGACTCCCAAAATAATCGACAAAATTTAAGGATGTTTTTTTATATGTATACATATTTTATGATATGTACACTATCCGGCCTTCTCATTTTTATGCCAATGAAGCGAGAACGTAATAATATACACTACATCTTTTTAGTTATAAGACATTAATTTATGAATAAGGGGATTATTGATAATTGCCAATATAAATGGATTACATTTTTAAGTTTTACGATGTCTGTACCAAATGTTTACCCTAAGTATCAAATATAATGTGTGTGATTTTCTTTATGTAGTAATAGATTTCGATTCAGATAAAAGACACTTCTTACATTTCAATAAAATTTATTAATTTAAATGTTGTTATTTATTTAAATATCCAATATGTACGAAAGTTAACACAAGTAGGTATGTTTATGACAAGACAAGCCGGTCAAATGTCACCGTGAAAATTTGGTGAACTCAGCTGCCAGTAGTGTTAATCCCTAGCATCAGGTGAAATCACGGCTCACGTAACTATGTTTTTTTTTTACGGTGAGAATTTTTACAGAATAGTAATTCGGATATTTAAGAAAGGATAGTCGAAGTAGGTACCGTCATGAACTAAATCAAGCGAGGGTAGGTGAAAAACCGTCGCTTCACGAAGATGTTCCGCCATCGTCAGTCTACCCGCGGCCACGGCTGCTACAGTTCGGTGGTGACATATTTACGATGCTGATAGGTGCTCATATACACAAGCGGCCCGTCGCCAACGGCAGAGGTAACTGCAGGCGTCGACACACGTCGGAGGCAGCCGCCGACGCGTTGACGGCAGAGGCAACCGCAGACGTCGACAACTGCCGTTGGCAACGTGTCACTCGTATAATATATATGAGCACTTAGATTAGTTGCAATGTGTTGTTTCATTATAAAGAATACAGAATCGCTCGACTTGAGGCGCTGCCAATCCGGTGCCGAGCTGATAGGTCTGTCACGACATTTCGGGTAAGTAGCCAATAAATTCTTATAAGTCTTAAGGGAGGTCGACCTGTTAATTAGTTGATGTTAATATCATCCCCTTTACCTACATATTCCTTCTTTGCATCATCACAACTTGTAGTTACCTATGAGACTATACATATATAGCTCATGCCCCGTGGTCAAAATTATCAGGGCCTTGCCACGGCATGATCACGCCCTGATAATTTTCACTGCATTTTCATATCACAGCCATTTAAGTTCGTGTAAGGGGTAACTGCCCGGAGTACCTAATATCTATGCCGAATATAGTTATTCAAACATAACATCACGCCTGTAATCCCCGAAAGGTTAGGCAGAATTGTACCTATAGTACACCGAAATTTCGCGAGTTGTAATAATATAGTTATACATATGTAACTGTATAATCATCGCATTTAAGGCGCCGACTACACGGGCGACAATATCGCGGCGGTAGTCACGCCGTGGCATCATACAATAGAACCTGTATGGGGCAATCTCCACACGGCGATTATCATCGCGGCGAGATTTTGATGGCACGGCGGCTAGAATAATTAAGTATCGTGCAGATGGCGCCTTAATTTACCCACAAAAATAAAGCCAACCATCAACTGCTACGTAGAATATGCATTGGGAGGTTTAACACGTTAGCTGCTTGGTTCATTCGTTTGCCAGGCATGCATGCATTCCTTATTAGCTTGGACAATCCCGCCTACATTTTGATACAAAGCGAAGTTTAGCCAACCCGCACTGCATGCCCGTGTGGTGGATTACGGCCCACTCCCTCTCAAAGAGAGGAGGCTTGTGCCTGTGTGACACACAGGCCATTCCCATACATGTAACCGAAGGATGTAACAAAAACTCATTGCACATAAGCTTGCAGCATTTTTTTTTTTCATCTTTCGGTTTTAAGTGTGGGTATTATTGCCACCACTAATTGTTTTTTGTGCACAGAAATCACCTTCCTTCGAAACTTCGATATAGTCTCTGAGTAAAATGGCTGTGTGACACACGTACGGACGGACAGGACGAAATTATAAGGGTTCTGTTTTTGCCATTTGGCAATGGAACCTTAAAAAGAGACAGACCGAAAGATCGTCTGAAATATTCGAGCCAAGAATGGTAGAATAAAGTCGCATTGCTTTCACTTAAAATCTAGGTAAACAGAAGAACGTGGCAAATGTTCACAAATGATCATCAGACGAAATCTGTTTTACGGTTGGCTGAGTTTTTGTCCCCGTTGCACAGTTTTTGTAGCAGTGCTACGCTTCGTAGCGTTTCGTAGCCAACTTCTTGTAGCCCGTAGCACCGTAGCTTTGTAGATCTCTCTTTATGAAGACGTAACTAGTTTTGGAATTCGCTTTTGCGTCTGTTAGTAGCTTAGTGTTTATTAGATTTCGGCAATTGATAAAATTATTTTTTTCAGAGTATGTAACAATTTGTTCTTTTTTTAATGAAATTCGTTCTTTCTCGTCAGAGAAGACAGCACAAGACTTATAATGTATAATGAAAGAGAACTGAGGAAGGATTTTTTTAAATTCATCCCATAAAGATGAAAGTTTGTATGGAAGTTAGTAGTTTTTGCCAATGGGGAATTCCATTGATCAATATAATACAAGCACGTTTTTTTGGTTTTAATAACTTGGGTAAATTTTCTTTACCTAAGTTGAAAGTTATTAAAACCACAGCTTCTTTAGTTATTATTTATTTACTTAGGTACTCGTCAGTACCATTTCATAATTTGCAACATTGAGTTTAACATTATGCAGAAATATCGGCCGAAAAATCCGCAATCACTTCAACGCAAGTGTGCCATTTTCAATTTTTATCTCCCCTATAAACAATACTCGTACTCGTGCCCCCTTGCCGTAAAACTCACACATTGAACTTCACGCCATAGTACTGGGGTACTAGTACAAATAACAGGTGCATACGCATTACGCATCGCCCGATGTGGGTCAGGAAGGCTCGCACGCGGGGAACCGCCACCTTTATAACTCACCCTGTATAAAAAACAGACTCAAAACTGTAACTATCCATTGCAATTTCAACTTTAGGTAGGGAGAATAGAGTTGGGTTTTGGTTGATACAGGATTGGTGTTCGGACGTTTCGCAGTCGCATACCATGTGACGTCACAGCACTGTCGCGTTGTTCGCGGGCTCGTTCCGATCGATATTCGGATTCGGTCGTTCCCGCGAAAGGTCGGAAAGGGCCGAGTGACGCGCCACCACGTGCAGGTTACGCAATGATGGGCACAACTCATTGACAAAGATTATTTGTGCCAACGCTTTGCCGCACAAACATGAACGGACAACAACCGGACAGTTATGAGAACAAAGAAAAATATTTACAATTAAAAAAAAATCTTCGATATTTTTAATTGATTGCCGGTTGATTGATAAAGCACTTTTAACAGGCACTACCTATAACACTTTTATTAAAAGCGAAAGATTGAACAGCAATTAAAAAAAAGAACAAAACCTTTGTATAAACCTGAATCCATTTACGAAACAAAAAACCATATTGCGTGTTATGATGAATTTCTGCGACTCCCATTGATTTATGTATCTGTTGAATGCATTCCCAAGAGATTTTCATCGAAATTGAATTCAATTCTTCTGATGCTGCGAGAATTTTATGCTGCTGCAATTTCAACCGGAATTGTATGTACTGAAACAGAATATTTTTGAGTTGTCGAAACTTTACTATTTATGTCTACACGTAATAAATATAACGTTTTATACAATACATGCAGTTTATAACCGACTGTGACAGAGCGAGAGGTTGCATGCTTGTTACATGCTTTTTGGCTATCGCGTTTAGAATTTATTTGGCCGACGTAATATTTAGAAAAACTTGCAGTTGGTTATGATGAAAGAAAAGGCGAATCCATAAATTCATTATAGTCATAGGTACATCTTTATTTGTGTTAGTAAGTCTTTCTTCAGTCGGATAGAAAACACCGAACATAAATAGTTTTAAAACATAATTTATTTTTGATGGGTAAAAGTGTTCGTGCAAAACTCCTTACAGATTTAAAATCATTTATCATTTAGAGAGCTTTAACGGTTGACGATAGTAGTACAACAGACGTAGATAAATATTTAGTAACCGCTATTCCACTTAAGAGAAACTCTGCGTCCAGCGCTCGGTGTGAATCAATTGATGATAGTAGTTTAAATACGGCGCGCGACAGAGCCCTGCTAAATATCTTGCCGACTGGCCAACATAATTTTTTCTCTTATACAAATATACATAATTATAGTAGTTTCTACCCGCGACTTTGTGCGTGTGAAATTCCTTGTTCCCCCCACCCACCGCGTTGCGACGCACCGCCTCGCCCGCGCTATATCACTTCCTTTTCGCTTAGCGTTCATTCTTATTTATTTTTCTTTTTGCTCGGTTCCTAAGGATCCTAGCGTGATGTTAAGCTTTTAGCCTTCCTCAAGAATTGGGCTATCAAATGCAAAATAATTTTTCGAATCCGACTGGTAGTTCTAGAGATTAGCGCGTTCAAACAAACAAACAAAAAAAAACATGCGGGGCAGTCTTTGGGAACTGCCGATAGAAGTGAAAACTAAGTAGATAGATAGATAGATAGATAAAACGTTTATTTGGTGCACACAAAAGACAGCACAACATACAAAAACACGGTTAAATTATAACTAATTATGTACATTAATAAACAGCAGCAAAAAATTGAAACATTAAAAGAAAAAAAAGACAGTGATGACAATATTGTCTATGACACACTTTAAAAAAAAAACGAAACATACAAAGTGCGGTGTTCGTCTCAACGTTGCACCAAATGGAAGTCCAACTCAGCATGTGTCAGGCAAATATACCTGACGCTGATATTCTGCTGGATCCCTGCAGTGACATACGGACGTCGAGCAGATCTATGAAACTAATAATTATGTGAAAGTGGAATAATAAGTAACTTGTGAATACACAGTATACATATAGCTCATGCTACGAGTGACACTCGTTCTTATGCACTATACACTCGTCGAGTGTAGGAGTATGTAAGGATCGTTGTAGGTGGCGTTCTGTGGGTTCTGCTTACCCCAATGGTAAGACAGCGTGAGTTTATGTATATGTATGAATGGAGAATTGGAAGAAATGACAGTTAAGTCCAAAATTCCCAATAAGACCAATAAGACCTGTCTATAAGACTGTCAAACTTTTATTGGTTGAACTAATTTGAAAGTACGTTTTGTCATTTAAAAAAAAAAAGTATGATTTAATGTGCGTTTTGTTTGTGCACAATAAGCACTTTTTCTTTCTTTCTTTTTCTTTAAAATACTCAAAGGTCGTAAAATTAACTTGCTTATAAAGTTAAACCCCGCGCAAATTACTTTAATTGAGGAGCAGGTAGTGGGGAACTTAACAAGCCAACCTGCATAAGTAATGAACTACTTCACTCATTGCACGGAGGTTTATAAACGTAGGTTCAATTTTACCTAGTTGAAATAAGTAATGAATAAATTGTGGACTATTTTTGAATGAAGCTTTTACTTAGTAGAATAGAAATATATTTATTTGCATTTAAACATGGTCTTAATAATAGGGTCATGATCTTCATGGACTGGAATACAAATATTTTTAAGAAACCAGGGGGCCTAGACAAAATGCATTTTCTGTAAGCGTTAACGCCAACGGAAAGATCAAATTGTATGGAGTTGACAGCAGCAGTCACGTGACATCTCTAAAGATAATGTCAACTCCATAAAATTTGATCTTTCCGTTGGCGTTAACGCTTACAGAAAAGGGAAATTGTCTATAGCCTCTGGTTCCTTAGTATTATGCAACAACAGAAAAAAATCTTTTTGGTCGTGCATATTACGCTCTGCCAGTAAAAACAATTCAGTCGATGCACTGCTTTTTTCTCATCTTATTATTTTACCATAACTGTCTTATTATAGTGACTCATTCGAGACGAGACGAGACATTTTGTCGATGCAGACAACGTCATACGCATATGAGTTTATATGTAGACTGGGATTTATGGTCAGTGGGTCGTCTTAGGGGTATAACTCAAAGTAGCTGTGCCCCGCGGTTTCATCCGGGTAAGTTTCGATCCCGTGGGAATATCGAGATAAAAAGTATCCTATGTCTTATTCCAGGTCATGGTCTACCCCTGTGCCAAATTTCATCCAAATCCGTCCAGTCATTTTAGCGTGAAAGCGTAACAAACAAATAAAAAAACTCATTTATAATATTAACATTGCTTGCTTCCGCCCGCGGCTTCGCCCGCGTGGTATGTCGATAAAAAGTACCCTATGTTTTTTCTCAGGCTCTAGACTCTAGACTATCTATGTACCAAATTGAATTTAAATCGGTTCAGTAGTTTTGGCTTGAAAGCGCGACAGACAGACAGACAGAGTTACTTTCGCATTTATGATTATTAGTAAGGATGGTAAGGATAATATAGTTAGGATAATAAGCTGCATTTAAGCAAACTTTATTTTACTAAAAGATAAAAAAAGTTGTATGGTTTTCTTGAAACAAATCAACATAATTTGTGTTCCTCATTTTTCTCGGAAAAAATTTCGAGTACAATCATGGGTGTCATAAAATTCTAATAAGGGATTACATCAGCAATCTATCCATCAAGCGATTTTTCTGTAACATATTCATTAGAGTAGACTCGCGACAATCTAAGAAGTCCCATTTGACAGCTATAAAAATCCTTTGTGTAGCGATGAGAAAGAATATTAGTTTCTAAAATACTGATTCTCGAGACATATCGATTAAACATACTTAGAGAGTGTGTAATCGACGACTTATCTACATTGCTTAAAACTGATTCTCAAGGCATATCGTTTAATTACAAGTACGAGAACGAAAAGTCAAAACGGACTTCTTAGATTGTCGCGAGTGTAGTTAAAGTTCGGAGTGTAGGCTTAAGGGCTTTTGTGAAGAAGAATGAGAAGAAAACGATCAAAAGAACCTCTCTTCTGTTGTAAAATAAATAAAGCAATAAGAAATATCGTAGTGTAGACTCATAAAAGCATAATATACAAAGATAGTGGCATTCGGAAGTGGTAGAGCATGCATGCCTGCGGCGTCCCGACGTGCAATGAATTTATAACCCATTAGTTGCAGTCGACTACGTGATTAAATTCCTATTTCGCTGTATAATACAATTTTGTACTCGACTATACCTGTAAGTAGTTATAGTGAGGCACAAATTAAAAATACTATAATCATTTATACACTTTAGATAAGATTGTATAATAATATACTAAAACCCAAAATACAATTCAGTACTAATAAGAAAAGCTCTAGAAGAATCCTTTTATTCGAAAAAAATTGATTGGTTACGTAAAGCGAAGTCTACGCCGCGAGCTAAGAATAGCTTCGTAGCAAAGTACTACGCAACGCGTAGCGCGCTACGAACTTGTAGCAGCTCGTAGCTGATAAGTTTCAAGGTGTAAATAAGAACGTAAGTAGTAAGTTTACCTTGTAGCTATTATTATCCCTTATATGCTACGAGTCTACGAGGTCTTGGCTACAAACGGACCTTGCGTAGGCGAGTGGACTTTCCGAAGGCTCTTACAAGGCGGCTACGAGATTTTATCAAAAGGATGTGTACAGAATCTTTGTGTCATAAAATCAAACTGCGGTCTCCAAAATGACCTGCGAAGTGTACTTGATCATGATAATATTACCCCGAGAGCGTTTGTTGAAAGAGTTTATGGGATGGGTGATGTTTTCATAGAAACGATCTGTTATGATAATACTTTGAAAACGAGTTTATCGTTTAAAACGAACCTACACATTTCCCGCCTCTACACAATCGCTTAATTCACTCAACCGTTCCGCAGTCGATTAAAATAAATGGTTTGTACCACTTGACGTGGAACTAGATATTGCATTGTGAAAAATATTTCCATTTCCATTTGTGTGTTGTTTTCATCGTGATTGGAACAAGCCCGAGTCAAAATATCTGGGGAAGACGCACTGAGACAGACAGTTTGAGATCGAGATAAAACTTGATTCCCTTTTTCTAAGGAAAAAGAAAAATGGTTCGCGTGCGCTCGTGCTCCGTACGCTACGATGATTTATATTTACTACATCACCAGCAACAGCATTGAAAGCTAAATTTAGAATTGCAGCTTTTCCTTTGTGAGAAATTACGCTTTCGAATAGACGTAGCACGTTGTAAAAACTGAGCTCAGAATTCTTGTAAAAATAATTAACGACTCATGAAACTCGCTGCAAACTTGTGCAGCTCTCAACCACTCGCATATTAAAAAGCGTGAAGACTGAAGACAGCTCGGATACTAATAATCGTTGGTTCGTCGCCAGCACCTGCGGCCCAAGGAAGGAGTTCGTTAGCGGTCATTAAAACTGCATCTGTAAGGACTAGGGCAGTGCAATAATTGCATCAAGTTTAACCGGGCTCGATCGATGTGAGGGTATTTACCTCGCCGGGCGAAAATAATCCGGGTACCGGTGATGTCAGAAGGTTCGGGGTGCGCATGCGTGAGGACGCTAGTAGGTACTAGTGGGTACAGTGGGTAGCCGGGCGTCAGTCGGTCGCCGGCCGCGCGTTGAGCCGGGCGCGCGTGTGCTACTAATGGCGCCCCGTGGCGGCCGGTGAGGCGCCGGCCCCGCCGACCGCCTCGGGTCGACGGGCCAGCCTGGCCAGACGGGCGCTCGTCCCATCATGTCCTTGCTCAGCGTCACAGGTATATAGTGCTGTGTTCCCCCCCTGATGGTGTTAACCCGCTTTGTGTTAAGATATACGAGAGTTACGCAGCAATTTGTGGTCGTTATGGACGCGTACTGAATGTGTTCAGGTACTTATGGTGGTCAGGGCTAAGGACTCCACTGTGGCAACGTAATACGATAAACTATTAGCCACGTTACATTGATTATTGAAGAGAAAAACAAGTTTCTTTCTTAGGAACCATCTATGTAGACACTACATATAGCTCAGTGTTGGTAGCTATGACCGCAGGCTTAATGTATTTCCGAGAACTTTTTGTTTAACTGATATCAGATAAATAAAGTTTGATTACCAGTTTCGATATATTGGTTTGTTTTGCGTGGGTTTCGATCGCATATCGCGTGTATCAACCGTGTGCTATTGGTTATAAAGGTCATAGTCACGGCACGCGTGGCTTCATGTTGCACTTTAGCATTATTATATTATTTTATTAATGTTCGTGACATTTTCTATAACAATAAATCGTTGAAAATACGGCAGTATACCTTATTTAGAAGTGGTTTTTTTACCGAGCCGAAATGTCGGTCTACATTGCGCGGTATTAAAGTGTTTTGTTTATGCTCTTCCGTTTTCAGCAGTCGGTGTATGCCGCCGTATTTTCTAGAATCGCCAAGTTGAACGTATTCAGACGTCTTCGCTGTATGTATTGAAGAAAGGCCGCATTATCTGAAGTGAGGTAGTTAATTCAATAGTGCTAGAGCGGGCGCATCGACGAGCCACGCAGGGTGGCTAAGTATCACTATAGTATATACAATGTTCTGCCCCATTTAATGCGGATGTAGGTCGTGACCATATAACAAGATGCCTTTCTGTAACTGAAACAATTAACTGCCTACTTATTATGTGCTGTATTTCATTGTTTCGGTTGTAGTTTTCAGCGTAAATTACTTCGTAATGCGGATTCTTCTACTGAACTTTTAAGTAAGATTTTCTTTAATCTATTCAGGAGTTATACTGAATATCAGTATACATAAAGGAGTCGTTCTAATCTCTTTTCCTGGTACATTTAATGCAATCACGAATCTCGCTATAAAATAAGTGGGATTCCGTCGTAATGAATGTCGACGAAGCAGACGATGGCAGGAGGCTGTCCAATCCCGTTATTTATTGAGCTAGATTATTTACTTTTTGAATTTGTTAAGGGTGGAATTTCGAATGGTTACCTACTTTGTTTTATAGGAGTCGTGAATATTTTGGAAGAATAAAGAATCATAATGGTTTACATTAAAATTAATTATTCTTGTTACACATGATAAGTTAGTCAAGATTGTAAGATAAAGATTGCAAGTGTTTTGTGTAAAAACTCACATAAAAAATGTGTAGAATAAAAAAAAAAACATTAAAGAAAGAAAAAATCATAAGTATCATAATTTATACTGACTGATTTTTTATTCTGTCAGTTTTTTCAGGATAATATCCTTTTTCTGTCCACAATTTAGCGGCATTTTGTTTTTTTATTCGCACGTCAGTCCATAATGAATCTCTCAAAGTTGTCAAAACGTTGATTAATTCATTCAAGTGCGTGTACACGGTATAACTAATATTTTCACGCCCACACGTTTGACGGTGAAAAATTCCCGCCGTTAGTTACCTACGGTTTGAGTTTATAGGTACCTACTTATTTTTAACCGAATTCTAAAAGGAGGAGGAGGAGGAGGAGGTTCTCAATTCGTCTGTATGTTTTTTTGTGTGTGTTTGTTAAGCGATTACTCCGCCAATTATGAATTGATTATAATGATTCTTTTTTTGTTTGGTAGGTCATGCTTCATAGATTATTATGACATATGATTATCATTCAAGATTACGTATTTTTCCCACTTAGTCTATATAGACGATGTTTTATGTTACTCCGTCACTGTTATTTTGTTGTTTTTGTCAAAAAAAAACAACCAACTTCCAAAAAATTTGGAAAAAACTTTTCATTTCACAAGTTTTTACGTAGTTGGATTTTGCAAGATAATTTTGGACAACTTCCTCTTTGTCTATCAAGTTGAAACTTTGTTTACTATGTAAGTAAAATTGTAAATACAATGTGATGTCATAGTAATAACATTACATTATATTTACAATTTTACTTACGCTATATTACCTCAATGAAGATCATATCAATCGTGTTAAATTACAATAACGTTGGCGTTCTGACCTATACCTATTACTTGTCTTTACGAGGAAAATGAATGATATTCTTTGTTTAAATAAGAACAGTATTTGCTTGTTACAAGTAAATATGTATCTGAGACGAAAGGGAAATATAGAGACATTCTCAGGTAAACCCAAACTTAAGTCAATACCTCCCGTCCATAAATTACTGAATGATATCGCAAACACTGTCGAATTGAACAAAAAACTTATTTAAAATTGTAATACGAAAACCCACCGGAGGCTTTGCACGCGTAAAATTAATTAAATTACGTCGAAACTTTTCTCTGTGGCGGTAAAACTGTACCAAAGTCCGTTCAGTAGTTTTCGAGATTAGCTCGCACGTATAGTCAGTCGCTGATCGAAAACTTTGTTTTATAACTGTGCGGTGTATAAAATTGAGGAGTAAATCTTACAAGAACTTTACTTTGTTAGTCGAAAATATGTTCGAACTTCTCTGAAAAAATGGACTTCATTTAGGGCTTAAATATTGTGATAATCAGCTTTAATTAAATAAACAGCCATATTTATACCATGCAAGTATCTTATATCTATTGTAGATGACTCGTATCGTCATAACAGTATTCTATACGATGCCGACAATCCTGCCAATATCAGGTGTGTTATGAGTAAAAGTGCGAAGGAGGGAAACAAATACAAAATGTTCAATACTACTACTTGAATTTAAATAATATTATTAGTGATATTAATAATTAAGCATATAAAGTTCAATCCATAACTAGTAAGCCTTCTCATGCTGATCCATGTACCTAACTGGAGAAACCTCAACCCCTGTCATACAGGATGTCCTAGTTCAGGGGTCGCGACCTCATTGATGTAACGGGAAATATATTAGGTACTATTAACCCTGAATTATTGCTACTTAACGTTTCTGTCATCAAATGGAAGACTAACAGACGAAATATTAAACCTAATTTCACTACTTTATTTCTCAGTAGCAGCCCGGAGTCTGGATTTGTGCCCGTTTGATGGCAATAGGCGCGCCCCTGTTACATGGGACTTAAACTTATCTGGTGAAATGTGGGTGTACTATAGGTATTCCTCTGCTTCACTCTTGGGGGAATACAGGCGTAATGTTAAATTATGTTATTTTATTTTTACTAAATATTTATTTTCAACACACTCAAAAACTGGTTCATATTGTACCGCCAATCCCGCCTGCAGGATACTTGAGTGCAATAACAAACTTTGTACACTGGTATCAAAACATACTATTATTTTATGGACAACCCTAGCAGATACTATCAATAAACCCCGGTAAGCCGAAGATTGAATCAATCAAGTTTCAGTTCGACCAGTTTGCAGCATCAATCTCGAATACAAACATGTAAACGGCCGAAAATTGGCGCTATTGGTCTCTAAACTGCTTACTGGGAACTGCAACAGGTTTCCATGGAATTCCCACGGAACTTCCACGAATTTCAGCATTACCACAGATTAAATAAGTAGCAGTATTATATCTGGGCTTGAAATAATTACCTCCAGCCACTCGGTATAAAGCCTTCCGCGTCCGTGCGTAACTGCCGCGCACTCGATACTGTTGCGTACTGATATACATTGAGATTTCGAAGCACGTCGTTTCGGCCGTTTTCTATGAAGATAGAATACTGTACTAATTTGTACTGTGGCATCACTGACACTCATGATGGGAGAGAAACAGCGTTGAAAATGATTGAAAGCAAAAGTAATTAGTTGTTGTCAGTTTATTGAATATTGGGATTCATTCAGTTTATTCGGTGCCGAGTTGTTCGAGAATTTAATCGAGTAAATGGAATACGCGTAGTAAATGCAGGAGTAGAGAGCGCTTCGTTACGATACTACGTTTTGTTACAACTTTGTTTGACATAAATTCGGTATTTTTTAGTCGATGTTTCGATTTGCAATTTCTGAGTTAATTGTACTCCATGGTTTTACGTTGTAATAGAATTGGCAATAGAAAATTATGAGTCTATGCTTTAACCCATCGGTGTGGGGTCGGCTTCCAGTCTAACCGTGTTCAGTGGAATACCAGTATTCTACTTGGAGCGACTGCCTATCTGACCTTCACAACCCAGTTACTGGGTAACACGAAAAATTACCCTTGGCCAGACTAGTTGTCAAACTTTCGAGCTTCTGACGATCCGTAATGGCTGTCGAAGATCTACGAATGTCAGTCGGGACCCACGGCTTAACGTGTTTCCGAATCACGGTCGGGTATCAGTATGTAATGGCTGGCCACCCATCCATGGATATAGATTTTGGCAAGCATTGCTTACCCATGAATATCGACCAGTGTGGCTGTTATTATTTAGCCACGAGCCCCTCCGAGCATATCCTAACTTAATATTATAAATGCGAAAGTGAGTTTGTTTGTTATGATTTCACGCTAAAATGGTTGAACAGATTTGGATGAAACTTGACACATAGGTAGATCATGACCTGGATTAGAACCTTTGATACTTTTGATCCCGATATTCCCACTGGATCGAGACTAATGCGGGTGAAACCGCGGGGCGCAGCTAGTAAGAAATATGCCTTATTAATACACTGAGCGTTGTCGACTACTACTATCTACGAATACATTGTGTTATTTCGCGTGCCCAGCAAACGTTTCGCATTGATATTCACGATTTATAGATACCGTTGATATTATGTAATGGTTTGGTAAGTAGCATTGCTTATTTTCTATATTATTTGGAGAGATAGTTTTCCTGTGTCTCAGTTTTTATAGAAGACGTTTGTAGTAGATCTAACCATTGGCTATGAGTGAGAAGGTTTAACATAACATTACATCACGCCTGTAATTCCGTAGGGTTAGGCAGAGGTGCACTCATATTACACCTACATTTCGCCAGTTATGTTCAAGTCCTATGTAACAGGGGGCGAGCCTATTGCCATCAACCGGGAATAAATCCAGACTCCGGGCTGCTACTGAGAGGGTAAGAGGCTAGCAGGGTTGGTTTTTTATTCCAGACATAAATGTGATAGGTCGTGAGGATGTTTGATACTAAATCATGCATCAATGGTTCAAAGGATTTGTCACGCAGATAGAATTATAGCCAATGTCCTGAATTAGCGCATAGGTTATGAATGAAGGATGAAGGTTTCCTTAGGATGTGAGGGAACTGGGGGCAACCGTAGTAGTGAGAAAGAAGTAGTATTTTGGGCATGTTTCAGTTTGCTCATGTTGTTAAATAACTGGTAGCATCGTATCACAATCATAGTTTGAGAAAATTTATTGAGTTGGCATTTATGACAACCTTTCACTAATTGTTTAATATTACTGTAAGTACCTTTTATTGCAAAGTTCTGTTTTATTTTATCAAAATATTATTAACTTAATCAAAAGTTTCGACTTTCATTTTTTTTTTATTAGCCCAGTCACTCAAAGCAACATGATTTTAGTTTCCAATATATTTGAGTTCTGTACTTAAAAAAAATAGTTTCAATTTATTGCTCTGATATCAATCCAAACAATTGATTGGAAAATATATTACTAACGTTTGTATTTCATTTCCTATTTGCATGTTAGCGTGTTTTTATGCATGTTTCATTTGGTTTCCATGTTTTATTTTACAAATAGTGACCATGTAGTATTTTGCTTCGAAGTTTGACTATTAGTGATATGTGTAGGACAGACGAGTGAGGTGTTCATTTAAATAATTACTGGAAGAAAACAATGTTTTAATTGAACAATGGCTGTTCACAAACTGATCGTCATGTTTAAGTTTTTTTTTTTAATCTATTAAAAAAAATGACATACTAACAAGATTATTTCCTTGAACCTTCCTTCTTTCTGATGTACATATCTACTACTTTCACGATTTTTAAACACAAATTACCTTTTTGACATTTAAGGAACGTACTCACTCACGAACTTGTATTGCAAACATTCGTTGCACAACTGACATTCATTCTCGAACGAAAGCTCGCGCAGCGAATGTTTGCTAAAAAAATTCGTGAACTGAATGCTCGCGGTGCATAACGTCTCTTACATAAACATTTTGCCTGCTTTATAATATAATAATTATGAAACGTCCATGTATCTCCTCGCTTAGTTTTCGGCCACAAATGTGGCCAACCCGTTCCTTCCCACGGGTATCGGTTAAGGCGACTAAGGGATTATTCCTAGGAAATGGACAGTGGTATATAGCTATTAGCCGTATATACCTGTGTATGTACGTAAATAATATCTAGTGTGCCTGCCAAGATCGAAGGTTGAAGTTTAGGTGAAACAGCATTCGAGAATTTTAAGACTGTTTTAAAATAATGGCTCACATAGATAAAAGTTTATTCTTGAATTCTTTTAAACAAGTTTTCAGCTCAGATGAGAATATTACAGTGTAAGTAGTTTGAAATAGTGTACAAATGACTTAAAATAATGTTCTAACCAGACATTAAAAATACTATACAATAAAAAAAAAGAAATGGACAACAGTAAGCAACTCTTTGCACAACGTTTTCTGCAGTTTGTCTACGTCATTGAAAAAATACTTAACCATGAGGTTCTTTCTATAAAACAATTTTCTTCTAAAGTACAATAGACGCTGATATATTTAGTAACCTATTCCGCTTGACTATTCTTCAAGAGTCATAAAAACTCTGTAAGAAATCGACACGTGTTTCACCTCTCAACGAGGCATCCTCGCAACGGGTTTTTATGACTCTTGAAGAATAGTCAAGCGGAATAGGTTACTAAATATATCAGCGTCTATTGTATTTTATAATGGATTTCCGCAAAGTGACGCCTGAATCAATTAACAATTATCTTCTACCCTATATCGACTTTTTCCGTCTATGTGCAGTTTATAATAGACAGGTCAGTGCTGTTCAGGTATTTTATAAGAGTGTTGCACAAGTTGTGAAAATTGGCCGCTCTGTAATAACTATTTTACGAAACTGGCTCTCAAAGTTAAAGCTTATGAGAAAGTTTATAAGTTAGTGGAGCTTGATACCTACTTGGAAACAAATTGATAGTAGAGGAGCGGTTCACAAGACGATTTGACTACTAAAAATGCATGGTTAGTAACGAGACTATTTTTTTGCAAGTAAGAAAGATTAACAATATTTTGGCAACAGTTCACGAAACACGAAATACTCATTGAAAGTTATTTGTGGTTGGCGCAACAACGTTTCATCTTCCATTCTCCCCTGTCAACCGTCACGCTATTCCTTCACTCCCTTCTCTTCCATATTATTCCGCACACAATCGAAATACAATAAAAAAGGGAAACGCTTTAAAAACATACTACCTACGTGCCTCTCTTGCCTAATTCGTCTAACTTATTAATTATTTTATAGGGAAAATATCCAGATGATTAACCAAAGCCTATCTGTTCAAATCATCGGTTGCTAAGGCATTAAAAAACTTTTTATCTTAAAAACTTCTTTACAAATAGTTCTTAATATGTCTTAAAAACATGTTCCATACTGGCATATTTTTCACGGAAATTCATTCACAGGCTCAGGCATTAAAAATAAACTTTTTGTTTTTTTATAATTTCTATAGAAATAATTCTTACTAAGTCTTAAAAACATGTTCCATAAACATTTTTCACTGAACTGGATGCAACGGTGAACTCAACATTTCTTTCATGTGTCCATACTTACTAACCATTAATAAT
Organism: Lithophane socia; assembly: GCA_947522985.1. Lineage (NCBI taxonomy): Eukaryota > Metazoa > Arthropoda > Insecta > Lepidoptera > Noctuidae > Lithophane > Lithophane socia. Next base: position 9,975,374 of record OX383267.1, read on the forward strand.
GTAAACAATAGAACCTTTCAAGTTTTCATGAAAATCCATCGATTTAAAGATAATCCCATGCACACACTGTACCGTAGGAGGACATAAAGAATGGTTGCATGTTGTATACGCTGGTGTGTCTAGGTCTTATGATAGTGTACTGGAGCCTTGCCTACATAGCGGTTTCACATAAGCTCATATTGACATATTAAACTGGTGTATGCCTCCTTTAAGTTACGGGCGGTGGCGTGTAGCTATATTATTTTTAAATATTGAACCTATACAACACGACACTTAACATCGACCCAGTATCCTTCGAAAGGGTAGTCAGAGATGCATAGAATACTCTCATTTTGTTATGTTTCAAGTCCTTTGTAGTCCTTATGAGGCCAGCTTATTGGACGAACGTAGTTAAATTCTTATTCAGTCGTAGGTATTTTTGACAGTTGTAGATGTTCATTTACGTTTACAATTTCTTTTACATTTTAATAAGATAACCTGGAAAACGTGACTTTCTCAAAGAATGCGAATGAAACTGAAACCAAGCTAATAGTAGTAGTAGGTAATCTTACACATGTCTTACACCCAATAATTATGTTTATCACGAAAAAACAAAAGATAAACGTGGTTTTCGAACCCAGAACTCACGTTTTCTCCTTCCATAGTAATCACATAAGATATATCAGTTCTCGCGTGAATTATAAAGAGAGGTATATCGGGAAAAGCTGGATCATTTAGATATTCATGAACAACAGATGCCGCTGTGCGTGAATCGCTTTACATCTATTTGTTGCCTGTTCTTGCGTTCTCTACAATGGAAGCCTTCGTGGTTGTTTTGATTACAGATTTGTTTATTTAAGAGAGAAATGTTGTTTTTTTTTGCAAAATATGTAGTTAAGGATATTCAATCATTAACATCTTCATTTAAGTTTAAAAATACTATCAAAATATTTACATAAGTGCTAAGAAAATTAGTTATTTTAACAAAATAATGTTATTCATACGCAAAGAAAGAAAGAAAGGAAAATAGGTGTATTTGTCACAGCCATATAAAAAGATGGTAAGTTAATTGTAACATACATACAAGAAAAAAGAAAAAAAAAGCAAAGATAAATTACATAATGGATAAATAACTCTTAAAATGATAAAGTAATCACAAATTCATGTAATGCCATTAATCGATAGACTATACATAAATACATACTCAATGTCACGTATGTACATAATAATGATAAAGCAGAGATTACAAACCTTTTGCCGTCACAGCATTCGAATTTTAACGTTCGAAAATACTTGCAAGTCAAAGTAAGTACCAACTCCCACAGTGTTTCACGCCAAAAACGTTTTTTTGTGAACATTACAAGGGGCGTTATTATGCCAATTTGCTACTTCTTGCCGTGGCAACTTCGTATTCGTTGCGAGGGAACTTTAATAATTAAGTTATTCGCAATGACCTTAAGAAGTCGCATAGCTAATCTGATTTTCAAATTCAATCTCTATACAGAGGGGGGTCTTAAAGCTGGCTGGTTTTCCATAATTTCGTAAAGTTTTTTCGCATGTCATTTTTTTGAGATCTGTGTTGAAGACAAGAAGATATTTTCCGATTATATTTAGGTACCTGCATCGTTGGTCTATTGGTATATAGGAGCACGTGGCTACGTAATAACAGCCGCACGGGTCGATCCATCAGGTTAAGCTACGCTAGTCGGGGTTGGTCTGTAGATGGTCTTCTTTACACACCGAGACTTCTCCGTGCCTCGGAAAGTACGTTAAGCCGTTGGTCGTTGACAGTCGTTACGGGTCGTCAGAAGCCCGGAATTCTGATAACCAGTCTTACCAGTCGTATTACCCAGTTACTGGGTTGTGGAGGTCAGATAGGCAGTCGCTCCATGTAAAATACTGTTATTCAGCTGCATCCGATTAGACTGGAAGCCGTACCCAACATAGGGAAAAGGCTAGGCAGATGATGATCGTTTGTCTATTGGTCGCAAGCGCTTCTGCTGAGCATGAGGTCTTGGGTTCCATTCCCAGATCGGCCAAGTGTTATTGGGTTTTTCCATCAGGAACTTCACAGTAAGAGCCTAGTCTGGATTTGTGCCCGGTTGATGGCAATAGGCTCGCACCCAATAACATGGGTCTTCTTAAACATGACTGGCGAAATGTGGGTGTACATATAGGTGCACCTCTGTCTAAGCCTTCGGGGAATACAGGCGTGATGTTATGTTAACCTGGTATGATTTGTTGTCCTTTTTATAGGTAAGTAAGTAAGTAAATCATTTATTTGCGTAAAACATGGTATACATTGATGTTAATATTATTACAGTAGCTCAAAATGTTTCGCTAAGATATAACATAGCATGCAAAAAATTTCTATTTTGACAAAAGGAATCAACATCTCACATCCATAAAATCTTTTAAACTGTAAAAATTACATTCATTAAGCCACTTGTGTAATTCTATCTTAAATTTCCTAGAGTTCAATATTTTAAAGCGACTTGGTATTTTGTTAAAAGTACGTACGCACATTGCTAGGCAGTTTTTATTGTATTTGGCAAGTCTTGGCAAATCGCTTTATACCAGTTTATGAGGATCTCGTCTGTTTCTGGGATTTACATCATTTGCTGATTTAAATAAATGTTTGTTGTTAACTACAAATACACATACCTCATATATATACAGACACGGTAGAGGTAGCAGACCAAACCTCTTGAACATTGGTCTACATGAGTCATCAGGTTGAAGATATAATTTATACAATGCCCAGAAGATTATTAATTACACAGTTCCATCACAAAATAACTGAATCTAAATACATAATCCGGAGCCTTGTAATCCTATTTCACAATATAGTGTAGGAAATTGATTGAATCCATTTTGAATTCTAAGACAGTAGTAAGATTTCCTCAGAGAGCGTCACACACTTCATTTTCAATAACTATGACTCGAACGTGACTCCGTTGACAGGTCTTGAGGGTACAAAATGATATATACCAGAATACAATTCAAATATCCTATGGGATCTTATGAAAACATAAGTAGTACTTATGCATGTGCTATTATTTTGTGAAGACTGTTTTTATTAAAGAAAATAAAATATACGACTGCCTCGTTGGTCTAGTGGTCGCAAAATCTACTGCTAGGCATGAGGTCCCGCATTCGATTCCGGGTCGGGCAAACTTATTGGGTATTTACATCTGGAATTTCTCAGTAGAAGCTGGGAGTCTGGATTTGTGCCCGGTTGATGGCAATAGGCTCGCCCCCTTGCATATGGGACTCATACATAACTGGCGAAATGTGGGTCAAAACGGCGAAACCGGCTCTTTACTCCAATAAAATGGTTTTCTTGTTATTCTACAATAATATTTAGAATACTTTTTATTACCGATTTATAAAAGAACGAAGTCACGGTTTTCAGTTACATTAGAAAATTCAACTCATAGTACGTTCATTAATCAATTATACATTTTTTCTTTTGACTGTCAGCGATTTTTCAGCGTGTTACCGGTTTTTACTTTTCGAAGGAAATGTAGGCGAATTCAGACAGCAGTTTCTTCATGTTTGATAAATGTAGACTCTGTTTTTTAGCGGTATGACCCAAGTGGGCGTTATTACTCGTACATTTTGTAACCTAATCGCGAAAAAAATAATTTATAACTTCTTGAAATATTTACAGAAAGAATTTAGAATTGCTTATTTTCAACCATTAAAATATTGTATTATTTTTAATTATTGTGAATGTGAACACTATGTGGATCTTTCTTTTATTTTTTGTTATTTTATTTTTCCTTAGTTTTAATTAATCATGGTCTGGCAGTTTGAGTAATTTATGCGGCCTACCCAAATGTCATTTTTTTGGTATTGTTCGTCAAATCGTTGAGCTCCTTAAATTCGGAGTTGCGCTGCACGATTACTGACAAATGCGTGCACTGACTGGACAGGTCCACTCAATGTGTGTGGTTCTTTCCTCAAACGACCATTTCAGACACCAATCTACATGGTCTTCACATAATCTGACCAAGATTATGTCTGGACTTTAAAAGAGACTGTGACCTCTGAGTTTGTTTCGGCCTTTCTTCTCAGAGTAGTCATACAGGAAACGCCGGCCTCATCTAGTTTTAAAAATGTGATTGACGTGTAAAAGTGTTTTATCATTTAACCCAGGACGGCTTATTTACTCATTCATAATATTATTACATGATGACGTATTTTGACTGAAAAAATAGGGCCATTTTCTTTGCCTGACCATTTAGTTAGTGATGATTGAAGCAGGCTTTTGCTCATTCACTTATTAAAGCAATTCGTTAGTTTCGTTTTGCGACACCCACGGATAAAGTAGGGGGGTAAAACGTCTTTGTCCAGTACCGAAAATAACTTACAAACTAGTTTATCCTTTAATAACGAAACTAAATCAATCTGCCTAGCGTTTTCCCAACTATGTTGGGGTCGGCTTCCAGTCTAATCGGATGCAGTATTTTACATGGAGCGACTGTCTATCTGACCTCCACAACCCAGTAGTTGGGTAATACGATACCCCTTGGTAAGGACTGGTTGTCAGACTTTCGGGCTTCTGACGACCCGTAACAACTGTCAAAGATCCACGAATGACAGCCGGGACCAACGGCTTAACGTGTTTTCCGAGGCACGGAGGAGTCTCGGTATGTAAAGATGGTCACGATTACCTAATAACGATACTAGATAAGCTTTATTTAATCGCATTGCTCTATCATTTTAAATACCTTACGAGCCGTGATGCGCCCGATAGGATTTTTGGTATCGGCAAAATTACGAACTTCCAAAAAACTTTCATCCTTTATCAAAAATCCTTATAAATGGAACTCTTATGCAGAATATCCTGTGGCTTAGGCTGTGCATTTCCTGTCAGTGAGTTAATGAAAGTAAGATTATTATTTTATTCAAAAGATTCTCTAAACTTTCAAACGATCCCTTTATGAGTTTTCTACCATGTTCTTGTATTTATTAAATAGCACAAACGCTCGTGTCTTGTACCAGATTCTAAAGACAGGTGAACCCACTCGGGGGTAACTATGTCAAGATGAACCATTTTTTAATCGTGTCGTCACAAGTGTGAAGCGACGCACTTGGGCGGATTCCGCCCCTAAATACTAAATTAAGACTCGGTTTGTGTTAAGACGTTAATTGGACACTTGGTAACTTGTAGAATAGTACAGTAAACATTACAACATTGACAACGCCTTTATGTCATAAGAGTAAATGCGGTTTTCGTATTTCAGGACTTACTACTGACTGTTATAGATTTTCGAAGGTGTAACTAGTGTTATAAAAGGCAATGTTCAGTAACCGGATGTTATATCGCTCATCGTGTTGTATATAGCGAATGAGACATTTTTATACCTTTGAGATTACTCAAAGGTATAAAAATGTCTCATTCGCTAGATATGACGCTCTACACTGAAGGTCTTACACCGAAAAAACGTTATTTTCAACAAATCGTCAGTTCAGAATGGGATATTGCAGGTTCGAGACTATGAGAAATAGAGAAAATTTCTGAAAACAAGGTACAAGGTACCCTAAAAAAATTGTTGGCGTTATTAATATGTATAGGTACCCATGCCAAATAACAGCTTTCTAGTAGTAAGAGTCTTTGAGCTAAGCCGCGGAGATAAAGACGGACGGACTGACATTGCAAAACTATAAGGGTTCATTGTTGACTACAAGACCCTAAAAAGGCTGAATAAAAAAAATAAAACACTGATCAGGCAAAGATCTCCCCAGTTTATAAAATTACTAGATGCGCCCCGCGTTTTCACCCGCATAAGTCTCGATCTCTTGGGCATATCGGAATAAAAGGTATCCTATGTCCTTCCAGGTCATGGTCTATCCGTGTGCCAAATTCCATCAAAACCCGTTCAGCCGTTGTAGCGTGAAAGCGTAACAAACAAACTCACTTTCGCATTAATAATATTAGTTAGGATTAAACCTAAACACGAGGAAAGGAAAATCTACCCAATCCAATTCATTTTTTCCTTTCTGTGGGAAGAAATGGCTGCACTAATTGAGTGCACGACCTTTAAGCGAAACGTGACAATAGGCCGGAACATCTGCAGACTCGTATTTATACGTATATTCCTTCTTCATATAAAAATGTCTACTTTTACAAATAATTATGTCACTTGTGTAACGTAGCCATGGCTATCTGTCTCTCAGATATCAGAGGTCTTGGTAACAGGCTGTCAGATTCCCGAAAATATTATACAATATTATTGGTTTTACCTTTTACCTCACCTTTGCGGAATTATTTCTAGGAAGGATACGGAATTCGGTTGCTGAGGGTGGGCAAAAGTTGCCACCTGCTGAATAAAGCTGTGTTATCACTAGGCAATCAAGGTGTGACGTTAAATATGATAACAACGTTGCACAACAGTTCGTACCATGAGAGCTATAATAATCCTAACTAATATTATAATTATTTGTTTATTACGGTTTCACGCTAAAACGGCTGTACGCTGTTTTAGCGCACTTTCGAATTTACAATATTATACTTAGGATAGATATTTCCAGGCACAGCACAATTGTATGAGCTGTCTATTGTCTGTTGTCTGTGGTACATCGCCTGATTGGAGTTGAACACAGGTGTACAACGTTATGTCGGTAGTAATAGCGTAATAGGTAGTTTAGGTGAAATGGTGCGCATTGAATTATATTGCAAGTACGGAGGAGAGAGAGAATCAATAACAATATTCCATTCCACAGGTCCTGCCGTGTGAAATGATGTACATTGTTGGTAATTGATTCTGTATAACTAAGTCTAATCAGCGCTGTGCTGTGGATCCCCCATAGCTCAGCATCATGCTGAGTGGAAGCCTTCTTGTCACAGTCATGACGTGCAGCTGCCAACAGTTTTTATCTATTCCTCATCTCATATTTCTATGATTTATATTTATGATTGAGTACTGTTATCTTTTTACCCGACTACGGCGAAGAAAAAAGGAGGGTTATGATTTTGACCGGTATGTATGTATGTATGTATGTATGTATATATGTATGTATGTATGTATGTATGTATGTTCATCTGTTCCCTTGTATCTTCTAAACCACTCATCACAATTTGACAAATAAGGTATCGTTAGAACAAATTAAAAATCCGGATGTATTCAGTTCGACAGTAATTACGGGCACTTATGAGTCAGTTTAAAAGCTTCCGACGCGTGAAAATCCGCTTGTAAACTTATATAACAAATTGTTTGCAATAAAATTAAATGAGCTTTTATGTGAACTTTGACCTTTTTCCGGAGAATCGTAAGTTTAATGTCAGGAGTGCTGCCTACGCTATGGATTTTTTTGAGGTTGAACATAGAGTACCATTAAGAACGTAGGCAGTTTGTGCCTACAGCTACGCTATAGAATTTTCTTACGTTGAACATAGAGTACCTACTACCATTAAGGACGTGAAACAGTTTGTGATTGTCGATGATTTCTTTTACACCTACGCTTCCGTTTGGAAAAACCTTTGAATAAAAAGATAAATCGGTGTTCTTTTCATGTATGTTTAAATCGGTTTTATTCTTTAGAAGAGAGTATGATTAGAACTAGAGTTTGAGTACGTGTAGAGGAAGTTTATTTTTAGTAGGTACAGTCACGGACTTTAATTGATGCGCCACCTTCAAACTTTTCAATTTTGCAGTTTCATACATTCACGAGATTACACGATTAAAAACGAACTCAAATTGCAAGCTAGTAAACAAGATGACAAATAAATTACTTTTAATCGGAAATATCCATAGAGGTTGACTAATAAGTTCTCAATGATAAAAATAAATACAATGTTGCATTAAGTTTATCCAATCTATTTGATACCGACCTCCTTTGAATCATAGCTCATTAACTCGATAAAGAAAACATAACTGAAGACAGTGACAGTTGAAATATCAAGATGACAAATAAATTACTTTTAATCGGAAATAGTCTTATCCATAGAGGTTGACTAATAAGTTCTTAATTATAAAAATAAATACAATGTTGCATTAAGTTTATCCAATCTATTTGATACTGACCTCCTTTGAATCATAGCTCATTAACTCAATAATTCTGAAAACTTAACTGAAGACAGTGACAGTTGAAATATCGATGTCAGAGAATTTCTCCGTACGCTAACGTTACTATGCAACAGTAACCTAGCAACAATTGTTTATCGTTGCTAAGTTGCTGTTGCTAGACCTGCAATTGGTTGACTTTGAGTAGTCACTGCTGTCAAGTTTGTAGCTCTGCTCTCAGGTTAGCCAACCGGTAAATATATGAAACATGATTTTCTTCTTTTATTACGAAGACATATGACTTTGCGTGTCGGGAACCGAATAAACCCGATTTGCATTACACGGCTAAAATGCGAACAGTGCCAGGTGGCTCATCAATTAAAGTCCGTGACTGTACTATGGAGCAATTTTAGTTCTTTCAAAACTTACCTACCGGTTTGGGTTAAGAAAAATAGTAGTTTTAGCAATTAATGTACATATACGGCTGTACTTACGCATTCCTTTATTATTTCCTAGACCTAATGCAAAAAAAGAAAGAATAAGTGTTTATTCTGCAAAAACACACATAACAAAACAAAAGAAAAATACACACTTGTAATAGTAGCCAAAAGCCAAAAGCTACTAAACAATTAAACGTTAAAGGTTTGACAGTTTTGTCTATTGCCTGTGTCATATGTCAGGGCAGGTCACAATTTATTAAAGTTCACACCAAGACAATACACATTGCGCAATACCTAGTCTGAACATACCTAGTGCATACTGTTCATTATTGTCTATAGTTACCTAAATAACATTTTTATTAGGATTAGTTTTAGGTAATGAAGAGAACCTTTTACCTACAGATTATCAGCAAACGAAAAGGTCTCATGATGTCATTTTAAATGTTCCATAAAAGTAAAGATTGTTTCATTTTATATTTTTTAGAGCATCGTTCCCAAAAAATGTTGATATTAGCTTGTTCTCAAGAAACGTTTTTCTACAAAAATGGATACTGTTACAGGCGGCGTTCTGTGCTCATATGAAATTGAGAGGCATTTGTGCCGAATCGAAAGCCAAGCCACTGGAAATATACCTAATAATTTACATACTGAGCTTCCCATCTCTAGAAATGGAATTTCGCTGGGGAAATACCCAAATATAAACACGTATACTTGTGGTATCCAAACATTCCTTTCAATCATGAGTAGGTAAATGTACTACCAAACAAAATTTATTGAAGTATTGAGCATTTCGGCATGGTTAGCGCAGTGGCTAAGCGGTTGAGAACGTATTGCTGCTGAACTCTAAATTCCCACAAAGAACAAATACCTACATGTTTGTGAAACTCAAACCATTTATTAAATGGAAGACCTATTGTCAATGTAGCGTCAACTGGAGGCGTGAATTTCCATGAAAACTTTCATTCGCAGTAACGTTCTTTTCACACACATATTACAACAAATATTTATAATTATCTAAGTAATACAGCAAATTTTTCTACTAAAAATAGCCTTCATACCAGCACTTTTATGATGTCCACGGAGCAACTCAATAAAGGTCCATAACGACGTATTTCAGAGGGATATTACCATAATCACCAATCGTCATAGGGGAACGAAGTATGTTTGTAGAACACGGGATGATGCTCATCCTAGAGATACATTAGCTGTCTGGTTATGATTTCCGCTGGAGATTGTATAAGGTTGCGTAGAGGGTAGAATCTTATGATCAAGCGCCTTGCATTCGATGATTGTTAAGATTTGTAAATAAATCACTGAGCCAACGTATGAATAAGAATAAGAATAAGAATAATTTATTGGTCCATTGTTACAAAGTAAGTTTTAAAAATAATAATATTGCATGCTTACTGTAACTATAATATTTAACATAGTAATTAAAACAGTGGTCTCCAAACTAGGCAGCGCCTGTATCTTGGGGGCCTGAGTTGCGTTGTCATGGAGTTTTGAATTGGCCAGTTGTTTTTACTGGGTCAATTTCACCAGTAGGTACATTGCAATAGTACGTAAGTACTACACAAAAATTATCAGTGCTGTGCACGTACAACCACAAGAGTTACACAACAGACGAATCATCATTGTCCAATACCCGGTTCTACGTTACTGGAGGCAATATGAAAACGCAAAAAACTAGCGTAATTTTTAGAGTTGGTGCAGCCAGGCATGTTTTTTGGCGCGATTTGCTTTTGTCTTGCTAAGCTTGAATGTACCTTTTGATTCTGGTAGCTTGTTCCGGCACAGGGCATATTATATATATATATATTATATTATATTATATATATATTATATTATATATATATTATATTATATATATATAGTATAGGGCATATTTAGGGGGTGGTTGAACAAAGCGGGGAAGTTCCTCCTTTGAAATGGGAGTATCTAACTTTAAACCATAATCTAGTTTTAACTTTCACACTGTACTGCCTAGCCTTTTCCCAACTATGTTGGGGTCAGCTTTCAGTCTAATCGGATGCAGCTGAATACTAGTATTTTACATAGAGCGACTGCCTATATTCTGACCTCTACAACTGAGCTACTGGGTAATAACCCTTTGCTAAGACTGGTTGTCAGACTTTCGGGCTTCTGACGACCCGTAACGACTGTTAAAGATCCACGAATGACAGCCGGGACCAACGGCTTAACTTGCTTTCCGAAGCACGGAGCAGTCTCGATATGTAATGATGGTCACCCATCTACGGACCAACCCCGGAAAGCGTAGCGTAATCTGATGGATCGACCCGTGATGCTGTTATTAGTTAGCCACGAGCTCTCTCGATAACAGTCTAATAAAGTAAAAAACGAAATCTTTTAAAATCTTACAAGCTTAACCAGAAACTGTGGTTGAAAGGGAGGAGATCTAGCGGTAAGATCGCAACCATCCCGGCTTAGTGTAAAACAGCCTAAGGATTACTTGCACGTGAACAACTGAACACGTGGGGGCTTAATAACTTACTATTCAAATCCTAACCAATCACGTAAACATTATACAATAATAATAAGTTAAGCTTTTCCTTATAATATCTCAGATTTTCCCCCTATCTTTCCTAGGATTTCCTTATAGGGAAATTCAATTGACTTCATCCGATCTTACGATCAGGATCCTAGGAAATCAAATCTTATGCAATTTATGAAAAACCGCAGACGATTCTAGGACTTTAACCTATATTTATAATATCTCCCGGTAATTGCTTCGCTGCAGCGCAAAGACATCTTATAGTGAAGGAACATCGATCACCATTTCCATTCATTTTGTGTTAATATTTTTCTTAGAATTCTTTGCCTGAAGTCGGAAGTGTATCAGGCATCATAAAAATGTCAAATTGGAACCTAGATACAGGGTGAAATTGAATTCAAGGACATCCTCTCTTAAGGGGTCATTGTACTCATCATTACGAATAACTTTTATTATGGGACCAAAACTGAAATCGCAAAAAAAATATCTGCAAAATAAAAATCTTAAACACCCGTTATACAGCGTGTATTAATAATGTGTGGTCATATTTAAGAGTGTGCTACCTACTGCTACCTACTGGACCCTAATGTACTATGGAACAGCTAAAATTATTCAATGACAAAGTTCGATTATTAGTGATCGATGGCGACACTGAAAGCTATTCAATTAGTTTTTACTAGTGTTCTTCTCAGGCCATCAAAACTACTTATTAACCTAAAGACATTTATGTTCGTCGAATCCAAAATGAAATGCTATCGAATACTACCAAAACATTGTTCCAACAACTTCCTTTAGGCGTTAAAAGTATCATAACCTATTTACGGCCAACATTGTGTATCAGAATCAGAACTGATGTGTCACTGACCTACTTAGCTTTGCAATGAAACGTACCAGCACAAAGAAGTAAAGAAAGCTTTGAATGCGAAGTTGTGAGTCAACGGCTCTTTACACAAAGTATCTTGCTGTACATTTCATATTTGCACTTTTAGTGATGATAAAAATGAATAGAGTTTATTATTTACAGTGTGAAAGTAAAAGTAGAGGGGCTCCTGGCTAAATAATAACAGCCGCACGAGTCGATTAAAGGTTAAGCTACGCTTGCCGCGGTCGGTTCACGGATGGGTGACCATCCATTAAATATGAGACCCCTCCGTGTCTGTGGAGTTTCTTCCCCGTTCTTCTCCATAGAAACCTACTACGCTTTGGAATGGGCAATTAGCTTCATCTTTTTGACTGACCGATTCCTTGACAATTCAAAAGTACCTGTGATTGGTTTATTTGAAATAATGCTTTGAGTTTGAGTTTAAGTTTGGAAAGCACGATAATCCGTTGGTCCCGGCTGTCATTCGAAGATCTTTGACAGCCGTTACGGGTAGTCAGAAGCCCGAAAGTCCGACAACCAGTATCTTGCCAAAGTATTAATGACCGAATTAACAACATTTTGGCGCAGGATACTAAGCTATCGCTTTAGGTTGCCGAACCTTCCATTCAGCTAGTATTATAATAGTTTGCAACTGTTAGGCTACGGACATGAAGCCAGCGGGCGCGGGGTGGCGGAGCGGGGAGCGACGCGTTTCAATGCATAGATTTAGGTATATGGAACTGTTCGCTCTCCACGATGCTGCCTTCGAGGCCAGTTCCATATAAATGCTCTGCTCTTGGTGCGCGCTGACGCTAAGGTGTCAAAAAAGTCTCTGTATTTGAACAGACGTTATTGTCTGCCCGTTCCCACTTTCTTAGGAAACCAAGGCTTTAGTAACACTAGTAAAGCGGAAGGAATTGAGCTGCCGACTTCTTTCTTGATCGCAGGTCCGTCTTAGGAATATTGTCCCTTTGACATCAAGCGTCTTTGATACGAAAGTGTCCGCAGTTGAAATGTGGTGGTTCTCAGAAATGGTAAAAAGATTTATTTTACGTTATACAGGGTGTAAAAAGACCCATCACATAGCCGTCAGCTACGCATTCTGTACATCAAATTAAGTAACATAGCATAAAAATAATTACTGGGAATTAACTTTTATTTTTGGTGTGAAAAATCGCTGTTTACGGTAGTGCGCAACGTAACGCACGTAAAGTATTGTGTTTATGGGTGCATGCAACAGTTCAGGGTTTGTGGGGGTATTCAAAATTAATTTAGAACATTTAGAACTTGCTTTCTGTATACAATCTCTGAAAAAGTTGGAACTTTGACCTTCAATATCTCCGTAACCAGAAGGTTCCCAGGTATGGTCCAGAAGAAAAAAATGATCACAATGATGGGAATAACAAGTGGCTTTCGGCTTCGTTAAGTGTCTTTTTACACCCGATATAGTATTGTAAAAAGTAATAACAGAGGAGCTCGTGGCTAAGTGATAACAACCGCACGGGTCGATCTATCAGGTTGCTATCTACGCTTACCGGGGATGGTCCGTGGATGGGTGATCATCTTTACATACCGAGACTCCTCCAAGCCTCGGAAAGCACGTTAAGCCGTTGATCCCGGCTGCCATTCGTTGATCTTTGACAGTCGTTACGGGTCGTCAGAAGCCCAAAAGTCTGACAACCAGTCTTACCAAGGGGTATCGTATTATACCCAGTTACTTGGTTATGGAGGTGAGATAGGCAGTCGCACCATATAAAATACTGGTATGCTGCATCCGGTTAGACTAGAAGCCGACCCCAACATAGTTGGGACCAGGCTAGGCAGATTGATTGAGTATTGTAAAAAGTCTCAATAAGTTATGTCATTATTATTGTGGCCACTGTACTCAGTGAATCTTTAAGATAAATAATAGAACGAGAAAATCTGCGGGTTATTCATTATCAAACAAGTGCCTTCAAGCCAAAACTGAGTCGATAGAGCCTCTTAAAACATATCTGTATTTGTATACCTTTTATAAATACCAGCAGTAACTGTTGTGTAGTTTAGCAACTGTGCCCTAGAGGCAGTCTGCCGTTGTATGTAACCGCTCAAAATCACAGTTATGCTATAACTAACTTTCCTTGTGTGAACTCGTGCAGAACTGTTAACTCCGCGTAATGCTTTGAGTTCAAGTCATCCTGTTACTAATGAACGTTCGTAAATAGGTAATTTGTAACTTACGGACGGCAGTCAGAGTTTTTGGTTTCATTTATTAATATGGCATTAATGAGCTTATTAATAAAGTTTTAGTTTGATTAGTGTAGTCTGAATGTTGCTATAATTATCATGCGTGTTGCCGTGATAGTTGTTATTTAAATAAAATAAATAAATAAATCAACATTTATCTCAGAATTACTTCAATACTTTGTTAGTAACAATGTAAACTTATGAAACGTTGGTTTAAATAGGTTTTTTTTTATTATTTGTCTTTTATATAGATTATTTTCTATTTTGTGAATGTGAGAACGTTGTAGGCTTATTGGCCTGTAGATTTATTGAACATCTTCTATTTTGTTAAGTACCTGGTACTTACTTGTTGAAAGGCCTACATTGTCCTCTCATGCCTACTAACACTGTAATTTGAAAATATTGTAAAAGCCAATTATTTTTAAAAGAGTAACCGTGGAGTTTCTTGCCGTCTCTTCTCCATAGGAAACGACCAATTGGAACCGTGCACCTAGGTTCTGACGTTTCATAAGTGCCCATGTAGGTTTATGTGAAATAAAATATTTTGATTTTTGATTATGAAACTAGTGAACCTTTATCCTAAGGCACGCCGATCCTGGGGAATGTCTACTGATGTCCCCAAGATGCGACTCTCCGATCTTGGGGAGATCCACCTCCCCAAGATCGGAGAGTGCCACCTATCAGCCAACGTTCTAAAAATGGTGTTGGGGCTGTGTTTCCTTTTGCCCAAAGTTTTTGCAAGTTTTTGTAAGTCATTAATTGCTTAACTTATTTATCTAACTAAATATGATTTTCAAAGGTGTTTGACCTATCTAAATATAGTTACCTACTTGTATGAGAAAGATTTTTCCCGAAGCATTTAGAGTCTAATTCAAACACAAAACAAGCTATCAAAATTTTACATTAGGTACCTGAAAGATTTTCTGAACCTCTTCAAAAGTTATAGGTATTTAGGTACATGTAACAACATAACCTTTAAATTACATCTCTAAACATTTCTTGCCTTCATTTATTATTCAGAAGGGGTCTGAAACTTTTATCTTTTACGCAGGTAGGTGGATTAAGTTTTTTGCGTTTATGCCAAAGTGGATTTACTCGCCTATGTAGTTAAAGAACGTTAATTAAACAACATGCGAAATTTAAATTGCTTGGGAAAAGGATACTACTATCTGAGGCTACTACAAGCTTGGTTGTTATATAAGGGGCTCGTTGCTACATATAAGGGGCTCGTGGCCACATATAAGGGGCTCGTGGCTACATATGAGGGACTCGTGGCTACATATGAGAGGCTCGTGGCTACATATGGGGCGCTGGGTGCGCTGCGGTTGGTAGATGTCACATGTCTTTAAATTTTTGGTTCTAAGACATGCCGGTTTCCTCACGATATTTTCGTTTGAATCCACAACCTCGTGCATGAGAGGCGAGGTCTTGAAACTCTCGGGGCATCTCGATGTCTACCTGTGAACTGCCAATACTCTATAGTGTCATGTCACCGTTTATTATTAATTTGTACACACACGTAACACACATAAAATTTAACGGCTTCCACAGCAAAGTGCAACCGAATTTATGGCGTAGTAAACATACGCGGGAAGTTAGTTATTGTTTGCACGAAACCTCCTTGCTATGTAAATGTATTGTGTGTACATAGCTTGTAATGACAGGGGCGTAGTGATACGCCATCTTGTAACGACATAGTTTAAGTTACAAATTAGGCAACTTTTATAAGCGATTTGTGATCAGTGGAGATGTTTCTTAGGAGTGAAGAATTCGATTATTTATTCTTAGGTTAGAATTATTTGAGGCGTGAAAAGACGTGGATAAGAACCAACTGAACTAAACGAGTTTTATGTAAGTTCAAAAAGTTTTACAAGACATTCTAGAAAAAAAACCTGTAAAGTCTCCGAAAGAGACATTCTAATAACACTGGCACTAAAAACACTTTAAAAACAGAACACAATTTGAAAAAAAAACAAGTTCTATTTTCCCGCCAGTGAACAAAACTCACCGCTAATTTCAGATAGCGAACCAAGTCATTGTTCGACCCGTACCTAGGCTGCAACGCAATCGACCACATACACTGCTCTTTGTAGATAATATTGAACTGCTACCTGTCGCATTGAGCGAGCAATGAATAGCCCTGACGAGGGCATACATCGGGCTCTAAGCGATCATGAGTGGCACTCGATTTAACAGAAGCTCTGCGAATGCATGTTATGTGAATCGCTCTTGAAGTAACAATAGGTCACCCTGTCAATTGTCGTAGGATCTCTTGACGAGGAAAGGTGGGGTTGTTGAACCGATTTTATTATTGGAGTTAAGGGAAATCTGTATTGCCTATTGAACCATATTCGCTGCGTCTCTTGTTTTGCTGTGATCCGCAATTATTTAATAACTTTTAAGCTCATCATCACCACACCACTCATTCACATTGTGGATTGAGATAATTAAGGCTGGTTTTAGAGTCACGCTGAGCGTCGGCGCTGACGATTATATATCATCATCCGATAATCATACATATTGGGCCGTCAGCGCTGACGCTCAGCATGACTCTAAAACCAGCCTATACTCGTACATTATGTACGTCTTAGGGCCTAAACACATAACCGCGTTGCGGCGCCGTAACGCAAAAATTAACAGCGGCTTCGGACCATTTCCTAAGAAAATCTTAGGGTGCCGCCGCTAATTTATGCGTTGCGGCGCCGCAACGCGGTTATGTGTTTAGGCCCTTAGGTCTCCCAGGTAGAGCAGTGGCCGCCCAGTGGTAACGGCTGTGACTTACGAGGTCGCTTTGTGTACATTATTTTCATCACCAACGCTCTCAAAACGGTGAAGGCAACATCGTGAGCAAACCTGGACTTATAGTTAATATAAATCTGAAATCACCAATCTGTCTTAAGCAAGGGCAGTAATCGAATCTCGTGCCTTCTCAGTATGAAAAGAGACGTCCAGTGGGACAATAAGGCTCGTCAATTATTATTGCTCAAGATGGATTGGCGAGGAACTCGTTGCTAAGTAATAGCAGCCGCACGGGTCGATCCGTCAGGTTAAGCTATGCTTGCCGGGGTTGGTCCGTGGATGAGAGACTCCTCCATGCTTCGGAAAGCACGTTAAGCCGTTGGTCCCGGCTTCGTTGATCTTTGATAGTTGTTACGGGTCGTCAGAAGCCCGAAAGTCTGACAGTCTTCCCAAGGGGTAGGTACCTATCGTATTACCAAGTTACTGGGTTGTGGAGGTCAGATAGGCAGTCGCTCCATGTAAAATACTGGTATTCAGCTGTATCCAGTTAGACTGGAAGCCGACCCCAATAAAGTTGGGAAAAGGTTAGGCAGATTTATTTATGGGTTGGCGATTTCAAACTATAATTATGCATACAAAAAAGTATTTTAATAAAATCTTATTAAGTGAAGACTGCACTAAGACAGCATTCATAACCTGTGAAGAGCGAATGGCAATTTCCTGCCGATATTTTAATTGGAACCAATCCTGACCCAATAAACCGCTTAGTGGTCTCTATAGAAAAACGTATTTCTCGATGACCTAGATTTCTCCAAGATGAATAAAAATGATCAAACCAAGTCCAGTAGTATCTACTGCAATACAATTACCTACTAGGGTTGCGGATATCTTCTTCATAAATAATTTCCGATAAAAACAAATGATAGCGCGGAGGTTTATTTTAGTATTCAAACCTTTTAAAAGATTGTAGCGTTTGTCCGATATTTCTAGGAAAAGATTAGATTTTAATTTCGTTCTTGAGGGTAAAAAGTCGTTATGTAAATAGTCCTCCAGACCGTATTTTCGGCCACGGCGGCCAATCTCAATGCACTATAATATCTATCATAGTAGGGAAAAAGCAGGGCCGAATAAAGGACAGATAGTATTAGGTACTTCAGAGTTGCCTAGAACACTACATAAATATTCTATACATTACTAGCGACAGTTCCCAGGTACGATTCAGTACAAAAAAAGAGGAAGATGAGGGGAAGAACAAGAGACTCTTATTAGTTTCGTTAAGCGCCTTTTAACACCGTTATTTCGGGAACATTCTATTGAAAAGGCCTATCCAGCCATTTACGATGTTTTCAAGGGTCTATTATCAACTAATAGTAATAATAGTAATAGTCCTCCAGACCGAATTTTCGGCCACGGCGGCCAATCTCAACGGATACTAGCCTTCGGCGCGGGAGATATTATAGTGCACAAGTGTTTGCGCAGACACAAGTGTACTCTCTCTTCCCTCACTCTCATAGTCCGATGTGAAGGCAATCCGACACGACCGGAGAGAGATCAGGCGTAGGACCAACGGCTTAACGTGCTTTCCGAGGCACGGGGGGTATCACACCGCCAACTTCCAAACTCCGGGCTGTTACTACGAAATTCCTAATGGAAAAATCCAATAACACTTTGCCCGACCCGGGAATCGAACCCAGGACCCCACGCTCTGCAGTCGCGCTTGTGACCACGAGACCAACGGGGCAGTTAGTAGTCGTTATGTAGCTGGTTACTGAAAAAGCAACAATTCTCGCCTCTATACGCTTTCACTTCGAACTAACGACTAACAAAAATATCTATTCTATACATATAATAAAATCGGAAACGGTCCTGTACATTGAAGATTTTTGCAAAAAAAGTATTGGAAGCCGCGAGAAATAAGTAATAGAAAGTAAAAAAACATTTTTTGACATTTTTGTCTGTTTGTTTGTTCGTTTGTGAGCGCATCACGTAAAAGCCACTCATTGGATTACAAATTGAATTACTGATGAACAATAAGAAGCTTTATTGTGAGTAACATTTAGTCTTTATTTCATCAAAATAGACCTGCAGAATCAAAAGATATATGGATTTAACACTTATGATTTTTCTTTATCCTTTTTTTTTAATCCACTAGAAAAGTCGGAATTACACCCGGGCGACGCCGGGCACGAACAGCTAGTAAAGAGCTAGTAAAGAGTATTTAATTATTATTCTATTCTAGCTATGGTACAAAATTATTTTTTTTAAGAATAGGGAATATGCATGTGATTCAAATATGGGTCAAATATTTTTTTCTATAAACTATGTTACTTCAGAATTATGCTTCCATCAATATTTTTGAATAAAATTTATTTTTGAGCGAGAAATTAATTTTTAAAAAGTCCCAAATAACTGTGGGTAATTCAAATACTTGAAAAGGCTAAGAGTGGATGTGACGTAACAATCCGGGATAACAATCAAAATGTCAATGTCAAGTCAATCAACAAGTGTCAAGTCAATGTCAAACGCTCATAGAAAAAGGAGTGTTTGACGTTGACTTGACAGTTGCTTGTCTGTTTTCACGAACTGTGACGTCACCACACCAAGCGCGCCAAATGGAGGGCGTTTAAATAGCCCGGATCGGTTGGATATTTTTAAACATTTTTTTAACTACTTTAAATTGCTTTTTTGCCGTCGAATTTTTAAAAACTATTATTTGACGATGTAAAATATCGAATAAAAATATTTAAAAAATACATGCATATTCCCTATTCTCACAATAGATTAAATAGATTATTTTTTCTATAGTATTTACTACGATCGTTTATGTAAAATACTACCACTATTTTCAGCTGCATCCGGTTAGACTGGAAGCCGACCCAAACTAGGGAAGAGGCTAAGCAGATTGACTTTAATGATACAAATATGCGTAGGAGTTGAAATTTGATATCTTCTAGTACATCGTATAGTATTTTTATGCATGGAGACGCGACGCGTTTAGGCGACGGTAGCTCTTTAGACCTTGTTTTAGGAAAATCAAATGTGTGTAGTGCAGTAGCTATTTATCTTATCTTATGATACATAATTATTACTCTATTTCCTCGTTGGTTTGAGGACCTGGGTTCGATTCCCGAGTCGGGCATAGTGTGATTGACGTTCTCCATATGGCATTTCTCGGTAGCAGCCCGGAGTCTGTTTGTACCCGGTTGATGGCAATAAGCTCGCCCCTTATTACATGGTACTTGTACTAAATGGTATTACATGGTAGTGTACTATAAGCACATCTCTGCCTAACGCTTCGGGGTCTACAGGCGTGGTGTTATGTTATTATATTTCCTTTTTATAAAGCTAAAGAAATTCTCATAATTATATATTAATATATATTAATTCTCATAATTATATTATTAGTGTACCTAGAATCCTTCATGAAAGAAGAGTTTTGGCCGAAAGGTGTGGCGTACCGACGTTTCCGTGGAAGGTTACGCGACACCACGCAGCGCAACACGACGCCGAAGTCATCACTTCGTGTACAATAATTTTAAGTTATTTTAATAAAGATATGTATGTTTAGGTTAAGGTATTTATATATGGGCCTGAGTCGCCTGAAAAAAAAAAAAAAAAACCTGCATTTTATGTAAAATTGTAGATGGAAAACGGTTCACTTTCAAACTAAAAGTACATTCCATCGGCACCATTAACATTTCAAGCGTTCGCGCATACCTAAATACTTTAAAACTTTTGTTAGAAAACAAACTTGTTTGCTACAGAACTAGAAAATTGCATTGAACTTTATTCTGAAATAGAGCAACGCAGGTGAAACTCTAGAATTTAATTCATGATAAATTCTAGAGTTTCACCACACCACACACCACAGACCAAATAAAAACCTCTTGGACAATGCTATATACGCGCATTTACAATTAAACTACACCTCACTAAGTGCACACATGTTTACGAAACCGGCCTCACGTTACTGTTGTTTTTTAGGGTTCCGTACCCAAAGGGTAAAACGGGACCCTATTACTAAGACTCCGCAGTCTGTCTGTCTGTCTGTCCATCTATCAGCAGGCTGTATCTCAGGAACCGTTATTGTTAGACAGTTGATTTCGTAGATGATGTATTTCTGTTGCCGCTATAACAAATACTAAAAAACAGAATAAAATAAATATTTAAGAGGGCTCCCATACAACTAACTTTTTTGATTGAAGATGAACAAGATTTTTTGGCCGTTTTTATAGATAATGGTACGGAACCCTTCGTGCGCGAGTCCGACTCGCACTTGGCCGGTTTTTATTTATTTATTATTTATTTAAACTTTTCGCACTAAAAAAGGTACAAAGGCGGACTTAATGCCTGAGGCATTCTCTACCAGTCAACCAAGGGTGGTGAAGAGATTAGATGGCAGGTGCTCTAATTGAGAGGAACAAAGAGAAAAAATAATAATAATAATATATCATATTGCATTATAGATAAAGCAGAACAGTACATAAATAAGCTATAAACTTATGATACATATACTTACACATATATTTACTATAATAAATACTATAATATATATATAACATACAAATTCAATTAAATTAATTAAAAAAAATAAAAATAAAATTAATTAAATTATTATTTGTTTTTAATTTTATCTAAGGTCTACACTATTAAGATTACTAGCGACCCACCCCTGCTTTGCACGGTTTTTAGGACTTGAGAGAGAGATGTCTTTGTTATACGTAGATTTAATAATAATTTATTATAGTACACAAACCTTCCGGAATATATTTTCTAAATGATAGTGAAAGCCGCATCAAAATCCGTTGCGTAGTTTAGAAGAACAACGCGGTCACAGACGGACATTAATTAAATCACTACATTTATTATAAAACAAAGTTCTCCGCCGCGTCTGTGTGTCTGTCTGTCTGTTCGCGATAAACTCAAACACTACTGCACTGATTTTCATGCTGTTTTCACCAATGGATAGAGTGGTTCTCGAGGAAGGTTTTAGTATATAATAACCGACATCTACGCGGGCGAAGCCGCGAGCAAAAGCTGGTTTGTAATATGTATAGAATTGCCCATTTATTTCTGCTATTTCTAAATTATTTTCTATAAAACTCAAGTTCAAACTTTACAAGGCATCCTTGTCGGTAAAGAACGCCTTTTAATTTCGACCCATTATGAACATATTAAAAAAAATGAAGGTGCAAAAATAAAACTTTTATTTAACAACCCTTTTGAAATAAACCAATCGGAACCCTCTTTACGTTTCCAGCACTATTTTTATTTCACCTGAAACGACCTTAAAAATATCGATTCGGAGGTACAGATTTATTTTTAACCGTGAAATACCACCTAATACTAAATGAAACTTTAATATTAACGTGTTATACACATTTATTTATTAACGGTACTATAAACAATATAATATACAACTAACTTTTTATTGACTAATTAAATCCAAACTAATGTAACTATACAAATAATCAATTAAGTAATAACTAAAATATGGCGTCGAAAAATTCCTCCGCATCGCTGTCGGCTGGTAATGTACCCAAGAGACTGGCGGCATTGCCACGTTGTATGGCATTGCTTAACCTCTGACCGAGGTAAAAGCCTGTTATACACATAAACCTTCCGTAATAAATTCTCTAAACGATGGTGATGGTATACGTATGTCTGAAACCCGTCTTGAGCAAGAGTGGTGATCAATGCAAGCTGCACAACAGGGCTTCAATAAAATTCATGCAGAAGAATAAAAATCGTAAAAGATGCTAGTAACTGTAGTAACGTCTAGAAACGTGTCCAATCGACGGTGACTGTACAAAACATGTCATTATCTACGGACCATTATCTAGTCTATAGACTGGGTAAAAAACATTAGGCCCCTTTTTTAACACTAGGCGACACCAAAACGGCGCTGTTAGATTTTCAGCTATAGGCGGTGAGCCGAGCGCTGAAAATCCAACAGCGCGCTTTTATACGCATTCATGTAGTGTTGGTGAAAACGGACATAGGTCCTTTTAGCGTAGCCCAGCCTTTGAAACGTCACGTCCTGACTATTTAGTGAACTAGCCGCCTGATATGAAGGGTTATCAATATTAGATGCCGTGCCGCTATTTCCTAGACGAGATGTAAGTAGTTGAGAGATTACTTTATTAGTCCATCATCCTCCTAGTCCGTTCCCAACTATGTTGGGGTCGGCTTCCAGTCTAACTGATGAGCTTTCTGAAGAACAAGAGCAACACACGTAACACATAATTAACAACATAATCTAAATCTAAAGGAAGTCAATTTCCTAGTGTCGCCTAGAAAATAGACGATACTCTTCTCGGTTTTCAATATAACCTACTAGAAACTTCAGTATTACATTTTGTAAAAAGTACCTCTTTATTAATAATCTCTGAGTTAATTTAATATTAATACAAACCCAAGTTATGAGGGTTCAAAAAAACGACAAAGCGCTTCTAGAAAAGGTAGGTAGTGCCCTTGTGCTTTGCTTGGCTTAGCTGGCACCTGGATTAAAAGACTATTTTTAGAGACTTCAGATTAGTGGTTTCACGCAGAAACTGAAACAAGATATTTATAGAGGACTCCTGAACAAGTTTATTTAAAGGGTAAAATTACCCATCACTTCTGGGAAGTAACTCCAGTTAATTTCATTTGATACTATATTTAGCATGTCTAATTACGATTCTATTCTTAGATGTTACCGATACCTTCCCCCTCTCAATAATATTGATTGGCATTGGCACTATTGGCAGTTAGATATTTTCAACCTTAGTCAAGTATCAATTGAGTGGGAATTGTTGTCAAAACTGATAAAGCATTTACCATCGACTATACAATAAGTAATAGGTAGGTACCTATATCACATAATAAATAATAGGTGCTATAAAGCATATCCTTATTATACTTTATTCCTATAGTTTTATCATGGAATTAGTCTAATTATCACGGCAATACGCACGAAAAGCGCAATTATTAATACATTAACGACGAGCTTAATGCCAAACATCGAAAACAAAAACATTTACAAATGTCACCGAACATTATTCCTTTGACTAACTTTCTTTGACCTCAATGACCTTTAAAAATCGCTGAAACCTTTTTCATAGGTTATTAGAAAACGTTCAAGTTTGTCTCCTTGAAACAGCAAGCTTTTAATAAAATGCCAGAGGCACAGTGCATTGCAACTTGTTTTAAAAGACGTATTTCAATAATAGTAAATGCGATGAGCGTTCTCCTAAATGAGTTCTTAGGAGTTTCACACATTGTTTTGATCCGGGACTGTCGCAATTTTTGTTAGGGACCAGTGTGACTAGTCCGCACCATTTTGCGTTGCAATATACGCATTTTTTATAAGATGCGTGTATTGCAACGTCACTTCCGCTTTATATAAGCCCCATTTTCAAATAAAAACTTCAATTCGGTGTTCTATTTTCACTGAGTGAGTTGTTATAGAGAACTCAGGATATTGACTTATTAGAAATGTGTTAAATTAAACGAAGTTTTTGATAACAGTGGTATTTATACATTATAAATAGAAAAGATTTATATTTTTGTTTGTAATTAATAAATTCAAAAACTATTGGACCGATTTAAAAAAATATTTCTCCAGTAGAATGCTATATTATCACTGAGTAACACAGGCTATAATTAATAAAGATATCACGCGGGCGAAGCCGCTGGCGGAAGTTAGTACTTTAGAAAGAAAGAAGAAAGAAAATGTTTGTTCTGTTCAATGTTTATTCTGCACAAACTAAACTATACTCTTATAAAGAGCGCTAAATTCCAAAAGTCCACTCCTCGCTTAGTTTACTTAAAAAACCCACTTAGCTTGACCAGAGTGTTTGAATATTTAACTTTAAACCTAAAACAATAATCCCAACCTCTTCCTAAATCGACTTACTTTTTGTTGTACTTTGCAGATCAAGGGTAAAAAGTTTGGAAGTATTTTTTTAAATCTATTGTTTCTCCGCCATATTTCAATAAAGAAGAACAGGAACTGAGTTATGCTTCGGCAATGAGTTTAAAATAATGGCTGATTAATGAGTTCAGTCAGTCGTTGGTGTGTATATGACCAGATGTATTAACATAAACGAAGCAAAAAGAGTATGTAAGGATCGTAGCACCTGACCGGAGTTTCTGCCTATACCCGAGGGAAAAGGCATGAGTTTATGTATGTGTCATCAGTCAGGATCTAAAATACAGTATTAGGGCGTAAATATAGTATAGGTACCAAGCTTTGATCAGAGATTGTCTCAGCACGAGTAAGCCCCTTTTACTGAGAAAGAAAGAAAGAAAATTAAGAAAAGAAAGAAAGAAAGAAAGAAAGAAGGAATAAAAGAAATTCCATGTCAAATACTGGTGTACAGCTGCATCCGGTTAGACTGGAAGCCGACCCTAAGAAAGTTGGGAAAAAGTTTAGGCGTGGTGAAAATGGTAACAATCGTAAGAAGTTTTCGAATTGTTGATGGAAACTAAACTAAAAATACCAACTATTAGCTAGAAAGTCGATTTAATGCACCAATCCATCACTATCACATATCAACCGTTTAAACTCCGGATAGATATGACATAACATACTTGCGAACACAACAGGACGCAACAGGTTGCCAAATCATCATTCATAATAGAATTTGTGAACTTTTTTCGGTTAACCGTTGTTTAACTAAGTTGAAATCCCGGAAATTCGGGTTGGCCTCAAAAAACAATATTTTCAAAGTATTTATTTATTTACAACTAGCGACCCGTCCCTACTTGGCACGAGTGCATTAGCGACATGTCAAAACATCGAGATTTTTGTGCTATATCCAAGTTTAATATAAATGTTATATACAAATAAATCTTCCGGAATAAATGATGGAAAAAAACCACTTTAACATTAATTGCGTAGTTTAGAAGTTATAAGCGGTCAAACAATACACACAAAAAGCGAATTTGTTTTATACTATGTATATAAATACATACAGTGATATATACATACATATTTATTTATTTATTTATTTTATTATTTATGTACACACAGTAAAATACAAAAAAGATACGACATAATTAAAATATGAGTACAAAGGTACTGCTTATTTCTTAAGAAATTTCTTCCAGCAGACCTGCGAAAGGAGAAATGAGAAAGAAATGTAGTCAATAGTGTGTGAGAACAAGAAGAGAAAAAAAAACATGAATATGCGAAGTCTTAACTAAAAATAACAAATATACCTACACATGTATATGTATATGTATTATTACATATAAGCAAAAAAATTAACATATACTTAAATAAATACATAAAGCTTAAATATATAAACATAAATACACTATAGGTACCTATATAATAATAAATACTCAAAGTTGAGAGGAAAGATAATGCTCTTTTACACGAAGTTTAAATAGAGAAACAGTTTTCAAATCACGAATACTAGGCGGAAGTGAGTTCCACAATCTTACAGCATGGACAGAGAAGGAATAAGAATAATAGCTAGTTTTATGAGGATGAGATTTAAGGAGGGACATATATAACAGTAGTATAGATACATACCTATCAGTGGTGCCCAGTGGTAAAGGCCGCGATTTACGACCTGTTGGTCATATGTTCGAAACCAGACAGGCATTTACTTTGTGAATTTTCATCACCACTGCTCTCAAAACGGTGAAGGAAAACATCTTGATGAAACCGGCATGTCCCGAACCAAACAATTCGAAGACATGTGACATCTACCAACCCGCATTGGGCCCTCTCCCTCTCATCGAGAAGGCCTGTGTCCTAGCAGTGGGAACATTATAGGCTGAGTATGCACAGATATGATAAAATAGAAATAAGTTGTAACTGCGGTTTAATTTTAATATTTATGAGTTTAAAGAAAGAAAAATAGGTTTAATTGTCACAGAAACACGTGCATTCAAAAAGATAACAGTAATCAGCAATATTAACGACAATAGATCTAAATACAAACAAAAATAAAAAAAAACATATGAGATCACCAGTATTAAAAATGTCCTAAGTCCTTGGTTTAGTCATCGTGTTTCTACCCTTATCCTAATTTATTCGGCGTCAGCGCAGTAGGTACTTCACACCATTTTAGTATAATTTAGTGGCGGTACTTGCACCTCGTTCCTGATTCGTTCAAGCGTTACGACCAGTCTTTGTAAAAAACTTAATTAAAAATACCATAACATCACGCCTGCAATCCCCGAAGGGTAAAGCAGAGGTGTACCTATACAGTATGCAAGGGCACCGTAGTCACTCAAACCATAGGTAGTTGACTTAAATATAAAAAATAAATGACCCAATAACAACAAAAAAACCTTATTTTCATTAAAAGATTTTAAAAAGTAAATATCCGTCACTGTCCCGATACTCATGGATACGCGTTCGAGAGAGCTGCGAAACAGCTGACGGCCGGTCATGTAACGTGCCGCGCGCCCCGCCCGCCCTCGCCAACCGCTGGCCGCCGTGTTGAGATGCAAGTTCGTTTAAAAAAAAAAAAAAAAAAGGACTGCTACCGAGAAATTCCTAATAGAAAAACTGAATAAGAGTATGCTTGACCTGGGAATGGAACTCAGGACCTCACGCTCTGCAATTGCGCGTTTGCTCATAAAAAACTCAATTCTTTATTATACTTGCGTTTGCGCATCCATACTATGTCCATCGTTAACAAAACTGTAAAGTACGACACAAATTAGATGTAGCTTCGGCAATATTCGTAAAACCGATCACCATCCGAACTGAGAGCGCCTTCAAAATCTTCAATCTTTATACTGCCTTAGGTGAAAATGATCTTTACGCAAACGCAATAACTTGTAAAGTCATTTGAAATACATTCGTAAAATTGAAATGAATGAATGCAAATTTTCAAAATGCTTCACTTAAGTTGTATTGTACTGCACCTAATTATTTTTTATGTGTACAAATAAAAAAACAATCATTAAGTAAAAAGTAAGCAAAATAGCACCCAGTTGAATTTCGTTAGCTCTAAATTAACAAGACAGCACAAAGTTACGTACATACATAAATTTACTCCTTTTCCCAAGCTAAAAGTACATTTGTATTACGTCGTTTCCTATGTAAGCCCTTTACAAATGATTCCAGAGTGAATGCACTGCGAACGCAATCCTGTATGTAATTGCACGCTTTACTCGTCTGAATTTTAATATACAAGAGCCATTATTTATAGTGACGCACAGGATTTTTCAATTAAACTTATGCGTGGAATGTAATATTGCGTAAGGCGTAATGTTGCGTAATCTAAATAGTGTTTCTAGAAAGAAGAAAGAAAATAAAGAAAAATTGTTTATTCTGCACAAACAAAACGAGCGATTCTTATTTTGTCTTTTTCTGTTGTGTGTGCACAACAGAAAAAGACAAAATAAGAAATGATACAAAAGTAGCCAAAAGCCAATAGAAAAAAAAAGTAACAATAAAGTTTGACATTATTGTTCCTAGTGTAATAGGCTACTGTTAATTCAACCCGAAAATAGTTAAAACACTTTCAGATAAGCTATGAGTGTGGTGTGGTAGATGCACAATGTATAATTATTGAAACGCGTTTTCATAACTAGGCTGCATACCTACTTTTTTGTTTAGCTGTCTGTAGGTACAGCTATCTTAAATGTTCAGAAAGCTATAAAACTCACGCACATTGAATTCAACATATAGGTACATTAGCTATACAAATAATATCACTTTCCTGCAATATTTTATGAATTTTTTTTTTAGCCTTTGTCCTTAGTTATTTTTTAATCACCTTCACTTAGTTTATATAAAACCGTTTGCACCTACGTGATCGCGTACTCACGCGCCTGTCGCTTTTGGTTAGCACGCGGGGTATGACGTAAAAACGCGACTTGAGATCGCGTTCGTACTCTTATTACGCGCGACAATCGCTTTCTGTCAGGACATGGCCTGTAGAGGGAAACGCGCTTCTCGAAACAATTGAAGATCACCTTGTTCAATTGTTTGTTGTTGTAAGCTGACAGGGACAAAGCAAATCATTTCTAAAATGTTAATATTTTCAGTTCATTAATAATTCATGAGACAGAACAGACAAAAATGATGATAAAAACATAAAAACCTACTCGTTCCAAAAATATGGTATTATAATCAGAAAATAATTGGATATCAAAGCAAATAAACGGTTCACAAAGATTTTGTCCAATTAAATATAATAATAGATAAAATGAGAGTCTTCCGTCAGTGCCATACGAAACCATTAAATATTGGAATTGAAATCTTGTATTATTGGTTCCAGGAATAATTTTATAGGCAGTTTAGGGAATGCTGGATTTTATTGATACTTTAATAGAATAAATAAAAAATGGCGGAATATTTCCATTCTTTCGATGTAAGGAGGTCCTTTTTGATACCAACATATTTAGAAAACAACTACATTCTATAATTGTTTTAGTGTCAAAACTTGGTAGTTTTATGTTCCTCTTAGGGCTGATTAAACCATGTGGGTTAGTCCGAAAGGGATACCGGGACCTTGGCAACGGGCAACTAAAAGAACACGGGTGGGTTTTGGTGAATAAAAGTCTGACACGCCCTTCCGCTCCACCCAGAGTGGAAGAAGTCATAGGATGATTTCCCAGCCTCAAAAAAAAAAATGGCTGATTAAACCAAAGCCAGATATCTTTTATCCAGATATAAAATTGTTAATGATTCTTTGAGTCAAACAAACAATATTCTGGTCGTCAGAAGCCCGAAAGTCTGACAACCAGTCTTGCCGAGGGCAATGTTGAGGCCGGCTTCCTGTCTAACCGA
This sequence comes from Lithophane socia, assembly GCA_947522985.1. Classification (NCBI taxonomy): domain Eukaryota; kingdom Metazoa; phylum Arthropoda; class Insecta; order Lepidoptera; family Noctuidae; genus Lithophane; species Lithophane socia. The sequence goes on from OX383267.1 coordinate 10,004,889, forward strand.
ATGCATCTGAATACCAGTATTTTACATGGATAGACTGCCTATCTGACCTCCACAACCCAGTTACTGGGTAACCTGACTTTTCTGAATAACATCACCAATAAGGTCACTAGGTATATAATATTATGAAGATATTAGCAATTTTCCTTTAAACATTAATAGAGGCAAACACAAGGTCCTATTGCTTATTAAATCTAAATAAGTACTACTATCGCAAATCTAGGTGACCTACAAACCCCTAGAAATCTTTCCCATTACTTAAAAAACCCACTTAGCTTGACCAGAGTGTTTGAATATTTAACTTTAAACCTAAAACAATAATCCCAACCTCTTCCTAAATCGACTTACTTTTTGTTGTACTTTGCAGATCAAGGGTAAAAAGTTTGGAAGTATTTTTTTAAATCTATTGTTTCTCCGCCATATTTCAATAAAGAAGAACAGGAACTGAGTTATGCTTCGGCAATGAGTTTAAAATAATGGCTGATTAATGAGTTCAGTCAGTCGTTGGTGTGTATATGACCAGATGTATTAACATAAACGAAGCAAAAAGAGTATGTAAGGATCGTAGCACCTGACCGGAGTTTCTGCCTATACCCGAGGGAAAAGGCATGAGTTTATGTATGTGTCATCAGTCAGGATCTAAAATACAGTATTAGGGCGTAAATATAGTATAGGTACCAAGCTTTGATCAGAGATTGTCTCAGCACGAGTAAGCCCCTTTTACTGAGAAAGAAAGAAAGAAAATTAAGAAAAGAAAGAAAGAAAGAAAGAAAGAAGGAATAAAAGAAATTCCATGTCAAATACTGGTGTACAGCTGCATCCGGTTAGACTGGAAGCCGACCCTAAGAAAGTTGGGAAAAAGTTTAGGCGTGGTGAAAATGGTAACAATCGTAAGAAGTTTTCGAATTGTTGATGGAAACTAAACTAAAAATACCAACTATTAGCTAGAAAGTCGATTTAATGCACCAATCCATCACTATCACATATCAACCGTTTAAACTCCGGATAGATATGACATAACATACTTGCGAACACAACAGGACGCAACAGGTTGCCAAATCATCATTCATAATAGAATTTGTGAACTTTTTTCGGTTAACCGTTGTTTAACTAAGTTGAAATCCCGGAAATTCGGGTTGGCCTCAAAAAACAATATTTTCAAAGTATTTATTTATTTACAACTAGCGACCCGTCCCTACTTGGCACGAGTGCATTAGCGACATGTCAAAACATCGAGATTTTTGTGCTATATCCAAGTTTAATATAAATGTTATATACAAATAAATCTTCCGGAATAAATGATGGAAAAAAACCACTTTAACATTAATTGCGTAGTTTAGAAGTTATAAGCGGTCAAACAATACACACAAAAAGCGAATTTGTTTTATACTATGTATATAAATACATACAGTGATATATACATACATATTTATTTATTTATTTATTTTATTATTTATGTACACACAGTAAAATACAAAAAAGATACGACATAATTAAAATATGAGTACAAAGGTACTGCTTATTTCTTAAGAAATTTCTTCCAGCAGACCTGCGAAAGGAGAAATGAGAAAGAAATGTAGTCAATAGTGTGTGAGAACAAGAAGAGAAAAAAAAACATGAATATGCGAAGTCTTAACTAAAAATAACAAATATACCTACACATGTATATGTATATGTATTATTACATATAAGCAAAAAAATTAACATATACTTAAATAAATACATAAAGCTTAAATATATAAACATAAATACACTATAGGTACCTATATAATAATAAATACTCAAAGTTGAGAGGAAAGATAATGCTCTTTTACACGAAGTTTAAATAGAGAAACAGTTTTCAAATCACGAATACTAGGCGGAAGTGAGTTCCACAATCTTACAGCATGGACAGAGAAGGAATAAGAATAATAGCTAGTTTTATGAGGATGAGATTTAAGGAGGGACATATATAACAGTAGTATAGATACATACCTATCAGTGGTGCCCAGTGGTAAAGGCCGCGATTTACGACCTGTTGGTCATATGTTCGAAACCAGACAGGCATTTACTTTGTGAATTTTCATCACCACTGCTCTCAAAACGGTGAAGGAAAACATCTTGATGAAACCGGCATGTCCCGAACCAAACAATTCGAAGACATGTGACATCTACCAACCCGCATTGGGCCCTCTCCCTCTCATCGAGAAGGCCTGTGTCCTAGCAGTGGGAACATTATAGGCTGAGTATGCACAGATATGATAAAATAGAAATAAGTTGTAACTGCGGTTTAATTTTAATATTTATGAGTTTAAAGAAAGAAAAATAGGTTTAATTGTCACAGAAACACGTGCATTCAAAAAGATAACAGTAATCAGCAATATTAACGACAATAGATCTAAATACAAACAAAAATAAAAAAAAACATATGAGATCACCAGTATTAAAAATGTCCTAAGTCCTTGGTTTAGTCATCGTGTTTCTACCCTTATCCTAATTTATTCGGCGTCAGCGCAGTAGGTACTTCACACCATTTTAGTATAATTTAGTGGCGGTACTTGCACCTCGTTCCTGATTCGTTCAAGCGTTACGACCAGTCTTTGTAAAAAACTTAATTAAAAATACCATAACATCACGCCTGCAATCCCCGAAGGGTAAAGCAGAGGTGTACCTATACAGTATGCAAGGGCACCGTAGTCACTCAAACCATAGGTAGTTGATTTAAATATAAAAAATAAATGACCCAATAACAACAAAAAAACCTTATTTTCATTAAAAGATTTTAAAAAGTAAATATCCGTCACTGTCCCGATACTCATGGATACGCGTTCGAGAGAGCTGCGAAACAGCTGACGGCCGGTCATGTAACGTGCCGCGCGCCCCGCCCGCCCTCGCCAACCGCTGGCCGCCGTGTTGAGATGCAAGTTCGTTTAAAAAAAAAAAAAAAAAAGGACTGCTACCGAGAAATTCCTAATAGAAAAACTGAATAAGAGTATGCTTGACCTGGGAATGGAACTCAGGACCTCACGCTCTGCAATTGCGCGTTTGCTCATAAAAAACTCAATTCTTTATTATACTTGCGTTTGCGCATCCATACTATGTCCATCGTTAACAAAACTGTAAAGTACGACACAAATTAGATGTAGCTTCGGCAATATTCGTAAAACCGATCACCATCCGAACTGAGAGCGCCTTCAAAATCTTCAATCTTTATACTGCCTTAGGTGAAAATGATCTTTACGCAAACGCAATAACTTGTAAAGTCATTTGAAATACATTCGTAAAATTGAAATGAATGAATGCAAATTTTCAAAATGCTTCACTTAAGTTGTATTGTACTGCACCTAATTATTTTTTATGTGTACAAATAAAAAAACAATCATTAAGTAAAAAGTAAGCAAAATAGCACCCAGTTGAATTTCCTTAGCTCTAAATTAACAAGACAGCACAAAGTTACGTACATACATAAATTTACTCCTTTTCCCAAGCTAAAAGTACATTTGTATTACGTCGTTTCCTATGTAAGCCCTTTACAAATGATTCCAGAGTGAATGCACTGCGAACGCAATCCTGTATGTAATTGCACGCTTTACTCGTCTGAATTTTAATATACAAGAGCCATTATTTATAGTGACGCACAGGATTTTTCAATTAAACTTATGCGTGGAATGTAATATTGCGTAAGGCGTAATGTTGCGTAATCTAAATAGTGTTTCTAGAAAGAAGAAAGAAAATAAAGAAAAATTGTTTATTCTGCACAAACAAAACGAGCGATTCTTATTTTGTCTTTTTCTGTTGTGTGTGCACAACAGAAAAAGACAAAATAAGAAATGATACAAAAGTAGCCAAAAGCCAATAGAAAAAAAAAGTAACAATAAAGTTTGACATTATTGTTCCTAGTGTAATAGGCTACTGTTAATTCAACCCGAAAATAGTTAAAACACTTTCAGATAAGCTATGAGTGTGGTGTGGTAGATGCACAATGTATAATTATTGAAACGCGTTTTCATAACTAGGCTGCATACCTACTTTTTTGTTTAGCTGTCTGTAGGTACAGCTATCTTAAATGTTCAGAAAGCTATAAAACTCACGCACATTGAATTCAACATATAGGTACATTAGCTATACAAATAATATCACTTTCCTGCAATATTTTATGAATTTTTTTTTTAGCCTTTGTCCTTAGTTATTTTTTAATCACCTTCACTTAGTTTATATAAAACCGTTTGCACCTACGTGATCGCGTACTCACGCGCCTGTCGCTTTTGGTTAGCACGCGGGGTATGACGTAAAAACGCGACTTGAGATCGCGTTCGTACTCTTATTACGCGCGACAATCGCTTTCTGTCAGGACATGGCCTGTAGAGGGAAACGCGCTTCTCGAAACAATTGAAGATCACCTTGTTCAATTGTTTGTTGTTGTAAGCTGACAGGGACAAAGCAAATCATTTCTAAAATGTTAATATTTTCAGTTCATTAATAATTCATGAGACAGAACAGACAAAAATGATGATAAAAACATAAAAACCTACTCGTTCCAAAAATATGGTATTATAATCAGAAAATAATTGGATATCAAAGCAAATAAACGGTTCACAAAGATTTTGTCCAATTAAATATAATAATAGATAAAATGAGAGTCTTCCGTCAGTGCCATACGAAACCATTAAATATTGGAATTGAAATCTTGTATTATTGGTTCCAGGAATAATTTTATAGGCAGTTTAGGGAATGCTGGATTTTATTGATACTTTAATAGAATAAATAAAAAATGGCGGAATATTTCCATTCTTTCGATGTAAGGAGGTCCTTTTTGATACCAACATATTTAGAAAACAACTACATTCTATAATTGTTTTAGTGTCAAAACTTGGTAGTTTTATGTTCCTCTTAGGGCTGATTAAACCATGTGGGTTAGTCCGAAAGGGATACCGGGACCTTGGCAACGGGCAACTAAAAGAACACGGGTGGGTTTTGGTCAATAAAAGTCTGACACGCCCTTCCGCTCCACCCAGAGTGGAAGAAGTCATAGGATGATTTCCCAGCCTCAAAAAAAAAAATGGCTGATTAAACCAAAGCCAGATATCTTTTATCCAGATATAAAATTGTTAATGATTCTTTGAGTCAAACAAACAATATTCTGGTCGTCAGAAGCCCGAAAGTCTGACAACCAGTCTTGCCGAGGGCAATGTTGAGGCCGGCTTCCTGTCTAACCGAATGCATCTGAATACCAGTATTTTACATGGATAGACTGCCTATCTGACCTCCACAACCCAGTTACTGGGTAACCTGACTTTTCTGAATAACATCACCAATAAGGTCACTAGGTATATAATATTATGAAGATATTAGCAATTTTCCTTTAAACATTAATAGAGGCAAACACAAGGTCCTATTGCTTATTAAATCTAAATAAGTACTACTATCGCAAATCTAGGTGACCTACAAACCCCTAGAAATCTTTCCCATTAATTGTAAAACATGACAAACCAATATAGCCCTTGTGTTGACCTTGCTTCACATTTTTGATTAGCAAATCGACATGCAAACTTAAGGCCTTCGAATAATACAAATAACTTTCTATAAGCTAACGGTTTTGGTTGGTCGGAAAGGTCTTAATTTTCTACTGTGGAAAGTAGTTTTTTTATAATACTACGTTTTGCTCGCTACTTCCCTCGCGTGGAAGTCATAAGCCCACAATGTACTAACAATATTTTGACTTAAAACAGTGTCCGTGGAGTGGGCAGTAGCTTCATCTTTTTGACTGACTGACCCCTTGATAATTCAAAAGTATTTGTAATTGGTTTATTTGAAATAAATGCTTTGAGTGTGAGTTATAGCCACATTTTTTAAAATCTTTTTTTTAACTAGTGTTTTACAAATTAAACTTAGGCTAGTATTGAGTACAAATTATTTAAGCATCTAGTAGCCGAACTAGGCATTGACCTGTATTACCCGGCTATCAGCGCCAATCCCCTCGAATATTTTAACATTTATCATAGTCATTAATTATACTATACTTGTAGTTTTGGTCTCAGCAGCCAAAATATACACATAGAGAGTCAGGACTGCTGACGCGGGAGCAAGCGAGCCGCTTCCCACACGGACAACTAACTGTACGAGTTGTACGTGTGGGAAGCAACTCGTCCTGAGGTCAACGACCGCGGCCGCAGCCTTCAGTAGCAATTTCCCATTGCTTCTGATGTTTTTTTGTTTTTAGTGAATTAATGGAAACCAGCATTCCTGCCTAATGATGCTGGAACATACATTCAGGCACAGACAAAAATAAAATAAAACATATTTTCGACATTAGAAGCGGACCTCGTAAGCTATTATTTTTTATCGAAAAATATTCAATGTAAAGTTTTGACTACGCTACGATTTTATTAAATGGATTTACAGATACTAGCGGCCTGCCCCTGCTTCGCACGATTTTTATGACTTCGGCATTTCTTTTTGGTATGTGGAAGGACGCGGTTTAGGTTTATCTAACGAGCGGCCGTAGGTAATATACTTCTCATCAGAAAAATCAAAACAACATGCAAGCTTATGTTTTGTAAGGATTATCAGAAAAATGTGTATATTTAGGAATATATATTTAAAAAAAGACGGAAGTGTTTCGATTTTTCTGATGAGATGTGTATTTCAAGTTCACTGCCGAGACTTAATACTGTTACTTTGTTATACTGTGGTATAGATTAAGTAGCTGTGACGTAATTAAGTAACAGGCAGTCAAGCTTTCGGATTTAATAAGTAGGATATTGAGGGCTAGAAATCTGTTATCTCTTTGCCAAACAAATTAATAACGGGTTTAAAAAGATGATAGGTCTTTTTAAACCCGTTATTTATGGATGGATGTATAGATGTAAAAATAGTTATAGATATGTATAGAATATAGTAGAATAATACGGTTCAATATAGTTTCTCGTAATAATTATTATTAAGCATTAATTAAAATGCACTTATTTAAATGCCGCCCCCGATCCGAGGACGCTTCAATGAGTGCTCACTACGTATGCACATAATATGCACATGTATGCACGCGAGAGTGCTTCAACGCGTGTAGAGGTTCGACCTTCACTTAGAGCACTACATCATATTGTGCGGACTAAGTTTGTGAATTAATGTGTTTTGCTGTTAATTAATATGTGGGAGAATAGACAGAAGTGTCAAGTTTGCTGTGAGAATCTAACTGTGATCACCAATCTACTTGAGGGGTAGTTGCGTAACACAAATACAATCACAATTGATCGCAATGGGTTTCATTTTGACAGTTCACCAATGTTCATTGCGTTATTTATGTTGTAGAGCAGATTCATTTTTCAAACCTATGTAGCAATGAATATAGTAATATCCTTCAAAACTCTAAGATTGTGATTTAAAGTGTGTTACGTAATTAGGGTACTAGTTATAGTCAGTCATAGTCATTTATTCGTTAAAAATAATAATTGGTAGAATGAATATGAATGATGAGATAAAAATAATAATTGGTAGAATGAATATGAGAATGAATATGTAGGTAGAATGAAATTAATTTACAAAAAAAAAACCTAAAAAAAAACAAAATAATCACGCCTTATTCCTATAGGGGTAGGCAGAAACTACAGAACGCCACCTGCTACGATCCTTACATACTCCTTTTGCTTCAGTTACGTCATATTATGTACATACTGTCATACACGCACGCCCGTTGCGAGTACTATTATATGGATCTGACTTCGAATATTTTTTATACTTGAATTAAAATATTAAATAAAAACGATTTTATGAAATTAATTCGATAAATCATACAATAATTTAAATCAGAATCAATTCCCGTACCTATTTTTTGAGAACATTCGTATACTTATCTCATTCGCAATCTGTCAAAAATAAAATCAATTTACCTACATCAACATTTTTGACAAGTTGCGACTTGAATGTGAACGTTTTTACCCGACTACGGCGAAGAAAAAAGGAGGGTTATGATTTTGACCGGTATGTATGTATGTATGTATGTTCATCTGTTCCCTCCTATCTTCCAAACCACTTATCACAATTTGACAAATGAGGTATCGTTAGAAGCGTCGTGATTGTCCGCTGGTTATAGGCTATGTGAAGTGACATTAAATTAAAAATGGCGCCCTCTAGAGGACATAAAGTGAGGAACTTAAAAAAAATATGGTTTAATCGTACCATGTTGGGTATCAAATGAAAGGGCTTAATGAGCACATTTCAAATAAATATATATTAAAAACCCCAAAAGATTTAAAAAAAAATCAAGTAATAAAAACTAAATCCCAACTACGACTTACAAGGTATAAACAAGACACCACAGACACGCAAATTAAAAATCCGGAGTCACACGTAATCTGTTTGATTTATGCCCTAACACGTGTGACTCCGGATTTTTAATTTGTCTGTCTGTGGTGTCTTGTTTATACCTTTTAAGTCGTAGTTGGGTTTTAGTTTTTATAACTTGATTTTTTTTAAGTACCTAGTTACGAGAATTTGGCCTTCTGTTATCTATCAATCGGTTTCATGAATAGTTTTGTTTCAATTATTAATTACACGGTTTTTAGTTCAACTTGAGTTATATAAAAGAGCTATAAACAAACGTTATTTTTAAAACAACCTTCACACAATGACGTCTGTGTCGCATGTTCATAATAATTAATATTTAAATAGTTAGTATTCAGTATGACGTTCAGATTGATGATTCCGCCTGTGGTTATAATTATTTTATTCTACATTATGTACATTTGGTGTTTTTAAACAGAAAACGCAATACGAAACGAAACCTTCAAAAAATGAGGTTATAGGCTTGGTTATTTAATCTACACAAAGTGGATTAAATACATATTATGGAAGTTAACCTAAAAAAAACCCAAGCAAAGTTAATAAAATTTATACGGGACCACCGCGCAAGCTTCTTCTGCAACACAATTGAAAAAAGAATTTTCAAAATTGGTCCACAATTTACGAAAATATCGATGAAAATACACAAAAAAAACCATGAATACGAACATAATAACCTCCTCCTTTTTTGAAGTCGGTTAAAAGGCTTATCCTCGGTGAATGCCTGCCCGCCTGGTCTGCCTGTTGTATTTTTGTATGCACGTGTTTCTGTGACACATAAACCTATTTTTCTTTCTTTCTATTTTTAACAACATTATTTTTAAATTAGATAAGATAATTTAGAATTATGATCCCGCTAGGTACAACTAGCGGGATCATAATTCTAAATACTCAGGGAAATTAATAGTTTATTTTTACACACTTCACTCATAATTCGACTTAGAATTCTTTGTTTTGTCCTAGAATATTTTTTCTGATGGTGATTTTGACAGTTGGGATAGAAAACTTTCTTCCGAAATTGTCTACACTTATAAAAACCTAGACAAAGATCGTTAGAAACGAAAGACAAAATGACAGATTTTAGAAGGATTTCTACAGTGCGATGTCAAAAATTAAGAAACGAAATGTTACTTTGTATAGAAGCTATGTCTATTCTTCGTAGAAATAGAAAGCGTCATGCTGCGCCTGCTGGGCTTTAAAATAAAATTTCCGATAGTATCGCTTACAACTTACACCAAACACCACAAACTGTGGTTTGCGAGCCCGGCGTACCATCATCCCATTAATTTAAGCCTCTCTGCCAATGACGCGAGTTTGCCGGATACTGAAGTTAAAATTAATCGATACATACCTTTATGTTTAAAGCCAGAGTGTCCATTATGCACTTTAGCTGTTTTAGTGTAATTAATAGCTAAAATGTTTCATAAAAGCTTTGTGGCGTAGAGGAAGTTTGTATGTTCCACAATCACGCTTTAACGGCTGGACAGATTTGGATGAAATTTTACACAAAGGTAGTTTATTACTCGAAGTCAAAGCATTTATTTTTTATTTCAATTAAACCATTTACAGGCACTTTTGGAGAGATGAGATCAAAGAGATGTCAGCACACCTGACGGGGTCCGTTAGGACCGATGCCTGCCAGGGTTGCGGAATAGTCCGAAAGGGATACCGGGACCCTGGCAACAGGCAACTGAAGGAACACGGGTGGGTTTTAGTCAGTAAGAGTCTGACACGCCCTTCCGCTTCGCCCAGAGCGGGAGAAGTCATTTGATGATTTCCACCCAAAAAAAAAAAAAGGCACTTTTGGATTGTCAAGGACTCGGTTACTCAGAAATGTGAAGCTACTAGTTGCCGATTCCAAAGCATAGTAGGTTCTTATGGAGGGGAATGGGCAAGAAACTCCATAGACACTCTTTTAAATTGTTGTTGTTGTTGTTTATTGTTTATTGTTAATTAAAACGGTAACACCAATTACATTAATTAACATAGAAATTTAAACAGTAGTAAACAGAAATATCACAAATACTAACTTATAATAGAGGACAACCTAGCATACTTACTCTCGCAAAACATCAGACATACACGCATAATTCTGCTCCATTCATCCGCAAACAGATCACACTCAGGATTGGTGGTCAGGAGGGCGTTAAGCATCCTTAAGGTACGACACACAGGGGACTCAGCTCTGGCGACAGTTTTACATAACGGCGGCGCAAACAGATTGCGTCGACGGCATTGGCGATGTCCGATGTAATTGTCGGGAACAAAAAGCCGACAGAAAAGATCGAAATTATATTGAAAATTATATTGTTACAAAAATATTACTTACATCATTAATGTTAATTTATAATTATTATATGTGAGAACGATGTAAAAAAGACGTACACGTTAGAAGCGTTTAGAGTACATCAAATAGAAAGAAACAAAAAAAAAATAAGCCGCCAGCTAAGACTAGATGTCCAGTACCAACTGATGGCGCGCTTTCACGAACACTTCAATTAAAATATTGAAGAATTTTTATCCACGCACATTTAGTAGTTTTCCTAGCATGCGAGTAAAACCGCGGGTAAACGCTGGCTTTGTAATAGTTCCATGAAAAGACATTTTTTGGTGCATTTTTGGGTAATGTTAGGAATGATTTAGCTTTTATGTACCCTTTGGGAATATTTTCCGGGAAGTCGCGGATATTTAAGTAAGGAAGTTTTGTTTAATTAGTTGCAGAGAAATACGACTTAAAACTATTTTGCAGATTTCAGTTATGAGTCTGAGCGAGTATTCAATGTTTTCTCCGTGATTTTTTTACTAATTGGTTTAAGGCTCCTTAAAAATTCATGATAGACTTTGTTAGTTTTATAAAGTAATTTTTATTTCTACATACATTTGGTCTTGCTCAGATCCAAAATTGATTTTTCCGTAGTATAATATTTTCCTATTCATGTCTATAAGTGTTTATTACTCTTACTCGCCCTCACTCATCCCCCCTTTATTTACTCCTTCAACGACTTAGTAAGCACAACGCTTAAAGTCGATCATCCATACAATCCCTTACACATAAAATGAGAGAAGTTTCCTTATATTTATCTTATTGCTGGTTCTACAGCTATTAGGGCTACGAAGAGGCTACGTGCTACGCCGTAGCGAAGTGCTACGCAAAAACTACGTGACACAATCCTAGTGATGGTGTGGAATTCTAATAAAAGGGGAAAGTAATAAGCTATATTAAACGAAAGATATGCAGAAAAGATAAAATAATTTTCTTTCAGTAATGTTCATCAAATATTCGAATATGTAAAAAGATTCTTATATCAAGGTGATTAAGTCGGAGTTTGTTTACCATCAAGCTGATTAAGGCTACCCCATTTATAATCCACTAGCGATCCGCCCCTGCTTCGCACGATTTGTATAACTTGACAAAACATCGAGTTTTCTTTATTTCCAACAACATGAATATTAATGTTTTATACACTTATACCTTCCGGAATAAATTCTAATGATACTGAAATCCGCATCAATATCAGGAGCGTAGTTCAGAAGCCCAACGCGGTCACAAATACAGACACTAATATCGAATTTAATTTATAATAATGTATAGATATTATATTTTATAGATATTTTATCTTATAATACTAACCTGAATTATCATGTCATGTACACAGGCTACACATCAAGCTTACTGACCATTAAGACCACCAGATACATTTCCAGTATACTGACCTCGCATTGTACGGAGATCCTATACAATGCGAGACCAGCATAAACTGGAAATGTATAGCTTGATGTGTAGCCGTGTGAACAATATAACAACGCTATTTTCAATTTCATGAAACCCTAGCTTTGAGATTGAATATTTTATGACGCGTAAAACATTAATTAATGTTGCTAAGGCTTCGTTATTAAATTATAGACACAACCCGTTATTGTATTAATAGGAGGAGTAGGTACTAGTGACCATTCACATAAGACTAAGGTTGGACTAAAGGTTGTCCGTAAAAGATCGCTTTTAGCGATAAGACCGCACATTGTGTCACCCTATGTTCAATTTCAACATTTATATCTGTATTTTTTATGGTGTACAGTCAACAGCAAAAGTAGATGATCAAAATCAGAAAAATACTAATGAACGGAGTTCGCGTCAGAACTGTGTGGCTTCGAAGTGATTAAAAAATAAGTATGTTTGATTATGGTCGGATTTAGACCACTTGGCGATCACTAGTTAATATTATTAGCCAAACAGCAAAGTTTTAGTAGAGCTGATTGCCCCATTGTATTTTAGTTTGCGTATTAAGCATGAAGCATAATCGTATGTACTTTGCATTGTTTATGTTTCATAGAAAGCACACGTTCCCAATAGTGTGAACTATAATATGACGTAATAGTGAATATGTTATCGTACGGCGTACATTGCCCTTGTCACTGCGTCTATCGGTTTGTGGGTAAATAAACAAAGTAGTATCGCTTCGTGTTAGTAAACATAGTGTTTAGGTTATTTAATCTGTTTGTTTTTAGTTGTTTGTAAGAGAAACATGTTTAAGGTGAAGTGGTTCCAAAGCAGATGTTTTGATGCGTTTCGACTTCACGCAAAATCAATTTTTCTCTCACAAAAACAACGTATTTGCGTATTTTTTTTTATGATTACGAAAATTGAAGAGTGTCTTTAGTGAAGTATGAGGCCCGAAACACGATTGACAAAACTTTCCTCGATACAAAAAAACCGCAAAGTTTCCTTTTAAAGAGAAAAACCTATTCCATTCGATTGTTATCAAAGCAATTGGAATAAAAATTTTTCTACGTGTTCACTATTAAATACTTTAAGGGACTATGGCCTTATTTTTCTATATAAACACAAATAAAATTAAATATTTGTAAACTTAGTTGCGCGCGGGCCCCCCTCGGCTCCCGTCAGTCCCACTTCGCCTTAAGTTGTTTCGCTGTTTTATGAAGTAGGTGAATTGTTATTGAACATGCTTTCTCGGTCGTTGGTTATGCAGTTAATAAAATATGACCTATTTTTGGTTCTGAGTCTGAATAGTTTTAAAAGAAAAACTTTTTACAAAACCAAAAAAACCGACTTACAAAATAAATTTCGGAAGTCGGTGTCTTTGCTTTTCAATTTTGTTTTTTGTAATATTGAAGGTATCTCAAAAACTACGGAAGCAAAGTTAATAAAATTTATATGGGACCACCTCAGAAGGATGACCAACCTAATCATCAAAATCGATTCATAATTGGCGGAATAATCGAGTAACAAAGGCACAAAAAAAGAAAAAAAAAATCAGACGAATTGAGTTCTTCCTTTTTGAAAAAGTCAGTTTTTTTTTTTTTGTATTTTCAATTAGAAAAATGATTGATATTTTTAAATGGAAGTCTTTTAGTTTAACACTTTGAGGGACACTAAACGCCCATAGGCGTTATAAAAATAAAACTTCTATTGTGTCTCGTTCTATTCCTTGAGTGCGTTAAATTAATGGTTGTTTCATTGTGGTAATACTAATAATTATACTAAATGTTGAAAACTTTGAATGAATGAGTTTTTGGTTTGAGTTGAGAGTAGAGTTTAAAACTGTCGAAACATCTTCGTTGCGTTAAAAAATCGTTCAATGTTTTGTCATTAAATTAGAAATATCATGAGATATGACATTCAGCCTTAGTGTGAAGACGTCTGTGGTTGGAAACAACTAACGATCATCAATATACCCAGCCTTTCACATTCTTCTGCTGGACATAGGCACAATACCCCCTATTAGCCCCTCCCAATTTGGGTTCCAACACCCGGGTTTTTTACGCATCCAATCTTTCCTAGTCGCCTTTTTAAGGTGGGTCATGGTCTATCTACGCGGCGGCCCATGCTACGGTACCTACTAGGTAACGGTAAAAGGTCATAAAAAGAGATAAAATATAGTTATTTCCTATTAGAGTGTTTGTTTCAGTAGTAACTTGAAAGGTTAAGAGCAGAACATATAACACCTACCTACGTTTACGTAGTTGATAATACGAGTAAGCCACTGGTCCTACGCCTGATCTCACTCCGGTCGTGTCGGATTGCCGTCCCATCGGACTATGAGAGTGAGGGAGAGAGAGTGCACTTGTGTCTGCGCAAACACTTGTGCACTATAATATCTCCCGCGCCGAAGGCTAGTCTCCGTTGAGATTGGCCGGCGTGGCCGAAAATACGGTCTGGAGGACTATTACTATTATTACTATTAGTTGATAATAGACCCTTGAAAACATCGTAAATGGCTGGATAGGCCTTTTCAATAGAATGTTCCCGAAATAACGGGGGTTAAAAGGCGCTTAACGAAGCTAATAAGAGTCTCTTGTTCTTCCCCTCATCTTCCTCTTTTTTTGTACTGAATCGTACCTGGGAACTGTCGTTAGTAAAGTATAGAATATTTATGTAGTGTTCTAGGCAACTCTGAAGTACCTAATACTATCTGTCCTGTATTTAATCTGCCCAGCTTTTTCCAAACTATGTTGGGGTCAGCTTCCAGTCTAACCGGATGCAGCTGAATACCAGTATTTTACATGGAGCGACTGCCTATCTGACCTCGACAACCCAGTCACTGGGTAATACTGGGTAACCCCTTGGTAAGACTGGTTGTCAGACTTTCGGGCTTCTGACGACCCGTAACGACTGTTAAAGATCCACGAATGACAGCCGAGACCAACGGCTTAACGTGCTTTCAGAGACACGTAGGAGTTTTGGTATGTAAATATCACCCATACACGGACCAACCCCGGCAAGCGTAGCTTAACTTGATGGATCGTCCCGCGCGGCTGTTATTACTTAGCCACGAGCTCCTCTTCTGTGTGGACTATCTGTCATTTATTGTAGAAGAGATATGACGGACTTTTAATTACTTTCACATAGCAATAGCAATATATACAAAAGACAGAGACAGGATGCTCATTTCCTGACACAATGTGAGGTGGAAGAAAGTCTAATGAAAGAAAAAATTGATTAGGAGTTTCTTCCATCCGCTGTTGGTAACCTTTCAGTGTGTAGTTAGTAAACTATGGCTCGATGTTCGATTCTATTGTGTCTTAACGTATTGTCAGTAGTGATGAAATTATTTACATAATGTAAAGCGCCTGTCAAGGTTCGAACCTGTGACCTACAACTCGTAAGTTGCGGCCGTTACTACTGGGCCACCATTGCTCAAATGCTGAAATACTTAATAACGTTTATTTATGTTTACTGTTTTACTCACGTTTTGATTAAGGGTTTTCCAGACTAGTTTACTTTTTGAGAAACGAATAGCGAAATTTCGTCCAAAATATTTGTTCCTCACCTTCCATTCTATAAACAAGAAACAATATGTTTTTGAATGTCAGCACGATACCTCGGATATGCCTCAGGGCGGGAATGCAGAGGTCGATGGCATAAAGTAGGTAAGAACAAAAGACCAGCTCTATGTAAAGACCGGAAAGGCAAGCACATAAGTAAGAGAATTGGCCCTCTTACTTAAAAACGTTCAAATTCAAACTTGTCAAAAATGTTGGTAAATTGATGATTTTTTTGACAGATTGCGAATGAGATGCGAATTTGGACGTTCTTAAAATTAAGAGAATTGCCACGCTGATGGTGCAAAACGCACTCGTTACTGTAATTTTTTTGTGATCGCCGTATGTATAGCCAAGGTTCTTTTGGCGCGTGGGCAAAATCGGAACTAATGCCGCCATCTTTTTTCAATACATTTTACAAATGTTTACCAACATCGCTCCCCTGTCAATGTCATTTAGTTGCCAAAATATCCTTGTAGCACTTTATGTATGTTTCTGTGTGTGCGTGCGTTTTCGCTCGGTATAAGGACCCGGCCTTCTGTATCTATTTATTCCATGTCAATGGCGAAATCCGCCCTTCCCCGAACATCAAGGTCTCGGCCACATCGTGACGTCATCACAAGGGATGTTGTGGCGCAATGTGAAGTTCAGTTCAAGTTTCAAGGGGATTCGGTTGTATGAATCATATTGTCATAATCATACATATGTTGGTATTGACTGTAGAAGTTAATGTTTGAATGGAGATTTGTAAGGAATTTTAATGAATGTCTTCTGTATATAGTTAGCCGCGGCTTCGCTCCCGTGGTATGTCAAAAAAACGTAGCATATGTCCTTCCCCGGGATGCTATCTCCTTGCCAAATTTTATCGAAATCCGTTCTGCGGTTTAGGCGTGAAAAGGTAACATACAGACAGACAGACAGAGTTACTTTCGATTTCGAATTTTGGATGCAGAACCATCCAAAATTCGAAATCGAAAGTAACTCTGTAACTTTGGTGTTGGATTGTGAATTGCAATTTAAACAACGGTAAGGGTATCTTCATTGTAATTTAAAATTGCGACTGATAATTGAACAATTTTCTATCTTTATATTAGCGATTTCAGAATATTACGTACAAAATAACTTTTACTCCATCCCGAGTGGTACTAACAGTAGATTTATAATTATTTTTATAATGAACTTATACCTACATTGGTTTTAAATCAGGTGTAGTATCTTAGAGAAAAAAAAAACCTTGTTAAGAACTGGATCTATAAAGTTAAACCTAAATACAATCACGTAAAATACATTTTACCATCACAACATTCATTATTCCATCGTATATTCAACGTAATCCACTAATCGGTTTAGTCATACGTTACCTCAAATAATAGCCAAGGTCAGGATGTTCATTCAGGTAAACAAAGCATTATCTCGCTTGTATACCTACTTACGGCCAAAGGGGACTTTATATAGGTACTTATTCACACTTCAATGAGAGTATTAGGGCTTGAGCAAAAATTTTGTAGGTATAGTACTTATAAAAGTACTTGTACTTATTCACATATTAATTTCATATATCTACTCGACGTCCGTATGTCACTGCAGGGATCCAGCAGAATATCAGCGTCAGGTATATTTGCCTGACACATGCTGAGTTGGACTCCCATTTGGTGCAACGTTGAGACGCACACCTTTACGGAGAACGGAGCCTTTTTGGCATCGCACAGGTTTTCTTTTCCTGTTTCACGTTGTTTTGTTTTATTTTACTCTATTACTTGTTTTACTGATTTTATAGATTTAATGTTTGTTTAGCTATTGTTATATTTCCTGTGCGTGTTCCAAATAAAATATGTTTCTTTCTTTCTTTCTTTCTTTCACACCGCACTTTGCATCTTTCGTTATTTTTTAAAGTGTGTCATAGACAATATTGTCATCACTGTGTCAGTCTTCTTTTATCGTTTTTTTTTTTTTTTGTATTTTGGCACCTTGTAGCTATGCTATTTATTAATGTAATTAGTTATTATTTAACCGTGTTTTTGAATGTTGTGCTGTCTTTTGTGGGCACCAAATAAACGTTTTATCTATCTATATATCTATCTAAAAGTATCAAAAGGCCGATAAGAAAATACAACATCTTTGCCTTATGCAGGACACATAATTTGATACTATACTATTGATAATATACCGCTGTACTAAGACTTTGTAGGCAAAAACATGTTAGCAAAAACCACGAACTTAGACATCATCTCTCTAATTCAATTTAAGTATCTCTAATGTTATGTTTTCTTATTTTGATTGCGGTCCCATCAGAGTATGAGAGTGCGGGACGAGAGAGTGCGCCTGTGTCTGCGCAAACACTTGTGCACTATAATATCTCCCGCGCCGAAGTCTGGTCTCCAATGAGATTAGTCGCTAGGGCCGAAATTCAGTCTGGGAACTATTATAATATTTCCTATCATTGATTTTCATTGCGTCCATAATAACTTAAGCATACTCAGACGGTACTTAGTAGTAACTATTTGGTATTTATACCAATCCCCAAATAAAAATATTTTATCGCTGCATGCCTGCATACCTACATTACACAAAATTAGGCCAATACCCGGAATGGCAGCCTGATAGCCCTATCTGATTGCAAATTCCTATAGCCATACCGAAATGTAGGTGTCACCTATTGAAGGTTTTATCGTGAAAGTGTCGATAAATTGAGTAAATTTTAATGTAGGTGTAGTAGGTAGGTTACATTCGTGCACGGAAAATTATTGGTCCTTGAGTTTTTAATTTAATATTATTAACATATTATTTTGTTTATGTATTTCTACCGATTTTGTAGTATTCAGTAATTTAAAGTAAAAAATTGTAGCGGTTGTATTTTCGTGTACAGGACTATAATGATTTCCAATGCTCGGTAGAGGATAATAGAAAAGATAGACACAAATTCAATTCATCATCAACATCAGAATAATACAAATATACCATGCACAATGCACTAGGCCCGTAACATAGACTCGTACCATTACACATACGTCAAACCAAGTATCTTTACTCCAGCTTTCTCAATGTAAATCAACCAACCTGTCAACCACTTTGTCTTCAGATCTTCGACGATAAACGGAACGGGTCAAGTGCTGATTAGTCTGCAAACAATCCGTTTGTATTGGGTCGAGTTACTTCAGAGAGATTCGATAGAATCTCTGCATCATACACACAAACTTTTTCGATTAGAATCTCCATTGTCGAAGGTGTGTGCTATATATAATACACATGTCTATGAGCATACTTGTCTGATGGTACTGACCTATCTATAGCTGGTGAAACTGGGCCCCGTACTATATTTGCAAAGTCGCGCGCGAAATACCTTACACGGTAGGAGTAAGGTATTTCGCGCGTAGAGCTGACTCGTATCTACAGAAGAAGAAATAAATTATATGTGTATAGGTCTGTACGTTTTTCCGGATATACTACAAAAACCCTTAAAACTGGTATAAAAAAAAAGAGTAACGAAGCCGAAAATCACTTTTTTTACTGTCATTTTTTTTCTTTTTACCTAGTACAAGTAAAATTGCCGTAACTAGAAGGTTCCCAGGTACAGTCCGTACGGGACTGTACCTGGGAACCTTCTAGTTACGGCAATTTTCAAGATCAAAGTTCCAACTATTTTAACGTTTTTTATATATCCCCACGACCCCTGCATGCATACACGATTTAGTTTGATTTTTAGAGTGCGTAGATGACGGCTTTGTGATAGGCCTATTTACACCCTTTGAAGATATTATTCAGCCTTAAATACCTAAATCAACAAGTACATTGTTTTCTCTCGCCCCCGAGACATTTAGTTTCAGCTTATAGAAACGTTGTCCATTGTACCTACTTAGAGTTCCCTAGTACCCAAATGTTAAATGGAAATACTGCGTAAAACCCTTAGCTACAGCAAAACACGGGGCTCCTAAGGTTAACCTTGAACTTTGTTTGGGTTCTCACTGTTTCATTGTTCTTGATTTCCAAAGAAAACTTCGCAGAATTATTCGTACTACATTTGAATTTGGTAACCAAGCAATTTCTTCGGTAAAAAAGGCTCCTTGATTTTTTTCTCGTGTTGGCAATGATTTTTGTTTATGTGTTTTTTCCTTGTTTATTGTTTTGATTTATTTCCTTTTTATTATGAGAAAATGTTGGTGTGGTTAAAATACTACTGTAATAAGCATCATGTTATTTTGCGTGTGTATGTTTTCTTTATTATCGGAATAATCAAGTTCATATTATGGCCGAAATTAATACCACATTTTGTATCTGAACAGTAGCATGTTACTTCGTGAATTGCTCAAACTAGACTTTGCGGATAATAGGACAAAAATGGTACCTACTTTAAAAAAAGCTTTATAAAAACTGATGCACATTTCATGAAAGTTAAATAATCTTAAAATTTTAGGTTTCTAAGTACACCATTTTACACATAAACTAAGAAATAAAACGGAAACAAAAATAAACTATTTTCGTACGTAAAAAAGGGAAAGTTAATTTAAATTATTGTGACAGAAATATGACTAAGTAACCAAAATATATTACGGACATAAGTAAAAGCTGCCTTAACTCTAACTGAATAAAAGTAGCAGTGAGGAGGTTTTATTCGCGTTTCGACCTTCGAGCCGTGTGAGTGAACCGATATAAAACGCGCATGAAATGACTGATCGTATTTTGTGCGTTGGCTTCCCTGGCGTTACGGCTATACTATAGTAGCTTTTATGGCTAAAAGTGCTTAAAATTCGTTGCTAACCTTAATTCTGTTATTGTTAAACTTTGCTAACCTTAATTCTGTTATTGTTAACACGGGCGCGATTTAACTGTTGTGTTGACAAGTTAAAAAATTGATTATAATGTTTTATGTGCTGTAACTAAGTCAAATAATAATGTAATATACACATAAACGTTCCGAAAAAAAATTCTATAGCTAAATATCGTGTATAGGAAAAAGATTGTGTAAGTATAGGAAAAAAATCGTGTGTAGGAAAATATGAAAAATATCATGTATATAGAAAAAAAAATCGTGTAAGTATAGGAAAAAGATTGCGTAAGTATAGGAAAAATATTGTGTATAGGAAAAAGATTGTGTATAGGAAAAAGATCGTGTATAGGAAAAATATTGTATAAAGGAAAAAGTTTGGCTTGTAGATCGTCGTTTCTGTCACTCATACCTATGTGACAGTCTCTTTCTAATCCCCGAAATGCCATATTATCGCCCGGATACTGTAAAGATTTATTTTTCAGTGTGTATTGTATATTTTCATTTCATTTTCGCGGTATCGGTTATAACAGGTGGTTGTAATAACATCATGCTGCGATAACCAATTCGCTTACGAGCAGGTTGATTGAGTTAAGGCCCTTAGGATTTGCCGCAGTAGTGAGGCGAGGGGGATTAGAGTGTAGTTGGATATCTAGATAAATAAACGTTAAAATTTCAAGCTAGAATCGTGTCTAGAACTTATTTTCTCGTTAAATAGGCATCGTTTCAAATGTTTTTTTTTTTTAATTATGATACAATTTAGTACAATATTCGGAGGTTTGGTTGTGTATATGTCCGAATCTCGGACACATACATTCAGACTCCGAAAAAAACTTATAAAATACCTCAGCATTTCAAGTACTGGAGAAAGTACAGGAGAAAATCGTTGGTGAATTTCGCTGTCAGTTGTTAACATATTTTTGCTTCTTATTGTACACATTGCTACACATCAAGCTATACATTTCCAGTTTATGCTGATCTTGCGTAAAATGCGAGGTCAGCTTATACTGGAAATGTATAGCTTGATGTGTAGCCGTGTGTACTAGCGCCATACTTAGGTCTGGCGCCAAGCTGTGTTGATGTATTCCGGTTTGAACGGTACGGGAGCCGGTAATCACAGTGTTATAAGATATTTCAGCTTTGTGTATGTGTTGGCAACAAACGATGTCTCAGGTATTGCAGTCGTCCGTAAGAGGCGATCACCATGTATTGTTTGTTTACTGCAACAAAACAGTTTGGATAACTTAAAGGTCAGTACGCACCGAGACGCGACGCGACGCGCGCTTTTTTATGATCCGATACAATATCGAATTTATTTACTACACAATAAGGTACACAAGTTCGATAATTGTTAAAAAGTGCGCGCAGCGTCGCGTCGCTTCACGTCGTGGTCTGAACTGATCCTAAGGATCTCGGGCCGATCGAAAATATGTCGACTCAGCATCAAAACGAAAGTTCAAAGTGTTCAGAGCAAAGACATTAGTATGACCAACAATATAACGATAAAAATAAACCCATAAAAACGATAGTTACGAGTAATAATATCAAAAACTTTATAGAATATCTGTTGCCGTGTAATAAAGGCATAATTTCGCACAGGCGAGCCGGCTATCCGTTATTGTTGGCACAGAGCCATTAACTTCTATCCATATTACGAAAACTTCCTATAATCCTACTTTTGTTATATTAAACCTTAATGTCATAAGTTTAAGGTTGAAATTTTGTCGTAAGTGCGCGGTATTTTGTAACAACTGGCGAACCTTTTCTGTTTGCAATTTTTGACTAGTTCCTATGTGGGTTCCAATTAGAGAATGATGTTGAAGCGTGTGAATGTCGGGTTATGTTTGTGTGTAGTAATGCACTGTTTTCTGTAAAAGAAGAATTCAATTTAGTGGTTAGAAATCCTATGAGGCTTAAATGAGCCACACAAAGTCTCTGATTAATACATAAATGGTTTCAAAACAAAACCTCATGCTGCATTGCTATTCTGTAACCATCTCACCGTGAAAACATATTTATGTGAAGTGAACTGTCCCTGCCTTAGCATCAGAAAGTATCGATGACAATGACAGCTCACTCCACGCTCACTTCACCTAAGTTTTCACGGTGAGATGGTTACAGAATAGCAATGCTGTTGTGCCTTGTGGAAAAATAACAACAACGAAATATTAATGTTTTTGCCTGTAACTATACCACAATAGCTTCTTCAAATGTACATCTTTTTGTGGTCAATGTTTTGTTTTCACGATTTGTCAAATCCCTTTGCTTATGATCCCAGACAGCCATAAACAAGAATGTCCTTAAATACAGATCCCATTTTTCTACAAACCTCGACCTCGATTAAGGAAAAAAAAAGTTAAATAATAATAAACAGCCAAGGTCGTCCAAGTTAGGCACTGGATCAGCGAGATAGAAAGATTAATTAGACATGGTAGCCTCGCCGATATAATTAAAGTACTTGCCAACTTCGTGAGGGTTCGGAAATGTTCGGTACAAGGAATAGTCCTGTCTGTAATGTCTGTAGATTGTTTCTAAAGGAAGGTTAGCTTATGGTTTTTAGAGAAATGGCTGGAAATAGGAATTGATTTTGACAAATATTAATAGAGTTAAATCTATTTCCAGAGGTTCGTGTTTACTGGCGTCAAAAAAATACCTTCTACCTCTGAGGTTTTACTTAATACATATTTTTTTTGCAACAATTTATATAGTTAATTGATTCAGGCGTGACTTTGCGGAAATCCATTATAAAATACAATAGACGTAGATATATTTAGAAACCTATTCCCATGGGCGTACCCAGCTTCTGGCCTAGGGCGGGGCAAGTTAGATTTTTTAGGTCGGATCGTCCGCGGCTGTTTTGTCATACACACTATACAAACATACCTACATGAAACATTAGGTATAATGTAGTGTAGTGTGCCATCGTCGCGCGCGGTTTTTTGGCAATTGCACCGTGCATTTTGCTAGTGACTACTGCGCGGTTTATTTAAAAGTTAGAGCATAAGGTCCCGTTTACACTTTGATTAGTAATTAAGCGAGTTCATAGATGTGCTACGAGATTTCCAGGGGGGGGCCGCTGCCCCCCCTGCCCCCCCTGGGTACGCCCATGCCTATTCCACTTAAGTATTCTTCAAGAGTCATAAAAACCCTGTAAGAAATAGACACGTGTTTTACCTCTCAACGAGGCATCCTCAGGATGACGATTGACCAGTCGCAAACCAGAAAACGTCGTGTTGCCATACCGAGCGCTGGACGCAGAGACTACCTATCAATTCACAACTACGTAATAGTCCGTAGATTTCAAAAGTACAGTCAACATGATTTATATCCTCCACAAATCTATACGATGAAGCTCACGTGCGGATCAGCTTAGTGGCACAGTTCAATTGTTACTATAAAACCTATGAACCATTTATTTTGAACGATCCTTTATTTTCAATTGGTCCTGTCAATATTGGATTTATTGTCTATTTCAATAAATATAGTAGGTAAACGGTATTTTTGGAGAAATATATTTTTAGGGAAATTGTATTTTTTTAAGCTCTATTAATCTCTATATTTGTGGGAAAGGGTTGTAAGTAGGATTTTAGTTATCCTAACTTCCTAAACTACTAATATAAATGCGAAAGTGAGTTTGTTTGTTACCTTTTTACGCTAAAGCGGCTGAACGGATTTGGATGAAATTTAGCACATGAGTAGATCATGACCTGGATTAGGAAAAAGGGCAGCTAGTTTATCTATAGTTTTACATTGTTCTAAAATAAATGATGTACTAAGTAATACATCACCGGTGTTGTATCCAACCATTGACTAACGTCAATGGGTATCTTCGTGTAAAATAAATAATACTTTCTATCGAAGCAAAATACGCTGGATACGTTCAAAATCGCGCTATCGATCTTCGGTTACGGAGCTTATCTTAGCTTTCGATCAGTCAGGTTTGTACCCGGTACAATCCTGACAATTTGAACGTACTCTATCTAAACGCGTTCAAAATCGCACTTTACGCTATGCCTCTACGGTTTCAGAGCGTATAATACTTTCGGTCAGTCAGGTTTTTACCGGGGATAATACTGGCAGGTTGAACGTAAGCTATAGAGATTGCAATTTTGAACGCGTTTGATTACGATATATCGTAAGCTGCAAACGCGTTCAAAATTGCGCTATAGGCGTTTAGAATTTGTCGCCCAGTAAGTTGTCTTCTATTGGAAGTATTTATTATTTTCATAGAATATATTACATTACATTACTGGTATTCAGCTGCATCCGGTTAGACTGGAAGCCAACCCCAACATAGTTGGGAAAAGGCTCGGCAGATGATGATGATGATGATATTACTTTACATTTGATTTGAATGAAGTCTATGAAGGTTGAGAACGATCAAGAGGCGTACTATGTATCCATACTTCCATAATAATATTATAAATTCGAAAGTAATTCTGTCTGACTGCATGTTACCTTTTCACACCTAAACCACTGAACGGAGTTCGACAAAATTTGGCAAGGAGACAGATGGTACCCTGGGGAAGGTGCCATCTATCTCCTTTTATTAACATACCGCGCGGCCGAAGCCGCGGGCGGAAGCTAGTGTATCCATAAAGATATCATGTTCAGTCAGTAGGTCATTTATCATTCATCGTTTGATATTGGTGTTTACACATACGATCTTTTGCATCTTACTTCACAATTTTTTGGATAGTAAGACGTAAAAACATAGTACCTTAGCTTCACCGCAGTTGAGTAAAAATATAAACGAAATAAAACATGTAGAATGTAAGTCTTATTAATTTTATGCGTAGAAACACTGTGTATTACTAACCTGTCACTTAAAAGTAACTTATGCCCTAGTTGTTATCGCCCGAAGCTTAACAAGAACAGTACAAAGTTTTCAAACATTTAGTATAATTATTAGAATTTCCACAATGAAACAACCATTAATTTAACGCACTCAAGGACACAGAATGATACACAATGGTAGTTTTATTGTTATAATGTCTAAGGGCGTTTATTGTCCCTCAAAGATTTAAATAATAACAATCTAAATCTATACAAATTATACTTAAATTAAAGCCGCTTTTCGTGTTTATGCCCTGTACTATATGACCGCGTTTTTCTTGTAAACTACGCAACAGATTTTGATGAGGTTTTCACTATCGTTTAGTGAATTTATTCCAGAAAGTTTATGTGTATAATACGGTAATATTAAAGTAAGGTGTATATAACTAAGAAATCTTGATGTTATTATTCTTGATTAGTATTGTTTGTTTTATAAGTTTGTGTTTCTTTATACAAAATAAGTTTTTCTATTGAGATCGAAGAACAAAAATTGTGACAGGGTTTTCCGTAGAATTGTCACTAAATGCTTTAAAACAGAAATCGAAGTACGAGTTAATTTTTATGTTTAATAAGAATTACTTATAATACATATCCGTTTTTTTTTTTTTCTTTGATAGTCTCTGAAACCGAGTCCATTGATTAGTGTTCTAAATTCTTTTCTTTACTAAGTTTGTGTTTTTCCATTAAATAACATAACATCACGCTTGTAATCCCCGAAGGGTTAGGCAGAGGTGTACCTAGATTACACTCACAAAGTTAAAATCGCTTTTCATGTTTATCTCTGTGAGTTCCGCATTTTTCTTCTAAATTGCGCAACGAATTTTGATGCGGTTTTCACCATCATTAGAAGAATTATTCTGAAAAATGTATGTGTATAAAACATTAAAATAAAGTTTCTTTGTCAAGTCGTAAACGCCGTGTGAAGTAGGGGCGGGTCGCCAGTAACACATAAATAGGTGAGTACTTAAAGAGTTTATTGTAATGAGTATAAAGTGTTTTGCTTCAAGGAAATGCCTGGTTTTTCACACACATACATAATCGCGAAGGTTTGCATTCAACACATTTATCAACACACTTATTCTGGTATAAATAAAAAGCTAGAAACGTAAGGTCGTTTGAATATGTTACCGATTGTTTATGTTGGGTTTTGTGTCAGTTAATAGTTTCTTAGCATCTTTCTCCACTTACTTTTGCTACTGTCCTCGCGCTTAACACAATCATAACTATAGATTCTTAATTTAAAACAAAATCAAGTAATAAAAACTAAAACCCAACTACGACTTAAAAGTCGGAGTCACACGTAATCTGTTCGATTTATGCCCTAACACGTGTGACTCCGGATTTTTAATTTGCTGTCTGTGGTGTCTTGTTTATACCTTTTAAGTCGTAGTTGGGTTTTAGTTTTTATTACTTGTTTTTTTTTAAAATTCTTTTGGGGTTATAATATATATATTTTTGAAATGTGCTCATTAAGCCCTTTCATTTGATACCCAAAATGGTACGATTAAACCATATATTTTTTTAAGTTCCTCACTTTATGTCCTCTAGAGGGCGCCATTTTTAATTTAATGTGACTTCACATAGCCTATAACTAGCGGACAATCACGCTTCTAACGATACCTCATTTGCCAAATTGTGATAAGTGGTTTGGAAGATAGGAGGGAACAGATGAACATACATACATACATACATACCGGTCAAAATCATAACCCTTCTTTTTTCTTCGCCGTAGTCGGGTAAAAAGAGGAAGAATCAATGGTCGCCCATTGGTAACAGCCGCGAGTTACGAGTTGTACGTCGTAGGTTCGAACCCAGCAGGCGCTTTACTTTGTGTCAATTATTTCATCACCACTGCTCTCAAAACAGTGAAGAAAAACATTGTGAGGAAACCGGTATGTCTTAAACCAAAAAATTTCTATTTAAGACTTGTGACATCTACCAACCCGCACTGGGCCCGCGTGGTGGATTACAGCCCACTCCCTCTCGAGGACCTGTGTCCCAGCAGTGGGAACATTATAGTCTGATAGCTGCTTATTAAACTGGTATTCAGTTGTATCCGGTTAGACTGGAAGCCGACCCCAACATAGTTGGAAAAAAGCTAGGCAGATGATGAGCTGCTTATTAAACTCGTACAACTTGAAAAGCGAATTCTTAAACCAGTTAGTTGTTAAGGGTAATTTCTTTGTTCGGCAGGATGTTATTACCAAGATATTTTCGGGTTCATGTTATAACGAAGGTTATTCTGTTTCTCCACAAGCATTTCGGACAAAACCCCGGATTGATTCTAGATTTTAGCTCAATCATTCACAATGTTCTTTAATTCTATTTAATGTTGCGGAGTTGTTCCCGCTGGGATTTGAGCCAACCGACCGTATTTTTAAATGTCACACTATAAACTGTTAAAAGAGCAGTGAGAGCTATAAATATTGGAGCTACATTTTAATTATGTTTCTCTGGTGACAGTCGTTGTGGGTCAGAGGTTAATGTACTCGATTTTAGAGCTCAGGCTGGTTTCGAAACATGTTTAGTTTAGTTAGATTTAACTCTCACCCCTTTTCACCCAAACGTAACGTCCGACATATTCTCAAATACACCCAACTTCCAACACAACACTACATAACATAACACTACACAAAAAGAAAGAAAGAAACTACATATTAAGCTAACTAGTGTTAACTTTATTTCTTTAACTAGTGTTAACTTGAGAGCCCTTTTTTTTGACCGTGGGTAATCATCCAATGACTTCTCCCGCTCTGGACGGAGCGGAAAGGCGTGTCAGACTTTTACTGACTAAAACCCACCCGTGTTCCATCAGT
Organism: Lithophane socia; assembly: GCA_947522985.1. NCBI lineage: Eukaryota > Metazoa > Arthropoda > Insecta > Lepidoptera > Noctuidae > Lithophane > Lithophane socia. Next base: position 10,032,897 of record OX383267.1, read on the forward strand.
TGCCTATTGCCAAGGTCCAATCCCTTTCGGACTTTCCCACAACCCTGGCATGGACTTGAGAGCCCTGACACCCTTAACACTAGTTTAATCTTAGCTTGGGTGTCAGAGGCTTATATTCTGTATTAACCTGCAATTTATCTATCAATCATGTAATACCTAGTGGTAAATGTTAAATTATAAAACTGGAAATAAAAATCTTTGGAGTTTCATATATACTATATGTTGTACAGTGAAACGCCCTTATTGCTATTATGCTACGAAACAAAGGCACTGTCGATATCAAATGAAAACCTTGGACGTGTGGTTGACTGTCCCTAGGTTATGAATATGAAAAGCTCGATAAACAAATGCACCATGTTTATTTAAATAATAACTGTTCGCTTACACCCATGAAATATTCTTGCTTCTTGTACCCTTGTTATTTCCCCATGGACAAACAGACATAATATTATTATCATTGGTAGAGCTATACGTATTGCTATTTATCTTCGTCGAAATCTGAGTTGTTTAGGTTATTTTAGGGGGTATAAATTATACAGTAATATAAGTAAGATATATACTTTTGTCTACAGTTTCAATTAATGATGGGGTAAACTCCGACGAAATAAGACTTAGTTTTGGATTCGATATAAACAGAACACAAGAGTATTACCTTATTACCATGTTTAACAGTTGTTTAGCCTAAACACCTTTTAAACATGACATTTCTGTATGGAGTTTGACATAAAATTGACATTAAACATGCGTTGAACAAGTGTCTAAGTTTTTGTGGTAAGGCCCTTAATGTTCTCTAGAGTGCGTTTCATCAAATAGTTCCTGTGCCGTAATGTTGCCGTCACTGTTGTAGCACCAACTACGAATGCGCTACGCCGCTACGGCGCTACCTACCTAAGACTATTATTGTTTACACAAGATCAGGATTAAGACTGCGTTTCCACCAGAGATGTGCGAGGATGCGTAGCGAGGGATGTGTTTGTAAAGAACCAATAGAATCGCTTCATTTACTTCGCCTCGGTCAGCACAGCTCTGGTGGAAACGGCTCAGCGGAGCTAGATTTTTGCATACAAACAAGCGAGGGATGTGTGCCAGGGATGTGTACGAGAGATGTGTGCGAGGGATGTGTTGCGAGGAATGTGTGTTGAGAAGGATGTGTTGCAAGGTTTGCATACTGTACCAGCCAGTCCATCCATCCTCGCACCACACATTAATGCGCATTTTCACAGCTCCGCTACACATCCTCGTAGGCACATTTTCATCGCACAGCTTTGGTGGAAACCCCCACACATTTTCACAGCACAGCTACACATCCTTGCACGACACATTTCCATCGCACATCTCTGGTGGAAACGCAGCCTTATACCTGTCTTATTACTATGCCATAGTCATATGTCCCTTTTTGTTCGAAAAAACGGGAAGCACCGTCTGTCGGCGCGACAACGCGTTCATGTTTTATTTATTTGGGAAAATAAACGGTTACACATTTACAGTGTTACACAAAATTTGAGCTACAGAGTGAGTAAATGTATAACCCACGACAATATCCAAATTATAGAGATAAGTTATAAAACTAATCCGATGTGCACTGACAATTAAATAGGCACAATAAAATTACATGTGTTAATGAAAAAAAAACTAAAAACTAAACTGAACAAAAAGTAACATTATGCAAGCGACAATCGCGTACTTATTCACGCTACGATCGCTTTTAAATAGGACGTGGCCTAAGCCCGTGACTACATGCTAACATGACACTTAGAGACATGACATTCTTTTCACCGCGGGGTTAAAGATACAATACTATAGTATCAGCTTGTGACTGTCTCACTTAGGGGCAAAATCCTCTTCTCATACAGAGAAAATAAGACCATTAATCATCACTGTAGCTTCCTCTTGAAAGCGACTTCGGAATATTAAGTTCAATTTTCTACACGATGTTTTCCTTCCCCGTCAGTGGTGTCTCAGATACAAGCTTGTTTGAATAAAACATTATTTTATAAAAAATCCAAAGTCGACCTTGTTCTTGGAAATTCAGAATCTTCTTTAGAAATCCGATATATAAAGTACGAACAGCGACGAAATATCAAGTACATAGCAGTATAAGCTGACCGCTCATTGTACGGAAAACCTATACAATGTGAGTTTAGATTATACTGGAAACTAGCTGTGTGCCCGATGAGATATCCCATCAGCAAAAATGTCTTTCTTTCTTTCAGATAGTTAATTGATTCAGGCGTGACTTTGCGGAAATCCATTATAAAATACAATAGACGCTTGTACACTGATAAATTTTCAATTATTTTTTTAATAAATTAGCAGTTATCGTTAAAAATGGATGTAATTTAAGAAAATTTAGTGCCCTATTTACATGCACTACACCTATTTGTATTACGTGATCCAGTATTTGGAATCATTCTCCGGTAAGCTCGTGTACGCTATGCTTAATAACTGGTCGACACGCAACGCTGTGCTATTTTTAGTTCAATTTTTTTGTAACATACTTATTAACCGTTTAGTAAACTGACGGGAAATTCGACGTACATTTTGTTACCATTTTTGGCGCCAGTAGCATGAAGTCATGAACTCAGGTAGCTCTTCTAGTTCCCAATTTAGTAACCCTGTCATAAAAAGTTGGCCCAGCTCGTAACGAAAATGGCGGTCTAGAAATTGGTTGTCAAAACTTTTAGTACACGCAATTTAAAACGTAAAAATATGTTCGGTTGAATGGAGTGTCGTGTGTGGTTATGAAAATGTGAAATGTATGTTAGTCCTTATTTAGGTACTGCCAGGGTTGCGGGAAAGTCCGAAAGGGATACCGGTGCCCTTGGCAACAGGCAACTGAAGGAACACTGGTAGGTTTTAGTCAGTAAAAGTCTGACACGCCCTCCCGCTCAGAACGGCAGAAGACATTTGATTATTTCCAACCCCTTAAAAAAAGTCCTTATGTACGTTGTTACATACATTTTTTGTCATAAAATGTAGTAAAATTACATAGTATAGCGTCTAGAACTATACTTTGTACAACGTGTCTTTTATATTGCATAATGCTGTAAAAATATCATAAAGTTATGAACCTCATGTTTAAAAAAAAACAAATAGCTCTCTCACTCTCCATATTTCTCTATTTCAATGAATCAATACCATCTTGATAAATCATGAATTACACTAAGCTGTGGCGGTAATTAATCGAAAAGGTTAATATGCCTATATAAGGTTATATTCTAACTCTATGACCCATAAACATTAACACACGCAATTCAAATGAGATTTCCACATTAACTACTCATTTCATTATCTTTTAAGGTATCTCGGCATTTATTAGATCTTACAATAATATCTTGAGTTGAAATAGCCTTTTCATAAATATAGCCATTAAATTTTTTATCGGCAATAGATCCCCCAATACTTGGGAGTTACAAACTGAAACATAACTGGTGCAAGTGGAGGTCAAATAGGCAGTCGCTCCATGTAAAATACTGGTATTCTGCTGTATCCGGTTAGACTGAACTCCTACTCCAACATAGTTGAGAAAAGGCTAGGCAGATTGATTGATGTTGAAATTTTATATTTTGCCATAGGAACGCAGGACGATTTGGATTAGGATCTATGGAAAACATGGAGGGAGATATTTGCCCAGTAGTAACACAGTACAGGATAGCTACAATAATTATAATAAACAATGTATGAACTATCTATCTATCTATTCAGACCGTAATGCCCCACTGCTGGGCAAAGGCTCCACTTTCCCTTTTCACACCCACGTTTGGCCACTGCCATTGCAGGCCAGTCCTTTCGGTAGGAATCAAGTTCGTCCCTACATCTTCGTGTTAAGGCTCTTACATAATGGCGCGATTCGCCGCGCGCGTGACGCGAATTTTAACAAAAAAATTTTTGAGAAAACTTCACGGCGAACAATGCCGCGCGTCGCGTCGCGCGGCGTGTCGCCCCAGTATGTATGAGCCTTTAGTCTATATGTAAACTAAGTACATTAAAAGGTACAAACATGAGTAAAGACAAACATAAACGTTTATTTTATCATTTAAAGTTAATTCTTTAGTAGGTAAATCGTATAAAGTAATATTGAATTCTGACTTTAAAATTCAACCTCGTTTCGGCTCGTGTAGACTGAGGGTAATTTAGAACTATGCATTAATAATGAGGGCTGTCTGTCTATCTGCTCCGTTGTCGCAGTATACTCATGCCTAGAACTTGTATTTTAGGGACCGTTTTAGCTTTTACATCATAAGTATATTCCAAAACTTATATGCAGCCTGCATTTTTAACATACAGATCTTTATATAGGAACTGCTCTTCAAAGCTTTGAAGGAAAACCTTTTTGAGGAAACTGGCATGTCCAAGAAACAGAAATTCAAAAACATGTGAATGAGTCCCAGCAGTGGGAACATTTTAGACTGCTCATGTAATGTTGAACATGGAAAAGCTTGGCATAAGTTATAACCAAACACAATTGGCATAGGTTATAACCAAAGACAACTGGTATAAATTATAACCAAACAAAATCACTCCAAGAAACAAAAATTCAAAAACATGTGAATGAATCCAAGCATTGGGAACATTTTAGACTGCTCATTTAATGTTAAACATGGAAAACCTTGGCATAAGTTATAACCCAACACATTGGGCATAGGTTATACAAAAGACAACTGGTATAAATTATAACCAAACAAAATCACTAGTGTAAGTATATCGGTCAGTTTTAACGGATATCGGACGCGCTCAATACAATTTTATTTTCGGTGTCGACAATAATAGTCGCTTTAAATAGTCCCGGATTCGGAGAACTGCAGTGCAAATGTTCGGGTCACTTATTATTAGATTTTATTTTAACATTGTTCGCTGTGTTGACTTTCTCATAATAATTATGTACTTTTGGATAATACTGTTGATAGTTCGGTCTTTTTTTTGGTACTATAATAGCACTAATAAAAAAAGAGGTTTTACAACACATGTAGGTACACGTGTTTGTAGGTTTCGCTTCAGAAAATAATATTTTGAAATCGAATAATGACGACAAAATAGTAGGTATAATTGTACAATAATCTTTTGGCGCCAAAATTGGCCAAAAGGGAACTTACGTCGCCATCTTGCTTTCTCAATATTATTTTCACAACAAAACAATTTCGCAAAGGTTTATCAACAACGCCCCCCTGCCAATGTCATTCCAGCGTCAAAAGATCCTTTTAGCACTGGTATTATTTCTTGCCTATTATCTATGACAAGAAGAATACCTATTGTTATAGGTTTGATTAAAAAAATCTATTCCCGCCAACAATGTCGCAATAAATCACTAGTGCAAAAAAGAAAGCTCTCTTGTTTTATACAGCGCTTTATAAAGCGTCGCCTGAAAAATAACAGCGCTGAAATAACATTGCAAATAGCGCTGCAAGTTAATTTGCTTGTTACCGTAACCCGTATTGTCTGAGACTTTAATTTAGTTGCTTGCTTTGGTCGGACTGGTAGTTTATCGTTAGGTATCTTAAAATGAGTTCTATATATATCTGTATATCTGTTTGTAATTTTTAATGTTAAAATAATAGTTTTTACTAAATGCATATGAAAGTATACAGAGTGAACTTGAATTCATGGGCATCCTCGTAAGGGGACATTGTACCTACTCATCATTATGAACAACTTTCAATATGGGACTAACCCTGAAATCGCGAAAAAAAATCTGCTGATTCCATTACATTTATGCTCGTCAAAATGTAGGCAACAGCATATCTTTTTTCGCGCATTTTAAGGAAACGTCGAACCAAAACTTTTTCTTTCGTTGGTAAAGATTCAATGCCTAGAAAAACAGACAGATTTATCTAAAGCTAAACGACCATTTAGGGACCTATTTTCCAGAAAATCTAAAAAGAAATCTATCCAAGAGACGACTGTCCCAAAAATCTTGTCCCTAATCACTTTGCACCGAATTATAAAAGTGTAAAAAAACTCGTATTTTCTTTATTTATCTTCAGACGAAGTCTTCGGAGTCTATAAAGCTTTATTTCACGATGGTGTTTATTGGTGCCCAGAAGTCTAGCAGACTGTCATTGACATAAAATCTTAATGTTATGTACTAAGCCTTATGCTTGGCCCACTAACCGCAAATGTTGGTAATTTGTCCTCCTTTATTGCGGATAAAATGAAATATTGCAATATAAACGTTGTTATCTTCTTTCTATAAAAGCTAATAGCCAATTTTGTTGCTATTTTTTACGTAACTACGTAAATGTTTCGTAAATTCTCTTTAAAATGACCTGACCCGACAGACATTGTCCTGTCCCAATAATTTATACAAAAGTGACGTTCAGTTTTCCCCGAATTTAAAGATTTTCCGGGAAACTTTTTATTTTTTTGCTTAAAAATCTGATTCGGACTATGACGAATCAAAAAAAAATCAATCTGCCTAGCCTTTTCCCAATATAGTTGGGATTGGCTTCCAGTCTAACCGGATGCAGCTGAATACCAGTATTTTACATGGAGAGACTGCTTATCTGACCTCCACAACCCAGTAATTGGGTAATACGATACCCCTTGGTAAGACTGGTTGTCAGACGTTCGGGCCGACCCGTAACGACTGTCAAAGATCCACGAATGACAGCCGTTAATCCGAACGGATTAACGTGCTTTCCGAGGCACGGAGGAGTCTCGTTATATAAAGAAGGTGAACCATCTACGGAAAAACCCCGGCATTCGTAGCTTAACCTGATGGATCGACCCATGCGGCTGTTATTACTTAGCTACGAGCTCCTCGAGGACTATGACGAATATGAAAACAAATAAATTGCCAAATGAGTCAAGCCGTTCTCAAGTGATGCGCTTCTCAACGAGTTTTTAGTTACTTTCTTGCTTTCCTTGTTCGAAAGAGATAGCAATACTCTTTAGTTTGTTTCAGTCTTTTACTGTTACAATCTGTGGTAATGTCTCGAAGGCCTCATGAAAATACTGGAAGAGGATAAAGGACCTAAATCCCCCATGACCTATTTACTAAATAAATATTATCCAAGATTTATTGCTCTCCTTCTGTGAATCAGTTTCAACACTTTACGATACCGTTTCATTGTAACTTGACAATAAAATGAAGATAAAATGTTGTAGTTGAAACTAAATTTTAGTGACAATGTTATAATAAATGTGTGTGACAATGTTATAATGTTGTATTGAGGTTATAGGGGTACTGGAACTGCAGTTTTGATGCATAATGTCTGTTTTGATGTCAATAACTATTGCCTTGAAGGACACATTATTCGCATTCATAGTGTAAGTAAAGGTATAACTTAACATCTCACAATAGGGTACAAATTCAAACCTGCTACTTAAAGTAATAATCATTGATTTATTTTCTCACCACAATCCATACTAATATTATAAATTCGAAAGTAAATCTGTCTGTCTGTCTGTATGTTACCTTTTCACGCCTAAACCACTGAACGGATTTCGATATTTGGCAAAGAGATAGAAATTCGGGGAAGGACATAGGGTACTTTTGACGTGCTTGCTTCTATGAAATCAATATCTTCTTCTGTATCTGTTCTTATACACCGTTTCCATAGTTTAACGGAGTCTATAAAATTGTACGACTTCTTCCGAAAATGAACCGGAGTTACTGATATAGCTTGCAGAGTAAGCAAACTGATGTGGCAGTGGGCTGGCCATGTTTCTCGAAGGACCGATGGCCGGTGGGGCAGACGAGTCCTAGAGAGGAGACCGCGTACCGGTAAGCGTAGCGTGAGACGCCTCCCAGCTAGATGGACCGACAACCCTAAGAAAGTGTCTGAGACAGACTAGATGCGGAAGGTGGAGGTCAAGGTGTTGTGGCACAGCTTGGGAGAGGCTTATGTCCAGCAGTGGACTGCGATAGGCTGAGTTGATTGATTGACGACTTGGTTATGTTTACCATCTTTTAACATTGTCAACGCAACCTCCAATACTAGATAGAACTTGACAAACATTGTTTAGATGGTATGTCTTGCGGTTCGACCTTTGCTTGAAACTATAATCTGTTTCAATTTCAAGCTAGACTACGTGCAACATAAGTCTGCGCGCGGCTGAAATCGGAACTCATCGTATCCCGCCGTCTTGTCATTTATGTAAGGTTACCAGTTGCGCGCAGACTTCTCTTGCGTGCACTTTAGCATTACTAATGGGATTGACGTTTCATAGTGAGCTTGCAGATACTCCTGTGAAACTGTAAACAAAAGAAAGCTATAAATATCTAAAATCCTGAGACTGATATAGATTGTAGATACCATTAAAAGTAACTTTTTTTTTTTTTTGTTTTCTCCTTTTATCTGCAATCGACTTTCCAGTCATAATCAGATGGGGTCTTCGTGTGAGATTGTTTTTGTGATGCTCCATTGAACATTCACATTATGTGGTTCAGTACAAAATAAACTTTAAATTTTCACTGTCTCTGGTCCAAGTTCAGGATTTGCCATCTCTTTAGGCGGATTATATCCCCCTGTCTGTTTAGAAGGTTCTTCTGATTAAAAGTAACTACAAAGCAAACAAAGCTAATAGCATCTTCAATTATCATAAAATGGGAACATTTTCTAATCATTTAAACAAATTAAATTAAAACGGACTATTTCATCACCCTGATTGCGTAACACGCTCCTAATGGTAATAGCTTTCGCAGTAAGATAGAATAAATGTTTTATTTGAGATTAAATGACATGTATTGCGCAAGTATGATTGTTGAGCAAGCAATTTCAAGTTATGAAGCAATGGATTTTATTGAATTTTCAAAATGAAAAAGAACAAATCTTCCGTGAAACAGACAACCCACATGCACTTTGTAGTTTCCATTTATCAGGTATCCGATTTGGTATGCCTTATGTTCCTGGCCATCATTAATATTATCGTACCGACATTTTCCTCTGCGTGGGCAGTTTAATTCTGCAATCCATCTTGTGATTCCTTTTCCACGTTTTCTATGCCGTGACTGGGCAAAAAAACATGGTTCCTTTCAATGCGTTTGCCCGAGAAACCTATAGTATTCTATCTATGTACTCGATATTATGTACATAGACTTTTCCAGCCAATCTGTTTGGAAAGTTTCCAAAAGAATATTATTACAATATCCGATGATGAATGGTATGGTTATGACCTCCTAAAACAAATAAAAATGATTTGAATCTGAATCGTTCCGTTCGTTTTAATATGCCACATCTTTTCAGTCAGTGAGTATAGTAAAAAGTGCCTGCAAATGGGCTGCAGCAGCAACCTTCGCAGTTAATAATAACAAACTGCGATTGGTGAAGGTTTTTTGCCAAGCGTGATGCTGATGATAGTTGCAATCCCTTCACTCCCTTTTGTTTTCCCATTCTCTTTCCGATGAGGAGGCATCTACGCTACATGCGAATTAAAACGATTGACGTCACACAAAATGCTGCATCGCGCAAGCAGAGTTATCCGTGCGATTGGCATAATAATATATACAAGATATATACATCAACTGTCACCAGTAGCCCACTAGACACAGAACTCGTTTAGCCGGAGGGGAACAGGGTGTCAAGATTTGGGTGGTGTAAAAGGTGTAAATTCGAGTATCCCCATGGAAGAGGGATCCTCCCTTTTCTATGGAGATATTTACACCCTGTTCTTTATACCTCTATGCCTTCTTTTCTCAGTGAGATCGTTTATCGTTGTGGTCATGGCAAACCCATGTTTAGCGGTGAACTTTTAAAGGCTGACGTGATGATGGTAGTTTTAATAAAAATAAAAGTTATAAAGCTAAAACTCAACTGCGACAAAAAAGTTAACTAAAAAGGCATAAACAAGAAATCACAGACAGAAAAAATAAAAATCCGGAGTCACACGTGTTAGGACATAAATCGAAAAGATTACGTTTTATTTAAAAAAAAATGGGGTTATAAATAATACCTACTTATATATATATTAGAAATGTGCTAATTAAGCCATGTCATTTGATAGGCACCAAGGCATCATTACTTTTTTCCTCCCATAATCAATTTAAAGTGACGTCACATAGCCTATAACTAGCGGACGATCAAAACACTTCCAACGATACCTCATTTGTTAAATTATGTTGAGGAGTTTAGAAGTTATGAGGGAACAGATGAACATACATACGTACCGGTCAAAATCATAATCCTCCTTTTTGCTTCGCCGTAGTCGGGTAAAAAAACAATGCCTTTGAAAGCTTTACTTATTTACATAAAAAACATACTTATAAATAGAAAGTAGGCATCCATTTATCACCACAGTAAAAAGTTTCAGTACAAATCGACCTTTTTAAGTACACCCTCAATTTGTTATTAGTCCTTTAAATTGTCCCTTTCACCCTTCCATTTAGATTGGTTCAAATATATACGATCCGTAAATCTTCGTACAGTCGTTTAGCCGGTTCTTCAAGCGCAAGAAAATCGATAGTCCCGCGATGTGAGCTCTATTATTTTGTTGTAAAATTGGTTTCGAATAAAAGTATGTGCTTTTTCCAGTATTGTTAAGATAGGTTTGTATGGAAATCGTTGCTACAGCTGGTTTAAGACCTGCTATGTTCAACACGACCGTTTTTGTCAGGGCGCTTGAATTCCATGATTGCTAGATTTCAAATACTGTGTGTACTGTTTATGAAAAGTTACAACTACACGTTCACAAGTTACCTAGAATGTTCATTTTCGTAAAATTTTAGCTCATCTCTATATTCATAATCAGCCTTAATGTTCCCACTGCTGGGACAAGGGCACAGGTCATCTCTCTCTTTTGACCACATTTAAAAAAGAAAATCGAATTTAAACATTTATTGCGGTACTAAGCACGACACTTGTAAACTTGTAAGACGGAATAGAGAGTCGCCGGACACTCAGGATTTGCTATAATTTTCTACAAGTTGAAACTTACAAAGAATTTTTTGATAAATAAAATCACGAATAAAAGTGTAAAAATATAAGTACTTGTGAACTAAATAATGACATTTGGTAAAACAAGGCTTGAAAGTTTTGATAAACAGGGCACTGGAGACTCGAATCGTCACCTATTACATAGACTTACAAAGGATAATACAGCTGTTATGTATCATCACGGACACTGGCGGTAAACTACTTATCAACCTTATTACTAAGGGCATAAGGGTGAAAAACGATTCACCGCAAATGTCCGAGGTATATGTTGTTTTGCTAAAAGTGTGGTTTGAGGCTTTGAGGTGACTTGGTGCATACTAGAATTTTGTTCTAAACATTGCATTTCTTCCGGTATTTTTGAGAATCCTCTAGCTAAGCTTAGAGGGTAAGTTTTGTAAGTGGTTTACCCACAATAGTGCGATTGAGAGCTTAATGGTATAAAGAAACAGTGCAATAATATTTTCAGCTTGTTTTCTCGTGGAAAAAACACAGCTGAAGCAAAATAATCATAAGCGCGTTTGTTTTGTTAAGTCTGCAACACTGCTTGCTATTTAAGGATTTAAATTAGATGATGTTGTTACTACATAGCTTGTCTTATGAATACAATTTTGATTACGTCTAAATGTACAGTACAACTAATCTCTTAATGCCCCTCGGCAAACTTCGTATTTCGTCAGTCGTGGGATTTCCATCAGTTGCCCTTTGCACTTGGTGCACACCGGACGCTCTCTATATATTTCCAAGTCGATTGAGAGTCACTGTGAACTGATAGAAATCCGACGACTGACGAAACACGAAGTCTGCCGAGGGACATTAAAAAATTGTTGTAGTTTATTGAAATCTTTTTATGTGACGTTATTCTAATCCTCCTTAATTATGAATCGCTCTCACGCTAAAATTACTGAATGGATTTGGATGAAATTTCGAACATAAATAGACCATAACCTGGGATAGGCAGAAGTTATATTTTATTCCCACGGGATTGAGACTTATGCGGGTGATACCACGGGATGCAGCTGTGTAGTATGCGTATTAAATAAAGTACATAGATAACTACTCTAATCATTATTGTGTCTAAATCAATAATAAGAGCCCAGACTTACCGTTAAAAATCCATACTCGTATAACGCATAATAAGGATTCCATTCAAAAGAGTTTAATATCTTTATGACTAGTCAAATACATGCTCTGCACGAAATAAAATGAAATAGTGACATTACTTTATAGTAAGACGGAAACGAATGTACAGCGAGTTTCCTCGAAAGGTATGTACTATGTATATAAGAGTATGTACATATTATATGACTTGTGAGTTATATCGCCTGAGATTAAGGAGCTTACTTACCGAATACGTAATGTTTCGAAGAAAACGCTCTTATCCGCGTAAAGGTTTTGAAGTTGATATTGTTTGTATCATACTATGTGAAGTGTGTGTAGGATGATCGAATATAAGTTTTTGTGACTTAGACAACTCAGAAAATTATTTCAGCTTTTGTTTTTTTTTTGCATGGATTATGGAATGCATAGGTGCAATTTAAAATATAATAGGTGCGATTTAAAATAGATAACTGGTAAGCTGGTATTCTGTTAACTTATGGGATCTTGCCTTTTTTTTTGGTGTGTCTCGCCTAGCGTTTTAACTGAAAATAGAAAGAATAGAAAATAATACCTCTTCAGCATAATTATAATAGTGAAGACAGCCAAACTTATATATAAATTAGTATTCTGACAAACTGAGAGAACTACATAAAATGTTTATATTTTATTTGATAGTTATCTTATAAAAATTTACAATTTCTAAGTTTGAGGGAGTTGCCAAGTCTTTAGTTAGGATCCATATCAATTAATTGAACAAAATAATAAGCTACAATACACACATGTACCCAATCCTTTTACGTAAAGCAGAATATTATAGTTAATTGATTAAGGTGTGACTTTGCGGAAATCCATAATATTTAATAAGCTTTTCCGCTTAACTATTCCTAAAGAGTCATAAAACCCTGTAAAAATTGGACACGTGTTTCGCCTCTAAATGAGGCATCCTCAGGATGACGATCGACTTGTCGCGAACCCGAACACGACATGTTGCTTCGCCGAGCGCCGGACGCAGATTGAGCCATACCGCCCAGCGCGACTACTAAATATATCTACGTATATTGTATTTCAGAATATAATATCTACTCATTTACATATTACGAGTATCATTGTCTCTCCTTCTATATAATGTCATGTCACATGAACATTGCAAGTGCATATCATAACAGTAAGTAATTAATTCTCTTGGCGTTAGTTATTATTTCAGTATTAATTAACCTAATACTCCGGTAGCTCAGTGCTACTAACCTGACCTATTGACCTCAGGTTGTAACAGCATGACGGGAAGATTATAAGGTTTAATTTGTGTAATGGTTACTGCGTCTTGGCTAAGAGTAAGCTACCCTGCTCATAAGATTACAGGATTGTGTCAAGGATCATGAGGAACCGTATCTTCTGTCATAGAAATGGGTTTTGTCGACGGAAGAATAGACAAAATAATAGATTGTGATTGTTAATCTGTCATTTTGTCTATTCTTTCGTCGACAAAATCCGTTTCTATTGTGGTCATGCTACGCGTGCTGGCCATAACACACTGTTATATTCAAAGCCGTCTACGAGTTATAGTGATTTGTGTAACTGTTTGTTAATAGATGGCATGTTCAGCATTAGACGTTTATGGGATGATAAGAATTAGTATACCTTCTACTGTCACTAACGAGACAATATAATCTCTAATGTTTATCGCTTTCTAAAGGCCAATCGATAGTTACCGGCTAGAATATTATATTATATTTCCTTTGTTTCAGTTTTTTACATAACGGGTAATTTACATTTTTAAATATTTTTATAAAAACGTAAAAAAAAAAAAAAATAGGTTTGTACGCGGCATCAACCGGATATATAAAAAAATAACGAACCTAAATCGGTTAAGGGTTTCGCGGGTTATACCGAAGTACACAATGGACACTTTCTGTACGTTTGGTATAACCGTGATGCTGCGAATAACAATACCAATAATATTTTAGGATAAGTATGGGCGGAAGACTAGACGAGATTCTTCGGCTTATCGAAAGAAGATGTTAAAAGGCTCTACGCATCACATTACCGTTCCCTTTATTTAAACAAAATGTAGTAAGTAAAAACCGTACAAGAAACACCGATAAGCTTGCTCACCAAACAGCGATCGCAGATTCAATGAGACCAATAGTGGCCATCACCTCATCTATCAGTATTATTTTAATATTATTTCACAGTGAGAAAGAGATGGAGCTATACGCCCTGCATAGCTCCATCACTTTCCCACTGAGAAGTGTGAATACCGGTTTATGAGGTGATGGTACAGTTATAGTATTGTTCTCAACAAATATAAGCCGGGCAGTCCTTCCGTTCACTACACTTACAAATGTGTTATTTTATACCTACAGACATAGACACTGTGTCCAATCGTGTGGGTATAATCCCTTTGTCTGTTGCGGTAACAAAAGGGACACGGAAGGAAGAGATATTAATAGGCCCCGCACGTAACTTATTGTTATATTATGTGACATGAAAAACCTTCGCAATAATATATTTCACTTGAAAAAAGTTAGACAACTACTTATCCTTCTCAGCCGTAAATAGCGGGTGTAAAAAGACGCTTAACGAAGCCGAAATTTACTTGTTATTCACGTCATTGTGATCCTTATTTGTTCTGGACCTTACCTGGGAACCTTCTGGTTACGGAGATATTGAAGGTCGAAGTTCCAAGTTATTCTGACGTTTTTTTTTAAGAAAGTTTAAATGTTATACTGTACTACATGTACCACTATTTTAGATCCTACATGATTTGGGATTAGGAACTTTAACCTTCTTTAACAAAGTGCAGATTTATTTGCACCTAAAATCGTTTTCTGTCATTCTGAACTCAACTTAGTAGTCCTATGTGTAAAGTTGACATTTCTTTAAGCTTCACTATTGGTATTTCTAGTTTCGTGTCGGCAAAGTGTACAATTTCTTTAAGAATTCGTCTCATATGGTACCAATGTCATGTCGGTCGAATTTATTGCTTTCCTACTATCGTAGTTCGACAGTACCTACTCACAGCAGATTTTAGCTGTGTCACTATGATTTAGTGAAAACGGCCGCGACTTACGAGTTGTAGGTTGTAGGTTTGAACCCCGACAGGCGCTTTACTTTGTGTAAATAATTTCATCACCACTACTCTCAAAAACGGTGAAGGAAAATATCGTGAGGAAACCGACATGTCCTAGAACCAAAAATTCGAAGACATGTGACATCTACCAACCCGCACTGGGCCCGCGTGGTGGATTACGGCCCACTCCCTCTCATAGAGCGGAGGCCTGTGTCCCAGCAGTGGGAACATTATAGGCTGATTATGTTATGTTGTGTGGTCTTTTAGGAAGAATCTTCACCGTTCAAAGTCAAAGTCAAATAATTTATTTTAAATAGGCACTTCTGAACCTCAAAAACAAAGAAATAGAACTGATTCTAGTTGCCCCTTCCAAAAGGTAGTTTTCGTATGGAGAAGAGTGGGCAAGAAACTCCACAGTTACTCTTTAAAAAAATGTTTTACAATATTTTGTATACATCAATTACTATATAATTACGTGTGAATAAGATGCGCCTAGAATACGATTACTTTACCACAATAGGTAAAAAAAAAAAAAAAATGGAGCAATGACAAATAAATTAATTAAATATGTGATGATACATACCGTAATTAAGTATGTGATAAAACCGTTTAAAGCGAAATAAATGATATGAGGCAAAATTATAAAGAACTTTGCGACTTATTTGCACTGTGAATGTTCAAAGTGTTTTATCAGAAGTCAATAAATCTGTTACGTTTTCGCCTAAAGGGATGTCGATAAAAACCAGATAAGACTTTTTATTATCCTTAAATCTATACTTCCTTCGTAAAAAATGTTAGAGATTTATTACCGCTTGATAGAAAATACGGAAATTTAAACGGGACTACGGGACACGTACGGAGGAATACTGGGTGAATTTTCCACGTGTACGTGGATGGTTAAATCCGAAACTACAAAAAATAGCGAAAAATGCTCAAATTACTCCGTTGTGTATTTTTTTTTTATTACGGTTTAGATAAAAACTAAAACTTCATCATTCGATTTTTTGTTTTATGCTAATAATAATAATTTACCCTGTATACTTATGAAACAACGACATAATGTTGGTAAAAAATGAAATTCAATAACATTTAAAAGACGTGTTTTTATTGTTTTTCTTGTAATTGTTTTCCTAAATGTTACAGCTGAGATTTTTTATGTCAGCGACGCCATAAAGGGTCGGACATAAAAATTGTTCTACTCAGATGTTTGGGTACTTTTATGTGAATCGGTTCCCTGTTTACTGTTATCATACCTGATACTTTACTACTACTTACTTTACTTACTACTAGGTACTTACTGGGTACTTTAGATTAACATGACGTTCTGATTAATCGAACGAACGAACGAAGAACGTCATGTTAATCTAAAGTACCCGTGTTAGTAATAGTGCTTGCTTCTATACTCATTATAGGTAGTTATGGGCGTACTAGATACTAGATACGTAAAATTATGTGTTTGAAGTCATAAAAATAAGATATCGGTACTTAGATAGATCCCAATATTAATTGCTTTCAAATCTATTCTTATTTTTAGCTTTCGTTTTTCAGAAGTATGAGCATTCATATTTCTTAAATATCTACCCGAACTTCATACAGCTTACTAAACTTTCGGTCATCATAAACCGAAGTTTTTGACAGTCATCACAGGAAGTCGAAAGTCCGAAAACCTGACAACCAGTCTGATTCGGGATATCGATATCCCCAAGTACCTAATTGGTTTATTTACAATCCAGCAATTTCAATTTAGATAGTTTGAACGGCTAGACTGTATGAGTTCGACTTTTGTTTCTACTAATATGAATGTAAGAATTACTCCCATTGTCTGTAAGTATGTTATTATGGCATATACAGATATAATTATAGTATAGAATGCGCGCAACAAACTATGAACAGCAGACACGGGTTTGAACAGCACGGACGTTCCTCACCCACTCAATCACTTGTCAGTTCGAGATTCATTTATTTGTAAGTATGTCAGAGTGAAGCGGTACAAAATGTTATTTTGAGGTTTTGGGACTTTCAATCAATTTGTATGGGACATTTGAAATGCCTCTTGTATGTCCTACTCAACACTTATCTATAGCTGTCTACGATGCGCACTAAGCGATTTGTGCAATACGCGCACTCTATGTAATATTATATCTCTATGTTATGGCACTTGATCTCTCTCCGGTCGTGTCGGATTGCCGTCACATCGCACCAAGAGAGTGAGGGAAGAGAAAATGCACCTGGGTCTGCGCACACACTTGTACACTATAATATTACCCGCGCCGAAGGCTGGTGTCCATTGAAATTTGCTGCCATGGCCTAAATACGGTCCGGAGGACTATTATTGGCACTAAAATACCGATACTGAGCAATTTTTGTCTGGAGAGAGACGTTCCTACATCACCCGACTGTAAATTTGACGTTTGGCGAGTGAAAATGTAAAAAAAAAACAACAAATAATGTACATGTATGAGAATAAATAAAAAAAAAAAAAAAATATGGTAGGTAAATAAGTACATCGCGTTTATAAAAGAAAGAAAACTTTGTAGAGCGTCGCATTTGTCATTCATACAGGTACCTATGACCCCGTGTCCTATTTAAAAGCGAGTGTCGCGCGAATACGCGATCGACGCGTACATAAGTCACTTTTTGGTCGGAAAACCGGAAGGCGCCCTTAGTCGTCGCAACCATACGTTACGGTTCACCGAAAAAAAGAGACATGGACGTGACGATCGCATATTCGCGCGAAGATTGCTTTTAAATAGGACGCAGTCTGAGACAATTTCTTGAGAACCCTTGATGTTCCGATTTCAAATATTTAAAATCATGCTGTCATTGTCATCTTCAAAAAATTTTCAACCAAAAAGATTGAATAAATTCGTTTATCGCTAAAACGTATTTAGTGATTTGTGGTGCGAGCAGGCACCTCCAAATAGGTCCTATTTACCACAACTTCAAAAGATCTGACATAATATTCCCTCCTTCAAGAATAACATTCCCTCCACTTAAGCGTGAGAAACTGCCTCAATCTACTTATCTTGTATTACAAAGTAAACCACTTAGGTTAATCATAGTCCGTAATAGCTCATCTCATGTTTAACTTAATATTCACTTAAGATAATTATAGCCGTACTTAATTACTTTAACATATCATTCGTAAAAGGAAAAAGCCTGCAAAAGAGAAATGAACGCTTGCAAAAAATCGTGTGAAATTACCTGCATATAAGCCACTTAAAATGATTGCGGTTAAGGATTGTAAACTTTATTTCCATCGTACATAGTCCACTTTACATTGCAGGAGAAATTATTTTGTATCCTTTTATATATTTCCGTCGTTCAAATAAATACTTTGTCTACATGTTTTCAAAGTATATATTTGCGTGAGTTGCAAAAAAATATTCGTAAATAACCTTTTTAATGACCCCGGTCGTTTGCAGGCTCTGCTTTTTATAAATCCGTCGTTTGTTTTTTTGTTGTGGTTTGACGCGGCTTTTCGAAGGCCAATAATGGATGGGGGAAGGGGGGATTAAACTTGCCTTGTGAAACTGTAGTTAAATTCGTTATTTCTGTTATTAATGCTGGTGTTGTGCGGTAGTATTGTCATTTGTTATTATTTAGGCTCTGATATTGTTAAAGTTTGGAGTATTCTGATTGTGAACTACAAAAGATGAATCGGGTTGTTTAACTTTGTTGTGAAGTTTACAAAAGCTTAAAGAACACGTTTATAAAAACCTTTACCTAAAGTTACCGTGCCATTTTTTTTTTCGTTTTCTTTATCTCTGGTAAACTTGAACTTGTGTATAATAATACCAGCCTATTATTATCCCACTGCCGGGCAAAGGCCTATTTTCATACAGAGAAAGCTTGAAAATAAGTACTTAATATTGTGTTTGATGTTCATCCTTTCCCTGTACGAGAAACTGCTTTACCGCTGCAGTGGTACAGTCGAACAAGCTATTTGGTATACACATATGGGTAGATAATTTGCAACTACCTTAAACAATTTTGTGAGTGTTTCAGTAGTCAACAATTCTTTTACGTCACTCTCCGAAGTCATAAGCTCAAAAAAAATAAGTTACACACACAATCAAAAATAATTTTGGCGGTGTAGCGAAAATTAAAATATATTTTGCCTGTATACCAAATAGCTTGTTCGATTGTACGTAGCGTAGGGCGATATTGTTATAGCATATTATTATAATTAGCCTACAATGTTCCCACTGCTGGGACACAGGCTTCCTCTCTTCTAGAGGGAGTGGGCTGTAATCTACCACACGGGCCTAGTGAGGGATGGTGGATGTCACATGTTTTCGATTTTTTGGTTCCACGACATGCCGGTTTCCTCACGATGTTTTCCTTCACCGTTTCGAGAGCTGTAGTGATAAAATTATTTACACAAAGTAAAGCGCCTGTCTGGGTTCGAGCCCACGACCTTACAACTCTTAAGTTGGGGTTACCCCTATAAGTATAACAATATAAGGAATATAAGTAACTATACCAATATAAGGGCATTAAATGAGTCATCAAGATATAAGTGAACAGGTACCACTATATGAAGGTACCACTAGTTCAAATAAAATAAAAAACAATGATTATAGTAGGTACTTGGTATAGGTATGTTTTTTGCTGTAACTCGGTCGTATAAAACAGAAATAGAATAATATACAAGTGCTATTGTTACAGTTATCAGTTAGTTCATATCAATAATTTACGACCACTTTAAATGTAAAATTAAAACTCCATTATGCTTAATAGCTTTTATATCGAAAACAATCAGAATAAAACTTCACATATTGTGTTTGACTGACATTATTCGTTATACATCATTTAAATGATTTAATTTAACCAGGAATTAATTAAAGTTAAGTCAGTAGGTATAAAAAAAAATGTAATATGCTTTATTCTTGACGATGGAAATGCACTGCCCAACAGATAAAGACTTAATGACAGATAAAAAAAACATATTATGGAACATAAACTGTGTCGCCGTTAGTAAACAAAAGTGTCCATGGAATTTCTTGCCCATTCTTCTCCATAGGAACCTTTGGGATGCGGAACAAGTTTCATACCACCTACCGCTCCTTGACAATTCAAAAGAGAATGTATTTTATTTTATTGAAATGAGTTAGAGTTCGATTTTTAGAAACATTCATTGTTGTTAAAGAAACTTAATTCATTTATTTATTTATTTATATTTATATTTATTTATATATACTTTATTGTACACCAGAAAATACATTGAAAATAAATAAATTTAAAACTATAAAACATACAATGGGCGGCCTTATCACTTTCTGTGATCTCTTCCAGGCAACCTTAGAATGGACAGTGATTGCGTGGACATAAAAAATGGGGTTGTCATTGGTGCAAAATAATAAGTAGGTACTTAAACTTACCAATAGATACAATACAGGCTGTAAGGGTAAACACTCTTGTCATTCAAACCATGGGTAGTTGACCTAAATATAAAAATAAATGACCGAACACAACAAAAAAAAAACGTCATTTTCATTAAAAGATTTTTAAAAGTTTCTATCCGACACCGTGCTCTCAAGCGAAACAGCTGAGTGACTGAGGGAGGGGTCGCGCTCGCGGCCGGTCAGGTCACATCCCGCACCCCCCGGCCGTGTTGAGACGCAAGTTCATTGCCCTAGCGCATAGGGCAACGAACTTGCGTCTCTTGTGGTAAAATGTTGATTTAAAAAAAAGAAAAAAAAAGTTGTAATTTTCCATTGATTTTACGTTCTATAAATGAAACCAAACCACTGGTTGCAAGGATAACGGTGTTTACCCTAACACCCTGTATACTATAATAGATATATATATATATATATATATGCTATATAATAGATACATAAATACATACATACTGACTTTAAAAGAATATATAAGTAAGCAACGAAAAATAAATGACGAGTACAGATTATTACAGCTATGAGAACAAGATCACAACAACAAGTAATGCTCCTTCACAAGTCTCTTAAATACAGGTAACGATTGAGCGCGTTTTATTTGAACTGGCAATTCATTGTGATTATAACAAAGATGTATCATCTAAAACGTATAATATATCTATGGATTATATGACACAAATACTTCAACGTGTGTCATTTGAGAATAACCTCGTTTGTGCTCGACCTACACTCGTATCAAATCATTAAAATCTTTTGCCTAACTATGTTGATGACCACCTGTCACCAATCATCCCATAACAGACTAAAAAGAGATAAATGCTATTTATTTATTTAAATTGCTTTTGACAAACACGTTTACACTTGTAAAATATTGTAGATTCTGTATTTAATAGCCCTGACGGTTTATTTTATAAGGTTAACGTAAAGAGGGTCATCTCAACATGATCCTATAAGCTTCAACAATGTGGGCGTCGATCAGTGGTCAACAGTGGGCGTTCTTTGTGAACCTCTGCCACTGACGTTCAAGAACTAAACAACGGTTTTCTCTGAAAGTGACCTTTGTGTGAATGTCCATAACAAACTTCTAATCTCTTATAACTGTGTGAAGCTGAGTTCAGAATGGATTCAGAAACATTTAAGTACCTATGTAAATTGACGGTCTTTTCAAATCTATTATGATGATTATGTAAGTTGATGGACTTTTCAAATCTATGATGATGATAGTGATGATTTGAGATGATTTCAGCAGCCATTCTTTAATATAATTATGTTCACTATTTGTGTAGGTATGTACCTTCATATAAACTTTTACTGGAGTTTTGTAATAACTTTATTCAATCTGCCTAGCCTTTTCCCAACTATATTGGGATCGGCTTCCAATCTAACCGAATGCAGCTGAATACCAGTATTTTACATGGAGCGACTGCCTATCTAATATCCACAACCCAGTTACTGGGTAATGCGATACCCCTTGGCAAGACTAGTTGTCAGACTTTCGGGCTTCTGACGACCCGTAACGACTGTCAAAGATCCACAAATGACAGCCGCGACCTACGCGTTGTTCGGAAATGAACGTTGACGGCCATATATGAATCTATCTCTAATTCAAAGCTAGTTTTCTTGTCCAAACTGGGCAGGTATCCAACCTGACGAGGTACTAACAGTTTTCGTATCGTGTCAGTTAACAGCTTACCGCTTGGAATGTTACCAAATGTTCGATGTTCAGATCTTTGGCGTAGTATTTGAGTTGGATTTAAGAAGCTACTATACACAGTATTGTGTATCACTTGTTCACTGCAAAGAATAGCCTGTTCTGCTGTGGCAAATGACCTCTATGTAAAACGATTCCTTTTGGTTCCCCTGTTGAACTATCTCTTTGATTTTCTGTATACATTTTTAAACAGGCTCTATGAAAGCTTTCAATGTTTGACGCTGCTTCTCTTAAATATTGACGAAATGAGAGTTTTCAAGACGATGTCAAATGCAGAGTCCGAATCATAAAGTAGCATATTTACACATTTAGGGTCAGATCACCGAGACGCGACGCGACGCGCACTTTTTTATGATCCGATACAATATCCAATTTGTTTTTTTTAATTTTATATAATATAACTAGCTGCCCCGCTCCGGCTTCGCACGGGTAGCACTAAGTACCTACCCTACCCCTACCCTACCTACCCTACCTGGCCTACCTACCCTATCTACCCTACCTACCCTACCTACCCTACCTACCCTACCTACCCTACCTACCCTACCTACCCTACCTACCCTACCTACCCTACCTACCCTACCTACCCTACCTACCCTACCTACCCTACCTACCCTACCTACCCTACCTACCCTACCTACCCTACCTACCCTACCTACCCTACCTACCCTACCTACCCTACCTACCCTACCTACCCTACCTACCCTACCTACCCTACCTACCCTACCTACCCTACCTACCCTACCTACCCTACCTACCCTACCTACCCTACCTACCCTACCTACCCTACCTACCCTACCTACCCTACCTACCCTACCTACCCTACCTACCCTACCTACCCTACCTACCCTACCTACCCTACCTACCCTACCTACCCTACCTACCCTACCTACCCTACCTACCCTACCTACCCTACCTACCCTACCTACCCTACCTACCCTACCTACCCTACCTACCCTACCTACCCTACCTACCCTACCTACCCTACCTACCCTACCTACCCTACCTACCCTACCTACCCTACCTACCCTACCTACCCTACCTACCCTACCTACCCTACCTACCCTACCTACCCTACCTACCCTACCTACCCTACCTACCCTACCTAGCCTACCTACCTACCTACCTACCTACCTACCCTACCTACACCTACTTTACGTTTAAACCTTCCCTTGAGGATAACGAACACAACAAAAAAAGAATTGGCCAAATTGGTCCAGGCGTTGTTGAGTTATGCGCTTACCAACACATTTTGCGATTCATTTTTATATTATAGATATAATATTGTGGAACTTTCACACATTATATGACAGTGTGTGCGTTTGTTGATGTTTACGGGTTGACTTTATTGAGTTTTCGGATTTAATATCAACTATGTTATAGTAAGGTGGGTTCCAAACGAGCGAATGTACATTCTAGCCCCAATAGGCCAAATTCCTTTTTCGTTAAATAGAGCATTCTTTCAATTCTAAAATAAAACTGCACATAAATAAAATCGTCAACAACACCCTTCAAGAAGGTAAACGTGCCCGTACTTATGAACGACAGGAATATATTTTCTCAGTCGCATGTTATTATACATGGCTTCAGGCGGTAATAACATTATGCATCAATGCACTCTGCGTTCCGACACTTGTTTACATTATTACTGGGAAATATGGTTGGTATGATGCATAATGCATACTAAACGAATCAATTTACAAGGAAACTCTGTTAAGTTTCCTATAATGATGTTAAACAGTGTAATTAAAGCCTAGTTATTGTGTTTGTAGGCTTAAAAACAATCAGGGTTGCGGAATAGTCCGAAAGGGATACCGAGACCCTGGCAACAGGCAACTGAAGGAAAACGGGTGGGTTTTAGTCAGTAAGAGTCTGACACGCCCTTCCGCTCCGCCCAGAGCGGGAGAAGACATTTGATGATTTCCCAGCCAAAAAAAAAAAAAAGGCTTAAAGGCAATGCGGAAATTATGATAGATACTTTGATCGTTTATGTTCTGCGGTTTCATCCGCGTAAGTCTAGATCTCGTAGGAATATCGTGGGAATGTCCTATTCCAGGTCATGGTCTACCCCTGTGCCAATTTTCATCTAAATACGTACAGTCGTTTTAGGGTGAAAGCGTAACAAACAAATAAACAAACAAACTCACTTTCGCATTTATAATATTTATTATTATTATATTATAGCTCGGATTAGGATAGATAGTGACTATCTTGATATTCATAATGTTGTGAAATAAATTAGTACGTGAACCAAAGGTTATTGCTTTTCCAAAAATATTGTGTAAGATCAGTTGCCAATAGTTGTGAAACACACTGATAAATTGGATTGATTGAATGATGAACCTATAATTAGACTTACCCTATTAAGTACTTATTTTACGATTTTTTATTAAAATACAAAGTAAACTCTACGTCAATAGACGTAGAGTTCACTCCTTTGTTCACAACAACCTTGGTTAGGCACGTTTCGTAACTAAGAAAATTAACAAACTCAAGTATAATTCACTAAAACATTTCTTCACCAAACGATTTCAGTAAAGTAATCGTTTCAGTGCGCCCATGGGTGCCAATACAAGGCGCTGTACAATTGCGGCCAAAAATCTTACAACAGCTTACGAGACTACAATAATTTGCGAGTGTTAACAAACTTTTGTGTTTACAATATTATGAACGCTTACCGAACTGTGATGGCTTGGAGTACGCGCGTGTAATTCTGAAGTTGTTAAATACTTCATTAATCTTCTTCTGACTCTTGCTTAAACTGCCTCGTTGGTTTAGTGATTGCAAGCGCTACTACTGACTATGAGGTCCTGGTTTCAACTCCCGGATCGGGCAAAGTGATATTGGGTTATTAAATCTGGAGTTTCTAAGTAGCAGCCTGGAATTTGGATTTGTACCCGGTTGATGGCAATAGGCTCGCCCCCTATTACATGGGACTCAAACATAATTGGCAAAACGGTGTGCAAAAATAGGGGTGTACTTCCCTTCTGAGAATACAGGCGTGATGTTATAATTTTCTCCTAATGTAAGATTCTAAACCATTATAATATCACATGAAGCCCTTATTGTGATGATTGCATGTTCAATGAATAATTTCGGACGGATCAATAATAAATTTCTTTAAGTTTTAAATTACTAGCTATGAAAACACATGTTCTAAATTTAAAATAATAAGTAGGTAACCACAATACACGATGTCCAGAAAAATGATTTATCTACCGCATAGGTTAATCGGACTTTATCCGTAGGTGAAACATGCTACAGGCTTATAAATTGCTTTTAGATTATTTTATAAAAAATACAAATTCCATTCCCTTTCATCGTCAAATCAAATCATGTTGTAAAAAACGTTGTAAAAAAATGAAATAAAATGTAACCAATTAGCAATCAGGGGTTCGTTTATACGGTCGACAGTGCACGTGGGTGTCATAGCAAATTGTGGTACAATTCCCAGTTCTAACTACACGTCGGGAATAATTTATTATTAGACGGAATAGTCGGGATTATTTTTTGACAAAACTAACTAGATACGAGTCATTTTGTGTAACAGAATAGTGATAAAAATTTCGCGCGATTTTTAATCGCAGTGCGGGCTTAGCAGCTGTCTCAATTAAACCTGCAAAATAAAGAATATGAAGAAAAAGTCTTGTTCTTAATAAAAATTAACATAACAAGCACACTGTGATATTAATACTATCCCAATAAAATTATAATTTGTTCTCAAAGAAAATTTCATTAATTATTTCTGCTTTAGAGATTAGCTAATGAGTATACTGTATAGTATCCAAGTTTCATATTTACAATTTTGGAGTTAGTGAGGTTTGGATGACAAGATATTGAATTACTAAAGATATTTTTCTTGATTATTTTTTTTTTGTCGTTTACCTCTGACATTTGAAGCTAATGAAAATAACATTTCGTGTAAGCATTTATGATGAACCAAAAATAGATCCGTACTTCATACTCGCAGTTTTTCAGAACCAAGTTAACTTGGCAAGCTAACTTAATATATTTCGTAGATAAAAGCTCTCTCGCATCTCATAACCAAGTTACAGAAAACTTTAGGGATCTGATTCAATAAATGATAACACACAAAGTAACGCAGTATCGTCATCGCACACACACACACCCCCACACACCACACACACCACACACACACATACCACATACACACACACACATACTAACCCTAGAATAAGTATAAATCAATCTCTTTTTTCTGCTTTTATTTTTTATCTTACCGCATTTTGTGTACGGTTGCATAATCATTATTCAATGTAATGCTTTCAAAGGGATGGAGCCCAATTGTCCTGAAATACAGCCTAGCTTTAGTCACTAGTCGCCGACAGTATAATTAAAACTATTACGTATTGATATATGATCATTTGAGAATGTACTTTTATATTGAAGTGAGAAATAACATCTGATCTTATCTTATCATGTTACGGTGCAAATTGAAAGACTAAGCACTCATTTTAAATGATAATGATGAATAAAGATACTTAATATATTTCAGCTACGCTTGCCGGGGTCGGTCCATGGGTGGGTGACGATTTTTACATACCAAGACTCCTCCGTGCCTCGGAAAGCACGTTATGCCATTGGTCCCGGCTGTCATTCGTGATAGTCGTTACGGGTCGTCAGAAGCCCGAAAGTCTGACAACCAGTCTTACCAAAGGAGTTGTTGGAGTCTGTTTCATGGAGCGACAGGCAGTCGCTCCATGAAATATACTCTAATACAGTATTCAGCTGCATTCGGTTAGACTGGAAGTCGACACCAACATAGTTGGCAAAAGGCTAGGCAGATTGATTGATTAGTAAGTGTTTTTTTTTTTTGGCCGATTTATTGCGCTATTTTATAAAAGATCAAAAACTATTTTTTTACAATATTTAACACGACTAACTATTTACACTAGGTACTGAATTAAATAATACAATAAGATATACAATTTAAAATTCTCGACCTGAGACGCATAAGGTCGGATTTGTATTGTATTGTAAATTATTGTATTTTAACTTACTTGCGAATTGTCAAAGCAAATGAGGGCCCTGGAAACAACCGATTTAATAATACACTGCAGTATAACATCTCCAAAATAAAGTCCAAAAATATCTTTTTTTTATATTACGGGTCCAATATTCACCATTATTTGTGAACAGATAAATTCCTTGTAGTCTATTCACACCGAGAATTCCATTAAAGAAATGGTGCTTATTTAAATTTGCGCCGAGCGCTTGTTGCTTTTTGTCATTGTAGAGCCTTCTCACTTTGCTTTTGTTACCTAAAATCTTCTTATTGTCAACAAAAACGAAGGCTTTGTCGGTCAATTGCGGCATACAAAATGTATACTTGAGCCTGAATTTGTTTGATCCGATATACCTAAGTAATGATGACAGAAGCAGATGCTGTAGTTATTCTAAAGGTACAATTCCGTACACGACAAAGTAGATGATGTGGTTATTCTAAAGGTACAATTCCGATCGCGAGACGACTGGTTTCTATGAATTTCTATGAAATACCTTCCGTACGTCGGTTTCATAGAAATACATAGAAACCAGTCGTGTCGAGGCGACACTTCACTTGCATTTGCCACCTGCGGTCGGCTACGGAATCGTACCTTTAATTGTCATAATTTTTTGATTTTAAAAAGTGATATTGATAAACTATTTATTTTTCCGACAGTATCGAAATGGTTTAATTAGAAGTTCCTGAACCAGCATCCATTTAAAAAATTTCGTAATTTAGCCACCAATCAGCCAACCTAAACCACATGAAAATAACTTAAAAATTCGTTGGACGGCGACGCTCAAGAGAGTTCAAGGATAATGAATCGGCGCGTAGGGAATTGATGACGGCGTAGCTGGCGTAGGCCACCTCGTAGCGAGAGCTACGGCGTAGCGATATTACAATACTTTAGTTTTTACCTCTTATTTGTTTAGTTTCTCTCTTATTATGTGTATATTAAGATGCATTTTTGAAAGTTTACTTTGAGTTATATGCTAAGCTTGGCATATCAAGTTAAAACTTTCTATACACTACTTTTAACTTATGTAGTTAGTTCCTCTGGCCAATAGAACAAGTGTAAAGTATCCCTGCAGTAATTGATTTTGGAGAAATAATACAATACTATATTTACGACACTAACTATGCAAACACGTAAACATTGCCCTAATCTAAAACATAATCCTTTAATCGCCTTTTCATAAATCTAAAGTACTTATAACATAACCATACATAAAGATCGGCACAGTTTTCATAATAACGAATTCAGGGGACGTATAATGTGTGTTGGTATAGGTGGAATCATAAAACGGACACTGGTTTGAGCGCAGGGCGACCCTTTTGAACGTACGACGTAAATAATGTAGTTTTACGAGTTTTTGTGTACGTAGAGTACGTACAATTTTCTTAATGTCTCTCGGGAATCATCGCATTTCCGAATACAAACGAATGCTAATTTCCATGTCCATCAATTATTAGATTTATCGTGTGTAATAATTTGAATTCAGAACTAAGTACTTTATTGTTGTTTTGTTTTGATTTCCTTGTGAACTATATAGAAACTATACTTAAACTATTTCCGCCCATTCTTAAAATAAATAATTACATTAAGTTAAAAGAGTATTAACAACTCTATATACTTCCATGTCGATTGAGAGCGTCTGGTCGTCACCAAGTACAAAGGGCAACTGATAGAAATCCGACGACTGACGAAACACGAAGTTTGCCGAGGGACATTAACCCCTAATGTGTTAGCCTAGGTTTTTACCTTATAGCGCTAAATTCGTCGACCTAGTCACCAGTTTTTTTTTTTTGGGGTAGGCCTTCCTAATAATGATGATTTCATCACCAAGCAGTAATTTGCACTCATTATATTATATATTCCTTTTATTCTGTTGCGAACAAACGTAAACAACACTTGACACTTGACGAATTTTGCCAATATGGCGTCGTCGCTTCACACGACCACAGATAGATTTTGTTTGTTAGGTTTTCGGTCCGTTTTAGTGGTGTTACCAAGTAATTGTTACTAAAATCGTTAAATTATTAATCGATTATTCGAATGATACAGCCAGATTGTGTTGCAAGTGCAAATAAACGTCAACCAATGGTAACAATTGTCGCGTGATACCCCATAGGTACCATTGACATTTGGGGCGTTTTTTTTTCGTGCTACCTATGAGGTATCATTGACATTTGACAAGTGTAAAAAGTTGTACTGTACACACGGCTACACATCAAGCTTTACATTTCCAGTTTATGCTGATCTCGCATTGTAAAAGATTTCCGTACAATGCGAGGTTAGCTTATATTGGAAATGTATAGCTTGATGTGTAGCCGTGTGTACCTAGGTCGTGGATATACGATACCGGAGGTATTTGTAAACAATGAGTGAGTAAATCCGTTTATTTGTTCAAATACTTCTTTTAGTTTAGAAGCAGGGAATAAAGGGGGTAAGATCGTGTTACGGTACAGTTCGATTCAAACTTAATGGCGGCTCGGAAGTGCGGTTCCCCGCTGACCCATGAATTCGTTACTGCACAGCGATTCGCCTCATGTATGTATGTACTATACCACGTACCTATCCCCCTTTATTCCCTGCTTCTAAAATAAAAGGAGTGGGTACTTTAAAAATAAACAGATATAATAACACATTGTTTAAAAAAAAAACAACAACTAACAACAACAATTTCAATCAATTTTTCTTTTTTTTTCGATTCTCAATTTTAGTACCACTAAGTTCTAGTGCCACTAAGAAACCATCAAGAGAGATCGATTACCAAAGAAACAAACACTTCAACACTCACACGCAAAACTTGGAAACGAAATCCTCTTCCTACATTTAATTACGACAGTTGGAGAAAGTTAGTTAAATAAACCAGTAGAGAGAGGCAAAAGGCACAGAGGCATCTGCATACGGACGTACTTTAGACATGTAATCCTTCAGTTGTCTTCATATAAATTGCATGCTGTTTTCCACGATGCCTCGGTACATTCTAGCTTTGGAAGCCTAGACACCTAAAAATAAAACTTTTGGGAATTATTCACATTTGTAAACTCACGACTTTTTTATAGGGTTAGGCAGAAACTTAATAACGCCATGAGCTACGGCTGTTATGGCTTATCATCTGCCTAGCCTTTTCCCGACGATATTGGGGTCAGCTTCCAGTCTAACCAGATGCAGCAGAATACCAGTATTTTACATGGAGCGACTACTACGCTAGGCTATGGAACTACGGCTCTTATGGCTCATTTCATTTATCGGTAGGGCTCGCTCGCTCAGGGTGCGGGAGATCTGTAAAGCATGCCATAGAGCCCGCATGCCGGCAACCGTTTTCATTACGATGTAATGAGGATATTCAAATCATTTTAACACACACACTTACACATCTCGGAAAACATGTCGAAACAAACTCAAGTGTAGATCATGTAATTTAAAATCGCGCGCCCCTTTTTGCTTGCCTCCAATTCATATATACACCTCCATGTACACAATATCTTACACAAACACACCCCATACTTTACTGATGTTTACTTTCACCTACACACAATAAAACATGTAATATTAAAAAGTATTTTGTTTGAAAAGCTGCCAATATTTATTCGATGTCGCTTGAAAAATTGTTCAAGCTTAGGAATATTTTACATACCCGTTTTTATTTATACACTTTGACTACAAAAGGGCGAATTTACATACCTTATACTCGTCGGAGCTGCCTGTGCGACCTTTTTGCGGTAATTTTTATTTGCATGCGAAAATACACAAATGGCAACATGCCTCACGTAGTTAGAGGACTTTCTGAAGTATTTTACTGACGAAAGCTTTGGGTGGACTGTACGTCACACTGTTTAACTGGGCTGATTTAATTTTTGCTGTGTTACAAAGTGAAGCATCTTTTATTCAGATCTTTTTTGGTCCTTTTTTGCAAGTTGATGAAACGTTTTATTAACGATTTCTTTAGGGTTTTTCTAGTTTTGTGATGTGTTTTTCACTAAAAGAGTTTTTTTTCTAACGTTAACATAAAGAATTGTTAATCTAAGCCATAAATATTGGCTCGCTGCAATTGACAATCTTGGCTCGGTAATTGGTCATTGCGCTCGGCTGTCGGATTCGAGATCGGAGCAAGATAATAGGAATAGAATATTGTAGAGAAGCACACTGGTGTGCGAATCGTAGAAAATAATTTGTGTTATTTACTATACTGTAAGTAATTGTATGTTTTTCTCGATTCCGATTATTTTATTTAATGGATAAACACACACCGACATGAAATACGTACCTACATGCAAAACAGTTAACAGTAAAAAAAATAAAGCCACAGCCGCTTAGTACCTAAATATAAAAAAAAAAATATCAACCTTATCTTTTATGAATCTAAAGCTTGAGCATTAAGATACAATTTTAGTTAGTAATACCGATATAAAAAAAAAAATACAAAACAGAAAAGCGATCAAAACTACATAAAATATATTACACAAAGTTGTTTCCCATTTTCTTATCGCTAACGTTGGAGAAAGATCTAGAATTTGAAGGCGAAGTGTTGGTCTGGTGCAGGGAGAAAAGTTAGGCCATCCTGTGGGACTGAATTATTTAAAGTATTCAAGTAGTGATAGCGAAGGGACTATGTGTTTGCGTAGACTGACTGAGATTGTTTTTTTTATTTGGGTTAGTGATGTAACTGGCTGTTGACCTATCATAATATATGCGGTAATTTAAGACAAGGAGGTCTACTAAGATAAAGCAGTTGTGGCCCAGTGGTAACGGCCCCGACTTACGACTTTTAGGTCGTGGGTTCGAACTAGCTAGGGGCTTTACTTTGTGTAAATAATTTCATCACCACTGCTCTCGAAACGGTGAAGGAAAACATCGTCAGGAAACCGGCATGTCTTAGAACCAAAAATTCGAAGACATGTGACATGTAAAAACCGCACTGGGCTGGCCCTCTCGAATAGTGGAGCACTATAGGCTGATTGTGCATTATGCAGGTCTACTAAAGTGTTACCTAAAACTCTTTGTGTTCAAATAAAGAGTTGAACGTTTTCTACATATTAAAATTCTGATAACGACAGTTTAAAATTGGAACAATAACTTATACCTTTCTTCCGCGCAGCATGACCACCGTGGAAACGGGTTTTGTCGACGGAAGAATAGACAAAATGACAGATAGTGATTGTTTGTCTGTCATTTTGTCTATTCTTCGATACTACTTAAATACTGATTTTGTTGTCGTTTACCTAAATAGTTTGAACCGTGAAACTCACTGAAACACTACAATTTAACGACCGCTCCCTCTCACAATATTCAAATGTCAAAGTGTAAAGTTTTTGTTATCTACTGTCGTGGAAACGATGTTTTCAATGAGCTAACTTTTAGCCAAGTCCCCTAGATAAGTCCCCAAACTCCGCCTTCGGGGGATTTGATAAATTGATACAGATTGTGGGTAGTTAAAGTTTTTGTGTACCTGTTGTTGGTCTGTACCCCCGAAGGGACCGTCTAACAAATATAATTGGAGAACTTCCATTTATCAAAGTATTAATTAGATATTTTTGTGTTTGAAACAATCGTAATTCATGTCTAGAGTTTGGAGGTTAGGAGAAACTTTAATGTTGTTATTATTCATTGTTATATCTAGGTCTTATTTGTTTTTTCATGAAAATTGTCCAAATTTTGGCTATGGCGACCAATCTCGGCGGAGACTTCCCATCGACGGGGGAGATTATTAATTATAGTGCACAAGTTTACTGTGTGCGCGGACACAAGTGCACTCTCTTTTCCCGCACGCTCATCCAGTCCGATGGGACGGCAATCCAACACGATTAGCGAGAGATCAATTTGCTTTTATAATGAACGTAATATGTATAAGTAAGGCTTTACAAGTATTTTATTTAGTTTGATGGCGTGACTTGTGCCAAATTTTAAGTGTCCAAAAAGGCGTATATTTAATAGTATAGTAGTTCCGTTAGTTCACCACCATAAGACCACATTCAAACACGACCTTATGACCTTATTAATGAAAAAAAAAAAAACACATCGACCTGAAAAAAAACCTTATAATTACCAGACTAACTTCAAATGATTTATCGCCTTAAATAATAAAATTAAACCATATCACAGACATATTTATTACAGTACATTACGTTTTCTTAATACTCAATAAGTCATGGTGGGGTTGTACCATCGATTGCGTTAACTATTCTTGTAGTAGCAACAGTACACACGCAAACGGTGCACGTGGTTAACATAGCCTTTAAACCACATTTTATGGTCGACTTAAAGTGATTTTCTTGCACAGTTACTGTAAGCTTTGAAGTTTAGAAGTGGAAATTATAATTGGCATATGTTAAAACTGGAATTTTATGAGTTTATAAATTCTACAGTTACTGTAAACTTAAGTGTAAAGAAATGTGGCAATAAATATCCCGCAATTTATAAAACTGATTTTTTTATAAGTGTTTATGATTTCGAGTGTGAAGATTTTAAACTGTAGCCATATTTTGATGTTTATCATAGTTTGGAGACGTTTAGGAATAATGGGGTAAGTTTTCAAATGAAGTTGTGTAAGTGACTAAATGGAAAGATTCTCTGGAAGTCCAATTATAAAAATACAAAGGCTTTTTCTAGAGTTTTTGTGAAAGAGTTAATTCAGTGTAAGCGCTACGAACGTAACTGTTTCTACTGCCTCGAACCTTTTACCAGTTTTTGTGAAAAAATACGCCTGAGAAAGTAATTTATGTACAACTAAACTATAAGGTACAAATTACTTTATAACGTTGTCTCTGTTACGGCCACCTTACATATGTTTCAGGCGTTCATAAGTGGTTTCAAAATGGATTCCAATCCATGATACCAAGAAAGTATAGCGTCATATTCAAGAATAGTTTATAATCGTTTTATTGGGAACAAAAAACATAAACATACAAAGACAAACAATGTTAAACGATGATAGCTGCAAAAGTTAAAAACTGTGGTGCAGCTACCAACGCCCGACTCCTAGTGAGAGGGTAGGTTGTTCCTGGACTAATACATAACAAAGGTATTTAAACTAGAATATAAGAAGATATAATAAAAATATAAGAAATAAATTATATAAAGTAGTAGTAGTAGTTGTACTTAATTGTGAATGTTTCGCAATTTAAGAGGTCTTTACAAACTTGTATCTAGCTAAAGTGTTGTAAATAGTAATCTAGTAGACTAAATGTCAAGAATCTTGACTTTAATGACTCCTTTTACGTAGTTTATGTTATCCCAAACCAAGATAATTAAATACTAACTGTTGCCCGCGACCTCATCGATCAATCACCCCGCGATCCAGGATGAAACTGTCCCTCTCCAGGGCAAGGTCTACCCATGAGCCAAATTTCATCCAAATCCGTTCAGCTGTTTTAGAGTAAAATGTGTGTATTAGTTAGGATACAGGGTAGCAGTGACATCGACGCGCAATCTGTTACCATGGATTCAGTACAAATGATTCTGAAACCCCCTTTTTTTTTTTTTTTTGAGGGTGGGAAATCATCCAATGACTTCTCCCGCTCTGGGTGGAGCGGAAGGGCGTGTCAGACTTTTACTGACTAAAACCCACCCGTGTTCCTTCAGTTGCCTGTTGCCAAGGTCCCGGTATCCCTTTCGGACTAACCCGCAACCCTGGCAGGCATCGGTCCTAGCGGACCCCGCCAATTGTGCTGACATCTCTTTGAGGCGCGCGTGGAACACGACGCGCCATCGACCCGGGCCTGGTCCTATGAAGTTTTTCGTCGGTTATAAAAAAAAACTAGTCAAGTGCGAGTCGGACTTGCGCACGAAGGGTTCCGTACCATTTTCTATAAAAATGGCAAAAAAATCACGTTTTTTATTTATTTTATTCTATTTTTTTGTATTTGTTGTTGTAGCGGCAATAGAAATACTCGTAAATCATCTGTGAAAACTTCAACTGTCTAACTATCACGGTTCATAAGATACAGCCTGGTGGCAGATGGACGGGCGGACGGATGGACAGCGGAGTCTTAGTAATAGGGTCCAATTTTGCCTTTTGGGCAAGGAACATAGCTAGCCCTATTACATGGAACTTAACATGCAAACTGCAGCTGTACATAACTGGTAAAAATCAAGTAACAAAAACTAAAACCCAACTACGACTTAAAAGGTATAAACAAGACACCACAGACAGACAAATTAAAAATCCGGAGTCACACGTGTTAGGGCATAAATCGAACAGATTACGTGTGACTCCGGATTTTTAATTTGTCTGTCTGTGGTGTCTTGTTTATACCTTTTAAGTCGTAGTTGGGTTTTAGTTTTTGTTACTTGTTTTTTTTTTTAATTCTTTTGGGGTTATAATATATATATTTTTGAAATGTGCTTATTAAACCCTTTCATTTGATACCCAACATGGTACGATTAAACCATATTTTTTTTAAGTTCCTCACTTTATGTTCTCTAGAGGGCGCCATTTTTAATTTAATGTGACTTCACATAGCCTATAACCAGCGGACAATCAGGACGCTTCTAACGATACCTCATTTGTCAAATTGTGATAAGTGGTTTGGAAGATAGGAGGGAACAGATGAACATACATACATACATACATACCGGTCAAAATCATAACCCTCCTTTTTTCTTCGCCGTAGTCGGGTAAAAATGTGGGTGTGTACAGGTATTCCTCTGCAAAAACCTTCCGGAATACAGGCGTGATGTTATGTTATGTTATAAAACCAATTTACTTTCATGACTAGTCCAACTCTCCGACTAAGAAAATCTAAGTTAAAAGTGACAGCTCTATGCAAGTAAAAGTTATTGCAGGAATAAAATAAACAGAACAGTAACTGTGCAACATAAGCCACAGACGATATAAACCCTTATTTAATAGTACAGATAGAGTTTTATTCCACGCGAACGCGGTGGCACTCGGGCAGGCCAGCGCGGTTCGTCTAAGTGAGCCGAAGCTTTTACGGTCGCGGACTAAAATATTTGTCAGTGTATGCGCAATAAGGTCTAAGATGTCATTTACAGAAACCATAGCTTCCGCCCGGGCTTCGCCCGCATTGTATTGTATTGCCTATGTCCATCTATCTCCTTGTCGTCCAATTCCTTGTTGTCAAATTTTGTCGACATCCATTCAGTGGTTTAGGCGTGAAAAGGTAACATACAAACAGACAGAGTTACTTTCGAATTTATAATATTAAGCATGGATAATTTTAATTTTTAGGGTTCGGTACCTGAGGGATTCCAAACGGAACCCTATTATTAAGCCTCCGCTGTCGGTCCATCTGTCTGTCAGCGGGCTGTATCTCATGAACCGTATTATGTAGACCGTTGAAATTTTCACAGATTGTGTATCTCTATAGCCGCTATAACAACAAATAAAATAAAGTTAAAATTTAAAGGGGATCCCAATACAAGAAAAGTGTTATATTTGACAAAAGTATTTTAAAAAAGTGTTATATATTGTACGGTGGTACGGAACCCCTCAATTTGTCCGGCTATTATGGATCTTAGGGTGATAAACATTTTCAGTCTGCGAATGTATTTACTTAGGAACTACTTACCAATAATTCCTTTCAACAATCTTAGTAGCTCCTAACATTGTATATGAACGGGGTTGTTGACCTTCCTCGGCCATTTCAGAGGTCAAAACCGTGTAATAATAGTATAATTAATGGTGATTATTTGTTTGTTTCAGTAAAAAAGGCGCGCTATGTTTCTATGCAAGGTAAGATTTTGTTTTTTTTTATTATTTGTCAATTGTTTCGTATTTCAAATTAGTATCCTAAAACAACAGTGTATTACAAGCTTCGTTTGTCACTATTCTTTCATATATTATCTAAAGTGAAATTGAGTGTTTATACAACATTAGTTTTTGTTTATGCTAAGCCCGAAAAGGGGTCATTGTACTCATCATTTTGAACAAGTTTTTCTATCGGACCAACCTTGGAATCGCGAAAAAAAAATCAGCTGTTCCAGACATTTGCGTTCATTTACATCGACAAAATGTATGGAATAGCTGATTTTTTTTTCGCGATTTCAAAGTTGGTCCCATAGAAAAAACTAATGTTGTATAGTGTTCCCATGTTGGTATGTTTGTTTACCCATAGCAGAATTCAATAGTGACTCCTACAATTTTTTTTTCTTGTAATTACGACGCATTAGGACTTTATTAGCGAATAATAATTTCAAATATTATAAATGCAATCTAATTCTAAGCAGTGCCAGCTGGTCTATACTAAATATTTTTGCGTATGAATAAACTTATACAAGGAACAACCTAAAACCCAAGTTCTATTTACAATTCAGCGGACCTGAATTAAGTTCAACATATCCAGCGGTCACACATACCCGCACAAAACCCTTACATTCATTCTAATTTAACTTTCAAAGCTCATTAGGCCTTTGATTGATCCTATACTAGGAAACCTATATAGTCTTTCTTTTCATGCGCTACACCACCTTCCTTTATCTGCTAAGGAATTTTAAACTTACTGGTTTCAAAAATAAGGTTTGTTTTCTAGGAGTACAGCAGTTCAACACTTACGTGACACTCAAACTACAGAATGTCAAGTCTACGACGGTGACAGTTAAGGGCCCGACTCCATGTTGGGAGCAAGACTTCCTATTGTGAGTATTTTTAACTTTTTTTTGTTTAAATTTATATGCATGCGATAATGGCGTCTATTCTTGAGGGTAAAGGCTGAGAATAGTGTGGAGTTTAGTGCTTTCTAGTGGTCTGAGTGTTTTTTTTTCCTTAGGAATCTTGTCTAACTAGTGAGCGTTTTAGATTTCATTGTGCTTAGGCTAGAATTTTAGTTTGGGAATCTACCAAAATTCCCAGACGTATTGAATTTCAGCGCTGGTATTATATAGCGCTGGTTATAGTTACTTCAGATGTAACACTATGCTAGACATTTCGTTCAATTTAATTCATGTTAAAATATTAGTTTGTTTACCATTTTAGCACATGTTATAATATCACAAAAGTTCACAAAACTAAATACAAATATCGATTAAATGACTATTGTTAAACCTCAGATTAAAATCTTGCTCGAAAGTATGAAACATTGTAGATTCGTTTTGTTATTTGTTATTGACTGTCTGAATTTAGCCCAATGTTTTATTTTGATTGAAAACAAGCTTTAAAGCAATGCCAATAACGTTCTCAATCAAAAAACACCGATACAACAAAACTTTACACTTCAGTGCAAAATCACTTGCTTTACAAATGTCCCACATTATCCGTATTCACAATAAACTTTACATATAGGTGCAGGTATTATTAATTTATTTAACCCTACAAATGCCGAGGGACGAACAATCTGTAAGCGAGACAATAGCCTCGCAACGGGACGTCGTTCTCACTGACGTAGGTCGCAAATGCCTACTTGTCATTCCTAACCGCGTTCTAGGGTTGTATCGAATCCGAAAGCCTAGGATTTTTACGACTTTGCCACTGTGTAAGTCGTTTATGTTTATGTGCATGCATTTATGTATGTGACGGTAAGTGGTTTTGTAGAGTAGATGTGTCGAATTGTATGCATTTTTGTGTTGTGTGATTAGTTTTGGCTAGCATTTATTTGGTTAGTAATTGGCTAGTGTGTTCCACCACGAAATTCAACAATCAAATACGATTCGGTATTAAAAATGTAAGCTTCCCAAAAGTGGTTTATTTGTGGATTTCTACTGCCCAATCGTTGGCACGTAGGTAATAATAGATAGCCTAATATTTGAGAGTTCCCTTTTAGAACTGTCAATATGTAATCACCTTCAGGAACTCGTCACCCTCAGGAATTTGACAATAATATATGTTCTGTTTTAAGCAAAGGTAAAAAGACTACAGTTCGGTAAAAGAGGATTAAAATAAGAGGGGCAGTACCGGCTTTATGCCAGTTTTCACTAATAGTAAGCAACACCTAAATTAATGCCCAAATAAAAGCCCGCTGTTTGATTTTGAACTTCCAGCGCTAAGCTGAGCGTTGAAAATCCAACAGCGCAGTGAAAACTGCTATTAGCATCCTGTTTATTTTTAAACCGTTCAGTACGTTTTAACTAGTACCTACTTAACTCTTCAGGAAGTATTTTAACCCTTTAAACATCGGCCTCATTTGAATAAAAGATTTCATTGCGCTTCATTATTGTCGTACGTTCCTTTACCCGTAGGCCAAAAATACCAAAGACTTTGGTCCCGGGTCGTGGGTCATTAATCTCAATTGTGTCTTACAGCTGGTGTTGCATAGTAAATAGCTGACACATCTTGTTTCGTTTTGTATCCCTTGGTAGATGGAACAGTGTGACGTGGGAGTCGTAATGGTTTTGTTTTATTGGTAAAGGCGTAATAAAAGAGGAACCTTTGCGGAAGAAGTATAAAGTTCGTGCATAATACAGTCCAAAACTGTCGTTTGTGGGCATTATCCGGTAGAACGTTATATAAACATTGTTTTCCTGTAGGTACTGAAAGTGTTTTAAAATAAACAAAAAAAAAATAAAAAAGCTAAAGAAGTTAAAAACAAAAAATCGAATTCTAATAATTTTATACAAGAAAAATAATAATTAATTTGCTGAAAATACAGGCTTTTATGTAAAAAATTATGAGAATAAAAAATCTTTTTATTTTTAGTAATTATTTATTTGTTCATGCAAAGTTCATATTTTGCCAGTTCCGGTATTACGTATTTCATTGAGTAACTACAGTCTGCTACGAGTCAAAAGCAAAAAGTTTAGAGTCACGTGTGGACATCGTAAAATTAGTTGTAACCCAAACAAACCTTGACAGTAAGACTTGCTGTAATAACTAAGTTATCAAATCAGCCTACCGTATTTCTATATTACAAATTTATCGAGTGAAGTGACAGCAAGTAATTCAGTAACAAAGAAAATTGACAAAAAAAATACGAAGACAAAAATAGGATTTAAATATTAGCTCAAAATAAACATCACAATTTAGGATATAATAAGCAGGAAATCCTGAGTTTGCCAACCCTGTCACTGGCGACTACAATTTGTATTATATTAGCATTTCAACCCCCACTGTCGCTTGTACATTGTACAGCGTTGAGCGTTGTAAAGTCACAATATGCGTTGCGGTGTGACGTCTGATGGAAATACGGGATTTGTCGAGAGGAGAAAATGTATTGCATTTAGGATTGTTTGTGTCTATTTTTAGAAAGTTGAAGCCAATTTTAGGAGCTTGCTTTATGTAAACGGAGGTCCAATCTTTATGAGGACGCCGTTCTACGAAACAGTTCAAATTTTTTTTTTTTTTTTTTTTTTTTTCAAATTCAAATTCAAATTCATTTATTCATTTTGTTTGTAGTTCAATGACATGTCGTGAGTAAAGTTTTGACAATGAT
This sequence comes from Lithophane socia, assembly GCA_947522985.1. Taxonomy (NCBI): domain Eukaryota; kingdom Metazoa; phylum Arthropoda; class Insecta; order Lepidoptera; family Noctuidae; genus Lithophane; species Lithophane socia. Next base: position 10,073,383 of record OX383267.1, read on the forward strand.
TGCAATGAAATGACATGAAATTGTTTATTCCGTAAATAGGATTTAGGAATCATTTTTACACGTCATATCCATACTAATATTATAAATACGAAAGTAACTCTGTCTGTCTGTCTGTCTGTATGTTACATTTTCACGCCTAAACCATAGAACGGATTTCGATAAAATTTGGCAAGGAGATAGATGGCATCCCGGGGAAGGACATAGGCTACTTTTTATCAACATACCATGTGGGCGAAGCCGCGGGCGGAAGCTAGTTAAAAATCAGCTAGATGAGGTCGGTGTTTCCTATCTGACTTATCTGAGAAGAAAGGCCGAAACAAACGCTTGGTCAGAATGAACTTTGGTAAATATTTTTTTCAGATACATACATCGTTATGATTGTTCACTAGGTGTTGCCCGCGATTTCATCAGTTTATTTTGTATTTCATCATTTTTAATAAAAATATACGTGATAAAAAAATAGCCTACGTCCTTCTTTAGGTCCCGCCGACCAATTTGTCAAATTAACACGTGAAAAGGTAACAGACATTCAGACATACTGACAGACTGAAAAACAGTTACTATCGCATTTATAATATTAACTATGAAGTATGGATTTTTCTGAAGGTAGAGGTGCACTAGAACAGGATTTTTCAAGAATTTCACCCTCATTGTATAATTATCTTATTGTACATTGAAGTTTGTATGCGAACGAAATCAGGGTTATAGCTAGTAGCTGTATAAAGAAAGAGATAGCATCAACACCATCTTTCTTGTCTTGTCTTTTAACTGACTGAAGAAGCTATGTTGATGGCGTGATAGTAATCTAGTGACCGTTACTTTGCACCTCGCAGTGATAAAGTACATTAAAAGATATTCAACAGGTTATACTTAGCAGTGTTGTTAATGGAATTCTGATCATATCAGTAGAGCTAACAGAAAGTAGTTTGAATAATATGTGACTGTGCATTTGTTTGCTTAGAACTTATTTACTTACGCCGGTAGCACGAGTCACTTATGCCTTTCAATTTGAATAAAGCAACCATTTTTAATGGTGTAAACATAAAATGCTATAGTTGGCCGTATTTTTATATTGCTGCGCTTTTTTAACAAAAATCTTGCCTTAAAGGCCTACCGAACCTGAAATTTTATCTCGCACGCAAAATACTACTCGCGGCCTGAGTGAGAGCGAGACGGATTGGGGTGCTAGTGGCTCCAAGCCTCGAATAGTTGCTTTTTACAGTGAAAAAGCAACTATCCGATGATAGTTTTAATAGGTTTACGTATTTAAATAATATTTATTCCACAATTTTCGCTATTGCACCTACCCCTGTTTGTCTCTGCATCACCCAAAGGTTGACTGGTAGAAAATGCCTATGGCATTAAGTCCGCCTCTGTACATTTGTGTGCGTAAAGTATTAAATAAATAAAATAAAGGTAATAAAAAAAAACCATAAGACCTGCTTTATAGTTAGTTCAGTTATTATGTAAAGTTTCATGATCTAATTTGAGGTATTTTGTGAATACCAGCGGTTTATAGTTCGGTTTAGAGGTAACTTTGTTTTTTTTTATGTAATCGTGTTTTCGCCAAACATAGGACCTAGCATTAATCCTCAATTTTAACACAGGTATATTTATTTCAAATTAATGCTGCAGTATTTTCGGTATAACGGAGGATCATGCTAAGCAATTTGAGGTTGGGTAGGCCCTTAATTAAGGATTCGTTGTTTATTTGTTTTCACGTCTTATTTAATCATAATGAGATGAGGCAAGATGTAAGTTTCCATGTTTGGGAAACCACAAGATGTAGCATTGAAAGGCTCCCCATAAGGTGAACTGATGACCTTGTGGAGGTCACAGGAATCCGTGGGGTGCGAGAAGCACAGAACCGGCCAAAGTGGCGATGCTTGTGGGAGGCCCATATCCAGGAGTGGACGTCTTTCGAGAGACGTCATACAAAATAAGATAACGTTCATCTACTCACTACTATCAAACTAGTTCACAACAAAAACCATTTCATAAATAAGTCATGGCGGTATGTCGTTTACGAGATGAGTTTTTGCGTCCCCTTAACCATTTATAATAGAGAATTTCGATGGAAAAAATCGAAAAATAAGGCTCGAGATTTAGTCAAGATGAATGAAGAGTGTTGCCCTAAAAAGATGACATATGTCACAGGCAGACCTAGGGCTGCCATTGTACGCCTAAATATAAACCGTTAGGTACTTTATTTAATAAGGATAGTAATGCTTTCAGACGTAATGTGTCGTGTGAGTGAAGATAATGGAAGCTGTGTTGATTGTCCTATGTATCACTATGAGTGGTTGAAGAGATCAAAGGTACAGTATCATTAGATGCTTTATGTGCTTAAGGAACATTTGTGGAGTTAAATGCTACTGCTGAAATGTGGGTGTGCTAAGACACTGTCTACACCTTTAGGAAATACAGGCCTGATAGTATTTTTGTTTTGTGTATTATTGAAGCGTTACGATTTGACAGAAAAACTAACTCTGTCTATCCATTTGCTGAATTTTTTTTTTTTTCTAGTCCTGTGTCTTAATGAGGCACAGCATTATAGAAAAATACTGGCGTTCAGCTGCATCCGGTTAGACTGGAAGCCGACCCCAACATCATCATCATCTGCCTAACCTTTTTCCCAACTATGTTGAGGATGCAGGTGAATACCAGTATTTTACATGGAGCGACTGCCTATCTGACCTCCACAACCCAGTAACGGGGTATTAGGATACCCCTTGGTTAGACTGGTTGTCAGACTTTCGTGCTTCTGACGACTCGTAACGACTGTCAAAGATCCACAAATGACAGCCGGGACCAACGGCTTAACGTGCTTTCTGAGGCACGAAGGAGTCTCTATATGTGTAAATGGTCACCCATCCACGGACCAACCCCGGCAAGCGTAGCTTAACCTGATGGATCGACCCGAGCGGCTGTTATTACAGAGCCACGAGCTCCTCCGCCCCCAACATAGTTGGTAAAAGGCTAGGCAGATGATGTCTTAATGAGGCAGAGCAGAATAGTGTTGCAAGGCGCCACGCGCTGGACCGTTGTGAAGGTCGCAGGAATACGCTGGATGCGAGAAGCGTGGACAAAGACTGTCCAGCAGTGAACGTCTTTCGGCTAAAATGATGGTTAATCGGATAACAAACTCAATAAAATATAATATAGGATGTTTATAACAACATCACGCGAAGTACCGATCGATACAACGAGCACTAGATTTTTATCAAATGTGCAAGTTATTAATATGATAAGTCTGTGCCACGTAGGTAGTACCAATTTTCGCAAACGAGTATTTTGTTGGCACATTATTGTGTATCGATTCTCGATAACTAGTGCGTGTAAACCTTGGGCTTTTAAAATCGATTCCAACGATGAGTTTGATTGATTGCGGGAATTAAATGAAGTGGTGATTTCAATGTTAAACGAAGTTTTAGCTTGTAAGTTTTATTACACGACTTCTTTAAATGTTTTAGTGATTTAGCTTTTTGTGTTTATTGTACCGAATGAAGATGTCTTAGGGTATATTGTGGCAGGAAATACCAAAAACACACACAAATTCACAACAAAATCTATCGCGCCCCCTTTTTTCCAATTTCGATTCTAGGCAAAACAAATCGAACAAGAGGAAAATGTGGCAATTTCGTTCGCGAATCATTACGTCATCACTACAGAGTTCGGCACATCTCATTTGTGGCGTTGTCGATTGCCGAGGTCACGGGTGTTGATTGACTGGGGTCCACGTCCAATAGACGTCCTTTTCGTTTCATACGTCTCTCAGACGTCTGTGGTATCCTTACGATGTTAGACAGTTGGAGGTCTCTGAGTTTAATTTTGATAAAGGGTAGGAGTTATAAGACAGGGATCTTGAGATTCAGTGCTCGTTTCGTGCTAAGCCTGCTTGAAATGCCTTTTGAAATAACGTGTGATGTCAGACATTTATCTCAGGACTTTGGTACTGATTGAGTGTACATCTCGGGAATTATTTTATTAGTCATGTTTTCAAAAACATCACAAAATCTTCTTTAAACACTTTAGTGTTTAAATTACTTATCTACGTATCAAATTATAACATAGGTTCTCTATTTTTAGAATAGAACGTTATATTTGCGAGTTAATTTAATAAATAATACAAAAATCTAAGATATATGTTTTTTTAGTTTTGCAACGTAACCATAAAGTCCCTAAATAATGTCAAAGGTATTTTTAAAATTACTTTGATTTCACCTACACAAAAGCCAAATTCAAAGTTGGCTGGCTTCAAATGTTCGCTCTGTATTCTTGAATATAGGTCATTAATGTTATAATGGGGCATAAAGTCGTTTTGTCCGGACTCAATAGCTGCAATTAGGGCGAAAGAGGTGACTTCGGGCCTAAATACGAAGCTTTTGCCACAGTATAATATAGTAACAGTATTATGTCCCGGCAGTGATCTTGAAATAATTACTCACAGCCATTCGGTAGATCAGCCTTCCACCTCCGTGTGTAACTGCCGCGCATTAAAAAGAAAAAGAAAGAAAAATTGTTTCAAACAAAACGCACACACAATAGAAAAAGACAAAATCAGAAATGATACAAAATTAGCCAAAAGCCTCGTATTCAACCAATAAAAGTATAATAAAAGTCTGAAATTATTGCTCCCTAACATACGTTCATTGCATTCGAGACTGTTGCGTAAGGTATACAGTATGTTAACTAACAAAGGGCGTTCCCGTTATCATGCAATAGTATAGCGTCTATACATGCAAAAAAAAATATTACCATTAAAAAAAAAAGTTTTTTTTTGTTTTTGTATAGTAAAATATTCACAAAAAATATTAAATTGTTACGGAAAATAAACTCTCTGTACACGCCCACTTGTCACACTTGTTTTTCTACGTTGAAATACAAGTGTGCGTGTACAGAGTGTTTCTTATACGTTTAAATTTAATCGTTTTGCGAACATTTCAATACACAAAATAAAAAATAAAAAAAATCTTTTTTGAGTGTACATATTTTTTTTAGCATGTATAGACGCTATACTATTGCATGTTAACGGGAACGCCCTTTGTTAGTTAACATACTGTATATATACACCTTGAGATGTCAAAGCGAGTCGTTTCGGCCATTTTCTAATTAGGCATAATACTGTTACTTATTTATACTGTGTTTTTGCCTATACGGGTTGGTCGTGATTTTAGTTGTCTCTCTACGCAATTAGTTTTTATCTGTTTTATAATTGGACTAATATTTTAGTACGTTTTTGTACGGTCTAAGGTTACATAGGCGTTAGACAAAATGAACGAAAAATCATCATCAAAAAATAAAGGACGTAGTGCCAGAAGATGTTTCATACATTTCATAGAACTTGGAATAATGCAAGAACCAGAAATCATCAAATACTTATTACTGTGATATGATTTTGCCATTTCCGTCTTGGTATTTCTCCCAGCTGAGTAAATAAATACTGAAGCTTGTTTTTTTGGGCCACGGATAGATTTTTTTTTACATTTTAGCTACAGGTAACTACTGAAAATTGACAGTAAAAGTAGGTTTGTTTAGGCACTTTTATGAAACTGGCTAACTTTCTTTGTAGTTGTAAGCCAGGACCAACTATTTTAGTTTCTACGCTACACTGTATGTTACGAGTTTTCAATTGTAAACTCTAGTACATCTATAAGGTGGAGTTTAGGCGCTGATTAAGTTTTCTACACGGAAGCAAGATTCACGGAAGGATGAAACTTCCCGTACGTGTGCACTACACCTACATATTTCATACCAGGTACAGTGAAACACTGAGTTGGGTATGCAGGCCTGTTTTGTGCATGTGGAAGCTTGTAATTAGGAAACCCTACCTATGCTTTCTTTAACATTAATTAATTAATTAGTAATAAAATAAATGAAATAAAAATATTTATCTTTCCACTACTCTGCCAATATGTGTGCGACATAACCTCTTATTGTTTAAGATGCATTTTTAAGAGTGATGTAAAAGTGGTTACAAAAATGTGTGCTTCTATAATTTCTAATGTGACAGTATTATCGTGAACGTCCACGTCATTAAAATGTATGGAAATACGTGCACGTTATAACGTTATAGTGGACGGAAAAAAAAGCGTCTTCATATACTTCCATACAAATCAAATCAAATCAAAATATTTTATTTCACATAAACCTACATGGGCACTCATGAAACGTCAGAAGCTAGGTGCACGGTTCCAATTGGCCGTTTCCTATGGAGACGAGCCGGCAAGAAACTCCATGGTTACTCTTTGAAAAATAATTGGCTTTTACAATACTTTCAAATTACAGTGTTGGTAGGCATGGGAGGACAATGTAGGTCTTTCAACAAGTAAGTACCAGGTACTTAACAAAATAGAAGATGTTCAATAAATCTACAGTCCAATAAGCCTACAAAGTTCTCACATTCACAAAATAGGAAAGAAGCTATCTATGTTTGTACCGAATAAATGTTTTATCTATCTATCTATCTAAAAGACTAATAATAATAAAAACCTATTTAAACCAATTGACGTGATTGGTATTGGTATTGTCCACAAAAGCCACTAAGAGTTGAAATTAATTGGAGGTATATAATGTCAAATACAATGATTATATGTCAAGGATGAATGTAAGGAAAATAAAATAATACATTGTTTGTTGTGTTATCGTAATGCCATGGACGTTCACGATAATATGGCCACGTTAGAAATAAAAAAAAACGCCCATTAGCTACCGTTATACCAATCTCTTTGTCCGGCTGTACAATAAAAGTTCTAGAGGTAGTATTTTAAGACAGTTTTCAGAACAGGATTGCAATGCATTGCACATTTTCTGGAAATATACGGAGATAAGAATCCAGACGCATATATTATGAGTGGGTGAAGAATTATTTATTGAAAACTGGAGGCGAAGTCGCTTGAAAGGAGATGCATGATAGAGTCGGAAGCGCCTTTGTCGTAAAGTTCGGACCATATTTACAAGATGAAAATACCTACTGTAAACATAATACAGGGTGTTAGGGTAAACACCGTTATCCTAGAAAACCAATGGTTTGGTGTTATTTATAGAACGTAAAATCAATGAAAAATTACGACTTTTTTATTTTTTATTACTTTTACCACTAGTGTATTTCACCTTTTCACTTATGCGCTAGGGCAACAAACTTGCGTCTCAACACGGGTGGGGGGCGTGTGAGGTGACCTGACCAGCTGTGAGCGCGACCCTTCTCTCAGACAGTCAGCTGTTTCGGTAGCGAGCACGGTGTCGCATAGAGACTTTTTAAAATCTTTTAATGATAATAACGTATTTTTTGTTGTTACTCGGTCATTTAAATATTTATATTATTTAAGTCAACTAACCATGGTTTGAATGACAAGACTGTTTACCCTGTATTCATCATGTGTAGATTTCAATACTTTTGAAAATATCGCATTTCTGCGTGTCCATCATTTCAACCGACTTTTAAAATAGGAGGTTATTACACGTGACTCTTCCGCAAAGCATTATTTATTAGTGGGCATTAGTTATTAGGGTCAACCAAGATTGGCTACGGTCACAAGCAGATTAAAATTTTAAAAGGCTAAAGGAACACGAAAACTAAACTGCTGAATGCTTGGATAAACGACAGTAGAAATTTATTGCTACTGTCGTTTATCTAGGCACAATGCTTTAGCATTGTATGAATATTTCTGGTAGGCAATAGAATTGAATAGTTTTAAAATCATATTGTGCAAAAATGATCACAATAAAAATCTATGTCCTATTGTTCTTAGTCAATTTTTGCTTTCATAAAAAACAGTATTTCAATTGGCTGTTGATTTAGTCATCTGAATTCGTTGAGGGAGTGATTCTGCTTGTCGATACCCATTAAGTAGGTACCTGAGGGCCTAGACAATTAGTGACAATCGCTTCGAAAGCGTTTCGAATTTCTACAACGACTTTCAACAGGATTGACAAAAGCTTTTCGATAGCTTATGTCAATCCTATACATTTTTGCCTTTTCCATCATCGTTACCGCTGATAGAATTTCACTTTGTCTAAGGCTTCTGATTCGTGAAAAAAAAAACTTTGCATTCATGCATACAGATGTTGTGCTCGACAGGGTCCACAATGATCATATTTACTACCATCTAAGTTCACAATTATGTGGAAACAATAAATATATTGAGTATTGATATTGTTTTTCTACTTTTTTTACTATCTTTTTCTATGGTATAATCGAATATTAGTTTCATTGGGTAGGTAGTTGACGGATAGAATCACTCCTTAATGTTCCTCAACTCTTACTTGTACTATTACAATAAAAGCCACAATACTAAAACACCAAAAACAAAAGAAATTTTAAGTCTAGACTTCAATACTTTTAACCCTGTAACGAATCCATCTAAGTCAGCTCAGTATAAACAAAAAATTACATTAGTTTCTTTTAGTTGAGAAATGGACTCCGTTCTTAAAACAAACGGTTTGTAAAATATCGCTGTTGCCTCAACGAGTACTTAATCGGCCAATTATGGAAGGCTTTCATTCTGATTGCGAAACGTATTTAAAATGCAAAATCCATTACTTTGATTCAGGGATCAGTGAAATACGGTGACAGGTTCACTCCTGTAATAGAAAAACTTATAAAAGATTAATTTTCTGCCTAGCTTAATGAGTTCGTAAAGGGAGAAGATAACGGATAATGAAGAAAAATAAAGATTTTTTCACAACGCGACCCTTCTTACCGTTTTTACAACTGGACAGAACATCGACATTTCGTCATTTTAAGCAAGTTTAATATTAATGTATTAGACACATAAACCTTTCGGAATAAATTCTCTAAATGTTGGTGAAAACCACATCTATATCCGTTGCATAGTTTGGAAGAACAACGCGGTCACACAGACAGAAACGAAAAGCGACTTTAATTTTATAATAACGGGTGTAAAAAGACGCTTAATGAAGCCAAAACTCACTTGTAATTCCTGTCATCGTGATATATTTTTTTAATATTTAGATTATAGTTATGGTTAAAAAAAACCCTTATAAGTTAACAAGTTAGTACAACTACGTTCGAAAGTTGGCCATTTAAAAAACTCGGTGTATAGTTGAAAGTAACGGACCTCATTTCGATAATGACTTTACTTTTGTAAGTTTTCGAGAATTAAGGAGAAAATTGAGTGGTGATTTATGACAGGCAAGTTCATTTGTTAGGACTATTTGTTGTTTTGTCTTATTGCTGACTAACTACGACACGCGTAGACCCTAATTCTTTTTTTTTCTAAAATAAAAGTCTAGCCTAAGTTACTCCTTACAACGTCAGCTATTTGTCAGTCAAAATCGGTCCAGCCGTTTCAGTAGAAATCATTATGAATATTAATTGTAGCGGGCCTTGGATGAGACGATATATGAACTTAAAAGCCCCCTCTTTAAACTGTGCAGCATGAGGGTTTGTTCCCACTACTGAAAAAGATGGAAATTAGTTTTATACTTTTTTTGTTGCAGATGTTTATGTGAACTGCCTCATTAGTCTAGTGGTCGCAAAATCAACTGCTGAGCATGAGGTCCTGGGTTCGATTCCCAGGTCAAGCAAAATGTTATTATTAAGATTTTTCTATCGGAAATTTTTCAGCCCGGATTCTGGATTTGTGCCCGGTTGATGGCAACAATTATTACACGGGACTATAACTATATAACTGGCGAAATGTTAGTGTACTATAAGTACACCTCTGCCTGACCCCTCGGGCGTGATGTAATGTAGTTTATTATTTAAAACCTCATATAGAAAAGCAAGTGGAAAAATGCGTTACCAAAGGAACTGAAAAGCACAAAACAAGTTTTCTGAGATAAAGAATGTACATGAAATATACAACTCCACAATAAGGTACATTTTTCTTGTCACTTATTTCTTTGGCGAGTGCACAGCTAGAATGAAAAGTATACAATTTTATTTGCTACGAGAACAAAGGTTGTTCTCTATACGGTAAATGAATTAACTGTTAAGAGAGGATAGAGTAAATGTGCTTTTACGTAGTGCTCTTGTTAATATAGTATTTTCTCGAAGGATTTACAAAATCTTGCTAAGGGCTAATGGCGTTGTTTTGGTACGAATTATTAGCAGCCAGCTAAAGAACTGCGAAGTGGTGAAGTGTGGGCGTTTTGGGGGACTGTCTTATGTAATTTTGACGTTCGAAAAGTGCTGATTCTCAGCTTAGTTTGAATAAAATGACTTTTGATTTTGATTTTATAGCATTTTTTTAACTTAATATAATAATATTATATCCTCTTTTATCAGTAATGAGGTCTTCTTCGATTTTCCGACTAACTTCTATTTTTTTAAGGATTAATTTGTACCTTGTTGAAATATTTATGAGTACTATAGCTTCTGCTCTTGACGTCCGGCCACGTCGAAGGCAACTATACCATAAAACATACCCTATAGAATTTGGCAATAGTTTTGCTTTCTATTAATGAAATATTTTTTGTATAGGGACCATAACTTCCAGAGATAAACCAACAAACAATTTTCCCTCTTTGTTATATTAATTTAGAAGTTTACATGGCTTTATGAGTAGACTGTTTGTAGTAAGAAATGAGGTTTGAATTATCATTATGACGTCATCTCACAAGGTAAAATTGCTTTGTTTGTTAACTCCTACAGAAAGATGAACTGTGCAAAACTAGTTAACCTATAACACGAGCAGTTATAACTGCTTCAAGAGTACGTCTATTAAACTAAATCAAAACTTAGAATTGAACCGAGAAAATGAGAAATACTGCCTCGAAGAAAAACATTAACGCGTAAAACTTTATTTTTCCTACCTCTAGAAAGATGAATATAAGTTAAACTTCTTGCCTCCGTCACTTCGGGCTAAGAAAACAAATTAAAAAAAAGAAAAACAACGCTCTCTAGCAAATATTAGTATATGTTGATAAGGTTTAGTGAAAAAGGGAGTGGTGGTGAATCACAGAAGGCGTGTCTCTGCCTTGTTATAATTAGGAATAGTTTGTTTATGTCATAAAGATGGTTTAGCGGTGGTTTTTTGGTACCTAGTAGAGCGCTGCTGTACAAAACTGTACTTCAACTTTTTAATAATTTTTTGACAATAGTTTCATAAAAGGTTAAGCTACTCTTGCCGGGGTTGGTCCATGGATGGGTGACCATATTTACATACCGAGACTTCTCCGTGCCTCGGAAAGCACGTTAAGCCGTTGGTCCCGGCTGTCATTCGAGGATCTTTGACAGTCGTTACGGGTCGTCAGAAGCCCGAAAGTCTGACAACCAGTCTTACCAAGGGGTATCGTAATACACAGCTGGGTTATGGAGGTCAGATAGGCAGTCGCTCAATGTAAAATACTGGTATTCAGCTGCATCCGATTAGACTGGAAGCCGACCCCAACATAGTTGGGAAAAGGCTAGGCAGATTGAGTTTCACAAAATTGATTGGAGGGGCAGCCACTGAAGGCTGCGGGTGTCGACCTCAGGAGTAACTGCTTATCACACGGACACCGGTGCGTCGCATGCCCCCGCGTCACAGTCCTGACTCTCTGTATATTTTGGCTGCTGAGAACAAAGCTACAAACATACGTAGTATACAGAATGTGGCTGTTATTGTAGTATATTGTGGTGTCTTACGACTTCCACGTGAACAAAGTCGCGGGCAGAAGCTAGTAGTTTCATAAAACTCAAGTTATTTTTCTTTTATTCTTCCATTGCGCAAAAAAATACAAAAAAAAATTGTTTCCTTGGATACTCCTATTAATATAATCTTGTTCATGGATACTCCATGAACCATGCCTGAGCGAGTAAATAGGATAGGAACATACTCTGGCAGGTTGGACTTTTATTACTGAATGCTCTTACTTCAACGTACCTATACGTTTAAAATTATTTCACTCCTTGCATCATTTATTTGTCAATCTACAAACGCGTTCAAATATTTATGACTTTTCTGATGTTGCTACAATTAACCTGACTAACCGACCAGTCTTACGAAGGGGTATCATATTACCCAGTAACTGGGTTGTTGAGGTCAGATAGGCAGTCACTCCATGTAAAATACTGGTATTCAGCTGCCTCCAGTTAGATTGGAAGCTGACCCCAACATAGTTATCATTTTTCCCAAAAACCTATATCAGGCACCAGTCTCTCACAAAGGCGGAATACAGCTGAGAAATTTCTTCTAAACATTAACTTTAAGTCAGCTTTGTGAAGAGAGAATAAATGATAAATTATTATTATTATAGTTGGAAAAAGGCTAGGTAGATTGCTTGATGACGTTGATACTTATGTACCTATCAAACTTTATGCCAAGTTATATCACGGATCATAAACAAGATATTTCAAATAATGTACTGAGAGTACGAGAAACTCGGCAGCACCACATCTATCCGGTCCGTCTTATAAACTGCAACAATTTGAAACATCTCTCCCAAAACACATAAATTTCGGAATACCCGGAAAAGTTTTCAATTCTACTTTACTGCATGTAAATCGTGCCGGAGCCATGTGATTTGTTCATACCACAGAGCATCGAGAAGCCTGAGTAGCCGCTGCTTGAGGCGGCACTGCCAACAGTTTCCACACAAATCAAGCGTGTCATAGTTTACTCGCACATTCGACACAAATGAAATACAGTATAATGTACTATAGAGCTACCATTTACCGGGTGATTATGTCTTTTATTGACTTGAATGTGCCCTGCCGGCTGGGAATATGTCATGCTCACTCAGGTGTCTCGCTGATGGTGGCGCGTGTGTTGGATCATTATCTCCCTTCAAAATGGTTGAGTTGAATGGTGCTGATCCATGCGTCATGTTCGTGAACGGGCGCCGTTACTTTCGACTGGTCATCTCTTAGCTGCCATGGCTTATTCCAAATTTTGGATTTGTGTTTATGATATAATTGCGGACGCTTTTAACGTGCTTTCTACATTGCTCTCACATGTATAATTTCAACATGAATGATGTCAACAATTTTTTGTATCAATTTTTTAATTTAAAAGCGTGTCCGTGGAGTTTCTTCCCCGTTCTTCTCCATAGGTACCTACTACGCTTTGGAATGGGCAACTAGCTTCATATTTCTGACTGACCGACTCCATGACAATTCAAAAGTGCCTGTAAATGGTTTAATTGAAATAAATGCTTTTAGTTTGACTGAATCAGCTTTGAATGACGGTCCGTGAAACTGACAAGTAAGCACTCAATGCATTTTCGGCGTCACGAATTTTATTAGTACTGCCGTCTCTATACACTGCCGCTGGCTATTCCGTGCTCTGAGGTTTATACCTTTTGCAGGACGAAGCTTCGTTTCGTTGGAGTAAGCTCTTTTATATCGTACGGAGCTGAATTTATGGACTGTTTACGTTTAGTTGCGGTCGTTTTTTGTTTTTTTAAGCTGGCAGGTACATGTTTAAGATTGCCGGCCATATTGCAGATTTGTGATTGGTTTTTGATTGCGATTCGAAATGGTATTGTTTGCTTTACCGTTTGTCTGCTTATTACTGTTCTGTGTAAGTTTTTTATTGACTAAAAGTCAAGCCAAAAACAATTTAATATACTTCAGAAATCATAATCATGATTCCTGTTTCAGCTCATTACAAAAGAGTTTCCGCAATGTCGTCGCCTGGCTAATGAGATCACATTCGATTCCAAACTGCTTTTTCACATCCGTGTGCACTAATGTTATTTCCGAGATTCAAAAATATTCACAGTATTAATGCCAATGTGTGGAGACTTCATTTTAGTCAATTAGTCCAGTCCATTTTAGAAGAAAACCCAAAATTAAAGTAACAAAGTAAAATTGAAAGAGAAATACGAATATTTCTGTATATTTTATTTTAGAATCTTATACACATAAAAACTTAAACAAGTAAGGTCAGGGAAATTAGTAATTTACCAAATTCAATACCTACCAACTTAAATTGCCTGTATATTCAAATCACAGCTGATAATCTTTGAAAATTGTATAAATTGCTATAGCACAACAAATTGACGTAGTCGGTACATCAATTTATTAAACAATAAGCCTGTACCTACCATGGAAATACAGATGTCATATGACGACAGATTTTACGGTGTATTTTATTTTAGACATTTCTTCTAGTTATATGTATTATTAATATCAAAACCTTTGTCCAACAGTGAAATCAATGACATCAACCTGGGTCTCTTAGTGGAGGTGTGGAACAAAGGCGTCATCTGGGACAAAGCGCTCGGCTACCACTACCTGCCTCTCACTTCCGTCGCATATAACGAGGTAAGATAGAAAGAGATAAACATAGTTTAGTAATAGAGCGTTAAATTAATATTATATGATGCAGTGGCAGCGAGAAACTGTGTAATATTTATGGTCACGAGCCTTAGGTATTCTGAAAATGGTATTTCTTTGTACCCGTAATTATAATGTGTATGTTAACGTATTTATCTACACCCATGCTATAAATCCTCTCTAAAAGTTTCTGAAACAGTTAGCTTATTGCCAACATTAAAACAACCAGTGTCATAGTAACCATAATATCATCCAAACGGGTGTTATAATGTTGTACTGAATTTCATAATGCAACTCATTTCAAAAAAAGAACATTGTCATTCACGAGCGTTTCACAAACAAAGCACCGTAATTTAAAAACAAAACATACATTCGAATTCGAAAAATTTGAATTCACGTCGTACCGCGCCATTTTTGTTCGATATTGGTATTGCAGAGAAACTTTTATAGAAGATTCACATCATGGGTGTAGATAAAGTCTTGTATGCAACCGTAAATTAAAAGGTAGGTATTAAAACACTAGGTATTAAAACACTCAAGTGATACTTTTCCCACATTCGTGTTTTAATACTCTTTCTTATATAACAGTCAGTTGCATAAAATAACTATTATGAAACTTCATTTATGAAGCCTTCATACCTTCGCGACTGGTAGATTGTAAGTAAGTTCTTTAGAATGTCATCATCATCTGCCTAAGCTATTTCCCAAATAGCCGTGGTTATTGGGGTCCTCTTCCAGTCAAAATGGATGAAGCTGAAGCTCTTTATTATATGAATATCATGGTCATAGTATGAATAGTCCGGACGCCCGAGAAGATATACTTATAGTGACCGTATTGGTGATGTTCTTCAGAAAGGGCAGGTGCGTAGTACTCGCAACCGGAACGCGTGTATGACCAGGGGCTTAAAACGGTCACCTTAGCAGAATCATAAACCTCCAACTGACATTAACGAGACACAATAGAATTTTAATTGTTATCGGCCATTAGAAGGCCAATCGAAAGTTGAGCGGATAATATGAAAATAATATGAATCATCGTAAAATGTCACAAACTGACAAATCATAATATGATCTGCGTGTAATTCATATTACGAAATAATTCATCTGTTTGACAGTTTTCTATGGAGATTCGTAAAATGGTTCACAAATTATGAATTGCTTTTAGAGGAATTGCTAATGTGGCCGGTTTAGGCCCCTGATGTATGAACGTAAACGAAGCCAAAGGAGTGTGTAAGGATCATAGCAATAATATTTATACTCATCCTTCAAAAAAAGAAATGGATAAATCAAATCGACTCTTTGTTTTTAAGAAAACGAATTGAGATCAAGATAGCAGTCGCAACGGTTGCTTATTAACATCTGGATGTATGAACGTAATCGAGGCAAAAGGAGTATGTCTGGATCGAAGCAAGTGTCGTTCTGTAGTTCTGCCTACCCCATGGGAAGAAGGCGTGAGTTTATTTATTTAATATTTTAAGCACACAAATGTACAGAGGCGGACTTAATGCCATAGGCATTTTCTACTTCAACCTTTGGATGCTGCAGAGAAAACAGTGGTAGTTGCAATAGCAAAAATTGTGGAATAAATATTATTTAAAATACGTAAACCTATAAAAACTATATATTAAACATAGAAAAAAAAAAGTGAGTTTATTTTGTATGTATGTAGATCCTGGAAATGTATACTGGTTACCCCAAGTCCCCAACAAAAGGGAGTATTTTGTTAAAACAATAGACAAACGCGTCTTCTTGACTACTTATTTCAACAAATTCCTATCACTAAGTACGCTGATTAAGGCAATTTCCTCTTAAACTGTTCCATGTACCGATTATTGGGTTTGTGTTCAGCGTTGAAAGTTTACGGGCTGTAAAATCGAGTGCAAGTAGTTTATACTCCTACATAAGTTACTGAAGTAAACTAACTGAGTTAGGAACATTACCCATATGTGAGTAAATTGGCTATAAACAAGAAACCTATCACTGTTCATGCTCTATGGGTTTTATCGGTTAAACATAATGTTGATATAAAATATGGCGTCGGCAGTATTTGGTTTATTTGAAACCCAAGTGCTTAGGAGTTACACTATAATCAATTTAAAAGAACTTTTGAGTTAGAGCGCGCGAAAATTCACACCCTGGTAGATTTACCAGGGTGCGAATTTTCGCGCGTGGTAAGCTAATCAGCTGACATAACTAACAGACGATTACAATCAAATCTTACTTGAGCTTGCGCCGGCGCGCTCAGACGGGCGGTCGGGTAACCATTCTGGGTTGCCATGGTAGCATTTACATTCTGCCGCTTGCTATAAACTAGACTTTTACACAATCTACCATATTCAAATTAGGAACACATTTGATTTATGCGTTTAGAACTCAGAGTATTTATTTTTCGTGTAAGTAGCTCAATCCACTAGTGTTTTGTTTCTCATTCAAAACGACCAAGTGCGAGTTGGACTCATACATGAAGCGTTCCGTCCCACCGTACAATACTTAACACTACATATTAATTTGAATATTTTATTGAAAAAAAAAACACGTTTTTTGTATGGTAATTTATTACTGTTAAAAAGATACAGACGGACGGACGGACGGACGAATGGACAGTGGAGCCATAGTAATAGGTCCGGAAGTACGGAACCCTAAGAGCAAGACAAAAACGTGTATGTCTTTTTAAATTGTAATAAGTAGGTAAGTACCGCTAAATATAATAAGCGTACTACCGCAGCTTAGTGCCCTGTGTTCAGTAGAAATCAATAAGTATTTTTAGCTCAGAATACGGTCTTTCATGTCGGCAGAATGTCTTGAATTCTTGAGGAAGCCAATTCTTTGGTATTGATTGTGATTGCTTGTAGTGCGTGTTGTAATGAGGTTTCGTAAATGAGAATGTGGTACTTGATTTCTTTGGTTTTAGGAGGGTATTAGAAGACTTATCTACTATATATTATATTGTATTTGAACCATACATACAATCGTGAAACTTTTTCACGAGATAACATGGTAGAAAGGCCGTATAGTTCAAGAAATTACTCTTCATATAGATAGATGTTTAAAATTGCACTCTGAGGGCGTTCAAAATCGCACTATAACCCGAGAATATTGAGGAGTATGAAACTGAGAACCCATCAGAATTGGTACCCGATAAAATGCTTTTCAAAAGCTTCAAACGCGTTCAGATTTGCGCTATTAGCCAGAAAATACATTCAAATAAATATATTTTAGATAAATGTATTTTAGCTATTGTAGCTACTCTTGCCGGGGTTGGTCCGTAGATAGGTGACCATCTTTACATACCGAGACTCCTCCATGCCTCGGAAAGCACGTTAAGTCGTTGATCCCGGCTGTCATTTGTGGATCTTTGACAGTCGTTACGGGTCGTCTGAAGCCCGAAAGTCTGACAATCAGTCTTACTAAGAGGTATAGTAGTATATTACCAGTAATAATAGTACCAGTAACTGGGTGGTGGAGGTCAGATAGGCAGTCATCATCTGCCTAGCCGGTTAGACTGGAAGCCGACCCCAACATAGTTGGGAAAAGGCTAGGAAGATTTTTTATTAAGAGATCTACTCAATACTCAATTCTTTATTGCAATCCACAATGTAGGCTTAGGTGGTAAACATGGTAGGTAACAATCGTGGACCCTGTCGGGCACAGCAAAAGATATAATAAATAAATGTGGAGAGGACTTATCATTATTACAATACAACTTATTCTAAAAACATAGACATAACATTAACATTAGAATTAAAATTGCAAAAGACTTTATTTTTCAAGTTTTAGAGACTTATCACTTAAATATTCATCGACACTATAGTAAGATTTTTTAAGTAATAACTTTTTTAATTTATTTACGAATAAATGGAGTTTTTTTTCTTTTCTTATTGTTTCTGGTAGCACATCTAAAAGAACTAAGGCGTAATAACTCTTTTGTTTCAATCCAAGAATAGGAACGTTTTTAAAAACGGACCGCGGTAATTAAATAACGCACGGAAACTTTGAAACTCTCGTTTAGTAAGCTTTTACTGAACAATGGATGTTAATTTTCATGGAAATCATTGTTAAGTCCGATATACGGGGTATCCACTTTACTATGGTACGCAAATTGTATGGAATTTGCATACATAAAGGCTGTAAGCGGGATTTTCCGTGGCGTCGACACAGCACCGCTTTTGTTAATACGGTAACCGTTTACCGGACGAGATTTTTAATGGATACAGAGTAACAAGTTGCGGGTTTTAACCGAGTTTAATATCAAAGGTGGTTGTAAAAAGTCGGACTTTCATTCAACTTCAGACTTTTTACAACGTACGTAAAGTTTAATCTAAATCGGTTTCTAAAAACCTGAATAAAGGGCGAATATTTGCAATGAAACTAGCACATCGTAAACACGTTCAAAAGCTGTCTGTTTCATTATTTAATAGTTGTGGAATATTGTCACTTGAACGCAGTTTTGATCGCTTTCAAGTGTCTCTGTTCAGTTAATCTATTGTTTACTGAGTTTTACTTTACCTAATAGTGGACATGAAACGCTCGAAACTACGAATCAGAACTATTGTTTTAACTACCAGTAAAATATGCCAAGTCATAAATAATTTATCCTCAAATTTTACTTTACATGAGAGCTTATTTTACTTAGTTATAAACCTTATTTAAACTAACACTAAAAGCTTAGTTATATCAGTATCAATCAATCTGCCTACCCTTTTCCCAACTATGTTGGGGTCGGCTTCCAGTCTAACCGGATGCAGCTGAATACCAGTATTTTACATGGAACGACTGCCTATCTGATCTCCACAACCCAGTAACTGGGTAATACGATACCCCCAGTTATATCAGTATAATTAATATTATTAATTATAAGTACGATTTTACAATGTACTGTACTGTACTTCTGCTTGTCTAGATACATTATTAATTTATGCAATAATAATATTCTGCGTTAACACAGTCCGTGGAATATTACACAACCTACAAAAAATACTGTACTAAACGTTACTTTTTTTTTAAATAATGAAAATCCTTACTGTTTTTCTTCTTGCGTTCAACAGAAACACTTTTATTCGAACTGTCCATAATTTACATACATGCCAACAATATACATTCTCTTGAATTTTACACACGGTGTCTACATCTCTTATCTACTTTCCTATCGCAGGTGTGCTGGAAGAGATTTCTTTAGAAATAAGCATCACCTTTGTACGTTTTTTTCTGTTCTTTTCTTCTTGTCTGTTTATTATGTGTGTACATAAATAATTAAATAAATAAAACTTACAAAAAACCGATATCGTTTCAGAACGAAAATGCATCTCAATAACATTATTACAACAACCTACTAACTACTACATTAAAAATACATTCCGTACGTCACAATGTCGGACCGATCCGCGTCAATACGTAATTGTTAGTGGTAACCCAGTCATGAGCAGTCAATTGATCAGATTATATATAAATCGGTATTCACGCTAATAAGTCCATGACTGATTGATTCCAGTACTTTGCTAGTTAGTTCACTTCATTTCCTAATAGGTATAAACGCTTTGTGCGGTTTATGTTGAGTTATACAGTGTGTCCGGATTTGGACTAGCAATATTATAAATACTTAAATATAAACTGTTTTAAAGCACAATTACACTCTAAGCTAAGCTTCCCCGCTATGAGGCAGAAATTTTGTTTTTGTGTTGAAATATTCTCTTTGCGAGTACAAAAAAATCATAACTGTTAAAGTTTTATTCATACTGAGATAAAGATAGACTTATTCAAATGACAATAATATTGTCTACCGTCAGCATCACAAAGCAATGTGTTCACAATTCCATAACTTTTGAAAAAAAATGTGAAAGTCGAGGAAATTAACCAAAAATTATGCAATTCAACCAATCATTGTTAATTACTACAAAACACCCCGACCACTTTTTTTGTTATTTTACTAGATTGACAGATTTTGAGCTAAGCTACAATACAACATAAAATCACAACTGTATGTCTAATACTTTAAGAGTTATTGTTGTTTGAACATAGCGAATAGCAAGTTTTGTGGTTTTTGCAAGGCAATTGTCGTAACACTAAACAGGAAATAGTAAAAAAAAAAAAAAACATTAAAATTGTACTTTAAAATAGTTTATATTTTAAGTAGACATTTAGAATATCGCTAGTCCATGTCCGGACACAGTGTATCTTCATAGAGGTTAATATTTTTACCAAGGTTGGTATTTTTACGTTTCAGTAATGAAAATATTCAGTTCTAAAGCAGGTATCTCAATTCGCTGCGTATTCTTGCTTCCACTCGTATTACCAGGAGGCCAGCTTAAAAGTAAAATATTCATCCTTCGAGAGTGTTTGCATTTGCATTCCCTTACCCATTTACTCTTTCCGGGTAATTGGTTCACGTAAATGGAATGAGAGGGAATTATCGTAAAGTTTGGTATTCATATTCATTCATTAAGTGTAAGTAGGATTCGTTATTTGTAAGATGTATCTTTGATATTCGTTACGGATCGTCAGAAGCCCGAAAGTCTGACAACTAGTCTTATCAAGAATTATCTTTTTATCCAGTTACGGGGTTGTGGAGGTCAGATAGGCAGTCGCTCCATGTAAAAGTTTGGTATTCAGCTGCATCC
Organism: Lithophane socia; assembly: GCA_947522985.1. NCBI lineage: Eukaryota > Metazoa > Arthropoda > Insecta > Lepidoptera > Noctuidae > Lithophane > Lithophane socia. The sequence continues at coordinate 10,094,224 of OX383267.1, forward strand.
GGTTAGACTGGAAGCCGACCGCAACATAGTTGGGAAAGGGCTAGGCAGATTATGACTGAGGTTATGAAGCTGAATGCTTCATTTTTGACGTTTAAAAGAGTTTGTACAAACCTACTTTCATAAATAAAATCATTTATCATTTTTATTCTAGTCGGACGGTGGGGGGCGGTGGGTGGAACTTGAGGCGCAGGTGATGATGCGAGGTGGCGCTGTCGTCGGCACTACCGGCCCCACTGGCAATGCCTTGCTACTGGACTGCAGGTTCGAGCCGCCCTTCGGTAAGTACTTACATGCATAATCTCCAACAATATCCTCAAAACATTGGGCGACAAAGTGGACAGCCCCTTTATTAGGCACTGGATGCGGAGGCACGTGCCAACATGTGTTGAGCCCGTAGTTATTAGTAGTCGGTTAGGTTAATTTGTAAGTTTTTCACTAACATAGTTTCTAAGTCTCTGTTACTAATACTATATGGATTGTATGTTTTTTATGTGTGATCCGCAATAAATGAATTATATAATTATCTACAATAGGGAATATGCATGTGATTCAAATAAGGGTCAAGTATATTTTTTTATAAACTATGTATATTACTTCAGAATTCTGCCTCCAATTTTTGAATAATATTTCTTTTTGAGCGAGAGTTTTTTTTTTTAAAGTGCCAAAATATCAAATACTTGAAAAGCGACGCTATTTGTCTATGACAACTATCAAAATGTCAGTGTCAAGTCAAGCAAGTGTAGACTGTCACGTCATCACACCAAGCCCGCCAAAATATGGGGGGCGCGGCGTTTAAGTAGCCCGGATCGGTTGGATTTTTTTTAAGTAGGTACTTATTGCTTTTTTGCCGTCGAATTTTTTAACTATTATGTGGCGATGTTAACTATCGAATAAAAATATATACATAAGGGATTGTCTACTCTGTGCATATGACCTCATTATGTGTGAATAAAAACACTCTGCCGATAGTATGAGCAAAGGATTAATAAGTAGCAGTATTATGTCTTGGCCTTGAAATAATTACCTACGGCCGCTCGTTACATAAACCTTGCGCATCCGTGCGTAACTGCCGCGCACTCGATACTGTTGTATACTGATATACACTGAGATTTCGAAACACGTCGCGTCGTTTCGGCCGTTTTATGTGAAGATAGTTTGTATGATGGCATGATGACTGATCACTGTTCGTGGCATCGAACATGTTTCGTCATTTCAGTCAGATTTTAAAATGCTACACTGTCTTTTGTCGAATTTTTGTCCCCCATTCTGATGCAGGAGAAGCGAGACAGGTAAAATGGGAGAAAAATTAACAGATTGTTCAAATATGTACCTATGGTGGTGCTGGCAAAATACGCAGAACAATACGATTGTCCGTGTATTTTTTGTCGTTGTTGCAACACAACTTTTTTCCGTAATGTCACATACATTGAGGTTATTGTGCAACGTATAACGACAGTTAGCAGAAATATGGTAGTAATATTATTATACACTCAATAATTATGATAATAATATTGTCCTCTTACAAAGTAAAGTGGCATCTAAAAAGCCAGACATTGTCGATACTGGCATGTGTATTTGATGCCAGTAACTCGCACAAAAATAATTATGTAATTAGCTCGCATGCCATTTTGCCATAACCACTTCTGATTGGTGTGACACTGGCATGCAAGCTGCATGCATACTTGTGTGCCAGTTATTGGCATCTATATTCCTGGCATTAGACCACGACACAGTCAAGTATAGTCCCTAGTCCTATAAAGTATATTCTCAGACTTCCTAGAGAAAATGAAATAGGATATTGGCTATTAGGGTTTATGCAAAGTCGACGATTTTCTCTAGCAATGTATCTTGGGGACGATTTCCTTTAAGCCTTCCATAGCGGAAATATTATTCTGTCGGTTGAGATAAAATAAACGTTTTTACATTTTCTATTTGAAATATTATTCAAGTAAATATTAAAGATACTACGAAGCTGTTTAATAGAGGACGACGCATCATTAATTACATTCTGAAACCATGTTCCTTGTTTGCAAAATCTGCTGCTGGAGTGAATAATTTAATTTTATGAATATTGCGGCATCTTTCTTTGACGTCCTCATGTTGTCGCTTGATGCATAATGAAAAGCGCAACATGCGAATTAATTTAATTTTAAAATGATCACTTAAGATATTTATATGAATAAGACTATGAGTAAAAACATTCTGTATGTAAATACTGATCTAAGAAAAGTTTCAAAAACATTGAAATAGAAAATATACTTATCTCTTAACCAAGGTATGTACTTAAATACTGGCTCAAAAAACTTTCAAAGATATTTAAATAAAAAATAAAAATATTACCCTTCACCGAGTGTTGCTAAAAAAGAAAACAATTGCTAAGTGGTTACGTATAAATTATTCATAGACTTTATATTAAAGACAAGTTTTACAATATTTTATCACAACTAAGTAGGTACTTACCTACTCTTCTCCCGAAATCGCACAACTTTTGAAGAACATTTGAACTTCATTTACACCTAACACAAAAGATTACCCTTACCAGTTTCCATCATAATTTATATGAGAATATTAAAGTAATCCTGATACTTTATGAAAGGCTTTCATAATTAACGCCAATTTAAGCTTAATTATCACATTTTATTATCTCGATAAACACTCCCTTGTATATTTTAACACCCTTATATTTTTGTTGAAGAACATTTAGTAAGCGTTATATGATTATAATTGGGTCTTGGAACATCACACCTGAATGTACCTTGGGGGTAAGCTGAGGTGTATTCGTCGTTTGCCATAAACCCATTGTTATAAATGGTGAGCCAGTTGATATTAAAGATACCATCCGTAGCCGACCGCCAGGCGGCAACTGCAGGTGGAAGTGTCGCCGCGACACGACTGGGGCCCTAGACAAAGTGACATTCTATCAGCGATAACGATGATGGAAAAGGCTAAAATATATAGGACTGACATAAGCTATCGAAAACCTTATGAGCGTTTATTCTAAAAGTTAGCAATGTCGCAAATAACTGTTAAATATTTGCCAGTTTTGATTATTTTGGCAATATTACTGTATGGAACTATGAAATATCGCTAACTAACTGACTAGAATATCAATAATGAATTGCAATTATAACACTGAATTTATAACGGTTTCAGGTGTAAAAAAGGCATTTAAGTTTCCAAATCCTTTTTTTTTCGTCTAAAACTAAATATTCGGTGTTACGATATTATTTATTGCATTTCATAATCAATATTTTAGACAACTAGTTAGCCATATTTCATATTTCCATACAGTAATATTGCCAAAACAGCGAAATATTTGACATCTATTTGCGACGTTGCCCACTTTCAGAATACACGCTCGCAATTCCGTTGAAAGTCGTTATAAAAATACGAAACGCTTTCGAAGCGATTGTCACTTGTCTAGGCCCTCTGGTTTCTATGAATTTCTATAAACTACCTTCCGTAGCAGTTGCCACCTGCGGTCGGCTACGAAATTGTACCTTTACTAGGGCACTAGTTCAGTCTCCGGGCTGCTTAAAATTTTCAAAATCAAAATATTTTATTTCACATAAACTTTCACGGGACACACATATGAAACGTCAGAAGCTAGGTGCACGGTTCCAATTGGTTGTTTCCTATGGAGAAGAGCCGGCAATAAACTCCACGGTTACTCTTTTAAAAATAATTGGCTGTTACATTATTTTCGAATTACAGTGTTATTAGGTATGGGAGGACAGGGTAGGCCTTCCAACAAGTACCAGGTAAGTACTTAACAAAATAGAAAATGTTCAAAATTCAATCAACTCAGCCCATCGCAGTCCATTCCTGGACATAGGGCTCTCCCAGGCTGCGTCACAACACCCTGTCTCCCGCCTTCTGCATCTAATCTGTCCAAGTCACCTTTCCAAGGTCGTCGGTCCATCTAGCTACGGGGCGTCCAACACTACGCTTAACTGAAAAACTCAATAACAGTTTGCCCACCTAAGGATCAAATTCAGGACCTCAGTCACACTTACGATCACTGGACTAACGAAGTAGTCTGTTGTGAATTTGCCAAGTTTAATTTAGCTATCCGAGCTTTTGTCTACGTGCTCCGGAGTAATGAAGCTAGCAAGTTTATCCTGAAACTTTTTAATACCATCTTTTCAACCCTTATCTTTGTTGTTAGTAGCTAAGAGCATTAGACGTAAGAAACAAAAACTATTATTGAGGAAGTTTTAAAACTTTCATTTGCAATTTGACTAAGAAACTTACATACATTACAAACGCACATAAACATTCCCACACCCTTGAACTAGTGTCTCGTTCTAACACACGACGAGTGATAGAGACGCAATCTAACTGAAACAATGTAAAACTTCAACGGTAAAACATTATTGTGACCCAGGACCCTTGTCACGAAATCTGGCGTAGTTGGTCCGAGGAGGCGTAAGAATAGTTTGTGGGTGATAGAATAATAATTCTTCAGGACATTTCGTATCCCATAATCAATAAAGGAAGAGATAAAGTCGAGTTGGCACAAATCTGAAGTGTGTCAGATTGGCGCCTGGTTGGCTGTTGGGCCTTGGCACGCTACATGTCCTGATTTTCGAGAATCTATGGTTAGGTCAGACCAGTAAATAGAAGCAAATGTTCTGTGATGGTTTATTCCACATTCGTAAGGGTCGTTCTTCTTCCATGGATTGAGCGAACTTTTAGTAGGTCATAGTCGTCTATATTCCTAAGTTATAAATGTGAAACTTTGTGAAGATGTCTGTTACCTACTCAACCACACATTTAAATGGCTGAACTGATTTGATTACAATTCAGCACACAGTTAAATACATACAGTTGGGTAGACTATAATTATGTACTAGATATACCTCCCGTCTTAGCCTATTATTGTCTCACAGGAGGACAAAGGCCTCTTCTCATACTGAGAAGGCACAAGCATTGATCACCTGGCTTGATCAAGACGGGTTGGCGATTTCAGACCGAGACGCTACGCGATGCGCACTTTTTTATAATCCGATACAATATCGAATTTATTTACTACACACTAAGGTACATGCGCTGTACAGCCCCGTGCATCTCAGCATACTTTGACACGTGTCAACACTCGCACTGAAATTATACCTTTTCGTGAAGAAAATAAGTTCGATAATTGCTAAAAAGTGCGCGCAGAGTCGCGTCGCTTCACGTCGCGGTCTGAGCTGATCCTTACATTTACTCTGAAAGTACATTGAATTGAAAAAGTCACATTGGTACCTACTTGTCCGGTTTCAAACGTACCTTTGTAGGTACTATAGGATACTGTCTTTGTGTTCGGTTACGCGAATCAAGAAGTTATCTATATATAGTCCTCCAGACCGTATTTCGACCATGGCGGTCAATCTCAAAGGAGACTGACCTTCGGCGCGGGATATATTATAGTACAGTTGCACACACAGGTGCACTCTCTCTTTCCTAAGGGCGTTTGTGCACTACAAGGAATTTTACTGTCCGGCAGTCCGATTTTTTACGGTCCGATGTTGATAGCACCTTTATTTTAAAGCAGTAAGGTCTGTTTTCGTATTTCAAGTAATACTGCTGCATTCACATTTTTACTGCCGGACGGTAAAATTCCTTGTAGTGCACAAACGCCCTAACTCTCATAGTCCGATGGGACGGCAATCCGACACGACAGGAGAGAGCTCGGGCGCACGACCAACAGCTTAGCGTGCTTTCCGAGGCACGGGGGTATTACACTTCCAAACTCCGGGCCGTTACTAAGAAATTCCTAATAGAAAAACCCAATTTGCCCGACCCGGGAATCGAACCCAGGACCGTGCTCAGCAGTCGCGCGAACACGAGACCAACGGAGCAGCAAGTGAGTGAATCTAGTAAACGTAAAAATAGATACTTAGTTGTAGTAGTACCCTGATATATGATAATAGATTTTTTCTAAACAGCTCCACATTTTCTTCATGTTCAAGAAAATCGTAGTACCCGTAGGACCCTTAGAGATCTATTTTCTTTGCTTTTCCATTCCGTTATCTGATGAGATCACATCTAAAATAGCCACTTAGAAAGTCATTTACTGTCCTATCTTTTATTCGGGACATTAAACAGTTTTAAGACTGTTGAATTGTTAATAGGGTTTAATGAAATAAAAACGGTTAAATTATTGCTATTGTTATGAATTTTTTGGGAAATCCTGTATTTAAGAATTATTTTATACTTGTGTTTCTAAATTCAATTAAAAAAAATATCAGCTATCCTGTGATTCGATTCTTTCTGCAATCATCAAACAAATCTGAATTATTCAGAATCAGACAAACGTTCAAAACTCGAACACACAATTTTAGAATAACTTTCTACGCAAAGGAAACAAAAGACATCCAGCCAGGATGCGTCGTCACTAGGACGAGACGGTTTTTTTATTTTTGTCCACAATGTAACAAACATCAGGCGCCGTCTGGGCGGCTATGTGAGACTCGTGGGCGAACGCGTCGGTGCGCGGGTGCCAAGGTCGCTGTGTCACGTGACCAACTCGGCGACCGCCCGACCGATAATGAATGGACAGCCATATTACGTCTATGACTGGCTGTAGACGATTTGGCGCGAAATGCTATGCGTTCTATTTTTGAATGTGTGTTTTTTTTGTAATGGTGTCAATAGTTATGGCCGGTTGCCTGTTCTATTTATAAAGCGGAGGAAAAAAGTTCAGCATCAACATTTTTTTTTTATTGCATTGCCGATGTCCTAGACAAATGACAGTCGCTTCCAAAAGTTCCTAATTTCTACAACTACTTTCAACAGGATTGACATAAGCTTTTCGATAGCTTATGTCAGTCCTATAAATTTTTACCTTTTCCATCATTTTTATCGCTGATAGAATGTCATTTTGTCTAGGGCCTCTGGTCTTGACCTCGATCTCGCCTAATGGAAAGGGAGTGATGAGGTCTACGACACAACGAGCGTTCCCAGAAGATGCTTGTTCACTCTTGCTTTGAAGGCTGACGGGCTATACTTAGTCGGTAGGGAACATACATAGATGCTGGCCGAGAGTTCCATTCTTTGGCTGTGCGCATAAAAACAAAATAAATACAAATCAGTTTTTACCACCATAACTAAAATCGAGCAAAAAAACTATACAGGGTTACATTGAATTCATGTTAAATGGTAAAATAATAATTGTACTCATATATGAACAACTTTCACAATGGCGCCCTGAAATCGCGAAAAAAAACAGCTGTTCCGTACGTTTAATATTATTTACTTATTTATCATAAACAATGTTTATAAAAATCTTTACTTAATAACTATGCCCCACAAAACCGTTTGCACGGTTTGTCTGTAGGATTATGTTCGCATAGATCGTCAAAATGTAGGGAACAGAAGGTTTTTTTTTCGCGATTTCAGGGTTGGTTCCAATGTGAAAGTTATTCATAAATGAGTACAGAGACCCCTTAAAGAATACCCATGAATTAAACACCCTCTATAGGTATTCCATGGGTTCCATTATTGCAAGCAGACAACTCTGAAATTAATAATGATTTTTTATTTGTCAATTTTGGTAGTTCTTCCTCAGACATGGTAAAACACAATCAAGCTTCAAAATATTAAACTTAATCATATCATTCATCAAATCCGTGCCCCACATTACAGTCATAATTACAAAACATGAGGTGCATAAAAGCTATATATTGGCAGCGGGGTGGTTCCGTACGTCAAACTTGATGGATTGTGGTCGTATTAGGCAGTTCCTGTACTCGCATTTAAATCGAGGGTCACCAGACGATTAAGCTCAAAAGGGGGAGATAAGTCCCGGTGTAATATAGAAGCTATAAAATATGTGTTTTTAAAATGTTTTGGTTTGGTAGAGTGAATTTTGGCAATCTTATCTAGAAGTAAACCGAAATAAATATAGGTTAGTACTTTATAACAAACGTTTTCACCCTTTATTCGGTTGATGCGCTAGGGTAGCCCGCGAAATTCAAATTTTCTTACGTTTTTTGCAATTTGCAGGTCAGTATCAAGTTGTATGTTGATCTAAATATTATTAGCAATACAACTCAGCAACAGCAATACAACTCTCTAAGTGCATGAAAGTGCCAAAAATGTCATGATTTCATGAAATAGTCATTCAATACACTTTCATGAGCTTAGAGAGTTGTATTGCTGATTTAAATGTTTATAATTCTGTAAATCCATATTTGTTACGAGCGCTAATAATATTTAGATCAACATACAACCTGATAGTGACCTGCAAATTGCAAAAAACGTAAGAAAATTTGAATTTCGCGGGCCACTCTAGCGCATCCCCCTTAAACAGTACCTATTATCATTAGGTAAGTACGGTCAACAACAAAAGTCGATTAACACTACAGTTTTTATAATCTAGGATTGAATCGTGAGGAAACTGGCATGTCCAATTCGAAGACATGTGACATTTACCAACGCGCACTAGGCCTGTGTAGTTATGGCTCATTCCCTCCCTGGCTCCCTCCCATAGAGGAACCCTGTGTCCTAGCAGCTCATTATACAGCGACACGAAGAAGAACAAGACCGTACTGAAGTATCAGTTTTCAAGGAATTGTGGTCAAACGTGGTAAGGAAATTACGAGGTCAACCATACCTAATTCATTTGTTTTTGTTTATAAAACTGAACTAAACTATATTCTAACTTTGACAGTATCTAAATACAGAATCGTTGCATTGAATAGAATCAAAGCTGAGTGATTCAAAGTTGTTTACCTACCAGTATGAAATGCTTTTAAATGACCGCCTGTCGGATTTCATTGACAGTTGAGATAACATAGAAGACTAGCTGCGCCTCGCGGTTTCACCCGCATGCAAGTCTCAATCCCTTGAGATTATCGCCTATCCAAATAAAAAGTTCTATGTCCTAACCCAGGTCATGGTCTACCCATGTGCTAAATTTCATCCAAATTCGTTCAGCCGTTTTAGCGTGAAAGCGTACCAAACAAACAAACTCACGTATTTTTGTCTCTAGTATAATATATATTATTGTATTATCATAAAATTTGTACGCCACTGGCAAAACATAGAGAGGCAACTGATTTTTTATAAGACCAAATGTATTTACCTAGGTTAACAAATAAATATTCATTCATTCATTCATTCATATATGTTTCTCGTATTGTTAGGACAGATATTTGAAAGTATATTATATGTATTTCCAAGCATTTATTTGCTTTTCTAACCACATTTTCAAGTTAAATAATTAATTTTCAATCTCACCCATAGGTTTTACCCTTGGCCATGCAAAATAGAATCCCGTAACAATAATATCCAGTTTCATTTTAACAACGCCAAACTTTCCGACAGCTTGCTTGATAAGGAAAAAGATATTCATTTAATTTTGCTACTCTGATAACCGGAGTTTCTGCCAATTATAAATGGATCCAATTATTTTTTCATGCAATTTGATTAAGCGGATTGAATGTTGAAAAGATTTGCCTTTTTCGAAAGTTATTATTTTGATACAGGCAGCTGATGCGGTGTCTGAAATTGCCGTGTGAAAATAATTAAAGTTGTATTTTTATGCATGGCAACCACGTGTTTTTACAGCTTTTAAAAAAGCTACAAGGACAATCACAGGCATAACAACTTAAGATATAAATAAATAATAATTTCTGATGTATAAAACCGAAAAGTCGTAAATTCTTATATCGATCGTTGGAAAAATTGGTGCCTATTACATCTTTTTGAAATCAAAAGAGCGATTTAATCCTTTTACATACGTATTAAAATGTTACCATTAATATTTCATTCAGATTAACGAGACGTGGACGAGGACCTGACCGGCCGCGAGCGCGACCCCTGTTGTGTATTTATTCATGTGTTGTAGAGGGGCGGCGAGCTCGGGCGCATATCCATGAATTTGCGGACGTTGTTGGATAGAAACTTTTTAAAATCTTTTAATGAAAATAATATTTTTTTTTGCTGTGAGTCGTTTATTTATTTTTATATTTAAGTCGACTACCCATGGTTTGAGTGACAACGGTGTTTACCCTTACACCTCTGTATAACCAACTGTCTGGATATACGTAGGTAGGTACATACAAAGAAAACCGACATCCGCCCTGTCTCCGATTCCTCAGATACTATATACTTCTATAGGAAAATACGGAAGTGAGTGAAAGGAGGGTGCACCGTCTAATCAATGTATTGTACATCCCGTGTGGGTACATAATGTTCTACATTATTGTATTAGGACGCTTGTACATAGAGATACAAAGTTAGTCTGTGCATGTGTGTTTCGGTGTTTGTATGTTTATGTTTGTGTGTGTTGCTCTTTTATCAATGCCCATTAGTAGGAAGGTATATAATATAAAAAGGTTGAGGGGATGCTCTTTGTAATATCCCGTCTCAGGATTAAGCACACAAAGGTTGGTCCGGTATAATACAGGACTGTACTAACAAAACAAAGTAGGTACTAATGTAATTAGGAAAATGGCGTACCTATGACATATTTCTTAAAAAATTAAGAGACGAAAAAGTCTCTTTCTATTTTTTTAGTTTCTTCTCTATCGTGTTCCTTTCGTTACGCTTTCATGTTGAAACGGCTGAACAGATTTGGATGAAATTTGGCACTTGGGTAGACTATGACCTAGGTTAGGACATAGGATACTCTTTATCGAGACTAATGCCAAAATGGACGAAGTACCTACTTTGTTCAACGCCGGTTTTTCTAATGTCATCTTTCTACGGCTATTGGGGTGTTCCTTGTAGATCTTTCCCTTCTTTGTACTCCACTACGCTTGTTTTCCAACAAGGGTTAGGCAGAGCTATGTAGTAGTAACGGTAGTAGGTAACTACCGCCACATTTTTTTAGTTATGTTTAAGTTTTATGGAATACGGGGCGAGAGTATAACCATCCACCGGCGACAAATCCAGACTCTGGGCTGCTACTGAGAAATTCCAGATGGAAAAACTCAATAACATTTTACTGGACCTTTTAAAGTTATAACTGTAAACATCACTTGCTATAGACTTAATTATAACAAATTAATAGGTATAACTCCATCTATTGGTTGATGTCGATTAATCTGTCTAGAAAATTCAATCCCGAAAGTTATAATAGCACGCTTCTAATCTTCTATAAATAGTATATTAATTAAATACTTTTTATTATGTACACTATACGAATTACAGATATATAAATATTGTAAAACAAAGTCGCTATTTAGGTCTGTCTGTGTGACTGTGAGCGCGTTGTTCTTCTAAACTACGCAACGGCTTTTTATGCGATTTTCAGCTTAATTTTGAGAATTTATTGCGGAAGTTATATGTATTAATACATTTGTATGAAACTTACATATTATAAGAAATCTTGGTATTATCATTGTCATCATTTCAGCCGAAAGACGTCCACTGCTGGACATAGGCCTCCTCCAAGCACCGCCACTTCGACCGGTTCAGTGCTTCTCGCATCCAGCGCACTCCAGCGGCCTTCACTAGGTCATCGGTCCACCTTGATATTATGTATATCAAGTCTCAAAAGCCTTGCGAAGCAGGAGCGCGTCGTTAGTACTACAAAGTAAATAATAATCATTTTTGTTAAATATTGCTCAATCAGAAACCTTGTAATTTCGTCCTTCGGGATCGAGTTCTTGATTAATCGTCTTCGAAGAAAGTTAGGTGAGATGTAAGTCTTCTCGACCGCCGCGATTATTACAATCATTATCTTTTCACTTTCGATTATAGTATTAGTTAAGATGGAGCAATTATTTTTGGGTAATAGTTATTAATAATATTATATTTGGTAATAGTTGACAAGTAACTGTTGTCAAGGCGTAATGCCAAAAGATCTGTTAAGAATTTAGTTTGGTGGTTGGTTATTTTATTTTTTTGGAAGAATATAGAGTCGAGCGTTCCTACTCTCATTCATTATATCAATCAGATCGGACTTTAAATTATTTAAACCGTGATGCATTAATTGTCTCGAAAATTTTATCTGGAAAGTTCTGTTGACAAGTTTATAAAATTAATGTTATTATTAAATTACATTCGTTAAATATTGCTCAGTCAGAAACCTTGCAATTTCATCCTTCGGGATCGAGTTCTTGATTAATCGTCTTCAAAGAAAGTCAGGAGAGATGTAAGTCTTCTCGACCGCCGCGATTATTACAATCATTATCATTTCACTTTTGATTCAGTTGGAGCAATTATTTTTGGGGAGGTAAAAGTTCGGGTAGTTCGTCGATTACGTTTTTGTACGAGAATCGAGTTAATTGACTCTCATTTTATCAAGGCCTTCCTTGGATTTTAGAATATCAGATTAGTGCCCGAACACTTGCACTTTTGACGGACTGAAGAAGCGATAACCTAACGCGATTATTATATATCTAAGCGATTACCTAGCCGTCCATTGGATCCAAATAATAGGATAGCCCAGAGAAAAATAACTCAATTAGGTACACAAAAGTATAGTTATTGGCAGAGCGTTTCGTTCTCAAATTAATACATGATTAAGACACATAATTAATTTGTCTCAAATGTCGGAAATGTATCGGTAGTTCCCTTGGTATTATAAACTGCTGGAACCAACTGGTATTCATGCAATTCCTTGTACCTACCTACTCAAAGACATCGAATTTGGTTGCACAATTAATTAATTGTATTCCAAATGTCGTCATTCTCCTTTCTAGGCACTATGTTTCAGGTACAAATGTTTGTTAATTATAACCGACGCCATTTTCACAAAGTTTTGCCATTTAATGTACTCACTGGAGCGTGGGATATGGGTCTTTGATGTTTATCTAGGTTACACCTTGTTTATAGTTTCATTGCCGTTTCTAGTCGCAGTTAAATGCTCATCTGTCATTTGTTTATTTCAAGTTATGTATGTGGAAATAAAATGTTCCCATATAGGTGTATGATTTCTTATGACTCGTGAGTTTACATATACTACGCCCGCATACAATGATATATTTATAAAACTCGGAACAACCTATGTATGTAGATACCTGTATGCCATAGAAGTATTTGTTCCATAATTGTGAAGAAAACCTGTCGCAAACAACGCGGGGAAAAAATATTCTACTAGATGTACCTTTTTATAAAGAAACTAGCACATGTCATGGGGGTACCATCATGCAGAAGTGTGCTCCTGTCGGCAAAGTATAATCAGCCGATAAAGTTCCCACTGCTGGGACACAGGCCTCCTCTCTATCAGAGGGTGTGGGCCGTAATCCAACACGCAGGCCCAGTGCGGGATTTACGGCGGAGCACCGTCGTGTCCTCGCAATGACCTCTCGCGTCCGGCCCTGGTCCAGGCCATGGTACGGAGCGAGAGGGCATGGGAAGCCGTCACCTCCTTCTGCGAAGCAGTAATGCTCGCGAAGGAGGAGGCGGAACGCGTGAGGGAGAGGCAAAGTTTGCGCCCTCACGCCTCTAACCGCCGCCGCTGGAGACGCCCTGGGCGTCGGGAATCCCAGGCGGATTCCCGGCCACCATAAGCGCGGGCTTGCGGACGGCGAGCAATGGGTAGCTCGTCTTCCGATAAGGGCCAGGCCCGGGTCGATGGCGCGTCGTGTTCCACGCGCGCCTCAAAGAGATGTCAGCACAATTGGTGGGGTCCTCTAGGACCGATGCCTGCCAGGGTTGCAGGAAAGTCCGAAAAGGATACCGGGACGTTGGCAACAAGCAACTGAAGGAACACGGGTGGGTTTTAGTCAGTAAAAGTCTGAAACGCCCAGAGCGGGAGAAGTCATTTGATGATTTCCCATCCTCAATATATGGTAAATGTTACATGTCTTCGAATTTTTGTTTCTTGTTTTGCTCACGATATTTTTCTACACCGTTTCGAGACTAGCAGTGATGAAATAAATTACATAAATTAATGCGCCTGGTTGGGTTCAAACCCACGACGTACAACAAGTCGGGACCGTTACCACCACGGCTCCTACCATAACACCAAACTAATGAAAAATTCGTTGATCCATCCCATCGCGGTAACTTAGGGAATATAGGTACCTACTCCAACATTCTTTGTGATGGTTTTTAGGAGAACTATGTTGAGCAGTTTACTTTTATTTCGTATCGCGATACAACTTGTATATGTGCGAAAAATACGAAAAAGCGTGTACCTACTTGATCTCTGAGAATATTTATTATTTTGTTTGCTTTCTTAAATTACTTTTTCATCTTTTTGATGATGGGATATTGTGTAGGGAACTGGGAAAAACGAATTTGTATGTGTAAATATGACGACTTCGCTTGAAGTAAACAGAAATATAAATTGTTAGATCGCTGTATGTTTTGATATACTTGAGGGAGGTAGGTGTCTCTTTCGTTATTATCAGCCACATTTTAACTACTGTGGTTATTGCGCAAAAGATAAACCGTTTGCAGTTCAGATCAAATTATAATTTACTAATTTATTATAATTTACAAATTAATCATACTTGCAATACACACACTGTAGGTACCCGACACAACTATACGGAACGCGCGACAGTTTCTTAACGTGTTCACAGCTCGACAGCCACTGGCAAACTCGGCTTATCCCGGGTCGACCATTATATTGTAGACTTTCTCGAACGCCGCTAGGCGGCGCTGGCGTCCTGATTTGTAACGTATTTCAAACATATTTGTTATTTACTAACATGTTTGTTTAGTTTCAATGATTTTTGATAAGAGATAAGTAGGCATCTTGCTACTAAATAAGCAATAATCCTGCTGTTGTATTTTGATTAGGTCATATTGCACGGATTACTGGAGTTTAGAAGTATTTTTTAAACGGTTCTTGGGTTTGTATAAATATAGAAAAATAAATATCTTTTAATAGAGCGTCTTAATCGCACCCTTTTGATAATGGTGCAAAACGTTTTCCACACACTGATTATTTTGATTTCAATGAAAAATATCAATCAGTTCGACCCCAATTGTTAAAGTTCAAACCACTCTACTTCACGAATCTATAATTTATTTAATTTTTAATATTTTTTTATTTTTTTATTAGTTTTAAGTTATCTTGCTGCGCCCTAACAGGGTCATGTACTCACTAGTTTAAGCTTAGCGTGTAAAATTGGTTGTGTACATTGTGCATTAAATTAAATAAATAAATAAACATTCACCAAAATTGTCATCACAATTAACATTTCACTACAAAATAATTTTAAAAGAACGCATATTTTCAAAATTTACTTCTCACTGGCATACCGTTGGGTGAAATAAGTTATACATTATATTACTGGAAGGCCTCCCTCGCTTCAGCGCCCCAATCAAAATTCAAGACAGGATCCCGACTCAAAATAGCATTTCGGAACCTAATTCTCTTTTATTGCAGGCATAATACCAATTAACTTGCGCTCAAGGAAGTTTGTTCGCGAATTTGTACTTTGTAGGCTTATGACAGTCGTGATATAAGGTTGATATCGTTTTATAAGTATTATGTAAAGATCTTCTTGAGAAGATATTTAAGCATTTGTCTTTTGCGGTCTTGTTCTTTCGTATCGGTAAAACTAGGAATGTGAATATTGAGGCTTCCTGTGCATGACGCCGGCGCCGCGCCGGACCGCATGATGAAAAATGTCATTCTCTTAATGAGTGTAAAATCTACACGACGTCGGCGTGGCGGTGCGACGCATGTACGATATTCATTCGTATACACAAACATGCAAAAAATATTTAGTCAGCAAGGCGGTAGCGAGGCTGAATTCCCAAGGACCAGCAGACAAATTACGTAACACACTCACAATCCCTTTCATTTTTTCAGTAAAACAATATTCGTCTGCCTCATATACCCACTTATTTTTACTCATTTTGAGAAGTTACCTTTTGCTTTCCCAAATTTCACGCGTTGGGTGCCATGGGCTCAGCTAGTTACATAATTTAATATACAGAATGAGACTAGTGCCTAAGCCAATGTTTCTGCGCACGACGGCGACGTCTGATTACAATTTGATTATTTTATTATGTACTCGTATACTAACAAATTCGTAGGAACTATTCGTTACTGGATTATGGTTGGAAGTCGCGGTAATTGTTAGTGGTACTCAGATTACGAATAAATAATAATAAAAAATAAAAAAATAGGTATGATTTTTCTAAAGCCCAAAACACACACAGAGCGGGTGTGTACTTTGACAGACGGCAGCGGTTGCAGTGTGAAAATGTTGGGTGATTCTGACACGGACGAAGAATTATTATTTTAAAGAGAAGAACGCGAAATTGGAAAAGGATGTAGGTTCTTGACATTAATAAAAAAAAACATTAATATGGAGAATATCATCGATACGTGTATTGCAACGAATGTAACGCCGCTACACCCACATTGCTATTCTGTAACCATCTTACCTTGAAAACTTAGGTGAAGTGAGAGTGGAGTGAGTCATTGTCATCGATACCTACTGATGCTAAGGCAGTGACAGTTCACTTCAAGCTCACTTTGATATTTTACTACACTTAGTTTTTACGGAGATATTTTTACAGAATAGCACAACCGCTCCCGACCCGCTCCCGTCCCGCGCTGTTGTGTCAGCGGGCGCGGCTCCCGGTCCGCGCCCGACCCGCGCCCGCGTTCTGTGTGTTGACATCCATATAATTCCTTGAATTACAATTTATGACACCCGCCGTACTCCCGCGCCCGACCCGCTCCCGCCCCGCACCCGCTCTGTGTGTGTTTTGGGCTTAAAAGTAATATAATAATATACCTACTTAATATAATAATAATACAGGGTGTAAGGGTAAACACACTTGTCACTCAAACAATGGGTAGATGACTTAAATATCCTTAGAAATAAATGACCGAGTAACAACAAAAAAAAAAAAAGGGTGAAATACTCGAGTGGGAAAACGTAATAAAAAAAAAAACATTGAAATACTCGAGTGGGAAAACGTAATAAAAAAAAAAAAACATTGATTTTACGTTCTAAAAATGACACCAAACCATTGGTTTTAAGGATAACGGTGTTTACCCTAACAGCCTGTATATGTAAAAATATATTAATAACATACGAGTATAATATTCAGTTCGAAATTGACCGTTTAACAAACGCCTTACAGGTTCTATGAATAATATTCTCGATCTAACGATTTATGTTCATCCGATTATTATCGAAATACCAAGTAGTATGGATAGACAATCCTTCTCCATTATTTAATAATATCCTTCATGAAGGACGCGCACCTGTAAAATCAGTGTCAGTATGGACTTTCTGTAGATCTCCAGCCAGTTTATATTTAGAACTAACTTGCTTTGGGATCAATCAATCAACTCAGCCGCATTCAACTTATCGCAGTCCACTGCTGGACATATGCCTCTCCCAATCTGCGCCACAACACCTAGTCCTCTGCCTTTCGCATCCGGTCTGTCCCAGCCTCTTTTTAAGCAGCTGGCCACACAGAAGACACGTGAAGCGAGAACGGGACGCAGACGCGGCAAATAGTATGCAGATGGAAAAGCGATGCACCTGCGTCTTCTCTTTTCTATACGTTTTTTGCCAGATTAAGTCTGCGTCCCGTCTCACGTCTCTTCTGTGTGACCCGCGCCTTAAGGTCGTTGGTCCATCTAGCTGGAGGGCAGCATACTCTATGCTTGCCGCTTACGCGCGCTGACCGCTTACGCTGGCCGCTTACGCTTTTCTTTGGGATAAGACACCTTAAATTGATTAGATACAGTCCACTTCCCATCGCAGTTGAAATTATGTTAAGACCTTTATAGATCGGTTTTGTTATTCTAAAATTAATTTTGTTTGTATAAACGTAGAGTAGGTTTTTGTTTGAGTGGTATGTGTGTGTATTTGTTTCATATTGGCTTCGATAATATTCGGCGTTATTTTACAAAATGTTTACGTTCAGTTGTTTTACGGTTGAGTAATTAAGGGTTGTTGTCATGGAAAATGGTAATTCTTGTTTTATCGGTACATATAAAATCTATATGTACGTGATAAGGCGGCAATGTTTTATTATGAAGGTTTATTGCCTACTAGCTGTTAACCGCGTTTTCGTCTGCGATCCAGGATGAAAAGTAGCCTATGTGCTTCTCCAGGTCATGGTCTATCGATGTGCCAAATTTCATCCAAATCCGTTCAGCAGTTGGGCGTGAAAGCGTAACAAACAAACAAAAAAACTCACTTTCCCATTTATAAGACTAGCTTCCGCCCGCGGCTTCGCCCACGTGGTAAGTCGATACAGACAGACACACAGAGTTACTATCGAATTTATAATATTAGTATGGAAGTATGGATTGAACATCAGAAAAGGCTGTCACATAGATTATATTATAAGTGACAGAGATGAAGCTATACAAAGCCGAACTTTTTCTGAAATTCAGTTTGACACATTTACGGCCGACTGTAAGTATGAACATAAATTGGGTAAATACATAACGGTTCGATGTGTTTTGAGGAAATGATTTATGGTCGTTCACTTTCCAACGATACGTTAATTCCGTTTGAAAGAAAGAAAGAAAGAAAAATAGGTTTATTTGTCACAGAAACACGTGCATACAAAAAGATAACATTAACCTGCTTAAACTACTGCTGCTACTGCTGTTTGCTGAGCTTCGTATTAAAATAATATAACACACATAACATAAAATTACCCCTGTATTCCCCGAAGGGTTAGGCAGAGGCGTAGGTACGTATATAAACACCCATATTTCGCCAGTTATATTATAAAACAAAGTCCTCCGCCGCGTCTGCCGGTCGTCCTGTTCGTGATTAACTCAAAATCTACTGCACCGATTTTCATGCTGTTTTCACCAATGGATAGAGTGGTTCTCTAGGGGAAGGTTTTAGTATATAAAAACCGACATCCACGCGGGCATCAGCTAGTGTTAAAATAATTTTACTTCTACACTAATAATAAAGAGAAATTATTTGTATTTTTGTTTTTAATGGATAAACCCAAAACTCCTTGACCGTTTTAAGAATTCTATCACCAAAATTATGATCATTATATTATCAATAAGTAACATAGACTTTAAAAGATGTCACGCGGGCGAAGCCGCTGGTATAATTGAGTATTTTATAATCTTCAACCATTATCTCAGTACCTTTATTGTGGGTGTTCACAATCAAAAATGATTATTATTGCTATACGGTGAAGGTTACTTCTACGGAAGCCAGCATCATCGTCAACCGCATCATCACTTTTCAATCAAAGAAGTTAGACATTGGTGTGTCCTTTAAAAAACCTTTTGTGTCTCATTCATTTATTAACAAACAAACATTGTGAATTTGAGGACTATGTGGATCATATTTTTTATTTATCTGGCAGTT
Source organism: Lithophane socia (assembly GCA_947522985.1). Taxonomy (NCBI): domain Eukaryota; kingdom Metazoa; phylum Arthropoda; class Insecta; order Lepidoptera; family Noctuidae; genus Lithophane; species Lithophane socia. The sequence continues at coordinate 10,113,441 of OX383267.1, forward strand.
TGAGTACTATAGGCGGCTTACCCAAATGTCCTTTCTTTGGTATTGTTCGTCGAGTCGTTGAGCTCCTTAAGTTCTGAGTTGAGCTACACGATTACTGACAAATGCGTGCACTGACTGGACAGGTCCACTCAATCTGTGTGGTTCTTTCCTCAAAATACCGTTTCAGACACCAATCTACATGGTCTTCACATAATCTGACCAAGATTATGTCTGGACTTTAAAAGAGACTGACCTCTGAGTTTGTTTCGGCCTTTCTTCTCAGAGTAGTCAGATAGGAAACGCCGACCTCATCTAGTTTTAAAAATGTGATTGACGTGTAAAAGTGTTTGTACAAACCTACTTACAGAAATAAAATCATTTATCATTTAACAGAATATTTTCCAAACAGCAATAAATAATTCATTCTTTATATAAAACCTGCCCTTATTTCGAGACTAATACCTTATTACGAAATCTGTTTGAGTTGAGCATTCGAGTCATTTGATGCCGAGTACCTACTCAACAACTACTAAGCAAAGTATTGTCATAAATCACTACAAACAACCCACGAATATGATATCTTTGTGTAGTTAATTACCTCTTGTATGTGTGTACTTACTTAGTTGATTCTATCGACCCCGCATTTACAACAAGATATAAAACGTACTCTACATGTTGTGTCTGGTGTTTTCGTTTATCGTTTGTACCTGAAACAAGTTGTAAAGACTAGTTGTATACAAAACTTGTCAATTTATGTCAAAAAGGTGAACAAAATCAAACATCGTCATGACATGTTTTTGACTAGTATTTTATCTTACAAGACTTGTTGAAAACAAGTATCACAACTTGTATGATTATGGTGTGGTCGCTATAGGTTTGTGAGGGGGCATTAAGTTACTATGCTCAAAGTTCTGCTTCAAAATAAGCTTGACAATTGGTATTTACTTCAGTACTGATTTACCACACAAATTACGATACTTAATTACTTCTGGCGTATCCACTTTGGGCAATCATCCCCGCTTCCATTCGTGCTGACAATCAGTTACGGAGGTTCCGGTAAAGGAACGTCTGCATTTCTGTTATGTGGGTATCATGAGAATTTTCAACAAAAAAAACAATTTACCTAGCCTTTTCCTATGTTGGGGTCGGCTTCCAGTCTAACCGGAATACAGCTAAATACAAGTATTTTTCATGGAATGACTGTATATCTGACTTCCACAACCCAGTTACTGGGTAACAACACGATACCCCTAGGTAAGATAAGATATCCCAGTTTGACAAACTGCGATAATTATAATTAATTTCTGGTAAAATTCTCATTTTATTGACCAATTACCGTTATCGGCAATGTTCTTCCGCATGTTTCGAATTATTTCAACAAAATTTTATCTATTAATGTATCCATAATAGACGCGATGAATAATAGAATACCTACCAATTATTATAAGGGCTTTAATCTGTTAAATCAAAAATAGTTTTTTGGGAAGATAATGGGTCAACTGATTCAATTAATTGCTGTAATTATATTCGATTCAATTCTAACAATGTCGGGTAATAAAATAGATCGTAATTATAGATTTCAACAGTGAAAGTTTGTTTTGTAAACATTAAACTACTGGGACAGTGGCAAATCTAATTTATGTGATTGGAACGCATTGTGAACCTGTTACAAACGATATTTTTTTCCCCCGGGAATTTGGAATATTGACTGGTACTCGGGGTATGGGAATTCGGACAAGTATCAGGTTAATAATTAATTATTATTTTAACAAACAAACTCACTTTCACATTTATAATATTAGTTATGATAGTGGTAGTATTTCCACGTACAAGCTCTTACACAAACTCTAAAAGAACACTAATTCAAGCATCTTTTTGAAGTTATTTTCTTTTCCAAGCTTTAAAATAAACATCTTGTTTACAACAAACGTCTAATCTTAAATCTGAATACACAAATCTCTTAGCATTAACCCTCTCTCGCCGCAGCAGTCCGTTTAAATAAACCAACGCTCTCTAGGTAATGACAAGATGGTCCGATTACGAGATACCGCATATATTATTCGAGGGTTGAGTCGAAGGCCAGATGTACCTACATAATATCTTCATTTCAATATCGCATCGTAACATGGGCTTTATTATAATATTAATTTAGAGAGAGGAGATTTTAATTGAGGGTTGTTGGTTGTGCAGAGGCCCTAGACAAAGTAACATTCTATCAGCGATAACGATGATGGAAAAGGCAAAAATGTATAGGACTGACATATCGAAAAGCTTATGTCAATCCCGTTGAAAGTAGGAGTGAGGCGTATTTATCGTCACAGATAGAAATCACAGATATTAAAAAATAGCAGATAGCAATTGCTCCTAACGATAAAAAATATCTGTTACTTAAAATCACAGATCCTCAAGACTGTTACCGCGGCTGTTACTGTTAAAACTTCGGATACGATTTTCGACTTTAACGAAAAGAAATAAAGAAGAAATTCAATTGAGCGCGTTTATCATCCGTGCTACCGCTCGTAAAGAGCTCGTAAGGAGCTCGTAAGGAGCTCGTGGCTAAGTAATAACAGCCGCTCGGGTCGATACAGCAGGTTAAGCTACGCTTGCCGGGGTTGGTCCGTGGATGGGTGACCATTTTCACATATCGAGACTCCTCCGTGCCTCGGAAAGCACGTTAAGCCGTTGGTAAAATACTGGTACTCAGCTGCATCTGGTTAGACTGGAAGCCGACCCCAACATAGTTGGGAAAAGGCTAGGCAGATGAGATGATGACGCGTTTATCATCCGTACAAAAATAACAGGCTGTTATTTTATAACAGATAGATACCATTTTCGACTTTAAACCAAAAGAAATAAAGAAGATATTCGATTGAGATACGTATTTATCGTCCATACAAAAATAACAGGCAGTGATTTAATAACAGATATTTGGATCTGTTATTTTTTTGTCAGTCACAGTGATCACAGATACCGTGTTTCACCTGTTACAACCCATCTCTAGTTGCAATTAGTTGTAGAAATACGAAACGCTTTCGAAGCGATTGTCACTTGTCTAGGCCCTCTGTTGTCATTTGTTTTAAGGAATACTTGAAAAGTTGTTTTGTTGATGGGGACTTGCCATTTTTTTCTGTAGGTACTGTCTAGTCTTTTGTATCTTCAGAAGTTTTTAAATTCTTTCCATTATTAAGTATAATTTTGGACACACATCTGAAACAACGGCATCAACACTGAAACTTCAAAAGGTATTTTGTATGAATATGGTATTATGTGCGTTCAAACACAGAGAGGAACCACATTTTTAGCGATCATGCCATTTTATGAAATATGAATCCCACCAAAAACATTTTCATGTAAAATGGTACAGACGCCAGCAGGTCAAGCTACCCGAAACTGTCAGATTTTCCCAATCAACCTTGAACCTTAATGCTTTAGCGATAAAGTTGAAAATGTATTAAAGAAATTTGACAGATTGTAGTAGCTTGATGTGCTGGCGTCTGTACCAAGACGAGACCATACGGCTCACACTGTCAAAAAGCTATCAGATCTCATGTAGAGTCAAGCTTCTAACTCTACACGCCCTAACTCTGCTGTACAAGCGGTGTAGAGTTTGTGAAGTTAGGACTTCACAAACTCTACACCTTAGTCAAAATATGTGGCTTTGCCATTTCGCTACTGTCACAGGTCGTAAGGTGAAATATTTTTTCACTGTTCAGTACTTTCCTGTTATACAATAGTTAATTATTCATTCATTTAGTTAATTATTTCTCATGTAGATGCGATCGGGCCGGCCAAAACCACTTAAACCAAATAAAAATAATTACGATACTTCGAAAGCCAAACTATATCTACTTAGTTTCCAATTGGAATTTCAATACACAAAAATATTTATTAAACTTGGCAATTCGATCTCAATGCAGGCAGTTTATCATATCGTAATCTTCTTTATAACACGTTTTTCAGGTCTCAAAGGAATCGGCAGTTGTCATTGTGTTGAAATATTGGAATACCGATAAGCATGAAAGAGGAAACGAATGGAAAAGCTTCATATATATGCATTTTAACGTCGGAATATCTGAATATATATTTCCATTGTTTATTCCGATTGTTTGAATATGCATACTGTGTCTCTTATTTACTGGACTTTTGAAGTTTTCTCACTATATAACGTGTTTTTTTTAACTCTAGCTATTAATGAGACCATGTCGAAGAATCAATAGGCACATTATTTTTTATTTTTTATTTTAACGTAACATTAAACCATACAATCATGTATTGTGTGTATCTAAGTTTCATTGATAGGTACGAGTAAATCATTTTCATTCAAACCAATCATTCGTATTTAAAGCTCAGAAAATACGACGCTGTTAATTTTTTTATGGAAAAAAAAAATATTATATAATAGTATAGAAGTATAGATAATGCATATTCTACTTTCTACCTTTTTAATCCGTGAATCAAAAGATCGGCACTTTCAGCTGATGCAAAAAAGAACTAAACTCTAAAAAAATAGAGATGTCTAATCAGGCGATGTAGTACATTAAATAAGGTAATCTTTTGTAGCACTTTTTACTACCATAAGGACTAGCTTTGCTTAGTTTTTGATATAGATTTTCTATGAGAATTTTCCTTCAAGCTGGCTGTAAAAGCCTTACTAAAATGATGCCCATAATTTTCATGAATTGATTCATAAAGGTCTCTTATGTCTAAACATAATCCCAAGATATAAAGCCTAACGGATATATCCGAGTTTGGTACACAGCACTAGCTTACACGGCCGTATTTCAACGAACGTACACAGTATAGTGTAAACAGTAGCGGAACTTCGTAGACACAGCTGATTCGGCGTATGTGCTCCGACGTACGACGTACTATGTCACTGATAAAGTATTCAGGAACAGTATTTACTATTTGACTGTATTTTAGTGAGCCTATATGTTGTAACTAACATGGCAAAATGGGACTAATATGGTGTGACTTCGGAGTCCGTTAATCTGTTTTTATTATGTATTGCAATGCCTGTAGTAAGTACACAGTAAGTAGTATTCGTATTTTGTTACTAAAACGATTACATTTTTGTGTTTTATAGATAGGTCTAGTGAGGAGCTCGTGGCTAAGTAATAACAGCCGCACGCAGGGTCGATCCATCAGGTTAAGCTATGCTTGCCGGGGTTAGTCCGTGGATGGGGTGACAGTCTTTACATATCGAGACTCCTACGTGTCTCGGAAAGCACCATAAGCCGTTGTCCAGGCTGTCACTTGTGGATCTTTGACAGTTGTTACGGGTCGTCAGAAGCCCGAAAGTCTTACAACCAGTCTTGCCAAGGGGTATCGTATTACCCAGTAACTGGTTTCTGGAGGTCAGGTAGGCAGTCACTCCATGTAAAATACTGGTATTCAGCTGCATCCGGTTAGACTGGAAGCCGACCCCAACGTTTTTGGGAAAAGGCTAGGCAGATGATGATAAGTCTAGTGAATTTATCTTATTGATATTATTTTGCTAAACGATACTTCGTTTCGCGAAATAAGCTTAGTGACAACAGTGGCAGTTACTATACTGTTTTCTGTCCACTATGTTATATAGCTCGGCAGTTATCACGTGAGTACCTCTTGATAAATGGACCGAAGGCTACAAGCCACCATATCTTTCTGGTTAATAAACTCTTGCCCTAATTCGCTTTCTCTCAGAGGAGTCGCGCTATTTAGAGAACCAATCTCGTTGATAAGGCTATTATCTCGCTATCTCTCGCATATTATAATGAAGTTTGCGTGTTTGGGTGCATGTTTATCACATGAGCTTTTTGATAAATCTAGCTAAACTAATGTCTTATTTTTGTGAGTAAGCTTTCGAGAGAGTTCTAAGTTAGGGGCACGGTTAAAATCTTCCATTTATAAATCACCTTATTTTAGTAAGAAACTTTAATGAAAACACTAGAAACAGAAATGAGTTTTAAAAACTTATACTTAGTGCTGAAAATATAAAATAGTATTCAGTTCTTCAGCACTGAAAGTGGAAAGCAGAACTGTTTAGAATGAATCCAGATTTTCTATATCCAGGTCAGTTAATTTTAGTTTCAACGTTGTGGTTTAGTAAACTAACCGGTATTTAGAGTTAATTAGCTTCCGCCGCATTGGTTTTTGATATTGCTGGAATTAAATTAGTATTTTACTAAGTATGAGAGGGCAGTGGTGGCCCAGTGGTAACCCTGGCTTACGAGTTTTAGGTCGAAGGTTCGAACTCTGACAGGCGCTTTACTTTGTGTAAATTAATTCATCATCACTGCTCTGAAAACGGTGAAGGAAAACATCGTGAAGGAGTTACGGCCCACTACCTCTCACAGAGAGGAGGCCTGTGTCCTAGCAGTGGGAACATTATAGGCTGATTATAAGTTTGTAAGTTCAATTAAAACGTGTAAAATGAAAGCTAATCTACATAAATAATGTCATTCTCAGTCATCAGCCATCAGTGTTCATTATTGTCTTCATAAGCTTCAGTTTCCTAGGAACCTACATTTTATAACGGCTACAATCATTTTTACCACCGTGTATAATGTTAGATGCTAACATAGTAAAAACCAAAAATGCGGAAATAGTCGAGGCAGGATAAAAAATCCCGGAACTTTTTCAACCTACTAACGCGCATACTGTATTAGTTGACCTCTTACAACCCGTGTACAAAACTTGGTCTCCGACGCACACCTACTCATAACCACACTCCGTTTACGGAATACGAATTGCGCTCGAAATACTTTTTTTATTTTTCCTTTCAAGTTTAAAAAAGTTTCGTTGTTGGCACAATAATAAAGCTGCCGGCAGTTTTGAAATGTACGGGATTACAACTCGAGTGCGGCCATTTTAAAGTGTTCCACTGTGAAATATTATGGTTTTTATAGATACATTTTTTATTTGGTGGCAACCTTTATGCTTAAATAAAAAGAACGGAATGATCATTCCACGGTTGAAACGAAAACAGACTTTGTTAATCTTTTATGGCGCAATCAGTGGAATGAGAATTTCTGGGCAGTGTTTTATTTAAACTAGGGCACCGCTCTGGCTTTGTTTGGCGATTACATATAAATATTAACAACTACTACAACACAATGCAACAACAACAACACAATACAACAACAACAACAACAACAACAACACAACACCCACCAAAACGACTACTAACGACAAAAATGACATGAAAATATAAAACGGAAGATGTCATGAGTTTTTTTTCTATTCTATTTATAGAAATAGAGAGAGAGAGAAGCACATAAATAAGAATAACTGCTGAATCAAATATTCTGCAAACTCAGTTAACAATCATTCGCATTTCAAACCCTTTCCAAAGGTTATTCGCCTCAGCACCTTCCATTTTATCGCAAAATGTCACTAAGCATTTCAAGTAAACACGTTGAAAATCCTGTACAATGAAGCAGATAAAGCCGGTAACACGAACTAACTCATTAAAACTAAGGCTCGAATAAAAGTTCAGTGGTTTCACGCATTTTAAAATGGAAAACTCGCCTTGGAATCGCGCCTCCTGTAATCAAGCACAATTCGACCTAGGTGTTAGCAAAAGTGATTTCTAATCAGTTGGCATAGGGTCGTGTTTACGGTTTCTGTGTGTCAATAACACTGGTTGGATTGTGACGAAACGAGGGCATCTTCCGAGCCGTCACGATGACCCGCCGTCCTTGTTTAATAATACTTTCAAGCTTCGCCAGTGTGCTACGACAAATTCTGTTGTAATAATGTGTCTACGGCGTAGCGTGCTACGGTGCTACGAGAACTACGTAAGTGCTACGTAGTAAGAGCTTTGAAGTTATTTATAACTCGTCTTAATTGGTGTCTAGGTTTTGCCTTGCGTTTAATAACTGCGGCTATTTTAGTATGTACTTAGCAATGTTTATTAAAATTAACAACATTTTACAGTGTTTTCTGTCTAAATCGAACGAATATTCTGGAATTACGACTACTTCTACTTAATATATAACAACTGTATGACTCTTTGACGAAGTCGTTTGCATAGCGTATTGTGTAATAGGTCCAAGGTTTGATGTTCATACTGGTTTTTTTTTAAATTATCTCACATATTGGAATGAATGATTAAAACATTTCTTCTAAATATCGAGGCATTTTTTTTTTAATGGCTCTCTTTGATTTTTTTGACTATATAGGATGTACCAGAAAAGTGTGGTCATATTATATGGATTTTAATTTCGCGATTACGATGTTGGTCTCATGGAGAGAGATGTTCAGTTGGATGGTCTGTACCAAATCCCACACACCTTTCTGATACATTCTGTATACAGGGTGTTAAAAAAACCTATCACGTATCCGTCAACTACACGTTCTATACATCAAATTAAGTAACATTGCACAAAAATAATTGCTGGGGAAACGACTTTTATTTTTGGCGTGAAAAATCGCTGTTTACGGGATTGCGCAACGTAACGCACGCAATGACTACATTGTGTATATAGGTTTGGGTTATTTAAAATTAAGTAATAATATTTAAAACTTGCTTTCTTTAAAAAAACTCTGAAAAATTTAGAAAGGACATGGCCAAAAATTGTTAGGACCTGTACCCCAGAATGTACAGATATGAAATCTATGTCTTTCAATAGGGCAGATCTTCAATCATTAAGAATTATAAGTTACATAAAGCTATGCAGTCGTGGAATAAAGTTATGAAGTTTTGAAAAAGTTGATTTTTCAACTCAGTTTTCATCATGATTTTACAATTTATTCATAATTTCCTGAACGTTAAATAGGTTGAGGTGTATATATTTATCTTAGGTGATTAGTATATCATATTATAACTTGGAAAAACTGGTACAGCAGTTCTGCCCTGCCAAGCCTACAAAAACCAGTTTTGAGATAACTGACAAAACATCTGTGTTTATATCTTATTTTTTACGTAATACTGTGTTTTTTTGGTTGCTTTATCTTGCAAAAAAACCGTTGAAATGAAAGTGTGATCGATCATAGGTACTAAACAGACTTCAAGAAACTGATTGGGCTTTGTTAAGCGAAAACACTGTAAGTCGACTTACATTCTTTTGGATTGGCACGGCAGAGTTACTTAACTTTTTTCTAGCATAGGTATATTGGTCAGAATAAAAACAAATAGATTATTTTATACATTTAATCATTCAATGTTACAAGTACGTTATCCAGAAATGAAGCTGGTGGAACAAATTCCGATAGAAGAACAGTCATATCAGGGGGTAATGATGATGTTTCATGCCGCCTGATGCGTTCTCTAATAGCGATACCACAGTTAAAACACGATTGTACAAGGTCCATTTTCCTTAATTAATTACACTGTTTATTAGTGGAGCACTCGCGTGGGGCTACGACACAATAAAATAAACGTGAAATAAAATAATAACACAAATCCGAAGCAAACGAATACCGTAAAGCAGCAACAGCGACGAGATTTGAAATGCCAATGACAGTTATTTGACATTTAACAGATTCATTGAGTGTTGCTAGTAATTAAGTCAAGTAATGTTACAATACACGACGTTACTGTATTTTATCTAAATAAAATATCCTATCCGTATGTATATTTTGACTTTTGATTTATAAAATCATTAAGAGAAGGTTGGTTTGATGGATTACTTTCCGTCAAAAATATAATACATAAATAATTTGTTACGAATATTTTAATTATTGCTACGTGCGTTTAGTTAACTTTTCCTCGAAGCATTGATATTATTAAGTGGCAACATTGAAGATACTTCAAAGTGAAATTGAACGTATAAAATCGCATAAAATTCTTTTAATTTAGTATTTTGTTCAGAGACTGCTATGAAGTGATATTAGCTGCTATAAATTCTTCATTTATTTTAATTAAATTAATTGTATTACTTTTAATTATGTACAGCTTGGGGAAAATTTTGTCCATCTCCTTTGACATTCAATATCTCCGTAACCAGAAGGTTCCCAGGTATGGTTCCGAACAAAAAAAATATCAAAGTGACGGGAATAACAAGTGACTTTCAGCTTCGTTAAGTGTCTTTTTACACCCGGTATATCAGTCAAAAGTTTTTGATTTCCACTAATCTGTTGATCGAAGATTGTACTTATTGTATGTTCATACAATATATGCGTAGGTAGTCACGTTGTTCTGCTTTCGCAGATAACATACATGTTTGTATATATATGTATTGTTTACTTAACTAACCTGCATAGTTAGATGTTTGTATAATAAACCAGATAACGTGGTAACTGCACAAGTTTACGTTCAAACAAAGAGTTAGGTAACTGATATTTGTGTAGATATGTACACACATACATACATAATCAGCCTATAATTTTCCCACTGCTGGGACACAGGCCTCCTCTCTATGAGAGGGAGTGGGCCGTAATCCATCACGCGGGCCCAGTGCTGGTTGGTAGATGTCACATGTCTTCGAATTTTTGGTTCTAAGACATGCCGGTTTCCTCACGATGTTTTCCTTCACCATTTTGAGAGCAGTGGTGATGAAATTATTTACACAAAGTAAAGCGCCTGTCGGGGTTCGAACCTACGACCTACAACTGGTAAGTCGCGGCCGTTACCACTGGGCCACCACTGCTGTTAGCGTACCGTAGATATGTAATTAGGAACTAATATTGGTGAAATGTAGGTGTAATATACAGTACAGTTCTACCTAACCCTTTGTGGAATACAGACGTAATGTTATGAACGTACGTCTCAGGGCAGTTAAGCTCGTTGGTAACCTAAGTAATTGACTGCTTGCTTGGACCACTTCCTCTCACAGAGAGGAAGCCTATTTGGCCTTTGTGGTAGAAACTATAAAGGCAATTGCATACCTATCACTACGTCGCATCCGTTCGCAAATAGAGTGTTATCATCATCTGCCTAGCCTTTTCCCAACTATGTTGGGGTCGGCTTCCAGTCTAACCGGATGCAGCTGAATACCAGTATTTTACATGGAGCGACTGCCTATCTGACCTCCACAACCCAGTAACTGGGTAATACGATACCCCTTGGTAAGATGGTTGTCAGACCTTCAGGCTTCTGACGACCCGTAACGACTGGCAAAGATTCACGAACAGGGTTGCGGGTTAGTCCGAAAGGGATACCGGGATTTTGGCAACAGGCAACTGAAGGAACACGGGTGGGTTTTAGTCAGTAAAAGTCTGACACGCCCTTCCGCTCCGCCCAGAGCGGGGGAAGTCATAGGACGACTTCCCAGGCTCAAAAAAAAAAAGCCCTAAATTATAATATCTCGTTCGATGCTAGATATGACATAACTGCCCCCTTTGAAGCCATTTACGAACAAATAAAACACATACTTGGCATTTAAGATAACTTTGTTACATGAAAATGGTCTCCTTTCTTCATTCAACTTCAAAGTAGGCTATTTTGTAAAGGACAATGTAATTTAAGAGTTTTTTTTATGATTTTCATATCTTATTATAGAGTAATACTCGTACTCAGTACTTGAGATTTTTGGACGTGTTTTTATATATAATATTCCTAATCTTAGCCGATTTGTTAAGATGTTTGGAACGCTTTTTGCATAAAAATACTACTTAGCAATGAAGTTTGGGTTATCTAAGTTACTTAGTTGTAGCAAAATACTAGTTTCTGCCTGTAACTTCGTCCGCGTAAAATTTCTCGTTTTAACATAAAATATTAAGTATATCCTAGCTCGTGCCTAAGTAATGACAGCCGCAGTGGTCAATCCATCAGGTTAAGCTATGCTTGCCGGGTCCGTGTATGGGTGACCATTTTTACATATCGAGACTCCAATCCGTTGGCCCCGGCTGTCATTCGTGGATCTTTGACATTCGTTACGGGTCGTTAGAAGCCCGAAAGTCTGACAACCAGTCTTACCAAGGGTTATCGTATTACCCAGTTACTGGGTTGTGGAGGTCAGATAGGCAGTCGGCCAGTCGCTATATGTAAAATACTGGTATTCAGCTGCATCCGGTTAGACTGGAAGCCAACCCCAACATAGTTGGGAAACGGTTAGGCAGATTGATGGATTAAATATATCCAAAAATGCCATACATTGCAATAATGTAGCTTCCAATATTAGTTAAAGAATTTTCTGAATCGGATCAGTGGTGACGAAGATTGCCCCCTTCGTACTGACTAGTTTTACCTCCTAAAAATATTAAGTACTAGCTGCGCTCCGCGGTTTCACCCGCATAAATCTGGACCTCGTGGGAATATCGGGATAAAGAGTATCTTATGTCCTTATTCTATGTTCTAGGTAGCTCATAAATTAATTAGTATAGATATATTAGTGTAGATGGCCCAACATCGAGAGGTTTAACCAAAAATGAGAAGTAAATCATAAGAAATATTGGCCTAAGTCAAAGCTTTCTTGAACTCAATAAGTCTCACAAAATATAAGTCTGAAATATTGTTAGAGGTCAAACGTGGAACGCATGACCTTTAGATCATAATCAGGCTATAATGTTCCCACTGCTGGGACACAAGGCTCCTCTTCGTGAAAGCGAGTGGGCCGCACCACGCGGGCCCAGTGCGGGTAGGTAGATGTCATAATGTTTCAGAAATTTTGATGCTAGAACATGCGTGGCGTTTTCCTTACGATGCCGATGTTTTTCTTCATTGGAAGCAGTGTTTATGGAATGATTTAAGTAAAGTGCGCCTGGGTTGAAACCTACGACCTTCGTAATTCGTAATCTGCCTGGCTTTTTCCCAAATGTGTCGGGGTCGGCTCCCAGTCCAACCGGATGCAGCTGAATTCCGGACCGATGCCGTCGGTACCTCTTGGTAGGATTTTCTGATTTTCGGGCTTTTGACTACCCGTAACAATGTATGTCAAAGATGTATAAATGACAGCCGGAATCAACGTGTTAACGTGCTTTCCGAGACACCGTCTCGATATATAGTGGACCCACCCATCTACGGACCGTCCTCAGCAAGCGTGGCTTAACCTTCGATCGATAGTTGATATCAGTTTAGCTACGAGCTCCTCTTTCCACTGGGCCATTCGTTCTAACAAAATACAACACTGAAATATTGTGAAAGGTCAAATGTCAAAGTTCAAAGCTTGACCCTCGTTTCTCTAAATAATTTAAAATGCAGCGTGTTCTAAATTCGACTAATAACATTTCCGTACTTATTCAAGAGCCTTTTTAGAAGCTAATTAAAAAGATAGATTTCTACCTAATGTTAGGTTATTTTAAAAGAAAAGAACATTTGTTTTATTAATTATTTATGACGGTAGAACGTGGAGGAAATTAAAATATTCTGACGTTTTTACTTAGACTTGAAGCGGCGTGCAGTTGAGTTTGAAAAATGATTGTGCTTAATTACAATTTTATGCTTATAACTAGCCATCTCAGTTACTTAATTCGTGAAGTTATTAATTGTTTATACTTTGTCTTGAAAAATGTACCTACTGTGCTGAAAACTGTGTAGGCTGTAGGCACTGTAAACACCATTCAAAGGTAATGCTGAGTAAGTGCTTAGATCACGCACATTGCACAACATGGTTAGTAAAAAGTTGTTGTAGTTGGTACATATTAAATGTAATTATGCTCTGCATTAAACAGATTGATTAAAATACTGAGGGAAAACACGTAACATCACGTGCAAAATGCGTGTTATCCGTTGATATGCCTTAAATGCTTCCTTTCCCATCCTGTTCAATGTGTGTTATGTCCATTATCAGCTGAAGGGCTGTCAGTTTTATAGTCAATGAGTTAAAATGAAAATCTGCTGTTTCCTGAAGGCACTGATCACACTTAGGGCGAATTTCACTAATGAGACTGAACGCGATCAGCACATCTAAACCGCATTAAAGAGCTGTTAGAGCTCTTGTACGCGGTTTAAATATTTCGATTTTGAACGTGTTCAGTGTCATTGCTGAAATTCGCTTTCAGAGCACAGATGTTCATCGAATGTACCTAATGCTGGGGCTACCGCGAACTAAACTTCGTGCTCTCTCTGTCGCACACCGCTCGACGTTTCGCTGAGCAACAGAGAGCGCATGAAGTTTAGTTTACGATAACGCGACATTGTAACCCCAGCATTAAAGTTGCACTAACGCGACGTTTATTCATAAATAATCATGGCATCATGACGCAGCGTAGTATTTACGCGACGTCTATCAACGTCATAATTATGCAAACGCACTATAACTCGGTGATTTTATTACACTCTTTAAATAAATTTAAGTCTCCAAGAAAACAAAGCATAAGTGTTTAATGTTCATACAACCAACTATAAATAAATTGCAACAACTCTAGTAAAAATGCGTCACGAAAGTTTCTTCGAAATCATGGATTGTACCGATTACATACCTATTGAGGGCCACAATTAAGCTACCATGCCCCATAAATCATTTAACAAATTCACGGGGCTACTGCACACGTCAAACGTACCAAGTGATTGCTTGTTCATGCCTGTTATGCAAATTCCGACCTTGTTCCGTTAAAAATACGCACGGGAAAATATTTTAAATTTTACGAGCGCAAACTCTCGTGATTGCTCTAACTTTTGATGGGATTATGGTTTAAAGTTTATATTTATGCGAATGGACTTTGAGTAAAGCCTCTGTGCAAGTAATAAAACGAAGCATTTCCGTATATCTTGAAGTTAGTTGTTTTCTGGCTTACTAGGAAATACGGAAATTCAACCTGCTCGGTTGTGGTTTGAATCAAAACTCGATTTAATATTCCTAGTAATCTTTTCCATCTTTCGTCGACGTTGTTTGTTCTAGGATTCGGGAAATTTCATGTAAATTATGTTTTGAACGGTCGCCGATGCCAAGTTTGATAGACTTGTTATAGTGCAATGACTTATTAGGGTCACGTTCAAAGAAAGATTTGGATCGAAGGCTTGATTACTGGGCACTTTTATACGGATATATTCATCATGGCTTAAGTTAGGGTTGAACACTGAATCGACTTGCATGTTGGTATAGTGGATAATGGGTTTGATGAGCTAATATTTGTGTGTGATTTTGATATTAGCTGCCAATAGCCGTTTATACAATTCATATAAGATTGTATATTTTTAGTGCTTGATTTATTTTTTGTTATGTATTTTTGTGGTGCACAATAAAGTATTAATAAATCCTACTTGTAGGTAATATTGTTTGTTTCTCAATCACGCAAAAACGGCTGAACGGATTTGGATGAAATTTGGGTAACAGATAGTATAAAACCCAGATTAATACACATAGCATTTTTATCCCAATGTTCTCACGTGATCGATACTTATGCGGGTGAAACCGCGGGGCGCTGCTAGTAAATAAATAAAAGTATGAAAACGTGAAGTTACTTTTAACAAACTAGTAATCGTTTAACAATCACATTAACACATTTTATTTCTAGAATAAAAATAGATACTAATATACAACCTGTAACGGAATAAACGCAAGAGCTCATACACCCCAATTAGAATATTAAATTATAAGACTAAAATAATATCTGTAATTTAATTTAATTAAACGACACCTAGTTTTTTTTTACAAAATAGACTTCCTGACTAAACATGAAACATAGGATAGCTATGAGCGTATTACAAATTTGTTTATGCATTTGAATAGGCTTTATTCCTTTGAGATAAGGCTTAAATTTCCTTAAATAAAATATCTTATTACCTTGGTAAGACGCGGTGGTTCTAATTTCAGTTAAAGAAAAGATTTTTTTCATGAAAAATTAACACATATAAATAATGATGGAAATCGATTCAGAAGCCGATTCTGAGCAAACTACTTTCAGGTCTTGCGCTTATTCTGTTACATGTTGTATAAAGAAGCAGCCCAGTTCCACGACTACCCTACAAACATTAATTTATCAATTAGCAACTACGTAACATAGGTTGCTAATGACATCTAAGGATACTTCAGTCGCTAGGGAAATGAATTTAATCTAAGAAATTGGGTCACCCCAGTATATTAAGGGCATGCTGCCGTCTATTCTATATACATAATTAATTAACTAAATTTTTGTATATAGTTTTTATGTAATTGATTCGTACCCACCCAACATCAGAATCACTTCCATTTAACCAGGGCCTTTTAATTTAATAATTAAAAGGCTCTGGTCATTTAATAAAAACCGACGGGCAACTGATGACAGGTGACAATCCAACAAACAGACTTTTTTCATTTCATTTGTCGTGAAAATGTGTCAATCTTGAAATTTTTTGACAGATTTGTAGCATTGTCAGATATTAAAATATATGCCCCAGAAAATTCAACAAGAATTTATTAGCAGTTAAAAATATGCAGTGATGAAATGAAATTGTTTATTCTGTAAATATGATAACGGAATCATTTTTACATGTGATATTAAAAAAAAAAAAATAAGCTAGATGATGTCGGCGTTTCCTATCTGACTACTCTGAGAAGAAAGGCCGAAACAAACTCAGAGGTCGCAGTCTCTTTTAAGGTCCAGACATAATCTTGGTCGAGCTATATGAGGACCATGTAGATTAATGTCTGAAATGGTATTTTGAGGAAAGAAACACACAGATTTGAGTGGACCTGTCCAGTCAGTGCAAGCATTTGTCACTAACATGATATTGTAGTCAAATTCAAAGGCTTATATTTTCAAATACCATGATAGGGAGTCGCGAGTATTCACCTTAAGGAAGCAAGATTAAGGATAAAATTATTTTACTGTATAACGGTAATTGTCAGTATTATGGCATGTTACGGGCAAACTAGTTTGCGTTCTGGTAATTTTGCGTTGCCTTTAATAGAACTATGATGGTGTTGTTATAGGTTGTGGAATGGATTACGGCTTTGCAGTTGATGGTGGTTAACCCGACTTAATAATATACTTACCTTTTAATATAGTAGTAATATCCTCCAATAACTTTCGAAGATTTTTCGAAATGAGAGGAACTGAGCGTTTCAGAAAATTGTTGTTTTGGGAAGATCTGAAAATGTTACTCTTACTTTTTAACACATTTAAAAGGCACACATTGTCGTTACTTAGCTTAATATTCAATATCAAATTGCATGGTGACTAAAAAAGTATATCCTTTAGAGCAGAGTTTTTGTATCAAAACGATAACTGAATGACTGCAATAGGCTTGTATTTGTTTAATACGAAACTACAGCCCTGTTCCAACTATTATTATAATTTAAAAGTAGAGGAGCTCGTGGCTAATTAATAACTGCCGCACGGGTCGATCCATCAGGTTAGCCTACGGTGGCCGGGGCTGATCCGTGGATGAGTGACCATCTTTACATACCAAGACTCTTCCGTGCCTCGGAAAGCACGTTAAGCCGTTGATCCCGGCTGTCATTCGTAGATCTTTATTGACAGTCGTTACAGGTCGTCAGAAGCCCGAAAGTCTGTCAACTAGTCTTACCAAGGGGTATCGTATTACCCAGTTACTTGGTTGTGGAGGTTAGATAGGCAGTCCCTCCATTTAAAATAAAGGTATTCAGCTGCATCCGGTTAGACTGGAAGCCAACCCCAACAGGGTTAGGAAAAGGCTAGGTAGGTTGGTTGATTATAATTTAAAGGTAACTTTATTAAAACTACTTCTCTCCTTCTTCCAGACGCAGAAGGCACAGGCGGTGCGGACCTGCAGCGCAAACTGGACCTGCTCAACGGCACGCTGGACGCAGAGAGAGCCGAGCAGGCACGCAGGCAGATGCAGTACATTGCTCATTGTAAGTACATAATACTTCAAGTGACGCTCTATAATGTTCCCACTACTGAACGCAGGGAGAGCTGAGGGCCTAGACAAGTGACAATCGCTTCGAAAGCGTTTCGTATTTCTACAACGACTTTCAATAGGATTGACATAAGCTTTTTGATAGCTTATAATTATGTCAGTTCTATACATTTTTGCCTTTCATTTATTTATATACTTTATTGTACACCAGAAAATACATAGCGAACATAAATAAATTTAATACTACAAAACATACAATGGGCAGCCTTATCGCTTTCTGCGATCTCTTCCAGGCAACCTTAGAATAGACAGTGATTGCGTGGACATAAAAAAATGGGGTTGCCATTAGTGCAAAATAATAAGTAGGTACTTAAACTTACCAATAGATACAATATACTATAATAGATATACAGGGTTATTGGTAAAACACCAACAACCTCTTGTACTCGGTGTTTCTCTCTTCTTCTCTTCTCTTCTCTTCTCTCTCTCTCTTGGTGTTTTACCAATAACCCTGTATATCCTTCATTCTTCAGCCTTTTCCATCATCGTTATCGCTGATAGAATGTCACTTTGTCTAGGGCCTCTGAGCAGGCAAGCAGGCAGATGTTTTTAACCGACTTGAAAAAGAATAAGGATTACACTTTATGTATTTGTTTTTAACTTATCAAGCGTCGATCCTTGAGACACAATTAAAAATCTTTCAGTAGTAATTATTACGTCTCTTTGTGATTTAGAGTTAGTATATTTGTATCTTAGTAGTCTTGTTAACTAGAGCTTAACACCTACCAAGAGGATTAGAACATATCAATCTATTGTGCCTTCAGTTGTAGTTTGCTAGCAAGATTAATATATAGATCTGTTTATCCATAAAGCAGCTGTATGGAGCTGTATCACATCTCTATATTCATTTGTCGTAAGGCAGCTTTAGTCAATCTTTGTACAAGCAGCGTTATATTATGTAGATATTAGATAGGTAAATAGTTAGGCAGGTATAGATCAATGGTAAGTCCAATCTCATTACCTGTTTTGGTAAATCTGTACCTTTTGCACAATGTAGGTACAAGCAATGTGTGAATCATATTACGTTATAGCAACATGTTTCTCGCCTGCATGCAATTCCTATTCAAAGTCGGGTTACTTATTATGTAGCTTCAAATAATACATGTAGTTATTTTAATTACTATAAAGGGTGTAATAAGACCCGTGACGAACCATTCTGTCCATAAAACTAAGTAATTTTAAAAATAATTGCTGGGAAACGACTTTTATTTTTGGTGTGAAAATTCGCTATTTACGGTAGTGCGCAATTTAACGCACGCACAACATGTTTATGGATGCATGCAACCGCAACAGAACAGCGATCGTGGGAGTATTTGAAGTTATGTTATAACATTTAAAACTTGTTATCGTAAAAACGGTCAGAAAAAGTTGGAATCTGACCTTCAATATCTCCGTAATCAGAAGGTTCTCTTGGTGGAGGTGGACTTTCTTGCCCATTCTTCTCCTTAAGAAACTATCTATATTTAGAATCAATTATATTTTATTGTACATTTTGACGTTCAAAAGTGCCTTTTACGATGCCTGTTATATAAATGATTTGACTTTGACTTTGATCATAACAAAGGGAATAAAATGTAGCTCTCGGCTTCGTCAAGGGTATTTTTACACCTGTTGTAGACAATGGCGACACGTTAAGAGTGACTATTCCGCCCTTATTTTGCCTGATGTTACACACATAGGAATTCATTGTCTCCTCTAACCTCAATATTTCCCTCTATTCCAGCGGGTTACTCAGAGGACTCTGACTACACGTCGGACCTCAACTACCCAGTGGGGCAGCATGCCAACTGCAGCGCGTCACAGTTCCGGAGCCATGCGCACCAGATGCACACACCACAGGTAACTATGTTTATAATTTTAATGTTGATACAATGATATGAATGTTGATAAAAGCAAATGGTCCTATTAGCAAAACGACCCATAATCAAAACGACACTTTAGCAAAATTTCTAGAGCCATAAGTTTTTTTTATATTTTTCTTCAGTAATTTTTGAGAATACTGGTTAATCAGTAATTGGGGACTATGATAGGCACCTGCTGTCCCATCGCTAACGACTATTTATTCTTCTGTCTGTGTTGCAAGGCGTTTACGTCGATTTCATATTAGTATCATTCGCTGCTCAGTCCTAGCAACCAAATATGCCTGTCTACTGTCTATTCAAGCGGGTGTTCATACGCTATTTATTGATTTTTTCGTTACAACAGCGTATTTATGAGAGAAATCTCCCATATAGTACCTACATCATCTGTGGTAGGCAGTGGCGAATAATGGCAAGCTTAGGAGCTTAACAGATTCAGCCGCCGCTGAATAATTTATTATGGTCCTCAACACATGAGGTCCTTTATTTTTTAACCAGTGACAGGTCGTGATTGTGAACTGTAATAGAGTTTAAAAATCACATACCTATTCATTCTTATTTTTTTTTTCGGTCATTTATTTAGTACAAGTAACAGATGCATTCTTTTACAAAACGACAGTCATTAATTTTAATAATATATCATAAAGACTGCATCACGTTTTCTAACCATTCCTTTACTTTCTATTTTCAGAGATCTTTGGAGGTATCTCGTGAGAATTCGTACGAGAGAGACGAGTACCACATACACGGAGATACCGACCCACTGTATTATAACAGTCAGCCGCGGACCAACCGGTAAATATCAGCACACAGAAGTATAATATTTTAGTGATAATCTAAAAAATCTCATTTAAAATAAGTGGCAGTGGGCAGGGCTCATTCCTGGCAGAACAGATGGCCGATGGGGCGAAAGGTTCTGGAGTGGCGACCGCGTACCGTAAGACGTAGCGTTCGAAGGCCCCCCACAAGGTGGACCGATGACCTGGTGAAGGGCGCGGGAATGCGCTGGATGCGAGAAGCACAGAACCGGTTGACGTGGCGATGCTTGGGGGAGGCCTATGTCCAGCAGTGGACGTCTTTCGGCTGAAATGAGGATGATGATGATGATGAATATCATTTACTTTACTGTTCTGAATCAAGATAAAAAAAAAGATTTAAAAGGCTCAAATATCGCCCGGTGTGTAAGCTTTTTTTTAAATCTTTTATCTACTCGTCTCGGTACTGTACCCGTGTTTGATGTAACATATCGCGTTTTGAAAAGAGTCAGCTGCCTTGTTGGTCTAGTGATCGCAAGCGCTACAGCTGAGCATGAAGTCCTGGGTTCGATTCCTACGTCGGGTAAAGTGATATTTGGCTTTTCTATCAGGAATTTCTCAGTAGCATCCTGGTTTCTGGATTTGTGCCCAGTTAATGGCAATAGGCTCGCCCCCTATTACATAGGACTTAAACATAACTGGCAAAATGTGGGTGTACTATAGGGGTGCATCTCTGCCTAACCCTTGGGGGATTACAGGCGTGCTGTTATGTATTGTTATGTTACATGAACCTACGTCTCAGGGTAGTTAAGCTCGCTTGTAACCTAAGTAACTGACTGGTTGCTTGGCCCAATTCCTCTCACAGGCAGGAGACCTGCCCTACCAGGGTTGCGGGAAAGTCCGAAAGTGATAGAAGTCAGTAAATGAAATGAAATGAAATGAAATGAAATTAAATGAAATGAAATGAAATTGTTTATTCTGTAAATAGGATATTGGAATCACTTTTACACGTCATATTAAAAAGTTGTAAAAATAAGCTAGATGAGGTCGGCGTTTCCTATCTGACTACTCTGAGAAGAAAGGCCGAAACAAACTCAGAGGTCACCGTCTCCTTTAAAGTCCAGACATAATCTTGGTCAGGCCATATGAGGACCATGTAGATTAGAGTCTGAAATGGTCTTTTGAGGAAAGAACCACACAGATTTGAGTGGACCTGTCCAGTCAGTGCAAGCATTTGTCAGTAATAGTGGAGCTCAACTCAGAACTTAAGGAGCTCAACGACTCGACGAACAATACCAAAGAAAGGACATTTGGGTAGGTCGCATAAAGTTCTCAAATTGCCAGACCTTCGCTAAAACTAACAGAACGAAAAATAAATATCCACATAGTCCTCACATTCACAATAAAACAATACTTTACAAGTAATCATCATGTCATTTTTTATATAATATTCAATAATGTCAATTTGTATATAAAACTGGTAGGTATATTTTTATGGTTTTCCATAATATTCAAAATGTCACAATGCTTAGCAGAGCGAGCAGCTCAATCCCATGCATTTTTGTCTTCTAAATAATCTGAGATTTTATAGTACCCTTTTTTACAAAGTTTGGTTTTAATACAGCTTTTAAATCGTTTAATGGGTAAGTTTCGAATGTCAATGGGAAGTTTGTCTGACACGCCCTTCCGCTCCGCCCAGAGCGGGAGAAGTCATTTGATGATTTCCCAACCTCAAAAAAAAAAGGCAGAATACCTAGGTGTCCCAGCAGTGGGAACGATATAGGTTTTGTCCGAGGAAAACTCCGGGTACATTGTATAAGAAAATTAAGATCACGTCAGATCATCCGTCGTATAAATTAAAATTGTGTTACGTATCCAAACGACGATATTTAAATGTTTCTTTTCTTATGCTAATTTCAGGATAGACACGTGGTCACAGCTGCACGCACAAGTGAGTGTGGAGTCAGCGATATCTTGGAGGACCGCGGCTGACTGGCAGTCTGGAGGTAAGCACAACATTTTTCTCACAATAACTGCACTCTCTATTTACTGAGCCAGAAACTCTTGGAAAATTTTATATAGTGACAGTCAAACGAAAGTCGACAAGTGGAGTGAAGTGGAGGAGCTCGTGGCTAAGTAATAACAGCCGCTCGGGTCGATCCATCAGGTTAAGCTACGCTTGCCGGGGTTGGTCCGTGGATGAGTGACCATTTTCACATATCGAGACTCCTCCGTGCCTCGGAAAGCACGTTAAGCCGTTGGTCCCGGCTGTCATTTGTGGATCTTTGGCAGTCGTTACGAGTCGTCAGAAGCACGAAAGTCTGACAACCAGTCTAACCAAAGGGTATCGTATTACCCAGTTACTGGGTTGTGGAGGTCAGATAGGCAGTCGCTCCATGTAAAATACTGGTATTCAGCTGCATCCGGTTAGACTGGAAGCCGACCCCAACTTAGTTGGGAAAAGGCTAGGCAGATGATGAGTCAAACGAAAGTCGATTTGTGTGTTACTTTAATGTCCACGTTTGGGTAGCAGATTGACGATCATAGATTGTATCCAGTTGAAATTTCCAAAACAGACAATTTTGGAATCAATTTATCACACTGAGAAGAGGTATTGATAATAAACCTATAAAAAACACGCATGAACAGAACACACATATATTAAAATGGGTTGCATTCCTTATTAATCTAGTTTTCGTTTCACAGAGGAGCAGCGTCGGCCGAGTCTGGAGCGTCAGAACACGCTGTACGATGACAACATGCCTATGTATGGTTTTGAGACCTACAGCACCAGTATCACGCACACGAGGTACGTTCTTGTCAACTTGTATGTCATTGTTACTTAAAAACCGGCCAAGTGCATGTCGAACCACGCACAATGAAAGGGTTCCGTAGTTCCCTATGGGTTATGTAAAATACTGGTATTCAGCTGCATCCGGTTAGACTGGAAGCCGACCCCAACATAGCTGTTGGGAAAAGGCTAGGCAGATTTGATCCCTTAATCCAAAAATAGTTACCACTAACGCACACATTATTTTTAAACGACCTTTCCAACGATACCCCACACTATGGGAATGACGAGAAAAAAAAAACCATCATGTAGGGGAGGTACCCTAAAAAAATATGTTTCACGATTTTTTTTACCACTTTTTCGACGTGATTTATATGTATACCCATACCAAATTACAGGTTTCTAAGTACCAACAGTCTTTGAGCTAAGCCGCGGACAGACGGACAGACGGACATAGCCTTAGTAATAGGGTCCCGTTTTACCCTTTGGGTACGGAAACCTAAAAATCAATGTCCTACTATAATTTGACCGAGATCGCTGTTTCGCGGGAATGCGCGGCGAGGCAGCGTTGACGAATGAGCATAGGGCGGGGGGCGCGCGCCGTGAGTGTTAACGAATGAGCGGCCTGCACTGCCCCCCATCTCGCCACGCACATACCTGAGGCACGGAATAGCAGTCTGGATCAAACTATATGTATAATTACGACTATGCAAAGGCCTTCCACTTTTAACTTTTCCATGAGACTGCTGTCTGTTGCCAATCTTTGACAAAATATTAAAGTTTGTCTCGCCATCTGCATCGCTGTGGTCTTTAGTATGAACCAGGGTACGTTATATCTGAATAGTCATAGCTGTGTCATCAAATAACTAGTCGATTGGCACTTACTATTGCACTTACTACACTGTAGATGTCCCGGTGAAAGTTGATTGTAATTTCGGTATGGATAAGTCCACAGGTTAAGCACAATATCACGACGTGTCAAAATCTGTTAACCTCTTTCATCAACTTTTGTGTCAACTAAATCTATGATTACCCCTTTAAGACTAGGTGGATATTATTAACAAACAATTTCAATTTGCAGGGACCATTCGCATTTATCTCAGCAGCAGAGTTACGAGGAGTTCTACGACTCGTCGTCTTACCCCTACCAGACGTCGTACGTAGGTGACGACTCTCGACAGTGGGACAGTGGCGGCGGCGGTCAGTACTTCTACGATGACGGGCAAGGCCTGACGCCGACAGAGTACGAGAATGTTGTCAATAAGAGAAGGTCTTCAGTTGTTCAGTTGCCGCAAGTGCCGCCTAAACCGGTATGATATACAAAATGCAGAATATAATTATCTGGTAGTTCTAAAAGTATGGTCGGTAGTTCACTGAAGATAGTTTTCCTTAAAAATCAATCTACCAATTTTTTGAATAGAGACGCTATAATTTGACCTGTGTTTTACTATCGCCAAATCAGGAAAGAAAATATTGTTTTTGTGCCCTTGTCCTATGTTAAGGTTGATGCGCTAGGGTGGCTCGCGAAATTCAAATTTTCTTACGTTTTTTGCGATATGCAGGTCAATACAACTCTCTAAGTTCATGTAAGTGCATTGAATGACGATTTCATTAATTTTTCATTCCATGCACTTACAAGAACTTAGAGAGTTGTCTTGTTGATTCTAATGTTTATAATTCTGTAAATCCATATTTGTTACGTCCGCTAATTATATTTAAATTAACATACAACCTGATACTGACCTGCAATTTTAAAAAAACGTAAGAAAATTTGAATTTCGCGGGCTACCCTAGCGCATCCCCCTTAAGATACCTATGTTATGAAACCTGTTTCATAACACAATATTTACAAAGTAACGTGTTTTCTTGTGTTTCAGTTGGTGCCATCGTCAAGGTATTCGGACTACAATGAGATGGCACCGTACAGGCCGCGGCCGCGAAGGTCTGCCGCTAGTCTTCCAGGTAAAACGCTTTATACCCCTTATTCTAAGGCTAAACTTATAAAGCTTAAAGCATAAAGCAAGAATATTATTATAATCAATGTGAAAGCTTAATAAAAAATGCAATTTTTGATAAATATTTTATCCATTGATAAAAGGTGTCAAGCAGAAAAATCGCCGTCATCAAAGCGAGATTATGTTGTCTGAATGAAAGCGATTCTTATCTACAGGCATTTTCGATTCACTTCTGTGACATAGTTTGAAAACTACTAGGTTTCAAAACTATCGAAAATAATTATTAAATAAGCCAAAAAAATAATGCGTATTACGGTATTTTTGAGGTCATAATTGAGAGGATATAGATATTATTACGAGAAGAGACAAAAACCAATAAGTAAGGTACTGCTTCTACGTCGATCAATGTTATCGCATATTAAAAAAACAATGCCCACGCCAAACTAAACAATACTAGTACCGGAACATAAATAAAATAGAGAAAGATACCATTCTCATACACGTCGTGTTATGGCGATTTGACCCTTAACTGCCAACGAACAGAACCGTCAAAAAAAAGAGCGGACGGTGGTCCTCGGTTTTAAGGAGGCTGAACCCTTAACGCTGCCTAAGCTTCCCGTCAATCAACGTGCTTCCTTTCCAGCCACGCCATCGTCGACCCCGAAGCGGGGCCGCGCGCTGCCGGTCCCGCCGGGCAGCGAGTCTGGCTCGACGCGCGGCAGTCGCGGCCGCCGCCTGCCGCAGCCCCCCACGCCGATGACGTCATCTATGACGTCGTACGGCAGCTTCACGCGCCCGAGGCGCGCGCCTTCCGCCTCCACGCTTACGCACGTGCCTTACGTACCCGGTGAGCTGATGCTTTCGAAGATTTGACCTGAGGCAGTTAAACTTGATAGGGGAGCGAGTCTCCAGTTCCGCTTTTTTAGAGAGCTAACAAACTGGGACGCCAAGGCGACGTCCTGGCTATGTAGTCATGGCTACCTCTGGCTACCTACCGGAGCTAAATGAGGTTGCCAAATAAGTGGCCAGTAACACGCGGGCGTCCGTCCTGGCAATCAGTTGACCTCAGAGTGAGGGGCGTAACTTACTTGTATACAAAATACTGGTGACTTAGCTACGCGTCACCAAGTCACCAGAGTATCCAGTTTCCACGTAGGGGCCGGTAGTTTTGTCCAAATTGGCGACTTCGCCAATCCCTAGTCAAGTGAGTTAAGTGTCATACATTTGAATACGAAATGTTTGGATACGTAGCCGGCGACGTCGCCATGGCATCCCAGTGTGTTAGCGCCCTTAAGGTTGTGGGACGTGGTGTTGTGTGGAGCTGCTTTAAGTAATGCTATACGAAACCTTGTCACATAAATGACGGAAGCCTTTGGGCCTAAGGAAATGCAGTTAGGTACCGTATGGGTAAGATTGTTTGTTCTTGAAGCTTCAATAAAAAACTACCAATGCCTGTTTATTTGGGTATTCTCATTAAAGGTAAATTATATTTTACAGAACCTGAAAAACCTATTCCTGATGTGAGTTATGGTTACGATAGCTTCGGGTTTCAGCAAGACTTTCAAGACACTGCCACAGAACCGTATCAAGATACTAATTATAATAATACAACGTAAGTACATATTTAAGTATTATCAATAATGATGTTGACTTGTAACTTGGCGCTGATTATACAGTATAAAAACAACCGACTTCAAAAAAACATTAAAAAAGTGAAAAATAACTTAAATTTCGGAAGTCGGTGTCTTTGCTTTTTAATTTTCGTTTTTTGCCACCGACTTCCGTAATTAAAGTTATTTTTCACTTTTTTAGTGTTTTTTTTTAAGTCGGTTGTTTTTTTTTGTCATCAAAAAATCATCCGAACGTAGCTTAAACCTTAGGCGTGGTATAAACAGAAGAGGCGAGGGACGCGGGCATGGCGACAGAGTAGCGCGGGCGTTGCATTTTGTATGAAGTATAAAAGGATTGGCGCAACGCCCGCGCCACACCATCGCCACGCCTCTTGTGTATATATCGCGCCTAAGATAGGGGTAACTTATCGCAAAAAACGCCAGCTCCAAAATCCTACATTGAGGAAAACGGTTTTCATTGACAACCTACCACTAGATAAAATACTGTACCGGGAAACAATAAAAGTGCAATAACAAACATTTTCCTGGATGCAAAACCTTCCTAGATTCTGGGAATCTTTTTAACGATATCATAATTATTATGCATTAACGAGTCATAATATCCAGTAACCTATATACTTATCTGAATCATAATTATTAACTGCAGACTGGATACACCCACTACAGATTCGCTTTACTAATACCTAATAACATTAGGTTATAACTGCAAAAGACTTGTGGAGGTCAAATAGGCAGTCACTCCAAGAAAAATACTGGTATACAGCTTCATCCAGTTAGACTGGAAGCCGACCCCAAAATAGTTGGGAAAACGCTAGGCAGATGATGAAGTCAAGCAGAAAACCTTTGCCAAAAGTGTCTCAATAATCTATACTGAACACATTGTAGCTGTGCACATGCTAGCATGTGTGCTCAAAAGAGCAATTACGGCATTTAGTAATTGGACATTAAGATCGAAACAGTAATGGTTCTCAGCTGAGAAATAACCGTTCTCTTTTCCTATCGTGTATATTATCGCATACTCAATCATTTGTTACAGTTATGATTCGGATGGGATGCAACCATTCTTTGATGAAACGCCACACGCCACTCCGCCTGCAGCTGGTAATTATACCTTCATTATCGTCTTTACTTTGATCAATATAGAAATGATGGTTTAGACTATACTACCTATACTATAGAGAATTAGTGTTGATTGACAAATATACCTACGTAATATTTTCAACATTACGGATTGATTCATTAGAATTTGGCAGTGAATCCACATTGAACTTACATCTATTTATAACAACAGTTTGCGATATCAAAATTATGTCAATGTCAGTACAACAATAGCAAGAATTTATAATAATTCACATTAAAAATGATTCAGTTACATAAAAGATAAGAACTTCCGCAGCACGGCGTATAGATTTGTTATCACCATCAGTTCTTTTTTATTCGTAAACATGACGGCCCGTTTCATACACTGTCTGTGTGGTGAGTTTTCATTTAATATTTACAACATTTTCTTCCAATTTCCAGCTCAAAAAACGCCGTGGACCGAAACAGAGACAATATCACAGTTCACGTACCCTATTACTAGTGAGATCGATTTATTATTACCGAAAACCGTGCCATCAACAATTTCGTCTTATTTACCACAACTGTCAAATGCGAAACAACAAGATTTGTTTCAAGTGAAAAGTTATCCGGAGGTCGCTTCGCAGTTTGAAGAGCAACAGTATCGGTTCGACCAACAAGACCAACAGTTTCCGGACCAAAGTCAGTATGAAGATAAACAACAACATCTACAGCAGGATTATCAGCAAGAACAAGACTACCAGCAACAACAAGACTACCAGCAACAACAAGACTACCAGCAACAACAAGACTACCAACAACAGCAGGACTATAAGTATGATTCACAATTCGAGTCGCAGTACCCGGAAGACGAGAAACAGCCAGTTTCCCAGCAGCTTTTTACGCAACAGTTTGAACAAGACCAGCAATATTTACAAGACCAGCAGTATTTTCAACATGATGAACAACAAAAAGCACACCAGTTGCCATTCCAGCAGCAACAACAACAAGACATGCAATTTCAACAGCAGCAACAACAGTTGCAATTTCAACAGCAGCAGCATCAACAACAACAGCAGCTGCAGCAACAACAACAGCAGCAGCATTTGCTGCAACAACAACAGCATGCGAAACAACCTGCTCAACAGTTGCAAACAAGTGTAATAGCCGGTGCTGCTACCTTAGGTTCATTTATGGCTGGTAGTGCAAAGAAGTTGGGAAGTTTCTTCGGTGCAGCTGCCGCGGCGGTGTCGGCTCCAGCAGTAAGCCAGCCTCCACACACAGTTTCTGTGACAACTGCTCCAACAAGCCACTTCGCTTCATCCATAGCTCCCGTGACGCCGTTCACAAGTACCGTGTCCGCGACAACATCCGTCCCAGAAGTATTGCCGTCAGTGCCAGTGTCTACTGTGACTGTGACCACGTCTGCGCTAGTTTCTTTACCGCGAACTCCGTCTCTAAGGAGGCAGGAGTCCATACAAAGACCTTCGGTGCGTCGTACTCGGACGTTACCAGACGCACCCGAAGAGTTAACCCAGTCGAGTTTCGACGAAAGTGCCTACGAGGACGAGTATCATAAGACTGAATACGATCAAACAATAGACCGCGATAGGACTTCTTTGGATAGGTATCGTGAGGACGAATTTGCTCATGATACCATCCTTGAAGAAGTCCCCGACGAGAGGCGTGTTTCGGAAGCGCCGCTGAGCCCCAGCCTGCAGAAGCAGGCGTCTCCGACGAGAACTGTGGCTCAAATAAGGAAACCTTCAGTTGACAGCTATCACAGTCAAACGCCGTCGATTGTTGATCGTAGAACCTCGCAAAGTTCTTTTCACCCCGAAGAGAAACTTGCTGTCCCAACTACACAAGAAGGTAACTGATTTTTGTTCTTAATTCTATTTTCAGATGTCACTGCTTTCCTCAAAAATGACACCAACTAATCTGTCGTGATTCATTACTAAAAAAATGCTTATATTAAAAAATACATTTAATTTAAATTAAGTTTAAAAGTACTTAATTTTTTTTGAACATTTAATTAAGTTTTTTCAAATCAAACCATTCTGTCTTTATCATCTTCCGATACCCAACAAAACCTCCGATAAAATGGTCATACCTAAATACAGAAAAGCTTCATTTCGCAGATTCACTCACGGATAAAACAAAAGTTACGTTCCAAGAAGAGCGCACGACTTACCACGAGGTACCTGAAGTGACTGACGGCTTCCACGAAGCTGAACCTTTATATGACGATAATGTCGAAGAGTACCGTGATGATCACGATACATACAATGACCAAGACGATACCTTTCGGGAAGAAAGGGAGAAGTTTGATGACCAAGAACCGTTTCAAGAGACGGATGAACCGTATCAAGAAGAGGATAGTGTGTTCCGTGAGGAGCAGGACAGGCCTCAGGAAGATAGACTGGAGTTCCAGCCAGAACAGCCGAAATTGACGCCGAGGCAGAGATGGCATCGTGCGTACAACAAGATCGTAATGAAGCTAAATGTGAGTACGCTTTTCGATTATAACGATGGGTGCAGAAATATGCATTTAAGAAATCTGATTTAGTTTACTTTGGGTTTCATTTACTTTTTTCTTTTTAAATTTATTTCGTTTTATTTCATTTTATGCTTTGTTTTATTTTCTTTAGTTTCATTTTAAGTTTTTTCTTGTTTGATTTTACATTTTATTCTTTGTTTTATTTTTCTATTATAATTTTGTATTATTATGTTACGACAAAACAGAACTGATACTACTGAATACTACAAAATCTGCAACCATCGTCGCCTGATTAATATTTAATTTGTTGTTTCACTATTTTGTGTAAGGTTTTTTTTTTTTAAACCATGGAGAATTAATCATAGCTTTCAATTTAAAGGACCAGGTAAGTCATAATCACTGAATTTAAATTTGAAAATAATTGAATAATAATAGGTACCAGCGAAACGACGTTTAATTTGTCGTACATTGTCCCAATTTAATGAACATTCAAATGCATATTTTAGCAGTACAATTAGGAAAATAATTTACTAAGTTACGGAAAAAATACAGGTTTTTTTACAGCAAAAAAGTCACATGAAGTGACTGACGTGAATGACAAAGCTATTATAGATAAATAAATGTATTTTCTTGTATGCTTATCAAGGTATACTAAAGTTCCAGTTTCATATGTCTGCGGTTTACTTTTAGAACAATTTGACTTTCTTTTTTTTAATGGTGTTAAAGGAGCAACGTGAATTTAAACCATGTTAAGAGTTTTATTATTTTGTCGCCAAAATCGAAAAAGAATCTTGTGATATATTAACATATCACACGGTGCTAAAACTAAGTTACTGTAAATGATGTTTTACAATTATTATTCTGTAGATTTATAAATACGAAATGTAAAACAAGAAAGCCACGTCCACTATTATAAATATGACAATATTTATGATATTTTAACAATTAATAACATTTTAGCTGTCATTGAATTTCTTTTCAAAATAAAATAAGAATAACTTTCATATATACCGTATCTAACAAACGATTTATTCTCTATTTCTTCTCAGGATATCTCTAACCAAATCCACAAGGCACTTGTACGGATAAGTGCCAAACATAAGTCTACACTAAGAGCGTCTAGCTCAGCAGGGGTCACCCATTGGTTACCCCCTACTATTTTATAGCCTTACTGACGATTTAATGGACAAACTAATTATGTCTTAACACCAATTGAGGTTACCAAAAGTGTTGTAGGCTGAAGAGGGTTGTAATACGGGTTGTCTTTATTAATGAATATTATTACTTATTGATTTAAGAGGCCATTTCATTGTTGATTAGGTATATTGATTTTGTGATCAACATTTTGCTACGCGAACTAATATTTCGTAAGAATTTCACCGTGGATTTTTAAAGAAATATTGGTTCTTGTTTATGTTTACTCATTAAAATACAATATTATGTATTCAAAGCTTTATTGTGTAAAGGAAGCAACGAACTCTAACATTATTATATCGTGAAATTTTGAAGGTAAGTACAAAAATTGAGCTTCTATTTTAATACCCAAATATTGTTTTATGTTTCTAAAAAAATGTAAGTAACTACAATCACCATCAAATCCTACTTAGATATACAATATACAATGTAAATATATTTTAAATAATTCCGTGCAGTTTGCCGGCTAAACGAACTTTGCGCTGAAATCAGATTTGTAAAACCGTCAAATTAATCGACCTTTATATTATCATAAAGATGACGAAGATAAAAGATTTTTATCTTATTTCTTACACAATATTGCACTAAGATTACTGCAGTTCTGTATGCATTTACGATGCATTCTACGCTTTAACCCGACGACGTACGAATGCAAAACACTGCTATTCGTATATTATACCAAGTGCAAAATCCTGTATATACTTAAAATACAAGAACGAAACTATGTAACTTACAATAGCAGTTCCGTGCTCTACTTTAAACTAAATGATGGTACCTAGTTTAAAATTATGATAAGAATACACATAATATAGTCTTTTTGGTCGTTGTATATACGAAACAAATAAAGTACTTATCGAATTTGAACGTCACGTCATTAACTTCTACCATTTACATTTTCTTTAAGGGGGAGTAGTTTGACAGCAAAAAATCATATTTCACCCGCGCAACCCTTACCTACCCCTCTCATTAAACACGGCGAAAACAAAACACAATGCCTTCCCGCCAGCAGAAACTTTTCGTCTGGCGTTTATAGAATTCGAATTTCAATCTTCTGTAGTTTATTTTGCTTATACGATACGCTAAGCTTGAATTCAGAACTATAGATTATTGTCATGTTTTGGAACTAGAAACTCAATGTTGACGTGAAAAAGTTCAAATTTAAATGTTATCAAATTTTATTTAGGACCTTGTACAATTTGTACCTAATGACGTCTTTGTGGAAAACTGTGTTACCAAGTAATAAATATAATGCTATATCGTGGATTTCTCTCTTTGGAGGATCGTGCAAAGTGATACCCAAGTAAAAAATAATATTCGTATAATGAATTTTGCACTGTATTGTGCAACGAATATGGCATGTGTCATGAAAACCTTTCCTGCGCCAAACGCGAACAATCCCCTTCGAAAACATTTGAAACATGTGAAAAAGAGGCCGACTTCTGTACAAAAGAAATAAATGTAGGATTGTCGGCTTCACCACTAAAAGAATTGACATCTATTCATCTATGTAAATGGGTGCCAAAGTACCAAAGGGACTAATTATAACAAAGGCCCGAGGTACGCGCTCAGTACCGGCGCTGTGTTTTGGGCGCGCGCCCGGCGCGTTTTGGACTCGTCAAACGCAACAAGATTTCCACATTTTGTTGTAACTTTTGAACCGTGTTGCTTTTAAGTTTATTACTAATACGGAGAAAATGACAAGGAAAAATAGTGAAAAAGGAACTCGCGTCCAAGCGTCAAGGGCACGGTTAGGCTTCATTTACGGAGACGCGAGGAGTCGCGCATGGCTTTGGGCAGCGCGGCTCGTACTGAATTCAAACATATGGCGTTGTATGAGTGCGTTTACGGAAACGAGATTTTACACGCGTTTGTTTGAAATGGAGCGTTTTTTGCGGCGGAGCCCGCGAATGGCATAGCCGCGTCACACGCGGCGTTTCATCACGGCGGCGCACGTAGCAGCAATGCCCGCGGCATACCTTCTCCCAGTCTTATTTGTAAATCGCACAACGGAGATGCAAGTTGAGAGTGGCAAGTTGCGACATGTGCAGGCCTAACGGCGCCATGGGCGCTCGCTTAGACTGCAGCGCTTGATATAATTCGTTACATAGGAATTCATACAATTTTATTGAGCGCCCGAAACGCAGCGTACAAAATGCGCGTCTCGGGCGCTTGTTATAACTAGTCCCTTAGTAGAAAGTTTAGTATGGTCCCTCTTTGTAACTGTTGAAAATGTAGCTTTGAAAACATGCCAAGTTGCATTATAACTTTAGGCCTCATTTACGGAGACGCGGGGCGTGGCGCGTCGCGTACATTGTGGCATCACGCGGCGCGTCTGACGTTTTTTCTGTTTACGGTCCGGCGGCGCGTGAAGCGGCAGTTATCATCCCACGCGTTAACATAAACATATGGCAATATACGTCTTGATTGTCGCGGTTTTTTTTTGAGTCATAATATATATTTTTGAAATGTGCTAATCAAAACCTTTCATTTGATACCCAACATGGTATGATTAAAAAATATTTTTTGTTGTTCATGATATGTCACCTAGAGGGCGCCATTTTCAATTTAATGTGTCTTCATATAGCCTATGACCAGCGGACG
The DNA here is from genome assembly GCA_947522985.1 of Lithophane socia. Classification (NCBI taxonomy): domain Eukaryota; kingdom Metazoa; phylum Arthropoda; class Insecta; order Lepidoptera; family Noctuidae; genus Lithophane; species Lithophane socia. Next base: position 10,147,451 of record OX383267.1, read on the forward strand.
ATCAAGAAGCTTCCAACGATACCTCATTTGTCAAATTGTGATGAGTCTTTTAGAAGATAATATGTGGGAACAGACATAGATAAATACATAGAAACCGGTCTAAATTATAACCCTCCTTTTTGCTTCGCCGTAGTCAGGTAAAAACTAAAACCCAACTACGACAAAAAGTCAACTAAAGAGATATAAACAAGACATCACGGACAGACAAATTAAAAGTCCGGAGTCATACGGAATCTGTTCGAGTTCGTTCGTTATACCAATAACCGAAGAATAAAGGTATTATTCTAAACAAGTTTTATTTAGGGGCGGTCAGTCGCTCCAATTGTTCGTCTAAGGGTCACCTTACAAGAAGTTTGTCAAAAAAAGTGGGAGTAAACGAATTTGGATCCTGAGTAAATCGCAATAAGATTTAATCTCCAGTGCGAACTTTCTAATGAACGTGGAATGGGCTCGTTGGCTATGTTGTAAATTTTCTCCGCAAGAAAATTCACCGCAATACAGAGCAATGGCGCTAGTTTTACCTACTTCTTTCCATACTCCGTGCTACTATACCAGTCAAAAATCTGTCAAATAAAATGTATGTCATCTTGAGTTTTCAAATATCAACATTGAATTTTATATGTTTATTTAGACTCGTAATTTATTTATTTATCAATCAATAACACTTGTAATATTCGTTTTGGAAGTGGTTTTAGTGTTTTTTTCATGTTTTCTATGTCTCAGTTTCTTTTGTGGAATGTGATAAATTACGAAAATATTATTTACGAAAATAAATAATATCTCAGCGCAACTAAAAATTTGAGCGTAGTCCTCTCGTCTCAACAGAGCGACGCCGACTGATTTGTGAAACAAAAATATGCTTGAAGTTCCCGTAATGTGCGACGGAAGATGGCTTCTTCCACGAACTAAGAACGTCGTAAGTCCTACAAGCTTTGATTCGTAATAAAACCAGAAATAAAAGGAATTAAAAAAAATGCCTACACAAATTTTTTTGCCTTGTTTTAATACATATAATCATCTAATTTTTATCATAATAGGCATTAGCATTTTAAGTACAAATCGAAAATACGTGAAAATTAGAGGTAACTTCGTGATATTTTTTTATCGAGAAAATTTTAATATTTTGTGTTTCTGTTCCACAAAAAGTTTGGAAATATCATGTAGTTACTCATACTATTTTTATTTTACACCTAAGTCTTATCAATTTCATGAAAAATCAAATTGAAGACAGGCAATTTTGCTTACTAGTACATAAACCGAAAATTAATCTTTTAAACAGAAACGAAAATTAACAGAACATAATTGCGGCATTGGTCATATTTATATGCTGAACTAAGTCCCTATTATTATTAACCACTCCTTTATTTTCAACAATACGCGCATTATAACGAAAACACTACGCATAATAAAACGAAACAACACACAATACGAACATTAAAACGAAACAAACTAAACACCATTTAAGACCAATTCTAAATTCAAGACTATAATCCCACTGCATAGTGGAGCAACTGAACTTTAATCCAATGCATTACACATTACGCAAATAGTGCAAAGTCCTGTACAATACTGTAACAAGACAAACGCATATAGAAACAGCGTTGTGCTTTACTCCCCGCTGCGCTGTGCGGGTAGGCACATAATCAAGATGGCGGAGAAAGAAAATGGCTAAATGTTGTTAGGTGCCAATGTGGCCTTCGGCAGGGTGCGACCTTGAACGGGGTAAATGGGAACTCGACAAATGGGAGATTGGGGAATTATTGATTAGGATATTATTACGTTGATTAAAATATTGTCAAGGAAAAGTGTGACTTTACCGAAAAGGAAATTCTTTAATCCTATATTGGTACTGATGGAGTTTTAAAAGATAGTTTTCAAGACTTTGACAAATTAATCCTTTACGTATACCGTGCGTATGTATGATCCAAATTATATGATTCCATTAACTAAACTACTTTTTTTTTAAATTGTTTTACAGGTAACTTAGCATGTTTTACTTCTCCGGTTTTTCATTTTTGGGTTCAGTTACCCCCACTACTGATTAATGTATGGGAGATCATAGTATTTACATAATAATATACGCTTACAGACGTAAAGGCTAGGCAGAGTGATTGTGAGAAAACAATACATAAAATAATTTTGCAATAAATATTTATGAAAACATCGGATTGGGCCCATCCGATGGTTTCATAAATAAGCCTAAAGCAAAAAATAAGCATAAATAAGCCTTAACTTAAGGCTAGGCAGAGTGATTGTGAGAAAACAATACATAAAAGAATTTTGCAATAAATATTTATGAAAAATAATATGTAGGTATTATAATATATTTATTTGTAAATGTTTTTAGAAAAATATTTAAAAATATCTAAGTGATTAAATGAACTAAAGGAAGTGTATTTATAATAAAAAAAGTAGGGGAAAAAATCTTAGAACATCAAAAAATTTATTAAAATAAAAAAAATATTAATTAAAATGAATTGATCACGTATATACTCAAGTTACATACGTAAATATATACTCAAGTTACATACGTAAATAGTATTGGCTATTTTAGAACCAACATAATAATTATAGTTAAACTAAACAATCCTAGCACAAACGAAGCTATTAACACGCCAGCCTTAGAATAGCAAACTATGCTTTAGCGAAGTTGTCCGGTCAAGTAGTTTCTAACCGTCCGCTGGTAATAACGAGTACGGACTTTAATACACTAATAGCTGTGCTATGCAACTATAGAAGCTAGTAAAGTCAACGATTTTACTTTGTTGCTTAAAGTATCTTCTTTTACGGGGCCGGCGGAGCATCGGTCGCATGCTACAAATGTCGCGCTAGTGTGCCTGTCGGAGCGATACACACAGCCACCGTGAACTGTACGACCACGCTCACATTGGCATTGACATGACATTTGCTTGACGCGATAGCACTTCTAGCTATTGAAAATTTGTAATAAAGGATATGTTTTTTTTTTTTTTTCGATAATTTGTTTTGTTGGAATAATATGTTAAACCAAATAATCTTGACGCAACAATTTGCACTTACTCTCCAGCATCGCTCTACTTCATATCGCCTAGCATTCTATGTGAGACTGTCCTAATAACCGAAGTTTCAAACAAAGATTATGCGATGCAAACACTGCCGGACTCTGGGTGGGTTTAATTGCTACACTTCCAATCAGCCTGCCTTACGGTGGGCGTGCAAGAGATTTGCATAATTATGATTTTATCTCTATATTTTATGGCTTACTTAACTCATAAATATCTATTAAGTAGAGTCGCAAATGTATCATACTCAATAGGAAAGTTGATAGCCAGAATTTCCACAAATAAGATGGAGCAGATGCGTAAAAAAATCGTTATGACTTCGTCACCGCTAGATACGTTCTGTTTAACTTATCTGGTAGATAGAATACGTAAATGATGTCACATTATTGATATAAAATCACAGCTGCAGTAAAGTATTGTAAAATAAAAACACGTCTCGAACGAGTCTCTTTTATTTGTAAAAGAATTACTAACACGTGAATGACCCGGCGATTCGCTATGGAGTCAATATAGGTACAGTCGGCATGGCGGTTGACCCATTTCAACTTTATTTATAAGTGCATAAGGGTGAAAAATTGTCACACGGCAACTTTGTCGAGTGTACCTATAGTGTTGGACACCTGTAGCATCTGTTCTCTATTTTAAAATGTCGTAAGTATTCTTTTATGTAGATTTTATCCATTGACCTCACAGCGCAGTGTCCGGAAAACGAACATAGCCTTTGTGAAAATAATTTACTAATACTTAGCTTTGTACCACAGAAAAAATACAAATAATATTACAGTCAGAATAAAATGAATTGTAGCATTATGCTAAGGGTCATATGCTACAAAATAATCTAAAAAAATGCAGGTTATAAGTGGTTTCCTAGAAAAAGCCTATAAAATAGATAAAAGTAGATAGTTTTGTTCCGCAAACTTTTAGGGATTCAGCAGAGCAAGTCGTCGTGTCGTTCTTATTACAAATGATTACAATGAATATCGTGTTATGTACTATTTTATCGTAAATAAAGTTACTAATAACTTTAAATAGATTGTCATAGAAATCAGTTTAGATACAATAAGCTTAATTTGCAAAGTGCTCATAGCTGATAGAGTAATAATTAGGTCATAGGCGATTAGATTACCTACCTACCACATACCACATTAATTGGAAGTCAGCTTGCCGGCTGGATTTATTAATAATCCTATAAGAATAAGAATAAGAATAAGAATCATTTATTTGTAGAAATTACAGGTGTTACCAATTGTAAAATTGGTGGTTTAATATGTACGTATTAATGTATACAGGGTTATTGGTAAAACACCAACAACCTCTTAAGGAGTCATTGTACTTATCATTATGAACAAGTTTTATTATGGGAACAAATAGGAAATCGCGAAAAAAAAACAGCTGTTCCGTACATTTATGTTCGCATAACTCGTCAAAATGTAGGGAACAGCTGGTTTTTTTTTCGCGATTTCATATTTGTTCCCATAGTAAAAGTTGTTTATAATGATGAGTACAATGACTCCTTAAGAGGTTGTTGGTGTTTTACCAATAGCCCTGTATATTGTGCCTGTTTATAGCATGCAAATTAATTTTACATTAAAACCTACTTTTTCTAACAAATCAATATTTAGATGTTTATTTTATCTATCTTCTGCCTTCGATTTCCGTTTCCGTGAATGTCAACTATACCATAAACCATATCCTATGGCACTGAACAACAACCTCAACAACCTCTGAACAACTGGCCGGAGCGCGCGCAACCAATTAACTAAGTAGTTATTGAACAAAGTTGTTTACTGGTGATATAATTTTTGTTCAGTGATAGAATTTTTGAAATCAGACGCGTAGGTATTCCACAGATTACCTCTTACAAACAAAGACACAATTTCACCTCTGTTTAATATTATTTTAGAATTATAAATATTAATATTTATAAATATTGTTTTATTCTGAGAACACAATTCACAATTCAACTTTGATCTGAATCCCGCAGGAAAACAATGTTGTTTCAAACAATATGATTCTTCTACGTAAATATTTGACCTAATTGGGTTCGTAAATTGACTTCATATAAATGTTTGAATTGAACATCACTTTGTTGCTTCGATCCGAGGAGAACAATGGATTGATTAAATCAAATCAAATACCTACCTTTTCTTTGCTTATTGAATGAAGACCCCTAGCGACATACCCTTTATTCACCTTTTTTAAATAAAATATAACTCGAGTAGGTGGTACCCATTGAGAAGTTGGAAATCGTTGGGAGAATTTTGATATCGGTCGAGTTTTTTCTGATCCCTAAAGCACAGCCAAAACATGAAAAGTAAAGTTTTACAATAGCCGAAATCCTTTCAGTATTTTCCGAAATTATTCCCACAAAAATATAACCAAACGAACACACTTTCTATTAAAAGTTCAACGTTCCCTTACAAAGCCTTAAGCCTTAAATTTCCGGAAAAAAATCTAACAAAAATAAAAAATAAGCAATCCTTTTTAGAAACATTTCAATGAATTTCATTAACATATTCACTACTCAGTCATTTACTAAAAGCCGATCCATTCGGTCTGAACTTGTTCGGTAATTGATTGAACCCATCTCTACGAGTGCTCTCGTTAAATAACACTTCATTAGCCTTTAAATGTCTTGTTAATTAATTTTCGCACATCGTTAGCTAAGGAATTTAGTGAAGCAGTTATGTTTTTGAAAAATTGAAAATGGCAAGGGATAAATCTTAGCAGAATACGACGGAATTTCGTGGGTGTAATCGTCTCTAGTTGAAGGTTCTTAGAGCGCAATATCGTATTGAAATTACCAGTGGATTTTTTTGGGAAATTGTGCTGCGTTTTCCGCTCAGCTCATTAAAGTAATCTTAGCTCAGCTCATTAAGGTGTCTCTCTAGTACATAGTTTCATTAAGTTCATCATACATCAAGCTGGCTATGTTACTAAGATTTCAGCTTTAACAAATGTTCGTCATGAATCTGAAATAAGAATAGGTAAAGCAATTCAGTACCTTAACTCAAAACATGTTGGATTTGATGTAGTTTCTAGGCAGACTTATAACTGAAGTCTAATATTTATTTGGACGGATTTTTATTACGCCGAGTTTGTACTAAAAACTTTCAAAGAAAAACCAGCCTCAAGTCAATAACGCCACCAAATTAAAATACCTCAAAAAGTCAAATACCGGTTACTGATTAATATGTATAACTTCGAATAAGGCCATGATTAAATAAACGAAATTATGTAGATATTTACTGTTCCAATCACAAAACTGTTCTTAAAAGAAAAACACTGCGAACCTTTGAAAATACGTTCAAAAAAATTTCTTTGTTTAATTCTGCTTCCAGCTAATTGCGGGGAAGGCGTCCCTAATGAGCGTATCAGTTTTAATTTTTATTCCAGATATTATTTAAATATTTAATTTCTAAGGTTTTTTTCTTTAGGGCTCGATGATTGTTTTGTTTTTCTTAGACCTATTAGCGCCGTGGCGGCCGTCGCCTACAGAGACCCTACCGCCTTTGAACTCGATCACATCATTAGTCCAGCTCAGTTGCTCCATACATACGCACATACGAAACTACGCGTTCCCGCTCAGTCCGTTAACAGACTTTGTTGCGTACGCACCCCTTAATAAAAATCAGTAGATATTCGAAAGTGTCGCTCAGGGTACGAAACATTGCGCAAGCGATGGCGGCGGAAACTCGCGAGGACGCGATAGCGGCATCCTGCGGGCGACCGTGGCCCTATTGATATCGCACCTATCACTCGTTTGTATGCAAATTCTCCACTCAGGTGTTCACGTTCAGTGTTGTGGTAGACGTTGATGTGTCATCACACGTTCGTAAAATGTTCCGGAGCAGGAAAGGACAAGCGATCAGCGAGGCGGATGTCCGGCGGGAGCAGGCGCTGCAATATCAGAACCGTTCGAATATGAGCGGTTCGCGCCTCCGCGTACGTCGGGGATCTAGTTTGACGGATTTGGACAAGTTGCGCTGTGGTGGTGGTTCGAGCGGTGGTGGTTCTATCGGGGATTTGATGAACATGTTCAGTGGTAGTGTAAACTCTATCGGGAGTGACACTTTAGTGGCTCGGACTGTGCCGTTGGAGACGGTGCGGCGGAATGTGCCGTTGTCGTCGACGCCACCGCCGCGCCCGCCGCCGTCGCCGCACATCCATGTGTCCAGACCCGTGGGCCCACTGACGATGGCCCAACGAACGCTAAGATTCAGTAGACTGCTCAAGTACCAACCTTGTTCGGCCGACGTGCTTATTACTCTGGTGAGTGGGACCACTTAGTTTTATTATTATTATGGATTTATTAACTTTACTCATAAACGTCTTTAAATAAAACTTAACACACTAGTGTTTATCTTTTACAGTGAAGTTTGTGTGTATAAATACAATGTTTTACCAGCTTTATAAACGTTATCAGTCAAGTGCATCGTGATATCGGTCGTGAAAGCTTGTCAAATAGCCCTGACGGGTGATAATTGCGTTATTAAGCTCATTATTAATTGATCATTTCGATATCGTTTGACATTATCACTACAATATGAAGCTTTTGATAATGATAAGCTTTATTTTCGTTGTTTTAAACTCTAGTACTTGTCTATGTACGTATTGGCAAATATTTCTTGTTGTTGTTGAAGTGGGAAGACTGAATATAAACAAGGTTATAGATAGAGTTCAATGACCGTCTGAAGATAAGTCATGGTTCGTTTAAAATAAAATGTCAAGTAAAACCTATCTTTAGGTTCTGTACACAATGATTTATCAGCGCAATTAGTTTCAAGGAAACGTTATTTAATTACTGAAATTATGAACATTATTGAGACAATTATTTTAATTGGAAAACTAGCGCAAACATTGATGAAGTATTTAATATGTTTGTAACTTAACTTTTGGCTATTGATTGCTTCTGATTTTTTTTTCGAATTGCCGAGAACTTTGTAACTTGAAATTCCATGTATAATCAAGATTTGGGAATATAACCGATAGAATTAACGATGAAACTTTAAAGGAAGATACCGTACATTTTAAGATAGCAACATTATTAGAACAGTGTTTTTCCAATACCTAGTTATTGTGTGTCTTGATGAAGTGATGCGTGCGAAAGCAATCATTATTTTATTTAAATGACGTCTGTCGATTCCCAAGGGCGTGGAGTTAGACAGATAGGCTGAAGCCTGCAAATTGCATTTAATAAATACCACACTGTGGTGGCAACACAGATATTTTAATTTGAAGTTATAAGTAGGTAAGCTCAGCAACAAGTTTCAAAATAGCATTATAGTTAAAAATTGAATACATGGTTATTGGTAAAACACGAACAACCTCTTAAGGAGTCATTGTACTCATCATTATGACCAACTTTTACTATGGGAAAAAATATGAAATCGCGAATAAAAAAACAGCAGTTCCATATATTTGGACCAGTTATGGGAACATAAATGTATGGAACAGCTGTTTTTTTTTCGCGATTTAATATTTGTTTCCATAGTAAAAGTTGGTCATAATGATGAGTGCAATGATTCCTTAAGAGGTTGTTGGTGTTTTACCAATAACCCTGTATAATGATTGGTATAAGACGAGTCAACTTTGTATAGTTACATTACGCTGAAATTTTACATTTGGCAATCAATATTAAACTTTGTAGAATCCAAGAGATTACATTATTTTATGTAATTTTTTATTTTAATGGTTCTCAATTGCTGGATTCACTTATGAAGTCATCTTATCTTATTATATTTCTATGTCAATTACTTATTTACTAAATTGGTTACCAATTTAAATTGTCCGTCTATTCAAATTACCACTGTGATTCTTTGACAGTTGTATGAAATGGCAAATTGACGTGGTGTCTCAATTTGATTAGGTAACTATTAATTTTTCTGACTGTAAAATCTTTATCCGTTAGTAAAGTAACTTCTAATGAAAACTAGAAACGTCTGCATCTAAGAAGAGACAATCTAAGTTCATGTGTCAGATTGGCAGATTCTAAAGTTGGTGCAACACAAATTCGTTTGAGATACACAAACTTTTTAATTGAAAGTGTTGCCTGGATTTAGTTTAAACAGGAATTATTTTCGTATAACCTTAACCCATTGAACGCTACACTATATGACAATATTAGTTCCCTACCTTTGGTATTAATTTCTATAAGGTGTTAAAAATTAACTTCACAAACTTTAAGAGGTGCTTTAGACCATCAAATTGAATAACTTTTAGTATGGGAAAAACTACGTGAAAAATAATCAGCTGTCTCATACAGTTTAGAACAGTAAGTAGAACTTTAGTATGGAACAGCAGATTTTTTTTCGCGATTTCAATGTTTGTTCCATAGTAAAAGTTATTCAGTTGGATGATCTTAAAGCACTTCTTTTTGTTTTTTGTAAAGTTAATTTTTTAACACCTTATTTATGTATAAGAAATATGAAACTATAATATTCCTTTATATCTTTCTATAATGATAGATACAACATCATAAACGGACGATACGGAATTTACTACCGAAGCATCTTGCCAAATAAGTAAGAACAAGTTGTTAGTCTCACTAAAGACAAGAAAACAGCACATACAGGTGTTTTTCTTGATACAAATCAAATTCCCGCCTCTGTGGAAGAACATTTTTCCGTGTAATACCTATTTGCCAAATTATATAGTGAGACAAAGTGTTAACTTCTGTCAAAAGAATGTAATTTTCTGTGTATATACTACTTTATGAGGTTTCACGTTTATATCAAATGAATGTATTTTACAAAGAGCCTTTTCAATTACCTACATTGGTACCTACTAAAGTATAGAGGTCATTAACTGCTTATTTATCGAACTTGCTGAAACGTAATGCAAACTCAGCAAATTCTCGTCCAAATTGAGAATTAAGATATTAGATCGATATTATATATTTTTTTCGACATTATTATTAGATATTAGATTTTTTTTAAAATAACTTGAGGAATCGGTTTTCAAGAAAAGTAGGTATAATAATAATGAGTCCTTTTTATTATGAACATATTTGCGTTGTGGTATTTTCAGTAGTTTACAGAATGCCTCTCCTTCCTCACCTCATCTAGCTTATTTTTAATATGACGTGTAAAAGTGATTCCAATATCCTATTTATAGAATAAGCCATTTCATTTCATTTCTCTTAGTTCAGTGTGCCTTTCGGCAAAGGCTTCCTCTAACAATTTCAACTGTGTCCTATCTCTCGCAACTCTTCTCCAATTTGGACCCGCTGTAAGCTTCAATTCGTCTTCTAGAAGGCCGATCTCCTTCTAAGAAGATTATGTACACACGGCTACACATCAAGCTATACATGTCCAGTAGAACCTGACATCGCATTGTACAGAAATCCTATACAATGCGAGATCAGCATAAACTGGAAATGTATAACTTGATGTGTAGCCGTGTGTACGTAGCTCTTATGCTACGGCTACACTTCGCGTTATCGCGAACTTTTCTTCGTGCGCTCTCTGTTGCTCAGCGAGTAATCGAGGGGTGTGCGAGAGAGAGCGCACGAAGAAAAGTTCGCGATAACGCGAAGTATAGCCGTAGTGTAAATAATGTCGAGTATGCGATCAGCATTGTTGTATCGTGTCTTCGTACTCGTAGCAAGTTAACTGAACCAAGTAGTTCCTACCGCGTTAAACAGATGGCGTTGTAATCATATTTAAGTTCGTATTAACAAATGACAGCTAGTTGCAGAAAGTAACTTTAACTTTTAAAGCTGTCATTAAATACTAATCTTCTATTAACTCGATGCAGAAAACAACATTAGACTCGATTTTAACGGTTCTTTGATGAAATTAATGAAATCATTAGCGTTAATGGTCCTATATGTTTGTCTTTGTGCAACTGGGTACATTATAGAGTGTTGGATTCTTACATCTTTATTAAGTAGTTGTTTTCAACTAAAAATACCTTATTATGTTGGCAAGTGTATGCGTTAATGAGGACGTACCTCGCCCGTTCTTTAAAAATGAGCTTAAAATGAGTATGATTTCCTAACTTTTCGACAAGAATAAATGAGTTTTCTCATAATAAAACAATTTCAGTGTCAGTGACCCGTTTTATTTTCCTTTCAAAGTTATTTCCTAGACTTTGTGTTGAGATTCAATGAATCGAATCATTGAATGGAATAGAATGCAATGCATAAGGAAGCAGCGACGTCACCGCATGGCGGGAACTTCATGAATTTTCAACTACCCTACATTTTTATTTAAATAGCTCTATTTATTGGAATGGGTGCAACAATTTTCAGTGCTTACAATCACGCAGTAGCGTGATTAATTAATTAATGCAATTGAACTGCGGAGTGTGCCTGCAATATTGCTCAGATTTATATTAAAATAAATCGACAGTCTGGATTTAAACCGTCGCGTTCGTATCAAATTGGATGAGCTATATGATGCAGTCATCCATAGTGCACTGCTTGCCCAGTAAAAGAAATCTTAAGATTAAGAATTTGTGTGCACTGAGTCAAGTATGATAGGGGGATATGTGTATAACACAATATTACACAATTTTAGGCAAGGCCTTATACCACAAAACTTTACAATTACAATTCACAAGTTACAATTTTGTAAATGTTATAAGTCCACAAACCACAAAACTGTCAACAATTGTAACGGAAAAATCTTTGAAATATGTTAATTGTGACAATTAAGTCTATAATTTATACATTACGCTTTTAAAATGTGAAAGGATTATGTAGATTGTAAATTGTAACTCATACATTTTGTTACGCATTTTTTTGTACTATTTAACAATTTTGTAGACTTGTAATGTTTTGTGGTTTAAGATTCAAGCAACTGCAAGGATTATCATTTCCACAATATTTTTCTGGATATGTAACTTGTTTTAGTAAATAAATAATTCATAAAACAAGACGTTGAATAAAAATCAGATTACATAAATATTTTGAAATAAGTGTTTCAGGAAAACAAACGTAAATAAATAAATAATGAATAAAACAAAAGAACATTAATATTTATTTATTCAAATAGGAAATCTCATTAATTTTGACAATTAAAAATAATTTCACTACAATTTATTATATCGAATGTTAATAAAAGACACGTTATTTACATTTTGATTAATCCATACAAATCATACTTCAATCATATCTAGGGTTGCCATTTTATTAACTACAATTTTACACCAAAGTAAACTGAGTTAAACAACGTCGTAAAAGGTCGAATAATAACAAAATAACTACAACACTCAATTATTATTATTATCAACTTCACACTGATACTTATTAGTGTATATAAGAACCTAAATCCCGGGTATTGCATCGATATAAAATAACTTACCATACATCAAAAAAATTAAAATTGGTACTTTAACACTGGAAATTTGACATGAAAATTAATTCTTCCAATAATGCACATAAAAATTGGCAACCCCGTGAGACTCAACCACGCGCTCAATCAGGCATATTTCTTCATGAATTTGAGTAAATATTTGAGTTTTGGCATCTCTATGTTATGGATGCATCTGTTGAAGTCTCCAATGACTTTGACGGAGTGCGTCATCATTCTGGAGATGATGTCTTTCAGACACACGCTAAGGTCTGACACTTCTTTGAAGCCGTGAATGGCTATTTCGGCCATCACTACTGGGAATGGGGATGTTTCGTATAGGAACTGAAAAAATAAGAACATAATATAATTTTGGACACACAATACTGTCAGCATCAAACAAAATATACTATAGTAAGTAATACTTTGCAATCCTAAGAGTATTGTGTGTCCTAAATTATATTTTTAATATTAACAAACATTTCAATATATTCGTAAACAAACAGTAAAAAAAAAAATGGTAGTTAAATCGTTCATATTTTTACATGCAAGCGGTAATCCCATCACTTATTATTGTCCACGTCTATTACTATAATTATTGATTCACCAGATCAGCTAGTTTCTTAATATATCTATTTTTATACAAACTGTTATCAAATCTCAATATTTTTCTTTTCAAAATTCCTCTCCATTAATATTTTCATCACTCAATATTCAAGAGCCAGCGGGCTTCCTGTTCTGAATCAAGTGTAGATACAAACTCAATTCTCGGGGATCACGTATCCGGTTGCTACTCAACTAGTCTCTTGGGGTTGTCCTACATAGTTATATGTATTGCTAGTTACTAGTTTCTGTTTATATGCGAGCTATTTGATACTCAGGAAGTCGGCAACATTGAGGAAACATGGAGAATTTTGAACGATATAGAACGAATATTCGAAAATATTCTGAATAACACAACACGGTTCTAATGCCAATACGAACTCCATTAAATGACTCTTTGAATGACATCGGATAAAAAAATAACCGACTTCCAAAAAAAAAACACAACAAAGTGAAAAATTACTGGTTTCTGTCTTTGGTTTAGAATTTTCGTTTTTAGCCACCGACTTCCGATATTAAAGTTATTTTTCACTTTGTAGTGTTTTTTTTTGAAGTCGGAATCAACAACTGCTCCAAATTGTAACTTGGCAGCTACTTTACACTAAATTGGTACCTATTGGCAATTGGTCTGGCTACTTACAACGGTCCTCTCGAGATCTTGACTCTCGTGGGAGCAGTTCCCTCCAACTTGCTGCTGTTTCTGACATTCGAACAGCTTTGAGGCGGAATACTTCTTCAAATTCTCCAGCGTTTCGAAGTGAACTTGGAGTTTTTCTATAACAAATACATATTTTTTTAATTTCAAGATTTCCGTAAGATTTTATAAAATGCAGAGTAATATTTCTACGCATGAAGCGTCTTCGTTTCTCACAAAATGGTCAAATTGCACTTCTATTCTTCATTTTAAGACTGCCTTACGTGGTTTAAAAAGACAATAAAAACGATTTTCTTACACCTACTCTTTTTAATTAGATCAAAATTTTGTGTCGTCATATTCGTTCGGCAAAATGGATTAAACGAAGCCACATCATTCATTAAAATCACGTTTATCATCATAGTACTAGATTTTACTACAGCACACATTGACTTTGTTATTATTACTCAACGCTACGTTTGTTTTGGCCGCTACCTGTATTGTCACTAGCGATATGTTGACGTTGATAAACAAGGAACGTTCTCCCAAAATAATACGGATGTATGTGGGTTAACAAAGCTGACGGCCAAACCATAAACAATTTAGATTTAAAGTAAACACACCTAGTTTACTGACAACCTATTTACTTATGTAACTTCGGTATTACCCTTTTCAGTTTATAGCGGATATTTAGAGCAGATTTTGTACTTAACGGTCTAATTATTATCTTTATGAATACACAAGAGAATATTTCAATGTAATTTTTATCGTGAATCTAGCCGTTCTTAATTTCATACAGCGTCCCGAATTATTTTATAACGTTTAAAAAATATGTCCTAAAAATTAAATATGCTTCTAAATAGAAATCAATCCGTACCACTTAGCATGAATTTGACACAAAATACTCCATAAACAGTTTAGCATCTACTGCTAAAGTCAAAACGCTTTCCAATAAACGTCACTTTAAACCAAGTAATCCAATACCTTGGCGTGATCAAAGAGAAAGGATATTGCCCAGTGCCAGCATAATCGATTCTCCGACCAACAAGAAGGCTGATTTAACTGAGCTCGACCGCGCATTCATTAAACCGAAACTACAACACACACTATGTACACAATAACATCGTACCGACCGGAAGGGAACACTGAACGTGGATATCACCTATATTGCTGTGGAAGTGGAAAACTCCATTTTGTTCTGATTCTACTAGTAACTAAGTAAATTCAAGTATAGTTAAAAGTTTCTTAGCGTAACCAGCTATAACGTTCCCACTGCTGGGACACAGGCCTCCTCTTAGTAAGAGGGAGTCGGCTGTAATCCACCACAGGGGCCCATTGCGAATTGGCAGATGCCACATGTCAAAAGTTTCTTAGGATACAGAGTAATTGCTATTGTATTATATCCTTTAAGAAAAGAACCATCATTGGTCCTCATAAGACTCAAAAACAAAATTAACGTATCGCTCGTTGTTCCCCAAGGAGCTATCTTGGGTCCATTATTATTCTCAAATCCCCAAAATGCTTATCTTAAAATATCTGAAGCAAAAATTAATGATAGATTGCAAGCTGAAAACTTTATTTTCATAAGTCTTGTAACTGAAGATATAGTTTTATTAATGATTTTGTTCGTGGATGAATGGAAAATGATGATATACGATGATATGTCAGTATGTCTGGAGTGATACGAATCTTGCGTAATCCTTTTGCCGTTTGGTAATGTAATTGGCCAATCTGTGGCCGGTCTGTGTTAAAGTAAATTTAAATATTATGTAGAACATACCTGGTAATCTCTGTACTCTCTGGTATCCAAGAGCGAGGCACAATGTGACATTTTCGTCGGCCAGTTGCAAGTTCTCGCCAAGCAGCTTAACTATGCTCTCTTTGCAATATGTCCCGTTCCGAGGCTTACGGTCGTGTATTATCACCTAGGGAAGAGTAAAATGGTCAGCTATAATCGGATGATCGCTTGCAGCAAATTGTTGAAAGTCGTTAGGATTTGTAAGCCTGAATTTTATTGTTCGAATTTTAAATGGGAACGGTTGATGGTGATTTTCTGCATTTGTTTTATCGTGTTCTGCAATTCTTTGAATGAAATGAAATTGTTTATTCTGTAAATAGGATATTGGAATCACTTTTACACGTCTTATTAAAAAGTTGTAAAAATAAGCTAGATGAGGTCGGCGTTTCCTATCTGACTACTCCGAGAAGAAAGGCCGAAACAAACTCAGAGGTCATCGTCTCCTTTAAAGGCCAGACATAATCTTGGTCAGGCCATATGAGGACCATGTAGATTAGAGTCTGAAATGACCTTTTGAGGAAAGAACCACACAGATTTGAGTGGACCTGTCCAATCAGTGCAAGCATTTGTCAGTAATAGTGGAGCTCAACTCAGAACTTAAGGAGCTCAACGACTCGACGAACAATACCAAAGAAAGGACATTTGGGTAGGTCGCATAAAGTTCTCATATAATGATTGGCGTAATGACGTTATATTTTGGATACAGGCCTCATTACTGTAAGACGGATTAACTATTCGAGGGATTCAATACTTGGGCCTAGTGCGAGATGCAGTAACGACATCATCAGGGACCTAGGAATTATTTTATCGTAAATTTTTAACCAACTTCTTCAAAAAGGAGGAGGTTCTCAATTCGTGTGTAGGTTTTCTTTTTGTATCTTTATTACGCGATTACTCCACCAATTATGAATCGATTTTGATGGTTGTTTTTTTGTTTGGCAGGTTATGCTTCTGAGGCGAGGTGGTCCCATATAAATTTTATTAACTTTGCTTGCTTCAATTTACGTATTTTTCTCACTGAGTAGATGTCGACGACATTCCATGCTGATAAAAATTCATGGGAAACTTGAAAATAAACAAAAAATGTCTAGAATTCAGGATAAGGTTTGCCAATGTTTGTTCAAAGAAACCTGATTTAAAAACTAAAGCCTTACCTGGAAGTACAAAGATATTTGTTCGAGGTACACAGTCATGTAGTTAATAGCTTTGTCCGCCTCGTTCTTCATGAGCAGCTTTATTTGGGACACCAGTGTGTCCATGTCCTCCCGGGATTTCTGTGTCCGGACCTGAATGTCCGCAATCAGTGACCGGTATCCATTTATTAGGTTATCTTGAAAATCTGTCGTCTGAAAAATTAAAGGTTGATTGTAAATTTTACTATTATTTTTTATTTATTTGATGCTTATTATTTATTTGATGCTTTTATCCATGCATCAAAAATAAATGAAAAACAAGCAAACAATAAAAATCTAAGAATAGGGTTTTGCATGATAATAAACCTATTCTCATGCAAAACATCAAACATCGTGCAAACTGGCGCGATATCGCGGGCGCGAAAAGTAGCGCAACCCTTCTCGCGCCTGTTTTTATTCTTGCCTTTATTCTTTGTTCAGCAATCAATGGATAGTTTTGTTTTCGAATTCACTGATTGTTTAATTTATTTCATCATCAACTGTTGACTTTCTTTTTCTTGTTGTAAACTAACAAATGTAGAGTGTTTGACTGTTAGATTTGTGTGAGGTATCTATGGCAATCTAAATAGACTCGGCCCAGAATTTGGCCTCGTGTTTGGCGCCATGACTAGCGTCCATCAGTTCCTGTTACGTGCAGCTAACAGGACACGCAGGACACAACGACATTAAGTAGTGTCCCATCGTTTGTGGAAGCACCACATTTAGTGGTCTATGAATGTCCACCTGAACAGATTTTCCTTGCGTCGGCCAACCTGGATCCGGAGTCTGTTTAAAGACTTCCAGGTTAACCAAGGCACCTCATGTCCAGGTGGAAGATCTTCAGCAGGTGGAACAAATGGTTTGGGTTAGGAAGCATTGTCTCGCCACAGGTTCAGTCTCTCTTCGGTCGTTCGCCAGTGAGTGGGACGAAGTTCTCATAATTATATACTAACTATCTTTCTTTAACTAACTTTATCTGATGAAGAGTCTTCATTCTGTTTTAAATCCCATGGTAATATTTAAAGTTGAAACTCCATTGTTATATAAAACAAACAGAAGGAAGAAATAAAATGAGATAATAATATATAATAAGTTTTCATATTGATTGTTGGAAAGAATGATAAAATTAATACATAATATGTAGAGTTGGGAAGAATAAGTTTGTTATTCAAACAAAAAATCTGAATAAAAAAGTCATCTCATTGTCTTCTACAAATGATGTAATATAGTTGTTAAAACAACTGAATAAACATTTTTGTTAGTCACATAAAATGACATAAGTATTATTATTAATCACGGGATGGTATTTGTTTACTTACGGCAATATTGTATGATCTAGTTTGTATAATGTATTGGAGAGCAATTACCTAAAACATTTTAGCAATGTTAGGTGGTTGTAATGTGTTGTATTTTGTTGTTTTAGGTTGTTTTGTTGTATGCTGCGTTTAAACGTCACAATTGTATAAGGCGAGTTTAGTGATTAGGATAGTAAGAGTTATGGCATTGGGGATATCAGCTGGAATACTAAGATAGCTATAGGCTATTGATATACTGGCTTCCAATTGATGTTTTTTCCACTACAAAGAAATATCAATTTTATATAACTGTAAATTAAGTCGATTTCAGAATGACTACTAATATTGAAAGAGTCATAAAAATGTTTGAAGTTGAAGCCAAAACAGAATTTTGTGTATGTACTAAAGTTGTTTTTCCAAAACCTCATATTTATTTACATGTTGGGAACGAAATCGCGAACGCAGTTTAAATACTAGTTATCTTATAGGAATAGTAGAACATTTGCCTGATTGACATAAGACTTGACTAATAGATAGTTGTCATGTTACAATATTGGTTTTCCATCAGAAAACAAATCCAGTTCAATCCCCAATACACCAAATCTCTGCCTACTTTTGGGAAGTCAAACAAATATAAACAAGAAAGTGAGATGATATAGGTTCCGATTTTCACCACCGGAACCCTAAAAATTTAATCATTTCGTCAAGTACAGAACCGACTGACGATATCCAAGAAAATTAACCATTTCGGTTCATTATTTTTCAGTTATGGGTTCTAATATCCACTAAGTGTTCATTAACTCAATCTTTATTGATCGATTAGTCTTGTATTTATGACAGTAGGTAATGACAACTTTGATTGTGTTTTGTTCTTTCTTAATCAATTTCTCATTAGGTAATTAAATGGCGAGTCTAATAAAAAGCTTTTGCTTCGATAATACGACTATAAATGAAAACACTGGCAATAATATTTTGGAATAATCGAAATAAAAAAAAAAGGATTTTTAAAACAAAATAAATGGTACCTATTGATGGGCCGACTATGGATTTTGCCAATCTTTGACTAGCTGTAGTGACTAAACTATTCGTTATATTTATTTGAATTTTTATATTCACATTGGTTTTTTTTATTTGAGCGTGGGAAATCATCAAATGACTTCTCCCGCTCCCGCGGAAGAGCGTGTCAGACTTTTACTGACTGAAATCCACCCGTGTTCCTTCAGTTGCCTGTTGCCAAGGGCCCCGGTATCCCTTTCGGACTTTCCCGCAACCCTGGCAGCATATTCACACTGCTGGGAACTGCATTGGATACACGAAGTTTAATTTACTGTCGTATTTTCGTTTCCTTGTATACGTAGGATATGACAGTCTAACCTACATACAGCTGTAACAGGGTCTCTCAAATATGCGCCTGCGATTCGAACGAACACAAAAAGAGTTACACAATCATTGGTAATACCAACAACATACGTTTCTATCAGAATTAGGTTCCCATGATTACCTTCCGAGATAGAGAAGAAAGGCCCATGAGTCGGTTATAAATGGTCACCCATCCGTTGACTGACCGCGAAGGGTAACTTAACCACGTAGTCCAATCAAGCCACGCTGCTTTTAAGCCACAGACCTCCTAATGGTGATTCTGAGTTACAATGCATGTTTTCCTCTAGCAGTGAAAAGTTCTATATTCAAAAAATAACGGCCATCTTGTTTATGCAACGTTTTTTCTACTATTTTTTTCGTTTTTTCTCGTAGTTAACGCTATGGCTTATAACCCCTGCGGTAACAAGCAATGCTAATGAGGAAAGGTTTACTTTTTAAAGATGCGACTATAAAGTTACGCAATATTTGCTTTTTCTTTCATATTTAACTTTATTGTGTAGGAAATTGTTTGACATTTAGGTTAGTAAGGTCGTAAAAATGTTTGTGTTTATATTTGGTGTGAGATCATAAAGATGCGTTATATTCTTACCGCCTTATTCATAAACGCTGCTTAAAGTTAAGTTATGAATTAGCAACTGTTTATCCATATATTTTCGACGTTTATACGACTCTTGCCTATGTAGTGTGATTAAATACTGATAAGCAAAGAAAAAATAAATTGTAAACTTGAGTAAGAAATAAAACGATAAAAAGTTGATGAAGTTAATTAAATTAAAAGACTACTAGATGAGTTTACTGCCTCGTTAGTCCAGTGGTCCTGGGTTTGATTATCAGGTCGGGCAAACTCTGATTGGGCTTTTCTATCAGGAATTTCTCAGTAACTGCCAAGAGTCTGGAATTATGCCCGGGTGATGGCAATAGGCTCGCCCCCTATTACATGGGACTTCGACATAACTGGCGAGATGTGGGTGATTTATAGGTACTCCTCTGCCTAACCCCTCGGAATAACAGGCGTGATATTATGGTATGTTAAATTAAATGAGGGGAGGGTTTTACTGGAGATCATTATTTATCTTCGATCTCGTGATAATTTGGCATGTTTTGTTAGAATTAGGTACGTAATGTACTCGTATGTACACGGTTCATCTACGTCCAATCGGCCCTACATTCGTTCATTTGTTCGTTCAATTTCGACATTCATATCTGTAATTCATAGTATGGTGTACGTAAAAAAGAGTATTACATAATTATATTCTATTCTATTCTACGTTACTCAGTTGGTACAGAAATCTATGGTAGACTTTCCTATATTCGTAACATACATTTTTATAATTATTTTTAACGTGACGATATGGTCGTTAATGACCGTCACTACATCGGGATAACAAAGGCCAGTAAAATGTATTTAAATATGTGAAGACGCGTTATTTCTATAGATTTTATAGACGTGCACGTTCACGATAATATCGTTACGTTAGAAATTATAAAAGCGCACATGCTACCGACTGTAAAACTCCTAATCTTTTGTTTTTCCGAATGAAAGATAAACAAAGTGGCAAACAATGAAAAATGAAACGTTCCGTTGGCAATTAAAATTTTGTTTACCTACTTACTACAGGGTTAAGTCGTTTCTTTTAGAAAGGTATAAATGCAATGGACGATTTGTGTTAAGTACTAAAAAATGAGGGGTTTATTTATAAATGTTGATTAAAGTTAAGAGACGTTTAAACGTCAAAAATGTATGGTTGAACAGTCGCTTACCATTACTTAACTATAAATAACGTTTATAAATAAAGGGGTAAATCAGCAGGTAATTTTATTTTTAAAGTTTTCCTAATAATCAACTTACAAAAAATCAATATTAAAACAGTTTAATTAAATAAATGTGTGAGAAATTATGATTATATAATGGCGAAAGAAGAAAAAATAATTTCTTATTCTTATGCCCCCGGAATATTAACTTATATATTTTGAAATGTTTTCTATAATTTCCCAACCATGAAAGCAAGAAAACTTCAATTAAATTAAACAAAAACTCACCTGTAGTGTGATAACGACTGAAATCGCGAATACGAAAATTATTCTGCGATACATTTCCTGTCCGGTATTTCACATCCCGTGATCAACTTTTTTCACACAACATTTTTGTATTCCTAATTTAAAAATAAAATAAAAACTGTATTTTTTATTGAAATATGAGTGTTCTTTTTTAAATTATTTTGTTATTGGAAGTGTGGCACAATGTTGACGGTATGGTAATCTTCGAGCTACTGGATGTTTAGCCGTCTGCCTTGTTTTGCTCAAGAGCGCCGATTGGCTTCAACGTTTGTTATGTTTGCGTTGAAATCTGTATCGCGTCGATGACTCGATCGATCGCTATAGTTTATGATACGAGCTAAATTGTTTTATTGTGAGCTCACGCCGCTTGGGGTACCGTAAGATGATTAGACGGTGTTTACGAGTAATAAAATAATTTGTCTACGGCGCATTTAATTTAATTAATAAAAATAATTAAGGGAACGTATAGGTTTTAATATTAAGTTCTATACAAAGGTTATGTCTTTCTATTTACTTTAGGTTTAAATGATTTAAAGCCAAAAACAGGTACTTCACTTAGTCTTACTACCATAAGACTACCACATACTCGTACTTCAACCGTTGTCATTAGCGAAAGGTCAAACTTGATGTTACATTAAAGTCTATACACATTTTGTGTGTTTGAATTCGATTGTTTCATAATATTTATACAGTTAAAACCTAGGCTTTCATGTTTTCTAAATTATGCTCTTTCAGACAACACACGCCATCGGATTTATTGAAAAATATGAAAGTGACTATGTTTGAACGTTTTGACGTCAAATTGTTACTGGCACGAATGCGCAAAGTAAACGTAACGTAATTTGAAAATACTCGTTGCGCGTTTACTTAGTGTATAGTCTTTATTGGGTGATACTATAGTTTGACCGAAACCGTTGTACCCCGCGGCGAGGCGGGGGTTTGACAGCGGACAGACAGAGCGGAGCGACCTAGGGCCTACCACCATCGCTTACAGCAGTATTATTTTAATCTTACTTCTTGGGAGAAAGAGATGGAGCTATACGTCCTGTAGAGCTTCATCTCTTTCCTACACTGAAGTAATATTAAAATTATACTCCTGTATGCGGTGGTGGTAGGCCCCCTGTACTGGGCCCCGTCTTGCCGCGCAAATACTCTAAGCAGCAGCACAGCGTTTTCGACCAAACTATAATAACTATAGTTGTCTTTAAAGGATAATTTGTATTTTACGTTGAGTGTTAGGCGTTGTCCTATTTGGCGAAGATCGCACGATCAAACGCATCGTACGATCGTTATTAAGCACTTCATGTGCTCGCACGATTACTTGCGAGGTTCAAATAGGACACTGTGATGAAATCTGTATGTTTGAACTCATCGCACGACGAGAACGCATCGTGTCATCGAGCGCAAGTAATCGTGCGAGCACATGAAACGCTTAATAACGATCGTACGATGCGTTTGATCGTGCGATCTTCACCAAGTAGGACAACGCCTTAGGCGTCTGACTACTTTTTTCGGTCAACATAATATAACTGAAGTAGGAATATTCATATAAAAATAATGACTTTAAAATTCGATTAAATTAATTTAAATGTACGGAACGAAAAAACAATATTTAGTCTAGTTGCTCACTCATCCGCGGTATACAAAGAAAATAAACATTATGATATTTCGTCTTTCTTTTATGAATGGGAACATTGTCTATCCATTTATAAAATATATCTTAGTAGTTCATTCAATGGAACTAGATAACTAAGACATGAATACAATGAATAAGACGTAGCCCGATGCGGTAATCTAAACAATAAAACTAAGTTTTCGTGTCTGTCTGTATGACCACCTTGTTCTTCTAAACTACGCAACGGATTTTAATGCGGTTTTCACTGTAATTTTGAGCATTTATTCTGAAATCCTAACTTAATGTTATAAATGCGATCACTTTGTCATGTCGATTTATAATATTAAGCTGCGCCCCACGGTTTCACCCGTATATGTCTCAATTCCGTGGGAATATCAGGATAAAAAAAATCTAGGTCCTAATTCAGGTCATGGTCTACTCATGTGTCAAATTTCATCCAAATTCGTTCAGCCGTTTTAGCGTGAAAGCGTAATAAACAAACAAACTCACTTTCGCATTTATAATATTACTAGCTGCGCCCCGCGGTTTTACCCACGTAAGTCTCGATCCCGTGGGAATATCGGGATAAAAAGTATCCTATGTCCTATTCCGGGTCATGGTCTACCCCTGTGCCAAATTTCATCTAAATCCGTTCAGCCGTTTTAGCGTGAAAGTATTAACAAACAAAAAAACTCACTTTCGCATTTATAATATTAAGTTAGGATTAAACAGGAGTAATAAAGAAAAAAAAACATACTGTTACTTAAAAAAAACAAAGAAAAGAAAGAAAGAAAATACTTTTATTACTTACTTAATACGTTGATAACATTTTGAGAGATGTTACAAGAAGAATTGGATTTAATGAATGAAGTGAAACCGAAACAATGGGAATGGAAAACCGACGTATTTACTAACATCGTGACAGTACGATTTTCTTTATAAACTTGACTAGATACCCAAAAGATACTGTGTGTACATTTCAATTGTCTGTCACTCTTGGCACAAACCAGGCGAGAAAAAATTAAAATTCTGTTATCTATACAGGCTGTTAGGGTAAACACCGTTATCCTTGCAACCAGTGGTTTGGTTTCATTTATAGAACGTAAAATCAATGGAAAATTACAACTTTTTTTTTCTTAAATCTACATTTTACTACAAGAGACGCAAGTTCGTTGCCCTATGCGCTAGGAGAACGAACTTGTGTTGGATGTGACCTGACCGGCCGCAAGCGCGACCCCTCCCTCAGTCAGTCAGCTGTTTCGCTAGAGAGCACGGTGTCGGATAGAAACTTTTTAAAATCTTTTAATGAAAATATCGTTTTTTTTTTGTTGTGTTCGGTCATTTATTTTTATATTTAAGTCAACTACCCATGGTTTGAATGACAACAATACGCTTTCACGCTAAAACGGCTGAACGGATTTGGATGTAATTTGGCACATGGGTAGACAATGACCTGGATTAGGACATACGATACTTTTTATCCCGGTATTCCCACGGGATCGAAACTTATGCGGGTGAAACCGTGTGGCACAGCTAGTCTCAAATACATTCAACAAGGGTTTTACAAGTTATTCCCAATAATTTAAACCATATATATTCGTGTGTGGCGCCGAGTAATAAATTCTCGCTTGCATTCGCAGCCACTGAAACTACGTGATATCGGCACTGTATGTAATAAAGAGAAAAGACAATGTACTTAAATGTACAGTTATTTCCCCACAGAGGACATAGTTTATGGCACACAATTTATTAACGTGGCTTTCTAAGAAATAATGAGGGTATTTAGTTAGCAACAGCTATTATTTCAGTAATATTTCTCTAAAAAGCAGCAAAGTTACTGGTTTTTAGACTAAATTCTTTATTTGTTAAACTTAAATATATTTCTAAAGAGTAAATTACATAAATTTGATGCGATTATTATGTAAAATAAACATAAAAGGACGCATTTTTTATATTTTGTGAACAACGCCATCTATTGGAATTTCCACGCATTAGCAAGTGAAAACTTCGTGAGTTTTCTACGAAAAGTTAACACTGGCTGAATACGGATGGCACCACTGTTGCTGTCTACAAAGATTTGACTTTGTAGAAGAGTATTCATGAATTTAGTAAAAAGAAACCGTCGAGTAAAAATGTAAAAGTTATAATGCAAATACTGAGCGAAAATACGAACTCAATACAAATATACAATCACGCATGAATCCTCTTTGGGTTATGCGAAAACCGCCCTCTACGATTCCCGGAGTTTCGCTTTTTTGGCCTTGTCATACACGTGTCTCGGGTGCGTGTACTACCTACCTACCCTTAGAAGGACATCAACGTTTAGTTTGGTGGACCTATTTATTTCCTTCTAGGGCGAAATAGTACGTCCTGTACCTATCGTAGTTACTATTATTTCAATTACTAACGGTGTTTTATTTAATACGTTGTATCATATTCCCGAGGCTGTGAAAATAGAGAAAGCGAATTTTCCCAGATATGAAACCTAGCTAGATCAATTTTTCGCCCCCGTGAACCGTCTATTGCAACTTTCATCGAAATCGTTAGAGCCGTTTTCGAGAACGTGATTACAAATATCCTATACTATTAAATCCTTATTCCTTACTACATCATCTGCCTAGCCTTTTCCCAACTATGTTGGGGTCGGCTTCCAGTCTAACCGGATGCAGCTGAATACCAGTATTTACCTTACTTCCTTACTAGTCCTTACTAATAATATAAACGCGAAAGTAACTTTGTTTGTCTGTCTGTCGCGCTTTCACGCCAGAACTACTGAACCGATTTAAATGGAATTTGGTATACCTATACAGATAGTCTAGAGCCTGAGAAAGGACATAGGCTACTTTTTATCGACATACCACTCAAGCGAAGCCGCAGGCGGAAGCTAGTTAGCAATATTTGTATGTATATAATATATTTAAAATCAATCAATCCTGTTGAAAGTTGTAGAAATACGAGACGCTTTCGAAGCGATTGTCACTTGTCTAGGCCCTCAGTATCTTGTAGAACTTCTATTCTTCCCTATTACGGATTCTCTTCGAGTATTCGAGTCGATTGTAAAAATATCACGATCACGAACTGCAACGGACTGCGATTGCGATTCAACAGTATCTTGTGAGCGGGTTATTGCGTTTCGCCGTATTATGTACTGAGTTTAATATCTGCGTACTTGTGTAAGAGACGAGGGTGAAATTGTGGTTTTACTCAAAGGGTTACAGAATAGGAATGTGCTTGTTTTATGCCTTCTTTTTCAAATTAAAGGTGTTGTTATAATGCAGTGCAGTTGCTGTAAGATTGGTCGATATACTAATAAACAAAGCATTATCATTACAATGCGCCGAATCACCCAGAAAGTAGGCAAAAGTTTTTAAAGTTCGTTTTTTAATCCCGGATAGTAATTTGACAGGTGCAATTGTCAAACTCCAAATTGAAAAAACTAACAACAAATACACCCCTTAGCAAAAAAAAACGGGCACCTTAACAGTCATTGGCTTTTTTATGAATAATATTAATATTTTTACTATGTCTTTAGCATAAATGACTAGTATTTTGTTATAATCAATAAGAATATAGTTTTTTGGCTACACCCCTCTTCCAGCAGCGCTACAATTTTACTAGCTCTTATTGCTTTTTCTGTCATTACAATCGACGCAAAGATATCACTTTTAAGTCACAATAAGGCTGGATTATGCGACAAACATAAATTATTCTACTGAAAATAACGAGAAGTTAGTTTTAGTTGCCAGGATAACCTTCTAACCGCAAAACTGCAAAATGTTAGTAAAAGTCACAAACGGAAAACGGGATTATTATTGTTTTTAAACAAAAGTTTCGAATTTGGAATTAACTTTATTTCTTACCCAGACTCTTTATTAAGTGCCAGTAACATAGTTTGGCTATTAAAACCTCTTTACAACTAAATAACTACCAATAATGTACAAAAATCAAAACCGCCAGTTTTTTTTGCAAAGGGGTGTATTTGAAATGTCAAATTACTATCTAGGTTTAAAAAACGAACTTTAGAACGTTCGTTTGAGTCCCAAACATTATGCGAGCTAGTTTACATTAACAAATTCAGACTCGGCGCTGCTACTGAGAACTTTTTAATGGAAAATCCAAATAATAGGTAAATACTTAGCTCACTCGGACATTGAACCCAGACTTAGCTTATCAAGAGCACTATTACTTTACCTATACAGGGTGTATCAAAAAGTTGTGGTCATAATTTATGGATAGGTACATATGGCAGACCATTAAACTGAACAACTGTTTCCACGGGACCAACATCGAATCGTGACCGTATATTCAGTTCGAGTAGGTATAGAAGTTAGAACGATAAAGGTGAAGGTAGAACCGATGACCGTTGGGGTAGACGTGTTCTTGAGTAGAGACCGCGAATCGGCAAACGTAAGGCAGGACGCCCTCAGGCTAGGTGGAGCGACGATCTTCGCAGGGTGGCTGGTAGCAACAGGATGAGAGTTGCCGAGAATCGAGCTGAATGGCGTGCAATTGGAGAGGCATATGTCCAGCAGTGGACTGCTATAGGCTGATGATGATGATGAGGTATCGAAGTTTAGTAAGAGACCGTTGATAATTTTTTCCCGATTACGATGGTAGTCCCATGGAAAAAGTTGTTCAGTTTGATGGTCTATACCACACCCTTAAATTTGACCACATATTTCTGATACACCCTGTATACAAAAGTTCTGTATTCCTATGTTAGGTTATGTCCAAGTCTTTTCTATTTTTTCAAAAGGAATTATCTAAAAATAACTTGCTTTTACTGATATGAGCCACAGTTTCACAATTATCTCCCAAACAAGGCTTTATTATCGAAATGAAAATGAAATGAAATGAAATTGTTTATTCTGTAAATAGGATATTGGAATCACTTTTACACCTCATATTAAAAAGTTGTAAAAATAAGGTAGATGAGGTCGGCGTTTCCTATCTGACTACTCTGAGAAGAAAGGCCGAAACAAACTCAGAGGTCACCGTCTCCTTTAAAGTCCAGACATAATCTTGGTCAGGCCATATGAAGACCATGTAGATAAGAGTCTGAAATGGTCTTTTGAGGAAAGAACCACACAGATTTGAGTGGACCTGTCCAGTCAGTGCAAGCATTTGTCAGTAATAGTGGAGCTCAACTCAGAACTTAAGGAGCTCAACGACTCGACGAACAATACCAAAGAAAGGACATTTGGGTAGGTCCCATAAAGTTCTCAAATTGCCAGACCTTCGCTAAAACTAACAGAACGAAAAATAAATATCCACATAGTCCTCACATTCACAATAAAACAATACTTTACAAGTAATCATCATGTCATTTTGTATATAATATTCAATAATGTCAATTTGTATATAAAACTGGTAGGTATATTTTTATGGCTTTCCATAATATTCAAAATGTCACAATGCTTAGCAGAGCGAGCAGCTCAATCCCATGCATTGTTATTATGCTTGCATGCTTTATTATTATCTAAATAAATTAACTTAGTCCATCTAATACGTAATTATGATCCAGGTAATTAGTGTTACGATTATTAATTAACGGTCGGAATGTTATGTGGAGTGGTGTTATGTGTATTATGCGATTAGTATAAATTAGCTTTGGTATGCCATAGAGTGGAATAATATCACGGCAGGTGTTCACCAAAGGGGTTGACAGAATTGTACAGTAAATTTAGTTTTTGCTGGTTTATGATTTACTAGCTGCGCCCCGCGGTTTTACCCGCGTAAGTCTCGATCTTCGTGGGAAAATTGGGATAAAAAGTATCCCATGTCGTATTCCAGGCCATGGTCTAACCCATGTGCCAAATTTCATCTAAATCTGTTTAGCCGTTTTAGCGTGAAAGCGTAACAAATAAACAAATTTACTTTCGTATTTATAATTTATAATATTAAGTTAGGATTAGGATTAGGATAGTTAGGATTCTGTTAGTAGAGTTCTGCAGTAAAAATCAGGAATAATTTGTCTCCTGAATGTGTTTGTTTGTGTTTGCTTATATAATAGTAGTTTAAACTCTGTGACCTTTCTAAAATTATGAAGGAAAATATACGTCTATGAAGCTGGTTGGCTTCCATCCGTAGATATCGTCAATCATTCCTCCGACTGCTCAAAACTTTGGACACTGTAAAAATTTATCTTTAAGGGAAAACTAGATACCTGTAGAATAATGTGTAATAAATATATATTTTGTTATAAAACCTACAGGAAGCCTGGTGCCTTAATTCACGGTATAAAATTGATTTAGTTAACGTTCGCATGAATTTAAATTAAATTCTATTTTGTAACCGTATATTTGCATTTTACTTGAATGCAAATTTTATTGGGTAGCCCGTTCTGAAATGCTAAAACTATTCTAACACACGAAACTATCTTGAGCACCATATTCTATTTCTTTTCTCTGGCTTTAGATTATTTTTTCACTTTTGCCCGATTGTCTGATTAGGTTATAGTATTTATAAAAAGTTTTTATAACATCCTAACACTAAATACTCAAACTAAATTACGTGGGTAGCGTTTGTTGGATTGGGTCAAAATTGTAACGCTCGAGGTTCAATTCAAACTCACTTTAGTTGTTGGGCTGCCACTAAAAATACAATAGACGCAGATATATTTAGTAACCCGAATAGGTTACTAAATATATCTGCTTAACTATTCTTCAAAAGTCATAAAAAAATCCTGTAAGAAATCGACACGTGTTTCACCTCCCAATGAGGCATCCTCAGAATGACGATTGACCAGTCGCAAACCAGAACACGACGTGTTGCCACGTACTAGACGCAGAGACACTATCAGTAGTTTTAATTATTGTTAAATGATATGAGGCATAACTTTCCACAATTTCCTGACTAATCATTGCTGGCATAAAACCCTGAGGAGGTAAATAACAACCTTTTAAAAAATGTAATTCAAATGCTTTTAAACAAAACAGCTGGCAATAAATGGTCGACAATTAGATTAATACCTCGTTCAGTTTAATTTCCGCTTTCCAATTTATTTAATGGCTTCCACGATGCCCTTTCCTATTTATTTAAAAGCATAAAAATTACATTTCCTTATATTTATTACCTTTGTTCTCAATTAGTAACGGAATACTGAGCAACATGGAACATTATTATTCTAACAGACATTTCAACGATTATTCCTTTTTCTAACGTTTGCTATTTTTCCGTTTTAATAAGCTTTATTCAAGCAGTGTGGAATAGGAAAACATTTTTTGTAGGTTTTATTTGCGATTTTGTGCTGGTGAATTTCGGAAACAAACAATGAGATTTCTGTCCCATGATGATTTCTGAAAAATGTTCAAAATCAAGTCTCAATCTCATCCCAGTGTCAAAAATTATTTAACTACAATTTTTGACGTAGGTATTCAGACTGAGATGAGAATGCGACCTTTCTTAAAAATACGGGAACCGAACCCCTTAGACATTTGGAAATAATTCCAAACTTAGAATAAAAATTTTCCTTGTAGTGTCAGGTTCGAAAAACGCTTATTACCTACGTAAATCTATAAAGTTAGTGTCTCTCTGTAAATTTATACGCATCCTACTAATATTATAAATGCGAAAGTTTGTGTGTTTGAATGTTTGTTACTCAATCACGCAAAAACGGCTGAATGGATTTGGATGAAATTTGGCAAACAGATAGTTTATAACCTGGATTAACACATAGGATACTTTTTATTCCGATATTCCTACGGGATCGAGACTTATGCGGGTGAAACCGCGGGGCGCAGCTACTTATAAATAAAATGTACTCGGGAAGCGAATAGGAATTCTAATAAATAGGATCTGTTACATAAAATACAAATACAAACAACATTGAGGAGAATTCCAGCTAAAGATCACTAGCCGTAAAAATAAAAACAATACCCTCTCTTTGACAAGATTCCATTCAGTAACTTTTTTCCTAACATTTACAATTTTAGTACTAAGTGCTGCGAATTCGATCTGAAAATGTCGGTGCCAATTGGAATTCCGTTGCAACAGTAATGTTGGGAGCAAAACAAAGCAATGTAGTTGAGCCACAAAATAAATGGTACAGAAGGTCGGGTCTATAAAATGAGCGAAAACTAGCGAATGCACACATAGACAAGTAGAACGTATGGCGATCTCAAACTTGCACTCGCTGTACGTGAAGCATGTCTATGTGTGCGTGTGATTTCGCTCCTTGTATAGAGCTGACCTTCTGTATCCATCTACTCTGCAGTTGCACTAAACCTTTATGTAATCTGGTCAATGCTTACGTATTCCGGCAAACCATGCGTCCGGAATTAAATCCGGAGCAGAGTGGAATTTTCGATCATTGTTGAGGCAGTGTGAGTCAATTACATGGACACATTGTTGTTTAATTTGATGTGCATTAAGCAGATGATTCTATTTGATTTTGATTGTAATTATCAGAAATTGTCGGCTTTCAACAGTTGCATTATTATTTTGGAATGGATTGAGCTATCGCTATTTCTGCATAATAAGTTTATTTAATCTTTTGTTTTCACGAGAGAACAGAATTAAGTATGTCTGTCGTATTTAAATATACGTTGCGAACTTATTTCTATACTTGAATCTTGTATTACAAGTTGTTCTGCCCTAGTTTTTGCCCTGACTGTGGACTGCATATACAAGCACAGAGTTTTCTAACAATTTCTAAAGGCGGAGACTCGGCTTGTAACATTTTTTTGTAATGTATCGAGATTTTGTAACGCGTTACAGTAGTCAGTGCAGCGAGCCGAGCGGCTCGGTGCGAGCGCCGATCTTATGAGAAACGAACATGGTGCTCGAAGCGAGCGTTTGCGGCGTCTTGTGTATCATTGTTACCAAGCTCGACTCAAATAATGCATTACTGATACATTACAAACAAATGTTGCAAGTCAGTCTCTGCCTTTAGATTTCTTTTTCACAGAAATTTTCGAACTACGTCAATGCACACAACTTATGTTCGTTTCTAAAAATCATTGTACTCTAAAAGGAAATTTAATATAGATGTAATATTAATTCAAGTTTATACGTATAAGTTCGGTACCGATATAGGAACTATTATTGGGAACGGAATGCTCCAGTTAGTCCAAGATGGAGTGTAGTATATTGCTTCGATAAGTGAAATGACTATCAGCTTATATTTGATCTTTGGCATTTCGGTTTCCCTATAAATTATATTCAGAGGCCTCTAAGACAAACTATGTAGTATAAAGTGTATTTTTTTTTCTTTTCTGGTACACCAATATCTACGTATTATTACTTAGACTTGGGATATAATAAAAAGAAAAGAAAGAAAGAAGAAGATATAGACAGGAGAAAGATGATGATGTTGACTGCGATTCCGATCGAGTTTTTTTTTATAGAAGTTTTTCCCACAGAGATAAAACGTGTATCCAAACCTAATAAGTAGGTATTTGTTGATTTATGCGAATGATTTGTGTTTGTTAACCGAACACCTAAGACATGTAAGAAAGAATACACTGTACCTATGTACTTTTTTCTTGAGAAAAGTATTGAGATCTTGTTTTTTGGGTGAACCCGAGACGATTTTGTCGAATTCTTCGCTTCGGTTTCAATTTTCGGCAGAATGCATTGAATCTTACAGCTCTTCAATATATATTCAGCAGGAACTTCTGTGGGTTTCCACAAAGACTTGCAACAATGTAATATGTAAATTCGGAAAACCAAATATTGAGGTAGTAATAATATTCATATATGAAAACCAACTGCCTAGCTGCACGACATTTAAATGGTAAAAGGTAAAATAGAATTTCTACTTAGTTTTCTGTGAAAAAGTAAACTTTTTCATAGCAAAAACTTGTTTAAATTAAACAATACAATTTTAAAATTCCTGGAACAAACTGCAAATTGTATACATAATCTTGATATATGGCAGATATTATTCTAAACATTATACAGTGAACTATGTAAAAAATCCACCAATAAATTAAATGAATAAATGCATTCAGACTTTAGTGTTCACAAAGAGAAATTGACCGGGAGGGAATAAATTAAAAATGTTTTATTCTGACGTCGAAAAATGCTGTGAAGTTTAAAATTGGCAGGTGATTGTAAAATGGGCAGCGGTAACGACCTCAAAGCGAAATATTGGAATGTTTTACACGTATTGTGAGGTTCAAACGTCACTGTATAAAGATTTTATTTTTCTGTTTTATCGGTTTTAATAATAGCTATTGCAGCAACTGATTGAATTTTCTGTATCTAGTAGGTAACCGTTTTTTACCTTTTAGTAATATTTGAGTAAGGCTGTTTTAGTTATCTAAGGGTTTTTTTGTGATCCGATGCAATATCGTTTTTATTTACTAAACAATAAGGTTCACGCGCTGTGCAGCACCGCGCATCTCAGTGTACTTTCACATGTGTCAACGCTCGCACTGAAATTATACCTTTTCGTGAAGAAAATAAGTTGGATAGTTGTTAAAAAGTGCGCGCAGCGTCTCGTCCTATAAGTCGCGGTCTTATCTGACCCTAACAGAGATTTCTCGTCAAATCCCTGAAAAAAAACCCGACATACATTCGTTCAAAAATCAACTCCGTAAGTTTAGCGTCGTAAAATCTTTAGACGCGCCGTCTTGGCTTTTTTTATGTATCCCTGGCTTTGCAGATGTCCATAGACGGTGACAATTTAACATTCATGCATGAGGGAGGCAAAGTAGCCCCCCAAAGCGGGAAAATATAAAAATAAACCTGACTGCAAACTAAAAAGTTCAAAACAGATCATAACCCAGTCTTTGCTGTCGCGCAGTCGGGTAAAAAGACATACCTTTATCTCGGAGTAACCTTCTCTATTATTTATTCGTAACAAAATATTATATGGAAAGATATTGTCTTAGTATGCCCGAGGATACTGCTATGTTTTCAATAATAATGTAGTCAGGGAATACGATAACATTTCTGACATAAGGTATAATAAGGTATAATAAGGTATAATATCTTGTTACCCGTAGCTTATTAGACTAAAATAATAATATTAACTACATAAGACTAAATATGAGAACATACTTGTAAGAAAAATACCAGCTTATAATAATGATTAGTTTCTCGACTCTGTTATGTATTTTATCTCAAGAATGCTTTGGTATAAGTTTCAGTAATGTTCAATATTCAATATGAACAGAAAATAGAGATGATGATACGACAGACCGCGTTCTTATATCTTACTAACTGATATCAGTAAAAACAACGACTCGTAATTCAGCTACCCACTGTAGCAATGACCTTAAAAATCGGCTTATCTTTTGCCAGTTAGCTCCAGTTGCATCGGAGGCAGAGCCACACTGATACATTCTTAGTTTGAAATCAATCAATCTGCCTAGCATTTTCCTAACTATATTTGGGGTCGGCTTCCAGTCTAACCGGATGTAGCTGAATACCCACGCGTTTCTCTACGTCCAGCGCTCGGTGTGGCAACATGTTGTCTTGGACGTGTTTCTCTGCGTCCAGCGCTCGGTGTGGCAACACGTCTTGTTCTGGTTCGCAACAGGTCAATCGTCATCCTGAGGATGCCTCGTTGACAGGTGAAACACGTGTCGTATACTTACAGGGTTTTTTCATTACTCTTGAAATATAGTAAAGCGGAATAGGTTACTAAATGTATCTACGTCTATTGTATTTTACAAACATTTATGGTCCGACGACTTGGTTCATAACACGAGTATAATAGGCAATTCCGTGCTCTGTGAGTTAAATGAAATAATCCAGTAGTAGATAATCTTAATAAAAGCAAATTATTACATAAAGGGCTAAAGGGTTCCAAACAAACCGTGTGTAACAGCTATTACAAAATACAGTAATTTCTTTATACTGAGTTATTTCATATTAATGTTCTCAAATCACGCTTAGATTTTATGATACCTACTATGAGAATTATGAGTCTAGAATTGAATGGCCGTATCCCTTGTTCTAATAAATTGTACTTTAAAATCGTTATTGCCAGTTTTATTATAGTTATTAACATTATTTTGTAAGATTTTTCTGATAGTTAGTTTTAATGAACAAAACAATTGCAATTTTCTTTATTTTGATATTGTTTGTAAAAGAGAAAATTGGTTGCCATGTTTTAGTTTTAGCTACCTCTATTATCCTAATTAATGTAGTCTTTGAATTAATAGTTGTTTAGAATTTACAAAAGCTTTCGATTCTTACAAGCTTTATTTGATGAAAAGGTCACGAAAAGTTTTGAAGATAACAACTACCTAATGGTCTGGTTTGTATGTCTTCGGGCGTTTGTAAATCTTGTAAAGTTGTAAACTTTGAAATATCATAATAATTTGTTAAGTTGTAAATATGAAAACTTAATAAAGACAGTAACAATGTTTTTTGTCTCATAAATTGTATGATCATGTTTATCAAAGTGACAACCATAATCGCCCGTATATTCAAATCACAACTGTCATTATTTTGTCCGCATATTTAAATCACAACTGGCATTCTGTCATTCTTTGACAGTTGAATGAAATGGCTTTATAACAGCAAATTGACAAGTGTGTCAACTTGGTTAACATTTTTTTTTTACGTAACTAAAGGCAACGACAAATATTCGGGACCAATGCAGTAACATTCAGAAACAAAATCCAACCTCTGGAATTTCTCAGCGGGCATGGTTGATGGCATAACTGCCTAACCCTTCGGGGAACACAGGCGAGATGTTATAAAAAATAAAAATTCACCAAATCCATCTATCATATAGCCAAAACGCGATTAAAGAAGAATACAGGCTGTAAGGGTAAACAGTCTTGTCATTCAAACCATGGGTAGTTGACTTAAATATAAACAAAAATGACCGAAAACAACAAAAAAAAAAACGTTATTTTCATTAAAAGGTTTGGAAAAAGTTTCTATCCGACACCGTGCTCGCTAGCGAAGCAGCTGACTAACTGAGGGTGGGGTCGCGCTCGCGGCCATTCAGGTCGCGTCCCGCACCCCCCGCCAGTGTTGAGACGGAAGTTCGTTGCCCTAGCGCATAGAGCAACGAACTTGCGTCTTTTGTGGAAAAATTTCGTTTTAAAAAAAAGAAAAATAAGTTGCAATTTTCCATTGATTTTACGTTTTTTAAATGAAACCAAACCACTGGTTGCAAGGATAACGGTGTTTACCCTAACACCCTGTATAGCAGAATGGCCGAGTCGCAAACGTCACTGATTTGACTAATCGGGGCGCCATCGCCAGCGCTGCCTAGTGGCGTTCGACAGAGTTAACAACATAACGCTCAACCCGATAAGCAGAGTTGGTCGGTGGCGGTCAAGCAGTGAACACGTTTAGAAACTATTGCGCGTTCCGTATACTCGTATCGTGTACCTACAGTGTGTGAATTGCTATTGTAATTAATTTGATCTGAACTGCAAACGGTTTTCCTATTATGCATTATCAAACACTACCCATAGTACGTCCAGAGGGCCTAGACAAAGTGACAATCGCTTCGAAAGCGTTTCGTATTTCTACAACGACTTTCAACAGGATTGACATAAGCTTTTCAATAGCTTATGTCAGTCCTATACATTTTTGCCTTTTCCATCATCGCTATCGCTGATAGATACATGTCACTTTGTCTAGGGCCTCAGAGAAGTTAAAATATGGCTGATAATAACGAAAGATAGATGTACCTACCCTTTCCTCCCTATGCATAATATGTACAATCAAAAGATAACTAGAAACCTGTAACTCCCAAGAACTATTGGGTCGGGGACCTATTAAATTTGCGTTTTTTTCTCACTAATAGAGAACCTCGTCACTTCTATGATTTAAAATATTCATCAATTCCTTGGTATTATATCGAATAATGACCATCAAAGACAACTACTAATAGTAAAAAAAACCTTATTACTTATAGTTTTCTTAACATAACAAATGTCTTAAAAATGACTCCTCATTTTGTTAGTAGAAATGACCACAATTTTTTTTTTAACTTAACCTAAACTTATTTTTGTCGCTTAATCTAAGTGGCATACGTTATCTTAGTTTTTAAGCAGTAGTGCATAAAAGTTTTAAAACAGTAGTGTTCACGGTTGTTATATAAATTAAGAAAACGTTAGTATGAAAAATGCAACTTTTTTAAAATTCCCCGTACAAAACACTAATTTCATAGATACCCTAATATTAACATAACCTCTTATTCAAAAGTCAGCTTTTGTTTCCTCCTGCGTTCCTCCCATTAACATAAATATCGCGTCTCCTTTCGGCCATAACTTTGACCTAACCCTTATTACTCGCTACGTAATAGCACTCAACTATGCCTGGTTCGGACGCCATTCGAAGCATTGTTCACACCTGCAGACGTTCGGAGGAATAGTTGGTGAATTAATAAGATTATTTCCGGTGTGTATATGGAGTTATTTGTTGGTATACATATTCTTTTATGAATAGAGATGGGAATTTGAGTAGTATTTTGTTTTTTCTTGCCTTGTTTATTAGACGGTGGTTAAGGGTTGGCAAATTCGTTTTGTTGCTTAAAGATAACTAATGCATAGTAATCGCAACCAGCGTGCGTGTATGGCCAGATGTATGAACGTAAACGAAGCAAAAAAAAGTATGTAGGTAAGGATCGTAGCAGGTGGTGTTCTGCAGTATCTGCATACCTCCATGGAAAGAAAGCGTGAATTTATGTATGTATAACTAATGCTGCCTGTTGGACTAGTTGTATCGCTTTGCTATAGAGTCCGCTTTGACTTTGTATTGAAGGATTTTTTAAGAGGCCGGAGGATATTCTTGTGTGATCATTGTCATTTTATCTCACACAATTTTTTGATATAAAAGAGTTGATAAAAAAGTAATAGTGTAGTGGAAAAAATTGCCTTGTCAGATCTTAAAGAATTGAATGAACAATTGTTACAAAGTTATTAATTTGCACCTGTAAAATGGCGCTTAATTGTTAGCTCTTTTTATGGCAATACAAATTACAAGGCTTTCCGTAACCACTAAACCCTTTAATAAAGAGTTCATTAACGTAATTTTCAATAATTATTATAGTTACTGTTAAATAGCTGAGAAACCCATTGAGTTTAACATTAGCAGCTTATAACCCATAATATATAATTTAATGGGGATAATAATTAACCTATTAATGACTTGACACTATGAATAGGTTTACCTCATTGAAGGGATCAGCAGAATGTGAGGGTAAAATCACTTTGATATACACGGAGATGACTTCAAAGGGTATTTTCAGATTATTCGGTGCTTTGGCTATATTTGAGGTGACATTAATTTGATTTGTGATTAAGATCGGTTTCATTGCGTAACATGCTTACAATCCCTGTAGATTAAATTTTGACAAAATAAAACAGTTCTATGTTTCGTATTTTGGCATCATCCTTGGAATATTCGGATTACTTTTTCTTAGAAGATTTTTAAAACGAACAGTAATATAATTCCAGGGTTTCTTTTTACGAAAAGAAAAGATAATCATTTCAGCACAAATGCGGCTTTAAGTTAAAAAAAGAAAAAAAACAAGCCTTCCAGTCCACCACTAAAATGATCGATGTTTAAGATAAAATCGCTATTCATACAGTACATAACAAAAGTGTCACAGACCACATTAACCTAAACAAAAAAACTAGCTCCGCATCTATCCAGTGTGTCGTGATTTAGCTAACAAAGCGAGCCATTTCTTTTTATATTTTTTTACACTGTGACACGACATGACTTTACCGGTGTCCGACATAAATCAGCGCCCACGATTTATGTAAGCTGGCATGTGACGTAACACGGTGGGTGAACTTTGTATGGGAATATGCGAAATGTTGACAGCCCCTGGTAGGATGGGATGTTTGCGTCGAATTATGCATATGATAGTAGGATGAATAGTTTTTTTATTGCAAGAAAAACCGAGTAATGTTTGGGGTCCACACATTTATATTTTTTTCAACTCGTCGGTAGATATTAAAAGTAAAAAATAGTAGAAGCAGTCACGACCATAAATACCTTACAGTTACGCAACATTCCGCCTTTGTACCTTTTTTAGTGCGAAAAGTTTAAATAAATAAATAAGTAAATAAATAAACATTCAAAAGTGTTTTTATCGTGAAATAAAAATAGCAACTTTGAGAAAAGAAATATTTCATAATATGTGTTTCGAAAATACCATGTTCGTAACATAATATCTATCAGTACCTACTTTAGAAAAAAATCGCCTGTGAAAATATATACCTTTGATGATATATTTTTTTCTCATGACTGTACTTCTCCACTATCTCTCCTGAACAAGATTCTAAGTGAAATTCACAGTAATGATTTTTGATTGAACCTGTCACTTGTTAGCAAGACTTGCTTAGAAAAGAACTAATCGTCCTACAATTCTATGGTTTCATTATCATTTTATCGATTGTCTGGGTATTTTACCCAGATAAACACGCAATCTTCAGCCGATGGATCCTTAGATAACTTCTCATTTAAAATGTTACAAAGAAAAACATTGTTACGTTCTAAAAGTTAATCTTTCGCCTTATCAGCACTTAGCTAAGCCGTTGCGACGCGATGCCGTAAAAAGGGTTTTACAGTTTCGCTACGGAACTCCGTTTATTGGCAAAGGAGTTAGCGGACTGACGGGATTAATTGCAATAGGATAATAGTGAGAGCTTGGGTAACTGTACCTAGGTTTTCTTTTGTATTTTTGAAAGTTGTTTGTACTGTGAGAGTTTAGGTAAAACCGTTAGTAATGTTAATGTAATGATCTTTTTTTTTTGTGAGTTAAAATATTAAATAATTCTTTAAAAAAAAAATCTTGTAAAAAATAAAACGAAAATAATTATCCAAAAATCCAATTTAAAAAAAGAATCCTTTTGTAATTAACGTCTGTGATGAAATACACCATTATGTTTGCTGTGTGTTTAAGTTGTGTTCAATGCATACCTTTTTAACATGTATGATACAGAGGGACTAAATTTAGTTTTATTTTATTCGAATAAAAGTCGTTAAAACAGTATTTTTTTTACATAAACAAG
Source organism: Lithophane socia (assembly GCA_947522985.1). Taxonomy (NCBI): domain Eukaryota; kingdom Metazoa; phylum Arthropoda; class Insecta; order Lepidoptera; family Noctuidae; genus Lithophane; species Lithophane socia. Next base: position 10,187,286 of record OX383267.1, read on the forward strand.
TCAAGTAAATTAAAGGCATACCAAATTACCTCCACAATTGTATGTATATTTAATTATTGTTTGTACTGATGTTGTTGCTAGGTAAAGTAATTTTAGCAATAAAGTAATCACATTTCACGAGTAATTACTTTATGAAAGCTTTTAAATTAAATATTCCTCTTCCTCTTTTCTTCTCCTTATCACTTACTATAAATATTTAAATGTAAAAAAATCTTCCTTGTATGTTGCTTGTACATTTTTTTTTGTTTTGTATATTTTGTTTCACGAACTGTGAAACAAAATATATATAATAAAAATAAATATATATGTATATTATATAAATGTTATTCTTTCTTTCTTTGTAGTTAGCACTTATTTCTAAGTAGCCTTTACCATTTACTTAACTGGTTACAACACTGTACAACTTTAACTAGAGTTTTAAAACGTAGTTATTGCCTGTTCACTAGTTAAAGAATTTAACCTACATGCAGTAACGATGCTCGTTTTAATTTAATTAAAAATTTAACGTTTTTCTCCCGAGCGGACCTTTTGTGGTGGAATATTGTTTCTTCACAAAGCTTAGTCTGTTTGCAGTTAGGTACTTTGTTATTTGTAAATAGGTATTTCTTGGGCTTCTGACTTCTTGTTCGAAAGTTTATTCATTATAGCGGAAATATGCTTAGTGATTAATGGGTGTACCTTTGGGGAAAATAAAAGAGGACAGGAATTGGTCGGTTTTTTTTCGGTTTTATGTCAGATTTTTGGTGAACCCTGGCTCACCAAAAATCTGACATCTATAAAAATCTCATCTTGAAAACTTAGGTTGTGCTATTGTGCACCAATTGTGCTATTCTGTAGAAATAATAGCAATGATGACGCTTGGGACTGACAGCTCACTTCACCTAAGTTTCCACGGTGAGGTGTTTACAGAATAGGCCGGCCGGTTCCTTATTGTACTTACCAGGAATTTATAGATTTTTTCTACAATCAGTGCTGAAAAAAGCCATTTTGAAAATCAAAGAACATTATTGAACAGTCTAAATGAAGTCGTATTACGATTGTGATTTCCATTCGCAATTACACTTTGCGACAGAAAAGTTGAGCCACTGTAAAACAAATTACTTTCCAATTTCGACGTCAAACAGAAAAAAGTGTACCCACCTAAGCCTCTTACGTCACACGTAATAATATAAACAATTCATTCTTCTTTTCTGCCGTATTTAGGTAAAAGGGCTGGCTGATTGCGGAAAATGCCCCGCTGAATAAATAATGGCTCATAATTAGTGGCCACTCGGCGGATTCGGCCAGGCGAGAGGTCGTTTCTTCAGGTGTCGTGAAATGGAAGTAAATGGGCTTTCTTTATAGTTCTTAATAGATCATTAATGGGTTAGGTTTGATTTATGGGTAGTCGTATTTGTATCGGATAAGATTTTTAGCACATTGTGCTGTTTTTAATGGGAAGTAAGCTTTTTTCGTGTGAACATGAGTGACCTTAAGGTTAATATAAATTATAATTGGTGGATTGATATGCTATACATAATATATCGAATATAAAAAAAAGGATCCCTCTTAGATTTCCCATGTCCCACATAACTAGGTAGGTACTCAAAACATCGGTAAGCTCATCAAAACGTTTCATAATTTATTCTTATATTCTTCAAGTACAGTTTTGACACGAATTCTCGGGTCTACAGTAATAATGTGGGACAGTTGATCCATTTTCTCCATTTCAAAGTCAATCGCTCCATAAAAACCTCTAACTTACGAAACAGTGTCTCTTTAACCCAAAGATTGAATAAAACAACGTGTATTTCTAAGAGATTGAGTCCTTCGTTCAACAACGATACGGGTCGCGATAAAGAGCTTTGGATAAAAATCGTTCAGTTTACTCTACAGGAATTAGTAGCTTGATGTTACTTTTTAAGTCTAGCACACATCTGCTGAAAACTAACCGACAAAAATTCTGCGTGGTTCGTTTTCAAAGAAAATTATTATGTGGATGTAATTTCGGCCTGCATAGAGGTAAAACTGCAGGCGCAAACAACCCGAACAATCCGTCGCGTGGAAGGCGTGTTGCTAGACTATATGGCACATCATCTACACGTATGTCAAAAAGAGACGTAGTTTCGGCCCGATGTATTGCTGTTCTTAAAAGCACTGCAGGCGTAATCACGCCGAGTTTCCCTTGCGTAATTTCGGCTGGTGTGTCCGCTGCACTAAGGTCTCAAATAAATTGCCTTTTATAGAGGTCGATTTGTTACGCGCTGTGTTCGTTCTACCGTCAGCGTTCTTCAGGGACTCGACGATCCACATTGCCAACACGGTCCCCGTAATACCGACAATGCATTAAAGGTATTTTTCCTTCTTTGAAATTACCGTTCGCTGTCTTTGCCGGAAGCGTATATTGAAGAAGATGTGGACAGATTTTGTGCAATTTAAAGGAAATTGAATGTTTGAGAATTAAGGCCGTATTGTCTATATTATTTTTCGGATAGAATTCTCTTAACTTGTCGCTTACATGCATGGCCTTTTTAACCGACTTCTTAAAAAAGAAGGAGGTTCTCAATTCGTCTGTTGTTTCTTACGCAATATCTCCGCCAATTATGAATCGATTTTGGTGATTCTTCTTTTGTTTGGTAGGTCATGCGTCAGAAGTTGTCCCATATAAATGTTATTAACTTTGCTTGCGTAGTTTTTGAGTAAGCTTCATTATTACGTATTTTTCCCACTTAGTCTATGTAGACGATATCTTATGTGACTCCGTCACTGTTATTTACATAGCAGGTAGTTGTATTCTAATTTGTGTGGGGTAGGTAACACAACTAAAAAGTAAAAAAAAAAAAATGTTTGTTTAGCTTCTCCGCCTAATGCAATTTAAGTGGTTTCTTGGGCGGGTGGCTTTCAAAAAATTACTTTCATAGATATTTAATTCCTGGGTTGATTATTGTTAGCCGGTATAAGTAGGGTCCGTCTCAACGTAAAATGGACAACAAGCATGCGGCTATCATTAAACCGAGAGTCTTATAGACAAAAATCGGCCCTTAGCATTAAAAAGACACCATTTTTAAGAAATTCTTTGACATTACCAGTATAGTAGACGTTATTATACAAACGACGTGACGTATGTTCTCTGAATTCCTTGAGAGAGCTATGTGTTGTCAGTGTGCGTCCTGAATCCTTATTGTACTTGTCCTTTATTCCTATTGTGCCACCTCATGTATTATGGCTATGTGCCCTATATTTGGCCCGTCTCATATTCGGGTGACATACTCAAGCGGTTTCCTCATGTTGGTTTATTCGAATTTCAAAGTTATTCATTTGTTTGTAACATTAGAATTACTTAGTTGTGATTTTGATTCCTCGATGTCGGGGTAGGCTTTGCGAACTGTACAAAAATAGCCTTATAAATAATTATGGATCTAGGTTACGTTGTAGTGACTTGTTTTTCACAGATTATTCCCGTACAACTTAAATATTTTGTGTAGTTGTCAATGCGCTCACAACATGGCGTAATTGCAATATTTTCCGATGGCTATTCGATAACTTAGGCAAGATTATATTGTTAACTTCCATTATGTTGTGAAAATGCGAAATATTTGTCCAAAAAATACAGAATTATCACATTATCATGACAGGTACTGTTTATTACACTTTTTACATTGGCACTAAAACTTTGACAAAAAACTTGTAAAATTGAACGATTTTTCTAATAATAGTAGTATGGTGCCAAAAAGTGAAGTTGGTTTTATTAAATAGTCCCCAGGTGTAATGTTCATTAGCACAGAGAATGCCTAAGGCTAACTTACAAATGCTCACAAATAATAGAAGTTAGTTCAGCCTCTAAGCTATCTACAATCTTGAGGTTTGATCCGATACCTTTATAATGGAGATGTTTGCTTGTTACTGGTTGAATGCACCTTTTGTGGATGCCCGATGGCTGCCGGTAACTGGTTGTTTTCACTCGAATTAATACGATATTGTTGCATGTTTACTTGTTTGTTTTAGTACTGTTAGTTTAGTGGATCTAGTCAATGGTACCGATTCTGTTTTTCACAAACTAAACTAAATTTAAGTTCAGTGCATCTTTTTCGTTCTATTTCATAAAGAAAAGGACACAAATTTTAGTTTAGTCCTGTCAAAATAATCAGCGCCTGACGTAAATTGACGTAATTTTAGTAGGCAAGTTTTTTATCACGTCTAAACTTGTATGGAGTAGTGACAGATTTGACAGAACTAACATTTAGCAGAAAGAAAAAGATGCACTGAACTTAAATTTAGTTAAGTTTGTGAACAACAGAATCGGCACCAATATTTTGATTCAAATTGGTATTTTTCTTTTCTCAGTCTGCACTTTGAAAACTAGCCCAGTTTCTGAAAATCCATAGGGTGAAACCCGCACCTTAATAATGCTCAACACTGTTTCAATCGTTATCCGAAAGAGTTTGAATGAAATTGCTGATGTAATATTCTTAGGTTTGAAAAATTCGTGTGTTCATTCAGCAATGAATGTTGTTGAACTGGTCAAATGAAAGTAAATGATAAATGATTTTATTTCTGTAAGTAGGTTTGTACACACACTTTTACACGTCAATCACATTTTTAAAACTAGATGAGGTCGTCCTATCTGACTACTCTGAGAAGAAAGGCCGAAACAAACTCAGAGGTCACAGTCTCTTTTAAAGTCCAGACATAATCTTGGTCAGATAGCAGGCATTGCCACTGTAAGATTATCACGTAATTACCCCGCTGAGTAGTAAAAACCTACGCTGTCAAAATGCGATGTTAGTTCTATGGCTTAAAAACAGAAACAAGTAATTAATCATACTCGTGTGTTTCTAATTTGACAAGGTTAAAATTGAACAGCCTTTCAGGATCCGGTGGTCAGTGAGCTAAATATGACAAATGCGCTGACTTGGGCATTGTTATACAATACAATCAATCAATCTAGAATACAATGTTCCGAAGTCCCGATAGGACATTGTTGCGGGACTTTTTTTTTTTTTTGGGTTCGAAATCATCAAATGACTTCTCCCGCTCTGGGCGGAGCGGAAGGGCGTGTCAGACTCTTACTGACTAAAACCCACCCGTGTTCCTTCAGTTGCCTGTTGCCAGGGTCCCGGTATCCCTTTCGGACTATTCCGCAACCCTGGCAGGCATCGGTCCTAACGGACCCCGTCAGGTGTGCTGACATCTCTTTGAGGCGCGCGTGGAACACGACGCGCCATCGACCCGGGCCTGGTCCTTATCGGACGGCGAGCTACCCATTGCTCGCCGTCCGCAAGCTCGCGCCTATGGTGGCCGGGAATCCGCCTGGGATTCCCGACGCCCAGGGTGTCTCCAGCGGCGGCGGTTAGGGGCGTGAGGGCGCAGGCCTTGCCTCTCCCCCACGCGTTCCGCCTCCTCCTTCGCGAGCATCACTACTTCGCAGAAGGAGGTGACCGCCTCCCATGCCCTCTCGCTCCGTACCATGGCCTGGACCAGGGCCGGACGCGAGAGGTCAGTGCCGCCAATCGCCTCCACGAGGACACGGCGGTGCTCCGCCCAAGCAGGGCACATCTCCACCGTATGCTCCACCGTGTCCTCCGGACGATCCGCACAGTGGTTCCATTGTTGCGGGCCTAAACCTGGGAAAAGATAGTTTTTACTTTCAAAATACAATGCTAATTCTTTCACTGAACTTATTATAGTTACTAGGGGTTTGATAAAAGGATTAATCGAGGTCAGGATTGTATCGATTGAGGAATAAAAAAAACCTGGCCATCTTTACTTTAGTTTTTAAAGTGGCTTCATAGAATTCAAGTATTTTTACTTCAGAAAATAAAAATCATTTCAAAATGTTCTTATTTCACTGCGATTTAAATCACACATAATCTTATTACTCTTCTCGGTTTAGTTCACATTCAACCCCTAGAATCTCAACCCCTGTCCACGTTCAACCCCTAAATGGTGTCCACGTTCAACCCCCGAGGGGTTGAACGTGGACTTTTAATTTTGAATGTTTTTAATCCACGTTCAACCCTCAATGGACTGTAAAACACAAAAGTTTTACTCAACAATACATAACTAGCTGCCCGCCCCGGCTTCGCTCGGGTAGCACTAAGTACTTATCTACGGTGCACCTACCAACCTACCTACACCTACCTCGCTACCTACTCGAAGTCAAAACTACACATACATACATACACATAATATTTTTGAAAAAGTAATTGCTACGAGGTCAGGGATCGATCTTAATTAGTGATATGCCGTTACCAGTAATTTACTCCAGTCGAGTATTTTCCCAGTACCAGTAACCAGTACCAGTAACATTCTACAAAAATAGTAATTTAGGCTAACAGGGAAAAATTTTTTTTTTCTTAAATTTAATTTGCGATTATGAGTGGTCCGATAAGACTTCTACCACTTCTAGGTTAAATGCAACCAAAATTTGAATTTTATATACTGTTTTCTCAATATTCCTAGTAACTTACCGCGTAAGTTTCGAGAAACTTACTGAGTAATTTCCCATTCAGTAACTTTCTGGCTATTTTCTTATTTTTTCTATCAAGTTACTTAGTAAAGGACATGACCAGTTTCAGCCTTCGAATTCGGGAACATGTGCACTATGTGCAGGATAACAGTTTATACACTAAGATTTCAAAATAAAGATCTAATTTATCATGGATATATTTTTCCGAATACAGCCCTGGTAAAAATATCTGAAAAAACAGTATGTATATTGCTTCCGCTTTTAAAGGAATCACTGTGTTTAAAGGAATGTTATTTCTTTGACAATGCATCTGACATTAGTGGCGGGACTAAAGGCACAATATATGTAATAAGGTAGCAATCTTATTCATAAAGTCCCTAATTAATCGATTCGAGCATGAAAAATCGTTTAAAAAATATATATTTTTGAATTGATATTTTATAATATCCTTTTTAACTGTGTTTGATTAATAATAACATAGCATAACATCAAGCCTGTAATCCCTGAAAGGTTAGGTAGAGGTGTACCTATTTACCCTCATTTCGCTAGTTAAGTTTAAGTCCCGTGCGGGCGCGAGCCTATTGCCATCAACCGGGCACAAAACCGGACTCCGGCCTGCTACTGAGATATTCCAGATGAACAAATCCAATAACACTTTGCCTGACCCGGGAATCACACCCAGGACCTCATGCTCAGCTGTAGCGCTTACGACCACTAGACCAACGAGGTAGTCAAATGATTTAGATTTTATTTTTTGATTTCGAGTTAAAATCGAGTATCATTTATCGATTTCAGATCGCCTTTAACCACTTTTACTTGCGCATCCAATTTTGATTGACAGGTCAAAAGGTGATCGTTCTATAATTTTCATTTATTCGATTATCAGTAAAATAAGTTATGTATAGAATTGACCATTTTTCTAATTGGCCTTTTGCGAATTGGCCATTTTGAGAATTGGCCATTCTGCGCCTAAACCGTTTTTTTACCCAACAGCTACTAATAGGTATACCTGTAAAAGTGTGTAAAAGATAAATTGTAAAGAGAAAAAAACCCACCTGCAAAAACGCATAGCCTAAAAGAAAAAACAAGCATTATAATCTGTAGAATTTTGGTATAACAGGCGGGGGAAAAACAAAAGTTACACAATATTTCAGGTTATTGGTTTGTTCCCCGCCTGTAATACCAAAATTCTACAGATTATAATGCTTGTTTTTCTCTTATAGGTTACGCATTTTTGCAGGCAGGTTTTTTGTTTTTTAAATAATTTGTTTTATTTCAAGCTTTTTAGTTTTATTAATCTATATATATTGGAATTAACTCATTAGTAGCTTTTATTAGATACCAATATTGTATTTTTTTTTAAACATCCAACCCTCCCCCTTTTTCTGTTTGCAGATGAAATATATAAAAAAAATATAGCCTATGTCACTCCCACAATTAAGACAAACCTAACGACACCTCATAATTATGTTAAAATCAATCAAGCCGTTTAGACTAAAGAGCGTGCCAATGAAATAGACATACATACATAATAATTATATACTCTCGAAAAACATTACCCTCCTTCTGGGGCAGTCGGGTAATAAATACACTTCTGCTCTCAGTATTACTTTAATTTCATTATTAGTTACCTAGCAACAAAGGGTCGAATATGGACAAAGAAAAGATGACCAATGTATTGAAATCCAGATTCAACCCCCAGGGGTTGAACGTGGACAACGTTTAGGGGTTGAACGTGGACAGGGGTTGAGATTCTAGGGGTTGAATGTGAACTAAACCGCAAAAACATAGCAACCAATACCACACCGATTGCATTGTTTACATAAACACAAATACTCACTCATGCATCACAAAACGTAATTTGCTAGCTATTCCATAACAATAACATGAAATATTATTACGAGGCTTTCACTAGCAGACAGGTCTATTCTCCACTAGAAATGAGTTCTGTACAAAAGAATATTCACGATATTATTGCATGGATCCCATTCAGTGAGGGTTTTGTCTTCAATGTATAGTAGAAGAGGGATTGTGGTCTCAATTGTGTACCTGAATTATGAATGCGAAATGAATTCGACTTTTAGTTGCAGAATAATGCTTATGTAGGGTTGTGTTTTATTTTTGTAAGAGTACTTATCGATGTTTTATTAAAAGGGGATGTTCTGCACTCGACGAATGTTTTATTTTTATTGATTACTGTGGCGGTGACCCATCGTCCGCTTCGCTCCTCAAAAGTAACGTGTTGCAAATTCATATAGCAATGTAGCCAGAATGTCAGAGCACCAGTATTTCAATGACATTCCGTACACGACGCGACTTAAGTTACTAACCCGTAAAGGATCATTTCCACCAAACGGCTCGAATCGCATCGGATCGGAAAGGATACGAACGATTATAGAGTAAGCGGTCAAGCTGCTGTGCGCCGCTTGGTAATATAGACTTTAAATACTGTGTACACGACATAATATCGTTTAAAGATTGTAAAATCTGTTCCTATCCGATGCGATGTGAACTGCTGCTGGCCACAACCATCCTTTATAAATAGTTAATTGGATGCGTCGCCGTCGTGTATGAGCAGCCATTGAATTTCTGGGCACTCATTGGTAATTTGAGTTTGTATATAACTCGCTAATTTTAAGTAGCGTCGTGGACGATGGACCTAACATTTACATAAATAGTCAAAAGAAAAATGAAGTTGAATTTTGCATAATTATTATTTTCACTAGAAATAAACTGAACCATGTTTTAGTACAATACCAAGGGGTCCCGGAATATTAGGGAAAATCAACCTATCTTGTTACCCGTAACGGGGTTGCGGAGGCCAGATAGACAGTCGCTGCATATAAAATACACCAGTATTTTCGAAGATTCAGCTGCATCCGGTTAGACTGGAAGCCGACACCAACATTTATGTACATAGTTGTGAAAGGGCTAGGCATATTGTTTTTTTTGTTTTAGTCGAAATATTTTTTATTCAATGTTTAGACAAAAAGTCTTATCAATTTCGAGAAAACCAAACTCGAGATAAGACTACTTATTCTACCTCACGGAAACGGTCTTACGTCACAGTTTAGTGGTCTTATCGTAGCAAAGTTTAAGCACGTGTAAGCTAAGGTAAAATCGTGAGGCTTTGACGGACGGTGGAGGTAACTTTAGTTTAGAGTTAGAGATAGTTTCTCTTGTATAGACGGCAGTGTAAAAGGATTGTTTTAGGAATAAGCGATGTGTAGTGGGGTGCAAAAACTTAAACCTTCTTCTTGACTCGTGTTTAGTTTACTACCGAAATGACGAGAAATAGAGAAGTTTATGAGAAAATTATATGTTACGCCGACGCCAGATAAGTTGGGATAAGGGCAGGAGAATGATGACGGCATAATATAACATCACGTCTTGTTTCCCCCAAGGGTTAAGCAGAGGTGTACCCATAGGAGGTACACCCATATTCGGCCAGTTATGTTTAAGTCCCATGTAATGAGCAGCGAGCCTATTACCATCAACTGGGCACAAATTCCGACTACGGGCTGGTACTGAGAAATTCTTAATGGAATAACCCAATATCACATTTCCCGAGCTAGGAATCGACCCAGAACCTCATGGTCACTAGTAGTGCGACCAGTAGAACAAAGAGCCAGTCAGTGATGATGACGAGTGTGTTGTGCCATACTCATTATAACATCTTGTACTATAATAGGTACACCTCTGCTTAACCCTTTGGGAATACAGGCATGAGGTTAGGTAATAGGTAATACGGGCTGGTATCCGCAACTCCACGTCAAAGCGCGTATTTTGCGTACGGCGTGATGTTATATATGTATGTATATTAATACCTACACTGCTTGCCGCTGGTACAGACAGACCGTGATAGCCGTTAATCCATAATATATTAACTCATATTTTCATGTGCAGCGGTTTGCAAAATTATTTTTCCTAGACCATTTACGACATATAATTTTGTACAGTTTGTTAATGTAGGTTAAGTCATCATCTGCCTAGACTTTTCCCAACAATGTTGGGGTCGGCTTCCAGTCTAACCGGATGCAGCTGAATACCAATATTTTAGGTACATGGACTGCCTATCTGACCTCCACAACTTAATGTAGGTTACGTTAATGTAGGTTAAGTACTATAAATAAAAAAACTTAGCTTCCCCACTTAGTACTTTCGTTCCTCTTCCCCGCTAATGTGGTCGGTGCAGTGTATCGCATCTAAAGCATAGAATAATGTGACCACAAGATGCTCTGTTATTTTTAATCATACTGTGTCTCAAATTATTTTTATTTGAGAGGAGATACTCAGTTCAAATACACAACAGCATTGTAAACTTCAATATAATGAAATACAGTTTTTTTGCGAACAAAAGGTGGTATACATACAACATTTATAAATTATAGCAGTACCTACTCGCTTTTGTTAATCCAGGTTATAAACCATTCTGTGTGATAAATTTCCTCCAAATCCGTTCAGCTGTTTTTGCTTGTTTGAGTAGCAAACACCCAAACACATATTTATAATTATATTATTAGTAGGATTAGTAGAACAACATTAAAGATTTTCGTCATGTTCTCTTCGTAAACTGCGATAAAGATCTCTCGTTCCGCATGCGTCAGTCTTTTGACACATTAATTTATGTTTGTCCCATACAAACAGTGGAAATAAGGAAAACAAATAAAACTAATGGTGGGGTTTCATGGACCTTGTCTGTTTTATTTTTATTACCATAAAGTATAAGTTCCTAATTCTCACCAGACATTTAAATAAAAAATAAGCGTCAGGAAGTACTTAAAAAAAGAAAAGAAAGAAAGAAAATACATTTATTTAGCACAGACTTACATTATTATGCACTAAAAGTTTGCTCTTAACAGGATTTAAACGAATATGTAACGTTATCCAACAAGAGGCAAAACATTATTGCTCCTGTTCCGGTATTCATACAGGTATTTCGAGCACAAATTCCCGGGCACTTTGGTTCAGAACGTTGTACATAATAGCATCTCAAATTCCAACGAATACAATATGCACAATATAATATGCCAGCAGAATCCTGCAACCTAAGTTAAAATTAGCACTTATATGACCGCCACATATACAGAAGTGATAAATATAACGGCGCAGGATAGCCGCTACCAGAAGTGGTCATCGTATTTTAAGGTTCAATATCATCAGGATTGTACACAGGGCTACTCAACAAGCTATAAATTTCCAGTTTATGCTGATCTCGCATTATATAGAATTTCCGTACAATTCGAGCTTAAACTGGAAATGTATAGCTTGATTTGTAACCGACTCTGTCTCCAGAAGACAGCCACCATGCAACCATCGATGCGACGCTCTGCTATAGTGACAGCAATCAACCAGTGTCACTGTTATCCGACCTCTTCTGTGGTTCCTAGTAACTAAGTTTTGTTATGAACAAAACTAGGCGGCGCCACTTGCTGTGCCGTCAGATAAAACATTTTATTTCTAAATGCGGGCGAAATAAATGAGAGCTGTTTGTCTCCTAAACACGTGTCGCCTTGAATTTCGTTATTTGAAGGTGCGTCACATTAGTTGGGGAGGTGAAAAATATATAGCATTATTAACCATGAATACAAACGGTGAACGTTTCATTTTAAACCACAAGGGCTGAATTTAATCCAGTGTCAGCGGTTTTTTTGTTTCGTAACTTTTTTTTTGTGTCAATATTAACATAAGTTTATTTCCTCGTGTATTTCGGTTGGGTCTGTCAGATACAAGCTTCGTTAGCTGTACGTGTCATTAGGACGTTGCCGGGTCATATTATGAGAGATAGGTTGACAAATACAGCGCCGGAACTCATGAATTATTTTGGTCGGATCTGCGTCGTAATTACGAGATGAAATGGTGTGTGAGGGGATATTCTAGTTACTGAGGTAGAATCATAAAGGAAGCTCTCAGTGTTCAATAGCTTAATAATCTAAAAGTATTCAGATGGCTATAGGTTTGCTTACACTAGATAGGTACCTAATTGACATAGTTACTGTTATTTTCTTTAAATTTTCTGGAGTGAATTATGTCTCTATATTTGAATTGTATCTAAATCAGAAAACCTTACCGATGAATTACTATGACTTTAACAAAAATATTGAAAACTTACATACCTTATAACTTTTCGTAACTAAAGACATATAGTTACATTAATATGTTCGTGTTACTTTTCGTAAGTAATGACAAAGTTTATGATTCCAAAATGAAATTAATTCTCATTCAAAATATTCTAGACACAGAATAATGCATGTTCTCTAAAGTAACTTATGTTACGAACAAGTTTTAAGAATGAATGTCACGTAAATATGAGCGCTCGCTACGGTGTAATTGCTGCCACGGATATTGCAAGTAAATGGATATGTGCTGCACTATAACCGTTAGAAGCTCTATATTTTGGCGAAGAGCTTCCTACTCGGGTCACGTATCTAAATCATAACCTTACCGGTAAAATACCGGTAAAACAGCGGTAAATTGTTCTACTTGGTTTTATGCGGTTATAATTTAAACCTCTATTCTGGGTACCCTCAGAGTTGTACAAGAAAAATATGATTTAGGATGCTGTTAGTAGCATTTTGTCTACAAGGATTGTGTTTTTTTTTTTGCTTAGACTTTATTGGATACAATAAACACTTACTTATCCAACAGGTTATCTATCTAATTATTCTTTTATCTTTCTAGCCGAGTGTAAATAATATTCTAAGTATACTCTTCCTCGTAATGTAAACTGAGGAGTTCTTTGTCAAAAGCAAAATCTCATATTGTTTGCAGGTTGAACGTTTTATAAAAAACTAGCAGCGCCACGCGGTTTCACCCGCGTAAGTCTCAATCCCGTAGGAATATCGGGATAAAAAGTATCCTTTGTCCTATTCCGGGTCATGGTCTACCCCTGTGCCAAATTTCATCCAAATCCGTTCAGCCGTTTTGGCGTAAAAGCTTAACAAATGAACAAACTCACTTTCTCATTTACAATATACTAGCTTGCGCCAGTGGCTTCGCCCGCGTGGTATGTCGATAAAAAGTAGCCTATGTCCTTCCCAGGGATACCATCTATCTCCTTGCTAAATTTTATCGAAATCCGTTCAGTTGTTTAGGCGTGAAAAGGTTATATACAGAAGACAGACAGAGTTACTTTCGAATTTATAATATTACTATGGATTAAAGTTAGGATAGTAGGTAAGTAGGTACTTACCTAAATGTTAAATCGATTTACAAGGTGTTTACTCACACAATATTACACCTGTAACATCCTAACCCAACAAACAACCAAGTTGTTGTAGTAACACATTAAACAACAATATCAACACATTATTACTAAGTTGTTGCAACTAGTGCAAGGATAACTTTAGTTGTTCAGGTGTGTCGAATGTTTGATTTTATCCTCTTCAACAATGTGTTTCATTGTAGAACGGTAGCACCTGGATTGCTATAAGTTTTATTGTAGAAACCTTATATCGTTCGTTTGTTGATTTATATTATGTTTTAAAAGAAAGTTATGTGTAGCAAAATAATCAAAGGTCGTTATTAATTAATATTTTTCTAAACAAATTCTGTCAAACTGCCATATTTATCTCTGAGTTTGTATTGGCCTTTCTTCTCAGAGTAGTCAGTGAACACGTCGTGTTCCGCTTCGCGACTGGTCAATCGTCATCCTAGAATGCCTCGTTGAGAAGTGAAACACGTGTAGACTTCTTACAGGGTTTTTTATGACTCTTTTGGAATAGTTAAGAGCAAAGGAATAAAATCATTTATCATTTATTCTGCAAATAAAAGTTGTCTGACTATTGAAAACCCCACCTACCGTACTTCTGAAATAAAAGTCAAGTATTTTTTTTTACCTTCAAGGCAAGATATTAATAGCTTCAGGCGTAATGACTTGGTAGTTTTTGTGAACCTTTTGCCTTCTATTTCAAGTAAAGTAATAATCGAGCTTCAATTTCTGGTTAAAATAACAACGATATCTTTCGAAGTACCTAAAAGATATTGAATAAATTCGCTTCTGTTTTTTATCAGCTTCAAAACCCCAAAGGCATAGCTATCTTAAAACTGTACCTACCTACAATAACTATCAACGAAAACCAACATTAAGAAAAAATCCTTTGACAATTTTAAGAAAAAAAAAACTGTTCGGATTTTAAATAAGAACTTTTTGCTGGCCTTGTGAAACAAAGGAGGTTAAATTCCGTCGTTTCTCACATTCGAAATTTGAAATTGAGACTGTGCCTAATGTATATGGCAATGGATGTGGCAATTGAATGTGCCAAAGCTTTGATTGTACTGCGATGCGTTATTCATGACAGGAAGTGAATCCAAGATAGAATTAGGATGTCGGTTCGGATTTTATTTTATGAAGTCACCTGGTTTTATTTCAAAAGGGACATCGTTTGAAATAAGTTTTAAAAAGGTTCAAACGGAGGTTTTATAAATTACCAAAATGACATAATATGATGCAATATAAATATTATAACGATGACGTAACAAGCCATTGTCTAAGTACCAGTCATCATCATCAAATCAGCCGATAGACGTCCACTGCTGGACAAAGGCCTCCCTCAAGCACCGCCACTTCGACCGGTTCTATGCTTCTCGCATCCAGCACATTTCTATTCCTGCGGGCTTCACCAGGTCATCGGTTCACCTTGTGGGGGCCTTCCAAAACTACGTCTTCCTGTACACGATCGCCACTCCAGAAACTTTCGCCCCCATCGGCCGTCTGTTCTACGAGCAATGTGCCCTGCCCAGTGCCACTTTAGTTTGGTAATACTTCGGGCTATGTCGGTTACCTTGGTTCCAATAGCACCAGTAGGTACATCTAAAACGGAACCAAACGTATCCTATAAAAGATAGTAGGTGCAAACACCGGATTATGTTCTCAGTTCCGAACATTAAATGCAAAAGTTACGGCGAACGGATATTCAAACTAATATATATATCGGAATCTCGTACACCGTTCTACTATCTCATAAAACTTGAGTGCTTTTCTGAAATATAAAGCCAGCAGTCCACAGAATGGCTTTCATCACGAATGCAAACAATTTATGCATTTGCACTGCAATAGCACGATGTCGGTACGATAGCGCGAACGCGACCCGATATTGAGTTATTACGATTTGCATAGCAATGAAACTGATTGGTAGTTTAGATTGAGATAAGAAATCGCTAAGATTACGATAAGTGATAAGCTGTCTTTTTCAATATACACGTGTACTCTTCATTTGTAGATAAATCGTATCAGCTTATTTGCACAGACAAAAGAATTGACAATTATAGGCAACTAACTGCGCCCTACGGTTTCACCCGCATGACCCTGTAGGAATATCGGGATAAAAAGTATCCTATGTCCTTCTCCGGATCCGTTCAGCCGTTTTAGCGTGAAAGCATAACAAACAAACAAACTCACTTTCGCATTTATAATACTAACTGCTACCGCGGTTTCACCCGCATAAGCCTCGATCCCTTGGGAATATCGGGATAAAAAGTATCCTAGGTCCTATTCCAGGTCATGGTCTAACCATGTGCCAGTTCCAATCCGTTCAGTTGTTTTAGCGTGGAAGCGTAACAAACAAACAAACTCACTTTCGCATTTATAATATTAGTTAGGATAATCATTATTATGGTAGGGCTTGTTCCAAGTCCACCTGGCTAGTTACCACCATCTTATCTAACTCTGTCACCATAACAACAATGTTAATAGCGTTGATTATGTTACGGCAGTTAGAGCTAATATAGCCCGTTCCTCCGTGGTTGAGGATTCCGGGCGACACTCGTTACCACCTTAGGCCTGATCATCACTTACCATTAAGTGAGATGCAGAATAAGAGCACTTCCCAGTTAAAAAAATAAAAAAAACATTTAAACTCACAGATAAACTCTCTCTCATTGTAGACAAAAGTTTAAAAAAATAACAACCTGAAGTTCATCGAAATAAACTTCAAACATTTAATTCTTGAGGCCGATTACCTTAAATAAACTTCTTCTAAATTAAAACCCCGCACCTTTGATAAGCCCCGCGCAAAATTTGATCAGAAAAAGATGCGAAAAAGTTTCGCCCTAAATATCTTAATCTTGTAAACATTTTGACGGATCCGAAGTCCTGCTCATCATTCCAAGGCTTTTTTCTTTAGTGCTCATAAAGATTTATTGCCTACCTATAAAACTTTCGGTCTGACTGAGCTATCGACGTTTAGTTAAGGCCTTGGACCTAAGTATAGGAAATTCGGATATATCCGAGTCGAAGAGGCGTTCCGAGGGATTTTAACTTCACTAACAGATATATTACGATAAACGACACGTGTCGGATGTTTGTGTATCGTTTTTTTTTGGGCAGAGGAAATTTCATCAGCCTAGTATGTGATGTGGGTTCTATATTTGCGTCAGGTTCTGAAAAAATTACGTATAAAAATGGAGTGCAAATTGTGAGTTAAGTTCGTCATTATCTATAGTTTGGAAAAAAACCTCAATTTACATTTAGCGGAGTCTTCTAACACAAGCTTTTCCTTGCTTAAAATGAGACTCCAAACCATATAATGTGAACTAAATATGTTAATTGGAATAAAATTTTTTAATATTTATTTTATACTATGGTTAGATTACACACTGTATCAGTGCGTACTATTAATTTTCTAGCATTCATTCTTCAAAACATAGACTTCAACTTTTTTTACTTCTGATGGTTTACATGGAGTCTTAAAAATAAACCAACTTCGACTGTTCAATTTGATTCCTTTTACAAAAAAATATCGTAAATCTCTGACTACATCAATCTAAAGCTAACAACTTAAATCATGTAGTATTACGATTTAAAAGTCTGATTACATCTGTGTTAGAGCAACTTTTTCATTTAAACTTAACACACAGTAAAGTTAACGACACAATAAACCAAGTTTTAGTTGCGAACAGATTTTATTGTGAGAAGTAAGTGAGTTTACTTGAGTGACAGTTAAGTTAGTATAAGTTAGAGTTGCGACCTTTTAGTAAGAAAGATGTTTTATGTGGTTTTTGAGAAGTAAATCTTGTAGAAGTCGTTTGATGACAATTTATGTGGGTTTAGCAGTCTTATATTAGCAGAAAAGTGATACTAACAAACTAAAAAATATTTGGTTGGCGCCAAAAAGAGGACAGACTTAATATGTAAGCCTTTTCTTTTTCAACTCATAAAAATTCTTTAATTCAGGGCTTTTTGTCATATTCAAAATATAATAATACTGAAATAGAAATACATAACTGTACTTGTGCTTAAGTACTTTACAAAATACTACGTGTGCTCTTAAAAAGCCAGCACACAATCTAGTTTTGTGCGCAAAAAACCGGCTTAAACTGGTATAAACCCGCTGGGGTTGATGAGATTCTCATTTTGCTCAGCACTTGAATTACAGCAAAGAGCTCTCTCCCTATGATATTAACTTTGTGAGCAGGAGTTGGAAACGGAATGATTTTAATCGCGCTAACGTCGGAGAATACAAAATATCTTTTATTACTTCCAAGGGGTCAATTCTCGAGTTGTATTTCTGGAGTTGTGTAGTAACGTTACACCAACGTTGCAGCAACGTAGTACACATTTGACGTTGCTTTTGTCACTGTTATTATACTCAGGAGACGGAGCTATAAAGTTTTAATTCCTTAGCAAACAAAATGCTGTGCTGAGAGTGAGAATGCTCCTGTTTTGGGACAGTGTATATAAGAAAATGGTGGTAATTTATTACCTGCCGCATTTGAAGAGAGGTAAATTATCTTCGCGTTCTTTACAGCGTGTGCAGAACTTGGCGAATGTCGAGCGTGCTAAAATGTGAGCTGGACTGCTATATTTTATTCACAATAAACAGAAATCTTCTGAACTAAAAGTTTGAAGGATTTCATTCCTACTTTAGTTTTAAGCTTCTTTGTACTGCAAGAAATGCTGATAAATCATAGAATATTTTAATAGTTGACCCCTTCACACCCTTGGAAATCACACAAATGAAGTATTTATGTGATTCTACGGTCATACGAGATAAAACACAACTATATTTCTTCGTAAATATCTCAAAAAACATACGTAAGGGTTTGATAAAATGTTGAGGACCCCGTTACCGGTCGCAAGATAGCGGTTTTTGGACCTCGGCTTTGGTCGAACCGATTTAAAAGGTCAAATAGGGTACAGACGGCCGATAGAGAACCTTTGCCATCTAATATTTAAGAGAAATACTTTGAAAGTTGACCAACAAATACTTCTGTGAATGTAGAACATTCTTGAAAAGTGCGAAAGAAGTTTTATTTTGTACTTGTGAAAAATAGGGGAGAGTCTCGCGTGATCTTATATTTTATATGTGGGTTAGAAGTGCATCCTGTTTGAAGTAGCGGGGATGCTTTTAATGTTTGTAAGTAGTGCTGTTTGCACTTCACCTACATGTTTATTGTTTAGGATATAGTGTTAACTTATTGGTTCTTTGTTTCAGCATTTTATTTTTGTTGATAATATAAATTAATAATAATGAATTAAATTATTTATTGGCATAAGAAATGTGTACAAATAAAGTAAATCCCAGACTCCTGCGCTAGGTAAAAACACCTGTGTTACAAGAGCCAAAAAACTTATAATTGTTATTTTTAATTTTTTGGTTGATAATTTTTTGTCGAAGTAGAGATTTAAACATCTCGTCTTCATTTGTTTGACGGCCGAAAAATTTAAGAAAAAATCTTCTTTATAATGTTTAACTTTTCGTTCTGTAGTCTCTATTTACCATCATCAGCATTACTGTGAACATGTTTCTACAGTGGAGCGAGCAAGTACAGACATTTTTGAGATAATTTTGAACAGTAACAGCCAGTTTTTTACCCGACTACAGCGAAGAAAAAAGGAGGGTTATGATTTTGACCGGTATGTATGTATGTATGTATGTTCATCTGTTCCCTCCTATCTTCCAAACCACTTATCATAATTTGACAAATGAGGTATCGTTAGAAGCGTCGTGATTGTCCGCTGGTTATAGGCTATGTGAAGTCACATTAAATTAAAAATAGCGCCCTCTAGAGGACATAAACTGAGGAACTTAAAAAAAAATATGGTTTAATCGTAGCATGTTGGGTATCAAATGAAAGGGATTAATAAGCACATTTCAAATATATATATATTATAAACCCAAAAAAAAGAATTTAAAAAAAAATCAAGTAATAAAAACTAAAACCCAACTACGACTTAAAAGGTATAAACAAGATACCACAGACAGACAAATTAAAAATCCGGAGTCACACGTAATCTGTTTGATTTATGCTAACACGTGTGACTCCGGATTTTTAATTCGTCTGTCTGTGGTATCTTGTTTATACCTTTTAAGTCGTAGTTGGGTTTTAGTTTTTATTACTTGATTTTTTTTCATCAAAAGTAACAGCCAAAGTAACGTCAAAAAGTCAGAGAAACGGTTAAATTTGACTCTTTTTATAAATAAACTGGCCGTTAGTCTAAAACATTAACTGTAAAATTGCCAGCAGCAAAACAGTGATACGTTTGAGTACAGGAAACTTACCAACATTAATTATACGGCACTAATATATCGTCACCTCCCATCGCAAATCGCACTTATATATTACACGGGAAGGTGTAATCGTTCGGACATAAATACACTTTAATTATTCAACCCCGTGTAATGGCATATTACACTGCAGTGCAATCATCGTTAGCACAATTTAATTGATGATGTCTGAACGACCTTACTGCATAGGTTTAGAGGCTATATTCGATTGCTCTCTTGGGAGGTTCAAAGACAAACCTAATCTTGCAGCGTGTTTAACCTTTGTTGTGTAGGAAATAGAGTCTGGTTTAGAATGGTTTAACGCTTGTTTAAGTTTGTGAGGAGTTGGTACAGTTCTGTATGGTAATAACAATGTTAACGTGTAAATGCATTTAATTTTGATTGCGTGTAAATAATTGTTCTTCAGATTATGGTTCTCGGAATTATTTCATTTGTTTTCTTTTTTTAAATGTTTATGAAGTGTGTGAAGTAAAAAACTTTCTTTTGTTTTAACCGTTGAATGGAAATACCAAAACCATATTTTTAGTTTTATTGCATGACGTCATAAAGTGTCCAGTATTTGCCTCAGAAAAGAGGACAAAATAATCGAATATTATTATGCATAATAAAATAAACTATTATTCAGTAGCTACTAGAGTTTCTATAAAAATAATATATAAGCAGACGGGAAAGAACGAGATAGTCACTAATTAGATAGATATCGGTTTCAAAACAATCTATACTAATATTATAAAGCTGAAGAGTTTGTTTGTTTGTTTGTTTGAACGCGCTAATCTCAGGAACTTCTGGTTGGAATTGAAAAAATATTTTTGTGTTGGATAGTCCATTTATCGAGGAAGGCTATAGGCTATATAACATCACGCTACGACCAATAGGAGAGGAGCATACATGTTGAGAGCTTCCGTTGCGTGCACTGCGTAAACGGTATATGTTACGTAAATATCATGTATGATGGAATTGTTCCTCTTTAAAAGTTCTAAAAAAAAGTCTGCGACAGCATATGTCTATCTTTTAAGATTGACTTACTTGGTAATCAAATTTGTTAGAAATTAATGCATTATTTGCGAAGGAGTTTTATCAACATTATATTGATTCTTATTCAAATAAATATTTTTAACATCAAGGCTATTTATGTAGCAGTAAAATACTTTTTAATTCATTCGAATCGGACATTTAATTTCGAAGTTATCACGAGTTTAAAAATGTAATACGCAAACCGTTCGAAGCCGGCGCCGCGTCGCCGCGACTTTCCCTACTCTAGAGAGGAGAGGATGGGCACACGGGTAGACCATGACCTGGAATAGGATATAGGACACGTTTTGTCCCTATATTCCTACGGGATCGAGACCGACGCGAGTGAAACCGCGGGGCACAGCTAGTTACAAATAAAAACAAACCTCATTTACTAAGAATATTATTTCCTTGTTAACGTAACTAATACCTCGACATATCCTGTGGTATGAATATTGATTCCTGAGTAAAACAGGTAGGTAAACTAATACGTATTATATTTCCGAGACTTCATGAATACATAATACATTGAGAAGGGACCTGCTAATACCACGAATTGATGAGAACTTTCAATAGAAAGGTCTTGATTTCAAAGCTCAAACATAAATTATGAATATTCTAGTTCAATGGATTTGTTTTGAAGCAAATTAGTGGTCGTTGACCTCAATAATAAATTCTGCCCAGTACCTTTACGCACCCAATCACAAATTGCTTAGCATGATCCTCTGTTATGCCGAAAATACTGCAGCATTAATTTTGAAATAAATATGTGTTAAAGTTGAGGATTAATGCTAGGTCTTATGTGAAGCGAAAACACGATTACAAAAATAAATCTCGATAAAAAAAAAATCCAAAGTTACCTCTGCACAGAATTATAAACCGCTGGTATTCAAAAAATACTTCAAATTAGATCATGAAACTTTGCATGATAACTGAACTAACTTTAAAGCAGGTCTTATGTGTGTACTTTTTTTTTACCTTTATTAAGCAATTAGCTAAACTTTTCGACGCTTTAGAGCCGCTAGCGCCCCACTCTGTCTCGTTCTCACTCAGGTCGCGAGTGGTATGGTGCGAGCGGAATAAAATCTGAGGTAGGGTGCGCCCTTAAACTAATTGTTTCTCTGTTTTTGCAAAACTGTTCTTTTTTTCTTGGTCTGTTAACTTGAGAGCGCTGGTAACAAAATACGTCGTTTTGATACACTCTGTAAGAACGTTAGTTACTTAGAAAATAATATTATGACTTTTAGTTTCATTTGTGCAGCATAAACAAAATTTCTTTCATTTTTCTTTTAGTTTTGAGACAAAATAATTTTGTGAGTTTAAGAATCCAGCAGCGGACTTAGTGGGCTAATGTAACTGGCTATCCTTACGAAACATCGCTTTAAAAAGGAGGCCAAATAATCCTTCGTCTTCAAATGAAAACCAGCCCAATTTCTTATAGGATTTACGTACAAGACGCGTACATTAACAACCCATGCATTATTAAACAGGAGAAGAGTCAAAGATCAGTGATTGATCGACCTTTGTGTGCGAAATTGACTTTTGTGGTGTTAGCTATGTTTGAAAGTCATCAGTATTATTGCTCGTGATAAATCTAGGTTTAATGATGACCTGATGGGTACAGTGGCTGAGTTTTATTCAGGGCTGTGCCAAGGCAGTACGTTTGTCATTGGAGAAGTCATTGGATGATTTGCCAACCTCAAAAAAAAAAAGGCTGTACGTTTGTTCCTCGAACTTTTATGTAGGTATTTATAATTCGGGCGAGTTTTACGCTTTTTTTTTCTGCATGTCGGATTTTTGGCTATATGCACACAATTCACCGCAGCAGCTATTGATTATTTTGGACCCATGCATCTAACATCCGGCTCGAAGGACCATTATTTGTTATGGGTGCTGATCAAACGTATTTTATTGATACTCCTGGTTCGTCCTATGGTATTGAAGTAAAACACGTTTGATCAGCAGCCATAATAAATAATATAAGCGAAAGCCTTGTGCGTCTTGTCCTGTAACATACATGACTGTCATATCTAACTACTACTGATACACTAAAAAACCGTACATTTTTGCATTTATTCTAATTAAAAGAAAATAACAAGACATTCTACAAAAGAAAACAAAATATCTTTAACAAAAATGAACCACTTTTATAATATTAATATACCAGTAGAAATATACCAACTCAAACCGTATTTCAACATTTTCAAAGCGCTATTTAACAGCACCGTGACTAGCTGAAATATTACAGAATATTTCCTTACTAACAACGGAAAAGTTTTCAAATAAAAGCAAGCCACTACTGACTTACATCGCAGTCGGGCAGATATTGGAAATGCTTCGCGAAACTGTATGACTCTCGCCTTTTTCAAAAGTTTGTGAGAATCCTTACTTTGATTTTAGTCTTTTGAATAGTATTTGGAGAGAGCTCGTGGCTAAGTAACAACAGCCGCTCGGGTCGATCCATCAGGTTAAGCTACGCTTGCCGGGGTTGGTCCGTGGATGGATGACCATTTTCACATATCGAGACTCCTCCGTGCCTCGGAAAGCACGTTAAGCCGTTGTTAGTCCCGGCTGTCATTTGTGGATCTTTGACAGTCGTTACGAGTCGTCAGAAGCACGAAAGTCTGACAACCAGTTTAACCAAGGGGTATCGTATTACCCAGTTACTGGGTTGTGAAGGTCAGATAGGCAGTCGCACCATGTAAAATACTGGTATTCAGCTGCATCCGGTTAGACTGGAAGCCGACCCCAACGAAGTTGGGAAAAGACTAGGCAGATTGATTGATTGATTGAATAGTATTTGGAGAGATTTTGTGTAACGATTCTTGGTGTGGCTTGTATACAGAACATTAAATGCTGAGTCTGTTAGGGCCCTAATGCAGTAAAAGGCACAAAAAATAAAATGGATCACTGTCTCCACGCTTGTACAGACATGAGCATAAATACATTTATGTATAACTATGGACAGCTAAGCCATATTATCTGATTTCATGATTCATCCATTAATATTTTTATCTGTGGTCAAGATGACAGCAAATAATTATTATAATTCGTGGAAGGCATAGACAAATGGCAGCACAAAAATGTGACTGAGCCGATGTCAACTATTCTGCTAGCATCAAGTTTGGTTTCCAGGGCATACAATTTATTCATATTTGTTGTTTGAAGGAAATACTAAATTATCTCCTCCTTTTTTTGAAGTCTGTTTAAAAGTTACTCACTCTTTATCAGTTGTGTTATGATCTTCTGGTTGCAATAGACAGAATTTCATATTTGGAAGAAATTTCTTGAAACAATAATTATAGTAAAGGCTCTTACCTACATACTGGCGCACCTTGTCGCGACGCCGCCGGCCGCATTGTTCGCCATGAAGTTTTCTCAGATTTTTTTTTGTTAAAAGTCGCGTCGCACGACTAGTCGCGCCAGTATATAAGATCCGTAATTGGTCATATTTCCTGCCATATAGAATACCATAATTATTATATCTTGTTCTAATGTTAATTTTCTTGTAAATTGTACTTACAAATTACACCTAATAACTGTACATGTAAGATATTCTCTACAACTATAACCACAGAAGGCACTACACAGGCTTACTGCTAATTAGCTCCGTATGAGATTCCAGGAACCGTTCTATGTTTTATGAGCTTAATTATCCCCACAACATATGTTAATTGAACATGAAGTTAGTTGTAACAGGAAATTAAACGGACTGTAGTATACGCGTCTCATTATCTGGAAGTGGTAAGGGAATTCTTTGATCATTTAAGACTAGGACCGCCTTTACATGGAACTTAAACATAGTTCACCTCGGTTATAGGCCCCGTCACGTAAAAAGAACGCTGGCCGTTTACCTGCGCACTGACCGATTTATCGATTCCAGCCTACTCCAAAGTACTAAGTAGCTAGTAAAGTACCTATTATGATTCTATAATAAAACAATTACACTTATACAGGATAATTTTTAATTCACTGTTAACTATCAGGGCGTGACAGTACTCATAATTATGAGCAATTTTTACTAGGAGACCAATTCTGAAATATCGAAAACAAATATCTGTTTCATATAAAAATACAATATTTACCCGATGAAAATGTATGAAACAGATGATATGTTATTTTGCTATTTCGTAGTTGGTCCCATAGTGAAAATTGTTTGTAATCATGAGTACTTTTACATCCTAAAACGTTAACAGTGAATTAAAAAACACCGTGTATTATAAAACAATAGCCGTAGTAGTTTATGACGCGACGGTATCCGTGCGCAGACACATCCCCTGCACTGTAACAGTAGCTCAGCGTTCATTTTACGTGACGACAACTATACCTCGGTTTTTGAGTTCACCTCGGCGCAACCCTTAGGGCAAACAAGCCGCGATGTTATGTTATTTAAGACATAGACGTATGAAGAGGCCTTTCAGTTTTGTTATTATTATTTGTGAAAACATATTTTTTTATGTTATAAATAGCTAACAAACAGTAAATTTCATGCTGTTCAGTTTTAAAAAAAATGGTTCGGATGGTGGTCATTAGTTCCAAGTATGTATGTTGGGTTTAGGCACTGTCTGTAGGAGAGATGTAGGCTTTTTCATAAAATGTCGTTGGTAAAGTATCTTATTATGTGTACAACAAAGTATTTTATTGTACTTCAATTAAACCAAATAATAAATAGGTACTTGTGCTAGTAATCGTTTCACTGCAAAAGTGCAACGGCAGGGGCTCGAACTCACGACCAGTCGCTCGCACGATTTGCTATAACTGTAGCAATATAAACGAATCTAAAATCCTACTAAAACCTTAAAGTAAAAAAGCTTCAAATGACGCGAATATAGTGCTTATGTATGTTCCTTACTGACATAATATCACAACAAGGATATTGACCCAATTTCAGAGGGTAGATTGTAACAACTTACTTGGAAAGATAAGCAGCTTAGATGTTTTTTTTCTTTAGGAATAATGTTGTAGGCCGGTATAAACGTCAGGGTAAAGTAGATATTTCATTTGTATTCCCGTTGTGGTTTTGGCCAAAGAGGATTGCACTTATGCTACGGCGTAGCTGACGAGATGAAGTCACGGCTACGCCGTAGCCGCTTCGTAGCAAATCTGCTACGCTTCGAACATTTTTTCCTATGCTCGGTTTGTTTAGTGTAAGATCATTTTATAGTTTCGATCAAGTGATCATTAGAAATTAGAAAATGATTGAAACGTATACATTTTTACTCGTTACGAGTATACAGGAAGATTTTTTAGTCACCGTCCAAATTTTCTCTAGGCATTATGTATCATTCACTAACTCCATTTTTGAAAAAAAATCGATACGTAAAATTTTCATATTAAATCATTTTCTCGATGGTGCAGCGCGCAACACGCTTGCCCCCCGCCCCGCTACACCTGCGCAAAACATCTATCGTTATCCCCAGTCGGCCCCACGCACCCTTTCGCGGCGCAAGCGCTTACTTCCGTGTTCCCGCGCATCCCGCCGGCGCCCCGCGCTATCGTGAATTTGCATAAAATGTATTCCCACCGCGAGTATTACGAAATGGTGCGATCTTATACTAAAAGAAAAAACACGTATTCAATGGTTTTCGCCAAAGATTAATATATCAAAATTTGGACGGTGACTAAAAAATCTTCCCGTATGTATAAACGAGTAAAAATTTATACCTTCTGAAAAACTTCAGCTTTCGGAAATCTCAATTTTCACAAATTAAGGAAAAGCTATAATTTCATAGATGTGTTATGAATAATATTCACAAATTGAGATTGTTATGAATTACAAAACTGGAGAAAACGGTTCTGAAAATGATGGTATGTTTCGTTTTATTACGTTTCACGTTAAACTGACTTTTTATTTAAGCCAGATTAAAGACTGGCTTAACCTAATGCAGGAACGATTTGCTAAGTAAATTACTTTAGTACTTTGAGTAAACTTTGCTGATTTCAAGCTAGAATAGTTTAACTTTTTATTAAAATAAGTCAATTTGTCTTAGAACCGAAAATCAAATAGAGGGTGAGTTTTTGTTCTATGAAGGATAATTTAATTTAAACTACTGAGTTTAAAAAAACGGTTGAGTGAGCTGAAAAATTAAAGCCAAAAAACTAAACTTACTATGATTTAATTTTAGTTTTAAAAAGCAAAACGAATCTTGTTTTGCCCAGTAAAGATAAAGGTCGATATTGCTATTCATTATTTAAAACATTTTCATCATAGAAGGTACACATCATATTGAACACCCTACACAATATAATGCAGGGTTGATCTACTAACAATGTGGACTGTAGGTACTCAATAACACAAGTTGCTAGTCACTTCCGCAGCAGAGAGGTTAGGTCACGACAGGTTATTAAAGATTGTGACAAGAACATTAGCAGGGTCACGCAATTCCCAAGAAAAACATATTTATTTTACGTCGCAATAAAAATAGAAAAGTGAAAATACAATGATTTAATTATAATTTAGAAGCTCGAAGCAATGCTGTGCGGGGCTTGGTAATATAGACTTTAAATATTGTGTACACGATTTAATATCGTTTAAAGATTGTAAAATCCGTTCCGATCCGATACGATGTGAGCCGTTTGGTGAAAATCATCTTTAAGAGCGTCCTTTCAAACAAACATAGCTCAAACCTAATTAAAATGTCAATCAAGATTACCACAAACAAAAACCAAAAACTCAATTTCTTAGAAATAAGTTACCTTAGCAACAACTTTTCTTTCGTTTTGTACGCACATAAAGGCTGCTAAACAAATAATGAGATTCTCATGTTTCAATCTTGAAGTGAAGAGGTCGGTAACCGTATACTTAGACGAGTCAACCTCTTTCCGAGATCCATGGAGAGTCAAACTTTGTATTTTTTTCTGAAGAAAGCAAGTCTATTTCTTATTTTTTATTGCCAGGCTGGTAAACTTACCTTTTTTTTTTTTTTTGAGCGTGGGAAATCATCCAATGACTTCTCCCGCTCTGGGTGGAGCGGAAGGGCGTGTCAGACTTTTACTGACTAAAACCCACCCGTGTTCCTTCAGTTGCCTGTTGCCAAGGTCCCGGTATCCCTTTCGGACTAACCCGCAACCCTGGCAGGCATCGGTCCTAGCGGACCCCGCCAAACTTACCTGTAAATAAATAGTAACTTTATTTAAAAGATACAGACAAATTGTGATATAACTCGAAATAGATATCAGAGGGCCAGTTCTCGTAATTTTTAAGCACGTTGCATTCGCATTTCATTCACAATCTGTCAAAAATACAATCAATTTACCAACATTGTTGTCCATTTTGACAGATTGCGACTTGAATCTGACCGTTTTTTAAGTACGAGAAATTGGCCTTAAGATGTCACAAAGCATTGTTCATATGTTTTTCAATAAAACAAACGTCGCGCCTATTTTCATTCACCAAAGGTTAGGCAGAGGTTGTACACACACGAGACCCATATTTCACCCTAAGGTGAAAACTTCAACACCGTGAAAACTTAGGTGAAGTGAGCCTGAAGTGAGCTGTCAATAGTGTTAATCCCTAGTAACAGGTAAAATGACAGCTAATTTCACCTAAGTTTTATAGACAGAGGCAGATCTAGTAGTTCAGTGGCAAAAACCCTCAGTTTTCAGGTAAGCTTTTTATACAAAACTCAAGTACAAAAGATGATTAATAATACTCTTTAGCAAAATCTTCTGTCATGGCAAGTCAGCTTAGTAAAATGAATTACTTTACCATTTCGAGATGAGATTTCTAGAAATATTTTTACTGTTTTGTTATTACTTTTGTGAGATGGTTAGATTTATAAGGAAATAGTATTTTAAGGTAGTTTGTCCCTTAGAAGTTTTTGGATTAGTGACTAGCAAAAGTAGACTTCCTTGTGTCAAAGTTTGTCCGAGAAATTACTACCAGTTTACACAATGATATTACATTAACAGATATGTTATACACTCACAAAACAACCGAAAAAAGTGTTCCGCGCAGGAGCGGCACACATACCCACGTTTCATTCATTATACATTTCACTACAAGTAAAAACGTTACATTTGGAATGTTTTCGAGTCTTCACGATTGCGCGCTTATAACATATCCGTTAATATAATATCATTGAGCTAACATATTTATGCTGCCTTAGACCATAAGATTTCCCAAGTTTGTCTGTGTCCTAGGTAGGGTCTAGGTGTTGCCAAACTCATGCAGGTTACCAATTTGAATCAAATATACCGGGAGTTAGGTTAACCTGAGTATTTTTTTATTTAAGACCAGTAACGGTAATCGTTTCCTTAACCTTCAGTATCTCTCTGCAAAGGCTTATTTTATGCGATGTGTAATATGTACTAGAGGAGCTCGTGGCTAAGTAATAACAGCCGCTCGGGTCGATCCATCAGGTTAAGCTACGCTTGCCGGGGTTGGTCCGTGGATGGGTGACCATTTTCACATATCGAGATTCCTCCGTGCCTCGGAGAGCACGTTAAGCCGTTGGTCCCGGCTTTCATTTGTGGATCTTTGACAGTCGTTACGAGTCGTCAGAAGCACGAAAGTCTGACAACCAGTCTAACCAAGGGGTATCGTATTACCCAGTTACTGGGTTGTGGAGGTCAGATAGGCAGTCGCTCCATGTAAAATACTGGTATTCAGCTGCATCCGGTTAGACTGGAAGCCGACCCCAACATAGTTGGGAAAAGGCTAGGCAGATTGATGTGTAATATGTACAAAAAGAATGATGATAACTCGAAAACAAATGCCTACAAGACATTTTTTACAGATTCTCAGAATTTAAATCAGCATTAACCTAATCGATGGGCGTGTCCCAAAGCGAAGAACAATAAAGTATTGACTTAAACAATTTACGATGCCTGAAGCAACGGCGCTGTGTTGCTAGCATTTTGTTTAGCTACTAGAAAGTTGCCAGGATTAAAATTAAGCAGCTCATTTATTCTCGCTTGCCTCTAACAGCTTGCGAGGAAAGGTGTGTCACTTTGCTTTTAATATAATTAAAATGTTGTCTTGGATAGGCAAACGAGGGAAGCCATTTGGCTACAACGTAGAAGCAACATGGTTTAATTTAAATGTAGCTGTATATTGGATCCAGTTGATAGATAGAATTTGGACGCCAGAGGGCCTAGACAAGTGACAATCGCTTCGAAAGCGTTTCGAATTTCGACAACGACTTTCAACAGGATTGACATAAGCTTTTCGATAGCTTATGTCAGTCCTATACATTATTGCCTTTTCCATAATCGTTATCACTGATAGAATGTCACTTCATCTAGGGTTTTTGCACCCTAATTGCGTAATGCAAGATCGGTCAGAATAGGAATCGGTTTAAAACAAATGTCTAATTGATTCATAAGTTCGAAAAAAAATCGGCTCAACAACGTAACTTAGGAACTTGTGAAGCAATGGATTAGACATTTGTTTCGAACCGATTCCAATTCTGATTGATCGTAATACACTTAGGCAATTAGTGTGCAGATGGGTATCACCAGGCGTCCAATCAGTTGCGCCACCAACCATACATTTTTTTGGCACTGCGACCATGGTTGCGCCACCATGGTGTCCTAGTGACGTACTCGTATAAGCCTTAGTTGATAAATTGATTTTATTATTATTTATTTATTAAAACTTTATGCACAAAAAATACTGTACTATACTATACTGGTACTGTTCTGTATTTCTGTACTGTACTGTTGTATTAATATATAATTAATGGCATAATTATGCGGGTACACGATTGATAATAATAATATAATTAATTGTAAGATTATGCATGTACACCATATGCCAGTGGGATTAATGGCAGCTTTGTAAACATAAGTCACTAATCACGAATAATAATTACGTTTGAGCAAATTAAAATGATTGATAATGTTATGATAGCAATCGTATCTTGTCTACAAATGTTTAAAAACAATGTTGTTTCTATTAAACGTCTGTTATCTAAACGCTAATAGGCTTTATAACAATAAAACCTCTATTTCTGTCTCGTTCAGTGTCCTTGAATGCGTTAAAACCTCTCGGCTGTGGTGGTAGAGATAGGCCGTCGTTCCAAGTAAAATACTTGTAGTCAACTGTATCCGGTTAGGCTGGAAGCTGACCCCAATATTATATGTAGTTGGAAAAAGGCTAGGCAGATGATGATCACGAGGAAAAATTTCATTAAATCCATTGAGGAAGGTTTGCATATTTCTAAAATGGTATCTTGCTACATCTTTATCTTATAGCTGGTCCCAAACTGTATGGCGATCCGACTTTTATGGATAAACCGGATTTTCCGTAAAATATTTCAGTTATTTCTCATCAAAGGCTATCCGTACGTCAAACAGATCAGCTTAGGAATGTTTGGACTGTTAAGGAGACACGATTATATCGTAAAATAAACCTTTAGGAAGTAAAACTTCGCTATATTTTATTCGGAGTAGGTTATATGCACGGCGCCGCCGAAGCTGGCCCAGAAAAAGATAGTGAGACGACCTGGATGCGTACGGAGTGTAGGTAGCGCGGCAAAAGAGTTCCTGGAAGGATTTGAAAAGGACTGTAGGGACTAAAAAAGGTTAGGTTTCTATCGAATAAAATTTTCATTAATGACTAGCTGATGCCCGCAGCTTCGCCAGCCAAATCACATACTAAAACCTTCCTCGAGAACCACTCTATCCATTGGTGAAAACAGCATGAAAATCGGTGAAGTAGTTTTTGAGTTTATCGCGAACAGGACGAGGCGGAATTTGTTTTATAATATGTAAGGAATGATTTATCTAGAGACAATATACATTTAAACCTTCAAGTCGCACAACCTTCGGACACGTTTGAGCATTATACGACTAAAGTACTAGTTTCAAACAGTGTCGGAAATGAGGCCCTTCTTTTTCAAGCAATTTTTACGAAAAGGAAAGTTGACACCGAGTCTGACATCAATTATGAACATCGCCGACTAAAAAGACGGGGAAAATGTGACGTGCGAAACATTTAACTAAAATATTGTTGCCAAGGAAAACTCTTGAACCATAATCCGAAGAATGTAAATAAAAAAAAATTGTTAAGATAAAAACTATAATTCGTCGACACGTGTACACGCAACAAACTCTAGGAAAAAAATCTTATATTAGTTCGGTTCTTTCTAGAATACAAGATATCTAACGTTACCATAATGATAACAAAAGCCTCAGGCGATATACGTAATAACATGGAGAAATATACGGAAAAAGAAAACATTTATAATATGAGAACAATTTTGGGGACCCTCATAAATAGTCGCGGAAATATTAGATATTATGTTTTTTCAGCACACAATTTAGCTTTATTAAAAAAAATAAACTAAGTCCCACTTGCACTAAAAATCACTAAATGCTGATTATCGCTGATTACAATCATATTTCTACTTCTGCCAATCGTTTGAAGATGACAGAGACAGAATGATGATTTAAATACATTTAGCGCTAAATGTGACTTACGCATTTAGTGACTTAGATGGTGAGATGATGATACAATACTCTAGATCAAATTATCACGCTTCAAAATTTTCATACCCAGGCGATAAAAAATACACACAGCTTTCTCTTAATCGAATTATGTGCCAAATGTGGAGCTTCAAACCTCCGGGTTGAAATACCGAAGTGCCATAAAAATCGACGGTACTAACTTTTTATGGCAATAGTGAGGGCAGATATCCAATAATTTGCCACTAACTGAGTAGGATTCTGAAAAAAGGTATTAGGATTTTGTGGATCGTATTATTTTAGGTCTTTCAGTTCATCGGATTTTTTTGAGATGTTTTATTATTGAACGGGTTATAATGTATGCCATTTTCTTGTAGGAATAAAATCGAGATCGGTGCAGGATCTCGATTTTATTTTGAATCTTCTCTGGGTGGTATTAAGGTCTCATTTAGCTATTGCAATTGGCACGTATTCTGTGTTAACGCAACTACTCGTACCATTATTATTCTGCATAGACCTTGCGGTTGTTTTAATCTTTGTCACATTCGTGAGGTCGGTGGTGCTTTAAATCATTTTTGTTGAAACTGGCCAGTTTCACATTTGTATGTAGTACCAGTAGCGTACTATAAATTGCCGACATAAAATTCTGCGAGTTTCACATTGTGTGAATATTAAAATTGATCATTTATTAAACACCAATTCCATATCATAATTTTATGAAAACGCTTTAAATTAAAACTATCCATAATGCAGCTACATCCGAACATTATCTGGTTCATTTCGATGATACGTACCATGAATATTCATATTTATACCAGCTAAATTGACTGCAACTTCTCCCAAAAACGCCGCAATTCCGTAGTTTTTCAGTGTTGACTGTAATATTTCACATTTTCTGCGAGAGAAGCCATTTTAAAAGCATTCCACGCCTTTTGATACATGGATAGTTTTACCGTGCATCTTTTCCGAGTTTGTGACATTTATATAAATATATTTTTGTTTACTGTTTTTCTTTGAATTTATTTCATCTTTGTGTATTTAAACAAAAGGGTTAGTTCCCTTAAGATATACTTGTAGCGTTTGTTTCTTGAATAATGTATATAATTTAATTATTTTTGTGACATTGTTAGTATACATTTGTACAGTTTGCATGAAGTTTGTAATGTATTCTGAGTTATAGTTTGCATACATAATGCAGTTTGGAACTCTTCTTAAGCACCCAGAATTCAGTTAAGGTTACGTGTTTTTCTTTGCCGTTATAAATGTACACGTGCATGTGTCTACTACACGGCAATGTAAGTAAATTTTGGTTCTACGTTTCCATGCGAGAGTTACGACAATGCACGTGCACGTAGCTCACGAGATTATAAACGCACGAGTGACATCGTCCGGTCTAACCTAACCTTTAGTGGAACTGATTCAGTTTGTTACTGCAGCGGCTACAACGGCAATTCTCGTCAAAGAGTTCAGTGATGTGTACCTAACCTTATCAATCAAGCTCAGGCCCCAAATAGTCGCCTTCGTCTATAGGAAACTTCAAACTTTGTTTCAAGCTTCGGGCGCGGGCCAAAATAGACCGATATTCCTTTATGTATTCTGTATCCAGTAACCTATTGCGTAACAAACTCCTATTGACAATGGCTTTTATATTGACTGTTTGACATTGTGGTATCGTGAATATGGATTTTAAAACGCAACGCTTAGTGGATTTATTGTTGAATTGTTAAATGAAACAAAACAAAAACATAACTGGGGTCTAAAATGGCCACATTAGCAATTCCTCTAAAAGCAATTCATTTCCTGAATTCCCAGCTATCATTAGCAATTCCTCTAATTTGACACAAAAGCAATTCATAATTGGTGGACTATTTTACGAATCTCCATAGAAAACTGTCAAACAGGTGAATTATTTTGTAATAAGACTAGCACGCAGATCATATTATTATGAATTGTCAGTTTGTGACATTTTACGATGATTTATAATAATTTCCTATTAAGATTTTGCCAAAGTGGCCGTTTTAAGCCCCCTGGTAAAATGTAGGTTCACATACCTCTGCCTAACCCTTTGGGGAAAATAGGCGTTATGTTATGTTAAAAAAATGATTGTCATTAGGAGTAACTCCCTCTCAAAGAGAGGAGGCCTGTGTCCCAGCAGTGGGAACATTATAGGCCGATTTTTTTTTTTTTTTTTTTTAATGCCTTAAAAACAACCATTACAGGTCGTAGCCTAATGCGATAGCCAAGGAATGTATACATAATTAAAATTAAGATCATAGTTTATAACATAACATAAATAATAGTACTTTTGCGAATTCACCCCAGTGACATGTAAATATATCAATTTTGACCTGAATGTCATTGATGGTGCGAATTGCTTGAGTAAGAGGAGTTTTGGCCAGCAAGTTGGTCCTGGCTGGTGGTACGACCAGCAGTGGCGGCGATTATGCATTAGGAGTAATGAAATTTAGCAGCTGTGTGTCTTGCAGTGACAGCCACAATACATGGGGCAAGAATTTGGTGAAAATTTAGGTCCTTTGTGGCGAAAGTACGAACATTGCCCGATATAATTAAATAAATTCCGTCGTTCTAGTATTTCGGCAAACTGACACTGAAACTGCCGACTCGATTAGTAGGCTCAATTTTCACAGGCTTAAATTCATTTGAAAGGACGAGTACAGTTCCGCTCGAAAGTAGATGCTTGATGACAATAAGGACGTCACATTTTACGCTTTATTATGCTCTTTAATGTTTTGCTTTGGACATATACATATTTTAACTATATTTTTCTTTGTCGTGTCGTTGGCACGACAGTGTTTTTTTTTGTTGGTCCAAAACTTCGTTACCTCCAAAGCATCGCCGGCGGCAGAAGCGACGTCGCTATGACTGCATTTCGGCTTCAACTATGCTGAATGGTCAGTATTTAGCACAAAATCATTATTGTATTGGTTTTTCCTGAGATTATTCATTTAAGGTTTGAAATTCATGAATAATGTTGAAAGGCCTACATTGTCCTCCCATGCCTACCAACGCTGTAATTTGAAAGTATTGTAAAAGCCAATTATTTTTAAAAGAGTAACCATGGAGTTTCTTGTCGGCTCTTCTCCATAGGAAACGAGCAATTGGAACCGTGCACCTAGCTTCTGACGTTTCATAAGTGCCCATGTAGGTTTATGTGAAATAAAATATTTTGATTTTGATTGATTTTGAAATATACCGTCTTGCCAAAACAAACAAATAAACGTCTTAAACAAATAAACGCATCACCATAATTCGTGATGCGTTTATTTGTTTAACACTATTGCGATCGAGTGTACCTACGTCTAAAAATATATCTTTACGCCAACGTCGCAGTTACATAAACTTAGTGCATAAAGGTGATAGTGCAGCCGAATTTATATTTTGCTCACAATTTAGAGCTCGGAATACCGCTCTGCCAATGATACGAAAAGATATTAATATCTAAATTGGAAGCATTTTAGTCAAATATTTTAGATATTCAGCCTGGTTTTCAAATATTGTATGAAGTGGAGTTACCGTTATTAGTTTTAACAGGATTATGCTTTTAGTGTGCATTCGAAAACGGATGTTATTTTATTTGAATGGGTCACTAGTTGCATTTGGGATAGCTAACCATGTATAATAATAATACCAGCGTATTTTGGTCCCACTGCAGGGCAAAAGCCTCCACTCATAATGAGAATGCACGAGCATTGATATCGATAAGCGTAATAACGCTTGCTCAAAATGGGTTGGCGATTTCAAACTTATACTTACTGTAAGTGCTGGTTTCCTCACTATGTTTCCCTTTACCGATGTCAGAAATGTCCAAAATAAACTTCAGGAAGAACATGTATGATGGTAGAATTATTAATATAATATACAGGCTGTAAGGGTAAACACTCTTGTCATTCAAACCATGGGTAGTTGACTTAAATATAAAAATAAATGACCGAACACAACAAAAAAAAAACATTATTTTCATTAAAAGATTTTAAAAAGTTTCTATCCGACACCGTGCTCTCTAGCGAAACAGCTGACTGACTGAGGGAGAGGTCGCGCTCGCGGTCAGTCAGGTCACATCCCGCACCCCCCGCCCCTGTTGAGACGCAAGTTCATTGCCCTAGCGCATAGGGCAACGAACTTGCGTCTCTTGTGGTAAAATGTTGATTTAAAAAAAAGAAAAAAAAAGTTGTAATTTTCCATTGATTTTACGTTCTATAAATGAAACCAAACCACTGGTTGCAAGGATAACGGTGTTCACCCTAGCACCCTGTATAGGTATGAATTATTAATAAGGAGTAGAAGAAACACAAATGATTATTATAGATGTTTAATTAACTCTGGTATGTGGTTTAATACAAGGCTATAAGTTGTTCTACTGGACCAAAATCTCTTCACAAACAGATAAGGAATGAGCGTTGACTATTTCTCTAGCACAATACATATTGGCAATTTCAGAGAGTTCTAAGGATTCATTACGGAAAGTCAATTTAAAAAAAAGCATTTATTTTAAAGGTTCATTTATTTGAAATGGAACGAAACTGAATATCTTCAGCAAAATTTAAATGTATAATTTCTGAAGATACGTTCCGAGTGAAGGCGGGAAGTATTCAGTTACGGCTTTTAATTGTTTAGATTGCAGTTAGTTAGATGAAACCCTGAATTTTCATATATTTTCAATTTATAATTTATCTCAATCATAATTTTATAGTCTACTACTAGCTGCGCCCCGTCGAAATATCGGGATAAAAAGTATCCTATGTCCTTTGTACCCAAGTCCTAGTGTACATGTGCCATATTGAATCCAAATCCGAGCGTAACAAACAAACAAATAAACATCATTTAGCTGCTACCAGCCACCCTGCACAGATCACCTTTCTACCTATCGTGGGAGCACCCTACCCTGTCTTACCCGATGGTTGGTCTTCATTTAAGAACACAACTATGATAATAGGGGTATCATATTACCCAGTTGTTGGGTTGTGGAGGTCAGATAGGCAGTCACTCCATGTAAAATACTGGTATTCAGCTGCATCCGGTTAGACTGGAAGCCGACCCCAACATAGTTGGGAAAAGGCTAGGCAGATGATGAACTATGATAAGTACAGTCAAATAATAAATATGTTAAAGTTCTCCGACTACGTCATCGACAACATTTTTAATGAAAATTAGTTCGAAACGGTGACATGTTGCCGCTCTGTGGCAAAGAAATTTGTTTGACAATTGCTTAACATATCGCTCCTTGACCACACTGTACCGATTTTTCCTGTTCTATACATAAGTCAGTGCTTCGGTTATGCTAATATTGGGTCCCCATCTATGAAATTGGCGTTTATTTTACAAATAGAGAATCTCGTCAGTTCTATGATTTAAAATATTCATCAATTACTTTGTATTATACCGAATAATGACCATCATAGACAACTACCAATAGTAAAAAAAACCTTATTACTATTATTATGTTTAGAAAACTATAAAGTTTTCTAAACATAAAAAATACCTTAAAAATGACTCCTGATTTAGTTAGCAGAATTAACTACAATTTTTTTTTAACTTAGCCAAAACATATTTTAGTCGCTTAATCTAAGTGGCATAAGTTATCTTAATTTTTAAACATTAGTGCATAAAACTTTTAAAACATTAGTGTTCATGGTTGTTATATAAATTAAGAAAATGTTAGTATGAAAAATTCTTTAAAATTCCCCATACAAAACGCTGATTTCATAGCTAACCTAACCTAACCTAATATTTCATGATAAAAATACTAGACTGCAATGATTTCATTCCCAAAACAAAATGTATGAGAAGTTATGTGCTTCATGGATGGTAACGTTAGTCTGTGCTCATATGGCACATAAATATTCATTTTGTAGGCCAAATGTGTGATATGAATCGTATTTTAGTATCTGTATGATTTATGACATGAATGTATTACTTAGGTATCTGATTTTATTTTGGTTAAACTAAAAACTGTTCGCTAAAAGTTCTCTTCAAACGTCAGAATGCTGCAGTGCCTGATCATTGTTTGTTTTTTTTTTATAATTACATAACCTCGCATTTATGAGTGCTATCAACCGGGCACAAATACAGCCTCCGGACTGCTACTGAGAAATTCCAGATGGAAAAATCCAAGAACACTGCCCGACCCGGGAATCGAACCCGGGACCTCATGCTCAGTACTTGCGACCACTAGACCAACGAGGCAGTTTTTATAATTATTTTAATTATAATTTCAAAACATTGCCAAATAGCCGGGATTTCAACATTATTCTATTTAAAGGTGGCACCCTATCAATATTCAATCAGAATATCTATAGAAATACTAAATTCAAATAATATTCTAAATTCAAATAATATTCTTAACCACAAACTGACCAACCTAAAACAAAAGTCATTCGTTGTTTCTGCTTCTCTACTTCGTACTTGTAAAATGTCCTCGCGATGTCCTTCTGATTCAGACAAACTTTGTCTTTGAGACAAGACAATGGCAAAGTCAAATGTCTTCACTTTAAAACTGGGGTAACAGTATCATAAAGTTTGCGTTTCGAAATATATTTAGTTGTTACCACAAAATGTTGGATCTGTGTATGGAATTTAAACTTCTTAGCTTAAGCAGACGAGAGATACTTTACAAAAACACGTATTGTGCTAGGGTTGTAACGAGTCTTAAGATAAGTAAATAAATAAAGCAGTCTCGTGAGTTCTTCGCATTATTAGCTAGCCTGGAATGAAGATTTTTTTATTTTTTTATATTTTCTATTTTGTTAAGTATTCACCTGGTACTTGCTGAAAGACCTACACTGTCCTCCCATACCTAATACTCGTAACACTGGAATTCGAAAATATCGTAACAGCCAATTATTTTTAAAAGAGTAACCGTGGAGTTTCTCGCCGGCTCTTCTCCATAGGAATCGACCAATTGGAACCGTGCACCTAGCTTCTGACGTTTCATAAGTGCCTATGTAGGTTTATGTGAAATAAAATATTTTGATTTTGAGGCATTTAAGAATTTCCAAGGCATATGGGCCTTGGAATATATAAAATTACTTGAACATGTCCAATCGTAAGACTCGATTTAAAATTGAAGAATGTCATACTACTTAAACTCTTCTAAAATCTAATTAAATACCTATAAAGATTCTAGATTTAGCATGATTTAAATAGAGGCCTAAAATGTATAACTACCTTACATAACATAACATAATCAGCCTATAATGTTCCCACTGCTGGGACACAGGCCTCCTCTCTATGAGAGGGAGTGGGCCGTAATCCACCACGCGGGCCCAGTGCGGGTTGGTAGATGTCACATGTCTTCGAATTTTTGGTTTTAAGACATGCCGGTTTCCTCACGATGTTTTCCTTCACCGTTTTGAGAGCAGTGGTGATGAAATTATTTACACAAAGTAAAGCGCCTGTTGGGGTTCGAACCTACGACCTACAACTCGTAAGTCGCGGCCGTTACCACTGGGCCACCACTGCTGCTGTAACTACCTTACGACAGTAAAATAGTGAGCACCACCATTAAAATCACCGAGCAAGCGAAGGCATTATTTAATGACAAAAAAAGGAGATTCAATAAATTGGACAAATGAAAAAGGCTTAAACCCGCGAAAAGTTGTTTTCGCTTTTCGCTAAAGTGTTTTTCTAATTGCTTTTATCGCTCCGCAATCTTTACGGCTTCCCGCTGAATTCATTTTAATTAAGACGAAAGAATTTTATTACGCTTTTTTTAGGAAGACACTTGATTTTAATTTTTATGTTTCGAAAGTATTAAGTAAATAAATAAAGCTATTATAATACACATACTAACATATTTAAAC
The DNA here is from genome assembly GCA_947522985.1 of Lithophane socia. Taxonomy (NCBI): domain Eukaryota; kingdom Metazoa; phylum Arthropoda; class Insecta; order Lepidoptera; family Noctuidae; genus Lithophane; species Lithophane socia. Next base: position 10,227,482 of record OX383267.1, read on the forward strand.
TCGCGCCTTCTTCCCATGGGGGTAGGTTCTGCCTACCCCTACCCCTTTTGTAAAGTATCTCTCGTCTGCTTAAGTTAAGAAGTTTAAATTCCATACACAGATCCAACATTTTGTGGTAACAACTAAATATATTTCGAAACGCAAACTTTATGATACTGTTGTCCCAGTTTTAAAGTGAAGACATTGACTTTGCCATTGTCTTGTCTCAAAGACAAAGTTTGTATGAATCAGAAGGACATTGCGAGGACATTTTACAAGTACGAAGTAGAGAAGCGGAAACAACGAATGACTTTTGTTTTAGGTTGGTCAGTTTGTGGTTTAGAATATTATTTGAATTAAGTATTTCTATAGATATTCTGATTGAATATTGATAGGGTGCCACCTTTAAGTAGAATATGTTGAAATCCCGGCTATTTGGCAATGTTTTGAAATTATAATTAAAATAATTATAAAACTGCCTCGTTGGTCTGGTGGTCAACATATTTAAACTCGCGCCTTCTTCCCATGGGGGTAGGTTCTGCCTACCCCCATGGGAAGAAGGCGCGAGTTTAATTACAGAACGCCACCTGCTACGATCCTTACATACTCCTTTTTCCTCGTTTACGTTCATATATCTGGTCATACACGCACGGGCGTTCGGTTGCGAGTACTACGCACCGGACCTGTTTAATAATGGATAATAATACAGGGTGTAATGACATCGACGCGAAAACATAGTAAAAGAGCGTAGAAAATCATTCTTCAAAAAAAAAGGTGCTACTTATCTACATTTTGACCGTGTAAGTATTGCACTGTTGTATGAAACAGCTGTTATAGAAATAACTTACGAAAATTTCAATCCCTCCAAAATTGAATTTTCAGGGGTTTTTAGAATCATGTGCTGAATTCATTCATTCGTTGGCGCGTCGATGTCCCTTACACCCTGTATACCGGCCTTCACTCCAGAGCAAGCCTCTACTCATACTAAGAACACGCTTGCTTACTGGGACTTGACGATTTCAGATCATTATATAAGTTCTGGTTTTTCACAGATTTTTTCTATACCGAAGTTAGTTATATCCAAGACTAGCTGCGTCCGGCGGTTTCACCCGCGTCATTCTTGATCCCGTGGGAATATTAGGATAAAAAGTATCTTATGTCTATCCCAGGTTATAGTCTACCCATCATCTAAACCCGTTCAGCAGTTATAGCGTGAAAGCGTAACAAACAAATTAACTCATTTTCGCATTTTTAATATTATAGTTAGGATTATCTTACAAAGTATTTATATGAATTTGGAGTAGTTGCTAAGTTTGATTGAAAACCTTGTGGTTGAGCAAAAATTCCGTTGTCTTCTCTGGTGCATCACGTTAGATATAGCTACTACAAACGCACACTCCATATCTTTTCTTACACAGAAGTTTCTGGAACTAATGGCATGTCTCTTTTCTCGTTGCACTAATAGTTTACTTTCTGAAAGAAAGATGGCGTTAGTTATCGCTGTTCGCGGGGCATTACTCGCGCTCACATTAGGAACTATACGTGATTTTTATAACTAAATATTAGAAGTTTAACGTTAAATTCAAAAAGGTTAACTTTGGTCTTCAAACTAAAAAAACCTACTAATGTTTAAAAACATTCTTTATTATAAACTTTAGCGCATACTAGGTAGCTATCAATATTATTTTTCCAAATAAGTCATCATCTGCTTAGCCTTTTCCCAACTATGTTGGGGTCGGCTTCCAGTCTAACCAGATGCAGCTGAATACCAGTATTTCACATGGAGCGACTGCCTATCTGACCTCCACAACCCAGTAACTGGGTAATACGATACTCCTTGGTAAGACTGGTTGTCAGACTTTCGGGCTTATGACGACCCGTAACGACTGTCAAAGATCCACAAATGACAGCCGGGACCAACGGCTTCACGTGATTTCCGAGGCACGGAGGAGTTTCGGTATGTAACCTATCCACGGACCAACCCCGGCAAGCGTAGCTTAACCTGATGGATCGACCCGTGAGGCTGTTGTTACGTAGCCACGAGCTCCTCTTAATTTTTCCAAATAAGTCATGGAGTATAATTAATGTAATGTATACTCAAAGCATACTCAGCTTATAATGTTCCCACTGCTGGGACATAAGCCTCCTCTATTCAAGAGGAAGTGGGCTGTAATCTGCCACGCAAGTCCAGTGCGGGTTGGTAGATGTCACATGTCTTCGAATTTTCGGTTCTAGGACATGCCGGTTTCTTCACGCTGTTTTCCTGCCTGCCTCTGTTTGAACCCAACAAAATATAATCGTTTGAATGTCATGTCATGTCATGCTCATAAGTCAGTAGCTTCAGCTTTTTAAAGATTTATTGAATTACTTTATAACTGTCTGGCGGTTTTGAGTATTTTGTATAATTATGGACTAGCAAATGTCTTGCAGACCTGGTAGCGTCATGTGACGGGTCGTTGAGCTCCCTTGTGATGGTTGAGCTACACGATGCCTGATGCATGCATGCCGTCTGGAATGGCCTGCATTTATTTATTTATTTATTTAACAACAATTGCTTGCTGCACTAACAGTAAAAACCAAAGCGTGCAGCAAGCCAACAACATAACATTTAACTAAAAAACTTCATGCAAACATTTAACATACACTTATGGCTACACATAAATATGTCAACGTCCGGCTCCTGAGCAATCAGAGCGTTCAGCAAATTGATCGCCTGGGTTGTGGGAGCATATCGAGCAGTATGGGTACGCACTGGTGGGGCCGCGAACAAACCCCGCGAGGCACAGGCGCGCGAACGCCGCAGCCGGTCCGGAGCAAACAATGAACAGCGAGCAAGAGTAGTCGCGTCATCGATCTTATTATTGAGCAATAAGTAATAGTGCATCAAAAGCGCACACTTGCGTCTCAGTTCCAACGTGTTGATGCCCACCATTCCCGCAACAAACAGAGATGGATACAAATAGGGATAGTACCCATACATTTTTTTATATAGGTAGCGAGCAAATTTTCGCTGGACCCTTTCTATCATGAGCTTATATTTTTGCTCATGTGGATTCCATACCAGCGCATTGTATTCAAGTTTGCTGCGTACTAACGAATAATAAAGAGTCAGTATGGCATTCCTGTCTTTAAACCTACTTGCCTGCCTCATAACAAAACCGACTGCATTGTTAGACTCATATAAAATTATAATAATGTTTGAACTTCAAAAGAGATCATGACCTCTGAGTTTGTTTCGACATTTCTCCTCAGGCCAGACGGCAGAACAGCCAGCCGGCGCCATCTAGTTTGAAAACATTGGCGTATAAAAGTGTCATAAAAGATCTACTTACAAAAATAAACATTTCATTTAATTTCATAAACATTTCATTTCATTACAAACTCATGCATACACACGTAAATCATTGAACCTATGGGCTCATACTACAAAAGTCCAGCCTACATTTTAATCCTAGCTTCTGTGTCATGTTACTAGAGCTAAGCTAAAAGGCCTATCACGTCATCCTATCCTGACAAAGATAGGCTAATCCATCCACGCTATTTGCTTCCCAGTTCATATCAATCCGGTGTTACATAAAACCTTGTTTGCAAAACAATGTAAACGCTTTTTACGTGTTTTTGTGAGCTCTGTTTACGGAAACTGTAATCGCAGATTTTAAATTAACGCTGAATAAACAAAACACAGCATTCTTTTTAATCTCATTGATAGAATACGCTCTAGAGAGCGAGTTGATTGGTTCAGAAATAAAATTTAAAAAAGATTTTCAAATATTTTATTGATTGGATGGTTAGGATATTGAAATTAAGTGAAATCAACGTGGGTTAATAATTTATTATAAAACGTTTAACACAGGTTTTCAAATTATTATAATTGTAGTTCTTAAAGCAAATACTTCTCAAAAATATAACCGATTTTTTTTATTTAGTAATAATAGGGAATATGCATGTATTTTTTTAATCTTTTTATTCGATAGTTTACATCGTCAACTATAGTTAAAAAAAAATCGACGGCAGAAAAGCAATTTAAAGTTGTTAAAAAAATGTTTAAAAATCCGGGCTATTTAAACGCCCTCCATTTGGCGCGCTTGATGTGGTGACGTCACCGTCTGTGAAAACAGACAAGCAACTGTCAAGTCAACGTCAAACACTCCTTTTTCTATGAGCGTTTGACATTGACTTGACAATTGTTGATTGACTTGACATTGACATTTTGATTGTTATCCCGGATTGTGACGTCACATCCGCTCTTAGCCTTTTCAAGTATTTGAATTACCCACAGTTATTTGGGACTTTTTAAAAATTAATTTCTCGCTCTAAAAGAAATTTTATTCAAAAATATTGATGGAGGCATAATTCTGAAGTAACATGGTTTATAAAAAAAAAATTTTGACGCATATTTGAATCACATGCATATTCCCTATTAATCAACTCCAGAGACGAATAAATACAAAAAATACTTCCTGAATAATGTATCCGACTGAATGGTTGGAAATGGTTGAATGCTGTAACTAATAAAATGTTTTTGTTTTTTTTTTTAATTAAACTCTTTGACGCGTATTACGTTTTGCTGAGAAACGTACGCCAACCAAGTAATCACTAAACTAGGAGCATAACCAGCTCAAAACTGGCACAAATCCGCCACAAAACTGGCTTTCATTTAGGACTCAGGTCACGTATACCAAGCTCATTGTCCCAGCCAGTCCTGTGCCATCCCCATGCATATTAATGGCCACAAGGCCAAATAAAAATATGGCCTACGTGCGAATTGTGCTCGTTACTATGGACTTATTGGTTAAATTGCTGAAATGTGGGTGTTTTTTGATTATGTATGGCCGTTTTTACCATACATTGGATTAAGCGTTCATAAGTTGTTAATAATTATTATTACTGTTCCTCAACGAATGCCTCATTGGTCTAGTGGTTGCAAGCGCTACTGCTGAGCTTGAGGTCCTGGGTTCGATTTCCAGGTCGGTTAAAGTGTTACTGGGTTTTTCTAATACTGAGAAATTCCTAATAGAAAAACTATTAGGAATTTGTAGCCCGGAGTCTGTGTGGCCCAGTTGGTGGCAATAGGCTCGCCCCCTATTACATGGGACTGAAATATAACTGGTAAAATGTGGGTGTACTATAGGTAACTATACCTGTGTCTAACCCTTCGGGGAATACAAGTATGATGCTATGTCATGTTTTTTTTACCGATGTTTTTAGTTTTTAAATTCAAACGAAAACTGTACAACCTATATTAATAACTTGTGATAAAACAAAAAACAACCGACAACCTTATCTTATTAAACATAATTATGTTTTACTACAATGTTTTGCCTGTGGCACAAAATAAATGAGATTCAATGAAAAAGTCGTAATTTCTCCTTACTCCAGACTATTCCTAGATAGAAAAAATACTGTATCGCAAATAGAAGACCTCAATTCGTACATTGCACAACGCCCCGTCAATTTCACATCCAATAAGTACTGCATACGAATTTTAAACTAATTTTGAAGTTGCCAGACTGCCACTGAATTAGCTAGGCCAGACTTTAGCTATAAATACTCAAGTTTCGCTAGCTCATTTTTACTTAAATCGGCAAAGTTTAGGAGCTTTTGTCGAGGCTAGGTGTTTAGGGGAAACTATAAATAATAAATGCATTCACCTATATATTTAAGATGTATTAAGTTTTCATCGGGGTGTTTTAGTTTTCAGGTATTTTAAATAATATCATGTATGTTCTTAGCTTACGGTTGTATTCATTTAACGTTGGCATTGGCTACTAAAAAGCTCATTATTTTCATGTTAATGGGAGCCTTATTCGAGACGTAATGCCAAAAGGAATTAATTTATTATTTCTTATGAGTAAGTGCTACGCGGTTGCTACGGCGTAGCTAAGCTACGCGTCTACGCGGCGTAGCAACAACATTATCAACATAATCTTATTTGAAGCGGTAGAGAATTCAATGTTAGAACATTCATTTGATTATAAATAACCCTAAAGTACACATGTTATATAATTTACTATAAACAGCAACTTTATTAAATTAAATGTAGCATACGAGTTTGTTCCTACGGTAAATAATTAAATTTGTGTGCGAGCAAACATACTAGCAAGTTATGTTTTATTAGAAATTTCTCTTATTTCTTTTACAAAACTAATTTTTACCTTTGATTTACTCTTTTATGATTTATTACCTAACTGGTGTTGACATAATAATAGGTGAAGGAAAATAAAATAAAAAGCAATCAGTGCAAGCATTTGTAATAGCTAGTTATGCGAAATAACTGCTATTGAAAAGCTCTTACGGTTATCAACAATCAATCATCGTGGAAGTTAAAAACGCGATGTCGATTGTGACATTTCGCGGAAACACTGAATGTTACTGTAAAATAAATTGGATGTGAAAAAGGTTGATGAGTAAACTTTATTTTATTTAACATTTTTAAAATACCAAAGAAATAATGAAACTATATGGAATTTATGAATAGTTGTCTATTGCCTTCAGGATAGTCTTTAAGATCTAACCAGTGTCTTTGTACTAAACTATTCCATTTGATTGGGATGCCCTATTTCATTTACTGCGACCAATTCGGCTCGCGCGTGGTTGATGGTCACAGTTCCAACCTAACCTAACCCGTTTGGTCGTATTACCCTAGCTGGGTTACTGCGACGAACTGTGAACAAAGAGCAAAAAGTTAAAAGGAGGCTCAATTATTTAAAAAAAAAAATAATCGAAAAAAAAAAAAATACTCTCTGTTATACAACATTATTTTTTGTTTATGCTAAACCCGAAAAGGGGTCATTGTACTCATCATTTTGAACAACTTTTTCTAAGGGACCAAAACTGAAATCGCGAAAAAAAAATCAGCTGTTCCATACATTTTGTCGATTTTAGTGAACACAAATGGAACAGCTGATTTTGTTTTATATTTAAGTACGTTAAAAATAGAAACAAAGACATCTTCACATTACAATGTCCTTTTGACCCAATGATACAATGCCTCGTTTCTTAATTCACTACATTTGTTTCGCACAATAGCCACTACATATTCCTTTGTGAACTTGCTTTCACTAAAAGTACCAGGTACCTATTGTTTCATTATGTTACATTTTGTTTTCTTTGTTTACGAGTATGTGTAATGAAAACCGCTATTGCGCCGCGAATTGTGACTTTATTGCGCTGGTTTAAGGACGTTATATATTAATGCGGGTTTTGTTAATATAAAGAGAGGATGTATGATATATTTTGGTTGTTGAGTTACGAATATAGCACTATATTCAATGTAAATCAGCCTTAATGTCAATTAATGGCTAAAGATAACAATGAAACACAACTACAAGGTTAAGTTGTGTTCAATGCCGTCACTCCGCGGATGGGTGGTCATTCTTTACACATCAAGATCCCATCATTCTCTGCAGAATACTAAAATTTGTCGGGTCTGAGGCCATAGACAGAGTGACATTCTATCAGCGATAACGATGATGGATAAGGCAAAAATGTATAGGACTGACATCTTCTTCTTCGTCTTTCCCTCAATGCTGAGGATTGCGACCACATAATACGCGTCTCCAAGCTATGTGGACTGACATAAGCTATCAAAAAACTTATGTCAATCCGGTTGAAAGTCGTTGTAGAAATACGAAACGCTTTCGAAGCGATTGTCACTTGTCCAAGCCCTCTGGTTTCTACGCAAATACTTCATACAGTCGTTACAGGTATTCAGAGTTAGAAAGTCTGAGATATCTTTGGGATATCGAAGTAGGTACCCTAGTATTTCAGTTGTCAAATGACAGTTGTTCTTGAAGTAATCGATTCAAAGATTCATAGAGTATTATCTTATGTGTATCAAAACGAGCTGTATTATAAAAGCTACCAGAAACAATCTTTGTATATTATTTAGCATTAATTTACATATTTTATGCTCGTACAAGCTCAACTTTAAACCATAACTTTGAATACATTACAACACACGACAACTCTTACAAACTTATTTAATTTACAAAACAGATTTAATTTAACGAGGCTTAAAATTACTGCACAATCAAGTTAATATTACTCCCTTGCATAGTTTATTTAAATCATTAGCATTATTATCAACTTTTCAAGCATTTCAACAAAAGAGATTTTCTTTTACAAAGTTTATTGGATAAAGGCCCTGAAATAATAAAAAAATTGTAATACAAAGCCAGATGTTCAGTGATAGAATATAGAATAAAAAAACAATTTGAAACGTTTCAGCCGTCCAACTGGAAATTCTTAATAAGAGTTTCCAAATTATGTATCTTCTTATACAAAAACTACACAAATGTGTCCCTGAATTTTAAATTATTTGTTTTGGAGTAAGTATAAAATGAACTAAATTTTAATACTCTTACTCATAAAATTAATAGTTTGCATTATCGCATTGTAGGGTTACGTAGACTTGAATCTTCTAAATTACATAGATATATTAACTCACACCATTTCCCATGGGGGTAGTCAGAAATCAAACTCTTCCAACGTATCTTCCTTTTAAAATAGAAAACAATACAATATTTGCAAATACACCTAAATTCTGTCCTTTCATCAGTGTTTTTGTAAGTTCTAAAAAAAAAGTAGTTAAAATCATTTCCAGCCTATTCACAACTATGTTGAGGTTGGCTTTCAGTCAAACCGGATGCAGTTGAATATCAGTATTTTACATGGAGCGACTTCATATATGACAATCCTGTTACTGGGTAATATGATACCCCTTGGCAAGACTGGTTGTCCTTTTGAGACGTCCAAACTCGTTCTCGAGACTCGTTCTGCATGATCTTCCCAAGCTTGCTAAATATAATAAAAGCTGCTTATATAATTGTGTTAGTATATATAATAACATACCGAGTAGCATAAAAAACTTAAACCCCAGATTATTTAAGGGAAAATTGTTTGACTGGTTAAACTTGAAAAATTTCTATAGCCTTAAAGAATTTATGGATAACAAATTCTCATGTTAGTATTAAGTGAACATATGCATGCTAAGTACAATTCTGGCAAAACATGTAAGATCTTTATTGTAAACTATTGTAACACCATGTCTACCATGTTTTATGCAAATAAATACTATTCTATATTCTATTCTAAACTATTTTATACCGCCACCAAGACTATCAACAATGACTGAATATTTACCCATCTTGTAAACTCGAAACATAACTCCGTCATAAGGCGACGCGTTTAACACAAATGCACACCCAGAGTTCTCAAGGCCGGGTTCGTAAAACAATTTGCATTTCCCACTGTTTTGTGCGAAAACACGGCTGGTTATTGTTTCCGACCTCGCCGGTTCTTGCTATTGTGACATTATTGTAGGGGTAATTATGTTTTCTTTGGGACTATAATCTTTTAATATTGTTTATAGGGTTGAAAGGGACGTTGGTACGTGGAATACAAATATTTGTGGTAGAGGGAATTTAGTTCCGCATTGTGTTTGGAAGACAACTCAGTCTATTAAAGTCCACTGCTCATACTCATTATCACAATTCAATACAAGTCATTGACCACTTTTGATTTAAACTTGGAAGAGCACTCGATTTAGGCGAAGGTTAGACAACCATTAAACCAAAGAATTATTTAATTTTCTTAGTTCATTTTCCTGATTTAGTAATACAACAGACAGTCAGTGAAGTTTCCACATGCAAAACGGTTCCAATTTTACGTTTTACTTTAACTTTATAGTGTAGGGATTATTTTATCAGTTGCATGTTGCATGATCAACTTTAATTCATTCTACAAACATGTTCATAAAACTAACTATAAAAGCTATGTATACCAAAAATACCTCCGTAAATTCTCCGTTGTTTCAGAATGTTGTTTAGAGATTAGCAGAGCGTAGCACGCGTTATGTAGTACCACACACATCTGTTCCGAGGCACTTTAAGTGCCGGAGATGCAGCGTCACGTTCGCATTATGTTGTTACAAAATTAGTTGCCTTTTGGAGAATCATATTGGTGGACAATAAGCAGAAGTTAGAAAGTTGTGTGTGACATTTATGTAGGTTTTTGTCATATGAGAGATTTCAGCTTTGTTTCAACGCATCAGTGATCCCCTGGTACTGCAGATGTCCATGGCGAAGATCACTAGCCAACAGGTGGGTTTAATAGTCAAACAATAACATTTAAGAATTGTGACTACTTAAATCAAATGAAATCAAAGTATTTTATTTCACATAACCCTTTTTTTTGGGTGGGAAATCATCAAATGACTTCTCCCGCTCTGGGCGGAGCGGAAGAGCGTGTCAGACTCTTACTGACTAAAACCCACCCGTGTTCCTTCAGTTGCCTGTTGCCAGGGTCCCGGTATCCCTTTCACATAACCCTACGGTTCCAATTCTTCGTTTCATACGGAGAATCTTTTAAAATTAATTTACTTTTACAATATTTTCGAATTACAGTGTTAATTAGGTATGCGAGGACAGTGACTTCCAACAAGTACCAGGTTTAGCTACCTGGTACTTGTTGAAAGGCCTACACTGTCCTCAAGCATTTTACCAGCAGTAGTTGTACCCATAAAAACTACTGCTAGTAAACTGCTTACATACATGATTATGAGTTCTCACACAATCCCATAAGACGGTCTTCAAAAATAGACTCTTAGTAGGAACCAGTAAAATATTGTAACTCCAAATTAAAACAACTTATTTAATCGTTGACAAAGTTGAAACTGGGACTCGTCTAGTTTTAGCTCTGCCATGGTTCCCGCTTCTGTGAGAAGTTACATTTTCTGCTGAAAACGTTCTCCTTAAATAATTTTTAAAAATATAGCAGCTGCATATTCTCTCCGCGCGGACACCTTCGAGTCCATTTCTCAAGTCCCCACGGATTTGCAATAAGATTTCAACGTAAAAATAGGTACTGCATTTGAAAGTTATTCAGGCAATGCGTATTTGAAGATTGAAATAGTAACGATATTTTGAATTGTTCGAAATACAATTTTTATCAACACCTACCATAAAAAGAGTAAAACAAAAAAAAATACGCTTTTAGTTGCTCGAATTTTCATAGATATATTTCAACTTTTTAGAAATTGTAAACCTTGTTTCAGTAATATTTGCTGCATACGCAGGGTAAAAACATTTTTTCATATTTGCATACAGTTCGGGAGCAAAAGTTTCGGGCAAATTGGTCGATGACATTTAGCGTGGATGCTAAAACAAAGCCCCATTTTATGTTTTTGTTCCGTTCATATTATTGGTAGCAGCTTTAAACAAATAATACTGAGTTTTCTTTCTATTGAATTTACATAGGTTGATATTTTTGTTACATTGTGTTAAATGGATGAGTGCAGAAAGTTCATAAGTATAAATGTTTAGTGCAAGGTTTTTAGGAAGTTAGAAGTTTACATTATGATAATAATCCTATGATTATTATCATAATGTAAACTTCTAACTTCATCATAGCCACTAACGACTATTCATCATAGCTATTTCCTAAAAAGGTTTAAAGCGATAACATTTGATTCGTCAGCCTAAAAATAAAAATTGTAAAAATTAGAATCCAACTACGTCAAAAAAGACAGCTAAAAAGATATAAACAAGACATCATAGACAGACAAATTAAAAATCAAGAGTCACACGTAATTTGTTTGATTTATTGTACATTAACACATGTAACTCAGGATGTTCTAACGTGCCCTATAACCAGCGGACGATCAACACGCTTTCAACGATACCTCATTCTGTCAAATTATGATGAGTAGTTTAGAAGTTATGAGGGAACAGATGAACATACCGGTCAAAATCATAACCCCCCTTTTTGCCTTTCATAGTGCCGACAATCACAGACATTTTAGCCCCGTGGCTAAAGCAGACTACAGGTAGACTATCACTACGTAGGCGTAGTACTATAACTGCCATCATTTTCACTTTACCATAACATAACATAACATAACATCACGCCTGTATTTCCTCAAAGGGTTAGGCAGAGGTGTACCTATAGAACACTCACATTTCGCCAGTTATGTTTAAGTCACATGTAATAGGCAAGCCTATTGCCATCTATCGGGCACAAATCCAGACTCCGGGCTGCTACTGAGAAATTCCAGATGGAAAACCCAATTACATTTGCCCGACTCGGGAATCGAACCCAGGACCTCATGCTCATTAGTAGCACTTGCGACCACTAGACCAACCAGGCAGTTTACCATAACGTAACATTACAATATCTAGATTATGCCCATATCAACGGACAAGGATTGAGTTGAATAACTAAGGATTTGTTGTGACTACAAACTAATAGATGGGACAACATGATAAGAGTTGTTTGCCTGCTAATTTTGATTTAATTAAGATCAAATGGCTGATAAGTACTGCAGCGAGGCATCTTTTGAGGTAGGGGAAAAGATTTTCTTCTTGTAGATAAGATTTTCCGATTGTGTGGTTTCAATCCGTTCCGTAAATCCGTATTTAATCAATTGGAAATCCTTTTTGAATAATGTTCGGGTTTCACAATTGATTGTGCATGTTTTTGTTGAAAAAATTCAATACAGAGCTTTTTTATACAAAGTTTTACAATCTTTGGGTAAAAAAACTCTGTATTCATCCATGATACATTTTACCCTTATCTTATGATCCATTTAGAATTTAAAATACATTTTACCCCATTTAACCTCTTTTGGGATGTTTTTGTGTTTTTTAATTTATGATAACTGATAGTTTACAAACTAGAACTTAATGCTTAGGCTGATATCTATAAACGATAAATAGCTCGTATGTTGGCTAAGCGTTATTTATGTGAACTAAAGGTTCAAGATAGAGGTAGGAACATATTCAAGTCAAACCACGTGTGTTAATAGATTTCGGCCTTGGTCCAGAATCGTCTAAACCCAGTGAACTAACATAGTCATAAATGCCCGTTCTTTTCCTGCATGATCTTTACCCCATGAACTTACCAGAAGTAAGATTTACTTTTTGATGTATAAAATTAGTACATACACGTAATGACGTAACAAAGGATACGAAATAAATCCTTATAATCCGACGCGAAGGTAAATTGCGAATTTCCACACGTGAATTTTTAATGCTGTACGAACTCATTCATTGCGGAACGCCCCTTCATAACAGTTTGGCAAACGAATCTCTCGTATTTAAAAGGATACAATATAGACGTGAATTACGATTAAGGTACGTGCACACACATTAGTCACGTCAAGTTTCTGGACATGACGTGGTGCATCTATTTATAAATAAAATGCAATATAAGCTTACAGTATAGTTACACCAAAGTGGTTATTTGCTTGCTTGAAGAGAAACAAGATGTACAAATAACACTTAAAAATAACAAGAGTTTCGTTTCCAGTATGTGAATAGCTTATACAGGGTGTTAGGGTGAACACCGTTATCCTTGCAACCAGTGGTTTGGTTTCACTTATAGAACGTAAAATCAACGGAAAATTACAACCTTTTTTCTTTTTTTTAAATCTACATTTTACCACATGAGACGCAAGTTCGTTGCCCTATGCGCTAGGGCAACGAACTTGCGTCTCAACACGGGCGGGGGGTGCGGGATGTGACCTGACCGAACGCGAGCGCGACCTCTCCCTCAGTCAGTCAGCTGTTTCGCTAGAGAGCACGGTGTCGGATAGACACTTTTTAAAATCTTTTAATGAAAATAACGTTTTTTTTTTGTTGTGTTCAGTCATTTATTTTTTATATTTAAGTCAACTACCCATGTTTTGAATGACAAGAGTGTTTACCCTTACAGCCTGTATATGGTATGGTAGATTTCGTCAATACACGTTACAATTTGTCGATGACACGTCGTTGATCGACACATGCCGCTCGCAACGTGATTGGCGTATGGGCATTGGGCGTGTTCTATTAAACTATATTTTATGAGTTGTCTGATCGACGACTTTACGGTGACGTGACTGAAGTGTGTGCATGAACCTTTATAAGTGTCTGTAGCTACCTTTTCAGGTGGTTCAAGCCTTGTAAAGCTTCCTGATTAAATTTGCATCAAATCCGTTTGTATTTTAAAGCTGGGTGGCTCGTATCTGGCACCTGTGCTCGAGTTTTGAGCGTCTCGAACTGGTGTTGGAATGGAATACACGTCGCACCGTTTAGAATTGTGAATTAGTGGTTCATTTACGCAATGTCGTGAAAGCTTTGTTGAAATTTAATATGAATTACCTAGTTGAATCAAAAATTGGAAACACATGGAAAGGGATTCTGGTTTATAAGGACAAGTTGTGGAGGGCTTAAGTAATTAATCTTTTTTTTCGACCAACCTAACACAAATATATTAAGCCAGACAACGTTCCCACTGCTCAGATACAGATCTCCGTTCTTTTGAGACGATTTTCAAGTGCAATTGAGTAAGAAATTCTTTAAAGCCGTAAATTAATTACACAAAAGCGATTCAATATGACATAATTCCTACAAAAACTTGCTTAAAACCAGTATTTTTTTTCCAAACGATAAATTTACAAGGCCTTGTCACGTTTACAGATTTGTCCCAGCCTCGTTTATATTTTAAAGCCCATTGGCTCGAGCACCTGAGCAGTGCTTCAATCATCTCTACGTACGTACACGTTGGATAAAGCGGAAACGTGAATTTCGTGCATTTTCCAATTGTGTATGTGTTTTTACTTACTGTAATAAATAACGCTAAATATATTGTGCTGTATGTGCGAACCAGCGATGGAGTTTATTGACAGATTCTTGTTGGACAAAGTATGCGGGTCTCGGAAAATGCATGGATATTTTATTGGAAAAAGTACATTTTTATATTTTCATATTGGTTACAAAATTTTTTTGTTGGTCGATATTTTTAATATACCTACTGTTGTTCCTCTTTTTTTTCAATTTATCTTTTGTTGTGAATCGTTTATTCAAAAACCTCACAAGCATTAATTTTCGTACTCAGTGCAAAGAACGTAAATAGCTATCTGTATCAAAATCAAAATCAAAAGCGATGCGGACGAATTCTTTGATGCTCAATGAGCCCCTCCCCTTTATTTTTTCTTTTTTAATTTTGTTATACAGGCTGTAAGGGTAAACACTCTTGTCATTCAAACCATGGGTAGTTGACCTAAATATAAAAATAAATGACCGAACACAAAAAAAAAATCGTCATTCTCATTAAAAGATTTAAAAAAGTTTTTATCCGACACCGTGCTCTATAGCGAAACAGCGGACTGACTGAGGGAGAGGTCGCGCTCGCGGTCGGTCAGGTCACATCCCGCACCCCCCGCCCGTGTTGAGACGCAAGTTCATTGCCCTAGCGCATAGGGCAACGAACTTGCGTCTCTTGTGGTAAAATGTTGATTTAAAAAAAGAAAAAAAAGTTGTAATTTTCCATTGATTTTACGTTCTATAAATGAAACCAAACCACTGGTTGCAAGGATAACGGTGTTTACCCTAACACCCTGTATTTATGTAATTGTACATACATAACGTGTTTGTCTAGTTAATTTTATTTAGGTTATAATACTAGAATTAGATTATATATTTTATATTGTTAAATCAAAGTATTTATTTCACATATGCCAACATCTTTACATAAATCTTTACCTACTTTAAATATTTTTCGTTTTTTTTGTTGTTATTTGGTTTATTACGCACGGGTAATTTTACACTACTATGTCCTTGGTCATTGGTCCTTTTTACTTATTCCCTTTTCTAGCGACTCGTTTTAATGCCACCCTTAAAGTAACCTAGTGAAATGTTACTGTATTTATTTATATAGGTTGCTTTCCGTTCCGCAGTCGAATACTAATATCCGGTCGTTACCGGCGGCATATTAATCAATGTTACCCTTGCAAGTTGGGAGGAAGGTCACATTTTTAAAACAATTGGGTAATGTTGTGTTTTAGTAATGAGTAGCATAATCACGTATAATGTTTCCAACTGCTGGGGACCCAGGCCTTCACTTTTCGAGAACTTTTCGCCGTGCGGGTCGGAAGACGGCACACATCTTCGAATGTTTGGTTTGTAACTAACAAAATGTATGTTATTTTTCAGCTTACCTAGTCCTTTTTTATAAAATATAGCTTCCGCCAGCGGCTTCGCCTGCGTGATATTTTTATAAATACCATATGTTAGTCAGTGATAATAATATTCAATCTACTGATGAAAGAATTTTCAAAATCAGTGCAGTATTTTTTGAGTATATTCATTGTAAACAAAGGTACAAATCTTTTCTCTTTATATTATTAGTGTAGAATATCTTAATCTCCATAATTTAATATCCGTAGTAACAAAATAATGAAATTGAAACGAGGCTTTTAATTTAGTGGCCATCACAGAAATTCATTACCTACAGCTCACATTATTAAAAATTCTTTATGATAATCTAATAAAAGTATAACAACCAATATAAAATTCTGTTCTTATCAACTGTAATGGCGTCTGGTACCTAATTTTTTGGGTAAAGTCACGTTTTCCCCATTCCGGGTAACTTTGCCCATTTAATTAAGATAGCTACTCCGATGGGGTACTACCAGGAATTGGACATTGGAGCCACAATTTCTTGTTACTTCTTCAGTGGCACAGTTAATTTAGTTTTCTTTTGTTTTATGACTTAATTGACCAATACTCACTGTTTTTTCTAAAAAAGTTGTTTTCATTGTATTTTAAAAGCACATGATGTCAATATTGTCTTTGCTTTTGGCTACATTATTAGGTACAACCTTAATTTATTTCAAGTTGTGATACGATAATAGCCTAATTTAGCAGCAACGATGCCAAATACCTATTATGAAAAAAAAATCTTATGACAATAATGTTGTTTATTAAAGCTAAGATCATGACGTGTGCAAAAAATGTATGGTTTTTAATATTTAAGTCATACATGCATACATCAACTCACACTTTCTTCCAATGGAGGTATGCAGAAACAAAGCAAAAGGAGTATGTAAGGATCATAGCAGGTGGCGTTCTGTAATTTCTGCTAGTAGGTCATTTATAGTAACTTTTTCTCACATATGAATATATTAAAAATCTACACAAACACTATCTCCCTTTAAACCCATAAAAGTAATCAATAAACAATTCAAAAGGAACACAATCGTTAGCCATATCGTGTACGTGGAACGATTAGCTCAGCTCTAATTGATTCGATGCATATCTAGCGGCCGGGCGGCGTAAATCAACTTGATACTTGTCTGCCTTCGTGAGGAAATGAAAGTTGATTGTGTATCTTGATAGTTAAATACAACAGTGTTTTAAGTGTGAATTTGAAGTACGATCGCTTTGATTGCTTTTTGTATCTAAGTATACTTAACTTGCAGACAGTGCTTAAAAAAAGGTTGTGTACGTTTTCGAGTTAAACATTTTTATAGAATGTTGATTTTGTAAAGAAAGCGGCTCAATTCCGCGTGGGCTTTCTACTACGCTGTAGGCTATCTGCTACGGCGTAGGCCATCCGCTACGGCTTAGGCTATCTACTACGGCGTACTCAATCCGCTACGGCGTAGGCTATCTGCTAAGGCATAGGCTATCCGCTACGGCGTAGGCTATCCGCTACGGCTTAGGCTATCCGCTACGGCGGCGAAGGTCCAAATGATGTTTGTGAATGTTTAATTGTAACATATTATTTTAACTGCTCTAGATTGTTGCCATATTTGTCCTGTTTTATTTGCAAGAGAAAAGAAATAAATAGTTTGAATAACCTCATTTTTTATTTGTTTGTGATAATGTCGTTCGTCGCACATAACCTTTCGTGCATGATTTAAAACTGACCTTTGAACGTCATTCTATTTAAATCATAAGCTTAACCACGCCGTATTTAATTAAACCAAACAATGTTCTACACCGTAACAAGTAAAGGTCAGATTTCATAAAGAATTCAACTATCAACTATGTGGAAGTTGGCGAGGATACAATGTTATAATAACATCACATACTTACGGGCCCGCAAGTTAAACTTGCAAGTACTTACACAAGTTAAACATTATGTTTGAAGACTTGTTTAAACTCGAGCAGACATTCTAAGAATTGGTCGTACTAGTAATTATTTACGATGTTGTGTTTTGGATGTAAAGTGGATTTTTAAATGAAAATGGTATTATTTTCGTCGAATTTAATAGGATAATAATAGTGTTTTTGTTTATAATCCAATAGAGTTTGTGTACGGTCTCATCGCCGTACATTTTTCTGCTTACTCTGTAACCTGTTTTAGGCCAACGATGTGCGTCATAAATAGCGTAATAAACTAACATGACTAACGAATTTTAAGATAGTGAACTTATAACTGTGTAGCTATCAACAACAGAGAGAAACAATCGCGTTCCACTCTAATACTGTTAATACTGTTACCATGTGTTGTTGTTGTCACTGTTATTTACTCTTAGGGTCAGATCAGACCGCGACGTGAAGAGGCATCGCTGCGCGTACTTTTTATCAATTATAAAACTTATTTTCTTCACGAAAAGGTATAATTTTAGTGCGAGGGTTGACACGTGTCAAAGTACGCTGAGATTCGCGGTGCTGCGCAGCGCGTGTATTGTGTAGTAAATAAATTCGATATTTTATCGGATCAAAAAAAGCGCGCGTCGCGGTGTGAACTGACCCTTAACTTAAATAAACTTAACTACTTAGTGCATCTTAGTGGAACATGTTTCTCTATACTAAAATTTATACTTAAAAACCTTCACGACAAATCGGTGTACAGAGTTAACTACTACTACCCGTACAGATTGTTTTTTCAGCAATTTATAATGTTATATTTCCTTCCCATTACGAGAGAAATTAATAATTAAGATAGCGCTAATTCGCACTAGGGCACAATTCACAATAAATTTCAATTCATAGCCCCCACCACGGGCTATCCATATTTTTACAAGCTTTATATTAGCTTGCTCTGTTCGTATGTGTTTCCGGTTACTCTAATTTTCATCAATTTTTCGAGCACTTTCTGGCATCTGATTAAGCTGAAACTTGGCATACTTATGTAACTATCGAGACATTTAAAAAAAATGATACCATACAACTGGTCTGACGATGGAGCCGGAAGTTGGCCATAGGAACTCCTCAATCAAACAAGATAGCACTATTGTGTTTGGACTCATTAACCTATGTATTAGCAAGTGGTTTGACAATAGGTGTTCAGGGTCTGATGATGGAGCTGGAAGGTGGCCCTGGGAAAACCATTTTTAGTTCATTAAAAGCTTGTTTTTAAAAAGATTTTTACTTATATTATTATTTTCTAAAAATAAATGATAATGATATTGTTGTCCACATTTAACCGATACAAAATATGTCCTAATATGGACGCTTTAAACCTATCAATAGTGACATAACCGCTTTCCATGAGTTAGACGGGCGATATTCAACACGGTACGAGTATAATGGATCCTTTATACGTCCAATATTAAAACAGGAATATTGATGGGCCTTGTTGTTGTAAATATTATTATATAGCTTTTAATATTGAACCTCAGTGGCCGTGTTAAAGTTTAATTAATGTCGAGCAAATAACTTAACGGCTTTTGATGGCGCTACCAATCATTTTTAATGGAAAGTGAGAAGTGTGAACATCGATTTAATTGATGATATTTTCTTTTTAAAGGGCTCGTGGCTAAATAATAACAAGCCACTCGGGCTGCTCTTCAAGGTTAAGTAACGCTTGCCGAGGTCGGTCCGTGGATGGGTGACCATCCATTCGATTCCGTTCCGTCCATAATTTGTAGATCTTTGACAGTCGTTACGGGTAGTTAGAAGCCTGAAAGTCTGACCACCAGTCTTACCAAGGGGTATCGTATTACCCAGTTCCTGGGTTGTAGGTCAGATAGGCAGTCACTCCATGTAAAATACTGGTATTCAGCTGCATCCGGTTTGACTGGAAGCCGACCCCAACATAGTTGGGAAAAGGTTAGGCAGATGATGATAATAGTTTGGGTTATGGTGGTAGAATAGGCAGTGACTCCTCGCATAATACTCGTATTCAGCTGCATTCGATTAGACTAGAAGCTGACCCCAATATAGATTGAGACAAGGACAGGCAGATGATGATTTTCTTTTCAAGATTTATGCTTTGTGTAAAAATAAGGGTGCAATACTTATAAATTCTAATCAGGTTTTTAAATAATGAGTGGAATATTATTAAAGATCCTTTCAACTGCCATTGTGAGTGCGATTCTGTCCAGAACATGACCCACTATCTGGAATGCCCCAAGTATCTATACGCCTAGTTCTTTGAGGATCTAATGAACACCTCTGACGCTGCTATTGATGAGGCCAGGCGGACACAGTCGATGGTACTTTTTAAAAATTATTTGTGCCCAGTAACTGTCTACTGGGCACAACTAATTTAATAAAAAACCAGCCAAGTGCGAGTCGGACTTGGGCACGAAGGGTTCCGTAACATTATCTATAAAAACGGCAAACACATCACCTTTATTTTTCATTCTGTTATTTTGTTGTTATAGCGGCAACAGAAATACATCATCTGTGAACGTTTCAACTGTCTAACTATCACGGTTCATGAGATACAGCCTGGTGACAGACGGACAGATAGACAGTCGGACGGGCAGCGGAGTCTTAGTAATAGGGTCCCGTTTTACCCTTTGGGTACGGAACCCTAAAAAGTACCATCGACTCGACAAGAAGATGAGGAAGTAATGAGTGAGTTTAATTACCATAATATGAGCGTCGTACGTGCCCATTTGAATAAACACGAGTTTTATTTAAAACCTTATCAACAATGTTTAATTAAAATCCACCGTTTTTCAAATAAAAAAGATATAAAATATAATAAATACTGTAGGGATCGTACCTGAAGGCCAATTATGATTATTATCTTGGCATTTGCTTTCATGAATATTAATTTTATTTTAGTCCAGTTATATTTTGTTTGAATATTAACTGCAAAATTAAGCGCAAGCTCGCAACAAGCTTTATATATAAGTAACCGTATTTTTATCATTAATCTTTCCTTTTGGATTGTTTATTTTATTTTTCGTATTCAAAAGATAATAAACTACGACCATAAAAATAATGAAAAGACGTACCTACTGCTGAGAATATAACTTATATTTTCACATCAAATGGGCAAAGAGTATGAAACGTCATGATATTTATATTTATTAGTTAAAATATAAAAAGAGTACGCCCCAAAATGGAAACAACAATTTTTTTCCGAAGGCTTGTAATACATAAATCTAGGGTAAATCTAGGGAGGTCTACAATAATTTGTAAATAAAATATACTAAATATTTTTCGTAATGTGCACAATCTCCCACACTGTTGGGTGCACGGCCTTATTTTTATGTCGTCGTTACAAAAACGGGCAGACGTGAAAGTTTTTAGAGATAAATATGAAAAACTTTGGTTTTGGAACCTACTCAATTCAATCACAGCATTGAGTAG
Source organism: Lithophane socia (assembly GCA_947522985.1). Taxonomy (NCBI): domain Eukaryota; kingdom Metazoa; phylum Arthropoda; class Insecta; order Lepidoptera; family Noctuidae; genus Lithophane; species Lithophane socia. Next base: position 10,248,781 of record OX383267.1, read on the forward strand.
GTTCCATAATAATGTTGGTAAATCCATATACATCCAATACTTTACGTTTTAATACTTTACATTTTACAACGGTGTAAAGATATAAATAATTTATTTAGTACAAAGTATGTTTATTGTATCTTGGATTCGCCGGGTTTCTAAACATAAGTATGGCTTACATCCAGGAAAATAAAAATAAAGGCCTTTTCACTGTATATAAATTACAAACAATTTACGCATCCCATGAAAGTATTCCTTCTAATTTGTAAAACCAAATTCTCGGAAACTCTGTAATTGAGTATGTTCGAGAATTGTCCAGAAATCTTTATTTCTTTATTAAAACATTATTATACGAGTACGAGTAGTGTTTTCCTAACAAGGTCTAAGTAATTCCAGTGAGTATAAATTTCTTACCGAAGCAATAACTTCATTTTACTTTCTGAGAATTAATTTTTAACAAGTTTATGTTCCTATATTTGATCATCAGGTTAAGCTACGCTTGCCGGGGTTGGTCCGTGGATGGGTGACCATTTTCACATATCGAGACTCCTCCGTGCCTCGGAAAGCACTTTAAGCCGTTGGTCCCGGCTGTCATTTTTGTGGATCTTTGACAGTCGTTACGAGTCGTCAGAAGCACGAAAGTCTGACAACCAGTCTAACCAAGGGGTATCGTATTACCCAGTTACTGGGTTGTGGAGGTCAGATAGGCAGTCGCTCCATGTAAAATACTGGTATTCAGCTGCATCCGGTTAGACTGGAAGCCGACCCCAACATAGGTCAAAGTCCACTGAAGCATAATATAATAATACTCTCTGATAAGTATAAAAAAAATCACATTATTGCGGAATGGATTTTTTTTAAAGCCAACTCTTTGTGTTTCGTTTTTCATGACAACGAGAATATGTTCATGTTTGTAACATCTGCTCTTTGTAAATTACAAAAGAGAATATTTTGTGTTGAAATAAAATGAATATAATAATGAAGTATTTTTCATACATCGCTTATTGTGCAAAACGAGTTGATAAATGCTTTTGATCTTTTATACAGTACCTTAGGTTTTTTAGTCCCAGGTATTGTTATATATAGAGGGGTATTTTTTTTTTTGCGAACATTTATTTTTACTTTTTTGATGCCGATTTTCCGGTTGTCAGTTGGAGAGTGATTTTGCTGTTTTTTATTATGCATTGGAAGAAAATTATATAAACTCAAACTCAAACTCAAACTCAAAGCATTTATTTCAAATAAACCAATTACAGGCACTTTTGAATTGTCAAAGGGTCGGTCAGTCAGAAAATATGAAGCTAGTTGCCCATTCCAAAGCGTAGTAGGTTCCTATGGAGAAGAACGGGCAAGAAACTCCACGGACACTCTTTATTTATATTATACTCTCTTTATTATACTCACCGGCTTTAGGTTATGGTACAGTCAACAGCACATCAGTGGTTACACTTGCACTACGAAAATGATTAGGTACTGCTACGACATAAAGGTGCTATCAAATTGATAAAACTGCTTTGCGGCTTAGTTTAAGCTTGCTTGCCCTGAGGCTGTGATCACTATCAAAATGTGTTATCTAAAAAATACACGTGTCTTTATAACAATTCAGTTTTACATATAAATCGAAATTTAAAAAAGCAACCCACTTACTAATCAATACAAAGAAACAACGTAAGTACGAATGTAAAACCCAAAACAGATACGTATAAGAGTATTAGCCAATGACGAGTGTTGAAACGGTTTTTCTTTTATCTACCGCTCGAGTGGGAAATTGCTATTTGTGTCAAAGCTGTCGCCGATTACAGATCTGTGGAAATTGGGGACATCGTATAGACAAATGTAGGATACATAAGTACCTACGGAGTATACTACATAGTCAGGACATATTATGTGGGTCATTTTCTATTAGTTTTCTCTGTTTGTTTTAATGATATTAGTACTTTATGCGGCCTACCCAGATCTAATTTCTTTAGTAGGGTTCGTCGTGTCGTTGAGTTAAAGAAAAGAAAGAAAGAAACTCCGTTTATTTGCGGCAAACATGATACAAAGAAAGAAGAAATACACGAAAATAACGAGTTAAGTTCCGAGTTGAGCTATACGATTACTAAAAAATACGTGCACTGACTGGACAGCTCCACTCAAATCTGTATATATAATTAAATCTGTGTAAAAAGAGGTGTTTCTAACGTCACATTGACATCGGGCCACACCACACCACACCACTGCGATCGCGGGCTTCCTCCTCCAATCACTCGCTCGCCGACACCTTGAACGTGCGCACATATTATCGGTCATCTATTAATATTGTAATCAGTACCTACTTCACAGATATACATTACTTGTGTTTTTACCACAATAAAGTAGTTTTATTCAAGACCTCCAACAGCCAACTGGAGCTTGATACTAAAACAGAGGTATAAGTATTAAAATTATGTAATCTGTTTAAGTACCTACCGACACAGTTTCAGAAGTACAGACACAGAATGTGATGCGCAGAACAAAGCTCTTGGAGCCTTCATATAAACAAATATTTTAACAACAAAGATAAATTTGCTTAACCTTGTTTTATTTACCAAGTTAGTTGTGAGCGAAATACTTTTTACTTGTGGTAAAACTTTATACGTGTTTGTAAAGTTAAATGCAATATTTCGTTAATCTGAGAAATCGGTTAAAATAATTAAAAAAACCCAAAACACGTATATGCTTTGCACTCTGACAACCTACCCAACAATAAACTACCAATTATGTAAAAAAAGAATCCTGAAACTTCACTCGAAATTCGGCTTTCGAAGCACGAACAAAAAACCAGATCTATCTATCGTGGCCTAACTCATTCCTCATACTCAAATAGGGTTGGAACTCCCTTGAGGTTGGTATCGTGAATGTAGAGCAACCAAGATCCCTAAAGGATGCAGTATAGGTCTAAAACTTGTATCTGCGTTGTTTAAACTGCGGAACATAGGAGTTGAAGTGGAAGTATCAAGAATGTATAGTTAAAAGGGTTTTGCAGTAATTTTTAGGCATTCTAAATGTTTAAAACCACATTTAAAACGTTAATAAAACTTCGTCGTTTTATACGTTAATTTATGTCTGTAATTTTTATGCTGTACATAATAAAGAGTATTCTTTCTATAGATCAAAAACGTGAACGAAAAGTGATGACCACAAATAAAAACGAAACGAACATCTTTCTGTTACGTCATACTGACACAATATATTTGTCACAATATACAAAAAGTCTAGATTTAAAGTAAGGCAGAGATTTTAAAAAAAAATTGAAGATTTTATATATATGTATACATGACAGATAGTCCTACTTAACCCTTTAAAAGACACAATCAATCTTAGATTAAAAAAATAACTTCAGCATAACATTCCTCCAAATTGTTTTTTGCGGTCGAATTTATCACAAACCGCGATGATTTGCAGACAAAGTGTCGGATAAGATGGGACGACAGAAAAAACACTGTTTTATTGGCAATCGGCCAGACAAAGCTTTTAGCTGGATTATGCTGAACGTTTTGGTATCATTATTCTCAAACTGATCATAGTATACGATAACTGAAATGATCCGATGAATTCTACAATGATGTTAGAATCGGTGATTTGACATTCATTAAACTCTCCGATGAAATTAAGGCTGGGATATTTTTATAGATAAAGATACGATTTCCTTTCGCAGTTGCATATGTAGGGCATAACTAACTGATCTTAGCATAATCCTAATAATATTATAAATGCGAAAGTGTTTTTTTTTTGTTACGCTTTCACGCTAAAACGGCTAACGGATTTGGATTAAAGGCACATGGATAGACCATGACCTGGAGAAGGACATAGGATACCTGCTATCCCAATATTCCCACGGGATCGAGACTTACGCGAGTAAAGCCGCGGGGCGCAACTAGTCAGTCTATAGTGTTCCCACTGCCGTGTTACACAGGCCTTCTCTCTGTGAAAGGGAGTGGATACCGAACCTAATGTTCCTTTTCCGATTGCTGCAAAAGAGACCATAGCCAATGTGGCCTAAATTATAGAACGTTGTCAATGGCAGGGAAAACGTCAAAAGGATCAGCAGTATTTTTCTGTTATATACTGCTACAGTGAATCACCCATTTACCAAGCTCGGTGATAGGATTTACTCTTTGTCAGCCTCCTTTCACATAGCAACGTACGCGTCGCAGACGTCAGCGTCGCAGTATGGTGCCTTATAGATAAAGATAAAGATAATTTTATTTGTCTAAACATGCGTTTACATGCAAATTAAGCATGCAGGATGTCACAATAATAATATTTTACGTACGTCCATGTTTCACCCATACGGCGTACAAATTTATAAGATTTACAAAAAATAAAAAAATAATCATAAAAATAAAAACAATAATCATAAATTTTAAATAATACTACGTCACTAAAGGCACAATAGTAGTGTCATTCAAAAAGTCACTTATATTATAATAACACTTGTCTGTTAATAAATCTCGCATCTTTTTTTTAAACATTTTTACCGGCAATGCTTTATATGTCTGTGGTATTTAAAGCATTGCCGGTAAATATGCTTAAAAAAAAGATGCGAGATTTATTAACAGACAAGTGTTATTATAATATAAGTGACTTTTTCACTTTAGAACACAATGTATATACGCACGCGCGACATACGTACGTGACCGACATCACCGTAAGAGGAATTCGGGCCTTAAGTCTTTTTTTTAATCTCGTCGACTAATTTGACATTTCAAGTGATTGTTGTTTGTTTTTTCAATTTTAAAGTTTGACATTTGCTCCTGTCAAATTAGTTTACGAGATTAAAACACAGACTTTTAAGGGACTTTATTTCACACAAAATCCTTTGGTAGCGACCTTATATGTAGTCCTATTAAATTAGTACAGTTTTATTTTGTGATAAAACAGTAGTTTATAAAATGTCTGACACAGATACCGGGTGAAAAGTTAAATTGCATTGCGTAAGGACAACTTTCCAGACAGCTGCCTCTCTATTATTTGTATATGTGTGGAACAACATTAAACCCTTACTAATGTCGACGCATACCGTAATTTTACGTGCAATCTACCCTTTTCTGAAGGTCATAGGCCTCTCTTAGAGATTTCTACCAAAATGTATAGGAGTTTTCTATCAACATTTAGGTTTGGCACTCCACTGCCAGACATAGGCTTCTCTAATCACACGCCATTGAACTCGATTTTTGGCTACTATTATCCAGCTGCTACCAGCCCCCCATTAAAAATTTATGCTTCATCTGAAAGCGTCCCGACCCTACGTTTGTTACTCCTGAAAACTGTCAAATTGGCTGGTATTTGAAACAAAAAATAAGCTTACACCACATTCCTATTTAGTATTGTTACAAAATAAAAACATTTTCACCCAACTCTCACGATCCTTATTACGCAAACATCGACAAACAGAATCGTCAGTACTTATCAAATATTTATGTTACAGAGATTTTTTGTAAGCTACCTCATACGTCATGTCTGTTCGCACATATTTCACAGTATGTAATTTTGCCGCCGGAATATATACGAGGATAATCTCGTTAACAAGTTGACTCGTCCATTTTGTACTCCCCTGTATATGACCGTGTCGTTTAATTTTTTGCTGAAGCTCCACATATTTTAACGACGGCATTTTGCGTGTACCTTCGTGTAATGTCGATATATTTGAAATGAGGAGCCCTGACTTTGTTTATTTCACTTGTCACCATCGACTGAAACATACATTCATGGGATTTTACCGATGTATAATTTAATGGAATAACAAAAATAAACTACCAAAGGATCCTTGGCTACTACCACCTACAACGATGGTTGGTTGGAAGTTACTTATTCAATCCCAGCGTAAAGAAGCCCCGGTAGCTATCAGGTAGTTTTTAATATTACTCAAGTAGGTATTAAAAAGTTTACCGGGAATTCTTTAAATTTGATTTCCGCTCCGTTTACGAGCTTTTTCAAAACATCTTTAACTATTAAGCATCCATTTACAAGCTCTTTTGACTCCCCTCACCTTATTACGATCCAAAAAAAAATAAAAGTATCGGACTTTAATAAAACTTTTTCCAATAAATGGTACGATTCCGTAAAATATAATTATGAGAGTTCAGAACAGGATTAAAACAAACAGAGAAATTAAATGTGATTCAGAAAGTTCAGCCACTTATTCGGAATGTTCGGGACTATACCCTTTATCTTTCTTACTTTGTTTGGTCCCCTTTTAATCTTATTTTCAAAGAGAAAAGAACCGGTGTTCGGTTTCCGGTTCATTCATAAATTGCAGATTTAAGCATCGTTTTAGAAGATTAGAAACATGAATGGCATTGCTCTCATTACCTCTTTTGGTATTGTTTTTAAAGTCGTATGAAGATGTGGGAATGAGGTCGTAATGATACGACGAATGGATCATATAGCACGTTTATTACGATGTTATGAGAAATGTAAACAAAATAAATGGTTATTACTGTTTATGTTTTTGTGTTCGGATATGAAAGCTGAGATTTGCGTGACATTTGAGAGATAATTTCGTTGTGTTTTGTGTTTCACAGTAATTCAATTATGCGGAAGCGACATATTATCATATAGGTAGAGAATCACCATTTCCTTTTCGCTTTTTGATAGCCCGGATAATAATCATGTCCATATTTAAATTTATTTAAATCTAAAACACTACCCCAACTTTTTTTTCCAAATGTATAATTTTAAAGAAGAAATAACACGCGTTAGCCTCGCCAATATTCCTTTTACTATATTCAGCTATATATAGCTATATCAGACCAGTGCATATTAAGCAGAGGTTAACAGTACATCATAGTGGCAGGGTGATTAATTGATGAAGATTGATCGCCACCATTAACTAATGAGTGGCGCTCCGTCTTCCTCGCGAGATAATCTGATTTTACTCTCACTATGTACTTAGTAGCGTTGAGCTTTATAAGTTTATAGGTATTTAGTAGGTATTTTTTTTGTTGGTAAGTGATGATCAGGCCGAAGGTGGAAGCGATCTTCACCCGGAATCCTCAACCACAGAGGAACTGGCTATCTTACCTCTAATTGCCGAAACACAACAATGCTGTTATTTTTTTTGCTATGGCGACAGACTTAGATAAGATGGTGGTAGCTAGGAAGGCGGACTTAGAACAATCTCTACCACCAACCAAACGAGAAAATTTTGCCCTCACTGGGAATCGATCCCGGACCTCTGGGTCTGAGACAGGCGGTTTAACTGCTAGACCACAGACGTGGTTAAAAAGTAGCTGTTAATGGGTTACTGTTAAAGGTACCTGTAAAAAATAAAACATATTTAGTAACTCATACTCGTATTATCACTGTTTAACTGGAAAGTTTAAAGTAAAACCATAATTAGTTTTTAAAAGATAAAGTAAATAGTATGTGTAAAGGTAAAGTAAATAGTGAATTATAGTCTGGGTTTGAATTTTAAACTCCTGGATCTTTAACCTAATGCTGGGTTATAACTAGAAAGGTTCCAATTTACGTTTAAGTTTTCAATTTAAAAATTGGTTGAATTTCAATTTTTAATGGAAATGTTTTTTAATAAATGAAGCAAAATGAGTATGTCAGGATCGTAGGAGGCGGATTGTAGTTTCGGCTTCCTACCATGGGAGAGCGTGAATTAAAAATGTATGCATGTATGTATGTATGTGTGTGTATTGTTACTTTATTACTATCGACAATAAGGGTCTCCATATCATTAGGTACAAAGCGGGTTATTCGTTTATAATTAGTTTTAATAGTATAATAGCGATAATTACACAGTTGCCAGTAAAGCCGTTATACACGTTTATTTGTTGACATGAAAGCTATTAAAATGTTAATAAGTACGATGACATTTTATTTTTTCGTCTAGGTAAGAGGGAAAATAATGAGGTTTTTATATTAACCTATTTATTTAATGAACTAGAACTTTAAATCTAGATCTCTAATCTATCTAGTATAAAATTGCAAATAGCTTCGAGCCACAGCTTTAAAAAAAACTCAAATCAACGTGTTAATAAAATTAGAGGCCGGGGTTGTCTACTCGGGCTAATACTACTCCTGCCAGGGTTGTGGGTTAGTCCGAAAGGGATACCGGGACCTTGGCAACAGGCAACTGAAGGAATACGGGTGGGTTTTAGTCAGTTAAAGTCTGACACGCCCTTCCGCTCCACCCAGAGCGGGAGAAGTCATTGGATGTTTTACCAAGCACAAAAAAAAAAAAGTTCTAATACTACTAGAGGTTTTTATACTTAGCCATACGTTTTTTTATTACAAACTTCGCCATCGCGCTTTGTAGTAGTTGGGCTATGCTCAGAGTTTAATCGGGAATTAAATTATCCGGAAAAGAATCGGCGTTACCGACTTAGCTTGCAGAGTAAGTAAGCTGAAGTGGCAGTGGTCTAGCCATGTTTGCCAATGGCCGGTGAAGCAGACGAGTCTTGGAGTAGAGACCGGATATCGGTAAGCATAGTGTGGGACGAATCCCAGCTGGATGGACCGTAACCTTAAAAAGGTGGCTGGGACAGACTGGACGTGGAAGGCGAAGGACTGAGTGTTGTGGCGCAGCCAACAGGCCAATATCCAGCAGTGGACTCCAATAGGCTAAGCTGATTGACCCAATGTAGTTTAACAAAAATATTGGGGCATTTTGTTACAATTATTGATAAAAGAATGACATTTATAATTTCAACATTGCACTAAGTTCCATCTTCGTCTCTGCGAACTGTCTCAACAATTGCTCGTTTAATTATATTTACATAAACAGGACGACCTCAGAATGTTAATATTGGTATCGCTGAAGCGAAGTTCATTTGTAACTTATCCGACTGTACAAACTGTAATAGATTGGTACAGAAGGTCGGCTACGTACAACGGGTGAAAACAGGCGCATGCACACAGACGAGTATGACGCACGTACGGAGATCTCTCAAACAAATGCCAGTCGCGAGTGCACAAGACCGGTTAGTCCCCCTATGCTCTAGTTCCGCTATGCTCGACTCGTAAAATACCTACTAAAAAGTTTCGCTATGCACGAAATCACATTCGCGGGCAGTGATGAAGAAAACTGTTACAGTGTAATATTTTATTACCATTTAAGCAACACAGAACAACTAACTTGGCTGAATCTTGGATTGGTAGATGTATTGACAGAAACCCTAGCTTTTTAAATTTTTAAATAGTTGATTATTGGTATTTAATTGTGTAATTAATAAGACTGAAATTTTATGAATACAGGTGATTTGACTTTGAGAACGGATTTTTTATTTACGGTCTTTTATATTTTACTAGTTTTCTGCTAACATTTATATTTGTAATACATACAGTATTAGTTAGTGAGATAGGATATGTAACGAAGTCTACAGACTTCGTTAAATCTTGTGGGTAGGTACAGTATTGACCTACAGCTCTATTCATAAACATTTCTTAACTTCGAATTGCTCTGAAACTAGTTTGTCCATATCCGTTATTTTGACTTTTTTGATTGTCAGAACGAGACAAAACCAATTTGAACTTACAGACGCTTACGCATATACGACTAGCGCTATAAAAAAAATAATTTGAAATTGAATTCAAACAATTTTCTTTCCAACTGTACCTTCCATTGTTTACGAAGAGGCGAAGAATTTCGTGCATAGCGAAACTTTTTGGTAGGTATTTTTCAAGTCGAGCATAGCGGGACTAGAGCATAGGGGGACTAACCGCACAAGACTTGCACTCGCTGTACGTGAAACGTGTCTTTGTGTGCGTGCGGTCTCACTCGTTCTATGTACCCGACCTTCTGTACCCAACTGTTTTGTGTTAATTGTACCAGTAGTTTGACCCAGTTCAGCCAAAGGTAAATTAAGTCGGCAGGAAATGAGTTTTTGTATTGTAAATAATTGTTCCTACTTATCTTGAATAACATTGGTTTTAATAATGTGATGGAGGAGGCCGGAAATTAATGTTTGTGTGTAGGATGTTTTTGTGACGAAGAAATTTTTTAGTTTTGAAACGGATTTTGATAATGGTTAGATAGGTACTAAGTTTGTGAAGATTTAACTAAGTCTATGACAGGCCTTAGTAGTCTCTCCTGATGCTTGTTTAGTAGCCACAATCAGCCCATAGATTATAGATACCTAAAACCAGTCAAATCAAATAAAAAAAAAAAACATTTATTTGTCTAAATAAGGTACAGAAGGTTGATAGAGTGTACAAAATTGTTCTCTTATTCTGCCTTTAATTTTGGCGTGCAAATATAAAATAAAGTTACATTTTATTTAAATTTATTATTGATAATAATCATGCAGTCATTAAACATAAATAATCAACCTACTTAGCATAGGCCTCTCGTGTGCACAGCACAATCTTCTTCAAGATAAGAAAAAGAGAAGTCTAAATTCTCTTACACTATTCTTCTTATACTTAAACAATAAGACCTCCAGATTATGTAGGTTTCTATTACTTCCAAAGATATTAACTTAGACCCACTTCACAACTTCGAGAAATCCTACCGATCACTCCCAATGAGTTAGATACGTTTTAATTGACATAGCTGTCGAAACTGGTCGATGACCTTGAAACAAGCAGCACTTAGCGATTGATACTAATTGAATTTACTTTGTCTTAGCGCTGAGTACACTGAGAACAAAACAGTTTTGTCTTTCATCCTAATAAGAATATAATGTTCCCACTGCTGGGACACAGGCCTCCTCTCTGTGAGAGGGAGTGGGCTGTAATCTACCACGCGGGCCCAGTGCGGGTTGGTAGATGTCACATATGTCTTCGAATTTTTGGTTCTGAGATATGCCGGTTTCCTCACGATGTTTCCCTTCACCATTTTGAATCAGTGGTAATGAAAGTATTTACATAAAGTAAAGCGCCTGCCTGGGTTGAAACCCACGACTTATAACTCGTAAGTCGGAGTTTTGTCTTTCATTCTAATCAGAATATAATGTTCCCACTGCTGAGACACAGGCCTCCTCTCTGTGAGATGGAGTGAGCTGTAATCTACTACGCGGGCCCAGTGCGGGTTGGTATAAGTCACAAGTCTTCGAATTTTTGACTATGGGATATCCCGGTTTCCTCACGATGTATCCCTTTACCATTTTGAATCAGTGGTGATGAAATTATTTACATAAAGTGAAGCGCCTGGCTGGGTTGAAACCCACGACTTATAACTCGTAAGTCGGGGCCGTTACTACTGGGCCACCACTGCTCTAATTCAGTTTGCGAACCACTTAATAGTTTATAGTTGAAGGCAAATAAACCTTTATTAGCCATGTGTTCAGTTCTGATGCCTGTCAGTTTAGGCTTATGAAGGATATGGGTAGGAATTGTTTAGGGATAAATTAATTAATTAAATTTCCGGCAGCAGATGTAGGAGATAGGCGTCATTAAGACCTTCGTCCTAATTTTGTGACTGATCTATCACAGGCAAGGCAATCTAATAGAATCCTCTTTATTATTATATCCATACTATTACTATAATATTATAAAATCGAAAGTAACTCTATTAGTCTGTGTGTCTTTATGTTACCTTTTCACGCCTAAACCACTGAACGGATTTCGATAAAATTTGGCAAGGATATAGATGGTATCCCGGGGATAGAGGCTACTTTTTATCGACATACCACACCGGCGAAGCCGCGGGCGGAAGCTAGTACCATATAAATTACAGATGTATGTGTAGAAATTGTTAAAAAAAATAATGATAATGTCGAAATGTGGGTGTACTATGGGTACACCTCTGCCTAACCCTTTGTCAAAGTCAAAGTCAAAGTCAAATAATTTATTTCAAGTAGGCAGATTAAAGGCACTTTTGAACGTCAAATACATAGAAATAGAACTGATTTTAGTTGCCCCTTCCAAAAGGTAGTTTTCGTATGGAGAAGAATGGGCAAGAAACTCCACCGTTGCTCTTTTAAAAAAAAATGTTTTACAATATTTGGTATAGGTACATCAATTATATAATTACATGTGAAGACGATGCACCGAGAATACAATTACAATAGGTAAAAATTAAAAATGGAGCAATGACAAATAAATAAATTAAGTATGTGATAGGTACATGGTGCTCACATATTTACAAACATTAAAGTATAAATAAATAAAATAAAAAATAAAAATAAAAAAGCCCTTTATTTCTCGCATAATTAATAGATTGAATTTACAAAGTATATTTTTTTTATATTCATGTTATTATTATAAATAGTGATTAATTTGATTTTCTATAATAAATAACATTTATTATTTATTATTATTATTATTTAATTAAATTTGAATATTAAATTTAAAAATAGAAATCATACCATATAATTAATATATCATGCAGGCATGCAAGAACCCCTCTTATGTGAGGGTGAAGGCCTCCTCCAGATTTTTCCACTTTTCTCTATCTTTGGCATTTGTTGTCCAGTCTAGGTTGCCCAATCTTTGAGTTAAAATCACCCATGATTATTACGTTACTATCTGATATTGTTAGGGCTCTATCGATGGTGTCATAGAATAGCTCTATTTCAGCATCGTTTGCAGCGTATTGTATGTCGCAATGTGAAGGATATATCTATCTGGAGGGTTTTGGTCTTTATCTCCCACGGGGACCGGCCGGATTGGGAGATCGGGAGGGGCCTTCTGTGGTTGCTATTTTGTTTCATAATGCTCTAACGTTATCACTTGTTCGTGCGAAGTACTTTCCTTGCTGTAAGCAAGTTTAGGTTGTTGTAAGATGTAGTTCTTCATAGTTGCTGTCTTGCTTTTTTTAACCGGTTGTTTTTTGGTTTCTCTGGTTTTTTGGCTATTGAGTGGCACTGATTCTTGGCTATTGAGTGTCACCGTTTCAGGTGATTCAGATAAATTTTTTTTATTCGTATGGTACGATACCTTTTGATTTTTATTAGGTAGTATAATGAGCTTGTCATATTTTATAAAAGCTTTATTTCCCAACTCTCTTTCTTCTTTGAGTTGGGCTTGTAGGTCTCTGCGTTTGTTCAAAACTTCTAGGGGATAATCCTGCTTTATATAATATGGTGAGTTTTTTAGGCATTTTTGGTTTTCCAGGATTTTTATTTTTAATCCCATTGTGCTGAACGTAACAACAACTGGTCTAACTTTATCGCCTTTTTTCCCAAGTCTTCTGACAGCTTCTATACCATTTTCATATTGCAAGTTAAAGTAGTTGTTTATTATTTCCAATATTGTTTTTTCTAGATCATGGTAGGTCATTTCTCGTTCTTCCACGCCAAATATAAGCAGGTTTTTACGTCTTATATGTCTTTCTAGATGGCTTATGGCTAAAGAATGTTCCTCTGATTTCTTTTCAAGGTGTTCATTTTTAATTTCCAAGCTCCTAAACTTGTCATTTATATTATTGTTAATTGTAGTTTTTATGTCTTCTTTCATATCGAGCATATCAATCTTTTGTTGTTTCATTTCTTTTTGCATGTTTACCAGCATGGTTTTTATTTCATCCATGATTTTTGTAGCGTTTTTTGTAATTCTGTAAAAGTGCAATAAGACTGCTTGTTTTAGTCCCACTTGTGAACAGCGCCCTCTGTTGATAACACGGTGAACTAGGGAGTTTAGTTGATCAATCAATGAAGGGTGTTGAGGTCGATGTATCTCTTGAGAGTTTGAATGCGTGGTGTTTGAATTTTTTGGTAGATGGCGTTGGTTGAACTGACGTATATGTATGACCCAAGTTGTAAACAGCGCCCTGTAGTGTTTAAGATTGTGATTGATAGATGGCGTTGCTTGTACTGCCGTCTTGGTGGCCCAAGTTGGTGATGATAAGCACTTTTTAGGTTATCTGATTCCTTATATGTTTTATTTGCAGTAATTGTTTGTTTTTACGCACTTAATAACAGAGTTTTTGATCCGATAAATTGTTCTTGGACTAAGTCTTAGCTAATAACTGAGGTCATCGGCTAATGTTTTGACTCACTTGGTACAGCACAGTTTGTCGTTACGTTTTTCTTTTTGAAAAAGTGTTATAGTGCACTGGGTTTTCACTTAGGTCCCCATATAGTCTTAGTAACACTGGGTCCAATTTCACAGGTTTACACACTTTTAGCTTTTTAATTGTAGGAAATGTATTTTATTTTTCACTTTAAATATGGACTCGATGTGAACAGTGGCACTGTAGCGCCCCGCATTAAAGTATACGATATCACAATATTCCTACAAACTTGCAAGTAATACTAATAGGACAGTGTGTGAGATTAATTATCATAAAATGTTAAAAAATCGATGATATAAAAATAATAAATTTTACAACTAGATTAGCAACCAGTTTGATTTTGTCCAGCATTTTTGGGAAAACAAGCCGTGATGTTATGTAATAATAAAAAAATGAATGAATGAATCGACTGAACTCAAAGTTATTTCATCAATAACGTTGAAAATATGTAGCCTTGTGCGCCAAAGGCGTTGAATGTAGCCTTGTGCTGTAAGGCAAAGGCGAGTGATGCCTCTGAATATTTTTCTAATTATGGGATAGTTGAATACGCTTGCCGGTGTTGGTCCGTGGATGGGTGACCATTTTCACATATCGAGACTCCTCCGTGCCTCGGAAAGCACTTTAAGCCGTTGGTCCCGGCTGTCATTTGTGGATCTTTGACAGTCGTTACGAGTCGGCAGGCAATGAAAGTCTGACAACCAGTCTAACCAAGGGGTATCGTATTACCCAGTTACTGGGTTGTGGAGGTCAGATAGGCAGTCGCTCCATGTAAAATACTGGTATTCAGCTGCATCCGGTTAGACTGGAAGCCGACCCCAACATAGTTGGGAAAAGGCTAGGCAGATGATATGGGATAGTTGAATATTCAGTAGCATTACCTCTGAATATTTTACTGTCCCATAATCGCAAATGCATGCTAGGTGGACCAAACCAGTCTATTTGTATCAAACTCAAAACTTATGTTTCAAATAGACTATATACTCGTATACTCCATTTATTAGACAAATAACGGCTAAATAGCGACAGTTATTGTATAATATTGTTGAGAATACTGCACTTTAGGCTTATTTTGTTAATGTAAATGGTAAATAGATTACATTGCTTTGCATTCATCTTGAAATAACGGAGTTTATTATGTTTATATCGAAATAACGAAATGTGAAAACCGTTATTTGTCTAATGAATTAAATTATTTTGATAATAAATGGAGTATCCTACATAACCTTCATCACAATACATTGTAATTATATTTGAATTGGAGAAATGACAAATTTGTCAGCCACAAACGTCATTTTTTTCTGTTTACATCAAGCATTTGTAATAATGTAGATACTCTAACTATCACAGCTGTACAAAAAGAAGTTCAAGACTTTTATTTGAAATGGAAGCAGAATTTCCTGAAATATTTAAACCAAAATTTACTACAAGATAAAGTCTCCTCAAAATAGTTCGCCTTTACGTAAGTCGCAATTAGGTAGCAGTGCGTTCAGTCCGTGGTTTCGTCCGTTTGTTTTAATATTTAGCGTGGCTCCGAGTGAAAATGATTGTCCTATATTTCCCCGTCCACCATTGTGCAATAGTGCGGCTATATTTGCGTTTCTGTGTATTTCGTTTCATCTGTCTTGGTTATAGGGTTTTGCTGGACTCATTATTGTGTGGTTTATTGTATGAAAGAGTGTGGGTTTGTGATTATGTTCAGAAATATTTATGTTTCTGAGTATACCTATTCGAAAACCTCCTTGGTGTATGGTATCTGGGAGTCGGTGTCACCTTTGCGCCCTGTCGCGGACCCTGAATGAGACACAATTGAAGTTTTATTGTTATTACGTCTATGTGCGTTAACTGTCCGCGAAAGTGTTAAGCTCAGCTGAATTTCTACTATCGATAGGATATTAAAAGATTTCTACTCTTCAAACAGCTAATATCAGACGATAACATGATAAGGTCACTGTCATTTGAGTCGGTTTTTCACCATCCCACACAGCCTTCTCCAACTGGAAGGAGAATTTAAATAATCGGTATTTCTTCTTCTGACACTTATTTATAAAGCAAGGTAATGGTAATGTATTTCCGATCTTTCATTGTTCTAGATAAATCAGCAGACTAACCCGTATTCGTCTATAATTGCATTCAAACACATTCGTCGCAGATCCCCGGAGGAATCAACGAGATACTACAGTTGAATGACAAATCATTGTGCTGGACGATTATTACTCAGTCTATTGACATTATGCCGATATATCTCCGTGGATCTCTCTGGAGATCTGATAATTAAAGCAATTGAGGCTAGACAGAAACTTGGTTCAATGGGTAGAATATGCGAACAGCTGATATTGTGGTAAATGGATTTTGTTAATCTAATTCTTAGGCAATTTACGTATACAAAAATAAGTGTCTATTGTATAGGTTTCGTTCCTCGGCTTATGTCGGGGTAAAAATATCAGGAAGTTAGCAATGTGGTAGGTAGTGTGACCGAATGCTAAGGGTGCGTTAGACTTACCTAGTTAAGTACTTTTACGTACATGTGCGTATTGTATAATTGTCACTTACTTCAAAAACGGTGAAGGAAAACATCATGAGGAAACAGCATGCCTAAGAGATATTTCTCGACGGCATGTGAAGCCAAGTCAGAGGCCCATGGGCAACTTTAAAACTCTGGCACCAGGTTAGTCACTAACAACAAGATAAGAAGAAGAAGTACTTTCACACGTGAATGTTTTTTAATGCATTGATAAAAATAGTTGACCGGTTTAATAGCTTCATTTGTTTTCAAGTTGTACTTCAATGTACAATTTAACAATGGAACTTTATTCCACCACTACAAAGTATTCTCTGATAGTCCCTATAATGACGTCACCAACATTTTAATAAAAGAATCACAAGTCGTTGACCTTTACGAACCATTTTTAATTTCGCCCTACCCTATTCAAACCCGTTTAATATCAATGCAAAAGCCATGTAAAGTGTTCGGAAGACGTATGATCCGTTTCATCCCATTTAGAAAGGAGTGACGTCACTGACATGTGACAGACAGCTCGCAACCCTACTAACGTTAGCATAGGGAAATGTGTCAATTTTCATCGATCTTAGGGGGTTTTTTCATACAAATGTATGAAAAGATTTCGCTGAGTTTTCAAACGAGGATTTAGATATTTTCTTTTTGAGAGTTAAGCTGCTTATATTTTTCCTTTGGGTTAAATTTGTTTACGATTTCACTGAAATTGGGATGTTGGGTTTATTTTTTTGGATGACATAGCATTCTTGGCAATAGGGTTGATGACTAAACATTTTTTTACTGTCCGCCAGGTAGATTATTAAAAAATACTGGAGACCTTTTTTTTAAATCCTTACATAATTATTATAAAAGAAAGTCCTCCGCCACGCCTTTACGTCTGTTCGCGATACACTCAAAAACTACTGCACCGATTTTCATGCTGTTTTCACTAATGGATAGAGTAGTTCTCGAGGAAGGTTTTACTATATAATAACCGACAGACACGCGGGCGGAGCCGGCTTCAGCTAGTTTATTATAAAAGAGAAAAAAAATCTGAGTAATGTGACTTATGAGTGTGTAAATAGAAAATGTGAGTGTTTTATTTGGCACACCTCTGCCTAACCCTTCAGGTAGTACGGGATGATGATGAAAAAAGAAAGAAACCCACTAGGTACAAAAATAATTAAAGCAACACAAACCTCGCAAATCACGACCTCTTTTATAACTTTTCCTTTTTGCATTTAAAAAGAAATTTCTTTTAATACAGTTCTGCAGTTGAGTGCCTATGACTGCAGAGCATTTCAAAAGGTTTTTGTTTAACGTCATTTAGTTACACGGCCCGAAAGCGCTTTTATTCAGTAACTGTAGGTATACACGACGACAGATCAAATTACATTTCCAGTATAAGATGACCTTGTATTGTATAGGCTTTCCGTACAATGAGAGGTCACATACATACATATCTTTTACTCATGCCTTCTTCCCATGGGGAAAACAGGCATTAGGTAACTTACGCCATCAGCCTCACATACTCCTTTTGCCTCGTTTACGGTCATACATCTAAGGGTCAATTCTTTTACTTATAAAACGTTCACATTCAAGTCGCAATCTCTTAAACTTGTCAAAAATGTTGGTAAATTCTCAGACTAAATAAAAAACCAAGACAGAGCGCTGTCAACAGTGACGTGAAGCATGTGTGCTCATATTTTGGTGTAGTTTGATTGTGAATGGTTGTAAATGTGTGCGTTTGAGCGTATACGCACAGAGCGTTGGTGTAGTTTTGGCATGCTTCACTGTATTGTTCGCAGCGCTCTGTCTTGGTTTTTTATTTAGTCTGAGAATTTACCAACATTTTTGACAGATTGCTAATGAGATGCTAATGTCAACGTTCTTTAAAATAAGGGAATTGCCCCGCTGGTCATAAACGTACGTCGGCGTATGAGCAGTGATAGCCTAGTGGAGTGACCGTCCGACTGCCAAGTCATAGGTCTCGAGTTCGAACTCAAGTCACGCTCCTCTGACTTTTCGGATTAATGTGCGTAGTGTATAATTGTCAGTTGCTTCAAAAACAGTGAAGGAAAACATGGTGAGGAAACCTGAGAGATATTTACCGATGGCTTGTGAAGCCAAGTCAGAGGCCCATGAGTGGCTTTAAAAATCTGACCGGCATGCCTTTTTTTTTTTTTGAGGGTTAGAAATCATCCAATGACTTCTCCCGCTCTGGGTGGAGCGGAAGGGCGTGTCAGACTTTTACTGACTAAAACCCACCTGTGTTCCTTCAGTTGCCTGTTGCCAAGGTCCCGGTATCCCTTTCGGACTAACCCGCAACCCTGGCAGGTGACCGGCATGCCTGAGAGATATTTCCCGATGGCATGTGAAGCCAAGTCAGAGGCCTATGGGCGGCTTTAAAACTCTGACACCAGATTAGTCAATAAACACACGAAAAGAAGAAGAAGCGAGTACTACGCATCTGACCTCTCTGAAGAACATCACCATAAGGTCACTTATATTATACTTCTAGGGCATCCCTCCTGGCGTTTCTACTCACATCTGCCTTGTGAATACCCTTTGTTAGTCTCCTTTCATTCATTTTCTGAACTTGAATTAACTATGAGAGGTCAGTTTGTACTTAAAAAAATGAATGGAACCCTTCAAACTGCGAATAAAATAAATAAAAGGTCTCCGCGATTGGCTACTAATACTGAAATAACCTCGAACTTCTATCCAGATAAACTAATTTATACCAATTTGTTCTTGTATCTTACTTCAGTTAATAGATTTTCTGACAAAGTTTTGATAAGGAATATTGAATTGGAAAAGTTAAACAATAAGAAAAACTACTAGAGATATAAAGTTCTGTCTTTGTTTTACATTTTACTTGATTAGCATTTTATAATAATAACTAGCTGATGCCCTCGGCTTCGCTCGCCAAATTATATACTAAAACCTTCCTCGAGAACCACTCTATCCGTTGATGAAAACAACATGAAAATCGGTGCAGTAGTTTTTGAGTTTATTGCAAACAGACAGACAGACAGAGGCGTAGGACTTTGTTTTATAATATGTAAGGATAATGTTCTTCTCTTGTGTCATAAAAAACATAACATCACGCCTTGTTTCCCCAAAGAGTTGGGCAGAGGTATACCTATAGTCCACCCACATTTTGCCAGTTCATTTTTATGTCCCATGTAACAGGGCGCGAGCTTATTGCCTTCATCCGAGCAGAAATCCAGACTCTGAGCTGCTACTGAAAAATTCCAGATATAAATCCAATGACACTCTGCCCGACCTGGGAATCAAACTCAAGGCAAAGACTGCCTCGTTGGTCCACTAGACCAACGAGGCAGTTTCATGTGTCGTCGCCTACAAACTATGCTTGATTAACACTCTTTTCGTCGTTAGAGATTATAAAAAATTTGCTAGTGAGACTGACTGCTTAAGTTATCCGGCCGTTTTTATATATATATTTAAATATTATTTATATATTTATTTAAATAACATGGGAGCCTTACAGCTAAAAGAAACAAATCAAGAACAGTACATTAGTCAGAAAGCCAATTAATTACAGAGAAAAAAAAAAGTAAATTCTAAGGACATTTACACCAAGTTACTATAAACTACAGCATTATTACTATGTTGCTCTCACTGCATAACAATTATCATAACATAATGAACTACATGAAAAAGTTAATATAAAAAACAATAGCAGTAGGTATTGAACTCAAACAAATTCTAAAAGAAAGCGCTTTTGTTGAAGCTTCTGTCAAGGACGTTGAAAAGCTTACAAGAGGGACACTACATTCAATTTTAAATTCCTAAGTGTCTTTAAAACTTCGTACAACACGAAAGATTGAAGACACAATTTTTATTACAATATTCAATGTGACGAAACGTTCTTCGTAAAGTAAAATTCTCTAACCAGAAATTGCTTGTCAAAATGGAGATGTTGACAAACTCAGTTTCTAGGATTTCGTTTTGAATTACTATTTCGTATAGGAGTTCGTATTTTCCATTTACAGGGACATCGACTCGTGTTTCCTAGAAACGTTAATGTGAAAACTATGACGAATATTTATGAAAATATGATCCTTAGTTGTTACTAAGGATCATATTTCTGACATTTAATTTTTCTGACATTATAGTAATATACATAATACGGTAATAAAAATGTACATATATATTTCTTTCTGATTTGTTAACAATCGTTTTCTAAGAAAAATGGCTCACAAAATAATCTATGATATTATAAATGTTATGAATATATTGCTTTAGAAAATAAATAATACTGCTCCAAACATAACGTTTCAGCTGACATAATACGTAGCTGTAACCTGTAATTGTGATTTTTAAATTGTATTGTATTTAACCACCTGCTGCTTGGACATTAAAGAGAGTTATGGTTTGAAAACAAACGTAATTGGAGTTTTATACAAAATCTCAATAATTATAATAAACCTTTATAAATATAACAAAAAAAATAAAGGTAATAAAATGTGACAGGAATTTAGAGACTACGCTATGCTACCATTACTATAAAATAAAAAGGTTTTTTTTTATGTTCCAATTTTCCTCTTACAATTTCGTAATTATAACTTACTACTACTTTGCCAGCAGCTTCGCCCGAGTGGATGTCGAAAATTAATTAAAAAAATACTTTCCCCTTGGGAACGGGTATGTACGTACTACCGGGATGAAAGGTATTCTATGTGTTAATCTAGTTTATAAATCATCCAAAATCGTTTAGCCGTTTTTGTGTGATTGAGCAGCAAAAAATATTAGTAATATTAGTATAGTAGGAAGTATGAATAGTAAGATAATAATATAATGATATTG
This sequence comes from Lithophane socia, assembly GCA_947522985.1. Taxonomy (NCBI): domain Eukaryota; kingdom Metazoa; phylum Arthropoda; class Insecta; order Lepidoptera; family Noctuidae; genus Lithophane; species Lithophane socia. The sequence continues at coordinate 10,270,017 of OX383267.1, forward strand.
TATATTAAGTTTTTTTTTTTAACCGACTGCGCAACGTCAAATGCATTGTTACGTTCTTTATTTTTTCTAGGAGCAGTAGAAGCCTTATCCTTGCAATAGTCGGGACCTATAGTTATTTTCTGGCTTAGAAAGCAATTCATTCGTTTTAATGAGTCAAGTAAACGACACTTTCAATAAAATTTCGGTACCCTATTAACTAACCGCGTTTCTCATTTCCTAATGAGTTGAAAACCAGCTCCTATCACAGCAGACAGTAGAACTATAATTGCGACCACAACTTCAGCGTTTATTTGTACAGGAATATCTCCTTCCTTCATAAACTGTTTGTCCCTCATTACATGAATTCCACTTAATGTTTGTATTACATACATCCAGACCCAAAGAACACATTAGGGACTGTGGAACTGACCTCAAGAAGACATTACTATATTATAGGTTTATCTGGCTAAATGACAGTGAGTTTGTAGGTACATTACATTGCGTAATAGTGCCAGGATATAATAATACTGAAGAGGTACGAAAGCTTGTTTGCTTTGTTATAAGATAAAGAGATAAAATATTATAAGATAAAAAAATTATAACAGAAAAAACAACCGACTTGCAAAAAAAAAAAACGGAAAAAGTGAAAAATAAAAACTTTTTACAAAAAAAAAAAACAACCGACTTCCAAAAACACTAATAAGTGAAAAATTACTTTAGTTTTTATTTTTCACTTTTTAGTTGTGGTACCTAGCCCACACAAATTCGAATTCCACTACCGCTATGTAATATTGAAGCTAACTCGAAAACTACGCAAGCGAAGTTAATAAAAATTTTATGGGACCACCTCTGATAATCATCAAAATCGATTCATAATTGGCGGCGAAATCGCGTAACAAAACACACAAAAAAAAAACATACAGACGAATTCGGAACCTCCTTTTTGAAAAAGTCGGTTAATAACACAGAATTCAAAACGCTTTTTACAGTAAGGTGAATAAATAATGATAACAGCCTATTATGGTCCTACAAGCCAAAGCCTCTTTTCTTAAGGCTTGCCTAACGTGTACTACGTTAGGCGAGCCCGTCACTCGGCCAACGTCTTTTTGCGTGATTTGCGTGTATTTTGCGTTGGCTGGGCTCGCCCAGCGTGTACTGGGGACTTTACAGAGAAGGCACAAACATTTATCATAAAGCTTGTTGGCGATTTCATACGAACACTTTTTGGGGTAAAGTGTACGAAAAAGAATTGCTTCTTAAAGTGATGCGAGCCTAGTACTTTAAGGATGAAACATGGAATTGTTTTATGAAAATTCGTCTTTTGTTTTTTAACCAACGATAAGAGTATCCTGTAATACATCATATCAAGAGCCTATTTGCATTTCCTCAAGCTTAGTAAACAATGTCATGATCCTGTCCTAAATGATTGATAACCGTAGCTTAGATGACAGAATCTGCGTAAACATCTCTTGGACAACTGCCTGATTAATTACTTTTAATCAATTAATTTTATCATAGTTAAAGCTTGTTATGAAATTGGGAAAGATGCCTTACTTTTTGGAAGGCCTCTAACCTAACTGAACGAATTTGGAGGTCCGTAAATATCGAAAATTTAGGTTGTACGTGGAAAATGAAAATATTATACCAACAATATAAACCAAAGTTATTTCTAAGTAAGCTGCTTAACGTAATTGCAGAAGCTTACTATAGGTACTTTACATGAATGTACATTTAATTTTCAGTACTGCTTGCATGGGAAGTACCTACATAGTTCTGAGAATATTTAGTTATCGTAGGTAGCTCAATAAATTCATATTTTATTAGAAAAATAATGAAATATGCTATGAATTTTTCGATCTCATAATAGTTGTGTAGTTCTAGATTCTTTTTTAGCATCAATTGCCAAAAGTAAGTGATTTTTAATTATATTTTAATAAGAATGCGATTTATCGAATACTTTGTTTTACTGTGCAATTCGATTTATTTGGATGTCAGAAACAACACTTCTATTTTCCTCACAGACACACACACATCCATACATAGTCACCCTCTGTGAACAAAACAAATACTCAAAAAGCGCCGCGTGCAAAAATTTCGCAAGCCTGAAAAATTTTCAACAGAATGTGCTGAAAAGGCACTGAATATAAACTCAGTTAATACTTATCCGTTGTCATGGTTACCTGTATAATATTATTTAGTATATCCGTATACAGTTTTGACGGATTCGAATGTCCTCGGGCGTTCTTCCAAGGCCGTTGTACCTATGCATAGTGCCTTGTTAAGTATTACCAGAAGGACAGGTTTTTTTGTCCACCAATTTTGACAATGGTTAGTGCATACCATTTTTGCTGGAGTAGAAAATGAACAATTTTGATTGGTTTAAATAATACTCATTTGTATCTAAACAAAAGAAATACTTTTAAAAACTTCACCCCAACTTCCTTTAGTATTGAAAAAAACGGTACCTTTTTTTATTGGTCTTTTTGGTCTTAACTTGATACTCCATCATTCAAATCAGCATACTTCTGGCGAATCGTTTCCTACAACCTCCATTAACGATCATCTCACCACAAAAAAACAACTTCCAAACACATAATCCAACTGACCTACTGTTCTTCAGCCCGAGTTAAGCAACAGTTGTGAGATGCGTGCGGGGTACCGCGGGGGGGGGGTGCAAAATCAATAGAGGAACCCAGCCATGCCCCGCCCCGCCAAAACATGTACCCTCTATGTGGGTTGAAGCTTTTTTATATTACTTACGTGATTTTTCATGTCTACTTAAGCATTTTTTGCGTTTTTGTCACTTTGTCCTTGATAATGACCTTGAATTAAGCGGTTGGTGGGTTTTCAGTTTGTAGGGCGGAGAATTGGGTTGGAAGCAAGGTTTTTGTACAAATGTATAATGGTACAGGGTCGCGTTCTATCACAATCTGAAGTGAGGTTAAGAGAACTTGTGCGAATGCAAGTTTGCATGCGATAAAAGAAAAATAGATAGATTATTAATAGAATACTATTACAGTTATTTTTTGTCTGTATATTTAAGTATCTCGTGTTCGTATCGTTAAATTTCTTCAACTTACATACTTTTTTTTTATGTTAGCCTAAACTGTCCCATTGCTGAGCAAAGGCCTCCTCCAATTCCTTCCAAACATCCTTTTCTAGGGCCACCTCGATCCAACCCTTGTGGTACGCGTCTAGATCGTCCCTCCATCTCTTCCTGGGCCGACCTCGGCGGCGCCTTACATACTTAAGGGGAAAAATTTTTAAAATCTAAATTAATTTTACGATAGATTCATTAAAGTCATTCATAATTAACACTTTACCACTTTGAGCTGAAAGGCTTAGTACCTCTTTTCTGTCTTGATGTGCAAAGCTTTAGACAATTTCAGGCTTTCTTATATTCAAGTCTTACTAATACGGTCTGCAAATGCATGTACCACAAAGTATCGATACCAATAAAATATAACTACAATATCAAGTGTCCTACATAGTAAAATTTCATTCATTTATTATGATGTGCGTGGGAGGGCAAGCACCTGATACACTAATTCTCTTTCAATGGCCACGCTGGCCCACGTTCTAACTGTACGAAGGTTGCTTTCTATAAGGACCACCCCATAATGAAGTGAGGTTAGGTGATGTTTATAGGCAAATAACTTGACCATTTATCCTAGCGTTTATTTATCTCCATTTATCATCAATTTATTGGTATTTAAATGATGGTAAGCCAGTTTTCAGAGGCAAATATTTTTATCAACCATATTGCTTTCAAGCCAGTATACAGTAATGTCCTTTCTATGTATTTATTTAATATTTATGTGAAATTATACAAACCTTTTCTAAGTTTCTTCAATGTTGGTGGATTTATAGATTCACGTCCTTTTCATGCTTTGAGTATTTCAGGAATTTTGCTTTTGGAAAAAAGTGTAAGACTAAAAAGTGATCCTTAGAGTCTTTTTTTTTTTTGAGGTTGGTAAATCATCCAATGACTTCTCCCGCTCTGGGCGGAGTGGAAGGGCGTGTCAGACTATTACTGACTAAAACCCACCCGTGTTCCTTCAGTTGCCTGTTGCCAAGGTCCCGGTATCCCTTTCGGACTAACCCGCAACCCTGGCAGGATCCTTAGAGTCTAAGAATCACTTTTCACTCTTGTTATTCGCATACTTTATTTTTTTAAAGATCAAAGGACCATTTAGGTAGCTATTACCAGATGACTTAATTGGTAATAGAAACTTCAGTCACTGTGCTGACAGACCAAAACAAAAGACTATGACTGTGTAGCTAATCCTAGTCAAATAACTTGTGAAATCTGGAAAGCAACTAAATATCACTAATATATAAATATAATAAATAAATAAAAATCAGATTCAGAACAGATGTCAGTGTAGCATTTCTGTACAGGGAAACATTGTTGAGTACGGGAAGTCGTATAATTCGATACGTACCCACGTAATGAAAGTCGATAGGTTCCAAATTGAATGCGCGAACAGTTAATGGAAAGAGCTGAAACCTAACTTCTTTCAAATACACCTAAAATTGTGCTTAAGAACCTTAAGAACCTAAAATTGAGTAAGTTTTACTTTATAAAGAACTTTAATTGTCGGTTTTATGAGTGCCCGTGGAATTAACTTAGAAGTTTTTTTACTTAGTTTCTGTCTTAACTTACTGTTCATTTAAATTGATGGGGGCGACGTATTTGGTTTAATTATACAATTTAAAAGGGTAGGCCTTTGTTCTGAAAATAGAAATAATAGATAGTTTGTATTACAGTAGAGTAAAGGAAAGAGAAGGAAGGAAGAAAGTAAGTAAGGAAGTAAATACGTATGTAAAAATATGCCTGTAAGTATATGTATCATAAGTTTATAGCTTATTTATGTATTGTGAAACCTTTTTTATCGATAATGCATTACCTATGATAATATATATTTTTTCTCTTTGTTCCTCTCATTTAGAGCACCTGCCATCAAATCTCTTCACCACCCTTAGTTGACTGGTAGAGAATGCCTAAGGCATTAAGTCCGCCTTTGTACCTTTTTTTGAGTGCGAAAAGTTGACATAAATATTTATACAACATGTAATAAAAACCCTGTCCGATCCAAAAGGGGCACATAGGTACTGCAATCATATTACCAGAAAAAATAAGAAACTGCAATTTGAAAATTCACATTTTTAGTACCAAAATTACCCCAATTTCATTATAAATTAGAAAAATTTCTGCAGACGCTATATACTATGTTATGACTTGTAGACACCCGTAGACGACGGCCGCCCGCGGCCCATGTAAAAAACCGGTAAATTTCCCGATTGAAAAAAAATGCGTCGATTTTTTTTTTCCAAAAAAGAACCAAATAAATAGACTCTCAGTATGATTTTTAACAACACCCTCACGGACCGGACAGAATTTTGGTTACACACTGTATAAATAGTAAAGGAAGTAGTAATAATGGTGGGTGGCTTCAATCCTCTGTAGAGCAATTACTGAAAATATTTAACCATGCAAACTAATTAGGCTGTAAATTAGGGATGAGTTGATGCTAAACGGTTTCGGGATACTAGCCAAGCGTGCTATTCCTAATCTATCTTATTCCATACATTATTATTAGGTAGGTACCTAACAGCCTAAGAAACAGATCAAAATACCTGTAGCTGACATAATAATAACCTTACTATCTTCAATAGGCATTCATTTTGATCCAGACCTTTGCTCTTTGTCTTATCCTAACTAATATTACCTATAAATGCGTAAAGCGAGTTTGTTTAATTGTTTGTTATGCTTTCACGCTAAAACGGTTCAACGGATTTAGATGAAATTTGGCACATGGGTAGAATATGATCTGGAATAGGACATAGGATACTTTTTATCCCGATATTCCCACGGGATCGAGTCTTTCGCGCGTGAAACCGCGGGGCGCAGCTAGTATGCTATATCGTTATTGAACTTAGGTATAGCGTTATTGAACTTTCTGTTGTGTACAGCAGAAATTAGTTTTTAAAATATCAACTTATGTATGTTGATCATACATAAGTTGATATTTTAAAAACTAATTTCTGGCCTTACAAGTTGCCCTTTCAAGACTTGTCCAGAATATTTTTTGCGAATAACGCTCATGTCGATACGCTCGAGCATTGAACGTAAAATAATCCTCGTTTTTGGATCCCAACTTAGTCACGTAAATGAAAAGCACGTGTGCTTCGAGTAGAGGTATAATATTGTTCATAGTACCACACAAACGTGCTCACAAACTCGAGCAAAATTCGCCGTTTCTGGACGAAATCTTAACACCAAGGAACTCATTATCACAGTGTCAAAATGATTACAATTTACAACATTTCCTACATTGTGTTTCAAGTACCTAACTTTGGTTCCGTATCTTAGGAGGGAGAGAATTAATAATATTTTAATTGGACTCTTGAACGCTCTATGCTGTTATTTATCGGTATTTCTCTTTGGATCCCGCTTTAATTGGAACGGTTATGTACTTTGAATTGCTCCCTGTTTCCCGAAACGGACTACAATGAAAGTCCTGGAGAGCATAAAAGTAGTTAAGTTGGAGAAAATAACTTTCTTTCCTTTGGAGGTCTTTTTTAACGAAGCTGGGGTTGGAAGATTAACATATATGAACTTGTTCATAATAATAATTATTATGAACAAGCACAATTATTGTACTTGTTTTACGGATGCAAGATTGTTTATAGTAGAAAAACTGGGGAAGAGTAAGTGAGATCTTTGAACGAGGTGATTTTAAAAGATCTGATCAAGACAATTTCACTATCAAAATTGTGTTCAACTTTCTTCGGATTTGATGACGATGACGATGATTAGGGACTCAAGAGCCCGAGTTTAGCGTTACCGACCATAAAATTTGATGACAATGACGATGAATAGGGACTCAAGCGCCTGAGTTTAGCGTTACCGACCATAAAATTTGATGACGATGACGATGACTAGGGACTCAAGAGCCCGAGTTTAGCGTTACCGACCATAAAATTTGATGACGATGACAAGGGACTCAAGTGCCTGAGTTTAGCGTTACCGACCATAAAATTTTATGACGATGACTAGGGACTCAAGCGCCCGAGTTTAGCGTTACCGACCATACAATTTTGGGGCTACTATGGTTGCCCGGCGCTTGAGTGCCTAGGTTTAATACATTTTCTGCTTTAACACTAAAACTATCGATGCAAAAAGTTAAGTACATAGTTTCTATTCAGTAATTTGAAAAGCCGCTTCTAGCAAATGTTAGAACTCACGGCGGGATAAAAAATGTACTCGTACTATGCTTAAAAGCCTTGCACTGGTAAAGCTTTTATATCACCGATTATGCAGTGTGCATATTTGTCAGTAAACAACACAAACCCTTGCATTTATAGGTTAAGTTTAACAGCAATGCAATTAATAGGTACGATACATCAATGCGTGACAATGATGCATAGATCAATACAAATGTCCGATCCTATTGTTGATAGTCAGGCACAGGCAAATACCTTCTGTTTGTTAGCTGATAAATACGTATGTGTTGGAAACAAGGTTTTACACGTTACTATATTCTTTTTTTATATTGGGACTATATTCGAGGTCAGGAATGTAGATTTTACTTACTGTGTTTTCCATTTTGTTTTATCAGCATTTTTCTGGTATAATTCAGGCTTAGAGATGGTTGCAAGCAATATAGATAACAGATTACTCGGTTCATAAGTTTGGATTTTAAACTAGGAGATGTCAATGTAGCGACCATTGCAGCATTGCTTTGTTCGAAATAACAACCATATTTTATCCCGTCTTGGTTGGGTCAATATGATCCGGGCTGTTTTAATTTGCCCGACATTTCCGGAGAAGTCTAACCCACCTTACATTTGGTGTAATAATTTCCCACCGCACTGATGGGCTGTCCCAGAATTCGCTGATCGGCACGAAAACTAGTTAAAAGCTACTAAATAAACATTACAACGATATCAAACAAGTTTCTCTGGTATGAATACAGAGTGAGAATTTCTTTGGAAAATAAGGAAAATTGGCGCAATGACAGTTTGCGAACGAAACACAAGGACGCAAGTGATTGGGGTTTGTTTGTTTATCTATTTAGCCATCTGTGAAGACGAGGGTAATGTTTTGATACGTATGTTTTGGTGTAAAGACGAGCTTTTTGTTTCTGTTGGTCGATACTATTTTGTTTTGTTTTTACACGCGTAGGAGAGGAGTTTCCATTTGTTTTCGTTGGATCCCACTTTTGAATCCCAGTGTCATACTTTTGGCGTTAGATCCCACAGGATCCCAGATTTGAAAAATGCAGGAGAATTACGTTTTATCGTTTTTTTTTTTGCTTTTCTATGGCAAAATTATTTTGGTTCTATGATTTTAAATTAATATTTAACATGGTTTGTGTTTTCATGAAAACAAATTCTAAAATTAAAGTCTCATACATCTACGACTTAAAAGTGTCTTCTGCGTGAAATTATACGCTCAATCTAAACCGTACATAGCCCTATTCAGGTATACCTTTACAAATTAAGGTAAAAACACACACACTCACCGAACGCTCATAAACTTACGCACATAATTACACACTTATCTACATAACTTGATGGGACGTGAAATTTTATAGACGTTTTGACTTTATGGCCTTGCCGTGAACAAATATTTGGATAGGCTGCCACGATTTTTATGTTAATGACATATGGCCAGGTCATATAAGCAGAGAAATAATGGTTATTGTAGCTGGTTTTTATGTGTTATACCGGGATTTTACACCGAAAAACCAGCTACATGCTATTTTGACATACCTGTCAGCTCTGTGGACTGACTAAAAATAAAAATCAAATAAAAAATAAAAACAAATGTATATTTTTTAAATTATTTTTCTATTCTTAATACAAATTAGCATTTATCTCATAATCGTATGCCATTATCTTATAATTACTAGAAAAGTAATAAGGAAAACGGAATAAGTAAGGATCGTAGCAGGTGGCTTTCTGTAGTTTCTGCCTACTCCCATGGGTAGAAGGTATGGGTTTATGTATGTGTGTATATACTAGAAAAGGTTGCACATTAAAACCATGCAGGTTAAGAATCTCTTCACTATACTATCCTACTCTTACTACACTACACTATACTATCCTACTCTTACTCACTATACTACTCGTCCTATGTCAAAGTTGAAGTCTGAAGGTGAAGTCTGAAGGAATGCCTATAATGTCCTTCAGATTCCATGAGAAAACCCACTGTGTCCAAGCCAAATAGCGTGTCTGAATCCCACAGATTTCTTAACATTTTGTTCAAGATACATACTCAAAAATAGTCGTAGATATTAGTAACTTTCCAAAAAAGTATCAGGATGATGCAAGTAAAACGTACCACAACTAAAATTAACTTTCCACAAAAAAATATTCTGAAAATACGAGTCCCTAAATTTAAATCCAGCGGCAGTCATAATATTAACATAATTAAATTTATTTCGCCATTCGTCATAATTATTACCTCATCTTCAACCCTCAATGTTTGCGCCTTGCCGGGTGCCGCTAATTAGCACTAAATGTCACTTTTATAACAATGTTTTTGTGATCAGCGGTTTCAATATTGTTTTAAATAGATTAGACTAATTAGTAAAGTAGTCGTTGAGGTTAAGCTGCGTTGCTGCGGTCAGTAAATGGGTGGGGCGCAATCTCAGAGGTTTTTTGCCAGTGTCAGCACCTTTTGGTGAATAGCATAATCAGCCTACAATTTTCCCACTGCTGGGACACACTCCTCCTTTAGGTGACTGGGAGCCCAGTGCGGGTTGGTAGATGTTACATGTCTTAAAATTTTTGGTTCTAGGTTTTAAGAGCAGTGGTGATGAAATAATTTACACAAAGTTAAGCGTCTGATTTTTTCCTACAATGCCTAAACAAAATGTCTATCAATGAATAAATGTTTTTATTTTATTTAAGTAAACATTTCTACATCTAGTCCTATTTACACATAAAAACGGACGAAGGAAAACCAATACATATCCAATTAAAAATTCAACTCAATAAGTAAACGGACATTTCAAAATCCACGTTTCCAATTACACATGTACACACGTCCTTTATAGGTCAGATACTGATGAGCAGATAATGACAAGCAAATAATGAGTGAGCTTTATATCCCGAGGCCATTCCCACAGAATAGGAAGATACAGAAGGTCTGCTAAAATAAGCACACGCACACATAGACATGCGTCTACGTACAGACTAATATGCAGGCGCACTCGTGACTGTCATTTGTTTGACATCTAATCTAATCTAACTATCTAACTAATATTATAAACGCGAAAGTTTGTAAGTATGGATGGATGGATGGATGGATGGATGGATGTTTGTTACTCTTTCACGTAAAAACTACTGAATGGATTTGAATGAAATTTGGCAAACAGATAGTTTATAACCTGGATTAACACTTAGAATACTTTTTATCCCGATATTCCCACGGGATCGAGACTTACGCGGGTGAAACCGCGGGGCGCAGCTAGTAAATACATAAGTAGTTTGAGATCGCCCTACATCTATGTGTGCATGCGCTTCTATCACTCGTTGTACCTATGTAGCAAGCTTTCTGAAACTATTTATTCTGTAACATTGCGTACAATCCAATTTTTCTAGAACAAATACAAGGTGATCAGTAAACTCGACGCTAGATCGAAACTCGTTCGGTGAATTGATAAAAAGAGAACATCGAAAATTTTGGACTACAGTTTATGTTCGTGAATTATTTATTGATGGGTTCAATCGATTGGTTTGACGTTGATTGGAGGCTTGTTCGTGATCTTCATGATAGACTGTATCTATACGTCCAAGGTCATTCTAATACACAGTTAAGTAAACGGTCCCACTTTTGAAAAGGGGGATCGTTGCCCATCTTCCTACGTCATATTTTTATCACCATTTACGCAACAAATACCACGTTTTTCACGGGTGAGAGTCGACTAGAAGAAGAAGACGACGACAAGAAGAAGATATTGTCCATTATAATTGGTATAGTCCTCAGGTACAGTCAGGAGCTCGTGGCTAAGTAATAACAGCCGCACGGGTCGATCCGTCAGGTTAAGCTACGCTTGCCGGGGTTGGTCCGTGGATGGGTGACCATCTGTACATATCGAGACTCCTCCGTGCCTCGGAAAGCACGTTAAGCCGTTGGTCCCGGCTGTCATTCGTTGATCTTTGACAGTCGTTACGGGTCGTCAGAAGCCCGAAAGTCTGACAACCAGTCTTACCAAGGGGCATCGTATTACCTAGTTACTGAGTTGTGGAGGTCAGATAGGCAGTTGCTTCATGTAAAATACTGGTATTCAGCTGCATCCGGTTAGACTGGAAGCCGACCCCAATATAGTTGGGAAAAGGCTAGGCAGATGATGAGTCCTCAGGTACAAGCCTAATAATCTTTCTGAGGTAGTCATTAATGACAATCCTGCTTTTATCCGGTTCATAGATGAAAACTATCCCTTATACTTGCCTATCAAGATGCTCAATTTTATTCCATGTGGAATATTTATTTATTTTTATTTATTTATTTATTTTTCTCTCTTCACAAAGGTTCACATCTATAAACATAGAGACAAAAACTATAGCGAGATGACAAAAAATATGATCCTTTGTGAGAGACTGGCGTCCATACTCGGATACCCTGTGTGACGGATCACCAGTGTGAATATTGACATTATACTAAAGGATTTTTTCACTAGAATTTCTTCTCTTCACAAAAAAGTAGTACGCTATCCTGAACCCGTAGATAATTCGTCCAAACGGTATTCATAGCGTGAAAGCTGAATCGATCGAGGTTTAAACTTAGTGGTGCTCGAATAAGGTTACTGAGTGAATAATATATGACTGTGTATCCCGGCTCTGCCCGGAAGCCACTGTATACGTAATCCTATTTTAGAATGTATCTTCACAAAACAACTCGCCAGCAAATAAATATTATATTCGTTCGCGGTCGGTTTTGAGTACCTATCTAATCTGTTTTTAGCAATATATTCGTAACTAAGGTCGAAGTCACACAGGTGACATTTTATGTCAATTCTTACTTAGAGAGTTGTACCCATGAGTTTATTGATTCTAATTCTATAAGTACACATTTAATACGGTCGCGAATCGTATTTTTATCAACATACAACTTGAAACTGACCTGCAAATTGGATAAAACGTAAAAAAAATGAATTTCGTGGGCAACTTAAGCGCCTCCCCTATTCATTAAGCCAATATCACACGCGTTCATTTTTGTTTATTTCCACGTTCGCACGACACCGTCAAAATCAAATAGGAATGAACGTTCATTCTGCTACTGTCATTTGGTACGCGAGTGAAAGATGTCGAGTGCCAAAACACAACATTGAGGGATCGGTTCTCTAATTAATTTATTTTTCTCTCTTGATTCAATTTGTGTTTAGACGTTTCACTTTGAGGCAGAAATTAAAAGTGAAGTGCCTGATATAGGCTTTAATGCCATGCTGGGTGAGTAGCGTAGCTCTTACAAGTGACAAATTAGTCATGCAGCGTAGCACCAAACGTCAGTGTGGCTATAGGGCTTTAACACACTGGCGATTTGCAAGCTTCTTTCCGACAAAGCGATTGTTTAACGCGCTCCGCTCGCTGTATGTGTGTAGCGATCAAGATACGTGTGCGCAACGTGTTCGCCGCGTTCATCGAGCGATAACAAGTTCAGGAAGGGTACAATATTGTAAAAAACCGCGGAGAACACGTCGCGATGTCGCAGCTAGCTCGCATCGAACCCGCTGAGAGCACGTTCATAAATCGCCCCGCTGGAAAAACGTTGCTAAATCGTCAGTGTGTTAACGCTCATAAACCATTTAATTTGTTGGTTCGCTAGAAGCATGTCAGTTAATACGTAGCGTAACATTGCGAAACACCTAGCGGCTTCGATCTAAGAACTTTTTGCTTTTAAAATATTTTAGCGTTTCATTTTCTCGGATTTATGAAAGCTGTTAGTGACGGTTTGTTATGTCACATGCGTCGTAGATATTAAATTTTTAAAAGCGGATGATAAATACAAGTTATGACGTAATAAAACATTAAGCACTATCATGAAGAAAACAAAATTAATGGAAGAAATGGGGTATTTAATCATTGAAGTTTTCTCGAGCTAAGATTTTGAATCGAAAAATGACAAACTATCTGACTTCAATATTCATAATAAATATAAGATTTTATTAAACAACAACATATTCTTGGCTACAAAATAATTATATTATGCTTATAGTTTTCCATAGTGAAATGAAAATACTTATAGCAAAAGGCATAGATTTAAATCATTAGATGTCTCACCGCACCTACTAGCTCGCGCGAAAAAGTGTCTATACCGGGAAGAGTGAGCTCACACAGTATAAAGGGTGACTGGTAAATAGTTACCGATACAACACGTGACTTTACTCATCATTATGAACAACTTTTACTATAGGACCACACCTGAAATCGCGTTAAAAAAATCAGCCGTTCCCTACATTTTGACGAGTTATCAAATCGATACGCTTATAGGGACTGTATATTAATATTTGGTATAATCAAATCAGCCTATCACAGTCAGCCTCTGCCAAGCTGCACCACAACACCCTGTTCTCCGCATCCAGTCTGTCATCCAACCACTTTTTGAGGTCGTCGTTCCATCTGATTATTTGGTTGCTCGATGTTAATTTGTTACAGCCACCAATGTATGTGCAGATAAAAGTAAACGCAAATGGTACTCTTCCACTTCTTAACTCTATAAATCTTAAACATTGAAAGTCTTATACCATGAAGTCACGCTCCAACTTAACCGCTTTAGGCACCTGTCCCACCGCTGGCGATTCTCGAGAAACGAGTAGAGCTAGCAACTAAAAAAAAGTTGGCGAGCGACGAAGAGAAAGTTCGCGACGGTGACGAGCAATTACTCGGTGATATATCAAGCGTCAGTCTTGCCGTGTTCTGCCCGCCAAGCGAGTGTTGCTGAGCGATTACTCTCTTTGATCGCTCTTGTCGCTGCAACAAACGACCCGCCGGCAGTATGTACAGTCAGCGTTCCACTATTAATAAATATATCTCTTTTAAGTTAGTTAATTGATTCAGGCGTGACTTTGCGGAAATCCATTATAAAATACAATAGACGCAGATATATTTAGTAACCTATCCCGCTTGACTATTCTTCAAGAGCCATAAACACCCTGTAAGAAATCGACACGTGTTTCACCTCTCATCGAGGCTTCCTCAGGATGACGATTGACCTGTCGCAAACCCAAACACGACGTTTTGCCACGCCAAGCGCCGGACGTAGAGTTTTTATGATTCTTGAGGAAAAGTTAAGTGGAAATAGGTTACTAATGGTTACTAAACGTCTATTGTATTTTACTTACAAGGGACTTACAATCTTTTGTACGTTTCTTGAGCAAGAAAATCCTTGATAGCTAGTTGCTTCCTCGTCGGCGGTGGGACAGCTACCTTAAGCTACAATCTTAATCCGAACTACCAACAGTAAGTTAAGCAGTTATTGCAATATTTGCCTTACTGGGTAACAGTAACTATTGTCTAATACCGTCATAAGTTAATATAGCTGGCAACATTTATGTCGCAAGTTACAACACTGTTTTACTTGTCTAATCCGCAGCTGTATAGAACAGTACAGTGTTGACTAAAACACAATTTGGTTTATTTACTTTGTGCGAAAATTTAATTGGATTTGTTAACTATGAAAGGTATTGATCAATGTGTCAACTGTCAGTAATTTTTGTGTGTTTTAATAAATTTAAAATATATGGATAGAACTCTAAATAAACAAGGCATCATCTCTATGTCGTTTTAAAACATGTTTTGTTTTGCCTTAAAAATTAAACAAATGGACATGACCATCCCACTCATCTATGTTGGGGTCGGCTTCCAGTCTAACCGGATGCAGCTGAATATCAGTATTGTACATGGAGCGACTGCCTATCTGACCTCCACAACCCAGTAACTGGGTAATACGATACCCCTTTGGTCAGACTGGTTGTCAGACTTTCGTGCTTCTGACGACTCGTAACGACTGTCAAAGATCCACAAATGACAGCCGGGACCAACGGCTTAACGTGCTTTCCGAGGCACGGAGGAGTCTCGATATGTGAAAATGGTCACCCATCCACGGACCAACCCCGGCAAGCGTAGCTTAACCTGATGGATCGACCCGAGCGGCTGTTATTACTTAGCCACGAGCTTCTCTCCTCACATGACCATCCCACTATTAATATATATTTCACAAAAATATACGAGCAGCTTTGCTTTTATAGTTAACTGCTGGATACAAAAGTCACAGACAATAATTAAGTAACTATACCTACAATAATAACTCAAACCACAACATTTGAACAAAACTAGGCGAGATAAATCCGTATCCAGGAGAACAATACGGCAGAGATAGCAACCAGAACTCACCATAAATGAAACAAAAACCGTTCCGTTTACCGTCTGTCTTATTGACCGTTACGGGAAACGACTGACGTGCCAATGAATTAACGATTCGTCGGCATAACCTTTTACTATTCTGTATTGTAAGGCCACCTTTGTAAATAGTTAATAATGCCTTCATTGGGTTAGTAGTGCATTGGACTGTGGGGTTCGATGGACTAGGCGAAGCATGTATTTTTGGATGCTTCTGTAAACAGGTTGTATCTTAGAATTGTTTCTCTTCACAGCAACATTTCAGCCGTAAGATGTCCACAGCTGGACATAGGCAAGCATTACCTCTTCGACCGTTTCTTTGCTTCTCGCATCCAGCGGACAACTGCAGTCTTCAAAAGGCTCCTACATCTCCAATCCCTTGCAAATATGGTTCATCCTAGTCACATTTTACTTTAGAACGTTCACATTAAAAAAAAATATGATTTGCGGGCGGATTTAGTCTATCTTTTAAAGGAATAAGTTTTCAAATATGTAAGTCCGTTTGTCTGTTTGCTTGGACGTTTGTTCCAGATTGACGAAAAAACGGCCGAACGAATATGGATGAAATTAGGCACACAGATAGTTTATAACCTGGATTAACATACATCGTTATTACGTTTCGAAGCCGCGGGCATAAGCTAGTTATAATATGTAGATGCTGCACGGGTTCACGATTTCGACACACGTTTTTTCAACCGTACAGGTTTCTTTAGTTTATACAAAGTACCAAACCTGCCATCTTCACTCTAATGTCAGTGATTAATTAAAAAAATGTTTTATACGTGGCACGTTTTTCCGTTTCAGGCCACACGTACGGAATTACGGGCTCTAGATTGTACAATCAAGTTGTATGTGAGGGAACGAATCTGTCATTCCTGACACACATTTTTTATATTGTAATAATGAGTGTACGTGCATTTTTATTGCCCCTTACGGAAAGGTTTTGGCGTGATGTGGGTTTAGGGAAAAAGGCTTTTTTGTTTCTGAAATTATAATAATAATATTATGTTTGTTACTCCGCCTTGTGCAAGAACGTTCTGAGGGCCTAGACAAGTGACAATCACTTCGAAAGCGTTTCGTTTTTCTACAACGACTTTCAACAGGATTGACATAAGCTTTTCGATAGCTTATGTCAGTCCTATACATTTTTGCCTCTTCCATCATCGTTATCGCTGGTAGAATGTAACTTTGTCTAAGGCCTCTGGTCTAGTGATAATTACAAAAGATCTAGATCAGGTTATCGCTTACGCCTATCAATTGTACCAGATACCTCTGTATTAATAGTGATCCAACATCAGATGTACCCAAATACTGACGTCACTGTAAAGATAAAAGTAATTTCATCTTCAAACAATACCCAAGGTTCCGTTTTGTAAGTCTTACTATCTTATTTAGACTATCAATACTGGCCTAAAAGTCTTGCAGTCAATCACGCTAGTAGGCAGAAATCCCTATTGATAGTCATTTGTTTTGATTTGTCTAAGGTCTCGTACGACATTATTCTTCGATTCAATCAATCTGTCTAGCCTTTTTCCAGCTATGTTGGGGTCGGCTTCCAGTCTAACCAGATGCAGTTGAATACCGACAGCCCCTCTGATCTCCACAACCCAGCAACTCCAACCTACTACGATGTTATTCCTTTACAAATCGATCGTGAACCTTCCATAAATAGGAATAAACCCGTATATTTATTTCCTTACAACCCAGTCTGAGCTAGGGTCGTTTGTAGGCTGCAAATAAATCTGACACTATCTTAGTAAGACCTAGAGCTCCAGTAATTTAGTTACGATACTGTGTGTGGCAACAAATAAAGGGGATTGTGTTTCGTAACAAGTTTATGTTACTTACTTGTTATCTTTCGTGATCAGTTAGGGCTGAGTAGAGAATTAAGCCGTGTCTTTGGAAAAAGTTTGTCTGACCATTTGCTTCTATAAGGTGACTTTTATAAGGAGTTATTAAGCAGCGTGTATCTATCACATACATTAATTGATTTGTCATTGCTCCATTTTTAAGTTTTTTAATTCTTTTTATCTATTGTGGTACAGTAATCGTATTCTAGGTGCATCGTATGCAAATGTATAATTGATGTATACAAAATATTGTAAAACATTATTTTTAAAAGAGAAACGGTGGAATTTCTTGCCCATTCTTCTCCATACGAAAACTACCTTTTGGAAGGGGCAACGGGAATCAGTTCTATTTCTTTGTTTTTGACGTTCGGAAGTGCCTTTATTGAGCCTATTTCAAAAAAAAAATTGACTTTGACTTTGAATTTGCAGTATGCTGAAAATACAGTAGAAAAATTCTACAGTCATTAATCTAATATTTTTCTTTGCCTTTCGTATCAGCACAAACTTATGAACACACCTACTCATTGACTAGTCAGCAAGGTGGCAGCTTGGAGGCTGACCAGGGGGCGCCAGTTACATTTTTAATCATGGGCTCTCGAAGAGGTAATTTTAATGCAATGTATTGGGCAAACATCGTGATAATGTCGATATTTCCTTAGCACAATTATTAATTTTACCAGTTTATGAAATACTTTTTCTTTTATTTATATACACAGGTAATCGTGGCACGTGAAGGTGACTTAAATATTTACACTAAAATATTATAATATTATTAAGATGCAAACTTCAATAAGCTTTAAAGCATTATACCTTGATCCATAATAACTTAAGCTGCTTTCCAATGCACTTTGATCTTAAAGTACATGATGCAAACTAGACTATATAATACACATTGTAACATGGAGTTTAGGAGGTGGAGGAACGGGGTATCGTGTTCCTCAATTGTTCAGAGAGGAACCTCCAGCCAGATAGGATTTTCAATGTAGTAATATGATGTCACTTCGATCAGTCGTCAGGAGATATTAAATTATACCTCCAAGACATCGGGTGGCACACGCGTAAACCAAAAAATTCGGTACAAGTACATTCCCGGTTACATCCCGGGTAAAACACAATTTATGTAGGTAGTGACTGAAAAATGGAGTAGGTCTATGTTCTATCTGTCTATGGTCTATGGTCTAGTATCTATGTTCCTTATCCCTCTTACCTCTTGTGTTGGAATATAGCTCGAGTTAATGATGAATCTAGTAGGAAGGAAGATATACTAAGAATGGATGATTTTTGTTCACATCACCGTATCTACGATACAGCAATAGATTATTTTCATACACCATTTATCCAACAATGAACATAAATGAATGGACTACTAATAATTATGTTTTTGCTAACTGTGGTAAGTTAATTTGAATCGACTGCAAAAATATTTAAGCTGTAATTTGATTCAGATATAAATCAACTGACAATTTCAAATCAAAATATTGACAGTTTGATAAAGGATTTAATTTTATTGTCATGACAACAGTATTATTAATTAATCTATTCGTGTCCCGTCTGACCGCGACTCTGCATGCTGATTGTGATTACAAATGCACACATCCGGATATCATTTTGAAGCCGAAATGTTTGCTAATTACATAGTCTGTATTTAATAAAAACCTATTTTGCAGTAGAATAATTTAAATCATTAATTTTAATGATATTTAGTTAGCTATGTTTTCCCGTTTGGTTAAGTACTGCGATATAATTTTAACTATATATACCGACTTACTTATCTAATTTTACTTTATAGATGACAATGGTAGGTTCTATTGCTATCTTTTACTTTCAGAACAAAAAAGAAAGGGAAGTCTGATAAAAGAATCAGTTATAAATTCGAATCCCACCAGTTTTAATTCATTTGTGTATGACAATACTTCAGAATATTCCTTGAGTAACTTTGCCGTCGGATAGCTCTAAGCTCTGTCTGTCTCTTTCTTGCTTGCCGACCGTTTCAGAATCGGTTTTTCTACGTCTGGGGTAGATAAGTGAGGTCTATTCCGTCAATTCGTGACGATCATGAAATCGTAAAAACCACGCTGAGCTATAATTGTATATTTTTATTTGTGACTGTGTATGTAACCTACTAACACTAGAAGTTAAGTAAAATTGTTACTAACCCTATGGACTCCGGTCTGAAATAAAATATTTCTATTCTATAAAACCCCAAATGTGTGAGAATATCTTCATACCATTATTCCGTTTTATCTTTCCACGTGTTATAAAGCCCATGTATCATGCAAAACGACAAAATATATTGCTCGACGTGCGAAAAGCTGCAATCTTCACGAAAAAATGTTTCCTCTATATATTTAACATTCTGCACGCACTCGTATAAATTAACAATAACTTGGCAATTGTCTTAACAGTCACTTTTTCCCCATTCTTTAAGAAAATCTCGACAAAATAAATGTTCGAATTCTTTCATTTTTCCGTCATAAATTGTAATGCTCACATTTCAATACTTTTCTCGTTCTTTTACAATCTTTTCCCTGTTTCTTTTGACTTTAATTTTACAAAAGACCTTGGGTCAATAAAATTGTTGAAACCATCGCAGAGTAAAATAAAAATTGGTTGTTCAACAAAGACAAGCGAAGTCATTAATTTGAAAAGCAATGACAGGAAAACTGTAAGCTTTAAATTAATTTTAAATGGAGCATTAGGCCCTTTGTACACACTTTTTACTTGCCGTGAAAAACTACGGTTTATTCGCCATGTGTAGGTCAGCAGTGTTGTATGGATCACTATGGAAGCTTGTTGAAGAACACGTTTATTCTACGGGGTGGTTTATATGACGTACCGTAAAGAAACCGTGCCGTATACAAAGGGCCTAATGGTTGAGCTGTAGAAAGCATTATTTAAAAGATATAAGTTTAGTATGAAAATATTATTTTGAAGCATAAATTATAGTTGGGTTCGACTTGTCCGTTAGGTAAACCCAGGAAAAAAAATCACATTGTTAGATGTCTTTCTTTTATTGTAACATAAGTTTTTCGTTCCTTTAAATATACAAAGAATACAATAATTAAAAGGATAAAGTTAATTTTAATGCCTTACGCCAGTAACTGGGTCAAGTGGACTCTCCCGACGCATATTTAATCATTCTAACTTGAAGGGCAAGCTGGGGGCCCTAAGTAATTACTTTCCTAACTTAGTAGGCAAATCTACAAAGGTACCGTGCCTCACATTTTGCCAATTAGCACGCTAATTATTTATTTATCTTTGCTTAAATTAATTACGGATGCTGATCTGCGATCTAGACTCTTCCACAACTGGTTTTTGCGAAAAAGTTGCAGAAATGAAAGCTTCAGTACAACCCAAAAATCCACCATTTTTATAAGCTTTATTATATCAATTATAATTAGATATATTTTCCAAATTTAAATATCCATGCAAATATATATATATCTGTCTAGCCTTTTGCCAACTATGTTGGGGTTGGCTTCCAATCTAACCGGATGCAGCTCAATACCAGTATTTTATATGGAGCGACTGCCTATCTGACCTGCACAACCCAGTAAATGGGTAACATACGATATCCCTTGGTAAGACTGGTTGTCGGGCTATCGGGCTCCTGACGACCCGTAACGACAGTCAAAGATACACAAAATATGACAGCCGGGACCTACGGCTTAACTTGATTTTCGAGCCACAGAGGAGTCTCGGTACGTAAAGATTGTCACCCATCCACGGACCGACCCTGGCAAGCGTAGCTTAACCTGATGGATCGACTTGTGTGGCTGTTATTACTTAGCCACGAGTTCGTCACTTCCTACTACCAGTAAACTAAGTAATACATTGATACCAACCCTATTATCGGTAATTACGACCACAGTATAAAGTTCCACGGTGAAGTGTCAAGAATTGGGTCGAGCATAAACCGTCTAAGAGGGTTTCGACACGTTTTTAGTGCTGTGCTCTTCAAAAACCGTAACACTTGTGGTGGAGATCTTATTAACACTTGTTTGCACTTCATTTTATGGGCGGATAATGTTTTTTTGTGGACAAAAAGGATAGTATGCTTTCTGAGAATACTTACTATGTTAATTCTGTCTTTTGTCAAAATTTTGCTTGGGTTTTATGGTGAAGTCTGTGCATTCTGAAAGTTGGCAACGTCGCTGTCACGTTAGCTGTCAAATATTTCAGTTTCGATTAATTTGTCCATAATTATTACTAAATTAAATTATAAAATATGGTTCTATAGTTCATTAGAATGTTGATTATGAATTGCAATACTAAAACTGAGTCAGGTGTTATACCCTTTTTTTTTTAAGTTTGGGATATCATCCAATGACTTCTCCCCCTCTGGGCGGAGCGGAAGGGCGTGTAAGACTTTTACTGACTAAAACCCACCCGTGTTCCTTCAGTTGCCTGTTGCCAAGATCCCGGTATCCCTTTCGGACTAACCCGCAACCCTGGCAGGCATCGGTCCTAGCAGACCCCGCAGGTGTTATACCCTAGGACCCTGAACTGGTCGAAGTGGCGTTACTTATGTTCAGCAGTGGACGTCTTTCGGTTGAAATGGTGAAGTTATGGTTTGGCATTTGGAAATTTTGCTTCATTCTCAATAGTTAATTGATTCAGGCGTGACTTTGCGGAAATCCATTATAAAATACAATAGACGCTGATATATTTAGTAACCTATTCCGCTTGACTATTCTTCAAGAGTCATAAAAACCCTGTAAGAAATCGACACGTGTTTCACCTCTCAACGAGGCATCTTCAGGATGACGATTGACCAATTGCAAACCAGAACGCGACGAGTTACCACACCGAGCGCTGGACGCAGAGTTCAATTCTATTATTATATTATATTCTATTATTCTTCTATTATTATAATTATTATATTATATTCCAATTTTAAGCTGTGAAGCCATTCTTGCTCTCTCACTACACAATTATTAATTCTCATATTTGTAGTAAGAAAACTTACCTATTCTAAAAGATTTATTCTCAAACAAGGTGAAACGAGTTTCAAAGGGAGCTCAAAGGTACTGCGTAGGTAGGTTCTAAAATTTTAGTTCTTCGTTATCTAAAATACACTATTAATTAATAATTATTTCAAATTGAAACGGGATTACACTAATTAATCTCCATTTTACGCCGTCATTATCGGAATAGGATCTTAAAATCGGAGAATAACGTTATCCTACGGCCGTAATTAGGCAGAAATTGAGATCCTTTATGACCTAATCCAGGCCATTTATATCTACAAGATAATCAAGAGGTCTTTTGAGGAAAATGGAGACATTAGATGTATATTACTGCGTAAATATAGAGGTAAACAACGGCTTTGTCTGTGGATATTTTTTTTTATTTTATTTTATTTATTTATTAGGATCTCCAACAAAAGATGTACACAGGACATGACAAATATTATGATAAGTACCATAGGTAGTACGTAAGTGTACTCCCTCATTTACAGGAGACCACAGCATGCAAAGCAATAAAGTACAACTAAGCTAACACGGTTAACATTTACATATAAAATATTAAAAGATAAACAATTATGGTAAAAATAAAAATTAAAAAGTTAAAAAATTAAATTAAATTAGATTAAATTAGTGAAAAAATTAAAATATATAAAATTAAGATATCGTTAGGTAAGTCTGTTTGGTTTTTGCTTATGTGCCCACAATGGTCCAGATGGGCATCATTAAGCTACAACAAGTTCTTTAGGACATAGAGCAGGACAGATATAGGTTGTGTTGGTGTAACAACATAAAATATTATTATGATACTTCTTAATTTGAAAACATAAATCAAGTTTAATTCTTCTTGATTTTATAAAAATAAACATTATAATGACGTGCAAACTCTCACAACATCTATGCGTTTCATTTTAAACTGTCTTCGTATTATGTACTTTTTGAGTGAAATATGTACTCGCCTTTGGTTTTAAAATGAAAAGTTTTACTCAAAACTCTTTTAATATTCATGCTCAAAGCTCACTTTTGTGAAAACACGCGAAAAGTTTGTCGTGACGTTATTATTTTGTGTCAAAAAATGCCCTATTAACTTTTTTTGTTTGTTTTTGCTGTCTAGTACCCTTAAGGTTGATGAACTAGCAAAATTGTATAGTCACCGTTATCGTGTCACTTTCAACAAGGCGAGAGTATCAAAATTGTGTCGATTTAAAGGCGTCTCCTTTTTTGGCGACACCATGAAACATGAGGCTCCAGGGGCTACTGCATTTATATCTTTGAATTAATTCGATAAATCAAGTCTGGTAAAACTACGCTGGAGTTGGTGCATTTCATTCATTCATTCATAAAAAATCTAGGTTTTTTAAAGACCCCATTTGCTTAATACTCGATCAATCAAAATCTGAATCATTTTGAAGAATATCGCTAATTCATTGCTTCATAAGTTCGAGAAATTTGTCTGCTAAGCAACGTCAAAAACACAATGAATATTGTTGAACTGTCATTTTGCGTGTGTTACGTAATTCGGGTACGGGGTAATGAAAAATATGTAACGTTCGTTCCTTTCGACAGCTCTACTCAAACATAAACCAATGGCCTAGCATGAACGCGCCTTTTCGTAAAGTTTACTCCAACTTTACGAAAAGGCTTTAAAGTTTCACGCATGATATTTACATAAGTAAAAGACTTTAACCCTAAGAGGGTTACTAAAGGCGATCAGCACTTCTAAAACGCGGTCAAGAGCAGTCAGTATATAGTTATCTAGACACGCGGCCGCGTGTCAAGCCAAGTTCAAGAAAAGAACTGGCGACGCAGCAGCCGTGTGTTATATTACACGAACCATTTGGAGCTACTTTTCATATAGATTACAGCATTTTCAATTCAAAAATCATTCGACGTTTGACGTTACGTTAACGTCACGCGTTCGTGCTAGTCCTACTAGTTTATGTTTGTGTTTTTTTTTGACGTTTACATTGAGACTTGATCAACTAGGTTTACCACCACAGCAGTATTATTTTAATCTTACTCAGTCGGGGAAATAGATGGAGCTATACGTCTTGTGGAGCTTCATCTCTTTCCTGCACTGAAGTAATATTAAAATAATACTGCTGTAAGAGCTGGTGGTAGGGGCCCTGATTTCAATAAAAATAATTTGTTTATTACGTGTCCGTGAACGGACCTTAAGTCGTCAACACCGACTTTTATCGATACAGTATCGGTTTTCTATAAACGCTGTTTATCTAGCTTTTACGTTCTCTCTTGCCCTTGTTTTATTTATTTATATAAGTTGGCTAGTTCTGCTATGTCTTAATTATCTTCTGTTCTGCTATCCGAGAATCGTAAATTATTAACTACCGATTCCGTTTTATTGTTCCGTTTATGCGCTGCAGTTGGCTGAAATGTCACTGTGTTTATTTTATTGTGCCCGATTCTTTGGAGGGATGTCGATTTGTATTGTGTGGCAAAATTGGGTAGTTAAACAAGTAATAGTACCTATAAATTACTAGTTGCATAAATAATTAAGATTTGGCTCTCCTAGGTGTAGAAATCGGTTTGTATTTCCACATTATTGTGTAACTGACAAATTCTATATATATAAAAATGAATCCCTATTTCCCTGGGCCACGCCATCATGCGTGAACGGCTAGACCGATTTCGCTAATTCTTTTTCTGTTGTGTTTGTTACTGTCAGGAGAAGGTTCTTATGAAAGAAAAAATTAAGAAAATTGCGCGGAAAATTAGATAATTGACTGGACAACGTCTGTCGGGTTAGCTAGTATTAAATATTTTCCACTCTAGTATTACAGAGGAAACCTAAAACTGAAAAATTTACTAAGAAAAATATCTTCTTTAAAACTAACACCAAACGTTGAAGAAAAATATTGTTCTACCGTATTAAAGTCTCCACATTTTCATCGACACGAGAGCACAAACGTTTGCTCTGTTCGAGAGATGCTGCGGAAATATTCCTACAAAGCGCAGGAAGATGCCACTGCCTTAATACAAGACCCTGGAATGAGAGACTCGGAAAAATGCAATGGGGAAGTGGTTACAACGTGTATTTTTTAGAAAAGATTTTTTTCTCTTAAACATTCTTGGTTTAATATAAGTAGCGAAAAATATCTTTGATTACTTACAAGAGACTAACTTTGTAATTGTGAGCGGGGCTTACTTTGAACATACGCTTTGAGAATTTGATTGGTGTAAGTGAGTACTAAAAGTAGTGTTAATGTACAGGCTAAATGGTCGATTTTACCAGCCCTTAAGATTGTTAACTCAATTTTTTTGGCGACTAGACTTGCCCACTAAAATCATTTCGTTATCTACTCTTGATAATCGAGATAATGATTAATGATTAGGAACTTCCATCGACTGGAGTGGAATAGGTTACTAAATATATTTACGTCTATTGTGTTTTACTTACACGGTACTTACAATCTTTTGTGCGCACAAATATGCCGTGCTAGCAGCGTGGTCGATAAATGCTTTTGTTTTGGATTCAGTATTATAAACCCTGCAATTTCGTTAGCATTTGTTTTAAATCGTAGAACAACAAAAAAACAATTGCCCATCAACCGCGCAGCAAATCCGAAAGGTGTTTATGTCCCGCTCAAAATATCAACCACCAAACAATTAAAGTCTAAATTGTTGTAACTTACAAATTGCTTGTTATACGTCGTTACTGACTTCTAACTATCGGAAACTTTACAATGTACCTTTGACATTTACGCTTTTCTATTAAAGTTATTCTACTGTTACGTGGAACAGTATCATTTTCTTGAATGATCGAACTGCGTTTGTGGTATTGTTTTTCTATTATCGTCACTTTAAACTGAAGTTAGCATTTTTTTATTGAAGATGCTGAGAAA
Source organism: Lithophane socia (assembly GCA_947522985.1). NCBI lineage: Eukaryota > Metazoa > Arthropoda > Insecta > Lepidoptera > Noctuidae > Lithophane > Lithophane socia. The sequence continues at coordinate 10,296,090 of OX383267.1, forward strand.
AGTTACTTAGATCTTTGACACTAGATTATTAGAAATCTAACGAGACGAATTTTTAAGTTCTTCATAAAATACGTTTTTTAAATTTTACATTGATAGCTTTTAGTTTGATCTTTATTTAAGAAGTATGGTTTTAAATTGGATCGCGTACCTACTACTTTATTTCAACATGTTTGTAAAGAATTAGAGACCCGCCCCGACTATACCCGACGCACGGGTGTAATTTACATGTGAAGACAGCTAACCTAACCTAAGAAAAAGTACTAGGGTCACATGAATTCAAGATAATAGGTATTTCATTAGTGCTAAGTACTTCTTTTTGTCTATATTTAAATAATATAAATCCCATGTCTATTGTCCATCTGGAATGATTACCTCTCAAATGGTGAAAGAATTTATCAAATAAGCAGCTCTTATTTGATAAATTCTGGTTCCGGAGATTACCCTCCACATATGTACATCACACAGTTCGCTCTCTCTCTGTCTCTAAAATATTAGTATGGACTAACACATAAACAACACACGCAACACTAGCTATTTTAAGCACCAGTTAGTATTTCAGCCTTTACTCAAAGCCATTAAGTAGGTCTGAGAAGGTGAAATACCTAAGTTCCCACACGTAACACTTACAAATGTTATGAAGCAAGTACTGAGAGGAATTTTTGCATTGAGTCTCTTTTAATCTAGACTTTTGTTTCTCGTCTGCCTTAAATTGAGCTTTCGTGTATGTTAAGAAGATAATATTTATTATTACATCAGGTTTTTCTTTCATTTAACAGAAGGGTTAGGTATCTTATTGTTTTGAATGTTCCCATTCATAAAACAATAAGATAAGCCTTCGTTTATTGAAATGGAAGGTCAGTTGGAATCTATGAAATCTATGCGATTTTTGGACACAATTATAAATACACTACTTTATCACTAGAAAAGGTTAAAAACCTACATCTCTTTAGAGGTACTGAAATTATGATAATTTATTTCTGTAAGTAGATCTTTTAGTAATTTTTTTTGCCAATATTTTAAAATTAAATGGGACCAGCTTTTCGTAGCAAACTGATCCCTGGGTAGAAACGCAAATAAAAATATTCCGAAATAAACTAGTAGTTTATTAATTGGAGAGCAGATGCCCCTTTTACATGGAGTCGAACAAAGCATTGATCATTCCTTGCGTCAAGTTCGTGATATTTTCGATTAGAATTCAAAAGTATGTACGCATTACTCCCCACATAAATCATGCCAGATTTTAATCCAGAACGTTCTCAAAAATTAGCTCCATAAACCACTGCCATGACGGCGTATCTAATGAAAATAATGAAAGAAAAATATGAGGAATACAAATGCTTGAAAGCCTTCTACATTACCATACCGTATTTTTCTTGCCGGTTCATTCACAACTACTTTGCATACATTTATTTAAATTCCGTCGCTTTGTACCGTAAAATGTGTTAGAACTAAATACAGGGTTGACTTCAGTATTGAATCAGAAACTTTGAGAAATAGAAAATGAGATCGATTAAAGAGGATTTTTTTATACAAGGTGGAGACGACAATACGACAAAAAATGAAACTCCGTATATCTAATGACGTTCTCGGTCTACAAACAAAAAAATAATCACACATATCCAATAGTTTAGTTACGATAGCTAGTCAAAGATCGGCAAACCCCATTGTCAGCCCATCACTACTATTTAGTTTGTTTGAAAAAAATACTTTTTTAATTTCGTTGTTAGGATTTATTTGATAGTTCCAAAACACTCTTATGCATTAGTATTGCCAGTGTTTTCATTTATTGTTGTATTGTCGTCTCCACATTGTTTAATGATTATTATTTATTTCTCCTTGGGTAACGTTACGTTTAAGTTCAATCAATCTGCCTAGCCTTTTCCCAACTATGTTGGGGTCGGCTTCCAGTCTAACCGGATGCAGCTGAATACCAGTATTTTACATGGAGCGACTGCCTATCTGACCTCCACAACCCAGTAACTGGGTAATACGATACCCCTTGGTTAGACTGGTTGTCAGACTTTCGTGCTTCTGACGACTCGTAACGACTGTCAAAGATCCACAAATGACAGCCGGGAACAACGGCTTAACGTGCTTTCCGAGGCACGGAGGAGTCTCGATATGTGAAAATGGTCACCCATCCGCGGACCAACCCCGGCAAGCGTAGCTTAACCTGATGGATCGACCCGAGCGGCTGTTATTACTTAGCCACGTTTAAGTTCATACAGGGGCAATTCCCTTATTTTTAAGAACTTTCACATACACAATCTGTCAAAAAAACCATCAATTTACCAAAATGTTTGACAAGTTTGACAGATTGCGACTTGAATGTGAACGTATTTTTTTTGTAAGAGAATAGGGAATATGCATGTGATTCAAATATGGGTCAAATATTTTTTTCTATAAACTATGTTACTTCAGAATTATGCCTCCATCAATATTTGTAAATAAAATTTCTTTTTGAGCGAGAAATTAATTTTTAAAAAGTCCCAAAAAACTGTGAGTAATTCAAATACTTGAAAAGGCTAAGAGCGGATGTGACGTAACAATCCGGGATAACAATCAAAATGTCAATGTCAAGTCAATCAACAAGTGTCAAGTCAATGTCAAACGCTCATAGAAAAAGGAGTGTTTGACGTTGACTTGACAGTTGCTTGTCTGTTTTCACGAACTGTGACGTCACCACACCAAGCGCGCCAAATGGAGGGCGTTTAAATAGCCCGGATCGGTTGGATATTTTTAAACATTTTTTTAACTACTTTAAATTGCTTTTTTGCCGTCGAATTTTTTTTTACTATTATTTGACGATGTAAACTATCGAATAAAAATATTAAAAAAATACATGCATATTCCTTATTGGCTCTGGTCATACACGCGCATTGGTTGCAAGTACTACGAAACACCATCACCAATATGGGCACTATTATGTCGCGTCACCAATTCTACGGCGTTTTCGGCGTTTTGAATCAAATCGAAGGGGGCAGATTTCGTTTTAAAGTTTCACCTACAAAATCACCCTCTATAGACGTCAGGTAATGCCAAGGTAAACCATTTAAAGGCTCAGAGGGAAATGAGATTTATTGAGCACTAACGTGAACAATTCCTGTTTTATTTTACTGCCCAACTCTTTATCGTCACTAGGGTTTATGTTGACCTATGTAATGTATTACTCGAACTAAAATCAGTGAGGATAGTTTACATTATTAATCGTATATAATTTTTTTTAAGAATAACTTGTTTGTTGAAAAAAAAGAAAACGTATTCTTGTACAGGATCTTTTTCTTACAAACATAACTAAACACAATCATAGAAACAAAAAACAAAAAGAAATAAAAAGATAAGTACCTAGGTACATTTATAAAAACCAGTTGGTACGAGGCCAAAAGACTCCTACCCAGCATGATGCTGCGACATAATAAGGGCCCGCTATTACTACTTACTGCTATCTGCTTTCGGTAATATTAATAACTAGCTGCGCCCCACGGTTTCACCCGCGTAAGTCTCGATCCCGTGGGAATATCGGGATAAAAAGTACATAGGATGTGTTAATCCAGGTTATAAGCTATCTGTTTGCCAAATATCATCCAAATCCATTCAGCCGTTTTTGCCTGATTGAGTAACAAACATCCAAACACACAAACACACAAACTTTCACATTTATAATATTAGTAGGATTGCAGATTCAAAATCTCCATAAAACCATTTTCAGTCATTTATGTAGTTTAAAGATCTTAGGAAAATAATTTGTTGCCCGTTTTAATAAATTAAACTTAAACTTTTATTTTAAACTTTTTGGGTCAAATTTTACAACAAAAATTACTGATATTGTAAACTCGTTAACAAATAGATACTTCTTCACTGAAAGTACTTACTCATTAAGCCCATTTAAACATTTTATAGCTTACTATATTTATAGCAATGCATTTAATGTGCCCGTAACACATTATTAAAGTACATCGTAAAGGTGTTATGACGTCGTTATAGCTCGTTTATAGCTATGACTTTATAGCTTTTGCTGGATAGTGGACCTTATCAATAACTATTAACTGTGGCTGTCTAATCATGGTCAACTTTGTCTATTTTGTCTTGGGACGAAGCTTTATAAATAGCGCCCACAGGTTTCCCTCGCGTGGGGGTCCGAAATTATCCCACTTATAGGTACTACGAAAATAAGAAGTATGCTATATCCTATACCCCGTTATGTACACAGTTTATGCTGATCTCGCATTGTATAGGATTTCCGTACAATGCGAGGTCAGCTTATGCTGGAAATGTATGGCTTGATGTGTAGCCGTCTGTACCCTGTGTGCCAAAACCAGATCCAATCCGTTAAGGCGTGAAATGGTAACAGACAAACAAATAGCCAGAAAGACTGACTGACAGACAGGCAGACTGACCGACAGACATAATCCTAATCCTAACTTAATATTATAACTGCGAAAGTGAGTTTGTTTGGTTGTTTATTAAGCTTTCACGCTAAAACGGCTGAATGGATTTGGATAAAATTGTAGCACATGGGTAGACCATGACCTGGAAAAGAATATAGGATACTTTTTAAAGGCTTATGTGGGTAAACCACGAGTCGCAGCTGAGTGGTTGCACTTCCTCGTGGTACTACTTCCTACTTCCCCGTATCGAACTCATAGAGCTTATAAGTAAATATGCGAATATAAAACGGAAACATGTTCAAAATATTGCTTTCTTTTACAAATTTATTTCTCTACGACATCGTATTACATCATAATATTTTAATCCGTCCCCGGTAGAGTCTTGTTTTACGCACAAATGCACTCTATTCACGGAAATTCTTTTCCCGGGTAGAGTTGGGTAGAGACGTACAGTCACGGACTTTAATTGATGAGCCACCTTCAAACTTTTCAATTTTGCAGTTTCATACATTCACGAGATTACACGATTAAACACGAACTCAAATCGCAAGCTCGTAAACAAGATGACAAATAATTTACTTTTAATCGGAAATATCCATAGAGGTTGACTAATAAGTTCTCAATGATAAAAATAAATACAATGTTGCATTAAGTTTATCCAATCTATTTGATACCGACCTCCTTTGAATCATAGCTCATTAACTCGATAATTATGAAAACATTATTGAAGACAGTGACAGTTGAAATATCAAGATGACAAATAAATTACTTTTAATCGGAAATATCCATAGAGGTTGACTAATAAGTTCTCAATGAGAAAAATAAATACAATGTTGCATTAAGTTTATCCAATCTATTTGATACCGACCTCCTTTGAATCATAGCTCATTAACTCGATAATTATGAAAACATAACTGAAGACAGTGACAGTTGAAATATCAAGATGACAAATAAATTACTTTTAATCGGAAGTAGTCTTATCCATAGAGGTTGACTAATAAGAATTATGAAAACATAACTGAAGACAGTGACAGTTAAAATATCAAGATGACAAATAAATTACTTTTAATCGGAAATAGTCTTATCCATAGAGGTTGACTAATAAGTTCTTAATAGTAAAAATAAATACAATGTTGCATTAAGTTTATCCAATCTATTTGATACTGACCTCCTTTGAATCATACCTCATTAACTCAATAATTCTGAAAACATAACTGAAGACAGTGACAGTTGAAATATCGATGTCAGAGAATTTCTCCGTACGCTAACGTTACTATCGCAACAGTAACCTAGCAACAATTATTTATCGTTTCTAGACCTGCAATTGGATGACTTTGAGTAGTCACTCTGCTGTCAAGGTGACTCTCAGGTTAGCCAACCTAACCGGTATGAAATATAATTTTCGTCTTCTAATACGAAGACATATGACTTTGCGTGTCGGGAACCGAATAAACCCGATTTGCATTACACGGCTAAAATACGAACAGTGCCAGGTGGCTCATCAATTAAAGTCCGTGACTGTACCTAGAGATGGAACGGATGCACGTGACGCGAGCTTGCCGCTCTACCTAACTCTTGTAAAATGAAACGCTCTGGGAATTGAAAATAGTATGTTGTTTTACGAATGTAGAGTGGGTGTGATTTATTCAAATAAATGTTAAAAGAGATACAAGGTAATTTGAGTTTTACTTGGTAATGTTTTAGACAAGGTGGTGTAGGCTCGAGCTTAATAATATGACCACTTGTAGATTTTCGTTAGCTCGTGGGTAAGTAATAACAGCCGCACAGGTTGATTCATCAGGTTAAGCTACGCTTGCCGGAGTTGGTCTGTGGAAGGGTGACCATCTTTCCGTACCGAGACTCCTCCGTGCCTCGGAAAACACGTTAAGCCGTTGATCCCGGCTGCCATTTGTGGATCTTTGACAGTCGTTACGGGTCGTCAGAAGCCAGAAAGTCTAACACCCAGTCTTACCAAGTTATATCGTATTGCCCAGTTACTGGGTTGTGGAGGTCGGATAGGCAGTCGCTCCATGTACAATACTGGTATTCAGCTGTATCCGGTTAAACTAGAAGCCGATCCCAACATAGTTGGGAAAAGGCTAGGAATATTGATATTGTAGATTTTCGTAAACCGACATAGAGATTACGTCAAGAAGTGGAGAAACAGTATCCTCCTGTCTGCCAAGATTGATCCATGAAGATTGATCCATGTAAAATACCACACACTAGCTGCAGTCACAGACAAAAAAAAAACTCGCCAGGTTCGCGTTGGACTCGCACTCAAGGGTTCCGTGCCACCGTACAATATTTAGCAAAAAAACACTTTTCTTGTATGGGGTCCCCATTAAATTCTAACTTTTTTTTTTTGTTATAGCGGCATTAGAATTTCAGAATCTGTGATAATTTCAATTGTTTACTTATTACGGTCCGACCACCCGGTCAGCTCAGGGGTTCATGAGACCACCCGGTCTCATGAACCCCTGAGCCCGCTGACGGACGAACGGACGGACGTACGGACAGGGAGGCTTAGCAATAGGGTTCTGTTTGGGACCCTTCAGGTACGGAACCTCAAACAGGTAAGTAACATCAAAACAAAAAAAATCTTTAACAATAATAAACATCGTTTCCCCAAAACACAAACGAATTTTCTTTCTGTTTCCAAGTTTCAATTTCTCTGACAAAAACCAAGAAGCTCATTAAACTTGATAATCTCTTAAGCCGCTTTTTGAAGAACACATAAGGAAAACTGTTTATGCAAAAGACGGCGGTTAATTAGTTGCCTTACCGTAAATAATTCAGAGAGGAAAATTTCGAATAAAGGTTTGTACACATTTGGGCATTTACTTGTACCAAAACATCGAGCCGATCTAGCGTGTTACCCTTTGACCAGTTTTAACGGATGCAGCTGAGTACCAGTATTTTACATGGAACGACTGCCTATCTGACCTCCACAACCCAGTAACTGGATAATACGATACCCCTTGGTAAGAGTGGTTGTCAGACTTTCGGGCTTCTGACAACCCGTAACGACTGTCAAAGATCCATGAATGACAGCCGGGACCAACGGCTTAACGTGCTTTCCGAGGCACGGAGGAGTCTCCGGCAAGCGTAGCTTAACCTGAAGGATCGACCCGTCCGGCTGTTATTACTTAGCCACGAGCTCCTCCTTTAAGAGTGGTTTGGTAACCCCTAATGTTAACCAGGACAATCGATATATGTACATATTATTGTCTGTGTGTGACTGCGTTTTTCTTCTAAACTACGCAACGGATTTTGATGCGGATTTCACCATCATTTAGATAATTTATTCCGGAAGTTTTATGTGTACTTAATCAACTTTCATATAAATAAAGAAATCACGACATTTTGTCAAGTTGTAAAAACCGTGTAAAGGAGGTTCGCTAGTAGATATTATATAATAATATAATATTATAAATGCGAAAGTGAGTTCGTTTGTTTGTTACGGTTTAACTCAAAAAGGGCTGAACGGATTTGGATAAAATTTGAAACATGGTTAGACCATGACCTGGAGAAGGACAGGCTACATAATAAATTTATTTCGCAAGAACGTTCTGACATGGATATGCTCAATTGTATACTCACCTTTAGGATATCTTCCAAAGTAAAAAATAATTAATTTAATTATTTGTGATGTTTCATTTTACCCCAAGGGGTTTTGTTTTATTAAATTAATGAGGCTTACGAAAAACAGTAGTTAGTTACTGGGTCTCACTGGAAGAAACAATTTTGCCTCCGGCGCGTAATAATTATTCAGATCATAGCACGACTTGTGCCTATAATAAAAAACCTAATTAATAAGAATATTTATGTCTATTCGGATAAAAATTAATTGAAAATTCCTCTATATTTTTATTGTTTTCGAAAAAATGAGCCTGATCCCGCGTCCTATTTAAAAAACGATCGGCGCACGAATGCGCGATCGTCGATCGTGCAAATGTCACTTTTTGTTCGGAAAACGGGAAAACGACCTCTGTCGGCGCGACCACGCGTTTCATAGAACAAAGAGTGACATAATTATGACATCATCATCATGTAACCACATCAGTAGATTGTATGTGTGCGGAGCATGCGCGGGTTTCTAGTAAATAATATTTTCAAATGTCGGCCAGTGATAATTTCATCAAGAAAATGTGTTACGAAGTTCTTTGATCCCATCACAGTGTGGGTCACAAAGGACATTTGTGCTAAAATGCAAAGAAAAGAGGACAAACGTAGATATTGTGAGAAAACCCGTACGGAACTTTAAAACTATTCAGATAACACGATACATGTAACTATCAACTTTATTTTCCAGTTGTTAAGGTTGATATTGCTACACCACTGCCAGTTTTCTTTCACTTATGACTCTACATATAACGCCAGTTCTCTAGATTCAATTGCCTTGTTTAGTTGTATTTGCAGGACTGCGAATGTTTGACGTAATAAGAGAAACGGAATATTCCTTTTTACTGTGATTAGAAAAATAACGGTATTCTCATTTTACTTTTTATCCAAAAATGAATAAGAGATTGCTCTTCGCACAGCCCTAGAGAAATAAAACCTGTAATAAAGCAGGCTGAATGGGTATTTCTTTATTTAAACTGTATAAGTTCCCAAAATACATTAAAACAAAGGTAGAAAACACAAAAACTTCCCACTAACTCAATTATATAGAAGCAAAAAGTTTATTCCAACCAGCACTTTATAATAGCACCACTTAATCGTTCCCAGGGTACGACTCGGTTGCAAGTGACAAATAGCCTATTTACATTCCCCCGTTCCCGATAATAGAACTCACAGCAGTTCTATTGGTCTTAAACGTATCGCAATATTGAGTGCCAATCGTACAGTCTCAAGCAGAACGTGACAATTTTTGCCAATTAATTCTCACTTTAATTATGGTAGAATAAAAATGTGCATTGTGTACGAAATTGACTTTTGATGCAAATTACGTTGTGTTAATTTAACCTTTTTATTTAACTTTTAGTATTTTAAATGTCTTTATTAAACCACAATTGAAATAGAGCAACATTGTGTGAAAGTTTTATGAAAATATTTCACTTTTCGTTGTCAAAATAAAATGTAAAGAGAAGTGAAATTCTACGCGTTTCGAGATGAAAATGTGATGGTGTTATGTAAATTACTTTTTTAAGATTATCCTACCTTTCATGTTTAGGAAGTATTCCTAATCTCTTTCTTATTTACTCGAGAATAAAACTTCTGCTGAGTGAGTATAATGTTCACAAATTCGACCCACACTAAATGAGAAGTTATTGGAAGATATTGCCATAATCAGAGCCCTGAAGCATCCATAATAAGGCGATATTTTAAGGTATTCCACTTGAAGCACTGAGTCAACGCTGCTGAGTGAGTATAATGTTCACAAATTCGACCCACACTAAATGAGAAGTTATTGGAAGATATTGCCATAATCAGAGCCCTGAAGCATCCATAATAAGGCGATATTTTAAGGTATTCCACTTGAAGCACTGAGTCAACGGCACTTGACCGAACGGCACTTGAGTTGTTCCACTAACTGCACTGAAACAAAATTTTGATTGTGCGGTTCAGTAGAATAGTAATATTAATTCCGATGGGACGGCAATCCGACACGACCGGAGAGAGATCAGGCGTAGGACCAACGGCTTAACGTGCTTTCCGAAGCACGGTGGACTATGAGAGTGAGAGAAGAGAGAGAGCACTTGTGTCTGCGTAAACACTTGTGCACTATAATATCTCCCGCGCCGATGGCTAGTCTCCGTTGAGATTGGCCGCCGTGGCCGAAAATACGGTCTGGAGGACTATTATTATTAATATTAATTATTATTTTCATTCCATGAACGGCACCTTACCTTAGCAACGATAAGTATAAGAACAAACTTTATAAAATTTTACTTCCATTGAAAAAATAAAATGAATGGCTGCTGAGTACCGTTTCAAGTTTTAAAAGAAAATTTATTCAGAAAAACATTTTCAGAGGCATTGTGAGTCGTGCTAGAGTTTCGTAATTATTGTTTTAGTTCACGAAGTTTCTCATTAGTGGGGCCAAGAGGCTTTAAAAGCGCAAGTTTATTCATAACCGTGTATTTTTGTGTTATGCCTTGGCACAACGCGGTCACACAGACTGTTATGAGTGAGTATGTTTGTTACGCTTTTACGCTAAAACGGCTTAACCGATTTGGATGAAATTTGACCTATAGGTAGACCATAACCTAGATTAGGACATAGGATACTTTTTATCCCGATATTCGCACGGGATCGAGTCTTATGCGGGTGAAACCGCAGGGCGCAGCTAATTTAAAATAAATAAAAGATTTTCTTTTCTTACACAAGAGACATCACTTTCTCGGAGGTAAAACATGCTGATAATAAAAATAAAATGGCTTAATGTCAGTTTTTTGTCTCTCTTCGTTAATATAAGTTAATAATAAAGTAGGAGCACTAATGTAACTTAATTATTAATTAAACGTCCCTAGTGAGCACTTTTTGCTCTTTATTTATTTACGGCTGAGTTAAGTGTAATGCTCTGATATTCCATATTTATTTTGGACGATGTTTCACAGTTTGTAAAGTTAAATTATTTTGTTCGAGATTTTTGCGGTTTAAAGGGATACAAAAATAAACTTTTATGGGCACCCCTTTTGATAAAAGTATTGTTTAATATTGTATATTATATATTTATACCAATAAAGATTTTTTAGTTTCACAGGACAGAACAAAACAACCTGTTCCTACCAAAATACAGGCTGTTGCAATTATTTTTTTTACTAACTGCACCCCACGGTTTCACCCGCGTAAATCTCGATCCCGTGGAAATATCGGGATAAAAAGTATCCTATGTCCTTAACCAGGATTTGAATGAAATTTCGCACATGGGTAAGCCACCCATGTGTCTTTCATTCAAATCCGTTCAGCCGTTTTAGCATGAAAGCGTAAAAAAGAAACAAACAAATTAAAAAACTCATTTTCGCCTATATAATATTAATTAGGATATTAATATAATATATTCAATTTATATGTTAATATAAATCAGTACTTAGGAGTTCCCTGCTCAAGCCAATATTATTGGTACAAAACACATCGCAAATCAAAAGTCCCTGAACTCACGGTCATAAAAGAAGCAGTAGCTAATCTAGCTCTGTAGTAAAAAGTAACATCCATGCACTGATGCATCTGCACCTATACTACGACGTATTAATGCTATCATTTTTCCAGTGTTAAATGATAAATAAATGATAAATGATTTATTTCTGTAAGTAGGTTTGTACAAACACTTTTACACGTCAATCACATTTTTTAAATTAGATGAGGTCGGCGTTTCCTATCTGACTACTCTGAGAAGAAAGGCCGAAACAAACTCAGAGGTCACAGTCTCTTTTAAAGTCCAGACATAATCTTGGTCAGATTATGTGAAGACCATGTAGATTGGTGTCTGAAATGGTCTTTTGAGGAAAGAACCTCACAGATTGAGTGGACCTGTCCAGTCAGTGCACGCATTTGTCAGTAATCGTGCAGCTCAACTCCGAATTTAAGGAGCTCAACGATTTGACGAACAATACCAAAGAAAGGACATTTGGTTAGGCTGCATAAATTACTCAAACTGCCAGACTATGATTAATTAAAATTAAGAAAAAATAAATAATAAAAAGAAAAGAAAGATCCACATAATCTTCACATTCACAATAATTAAAAATAATATAATACTTTACAAAGTAAATATTCATGTCAATGTTGTTAATGCATGTTAGTGAGAGACGGAGCTATACAAGGCAGCTAGCACCATCCTTTTTTCGCAGTGGAATAATGATGGCATTAATACTTCATAGTTAGCCTCCTGACAACATTGCGATAAGTGGCAAAAACGGACCAGACGATTTTAATCGTAGTCCCAGTTATGCAATCGAAGCCTTTTAGACTCAGCACGAAGATTTATTACATTCTGTGTTAGGTTGCTTTTTGTGCAACCATTGCTACTGAGATTAATTGTCTATGCATGACTGTCGGTTTTTCTGAGGGATTAAGATTTGTTTAGAGGGCAGTCTGGATATTTCGGGTTACTAAACGTGTCTTTGGTTAATATCAGAGGTTATCTTACCGATTCTCAGCCTTATTTGAATAACGGTTTTTAGTTTAGCCTTTTCTTAATAGAATAGAATTTGCCTTTGACGACTATCGGTATGTCAGTGCCTCCTAATCAATGAGATGGAACTCCAAAAGCTATATCAGTCACCATAATAAATCCTTCACCATAAGAAAATGTCGCTACAAATCTAACTAATATTATAAACGCGAAAGTTTATAAGTGATGAAGGATGGATGGATGGATGTTTGTGACTCTTTCACGTAAAAACTACTGAATGGATTTTGATGAAATTTGACAAATAGATATTTTAAAACCTGGATTAACACATAGGATACTTTTTATCCCGATATTCCCACGGGATCGAGAATTACGCGGGTGAAACCGCGGGAAGCAGCTATTCTTATCTAAATATGCGCAAATGTCATTCAAGAAGATGGTCTCCATCGTATTAGAGTTCACAATAAAATGACACTTCACTTTAATCCAATTAAACAAATAAACATCACAATTCCTCCATTTCCTGAAACCAGACGCCTCTTAACACCACAGTCAAACTTTACAACGTCTTTCCACAATAATTCACCCCCATATTTTTCGTTAATAACAATAGCTATTCTCGGATCTCTTTGCGCAGGACTATAATATAAATCATTGACGATATACAGAGGATAGCGAAGTTACCCGGGTTTTATTCCTGTCCTGACCCACTTTCGAGATACAGTAATAAAAGTGCATTCTCTCTAGGTTTCCTCCGAGTGACAGGGATGCAATTATATGGACCTTCACTTGCCATGTTTATTCGCTTTTTTATTTGCATTTTTGTTGGGACTTTATTAAGCAGTGTCTTGTTGTGTGTTCAGCTCAACATTGTTAGAAATTAGAAATTCTAGAAATAGCCATAACAATACTTTACCAAAAAGACCTGGACATTGATTGAAATTAAAACACGACGATGAAATAAAAGGATGGAATCGATAGTGGCCACTATCTTTTTATCTATTCACTAGCTGTGCTCCGCGGTTTCACCCGCATAAGTCTCCATCCCATGGGAATATCGGGTTATAAAGTTTTCTTTGTCATAACCCAGGCCCACGTAGTTTGGTCTATCCATGTGTCAAATTTCATCCAAAACCATTCAGCCGTTTAGCGTGAAAGCGACACAAACATACATACAAATCAAATAAACAAACAAACTCACTTTCCCATTTATAATATTTTTTGTTAGGATAATCTATCTATTTAATAAATATCTATTTCATCTTCGATTCAAACTTAATTAAGACACTGTATGATGTCAGACATTTAAAAAGTTCTAAAAAATAATAGATAATTATAAAATCCATTATAAATTCTTTTCGCAACTCGTTTACTTCACTTCGCTTTGAATAATAAAATTAGCGAAACAGCATTTCAGCTAATGGTTTTACTTTTCATTAAAACTAAAAGTAAATCTATAAAAATCGAAACTATTTTTAAAAGCTTTATTACTCGCAAAAGAACTTTGAATTTCATTAAATCAGTCATTTTACTATTCATTGAGGTAATGAGACGTTTTAACTTTAGTTTGTCTTTCTGCTGAAAAGTTTACGAAAGTTTGAGTGCGATGTGGGTTTCTTGAAAGTAACATTTTGTCTATAATGAGATAAAGCCACAATGCTAAATTAAGCTTTATTTTATCAGAGTCAGAGTATATACTAGGTTTACGCATTATTAACCAAACTCAAACTCAAAGCATTTATTTCAAATAAACCAATTACAGGCACTTTTGAATTGTCAAGAGGTCGGTCAGTCAGAAAGATGAAGCTGCCCATTCCAAAGCGTAGTAGGTTCCTATGGAGAAGAACGGGCAAGAAACTCCACGGACACTTTTTTGAAATCAGAATATTGTTACAATACATTGGTTACATCATTCATGTTGAAATTATACATGTGAGTACAATGCAGAAAAAGGTGCACGTTAAAAGCGTTAATAATGAAAAGTAAAACAAAACAATTCAAAAATTAAAATAAGCCGTGGTAGCTAAGAGATGACCAGTCCCTACTGATGGCGCCCGTTCACGAACATGACGCATGGATCAGCACCATTTAGCTCTACCATTTTGAAGGGAACTTAAAAAACCTTTATGGTAACCGTGGAAGAATAGGTATTGTTTGTTTCTCATCTGAAACATAATATGGTTATTTTCTTAGGTTTACTTTCTTGACATATTGCCTCGTGCCTCGGAAAGCACGTTAAGCCGTTGGTCCCGGCTGTCATTTGTGGATCTTTGACAGTCGTTACGAGTTGTCAGAAGCACGAAAGTCTGACAACCAGTCTAACCAAGGGGAATCGTATTACCCAGCTACTGGGTTGTGGAGGTCAGATAGGCAGTCGCTCCATGTAAAATACTGGTATTCAGCTGCATCCGGTTAGACTGGAAGCCGACCCCAACATAGTTGGGAAAAGGCTAGGCAGATTGACTTTCTTGACATATCGTGTGGCTACCCTTTTAAATATATACCAGTACCAAAACAACACCCTTTAAACATAAACCCATATGGGACGAGAAATTCCTATAAAAATGGGCGATAAATGTACGGGATATAAATGATCCTTTTAGTAGAAATATTTTGTATGTTTTAGCCTGCATGACCCCGGTACATCTCCATAAATATACAGTGAAAAATATTATATATTTTATTATATTTTGCATACAATATGATACAATATTTTTAGCGTGATTTACATATTATACCTCCAACTGTCCAATAGAATTTTAATTGTTATCGGCCATTAGAAGGCCAATCGACTGTTGAGCGGTTTAGGTTATCCACAAAAACCAACTAATCTAATTAAAAGTAGGGAACATTCACTAATATCGTGGAGCAGTGGTGGCCCAGTGGTAACGGCCGCGACTTACGAGTTGTAGGTCGTAGGTTCGAACCCCGATAGGCGCTTTACTTTGTGTAAATAATTTCATCACCACTGCTCTCAAAACGGTGAAGGAAAACATCGTGAGGAAACCGGCATGTCTTAGAACCAAAAATTCGAAGACATGTGACATCTACCAACCCGCACTGGGCCCGCGTGGTGGATTACGGCCCACTCCCTCTCATAGAGAGGAGGCCTGTGTCCCAGCAGTGGGAACATTATAGGCTGATTATGATGACTAACATCGTAGAACCTAAATCCTAATCCTAACTACTATTATGAATGCGAAAGTAAGTTTGTCTGTTTGTTAATCTTTCTCACAAAAACGGCTGAACGGATTTAGATGAAATTTGGCACATGGATGCATGGGTAGACTTATGACCTGGGTTAGGCGAGACTTATGTGGGTGAAGCCGTGCGGCGCAGCTAGTGACACAGTAATTTAAATAAAATTCTGACTTAGTATCCATTTTATCAAGCTCAAAACAGCTGCGTAACTGTTGAAGTACTAAGTCAGCTTAATTTTCTTATTATTTAAGAGGGATAGGAGGAAAATAAATTGAACAGCTTATACTGTAAGAAACCAAATAATATTCGTAAAGTATAATAATTTGAAACATTCTTAATTATAAATCATAGTGAAAAGCAGATTAAGTACTACATTTCACTGTTCCACGAAAATTCGAATTCTCCTTTGTTGTTTCCATTTTAAAGGGGGGGTTATAATTCAAACGGTTCTCTAATGAAATATGTCAGTCTGTCTCCCCCTTTACCGTTCTGTGCATTTGAGCTAATCTTCAGGCCGAGATCTATAAACGCTACTAAGCTTGTTCTTTGACATGTTCTCGTCATCTACTTGTAATTTGACAGTTGTGCGACCAGTGACGGGAATAACGTTTCATCCAAGTACGTGCAAAGTAACGTTTATAAAGCTCGGCCTAGCCTGTGTAGACTTTGGTACGATTTTCTCAATCTGTTCGTAAAGGTATATAGTGCACTTTATAGCACTCTATGTTATGAGGTCGGTTGTGTTGTATAGAGGAATTGCCATAAATGGTATAATCCTTACATTACTCCCTTTACTTCATCCGCGTTCATGAGGGTATATTGTCATAGATGCGCCGCTTGTGACTACGCACATGACCTTTTTGAAAGACTGCAATAAGATCATTTCTAGAGCGACCCCGTTCAAAGTTACCACTGACATCTGACTTTTTTACCGACTTCAAAACAGGAAGAGGTTTTATGTTCTTCTAAATGTTTTTTGTTTTTTGTATCTGTGTTCATCAATTTTGAAATTTCTTTTTCATTTTGTAGAGAAGGCCAATTCTGCTATTTAACGTCAAATAAGTCAGTAGCGAAGATTTGTAACGTTTTTACAAAATTTAATAAAACCGACACATAAAATTTTTTCCACAGATTTTAAACAGTCGGACGCCAATATAGTAATGAATAAGTCTTTAACAAGGTGACCTCCAAGTACCAATCTGGTATTATCCAGATCCGATTCCTCTGACGTCATCGGTCCAACTTTACTTACGTCAAGTTAATGTGACGACTTAGTTTATGAGAAGCTAGAGCCTAACGTGCTCTTCGCGGCACGATGGAGATTTAGTCGGAACGGTCACTGAAGCGACTGCTAGTCGGCTAGTTCATTAATCGATATGCCAGTCTGAATTAGGATTTAGTTCTGAAGCTCTAATTGGAATATTGTCTAACGTTGGTGCTAAATATGAATGGCGACTGAAGTAGTTTTGGTATTCCTATTTTGAATTATTTGAATAGCAGTGCCCAATTCAATATGTATACTGTGGCCCAAGGGTGTAAGCATGTGTAACTTTGGATTATAAGTATCCTATTTCTTTCTCTATTCATATCTTTCCTGAAAACTTACCTGAATATTTGAGCACCGAAAACTTACTCGACAGGTATTTTCAATTTAGAAAAAGCGTGGCATGCTTGACTTATTGAAGAGTCTAAGCGAGCTTGCTATACTGATGGTAATGAACTCATCATTATAGTATAAAAGATTAACACTTTTATTTAATTATTTTATTACTTGTTAATAAAGTTCTAGCTTTGAATACATATAAAATGAGGAATTATGCAAAAACTTCGAGAATAATCTTTTAAAACAGTAATTAGGACAAACTCCGCTGACCTTTTAAAACAGCGTACTATGTTACGAGTGACGAGAGCTAACCGACGATCTATAAGGGAATTAACTCGGAGCAACCCCGTGAACTTTGTTAATTATCTCGCTTCGTCCGCTTCCAACGGACGTTAAACTTCCATGTAATATACTGTAGACGTTTACGTGACGGTTTAGTTCGAGCGCACACTGAAGACACGGCACGATACCAGCACCGGCTCGGTGACGGCACGGCACCGTACGAGCGCCGCCCGGCAAAAGTCCGTCGCAAGAAACTTCACAAAATTCTCAACTCCCGCCGCTTTCTGAATGCCAATGAGCACTTGATTTCTATCGGTGTGTGGGTACTGAGGTTTAGTTTAAACTTAGATACCGGCTGAATTTCTAATCCTCAATTAAATGCGGTTTATTTAAAGTATCTAGAGTCTCTTTAACTTTCTAGGCGTTTTGGTCGGAAGCTTAAGTTCAGGTTTAATCCTGGTAGCATGATGTGTGCGTCTACTAAATTCTCTAAATCGTTCCATTCTCATAAACAACTTGATTTTTATTCACAACAAAAGTCTGACAGCAGTCACAAAAGTAAAAATAAAATGGAGTATCGGAATTCTGTTTCGCTATTTCGAATGCAAAAGTAGAAATAGCTTGATGCTTGCATCGCAGAAATATTGTGAAAAAATACTTTGAATGAAACTGTCTGTCACAGTGACGGGTGAAAGCACGCAGAATGCGCGAGTGTGCGCTCAGCGTTAGTATAAAACTATGCGCTGTTTGTTATTTGTAGTCTTGCTAAATGGGAGTAGTATCAAATCTTTGTGTGAGTTTACGAGCTGTCCTGATTTTAGTCGCAGCACTATTTATTGTACGCCTGGGATTTGGGCAAATGGGTTTTATGATCATAACTTAAGGTATATAAAAATACATAGTTATTGAGGTCAGAGATAAAGTGGGTCTAACATAAAAGTAAAATATTTACTTAGTTTCTAGAAAAGGCTGATAATATTTAAGTTACCATTTCGAATTTCACCAACGAAACTAAACGCGTTGAAGAATTGTCAGTGTCAATATTTCACAATAATGATGACATTGATAGGTTATGAACGCGGTTTAGATTTGCTTATTGCATTCAGTTTTATTGATGAAATTGGCTCTTAGTCATACAAAGTAAAATCCAGCTACAAACCCAGTCTTATGCCGCGATCCGACGGTGCGCCATATTGCGGACGGACACAGACAAGCCCGCACGACGCACCGTGGGAAGGTGTACGTGCGGGGTATCGCAGACATCGGAAGTTCCTCGGTGCGCGGTGCGTGGCGGTCCGTGGTCGTCTGCCGTGCGTGTCCATCCGCAAAATCGAATCGTCGGATCTCAGCAACGTCAAAAACTACACAAAATGAGCAAGATTCTAGTTTGAAAACTACAACTCAACATTTTATGTAGCAAAATTAACACAATAATTATACAAAAAATCATATTTTTTCCCCTTCGTAAATCGAGTCTTTTTAGTCAAGTATTTAATTAAAATTTTAATTGTAACAGTCAAAGTTCAAACTGAATCTTCGGAACTTGTTAAACAAAAGGAATGTATTTCTAATTTCCTGTTTAAAGATACGGCTGTAAGAAAGAACTTCTAAAATATTCATTGGTATGAACTTTAAAGGGCGACAAGACAAAGGCCGTTGTGTTTTATACTGCTTGGCCACAGTAAATGGGTCTTGTTCTTGTAATTACGCCTACAAAAGGGCATGGCTTTGACTTGTGTTATTTGAATAAAAATGTGTGTGTTTATTGTTCTATAAATAAGACTGGAATAATTTTGTTTTGTATCTTTAGGAGGAGCTGGTAGCTAATTAATAACTACTGCACGGGTCGATCCATCAGGTTAAGCTACGCTTGCCGGGGTTGGATCACGGATGGGTGATCTTTACATACAGAGACTCCTCCGTCCCTCAGTCCGAAAGCACATTAAGCCGTTGGTCCCGGCTGTCATTCGTAGATCTTTGACTGTCGTTACGGGTCGAAAGTCTGATCACCAGTCTTACCAAGGCGAGGGTATATTATTACCCAGTTACTGGGTTGTGGAGTATAGATACGCAGTTGCTCTATATAAAATACTGGTATTAAGC
The DNA here is from genome assembly GCA_947522985.1 of Lithophane socia. Classification (NCBI taxonomy): domain Eukaryota; kingdom Metazoa; phylum Arthropoda; class Insecta; order Lepidoptera; family Noctuidae; genus Lithophane; species Lithophane socia. The sequence continues at coordinate 10,315,747 of OX383267.1, forward strand.
TGCATCCGGTTAGACTGAAAGCCGACCCCAACATAGTTGGGAAAAGGCTAGGCAGATTGATTGTCTTTGATGTTCATTTATTTAATTGGAAGATACGAATATACATACTGAAGTACAAGCAGATGTTTTTGTGTAAAATAGTTTCAGTGTAAATAATTAGTAAGAAATAAGAGTTAAAGAAAATAGAATGAACGAGTCTGTAAGATCTGAAGGCCTAGACAAGTGACAACCGCTTCGAATGCGTTTCGTATTTCTACAACGACTTTCAACAGAATTGACATAAGCTTTTCGATAGTTTATGTCAGTCCTATACATTTTTGTCTTTTCCATCATCGTTATCGCTGATAGAATGTCTTGTCTTTGTCTAGGGCCTCTGCTTATCATCCTTGCGACATCTTAAAAGTAGAACGAGGGAAAACGATGGTTGCGTCTTGAGATATAGCAGGGATCACAGCAAAGCATTTTATATTTGCTGTGGATCAATTGAAAAGTCAAAGACCATTACAGATACTCTTGAACAGTCAAGAAGTCTGTCTGTTTTTCAAGAAAAATAGTAGGTAACCAAGCTAAGTTAGGGAGGTGGTTGTTGTATGCAATGATCCTTGTGAGAAAACTACGCCTCGGTTTGCTTTGGCACCACTCCGCTTGAAACTCTGTGCGCACTATGGCTCAAGTAAGCAGACAATCTAATACGAAAATTGGGGGAAAAAAATGTATAGAACGTAGTTTTTACCATAGCTCAAACATGTTTTATAAAAGTACAAGAATTGTCAAAAAATACAACTTACCTTTTAGCAGTCCTTATGGTACTGGTTATTGTTACAACGTTATTTTTTATAAATAATATTTGGAATATAAATCCAACTAATAAACGACAAATAAATAATATTATCGCAATCGTATCCAGTTAAATTGAATGTATTCTGTCGCTCGCATCAAAATGATATATGAGCCAGAATATATATATTTTTTGTCTGGAGAAGTCAAGGCTTTGGCATTATTGCTCACATTCATTGAAATATGAGTCTAGATTTTCGAATGATTTATAGTCTCAAATTAAAAATAAAATAGAGGTGTTAGTTTGTCCCTGAGAGCTTGAAATGTTAGATTTTGGTTTTATGTGTGACTCTTCAGGGATTAATAATTTTAATAAGAGGCAAAAGAGCTACATCTTTTTAGAGTTTAAGCCGACCAAAATAATATGTGTTGTCACTGATTCAGTAATTTGTGAAAAATAAAATAATTACATCAAATATTTGGACATTTTAAGCAATTTAATAGAAACATAATAATTAGTCACATTTGGTTAGAGCCAAAAAAATGGCTTAACTGATTCTTTAGGTGTACAATAAATACATCCTAACAAATAATATAGATACGAAAGTGAGTTTGTTTGTTTATTTGTTACGCTTTCACGCTAAAACGACTGAACGGATTTGGGGTAGACCATGACCCGGAGTAGGACATAGGATAATGTCCCGATATTACCACGGGATCGAGACTTACTTGTGGGTGAAACCGCAGGGCGCAGCTAGTTTTAAAATATTTCGAAGATACATTTTAAATAACTTAATACAACTATACTATCACAGTTGCAGGTTAATTCAATGAAGTAGTTTGTGGTTACACCGGGAAATACTAACAGCTCTCAGTAATCACCTCCATCAGAAGCATCTGAGCGTAGTAAATAGCTTGTATACAAGTAGATTCCTCAGAAATGGGACGATAGTTATTTCCAGCCTGTTGCAAAGATATATCTCACAATTTGAACTGAAATTCGAGGTGCTTCTGAAACATATTTCTCTTTAAAAGTATTCAAAGGGATTGGAAGCGAGGTTGAGAGTTAAAACTTTTTAAATCCAATATGGCTGCCTGTAACTAACGGTTCCCAGTTTCTATTAAACGAAAATATGATGTGATATCGGTGGATTAATTTTAAACTTGTGTGTAGTCAACGTTTTTCAGTTTTAATTTAAACTTTATTATATTTTCATGAGAGGTTAACTGAATTTCAGTAAAAAATACAATAGACGAAGATAATTATATTTAGTAACCTATTCCGCTTGACTATTCTTCAAGAGTATCGTGACTCTTGAAGAATAGTCAAGCGGAATAGGTTACTAAATATATCTACGTCTATTGTATTTTATAATGGATTTCCGCAAAGTCACGCCTGAATCAATTAACTATCTTGAATTTCAGTAGCTAGGGACTAACTATAAAAATTAGACAATGAAAATGAAAAAATGAAAATGAAAAATGTTTTATTAATTGTACAAGTAAAATTTAACAACTAGTGATTGGAGTCTCCTTTTTAGCAAAAAAGACAATAATTGTTCAACGTGTGTCTAATGTCAATCTTACGTCAAACTGCATACATAAATGTCGTGTTTAAAAGTTGTTTAACCTAAACAACTGACACGGGTTAGTGGTAGTAAGTTTTATCAAAACTATAATAATTGCTATTAAAATAAAGTATCTAATATTTACCTATTATTCTTGAGGACAATTACTTTACAGCTAAAAAAAAAAGCTTTAACAGCAAAAAACTCAAAAGCTATTTACGTACCAGCCAGTGACACTAGCAAAGCTACACGACCGATTCAAAAATAGACCCTCAAGCCTAAGTGCAAGGCTAGACTGATCTCACGTCGTGACTTCCCGTCACAGACAGACGGAGCGTATTCAGTTTAAAAATAAACGGTTTCGGTAGCAGAAATACACTACAAGGATCTTTTCGCGCTCAAATAACGATGGCCCTGGCGCAGTTGGTAAAATTTTTGCAATCGTTTATTAAGTACAATAGACGTAGATATATTTAGCAACCTGATGCCCTAGACAAAGTGACATTCTATCAGCGCTAACAATGGTGGAAAAGGCAAAAATGTATAGGACTGACTTAAGCTATCGAAAAGCTTATGTCAATCCCGTTGAAAGTCGTTGTAGAAATACGAAACGCTTTCGAAGCGATTGTCACTTGTTAGGCCCTCTGTTCCGCTTAACTATTCCTAAAGAGTCATAAAAAACCTTGTAAGCAATCGACATTTGTGTTTCACTTCTTAACGAGGCATCCTCAAACAGTCACTTCAATTTTATTTATTTGTATAGATACGTCTGAAATCGCCAATCTATCTTGAGCAAGCGTGGTGATCAATGCTCGTGCCTTCTCTATATGAGAAGAGGCCTTTGCCCTGCAGTGGGACAAAAATAGGTTGGTATTATTATTAAAAAAACAAGATGGCGGCGGTGGTTCCGATTTTGGCCATAGGCAAAAATAACTGATCGTGTTTTATTTTTTATCGTTAAGTTCAAACAACGGAACATCGTTTAAGCTATCGTGACCTTTTTCGGTGTAATAAATCGTGATTGTAGGTGACAACGCCAACTTTTGATACATCGCAATTCGCGACTACAGTTTTCGGTACGATCGATGGCCGATTATGTATCTTTGGTACATTATTTCGACGGCTCGTCGATTAAAAGTAGGTTAGGGTTAACATTTCTGATTTTTTTGTGGTGTTGGTATTATTTAGGATCGTTAAACCAATGCTAACTTCAATAAAATTCTTAAAATAAGTAAAAAAATAAGACTATTTTATTATCATAACGCAAACGTTATGTTTTCTTGATAAAAAGAAAAAGAAAGAGAAAAGAAGAGTGAAAGAGAGTTGAGAGTTGAAAGAGTGTACACTCTGATTCAAACTTAATGGGTTCGGAACATGAGGCGAGTCGCTCCGCAGTAACGAATTCATGTGTCAGCGGGGGTGAGCGGTGAGGTACTGCGAGTAGTGCACTTCCGCCACTAAGTTTGAACCGAACTGTTACTCTCGTTTCGATGATGCGTTTTTAACACCCGTAGGTTAAAGGGATGACAAAATATAATGAAACATAAAACAGATTCTGTTTTACAGTAAACTAGCTGCCGCCAGCGGCTTCGCCCGCGTGTAATCTTTATAAATTATAGCCTATGTTACTCAGGGTGAATGTAGTTTTCTAAAAGTGAAAGAATTTTTGAAATCGGCGCAGTAGTTTTTGAGTTTATTCATTACAAACATACACACAAAAATACAAATCTTTCCTCTTTATAATATTAGTGTAGATATATTACTTGGGTTACATCAAAACGCTGATGAAGAACCCGCTTTAAACTAAGCTCAAAATAATATTGTAACAGCTGTAAATAGTTTATTCTACATCTAGATTTACTCGACGACCAAGTTTTCCATCAGTTTTTATCGCTTTTTACCGACATAAGAATAAATTTCGTCTTTCACTGAGAAACATAAATTCATCTCGTAAACTTGATAGTCGGAGCTCATCTTTTCAAGGCACAATAGTAACGACCGCAGTTAAAGGAATTCCGTTTCATATTAATATTGTCTGACTTTAAGTATTATTAAAAACTGTCTACTTTGTATGCATCCTAACTAATTTTATAAACTAGCTACACCCTGGTCTACCCATGTGCCAAATTTCATCCAAATCCGTTCAGCCGTTTTAGCGTAACGTAGCGTTTGTTTGTTACGCTTTCGCATTTGTAATATCGCTATGAGGTATCGCGAGACCTATGCGGGTGAAACCGCGGGGCGCAGCTTGTCTCTTATAATTTGTAGAGAATTGATAAAATTTAGGAAATTACCTAATCATAATATAACATAAGAGGGTTAGGCAGAGGTAAGGTAACACCCACATTTCGCCAATTATTTTAAAATCCTATGTAATAGGGGCAGCAGTGGGGGGTGATCAGTGTTGGCCCAGTGGTAACGGCCGCGACTTACGAGTTGTAGGTCGTAGGTTCAAACCCCGACAGGCGCTTTACTTTGTGTAAATAATTACCATCACCACTGCTCTCAAAACGGTGAAGGAAAACATCGTGAAGAAACCGGCATGTCTTAAAATTCGAAGACATGTGACATCTACCAACTCCCTCTACTCCCTCTCATAGAGAGGAGGCCTGTGTCCCAGCAGTGGGATTATAGGCTGATTATGTTTATGTATGTTAATAGGGGACGAGTCATTAAAAAAAAAAAAAAACAAATAAAACCCAATAACCCTTTGCCCGCTCTAGGAATAGAGAACCCAGGACCTCATTCTCAGCAGTAGCGCTTGAAATCTACTGAGACTAATGAGTCATAACCTAAAATCATGAATTAAGTTGACATTTATAGACACGGAGTAAGCACGCGTTATGCAAAGAGGCATTTTAGGGCTCCAAGAACGTGGAAGACCACTAAAATGCCACTAAGTAAGAGGTCGCACGTCTGTGAAATTTAGTATCGGAGTATGAGGACATCCAGTAATTTGGGTGAATTACTGACGATATGGGACTACGCTTCATGCCAAAATAAAGCGCGTATGAATACGAATCATCTACTTAACGTCGTACATTCTGTATTGACATCTTGTAAAAGCTATAATGCAGTACGATTGGAGACGTGACGTGTTCAAAGCCCCACATAGCGAGAAATCGTAAACTTTAAGATTTACCCGTATCTGGTATTCTTCGTTTCTCCCGTTTGCTGCGATTATGTTACGTATAAATTTGCATTTATGTATTTTATTTGTATAGCTTCACAGACGTATTTCTAGCTTTTATTTCGAAGCGGGAATGGTCGTGTTACATTTCATTCTAGTTCGCTTGTAACGAATAGTTTTCCTTTTAATAGGTACAACGCTATGACGTAATTCTCAATCTGCTTCGTCTCAACCGCAACTTTGTACGTTTAACCCCATTTTAACTTAGTGGGTGGAGAGTGGGGGGGGGTGAACTTAAGAACGCATTAAAATGTGTCCTATATATCCCGCTACAACGTCATCTGTTATAACTGTAATAAATATTAAAATCAGTCTATAACGTTAAAACTTGTAACTAGCTGAAAACCTTTAAAATTTTAGTGTTAACTATAAACGCGTTTTATATGTCAATATGTTATTTTAATGTCCCTAACATTGTAAAAGCTTTCAAAAATGTAGCTGAAACCATAAAGTGACAATAAAACACCATTTAAAATCAACGCGTCGTCAATCGTCAGTTCCAACGTTTCGGTGTGAAATGCATAAAACATGTTCAACATTCACAAAGGTATTGTGAGGTCCCAAAATAGTTCCGTTGCTAATAAAAACCGTCACGGTAACAATGACGTTTGGTATGAACGGAACGGCGTATTTTCCAATTTGGAACATAAATCCGGACGGTCGCGGCGTATTCATCTGTCACTCGACTAGCGTAGGGTTAACGTACGTATTTTTTAAATGCTGTTATTGGAATGCTGTGTGGTATGAATCTTTTCTGTTTTTAAGAGAGAATTTCTGAATAATAGCAATAAAAAAATATTAATTGGATTTTATGGGTACTTAATTCTGAAAAAAAGATTCACGGCAGAAGTGAATGCATCAGAGGCAGTTCTTTTACGGCGATCTTTTGTTTTAGTACCTATAATAAAACGCTACAAAATTAACAACTGGACATTAATAATAATCATACATATTATAACAGTAACTAAGCGTAGCAGAGCTTTTTCCAATTTCAAGCACAGAATTCATCCTCAAATTTGTTGAAATTAGAATTTTGTATCAGCATGAAGTACTAGAACTAAGCTGAAGATCAAAGCAATTAACTCATATCACTCCCGCTAACCCTAGAAAGAGTCACTAGCAGCTAGTGACTATTGTGTCACAGTTCCAGTAAGCTGCTTACTGGTACCGCGACACAATAGTGACGGGACACGGGACGCGCAATAACACAACGACCTTTGTTCACAAGTCCGGCGCACCGCACGTTTGACATTCGCGCAATTTAACCCTTTTGAGAACGCAATCGCGGAGTCTGACTGTTAGTACGGAATAAATGCGAGAATCACTTTAATTCCGTGTTTTGTTCGAGTTGAATGTTTGTTTGCGTATGCTGTAGCAGTGGATATAGGATAGTTTTTTTTGTAATGTTTCTGTTTTGTGGGTTACCTATAGGTTTAGTGTAATGATTTTTTGCTGGACGAGCTGCATAGGTTCCGTCAAAACTGGAAGGAGGACGCGCGGGCTCGTGAAAAGTGGAGTGGAGGAAGGCCTTTGCCCAAGAGGGGGCACCGAAGACTAGTAAAAAAAAGGTTAAAACTGAAACACTAGCTTGAATGAGGAAGATTGTAGGAGGATAAGGGATTTTTCTCCATGTTTTAGAATACTTAGGACTGATTTTATCAAAGTCAGATATCTTTTATCCGTGTAATAAAATTGTCGTCTGACAGTTTTTGTATGGAAAAAAACTGTCAAAAATTCAAAATTTATTCGCAGGATAAGACTTATACTCGGTATAAACGTTTGGTGAAATTCGCCCTAAGACGAGTTTATTAAAAACCTTCAAATATGAATTTCTCACAGGATCACACTTATTAAATTATGTGAGAAAACTTCCGTACCGTACATATTTATGCCACAAAGCTTAAGTAACTGGATTAAGTTAAACTTATCTCTTTTTCCGTGAAAGCTCCATTGCAGAGTTTCATGGTCATGCTATGTTCCATTAAAAGTTTCTAATTTCAACCTCATTTAGACTACGCTGTATATTTTAGTTGGTCTCTCTCATGCGAGTCATGCGACTTCATTTCTTAAACATCAGTGGTACTATTCTGTACCCACAAATCACTTCGCCGCTCACTCATGTGACCGCATGTAATGTTCGCGCTTTAGTTCAAGAAATAGTATTTAGTCGTTCTTTTTCGATTTTCATCTAGGCCCGGCTCGATTTAGAGTTTTGTAGTAATGTTTAGGCGTTGAGCAGTCCGCGGCCAAATATCCATCGTATATTTGGCCGCGGACAATTTGGAATCGTATGGAAATCTAACGCGTGCGCGCGGATAAAATGGGATTTCCATAATTCCAAATTGTCTGCGAAAAAATTGTCAACGCCTTAGAAAGAGTAGGAGCTAGTTTGTAGGTTTTCATAGCTTTTCAAAGCATATGCAACATTAAAATACATAGGTACATACATAAACGCACGCCTTTTTCTTATGGGCGTAGGCAGAAACTACAGAACGTAACCTGCTTGCCAACGATCCTTGCATACTCCTTTTGCTTCGTTTACGTTTATGGTCATACACGCACGCCAGTTACGAGTACGCACCTAAACTTTCTGAAGAACATCACCAATAAGGTCACTACGTATAAGGTTATCAATCATTCATTAAGTAACAATGAAATAAAGGCAAGTAAATGTTTCTGGCTTTACTCAAAAGCCTGAAAACGATGCCTAAACATTACACATTTTAATTCAGTCTTTTTTATTTATTTAGCAGCTGTATATTAAGCGACACTTGGCGCCTCAAAGATTTTTTATCGCGTGAATATTTAATCTCCAGAAAGTGTCAGACTTTCAAGAGACTTGACGAAAAAATGACACTTTCTCGGCATTATCGTCGCTAACTTTTTCTCACAAAATGAGCGAACAAAGTTGTAAGAAATAAATGAAATAATTTTAGTATTAGTACGTGAGCGCTAGCTTCTCTTTCTATCCTTTAGCTTACAAATAGCGTTGTCTCTCTTACACGTATTGTCTTTAGGCGCCTTTGCTAAGTGCTTGCGTCATAGCTAGTTTAATGCCCTTCTACACAATGGTCCACGATGGCCAAACTTCGACATTCATGATTTCATTTCTATACAAGAAATTGATTAATTGCCTCATCAATAGACATTGAGGCGTGGCCGACATCGATCTTGGTGTTAAAACGCCATAAGAAATAGCAATAATAATCTTTCTAAGTGTCCAGTTAATATTGATTGGATGAGACAATACAATTTCATTAGGTTCGAGTTAAGAATTAATAAAAATACCTACTTAGTTTTTTATTGGCTTTGTTCTAGGAAAAGGTGTATGGATTTTTCATCTTTGTGTATACAGTATCTTAACTAACAAAGGGCGTTCCCGTTAACCTGCAATAGTATAGCGTGTATACATGCTAAACAAGATGTGAAATGATCACAAAACGATTTAATTTAAACGTAAAAGGAACACTCTGTACACGCACACTTGTATTTCAACGTTGAAAAATAAGTGTGATAAGTGGGCGTGTACAGAGAGTTTATTTTCCGTAACAATTTAATATTTTTTGTGAATATATTTACTATAAAAAAACAATTTTTTTTAATGGTAATTTTTTTTAGCATGTATAGACACTATACTATTGCAGGTTAACGGGAAAGCCCTTTGTTAGTTAACATACTGTATTTAGGTGGTAGTACTCAGTTCTTCAGCGTAGTGTAATTACCAGCATACAAGGTGTAATTAAAACAGGTAACTGAAAACCTGAACAGGGGTAATTGTACTCATCATTACGATACAACTAAATAATATAATAAGGGAAAAAACGAGAAATCTCAAAAATAAAATCCCCCCCCACATTTTTCGAAAACAATAATTTAATAAGTAATAATAATTCTCGACCGAGTTCTTGAGAAAGGTCAGGCCACATTGTACTGGGATCGATCTATCATCACTCACAGCGCTATTGTATCCAATAAGTCTGATATTGTGGTGATAGACCGACGAGAGCGATTCAGGGTTGGTCCTGTAGTAAAAGTTTTTCAATATAATATCCCCCTTCAGGTTTCGTTTATGAGAATTATATCTTATATATTATGAAAAAAAAACTGGGCCCTTATTTAAGGGATGTGTATGTAGACGGCAATAGGGAATATGCATGTATTTTTTAAATATTTTTATTCGATAGTTTACATCGTCAAATAATACTTAAAAAAATTTAAAAAAATATCCAACCGATCCGGGCTATTTAAACGCCCTACATTTGGCGCGCTTGGTGTGGTGACGTCACAGTCCGTGAAAACAGACAAGCAACTGTCAAGTCAACGTCAAACACTCCTTTTTCTATGAGCATTTGACATTGACTTGACACTTGTTGATTGTCTTGTTATTGACATTTTGATTGTTATCCCGGATTGTTACGTCATATCCGCTCTTCACCTTTTCAATTATTTGAATTACCCACAGTTATTTGGGACTTTTTTAAATTAATTTCTCGCTCAAAAAGAAATTTTATTCAAAAATATTGATGGAGGCATAATTCTGAAGTAATGTGGTTTATAAAAAAATTTATTTGATCCATACTTGAATCACATGCATATTCCCTATTTCCTTAAAAAAAAATAAAAAATTATAAGAGTTCGTGCTAGGGTTAGATCATAATAATATTAAAATTTGTGACCTTACTGTTATCACAAACGTCTAGACGGAATGATTTTATCTTTACCTCCTTTTGTTTATCTCAGTCAAGTTTTCTAAAAAATACATTTTCTATTCGTAAGAAAATACGCCAAGCCGTATTATGATAGCTTGAAGCTATGTAATTTGATAATATTCTTGATAAAAACATATAAAAACACTAGCGATATGCCCCTGGATCGCACAGTTTTTACAACTTTTTTCTACGTGAAGGCTTCTATAGTTATATCTAAATTAAATAATAATGTTACGTGTACACATAAACCTCCAGAATTTTTTTTTTTTTTTTTTGCTTTATAGTACTTATAATTTATTTATTTAACATAAATAATATAGTAATGTTTATTACACAAAAACATTCCGGGAAAAATATTTTTTTTTGCTTGGTAGTATAATTTATTTATTGATTTAACATTAATAATAATAGTGTTAACATTAACATTAAATAGTAGCATCTACATGTAGACACGAAAAGCGACATTAATTTATATTATTATTATGACTAAATGTATAGAACAATTCAAGTCCTCTAGAAAATTCTGACCAACAATGATTGTTCACGATTCCAACTGTCAAAAAATAATCTCTAAAAAGTAAATAATAATAACAGACTGCACATTATTCAAGCTCAAATGAAAACAAATATAATATTTGTGCAAAGAAAAAGGAACATTTTAAATAATACTCCCGAAGTTTTGAAAAGTTTTCTTTAGGAGCTTTTCCTCATTAAATAATAAATATTTCTTTTGTTTCTCTTTTCTTTTGTAACAAATCGTTGATGGAAGGTACCTAAACAATAGATTGATGTACATAAAGTACTTCTAGGTATCTCTATCTTCAGAGGGTTCCGTATCTATGCGAATGACATACCTACACACAAAATCTGATTTTCTGGGAAGTTGGGTAGAGAAGAAACCTTGCCTTCAATATACTGTAAACAGCGATGTGTCACACCAAAAATAAAAGTCGTTTCCCAGCAATTCTTTTTGTGCAATGTTACTTATTTTGATGTACAGAATATGTGATGGGTCTTTTTACACCCTGTATATCTTTTACTTACTATTCTTTGACGCAATTACTATTTAGAGGTTCCTTAGGCCACAGCTATGCAATTGATCTAAACCATTACAGAATATTTCATTGACTTGGTTCGCAAATAAGCAAAAGACTAAATTTTCAGCAATAAACAATTCTATTGCTACAATATTATCACTTTTCAAAAGGGTACTTATAAAAACCAGAATAAAATCCACAAGCCCAGGTATAACGAGATACATTTCTTTTAAAAGCCAGTGCTCACTGTCGACAAAGAAGCTCGTATGCTTTGCAAAGCGCTCTTGTTAAGCCCCATTCGAGCTTTAAAGCTTAGTGGTAGATTTCACTGCTTGCATTTTTTTCTTTTACTTGATTAGCACTTAAGTATTTCTAGTGCAGTTTGTGCCATTCTTTTTGTGACATGAATAAAATTTATTCGCAGTATTTCATTTTTTTGTTTGATGTTTAAGTTGTCAGTTCGTTTTAGTATGTTAGTACGTGATGTGTTTTTAAATATTAGTGCAGTAAAGGCTACTACATTGTCAACATTTTGCCTTCAATTCAAGTCCCCGAAAAACATCATAATCATGCAGTGTTTTCTCCCAGCTGTTTCATACATTCTTGTAAATCTTTGCTGCCTAACATTAACATACTTATTTAACTTGATATTAGAAAAAAAACATAAGTTGCTTGCATGAAGTAAAAGAACAACAAGTTTACGTTTCGCGTACCAATTTCATGAATAAAGAGTTGTGAAGGCATTGAATTGTTGAAACAACATTCGCCAAGACCAGAAAACACATATTGTATTCTGATACAATATGTGTTTTCATGTATTAGAGAAAATCTATAACCGATAGTAAAAATAGATACAAAATCCCGTGTTCAATATCTCGTAGGTAACAAATAAGTCCTAACCACAGCCAGATCTAACCCTATTTCATTGGGATTCATCTGACAAGACAGATAAATCTAACACGAATCCGGTAAGGTACGTCAGCTTCGTTATTTTCCGTTCCATGCGTCGCATAGTCTAAAACATAAACTCTTATTGGACTCCGCCGCAGTCAGGTAAAAATACGACAGACTTTCCTTGTGCGCCTAACATGAACGCGCGGGGTAACCGTAACGTGAATTCGAACGATTTTGAAATTGAAAATACGCACATAATATTTTAACTTAGTTTGACGCTAACCATAGGTGCCTATGGTGATACTAATTGTATATAAGAATAGTGGAAGACCAAAGAAAAGGTGGATGGACTGTGTGAAAGATGATAGGTATATATGGCTGCAGTGACTACCGAGATAACGGCTAATAGAGAAGTATGGAAGAAAAATATATGTTACGCCGGCCACAAATAAATTGGAATAAAGGCAAGAGAGTAATGATGATGGGTGATACTAATTGGGGTTGTCACAAAAAAAAAAAATCCTATAAGTACCTATGATAGTTACATCACATTATTACACTACTAACGTACTACCTCCAGTTTTCTCCTTTCTCCTTGAATCCATCCAAAGGTTGCCTTTAAAAGATCGCTTTTAGCGATAAGACCGCCCATTGTGTCACCTTAAGTATTTCTACATTTATCTGTAACATTTATGATTAATTATGAGTATTCTATCTATCTATCTATCTATAGTTGTATTTTCAATTCGAAAATCGAACGAATTTACGCTCAGTTTACGTCGCGCGTTCATGCGAGGTCTCTGATAAGACAGGACAAACGACGTTTAGTAGTAGTCATTTGTTATTTCTGCAATACGGAATGCACTTCTTTTGTTTTTGCGACAAATGGGACGTATTTTTTATGATCTGTGCGCGCGAGGATCTGTGTGTTGCGAAGTAAGTTTACGTGTAGGGATATTTTTACACATGCTACACTGAACTTATTTATGAGGTAGCTCTGAATAAAGTTTGCGGTCATTTGTTTTGGATTTATTATGTGTTTTTCTGATGTGGTGTGGTCGTAGTTTTTGTTGTTGGGAAGTATGATTTTATACTATATGGTAGAATATGCGGGGACTATATTTCAACACTTTTACATCCGTCCGCATCGGTGTTAATCGGAGTAGCCTTAGAAAAGTGGGAAATTACTGGTTTATAGAAAGTATATCACTGTTGTCAATTTTGACAGTGATATCTTTTACTAGCTTACAAGTACATTAAGAAAGGGGGTTTTATCGCCGAAGCACTTACCACCTGAAACTATTAAGGAAATTAACCTCCGCAACGGTATCGAAGTTATAGGTGCCACAATTACCTTGATAAGTAGATTTGTGGTTACTGGTAAGGTAGGTATTGTAATGGTTCAACGATTATATCAATTAGGTAACACTATAAATGTAATTTCTGTTCCACGGTTTGGTAGGCATTATTATTCTCATAATAAAGTCCCAGATTCAAAATATCTTTCCAAAATGTCGCCTTAATTTAAATAGTAATTTTGCTTTTCGCTAGAAATCATTAATAACATTCGGTCGTGCTAAAGAGTAAAATGGACACAAAGTTGGCTTACTTCAATGAATTAGTTTACGTAAATATCAAGAACAAGTTTGAAATTGTTACTTTATGCAATTGGAATTGTAAAATTGAAAGACCGTATTTAGGCAGAAGGTTGAATTATTGTATTTTGTTTCTTTCGAAATAACATTTGTTTTCAGTTTGCAACTTTTGCGTTCACAAAATTGTGACGAGTCGACATAGCCTCACTGTCAAATGACTGTGAGGCTATGTGACGTCACATTAAATAAAAATGGCGCTCTATTAGACGACGTATGTAGCCATGAACTAATTTTTTTAAAATTATTTTTGTATCTATGGATACCCCAACGTAAGAATGTTCTATCCCAGTTTACATAACAAGAATTTGGTATAATGGGAATAGAATGTTCATTCGCTCGTTTGGTTTACACCGACCTTTAAAGTGTGTCCTCCCACAGACTCATGAACGGTCTAAGGAAAGGTCACTATTAATAAAGCATATTATATTAACTTTTCCATAAATTAACAATAACAGCAAACGCAAAGTCAAAACCACTAACAAATTAATCGTAGCACAAGCAATAACGCTTGTCAAAGTTTAAAATGATTAACAAGTTACACTGTTGAAGCAAATATCTCGTTATTTAACTTGCAACATTTAATTGAATAATTAACTCTATTCTGAGATAGAACAAGGTCCCAAACTGAATGTTCTACTGAATTGTAAATCAAGGTTATATAATGACTTCCTTGTTTAGATAATTTATTAGTTTGTACGCGTTTACTGCCAAATGTGGGGTGTTTGTTTCTGATAAGCCATTACAAATTGGGTTCCCATACGTATCTATAACGGTACTTGTTCGGGTCGGCACATCGGTTCGGCAATAATTGACAAACAACAAAACCGACCCGGAACAATTATATTTGGCTTTCATTCGGCTTATGCCGATCGGAAAACTCCGATCAGCATCTCTCAGTGAATTATGTTCGGGTCGGCTCGGCGCAATACATGATGCGGATTGTTCCCAGACATTTAGGTATACGTTTACGTATTATTTGATTTTGTCCCCCAGCCGTGCCGAATCATGCCGACCCGAACAAATGTGTAAAACTCCTTATACACTAATCTGCTGTGAGAATGCTGCTCATAATAAACAAACAAAACTGAGATTAAAATTACGCAGAAATTAATGCATTAAGTTAAAATATTCTCTTTCCGCCTCAGCACTCGCTACTTCACCTTATTTTGCCGTAAACTCTCTTTCGTTATAATTTTAAGTATTTCTTAGTAGTACGGTTCAAAAGAGATTTCTGAGAAACACTTATCGGAAGCATGTTACCTTAGAAGCAAAGTAAATCTTTAATGTTTATGAAATAATATTAGCGAAGTACCTTCATTATAATTTTCCATCCTTTTAACGATACCTTCTTCTCCCCATTGCGCTCCAATTACAGAAGTCACGATTCAATTAATTTTGTATCGTCATTCACAGTTGGATTGTTTCATTAAAAAAATGATGGAATGTATCGTCAATTAATTAACTTTGTAGCTGTAAATTAATGGTATAAAAGCAAATTGTAGACTCGTTATTCAATTATTGATGAGGCTTGTTTTATTAATTGTAATTAAAACTGACCTTTTATAACATTTTCACAGCCTAAAAATAGATTATATAACACAAAATATTTTCACAATGAGGGTTTTCTAAAATAACGTTCACTAGGTGGCAGCACTGAGACGTCAGGACCTGTCAAAAATATCAAAGCGCCTTTTTTTTCTTTAGTTGTGACTGAATGATGAACTTTATCATATATTTTATATTCATTGTCGAAATGGAAGACCTCTTGTCAAATAGGCGCCAACTGGTGGCATAAATTTTCATGAAGACCTTAATGTACACTAGTAATATTTTCTTCTTCTAATAGTAATATATTTCTCTCTGTACTGAATTTATAGCTCATAAGAAGAAAAAATAAATGACTACATATTTGATCAGTACATTTTTGCTCACTGCGTGTTGACATTTTAGACTCCCATCATAACGACTCAAATACGGGTTACTAAAATTAGATTTTAATGTATCAAGAATGTTAGTCACATAAACAAGTCATATATATATAGGTACAATTATAAATCCGTACATTATTACTGTGTCGTGGCTTGTGTACTCCAAAATTCTAGACCAATGAATTTATGTTAGGCTAATGTCGAAACTAAGTGCTATGTGGTATTTTCTGCGACGGTTTTGTTGTATTTATAGAACGAAGCTTTTGAATTATGAATGAGAGAGACATAGCATTATTATATTGATAGTAAATTTGTAGACCACACACACGCACACGCATACACACACAACACACACATACACACACAACACACACAAAATACACTACACACTCACAGACACACCATTCACTACACACTCGCAAATTTTTTGTTATTTAGTTTTAAAATGTTCCTATTTTAGTTTATAATATTCCTCTCTGTACGTGAAGGCCTTGATGTGTTTAAATTGTACTAAATAGTATTGTCTAAGAGGGTGAGAGCCTGGAGATCTGTCATACAGGTCCCGAACCCACTATAGACTCCAGCTCTCACAAAGGTTACAAATCCGATTTGACATACTTAATATGGACTGTCATTCTTGAACCAAAGTCTGTACCTTTTTGAGAGAAATAAAATTTTTATTTATTTATTTATAATTTAATTTATTAAACACGTACACCTACTTCATCACTTTTGACTGGCTTTAGCACGCTTCTTGACTAATGAGGTTGTAGGTTCGATGGCTTTTTTATTTGGGAGGTCTTAGATACTGCTCATGTATGAGGAAATGTTATGTTGGAAACCTTGACATCAAACCTTAGGGTATCTTTCTATTGCCTTATAATAGACGCTTCTCTTGCATAATTTACTCGATATACTTGATCGTAGTTGACGAGTTGTTGCCAGCGATCGTCGGCGTGTTTTTTGTTTCATACTAGCTTCTGCTCGCCGCTTCGCCAGGGTGGTATGTCGATAAAAAGTAGCCTATATACCTCCAACTGTCATTAACGAGACACAATAGAATTTTAATTGTTATCGGCCATTAGAGGGTCAATCGACAGTTGAGCGGAGGTTCTTGGGGAAGGCCCCAGGATGCCATCTATGCCTCCTTGCCAAATATCGTCGAAATCCATTATGTGGCTTAGGCGTGAAAAGGTAACATACAGGCAGACAGAGTTCCTTTCGAATTTATAATATTAGTATGGATATGGATAGTTTGAACTATTTTATGCAAATACCTATCCAGGATGACAAGTTGCCTATGTCCTTCTACAGGCCCTAGGTTCAATGTTTTGGCTTGGAAAGGTAACAAAGGTCAAGGACAGACAGGGTAATTTGATAACATAAAAGTATGGAAGTACGGCAAATTTAAAATTACATGAAGTAATGGTTTACCCTGATTTTAAAATAAAACGTTTTTGTCTCGGTTCAAATTTATAAAATGAAATTCCATACCCGCTACTGGTTTATATTGAGAAGCGTATTGTGTAAGTCACTGTAAGTCAACGAATAGTTGATTCTCATGGAGAGATAGAGGTGGGAACCGATTGTTATAGTGTCACATCTTGGGCCATATCACCGTGCTAACATATAACAGACCACAGAAGTGACATTGTACATACAAATTGTGCTTCCCCTCGAGGGACATCGTGTCGACATACAAAGGAATACCTACATGACATAGTAACAGAACACGAGACTCATGACATAGTACAAAGGAAAATACGGATATATTGTGTAGATTCAGGGAAGGAAGACAGGGAGTGACAAGTTAGAGATCCAAGGAGGATACTAACTTGAAATGGACCGTGACGTAATTCATGCTTTATAATTATTGAGATCATTTATTTGCATAAAACACGCAAACGTGACAGTTGCGTTAGTAAATAATGACGCCTCCTAGAGCAATATGTTATTACGGCTCCTTTTTCTTGGAAAATATGGTAATTTTCCAAATTGTAATAATGTTGTCAAATGAGACGCAAAAAAACATCTAATGATTTCCAGCAGACCTTTTACCAGTTTTATGATATTAATTCAGCACTTTTCGAACAAAGAACCTATTGGTTCTTCAGATATTCAGGAAATGATATTCCAAAGGCTTCGTCTATAAATTCATTAGTGTCAATAAGTCAGTGAGCAGACTAAGGCGACGCCATTCATTTCTTCTATTCACGGCGCTCGATAAAATCGCCTTGTCGCATCTTTGATTACATCAAATGGGACTTTCGTTATCTGATAAAGGAATATTGGTTGGCGGGGAGACGAAATGCGGAAGTCAGATAAATATATAGCTATATACCTATATGTTGGTATGTAATACGTAGGAACTAGGAACTACGGGCTTTAAGGGAACTACAGGAGCAAAACGCAATGCCTCAAAGTATAATTATCCACTGCAGTAAACAAAATCAGAAAAATATATGATATTCTTCAAGATATATGCAAGAAAACATAATGCTTATTACGGGCTGAGGCGAAGCCGAGGCACACATACGAGAGTCCATTAATGCGTGGTTGCGGCCAAGGCTTGTGTAGTACTTTTCTCAAATAATGCGCGGAAATTAAAACTGAACTCTAATTTCCAGGCATGTTAGAGAAAATTAGGTTTACTGAAATAAAGGTAAAAAAGCTATTTATGTACAGGTAAATGTATAAGATAAAGAACTTTAACTTACATTCTGTCGTCAGCTCGACGTTGAACAATATTTTTTAAACTTTGTGGGAGTTTATGCAGGGGAAATATTAAATTTTGAATCAAGTTGACACATCTGTTATGTATAATTAAGTATCATCTGTATAGCTGTGCTTATTTACCGGTTTAAATTATAATTTAATAAGTAGCTATAGATAAGTAGTTAATAATATTTTTTAATACTATGACACGTTATATCTGCAATACAGGAAGTAAAAAATATGCTGTTATTATGTACTACAACGGCAAAGCTAACCCAAAACTTTAAATATTATCAGGCCTTGTAAAACTCGCGAATCCGATAAAACTCGCGACGCTACGCTATTATATCGTCAATATTAGCACACATTTATTGACATGCAGTTTTCAATATCCAAACAGTAAATAACAAATATAGGTCAGGTCTGAAACGCCGTATGCATAGTCGACCTCGTAAATACTTTAACATTTTCGACAAAATTCCTGGTAAATTGAAACTTCCCTAAGGTTGAAACCTTCGTGGTTGAAACTATCTACATAATTCTCACATAGGCAAACAAAACGAAGGTCCAAATCTTACTTATAAATTCTAAATAAAAAATATATTTGCAACTACCATAGTTGCAAATATATTCAAGAAATTGCTATCAAAATAAGAACATAGCCAATTCGATTTCTTAAAAAAGTTCAACTTCAATTCGCAATCTCATTTAACAGACAATCAATGACAAAAACTTGTCTAAAATGTGGGTAAATTAGAGTTTTTTCACGGGTTTACTGACTAAGATTAGAATGCTAACGTTTTAAAATTAAGGGAATTTGCCCATCGGGTCGTCGTTTTATGTCGTGCACATAGACACCCGATTCAACCTTAGGGTGCTAAGGCATGCGGGAAAGTCCGAAAGGTATACCGGGTCCTTAGCAACTGAAGGAACACGGGTGGGTTTTAGTCAGTAAAAGTCTGCCACGCCCTCCTGCTCCGTCCACAGCGGGAGAAGTCATTTGATGATTTCCCAAACATAAAAAAAAAAAAATGGATGCTAAGGCAATTATGAGGACGACTTAACCTACGTCTGAGGCAAACCAAACTCTGCCTCTTGAAATTTTATCAAAGGGAGGAGAGACTCCAAACAGCGTGAAACTCCGTCACATATGGTTTTATATTTACGCCTTTTCCCCTCATGGGGGAAACAGAATAAATGAAGTAACACAACACATAGGTACAAGAGTAAACATTTTCCTCAATTACGAGAAAATAGAAGAATGTGTCAGCGGGTGATTGTTTTATTCAGGATAGCAGAGTATTCACCTGTAGTGTTCCCAGAAAAGTATAAATAAAAATAAAATTACAGATGGGTCTTTGAAGATTTTACCTGGTAATTTTGTAAGCGATAGAGTCAAGAGTTTATTAATTTAAAGTGAAAAACTTTAACAACGATATGTAACTGATAATCATCGCTTTTACTCAGCCACGAAATCCAATTGAAACAGTACAGCCATAACTACTGAAAAATTCATGCATTTTCATTTATGCAACATTTCGAAACTTTTTGCCTTCAATCCGAATCATTTTAAATTTAAATCAGCTAATAGTTAGTAGTAGTAATTTATTGATAACTATTTGGCTCCAAGAGCAATGTTCCACAAATTGTTACAATTTTGGGTCCAATTTCACGCCACCTCTATTGGCAGATGGAAATCGAATACGTTTCGAAGTACAGAAATGAAACGCTAGTTTATCTGGCTACACTGGACATGAGTTTGCGTGTGTTGGTATTATTTACAATGATTTCTAATTGCATTTTATAGCCAAATTCTTGAGGAAGGCTTGAGGAGATCCTATTGTATATTAGGAACCGAGCAAAAAAATAGTCACTTTTTGTGTCTGTGTGATCACGTAATACTTCTAAACTACATCATGTATGATGCGGTTTTCATCATTTAGAGAATTTACTCCGAAAGGTTTATTTTTGTAACATAATTAATAACTTACGCGGGGTACTGACCAGCGTTATGGGGCGTAATGTACCAGCCGCAGCGAGCATTACGCCGTGTTTTAAACTCCGTGTAACATGCACGCGTTGCTCGCGTATTCGTGCTCGTTTCCACATACTGACTGCACGAATGCTTGCTTTGTAACATGTTACATTACACCCCGTAATACCGGTCAGTACACGGCTTTAGATTTAGGCCAGAAATCTCGATATTTTGACCTGTCGCCACATCAGTGCATGGCACCCGTGCAAAGCAGGGGCGGGTCGCCAGTAATATAAGACTGCATTAATTCCTTGTCAATAACTTAGATGAAAATAACACTATTGACCTTTCTCTTAATGTAGGTACTAGCTTTTGCCAGCGACTTCGCCCGCTCGGATGTCGGAAATTACCCCATGGGAACGTAATACAAAGTATCCTATGTAATTTATGTATATTTATGAATCCAGGTTATAAACTATCTGTGTACCAAATTTCATCTTAATCCGTTCAGTCGTTTTTGCGTGAAAGAGTAACAAAAATCCATCCTCACAAACTTTCGCGTTTATAATATTAGTAGGATTGTGTAAACTACAGGCTACCTACCCACCCTGCCAGGGTTGCGGGTTAGTCCGAAAGGGATACCGGGACCTTGGCAACAGGCAACTGAAGGTACACGGGTGGGTTTTAGTCAGTAAAAGTCTGACACGCCCTTCCGCTCCGCCCAGAGCGGGAGAAGTCGTTGGATGATTTCCCAACATCCGAAAAATAAAAAAAATAAAGGCTACCTACCCACAAGTTTTCTTAAAGCAATTGAAAGTTGTAATAACAACTTTCAACTGTCAATTTTCCACTCGCCCCTTCGTAAGGGGCGAATCAGTACACCAAAATAATAAAAAACGGGTGAGTGGGACATTTTAATCAAAGGGGCAAGATCCAAGGGGCGAGCGGGGCCCACACCATTATTACCCTTTTTCACTTTTTACTGTAGGTTCACCTTGTAGATAACCTCTCTTAAACAACTTTCTCTAAAATCACAATAAGATAAACTCTGGTCGAAACATTTATGAATAATTCAAATTCCTCTTTTAGAATATCTCGTAATCGAGATCCATATTTCGGTTAGGATATCCCAGAGGTGTTTAGAATATTATGATACTAAAACCCGTCCTCTGGGTGTGCAGAATAAATAGTTCATAAATCATAGCGACATGTTAGTTAGTTTAGTTGGAATTTAAATGAGGTACTAGGTAAATATAACAATGCTTTTAGGGTAAAGGTAAAACAGAAATTCTACGTTGCTTGATTTTGATCTTAAATAGAGGAGACAGATCCCTATACGACTCTTATTTTGGTCGGCTCTTAATCTTACGTAGGTTCTATCTGTTTTAGAAATCTGATCTCTCTGCGGTCGCGTCGGATTGCCGTCCCATCGGACTATGAGAGTGAGGGAAGAGAGAGTGCACCTGACATCCACACATTTGTGCATTGTAATATCTCCCACGCCGATGACTAGTCTCCGAGATGAACCGCTATGGCCATCCACAATATCAGGTATTGTGGCGGCCTTTAGGATTACTAAAAATACCTACGGTTGTTAGAGATATTTTTCAGTTTTGCCTGAAACTGCAAGGCTTTTAAAAGCTGCACAACCAAAGTATTTAATCAAGTTTATAATTAACTTATCGTTAATTAAATAACGCCACTGTAAACCCACAACTGCGGTTTCCCCACTCACTAAAAATAACAACATAATGGGACCCTATTTAGCTACGAATCTCGCCATACATCAACTTAAACATCCAGTATAAACTGGTCTCACATTTTAAAGGCTTTGCGTACAATGCAAGGTCAACACATACTAGCCATGCCTGTGCAGCTTGTTATGTCACAGGGTGTACTATAAACAGCAAGGGTCATGCCATATTGCAACGCAGTGCAAACGCCGCGCAATAAGGAAACCGCTGTAACACACGGGTGAACATGGACAACTGTATTGTGAGAATAGAGATGTAGTTCAAACTATTCTTTATTTAATTATTTTTAACTTTATTGTAAATGGACGGTGGTCAAAGAAAGTGGCTTGCATTGACACCATTTAGTATCAGGATACATTGTAGCAGCAATACCTACAATGTCTACAGGGTTATGTCAAACTGAACTGTCAGTTTTGACAGCTGTAGGTATCTAACATAGGTTAACTGTCCGAGAAACCGAAAAAATAGTGTACTCTGCGTCATGACGTTTCACATACAGGTTGTTATGAGAGATATAACTGCCTTTTGCAACTCTATAAAATAATTAACACGAATCACAAAATACTCAATAGTTTTAAGAACTTAAAATCCACAAACAAGTTGAACAATCTTCCATTTTGTAACAAATCAATTCTATTTTTATATCAAACGACTGAACGAATTCGAACTTCAAATCACTTCCACCGATTCCAAAATTAAACCACTGTCATCGATTTTTCAACCACAAAAATTCCAATCCGTTCACTCGTTCCATAGTGAAGAGAACAGCTTCGATTGTGTTGCATCACTAGTGTGTAGCGTAGCGGAAAGTGTGACATGTCAGTTTGGCCGGGCCATCGGAAGCAACGGTAAATTATTCAACAGTCACCCGTAATAAAGTTACTATACACGTTTTATTGGGTCCCAATTGAACCGTTCAAACATGGTGGTTCATTGCAATATAGTTTTGGCTTTATTCTGTACGTAATAGGTTTTGAAAAAAAAAAAATGTTCCAATAATAATAATAATAATATGCATAAATAAGCTTTCGAATTTTTCCCATGGGGGTAGGCAGAAACTACAGAACGCCACATGTAAAAAAAAAGAAAGTAAGCTACATGCTTTAAAATATAGGTACCCTTTTAGCTTCGTTTACGTTCATAAATTTAGTCATACGCGCACGCCGGTTGCGATTACTATGCACCTGAACTTTCTCAAGAACATCACCAATAAGAAATAATTATCCGATTATAAAATAATGTTATTTAATCTATGTAAAGTAATCTTCAGTTGTTTTCCTGACATTTAAATTATTGTAAAATGTTGGCAGGTTAGAGAGAACCTTTCAGTTCAAAATGGCGAGTTATAATATATTCTTTACCAGGTCGGTTGTATGTTTTAACAAGAAATGGTTACAAATGATAGAAATTGTATTGTTAGGATAATGAAAATAATATCGTATATTGCCATCAATGGGTAGAAAGAAATAGACATTATCACTATTATTCAGACGAAGAAATTTCTTCGAAATAAGCCTATATTATTCACGACGATCGACATTTAAATCGTCTGCTCAAAACTAAATACCCGGTATTGTCACCGAAAATAACTACAGTTGTAACATTTCACAAACGTGCGTTATAATTTGAACCTTATGTTAATGACATGAAGCGCACTCGTGGTTTGCATCGACTATAGACCAAAATATAAATACCGACGCATGGCGGAAACAACCGAAATTTTCCGAGGTCATCCTTCAAATTGCCGGGCCGGAGACACTCTGGGAATTCCTAACAACTCGTGAGGTCCCTAAAATTTTAATTACGCTGTAGCCCACCATTCTTCCTCCCCCCAAGTTGGCATAGCGGTCTCTTTGAATGTTATTACTCGGCCCACTCGCAAAAAGCCTTTGGAGAAACATTTGGGAGGATACAATTTCATTTTAATGCTTTTATGGGATGGCCCTGGAAGAGTATTGTTCTAACAATCAGATTCTGAAGAGAAGGGATATATAATAATATCGATGCCGTTAATTGCTCATTTTGATAATCAAGAACTGTTAATATAACCCCGTATTAAAAACAATTACTCTATTTCAACGTCTAACTCATAAAGAAGTCTTAGATTACGAATGTTTTTCAAGCTTCAATAACTCGAACCTTTGTGTAAAATATAATTCTTTTTTACACAACTTAAACGTCGTCAAATGACGCCACAAACCTAACTTGATAAGTTTTAGAGACTTAAGCCGTATAAGGTAATGCGTCAAATATCCCTAGTGCTGACGTATTTCGTAACGTTCAGTTCAGTCACGTTCAGTATTCAAATACCGTCGTATGCCGTTCGTGCAAGAGATTTGCGAGCATTACTCGCGAGATTTCGCATAATTAGTACCAAATTCCCCGTAGTGCAGTTGTTGCTATAAGACGTACTTTGCATAAGATTATTTCGAAATTATTCATGGAGGAATATTATAAATTATTCCGAAATATGAATATTACAATTTCAGGTTTTTCAGGGGTCAATTTCAACGTCAAGACAAGTATTATTGGTTTCTTTAAGAAAGGAACTTGTCTTCACCTGAGCTTATTGTTCTAAATCAAAACAAAATAATTACTGTTGATTTACGAAAATCAATTTACGGAATAATTTACAGAGCGCTCAAACCCGTTTATTGAACAATCTCATAATTTCACTCAAATTATTTTCAGGATGTAATAACACGGAACTTTTGACGACAAATTTTCGTAAGCAATTTTGCCATTATGTCATTTGACGATCGTAATTACAATGAAATTCTACTTTCTTTCGATGCTGGGTCGATATTGGATGATAATTACCCCAATGCTCATATAGCGAGCAATGTGTTCACACGTTCGGAAAATCACCCCAGTGCTTACGTCAGAAATGATAAACGCAATATTAATCCATGTAAGCATGACCTCCTTTATGAATTTATTGCTCCTACCCTGTCAGTACCTACATGTACTGCGCCTTTGTTCAGCATGTGTTTTATTGGAAAATTATTTGCATCATTGATTTGATTTATCTATGCTTGGTACCAGGAAGTGACCGAAGCTGGGCCGAATATCTTTGATCAATTTCTGATAGAAAGAGGATTTTTTCGATTAAAAGAACATGTATTAAATAATTTATCAGTGAGAACCGTAGTAAAATAAGCACAGCAAGTACATATTTAATATTTATAATATAAAATTATATATAATTTTATATATGTATAAATATTTCTCTTAACAGTCTTCTTAGGCGGATCTTTGACAGTCGTTACGGGTCGTCAGAGGCCCGAAAGTCTGACAATCAGTCTTACCAAGGGGTATCGTATTACCCAGTTACTGGGTAATGGAGGTCAGATAAAATACTGGTATTCAGCTGCATCCGGTTAGACTGGAAGCCGACCCCAACACAGTTGGGAAAAGGCTAGGCAGATTGATTGATATAAATATTTATCTTGACTTGAACAGTGCGTTCAGTTTACTTTCTTATGACACTTCAAATGTCTCCAAGCAAGGGCATAATACACCAGTCGAGTTTACATACACTCTTCTCTCAGATTAAGGGATACAAAAGTGACTATATGCCAAACAGCTAACAATTTTACTAACCTTAATACGGACTTAATTCATTGCAATGTATGGAGTTAGCAATGCCCATAGGTACTACCAACTCATCCATCTCATACGTATTCCGAAACGTAATTAGGCGCCAGCATACATTATACAATTCTACATTTAAACTAATACACTACAGCTACCAGTTGCGCCAACACTATAAAGCTAACGCCAACATTAGTTTCTATGACTGTTAGTATGTAGCTTCCTACTGCCAACTGAATGGTTTTATCAGTAGAGAAATGGATACGTGAAGCGGTCTTATCGATTACCGAAATGGTTGACTCTCCATTAAATATCTGTGTGCAATTCCTCACAATGAAATGTTCTCTCAGGAAACGTAAACGGTACGGTTCGATAGAAATCTCAAAATAACAGTAGGTAACTAGCATTAAAATATAACCACCTCTGGGTTAGTCACTAACCACACGAAAAATAAAGAAGAAAGAAGTGGAGATACTTGAATATACCTTTAGCACAATCGGAACAGTCAGCCCCTCTACCACCTACTGACTCATCATCTGCCTGCCTTTTCCCAACTATGTTGGGGTCGGCTTCCAGTCTAACCGGATGCAGCTGAATACCAGTATTTTACATGGAGCGACTGCCCATCTAACCTCCACAACCCAGTAACTGGGTAATACGATACCCCTTGGTTAGACTGGTTGTCAGACTTTCGTGCTTCTGACGACTCGTAACGACTGTCAAAGATCCAAAAATGACAGCCGGGACACCAACGGCTTAACGTGCTTTCCGAGGCACGGAGGAGTCTCGATATGTGAAAATGGTCACCCATCCACGGACCAACCCCGGCAAGCGTAGCTTAACCTGATGGATCGACCCGAGCGGCTGTTATTACATAGCCACGAGCTCCTCCACCACCTACTGACTGGAAAATATTTTTACCACGGCTTAGGGTGTAATTAATTTTTCGTGTAAAGTTGGTGAAAATATTTATTTATTTTAAATACTCACTATATAAAAAAATCTTTACAAATGTGCGTCAATACATAGGTATAGCCTATCTTTATACCTATTTGTATTCCTTACTATCATTATATTATTGCTTGTAATCGCGAGAAAATGTGAACAAATAATTATGATCTTTAGTCCACGCAATATAAAATTTATTCTTCTGTAGACTCCACTTTTAAAACAATATTTTCCAAAGCAGATAGTTCTTCAGTGCTTTCTTTATTCATAGGAACTCTGGTGAAACTAAATCCTCCTTTCTTTTTATTACTGGCTCCGTTTCGTATTATCCGGCTGTAGTTACGTAACTGTACGTAAATACAAAACTTCCTAACTGTGGTTTTCTTTTACAGAGATGCATGCAATTTAATTTCACGTCTTAATTATTTTAGAGCTCCAAAGCAGGACCACGAATTCTTTTGTGTACAAAACTATTTAATTACCTACGTAAATGCTCATTCCGGTTGAGTTTTTCTTTGTCTGCCGTTTTTTGTAAAAAAAAAACTGCTGTTGTGCAATGCCCTCACAAGGCTTTTGTAACATCTGACTATATTCCCCTTAGTTCAGGAATAGAATAGAGTGATCAAACAGATTCTAAAACTCAAATAAATACTTTTATAGCATTAAAAAATTCCTGTACTTAACCATTTCCCAAAAGGATTGTAGGTTCTCAAGGGACCATTATCCGTATCCATTTGTTTTTAATAACGCTAGACTAAAAGGACCACGCAATGTGCTTGATGATACATACCTTCTCCGGCCAAGACATAAGTCACAAATTGTGACAAATATCTTGAAAAAAACTCAGGACAATTATCTGTCACGCGACCCGAAGATACCCGTGACAATGTCTTTCTTATTCCAATTGCAAAATAAACCAAATGTCATGTCTTAACTCTCATCTCTGTCCAAGGCACATGTCCTAAATGTCGTATCTTTAAACCTACAGCTTCCCAAAGGAAACCATGATCATGATGAGATAGAGTAAAGAGCTGTAACAACCATCATGGAAGTACTTTCCTATTTTGTAGCATCATTTTTACAAAATTATAGAATAGTCTATGCAATTCCAAAAGACTTTTCAAAACTTTTGAGCTGAGTGACTAATGCCAATCCCGGAGTAACGGAGTCCAATACCGGAGTAGGTAAAAACTTGAAACAAACGTGCAATGATAGGTTACTACTGCAAAGCGCGGCAGTACAAAACTGAGATGCATTGCCTCCATGAGGGGTTGGGCTCAGTTTCTATATAATATTTCAAGAATCGTTTTGCTTACCAATGGTAGCATTTTTTATTGCCAAACTGAGCATATACTAAATGGATTCGTAAGCTAGTTTTACCTGTGATAGCTTCTTCCATGAGGAGGGTCTACTAATGCAGAATAAGGAGGGTCTAGTAGGTCTTTGCTTCATCATAAATTGGTAAAGATACAAGAGTCTTACGGCCATTTGATTCATCAAAAGTAACAGTCAACTGTTCTTTTATACTGCTGTATTTTCAATCCTCGGCGCTAAGGCGAGGGTTGTAAATCCAACAGCGCATAAGAACAGTTGACTGTTACTTTGGCTGTTACTTTTGATGAAGAAACTAGCCGTTAATTTCAACCAATAACGGTTCGTAAAGTTTAGGAATCGGCCATTATTTCTAGTCCCCACGATCGTGATAATTCGCAAACACGAAGATTACACGAAGAAGCACATACTTTTTGGAAAACTGTATATTGGACAAAATCCAAGAAACTTCTCGTCACAAAAGTTCGTGCTGGGCCTCCAATTAAACAGTCCGTGGTAAACTGTCACGCGACACGGATATCCGTGAAAATGTCTTTGTTGTTCCGATTGCGTAATTAATTTATGTCCATGAATTTATTCGTAGTTCGCTGAATGTACTAATTAAGGCAGCTCTGACGGTTCTATGGCTTTGATAAGTTAATTGTTGCTGTAAAGTGGCACTGTTGTTTTTTCGGTATTTCGTGGGGATTTTTAATCTGATGGGTGAATTTTGGTGAAGGATTTCATATATGATTTCTTGGATATTAAGACTCAAGATGTAGATCATTCATTTTATTGAATAAACGCTGGTTTAAGGACGGGATTTAAAGATAATGAAACATCTGCTCACTGCGTATATTTGGTCCACTCATTGACAATATAAACACGCACTCTTACTCTAACATGCTTACGGACTACACTACACGGGACTAAGTTAATTGGAATGTTTTGTAAAGTAACTTGACAAACAACTTATAACAAGCGACAGCAGAATATTAAAGCTAAATTTGTAACGAATACGATAGCAAGTACGGACAAGTAGTTTTGACGACACGGTTGGCGCAGTGGCTGAGCGATGGACTGCTGCGCAACGTGTCGCGGGTTCGATCCCCGCACGGAACAAATATTTGTATGATCTGCAAGTAGTTGTTCCGGGTCTGGGTGTTAGTGTATGTGAGTTTCTATGTTTGTAAACGCACCGACGATACAGGAAGAAATTCTTAGTGTGGGGCAAAGTTTTCTAAAAAAAAACAAAAACAAAAGTAGGTACGCATGAAAACGCATCCATTTCAAATCCTAAACCTTAGAAACAATCCTTAATCCTTACACTTAGGAGCTAAAATCTAGAACAAGCACACAATACAAAGGTCTTTTCACTTCCAACATATTATCTGACCGAAACAAGTATTTGCTAAGACTTTAGCCTCGTAAAAGTCACGCGTGTTTACAGTACCGTTAACAAGCCCAATAAAAGCGTCTGGCAAGGTGTGGAGACTTGGGGGCTCTTTGGCAACGTTGCCACAATTGGCACGAACGTCACAGTCACATCTGGCACTTGTTGCGTTGCCAGCGATGCCAAATAGCCCCCGTGTCACAGAACTGTGTAAATATCAAATTACGTTTGTACATAAATGATGGAATTGTTCGGACACAATTTTGAATTTGAGCTTTCCCTAGTATATTTGAATTCCCTTGTCTGTCGTTTGGGGGTTAGGGTTCGAAGGGTACCTGCACCCTCTTGGGTGTGGAGGTAGAATACACTTTTTTCAATAATCACTTTTCCGAACCATCTATTTGTAAATGTTGAATGTATGAATCTCTGGAGGCCTACCTCAATCTTTCACAGGGATGGGATTTAAATTGAAAAATATAATAAAACTTTTTGAAAAAAAAAACGTTTAGTTTTAATTCTACATAACATTAAATCACGCTTGTAATGCCCAAAGGTTTAGGCAGAGGTGTACCTATACTTTACCCACATTTAACAAGCTAGGCCCATGTAATAGGCGGGCGAGGCTATTGCCGTCAACCGGCCACAAATCTGCCACAAGACAGTGATGACTTTACTACTAGCTAAAAATAAAATCAAGAAAAGGCACCAAAAAAAACAGAACCCTACGTTATACTGACAAAGAAAACAGACCAAAAAAACTGGCCAAGTGCGAGTCGGACTCGCGCACGAAGGGTTCCGTACCATTATCTGTAAAACGGTAAAAACTTCACGTTTGTTGTATGGGAGGGGCCCCTTAAATATTTTAATATTTTAATTTAATTATTTAGTTTAAAGTGAATATTTCAAGCGTCTACCTGTTGTCGTTTTCAATATCGAGCAAAAACGAGCAAAAAAATCACGTTTATTGTATGGGAGCCCCCTTAAATATTTATTTTATTCTGGTTTATATACATCATCTGTGAAAATTTCAACTGTCTAGCTAAAACGGTTCATGAGATACAGCCTGGTGACAGACGGACAGACAGACAGGGTCCCGTTTTACCCTTTGGGTACGGAATCCTAAAAAGAAAACCTCCTACAAAGATCACTCTAAGATCTTACTCAAACTCAAAATACCAATAAAAACTTTCGTTTAACAACATCAAGTTATTATACTGGACTTCTCCAGGTCCAAGTTTCCTTTAAAAAGTTTTTTAACAAGTATGTTTCTAAGGCAGCTGCGATGCTTATCTTGGCTAGTCGGGCCCCACAGATGTTAGTACGAGTAGTTCCTAATTTAATACGGGCTTTATCGATTCGAGTTTACGCCAAGTCTCTCCAAGTTGTTATTTAAGACTTGGACTAGGAATATTCTCGTCTTAAGTTGTGAACTTGAGGAGAATTAAGGGTTGTTAGTTCTTTAGAGAGGTTGTGTTGGTATTCTTGTAATTGATTACAGTTAAAAATATTTCAAGTGTGCACACTTATACTGGATGTTAGTGAACGAAAGGCGTTATAGCGTCCATGCATACAAAAAAAAAAAACACTAAAAAATAAAATACCCTGGACGGGTCACGGACGGTCACGGACAGGTGGACCATTTTATTTTTTTTGACTGAGTGCGGAAAATAAATCCCTTACCTACATAGAAACAAAATGGTTGTATTTTTGTATTAAATATAAAATATTCCCGATTTTTTTTAAATTGATACGTAAAACAAACACTAAACGCGCACTTGTCTTTTCAACGTGGAAGTACGGCCGTTCTAGGCCACGCCCATACGCTACGGGACGTTTCGAATTTATTGTCATATAATTAAACATTGTGACAAATGTTTAATATATTTCTATAGGTACTGATATTTTAATTTTAATATAGTAATGATTATAGATTAACGAGTTTAAGGGCACGCCCTCCGTTATTTAAAAAACTGTATTTAGGTGAAAACAAGTTAATTTATTCTTTAGATTATAAAAATAAATATATTATAAGTAGTTTTTTTTTCAACCATTCAAAAAACTCTAAAAAGGATCGTCCATAAATTAAGGTCAAAATTCTGTACCTAATTTTACTTGAAATAATTATAGAACTACATTATAATTTTAAAGTTGCCTATGCCACTACTAACTCCAGTTCAAAACTATTAGGTCCACCTATTAAACACTTCAATGAAACACCCGCCTAAGCGTATAAATCGTACTGACCCACAAGAGTGTCGCCCTGTAGATAAGGCCTGCCTGCTTACGCGGCTAATTGAAACGATCGACTCACTCGGAAAATATCGCAACAAACAACGTTTATTTTAAATTCACCGTTGTTTTTTTCCGGTTAGACTGGAAGCCGACTAGGCAGATTGATTGATTGAGTTGTTTTTTAAAAGGTTAAGGAATTCTAGGAATAATTGAAGTTATTTAGTTAGATATTGTTGAGAAAAATACTTCGTTGTTAAGACTTTTACACTCAGAAACATAATTTCTAAGTAAAGCAGTTTTTTGTACCTAGTGGTTGTTGTTATTTTGCTCTTCATCGTAATCAATTAAAATAAGTCTTTACTTAGACAGTTATTTCTCTGAAAAATTCTACCCTACATGATTTTTAAATTGTCTATGATTGTCGCCTCACAACTATGATCGACTAATGACCTGAACGGTAATTTTATTGTATACTAGTTGCCGTCAGGGGCTTCGCCCGCGTGTAATCTTTATAAATTATAGCCTATGTTACTTAGGGTGAATGTAGCTTTCTAATGGTGAAAGAATTTTTGAAATCGGCGCAGTAGTTTTTGAATTTATACATTACACACAAAAATACAAATCTTGCCTCTTTATAATATTAGTGTAGATTGCAACTTGCAACAACCTATTTTGGGGTGACCTTAAAAAGAAAAAAATATTTTGTATTTTCAAGAATGTCAAAATTATATAGGTACGTATAAACAAAGCGATAGAATAGAGCAACTACCTATAGTCTATTAGTCTGTTGGCGTTGAACGTCTAGCTATCTTTAGGAATGACAGGAAGCTGCGTCCCTACATTTCCTCCTTTATAATGATGACTCGGAAAATAGGCTTTTTTCCTAAAGTATTCTACCGTAAACTAACGGAAAACATCCCACCTACATAACATAAGTAATCCCAAAATATTCTACATCCATAAAAGAAGAAAAAAAAACCGGCTAAGTGTGAGTCGGACTCGAACACACAGGGTTCTGTACCACCGTACAATATTTAGAAAAAAAGCGTCGAAAAAAACTGGTTCCTTGTAAGGAAAAAAAAACTTTATTTTATTTTTAATATTAGTTGATACAGCGGCTATAGAATTACACAATCTGTGAAAATTCCAACGGTCTACCTATTAGTAAAGGTTGTCTGTAAAAGATCGCTCTTAGCGATAAGACCGCCCATTGTGTCACCCTATATTAAATTTCTACATTTGTATCTGTATTTTTATGGTGTACATAATAAAGAGTATTCTATTCTATTAAGGTTCAGAGATACAGTCCGGTGACATAATTATGTGGACGGATGGACGGACGGACAATGGAGGCTTATTAATAGGGTTCCGTTTGGCAGCCTTCGGGAACGGAACCCTAAAAGGCACCTCCTCGTTTTTCACTCACTCTCGTCCACATAATATACTTTTATGTGACAAACTAGTCATTTCAACGTCAGATTTTGCCTTCCCAAGGCTATATTTTTGAGACACCACTAAAGATTACTATAAATATGGAGAGAGAAATCAGTTTCTGGGAAACGCTATGAAAGAAGGACCTTTCCGCACAAGTAGTAAAAAGAATTTGATTATATTTTTATGTGAGCACCTGTGTTAGTTGTAAGTACGGTTGACGAAATCTCTTGCTGGGAACTACAAGTAAGCGACTTTATTCTATTACCTACTATAATCTGGACAGAGATATAACTTGTTTTATTAAACTATTTGACAATCTTACCTCCATAAAAATAAAAGTTGGAATATTTCTTTCCGTCGAATTTGGATGAGAGTTGGTGCTAGCTTGGATTTATTTAAAGTTTTCGCGTAGCATAATTCCTATCTTCAGAAACGGCTGGTGGAGGGTTTTACCGCTATTGATAGCAGTCCTTGGACATGTACACCAGATTTAAAATTGTTAATATACTTACTTTAAATTATAATAATACGTAAGTTTATGAGGAAAGTAAAGCTATTTTATTTTAATTCCTATCTTTAAAATTTCACTGTGCTGAGTTATAGTTACAGTCAGTTTTATCGTTTACCCAAATTAAAATATTTAAGTTACTTAGTTTTCCACAACTTCATAAATAAACAAACTGAAGAAAAAGGTCATTAATATCCCAGAAAATATTTTTTTTTCCATCCCAGAAAAGCACCCAACACTATCCCTTCAACATGGGCAAAGGCATTAATAAATTATTATGTTTAATGACCCTGTAAACAGTCTACCACAGGGGGTGTAATAAAACGAGATAAGCTCGAATATTGAGTAATCACAAGTTCTTTATGAGATTTCAACACGCGATATTTAGAAGTACGAAGATTGTTTTTAGAATGCCCAAATATTTTAGATCAAAGATAATGATATCGGATTTAAAATAGTTTTACGGCGAAAATATGTGGCTCTTTCAATGTCATGATACATTGTAGGTACACTATTTAATTAATCAATGGCATACTTCTACGTCATACATACACTCATACTCATACTTCTTTGACTTACCTTTTTAGATGCTCGTTAACTGATGTGTAACGGTCTTTGTTTTTATTAGGCTCTGGCTAAACTGAAGCGAATCCCGCGCGGAATAGGAACAAAATTCGCTAGGCATTGTGTCAACTAACGTGTCGCGTAATCATTAAAACAATCAACGAGCTTAGTCGAGTCCCGCATCCCGCGCGGGATTTGCCTCAAGAGCTCTAATCGTGTAGACCGAAAAAATAAAATGGCCATTAATAGTCAACTCATCTTCAGCCTCAATTCGAAAAATTCACAAAGAGGATTATTCCAATAGAGATATCATTAGAAATGACTAATGGATTATCTTAACCATTTTGCCAGCTGAATCCACCTGTGACCTAATAAACGTTGGGAAATCTCGGGCTTTCAGAAGGCTGGGAAGGTCAGGCATCTGTCAGTCTACGTAATTCATGGTTGAAGGTTGCGCTAAGCTAAACATTTGTTATACAGTTTATCTTGAAGAAAAAGTAAGAAGTTCAGATAAGTTATATCGGATTGGACACGAAAAAAATGCTAATTGGTATAGCGGCATTTTTATCGTTTTCTCTAAATATTTTTGGCTGGTTTAATACTACTGTAGAGATTGAATATATGTATATAAATTTCGATAATCCAATTTCAATTTTGAATTTTTTGAGCACCATCAGAGCAGCATAACTTTTTTTTCATCGCAATTTTTCGTAGTATTGTAAGCTTGGATATCTCTTCATTGCAGTGTGTAAGGAACATCTTCTAAACTACTGCTTTTATCAAAGTTTGATCAATATAATGCCATAGATAAAGTAATTTTAAAACCTAATTTTAAGCCCAAACCGTACCTATTTTATTTAAATAAATGAATAAAACAATCGGAATAGGAGAAAAAATTAAAATTCAGCCCTTTTTCCACTGCCGATATATCAACGATTCGTATTTTTTTTCTATTAAGGTTTGTGTCTGTAAAAGTCTGAAAACATATCTGATATTAAACATATAACACCCCTCTTTTTCCGTCGGGGGTTAAAAATGAAACCACAGTGTAGGAAAACATCTTCAATCATCAAAAACAACCGACTTCACAAAAAAACACTAAAAAAGTGAAAAATAACTTTAATTTCGGAAGTCGGTGTCTTTGCTTTTCAATTTTCGTTTTTGCCACCGACTTCCGAAATTAAAGTTATTTTTCACTTTTTTAGTGTTTTTTTGTGAAGTCGGTTGTTTTTTTTTTGTAAAAAGTTTTTATTTATCACTTTTTAGTTGTGGTACCTACCCCACACAAATTCGTATACCGTTATCTGCTATGTAAATGATGATTAAGATATCGTCTACATACGCAATGTGGGAAAAATACGTAATTATTGAAGCTAACTCAAAAACTACGCAAGCAAAATTAATATAATTTATATGGGACCACCTCTGAAGCTTGACCTACCAAACAAAAAAAGAATCATCAAAATCGCTTCATAATTGGCGGAGTAATCGAGTAACATACATACAAAAAAAAAAAACGTACATACGAATTGAGAACCTCCTTTTTGAAGAAGTCGGTTAAAAAAAATAAGCTTTTACAATGATTATCTTTTTCGAAAACCCTGGTTACACAATAACAATCGATCAGTCCCGATCACTGTCTAATACAGTGATACCGACAGCTACTTAATTGAGGAAAATTTTGTCAGCTAATTAGCAAGAACAGTGATGCCTTTCACAGCTGTTTGTGTCTGTAATATAATTAATCAAAATCGGGCTCATCGCTGATCGTATTTAGATCGGAAATTTGCATAAACAGGTTAGAATTTTGGGAATACATAAATGGTAGGTATTGAACTAGGCCTTACTTTTAATGTATTAAGGACTATTTAGAGTACGATGAGTTTGTTTTTTTTTTCAATAGAATATTATTTAATTCAGGATGGGTTTAGCTACATTCAAATGATTTTAATATTGGGAATAGTGGCTTATGCCTTTTTGAAAATTCTTTAGCATAAGCATAATATAGACCCATTTGTCTATGTTATTATTGTTTATGAAACGAAAAGTCTCATAAAAACTAATAGCTAATGAAATATTTGGTATCAGAAAAATAATGTAACAATAAAAAAAAAATGTAGCATTCTTAAACATAGCACTTACAAAACGAACAAAGTGAATAGAGAATAATCTTCAGCTAAGCACCATACAAAGCACATTGTCTACACTAAAACAAACGCAGCCAGCCACGTTAACGTTTCGCTGGCAAAAGCAATTACGTTGACAATCAGTCGCTAACTTTACGCGCGTCTGAACACGCCCTAATTCTTTAATTACTTCGTAAATTACATTTTTAGCGTGTAAACACTAAATGACTTTAAGTGTCTTTTTATTTTTAAGTGTAGAGGGTTAAAAGGTCAATGTTTTTAAGCGTTTAATTTAGGGCTTAACATTATTTCTTTTAATTCGGTTAGAAGGCCTAGTGAAGTAGTCACAATTATTTAAATTGAATTTACTGAATAACGGTTTTAGGGCTGATTTTACCAAAGATTATTATCTTTTATCCGTGGAGAGGAGCTCGTGGCTAAGTAATAACAGCCGCTCGGGTCGATCCATCAGGATAAGCTGCGCTTGCCGGGGTTGGTCCGTGGATGGGTGGCCATTTTCACATATCGAGACTCCTCCGTGCCTCGGAAAGCACGTTAAGCCGTTGGTCCCGGCTGTCATTTGTGAATCTTTGACAGTCGTTACGAGTCGTCAGAAGCACGAAAGTCTGACCACCAGTCTAACCAAGGGGTATCGTAGTAGGTACCCAGTTACTGGGTTGTGGAGGTCAGATAGGCAATCGCTCCATGTAAAATACTGGTATTCAGCTGCATCCGGTTAGACTGGAAGCCGACCCTAACATAGTTGGGAAAAGGCTAGGCAGATTTTTGATTGATCTTTTATCCGTGGAATAAAATTGACGTCCGACAGTTTTTTAGATAATGTCAAATGTCTACATTATTTTACTTAAGCTAGGAATAAAAATTAATGCTCGTAGCCGTTAGAAACAGTAACCATTTATTTATTTATGATACTTTATTTTACACCAGATTATACACAACATTTCTGGACATAAAATGGGGTTTTCTTTGGTGCAAATAATAAGAATTGAAGTACAATATACTATAATATATACACAGATATATACATATCCTATCGTATATTATTAAATGAGCAATATTTGTGTGTAATATATTTGTAATCACGGCCTCGAAAACGACTCTAACGATTTTGATGAGACTTGCAATAGAGGGGTTTACGGGGGCGAAAAAATTGTTTTTTCACAGGTGTGAATATCTGGGAAAATTGATCCATTTTCTCTATTTTTACCCAAGTTCGGTCGACCATGTACTGATAGATAATTGATATATACATACTAAATACTTGAACTACTACCTATAACTATCTGAAACGATCACGTTTTAAAGTAGTTAACATACTAACAAAGCCAAATTCACATAATATTTGCTACCTAACTATAAAAATATTGACGGCAGACATTGAAAAACGAGCCACATAGTGAAAACTAAGCACGCATTATTAAAACCAACTACGTCAACATAATACTCAGCTGGCGAATCTCCAAGACTTGGAAAACGCGTAACTTTGTCTATTACACCATTAAGAAAGTGCTGAATTTCCATATATCTTTGTTCAGACGGTCCTCTGACCTTTGCAGATTCCTAGGGTTTCATTTTGTCTGCAAACATAGCAAGGTTTTCATATTAAGTTAACGCCAGACATGGGTAGACTATATTACTATATTTGAGAGGGACGATTTGGAGACTGAAACTCATAACAGACGTTATGCTCTCATATTATGGTTATGCATTTGTATCTAGATCTTGTATTTTACTGTACTAGATTTTGCCTGTAGCTTTGCCCGCGTAGAGGTCGGATATTATCCCACGGGAACGTATTACCAGGATAAAAAGTATCCTTTGCCCTAACCCAGGTCATGTTCTACCCATGTGCCAAATTTCATCCAAATTCGTTCAGTCATTTTAGCGTGAAAGCATAACAAACAAGCAAACTCACTTTCGCATTTATAATATTAGTTAGGATACTGTATTGTGTTAAACTGGAGTAAAAATTCTCTTTGTCAGATGCAAAATCTCACAGAAATCGATTTTGTAGCTCGGACAGACAATTTGTCTCCTGGTGAAATTTTGAATGAAGTTTGTTCAGGTAAGTTGATGTTGTTGAGATAAGCTCTTTCACACAGACAGAACCTCGACCTGACTTTTCTGTTTTATAAGTATTTAGTGTTAATAATACCGTAATAGTAGTCACAATTTCCACATTTCCATACGGACCGGGATAATCCTAAAACTCAATATAAATCTCCAGTATTTTCGCAGCATCACTATTCAATCTGTATACGCAATTCAATTTCATACAAGCCTTGGTTATTTCATTCGTGCTGTTTATAAATGCGACCGACCCACATTCTCGTATGTTGCGATCACATTGCATTTTAATATGTGCGTGATATCACCACTTCCATGCACGCTGTGCATATTGCGTTTTTAATACGAGCATCATATTTATGAAATGTGGTAGTGATTATTCATGTCCTTTGAAAACAAATGAATGTTGGTATGTAGTTCAAGATCTTTATCTACACCCATGCTATAAATCCTCTATAAAAGTTTCTGAAACAGTTAGCTTATTGCCTACATTAAAACATCCAGTGTCATAGTACCCATAATATCATCCAAACGGGTGTTATAATTTTGCACTGAATTTCATAATGCAACACATTTAAAAAAAAGAACACTATCATTCACAAGCGTTTCACTAACAAAGCACCGTAATTTAAAAACAAAACACATTCGAATTCGAAAAATTCGAATTCACGTCGTACCGCGCCATTTTTGTTCGATATTGGTATTGCAAAGAATTTTTTATAGAAGATTCGTATCATGGGTGTAGATAAAATCTTGTATGCAGTTGTAAATAATTAGGTATTAAAACACTCATGTGAGTGAAACCCACATTCGTGTTTTAATACCCCTTATTATATAACAGTTGCATAAATAACTATTATTCTAATTATATTTCTCTCAGTTTTCTATTGTTCACTTTTTTTGTTTTTCTCCGTATTCTCGATCTAAAGGGATCCGGGCAAGAAGTCTCGTGATCTTGTGTGGTGATGTCTGTCCCAACAAAAAGATTATGTGAACATCTGACCACACCTCTATTGGTTCATAGACAATCTCATATACACTACCCAGTATCCTGTGTTACGTATGTTTTACTTCTGCTCATTTAGTTTAAAAAAAGAGAAAGGTTTGTTTATGTATAGCTTTATTTACGTGCTTATTTCGAGTGAGTGCTTGCGACATCGTCGAGTGAAAGCTCACAGACAGGCATCCCCGAAATTTGCAATGTAAGCTTCAGTGCTGTACCTAGGAAACGAGAAATGACTAGTATCTTCTTAGCACTTAAATTATGCAGGTACTTAAATTAAAATGAAACTCACATCTTAAATCTTAAGTTGCTTAGAGTTTGCCGTTGCGAGAGCCAAATATTAAAGTTCAAACCAATCATTTCTCAATCAAACCATTATATTAAATACTAGTAGTGCCCCACGGTTTCACCCGCATATGTCTCGATCCCGTGGGAATATCAGGATAAAAAGTATTCCATGTGTTAATCCAGGTTATAAACTATCTGTGTGCCAAATTTCATCCAAATCGGTTCAGTAGTTTTTGCGTGAAAGAGTAACAAACATCCATCCATCCATCCGTACCTACAAACTTTCGAATAAAAATAAGAACCCTCAGGCTTTTCTTACACATCATATTTTCATCTTTTCTTATGATCCGCTGAGTAACCTATAGATAACAGTGTCTAAGCTAGTCTTAGCTCAAAAGATATTTTATTCTCTTGAAGTAAGCTTCGACCAATAATCGCCGGACAAATTCGTCGACATTTCTCCACGTCTTCGAGCATTAACTGATCATATATCAATCTTTTTCATACAGACTCTAACGAGGGCTTTTGGCATTACTTCAAATTATCAACGTAACCCTTTTCTACCCTGTAATATATCTTGTTGAGTGGCCGGTATAGGCATAAGGGGGATCAAGTGGATAGGCCGATAGAACGGGCTCTCCCGATCATCCCAAAGGTTATATATTGAAGGAATTTTTATATTGGAAACGACTACGTATATGTGCTTTTTGTTGTAGCTTTTCAGTAACATCAGTGATGTATGGGAAGATTGTTGCTCTTGATTGTTATTGTTGTTACAAAATATATAGTGGCTATCGAAGTGGTGCCTAATGTGTTTTATAGATTCAAACTGAGATATGTTGCCTAAATAATGCTACACGCAATCGTATTACCCTAATCAGCTCTTTGTCCATAAGAGTCAATATAAATTAGTGTTTGCTTTCGTGATGAGGTCGTGGCTAAGTAATAATAGCCGCACGGGTCGATCCATGAGGTTGAGACACGCTTGCCGGGGTTGTTGCGAAGATGGGTGACCATGTTTACATACCGAGACTCCGCCGTGTCTGGGAAAGCACGTTAAGCCGTTGGTCCCGGCTGTCATTTGTGAATCTTTGACAGTCGCTACGGGTCGACAGAAGTCCGAAAGTCTGACAACCAGGCTTGCCAAGGGGTATCGGATTACCCAGTTACTGGGTTGTGGAGGTCAGATAGGCAGTCGCTCCATGTAAAATACCTACTGGTATTCAGCTGCATCCGGTTAGACTGGAAGCCGACCCCAATAAAGTTGGGAAAAGGCTAGGCAGATTGATGTTGATTCGTGATATTTTATTTTATTCTATGTTTTGCTTCGAATTTCAGCATAGTATAGGTTTTATAACTAAGCTATACAATCTTTCATCGCTCTCATTATGATCTGCACACCGTTATCGTTAACTCTTAGAACAGCATTATAACTAGGTATATATAAGGGTATAACCAGCAGATATCGTTTTATCCCCAATTCAGAGATCAGTATGAAAATAAATTGTGTGATCGAATAATTCCTCCGGTTTAACGACTTCTAGCTGAATGGGTTATTCATATTTGGGCCCATTGGCTTTCTCATCAATTATGGATGATACTATTGTAGCTGGTGTAGTTTATGTGTTAACTAAGAAGACCTTGATTAACAAAATAATAAAGATCCTATTCTCAAGTTAGAACTAATAATCCATTTATTTATTTTTACCTCTAGGTATATTTAAATTTGAAATTTTGCCAGAAAACGATTACTATTACTTCTTGGACTGGTTCAAGAAAATAATTGTCATAATGAAGAAATTGTTGCCTTTTTCAATTAAAATCTTTGTTTTAAAATAGGTATAATGGGATAAGGGCAGGAGAATGATGGTTGTAGTGTCTTGGGTTCGAACTCGAGACCTATAACTTGGCAGTCCGACCGTCACACCACTAGGCTATCACTGCTTACACCACTGACTTTTCGGATTCATGTGCGTATTGTATAATTACCACTTGCTTTAAAAACGGTGAAGGAAAACATCGTGGGGAAACCGCCATGCCTAAAAGAAATTTCTCGACGACATGTGAAGCCAAGTCAGAGGCCCTTGGACGGCTTTAAAACTCTGACACCAGGTTAGTCACTAACCACACGAAAAGTAAAAGAAGGTTGTAGTCATAATGATCTAAGATAGAGAATCGTATGCCATTACTCCAACAGTTTCTATATTTTTAAAGCCAAGCCGAGAAACTAATATCATATCAACAGTAACTAAATTAAAAGCACTTACTCCTTTAGAAAAAGTCGCGTACAACGTGTCTCATAAAAATATACGCTTTTTAATTTGTTCACTAAATGAGATTTCCTGTAAAAGAATCAGATAATGAGGGTACGTACGGAGTTATATCCGGGTTTAAGGGAGGCCTTGGCCCACAATCCGGCCGGGCAAAAGGAAGGTTATGATGAGTCTATAGAAAAACGTTCGATGCTTTCGTAACGGGACTAAGATGAATTATTTCGACAACTTTTTGACGGATAATCCGATTACTTTTTGTTGGTATTTTTTTAATAGGGTAGTTGATGGGTTCGATTTTAGTTCCGTCGAATAAATTTAAATTACCATGATTTATGCAGTAGTTTTAACATTGTCAGATGCTTATACATCCGTTTCAACAACAGCTGTACTATTTGAAAAATGTAACACTCTCAGGCTAGATGGATTGGCTATCTTCACGGGGTAACACATAGACGAGAGAATTGCAGGATCGAGTATCCTATATGTTGTGCAATTAGAGATGCGTTTGTCCAGCAGTAGACAGCTGTAGGCTGATGTTGATGATGATAATTCCAACTATATCTCTAAAATCGATTTATTAGAAATCTTACATTATACAACGCGCTCAATTCAAACCGGGAAAGCAGCGGCTGGCAGCGGCAGCAGCGAGCACTTTCAGTCTGAAATAATTAAACTTTATCTACATAATTAAAAGACTAGTATCGCTGGAAAAGACCAATATCGCTGGAAAAGACCAGTATCGCTGGAAAAGACCAGTATCACTGAAAAAGACCAGTATTAGTTTCTCCAGCATTAGCTTACCCACTGACAGGTTATATGAGTTCATATATGTATTTTTTTTATTTGACTGTATAATCAATTTATTTTTAATGTTTTTCTAATTTAATTTATTATTGACATAATCTACTCATTACAATGTTTACTAAATGAGTTGTATTGCAATATGTGGTTAGCTAGCGAACTCGAAAATTGATAAATATTATTTACGTTACTTCAATGGTCCTAGTTTATCATTTATAACTTCCAGTTACATCTAAAAATAGCTATATGTAGGCGGGCACGCCCTTTGTGCCTGGAGGCTTTTATTTAGTTAATTTATGTTTACATTTACTTTTTATTTCTGCTTGAGTACATATAGTTCTCGTTTTTTTTTTTTTTTTTGATTGGTATATTTGCGTGTGCTAGCTGACATATGGCTAATAATTAGATTTATGTTTTGTGTTGCATAATGTAAATGATTTTGCATACTTTTGTATAGAATCATTTTTTTTTTTTTTCTAACTGAACAGACAGCTGTGCTGCTGGGGAGTTTGTTGCGCCACTTCTTCTTCCCAGCTAAAGCACTAGGAAGTGGTGAAGGGTGGGCGTTTTTGGGGGACTGTCTTATGTAATTTTGACGTTCGAAAAGTGCTGATTGTCAGCCTAGTTTGAATAAATGACTTTTGATTTTTTTTTTTTTTTTTTTTTATCGCTGGAAAAGACCAGTATCGCTGGAAAAGACCAGCATCACTGGAAAAACCCAGTATCGCTGGAAAAGCTCGAAAAGGTCCCTCGTCGCGTCGCTGCCGGCTTCTGCCGTTCCGGTGTGAATCGGCCCTAAGCCGCTGGGTTGATATCAACAAATTTAACGTAAGTGTTCTTTTTATTACGAAGGGGAAGCACTGAAGAGGCGGCCAATCTCAACGGAGATCGGCGCGGGAGATATTATAGTGCACAAGCGTGTGCGCTAACACAGGTGCACTTTCTTTACTCATTTTCATAGTCCAATGGGACCGCAATCAGACACGACCAGAGAGAGATCAGGCGCAGGACCAACGAACGGCTTAATGTGTTTTCCGAGGCACGGGGTGTCACACCGCCAACTTTCAAACTCTGGGCTGTTACTAAGAAATTCTTAATGGAAAAACCCCATTATCACTTTGCCCAACCCGGGAATCGAATCCAGGACCCCACGCTCAGCAGTCGCGCTTGCGATCATGAGACTAACGGTGCAGAATAACATAATAACATCGCCATTTTCTTAATTCTAGTCATTTTCGATCACATCGTTAGGGGTAAAACATAGTTAACATTAATGCTAGTACCCTATACCCCGATACCAACTCATTATATAATGTGTATAACCTCTAATACGACACTAAGCATTAAACCAAGGTATCTCTTACGTAACCTATTTAGATACCGAGCTCTAGCGCACACTGTGACGTCACAAATAGTTATTATAACAGTGTACCTTTAGGATGTTAAACACATTATTATTCCGCTGTAAACATTTTGTTTATAACTATAACGTTAATGAGAGTGATAATCAGTGTTTGTGCTTTATTATAGGGTAGCAGAGGGTAGTTTTGTTTGATATTAACTATTGTCAAGTGTAAATATTGCTATCTTTTACTTCAAAGCAATACAAGAAAGGGATAGAAAAAATCCAAAGCTTTCTAAACACTTTTCAAATTAAATTAGGTATTGACATAAAACAAGATAAAACAAAAAAAAAAAGTTTTTTTTTTGGGTCATCAACCGCAGATTGGCTGTATTATCATGTTTTCTTTGTGTGAAATGCATAAACGTGATGGGCATCGATATCTAAAGTATGATAAAACAAACAAAAAAAAATCTCAAGTCATCTCAAACCACAAGCGGTCGCCGACACAAAAAAAAAGAAAATAATAATTTTTGAGTACAAACAAAAATAAAAATCTTTTCTCTTTACAATTATTACATTTTGAATACATACCTTTTATTTACATTTTTATAAAAAACATTTTTTTTTACATTTATAAATATTACAATTATTAATAATAGTGTAGAAGAAGACGCTACTTTTCAACGTCTCCACATTACTATCATATTAAAAAAATACATTCAGATGGAAATAGAGTTACTTATATACCTACTACGCCCCTGCCTGCTAATATTAATAATACACACACATCGAGATATAAGTACTAAACGTTAGTACTTATATCTCGATCCTACACACATAAACCTTTCGGAATAAATTCTCTAAATGACAGTGAAAAGCGCATCAAAA
Source organism: Lithophane socia (assembly GCA_947522985.1). Taxonomy (NCBI): domain Eukaryota; kingdom Metazoa; phylum Arthropoda; class Insecta; order Lepidoptera; family Noctuidae; genus Lithophane; species Lithophane socia. The sequence goes on from OX383267.1 coordinate 10,360,745, forward strand.
TCCTTTGCGTGGCTGAAATGTGACTTTAATTTATAATATGTTATAGATAGTTAGCGGGGGATATAAACATCAAAAGACTTCCTTCTTAAAAATAAACTGTACAATAATAATGAATAGAACGTGACATCGAATATTGGCATTAAAAGACGTATTTTTACTCTAAAAGAGGAACATTTTTATCTTGCTCCTCATTGGTGAAGATCGTGACTGGTAATTTAAATCCATCTTGGCTTGCTGTGTGCCAAGAAACTAAGGCATGATACACCCTATACTCTTTCTAGCATTTATTTTCTTAAATTACCCGGATATATTTCTTATTTTCAGTAGTATTTATGATTTATGGATCGTAGCAGTTGGTGTGCTATGATTTCTGCCTACCCCCATGGGAAAAGGCGAGAAGTTATGTATATAAGTAACCAGTACTAAAGATTAAATCATATTGTTTACTGGATTTTGAAGGAGTTATTACTTAAACACGCACATTATAATATATGTGTTTAGGTATAATAATTTATTTACATTTTTTTAGAGATTATTTATATGTTGATAAGTGGAGATATGAAAGAGAAGGGAGTGAATGATAGCGTGATGGTTGACAGGGGAGATTGGAAGAAAATGTGTTGCGCCGACCCCAAGTAACATGAGACCAGGGCAGGAAGATAATGAATATATTACACAAAACAATACGCTGATACCGACCCACACCTATTTCCAGCTCTTAAAAAATACTCTTGTAATACTATGTAAAAGATAGTTAATTGATTCAAGCGTGACTTTGCGGAAATCCATTATAAAATAGAATAGACGCTGATATATTTAGTAACCTATTCCGCTTGACTATTCTTCAAGTCATAAAAACCCTGTAAGAAATCGACACGTGTTGCACCTCTCAACGAGGCATCTTCAGGATGACGATTGACCAATTGCAAACCAGAACGTTGAGAGGTGAAACACGTGTCGATTTCTTACAGGGTTTTTATGACTCTTGAAGAATAGTCAAGCGGAATAGGTTACTAAATAATATATCAGCGTCTATTGTATTTTACTATGTAAAAGGTAAAGTACAAAAGGATTTACACGCATTTACAAGGTTTAGCGATATTTAAATATTAACAAACGAATATTTATGTGGGAAGTCAAAACACGGGTAAAAGTATAATATAATACTTGTGTACGCAGCTTTATAACTTATGTGTTTGTATTAGGTATGTAGGTTGTAAAAGTTCAGCAACGAAATGTTTATGTTTTTAAAACGTTTGCGCAAAACGGTTTAGCGAGCAAATAAATGTGATTTTAAAATGAGTGGTTTTGGCAGGCTTCCGATTTCTACCACAACATTTGTAAATTAAGCTGGCAAATGTAATATGAATAGAGAGATTCAAGCAGCATTAACTTTTAGTAAAATGAGATAGAAAGGAAGAAAGAACGAAAAATATTTTTTTTGGGACACGCACGGTAAATAAAACAATTAAAAAAAACTAGCAAAATCATGAAAACAATTAATAAAAATAATATAAAACATTAAGGCTTACCAATATAGCGAAAAAACAAAATGTAAGAGGAAAATAAGACCAGTCCGAGGCCAAAAAAGCTCCTATCTCAGCATAATGCTACGATATTTGAGAGTTAGGGTACATGTCTAATCTACATTTTCTTTATTAATATAACTTTTCAGTTTCAAAATTATAATAATATTGATCACCATGAACCTTAAGGCTTGTAGTTGAGAGGTACAGAGCTAATAATGTTTTCTTAAATGATTTTACAAACATACCTAATATCCGGTCCATCGATCATGTTGAAAAGAACGGTCACTTTGATCCCGGCGAACATCTTTTACATAGAGATCATTTTCAAAATGGCGCCTGCAAACCAAATTTCAGAGCTGTCAAAATGTAAATTAACGTCATCAGACGTAGATTATCTAAATCACCATCACCTTGTTTAATAAATCAAAAAATATCTGCCGAGCCTTTTCCGAACTATGTATGGTTCGGCTTTCAGTCTAACCAGATTTATATGATAAGTTAAAGTCTACCAGAAGGTGCCTTTATTTAAAAAAAAAACCGCCTTTTTATAATTTACGCTGCTCAAACTCAAAGCATTTATTTCAATTAAATTATTACAGGCACTTTTGAACTATGAAGCTATTTGACCATTCCAACGCGTAGTAGGTACGGAGAAGAACGGGCAAGTCCGTCCACTCTTTTAAATTAAGTTGTTACAAAAATATTACGTACATCATCATTTTGAGCACCTCTTTACAATTTACTACAGACATACAAACACCATCACTACATATAAAACTAAGGCCGCCGCCACGTCTGTCTGTCTGTTCGCGATAAACTCAAAAACTGCTGCACCGATTTTCATGCTGTTTTAACCAATGGATAGAGCGGTTTTCGAGGAAGGTTTTAGTATATAATAACCGTCATCCACGCGGGTGAAGCCGCTGGCATCAGCTAGTTAATTATAAAGTACTAGCTGCGCCCCGCGGTTTCACCCGCGTAAGTCTCGATCCCGAGGGAATATCGGGATAAAAAGGATCCTATGTGTTAATCCAGGTTATAAACTATCTATTTGCCAAATTTCATCCAAATCCATTTAGTAGTTTTTACGTGAAAGAGTAACAAACATCTATCCATCCAACCATCCATCCATCCATCTATCCATCCATACTTACAAACTTTCGCGTTTATAATAATAATAATATTAAAGTTAGATATTCTCAAAGTAACATAGGTATAAATTATTGAGATAGGTAGGTATCTAATAATTATAACAATACACTAAAGACTCCCAGCGGGATCAGAATAGTACCAATTAATACTAAAACCTTAGTTCTAATTACGCCTAGCCCCAACTAGACTGGACTACTATTATTTAAATCTAAAGGACCTGAAAACGATTTTATTAATGAACTAGCTAGCTGTTGCCTGCGATTTCGTCTGCGATCCAGGATTAAAACCTATGTCCTTCTAAAGGTTATGGTCTACCCATGTGCCAAATAGATATCTGATTGAGGAGTTGTATTTGTCTATATGTTCACAGGTGGAACGAATAAATAGGTAGGTATAATGAGTATTGAGTTAATGAGTATATTTTATCATGTTTTCTGAACATTTTGGCATTGATTGACATAGAAATAAGCAAGCTGAAGTGGCAATGGGCTGGCCATATTAGCCGTAGAACCGATAACCGTTGGGTAGACGTGTTCTTGAGTGGAGACCGTAAGGTAGGACGCCCTCAGGCTAGGTGGAGCGACGATCTTCATAGGGTGGCTGGTAGCAGCTGGGTGAGAGCTGCCGAGAATCGAATTGGAGAGGCCTATGTCCAGCAGTGGACTGCTATATGCTGATGATAATGATGATGATGATGGAATATAAATAACAACATTTCTTCTCTTAGTATATTGGCAGCGTATTCCATAATTGTGACTTATCATGACGTAATCACTTGAAAGTTGGTATCAGTCTTATAAGAGATTCTCTCATAATTCAAGATCGTCTTCAGAATAATAAAATTATGTTCAATGAACCAGTTAAGCAATTTCCAAATGGTTAAAAAAAATACAATCAGTTTCAGCGTAAAATCCGAGCCAGTATTTACATAATATCATTCACTAAAACATTTAGAGAGCAAACTATTATAATTATAACATCTTGACTAAAATTGAAACCGAAGAAAATACTTCAGCCGAATGGAGCCGTAAAATCAGAAAAGATATCTTGAAAAGTTCTGATAGATGTTCGCTCTATTTTTATCCTTGTCTAGGCCTTGAACTGAGATCTGAAATACTGACATTCTGTCCGATCCGATGGATCAAAGTGACATATACATTACGTTCCAGTTTGAGAAAATGTACTAGATATCTTGTTTGGAAACTTCGAAGCAAGAACCATTTCGTAAGCATGAAAATTTAGGAATGTGTTTCACCGTTTTGTTAGGAAAACAATGGATTAATTTTAAAGTGTGACTGGCGTTAGATTGAAGCCTTATTACAATAATACAAGGCTATTATTGTCCCAATCGAGAGCAAAATAGCCTCTTCACATACAGAGAAGGGACAAGCATTGATAACCACACTTGCTCAAAACGGGGTTGTTCTAGAAATAAGCAGTAGTACCCATTTTAAACTTAATGAATTTACTTAACACAAACTTGAAATTATATCCTTTACCGTATTGCAAAACACACCTACAGCAACTTCAATTTATTTCTCATAGGACTCACAAACAGAAATGAAGGCGAAAGCAATTGGATTAGCAAGTTAACACTTTCCAGCGACGCCGTGTTTGACATTTCCACGTTCATGAAGTTAGGTCATTACTGACGTTCAATTTTGAACGCACAAATACGATACTTGATAGAATTGATGGTATATTATGAATGGAAAATTGAATCTCATCTAGGCTTTGAGGTCAATATTTGTGGAATTTCATGTGACTTCCAATTGAATTTGATTAATATGTTGATACAAATCCTATTTTGGTTGGTTGAAGTTACTAATGCTGAAGTATTGATCAATATGTCGGAATTTGAAATCCAATTAATGACCTATCAATGACAATTGATTAGTACGGTAATAGCGTAAACTAGAAACTTAATACTAATTAGATTCAATGCATAGTTTTCACATGAGGTATGCAACTTCTACTATTTTGTCATAATATCACCGTTGACAATTACATATTTAAATCCTCGCATTAAATCCAAAAAATTAAAATGTAGAAATAAAAATATAAAACTTATTTTTTTTATATGTTTTTTTTTAATAAGAATAAATATTTAGAAATTAAATCATTAAAAATTAGACTAGTTAAAATGAGCCCACGTACAAGCCTAAGGGTCACAGTTATTCAGTGTATTGAGCTATATGCTAAGAGATAATTGACCTCATTTCGTTAGTTGATACGGTAGTAAACAGTTGAGGGACAGCATTCTCTTGACATAATCCCATTTATTCACCTTTTATGACACTCTAGAGAAGAGTAAGGGTCTTTGATATTAGCGGCATCTCTTTGGTAAACAAAAACCACCCTAAGCGCACCCTCACGCTGAAAGTTGGCAACGTCGGAAATAGGTGTCAAATATTTCGATGTTTTGATTAATTTGTCAAAATTCCAACATAACATAACGCCTGTAATCCGCGAAGGGTTAGGCAGACGTGTATCCATAGTACACCTACATTTGGCCAGTTTTGTTTAAGTTTCATGTAATAGGGTGCGAGCCTATTTCCATTAACCGAGCACACATCCAAACTCCAGGCTTTTAGTAAGAAGGATACTACACAAACAGACACAAGAACAACAAAAATACACTACATTAAATTATTAAATATCGCTCTGTACTCCACTTACTTATAATATTGTAATATTTCGTTTCAGGTGCCACGACTTTGCCAATTTTCAGTATGCACCCTCTGAAGAGAGAAACTTGGGTCAGTGGGTCGTCACTTGTTTTTTATAAACGCTTTGTGTTCTAATTGTCCTTATCATTTACATATCAATTCAGTGAGAGGGATAACTAAAACATCAATATAGATATAAGACGAATTAATATCTACCTTTTATTTTCCCAAATAGATTAGGGTAGATTGTCAGTCTATACATCATTTACATCGAGCCAGTTAGTTTTAAAACGAACATAAGTTGTTAAGCAAAACTGCATCTAAATTCTTATGAAACCATTGAATTTGAATAGAAACCGATTGTTTTACAATTCCGATAGCACATCTTTCCTCCATTTCCTTATTCACTAGTGATTTAGAAGTCACTAGTACCATAACAACACTATAGTTTGTGTGATTTTGTCATGCAATGTAACATAGACGGAGATTTTATTACCCTTTCCGATACATTTAGTATTCTTGGGTATTATTTTTTGTAGTCTGCTCATCTTTTATTTTTATGGGGCTATAATAATTTGCCTGGATGTGAAAAAATGGGGAAACCTTTCCTGTACACATTATTTTTGTATTTATTTTATAAGCATTGTATTTATCTTAATAAGAAGTGTGTTAGTAATTTGTCAGTGTTGTTGATAACTTTTATCATTAATCTTTTACCTAAGTTGAAAAAATCCAAATGGAGTTAAAGATCGATTTCGAACTTTTCAATTTAGGTTCGTCAGTCATTAATGAATTCGAAGTTTTCAATTTAGGTCCGTCATTCATGAATTTATTAAGTGTTAATGATTGTAGGGAAGCGTTGTTATTTCAAAAGTATATCGAAGCAAGGATCATAAAACCTTAATACAGGCCAGAATCCATCTCCGCAAAAATTAATTAATTCCGCCCAATTGAAATACTCGATTAAATAATTGATGACTACTCTTCAACGCAGCAGCTTTTTAACTATTCGTGAATTCGCAAGACTGATCTGATTTTATGTCAGCCGCCGTTCACCCCATTTTCTTTTTCCACAAGTTTTATAGGGAATTTTATTGCAGAGCTATTGCAATAAAAACCATGATATAATTGCCAGTCTTTTTAATATCCTAATAACAGTAATTACGTGGGTATCAAACATAATATTTAAGCAAACGTAACACATGCTCGGTAGCAAAACTTTTGATCGATTCTAATGAATTTCATTTCATGATAAACGGTTCTGAAACTTGGTGAGTGAAATTCTGGAACGACACCTTCACTGGATCTGTGAACGTGTTTCAGCCCCCTAACGCTGAGCTATAATACGGCGGTGCATGTTTACGACGCGGGGTAGATCTCACGAAACCATGGCGCGGTGTTTTGACGGTGCTCACAGGTGGTATAATGAGTCGTGTGGGGCGCGGCGCGGATATCGAGCGGGCGCCGGCGACGGCGGCGGCGGCGCGCGCAGTAGTGCACCGGGCGCCAGCAGCCCGGTCGGCCGCGTTCACACTGGTACATGCGACCTCCGCCGGCCACAATACCGGCCGCGCGTGGCGGCCCGACCGCCCAACGTGAACCTACCGATATCCCGTAACTGTACATATTACCCTCCCTATCCTGTGGTAAACAAAGCCCATGTGATAGTGATGTGAAGTGACCGTTTATCATTGTAATTCAGCCACGTGAGGATTTTTAATTCGACGTGACGACCTACCGTCCGTGTAGTGTAATTAGTTAATGAATTATGTAACGACCGTAATGGCAAAAGCTTTTCAGTGGTAACGCTATAAGCGTCTATAGAATATAGGAGAAAGCTTTTTATAGATTAAAAAATGTTGTGTCGGTAATTGCCCGCGTAAATACGTTCGACGACATTCTATGGCGTGTGAACGCTTTTATTATTTTCTATAGAATTTTAGTACTAAAATAATGTTAAAAGTAATATATTAAAGCTGTTTATAAAAGCATAATAATATGCTACAAGTAAAATGCCGTTACGTCAGTGTAGGTACAACAAATCGCATACAGAAAACTTTTAAGGCTTTCATCGTTATTACCGCCTAGACGGTAACTTAGCACTTTATAAACTATCAGCTATCCGAGCTCATACTACCTATGTGTACCGTCTAATATCGTTACGAAGTTTCATTCAAACTATCGTGAACGCAGTCGATTCGTAGCACCTGGTCTACGATATAAGCTACGAGAGCGCTACGCGGGCGAATTATTAATATTAGTTGTGAATATTACAGTTTCCGTAGCGTGTGAATAGGCTCGTAGATTAAAGGGCGTTTTGATATAAATTCAACAAATTCCGTCTTCATAATCCTGACCTATTTTCCTATATAGAAAGCCACCGCAAAGGAATATATGAAGAAGTCGTCTAACATACCAACGTCTCTATATAAAACTAATTAAGAGCTAAGTGCGTAATAATAGGCTTGTGATTACTAGCGTAATACATTGTGTTACGCTATTATATTGAAAATTAGTTCAAGTCTCTAATCAGGTCATTCGTGTTTCCTGCACGAGAATGTAATTATATTTTAAACAAAGCCATGGCTTTTTACAACCCTTGTATAATTATTAAACTGTATTTAAAAGAGAAATATCACGTTTTTGCAATACACATAGCTATGATATATTTATTTTAATAATCTTTGCATTGGATTTAGTCAAATAGGCATTATAAAACTAAAAGTCTCACTAGACAAGACATTTCGCAAACATTTTAGGATTCTCTAAAATCTTTTGTCTAGGGAACTAATCCGAACTATATTGGGTTCTGCACAACTATTTCAAACAAAAAGCGACTGATTATCTTTATCTAACCATTATTCCAGACTAAATCAAGATTCATTTTACTGAACGGATCAAAGAACCCAGCCATGCGCACTTTGACCAGATTCAGCTTCCGAGGTTCGTTAAATGCAGACGATATTCACCCTTATTCATAAACATACAGACGTCATATAAACCAAAATGGTTTACAAAATATTGTCCTCTTATACTGACACGAGAATGACGAAGACAGGTTTCATTTACCACTCAATTTGAGGCAGGTTTAGACAGACTATCGCTATATAAAAAAAATGAGGCACACTCTCAACAAAACAGTATTATAGTAAATGTTGTCGAAATCCACTAAAAAAAATGTGTTGTTGTGTTAAAAAATTGTGTTGACGTGTTACTCTGGACATCAAATCCCGAGCCCCAAGATGCAGACTAACTGTCTAGTTTGGGCCTACTGGCAACTATGTAACCTAGCTAGCATCATCTGCCTAGCTTTTTCCCAACTATGTTGGGGTCGGCTTCCAGGCTAACCGCGGATGCAGCTGAATACCAGCACTAAACACTACAAACGCTAAATACTATGTAACCTACCTAAAATATTTTAAAAGCCATTTATGAAACCTCAATTTATGTTTAACCTGTGTACAGTCACGAGCAATAATATGTATACACTGAGAAACTTTTAAAAGTGATTTTCTCCTACTGTATTGATTGTAATTTAATGATTTAACGAACATAGTATTTTTGAACCCCTATTATTATGAAATAGGTATTATGAAAGAGGTCATCTCAAAGTAACAATCGTTATTCCACGAGAAAAACGTTATTGAATTTTCCTGAGTGTATACATATATATTTTTGCTCGTGACTGTACCTCCTAGTTGAGGATTATCAAAAAAAAAAATCTACGGCAGACAAAACTGTTTTGACTGTCACTAGCGCACTGTCTAAACATAATGAGGTTTATTTATAAAGGTCTCTTAATAAGTAAACTTTAAAAAAAAAACAGCGTTTATTCGCAGAAATAATTTCTTACCACCTAAATATTACCTCTGCCAAACTACACAGCAGTTTTTTGGCAGACGCAGCTTCTTATATAGTACTTATATGCAGACACGAAAGTGTTAAGACTTTCGTACCTAAACTATTCATGAATTCTCAAATGAAACAAACATTTGACAAAACACAAACTTTGACGAATTACATTTAAGAGGTACTTATGTATTTTATTTTTCAAAGAGGCTAAGCAATGTTTATAAATAAACTCCAATATCTATAGATTTCTACGAACTGAAGACTGCTTCGTTGGTCTGGTGGACGCAAACGCTACTGTTGAGCAGCATGAGGGCCTGGTTTTTCCAGCAGGAATTTCTTAGTAGCAACCCGGTGTCTGAATTTGTGGCCGATTGATGGCAAAGGCTCGCCCCTTATTACATGGGACTTAAATATAGGTTAAATATAGGAAATGTGGGTGTTACTTTATGTTATACGTACTTACACCTCTACCTAACACTTCGAGGTAACAGGCGTGATGTTATGTTCTATGAACTTAAAGTAGTTCCAAGTCTGTCCCTATTGACTTTTTTTTCAATTCCCATAATTTTTAAAAACATTCGCATTCGCATCTCATTCGCAATATGTCAGAAATACAATGAAAATACCAACATTTTTGACAAGTTTGACAGATTGTGATTTGAATGTGATCGTTTTTAAGTACGAGAATTGGCCTTCATAGGGGCAATTCCCGTAATTTTTAAGAACGTCTGCATTCGCATCTCTTTCGCAATCTGACAAAAATACAATAAATTTACCAACATTTTTGACAAATTTGACAGATTGCGACTTGAATTTGAACATTTTGTAAGTACCTTCTATTTTTGGGTAAATGAATAGTTTTGACAAACCCATTCAAAGAATAGAAGAAATATATAATATGTCGCAGTCTTTTCAATATTCCACGTCACGAATTTTAAGTAACTAAACTACTTACATAATTAAACACTAATCCAAGTATCCTCACTGCGTCCTTAGAAAAACATATAGATTTATAAAAACATTCGTATGACAGAGGTTTCGATACTTTTCTTCCGATAATTTTGAACAAAAACTGGCTTAGTAAATAACTAAATTGGTAAATGTTACACTTGTGCTAAGCATTATTCCTGTCACTGTCACACAACTGTGAAACTTAAAGTGCAAGATGGAGAAGTGAACATAATCTAGGTTAAAGAACGTGTTAGGTAAAGTTTATCAATCTCGGCCTTATTCTCATATTATTATCTTTAACTATTACGTGATCTTGCTTATCAATGATTAGCTTTTGCCCGCGACTTCGTTCGCCTGAAATTCGCATAATTATCTTGTGGACCGAGTGAGCGAAGCGTATGCTTCAATTCTGGCACCCATGAGGACGAAACTTTGTAAAAAAAAAGACCGCTTTGAAGCATTCTTGTATGACTAACAGCCGGTTACAGAAACAAACTTTAACTTTTAAAACTGTCATTAAATACTAATCATCCATTAACTTGTTTTTACTTGTTGCAAGAAGCAACATTAGACTCGATTTTATAGGTTCTTTGATAATATTCATGAAATCATTAGCGTTAATAATCCATACCGTAATGGGGCAGTAATGATTGTCTTTGTGCAACTGGTCGATAGGAAAGTTAAAGTTAACCAATTTCAATTGAAATAATTGTGAAATTAAAGAAAACTGAAACTAGCATACTCGTATTATGATGATATATTTGAGGTTAAAATAGATGACGTAGGTTGTTATTTATTTAAAAACGGTGTCAACATTTTGCATTATCAATATCAGCACCAACATGTCAAAATAAAACTCAAACTCAAAGCATTTATTTCAAACTAGCTGAGACGTTGTCCTGTCTTAAATTTTCTAATTTTCCGCGCAATTTTCTTTCATAAGAACCTTTTCCTGACAATAAAAAACACAACAGAAAAAGAATTAGCGAAATCGGTCTAGCCGTTCACGCGTGATGGCGTGACCAAGGGAAATAGGGATTTATTTTTACCCGACTACGGCGAAGAAAAAAGGAGGGTTATGATTTTGACCGGTATGTATGTATGTTCATCTGTTTCCTCCTATCTTCCAAACCACTTATCACAATTTGACAAATGAGGTATCGATAGAAGCGTCGTGATTATCCGCTGGTTATAGGCTATGTGAAGTCACACTAAATTAAAATGGCGCCCTCTAGAGGACATAAAGTGAGGAACTTAAAAAAAAAATGATTTAATCGTACCATGTTGGGTATCAAATGAAAGGGCTTAATGAGCACATTTCAAAAATATATATATTATAACCCCAAAAGAGTTTAAAAAAAAATCAAGTAATAAAAAACTAAAACCCAACTACGACTTAAAAGGTATAAACAAGACACCACAGACAGACAAATTAAAAATCCGGAGTCACACGTGTTAGGGCATAAATCGAACAGATTACGTGTGACTCCGGATTTTTAATTTGTCTGTCTGTGGTGGCCTGTTTACACTTTAAGTCGTAGTTGGGTTTTAGTTTTTTATTACTTGATTTTTTTATATATAAAGATAAACCAATTACAGGCACTTGAAAGGGATCGATGTAAAGCGCGATGCATTAGTTAGCAAAACAGTACAATTTATTAAGAAAAAGCAGAGGTTAGTGGATCAAACGGAATCGAGATGAGTTAAACGCAACGTAAATAACATCTAATGCACTCGAAACTAGTTACTCCTTAAATTCTGTCGACATATTAAAAGTACATTTTAATATTATTATTGCCGATGTAGACATTCCAAAGTTTTTTGGCGACGGAACCCTGTTAGAAAACGAAAAATTTGACGGAGCCCTAAAAGATCACAATCCTGGTTTTATGTTTATTCTTCATTAAATAATCATTACCTATACTTGACATTAACATTTGCATCTAATGAAATCGATTTTTACTTTTCATCAAATTGTTTGATGTCAGGTTTGATAGAAGAAAGTTGAAGTCGCACGTCAGGTTCAGCATCCAGCGGGGGAGAAGTCAATTGATAAATTACCAAAGTCAAAATAAACAAGGTTCAGCATCCACTCTATTGCGGTATTTTGTTTTTACCTATAGCTGAATAAATCGAGTTGAGAATCCAGAGGGCCTAGACAAGTGACAATCGCTTCCAAAGCGTTTCGTATTTCTACAACGACTTTTAACAGGATTGACATAAGCTTTTCGATAGCTTATGTCAGTACATAAGTCATTTTTGCCTTTTCCATCATCGTTACCGCTGATAGAATATCACTTTGTCTAGGGCCTCTGTTTCGAAACAGGATTCTCAACTTGAATTAAATTTGTAACTCCAATCTAAGTGCAAAAAGACTTGTTAAAGATTTACTCCGGGATAACTATCTCACTTCTGTATGGATAGTGTTCTATGTATGCTGCCTTAATCTACACACAGTTTTGAATACAATCGAGATCGCAGTGGAAAAGTTTGGACGAAATTCATTAATTTACCGCTTTCTCTTAGGGACTAATTTTAGATTTGGCGAAAAGCTTAATCGTTATTTTTTCAAATGTTGCCGAACTTGTTCTACTCCAAGTCTCCAAGTGTCCAAGTTTAATTTTTTTTAGACGTAGGAGCTGTATCATGAATAACGCTTTGCAGATCCCACGGGTTCCGCGGGAGGACCGATGACTGCCAGGGTTGCGGGAAAGTCTGACACGCCCTTCCGCTCCGCCCAGAGCGGGAGAAGTCGTTGGATGATCTCTCAAACTCAAAAAAAAAAAAAGGGATTCCGCGGAGCACACTATCTAGACGTTTTTTGAGTAACACTATCTATACGTTTTTAGTATCAGCGGCCGTGACGGAAGCCGAATAATAATACGTTGGCGAATCATTTATTTGCCACATAGGAACATCCGACTGACTCATTTTTCATTATTGAATATCTAACTGCAGGCTGAGTGAGTGCAGTTTGAGTAGAGGTCCCGGAGGGTTAAGGCGTGTGTTAACGAATTTCAAATTTGCTTAATTTATTATATTTTTAATCAATTTTGAAGTGTCTTCAAAATATTAAATTTTATTACAATAAACAAGTAAGTGCAACTTTTATACTTTACTTTTTATATATATAATTCTATGATAAGAGTGCTTTAGCCCCCGTGGCTCAGTAATTAAAACCGCATGGGCTGATCAATCCAGGTTAAACAACGCTTGTTGAGATCGGTACGTGGATGGGTGACCAATGACCATGTTTACATCCCAGTGCCCTGTTTATCAAAAAGTACAAGTCTACACGTTCACAAGTTACCTAGAATGTTAATTTTCGATAAATTCACAGCTCATCTCCATATTCATAATCCGCCGCCTTAATGTTCCCACTGCTGGGACACGGGCATCAAGTCATCTCTCCCTTTTGACCACATTTAAAAAAAGAAAATCGAATTTAAACATTTATTGCGGTACTAAGCAGGACACTTGTAAACTTGTAAGACGGAATAGAGAGTCGCCGGACACTCTCAGGAGTTGTTATGATTTTCTATAAGTTGTAATTTACAAAAAAAAATTGATAAACAAAATCACGAATAAAGGTGTAAAAATATAAGTACTTGTGAACTAAATAATGACATTTGGTAATTGGCTAAAAAACTAAATAATGACATTTGACAATGCTTGTAAGTTTTGATAAACTGGCTTGGAAAGCACGGTGAGCCCTTGGTCCCAGCTGTCATTCGTGTATCTAAAATACTGCTAAAACACTGGTAGTATTTTACATGGAGCGCAGGGTCCCGATATTTAATGGTTATCCATCCGCGAACGGACCGCGGCCGGCGAAGTTTAACCTACGATCGACGTGTGTGGACTTATCATTTAGCCACGAGCCCCTCCATAACTTTGGAAAATGAATGAAAAAGGCGGACTAACACATAAAGAAAAATACTAATTTTTATGTATAAACTTTCTCTCACTGTTGCTATGGGAAACAATCTATACTAATATTATAAATTCGAAAGTAACTCTGTCTGTCTGTCTGTATGTTACCTTTTCACGGTCTAAACCATTTAAAATTTGTCAAGGAGATAGATGGCATCCCGGGGAAGGACATAGGCTACTTTTTATTGACATACCACGCGGGCGAAGCTGCGGGCGGAAGCTAGTGAAATATGAATACAATTTGATAACGATGCGTGACTCATACATGTGTGACGAGCGCGCTGTGTGTGGGCATTTTTTATAGATAAAGGAATGCAAATAATATTGTAAGTTGATCAGCAAGCTTGTCAGCTATACCGAATAAAACATCATGGTTATTTTATGTAAATATTTTATGAATACATAGGTACGTATTGACAGTTAATAGTTAAACGTACCTTTTATCATTGTGATGAAACTTATTTTTATTAATTCTAATGCTTGGGATCAGTAATAAGTGAACTAACTAAAAAAAAATGTTACAATTTTACCAATAAAACTACTACTACTACTACATAAACTACAACTTATTACTACTACTTGAGAAAATACAACACGTTTTCGAGAACATTCTAAATACGTTAGGTTCTAACTATTGAAAGTTCATTTATAAGAGCTGAAATGTTTATACATAAATTCTCTATTTAATGTAAATTCAGGAAAATGATTTGTTAAGCTAATCTTTGAGGATTAATCAAGAAATGAAATAGTTTATTTTATTTTGGTTTTAAATTCTCTTGAATAAATAACCTTTTCACCCTTAAAAATTACATGTCATTCGTGTGCATACTTTTAGGGGCGATTTTCTGCATCCAAAACTAGATTTAATTATTGCGGAATTAAAACTAAATATTTTTACATCTTTTACTGTCATGGATTTCTGCAAAGCAATGCCTGATTCGTCTGATTATAACTTACCATGAATGACATGATTAATTTAGTATACTTTTTCTGATTTTTTATTGAAGACTAATGCATACGCACGACGACATCGACATACCGCCCGCGGCTTCGCCCGCGCGGTATGTCAATAAAAAGTAGCCTATGTTCTTCCCCAGGGAGCCATCTATTCTATCTCCCAAATTTTGTCGGGAATGGAATTCCATTCAGTGGTTTAGGCGTGAAAAGGTAACATACAGACAAACCGAGTTGCTTTCGAATTTATAATGTTAGTATGAACTTTTTTGTTTGTTTTCGGATGTAGGTAAGTTTCTATAACAATGGACCCAAAAACCTCATCGCAAAGTGTGAGTGCGAGACACGAAGTTGGAAGTGATGTGGATAACCTAATTGATCGCTTTGCTGATTTGGTGTGCAAGAGTAAGTTCATGTTCACTATTATAATAATTTTATTTTCATTACTAAAAATCATTAAAGTTGTACGGGCCGATTGATCATGGTCAAACTCCGCTTGCCGGGACCGATGGGTTAACTATCCATTTAATATCGAGACTCCTCCGTGGCTCGGAAAACACGTTATGCCGTCGGTCACGGCTGTCATTTTTAAATCTTTGACAGTCGTTACGGGTAAACAGAAGCCCGAAAGTCTGACTACTAGTCTTACCAAGGTGTATTGTGTTACCAAGTTACTGGGTTGTGGAATGTGGAGGTCAGGGTAGGCAGTCGCTCTGTGTAAAATACTGGTTTTCAGCTGCATACGTATAACCTCAACGTAATAGTTAATTTGCTGTTACTAAAATAATATAATAAATAAATAAATTGACACAACGCTGAGCTGATGAATACAAATACACACAACCTTATATTTTTACAGAAGAAGTACCTTCCCATGGGGATCCTATCGTGATTTATGGTCTAGATGTAACGCATAAGAACTCCCAAGTCAACGAAATATGCCAGGTATACATTTTTGTGCTTATGTACACATTATTTTTAGTTTATTTTTTACGTAGTTAATCTTTTTTATTTGTACAGATTGCAGCTTGGTGCAGGGGCCATGTATTTAATCAATTTATGTTGCCTGAAAATGGTATACATTGGGCACCGGTTCGCGGTCAACATGTATACGAAATTGAAGGAGGAACACTGCGTCTATATGGAAATGTGGTCAATACCCTCCCTCCGAGAGAGGGGCTGTTAGAGTTTTTGGATTTCTTGAGAACCAGAACTGGTCAAACTCGCGGAGTCTACTTGGCTGGTCACAATTGTTCACAGTATGTATATTTACTAATATAACTTTTAATCTCATAATAAGTACCAATTAAATTGTTTATTAATTTTACATTTATGTATAATTATTAAACAAAAAGTATATATATATATTTTTTATATTTAATTAAACATACATTAAAGGAATAAAAATAACAGCCTTCGTGTTCGGGCAATCAATAAATTACTTTCAGATATTTCTATCGTAATTACAGCCTTGGGCGCAAATGGGTTGCACAATAATTTTGATTAATTTATTTTTGTTTGTTTAGGTCTCTTCGCCACATAATTGTACGCCTCATGAGGAAGTATGAGTTGTTCGATACTTTTCAATCACTTGTTTTGGGTTTCACCGATACTATTGCCGTCTTCAAAACAATATTGCCGGAGCGTGCTCAAGAAGGGGGAAAATTCAGTCTAAAAAAATTAGCAACTGATATTCTTGGGCTCACCTTTCCTGTACAACCACACGCTGTTGTAAACCTTGAAATTTTGCTGGCAATAATTAATGCTATTGAATGCACTGACGCAATGTTGGCGCTACATGCACAGTATGTTCCTGACTTCGGGCGGTATTTTGATTTAAGACTTGCTCTTGGTGATTTGTTAACGCCATTTATGCTACATAAAATTGCAAATGCTCTAATTTCAATCGAAACGTTGAAAAACGAATACAGAGCAAATGGGTCCAGAGGTGTTTCAAGGTTATTGCGAGAACATCAAATAAGCAATCAAGCTATCGAGAATATCAATGCTCGATTACCAGAATTACTTAATGATGGCAATGCTAGTTAATCAATAAACAGTGAAAGTGTCCCTTGGATCTTAGACACACTACATTTATGATTTAATCAATGTAATCGATGTTATCAATGTAACCAATGTAATCAATTTATGTTTTTTTTTTTTTTAATTCCCATTATTTTCAATAAAAAATATTTTTCATTTTTTAAATATCGAGTTTTATTTTTATATTATTCCCGACCTACATTATATCACTGGTTTTTGTGTGTCAACTTAACTTCAATAAAATCATCACTCTGCTCAGGTGTGATAACGTAAAATCTGTGGCCCTAGTGAAAAGGGGTATAAGTCCGATTTTGTGGAAAATGAGTTAAGTATACAGAAGTGATCAGAAAAAAATGCTCTATCGTTCGGTGTAAACGGATCTAAGCTATCTCTAAAAATAAAGAAGTTACCTTGTGTAAAAGGGTCCAACTGACACCAAAAAAAATTCAAAAGTCGGTTTCAAGTACTTTTGTATTCTTTTAAACGAAAAAAAAAAAATGCATTTTGTGTTTTTTAATCGAAATTAACATAAATTACCCACGTTTTACTTTGGTTGGTGTTTATCAATACAACAACACCTGGTTCTTAAAAATGATTTAGTGAGTAATGTGATATTATTAGACATAAATCCATTTTCACCACCATAAAGGAAAAAAATCAAAGAAACTCTATTGGGATTAGTATGAACATAATCATTCCAAATGCGTATCCATTTTCACCATTTAACATATGGGAGAAGGGGTATAATTTATTTTACACCCTCAAGGAATTCATTTTGTGGTTAGTATAAGTCACTATCTTAAAAACGAATTACTTTACATAAAAAATAACTCCATAATAATAAAGAGCATAAATTGTTTACCTATAAAAAACATCACATGTATTTCAATTGGTAGTGGTTTAAATGTCACACGAGGCAAACACGCAATTTGAAGTGCGCGGAGTGTTTTTTGCGTCTCCTGTGAAGTTGCATTTTTGGACTTAGATCCTTTTTCACTAGGGCCACAGAAATTTGAATTGCTCACGACGCTTATCTATGCTATACTTATATCCCGCGCTCTGTCGCATTAATTTTTCGCGACGGCGCGCAGTCTGTCTAGAATACTTCCGGGTTACGTCCGGGTGCGATTATGATTATGATAACTGTAAAGTTTTGTATGGGAGCTGAATATAAAACGTATCTCGTTGGAATCGTTATAAAATAAGCAAACTTTATAAAAATCAATAAGTACAGTTTAGCCTTGTAATATTTATTGTTAATTTTAATGTGAAATCAGAGGAAGGGTGGTTTCCCAAATTACCGTCAAAAAACAAAAACTTAAAAAGTTTTTTCAACAGGTTAATAAAAAGATAAAAATTAGGTAAGGATATAGACGGCTTCACACGACGCAGGGCAACGGGTGTAGGACAGGCAGGTAGATTGAAAAGTAGGCTGACAGACAGGTTAGGCGAGCAGGTGGGCTGGGGAGTAGCAGGTTCACAGGACCGAGGAGTAGGAGCACTGATATGGTGGAGACTCAGGGCGGTGACGTCACGCGTCGATCTGGGGGCCCACCACCACCGCCTACAGCAGTATTATTTTAATATTACTTCAGTGTAGGAAAGAGATGAAGCTCAAAAGGACGTACAGCTCCATCTCTTTCCACCACTGAAGTAAGATTAAAATAATACTGCTGTAAGTGGTGGTGGTAAGCCCCCAGGACTGTTGGCCTGTGTGTGTGTAGTTGCTTCCGTCTGGGGGAGGGAGTAAAGATTAGAGGGCCAGAGGGCCACTTCAGCGTCGTACGCTTTTCTGTGCGTTGTAGTATTGGAGGCCTCTCTCGTCGTCTAGGCGTGGCGCGACGTATGAGGCCTTTATTTTTCGCAAGTGTGTTCTGCACGTGGCATCTACGCCACGCTATCGGGTCAGAGGCCCTAGACAAAGTGACATTCTATCAGCAATAACGATGATGGAAAAGGAAAAAATGTATAGGACTGACATAAGCTATCGACAAGCTTATGTCAATCCTGTTGAACATTTTTGTAGAAATACGAAACGCTTTCGAAGCGATTGTCACTTGTCTAGGCCCTCTGGTCCGCCCTCACGATAGGCGATAGGCGGACAAAAAGGGATAACAATTTGAACACGTAGTTAAAAGTTTATTCAGATGAACACTACACCGCACAATTATTTATAAAGATATTAGAACTCAAGAAATGTAGTCACTAATAATAGATTTCAGAAGCCGAGGAGCTCGTGGCAACGTAATAGTCGCACGGGTCGATCCATCAGGTTAAGCTACGCTTGCCGGGGTTGGTCCGTGGATGAGTGACCATCTTTAGATACCGAGACTCCTCCGTGCCTCGGAAAGCACGTTAAGCCGTTGGTCCCGACTGCCATTTGTGGATCTTTGACAGTCGTTACGGGGCGTAAGCCCGAAAGTCTGACAACCAGTCTTACCAAGGGGTATCGTATTACCCAGTTACTGGGTTGTGAAGATCAGATAGGCACTCGCTCCATGTAAAATACTGGTATTCAGCTGCATCCGGTTAGACTGCAAGCCGACCCCAAAATATTTGGGAAAAGGCTAGGCAGATGATTATATTTCACTGTATTGTCTTAGGCAGCTAAAATATCATTCAACAACCTCAAACATGTAGGTGTAGCTATAACATAGCTATTGGAACACCAAACTTTTGGCAGAATTAATAACTGTGTTACCATAACACGTAATTTTCCCCATTATGAGGTCGTAATTGTGTCATCATAAGTTACTAAAGAAGTATTAGCAGTAAGGGTATACGACTACCCCAGGGTGTTAATAATAATGGTTCTTATTCTTCTTAAAGTTTCTTATCATATCCGTGGCAGGGTCTAATTAATTGACTGATGAGGGCATGATAATAAGGAACTACATAACGTCACGCCTGGCGTATCCCCGAAGAGTTAGGTGGGCAGAAGTGTACCTATAGCACACCCAAATTTTGCCAGATATGTTTAAGTTCCATGTAGGAGGCGAGCCTATTGCCATCAACCGGGCACAAATCTAGACTGCTAACTGAGAAATCCTCCTGAAAAAACACTTTGCCCGACCTTTGAATCGAACCCAGGACCTCATGGTCAGCAGTAGCGCTTGCGACCACTAGACCAACGAGGCAATAAGGAACTTATTAATGCATTATTAGGGTTTTATCTTATTAGGCTAAAAACTTACTTAAAAAAAAACAGGAGCTAAAAAAATTTGAAAATATTTTGACAGTAGTTCAAAATATTTTCAAGTTTTTTTAGCTCCTGCACATTAAGGCGACTGTACATACATACTTAAAAATATTTAAATTCGAAAGTAATTCTTTCTGTCTGTATGTTACCTTTTCACGCCTAAACCACTGAACGGATTTCAACCCAAGGAGATAGATGGCATCCTGGGGAAGGACATAGGTTACTTTTTATCGACATACTATGCGGGCGAAGCCGCGGGCGGAAGCTATGATTATATATATCCTAGCTGCAAGATATATTAAAGCATTATTGGCATTGTTGAAGCTGATTGAATTACGATGGCTTTGTCTTGCTCTGTTGGCTTAGGAGCCATTGTATATTATTAAGTGCTTGGCAACTAACTATTACACAGTCTTAGATTGGTCTGGAAGTGAAATTCAGGTTTCTGATGCGGTTATAAATATAATAAATAACTAAATCACTATATTTTATAAATAATGTTATTCTAAATTATAAATATTATAAATAACTAAACCATAGTTGGTAGGTATCCAAAAACAAGTAGTGGTCGAATTCTGTAAAAATGCCACTGTGAAAACTTAGGTGAAGTGAGATCAAAGTGAGCTGCCACCTGACATTAGGGATTGACAGCTCACTTTACCTAAGTTTTCACGCTGAGGTGTGTATAGAATAGACCGGCAGGACTGAATACTTGCCAAAACTTGTAAAAACTGATTTTGGCCTAATTTTGTATTATTTATCAATATTAGACTAGGCATCTGTAGTGGTATTCTGTAAAAATCTCACCGTGGAAACTTATGTGAAGTGAGCTTACAGTGAGTTGTCCCTCCACTTGACGCTACGGATTGACAGTTCACTTCACATAAGTTTTCACGGTGAGGTGTTTACAGAATAGACTGGGTGATAATTTTAATGACGTCATTTTTTTTTCAAACCTTCTTTCAGGAACCAGAGTAACCAATCCGTAACTTTTTATACCAAAAGAAACAAAAAACATCTCATGAAATCTTACTTTGTGACATTCTCATACAATTTGACACACACACATTTCAGATTCAGCAACTTTTTCCTCATTTCCTATGTAGTAACCGAGAAAAACAATACTAAAAACATCGTCCAAGAACTTTTTGTGGGGCTTCCCTTTTCAAACCTTTTTATTCATCATGATGTCACATGATACAAAAAATAAATTCCCTGTAAAATAAGTGCTGTATTTGCTTGAAGAGTTCTTCGATGTTTTGTGATGAAAGTGCTAAATTATGCACCGCAAAAAAAGCATATCTACCGATGTCTTTATAAATAGAGTTGATAATTATTATAGACCATTTCAGACGCTAACCTACATGATAAATAATGGCCTGACCAAGATTATGTCTGGACTTTAAAAGAGACTGCGACCTCTGAGTTTGTTTCAGCCTTTCTTCTCAGAGTAGTCAGATAAGAAACGCCGACCTTATCTAGCTTATTTTTACTATTTTTTAATATGACGTGTAAAAGTGATTCCAATATTATCCTATTTATAATAAACAATTTCATTTCATTTCATTGATATAGGATAAATGGTTTTCTTGATAACTTATAAAGGTAAAATAAATTCTTGTGTCCTTGTTATAGGTTACCCTATTTTTTCAATTGATGTCTATCTATTTATCCTCTGCCATTGTGGGTGTGCCAGGTCTTGCGATAGGAGTCAAGTTTGTCATTGATTTAAAGAAGTATTTTTTTTGTAAAAATGCTTTTCATTAGGATCTCACACTGAAAATAATTACAAAGCGCCACGATAGCCTTATAAGCAAAAAAAAACCTAACTAATAAATGCGAAAGTAAGTTTGTTTGTTACGCTTTCACACTAAAACAGCTCAAACTCAAACTCAAAGCATTTATTTAAATTAAACCATTTACAGGCACTTTTGAATTGTCAAGGAGTCGGTCAGTCAGAAATATGAAGCTAGTTGCCCATTCCAAAGCGTAGTAGGTACCTATGGCGAAGAACGGGCAAGAAACTCCACGGACACTCTTTTAAATCAAAATATTGTTACAAAATATTGGTTACATCATTCATGTTGAAATTATACATGTGAGAACAATGTAGAAAGCACGTTAAAAGCGTCCGCAATTATAACATAAAAACAAATCAAAAATTTAAATAAGCCATGGCAGCTAAGAGATGACCAGTCACAACTGACGGCGCCCGTTCACGAACATGACGCATGGATCAGCTGAACGGCAGCTGAACAGATTTCGATGGAAAGACCATGACCAGGCAAAGGACCTTTTCATCTTGGATCGCAGACCAAGTTGCGGTTAACAGCTAGTAGAATATAATTCTAAACTTATCAAAAGATTCTTCCGCAAGATTACACGATGATTATTCGAAATAAAACTTAACAACTTTCTTAAGGGTCAAAGGGCGTTGCGTTAAAGATCAAATTGACGCTGATGGGTATTATTCTTGTAGGGGTGTAGGGGGGTGAAAGGGGGTGTAAGGGGGAGTGGCTTGATTGATGATCCCCTCGTATAATTAATGTGGCCTGACCGTTCTGAAGACAATAAGATGGATATAGGTTTGAACAGTTGTCGCGATATCTCTATACATGCTCGGTGAAATCCGACCTTGAATAGAAAAGATGCAAGTCATTCATGTTTTTGTTTTTTTATACAAATATGGTGTTGTTTGCCTTATATGTTAGCCCGATGATGGGCATTGTACATGGCCATTTAAAAAAAAAAAATTTAACAAGATTCTGCCCGCGACATAGCCCGCGTGAAATTTCTTATTTTAACATAAAATATGCTATGATACTCGGCAATACTTTAGCTTCCCATTAATTAAAGAATTTTCGGAATCGGATCGATTTCCGAAGATTACCGCTACATACAACACTCTATAAAATATTAGCATAGACGCAAACAATAATACCTAAGAGAACTTAATAAGGCATTGCTTATGTCTTGAAAAAAGTTTGTACCGTTTGTAGATAAAATCTTAGGTAAGCAAAAACTACCTAGCAACAACAATCATGTCATATTTATCTTAACAACAACATAGACATTAATTCCCAATTTAAATAACACGATGTTATAAGGTTTTTAGCATATTTAATATAATCAAAAGTGGATTTAATCTCCCAGCATTTCGCTTTTCGTTTCAAACAAATAGCATCTATGCCGCTTAATTTGATCATAACTTGTGAAGTGCTCTGTATTTACCCTTAATATTTAATAATATTATTCAAGCGTGTAGGTACTGGCAAAACGAAATGTACGGGTTTAAATGTTCTCATACTCTTGTGTTGATATTTAAACGCATAAGCAAGTGAGAATGTCATCTTATTTTCAGGCATAGGTATTACTTTTGAAACTAGTTGTAGTTTTAAAAATGTCAACCTTCGTATATAAAAAATGGTCCTATCATGTATGTACTTTTTTATGTGAAGGTCGCGATTTTTTTTTTTTAAATTCGATTAGTCCCATGGTAAAAGTTGTATATAATGAATGGGTAGAACACCTCCATATTTCTATTGTTTTCAAAGTCACTCATATAGATAGTTAGATTGGTGCTTGGGATTTTCCCAGATTTTTATAAGTAATTGTTTTTTAGATTAAGAAATAACTCTATTTCCCCGTTGATATTACGTATGAAGGAAAAGTTGATTTCGTAGTACTCAAAAAGTACTAATTGATTGAAAAGTTCCAACCAAAGAAGTAAGAGATTTCTCTGAATTAAACTACTGACTACAATTCTAAGTTATTCTTTTGTTTCCACCATCAAAGACAACAAAAACTTTTCATACCAAAATAAATAGTAATAATATTTATTCAAAAAGTTTCGTAATAAAAAGGCAGTATATTCTTCCTATAGAACTATAGTTCTAGGACAAAAAGTTCGAGTTCTAAATAGACCAAGTTCGGTTCCCTTTACCAAGTGTAATGAGGTGTGTCCTGAACAAGTTCTGATGTCATCCCTCTCTAGTTTGCTTATGTCATGGGTTATTTTACAGGCCTTTAACTTCGCCCTATTTAGGCCAGCGTGTCTATTCATAAGCCTTATCTTATCTAAGGTGAACGAACTTTGAACTCTGAGATTGAAATGTGAAAGGCTAAAGGCGACATGTTTTTCATAAATGATTTTATTCCCGTAAGTAGGTTTGAACGTCAATCTTTAAATCTATTTTTAAAAACTAAATGAGGTCGGCGTTTCCTATCTGACTACTCTGAGAAGAAAGGCCCAAAACAAACTCAGAGGTCACAGTCTCTTTTAAATTCCAGACATAATCTTGGTCAGATCATGTGAATACCATATAGATTGGTGTCTGTAATGGTCTTTTGAGGAAAGAACCACACAGATTTGAGTGGACTTGTCCAGTCAGTGCACGCATTTTTCAGTAATCGTGGAGCTCAACTCAGAACTTAACATTCAATTACTCTGTTTGTGCTATGAACATTATAATATTCAAAACACAAACACCTTGTTTCCCCGAAGGGTTGGGCAGAAATGTACCTATAGTACACCCACATATCACCAGCTATGTCTTAGTCCCATGCAATAAGGGGCAAGCCTATTGCCATCAATCGGGCACAACTCCAGACTCCGGCCTGCTACTGAGAAATTCCAGATAAAAAAAACCTAATAGCACTTTGCCCGACCTGGGAATCGAACTCAGGACCTCATGTTTGTTGAGGTTTTTTTTATTATTCTTTTTTTGGTTGGTATATTGCAGGGGTGGCCGACTTGATTAGATCCAAGATCGACTGTTTATTGACGAAATCCTGTGCGATGTACCAATAAAGTACATACTTCTTGAAATCTTAAAATGTAGTATTTTTATTTTATTAAGAGGGAAAACATAAAACTGAAAATTATTCTTAGTAACTACTAATTAGTGTGAGCATTGCATCTGAGCATCTTCCGCTAGATTAGCAAAATCGGGTTTGTAGTTAGAAATTGACAACCTTAAAGAATCCAATGTAGGAGCGTCTATCAAGCGAGAACAATGTTCATTTTTTGTTTAAGTAGGAAAATGCTGACTCATATAAATATGTTGAACCAAAACACGAATGCAGTTGTTCAACACATTTCTTAAAAGGATATTTCTCGTTGGAAACCAATGCCCAGAAATCTAGACCTGAGGATTACGTTCATTACGTTGCGCAGTCTGGTCTACGTATTTTTATATTTTTTGCCTTGCCACGATCGACTGTGCGATCGACAGGTTGGCCACCCCTGGTATATTGGCCTGTGCTAGCTGACATATGGCTAATAATTAGATTTATGTGTTATGTTGCGTAATGTAAATGATTTTGCAAAATTTTGTATTTCTATACAAAATTTTGCAAAATCATTTACATAAAGCTGTCTGTTCAGTTATAAAAAACTGATTCTTCAGTTTTTTATAACTGAACAGACAGCTTTGCTGCTGGGAAGTTTGTTGCGCCACTTCTTCTTCCCAGCTAACGCACTACGAAGTGGTGAAGGGTGGGCGTTTTAAGGGACTGTCTTGTAATTTTGACGTTCGAAAACTGCTGATTCTCAGCCTAGTTTGAATAAATGACTTTTGATTGATTACCCCTCATGCTAAGCAGTAGTGCTTGCGACCACTAGATCAACTTGGCTCTGTTTATCTTTGAAAATAATAACATTTATTGTTGTCGATACTATATAATAAAGTTCATAACAAGCCCAACAAAAGAAGTAACTAGAATTTCTTACGATTCGTCAGGGTGATTAATTGTTGAGCAAATTAACTACACACTTAAAGTGTCCATAGGTATGTTCAAATCACAAGTGTCATTTTTGTCAGTTTCTTGAAATAGCTGTAAAACCCTAAAGCGACGTAGGGTGTCAATTTGTTTAGCATTTGATTTCGCTGACTGTACAATAAAACCTAAATTGACTTTGAAGTTCATTTTAAATATCATGATACTTAATTGCTGTGATTTCTAAAATAATTAATACCAAACCATAGTTCTCTGTAAAATAATAACTTACGAAATTCGGCGATTCCCAAAGCGAAACTTCTCATACAAACTTGAATTCAGTTTTGAATTAAACTAGATTCTAAATCTACAAAGTAATGGCCCAGTTGAGAGTTCTGTTGGATATAAACTAATTGTTTTGGAATGCTGCAATGAATGTACGATGAAAGTTTCAGTTTTCACAAGCCTTGTTTATTCAATTCGTTCGCTTTACTACAGCCAGCGAAATGGTTCGATTCAATATGCTTGCAATAGAGAGATGTTTTTTTGAATAAATATTTATTTTTGACTGCATTGTTGGTCTAGTTGTCGTAAGCGTTGCATAAGCATGAGGTCCTGGGTTCGACTCCCAGGTCGGGCAAATTGTTATTGGGTTTTTATCAGGAATTTCTCAGTAGCAGCCCGGAGTCTGACTTTGTGCTCGGTTGATGGCAATAGGCTCGCCCCCTATTACATGGGACTTAAACATAACAGCAATGCAGTTAATGGGTTGTGGGCGCCTTTATATTATTAGGTACTTATAACAATAACAATTTAGTTCTAAATCAAAACACTCACCACTAAATTATTTTTCATCAACAATTCAATCGAGGTCAGTTTTACTACGAGATTGCGCCTGATTGTGAATAGTTCGTGACTGTACCTCATTAGCGGCCCGAACCGGATTCAACCGGTTACTGAACAAAGCCTCTCGCGGATACCGCTAGGAAACCTTTCTTCGGCATTCAGCTTCAGCTAACGAGAATCTGACGAATGAATAACGCTGACACCCGCTTATTGTGATGTGAGATTAAGTTAAAATTAGAATTTTTATAATGATGCCAATTTTTTCGTGATTTTACGTGAACACTTTTGTTTGTGACGGTAAAATAATAGTGACAGGTACTTAAAAAATATATATCACTAGGGATTAGAATGATTGACAGGAAGAGATTTTTTTTTGTACATAGGAATGTGGATGTCTATTAGAGTAGGGGAAGATTGATGGATGGATTATTTGAAAGATGATATAAGTAGAAAGGAGGTGACAACTGAGATGGCTACTAATAGAGAATACTCATAGAGAAGTATGGAAGAAAAAGACTTGTTGTACTGACCCAAAATAAATTAGGATAAGGGCAAGCAAATGATGATGATGATAGGAACAAACTGAACTAAATTGTACACATTGATTGGCGCCACTTTGACAAGAGGTCTCCCATTTCGACGATGATTAAAAAATTTAACGATGACATTCATCATTCGTTTCATTTATTCGTTCATCATTCAGACACGACTAAAGAAAATATAGGCGCTTTGACACTTTTGACAGGTGCCCGGACCTGACGTCTCAGTGCTGCCACCTAGTTTTTGTCATTTCAGAAAACCTTCATTAAAAAGGTTGTATTATTAGCAATTTTAAAAAGATGCGTATTTGCGTGTAGTTTTGAGAATCACCAATCACTAAAATTTCATTCTGAAATTTCCTTTAAAAACCTTTTAAAACTCTTTATTCGTATATTAATTAAATTTGTGTTTCACATTCCCATACATGTTTGCGAAGCCGTGTTAACGTATAAAAACGTGGAGCGTTACGTTCGTTGATTTTGTTTACGTTAGCGTTTGATACAAACGACATGTAATGGTGGCCTGACCTATTAAGTGTGACCCGGTTAAATTATTAATCGTCATTCTGTTAAATTGCATTAAATGTATGGGACAGAATTTCGATTTTAACCACTACATTACGTATTCATAATGGATCATTTTATGTCTTTGTTTTTTTTACCAATTTTCTAAATGAGTGTAAGTACCATTAGACACCAAAGGTAGCTGTCCCATAAAAACAAAAAATATTTTGCCTCAGTAATTATTAGGAACGTGCATTATAATGTGAAAAACTGTTAATTATTTTAAGCAACAGCATTAACTGGCTCTCGGCATTCAAAACGTTTTCGTTACTAGCATATTCAGCTCGCATTTTTTGCAGTGAAAATGCATTGAGGAAGTAAGAAAATGTCAGGAAACATTGACCCAGATACGGTGCGGGAGACATTAAAAAAAAGTCTACATTTTTCCTCGCGTGCGTAACAGGAGCCGATCTCAATGAGCCTTAACACAGCACGAGAAATCCATTCCCCTATAAAATAACTTGCAAAAGCTCGCGTGATACGCCCCAGCACGTAATATAACTTGACCACAATAACGATAAAAACTTAGCCCTTCGCCCTCAGAAATAATTCACCGTTCACAAACTGGCCCCACTCTAACGCATCTAGGTACCTACGTAAAGTTTGTAATACACTACTGAATTATAGCAATGCTCAGAGGAAATTGCATGTTACGAGTTGTTCAAATAGGAAAGTTTTATTTCCTGAGCTAGGGACTCGGGTATTTGCAAAGATTCCGAAGTAGGTGAAGTTGCGAAACTCGCCAGCATAGAATCTTGAAGATTTTTGACGATTTTGTTTAGGAACCTTAGCCTAAGATACCTATAAGAACGATTTCGCGTCTCATATAATTTAAATAGAATATAGAAAGTCGCGAAATTCGGTTTAACCGAGCCTAAGATTGGGTACTTTAGAAGCACGATCTCCATACAGAAGTCTCTAGAATGCTATCTCGTTATGCGAAATTGTACTGTTACATCGACATACGTTCCAATACACTTGAAAACAACGACACTGAAACACTAGTGAAGTGTAAAAGAATATCAATGAGGCACACGACGCGACGACGAAATCGATACCTTAAAAAGTACTTCCGAGCGTCGTTCGGAGAAAATGCGTTCTACAAACAACCTGAATCAAGTTACGCACAACATCACCGACGACATTCTCCGACACGGTGCGGTTTAATTTATGAAATTTCCACCACAGAAAACAGAGCCTAGATACCAACGGTCGCAAGGGACACAAAGGGTGTGTGTTTGGGACCGAAGGAAAACGTCGTGCTCGACGGCAATTGAAAATAAACCCTTTGGCATTATTCATTAAGAGCAAATTGCTTTGTAAGACCTGTTAAGGTAAGATCAAGGTGCGACCATGTTGAGCTAGGCTGTTGTCGGGAATTAATTAATGGTTTTATAATATTGGCTCTGGAATCGATGGACGACGTTCAAATTTCCGTAGGTAAGGCAGATGTTTACGTAGTAGTAGATATTGAATACTAGTTGGCAGACGATTCCAGGGTAAAGGCCTTTAATAGCCGTTTTAGTAGCCAAGGCAGTTCAGAGAGCAGCAGACATTATAAATTCACTCCGAGGTGCAAACTTGGCAATCTTAGTAATATGATAAGAATTGGAAGCATGATTGATTTCATTGTATCAATTTTACCACCAAATTCAATTTAAAATATTGTTCTCTTTATTGAGTAAATTGATATCGGAAAAGAACAATAAGGAAAAGACAATTGCCTGAAATACCTTGAAAGAGTAATTTTACAGATGAATTTTAATTCCCTCACCTCAATGTTTTTGGCCGAAATTCTCCATTTATCATATTGTAAGTCCAGTATTGTTGACCTCATTTCTCGCTTTATAAAGGTCGGTTCCCTTTACGATTCACAGCTGTAATACTTTAGTATTTTATTCGTCTTTCAGGGTCTGTGTTAAACCGCTTTTGTTTTGTACCAATATAAAGTCCATCGTCGATTTTTGACCTAGTTTAGCTAAAACTGTCTTGGTGTTTTATATTTCGCCCGATTCGATCATTGTATTATGCAGAGTTCATCTGAAAGTTTTATTTTATTTGTAAAAAGTTAAAGTATTTTGTGTATACATTTCTTGTCAATTTGTGGTTTCTAAGTAAATAAATTAACCGCTGGGTTAGCTTTCACTACTTTCTGTGAAGTGGTATATAACATGCATTGACAGGAAAATTACCAATTTCTAGTCATGTTGGACTGAAATTATCGTGTCAAAGTATCGAATTATGTGTATCATTAATTTTATTCTGAGTATATACTTAATTTCGATTGAGCTCATTTTAGGTACAAATAAAAAATGTTGACTTTACATCCAATCAAAAACAGAAAAATCTGTAAAAATATTTCTGTTTTATTTTGTGATTAGAATCGTTCTGTTTTCACTTCGCTATGATTTTATTAATGTATATTATGTTGTGATTTCATTCCATGTCATCTTTTAGGACTTAGTTATTCAATTTCAAATGTATTATTATTATACATTTAATATCTACGAGTCTGGTACATACCTTTTCATTCAAAGTTCTCCTTTCAATAATTATTCAAAAACGTTTGTACATAAAATGTTTGTAGTAGCTATCGTGTTGCTAGCTAAACTATGGCCTGAGGGTCTCATGGCAATCCATTCTACTTTATTATTAGAACTTGTACGACTAGTCTAGACAACTGGCTGTTACATTCATTCTTTATTGAAATCCTAGCAACAAGAAAATCTGGAAGTCAAATGTATTCTAATAAATATTTTAAAAATAAGTTTCTTGTATACGTATTTATTTGACAGGACTTGAAATTTTGTTCTTGATTTACCAGCTATCAGAGTTTTAACTTATACCGAATCATCAGAGCGACATGAAACTTAAGGATTATAAAAACAGGAGGGTGCACTAAAGTAGCCCAGGAAATTCAAATTATCTTACGTATTTTGCAATTTGAACCTAACACTGACCTGCTAATTACAAAAAAACGTAAGAAAATTTGAATTTCGTGGGTTACCCTATCGCAGACAAAAATAAAAGGTTTAAAAAAAATTTGCTGTATCATACATCAGTGCAATACTTCCCCGGTCAAAATATATGAAACAGTTAATTTTTTTATAATAACCCACGAAAAATTGAAACGCAGATGGGTCTAGATCTAGAATCATTTGCTGAATGCGATGGTAAAAATTTGTGACACAGTGTATAATGCAATTAAATTAGAACAAGAAGGTTTAGACGATATATAAGATATAACACATTAAGTAATTTAGCAATACGATGCTATCTATGTGCTGGATGAGTCCGGAAATCCTACTGATATAATCAGATAGTCCGTTTATGGAGTACACGAGACGGAATGGGGTGGCCTACTCTTAGTTGTGGGCGAAGCGATCGATTGTAATTAACGTTTTATCTTTCACATTTTATTTATGGACCAGATGAAGTAAGACTACGAATTCCTCACAGTGGTATTTGCTGCAATTTAGAGTCGTCTGTGTGGTCTTAAATGGAGTCGTGGTTATTTATATAAATTAGTAGCTATCCCCCTCTAATTACTCACGGGTGCAATCTACTGATGCGACACCTCATGAAATGTCAAAGCATCGAGATGTCTGTGCTATATCAAAGTTAAATAGAAATACACACTTTCGGAATAAATTCTCTGAATATTGGTGAAAACTGCTTAATTATAAATGCTTCTAAGGAGGAATATCTAAGGGTTCACACAGTTAGCCAAGAAAATTAACATACTTTATTTTATACTATGTACGAACTTCCGTACAATGCAAGGTCAAAATGTATAGCTTGATGTGTAGCCATGTGTACTAGCGACTGTACTTCTTCGCACGATTTTTACGACCAGGAAAAACATTGAGAGTTCTTGATTATTTGTAAGTTTAATTATTCACATATACCTTCAGGAATAAATTCTTTAAACGATGGTGAAAACCTCAAAATCTGTCGCGTGGTTTAGAAAAACAACGCGAACATACAGAAAAACACAAAAAGCGACTTTAATCTATAATAGTATGTGTAGATATAGAAGGTATACGGATTTTTCAGTACCCAAGTTTTGTATAGCACTGTTCCTTCTCTCAGTGTCTGCCTAAACCATTCTCCTCTTATTGGGGGTACATAAATTCCTGTCTCGTTAGCTCTCCAAAGTAACGATTTGAGCACAGATTTCATTTGACCATGACTTAGTATTTGTTTAGCTAAACTAATTCCGGCTTGTCCTAATTCTGGGCTATATTGTAATGGTAAAGTGTGTCTGGAACTTAATCACTTTGGGAACAAAGTAATAGGTTACTCTGAAATTACGCAGAACCAAATTACGTCATGGGGGAAGAAGGACGGAATTTATTATCTCAAAGTAATTTATGTTTAACAGATAGACATTTATTACATTCTTTGATTACTTGATCAATCAATTCTTGTCAATGAATGTATGTGATTGTTTATTACTACATAGTTGAAATAAAACAAAAAAAAATATTTGTTAAATACGGGCTCCGGCAGGGCTTCATCGGTTAAGTTTTAGACGATATTGAAGACTGCCGGCCGGTATTTTTAATCAGTGAAATGAAGACAAAACCGTAAATAATCGTATTTTTTAACGATACCTTTTTTTTTGAGGTTGGGAAATTATCCAATGACTTCTCCCGCTCTGGGCGGAGCGGAAGGGCGTGTCAGACTTTTACTGACTAAAACCCACCCGTGTTCCTTCAGTTGCCTGTTGCCAAGGTCCCGGTATCCCTTTCGGACTAACCCGCAACCCTGGCAGGCATCGGTCCTAGCGGATCCCGCCAATTGTGCTGACATATCTTTGAGGCGCGCGTGGAACACGACGCGCCATCGACTCGGGCCTGGTCCTAATCGGACGGCGAGCTACCCATTGCTCGCCGTCCGCCAGCCCGCACCTATGGTGGCCGGGAATCCACCTGGGATTCCCGACGCCCAGGGCGTCTCCAACGTCGTGTTTTAACGATACCTAGCTTGTTGTTCTGTGGTCTCCTCAGCATCATCTGCCTAGCTTGTTCGGCTTCTAGTCTAACCAAGAAATACATAGTTTTTTCTAGCAGTCTATAAACTGCAAATCTATACATATTATAAATTAAACTCGCTTTTGTGTTGTCTGTATATCCGCGTTGTTTTTCTAAACCACGCACCAGATTTTGATGAGGTCTTCACCATCGTTTAGAGAATTTATTCCAGAAGGTTTTTTTGTATAATACGTTATTATGAAAGTTACTTATGTCTAAGAAATCTCGAATTTCATCGAGTCGTAAAAACCGTGCAAAGAATAGCCGGTCGCCTCGCTAGTCTTTACTAAAATAGAGAAGAAACAAAACACCGTCAAGCTAACACTTAACACGAAGTTTAAAACGTATCCCGCCATTTGCCGTTTCAGACGTATTGTTGACATTCCCGGATGCGATGCTTGGTTTGTTACAATAGCGGAAAACGCCAGCAAACGGACGGGTCTCGATGGACGAGGGGATCTGACAGCTTGGGTCACCGTGTCAAAACCGATTCCTGAACCCGTTTTTATTAAAAAGGATTTTTTAACGTAGGAAAATTTTTGATATGTGGCGAGTGTTTTGGATGGTTTTGATACTCTTACTCTTCAATGAAAAAACTAGTGGACTGTATTATTAGATTTAATATGATAGTTTGCAAAGTGGAAGGCGGACGACGCTCACTTTCTTGAACTCGATTTTGACAGGAAGTGGCAAGTTCGCGTCGGTCGTCGCTCATTGGCTCGCATCGCGTCGTCGTCCCGCGCGTTTAGTTTTTGCACCGCGTCCGCGCGTGGATAGCGAGAGGGTTTATTTAGCGAAAGGTGTGTCGTAAATGTGATAGATATAGACCGGACGGTTTGTAAGTGAATTCGGTATTCTAACAAGGTTTTGATTTTCAAAGTGAAGA
Organism: Lithophane socia; assembly: GCA_947522985.1. Classification (NCBI taxonomy): domain Eukaryota; kingdom Metazoa; phylum Arthropoda; class Insecta; order Lepidoptera; family Noctuidae; genus Lithophane; species Lithophane socia. The sequence goes on from OX383267.1 coordinate 10,394,616, forward strand.
TAAACTAACCTTTTGTAGGAGAAACTGACGTTCTTTCACGATGTGTTCAAACATATTTTCTTCCTAGTGAAATGCTGAAACATTGAAGTATGAAAAGTATTCAGATAATCAAAAAAGTTGTTCAAACAAAAACATACATGAAAAATTGCACCGATAAACCGGAGCGCACATCTCTCTTCATAGATATGGATTATACTCGCATATTTTCGCGATTGAAATCCATAAATTTCGGCGAACAGTAACGCTCGATCCAGAAACGGATTTTATTAGAAGCCAATCCTGCGTTACGTGATTCCATCAGTATGATAGTGAAATATATATTTTTTCCGTAACCTGCAAAAAACTGGGTGTGAAAAACGTTTCGACTGAATGAAATGGGCATGAGTTGGCGATATGCTGGCGACCGACCGACGTACACTCACGCTCAAAATCGTTTTGTTGACAATCCCCGCTTATACATACTTACCTCACAAACAGGTTTTTTTCACTTGTTTCCACGTTTGAAACTTTTGTGCTATTTGAACAGCCTCAGTGCGGGGAAATGCGAGATTTTTTATGAGCGTGGAAGTTGAAATTCCGCCGTCTATTTTTCAACGGTTTACAGAAGACAAATAACGTTTCACGTTTAGGTATCTAACAGTAGAATGTTTCTCTGTTTGTTGCTTTTGTAAAACGCTCGTTGCCTGTCTACAGAAAAGAAAGAAGAACCTTTTAAATACAATGTAGTGTTTTGGAATTTTATTGACATTGGTTACTAAGATAATTTTGACCTATGTATTTGACAATACCTAAGGTATAAACCGATATAAAAACATAAACAAGAGCAAATGTATGAAACCGAATAATACTTACGTGCTTTCAACAACTAGCAAATCATAAAGAACATTATTTGGCCCATTTAACTTCCGTCTGCAATGTGTAGAGTTGCCAACTTTAAAGGAAATGTTCAGGAAATACCACAAAATGTTTCAATAGGAACAGTTGACACACATTTATCTTATTGATCGAACACGTAGAAACCCTTATGTGTTTATTGTCCGATCTTAGATAAGGCAGTGAATGAACGTCAATTGTATTCTGTGAAAATGACTTCTTTATTACTTTTGTTGTTAAGTGTACATAGTCATGGTTTTGTTAAATCATTATTATAATTGATGTTTCAGGTAACACCAATTTTTCTTACCTTGATAATAATTATGTACTATAGATACACCTCTGCCGAACTCTTCGGGGATTATAATAGACGTGATGTTGTAAGTTATGCATCTTTGGGAAATTTTGTTTGGCATTGTTATTTCTCTTGAAGACCATAGTACAACTGAATTAAAATATTTATTTCTTAATTCACTTAAACTTGACCTTTTCAACATAAATTAGTTCAAGCATTACTTAAAACTTTCTAGATTTTTTATATACGTTAATCCTATCGTACTTGAAAACACATTGAACATTATTTATGTAATACAACATCTTTAACCTTGAATTACGATCCTGGGATCAATAAAGCGCCCTTTACAAGTACTGGGGATAATTTATTCAATTCGTTTATTCACGCCTTTTTGGGTACTCGGTAAATCAATATTGTTTTTTCTACGCCGGTGAACTTAAACAAAAGTGTAAATATCTATGGAATTTAACGTGCAATGGCAAAGTTTTTTTAAGCAAAATGGAGGTTTGGTATTTATAATATTACTGAGCTGTGCCCCACGGTGTCATCCGCCGCCGTTTAATTTAAAAGAAGTCGGATTATTTACTTCGTTTTCGCTTAGCATTATTTCTGCCTCCTAAGGGCGAATTTCACTAAACTTTTATACTGAGTATAAGTCTTAAACTCGCAACTAGTCTTAAACCCGCACGGAACAAATATTTGTATGATCTGCAAGTAGTTGTTCCGGGTCTGGGTGTTAGTGTATGTGAGTTTCTATGTTTGTAAACGCACCCACGATACAGGAAGAAATTTTTAGTGCGGGGCAAAGTTTCTTATAAAAAAAAAAAAAAACTGCTAATAAATTTTTAATTTTTGACCGTTATTCCATACAAAAATTGTCAGACGACAATTTTATTCCAGGGATAAAAGTTAACTGACTTTGATAAAATCAGCCCAAAGAGTCGCTGCGCGATTTCAAATGGACTAACTAACTAACCTTCTTCATAAATTGAGCTATCAAACACATAACTGCTCACCAGAGATAAGTGCGTTCAAACAAACAAACTCTAGCTTAGTTTATAGAGTATAGATATAGATTAGATTTAGATTAGTAACTCATACGTAATCAACGGAACAACTTTTTACCTGAAGTAAAGAAAATGAAACTGTGATTATTATTTTTTTGCTGATCGTGAGGGCTTGGGTTCGATTCCCAGGTCGGGCAAAGTGTTACTGGGTTTTCTATCTATAAATAATCATGTACCTATGCGTTCGCATCCTTACTTAAGTAAGTTTTGGTTTTACGAAGAAAAACAAGTCAATCTTCAAACAAATCGTCAATAAACTCATAAGATCACGCCTTATTCCCATGGGGGTAAGACAGAAACGCCACCTGTGACTATTCCTAAATACTCCTCTTGCGACATTTACGTTCATACATCTGCTATTTTTTTTTGTTATAAATCTGTAATACATTCAGGAATTAAAAATTTGCATTCACAAAACACCAACAAAGACAGCAAAGCCTTACCCCAAAAACCAGCTACATTAAATATGCTCTTAACATTCTCACTACGGAACAATCTGGAGTGCAAAGCGTGACATCTGCTACGTTTGAACGACTGCCAACAACTGCATCCTGCCGCGTTGTTAATCATCTCCAGCCACTGCAATGATTAAGTTGTTCAGCAAGTCTGTATTGTGAAATATTATGTACGAAAGCAACGGCTTTTAAAGCTGCCAGAACTTCTGCCAAGATGCAGGGAGGCAATATCTCCTGGGAGTTGATTAGTTTCAGAAATACTGGCAACAGTGACAGAATTTTGTTTTGATGTCCTCGGTTCTCGTTCGTCGTTCGTTCCTTTTCCTCGTTTTGAAAACAACATTCAGAATGTCAACAAAGCGGCAAGGAGATTAAAACAGATTCAGAACACAATTCTGTCACAGTTGCCAGAATTTCTGAAACTTTTCAGTCTTTTCTACGACTATATATGATTGTAATATAGTCGAAATATTCCTTGAGACTTAATGAAATACCGACTTGTTGGCAGAATTTAGTTCTCCATTTGTTTTGATCTTTTTATATCGCCTTTTTATCATTTGGCCTTCAAATTAAGTTGTTTTCATAGCCCAATCAATAGCAGCTTATAATTACTTACCCTCTTAGTGTAATCGATTGCCACCAAGTCACCTTGTTATCTCTTTTCTGCGCTTTGACATCATTATTCACATTTTTCCTTAATTTTCCATGAATATGAAGTATACCAGATTGTTCCAGTAGTCTTGATTCAAGCGTGAAGTAACATCTGCCGTGTTTGAACGAATGCCAACAGCTGCACACTGGCGTATTAATCCCTACTCCATTTGTGGCTGCAAACTGGACTGGCTTGCGACTCCTATGATTTATTGTATCGTGGTTTGGAATTGACGGCTTTTTTAAAGGAATTTAATCTGCAGCTTGTTGATTCTTATGGCTCTGATAAAGGTGCTTTTATTTAGAAGATAATATCGATTACACTTTCATTTATAAGTTTGTATGTGTGGCAGGTTTGGCTCTAATCTTGATAGACTAATAAATGAGTTGTTCCGCTAATTTCAATACGTAGATTTCATTTGTTTCGTAATGTTGCTCAAACAAACGAAATAAACATAACATCACGCCTATATTTCCCGAAGGGTTGGGCAGAGGTGTTCCTATTAGTACACCCATATTTCGCTAGAAACGAAGCAGTGCGGTATCGTTTCGGTATTTTACCGAAACGATAAAATACCGACTTGTGAGGAAAGGGCTTTGTGTTTAATAATAATCAATAATTAAACATAAATCAATAGTTAATCTTACTTATATTTACAACATTCAAGCTTTTAAAACGATTTAAAAACGACACTGTGTCACGAACGATAAGTTAGTCATTCACTTTGTAGAAAAACGGTGAACATTAATTACTAGACAGGACTAAATGGATTTCAAAACTAAAACTAACTTTGCGGATTACGCTTGTGGGTTGAGCAGATTATCCGTGACCACGATAAGTATACAGACTAACTTTAGAAAATAAAACAATGAACATTGAACATACATGAAACAAGTTTTATACTAGTGAATTATGATAAAATGCTAGTACCCATTTAAGGTGGATCGGCCGTTAGTAGCCCGCGAAAATCAAATTTTTGTAATCTTGATCTAAATATTATGATTCGCGAGTATAACATAATATATGTATTTACAGAATGATAATCATTAGAATCATTAATAACCCCCCCATTAACTCCCTAAGAACTTTTCCATGAGATTTGTTCATATATGATTTATCGCGTTAACGGAGAGCATTTTCAGCCTGCTCTAAATTCTTGAATACATAAAAAAAGCAGAAAACCTGAAATATCTTCTACGCCTTCCTTTTTCGAACATTTTTTTTTGAATTTTTGAAATAACATGTTAACAACATTTTTCACCCTAAGTTTAATAGAGCGACGGTCTCATAAATTGTGTGTAAGGTTGACATGTAAGATTTATGTGTGACCACGGTAAGGGTTGGAATTGAAAAGGCACCTGTACGAAAATCGTTCACCAACCCTTTGTGTATCGTACTACATGGCACGTTTGTTTTGGTGTAAACGAAGTTCAGGATTTTATTGTATAACAACCTAGTTTACTTTTAAATGTAGGTACGGTCGCGGTTTGAGATTGTTTACCACCTTAAGGCTTATAATTGCATGCACAAATTTATGTCACAAGGTCGATGATAATTCTAAAATTCAAACCTATTTTCTTTGTTAAATGTCTATAAGGTAATGTTTCAACTTTAAAATTGAAAATAAAAAAAATTTGGTGACCAAAAAAAGCTTAACGAATCAAATTAAAGATAATTGCAACAACTCGACCCTCATTTTAGACCCAAAATTACCCGTTTCCAATAACCCTTCACGTAGAGGGATATGTTCACTTGTAGAATCTAAACTAAGCGAAGGTGACATCAGGGGAGCGGCCAGGCTACTGTTCAGTAGCGATGTGGTGGCGCCCTACTCTCCAGAAACTCTTTCAGCCCTGGAGAGTAAACATCCAGCGCCTGCCGATGGTCTCACCTTCCCCGACCCCCCTCTCCCTCCTAATCTGGATTTAACGCCTCTTAGCGTTACCGCCCCCCAGCTGATTGCTGCCGTGAGCTCCTTCCGAAGTGGCTCCGCTGGCGGCCTCGACGGCCTGACTCCTCAGCATTTAAAAGACTTACTGAGTTCAGGCGCCGGGGAAGCCGGTGAGTCACTTTTGAAGGAGCTTGCAGCTCTAATTAACCTGATGCTCAACGGCGGCGTGAATGATGCCGTCGTCGATGTCTTGTACGGAGCCAATTTGTGTGCCCTGCGCAAGAAGGACGGCGGCATCCGTCCCATCGCCGTTGGGTGTACCTACAGGCGTACGGCAGCCAAAATATGCTGCAGACTATATGGAGATATTTTAAAAACCAAGTTCCAGCCCCTACAGCTTGGTTTTGGATCCAAAGGGGGCTGCGAGGCTGCCGTACATGCCCTTTCCAGTTTTTTAAACTCCGGTAAAGGTGAGGTCATCCTCAAGGTTGACGTCAAGAACGCCTTCAACTCCGTTAACAGGGACACTCTGTTGGCCGAAGCAAAAAAGGTGTTACCGGATATTTTTGGCTTTTTGTGGCAGTGCTATAGGCACCCATCAAAATTACTCTATAAAGACAACGTTTTGGAATCTGCAGTCGGATGCCAACAAGGTGATCCCCTCGGGCCGGTCATTTTCAGTTTAGCTATTCACCCCATAATACAACAACTAAATTCAAAATTTAATGTATGGTATTTAGATGATGGGACTCTAGGAGGTGACGTAGATACTGTCCTAAAAGATCTCCAATTCCTTAAGCAGCAGTTCCAATCCATTGGCCTTGACCTCAACTACTCAAAATGCGAAATTTACCCTTGTGACAATACTGACAGACAATTGACTATTCAGAAATTTAACTCAATAGCCCCAGATATAAAAGTTTTGGAAAAAAGTTCACTGCACCTCCTAGGTTCCCCAATTTTAGAAGACAGTTTCTCACCTTTCATTGATGAAAAAATTAAACATTTCAATGACATTTCGGATAGACTTTCTAAAATTAACCTACATTCGGCATTCACCCTCATCAGATACTGCTGTTTCGGTCCAAATTTTATGTATTTTCTCCGCTCTTCACCTTTATGGAAAAAGCCACACCTTTTAGACAAAATTGATCAAATCATTCGGAGCACTCTAACATCAATCATAAATGTGGCATTGGACGACCGTGCGTGGCTGCAAGCTACACTACCCATTCGCTTCGGTGGGCTCGGCGTCCGCAAAATTTCCAGTGTAAGCTTACCGGCGTTCCTGTCCTCGGTCCACAGCACCGAAAAGTTAACCACAAGAATCTTAACTGCTTCTCAGGTTGACTTTGAAGTGCCGTGTTTGACTGATGCAATGAACGCCTGGAAAGTGGCCTGTCCGGGTACGGACAAGCCCGAGAACCCGTTCTCCCAGAGACAGTGGGATGAGCCGCTCTGCAGGTTGGTACGGAATAACCTCATTAATACGTCCACCAATACTGCTGAGCGTGCCCGCCTACTGGCTGTGGGGGAATGGGAGTCGGGCCTCTGGCTTCAGGCGCTACCGTCACCCAACATAGGCACTATGCTGGGTGATACCACTTTCCGGCTCGCTATAAGTCTGCGTTTGGGCGCTCCTTGTGGGGCCCCACATCGCTGTCAGTGCGGTGAAGCAGTCGACCGCCTCGGACACCATGGCCTTTCCTGCAGCAAGAGCGCCGGCCGGTTGGCACGGCACGCAAGCATTAATGACATCATCCGTCGGGCTCTTGTCACCGCCGGGGTGCCAGCTGTTTTAGAACCCAATGGCTTGGTACGCGACGATGGGAAGAGACCAGACGGAATGACCATAATGCCTTGGAAGTTGGGTAGGCCTTTGGTGTGGGATGCAACCTGTGTCGACACCCTCGCGCCATCCCATCTTCCTAGCACGGCGGGCTGTGCTGGGGCGGCTGCTGCAGGTGCAGAAAACCTCAAACGGCGCAAATATAACAACCTTATTGGTAGCTATATTTTTGAGCCGTTTGGGGTTGAAACACTAGGGCCGTGGGGTCCGAGTGCTCATCGAGTATTTCGGGACATCGCCAAGCGGTTGGTCGACTCTTCACGTGACCAGAGGGCTGGTCAATTTCTAGGTCAAAGAATCAGCATTGCCATCCAACGTGGCAATGCTGCCAGCCTTTTGGGCACTTTTCCCACTGACAGCGATGCGGAAGAATTTTTTGACGCCCTATGAGCCCAACTTTCTATAATATTTTTTATTTCGTTTTGTATATAATTTTAGTGTTAGATTGTATATAAAAATAAATATATCGTATTTAAAAAAAAAAAAAAAAAAAATAAAATAAAAGTAATAAGAAGGATATATAATAGACATTTTAGACTTTACTGCACACAGTGTGGTAAAGCATATAATTGTATAGTACAGTGTTTTATTCAAACTAGACGGTTTTAATTGTACATTATTAGCTTGATGTTTATACAAATAGTAATGTTAATAAACCTAATAATAGAAAATCATGAAATACTCGTACTACAGTAATCACAATCAATAGGCAGATGAATCATGTAACGTATTACAGCTCATTTTTCTGCAACAATTTTCCTTATTCGCATATAACGCCACTCACGGGAAGTATTACATCAAAACCATGAGAAAATGATTGTTTTTAGCAGCACACAGTCTCACGTGACTGCCATATACCCGAAGTATAACATCCACATGAATTCCGATACTGCCTTCACGTAAGGTTCGCAGGTAGTTCTTATTTCGAATATTGCTTCGGGTATCGGCAAAACTTTGATCGCACGCATCGAGGCTTACCGAATTGTTGCTTGTTACCAAAAGCCCTTTACTTTCAGTAATGTTAGTAGGTCCATCAAACCTTATTGACTACTTAAGTTGAAGTATCGTACCTTTGATCATTATTGGATTATTTCTCACGTGAACTTGAACCTCTTTGCTGTGAGTTGCGGGCTTTATGAAGTTTTGCATGTATAAAATACACATTACGTGTGTGTTAACAACAATTCTTTAAAATAAAAATCATAATCTAATAGATGATGGTCATATCTCTGAACTAGCAAGTACCAATTTAGAACCTGCTATCTTCCTCAAAAGGTGAAAAATTTCGGCTTCACATTGTATAACTATAAAGTAGTTAAAATATAACAGTGAAAGAGTACTAACTACCCAATGGAATTCTTATCCTTTTAACCATAGATAGAGATCTACAAATTCAATTATAGTTAAGAAAAAGTTCCTTGGTAGATTTTGGAGAGTATCCAACAGTTACTATCGGTGATTGCCAACCAGTTTTACGTTGTCTATTGCCACTAATTTAGCTTGGTGGCGTGAGGAGAAAGACAATTGGTTGGCGATTATTTTGCATTGGTGGCCGTTATGGTCGTTCCTCGAATTGGGGGTTTACTTTAGCGATCTTCGAGTTTTGGAATGTCTTTACAAGTTGCCAAGTGAATGTTCGTCGCGGTGTTTAGTTTTAATATAAGTTGGAAACTGTTAATGAAGATGGTTATGGGTAATTTTTAATAGCTGATTACTATCATCTTACTATACGTACACACGGTTACACATCAAGCTATACATTTCCAGTTTATGCTGATCTCGCATTGTTTATGTGATCCGTACAATGCGAGGTCAGCTTGCACTGTACATGTATAGCTTGATGTGTAGCCGTGTGTACCTACTGACATAAAGTTTTATTTCATTTCATTATCAAAATAAAGAAGGGGCTTCTCGATTCGTGAAAAATACAAAAGAATCGAATAAAAAGGTTTACTCAAACTTCATTACGTTTTTTACGTTACCTATTTACATAACCAAAACAGGTATTTAGGTTCGTTACAAAGAAAAACGAAATTCTTTCGATATCGGAAACCGATATTCTTGAACAAATCTAAAGAAATCAAAACACTCCGTTCTATCGATAAGGCATTATTGTTTATTGGATCGTAGGGCCCATTTTTATCTGTACCTACCTACTTATATTGACGGGACTAACGACTTGAAAGCTTCCTTGACTTTCGGGAGTTCTACGACACGGAAAAAGTTATTACTTTATTAAAATGTTATCATCTTTTCCAACAAAGTTCAAAATGCTATACCAATATTATTAAAGTCGTATAAAAAATATAATTGAAGGCTCTTAATGAAAGTTGGATGACGTTCTTCCATAAAATTTCATCAAAACCAGTCTTCGTAATAAACGCAATGATGAACCCTCGAGAATTAGAACATCGTTGATATACTTACGTCACATAACTAGGACATCGGTATTTAATAAAAATGCAAACATACAAAGGACGGTATGTAATATTTGCGTACATAATGTCGGACGTAAAGACTTATAGGGATATTTCTAGGATGAAGTATTTATCATATGGCATAACGTTGACGCACATTGTTTAGATACTCGTAGGTACTGTGTGTAATATACACGCTCCTTCAAATATTCCTCTTTGTGGCATAAAAGGCATTCCTCCTTAGTGATCTAGTCACGTATTGCCTTATAGACGTTCTTCATTTATTAAGTTTGTGTGGAGTAAAACGTGGCTTTCTTGTAATGTAAACACACATAAATCTAGGCAACAAATATTTCGGAGTTTTGTTTACCACTTGTAACAATGGTACTGTCCTAATCCAATAAAAGTCCTAAGGTTTATTTAAGCGAAGCGGTGGTGGGACTCGGCTCTTATTTCCTTTCGGTTCATCCTATTTCCTCTCCTAGCCGAGCGACGCCTTCCACCTCTGAGATGCATTTGCTCACGTGGAATCAAATACGAACCGCTTAGCTGCCTCACACAGGAACATGTAAACTTTCTTTTAGGAAAACTCGACCATAATATATTTTGAACATTTCCGTCAAGAAAATTGGGTCGTGCAGACTACAAACTTTACATGTACCGCCGAGGTATTCCTTTACCTCCCACCCACTGGTGTGCACATAAGCCGTCTTATGCCCAAACCAGTGGAGCCCGACTTCCGCTAACGAAAATTTTTCTTGTTTCAGTAAAGTGATAAGTGTAACTCAAAGTATATTTTTGATGCAAACTAATTATCAATTTCATTCCGTCGAAGTACAAAGTATACATTTTAAAAGTGTTGAAAACAGATATTAGTAGATTTAGAAAGTGAACTTTAAAATTAACAATATGACGTGTTGAACATTCAGTGTGGTACAATGACTTTAGTGAGGACTGTCAGTGGCACAGGACTGTTTCGAGTCGAAAGTGTGAACAATAAAACGATATGGGATGACTCATAGTGCAAAATGTTATGTGCAACCCACTTTCCGATCCGAAGATGATGCGCGATATCCACGACAATGCTGGGGCAGGCGCAAGCGGCGGGATGGAGGAAAGCGAGGACGGCGGGAATGGGGTTGCAGAGGTCGATATGGACGACTGCGGCTCCCTCGCGCTTCCTCCCGACCTGCCCCCCTACTCCGGCGACTACATCATCAGCGACTACATGGAACGCCTCGGCACACGTCTCAATATTCTCGAAACAGAACTCAAATATGCTTGGCGAGCGCTCGACCTTCTCAGCCAAGAGTATGTCAGGATGTGGGAACGTCTCGAGAGATTGGAGACGTTGCTCGCCGATCAACAGGGTGTGATATCAACTTTACTGGACTTTTACACATGCCGAACTGTCAGTGCCAGAGATCCTATCACTCGATTAGAAGTGATCAGAGAAATATTAGGAAATGGTACTGTCGAAGATGGCATAGAAGAAGGCTTAGATATTGGACGAAGTTCAGTATTATTAGACCACCAGGAGGAGATAATGGAATCAAACGAAGCATTTTATAAGAGCCTAAATCAAGCCTATCGTGATGATTTAGTTTGCGATGAAACGTCTAGGCCACCATCACAATTAGATATGATTTGGGAAGCTCCAGAAGAACCAGATATAGAAATGATGCCAACAAGCTCTAGACAAATTTACAGTTCATCAGACTATAAAGATTACTGCGGTTTAAAAGGTGGACCTGTAATTAGTGAAAGAGATTTGGTACATTTGTCTGCTTTAAGTACAATAGATCAAATTACAGTAGATAAATTACATGAATTAGATAGATTGACAACCCAATTACACAAAGATTCCAGAGAGTTAAAAGACTTGAAAACGAGGCTCCTTAGTCCTGAAACAAAACTATCAAAACATGACAGGGAAATAGAAGCAAAAGCACTGGTTGAAGATGGAAATATAATAAATGAACAACTGAAAAGCGTCTATTCAGGCGGAGACAATTGGGCTATTAACGACATGATGAAAAGCTTTGATGATTTTATGTTAGCCGCGCCTAAAGATTCTATTGTAAGAGAGAAATCCCCATCCAGGTTGTCACTAACTGATAACGTGTCGGATAGAACAATAGATTATTTGCCACCAACTCTGTCTCCTCGTCGAAAGTTTGTACCAGAGAGAACTACTACAGAACCTTATACGACTGTAACTGGCCGTCTGGCATATAGTTCGGCTGTAGCCAATGCTGAGATAAATGCAGCTAAATCATCTAAATCACCTAGTGCTCTTTCAAGGGAAAGATTTGAATATAGTTCTCCGTATCAAATAACAGACACTTCCAGACAAAATTATTTTTCTAACAAAGGCCTATCTCAGCCTCTAAACGAGATTTATAAATCAGGTGGTTCAGAACAACTCTCTCCCATGTCAATTCATGAAATATACAACGGATCTAGTACTAATGAATTAAGTTATCAAGATAACAGGCTAAGAAAATCTCCGAGTCCTCCACCACCAGCTCCACCAAATGGGACAGACGGGTTTCCATCAATAGAGAATAACAACGAACTGGTTGCTCATCAACCAATGTTATCTACAAGTAGCGCTATGCCCCATGATGGTATGCGTTTAAGTCCTAGATCTCCAAAGTCACCCAAAACTTCGCCTAAGCACGTAAAGAGGGATTCAGCAAATATAGTAGCTGCAAAATCTGATTCAGGATTATCATCTATGAGTGGATGGTCAAGTTTAGAAAAAAGTCCAGGTTCACCTAAAACGGGAAGAATTACTACGCATGGAAGTCACGATTCTCATAAAATGAGAGATCCTTCCCCACAACCAATACAAAGAATGTCGTATGAGGTCGAACCGAAACCGTATATAGAAACGCTTGTGGATTCTTATCTTTATGAAGGGACAAACTTGAAGAGTGATTACAACTTACGAAAGACAGATCTCATGACGAAAGAAATTAGCTCTAGAGATTTGAGTAAATTGCAAGGAAAAGTGGATAGTGATTACATAAAAAGCGATATTCCATATTCGGTAACAGATCAAATGACTCAAAGAAGCAATATTGGAGAATATTATTACGGAAACGAAGCCCCTTCAATATATTCCGTAGCTGGAAATAGGCAACCAATATTCACAACTGTGTATAGTACTCCGAGAGGAATGTTGTCTGAGGATAGGAGTTTTTCCGAATTATTAGATAGAAATGAAATTTCTGAATCTGTTGCGAGGCCTGCAGTGGATTCTTATCCGCCGGAACCTAGTTATCATGCACAAACTGTAGTCATGTCGGCAGCAAATGCCAACAAACGACCCCTGACTAGGGCTAATACGATGGGCGCGAATGATCCACACTTTTATCAAAATGGTTATAAAGGACATCGCGCCGGTTATCCTCCCGGTAATCTCACTGATGCTCTCTCGTATTACCCTACATCAACTAGGTATGATTCACCTAAAAGGACATCTTTAGAAGATCAAATCTCGTGGCAAGGTGGCAGTAGATCCCCTACCAGTTCAATGGAAACATCGAGCTTGAAATCACATTCCTTGAGTATAACTGAAAGAAAACAATTTCAAAACCAACTGCAACAGGAATATTTTAAACAGCAACAATATGATCAACGAAATGGTAATGTAATGTACGAAAATCAAGGCTTCGACAAAGAAGCTGTACCTGAACATAGTAAAACAAGAAAAGAGCAATATGTTGAGTCAAGTGGTATACTTGTTTCTGAGTCAGGCTATTTATCAATATCCAACAACTATAAAGGTAAGACTCAAGATAAACAGCCCAAAAAACCAAAGCGTACTTCATCACTAAAGTCCGCTATGTCATCGATGAGTCACTGGCTCCCGGATTTGCATTTACCTAAAAAACATAGATCACACTCACTACCTTCTGGTGTTGATGCAGTAGAACCACCTCAGCAAGAGAAAACATTGAAAGAAAGGATATTATCTGCGCAAAGAAGGAAAAAGAAATATCATTTGGTCGCTTCAATGTCTGGTTTGCTACAAAAAGCAAGGCGAAAGCAGCAAGCTAGTCATCAATCACTGTCAGACCCAGAGACATCTGAAACTGAATGGTCTGGGGGTCGATCCAGTGCTCAGTCAGAGGACAGTGATAGCGTATTTTCGGACTCTACACATGAAGGCAGCATGTTCCCAAAAGTAGCACCCAAACCTAAAAGAAAGATAAACAATCAAGAAATTGTAGAACAACAGCAAATGATACAAGAACGAATACAAGAGCAAGAAATGGAATTTCGTAACGATGACACTGAATGTATAATTGAAGAACCTGAAAAGTTAACAGCACCTAGTAATATTATACCGAGAGATAAAAGTGATGATATTGACTTTCATTTTGCACGTGTTAGTCAAATGAAAAAAGACACCATACCAAAATTAGAAAAATTGGACATTGATACCGATATATCCAATGTTGACTTATTTGAAGAAGATGAAAAGGAAGATAATCAATCTCCTGGCTCTCTCTTTGCTACTATTGGAGACGTGAAAAAGACTTCAAATGTTTCTGATGAAGGATTAAGTGAAAGTAATAAATCGTATAGTGGAAGCTCGCAAGAATTTGCAGTTTCGAGAGCTTTAGGTAAATATCGTCTACGTAAGTCAACGTCAATCTCAGATGAACATTTAAACGACATATCTCCTCCGAAAGGGGAGGCAGAACAACAAGAAGAAATAAGCGAGGAATTTGTGAATCAACAGAAAGAAAGGAGAGTTCGTAAACCAAGTCCACCTGAAGTGGTAAATAATACATTAAGTTTAAATGAAGACTCTAATAATTTACCAGAAAGGAGTCCATCCATACAGAGTACTCGGGGCTTACCAAACAAGTTTCAACCACGACATCAGCAAAGTTTGGATATACCAAATAAACATGACGATGACGACAGTAGGAGTACCCATTCTTGGAGGAGTGGTTCCCGAGTGTCTTCCAGGCGACAGAGTACTGAAGACAGTATCGATTCTGAAGATGAATGGTATTGTTATGAACTAAGGAAATTAGAAGAAATGGAGCATCAGTCTCAAATAGAGGCTGAGCGGCAATTGAGCGTGCCGAAAGTGCCAGAAATTGAGGAAATAGACGAAGACTCAGGCGAATATTTAAAAGAAAAAATGTCTTTTGTACTGAGGGAACTTAAACTAAAGACAGCAACAACTAAACAAAAGTATGACGAATCTCCAGTAAAAGATACTTGGAAAGATATAACAACTTTTCCAGTGATCGAAGAAACAATAGATGATATACAAGACAGGGAATCCGATGATGATAAGTCATTTGAGGATTCTGGTTCGGGAGAAACTTCAGGACCCGACAGTCCAGTTCAAAGTGGTGACGAACTGGATGATGACTATGATATGCCACAAATTCATCAAGATTCTCTTCCTCTTGAAGAGCCTCCGCCTCATCAGGACGCTCCTGTTGGGAGCAAATGGAAGCTTCTCAAAGCATTGAAAGACCGAAAAGCCGAAGAGAAGACGTCAGAAACGCCAGCAGCTACGACGCCGCTCGCAGAAAAGGACAAAGTCAGCGCAGGTGTAAGTTATCTTATGCAAAAGTTTCATGAAATTAGAGTTAAGAGTTAAAAATAAGCTGTTTAGACATATTTTATAAGCTGCAGGTTACTTCCATGGTTATTTGAAATAAATCTAATAGTTAGACTGATATACTCAAGGCATTGCTAACATTATAAACCCGCTTTACAACTCTAATACAAAGTTACTCGTAATTTAACATACCTATTATATAAATTAGCAAGTAGGACGTGTAATTGTTATTTATAGTCGTCCATTTTAAACAACTTTTAGTAAAACATTACACAAGTAACTATACTTCGATTTCCCCGAAAGCAGGGCTCTGTTACAATATTTAATTTTGACGTTATTTTAGGTAGTTTTGACCTAAAAATCTAACTGCGGTTGTGAGAAATATTTCAACCAGTTTCGTTTTCTCCATGTACTGCTAAATATGTATTTGAATGCATAGAATAGGGTGCTCGTATTTACAATATTATACTTATATGATATTTACTTACTATTGACGCTCTTTCTATTTAATTGAGGCAATAATTAGGTATAACCAACGCAATAGGGTACTAAGAACTTTCTATATGTATTAAAGGATTTTTACATAAAGCTTAAGATGATATTCAACCAAACAATTATACAATTTTTAATAAAGGTTTGCTTGACAATATTTATACTTGGAAAAATGGTAATCTTTACATACAATTATAATATACTTACTCAGTATTATATGTGTTTGTTGCTTGATAGATATTGTTTGGTAATAAGAGTGTTAAATTAATGAATTTGCTGTCTATGATTAAATTCATCTATGTATCGGCTTGGGGAGCATTTTGTCGTACAAAATTCATTCATGGTCATATCATGTCATATCAGAGAAAGATGTTCCTTTTATTTATAGAGAATCGAATTAAGTAACATTTCTCATTCATAAATACATATTCACTATTTTCTAAACAGTATAGTATGAATATTCAAAATGATAAGCAATAACTATGAATATAAAAACTCGACTACGGTTAAAGAAATAGATACTAAAGAAAACATTATTTACAACATATTTTTTACGCAATGGTTAAATTAAAATTACCTTCATATAATGTAATTTTATGAAGTAAAAAAAGTGTAACAGCTTCAAACTAAGGACAAGTATTTTCGCTGGGAAGCCTGTCCAGAGAAGTCACTTTATCTATCCCTGCCTTTGATTTCAAAATCAAGCGAGGTCAAAAATGTTGATTTCATATTCTCCTTTATCTTGAATCTTTGATTAAACCGAACCGACACTTTGATTTAATTCTGGTAAAAGCTTGTCACTGCCAATGATAACATACTGACATATCTACATCATCACTGATGAATAAAAAGCCATAAATTTTAAATTTATGATTATATTTAGCTGTAGTCGAGTCAAAATATATAAATGATTTCTTCCAAAAACCAATAGTTACTAGTTTATATTCCGCTCTCTATTTTTGAAAACATTTCACTAACATTGTTACCTAAATGTTTCAATCGAGTGATTTATATTAATAATCATGATAGGATTAAAAATACATATACATCGTAACGTATTTTATAGATGTCACACGGCTTAGGTAATCGTATAGCTACATATTTACACCTACATAAAATATAGCTGGCACTTTATGTAATAAACATATTTAGCGGAAAGTTTTAGATGTTGAATGATATTGCGTAGAATTATAATAATTATAATTATTATGGGCAGAATATGTAATTTTTTAGCGATTTTTTTTATTATTATCTTTGCGGGTACTAATGTTTAATTTTGACACTTTGTAATGAATTGGGACAATGTTATTTCAAACTTCGAAGACTTATTCGATCCGTATTATACCTACTCTATTACAGTCAGTGATTATTTCATGGTTCAAAATGAAGATATCATCACAGTCATAAACTGCCCAAGCATTATTACTATTGTGAACTATACTATAAATTGTGTTTTATTGTGCGGTTAATTCTCCATGTAAGCTGTTTTATTATAAGTGTTGAACATGTAGGTATGATTAACTTTCCATGACAAATCTCTTGACAGGTTTACATTAGACAATTTAAACATGTTGTCTACCTTTTGTTAAACATAATGATACTCATATTTTGGCATGTCCAAGAAACTAACAGGTAGCAATAGCGTAATACTCGTAGTTACCAATAATGTTTGAATTCGTAATAATCCATTTAAACATAACTGGCGAACATCATCATCTCTGCTTTACCCTTCGGGGAATAAAGGCGTGATGTAAGGTTATTTAAACTAATT
The DNA here is from genome assembly GCA_947522985.1 of Lithophane socia. Lineage (NCBI taxonomy): Eukaryota > Metazoa > Arthropoda > Insecta > Lepidoptera > Noctuidae > Lithophane > Lithophane socia. The sequence goes on from OX383267.1 coordinate 10,411,977, forward strand.
ATTAATTTACTACATGGGAAAAATCGTTTTACCTTTTAGAAATAATTATTTGGAGATTTATATACGCAAAGAAAATTAAAAAAATTGCGTTCTGAAATGAATTTGTTTATCAGACTTCAGATCTGATCATTTGTCATAGAAAATTAATCATATTATAATATTACTGTAAAGTTGGTTGTTATTTGTTTTTAATAAAGAAATGTTAGCTTTTTATTTTAGTTTTTATTTTGTTTTATTTATTGTTTTTGTTTTTGTTTTTAGAATGGCTCCGCTGGCTTCAACGAGCATGGAGGCAGAGGAAATGGGTATGTGAACTGAAAATATTATATAATTCAAACACAACAACAGAGATTTCCTGAAAAATTACAATGAAATGGAACATTAAGTAATTTAATAGATGTGAAACATTCATCATTATTTCTGCATAATAACTTTCTAATAAATATACAACAATATCCCGGTTTTTGCTATGTACCCACTACATTACACTTATTTTCAGTTACAACTTTAATATATATCAAAGAAAAAGGTATGTAAACTTCCTTTGAACAAATTAAACTGAACTAATCCGTTTCTATAGGCCGCCAGGAAACGAAAACCCGTTCTACAGTAACATTGACAGCATGCCCGATATCAGGCCTAGGAGGAAATCGATCCCCCTCGTCTCAGAACTTGTAAGTAACGTTTGAATTTTTTCTTATCGATATAAACCTATCTCTATTATTACGAATCCGATGGAAGTTAGCTATCTTTCTCTCTGGCCGGTTTCAATTCGCTATCTTGAAAACTTGAAGCTATTTCAAAAGGGCTATCTTGGCATAATAAGCCTTTATCAGGTTATGGAAGGTAGATATTTGAAACTGGTCGTAAATGTTTACAGCTCGCATCGACGTACGCTTCCTGAAGCTTAGTAATATTAGGCGCGTAATAAATGTTTTCTTCTACACGGAAAATTTTCATATTATGTGTTTTGAACAATTTATGGGGAGATTGTAAAAGAAAATTGCATCGCGTTTGTTGAATTTTGCTCTTGGATAATTTTTAAATTTTATAACACAGGAAGTTGCCTTATAAATCGTAAAAATGTGACGTTGCACGAGTGAAATATGATATTTATTCACGCTTTGAGAACAAAAACCGGGTTTCACAAAAATTGCCTGCTCCCCATTTGTTGTTCAAATAGAAAAAAAAAACAAAAAAGAGGCCTATTTGATCCCTTCTCTCTTCATTGATGTCTCAATGTTACCTGTATTGTGTTTTTCCTTCTGATCTTTACTACTTAGATGGCCTTTAACCTATTCTTAGATACCAACCCAACCCTTACTGTACCGTGTAAAAGATAAATTAGGGGTCACCGGAGCAAAAACTACAGTAGCGGAACCATAGTCACCGAATGAACGACTCTTATTCCTGATAAAAATTAATAATATCATTGCATTTTACCCCCTTACCACGGACCTGCAGGTTCTCAAGGTATTTCTATCCCAATAACACTTCTTTTCTATGCATGCAGTTCTGATCGACAGTGAAAAGATAAAATGTTGGTCACCAACCTTGAATCAAGATTTTTCTCTTTTCACTCACTGTACATAGTGTGCTTGCATTGAAATTTGATTTAATTTGATTTGGCCTCTGCATGTTTCTGCTTTAGATCATTTTTCAGATGTTGGTTACTTATAAAAGGTAAAGCTACATAATATTGTTATACATCCAACGATTGCATAACACCATCACAGCATACATAAATAAACGATCTATAATAAAAATGAAAATTGAATTCCACACCGGGAACATGCACGTGCTTGCCGATTTCGATTTCATTGCGAAGCTTCAATATCACAGCAAATATTATTTTTGCGACTGAAAAGTCTTTTTCATCACGACATCAATTAACATGATCCCTCAAATGTAATATTGTTTCAGTGTTGTTCCGACTCTCACACACACACATTTTTACTTTACACGCACTTACAATTACGTTTTTTGTATATTCAAACGAAATTTTCATCAGTATAAGAACTACTGAAATTTTCGAGATGGTAGATAAGATTTTATTAAAAGACAGGCTTAAAAACAGCTTTTTTCAAGGCATGAGTAGCTTCAACTTGCAAATGATATCAAACGATTCTCAATTTCTAGACAATTAAAAATAGTAAACTTTTCAAAATAGTAGTTAGGTAGGCAATTCAAAGCTTGATTAGAAATAGCAGACACAAGACTCAGTGCCATTACATACTGAGGATGGAGTGCGATTTTTATGCCCATTACTCATATATTTTCTGCTGTTTAGACAATGGCCGCAACGAAGAGGAATGCCGGTTTGACCTCAGCTGTGCATCGGGCTACGTTGAATGACGAAGAACTGGTGAGTTGAAACCCTATATTCACTCACTAAAATTTATATCTGCCTGCATACCATTACTGATTTAAGAAGGGCTTACAGAAAATGCACGTATACAAGAAGACTTTGCAAGCGCTCATCTACCCAATATCATCAACCACGCCTCACAACTTCGTTCTATGGACGGCGACTTCGCCCACTTATTGTTACGAGTGTGAAGGGCTACTTTGGGGCATCGCAAGGCAAGGTGTAAGGTGCACTGAATGTGGTGTCAAGTGTCACGAAAAGTGCAAGGATTTGCTCAATGCTGACTGCCTGCAGAGTAAGTAGAGCCCTGCGATAATCTATGGGTATATTTTATAGGATAGTCTATGGTTTGTAATCTAAGTGAAAGGGATTTGTTTCATTACCTTACAAGTGAAAAATCAATTTATTCTGCACAATATAGCTTTCAGGTATGAATCACCTTTTTTTTTTAAATGGAACGAATTCCTGCTATTTCAATGTTATAAACCCCTGATTCAGTGTAAGCAAGTATGAGAATATCCGCTTTTTATTGCTTTTATTAGAGCAATAAAAAAAAATAAAAAAAAATATTCTCCTACTTACCGATCACAAAATATATTATTTATGTGTGCAAAAAATTTCAATGTACAGTTTTTAATCACAAAGGCTACGATTACCAAAATCTTGTGATTAAAAAATCTAATCTAAATCTTAAAGAGCGTCACTTCAAAGATACCTTTGTGCACGTTCGAGAAGCGGGAAATGTTTAGGTTTTTAGAGTTGGCTGGGAAGCGCAGTTCCCTCCTTATTAAACTCAAGTGAGTCAAGAAGCACTTGACAGGTCACTCGTTGTAGACAAGATCTTTGGATACACAACGTCGCAGTAGAAAATCAATATTTAATGCACAGTCTCTAAAGAACATTGTACTTAAAGCGCTCAAAACGGAGCACGATTCAACGCAAGCTTGGATTGTTTCGTTATAAGTAATTTAATTATTTATTTATTTACGTAATGTTGAGGCATTCGTCTTCTATTAAGTTAGTCTGGATTGTGAGGTCTCTGAAGCCTTTAGTTTGACTGCTTTATTTAGTTTTAACGCGAATTCTTTGCTATACAAAAGCGGTAGTACAATTCGGGTTTTAAATTGTTGGTGTTCAGATTACGACCGACGACGATGCAAATAAATGATTCTGAGATGAAAATTGAAATTGGAGTATGAGCGAGACGTTGTTATATAAGTCGGAAGTGGGAGTTAGTCCACATAGAGAGAGTTTTAATGGTACTTAATGGAGAGCAAGTCTTGTCGTGAGTTATGACCTTTGTGCCCGCACTTTGATCAAGTCTACCTACACTAGATATATACGTATATAATGGAGACTCATAGATTTATCATTCTTAATGCGAGTTATCTATTTGTTTGAAATCAGTTTCGTAAATTATAGCTATTGTTTGTTATATCTCAGATTGTCTTCCAGCGTTTGAAGATTTAGGTGATGCTCAGATCTTGTCAATGTATCAAAGTTATGAAGTGGCGCTCTTTAATTTCTAAATGTTAATATAAGTCTATTAGATGTTTACTTAATTTGTTAGATTCCGCTCTCTAGGTGATGTCTGTGTTAAAGGTAATAAAATGGTATTCAAAATCGAGAATGTTGTTGTAGAAAAAATGACTGCCATTCTACATAGTTCGGTTGATATGCATGTGTAAAAAATGTTGCATGAATCGATCGCTATACATCAGTGATCAAAACATTCTTCACGTTCGAGAACACAGCTAGGACCATTCTCCAGAAATACACAACTAGTGACATCTACGGGATTCACGCAATCATAGGAATAATACATTTCTTTATATTTTTTATCGTTGTTGTAATTATGTTTCTGTGATGTTTATTTATCTCCCTTTTTCTTCATGTTTACTCTGACCTCATATAATGCAAATAGCATGATGTGTTTTCCCTTCCCAATTGATGATTTGACCATTGCTTTATCGGTGTGCATGGCTATCGGTGAGATACACACATAATGTTATATTCCAAATTTTATTATTCGCATAATATTCGGTTCTAGATTAACATTGCACGATCATGTAGGCGAGCAGTCGTTAGGCGAACCGCGTTTTTCGAACAAATTGTTAATTAACAAAATAGAGATCATCGACTGCACGCCATCTTCATTCATAGTCTACACTTTGAAATTATATTTGAATTTATAAAATTTTATCATTTATTTAATATGGCTCATTAATAATTTCAACTTTGATTTTAGTATTCTTAATTCTATATGATTTAAGATCATGGAATGGTTATATCTTATTTGCTGACGTAAGTATATTGATTATATTTCTTTATTTTATTGTTTAATCATTTATTTCTTTATCTAGATTGTGTTGTGTAATAATAACATCATTTTAATATTCAATGTTTTCGAAGTGTGGACGTGTAGCTCACGTAGATAGGGTTCCGGTCCTATTATCCGTTAGTTCCTTTCGGGTTGCCCCGCCCAGCGCCGAAACTTGTTAAAGCCCTATTAAACTAAATTACTTGTGTTATGTACTGTTATTTACCCTACTTTACATTTTACACTATCTTACACACCGTTTTTCTTACAAATCGGTTTAGAAGCTTTAAGAACACGAACGCCCAAACAAATCCGACAAATGCAACGTGTTGTTACGATGTGCCTGTTAGCAATGTGTGCACGCAATCCAGTGTCTGTCCACTTCTATATTATATGTGGTCCTTTAGTTTATTTATTTTACATATTTTGATTTATAGAGTTCCACTTTTCTGTATTAATTTTACTATCTTTATGTTTTCACTTCTATCCCTGAAGATGTTCAGCGCTTTAAATGATTAAAAGTATCGATTTGTATATATGTAACGAGTTTCGTTTAAAAATAATGGTAAATGGACGAACAAACAATACATCAACATACAAATACAGAGGGTGTTTTAGTGAGCGATGCAGTTCTAACGCCTTTTGGAGATACTTGGCAGCTTGTTGATACATTACCTCCCCACTTACCAATAATATACCTAATATTAATAAGCTGCCAATAATATCCCTAAAAAAGAAACAATTTAACAAAGCGTTGAACTGTATTGAGTTTTGTTTGCCAGGCGCCGTGCTCAGATCCGCTCCGGCCGGCGCCGCTCGAGGTCGATGACCTGATCAGATCTGACATACATTATCTTTGTTGAATTTGCCTATCGAAGTTGGAGTCTTGTCAGGTTGAGGCCAAGAGTGGTCGTAGCGGGTGTGGGCGCGGGGCGGGGGGCCGTCCCGGCGCATCCCGCAACTAACAAGAACTACTTTGGCACTGCCTGATCAGTGTGTTTCGCAGGGGCGGCCGAAAAGTCTTCCAAACATGGCGCCGAAGATAAAGCCAATTCCATCATCACAGCTATGAAAGAAAGAATGAAACAACGCGAACGAGACAAACCCGAGATTTTTGAACTGATCAGGTAATGATACTTCCAATTTTGATTTACCATAATGTTTAAAATTCCAAAATTTGTTCGGCGATTTGCTTTAAATGGGTCGGATTCAGGTATATGATTTTATATTTACCTCAACAATAATAAACCTAATCACCATTTTGCCTAGTATCACTTAGCTAACATAAAAGAATCACATAAACTTGCAATAGCTAAACTGCACGTAAATAACACCCCCTTTGAAATCCATTCTATATAACAGAAAATCGCTTGTAAAAGAGCTGTTTCTGACGATGTCATGAAAAGTAACAGTATAATCATATAAAATGCCGTTGAGTAAATTGAAAATATCGGAAAGCAATCGCTGACACGAGTGTGTATGTGACAGACGCGTGTTCAGCATCGAAGGGGAGCCTCACGCAGCGCACATGAGCACAGTGAAGCAATCAGTCCTCGATGGTACATCAAAATGGAGCGCGAAGATCGCCATCACAGGTTCGATTGACGTACAGTGTTTGCACTAAATGTTTTCCTCTAGGATCTAGGTACGAGACGAGGCGAAAACATCGAAAGGCATAAAAACACAATACAAACACAACACTAAATTGTATTCAATCTTTCGTTTCATGTGGCGGCCAGGCGGACTTTTAACGTCGACCCAGACACTCACATTGACAGTCTAGAACAGGCCAAGCAAGTCACTATAGAAGGAACATCAAAGTGGTCTTGCAAGATCGCCATTACAGGTTTGCGGTGGTCTTTTGCGGCTACGAACCGCACGCTCGCAATTTTGATACTATTAGACAGACTCTTCGCCTGAATTCTCTTTTCCCTTGTTTTTGATATCTGCTTCAAATTATGATTTTCGTAATATTATAATAAATAGCGTAAAAGCGTTGTAAAACAGTATAATAATTATGCTAAGTTGAAAAAAGTAAATGCTTAAGTAACTGTAAGTCGCAGCTTCAGCAGATATCAAAACATAAATCTATTGCATATCTATACTTCAAATACTTACCCGAAAAATCACGGTCGTTAATGCACCGCCTCTAATCACTTCCATCGATAAAAACGTAGCTTGATTTAATCATTAACACTAAGGAAATTCCACGAATCTATAACACTTCACTCAACTCTGAAGATAAAACAAATTCAATTATTCTTGTCACGCACACAAATTTTATACTCCCTGAACACTGAAACGACACGATTCAAACCACGTTCATTTATAATGATTGCAAAACCACAACTCGGCAGCACGTCTGCTAAATTGACACAAATTGCATGAGAGTCACAAATTAACAATAAATGTTACAATTATGAGTGGATTGTCAAAACTCGTTCACTGTAACATGAATGGTGATAGGGATTCACATCACGAACATTAATCTGTTTAATTTTCAGTGCGACGATGATATAAACCTATACTTCAGTAGTCGTTTGTAAGTGAATGAAATATTAGAAGGAATAATAGCATGCCGAATGAAGGACCCCAATTATCCCGAAATTTCTACCTCTCTACTGTTACTGCCAATAACTTTTCGATTCGTGAAAATTCCAATACCATTAGACTTGATTCCCGCGCATATCTTTATACTTCTTCTTTGAAACTTTCTTCTTGGTCGAAGTTTGCATTAGAAGTTGCGATAATGTAGGCGCTATGTTCAACTTGTTTTAGAAATCGAATTTGGGCATAGATAAAAAGTTTGGTAGTTTGAAGCTAGTGTCTTCTTCTTTGACCCCGACCCGATCTGATCACACGAAACCCTGTTTATAGATTTTCAAGAGATTCTAGCACAGAATGCCTAATTTGGTAAGTAAGGTAGAAGATAGCTTGGTAAGGTTATCTTTAGCGTAAGTTGAGGCTAGCTTTATATGCTAATAATGCTTCATGGCGAAGAATCTGAGCGTAATGTAAAATTAGTACATTGCGTAGTTTAAACATTTCATGAAAACATAATATTATGTAGTTATAAAACAACCATGAATATGAATGTATATTACTTCCGAAAGATTGACCAGAAATACGTTTGCTGGAATTTACTCAACTGTACCGGAGGGTTTTGGAATAGTCTTCTATATTATTCTTACTCTATGTAGAGGCAAACCCACTGAAGCGGTATATTTGAAATATTAGTTCTGTAAGCAATCTACTTTCTGGGAAAAAGTTCCTCTTTATGAGGTCCTGCTAAAATAGATATAATATGTAGTATATATGATTTTATTATTTCAAATATTTTATATGCATTGCCAGTATGAAATACTAAATTAGCCCTTCGCGGGCAGTTATTTGTGCTCAAGGCCTCATCGCGAAAGATAAGAGTGGAACTTCAGACCCCTACGTTACCGTCCAAGTAAGCAAAGTGAAGAAAAGAACAAGAACTATGCCTCAGGAATTGAACCCCGTGTGGAATGAGAAGTTTTACTTGTGAGTATAATTATATAATATATGCATCGAACATGAAAACCGCCGTCTTATAAACGATTTTTTTCATGTTTATCATTGCAATCAGCAACACTCTGTAATTTTCTTTTCAGTGAATGCCACAATTCATCCGATCGTATCAAAGTGAGAGTATGGGATGAAGACAACGATTTGAAATCAAAACTGCGCCAGAAATTGACGAGAGAATCCGACGATTTCTTGGGTCAGACAATCATCGAGGTAAGATTTTTTACTAAAATTCTTTTATAAAATGAACAAGTTTCTTTCCAAAAAACAATTAAACAAACAAAAACGTAAATAAAGTAATCTAGAAACATTAATTCATCATAGTTTGTCATATTCTTGACAAGTGAACTATGATGATAACCTCTCGTCGTGTCTAGTCTCAAAGGTAATAAATATTTATTAGGTGGAATAATTTGTTGTTATTTTATCCCTAGTGGTGATATTTGGGTTTGCTTATAATATTTCTTTGATATTTTATGTATGGAAAAGTCATATCGTCATCGTTGTGTAACGAACAGGGCAAAATATGAAGATCAAAATATATACTGGATTCATTTTTGTGTCCGAATGTAAGCATGTTGTAAAACAAACAATAAAATATATTATTATGTTTATAGGTACGAACCCTGTCTGGCGAGATGGACGTCTGGTACAACCTGGAAAAAAGAACAGACAAGTCAGCAGTATCCGGAGCCATCAGACTGCACATCAACGTCGAGATCAAAGGCGAGGAGAAGGTGGCACCTTATCATGTCCAGGTCAGTGATAAAATTTGTAAGATTTTTTTTTTTCAGAATAATTTCTCCGGTTCGTTCCAAATTCGTGGGAACGTTTTAGATTCAATTAAACGAAAAACTTTGGTATCAAAAACAAACTTTACCGTCTTATAAATAAAATACTTCACAGTTTTACGGCTTCCAACGTTTTCAATGTCTACTGAAATACAAACAGTTAATTCATATTGCTAGTAGTAAGGTAGGGGTTTCGAAAGGGCAACGACCGGGGTTGCAATGTAGTTTATAGCAGGTTTCACCTTTCCTTGCGTTTTATAAACAATGTTTTCCAATTCGCAAGTCAACAGGTTGCTCGGGGCATTGGCACCATGCCCCTTGGCCTACAGCCAGCGGTGCCGGTAATTACTTGTTATTTAACGCAACTACTGAACTTGACAAATATAATTGGATATTGTTTCCTAATGATTTGTTGGCCTTCTCTGACAACCAATGTTGGAACAAGCATTTGATTTAAGAGAACAAATCGCAGGTTCCGTTTTTATGTTTAAGCGCGAAAACGTTTTGTTAATTTAAGAGTAGCACTGGCTGCGAAAGCTCCAATAAATCATTTTTATTTGCCAAGCACTTGGTGCTTTAAAGGGAAAAATGTACTTTTATTGCCAATTAAATTCGTACACGAAAATGAGTTTTCTCAAACATGCTTGGAAATGATACTATGATAAATCCATATTGGTCGTATTTAGCGGCCAAATAAATTACTATTAAAACTCATATCTGCCGTGTTATTTAAAAATGGAACGAGCTTTTTACTTCTTCACGTGGCAACCGAGGAGGTAAATTATCAAATATTTTATTTTAATTTCGATTTGGCTTGCAAATAGAGCTGTTTAAAGTAAAAAACAAACAGATTAATATGTTGGTGCGTGAAAAATTATTGTTGTTCGTCATTGGTTCTGGAATTTATAATTAATTTACTCTGTTTGAATTTCCGCCTCGGCCCACATTTTCACGATCGTCCATCAATGCGCCAGTTACAGGCCACGACAGTAATTTATTGTTATTATAATAAAGCATATTTTTTGTTTTTTTTTTATAATTTTATACTTACGCTATATCTCACAATTCTAGAAAATAATCATTTTCATTTTTTGTCACTTCTTCAGATAAAATTATTGAGTTACACGTGTTACATGTAATGATTCTTTCATCAAACGACGGAAATAATTCTTCAAAAATATATTTACCATCCATACAAAAGTTGTCTAACAGGCTTCCGAAACTAATCGCAAATTCGGGATATCCAATCAATTTTGGGGTTATAATTAAAATCTACAGAAGGCGCAAAAGTTTCCCAAAAATTTTCGGTCGATTTCGTTCGTTCGAATTACATCGGTCGCTTATTACAAGCCTGACTTCAGTTCTGTTGAGCATACAATCAAATCTAGTTGTAGGTAGCGGCTAAAGCCCAGACGCGGGAGCTGAATGGACCAACTTTTCGGAATAAATGTGAAAAGTTTGTGTAACCGCTAAGCGAAACTGCTAGCTAATGCAAAAGTATAATTTCTTGGTCACATTCAGTCCCGGCGGGGTGTTGGGGACCGTGGCCAGTTTTGTGATGCAAATAATTTAAGCTGGCTATTCTATGTCGGTTGGGCGACCTCTCCGTTGGGAATTTTAATGTTTATTTCCCAGCAAAGTTTGGGCACGCGCACATTAAGGCTGATGGAATTAAAATTTCTTTAGACCAAGTGAAATTGAATGCTGTTAAATTATTTTTTTTACGCGCTTTAAGCTTTTAGTACAATAATGAAAAAGTGCTTGAAGTTTTTAAGTTATAGAAAAGATGATACGCATAATTCTGTTGTTAATGAAACTTTAAAATAACAAGATTATTGTATTTTGATTGATGGTGCTACAAGATTGATTAGTTAGAACTTATCTTAAATATGTTTGGTTGTATTTATATAATTAACAATAATAAGTTATAAGTAGGTATATTACAGTGTAGGTAACAGTACACTTTTTTATATCAAGAACCAAGACTGTTCTTAAAATAATGATAAAGTATTTTTTATAGTAGTTTTTCGTTTTGTATTAATTACGTATATGAACATGAATTTTACTACTTACACAGAACACTACCATCTTTATTCGTACAAAAAATTATAAGTCACATAAACTTACTTGAAGTTGTCTCAAGTCAGCCTTTATTTAGGAAAAACTCAATTGAAAACTACAAGACGTGGCAATGTTGTTAAATTGACGTAAACAATTTGTGAACCTTTCAACTACCTGTCGCAAATAATAAGGCGAAATGTCAAGGCCTTAAATTCTCGGCTACATCACAAAAGCTAGAGAATTTCAAGGAAAATAATTGGACAACTATAAATCTATGAGCGGGCCATGAATTGCTTGACGATAATAAATGGTATCGTTCGATAGATAACAATACAATGAGTAGAAAAAACAATAATATGAAGGTAAAACGATATATGATGGTCGTCGCGTTGAAGATAATGTTATAGCAATTTTGAATACACTTCATCATTCTCCGAAGGATAGATAGGGGTTTAAAGATAAACATTTATGCCGTCACAAAACACATAATGCTGTCAATCTCGATCTGATTGATCAGCAGCTGTCTGTTCCCCAACAAATAAGACACTAAATAATGCTGTCTGACATAATAATCAGAAACCTTAGGGCCTTAGACATCACATATCAATTCTGTCATGTTTAGAGAAATAATTAGAAAACTATATGACATTTCAGAACACAAACATACGTTTCATTTCGACAGTCCTATTTTGATTTATATCTTTAATAACACTAGAACGTATTTACTCGTTTAGTTAAATTTTGATGATTTTCCGGTAAGAAATCTATTATCAGCAAAATAGAAGTTCGTTTCCAGATAACATTATTTCTATTAAACCTACAAAGACCTCGATTTTATCGGTAATAGGTATGTTCTTAGTTGATGTCAACTCTTGAGCTTACTTTGGATTTAATTCCAATTTGAAGTACACTTCAAAATCAATTTTAAGACAAAATTTATTTAAAGATACTTTTTTTAGGTTTAGTGAAATGTGTTAGCGGGGTAGGTTTACATAGTTTAATAAGACTAAAGTTAGCATGAAATTAGCTGTTTTAGTCTTCATTAAGTTTTTAGAACTAATACTACGCTACATTATGTCATAGTATCAATAATTACGTCTTTTTTGACCTTTCGATGAATTAATAACTTCAACGAGAAAGCGATTGGTTGTCAAGACATAATGTAATTTAAACTTAATTAATTTACTTAGACGTATGTGTACAAGTTTGGTAATACAATATTACATAACGTCGTCACCAATGAAAATGGTTCTAGCTTGCATGAAATCATTATTAGACTATTAATCAAATCATTGCAAGTTGATTAAAAATTATGAAAGTTTTTGGTACGTTGTTTACCTTAGAGCTCGGGCAGTAACAACATTATGATATAACAGGTTAAAAGAAACTAAGAGCACGATCCATAAAGAATTGCTAAAATCTGGGTCAGAATAAAAGCAGGAACAGGAAAATACAATAAAGATGAATTTACAGCGACTACAATTCAGTTACAAAATACACAGTTTCAGAGAAACTTTCATACAATTACATTAATGTAAAACATCACGACAAATTGTATGCATTCAGAAATTTTACTATGTCCACGTAGGTACAGTATAGTAGCAAACTTTATGGTAAATATGCAGGAAGTTAGACGTTAGCGCTGTATGTCTGTCCTCTAAATCTGGAACAGACCAGGTGATATGCAAGTAAAATTTGCTACAGATGTCAGAAACGCGCAACAACAAATAAAATTTATAAAATAGGGGAAATGTATTAATGTTCATCGTTTTAACGTAACTTAATTGGATCATTATGTTGTAAAATACTGGTATTCGGCTGCATTTGGTTAGATTGGAACCCGACCCCAACATAATTTGGGGAAAAATCAAGTTAGATTGATTAATACGCAAATCACAAATGCCAGCAGACAGACAGGCTGTCAGTTGTATGAAATGGAAAAATGACGTGGTGTGTGAATTTGATAAAGAATTAATTTCCCTAACTTAAGCCTGCCTATAACAATAACATCGCGCGCTCGTAAATTGCAAGGACGTGGAGTAGGAGGAGTGGTGTACCACTCAGTAATTCAAAGATTTCTATGTCCGTTCATCTCTCAACTTTTCAACTAAATGTTTGTAAAATACACTTTCAAAAGTCGTAAGACAAAGTTCTGGGTTATGTTTGAATCTTAATATTGAATTTCCGACGGATTTTGCCAGTTATCTCGCTTTAATTTTGCGTAAATTTTATACAGAAATGGTTAAGGTTATGTTGACCTAAAGGGCTATCGACATCATTAATTCTGTAACTTTGATTAACAGATTAAAACTGTACTTACTTTTGATTAAGAAGTGGTGAGTTTTGAGTGAACCTCATATATTGTAATTACTCTCTTTTTTATTTATTGCTCAACACTTAACATTATATGTCTACATAATTTTAAATATATATATATATATATATATATACATATACATCTAACACTAAAATATGTTTTGAATGATAAAATATAAATCTTAATCGACGGAGAAAGAGAAGAAGGCCAAAGATAAGATGGATGTAATATGTGAGGAATGATTTGTGAAAGAAAAGAGAGTGAATAATATATAACGTATATAGAATTCCACATAAGTTCCTTTTTGCTCTACCATTTCGAAATGTCAGTGCTGCATTAGAAAACACAAATCGCCGACGTCGCCCAAAAAGTGGTTAAGCTTTTGTGAGTCATGGGCCAAATCTACCACCATATGGGTCCCAGAAAACGTCTGTCGACATAGAGGCAGACCCATGAGAAGATGGCGAGACGACCTTGACGCCTACGGACAGGATGGTCCACGCTGGCTCAAAACAGAGAGGAGTGGACAGGAGAAAGGAACACCTTTGCCCTGCAGTGGGACAACACAGGCTAAAAATAATAATAAAATAATTGCACAGTCTATTGTTTCACAGTACGAAACAGCACCACCTTTTTTAGACTTTGAATCCTTAGTCATATGAAAATCTCCATCAGCCAGTCCACATCATGGGTTTATAAATACAATTTTTAATACTCGTTTTGACTCTCAATCTGAGTAAAATCCAATGTTATTAAAAGTTGCGTCGTCGACCGCCTAGTCCCTCTTATCTTTTCATATTTTACGGACTTCTGCTTTCAGATTTTTAATGGAAAAATAACACTGTTTGGTAGCGGTTTACGGCTTAGGGGTTTGTTATAAACCCTCATTTACACTATCCAAGTTTTTTGCCTCTAACATACAATCTAATTGAAGCAAAATTTTACTTGCATCGTCTGAACACTGTTTAGACGGTGCGACTGTTATTGTTGCTTCAAATTATGGTATGCCACAGGCAATTAAATCAGACCGTGTAAATCAGGCTTATCCGGTGCACCTCTAAAAAGAGCCATTCGCTTTATACTGGATTCGATAGGTTGTAATTAAATTCATGGGCATCTTAAGGGGTAATTGTACTCATCATTTTAACAACTTTCACTGGGATTGGTCCCATAGTGCTCTTTTCGCGATTTAAGGAACAATCCTCAAAAATAAGAAACAGGAAACAACCCTACTTTCTAAAGAGGTATGCAAACATAAATGTAGGGAACAGCTGTTTTTTTTTCTCGCGATTTCAGGGTTGTTCCCATAGTGCTGAAAGTTGTTCATAATGAGTCCTATATACATCCTATATTACAAGCTAACCTTTTTGAATTAACGTGACTTTCAAGTTTTTAATCAACACAAACCAACTAGAAATAAGGTCAATGGCCTTTCAAGAGACGTATTTACCGAACAGGCTGCATAATATACTGTTTTAAAAAAATATATAAATAGATAAAAAACCTTCCCGTATATGTTTTAGCATATTGAAAGACCCTTTTTAGGTTATCGGACAGACGGGAGGCTCACGTTGCGAGGTTTAGCGCAAAATCCCGTGTCTCTGGCGGGATGTTTTTAAATATAGGTATTCTCTTGTTTATACTTAAGCTATTATTGTACAGGATTATACAGAATTTGAAGAGCAGTGGTGGCCCAGTGGTAACGGCCACGACTTACGAGTTGTAGGTCGTAGGTTCGAACCCTGAGAGGTGCTTTACTTTGTGTAAATTATTTCATCGCCACTGCTCTCAAAACGGTGAAGGAAAACATCGTGAGGAAACCGGCATGTCCTAGAACTAAAAATTCGAAGACATGTGACATCTACCAACCCGCACTGGGCCCGCGTGGTGGATAACGGCCCACTCCCTCTCACAGAGAGGAGGCCTGTGTCCCAGCAGTGGGAACATTATAGGCTGATTATGTTATGTTATACAGAATTTAAATAGGAATGTGTTATTTATTGTAAAACTATAAAAATTAAATATTTTAAATTCGGATTAAAACTACTACGATTACGTAACTGGTTTTTTTTTTTTCCAAGGACAAATGATATTATTTTCTGAAGAAAATATTAAACAACACGTTACTTCAAGTAATTACATTATGCTAAATAGTTATCACTTTAACAGTTTGGTAACCTAAAGACAACTTTAAAACAAGTTCTAGGAATAGCTCCTCGTTTGAGTTTATTCTAAATTATTCTCATCTCCGAGCTAGTAAAACGAAGCACTGTTTGTGAGGAGCTCGTGGCTAAGTAATAACAGCCGCTCGGGTCGATACATCAGGTTAAACTACGCTTGCCGGGGTTGGTCCGTGGATGGGTGACCATTTTCACATATCGAGACTCCTCCGTGCCTCGGAAAGCACGTTAAGCCGTTGGTCCCGGCTGTCATTTGTGGATCTTTGACAGTCGTTACGAGTCGTCAGAAGCACGAAAGTCTGACAACCAGTCTAACCAAGGGGTATCGTATTACCCAGTTACTGGGTTGTGGAGGTCAGATAGGCAGTCGCTCCATGTAAAATACTGGTACTCAGCTGCATCCGGTTAGACTGGAAGCCGACCCCAACATAGTTGGGAAAAGGCTAGGCAGATGATGTTTGTGATGAAAATAAAGTAGTTTGAAGTTCTACACAGCTGTAGCCTGTATTCCCCGCAGGGGTACTCAGAATTGCTATACGTACAGGGACCCATCACATAGCCGTCAACGACGCATTCTGTACATCAAATTAAAGTATCACTGCACAAAAATAATTGCTCGGAAACGACTTTTATTTTTGGTGACAAAACATTGTGTTTAAGGATGCTTGCAACGGTTCAGGTCTCGGTATGTAAAGATGGACACCCATCCACGGACCAACCACGGCAAGCGTAGCTTAATCTGATGGATCAACCCGTGCGGTTGTTATTACTTAGTCACGAGCACCTCCGGGTACTAAAGTACAAATAATAACACAAAATGAGTTACCAGGAACTTTGTAATTCCCTCACGTATTCTGTAAAGGAGTTAGCTTTGATGAGCAAAATTTCTAAAACTGCGAGTGTTGTCTAGTTTCGTAACCTTACACTACACCTTGTTTTAAAACTGACGCTTTTGATAACCGGTGTGTTGCTGCGAGGCTGTGTCTACAGGGAAATAGATAGGGGAGGTTATACTGTACGTAGAGTAATATCTACATATTAATTATGGTAATTAACTGTGTGCTTGGGTTATCACAGGCAGATTATGTTTGGTCGTGCTTAAAGGATGTATGTTTGGTTTAAGGTGAGGTGTAGCTTGGATGCAAAACTCTGTTTAAATAAATAAAAATATGTTTCTTGTATCATTCATAATTACTTAAAGATGTACGTATACAGGGTGGCAGGGACGTCAACGCAAAACCCGTTACAATGGATTCAGTACAATATTCTGAACATCCTGCGTAAAAAATTAGGCCGGTTATTAAAAAAAAAATGCTGTTCCATACATTTTGACCGCGTAGGTAGTTAATGCACTTTTCTATGAAAAAGCTGACTTTTTTTAATAACCTCCGAAAAATGTCTCCGCTAGAATCATGTTCTGAATTCATGGTAACAGTTTGCGAGTCGATAAGCCATCCTGTATAATAAATCCTTAATAATTATTACTATTAAAAAAAAAACATATCTTACAATGAATTGATCATGAAATTCTGTAAAAGATCTGTATTAAAGGAAGAGAGGACTTTTTATAGATATACCTGCATTTATAGACATACTTACTAAGTATTTATACTTGTATTATGTACTTAAAATTAGTAAGCAAGTTGACTAAGTAATAATGCTTAGTGCAACGTGGCGACAGCAGTCGAGAGCAAACGCGTTAATTAGGAGCTACAGCGTAGTTTCAAATGTATTTAATATGTTAACAAGTAGTGTATACTAATGTTTAAGCATTGCAATTAGTTCCTACTTAGTTGAAAGGAAACGTTAGCGTAATTCAAGCCTTACTAACAAACCCCACTTATTTACTTATCTTGTAAATGCGAAATTACAAAATGTACTACAGAGAAAACAGTTGTTACGGGTCGTCAGAAGCCCGAAACCAGTGTTACCAAGGGGTATCGTATTACCCAGTTACTGGGTTGTGGAGGTCAGATATGCAGTCGCAACCAGTCTTACCAAGGGGCATCGTATTACCCAGTTACTGGTCCCAGTTGCTCCATGTAAAATACTGGTATTCAGCTGCATCCGGTTAGACTAGAAGCCGACCCCAACATAGTTGGGAAAAGGTTAGGCAGATGGATGGACTACATAGAAAACAGTTTTGGTCTTGGTTTTGTGCACTTAAACTGCCGAAAAAAACCTTAATTATACAAACCTTAATTATTATTAATTATACTTGTAACCGATATCAGATTTCATTACACACTCGTGGGCTATCTTTATCCTAACTTCCTAACGAATATTATAAATGCGAAAGTATGTTTGTTTGTTACGCTTTCACGCTGAACGGATTTGGATGAAATTTGGCACATGGGTAGACCATGACCTGGAGAAGGATATAGGCATGGGATCATGGGATCGAGACTTACGCGGGTGAAACCACATGGCGCAGCCAGTACTATAATAAATTAAAGTATTATTGTATTTATCTGCATCACCAATTGTTTTTAGGGTTCCGTACCACACTCAAACTCTCGGAACCCTATTAATAAGGCTCCGCTGTCCTTCGGTCCGTCTGTCACAGGGCGGTATCTTTGAATCATAACAAACAAAAAAGTAAAATAAAATAATAAATTAAAACGGGGTCCTTAAAAGGTCTGTGTTTTTTTCAACGTTTTTATGCTCGATCTTAATAATTGTACGGTCGTACTTGTTTTGCGACTCGCACTTCGTCACTTTTTTAACATCTTAAAGAGATGTAAGCAATAGCTAGGCTAACTTATGACTCTCAACCCTCATTGACTGTTCTGAGAACAGTCAATGAGGTCACTAAGTTAGAAAACAAGCTAAAGAGATTACACAGTCTGTCTAACAGTAGCATCTACACTAGTATACTTCTTACAACTCGATCATCCAACTAGGTTGCAAAAGCCAACTATATCAGTTTGTTAAAGAACTGGCTGATTCATGAATGAATACCACATTATCTTCATAGATTAAATTAATAATAGATTTATAGAACCTTCGAAAATTATTTAAAAACGACAACAGATCATATCAATTTTCATGCCCGGAGTTTCACGCCCGTTCTTCTCCATAGGAATGGGCAACTAGCGTCATATTTCTGACTGACCGACTCCTTGACAATTTAAAAGTGCCTGTAAATGGTTGAATTAAATGCGAGTAAATCAGTAATGAAATGTTGAATGAGAAATAATGTGAAATGAGTGATGTAATATTGAGTAATGCGATGTGAGTTTGAGTTTGAATCGCACCGTTTTATGGCACTTATCGCACTCACTAATTCATACTCGCTTACAGCAGTATTATTCACATTAATTTTAATACAATTACCAGCTTGTTTTAATTTATAAATGAAAAGTCTTTATTGAATTGCAATATCAGGTTTCAGCAAGACACTTCAAGATAAGCATATATGCCCATATTGAATGGGTAAAGATGCCTGATTAAATGTGTAGGAGTCATTCACGTAGGTTGGTCAAGAACATTTTATTGAAAGATGAACTTTGCAAGTCTTCTCCTATTTCTCTATTTATTATTTCTGTCTACAGTTAAGAAAAGGGTTGCAGAAAACCATTCAATCCATTTGGTTTCGGAAAGTTCTGAGCTTCGCTAAGCTGAAAGTTTTCTAGCGCCTGCCAACGTGACAATGTGCTCGGGAAAACTCTATTTCGCATTCGACTGCTATCTCCAATAAGCCGGATTTTAATATAGGATAGTGCAGTTACTATTTCTTAAAATACCTACTGGTATTTTACACTGTGCTAAAAACATAGAAATATTTCTACAGGTACCTACTTAATATTTCTTATTACATTTATAATGTCTTCTCCGCCATACTATTACAAAAGTTTACGCGTTTATCTAAGTTTATTCTAACTATTTACAAGATTAAAAGTCAAAACGAGTCGAGAGCGAGTTATCCACGAGGTATTTCTTATATAGTTGAAATATCCAATATCTTAAAAAATATTAGATTAATCGTTCATTAGTGCGATTAATTTTAGTTTAATCAACATAAGTTAAACAGTACTTGAGTCGACCAATATGCGTTATGAACTCAAGTGAATTAATCGTAGATAACTTGAAAATAGAATAAACTTAGGTATTATAATAAGTAACCATTAAAAAAACTACTAATTCTGAAGTCTTAATTTTTTTTTTCCTTATTTTGTACGCTTTTATAAGTTTTAACGTGGCGATATCCCCGTAGACGTCCATGAAATGTGTGGATAATACTTGCACATTAATTTAACGTTGATAAAAACGTCTTCATATTTTTCCATACATTTTACTTTCCTGTGTTATCGTTATGCTGTGACGGTGACGTCCACGATGATAATCACCACGTTATACATTATAAAAGTGCACATTAGGTTAACAAATACCCTAATAATTAATTTAAAAATTACCATCTTCGCACGTTAAAAATAAAGACCATTCCAACGGAAAGAGTTAATTAAAATTGTCTTTAATAAGCCGTAGTTAATTTGGTCCTAGGTGGCTTAATGGGAGTTGGCAGAGAACTCTAATGGCCTTTATATGGTTATTTGAGCATGTGTAATGGTGCGAATAATCATCGCGTTTTGCTTGAAGAACCGTTTTTAACACTTCACCTATTTTTCGTGTTCACTGTATGAAAAAAAGGTGTGTTTGGTATGGCATAAAATCTTTACGACTTATTTGATTTTGTTTGTCTACGCATAAAACATTTAAGTCACATAAACTGGCAATAACGATGTAAGTAGCACTTTTAGTGTAACTCTTCTGGGTTTTTGTGCAATTTTAAAATAGTGAACATAAATTCTTGATGCTCTATTTTATTCCAATCCTGAAAAGGCACGAATGTAACCAGTCGACATCATTATGCGTAACAGTCAACCGCAATTTCTGAAAATGGGTCACGAAACTCAAACTATAATGATTAACCAAAAGAGAGTCATGATCTTGGTAGTAAGCAGAAATCCGGCTTTATCAGAGAAGAAAATGCTGCTGAATTTGCCCTTAACGTATTCCACGTATCTGCAAAAATATGTTTTTTTTACTTATACTATATTATCAAATCCTTGTTTCTACCTTCTAACAAATATTTTCTATATGGGTGTAAATTTTAAGTTCATTTCACAGTGACTATACTCCATTTATTGTTAGTCAAATAACGGCAAAATAACGACAGTTGTTGCGTAATATTTTTGAAATTACTACACTTTAGAGTTATTTATTTAATGTAAATCGTTTAAAGAAAGCATTGCATTGTATTTATGATGAAATAACAGAGTTTATTGTACCTACGTTTATATCTACATAACGAAAAGGTGATAACCGTTATATTTCTAATGTTACAATAAATGGAGTATAGTACTATTGAAGAAATCATAAAAAGTGTTGAAATTCTAGCGCAAACTGAATTTTATGTGGGTATTAAAGTAATTTTTCCAAAAACATAATCATTTGTTCACATGGTTGGAAAATAAATAGCGAACGCAGTATACATTTTTTTACTGAGATACTTTACAAGCTTGTTAATGTCCCATTTCTTGGCAAAGTATTTCTCGTTAAGCTATCGGTACCTCGGAAGGTAATTTAGTCTTCAGACTTAGATAAAGTATCTCACTTCTTAGTATAAAATGTGCCAGAAAGGATAAAGATTCCTTCTTTGATCAACCTTTTCACTGCCGGTTGTAAAAAAGGTAGTTACTGATCTTTATGGTCTTTTTATTTAGGTATCCTGTAATGAGGGAGGTAATTAAACCAGATACATTTGTAAACATAGAAAGTATTTTTTCTTTTCTGTATATTTGAGTTCATTTTTTTTTTTTTTTTTTTTTTTTCTACATTTGTACCTGTATTTTTTATGGTGTACATAACAAAGAGTATTCTATTCTATTAATTGTTGTAGTATTTTTGTATAACTTATCATTAAATGACCCATGGAGAGCGGTGGTGGCCCAGTGGTAACGGCCGCGACTTACGAGTTGTAGGTCGTAGGTTCGAACCCTGACAGGCGCTTTACTTTGTGTAACTTATTTCATCACCACTGCTCTCAAAACGGTGAAGGAAAACATCGTGAGGAAACCGGCATGTCCTAGTACCAAAAAATCGAAGACATGTGACATCTACCAACCCGCACTGGGCCCGCGTGGTGGATTTCGGCCCATTCCCTCTCATAGAGAGGAGGCCTGTGTCCCAGCAGTGGGAACATTATAGGCTGATTATGTAAATGACCCATCAATAGAATGTATTTTTTTCAATGGGAGCCTAGATTTATACAAACGACTATTAGCTCGTATCATAAAGGTATAAGAGAAATAAAATAAAACATGATACACCATAAACCTTGAGGCTGACCTCAAGGTTTATGGTGTATCATGTTTTATTTTAGTCTGAACTAGTCTATATAATTGTTAGTGGTTTTGTTTTAAAATGAGGTTAGTTCTTCATAAGTTTCGGAGCTGCCAGAGCTTTCTTGAATAGTCCACAAGAACTAACATATATGCAGAATCCTTTATTGCTTACTAGTAATCACTTATAGGTTTTCTTATTTTGTTATTTTTTGTTATAAGTGTGTTGTTTTCCTACGGTCTTCCAATAAGACATGAACGACAAGAATCTGATAATTATGATTATAAAAACAATCCTACTTCAGTAGATTCGTATCATATTCTTCGTTGCATAGTTATTTTACGTTCTTTAGTCCCTAGCACTCTCATACCGACTCATAATTTATTCAACAACAACCAAGATCAAACGTCCTTTGGTCAATTACTGCGGTGAACAAGATTACCGACCTACGTTCAAAGTTAGCACTGACCGTGTCTGAATGGCTTAACGTGATAGCCACATCCAGCAGCTAACCGCGGAGATTGCTTTACCGCACCGATTTAACTACATCTGTTACACCTGTAGGTATAACTATGTTAAGATTGCAACCTGTATAACTATGTTAGACGGCAAAGGGTTGTGGCTAACTGGCCGGCTGTAGAAGATCAATCGGTTTTACGAAGTTAACGTCGGGCCTTCGAGCCGGATTAAGGATTTTTTTTCTCTAAAAGAGGGATTCAATATTCGTAAATGATTTTATTTACTCAGTTAAAGACCATAATTACAATATAAAAGCTATCACTAAAATATATATAGTATGCACAAGTATATAAAAAAATAAAAAAGGTGAAGAGCTCATTGGGCATCAAAAAATTCTCGACCAATTTTTTTTTTTTTTTTGAGTCTGGTAATTCATCCAATGACTTCTCCCGCTCTGGGTGGAGTGAAAGGGTGTGTCAGCCTTTTACTGACTAAAACCCACCCGTGTTCCTTCAGTTGCCTGTTGCCAAGGTCCCGGTATCCCTTTCGGACTTTCCCGCAAGACTGCGACCTCTGAGTTTGTTTCGGCCTTTTTTCTCAGAATACTCAGATAGGAAGCGCCGATCTCATTTAGCTTATTTTTAGTAAGACGTGTAAAATTGATTTCGATATCCTATTTACAGAATAAACAATTTCATTTCCATTTCCCATATTCGTAAGTTTTTATTTAACTCATATTAACAAAACAAAAAGTTAAACATGTCAAGCAGACTTCAAAGGAATAAGTAACTTAGCTATCTGGTGTTTGATAAAAAATCATCTCTATTTGAAGTCTTTTTCAAAAGTAAAAGTGGCAGCATCCTTCGTTTGATTACAACCAACTGCAATCACCTATTTTACGGCAAGACTTTTACCGTTCACTCCGGAAGTCAACTTACAGTACTCTATACCTTCATACACGACGATACCAACACCACTTCCCGCCGTCACAGGCGCCCTAACTACTATTATCCCATTAAAAACTACGAACGACGCACATACGACGTTTCACCTCAAACCGTACCTTCAAGCATTATAACCACTTACGGCACTTAGAGACGTAATTGCCGCACAAAGCGGGCAATGTCGCACGCCACCAACTTTTAATTGCATTACTCTACGCTACCTACTGGGTAGTGATACCTACATACTTTTTAAGGTTCCGCACGCGTGAGTAAAAAGCCGTATCGGAACTTGCGTACAATGGAAACTTTGTAATAGGTTTTGTTTGGGCATCCCTAGTTTTTGATAGGTGTTTTCCGAAGACGTGTAGTTTGTGGATGATATTGTTATGGTATTTAGATCCAAATATGCCTACTGTGTTTTGAAATATATTCTTTATTTCATTTTTCATACATATAAATTATATTTTTAAATATTAGAATAAAAAAATATATAAAACATTTAAAAATATAAAAAATAGTAGCCCACCGGTATCGGGAACAAGGTCCAAGCTACCGGCGGTAAGGGCCCCAGAGAGAGGAACCTCCTAACAATGCGAGCCGTGTCCAGGAGTACAGCTTTCTGAATCAAGCCCTTAATCCAGCTGCCCAACGAGAGCCTCCTTAGGTGCTGGTCGAGGCTCTTGGCAATTAAGCCATTGGCTGATACGACTATCGGCACAATGATCGCAGAGTCCACATCCCACATGCCGACAACCTCGTGAGCCAAGTCAAGATACTTGATTTGTTTATCTTTGAAATATATATTATTAACGTGCACTATAATTTAAGGAATTGCCCGTCAACGTAGGTTGACATAGTGGTAATGCTATTGATAATTAATGTGCTTTTAGATAGACATACGTATAGATAGATAAAACATGTATTTAGTGCCCACAAAAGCATAATTAATTTATAACAACCATAAGTCCAAAACAAACCATTGGGCGTGAACTAAGTTATTCACAACTTAGGCAAGTCCGGATTTTACTATTTTAAGCAGTGATCGGATGTTCAGATGCATATTTACCTAAAGTTTGTATGTTAACCAGTATGGAGAGCGCTTCAGTACGGGAGAAAGTCCCGGTTTCCGAGAATGACGAATTTGCTCCCAGATTTAAAAAAAAATGAGTCGATAGGGCTCGTATGCGGGGTGCAGAAGATTTCTGTAACGCATGCCATAGGGCCCGCCCGAGGAATCCGTTTTCATTATTAATTTTCATTGGGTGTTTGTGTCTGCACGCTTTTTACTGACCAATGAATTTCATTGGTCGATACGGCGGCTACTGGGATTCCCCGCAGACGGTGTAACGACCCCGTTATCAACTTATGACTTCCATTAATCATTAATTACCCCGCCCGTGTGGAGTCTCCGCATGCTGTATATCGATCGAGATATCGACTACTGAAAATTGAGCCATAATTTCTTCGTAACACAGTAACACCAGTGGTGCTTCACCGTGAAAATGGGGGTGAAGTGAGCTTGAAGTGAACTGTCATCCCACTGAAACTCTAGGGATTGACAGCTCACTTCTAACTCACTTCACCTAAGTTTGTCACGGTGAGTTTTTTTACAGAATAGCACGACAGTACCTTTCGTTCATCTTCCTTCGTAGTGGCACGAAGTTTACGGAATCACTCATGCCGTAGTAAAAATATTGTAGCTGAAGTGACTTCACAGTGAGCTGTGGACGTATAGTTGACCTCCTTTAGTAAGATCTAAGGATGAATGCCACTTGGACGTCATAAAACAACAATGTCTATGTGACAGTTCGATCATTTCAACCTTAGTAAAGTTTCAATTTAAGGCTCTTACATACAGGCGTGATTCGCCTCGCGTCGCGAATTTTAATAAAACAATTTCTGAGAAAACTTCACGGCGAACAATGCGTCGCGCGGCGAATCGCGCATGTATGTAAGAGCCTTTAATTGGTAGAGAAATTACTAAACCAACTATACATTTAAGTAAGACTATACATTTGCTCCTCTAGGAGACTTTTTTAATTCACCCTGGAAATATCACGTGAAAATTGAAAATATCGGGAAAGCCAATCCAAATATATCTTTCGGAATTAATACAATGATGAATTAAAATCATAAATATTCAATAAAAGATACGACAACGAACGTTGCAATCACGGAATTTCAATCAAACTTGCAAATTCGTTTAAAATATCAAAAGATTAAACATGTATTTCGTTTCAGAGAAACTGTTACATAATATAGTATTCCTCTGTACCCTTTATAGTCCTTCAGATAGTATTTTGGCCACGGCGCGGCGGCCAATCTCAACGGAGACTAGCCTCGGCGTGGGAGATATTATTATAGTGCACAAGTGTGTGCGCAGACACAAGTGCACTCTCTCTTCCCTCACTCTCATAGTCCGATGGGACAGCAATCCGCCACGACAGGAGAGAGATCAGGCGCAGGACCATTGGCTTAACGTGCTTTCCGAGCCACGGGGGTATCACACCGCCAACTTCCAATCTCCGGGCTGTTACCTACTAAGAAATTCCTAATGGAAAAACCCAATAACACCCGACCCGAGAATCGAACCCGCGCTCAGTAGTCGCGCTTGCGACCACGAGACCAACGGGGCAGCCAGTACCTTATATACAGGGTGACTGGATCTGGACCCGCCATAGCAAATTCGCATAATTAATTATAGAGGACCTCCTCTATATGCGAATTTACTATGGCGGGTCCTGATCCAGTCATCCTGTATACACTTAAACATCCATTCATGCCATTTGTTAAAGAAAACAAACAAGTACCTAAATCAGTCCAATTAAATAACACAAGGAAATTATTGGAGCAGCCATGAATAACGTCGATCGTTAATTACGGGCACTACTACCATCCTGAACAATCCCTTTACTCTACAGTAAGGCCTATAAAAGAAGGAACATTTACATTTACATTTACTGAATTTGCTCCTTATAACATTTTCATTGGGATGTATTTAGTGAGAAGTTTTTTTTTTGTATATTTGTTACCCTATTACTTATGAATCGATTTTGATGATTCTTTTTTTGTGTGGTAGGTCATACTTTCAAGGTGGTCCCATATAAATTTTATTTACTTTGCTAGCTTAGTTTTTAGCTTCTATATTGCGTATTTTTCCCACTTAAGGCGAAGTGGGACTGACGGGAGCCGAGGGGGGTTGTATGTCCCCGCCCGCGCGCAACTAAGTTCACAAATATTCAATTTTATTTGTGTTTATATAGAAAAATAAGGCCATAGTCCCTTAAAGTATTTAACAGTGAACACGTAGACAAAATTTTATTACAATTGCTTTGACAACAATCGAATGGAATAGATTTTTCTCTTTAAAAAGCAGATTTTAAGGAAACTATGCGGTTTTTTTGTATCGAGGCAAGTTTTGTCAATCGTGTTTCGGGCCTCATACTTCACTAAAGACACTCTTCAATTTTCGTAATCATAAAAAAAATACGCAAATACGTTGTTTTTGTGAGAGAAAAATTGATTTTGCGTGAAGTCGAAACGCATCAAAACATCTGCTTTGGAACCACTTCACCTTAATATATGTCGACGACGTTCTATGTGACTGCGTCACTGTTGCATAGCATGTAGTGGTATTCGAATTTGTGTGGTGTAGGTGCCACAACTAAAAAAATAAATACAGTTTACAAAAAAAGAATTCCGGGGCCGATCCCAATCTAACCTATCTATTTTCTTCTGCAAATAAATACCACACCTTTTATTACTAATATTTTAGTATCGCAAAGAAGATCCGAGCCTACACAGTGATAAGATATATAATACGGCCAAATGCTAGGCTAGCCAGACACTTAGCCACATCTGGTAGGGCTAAAAGGGTTCTAGAAACCAATATATTTCGGTAAAAGATAAGCAGATGAGACAAAAGGTATATTTTTCTCCCTCTAACATAAGGTCTTAAGTGCTTGATATCTTGCTGGCTCCGTTACTTAGAATTAATGGTGTACCCCGCGTTTTCCTTATACTTAACATCTATGGGTATTTTTACGTGCGGAACTACCCCATTGAAAAGATGATGGTTCTTTAGCTACTGCTTGTACGTGTATGTATGCCCTTACGTTTGCGTCAGCCTTTTTTGAGAGCGGTTGGAAGGAGGGTTGAAAAATATGGTGATTTAATCTTCTTTAAGTTTTTCTTTCTTCTTTTAATATTTTTTTCAACTTATTGGCACGGTTAAGTTTTATGTTTTCTATCAACTCAGTATATCGCAGTCCACTGCTGGACATAGGCCTCTCCCAAGCTGCGCCAGAACACCCTGTCCTCCGCCTTCCGCATCCAGTCTGCCCCAGCCACTTTCTTAATGTCGTCTGTCCATCTAACTAGGGGGTCCCTCACACGCTACGCTTGCCGATATGCGGTTTCCACTCTAGGACTCATCTGCTCCACCGGACTGGATCGGATGTTTTCTATGAATTTATAATGTTATATTATCAATCTTTACCTTGAAAACGATATATAGCCAACCATTTTAGTGTGATCTTTTTTCTGAAGAATCTCTCTCTTTCTCTGAAAGCTCTTCTTGTACAAGTTTAGAATCAATTACCACTTCGTTTTTTTTCTGGAGTTCCTTCCGCCTAAAGTAACCGGCTTTTTTTTCTCCTACATTTTTATTCTCTAAAAACCAACGATTTCTTTTTACCGTCCATCCTTTACCAAATTGATTTTAAACGACCATGCTATAAAAAAGAAAAATTCGGGAAAAAAAAATCTAAATAAAAAAAATCACAACTCTAAATTTTACTCACGTAGGGTGTCATGCAAGACAAATATAGGTAGTAATTGCCAGCGCTTCCTAACATAATTTTTGTATAAAGGACCAGCCCTAATGCCCTTTACGTAGTCTTTTGCTGACCGAACAAAAAACGAGGAAAAAGGAAGGGCGCCATCGCCATATTTGAGAGGAGTTTTATGATGGTACTAAAGCTGGGAAGATACTGTGGGAGTGTATAAAGCATTGATAAAATCGGGATAATGTTGGGTAGTATTTAGAAATACCGGGACTGACTCGGCAACATCGCGTGCAAGGCATTTCACGATTATCGACGCTCCATTAGCCATGCTACGCCGAGGAAATAAAAGTATGGTGGATTTACTGTGTGGTGGCTTTAATTTTTAGATATGCTATAATACTTAAAATGATGACTAAGATTTAAATGACAATCGAAACGGCATTGTTGGTGTTGAGTGGCTACTTATGATTCGTTAACACAGCACAAAAGAAACACTCAAAACGAACTCAACCCGATTTTAGTTCATTGTCACTTACGTTCGTATTCTTGATCCTTGCCATTTTTAACCCTGCCACCAACCTGAGGGGCAATTCCAGTATTTTTAAGAACATTCGCATCTCATTCGCAATCTGTCAAAAATACAATTAATTTACCAATATTTTTGACAAGTTTGACAGCTTGCGACTTGAATGTGAACGTTTTGTAACTACGAGAATTGGCCTTTTGATTCAATGAATAAAACATTTTTTTTTCCAAAATTCCTTAAAAAAATTCAAAATTGGAATTTCCGGAAGCAACCCAAAGTCAACATGTGTCCTTATTATTCATTCTTAAGACAAAGGTGTGTTTCCGTTCTGGATGCTATAGCCAGCCCAAGGCAAATTGTTGTTGCTACAGGACTTAAAAGATTAATGTGCCATAATTTCCTAAACGATAAATTGCCCGAAAACATGACTCTTCCGCGTATTTACGGGCCTTGACAATGTCATCTAGGGAATTAATAATATTTTGTTTTGGGCATGTCTTTACCTGCCAACACCTGGGGACCAATTTTACGACGATCTTAAGGGATTGGCTTCCAGTTTTTGGAAGCTTCTTCAATTATTTAACCTGTCGTTAAACATGACAACTTATACCGTTGTTTGTCAACACTTATCAGAATAACAGACACTTTCAGATCAGGCTTACAAAAGTCTAGGGAAAACGACTAGGTACTTATTATATGGTACCTATTCTCAGAGCAATAATTTTCGTGTTCGTCACATAACAAGTGTTAATTCGTTTTGAGTATCAAGAGTGTTTAATGCGTTCACATGGTAGTAGAACGGTTAAGGTCTGGCGAGCAAGACTCTGAAGTCTTGTTATCCGTTTTTTTTTTAACTGTTTTAAAGTCCTTCATTTGAGTAAATACGATAATGGTGATACAAAGTCCATACACCTAACATCACGCCTTCAAATAATTAGTCAAAGGTGTATCGTAAAGGTGTATAGTACACCCATATTTCACGAGTTATGTTTTAGTCGCATATAATAGGGGGCAAGCTCATTGCCATCAACCGGCCAAAAATCCAGACTGATAGAGAGCTGATATTGAGAAATTCCGAATGAAAAACTCAATAACACTTTGGCTGACTTGGGCAAAGTCTATATTCCTACAAATAATAATATTTATAAAAAAAGTCGGTCTTTTTCATATTTGTATCAAAATAAGCTTTTATAAGGCTGAGGCGTCTGGCAAATATGAATGGTTAAATAAATTGTATTGGTGCAAAATTCTTCCGGATGTTAAAACTGATCGGCAAACAGTCGGTCCGGCGGAATAAGGATATTCATCCGAGCAAACCGACAAATAACCAACGGTATGGCATAGCGTAGTGAGAATGACGCGTAATCCTATTTCCACACATCACAATCGGTTGGCAAAATCACGTTTTATATAATAACATACATATTATATAAGTTTCACATGCATATTCTCTTGAATTTTGTATTCGTATCTTGTTACCGAATAAAAATCTGAGTACGAGGCGAGATATAAGAAAAACGTGTTAGATCGGTAAACCATGATACAATAACTTTGTTTTTTTTGCTAAAGAAATCAAAACGTATACTGAGAAAGTTACGTTTTTTGTTTATATGTATATGACACCCGCCCCAGTTTCGCACAGTTTTAAGAACTTGACAAAATATTGAGATTCTTTGTTTTATGTAAGTTAAATATTAATGTATTAAACACATAAACCTTCCAAAATGAATGTTCTAAATGCTGCTGAAAACCGCTTCAAAATCCGTTTCGTAGTATATAAGAACAACGCGGTCACACAGACCGAAACGAAAAGCGACGTTAATTTATAGTAATAATAATAATGTTATAAATTAAAGTCGCTTGTCGTGTGTAAAGATTATTTGTTTTATACCTTTAGTTTGTATATCAGGTTCGCCATTTTATATAATATCTCCCGTAGCAACAAAATATTTCCATGCGGGTTTTCCTAGGGGTATATGGGTTGACACACTTTGTCCAACCGTATAATTATGTAAACCACTGTGCATCACACGGACGGTTAATTGCATGTAGAGAACAAGTAATTAAAGTATAATTAGGTACAAACCAGATAGAAATTAAACAATGGCTTTAATTAAAACTAAGTGACCCCCATCCGTTTAATGGATCTATTTCAAATTGAGTTTTCAGGAAACAAAATAACTCATAACCATCACGCCTTGTATCCCCGAAGGGTTGCAGTTGCAGCGCTAAAATAATAACAATTCGTCTAAACCGTACCTAATTTACCACAGTGCTAGATTTGGTGCGGAAGTGTATTTATTCTCGGCAAAAAGGTCTTAAGCGCCATGTAAATCACGGCACTTACGCGTTTTCTTCGACAAACTGCGGCGCGATCGCCGCAGTTGAACGAGACAAAGTAGGTGTTTACGGTGTGTTCTCTAGTACGTTAGTACTTACATCTCGATGCATGTTAGCAAGTTTTGCTTGCAACCACTAGACCTGCGAGACTTTTAAAATCACGACATTTTATCTAATTTTTATACCAGTTAAATACCTACTGTAATTTAGCAAAGAAGAATAAA
Source organism: Lithophane socia (assembly GCA_947522985.1). Taxonomy (NCBI): domain Eukaryota; kingdom Metazoa; phylum Arthropoda; class Insecta; order Lepidoptera; family Noctuidae; genus Lithophane; species Lithophane socia. Next base: position 10,443,191 of record OX383267.1, read on the forward strand.
TTACACATTAAGGCTAAACTGGGAACATATAATATAACTTAACATAGTACCATACGAGTAAGCCCCTTATAACGACCCTAATCCTGAATTTATATGTGAATTTGGGTTATTTCGGTTTCAAATAGGACCTTAGTACATCGCGGTAATTCAATTTAGATTCACTGCTGCTTATTGCCGGTTTTAGGAAATAGGAAACAATTTATTACGTTACGTTTATATATTTTGCAAAAAAAACGGGCACCTTAACAGTCATTGGCTTTTGTATGGATAATATTAATATTTTTACTATGTCATTAGCATAAATGACTAGTAATTTGTTATAATCAATAAGAATATAGTTTTTTGGCTACACCCCTCTTCCAGCAGTGCTACAATTTTACTAGCTCTTATTGCTTTTTCTGCCATTACAATCGACACAAAGATATCACTTTTAAGTCACAATAAGGCTGGATTATGCGACAAACATAAATTATTCTACTAAAAATAACGAGAAGTTAGTTTTAGTTGCCAGGATAACCATCTAACCGCAAACCTGCAAAATGTTAGTAAAAGTCACAAACGGAAAACGGAATTATTATTGTGTGTAAACAAAAGTTTGGAATTAACTTTTTTTCATACCCAGACTCTTTCTTAAGTGCCAGTTACATAGTTTGGCTATTAAAACCTCTTTACAACTAAATGATTACCAATAATGTACAAAAATCAAAACCGCCCGTTTTTTTTACAAATATACATGTATATAATCTGTACGAAAGAGCAGTCATGGCGGCCCAGTGGTAACGGCCCCGACTTACGAGTTGTAGGTCATGGGTTCGAACCCAGCCAGGCGCTTTACTTTGTGTAAATAATTTCATCACCACTGCTGTCAAAACGGTGAAGGAAGACATCGTGAGGAAACCGGCATGTCCTAGAACCATAAATTCAAAGATATGTGACATCTACCAACTCGCACTGGACCCGCGTGGAGGATTACAGCCCATTCATACATTATACGTATACCTATACGTTTATATCCACTCATTCATTCATTTATACGTCCAGGCGCGACACGTGTCGCGCTAACTAATTAATTAATTGAATAATTTGTAAATTTTATTTTAGTTGTGGTTTTAATGTTAATTTAATTTAATTTTGAATGCATTTTATTTTAATTTAATTGTAACTTTTTAATTTTATTGTAATTTTGTTTTTAATTTGATTTTAATTTAATGTATTTGTAAATATAATATGCCCATTCTATGAGTCTTGCTACTCGAATTAAATGATTTGAATTTGAATTTGAATTCCTTCTCGAAGAGAGGAGGCCTGCGTCCCAGCAGTGGGAACAATACAGGCTGATTATGCTATATAACTGTACTAGCTTTTCCAGCGGCTTCGCCCGCGTGCAGTTCGGTAATGGTTCCATGGGAACATACCTACTATCGGGATATCTTGTGCTCTAATCTAGGTCATGATTTACCTGTGCACCAAATTGCATCGAAATCCGTTCAGCCGTTAAGGCGTGAAAAGGAAGACAGAGAGACAGAGATAATATAATGATTTTTGCGACTTTACGATGTTCAAAGCCCTTTTAAACCTTATGATGGTACATGCACTTAGTAGTAAAAATTTATGTTCCAATCTTCGAGAGTACCTACATCAAAGCCGTGGGCTAGAGATTTATTTTATTACTAATAGCACTGAAGGATTTAAAAGAAAAAAAACACTTATTTTTACATGCATTTTGTCTTGGCAAAGATAAAAAAGTCCTTTCATTTATATATATAGTAAGTACATATATAGTAAGAGTAGGTAAACTCGCGACCGAAGTCCGTTTTGACGTTTCTTTTTCGTACATGTAATATATAACGAGAGCCTTGAGAATCAGTTTTAATCAATGTAGATAAGTCGTTGATTACAAACTCTCTAAGTATCAATCGTTATGTCTCGAGAATTAGTTTATAAGAAACCATTTTTTTTTCATCGCTACACAAAGCATTTTTATAACTGTCAAAAGGAACTTCTTAGGTTGTACTGAGTTTAAGCACTTTTGTTTACTTAGGTCTCCAATAATGTTGCCAATATTTTGACAAGCAGATTGTGTCAATCCTTAGCCTTTTCTATGGATAGTACAATGAGGATACATTGAGGCCTAACAAGAGCCTTAATTTTTGGCGCACTGCATTTTCAACCTACATCTTAGCGCCGAGAGTTAAAAATGCAGTGCGTTTTTTCGAAACGCTGGGATGTACTCTGTTGAATTCTCAATGCTCGGCTCAACACCGAGAGTTGAAATCCGTGCGAACGTAGGCTAAACACCAATTTCAAGGATCGCATTTCCTTAGTTAAATAAAGTACTCACAAAATAATCCTACAATAACTTCTTCAAAAGGAATGAAATCATCCACAAACACGTAACATTTCAACAAATTAATATTTGAAAAGTATAAAACCAGGTCATCGTGTCAAAGTTCATGCGTAATTTCAACTCTTGGGAACTCAATTTTCAAGTGTCGGAGTTACGAGGGGAGGTTGATACGAAATTTATTCGAATATCAATGGTTTGCACGCTACATTTTAAGGGGGTAGTGCATAAATTATTAGTACCCCACCCTACCCTTGTTATTCTGTGTGATTAGTTATCAAATTCTGAACAGGTAAAGGGTTGGGGTAGGTAAATATGGCATGATGACGGTTTCATTCCTGTCGGGTGATTCCGTGTATTGTTCGGGTCTATAATAATACTTTTATACCTACTTGTCATTTCACATTAGAATAATAAAATAGGGCCTCGATCGATCATAATGATTGAAATCTAAACCTTTGTGCTTTGAACTTCTCATAGACAACTCTTTTTGATAAATTGTACATTATCAAGACTTCCTTATAAGAGTTTTTAGGGTTCCGTACTCGAAGCATGCCAAATGGGACCCTATTACTAATTCTCCGCTGTCCGTCCGTCCGTATGTCAGTGGCTCTCATGAACCGTATGATGCACTTTAGGAAGATAGTTGAAATCACATATTTTGCATTTCTATTGCCGCTTTATTAAAAATACAAATAATAAAAATAAAATTAAAGGGGTCCCCAATCTCAGTCAAATCAATCAACTCAACCTATCGCAGTCCACTGTTGGACTGGATAGGCCTCTCCCAGGCTGCGCCACAACACACTGTCCTCCGCCTTCCGCATCCAGTTTGTCCCAGCCAGCATTTTAAAGTCGTCGGTCCATCTATGTAGCTGGGGGGCGTCCCACACTACGCTTGCCGATACGCGGTCTCCTCTCTAGGACTCGACTGCTCCACCGGCCATCGGTCCTTCGACAAAAATAGCCAGCCCACTGCCACTTCAGGTTGCTTATTCTGCAGGCTTTGTCGGTAACTCCGGTCATACCGATTCTACAAAAATATAAACATATGATAAAAATAATAAAATCGAGCATTATACACTTAGTATATACTCGATTTTCCAAGACTTCCATCAAAATAGCACCACAGTATTTATTTCCCAAGTTTTTATGAAATATAAAAAGTAACATAACTATTAATCATATAATACTAAGCTACATTTCAAGGACACCAGTCACGGAAGATCGAGATTAGATTTTTTATTAAAACCTTAAAAGGAAAGACGGATTGATATAAAAATAATACTTTTAATCTTGTATTAAATTCTGAAACCTTTAGGGGAAAATATTTCATTTCGCTAAGGCGAGGTCAAGGGCAGATGAAGTTCCCCAAAATAAAATTTATACGCATTAATATCGTCGCGTGTCTGAAGAGAGATTGTATACTGAAAGAAGTTTTTTCCGCGACAGTATTGTTTCTCATTTTTCCTCGTTGGTCTAGTGACAACCGCTTCGAAAGCGTTTCGTATTTCTACAACGACTTTGACATAAGGTTTTCGATAGCTTATGTCAGACCTATACACACACACATCGTTAACGCTGATAGAATGTCACTTTGTCTAGGGCCTCAGATCGGGCAGTCCTCCATCAGGAATATCTAAGTAGCAGCTCAGAGTCTGGATTTGTGAACGGTTGATGGCAATAGGCTCGCACACTATTTACCGACTTCAAAAAAGGAGGAGGTACTACGTTCGGATGATTGTTTTTTTTTTTTTTTTTTATGTATGTTCACCGATTACTCCGCCGTTGGTGAACCGATTTAAAAAATTCTTTTTTAGTTCGAAAGGGTATACTCCCGAGATGGTCCCATATAAATTTTATTAAGTTTGCTTGCGTAGTTTTTGAGCTATCTTTAATATTACGTATTTTTCCCACAGTCTATGTAGACGATATAATTATTAGACTCCTTCACTGTTATTATTTCACTTTTCCTTCACTGTAATAGCAGGTAGTAACTTGTGTGGGGTAGGTACCACCACTAAAAAGTGAAACATAAAAACTTTTTACAAAAAAAAAACCGTGTGAAAAAAAAGTGTTTTTTTTGAAGTCGGTTTTTTTTTTTGTAAAAAGTTTTTATTTATGGGACTTTATCATAACTGGCGAAATGTGGGTGTATTTGTACACCTCTGCCTAACCCTCCGGGCAAAACAGGCGTGATTTTATGTTATTGTTTTATAAGTCTTACAATTTCCTTTAGCACGTCCAATTTCTAGATAGGTTAGGTACCTACTTAATCGTATGCCGCTTTTAGCGGCGGATGTGTCCGGAACTGTAACATAACGGACCAGATGTATGAACGTAAATGAGGCAAAATGCTATCCTGACATACTCCATGTCAGGATCGCAGCAGGTTCCATTCTGTAGTTTCTGCCTACCCCCATGGGAAGAAGGCGTGAGTTTATGTATGTATGTACGTTATTAACGGATTTACACTTGTACCAACAAATCTTGTAACAATAACAATAATTTCCTCCTTAATCTGTATCAATATTACCACAGACACGCATCATCTGCCTAGCCTTTTCCCAACTATGTTGGGGTCGGCTTCCAGTCTAACTGGATGCAGCTGGATACCAGTGCTTTACATGGAGAAACTGCATATCTGACCTCCACGACCCAGTTACTGGGTAACACGATACCCCTTGGTAAGACTGGTTGTCAGACTTTCGGGCTTCTGACGACCCGTAACGACTGTCAAATATCTACAAATGACAGCCGGAACCAACGGCTTTACGTGCTTTCCGAGGCACGGAGCAGTCTCGGTATGTAAAGATGGTCACCCATCCACGGACTAACCCCGGCAAGCGTAGCTTAACCTGACCGATCGATTCATACGGCTGTTATTACCCACAAGACACGCATGATATGTCTAATAGTCTATCCCTTCTATTCAATTTGATTCAATTATATCGCAGTTCCAAATCTAATACACCACGAGCAGACTCCAAACAGGACGATATAAAAACAACATTCTTACGTCATAGCACGTAATAGCTTAAATGAATTTTGCAAACTCGGCGGAACTTCGCGCACATAATCCAATTATAGTGTTCGCCAATATATATTTACTATCAACATCTTACAAGAATTCAAGCCTTCTTAGATGAAACTACTAAATAACATTTCAGTAGTAGTATCTAGCTAGTAGTAAAGTATCTTGTGAAAAGGCTCTTATCGGGAAATATTTCAATGTATATTTCAGCCATAAATATTTCACAGAGTCCATCCAACGTATTTTACGTTTTCCATTACTGTAACAGTCATGCTCATTATGAGGTATAAGTATGTATTAAAACTTTCCTCATACAATTCTTTTGGATACAATGATGAATTTTTTTGGAACGAATTTCTTCGCGGCTTATAAACTGGCAGAAATTGTAACGCTAAAAGTGATAATACTTGCGACTATCTTCCTCTAATTCAAAGAGAAAGAAAGAGATAAGAACGCCTGCAGAAACAACAAAAGAAAAGAGAAAAGTGATTACATTGTTGTTGGATAAAATTGTACACATCGGCTCGAGTACACTGCATGCCGCCGGAGCGAGAAAGCGTGAATTTGGTCAAAATGAAAATGAATAATGGCAGCTGCGAGAATTGTAATTTTTTTCGTCATTGGTATCGTTTCGATGATGCTATATTCGATAGAATTTTTCATCATGCCTGTCGTTTTCATAGTTTACGAGGGTGCAATCAAATTGTTTTGTTTTAAAGTTTAATATTTCACATGTAAGTGAATTTTACCATCGTTCTAATGAGAAAAAAACTCAATTTATATGCATCGCTACTGTAAGTATGTTTATGTAGGATTAACACTGACATGAAAACAGTAGTCTCATAGAGAAACTGATACTTTTGAACTTCCTGTCTGATACTAATGTTATTAGAAAGGCTAACCAGGCGTTACAGGGCAAAGGCGCCTTTGATCAGTCGTTTTCAATAACCCCGGGTACTCTCTTGGGTGTTACATTTCTAAGGTAGCTAGACAATGTAATAGAATTGATTTACAATCTCTAGAGATATATCGTCTATTGATACAGATTGGTATTCGTTTGAATGAAGAGTTGAGTTGAGTTGTTTGAGTTGAATGTTATTTTACAATGTTGAGTGATGATTTTTGGTATACATGCCTCAGTGGAATAGAGTAGAATATCTTCATTTTGCATAAAATAATATGGTCTTACATATAAATAGTTTCACAAGTAGTTATATTAGGTATATACATAAATATCCCTGGCTACTCTCTAGGGCAATACATTTATACCTCAGTAGCGAGACGATATAATAGAATTGATTTACAATCTCTCTCGAGAGAGAGATGGTCTATTGATACAGATTGCTCGTCATCTATACTATGATATAATATTATAAAGAGGTAAAATAAGTGAGTTTGTATGTAAGGAGTGATCTTCGGAACTACTGATCCGAATGCGAAAATTCTTTCACTGGGAAGCTACAGTATTACCGAATGTCTGTATGATGTAATTATTGTGAAGCTAGTTTGTAATAAGTTGAATGTTGAGTGTTATTTTTTGTTATAACTAGTTTTTAGAATTGCTTTGCGATCTTAAGAGTTAGATTGTCTCTTGAAACAGATTGGGAGTCGTTTGTAATAAGTTGAATGTTCTTTAAGTGAGTAGCATTGTTTGTTCTTAGTTTTAATAAGTATCCGACGTTTTCAGTACCTAATAAAAAAAATAAAAAAAATCTTTTATTAATTATCTATACGAATAACTAAATATTCACTACCACATTGTTGATTGTTTATTCGATACAGCTATTTTGGGTAATAAAATGCATTACGTCCACCTTAAATAATATGCCTAAATTATTACCGAAACTTTCTTCTGATAAACAATTTACAAAAAAAACTTCTTCCAGTATTTGTTACTATAACAAGCCGCCTCGAAAGAAAGTGTTTAGGTTCAGAAATCTAATTTCAGTGCACAAAAGCCAACCCATTAACGCACGAAATAAATCAATTGAATCTCGTTTTTCCAATCGAAACCTGGTTTTGAGGGCCTCTACAAGTTTCAATTGAGAACCTCAATATAAGAAAACAAATTGTAACACTTAATTATTATTTTGTGAGTAACCAGAATTTCCCAATCCATTTGCCTAGCCTTTTCCCAACTTTGTTGGGGTCGGCTTCTTCCAGTCTAACCGGAAGCAGCTAAATACCAGTGTTTTACATGGAGTGACTGCCTATCTGACCTGCACAACCCAGTTACTGGGTAACACGATACCCGTCTTTGGGCCTCTGATTACCTGTAACGATTGTCAAAGATCTACGAATTACCACCACCGGTACCAACAGCTTAACGTGCTTTCCGAGGCACGGAGGGGTCGCGATAGTTAATGTATTGTCACCCATCCACGAACCGGCCGCGCCAAGAGTAGCTTAATCTTCGATCGAACCGTGCGGCTGTCGTTGTCAGCCACGAACCGCTACCTACAATTTCCCGATTGCATCATAATTACGCTCACAACGCGACTAGAATACGTGACTGAACATGGCGCATATAACTTTCGCGCATGTTCTCTCACTCACACTTGTCTAATGTCACCATTTGGTTACTAAAAGAATTGTTAATGTGCAGCCCTCCGCGAATAGTTCGGAACTGCCAAGTTATATCGGCCTGTCGTCGTACTACTACTACTGAACTATTTCCAACTATTCCCGCCACAATCCGCTCGCTTCTGGCGGGAACGTCTCTTGTTCCAGCTCGGCCAATAAGGACGAGTCGAATGTTCTAGAACATTCTAGAAGCTTCCTTAAAAATACACGAAGCTCGTTTCTTTTTGAAATCAGTCGTCTGGTTTCCGTCAATTAACAAAACCTCGATCTTTGCCTCGAACCGTAGTGTTTTCATATTCATTTATGTAACTGGAAATTGACGTTCAAAAGTGCCTTTAATGTGCCTACTTGAAATAAATTATTTGACTTTGACTTTGACTTTGACTTTGAAATAAAACACTTACAGTACCTAGGTACAATATGTGTGTATGTAAAAGGCTTTAAATTAACATAATATGAAACTAAAAAGCGTGCTCTTTGCCATTAAGGACTGCGTTGATAAATTATGTTTTGTATATTTTTTAACTAAGGGTGACCCTGGTTGCGTGAAATCTGTATTTTATAACAAAACATCGTTTATGGGTTAAACGTTTAATACGCAAACACGCCTTTATTTTACAGAGATTTAATAATTAATTGCAAGTTCAAATAGGCGTGAGTTTTTGTATGAAACACCAAGTTCTCCCATTTGATATTTCATACAAAAATATCATCATATTCTCTTAAAAGACAATATCTATTGTGTAATGGTGTTAACATTGGTGGTCTTTAGTATCATTACTCTACACCTGCCGAATATCGTAACATACAATAGTTAAGCTATTCGCTCGAAGCTAGCTCGAGCTCGTGGCTAAGTAATAACAGCCGCACGGGTCGATCCATCAGGTTAAGCTACGCTTGCCGGGGTTGGTCCGTGGATGGGTGACCATCTTGACGTATCGAGACTCCTCCGTGCCTCGGAAAGCACGTTAAGCCGTTGGTCCGGGCTGTCATTCGTTGATCTTTGACAGTCGTTACGGGTCGTCAGAAGCCCGAAAGTCTGACAACCAGTCTTACCAAGGGGTATCGTATTACCCTGTTCCTGGGTTGTGGACGTCAGATAGGCAGTCGCTCCATGTAAAATACTGGTATTCAGCTGCATCCGGTTAGACTGGAAGCTGACCCCAACATAGTTGGGAAAAGGCTAGGCAGATGATGACGACAATAGTCAAGCTATTTCAATAAATATAATCTCTACATTGACTTCCAGTGAAAACAATTAAATCCGATTGTTAAATTAATGTTGCATAAATTGAACCCTTTCTCTGAAACAAATTGACCGTACATTCAATGCCTAATATCTGTACTAATTCATTGGGTTTGACTTTTCCTACAGATATACATCGTGATATACAGCGATCTATAGATATACAGCGTGTAAAAAAAAACCTGTCCGATCCGTGAGGGTCTTATCCTATAGAGTTCCTATAGAGAGAAGTATAGGAAATCTATAGGATCTCTTTTGCTAGATTGTGCTTGCAGTGGCCTACTTGAATCCGGAGTCGCTGGGCGTTGTGTTTTGAGGTAAATAATTTGACATCATTTTTAAATGTGAGGGATCAATAACTCAATTAAAAATAGTAAAAGCACGATGATTTATTCACCATATTTCTTGATAAGGACCCAAAATCATAATAAATATCAGTATCTGTAAACAGACTGAAAACGCTGCCATTTTATAACGAAATTCTTTTGTCCCTTTACGAACTTGGTGCATACTTTTGTTGCCACCATTCGGGACGTTTCAACACTTTATCCGCAAATCATATTATTATTTGTTTTTAAATTAAAATTAACTTTTATAATTAATTTTCCTTTCGGTCCATTGAAAACAAGTTTGGACTCCTGAGTCTTCGGTAAGGTCAGGTTCGCATACGTATAAATTACACCGACCTAGTACTTACCTCTAGGAAGGTAGGAGGGACACATTTAAACCAATTTATCTTTCCTTGATTTATTAAGGGTCCCTCTAATTAAATGGAGTCCAAAATATTGGTGAGACCTCCCTAAACGAATTATACCAGAACTTTCTACGAGTAAAATTTATGCTATTTGGGCTTATATTTTTATGTTGATAAGATTTATAATCGCGTGCATGTTTATGCTTGCAGTTCACGCTAATGAGGAAGTGTGTACGTGATAAATAACGGTTTTAAAAATAAATGTTTGGTTGTATAATTGGGTGGAAAAAGTAGGTCATCACACTAATTAAGCAAGCTTAGAAGGTAGCTTATGTATGCATAGGTAACAACTTCGTGATAATACCTAATAATTATGTTTTACAAAATGCTGCCAAGAAGTAAGTCCCGAAATACCTACAGGAAAACCTTTTAAGCTAGATAAACGAGGTGCGACAAATTACTGCTCAGAAAATACGCCAGTTAGGTAAATGTAGGTGTGAATTGAGCATTAAGAGTCTCAACGAGTAATGATACCTACTTGAGAACGGTTGGTGCTAAGACAGAACCAGCAACCTTGCTAGCTAGTTATTCGGCTTATTTTTTAGGGAACCCTAATGGAACCCTATTAAAAAGCATCCAATATCCGTCCGTCCGTCTGTCTGTCAGCGGGCTGTATCTCATGAGCCGTAGGTAATAAGTAGATATTTGCAATTTTTACAGATTGTGTATATATTTAACAACAAATAATAAAATGGGGGTCCCCATAATAATAGTTATTTGATACACAAGGCTGCAAAGTTGTTTTTTGGCGCGAGTACTTATATTGAAACCTGAGCAAACGAAGGATTCTAGAAATATAGAATCCTGACCGTTGCGAGGGTTTCAAAGGTACGAGACGCAGAATAACTTTGCTGCCGAGCGAAACACAAAACTTTTCAACTCACTACAGCGAGGAAAATGCAAGGTGTCTCCATGCATTGAACAAATATTGTACGCTTTTATGTTCTTTTCGCGCAATTTTTCCGGAAGAAAGCTCAATTCGGCATTAAGTACCGCTTGCACTAACTCAGCACTGCTAAACAAAGCCAAATGATGGAAAGTTAATTGAATATACAGAAGAAAATTATATAAAGTTTTTTGAAGTGAAAACTTCTTTAGGCGCGTTGAGCGATTTTTTTTCGTGCTGGCCAGTGTGATTATTCTAAAAATGAGGTTGGCGTACTGACATTAAATAAGTATTAATGCATTATCAGTGGACCCGGCGGTATAGAAAATTATTGAATAGAAGTCTTTCCACACTAGCAGATAAAATGCACGCAACTCAGATTTCGAATGGTATACAGAATCTTTCCGAGCTTGTGAGGTGAAAAAGTTTTTGTTATAATTACGGTAAAAAGAGTTTCTATTATTGACTTGTAACGGCCATTTATTTTACAACCAGAGGCCTTAGTGCGAGTCTCTTTTAACTATCTTCACTTTACGCATCGACATCGTTCGGCGCTCCGATTGGCCCTTCACCAGTGAAGGCCAGTGAAGGGAAGAATCGGAACGCCGAACGCGGTCGATGCGTAAAGTGAAGATAGTTAAAAGAAACTCGTACTAAGGCCTCTGAACCCAATAAAACCTAACTCTTTATCGCTTCGTATGTTTTAAGTTTATTTCACATCATTAAATAAAGCTTAATTGATAACGTTTACGATCTGACCGAGTGAATGGTAACACCCGCTTCCGATAATGCACCCGAATCCACTCTGTTGTCCCTTTTATTTTCCAATTAACATTAAATGGAGGCTCGAAACCACTTTAATATTAATCTGCTGCGATAAATGCATAATGAATTTCAATTAAACGTGAAGCAGATTGAGATTATAATTATGATTTAAAACATAATAATTATGTATATTTTACTCAAAGACGAACATAATGAGGCCATTATAGTGTACCTACTAATTTTACCTTTGTATTTTAAAGCAGTTTAAGCATTTTCAGGATACGTTTCTTTGTTGAAAATCACAAATAAAGTCTGATTTATATGGTTGGATTTGATTTCCTATGGCATACCATAAGTTGGAGCAACAATAAAAGCTGCACCCACTAAACATGGTGTTTAGACGATACAAGTCATTTGCTGGTTCAACTTTATTTTAGGCAAGACACGCACTTGCACTTTGTAAATAAGTAAGTGACAACCAAAAGACCGAACTCTTTTGTCGAGTTCGAAATTCGAATCGTATCAAGATTATCAGGAAAATCTTGATACGATTCGAATTTTGAAGTGATATTTACATGGTAATATTAGTTTGTGGGCTAAAATAAACGTTAACTTTGTATAACTATCAGCTTTAAACGAGCCTTTATTATCATATATAACATAAGCATTTCAAGCTTACCTTTAAGCAAAGTCTCTACAGAAAACACTGTGATAACAGTCGTTAGAATATACTTCGACAAAAACCCTTTTACTTATAAAATTAACACTTTAGCTAGCTTCTAATTATCTTAGAACTCATAACATTTAATCTTGTTTAGTGAAAAAAGAAAATAAACGCTAAAATCCAGACCAAAATCTCAGCGATCTCGAAACTCCCTGACTTTTTTCGTGACCTCTGATTTTGTTTCGCCATTTCTTCTCAGGGGTATTCAGAAAAGAAATGTCGACTCCACTTAGCTTATTGATTGTTTTTATAAATTGTAAAAGAGATTCCGATATCCTATTTACAGAATAATTAATTTCATTTAATTTCAAAGTTAACTGAAAAAATAATTTTCAAAGAACGCCAAACAGATAGGCTAGGGAACAGGAAAAACAGGATAGGGTAGGGTAGGGGAGGGACAGACAAAATTAGTTCTTACTCGTACAAATTGGAAATGAAGATATCTATAAAGTGGAACCAGGTGGAAGAGAGACCTCGTTTAAGAGTAGTTACGATGAAAAATATATATCTAACGACTTGCTGAATTCGCTCGCGTCTGAGAAACGACTATCCAAATCGATTGCCAGGGTTGCGGGTTAGTCCGAAAGGGATACCGGGACCTTGGCAACAGGCAACTGAAGGAACACGGGTGGGTTTTAGTCAGTAAAAGTCTGACACGCCCTTCCGCTCCACCCAGAGCGGCAGAAGTCATTGGATGATTTCCCACCCTCAAAAAAAAAAAAAAAATCGATACGTTGTGCCAAAGTGGAACTTGAAGACGCTTCTGGTAGAAACAGTGGGCTTGTCAACTTTGTAAAAGTGTATTGAGATATAGGTCCTTAGTTTATTGTTGTGTGGAACACTTATTTAGCAAACCAAGGATGCTCTTTCTTGAAAAATGGTCCGTCAACTGTTATTTCTGAAGTTACTTTTGTAAGTATCAATTTCTTACAAAACAACACATACTTCAAATTCGATTTTATTATAAATGTTAAGTATCACTCGTTTAGCTAATTATTAACGGTTTACGGTTTAAGATATTTATTTCGCTAAAAAATAATACAATTATTTACCCCTATGAGGAAAACAGTGACGGTTTCGCTTGGTAATAAACTAAAATTGAGTTATAAAAACGGTAAAAACTTACAATTTAATTTTTTTTCAGATAGTGCTTTAGTAGCCTTTTAAAAGTTGGAAGTGATTTCGATTCCTTAATTACTTTAGGTATAAAGTTATAGAGTGCAGCCTCCTCGTATATGACGTAAACGACAGTCTCTCTACCGTCCTCCTCGGTGCTCTTAAACTTATATGGTGTAAGTAAGTTTTTCAAAACGTTTTAATCAGACATCTTTCGGCTGGAAGTCAACTATAGCTAAGACAAAAACTCCCTATGCAAGATTGCAATTAGGTACTTTTCTTTCAAAAAGCATCATTGAAATGTCTTATCCGTACAAAGGATCACACATAGAGATGAGAAGGAATGATTAGCACCACCATTTTAAATTCGTTTGATACTACTGTGGCGGTATCTACATCGCCACATGCGAAATACGCATCAAAGACCTGACGTCACACAAAAATCCTGACGTCACATAAATCCTGCATCGCGCAATTAGAGTTTACCGTGCAGTGGACATAATAATATATACTAAAACCCAATATCAATCATTGGGCAGTTGCCCGCCAGACACAACACCCGTCTGGTCGGAGGATCTTCCCTTTTCTATGGTGGATGAGTGAACTTTACACCCTGTTCCTCATACCCCTAAACTACCATCTTTTTGTACCATCACCATATCAATCGGTTGATATTATTTCAACACACTGACATTATTTTTTCAGCCTTGAAACAATCATTACTCGTAGCCCAACCTTGTTTCATCAATAAATAAATTATAATATATTCTGAACGTATCAAAACAAATTGTCTACCCTAATGATGACAACAACTCACAACAAAGTTTTAGTAATAATAATGTTCAAGTTTTAATTGCGTTTACGTATGTACAAGAAGGTACCTATGTGTTACAAGACAATCACTATAGCGTCTCTTGAGAATATAAACCAATTATACTGTTAAAGCCTCATTCATAAGGCTTGTATTCCTTTGTGGGATGTGTAGAGAAACTTGATGAAGTTTTAATTATGAAACAAATCAAATTGGTAGGTATGTTTAACAATGGACCTATAGAGGTATGAAGAACAGGGTTTAAAGTTCACGTATCCCTTATAGAAAAAGGAGGATTCTCCTACCAGACGGGTTTTGTGTCTGGTGGGCAACTGCCCGCCGATTGATTTCGGGGCGCTGTTTATAGGTAATATTATGCTGATCGTGCTGTAAACTCTGCTTGCGCGATGCAGAGTTTTTCGTGACGTCAGTGTGATGCGTAGTTCGCGTGTGGCGCTGTAGATGGCCGCCACAAACCTATTATTTTTATATAATGCCTTTTCACAAATGTTTTCATATTCATATTATTATATAAACGGGTATTTATTAATTAAATTGTGACGATGATTAATTAGCCCCCAATGTGCCCACAAAATACACAAAAAGGCCAACACCATCATTCTTCTTTGTTAAAAATTCGTTCAAGAAAATTGCTATTACAATATTTTTAGGGGCGAACTTTTTAACGTTTCGAAGTTTTCCGATAAAATTAGATGTTTATAAAAGGAAAGTTTTAAAAGTGTATTTTTATAGTACTTTAACGCTAACAGTGTTTCGATGTATTTATTTAAAGTTCTGAAAGTCAATGGCCGAAGAGTCATTCGATTACTTTTTTTAATACTGTTTATGAATCTCGCAAGATTGTATGTTTACGAGTTTCTGCTTTTCATATCTAGTCTTAAACGAAAGCAATTGTTACAAACAATACTTAGGTAATAATTTCCTGGAAGTAGTAATAAAAGTTCATAATCAGCTTATAATGTTTCCACTGCTGGGACACGGGCCTCCTCTCAGTGGAGAGGACTGAATTCTACCACGCGGTAGAATTCCACTCCACTTCAGGCCCAGTGCGGGTTGGTAGATGTCTTTGATTTTTATTCTAATAAGTGCTGGTTTTCTCACGATGTTTTCCTTCACCGTTTTGAGAGCAGTGGTGATAAAATAATAAACACAAAGTAAATCGCCCGTGCATACCTAATATTTTGAAGATATTTATCATCTTACGTATTTTGATAGTAAGTAAATGTTTAATATACAAAGGCTTATCTTCTGTAACATCAAAATCGTAGATCAAGGACTAATCCTCTTCCCTCCTTATGGTAGAGCTTACACAATCATAAATATACCTATGTGTATATCGCTTTACCTAAACCAGGCTTAGCCAAAGGTTCCGTATTCCGCACCCCTTTGGGTTACAAAACATAGTCGCCTTCCTTTACGCAAAGATAATAATCTTCATCAAAGCCTTTACTGTAGTAAAATAAACACACGGACATACCAAACATACCACATACATGTTTTTATAGGGTCAAATTGAATTGGATTTGATTGATTTGAGTTAGCGAAACTCGACAGACGTGATGGGTTTTGATATCTAAACATAATAAAAAAAAACATTTTTTTGGGGTCACCGACCTCTTTTTTTGTTGTCGCTTGAAGTGGAGTATGAGTAGAGAAAATTCATGTAGCTGGATACTAATATTTTACATGGAGGGACTGCTTATCTGACCTCCACAACCCAGTTACTGGCTAACACGATACCATTGGCAATACTGGTTGTCAGAGTTAGAGGCTTCTGACTACCATAACGACTGTCAAAGATCTACGAATGACAGCCGAGACCAACGGCTTAACGCGCTTTCCGAGGCACAGAGGTGTCTCGGCAATATGTAAAGATTTGATGATTGTAAAGATGGTCGCCCATCCACGGACCGACTGCGGCAAGAAGAACACATACATAAACTTAGGCCTTCTACCCATGGGGGTAGGCACAAATTACAGAAGGCCAGCTGCTATGATTCTTACAATCTTCTTTTGCTTCGTTTACGTTCACACATCGGGTCTTACAGGCACGCCGAAGAGTATGACCTCAGTAAATGTATTTATCCATTTCCCAGTACCCCAGAATCCGTTAAAATAAACAATAATTCCCTCAGTAACAACTTCTAAACGATAACACACTCCGATCTCCCCTACTTGTTATACACAGTAAACATGACCACTAAACTTTGATTATCCCCAAACAACCTGTATACAAATTGGATTAAATAGCAACATTTACATATTCGGGCAAATGGTTTCGGAAACCGAGAGCTAACGATAATAGAGATATCTGGGAAAAAATGGTGTATACTTACAAAAACATTTTTCCGTGAAAATAAATTACTTTTGGAATTTTTGCTCGGGGCTCAGAAGTCTGGGTTAGTAACTGATATTAAAGACAATTTATATGGAATGATGTTATAGAGTGAGTGAATTTTGAAGACTTTTTTATATGGAACTTGGGTAAAAATATGGGTAACCATTTTGACTCAAAATGGTTACCCATATTTTTGCCACGCCCTGCTACATGATAATGTATGTGATAACTAGATATTATTTTAATTGTTTTGACTTTCCTCTACCAGCGATAGGCTGAGTTAGTAGGTATAAATTATGATTCCCTGAAATTCTAACCTATTAAAGTAAAAAAACAGTATTTTCTAGAATGGTTTTAAAAAGCGGAAATAAAAGCTAAAGCTTAAAGGCATTTTGTTGAATACAATGCAAATGTTGAGAATTTACTTCAAATGTAGATAGATTTTGTATGGTTCAGCCGTGTGTGAAAACCAGCGAAAACCGGTGACCTAAAGTTTATTCTGAGTCGTGGTAATTGTAAACTTGTGTTTGGCCTCCCATAAAGAGTTTCGATTTGCTATAGATTAGCAATATTTATTCTATAATTACAAAAGCCTGTTTTTCCTTGTCATTTAAATTGTTTATTCTTTTGTGTGTAACAATTTAAATATCGATTTAAGTATGTTCGAAAACAATACTGAATACAAATATCTAATTCAATATCACAACACATCTTTCTGCTTTAGAATTTAGTTTATTATGTTTTTAAATACCTATATCACGCCTATAATCCCCGAAGGGTTAGGCAGAGGTATATATCTACCTTAAGTATTTCGTCACATTTGCTCAGTTATGTTTAAGTTCCATGTAATAAAGTGGTGCGACTATTGCCTATTTTTGTTAAAAAAAATACCAAGTAGATACACAAAACATAAAGTCAAAACAAAAATAAAATACGTACACACTACATTACTACAACCGAAACCTTCCCACGATTAGGGTAACAGGCCCAAATGTCGGTCTGATAACGTATCGTCGCAAATTCGCCCACAAAATTCCCAGTTTTGAACATCCAAACATTCAACATCCGCTCGGTAATGGAATTCGTGCTGTACCTATCTTTATTTTACACGATTCTGGGATAGAGGGTAGAAGCGAATTTCAGTTTCATGTTTTTCGATTTTAAGCGACCAACGAGAGAATTTCTTGGTCTTAGGACCTTTTTAGAAGGTAGAAATGTTGTCTTAAATTGGAAAAAAACATATTTTGTTTGTAAAAAAATGTTTATTTTTAATTTTTTGTAACATTTTTATTTTAACGTAATGATTTAGTGAATGACATTATGAATAGCACAAAGCAAAGGTCAAAGTATTTGTACCCAAAAATACAACCTTATTGATCGCGTTGTATCAAAGATAGCGTCCTCCAATTATTGTTATTTATAGCGGTCAATAGACGCTGTAAGGTTGAATAAAATCGTTACACACTGTATACATTTTTTTGTAAATGGATCCCAGTACCATAATTAGGTCAAGAAACCATCTAAGAAAATATGTCATCCTGTATCACTAAAAGCTCTAAGCGACAATACACGAAACGATCCATATTCTGATGGACAAACATTAAAAGAAAGAAAGAAAAATAGGTTTATTTGTCACACATGCAAAAATATAGTCAGCAAAATTAAACAAAGTACATTACTCGAACGCACACAATATTCACTCATATCAATCTGCCTAGCCTTTTCCCAACTATGTTGGGGTCGGCTTCCAGTCTAACCGGATGCAGCTGAAATAAAATATTCAATCATACGATTGATATTTATAGCGGTCACTTGACGATGTTAGCGTTGAATATAATGTACACACAGTCAGACAAACTTATCGTACATCCTATACGCATTACACATTATATAATATTTTCCATATAAAACTGCTCTTGTAACAACCCCAATTCAAGAAAACATGTCATCTGTCCCACTAAAAGCTCTAAGCGACAATACACGAATCGTGCCAACCCGCATCCATATTCTGATGGAATAAACATTACTCGAACGCACACAATATTCACTCATATATTTCTCACTGTCAGACGAGGTCGGACAGGAGTGGAAATTCAATTTATTTTTGGTTTGCACTGCGATTTCCCATGCGGATTTGATTTTGTTTTAGAAGTACCTACCAAATCGAATTGAAAATAAACGCATGGGCAACTTTTTTTGTGTGAACAGAAGTTTTTTAATTTGTAACTTTGTTGTCCTTTGTGGTTAGGATTATGATGTAACGTACAGACGAATCTGAAATAGGTATTAAACTTTTGTATCCACAAAAATGTCAGTATTTGCTTTGGGACAGATATTTAATCGAAAATTGGTTAGAAATTGTAAATCCTTGTGCTCAATTTATACACTTCGACGATAAATAACATTCTTATGTGTGATAGAGTGCAACTGATATTAAAAATTCTTACGGAAATCTTGAATTTACGTAAGATATTTTATTGAAGGTCGAACGTTTTCTATAAAGTTTATCGCTGTGCTTTGCACCTATTTGTAAGTTGATCGGTTGGATCTGAAAATATATAGGCATCCTTGAATTATTATGTAACTTTATTATATATTGAGCTTTTAATATTCTAGTTTATGTTTAATGAAAACTCTTCGGCGGAATATTTGCAATATTTCCATGTACCGGGTATGATAAGCTAATATTTACATTTAAATAAGCTAACAGTCTAAAAGAAATATTTAAAAATCTAATAAGTTCAGAAAGAAGATTAATAAACCACATATAATATGATAAGTTTATAATTGAGAATGCCTCAGGCATTAAGTCCGCCTTTGTACCTTTTTTAGTGCGAAAAGTTTAAATAAATAAATAATAAATAAATAATTATTGATTTTCATATGCGTTGCTGAAACGTTTCAATTTATATATAACTTCATCATCTATTATCAATGACTTGATCATCTGAAAGCTTTCAATTTTCCGACTTCTGAGACACAACATGTCGTTTCTCTGTGTGTCTGTGTGAGAGAGAGAGAGAAGGTCCCAGTTAAAAAATGTCAGTGTTCATCCAAGCCTTCGAAATGTTACTACAGAATCTCTAAATTTTTATTTTCTCCTTTTACAGTACACCTGTCTTCACGAGAACCTGTTCCACTACCTTTGTGAGGAGAACAGCGGAGCAGTCACGTTACCAGCTGCGAGGGGTGATGATGCTTGGAAGGTTTACTTCAATGATATACCTGAAGAGATCGTTGATGAGTTCGCCATGAGATACGGGATTGAAGCCATCTATCAAGCAATGACGTAAGTATTCATATACATCTATTGCGTTCCGTAATAATATAAAAGAGCCCTGATCGGCTGAACCCTGTTTTTGATACCGGTGGGCCACTATATTTTTTATTTTATTTTTTATTTTAAATTCTTTTTCTTCTAATATTTTAAAATATAATCAATATGTTTATAATTTAATAAAATATGTTACAAAAAGACTTATGCTAAGTATAAATTATGGAAATGAATAGGACACAGCAAAAAAAAAATGTGAGAATCACAAGATCGGTCGATGTGGTGACACTTGGAGCGGACTATGTTCAGCAGTGTACGTCTTTCTACTGAAATGAGGATTATATACATTTTAATGTTCTGTATTTTTAGCAATTTTTATTTCAAAAGAACTACATCTAGGGTGTGTGCAACTGTGCACTAATCTTGTCGTTGGTTTATTTTGTAAGATTAAAATTGATGGGTATTTTTACTCTACTCCAGGCACTTCCACTGTCTCTCCACGAAGTACCTGTGCGCCGGAGTTCCAGCCGTCATGTCTACGTTGCTGGCCAACATTAATGCTTACTACGCGCACACCACCGCCTCGTCAGCTGTCTCGGCCTCTGACCGATTTGCTGCTTCTAACTTTGGAGTCAGTATAATATTCAATCTTATATTTGTTTTTTTATGCATTCATGGTTTACCAACTAAATACATATACATCATTTGCCCGCAATCTTTGCAGTAATTATAGATCTCGCATGTATCTAAATTAAAAGAACGATGGTATTGATAAACGTACTAAATACATTATATAAATGACAAAAAATAAAATTTATAAAAAATGTGTAGACAACAATATGACAACACAATAAAATATTGCCTAGCCGGACAGTAACAGGCAGGTATTATTTCTAAACATTTACCAACCTTTTTCTACAGAAAGAGAAATTCGTCAAACTGCTGGATCAGTTACACAACTCACTGAGGATCGATCTGTCGATGTACCGGAACAACTTCCCAGCATCCAGTGCGGAGAAGCTCATGGACCTTAAGTCTACGGTCGACCTGCTTACCAGTATTACGTTCTTTAGGATGAAGGTATGCTTGGAATATTTTCTCAATTTTCACCAATATCATCATCAATTTTCATTGTGCCACGGTACAGTATTTATCTGATGAAGCGACGCGCGCTTTACTTGTGCTTACCAAGTGTAAAAACACGCTATGAATGTGTGCGTAAGTTCAGGATCTCACGGTAATGTTTGAGACAATGTCGAAGATGGAAGTGTGTGTTTGTGCGTGTGTGTACATTCACAGCGTGTTTGTACACTTGGCTACCACTAGTAAACAGCTCATTGCTTCGTGAGATAAAAATATTATATTATTATGAACATCGGATGGGTAATATTGCAATCCACATTTATAATCCATTCCCAACAAGATTAAATTCGTAATGCTAAAATACTCATCAATAATTAATTAATTATTGACGAAATATATTTGACAACTGTATCTTATCCACAATTTCTATTTACTGTTTTCAAAATCTATATTTGAGTGGTGTTTACCGATTATCTGTTTTTTTAACCTTGACTTTTTTGTGTAAACTAGGTAAACATTAAATTTAAATCTGGTTAATCTGTTAACGCGAATCTGAATAATAAATGACTACATTTTAAGTTGATATCTTGTTGTTGATTTTGGTTGGCCGTCTACATTTTACCCAAAGCTGGCTTTCTAATGCTCACATGCGTTTTATTTGTCAAGGTGCAAGAGCTAAGCAGTCCGCCCCGCGCCAGCACCGTGGTCAAAGACTGCGTGAAGGCATGCCTTAGATCAACATATCAGTTTCTATTCGAGAATTGTTACGAGCTGTACAACAGGGAGTTCCAGGTAAATACATTCTCATTTCATTTATTCATTTATGATCATTCATTTTTCATTTGATAACATTTTGTGCATCATCATCATAACAGCCAAAAGGCATCCACTGCTAGACGTAGGGCTCCAAGTATCGCCACAGCGACCAATCTTGTGTTGGCCGCAATCATTGCATTTTCGCGAACATTCGTCGCGTCGATTCACCTTGTGGCATACCCACGATACAGTACCAAGTCACCAGACACGAACAGATTTGATTGAAGAGAGAGGAGACTCCTTTATAATACGGCTATTTACTAATAGCCCCACTAGGCTTAAGCTCGCTCCTCTCAGTACTAGAGATGACGAGATCTACAAGAAAAATCCTAAAATAAAAATACTATATTTCAGGTGGATCCAAATGAAGCCAAGCGGGATCCATCAGATCACGGGCCACAGTTGGATTCAGTGGACTTCTGGCATAAGCTGATTGCTCTTATCGTATCTGTGATAGAAGAGGACAGGAACAGCTATGCTCCTGTACTCAACCAGTTTCCTCAGGAGTTGAATATTGGACAAGTAAGGATTTTACTAATCACTATTTTGTTTTTGTACAATTTATTTATTTAATACTTTAAGCACACAAATGTACAGAGGCGGACTTAATACCATAGGCATTTTCTACCAGTCAACCTTTGGGTGATGCAGAGACAAACAGTGGTAGGTGCAATAGCGAAAATTGTGGAATAAATTCTTCATTCAATTCTTCTATTGCAATGTTATTTTCGTTCCAGGACAGTGGAATCATTGAACAGAGAGACTCAATAATCTTCATTGTCTCAGCACTTTTATAGTTGCTGCTTTAAATTCTAACTTACAAGAGTTGCAGTGGTAATAGTGACTCTGAGTTGGCTCAAATAAATAGAAAACGACGTGTAGTTTAAAGCAATATACATGTTTAGTTTTAAAGTGCTTTATCGAGGTAATTGACTCAAGTTTACACTTTAATTAATAAATGATATAATTTTATTTGCAGTTATCGGCGGCGACAATGTGGTCGCTATTCGCAGTCGACATGAAGTATGCCTTGGAGGAGCATGAACAGCATCGCCTCTGCAAGTCTTCAGCTTACATGAACCTACACTTCAAGGTAAAGCTAGAATATAATTCAGTTTATTTTATGATGCGTAATCGAACTCTTCATGAAGAGCTTGTCTTGTGGAAGTACTGCCACCATACCCCCTACTCTGTTACCAGGCAGCATTACTGTGTGCTGAATTGATAGGGGCGTCAGTGCAATTACAGGCATATGTGATACATTAAAAAACTGTATTTTGTCCCTCACAAAAAAAAAAGAAAGAACAATATTTTATTTAGGACACGCACAGGAAATACATACAGTACAGTCATCATTCTCCTGCCCTTATCCCAATTTATTTGGGGTCGGCGCAACATGTCCCTTTCTTCCATACTTCTCTATTAGCCGTCATCTCGATAGTCACCCCCTTTCTAGCCATATCATCTTTCACACAGTCCATCCATCGTTTCTTTGGTCTTCCCCTACTCTTATAGCCATCGACATTCATACCCAAAACTTTCCTCACAACATTTTCCTCATTCCTTCGCATCACGTGCCCATACCATGACAACCGATTTCCGCACAATTTTTCAGTCACAGGTGCCACTTTCAGACTTCCTCTTATGTACTCATTTCTTATTATATCCATTCGTGTAACACCACACATCCCTCTTAACATTCTCATCTCAGCTGCATGCAATTGCCTTTCATTCATCCCTTTTGTGGCCCAACATTCTGATCCATACAAGACTACAGTATACAGTAATAAAAAAGAAGCATTTAAAACTAACGAAATTAACAGCAATTAACCTGTGCGAGGCCAAAAATATTTAAAAAATAACTACTGTAGCGTTGGTATTCTGATATGGCATTATCAAGCTTTATCTCTGTAAAGGCAACTCATCTGTAATGCTTCTGAAAATTGAATGTTCATAGGTGTCAGATATCGGCGATCAATTGACATCTTGTGGGCTGCCTGAATACTTACCATACAAAAACAATGTAAAACTAGTTTTAGAAACGATACTCCCGATTATGAATTACGTGTTACTACTCTTCCGCTAAATTCTAATCATAAGCAACTTTTTACAGGTGAAATGGCTCCACACAAACTATGTGAAAGACGTGCCACCATACTGTGGAGCTGTGCCGGAGTACCCAGCCTGGTTCGAACCCTTCGTGATGCAGTGGCTCAATGAGAATGATGATGTATCCCTTGAATATCTGAATGGAGCGTTCAACAGGGATAAGAAAGACGGGGTAAGTTGGATTAAATTCGATAATAATACCTCTGATCGAAGTTAAGAATGAAATACACCAGAATCAAATAATGTTCGTATAGATAATATTTATGTTAAGAAATATATTCTATATCAAAGCGTGTCCGTATGGCTTGAGGAGCCATGTCTCATATTTTGGCCAGCAAAAACGCTAATATTAGAATCGGAAATCGTTCATTACATTGACTATAAGTAGTTATGGCAATCAGATAAATATGAAACCCATTATAAATATACCGTAAAAAAATATTTGTGCCGGTTAAGGCATGATCAAAGTAACAATGTACTACATAATATCTTACTATCTATTATACTCCATTTGAAATAAGATTAGAAATTTAAACAAACCTTTTTACAGTCCGTTCAACCGATTTTGACTTCTTTACCGTAGATAGGCATAAGGATGGCATTAAAAGCAAAAAAAGTTACACAATACCAACTGTCTACTGCAGCTGCCATTTGTCATGCCACCAACGCAATAGAAGTCAAAAACCGTTGAACGAACTGTAAAAAAGGCTTATTTAAACTTCTAATCTTATTTCAAATGGAGTAAACCTACTACAAAGCATCCTCATGTCACAACTTTACTCATTCTCAACTTACTTTCCAGTTCCAAAAGTCGAGCGAGCACGCCCTCTTCAGTAACTCAGTGGTAGACGTGTTCACGCAACTGACACAATGCTTCGACGTGGTCTCCAAACTGGAGTGTCCTGACCCTGAGATCTGGAAGAGGTACATGAAGAGGTTCGCGAAGACCATCGTGAAGGTCCTGATAGCTTACGCTGACATCGTGAAGAAGGAGTTCCCTGAACATTTGAAGGAGGAACGAGTGGTATGTTGAATTTGAATTTATGTTTGTCTGAGAATGTTGTGGAAGACAAAAAAAAACGAATTTCGTCTGTTTCCAAAGCCTAATCAATTATAAAAGAGTGATGTGAGACGGAAGATTAACTAGAGTTTCTACTCACAAATTATCAGAGTGTCCTTGGAGTTTCTTGCCCGTTCTTCTCCATAGAGATCTACGATTTAGAATGGGCAACTAGCTTCAACTTTTTGACTAACTGACCGACTCTTTGACTATTCAAAAGTGCTTGTAAATGGTTTAATTGAAATAAATGCTTTGAGTTTGAGTTTGACAGTTTAATATTCATAAAGTATTGAATACAGAATAAAATCACATTAAGTTTACAATGGATTCGATTAGTACAACGAAAATAATACAGCTTTGATGAAATTTGTATCGTAGCCTATAAGATCACTGGGTAATTAACATACCCACAAACGTCTAAACCTTGTTTTGTTCTACAGGCGTGTATCTTGATGAACAACATTCAACAACTGCGGGTCCAGTTGGAGAAGATGTTCGAGTCCATGGGAGGCACCAAGCTGGAGCGAGATGCTGCTGACATTCTCAAAGACCTGCAGAATAGGCTGAATGGGACGTTAGATGATCTGGCTTCCATGTTTGCTATCAGGTAAGCGTAGAGTGCTTCATTTGTTTTAATTTAAAACCTATTTAAGACTACGTAAGATTTGTTTTGTACAAGTTTTGATTCTCCAGCGCCTCTTTCGTTATCTATACTGTAACTTAAAATATCATATTAATATTGGTATTAGGTAATATAACATTATATGGCTAGAAAAGGGATGACTACTCAGATGAAGACTAATAGAGAAACATGAAAGAAGAAAACATTCTGCACTGACTCCAAATAAATTTTTCTATAGGACAGACGAATAATAATGAATGATGATAATGAATAAATTAATATAGATGGGTTCCTTCATAACCATAACCTTTCTCTTATCAGTTTGGAGACAAGAATCACGGCGAGTGTGAAGGAATTGGGAGAGTTGTTACAAAAGGTGGGCGGCGGCGGCGCGCCCGGCCAGCAGCAGCCGCCCGTGCACCACGAGGCGGACGAGGTGCTGCGGCCGCTCATGGATATATTGGTGAGGAAATACAGACATAAGTAGGACAAATAGCTTGGGTATAGCAAACAAAAAATAAATAAGAGGGTGCCTAAAATACATCCCTGTGGTACTCCAGCAGCAATCCTTGAAATTTCAATGATAACTGTCAATTAATTACGATGTTTTTGTCTTTATTATTGTTCATAACTAAATTAACTTGTTTTTGATATTTTGTTCTGTGTGCAGGATGGCTCCCTCACAATGTACGCAGAATCCTGTGAAAAGACTGTACTAAAACGACTACTAAAGGAATTGTGGAAGATTGTGATGAAGATATTAGAAAAGACTGTTGTACTTCCGCCTATGACTGATAAAACGGTAAGACTGTTTGTTACTTAACATGAAACTGCTAAAAATAGATTTTTATACCAACCAACAATTTAGGAGTTATGTAGGAAAGAGTACGTCTCGGCAATCTTAAAGAGCCACGGTTGTCAATATGGAAATGGGTGCTCTCTCTGGGAACTCAATATTTTCTACTAACAAGTGCAATACCCCGTACATACACTTGATACAATATTTTTTAGGACATATGTTAAAAACGAGACAAATAGAAAGATAACCAATAAAAACAATTTCCTTTGAAAGATCTTTATAAACTTCGTCTTTCTTGATACAGATGATGTTGAAGAACTTGACGAACAACGCCAAGAACTTGGCAGCGAACGCGAAGATCGAGGATATGACGCAGCTTTTCAAGAGCACGGTGGGCAAACAGGACGTCAAGCATGCGCTTTCTGGCGTCATGGATATATCGAAAGAGGTGAGCTTTACAACGATACTAA
Source organism: Lithophane socia (assembly GCA_947522985.1). Classification (NCBI taxonomy): domain Eukaryota; kingdom Metazoa; phylum Arthropoda; class Insecta; order Lepidoptera; family Noctuidae; genus Lithophane; species Lithophane socia. Next base: position 10,470,046 of record OX383267.1, read on the forward strand.
CTTATAGCCATTTTATTACTGAGTTCTCATGCAAGACATAACTTAAATTCAGCTTGTGTGGAATGGCATGAGACTTAACGGTGACTTGGAATTGAGTTGCGTTTTAGAATTCGATTTTTAATCTACTGACTACGAAACATGAAAGAAGGAATTCATGAATCGTTTTAGAAAAACTTAAAAAAATTCTGCTGCAGTTGTATAAAATTAGAAGTCTACAAGAAAAGAGCTCTCCAATTATTATTTTTATGTTTCGTACGACAGTCTTCCAGAACTCTAATACCAATTTATTTGACTCACAGCATCTATCAGCCGAGAAGAGTTTGACACCAAAGCAATGTGGAGTCCTAGACGCAGCTTTGGACACTATCAAGCTGTACTTCCACGCAGGAGGCAACGGGCTCAAGAAAGCCTTCCTAGAAAAGAGTCCAGAACTGCAGTCCTTGAGATATGCTCTCAGTTTGTACACTCAGACTACTGACACGCTCATCAGGACCTTTGTTAGCTGTCAGCAGAACCAAGGTAATTAAATTAAATTGAAGCACACGTCCAAAATAATTTTGAAAATATTTCTTGAACATTTTGGCTTTCATCCGTCTTAAAAACTATCCTATGTACAGATCATAGGTTTCTATTTAAAATCAGTTCACTAGTGTCCGAAAAGTACGTAAAATGTCGTTCTCGTTTAGATTTTACGACACTGTCTATGTCGCAAAATCGCACTTCGACGTGGAGTTGCGTATAACAACTAGTTATACAATACAAAACATGCCTTTTTTGGACTATAAATGTAAATCAAGAAAGGTCCGCAATAGAATCAATGTTTGAGAGCAATAATTGGAACCACTAGTTTAGCATACGATCATACGCTAGTCTAATACCAGTTAGCCAGCCATTTAGACCAGAAAATAGCACCATCAACAGTTTGGGCACATTTCGGAGCAATCAATCTGCCTGGCCTTTTCCCAACTATGTCTTGTTGGAGTCGGCTTCCAGTCTTACTGGATACAGCTGAATATCAATATTTTACATGGAGCGACTGCCAATCTGACCACAACAACCCAGTTACTGGGTAATACGATACCCTTTGGTAAGACTGGTTGTCAGACTTTCGGGCTTCTGTCGAATGACAGCCTGGACCAACTCTCAGACAAGGAGGAGTCTCGGTAGGTCACGCATCCACGGACCAACCGCGGCAAGTGTAGCTTAACCTGATGGACCGACCGGTGCGGCTGTATACTAATAATTAGCCACGAGCTCCTCATTGGGCACATCTCGGAAAAATTTGATAATTATATTTTTAACTATAATTATAAAAATAACTTAAATATGTTTGTGACTCTTTCAGATGCTGCAGTCGTGGAAGAAGGCAGCGTGGGTGAGGTGTCATTACAAGTGGATCTGTTCACGCACCCCAATACAGGTGAACACAAGATCACCGTGAAAGGTAAGCAGTTACTTTTTTTAAATTTTATATATGGGAAATCATAAATATTATTACGTTTTAAGGTCTTTACCGAAGAAGGTGTGTTACCCAAAAGTCAATAAAAAATATTTTTTGTTCATTTTCTTGTGTGTATCCTTGAGCAACAATTTCTCAGTGATTCCTTACATTAGACGTATCTCAGACGGACGATGTTGCCTGGCCAAGTCACGTAACGGTAGCCAAAACACATTTTTGACTAAAACCTCTAACAAACCTTACAGTGGTAGCAGCGAATGACCTGAAGTGGGTGATAGCGAGCGGCATGTTCCGTCCGTTCATTGAGGTCAACCTCATCGGGCCTCACCTCGCGGAGAAGAAGAGGAAGTTCGCCACCAAGTCCAAGAGTAACAACTGGAGTCCTAAGTTCAATGAGACTTTCCACTTGTGAGTATAATTTTGGATTTTTTTAAATTGCACTTCTGTACTACAACACTCATAGAGATGAACCAATATATTGCACTGGTGCCCCGTACAATACAAAACCGGTGGTGCGAAAAATTCTAAGAAGCCTCCCATGAAGAAATATCAACATAATCAATAAACGTGTATATTGATTGCTGAACGTCATATAATAATTATGTTCAATTGTTTATAGACACCACATTTCGGGAGGAACTGTTCATATTAATAGTCAGACAGCATTGGAATATTTCAGTGTTTTCAAAACTTTTATTCATCATTCCAGCATGGTGAGCAACTCGGAGCAGCTGGATCTGTTCGAGCTGCACGTGTGTGTGCGCGACTACTGCTTCGCGCGAGAGGACAGACTCGTCGGCGTCGCTATCATGCGCATGACCGAAATTGTTGAACAGGTACAACCCTTAATTTTATTACATTTTACATGCTGATCAAATATTACGTCTGGGCTGGGACTTATATGGTTTTTCGGTATTTAATCATTATTAAGATGAAATGGTGTTATTTTGGCTCCATTTTATGAAAACAATAATAAGTAGGTAATAATAAAGTTTAAGCAAACATATCACTTACAAGTTTTTAAAAATTGTCAGGGTGCCATCGCGTGCTGGCTGCCTTTAGGCACCCGAATCAAGATGGACGAGACAGGCTGGACGATACTAAGAATACTGTCCCAGAGACACAATGATGAAGTGGCCCGGGAGTTCGTCAAGCTCAAGTCAGAGATGAGGACCGAGACGCCCGCCGGGGCACAGGGCCCAGCGTGAAACATTTAAACAAACCCCACGTGCCACAGCATTCTACACAACCTACCAACTCCAAGACTGCGACTGGACTGACAGATCCGGTTGTGATGTCCCTTAGTATTTCAAAACAGTTTTATGTGCGCAAGCGAGACAGAACCATGTTCTGCACGATGCGTGCGAAAGAGACGAAGCCACTGCAACGGAGTAAGGAAGTGACATTCGGCGCTCCGGCGGCTCCCGGTCAGTGTTCGTTCGTTTTGTTTCGTACAATCTCGACGGAGATGCGTTTTGTAAATAAAATTTATCTTTGTTAAGTTACGCGGATAGTAGAATATTTTGCACAAATTCGTAAACATTAGCAGAAAAGACTGACCGTAGGCGGCCGGGCGCCGCGGCGGACGCGACTTAGGGATCCAGCTACTTCCGCATTCTCATCTCCAGAGACACCTTGAACTTTCTCAATATACGGCAATAATTTACTTTGCCTACCATGTTTATTAACTTCGACCTCTTTTCATTATTTATCGTTCAGTAGCGAAGTTATTTCCTTCCAATTCAAACAGAACTGCCCAACCACTTTTGCTGGGTACCTAAATTCGCGAACGCATCGTTGACCCACGATTTATGTAATAATATTTATATGGACCAAACTGTCGTAAATACGGATGAATTAATCCTTAAACATTAATATTAAAATGCAACATAATTATTTATCTAATTAATCATCTACTCGTTATACGTGTACAGTAAAATATATGGCCTTATGTAAATTATTTCCTTCGTTTGTTGGTTCATTGCTTCTGTCGAGTCGGTTACGTGTAAAAGTGTTGAGGATGTGTCCCGAGTGCTAAGAGGTATGCGTTTCTATATATTTTCCTTTCGGTAATTGCGTGGTGTATAGAATTATGCGAAGTACATAAAGCATGTTCGTTTAGGTGATGAGTGTTAAATAAAATGGAATTAATAATATAGTAATAGCCGTCGTTTGTTCTTGAGATCCTTCACGCGGTGCTTTTTGACGTCTGTACGTAAATATAGAGTTAGAAATAAATTATCTTGAACCATAAATATCTAGATTCAAACCCAACGTTTAATACTAATGGCTTCCGCGATAAATATACTGTACCAACAGAAAAAATAATCTATTTTGATTTAATTCTTACTCTCCGTACGTCACGTAATTTTGACGAAAATATCGCCCCGGAAATCAGATATTCAATTAATTTTAATACTACAAAGTATATCTTGTCCATAAAATACTACAAACTTATGTTACCTCAAAAAGTATCGCGTAACACAATGGATAAAAATGTGCGGTATTGTCATCTTTTATAAAATAATAAATAAATAATTATTTTACGTGTCCCGTTTTGAGTGACCTATATTATATCTATGTGATCCATATTTATTACAGACATGTATATAATAAGTATATGTTAATATATGTGTATATCACAATATTTGCTATTACTTTAATAAGCTTGGCCTGTTTGAAGTGTAATCTAAAATCTCCAAAATCTTTTTGTATATTATTGAAAATTGTGATATTGTTATAAAAATTACGTAACATCGTAACTGTCGTGTTTATCTGTTTAATAAATCCAATGTTAATTGTTAATAATAATAATATAATAATTTTTGTTACCTATTGAAACATTCCATTTGTAACATTTCACTCCATTTTGTTACTTTTGAGACTGTTTATAAATAGAAATCTTATTATGTTAATCATTTAGGTATGTTACTGAATGTTTTGTTGTAAAAAAAAACCTTCCAAGTTAAGGCCCCAGTGCTCAAAAATAATTTGTTAAGGCTATATTATGGCGAATAACAATAACGAATCGTTGATTTATTAACATAATAATTAAAATATACTTAAAAAATATCACAGTCCAAAACTCAAACACGTTTGAAAGTCGTCACATAAATACATTTTAATGTGTGTACATTTTCAATAGCATTAATTAAATAATATTGATTGTTTTAAGTGCACCTATGATGACTTTTTATTTTCTTATTCCAACTTATAACTTTTTTATAATAGAATGAATTTCCCCTTTGTAATCAGTATTTTTGACAGCTGTATCGTTTTTTAAAGGAATTTTCTGAAAATTTTAAAGTTCTTTGAGAAGTATACTTGTAATAAATCTTTGATGGCGTTGAAAATGCACACGATGTGTAGGTAGGCACATCACTAACTGACACGGGACATAGATTTTCTAAATATTAGCATTTATCATGGATTACATATCTGTAGATAGAGAATGTGGTTTGTCTAGTCCAAATCTCAATAATATATATTAATTAATTATATATTTACTCGTCTTATTATAATATATAGAAAATACTTTTATTATTTCTAATTTACATTTCCGAGTTGACTGAATCTGTATAACTATAGCGTAATAGAAAATTGCAACAATAATTATTAAACAATTGTTATTTTGTTATTTATTATCTCAAAATAATAGATTATTCTATTCAATGTAATAATGTGCGCAATAATAAACCATTGAATTAGATATAATACATTCTTTGTCCACAATAAGTAATTAAATAATTAATAAACAGTTGCAAGTGCATTACTGCGTTGAATAGAGCTTTTCAAAGAAAATATTTTGGAAAAATATAGTGACGCCCATCAAATAGAATTTTTGATTGTGTTATTTTAAAAATAAACGTTTCATTATAACAAAATCATTATTGGATCATACATTTGTAAATAGTTGCAATTCGTACTTCCACCGTATGTGAAGGGAAGACTCTATATTGATGGGATCGTGTGATATCTACATAAACCAAAATATATCAGTATTACTTTTCGCGTATTTAATTTAAAGTATATTGTGTATGAGCAAAGTTCTGTGACCAGTAACAGTGTTTATGAAGATATTGCGATTCGAGCTAGTATAAAGAAAAGCGCACAGTATTCATTATAATCTCATCAAAATATATAATAACTATCAAATCGTATTGACACATAAACCTTTACCAATTGACAATACTTGGTAAATATTATTTTGTAAGTGTAATATGTGATCGTCACATGCATCGGCATCATTGTAAGTCTGTTACGCTCCAATTTTAGTATTAAATATCACTAACATTGCATACATCTTTGTATAAATGCATATATGTAAATGTTACATGTTTAAACACATTATTGAATTTAGAATTTTTATGAAAAAATAAATAAATATCCGTATTTCAAATATATTTCGTTTCGTTTCATTATTCCCACTGCAGTTTGCACTACTGCATAGTTATTCACACACAGCCATTCGAGTCTCATCATTTCAGCCGAAAGACGTCCATTGCTGAACATGGCGGTCGTCTATCTATACAGCTATGCTGGTCAATTTTATTTCTGGAAATGCTTGTTGCGTTAGTTTTGCTGAAAACAAATTAATATCTGGAAAGTAATCTAACAAAATTTGAAATCTACATTAGAATCATCAACAAGAGTACTGTTATGAATGAGCTATTTTCATGCTGTTTTTATACGCAGTAGCCAAAACTGACCAATTCAACTTCCTACTTTCAGATTTTTCCATCAATACAAAAAACACAAACAAACCTCCCACATCCATTATTCCTTATTATACTAATATTAAAAATTCGGAAGTCACTGTCTGTATGTATCGCCTAAACCACTGAATTGATTTCGATAAAAGATAATGAGATAGATGGTATCCTGAAGAAGGACATAAGCTAATTTTGCCACAAAAATAACCCTTAAGAGCGATAAAGGGGTTCATCCCGTTTATCACTCTTTAGGGTTATTTTTTATGGGAAACTTAGCATTTAACTTAGCAATTTTCATATCTAGGGATATGAAAATTGACCTTTTGGTAAGAAATAAAAAATTACGTGTTTCAGCGTTTTTGTAAAATTATCCCCCGGGGTTAAATACATGGGAGATTTTAAAATTCACTTGAAATATTTGTGTAGGTCTGTACCTGCTTTTGAGGAATTGGAAATATAGTCAGAGTCGGATCTTGAGGTAATATTAATTTTAATTAAAATTGGTGCAACCGCCTTAAAAAGTTATTACAGTTAAATAACTTATGTAGGTATTGCCTGGTCAATGGTGGCACTATTTCAAATTAATGGTGATGATATTAGAATGTATTATTTTTAAGTCAGACATAAAACATATAGTATTATAAGATTGTAAATCTTATAATACTATAATCTTATATATTATAATCTTATAATAATAATCTTATAATCTTATAGTAATATACTGTATTTTACCAATTTTTATTTTTGAATAAGTTTTATTATTTATTATTTTCATTTATTATCTGTCTGGTCTGTCTGTAACCTTTTCACGCTTTAACAGCTGAATGGATTTGGATGATAGGATATCGAGGACACCGTGGGAGCATTTTCGGCATCCACGCGAACGAAGCCGCGGGCAGAAGCTAGTTTTATATATCTTATAAATAACATTGTTTATAAACCCGAAAATAAATCTATTTGCTTTTAAACCAAACAATTTTGGACTAAAAGGCAATAAAAACAAGATTTGTTTATCTTCGTAGCTCCCGCTTCAATTTCCTGTTATTATTGATACATACTCCTATATAAATAATAATTATTGTGAGTAACGAGAATAGAACTCATAAAAATACCTATTTGGTTTAATTTTGGAAGGTAGAATCAACGTACAAATGAGAACGTGGGTGAATGTTTGCTTTCTGAGAAAACCAGATCACGTTCTTGATATAATTTTCCATTTATATAAAGCAGGTAATTTCATACAATTGTCCATTGAATACGTACTAATTTTTTTTCTATTTACTTAATATTATATATAAGCTATACTTGTACTTACATATTATTATTAGTCTTAAAGTAATAATAATAATAAGTAAAAGTTTATAAAAAACGAGAGAAACGACTCGAAAGGCATTAGAAAATTTGTCCGCATCGCTGTCAACAGGAAAGTTACCCAAACGGCTGGCAACATTGCCATGTTGTATGGCAATGTTGATTCTTTGGCCAAAAAATAGGCCAGTCCTCTGGTCACGTGAAGAGTCGACCTACCGCTTGGCGATGTCACGAAAAAGTAAGTGGGCACTCGGACCCCATGGCCCTAGTCGTTCAAGCCCCATTCTCACCAAACCATATTGTCCATTTAAATAAAGCAGGAATTCACTCAGTTCATTCATACTTATAAAGGGAATGTTTGCTAATTCCACCTCGTATTACAATCTGTGTGTTTCTGATTTTACGTTTTCCATAAACAGTCGCATTGGATAACTTAACTTTCCACTGAAAATTGTAATATATCTTTAATATGCAAACGGTTTTCAAGGAATTGTTTTGATTATAATTTATCAACATGAAAAATGCATGATAGAAAGAGTTTTACCTATTGATAACCTTATTTACTTCCTGCGTAATTTATGGTATAGTGTTTTTTTTTGGCCAGTGTGGTTAGATTCTAACCCATAGGTCCCAGAGAAAAGCTGGAAGAAACCTTGGGCTGAAAATTTAAATATATTATGTTTGGAATAAACCCAACTTGGAATTAAACAGCTTGTTACCATATCGGAACAGAGGTTAAGAATCATAGGTATAAAAGTACATATTCTCAGTTATTTATTCGTCAAGCACATAGCTAAATAGGTGTTCACAGTGTCTGTGTATGTGTGAAAACGATGGATGGACTGTGTGAAAGACGATATGGCTAGAAAGGGAATGATTACTCAGATGACAATCAATAGAGAAGTATGGAAGGAGGAGACATGTTGCGCTGACCCTAAATAAAATGCTCTAAGGGCAAGATAATAATGAGTGTGTATAACATAAACTTTAAATTTTCTGGTATTGATATGTAGGTACAGGTCACACTATTTATTGCTCATACATTCCTCTAGAGATCCGCCAGCCTTGTGACCAGTCACGGGATGTGAGGGGGCAGGCTATTCAAAAATACGATCAGGTGACCAAGTAAATTATTTAATTGGAACAATGACTCAACTGTTGCTGTATTCAAAACAGCATTTATTTATCATCGAGTCCATCGAATCGTGGAAGAGAGTTGAAAATTGTGCCGCAATGATCGTCAATACTCCAAGGTCGTTCGTCGAGCATTGGAATTAATATTTTATCTCGACTCTGTTAGAGTTCAAATACAATAATACCCCGGCAAATATTTTGGATAAGACCAAAATGAAGCTTTTAAAACACTGAGCAGATGAAAAGCACGTGTGCTGTTTGTGTAACCTATCTATCTATTATACTTTTCGTCGTGCTGTCAATCAATCATAAGATGGCAGGAAGGCCTCATGAAAAATTCCCTTGAAGGTCAGAACGCCAATTTTTTACATCACCTACTAAAGTAATCGGTTTAAAATCCCCATTTTGGTCGGAATCGATCTCATATTACTTATAGTGAAACGTTGATTATTACAATTGCTCAGGCTCACTATGGTAAATTTTAGGCAAGCCTTTTGAAATTTCCGCGCTAGGTTGATGATTCCCATCTCGTAAAGTCAGTTACAAAACAATCCTATTTGTAAAATAGTTACTTCATTCGATACCTATGACATTGAAGTCACATCGTCATATCATCAGTCATGTTTGAAACCCGTAACCGCAAACTCCAAGAAAAGTCAACAAAATTAATACATAAGTACCTAAATAATTGTCCCGATTCATGTATGAATCCATTGAGGAAAACAATACTGAAGGAGTGACGTATGAAGGCAGTAAATAGGTTAACATGTCATTACATCTGTACCTACCGTTCGACTCTGAAACTGCATAACATAGATTGAAAAGATATTGACTGAGTCCGACGTCGGGTAAACTATCAGTGCTGACAAGTATCAGCACTGATACTGATAGTTGGGTAAAGTAACCCAACTACTAAGTTTTCAGTCATCATGAATGTTGCAGCGACGATATAATTATGAGAAGACAACTTTTTTTTGTTAAAAATCACTGTTTACTGCATCATCTTGGTAAGTACATTTAATATATCAATTATGTTCAGCAGGCGTAGCATGGCACTTTCTATCTCTACGAAGAATAGACATAGCTTTTTCTATAGAAAGTGACAGTCCGTTTCTTCATTTTTGACATCCGTCGTAGAAATCTTTCTACAATCTGTCATTTTGTCTTTCATTTCTAACGATCTTTGTCTAGGTCTTTTTGTAGGTAGACTATTTCGGAAGAAAGTTTTCTATCCTTACTGTCAAAATCACACTGACAACCGATAAATCCTATGACAAAACAAAGCTTCTGAGTCGAATTATGTAAAAGAGTGAATTCCGTAAAAAGTGCAGTTGAATCTTTCTACTTTGCTGCCGTCGTACTGTCTACATTTATACTGAACCGTTGGTCTCGTGGTCGCAAGCGCGACTGCAGAGCGTGGGGTCCTGGGTTCGATTCCCGGGTCGGGCAAAGTGTTATTGGATTTTTCCATTAGGAATTTCGTAGTAACAGCCCGGAGTTTGGAAGTTGGCGGTGTGATACCCCCGTGCCTCGGAAAGCACGTTAAGCCGTTGGTCCTACGCCTGATCTCTCTCCGGTCGTGTCGGATTGCCGTCCCATCGGACTATGAGAGTTAGGTAAGAGAGAGTGCACTTGTGTCTGCGCAAACACTTGTGCACTATAATATCTCCCGCGCCGAAGGCTAAATACGAAAGTCTGGAGTGGTCTGGTCTGGAGGACTATTACTGTCTACAGGAAACGTTATTTTTGTCTACTCTTCCGTCGACAAAACGGTGCTCATGCTACGCCTGCAGCACGCGTAGCATGACTACCATAGGAATGGGTTTTGTCGACGGAAGAATAGACAAAATGACAAATAGCGATATATCTGTTATTTTGTCTATTTTTCCCGAAACCCGCGTCTGTGGTGGTCATGCTACACGTGCAGCAGACTATTAATTTCGTTATTTGATGATTCTATTGTTGGCTAATGATTATCCTGATTGTCTTGAAACTTAATATCGAAATTGCAAAAATCTCCTAGCGAAAAGCTACTGGTTTTTATAAAACGGATTTATTAAATCCTGTCAATGATATAAATTACGTTGAGTTGAACAAAAGCATAGTAATCAAACGCCATCCGGATTTATTTGAAAAATTATTGATTGCCAATAAACTTTCGACATTATGACTTTGAGCCATTTCAATTACACTGATATTTATTTTACTTGAAATCCAATAAAAATAAATCACACTCCGGAATCCGTTGAATTTTCGCAATAACATGCAGTACGATGACGTCAGAGACTGTGTACCGTCACTGACAGGAGCTTTCCATGCACACAGCTGATCGTACAGGCTATTTGAGTAACAATTCGATCGGAACGCAGACACTCCTACACAGCCCGGCTACAAACCGTGAACGTCACTACACTCGAAAGTGGGGGGAACTATTTAAAACGTCACCCATTCATAAACTCTTGATACTTCATTTGAACACAGAACGCAGTCGCGTGCGCACGTTCCAAATTCGAATACCGCGCTATTATTAAACAGTTACAAAAACGAAGTGTTTTTTTTTATAAATTGTGTTTTATTGAATTGTGAAAATGAGCGGCAATTTCCTCACGATACCCGGTGATGACCCCATTCAGAGGCGATCAAGGGTAAGGCTTCCTTGCATGTTGTTGTTATGTAAACAAAGATAATGCATGTTTATTTTCTGAAATATATGTTATTCTTTATGGATCTAATTTTATATAGATTCTAGAAATATTTCGATTGCCGATAATCTACCGAAAAATAATCTAACCACTCATCAATATTATGATATATCGATCTTATCAGAACATCTGCTATCCGTTATCTTTCCTCAAAATAAAAACACATAAAAATAATCATAGCCAGACATACTTTCCTTTCAAAACATCCGACACAACAATAGAACGGGAAAAATCGTCCGTGACTGAGAGAATCCGGAACTTTTGGCACGGGAAAACCGTCTTAGTGTGCCAAATATTACTTCATTTACTTTTACCCATAATACTGGGCCTTCTAATCAGCAGATCATTAGCAAAGAACCAAGGTTTTGCTAAAACATAGGATTGTGTATGTGGGTGGAATGAGAATTCCAATATCGTTTTGTGATTTACCGCGCTCTAATCTTGGACACACAAAAGTCGGTTAGTTATGCGTTTTCCCGCGTTATGCGAATGTAAAAATTGAAGTGGGTTTTATTATGTTGGGAAGATGTTAGCTTGACAATTAGTAAGCTTGTTCTTTTACATACGTGGGAATAGAATGATGAATTAAAGTATAAACATTATTTCAGTAATTTAAAATTTAAATCACCACAGATATTTTTCATTTTCTAATAATGAGGTAAATTTTATAACTTTAATTATACTTCACGTGACCAGAGGGCTGGCTTGTTCTTTGGCCAAAGAATTAGCATTGCCATTCAACGTGGCAATGCTGCCAGTCTTCTGGGCACGTTTCCGGATGACAGCGATGCGGACGAATACTTCGACGCCTGAGGGTCCCTTTGTTTTTATATCTATTAGTAAGTCCTTTTAGTTTTAGTTTTTTTTTTGTTAGTTATTAATCCTATACTTAAATATATATAATATTTAAATCATTCCTATAAATAAATATATTTAAAAAAAAAAAAAAAAATAAAAAAAAAAAAAATAAAAAAAAAAACTTTAATTTAAGTTGATCATTTTTCACTACTATTTAATAATGTTATTCTAACAATTATTGTTGAAAAAAGTGGTTGAATAAAGTTGAAACCTTCTAAATAGAGATGAATGTGTTGCTAGGTTTATAATTCCATTTTTTAAGTGATTGCGTAAAAAATATCAGGGTTTTTTGACACTTTTATCACATACATTTTTCATTGTTTTCAGTTCGATTTGGAACAGATTACTTGTAGGTAGGAACGTGTTTTCTGTTAATATGAAATAGAGAATCTATTCAGCACGCGTAGCATGACCATACGGTGGTCAAAAAACGAAACGGGTTTTGTCGATGGAAGAATAGACAAAATGACAGATAAGTAATCCCAATCTTTCATTTTGTCTATTCTTTCAGTGGTAGAAGTATTTCTTGGAAACAGTGTCTGAAAACAAAAGTGCTCTTGTATTAGAATCTTCAGATTCAACTTCCTGTTTTTTTGTCATCTTTAATGGCTGGATCAAAGAAAACTTTTCAAATTAATGAAAAACATTATCTTTTGTTCTCTCAAACTCGCTTTATGTTTTGACTACGGAATATGATCAGTTTTAAATGAACTGTATTTCAGCTTTTAATAATCCTTATTTATATCTACCATTATTGTCGGAATACTTGGCTTCATATCCAAAGTAAATAATATTTGATACCTCTTTGTTTAACACCCCGTGTATATTTGAGTACCAATTTTATAATGAGTTATTGGGCATTCTGTATGACTAAACAGTGAGTCAGTAAATTGGTTAATTAACAACCGATCCAATTAATTTCATAACGAATATGATTCACTCTTATGTTTACATTACTGTCTTTATTACAAAAGACATCGTTATTATTGAACACAGACTTCTTCACAATATTTTATATTATAGAACCTTCCTTCCTTCCTTCCTTCCTTCCTTCCTTTTTTTCTTCAAATAAACACAAATGAATGCATCATTTGTGCTTATTTGAAGAAAAAAAGGAAGAGGTTCTCTCTTTTTTGAAGTGAAAACTTCTTTAGACGCGTTGAGCACTCTTTGGGTGAACAAAAATCATGGAACTCGCGTCATCGTTACGCTTGAAGAAAGGAAAGAATGTTTCTGGGTGAATAAAAATCATGGAACTCGCGTCATCGTTACGCTTGAAGAAAGAAATGAATGTTTTTGGGTGAACAAAAATCATGGAACTCGCGTCATCGTCACGCTTGAAGAAATGAATTAAATTTATCGTTCATCAAACACATAATTTTACACGGTGATTACTTTTTACCAATAAACTAAAAGGATAAATTAACCGCAAAACACAGACATCTTACAACCAGTTTCATTTCGCAATACGTTTCCCTGCAGACCAAGTTCACGACCGTTCTCTCGACTCGACTCGAAGCATCATTGACACTTGTACGGAATCCGGTCAAGTCCACGTTCGGTTTCTTCCGTATTTCTTATACGACGTACTTCCCGAGTGTTTCACATTTTTACTCGCTCTTGTTTATGTTTAAAACTAGTAACCCGCCCCTGTTTCGCACGGTTTTACGACTTAACGAAACATCGAGATTTTTTTATTACCTATATCAATCTGCATAGCTTTTTTCCAGACTTTGTTGAGGTTGGCTTTATTATCATCATCTGCCTAGCCTTTTCCCAATGTTGGGGTCGGCTTCCTGTCTAACCGGATGCAGCTGAATACCAGTATCCATACTTCCATACTAATTATAAATTCGAAAGTAACTCTGTCTGTCTGTCCTTTTCACGCCTAAACCTTACCGCCTTAGGCTACTTTTTATAGAAGTACCACGCGGGCGAGGTCGAGGGCGGAAGCTAGTGTATTATAAACATAAAATTTTCAGAATTAATACTCTAAATTATGAATAGAACCCATTGACAAAAACGGCAAGAATCCAACCGAATCCTAAAGAGAATTTGAAAATTAAAATACCTAAGTTCTGGACTCGACTCTTGGGTCGGGCAAAAAGTAATTGAGTGTTGTGATAAAGAAATTCTTAGAAGGAGCCTTGATTTTTGTAGGCAGGTCAGGCCTTATACCTAAATGGAACTTAGTGAGTTTCACCCTAATAACTCCACTGCTAACCCCTTCTAGGAATAAAGGATCTTTGTCATGAAATACTAGCTTCCGCCTGCGGCTTCGCCCGCGTGGTGTGGATAAAAAGTAGCCTATGTCCTTTCTCAGGCTCTAGACTATCTGTGTACATTGTGTCATTTAAATCGGTTCAGTAGTTTTGGCGTCAACGCGCGACTTACAGACAGAGTTACTTTCGCATTTATAATATTAGTAAGGAGGAAGGATTTTAAACAGATTAATTCTAAACTTGTTTATTAAAATGTTGTAATTAATTTTGTAGCTACGCTTCTCAGTTTAATTACGTTTCAGTGATTTTTACGCTCGGTTATGGTTGAGGAAAACAACATTTACAAAAGCGCTGTGAAAATGTGTTTAGTAAAATAATAATGCAGCTTTAATATTCTTCAAATTACAAAACAAATGAGTATTCCGCATATACGAGTAAAAATACCCAGAGCAGACACAAAGACAGAGCGCTGTCAACAGTGACGTGAAGCCGGTTTCGTAAACATGTGTGCATATATTTTGGTGTAGTTTGATTGGAAATGTGTGCGTGTGAGCGGTGGCGTAGTTTTGGCATGCTTCACTGTATTGTTCGCAGCGCTCTGTCTACACACATCCTTGCACCACTCGGCTTCTTCATACAGCTTTGTTGGAAAGAGTCACACCGTCTCACAGCTCCGCTTCGCCTCCTCGCATAACTCAGCTTCCTGGAACATCTCTCGAGACAACGAATCTTAGAGAATGAAAACGATAATTATAGCGTTATTATTATAATTGGAATTATTATTATGTTTAGTAATTCCATGAAAGTATCACCTTCCCCTTATAATTGAATTAAACAAGGATTTTGTTGGTTGTGATAATTCAAGCTCAGATAAAATAAAAAACCAAGACAGAGCGCTTGTTACAGTGACGTGAGGCCGGTTTCGTAAACATATATGGATTTAGTGAGGTGTAGTTTGATTGTGAATGGTTATAATTGTGTGCATGTGAGCGTGTATGCACAGAGCGGAAGTGTAATTTTGGCATGCTTCACTGTATTTTTGTTCGCAGCGCTCTGTCTTGGTTTTTTATTTGGTCTGAGAATTCAAGCATATCTTTTTCAATCCGACATTTTTAGTTTCAATCCACCATTTTTACTATCGCAATATCCGCTAACATGACGTACATACAGAAATACGATGGTTTACGCCAATACACAAATAAAAATGCAATGTAAATAAGCTGATTTTGTTCGTGCGATTTCCTTCAGTATCTTTATATTACATACTCGTGAGCCGATATCAGATGCTTCAGTTTTTGTTCATTTATTCTTTCGGCATTTTTCATTCGAAGTGAAAGGACTGAACAAAAAATGAATCATAAGTGAAAATTGAATTCATTTTTCATTCGGTTCACATTAGTGAACCGAACCAACAATGTAGGATTTTGGCACTGTCTTTCACTCGCCTACCAAATGATCGAAAAATAGTATAAAAGGAGCGAATGAACTCCATTATTATCAAGCATGTTCCGAAATTAACGCACACCACCAAACACCCCAATTTGAATATTATGTTATAATCATAATACGTACACTGAATTTTTACTATCTAAACTTATTATAAAATAAAGTCGCTTTTCGTGTTTGTCGTATGGCCGCGTCGTTTTTCTTAACCATGCAACAGATTTTGATGATGTTTTCACCATTGTTTAGAGAATTTATTCTGGAAGGTTTATGTGTATAGATACGCTTATGTACCTGTATCGTAATTTTTGGTCTGCGCGTGTGCCACCCGGTCGCTTTGAGGTAAAGTTACTTATCTAAGAAATCTCAATGTTTTGTCAAGTTGTAAAAACAGTACCTACCTACGGAGCAGGAGCGAGTCGCGTTATGTATAAAACATTGTATATTTATTAAATTTTTTATACTGATTGTGGGAGAAAATTGTGGTCGCATTATAAATCTATGCACGCACACAGTCTCACACGTTTATGGATCTAACCTATTATCTAAGAATTTCGTCCATTTTGTTTTATTTATTTATTTATTAAGGCACCAAGTCCCAATATACAAATTATTATTATTATTATTACAACAAACAACAAATTATTACAAATTAATTAAAATTAAAATAAATACATTACAATTCCTTGATTCATTAAAACATTCATAAAATCATACAATAAAATCGTCATTCATACATTTTTTGATTTACGTAGTTTTAATTATGGTTGAAAAATAACCTATCTCCCAATATTATGCGTACAAATTTACATTGCAGTTGGAACGTATCGGAGATCATGTTTTTCAACTACAATATTAGGTGTGTCCTTGGGATAAATTCACCCCAAGTAGGGAACCCTTCATTGTGCGTGGTCCGACACGCACTTTTTGACGTACGTCCAGGTGTAACAGGCGTTGCTTTATAACAGCAGCACATACGTCTGACAACCATTTTTACTTGTCAAGGTGTCGTGTCACTCATTTACTGGGTTGTAGAGATCCGACATCAATATAGTTAGGAAAAAATGATAGAAATCGATTCAGTAAACGAGTTTGAACAATAGTTTCATGTATAATATATTTTTGGTGTCGAGTGAAAGTAGAATGATACAAAATCAACCACCTGCATCTCATATCGGCTTTAGTTCGATATGTTTACCGAGATATGATTTTCTGAATCATACTACTTACAACCATTGATTGGTTTTTTCAGCTGTTTTATCAACGTCAGTACCTAATGTTTTCCTAGTGGTATAGTTAAATGTTTATGTATAATTGTCTAGACATCAACAATGATGTTTCACATTCTTTCCAACTCGAGCCAAAAATAATAAAAACGTCTTCATTCATGACAATGTTTAAATTACATTTTATTGCTTGTCTGCGAATCTGTGAAAATGTTTATTCTATTCAGTTTAAGTATTGAGAATTCGTTAAGCCTTATTATTTTGGGGTCAAATCAACCCAGATGTGGCCTAATTTAATTAATTAAAACAATTTGGGTACTTGTTAATTTAAAACAATTTGGAAACTTGTTAATTAAAACAATTTGGATACTTGTTAATCCCGGTAGTACGGTTCATCATCTGCCTAGCCTTTTCCCAACTATGTTGGGGTCGGCTTCCAGTCTAACCGGATGCAGCTGAATACCAGTATTTTACATAAAGCGACTGCCTATCTGACCTCCACAACCCAGTAACTGGGTAATACGATACCCCTTGGTAAGACTGGTTGTCAGACTTTCGGGCTTCTGACGACCCGTAACGACTGTCAAAGATCCACAAATGACAGCCAGGACCAACGTCTTAACGTGCTTTCCAAGGCACGGAAAATCTGTATGTAAAGATGGTCACCCATCCACGGACCAACAACGGCAAGCGTAGCTTAACCTGATGGATCGACCCGTGTGGCTGTTATTACGTAGCCACGAGCTCCTCTAGTACGGTAGTACGGTTCCGCGGGATAATTTCCGACCTCCACGCGGGCTAAGCCGCAGGCGTAAACTGTAATTTTATAAACGTGGGACCCCGACTTAAAGATTTTGTTTTATACAATGAAAACAAAACCGAGTTTGCAACTGAAAACAAAAGTTTAAAACTTGAGATGAACAGCTGCTTGTAGAACATTTTATTAACACATTAATAAGGGTATTTAAGTAAGAGAAAGTTTTATTAGCACATGATAACATTGTCTTAGGAGCTCAGGCTCGGGCTTGTAGGAGCTCGTGGCTAAGTAATAACAGTCGTACAGGTTGATCTGTCAGGTTAAGCTACGCTTGCCGGGGTTGGTCCGTGGATGGGTGACCATTTTTACATAGCGAGACTCTTACGTACCTCGGAAAGCACGTTAAGTCGTTGGTCTCGGCTGTCATTCGTTGATCTTTGACAATCGTTACGGGTCGTCAGAAGCCCGAAAGTCTAACAACCAGTCTTACCAAGGGGTATCGTATTACCCAGTTACTGGTTTGTGGAGGTCTGATAGGCAGTCGCTCCATGTAAAATACTGGTATTCAGCAGCATCTGGTTAGACTGGAAGCCGACCCCAACATAGATGGGAAAAAGCTAGGCAGATTGATTGATAACATTTTCTTACATAAACTCACGCCTTCTTCCCATGAGGATGGGTAGAAACTACAGAACGCTACCTACTGCAATCCTTACATACTCCATTTGCTTCGTTTACGTTCATAAATCTGGTCACACACACACGCCGATTGCGCGTATTATACGGACCCGGGGGCTTAAAACACTCACTTTGGCAGAATCATAATAGAAAAAATTATGAATCATCAAAAAATGTCACAAACTGACAATTCATAATATGATCTGCGTGCGATTCATAATACGCAATTCATCTGTTTGACAGTTTTGTGTGGATATTCGTAAAATGGTCCACAAATTATGAATTGCCTATGTGTCAAATTAGAGGAATTACTAATGACAGCTGGAAATTCAGGTAATGAATTGCTTTTACAGGAATTGCTAATGTGGCCGTTTTAGCCCCCTGACCTTTCTGAAACAAATCACCATCAATATTCTCTTATGCTACCACTATATTACACATTATACATCTCTTAAATCACTGGTAGATGGTATTAACCTTTTTGTTCTCTTCGTTGTTACGAAACAGATCGGGGCCTAAAATGGCCACTTTGGCAGAATCATAATAGGATAATAATATGAAACATCGTAAAATGTCACGAACTGACAATTCATAATTATTATCTGCGTGCAATTCGTAACACGCAATTTACCTATCTGTTTGGCAGTTTTGTGTGGATATACGTAAAATGGTCTCCACAAATTATGAATTGCTCTAATGAAATTTAATTAATTTAAGAGGCTAAGCATTGCCATTCAACGTGGCAATGCCGCCAGTCTCTTGGGTACACTACCAGCCGACAGCGATGCGGAGGAATTTTTCGACGCCATATTTTAGATATTAGTTGTTTATTTGTACAGTTAGTTTTATTTAATTTTATTTAATATTAGTTAGAAAATTGTTTAGTGTTAGTGTAAGTACTTATCTGATTGATTGAATAATTAAAATAAATTTTGTATTTTAATTAATTTAAATGACGGTAATTTTATTAATTATTAAGTCATTTTCATGCAGCAATATTTACACCAAATATGATTCGAATATGAGTTGAATTGAGTACATTATTATGTTTCAGCTAATATTTGTGTCACCATTTTGTGTCAAATTAGATCACTATATTTCTCTAGTTTGACACAAAATGGTGACACAAATATTAGCAATTAATAAATTAGTATTATATTTTGAAATGGATTGCTTTTAGAGGAACTGCTAATGCGTTTTAGTATTTACTTTAAAAATGTGACCACTGGGCGACGTCGGTAGCATTGTTTTCCAAAAAAATTGTTAGAATATCTAAGCTGAGACTATTTTAATTTGTGTTATAAGCTCAACGCTCAAAAGAAAATCCCTATTTAACGGGTCTAAAAATAATGAATAACCGAGAGTACAAATTGTAACCTAATTGGTTTCGACACAAAATCGTTATCTTTATTTTTGCAATTTTGCATAGATAAACACAAACCGTAATGAACTACTATGAAAACAGTAAACTTAGATTAACTATGATATAACTACTAAGAAAACAGTAAACTTAGATTAAACTTTGATCTTGTTTACATTAAAGTGCGTCCAGGGATCTCACTCAACACCTTTACTCTTCTAATCTAAAGATGCAACTTAATTAACTTATCGCCGGACCTTTCAATTTAAACTTAAGTAATATAAAAAATCAGACATTTTTGAACTTCAAGCTGCCTAGCCTTTTTCCAACTATGTTGGGGTCGGCTTCCAGTCTAACCGGATGCAGCTGAATCCAATATTTTTCATGGCGTGACTGCCTATCCGACCTCCACCACCCTGTTACTGGGTAACACGATACCCCTTAGAAAAACTGGGGGTTTACGGGGGCGAAAAATCGATCTTGCTAGGTCTGATATCTGGGAAAATTTGTGGAATTAACTCTGTCTGTCTCTTACCTTGTCACGCTTAATCACTGAATGGATTTCGATAAAATTTAGCAAGGAGACGGCCGCATCCTGGGGAAGAACATAAGCTGATTTTTGTTTGAAAAATAATCCTAAAGGTGAATATTTTTAAAGGCTCTTACATACTGGCGCAATTCGCCGCGCGACGCCAATTTTAACAAAATAATTTCTGAGAAAACTTCAAGGCAAACAATGCGGCGGCGTCGCGTCGCGCGGCGTATCGCGCCAATATGCAAGAGCCTTAACACACAGTTGAACCACACAATTAAAAAATAAAATCTTTATTGCAGCTCACACACACACAAAAAAAGAAAAAAAATAAGGATAATATTTCAAAGTCAAAATCATTTATTTCAATCCATTTAAAGATCATTAAAAAAAAATCACCAATCGTCCACTTGGTCAAAAGTCTTAACAAGTTAAAGTCACACTATAACTTTTGAGTAGGTGGACGTCGTTCCAGGGACCACCCTGTATAATGTGACTTAGGTATGCAAGCAGGTGATGAGAAAATAAAATGAATACACAATTTTGATTGAAGACTCGTAGAAAAATAGGTAAAACAGATTTTACTTGTTTTTCTTTAACGGCATGATTCACAGTTCGCACTTTGACTAACTTTGCTAAGTAAAGTACCTACATTTTAGGTGCGGGCCCCATAGAGACGTGAGATGAGGACAGGACGAAGACGCGGAAATTAGTATGCAGATGCAAAAGCGACACGCCTTGCTTTCGTCTTGTCCTTTATTTATGTTTTGTGCCAGATCACGTTAATACATTTTGTATGCATAATGAAGATACGTAAAAGGGACGCCGCTGCGCTGCGTCTGCGTCCCGTCCCCGTCTCACGTCTCTTCTGTGCGGCCCACGCCTAAGCGTTTCTGCGTGCGTTATATGAACCTTGATCTAACTTTATCTCGACAAAGGGACTTATCTGTAACTGACAGACAGTTAACGAGCTCCTAATTAGAATTACGAATAATTTCATATAATTATTCTAATAATAGGCATTTTATAACAGCTGCTTTAAGGTTTCCGCAAAAGGGCGTAATGCGACGGTGCGACGCGATTCTGGTGGGAAAATTCATTTCAAGTTTTCATAGAAATTGTTCTAATGGAGTCGCGTCGCACCTGTCTGTAGTATCCTTTATGCCTATAATTATTTTAGATATTGTAAAAGAAATAATCACACAACACAAAATAAGTAAATTCAAGAAATCAGTCAGTTTAGTTAAAATATACGAAATAACAATCCCAAATAAATAATAAAAATAAAATAAAATGTATTCAAGTTAAAAAGTAAAAATAAGATTTACATTAATTACAAACGAGGTAACTTTAATTCTAGCTGTAATATAGACCTGCCTGATCTAGGTTTGTCAAAACCTGTGTTTCAGGCCATCAATTTACATCAAAATTTTAAAAGGAACACAACAATTTTATTAGGTGCTAAATTAAAAAGAAGACATAATATTTTCAATGACTTAAAGAGTAGGTAACTATTTTGGTATATTATTTTAAAACTAGATTAAGTAAGATATATTATGTTTAAGCAAATTAACAAATAATATTAAATAAAATAAAGAGGAGACTATTATTAATTAGGTAAAGGAAGAGACTTATATTAAAGTAGGTAGATGGAAATTTTATTTTAATATTTCTAATTGTTTTTCCGTGTCTGCATTTGAGTTTTGCCAAATATTCCTGTACTAGTAAGTTACACCTAATATAGCTTAAACTATAAATCTTTAGCACTCTGTTAAACTGGTTATACAAGTAGGGTCCCAAAAATAAATAAAATCGACGAGCAAAAGTATGTTTAGTCTGAGTGTTAGCACAAACCAAATCTTTTCTTCTCCTATCTGAAGGTACTGGGTTAAAATAAAGTTTAGTGTGTTGGAATAGAACTATATTCAAAATAATTAAAGCAGAAATATTTTCCGATCAGATTCTTTATCAGATCGGTACGAGATATTTCTTGTAATATTAGCAAGCATAATGCATCCAAAAATTAAACTCGGCCCAAAATTCTTTCTGAATCACCGGGAAGATACCTAAGAAATTTATATGACATCACACAGTATTTATTTCGCCTCATCTCTCTTTGTTCTCCGAAATTAAACTGTCATTGAAACCGAAATAAAGCAAGGAATACACAATTACATTATGTCAGTAAATTGCACAAAGGTTTTGAAGTAGCTTACATGCCATTGTGCTTTCTGATTGTATTACACAATGGCAAAATGAAATGAAATTTTGAAGTCCGGACATAATCTTGGTCAGATCATGTGAGTACCTACCATGTAGATTAGTATCTGAATTAGCATTTTAAAGTCTTTTGAAATGACGAGCTATTTATTAGTATACATTCTTCTTCTTTTCGTATGGTTAGTGACTAACCTGGTTTCAGAGTTATAAAGCCGCCCAAGGGCCTCTGACTTGGCTTCACATGCCGTCGAGAAAAAAAAGTATACATTTATGAAAGTGGAATGTGTATTCCAAGCATAATGCACTTCATTACGTCAACAAACCCGTGAAGCTACGAAATTCGAAAAATTAAAATAAAAAAGTCAGAAAATAAAAGATGGCCAATTAATTAAAATATTCCATTAGCACTTCACGAAACAATAGTTTTTGTATGTAACACGTAATAATAAAAACTTTTTCGTTTCCTACGGGATGGTTGCCAAGAATTTCTTGAATACTTACGTAGTTTCGACTGATATCGTTGTAATTGTCACAAAGTGGGACAAGATACATAGCAATAACGTTTATGAAGTGGGGATAGTAACGTGAGATATTTTTGAAAGGAATTTTACTAAACTTCGATCTTTTCTTTTATCGTGAAATATGAAAAAACATGGCGCGGTAAAAATGTTAGCCAGTCAGCAATTTGACTTCCATGGCACGGCGGACGAACACTCATGCCCGTTTGGAAAAAATGTAATGCCTAAACAAAATCGCACTGTTGGATTTTCAACGCTAGGCAAAAATCTGACTTAAGTGGCTAGTGACTAAAGTCACTGCGTGTGTAACTATACCCCATTTGAAATAAGATTAGACATTGAAACAAACCTTTATACAGTCCGTTCAACCGATTTTGACTTCTATACCGTAGGCATAAGGATGGCATTAAAAGCAAAAAAGATAACACAATACCAACTGTGTACTGCAGCTGCCATTTGTCATGCGACCAACGCAATAGAAGTCAAAATCGGTTGAACGGACTGTAAAAAAGACTTATTTAAACGTCTAATCTTATTTCAAATGGAGTATAGCTTAATATTTCGTGTTTTGAATAAAAGATAATAGGTAAAGTCAGGGAACAAAATCGTTTACCAGTTTGACCACCATCTTAAATTTTATTCAAATCACAACTGTAATTCTTTGACAGTTGTTTGAAATAGCTAACACTGCGGCAAATTAGCTAGGCGTCGATTTGATAAACAATCAATTCCCTGGCTATCTTCGACACACTTTTAAACATCAATTTATTTATTGTAATTTTTCGGGAAAAATTGCTTTATGTAAATACATAATATTTATGTACATATAAACAAACACATGTTTACGTTTTTAGGGTTCGGTTCCCTACCTAAAGTGCCAACGGGACCCTATTATCAAGGCACCGCTGTCCGTCCGTCCTTCCGTCTGTCACAGAACTGTATCTTTTGTTCAATTTATTTTTTCTTTTTGTTAAGTGTTTTCAGAGGCACTATAATATTTAGTGCTTATTCCACGTCTTTTTACTCTTGCAGTCTGTGGGCTCATTATACTCAGAAATCATACGGCGCCCTTCGCGTTCAATACAATAACGCATTCAGGGTGTTGATAGGGTTGCCTCGATACTGCAGCGCATCAGGGATGTTTGCTGAAGCTCGCGTTGATTGCTTCTACACCGTGATGCGGAAGCGGTGTGCATCCCTGGTTAGTAGGGTGCGGGGCAGCACCAACAGCATCCTGGCTATGGTAGCAGGCTAGATTGTGCGTTTGTGAGCCACTGCTGCAAAATATCGGCTGGGCCTGTCACCTTGCAGCATGATGTCACAAATGATTTCTGTGTTTACTGTTAATGTTTTACCAACATATTTTACTAACAATATGAGTCATGTTGCTTGAATTAAATGAATAAATAAATAAACACCTGTCATTTGTCTATACATTAGCAGTAATACATTTCCTAAATACTTTTGTAAACTAATGTTGAATGTATAGTGATTTTGGTGTTCTTTAATAGAAAAATAAACCGTAATAAGTAGACACTTGTCGTTACGGGTCGTCAGAAGCCTGAATGTCTGACAACCAGTCTTACCAAAGGGTATCGTATTACCCAGTTACTGAGTGGTGGAGGTCAGATGGCAGTCGCTTCATATAAAATACTGGTATTCAGCAGCATCCGGTTAGACTGGAAGCCGACCCTAGGTAGAAATTTATAATTGATTATAATCTCAGAGTGTGTTCTATAGCCGCTATAATAACAACTAATACATTAAAATACATATAAGAAATTTGTTTTTTACGGTGTTTTTTTAACAAAGTATTTTTTTTAATATGTAAATATATTGTACTATGGTACGGAACCCTTTTTTGTGCGACTCCGACTCGCACATGGCCGCTTTTTTACCACTAGACGTCCTTGACCCGTTGCTACGGGTCTTGATAATTTATTTATTTATTTATAGTTAATTAAAACGGCACAAGTCCAATTACATTAATTAACATAGAATTATAAAGATTAAAATAAAATAAGCATTCAAATAACATACAATACAAAAATTTAATTCAAATTCAAAGATATATAATTCGTGGATGTATAAAAGAAAAGTATTCATAATTAATTGCATAAATGGTTAAATAAATAAATTGAAAAACATCATAAACTAACATGTAACAGTGGACACCCTCGCGTATTGTCTCTCACAAAACACCAGACAAGCACGCATCATTTTCTTCCAATCATCAGCAAACACATCACATTCAGGGTCGGTAGTCAGGAGGGCGTTTAGCATCCTTAGGGTTCGACATACCGGGGATTGAGCTCTAGCAACAGATCTAGATAGCGTTAGTGCGAACAGGTTATGACGGCGGCTTTGACGGTGGCCAAGGTATTTGTCGGGCACAAATAGGCAGCAGAAAAGTCCGTGGAGCTCAGGGCAGTCAATACGACCGTTTAGGGTTTTACAAGCAATCGTGAGCTGATCAAAGCCCCTTCTTACCTCCAACGAATTGAAACCCAACACCCCTAGAAGATAGTTCGTTGGGATAATACTATATCGAGCCATCTTGTTTGTCACTACATTGATATAATGTAAAATGAAACTCATAAACGATTTTGTCCAACATACACATGCTTCCAGAAGTTTCTAAACACTCATAAATTGAACAAACAAAGGCACTATAAAATCTTCAATAGTAATAATATCCAAGAGTAGTTTTGAAATAAGACATTATGTAAATCAGAATAGAATTGTTTTTGCGTCATCAATATAAAGTATGGGGCTTGGCTAAATAAAGGCTTATGCAGACTAGCGTGACTTGTCGCGCGACGCGACACCGGTAATTGTTCTACCGCGAAGTTTTCTTAGAAATCGTGTTGTTAAAGTCGCGTGGCACTGTCGCGTCGCACCTGTTTGTGGGAGCCTTAATAACAGCTGCACGGGTTTGATCGAAGCTACGCTTGCCGCGGTCGGTTACAAAACGAGACCCCTACGTGCCTCGGAAAGCACGTTATGCCGTTGCTACCGGCTGTCATTCGTGGATCTTTGACAGTCGTTACTGGTTTCGTGTTACCCAGTAACTGGCTTGTGGAGGTCAGATAAGCAGGCCATGTAAAATACTTGTATTCAGCTGCATGCTGTTAGAATGGGAGCCGACCCCAATAGAGTTGGGCAGATTGAATAAGTCGTATACAGGATTTGGAGTAGTGCATAACATAATTTTCTTAAGTCTAGTTGGATCCGCGTTTACGATGGCCGCGTTACGCATCTACTCGTAATAGTCGTGCATTTATTGGGATGCATAATGCTCTTACGACATTGCGGATTATCCATCTATAGCGAGAATTGTGGCCCAGTGTAGCGGCCTCGACTAACACTTACTTAGAAGTTATCACGTGTTCGAAATAAAATATAATATATAGATAAACAGGTTTATGCTATCCAGGATGACTCCAAAATGATTCAAAATATATTTTTAGATTAAAACAAAGTTGGTAATATTCAGAATTGTTATGAAATACTGCTCAATCATCCTGTAAAATTCCTGTGAATACTCCAAGTACGTAGACGGAAGCATGAATCACAGCTCGTAAGTACGTCAAAACAGCAATCATTCAAAGGTAATGAGTGTAAAATTACGGAGGTCGCAGGCGCAACGCCAACCAACCAGTCTCTCTGTCATTCACCTGAACAATGACAAATTCTGGTATTTCTGTCTTGATTCTATTCGTCTAGATTTATTTTATTTATGGGTTTCTAGACTTTTACACCATTTGTCCTCATCACGATTTATTTGGAATGTTATCTTCCATACATTTCTATTAAACGAAATTTCAGTAGTGATTCTCTTTCTTATCCATAACTATATTATCAATCGCATCATAGTAATATCACTGTCATTTATTTCAACCGCCTCTGGAGTTTCGTGGCTAAACCACCTGTGGCAGACCCAGAGATCCCGGGTTCTATTCCCAGTGACGGCAAAATTTTCTGCTTGGTTTGGTTGGCAGGGCTTGTTATAAGTCCGCCTGAAAAAAAAATGTTTTGTGTTCAATATTGTACGTTGCACCTTGAGAGGGGCTTTCCAACGCTACCTCCTCTAGTACGCGGTCGCCACTCCAGAACCTTTCAGCCCCCTTGGCCATCTGTTCTGCGAGCAATGTGACCTGCCCACTGATGACTGATGTCGGATGACCTGGTGAAGGCCGCGGGAATGCGCTGGATGCGAGAAGCACAGAATCGGTTGAAGTGGCGGTGCGTCGGGGGGCCTGTGTCCAGCAGTGGACGTCTTTCGGCTGAAATTATGATGATGATGATGATTGTACGGTGGCACGGAACTCTATGTATGCGACTCGGACCCGCACTTGGCCGCATTTATTATTTGTTTTGTGCTAATTCTAGCGTCAAAATTGAGTAACCTTTGAGAGCTCTTAAAAGTTTGATGACTCATGAATCAAGTATGATTGACTGTCAAGGAATATTGGCCCTTATGTACTTACTTGTTTATTCCTTTTATCCCATAAATCCTTTTCTATTAGCCGTGTCAATATTCGAAATGGATTTCGCTCTTCGTTACTATGTATCGTGTCGAACTACATAATAAGATAGAGTTACTTTAAGTAAAGTTAGAAGTTGTTTTATAAATCACTAGCGACCCGCTCCTGCTCCGCACGGTTTTTAGGACTAGACAAAACATTGTGATCGGTTAGTTATATGTAACTATAATATATTAACGTACTATACACATAAACCATCTGGAATAAACTCTAAACAATGGTGAAAACCTCATCAAAACCTGTTGGTTTTGATGAGGTTTTCACCATTGTTTAGAAGAACAACAACAAGAGCGTGGTTTAGAAGAACAACACGGATATACAGACAAACACGAAAAGCGACTTTAATTTATATTAGGTATGTATGTATACGTATAATGCCTATGTCCAACAGTGGACGCCTTTCGGCTGAAATGATGATGATGATGAATATATTAGGTATATAAATAGATGAAATGAAAGAAATTGTTAGGTACGTTAGTATTTAAATTACCAATTGTCCCAGCTATTTTGCTGGGACAATTGGCAGTTTAGGGCTAAGGCTATTCGTGCGGTCCATGGCCCTTTACGGGGCACCGGTGTGGGCGCGTTCCCTTAGGCTGCGGCCAGCCCGCCGGTTGAACGCGTCCCAAAGGGTCATGGCCATTCGGCTGGCTCGGGGATACCGCACGGTCTCCCGCGAGGCGGCGAGCCTCCTGGCCGGATTACCGCCATGGGATCTGGAGGCGAAGGTCCTCGCGCACATATGGGAGTGGCGCGAGGAGATGAAGCGCCGGGGCGTAACTCCGCTGCCGCGAGAAATCGCGGCTCAGCGGACAGAGCTCCGGCAGGATCTCATGGCGACATGGAGAGTGCGATTGTCGCAACCCAGTGCTGGGCACGCCACAATTGCGGCGATAAGTCCCCTCTTTGAGGAGTGGCTAGAGAGGCGCCACGGCGTCCTCACCTTCCGCCTGACGCAGGTCCTCACCGGACACGGTTGCTTCGGGAGGTTCCTGTTTCGTATAAGGCGGGAGGAAACGCCCGGGTGTCACCACTGTGTGGATCGCCCGGAGGACACGGTGGAGCATACGGTGGAGGTCTGCCCCGCTTGGGCGGAGCCCCGCCGTGTCCTCTTGGAGGCGATTGGCGGCGGTGACCTCTCGCGTCCGGCTCTGGTCCAGGCCATGGTACGGAGCGAGAGGGCATGGGAAGCAGTCACCTCCTTCTGCGAAGCAGTAATGCTCGCGAAGGAGGAGGCGGAACGCGTGAGGGAGAGGCAAAGTTTGCGCCCTCACGCCCCTAACCGCCGCCGCCGCTGGAGACGCCCTGGGCGTCGGGAATCCCAGGCGGATTCCCGGCCACCATAGGCGCGGGCTTGCGGACGGCGAGCAATGGGTAGCTCGCCGTCCGATCAGGACCAGGCCCGGGTCGATGGCGCGTCGTGTTCCACGCGCGCCTCAAAGAGATGTCAGCACAATTGGCGGGGTCCGCTAGGACCGATGCCTGCCAGGGTTGCGGGTTAGTCCGAAAGGGATACCGGGACCTTGGCAACAGGCAACTGAAGGAACACGGGTGGGTCTCAAAAAAATACTCTTAATTTTTTTATTGACCGCTTACTTTTATTACCTACACCACATAACATAACATCACGCTTGTAACCCTCAAAGGGTTAGGTAGAGGTGTACCTATAAGTATAACCACATTTCACAGGTTATGTTTGAATCCCATATAATAGACGGCGAGCCTAATAGCCATCAACTGGACACATCCAGCCTCCGAACTGCTACTGAAATATTGCTCATTATTATTACTATCTGCAAAAACGAAATCAAAATCAAAAGTCATTTATTTAAACTAGGCTAAGAATCAGCACTTTTCGAACGTCAAAATTACATAAGACAAGTCCCCCAAAACGCCCACCCTTCACCACTTCCTAGTGCTTTAGCTGGGAAGAAGAAGTGGCGCAACAAACTCCCCAGCAGCACAGCTGTCTCAGCTGTCTGTTCAGTTAAAACGGTAATCGAAAACCGCAGATTTAAATTTCCAACTTCGAAGCCAAGAATTCCACTAATTTAAATTTATATTCTGTCAATATAAACGTTTTATTATACACAAACTCTCACACCATTCAATCCGAAATTGGCATAGACTGTGAACATCTGTACTAAACGTGACTCATGCTTGGGACAGCTGCCGGGTTTCTGTCAGATATAAATCTAGACGAGTTTAATTAGAGGACTGCACTATATTACGTTTATCATAAAGTAGATCGGAGCGTTTCCGTATATTTTGGAATCCTCCTTTCGTATTCTAGCAAAACCAAGTCTATTTCCAAATAAAACTATGTAGATTAATGCTTTTAGGTATCTAGTTTATGTAGACGACGCAGTAGTGATTTTATCTCGAAACTCCTTTGTATAGGTTCCGCTCTGACTGCCTCGACGCAAGGAATTTCTCAGAAGCAGTCCGGAGTCTGAATTTGTTGGCTATTGCCTATTCAGCTTATAATGTTCCCACTGCTGGGACACAGGCCTCCTCTCAATGAGGGGAAGTGGACCAACATCCACCACGCGGGCCTAGAACGGGTTGGTAGACGTCGCATGTCTTCGTTTTTTTGGTTTTCCTTCATCGTTTTGAGAGCAGTGGTGATGAAATAATTTACACTAAGTAAAACGCCTGTCAGGATATAACCGACGACCTATCGTAAGTCACGGCCGTTACCACTGGGCCACCTGAACACTGCTGTACTGGCAATAGGCTCGCCCCCCTGTTACATACGACTTAAATATACCTGGTGAAATGTAAGTGTACTATAGGTACCTACTAGGTAGGTACACCTCGGTCTAACCCATTGGAAAAATAGGCGTGATGCTGTAAAATTTTTCTTTGTGATACAATTTATTTCATACCGTCATACTTTCCAATAATTATTAACATTTTTAAGAAGTTAGGATCGAGGTTGAGTCGGGAGTTAGTAAGTTAGCTCGGGTTTGTGGAGGTCAGATAGGCAGTCGCTCCATGTAAAATACTTGTATTCAGCTGCATCCAGTTAGACTGGAAGCCGACCCTAACATAGTTGGGAAATAGCTAAGCAGATTGATTGATAAGAAGTTAGGATCGAACTACAAAAGGCAATTTATTTTGAGATTGAATCTACCATCAATCTATGTTTTGTAAATTGGAAAATAATCTTAAATTAATATCTCTATAAACAACGTGAATTTTTGAACAAACTGATATTATAAATGATAGGCGACATAATAAAATGAAAATATGTATCAATGAAGTTGAAAATAACGTGACACGCCATTTATAATAGTTAGTGGATTTATATTAAAAACTAAATATGCCAAGGTTCTGTGTGGAAAACAAACATCTGGGCTTTTAAACAAAAAAATCTGAACTACTTATGTGATTAAACATCAAAACTGAAATTCAGATCATTGCATTTAATTATAATTATCATCTAGAGAATGAAAAAAAACATTAAAACAATAATCCAGCACAGCAGATCAAAAAGAATTACATTGTCGAATTGTCTTTGTTTTTCATTTGTTTACTCTCTCTTAGATTGCCTCGTAATGGTCGCTAGCGCTACTGTTGAGCATGAGGTCCTGGGTTCGATTCCCAGGTCGGGCAATGTTATTGGGTTTTTCTATCCGGAATTTCTCACTAGCAGCTCGTACACTAGATTCGTACCCGGCGGATGGCAATAGGCTCGCTCTCTATTACATGGGACTTAACCTTAGAGGCCTAGCGCTATCGAGAATTCGCTATCAGTCAGGGACGGACCACCCTCCCCCCTAAACAGACCACAAACTTATGCATAAACAATAAGCGACTTTGTTTTTTGTTTTGAACGTATCTTTAAAACTACTGGATCGATTTTTATGAAATTTTTGCAGGTAAAATTATGAATACGTAAGTTATCTAACAACAATAAGAGATTATGACATTAACAGAAGAAAATAAACACAAATGACACGACTTTTGACGTGACACACGCGTCAAACTTCGACAATAAATTAAAAAAAAAAAAAAAAAACTGCACTGTCTGCCCTCTGCCTTCCCCTTCGGTGACTACAGGCGTGATGTTATGTTATGCTATGTGTACTCTGTCTTACGTCATACCAATAC
The DNA here is from genome assembly GCA_947522985.1 of Lithophane socia. NCBI lineage: Eukaryota > Metazoa > Arthropoda > Insecta > Lepidoptera > Noctuidae > Lithophane > Lithophane socia. Next base: position 10,501,841 of record OX383267.1, read on the forward strand.
TTTTCTCATCTCTTTATCGTGCTTATAAATTATACAAAATCGTTGACATTTCATACAAATCCATTCATAGAATGAATTCTAGACAAAACAAAACAGTGTTTAGCCAAAACTCAAACAATTCACAAAGAAAACATCTTATGCGCTGGCAATAAAGATCGTTTACACAATGTTTTGGAAACAGCTGCCGTCTAAACATCAGTAAAAGATACGCTAAAAGTTGTATAATGTTCTCTAAATAGTGAAAAGTTTGGATGTTAGCGAATGATTCATGCGTGTGAAATAAATTCCTGAAGAAACTACGGTTTGGGAAATAATTTTCCCACTGTTTTCATAAAGCTGCTTATCACTTTAAACATCATCTGCCTAGCCTTGTCCCAACTATGTTGGGGTCGGCTTCCAGTCTAACCGGATGCAGCTGAATACCAGTATTTTACATGGAGCGACTGCCTATCTGACCTCCACAACCCAGTAACTGGGTAATATGATACCCCTTGGTTAGACTGGTTGTCAGGCTTCCGTGCTTCTGACGACTCGTAACGACTGTCAAAGATCCACAAATGACAGCCGGGACCAACGGCTTAACGTGCTTTCCGAGGCCCGGAGGAGTCTCGATATGTGAAAATGGTCACCCATCCACGGACCAACCCCGGCAAGCGTAGCTTAACCTGATGGATCGACCCGAGCGGCTGTTATTACATAGCCACGAGCTCCTCCTGCTTATCACTTTAAACATCGCGCTTAAATACCTCGTAGTGGTAAGTTCCCTTGTAATACGGGAGAAAACTGCATGCCCCGGCCATGACTGGTCCCCTTCTGAGAAATTCTTATCAGAGAAACCTTTGTTCAACCAGGAACCCGCTTAGAAACAGATTTCTTTGAATTTAAATATAATACAGGATGTAAGGGTAAACACTCTTGTCATTCAAACCATGGGTAGTTGACTTAAATATAAAAATAAATGACCGAACACAACAAAAAAAAAACGTTATTTTCATTAAAAGATTTTAAAAAGTTTCTATCTGACACCGTGCTTGCTAGCGAAACAGCTGACTGACTAAGGGAGGGATCGCGCTCGCTGCCGGTCAGGTCACATCCCGTACCCCTCGCCCATGTTGACGCAAGTTCGTTGCCCTAGCGCATAGAGCAACGAACTTGCGTCTCTTGTGGTAAAATATAGATCTAAAAAAAATTAAAAAAAGTTGTAATTATCCATTGATTTTACGTTCTATAAATGAAATCAAACCACTGGTTGCAAGGATAACGGTGTTTACCCTAATATCCTGTATAATCACTTTGAAGTTGACAAAGTAATGATTTACGTGGAATTTCTTAGAAAAGCCAGAGAATTTTTTCGGGATGGTTTATTTGTATAATACGTTCAAAGTCAAAGTCAAAGTCAAAGTCAAATAATTTATTTCAAATAGGCACATATATGGCACTTTTGAACGTCAAACAAAGAAATAGAATTGATTCTAGTTGCCCCTTCCAAAAGGTAGTTTTCGTATGGAGAAGAATGGGCAAGAAACTCCACCGTTACTCTTTTAAAAATGTTTTACAATATTTTGTATACATTAATTATATAATTATATGTGAAGACGATGCACCTACCATAAGATTACTGTACCACAAAAGTTAAAAAGAATTATAAATGGAGTAATAATGAATAAATTAATTACCAGATACATGGTGCTCACATATTTACAAAGATTGTAAAAGTATACGATATTACAATAGTCCTAACATTGTTACAAGTAGTACTAATAAGTCAGTGCGTGAGTTTAAGTAATGACAGAGTGTAAAAGTCTATGACATACAAATAATAAATAAAAAATAAAAAACTAAATTAGCTATCAGTTTGATTTTGTCCAGACACTAAATCGTCCTATGGAGCAAGACCAGCATGTTTCCAAGCATTCTTATCTTGGATATAATCCTCTAATTTGTAATAAGCTTGTTTACAAAGTGTACTTTTTATATGAGTTTTAAATTTTCTTTCATTTAATTGCAATATAAAATTACATTTATAGTTAATATTAAAGTTACATTTATAACTAAGAAATCTCGGTGTTTTGTCAAGGCGTTAGAACCGTGTGAAGCGAGAGCGGGTTGCTAGTAATATTATAAAGAGGTAAAATTTCTGAGTTTGTATGCAGGGGATAATCTTCGGAACTATACTGATTCGATTCCGAAAATTAATGCGAAGCTTCAGTATTACCGAAGGTCATAGGATATACAGTATGTTATCTAACGAAGGGCGTTCCCGTTAACCTGCAATAGTATAGTGTCTATACAGGCAAAAAAAAAAGTAAGGTACCATTAAAAAAAAAGTTTATTTTTATTTTTTTATAGTGAAAAATTCACAAAATGATTAAATTGATACGGAAAAGAAACACTCTGTACACGTACACTTTTATTTCAACGTAGAAAGACAATAAAACATTGTTTTTTTATTGTTTATATTTTTAGCAGTATGGACTCTATACTATTGCGGGTTAACGGGAATCATACTTAGTGTATATTTTACGCTAAAACAAGAAATTACACGCGGACAAAGTCGCGGGTGGAAGCTAGTTTATTGTAAACTTGTAAACGTGATAAAATTGAGATAAAACTGAAATATTCATGAAGTTGATGTTGAAAGTTCCAATTATACAACAGCAAGTATTACCGAAATATTATGCTTAAATGTGGAATTTAATACTCAGCGGCCTTGGTAGTCTTTAGACGTTTTCTTATTTTTATGTAGGTATTGGTTTTAAGGTAGTATTTGTACTTGTAAACAAGTATTTTCTATGGCCAAGTTCGAGTCGGACTCGCGCACGAAGGATTCCGTATAGAAACGGCAAACAATCACGTTTGTTGTATGGGAGCCCCTTAAATATGTATTTTATTCTGTTTTTTTTTAATATTTGTTGTTATAGCGGCAACAGAAATACTACGCTTTGGAATGGGCAACTAGGTTCATATTTTTGACTGACCGACTCCTTGACAATTCAAAAGTGCCTGTAAATGGTTTAATTGAAATAAACGCTTTGAGTTTGAGTTTGAGAATCATCTGTGAACATTTAAACTGTCTATAACAGTTCATGAGATACAGCCTGATGATAGACGGACGAACGGATAGCGGAGCTCAAGTAATAGGGTCCCGTTTTACCCTTTAGATACGGAACCCTCAAAGACCTATCGCACTGAAAAACAATCCAAATGTCTGTAATAAATGGCAATGGGTATGGTGGTGGTGGTAATGGTGTTTGGTGGTGGCGATATAATTCAGTAAACACAACACTTACCAGATGTCTGTACCTAAGTGTTCTGTTCCATGACAGTATCATGCCAGTTAAGTTTGGCACTACTGGTGTCATGATGACACTAGTAGTGGCAAACTTAACTGGCAGTGGGTAGGGCTCGCAGAACAGATGGCCGATGGGGCCGAAAGGTTCTGGAGTGGCGAAAGCTTTCTGATGTTGTAGAAATTCTTTTGAATATTTTGTGAACTGGTTTTCAACGGCAAGATTTATGAATAAAATTAGTTCATTGATCATTTTGGAAATAATTTTATTAAAATTGTTGTTCCTTTTATCCTCTTTTCTTAGAATATAAAAAGCTTGCTAATTGAAGATTTTCATAAATGTTTTATTACTTACTTTCTTGTCAGAAAAAATACTATTTTATGTAGATATACAGAGCATCAAACTTATGGTCTAATAGAGAAAGTTGTTAAGTTTGATGGTCTTGTACCACACCCTTTTTGACCACACCATTCTGAAACACTCTGTATAGTATCTATGCACAAAGGAAAACAATTTATTGTTTATAATATTTCATTATTTATTTGCATAAGACTAACTTTGGATTACGAATTATTGTTATTGTAGTTTTAATACTTACCATTGTTTTTTTGCGGCGGTAGATAGGAACCTCCAGTGCCCGTCCACACGACGCCGCGATCGCGCCGCTGCCGCGCCTCTAAGCTGTAAAAGTGTGCTTGCAAAAGTGCAAGCAGCCGGCGGCAGCGGCGCGGTGGCGGTGCGGTGGCGGCGCGGCGGCAGCGCGTTCGCGGCGTCGTGTGGACGGGCACTTATACATTCAATTAACTTGTCAATTGAAGCGTGTTATCAGGGCACAATAAATTAAACACAATGAGCTCTTTTCGAAGGTAGTAATTACCAACTTTCGGAGTTAATAAAGCGCGCACATAAGCCTCTGATTACTCTCATTAATTGGCCGTAAATAAGGTTTAATTTTGTTCAAAAAACTCCATTTTTGTGGGCAAATTGAACAAAGTTGGAAAATGTACCACATTGCTAATTGAATTGAATAACTTTTGTTTTATAAAAGTTTGGACAAAGACAAATATCTGTTTATAGACTTCACGAACCGCCTTTACCTTTCGATGGAGGCGGAACTTGTAAAGGTGTTTTTTGCTTTTTCGTCGGGGTACTATTGGAGGTTTTATTGTAATATGACCGGTCAAGGAGGCAAGAAGCTGTCACAGAAAAAAAAATATATTAAAAAACTCAATATGAACTAGGTACTATTAGGCAGATAGCCTAGCAGGCACTTTACTGTGGGTAAATTATTTAATCACCACTGCTCTCAAAATGGTGAAGGAAAATTAAATTATCGTAAGGAAACCGGCATGGCCTTGAATAGAAAAAATTCAAAGACTTGACATCCGCCAGCCCCCACTAGGCCCGCGTGGTGAATGGCCCACTCCCTCTCACAGAGAGGAGACCTGTGCTGTGTCCCAGCAGTGGGAATGCTATAGGCTGATTATGAGTAGTTATGTTTGAAAAAGCTCTGAATATCATGAAAACTATACCTTTTAAGCATTTTCAACGCATTAAATTCGACAATACGACATGTTTGTTGTTGAGCTATGCGATCCGTAGGTATATAAACCCTTGTACCCAACCGCCTAACGAGAGTCTCTCGTTACTGAAGACTCTTGACTATGCCTCATTAGCCATCGGCTCCAATGACTCGAGTGAATCTGATCGGCTGCCCTAGGCGTTTGCCCCTATGTACAGGGCTCAGGTATGGTGGGAGTACTTCACAAGGTACAAGGTTCCCCCCGTATGTTATTCTGCCGCGCTCGAGTAACTCCCGAAATCCCCGCTAGGGCTCCCCTACCATAGACGCTCCCCCCACCAGTGAAAGGGTATACTTCACATAACCTTTTTTTCTTTTTAGCATCTAATCTTCACAATCCAATAGGTCCCCACGACGCTCGAGTAAATCCCCATTTAGCATCATTGCCTCCCCTACTATCATCGTTATCACTGATAGAATGTCACTTTGTCTAGGGTCTCAGGCTAGTCACTAACAGTAACTAACCACACAAAAAGAAGAGAAGAAGGTAAATGGTGTCTACAGGGCCCCTACCACCAGCTCTTACTGCAGCGTTATTTTAATATTACTTCAGTGTAGGAAACAAACGAAGCTCTACAGAACGTATAGCTCCATCTTCCCCCAATGAGTAAGAGTAAAATAGGAGGATCTCGTGGCTCAGTAATAACAGCCGCTCGGGTCAATCCATCAGGTTAAGCTACGCTTGCCGGGGTTGGTCCGTGGATGGGTGACCATTTTCACATATCGAGCCTCCTCCGTGCCTCGGAAAGCACGTTAAGCCGTTGGTCCCGGCTGTCATTTGTGGATCTTTGACAGTCGTTACGAGTCGTCAGAAGCACGAAAGTCTGACAACCAGTCCAACCATCGTCGTATTACCCAGTTACTGGGTTGTGGAGGTCAGATAGGCATCCGGTTAGACTGGAAGCCGACCCCAACATAGGAGTAAAATAATGCTGCTGTAAGCGGTGATGGTAGGCCCCCAGATCTCAATAGATTACTTAAATTAAGAAAAGAAAATAGCAGCAGCTGTTTTTATTCACTACGATTTATTGCAGACCCTGCTTTTTCAGATACTTTACTCGCCATTTTAGAAAGTTAAAAAAAATATTTTAACTACAACGTTCGTAATAAGTAAATGGAATTAGTGATTAGTTAATTAAAAGAAATTGTCTTGTATCTGAAACCCATTTAAGTTTTATTGTAGGTAAATGGAAATGTGACAAGACAAATAACTGAATGGTACCCAGGAGACTTCAAAAGAAACAGGGGTAGACAGAATAAAAAATGGGAGGATGACATTAGAAAAACAGCGGGACCAATATGGACTCGTACAGCAAAGGACAGGACTGAATGGAAATATTTAGAGGAGGCCTTTGTTGGAAGACGAGCTGTACCAGACTAACAACCGTTTGCCGATATTTATTTCCATATTGAGTATCAGGCATACTTCATATTTTATCAATTATAAAGCATGTTAAAAATAAGAACAGCAATAAAGGCTTTTTATTTTATTTATTATAAATGGAAATGTTAAATGGATTTCAGAACTTTCAGGACATTTAACTGATTGTATTGTGTAACAATCAGTTAAAAGCCCTGAAAGTTTTCTTAGACAACAAGCTTAGATCGCAAAAGTCTATTTGATCTAAATAATCGTATAGTTCTGTTAAAAACTTTACCGTCATTAACAGCAGACTACCCTAACCCTAACTTCCTAACTAATAGTATAATTGCGAAAGTGAATTTGTTTGTTGAAACGGCTGAACAGATTTGGATGAAATTTGGACGCACATGGGTAGATCTTGATCTGGAGGAGGACTAGGCTACTTTTCAAATTGGATCGCAGATGAAGTCGCGGCCAACTACAATAATTTTATTACAGTTAGCTCCACCATAAATAATAATATTTACTTATAATTTTGTTTACTAGCCTACTAGCCTCAACAGGCAAGAATAGTGATCTTGAACAAATGAATGCATCTATTCTGAAGAACGTTTTCGTTATTCAAAACATGCCAAATCTGCGTTTTTTCGAAAAACAAAAACATATCAGTCTTTGTTTTGTGTATATTCAAACAAAGCTAGGTATCAGAATGGGTTGTGTTATTTTCATATCAACGTACTGCTGGATGTTGGCATAAGAATAAATTGTTGAAATCGTTTTTCATAAACATTTCAGGTTTTTGGATTCCTTCCGATTTAAAAAGTAAAAAGTTTTTGACACTTCAATATTTGTATAGATTAGTAGCTATAATTTATAAAGATTGTTTATTCTGGACAAACAAAAGGCACATTACATAAAAAAATATAGGTAACACAAAAGTAGGGCAAGACGAAAGAAACGATGGATGGACTGTGTGAAAGATGATATGGCTAGAAAGGGAGTGACTACCGAGATGACGACTGATAGAGATAAAGATATAAGAGAACAACTTACGGCTAGTTCCTTCATCAAAAGTAACAGTCCAACTGTTCTTTTGCACTGTTGTATTTTCAATCTTCGGTGCTGAGGCGAGGGTTCTAAATCCAACAGTGCGGAAGAACAGTTGACTGTTACTTTGGCTGTTACTTTTGATGAAGAAACTGGCCGTAAAAGACATAATAAGTATGAAAAAGGTTGCGCGGATCCTAAATAAATTGGGATAAGGGCAGCAGAATGATGAAACTCAAACTACTCATACTTTATTTATACCATACAATGCTGGGTTGTCGAACATACAAAGTTCATCAGACGTCTATTTATAAATCCCAGTCGATGCCAAGTCGTATTTACTAATTTATAACGCATTTCCACTGCGTTAATGAAAGCATTAAATAAATGAACACCCGCAAATATTCTTTATGAATCATAAAAACAAGCTAAGGCGCGGGCCACACGGAATGGCGCAATTTCATTAGTCGATAGGGCCCGCATGCCGGGTGCGAGAGATTTCTGGAACGTGTGCCACAGGGCTCGCATTCGGTGAACCGTTTTCATTAGTCGATAGGGCCCGCATGCCAGGTGCGAGAGATTTCTGGAACGCGTGCCACAGGGCTCGCATTCGGGGAACCGAAAAAGTATTTGACTCACGACCCGCAAGCTGTATATCGACCGATGAATTACATTGGTCGATATCACGATCGGTATTAAGCAAGCAACGAGTTAACGACCAATGAAATTGCGCCATAAGAGACGTGAGACGGGACGCAGACTTCATCTGGCACAAAACGTATAGAAAAGACAAGACGCAGGCGCGTCGGTTTTCCATTTCTGCGTACTATTGCCGCATCTGCGTCCCGTCCTCGTCTCACGTCTCTTCTGTGTGGCCAGCCCCTTATGTTTACCTACTTCAAAAATCTGAAAACTTATTTAAATCGACAGTCGGAATATCTGAAAAAACATCAATAAGGAAATATTTACTTGATTGTTTGTTGATTTCCAAATTGAAAAGTAAACAAGCCTGTTATTTATTTAATCAGTGAGTATTATGAATTTTCAAACGTAGGCCATTTTATTTAATTTAGAAACTAGCTTTCTGCACCGCTTTCTGCCCGGCTTTCTGCCCGAGTTTCTGTTCGGCTTTCTGCCGGCTTTCTGCCCGGCCTTCTTGCCGGCTTTCTGCCCGGCTTCTTGCCGGCTTTCTGCCCGGCCTTCGTGCCGACTTTCTGCCCGGCTTCTTGCCGGCTTTCTGCCCGGCCTTCTTGCCGGCTTTCTGCCCGGCCTTCTTGCCGGCTTTCTGCCCGGCCTTCTTGCCGGCTTTCTGCCCGGCCTTCTTGCCGGCTTTCTGTTCGGCCTTCTGCTTGACTTTCTGCCCGCGACTGCGTTCGCATAGAAATCGTAAGTTACTAAAATAACAGCCACAATTTTATAATACACCCGTACTATTATAGATTTAGCCTTAGCAACCAATATAATTATACAGGGACTCATTTCATTTAGAATTAAACATTTGGCTCATAGTCGTCGTGGTCGTTTTTGAGTAAAATAACGAAATATAATTATAATTACTCCATGATTAAAAAAGGTTCAAGAGCCTCATACCAGTTAAACATTAATTTAATTCCAAGGAAATTACAAAACGTAGGATTAACATTAATACGATTTAAACCTCGGAAAAGCGAACGCTTCAAGTACATTCCGGCAATATAATTTAAAAAATCGGAGACTTAGGAACTCACTAGATTCGATTAAACTGAATTGAAGTAACTTAGTTAGAAGGAAAAGCAAAAAATAACTCAGACTCAACGATTTTAATAACATTTATAATAAAATTATAAAAACAGAATTTATTTGTTTTATCGTTAAAACATTCAAGGATTTTATCGATATTTTTATAGGGACGCGGATTCCAGCTTGATTTACACGATACTAGTTTCTGAAACGATCAAGAGCAATAATAAATGTACCTTTATGCCATAAAGTATGTGCAATATTATAATAGCCGTTCAAGATTTGCGAGCAAGTGTTAACACGCCCAAATGTTGTTTTGTTTGACGATGCCAGTCAATGATTGCTTCAATTGTATGGTGCGCCACAGGCAATGAACTTGCATCGTGTAAATGGGGCTTCTAATGGGAATTCTGGACAATAAATTCTGATTAACATTTAATTTAATTTTTCTTTTACACAAACTTTTCACTTTTCGATATAAAATTTTTTTGTTCTTTGATACTCGTATTTTGTTTTTACAAATCCACAGTTTTATTACCATTGTTTTCAATTTTTTTTTTTCACCTTAACATGTTTATTGTTTTGTCAAAATTAGATTGACTAGGTACCTACTCACGATATAACGTTACTTTTAAATTACAAATGTTATTTACATTTGGTGTGTTTTGTATAAAAAAAATAAAAACGTTTCGTTTCGCGATGGGCGGCCTTAAGATTTTAATTGTATATTTATAATTGCGTTTTATTCAGTGACTATCAACCTGCCCCTGCTTCGCACCGATTTTTTGAGAACACAACATCGGTATTTCTTTATTACATGTTCGTTTAATATGAATGTATTATACACATAAAACTTCTTCGGTCACAAAGATTATAAGCACATACCTACATGTTTACTGCCACCCCTATAACTAAAATAAACAATTCTACATATAATAATGCTTGTGCAATGAATGAGTTCACTTCAATAGTACAACGGGTGAAGATCCAATTCCCAAAATCTTCCCCTTACTGTCAGAATATTGCCGATTCGTAAAGATATTCAGCATTAGACAGTCTCGATGAGGTCAACGACCCTTAACATTTAAGTTTCGTATGTAATTTCATATGTCGTCGCCTCCAATTCCGATCGTCAAGTATTTTCCTTCGTGATTGAGAGTCTCACTTAAGTTCTACAGAATAATAAATGAAAAGTTGTGTAACGTGTAGGTACACACGGCTACACATCAAGCTATACATTTCCAGTTAATGCGGATCTCGAATTGTAGGTACAGGATTTCCGCACAATGCGAGGTCAGCTTAAACTGGAAATGTATAGCTTGATGTGTAGCCGTGTGTACCTAAAAGTAACACTGTATTTATAGATTTCTGAAAGCTTGATCCAACTTCTGAATCGGAAAATCTGCCGTCGAATTTTATTTTGGTCCGGACATGACCCGCTTAACTTCTCTATCGGATGACATTAAAAAAATCCTGTTCTATTTTGGAATTTATCTGGTAGACAGCGCCAAAAGAACGAAAAAAGAAACTGTGAAACAGTCTCCTAATATTGCCATACATTGCGGAGGTAACCCTTGATAGTGCGAGTCGCAGCACTTAATAAGAATTTTAGGATGACCCTATATCATAATCGTCATCATTTATTTATTTATTTAAACTTCTCGCACACAATAAGGTACAAAGGCGGACTTAATACCTTAGCCATACTCTACCACTCGGGTCGACGGCGCGTTGTGTTCCACGCGCGCCTCAAAGAGATGTCAGCACAATTGTCGGGGTCCGCTAGGGCCGATGCCTGGCAGGGTTGCGGGTACATCCGAAACGGCTACCGGGGCCCTTGGCAACAGGCAACTGATGGAACACGGGTGGGTTTTAGTCAGTAACAGTCTGACACGCCCTCCCGCTCCGCCCAGAGCGGGAGAAGGAATTTGATGACTTCCCACCCTCAAAAAAAAGCCATTCCGTTTATTATCATTTCAGCCGATGGACGTCCATTGCTGTACATAGGACTCCCCAAGTTTCGTCACAAGATAGCCCATGCTTTCATTTCATTAAAATCTATCTTTTTTATTTTCAGAGCTCTTCCCTCACAGACCTGATCTCGGCATTCGACACAAAGGCTCAGGCACATACGGATCTACAAAAGGTGACAGCATTCAGCGGATCTTTCGACAAAAACCACAAACCTACATTCTCAAAGGATGAATATGGCAAGTGAGTAGATATCACACGCGACTTATTAGTATAGGGCTGCCTTTCCGCCAGAGATGCGTAGCGAAATATGTATGATATCAAGCATTTTTTTTTTTACAAATGGCTACTCGTCACTCTGCCTAGTAGGTTGCTGGCTGATTAAACGGACTATCCGGTAGATGCCTTTATAAATTAAGGCCTCCAGAGAGGCCATAAAACGTATAAACTAAGTGTCTGTGGGGTACGGACCTCGCTTTTTTAATAAATTGTATGGCCTTAGGGCATCGCAAGGACCGGGCTTGATTAGATTTATATTATTTAAGGAATATCAACCAATAAGATCGTTCAATTTTTATAGCGTAGCTTGGCTTAGCTCTGGTGGAAATGGATTCAACGAAGCTAAGTTTGTATTTACATACGCGCAAAGCACATTACCATACCCGCCCCGCTACTCGGAAATAGACAAATAGTTTCGTAGGTTTGCTCCAGTGCTTACCTTCCTGGAAAGGCTGTGCTATGCGAATTTCCCTTAATTATCGGTAATATTTTACAACTTAAAAGCCGAGTTCTACGAACCTCCTTTGACACTGACTTTTCAATAGCAAACACACCGACATCGACACCACGAATGATGGAGAAAAAGAAAGCGTTTATTTGAGAAAGAATTTATTTTGTACAGGCTTTTGCTCTGCTGAACAAAATAGGCCGATTTTATAACTGTCATACTGAATTTTGACATGGTCTCAATTTCGAAACATAGTTCGACTACTCATTGCTTCGACAGAATACATCTTCGAAGAACATTACTTCGACGGAACCCTTCTTCGAAATGCACTTGTTCGGCGGATCTCTATTTCGACGGAACGTACCTTCGACATAATACTGCTCTGAAATGTGACAATAATAATTGAATTTCGCTACAAAATAATAATCAATTAAGTTATTCATAACCAAGTAACTGCAAATCTTTCAGATAATATAAATAAAGTTGGTCTAAAAAAAAATTGGTGAAGATATATTGAAAATATTATTATTCTCGTCCTCCTTTTTTGATACTCCAATGAACACGCATGATAGTATTAGGGTTCTTTTTCACAAAATGAACAGTAGGTATTTGTCTGGTCTACTGTGTTATAAAAATTCCAGCATTTATTGAAGGGAACTAGTGCAGAAACACAATAATAACTTTTGTTACCCGTACCACAGTATAAATACGTAACAGTATTTTATATCTTCATAGAAAACGGCGAACGACGCACTACGAAATCTCAGTGTATCAGACAGACGTCGAGTGTGTGTGTGTAGTCCGCAACAGTATCTAGTGCGCGGAAGTTACAGACGGACGCGCGGAAGTTACGGACGGGCGCGCGGAAGGTTTATCTACCAAGCGGCCGTAGTTCATTATTTCGAGTTCACTGCCGAGGCATAACACTTTTACTTGATTATACTGTGCCTGTATTGTGTCTACACAATACGGGCGATTTCATTACTTCTAAGTAATCATGAAATACCGATATTATTGTGTTCAGACACACTCGTTTCAACTAGATCAAAGTACTGGGTTTAATCATTATTAGGTAGGTAGGTACAGGTATATTTAAATAAAAGCGAGAGCGTTTTGGGGGACTGTCATTATGTAATTTTGACGTTAGCAAAGTGCTGATTCTCAGCCTAACAAACCTAAATATATAACCAAAGTTCAAAGACATTTTTGAAAATGAAGCAAACATGTTTCAAGTGTTTTCTGATTATTGCGCACTAAAATATTTAAATGAAGAATTTAAGAACATAGTATGTATTTCAATTCAAAGCTAAAGAAACTTCAATTGGATACAGGATCCGTTGGCAGAAGATTTTAATTAATTTCGATTTACTTTTTAGTACAAATATTAAAATTCTTTTAACAATTATAAGTACTAGTTACTTATAATTGTTCTCTAACTTATTATTCTTCAAAAAATAAGAAGTCACTATTAAAAATAATGACACTTCAATTCTAGATTTTTTTATTTAGAATTAATTACAATAATTACGTTAATAACAACTAATTAATTAATTAATTAAAATAGTCGATCGATCGAATGCATACCCAAATAGGCCGCTGCGTGGGGGTCAGTGACCCATCCAACACCCAGTGCGAGTGCGGTGCTTCTGATCAGACCATGCCCTACTTGCTCGAGTGTCCTAAAAGGTGGACGGGCACGTTTACCTGATAACCTTAAGAAGTGGCATTCTTAAGGTTATCAGACGTGCAATTAGGTGTAATGCTGCAATTAACGTATCATGCTGGGCTCATAAAAAAAAAACAGCGATGAAGAGTAGGTACCATCGACACGAATTGAAGAAGGACAGATAAAAATAATAAAATTATATCATAACCTATTCACAAACTTATTAGTTCACAGAGAATGATAGAGATAGTTGCTTGAAATGACATCAAAGTTAAAATCCTTTGTAGTTGATACTCCAGAAATAGCACTTGTAGGATGAAGGGTGAAATACCGGTATACCACAATTATCCGTGACTGGCATTCCATTTACTCTGGACTCCAGAGTTAATGGAATGCCAGTCACCAGTCACTTAGTCCAGAGTCTGGACTAAGGAAGCAGAAATACTTTTGAGATTATTATAGCTAGAGGATCAATAAGATTCTAATAATCCAATAAAGTAATACTTACTTTCATCTTTGTCAGGAAAAGATGCTGAGGCAGATTAGGTCTTACGTTAAATTGTGAAAATGCATAGCCTAATCTATTACCTAAATTACCATCTTTGTGAGCAAAAACTTAAAATAAGAATCAAGGTGAACAAATAAAAGTTAACAATTTAATTAAACCTACACGAAGGTTTTCGTAGCATCTGATTGAAATTAAATGTCAATTTCACAAAATTTTAAAAAAAGAAAGATACGTTTCTGTTCGACAAACCTCTTTGCATTAGGAGTACCATGTGTTATTATTTTGTTATAATGTACATACAATAGAGAGTATTTTATCTATCGACGGCGAAGTGTTATTGTTTCGAATTTAAAGACCAAATTCGCATGTTCTAGTAAAATCTCTTAATACATTTTCCATTGAAAGTACCTATTTCAAAAGCCTATCAAAGTGTAGAAAACCTTAAACCACCGCGTATAGGGATTACCTCCTAACTTCCATGGGACACGTATTATTGAGTTCGACAGTTATAAATCAATTTAACTTGTAAAAAAAAAAGCTTTCACTTAGTGTAAATTGTTAACTTTGAATTTTTTGACACTTCGTCGTCACTATCTCGTTACTATAAAGCTGCTAAAACTATTTTTAACCGACTTCTTCAAAAAAAAGGAGGTTCTCAATTCGTCAGTTTTTTTTTGTTAATAAGTATGTTACGAGATATCTCCGCCAATTATGAATCGATTTTGATGATTCTTTTTTTGTTTGTCATGCTTCAGAGGTGGAAATGAAATGAAATGAAATTGTTTATTCTGTAAATAGGATATTGGAATCACTTTTACACGTCATATTAAAAAGTTGTAAAAATAAGCTAGATGAGGTCGGCGTTTCCTATCTGACTACTCTGAGAAGAAAGGCCGAAACAAACTCAGAGGTCACCGTCTCCTTTAAAGTCCAGACATAATCTTGGTCAGGCCATATGAGGACCATGTAGATTAGAGTCTGAAATGACCTTTTGAGGAAAGAACCACACAGATTTGAGTGGACCTGTCCAATCAGTGCAAGCATTTGTCAGTAATAGTGGAGCTCAACTCAGAACTTAAGGAGCTCAACGACTCGACGAACAATACCAAAGAAAGGACATTTGGGTAGGTCGCATAAAGTTCTCAAATTGCCAGACCTTCGCTAAAACTAACAGAACGAAAAATAAATATCCACATAGTCCTCACATTCACAATAAAACAATACTTTACAAGTAATCATCATGTCATTTTTTATATAATATTCAATAATGTCAATTTGTATATAAAACTGGTAGGTATATTTTTATGGTTTTCCATAATATTCAAAATGTCACAATGCTTAGCAGAGCGAGCAGCTCAATCCCATGCATTTTTGTCTTCTAAATAATCTGAGATTTTATAGTACCCTTTTTTACAAAGTTTGGTTTTAATACAGCTTTTAAATCGTTTAATGGGTAAGTTTCGAATATCAATGGGAAGTTTGTTGTAAAAGCGTATACATTGACCCATGAACGAGTTGCCTACTCTGTGGAGACGAGTGCGATGTACAGCAAGATTAAAGTGGTCCCATATTTATTACTTATGTGAGTCCGTCTGTTATTTACTTATCGGGTAGTGGTATTCTAATTTGTGTGGGGTAGATACCACAACTAAAAAGTGAAAAATAAAAACTTTTTACGAAAAGAAAACAACCAACTTCCAAAAAAAACACAAAAAAAGTGAAAAATAACTTTAATTTCGGAAGTCGGTGGCAAAAACGAAAATTGAAAAGCAAAGATACCGACTTCCGAAATTAAAGTTATTTTTCACTTTTTTAGTGTTTTTTTTGGAAGTCGGTTGTTCTTTTTTTTGTAAAAAGTCTTGAAGTATGACTTCTGTTTAGATAAAAGGCAATAATAAACTTTTATGTTTTTTGTCTAGACCCATTCCCGGTTCGAAGACGGAATTCCGAGGGGCTGAAGCGCAAGCCAGAGTATGCACAGAAATGAAAGAACTATGTGAAATCATCAATGACTACGGAAAATCACCCTGCAAGAGTCTTCTACCTCCTGAACTGAAAGAAGCTACTAGAGTCATCTCCTTCGGGGAATTATTTTCGGTAAGTGCTAAGTTAGAAGATTAATGAGCGGTCACATAAAACTTTGTCCGTCAAGTGGATTGATACTGCGAAAGTTTATGTTTACTTTGAGTACATTACAAATATAAGTTTTAAAAGACTGATCATCATCATCATTTATTTGGGGTCGGCGCAACATGTCTTTTTCTTCTATACTTCTCTATTTCGAGCCCGTGGTTAAGTAATAACAGCCGCACGGGTCAATCCGTTAGGTTAAGCTACGCTTGCCGGGGTTGGTCCATGGATGGGTGACCATCTTTACATATCCTCCGTGTCTCGGACAGCACGTTAAACCGTTGGTCCCGTCCCGGCTGTCATTTGTGGATCTTTGACAGTCGTTACGGGTCGTCAGAAGCTCGAAAGTCTGACAACCAGTCTTACCAAGGGGTATCGTATTTCCCAGTTACTGGGTTATGGAGGTCAGATAGGCATTCGCTCCATGTAAAATACTGGTATTCAGCTGCATCCAGTTAGACTGGAAGCCGACCCCAACATAGTTGGGAATAGGCTAGGCAGATGATGATGAGGTTAGAGGCTTGGAAGCTGCAGTCCATATCCTGAGACTTATCTCAGAATATGGGCAGTGTCCTCCAAGCCTTGCAGAGGATCAAAGCCGTCTCTCTCAGACAATTTTCTGTGAAATGATCAGTGATGCGATACAAGATAACATTATCAAGGGAATAATAACTTTAACTGGTTCGTCAAATGATTTGATTTACATTAGAACGACCATGACTTCCCTAGGGGTTCGTAAATCAAGGATCAAAGATTACCGCTATGACGGATAGGGACGAAACATCGGGATTAACTAGCAGCACAGAATAGGTGGGTACAGAAGGTCAGCTCCATAAAATGAGTGAAATCGAACGCACACATAGACACGCTACATGTACAAGGAGCGCAAGCGCATTCGTTTCAGATTTGATATGAAAAGGGCCTGCAATTTTTTTAACAATTCAAAAAATTTATAGGTTTTTAGACTTGTAGGTACAAGTCTAAAAACCTATAATTTTTTTGAATACTATCACAAAACCGTATTTATCAGTTGTTTAGCCTAAACACCTTTTAAACATGACATTTCTGTATGGAGTTTGACATAAAACTGACATTAGACACGTTTTGAACAAGTGTCTAAGTTTTTGTGGTAAGGCCTGTAATTTTTTGTGGAAAAGTTGCCCTGATATAAAAGTATCTGATGAAAATGTAAACAAATGCATCAAAAACCTATTTAAGGATGCCAATTTGTAGTGCCACTTACAAGTTGAGTACTTCGATTTGATTATTAATCAATTTAGATAATTATATCGATATGACTTCAAGTTTCGTCGATGTTTTATCAATTACAAATTATAAAAATGTTATTCAAACAGTAGGTACCTAAAGTGGTGAGCTATAACGTTGCAATCATCTAAATACAGATGAATATGTTACTGTATGTGTATATGCGTAAGAGTTGAACTTGAGCAAGGTTTGTTTACACTATCATCATTACTTTTGAAACAGAAATCACTTTTGCGCCTGTTTTCGCCCATTTTAAGGAGCCGACCTTCTTTCTATTCTTATTTATTTTGTGCCAGCAGGGTGAATCCCTAACCTCTTTGGTAAATGAGAAAATTGGACATATAAATGTAGGTCAAATGTCATGGGGGACGTGGAACATGCATTATGCAGATTTATGGCTTCTGTTATCAGTATTTTTGTCCTTAAATAATGAGCTATTAATATTCATCTGTATGTTCTTAGTTCGATGTGAGTGTTTTTAGTTTTCGAAAGCGCGCAGTTTTTTTATCGGACTTTGCCAGAATGATGTTTATTACTTATGTGCAGTTTTTCCAATCAAGGACTACAATTTTCATATTTAAGTTTACACGGTAATCAACAACATCTTTCTACAAGAGACATAGAAAACGCAAAAAAAAAATTACACCTCTGATACACGCAATTACACGCAGTGTTCTACAAACTTTTCGGACTAGTTTTGCATTCAAGCAACGTGTTTATACAGTATGTTAACTAACAAAGGGCGTTACCATTAACCCGCAAGAGCATAGCGTCCAAACATGCTAAAAAAATATTACCACAAAATAAATATATATATATTATGTAGTGAAATATGCACAAAACTATTAAATTGATACGTAAAAGAAACACTCTGTACACGCATATTGGTATTTCAACGTAGAAAGACAAGTGTGCGTGTACAGTGTTTCTTTTCCATAGCAATTTAATATATTTTGTGAATATTTTACTTTATAAAATTAAAAAACTTTTTTTTATCGTAATATTTTTTTTAGCATGTATAAACGCTATACTATTGCAGGATAACGGGAACGCCCTTCGCTAGATAACATACTGTATAATCTATACCATGTTCCGATACACGCGACGAGACACGTTAGTAAAGCTCCTGAAGATGGGGAAGTTTAGGAGCTTAGAGAAACATTTACTATTACCTACCTACGCCTGCACTTAATGCTGCAGAAATTCACCCAGTTCCAACAAGTTTCCTCGAATAATCATGTAGCTATGACATGATTGTTCGAGGACACTTGTTGGAACTGTGTTATATTTATGTGATGCAACTAGGGATGCAAGACATGTAGCTTTTGAAGGACATAGAAAATAGTTTATTATGAAGTCAACAGGGACATAGGTTAATCACAGGTTGAGACACCATGAGTACCTTAAAATATTACCTGCAGCTACAAAGTTTTGAAGTGAAAACTTCTTTAGGCGCGTTGAGCACTTTTTGGGTGAACAGAAATCATGGAACTCGCGTCATCGTCACGCTTGAAGAAATGTTTTTATAGCCATCTACCGTCTACCGTTTGAATTATGTATCTTGGGGCTCTGGATACTATTCCCAGAGTGATATCGGCTTACATAACATAATCAGCCTATAATGTTCCCACTGCTGGGACTCCCTCTGTGAGAGGGAGTGGGCCATAATCCACCACGCGGGTCCAGGGCGATAGGTAGATGCCACATGTCTTTGATTTTTTTTTTCCAGGATATCGGCATTTTCTCGCTTATTTATGGTGTCAAGAATATGTCACCGGCTGAAGTGATATTGAGGAAACTATTTAAGACGAGCTCAAAAAAATACCCTGTTACTCTTTTACGTCTCATTTCTTACTCATAAACGTTATTCGAATATCTTGAAGCTGAAAACCTATTATGTAGGTACCATATCTTTCTCTTACTTGGTAGAATCTAAAATTTTAACGACAAACTCTTTTGAAGACGTTCAAAAGTGCCTTTAAGTTCCCAATTGAAATAAATTATTTGACTTTGATTTAAAGTAGGATTGATGATTTTCAAAGTCAAGTTTTTAATAAGATGAGGTTCCAACTTAAGCCTATTGAAGTAGGTACCTATTATTACTTAAGATAATCACAGAAGAAAATCACTATTCAAAATTTTCATCCTAGAAAATGAGCAACTTGAAAAATAATAGCAATTCTAAATGAAAAGGCGTTAAGATGAAAGAGATTGAATACAAAGGAGTTCTGAAGTCTGTAAATCTTACAGACGGATGATTGTTCCTCTGAAGTTTGAATAGGAAAATCCGCACGATGTTTTCCTTCACCATTTTGAGAGCAGTGGGTGGTGATGTAATAATTTACACAAAGTAAAGCGCCTGTTAAGGTTCGAACCTAAGACGACTCGTTCTCGACGTTCGACTCGTAAGTCGCAGCCGTTGCCGCTGGGCCACCACAGCACTACTTGATTCGTGTTCCTTGGTAAGACAGGTGCCTGAGAAATGTTTTTCCTCCATTATAAAATACTGTCATGTTCAAACAAGTTATTAGCAAATCGGGAAGTTGTGTTTTGGTTTCCCGAATGCATATTTTGATGAACGTGCCTAATTATTTTCCGTGTTCAAATTAAGTATCTATTGTCGAATCTAAAGCGTGTTTTGGTAAATTGTTTTAATAAACGCGGTGGTATTTCCGTAAAATGTTGTTATCACGAATTGAGTAAAGTAAATAAGGTTTCATTTATAGCCAAAATTGACTTATTTTTGTAGTTATAACCTTTTTTACGAGCGTACTGTTTGCATACAAATCAGATAATACCCTGTTTATCCTGAGGGTACATAGAGATTCAAGCGATACTTTGGTATGACATAATTTCATGGCTTTATTTTTCCCGTTTTGAGTTAATTGCTCCAGTTTTATAGAAACATGTTTTTGTTGATTGATGATTAAGTGGCTGACAGAAATTACTACGTGATACAGAAGAAACATCGACTAAAATTGACTAAATTGAAATCACTACCCGCTTGTGACGGGTGGGAACGAGAGGTCCCAGGAGCATTTAACGGTATAAATGCACTGAGACAACGTATGTCTCAAGTGAAAGTTATTAAATGTATCCTTATGTATCTAATAATAAAGGCCAGTCATAATGATTTATGTCTGATTCCTAACGTATCGCTGATCATTTAATCATCTTAACGAACGTTTTCATAGGTATTTCATCCTTTCATCCTTCTAACCACTTTTTAAGCTTAAGAAACGGTTAGTAATTAAATCTTATTACGATTAAAATATGAATGGATTTGGATGTAGGTAGGTACTACATTTCGCCAGTTAAGTCAAAGTCCCATGTAATAGGGGGCGAGCCTATTGCCATCAACTGGGCCCAAATCCGGGCTGCTACTGAGAAATCTCTGATGGAAAAACCCAATAACACTTCCCCCGACCTGGGAATCGAACCCAGGACCTCAGGCTCAGCAGTAGCTCTAACCATCACTAGACTAACGAGGCATGACAGAAAATAGGACGTTAAATATTTTTACCAAGAAATAATCACATAGCAACGGCAAAGTAATACAATGAACGTATAAAATAAGACAGTCTAGCTGCGCAAGCGCAAGAGCCAAAATATGACAACATCGTATCGTGTCAGGTTTAAAAATGGCAAAACTGAGAATATATTGACTGACAGGTCTCATAGTAAAATTAGGAGGAACCAAAATAGGATATTGGTAAAATATTTCATTTTTAGTGTTCCGTACCCAAAGGGTAACGGGACCCTATTATTAAGACTCCACTGTCCGGCCATCGGTCCGTCTGTCACCAGGCTGTATCTCATGAACCATGATAATTAAACAGTTGATCACAGATGATGTATTTCTGTTGCCGATATACCAACAAAAACAGAATAAAATAAATATTTAAGGGGGCTACCATACAACAAACGTGATTTTTTTGCCGTGTTTATAGATAATGGTACGGAACCCTTCATGCGCGAGTCCGACTCACACTTGGCCGGTTTTTTTATTTTCTGTGACCGTAGGTTGGTTCCTTTTATAATTTAGAAATCTTACTGAATTCCATGGAAACCCCCTATTCTATAGGAATCTGATACATAATAATTCATCATTCATTCTCCTGCCCGTATCCCAATTTATTTGGGGTCGGCGCAACATGTCATTTCTTCCATACTTCTCTATTAGCCGTCATCTCGATAGTCACCCCCTTTCTAGCCATATTATCTTTCACACAGTCCATCCATCATTTCTTTGGTCTTCCCCTACTCTTATAGCCATCGACATTCATACCCAAAACTTTCCTCACAACATTTTCCTCATTCCTTCGCATGACGTGCCCATACCATGACAACCGATTTCCGCATTATAATTATGTATGTATAATGCGGTTTCTTTCCAGGCAGCTACAGAACGCCACCCGCTACGATCCTTACATACTCCTTTTGTTTTGTTTACGTTCATACATGTGGTCATTATCGTCATTCATTCATTATTCATTTTAAAGATATATTACAAAAGGCTGTTTATTGATGTTACGAAGTAATAATGATGAATGAAGACAATTTTTTTGAAGAAAAAGAAAATATTTTTTAACTACCCACTCTTTTCAAAATGACTCACGTTTCCGCATCTATCTTCTAAGCACCTGCGAACCTGTCAAAATTATGTTAAGCTCATTGTTTTATTTATTTCTGTCGCAAGGTCGAACTGGCGAAAATAAAATAAATTCTCAAATGTTCACGTCAAAATAATATTTTGTTTAGAGCAAGCGATGACATGTGGCGGTAACAGTTTAAGTGGATAATATGTGAAAGATCTAAATATTTTGCAGCAAATTATGTTATTTTCCATTTGGCCTCTAATACGTATTTAGCGGCATACAAATAATCCTAATCCTAACATCCTAACAAATATTATAAATGCGAAAGTGAGTTTGTTTGTTTATTTGTTACGCTTTCACGCTAGAACGGCTGAACAGATTTAAACAAAAATTGGCACATGGGTAGACCATGACCTGGAATAAGACGTATGATACTTTTTATCCCGACATTCCCACGGGATAGAGACTTATGCGGGTGAAAACGTGGGGCGCAGCGCGTGCGTTTGTTTGTTTGCGACGCTTTCACGATAAAAAGGTTTAACGAATTTGGATGAGGAGAACGGCAGATTTCGTACCGCCAACTTTAGTTGGTGTTTCGCTATAAGACATTCAGCACTTATAAAGGACCTTAAAGTAATTCTTTTTACGTATTTATTATATTTTTAGAACTTTGGAACTTAAAAAAAAAGGGATTTTAAAAATGATAACAATTAAATAACTAAACGTTAATTTATTGACAACAAAACGCAATGCACATTTTCAAAACTAGCCATGTGTAAAATAAAACCACATAATGGTTGATGAAATGATATTTCAAGAAAATCATCTGTCACTTGTCAATGGCTTCTTTGCTGTTTTATTGAATTGCTGTGTGTGAATCCGTTTATGCATTTTTAAGTCT
The DNA here is from genome assembly GCA_947522985.1 of Lithophane socia. Classification (NCBI taxonomy): domain Eukaryota; kingdom Metazoa; phylum Arthropoda; class Insecta; order Lepidoptera; family Noctuidae; genus Lithophane; species Lithophane socia. The sequence continues at coordinate 10,524,609 of OX383267.1, forward strand.
TTTTGATTACGTTGATACGCTGAGTTGAGCATTTTTCCTCCGTAGCGATTGATATTGTTGGCGTTACTTTGCGAATGGACGCTTAATAAGTGGTATTGTTGTGACAATTGTGAAAATTAAAAAAAAATAAAAATTAAAAAAATTGATTACTAGTGAAATGGGTACAAATAAATCTCCTTAAAACAAATTTGATCTTAGGTAATGTGCACTTAGATGTCAAAGGAGTGCTTTGGCACTCGTACTAGGATTACCCTGTATCACGAATGCCATCACCTTCCTCCCGACCAACTAACTAATTAACATTTTTAATTAATTAAACATTATAATTTTGAATAAATTCTATTATAAAAATAAAAATAAACATAAGGAGTGTGTGTGTGTTGTAGTGTGTGTTTGTGTACGTGTTGTGTGTCGGTACTTGCGAGTGTGTGTGTGTGTGTGTTTGGTAGTGTGTGTCCAGAAGGTATGTATGAGTAAACGTTGGTGAAAATGAGATGTCAGTTAACTCACTAATTGTATAAGTCTCTCAGATTCTTGGTAGGTGAGACCTTTCAGCCAGCCACTTACAACGTTCCTGCATTGCTGTTGGGTAAGTAGGCAAATATTAAGAACAGCATTTAGTTTATTGTAAACTCGTGAACCCAGTATCCAATAATGCCGCTGAGCAAGAGCAGTTCTATGTCTCTCCGTGCTACAAAGTCTCGTTCTTTTGCGCTTGCCTTCTCGTAGCCGTAGGTAGTGTGGTATAGTGGCATGTTTGCGCAATGTTATTTGGAGCACAAAGAGTTGTCTAACAGTTAGGACCTCACATTCTTTATAAAGAAGTGCGGTAGGGTACCTGAAGGGTTTCCTGCACATTACTTTAAGGACCGATCTTTGTGCCCTTTCAAGCCGTAACATACTGGCTGCAAAGGTGCCACCCCAGACAGAGATGCAGCCCTAGCTAATCATGACCTAGCAAAGATTGGGCAAGCGCAAAGTAAACTGTTTTCAGTGTTTTAAGATCTGCCACTGATCTGAGTTTCTTGAACACAAAAATGAGCTTACGAATACGGGGGACGAGTTCATCAATGTGCTTTCTCCAACTCAGTAAACAATCGACCTGGACTCCAAGGTATTTTATATTTGAGGTCCTCTCAATGCGGAGGCAGTCACAATAGGCGTTCGCAGTGTCACAGGTATGCGCCTGAATTGTATACGTTTCCGGTTGAGGTTGGCTTTTTTGCGAAAGGGAGAAAGTCACGAATGATGTTTTGTCTAGGTTAAGTGTTAAGAGATTTCCAGATAGCCAATTCATAACAATTCTAAAGGTGTCTTCTGCGTAAACTTTAGCCTGTTCCCAGTTCGAACCATCAATGAGCAGTGCTGTATCATCGGCATATGACAAGATTTTGGTATGAGGCAGGGTTAACGTGCATAAATTGTTAATGTAAATGAGGAACAACGTTGGACCCAGCACGCTGCCCTGGGGTCGCTCAATTTCATTCTTGTGCATAGTGTGTTGGATTTCGACGAGATGTCGAGTGTACAGTGCATTAATTGCAACCTGAGTTTGTCTCGCATGAGACGGCACGCTCTAGGAGACGAGAGTGAGGGCCTGGTCAACACTATCCGATTGTGGAAATAATATGAATGGTCGGGAAGCAATATTAAGTTATTGATGTAATTGTATCGTTGGCTTAAGAACTGTGGGGTGCTGCTCGCATGAGCATGATGTGCTGAGTACCATTTGGTACTTGAGTTATGTTCGCCATGAGGGTATGACGCGACCTGCTCCCTTCTTAGATGAAGTGATTTTGCGAACATTTTGAATGCATTAAAATAAAAGGTTTTTTAAACAAAACTATTGTTTTATTTTACTGAAAACTATACAACATATTATTAAAAAAAGGTTTAGATAGTATGCACCTTATTTACGTAAAATATGAATGCATTTTCGAGGTACCCATGAATAATGATAAGGGATTATTAGCAATAGTCTATAAAACTCGGTGAGCATCTTGGCTGTTCTTAACGTCGACAGGATCAACCACAGACTAAATATGAGGAATAAAAGGAATAATAGTGACTAAGTAGGTTTTAGTTTGTAAACAACCACATTTGACAATCAACTGTCATCTTACAATATACCTACTTATCTACCTCAAAATGTAACCTCTCATACATAAAATAAAGTAAAATAACTTTTGAACCCTAACTTCTAAAAATCGGATAATTTATAATCTATTTATTGATGATATTATCTATCGACTAAATATAAAAACAATACAAAACACGAAAATTAACAGCGGTACTAAACTTCCATACTAGCCTGCCATTCTTCTTTGGTATGGGGATACTTCAAACCCTGCAGATTAAGGACATAGGCTATTTTTTATCGACATACCACGCGGGTGAAGCCGGGTTTCGGGAGCTAGTTTTATTATAACATAAATGGTACACGCATACCTACCTACGTAAGCGTGTACCAGTTTTTCGAAATTTACAATGCCTCGTTACTAGTACAAACAATAATGTAAGAACTAGCTTTATATTGCTGTACTGGGAATTTCCCAGGTCGTCGGGCAAATTGTTATTGGGTTTTTCTCTCACGAATTAAATATCTCAGTAGCAACCCGGAAGAATCTGGATTTGTAACCGGTTGATGGCATTAGGCTCGTCCCCTATTACATGGGACTTACACATAACCGGCGAAATGTGGGTGCACTAGTATGGGTACATCAACTTTACCTTACGCCTAAGTAATTTCAGGTGATAAGTTATTTTACGTTCCTCGAGTGTCTGTTTGTCCGGTAGTGCGCTCCACCACTACGTTTCATTAGTTGTAAACATTAGTCTACACGTGCAGAGAAATGTTTTGTGTCTATGTTTTTTTGTTTACATTGTGTGTCGTGCTTCGTTGAACAGGCTATATCTACTATAGTGCTGCTGTTATAATGTAATTCCTATCTATGTAATTAATGATGTAATCAATCAATTTAATTTTATTTATTACTGCATTGTGACTATTGAATAATGTTATACCTACTTTTATATTTTAAACATGATTGTATTAATATTTGCACACCATGACAAAATGGTAAACTTGTAAGCACAACTCCATGTACCTATTCATATGACCTTGCATGCATTGTATTGTATGTACACACATGTTTGAGCAAAAAAAGTATCTGAATCTGAATCTGAATACAAAAACTAAAACAAAACGCACAACAATAATATTTATATTTGTATCTTCAATACACATGCCAAGATTAATAGCTATGGCAATATGCGCCTATTTTGCAAATTAGTTGTAAGTATTAGTCTACACGTGCAAAGTAAAGACAAACTTAGACATATGTCTATGTTTTTTGTTTACATTGTGTGTCGTGCTTCGTTTAACAGGCTATATCTACTATAGTGCTGCTACAAACACTAAAACAAAACGCAAAACGATATTATTTATATTTGTATCTTCAATACACATGCCAAGTTTAATAGCTATGGCAATATGCCCCGAGACTGTAGCGTTCAAGAGGAAGGTCAATATTCTTTAATGGATCTTTAATGGCAAGAGATGTGTGTGGACAGCGTCGAAAATATAATGCGTCCATTTTTGACCGTATTGCCAATATCGTAACGTTTTCTGAAAGTTTTCAGTCTGATTTTTGTCATTTTATAAGTTCGTACTGTGTTCCTATTACAACGTTGCAAAACAAAATTTTGTAAAAAAAAAAAAATGTTTTTCAAATTCCGTGTTGATCACAAGTCTAATAATTATAAAATGACACATTTTTATTAAAATTTTAATTTAAACTGTAAAGGAATCAGCTGTTAATAAAATTATATCATCATAACTAGCTGCGCCCCGCGGTTCGGGATAAAAAGTATCTTAGTCCTATTCCAGCTCATGGAAAATTCCCCTGTGCGAAAATTAATGCGTTCAGCCGTTTTAGCATGAAATCGTAACAAACTCACTTTCGCATTTATAAAATTAGTTATATTATTTCATAGATATATTATTTATTTATATTTAATTAACAAGTAACAGGACTCAAAAAGTTAGTAACAATCTATCTTATCAACTATATTAGTACACTAACCTACACATTTAACCTTTTTTTTTTTTTTTTTTTTTTTTGGGTGGGAAATCATCCAATGACTTCTCCCGCTCTGGGTGGAGCGGAAGGGCGTGTCAGACTTCTACTGACTAAAACCCACCCGTGTACCTTCAGTTGCCTGTTGCCAAGGTCCCGGTATCCCTTTCGGACTAACCCGCAACCCTGGCAGGCATCGGTCCTAGCGGACCCCGCCAATTGTGCTGACATCTCTTTGAGGCGCGCGTGGAACACGACGCGCCATCGACCCGGGCCTGGTCCTGATCGGACGGCGAGCTACCCATTGCTCGCCGTCCGCAAGCCCGCGCCTATGGTGGCCGGGAATCCGCCTGGGATTCCCGACGCCCAGGGCGTCTCCAGCGGCGGCGGCGGTTAGGGGCGTGAGGGCGCAAACTTTGCCTCTCCCTCACGCGTTCCGCCTCCTCCTTCGCGAGCATTACTGCTTCGCAGAAGGAGGTGACTGCTTCCCATGCCCTCTCGCTCCGTACCATGGCCTGGACCAGAGCCGGACGCGAGAGGTCACCGCCGCCAATCGCCTCCAAGAGGACACGGCGGGGCTCCGCCCAAGCGGGGCAGACCTCCACCGTATGCTCCACCGTGTCCTCCGGGCGATCCACACAGTGGTGACACCCGGTACACATTTAACCTAACACTGCCTTACAGGTATGAGAATCCCTGCTACATGCTTAAAACCGATGTAGAAAGCTTGCAGCAGCGATTCACACACAAACAGTCCAGTCTGCTCGCAACACACTGCAGTATAATGTTGGGGCTGGCCCGCACCCGGCGCACCAGGGAAGCGCATCTTTTCCGCATCGTAGTGTAGAAGCAATCGACACGTGCATCAGCAAACATTCCTGATGCGCTACAGAAGCAGAACAGCCCCATCAATACCCGGAACGCATTGTTATATTGCACTCGAAGGGCGCTGTACGATTTTTGAGTGTAATCTACCCACAGGCTGCACTGCATATAAGGTACTCCTATAAAACTATTAAATGAACATGAAGTGGACGATGATTATTATAATATTAATTTTATTTCACTTCGATAAAACCACTCAGTTTAGTAAAAGTTTATAACTCTGAGCCGGTGGATTAGGTATTCTAGTGTTCAGCGCCAAATATTCTAATGTTCAAATTCCCGTCTGGGAATTAATTCGGCCCGGACTCTAATCTATCTAGCTTTGATTAAGTAGCTACATTTATTCCGGTATTTTCGTACGGCTGTCCGAATGAATACATTACTTTTAAGAATTGCTTTTGTAGATCCTATCCTACGGGCTTTTATCACGCTCGCAAGAGTCGTTTTTCGAACATGCATCAACAATACTTTACTGTCAGAATTATTTGAAATACTAACTCTCGCCCGCGTGGTCTCCCACGGGAAAGTAAAAACGGGATAAAAAAGTAGGATCTTTGGGTTTAATCATTGCCTTTTCCCACTGATGGGACACAGGTCTCCTCTCAGTGAGAGGGGGAGTGGGCCGTAATCTATCACGCGGGCGCAGTGCGGGTTGGTAGATGTCACATGTCTTTGAATTTTTGGTTGTAGGACATACCGGTTTCCTCTCGATGTTATCCTTCACCGTTTTGAAAGTAGCGTCTATACTTATATTGTTAAAAGGTACAATTTGTTAAATTGTATGTAGGAGTAATCTTCGGGACTCTCTCTACTGATCGGAGTCCAAATATTATTTCACTAATGGGAAGCTACAGTATTCCCGATCGTCATAAAAGAAAGAAAATACGTTTATTACGTACGTGTAATATGTTTATACGTTCATATAGGATATTTTATGTTAAAACAAGAGGCTTCACGTGGTCGAAGACGCGGACAGAAGCTAGTAATAAAATATAATATAAAAGTCAAACAATGTTATAAACAGACAGTAACTTTATTTTGTTCATCCTTCAGGGAATGCTCATTATAATATTGTTTGTTGAAATCAGAGAATTTTATTCTGTCTCTAGATATTTAATTCTGAGGCAAGAATTTTGTCTCTAACTGCGTGTGATACAGTTGTAAGTATATTGTATCAAAAGCAGGTTGAGATATAAAAATCTTTCATCAATTTCACAATGTTAGTCTAGTCTTAATTCTAACAGTTTTTTTCTAAGTTCATCATGCATCATCATTTCAGCCGAAAGACGTTCACTGCTGGACTCAAGCTAGGCCCAAGTACCGCCACTTCGATCGGTTCCGTGCTTCTCGCCTCCAGCGGATTCCCCCGGATCCATCGGATTCCTTCATCGCTAATTTAATCAACACTTTCCCTTTCTATTACTTTCTTTGCCTGCTTTGAAATTGCAATTTGAAAAGGCCAATATTGATTTTGACGATATTATCCAAAATCAAAATCAAAATATTTTATTTCCCATAAACCTACATAGGCACTTATGAAACGTCAGAAGCCAGGTGCACGGATCCAATTGGTCGTTTCCTATGGAGAAGAGCCGGCAAGAAACTCCATGGTTACTCTTTTAAAAGATAATTGGCTTTTACAATTTTTTTGAATTACAGTGTTAATAGTTATGGGAGGACAGTGTAGGTCTTTCAAAAAGCTTCATGTAGGTAGTTAAAAAAAATAGAAATTGTTCAAAAATAAGTCTACAGTCCATTAAGCCTTATTGTTTTCATCCACCAATCTTCTTCGCATGATCTGACCAAGATTATGTCTGGACTTTCAAAGAGAATGTAACCTCTGAGTTTGTTTCGACGCGTTTCGCGTTTCTTATCCGACTACTCCGAGAAGAAAGGCTACTTCTCGGAGTAGTCGGATAAGAAACGCAGACCTCGTCAAGTTTTTAAAATATGATTGTTGTGTAAAAGTGTTTGTACAAATCTGCTTACATAAATAAAATAATTTATCATCTATACAAAATGATACCTGGATACAAGTCGGTATTATCTCAAATATTTTGGCACAGTTACAATACACGATACAAATTGAAACTATTCATCAAGAATCGTTTAGATTCCTCACACATACCAAACTTGTCTGAATTGTCAGAATTAATGATAAATTGTTTCATATTTCGAGTGTTCTGATTCATCTTTACGGCTCCCAATTATTGTAGGTACACACGACCACATATCAAGCTATACGTTTCCAGTATAAGCTGAGCTCTCATGGTTCGGAATCCTATACAATGCGAGGTCAACCTTCAGACTGCTTCTGTCATGTATGACTCATGAATCTTTCGACTGGTTGAGTCTTATAATTAGCTGAAATGTTTGTTTTAAAATTAACAATAAATGACGCAAACGTGGTACCTAATGAGTCTTTGTATACACAGGTCTAAATTAGAATCGAAGGAAATAACTCGCCAATGAACATCCGTCTTTTAAATAATGTCAGTTGTTCCTTTTAAACTTTTATTAACGTTATCCGTTGCAGAATTGAAGCCCCATAGAGTAATATTCTGTATATTTTTTTTGGTAATATAAATCTGAAAATATTTCTTATTCTCTTCATTTCAATTGGTACTTAAAATACACTTCTAGCCGAGCATAACTAAAATACCAACTTAGTTCTTTGTCCAAATATTTGTAAACTAGAGCTTCAAACATAATTTTCATACTATAGATATTGTAAGGAGCTCTTAGGTACACAAAGTAATTGCGTTTAAACTGAATTTATATTGCAATTACAGCAACAATCCTTTGTGAATCGCTCGAATACACTTTACGCCGAATTCGAAGGAATTGTCATTAATAATATTGGAATTTCTGCTTCAGTGTAGGTAGTAATGAGGAATTATGAAACAATATGAGCCAATACTTTTGGATGAACTCATTTAATCGTATGAATTTATTGCCTACCGTAAATATTTGTGTGAATTTATTGCCTACCGTAAATACCTGTGGAAAGCTTATCTTCTAGTAGGAAAAATAATCAACTGTTCCCTACATTTTGACGAGCTCTGCGAACATAAATGTAGGGAATAGCTGATTTATTTTCACGATTTCATGGTTGGTCCCATAGTGACAGTTGTTCATAATGACGGGTACAATGGCATGTTAAGAGATTTCGTGTATGAATAGATACACTTTATAAAGTTATAGTGGCAGGTTTGTAATTCCCCGGACAAGCTCGTTTATAAAAAGCTCAACTACTGTGTATGCAGAAATCCATTAACCACCTACGAATTTAAGTCGTTTGCAGGCTGTGGTCGCTACTGAGACAATCTTGTCAACTGAGGACTTGTCAATCTTGCAAAACACTCGCGGGAACAATTTTCCACCTATTAGGTATGGTCCCCTTTGTGCTCACCACCTGTTCCCGGGAAGACTTGATGGAGTCTGCAAATAGTGGCCATGTACAATAAAACAATTATTATGATTTGTAGGTTTGATTTGTTCCACATTCGCCTCAATGTCCGCCGCACATTTGATATTCCATGTTCGTCCCAGATTTTATTCCTTTTTCGCCTCAGTTTTTTTTTTGTATGGAAGTAATGATTATAAAGTACTGCCAGATGAAAAAATATCGTTGCTCAAATATTTTTACATGGCTGCAAACAAGTGAGAAGTAGAAATAAAAAATTGAAACAAACTGAAAGAAAAATCTCGTATCATTTAGGTTCCACTAACAATCTCACACCTTATCAGGTATTTCAAAATAACTTCCACGTGATCTTTATATGTTTTATCGTTATTCAACGCAAGTTCGGCCTTTTTTTTTTTTGGGTGGGAAATCTCCAAATGACTTCTCCCGCTTTGGGCGGTGCGGAAGGGCGTGTCAGACTCTTACTGACTAAAACCCACCCGTGTTCCTTCAGTTGCCTGTTGCCAGGGTCCCGGTATCCCTTTCGGACTATTCCGCAACCCTGGCAGGCATCGGTCCTAACGGACCCCGTCGGGTGTGCTGACATCTCTTTGAGGCGCGCGTGGAACACAATCCCAGGCCGGGAATCCGCCTGGTATTCCCGACGCCCAGGGCGTCTCCAGCGGCGGCGGTTAGGGGCGTGAGGGCGCAAACTTTGCAAGTTCGGCCTAACAAAAGATTTGGTCTCTAAGCATTGGCGGTAATATAAGGTATATCTTAACACCGAACCATTTTTCTCCAAAATGGAGATCAGCGGTTTTTCGTAAAATTGGTGCTACTGTTGTAATTAACCATTTATTAAAACAGGTACTGTGTTCACAAATAAAATAAAAAAAATACTCTACTCTACTCTACTACATTTCAATTAAACCATGTACAGGCACTTTTGAATTGTCAAGGTGTAGGTTAGTCAGAAACGTGAAGCTAGTTGCTCATTCCAAAGCGTAGTAGGTACCTATCATATGGAGAATAACGGGCAAGAAACTCCACGGACACTCTTTTAAATGAAAAACCTTTAAAATAAAAGAATATTATGTATAACTAAATATCCGAACTAAGAAAAACTCCTTCATCTTTTGCAGCGAACATTTTGAAATTTCAGCGGTGTCGTGAATCTGCATACTTTTAAACTTAATCCAAAACCATTTCCAGACAATTTGAGAAACTTTCGATTTAATTAAAGTTTTATCAAGAAGGTTTAAGATCTTCACAAAACTGCCCACATTGTTCTGAAAAGAGTGAGTTTAGCTTGGGTTTCCTAAGAAACCGGTGCCGCCATATAACGGCCGCAAAATAATGGCAAAATGAGACGCTGAATGTAAGGAGCGTGTTGTAAGTGTAACACCGTAAAATAAAAAAACCTACTGTCATTATCGTGGCGACTGCGGACGCTTTATGACGGCACCGTTTTCTTAGAATACCCAAGCTAAACTCCCTCTTTTCAGAACAATGTTGGAAGTTGGAAGAAGACATACAAAAGACTCCTGAAATTTAATGGAGGATTTTTTATGATATTATCGTTTTTTTTTTCAGGATTTTAGCAAGTAGGATTTATTGCACTATTTACACCTTTTTACATACCTATTAGATGACTAGAATTTTATAATTAAGTATGTGATTATTTAGAAATACTATATGCCTTGCCTCACCTGAAACACGGATGTCCTAGTTCAGGCACATAAAACAATTTAATTTTTCGTAGATTTAAGCAAAATATTGTTTTACCCTAGCCTTAGCCTTTTTCCAACTACATTAGGGTCGGCTTCCAGTCTAACCGGATGCAGCTGAATACGAGTATTTTACCTTTTTATCTGAATAAACTTTTATAATATTATTATTAGAATATTATTGTATTACCCAATACCTACATTCAATTTGAGGAAGACTCGTCGAAGTGAATGTACATAAATGTGCACAACAAGGCACAACACGTTCGGAAACGATGATAATATTATCACCGGGGTAATATCGTGTGTATCGGGACACACGTGTTTGTATTCACGGTAGACGGATTATTCTGATGTGATTAGTGTCACCTACGTGTTACATAATTTTCATAACAAGGTGATATGATAATATTGTAAATTCTAAGTATGAGGTGAAATGTTTCATTATTTCCCCAAGTGTCCTATGCTTTCCATTAGCAAACTGTACGAATTCGATCACTCGAGGTGAAATGTAATATGATTCATTATTGCCCCAAGCGCTTTAAGCTTTCCATTACCAAACTGTCCTACATACACTTACAGCTATTTAAACTTTTCTACGAAAGGCATTACGATGTTAAGGCAGCGTTCACTTCGCTTTTAACAAAATAAAATAGGTAAAAACTGTTTTTTTTTTAATATTCTAAAAGCAGGTTCTAGGTATTTACAAAAAAATCTTTACAAACTCTTTAGAATAAACTAAAAACAGAACGTTTAATGTGATACAGTTGAAGCAAATTATTCTTAAATAAAAACATTTATTTGAATACGGCAAATGCAAATAGGTAAGTGGTGCATAATGCATTTCCAAACGTATTATCTAACAAACTTAAAATAATAATAGGTAAGTACCTACCTACATGCATATAAAAAATGAGAGAAAAGAATGTCTGTATCCGCTGTCAACAGGAAAAGTGCCCAAAAGACTGGCAGCGTTGCCACGTTATGTGGCAATGCTGATTCTTTGGCCAAAAATATACCAGCCCTCTGGTCACGTGAAGCGTCGACCAACCGCTTGGCGATGTCTTGAAAAAACCAATTGGGCAATCGGACCACATAGCCCTAGTGTTTCAACCCAAACAGCTGGACCAAGCCGTGCCAAGCCGTTGGATTCTAAAACAGCACCCCGGCACAGTGACAAGACCACGACGGACAATGTCATAGGCACCTACTTGTGTATCCATCATCCGGTAGACAAAACCTAAATACGTGTTTACTGGTCTGCGTGCAATAAATTACTCATATTTGATGTTCATATCATTAAACCACAGTGTTAATCTATTCGGACGTTATGTGCAAAAATAATTATTTACACAAGTGTTCAAATAAACAGGAGGCGATAAATCGTGCAAAAAAGTAAATAAATCGAATAACGAGGTCATTAAAAAACATGTTTTGCACGAAACGTAGGACTGAATGGTATAAAATTTTGCGCAGTGATACTGATTTACTGAACGGGAACGGAAATACATTAAAGAATTCTCATTTGAGAACTTTCAGCATTTGCTTTTGGTAACTCTACATCAAAAACCCAGATAGATCAAAAATAAAACACATCCTAACTTATGATAAGCTTTTTAGAAACCAATTTAGGCTCTTTGTACACATCACGGTTTCTTTACGGTTCGGCGTATAAACCGCGCCGTAGAAAAAAACGTCTCTGTAAACAAGCTTCCATAGTGATCCATACAACACTGAAAACCGTGCCTACATACGGCGAATAAATCGCATTTTTCCACGGGAAGAAAAACGTGTGTGTACAAAGGGCCTTAGCCCTTGATTACATGAACAGCGTCACTTCCTTAGTTGTTTTACTAGGTGTATAGGTCTTACACCCGGTTTTTAAAAGAATTTGAAATTGAGAACTTATCAAATTGTAAATAATGCTAACTATACTTTCACTTTTTACTTTGAAGTAGTCCATGCGATTAAATTATCTAATTTTTTTACAAATAAATTTTGTATTTTGCGTGGAATTGAAGGAATCACCATTGCTAAACTACAGTTTGACAAATTTTCATTTCAGAAACCGGGTGTAAGGACGTATACACCCGATAAAACAAACTTATCTACGGAAATGACGCGGTTCATGTTATCATAACTCTTTAAAGAAGGAAGATATTATAAGTACCTATGTATAACCATAATCATGCTTATCCTTTAGACAGCAACAATAAACTTACATAAGTATTACAGTCAACTGCCTCTACTAATACCTGGGGGCCATGTCTACTAATTTACAAACGTGTCAATGGTCTCGCAATGATGAGTTTTTGACCGATTTTGTATGGCATATCTGTCAAAAACTGATCATTGTGAGACCACTGACACGTTTTTATTTGTATTCTAATTAATGTTCACAGAATATAAAGATTCTAAACATAACCTCACGCCTAGTTTCCCCGAAGGGTTGTGCAGAGGTGTACCGATATTAGAGAACACCCACATTTCACCAGTTAAGTTTAATTTCCATGTAATAGGGGGGTGAAACTATCGCCATAAACCAGGCACAAATCCAGAATTCGGGCTGCAACGGAGAAATTCCAGATATAAATACCCAATGACACTTTTTCTGACCTGGGTATACAACCAAGGACCTCAGCAGTAGCGCTTGCGACCACTTAATATATCTAGAAGGTAGTCATATAAAGATTTTTCTCGACATTTTATTGCTCCAATATCACGAACGGGGTTCATGGCAACCTAATGAAATGCATTCCTGAGCAAGATATACCTACATAATGTAGCTCAATCAGATTCTAATGTAACTAGGAACATGCACAAATCAAATGTGAAGACTTCAAGTATTTGGCGCGTACTATCTATCCAATATTTCACCGTCACATTTAATTAAAAACAACACTTCATTTGTCTAATACACAATTTTATGTAATAGAGCATGATGAAATAATAATTATATCATACAGCCAAATTGTAGGAGCTTTGTCTATCAATGATGTTGACGCATTCAAGTCGCATAAAAATACCTATCAACTAAGGCTGAGTACCCACTACTTTCTGGCAGTTTTGGTAGCTGAATTTTGGGCCAACATAAATTTGAAATTTTTGCCATCGATGGTAAGTGTAACTGTGCATAGTGTGCATCTGCTTTATCATCCGCCCTTTCCATTCAATATAATAATGCGTTCCGGGTATTCATCGGGCTTTTCCACTTGTATAACCCATTAGGGATGTTTGCTTCTACGCTGCAATACAAGTTGCAGTGTTTAAAAGAAGAGTGAAAAAACACTACCTATCCATTTCGTCATAGTTGCATAGTTATTTTAAATTATATTGTAATTATATATTTTTAAGTGATATTTATTTTAGAAGTATGTATGTAAGAATATTCTCATAATGAATGTTTATATTTAATTTTTGAATTGTTTTTGATTTATGTATTCTGTTTCTCTTCTACTCTTACACACGTTGTCTACATCTCTTTTATCTACTTTCCTATCGCAGGTATGCTGGAAGAGATTTCTTTAGAAATAAGCATTGCCTTTGTACGAATTTTTCTGTTCCTTTCTTCTTTTCTGTATTTATATGTGTATGCATAAATGGTTAAATAAATAAATACAAAAAAGATGCGCCTCTCTGGTGCGGCGGGTACGAGCCAGCCCCAATATTATACTGCAGTATATCGCGAGCAGAAACTGCTTTGTGTGAATCGCTGCTGCAAGCTTTCCACATCGGTGTTCAGCTTCTATCAGGGATTCTTTTAACTATAGGTAGTGTTAAGTTAAGTGTGAAGGTTAAGTTTAGGTACTTACATATTGTTGAGAAATATTCGCAGCCGCCATCTTGGATTTACATAATAAAGTCACTGTCGGCTTTAACACCCTAGAAAACCATGACAACGACACCCATAATGAAAAAAAATTAAAAAATTCGCTACTATCTTGGAATTTCATTTTGACCAAATATATAATAAAAAGAGACAGAGAGAGAGAAAGTTCCTTCCAATAAAAATACATCTCTGCTTACCTCTTTGGTCGTGATGTGTCTATGTTTAGATGGGGCAAGGTTAAAGAATTATTTCACGGTGAAGGTCGTTGTGGATTGGTTTTGATCCTCAAGGCCTTTCAAACTGGAACGCAATGCTTTATATTCTGTGTTGCAATGCGAACTAATTTGTTACAAACTAGGGCAAGCATAGATTGCACGTTGACTTGATTGTTGTAGAGAGTATTGTTTTCTCATTAAATTACTCATTTCTCACAAAATCACGATGAATATATCCAAATTAGGGACCTATTCCTGTTGCATCACAGACGTTAACAAAAAATATATAAAGCCCAAGCACACAATGCACACAGTTTCTTGACAGTGGCATACAATAAATCGAAGCAACTAATGTTATTGTTGCTACCGTGTAAATTAGGCTCAAGTCACCAATATCATTCCTAGATATTTCTTTATTTGCTTTTCTGCTTTTAGTCAAAAACCTGAAAAATAGACCGCCGCCGTTACCTTGCGATATCAGTAGGGCGATAGCCGCCATAAGATCAACGACGAAATTCTTAGCAAAACAAAACACTAACGGAATTATCCAAGAATCACACGTGCAATAAATAGACACTACGCAAATCAAAACAGTCCCCCTTTGTCCACTCATCAAGAAGCAAGACTACTAAGAATTATTCAGAGCAAGTGTACAAATAAACATAGGAGAGATGATGTATCATCGACGGGCCGCGACACCGACCGGCGACCGCTAGTAGTCTGTGACGTCACGCGCATTCCGCGTGGCGACTCGCTTCGTCACGGCCAGTGTTATATTTGGAATCGGTTTACCTACTAATGGTAGGGCTGGCAGTTACTGCGGATTTTTTAAGAATTGATGAATAATAATCTACATTTTTTTTAAATGTGCTCGGTTTTAGATTCTCTTTGCTTTTGAAAGTACATTTATACACCTCAAAGGTTGAAATAAATGCGATTTACATCTTTGAGTCATCTCTACCAGACAAACTAAAGTACCTACCTGTAAAGCCAAGCGCGCATTACAGCCGCATTTTGTGCTACCAAAAAGGACCCAAAAAGTAATGTTTTTATACTAAAAATTGCTGTGAAGCCCGCCTGTTGTGTGCGTTAGCCTTAACTTGTGACTTCTAGATAAATTACCTAAATCCCAAAGGCCGACTGAAGATTTCAGTATCATTCAAACTCCAAATTATTAAGGTGCTAGCTGCGCCCCGCGGTTTCACCCGCGTAAGTCCCGATTCCGAGAGAATATTGGAATAAAAAGTATCCTATATCGTAATCCAGGTCATGGTCAACGCTTGTGCCAAATTTTTTCCAAATCCGTTCAGCCGTTTTAACGTAAAAGCGTTACAAACAAACAAACTCACTTTAGCATTTATAATAATTATTAGTTAGCATTACTACTGAAATGCCCAATTTTTTTCATTACAAACATTTGTAGCATACCTACCTGGCAGCAAGCAGGTGCATTCTTTATTTTCTCCGTAAGAATGGTTAAACTTTATCTCGGCAACCATCTTAATGACGAAACACAACATGAGAACGGGCAATCAAAAGCCTTTTGTCTGCTAGTTACGGAGTTTCCACAATCGAATGAAAAGATTAGTTCCACGTTAATGTGGCAAACAGAGTGGTCACTTTAAAGTAAATAGTATAAAGGAATGACCTCGGTCCACAAACTACAAATTCCGTTTCAGCTGCATTTGAATTCCACCAATTCACAGAAATAAGCTGAATCCGATTCAGATGTGTGTGTTAAAATGCGGTCCATTCATCTCTACTCGCATTCATGGAAATGCTACATTTATACTGTAATCCGTTAACGCTTGATAGCACAACTTATTGTGAGTTCATTACCTAACTTGTGCGTTATTGAAATTTTAGTGGTATGAGGAACAAACAGGGTGGAAATTTCCTAACCCTTCATTGAAATGGGTGGATACTCCGACCAGACGGGAGTTGTATCTGCTAGGTTACTGCCCGACCGTTGTTGCCGGGTTTCTGTATGTATCTATGTTAATCGCACGGATTAGGACTCCATTTGGGAGATGTAGGATTTGCGTGACGTCAGGTACACTGCATTATTTGTATATGGTAAAGATGCCTCCACAAAATAAACCTAAGTACACTTTACGGGTGGAATTCGTCCTTGATCGTCTAGGATGACATGGTGATGTAAAATCTTCTTAGATCATCCAGGAATGCAATGACATGGGGATATGTCGGAGTTTACCTACTTTATTATCACAGTCATCTTGTATAATTATCAGGGTATCAAATACTATTTTGGTACCCTGGGGTTGTAAATACTATTTTCTGTATCTCTAATACCCGTTCTGTGGCCCACGCCTGAGTCTCAAGGGAACCATAGACTCGTTCCCTCAACACAACTAAATCACGTTTAGTGAAGTCTGATAAATGACAGTACTATCTAACAAGTAATGCCGCTAAACAAGGTTGAAAAAATGCAACAAATAGTACATTACTGTCGCGGCATGCAGAGGCATTGATGGACGATCGTGAAAATACGTGAGTCCATCAATGCTTGGTTGTGGCCAAAGCTTGTATAGTACTTTTCTCAAATAATTCGTGCAAGTTCAAACTGAGTAAATTAATTATAAATTCCAGAATCAATGACAAACAACGATAATATTTTACGCGCCATTGTGTTCATTTGTTTAGTCTTTACTATAAACAGCTCTATTTGCAAGCCAAATCGAAATTTAAATAAAATATTTGACAAGTTACCTCTTTGGTTGCCGTGTGTTGAAGTATAAAGTTCGTTCAATAGTTAAATAACACAACAAATATGAGTTTTCATAGTAGTTTATTTGGCAGGTAAACACGACAGTTAAGGATTTTCATTCAAATATTGCCGGCCGCGCGCTTGCATGTATTCGACCACTACCGCAATTTCAATTTATCTCGAAGAAGGTTGTCAAAATAATGCTCGAATTTCCAAGCATGTTTGAGTAAAAACTTTTTAAGCATCGTCGTTCTTTAACTAAATATAAAATAGAATAGGATTTTTTCGCTCCGATTTCACTCGTTATAAACCTTGTGTTCACATTATTTTGTGTTACACAAAGTTTTTCTTCCAGTATTTTATTTTGAAAGGGTTCACAAAATCTAGTCAGACGAACTGGGTTGCCTGAATGGAATAATTAAGTAGGTGTGATAAAACTCCGGGCGATGTTATGTGAGCTTGCTTTTATCCTTTAGAGACCAGTGTTCAAATGGCTTGAACTGAAACTGGGCAAAACAAAATAAATGCTTTAGAAAAAACTCGTGCCACTTTTTTGTGTAATTTGTATTTATTAAAACTTTAAGCATCAATGAAGGTGCCCGTGCAAAGAATGACTTAATGCCTTAGGCATTTTCTGTTATGTTAGGCCCTACCTCAAATTGCTTAGCATGATCCTCCGTTATGCCGCAAATACTGCAGCATTCATTATGAAATAAATATTATGTTAAAGTTGAGGATTGATGGTCCTATGTTTGGTGAAAACACGATTACATAAAATTTTCTCTATAGAAAAAAAATCTATAGTTACCTCTAAACCGAACTATAAACCGCTGTACTAAAAAAATACTTCAAATTAGATCATGAAACCTTGCATACTAACTGAACGAACTATAAAGGAGGTCTTATGTCATTAATTTCACCGTGAAAAGCAATTAGCTAAACTATTCGATGCTTGAGAGCCGCCAGAACCTCCGCTCCGTCACACTTTCACTCAGGCCGCGAGTAGTATGGTGCCAGCGAGATAAAATTTGAGGTAGGGTAGGCTTAACCGAACTTAGGGTGATGCAGAGACAAAACACGATAGGTGCTAGGGTACATGATAGAAAATTAACATAACATAACATCCCGCCTTGTTTCCCCGAAGGGTTAAGGCTTTTACATGGGTGCGCCAAAGTTCACCTAAATTTTCAACTCCGATAATTGGAAATCCGAAAATGTTCTTCCTAACATTTTTCATCCTAACAATCACAATTCCTAACTACTCTGTCTCTCGAAGCATTCAATTTCATAATGTCAGTAGCAATAAACATCTATTATACTTTTATTTGTTTTCCTATATTTTCTCAACATAACCATCTTTTACACTATTATTCAAAGTCATATCTTTTTGTGTAGATTTCCTTTTATTCATAATAATCAGTATTATATACATTAATTTTGCGTAAATATAAGGCTAAAAGAGTCTTGGTGTTTTTTGTCTCCGACTAACCGTTTGTCGTAAAAACGTTGTGGAAGGGAACCATAGGTTAGGTTAGGTTAGAACTGTGACCAACTATGCACGAGCCGAGCGAGCGAAGCGAGCGTGCCGCGGCAGCGGCCGGCGAAGTGCCAGAACCGAATCGGTCCTAGACGACACTCTGACCTTCTGAATATGAGTGAAAATATTATGGTAATTGTGTTTAGGGATAAAAGCGTTATGATAAAAAACAGTAGGAGTTTAAATATATTTACATTAATGATATTATTCATTACAATATTCGGAAACATGAGTGTTATGAACATCGCCGGTAGCACTACAAATAGTATGAATGAAAACTTTAGGATGAAAAATTTTAGTAAGATTACAAATCATTAGGAAGAACAATTTCGGGTAAAGAACTTTAGGTGAGCCAATATGGACCCCTTTTACATACTGGGGCGAATCGTCGCGCGACGAATAATTGACGAATTTATCAATCCAAAATGTTAAAGTCCGCCTAATTAACCACTTTTTGTACATAAGCATAAATAAAAATAAAATTAAAGCAAGCAGAATCAGCCTATAATGATCCCACTTTTGGGGCACAGGCTCTGTGAGAGGGAGTGGGCTGTAATTCACTACGCGGGCCCAGTGCGGGTTGATAGATGTCAGATGTTTTCGATTTTTTGGTTCTAGTTTTTTCCGTCACCGTTTTGAGAGCAGTGGTGATGAAATTATATACACAAGATCAATATGACAATCAGTCTTACCAAGGGGTATCGTATTACCCAGTTACTGAGCTGTGGAGTTGTGGAGGTCAGACAGGCAGTCGCTCCATGTAAATTGCTGGTATTCAGCTGCATCCGGTGGGACTGGAAGCCGCCCCAACATAATAGTTGGGAAAAGGTTAGGCAGATTGATTGATTAGCATTGATTCGAAATACAATCCGTTTTTTTTTTTTCACGAGTCAGATGTTAGTCTCCTAGCGAAAGTTATTAAGTATAGCGGATAGAATCACCAGCACCCCCTTAACGGATGTAGGTGATTCGATCATGACCATATGGGTTGAAAATTCAATAGCAGATTACAGGTATATTTAGTCGACCAGGTTAGACCTTGTCACAAGTAATATAATAAAAGCATCAAGGCTCACGTAGAACGTAGTTGCCATGAAATAATTGAATCAAAACCGGATGTGATCGGAGTAAAGCTAACGATATTATGAATGCGGAAGTGATGTTTTAGTACTCCGCAAGCATAAACAGTAGATCCATCAAATTCTGTAATGGATCTAACCAAACACATACCTACATACAGCTTTTAATGTCGATCGCAAACGCTTCCAACTGCTATGATAAGTCACGGCCGCTCAAATCTGTTTACAAACCAAGGAATGCACTGAAAATATAAAATAAATACGACAAATGTACTATGTGTTCGTTCATTTTAAAACTTGGCAACCCTTTGCGTTCCAAACGCTCGCCAGTGCGTCCAATGACGCGTAATTACTAACATAAACACATTGGTTCCGTACACATCCGATTATGGAAACACAAATTCGCGTGACAGAAATAAACTTTGGATTACACCACTAGTGCGCTTTTATTATTTCTAACGTGACAATAATTATTATCGTCGACGTGGACGTCCACGTGTATAAAATGTATAGAAATACGAGGTGCACGTAATAACGTTATTGTGAACGAAATTTAAAAGCGTTGCCAGACTTTTTTTCGAGCAAAACGGAATTTTGAAACGTTTTAAGTAAAACAAAATAGATTATTTCGTCAAAAGCGGCACATAATAATACTGTTCGAACGCTGTCGAATCGTTTGATACGATTAACCAGTCAAGATTGTATACTATTGCAGGTTATCGGGAACGCCCTTCGTTATTATAGGCTTAATAGTTTTACTCGTGTGGTAATAGCGCGATTATAGGCTTAATAGTTTTACTCGTGTGGTAATAGCGTGATTATAAACGTATTTAAAGAAAGATTGTCGCTTTAATTGTTTTAATACGATATAGCCTTAGGTTTCTACAGCAAAATTATCAACAAAATATTTTTATAAAACCAATTTACAGAGAATAAACATCATTTAGACTACCTTGTTCGGTCTTGTGGTCGCGGATTCGATTCCCGGGTCGGGTAAAGATATAGAGATTTTCCATCAGGAATTTCTCAGTAGCAGCCCGGAGTCTGGATTTGTGCCCGGTTGATGGCAATAGACTCGTGGTGCTTAAACATAACTGACGAAATATGAGACTAAGTACTTTTTTTTTTTTTTTTTGGTGGGAACTCATCAAATGACTTCTCCCGCTCTGGGCGGAGCGGAAGGGCGTGTCAGACTCTTACTGACTAAAACCCACCCGTGTTCCTTCAGTTGCCTGTTGCCAGGGTCACGGTATCCCTTTCGGACTATTCCGCAACCCCGGCAGGAAATATGAGAGTACTGTAGGTACACATCTGCCTAACTCTTCGGGGAATCCAGGCGTGATGTTATGTTTATGTAAATTATGAAGAAACGGAGGTATTGCTAAGCGTTGAACGGTAATTATAATATTAAAATAATTTTAGATAATGATCATGAATAATCATGATCATTCAGCACTTCAATCACACACACCTACACGCATTCACCCGCCCATACCCACATACACCAACACACTCACCCACACCAGTCAAACTCCACATATCACCTACTAGTTCACACACACTCACAAACACTTCTCACTCACATATAGACCATTTGTTTATTATATTATGGATAATTTAAATTTTATACAATGTAACATTTAAGTTAGTCTTAAGTCATTCAAAATTTAATTATTAGTACAACCAACCATATCTTTTGTTGGCATTTTATTGTTAAAATATCGAGGGAAAAAGGCGCTGAAAACCGAAATACAGGCATTGCCTAGTTCGGTTACAGTGGCTACATCCATGTAATTAGAAATTAATACTGCCAAACTATTTTTCTGTAACCTATTACTAAGAATTTTTGGAAATAAAGATCTTATCTTATTATAAACATAACATCACAAATCATTTATCATAACAAATCTACCCTATAGGTAGGTTAGTCGCTTCTTAGGACATAAGGATTTTATTTTAATTTGGACCAATTTTTTTATTTAATTTTTTTCATTGTTAAGTCTATGACATGTATTCTAATTCATCTGACAATTTTTGCTTTTATTTTTAAACCTTTGACATGTATAGTCTTCTGAATTTTTAATTAACTATATTTTTATATAAATGGCCAAAAAGTGCCATACGCAAATACAGCCAAATACCTTGGCATAACGCTTGACGCGAAACTGCGCTGGAAAGCGCACGTTAAAAAGAAAAGACAGGAGCTAGACATGCGTTATAAAAACATGTATTGGTTGATTGGACGGGGTTCATGCCTATCGATACATAACAAAATGTTATTATACAAGCAAATTCTTATGCCAATATGGACATATGGCATCCAACTGTGGGGCTGTACCAAACCGACCAACATCAAAATTATACAAACATTCCAGAATAAGGTACTCAGGAGTATTGTTAATGCGCCCTGGTATATAAGAAATGACGACCTCCATCGTGACCTAAAAATGGAACCCGTCACCAAAATAATCCAACAATTTGCTGAGGCCCATGAACATCGACTCCACCAACATGTGAACATCGAGGCAATTCAGCTGTTAGACCAAACAAATATAGTGCGAAGACTAAAACGAACAAAACCTTTTGAGTTAGTGTAGTGTAAAAGTGTAGAAATAATAGTGACGATGGCACACATTTAACACGTGAACAAAGTGTTTATATTAAAATATCAAACTAAGAAAGTGGAACGGACTGTGTAAAGTTCAATCAACACTATTCTAATTTTAATTAATGATTACGTAGCAAATTAAGTTAGATTAAAATTACTTATTAGTCATATGGACTAGATTGTAATTAATTATGAAGAACCTAGTTCTTTATAATAAAGGAAAAAAAAAAAACTATATTTTAATTTTTATGTTTTTGAGTATAATAGTTTTGTAATGTTACTTTACTAATTAGTTAATTAGATTAATAATAATGTAAATATTTGCACACCATAATTAATGATACAGAGTGCTTTAAATTTATTTGTAGGTAACATCTGTTTATCAAATTCATGTTTATTAAGCAAATAAATAATTTGATTTGATTTAAAGGTGTTCAAAGCTACGCAAGTACTTGCAGGAATTAAAAGTTATTTTATAGCTTACTATCTTACCAACGGAGATCCTTTCATCCTTCAAATGAAGGTGAAGGTTTTGTAAGCTGCGCATAACACGAAAAGTTTTTATTAACCATATTTTCGTTCCAACAGTGAATGAATGAACGTTCTTTTTCATTAATGAAATATAGTATTTGAGATTTCGACACAATTTCTCTGAAATCATTAAATAAATAAGGTGCCTTTTGCAACTCGCTGAAATAAATGCAATACCTAGCCTTTTCAGACAACTAAGAAGTTTACAAACATTAAATAAAATTAACAGAGCATCCATCAAAGGTGCCGAGAACAACATTTAATTAAAATACTCCTTAACGAAATTATTAGTCATAGGTGCCTACGCAAGCAGGTAAGATTTTCGCACGAGTAATTTGATTGATTATAATTAATGATAATAATTAATTAATGATTCTTCTTGTAATTATTCTTCTACGTCTTTACAATTATTTAATTAAGAATTTAATCACATAATATATTGCTAGTTTTTGGGAAAAACAGCTTTAAAACCCACACATAAAGTTCTGTTTGCGCTACAACCTAAACTTTTTTATAACTGTTTCTACTCAGAATTCCTAGCAATATTGAAAAATTCTAAAAAAGTTTAAAGTAGTAGAGCAAAGTTAATTTACTTTTACCTAGACAGTCATAAAGTTGATATTTGTTTACGGCGGTCGCACATCTGACGGAAGATGCATCTCGGGCGTAACTACGTTAACTTCCAGTTAGTATGCTTGTCGCACTAACAAGGCCAGTTAATTACAAAGTGTTGTTTCACTGCATAAAAAACTGATTCTGACATTGACATTCTGATCAATTTCTGAATCGCACTCAGATCATATTATGAATTGTCAGTTTGTGTCATTTTACGATGATTCATAATATTTTCTTAATAAGATTTTGCCAAAGTGACTGTTGTAAGCCCCCTGTTACCAACTGCCCGCGTCGCGCATGCTTTTGTTATAACAGGAAAAGTATGCACGAAACGAAGGATGTGCACCCCGCACATAACTACTGGCCAGACACGCACATGGTCACAAATCCGCATGATAGGAAAAAGGCCCTTGAATTTTATATTATAATCGAAATAAATGATATAAAATTGTATGCTATGTATGTATGCTATATTTCAGCTTACGTCACCATTTTTTATTAAAAAGCTCTGCAAATCGCGAGATGTAAACAATCTCACTATGCATGCTTTTAAAATAAAGTTTTCTTAGAAACAATGATTATTTGAACACAAAATAATGTTTTTTTTTCAATTCGATCAGATGTTTTTTCACGATTTATTTAAATTATTCACATTTTTTATTTGCATTAATGTTATTTTCTTTTTGAAAATTGAACTTATGATGAATCAATTTTATATTTCGTATATTTTATTTCGGTCCGGCTGAATAATATAGCAGCTATGGCCCAGCGGTAACGAATAGTGCAGTGGCCGAGTGATAGCGGCCATGACTTACGAGTTGTAGATCGTGAGTTCGTACCCAGCCAGGCGTTTTACTTTGTGCAAATTATTTCATCACCACTGCTCTCAAAACGGTGAAGGAAAACATCGTGAGGAAATGGCAATGTCCTAGAACCAAAAATTCGAAGACAGGTGACATCTACCAACCCGCAGTGGGCCCGCGTGGTTACGGTCAAGGAGGCCTTAGTCCCAGCAATGGGAGCATTAAAGGCTGATTATGAGTAAGAAATCCCTACTGATGGGGATTTGTGGAAAAAAAGTTCACAAATCCCCATTGATAGGGATATTGACAGTGGGGAATAGTGGAATAACCCGATCAAGCGTCTTACGCTCCCCTCACCTTGGAGCATTAGCCTGTAATATAGGAAAGCTTTACCCGCGACCTACACATGTTACTTCTACCTATTTAATTATTTAAGTAATTAATTATTTTAATTACAATTTTAAATCCAATTATTTTTGCAAGCACGAAGCCTTGAATTATATTTATGACCAATTTTGTTCAGATTCAATATTGTCTCACAGTTACCCAAGTTTTGAGGTCAAATTATGAATTATAAAACTCGTTGGACTTGGGCATGATTTTATTAATGACATTTTTCTTATTAAATTCCACGCTGACCTTTTCACAAAAATGAGGACCTTTTTGTTATAATTAAATGGGTTAACGCATTACTTAAATACTTTCTTTTAATATAAACTGTCATAAGACGAAATGCTGCGTACGATACGTGCTTTATAATCTTTGGAGTTTTTTTTTACATTACCTACATTGTCCAATTACTCGGTAAAGGCCTCCCCCAAATTCTTTCAGGTATTATTTTCCTTAGCCACTCAAACTCAAAGCATTTACTTCAACTAAACCATTTACAGGCATTTTGTCAATTGCCAAAGGAATCAAAAATTCAGAAAGATGAAGCTTTTAACCCATTCTAAAGCGTAGTGGGTTCTTAAACTGAGAAATTCTTAATGAAAACACCCATAACACCCCAGTAACAGCCCGGAGTTTGGAAGCTGGCCGTGTGGTACCCCCGTGGTACGGAAAGCACGTTAACCCTAAGCCAATCTTACTAATATTATAAACGCGAAAGTTTGTATGGATGGATGGATGGATGTTTGTTACTCTTTCACTGAGTGGATTTGGATGAAATTTGGCAAACAGATAGTTTATAACCTGGATTAACACATAGGATACTTTTTATCCCGATATTCCTACGGGATCGAGACTTACGCGGGTGAAACCGCGAGGCGCAGCTAGTGATGTTATAAATCATAAAAAGGTTCGCTGAGTACCTATCTAGAATTATTGGAAAAATTGAGAGTGAATTTTGTTTATAGATATCTTTTACCTAGGCAACCGTGCTTCATTGTCATTTTATACACATGAAATCGCGTTAAATAGAGCTCAAACGGCCGATCCTAGCGAAAATAATTTGACTACCTTTTTGTAGACGAATATACCAAGAAACACAATAAAACCTAACTTGGGACCGAATGTTCTGTAGACAAGTTACCTCAACGGATCTCTGCCTTTTCGCCGAAAATTGTTTGCCAGATTTTCACTTGGCAACTAACGTTTCGCAGAATTTTATTTCGCCGAATAATCATTTGCCAACTTATCATATAATTTTGTTTTATTTCCCAACCTCACAGTAATAACTGTACGTTTGGTCTGCTTTTCATAATGACACTTTTTAAAATGCCAACTTTCAAGTAGAGTTCAATTAAAATGAGTGAGTGTATTGAAGAGTGCTCAGTGAGTGATTGTTTTTTAATTTATCTTTAATGTGACCTAACCTAACTGTTTCCTCTTACAAAAGCGATTCGTTTCTGGCACTTCGCCGGCCGCTGCCGCGGCAACCTCGCTTCGCTCGCTCGGCTCGTGCGTTGTTTGTCATACTCTAACCTAACCTAACCTATCGTAACCTTAGATTGAAATGTTTGACAAATGATAAATGTCCCAAACGTTTTGTGTCATTATAATAATCAGCTTAACAATAATTCTACCAAATGAAACGTTGTCATACAAAAATTTGCTAATCGTTAGTTGTCAAAGTGAAACATCGGCGAAACGTTGGTTGGCAAATGATAATCTGCCAAACAATTTTCGGTGAAAAGGCAGGGTACCTACCTCAACAATTATGTTATTTCAATAACTTATTAATTTTGATTTATTTGAGCCATTTATACCACTCATTTTTACAATTTCAATTTGTTTTATAATCGAAGAGAGAAATATAACAGGTAC
Organism: Lithophane socia; assembly: GCA_947522985.1. NCBI lineage: Eukaryota > Metazoa > Arthropoda > Insecta > Lepidoptera > Noctuidae > Lithophane > Lithophane socia. The sequence continues at coordinate 10,550,916 of OX383267.1, forward strand.
AATGTAGGTACCTATTATTTTATTTTATTAATAGGCATAATGGGTTGGGCTTACAAACGTGCCGCCTCGTTAGAAAGAATGTGAGGTTATTTGGGTGTTCTAGATGGTCTCCTAGACAAATGGTAGGTAGGTAGGTAGGTTGGTAGGGGTAGAAAAGTGCGCCGTAGATAAATAACTTAGTGCTACCTATGCGAAGCCAGCCCGGGTTAAGCTAGTTTACCAAATTACTTTTTTTTATTTGACCTTGACCTTCGAGACGTTTGAAATTGACCTTGAAAATTTGTTCTGTGAACTGGTACCCACCACTCACAGTTCACAGAACACTTGTGCTCTTCCACTCCCTCCCTCTACATTTTATTTATCAAACTTTTTATGAGATTTATGTTATATTATTATAAAATCGTTAAAAAAAACTATTGTATCTCCGGCGAGTATTTACTAAACGTCTCCCCCTCTCCCAAACTACCCTCTATTGAGCACGTATCTAAACTTTAACCATGACCTCTCTACGTGTATATCTCCTTCCTCCATCTTACTCACTTCATTATTTTTATTTAGTTCAACCAACCGTTCTAGAGGTCTGAGGGCCTAGACTAGTGACAATCGCTTCGAAAGCGTTTCGTATTACTACAACGACTTTCAACAATATTGACATAAACTTTTCGATAGCTTATGTCAGTCCTATACATTTTTCCTTTTCGATCATCGTTATCGCTGATAGAATGTCACTTTGTCTAGGGCCTCAGACCCTGCAAAAGAAAATGTAGTCTCATGGTCAAAAGTATAAGAAAGTCCAATGAAAAAAGTCAAGCTTTCTCCCTGCATAAAAACTTCTTTGACAAACTTTCTAACCAACATTTTATCTCTTCTTTCACAGATATACACAGTTATCAACGACAAACTCGTCGGACTACTCATAAGGACACGCAAACATCAGCTGACTTACTTCGAAGGCGAAGTTTTGTTCCAGGTACTGTTTTATTTTGTTAAAATTCAAGCAACAAGTTGAAGCAACAATCACTGTCTAAATCTAAACAGTCACGTTTCCACGATGCAAGATATTTGTGGCTTCAATTGTTTTGTATACCGCTGACAACTAGCCTGTGAATATATCCCAGCCATCTGGTTAAATTAGCCAGCTAATTGGACGCCGAGCCCGTTCATTAAACGCCGGCATCCAATTAAATAGCTGAAGGACAATTAGCCAAGTCATTGAGCGGAACGTTTAACCAGATGGCTGAATGTCGTGTTGTCATTTAGTTAAATTGGATAGTGATGAATTTGTGATTTATGGTTACTAGGTTAGGTTAGCGGTGCCGTGGTAGCAGCCGGCGAGCGCTATTTCCAAGTAGCTTGTAGAAATTTTTCACTAAATTGTATCACTTGGCCGAGTCTTGGTCAGTCATCTTCAAAAGCCTGACTTTCAATACGCCAAGTTGTTAAACGTTGAATGATTCTAGTACAATTAACTATCGGCTAAGGCATCCAATTGGATGCCGGCGTTAAATGAACGGCCTAGGCGTCCAATTAGCTGGCTAATTTAACCAGATGGCTGTGACATATACAAATTCTAGTTATAGACTTGCCCGAGCCAAGAATCTTGTATCGTGTAACTGAGGCGTTATACATGACAATAGAGGAAATAATCCTTTCCTTTTTCCAGAAACGCGATGACGATGTCCCAGTATTCCTAATGCAGACGATACAAGACGTGAGAGCGTACTGCGATAACAAGGCCATGCAAGCAAGGAGATCCGTGTCACCTATGCCACAATAATTATTAAGATTATTACAATAAAATTGTTATTTATTAACTGAATGTGATGATAGTTACCGAGTTACAGGAACCAAAGCAAGAGAATATGGGAAAAGTACACAGCAATTTGCTTGTTATTATTAATTTTATTAGGTTTAATGTAAATAAATAATTGTGTGCCTTAAATGTTTATAAATTACAAGCTATGGTTTGCTAAGCCATTATCAGAAAAAAATATTCACTTAAAAATAATTACAGAATTTTAACTCTAATTTTTAAATATTTGGTATTTATTTATTTATTTATAATACTATAAGCAAGAAAAAATACGATTGGCTGTTGAAAGTAACTAAAACTGTTATTTAGTATTCTGTTTTTATTAGTTACTCAAATACAAGTTTAGATAATTTTCTCTTATAAAGCTAAAACCAAACTCCAATAACTCCAATAGCTTTTATTAAAAAGTAAATATGTAAGTACCTCTCAGTTTTCCTTGCCCTGTGCCTAGACGAAGTTTATTTTACACTTTAACGAGATTTGCAAAATCCTTTGCCAAGGCAATTTTATACTCTACTTGGCTAACTGACATCCGGTTTCTGAAAGTCTATTTGAATTCTGAATCTCGTATAATTATCAAGTTTTGGAAAAACAAACTTATTATCATACAAAACAAAGCTCAACTTCCATTGCAGCCGAACCTTGATAATAATTACAAGCAGTCAATCAATAATCAACTATGACTATTTAACGTTAAAGTAGATAGTTGATTATGAGACAATAATGTTCATTTTTCTAAGATGGACTATTATAGTAACGTGTCAAATATTATGACGATAAGTTGTAACTACTGTGATTGGTTGACTTAAGTACTCGTGCATCAGCCAATCAAGACGTGAAATTTAAAAACAGAATAAAATTCAAAGGGCTTACAGAATCCAGCCGGTTTATTCTGTAAAATCTCACCGTGTTTAGGTGAAGTGAGCTGTCTGTGAGTTGTTGTTGATAAGGTGGAGTGCCAGCTCACTTCAAACCCACTTCACCTAAGTATTCCCGATGAGATGCTTACAAAATAGGTGTTATTAAAACAATGTAGTACAATAAATCTTGAAAACAATCTGAATGAAAAAAACTTCTGAGACGTAAGTAATTTGAAATTAGGGCTTCATTCATACATCGTTCCAAAAAGGTAACAGTAACGTAAAATTTTGCTCAATTGTTACATTCATTTTTGTCCCAACAATCTATATTAAATTATCATATTTCAGTAAAAATATAATACTATTATTATTGTGTTCTGTTTTGTATTATCAGCTGTTTCTTCTGTCATCACATATTTTTGTTGATATTAATTCTACATAACAATTTTTCTCATGAACTTGTAATGTGTGTAGAATGCCTGGGGGCCTAGACAAAATCCCTTTTCTGTAAGCGTTAACGCCAACGGAAAGATCAAATTGTATGGAGTTGACAGCAGCAGTCACGTGACATCTCTAATGCTAATGTCAACTCCATACAATTTCATCTTTCCGCTGGCGTTAACGCTTACAGAAAAGGGATTTTGTCTATAGCCTCTGGTTCCTATATCCACATACTGGTCGTTACTGGTAAAGTATCGACTAGTTTGCCGTTGGTAAATTTATTTGTGAAATGCTTCTGAATGATGCAAAGGTTACAATGCTATCTCCAAAGGCTACAAATCAATATTAAATCAGTATATTTAGAAATATAAAACCGGTCGAAATCGCGGTGCTTGGGAGAACTATGTCCAGCAGTGGACGTCTTCCAGCTGAAATGTCCCTCAGCAAAAATGTATAAACATTTTTTTTTTTTTTTCATTTATTTCAGTAACAATTTTTACATTGTATCGAAATTTTACACTAAATTATAAAATTAAAAATTAAAACAATTACAATATAAATCCTAAGTATAACAGAAATCAAATAAATTAATTAAAACGTAAAACATTTGCAATTCCCTGATAAAATATTTCACATAGGTACATTTGTGTTCATTGTTAGTCAAAAGAGGAAAATGAGGGACGTACGTGTGTAGAGTATGTTATTATAACCTTAAAATAACAATGTTTTATGACTTGCTAACCACATAAGAAAACAAAACAAGCTCAGAAAACTAGATTGATTCTCTTTTACCCATTGATTGCTTCTTATAATCAATTAAGTGCACTTAAAAAGCACTCACAGTTTTATAAAAGCATGTAAATGAGAAAAAAATTCCCATTTCCAGTTGAACATAATTATTTTACCGATGCGATCATGAAAAATGTTGTAAACATTCAACATAAAGTGATAGTTCTATAACTAAAGTACCAAACTGGCTTCATTCTTAATTTATGTCAAACCAAAAAAAGACCAAATAAAAAATCAAGACACAGCGCTGCGAACAATACAGTGAAGCATGCCAAAACTACATATACGCTCTGTGCATACACGCTCACACGCACACATTTACAATCAAACTACACCTCACTAAGTGCGCTCATGTTTACGAAACCGGCCTCACGTCACTGTTGACAGCTAAAGCTGCAAGCTAAAGCTGCTGTTGGAAGCTAAACAAAATTAAAAATCCGTGTCTAAACACTGTGTCACAACTCACAAAATCAAAACCTATAAGGGTTCCGTATTGAACCTTAAGGGCTTACCCTACCTCAAATGATCTTAACTTATTCCTTCGTTATGCCAAAATGAGGATTTAAGTTTGACGAAAACACGATTACATAAAATTTTCTCTATAGGAAAAAAATCAAAAGTTACCTCTAAATCGAACTATAAACCGCTGGTATTCAAAAAATACTTCAAATTAGACCATGAAACTTTACATATAACTGAACTAATTATAAAGCAGGTCTTATGTTTATTTTTAAAGTACCATTATTTACACCGTAAAAAGCAATTACCTAAACTATTCGAGGCTTGGAGTTGCCAGCACCCCACTCCAGCTAAGTGAAAGCGAGACGGAGTGGGGTGCTGGACGCGAGTACCTAGTATGGTGCGAGCGAGATAAAAATTTAATTTGAGCTGAGGTAGGGTATGCCTTAAGTTGCGGAATTCGCCTTGAAAGACAGCCATTTCATAAGTGTCTGTTAAGAATAAAGCGACCATTTGAGAAATCTCCAAATTAAGTTTAATTAAATTGGAATTGAATTACTCCATCTTTGTAGCTTGGAAAATTAGGTTAGGTTATAGAAAGATATATGTAAAGAAGGGACCTTTAGTGTAGTATTTGCAATTCGCTTTTGTCTGCGATGTCAAAAATCTCATTGCTTAAGGGTGCGCTAAGGGAGCCCGCGACATTCAAATCTTACGTTTTTTGCAATTTGTTTCTCGTATTGATGATTTTTCAGATTATAATTCTATAAATAAATATTTTATACGGCCGCGAAACGTACAACCCGATATTGACCTGCAAAATGAAAAAAACGTAAGTAAATTTGAATTTTGCGAGTTACCCTCACGCTTTCTCTATATGGCTTTTGTTGCAAAAAAAGCTTGTAAAATTGTAAATTTTGTTTGTAATATGGTGACACTTTTATTCACCAGGATGATTGATGTCGGGAATAGTTTTTTGCAAGGTTGAATATAAAATAAATTAGGGTGTTGTTTTCGGCATTAATCCATAAAATGAATATGATAAAAGAATATTTGCTTAGTAAAAGAATCGTTTGGCGTTCTGCCAGGCATCGAAAGGCAAGGCGTCAAATGTATGTTCATCCTTTTGAATATCTTTCAAGGGGTGATGGTACATTAATCAAAAATGTTACAAAATCTTTTAGAATGTGCGCCATGTTCCAATTCTTTTTGTACTACCAAACTATGTTAAATTCCAAACTGCTAAAGAAAATACAGACTAATTTTAGGCGACAATTTCCGTCGGGACTAATACTAAATATTTGGTGCCTGGCTTAGCCAAGTATTAATGTATAAATAAATGTTTTTGGCATTTCAGTGTCACCTTTTGTACAACACATTATTTTATTTTACTGGATCGACGCTAAGTTATGAAAAGACCAATGTATTTTTTCATTATTTATTCTAGGTGACGTGCTATTTTGAGTAAATATACTCAATACATAGAATTTCTCTGAAACGGCGCGGCGACTGAACAAAATATTTACAACAATTTGTATTTATTCGGTCTAGTAAAATATCGGATAGTTTACTTAATAATATCATAGTATTAGCAAATATTATTATATTTTATTGAAAAGCTAATATTGTACGAACATTAACGAAAAAATTTAATTGAAAAAAACAAATATGTTTATATTTTTGATAAAGATATTTAGTTACCTATAATTATTTAAAAACTATTATTTATTTAGATCTAATAATTATGAATGTTAATAACGTTTTACCATTTTCATGAATCTCTGCAATAAAAAAGCAGGTATCAATTAAAGGTGAAAAACTAATATTATTAAAGTTTTTTATATCAAGTAAGGTGTGTTTTCGAGATTTCTTATGTTTTTATTGAAGAATGTTGTTAAGAAATGATAAATCTATTAGCTTTATTTAGTCGTAAGTATTGGAATTGAATATTATAATATTTTTGGTTTTCAAATGTGCTGTATGTTCTTTATAATATTAATGCGAGTATTTTAAAAATCAACTAACAAACTATTTAAAGACGTTAATTAAAAATCATTTTTCAACTCTTCATCATTACATTCTAGTCTGTCTAGTCTATTGAAAGATGTAAGGATTAATTACTTGTGTTTAAAATAAACTTATCATACCTATATAAGCATTTTTTTTTACAAACTTTATTTACAACATAGGTACTGCCAGGGTTGCGGGTTAGTCTGCCAGGGTTGCGGGTTAGTCCAAAAGGGATACCGGGACCTTGGCAACAGGCAACTGAAGGAACACGGGTGGGTTTTAGTCAGTAAAAGTCTGACACGCCCTTCCGCTCCGCCCAGAGCGGGAGAAGTCATTGGATGATATCCCATCCACAAAAAAAAAAAGGTATCCTCTTTGTCCGTATAAAAAACTAAGACAGAGCGCTGTCAACAGCGACCTTTTCGTAAACATGTGAGGCCCGTACCTATTACAGAACCTTACTCAAAACTCAAGCATTGCATTAAAACTCGTTTAGGTAAAGCCTTTTGATTGGTTGAAACTAATTTTAAGTAATGCTTGAGTCTTGAGTGAGGTTCTGTAATACGGGCATTAGTGAGGTGGAGTTTGATTGTAAATGGTTGTAAATGCGTGCGTGTGAGCGTATAATATGCACAGAGCGGAGGTGTCGTTTTGGCATGCTTCAGTGTATTGTTCGCAGCGCTCTGTCTGTATTTTTATTTGGTCTGAGCACAACATCACGGCTGTTTTTTTACGCACTTTATCAGATAGTGATAAAGTGCGTAAAAAACTATTACACTGCCCTAAAATATTTTTTCTATTTGTAGTGTGTTTTTCTGAAGTCGGTCGTTTTCTTTTTGTGAAATGTTTTTTATTTTTCACTTTTAAGTTGTGGTGCCTACCTTCCTACACATATAAGTGTATATCATGCAAATAACAGTGACAGGAAGTTATTATAATATCATCCACGTAGGCTAAGTGGAAAAAATACGTAGGTTGTTTTGTGTTGCATAATGTAAATGATTTTGCATACTTTTGTATAGAATCAATTTTTTCTAACTGAACAGACAGCTGTGCTGCTGGGGAATTTGTTGCGCCACTTCTTCTTCCCAGCTAAAGCACTAGGAAGTGGTGAAGGGTGGGCGTTTTTGGGGGACTGTCTTATGTGATTTTGACGTTCGAAAAGTGCTGATTCTCAGCCTAGTTTGAATAAATGACTTTTGATTTTGATTTTGATTATTGAAGCTAATTCAAACTACTCAAGCAAAGTTAATATTTATATGGGACCACCACGCAAGCTTTCTCTACCAATCGCAAAAGGAATTTTCAAAATCGTTCCACAATTGACGAGAATATCGATGGACATACATAAAACAAAAAAATGTTTAGTATATTTTTTTTTGTAAGTTTATCGACATTTTCGTCAACAACAACGTTTTTGGACGTCAGTTAAAAAAGCAAACGTGCCACGTAAAGTCAAAGAACAAAATTGATGTAAAAGTTAAATCAACAATATTGAAAATATTGTTGATTTAACTTTTACATCAATTCAAAATTTAAATAGGCTAAATATTGCGAACGATAACAAACAATTTTCTCCTCAGCATAAGCGCAATACTGGCTTAAATTGAACTGTATTTAAATACTTCCTTGCCTGAGCTCATTATGCTATTATAGAAAATAATAATTCTCAAATAACTCATGGCCTTTTTACCCGACTACGGCGAAGAAAAAAGGAGGGTTATGATTTTGACCGGTATGTAAATAGGTATAAACAAGACACCAAAGACAGACAAATTAAAAATCCGGAGTCACACGTAATCTGTTCGATTTATGCCCTAACGTGTGACTCCGGATTTTTAATTTGTCTGTCTGTGGTGTCTTGTTTATACCTTTTAAGTCGTAGTTGGGTTTTAGTTTTTGTTACTTGATTTTTTTTATTACAATCATTTTAGGAGTTTATTTTACAATTCTGCAAACTTATGAATATTTTGAAGCCATACTTTCCTTTTTCGTTGGCAGTACATACATAACTAGCTGATTTGATTAACAACCAAAACTCCAATAACATCTGAAATCCTTTAGTTGTTTGCAATTCGGACGGCAAGCTCGAACGGGAGTCTCTTTACTAAGATAAATAACTCCAAGTTAAATGTAAATTGGGGTTGAATTCGGCGAGTATTTCCTCGTAATTTAGGGTTTTCCTTGAGGTTGAACTTCTAAGAATGGGTATTATTGCTTTAAAGACTTATTTGTATAACGAAGACGGAAATTCTCGGTCGTCTTGCTTATAATGTATAAATATCCGCTTATAACTTTTTTTTCAGGTTAACCTGCAATATTATAGCGTCTATACATGCAAATTACTATTAAAAAATAAAAGTTTATTTTTATTTTTGTATAGTAAAATATTCACAAAAAATATTAAATTGTTACTGAAAATAAACTCTCTGTATACGCACACTTGTCACACTTGTTTTTCTACGTTGAAATACAAGTTTGCGTGCACAGGGTATTTCTGTTACGTTTAAATTTAATCGTTTTGTGAACATATCGACCATTTCACTACATAATTTTTTTTTTTTTTTTGAATGTCAATATTTTATTTAGCATGTATACACGCTGTACTATTGCAGATTAACGGGAACACCCTTTGTTAGTTAACATACTGTATATCAGATTGATCAAAATGTAGGCCATACGACTTATCACCTGCCTGGCCTTTTCGCGATTATGTTGGGGTCGGCTTTCAGTCTAATAGGATGCAGCTGAATACTATTTACATACACTATATGTTCCAATAAACAGCAAACGGCAACGCGGCAGACCCAGGAGCAGATGGCGGGACTCGAGTCTTTTCTAAAAGATTGGCCAAGAACTGATTTACCTATTGGGTAAAAATTTTAGTAATAGTAATAGTAATATATTTATTTGACGTAAAAAGTAAAAAGTACATATACATTGACACTTATTTAAACTTGGAAATAGCCTGGTACAAAATATTGATCAATGACCCCTATGCTAGGAAAAACCTGTGTTACAGGGGTTATCCATCCGTCCAATGTGGATGCAATAGTTATTTACAGTTCAGTAATATGCACTTTTATAACAAAAAAAAAAAAAAAACTAGACTAGTACAATTGGTTTTGAGGATAAGAAACGGGGGGATGAAAGTAACGGGGTTTAAATTAATGGATAACAAGGAAACGGTAGTATTTATGTGTTTGATGTGTGTTGCTAGTGTAAATTGGTGGAAAAATTGGCTCGCACACGCAGGTTCCGTACCACCGTACAATATTTAACAACTTTTTTACTTTTATAAGAAACGTAACCATCAGGTTAAGCTACGCTTGCCGAGGTTAGTCCGTGGATCGGTGACCACCTTTACATACCGAAACTCCTCCGTGCCTCGGAAAGCACATTAAGCTGTTGGTCCCGGCTGTCATTTGTGGATCTTTGAGAGGCGTCGTCACGGGTCGTCAGAAGCCCGAAAGTCTGACAACCAGTCTTACCAAGGGATATCGTATTACCCAGTTACTGGGTTGTGGAGGTCAGATAGGCAGTCGCTTCATGTAAAATACTGGTATTCAGCTGCACCCGGTTAGACTGGAAGCCGATCCCAACATAGTTAGGAAAAGGCTAGGCAGATTGATTGAGATCTGCGAGAGGTGTCGTGATTTCCACAGTTATAGTGTACAGTAGTACTTCTTCTTAAAAAAATGTAAATTCCCTGAATTTCGCTGGAAAATTAACTCATGAATGTAGATTAAAACATTAATGTAAAGTGTCCTCTTGGCATGCAAGATTCAAGAATGACGTTCCTCAAAATGACAGAAAATAATTTTCTTAGCTGTAAGCAAACTATGTTGGATGTAAGTATATATCTTTTGTAACTTACATCACATACATACATACAATTTTGTCTGCGTGTATTTTGTACTAGGTTTTGGCCAGGGCTTCGCCCGCGGGGGTGTCAGAAATCATCAAAAATGTAGGTTCTAATGTTTTTAATTAAATTGTTTTTTTTTTAAATAAAATGTCTCTTCTTTGCGTGTGTGGTTGCTGTAAAGTGGTTCTTCTTAATTCTGTGGTGTGTAAACTGGCTTTAAGATGAGGGGTACGTGGAAAAAAATATTGGATAGTAACAAACAGCCACCAAATGTCCTTTCTTTGGTATTGTTCGTCGAGTCGTTGAGCTCCTTAAGTTCTGAGTTGAGCTCCACTATTACTGACAAATGCTTGCACTGACTGGACAGGTCCACTCAAATCTGTGTGGTTCTTTCCTCAAAAGACCATTTCAGACTCTTATCTACATGGTCCTCATATGGCCTGACCAAGATTATGTCTGGACTTTAAAGGAGACGGTGACCTCTGAGTTTGTTTCGGCCTTTCTTCTCAGAGTACTCAGATAGGAAACGCCGACCTCATCTAGCTTATTTTTACAAATTTTTAATATGACGTGTAAAAGTGATTCCAATATCCTATTTACAGAATAAACAATTTCATTTCATTTCATTTCATTTCAGCGTAAGTTGCATCCTAAAATATAACGAAATTTTCATCTTTACTGGAATCCCTCTTTTACGTTTTTCGCATCTCAGAAACTAGACGTCCTAGGATTGATCTTGCTGTGGCCTTTGCAATTTTTTTAACCGACAAAAAGGAGGAGGTTCTCAGTTCGTCAGTTTTTTCTTCTGTATGTTTGTTACGCGATTTCTCCGCCAATTATGAATTGATTTTGATGATTCTTTTTTGTTTGGTCTGGTTTCTTTTTTGCTTGGGTGGCTAAAAAAGAAAATTGAAAACCAAAGACCACGCCACGTGCCCCCCTAACTAATTAATAGATTGAAAAATTTGTAAATTGTATTTTAATTGTAGTTGTAATGTTAATTTAATTTAATTTTGATTTTATTTAATTTTAATTTTGATTGTATTTTATTTTAATTTCATTGTAACTTTTTAATTTAATTTAATTGTAATTTTGTGTTTAATTTGATTTTAATTTAATGTATTTGTAAATATGTGCCCATTCTATGAGTCTTGCTACTCGAATTAAATGATTTGAATTTGAATTTGAATTTGAAAGACACCGAGTTCCGAAATATTTTTCACTTTTTAGTGTTTTTTTTTTTGGAAGTCGATTGTTTTTTTTATTATATAGATTGCATGAGGCTGTGTTAACACAAGCGTAGTCTAGTAAGTTGCGTCCTAATTGGATAAATGTAAATCCCTTTTGTTTGTCCCTTTTGTTGTCCCTTTTGTTGTTTGTTTTGTTTTGTTGTGCTGTTTTTCGCAATTATCTCACTATCTTAGGTAAAAAATAATAACATTTTCATCTCCTTCTCATGTTTAACCCTCCGGGATTTTGTCTACAGATCGATGGATGTCCTTGCTTTTGGCTATTTTTTTTTGGATTTATATTGCAATATGCTCTGTTGCCGTTCACTGTTATACGTCATCTAATAGAAGGGAGAAAAAATAATGGAGTAATAAAAATAAATCGACAATATCGAACGTTTTTAGCAGAAAACTGACATCAAAATAAACAACCTTCAACATTTTCCCATTAAAAAAAGTCTGTGGGGAAATATAGGATAGTTTTACTCGTTATAAATTGTCTGTATGCTCAAAGTGAACTGTGTGTTTGCATTTTGTTTGTGCAGAATAAACAATTTTTCCTTCTTTCTTTAATATTTTATTTGTCTACGTAAACATACAAGCAATGGAATAAATTGATTAAAAAACGGAACGGTCGTTTTTTAGACTGTCGTGTCGTGGTCGTGTTTTGTTTGTCTATCCGTCTGTCACAGCCAATGCTCGGAATCTAATAGACCGATTCAGCAATTTTGAATATGGAGGTCACTTTTGAGAGGCAAATAAGAAAATTAAAAAAAATAAGTTTCGCGAACTGATATCAAATGGACTTGCTGTGAGGGACTCAAGTTTATTTTTTTTATAATTTAAAATAGACAGTTTTAAAGTTATACCTACCCTTCGGGATTATTGTGTTAATAATTTCACTAGTGATATTATGTTATTAATTTAAGTGAGGATTTGGTTTTTCAGTAAAGTCTTATGTTATATTTTATGTACCTAAATAAGAGGTTAATTATGAGACTACAGAGTCCTTGTATTCTATTATGTATATGTCTACAACATTATGTTGCAGATGTGCTACCTATTTCAATACTTTTACTTGGTTACAGTGTTCCATGGCTGTCAAAGGCTTTGTTTGAGAGCAGAGTCGGTCGGCACGACTGGAAATATGCAGCAGCCTTGTTGATTCATATACTTACTAGCGACATTCATGCTCGGACTGGACTCGAAAGTCGTCGGTGAGTTCTATATAGAAAGTAATTTTGAAGGAACAATTTTATGAAAATTGTCAAAATTGGCTTCCTTTGTAAATAAAATACAGGTTTCGAAAAGTATTACTTATTTTCATTTACACTTCGGAAACAACTTATAGTATTCTATAAGTTGTTTACTGGAATCCCAATAAATCGCAATAAAAAAAAAAAAAAAAAAAAAAAAAAAAAAACGGAGAAATATTACGATTATAAATACATTTAGCATAATCAGCCTGTAATGTTCCCACTGCTGGGAAACATGCCTCCTCTCGGAGTGGGCCGTAGTGCACCACGCGGGCCCAGTATGATTCAATCTTAATGGCGGCTCTGAAGTTAGCTTCTCGCTGCGCAGTACCCCACACCTTATCCACTGACACTTGAAATTGTTACTGCGCAGCAACTCGCCTCATGTTCCGAGCCGCCATTAATTTTGAATCGAACTGTACCATACCCATTTACGTAATGAGAGATGCAACGTTTAGACGTCTAGTGTAGAACTTAGGTGCTTACAGAGTAAGTTACAAATACAAGGAGAAATACTTGGAAAGGAGATTGGGCGTTTCTGCCCTGGAGCCCAATAGCGTTAAGATATATACCAATGGAAAGATGTCATCAAGAAGAATATTTTTTATTCTGAAGACTTCTCTTGATCGTTAGTACGAAAGGAGCTACAGAGCTTTAAGTGTGAGTGATTAAATATTATTGTAATTCTGGTATTTCGTCAATTAAATAACTTTTACTAACTTTGAGCCTTGCAAACATGATCTTGCAAACCTATAAACGGTCATTTAAAAACGTTGGCCTCCTAAATGCCGTTTTGGGAACAATGTGTTTAAGAGTCGAACGGCCGTACAAATCGTTAAGCTTTCGTTAAGCCTGCCGCATCCCCCAATAGAGTTAAGATAATTATATGCCAATGGAAAGATCTCTTCAAAGGAAATATTTCGTGATATGACGTTTCTCTCAATTGTTAGTACGAAAGGAGCTACAGAGCTCTAAATGTGAGTAATTAAGCATTATTTAAATTCATCACCTATTTAGGTCATTAACTCTGTGCTGACTAATAATAGGCAACAGTCGTGTTTGTAGCAAAGGTTATCCCTAAAAAGCTCTTTTCAGTGGTATATATCTTATGGCTATTGGACGCCAAGAATTGCTTAACTTCGGTGCGCAATTTATTACCTATTTAGGTCATTAACTCCGAACTGACTAACAATTGGCAACAGTTATTTTAGAAGCAAGGGTTCTCTTCGAAAAGCTCTTTTCATTGGTGTATATCTTATGGCTGGGTCAAAAAAAATCCTTAACTTTAATGCCCCAGTAGTACTTATTTAGGTCATTTACTCCAAACTGACTAACAATATGCAAAAGTCGTGTTCGTAGCAAAGGGTCTCCTTAGAAAGCTCTTTATATTGGTGTATATTTTATAGCTATTGGGCCAAGAACATTCCTTAATTTCGGTGCCCCAGTGGTCACCTATTTATGCCACTAACTCCGAACTGACTTACAATTGGCAATTGTCATGTACTATCAAAGGTTCCCCTCAAAAAGCTAAAGCCGTTGACGTATATCTTATGGCTATTGGGCCAAGAATATTCTTTAACTTCGATGCCCAAGTAGTCACATTTATTTAGGTAATTAACTCCAAACTGACTAACAATTGGCAAAAGTCGTGTTAGTAGCAAAGGTTCTCATTGGGAAGCTCTTCCCATTGGTGCAAATCTTATGGCTATTGGGCTAAGAAAAATCCTTAACTTCGGTACCAAAGTAGTCACCTATTTATGCCATTAACTTCGAACTGACGAACAATTGGCAATAGTCATGTTAGTAGCAAAAGTTCCCCTCAAAAAGCTACAGCTATTGATATATAGATGATAGATCTTATGGCTATTGTGCCAACGAAATTCCTTAACTTCGATGCCGAAGTATTCACGTACATTTAAGTCATTTACTCCGAAATGACTAACAATTGACAAAAGTCGTGTTCCCCTTGAAAAGCTCTTCCCATTGGTATATACCTATCTTATTTTTATTGAGCTTCAGGGCAGACCCCATTGGCAAAAGCCCATTCTCCTTTTAATTTTCCTTTTAGAAACGTCCAAGAAGAGGATCACCACATGGGTTCGTTCAATTCAGACCCGATAAAAGGTCAGGTACTGTAAGCAACAACTAAATAAACCTATAAATAGACTAATTTGACGCCATAGCACTCCAAGACAACTCTTCACCTAGAGACTCCACACTCGAAACTCTCTTCGTCTGCTTTTTAACACCAGATTCTGTTTCTTGTAATAACCACGTATACGAACTTGTCGGTAGAGAAACTCCCTCGTCATTATTTCAGGCATGAACATTTTCCTACTTCTATACAATATCTTATCCCTGGGCCTCCAACTTCCTTTAGCACTAAATAGCGCATGAAGCTCACCACGACGATGAAACCGACCAAAATGATGAAGAGATATATGATTTATACTATTAATATTATTTATAACGAGGTATACAGTAAAACCAAATCATAAGTCATAGAAACTGATTCAATAAAATATGAGTCGTCAAATTCATATGTTGTCATAAGTTCTCATCGAGCGTAAAGAATCAAGCAAATGAAGATCGGATTTAACAGCCACGATAGTTTCCAAAGATAATTCGTTTCGATCCCTGTGACCATATAGATTGTACCTATTCTAGTTGATATCTTATCGTGTCATTGATGTAAAAGTGGAATGTTACCCTGTAAGGAATAAATTGGCGCAGCATATCAGAGAAAATTAAATTGCAGTTAAAATAAACATTGGGGAGATAAACTTAATTAAGCTACGCAGACAGGAGCGAAGCGAGAGATGCAGCGGGTAATGATTCGTGCATGATACACCTACATTATTGCTCAGCGCTGCAATTTATACCAGGAGCTGACAACGACATAAATCACCATAACAAGCAGACGATCAAAACGCTTCCAAACGATCATAAATCATTGTTCAAATTATGATAAGTCGTTTAGAAATTATGAGGGAACAGATGAACATACCCACATACATACCGGTCAAAATCATGACTCTCCTTTTTTGTTTCACCGTAGTCGGGTAATAAACAAACTCTCTTTCGCATTTATAATTAAGTACAGCTTGGATTCAATTTCTCCTGTCATTCATTTCTATCATTCCAATTATTTGTTTTTAGTTCTCGAGGGTACTCATGTGGTGGCGGTGATTTCCCGCGTCCGGCCCTGGTCCAGGCCATGGTACGGAGTCAGAGGGCATGGGAAGCCGTCACCTCCTTCTGCAGCAGTAATGCTCGCGAAGGAGGAGGCGGAACGCGTGAGAAAGAGGCAAATTTCGCGCCCTCACGCCGCCCCTAGCCGCCGCAGGAGACGCCCTGGGCGTCGGGAATCTCAGGCGGATTCCCGGCCACCGTAGGCGCGGGCTTGCGGATGGTGAGCAATGGGTAGCTCGCCGTCCGATAAGGCACACAAAGAGATATCTACACAACAAATGGGGTCTGCTATGGCCGATGCCAGCCGGGGTCGGGAAAGTCCGAAAGGGATACCGTGGCCTCTGGCAACATACAGGCAACTGAAGGAACACGGGTGGGTTTTAGTCCGTAAGAGTCTGACAGCCCTTCCGCTCCGCCCAGAGCGGGAGAAGTTATTTCCCAACCAAAAAAAAAAGGGTTCCGCGTACATTGTATAGTGATTGATATCCCCAAGACACACGTGTGTAAAAAACTATCGCGAAAACCATTAAGTAACACTTTATATTGTACTGGTGAGTCTTTTCTCTAAGCCCTAGGGATTATGTCGTTGTGTCGACGACTTACTTTTCACTTTAGCACTAAGCAAACTAATATAGTAATATTTTATTTAGCTAATAGCATATTTCAAGATTACCTAATCCCAATACAAACACGTGGACCAATTGAAACCATCTTCACTACATTATTATAAAACAAAGTCCTCCGCCGTGTCTGTCTGTTCGCGATAAACTCGACTGCACCGATTTCCATGCTGTTTTCACCAATGGATAGAATGGTTTTCGAGGAAGGTTTTAGTATTTATAATAACCGACATCCATGCGGGCGAAGCCGCGGGCATCAGCTAGTTATTAATAAACACATAATAAATATCGCGCCTGTATTTCCCAAAGGGCTGGGCAGAGGAGTACCTACAGAGGGTCAATTTAATTAGCTAGGGAAACTCCGCAGACGATGTAAAAATCGATGTAAAAATGATAAAACAAGAAAAAAAAACGTGCTGGGCAGTCTTTGGGGACTGCTGTTAGAAGTGAAAACTAAGTAACATTCATTCATTTCTTCAAGCGTGACGATAACGTGAGTTCCTTGATTTTTGTTAACCCAAAAACATTCAATCATTTTCTTCAAGTGTGACGATGACGCGAGTTCCATGATTTTGTTCACCCAAAAAGTGCTCAACGCGCCTAAAGAAGTTTTCACTTCAAAAATTGAGGTTTTTTTTCTGGGGTCAATAACGACTGGTAGTGTAGTTACTTTAATAGTTACGAAGGTCTGTTTTATGTTTGTTTTATCTTAGTTAATTGATTCAGGCGTGACTTTGCGGAAATCCATTATAAAATACAATAGACGCTGATATATTTAGTAACCTATTCCGCTTGACTATTCTTCAAGAGTCATAAAAACCTTGTAAGAAATCGACACGTGTTTCACATCGAGTGCTGGACGCAGAGACTCTGCGTCCAGCGCTCGATGTGGTAACACGTCGCGTTCTGGTTTGCAATTGGTCAATCGTCATCCTGAGGATGCTTCGTTGAGAGGTGAAACACGTGTCGATTTCTTACAGGGTTTTTATGACTCTTGAAGAATAGTCAAGCGGAATAGGTTACTAAATATATCAGCGTCTATTCTATTTTGTTTTATCTTGTTTTGACTTTAGATATCGATACCCAACACGCCTTCAGAGTATCGCTACCTTATTTAATTAGACCCTTTAATACATCTACATTTCGCCAGTTATATTTTAGTCCTTGTAGTAGGGCGCGAGCCTATTTCCATCAACAGAGCACAAAAGCCTATCATTATAATGAAACGACACATAACTGAAGCGTAACGGTCTAGCGCACAAACAATTTGTTACTCCCCAATAAAGCCTGATTGGCTACCACTATCTGACCTTCAAATTCCATAGGGACCTCAGATTTATCTGCTTACCATCCTAATACTATAGGTACCTGACCCTTGGTCGCCTTTCACGACACCCTTGGGAGAAGGCGGAGAAATTCCAAGCCAAAAATATACGGTACTTTAATCTACCAAGACCATTAAAGTTATTATTGCAGCAATCATTTGGAATATTAATAAGTTACGAGAATCGAGGGAAACTGAATGAAGCTTTTTTCATTCATCACGGGTTCGTAAAATTCTTTCATTATCCTGAAAGCTCAGTGGACGGCGGCCATTTTAGATTCCCATTTAAATTCGTTTCGATTGTTTGATTGTCTGGGCATGCGTCTGAGCGTATAAATCGAATAATAGGACATTTAAATATGTTGATGAATGAAAGGAGACTAACTAGAGGTTTACAAGGCAGATGTGAGTGGAAACACAGGGAGGGGACCGCCCTAGGAGGACATTTAGTGACCTTATTGGCGATGTTCTTGAGAAAGGTCAGGTGCGTAGTTCTCGCAAACGGCGTGCGTGTATGACCAGATGTATGAACGTAAACGAAGTAAAAGGAGTATGTAAGGATCGTAGCACGTGGCGTTCTGTAGTTTCTGCCTACCCCTATGGGAAGAAGGCGTGAGTTTATGTATGTATCCTTACATATTATAAAACAAAATCCTGCGCCGCGTCTGTCTGTCTGTCTGTCTGTTCGCGATAAACTCAAAAACTCCTGCACCGATTTTCGTGCTGTTTTCACCAATGGATAGAGTGGTTCTCGAAGAAGGTTTTAGTATATAATAACCGACATCCACAGCGTCGCGGGCATCAGCTAGTGTATGTATAAATATCTGTTTAATATCTTTTCTGTTGTTATGGATACACATTTTGCCAGGTATTGCTTTAATGCAAAATAAATACGAACCAATTATAGTAATAAGAAGTTTATTTTCTCAAATACTTATTTATATACAATTTTCGACATAACATGATACAGTCGAGCTTATGTAGACGTAAATATGTAACAAATTGGTACAACAAGATATTTTTCGAGTAATTGCCGATTCGATCTAAATGTCGGCAATTCTCTTGAATTACTATAATATTTATGTACAATATTTTTATTATACCTAATGGTGTTGGCACAAAATACATTGGACAAATAAGCATACAGGTGAGCAAAAACTGTCATCATTATTACGTCTTTTAGACATATGACAGTCATCATCTGCCTAGCCTTTTCCCAACTATGTTGGGGTCGGCTTCCATTCTAACCGGATACAGCTGAATACCAGTAGACATACGACATTTAACCGCTATAAAGCTACCGTTTCTTAGAAGAGCGGTGGCCGCCACATAACGGCCACAATGTCATGAAAATGATGGCAGCGGGATATGACTTTACTTTTTTTGGGAAAAAACGCTCTCTAGGAAAACACCAACTTATATTTATAAATAACGTTTCAGTGACCTCATTCTGCTGTAAATTGGGGACGCTATATAGCGACCACCGCTCAGGAAACTGTAGCTTAAACTGTTAGCTGTAACAGATCGACTGTTGTTATTTCGGTCAATCACAGCGGCTTCTCAAAATACTTAACATGAGAAAATCACTTAACATGAGATTAACCAACACTTATAATACAATACTTAGGCTTTAAGAAGCTCTAGCCACATTATCTTACACTCGAAAAGATACAGACTCTACTTAACGCACACTTAGAAGTTTTCTAAGTATTTGGCAATACGAAGGACGAAATACAAGAAAATGGAAAAAAGCTGGGAAAGATTGAGCGTCCATGTCCCGCCACCCTGTATATAAACAAAGTATAATCGACACGAAAATAAGAAGAACGTGGGTTTTTTTATTTACTGTACCTACCTATGTATCTAGAAATCAGAGCAACTGAAGCGCATCTAGGAAGCATTTAGGAAAGTCTTGAAATTTGTAACTTTTTCTTTTCGCTTTCCTGCAATCACACGTTGAAGCTCTATGTAGACAGTGCTGCAATCTGTGGCAGTGATTTCGAGAATAGCGACGGAAGTTTGTTACAGGAAGCTGGGGAAGCACGCTCAATTTGATTTGACCAATGACCGTGTTTCTAGATCTTGCTGTCAGATGGTACCAACCCATTTTCCGAGAAGTTGGTAAGATACACATCTTATGCGCCTACTGTAAGCCTCACTCCTTTTAGAAAACTACTATTTTAGTATATATTGGGTGTATTCTAATCCGTGTATAGGTAGGTACCTAAATGAATAGAAAAAGCAAATATCTATTTTATAGTGACAAGCAAAGATGTGTGTCGAACTACTAACTAAAACGAAAACGACGTTTATGAACCCAATAAGCAAAATAAAGTATTTGACAAAACCAATATCATTCATAATAATATTCTATTGGTATTTTTCATGTAGGTATAAATTGTCTAAGGGAACAAAAGCTAAAAACGTGAAAATTACTAAGTAACTTAAGTAATTAGTAAGAGACTTAGCGTCTTCTAGAGTCTGGGAGAAGCTTCTCCCACACTCTAGAAGACGCTAAGTCTCTTTAAGATCTAGAGAGACCAAGTTTTGATTTCTAAGAAAAAAAGCTTAGTACAAATAGATCTTTAGTAGAAAATCAGTTTCTGAAACTAAAATAATTTAGGGAGCCCTTATTTTATTCGCACCAAAGAATGGTGCCCTCCATAATTTTTGTTTCTATGGACAAGTTACAAGAATTTTGTTGTAAGCGCATTGGCTTGAATGCTTGTAAAAGTAGCATGTATGTGTCACATGTCAATTTTATTCTAATTATAAGTTAACAATTGACTTAAAAAATAGGTTTTTTATCTGTAACTGCAATTTTTTATCTCTTGCGAGATC
Organism: Lithophane socia; assembly: GCA_947522985.1. Lineage (NCBI taxonomy): Eukaryota > Metazoa > Arthropoda > Insecta > Lepidoptera > Noctuidae > Lithophane > Lithophane socia. The sequence continues at coordinate 10,571,618 of OX383267.1, forward strand.
TCTTTTAAAATTAAATTAGATACAATGTATTACGAAATCACAACATAATAATTATAGTATGTTTATCAGGAGTCACACAACAGTCAAACACAGATCAATAACAACGAGTCAACAGGTAGCTGTTGGTTATTTTTCATATACTCACAATTCTACCTTAAAAAATACTCTAAAACTAATCAGTTTCCACTCTCAAAGTTTTTTGGTACAATATTCTTTCTTTAAAAATATTTTGTTCACAACCTTTTTTTAATATTTTTGTATTTATCACTCGAAACACCGACCAACTATAGTAACAAAAATAAATTCTTAGTTTAAAACTCACTTTCCTGGACAATTTTTCCAGGTATTGCTGAACGCTACCTAAAGTTCCTCTTTGGAGAGTGTAGGACGAATATTTCGCAGCTGTGAGAGGCTTTCACAGTCCTCTCGTCAATGGAATGGTCAGCCCAATGAGGTATTGGGTCAGAATTAATGCTCGGTCTCACCGTCGACATCTCCTCAAAGCGAACTTTGTGACGGCGCACGCAGTTTAGACGAATCTGAGGACAAAAGAAGACACATTTTAGATCTTGTAAAAGGAGGAGCTTGTGGCTAAGTAATAACAACACGGGTCGATCCATCAGGTTAAGCTACGCTTGCAGGTGTTGGTCCGTGCATGGGTGACAATCTTTACATACCATGACTCCTCCGTGCCTCGGAAAGCACGTTAAGTCGTTGATCCCGGCTGTCATTAGTGGATCTTTGACAGCCGTTACGGGTCGTCAGAAACCCGAAAGTTTGACAAACAGTCTTACCAAGGGGGTATCGTATTACCCCCAGTTACTGGGTTGTGGAGGTCAGGTAGGCAGTCGCTCCATGTAAAATTCTGGTACCTTTACGTTTTTTTACGAACGCGGCGGCCTCACAACACACCGATATCACGCTATTATGGCTGTAAAAATATGATTGCGGAGCCTTCTGCGCAAAGTTTGGACCAGCTATGATTAATCGGCCGTATTGTAAAGGCGGAGACCCAACTACGCTCTACGCCAAGGTCCATACCCCACAGGGAATGCTCTTAGCGTGTAGTCTCTTAGTTTTTAAGTTTTATACCCTGCCCTGCCCTGACAGGCCTTTTTTTTTTTTTTGGTGGTAAATCATCAAATGACTTAAAAACTAGCACCTGTTTTTTGTGTTAATTATTCACAGACTTGATGGATATCGATATCTTAACACGATAAAACATAAGAAAACAGTTTTTCTCAACTCTTACTTCAAGTAACAACACTAACAGCGATCGTTGACCTGCCCAAAAAAAACATCAAAATAATCTTTTAATTTTTTATTTTATCGTTTATACGCGTTAATACATACATCGCATTTGGGGAGTTTAGCTATCAAATTAGAAATAACCCTGTAATTTCGGCATCAGACTCGTTCCCACACCTCGAAGCAATTACTGTTTTTCAAAAATATCCAATGTACCTACAGTTTTGCCTTCGTTACTATTTTATTAAGTACTAGCTGTGCCCCGCGGTTTCACCCGCGAAGGTCTTGATCCCGTGGGAATGTAGAGATAAAACGTATCCTATGTCCTATTCCAGGTCATGGTCTACCCGTGTGCCCATCCTCTCCTCTCTAGAGTAGGGAACGTCGCGGAGGCGCGGCGCCGGCGTCGAACGGTTCGCGTATTGCATTTTTATACTCGTAATAACTTCGAAATTAAATGTACGATTCGAATGAATTAAAAAGTGTTTTACTGCTACATAAATACCCTTGATGTTAAAACTATTTATTTGAACAAGAATAAATATTATGTTGATAAAAGCCCTTCGCAAAGAATGCAATAATTTCGCACAAATTAGATTACCATAAAAAAGGTTGTAGTTAGTCAATCTTAAAAGATAGACATATGCTGTTGCGGACTTTTTTTTAGAACTTTTTAAGAGGAACAATTCCATTGTACATAATATTTGCGTAACTTAAATCGTCTACGCAGCGCACGCAACGGAAGCTCTCAAAAAGGAATAATTTTCCCGTTTTTGCAACATTTTTCATTAATGCTCCACTCCTATTGGTCGTAGCGTGATATAGCCTACCTATAGCCTTCCTCAATAAATGGACTATCCAACACAAAAATATTTTTTTAATTCTAACCAGTAGTTCCTGAGATTAGCGCGTTCAAACAAACAAACAACAAAGCTTTATAATATTAGTATAGATACTATAGATTATAATTATAATATTAGTATAGATAGTATAGATTATAATTATAATATTAGTATAGATATGCTGCGAGCGCAACTCAGTCTACATCTGTTACCTATTCACGACTTAACCACTGAAACGATCCATAAGAAATTCAGACAGAAACTCAGACACATATTTGTACAAAAAAATATGATAAAATACAAAATAATTATAAGCAGACGAAATCACGGACAACATTACCTTACTTTTTACCAATGCAATTTACCCACATTTTTATTGTTATTATTATACGTTTATTTAAACATCACAAAAGCTCCGACATCAAAGTAATTAGTACAAAATGAGCTCATTTCGGTTTAACAGTTTCTCCCAAACACTCCCTAATTGGTTTTATCCGCTCGAAAATACTTTCGTGTCGGATAAATGCCGAAAATGTCGCTGTCCGGAATTCTTTTTAATCCTCTAATTACGTCTCGAAAAAAGTGTATTTTTTGTTCACTCTGGCCATCTTCTGGCGAAATGGGAACGGCTCGTGGTAGGATAAGGTGAAAAAGTACGTACCTATCGATCTCTTCAAGCCATGTCCTCGAATGGAAAAGTGATTTTTAAACCATCGATTACTAAAAGACCAGAGGCTATAGACAAAGTAACATTCTATTAGCGATAACGATAGTGGAAAAGGCAAAATTGTATAGGGTTGACATAAGCTATCACGCTTGGTACATACGCATACCCGCGAGTAATCTCTCCCCGGCGCTTATTTTTAGGGTTCCGTAGTCAACAAAAAACCCTTATAGTTTCGCCATGTCCGTCTGTCTGTCTGTCTGTCTGACCGTGGCTTAGCTCTGAGAGTACTAGAAAGCTGTAATTTGGTATGGGTAATCACGCCGACAAAGAGGTAAAATAAAATCATGGAAACAATTTTTTTAGGGTTCCTTCCCAACACCTAAGGTGGTGATGTTTTTTTTTTTGTGAGTTTGTGAAAACCATTTTTGGGTTCAGAGATCCGTTTGCGAACTAATATTAAGGTTTATAGTACTAATTTTTGTTACGGTCAAGTGTCCCTTGCCAGCTAAATGGTTGGTTTTGGATATGTAAAAATAATCACGGCCGTAGCAAGCGCGGTCGCAGCCAAAGATTTTGGGGGGGTCACCATTGGTGCCGGGGAATATTTTTAAGGATATGGTTACCTACTTGATAAGTACTCTAAAAACTTATTTTTGTTTATACCTATCGGGGGTCACTGTGGCTCAAGTACCTACAGTTTTTAGTTAGTAAAGCACGTAAATCATTCAGTCTCTCGAAAGCTTGAATGATTTTGGGGGGATCATGACCCCCCGACCGACCCCCTCGGACCGCGCCTGGCGCCGTAGTAGGTATATATAACGAAATTAAAAGGAAGACTATTACAGCTAAGTAGGCTCTACAAGTTACCGAGTAATAATCGACTAACTTACATTTGCATTTGCAAACACAACAACACGTTTTTCAACTACAATATTAAGTTTGTTCTTGGGATAAATTCATCCAACTACAGAATCCTTCATTGTGCGTGGTTCGACTCGCACTTGGCCGGTTTTAGTTGCTAGTTTTACTCGCTTCTCGTTTATTCCAGCAGTGAGATAATTTCCTTTGGCCCAGAATCAAAATAATCATTTAGTGTTAGAACGAACCAAAACATCTAATTCTGAGAACGGATTGAAAGTGATCTTGTAGGTAAAGGAGTAGAGATTAATTATCTCGAATTAGTCTGAAATGTTGGCAAACGTCACAATTCAGAATTAATTGTAACTATAAAGGTACTCTAAAATACACCTACATATTACTGAAGCACAATAAACAATTCATAATATTCATTCAAGATTGACGTGCAAGAGTAATAAATGTTTCAATGATTTATTCGTAATTAGCGAACCTTGCTAGGGTTTTGACGCCTTGAGAAAACATCAAGATGTGTGTGTGACCTGCCTTAATATTGTAATGTTTCATAACTTAATATACCGAATTTGTCATGCTGTTGCATTTTTCCTTGACAAATTCAGACAGATACTTTATCCTAAATATTTGTATAAAAAATATGATAAAATACAAAATATACGTAGACGAACTCACGGACAACATACTATATTTACCTTACTTTTTACCAATGCAATTTACTCACATTTTAAATTTTATTGTAATTATATGTCAAAAATCATAGTGTGGAGACCCCTATTATGTGCAGGCCCGGGGCCATGGCCCCTGTTGCCCTGCCTTAAATCCGGCCCTGACATTACTTTTGAGTTGTAAGTACTAATCATTTGGTCATTAGATTTTGGAACGATGGGCATAGTAATTTCTAGCAAGGTGGGGACTAATGGGTGATATCGGGTCTTGCTGTAAACCCAATCAATCAATCAATCAAAATATTTTATTACACGTAAACCTAATTGGGCACTTTTGAAACGTCAGAAGCTAAAAACCCATCGAGAAGAGCCAGCTATAAAAACTCTACGGTTACTCTTTAAAAATAAATTGCTTTGAAAATGTTTTCAAATTACAGGTTAATAGGTATGGGAGGACAGTGTAGGCCTGTCAACAAGTACCCAGTACTTAACAAAATAGAAAATGATCTACAAATCTAGTCTATTAACCCTTCTAACTTAGCTTATAATGTTTGAGAAAAATATAGGCTCAAGTTACCTCGTGGGCTCAAGACAATTGGTTCAAGTTACTTCGTGGGCTCAAGCTAATAATACCAAGGGCGGGCTTCGTAGATACTGGCGAACGAACTCTCCCTCCTCTATTACCTAAGCCATTAACTATAATTGCCACTTAATATACTTGCACGTTTCGAGTATAAAATATTATCCCACGTAGTAATACAGATATAGAAGAGTTTATTCTTAGCCGCAAGACATTTACATACATAGATATTATTATTGGTATGCATTAAGGGGGATGCGCTAGTATAGCTCAGGCAGAATTATAATCATTAGAATCAACCATACAACTCTATAAGTTAGAATAACCGCCAAATATCTCGTGGAGGAGCTCGTGGCCAAGTAATAACAGCCGCACGGGTCGATCCATCTGGTTAAGCTACGCTTGCCGGGGTTGGTCCGTGGATGGGTGACCATCTTTACATATCGAGACTCCTCCGTGCCTCGGAAAGCATGTTAAGCCGTTGGTCCCGGCTGTCATTTGTAGATCTTTGACAATCGTTAAGGGTCGTCAGAAGCCCGAAAGTCTGACAACCAGTCTTACCAAGGGGTATCGTGTTACCCAGTTACTGGGTTGTGGAGTGGTAGGTGGTGTCAGATAGGCAGTCGCTCCATGTAAAATACTGGTATTCAGCTGCATCCGGTTAGACTGGAAGCCGACCCCAACATAGTTGGGGAAAGGCTAGGCAGATGATGAACCGCCAAATATCATGATTTCATGAAATAGTCATTATCGAATGACTCTTATGAACGACACATGAACTTAGAGAGTTGTATTGCTGTTTCTCGTGTATACAATTCTTTAAATCCATATTTTTTTATGGTCGCGAATCATATTTTAATCAACATCCAACCTGATACTGACCTGCACATTGCAAAAAACGTAAGAAAATATGAATTTCGCGAGATACCCTGACGCATTCGCCTTAAGGCGACCGACTCAGATATTCATTCGTTATCTACCCTCAACTATAAATGGACAATAATTCGACTAAACCCTTTGATGGAGGGTGAAACCTTTATTGAGTCATAAACATAGCCTTAAATCCCTTTGGGGAAACCGCCGACAAGGAAATGCCATAAAACTGTGTATTAGAATTTTTTATCGCTGGACTTACATTAAAAATGTAATGACATCCTGCTGCTATCAAACCACAAAATTGATTTTGAATAGCAGTCGTTAAGGCTTAGTTATTCTCCTGCCCTTGTCCCAATTTATTTGGGGTCGGCGCAACATGTCTTTTTCTTCCATACGTCTCTATTAGTCGTCATCTCGGTTGTCACCCCCTTTCTATCCATATCAACCTTCAAACAGTCCATCCATCGTTTCTTTGGCCTTCCCCTACTCTTATAGCCATCGATATTCATACTCAAAACTTTCCTCACGGCGTTTTCTCCATTCCTCCGCATCACATGCCCGTAATATTATCATGACAACTGATTTCTGATTTCGTTATAATTGCTATTATGTCAAGTTATATTCGGGAAGTTTCTACGTCACAGATATTGTGTTTAACATTTTCATTAAAAATCTTGAACACAATATTAGGCTGTAATTCTAATCCGGAGGAAGGGTAAACACCGTTGTCACTCAAACCATGGGTAGTTGACTTAAATATAAAAATAAATGACCGAGTAACAATAAAAAAAAACGTTATTTTCATTAAAAAATTTCAAAAAGTTTCTATTCGACACCGTGCTCGCTAGCGAAACAGCTGACTGACTGAGGGAGGGGTCGCGTTTACTGCCGGTCATGTCACGTCCCGCGCCACCCATGTTGAGACGCAAGATCGTTACCCTAGCGCCCTAGGGTGAAAGGGTGAAATACTCTTGTAGTAAAATGAAAATTTTCTTTAAAAAAAAGTTGTAATTTTCCATTGGCTTTACGTTCTATAAATGAAACCAAACCACTAGGTTCAAGGCTAACGGTGTTTACCCTAACACCCTGTATATCATATTAATCGAAAAAAAACAGTTCTTCCTAATGCCAGGTACAGGTTGGTGAAATGTAACGCACGTTGAAACTGACTAGTCTTTGTGTTACAATTCATGTTTCGGATGATTCATGTACTGGAACAGCTAATCTGTGTTACATTTCATGTTGCTTTTCACCTTTTAGTCTTTTAGATAGATTCTTTTCTATTTTGTGAATGTGAGAACGTTGTAGGCTTATTGGACAAGCCAATTATTTTTAAAAGAGTAACCATGGAGTTTCTTGCCGGCTCTTCTTCGTAGGAAACGACCAATTGGAACCGTGCACCTAGCTTCTGACGGTTCATAAGTTCCCATGTAGGTTTATGTGAAATAAAATATTTTGATTTTGATTTTTTGACCTGTACTTAGTACAATAATAATGTCAGCTTCTGTTGTCAATTTATACCTCTATCTTAGGTAAATCACAGCAGTGACTGGTTGGCATCTAAAAGTAGCCAATAAATAATGTGAGTCACGTCAAGCAAGCTCAGTTTCCATATCACAACTTACGTACTTGAGCAAGGCAGTTTAACTTAGAGCCAGTAAAGTTTCTTGATAAAGCACGATTTCCATTTAACAAACACTGCAGATGAGCTATGCTAATATACTCACAGAGATATACGTAAGTCAAAACATTTTAATCAGAACCATTTCACTTTTCCCAGAGCTCTTGCGGCAACTAATATCCTTAGGCAAATAATAGTAGATTATATTCACTAAGGGGATAAGCGCTATTTTGAATCCCGAACGCAACGAGGGATTATTGAGGTGGAACTCGCCCAAGACGAAACACTATTTTATCCCTGAGGAGAATACTCTACTTTTCGCACTTACTGCGAGGTAATAAGAACCAATTTGATTAACATTAGTAGTTTATTTAACTGTTAATTAATTAACCTGGGAATACTTGTTACTCGGTCCTTTACTCAAAATGTGTCCCCATGTTTTCCCAAAAACGCGAATGAATCACATCGCTAGTATTTTTATATTAATACTAGCTGACCCGACAGACGCTGTCAATTTTCTTATTTTCCGCGCAATTTTCTAAATTTTTTCTTTCATAAGAACCTTCTCCTGACAATAACAAACACAACAGAAAAAGAATTAGCGAAATCGTTGTAGCTGTTCACGCGTGATGGCGTGACCAAAGGAAATAGGGATTCATTTTTATATATATAGATGTCTAATTGTCAAAGGTTCTTAGTATTGCATCGAATTTACCAAACGATTTCGTTTGGTTTATACCACCCGGGTGCAAATAAACTAGTCCGTTTTTATGATCGGTTTGATCTATCGCATTTGGTCGTATTTGTCAGACCACGTATTCAGCTATCTGGATACCTTTTATTTATTGGACCCGATATCATTGGAGGGATTTTCTCGGGCAGTATTTTAGGTCCTGCATTTATAGAAGTGGTCGGAGGAGCTTGTGGCAGAGTAATAACAGCCGCATAGGTCAGGTTAAGCTACGCTTACCGGGGTTGGTCCGTGGATGGGTGACCATATTTACACCGAGGCTCCTCCGTGCCTCGGAAAGCACGCTCAGCCGTTGGCCCCGGTTGTCATTCGTGGATCTTTGGACAGACGTTACGGGTCGTCAGATGCCCGAAAGTATGACATCCAATCTTGCCAAATAATATTACCCAGTTACTGGGTTGTGGAGATGAGATAGGCCAGTCACTCCATGTAAAATACTGGTATTCAGCTGCATCCGGTTAGAATGGATGCCGACCCCAAATTAGTTGGGAAAAGACTATGCAGACGATGATTTATAGAAGTGGTCGAGAAATTGACAGCTTAGAAGAAATGGGTTTTTCTTTTTTCGTGTTATTGGCTCATAAATTACCACAATTGTGTCAAGCTATTTGACTTTTCAGGTATGATCTTAGTAAATAAAAAGCAGTATCCCATAATGCCCTTATTTCACGCTCGTTAGTTTGAAAATCGATATCAAATATCAAAGTTACGTGTGAACAGTTCAGTTCTGACCAATGCTTTACTAGACAAACATAGAACGTAATAGTGTACGCTTTAAATCATGACCGATTTAAGGTCGGTGCATACGTAACGTTTTTGAAACCGGACAGAATGGGGCGAATTTTTTTGCAAACATCGTTTCATAGAAAATGTATATGGGATGGCGACGTAGCACCCAAGAGACGGGAAAAATATCGTCGGTGACGATTTTTAGCACGTCCCGCCCCACGCGCACCACGTCTCATTCGGAGTAATTCGTCAACTCGTCCTACATGCCTACGGCCCATTTAGGATGTTCTTTTGATTTTCTGCAAGTCGTCTTAGATGGGCCGTAGGCATGTAGGACGAGTTGACGAATTACCCCTCATCCGTGCCCCGGTCGCAGTCCAGTCCATATTTTCTTGTTCTCCAAGCACATTAGCACGTTAGTAACGCGTCGCTGTCGCGGTAAGTTTGATAAAAACACCCAAACGTGTTTGTATGGACGATTTTTATGATTATCCTAACTAATATTATAAGCGCGAAAGTTTGTAAGTATGGATGGATGGATGGATCGATGGATGGATGTTTGTTACTCTTTCACGTAAAAATGGTTGAATGGATTTGGATGAAATTTGGCAAACAGATAGTTTATAACCTGGATTAACACATAGGATACTTTTTATTCCGATATTTTTACGGGATCGAGACTTACGCGGGTGAAACTGCGGGGCGCAGTTAGTAATTCTATAAATAAAAATTTGATACGGCCGCGAATCATATTTAGACCAACGTACGACCTGATGCTGACCTGCAAATAGCGAAAATTTGAATTTATCGGGCTGACGCTTTCGCCCTAAGCACCACGTTCCGTTCCCGCCCCGTCGACATCCTCACGCCGTCCAGTATGCAGCGACCTTTACACACTAGATTTGTATGCATTAGGAATCGATTTGTGGATGCTGGCCGCCTTTGTGAGTTGTCCAAAGAAAATGTTTATACATGGTATTTTCGTAAAAGCGTGGGTATGTGAACGTGAGCTATTTTGGAGATATTTACTTGTATCGTTTATAAGCTTAGATTCTTTTGTATCTGTACTTTGGTTTGGTAAAAATATGCACCAATCTACCAGTATGCAGGCACTAGAGGTCTAGTGATTTTAGTAAACCAGGTCTTTAGGCACACAAGAACAAAAAATCGAAGACATGAGACATCCACCAACACTGTATTTTTTTTTGACGCGTTGGTGTGCGCTCTCTTTGCGAAAATTCAGAGTGTGATAAAAATTGTTGCGGTAAAAAAACAAAATCTGGGCTTAAGTCAAGTACTAACAACACTAACATAGTATATAAGCACAATCTGTTACTAACCACTAACAACTTATGGACTAAGGGCTGATTTCATCAAAGTCAGATATCTTTTATCCGTGGAATAAAAATGTCGTCTGACAGTTTTTGTATGGAAAAACTGTAAAAAATTCAAAATATATTCCCAGGATAAGACTTACACTCGGTATAAAAGTTTGGTGAAATTCGCTCTTAGTTAGGTCCAAAATTTTTTTTTTTAACCTAATTGGCAAAATGTGGGTATAACACACTACCTATTCCTTGAAGATGATGATGTGGAGAAGAAGGAAACCTCTTTTAAGATTTTCATTTACGAGATGAGCCTAGTAAATGAAATTCTCTAAAGGGTTTTTCTCTGGCCCATTCGTACCTGGTTAAGCTTAGAGGCTTAATCTAATCTTCGTAGACGAAGATAAGATTTTTAGCACTTTCATAATACAGCCTCTTTCATGACAAGCGACGTCCTCTAATTTCCGTCGGGATTTCCCTTCAGGTAACAATTTATTCAAGGCAAACACTTTTAGAGCAGGTATACATTTGCATATAAGTACCTAATACCTAGTACCTAAAACTGGAAAGCGCCTTCTGAGGGCCTAGACAAGTGACAATCGCTTCGAAAGCGTTTCATATTTCTACAACGACTTTCAACAGGATTGACATAAGCTTTTCGATAGCTTAGGTCAGTCCTATACATTTTTGCCTTTTCCATCATAGTTATTACTGATAGAATGTCACTTTGTCTAGGGCCTCAGGTTCAGCGAACAAAAAGTTCAGACAATCGGTGTATTCGCGCGATGATCACTGTTTAATAGGACGCGGAATTACATAAGATATCGAAGCGATTTTCCCCTCAAGTTAGTTTTGTGGTGTAAATAACACTATGTTATTTTTTTAATATATGGCGCCAAAAATATCAAAGCCATATTATTATAAAATAGGTCTTTTCTCAACCGTTATTTCACGAGAAAACCGCTTTTGAATGTTGCGGTTGTAAGGTATTTCTCATGACTACTTACCTACCTACCATCCGAAATCTTATTATGAGGCGTTGTAATTACACCAACATTCAACCAGATAATAACAAATTCATGTATTAGCGGGGGTGAGAGGTGGGGTACTGCGCAGCGAGTAGCGCACTTCAGAACCGCCATAAAGTCGACGCGTGCTATACGCATATATTGCATTTCCCAATATCTGCTTTAAACTGGACGTTGTGTTTCACCTGCGGTCAGCTCAATTACGTGCACATTCATTGAAAACCTATCTGACTACCTACCTACACAGTTCTGCTAATACGTCCTACATTTTCGTTTTAATCCAGAACTAATCTGAAGAACGATCGCATTGAACATTATTAATCTCCCGAACCCCGTCGTTTTCCGATTTGTTTCCGGCTCAGTTGACCATTCAGTCAAGCATTCATTAAAATATTAAAGAATAGGGAATATGTATGCATGTATTTTTTTAATATTTTTATTCGATAGTACATCGTCAAATAATAGTAAAAAAAAATTCGACGGCAAAAAAGCAATTTAAAGTAGTTAAAAAAATGTTTAAAAATATCCAACCAATCCGGGCTATTTAAACGCCCTCCATTTGGCGCGCTTGGTGTGGTGACGTCACAGTTCGTGAAAACAGACAAGCAACTGTCAAGTCAACGTCAAACACTCCTTTTTCTATGAGCGTTTGACATTGACTTGACACTTGTTGATTGACTTGACATTGACATTTTGATTGTTATCCCGGATTGTTACGTCACATCCGCTCTTAGCCTTTTCAAGTATTTGAATTACCCACAGTTTCTTGGGACTTTTTAAAAATTAATTTCTCGCTCAAAAAGAAATTTTATTCAAAAATATTGATGGAGGCATCATTCTGAAGTAACATAGTTTATAGAAAAAAATATTTGACCCATATTTGAATCACATGCATATTCCCTATTAAATCATTAGGTTCGCCCTACTACGCCAATAGTCGCGTTTCGTTTTGACACCTCTAATACACACAGTGACTTGACTTGATTGTCACGGAAACGCTGTTAATAAGTTTTGAGCTCACTGTTCTCAAATAAGGATTTTTATGAGTGATTGTGAGGCCAAATCGAGCGATTTAAGCCTTTGGTCAATAGTATATTAATATGTATACAGTTTGCAAGGGTAAACACCGTTGTCACTCAAACCATGGGTAGTTGACTTAAATATAAAAATAAATGACCCAGTAACAACAAAAAAAAAACCTTATTTTCATTAAAAGATTTAAAAAAGTAAATATCCGTCACTGTCCCGATACTCATGGATATGCACTCGAGAGAGCTGCGAAACAGCTGACGGCTGGTCATGTAAAGACCCGCGCGCCCCGCCCGCCCCCGCTAACCGCCGCCAGCCGTGTTGAGACGCAAGTTCGTTGCCCTTGCGTATAGGGTGAAATATTCTTGTGGAAAAATGTAGATTTTCTTTAAAAAAAAAGGTTGCTTGTTTCCATTGATTTTACGTTCTATAAATGAAACCAAACCACTGGTTTCAAGAATAACGGTGTTTAAACTAACACACTACGTTCTCACTTATTTACCTTGATGTGGAAAATTCATTTGAGGAACTCGTATAAGAGTATCAAAGCGATATTTCCTAGGAAAGCTAAAATTAACTTATTTATAGCGACATGTATAATTGAGCCAACCCTGCAATTGATGTTATTAATTAAACACTAGAAGTTTGTTAGGCAAGCAATTAACTGGAAGCCACGAGCTGATTTGGAAACATTAATTTGATCAAAACAAAATTATGCTTACGTTTACGAGATGATTTCTTTGAAAAAAATATATTAGGTCCCGACCTATGAAATCACCGTTTTGTATGGGGAATTTTAAAGAAGTTGCATTTTGCATACTAACATTTTCTTAATTTAAAAAAACAACCATGAACACTAATGTTTTAAAACTTTTATGCACTAATATTTAAAAACTAAGACAACGTATTTTATTTATTTATTTATTTATTTATAGTATAATTAAATAATGCATATTTACAATATTAAGCCTTATACTAAAGTGGTAGGTATATAATAATGGTACGACCTGAACTAGGATAAACCTGTATCTCAGGTGTCAGAAATGCAAAATTACATTAAAATTTTCTAAAATTGATGGTACTCATAAATAGTGAGTAACTTTACAGACTAATGATAGGACAAAACTTAATTAAAAATAATATTTAACTTAAAACAACCAGTAACTTTTCTGTGTCATCATAAGACAAATTTTGTAACCAAGTTGTAATAACATTTTTGCATTGTACCGTTTTTAATGCAGACATAGACAAAATTGCGTTTACTTTATTATACAAAAATGGGCCTAAGAATATAAAAAATCTATACATAAACGAATGCCTTAATCTATAATTATCCATACAGATGTCTTTACGTCTTTTATCAGTGACAACTCTACCGTTCGGCAATTTAGAGTGCTGCTTTAATAAAGTATTCATAATGAATAACTGCCGCACTGTCAGGACATTGCAAGATTTATATAAAAGTTGGGTCGGGAACAGGATTGGCCGGAATGTGGATACTTTCAGAACAGCTCTTTGCGCGCGCTCCAGTGGTAGTAAAACTGTTTTAGCCGCTCCACCCCATGAAGTAATACAATATGTAATTATCGATTGACACAAAGCATAATATACCTGTTTTATCACCTTAGAGTCAGCAAAAGGCCTAATTTTCTTGAATATGAACATCAATTTACGAACTCTACTGCATAATAGTTCAATGTGATTTTTAAATGTAAGAGTAGCGTCAATAATTACTTCAAGATATTTTATAGTTTTCGTATTTAGGATAGTTGGGCAATTGCATTTAGAGTTTGCAACTGTGTTACATACATGCGCATGAATATCTGGATTGATCATAGATGTCTTTGAGTTGCGTAAAGAAAAACCACCACTATGCCACTTAGATTAAGCGACAAAAATAAGTTTCGGCTAAGTTAAAAAAATAGTGGTCATTTCTAAGAACAAAAGGAGGAGTCATTTTTAATATAATTTTTATGTTTAGAAAACTATAAGTAGGTACTTAATAAGGTTTTTTACTGTTAGTAGTTGTCTATGACGGTCATTATTCGATATACTACCAAGCAATTGATGAATATTTTAAATCATAGAAGTGACGAGGTTCTCTATTTGTGAGAAAAAACGTCAATTTCATAGCTGGGGACCCAATATTTAAATTGACATTAAAATAACTCTTTAGGAGCTGTACACACCAGCGATTAATACGCTGTCATTTTTATTTTGTTTAATTTCTTGTTCTGCATTTTATACAAGTAATCAAAGATCAGACAAAAATAGAGGTCCGCTGTCCGCTGGTGTCGGGAGCAGGGTCCAAGCTACCGGTGGTTAGGGCTGCAGAGACAGGAACCGTCTCACAATGCGAGCCGTATCGACTCTTGATCCAACCACCTATTGAGAGCCTGGAGAGATGTTGATCGAGGCTTTCGGCCATCTTGGCCGTTGACAATCGACACAATGACAGCTCACATTCCACATGTCAACAACCTCGTGTGCTAAGTCCAGATAATTTATTTGTTTCTCAATAATATCATTATTGTTATGTCTACTGTATATTTTGTTGAGCTTAAATTCTTGAAAATCGAATAGGCGTAGGCGTCTAAACTCTCTGAATAACGGGTATAAAAATATACTATACGAAACTGAAAGCCACTTGTTATTCGCATCATTCTAGACCATACCTGGGAACCTTCTGGTTACAGAGATATTGAAGGTCAAAGTTCCAAGTTTTTCAGACGTTTTTTAAAGAAAGCATGTTTTAAATGTTTTAAAAAATCATTTTATATACCCCCACGAACCCTGAACTGTTGCATGCACCCATGCGTTACGTTACGCACTACCGTAAACAGCGATTTTTCACACCAAAAATAAAAGTCGTTTCCCAGCAATTATTTTTGTGCTATGGCTGTTACTTATTTTGATGTAAAGAATGCGTAGTTGACGGCTATATGTGATGGCTCTTTTTACACCCTATATTTCTTTAGGGTAACAAACAAGATAAGTCGTATTATCAAGAAATAATAAAGTTTCCCCTAAAAAAGTGCGAGAATGCGAAATAATAAAGTTTCAAGTGCGAGTAGGTTTCGCACTCTGAGGGTTCCGTCTCAAAGCTGTGCCCGGCTGCCTGTAACTTCACTCAAATGATACTGCCTATAAATTTCCAATTCCGGTGTGAAGACATTAAAATGTATTGTAATTGAAAATATGTTTTTCCATACATTCTAACAAAAAACATAAGTTTGTGCGCGCAATTTTGAGAGATTTACCATATAATTTGACTTCTTACAGGTTTATACAAGTAAACCTATAAGTAAAGAACATTTTTTTAGGCTTAGTAGTTTCGGAGATAACAGGTTTTCATCTATTTTATTTTGCAAAACTTTTTCGTTTTAATTTTCTAATTTGCCCCCCAAAAGTGATCCCCATATTCAACATTAATTTATTTACAATACACGTACGCGTTTGGGTCATAGAAATTCAAAACGGACAGACACACGAGGAATCATAATATAATTAAGGGTTCCAATTTTTGTGGGAAAGTCCGAAAGGGATACCGGGGCCCTTGGCAACAAGCAACAAAAGGAACACGGGTGGGTTTTAGTCAGTAAAAGTCTGACACGCCCTCCCGCTCCGCCCAAGTCATTTGATGATTTCCCACATAAAAAAAATAAAAAAATAGGACGTACGGAACCCTAATAACTCAATAATAAGGTAGATGAACCTAAGTTGAAGTGTTTGTCTGTTTCTTTACACACCTACAGGATACATGAGAAAACAAAATAACCATCTTCGTATTTCATTATTTGAAGTAACCATGGCGACATGGCCGATTATGTTTCTTGTCTTTGAAATTGTTTTGATGTTATATTATATCAAGGCTTTGTAATAAACCCTAAAAGCGGAGCCTGACTTGTAACATTTGTTTGTAATGTATCCAGTTTTTGTAACAGCGTTACAGTTATCAGTGCAGAGAGCCGAGCCGCTCGGTGCGAGCCGGATCCTCCTCTCGACTGGTTTCATGAATTGCTTTGAAACGAAAATTTCATGGTGCTCGAAGCGAGCGTTCGCCAAGTCTTGTGTATCATCTTATTGCAACAAGCCTCGCCTCGAATGATACATTAATTTGTATTATTATTACAAACCAAATTCCCTACAAATAAGTAATAATAGCCAGCGGAATGTCCGAAATGAAATGCACAGGCAAGCATATTTAGCCAAGCAAAAATACATTTTCCGTACACCAGTTCGTGTTTATCGCGGTAGAACACAAAAAAAATATAAATAATAACACATTGCTCAGAGTTGAGCGATGGTTCATTAATTCCCTGTAATTTATTCTGTCAGGTGTTAGGGTAGGTACAGTCAGCAAAAGAGATTGGAATACTCGGTATAAGGGTCATTACATGAATTCCGCACATCATTGTTCTTACCTCGACGGTTATAAAAAAAAATTGGCTGTTCCATACATTTTGACCGCGTAGGTTTGTATGAAACCTAACTTGTCAATCCCACTAAAGAACACTGTCCTTCAACATTCACTGTCATACAAGGATTTTCCTAGGTTGACGGACCCCTTGCCCTTCAAACTAGGAAAATCGTACTCATTTGTAATAGCCATACCCATCCCATAATTGAACAACACTGATGTTATCTAGGCTAAGGTTTTGGTAAATAAATGATTACTTATTTAAACTGCGGATTTTTTTATTTATAACCGACGAAAAATTCTGCGCTTGGGGGTCTATGTAGCATCATAATTATGCTGGATTTATGGTTACAGTTTACAGTTTGCACGTCGATGACCCTTACAAAGCGTATAAACGTCTATGTAGTACGTAACTACTTATGCTGGTAAAATTGAAAAAAAAAATTGATCTAAACCAATTTTTCTTTCTTTCTGTTAAACAAAAGAAACACTCAGGCGAGCGGTCTGGCTGCATACTCAGGGATCTCTCTTGTTGCCTGTACATTACTCCTGCTAATTAGGACAAAACATGAGTAATTGGGTCGTATAGTGTAATATAATTTATTAGGTTAAACAAGGTCTTACGTTCTCCTGTTGCGTAATTTCTCTGCTTGGCCGTCGAGTGCTCACTTTCGTTCGTATATCAGGCCCGGTGATACCTGTTGGTACAGAAAAATAAATATTTTAGGTACTTGCTAAAACATGGTTGTTGAATAGTTACAAAATTGCGTTGTTTCACTTTTGGGAGTTAGGAGACCTCCTGTTGCCGCGACAAGAAGGTTACGGCGCGCCTTAAAGGCTCCCGCAGACAGGCGTGGCACGACAGCGCGATGCGAATTTCTATGAAAACTTCATGGAAATTGTTATAGCATATTCGCGTCGCGCCTGTCTGCAGGAGAACAGGATCCACAGGATGTCTGAACCAGTTTTTTTTTAGATTATTTTGCATGCACGTTTTTATTCTTGTATGTAGACATAATGTTTGAGCAAATAAATATTATCTTATCTTATCAGTCAAAGTTACGAACTAACAATGAACTAAGGCAATTCTTATTTTATGTATCTCGTAGATTACCATAATCAAGTCAAATGGGTTAATCGAGTTACCATTGGCAAGGCAGCGGATGGTAGTTTAATTGATGCCGATAAACTTCGACAAAGCCCTGAAGATCAGCTAGCAAACTTCAGAGAAAAGGCTTTTCAGCAAAGTACCTCACAAGTTTTAAATGAACTACTCTTCCGCGGCGATTATTCTTTGAGCAACGTGACAAGCATTTAGAATTCAGTTACTTAGTATCTTAATTCGTTTGTAGTGTTAAGAATATTAATAGTATAAATAATTTAATTAAGTATTTATAATTATTTATACTCGAGAAGGAGCTCGTGGCTAAGTAATAACAGCCGCACGGGTCGATCCATCAGGTTAAGCTACGCTTGCCGGGGTTTATATACCGAGACTTTACTACCTTCTCGGAAAGCACGTTAAGCCATTGTTCTCGGCTCTCATTCGTGGATCTTTGACAATCGTTACGGGTCGGCAGAAAACCGAAAGTCTGAAAACCAGTCTTACCAAGGGGTATCGTATTACCCAGTTACTGGGTTGCGGAGGTCAGATAGATAGTCGTTCATAAAATATAAAATACTGGTATTCAGCTGCATCTGGTTAGACTGGAAGCCGTCCCTAAAATAATATGTAAGTAGTTGGAAAAAAGCTAGGTAGATTGAATGAATTTAATTATTTAAAGAAAGAAATTCGTGAAACACAAATACAAATAAAAAGTTAAAAATAATTATAACAACTGTGTGCCTCACGGCTGCGCCAAAAAGGTTCATGCCAGACAGATACTGTCTGGAGCTGGTTAAAAGTGCATTTAAAAGTTTTAATATGATGTACTCAATACTCAATACTTTATTGCAATCCATAATGTGTACGAGTACATAATAAGTTGGTATGTTAAAATATCGAATAAATTATGGACCCTGTCGGGCACAGCAAAAGTTAATTTTGTTGTAATAGTCCGTGAGGTACCTAATAACCAGCATTAGGTATTTTTCGTAAAACTAGAGTCATGATATAACCCCAAATTAAGTTACATTATCATGTATGCTGTCATCTGGAAACGTGCCCAGAACACTGGGCACGTTTCTGGATGACAGCGATGCGGACAAATACTTCGACGCCTGAGGGTCCCTTTGTTTTTATATCTATTAGTCCTTTTAGTTTTTTTTGTTAATTATTAATTCCATAAAATATAATGTTTTAAAGAATGACGTTAGGATATAATTATAAAATATAAATTATAAAAGTTTATAAATTATAAATTGACAAACAATATTTTGGTTTTTGCCGAGAAAAAATAAACAACAGACGGACAGGCTGACGCACACAGCGAAACTATAAGGGTAAAGACTAAAAACCGGGTTTAAATCACCTAGAGCTAGTTGGAGATAAACAGACTAGACAAGAAAACGTTTCACAACTTAGCTGTGTGGCAGCAAATCCATCTGAATAATCACACAAATGCCAGCCTTAATGTCTTAAGCTGTCGGCTTAGCTTCTACTCCAAGTGAAAATTCTTTGGCTTGTTTAGTATTCCTTACCTAACCTGTGGTGCTCAAACATGGATCCTAGCTTTATTTCGGCAGTCTGAATTCAAGTTTAACTAATAGGCAATGCTCAACGACCCAGATATCGGCCACTGTTACCTCCAGAGTGGGCGTTTGGAGTGTATAGCGGCGATGTACAGTCACGGACTTTAATTGATGAGCCACCTGGCACTGTTCGTATTTTAGCCGTGTAATGCAAATCGGGTTTATTCGGTTCCCGACACGCAAAGTCATATTTCTTCGTATTAGAAGAAGAAAATTATATTTCATATCTTTACCGGTTGGCTAACCTGAGAGCCAGAACTAAAAACTTGACAGCAGAGTGACTACTCAAAGTCAACCAATTGCAGGTCTAGCAACAGTAACCTAGCAACGATTGTTGCTAGGTTACTGTTGCGATAGTAATGTTAGCGTACGGAGAAATTCTCTGACATCGATATTTCAACTGTCACTGTCTTCAGTTAAGTTTTCAGAATTATTGAGTTAATGAGCTATGATTCAAAGGAGGTCAGTATCAAATAGATAAACTTAATGCAATATTTTATTTATTTTTATCATTAAGAACTTATTAGTCAACCTCTATGGATAAGACTATTTCCGATTAAAAGTAATTTATTTGTCATCTTGATATTTCAACTGTCACTGTCTTCAGTTAAGTTTTCAGAATTATTGAGTTAATGAGCTATGATTCAAAGGAGGTCAGTATTTTTATTTTATTTTTTTATTTATTTATTTATTTTCTTACCACAAATTACAGAGAAAGTAAATAAATAGTCTACAAAGACAAATTTATAATTAATTTGTGGAAGACTGGTGCCTAAACTAAGTTTTTTTCAAAACCTGTATGGCAGGTCACCAGGCCCCCTAAAGAAAGTTTTACATTATTATGTCGTACTGGAGACGATCTGATTCGCAATTTCGCATATAATATTAAATAAGAATCTCATACATTACACATATATTACAATATTGCTCATAAAAATTGGTATACAAAATAAAAATAATGGAATAAAGTTAAATTAAAAATACATGCAAGGGAGGATGTAGGTGAGTGTTTTGTGGTGTGTGGGGTGAGTGTGTGTGATGTGGAGTGAGTGTGTGTAGTGCGGGGTAATTGTAAGTGCGTTGCAAGGGAACATTATGTTAGGATAACGTTTTGAAAAGGTCTTCAATTTGGGTATAATCTAAAGTGATAAGCCAGTCAGTTATTTTCCTTTTAAAAGTTGTTTTGTTTAGGGAATGAATTGAGAGTAAATCATTCAGTCTGTTGTAAAGAAAAGGACCAAGAAAAGAAAAGAAATTTCGGGCAAATTGAGTTTTTACTGGTTTAGGTTGGCATACATTCCTTCTTCTGCTTCTCTTGTCAGAATTATGGTGGGTATTAATAAAAGGAATCAGGGATCGTTGTTTCAAAGCAACATGGAGAACAAAAAGCTGCCTAATAGAGAGGACTTTAGAGGACTTATAAACATCTACAGTGGGATGTCGGAAGGGAAGGAATAGTGCGACTTTAAGGACTGCCCTTTGAGCCCTTTCAAGTGGTAAAAGGTTAGTTTTAAACGTTCCACCCCATGCGGTGATGCAATATGTTAGGAGCGATTGGCACAACGCACAATATACAGATAGTAGTTGCTTGGAGTTAAGTATCAAATAGATTGGATAAACTTAATGCAACATTGTATTTATTTATATCATTGAGAACTTATTAGTCAACCTCTATGGATATTTCCGATTAAAAGTAATTTATTTGTCATCTTGTTTACGAGCTTACGATTTGAGTTCGTGTTTAATCGTGTAATCTCGTGAATGTATGAAACTGCAAAATTGAAAAGTTTAAAGGTGGCTCATCAATTAAAGTCCGTGACTGTACGAACTCCTCCATCGTTGCAGAGCTCTGTGGCGGGCTGTCACAGACGTCGTGAGGACAAGGGGCATGCCAAGGGGCCCGACCGGCACGTATTGTTGAAAGAAACGTGAGAAAACATAAAATGTTACGTTCAAAGGAAGAAGTTTTCTTCTACCTGCTCCACCTTGACCACATTCTGGTAGACGTATTCGTTAAAGTGATGCAATCTCTGCGTCTTCTATAAGTTACGATACGTATACCTACTGTCTCCCAGACACTGTGTGAGTTGTGCGAACGCCGCGTTTTCCAACCATTTACCGTTTAGCTAATGTCGTCAATAGTACGAGTAAGATGCATCAAAACAAATAGGCCAACATCAGGTGGCAGGCCTACGACACGTCCTGCCAGGGTTGCGGGTTAGTCCGAAAGGGATACCGGGACCTTGGCAACAGGCAACTGAAGGTACACGGGTGGGTTTTAGTCAGTAGAAGTCTGACACGCCCTTCCGCTCCACCCAGAGCGGGAGAAGTCATTGGATGATTTCCCACCCAAAAAAAAAAAAAAAAAAAAAAGGCCTACGACACGTAAGCCTGCAAATTCAGTTGTTGTTGACAAAATGGTCGTACTAGCAGAGAGGAATATGAAAGGCTCGGAGAGATTCGAACGTAAATCGATAAAAATTACCAGGAAACTGTTGTTTGTGTTTTTCTGTTCTCAATTAATCCGAATATGTATAATAAAACTATGATAAGACATTACTCATAATTCAAAATACATAAACTTTCTCAAGACATATCTAAATAGACTACGTGTAGGCGTTATTGAATGACTTTTCTGAGTTTTCTCAGACTCTTTATTATCAGACAGGGAAAAAGTTTCCTGTAAGAGTTTTATAGCAGTCGATAAGCTGTTATGATTTAATATTGTTGGATAAAGTAATACAATATTTAATGGATCGGATACTTCTTAAGAAGAATAAGGAAACACTACAAAAGAACATAAGTACCTATTATTATTATTATACCATAATACACTTTATTGGTTTTAGTGTCGCATGTTTTATGTGTAACTAGTTGATAAAATCCTTACTAACTTACTAATATTATAAATGCGAAAGTAACTCTGTCTTTCTCTCTGTCTGTCTGTCGCACTTTCACGCCAAAACTACTGAACCTATTTAAATGAAATTTGGTACACAGATAGTCTAGAGCCTGAGAAAGAACATAGGCTACTTTTTATCGACATACTACGCGGGCGAAGCCGCGGGCGGAAGCTAGTAATAGCAATAAAATATTTATTTATTCAGTACAAAAATTGGTAAAATGTTAACGTAAAAAGTGTTATTTTAGTTATTCTGACAAAGGAAGCCGCAGACATAGAAAATTGGAATAAACTGGAGGAGACCCATACTCGAGAAGCGGTTCCTATTCCTAAGACATAGCAGATAATTAAAAATAAAATAATATATACAAACAAAACACAGTACTTATAACATTGTAAATCTGGTGTTAATTAAATTAAGAAGTGCAATTTAAACATATAAGTGGATCAGAAATTAAAAGGGTTTTTTTATTTTTATTTATACATTTTAGTAACACTGCCTTTCACGTACTTATAATACAATTATTATACCTTTTCTATTTCGTCCCAAATATAGCACCTGATGATTCATGCTTCGTTTACACATCCACCTCCAAGGCCAGTTACGTGACAAATCTAACGTGACAAGACGAGCGTGACTTAGACCCTAATGACATTGACATTCGATGAACTAGCGTGACCGAAATTATCTTTGAATAAAATATTACATAATAGCTCTTACCTGCGGTTTCTCTTGCATGTAAGAGAAACTTATTCATGTACTCGATTAAAAAATGAGATTTTAATCCAGGTCATAGACTACCTGGGTGCCAAATTTTACTAAAGTTCTTTGGGCCATTAAAGCCTAATTGAGTAAAGATACAGCTGCAAGGGTTAAGCAAAGCTTGCCGAGGACAGTCCATGTATGGGGGACCATTCATTACAAAATGAGATCCTTCCGTGGCTCGGAAGCACTTTAAGTCATTAGTCCCGGCTGTCATTTGCTTCGAAAGTCGGTACGGGTAGTCAGAAGCCCGAAAGTCTGATAACCATTGTTACCAAGGTGTATCGTGTTACCCAGTAACTGGGTTGTGGAGGTCAGATAGGCAGGCGCTCCATGTAAAATACTGGTATTCAGCTGCATCCGGTTGAGAAAAAGCTAGGCAAATGAAGAGGTCTGCTGGAAAGAAATTTCTAAAGAATTATGCAGTACCTTTGTACTCAAATTATAATTATGTCATATCTATAATGTATTTTAATGTCATAGATAACAAAATAAATAAATAAATGATGATATTTCTGAGCCAGGATAACCAAACTGTTAATAATTAATTTAGTTTAGTTTATACATATAGCACTAGCTGTGCCCCGCGGTTTCACCCGCGTAGGTCTCGATACCGTGCGAATATAGGGATAAAACGTATCCTATGTCCTATTCCAGGTCACGGTCTACCCGTGTGCCCATCCTCTCCTCTCTAGAGTAGGGAACGTCGCGAAGGCGCGGCGCATTTTTATACTCGTGATAACTTCGAAATTAAATGTCCGATTCGAATGAATTAAAAAGTATTTTACTGCTACATAAATACCCTTGATGTAAAAACTATTTATTTGAATAAAAAATAATATTATGTTGATAAACAAACAAACTCTTCAGCTTTATAATATTAGTATAGATGAAGAAAACTTTCAAAACAGAAAACAATGGTTGAATAATTAACTTTAATTAGAAAGTTCCAATTAGTCTGATTGGCTTCATATTTTCTCAGTTTCTTTGAACTCTGTCTTTGAACTATGTGACTTTAATTATTTCTCTACAATGTAAGTTCTTCATTGACATTGACACAATATTTTTAATTTTCAGTTCTTATGTATTATTGCAGTTCAAACTAAAAGGTTCAAAGCTGTTTATATTTTAAACATTTTTATCTTTTCATATATTCGCCGAATAGTATATGATCAATAAATATGTACTTATATTTATTAAAGTAAAAATATTAACATTAAAAATTTACAAAAGTATTATAATGTTAATTGTCAGATCTGCAGTGCAGTGGATCTTTTTTTCATCCTCGTCATCTGCAGTGGATATTTTTTTCATCCTCATCATCAAAGTATCCATTTCAGGTAAGTATAAAATAAAATAACTGTAGCTAATATTATAATGTTTACACATTGCTAATTTGACAAAGTCAAATCATTTATTTCAATTAAAAAGCTCTTTTGAAAAATACGAAAGTTCAAAACCAAAGACCTGACTGACTGAAGACCGACTTCCGAAATTAAAGATATTTTTTTTTTGTAAAACCTTTTTTTTTCATTTCTCCTTTCGCAGGTCTACTGGAAGAAATTTCTTATGAAGTTAGCAGTACCTTGGTACTCAATCCCTACTTATAATTATGTCGTATCTGTATCTATTTTACCGTGTATATATCTTCTTCTTCTTCTGCCTAGCCTTTTCCCAACTATGTTGGGGTCGGCTTCCAGTCTAACCGGATGCAGCTGAATACCAGTATTTTACATGGAGAGACTGCCTATCTGACCTCCACAACCCAGTAACTGGGTAATACGATACCCTTTGGTTAGACTGGTTGTCAGACTTTCGTGCTTCTGACGACTCGTAACGACTGCCAAAGATCCACAAATGACAGCCGGGACCAACGGCTTAACGTGCTTTCCGAGGCACGGAGGAGTCTCGATATGTGAAAATGGTCACCCATCCACGGACCAACCCTGGCAAGCGTAGCTTAACCTGATGGATCGACCCGAGCGGCTGTTATTACTTAGCCACGAGCTCCTCTGTATACATAAATAGTAAAATTAATTAATTAATAGGTTCGTAAAGTTACATATATACATAATTCCCAGTTGAAACCGTATAAGCCGAGCCGTATGGTTGGAACCAGTACACACTAACAAAATAGTGTAAGCTAAGGTATACAGCAATACTAGACATTTATTCTAATTAGGTGTAAACACATTAAACACCGCTAAAAGTGTGTACAATGTTTTATGACACTGGCTAAACAGACAGACTTTAAATTAACTGGCAATATTTCAGGGGTTCATGAATATAAACAACCTTTGCTACGACTCCAACTCTGAAATATTGAACAAATTATTTGCATACTAATTCAATCTGCCTAGCCTTTTACCAATTATGTTGGGGTCCGTTACCAGTCTAAGCAGATGCAGCTGAATACCAGTATTTTAAATGGCGCGACTCTCTATCTGACCTCGACAATCCAGTTACTGGGTAAATTATTTGCATACAAATTCAATCAGCCTAGCCTTTTACCAATTATGTTGGGGTCGGCTACCAGTCTAAGCAGATGCAGCTGAATACCAGTATTTTAAATGGCGCGACTGTCTATCTGACCTCCACAATCCAGGTACTGTATAATAAACCCCTTGGTAAGACTGGTTGTCAGACCTTTGGGCTTCTGACTACCCGTCAA
This sequence comes from Lithophane socia, assembly GCA_947522985.1. NCBI lineage: Eukaryota > Metazoa > Arthropoda > Insecta > Lepidoptera > Noctuidae > Lithophane > Lithophane socia. Next base: position 10,597,299 of record OX383267.1, read on the forward strand.
AGATCTACAAATGTCAGCCGGAACCAACGGCTTAACGCACTTTCCGAAGCACGGAGGGGTCCTACCTATGTGGGTAATGGATGGTCACCCATCCACGAACCAACCGCGACAAGCGTAGCTTATCCATCGATCAATCCGTGCCGCTGTTATCATTTAGCTACGAGGCTAAAAAATACATTTTCATTTGACCAGTAGTAAGCAAAAGTGCTTACTAGGTACTGATCAAATGATATTATTATGGTATTTTTTTGCTATTTTCGAATCGGTCACATAGTAAAAGTTTTTCACATTCATATGTATTTTTACTCATTTTAGCGATCGTGAGAAATTCAAATTCATCCTATACAAATTTACAGAATTTATCGTTTGTCATAGATAACAATATACTGCGCATGTCAGAACCACACAATTTATGCTCTCTTGGAGTACCTAACGAGCATGTTTCATTTTCCTTGTGGGCGTAAACAAAGACCTTGTTTTATCAACAGTTCCCTTTACAAAATGTTTTAAATATTCTACGTAAGAATTTTAGTAAAGGAAACCCCCATAGAAATCGTACGAGTAATTGTTCTTGGAAGATAAAATTTACAACGTAAACAACATAATTAAATACTGAGTTGAATTAATGGAAATACGTAATTCATGAGATTATGGGGAAAGCTATCCAAAGCTCTCCTGAATATCATAAGAAAATCAGTTGGCAATAAGTGAAATTGAAATGACTGTAGGATTTTTTCAAAAGGAACAATTACAAAACTCTAGTTTCTGAAAGCCTGTAATTTAAAATATACTTAACATAACATCACGCCTGAATTCCCCGAAGGGTTGACAGACGTGTACTTATATAGTACACCCATATTCCGCCAGTTATGTTTATGTCATATGTAACAGGGGGCGAGTCTATTACCATCAACCGGATACCGAATGGACACTCTGTTAAATAAAAAATAAATATTTTCTTTTACAAAATATTGGTTACATCATTCATGTTGAAATTATACATGTGAGGACAATGTAGAAAGCACGTTAAAAGCGTCCGTAATAAAAAGCTAAAAAACAATTCAAAAATTAAAATAAGCCATGGCAGCCAAGAGATGACCAGTCCCATCTGACGGCGCCCGTTCACGAACATGACGCATGGAGGAATATATATACAACCTGTAACGGAATAAACGCAAGAGCTCATACACCCCAATTAGAATATTAAATTATAAGACTAAAATAATATCTGTAATTTAATTTAATTAAACGACACCTAGTTTTTTTTTACAAAATAGACTTCCTGACTAAACATGAAACATAGGATAGCTATGAGCGTATTACAAATTTGTTTATGCATTTGAATAGGCTTTATTCCTTTGAGATAAGGCTTAAATTTCCTTAAATAAAATATCTTATTACCTTGGTAAGACGCGGTGGTTCTAATTTCAGTTAAAGAAAAGATTTTTTTCATGAAAAATTAACACATATAAATAATGATGGAAATCGATTCAGAAGCCGATTCTGAGCAAACTACTTTCAGGTCTTGCGCTTATTCTGTTACATGTTGTATACATCGATACCCGTCACAGCTGCAGTTTTGCTGGCTAATTTGTCCCTGTAGATACTATAGAAATCTCACCTGGTATTTCCGAAGGGCTGACATGTATGCAGAAGATCTTCATAATAGTCCTCTTGCAGGTCCGTGGGTCTATAATATAGGAGCCGTACACCAAAGGATCCATGCAGGAGTTGGAGACAGCCATGATGAAGAACAGGTCTTGGACCCTTGCGGAGACGTGGATAGCTGACTTCCGATCAAGCATGTACCTGTTGAAGAAGAACTGGATAATTTTGTGGAAGCTTTGATAATATTAAGAAATAACTTTGAACCCGTAGTCGCAGTTTTACCTAATATGATAAAAAAGATACATAGATGATACTACGGAATGACTTTGAACTCTTGATCGCAATTTCTACTAAAGTGGCTAGGCTCTGCTGTGGTGAAAATAGAGAATGCTCATTTAATAGTATAGGATAGTTTATACTAATTCCATGTATAGTCCGTACTAATTCCATGCTGCCATGTCAAGGTCTAAGCTAGCCGTCTTTTTCTAAACTTTAGGTTATCGAATTCTGCTCGGGTGAAAATAGAGAATATTACTTCAATCAACCGGTGCCGCTGTTATTATTAAGTTCCTCAAATCTCACAATATACGTAGAGATAACAAATTAATTCCTCTTACCTACATACATGTCATTACCACTGCAATGCTACCCCTATTGAAAACTCTGTACCGGCAAGGACGATGTACAACCTTAATACTGTTGAATCAAAGCTCCTACGGAAACTTGTACGTCTTGTACTCAGACTTTATCGATCGCTTCGATTTATTCAACTAAGAATAAGAACATCTATGACCTCGATCTGTCAACCGAAACATGAAGTATGCGGCTTGCAAAGAAATTTGTTGTTATCTGTTTTTGTAATTTGTTTGTTTTTGTTATAACTCACTGACTTTGCTCCAAAATGAGTAAACAAGGTGTTGTTTTGCTAAAACGTCACCATAAATGGCGCAAGGTCATTCCAATTCTTAGTTGAATCGTATTGTATATGAATATTCTAAACTGGGACACCCTCCGTTCTTGATAGCTACAGACTTATTAAGACTTGTATCTTTAGAAAAGAAAATTGTATGGTTGGCTACAAAGAAAAAATAAGGACAAATGCAAATATCGCTAAAGCTACTTCTTGCGGAAAAGTCCGAAAGGGAAACCGGGACCGGCAACAGCCCAACAAACATTTACGACGTTGAGTAGACGTTTTGGTGGCAACTTAATGTTATTGAGTATAATCGTATAAATGTCATAAGGACGTTTACTCGAAGGCATTAGGGCCCATTTTATTCAACTTAAGTTGCTAAGAGTTTCGTGTAACAGTCATATAAATACCTACTTAGTCGCATAGTAGTCATATACACGTCGGCGATTTGACTAAATATCATGTAAAGCTGTCGCGGCGTGTATTAGACTTCGGGTCGAGTTATGGCACACAATATGACTTTTATATAATGTAATCTTTGTGTTATTGTCATTTAAAGGTGATGCTCATATTGAACGAAATTATATTGTAACAGATTATATCACGTTAATTTAATATAGCAGTGTTTTCGACAGCTGCGTTAATATTTCATTTTTTCTTTGTTATTTGAGGTGATAAAACCATTTCATCAGTTGTAAACCCTTGTGCAATCAAGTTTACTGATTAATGTGAGGTAAGTTTGGAACAAATTTTTTTCAAATTCAAATTCAATTTAATGTTTTCACATATTTTATTAATAATTTTATTAAGTGACTGCGTTATATGACAACTACATAACTTCCCGACCTATAAACGGCGTGTTCATTGTAAATGTTTACGCCATTACAGTTGATTTAGGGATCCGTAATAAAATTACAAACGCTTAGCTAACTTAGTTCAAAGAATTAATATTTAAAAAATAGAATATTTGTTTGCATGACTTATAACTTAGTTAAGTCTAAATAATACTTTTGTTTTAGGTAAACCCCACAATGATCTATAATTATGCGGATGTTGATAAGTTTTTATCAAAGATGGACCTCATTGAAATGATACGCGCACATTTGAAATGGAAAACTTGAAGTGTTAATTACATTCCTGGGATAATTAAAAAAATGAAACAATTTTTACTGCCTTTTTTTATTACCTCCTTCATATAGATTTATTTTGCTTTAATGCAACTATTGGAATATTAAAATCAATAGCCCACTTTTTTAATGGTCTCTGAAGTCATCATTGTTGGTTGAAGTGTCTTCTTTATCAACATTATCTTCATTTTCGGATGATGAATAACTGACTTCATCTTCGAAAAATGAACAAGAGTCCTGAACTTTGGAAAATGAGCTGCGGGGCAAATAAAGTATTTTGGTTAAATTGATTAGTTAAATTTGCATTTAAATGTGATACGGAACCTTTCTTATTTTCCTCACTCTCAGCTTGAGCTCTATTACTTTGTATTAAAGTACGCGAAAATTGTATACAAGGTTATTATATACCTTTAATATGAGTATTAATTAAGTAGCGGTCGTATTATCATGTTTGTGATACTTTAGGATGTATACAGGTTGCACTAATAAGCGTAATACTTATTCGACTTATATATAATGGTTACAAATACTACGTGTAAAAAAATATTATCCGTTTAGCAGACGTTTAAAAGGTAATTATATGACAAAATTTACAGTTTTATGACGTTTATACTACGAAAACGTTTACAGGACGAAAAGTTGTATAAGTAAGTTTTATAAATGTCGAAATAACGTCTATATGACATTATTATACGACAAAAAATGTTTATGACTATTCGGACATATAATACACCAGTACATGACGAAGAGTTAAAATAATGACTATAAAATAACTTTAAAAAGACTTAAGGTCATATAAAAGTTTGATTATATGACAAAAATGTTTGTTGGGAGGCAACTGAATTCCTTCCACTTCCACACAGAGCGGGAGAAGTCATTTTATGATTTTCCACCCTCAAAAAAAACAAAACTAATTCCTAGAAAAGCGTTTCCGTCATGCCAACATGAAATCTATCATATTATCTATTTGAAATTAAGGTGTCAAAAAACGGTCTCTATTTGGACGGCCGTTATAATGTGACGTTATTGTGTCTATTCAAGGTCGATCAGCGCCCTATGGAGCGGGCTATGATCGGAGTTCCTTTGAAGGATTAGATCAGAAAAGAAGCTCCGGAAAAGAACCGGAGTTACTGACATAGCCTGCAGACCAAGCAAGCTGAAGTGTCAGTGGGCTGGCCATGTTTGGCGAAGGACCGATGGCCGGTGGAGCAGACGAGTCCTGGAGCGAAGACCCAGTAGCGGCAAGCGTAGTGTGGGACGCTCCCCAGCTAAATAGACCGACTGCTATCTAGCTGGGACTAAAAAAGGTGGCTGTGACAGACTGGATACGGTAGGCAGGGATGGTGTGGGGCAGTCTCGGAGACGCCTTTGTTCAACAGTGGACAGCGATAGGCTGAGTTGATTGATATTGTGTGACCGTTCACCGATTTCTCAGGAAACCAAAACTTAAGAATGACTAAGGAAAGATTTGTCACTTCAATTTAAACTAGAAATACATGACGTCACTACAATAAATGATAAAAAAGTAACAATAATTGTCAGATAATTTCTCAAGTGAAAAAGTCCTTACTGTTTTTATGATATCTAAACGAATTTCAATCTTATATTTCTGGACTACTTTTTTTCTGCTGTAACTACGAATAATAAACAAATCCTACAAAAATAGAAGTGCGGCCAACTTCACACGCTAAACCTTTTAATCCGTTAAAAGCTTTAAGAAGTTTTGGCGTAGTCACTAGTTCTTTCATAAGACTAACTTTAGTAGGTACTTATTATAGAAAAAAACTGGCCAGGTCCGTGTCGGACCAGCATGCACAAAGAAAGGGTTCTGTAGACGGGATGAATTAATCCCAAAAGCAAACTTAACTTTGTAAGTAGTTGAAAAACATGTTCTCTCATTCATCGATGTACATCACGGTCAATTCTCCAACTGCAAATAATATTGGACTTACTTGTGCTATAAGACCTTGCTTCCTGCCAAATTTCATGATTCTAGGTCAACGGAAAGTACCCTGTAGGTTATGATTTATTTGCGAGTATCTAAATAGGTCACATAAATGGCCGTATTTTTTTATTGCGTTGACTTAGAAGCTTGATTTTTTAGACCTCTAAGGCCCATTGATATTAATTTCAACTTGATACCTCCACGCGTTCCTTAGGGAATGGGTCTTGACTGACAGACAGACAGACGGACCCATAAAGGATCATTTCTTTATGGTATGGTAAAATACTGTTGGTAAGCCCACGGATTAGTTTTTTGGAAAAAAGATACGATGAATAAATACTTGGAATATATATGGATAGAATAAACTTTATTGTACTTACTCCAAAATTGTAAATAGCTCTAAGCCATGCTCTACATGTTGTGTCAAATAGTTTTGTTTATATTTTACACCTAAACAAGTTGTAAAGTTGTAACAAGTTTTACTGTGTTGTATACAAAACTTGTAAGGTAAAAAAAATAGATTACAAGCATGTCTGAATTGTTTCAGACATGCTTTTAATCTATTTTGTACTTTTGATACTTTACTATACTTTTGATACCTACAAGGTGTCTATTATACTCGTATGTATGATTTTGACAGTCAAAACTTAACGAAAGGTAAACTGAAACAATTCAGACATGCTTGTAATCTATTTTGTTTACCTTACAAGTTTTGTCTGTCAAAATCGTACATACTCGTATGATAGATACCTTGTAGGTATAATTGATATGTTTTTGTCAAAAAACAAGTATTACAATTCGTATATGGGTGTCAAGGCCATATAACAATACTAAAACGTACAATAACGTCTAAATTCAAATGTTTATTTTGCTCAACACAGTACATAATCGTATATTTCTAGATATCAAGTGAATGCGCCTTCCACTGTGTTGCACCAATTCGGGCATGCAAAATTGTCATTAAAATTATACTATGTCATAATTTCCAATTAATACCACAATATCATAAATTCCTATTAATACCATTAACAATGGCAATGATTTCAATTTCAATTAATATATTTTTTAATGTCATAAATTACAATTAGTACGATAACTAATGTCCCAAAATCATTATTACCTTATCTATTATAATATGTCTATAATACAGTCAAATAATAACCAATAAAAATAAAATAATTTTAATAAAATAAATCGGATTCATTCTATCGGTCGTTGGTATCGGTAATCAGTCTACACCTCACAAAAAAAACCAACAAAATCTCATAACTTATTATTTTCAATGATCTCAAATCTGTGGCGACCATCTTTCCCTAAAAGCATCATCTGCCTAGCCTTTTCCCAACTATGTTGGGGTCGGCTTGCAGTCTAACCGGATGCAGCTGAATACCAGTATTTTACATGGAGCGACTGCCTATCTGACCTCCACAACCCGGTAACTGGGTAATACAATACCAAGGGGTATTGTATTACCCAGTTACCGGGTTGTGGAGGTTAGACTGGTTATCAGACTTTCGTGCTTCTGACGACTCGTAACGACTGTCAAAGATCCACAAATGACAGCCGGGACCAACGGCTTAACGTGCTTTCCGAGGCACGGAGGAGTCAGGATATGTGAAAATGGTCACCCATCCACGGACCAACCCCGGCAAGCGAAGCTTAACCTGATGGATCGACCCGAGCGGCTGTTATTACTTAGCCACGAGCTCCTCTTTCCCTAAAAGCGTTTGTTCAAATTATGCCCAAGAACCTGAAATCCGTTCACCCTATAATAACAATAAAATCGTGATATCGCATATTCTAACAAAATAATACGGCTATAAACAAAGATCTTCCAGATTCCCGTACATATTTTATGATTTATTTTGATGGCATTGCGGTGATTTTATATTAGCTGTTTTATTGTAATACTAGTCTTGTAGAATATTGAAGAGTGTATTATTTATTTTAACTTAAATTATTTCATAAAAATATTAGTTACTAGCTTTTTCCCGCGGCTTTGACCGCGGTGACGTCGAAGATTATCCCACGGGAAAATACTACCGCGATAAAAAGTATCCTATTATTTTCAAATCCTAACCCAGCAGATAATTGCATAACACATTTACAATAGCAATGGCTTTCATTTTGACAGTTTCAATATTCATTGCGTTATTTACGTTGTTGAGCAGAACAATATTATCGAACATAATATTATGAATGAATGGATTAGCAATATCCTTTAAAATAATTCAGATTGTGATTGAAAGTGTGTTACGCAATTAGGGTCATGACCCTAATTGCGTAACACACTTTCAATCACAATAAACTACCCATTAAATCTACCCATTAAAATCCTTTCAGCCTTTTAGGTGTGAAAAGGTAACAGATAGACAGAAGTTACTTTCGTATTTATAATATTAGGGTATTGATAGTACGAAAGTATCGACGCATGAAATATAAACCTCTGACAAATATTTATGCACATCCCTGGGGTACTCCAAAAAATCGCTCGATTTTTTACTGCTTAAATATTTTCGTATTCAAATGCAGACTTAAAATAACCACAAAAATTATTAAGTATTTTATAGAAAATTTCATCTTATAATACGTTAACAAAAAAAAATGATAAAAAATGAAATAAAATGATGAATGACGTTTGAATGTGGCTCGTTAGAAAAAAAAATGGGTCCAAGTTGTGGGGGTCCAATACACATGTAAAATACTGGAATTCAGTTGGTTAGACTCTTTCATAATCATGTAACAGTTTCATATGCTTCTAAAACTTTTAATTATCTTTCCTCTTTTACAGTCGGATTACAAAGAAAATTATTCAGAAGTGAACTTGCCTGAAGTTCATCAATAACGGCATTTTATTCAGTAAGAGGATTTTGTGTCAGGCAGAACATGAATGGAATATTACTAAAATAATTTTTATCGCCTGAATTATGAAGAAAGATATTCTCTTCGCTTGCTAGATATTTCTCTGTGTAATATTTGTTATACCTGACGTGACAAGATGTTTACAAAATAGGATAACAATGAAGGGATTTTCTATTTCTTTATTGCTTTTGTTAGATAAAAGGCTAAATAATGAGGGGATCATGGCTTAATAATAACCGCCGCACGGGTCGATAGAAAGCTAAGCTACCCTTGACGCGACCAGTTCGTAGATGGGTGACCATTCTTTACATATCGAGACTCCTCCGTGACTCCGAAAGCATGTTAAGGCGTTTGTCTCGGCTGTCATTCGTAGATCTTTGACAGTCGTTACGGGTAGGTAGTCAGAAGCCCGAAAGTCTGGCAACCATTCTGACAAAGTTATATAATATTTACCTAGTAACTGGGTTGTGTAATTCAATTATGCAGTAACTCCATGTAAAGTACTAGTAAAAATACATATTTCAGACATTTCTTCATTTGTTACGTCCTTAAACATCAAGGTCCTAATAAGGCTTCCTGTAGTATAAACAATAGATAGGTAGAATTCTTACGCCCTTTGTACAGCAATATTTGGCAATCAAAAGGTATGTAAGTACGTGATTACAATATAAGTTCAAAGTTACGGGCGATTCTATTCCGTATCACCTACAGACATAAGGTTAATTTGGGGACAGTTGTGCCTACTAGCGTCCGCGCCACCACGATAGACGCAGCGCTAGTAGTCTATGCATTGCATCAAATTGCATTAATAAAAATGTAGTTCCACAATATTCCGCCGGATTTCAGTGTTGGCGTGAACTCTACTGATGTGTTTTTACTCGTCCGAAAAAGCCTAATCTAGCCTACCTAGCCGTCATAACACAAAAATAGGAGATAACCCAAACTGTAAAAGCATTCATTTACTTTGACACATCAGAATTATAATGCAGAATGTTCCAATATATTTTCCAAATGTGTAAAATCAAAGAAAGAATAAATGTTTGTGTGTAATTAATGATTTTCCAACGAAAATTGTTGTCTATTGGAGGTACTGTAATCCTAGATTAATAATGGATAATGAAGGTCAAGAAAAAGCTTATGTCTGAAGCCCATTAAGGTGTCTAAAAATACATTAAGTTTGCGGTTTTGTTCTAAGGTCGGATTTTTTTGGGACGAAGATCTCCGTCGATCAGAATTAGGTTATTGTGGGTGTTCAGTATATCTCAGTTTACTTATTATTTATATTTGATATTCAAAGGTGCCATAAAAGTGCCTCATTGAAATAGACTATTTGAAAATAGAGAAAACGAATTTTCCCAGATATGAGACCTACCTGGATCGATTTTTCACCCCCGTAAACCCCTATATTGCAACTTTCCTTGAAATCGTTAGAGCCGTTTTCGAGAACGTGATTACAAGTAGGTACTACTTATACAAATATTGCTCATTTAATAGTATAGGATATTGAAAATAAAAAAGATATTTCCATAATATAGTACTATAGATACTATAGATACTTTAGATACTATAGATACGAGTATATAGTACTTCTAGGACTGCGAACACGACACTGTGCAACAGACTTGTTTCCATTTAACGTCAACTTTAAGAAGTACTTTCATTTGTTCAATGATAAGAAGTCCATTTTGAAAGTTGGCAACGTCGCAAAAGCCGTCAAACATTTAATAAAATTTACCCCACGTCCTATCTAAAAGCGATCGCCGCGCAAATATGCGGTCGCGTACATATACAGGGTGTTAGGGTAAACATCGTTATCCTTGAAACCAGAGGTTTGGTGTCATTTATAGAACATAAAATCAATGGAAAATTACGACTATTTTTTTCTTTTTTTTTAAATTACATTTTACCACAAGAGACGCAAGTTCGTTGCCCTAGCGCATAGGGCATAACATGCGTCTCAACACGGGCGGGGGGTGCGGGACGTGATCTGACCGGCCGCGACCGTGACCCCTCCCTAAGTTAGTCAGCTGTTTCACTAGCGAGCACGGTGTCGGAAAGAAAATTCTTTAAATCTTTTAATGAAAATAACGTTTTTTTTTTGTTGTTTTCGGTCATTTATTTTTATATTTAAGTCAACTACCCATGGTTTGAATGACAAGAGTATACAGCCTGTATAACTTTTTGTTCGGAAAACTGGAAAACGCCCTCTGGCGGCGCGACCACGCGTTCAGGTTCACCTAACAAATGGGAACATAATTATGAACGAGACGGTCGTATATTCGTATGACGATCGATTAAAAGGACTTCTACTGACTAAAACCCACCCGTGTTCCTTCAGTTGCCTGTTGCCAAGGTCCCGGTATCCCTTTCGGACTAACCCGCAACCCTGGCAGGCATCGGTCCTAGCGGACCCCGCCAATTGTGCTGACATCTCTTTGAGGCGCGCGTGGAACATGACGCGCCATCGACCCGGGCCTGGTCCTGATCGGACGGCGAGCTACCCATTGCTCGCCGTCCGCAAGCCCGCGCCTATGGTGGCCGGGAATCCGCCTGGGATTCCCGACGCCCAGGGCGTCTCCAGCGGCGGCGGCGGTTAGGGGCGTGAGGGCGCAAACTTTGCCTCTCCCTCACGCGTTCCGCCTCCTCCTTCGCGAGCATTACTGCTTCGCAGAAGGAGGTGACTGCTTCCCATGCCCTCTCGCTCCGTACCATGGCCTGGACCAGAGCCGGACGCGAGAGGTCACCGCCGCCAATCGCCTCCAAGAGGACACGGCGGGGCTCCGCCCAAGCGGGGCAGACCTCCACCGTATGCTCCACCGTGTCCTCCGGGCGATCCACACAGTGGTGACACCCGGGCGTTTCCTCCCGCCTTATACGAAACAGGAACCTCCCGAAGCAACCGTGTCCGGTGAGGACCTGCGTCAGGCGGAAGGTGAGGACGCCGTGGCGCCTCTCTAGCCACTCCTCAAAGAGGGGACTTATCGCCGCAATTGTGGCGTGCCCAGCACTGGGTTGCGACAATCGCACTCTCCATGCCGCCATGAGATCCTGCCGGAGCTCTGTCCGCTGAGCCGCGATTTCTCGCGGCAGCGGAGTTACGCCCCGGCGCTCGCGCCACTCCCAGATGTGCGCGAGGACCTTCGCCTCCAGATCCCATGGCGGTAATCCGGCCAGGAGGCTCGCCGCCTCGCGAGAGACCGTGCGGTATCCCCGGGCCAGCCGAATGGCCATGACCCTTTGGGACGCGTTCAGCCGGCGGGCTGGCCGCAGCCTAAGGGAACGCGCCCACACCGGTGCCCCGTAAAGGGCCATGGACCGCACGACCCCCGCGTAGAGCCTCCGGCAGGAGGCGTTTGGACCCCCCAGATTGGGCAGGAGACGCCCCAAGGCAGCTCCAGCCCGGTTCAGCCTGGGAGCCAAACGTCGGAAATGCTCAACGAAGTTCCACCGGCTGTCGAGGACGAGTCCTAGGTACTTCATCGTCGACTCGACGCCGATGTGAACCCCTCCTACCGTAATTTGGGAACCCGACGGTAGCGCGTTCCGAGGGCCATGAAAACACATGACCTCGGACTTGTGCAAGGCCACCTCGAGTCCCAGCTGCCGGATTCTATCGACGAAAAGGACGCGACCTGACAATATAATCAAATATTTGCCAACCCATTGCGACGTTGCTAACTTTAGAAATGTACCCTCTTTCTTGTCCACTGGAGTGGTGCGTGTAAGCCGAAAAGAGCTCGACGTGGCGTGGGTGCTATGTAAAATACCAGCCCTTGTCCAATAAAGGGAAGCAGCACAAAGGCCCGGTGCAAAAACGACATTTGCCGTCGGATTTTTAACGGAGAATATTACCGGACAAAGCACTGCATATATTTTGCAAATATATGAAAGAAATGGCTATAGTATGCATATATAGTATGAAAGTAATGGCTAAAGCGGATCTTAGTTTTGAAGCGAAGCGACTGGAGTCATCAATTAAGAAGAACTTACAATACATTGGAGAGCAGTGGAAGCCCAGTAGTAAACGGTACGAAATTACGAGTATTAGGTCCCAGCTAGGCAATTTACTTTGAGTGAATTATTCATCCCCACTGCTCTCAAAACGGTGAAAGAAAACATCGTTAGGAAACCGGCGAGGATATGTCTGCAAATTTTTAGTTCTCTAAACTAAAAACTGAAATCCGCCAACCTGTACTTGGATGGCGAGGTGGATAATGTTACGCCCCACTCCCTGTCACAGAGAGGTGGCTAAAAGGCATGTATCGCAGCAGTGAAAACGTTATAGAACTACTATGATATGCATATATGCTTATCTTTTATTCAAAGTCAAAGTCAAATAATTTATTTCAAATAGGCACATATATGGCACTTTTGAACGTCAAACAAAGAAATAGAATTGATTCTAGTTGCCCCTTCCAAAAGGTAGTTTTCGTATGGAGAAGAATGGGCAAGAAACTCCATCGTTACTCTTTTAAAAATGTTTTACAATATTTTGTATACATTAATTATATAATTATATGTGAAGACGATGCACCTAAAATAAGATTACTGTACTACGAAAGGTAAAAAGAATTATAAGTGGAGCAATAATGAATAAATTAATTACCAGATACATGGTGCTCACATATTTACAAAGATTGTAAAAGTATACGATATTACAATAGTCCTAACATTGTTACAAGTAGTACTAATAAGTCAGTGCGTGAGTTTAAGTAATATTCCCCTTAATGTTCGCCTAGCTCTGCCCTTCCGTTTCTCTCCGCTCCAATCGAAAAGCAGCCTTTGACCTAGTGGCGCTTTTGAATACCACAAACAATATTATCAATATTTATATACTTTATTGTACACCACAAAAATACATAACAAAAAAAATTAATCAAACACTACAAAAGCCAATACATAGAGAGCTTTGTTATTAAAGGAACGTGGGAAGAAAGGTGAAAATCTACAATAATATCGTTTAAAACGAGTACGTCTTCAATAATACTTGAAGCGAGTAAACTTAAAGGGCAATTTAGGTTCCTGGAAATGTATTTACTTTGGCTGTTACCAAACTATTCATAGAAGAACAATTCAATGATTGAAGTTGATTACGTTTATAACTTCAAAGCTTCGGCCCGCTACTTCGTCCGCGTGAAATTTCTCGTTTTAACATAAAGTATATCATAAGAGACACGGCCATATTGTAACTTCTAATTAATGAAAGAATTTTCGGAATCAGATCAGTAGTTCCGAAGATTACCCCTACATCTAATTATTGTCTCATGACAATAGTTAGTTAATTTAAAAAAACTGGCCAAGTGCGATTCGGACTAGCGCACGAAGGGCTCCGTACCATTATCTAGAAAAACGGCAAAAAAATCATATTGTCTGTTGTATGGGAGCCCCCTAAAATATTTATTTATTTATTTACTTACCACTTACATTAGTTCTTACAGGTGGGAACCCAATACAACAATGTAGTCAGTTTTTTTTATATTGATTTAATCTGTTTTTTTTTGTTGTTATAGCGCCAACAAAAACACATCATCTGTGAAAATTTCAACTGTCTAACTATCACGGTTCATGAGATACAGCCTGGTGACAGACGGACAGACGGACGGACAGCGGAGTCTTAGTAATAGGGTTCCGTACCCATAATAAGGTCCTGTTTTACCATTTGGGTACCGAACCCTAAAAATAAAGATGATTCATGAATGAATAGAGTAGCTATAGTGTAGTAGTAGTTATACTAAGCTTGGGTGTGTGAAAATAATATTTCGTTCAAGTCCCTCCAACTGGATTAAAATATCAAACATGCAATTACGTACCACAAAGTCATCGTAGCATATGGCAACCAGCAGCAAGCGAACACCGTCACTATGGTAACAGTCATTCTCAGCGTTCTTCTCCTGGCTCTGGCCAGTGGTCTCTGGTCAGATCTCCTCAGCATCACTCTACTGTGGTCGGACTGATGGTATTTTTCTGAAAACGGTTATTATATTAGTACCATGAAGGTCGCTTTTTGTGTGAAACACACACCAAAATCGGTGCAGCCTAACTTTTATATTTAAGCATCGTTTACAAGTTTATAAGTGAGTGGGATTGGGCAATAAATCGCCAGGCGATTCTCGCTTACGAGTTTCGCACAGAATTTTTCTCCCCTCGATGGTCGAAAAACTTCTAGTGTAAATGAGGTTTTATAGTAACAAAGGCAGTTTAACCTCTGGATACACAGGAGGTACCTAACGGAGGGGACTTATTGGGAATTAGTTAATATTTTATAGACTGGAGTTGTCGATTCACCTACAAATAATTGTAGTCGAATCGTCAACTCCAGAAATCGTTGAAGTACACGAAGTTAATTTATATTAACTTCGTGCATTACCTACTCCTCAAGAAAAAATAACATTATTTAAAAGTATCGATTTGCCCATTTCGGGTGAGTTAATTCGTGCGAGTCACCGATAAGCCCACAGGAGAAGGCAAAAATTCGAATAAACCGTTTTTTAATTTTTGCCGTCTCGCCGCACAGAAACAAAACAAAAGACAACCGCGAAGCAAGTGTGTGGAATTTTTAATTTAAGCTTTTGCGATAATTTTGGGCAAAAAACTGACAACAAGAATTATTATTGACTATGAGTGATGTATTGTATATTCATCCATCAGGAAACTAGCGCCAAATCAAGAATAAAAAGCGACCGATACTACCACCTTAATTGTTAACAATTCCACCATTTCTAGTCAGTCACTTTCTCGAACTTAACCTCAAAATATGAAGTAGGGAAATGGTAAATAAATACGAATTGCGGAAATCCATGTAAAAAATAGTTAGCAATATAGGAAGAGCATTGAATTTTCCTCCAAATACACTAGGTTTGGTTGTGACAGCGGACTTTTTAGCTTGGTACAGGGTGCCCTACATTAGGAGGCATTCTCCTTTGTTTTAACACAGATAATTTTAATTTAGCAAAAAGTTTTCATTTAAAAATTCAAGCCAACGACACTTGGCCACATGACCACAGATTATTAACATAAAAAAAAATGACACAAGTGTTTCAGAAATAGAACTCATGAATAATACTTACAGTCTACGAATAATAAATAGTGCGTTTCATCAAATGGTTCCTTTGCCGTAATGTTGCTCCAGTATCCAATTTTACAAACGGACCTATTAGGTAGCGCCTTAGTAGCGTAGCGTATTCGTATAGCGTGGTTCTCGTTAGTGACAGTTAAGCTCCTATCCTAGATTATATTAAATTTCTTGGGTAGTAACAACCCCTGTGGGCGTTGGAATGCTAATACTTCTCATATTATTACATGAAACCCCTTTTATTAAAATGAGTAACCATAAGCATCTTCTTGCGTCTGTGGCTAAATTACACCATATTATTAATTACAGTCGTTTTTCGTGGTTGTCTGTATGTCCGCGTTGTTCTTCTAAATCAAACCACGCAACAGATTTTGATGAGGTTTTCAACATAGTTTAGAGAATTTATTCCGGAAAGCTTATGTGTATAAATACGTTAGTACGAAATCTCGATGTTTTATAAAGTCTCAAAACCCGTCCGAAGCAGGAGCTAGTATCTTACTTACTCTTCAATCTTACTAATAACTACTATTATAAGACCAGTTTGAATATGAGTTAGTATTGAAAATGTATATACCTAAGTACAAAGATTTAAATCGTAGAGTCGCCCTACCGCGTTAAACGTATCTAATTAATTATATTTTGTTGTTTTTGTCTGTTGACTTTTAGGGCCTTTGTAGATACTACCAACCCAGTCCAGTGCTGACTCAGTTCAGTTGATTAACTTACCCGTCTATTTTCAGGCCCAGTAGCTTCCCCCACCTGACTTACTGACTTACTGTCGATATCGTTTACATCAACCCAGTGACTGGCTCCGAAATTCCGAGTCACTGGGTCCCGTCACTGCCATCGAATAAACCAGGCATTAAACCGGAAACAATGTAGGGAGGCTTACAGCCAGCATAACAAGTCGATTAACAAGTGAAACTTCTACATTTATCATCTAAATTGATACAAAAGTATTAGATAAATTGCTTGTCTACATTACAACATGTTATAGATAAGGTAACCCGTGTGTGTTTCCAGTGATGACCTATGGCACTGAAACGTGGTCGCTCACAATGGACCTCATTAGAAGGCTGAAAGTCACTCAAAGGGCAATGGAGAGGGCTATGCTCGGAGTTTCCCTGCGTGTACGAATCAGACATGAAGAGATCCGTAGCAGAACCAGGGTAACCGACATGTATTGCCAAACTTAAGTGGCGGTGGGGCACATTGCTCACAGAACAGATGGCCGATGGGGCCGAAAGGTTCTAGAGTGGCGACCGCGTACCGGAAGACGTAGCATTGGAAGGCCGGGCACAAGGTGGACCGATGACCTAGTGAAGGCCGCAGAAATTCGCTGGATGCGAGAAGCACAGAACCGGTCGAAGTGGCGATGCTTGGGGGAGGCCTATGTCCAGCAGTGGACGACTTTCGGCTGAAATGATAATGATGATGATAGCTAAGAGTTAATACCTATCTACTTTTAAATTGTTTTAGTAATACAGTTTTTTTATAAATATTTTTAAGATGGAAAACTATAGTGTCCATCGACTTTTTTTTGTTACTAACCGTACTATCAGAGTAAAAGTGTGAAAAATTTACTCACCTGAATTTTCTTTAGAATTCTTCGATATTTCATAAAAAATGCAGGCGTAACACACTGATATTATTGTCAGAGGTAGAAAATATACAGCTCCAAGACAAAACACGTTGTATGCTAATTCCTGATGTTGGTTAGCGAATGCCTCAAAGGACACACATTGCTGGAAATCCGGCACTTTAGGATGACTCATGACACGGAAGACTAGACTCTGAAACAAAAGAGATAAGGTTAAAGTTCGTGTGTTTCAAGACTATGTTACCTTAATGAAGTTCTTGGAAAACGTTTATAATGTTGCATATTATGTTATTGTGGCATCTACATCGCCACATGCGAACTCCGCATCAAAGAACTGACGTCACACAATTTCCTGCATCGCGCAATTAGAGTTTGCCGCGCGATCAACATATACAACGTGTAACAGAATAAGCGCAAGACCTGAAAGTAGTTTGCTCAGAATCGGCTTCTGAATCGATTTCCATCATTATTTATATGTGTTAATTTTATAATTAAAAAAAAATTTCTTTAACTGAAATTAGAACCACCGCGTCTTACCAAGGTAATAAGATATTTTATTTAAGGAAATTTAAGCCTTATCTCAAAGGAATAAAGCCTATTCAAATGCATAAACAAATTTGTAATACGCTCATAGCTATCCTATGTTTCATGTTTAGTCAGGAAGTCTATTTTGTAAAAAAAAACTAGGTGTCGTTTAATTAAATTAAATTACAGATATTATTTTAGTCTTATAATTTAATATTCTAATTGGGGTGTATGAGCTCTTGCGTTTATTCTGTTACAGGTTGTATACAAGATCCTGACATCAATCGTGGGGCAGTTGCCCGCCAGACACGACACCCGTCTGGTCGGAGGATTCTCCCTTTACTATAGAGGATGAGTAAAATTTTACCCCCCACTCCTCATACCTCTAAATTATCATAAAAGTTCTTAGAATTTCTAAGAAACACTGAAATCAATGTAAGTTCTTAGGAATTCTAAGAAGAAAGAAGAAGTTCTTAGGAGTTCTATATAATTATGCCTCTTCTTATTCATTTACAAAGCCTTAAATTCCACCGCTAGGCAAGGAGGCTACGTCATTGTTTAAAATTTAAGGTAATCTTAGCAAGTTGCAGAGTAACGCAAGGTTTTATTTATTTTACTCACACTTTTTCGGTGGGCTACCGTTGAATTGTGAGTACTCCTACGATTTTATATGAAACTAGCTTTTGCCCGCGATTTTCTTACTTTAAAACTATTTACTTAATAATTTATAAAATAAATATTTGGGACACAGTAAGCAGTAATGTCAAACGACAAAATTTTAAAAACTTAAAAAAAAATAACGTTCATGATTCGGAACAAAACGGCTAGGACACATGGACAGGAAGACGCACACACGAGTGATCCTTTACGGGTTTCGTTTTTTCATACGGACGTCACAGGACCCGAAAAATACGAAACATCGGTATGCCAAAAATATTTAATTAACCCTACGAGAAAATTTAAAAGAGCCGTCATACAGAATTTAATGAATACCTAGCAGTAGGAACATCATATCCAATGCTGCCTAATTTTTAATTATGAAGTCTCTTATACGGCCGTACTCCAGGATAATGAACCATTACCTCACCGCAAAATTAAGGGTGGCCGGTATTCGGTATACCGAACCACAGCATAAATATGTAGCAGTATTATATCTCGGCAGTAACCTTGAAATAATTATACACGGCCGCTCGGTAGATAAACCTTCCGCGAACATACGTAACTGCCGTGTTGCGTACTGAGCTTTTAAAGCGCGTCGTTTCGGCTGTTTTCTATGAAGATAGAATACTGTACTTATTGATACTGTGACAGAACGTAATAAAAAAGTCTAATATCAAAAATATCTTGAATTATATTAGACTTTTATTCACTGCCAGCTGATATTCGTAGTAAAAGGAGGTATGTTAGGTTACCTACGCAACCTTTGATCTTCAGAAATGGCACACATAAATAAAGTAATATTGTAATGTTACACTATATAAGATGACACGTGGCGTGTCATCTTAGTCTCAGTGACGGATTAAATGACGAGAGCGCCCTAGGCAAGCAACTCATCGACGCTCCCTAGCGGCCAGATACTAAAAAAAAAACCGCGCGCTCTTCTTTATTCCTCGCGCCCGGAAGCTCTACATCTCTATAGAATTAAATAATCTTTTACATTGTCAAAGTCAAAGTCAAATAATTTATTTCAAGGAGGCACATTAAAGGCACTTTTGAACGTCAAATACATACAAATAGAAATAGAACTGATTCTAGTGGCCCTCCCAAAGGGTAGTTTTCGTATGGAGAAGAATGGGCAAGAAACTACCGTTACTCTTTAAAAAAAAATGTTTTACAATATTTGGTATACATTAATTATATAATTACATGTGAAGTCGATGGACCGAGAATCCAATTACTGTACCACAATAGGTAAAAAAGAATTAAAAATGGAGCAATGACAAATAAATTAATTAAGTATGTCATAGGTGCTCACTTATTTACAAACATTGTAAAAGTATACGATATCACAATATTCCTACAAACTTACAAGTAATACTAATAGGACAGTGTGTGAGTTTAATAATCATGAAATGTAAAAAATCTATGACATACAAATAATAAATTATTAGCAACCAGTTTGATTTTGTCCAGACTCGAATTTGTCCTATGGAGCAAGACCAGCATGTTTCCAAGCATTCTTATCTTGGATATAATTATCTTATTTGTAATATGCTTGTTTACAGAGTGAACTTTTAATATGAGTTTTAAATTTTCTTTCATTTAATTGCAATATATCACTAGGTATTTTGTTATAGTATTTAACGCAGTACCCCATAAAAGATGTTTGTACTTTAGCTAATCTGAAAAATGGTTGATCTATTTTATCTTTATTTCTAGTGTTAAAATTATGTCTATCACTTATTTTATTAAAAAGATTTAGATTTTTTCTTACATACATTGTGCATACTTACTTACACAATTAATTTTATATTTTATTTTAATTATTTTTGGTAAAAGTCTTCCGCGCGCGCCCCTAGGCACGTGCCTAGTTTGCCTTAGGGTTAATAAGCCACTACAAGCGGAAGTAGGACGGAATGTCTTAATTATCGCGAGCGAAAGAGAGACGAGCATATTACGTAGCTACATGCGTTGCGACACCGCGGTGCAAAACTGTGCGTTTGATAATTGTTTCTTAAAAAATGACACAATCTGTATTTGCCGAACTGCAAAACAGCTTGTCGGCAATGGGAATGTATAACCTATCTACCTCTTAGTACTTATATTAAATACAAATCATTGAGTCTATGTATGGATGAAACCGACATGCTGCGCTGACTTCAAATTTTGGATAGTTAAGGATGATGATGCTGTAGATTGTAATTTTTCACATTTAGCCATATTTTAGTTTTTTGAGTAGCGTTAGTAACTTATAGGATTTATCTCTCCCCATTTTTTTATTTTATTTTTATTCTTTTCTCTTCCAGCAATAAGTCCCGTAATAAACGATACTGCATAATTTTTATGACCGTCATGGTAGTTATGATTCTGAAAACCTTAAAATCGTCAGGAAAAAACCCTCTCCATTTTCTATTTTATTTACTTAATTGTTTTTTTTCTGTTCCAGCAATAAGTCCTGTAATAAACGATACTGCGCAGTCGTTAGATATATCACCGCAAAAGGGGGTGATTTTTATTGTACGAAAGAGGCCATTTAGGTTCTTAGTCGACTCTGTGCGTGGGATAGCGAAAAGAAAGAGAAAACAAATATTTAGTGGCACAAACTATACAAAAAGTAATAACAATTTGAGGAAATATGACAGGAAAAATGTTGTTGCCAAAGGACCACCATAATCACACGGTTCTCATGTTTAAAAAAGAGTAACAACACGGTATTTTGTAAATTATACTATAATGTTATAAACAGGTCAAAGTTTGGAACTACTGATCCGTTGACGTACCGTTGAAGTTGGATACTTTTGGAATACACCCTCTTAAGACAAAATCGCCCTATGAAAACAATGATAGTCATTGTTAAAGTTGCCAAAAATATGCAAAAAATAGCCTTTTCGTACAAGAAAAAATTCGAAAGGAAAGTCGGTTTTGTCTCTTGTGTGCGCACAGTCTCAGTTTTACTAAACTCTATATAATATATTTATTTTAATATTAATGTATTGCTTTTAGTCTTTATAAATACGAATCAGTTTGTACAGAAAACATGTAATAATATTATGTTATATTATTAGCTACCGCCCGCGGCTTCGCCCGCGTGGTATGTCGATAAAAAGTAGCCTATGTCCTTCCCCGGGATGGCATCTATCTCATTGCCAAATTTTATCGAAATCCGTTCAGTGGATGTACAGGCAGATGGTACACGTGCGGTCCATGGCCCTTTACGGGGCACCGGTGTGGGCGCGTTCCCTTAGGCTGCGGCCAGCCCGCCGGTTGAACGCGTCCCAAAGGGTCATGGCCATTCGGCTGGCCCGGGGATACCGCACGGTCTCCCGCGAGGCGGCGAGCCTCTTGGCCGGATTACCGCCATGGGATCTGGAGGCGAAGGTCCTCGCGCACATCTGGGAGTGGCGCGAGGAGATGAAGCGCCGGGGCGTAACTCCGCTGCCGCGAGAAATCGCGGCTCAGCGGACAGAGCTCCGGCAGGATCTCATGGCGGCATGGAGAGTGCGATTGTCGCAACCCAGTGCTGGGCACGCCACAATTGCGGCGATAAGTCCCCTCTTTGAGGAGTGGCTAGAGAGGCGCCACGGCGTCCTCACCTTCCGCCTGACGCAGGTCCTCACCGGACACGGTTGCTTCGGGAGGTTCCTGTTTCGTATAAGGCGGGAGGAAACGCCCGGGTGTCACCACTGTGTGGATCGCCCGGAGGACACGGTGGAGCATACGGTGGAGGTCTGCCCCGCTTGGGCGGAGCCCCGCCGTGTCCTCTTGGAGGCGATTGGCGGCGGTGACCTCTCGCGTCCGGCTCTGGTCCAGGCCATGGTACGGAGCGAGAGGGCATGGGAAGCAGTCACCTCCTTCTGCGAAGCAGTAATGCTCGCGAAGGAGGAGGCGGAACGCGTGAGGGAGAGGCAAAGTTTGCGCCCTCACGCCCCTAACCGCCGCCGCCGCTGGAGACGCCCTGGGCGTCGGGAATCCCAGGCGGATTCCCGGCCACCATAGGCGCGGGCTTGCGGACGGCGAGCAATGGGTAGCTCGCCGTCTGATCAGGACCAGGCCCGGGTCGATGGCGCGTCGTGTTCCACGCGCGCCTCAAAGAGATGTCAGCACAATTGGCGGGGTCCGCTAGGACCGATGCCTGCCAGGGTTGCGGGTTAGTCCGAAAGGGATACCGGGACCTTGGCAACAGGCAACTGAAGGAACACGGGTGGGTTTTAGTCAGTAAAAGTCTGACACGCCCTTCCGCTCCACCCAGAGCGGGAGAAGTCATTGGATGATTTCCCACCCTCAAAAAAAAAAAAAAGGCAGATGGTACAGGTAGATAGACAGACAGAGTTGCTTTCTTTATAATATTAGTATGGATTTAACTGTAACCGAATTAAAAAAGGGTTCAGTCACGGTCTTACAGTAAGATTTAAGGAATCATTTTCTCCTAAAGTGTTGATAGATATTTTATAGTGTCAGGAACATGATATTATCGAGACCATAAGCTTAAACAGAAGCATCATCATCTTCCAGCCCTTGGCCCATGTTACTTGGGGTCGGGGCAACGCGTCTCCTGTCAAACGTCACACTCCCTTCTCTTTCATAAATGATTATGACCTCAGACAATCCATCCATCTTTTCATAACATAAATATATCAGCCTATAGGTGATGTTCCCACTGCTAGGACACAGGCCTCCTCCTTTTGTGAAAGGGAGTGATCGAGACCATACTAATAAAAACTTTTTACACCAAAAAATCAATCGAATTAAAAAAAAACACTACAATGTGAAAAATAACTGTTTTTTAATATTCGTTTGCCACCGACTTCTAAAATTAAAGTAATTTTTCACTTGTAGTGTAGAACCTCCTCCTATTTGGAAGTGTTTTTTCATGGTTACAAATTTATTTCGCGAGAAAAACGCTTTTGAATTTTGAGTAACTGTGGTATTAATGCTTGTACGTGTATTGAATTTACCGAGTAAACACAGATTTCGTGTAAGTAATATATTCATGAGGTATACCTACCACCACTAATGAATAAAATACAGAAATACACAGTCAATGAGAAAATATTGATGAAGTTCTCTACCAAGATGAATACGTGTAATATATTTTGAAAGGCGTAATTGATAGGCAGCCTTTAAAAGAGAAAACGCTAAAAAGCTTCGACTTTGTATAGAAATGTTAGATTTATTTCGTCTCCATTTCAGTACAATTTACAGGATTTTTAGGGTTCCGGCCTTAAAAGAAAACGGAACCTTTAGATAAGATAGGATCACTTCTTTTTGTCCGTCTTTCGAAGAGGTTTGAATTATCATTGGCACGGTCTTAATGACAATGAGCTCACAAAGACCGCAAAACACCTACCAATTTTTTTTTTATTTTTTACTTTTATTACTGTACAGTTTGGCCTTATTCGTGATATATTTCGTATCAAAAATCACCTCGGTTGCAGACAAATCGGTGTTATCAAACAATGTTAGAAAAGCGAAAATTGGTGCGACAAATCTTCTCGACAAAATCCCTTTGTCATCCATTCATGAGTGTTTGAACGGATGAGAACTCTGGAAAAAGGTTTATTATTTGTCTGGAAAAGGGCGGGAATTATTTTAAACTAACTTATACCCCATTTGAAATAAGATTAGACATTGAAACAAACCTTTATACAGTCCGTTCAACCGATTTTGACTTCTATACCGTAGGCATAAGGATGGCATTAAAAGCAAAAAAGGTTACACAATACCAACTGTCTATTGCAGCTGCCATTTGTCATGCGACCAACGCAATAGAAGTCAAAATCGGTTGAACGGACTGTAAAAAAGGTTTATTTAAACGTCAAATCTTATTTCAAATGGAGTGTCTTTGTCGTAGCCGTCGTTCACGATTTAATAGTCTTTGAACTTTTTAGTTCTAAGACTATTAAATCTACCCGCATTTTCTTAAATGTCTAGTCAAAAGACCAGACATCGACGAAAAGGTTTCATCCAATATTTTAGTTTCTAATTGAGAGTAAACTTCGTCGTTTATCTAATTAATATATTTACTAAGAATATATATTTTTCCTAATCAAAATCAAAAGAAAGTTTTAAGATGAAATATTTTTAAACGTAAATAAATCTACGCTTCATGTTATTATCACTGTTGTTAGTTTGCATTGAGATATTGAGACACTTTTGGAACTCCGATTATTTGTTTTTTTTTTTTGACGCCGAGTGTAATACAGGGTGTAAAAAGACCCATCACATAACCGTCAACTAAGTAAAGTACATCAAATTAAGTTTTCACTTTTATTTTTGGTGTGAAAAATCGCTGTTTAAGACAGTGCGCAACGTAACGCACGCAAAACATTGTGTGTATAGATGCATGCAACGGTTCAGGGTTCATGAGGGTATTTAAAATTAAGTTATAACATTTAAAACTAGCTTTCTTTAAAAGCGTCAGAAAAAGTTGGAACTTTCACCTTCAATATCTCCGTAACCAGAAGGTTCCCAGGTATGGTCCAGAACAAAAAAATATCACAATGACGGGAATATAAAGTGACTATCGGCTTCGTTAAGTGTCTTTCTATTACACACGTTAATTGACTCCAAAGACAAATAAGGCAGGCAGAGCTGTGGTGGCCCATCAATGGTATCAAAATCAAAAATCAAAATCAAAATATTTTATTTCACATAAACCTACATGGGCACTTATGAAACGTCAGAAGCTAGGTGCACGGTTCCAATTGGTCGTTTCCTATGGAGAAGAGCCGGCAAGAAACTCCATGGTTACTCTTTTAAAAATAATTGGCTTTTACAATACTTTCAAATTACAGTGTTGGTAGGCATGGGAGGACAATGTAGGCCTTTCAACAAGTAAGTACCAGGTACTTAACAAAAATAGAAGATGTTCAATAAATCTACAGTCCAATAAGCCTACAACGTTCTCACATTCACAAATAGAAAATAATCTATCTAAATGACTAATGATAATAAAATTAGAATTCAAATAAAAATAAAAAATATCGGTCACGACATACAAGTTGTAGTTCATGAGTTCGAACTGAACCAGGCACTTTATGTTATTATTTGATTTCATCACCAGTGCTCTCAAAACGGTAAGGAAAACATCGTATGGAAATCGGTCCTAGAACCAGAAATTCGAAGACATTGACATTCTACCACCGAACTGGGCCCGCGTGATGGATTTCGGCCCACTCCCCCTCTCTCCCCCTCACAGAGAGGAGGCCTGTGTCCCAGCAGTGGGAACATGCTGCTTATGCGGATTATACAAAACTGTCAAATCAACGATTTCTATCACCAGCCACCCTGAAAAAATTGCGTAAGCAGACTTGGGCTCGAGCAGGGTAATTGCGTATAATACTTACAATGGCAATGCCTGTATGGCATTCAACAAAATTCATTGCGTTATTTACTTTGTCCAGCAGACGAATTTTTTTAACGTAATTATGAAGCAATTGGTTAGGAATTTCTTTCAAATCATTCGGATTGTAATGAAAATGATGTTACGTAATTACGGTTCTCATAATCTGAATCCAACCCTTATCAGAACTAAGACAAAAACTTATGAAGAACGGGATAGAGTTTCAAACTAGCTCGAACTGTATTCCGAAAATATCATTTGATTTGACTTCGGGCACTACGCTGGTGTTAGGTTACTCACATGTTAGTGACTTTTCGACGTCTTTTCGGTGAATATAACACGAAGAAGACATAATAATATACGATGAACTTTAGAGGACATTTATTCGGAATTCATTTTCGGAGCTTTTGACGTACAAAAGTGCTGATTCTCAGAACCTTACATTGTATGTAGATATCAATAAATTACTATCGTACTTTTCTTAAGCATTACTGACATGAAAATCAATTTTTTCATGAAAGAAAGAAAGAAAATCATTGAAAGTAGTCTAGCGGAAAAACGGCAAAATATTTTTTCTTCGGTACACGAGAAATTATTTTACTTTTAAGAAAGTCTTTTTCGTACCTACGTATTCAGTGCCAAACTATTTTTCTCTAATTACCCCAACATAGTTGGGAAAAGGCTAGGCAGAAGAAGAAGACTATTTTTCTCTAATTCTTATGAAAATTAATATGAAGGTGACAAGGCGACATTCTGTCAGCGATAACGATGATGAAAAAGTTAAAGACATAAGCTGTTGAGAAGCTTCTTAAGTCAAATCCTGTTGAAAGTCATAGAAATACCTTAATAATTTGTCTAGTTCCTTTGGTAAAGCTAGCACATATCACTGTCACTGATAGCACAACAGATGCATATATTGCATAATATGTTATTGCAATAGCATATAATATTATTGCCGATATCCTATTTACAGAATAAACAATTTCATTTCATAGTTGTAAATAATCACAAATCTTATGGGACTCATAGAGGGTTAAAATGACGTAGGATAACTTTCATCCCGGAAATCAAAAACTTTACAAGCGAATGGTGCCACTGACACTTGAATCCTTACTCATAAACGTATTATAACTTTCAAGTTAAAATTCATATAGTTTTAGGTCCCCATGTCCTATTTAAAAGCGAACGTCACATGCAAAATTAAATGTCACTTTGGTATGTTGTGCGGAAAACCGGAAAACGCCCCCGCGTTTTCCGGTTTTCCGTACAACGCGTGGAAAACGCCAACAGGGGTGTCGGCGTGTTCCACGCGTTTTCGAACAACAGTGACATATATGAGCACGATTATCGCGTATTCGCGGATTATCATTTTTAAATAGGACGCGGCCTATCGTTGAATAGAACACGTAGGTTACAATGTCGCCAGTTGTATAAGTTCCATGTAATAATGGACGAAATTAACTATTGTCAAGAACCCAGGCTAGGCTTCTACTAAGAGTGTCTTGAAGGAAAAATAAAATAGGTTACATTTTGCCAAACCCAGGGATCGAGCCCTTGGGGTTATTCCACGCTTAACACCGCACCGCACATACCACACTAACGACCTCTAGACCAACGAGATAGTAATTCTAGGTCAGAATGATAACTAATAAGAGGAAAAACGCTTAAATTGATTCTGCCGACAGAAGTGAAACATTAAAACAAAATTCAAACAATGCATAGTCAATCAATCTGTCTAGCCTTTTCCCAACTATGTTGGGGTCGGCTTCCATTCTAACCGGATGCAGCTGAATACCAGTATGTTACATGGAGCGACTGCCTATCTGACCTCCACAACCCAGTAACTGGGCAATACGATACCCCATGGTAAGACTTGTTGTAAGAGTTATATAGAGCTTATTATACACAAATTAAACTTTTCACGTGGTCAATTTAACTTCACTTATTGCTACTATTACTGCATGTCGGCGTGGGCATGTCGGTGACGCGAACCCATAAGTTTTTCCCCTACCAAAAACCGCTCAAAGCGCCCAAAGAATTTTTCTCTAAAAAAAACTTCTAAAAAATTATCCATTCCCTTTTTATAGTATTTCTCATTTTCTAAACATTTACGAGTAATGTGTAAGCAGTTATCCTTCGTCGTAAATCATTATTATTCTTTGGCGAATGGGCGGATAAATCTTGAATGTTGTTAGAAACTTGCTTTTGCTTCGCTTGTAAGGTTTCCCTTTTGAGATGGGTATTCATTCATCCCATGAAAAGGGAGAAAAGGTTTTATATGGATTCGAAAGTGGCGAACAATGAAATGAAAGAAATGTTCCATCGTTCACTAGACGAGTTTATAAATGCCGATGCAACGTGTAAGGGAAATATTGTATCAGGTATTTAATCTCGTATAAATATTTGTCTTTTGCTCAGCAGCGGAACAGTGTAGGCTAAAATAAAAAATACATTATGACATGTTTAGGTAGTTTGTTAATAGTAGGCCTTAGTATTGGGTCCCCACCTATGAAATTGGCGTTTTTTTCTCACAAATAGAGACCCTCGTCACTTCTATGATTTAAAATATTCATCAATTGCTTGGTATTATATCGAATAATGACCATCATAGACAATAGAATAGTACAAAAGACCTTATTACTTGTAGTTTTCTAAACATAAAAAAAATACCTTAAAAATGACTCCTCATTTTGTTAGCAGAAATGACCACTATTTTTTTTTTACTTAGCCTTAACTTGTTTTTGTCGCTTAATCTAAGTGGCATACGTTATCTTAGTTTTTAAACATTAGTGCATAAAAGTTTTAAAACATTAGTGTTCATGGTTGTTATATAAATTAAGAAAATGTTAGTATGAAAAATGCAACTTTTTAAAATTCCCCATACAACGCCAATTTCATAGGGACCTAATATTAAGCCCCTTATAATTGTATTCCCACAAACCACAGCCGTGTGACTGGGTCCTTATAATATTAAGGGTGACAACAGTCAAAGAGACAAAGCCATTTATTGGGCAGGAGTTCCAACAATAAAAAAATCTGAAAAATACTACTGTCACTGCAACTGCAAAGTTCGCATTTTTTTCAGCTATTCACATAGTTTGGGGAACATTCTAGCACTCGTGCCATACAGTTTTCCCTTGTGACATGTCGGACAGAATTTATTTTTTATTTGCGTTTATGTGTTACACGTTTTCGAACCCTTTTTAAACTTCGTGTAAAATACTAGTATTCAGCTGCATCCGGTTAGACTGGAAGCCGAACCCAACATAGTTGGGAAAAGGGTAGGCAGATGATGAGTAACCACGAGAATATAATCAGCATATCGTTCCCACTGCTGGGACTTGGGCCTTGCCTCCGTGAGCCACCACGCGACCCAGTTACTTGGTACCAATCAGTATGCCACAGCCAAACTAGCATGTAGTACATGCACTAGTATGTAGCTTTTTTTTATATTAGCCTATACTGTCCCACTGCTGAGCAAAGGCCTCCCCCAAATCCTTCCAAACATTTTTCCAATTGGATCGAGGTGGCCCTGGAAAAGGATGTTTGGAAGGATGTAGCTTTTACATAAATAAATATCATCCCATGAATTTTAGTTACGAAAGTATTCGAGTTAGAAGATTAACGTAGTGCAAAATGTGGTAACGTTACCGTTTGACCTATTTTTAGTACATATTTTACATTAGGTGGTTCTCGAACTAGTGATGTGTCTCAAAAATCGAATTCTAGTTGGGTTAAGTGGAATACGTTAATATAGCTAATTCAGAAACAAAATCCAACCGTTCACCCCTTTCTCATAGCGTAGGTAAAAAGAAATCCGAAAATATCTAACCATCTTGAATCCGTCTATCGAGAAAAGAAAATTGAGGATTGCAGAATAATAGAATAGAATACTCTTTATTATGTACACCATAAAAAAATACAAATACGGATAAGAATAACATAGTTTGCGCCTCTTTACATTTGCCAAAGTTTAAAAATAGAATCCAACCCTTCTCTTATCGTAGGTAAAAATAAATCCGAAAATCTAACCGTCTTCAATATTACCGTCTATCGAAAAAAGAGAATTGAGGACTGTAGAATAACTTAGATTGCGCATCTTTACATTTTACCGAAGTTTAAAATAAAGCTTTTTTCCTCTGCTATAAAACTCCAGTGTGTTTTTGACAGTTTAAAATATACGTTTGACTTATCATTTTTTTGTTTACCAAATATTCTTTTGCATTTGAAAATGACAATGTGGTGTTACAGAATGGCCACGTTTACACAGTGTTGACATTTTACTGTATAACTTTGGGATCACATGACAGTTTCATACAGCATTTTTTGAACCCTCTGTTTATTAATTAATCAGTGTGATGTTGACGTGTGATCCTAACTTTATACCATAACATATTGTACAGTACAGCGCCGTGTGAACTGCCGTATAAACCTAACACGGCTTAGATTTCTTCCTCGATTTCACATTCACACTTCGCGTTGATTTACATTTTCTAATAAAGACAGCTAAAGGAAATACGACGGGTATGTTAAAATAAAAAAAACGACCCACTTCTCCAAGTGAAATTTAAAAAGCGGCACAAATAAATATTCCTTAGCGGACCAAGGCCATTTATAATGGGGTCTCTGTATAAGGAGTTGTCAACCGCAGGACGGCGTAAATTGTTTTCAGCTTTATGTACCTTCGAGGAATTCAAGGGTTATTTTCTTAAAGGATCAATCAATTGCTTCGCCATTACGGTTGATCCAGATTCCAGACGGTCCAAGTTATTGGAAAATTATTATGATTAATTTTAGGGAATATCATCATCATCAGTCTGCTTTTTCCCAACTATGTTGGGGTCAGCTTCCAATCTAACCGGATGCAGCTAAATACCATTATTTTACATGAAGCGACCTTCTATCTGACCTTCACAACCCAGTTACTAGGTAATACGATACCCCCTGGTAGGATTGGATATCAGACTTTCGGGCTTCCGACTACATTAATGTTAGGGAATACTCATACATTTTGAAACGAAAATACAAGTAATAGTCACCCATTGATATGAATAAGCTTTTAAAGCTTAGGATATTATGTGTAAACGAGCAACATAAATACGACGAGCAGCCTGTGGGCTAGATATACGCAAAGATCGTACAACGCTCTCCGCGTTCAGTTCAATAACGCGTTTAGGATGCTGGTGGGGCTGCCCCGTTTCTGTAGTGCGTCGGGGATGTTCGCGGATGCGCATGTAGATTGTTCCTACGCAACCATGCGCAAGAGGTGCGCTTCAATGGTGTGGTCCTAAGCATGATTTCGAGTCGCCTAGACTGTGTTTTCGTGGGTCACTGTTGTGCCATCTCACATGGGTTGCCACAACGGTGATCCTATTTGTTTGTTTTTGTCTTGTTTTGTAAATTGTCAGTTCTTACTAACATAGTTGTAAGTCTTACTAACCATTTTTGAGTCATGATACTCTAATAAAGAAACATTCTATTCTATTCTATTCTATAAATTCTAAATCAATTTCAAAATCGTTCTAATTACATTACGTTTACTTCGTGTGTTCG
Organism: Lithophane socia; assembly: GCA_947522985.1. Taxonomy (NCBI): domain Eukaryota; kingdom Metazoa; phylum Arthropoda; class Insecta; order Lepidoptera; family Noctuidae; genus Lithophane; species Lithophane socia. Next base: position 10,628,506 of record OX383267.1, read on the forward strand.
TGCTACGGCACTGGTCATACCCCGTGTCCTAGTTAAAAGCGATAGTCGCGCGTCACACGAATACGCGATCGCCGCGCGAATCAATAATCATCGCGCTCAGGAAATAGGGTTTGTCCCCTCTCCATACAAACGCTCTCGCCTGTTTTCTCTCTGGGTTATGACCTTAGAGCAATGAATTTTTTACAGTAAAATAAATATCAACTAGTTCTATGCCCCTATGTTTTCCGTTTTGATGGTACATTATCTGTAGAAGCACTAGAACCCTCATAAAATGCTCAAAATTGCCTGCTTAGACCGCTGTCATCAGAGGCCTATTGTACAAATTTGACAATTATTAATGAAAAAAGAAAAACATTCAATTCATAAAATCTTTCAAATTGGTCCAATATGGGAGGAGGAAATAGACGAGAGCCGAACCTCGAATTATGACTTTTTGTATGGAGAAAACACCGACCCTATTTTCTCTTAAGTCATTTTTTATTCGGTTTAACTAAACGCGTTGTTGCACCGACAAAGGGCACTTTTCGGTTTTTTGAACAAAAAGCGACATATGGACGCAGCGATTGTGTACTTTCGCATTTTGAAGAGGACGCGGCCTTACACGCCCGTTGGATTTTCCATAAAAAGCAATGACAATGTGTTTGACGTCGCTGCTTTGACGTCAGAAATAAATAAACTTGCACTCCTATCCAAACAAGCGTCGGCCGCCATTTTTTTGGCAATAGGCCAACTTTCTTGCCACTTCCGGTTGGTCGAGCAACCTGATATCGAGTGGAACCACTTGTGATTATAATGACGATAACTCTAAACTTCTAACAGTGCAGAGTTTAGAGAGCAGTGGTGGCCCAGTGGTAACGGCCGCGACTTACGAGTTGTAGGTTCGAACCCTGACACGCGCTTTACTTTGTGTAAATAATTTTTCATCGCCACTGCTCTCAAAACGGTGAACATCACGAGGAAACTGGCATGTCCTAGAACCAAAAAATTCGAAGACATGTGACATCTACCAACCCGCACTGGGCCCGCGTGGTGGATTAAAAAGCTCACTCCTTCTCGAAGAGAGGAGGCCTGTGTCCCAGCAGTGGGAACATTATAGGCTGATTATGCTAAACTTATAGAAAATAAGTTAAGCTTTGTGAAATTACATTTATAAGGCAAATGTAACCTATATTATAAGGTATATATAAGAGTTCAATTTGCTTTTCTTTTCTTTTAGGGCCGACAATAATAATAGCGTATTTATCCTCCCATTACGTTATCGGGGTCATCTCGTAATATTTCACATATGTAATATTCCAATCATCTTCAACATAGGATAGATTTTCTCCGGATGCCGGATGCCAGACGTCCTTTTTAATAATACATGTATTTCTCATAGTTTTATTATAACGCACTGAATTTATGGAACGATTGTTCAGTCGCTCCATGTAAAATATTGGTATACAGGTGCATTCGGCTTATACTTGTAAATAAACCGTTTTAAACAAAAATCCGTGCTTTAAAAAAACATTTTAAACGAATTTAAAACGGTTTTTTAAACCACGGATTTTGGTTTGAAATGCTTATCTATATTTATAAAAATGAATCCCTATTTCCCTTGGTCACGCCATCACGCGTGAACGGCTAGACCGATTTCGCTAATTCTTTTTTTTCCATTGTGTTTGTTATTGTCAGCACAAGGTTCTTATGAAAGAAAAAATTAAGAAAATTGCGCGGAAAATTTAAGAATAATTAACCACCATATAAAATTATTTCTAATCTAACCTTAGCGCTTTGACAATATAAACTTTGACAGGACAACGTCTTTCGGGTCAGCTAGTTAATTATATAATCCGGCTAGACTGGAAGCCGACCCCAAATTAATTGGGAAAGATTTAGATTGTTCTTAATTTTTCATGGTAGGTAATTAAATTATATTAATGTATCATATATAAATTAAAAAACACTAAATACACTTAAACCTGACATCACACGTCTGAAATTAATATTTCTTTTAATTTTTCTAATCATGATCCTGTTTATGCAATTCTGTCTTTATGAGTCATGTATTATTGAAAGCTCTTCAACGCAAAGAGCTTCGTGGAAGTGCACAATAACTCGGATTATCTCCGTGTCAGTTAACAATTTAATATAAGCTTGTTTATTTTTTTAACTTCAGCGTAATAAATTATATTTGATTTTTCTGTTCATTTACTTTATTGTGTTAAGAGCCTTATCCTCATAAATATTAACAGATTATTGGAAATCGTAGAAGTAATCCTAACAATTATTATCATTTTTATAGAGCAGAAGCAGGTTTACAATCATTGCAATAATTGAGTGAGAGAGCTCAAGTCATCATCATCTACCTAGCCTTTTCCCAACTATGTTGGGGTCAGCTTCCAGTCTAACCGGATGCAGCTGAATACCAGTGTTTTACATGGAGCGACTGCCTATCTGACCTCCACAACCCAGTAACTGGGTAATACGATACCCCTTGGCAAGACTGGTTGTCAGACTTTCGGGCTTCTGGCGACCCGTAACGACTGTCAAAGATCCACAAATGACAGCCGGGACCAACTGCTTAGCGTGCTTTCCGAGGCACGGAGGAGTCTCGTTATGTAAAGATGGTCATTCATCCACGGACCAACCCTGGCAAGCGTAGCTTAACCTGATGGATCGACCCGTGCGGCTGTTATTACTTAGCCACTCAAGCCAAGAGAGCTGTAGTCTGCAACTATTAGGGTCGAGGAAAATCTGGCTCTATTTTCTAAAGGCTTATAATCAAATCAAACTACGAAAACACTTTACCGAAGTTGCTCAAATAAGACCTTTCTGCCCAAAAATTCTCTTTTCATCGCGTCAACGAGATTAATTTAGAGGTTCCACAAGGATTTGTGTTAATTCTATTTACAATTATGTCTTTCAGTCGTTGTTAGTACCAAAATAATACGTTACTAGATTGGCTCAAATACCGCTGTCTACGTTAGGCTGTGGAATGTATACTAATATGGGTTCAGAAGTCACAGGCCAAGACGTCACGTAAGAACTTCAGAAGACCAGTGCCCTGTTTATCAAAACTTACAAGCCTTGTATTACCAAATGTCATTATTTACTTCACAAATACTTACATTTTGACACTTTCATTCGTGATTTTGTTTAGCAAAAAAATATTTGTAAGTTACATCTTGTAGAAAATCATAACAAATCCTGAGAGTGTCCGGCGACTCTCTGTTCCGTCTTACAAGTTTACAAGTACCGCAATAAATATTTAAATTCGATTTTCTTTTTTAGAATGTGGTCAAAAGAGAGTGACGACCTGATGCCTGTGTCCCAGCAGTGGGAACATTAAGGCTGATTATGAATATGGAGATGAGCTATGAATTTAACGAAAATTAACATTCTAGGTAACTTGTGAACATGTAGACTTGTAACTTTTGATAAACGGGGCCCAAATATATTGCAAGAAAATAGATTTAAAAAAGTTAAGGTTCGGTTAGTCTGAGAATTCGTGATTTTAAAATCACATCATTCTCAGTCTACCCTTACTCTTATGTAGTTGGTTCACTGAAGTTAGACTCGCGACAATCTAAAAAGTCGGTGAAAATGAAAAGGTTAAGCTACAGTTGCCGGAGTTGGTCTGTGGATGGGTGACCATCTTTACATATCGAGACTCCTCCTTGCCTCGGAAAGCACTCTCTGCAAATTTTCATGCAAAAATCGCCCAATTTTTAATCGACTGACAGTAATTATTGGCCGAATTGAAAGCAAAATTCGTGGATCTGTGTCGAAACATTTCGAAAACAAAAACAAGAGAGCTTTTCAAAAAACCCAGTTTACGTTTACGAATCCCTCCCCCGAGTTTTTCAACGAATCGGTTCATGGACTTTAATTAAAAACCCTTTATATCTTTAAACTAAATCGTGTGTATTTAATAGCCAGCTGTGTTCATCAATATCGAAAATAAAATCCTGAAGCAATACAAGTTTATTTTTTTATCGGAATTTATTATAGCATTTTTAAAACCAATTAAACACGCTGTTGTGTGGATACGGATACGGCAAAGAGAGCGGAAATCTGAAAATACGAAGCTATTTTTATTCGAACACGAAGGCTGCGTTTGCACCAGAGATGTGCGAGGATGCGTAGTGAGGTATGTGTTTGTAAAGAACCAATAGCATCGCTTCAATTACCTTGCCTCGGTCAGCACAGCTCTGGTGGAAACGGCTCAGCGGAGCTAGATTTTTGCGCATACAAAACAAGCGAGGGATGTGTGCGAGGGATGTCTACGAGGGATGTGTGCGAGGGATGTGTTGCGAGGAATGTGTGTTGAGAAGGATGTGTTGCGAGGTTTGCGCATACTGTACCAGCCAGTCCATCCATCCTCGCACCACACATTAATGCGCATTTTCACAGCTCCGCTACACATCCTCGTCGGCACATTTTCATCGCACAGTTTTCGTGGAAACGCAGCGTCATAAGTGTCGTAAGTGTCATTTTTTGCTTTTTTTGTCTTTTTGTTCGTGACAGCTAGCACGCACACGCAATTAATTATTTTCTTTTAAACCGAATTTAGAACAGTGACTGCCTCGTTGGTCTAGTGGTCGCAGGTGAGGTCTTGGGTTCGATCCTCAAGTCGGTCAAGGTGTTATTTCTGTGTATGAGCACTAACCCGACCAAAATTTACAGGCACAGCATATTTCAGGTTTGGTCCCATATAAAAAGTGATCATTTTCATGAGTATAACATTTTCTTAAAGTACTTACGTCGAAAACCAGAGACGTAAGTATATTCTCGAAAACTATTTTACTTTGAGCAACATATAGCTAGCTAGCTATATTTTATTTCAAAAACATACATAATTATGAACTTATGGTAAACATAAAAATAAACATGAGGTAAAGCTTCGAAAATGTCCTCATTAGATGATAGGGACTTGACAACATCAATCTGCCTAACCTTGTCCCAACTATGGTGGGGTCGGCTTTCAGTCTAACCGGATGCAGCAGAATACCAGTATTTTACATGGAGCGAATGCCTATCTGAGCCCCACAACCCAGTAACTAGGTAATACGATACCCCTTGGTAAGACTGGTTGTGAGACTTTCGAGCTTCTGACCACCCGTAGCGACTGCCAGAGATCCACGAATGACAGCCGAAACCAACGGCTTAGCTAGCTTTCCGAGGCACGGAGAAGTCTCGATATGTAAAGATGGTCACCCATCCACTGACCAACCCCGGCAAGCGTGAACGACTTGACGTAAACTCCTTTATAAACACATCCTTATTTCAAACCAAAAACACTTAAACTTATAAATTACAGTTTCCTAGTTAAATTAGTTTACCAAAGTAATAAGTGAATTACCTGTGGAAGGCTGCATAGAAGAGCGATGATCCACGCAAGGGACAGCATTATCTTGCTTCTCTTTCTTGCTATGGGTAGCCTTAGTGGGTAGAGGATAGCGAAGAATCTGAAAGAAAAAAAAATGTTATGTTATTAAAAATGTTATTCCAGGTTCGTAGATATTTTTGAGAACAGTGGTGAAGTAATTATTCACACAAAATAAACCTGTAGGTTAGGTACTTGTAAAGGCTCTTACGTACTGGCGCGATTCGTCGCGCGACGCGACGCCGCCGCATTGTTCGCCGTGAAGTTTCCTCCGAAATTGTTTTGTTAAAATTCGCGTCGCGCGACGAATCGCGCCAGTATGTAAGAGCGTTAAATCGGGGGCCGTTACCACTGGGCCACCACTGCTATAAACCTCTACTCGCCACTAATTTTATTGGGTATCAAAAAAAAAACTCTGTTTTCGAACGGCTCTTCTACTGTGCCAATTAAGATGACAAAATTATTTCCAGTATTTTAAGAGCCTATAGGATTCTGTGAACCTGCTGATCTTGATTTCTTAGAATGATCCTCCGTTATGTCGAAAATACTGCAGCATTAATGTTGAAATAAATATAATGTTAAAGTTGAGGATTGGTGCTAGATACTATGTTTGACGAAAATACGATTACATTAAAAAATCACTGCCTGTCTAGCCTTTTCCCAACTATGTTGGGGTCGGCTTCCAGTCTAACCGGATGCAGCTGAATACCAGTAATTTACATGGAGCGACTGCCTATCTGACCTCCACAACCCAGTAACTGGGTAATACGATACCCCTTGGTTAGACTGGTTGTCAGACTTTCGTGCTTCTGACGACTCGTAACGACTGTCAAAGTGTCAAATCCACAAATGACAGCCGGGACCAACGGTTTAACGTGCTTTCCGAGGCACGGAGGAGTCTCGATATGTGAAAATGGTCACATTAAAAAATCACTATAGAAAAAAAATCCAAAGTAACCTCTAAACCGAACTATTATAAACCGCTGGTATTAAAAAAATACTTCAAATTAGATCATGAAACTTTGCATAATAACTGAACTAACTTTACCCTTATGTTTTATTTTTATTACCATTATTTTCACCGTAAAAAGCAATTATCTAAACTATTCGAGTCTTGGAGCCGCCAGCACCCCACTCCATCTCATTCTCACTCATTCTGCGAGTAGTATGGTGCGAGCGAGATAAAAAATGAATTTGCGCTGAGGTAGTATAAGCTCTTAGTGCTCATCTTTGAGGCGTCGCAGCGGCGCGGTGGCGCCGTATTGTCGCCGAGCACTTAACTGTTTCAGGAACAATTAACTGTTCTATCTTCGGAACTGACAGCTGTCAAATCACTTTTTGAATACTTGCAAATTGCTACAAGTTTCTGACATTAGTCATTAAAACCATCTCTGGGCTTTCATCACTATATTAAATTCCAAATTAGAATATTTCTTGTCACTTGTGAATGACTGTTTCAATCAAAGTTGTAACACGAACAATTCGCAACGCTTTCATTGAATTCATAATAATATAAGCTACCTACACAATATTATATTGGCCCATTTGAGCGTTCATTCTACAAGTTGGCAACGTCGCAAATAACTGTCAAATATTTACCTGTTTTGATTAATTTGGCAATATTATTCTATGGAAATATAAAATATCGTTTACTAGTGTTCTAGAATAATAATAATGATTTAAATTATGGCACTGAATTTGATGTTGTAACCGTTTTCAAATTCAAATTCAAAATTTTTATTTCAGACCAAGCATGGGATCCATATAGTGTTAGTATGAACTTAGGCTATGTTAGTAAATTCCAATATCAATACCTACAATACTAAACATTAATTGGCTACATGAACATATGTAACCGTTTTAGGTGTTAAAAAGTTATTTGGAAAGTTTCCAAATACATTTTTACATTTAAAACGAAATGTTCCGTGTTACGATAAATTATTGCATTTCTTCACCAATATTTAAATCATTCGATTTGCCCTCACCGTACTACATCCATACATATCATCATGGAATTTTCTATTCCGACTTCTAATATACATATTTAAGAATAACAATTGAATAATGTGAATCTTAAATCAATTTTGAATGATTTTATTTGACTGCATAATAATGAATATTCTGGACATAATTTAATCTATTTTGACTATAATATACCTATCTACCTATCTTGACATCAATTATTATTTATTTGTTTTGTACTTTTGTAATGAAGTTTAGAATGACTATATTATTATGTAAAGTGCAATTAAATGTAATATTCTATACCTACAAAATTTGTACGCCGTTATTGGCAAAACATGGACGCACACACATCTATGAATTCGATACCTTGCATGTCTGATTAGTCAGTTTATGTAACCGCATGTTTGACAAATAAATTATCTTTATCTTCATGTTTTTTTTCCCCGAAGGGTAGAGGTGTACATAACCATTACCACCTACATTTCGCCAGTTAGGTATGTGTTTCACCGTACTAAGTCGCGCGACAAAGTGTCCATACTGAAAAGAGTGAGCTCACACAATAATAATGGCGTTTCCATGATAATCAAGTTAAGTCTCAGCGTCATTGTATGTGTCAGAGGCGACACAGAAACGCGACCATCTTCTGACGCGGAAGTGCGAATCAACGATTTAAATCTTTGATTTTTCTACCTACACGCCTGCATAAATTCATCCTTTTAATTTTGCTTTTAGAAATGTTTTTTAAACGAGTTAGACCAGCACACCCCTCTAGGGCTGCGGGAAAGGGATACCGGGGCCCTTGGCAACAGGCAACTGAAGGAACACGGGTGGGTTTTGTCAGTAAAAGTCTTACACGCCCTGCAGGCGTAGCATGAGCACCGTTTTGTCGACGGAAGAGTAGACAAAAATGACTTTTCCTGTAGACAGTAGACAGTACGAGAGGGCAGCAAAATAGAAAGAGTCAACTGCACTTTTTACGAAATTCACTCTTTTGCATAATTCGACTCAGAATTCTTTGTTTTATCATAGGATTTATCGGTTGTCAGTGTGATTTTGACAGTAAGGATAGAAAACTTTCTTCCGAAATAGTCTACATCTATAATAAGAATATAAGAATTTTCTTACAGGATTATAAAACCATCTATAAAATAGAACTCGGCATTAAATACCTGTGTCCTCACCCTAACCACGTCCATTAACCTTAACGTCCGTCGTTTAGGTGAATCAGGCTTTAAAAGCCTACAAAGAGATGATAAATAGAATCATTAATAAGTCCTACCTATAAAATAGTCAACCTATTCAATACCTATTTATAATTAATATCGTAGACTATTCTGCGCACAATTTTGCTAGAAGCGGATAATAACTGTCATTAAAAGGCAGCCCCAAGATCCTATAAACTTCAATTATTTTAAGAATGACTTGGTATTTTCTTGTCCTAACCTTAATGATAGCCCTCTTACCCATTGTTAAATCTTCTGTAAGTAATAGCTGTCTTACACTCGCAGTCACAGAGGTTCATCTCAGTTAATGCCTTATCTATATCTATCTATACAATGTATAGATAGATATAGATAAACGAGGCGTTTCTGTACAATGAAAAAAAAAAAAAAGTTGCTGGGGTGTCCAAGAATAACCTACATATTCCATTTCTACCATTTTTGGATTTTTTGTCTGTTTATCTGTCTGTCTGTTTGTATGTTCTTTAGTTTGATTGTTCCACTATCACGTAAAAAGTAAGAAATCAATATGGTTAACTTTTACACTAAAATATTGTGTGTAATTCGATGTTTCATTTAGTTTTTGTTTCATCGCAATCGCTTCAAAATATCAAAAGATATATGAATTTAAAGTGTTCAAGAAGGAATTTTCATTACGTAATGTACATACACGTAACGACATCTATTGACGCGAAATGATACTTACTACTTAATTACTAGGTTTGTGAGATCGTGTGTTGTTATAATTATATGATCGTCATTTTCTTTGCGCGGAAACTTAACGCGATACATTGTGTATAGAATATAACTCTAAAGTTAGGTTAATTAAAATTTTCCAGATGCGTTGTTTATTTATTAGTTTAGTATTAGTGCGATAGGTGGCGCTACCTATCTTTCAAATCATGATAATCATGAAAGAATAGTGACAAATGTTAATTTCTTAAAAAATGTAGGTATTTATTCTTTAATTTTACTTAGCTTACAGAGTGTTCGAACTTTTTCCCATATATTTTGACAGTATCACTTCGTGCTCGATAGATGGCGTTGTTCATTTAATGTCATTTTCTAAATCGCGGTGTTAAGAGTCTCCGTCGAAGAATGACCTTCGCCCAGATATTCCAAGTAATTTTTAGAGTAGGTATCTTTGTTTTTGACTTCTTTGGGACGATAATAAATAAATAATAAATTGTTGGTTGGGTTGGGTAATGGGTTATTGGGTTCTCATTCGTTGAAAGTATTGTTCTGATTGGTTTTGATTTGGTATTTTGGTTGGTTTCGTTCATTTGGTTCAAATTAAGAAGTCAAGAAACGAGTCGTTACAGATCGATTCAAACTTAATGGCGGCTCGGAAGTTAGCTTTTAGCTGCGCAGTACCCCACCCCTCACCCCCGCTGTCACATGAAATTGTTACTGCGCAGCGACTCGCCTCATGTTCCGAGCCGCCATTAAGTTTGAATCGAACTGTACTTTACTTCGTAATTTGTTCGTATGAAACGTGACCGCCGATCATTCGATTCGATCGTTGTTGGCGTGTGTTATAGTTGATTTGATTCGTTCGACTATCGGACAGCAATCAATACACAAATATTGGCACATGTTTCTGGGGAAAGTCAACAATATACATAGATAAATACGGTTACCGAAGAAGAAGATGCCACACACTATCCAGTAGAATTCTTAGAATCCCTTAACACACCCGGTCTTTCAGCACACAAAATTTGTTTCAAAGTCGGAGTGCCAATAATCCTTCTCAGAAATTTAAGTCCTCCCAAACTTTGCAACGGCACTCGGCTCATAGTCACCAATCACCAACAAAACGTCATCGAAGCCGAAATCTTAACAGGTTGCGGCGCCGGTGATGTTGTTTTTATTCCAAGAATTCCTCTCATTCCCAATTATTTCCCGTTTAGTTTTAAGCGTGTGCAATTCCCCGTCAGCCTATTTTATGCCATGACTATTAACAAAGCTCAGGGCCAGACATTATCCGTTGCGGGGGTTGATCTTAGTATTGGTTGCTTTTCCCACGGCCAACTTTATGTAGCTCTTTCGCGTGTGAGCAACCCTAGCAACTTTTTTTATGTACGCTCCAGGTGGTTCCACCGCTAATATTGTTTATAGAGAAGCATTTTCCTAAATAAAAACACAAGTTTTTTGGCAGTTTCTTACTAGGAAAAATCACCAGGCCTGGTCGAAAGATTCCCCTTTTTTGAATGAAGGTACAACTTTTCTAAGCGATATATTATTGCTTTCCGACATTCATGCGGACACAGCTAGTTAACTAATAATTGCTAAAGACTCAACAGTTTCTTATATCCGCAAAGTTAAATAACGACACCCAATATCGTAAATTAATGTTTAATCAACGATTTCAAACGATTTAATCAACAATTGAGAGTCTGTGAGTGCGGATGTAAATTAATCCCGTTCCCGTGGCAACTGAGCACAAAAGAGTTTCTTCAAATAAGTTGTTTAGCTTCTGTATATTGTACTATGGTCAACATCAAACGCTAAGTACCTACGTACTTACTAAAGCCATAAGTTTCATCAGAATCGAACCAAAACACAATAGAATTTTGCAGAGAAAACACTTTTGTGCCTTTTTAATAGAAAAATTAAACAATTGAACCTGACATTTCGCATAAAATATAGAGGCTATTCTGGCTATAATACAGATTCTTTAAATCTTATGAAACGTTCCTTTGACATACAAAAATAACCTATTGAATGCAACACAACAGATGTTTTATTTATTTATTTTAATATTTCGAGCCACATCGACCACACAAATGTTACTGAAGCGGACTTCTTTTCATTTCATTCTTACATTTTTTTCAAATCTTTTATTTATAACTTTTATTTATACCCCTCCTGATCGTCTATACTCCATTTGAAATAAGATTAGACATTTAAACAAACCTTTTTACAGTCCGCTCAACCGATTTTGACTTCTATGCCCTAGGCATAAGGATGGCAATATAAGCAAAAATGGTTACACAATACCAACTGTCTACTGCAGCTGCCATTTGTGATGCCACCAACGCAATAGAAATCAAAATCGGTTGAACGGACTGTAAAAAAGGCTTATTTAAATGTCTACTCTTATTTCAAATAGAGTATAGTTGGTCTAGTGGTCGCAAGCGATCATGAGGTCAAAATCAAAGTCAAAGTCAAATAATTTATTTCAAGTAGGCACATTTAAGGCACTTTTGAACGTCAAATACATAGAAATAGAAATAGAACTGATTCTAGTTGCCCCTTTCAAAAAGTAGTTTTCGTATGGAGAAGAATGAGCAAGGAACTCCACCGTTACTCTTTTAAAAAATGTTTTACAATATTTGGTGTACATCAATTATATGATTACATGTGAAGACGATGCACCTAGAATACAATTACTGTACCACAATAGGTAAAAAAGAATTAAAAATGGAGCAATGACAAATAATAAATTAAGTATGTGATAGATACATATGGTGCTCACATATTTACAACTGCCCCGTTGGTCTCGTGTTCGCAAGCGCGACTGCAGAGCGTGGGGTCCTGTGTTCGATTCCCGGGTCGGGCAAAGTGTTATTGGATTTTTCCATTAGGAATTTCGTAGTAACAGCCCGGAGTTTGGAAGTTGGCGGTGTGATACCCCCGTGCCTCGGAAAGCACGTTAAGCCGTTGGTCCTACGCCTGATCTCTCTCCAGTCGTGTCGGATTACCGTCCCATCGGACTATGAGAGTGAGGGAAGAGAGAGTGCACTTGTGTCTGCGCAAACACTTGTGCACTATAATATCTCCCGCGCTGAAGGCTAGTCTCCGTTGAGATTGGCCGCCGTGGCCGAAAATACGGTCTGGAGGACTATATATATATATATATATATACATATTTACAAACATTATAAAAGTATACGATATCATATCCCTAAAAACTTACAAGTAATACTAATAACACCTGGGTTCGGTTCCCAGGTCGGGCAAAGTTTCATTGTGTTTTTACATTTAGAATGTCTCAGTAGCAGCCCGCGGAGTCTGAATTTGGACTGGTTGATGGCAATAGGCTCGTTCCCTATTACATGGGACTCAAACATAACTAGCGAAATGTGGGTATAGGTAAACCTCTGTCCATCCCTTCGGGGAATACAGGTGTGATGTTATATATATTTTAATAGCCTATAACGAAGATTATTGCCTACAGTTTTATTTTATCAGGCACAGATTTTAGTTATTAAAAAACTTTGGCACGACATCTGGAAACACTACCATGTTTCGACCCTCTCATAAGACTCCAAGCGACCGAAAATGGACGAAAAGAATTTATTAAACCGGTATTTTTTGTGTTCAGCAATATCTCTTACAGATACGACCCGAACCACCCCGTTACATGCGACAAAAAAGGCACATATAACATCGAACTTACTTTAATGCTTTTTGTTACTGTACAGTCACGAGCAAAAATATGTATACACTTAGCAAAATTCAGTAACCATTTTTACGTGGAATAACGATTGCAACTTTGAAGATGATACCCTATAACTACAACTAACATTATGTTTGTTATAACATAAAATTACAATCAATACAGAAGGAGAAAATCACTTTTAAAGTTGCTAAGTGTATACAGATTGGAGCACGTGACTGTACCTATAATTCATTTATACGGTTCTACAGAGTTTGGGTTCGGGGTGCAGAGTGTACAAACCTACCTATAAAGTTCGATCTTATAAGATAAATATAATTATACATAATATATTTATTTATACATAGTATGACAGATAGGAAATATCAGTACAAACAGGGTGCAGAGTGTGTGGTATAAGATCGCTACACATAGTTTCAGTAGATTTAACCGATTTAAAAAAAACCGGACAAGTGCAAGTCGAAATCGCGCACGAAGGTTTCCGTACCATTATCTATAAAATAAAATGTAAGTAAAAATATTTTTAAAAACAAGCTTTTAATGAACTAAAAACGATTTTCCCATGGCCACCTTCCGGCTCCATCATCATACCTTGAACACCACCCAGTGTCAAAGCCAAGTGCTTTGACACTGGGTGGTACGTAATACGTAACCAATGAGTCCAAACACGATGGGCGACTAGCTTCAACTTTTTGACTAACTGACCCCTGCCTGTAAATGGTTTAATTGAAATAAATGCTTTGAGTTTGAGTTTGAGTTTGATGGTGCTATCTTGTTTGATTGAGGAGTTCCTATGTCCAACTTCCGGCTCCATCAGACCAGCTCCTTGGTATCATTTTTTCAAAATGTTTCGGTAGTTGTATAAGTATGCCAAGTTTCAGCTCAATCGGATGCCAGGAAGTGCTTGAAAAATTGATGACAAAAGGAGTAACCGGAAACACATACAAGCTAATATAAAGCTTGTAAAAAAATCACGTGAGATACAGCCTGGTGACAGACGGACAGACAGACAGACGGACGGACAGCGGAGTCTTAGTAACCCTACAACGGTAGGGTTACTAAGACTCCGCTGTCCGTCCGTCTGTCTGTCTGTCCGTATGTTTTTTAGTTATGTACCCAAGGGGTACGGAACCGGTAGGGTTACGACCCTACCGGTTCCGTACCCCTTGGGTACATAACTGGCAAAATATGGATGTACTATTGATATACCTCTGCCTAACCCTTCGAGATTACTGGCGTGATGTTATCTATGCGAATATGGCAAAATTTATAGACAAACATGACCTAAACTGAAAAAGGCCTCGAAAACCCGTTAACAAAAATAGCCTCACAGATAGCCTTTTTTTTCAATTGGTTCAATTCACGCCGAGTGATTGATTTTCACGTTGACAAAACGCTTAAAAGTTTCTATTCGACACCGTGCTTGCTAGCGAGGGAGGGAGGAGTCGCGCTCGCGGCCGGTCAGGTCACATCCCGCACCCCCCGCCCATGTTGAGACGCAAGTTCGTTGCCCTAGCGCATAGGGCAACGAACTTGCGTCTCTTGTGGTAAAATGAAGATTTATATTTTTTTTTTAAAAAGTTGTAATTTTCCATCGATTTTACGTTCTATAAATGAAACCAAACCACTGGTTGCAAGGATAACGGTGTTTACCCTAACACCCTGTATAACAGCTTTCACAGTAACATTATGTTATTTTACCAACAAATATTTTAAGCTTTGAGTACTAGAAAACAGCACGTATCTAATAGAGTAAATAATATTTCCATTTCCTCATGAATGCAACTCTATAAAAACTGATTACCTACCTACATTGTTTTTTGTTCAGAGAAACTATCAAAATGGTTCATCAATAATACCGTACACGTGCCCCTAGAAGAGAAGGCCTTTATTTTCAAACCAATTGGTGTTGACCCATGCCGTGCCGTGTGGTCCGAGTGTTCATATTCCGTTTGAAGAAATCTCGAAACGGTAGGTTGACACGTCCCGTGACCCAAGGGCTGGCTTAAACCTTGGCCAGAGGTTATAAGGTCTATATAAAGATAAGTACTAACAATACGAACATAATTGTAAGCTAATATATACTAACAAGATATGGATTAAAATTATCTGAAATAAATTATTCTATTTTATATGGAGTGCTTACAACGTGGCAGTACCGATGCCGCCATTATTGTGGGGGTACCAGTCGACAACGATGCTGAGGAATTTTTCGACACCATATTTTATTTTGTTAGGTTTAATTAAGTTAAAATATTTTATTGTTTGATTTTTATTATTTAACTAGCGACCCGCTCCATACTTCGCACGGTTTTTACGACGTGACAAGACATCGATTTTTTTTTAGTTATATGTAACTTTCAATCAACTCAGCTTATTGCAGTCCACTGCTGGACATAGGCCTCTCCCAGGCTGCACCACAACACCCTGCCCTCCGCCTAACTAACTCTGTAACTTTTATGAACGTATTATACACATAAACCTTTCGGATGCCGATGGTGAAAACCTCATCAAAATTTATTGCGTGGTTAAGAAGAACAACGCGGACATATAGGCAAACACGAAAAGCGACATTATAATATTTAGAGATATTACTGTTTTATTATTGAGATAAATAGTTAAGTTTATGTAGTTTACGTATTAGAGTGTTCAATAATATTTTTAGGGAAGCAAAATGTAAATTATTTGAGGTTCAGTACATGCCTTTGTAATATAATAATAATAAAAAATATGTGTTTTTATTTTTATAAGATTTTTAATAATGCTGCAGAAAATCAGAAAGTTCCCGGCTTCTACTGACAATTTCCTCAAGGCAATTATTCTCTGCTACTAGGATTTTCTTAATAAACTACACTTATTCCTTACCTTAGAATTAAACACAAAAACTTACGCTCCAAAGACTTGCTGTTGTTTGATGAAATTATTTTCATAAGAAAATAAATTATTTTCACAAGAAGACAGAATCTAGTAGCTGTACACGTGTCTGAACAGTTAAATCAAAATCGAAGCAGTACTCCAGTCTCAGTCAGAGCAGTGGTGGCCCAGTGGTAAGGGCCGTGACTTACGAGTTGTAGGTCGTAGGTTCGAACCCTGACAGGCGCTTTACTTTGTGTAAATAATTTCATCAACACTGCTCTCAAAACGGCGAAGGAAAACATCGTGAGGAAACCGGCATGTCCTAGAACCAAAAATTCGAAGACATGTGACATCTACCAACCAACGTCCAACCTCCCATCTCATAGAGAGGAGGCCTGTGTCCCAGCAGTGGGAACATTATAGGCTGATTATGTATGTATGTATATGTCGCAGGTTTTTCATAAAACTAGGTTTTTGATCAAAAACCTAGTTTTTTTATGAAAAACCGGAAGATGCCACATTTTAAACTCAATTTCATCATAAACCTGTAACAATCCAGATTTTTGATCAAAAACCTAAACTAGTTTGGGTTTATGATCAATCTGATATACATTTCCGTTGACAGGGACTTAGGGACTTCCCCCGCTTTTGTTTCGCCTGCGCTTGTGCTACTGTTACTGAGCTCAGCCTCAGTAACAGTAGCACAATCACAATCGATATTGGTGCTACAAATTTAGTTGATGTGCCGAAAATAGATAGAGGGCCACTGGATGCAAGTAACATTATCGGAAAGGTAATTGATAAGAAGAACGATTTATTCAAAATTGGTACTTCAGCTGGGGTTCTAAAAGGGGTCTACCCTTTATAGCAGAACTTTTTATGTCATAATATTATTTTGCATAACAGCGCATAGCATAAACTTCATTTCGCAAAAACCTAATTTTATGAAAAACCTGCGACATATATACTCCAGTCTTGCTAATTGGTTTAGGTGCAAGCTCCGTACGACCAGAGAGTAACAAATCTAAGTAAACACATTTTGTGCAATTGTTTTGTATTGAAAAAACAAGATGGCGTTTAAGTTCCCCCTTTGGTCACACAAAAAAACTTTTTAGCGATAGCGATACAAGGTTCTTTTGGCTCGTTTAAAGTATTATTTATCATCATATAACATAACATCACGCCTGTATTCCCCGAAAGGTTAGGCAGAGTTGTTCTTATGAAACACCCACATTTCGCCAGTTATTGTTAGTGTTTTCGCCCCGCCGGAGGCGAGCCTATTGCTATCAACCGCCAAAAATCCAGACTTCGGGCTGCTACTGACAAATTCCAGATGGAAATACCAAATAACACTTTGCCCAAACCAGGAATTTAAACAGGACGTCTTGATCAGTAGTGGCGCTTGCGACCCTAGACCAACAAGGCAGTCTCAACGAGGAGACTATATTACATGTAAAAGTATTAAAGCATTTCTTACCTGTCGAGTGATATGCAGACCAGAACATTTGATGACAAGTATAGACCGAAAGCCCTTAGAACTAGGAAGAATTTGCAAGCCAAGTTGCCTGCCAGCCACGCGTTTGTTGTTCGCCAACCAATCTGTAAATAAAGAAAAGAACAAATGAGAGGGATGATTCAGAGACAGGTTACCGACGCCTATAATATCGTAAGTATTCATTTATTTAACTATTTATGTACACACATAATAAACAGACAAGAAGAAAAGAACAGAAAAAAACGTACAAAGGTGATGCTTATTTCTAAAGAAATATCTTCCAGCACACCTGCGATAGGAAAGTAGATAAGAGATGTAGACACCGTGTGTAAAATTCAAGAGAAAGTAAAATACATAAAATCAACACAATTCACTTAATAAACTAGAACAAATAATATGATCATACACTTACATACAAATATAAATACTACATACATAATATAAACTACCTACTTCATAAATATATATCGAAATAAATACATACACAACTATGACGAAGTGGAAAGATAGTGTTCTTTCACTCTTCTTTTAAACACTGCAACAGTTTGGCAGTAAAAAAGTAAGTAAAATAATTTCGATATTGTTATTTAAATGTCTTTGACATATCTCGGGACCCTGGGGTCCCGGACCTTTGGAAGGCGTACGAGGGGCCGAAGCCAACTCGCAAAGGCCCCTTAGACATTTTTAAGTGTTGAGAGACCTACCGACGATTCTCCCTGTATGCACTATGCAAGTGCAGCCAACGACAACCCCCGATTGGCGTAGGACTATTGCATGATATGGAAACAAAGATATTTGATTATGGGTTTGGGTAGCTAGAACAAATGAGAGGGATGATTTAGAGACAGGTTACCGACGCCTATGATATCGTAAGTAAAATAATTTCGATATTATTATAATACGAGTTTTTATCGTTACAATATTTTTATTCGTGATGAAAGTACCGCCACATATAAGGCCCTTTCTACATACACGTTTTTCTTGCCGTGAAAAACTATCGTTTCTTCGCCGTGTGTCGGCACGGTCGTCAATATTGTATGGAGCCATATCCGTGTATGGAGCGCTATGGAAGCTTGTTGACAGACACGTTTTTTCTATGGCACGGTTTATACGCCGTGTGAAGGCACGGTCGCCAGTGTTGAATGGATCACTATGGAAGCTTGTTGACAGACACGTTTTTTCTATGGCGCGGTTTATACGCCGCCGCCGCCGTACCGTCAAGAAACCGTGTCGTGTACCGGACCTTAAGATAGCTTAAAGTAGAAAAAAATCCATCGTATTAACTTCTCAAATAATCAAAATAATTATGTGCTATTGAATACACTCATAGTTTGATAAGAATATTTTCTTGAAAAAGCCTTTAACATTTACAGCTCTGTCATAGGTAATGACTTTAAACATAAATATATTTCGAGATCAAAACATAAGGAATTACATAGCTAGATTATTCTGTTATTTACATTAGTTAACCAGAGACCTTTAATATTCTATACCTAATTCTGTTTTAACGTGAACGCCAGAGAGCATAGGCCATATTAAATAAAATAGAACAA
The DNA here is from genome assembly GCA_947522985.1 of Lithophane socia. Lineage (NCBI taxonomy): Eukaryota > Metazoa > Arthropoda > Insecta > Lepidoptera > Noctuidae > Lithophane > Lithophane socia. Next base: position 10,647,365 of record OX383267.1, read on the forward strand.
AAAACTAAGTATTTTAAAGAGAGGTTTAACCAATGTACATGTACAAAGACAGAAAAAATCGCACCCTTGCACACCCGTATATGTGAAATAAAAATGTAAAGTCTGAAAAAAAAATATAAAGTGCTGAAAGCCTTTTTGTTAGTCGTAATAAATCCAAAAAAAAATGAAATTTATAAATAAAATACGTCTTCATCTTGTCCGTATTATCCTATTAGACATTAGCATACTAATAAGTACACGTACACAAACATGAATATGCGTGGAAATTAGAGTTACGAGTAACTTCGCAATGTTTTCGTTTTTGTTTGTTTTATTTATTTGTTTTATGATTTATGTACACACAGTAAAATACATAGATATACAACACAATTATAATATGCTTATTTCTTTTTTTTGCTTGTTTTTTGTTTTTGTTTTGTTTCTATACTTAAAGATTTTTTTATTATTGTATGATTCTGTTCCAGAAAATACTTCAAAATATCAACTCATATTATTTTTATTTTGTAAGTATCTAAAAGTAGGTAGTAAAATTTTCTACGTTTGGCAATTTTTCTTTAGTGATTCGCCCTTAAAATCTATCACTTAGAAAGCCTTTCCCAAATAATATTATAGGCATGACCTAACCCAACTTATTAAGGTTTACTTCAAGTCTAACCAAACGCAAATATAACAAATTTTACAGCATTGCACCTTTTTGCTTACCTTAGCCACCCAAGAAACGTGGTGGAAACAGAAACAGCGTAAACTACGACACAACTTAGATGTAGCATATATTTGATAATTTGCATTAATTCATTTCAATTTTACTAATATATTGGGTTATAAAACTTTACAAGTTATTGCATTTGCGTAAAGATCACTTTCACTTAAAGCAGTAATAAAGATTGGAGATTTTGAAAGCACACTCAGTTCGGAATATGATTGGTTTTACGAATTTTGCCGATGCTAGATCTAAGTTGTGTGGTACTGTACACAGGATACTTTTTTATTCCGGTAGTACCTTCCCGTGGGATAATTTCGGACATGCACGCGGGCGAAGCCGCTGGCAAGTAAATTATATAGTACGAGAGCCCACGTCCAAACCATGTCACATCGTTTTACAGCCAAAACCGTATAAAGTTAGTTTAGATGATTCTGAACACAATTCGGTGGGGAGTACCGGTCAGAAACGTCACAGTTTTATGGGAGTCCATTCATCATCATCTGCCTAGCCTTTTCCCAACTATGTTGGGGTCGGCTTCCAGTCTAACCGGCGACTGCCTATCTGACCTCCACAACCCAGTAACTGGGTAATACGATACCCCTTGGTTAGACTGGTTGTCAGACTTTCGTGCTTCTGATGACTCGTAACGACTGTCAAAGATCCACAAATGACAGCCGGGACCAACGGCTTAACGTGCTTTCCGAAGCACGGAGGAGTCTCGATATGTGAAAATGGTCACCCATCCACGGACCAACCCCGGCAAGCGTAGCTTAACCTGATGTATCGACCCGAGCGGCTGTTATTACTTAGCCACGAGTTCCTCCCTATGGGAGGCCATTCTGCTATGTAAAAAAAAATAGGCAGACGGTTTTAGCACAGTATGTCTGATATTAAAAATGTACATAGGGTTCGTAATTTTATCACGCGAGACGCCGCCTATACTGAACCAATACAAATCAAAGCCTCCCTATATTTTTTTTTTTATAAATGGCATCTTACAGGTCACCCTAGGAGGTCGTCGGCTGCTTAACCGAACTTTCCTGTGGACTTTCGTGAGTGCCTCAAGGCCTCCAGAAAGGGCATAAAATTAAAAACCAAGATAGTACACTCTAAGGGCAACCCGTTGGGGTACGGTACCTCGGCTTAGGGCGTCGATGGGGGAGGGCAGCAAGGGACAGGCTGGATTGGATTAATTTGGGACGGATTTAAAGTTACAGGCTCAGTGGCGCGGGCTGGGGCAAGGGTCAGGGTGGGCAAGGCCCAGGCACATCGTGTTTATTTGTTAACTTAACAAACTACCCACATAATCAATCAATGTTCCCAAGAAACTTCTGAGCTCATTATGCGGGAAAATATACCGAACTTCGAATAATCGAATATAATCGAATGCTTGTCTTAAAAAAATTATCGGCAAATCATATGTAGTTTCTGGTAGCGCAAAAATTATATGTTAATCTTGAATATATTTCTCAGAAAGAAAAAACCTCGACACAAATTAACGGTAAATCAACCTTTTACCTTGAATTCGTATCCAAAATATCTGTATTAATATCAACGTAAGTACGTTGGTATTGAATTATTAACAATACGTCTTATTTCAATTCAAAACTTGGTTGTTTTTTATTTTTGATAACTATTCAAAAAATTTTTGGGTAAATAGATAATTGCAATAATATTTTGTAATAAATTACAAGCGTTCACGTTGTCATGTCTAAGCTCTTCTCTTTATTTTCTATGCAGTCCGATAGTGCTCTTGTCAATCTTAATATACTGTCTACAACTATCTTTGTGTTAGAAAAAGTCGGTACAGAAAAAACTTAAGTTATTAAAGCAATTTCCTTGTACGAGTAAATTAATTTCCTGCATTATACTTTTCTTCTCTGCGCGGCAAGTCTTTTTTAAATTCATTTAGTAGATGACCTCCTTTCGCTTTATCAATCGAAGGTTGAAAGTCACTTGCACTTTATAAAACGGTCTAATCGATCGGTCGGTTGTCGATGTGACAGTTAGAGTGCGTTTCATCAAATAGTTCCTATGCCATAATGTTGGCTCCTCTATTGTAGAATCAATACGAATACGCTCCGCCGCGAGCCGCCGCTACGGCGCTACCTAATAGGCCCGTTTTTTTTTTTAAATTAGACAGTGTAACCGCAAACCTTTACTGTTACGGCAAAGAAACTATTTGATGAAACGCACTCTAGTAAAATTTCAACCACAATCAGCGACGGTGTGATGTGCGGCGCGCCGTGCTGTACAAAGTCTGTGATATGGGCTGCTTGTTATAGCTAAATTAAAAGTTAATATTTTTAAATCTCTCGAAAGTTTTTAAAACAAAAGAACTGAATAGCGTTCTGCATACATTTGAAAATGAATTTAAAATCAATCTCTGAGTGTTCTCAAGTTTCGATTTACTGGGCATTGCTGTCGAAAGTAGACCTAGGGAACTCGTTTGTCCCGATATTCCCACGGGATCGAGACACGCGGGTGAAACCGCGGGGCACATGTAGTAATATAATTTATTAGTTATGATAGTTACAGCTTTCTGTGAGCAGCTACATTTTATCATTCTATAACTTAAGTTTATGTGTACCGTTAAGGATTTAAAGTAAAAAAAAGCAATTTACAGAAGTTCAGTCAAGCAATGAAAGGGTAGCCTAGATATTCTGAAAGCCAATCTACAAAGTGAATGCAATAAGCTAAATCACTTTATTTTTGAACATCGTAATAAATAAATGTTTCTTATTGCATCACTAAAATACACCTACATATTTTATTTGTTTTTTTTTATTACAACACCAGTATTATATGGCTGAGCCTCTCTTAAGTACCATAAAATAAAAGTAAAGTCTGTACTTACAACGTTTTCAGAACAAAAAGGTACTTATTTAATTTATTTGACGGAGAGGGTAGGTGTATCTTTCGTTATTATCAGCTATACAGGGTGTAAAAAGACCCATCACATAGCCGTCAGCTACGCATTCTGTACATCAAATTAAGTAACATAGCATAAAAATAATTACTGGGAATTAACTTTTATTTTTGGTGTGAAAAATCGCTGTTTACGGTAGTGCGCAACGTAACGCACGTAAAGTATTGTGTTTATGGGTGCATGCAACAGTTCAGGGTTTGTGGGGGTATTCAAAATTAATTTAGAACATTTAAAACTTGCTTTCTGTATACAATCTCTGAAAAAGTTGGAACTTTGACCTTCAATATCTCCGTAACCAGAAGGTTCCCAGGTATGGTCCAGAAGAAAAAAATGATCACAATGATGGGAATAACAAGTGGCTTTCGGCTTCGTTAAGTGTCTTTTTACACCCGATATTTTAACTACTGTGGGCGTACTGTGTACTGGGTAGTGTTGGGTATTGCGCAATAGAAAAACCATTTGCAGTTCAGAGACCCTAGACAAAGTGACATTTCTATCAGCGATAACGATGATGGAAAAGGCAAAAATGTATACGACTGACATAAGCTATCAAAAAACTTTTGTCAATCGTGTTGAAAGTCGTTGTAGAAATACGAAACGCTTTGGAAGCGATTGTCACTTGTCTAGGCCCTCAGATAAAATTATAATTTACTATCCAATTAGTCACACTAGCAATTCACACACTTTAGGTATGTGACACAACTATACGGAACGCGCGACAGTTTCTAAACATGCACACTGGTCGACAGCCACCCATGAACTCTGCTTATTCCCGGTCGAGCGTTATGTTGTAGACTCTGTCCAACGCCGCTAGGCGGCGCTGGTGTCCCGATGAGTCAACTCAGTAACGTATTTCCGACTTATTCAATACAACATACTAAGAACGAGCATATAACGAGAAGATAAAAAAGAAAATATTGAGGCATTGCAAGGTGCAGGTGTTGCCTAGTGTAAATGAAACCGGGGATTAAAACAATTTTAAAAGGTTTTTTGGCGTGCTTGACCTGTCACACACATGGGACAATGCATTCTTTGTGAATGTTATGAACTAATGTCACCGACGCAGTTTCAGGATTGAAAATCTATATCTACATATACAACCTGTAACGGAATAAACGCAAGAGCGCATACACCCCAATTAGAATATTAAATTATAAGACTAAAATAATACTTATCTGTAATTTAATTTAATTAAACGACACCTAGTTTTTTTTTACAAAATAGACTTCCTGACTAAACATGAAACATAGGATAGCTATGAGCGTATTACAAATTTGTTTATGCATTTGAATAGGCTTTATTCCTTTGAGATAAGGCTTAAATTTCCTTAAATAAAATATCTTATTACCTTGGTAAGACGCGGTGGTTCTAATTTCAGTTAAAGAAAAGATTTTTTTCATGAAAAATTAACACATATAAATAATGATGGAAATCGATTCAGAAGCCGATTCTGAGCAAACTACTTTCAGGTCTTGCGCTTATTCTGTTACATGTTGTATACTAATATTATAAAGCTGAAGAGTTTGTTTGTTTGCGCTAATCTCAGGAACTACTGGTCGGATTTGAAAAAATATTTTTGTGTTGGATAGTCAATTTTCGATAAATTGACTATCCAACACAAAAATAATTTTAAGGAAGGTTATAGGCTATACAGGCTGTTAGGGTAAACACCGTTATCCTTGCAACCAGTTACAACTTTTTTTTTCTTTTTTTTAATCTACATTTTACCACTAGAGACGCAAGTTCGTTGCCCTATGCGCTAGGGCAACGAACTTGCGTCTCAACACGAGCGGGGGATGCGAGATGTGACCTGACCGGCCGCAAGCGCGACCCCTCCCTCAGTCAGTCAACTGTTTCGCTAGAGAGCACGGTGACGGATAGAAACTTTTTAAAATCTTTTAATGAAAATAACTTTTTTTTTTTGTTGTGTTCGGTCATTTATTTTTATATTTAAGACAACTACCCATGGTTTGAATGACAAGAGTGTTTACCCTTACAGCCTGTATAACATCACGCTACGACCAATAGGAGCGGTGCATAAATGACAAATGTTGCAAAAACGGGAATAATTATTCCTTTTTGAGAGCCTCCGTTGCGTGCGCTGCGTAAACGGTATAAGTTACGCAAATATCATGTATGATGGAATTGTTCCTCTTTAAAAGTTCTAAAAAAAGTCCGCGTCAGCATATATATCTTTTAAGATTGACTCACTATAACCTTTTTTATAGTAATCAAATTTGTTCGAAATTAATTCATTATTTGCGAAGGAGTTTTATCAACATAATATTAATTCTTATTCAAATAAATAGTTTTAACATCAAGGGTATTTACGTATCAGTAAAATACTTTTTGATTCATTCGAATCGGACATTTAATTTCGAAGTTATGATGAGTATAAAAATGCAATACGCGAAACGTTGACGTCGGCGCCGTGCCGCCGCGACGTTCCCTACTACTAGGAGAGGATGGGCACACGGGTAGACCATGACCAGGACATAGGATACGTTTTATCCCTATATTCCCACGAGATCGAGAACTACGCGGGTGAAACCGCGGGGCACAGCTAGTATTACATATACCTATTCGTTACCTACTGTTTGTGGTATTTACACGATCAGTGGACCGCTTTATCGCCATTTGCATTTTTTTTGGGAAATCGCTTTTTTGGCTTTTATTTTGTCTGGCTTTGTTCGTTGTCGAGTTATTACGGTTGGCTGGTGTAGTGGCGATTGGTTTTCACTTTTCACGGATAACTTTTATTTGATTTTATTTTTCGTTTGACAATGGCTGTAAATTACCAGAAGTTTTTATTTATTGAATAACTAGTTGTTGCCCGCGACGTCGTCTGCGTACCAGGATGAAGAGTAGCCTATGTCCTTCTCCAGGTCATGGTCTACCCATGGACCAAATTTCATCCAAATCCGTTCAGCCGTTTTAGCGTGACGGCGTGACCAAGGGAAATTTTTATATTTATATAGATGATTACGATTCCCGCACGCGTCAAATGTTTGCACTGCCTTGCGATTACGTAGAAGGGTCCAATTTTCTCGTATTTGTATATGAAAGTTTTGTTTGAAGCGGTTCTCTGGTAACCAATGTTTAAATCTGGGTTCAATCTCAATCAATCAAACTCAATCTTAATCTGGGTGATCTGGGAGATCAGGATTCCCGTTAAAAGTTGTGACTGAAAATACTATTTACAAAATATTGCGAACATAGAGTACCCATTTTAAGCAGTCAGCGATATTTCTGTCCATCTTCTCTAAATCAATTTAAATTCAATTAAAGCTAAACCACAATCAATATCCCCTGAGCCTAAGCCCGTCCCAGATTTCTCATAAACGACAGCCAAGAGGCTATTTCGATTATACCTATAAATAAACTGTCGTTGGGTCCTCCACAGACGTTTAACCACAATTACTCAGACTTCAAAACGAAGGAAATGGAGTAATTACTTTATCCATCATAAAAGATAAAACACAAAACAGATAGGTACAGATAGCCAACTCCATACAACGTTCGAAAACAGGCGCACGCACACATTGACGTACGACTTTCGCAAAGCTTAACCTATTTAGAACCTTGTCAAATTATAAGATGCTAATATCAAAGTTAAAAATGTGACGCGTGAATGAACGAGTTTAATGTGAAAAAGTCCAAAGTGATCAACGTTTCTCAAGTCGCATAAGTTAAACGATCACCGTTTAACTTATGCCTTGATCACACGTATCTAGTAGATACTAGTATCATTTTGCTGACTCGCCCTTAAGCCGAGAAGAGTGTGCGATCAAAGCATTACGGAGATCACAAACTGTCTCGAACAAATGCCAGACGCGAATGCGCCTTCTGTACTTATCTATTCTGTGGCTCAAAGTTGGAAGGATCTGAGCCAAGATTGTGGTATAATGTAACCTTATTTTACTCATCCCCATCTCAGACCAAATAAAATCCCCATATAATTTTAAAGCTGGAATTTTCGTTTAATGTTTAGCTTTATTGACTTAGTGAAATGTTTTGAATCATAAAATTTAATATATAATATCGCATATCTATTCAACAGCGTTATTTAAGCGATATAATTATGAAGTTGTCTATTTGTTTTCGCTGTAGCATTGTTAAATAGACAGCATTTTATTTATTTTAATCATTCTATAGTGGATTGCCGTGGTAGCTCATAGAAACGGCTTAATGTAAATTATTTCATTACCACTGCTCACAAAACGGTGAAGGGAAACATCGTGAGGACGACGGCATAAGAAGCTCAGTCAGAGGCCCATATGATAGGTGTCATAAAAACTCTGACACCAGGTTAGTCAACCACACGAAAAAGGAAGAAGAAGCATAGCCATTTCATACAACTGTCAAAGAATGACAGTTGTGATTTACCTTGTGGCGAATGTACAACAACCCGAATATACGGACAATTTAAGTTAACAGTCAATTTAACAACAATTTCCCTGACATAACATTTTTTTATTTTATTACCGATTGGGCCTGCTTTAAGGCTCTTACATACTGGGGCGATTCGCCGCGCGACGCGACGCCGCCGCATTGTTCGCCGTGAAGTTTTCTCAGAAATTGTTTTGTTAAAATTCGCGTCGCGCGACGAATCGCGCCAGTATGTAAGAGCCTTTATGGTTGATGGAACGAGTGTGCCCAGAAGATGCCTGTTCACTCATGCTTTGAAGACAGACTGGTTAAAATCTACAAATACTCTACAGAACTTAGCATCCATGTTAATTAACATCTGAAACTTTGACTGCATTCCAAGGTCTTGTCTTTGAGAACGTCAAACATGATGTATGAAAAAAGAAAGTAATCAAAAATGTTTGCTCTCTCTTTATTGCGTCGCAGCCAGTTTGATGTTAGAGTGAAACGTATGTAGGTCAACTTTTACGCTTTTAATCCCTGACCTTCATAGTTTTATACTCGTAGTAATTAGTGTTAAGGTTGTAACCTTCTGTTCAACCGACTTCTTCGAAAAAGGAGAAGGTTCTCAATTCGTCAGTATGTTTTTTTTTTTTTGTATGTTTGTTACGCGATTACTCCGCCAATTATGGATCGATTTTGATGGTTTTTTGGGTAGGTACCACAGTAAAAAATGAAAAATAAAAATTTTTTCATAAAAAAAAACAACCGACTTCCAAAAAAAATCAAAAAATGTGAAAAATAACTTTAGTTTCCGAAGTCGGTGGCAAAAATCGAATATTGAAAAAAACAATTCCTACTTCCTAAATTAAAGTTACTTTTCAATTTTTTGTGTTTTTTTTTAAAGTCGTTGGTTTTTCTTATTCTGATTTCAATTCTTTGTGACATTACACACAACGCCTGCTAAGCCGAAATCAGGCGCTTCACTGGATTTCACTCGAAAGAAGCGTTTGATTTCGGCGTTCTTTTTTTTTTATTCCATGTTCACACGATACCGACAAAATTATATAAGGATAAATGTTCATTTGCTCCTTTAATTTAATTTTTCGATCATTCGGTAGAATGTTGGATTTTGACGCTTGACAAAATCCAACATACTTGGATCGGTTCGCTAATAAATTCGTTTTTAACCGATTTCCAAAAAGGAGGAGGTTCTATGTAAATCAGTGCTCTGAATGGAATTCCTCAATTTTATCGTATAGAATGCAAGATGTATGATAAAATACTTCACGATCACTAATTGACACCTAAATTAATCCAACAGTGCGCTTTTATTTAGGCATTATTATTAAAGATCGTGTAGTGTTGGTGAAACCGTACCAACTACTGCAAAATCATGACATTAACTGTCATTTAAAACCTTAATAGGAAGGAACACTTACCGCCTGGCCACGGGACGGGCGGCGCGAACGGCGGTGCGGTGGGCGGTGCGGCGGACAGTACATTTTTATTCATTTGTTTTAGTCGCAAGATGTTTCACCGTTCCCACCGCGTGAAAATCCGCTGCAGCGGAATGACCCGTGGCCAGGTGGTTAGGGTCCTAGGCCATACGTATTACGTAGCCGTCGGGAACACAGGTTACAGCAACGGTCTTATAAAAAAAAAAGTTTCCGAGCACTAATATAATCTGTTAAATGTTGCGTAAAGTTGATAAAATACGTGTAGCGCTTTCTCATTGAAATACATATTATGAAGCGGATATTCCGTTCAATTTTGTGTAATGGGATTACTTACTTAACAAAAACATGTTTTTGATAGTTACCTAATGTTTTTTTTTATATGCAGTTGCTCCATGTACATACATTAATGTATTCAGCTGCATCCGGTGAGACTGGAAGACGACCCCAACATAGTTGGGAAAAGGCTAGGCAGTGATGGGTGCCAAAAAAGTAGGTAACCTCACCGTATGGTTAGTGTACACCACCACATAATTCCTGGGATTGCAGGTGCATAACCACCCCACGGGAAAGGCTGAATGCCTGAAATTACACCGCACACCTGACGAACTCTCGCGCTTTGTGAATTAGTTCGTTTGGTGTGCAAAGGGTTAATTAGCCAAGGATAACGAACGCTTCGGGACGGTTCACAAATTCACGACAAACAGTATGTCACCGACTGTCAGCTTAAAGGTTGAAAAATTCTGACTGATGCTTGTGACCGCCTAAAACATACTGGCGAAATGTCGGTGTACTACTATAGGTATGTACGGGTGGTACTCGTGGTTACACCAGGTTGTAACACCAGTGTGACTAACAGCAATGATTTTCCTGGAGTCCGGACTCGATGGTCACACCGCTAATATTCTACACCATGTACCACTTGTCATTTTCAACTAGTGCGGTGAGATAATGTTTGTTTTAATAAGTTTTCATTTTAAACTCGATGCATCTCTTTGAGTATCACCGTAAGATTTTGAGAACTGTTAGATAATAATCTATTGGTATTATTTCCGTTAGATTAAAAATTATTGTCGAAAAATTGTGTACTGGGTGAAATGGTTTAGGTTAAGTTAGAGAACTGTGACCAACGCCGAACTATTTGAAGTTGCTCGCAGTTATATTTAGTATTAGCACAAGGTGCGTTACGTCGCAAGCAAGTTTGATACGAGTTCATATTTTGTGGCTTTCCCATGGATAGATATAAACTCTCGAAAAATAATGGCCGCCTATAAGAAAATATTGATATAAAAATTTATTTTTATATATATATTTTTTCACCGCACAACTAATTCATAGGTACATGGTGTAGAATATTAGCGGTGGTGTGACCACGAGTCCGCACTCGTATGTACACCTCTACCCAACCCTTCGGGAAATACAGGCGTGATGTTATGTTATATGTTATGTTATTATAGGATTATAGGCACCAGACTTAGGAATTCAATTCATGTTTCTAATTACGTGGGGGTCATGCGACATCCACGTCATATACAGGGTGGTTTCAATAACCTTCACAAGCTTCTAGAATAGAATAGAATAGAATAGAATTTTCATGTAATCTATGACATGATTACATGTCTGGGTCTGATGCAAATACAATATGATAATAATATGGCAAGCATCATACGGAGGAGAATAGCTGATTCAAGACTGTGTCACTAGAAATTATGTTCACACACACATTCCTTCTCGTGTATTTGCGCTAGAGACTTGCACGTTTATCTTGTTGGGTATAAATTATATTAATAAACTGAATAAATAAAACTATTGGGGGTGATGATTACACTAAAGGTTTAACAAAAAGCCGGTACAGCCCACCTGTAGCGTGCGATAGATCATACAAAATGGACGAAACTAATATTATAGTGGGTTGTTATTTGACATTTAAATTGGAAAATAATAAACAAAATTTAATAATAAAAAACCTGTTTTTATAATAAATAAAATACTTCAGTACACAAAATCTTTAAGTGCATGGAGCACTTAAAGATTTATTAGATTAATAAATTATGAGTTGTTAGTTTTTAATGTTTGCACAGATTAGTCGGGTTTTCATTTTATAGAATTCAGACTTTTTTTAATTGTTTTGAAAAACATGCGTTCATGCTGAATCTTGGAAATATGATGCACATTTGGAAAACCCTGGCCTTTTGACTAACCGTTGGTAATATTAACAGTTTTCCTCCAATACCTTTTTTGCATAACATCACGCCATTATTTGAACAGAGTTTTTGTTTAAAGTATTTCATTATTTGTGAAAGTTATCTAGGGACATTCATACACCCTGTATATCGCAAGGTTTAACTAAATTACAATATCACTCGTGACCAATCGAACCCAAGATTCGCAACATTCCAGTGACCCTCGCTCCAAGTTAGAACACCTGTTACAATGTTACCCCAAAATTCAAATTAAAGGCAGTCCACAGTAACATCATGCCTGTGTTCCCCGAAAGGATAGGCAGACATAAAAAGTACACCCAGATTTTGCCAGTATTATTAGTATCTTTCATGTTAAACAAAATATTAAACGTAATGAGTGGTGAATACCAAATGAAAATGAACGCTCAAGCTCTTGTATTGCACAACAAAATAAAATCTATTCTAGTCCTGACTTGAAAATCGGAGCTTCCTCTTTTGAATGACTTCTCCTTCTCCCGCTCTGGGTGGTGCGGAAGGGCGTGTCAGACTTTTACTGACTAAAGCTCTTGGCAATTGGAGCACCTTGGTGTTTCAATTACTCGCTTCCCTCGCTCTTGCATTCTCTTAGTATAATTTCCATGATAGCTTAACCTAGCATCCGAGTCACGATGCTCTAATTTTTAGCTCACTTCGCTCACTCTTGCATTCGCTTAGTAAAATCACAATGACTGCTCAAGCTTCCAAGTTAGTTTACTATTTCATTGCTCTGCAGCAGGTACATTAGGTGTAAGCTGATTAACTGGAAGCACTGGTAGCCCAGTGGTAACGGCCGCGACTTACGAGTTGTAGGTCGTATTTTCGAACCCTGCCAGGCGCTTTACTTTGTGTAAATAATTTCATCACCACTGCTCTCAAAACGGGCATGTCCTAGAACCAAAAATTCGAAGACATGTGACATCTACCAACCCCCACTGGGCCCGCGTGGTGGATTACGGCCCACTCCCTCTCACAGAGAGGAAGCCTGTGTCCCAGCAGTGCGGGAACATTATAGGCTGATTATGCTGATTAACTGAAGCTTTTACCAAGAAAGACGCTACTGTCTTTTATATTGACGTTAAAGGACAGTAGCGTCTTTCTTTATCTTTTACGTAAGTTAGCCACAGTTAACCAAAAATTGGCCTAGCTGTGAAAACCTTAATCGTAATCACATTTCCCGTCGTAAGCGGAAAAACGTTATCTCCTTTCTCTACAGCGTTTTATAAGGCACCGTATAAAAATTCTTCTTTTATTTTTTTTTAAGTTCTAAATTATCCATAAATTCTCTCCTTAATTAAGATTTTCTTGAGATGTTATCTAAGTCATTTTAAACTCAAGTTCAAGGGAACAAATGTTTTTGAATGGTATAAAAATCTGAATCTTTTTTTTAGATGCTCTATGTTGGCTGCTGAGCAAGGAACGTCCCTATATTTTTCCAGTTTTCTTTATGTTTTCCTTTCTCCGGCCAATTTGGCAAAAAAGGGGTCCAGATAGTCACGCCAGCGCTTCCTAGGCCTATCTCGATGACCGGGCACCCACTGTGTGTAAGCCCAGTACCTATCACTTTAGCATCCCACACTTTATTCAGTTGCATTTATAAAAACTACAATAGTAACATCTTCAGAACCAATAATTTTTCGAATCTCAGTCGCTGTTCACGTAATCAAAAAATTGAAGTATAAAAAATTCAGCGTCAGTTTATTCGTTGAAGTTGTTCACCAGCGCAAAAAAATCATTGAACCATATGTCGATAAGCTTATAAGTCATGTCAATCTAGTGATTGGAAAAGCCGACGATTAAAAATAAAAAAATGGTCAAATAAAAACACAAACATAATTATACTCAAGCCTGTGAAATATAAAATAAAAAAGGCAACTTTTTCACAAAATATGTCTATGAAACTCAACTCAAAGATTGTCCGCAAAACAGACTAATTAAAAAAATATTTAGGGACTCGTTAAATGTTAAGTATACGTAATACAAAAACAGAATTCAGTGGTAAAGTTTTAATTCACCGGCTCCAATATTTATGTTAAAAATTACTTTAAAAAATATGGTTTTCAAAAACGTTGTTACAAATATTAATTAATTAATTCAATTCGCGTTGGTATAATATTGTATCGAGAACCGTTTTTCGGAAAATATATTCAAAACGATGTTGAATAAAATTATATAAAATAGTCGCATTTATCCTTTGGTAACTTTTGCCTGGTTGGAAATTATCCCACGGGAACATTCTACCAAAAAAAAAAAAATTTATGTGATAGTCTAAGATTATAAACTATGTAGGTATGTGCCAAAGGATCATGGCAAACTCCCGAACAAATTATTGTCATTTTTTTGCGTCTGCCGATAAAAATATGTAGAAGTATAGAATTTGAATTCTTTAACAGTTTTGTCTTTAGTTAAACTTTTATAGGAAGTCAGGAATTAAAGATATTCCAGTTAGAAGTTCACTCGTTCTAGAGGTTATGTCTTGTAAACAGCAGTCCCTAATCGAAAAGGAAATAAAGAAATGTCTACTTACCTCTTAGAATATCATTTTTACAGCAAAATAAACTACGGACTACGTATTCAGACTAGCCGACCGCGACGGAAGCAAATAAATTCAATCTGCTTAGCCTTTTCCTAACTATGTTGGGGTCGGCTTCTTTCAGTCTAACCGGATGCAGAATACCAGTATTTTACATATAGCGACTGCCTATTAGACCTCCACAACCCAGTAACTGGGTAATATAGAAGATGAACACAAGATTTTTTTTAAAGGACCCATTAGGCATGTTTTTAGGAGCTTGTGGCTAATTAATAACTGCCAGGGTGGTCCGTGGATGGGTGACCATCTTTACAAACCGAGACTCCTCCGTGCTTCGGAAAGCATGCTAAGCCGTTGGTTGGCTGTCATTATCAGATCTTTGACAGTCGTTACGAGTCGTCAGAAACCCGAAAATCTGACAACCAGTCTTACCAAGGGGAATCGTATTACCCAGTTACCTACTAGGTTGAGGAGGTCAGATAATCAGTCGCTCTATGTAAAATACTGGTATTCAGCTGCATCCGGTTAGACTGGCAACCAACCCCAACAGAGCTGGGAAAACGCTAGGCAGATTGATTGAGGCATATTTTTTAGATACGATAGTTGAGTAAAACGATTCATTTCTATAGTTCTAAGGGAGATCAGCGAATAAAATATTTCTACTAGTCACCAAGAATTACTTCTGCCTGTATAATAATTATTATAACTTCTGCAAGCTAATCTCATGACATTAAACATACTTTATTTACCTCAACTTCGGCCTAAACTATTTGACCTTTATTCAATAATATTATATTATAAACACACTAACCCTTCGAAATAAGGCGTGATATTATGTTATAAACAGACAAGTTGCGTTAAGTTGTGTATAAGTTACGCGAAAGTGTGTCTACAAGTTCAAAAGCAATCTATAAGACTTTGATAATGGGAAAAGCAGGTTTCAAACAGAAAACACGTAGCCCGATATTGCGTAGCGACAGTGCTACGGCGTAGCAGCCGTAGCTATGATGGCTACGAACTTCATAGCAACTGGCGTAGCGAACACTATAACGTCCATAAAGTGTTTGAATAGGTAGTTTTTAAGCCGTTTGACAACCTTCGGATAAGTTCCAGTTACGTTGATACAAATTCTTATATTCTTTAGCTTTTCCTATACCTATATTTCCTATATAAATAATGTCAAATACGACGATCAGTTTCCAAATTGTCAAGTCTAATCGAACCTCTTACTGAGGAAAACGATAAAATGTAGGTATGTCGCCGTAATCTTAAGGATGCTATTATATTAAAAATTTAAAATATACCAATAAAATGCTCACTTTATCATAAAAGTGGTATAAAGATAAGTATGGCTTTATAAAATTTATGTATTCGCATTTATTAAACGCATAATAAGTGTTTGGATAAATCGTCATTTTAATGTATACATAGAATTAAAGCTGTGAAGAAAATGTATGGAGATAACAGCTGTTGGCTGTGACTTTTGCGCGAAACCTTCGAATATGCAGAGGTTTTGAAAAATACATTTAGTGACAGACACATAATTTTCATAAGCCTGTCTACAGGCTTTGAGTTGTCCATCCGTTTTCGAATATTACTAATGATAGAACCTTTGTATTATTTAAATGAGGAGCTAAGTAATAACAGCCGCGCGGGTCGATCCATCAGGTTAAGCTACGCTTGCCGGGGTTGGTCCGTGGATGGGTGTCCATCTTTACATACCGAGACTCCTCCGTGACACGGATAGCACGTTAACCTATTGGTCCCGGCTGTCATTTGTGGATCTTTGACAGTCGTTACGGGTCGACAGACGCCCGAAAGTCTGACAACCAGTCTTGCCAAGGGGTATCGTATTACCCAGTTACTGGGTTGTGGAGGTCAGATAGGCATTCGCTCCATATAAAATACTTATATTCAGCTGCATCCGGTTAGACTGGAAGCCGACCCCAACATAGTTGGGAAAAGGCTAGGCAGATGATGATTTAAATGAGTCCACTGCCACAGTCCAATAATATCAGATGTCACTGTATCCATTTATTCGAATGCTGTTGACTAAATCGATTTATCCTCATTAGTTATGCAAATTTGTATTCGGAATTGAATATTAATTAATTTAATGTTATGCACATAGTGACATTAATTGAATCCTGACTGTCCCGGTTACAATTAACGGTTTCTATTTAAATCCTGAGGGCCTAAACAAGTGACAATCGCTTCGAAAGCGTTTCGTATTTCTATAACAAGTTTCAACAGGATTGACATAAGCTTTCCGATAGCTTATGTCAGTCCTATACATTTTTGCCTTTTCCATCAAAGTTATCGCTGATAGAATGTCACTTTGTCTAGGCCCTCTGACTGGATAAAGCTGCTAATGGATCCGACATCTGTGATACCGGGAACTGAGGACAACATGTAACAAAAACCCTGTCTGATCCGTGAGCGTATTGTTAAAAATCATCGAAAAAAATTTTTTTTTTTTTTTTTTTAAATAAAAAAAAATTGCCACATTTTTTTTCTATAGGCAATTTTATCAGGTTATTACATGGGGCGCGGGCGGCAGTCGTCTAGCGGGTGTGTACACACGGCTACACATCAAGCTATACATTTCCAGTTTATGCTGATCTCGCATTGTATAGGTTTTCCGTACCATGCGAGGTCAGCTTAAACTGGAAATGTATAGCTTGATGTGTAGCCGTGTGTACAAGTCATAACATATGACCTCTGGTAAAAAAATCTTATTTTTTCTGATAATGTTATTAATCAAAATCATAAATATTGTAGTACCTATGTGCCCTTTCGGTTCGGACAGGGTTTTTGTTACATGTTGTTCAAGGGGAAGTTTGAAAGTGACACCAGGGGCAAAATAGTTGAAAGGAAATAGTTTGACTTGGTATAATCATAATCATAATCATAATCTTTATTTATCTCAACATCATATTACAGGCACAGGTTAATGAGATGCACAATCTTAAATAGAGAAAGGTGTCTGTTGTAGGAGGATCCTGAGTTACAGATCACCCGGCTCTCTTAGTAGAGTCAAGATAATGTATAAATGTAGGTATCAAAATATTGAATAATTTTAAAAATTTAGAAACTGAATCTTAAATAAGAAAATATAATAATAATGAGCTTCAAAGAAAAAAAATATAATAATAATAGAAATGAATAATGAATGAATGATGAATAAGTGTATTGAATGTTTGTAAGTGTAGGTGTGTGAGTGTTAGTGTGTGAGTGTTAGTGTATGGGTGTTAAGAAATTGGTTTTATTAAGTTTTCAGTATGGGCATGTGATGAAGATGAACGCATGAATATAAATGTTGATGGATGGAGAGGAAGGCCAAACAAAATATGGATGGATTTTATGAGGAATGACATTAGAGAAGAGAGTGAATGATAGCGTGACGGTTGACATGGGAGAATGGAAAGAGAAAACGTGTTGCGTCGACCCCAACTGACATGGGACAAGGGCAGGAAAATAATAATGTTTTACTTCCACTCCATAATATAATGTATCTGAAGATGTTTGTATAAGATGATATGATGACGTAGAGGGGTGACTACTGAAATGACGCGATTGCCACATATCAAAAAGCAGTAGGTGATTTAAACAAAATTTTCCAGTGGAAAAACTGTTAATGAAAAAAAATAAAGAAAAATTGGTTTATATCTCACAGAAACACGGTAGATGAAGACATGTTGCGCCAACCACAAATAAATTGGAATAAGGGCAGGATGAATACAGCTGGACAGAGAGAGGTGAAAAAAGGGAAGGAACTGTCCCACTGCAGTGGGACAGTACTGGCTAATAAAAAATGAAAAAAAAGGCAGGATGGTGATGCTGTTTGTTACTTAATCACGCATAAACGGCTAAATTGATTTGGATAAAATTTTGCGCACAGATAAATTCATTTAATGTGGGTACTTACTTAAAAAGTTCACCTAGTGTAAAACTCAAGCTGCGCCCAATATTTTAAAGGGCGCTGTTCTCTACTCAAGTTTTATCGAAAATCCAGGCGTGAAAAAAGTTAGTCAAAAGAGTAAACAAAATGTTTCGAATTTCATTTAAAAAAAATCTAGTATTCTCTAAAAGTAGTAAGTCTCCTCTACTCTTTACAATCAAGTTTAAAAATAATCATATTCGCAATACAGTTTCTAAAATTATCCTAATAAACTGAATATAAACCGCTAATACAATACAATTATACAACTACACAACAACAATACAATTATACAATTTACAATTAGCGGTTTCCAATTAAATCTACGTTTGTCAAAGTGTATATGCCTACGTAATTTGATATATGAAAATTAAAGCCAACATAATTATTTTGTTGTAACCACTGAAACATAAAGGAGCTAAATGCCAGCACATGTAAAATACCCAAAAAAGGTCTTTTGTTTTAATATTAGGTATTATGTTAGATTATAAGATGAACTTTTCTTTTCTTTTCTTTTTTAAAAAACATTGCCCCACACTAAGAATTTCTTCCTGTATCGTGGGTGCGTTTACAAACAGAAACTCACATACACTAACACCCAGACCCGGAACAACTACTTGCAGATCATATTAAGCATTGAATGCTATGTACAGTAATAATTGGATTTCAGATTTATGTACTGTATTTTTGTACTAACTGTGTTGATTGTCTTAGTCTGTAGTCTGTCAACTGTACTTATTAAAATAAAATAAAATACAAATATTTGTTCCGTGCGGGGATCGAACCCGCGACACGTTGCGCAGCAGTCCATCGCTCAGCCACTGCGCCAACCGTGTCGTCACCAATAAGTCCTCTCTACCTATACCATACTTATTTTGCTGTGCTCGACAGGGTCCACGATTGTTTCATACGCAAATGTTTACCACCTAAGTAAAAATATTGTAGAATGCAATAAAGAATTGAAATTGAAATTAATTTGTTGTTTTTGGTACCAAAATATAACAAGTGGCAAAAGCGATCATTGCCCTTTTCCTGAGGTATATCTTTCCGTCTTACTTTTCTCTCTAGGCGACAACGTGACATTTCTCAAGCGTGAAAATTCTTAGTATCGAAGATATGTCTATTCAGGGTATCAACCGACGTGTTTATGCTTTTGGTCGACCTCGGAATTACTTTATCACTTTTGCCAACAATCACTGCAAATTCGAATCTGAAAGTCTGACAACCAGTCTTACCAAGGGGTATCGTATTACCCAGTTACTGGGTTGTGGAGGTCAGATAGGCAGTCATCATCTTCTTCTTCTTCTGCCTAGCCTTTTCCCAACTATGTTGGGGTCAGCTTCCAGTCTAACCGGATGCAGCTGAATACCAGTATTTTACATGGAGCGACTGCCTATCTGACCTCCACAACCCAGTAACTGGGTAATACGATACCCTTTGGTTAGACTGGTTGTCAGACTTTCGTGCTTCTGACGACTCGTAACGACTGCCAAAGATCCACAAATGACAGCCGGGACCAACAGCTTAACGTGCTTTCCGAGGCACGGAGGAGTCTCGATATGTGAAAATGGTCACCCATCCACGGACCAACCCCGGCAAGCGTAGCTTAATCTGATGGATCGACCCGAGCGGCTGTTATTACTTAGCCACGAGCTCCTAATAGGCAGTCATCGTCATCATCATCATTTCAGCCGAAAGACGTCCACTGCTGGACATAAGCCTCCTCCAAGCACTGCCACTTCGACCGGTACCGATAGGCAGTCGCTCCATGTAATGTAAAATACTGATATTCAGCAGCATCCGGTTAGACTGGAAGCCTACCCCAACATAGTTGGGAAAAGGGTAGGCCCATATCACCAGTAAACAAAAAATACTAAATTTCTAAAATATCTGAATACCCTTAAGCCCCATTTACACGGTACAATTTTCTGGAACGTTCAAGAGCAATAATCGCATACCATAAAGCACGTTCAATTATTTCCATAAAATGGCATTTCCATTACATGCG
This sequence comes from Lithophane socia, assembly GCA_947522985.1. Lineage (NCBI taxonomy): Eukaryota > Metazoa > Arthropoda > Insecta > Lepidoptera > Noctuidae > Lithophane > Lithophane socia. The sequence continues at coordinate 10,667,522 of OX383267.1, forward strand.
ACTTCTGTTTACACTAAAGCAATTATATTATGCAAGTCTGGCCTCGTCTAAACACAGATTTGCACGTCCTAGTACAATTGACTCAAGTATAGCCCGTATTTGCGCTGCCAAACATTTCATTCAATTTTATTGAACGTCTCCTTAAGATTTTATTTAACTTTGAATGATAGAACGTTTTCGTGCCAGAATTGAATGCGATTGTACGTCAATGTACGTGCTGTTTACACTTTTATCAGTTTTGAACGGCAACTAACTTGCCCGTATTGTGCAACAATTTTATTGTACCTACGTGTTGTTGAGACGGTGTCAGTCAATAACTGTTACTTCAGTTTGTTGGTATGCCACATGCAATAAACTTGCATCGTGTAAATGGGGATTTACCCTCATCCGGGAGTTCTGACAGAGCAATTACGGCTAACACGGCCAAATAATAGCAGGCCTTATTGTGACCGCTGCACGGAGTTGGGAGGAATTTAATATTATATCGGTCTCTATACAATCTTTTGTATTTTCTTTGTTGTAGGAGAATTCTTGTGTAAGGAATGAAAGTCTTGATTTGATTAAGAAAGATGGAATTAAGAGATTTAGCTGCCCTTTCGCCGTCTTTATTTTAATTTATTTTGATTACCCGACTACGGTGAAGGAAAAGAAGGGTTATGATTTTGACCGGTATGTATGTATTTGTGTATGTTCATCTGTTCCCTCCTATCTTCTAAACCACTCATCACAATTTGACAAATGAGGTATCATTGGCGTCTTGATCGTCCGCTGGTTATAGGCTATGTGACGCCATATTAAATTAAAAATGGCGCCCTCTAATGGCCATAAAGTCAGGAACTAAAAAAAAAATATTGTTTAATCGTACTATGTTGGGTATCAAATGAAAGGGCTTAATGAGCACATTTCAAAAATGTATATAATAACCACAAAATAAATATATATAAAAAGCCGGAGTCGCACGAAATATGTTGGATTTATATATCGATAACACGTGTGACACCGGATTTTTTATTTGTCTGTCTGTGGAGTCTTTTTTATACCTTTTTAGTCGTGGTTTTAGTTTTTATTACTTTAATTTTTTTCTCGTCTATCCCATGGTGGTTGGTAAGATCGTTCAAAAATATTGTGACTTTTGTGAAAAGTATTTTTGATTCAGTTATCCGTTTGCGAAAGGGCGGAAAGGGGTTGCGGAGGGGTTTTTGGCTAAGAAATAACCCGCACGGGGCGATCTATCAGGTTAAGCTACGGTTGCCGCGGTTGGTCCGTGGATGGGTGACCATCTTTCCCTCCGTGCCGGTTGGTACCGGCTATCATTTGTAGATCTTTGACAGTTGTTACGGGTCGTCAGAAGCCTGAAAGTCTGACAACCAGTCTTACCAATATCATATTATTATCCAGTAACTGGGTTTAGATCAGATAGGCAGTCGCTTCATGTAAAATACTGGTATTCAGCTGTATCCGGTTAGACTTGAAGTCGACCCCAGAAAAGTTGGGAAAAGGGTAGGCAGATGATGATGTATGCGTTTGCGTAAGCTTTAAACTGCTGTCGGTGTACCTAGAACGTATTTTTCGATTTGATACGGCCGGCGGCCCGCCCAACTACTGGGTCAACCTCAAATGTACAAAGGTACACCAAGATACACTTATATAATAATGTCTGTCAAATCATCTCATAAAACGTGCCGTCTATGAACAATACCCAGACACGCAGCATCGCCCACGCTCATTATTAGACCTCCAATTACATTGGTCTATTGTTCTTAAACTAACACAAAACCTGTGAGAAAACAGTTGATTATGTAAACCGTAATATTATCTATAGAAGAATATTAGAACAAAAACACGGGAAACAAACAATTGATTTGTTCACACAGAATCTACCACGAATACCCTTAAAGAAGCCAAGAGTCATTTTTTCTTCCCGTTATATTTTTTCTTATCTGTTTTTTTTTAACTTTTTTTTTTTTATAATCTTTTTTTTCTAACTGGTGCTTACCTGGGAACTTTCTGGTTACGGAGTATTCGAAGTTCCTTTTTTAAACGTTATTTATAGGTACTTTTTAAATACTCCCGCGATCGCTGGACCATTGCATGAACTCATAAGCACAATGTTTTGCGTGCGTTAGATAGCGCACTACCGTTTAAACAGCGAATTTTCGCTCCAAAAATAAAACTCGTTTCCCAGCAATTTTTACAGAAAGTTACTTAGGGCGAATATCACCAAACTTTTATACCGAGTATAAGTCTTATCCTGCGAATAAATTTTGAATTTTTGACAGTTTTTCCATACAAAAACTGGCAGACGACAATTTTATTCCACGGATAAAAGATATCTGACTTTGATAAAATCAGCCCTTAGTTTGATATACTCGTACTCGTACAAAATGCCTAGATGACGGCTTCGTAAAGTATTTTTTACACCCTGTATTTCATACAGTCTCACACTAAAAATCTAAAAAACAGTCTTATGGTTTCTATTTAAATAGATAAACTACTAGGCGGTTACTAGGTGGTAACGTAAAGGTCACTGGACGATAAAAGAGGGAACAAAAACAATCCTAGAATTATGTCTGTTACAATACGCAATGTCAAACGCAATCATGATATATGTAACAGGTGACACGAATCGCGGGAAGCTTTGTCGCCTCGACAACGCTGACGAGACCGTTTTCTTGGTACGGTATTCGATTTTTATCCGATTATGTTTTTTGTTGTAAGATCGATTCTTGTGGTACGTCTGCGTTGAAGTATTGAATGTCGTATTATTCACATCGACTTTTTAGGAGCTGATTTTTTTACGGTCGTTTTCATTTTCTCTCAAAATACAAGGTATTAGTTTTTGGGTAAAATCCGACCGAATTTCGTTTTCGGTTTTCAGCAATAAAATATCCACTTTCAGCAAATACTTTTAATTAATTTAAGTACCAAGAAATACTTCACAGTTATAACAGCTAAGCGCACAATAACATTCAGAAAAAAATCTTATTCTCGCATAATATAATAAGTAATATCAGTTGTTTGATTATTACTTAACTAGCTGATGCACGTGCCTTCACCCGCGTGGATGTCGGTTATTATATACTAAAACCTTCCTCGAGAACCATTTTATCCATTGGTGAAAACAGCATGAAAATCGGTGCAGGAGTTTTTGAGTTTATCGCAAACAGGACGACGGACAGACGCGGCGCAGGACTTTCTTTGATAATATCTAAGGATAATGTTTTTGGTGTACATAACTGGCGAATAGGTTTTTTGTAAAAATATAAAGTTTCAGTCCAATAATTATAATGATTAAAAGATTGACACAATATTTATTTTACTTTTACCAAAGAAAAAAAAAGCCAAAATAAAAAATATTTTTTTTTTCGAAAATGCCTATTGGCCCGAATGTCATTTTCGTTTTCGTTCGAATAACAACCTCGTTTTCAGTCGGTTTCTAGTACAGGTTACCCATGTATCAGTTTCTTAATGGCAATTCTTGGTTAGCTTTGTCTTGCTAAAATTCCTTTTCTTTGAGAATAAAATATGTAAGGAAAATTTTAATCTTTCTCTTTAAACCAAATATGCAAAAGATAAGCAGCTGAGGTATTCAAGCTTCCACGGCCTTTCCAAGACCAGTAAGAAAAGATGCTCTTGCAAATTGTTGTAAAAGGAAAAAATATCCGTTGTGCACCGTTGGTCTAATGGGGGAAGAAATTTTGGAGCCTGAGGTTCGATTCCCAGGCCAGACAAAATGTTGTTGTGTTTTTGCTTTAGGAATTTCTCAGTAGTGGTTTAAAGTCCGGTTTTGTACCCGGTTATTGGCAACAGCCTAGCCCAGTAGTGATTAGGGTTTGATTAAACATAACTGACAAAGAGTTCGCATAATGTTTACCTATGCCTCCCCTTTTACACTTTTTTATTTTAACATATTTTATCGTAACATCTTGCTGTATTAGCATAATGTTACGATAAATTATGTTAAAAATATACCCTTAAAAATAATAAATATATAAAATAAAATAAGCCTTTATTGCTGTAACATAATAAAATGCATTATATATATTTTTTTTAAATTTTATTTAACAATTTAACTTTAGCTAATTATGTCATTAGCCGGTTTTTCTTTTACAGCTTTTGCTCCGACAAAAGCTTAAAGCCTTCCATTTTGTCCAAAACAACATTCCCCTTAGAACACAGAAAATATTCAGCAACATCATCATTTTATTCACAAAACCCACGACATATGAAGGAAAATCCAATTCTTTACTAAAAGGACACTTGTCGGGGAAGGAAAATGGTGCAAGATAATAAATGTAGGTGAATAATGGACGAAGCCCAACGAAGTTAGGAAGAAAACAGACGTTCATTCACATGAGGACGATTCGTGTTTTTTGACAAATCGTTTTTTTTTCACGATTTGTTTTTGAAGTGAAAACTTCTTTAGGCGCGTTGCACTTTTTGGGTGAACAAAAATCTTGGAACTCGCGTCATCGTCACCGTCACGCTTGAAGAATGTTTTTAGTGCCATCTACCGTCTACCGCTTGAATTACGTTGAGGTTACGCATTGTTGCTTAGTTTTTACTTTTATCGGCAGTATCCAAAGACTGCCCCGCATGTTTTTTTTTACGGTGTCTATGCTTTTTAAGTGCCCGTTTTCACACGCATCTCGAATCGTTAAAAATGACGGACACGTTTATTAAATTACATATCGTCTTTTAAAATTTTTGACGAATCGTCAATGACGGAGGAGCTCGTGGCTAAGTAATAACAGCCGCTCGGGTCGATCCATCAGGTTAAGCTACGCTTGCCGGGGTTGGTCCGTGGATGGGTGACCATTTTCGCATATCGAGACTCCTCCGTGCCTCGGAAAGCACGTTAAGCCGTTGGTCCCGGCTGTCATTTGTGGATCTTTGACAGTCGTTACGAGTCGTCAGAAGCACGAAAGTCTGACAACCAGTCTAACCAAGGGGTATCGTATTACCCAGTTACTGGGTTGTGGAGGTCAGATAGGCAGTCGCTCCATGTAAAATACTGGTATTCAGCTGCATCCGGTTAGACTGGAAGCCGACCCCAACACAGTTGGGAAAAGGCTAGGCAGATTGATTGAATCGTCAATGACGGATCCCGTGTGAATGTGGCCTTACTATGACATTTGTGTTTACGTTGCAAGCTGCGAAGGTTTTACTGAGATCTTTTGGTCCCTGTTAAATCAGCCGTCCCATACATGGGTCGTATTGACGTTTTGTATGGGACAGTACATAATTTCCGATTGAGAAAGTTGTTAGTAATTTGACAGTTTTATATTTTAAAATGTATGAAATAGAAATATCAAATAACTCGATTTTTTTTTGACGTTTGTATAGTAGTCTAAGGAGTCATTTGACTGTAAATGACCTGCTCCTACATCCCCATAATGGATTGCCGACGTTTATAACCGATAACCTTGTATATCATTAGGTAAGGCTCAATTAACACTAACAATTAAATAGTTAACGTGGTGGCATACCACAAATCAAACGGACCAAATTAGACAGCGGTTATCATCCACTCATCAACATAAATATGAACATAATTATTACCAATTTTTACCAATCATCATCTGCCTAGCCTTTTCCCAACTATGTTGGGGTCGGCTTTCAGTCTAACCGGATGAAGCTGAATACCAGTATTTTATATGGAGCGACTGCCTATCTGACCTCCACAACCCAGTAACTGGGTAATACGATACCCATTGGTAAGACTGGTTGTCAGACTTTCGGGCTTCTAACGACCCGTAACGACTGTCAAAGATCCACGTATGACAGCCGGGACCAACGGCTTAACGTGCTTTCCGAGGCACGGAAGAGTCTCGGTAAGTAAAGATGGTCACCCATCCACGGACCAACCCCGGTAAGCGTAGCTTAACCTGATGGATCGACCCGTGCAGTATTACTTAGCCACGAACTACTCTATTATATTCAATTTTAAACTATCTATGAAATAAAAATATAAAATTCCGAATGACTCGAATTTTATTGACATTTGCTAAGTCAAAAGGAGTCTTTTGATTGTAATGAGCTCTCCTACATCCCCTTAATTGATTGCCGACACATAACCGATAAGCTTGTATATCATCATTAGCTAAGGCTCAATTTAACACTAACAATTCACTTATTAACGTGGTGGCATAGGTACTACAAATCAAAGGGACTAAATAGGCAGCGGTTATTATCCACACATCAACATAAATATGAACATAATTATTACCAAATTATTATTAGTTTGCGCGTACGCAAATCTAGGGTTAAAGGAGTGTCTATGTAACAACTCGCGACAATACAGACTGCTACAAGGACCTTTAGAAAAAAAAACATAACATACATTAACATTTACAACATACCTGTATTCCCCGAAAGGTTAGGCAGAGGTGAACACCATAGTTCACCCACATGTCGCCAGTTATGTTTAAGTTCCATGTAATAGGCAAGCCTATTGCCATAAACTGGGCACAAATCCAGACTCCGGGCTGCTACTGAGAAATAACAGATGGAAAAACGCAATAACACTTGGCCCGACCTGGGAATCGAACCCTCATGCATACCCTCAGCAGTAACGCTTGCCACCACTAGACCAACCAGGAAATAAAAATAAAAAAGACCTCGAGACATAGGATACTTTTTATCCCGGTATGCGGTAGTACGTTCTCTCACGCAAGCAAAACAGCAGTTAAAAGCTAGTATCTAATAAAGACAATGGTCCTCATACATATAAGATAATATTAGAGATAAGATAAGACAAACAAACAAACTTCATAATTTATAATTTCCACCATTATTACTTGGCACACAACTTCCCATATTCCTAATACGTATTCCTTTTCGTATTTTTTCCTCATTCGACCTTGGAACCTCTCGTATGTTTATCAACTTGGAAAGCCCATGGTCATATATTGCTTCTACTCCCTATTAAACTTAATTTTCCTACGAGTTCTAGTGACCTATATTATTATTAAACTTAATTTTCCTACAAGTCCTAGTGACCTATATTATTATTAAACTTAATTTTCCTACAAGTCCTAGTGACCTATATTATTATTAAACTTAATTTTCCTGCGAGTCCTAGTGACCTATATTATTATTAAACTTAATTTTCCTACAAGTCCTAGTGACCTATATTATTATTAATGCTGCGACGATTTTATTCGACTTAATTTTACTATGAGTCCTTGTGAGATATATTTAATTTCGAGCCAATATTGCAATATAGCATATTATTCTCACCTTCAGCTATACGTTTCCCAGGTCATATCAAGATTAGTTTTAATCGTGATCGATATTGGATTTTTATGACAGGGTTTTATTTTAAATGAATTGCTATTTAAAGTTAGATGCAATAAATTCCTCCTGTGGGAAATAAATTAAATGCCTCACTTATAAACAAATACGTGACCTCAAAATGGATTCGGAATATTCGAAATAAAAATTTCTGGAAGTTTGATTGCTTTCCAAAGATCTACGCGTAAACACGATGACACATCAAAAGATACATGTTCAGTATAATCTGATCTCGCGTTTCGTATGCTTTCGATACAACGACAGGTCAGCTTATACTGGACATGCATATTTTGATGAGTCGTGCCTCTACCATTGGATTTGCCAGACTTACTGAAAATTCATATCATGCATGGTGCATTCTGCCTCTACATATATCTACTGACTATATGCCAAATTCTACGACCGTAGAACTACAATATGTTTAGCATATAAACTGGAATAAAATCTGTGCCGTGTATCGTACCACAATGCAAAGTTGTATCATGAATTTTACGATGTACGTCGTAGATTTCTACGACACGACATCGCATTGTGACACGACATCGCAAGGCGCCACGATGCGACGTCGTATCTTGTGTATGTGTTTTGGCCCTTAAGTCGAGGATAATCTACATCGCTATAAAAATATTACAATACTTTTTACTACCAAAAAATGTATACTTTTATTTTGTTTTGTTTAAAGAATTCTCCGAACATAGGTAATTCAAATGTTGTCACAAACAAATACAAATATTGTAACAAAACTGGATGAGCACGACTTTAGTTTGGAATTATTAATTTCGTATAATTTCTACGAAACGTTTGATTTTCTATGGTCAAAAGTCGGACGGATTCATAAGCGTTTAAACTTTAAGTAGGTACCTGGACGTCCGAGCTTTGCTTTGATGAAAATAGATAATGCTCATTTAACAGTATAGGATAGTTCATACTAATTCCATGTATAGTACTTACTAATTCCATGATGCTATATCATTTCATAAAGTAGCCATCTTGTTCTAAACTTTGGGCGACCGAGCTCTGTTGGGGTGAAAATAGAGAAAATGAATTTTATCAGACCTAGCTAGATCGATTTTTCGCCCCCATTAACCCCTATATTACAATCTTCGCCGAAATCAATAGAGCCGTTTTCGAGACCGTGATTCGAAATATATATAATACTAGCTGAGTCCCGCGGTTTCACCGCATAAGTTTGGATCTCGTGGGAATATCGGGTTAAAAATTCTAAAATCCTATGTCTTACTGCAGGTCATGGTGAACCCATGTGCCAAATTTCATCTAAATCTGCTAAGCCGTTTTAGCAAAAAAGCGTAACAAATAAATAAAGAAAAAAACTCATATTTGCATTTACAATAATACAGTATGCAAGGGTAATCACCGTTGTCACTCTCAAACCATGGGTAGTTGACTTAAATATAAAAATAAATGACCCAGTAACAACAAAAAAAAACCTTATTTTCATTAAAAGATTTTAAAAAGTAAATTACCGTCCCGATACTCATGGATACGCGTTCGAGAGAGCTGCGAAACAGCTGACGGCTGGTCATGTAACGTTCCGCGCGCCCCGCCCGCCCCCGCCAACCGCCGGCCGCCGTGTTGAAACGCAAGTTCGTTGCCCTTGCGAGTAGGGTGAAATATTCTTGTGGAAAAATGTAGATTTTCTTTAAAAAAAAAAAAGTTGTATTTTTCCATTGATTTTACGTTCTCAAAAAACATCTTGTTAGTAAATAAGTTGTAGGTATACATGATTTATTCAAGGTTATGTAACCACACGATTAAGGCAATGTGAGAACCGAATCATACATTGGGAAACGAACCACATGGTAATTCACCAACCACTTTTATGGATAATCACAAAAAGAACAATCGAAATGAAAACTACCTAATTCTGAATTAATATTCGCTTAATAAATACACTAGTGACGAGAATGTCAATCCAGCTTTAAATTCTCAACTCGAACCCGCGTCGAAATTGAATGGACGAAAAAAGGGATTCATTACAAAACTTTGTAACGATCTAAATGTTTAATGTGATTAAAGAAACTTCCTTGTGACAAAACAGATAATGGATAAACTATTAAAAAACTAGCTATTGTACGCCCGCGTGGATTTCTGAAAATATCCCACGGGATTAAAAGTATCCTATGTTTAATCCAGATAAATGAGCTATGTTAAATTAATAATAATAATAATAAAACCATCAACAAAATGTAATAGAATTCTTTTATAACTGCCGAATCGGAGGTGACATGACAGATGTCACCTCCGATAAAACAATAAACAGAAAAATAGGAAAATGAAGAAAGAATACTATCTATGTTGACGAGATCGGCCGCACGACGAGCACGCCCACCACCTCCGGACTCTTCGCTCAGCTCCGCCTCGCCGCCGCCGGTACCCAGTGCAATTGTGAGCGCTGTGATGACACCGGCCGCGGTAGTTGCGTCGAGCTCGAGCGACGAGTATTTCTCCCCGCCCACGACGCCACCACCTGCTCGTCGACGGGGAGGACGCCGGCCGCCGGACGGTTTAGGACCTCGAGGCCCACCGGCCTCTGATAGGGTCCCAGCTCCCGGCGGAAGTGTGCAGCGCATGAGATGGACACGATCCATTAATGAGAACGTCATGCGCTCATACTATGGGGCTACAGAGGGAGGAAGCCACCTGACCGCGTACCGTGTTCGGATGCTCTCTCTGTTTCAGGTGCTTGAGCCAGCTGTCAACGTGTCGGCACAACGACTGTCGGATCAGGTGCGGGTCATCCAGCGTAACCATATGTTGGATGATACTGTACTTGATCGCCTGCGAAATGAAATGCAGAGTAGCCATGTCATCGCTCCGCCGTCGCAGACTGTTATGGTACCACTACCGGTCACTACCAGTCAAGCCGACGACGCGATTGATGACAGGGCTACAAACGTAAGTACCCAGTGCAATGATGAATTGAGGAGTGCTTTGGAGGGTGCGATTCGGGAATATCGGCTCATGCCGCCCGAACTTAGGCCACGCTTACCCCGTTTGCCCATGCATAACAAAAATAGAGCGCTGGTGGCGGTTCTGGATTCGCAGTTGTCAAGCTATTTTGACGACTGCGAAGACCTCACCGATACTCACTCGATTCTGTACTGTGCGGCTGTAGCGGCATGTCGTGTAGCTCACGTCAAATTTGATAATGAATCTAGAGCTACACGACCGAAATCAGCCGTACCAGCTTGGCAGTGCAGAATTGAACGACGTATTGGTGGGGCCAGAGCGCTCATCGGCAAACTAATCTGCTTCAGGGAGGGCAATACTCGCCCTAGAGTGATGCGCTTTGTGAGACGGGCGTTCTCAGGCACTGATATCAGTCCTGAGGACTATATATCCCGTGTCGCAGAGCGCATAGACTTCCTGAAGCAGAAAGTGTATGCCTGGGCAAACCGTATTCGTAGGTATAAGCGGCGAGTAGACCGATACACTCAGAACCGCACCTTCCAGAGTGATGAAAGGTGGGTATATAGGGCTTGGGAGCAACCGGACCAAGGTGTGGCTGACACGCGCCTGCCGGATGATGATGCCATGTGCTCTTTCTGGCGAAGTATCTGGTCGGTGCCTGTCAGTCACACTGAAGGGGACTGGACTCGGGAAGTCGAGCGAGCCTGCGATCCTATACCAGAAATGGGGGCTATTACCATCTGCCCCCAAGATGTAGCTCGTGCAGTCCGCCCGTTACCTAACTGGAAGTCTCCAGGGCCGGACGGGCTGCACAACTTCTGGATAAAATGGTTCATAGGGTCGCACGCTCGCTTAGCAGCTCAGTACCAGACTGCATTGGACTCTGGTTTACTACCCCAGTTCTTAACTACAGGAGTTACCCACCTGCTCCACAAATCCGGTAGCACCGCGGAACCCAAAAATTATAGGCCGATCACATGTTTACCGACGGTCTATAAAGTTCTTACATCCATTTTGAGAGTTAAAATTAACAAACATATCGACACGAACTCCATCATGTCTGCCTCTCAAAATGGATGTAGGAATGGGTCCCGCGGTACTAAGGAGCTACTCCTCATTGATATGGCCATTAGCCAACAGGTTCGTCGTTCCCGAAAGGATCTGTCGACATGTTGGATAGATTATAAGAAGGCCTATGACTCGGTGCCACATACATGGCTCATGAGGGTGCTGGAGTTGTATAAAGTAGATGCATCTCTGCGCACCTTCCTGATGGCGTGTATGGGGCAATGGAGGACAGTCCTTCGCTATCCAGGATGTCGAAATATCCAGAGGAATAGTGAGCCGATAAGGATCGAGCGAGGCATATTTCAGGGCGATAGTCTGAGTCCACTTTGGTTCTGCTTGGCCCTGAATCCTCTAAGCACACTGCTGGAGGACTCAGGTCTAGGCTATCGGCTGAGGAGAGGTGGACAGGTTATATCTCACCTCCTCTACATGGATGACCTAAAACTCTTTGCCCCCAACAATTTACAACTGATGGAGCTACTAAAAGTAACTGAAACTTTCAGTAGAGCCATCAGGATGGAATTTGGTGTGGACAAATGTGCGGTCATGCATGTAAAGCGAGGGGAGATTGTGGAATCCGTGGGCACCCAACTCTCGGATTCCATATACCTAAGAGCCCTCTCCGCATCCGAAACCTATAAGTATTTGGGTATGTCGGAAGCGTTAGGCATCAATGTAACTGACATGAAGCAATCGTTGAAGGAGCGCTTCTTTGGCCGCCTGAAGAAAGTATTTAATAGTCTTTTATCAGGCGGGAACAAGGTGCGCGCCTTCAACGGTTGGGTCATGCCGGTTTTGATGTACTCCTTCGGCATACTCAAATGGACTCAGACCGAACTTGACGCCCTGGATAGGAGGGTCCGTACGCTGCTGACTGCATACCGAATGCATCACCCACGGTCATCGGTAATGAGACTGTATATCCCGCGAAAGTGTGGAGGTCGAGGCTTTTTAAACGCTAAGACCCTCCACAATCGGGAGATATGCAGTCTCAGGGAATATTTCCTAGAAGCCGACGTGGGAATGCATCGAGATGTGGTCGCGGTGGACAAGGGCCTCACCCCGCTCTCCTTGGCGAAAGAGAACTGGCGCAAGCCTGTAGTGCTTGACACTAACGATCGCAAGGAGGTATGGCAGAGTAAAGAGCTTCACGGACGCTTTTTCCGGGCCCTGCATGGACCCGATGTAGATTTACTAGCGTCCGTAGCCTGGCTGCGTTTCGGTGACCTCTTTGGGGAAACCGAAGGTTTTGTCTGTGCAATTATGGACGAAGTTATCATGACGAACAATTACCGGAGATTTATTGTGAAGGACGGCACGGTTGACATCTGTCGGGCATGCCACCGACCGGGAGAATCAATCCGTCACATTATCTCCGGATGTTCTCATCTAGCTAACGGAGAGTACTTGCATAGACACAACCTTGTAGCCAGGATTATCCATCAGCAACTTGCTCTGAAATACAGCCTAGTGGAATCGGAAGTGCCGTACTACAGGTACGTGCCCGACCCAGTTCTCGAAAATGGAAATATCACATTGTACTGGGATCGATCCATCATCACTGACAGGACTATTGTTGCCAATAAGCCTGATATAGTGGTGGTGGATCGAACAGAGCGGCGCGCAATGATCATTGACATAACAGTCCCGCATGACGGGAACCTCGTGAAGGCCGAGAAAGATAAACAAATCAAGTATCTTGACTTGGCTCACGAGGTTGTCGACATGTGGGATGTGGACTCTGCGATCATTGTGCCGATAGTCGTATCAGCCAATGGCTTAATTGCCAAGAGCCTCGACCAACACCTAAGGAGGCTCTCGTTGGGCAGCTGGATTAAGGGCTTGATTCAGAAAGCTGTACTCCTGGACACGGCTCGCATCGTTAGGAGGTTCCTCTCTCTGGAGCCCTGACCGCCGGTAGCTTGGACCCTGTTCCCGATACCGGTGGGCTACTATTTTTTATATTTTTAAATGTTTTATATAATTTTTTAGTCTAATATTTAAAAATATAATTTATAAGTATTAAAAATGAAATAAAGATGCAAAAAAAAATAATAATAATAATAAATTTATTTATTTCCAAAAACAGGTTACAGACTTAAATAACTTGGTTAACAAAAGGGTATTATTAACAGCTAGTGGTAGGAAGGAAGTACAGAGCAAATAATAAGCCATGCTGCAGAAATCTGTAGACAATATAATTCGTGAGCCCTGCCTCTTAAACTAGGGTTACCTGTATCTTAAGGGACAGTGTTCAGCTAAATGATTGATAGAGATAAGATTTATACAACTTGTGAGTTGCGTCGATCTACCTAGTGATTTAAAATGAGGTTAGTTTGTTTCGTTTATAATTATAATTAAAATAAAGAAAGGCAAAAGAGTTTAAGGAGCATGGGGGTGTGAGTGTGGGTGTTTGTATGTGTATGTGTAGGTGTATGTATGTGTGTGTGGATGTATGTGTGTGTGTTCACATTCATCTCTATCTATGCCTAATATGTGTGGGATGCAAAATAAAACAAAAAGTTAAAAATAGTGTCATACATGAGGATGATTATTAACTTTTTAATCATGTAAAAACCAGACTGACCCCTCATTAAAATGGTTTTAATTACATAACTTTGTGCTCATTAACAGTAATTGTACTGACGAAGTTAAGCTTTGTTTTTCAGAAGAGATCTCTGTTCTGTTCTGAAAAAAGGTTAGTTCTTTTGCCAGTTAATTCAACTAATATTAAATGGAATATTCAAATAGAAACCTGCACCCTAATTACTTAATGTATGATCTGTCAGAATTGAAATCGGTTTGAAACAAATGAATCCATAGATTCATAAGTTCGAAAAAAAATCTGACTTACGAACTTATAAAGCAATGGATTAGACATTTGTTTCGAACCGATTCCAATTTTGATTGATCGTGTACTACGCAATTAGGGTGAGGGACAAGACAAATTGAATTTCAATCAATCAAACGGAAATAAGTACTAGAATTTAACCAGGCACAAAGCGTCACTCCGGGCTAATACTAATGGTGCGTACAGACTAGTGAAACGTAACATGAAATGTATCATGCACACATTGCTGCAATGTATCATGAAAGGTAACTTTGTAACAATTTCTCATAGTTTGGACGTTATGCGCACGCGAAATGTGCATTTCACGCGCACGCTACGAGCATTACAAGCCGCGCGCGGAGCGATTCGTGATTTGTCGGTTTTTCGAACGAACACAAAGGGGCGCGCAGTGTGAGAGAGAGAGGTTCGAAGTGAATGCGCGGTAAGAGCGCGCTACGCGTCCACGCTTGCAACGAACATGCAATGAAAGGCAGAATGATACATTTCATGCTACGTTTCACCAGTCTGCACCTTAAGAATTTCCCAAACTTAATAACACTTTTCTCGCCCTGGATGTTGAACCTAAAAACCCAGTCAATGACAGTCGTGGTTGCAAACACTAGAACAATAAACCACTTTCATTTCCCGGAAATGTCTAAAATCCATCTTGAATAAGGCTGTTTTACGATATTATGTACTTTCAGACATCCCAAAATGTACACCTCTACCTTTAACGGTCCGTTACATTCGCCTTGCGAACATTACGGGAAGTAGTTTAATGGAACGTAATGTGTCCCTTGTAGAGTTAACCGGTACCTTTAAAACAATAGTGAGCCGGTGTCTTTAGTTATGTAAAGAAATAATAGGAAGATAAGATTGTACTTGTGGTTTCTGTCTAAGCCCGGTTTAGTGGTGTGATTAAATAGTCAGAGGCCCTAGACAAAGTGACATTCTATAAGCGATAACTTGAAAATACTCGAAATGTAAGTTATCGCCTGTGATAGCAATATTTTATTTTCAATAGACAGAATATTTCAACCTACCCTCACTTTGTAATGAAAACAAAATGATGCACGTAAATGTCTCAGAAAATATTCGAGATAAGGAAAAAAAATATTACCTATCTTGTTTTTCCATTATTCTTGCTTTTTCTGCAGCCTTCTTGGGTATCTATTTTTACTTTATTTTTCCAATTTTTTCATATAGTTACATCGACCTTGCCTTCAGTTGCGTGTGGTGGCAATTTCAATATGAATAGAAACATTATTTATTTTTTTATTAAAAAATATTACCTATATTATATTTTTTAACAGGTCATCAACATCATGCTTCATGCATGCATCTTGATGCGCATCAAGATGGGCGTTTCTAATATTTTAAAAAGCCATAGGAATTAGACGCAAATTACATTTGATTTGATCTAAGTAAATTAATAAATAATAATTGAACTAGTTACAATACAAAAAATAAACAGGAACATGAAAGAAACACGGGATAAGCACGTTATAATCAGAAAGGAATACCGTCAATCATTCTTAGCAATTTTTGAGTCTTCCAATGACTTACCCACCCGTGTTCCTTCAGTTGCCTGTTGTCAAGGTCCCGGTATCCTTTTCGGACTTTCCTGCAACCCTGGGGACTTTCCCGCAACTCTGGATCATTCTTAGCACTAAGTTTCCGGCTTCGCTAAAAATAGATTTCACTCTCAAGACCTGTCCATTTGTTTTACCGCAAGACCACACCTGACAGCACAGTCTTAAACCCAATGATATATTGTCTTTCAAAGCTTTCGTAACATTATACTTATAGACAGGTACTCTAAGAGGGATAGAAAGTACTGCTCTCCTGTCACATTGATCATGAAATACACTCCTAACGAAGATACATTAGGGATCGGAGAATGAAGGCACTTCATAAAATTTTCAACGCCAAATGTCAGGCAGCTATCTACCAATGTTAAAGTTAATGGAATAGAGTTGGACCCCGTTGAATCGACAGTTTTTCTTGGAATAACCATTGACGGTAAATTACAATGGGGCCGTCTCCACAGAGTAGGCAACTCGTTCATGGGTCAATGTATACGCTTTTATAACAAACTTCCCATTGACATTCGAAACTTACCCATTAAACGATTTAAAAGCTGTATTAAAACCAAACTTTGTAAAAAAGGGTACTATAAAATCACAGATTATTTAGAAGACAAAAATGCATGGGATTGAGCTGCTCGCTCTGCTAAGCATTGTGACATTTTGAATATTATGGAAAGCCATAAAAATATACCTACAAGTTTTATATTCAAATTGACATTATTGAATATTATATACAAAATGACATGATGATTACTTGTAAAGTATTGTTTTATTGTGAATGTGAGGACTATGTGGATATTTATTTTTCGTTCTGTTAGTTTTAGCGAAGGTCTGGCAATTTGAGAACTTTATGCGACCTACCCAAATGTCCTTTCTTTGGTATTGTTCGTCGAGTCGTTGAGCTCCTTAGGTTCTGAGTTGAGCTCCACTATTACTGACAAATGCTTGCACTGACTGGACAGGTCCTTTCCACAACGTTTTGTCTTCTTCTTTCAAAAGTCAAATTACTTTTGAAAGAAGAAGACAAAGCGTTGTGTAACTATACAGGCGCTATACAACGTTTATTAGTAAGGCGTTTTAAGTATAAGCTGATCTCGCATTGTATATAAATTCTGTACAATTCGATATCAGTTTATACTGGACATGTATAGCTTGATGTGTAGCCGCGTGTACATACTCCATTCCATTATGACTCAACTATCGCTCCATCGCGTCATGTCGCCAGTGTGGGTCGACACTTAATCTCTGCCAGAACAAAAGATCACTACACAATTTTCTTAAGTGTTTTGTTCTGTAGTCTTGCAACTGACATTTGTTAGTTGTTACTATAAATACAGACACAGAACAACACTTATGTCGAGCGCACACTGTAATCATACTTAGGATTAATAATAATAATATCACCCCTTTATTTCCTTTGGTGGGACGTTGACCTAGTTGTGGGAAGCGCGACTGTAGAGCGGAAGAGATTAGCCCTAAATTAATCACAACTTACCTAGTTAATTGATTTAGGCGTGACTTTGCGGAAATCCATTATAAAATACAATAGACGTAGATATATTTAGTAACCTATTCCGCCTAACTATTCTTCAAGAGTCATAAAAAACCATCTGAGAAATAGACACGTGATTCACCTATCAATAAGGGGGGGCCGTCCGATTTGTTTCAGTCTGCGTCCAGCACTCGGTATGGCAACACGTTGTGTTCTGGTTTGCGACTGGTCAATCGTCCATTCGGAGGATGCCGTGTTGAGAGGCGAAAGGGGTTTTTATGACTCTTGAAGAATAGTTAAGCGGAATAGGTTACTAAATATATCTACGTATATTGCATTTTACAATTTACCTACAAAGAGCAACATAAAATTCAAAGTTTTGTCATTTTCATACCGACCCGCGGTTTCAGCCGCATAAGATCCCGTGGTAATATCGAGATAAAAAGTATGGAGAAGGTCCATGACCTTCTCCAGGTCATAGTCTACCCATATGCCAAGTTTCATCTAAATCCGTTCAGCCGTTTTAGCGTGAAAGCGTAAAAACAAACAGACTAACTTTCGCATTTATAATATTAGTTAAGATTAAGATGCCCTTAGTTTATTCACGAAGTTTTCAATTCACAGTAACTCCATGGTTACAAGATTTCAAAATGTAAGTTTGACATTGAAAATGTGACATTGGTAGGCCTATGAACCCCTTTTACTTCATTTGAATAAACACAAGTAAGATTTCATCATCCTGATTATCATAATGAAGTCTGGGTTAGTCTTATTGATAATTGAAACGTAAAAAATAAGCCTTTTTAAGTTTTTATTATCATGAAAATTAAATATGCTAAAGTATAATCTAACCAGTGAAACCGATTTACTTGATTACGGTTAGTTTTATTATAAAACAATTGCATGGAATAAAATTTTAACACTTATGTGTAGAAAGACTTACCTAATAATTTAAATCTTATGATTATTATTTGAGTCGGTCTTAGATGTACCTAACTATAAATATAGTACAGTCAGCAAAGAGTTTAGTATCCCACTGTTCGCAATTTCGACAGTAAATATTATACAATGGCGCAGGATAAACTTTACCAGAAGTGGTCATTGTATTAGTTTTTTAGCAGCATCAATATCTCCAAGATTATATCGGAATATAGCAATCCGTCGTGGACGTAGTACGACATCGGGCTTCACTCACATCATTTGTCATCAGAAGACAGCCACCATGTAACTTTTGATGTGACGCTCTACTAGAGTGACAGTTATCAGCCAGTGTCACTCTTCATAAATAAGGGAAGAGTGACACTAGCTGATATTATATTATTCGACCTCTTCGGTGGTTCCTACTAACTTCGAGAAAAATTCAAAGAAATAGATATTCTGACTGTAGCCTCACAATATATATTTGAAAACCTATTGAATGTACACAAAAACATATTAAAGTTTAAGAAAATGTCCGATATTCATAGTTTAAATACCAGGAATAAACACAATCTTGCTGTACATCGCACTCGTCTCCACAGAGTAGGCAACTCGTTCATGGGTCAATGTATACGCTTTTATAACAAACTTCCCATTGACATTCGAAACTTACCCATTAAACGATTTAAAAGCTGTATTAAAACCAAACTTTGTAAAAAAGGGTACCATAAAATCACAGATTATTTAGAAGACAAAAATGCATGGGATTGAGCTGCTCGCTCTGCTAAGCATTGTGACATTTTGAATATTATGGAAAGCCATAAAAATATACCTACCAGTTTTATATACAAATTAACATGATTGAATATTATATACAAAATGACATGATGATTACTTGTAAAGTATTGTTTTATTGTGAATGTGAGGACTATGTGGATATTTATTTTTCGTTCTGTTAGTTTTAGCGAAGGTCTGGCAATTTGAGAACTTTATGCGACCTACCCAAATGTACTTTCTTTGGTACTGTTCGTCGAGTCGTTGAGCTCCTTAAGTTCTGAGTTGAGCTCCACTATTACTGACAAATGCTTGCACGGACTGGACAGGTCCACTCAAATCTGTGTGGTTCTTTCCTAAAAAGACCATTTCAAACTCTAATCTACATGGTCCTCATATGGCCTGACCAAGATTATGTCTGGACTTTAAAGGAGACGGTGACCTCTGAGTTTGTTTCGGCCTTTCTTCTCAGAGTAGTCAGATAGGAAACGCCGACCTCATCTAGCTTATTTTTACAACTTCTTAATATGACGTGTAAAAGTGATTCCAATATCCTATTTACAGAATAAACAATTTCATTTCATTTCATTTCATTTCATTTCTTCGTTACAAAACCAAGTGGCGCCACTTGTTGCGCCGTTATATACATTTAAATATTGTAAAGAAAATTCACAAATTGTAGAATTCGTCTAGAAGCTAAATCAAAAATCACTCAAATCACTAGAAGCTAAATCAGAAACAAAGCCATCTAACTACTGCAGACTGACATACTTTCTACTTTTGCCATACAGTCAAGTTGAATTTTTCCGAGTGTAATATTTATCTTCAAACACAAATTACGTGTGGCTTTCACTTTCAAGGGACGTTATATGAGCATCACTTATCTTTCTTGTCAACTCTACTCATACAATACAATATCTCCCAAGCTCTACCCCAGTTGAAATTTCCTCTAATTATTATATATTCTGCGAACTGCGAATGAGTATGTCCTATGCACGAACGACTGGTTCTGAAGGTAATCATCCACAAACTGGAGGCACAAAATTAAACGTAGTGTGAATCGGAATATCCTTATTATGGTTAATTGTCTTTACATTTGCTCGAGGGAAAGTAGGTAGGCATTAATGCTTATGTTTGTGTTTAAGTGTTAAAGGAATTTCCTCTTTATAATAATGATCCACGATAAGGGAGAAAATTCTAGTATTCTCTAAAGGCACAAATATCGTTTGCATTTACAACTAGACCCACTAAAAATTGTTTCCTATCTTTTCCATGTAGAACCATTCGCTCTAGAATTAAAACTAAAAAATAAACTAATTTTTCTTTCTTTCATTAAAAGTCTCGTAAACGTAATTGTAGGAAATCGAACTGTATTATTAGGCAGAAAAGTTCAAGTTACACTGTAGGTACACCGAGGAGAAAGACGTTTCCAAGTCTTCCAAACTTAAGACTAATTAAGAGTTAAACTCTTCGGTTTCCTAGAAAAGCGGTACCATAATAAATGTATAACGGCCGTCATGATAATCTTAATGAAAATTTCATTTTCACCAGTATTTGACACTAAGGTGTCACTAAGAGCTGTTATTGTGTGATCGTTCACCGCTTTCCCAGGGAATCAAAACTTTACAAAAAGTTCCGAGTAATTCAAGCTCGGAACTTTTTGTAAATCATGACCATATTTATGGTGCAAAAGCCTAATCTATTTTGTTTTTGACATTAATTGGATTTTTATTAGATTTAATTTTTTATTTTTGTAATTCGAGAACCATACACAGCCTATTATGTTCCCACTGCTGGGACACAGGCCTCCTCTCTGTGAGAGAGCGTAGGCCGTAATTCACCACGCGGGCCCAGTGCCGGTTGGTAGCTGTCACATGTGTTCGAATTTTTGGTTCTAGGACATACCGGTTTCCTCACGATGTTTTCCTTCACTGTTTTGAGAGCAGTGGTGATGAAATTATTTACACAAAGTAAAGAATTAAGTAATTCGAGAACGCTACAATAACGCTAACATAGTTTTTATTTTTTTAACCGACTTCTTCAAAAAGGAGGAGGTTCTCAATTCGTCTGTATGCTTTTTTTTTGTGTGTATGTTACGCGATTACTCCGCCAATTATGAATCGATTTTGATAATTCTTTTTTTGTTTGGTAGGTCATGCTATAAATTTTATTAATTTTGCTTGCGTAGTTTTTGAGTTAGCTTCAATAATTACGTATTTTTTCCAGTTTGCGTATGTAGACGATATCTTAGTCTTAATTTACATAGCAGATAACGGCATACGAATTTGGGTGGGGTAGGTACCACAACTAAAAAGTGAAAAATAAAAACATTTTACAAAAACGAAATCAACCGACTTCACAAAAAAACAATTTCGGAAGTCGGTGGCAAAAAACGAAAATTGAAAAGCAAAGACACCGACTTCCGAAATTAAAGTAATTTTTCACTTTTTTTGTGTTGTTTTTTTTAGTTTTTATTTATTTAATCATCGTCTTCACCTCCATTTATTTTTTCATAGTTTAAATAAAAAACGATAAGTTTTATTAAAAAATGATATATAGTTAATCCGATAAAATTACTCATAAGCATTTAGAAATAATAAACAGAATCCAAATCAAGCTAAAAACATCGGAGATATGGCAAAAAATGTGAAGCAAGGTCACAAAAGCTACAAAAAAAAAAAAAAAAATAATGACATGAAATATTTATCATAGATCCCCCTTTGAAAGTTAATTTTCGATAATATACATGAATATTCAGAAAAATACGGGCGGTCATTCTCATGGGGGACATTGTATACATATTTAAGTCTTATCGATTTCATTCTTTCGTCCGCATTGTTTGTTTATGCTTTCCGTATTGTTCGTTTAAAATTCCGAACAAGGAGAGGTTAGTTTATACCGGAAATGTATAAAATTGTGTAACAACCAATAAACAGAACCCAACGCGTTTTAAAAAGTCGCAGTAAATGCATTTTACACGTATGTGGTAAAACCATTTACCTACCCGCGGTTTTCAGCCAACGTGCAACGCAATATTTTGTTTTTTTATCCACCATTTGTTTTAGTAGCAAACCTTTATACACACGTTCTATACGACCTTCAATACGACACGGTTGAGTAAACACGCCTTTAGGTGTTTTCTTAAGAAGGGCACGACCTATACAAGACAGCTCATGCTGTGATGAAAAGCTTAACGAGACATCAAGAATTGAGACTTTCTTGATGTCTCGCTAAGCTTTTCACTGCTAATAAACCGTATGTAAAAAATAAACTGGCCAAGTGCGAGTCAGACTCTCGCACCAAGGGTTCCGTACCATTATCATTATGAAAACGGCAAAAAAATCACGTTTGTTTTACTGGAGCCCCCTTAAATATTTATTTTATTCCGTTTTTTAGTATTTGTTGTTATAGCGGCAACAGAAATACATCATCTGTGAAAATTTCAACTGTCTAACTATTACGGTTCATGAGATACCGCCTGGTGACAGACGGACGGACGGACGGACAGCGGATTCTTAGTAATATCCCGGTCCCGTTTTACCCTTTGGAACGCAGTCCTCTTATAAACCTTACTCACTTGCACATATATTTGCTCTCTTTCTGACCATCATCTGCCATGTCATGCGTTAAACGTGTAGCTATGTATTAAATAAATACATAATATTAATTTTTTTTTTTTTTTTTTTGTTCTTTCTGTTACATGGCAATCTGTTCCAGGAACAATAAGCCACTTCCTTGTCTGATAAATATCTGATGTATGTTATCTACGAGAGCCATAAACTGCTGAAAAGTTTCTTTCCAGCAAACTCTCTCTTTGTCTCGTTATAATATTAATTAATGCTTTTATTTGAGATAATACAATTATAGTAAAAGTCAAAACTGTCATCATCTGCCTAGCCTTTTCCCAACTATGTTGGGGTCGGCTTCCAGTCTAACCGGATGCAGCTGAATACCAGTATTAAAAGTATAAAAGTCAAAACTGTACATTGGATATTTTTCAAAAGTAATTGTTACGAGGTGAGGGAAGGTGTCTGATGTCGAAAATATAGTCTTAGAATTTTTGTCCGTTTGTCTGTATGTTCAGGATTGGAGCAAAAATGCTACATAGAATAGAATATTTAGCAAGTATTAAAAATTATAATATTTATTCAGTATTGACAGTTTCATTCAGACTGAAGGAACACGGGTGGGTTTTAGTCAGTAAAAGTCTGACACGCCCTCCCGCTCCGCCCAGAGAGGGAGAAGTAATTTGATGATTTCCCAACCACAACAAAAAAAAAAAAAAGTAAACAGACAAACATTCTGTATAAAGTTTTTGCCACAGTGGTTAACAAATGTCACAGCAATGCTTCCAGCAAAAGCTTGTAGCTGGACAACAATGTATAAACAAAGCATGTAGCTTAACAACAATGTATAAACAAAGCATGTAGCTTAACAACAATGTATAAACACTGTTTTTCACTATAATGTAGGCTTAAACCTTGGCTTTATATAATAGAGTGCCTGTAATATGCTCCTAATATGTGTAGTACAAGTAGGCGCGCAGGCGGTTTATTATAGGGTAACAACATACCTAAAGTCTCTTAAAAAACAGGTCAAGTATATCATTATTCTGTGAATGACATTTTATAGCGGCGACGTTTTATCGTACCTATAGTCGACTGGTTTAGCGATAAAAGCGTTTATTTTTTTTATTTTTTTGACATTTATATGTGACGTAGTCCATATACTGTTAATAACACAAATACCTTATAAAACTATTATTAGTTTGTACAAAAACAGCACTATATGCACGCTGCGTGTACTTAGTCCACAGGCTGCAGGGGTAAAAAGATTGACAGAAGGCCTTAAATAATGTCACTTTGACCTGCTCGGTACACCGTGCAAACCTGCGGGCCAGCATGTTACAGCGCACAGACAGCGCCCTGCGCTCCCTCTCCATATCAATGTTGTCACATAGATTCTCCGAAACCCAGTGACTCAGATATTTAAAATTCGACACTCTGTTTAAGCTGGTACTGCAAAGATACAAGGGTGGCACATTAGCGAGGGATTTATTACCAGCCTTAAACACCATCACTTCACTCTTCTTCACATTATATCTGAGTCCATGGGCTCGTGCATACTTTTCACAAATAACCAACAATCTGCGCATGGCACTGATCGAGGGGCTCAACAGCACCATGTCGTCTGCGTAGCTGATACTCGTATTATTGACGCACTATCCATCTATATGGCACCATGTGCGTATTCTGCTAAGCTCGCCAAGTTATGCCTAGCAAAATTCCTTTGCCTCGTTGGTCTATTGGTGGCAAGCGCTACTTCTGAGCATGAGGTTTTGTGTTCGATTCCCAGGTCAGGCAAGTGTTATTGGGTTTTTTTCATTCGAAATTTCTCAGTAGCTGCTCGGAGTCTGGATTTGTAGGGGGATTCTATTACAGGGGACTTAAACATAACTGGCGAAATGTAGTGACAGTACTATAGTTTTGAACTTTTTTAGTAAAATGCCCAATGTTTGAAGTGCTGTATCTCGGGTTCTATCGGACATAGAGCTACGGCTGCGCTTAAATTGTATCAAATTTTGTAGGTATACTTACTTTAAAATAAAAGTTACATATTAATGTAATGATAACTTCATCAATAGAATGCCCCTTTCAGAAATTATAGGTAAGTAAAATACTGAATAAGTTCGATTTCAAGGTTTTTTGAGCACCACGAAGTTAACATAGGTCTTTCGAAGCTACAAACTAGGTTTTACACTACAGCACTCTAATTGCGTAGTGCGTGATCGGTCGGAATTAGAATCGGTTTAATCCAAACAAACAAACGTATAGTCCATTGTTTCATAAGTTCGAAAAAAATCTGCTCAACAACGAAGCTTACGAACTTATGAAGCAATGGATCAGACATTTGTTTCAAACCGATTCCAATTCTGATTGATCGTGTATTACGCAATTAGGGTGCTGGTATCTATCCTATCAACATCTAAAAAAATCAGTACAGTACGATTTTTTGTGACTTAACGCGATTTACGGTAACAGGCTTTTTTTTTTTCTTTGAGGCGGATGGGCGTGTCAGTCTTTTACTGACTAAAAACCACCCGTGTTCCTTCAGTTGCCTGTTGCCAAGGTCCCGGTATCCCTTACGGACTTTCCTGCAACCCTGACAGGCATCGGTCCTAGCGGACCCCGCCAATTGTGCTGACATCTCTTTGAGGCGCGCGTGGTAACTGGCCTAATGTGACGGTTACATAGTTTCAATCTTAGTGACATTTTGAGTCACTGGGAATTGTTGTAAAAACTGGTTAAACAATTACGAACTCGATACATAGCTATGGTTAACAGTGAATTGTGAACGCTGTAATAATAAAATAAACGCGTAATTTCTTCAACAGTCTAAATAAAATTACTACCTCTTTGATTGCGGGAGATGTAAAAGCAATCATTGTGGTGCAATTTGAGAACCTTTGTTATAGACCCTTAACCTCTTATAGAATTCTTAGTGTTACGAATGGAACCGAAATCAAATAAAGGAAGAAATTATTAAGTTGCCGCAATAATACAAATAAAGTAGGTAGGTACAACCATGGTACAACTAACAATGAGAATTCAGCTAAAAGAAAACAAAGCCAAAAAAGAAAATGGTCAAATATAAAAAAGTGTAAGTTTGAAACAATTTACATAAAATCAGATATTTATTTTTATTTCCATTCTTTCATAAAAATAACTGTGTTTTTAATAACAGTGTTCGTGATGAAAAACAGTCTGCATTTTTTTTTATTCAGTTTCTATAACCGTTTCGAATAAATTTAAAGCATAAAAATGAACACATTTGCACTCGTATTGAATAAAATACTAGGTCAAGAGTATTTTTTGCGTCTGTTAATTGTTCGAATACGGTTTTTATACAAAGAATAATTAGAAAATATGCCCGGAAAAATGGAAAATTGGAGAAAAACTGACACTGATACTTTTTCTATGAATGCATTATTAAAACTTGGACAGGACGTCTGTCGGGCCATTAAATAATTAAAACAAACAACGTACCTCCAACGGTATAACAATGAACAGCACAATCATATCAGCAACAACTAGATGCGTCATCAGCAGATTGACGCGCGATTTTCGCCGGCGCGAGCGCATGAGCGATGCGAACACGCCAACATTGCCGACTGCCCCAGCAGCCAATAGCGCGCTGTATACTCCTACAACGAACCCCTGCTCCGGTGCAGGTATCGTAGTATCGACCACTTCTGTCACATTGACTATCGAAGTACCCTCCATGTTGAAATAATCCCAGAATTGTTTGTCGCAGTCGACTTCTACATCAGGTGGAGTGTCTTGAAACATTTTTTTTTCACGGATTTAATGTCATTTTTGTTTGATTTTTTGGTGTTGCTAATTAAGACACATTTTTTTTTGATAATTTTTTTTTTAAATGAATTAACTTTTTAAGATATTCACATTTTTATAGCCACTTTTATTGACAACTACTTTAGTAACACTTCAATCGAGTTTTATTATTTAAACTGTTGACTAACAATTCACACTTAATTATTTTTAATTTATTAATCAATTAGGGAAAAATGTTTTATAGCACACTTCACTCGATACATAAAAAGTAGCCTATTTAATTACACTTTAAATATTTTGTTTTAATGTTTTTTGAAATATATTTATTAGTTAACAATATTGTTTTAATTACAATTAAACACACCATTAACTTATTTTAAAACTTTTAATTTGTTTCTTGTTTTTAATTTAACTAAGCACAACACACCACAACACCACGAATAACATCTAAAATATTTATTTATCCTATTATATTTTATTCACCAACAACACCCGAACGAAACTTTATTTCGACGCGTCCGAAGTCTACGAAAGCTCGTAGCGCTACGAGACATGTAACCGCCGTAGCGTCGTAGCACGATGTGACGTAGACCGCGGATGTCGTAGACATTATGAATGAAACACGCAGTCACTTCACTTCAACAGTCACTGATTCATAAAAACCGAGTTTTTGGTATTACACAATTAAAATGTTGTGTCGGATCTAACTTAATAATTATTATAATAAATTGTGAAAGTATGATTGTTGGTTTGTTCTTTTTTTTTCACAACACTGGAATGTATTGATTTTTTGCATCGGTCTCAGTCAGAAAAAATACGATTCCTGTGCGATAGACCGCGGGAGTTAAGCCGCGGGTAAAAAAACATGTTAATTATATTAAAAGCCATTCAAAAGTTTTCATCGCTACACAGTTAATCCATTCCAATAGCAATTAATTATCCCTCGTCAAATACGATAGAGGTTTGTTGAGTTTTAGTCTTAGCTAACTATGCCTCAATATATTACGTCATGTAAACATTGCTTTGATCGTTTGCGTTTCAGTAATTGAACGGAAAGCATTTTAGTTTTTTTTTATTCAGCAGCTGCGAAATTTACAAAATAGTGCTTGAATTGACGTTATAGAGTAATAAATACGCTTTGTGTGACGGATGGGGTTTACGTGGGGGTACAAATAAGACCACATAACCTTGACAACATAAAAATATATTAAAATACGAGAAAGGGGGGTGGGAAGGTCTATGGTCACAATCTTCTCAACTGCCTGGTGCGGCGATGACTCAGTGGGTGTGCCGCACTGCTGACGCCAGGGATGGTGACGGTCGGCGGATGTTCGCGCCTGACCCGTAGAATGCTCGACGTGGCCACGCGGGTAAAAAGGTACCCGACACGGAGCTTGATGATACCGGAATAACCGGAACTTCGGAGGGTAAAACATCCCGGGACTTCAGAACCCTTTGGACCCTGGAATCATCCAGCATGTCACAAAATGGACAATAGCCATCTCCGCTGATTGTGACACCGAGGCATAAGCAAAGCGAGATGTACTAGTGCGCTAATGAAGGTGGTGTTTGGTTGTCACAATCAGTACGGAGTTTACATGGATGGAAGTGAGAAGCACGACATGACTGGCACATTTGAGTCATGAGAAAATACATGTTTAAGTACATACAAATGTGCAGAGCTAGTGGCAAATAGGTTGTATACCTAATAAAATATAGCGGAAGGCATTCATACTAATTAAGATTATAGCTGCTAGTACAAAGAGGCACACGCCCTAAGAAAACCTAGATAGATAGGTAGGACACACAATCATCATCATCATCTGCCTAGCCTTTTCCCAACTATGTTGGGGTCGGCTTCCAGTCTAACCGGATGCAGCTGAATATTAGTATTTTACATGGAGCGATTGCCTATCTGACCTCCACAACCCAGTAACTGGGTAATAATACGATACCCCTTGGTCAGACTGGTTGTCAGACTTTCGTGCTTCTAGGTAGGACACACAATATAAAACATAATTAACTGTTCAACACTTACCCAGTATGGGGTTACGAAAGCACAGAATTTAATAAAGTTGACTAATATGAGCCAATAAAAACTATTGCCTGCTTTAGGCTTAAATAATTACGAAGACTACACGCATAAAGGTCACAGGTGATGCAGGATCAAGTGTACGTGTGTCTTCGCCCGGAGCATGAGTTCGAATATGCTCGTCATGGTGCGAGGAGTGCCCACCGAGGTGTCGCAAAGGTCAGGTGAAAGTTACCGGTTCCTAATTCACGCGTTCGGATACGCCAACCGCGCCACTAGCACGGACAGCTAACTAATTGCGTTTAGTAACTTAAGACGTCCCTAATTGTATTACATCTGTGATTGACTTGACATTTATTATTGTCTATCAGTTTTTTATGACAACGGTAACGGTACAACGTTACATTTGAAAAGCCTCGAGCGGTTGTTTCAAAGAGTAAAGTAACTATATTACATCATGCTGTCAACATCGTTACATTTTCAGTCCAAAGCTTTAAAAGGTTTTTGTTAAATGTTTCAGGGGCCGGATGATGTACTGCCGAAATTATATTTTGGTTCAGCATTTGGTTAGTAAACCGGTTTGAAATACTGCAAAGTTACCTAGGTAAGAAATCCCAACTCAATAACGTTATGAAAATTGTCGTTTATTGGCTAGCTTTATTTTTTTGATCAGGTGAAATTTGGAAGCGAGCTTCACCCGGAATCCTCAACCACAGAGGAACTAGCTATCTTACCTCTAATTGCCGAAACACAACAATGCTGTTAACGTTGTTGTTATGGCGACAGACTTAGATAAGATGGTGGGCTAGCCAGGCGGACTTAGAACAAGCCCTACCACCAATCTTCCAGAAAACCTTGCCCCCACTGAGAATCGAACCCGGCCGACCTCTGGGTCTGAGACAGGTGGTCTAACCACTAGGCCACAGAGGCAGTTATTAAGTGATTCGCACAATATAAGTTTATGTTAACAACTCCAACTAAGATAAAATATGCTTTTTACCCGTTATATGAATCTAAATCTACTCAATGTTTGAGTGTATTATTGCATTATTTATAAGATTGTATTTATTAAAATAGAAGTGGGGTCTAAACTCTAAACTCTAAATCTGTAGTGTTTACTAAATGATCAAAGTTTTAGAAGTGGCCATAGCCTAGTCGTTTAGGCACCCTGTCCACAAACGAGAGAATCGCGGCGATAGTCAAGCTGTGCCAGGGTTCAGGGATGTTGCGGATGCAGATTTTTTCACATCCGCTAATGCGGATTTAAGATATTTTTTCCAAAAGTCACTTTTCTCCGGTGTGGGCATTGTAAATTCAATTTTTAAATAATCTATCAGTTGCAGAAATCAAACACAGAATGTCCACTGTATATTCACAATTTCACAATAACACTCGAAAACTGAAATGTTTATACAATAAGCACAACTTAATACGTTATGACTGATATAGGAGAAATAAATGATACACAATAAAAAACGCGTCGAATCTTGTCACCGAACGAAATCTTCGCTCCTATTGGTTAATAAGCGCGTGCGTACTGCACCCGCTCATTGACCAATGACCACCTGTGCTACATCCGCATCCGCATTAACATCCGCATTAATTATTGCGGATGCGGATGCGGATATCCGCAACATCCCTGCTTCGTCGACGCGATGATATCGCCGTGTGGAGATTGATTCAAAAGCTCCTATTGAATTCGATGGAAAGGGGATACTATCGATCGCTACGATTCTCACGCTCGTGGAGATGGTGCTTAAAGGAGGCTATTGCCACTTCTAAAGCCTGGATGATTGTAAATACTGTACAAACGTGCTAAGTACATAAAGAGAGATTGCTATTAGGACAGAACACCCATAGTTTACTTAAGTTTATTCAAAGCCTGTTTCAAAGTTTATTGACATCAAAATACTAAACTTTCTTGTTTTGAAACGATTTCTCTTACTGGAATATCCACAGTACTTTAACAAATGAAGGAGAAAAATAAATAAAATTAAATGGTGAAAACTTTGATAAAATAATTATTTAATAGTTATTCGTTATGGGAGCAAAAGGCTAACTATAAAAATAAACAAACAGCCAAACTTTCAAAAAACTATATTTTCGGCATCAGACTCGTTTCCACCTTCGTAATAGTAATTCTAGGAGGTTGAAGCACCTAAGTGTGGGAACGAATCTGATGCCGAAAATATAGTTTTTAGAAGGCATGAGGGACAAGGTGTAAAGTTCACTCATCCACCATAGAAAAGGGAGGATCCTCCGACCAGACGGATGTTGTGTTTGGCGGGCCCAACGATTGATGTTGATTTCTTGTATATTTGTCCATCGCGCGGTAAACTATAATTGCGCGATGCAGGATTTATGTGACATCAGGATTTTTGTGTGACGTCAGGTCTTTGATGCGTAGTTCGCATGTGGCGATGAAGATACCGCCACAAACTAATAAGTCGTGAAATTATGTTACCCCAAGTACGTAACGAAATAAATCAAAATTAATTACTATGTTAATCACATACAAGACATTTCGCAACAAACTCGAATCTATTTTAGGTTTAACCCAATTTATGGCACTTAAGTCCTTAATATTCTGTTTCCGTTACTAACCACTTAATATTACATACTCATCTCCTGTAGGATAAGAAGACAAGTGGGACGTAGGATGTCGCCGACCTCTTCGCATCAAATAATTATGTTGCCTTAGTATGTTATCGAGGGCTGATTTTTCAATCGTGAACGAAGCTTATGGAATGTGTACGTAAGGATCGTAGAAGTTGCCGTTTTATAGTTTCTGCCTCTCCTCATGGGAAATGGCGTGAGTTTATGTATGTGTATAAAGTCAAAGTCATGTTATTTCAAATAGGCCCATAAAAGGCACTTTTAAACGTCAAAAACAAAGAAATAGAACTGATTCTAGTTGCCCTTTCCAAAATGTAGTTTTCGTATGGAGAAGAATGGGCAAGAAACTCCACCGTTACTCTTTTAAAAACGTTTTACAATATTTTGTATACATGAATTATATAATTATATGTGAAGACGATGCACCTACAATGGGTTGACTGTACCACAAAAGGTAAAAAGAAATATAAATGGAACAATGACATATATACATTTATAGTGTTTCTGGATTTGTGCCCGATTAATGGCAATAGGGTCGCCCCCTGTTATATGGATCTTTAACATAACCGACGAAGTGTAAGTAGGTGTAGGTACTATACAGGATGGCAGGTCAAAAAAACGCTCTCTAGGAAAACACACCAACCTACTTTCAATAACGTTTCAGTGACGTCATTCGGTGGTAAATTGCGGAAGCTGTGGAAGCGCTTTTTTAGGTAACTGTAGCATATGGCCCTACCCTATCTCAAATTGCTTAGCATGATCCTCCGTTATGCCGAAAATACTGCACCCTTAATTTTTAAATAAATATTATGTTAAAGTTGAGGATTGATGCTAGGTCTTATGTTTGACAAAAATACGATTACACAAAATTTTCTCTATAGAAAAAAAAAACAAAATTAACTCTAAACCGAGCTATAAATCGCTGGTATTCAAAAAATACTACAAATCAGATCATGAAACTACAAACCGCTGGTATTAAAAAACTTCAAATTAGATCATGAAACTGCTTAAAAACTGAACGAAACATAAAGCAGGTCTTATGTTTTTTTTTAAATTACCATTGTTTTCGCCGTAAAAAGCAATTACCTAAACTAGTCGAGGCTTGAGAGCCGCCAGCACCCCACTCCGTCTCGCTCTCACTCAGGCCACGAGAAGTATGGTGCCAGCGAGATAAAATTTGAGGTACGGTAGGGCCATAAGTAGTAGGATCATAGCATAAACGCAAAGGAATGTTTACAATGGTTACAACTAGCTTACATTCGAATAACTTATCGTATATATTGCACATTTTAAATATATTCTTGCCGCTCAAACTAATTTCAGAGTGGGGTCACGTCAATACGAGTACTAGCATAACAAGGCGCCTGGACGTCCGTTGCTCCCTTTTACAATGTCTGATACAAAAATAGTACCATGCATCATATTGCATTCTACGATCTACAAAGACAACGCGACGTGTATGGAAAGCAAATGACGTTTGACAGTAGACTGTGACGTCATAGTAATAGTATGAGTATATTTGTTCTGTATGAATGAATATTGTTATTCAAGGAATTGAAAGGTCAATAACCTATAATAATATTTTCTTATAAACTGTTTAATTTTAAATAATTACTAAGTGCCTACCAATTATACGTTTAATTATTATTTTTGTCCCTAAGGCTTTTTTTAGGGTTCCGTAGTATAAATTACATTTTTTAATATTATGTATAAAAAACAAATTATTTTTAAAAGTCAATGACCTTATAACATTTTCTTTAACCTTTAACTTTTTCAATAAAAATTTATAAGTATCGGCACCGTAATTTCGAGGAACTTTTTATAACTTTAGTCTCTTTTAATATTATAACTTTTGTAAGATAAATACATTAATATAATTATGTTTAATGTTGTACGGTTTTGTACCTACTTATGTTTTTCTTTCGGATTTGAATTCGAATAGTTTAGAAAATAGAACTCATTATATTCAACTCACGATGAGGTCGCGAGTTATAGCTGGAAATGTCGGAAGCTGGGGGCCCGGAACTCAGCGTTCGGAGCCTAACGATAATTTTCGATTGAACTTCGATGATAGCGATCCGGAACTTTGGATAGTAGCCGGTAGGTAAACCGTAACTTCGGAAATGTTAGCCCGGAACTAAGCCGGAAAAAAGAAAAGTAATAATTTCCAGCGTCATAAGACGGGCTAAAGCAGAGGCTCCCAAACTTTTTTTTCTCGTAAACCACTTTCAAAATTGTCCCTAGTTTTGGTGGACTGCTACTTTTCCACCATATTCAAAAAAAATGGTTGAAAAATTTTTTTTCAACCCGTGGAAATTGCAATATTATTTTTTCTCGCTATCTGTTAGGATCCCATGAGAACGGTAGCTCCAAAAAAAATTTAGTCAAAAAACCTGAAAATAAGAATCTTAAAGTTTCAAAATGCTTTATTTAAAGTCACAATACGACCTTTTTTCACCGAAATACAGCCTGTCAAAAACCACCGAAAAATCACCGACGTCCTCTGGGGGTCCACCTGGACCACTTTGGGAATCACTGGCATAAGCAAAGTGAGATGTACTAGTGCGCAAATTAAAATGATATGTTGTTGTCACAATCAGTACGGAGTTTAAAAAAAGAATCGGGAAGCACGACATCACTTGCACAAAATACAGAATGCACAGAGCTAAAGGCACAGAAATAACGCAGAAGACTTAGGTAATAAGCTTCAAACAATAACAGATTAGGAACAAACAGGCACACAACGTTAGATGACCTAGATAGGTAGGTACACAAAGCTAAGAGGAGCTCGTGGCTAAGTAATAACAGCCGTACGGGTCGATCTATCAGGTTAAGCTACGCTTGCCGGGGCAGGTCCGTGGATGGGTGACCATCTTTACAAATCGAGACTCCTCCGTGGCTCGGAAAGCACGTTAAGCTGTTGGTCCCGGCTGCCATTTGTGGATCTTTGACAGTCGTTACGGGTCGTCAGAAGCCCGAAAGTCTGACAACAAATCTTGCCAAGGAGTATCGTATTACCCATTTACTGGGTTGTGGAGGTCAGATAGGCAGTCGCTCCATATAAAATACTGGTATTCAGCTGCATCCGGTAAGGCTGGAAGCCGACCCCAACTTGGTTGGGAAAAGGCTAGGCAGATGATGAGGTAGGTACACAAAATATAAAAGCGGGATTGTTCAACACTGATCCAATCCAATAGGGGTTAAACATTGATTTTAGGTTTTCATGACTATACGTTTAATCGATTAGAAAAGAAAGAACCGTAACGGTGTGTGGCACAAACATGGAGCGGCAAGAATGCGGCAGCAACACACGGCATTTGCAGGACACATTTCTGCCGAGCTCTAGATAGGTAAAAATGTTTCTGCGAGGCAGGTAGACAGAAGCGCTCGCACACGGCAGTCGTCCAATTACAACGCGGCAAGCCGCGCGCGGCAGCCGCGCACAATTGTCGTTTTATGTTTGGACACACCATTACAACGGTGGCAACCGAGACTAGAGGGACGGGACACATGAATGTCGCGCCGCTGGTGAAGGAAGAGCGACACGACTTCGCACCTGTCATGCCAGCATAGGACGGTGAGCCTTATCATCGGCGTGTACAACGACAATCAGGGCTCCTGGTTGGCCTGCCGCGGGGTGTAACAGGTGAGAAAGGGAAGAGGGTGTCGCTATCCAGACGAGTTCTCCTGTGACGACCCAAGTTCACGCGCAATGTTTTGAATATTACGTTGGCAATTTGGTAAGTAATCAAATTAACAAAATTCTTAAAATAAGCCTAATCTACTGTTTTATCCAGTATTCTATCCTAACTAATATTATAAATTCGAAAGTGAGTTTGTTTGTTTATTTGTTTGTTTGTTTACATGCTAAAACGGCTGAACGGATTTGGATAAAATTTGGCACAGGGGTAGACCATGACCTGGAATAGGACATAGGATACTTTTTATCCCGATATTCCCACGGGATTGAGACTTACGCGCGTGAAACCGCGGGGCCCAGCTAGTGTAATTATAATTTATTTAAAAAAACAAAATATATAAAAAATATGCAGATGAATTGAGAACCTACTCCTTTTTTAAAAGGTCGGTTAAGAATACTGCAGAATCGAATGTATTGTACAGCACACCTAACAATAGAAATCTGAACGAACAATAAAAACTTGCGGTTCTTCATTTTGTTCTCAATGGCAATAAAAAATGTTCCAATGTTTTTAAATGAATGTTGCTTGTGCAGGTACACGTGTAGAACGGAACAGGTTCCGTTTAATTTATATTTTCCTACGTTAAGTAGGAGAGGTTCCCACAGAATAAGGGGATCGACGTGACAGCGCGACGCGACGCTGGTGGAACAGTTCCTATGAAAAGTTCACAGATATTGTTCTACCAGTGCAGTGTCGCGTCACGCCTGTCTGCGGGAGACTTACAAGCGGGCAGAATACGAACGCACGGAGTAAACATAACGTAAATTCGAACGATTTTAAAATTGAAAATACTCGTTTCGCACATAATATTTACTTCATTATAAGATTTTATTAATATCTGGGTATAGATAATCTTAGTATCACCCGATACTAATGTGCATTTCCTATCTGAATTTGCGTGACGGTCGTGCCGTGTCAACCATTATATAATTCGTGAACGTGCTATCCGCGGGTGCGACGCGAAAAAGCTGCGACTACGCGACGTGTTCTCAAGGTTTTCACAACATTGCTACGTACACGCAGCGAGTGCGTAAAACAATTGTCTCGCTGGAAACACTCTCGCAAATCGCCGGTGTGTGGTATGGACCTCAGATGAAAGCTTGTTACGAGGAAAGAAATACTAAGCTTTGAATAAATAAATAGTTCCACAGTAGTCAGTACTGCATACTTTAATATGCAACTTCGAGACGGGAACTGATTTCATAGAAGGGATGGGATATTTACAGGTGTTTAAAAAAATCAAGAATTCTTAGAAAGAACATTATTTTTGCAATGTTCTTTAAGTATTTAAGTATTTACTCATCGTCTCATCATCTGCATAGCCGGTCGGCTTCTCTATTTTACATGGAGCGACTGCCTATCTGACCTCCACAACCCAGTAACTGGGCAATACGATACCCCTTGGTAAAACTGGTTATCAGACTTTCGGGCTTCTGACGACCCGTTACGACTGTCAAAGATCGGGGCTGTATCTCATGAACGATACCAGGTAGACAGTTGACATTTCGCTGATTGTGTATTTCTATTGCCGCTAGAACATCAAAATAATAATGGGGGTTCTGTGATTAATAAACATATTTTTCTTTCTTTTCCTCTTTTCACCTTTGCCTACCCTTTCAATAGAAACTAACCTTCAACACACAACGTCACAGGTACAACCTTCGAAACTCACTCTGTTCAAATTGAGAAATTAAATATTTAGAAGCACAGCAACGCCATCTATTTGTTAAAAGATGGTTCTCTGTTTAGTCTCGAAGCAATTGGTTGGATATTCCCTAAGCGATTGTGCGATTACCATGATTGTTATGTATGTAAATAATGTAGGTTGTAAGTAGCCAAAGTCTTCAAATAAATTGAAAATATAATGCAACGTTTTTCTAACGGTCATCTTTTTAGTTATATTATGTGAAAATTACAATATTCATAGTCAAAAAGGAATTATTTGCAAAAGTTATAGAACATTAAGCACCTGCTACAATTTGACACCATTATCCCTGCGTCTATAACCATTATAATCAGACGCGGCGGAGGACTTTGTTTCATAATATATGTAAAGGTTACTTCAGAATTATGCCTCCATCAATATTTTTGAATAAAAGTTATTTGTGAGGGAGAATTTTTTTTTTTTAAGTGCCAAATATGCGGGTCGGTTGGCTATTTTTAAGTTTTTTTTAAGTACCTTAAATTGCTTTTTTGCCGTCGATTTTTTTCCCTATTATTACCTACGTATCTTGCAGAAGCCTAGCGATAGCGAATTTTGCACAATAATTGCTCTTAAATAAATCGAAAATTCGTAATATGTATCAGCGATAGCCACACTAAACTAGCGATAGTGCTGCCTCTAGGAAACAATCAGTCAACTAAAATATCCAGTGATCGCATGTTGAACCGCCATTGAAAATACTAGTAAATTCGAAGACATGTGACATTTACCAACCCGCACTGGGCCCGCGTGGTGGATTACGGCCCACTCCCTCTCACAGAGAGGAGGCCTGTGTCCCAGCAGTGGGGACATTATAGGCTGATTATGTAAATTCATTCTTCTTGATGTATTTATATCTTTTTGCTGACTGTACCGCAATTTTCAATGAGTTTAATTAGAGGGCGCTTGCGAGTCATTGTAATTACAAAATTTTGCCGAGAATTAAAAAAGATTGTTGCAGTAGCACGCGTTACTATACCCCCAAAAAATGTACACAATGATATCATTGTTCAAAACAAATCACTATCAATATATTCAAAATATAACACCACTATCAATTTAATATCTAATCGACTTCCTTTGCAATAGGAATCCACGTTATCAGTAACAGTCCTATCCTTCCATTAAATCAGTAATTATGATAATCAATATTCGTCATAGATAACACATTACTGAACAAAGAACGTGCGTGATTGCATTGTTTTCACTTTAAATTAAATTTTAATTATGAATTTAAACATAGTGTCGTTCTAAAAGTGCATTAAGAAATTGTTCGGTCCTCTGGTAGGGATTTTTAAAACAAAGTAAGTGAGATTAATCTTTTTGTGCATCGTAAAGTGTCTGGTCCTTATTTGATTTGACAACAAAGTAGGAATTATGTGTGAGACGCTGTGTGATAAAATTGTATATAAGGACAAAGTTTTCTTTTATTATTAGTGAATGAAGAGAGATTGTTATTAAATTCTGTTGAGTTGCTTTGCTAAAAACCGGCCAACATTACATTACATTTTGATAAACTCACGAATTTGTTTAACATAATATTATCACACGCAGTTCTGGGAAAACATGTAAGTAGGTGCCTACCGATTCATTTGATGTGTCGATTACATACTTACTTCAAGGACTAAGAAATCTTGTATTCAAAACTTGCGAGTTACTAACATATATTCATAATTATGGTAACACTAATCAAAACAGTATAATCATCGCCATTCGTATTTAGTATTAGAAGCTTCAGCTCTTAACAAAACTTATCACAAATTAGGTATGTAACATATATCTTCTAAGAAACAAAATAATAAATGTTAAGCTTTTAGTTTTTAGCAAACAAGGTTTTTAGAGAATGCAAAATGGCATCAATGCGCGAAGTTGAAATAGCTTAATAAAAAAAATGTTGCAAGTTTCAATTCAAATAAGTGTAAGATTTCATTTAAGATAAGTGTGATATTTCTTATTGTAAAAATATCATACCACAGACTAACTCAAAACAGTTGACTAAAAGGGGTGATAGACGTGCGAGCAAGTACGCGTACTTATGGCTCGGCAAGCTTACTCGCCCGTGTGTCATGCTAAGTACGCGGACTTTAAAACCGCTGAGTTAGTTCGTCAGCGATCCAACAGGTTTGAAATTTTTACTCGTAACCTGGCTTGGCTCGTCCTCTGTCATAGCCGCGAGCCGCATCCGCCAATATAACAATGACATTTGGAGCAAGCTTCACGTGTGTCACCGACGGCGAGCCGAGTAAGGTCGTGAACTTAAAAACCGCGTACTTTAAGTACGCACGTCTATCACCCACTTAACGAGTGCGCTTCCGCAAAACGCTGCTGAACAGATTATCAAAAATGTGATTTGATTCAGAAAGATTATCTGGAGGCGATAAGCAGCAGCGGCATATTTGAACACACACGACCCATTTGTCACATGGTAATGCAACTTATTACTATGAACAAGGAAACAAACAATAAATGGTGCTTAATTATGACGGGCTAATGACGACGACAGGATATTGCAAACTGCCTTTAATGCTAGCACTAAATTCATTTGAATTATTATCACGTTTCTGCCGTACATTATAATGAATTTTATTAATTCTTCATTATTATAAAGAATTTTATTAATTCTTCAATATTATAATGAATTTTATTTATTCTTCAATATTATAATGAATTTTATTAATTCTTCAATATTATAAAGAATTTTATTAATTCGATTCAGCCTTTCATTTGTACCTAATTGAAGCCAACCGAAAAGCAGTCTTTAGAAAATCATAGGATGACAAAAACAACCTAAAGATAAAGGTAAAAATATTGCATCTGTGTAGATCAAGACTACTTTGAAACGTTAAAAAAAATAGGCTCAGCAATCTACCATGTTGGTTAGGCAATAGTAATTACAAGGAAAATAAATTACATACGAATATTATTTTTCTCAAAACAAATCATGCAGATTATAAAAAACATGTTCAATTAACATTTTAATTAAATATTATGTGCATACATAGATAGGTGAAAACTTCTCTTAGCGATTCTAATGTGTTTGTTGTCACGTCCCAGTCTGGAGGTCGTCATTATCAAAGGCGATTCAATTGATATACGGTGAATTTAGTTATACTGTGGTAATTAGTTTTTTACCCACACGCCTATATTCACACGATGACGATTCTTCTTTTTTCACGATTCTTTATTTTTTTTGGCGTTGGAAATGCTTTTTAAATTCCTGTGTTCACACGCATCATGAATCGTGAAAAATGACGGACATTCGAATGAGAATTAAATCACGTATCGTCTTTTAAAAATCACGTTCGTAAAAAAACACGAATCGTCATCGTGTGGACATCCACACGATGACGATTCGTGTTTTTTTCCATCAAAAAAATAGCGATGTAACGACATCGTTACATCGCTATTTTTTTGACGGATCCGCTGAAGCTCTCACCCAAGACTGAACTTTGAGTCACGAATCAAGTGTGAACATCTATTCGGATGTTTTGACGAATCGCGAAAAAACTCGTTTCCGTATACAATGTGAACGTCCATCCGTCATGGTCCATCCGTTATAATATATATATTTTTGAAATGTGCTTATTAAGCCCTTTTATTTGATACCCAACATGGTACGATTAAACGTTTTTTTTTTAAATTCGTTACTTTATTTTCTCTAGAGGGCGCCATTTTTCATTTAATGTGACGTCACATAGCCTATAACCAGCGGACGATCAAGACGCTTGCAACGATATCTCATTTGTCAAATTGTGATGGTTTAGAAGATAGGAGGGAACAGATGAACATCCATAAATACATACATACCGGTCAAAATTATAACCCTCCTTTTTTTTTCGCCGTAGTCGGGTAAAAAGTCAGCCTGAACACAGTCATTTAAAAAAAAAACCGGCCAAGTGCGTGTCAAACCCCGTACAATTAAGGGTTCCGTAGTTGGGATGAATTTCTCCCAAGAACAAGCTTAACATTATAGTTAAAAACTTGTTCTGTAGGGGTTCTACATTCTGTATGGGAGAACATGTTTTTGCAACTGCAAATATAAATTGGTCGATTATTACTCGGTATCTTGAAGAGCCTACATAGCTGTGATAGTTTTCCTTTTAATTTACATATAGGTATAAACTACTGCCGTGAATTTTTTCACATATCCAAAACTAACCATTTTGCTGGCACGGGGTGGATACTTGACTCTAACAAAAAGCATATTTCGTAAACGGTTCCCTGAATCCAAACATAATTGAAAGACCTTTACAACGACACCTACAAACACCAACACCTAGATATGTTTCACAAATAAACAAATTGATTAATTGACACCATGGGATAGACGAGAAAAAAAAAACATAATTAGAAGTAGCGGAGGTACCCTAAAAATTTTTTTTTTCATGTTTATAATTTACCACTTTGTCGACGTGATTTATATGTATACCTATACCAAATTACAGCTTTCTAGTCTCTGAGCTAAGCCGCGTATAGGCAGACAGACAGATACACGGACATAGCAAAATTATAAGGGTTCCTTGTTGACTACGGAACCTTAAAAAATGACAAACGGAAACAGTTTACGCAAACAAAACTGTATTGACGCTCGCTGGTGTGCGCACTGCCTACATACAAACCTGTAGGTACTACTGAGTTGCAGCACGTATGTTGAAGTGCTACAATACCCAACATAGGTAGCAATTTCTACCTTCAAGCAAAATTGCCGAGTTTGAAATGTGCCAGGCGCACACATTACAGGCACCTGGGAAAATTCTATTTCCTCTCTAAGTTTTACAAGACAGTAGAAAACCTTTGAACTTTGCAGTCAAGTCGTAAAAACCGTGCGAGTCAGGGTCGGGTCGCTAGCACCGATGAATACGGACGGCTCTCTCCGCAAGATCATTTAAGTAAAAAGCGACTCTTACTACGATATAATAAAGTGCAATTCAGGTAAAACAGCGCTAATTACCGGCACTTATATTCAACTTGCAGTTGCCTCTCTTTCTTTCGCATAACTCTTATGTCTTCTGACTACTTTACGCTCACTGAATTGGCCTGACAAGAAGAGCGAGGGTTCTTGTAGCTCCATACCTAAAATAAGGGGTGGAGACCATCTTATTCATCTTTGTCGTTGATGAACTCAAAACCCCTGAAAACGATAAACATTAGGTGCTTGTTCTAGAATCTTCTCATGTTCTTTTATGTACTCATAAATAAGAGGAAGGGAATATTTTAACACTGTAATCTAAAATGTAATACCTACTTACAGGTTTTTTCTACATCTTCTTGTAGGATAAATGCATAATGAAAATCTCTTCTCACATACCTACTTACAAATTCTTTTTACGATTCGTATTCGATTTCGTATTCATATTTTTTTTTCTCAGTACCTTCTTAGCCCTTGATCATTCAGGTTACCTGGTTATTTCCAGCATAATCTATTTTATTCAATTGAAACCAAAATTAAGACAAGCCTGAAAAAATCCACATAATCTTGGCACAAATGAGGAAAGGAAAAGATAAGCCAACTAGCTGCGCCCCACGGTTTCACCCGCGTAAGTGTCGATGCCGTAGGAATAACGGGATATAAAGTATCCTATGTCCTAATCCAGGTCATGGTCTACTCCTGTGCCAAATTTTATCCAAATCCGTTCAGCTGTTTTAGCGTGAAAGCGTAACAAACAAACTCACTTTCACATATACTATAATATTACTAGCTTCTGCCCGCGGCTTCGCCCGCGTGTGATGTCGACAAAAAGTAGCCTATGTCCTTCCCCGAGATGCCATCTATCTCCTTGCCAAATTTTATCGAAATCCGTTCAGTGGTTTAGGCGTGAAAAGGTAACATACAGACAGTAACTTTCGAATTTATAATATTAGTTTTGATAGTATGGATAGTTAGGATAGTTAGGATAAGCGAGGCGAGGAGGTACCCGAACTTTGGCCAAGATCTAAAAAAACCAGCCAACTGCGAGTCGGACGCACACAAAGAGCTTCATACGAGTACCATACTGACCACTACGATTCAGTGCGTTTCCATCTCAATATTACATTATACATGATCCAGTTGCTTACAGCTGCCTTTCTTGGAATTACAAATTATGCCTTCAGCTTAGACAAAGCTTCTCGTAGGTGGTTTAGAATAATCTAGTTTATGCCTGAGGAATTAAGTCCTACCCCAATTTGACGCTCAGCAGGCGTAGCATGAGCACCGTTTTGTCGACGGAAAAGTAGACAAAAATGACGTTTCTTGTAGACAGCAGACAGTACGAGACGGCAGCAAAATAGAAAGAGTCAACTGCACTTTTTACGAAATTCACTCTTTTACATAATTCGACTCAGAGTTCTTTGTTTTATCATAGGATTTATCGGTTGTCAATGTGATTTTGACAGTAAGGATAGAAAACTTTCTTCCGAAATAGTCTACGTATAAAAAGACCTAGACAAAGATCGTTAGAAATGAAAGACAAAATGACAGATTGTAGAAAGATTTCTACGGTGGATGTCAAAAATGATGAAACGAAATGTCAATTTGTATAGAAAAAGCTATGTCTATTCTTCGTAGAAATAGAGATAGAAAGCGCCTGCTGGCATGATTAAATTATATGCGAATACATTTATAAGTACGTAGCAGTGTTTTTTAGGGTTCCGTAGCCACACTTATAATTTTGCTATGACTGTCTGTCCATTCGTTCGTCCATCGGTCCGTCCGGACGTTACACAGCCATTTAACTCGGAGCCATTTTTGCACTATTTCGATAAAAATTGTAATAAGTGTTGTCTGTCGAGCACTAAACAATGGTGTAGTGAAATAACGAAAAAAACAATTAGCGGTGGCTTTAAAAAAACGTTAATTGTTCATAAGTGTGTGGGTATCGTTGGAACCCATAATTAAAAAGATTATGATGTTTCTGAGTGACCTTTTTATTTAAGTCAATAGTTTTTGCCCTTTTCGGTGATCCTTTCGGTTATAACCGCAGTGATAACTTTGTTTTTTTTTAATTTTTTTTTAGAGAAAATCAACTAAAAAACTTATTTTGCGGCCGATAAAATCAATACTGTGCATGTGTAAATATTCATCCCAACTACGGAACCCTTCAATGTGCATGGTCCGACACGCACTCGGCCGGCTTTTTTAACTTAAAATAACGACTTATATCTCTGAAGGAGTCCTCTAGTAACACGTTTCCTATTTTTTTGACATTTTATGGGATGACAATGGTGCACACTTTGCACCACCAAAAAAGTTAGAACCACCACCAAAAAAAGCTAGAAGCACCTCAAAAAAAGCTAGAAGCGAACAAAACTTATGGTATATAATAAAACTCCACAAAATTAAACATACTCAAACTCAAAGCAAACACTCAAGTTGATGGCATCCATTTAAATATTCTTGTCATTCCAAAATCAACTTTCTCTTCGTGCTTTTAAAGTAGATATTTGTGTAATTTGCTCAGGTTTATATATTAGGTACTTAAAAAGCCGTTTTGTTCCAGGTGCTGCTGATATGAGCCATGATACCACACGTAAATGGATATCAAGAAGA
Source organism: Lithophane socia (assembly GCA_947522985.1). NCBI lineage: Eukaryota > Metazoa > Arthropoda > Insecta > Lepidoptera > Noctuidae > Lithophane > Lithophane socia. Next base: position 10,711,351 of record OX383267.1, read on the forward strand.
TGCAGATGAAGACGACATAAAGTTTGCGGTTGAAAATCTGAAAAGTAAGCAAGCATTTTTTATAACGTGTTTTTTTTATTTTATCAACAGTGGTATTATTTCATATATTTTACAAATTTTTAGATATTATTTTCTTGATTGGGACGCAGTATTTAATAAACATTATTTTCAACATGCTAGGTAGATGGTATCTGATGAATGTACTTACCTGATTAAGTACCGTATTGCTTTTACCTTTGGTTTTACTCGACTGCCAAGGAAGGGTTATGTTTTTCGCGCGTATCATACAAGCTTTTCTTTAAATATTATTGTTTGCTTGATTTTCACTTTTTAGTTATGTGTTTTTGCAGTCGGGTTTTTTAGTTTTTAAATTATTATTTTTATTACAAACGGCCGGTCGGACGGTTTTTTCGTTACGGGTCGTCAGAAGCCCGAAAGTCTGACAACCAGTCTTGCCAAGGGGTATCGTATTACCCAGTTACTGGGTTGTGGAGGTCAGATAGGCAGTCGCTCTATGGAAAATACTGGTATTCAGCTGCATCCGGTTAGACTGGAAGCCTACCCCAACATAGTTGGGAAAAGGCTTAGCAGATGATGATGATTTTTTATTACAATCAGCTTTTCTGGTAAGGTAACATGCGTAAAATAAAAGCACAAAAGCACCGTAGCTTTTATGCTTTTATTTTACACATGTTTTTCCTGTTCTCCTGTTCCCTGAAGAGAGATGGTGTTGAATGGTGTTACTTACATCACGGCATAGGAACAAGGAATCCAAAATTAAGTGAAGTAAAAATGAGTTTCACGAGAACCCTTAACTCGAACGTATTCTGAAATACAAGTTCCATTTCTGTTACCATCAAATTCAGCTCATCTTGTCTCGAAAACGGAACAGATAGACTAGAATTCCAATTTAAAATTGGAAAGCGAGGGAGGTATGGACCAAAAAAAAGTGAATTGATTCGACTGCAAGACAGCTTAAGCTTCATTTAAGTGCGCACTCGTGTAAGGAATAAGTCACACCGTTCCATGACACTCCCCCGGTGAAAACAAATCGTATTCAATTAATCAAGTGTGTTCTTACATTTAGAACAAAAGCTTGGATGAATAGGCTTTCAATATAACAATGAAAATTCCAGTCAAAATTGAAATCTCCTGCTGTGGTTTTCTTCCCAATGTATCAATTTGTTTTTATTTCATTATTTTTATTTAAAAGAGTTCTGCTCCATAGGTACCTACTACGCTTTGGAATGGGCAACAAGCTTCATATTTCTGACTAACCACGACTCCTTGACAATTCAAAAGTGCCTGTAAATGGTTTAATTGAAATAAATGCTTTGAGTTTGAGTTTGACTTTTTGAATGTTTTGTTTGAACTAAACAGGTAATTCAGGATGTCTATTTCTTCTTTATTTTTCGTGACTAACCTGGTGTCAGAGTTTTAAAGCCGCCCAAGGGCCTCTAACTTGGCTTCACTTGCCGTCGAGAAATATCTCTCAGGCATGCCGGTTTCCTCACGTTGTATTCCTTCACTGTTTATGAAGCGAGTGATAATTATATAATACGCACATGAATCCGAAAAGTCAGAAGTGCGAGGATTTATATTAATAATGTTTTATTCAAGTTCTTTGAAGTATAGGTTAATAAAATAGAGCTCTTTTATAACAGAATACCTTCTTGATAAATACAGCTTCTAAAAAAAGTTCAAATGAAAAAACAAAAATGCTCGTGCGAAAAGCGAAAATGTAGAATAAGTGGTGAAGGTAGAACGGTATGTCATTTTATTACACAAAATGATGATAAAAGCAAGAAAAGTTTCTGCAACTAGCTTCCTGAAAACGGACGTAATGTAATTATATTAACTTTGTTCTATATTTTTCATTGTGCTATTTTTCAAGCAATCTACACGTTCTCTAACTGTTAGCGATCTTCATTTTTACGGGCTGGGATTGAGAACCTTCATAACAGAAATATGAATGAAATGAATTTCAAAAGTAATGTAATCATTATTTTGTGACTATATTTTGATTCAAAAGAGTACCTATTCATGGAGTTTCATGCCCGAACTTCTCCAGAGGAACCTCTTACCTTTGGAATGAGCAACAAGCTTCATATTTCTAGCTGGACGACTCTTTGGCAATTCAAAAGTGCCTGTAATAGGGATGTTGACTGGGTAAAAAAAAAACTATTTAGTCCATAATTGTCAAATTATGATGAGTAGTTTAGAGAACACATGAACATACATACAAACATACATACCGGTCAAACTCATAACCCTCCTTTTTGCTTCACCGTAGTCGGGTAAAAAAGGACGGCTTAATCTACTTTTAACCTTGATGAACTGTTTGTCTAGTACGGGGATTAAGGGCTGAATGGGAAAATTTATAAGGGTTGAATGGGAAAGGCATGAACGGGTTTGTGGCTAAATGACTGTTTAGCGGGGCTATTGACCGGCCGCAGGCGAGTTTGATGGGTACCTACTATTCTTCAATAACTAAGACCGGTGGTTTCATTCAGGCCAGGTCAAAAGTATGTAAGCATCTCCTGCTACGCTAGCTAGCAAAATCATCTTGCTTATCCAAGGTTCTTAGGCCGAGGTTTATAAACGTTACTTAGCACTACAAGTGCAAGATAGAGACTGGAACATGTCTAAGCCAAAGCAAAGCAAACAAATGCTGTCTGACAATGGTTTTCTATTGTAGAATGTTTGTGAGCTAAAAATATCATTTTTTAATTTATTTATTTATTTATTCTGAACAAAAATACATTTGTGTCGAATATAGGATTAATAATAATGAATAAAAGTTACAATTAATTACAAGTTAATGAATACACGGAATAATAATATTAATCAATAAAAGTTACAATCAATAAATAGATAAAATGTCAAAAATAAGATAAGAAATCAACATAATCAAAAAAAAAAAAAATAACATGTCAAGAATTAGACTCAAACAATATACAAGTTACACTGTGGCATTATTTTTGTCACTAAAAAACTCCTCTATACTATAGTAGCACTTCGTCAATAGGAATGAGTTTAATTTGGATTTAAATATTCTTGGACTATTAATAATTTTTAGTTCTAATGGCAATTTATTGAAAATTTGTACAGAGTGTACTTTAGAGCTATGTTTGACAACATTTAATTTTGGCTGCAAATAATTCGGCAAATCTTTCCTGCACGTTTCCACCCTAGTTTCCCTTTCTTCCTTTGTCTCGTATTTCTCTAGGTTTTTTAGAAAACTACTTACTACATTAAACGAAACATAATTTTGTAAATAATTTTAGACTAATATTTTTGAGAAATAATTGCGTAAAAATAAAGCTATTGGTCAGGTGACATTGAACACGAATCAGAACGCGACACATCACAACTTCCAGGCGACAATTTCAAATAATTTGATACTTAGAAAAAACCTTTATACGTCAGACATAAAGTTTCTTTTGCATTACCAATAGATAAACGAAAATAAGGTATTGAAAGGAACACCTGAGTAATTGTGTAACACTCTCGTACATACAATGTGTTCATTATTCATATTTGTAGTAAACTAACAAACGCCTGATCCGAACGCACCCTTGGGACCTTGGCAACAAGCAACTGAAGGAACACGGGTGGGTTCTAGTCAGTAAAAGTCTGACACGCCCTTCCGCTCCGCCCAGAGCGGGAGAAATCATAGGATGATTTTCCACCCTCAAAAAAAAAAGGTCAATACATTCACTATTTAGTAAGCGATTATTTAACAGGTCAGACTCAAACAACCCTATTACAGTGTACACATCAAGCTATGCATTTCCAGTTTATGCTGATCTCGCATTGTATACGATTGCCGTACAATGCGAGGTCAGCGTATACTGGAAATGTGTAGCTTGATGTGTAGCCGTGTGTACACAACCGAACCAAATTGCCCAATAAGCATAAAATTGTCGTTACAAAAGGAAACCAACGAATTAAACTGTTGTTAAACAAAGAAACGTAAATAAAGTAAACAACGCATTGTTTATGATGTCAACAACCTTTTGTACATAAAATTTTCTACGCACTTTAATTAAAAGGATGCCACAGGCATCAGACGCCCGTAGGGTTGCCATCCCTACTATATAATATAGTATCCTGCTATACAGGGTGAAATTGAATTCATGTCAAAGTCAAAGTCAAATAATTTATTTCAAGTAGGCACATTAAAGGCACTTTTGAACGTCAAATACAAAGAAATAGAACTGATTCTAGTTTCCCCTTCCAAAAGGTAGTTTTCATATGGAGAAGAATGGGCAAGAAACTCCACCGTTACTCTTTTAAAACGCATCTTCATGGGCATCCTCTTAAGGGGTCATTGTACTCATCATTATGAACAACTTTCACTATGGGACCAAAAAATCAGCTGTTCTCTACATTTATGTATGCAAAACTCGTCAAAATGTTGGGAACAGCAGATTTTATTTGGAGAGGATGCCCATTATATAAATTTCACCCTGTATAAGAGGCCTAAATTGTATATTCCTAAAAAACCATTAAAGAAGGCGAAACTGTTATATTTTCATGTCAATACAAAATTACAAAATAGCGAAATGAGCGCCATAGGGCCAGTATTAATCTCATAAAAGCTGAATTAATGGTAGTGGGTACCTAGTAATAATAGTAAAGGGACATTTAAAAAAAAAACCTTTTACTTATTAAAAGTAGCAAAAAAATATACATTCAAAAAATTAAATGTTTTTTGGACATAGGTACCTACTATGATTAATTTTTCGCTACATACTATATTTTTACAGGCATTGGCTTCACTAATACTATTTTTGATATAAAAAAGTTGGCAACCCTAGACGCACGAGACGACGCACGGGTGACGCAAAACTAATTTTAACTACCAAACACAATTTTAACTCTGAAACAGACAATTTTACACTAAATCCATTGTTTTGTTCCCGCTTATTTTTATTAGTAAACTGAGATTATAATTTTCTCCCATTTCAGATATAAAATGGTATGACCGGATCCTGCTCAACAGACCTCTAAGGGTAGTCCTTATATTGATAATAGCTTCAATCGTCGGCCCGTTTTTACTATACAAATTCATTATGCTCCCAACACTCGAGCTACCGCCACCTGATGGCTTATCACTTGGCTCCTGTCTCGTACCAAGAGCAGCTAGACTCCCATGTGGCATAGAGGCAGTACCACCCGAGAAATGCCACAAACAATGCTGCTATGATCACCAACACGACTTATGCTACCATAGATACCCTTCAAGATTCTCCTACGTTTTCCGTGGACAATGGACAGAGGACACATATTTGAATCCACGGATGCTAACAATACCGTATGATGGTGCACAAAATAGTTATAAAAACCTCAAACTGTCTATCGATGAAGTAACAGCTACACATCTTTCCTTCACATTCTACCATTCGAATAATATTAAAGGTCGCAGACTTACGAAGAAGAATTATTCGTACAAAATAACGGAACCCGATACGAGACATCCAGACAGAACGGAATTAAATATCATCGTGAATTCAACTCAAGGAAATATTTTCAACACAGCACGGGGGCCGTTAATAGCTGCAGATAACTTATGGGAGATATCATTTAAACTCACAAATGAAACAATGTACGGGCTGGGAGAAATACCGTTAAAACCAGATACTGTGAAAGTCCTTTATAATCATAAGGGAGGATTGGATTCCATTCCGTTAATATTTGCTAAACTGAACGGGTCCTACCACGGTTTGTTGATTGAATCAATGGCTCCTACAGAGGTAATTGTTAGAGGAGATAATCAATTGGTACTTCGCAGTATCACGACTTTGGGACTGAAGTTTCATTTGTTTGTGGGACCTAAGCCCAGTGATGTTATGAAAGATGTCATGGCCGCTATTGGGGCGAAACGGAACCTTGAATATTGGATGCTAGGAGCACACGTTTGCAGGTGAATTTTTGATTGACTTTATTGTATACCATATCTGTCGGGTGAAAATGGCTATTTTTATAGCGAATTCGTCTACTATCCAGAATAAAAAAGTAGTGTATGTATGTCCTATGTCCTTCTCCGGGTTAAGGTCTACTCCTGTGCTAAATTTCATCCAAATCCGTTCAGCCGTTTTAGCGTGAAAGCGTAACAAACAAACAAACTCGCATTTATAAATAGTAACGATAAAAGGTCTTAATTATAAGAAGTTTCACATATTTTGCTTACTTACACAATTCAGCATGCAAAAATACCTTAAACTTAGAAAAATTATTTACAAAAACATTATCTATAGACACCTTCTCTTACGTAAGAAACGGTTATGGCAAATTGTTTATATTTTATAGCGTCCCATACGGAGTTTGTTATGTAATAACAGCCACACGGGTCGATCTATCAGGTTAAGCTACGCTTGCCGTGGTTGGTCCGTGAATGGGTGACCACCTTTACACACCGTAACTTCTTGGTGGCTCGGAAAGCACGTTAAGCCGTTGGTCCCAGCTGTCATTCGTGGATCTTTGACAGTCGTTATGGGTCGTCAGAAGCCCGAAAGTCTGACAACCAGTCTTACCAAGGGGTCTGTATCCAGTTACTGGGTTATGGAGGTCAGATAGGCAGTCGCTCCATGTAAAATACTGGTATTCAGCTACATCCAGTTAGACTGGAAGCCGACCCCAACATAGTTTAGAAAACGCTAGGCAGATTGATTGACTGTCTCCTACATGTTTGTACCTTTCAAACCCGTAGTTCAATAAGTAAATCACCCATTAGGCAGACCATTACCGTGCCGTGGTGGCAATACCAGTTTCTTTTATAAATCTCGACCAAAAATCAAATTTCAGGGAAGCAACATCAAACGACCCACTAGAAGAACTTAAAACCTTCATAACCACTGCAACTACCGAAGGAGTGCCGTATGAGAGTCACTGTGGCGCTGTTCCTGTAGTCTTCGAAACTGAATGCGATAATACAATGGTCTATCTTGTCGACCAGGGTGAAATACAGATAAGGAATGCCGGGAAGAAGTTTGTACCTCATGTTTCACCATATGTAAGTGCTATTATTGTATTCCTTCATAAAAGTTCTCTATCAGACAGCAGTCAGAATATTATGTAATTGATGTATACAAAATATTGTAAAACATTTTTTAAAAGAGTAACGGTGGAGTTTCATGCCCATTCTTCTCCATACGAAAACTACAAGGGGCAACTAGAATCAGTTCTATTTCTTTGTTTTTTTTTGACGTTCAAAAGTGCCTTGTATGTGCCTATTTGAAATAAATTATTTGACTTAACTTGACTTGACAGCTGTGCTGGTGGGGCGTTTGTTGCGCCACTTCTTCCCACTAGAGCACTAGGAAGTGGTGAAAGACGGGCGTTTTGGGGGTCTGCGTTATGTAATTGCTGATTCTCAGCCTAATTTGAATATATATGTAGGATGAATTGATTTGCAAACTTAATAGGCTGTATAGCCAAGCATTTCTAAACGTTAACAGAATATGTTTCTAAACGAGTGAACGGAACAAGTGAAAGGAGAAGTAGGAAAAAAAGGTGGCGAGTGAGAGTTTAGGTGAAAGACGTGTTGCTACGATATAAAGGTGTTTTAATTTAATAAACGTTGCATTTAACGATTTGCGTGTTTTCCTGGAGATCCCTACACTACATATATGACATTTGATTTTAATGAAAAATAAAAACTCACATATATTTCAAACTCCAAATATCAACAAAAAAAAAAATTGCTGCCGTGTACCGCTTTATAGTGTAAAATGAAGACAATCATTCGGGAGGATTATCTTGTACTATAATCCTGTAAGGCACCAGCAAACTGCACTACAACACCTGGAATATATTTTTTTTACAAATAAGCTCCCTTAAAGAAAGTCACGTATTGAATTCAATATGATAATTTACAATTATATTAGCAAAAAAAAATATGATTTTACAATGTAGGTAAATCAAACTTAGTTTGTACAGTCCTATAAAAAAATAATTTAGATATTCCGAACCTGGTATTAAAATAGTCCAGTAGTTTTTTGTTAGCCTTTAATGTGTCCCGATCGTTGGCCAAAGGCCTCCCTTTTTCCTTACAAACCTGTATCTTGAACGATCTCTGGCCATGTTGGCCCTGCAAACATTATCAGATCGTTACACCACCTTCGCGGTGGTCTACCTCGGCGGCGATGTCCTCCTTCAGACGTCCAGTGAGTGACGATCGTTGCCCATCTCTCCGGCAGCATTCGTGCGACGTGTCCAGCCAACCAGAATTTTTATCACCCATAATTACTATCCCAACAAAAAATATTTAATTAAGACTTGCCCGACTTCCCACGTTAATGTTTTTCACACGCCTTTTAATTTCAGCCTTTCTTGAAAATTTTTCATCGTGAAGAGTCTTAGCTTACCTAATTTATAAAGAAAAAGTTTAGTTAATTTTCTGAGTGACTTCGTTCACAGAAATTATTAAATATGAACTTACCTAAAGGTTAGCTACAAAAGAGTTGGGTATTTAAACGAATTATTTTGTACTAGCTTCCGCCCGCGGCTTCGCCCGCGTGGTATGTCGATGAAAAGTATCTTATGTCCTTGCCCAGGATGCCATCTATTTCCTTGCCAAATTTTATCGAAATCCGTTCAGTGTGGTTTAGGCGTGAAAAGGTAACATACAGACAGACCGACAGACAGACAGAGTTACTTTCGAATGTATAAGTATGATGAGGCGAATCGACGGAGCAGAGGCATCAATTCCCAATCGGGACCAATATTTGTTCCAGTCTAGACGTACCCTTTGTGATTTAGATACTGTAACTGTAAATGGAAGTATTCAAGACGGAAAACAGTAACAGAATGTTATTTAAAAAAACCGGCCAACTACGAGTCGGACTCGCGCACGAAGAGTTCCGTACCATTATCATATTATGTTGTTATAGCGGCAACAGAAATACATCATCTGTGAAAATTTCAACTGTCTAACTATCACGGTTCATGAGATATAGCCTGGTGACAGATGGACATACAGCGGAGCCTTATTAATAGGGTCCCGTTTTACCCTTTGGGTACGGAACCCTAAAAAGTATCCTATAGCTGCAGTCGTTGACAGTCCATAACTACAATTCATATTGTTCCCTTTAGTCACTGCTATAGTATTAGTATTGCAATTAAATGATCATTAGCTCTAACCGATAACATGAAGTAAGAATCTTTGGAATTTGGAATTTTTATTCACGAAACTAATTAGATTGGTACTTATAGATACCTAATTACGTTTATCGAACTCATCGAGAAATAAAATTTGTAGATAAATTAGTGAAATAGTACTTACATTACTGTCACTGCCAGCAATTAGGATTGTGATATCGTTTAGTTTTAAAATGTTTGTAAATATGTGAGCATAATGTATATATCAATTAATTTATTTATCATTGCTCCATTTTTTAATTCTTTTTACCTATTGTGGTACAGTAATCTTATTCTAGGTGCATCGTCTTCATATATAATATGCACCTAATTAATGTATACAAAATATTGTAAAACATTTTTTTTAAGAGTAATAATGGAGTTTCTTGCCCATTCTTCTCCATACGAAAACTACCTTTTGAAAGGGGCAACTAGAATCAGTCTATTTCGTTTTTTTTTTTGACGTTCAAAAGTGCCTTGTATGTTCTTTTGTTTTTTTTTTGACGTTCAAAAGTGCCTTGTATGTATAGTACTTTTCTCAAATATTGCGCGGAAATTCAAATAATAAAAATCCAGAATCAATGACCAACAACAATTATTTTTCTCGCGCCAATATATTTTTAATCACTGTTTATGTACTGTTCGTTATACTCGTATACTGTCACTATTTACACTATGCACTATCACTTGTCCCGCACAGTTCATTTGTTTCTTCTTTACTTTAAACAACTCTATTTTCAAACCAAATCGAATCTTTGATATAGGTTACCTCTGTTGCCATGTGTTGAAGTAAAAAGTTCGTTCCATTTTCAAATAAAACGTCAGATATGAGTTTTCTTAGTAATTTACGTGGCCGCTAACACGACAGATATGGATTTTCATAGTAACATTGCCGGCCGCATAATATTCACTTGTTTCAAAAATAATACTCGAATTTGCAAGTATGTTTGAGAAAACATTATTTTTTAGTAAAGTTATAAAATTGATAAAGAAACTAATTTCCAAAAACCCTGAAAAAAAGCCAACATGAAGAATTATTATAGGAATGGAAAATAATTTGGCGATATCACTTCCACAGATAAAATATACAGTACCTATAGTGGAAGAAAGTCAAGAAGAAGGTAATTCAACTACAGAAGCGGAAGAAGCAAATACAGAAGCAGTACAAGCAACAACAATAACAAACGGACGTTGCTTTGATGACGAAAAGTTTGCCATGTACAATATCCGCGATCCCGATTCATATCACTTGTATACAGGCAAAGTTGACAAACATGACGTCATCTATCCTGGTTACATTTGGGCAAGCGAAGAATTCATGAAGAGCTTGTGGGTTTTTAACACTAATTTCGAAGCCGTTATTTTGGAAAACAATTGGCCTTTAGACGAATCTAAAAAGGACCGTGATGGGTTTTATGAATATTTGCCGTATTTCAATGAGGTAAGTAGCAAAACAATATTCTCAAAATGTTTAAAATATTTCATTTAAATAAATAATGATTAAGGGCGCACCCTGCCTCAAATTGCTTAGCATGATACTCCGTTATGTTGAAAATACTGCAGCATTAATTTTGAAATAAATATATTATGTTAAAGTTGAGGATTGATGCTAGGCCCTATGTTTGGCGAAAACACGATAACATAAAATTTTCTCTACTTATAGAAAAAAAAAAACAAAGTTACCTCTAAAAATAGCTATAAACCGCTGGTATTAAAAATACTTCAAATTAGATCATGAAACTTTGCATAATAACTGAACTATCTATAAAGCAGGTCTTGTGTTTTTCATTTTTTTTATTACCATTATTTTCACCGTAAAAAGCAATTACCTACACTTTTCGAGGCTTGAGACCCGCTAGCGCCCCACTCCGTCTCGTTTTCACTCAGATCGCGAGTAGTATGGTGTGAGCGAGATAAAATCTGAGGTAGGGTACAGCCTTAAAGGCACCAATTAATCAGACGGCTGAAGTCTTCAAAACATATATTAATTATCCTAATTTAAATATGATAAATCATCGCATACTTATGAGAAACTCCATGATAAATTATTATCCCAGAGAACCGAAACTTGAACTTAGGGGAGCGCGTTAAAAGCGGGGTTTTGGACAGAATTTGGTTTTCAAATTGATGGATTAGTTATGATAAACAGAAACCCAGTAGAACAATAATCTTGACTCATTGTTATTGAAATATGCAATGTTTTTTATTGTATCATTTACCTATAATCTGATTATAAATACAATTCTCTTTCAAAATATCATTAAAATAAACTGACCCAGTTACAGAGAAATTAAATAGAGCAGAAACATAAAAAAATAATATTTTCGCTTTCAGAATTTTGAAGCAGCTTTTAATATTACTCCCAAATGGAATGCTACTCGACCCACTCGACCTGTTTCTAGAAACACACGACTTACTAATGAAACAGAGTTTCCAGGAGAACATTATTTAATAAGACACAACGAATACGGAAACCAATTTATCAATGCATTTGGAAAAATCAAGGGGTCCATCCCAACGTCATCCACAAGTCAATGGATGAATGGAAACGTTACCATAAATCGGCAGAACATAACAACATCGTGGTCTAATTTGCGAAAGGAACTCGTCGAGGCAAGTTTAGGGGGCGTTTCTGGTCACTGGTACTGGTCATCCCCAATTTGCGGCGATACAGAAGAATTCAATAACGTAACACAAATTCGACTATGCGCCAAGTGGTACATGGCAGCCACATTCATGCCGATGATCAAGATACACTCGAAAGTAATTCCAAGAGATCCTTTAGCATTTGTTGGTAATGATAAAGTGCATATGGTAACAGCATTGAATAGAAGATTAAGTCTACTTCCATACATCTACACAGTACTTCAGGATGGTCCACTCTTAAGGCCAATGTTTTACCAATTTCCTTCGTCGAAAAACCTAACAGATTTGACGACTCAATTTTCCGTTGGAGATGATCTGTTGATAGTTCCAAATTTGGAACCGAGCCAAACCCATGTCCACGTATGGATGCCTCCAGGAACGTGGTGTGAATTCTGGGGTGGTTTAAAGATCATTGGAGAAGAGGGGTCTGCAGTAACTATGACCACGACAGAATCTGACTTCTTTACTTTGGTGCGCGCTGGTTCCATCATTGTTATGCAGAAGGTAATTTCAATTCAAGTAACATCGCCCTTTTATAACCTAATTAAAAATTGCTATCTCAATATGGAATATATTTTTTTTTGCAAATTAAATTGCCAACTACAACTAGCGTATTAAAATAATTTTAAAATGTATATTTTGCAAGTATACCTACTATTCAACTTATTATGAAATAATAACCATGTGACGCTAAGTACAACTATTCTCGAAAACTCGACACACTGACCCAGAAAAGATAAATCTATCAATCATATTCATTACAGCAATTTCCCTTTCGACGAATCGTAATCAGATCACCATTATTACTTGAATCTTTAGGACCTTGGCACATTTTCTTCATTTCTTCATACATGTACAAAGTTAACAAAATAACTTTCTTTTAGGAGGTACAACTATCGGCAGACTTAACTCGCCTTCGATCGGGATACTCACTTATAATAGCACTTGACTGTGAAACCAAGATTAGCACAGAAACTACTAAAGTAACAAGTACTACCGAATCTATAACCACTGAAGATGATGACAACACTGGTTCTACACAAGAAACCACACCTGATAGTACAGAAAGTATCAATACAAGCCCAGGAACTACTAGTGAAGGTGTATCAATTAGCACTACAACAGAAGCACCTATTAATACAGTAACAACATGTAATGCTACTGGCAACTTATTTATGAACGAAAATATGACCCTGACATTCAAAGCGAATGCAACAGCCGTCACAGTCACTGCTGCATATAAGGAGACTGTAGATTTTAGAGTATTTTGCAATGAAGCTGCAGCTACATGGGCGGGAAGTGTCAGAGAATTAGCGATATATGGTTTAGATGAAAAGAAAAATAATTATGATGTAAAGAAGCTTATTAGTAGTACAACTCCATTAATAGATTTGTGCCAACTAGTACACAACGATGAGATCGTTTATAAGTTTGTAAATTGATATTGTACGGCCGTGCCCTAATCCGCAATAAAGCGATCATCGCGCTCGTTTATTATGAATATGACGTACTCGCGCGATCAATCAAGTCGCGTTTGTACCTACGGCATAATACATACAAACGATCGCGTAATCGCGTCTTCACAGGGTAACATTGTCCAATTTGCCACGTACTGAGACTTGTTAAAGAAAGAAAAATGCGTATAAAGGCATGTAACTTGGTGCTTTGGCAATTCATTATATTTTTAGACACATATTGCACTATCAGTATTATTTATTTATTACACATTATGATACATTTATCAATAAAAAATAAGATAAAACACTATTTCTGCTTTTGCTTGAAATCTAAATAAATCTCCGAGCTTTTCAATCAGTGCATACTTTGAAGCAATAATAACGAGTGTAGAATGCAAATTCAGATAAGTACACTGAAGTTCAAAGAATTCAAATCTATTCCTTCAAATAAATAACTTTTTGCTTTCGAATTTCGAATAACTTGACTGTACCACATATTTAAGTACCAATAAGTTAGTTAGGTATATAAGGTGACTGGTTATTTAGCGACCGATTCTTAAACACTTGACTATACCTAATCATTATGAACAACTTTTACTGGGAGAAAACCTGAAATCGCGAAAAAATATCAGCTATTCCCTACATTTATGTTCGCATAACTCGTCAAAATGAATGGAACAGCAGATTTTTTTTTTACGAACTGGTTTTAGATTCGTTAAAGGTGTTCATATTCGTATTTTTCGACTACTAAAAAAGTAGCTTTCGCTAATTGAAACTGCACTTGCACAGGCAATTTTTACGCCAATTATTGCCTGAAGGAATTTTAAGTTGGGCAATCTAGTTTTCGGAATTCGGAACGTGTTGATAAGCACACGTACACTGTCTCAACGCGCAGCCTAAATAACTGATGAAACAAAAACAAATCACATAAGTAAAATTACGCCAGTTTTCCCTGAAGGGGTTAGGCAGGGGTGTACCTATAGTACCTACACTTAAGTCCCTGTCATAGGGGCGACTCTATTGCCATCAACCAGGCAGTAATGTCTCTAAACCACCTCTCTGGTCTAGTGGTAAGACCACCTTTCTCAGACCCATAGGTCCCGGGCAAAATTTTCTGGTCGGTTTGGTTGGTGGTAGGGCTTGTTCTAAGCTCGCCTGGCGAGCGTCCACCATCTTATCTAAGTCTGTCGCCATAACAAAACCGGAATCCTCAGCCACAGAGGAACCGACATCTTTCCTCGACCTAACTGCCGAAAGACAACAATGTTAACAGCACTGTTGCCTTTTGGCAGTTAGAGGTAAAAGCCAGTTCCTTCCAGAGTGAATTCCGGGTGAAGCTCGCTGCCACCTTCTGCCTGATCATCGCTTACCACCAGGTAAGATGAAGGACAAGAACTTAAAAAAAAACAGACTCCAGGATCATCATCATCTGCCTAGCCTTTTCCCAACTATTTCGGGGTCAGCTTTTAGTCTAACAGGTACCAGTGTTTTACATGGAGCGACTGCCTATCTGATCTCCACAACCCAATTACTGGGTAACACGATACCCCTTTGTAAGACTGGTTGTCAGAATTTCGGGCTTCTGACGACCCGTAACGACTGTCAAAGATCTACAAATGAAAGCCGGGACCAACGGCTTTCCGTGCTTTCCGAGACATGGACTCCTAGGGTGCTACTGAGAAATTCCTGCTAGAAAATCCAATAACACATAATGAAAACATTGTAAATAAGGCTAGAAAGTTGCAATAACAAAGGATTATTAGAACTAATGTCTGGGTCAATGCAGCTTGCGTCACTCATATGGCTTCATAGAAATGTAAACACCATTTCTACTGCATTGTGATTTGTTTTTATTTTTCAACTGGTTTGTGACTACAGATTTTTATAGTCATCCATTTTTTTTTTTTTTTTTGGGGTTGGGAAATCATCCAATGACTTCTCCCGCTCTGGGTGGAGCGGAAGGGCGTATCAGACTTTTACTTACTAAAGTGTTCCTTTACCAAGGGCAAGGTCCCGGTATCCCTTTCGGACTAACCCGCAACCCTGCCCGCCTGCCAGGCATCGGTCCTAGCGGACCCCGCCAATTGTGCTGTTAAAATTAAGGCTCTTGTATCTTTGTCAATAATGAAGCAAAGACCATCCCATACGAAAGTCAAAATGAAATCACAGGTAAAATTAGCTTACGAATCTATTATCTATGTGCCCAGTTTGGTAATAAAAAGGCTACCATTCGTAAGCAAAACGATTCGTTTTTGTTTATAGGAATCGCGCATAAGTAATCCCATTTTAGTCAAGAAATAAAGAAAAATGGGATTATTGCCACAGAAACATCAAGGAACTATTTCAGTTGTATACTTATATACTTATAGCACATTGCGCTTATTTATAAACGTATTTTTTTACCCTTTGGGTTCTTCAAACGACGCAAATCTGAGAGAGTGTGGGAGGAAGCGGCTTATTAGCTTGCGGTCACTAAGGAAAAGGATTCTATTTACAGTGTAAGTCAAAATAAACGTGAAGTAAACCTTTCCAAGGTCTTCAATAGTAGGTACCGATTAAGGTACCATTCCGTAGCCGACCGCAGCCGGCAACCGCAGGCGACAACGTGTCGCCGCGACACGACTGGTTTCTATGAATGTTTATGAAATCGAGGTGTCGCTAGCTACGGAAGGTATTTCATACCAACCTTACGCTGAAAATAGAATCCTTTTCACATATAATATATAATTACGTAATTGATGTATACAAAATATTGTAAAACATTTTTAATAGAATAACGGTGGAGTTTCTTGCCCATTCTTCTCCATACGAACTACCTTTTAGAATCAGTTCTATTTCTTTGTATTTTTTGACGTTCAAAAGTGCCTAGGTATATGTGCCTATTTGAAATAAATTATTTGACTTTGACTTTGACCTTTATTGGTAGGTACAGTCAACCATATGCATTAAAAAAAAAAAACACCAAAACCTTATTGCTAGATACTAAAGATTGAAAGCATAGGTTAAAGTCAAATTACTTGGTTGACTGGTAGAGTCCGCCTTTGTACCTACCTTATATTTTCTATACGAGACGTTAAAATACCAAAATAAATAAATGAGCGGTTTATTATAGGTAGGTACTGGCCTTATACATTGACAGGGATGACTATCACCTGGGTCGATGACGCGTCGTGTTCCTCGAACCATTAACGGCCCGTAAATGATAGAAATAGACCATTAGATAATGTACCTAGTCGAAACTCTAGCCATGAACAATGAGCATGACCCACCGCATCAAAATCCGTTGCGTAGTTTAGAAGAACAACGCATTCACACAGGCAGACATGAAATGCATTTGAATTTTTATTATGTAGGTTTAGATATACTAGATAGATTCCATTCGCGTACAAAACGGTACAACAGCTAATTAATTGATGTAGGTGTTGATAAGACTCGCAAGAGCTCCTTTATTCCGCCCTTACGATCAAAGTCGATACTGATCACTTAACAACTATTATCCGTTATTCAGTGGCGTATTAACCCTAAGGCAAACTAGGCACGTGCCTAGGGGCGCGAGGAATAAAGGGGCGCCGCGTGGAAGATTTTTAACAAAAAAAGGAATGTATGAATGTATGAATAGGTGTAAAATTAATTGTGTAAGTAAGTATGGACCTACTTACACAATGTAAATGATGGCGCATTGTGTTCCATGCGCGCCTCAAAGAGATGTCAGCACAATTGGCGGGGTCCGCTAGGACCGATGCCTGCTAGGGTTGCGGGAAAGTCCTAAAGGGATACCGGGGCCCTTGGCCTTTGGCAACAGGCAACTGAAGGAACACGGGTGGGTTTTAGTCAGTAAAAGTCTGACACGCTCTTCCTCTGCGCCCAGAGCGGCAGAAGTCATTTGATGATACCCAATCTCAAAAAAAAATCATACTTACATTCATTAAACCTAGCGCTGGAGTCAGGATTTCCATATACAATAAATGTAACATACTTTTGTGTCAATAAAATATTATTTTTATCCTTACATATCTGTCTGTCGTCCTGTTCGCGATAAACTTAAAAACGACTGCACCGATTTTCATGCTGTTTTCACCAATGGATAGAGTGGTTCTCGAGGAAGGTTTTAGTATATAATAGCCGACATCCACGCGACCGAAGCCGCGGGCATCAGCTAAATAAAATAAAAGGACTGCATGACGACTACTTCTTGATACAACAGCTATTGTAGGTACTGTTTGGTGCTCTAAGCAACGGAACGGTAGGTATTAAGTATTTGCACCGGCACGATTGGCGCTGGCGCAGTAGCTGGGCTGCTGGGCTATGACTTCTTCGCTACGGTTCACGCCGTCGAGTCCCGAACGCAGATAAAAAAATAAAACATTTTTTTTTCCGAAGCTAAATTCTCGATAATAACAAAAAAAGGCTCTTATTTGCAATTCGTACGTCCTTTAACCTTTTCTTACTCAGCTCGTCCCACACGCACATCACTCGTTCAAACACCTTCCCTAGATTCTAAAATAAATGAACCCACTTACTGTAAGCATAGTATTTTATTTTAGATCCATTCGTCAACACAATAAATTATTTAAATCTTTTGGCAACAGAAACAAAACGCTATCGATTGTTATTTGTATCCATGCCAACGCACAAACAGGTTATTGCGAGTAGGTAATTATTTTATCGGCAATGATGCAATTAGTGTCAGATCACTATACGACCCCCTTATCTTAACACAATAAAATAGTCTTATGTGTTTGTACTCTATTCTTACACGCGCTGTCGTAATAGACGGTACATTTTACGTAAGTAATACGACGCTCAATCAATAAACAAGTACAGCTCTCAGTGTTTATACCTCTATACGTGTTTACAGTAACATGGATAAGACCGCGGACAGTTCCATTGCGGGGGACATAGATTATATTGAACTGACCCCTTAGTGAACCCAGATAAATCTACATTTATATCAAATAACAACTTATTTTGTGGTGAACCGCGGCCAGTGAAGGAAGTCTTCACTCTCGACGCGAAACTAATGAAACCGGAGAACAATCTCCAGGAGCCTAAAGAAGAACAACGAAAAACAAGTTTCAACAACCCTGGTGCCAGAATGCCGAACATCAAAGTGTTTACCGGGAGCTCGCATCCAGAGATGGCGAAGAGAATTGTGGCGAGACTCAACCTCAATCTAGGAAGAGCAACGACGAAAAAGTTCAGCAACAAGGAAACTAACGTTGAGATCGGCGAGTCGGTCAGAGGTGAGGATGTGTATATTGTTCAGAGTGGCTGCGGAGAGATCAATGACAACCTTATGGAGCTCTTCATCATGATCAACGCGTGTAAGATTGCATCGGCTTCTCGCGTCACAGCCGTGGTTCCTTGCTTCCCGTACTCCAGGCAAGACAAGAAAGACAAGAGCAGAGCACCAATCACAGCTAAGTTACTTGCGAACCTCGTATCAGTTGCTGGAGCAGACCACGTCATCACAATCGATCTGCACTCGTCACAAATCCAAGGATTCTTCAACATCCCTGTGGATAACTTGTACGCTGAACCCGCAATCACAAAATGGATAAAGGAGAATATTCCTGAGTGGCAGAGCAGTGTGATGGTATCCCCTGATGCTGGTGGTGTGAAAAGAATGACAGCTATTGCTGACAGACTGGATATTGACTTCGCGATAATCCACAAGGAGAGGGAGAGAGCGAACGAAGGCGACTCGACTGTCCTCGTCGGTACTGTCAAAAATCGGACAGCGATAATGGTTGATGATTTAGCCGATACTTGTGATACAATCGTCAAGGGAGCTGAAGCATTACGTGAAGCCGGAGCGACAAAAGTTTACGCCATATTAACACATGGAGTATTTGCTGGAAATGCTATCGAAAAGATTAATAACTCATATCTTGAGGGTATTGTGGTAACAAATACGATCCCTCAGGATACTAATATGAAAATGTGCCCGAAATTACAAACTATTGACATATCTGTGATGCTTGCTGAGGCAATACGGCGTACTCATTACGCTGAATCTGTGTCATATCTGTTTACAAACGTACCTTATTAGAATTTCTTAGTTTTTAAGATGTTATTACCAATTAGCTTTTTTTATTTAGCATAGCAAATTTTGAAAAGGTTCCAATATAACTCATTGTTACGAATCTACTATTTATAAGAATATTATTGTAATTTCTTTGTAATTAATCAATGGCGAATAAAATTGAATTTACTAAGGTAACTCTTGAGTTCAGTTTTATTGGGTTAGTTTTCTTTAATTACATATGGATAACGTCCTAAACTCCCACAAGGTAGGCCGATGACTTTGTGAAGGCCACAGGAATCCGCTGGATGCGGGAAGCACTGAACCGGTCGAAGTGGCTGTGCTTGGGGGTGGCCTATGTCCAGCTGTGGACGGTTTTCTGCTGAAATGATGCTACGAGTATGACCAGGAATCTCTCCCATAAAAAAAACTTAAATGTTTTGCTCATTTCCCCCATGGGTTATCAATAACGTTGTCAGTAAAATATATTTATAGAAATTCCGAGTAATTTTGTGATTTTCAGTTAACCAAGGCTATTTTGGCAATAAAAGAAAACGTAATCATAACCACGGGGCAATCATAGGTAGTCACTTTCAAGGGAAATAAGTGGGTAGTTTATTTATCTTCCACGTGTAAGATTTGTTTTCGACTGTACTGTAACTTTGTCTACTTCCTACAGTTATTTTACAAGAATATTAAAATAACAGTTCAAAAGCCTTTCACTTGTTTATTTGGTCGATAATCAGGACTCCCTCAGTAACAGACATAATTAGTGAACTTGTAAGTCTTGTTTTCGACTGTACGGTAACTTGTCTACTACAGTTATTTTATGTGGTAAGAATATTAGATAACAGTTCAAAAGCCTTTTTCCTTATCATATTTATTTGGTCGGTATTCAGTACTACCTCGGTAATAGACATAATTAGTGAAACCCACGTTATTTTCGAGTAAACGCCAATTATGAATATTTGAAAGCTTATATTTGCTTTTCAAATATTCATACAACGTACGTACATAGTTTCTACAACGTTCCTACGCGCCTACCTTATTAGGTAGGTACGCTGGTACGTAGAAGTTTGTAGAAACTAACAAATTGCAAAAAAACGTCGGAAATGTTGAATTTCGCGGTCTACTTCGAAATACTAAATTAGATACAGAGATAAAGGCACAGATTAAGGTAAGTACAGCATTGGAGCATGTTTTTTTTTATACTGCTGGTTTTGTGGAAATAAAAATTAAACTAGGTACTTTTGTACATAATTCTACCTTGTCATTAAAGTGACATGAAAGGGTAAAGCACCTTCATTTAACGGTTGGCTTTGCATGTCGACAAATTACCAACGCTCCTCTTCAAATTACTTAGACTTTAGATAGGTTGAACGTTGAATAACGTAATGAAAAACAAACGTTTCTCTTCTCTTACCGCGTCGGTAATCTCACTATAGACGCGAGATTATTGTTGCGCTAAATAGGTACCTACATAGCGTAAACAGCACTTACCTACCCACAACGTGGTCAACGTGGAATAATAATTATAAGTTGGTACCCTTAGAACAGCTATACTCTAAGTGTGTTCCGCGGAACCCTAGGGTTCCGTGATACCTCTGTCGGGGTTCCGTAAGAATTTAGAAAAAAAAAACAAAACACCTCTCTCTGGTCGCTCCGCGGCCGCGCGGAGACAAAACGCTATGAACGTTATTTATTTATTTATTTGTATTTGTAGAAACATGTGTTACAATAGCTGGTACAATATCTCATAAGTCGAGAGCCGAGTTACAAATGTTTCTTTCAGCAGATACTTCTTTTAATTTGAAGGACCGTTTGTATGATAAAACTTGGTTGTTCCGATTGTCTTTTATGGCGGATATCTTTCAAAAACTTAACGAATTGAATTTATCGTTGCAAGGTAAACAGACAACAGTGTTTCAGGCCTATAATAAAATAACTGCTTTTAAAAGAAAATTAGATTTTTGGATCATTTGCATCATTCATCAGATCATTTGGTAAGAAAGAAATATAAAGCTTTACGTTACTCAGTGAGTTTGTTAGCGAAAACGACTCAGTAATGTTTGAAGATGATGTGTTTGAATTGGTCCAATATCTCAGTTCGATGCGCGCATCTTTTGAAAAGTATTTTCCCGAAGAACACAATACAAAAATTAAAGTGAATTCATGGATTCATAATCCTTTTTTACCCAACTTGGAAAAGCCTGAAAACATGTCAAACGAGATATATGAATCTCTTTTAGAAATGTCATCAGACACAAGTATGGAGTCACTGTTCAAAACGACGCCTCTCAATGATTTTTGGTGCAGAATCCAAGATGAATATGCAATGCTTGGCCAAATGGCTCTGGATATTCTGCTCCCGTTCCCAACTACATATTTGTGCGAAACAGGATTCTCTACCTACGCAGCCACGAAAACAAAATATCGCAATAGACTGGACGCCGAAGGTGATATGAGACTCCAACTTTCTTCCATCAAACCTGATATCAACCAATTGATGAAAAATAAAAAAAACAGTTTCATACCTCCCACTAGTTAGATTTTTTCTTTTTAAATGTTTTCTATTGTTGTCCTTGCCAAGTGGTGAAGTAAATAATAATTAGTAACTGTTACATTGTACTTTTATTATGCTGATTAATAAAAAATACACTTATAAAAACAATTGTTTTATTGTAGGGTTCCATCAAGTATTTTGCTTCCCAAAAGGGTTCCGTCATTTAAAAAGTTTGAGAACCACTGCCTTAGAATAATACTATACTAAGTTGGTACCTATATTTAGTAAAGCGGTCCCTAGAAGCTCATGCGGAATGACATGCGTTACGGGCTGTCATGCATGCATGACCATTTAGTTGTATTGATTGATGCGACTGGTAGCACGTAGTTTGCATGTCATGCCAACTACGCTATAGCACGTAGTCTGCATGTCATGCAAATTACGTGGCAGTTGATTGGAAATTTCATAGAATTTAGTGAATTATCATGCTGCACTTTGGACCCTCATGCAGGGTCCAAAGTGCAGCATGATAATTCACGTAACAATTACATCAACATGACATGTCATGCCGCATGATCGTCAATCTAGGGACCGTTTATGAAACTCCGAGCATAACCCGTTCAATAGCGCGTTTCGGTACCGTATGTTATAATCGGCAGGACGCTAGTCTTACCCGCTACCCAATAACCCAACCCAACTGGTGCCTTCCGTCGCGTCGGCTATCTCAAAGTTGTGTCTACCGAGCTGGATGACTTGCCCCTGAAGAATAAAATAAGAAACGAGGTTATCCGGAAAGGAATCGGAGTTGGGTACCGACATAGCTAGCCATGTTTTTCGAAAGACGTTACCGGTGGCCGGTGGAGCAGACGATTCGGTCCATCTAGCTGGGGGGAGTCCTACACGACGACCTCAAAAAGATGGCACCTCACCAAAGTTTTTACGGTGAGATTTTTATACAATAGATCGACAGCATAATGCTGAACACCTATCATGCCCCAGGCACCTATCATGCCCCTATCATGCACCTATCATGCCTCCCTCTCCACCCAACTTGCTAAGTTAAACCAAGGAGGATATACCTGATAGAACATGGCTTGCTGCACTAACTTCATTACGATGAGGGATAATGACGTTAAATTCAGTATGACGTGATAACATCAGCAAAGTTTAGGTCAAAGTTTATTTGCAGATAACATAGGAATAAACAAAATTGCTTCGATATCATAAACAAAAATATATTTCCAGATTTCTACCTATTTTGCTTTATAGGCTCATCGACCGGAAGATCCATGGAGATAACTAAGTGCCTACCTACTTATACCATACCTTCGACAGAACAAGTTCTTTGCAAAATATTAGTGCAATGTAGGTTACGTGTCAAGTTCTAGACAGCAGCTCCAAAATGCAGATACATCGTGGTGCGTACCTAATAGTCAAGCTTACACTTTAGATAGATAGATAGTTAGATAGAATACTCTATATGTACACTCCAATAATATAAGCTGACCTCGCATTGTAGGTAAGGAAATGCTATACAATGCGAGATCAGCATAAACTGGAAATGTATAGCTTGATGTGTAAGCCGTGTGTACACCATATAAGTGACAGACATAAATTGAGAAATTACACTTGCCCCATGTCTTTTAATACTTATATCATAATATGCCTGTTTATCATTACTACCTGTACTTACCCTTATCCACAGATTTTCTAACCAAATCAAGAAGCCGCAGCTTTGCTACTTAGCCCTGGATGACCTTCAGCTTCAGCATCTCTTAGGATTTTGGATGGAGAGGCATTTCTTCACCGCCTTACACATGCATCAGCAATCATGCAATTCGTGCAATTTCGAGACTCCATCAATTTACGCAATTCGTGCAATTACGAGACATCAATTTACCATTTTTAGGTAGGTACTATCTAATTAAATTATCATCACAAATAGTAGGTACTCTTTCTTGGCCGTGCTGCCATCTATGAAGAATGCATGGCAACTACTAAGTTATCAACTGGGTAGAGAAATAAATGACAACGACGTCTAGCAGTCAGTGTTTGTGATGTAAATAAGTGAACTTTTCTAAAAAAAACTACTTCTATAATTGGCTATAACTTTGAAAGAAGGTAAGTTTTTAGATTGAAATAGGTACCTACTGTTAGATATAATTATCGGCTATTCGTTTGATATGAATAGGTACCTACCTAATTGAAAGCAACTATAACTTTCACTAAGTTTTTAAATAACAGTGCCATATTAAGTATTGGTAGGATTGTATTAGTATTCCTACCTAGTGGACAGACCGGTTATGTTATCTATAGTGGCGAATTTTTGGTACCAACATCTTTATTTTCTATTGTAAGATAAAATTATGTAGGTAATTCAGTTTTTTAGGTTAAGTTCATGATACTAAAATTGTTTACATCTCGAAGTGTCTAAAGTCTTATCCTGTGAAAAGAATAAATACCTACTAAAGATAATACCTAATTATCTTTTTACTGTTGGTAGATAAAA
Organism: Lithophane socia; assembly: GCA_947522985.1. Classification (NCBI taxonomy): domain Eukaryota; kingdom Metazoa; phylum Arthropoda; class Insecta; order Lepidoptera; family Noctuidae; genus Lithophane; species Lithophane socia. The sequence continues at coordinate 10,735,635 of OX383267.1, forward strand.
TTGCGATTATTTTCTTCATGCTCTTAGTTTCAAAGGTCACAATGAAACAAACAATATATTAGGTAAGTACGTAGATAACATTAATAGAAAAGTCCGTTTTAAGTATTTCTTTGTATAACAAAATCCTTGAACTTTCATTGGTCTGTGGAGATGATAATTACAACCTCAAATTGCTTAGAATGAGCCTCTGCTTTAAAAAAGAATAAGTTCCGTTATTTTCACCGTAAAAAGCAATTACCTAAACTATTCGAGGCTTGGAGCCGCCAACACCCCACTCGGTCTTGCTCAGTCTGCGAGTAGTATGGTGCGAGCCAGATAAAAAGTGAATTTGAGCCGAGGTAGTATAGGCTCTTAATCTTAATTCTTTGTACCTACCTACCTGTCTAAATACAAGCAAAATTGGTTTTTTTTTATTATTCAAATGAAAAATTATCCTGTCATTCTACGAGAAGTGGGTGGCTAGCAGTTGTTTTTACCCAACTGGGGCGAAGCCAAAAAAAGGTTATGTTTTTTTTATAAGATACTAAAATGACTTGTAAGTTTTAAAAATAAATCCCTATTTCCCTTGGTCACGCCATCACGCGTGAACAGCTAGACCGATTGGCTAGGGCTACGTAAATTTATGTAGACTCGCCCCACTCTGCACTTATGGACTAGACCAGAGACAATATCTTTGAATCCAAATAAAAATCACATAAATCGTTGTGGTTCTTGAGTTATAACAAATACACGACAAATATACGTTTATTTATTTTATTTTATTTTAAGCCTATGCTGTCTAACTATAGGGCAAAATCCTGCTTTCCCTCTTTCCACTTTTCCCGGTCTACTACGATTGTGGGCCAGTCCTTTAAGGAGTCCAGCTGATCCCATCTCTTTCTGAGCCTGCCGCATTAGTTATATTGTGTTTAATTTAAGTAGGTACTTACATGGATAAAATATTTATTTGACGAACAGGTACCAAAATGCCGGCAATACTCTACAAAGCAGACGCCAGTCCTCCTGCCAGAGCCGTCATGATGATCATCGACATTTTAGGTTTGGATCATATTGAGCAAAGGGATTTGAATCCTGTTTTACGGGAACAAGACGCACCAGAAATCAAAAAGGTAATCAAGTGCTTGTCTATTTCGTCAATGCTAACGGGTGTAAAAGACACTTAACGAAGCCGAAATGTTATTCCCGTCATTGTGATCATTTTTTTTGTTCTGTACCATACCTGGGAACCTTCTGGTTAAGGAGATCCTGAAGGTCAAAGTTCCTTTTCTTGAAGAAAGATCTTTTTCAGACGTATTTTTAAAGAAAGCAAGTTTTAAATGTTATAGCTTAATTTGAAATATGTAACCCAACGAACCCAGCACCCATAAACACGACCTTTTGCGTGCGTTCCGTTGCGCACTACCGTAAAGAGCGATTTTTCACACCAAAAATAAAAGTCGTTTCCCAGCAATTTTTCCCATTTTTGTGCTATGTTACTTAATTTGATGTACGGAATGCGTAATTGACGGCTGTGATGGGTCATTTTACACTCTGTATTTAGGAGAATGAAGATGTAATTGGAACTGTGAAACTGGCAAACAATGATCCTATAATTACGATTTCAATAATAAATATCTAATGGCCAAGGATTACTGCCAACACCTGAAGAGGGTTAGTGCACATGGTCCAGGCATCCTGACAGTGACCACAAGGTCGTGCTCGCCCCGCTAGAAAATCCCTATGTCAATGTTTTTTTTTGTACTAAAATATTAACTACTAATGTTTTCAGAAAAATCCCATGAGAACTATACCTATGTTAGACGAAGGCGACTTCTGGCTGGCTGACAGGTACTTAAAACTGTTTTAAAAATAACCCTTATTGCTCTCAGCATAGAATTGTCTTTCTGCAGTTGCTTGATCTATTGTTAAATGTTTTGTTCTTTCAGCCATGCAATAATGATCTACCTTTTGGAAAAGTATGGAAAACCAGAGCATTCTCAACTTTACCCAACTGATAGCAAAAAGCGTGCAACTGTTCATCAAAGGTTGTTCTTTGACTGTGGAGTTTTTTTTCAAAGACTGAGGGCTGTTATGGTAATTTTTTTGTTTAACCTTTTGACCTCCACGTCAAAAAAGCAAAATTGAAGTGTAGGGAGTCTTCGGGTAGGGAACCCTAAAAACTAAAATCTGATTAAGTGCATGGCTAGAATATGAATCACAAGCAGACTTGGGTTTATGACTTCATCATCATCATAATCATTTCCTAATGCCGAAAGACGTCCACTGCTGAACATAGGCCTCCCCCAAGCACCGCCACTTCGACCAGTTCAGTGCTTCTCGCATCCAGCGCATTCCCGCGGCCTTCACCAGGTCATCGGTCCACCTTGTGGGGGCCGCTTTCCAACGCTACGCCTTCCGGTCCAGAACCTTTCGGCCCCATCGATCAGCCATCTCGGATCATCGGTTTAGTCACATACTTTCCATTGAAGTGATTCACTTTGGTTCCTGCAGATTCCATGCCTCGAACTATTTCAATGTCGTATCTACATACAATAATACTCTGGGCAGTTAACACTGTTACTAACCTTATTGACAGGCCAAACTCCATAAAGTAAGAGCTTTTCTCGACAGTACGCGACGAAACGAAAGAACATCAATCTCCTATATTTCTAGGCACCAACCTACATGGGAAGACTGACAGAGATGTCTAAAAGCATGATAAGGAACATAGTAGATGCATACTCCATGCTCGAAGATTATTTATCTGAAAACTTGTATATGGCAGATGATGTGATAACTATTGCAGACTTGAGTATAGTCTCTACTATGGCGACTTTTGTAGGATTAGTTCCTATCGATGAAAAGAGGTTCGTAGATCTTTAATTTGTACACTACATACAGTACAGTTGCTTACAGTTCACACCGCGACGCGCACTTTTTATGATCCGATACAATATCGAATTTATTTACTACACAATGAGGTAAAAAATGTACTCTCTGAAGGTACACGCCCTGCGCAGCACCGCGCATCTCAGCGTACTTTGACATGTCAAGCCTCGCAATGAAATTATACCTTTTCGTGAAGAAAATAAGTTCGATAATTGTTAAAAAGTGAGCGCAGCGTCGCGTCGCTTCACGTCGCGGTCTAAACTGACCCTTATCCTCAACTTTTTCTGCGCGCCTTCCCACGACTATCAGCACCTATACTAGGACGTATTAATGCCACCATTTTTCCAGTGTTGGTGAGAGACGGAGCTATACAAGGCCGCTAGCACCATCCTTTTTTCGCAGTGGAATAATGATGGCATTAATACTTCATAATCAGCCCCCAGATATGTAAAAGTATCATCGCCAGTAAATTTTAGACTTCATGACTTCATGAATACGCATTTTCTTTTAGAAGCGTCCACATTACACAATATATCTACAACTTATTAAAACAATATCGTACAATTTTCTATCAGGAAATTAGTCTCACTTATGAATACAATTAAAATCTGCAACAATGAAATTGATAATACATAATCAGTCCCCTTCTCATTTTCCAGATTCCCCAAATTGATGCAATGGTACAATAACATGAACGAAACCGATTACTGTAAAAAGATCAACATTTCCGGTGGCAAGGAGCACTCGGACGGACTAAAGGCTTTGATGGCGAACACGAAATTTCATCAGAAATCTAAGCTAATAACGGCCAAGTTATAAAGCAGTTTCTTGAACGGAAATGCGATCTAAACCCGGCCGTACACCCAAACAGCACGCAGTAAATAATGCACAGCAAACGCTGGGGGAGGCGCCAACATGATCCGCGAAATTAAAATTTTCTTACGACGCAAATAATGAACGTGTTTAATCTTCGAAACGTGTGGCGCGCATGCTGTCACGCAGCAAACTGCTTCTCTTTTGTTTATTTATAAATGAGCACGATGGGTCCTTGCTACTTAACCGGGCAGTCCTGCGGATATGCTCTAAGCTAACTTAAAGCCTCCAGGTAGGGCGTGAAATACTTCTCGTATGTGCGTACTTGATATAGGCTATGTAATGGGCGCATTAATTGTTCCCTAAAACATTTGCTGTAGGCATGTGAGCTGTATGGTTGCTGATTGCAGCTCAGGTGTGCAGCCTGGTTAAGAAAACATAATATTGCATAACTAAAAAGGAAACAAGATTAAAATTAATGTGATGATGATTTCCAATAGACGCCTTTATGAGATTGAAGCTAAATGCAGTGTTGCCAGATGAGATTGACGCTAAATGCAGTATTGCCAGATGAGATTCACGCTTGCAGTATTGCCAGATGAGATTGAAGCTAAATTCAGTATTGCCAGATCTTACTCAATACGATTCGATAAGCGAGGTTATTATGTTAGTGCATTTTTATATGATGGTCATAAAGAGCAAAAACTTTTTATAAGATAAATTGTATATTTTATTTTGTATCATTTATATTTATAATATTTTAAATAAACCAGCTATTTATATTACAAGGTCCAAAGCAGGGTTACCAAAAAACAAAATACAGTGTAAGAATCACAGGTTTTTTATTTCAATAACTAAAAAGAAATGCAAAGAATTTTTTTAACTTTACACTCCAGTAACGTCTAAGGCTACCATATGGATAACTTTTTCTGAGAAAATTAATGATTACAAAAACGTTACACAGTTAAACATTTCCTATAAGTCTTGTATAGTCTCTCGCGAACGCCCGCACATCGTAAGAACATAGCACTTAACGATTAAAGTACACGTAGAATACTCGAGATATCGACGTAGTCCCTCATTCATACTTTACACATACATAATTGCGTTTCAATAATAAACGAACATCATAATGGAATCATAATGCAAAGTTTCACGCAAACTCATAGTCACTTGTCAAATTTGGAGTGGTTGTTTGTTTGTTTGGGCGTTACTGTCAATGTTGCACGTTTAGTCTTAAATGTAACGGCAGGGAGATGGCCTGCATTAGCCGTCCTCCTTCGGTGGTGTGAACCATCCTGGAATTACACACGAAATAATGTTAATGGCTTGAACAACATGGCGTGTATACACAGATGGACTGCATTCTATCTGCTAAATGCGACAACAAGGCTACAACTAAGGAATCTCGCGCACTAGACGGCCACGACCACGACCGCGACCAGGCAAACTATAGAAACCGATACGAATCGTGCTCTTGGTCGCAACGGCCAACTAGCCGCACACCATACAAGAAAAATAGACGGCCACGACTGGCCGGAATCGTGGCCGTCTAGTGCGCGAGATCCGTTAAGGGCTACGGTCGGCGTTACCTTGCAGTAAATGCAGTCTATCTCTAGCTAAACACTTTATTAGTGAATTGTAAAAAAATATATAATTAAGTATTTCATCGAATAGAAAGAGTAAATTCAAAATTGAAATCGAATTATAAGTTAACCTTTGCCCCGCCCACGTACACAGAACGCGATGGTGGCGCTGGTGGCACGAAAATCCGGAACTTCTATTGAAGCCCGTGGCGGTGAAAAGGTTAAAATTGTAAAAGGAATTATGACCTCGGAATTTGTTTGGGCATTTCTTATCCGAGTTCAGTCTGCTAGGAAAAGAAATGCGGGCGCCATCTTGTTTTTAAAATATTAACCCGGCCGACGAAGTTGATTCCCGCCCTGTTGAGGTCACAGAGCAATCGCAAGCGAATCGCGAACTTTCTCCCACTCATGATAGCAGAATAAAAGGTTCTTCCCAGATGGAGGGCCATGAGAACTACCTCACAAATAATAAAGATAATTCCCTAAAATAATTAAACCTGGGTCTTGATTATGACTTAGCCCAGAGGCTCTAGACGAAGTGACATTCTATCAGCGATAACGATGATGGAAAAGGCAAAAATGTATGGGACTGACATAAGCCATCGAAAAACTTATGTCAATTCTGTTGAAAGTCGTTGTAGAAATACGAAACTTTCGAAGCGATTGTCACTTGTCTAGGGCCTCTGACAAGTGGCAATCGCTCCGAAAGCGTTCTAGGGCCTCAGGACCATCGCGATGACGAAGACGCAGGACGATTACGCACAGCAGCCTAAATTTAACAATGAGAAGACTAAAGAAGCGATATTTTACAGGAATATTACATGATGTAATAAATTACTAAGTTTAATTTGTAACTATTGATAAATAACAAGGATACAAATGTAGTATGTAATGACTAATACCAGGAAATCTCTATACATTATTAGCGACGCAAAACACATTGTTAGGTAACTAATAATAATAATTGGGTACTTCATCATCTGCCTAGCCTCTTCCCAACTATGTTAGGATCAGCCTCCAGTCTAACCGGATGCAGCTGAATACCAGTATTTTACATGGAGCGACTGTCTATCGGACCTCCAGAACCCAGTTACTGGGTAATACGATACCCCTTGATAAGACTGGTTGTCAGACTTTAATAATTAGGTACTTGTCAAGTAATAATGTTGTAAAGAGTACCGATATCTTACAGTTACGCAGCTCAAAGCCGTGGCTAGTGAGTATTTTATGATGATTGACAACAGATGGATATAAAAGAATCTTGGCTATTTTTGTTCTATAGAAGTTATCACAGTAATTGCGAATTATCTTGAAGATGAAATAACTAAGCCATGAGCCCAAAGTTTGAAATCTTCGGCCAAATAAACGCATTCGCGATAATAGTAGCTACCATTACATCAAATCGAAAACTGAACTGAGCTCACTATATTTTTTCTTGGCATCTCTCGTATCACCGAAAGGCTCTCCGCTGTTTATTTGTCAAGCGTCTGTTACGAAACTATCAAGTCTACCTTTCTTTCATCTGTATGAAAGAGTCAGTCAAAAATTGACCTAGTAAGTATATTTTTGCCTAGTACATTTTTATAGCTGTAACTGCTGCGCCAAATTCTGACAAAACATGTTTAGTGAACATGTTAGTAAATCATTTCAATACCAGACGAGACATTTGCGAGGAGGTGGTATCACAGTGCAGCACGCGCAGCACGACCACTGTAAAAACGGGTTTTGTCGACGGAATAATAGACAAAGTGACATTTTATGATTTTTGATTTGATTGTGATAGTTTATCTGTCATTTTGTTTATTCTTCCGTCGTGAATTGAACAGATTGTGATTGTATATCTGTCATTTTGTCTATTCTTCCGTCGACAATACCCGTTTCTACGGTGGTCATCTTCGCGGAGATATTTTCTATTCGATGTGGACAACATTATCGCATGTTTTCTTTGATCAAAAATTTATTTTTGAATTAGTTATTTTTTTAAATTGTTAGAAAAAAGTAACATGTAATGAGCTATTTCTACCTAAAATGGGTCAGTCCTACGGGGTAATTGCCTTACACAAACACAATCCCAATGCCATTCTTTCAACATCTTTAAATGTATTTATTTATAATATGTTTTCTGCAATAAGCATTTGATTTGATTCATTTTGACAATTCTGTGTTAGTTAAGTTGTGGAGCAGATTAATTTTCAAACATATAAAGCAATCGATTTAGAATTTCCTTTAATACTCTTCGGTTTGTGATAGAAAGTGTGTTATGCAAGTGGGCTGCCGGCCTAACCCTAACTTCTCAAAAAACAATCAATCTCACCATTCTTCTCGTGTATCTGCACGAGGCATTTGAAGCTCTGTTGCGCGCGCGCGAGGCTGTATTGCGACTGCGACACGACTTTGGTGGCGCCGAACTGGATCCGCGCCTTGCCCTTGACCAGCGTGGCCGCGATCTGCATTATGACGGCCTCCACTGTGTAGGCGGACGACCAGCCTTGTTTGGTGAGGAGCTCCATGCATATCGCGCCGCCGACTAGCACGTAGCCTCCTGGAAAATGGTTATAAGAGCATTAATAACGGGCTAGTTTAAAGTTTAGGGGTATGAGGAACAGTGTGTAAAGTTCACTTATCCCCCATAGAAAAGGGAGGATCCTCCAACCAAACGGGTGTTGTGTCTGGCGGGCAACTGCCCAATGATTGATATTGGGTTTTTGTATATATGTTCACTGCACGGTAAATTCTAATTGCGCGATGCAGGATTTATGTGACGTCAGGTCTTCGATGCGTAGTTCGCATGTGGCGATGTAGATACCGCAAAAAAGTTTTTCTTGAATAAGCTTTATTGACCCTTATTGGCTTTAATATGACTGAGATTTCGGCTGGGCCTGCAATCTTGTGTAGTGGCAAACTGTTTTTAATACTACTAAAGTTTGTCAGTAATTTGTTGCTAACTTCAGTCCATGTTACTCGAAAATAAATATTTTATTATTATTATTTACTAGCCGCTGCCCGCGGCATCGCCCCCGTGGACCCTAATACTTTTTTTAAATAAAAGTAGCCTAAGTTACTCCTTATAACATCAGCTATCTGCCAGCGAAAGTTCCGTCAAAATCTGTCCAGCCATTTCGGCCGATTAGCCGGAAGAAACAGAGAGACTATCAAAAAGTAAATATATTTACATATTATAAGTGCCGTTTAAAATACTTTCATATGCATTTAGTAAAAAGCCGTTATTTTGATATTACAAACCGATACTTCAATATTATTTGTTTGTATGTATAGATTGGTCTTCTACTAATAAAATTCTTTAAAAATAATGTTCAAGATTTCACTAACTCATTTGATATTAACTTTGGCAGCTAAAGTCGTGTCTCACCTGATATAATCGGGTACACGACCCTAACGAACGGCGGTTCGAAGGGGTACGTCTCTTTGAACATGATATTCAGTAGTATCGAGTCCTTGCCCTCTTTCTCTTTGAGGACCAGCAGGTCGTTGTGTAGCGGACTGTCGGGGTCCACTGAACGCAGCCTGATGTTCCACTCGTACAAGGAATCGTTTACTAACTCTGAAATAGAAGGAGATTGGCAAATATTAGTATAATTTGGTACATTGTGATACAACCATTATTCCTTAAAATCTATTGCACTGAACCAATAATGATAGGGGACAATTTTATGTTGCACTAGCTGTTGCCTGCGACTTCGTCTGCGGACCAGGATGAAAAGTAGCCTATGTCCTTCTCCAAGTCATGGTCTACCCATGTGCCAAATTTCATCCAAATCCGTTCAGCCGTTTTAGCGTGATGGCGTGACCAAGGGAAATAGGGATTCATTTTTATAAATATAGATATAGTCTTGTTAACATGATTCTTGTCTCATACTGAAGAGACTTTTGCTAAAAAAATGTCTTTCGAGTCATAAAAGGCATTTCGGACACTGCAGGTTAATATAGAAAAATGTTCCTGTACCTTGAAGACAAAGTTCAAAAGGATGTTCCTTCAATGTTTTTTTTTTTCAATTGTTTTACTCTCGATTCCTATAAACAAAAACGAATCGTTTTGCTTACCAATGGTAGCATTTTTTGTGGCCAAACTGGGCATACACGTAGCAAATTTTACCTGTGATAGCTACATCCATAGGGGAGGGTCTACTGTGCAAAGCTATGAGGTCTGTGCTTCATTATCCGTAAAGATACAAGAGTCTTAATTTTAACCAATAACGGTCCGTTTATTATAGGAATCGGCCATTAGATACGAACTATTGATCAGAACTTGTGGTGTGCGTACGAGGCATTGATCAAATTGTTTTTAACAAAATTTGAACACACTGCTATTTTAATAATACTCAAAATCAAAAGTCATTTATTCAAACTAGGCTGAGAATCAGCACTTTTCAAACGCCAAAATAACATAAAGACAGTCGTTCAAAAAACGCCCACCCTTCACCCCTTCTTAGTGCTTTACTACAATAGAGTTTAGTGACAATAGCCTACGATTGTATGACTGCTGGAGGTCACATTGTCAAAGTATAAAACCTTGAACTATTGTGAACCCAGTCTGTCTAGTTTGTCGACACATTGTCAATGCGAATACAAGTTTTATTGCTATTCATATGTGTACCATTCAATATTGTAACTTCAATCAAATTTTTAGAGTCAATGATTTAAATAATAGTTCAATACCAAACGGTGATATTTCCTATACAGTAGCATCGAAGCTTAAAACAGAGCTAGGCAACTTAAAAAAATAATCTTGTATAAACTTAAATGTCTATGAGTACTGCCCTTGATTTCTTGCTCCTTCATGAGTCTAGGCGGCCAGACACATTGCCCGACAGTCTGCTATAGATGTCACGATGTCTCATGTGTGACAAAGTTGCGTCATGTGACTTTTATTAAGGTTATTGAAATAAGGTTTAATGCAACAACTATATTTACACATAACTCTGTCAAACTCAAAGCATTTTATCATCATCATCATCATTTCAGCCGAAAGACGTTCACTGCTGGACATAGGCCTCCCCCAAGCATTCCCGCGGCCTTCACCAGGTCATCGGTCCACCTTGTGGGGGGCCTTCCAACGCTACGTCAAAGCATGTATTTCAATTAAACCATTCACAAGGCACTTTTGAATTGTGAAGGAGTTGATCAGTCAGAAAGATGGAAGTTAGTTCCCCATTTTAAAGCGTAGCAGGTTCCTATGGAGAAGAATGGGCATGAAACTTCATGGAGACTTGTGATATAGCACTCACCAATAGAATACATATTGTTTTTGAAGGAGCATGAGCGGTATATGTCCCGGAGCTCCTTCATGAGTCTGTCAGTAGCTTGCAGACTGCCAGACACGCTGCCCGACAAATAGTCTGCTCGCTGATTTTGTCGCAGCCGCTCCAGTGTTGCTAAGTGTTCTGTTTCCATGTCGTCCTGAAAATGTAAAGAAGAAATAATATACAGTATGCAAGGGTAAACACCGTTGTCACTCATACCATGGGTAGTTGACTTAAAAATAAAAATAAATGACCCAGTAACAACAAAAACAAAACCTTATCCTTATTTTCATTTAAAGATTTTAAAAAGTAAATATCCGTCATTGTCCCGATACTCATGGAAACGCGTTCGAGAGAGCTGCGAAACAGCTGACGGCCGGTCATGTAACGTCCCGCGCGCCCCCGCCAACCGCCGGCCGCGGCTGGTCGTTGCCCTTGCGTGTAGGGTGAAATATTCTTGCGGAAAAATGTAGATTTTCTTTAAAGTTGTATTTTTTCATTGATTTTACGTTCTATAAATGAAACCAAACCACTGGTTTCAAGGATAACGGTGTTTACACTAACACCCTGTATATTAATTGTGTAAAAAAAAACAAATGAACAGAAAAAAAAACTATTTACAAGAATGAATGGAAAATGAGTATGGTATGAAGATTACATACTTATTTCTGAAATATGCGTTTAAATATTGATGAGCGGCGCTTGCATATTCAAATAGCTATATTTATGTCTTAAATAATACGACATTGACACACAATTTCCATAACGTAATGCAGTTGAATAACAACAAGATAAACAAGTGAAATTCGCATAAATTCATATTTCTAAACAAAACGCGAAGGTATTTGAACTTGATCAGTCACATTCACATTGAATTTAGCATAGCTTGTACCAAAACATTAAGTGCTAATACAATTTGTAAATGTTGTTAGAATGACCTCAAAGCATGACGATCATTGTTTTCAGCTTAAGGAGGATGCGCAGAGGTAGCCCATTAAATTAAATGATTTTTGCAATTTGCAGGTTAGTTTCAGGTTGTATCTTGATGAAAATATGATTCGCGACCATAACAAAATATGTATTTAGGAGGAGCTCGTGGCTACGTAATAACAGCCGCACGGGTCGATCCATCAGGTTAAGCTACGCTTGCCGGGGTTGGTCTGTGGATGGGTGACCATCTTTACATACCGATACTCCTCCGTGCCTCGGAAAGCACGTTAAGCCGTTGGTCCCGGCTGTCATTTGTGGATCTTTGACAGTCGTTACGGGTCGTCAGAAGCCCAAAAGTCTGACAACCAGTCTTACCAAGGGGTATCGTATTACCCAGTTACTGGATTGTGGAGGTCAGATAGGCAGTCGCTCCATGTAAAATACTGGTATTCAGCTGCATCCGGTTAGACAGGAAGCAGACCCCAATATAGTTGGGAACAGGCTAGGCAAATGATGAACCAAATATTGTATTTACAGAATTTGAATCATTAATACATCTCTCTAAGTTGGAATTGGTCTATTGAATGACTCTTTCATGAAATCACGACCTTTGCGGATCCACCTTAAGTTCCTTACCTCACATTATAATCTGCACACTTGGCCAATGAATGTTTGCTTTAGTATGTGTATTTGTTTATTTAGTTACTCTCAAACGTTAATTTATTTCGTAGTGCCTGTTATTTTTTTTACCAACCGGGTGTCCCACAACACCTCTCGACTTTTTGTTTATGTGTCGTATCTAACAGATGGTACATCTAAAGTTCAGAAGTAACTTAGCCTTTTACAACTGGGCATAATAGCAAGACAAACTTACAATAAAACTTCACCAGCATTCTTCAAGCCAGAAAACAGCAATGCTGCTTGGTGGTTCAAAAAATTCTCGGACGCAGTCACACAAGTTAGAAAAAGAAATCTAATCTAATGCTGTGTAAACTCCATGTAACTTCACTCGATTTAACGACAAACTCCCTAAAGCGTCGAAATCACTTGGCTTTGGTTGGTTTAGCTTGCTATACAATGATACACAGTATATAGCATTACACCCACTCACAATAACGACAACAATTAAGCCATAAAAAGTACCTTTTAAGTTGCCAAAATTTAGTAAAAACTGCGCATCTGTGTACGTTCTTTTGTCGCTTTATTATCCTAGCCCGTAATAATCTCGACTGTCGGCATCATGCATACCGAACTTTCTAAGAAATACGTTCTTTTGTTTGCAAATGGGGATAGCTTGCTGCGTCCTTTTGTTTAAATTTTGGATTCAGTGTGAAAAACTAAGGATCAAGTGAAAGAGGTGAAGAAGATGAGACGGATGAGCTTGAACCTCCGCCGAGTATTAAAGAAGCTCTGGAAGCTGCTAAATAATTGGAAAAGTACTTCCTTTATCACCAAGATGCCTCAATATCACAAGATATAAATAAAATAAGTAAAAAAATACAACAAAAAAAATTATTGGTGCAGCAGAATACGTCAGACAAAAATAACAGACTACATGTACTTAAAATAAAACTTCAAGCTTTTTTTTGTCTTTATCAATCGAAAATTATCATGCAAATTGGTATGATAGTGGCAGTCTATCATTACCTATCACAAAAACAATATTGAACCATTTTATTTCATAGTAATGGTTTAAAGAATTGAACTTTAACTTTTAAAGCTGTCATTAAATACCAATCTTCCATTAACTTGCAGAAAGCAGCACGACTCGATTTGAACGGTTATTTAATGAAATCATTAGCATTAATGCTCCATTTCCTACTGGGGCATTAATGTTTGTCTTTGTGCAACTGGGTGTTAAAGTACTAAGTATTATTTTATGACCTGGTTTCCTTATATGCAACAAAGGTAACATTAATCATTTTAGATAGCAGAAACATTCAGTATGCATGTCTGTGCATGCACACTGACCGATAATTGTTTTATTGCGTTTCAAAAGTATAGCTTCTAAGTGCGGTGATTATGATTACAATATCCTGTCATTTAGTAACGTTGCTACCCATAAAGATAGGTATCTGTCTTACGACATTATGTACATATTGTGTGCAATGTGAGAGGGATAACCGAGGACTGATAGCATTCTATAAAAGCAAATTATTGGAAACATGAAAACATCCAACAACAGTCGTACAACCTCCTCCGATCGCGGACCTTAAGTTTGTTTTTTTTTTTCTTCGTGGCCCCTTTGTCTTCTACAGCCCAACATCTGGGATACCAATTGTATCGAATTATTAATTCTGTAGAATCTGTTTCCTTCATTAGGGTGCACCTAAACCGCAGACCTTCGATGACACTGTGAAATGGCTTGTCAAAACAAGAAATCTAATGTGTTCTATTTATTTGAAGAATTTGTAATATATAATATCTATAAATATTGTAATATACGTATATGTATCCATTTGTTTGAAGTTTTTATACTTTTCCGAATTTATTTTATGTTTGATATTTTTTTTACGTGCGTAAAAATAAACAAAAGACCATTCAATGGTGTCTTTTGTTTATTTTTATTATTAGTAGGTATTATTTTCGTTAATTGACATTGTTTGTTTTGTTATTCATTTTTTTACTTGTATCTTCACTTGCATATTTGACTTGTATCTAAAAGATGTGACTTGTAAGAATCCCTATACCAATAAACTACTATGATTATGTTGAGGCGAATACCAACGTTGATCTACCGCGGTCTTCTTGGACGTTTATACGAATGAACCCTGGAAACATGAATGACGAAGGGTTAACTCAAAAAATGCTACATACTTTGTTGCTGCGTCCAGCGTCGTCGACCATTTCTAGTGGCAAGTCATCTTCCCCCTCAGATTCGTCTTCCTCCGCTGCCATCTCCTCATCCTCCTCTGTTCCCGACTCGGCGCCGTTTGACGTTACACTTGGAACTCTAGAAAGACGGAAATATTCTCTGTTAATTCATATCTTTAGAACTGAGGGCCTAGACAAGTGACAATCGCTTCGAAAGCGTTTCGTATTTCTACAGCGACTTTCAACAGGATTGATATAAGCTTTTCGATAGCTTATGTCAGTCCTATACATTTTTGCGTTTTCCATCATCGTTATCGCTGATAGAATGTCACTTTGTCTAGGGCCTGTGTATTCCCCGGGGTAAGCAGCCGTGCATCAGGTGGTGTTAGTTCACCAACATTTCGCCAGTTATGTTTAAGTCCCATTTGTGATGCAGGCCTATTGCTATCATCCAGACTCTAAGCTGCACTAATTCCAGATGGAAAACTCAATAATACTTTGCCCGATTAGCAATCCAACCTCCATGCTCAACAGTCGCGTATTTTATTTTGTCTATGATGTCAACCTTCCCATAAAGATCTATTTTTTCTACAATTTTATGACTTTTATGATCTTGGCAAAACCAAAAGGGGTTTCCGCATGAATCCGATTGTTTAAAAAGATAGAGAGGTGTTTGAGGTGTTTGCATTCCCTTTTGCATATCAACAGGAAAAAAAAACAGAACTAATTACTGTGTGACATTCAATTAGAAAAGGTGTGTAGCTTGGACGGTCAATCAATCAATCAGCCCTGGCGTTTGTGTCTTCGTCATTTTATTCTTATTTAGGCTCAAACCAATAAATACAACCCTAGCCTCGTTAAAATTTCAAGGACTAAACTAATCTAAAAGTTCCAGAGTTAATGATATTGAAGTTTTTAACATTATAGTTTGTCATGTAATGAGACAGAGATATAAATTATCATTCCGGGCCCAGCATGGCATAATATTTTAGCTTACAAGCATTTAAATTAGCCTATAATGATCCCATTGCTGGGACATAGGCCTCCTCTCTGTGAGAGGGAGTGGGCCATAATCCACCACGCGGGCCCAGTTTTTGATTAGGATTAGGACAAAATTAGTGATAATTAAGGAAATTTTGCTGTCTCTTGCAAATCTAAAAGCCTTGAATGTATTGCACATGACTGTTATAAAAATAATCAATATAAAATTAGTGATAATCTTGCAAGCCACGCAAGATGACTAAGCTCCACACAATTTCAGCAAACATCGCAATTTGGCCTTGATTGTATTCTTTTCGTAGTCGACAAAATTTATTTCAGTCTCTGATTGAGGAAATAAGGTACATTTCATTTTACAAAATAAAATACGTAGTGTAGATATTCAGTAAGATGCCCTAATTGTTTAGCATAACCAGCCTATAACGTTCCCACCGCTGGGACACTGGACTCCGCTCTGTGAGAGGAAGTGGGCCGTAATCCACCGCGCGGGCCTAGTGTGGGTTGGTAGATGTCGCGTGTCTTGGAATTTTGGCTCTAAGACAAGCCGTTTTCCTCACGATGTTTTCCTTAACCGTTTTGAGAGCCGCAGTGATGAAATAATTTACACAAAACCCTAATTGTTTAGCTGTTAGAAATTAAAACGGTTTTGTTAGACTTCAAATAGCATTAAAACTTATGGCTGAAGTCTCGTATAAACTCAATCGGTGTCATCGAAAATTTCTTAGTGTGTTTTCTAGATGACGAGAGTTTTAAAAGGACCACATCAGTACCAATACATCTTCATAGCAAGAATCTTGATTCAGCTTACGACAATGCGCTGTCTACGGCTGATGACGTTTGTAGGAGGAAATTATACGCTCTCGGTGCCGAGTTTAGTCGTACATTTGATATTATATTGAGTGCTGCAGTTAAGTATTTAGCCAGCAAAGTGCTGCACTGCGTTCAGAACTGATCGATGTAAGGAACATTTTTCAGGGCCTTTTTTTACTAGATAAACTTAAGAATAGATCAGAATTTATAAGCACTTAGCTATTGCCCGCGACTTCATCTGTACGTATTTTATTTAAGAACATGTAACCAAGTTGAATATGGATCTATGTCCTAGGTACTCTAGCACCCTAATTGCGTTATAAACGATTAAGGCAAATCTGTTTCATCTTGACAGTTCAACAATATTCATTGCGTTTAAATAACGTTTAATGTGTACAGATACCCTGGAACCAGCTATCTAATTGCGTAAATTAGATAGCTGGGTATCTGTCAAATTACGCGCGACGCGACTCTAGTAGAACAATTTCTATGAAAACTTCAAGGAAATTGTTCTACCAGAACCGCGTCGCACCGTCGCGTCGTGCCTGTCTGCGGGGAGCCTTAAAGATTGGTTTTAGACTTGAAAAGCCGCTGTCGCAAACAGACAGTTATTTTCGCATTTGTAATATTAGTATAGATTACCTGCCCGATTAGTTTCATCATCATCATTTCAGCCGAAAGACGGTCACTGCTGGACAAAGGCCTCCCCCAAGCATCGCCACTTCGACCGATTAAAGGGAGAAGCATGGAGGAAGAGATCAATAAGCATAGTATGTATATTTTTGGTACCAACCTCTGCTGCGGCGCTGGGTGCACTGGAAGAGACAATGAATCCAAATCTGGTGGTTCTGGGACGCCATGTAGCTTGCATAGTTCTCTCAACAGTATACCGACCTAGAAACAATAGATAATAAATTGTGTTAATCTAACACGTCGACAAAAATCATCGTTGGTAGAAAGTTGGTTCAAAATAAAGAGATCTATCAATTCAAAATCACACTGTTTTATTTCATGGATATAGTACTTTGTCGCTAATCCGCCGCTCGTGTATCCGTTTAAATTGTTACCACAGAGGTAAACATTTTACATTGACAGCGCCTTTCGTAGTAGTAAGGGTGATTTTATTACCAATGATGAGCGTTTACATTGACAGCGCCTTTCGTAGCAGTAAGGGTGATTTTTTTACCAATGATGTGCGGTACATCAGGTGCACCTTGGGGCAATCAGCACTGCTACTGTGCTACAACTTGCTTACTGTGTTTTTTTAACTGAAGTTTTAAATTATAGTTACACCTTTTGTACACAGCACGGTTTCTTTATGGTACAGCGTGTTAACCGTGTCGTAGAAAAATCGTGTGACCTTGTATAGCACACGGTTCTACTATGGTATACCTACGGCAACGGCGCCGGCGCCGTGTCATAAAGCCGCCATGTCGTCAACAAACTTCCATAGTGATCTATACAAGTTGTATGGATCAGTATCAATGGAAGTTGAACTATTAATGGATCTTTATTGAAGGCACGGTCGTCAGTGCTGTATAATACAACACTGACGACCGTGCCTACACACACACGGCGAATACCGGCACGGTTTTTACGGCACGAAAACCGTGTGTGTACAAAGGGCCTTAGTGTGTCGAGTGTCGAGAAAAGTTCTCTTTTTTTCTCTATCGATGGAGACACCAAAATTTACGTTGAATTTCTACTTGATATAGAAATAAAGAAGACATTTCTAATTATGACGCTATTGATTACCACATTATTCACTGTAATCCGTACTTCCGTAGAACCAAAAAAATATCACCTTCACCTACATAAAATTAATTTGCTAAACGCATACATGTTGCTTTTCTAATAAAAAGTAAACATCGAGGTTTAAAAAAAAAAGAAAGGCAAATGATCACTTCCTATGTTACCGAAACTCACCTTCGCAAAAATCGACCTCGACCTTGGTTAAAAAAAATCAAGATCATGAATTCAGACTTTTTTTTCTATCTACCTTAAAATTGTATTGTTAACGCTATTCGGCACGTGTATAACTATTTAGGACTTAGCACGTGTCAGAAAATTTTAAAATAGTTGATGGCATGTTCAATTTGCACATTGTGTAGGTAGGCACTTATTTTTGTACGGACAGAGTTCAATGAACTTGAGTTCGTGCTCAAATAATCTTAACGTAGTTAGGTGCATAGATAAAACTGCAAGTTTTAAGCCAAATATCGAATTTTTATACGTTTTTTCGGTTTTGTAATCAATTTGTTTTCATATGCATATCATTAAACACCATACATTTGTCTCAAGTAATTTTCTATTCAATTTAGGTCAACATGTACGTACACAGACAGCTTGTACAGTCTATAAAATTATTTTTATTTTAAGCAGTAAACAAGCTATATTTACTTCGATGTTACTGGTTTTATCTAAATCCTTCATAGAATTCTTTAAAAATCCGTAATATTTAAAACAAATCAATATTACGAGTGCAATGGGCACAATGGCTTTTTTAATTTACTCCTGCTTGATAATAATGTACGTGTAAAGTTGCAGCTTGAGCTAACTGCAGAGCAAGAAATCGCAAAAAATCCGCGCCGGCATGGCGTCTGTATAGAGACGGCAAAGACTGGTGGTAGAGAGGCAATATAATATACTAAAATTCGTAGCGTTAGCGCTGAAATTGCGTTGAGCGTAAAACAAAGACTGGTGGTAGAGAGCAGTATATACTAAAATTCGTAGCGCTAGCGTCGAAATTGCGTTGAGCGCATAACACCATCGCAAACCACCTTCAAAGCCGTCAGTTTCTCCACGACAGTTCTGTCGTAGTCCACGTAAACGGTGACAATGCCGCCGAGGTATCTCTGTCCTCTGTGCAGCTAACTTAAGGTCGTAGTTACAACCCCTACACTTTCTATTGACCTGGGCTAAAGGCTATATTTAGCTTATTATTGATCAGACAGGTATGACTACAATAAATGCAACACAGATACAGTAGTAGGTAGTAGGTACCTTCTTTATTTATTTCAAGTTCTTTTACAGAATTTTCACAAGCCAATTTAAAGTGTCTTCTAAAAAAAAAAAAAACATTAAAATCTTTCAATGCTTTTAAATAATAAACCTTGTAAACAAGTAATTGACCTCTTAATCTACCGCTACATAATAATCCTTTCTCTTATTGGGAGTATGACTTATTATTTTATTAATAATAAGTAATATTGTTTTATTATCATTTCCTTAATGAGCAGGGGAATGACCGTGTGTCACAACATGCGAGTTTTCTTACTCAGATTTTCTGTAAAGCAATGACTAAATTGTCTGGCTTAGGTAATTACCTAATTCAAGAGATACATAAGGAATTTTTTATAGTAAACAACCAATCCAGAATTTTTATATATTTTTTTTGTTTTTGTTTCAAGATGAATACGAAGATGACGGCTGATAAAGATTATGTAGAAGGACAAGACATGCTGCGCCACCTCAAATAAATTGTAGGTTGTTGAGGATGGTTATAGACTTATAGTAGATGAATTAGTCAAGATTCTCAAACACACTTTTTTTTTTTTGAGGGAAATCATCAAATGACTTCACCCGCTCTGGGCGGAGCGGGAGGGCGTGCCAGACTTTTACTGACTAAAACCCACCCGTGTTCCTTCAGTTGCCTGTTGCCAAGGGTCCCGGTATCCTTTTCGGACTTTCTCGCAACCCTGGCAGAACTTCACACACCCTGACTTTGAATTTTTTTTTTTTTTTTACTTTGAAATATTAACACTGTAGGCAGCCAACAACATTTCTTAAATCTCAAGAAGGTAGTAAGCACTGGAAGTCTATCTAGTGTAATTGACAGCTTGATAATGTACAAATATTAGTCTATTGATAACAATTGTCCAGATTTGTGTCCATAAACACACCACACATGAAAAGTTTTCTATCATAGGATAAAGTTCAAAAAGATTGTCATAAAAATCACAGTAGGTAACATACATTTTATATCCTTACCTGGTTTATAACATGGTTATCTCTGCCTTGTGTATTGGTCAGGATCTGGACAGCATTTGTAACTATGGGATCTTCGCTGTCAGCAAACCATACAGGCGGTGTGTTGGGGTATGTCTCCTGGTAAGCAAAAAAATATGATGAGATATTGTGAGTGTGGAGCCTTTTCACAGGATATGTTGCATCTTCTTTTCCGCCCTTTATTCACAAGTACCGCGTATAGTAGCCACAACCCTACAGGATTTAAATAAGACGAGTGACAAAGCTGTCCAAGATGCTAATGGATTGGTTAGACTTCATTATTGACATAAAATAGGAAGAAGTATGTAAAATTGATGACAATGAGGGACAACTGGCACTAGTTGGGTGTGGCAATAGCAATATTATGGGTGTGAAGCGCCTTCACAGGTTATGTTGCACTTTCTTTACTGCCCTTCATGCACAACCTGCAACCCAGCAGGTAAATGAGGTAAGTGACGGAGCTAGCCGGGTTGCTATTGGTAGGATAACATTTAATTCATTGACAAATTAAATCAGGAAAAATAAATTATAGGTATATTTATAATTGATGCCTTTTTACAAGGTATTTATCCTTACTTCATACTGATTGATGCTAATAAGGGAAGACTGTGTTGGGTGTCACTGTGGCAATAATGTTATAAGTAATAACGGCATCTTTATTTTATGTGTACAGTTGTTAATTACATCATCACTGCATAAATTATCAGATTCTTGTAAAATAAAAAAGTAGTTGCCTCATTGGTCTAGTGGTTGCAAGCGCTACTGCTGAGCATGAGGTTCAGGATTCAATTGCCGGGTTAACCAAAGTGCGATTGGGTTTTTCATCTGGAAATTCTGAGTAGCGGCCCAGTGTCTGGATTTGTGCCCAGTTGATGGCAATAGGCTTGCCCCCTCATACATGGGACTTGAAACATAACTGGCGAAATATGGGTGTACCCTCTGCCTTACCCTTTCAGTAATACAGGTATGATGTTATGTATGTAAAAAACTAACTATACCATGTAACTTGACCCTTATTCATTATATAAGGGACGATAAAAACCTGTAACTTTCTAATTTATCATGACTTATTTTCAGAAGCAGTTTGGTAGTTTAACTGAACAGATATTCTGAAGAACATGTTTTTCGAAAAGTGACAATTTAAACCTGGCAGGCACTCATACGTAGTTCACATGACAAAAGACCAATAATAATTACCTATGTACGCAATAAACCTAACACTCCACTTTCAGGGACAGAGTACTTCAAAATCAATAGTTACTACTTGGCACAAGTAGAATGCTATCTTGCATTACTTTAATAATACTGTCAGCAGTGAATTGACATGTAATCTGTTTAGGTGGAGTTTTATAATACAAAAAGGACTGCATCATCATTTCAACTGAAAGACATCCACTACTGAACATTAAAATGTGCATTGCCATACCATTAACATCCTACAAAGCACAGCCAAAACTCAATTTCTTCAGGTTTGCAATATAATTTTTTGCAAACCGAAAACAAGCAGGTACACATTGCAAATACAGTTATGGCATGGTGTTAATTATTCAAAAAGCGAATGGTAATAAAAGTATTGTTTTATGGACTGTGTGAAGTTTACAGTACATTATTCAGGTCAGTATTTCATTGCTGGTGCTCCAAAAAATAAACAATATTTAATGTATTTTTATGTTCAGGATTTTGAATGTGCACATAAGACTTCATTAGAACCAAATGGGCATCAAATAGAAGTGTGGAGTAATTAGGTTATCAAATACTAACACAGTATTTGTTGAAACAATACATGACCATACAATGGGTTACTATACACCAAATATTGATAACAGTATGTAATCATTGTTTGGTTTTATATTATCATTGATAGTTGTATAGTACATAAACAATACATGTTTACACTACACATGTGAATCTTAGTAAACAGTAATGTTTAAATACATTCGATGCACACTAATAACCTGTTATCAATGAATGGCCCAACTAAGGCCACTGAGCACATTCCAAGCCTGCATTGTTGCATCAGAAAAAAAAAACAGTAATGGGTCCAACAAAATGTCTACATGACAAAAAGCAGGTAGAGAGGATGACTAAGAGCCTTTGTCCCAAAAACGAGCCTGTATACCGTTATCCAAACAAAACAGACGTTACTCTCTCTATAAAATAGCTGTAATGATTCACGAACACTTTGATAATGACGTTCTGCGCCCGAAATGATCGATACAGCGATTCGACACGGCACCGTATGCTCAATAAACATATGATCCGCAAACTCGTTAACGCGCGACTATTGATTATGTTTAAAACATCCATGTTTTGTAAATAATTTACACAGAAACGTGACAAACGTGTAGTTGCAACAGGGAAATATAAATTCACTTCCGTAAACCTTTTGTTGACAGCCCTGCCCTCATAAACAACGACCCTTTGTCCCAGCTAAAGATAATCAATAAGTGCACCCCACAGCCCAACACATTAATCTGTATGTCACATACGTTTATTAGGTAAATATGGTACTTACAGTAATATTGGCATGTATTTCATATTTCTTTCCATTTTTGCCAACGAATCTGCAGGTCAGTTCGTCGACACTGGCTGACATTATCTGAAACCGTTCATGGTTTTTTGGAAACACTTGTTCTAAAGTTTTGATTTCTAACTTAAGTGTATTTAAGCAAGCCATTAGTGTTTATTGAAACACTAAAACTAAACTAACTAATAGTTATCCACGATAAAATACATGAGAATAAATTTTACGTTCACTCCGCGACCAAGCAAAATGGCGGAACGTAATGGCGGAAATTATTATAAAAAATACTGTTTGCTGACGATAGAGGGCGACTAGACAGAGACAGATCTAGAGACTTTTCTATTTATTATCTATATTTTGTTGTTGCAACATTAAAAAAACCTATATTTTTTATTACTTTTTGTAAATAATTATTTACTATCAAAAATATAACTTTAGCTATCCAATATTCATATTTCCGCACCGAACTGTCTATAAATTGCAGTATTTTCACGCTACTTTGTTGTTCAGTTTTTTTTGTCTGAGAACCGATGCAAGACAGACTAGAGTAGGGCTAACCGAAAACCAGCAATAGTTGTGTGATGATTGGATAAACCGTATAATGCTCTGTGAATGAACGTCATGGGTAAGGAACTAAGGGATGAGGAAACCCTTGTGCATTTAAAGTGGGTGATAGACGTGCGTACTTAAAGTACGTGGTCTTTAAGTTCGCGATCTTATTCGTCGGTGACACACGTGAAGCTTGCTCAAAATTTCATTGTCAAATTGGCTCGCGGCTCGCGGCTCGCGGCGATGAAAGACGGGCGAGTAAGCTCGCCGAACCATAAGTACGCGGACTTGCTCGCACGTCTATCACCCCTTTAAAGTGGTTGATACAGATCGATTCAAACTTAATGGCGGCTCGGAAGTTAGCTTTTAGCTGCGCAGTACCCCACCCCTCACCCCCGCTGTCACATGAAATTGTTACTGCGCAGCGACTCGCCTCATGTTCCGAGCCGCCATTAAGTTTGAATCGAACGACGTGCGTCCTTAAAGTACGCAGTCTTTAAGTTCGCGACCATAATTGGCTCGCCGACGGTGACACATGTGAAGCTTGCTCAAAATTACATTGTTGGATCGCCGATGAACTTACTCGGCAGTTTTAAAGTCCACGTATTTAGCATGCATGACACACGGGCAAGTACGCTCGCCGAGCCATAAGTACGCGGACTTGCTCGCAAGTCTATCACCCCTATTAGATTATGTTGGTCTGGCCAGGCTGGTCAATTAAGGGTAACCTTAGACGATGGATCCGGGAATGGGAACCCATGCCATAGAAGCGATTTGAAAATATTGTTGGAGCAGGAGCCACCCTTTCACTTGCACAATAAAGCCAGTGAGTGAGAATGTTTTATTGTCCCGCTTTTATTTCCAGATATTTTTGTTTGAAGATCATTTTAATGTGTTATACAATTAAATGTAGCACATAACTCAAAGGTAGCGCCTCAAGAGTGCCCCGCAGAGTCCCGCTCCATCCCCGGTACCGACTAGATGTTCCCTTTGAGTTGTTGTGTACTTACTGATAAATTGGTGGTTTTACTCTAAACCCAAAGCCCGTAACAAGTGATTCATCTGAACACCACATTGGCGACGAGGAATGTGGGTGATAGACGTGCGTACTTAAAGTTAGTACGCGGTTTCATTTCGCGCGACGTTCATCGGCTCGCCGTTGGTGACACACTTGAAGCTTGCTCAAATTTTCATATTTGGATTGCCGACGAATTTACTCAGTGGTTTTAAAGTCCGCGTACTTAGCATGACACACGGGCGAGTAAGCGGCGATCCATAAGTACGCGTACTTGCTCGCACATCTATCTCCCCTTTGAAGTGGGTGATAGACGTGGGTACTTAAAGTACGAGGTCTTTAAGTTCGCGACCTTATTCGGCTCGCCATCGGTCGTTGACACACGTGAAGCTTGATCAAAATTTAAATGTCAAATTGGGTCGCGGCGGGCGGCTCGCGGCGGGCAGCTCGCTGCTCGCGGCGATAACAGACGGGCGAGTAAGCTCACCGAGCCATAAGTACGCCTACTTGCTCGCACGTCTATCACCCCTTAAACAGCTGAACGGATTTGGATGAAATCTGGCACAGAGGTGAGACCATGACCCAGTATAGGACATGGGATACTTTTTATCCCGATATTCCCACGGGATCGAGACTTATGCGTGTGAAACTGTGGGGTGCAGCTAGAATACCATGAAATTAGTAAGTAAAGTATGCTCTAAGGCGCCATGGCCAAAGACTAAAAAACTAAAATAACCTTGAAGCAAGTGCACAGACTACTTAGAGAGCAAGTGTCACTGTCAGTCATGTCATTATGTCATCGTGTCATAATATTTATCTCGTGAGCTGTTTTGCTAAGGATTGTGAAATTAAATAAAAATGGGTCGAAGCCCTTCTCCTCGCAGAAGTAATTATTACAAACGAAGGCGTTCACGTTCCCACGATAGAGATAGACACAAAGTTCGAAAAACAAGCCCTGTTCCTTCAACGTCTAACAAGAAGAGCGTCGAAGAAGACTTTAGCTTTACGAACTACAAACGAGATTTAAATAAAATAATACTATCTAGTAGTGAAAGTAATACTGTTGTGAATAACCTTGACGACTTTTGGGTGTTTCTGAAGAAATACGAAGCGACTTTAAAAAAAGCCGGCAAACCTATTATTGACTATGGACCGGAAGAAAAGAGTGAAGAATCTTCCCAGAGCTTCTCCAAATTTCACTGCATTAACTTTACAAGTTCCATAAAATATGTGGACACTGTATGCTATGATAGAGACAGAAATAAATTGGATATAAAATTGTTTCAAGCGTTCATGAATATTGTGTCTATTTACATTGATTTTAAGAATAAGGAGAAGTTTGAAAAGCTTAAAAAATTAAGGCAAGCTCAGAAGGATTTGCCTGTAGCAAAGTATAGGTATCTATTATGTTTTTTTTATGCAATAACGATAAAATTTCATGCGGATCCCACAAAGAAAACTGGTTTGTAAAAAATATTAGATCCTAGTATCACATAACACAAGATCACGCCTCCCACCGTACCTATAGTACACCCACATTTCACCAGTTATATTTAAGTCCCAATGTAATTCAGGGCAAGCATATTGCCATCAACCGGGCACAAATCCAGACTCTGGGCCGATACAGAGAAATTCCACATAGAAAAACCCAATAACACTGCCCAACCTGGGAGTTGAACAGGACTTCATGCCCATCCTTGTATCAATTATTTATTTATTTATTATTTTAAGCCTGTGGGACACACTGCAGGGCAAAGGCCTCCCTTTCTACTTTTCACTCCTCTCTGTCTTGAGCCAGTGTGGATCAAACCTGTTGGTAGGCTTTATGGTTGTCTCGCCATCTTCTCTATTTTTGCATTTCTAATCAGTTGTAGGGTGAATCTATAACATCACCCTACGACTCTTATAAAAAAAGTCAGAAAGAACACTAAACACGAAGTAATAGTGTGGGAACAAGAAATTTCACGCAATAATAGAACAACTGAATATTTGTTTTAGAAATGAAATTGTGTCAGCTGTTCAAAATGAGAGAGTGGTGGTAGTGGCGGGAGACACGGGATGTGGCAAGTCCACACAAGTGCCACAGTACTTACATGAAGCTGGGTTTCAAAGTATTGGTAAGTTGTTGTTTTGATCTAGATGCAGTAGTTTAAACAGTTTCAAATATAATGCAACATTTTCATAATTATTTTTGTAAGATTATGTGTTTGAAACTGTTTGTTACACATTCTGTCACTTGTCCCTAAAGGCTTGTTAGAAACCCAGAATCAGACATTATTGCTGAAATTGTCCTTTTTGGTGCATTGAGGCTCACACTGTTTCTAAATTTGCGTTTCGTGAATTGTTGGCAAATAAAATAAATAAATGTTATTCTTTCTTTCTTACACAATATTGTTCATATTTCTTAGAAAAAACCACCAAACTAAAGAAGATATAAATTGTCTTGTTTGTGACCTTTTGGTACAGTCCTTTCACAGTTATTTTACCTGTGACAGCAACATAAAGAATTATGATTACCAAACTCATATAAAGATCATTGTAATAAAAGATCAGAGGTAAATAATTTAGCACACATTGTCCCTGCTATTGTTTTAATTAAAGTTCCATATAATCGTGGAAGGCGGATGCGGCTGATCTGAATCCAGTTACAGGCAGGGTAGCCATGTAGGTACTGTTGGGCGTTCGAGAGATCTAATAAACAAGTGTAGTGCTTGAAGTGCTAACATTAACTATGTACCTTAACATACATGACTAATTTCATGGAGAACTTATAATTCTTGTTGACAGCATGTACCCAACCAAGAAGGATAGCTTGTGTGTCGCTATCAAAGCGAGTGGCGTATGAAATGCTAACACAGTTTGAAAGTAAAGTTGGTTATCAGATCAGATTTGAGAAGAGCAAGACTGCTGATACTAAGATATGTTTCATTACTGAAGGATTACTGCTTAGACAGGTCAGGTACAGTATGTTTTATTGAACTCAAAAAGAGCTTGGCAATACTTGGATAAAGACATTGAATAATACATCTTATTCATTGTGCTATAAAGTACAAAATTGAATGAATATCAACGCAAATATCTAATGAGGCCTCAACCATCCTTGAATGCGCTAGTGCGAGCTAGTTTGCTCTTTAAGTCACTAAAAATAAGGTCTATTATTCTATGTAAAAAAAAACATCTGTGCTATGCCATTCTTTGGTCTGTGCCAAACCTATGTGTGCCTCATTAGCTTAGTCTTTTGTGGACTTGCCCTGAAGCTATAGACAAAATCCCTTTTCTGTAAGCGTTAACGCCAACGGAAACATCAAATTGTATGGAGTTGACATTCGCTTTAGAGATGTCACGTGACTGCTGCTGTCAACTGCATACAATTTGATCTTTCCGTTGGCGTTAACGCTTACAGAAAAGGGATTTTGTCTAGGCCCCCTGTTCATTTATCTGACACAGAGTGTCTGCCGCATCTAGTTTCAAGCCTTAGTCATAAATAGGTACTCTCGTATTAACGAGAACCTTTTAATGAATAATTTGAAATCATTACCTAATTCATTTTGACCCCCACTCACTATATCCGCTCAACTGTCAATTGGCCTTTAGAAAGCAATAACAATTAAAATTCTATTGGGTCTCGTTAGTGAAAGTTGAAGGTTTATAAAACTTCCCTAAGGCTCAAAATACAACAGCAAGCGAAAATAAACGATATCGTTTAATCTTCTTTATGCATAAAAAATTTCAGATGTCTTCAGAAAACCTACCAAACTATGACGTCATCATTCTAGATGAGGTCCATGAAAGACATTTGATGGGAGATTTCTTACTGGGTATATTGAAGTGCCTTATACATACTCGTAATGATATCAAATTGGTCCTCATGTCTGCTACTATCAATATTAAGCTATTTGAAGATTATTTTTCTGCTGAATCTGCTGTTGTTATACAGGTAAGATATAGAGAATGATTCTTTTATCTTTTATTTTTCAATGACAAATCGGACAAGTAACGAGTCGGGTATAAGGGTCAGCTCAGATCGTGACGTGAGCAACGCGACGCTGTGCGTACTTTTGAACAATTATCGAACTTATTTTCTTCACGAAAAGGTATAATTTCAGTGCGAGGGTTGACACCAGAGGTGTGCCTTATTGTGCAGAGGTGGGCCTTATTGTGTAGAAAATAAATTCGATATTGTATCGGATCATAAATAAATACGCGTCGCTTCGCGTCTCGGTGTGAGCTGACCCCAAGAAGTGCTACACACTTCTTGTTCAAGTTTTCATGATTTGGAACAATTGGGCGGAAAAATCGAATATTATGTTCGGGAAAATGCAGAAAAAATATTTTTCGAGTATAAAAGTAGCCTCAGGGACTCTATCTGCCAGTGATAGTCCCTTCAAAATGGATCGATGCGTTTTGGAGATTAGCCGGAACCAAAAGACAGAGAAAAAAAAAAAAAAAGTTATTCTGTTAAAGTACCGTATACTGTCATATGCATTTAGTAAAAAGCTGTTATTTTGACACAAACAGACTTAAATTTGATTTATTTATTTATATTATCACCGTGTTTTTCAAAAGAATTGTCAATGTGTCGTAATTGTAATTTTCTACACCTACAAGTGTGGGGTACTTTTCTTTGCTAAGACATTGGATATTCTATCTTCTTTCAGGTGCCAGGTCGTCTGTTTCCTATACAATTAAGTTATAAGCCAATATTAATTGAAGACAATCCAACAAAAGAAGATCGGCTTGATGCACAGCCTTATGTTCAGGTCATGCAGCTTATTGACAATAAATATCCACGTAAGTATTCTTCACTTCTAAAGGTGCTTGCTTAAAGAAGTGGATTCCCAGTTAGCCGTGTCCGTACCGATCGTTGCGAGTGAAATAGTCCCTTGCGCTAAGGCAGCCCGCGAAATTCCATTTTTTCTTAGATTTTTTTTCAATTTGCAGGCCAGTGTCTGGTTATATTTCGATCAAAATATAATTTGCGATCGTAAAATCGAGGTATTATGTTTTTTTTTTTAATTACCATTATTTTCACCGTAAAAACCAATTACCTAAACTATTCGAGGCTTGGAGCCGCCAGCACCCCACTCCGTCTCGCTCAGGCCGCGAGTAGTATGGTGCGAGCGAGATAAAAAATGAATTTGAGCTGAGATAGGGTAGAAGTTCGATGTAATAAAAATAAATATTGGCACTATAGAATAGTTTATTTTTGATGTCTCCTGTAAATAATCAGACTATGAAAAGAGTGCCTGTCTGTCTTTGCAATCAATATTTCTTCCTTCACTTATAATAAATATTTAAATCAACTTTTTCTTGTTAAAATAAAGCTATGATGTACCACAGATTCCATATAGATTCTTTGTTACAGGTGACGAAAGAGGCGATTTGCTAATATTTATGTCAGGCGTCCAAGAAATCACTGCTATATGTGATGCAGCCCAGCAGTATGCTGAAAAGACTAAGCACTGGATTGTGTTGCCGCTTCACAGTGGCTTGTCACTGGCTGAACAGGATAAGGTAAACCTATCATACTATCGTATTTGTCCGATCATGTGTCACATGATGTCATGCTCACTGTTGAAGTCGAAAAGTATCTGTCATCCTTATAGAGGGTGGAATTCAATTCATGGGCATCCTCTTAAGGGGTCATTGTACTCATCATAATGAACAACTTTCACTACCTATGGGACCAACCATCCACGAAATGGCGAAAAAAAATCAGCTGCTCCCATCGAGATATAAGTACTAACGTACTAGAGAAGACACCGTAAATTCCTACTTTGTCTCGTTCAACTGCGGCGATCGCGCCGCAGTTTGTCGAAGAAAACGCGTAAGTGCCGTGATTTACATGGCGCTTAAGACCTTTTTGCCGAGAATAAATACACTTCCGCAGCAAATCTAGCACTGTGGTAAATTAGGTACGGTTTAGACGAATTGTTATTATTTTAGCGCTGCAGCGAACTAAAGATTCAATACGAAGAATAGGACAATTCAGTTATTTGACGTAGCTTCTCTAGTACGTTAGTACTTATATCTCGATGGCTGCTCTCTACATTTATAGCTCGTCAAAAAGTAGGGAACAGCTGAATTTTTTGTTCGTGGTTTGGTCCCATAGTGAAAATTGTTCATAATGATGAGTACAATGACCTTCAGAGGATGCCCATGAACTCAATTTCACCCTGTCGAAATGAGCTCAGAGGGCCTAGACAAGTGACAATCGCATCCATAGCGTTTCGTATTTCTACAACGACTTTCAACAAGATTGACATATTAAGCTTTTCGATAGCTTATGTCAGTCCTATACATTTTGCCTTTTCCATCATCATTATCGCTGAAAGAATGTCACTTTGTCTAGGGCCTCAGAACCGCCAGTTTCTGTGCAGTAAACTAAAAACGTGATTTCTTTCGACATTTTCAGGTGTTTGACTACCCACCAGACGGAGTTAGAAAATGTATTGTATCTACAAACATAGCAGAAACTTCTGTTACCATTGATGGCATTCGATTTGTGGTTGATTCTGGAAAGGTAAGCAGGGATTAAACCCATCTTGTTATACAAGAGTAGACTAAAATAGAATACTC
Source organism: Lithophane socia (assembly GCA_947522985.1). Taxonomy (NCBI): domain Eukaryota; kingdom Metazoa; phylum Arthropoda; class Insecta; order Lepidoptera; family Noctuidae; genus Lithophane; species Lithophane socia. The sequence continues at coordinate 10,766,391 of OX383267.1, forward strand.
TATGTTATGTACTTACACCATATTAATTAGAGATATAATTATGTAAAAATTGTAGAAATTTTACTTAGGGCGATACAATAGCATAATATTCCCACTGCTGGGATACAGGCCTCCTCTCTTAGAGAGGGAATCGGCTATAATCCACCACGCGGGTCCAGTGCAGGTTGGTAGATGTCACATGACTTCGAATTTTTGGTTCTAGGACATGCCGGTTTCCTCACGATGTTTTCCTTCACCGTTTTGAGAGCACACGGTGACATTCAGCTCAATATTCCTACTAACCTTTTTAAGTTACCTTTATGAGAGTTTCAATATTCAAATAAAAATAAGTTATTTACATTATAATTAAATTGTTCTAGGTCAAAGAAATGAGTTACGATTCGACGACAAAAATGCAGAGGTTGAAAGAGTTTTGGATATCCAAAGCAAGTGCTGATCAAAGGAAAGGGCGAGCTGGTCGTACAGGTAATATAAAAATGCATTATAACACTAGCTTCCGCCCGTGGCTTCGCCCGCGCGGTATGTCGATAAAAAGTAGCCTATGTCCATCCCCAGGGTGCCATCTATTTCCTTCCCAAATTTTGACGAAATCCGTTCAGTGGTTTAATATTATATCATGAAAAGATAACATACAGACAGACAGAGTTACTATCGAATTTATTATATCAGTAGTTATTATATCAGTAGTTATTAAAGTTCACGTTCATTACTATAATTCGAAAAAACAGGATTTAAACTTAAAGGCCTGTTATAATATTTTGAAGCATGCAGCATTTTAAATTATACACTTGTCTTCATTTGTCACTTGGGGGAGTTTCCTCAAGTTTCCATGTAATCCTAACTAATATTATAAATGCGAAAGTGAGTTTGTCTGTTTGTTACGGTTTCACGCTAAAACGGCTGAACGGATTTGGATGAAATTTGGCATATGGGTAGACCATGACCTGGAATAGGACATAGGATACTTTTATCCCGATATTCCCACGGGATCGAGAGTTACGCGGGTGTCAGAAGAAGCGGTAAGCATTATAAGTATTTATATAGGTATTACCCAAACTAGTAAGACTTTTATTGTCAGAATGATTACTGGTTACTTTTGTGTATGAAAGTTATGTTTAATATGTTTTGTAGGGAAAGGATTTCATAAATTAAAGCACAGACAGACAAGGCTGGACATTTATTTAATTAGGCTTGTCAGTATTTTATCAGAAAGCTACTTGTCCGTTCACAAAACTAGGTCTTCATGGAGAAGAAGGACAAGAAACTCCATGGAAACAGTATTACAGTTTTCTATCGGAATAATAGCAATAATATAAAAATAGCAAGGAGAAGAACATGAATATTCCGTTATATAATTTACACATTATCAGTATTAAACCATACACAACAACATAATAACAAACAATCAGCCATAATTACAGTATAATATCAAATTACTTAACTTACGTGACACCTGCCGGTCTATTCCAAACAACAACGGCACTAGAACCAACCAACTGGACTTCTACCGAGCAACTGACCCGATAACGTCCTTACAATTCTTTTTATATCCTACAAACGTCACTTTATATCAAACATCTACCGTCATTTTATACTAATCATAGATGATCATATATTTTGGTTTAATAACTTCCATTAAAGGTAAATACACAAATCTAATGTATTATAATAGTTTTAAAACATCATAAGGTAATGAGGCAATTTAATAAAAGCTAATTCGTTATTCTTAAATAAAATTCAATAGAATATCAACATCAACTGACAGTATTGTAACAATCGTTGAAACGGTTTATTATAATAAAATAGCAATATAACATCTAAGATATGCTACAAGTATCATTAAATATTACGTAATAATTTATAGTTATAACATCTATATTATTTTTAGGTAAACAATACTTAGTCAAATTAGGTACTTCTACATTGGTCCCAAGCTTCGTAAATGTGACAGATGTCAAAATTGAACAACAATATTTTACCAATATCATAGCCTCACAAAGAATAATCTAACACGGCCATACTGACAAGTACTTCGTTCTCGAAGTACCTATAAATTTATTTTTAGGATCTCCAACAAAAGAGACATGCACATCGAGTATAAATTAACTAACAAAACCGGTTCTTTCAAAATGACAATAATCTCATAATGAATTATCTAACACGGTCAGACTGACAAGTACTTCGTTCTCGAAGTACCTAGTATCCACCGTCTCATAAAAACGACATCACCTGAACCAATTCAGAAGAAAGTTATACCTTGTTATATAACCAAAGTTAAACCTTATTATGTAAGTTATAAAGTTGTATCTTGCTTTAGGTGCTCAGAGCAAATGGCAACTAATTTCTTCTAATATATTATATAACGTCTTTGTGACTTCTGCTAATGTAATAGAAAAACGCCAAGTTCTTAACTATTTAACGAGTAACTTTTCAATATAATTAGTTTACAAAACAATTGGGAAGTATTAATTCAGTACCTAAGTCATATAAATTCAATTGCTGTTTAATCAGCACTTAACCAGCGATCATAAAAGTAATTCAAATCATTCATCGCTCGGTCAATCTGACACTATTTTTGAAACCTGTATTCAACAAACACTTTTGCTTTTTACAATTTCACAAATTTTTACTTGGCTACTCTGACTGCTCTTTACTTTGGAAGTAAATACTTTAAATAATATATAACAACAAAACCAAAGTAAAATCAATTATTTCACAGACCAATAATACAAGTAAAAAAATGACAGGGAAAATAGTAATAAAAGATTAAAATAACTGTTATTAACTCCGATACTTAATGCTATTTATTTCCTTCAAAACAAGAAATTGTCTTGGTGAAACAACTTGTAAACATTAGAGTCTAATACAAGTAATTATTAGATACTGTGAACACTTGGTTGTATTTAAATCATTCTCATTTGTGATCATTTAAAAAGTATGAATTGGATGTGGCTGTACAAAGAGTCGTATCCAAATTAAGTTCGTTAATTTTTATTCATCAATAATTTTTCATTTCACGATAGAATCTTACTTTACCGATTCAGCATTTTATATTTCGTCATCATGGTCTATAGCGCAGAATGACATTCAGCCATCATCTTTACATGTTAGACCGAATAAATAATGTGAAACTGATAGACTTTTATATTTATTTGATGTTTATACTTTATTTTAAATTTCATAAAATGGTAATTCCATTAAAATAAACGTTTCAGCTTTATGTCAACTTGACATTGGTCAAAGGTATATACTATTTTGATCTGCGTTATCAAGTGATTAAATATAATTTTCCATGTAGATAACAGTCTGCTCAGCACCGTAGTTTTTAAAAGGTATTATGTATTTTGACTTGTTATAGGAAAGATTTTGAGAACTGAAGAAGATATAAAACCGCACTTACAAATTGTAAAAATATATTTCAACTGTTAGAATGTAAATTCATAAAATACATAGTTACGTTAAACACACTACGTTATTGCTTGTGTCATATATTATTATTATTTATTTATACCACAAATAATAATAAGTAGGTAATCTTTTTTTGGTTTTATATTGTTTTATATACCCGAGTTTTATTTTTATATTATCCTTTTAGTTTAAGAAGTATTTAAGAAGGTAACAAGAAAGAAGGAAAATAAATAAATGAAATTATAGTATCACAAATATCTAATTTTCGCCAATATATCTTTAGAATGTTATGTTAAACTGAAATGTACCAAAATTATCATCAAATATGGTAACAAGGAGGAACATTTATATTTTATTAATAGTCCCCGACCTTAGACATGTTAGGGCTCCCACCTGCTGTACATGAGATCCAGACTAACAATAGGCCAGTGACTAACCAGCAGTAAATTATCAGAAGCCCCTGACCTTTAGACATGTTAGGGCTCCCACCTGCTGTACATGAGATCCAGACTAACAATAGGCCAGTGACTAACCAGCAGTAAATTATCAGAAGCCCCTGACCTTTAGACATGTTAGGGCTCCCACCTGCTGTACATGAGATCCAGACTAACAATAGGCCAGTGACTAACCAGCAGTATATATAAATTTTTTTTTTTTTCTTTTTTTCTCTAATGAGCTTGGATCATTTCAGTTCAACTAAATTTAATCAATTGAGTTTAGTCTATCAATTTTGCATTGTAAAGTGCAAACCTCTCAAGCTTATCTTTGTAAGCACTGGAAATTCCAATCGAATACGACACGTATTTTCATAATTATGTCATAATAAAAAGCTCACAAGCTAATTTTAATTATCTACTAACTAATCCAATCGGCTAAAACAACAATTAAAATAAAATCTATCTACTTAATCATTCATTTTCATTATTATTATTATTTTTTCTTTGAAGCTCATTATTATTTTATTTTCTTATTTAAGATTCAGTTTCTATTTTTTTTTTAATTATTCAATCTTTTGATAATACCTACATTTATACATTATCTTGACTCTACTAAGAGAGCCGGGTGATCTGTAACTCAGGATCTTCCTACAACAGACACCTTTCTCTATTTAAGATTGTGAATCTCATTAACCTGTGCCTGTAATATGATGTTGAGATAAATAAAGATTTATGATTATGATTATCACATTAAACAAAGTATAAACTATAAATTGTGACCAGAGTTGAAAAGGGAACTTTTTTTTTTATTTATTTTTTTACGAAAACAACTGTCGAAAATGTCTCAAACAAGGATTGTTTTTTTTTTTTTTTTTCTTTGATGGACTTATCAAATTTATTATCAACAAATCGACCAGACCTATTATAATTTATTACTAGACTATTCAATGTTCTCTTTTTTTTTTTTTTCTTTTTTTTTTTAATCAATCCAAATAAGTTTGTAACAGATACTGAAACAATCGCATAAACCCTGTAAATTGCGAATTCCGATGTTCGTTCTAAGACGGGAAATTACCTTATCTAAAAGTATAATTAAATAAGAATCTCCAAAACAATTGCGAAGAATTACTTCGTAATAAATATGCCAATTAGATCTAATCTAATATACTGTCTAACCCTTTTAATTTCTTTTCGAGCTATTTCAAGTTCTAAACATTTATAACTTTTCATTTATTTAAAACCCCTAAAATAGGTACACGTTTTAAAACAACTGGTTTGTTTTATGCCAACACTGATTCCGACTCTTTACTAGATTATTGTTTTCTTTTCCTTCAAAATCAACATTATGCCGATTTTTTTTTTTTTTTTTTTTTACCTTCTTAAAATTTATTTCTTAACTGATTTTGTAACCTAATCCACTATTAATTCCATTAATTCCACGGTAAATAAAAACTTTATCCTAATTCCGTGACAATTTTAGCTAAGTATGTACAAGGACGTAAAGTGACTGTTCTTATTTGAATGATTAAAGATTGTTTTAGTTAAACTGAACGAACCGATTCATTTAACCATTTTTTTTTTAAATTGGTTTATGGTTTATGTTAGCAGACCTTTTTTTTTTTTTTTTTTAATCGGTTGGTCCTTCATTATGTGTTTTATCACGAGGTGACTTTACTTCGGAAAATAATTTATTTATGCAATATAGCTTAACATTTGGATTATCATGGATTGTCTATACATAAATATTTTTTTAAATATTTTAAAGTACTTGTGACAATGATTAGCAAGTAATTAACATTGTCCAGCCATCCTCATTTTCATCCTTTGTAAGCCAAGAATGAACCAAATGCTTACACAATAATGATCCAAAATGATTTCGCAATACCTTTGAATTTCATCATAGTATTATTTGTATTTCGTTTTAATGTAAAAGAGCCTCTAAGGGCCTTACCGACTTTAGCTACTTCTTATTGCTGGAAGGCTTCCTGATATCCTTACAGCAGTTGGAGACTCCGTAATCCGATGTCAGAGTTGGCAGCGTGATTTCATTATTATGGTGCGAGTGAAGTCATTGAACCACCGACCAACCAACGTTTCAAAATGGTCATCAATAGCTCCATCATCGATCATGAAAATAACGAAATAACATTCATTAGTAAGCAGTTTTAAAAGGCCAGAGAACTATCCCACTTCTGATGTCAGAAGAAGCGGTAAGCATTATAAGTATTTATATAGGTATTACCCAAACTAGTAAGACTTTTATTGTCAGAATGATTACTGGTTACTTTTGTGTATGAAAGTTATGTTTAATATGTTTTGTAGGGAAAGGATTTCATAAATTAAAGCACAGACAGACAAGGCTGGACATTTATTTAATTAGGCTTGTCAGTATTTTATCAGAAAGCTACTTGTCCGTTCACAAAACTAGGTCTTCATGGAGAAGAAGGACAAGAAACTCCATGGAAACAGTATTACAGTTTTCTATCGGAATAATAGCAATAATATAAAAATAGCAAGGAGAAGAACATGAATATTCCGTTATATAATTTACACATTATCAGTATTAAACCATACACAACAACATAATAACAAACAATCAGCCATAATTACAGTATAATATCAAATTACTTAACTTACGTGACACCTGCCGGTCTATTCCAAACAACAACGGCACTAGAACCAACCAACTGGACTTCTACCGAGCAACTGACCCGATAACGTCCTTACAATTCTTTTTATATCCTACAAACGTCACTTTATATCAAACATCTACCGTCATTTTATACTAATCATAGATGATCATATATTTTGGTTTAATAACTTCCATTAAAGGTAAATACACAAATCTAATGTATTATAATAGTTTTAAAACATCATAAGGTAATGAGGCAATTTAATAAAAGCTAATTCGTTATTCTTAAATAAAATTCAATAGAATATCAACATCAACTGACAGTATTGTAACAATCGTTGAAACGGTTTATTATAATAAAATAGCAATATAACATCTAAGATATGCTACAAGTATCATTAAATATTACGTAATAATTTATAGTTATAACATCTATATTATTTTTAGGTAAACAATACTTAGTCAAATTAGGTACTTCTACATTGGTCCCAAGCTTCGTAAATGTGACAGATGTCAAAATTGAACAACAATATTTTACCAATATCATAGCCTCACAAAGAATAATCTAACACGGGTAAAACCGCGGGGCGCATCTAGTCTTAATATAATTTTAAGACTTTTCTGACTATTGAAAAATCAGCCTTAAGTTTATCCCAGACATATTTGTTAACTCATAACCTCCTTTTCACAGGTCCCGGCGTCTGCTACCGTATTTACCCCGAACAACAATACAACGATATGGAATCCTTCAGTACTCCTGAAGTATCGCGAGTGCCTCTAGCGTCACTGCTACTGCTGATGAGCTCGCTAGGCGTCAGTGACGTCAGACGGTTCCCGTTCCTAGACGCGCCGCCCGAAGACGCCGTAGAGAATGCTTTGCTGGAGTTGAAGCAACATGTAAGTTTCTCTCAAAGATTCTCACAGGAAACGTGTTGTTTTCTAGGATAAAATGTAGCCTATATCACTGTAGCCTATATCACCGTCTCATAAACTGTCTGTATGCAAAACATCTCAACGATCGTTTTTTTTTTTAACCTTGTTCATCTGGGAATATCTTACCCTACATCTCACCTGATGGTATGTGATGATCAGGCCGAAGGTGGAAGCGAGCTTTACCTGGAATCCTCAACCACAGAGGAGTTTTTCTGTGGTTGAGGGTTCCAGGTAAACCTCGCTATCTTACCTCTAACTGCCGAAAAACAACAATGCTCTTAACATTGTTGCTATGGCGACAGACTTAGATAAGATGGTGAGAGCTAGCCAGGTGGACTAAGAACAAGACCACCAACCAAACCGAGCAGAAAATTTCGCCCCCACTGGGAACCCGGCTCCTTTCGGTCTGAGACTGGTGGTCTAACCACTAGACCACAGAGGCGATTAAAAGAGGTGGGGATTCTCCGTTCCTGCGTGAAGGAAGGACAAACCAACAAACTCACCTTTGCATTTATTTTAGAACTAACTGATGCCCGCGCCCGCGTGGATGTCGGTTATTATATACTTAAACCTTCCTCGAGAACTTCTCTATCCATTGGTGAAAACAGCATGCAAATTGGTGCAGTATTTTTTGAGTTTATCGCGAATAGAAAGATAGACCGACGCGGCGGAGGACTTTGTTTTAAAATGTGTAGTGATTGTCATCTGATAGAAATCGTGATACGGTCATCAAGCATGACAATTACGGGATTGTATTCTCTAAATCATTGTAACTGTCCTTTGCTGACGCTAACGATAAGTACTTACTATTACCATAATAATGATGGTAAAATACACTAGTTGTAGGAGTTCTTCGGTACTCCGGAAGTATCGCGAGTACCTCTAGTCTCTATTACAAACTAATGAAGTTCATTTATACGGTGACATAATATATAAACTTTATATTTTTTATAATTGTTTTTAAATTTATTGTTCAATCCTTTTTCTCAGGGAGCCTTAACCTCAAACGAGAAGCTAACAGCCCTCGGCCGTACTCTAGCCAACCTGCCAGTAGAGGTGTGCCTCGCTAAAACACTAGTGCTGGGCGCGGCCACGTTGCCGCCATACAAACTGGACTCGGCGCTGGCGCTGGCAGCCGCGCTGGGTATACGATCGATTTATACCACGAGAGCGCATCGGGATTTTGATTGTGAGGTAAGATGACCGATTTAACATAAGTTTTTATTACACTGGGTACGGTTAACTATTCCTAAAGAGTCATATTGGGAGGCATCTTCAGGATGACGATTGACTTGTCGCGAATCCGAACACGAGTCGATTTCTTACAGGGTTTTTTATGACTCTTTAGGAATAGGTACGCGGAATAAGTTACTAAATTAAAACGCGGAATAAAACTATCTACGTCTATTGTATTTTAATGGATTTCGGCAAGGTAATAACGAAAAATCGTTGAATATTCTAGAACGCACGCAGACCAGAGGAATCTGACCACGGTGACCCATTAACCCTGCTATCTTTATACTGTGCCTGGCTAAGAGAAAAAAAAGACACCCGCGGTGGAAGAGCGTGGTGTCGACGACGAGGCATAGAAGAACAACGGCTATATGAACTTACGAAATTGGCTGCACAACTTAGGAGCTTATTGCAAGTAAGTTAAGATTTGTTTTAGCTTGTAGCCTAATTTATACTTAGTCAAGGAAGAGCGTGGTGTAGACGACGAGGCATAGAAGAACATCGGCTATATGAACTTACGAAATTGGCTGCACAACTTAGGAGCTTATTGCAAGTGAATAAAGGTACAATTTAGTTTGTATATAGAAACGGGACATTCGCGGCGGTTGAGAACGCAAGGCACAAGAAGAACAACGGCTATATGAAGTTACAAAATTGGCTGCGCAACTTAGGAACTTATTGCAAGTGAGTTAAGGTTTATTTTGGCTCAGCAATGAGACGATGAAAACTGCTATCCTGTGCGGAATCTACAAGCTATAAAGAATGTTCCTGCCGAAACCATACCTATAGTATTCCCTTTATCAATCGCGATCTTTTTAAATCTTTCGACGTGGTCTATTTGTTAATACGAGGGGTGTTCAATAAATAGTGAGAATGAGATACAGTCCCCTTGGAAAGAAAAAAAATAAATACTGGCAGGCATAGCCCAGACATTAGATAATATGATATTAAAAAAAACAATCAATTATCTTTTGTTTAAAAAAAAATCGAAGTCATTTGTTTGCGTCGTTTCGGAACGTGTTTTGTTGTTTGCTTGTTTCACCAAGATAACGCCCCGCGCACAAATCCAGAGTTGCGATGGCTGCCATTCAAGAAGCTGGCTTCGAATTGATGGCACATCCTCCATAATCACCGGACCTTGCTCCAGTGATGTTTACCGATTTTTGCGGTTAAAGGAACATCTCAGAGGCCAGAAATTTGAAGATGATGACGCAGTAGTCGCCGCGGTACACGATTTTTTAAGGGATCAAAAAGAAGATTTTTTTAGAAAGGGAATTTTAGTTTTAGAAAAAAGTTATACAAAGCGTATAATCCTGAAAGTTGACTACGTCGAAAAATAAAATAAAATTTAATAATAGATAATTTCTTCATACTCATTCTCACTATTTATTGAACACCCCTCGTAAATTAATGTTTCTATATTACAGGCTAACAATTTGATGGAAATACCAGAGCCTGAATCAATGTCTTCGGCTGAGAGAGCTCTAAGACATGGTCAGATGAAGCAATTGAAAGATGCGAGGCGGTAAGTTTTTTATCTGCCTAGCTTTTCCCCAACTATGTTTAACCGGATGCAGCTGCATACCGCTATTTAACATGAAGCGACTACCTTTCTAACCTCCACAACCCAGTAAGGGTAATACGATACTCCTTGGTAAGGCTGGTTGTCAGACTTTCGGGCTTCGCACAACGACTGTGAAATAATGACAGCCGGGACCAACGACTTAACATGCTTTCCGAGGCACGGAGGAGTCTCGGTATATAAAGATGGTCCACAGACCAACCCCGGCAAGCGTAGCTTAACCTGATGGATAGACCCGTGCAGCTGTTATTACTTAGCCACGAGCTCCTTTTATTTTATTTAAATACTCGTTGCAAGTTATTAATCTATGGTAGTCGAGATGTAGAATTCAATCAAAGTTTGAGTCAGTAATAAGCCATTTCTTAATAGTATATCCGAAATGTTCAGTTCAGTAGAGTCGTGTCTCCGAATTACCTCTAAAGGTGTGTCCGAACATTGAGTGGAAAGAGCGTGGCAGCAACACGCGGCGTTTACAGGACACGACGTTTTCTACCGCGCTCTAGTTAGGACGAAACTTGAAAGAGGTTGCGTATGTCGTAGCTCTGCTTATAATTCGCCCAAACACAATTACTGGCGAATGTTGGCTAGAAATCTTTATGCGTAGACAGAAGCGTTCGCGCGCCGCAGTCGTCCAATCACAGCGCGGCCTGGCGCACGATTGCCGCTCAATGTTTAGACATACCTTTTAACAAACTTCCACTTTGTGTATTTAAACGAATTTCCTTGCACATTTAACCAAAAAATTCCTAACATAGGTACTTCTTCATTCCAGGCAATTCAAACAAAAAGCAGCCAACGACCTAAAACGCAAGAAGCGCCTCAAGGTAGACTCGTGGGAGATCGTGGACGAAAATACGAATGAAGACGACGACGCCATCGATATACGAGATGTTGAGTTTCGTATGACGAACGACGCGCAACGGATACAGTCGCTCATCGCGGGATCTAACGCGTCTAGTGGACGAGATCTTGTTATGTTGAAGGTTCGAAAGATAATTATGTAGAATATCAAATTGCTTTTATATTCTTCTTAATAATTAGTATGCATAGTTAAATTGTATTCGTTATAATCCACTTAAGGGTAGCCCGCGAAATTCAAGATTTCTTAAGTTTTTTGCAATTTGCAGGTCAGTTTCCTTGTTGTATGTTGATTAAAATATGATTCGCGGCCGTAAAAAATAAGTCTTTACAGAATTTTAATCATTAGAATCCGCAATTACAACTCTTAATAGGGGTCCATTGTACTCATCATTATAAACAACTTTCGCTATGGGACCAACCCTGAAATCGCGAAAATGCTATGCGAACATGAATGTAGGGAACAGCTGATTTTTTTTTCGCCCTAAGTGGTTTAAAACGAATAAATTAACCTTACACATCATACATTAAATGGCTAATTAACGGCTACTCCCGTAAGTTTTAAAATATACTTTTGTTGGGCTTTCCGTACTATTTCTCTTCTTGACAATTTTACCCGGACTGTCAAGGAAGGGTTATGTTATTCGCGCGTATCTTGTATGTATGTATGTTTGTTTGTTTGTAAATTTTTAAGTGTTGTAAAAGTAAGTAATTTTTGCTAAGCAGGCCTTTCTGGTAAAGATTGATTCACAACGTCAACTGTACGCAAAATTGTACATTTCAGGTAGTTTTATGCAGAGCTCTGTACCCGCAAGTGGCAGTAGCTGACAACTTTAATCACCACAAGGCAAGTTTGACATAATGTTATACTTTCATTGTCTTTGTTATAGAACCACACAGATTTGAGTGGACCTGTCCAGTCAGTGCAAGCATTTGTCAGTAATCGGAAAGGAACTCAACAATTTTTAGACAAACAATACCAAAGAAATGAAATTAAGGCTGCGTTTCCACCAGAGATGAGTGAAGATGCGTAGCGAGGGATGTGTGTGAAACTAACCAATAACATCGCTTCACTGTCATAGCTTGAGCTAAGCTAGCGTTGTTATTGGCTAGTTTTAGCGAACATCCCTCGCTACGCATCCTCGCACATCTCTGGTGGAAACGCAGCCTTAAATAAGCCAACCGTGTAGTCATTGATCCTTTATACAAAAAACTCAATTAACTTATATCATATTTATTGACAGTCAATAGGTGAGCAGCTATACCACACATGGAGCAAACCATTCGTCTTCCTGCACCCAACATCGTTCTTCGGCAAACAATCACGCATTCTACAGTTGACTGAAGCAGACATACATTCAGATTTGCCTGTTAGTCTGGGGTTCGATTCGAAACTACCTGTGTCTTCTAAGCATCAGATATTGTGTTATTTGTAAGTATAGATGTTGTTAGAAGATACTAAACCTTTGATATTGAAAATGGACCATAATATACCAGTGTTGGTGGTGAGACCCTCCTCTCATCATAGCCCGCGCTGGCGGCAGTGAGCGAGGGGTGCGGGCACGTGGCCGACACCAGTTGACCATGTCATGACCCCCCCCAAAATCATTCAAGCTGTCGAGAGACTGAATGATTTACGTTCTTTTATAACTAAAAACTGTAGGTACTTGAGCCACAGTGACCCCGATGGGCATATACAAAAAAAGTTTTAGAGGACTTGTCATTTGGCTAATCATTTCCCTAAAAATATTCCTCGGCACCAATGGTGACCAAAATCTTGGGCTGCGACCGCGCCTGGCCGACACAAGCTGTCGCACGCCTCCACTGACGGCTGCGCTTACGCGCTTTATTAACGTATATTATGTTCATGTTTGCTTTTTAACCGACCCGTTGTAATTTCACTTCTTTGCATCATTATACATGTTATACAGTCCACGCACCTTTCATTTTGCTCCAATAAGACCTATCGTCGCAATCAGTTAGTGAACAAAGAACGTAGTCAGTCATAAGCGAAATCCACTGACATAGTCCTTCAGTTACAGTTTCTGATGTGGTGCCAGTAAAAGAATATTATAATTTATTTATGATGCTAATCTGTCGTCAAAACAATAATTTTATTTACAATTTACTTAGAACCTATGGTACACCTCTTATTCACGTATTCTTGCTGATTCTATAATAATTAATTGACCGTACAACAAAAATTAAAAAAAAAACAAGGCAAGAAACTTAATATTTTACTCTCATTTCAGATCACTCCTGGAGACTACAAAGCCGTACATTGTGAATTCGATGCGCATGCCCGCTGCGCAGACACTGCTACTGTTAGCGCATTCTATCGACACTAATATTGGTTTTACGAGGTAAATTCATTGTTATACTATTTTAATAAAATATTTTATCAAGTACTAGCTTCCGCCCGCGGCTTCGCCCGCGTGGTATGTCGATAAAAAGTAGCCTATGAAATAAAATAAAAATATATAAAAGCTATATAAAAAATTTGCCCAAGAGATAGATGGCATCCCGGGGAAAGCCCCGGGATGCCATCTATCTCCTTGGCGAATTTTATCAAAATCCGTTTAGTGGTCTAGTGGTAACATACAGACAGACAGACAGACAGATTTACTTTCGAATTTATAATATTAGTATGGATTACAGGTACTCTTTTTTACATTCTTCATACTGCCGCTTGTTTACGCAGTGTAGACCGCGAATGACCCATCCAAAAGCATTTGATTGCCTACTGATATTTTTGTTTTTTTCTAGGATCGTCTGTGACTCTTGGCTTATGCTAGAATTTCCGTACCCCGAGTCAGGACTCAGTTTACTCTTGAAAGCCGTCAAACTACGACAGAGGTGGGATGCGTTGATAAATCGAAGAATTGCAGGTAAGTCAGTTATTTCTTTAAAACATTGTGAGGAAGTCGGCATGTCCTAGGACCAAACATTCGAAGACATGTGACATCTACCAACCCGGAATGGACCCGCGTGGTGGATTATAGTTATAGCTTCAACATGAATGATATAACCAATATATTGTAACAATATTCTGATTTAAAAGAGTGTCCGTGGAGTTTCTTGCCTGTTCTTCTCCATACGAACCTACTACGCTTTGGAATGGGCAACTAGCTTCATCTTACGGGCCCCTTGACAGTTCAAAAGCGCCTGTAATTGGTTTATTTTTAATGCTTTGAGTTTTGAGTTGAGTAGCTCCCAGAGAGAGGCCTGCGTCCCAGCATGTGTGCGAACATTATACGCTGATTATGGTATGTGTAAGTCGATGAAGGCAAAAACAATATAACTCAAAATAAAATGTACAATTCCAGATGCTACTCCAACAAAATCAGTAGAAAGCGAGCTCGAAAAGGAGAAAGTACCAAAAATGCCCTATGAAGAAATCCAACACGATTTATCCTGCGATATGGGTACCTACATGACGTCAGAAGTATACTATACTATCAAGAGACTGTTACCTGGTGACCTAAAGGTTTTGTACTATGGGAATGAAGAGGCCCATCCGAGTGTGGAGCCTAATCCATTCGATGAGACCTTTGTTTGTAGACCTCATGAGAAGAAAGGAGGTGTCTATGTTACTGATAATGTTGTTTATAATTGGTTAGTGTAAGATTTTTATTTTTTTTATGTTTTTCAAAGCGGCTATTTTAGTTGGTTTGAGCAAACTTAGCACAAACTTAGTTGCTATTGCACGACTGCAGACGATCTATTTAAGGCCTGATTTCTAACGTTAGATATCTTTTAAATGTGGAATGAAATTAACGTCTGAAAAGGAGCGATTCTCAACAATTCCAAAATGATTTTTTAGCACCCTAATTGCGTAATACACCTTTCAATCTTAATCTGAATTATTTTGAAGGATATTGTTCATTAATACATAATATTATAAAACAAAGTCCTCCGCCACGTCTGTCTGTCTGTCTGTTCGCGATAAACTCAAAAACTACTGCACCGATTTTCATGCTGTTTTCACCAATGGATAGTGTGGTTCTCGAGGAAGGTTTTAGTACATAATAACCGACATCCACGCGGGCGAAGCAGCGGGCATCAGCTAGTAGCTTCATATGTTCGAAAAAAAAATTGTTCAATAACGTAAATAACGCAATGAATGTTGTTGAACTGTCAAAATGAAAACCATTGCTATTGTGTGTTACGTAACCCACAGAACAAGAATGCGAAAAAGCGGCGAAGATTTTTGATTTTCTTTATAAAAATTTCATGAAAAAACATCATCTCACTAATCCTCTCTCACCTTCCAGTGTCGTCGACACAATTTGGAGCGCCAAAAATTACGAGGAAACTTACAGTGAACCCTGGAAATGCACCAACTGCGAGCTAACTGTCTGTCTATCCCCCGTAGAAAGACTGCAACACACCCACTTTACATGCTCAGCTAAAGAACAGAAGAAGGACGTAGAAGCACCGAGAACTTCGCGGGAAATTAAACCTAATGCTAAAGAGTATAAGTGCGAAGTCTGTGAGCAAAATCTGTACATGACTCCTGTTGAGATTTTGAAGCATAAGAAAAGTTGTAAGATGAAATAAAGTTTTGTAATTTTATTTGTGTTTACATACATACATAAACTCACGCCTTGTTCCCATGGAGAACTCATTTTTTTTTTTTTTAATTTTGTATACTGCGTGGTTCATAAACGCCAAGATCGTAAGTGCCTATTAATAAAATGTTAGCAATACGGAACAACGCAACTGCAGCTTCAAACAATTTTATGTCAATTCGATTAGATTCAATTCAGATTTGATGCAAAAGCTTAACCAAATACTGCAAACGAAATGTCGTCGGTCCAATATGGCGGCCCAGCGGGCCCATACGCATTTGAATGTTGCGGGTGCATGATTAACTGCACACAAACGCAAATCGTGACCCGCCCGCTGACGATCGCGATTCCTGTTTTAATTCGCACAATAACGCACCGTGACCGTGGGTTGTAATGACGCGGTATGCACGGGGTGATTTTTGTTAGTAAGTTACTGTGTACCTACCTACTGTAATGAACCGATGTTCTTGATTACGGTTTTTTGAACGTCTGTTACAGCATCTAAGCGCAAAATACGCGCTTAGACGTGGAGTTGCGGATGTCAAGCCATTTTAGAATATAATACAATAGCGTGACCCCGCGTTCAATTTAAAAGCAATTCTCGCGCGAATACACGATCGTTTGAAGTTTGAACTTTTTGTTTGGTGAACCTAAACGCGTGGTCGCGCCGACTGAGGGCGCTTTCCAGGTCAAAAAGTGACATAAGCACGCGAATGATCGCGTATTCGTGAAACGTTCGTTTTTAAATGGGACACGTCCTCAGGATGCAATTCAAATCAAATCAAATCCAAAAAAAAAAAATATTTCACATAAACCTACATGGGCACTTATGAAATGTCAGAAGCAAGCTGCACGGTTCCAATTGGTCGTTTCCTATGGAGAAGAGCCGGCAAGAAACTCCACGGTTACTCTTTTAAAAATAATTTACTTTTACAATATTTTCAAATTACAGTGTTAAAATAGGCATGGGAGGACAATCTAGGCCTGTAAACATTTACAGGCCTACATTGTCCGTGTCAGTGTGAGAAAAAAACAGCTTGCAATTACATAATTGCAAGCTGTTTTTTTAATAGATTTCCACAAATTTCAATTAGGACTATGGCTCGCTTGCAACACCATTAAGTACCTACTTAAATGCGTTTAGCCAAAAAACGCCGAAAAATACTTAAGTACCTACACGTTTTTTGTATGGGGATTATTTAAATGTTTTATTTATCAACTTAAATATTTTATTATTTTTTGTTATAGCAGCATTAGAAATACACAATCTGTGAAAATTTTAACTGTTTTCCTATTACGGTTCATGAGATACAGCCCGCTGACAGATAGACGACTCTAGACAGATGGACGGACGGACAGAGCGGAGGCTTGGTAATAGAGTTCCGGTTGGCACCCTTCGGGTACGTAACCCTAATAATGAATG
The DNA here is from genome assembly GCA_947522985.1 of Lithophane socia. Lineage (NCBI taxonomy): Eukaryota > Metazoa > Arthropoda > Insecta > Lepidoptera > Noctuidae > Lithophane > Lithophane socia. The sequence continues at coordinate 10,783,468 of OX383267.1, forward strand.
ATTATAATTACACTGATAGGTATATAGATACTTAGGTATTGTTAGGTTACCTACTGCGAAAAGCATGAAGGCTCTTACATACTGGCGCGATTAGTCGCGCGACGCGACGCCGCCGCATTGTTCGCCGTGAAGTTTTCTCAGAAATTGTTTTGTTAAAATTCGCGTCGCGCGACGAATCGCGCCAGTATGTAAGAGCCTTTAAATGGGCATATTATTCATGACAATTTTTTGGATGGCATTATTTTCTTAATTCCAACGGGCGCCTGTAATCAGACTACTTACCAAATAATTATTCTGTAATAACTTTAGTTTAAGTAAGAAGTTATAACCTACTTATACCTAATTCTTTGTGCTTGTCCTGTCATAAGAAACACTCGTATTACATTTTCAATAAATTCTTAGTAAAGACAACTCCCTGTGGTCGTACTGTGGTCCGTCACTCATGGATTCGTGACCTTGCTGCACATTGTTGCGAATTCTTTTACCAAAGCTGACAATATGTTTTCAATTATGTAATAACATGTGCAAATTTTGGATTTTATCACCCAAGGACAACACGACAACTTTTGAGGCACGTTAACTCTTAAAAATATTATTTATTGGGCAGAAAAACTGAACAGTAACTATGGCGGACTTTATATGAAATTTTAACGGTTTCAGATCATAGACATAAATAAAGGAGTGCATTAAATAATGCCATCGACGAACTGACGAATTGTGAACATGTTATCAAACTTGCTTGCGACGTGACGCACCTTGCGCTGGTACTAAAATAGCTTGCCTACTTTAGCTGTGAGCAACTTGGAAGTACCTACTTAGTACTTTTAGTAATAGTATTCCACAATGTTAAATGTCATGATCTTCAATGAAAACAGTCATATCTAATCATGTTTGTATACAGCGTTTAAAAAAAAACCGTGTCCGAAAGGGGCACATAGGTACTGCAATAAAATTACCAGAAAAAATTAAAATTATTATTGATGGCTAATAAGAAAGTTATTGCAATTAGAAATTCACTTTTTTTGTACCTAAATTACCCCAATTTCATTTCACCACTGAACTGATTTCGATAAAATTTGGCAAGGAGATAGATGGCATCCCGGGAGAGGACATAGGCTACTTTTTATCGACATACCACGCGGGCGAAGCCGCGGGCAGAAGCTAGTATCTACATAAATCTACACAGATCATGTACCTAACCCTGTCTCCTAAACTAGGTAGTCTTGTATCTTAGGAGATAGTTAATCCTAAACAGGGTCATCTAACGCATCTTTATCGTAAAAGTAGTGTAAAACTAAACTTTTTTACCTCAGAATGTTTGTACCTACAGAACACAGCCTGAATAACTCGAACTTGGCCAATTATTTACATTGTAAGCAGATATCACGTGTCTCACTTTGCAAATTACACTCAAAACGTCACTTGGACATTTTAGCCAATTAGCGTTTCGCAATTTGCAAAGACATGGTCTTCCATTTTTTACAAAGTAATTGTCTCAATCATGGGTCCATGCATCACGCTTGTCAATTGTTTGGGGCGCACGAAAACGTGAGCATTTCGGCGTCCGCGCAAGATTTGGGAAAAGAAATGAGGGCGAACGTGAAAAGTTGCAAAGCTTTGGTCTTTTGAAGTTCTGGAGTTACATTGTCGTTAATTAACGAAAGTACTACATGTAATAATAACTACAATGTAGGGGAAGAGATACCGTTGTCCGTTTTTCGGAATATTGAACCGATCGTTGAAAAGCGAAAGGCGCAAATCAAAGAGGGTGGCCTTTTTTTTTTCTTTTTTTTTGATGGTGGGAATTCATCCAATGACTTCTTCCGCCCTGGGCGGAGCGGAAGGGCGTGTCAGGCTTTTACTGACTAAAATCCACCCGTGTTCCTTCAGTTGCCTGTTGCCAAGGTCCCGGTATCCCTTTCGGACTAACCCGCAACCATGGCAGGCATCGGTCCTAGCGGACCCCGCCGCGTTCCGCCTCCTCCTTCGCGAGCATTACTGCTTCACAAAAGAAGGTGACTGCTTCCCATGCCCTCTCGCTCCGTACCATGGCCTGGACCAGGGCCGGAAGCGAGAGGTCACCGCCGCAAATCGCCTCCAATAGGACACGGCGGGAGCAACCGTGAGGACGCCGTGGCGCCTCTCTAGCCACTCCTCAAAGAGGGGACTTATCGCTGCAATTGTGGCGTGCCCAGCACTGGGTTGCGGCAATCGCAATCTCCATGCCGCCATGAGATCCTGCCGGAGCTCTGTCCGCTGTGCCGCGATTTCTCGCGGCAGCGGAGTTACGCCCCGGCGCTTCATCTCCTCGCGCCACTCCCAGATGTGCGCGAGGACTTTCGCCTCCAGATCCCATGGCGGCAAGGACGCTCGCCGCCTCACCGGGGACCGTGCGGTATCCACGGGCCAGCCGAATGGCCATGACAAAGAGGGTGGGCCTGTTCAGCTGAGTCTACCGATACTACTAATATACATAACGGGTGTAAAAAGACACTTAACGAAGCCGAAAGCCACTTGTTATTCCCGTCATTGAGTTATTTATTTTGTTCTGGACCTTAACTGGGAACCTCCTGATTACAGAGATATTAAAGGTCCAACTTTTTCAGAGGTTTTTTGAATGTTATGACTTAATTTTAAATACTTACCCCCCACAAACCTTAAACCGTTGCACGCACCTATAAACACAATGTTTTGTGTGCGTTACGCTGCGCACTACCGTAAACAGCGATTTTTCACACCAAAAATATAAAAGTTGTTTCCCAGCAATTATTTTTGTGCTATATTTTTTAATATTTTTATGTACAGAATGCGTAGCTGACGGCTTTGCAATGGGTCTTTTTACATCATGTATATACTTACTTATATACATATTAGAATGCTTTATTGTATGTGACCCGTCCTCACAAGTGAAGTTTCTTTCTCATACTTCTTCATACGAAACTACGTTTTGGAAGATGCGGCCAGAATCAATTATATATTTTCTTGTAAAGTTTGACGTTCAAACGTGCCTTAAATTTTGCCTATTTGAAATAAATTATTTGACTTTGACTGTGGTAATGGTAACCAAACCCTCTACCAAACTTTTTGATTTTGAAAAATTATTTTAAAAGCCTTTGTTATTGAGGCCCATGTTCTGTACTTATTGATAGGTACTTTTGGGAAAATCCATATCGAATTTATAAACACTATAAAGTAGCCCAAAAAAATATACCTAGCTTCGCCATTCTACGAGTACCTACTAAACATTTTAGTAGGCGTTACTAATCTTGACAATTTACAAATTACAAGTAGGTAGGTACTGAACCCACGACCTTGTCTTCGCCGCTTGCCGCGAAGGTTTCGGCCTGAACTAGTAATTATGTATAATTAGACGTCTTATCTGTCCGTGCGACCTCGCCCGGTAACAATGCCGGACCGGCCCGGAAGCGTCAACTGGATGATTTTCGTTTGTTCATGTTTAGTTATGTAGATTTACATAACCACGTAATATTATGCCGTGGTTTCTTTGGAAGAAATAATAGAATCGAATTGGGTTTTTATTGATTAACCCTTTTTTATTATGAACTAGCTGATGCCCGCGGCTTCGCCCGCGTGGTTATCGGTTTCTCGAGAACCACTCTATCCATTGGTGAAAACAGCATGAAAATCGGTGCAGTAGTTTTTGAGTTTATCGCGAACGACGACAGACAGACGCGGTGGAGGACTTTGTATTATATAAAAAAATATGTAAGGATGCGAAAGTGAGTTTGTTTGTTACGCTTTCACGCTAAAACGGCTGAACGGATTTGGATAAAATTGGCACCAGGAGTAGACCATGACCTGGAATAGGACATAGGATATTTTTTATCCCGATATTCCCACGGAATCGAGACTCCGGCGGATGAAACCGCGGGGCGCAGCTAGTAGATAATAATATATAGAGCAACCTCAGCACTGTCTTTTTGAGGAAAGTCTCAGAAATTCAGAACCCAGAACCATAAGCAAACGATTAATTTTATCTTTGAGCAAGTTTAAATATGCTACTCATAAAATAAGTCTATGCTTCTCACAAAAACGTATGAAGAAGGGTTTTGTTTAGGTACTCAACATAGGGATCGAATGACTTGCGGGTTAGTCCGATTTGCGGGTTAGTCCGAAAGGGATACCGGGACCTGGGAACTGAAGGAACACGGGCGGGGTTTTAGTCAGTAAAAGTCTGACACGCCCTTCCGCTCCGCCCAGAGCGGGAGAAGTCATTGGATGATTTACCAAACACAAAAAAAAAAAAAAAGGGATCGTATGACAAACAAGTGAGCGCCCTCCCTCTTATATCGAAACGAAAATATTGCTCCTAGTAGTTACTCTATAGGAAGGCATTTCCATCAAATTCAACTTTATCGCGCACAGAACGCGGACCAGATGGGTGGTTAACTTTTAACCTCCAGTTTTACTGCAGCGCCATTTTATTTACACACTCCGCATCCACCGTACTCCATTGAAATTAGAGATATTTTCGAATAGCAAGGGTGTCTGATATCGTTGTTTCGTGTAGAGCTTGGCTGTCAACCTGTCACCGCGTAAGAAGGCAAGTCAGAGCATCTGTTGTGCTATATAATGAATTTATTTCATGGAAGTAAATCAGGGTAGGTAGTTACAAGGTTATTAAATACTTTAGAAGATCGTGATGGCTTTTGAGAATAATGGTCGACTCCGTTGACGGGATCGAGCTACGTTCCATTGGTGATTAATAAAAAGAAAACGGCTTGTTTCGTGATTTCACGATTGTCTGTGGAAAATGTTAAAAAATGACAGCTCTCTGAACTTGGTTTCCATACAAAATGACTTCGGAAGTCCATACAAGACATTATGGCTCCTTTAGAAACTTGTGTACCTACCTATTGATAGATTTTTTTGTCTTACTGCTCGTTTTTTTTCCGGTTACCTAATGAGCACGTAGGTAACTGTTGCTAAACCATATCGATTTCTACATAAAGGATAAAGAACTTAATAAATTGAGCGTTAAGTTCAGGATTTTACGGTCGATTTACACAACATTATAATACCCATAACGTCTAAGCTGCACTTATCATTAGGTATTAAAATGTTTTTGTTTTCACGCGAAATAATTCTTAGACATCAATCGGGGATATAATCATTTTGTGTAAGATTCCTTCGCCTAGTTGGCTTATTGTTAGTACCTTTCTCGGTTGCTGTGCGCTGCTCAAGTGCACATTCACCCTGGCACACTAATTTTAGTCGCCTTAGTGAAAACAAAGGGACTGACTCCAGAACTTTGGACCAATTCATCATCTGCCTAGCCTTTTCCCAACTATGTTGGGGTCGGCTTCCAGTCTAACCGGATGCAGCTGAATACCAGTATTTTACATGGAGCGACTGCCTATCTGACCTCCACAACCCAGTAACTGGGTAATACGATACCCCTTGGTTAGACTAGTTGTCAGACTTTCGTGCTTCTGACGACTCGTAACGACTGTCAAAGATACACAAATGACAGCCGGGACCAAGGGCTTAACGTGCTTTCCGAGCCACGGAGGAGTCTCGATATGTGAAAATGGTCACCCATCCACGGACCAACCCCGGCAAACGTTGCTTAACCTGATGGATCGGCCCGAGCGGCTGTTATTAGGTACTTAGCCACGAGCTCTGGAGTCGAACTTTGGACCAATTATATCAGCATAAAATGGTGTTCTGGCCATAAAATGGCTTAAACCATCGTTATTTAACATACTGACATTTCTGTCTCATAATGACTACAGGGGGAAAGAGATGGAGCTATACGTCCTGTAGAGCTTCATCTCTTTCCTACACTGAAGTAATATTAAAATAATACTGCTGTAAGCGGTGGTGGTAGCAGCTAGGCCCCCTGGAACTCGTTCCTGAAAGGACTTGGGGCAGGCCTTAGCCCAGTATGCGTAGCATGACAACCATAGGAAATCTTTCCATGGGTTTAGTCAACGGAAGAATAGACAAATTACAGATTTTTTATCTGTCATATTGTCTATTCTTCCGTCGACAAAACCTGTTTCTAATGTAGTCATGCTAAGCATGCAGCTGCAGTGGGGCAGTAGTTATGGAACGAAAAAATAAATGACTAGGTACCAGCTTTTCATTTTTCTTATCCACGTAACGCATTACAAACGAGAATCATCATTGATTTTCAGGCTCACACCCAGTTGCACAAAGACAAACATTAATACCCATTACATAATGGATTATTAACACTAATTATTTCATTAATTTCATTAAAGAACCATTAAGATCGAGTCTAATGTTGCTTTTTACAACAATTTCTTACTGCCTGTGGAATGAGTACAGAGAGCTGTGCTTAAAGTTATGACTTTTAAACCCTTCAGGTACCCGACAGTTCAGCTTATGGATGACTGTCAAACTCTATCTGTGAGGCAACTATTTGTCCTGGGAACAATCTTGAGGAAACATAGCTCTCTTGAATACAACAAAAGCTTTGCAACAAAACGCCGTCCATATGCAGTATGCCAATCCCAACGACATCGTAGCTCCCTGGCCGCACGGCACTATAACGTAATTAGTTGTTGCTTGTATAATCAAGTAAATAAAAATTGCAACGTATATCCACTCACCAGATTCGAATGTAAAAAGAAGGTATCGAACTAGCTTATGAGTAAATCTTACGTTGAAACTGAGAACCTTCTTAAATCATAAATTCTGTAATAGAAACCCTACATTGTTATATGTCTCGGAATTCTTAAAGTTTTGGTACATTCTCAAACATATAAACACACACAACTCACACACACCCTTACATACATACATTATACACCCACATTACACACTATTAAATACATAGTCTTTATCACACTTTTAATTATTATTATTATTTTATTTATGTTTACACATCTCGGGACCAGGTTTTTTTTTTTTTGGAAGTCGTATTATTATTATATATTTTGCATATCTCGGGACCATCGGGGTCCCGGTCTTTTGAAAGGCGTACGAGGGGCCGAAGCCAACTCGCAGAGGCCCCTTAGACAATTTTAAATGGAATGAGGCACCAACAGACGATTATCCCTGTACACACTATGCTAGTGCACCCAAGGACAATCCCCGGTTGGTGTAGGACTATTGCAGTACATGGAAACAAAACATTGGGCTATGGGTTTGGCTGGCTATAGTGGAATGGTTACCAGGAACTATGGAAGGACTATGACCCCTGCCTGACCAATGATATAATATATATATATTATGGATAAGATGGCAGGGGGTGACTTGCACACTCAATAATGGGCCCCCAGAAACTGTCGCTAGCACACAGTGACGTAGCGACAAGGGGGCAACATATCCTGAGGTGCTTGAGGAGTGGAGAGGTATTCCACGGCTTTCAGAACAATCCCAGAGCCCGGAAGATGGTCAAGATCCCTACGAGCACTTACTGGAATACTTCCTTCCTCCGAGCACGTTTGCTCTTGCGAATCTCCACTCAAGCCGGCCAATCAAGGCAAGAATGAGGTGGGAGCTCTGTTCCTCGTCAGTGTTCACTCCAGCCAGCCAATAAAGGCAAGCCAGAGATGAGGAACAAGACTTCTCCCGGGAGGTAGGGTCCGTGGGGTCGCTACTGCCCAACAGCTCGCCACAAGCTGCCCTGCGGGTTTTTGTATCTCTCTTGGTCTGGCTCCTCATCCTAGACCCGTTCCGGCAAAGTAAACTCTGCCGGTACAGACCTAGAGTTCGGAGCGCGCAAGCCCCACCACGACGTCAACGTAGAGATACGGCGGTGGGGTTATTATTATTATTATTTTTTTCTCATTTTTGTTTTCCAAATTTTGACGTTTCCACACTCATGAACACGATCCACTCAGAAGCTAATATAAGATACCAAAATAAGTGCGAGGGCCCTGGTACTCATAACACAAGATAAATCTTAAAAAAAAAAAAACTTTTTATGTTAACTACTATTTAATTTAATGACAGCTTTAAAAGTTGAAGTTAATTTCTGCAACTGGTTGTAAATTAGGCAGTTTACAGGCGCGGTCGCAGCCCAAGATTTTGGGGGGGTCACCATTGGTGCCGAGGAATATTTTTAGGGAATTGATAAGTACTTTAAAAACTTTTTGTTTTGTCTAAGCCCACCGGGGTCACTGGGGCTCTAGTACCTACAGTTTTTAATTAGTAAAGAACGTAAATCATTCAGTCTCTCGACAGCTTGAATGATTTTGGGGGGTCATGACCCCCAGAACCCCCCTCGGACCGCGTCTGGCAGTTTATATGTTAGAGGTAACTTCTGAAAACCGTATAGAAATAGGAACCTGCAGGTAGCTATAAGAATTTCGCCTGATAGGTATTCAAAACATCGTAGCAGACATCGGCTCGCTATATTATCGCAGTTATCTAGTGTAAAGGCAAAACAAACAATGGCCATTATCGGGGCATCTGATCCCGACACGTAGCGTCACGAGGATTTTCAATTTACGCCGATTTGGACCTAGGGCTGGTCATAGAAAGGGGTCTAAGATTTCTAAGTGGGTAATATGATTACTTTAGGAAGTATATTGTCAAATGATGAAAAGCTTGTTGGAAAATTCGACTTAGGCAGTGCCCAGCAATGCTTTGGTGCATTTTTATATTTTTTCCAAGTTTCTTTACGGATCGACAATTTTTTTGCTGGTTGAGAATAAATAATTTGATTTATAAGGTGATTTTTTCACCTTTGATATTTATCCATGTTTTGGTCACTTTTGAAATGTTCAACGGGTAGACTTTGTGGTTATGGTACCTATAGCTAGAAATTGGATTGAGATAGGTACCTACCTATTTACTTATTTGTGTGCTTGATTGATTTTGTTTGACATACGTTAAAAAAAAATGTGGTAAATTTGAGAAAACTACCTAAGTATTCGATTACAGACATTCAGTTTTGAATAGTTCCTGAATAGCCATGATTTATTGAAAAAAAAATTAAGATAACCTGGCAACCTTACCGTCTTGCGCAGACGCCGCCGACCGCCTAGCGCCTGTGTTCTGACTCACCTACTTTATAGTTGAGAGCTGACGACCGTGTGGTGCACCCTTTATAATTTAGCTCGTAACTCCTCGCTATTGTGATTTGTGTGGAATGGACTTTAGAGTAGCTGTGGTTTCTTAGTTTAGATCGAAGTTAGAGGCAGTTAAATGTTATAATCGTTAGTTACCGCTACCTTTAAATATTATTAACTTACTGGCTTTCGCCCGCGGCTTCGCCCGCGTGAATGTCGGAAAATATCCCATGGGAATGTACTCTTGGGTTTAACAGTACCTACCCTTTGAGTTAATCCAGATACCTAGTTAATTGATTCAGGCGTTCGCGACTGGTGAATCGTCATCCTGAGGATGCGTCGTTGAGAGGTAAAGGCACAGCAATAGTGAAGCGGAATAGGTTAGACTAATTATATCTACGTTAATTGTATTTTTTTGTCTTCTTGACCCTTACAAAGGAATTTCGTTATAGATCATCAACAGTATAAAGACACTAATTCAACAGGAAACTTTTAAGTTTTTTTTAAAGAGAGAGGTCACAGCCTTACTCCACCTGTCATCACTGCGCCTGCCTGGTATCCTGTCAAACTCCATTGTGTATTGGAATTCCCAATACACAATATCAACAGTGGTGTGGTGAGCAACTTCCGTGTCGTCAAATACACGAAGAATAATAAAGTGAGCGAAACACACACTGACACATGCTGAGTTGGACTCCCATTTGGTGCAACGTTGAGACGCACACCGCACTTTGTATGTTTCGTTTTTTTTTTTTAAAGTGTGTCATAGACAATATTGTCATCACCGTGTCTAGTTTTCTTTTAATGTTTAATTTTTTTTTTGTATATTGGCACCCAGCTGTTTATTAATGTACCTAATTAGTTATAATTTAACCGTGTTTTTGTATGTTGTGCTGTCTTTTGTGTGCACCAAATAAACGTTTTATCTATCTATCTATCTATCGAAACACCTTAGACTCGCGTCAATCTAAGAGGTCCGTTTTGACAGCTATAAGAATGCTTTGTGTAGCGATGAAAAAAATTGGTTTCTTTTAAACTGATTCTCGAGACATATCGATTGAACATACTTAGAAAGTTTGTAATCGAGAACATATCTACATTGCTTAAAACTGATTCTGATTACATGTAAAATAAGGAAACGTCTAAATTCTTTGATTGTCGCGAGTGTAGTTTGGTTAGAAAATAAATTAATTTTCCGGTATCGAAAACCTAAAGCAAGTAATTTATGTGTTGGCAATTTTTCCATGCACAATCTACCTATGTAATCACCCACGAAAATTCATGAACCTCTACTTTTACCAGGAAAGAAACAGCTTATCTGAAATGGTGGAACATTTAGCAAAAAAGTATCAAAACAAATAAATCAAGTCCCATAGTATCCAACGCCATCTATCGGGTGTAGCGAGCCGGTGTCGCAGCAGTCGATGTATCGCCCAATAGAGCAGTAAATCGTGCGATATCTACCGCCAACCGATCGTGAACGATCTTGGAAGGGTTTGTCCTAGTTCGGACTGTATCATATTGGGTATAATAATGTTATAAAATATGTGGCCTTTGATAAAGTTCGCTGTCAAATGTCTGTTTTCAGTAACGCTAATAGAGACAATTCTTTATTATGAACTAGCTGATGCCCGCGGTTTCGCCCGCGTGGTTATCGGTTTCTCGAGAACCACTCTATCCATTGGTGAAAACAGCATGAAAATTGGTGCAGTAGTTTTTGAGTTTATCGCGAAAAGACAGACATACAGACAAGGCGGAGGACTTTGTTTTATAGTATGTATTGAAGACTGGGACTGTTACAACAATTTTTGCAAAAATTCAATTTTCGGTCTTGTAATTCTTGTAAGATGCCAAGGAGGAACATTTGATAAATTTTTTTTCGGTTTTTTGTATGTAATGTATTTTTGTCTGTATGTCGAAAACCGTATAGGTAAGTACTCTAGTAGTTTCTACAATTGGCACACAAACGAATGAGTATGGTATAAGAACTCATTAGACATCGTGGCCCCTTATAAGACGAAATCCAATTCGTCCAAATTCATTGCCATTGTATTGGATTCATTTTATTTTCATCTAGATTCTGGGACAAAGCACTGAAATAAATAATCAATTTCGAAATTATGCCGTTTGAAGATGTGAGCAATATGATGATTTCTAGATATGGCTGCGTGACACAAGCGCAAATCAGGCCATCCTTCTGCCTAGAATTTATGTAAAGAGCAAGATTGTGCTGGTCGTATTATTGTGGAGGTATAAAATACCACACACACAAACAAATACCTTTGGTACACTATAGGATACTTTTTATAACAGCAAAGCTTTCAAGGGATCCTTGTCTCCACGTAGATGAAGACTTATAACGTAATCTCAAACGGCTCTAAAAGTCCCAATATTGTTCCTGCCATTTGGGACTACACCTCGCAAGGTCGGGTGCGCGTGACCACGGCGGTCACAGACGCCCGCTAATTTGTTACCGCTGGACGGACCGCCACACAATCACTGCAGACTACGATCATCAACTGAAAGCGGTCACGTTGCTGACTTATTGTCCTTGCTGGTCTGCTGTATTGGCTTCTTATTGATGTCGTATAGTTCGTGGGTAATAGTATGCCAATTCTCTTATTAGTAGGAATTCTATTTTGATTCTGCCTCTCGTGTCCCATGTCCTACAAGTTGTGCTTTTTTGGTTCCCAACTTCTTCGAAAAAAGTAAGTTTTTTTTTGTGTTCAAAAGGCGTCTTATACATTGTAGTTTTCCTGCGAACCAATAACAACGTCAACTCACTTTATTAATCCGGCTGCAATGACATAAAACACCGCGGCCATTAGGTAGATTTTAGAGCAGGTATATACAGACTTATTTTCAGCATTTTGACAAGTAATGTCCCAGAGCAACATAACTTCACAACTCCACTCGACTATCAACACAAAAGTTCCCACCAACGAAAAGCCTTACTAACAAAAGTAGGCAGTATCCTTTGGCCTTAACGTTGGTATCGCGAGGCATCTACAGGACAGGGCTAGATAACGTGGCGCAGATACTACCGCGCTTGATAGGCTGGTAACACGCAATGGCGAGTAGCTTTGTAGCGCAGAACATGACTTGGGTCTTGAAAGAGGGCATTGTGATTGTGAGAGTTGAAGAAAGGGTTGGTTTGGTTTAGGTAGGTCGGTGGTAGGGTTCGGTTTATTTTATATCTATGAAATATCGGAATATTAAAACTACTATATCGGATTTTTAGATTATTTTCGCTGAAATATCTGTCCGTGTGGTCCTAAAATGGGAAGATGTAGCTGATGTAGCTAAAATAACTAATATGTCGACTACACAGGTTTATTTTTCGCCAGGAGGCCCTTAGGCTTGAGTTCCTTCTACGCTGATGTTGGTTGCGTACGGTCGGTCGCGTACACACGGCTACATATCAAGCTATACATTTCCAGTTTATGCTGATCTCGCATTGTATAGGATTTCCGTACAATGCGAAGTCAGCTTATACTGGAACCTGCCAGGGTTGCGGGTTAGTCCGAAAGGGATACCGGGACCTTGGCAACAGGCAACTGAAGGAACACGGGTGGGTTTTAGACAGTAAAAGTCTGACACGCCCTTCCGCTCCACCCAGAGCGGGAGAAGCCATTGGATGATTTCCCACCCTCAAAAAAAAAAAAAAAAAGCTTATACTGGATATGTATAGCTTGATGTGTGGCCGTGTGTACACGTAGCAACGTAGTACGCGCCGCGGACGTCAGCGCCGCAGTGTGGTGCTATAAAGAGCACAATAAATATATACGGACTCGCGAACGACGTACTTACGCAACCGACATCACCGTAAGAGGAATTCAATCCTTAAACATTTTAAAATTTCTAAATAATATGGTGACTAATGACAGCTGCTGTGTGTTTGACAAACTGAAACTATCGGAAGAGTATCTACATTTACCCGCCAAGAACGATGAAATTCAAACAACTGGTACGGAAAAGAAACACGGTAGAACTCCTGATTAAAGGAAAACGAAACAATCTTTCAATAAATCCATAAACAATAACTTACTAACGCGACACTATCTAAAAGAAAGCGGGAAGCTATAATCTCGGTGATGTCCCGATAGTTTGCGAAGCGTGAAGCGAAGGACGAGCGGCAGCGGTGCGGTCGTTGTGCGATTTGTCGTCCGCGATCGTATCGCTGGCCGTAATTCGGCCGCGACTGCCGTGCGTGTTCGTACACCGATTGCACTCGATTAGGTGTGGGACACAATGAATCTTTCTAGTCGTCAGGCATTTTCTACCAGTCGATCTCTGAATGATGCATGCATCCGGTTAGACTGGAAACCGACCCCAATATATTTGGGAAAAGGCTAGGCAAGCAGGCAGATCTATGAACGATGCATAGAGTTTTTTTTACGGTTTTATACGAGAATAGTCCAGCTTTGGTGGAAATATTACACATCCAAGTAGGGTCACATGCAAGTAATTAAGTTTACACTCTATCGTCTAGGCTCTTTTATTGCACCCCCAGCAGATATCCTCTTTCTGGTCATGTGGATATCCAGTGGAAAAATTAGAATCGCAAAAATAGAACGCGACCGATCATCGTAAGTTCGCGCGAACTCAGTTGAACTGAGACACGATTATCTATTATCTTTGATGTTCCTACTGATGATCGCCTAATCTATTAGGACAGCGATAAAGAGTAACGCAATGTGTTATTCGATTAGACAACTGATGACAAACGCGCTACCAACAACAAAAATGATGAGGATTTATATTTTCATTGTCTAATCAATGCCACTGACAGACCCAAATAATCTAGAAAGTACTATTTACCAATGACTCGAATACGAAGAATAAGGACATAAGAATGTTCTAAAGCGTAAAACGTAAAATATTTTCTACTGACAGAAGAGTTGATAATAATAATCGACTGATAGTAGAATCATCATTCTCTTGCCCTTATCTTATAAGGGCGCAGCATTACATTACTTTTTCTTCCATACTTCTCTATGTCATCATCTCAGTAGTCACTCTCTTTCTAACAAATATCATAATTCACACAATACATCCATCGTTTCTTTGGTCTTCCCCTTGGTTTTGAATGTCCATCCAAGTTATTCCACTGTTATTCCATTTATAGTTAACTGACTTTGAGACATTACCAACTTTTATACTTTAAAAATTTTAATTTTCCAATTAATTAAGGCAGTTATTCCGATAGGAAAGAAAAAAAGAAAAATATAACTACATAATATATTAGGGACACGCGTGTAATGTTTCGGAGTCATGTGACATCATGGAAAGAGAAGAATTATGGAACCGGACATTGTTAGCAGACTGGAACATAGATAAGCCGGTGCCAGGTCATTATTTGTTTATCATCTTCAAAACAGTTTATAAAGATCACGCCCGCGTATTATGATCAGTAAGGGTTTATCTGAAGATTAAGTAAAAGTTAATTAGGTGGAATCAACCGTAATAAAGGATTATAGAATCATATTATTAATCTGAGATTTCACGGTTAGTTTCTAATCAATTGATTAATTTCTTGGAAAAACAAAGACTGTATCTACGCCACGTGCCTTTTGTTCGTCAGAGGTCAATATTATCCCTAATAGTGTACCTAATGATGAACATTACTCTAAAATTTGTAGTTGAGATGCTTGTCTTAAATCTTTGCGCACTCTAACCTAGGACAATCAGCTACCACTTTGCTGACTAGCTAATAATTTTTTTTCTTTATTAATTAAACGTACATATAAATTAAATTCTTAAATATTTGATTTAAAAAAATATAAAAACACTTATAATAAAAATGTATGTGATCCACCGATGTCGGGAGGAGGGTCCAAGCTAACGGTGTTTAGGGCTCCAGAGACAGGAACCTCAGGAACATTTTATTCGATTTTGAATACATATTATTTACATTTTTAAATATTTTCATTAAAAAAAAAAAAAATAATAGCCCATTGGCATCAGGATCAGGGTTTTATTTATTATTATTATGTATTAAACACTTTCTTGTAAACCCTATAAACAAAAAGGACAAATTATTTTGGATTTTACGGCATGAGCGCCTTTCCAGTCATTCGTCCCAATGTCCCACCGCCCTTACGTCACAAGTCGAAGCTCCTACCGCTAGATACCGCGGCACAACTCGTGAGCGATGCCTCGCCAGATAACCATTGCTTTGTTTCGCTGTAAAACTCGAAAATTAACATCATTTGCCAACGCCCGATCGCTGCGGTGATACCGACACTCGTAAATATCGGTGTACAGTGTGAGATGTAGAGGGAATTGTGCTGTTTTGAATTTTTTACAGAGACTTAGTTTACTTGCCGCGGTTAGTTAACCGCGGCAAAGTCTCTGTAAAAAATTCAAACCCATCAACTGATGGGTGACCATTCATTACATATCGAGAACCTCCTTTGCCTCGAAAACCGCATTAAAGGCTCGTGCAAATTGGCGCGATATCGCTAGCGCGACAGGCAGCACTACCCTTGTCGCGCCCGTGATATCGCGTCTGTTTACGGGAGCCTTAAGCAGTTGGTCCCGGCTGTAATTCGTAAAACTTTGACAGTTGCTACGAGTGACGGTAGAAGCCCAAAACTCCTGACAATCAGTCATACCAAGGGGTATCATGTTACCCAGTAGCTGGGTTGTGTAGGTCAGATAGACAGTCGCTCCATGTAAAATACTGGTATTCAGCTACATCCGATTAGACTGGAAGCCGATCCGAACATAGTTGGAAAAGGGTTAGGCAGATTGATTGATGCTCTTTGAAAGATTCCAATGATTTTAGTTTTATCTGTAGCGCGTACTGTGGTGCCGATTGACGACATCACGTCAGCGCCGGCTGTCACTGAAAACCAGAGCTAGGGCTCTGTCTTGCATAGGGTCGCAGTATTAACCCGTCGTATGCCGTAATTACAGAGACAATTAAAAATCCATTGTGTCTCTACGAGATCTACGTTCAAGCGATACCACTGGTTAAGCTAAGCGGTTATTTTTCGTGTATTTGTCCTTTCTTAGAGTCATGTTTGCCGCAAATAAACGTATTTTCTTTCTTTCTTGGTGCAATTTTGGACTTGGCCGCCATATCTACGATATTGTGTTTTCGATAAAATTGCAGGGTATTAATATACATAAAGTGACAATTGATCGCAATAAGCTTCTTTTGAAAGTTCACCTACGTTCATTGCGTTATTAACTTTGTTGAACAGACGAATGTTTCAAACGTATGAAGGAATGCATTAGCAATATCCTTCAAAACTCTCACGGATTGTGATTGCAAATTTATTACGCAGTTAGGATTCTGGTCATACACGCACGCTTACTATGCTTACTAACAATATTAGGGTTCCTCCTAAGGCTTCTCCTCCACTTACACATTAGTAATTATACT
Source organism: Lithophane socia (assembly GCA_947522985.1). Classification (NCBI taxonomy): domain Eukaryota; kingdom Metazoa; phylum Arthropoda; class Insecta; order Lepidoptera; family Noctuidae; genus Lithophane; species Lithophane socia. Next base: position 10,799,869 of record OX383267.1, read on the forward strand.
TCTACATTTGCCTATTTGATTTCCACATAAGCAGGTACTCGCTTTATCTTATAATTTAGACCACACAACTACAATAACGTGGTGTTTAGTTTTAATAGTCGTCGAGATGTCGGAATCTGATGTTATACGTATAGGAAACTATTGTGAGCAGTAATGTCTCGGACTTATAATCATTAAATTAAAATCGGTAACACATTCAACCTTATTACAGTCGATTTTACTTGCCTTGGTAACAAGTTTGGTAGTTCTGCTTGTTCGAACAGAGTTTTGGCCAAAGATTTAAATCGTTAGATTTAGCCCTCACCGTACTAAGTTGCGCGAAAAAGGTCCATAATGAGAATAGTGACCTCACACAATAATACTGGCGACTGACTATTATTTTGACATTTCAAGTGATTGTTGTTTGTTTTTCAATTTGGAGTTCGACATTTGCAACTGTCAAATTAGTCTACTAGATTAAAAAACAGACTTTAGTCTCTACGACATTGTATGTGTCGGAGGTGACAAAAGGAAACAGATACCTACCCGACCATCTTTTGATGCTGCAGAGCGAATCTCCGATTGAATGTTTTGGGTTCTTGTTTGAAGGACTACTTAAAAGTAGAGCTAATCTTCCTAAAGTTCAAAGAACAGAGACAAAAAAAGTGGAGACTTCCTTACGACTAAAATATTTTTTCGGGACTAATGTCGGGATATCATTTGTTATAAATGCGTAGGTGTGGAGTAAAATTAGATGTCATGAACTAAAATTCAAACCAACACCAGTTGCAAAACAGTAGTTTTTTTTTTAACAGAAACAGGAAATGAATTCGATTATTGGTTTACTTTACTAATTTTGGTTATACTTAAGTAATGTTCCGAAACACGGGACATTAGTCCCGAAAAAATATTTTGTCGTAAGGCGTCTCCACTTTGTCTCTGTTCTTTTTCGAACTTTAGGTAGATTAGCCTATATTCCGATCACTGATTATCAGTCAGAATTGTGCTGCTACGAAAAAGTAATAGCGGTTCGGTTGTGGGTGCCACCTTATTTATCTCTGTCAACAACAGCATTGCTGTCTTTCATTTTGAAGGGTACCTCTAGCTATGTGTCATAATATTCACAGGAGATTTTCCAATATATGTTCTTAATAACGTCGACTACGTCAATCTCCTTGGTGTAGTCTGGTATACTAGAGGTAGTCCCTTTTGTTTGTCTCTGTTTACTATAGTAGCCCATTGTGAGTCTACAATCATACGGCGCCACTGCTTTACAATTGTTAATACTTACTATTGAAATATTTAAATCTAATGTAACTTCAACATAAATATTTCTCTAATCCCATTTAAACTCAAGGCACCGCAGCGGCTTACTCTTTGACAGAAACTAACACGAAAACATTCTTTATTCAAATTGTTGCAAAAACAAAATGGATTCCTTTATAATTCCAATGTCTGCATGAATTTAAATGTCAATCGGTCGTTTTTACATCAATTATTCTATAGTAATGTAATTACTTTGCGATACAGTGAACAATATCTATTGTTGGAATACAATGGCAGATATGACAAGCTATGATGACTGGACCTCCCAACTAGCTAGAGACGACAAAGATAAATCTACAGATTAACCTAACATTGCTAAAGTAATTTAGCCCTTATTTCTTTTAAGTATGGAGTTATTGTTAAATGATCATGGATTAGTTGATGGTAAAAGAGGGTGGTAAGAAAATCAAGTGGCGCTACAGAAAGTTTTTGAAGAAAACGCACGAATTTTACGCTACTTTGTAAATTATTCATGCTTCTGTTACTATAAAATTTTAATAAGAGCACCCGTTTTTGGTGGTTGTGAGCATTTATTACCTTTATTACTTACAACTGCACGTAGGTATGTTTTTATTAATATTATTGTATCATGTAAAGTATTGCATTTAGGTATGAAAGAATCATACCTAATAAATAAATTGGCTATTGACGCTGAGTTGTGAAGATTTTTTTTGTTCATGAGTCAACAAGGCACAATTAAGGCACAGTCGCATAATACTTAAGTACTTTATAAGTCAATCTCAATCTGCCTAGGCTTTTTCCAACTGTTTTAGGGTTAATTGGCTTCCAGTCTAACCGGATGCATCTATTTTACATGGAGCGACTGCCTCCACAACCCAGTGACTGGGTAATATTGGTAAGACTGGTTGTCAGACTTTCGAGCTTCTGACAACCCGAAACGACTGTTAAAGATCCACGAGGATGAACGATCACGAATATTATCAAGAGGCACGGAGGAGTCTCGGTATGTAAACTATCCATAAATAATATTAACCCAATAATGTAGCAAAGGGTAGCCTGAGAAGGGTTTCTTTGGTACCAAAAATTTTAAATGATTTGAGATTACATGGCAGATACCTATTAATTATTTTATTGTAGGTTAGGCTTATAGGCACTATTTATAATTCCCTCGCTATCGAATATGATTTTATTTAGATTAGAAATTCATTAATCAATTTTATTAATCGATACAAAAATATGTTAAATGAGCATCTGCCAACCCCGTTGATATCCATTTTGCCATTTATGTCGTTTGTTAAAATAAATTCAATAAGAACGCAATTTTGGTGGTCATACGGTAGGGTCGGTAAGAAAGCTCCGTTGGAAGCGTCTGCGTCGCTTTTCGAACATAATATAGCATTTCATTCTGATGATATTTACGATATCTTAAGACGACTTCAATAATTCATCGTAGATGGGATCTTATCACTCTTCAAAATCGTATTTATAAGTGTCAGTTATATAGGTAAGGCATCTTCACAGATTTAATGAACTGTAGTTCTCACGGCATCCACCTATTTATAAAATTATCAATTGCTGCTTCTGAAGCAACTTGCTGGCTGCTGGAATGTTGACGATTACAATAACTTTTTTTCTTTTTGTGAGTGGGAAATCATCCAATTGCTTCTCGGCGTGTCCGACTTTTACTGACTAAGACCCGCCCGTGTTACTTCAGTTGCCTATTGCCAAGGTCCCGGTATCCCTTTCGGACTTTCCCGCAACCCTGGCAGGACGATTACCATACCTATTCTCATATTCTATTTCAAGAAATGAAGAGATCCGAAGGAGTAACCGACTTGGACCGAAGAATTGCTAAACTTAACTGGCAGTGGGCAGGGCACATTGATCGCAGCCGAAAGGTTTGTGAGTGAGCACCGCGTACCGGAAGACGTAGCGCTGGAAGGCCTTCCACAAAGTCGACCGATGATCTGATGAAGGCCGCAGGAATCCGCTGGATGCAAGCAGCACAGAACTGGTGGAATAGGCGGTGCTTGGCCTATGGACGTTTTCCGCTAAAATGATGAATGATACGAGAGAAGAAGCACTAAGATTTCGCAAATAAGAAACTGAACTATGTATCTCAGTCCGGGAATCACATTCGGCATTCAAGATTAAGTATGGATATGGATGGCTATAAAAGTAAAGAAAGGCCAAAAGAAACGATGGATGAACTGTGTGAAGATGATATGGCTATAAAGGAGGTGACTACTGAGATGAGGACTAATAGAGAAGTATGGAAGGAGGAGACATGCTGCGTCGTTGAGGTCGACGCAGCATGTCTCCTCCTTCCATACATCTTCCGCATCTATCTAAACTAATATTGTAAACGCGAGAGTTTGAAAGTATGGATGGATGGATGGATGGTTGGATGGATGGATGGATGGTTGGATGGATGGATGGATGGACGGATGGATGTTTGTTACTCTTTCACGTAAAAACGGCTGAATGGATTTGGATGAAATTTGGCAAACAGATAGTTTATAACCTGGATTAACACATAAGATACTTTATATCCCGATATTTCCACGAGATCGAGACTTACGCGGGTGAAACCGCGGGGCGCAGCTTTTAAAATAATATTGATGGTAGAGATCCTAAATGAAATCCAGCAAAATTTTAAAACAATTTTTCTGTTGTCGCTATCGAAATTAGCGGGTAAGTACAATCCGGAGTAATCGTGGCGGCCTCCGATACGCAAATTGCCCGGCGGCTGTTTACAAAGACTCGCCTCCCTCGGGGACAATTAACTCCGCCATCTTCGCTTTGCGTTTGCGTAGATTAAGAGGTTTTACTTGCAGGGTTAGAGGAATTTTAGTAAGAATTGAAACAATATGAGTCTTCGATGAGTTTATAAGAAAATTACATAGGGTTACACCTCTGCATGCCGTCCTGTTTATTATATATGTAAATACTCTCGAGCCAGTCATACAAGAGATCCCAGTGATACAAGATGCTCAAATTGAAAACCCACTACTTTTTAAAGTAAATACAAGTTAAATTAAATTTAAAAAACCCCCGACAAAAACAAAGCATCTAATTAACATTTTTTTTTTATACTTAAGAACACTCCCGATCAAGTCACATCAAAATTGTTTCAGCCGTTTGGCAGCTACAATGGCGCAGACAGATACAGATACACACGTTACACTTATAACACCCCTCTTTTTCCGTCGGGGGTTAAAAATAAGGCATGAAGTTGCTTAAGCCAGTCTTCGGGGTAATTGCGTAACACAAAAATATTGCAATGCCATTTATTTTGATAATTCAACAACATTCATTGCGATATGTACGTTGTCGAACTGACGAATTTTTCAAACATAACTATGAAGTTATTATTTCGGAATTTTCTTCAAAATCCTTCTTATTTTGATTGAATTTGTGTGTTATGTAACGGAGGTGCTGGTTGACTCTAGTTACACCTGTATGACAAGAACCACTCTCTGTATATGCTACTACACTCAAATATTACCTACATAGTGGCCTGGTTTTACGAGAGATCCCAGTGATACAGGTTGCTCAGATGGGTGACCAACTTCTATTTTCAGCGTATAAAATTAAGCATCCTGCCACTCTGAGGTGACTTTTTAATTAAAAGAACTTTATTTTTTTCGAAAATAGGTGCCAGTGTCATCTCGGAATACGCTCTAGATGCTGTAGAGCGTAGAAGGAAAGCTTAGACTTCATAACGACTTCTAGTCCAACTAATATTATCAATGTGAAAGTTTGTGTGTGTTATGTGGGTACATACATATTTAGTTAATAGCAAGTAGGGTAGACTCGCTAGTGAATTTAAAACATTAACGACTGCTGCGTCAGTCCAATATATGAGCTTGTTCGTATCGGTTGCGTTATTTCATCTCCACCCCCCCTTCGGTTATAACAGTTGGCGACGAGGTCAAAGTACAAGTTACGCGTACTTATATCGAATTTTATTTAATTATGGCAAAAGTACCTGCTACAGTTTCGGCCGGTACATTAACAGTGTTTAACCATGAACATCAAGAATGGCAATTGTACAAAGAACGACTCGAACAGTGGTTTCTTGCAAACGAAATTGGGGTAGATGTGGATAAAGCCGGTATTAAACGTCGAGCTATTCTGTTGAGCAACTGCTCGGAATCAAGTTACAGATTGATTCGCGATTTGGCTATACCGCAGCAGGTCGGTACCTTGAGCTATGATGAAGTAGTTGTGTTATTGGATGGACATTTCAAGCTAAAGAAGTGCACGTTCGCGGAAAGATTCAAATTCCACAGTGCCACGCAACATGTCGGCGAAGGATTGCCAGAGTGGGCGGCACGAGTACGTGGTTTGGCAATACACTGCGGGTTCGTGGCGTCAGTCCTTGATGAGCAACTTCGCGACCGATTTGTGCTGGGCATGGCACCAGGACCAGAGAGAGATAAATTATTTACCAAGGCGATGTCGGAGTTGACGCTCAGCAAGGCGTTGGAAATAGCTGAAGGCGTTCGCAGTGCGCGTATGGGGGCACAAGAAACAACTCGTCAAGCGGGTACAACACTTCAAGTGTTGAAGATGGACACGGCAGCACAGCCGGGCACAGCACGCAGCAATAGTGCGCAGCGGCGCGGGCATGGGGCAGCAACACCTACAGCTAGCGGCGAGCGCGCTCGTGACGGCGCCGGCGGCGGCAGCGGCTGCACAGCCTGCGGCTACGCAGGCCATCAAGCTTCAACGTGTCGGTTTGTGCGGTATAAGTGCAAAAAGTGCGGCGTTCAAGGACATCTTAAGCGAATGTGTAAACAAACTGTAAATAAACAACATTATGTCGAGTGCTGTGGGGATGGAGACGATGATGGTAAGCATGTGTGCTATAATATTCGCACCATTCGCGGTGAACCGATGCGGGAATCTGTTTGTGTCAACGAAATCAAACTAACTTTTGAAATAGATACGGGTTCACCAGTTACCGTTATATCTGAGCAAATGTATCTTAAACACTTTGAAAACATAACGTTGGAAGCCAGTGATGTCATTTTGCATAGTTACAACGGCGATAAATTACATATTGTAGGAAAAATTAATCTCATGTTCACATATAACAATAAGTCATTCACAATAGGAGTATATGTTGTAAGGAATGGAGGGCCACCCCTATTGGGCAGAGATTTCTTTTCTCGTTTTAACTTGCAAATATGTTCTGTGAATAGCTGCAACGATTTTTTATCAGGTAATTCTTCTAAATACCCACAGTTGTTTGGAAATAAATTAGGTTGTTTTAAGGGCGTCAAGGTAGATTTACCATTAAAGCCAGACGCAAAGCCGATTTTTTTTAAGGCAAGACCGTTACCTTTTGCTCTTCGAGAAAGCGTTGAAAAAGAACTTAAGCGTCTTGTAGGTTTAGGTGTGTTAGTACCAGTGAAATACGCGGAGTATGCAAGTCCAGTAGTACCTGTTTTAAAGCGAGATGGTTCTATACGCCTCTGTGCCGACTACTCCGTAACTATCAATAAGCAGTTACTAGTCGATAAATATCCATTACCTAGGTATGACGAGCTGTTTACTAAATTACATGGCGGCAAGTATTTCAGTAAATTAGACCTTTCGCATGCATATAATCAATTGTGTCTTAATGAAAAGTCACAAATGCTGACTTGCATAAACACACATAAAGGGTTATATAAATTTACTCGCTTAGTGTTTGGTCTGGCTAGTGCGCCAGCCATTTTTCAGCGTAACATGGAAGCGCTTCTATCTGGACTAGATGGTACTCTTTTATTTCTTGATGATATTTTAGTGTGCGGGGTGGACAAAGATCAGATGATGACTAGGTTAAATGAGGTTTTCCGTCGGTTACAGGAAGCAGGTCTAGTTTTAAACATAGACAAATGCACCTTCTTCCAAGAATCCGTTTCCTACTTGGGGTTTGTCATTGACCGTAATGGTATACATAAATCACCGGAGAAAATTAAAGCTATTCTGCAAAGTCAAATTCCTACCAATACATCAGAATTAAAATCATTTTTAGGTATGGTAAACTATTGCCGAAATTTTATTAAAAATGCATCATCAATTTTAAGTCCACTGCATGATTTGCTAAAAAAGAATGAACCTTGGTCATGGACCAAGAAACATGACGAAGCAGTGTCGTTCATTAAACGCGAATTAGTTTCTGAAACCACCTTAGCGCATTTTAATCCAGAGGCTTTGTTAATTGTAACGGTTGATGCGTCACCGAGCGGGTTAGGCGCCGTTTTATCACAGGTCGAAGGTGGTATAGAAAAACCTATCTCGTTTATGTCACGATCACTTAATGCAGCAGAAAAGCGCTACAGCCAAATTCAAAAAGAGGCTACTGCTATAATATTTGGAATAAGAAGATTCCATTTTCAATACTTATATGGTCGAATCAAACCTTTCATTTTAAGAACTGACCATAAACCATTAGTTTCAATTTTTAATCCGGAAAAGGGCATTCCCGAGATATCAGCGAATCGTTTACAGCGTTATGCTATTTTTCTGTCCGCATACAATTACAATATTGAATATGTAAGCAGTGTTCATAATTGTGCAGATTTCCTAAGTCGATCGGTAGCAGAACAATTAAAGACGACCGACACTGACTCAGTACGTGATGAGTCATTAGTCGATAAATCTAGTTATGTGCGTTTTGTTTACGAAGGTGAAAGATTTATGTCGCTGACGGATATCAGGGATGCAGTTAAGCTAGATAAGGTTATAACAACCGTTATCGACTATTTGATAAATGGTTGGCCAAATAAAATTAAAGAACCATTACTTAATGATTATTATAGCCACCGCTTGGAATTATCGGTAGAAAATGGTTGTCTAATGAGGGGTCACAGATTGGTGATTCCTAGAAGTCTGCGATACAAAGTGTTGAACGAATTACACTCAGGTCACTTAGGAATCACCAAAGTGAAAGAAGAGGCCCGCAATAGATTTTGGTGGCCGGGTATGTCTGTCGCCATTGAGCAGCACATCGGCGCGTGCGCCGTCTGTGCATCGCAGCGCGCCGCGCCCCCGCGCACCCCCCTCACACCATGGCCTTTCCCTGCGCAGCCATGGTATCGCGTGCATATCGATTTTTTAGGCCCGATTAGCGGCAAAACATTTTTAATTATAGTGGACGCTTATTCAAAGTGGGTAGAAGTATTTGATGTATCATCAAGTGGTACTTCGCGAGTAGTAATAGAAAAACTATGCGAAGTAATGTCACGATTTGGCTTATTTCATACGATTTGCTCGGATAATGGTACTTCTTTTGTATCGCATGAATTTAATCAATTCTGTACTCGCAATAATATCACTCATTTAACTTCACCAACATATAATCCAGCTAGCAATGGACAAGCGGAGAGCTATGTTAAGATTATTAAAAAAGCAATAAAATCATACTTGTTATCAGGTTCATGTTTAAGAGATTTAAATATTAAAATATCAGAATTCTTACTTACATATAGGAATTCCAAACATTCGACCACAAACAGATCACCCGCTGAAATTTTGTTCGGACATAAGTTGAGATGTCGATTGGATCTCCTGACACAGACCACCTCGACACCATCCAACGCAGCACTCGACACAATGGTTAAAGTCAAACAGTGTTCGCAGATTGAAAATTATCGTGGTAACCGTAACGTTTCGTTCAGTGTGGGTGACCAAGTCTTAGTGAAACTTTATAATCAACAAAAACATTATTGGTCACGTGGTATTATTATTAGAAATGTTGGAAAAACGGTGTATTTAGTACAACTGAGTGAATCGGATCAAATGGTCAAAAGACACGCTAACCAGTTGCTCAAATACAAAGGGAGGGAAGATGGGCCGTGCGAAGAGATCATTCCCGCATTTGTAATGCCATCACATCCGAAGACCTCCGAGCAGCTACCATCCGAAGTCTCTGTAGAAGACCTACCAGTTGAGTCTGAGACGCCTGCATCAGTGTTTCCTCACGGTGCCAATTCCGCTGAAAAGGAAGAGATTTCGGCAGCTCCCTCCATAGAACCCGAGCCAGACACTCGGTCGAAGCGGAATAGAACTGTTGTAGATTATAAGAAGTTTTTCTGACTAAAGGTGGAGGGATGTTATGTGGGTACATACATATTTAGTTAATAGCAAGTAGGGTAGACTCGCTAGTGAATTTAAAACATTAACGACTGCTGCGTCAGTCCAATATATGAGCTTGTTCGTATCGGTTGCGTTATTTCATCTCCACCCCCCCTTCGGTTATAACAGTGTGTTTGGATGTTTGTTACTCAATCACGCAAAAACGGCTGAATAGATTTGGATGAAACTTAGCAAACAGATAGTTTATAACCTGGATTAACACATAGGATACTTTTATCCCGATATTCCCACGGGATCGAGACTTACGCGGGTGAAACCGCGGGGCGCAGCTAGTGTTGTGATAAATATTACTAGGACTGCTCTGTAATTTACGCACGGATGTGCAATGTGTCTCTATATCCAAAGGAAATAACCTCAATTCTTTTTAAATCTCCCATTCCACCTCATCACCATTCTCTCGTCCATATCCCAATTCATTTGGGGTCGGCACAACATGTCATTTTCTTCTTCACGTGAGCGACATAGCGAGAATTGCATCGGTAAAGTAATTTCAGTAGTCACCCTCTTTCTAGCCATATCGTCTTTAATTAACACAGTCCATTCATCGTTCCTTAAGTCTTCCCCACTCAAAACTTTCCTCACGATATTGTCCTCCCTCACAACATCTACCATCGAAAGTCAAAAAATTACCTACTATACTTACCTCCTAAATGCTATGACACGTCCCCCTCCCCCCTGCGCCTGAGCGTGGGAACGCGCGATCATTACCAGAGCTGCGCAGACGCCGCGCTTACGTAATTGGCGCTGATTTTACGTATAATCACCGGGAAGGGCGCACTACCATTGAAACTGAAAGGGAAGGGTTCGGGATGTATGTAAATTGTAGGGGCATTTTTGTATGGTTTTGAATTTGTGTAGTACCTAGCGGGTTTTTTTAGGGGAGCTCGTGGCTAAGTAATAACAGCCGCACGGGTCGCGATCCATGACCTTAAGCCGTTGGTCAAAAAGCACGTTAAGCCGTTGGTCTCGGCTCACATTCCTGAATCTTTGACAGTCGTTACGGGCCGTCAGAATCCTGAAAATCTGACAACCAGTCTTACCAAGGGGTATCGTATTACCTAGTAACTGGGTTCTGGAGGTCAGACAGGCAGTCGCTCCATGTAAAATACTGGTATTCAGCAGCATCCGGTTAGACTGGAAGCCAACCCCAAACTAGTTGGGAAAAGGCTAGGATGACACGTCCGTGTTTGGGTCACAGAAATTCATTATGTGTACAATCTAATCCGTCCAGTAGATTTAGAGCAAAGTGACAGACACACGAGTGATCCAATAAGGGATCCGTTTTTCATTTGGGCGTACGGAACCCTAAAAACATCGTAGGTCAAATCCACGGTCCACGTCTAAAGAGTAGCTTATGTTTTCAATAGTAGTGACTAAAGTTCGTCCAAGACATTCTTTAATACGAAACAACAGTATGTATAGCTATAACATTATTGTTATAATAAAATATCAACGCAAACTCCAAAGCAGCCTTGATATTGCACTTTGAGAGTACATCCACCATGTCCAAGGGCTATAGTCATTGACCATCTCACGAGGAGATTAAGAACAGCAATTTATTCGCTCCATACACAAAAAACCAGTGTCTTTACGCCCAGCGGCGTTTCATATCGCACTACACACGGTCACATTCTTGGCCCGCTTGTCCGACTACCCGCACGAAAAAAGGACAAAAAGTGCCACTTGCCCCGCGGCAGCGGGCGCGAACGGACGTCCCCTGTCGCTGCGTTGTGGGAACGCTTAATACGCTCATTTGTTACACTGTCATGTAATTTGTGGTTAAATGATAAGAGATTTATGGATGTGATTTTTGCGATTGGAGTACGATATGATGTTTTTATGCAACTTTTTGTCATAATTAATGCCTATTTGATATTCTTCTTGTTTAAAATATTATGACACTAACTTTGCGTGCGAGTTTCTCGAAGAACAATTTGAATAAATGTTGGATTAATTTAAATTGTTTTTGTAATGTTTATTTCAAGTAGTGGACCAAGAACTAATTAATTATTTGCCCGTAGACACATCAAAACTTAAACGAACAGTTGAAACAATATTTAAAAGACGTATTTCAACCAAACCTATAAGCCTACCGTTCTTGCTTGCAATGTTCTCATCGGTGTAACAGCCATCCAGGTTTAAATGTTATGCGCACATCGATAAAGCGTAACAATAGCTCACCGCGGGCTAAGAGCATTGTTGTGAATACAAGATTTCTAAATAACAACAGTTTTCGTAATACATTATCATCCGATGAAAGGATTGCACGTGTTTTGTTCTTAAGCAACCAAAGTGCAGCTAAGGTTCGGCAGAAATTTAGTTTTTTTGGGGTTCCGTAATTGTTGATAGACAAAACCCTCATAGTGAGACTGTATTAAGCCTTCCGCAGACAGGCACGAAGCGACAACGCGACGCGACTCTCTTAGAACAATTTCCATGAAGTTTTCATAGAAATTGTTCTACTACAGTCGCGTCGTGCTGTCGCGTTTCGCCTATCTGTGGGAGCTTTCAGTCTGTCTGTCTGTCTGTATTTGATACGCGGTAAAAAGATTGCCGTGAGCTTTGCTGATTTCTTTGAAGCACTTTAAAAGTTTCTGTCAAATTATCCGATACAGACCAGTCTCATAGTGGATCCGTATTTCTATTTAGACTTTACCCTAGAAGTTGACCCTAATAATGATATTATTTCGAATTCCAAATTGGATAACTGTTTCCATAGAAAAACTTTTGTTAAAAAAACGTTTAAAAACGTTTTTGACCCACACTTATCTGGCTTTGTTCGACTTGAAAAAACGGTAGAGAGTTCTGCTAATTCCATAATGATCGGTCGGGGTTGTGCCATTTGTGGGCCATAACAGGCTATAAAGTAGCAGATCCGTGCCATATGGAACTTAGAATTGCATGTTGCATAATCATCGGCCAATTGTTTTGTAGAGTGACCACATTATTAGGATATGTGTAGCACTCTACCTCGTTGGTCTGGCGGTCGCAAGTACTACTGCCGAGCATGACGTCCTAGGTTCGATTCCCAGGCCAAGTGACATTGGGTTTTTCTATATCTGGAATTTCTCAGTAGAAGCACGGAGTCTGGATTAGTACCCGGTTGATGGCAATTGACTCGCCTCCTTTGCATGGGACTTAAATGAACTGGCGAAATGTGTACTAAAGGTACACCTCTGCCTAAACCTTCGGGGAAACAAGGCGTGATGTTATGTAACTCTACTATATCCTTGAAAACACCACCAAAATCATAGTACCAACATTTCCAGGTCTCTAACGCTCGGTTTTTAATAGTCCCACAATAATTGATCCCACTTGGCCCATCATAAATCAATCCTTAATTAGATATACGAAACCTCTTCTGACGTTTAGCCTCTTCATAATGATACCGGTATCTTTGGAGTATCCAATTTGATACACAGTTTTTTCGGCCATTTTATTTGATGTTAATTTTTTGAATGTGGAGTTCATAGATGTGATTAGAGATTTGTGATTCGTTGTGGTTATTAAATGGTTACGAGTATGTGTAAGGGCACTTCCTATATATCTTGGGCAAAGTTTAAAATGAGAGCTGAACGTTATCGTGGATATATTTCCATACATTTTACTTTCCTGTGTTATCGTGATGCCACGACGCGGACGTGGACATTAAGTATTCATTAAGACGCTGACAACAGATAAACCGCAGTCACTGTCGGATTGCATAGAAAAGAAAGAGAAGCGCGATGATATAACGCTTGTAATTTATTGCAAAATGTGAAGTAATTATCGATTTCTTCAATTAATGAGTTGTATAATCGAAAATGAAAAACAACCAAGTTCTGCATTCAATTGGGACGTTCTTGTTATTAATTAAAATACCAACGTACGTTGATATTTAATACAGATAATTTGGATTAGAACTCAAGGTAAAAGGTTAGTTTAAGCTTAATTAGTACCGAGTTCTTTTCTCAAAATGTGTTTTTGTAACTACCAAGATCTCAGAAATATGATAAAGATTAACATTATATTTTTTCTGTTACCACAAACTATATACATTTGGCAATTTTTTCGTTTAAGTCAAGCCTACTTTTACCGTTTGCCTGTTGTCAGCGCCTTATGTAAGTACATTATTATGAGTAAATTATGATTTTTGTGTTTCATGCGATAGGAAATCGGTGTTATCTTTACAGATATTAATCTGTTATGATTAATTAATCTCCAAATTACAACAAGACTGAGAAAAGACTGGAATGGGTGATGATATATTTAGCAAAAATTAAAGAATTAGTAATCATTTAATCGCATGATTTAATTTCTGGCTATCTAGCGTACGGCTTGTTCCCAGTTCGTGATTATATTACCCACGTCACGGCACTGAAACGTGGTCACCCATATCACCATTATCATTCTCCTGTTCCTATCCCAATGCATTTCGGGTGGGCGCTACAAGCGTTTTTCTTCCATGCTTCTCTATTAGTCGTCACCTCGGTAGTCATTCCCTTTCTAGCCATCTTTCACACAGTCCATCCATCGTTTCTTTGGTCACGTGGTCACTCTTATTATTGGAAGATTTTGCAACTAGCCTCATATCTTTGGTTAAATTTTCAATACTCAATACATTTATTGCTTCCACATGTGAACTTAGGTGGTAGGTTTTACAAAGATATGACCATTATGGACCCTGTCGGGCACAGCAAAAGTAGGAGAGAGGAGAGGAAGGGGTCTTTTTTATTTTACAACTAACCTATTATTATTCTATTGATTATAATAAAATAATTCTATAAAACTTATAATTAAATTTAAAATTTATCATTTAAGTATTCATTGATATTATAATAGCATTTAGATAATAGAAATTGTTTTAATTTATTTATGAATGTATTAAATTTTTGTTCTTCTTTAATTATTTCTGGTAATTTATTATAAACTTTAATTGACATGACTAGGGTGCTTGTTGAGTGAATTTTTAGCTTAGAGCTTGGTAGGTTTAATCTATTTTTATGACGTAATGTGTATCTTGACTGTGTATTTTATTTTGAAAACGCATACGAAAGTAGGAGTAGGTAACTTTGTCGACCTATTCAGAAAAATTTCAGAATTAAAAGAACCTAAGCTGCAAGAACGAGTGCAGCGTGCTCGAAAATTTTAGTACCCCACATCGGGTTGGTTCAATTTTCTCTTGACAAGTCATAAAGAAAAAGAAGTTAATTTGTTGATAAGGGTTTTAGAATCAAAAGAACCTAGGCTATAAGAACAAGCAAAGCGAGATTTCATATTCAGTAACAAATCTACACTAATAATATAATATTATAAAGAGGAAAGATTTGTATTTTTGTGTGTATGTTTGTAATGAATAAACTCAAAAACTACTGCGCCGATTTAAAAAATTCTTTCACCATTAGAAAACTACGCTGAGTAACATAGGCTATAATTTATAAAGATTACACGCGGGCGAAACCGCTGGCGGCAGCTAGTCAGACATAAAAATAGTAGACAACTTTAAAATTGCCAAATTGGACTTGCGACATTGACAGATAAAGCAAGGTATAATGTAGTTACGTACAAAACAATTCAGGCAGAACGACGGATTAAGATAACTGTGATTCTAATACTTATTATAATTGATTGAATAAAGACAAAGACTAATTCGAAAGCAACAGACGTGATTTCAGTGACCCAGTGATTGTGTTATTCAGTATCAATTCTTATTACGGACTTATGTACGGTCTAAAAAGCTTGTGACGACAATACATTTGAGAAAAATCCAAATTTCTGTTACCTTTTAAAATAAGCAATATGTGGCATGCCTGAGAGATATTTCGCGACGGCATGTGTAGCCAAGTCAGAGGCCCTTGGGTGGCATAAAACTCTGACACCAGGTTAGGCACTAATCACCCAAAAAAAAGAAAATGTAAATCAAATATGCGAATGGTTTGCTGTACAGCACGTAAGTAATTTCCAATAGTTTCTTGCATCGTGGTTCTTCTCAAATTTTTAAGCGAACTGCAGTAATTCAACTGCTTTGATAATTTCATGCACAATCGCACAACTAGCCAAGCGTAAGAAAATTGACACTCTTGTGGCCTTTATCAGTGCGCCGACATATCGCAGGCCCTTCATTCATATATATAACATTTCGGCCGGCTCGTTTCTCATTAATAACAAATTTGCCACTGTGACAATAACTACAAACATGTTTACATATATAACGGCATTTATAACGTTCGTTTGCTTCCTATTCTATTACTTCACCAGAACATTTAACTATTGGAAAGGAAAAAATGTCAAAGGACCCACCCCTATCCCATTCTTCGGTAACTTCATCGATGTATTCTTCAGAAGAAAGCACGTCGGAGTGCTGTACAATGAACTCTACAAGCAATACCCCGACGAGAAAGTGGTTGGCCTGTACAGAATGATGTCTCCTACTTTGCTGATTCGTGATCTTGATATAGTGAAACAAGTGCTCATTAAGGACTTCGATTCTTTTCCTGACCGTGGACTGTATTACAGCAAGGAACGGCTGGGAGACAATCTATTTCATTCCGATGTTACGGTGATGAAAATTTTAAGGAAACATTTAACAACCGTGTTTACATCTAGCAAGTTCAAGGCGAATTTTCATGTTCTTGCTGATCGAGCAGACAAGTTCATTGACTATATAGAAAATGCCACTATGAAAAAACCGGAAATAAACGTGTTACCAGTTTTTAGAAAATATGGAGTCGACTCAATAATGATGGGCGCATTTGGCATTGACGTGGACCCTTATAATGACGATAATGATCTATGTGATGTGTTGCACGCAGGAATCCAAACACCAAGCTATTTTCTTGAACTGGAGTTACTATTCCCAGGTACTCTGTCGAAGTATAATTTATCAATTTTCCCAGACGATGTGGCTAAATTTTGTAAACAAATTATTCAAGCTGGTGCCAATCTAGAAGTTGTTCCAAAGGCTGATAGAAAAAGAACAATGGATGTCTTGATGGGCTTGAGAGGAGAAGGCAATGTCAGTTCTGGGAAAACTGAAGGTGAAAAAGAACTGTGGATGGAAGTAACGGATGATGTTTTAGCTGGACAAGTGTTTATATTTTATTTCGCTGGTTATGGAAACAATTCGTTATTGGCAACTTATGCACTGTACCACTTGGCTAAGAATCCCGATGTACAAGAAATATTGATACAAGAAATTGACAACGTACTACAAAAACATGATGGTAAATTCTCTTACGAAGCACTAATAGAAATGAAATATCTGCAGATGGTTTTCAATGAGACGCTGCGAATGCATCCTTTAACGAACTCTGTTTCCAGAAATGTTGGTAGGGACATTCAGTTGGATGGTACAGACTTCGTCATTAAAAAAGATACTATAGTAGCAATTTCTCCGTATTCCATTCAGCATGATGAAAAGTATTATCCTAAACCTGAACAGTTCAAACCTGAAAGATTTACACCAGAAAACGTAAGGGAGCGACATCCCTGCGCTATGATGTCGTTTGGACTTGGACCCAGAAGTTGTCTTGGTGAGTACATTAGCATTAATATATTCCTACATACAATACATACATATTCCATATTCATTCCTACATAGCCAATTGTGTCATCACAGTGTCTTGTTTTATTGTTTTTTTTTGTATATTGGCACCTTGTGGCTATCTATTAAAGTAATTAGTTATTATTCGTGCTTTTGTATGTTGTGTTGCGTCTTTTGTGTGCACCAAATAAACGTTTTATATATCTATCTATCTAGATTTTATGCTCATAATTATCGGACGCCCCATATTTTAACATAACATATAATATCACGGCTGTATTCCCCGAAGGGTTGCGTAGACCTATAGTTCACCCACATCTCGCCAGTTATGAAGACTCATGTAACAGGGGACGAGCCTATTTCCATCAATCGGGCAGATAACCAGACTGCGGGCAATAATTGTATAAGAGAGGCCTGATGTTCAGGAGTGGACAGTTTAGGCTGATGATGTTTATGAATGAACTAAGGAGTATTCATTATTGTTAATATTCAGCTTTTTGGTTTTACCAAGTTTAGTCTCATCCTCATGGAACTACTCAATGAGGATGACGTTTTCTGACATGACTTTCAATAGGCACTTGTAAAAAGTGTGAAAGCGCCTATATTTTCTTAAGTCGTGACTGTCATCAATATTTTATATTAATTGTTGAAAAGGACCTCTGTAGTGTGAATTTTGATGATATCATTAACTTAGTTAAGAGAGGCCTGATGTTCAGGAGTGGACAGTTTAGGCTGATGATGTTTATGTATGAACTAAGGAGTATTAATTATTGTTAATATTCAGCTTTTTGGTTTTACAAAGTTTAATCTCATCCTCATGGAACTACTCAATGAGGATGACGTTTTCTGACATGACGTTCACTAGGCACTTGTAAAAAGTGTGAAAGCGCCTATATTTTCTTAAGTCGTGACTGTCATCAATATATTATATTCATTGTTGAAAAGGACCTCTTGTAAACTGGTAGTGTGAATTTTGATGATATCATTAACTTAGTTACTTGATAAAAGTCGTTTCTCGTATAATATTTTTCATGAAAGATTTCTTTTACAGGTTCGAGGTTTGCACATCTTCAGTTTGGAATCTGTATGGTGAAGGTATTTTCCAAGTACCGAGTTGAGTGCACGGAGAATACGGTTGACAAAATTACTTATACACCCATGCGACTACTGCTTACTCCAAATGAAAGGATATATTTGAGATTAGTACAGAGAGATAAGTAGTGTAGTATTTAGGTTAGTGATATTTAATCCTGTAAATATAGTTAAAACTAATAAATTACTATCGTTTAAATAGTCATTGCTGTTTATTTATTATGAGGTCCATACAGAACGAAAATATCAATCATGATAAAAACAAAATGTAAGTTTTCGTCTGGTTCTCAGTTACAAGTGGCTATAGAATTTTTCAAATTTTTAACTCTATATTAGATATATCCTAAAAGATTTGACACAAAATCCCGAGAAGGTTTATTCTAAAACTAAAGCCATTTATTTTCCCCATAACGCACGCAAAGCTCGCTATGTTACAAAACAGTCGCTTTATCAGCGCAAACGCATCAACACGTACTCGGCTATCGGCCAATCGTGTTCGAGGGCGGGAACGGCGAACGTTGCCTTTCGAAAAAAGAACGCCGCGTTCCATTTGTACGATGTATCTTTAGTTTTTAATGAGTACTTGACAACCTTTATGGGGAAAGGCTGGATTTAAAAAGGTTCATGTTACGGTATAACAGGATTTATTTATTTTCGATGTATTTCTGCTTGAGACTGACACTGCCTTGAGGCACTAGCTACTTCAAGCTTTGCGTATTGTATTAATTAAAGTTTTTGAACATCAAAAATCATCAGCTCTATGATTTTGATTTTTCATTGATTCATCATCAGCCTTTTTAAAATATTGAATCATTAGCCATGTTGACATTTTTAAGAGAGCCTTTATTCTTCTTACTATCCGTTTTTTACCTAAAATTGCAATAGTAAGTCCTGGTAATCGTTCATCTGAAAATAAACCGATTGTTCCAGAAGATAAGATAATTACGTCATAAACAAAAATTTAAGTCATTAGAGACAGTTCAAAGTTTAGTATAATAAAATTACACCTTTCAATACAAATAATTGAATATCTATTGATATGTATCTTAAAATTATCACTGCCCTTGACATTTCGCCTCCAATACTTCCTAGAATCAGAGACGTTATGACAAATGTATAAAAACTATTATTTAACTATAGTCGGCATCAATCACTGTCAACAGTTATAATAACATAGTCACACACTGATATGTTTAAGGATATTGAACATACCTATGCCAAAATGTATAATAATAATAGTACCAGTTTCTTACTGCAGGGCAGAGGCCTCGTCTCATAGTAGGGATGCAAGAAGTGTCAAAAAGTAGGTATCTATATCGTAACGATATTTAAAAAAAATATCTCCTAAAAATATCGATATATCGAACAAAAAATATCGATAATTCTCATACAGAGGTGGCACCACTAGCATTGATCACCACGCTTCTCAAGGCGGATTGACAATTTCAGACTTATTTTAATCAGGTTTCCGAACGTTGTTTTACTTCACCGATGTTAGATGTCTAAGGGCGAATTTCACCAAACTTTTATACCGATTATAAGTCTTATTCTGCGAATAAATTTTGAATTTTTGACAGTTTTTCCACACAAAAACTGTCAGACGACAATTTTATTCCCAGGATAAAAGTTAACTGACTTTGATAAAATCAGCCCTTAGAAACCTTAACTTAGAAAGTATACCTACTTCAAAAGTAAGAAGGAACCGAATAAGCCAAGAAACAAAATATCCTTATAACCTTACTAATAAAAATAATGCGAAAGTAACTCTGTCTGTCTGTCTGTCGCGCTTTCACGCCAAAACTACTGAACCGATTTAAATGAAATTTGGTACACAGATAGTCTAGAGCCTGAGAAAGGACATAGGCTACTTTTTATCGACGTACCACGCGGGGGAAACCGAGGGCGGAAGCTAGTACTTAATATATGGTTCTGCAGATCAGACATAGTCAGAAGTGGTGGAGGACCGTTTTTATTAGTCTTTCTTTTCTTTTTCGTGTGTTTAGTGACTAACCTGGTGTCAGAGTGCTGTCGAGAAATATCTCTCAGGCATGCCGGTTTGGCCTGCCAGGGTTGCGGGTTAGTCCGAAAGGGATACCGGGACCTTGGCAACAGGCAACTGAAGGTACACGGGTGGGTTTTAGTCAGTAAAAGTCTGACACGCCCTTCCGCTCCGCCCAGAGCGGGAGAAGTCATTGGATGATTTCCCACCCTAAAAAAAAAAAAAAGGCATGCCTCGTCTCATAGTAGGGATGCAAGAAGTGTCAAAAAGTAGGTATCTATATCGTAACGATATTTAAAAAAAATATCTCCTAAAAATATCGATATATCGAACAAAAAATATCGATACTTCTCATACAGAGGAGGGACTAGCATTGATCACCACGCTTCTCAAGGCGGATTGACAATTTCAGACTTATTTTAATCAGGTTTCCGAACGATGTTTTGCTTCACCGATGTTAGATGTCTAAGGGCGAATTTCACCAAACTTTTATACCGATTATAAGTCTTATTCTGCGAATAAATTTTGAATTTTTGACAGTTTTTCCATACAAAAACTCTCAGACGACAATTTTATTCCCAGGATAAAAGTTAACTGACTTTGATAAAATCAGCCCTTAGAAACCTTAACTTAGAAAGTATACCAACCTTAACTTAGAAAGTATAGTTAGTAGTGTAATTATGTCCCAGTCCAAACTTCAAAGCATTTATTTAAAATAAACCAATTAAAGGCACTTATGAATTGACAAGGGGTCGGTCAGTCAGAAAGATGAAGCTAGTTGTCCCTCTCATAGAGAGGAGACCTGTGTCCCAGCAGTGATGGGAACGTTATAGGCTGGTTGTGCTAAGTGCGTGTGTACTCAAGGCGACATCACTATCATGTGCATGTGCATGTTTTCGGGTGACCACTGAAAATCAGCGCTGTGCTGTGGGTCCCCATAGCGCAGCATCATGCTGAGTGGAAGCCTTCTTGTCACAGTCATGACGTGCAGCTGCCGATTATTTAACTGTATACTCCTGATCTCATATGTTTTTTTTTATTTTTATTTTTTTAAATTGTATTTAGATCTATTTTGGTTTAAAATTGCTGATCTTTTAGTATGCACGTGTTTCTGTGACAAATAAACCTATTTTTCTTTCTTTTCTTTCTTTCTTTCTATAGATTTTTGAATCAATGGAATACTTTCTAGGCTAAAAACAATCTGCACCAAATAAACGTTTTATCTATCTATCTATATGATTTTTTCCGCAATTTCAGGGTTGGTCCCGTACTGAAAGTTGTTCATAATGATGAGACGTAACGATGTACTCCTCATATCATATTTCTATGATTTATGATTATGATTAAGTTACTGTTATCTTTTAATAAGCACGTGTTTCTGTGACAAATAAACCTATTTTTCTTTCTTTTCTTTCTTTCTATGTCGCCTTTTGATGTCATAGGCAATCAATAATAGAATGTTTACTCTTATAGATAAATGATCAGATATATAGATCTAAGATAGAAGTTTTAAGTTCCGCGAATTAAAAGATTAAATAGCGTTTTTGCAGACAATCTGATATAATCATCGAGATATAGGTTCATTGAAGATTGATCGTTGAGTTTCCTGGTATATTATTAGTACAGGTGTTCTGTAGTTCATTGCGATTCGACTATCTCCAAGTCCAACTCAAACTCAACGTATAATTATGTCAATTGAATAATTACCTGGCACTTTTTAATTATCAAGGAAACACAGTCAAAGAGATGAGTAGAAGAATATTTCAGTTTCTATAGAGAAAAATGGGCAAGAACGTCATGGACATTTAGCGGTCATGAACATGATGGTAAACAAGGGATTGTGTTAAGCATAGGTCAATTTCTTGGTACGCCTATAAAGTTTGAAATCCCAATTAAGAATGAAGCCAAGAGTGTGGACACCAGTTTCATTATTAAATTTATTTATTTATAAAGAGTTTACAAAGAACAACAATGGCACTGTAACTACTGTAATCCTTAAACAGCTACTTCATGATCATATTCTAGCAGTACACTGCTGGATGTTAGGCCTGTCCAATCGCATGCTATTGAATTATTTATTCCAGAATCAAATCGGCCATCGCTGCTATATCGCTGGTATTCGCGTAGCTGAGTTTTGGGCCAAACTTTCCGTCTTATGCCATCGACAAGCAAAGAAGAGAATCGCTGCTATACGAGTCTATAGGGGTATGAGGAACAGGGTGTAAAGTTCACTCATCCACCATAGAAAAGGGAGGATCCTCCGACCAGACGGGTGTTGTGTCTGGCGGGCAACTGCCCAACGATTGATGTTGGGTTCTTGTATATATGTTCATTGCACGATTAAACTTTCGTCACAACATCGCGCAATTAAACTTTAATTGCGCGATGCAGGATTTATGTGACGTCAGGATTTTTGTGTGGCATCAGGCCTTTGATGCGTAGTTCGCATGTGGCGATGTAGATACCGCCACAAGTCAATCTGCGAAGATCGTCACTCCAATTAAATTAAATCTGCTACTCCCATCATCTTTTCATATAAAAATAATGGTGTTAATCGTAATCACCAAGATACAAGTTCGAGAGTCAATCTTAATAAAATTAACCATGACTCATAATAATTTAACTGGAATATAATTTGAGATGTATCTGCTGTCAATGGCGATGATTTCGCGGCACCCGCCAATCATAAAACAATTATAGTACTATGTTATTGAAAATATGACGGACCTCACAATACGGAAAAACATTAGAAGAAAGAGAACCAAGTACTGTAAGCTAAGCTTAGCGAGGCTTTAAATTGGATGAGTTTGTTGCTAATGATTGTAGCTCTTATGTATGGAAAATTCATACAAATAAAAATAAAACTACTGCTGCGGCTGGTACTTAGATAGTATCAATACGGTATAGGACGATGGGCATTAATGTCAAATTAATCTATAGATAGAAAAAGTTATTAACAGTAGTGATATTAGAATATGGGTGTGACCAGAAGGTGGTAATTTATGTCTCGTGGAATTCTCTTCCAGATTTTGATAGTTTGTTAGTTCTAGTCGCTGAAATAAAAACATTATTAAGGAAAATCAACATGAATGCCCCACTTCGATATTTCCTTTTATTATCATTCAAAAATCAATTCACGATCATGTAAATCAAATAGTGCCTTGTATAGATGAGTCGTATAATTCCAATATACGCTAACTCCACACGCAATATATTTTTCATATTATCATCACGTAGATACTGGGGGCTTAAACAGTCACTTTGGCAGAATCATAATAGGAAAATATTATAAATCATCGTAAAATATCACAATCTGAAAATTCATAATATGATCTGCGTGCGATTCATCGAAATAATTCATCTGTTTGACAGTTTTCTATGGGGATTCGTAAAATAGTCCACACATACAGCTACAAATTCAGGAAATGATTTGCTTTTAGAGGAATTGCTAATATGGCTGTTTTAGGCCCCCTGGTGTATATGAGAATGAGCCCGCAATTACTAAAGTCATTGACTTTAACTAACGAGTTTACTTTATCTTCTAATACTGCGACACTTTATTGTATTATATCGGCATTCTTATGATAGTAATCGTGACAGATGTTTCGCAGACACCTAATCGCTCTAATTAGATTTGATAGATTGATTAGTTGGCTAATAACCTCTTGATGCTTCATTAGAACTACATCTGGTAAGGCAAGCCACGTCCAAGCTGACCGAAAGATGCTAGAATTAGTGTAACGAGCACATGGTTTCACACATATTCACAATAACCATAGAAATGTGCTAATAATCAGAAATATGCACGTCATATATATAGGATAGACTCGAGGATCAGCGCAACCTGGACAGTCACCAAATCCCATAGTGCTGCGTTTAATCTTTTCAGTAAGGCATGAATTCTCCGGGAGAATCTTATTTCCTCAACTCCAATCGAGATAAAAATAATGATTGCCAGTTAATCGAATAAAATCGATTTTTCTTTGATCTATCTCCTTTTGGGAAACCTGGAACTACTGTCAGCAAAGCTATATCCACCAATAGTTCATCTATCAATACAGTGTCAGCTTAACACTGACACGATAATGATAGAGCTCGTGACACACTCATTACTGACACCTTATAGTCTGATCATTTCCCTGTTCAGTGCACGCATAAACATCATTATTTATTGAATATTCCGGCACTTTGTGAAGCTATAGGAAGAAGTTACATGAAGTAGACAGTGACAATAGCAGAAAAAAACTCTAGTGACAAAATCCAAAAAATCATGACAAATTATGATATTAGTATTATTTTGTTAATTACAGCGTTAGTCATCGCAGTGATGGTTTTCATGTGAATTAACGCCAGCGGTTGGCGCCACTTTGACAAAAGGTCTTCCATTTCGACAATGAATATAAAATATAATGATGACGTTCATCATTCGTTTCATTCATTCGTTCGTCATTCAGTCACGACTAAATAAATTAAAGGCGCTTTGACACTTTTGACAGGTGCTCGGACCTGACGTCTCAGTGCTGCGGGCTGCCTCCTAGTGAATGTCATTTCAGAAAACCCTCATTATCGAATAGCTGATAAGATCTAGACTTATGTCGTTCGGGTTTTCACCCATGATTTATTAGCGTGAGGCGTATTTAATTTATCACTTATCAGAATTGCCAAAGATTGTGTCCTCAGTGGTTGATAATTATATTTACATACTACATTCTACTGGCTTATTATTTTCTTCAAAGCAGGGACAAAAGTATAATGAAAAATAAAAGATTAGTAATGCTACATACTAACTGTAGCCAACTGCATCTTTATAACTTAGGGTTGGAGTATATATAATACAGGGTGTTAGGGTGAACACCGTTATCCTTGCAACCAGTGGTTTGGTTTCATTTATGGAACGTAAAATCAATGGAAAATTCAACTTTTTTTTAAAATCTACATTTCGTTGCCCTATGCGCTAGGGCAACGAACTTGCGTCTCAACACGGGTGGGGGGTACGGGATGTGATCTGACCGGCCGCGAGCGCGGCTTCTCCCTCAGTTAGTCAGCTGTTTCTCTAGAGAGCACGGTGTCGGATAGATTTTTTTAAAATCTTTTAATGAAAATAACGTTTTTTTTTGTTGTGTTCGGTCATTTATTTTTATATTTAAGTCAACTACCCATGGTTTGAATGACAAGAGTGTTTACCCTTACAGTCTGTATAAACTCCTGCAGATAAAAACCGTAGGACAGCCACCCTGAGGACCAAACCATGTGGGACAGCTGTTTTTATTTTTCATGTATCTTCTTGAATGTTACTCTGAAACAGAAAATAAGACACAGAGGCTGTAATATAACTTTATTAACTTATTATATTCAAAATTGTGACACAAAATTGACAAATATGTGTATTGTTTTTGTATTTAATATGGGTCAAGGATCTGAAATAAAGGAATTTTATTTTATTTATTATTTATTTCATCATCTGCCTAGCCTTTTCCCAACTATGTTGGGGTCGGCTTCCAGTCTAACAGGATGCAGCTGAATACCAGTATTTTACATGGAGCGACTGCCTATCTGACCTCCACAACCCAGTAACTGGGTAATACGATACCCCTTGGTTAGACTAGTTGTCAGACTTTCGTGCTTCTGACGACTCGTAACGACTGTCAAAGATCCACAAATGACAGCCAGGACCAACGGCTCAACGTGCTTTCCGAGGCACGGAGGAGTCTCGATATATGAAAAAAATTTATTATTTATTTAATAGTGATAATTATCCAAATGAGGATCAAATGTTAGGTTCCCAAAATTGATCCTCAGTACCAATGAGGCGTAAAATCCGATCACTTCCTCGTCTGAGAGTAGCACGCACAAACATCATTATTCATCATGATTCCGGCACTCAAGCGACAGTTAAAAATTAAATTGTAGTTTTTGTTTCTTAGAGCCTTTGGACTTTTTGATAATGGCTTTAGAATAGGCGTTTAGTTCCTGAGAGGCCAGTGTTTGAAAGTCAACAGTTTTGCACGTCTTGTCTGGGGAAAGGTTTACGTGTTACCTGCGTTTCTGAAGAAAATTATATACGAAATCTTGATCCTAAATGTTGACAAAAAAGAAACATTATTATTAACATTAAACAATTAACAATCTATATAATAATATAGATAAATAATAAATAACAATCACATCATGTACCTACCTACAGAATGTTTGTAATAGTTTCTTATGTGGTTGGCTGTTCGTTAAAAGTAGGTAGGTATGTAAAAGAATTCAACTTACTAGCATAAAAGTTTTCAGTTCTATGACATGAACCTAATTCTGGAAACAGTTACATACATATTCATTAGAAAAGCGTTTCATATATTTATCTTCCTTTGATTCACGTGTTGTAACTTCTTTATTATGTCAAACATGTTATGCAGAATTCCATAATGTTATCTATTTTCAGATATTAAATTATTTAGGTCGATCTGTATCTCATTTTTGTTGTTATGTATCTTAATTTAAGATTATTTTTAATCAATTATCATTAATTCTTATAACTCATAATCACTTCGCCAACTATGTATCTATTCTATTATCCTGTTTACGTATTGTCTTAATTGATTAGTTATCTTTATTAATAATGTGTTTTCTTCAGTCCTCAATAATTAAATAAGGAATTTCCCGAAGTGACTACTGCGTAGTTTGAAACCCCGAGTTGTGGAAAACAAATTTGGTTATCCAGAGGGCCTAGACAATTGACAATCGCTTCGAAAGCGTTTCGTATTTCTACAACGACTTTCAATAGGATTGACATAAGCTTTTCGATAGCTTATGTCAGTCCTATACATTTTTGCCTATTCCGTTATCGTGATCGCTGATAGAAAGTCACTTAGTCTAGGGCCTCAGGTAATGTGATCAATATTAGTTCAACGTTTTAAGGCTCACGTTCATGATTGTAATTGTAACGGCCATCAAGTCCCACAAATAAGTCAACGATTAATTCAAATATCATATCTAACATACTGCGCAGAACATCAAGTTTTTCATACGTACGTGGAAATAACAAGGACTGATGAGACTGAAGTCACAAGTTCAACCTCAAAATATTGCGCTTTATTAGGTTATTCATAATAATTATTACAACATTGGAAGGGGTTTCGAGGATTTAAACTTACGCCATGCAATAAATGTTGCAGGTAAGTAAGTAATAAAAGCCAGTAACAAATTAAGAAAGACATTTCCCAGTGTCGTAACTGAATGATGAACGAATGACTGAAACGAATGATGATCGTCATCATTTATCATTTATATTTTATATTAATTGTTGAAATGGTCCTCTGTCAAAGTGGCGCCAAGTGATGGCGTGAATTTTCATGTAGACCATAATTCTATCACGTTCGTTAGCTTGCGAAATCAAGCACCTTTTCTTGAATACTCAATGCATAAAGCTCAGTTGAGCTGCCATAGGACACAGCTATAGGTATTATATCTAATCGAACGTTAGTGGTTTGTATATACATGCCCTTATACACGTGCCAAGATGGCGGCTGTTTAGCACGACACATCGCATAATGTGAACAGCAAATGCCAGACGCTAAACTGATTGGCGGGCAATGAGTGTCATTAACATGCCAATGTAAGATTTGGGTCGTAAAACAGAATTGGTAACTGCAGAAGGCTTACTTCGAACAATCTGTATCTACAATGGGTGTAGTGGTCTATTAAAGTTGGTAAATCCATGATAATATTCAAGATTATGTATCTCTCAGTTTAGTAGTTTACAAGGTTGGATATCGTAAAGGAGATATAGTTTCCTCAATTTCACCTTAATTGTTTATAATTTCCATTTTTTAACATTGTTCAACTACTTAATATATTTTTATAGTATTGTTTTTCCTTGGACTATTATCTCCGATGTTGTCTTGTGATAATCCAGAAGGGTTGTATTGTAGGATTTTTCCAAGTTTTTCGTCATCTCCTTTCAGTACCTATGTATAGATTTCTTATGTCTTAATGGAGCTTCTGCATTTCTTCATTTATGGCCATGCTGAGTCAATGCGTGACACGAGACTAACCACCATTCAAGACCCTTGTCATCTATTATCGTCTTTCAAAATATTAGAACATGTAGAGGTCATCATAATCTGGACACAAAACGCAATTAAGATTAATTAGAGTATAGCGTCTTTGAATAGCAATAGCGTATCAACAAAATGGCTGAATGGAATTCTTTTGTTTTTTTTCCTTCTTATTTTTGTTAAATATTCTGAACTGAATCGCACTTCGTATGGTCATCGAATGATTATTAAGTTAACCCAGTTTTTATTGAGCACCTAGTCATAATCCGTGTTGATGAGAGATATTAAATTCAGTAATTATCACTGAATGGTCACGGCTTGTATTGCAAGCCGCTCCATGTATAATACTGGTATCCAGCTGCATCCAGTTAGACTGGAAGCCGATCCCAACATAGTTGGGAAAAGGCTAGGCAGATTGATTGGTCACGGCTTGTATTGGCAGTTGGGGGAAACTAAGTTGGGAAACCAACCCATCACAGAGTCCTGCAGAAAATGTTCTGATGATAGCTATCTTCAGGACATATTTTGCGGAACTCCACATAGTTTTGGTGCGTCAGAATTTCCCTTAAAAAGGCATCATTATAGATAAGGCCTGTATCAGGTCCATGATTGGGCTCGATTATAATTTATCGTTAAACGTTTCCAGGGACATCCCTTTTAATGTTGTTTTTGTTTTTTATTATGTAGGCAAATGAGGCCCCCTAAACTCTTTCAGGGATCCGTTTCCAGAGCCACCTTAGTCCAACCTATGCAGCAGGCGTCTAGGTCGTCTCGCCATCTCTTCCTTTCTTCGGCATGTTGTCTTTAGAAAGCTTAAATATAATCTATAGTCTCCATTCTTAAGTACACACGGTTACACATCAAGCTATACATTTCCAGTATAAGCTTACCTCGCATTGTACGGAAATCCTATACAATGCGAGATCAGCATAATTGGAAATGTATAGCTTGATGTGTAGCCGTGTGTACCTAATTATTGCCTGGGGTCTAGATTTCTGCCCGGTTACTGGCAATAGGCTCGCTTATTACATGGAACTTCATAACTGACGAAATGTGGGTGTAGGTACTATTGTATGTACAGTCACGGACTTTAATTGATGAGCCACCTTCAAACTTTTCAATTTTGCAGTTTCATACATTCACGAGATTACACGATTAAACACGAACTCAAATCGCAAGCTCGTAAACAAGATGACAAATAAATTACTTTTAATCGGAAATATCCATAGAGGTTGACTAATAAAGTCAACCTCTATGGGTATTTCCGATTAAAAGTCTTTTCTCTTTCTTCTAATACGAAGACATATGACTTTGCGTGTCGGGAACCGAATAAACACGATTTGCATTACACGGCTAAAATACGAACAGTGCCAGGTGGCTCATCAATTAAAGTCCGTGACTGTACACCTCTGCTCTAGCTTCCGCCCGCAGCTTTGTCCGCGTCGTTTGTCGATAAAAAGTAGCCTATGTCCTTCCCCAGGCTGCCATCTATCTCCTTGCCAAATGTCGAAATCCGTCCAGTGGTTTAGGCGTGAAAAGGTAACATACAGACAGACAGAGTTACTTTTGAATTTATAATATTAGTATGGATGTGGGTGGATCTTACTATTTCGTGAACCATCATGTTATCTACTATAAACTATACCACATATATTATAATACTACGACTATACTAAGATTGCAACAAAGTACGGTTACGAATCTTAAGATTTCCAGGAAAACAATAATTGATTGGCCTTTTCGGTTAATTAATCTAATTCAGTTATCTATGAACTTTGACGTCTTTCCAGTAAATAGAGATAGGCTCGCCTCCCACATAAGAGGACCTTGTGCCGATATCTTACTTATTGTAAAAGGTTACATTTGAAAAAATCTGGTCCTATCAGCAAGTAAAAGTAGTGCCAATGCGACTTTGGCGACAATACGGTACCTATGTCATCTAGTGCGGTTTTCAACGCTCTTGTACATACGGCTATAACAAGCTATACATTTCCAGTATAAGCTGACCTCTCATTGAATGGAAATCCTATAAAATTCGAGATAAGCTTATACTGGAAATGTATAGCATGAAGCTATATCACGCTTAGTCACTGCATCGTCTTTTTCTGCATTTCTGTGCTTGATTTCCTTTCGGTGTAGCTTGGCTCTACGCTACAGCCTACAAGGCAATCAGCCTTGTAGAGCCTTGTAGCGTAGAGCCAGTTACATGTTTGAATCAGAATAAAGAACTATTTAATTTTCTTTTCTTCCCATGGCTATTACCAACATAAATGACGGACGAAAAATTTAATTTGAAAATCAAAGCTCAACCACAAACAACGCGACAGAGTCAGCTAACATCATTGTATACACTAAAACTTCCTGGCTTTATAGTGTTAATAGACAATAATTGATCTTTCTGACGGCCACCCGCGTCGCCACTGTCCGTGTATTTTTAACTGCGAACGCATCCGACCGCGATGGCGTCTGTTTTCGAAGATGGCCGCTAAGTTGGCGGGAAATGTGCGGTGGACTTGCTTGTTAGTTTATTTTGATTTGATTGGTGCGTAATTTAGGATGCAGTATTTATATCTATAGTAATTAGTGTCTGTTGGACATAAAACAGTTATACGTAAAGAGAGGAGGCCGATTCGCACAGGTTTCGTAAAAATGTTTCTTTGCATCAACAATAGGTAAATAAATGAACTACATGACAGAACATGAATAATCGATATTATTTGATCTGAATGGTGAGAAATGTATGTAGATAACCATTTTATAAACAGCAAAAGGACTATTTTATCGAAAAAAAAATTGATTAAAATTAGGAAAATCCATCAAAACTTAAATAATATTGAAATAAGATTAGATGGAAATATTCGATGACTAATTACGATAAGCCTTGCAAATGCAGAACCGGACGTGATAAATAAAATAAGACACTAGATACTGATGCCACAATAATTATTCTTCAATTACAATATTCTACAATTTATAAAAATTGTAATAAATAAAACAAAGTAGTACTTAAAACAACAACATAATGTTTTCATAAGCAATTATTGTCGTTTCACGTTGTTTGTTCCAGGCGACAAGGCGACAATAACTCACAAATCCGCAACAAGCCGCCTCCCTCGTTAGTAAAGTTCCAATTTTAAATTCATCGCGAGTCATTTGCGCTTGCGATCGCTGTGCGGGACACATGACGTCATTAGTCACAAGGAGTGTTCTGTGACTCTTGTGTTTTGATACTTGCTTATTTTTTTTAGGATCGTTAAAATGATAAATACCAGGATATGTCATTGGATTTATATTGACTTCATGTAGGTACCCAGTTAAATTAATTAGGTTCATAATAGATTTAATTTCTTAATTTGTTTTAATATTTTCTTCTTTTGTACGAAAATCGCTACTGAAATTATTTCTATTAGAAAACATGTCATGTGATAAAATCAGGACCACCAGATTGGATTTAAGAAAACCAAAACAACTACGCAGCTTTAACAATAACTTGCTTTGTAATGATGACAATTAATCTGTCAAATCCAATCTGGTGGTCCTGATTTTATCATTCTTGATTTCATAATTCAATTCAATAAATATGTGCGACGATTCGGTTTTGTAATCTGGAAGCTAATGAAGTCTTTCAATCAAAATTATACTAATTAGTTGGGGATTAAATAGTTAAATTCGAGGAAATGTAACATTTTGCGTTGATAACATTTGGAAGACCTATTTATTAGGTATTTCTGTTTGGGGAAAACCAATTTCGCAACGTTTCATGTGTGAGTTTTTATCGTATACGGAAAAGACGGATGTTTTGGCACATTTATTTTATCAATCACGTTTTTATTTAGGTAACTATCATATTTTGTAAAAAAAAAACGGCATGTCATACTCGTACCATGGTCGAAAGAAGAAACGAAGGTAAGTAATTAGGTATTTTAGTGTATTATCAGTTTCATACTACATTTATTACAACCTACTAGGTACTGCTCTTGCTACACAATTCTCAAGTCTTTTTTGTGTACCCTAATGTATATAGTTGGTATGGAAGTAATTATATTAGTCACAATTCTGTCGGGCACAGCATTGATCAAGTTGGAGAGAGGAGGAACAATGACTATTGTTACAGTTTATAGCAGTTCTTTCACGAATGTTTCTTAATAAAAATATGATTTGCGAAAGCATCAAGATCGTTCAGTCCTGCTACAACTGAAGTCGGCGGCGCGGCGTGTCGCTGGCGCGGCGGCGACATGACGAATGGCGGCGCGCGTTCCAAATTTAAAATCCGCCGCGTAACGCCCGCGCTAATGGCATTGTTTATGGAAGCGTTCTGACTTACGAACTGATCAGTGTTGCACTACTTTCTTTGAATTTTGGGGAACAAGGAAGTAAACAAAAAATCTTTTCATCTCCGTCGATTGCTTTAGAAAAAATAATCCATTGGGTACCTAATTAATATTGTACTCATATTTTAATTATGTCGTATCTTTTTGTATTTTACTGTGTGTACATAAATAATAAAATAAATAAATAAATAAATATTATGTATAAGAGAGAATTGATGCACGGTTAGGTCAAAAACCAGAAAAATATGACAGAGCTGGCTGTCGTGAAGCTGTCACCGATCATCTGCTTATGGAGTCCAAATTGGCAAGTTGAATCGTTTTTCTTCCACCTGCAAATAGATACTCAGTTAAGTCATGGTTCTGCGTTCGTTGTGATACTGAATATTTTTCATTTTTAGTAATGGGTATTTATACCAACTCAAAACTGGCAACACCAAACGCAAGCGGTGGCGGTCTTTTTAGCCCAGCATTAGTTTAAATGACGCTTGAAATTATTTTAAGTTCAGTGTACACTGTAGGGCTTACTCTGAGCTCATTTGGAGTGTGATTTACTAGTTTCGGTACCGGGTGGCCCTTGTACCTACACCAGGATATGGCAAGACATCGTCACTGCAGTGTGGTCCTTGGATGAGAATAGGACTACTCTTCGTGTGGGAATTGTAAGGAAAACTGGAAGATTCTGCCACGTTAAACTTTTTAGAAGAGGGAATTTTGCATGAAGCTGTTGTCACAGGCTCTCGAAAATATATCAGGTCCACGTAAGAATGAACCTGACCGTGGACCTGATATATTTTCAGGTACATACTACATACAGGTACAGGTACATACATTAACCAATACCTATCTATATGAAACTTATCAATCTCTCAATTCTTCTCTTATCAATCAATCTGATAAGAGAAGTTCTTCCCGTCATAGTTCTTTTTTTTTAGGAGAGGTCCTTACTTGCTGCTTCATCGAACAACAATATAGCCTCTGTGAGTTAGCAGCTCAAAAGAAGAAAGAATGGATGAAGAAGAATAATCCCTCAAGATTGAAGAAAGATCCCTGAAGAATGGTCCCTCATCCAAGTCTTCACGCTTTTTAAGTAACCATCACGGTATAGCCACCCAAAGTCAAATTACCCACTTTATTTTATTATTTATGTACGCACAGTAAAATACATAAAGATAGGTACGACATAATTATAATATGAGTACAAAGGTACTGCTTATTTCTTAAGAAATTTCTTCCAGCAGACCTGCGAAAGGAGAAATTAGAAAGAAATGTAGACATTAGTGTGTGAGAACAAGAAGAGAAAAACATTATTATACGAAGTCTTAACTAAAATATTAAATATCCACTCCACTTTTTTCGGATCTGAAACACTGAAAAGATTGTAAAGTCTCAAAAAATATACTACTGACTAATTAGGTTATGGATGCCAGATGGCAGTCGATCCAATTAAATCATTCAGGCAGATCATAAAAGACTAGAAGCTCAAAGTTGACCCCAACATACTTCGGAAAAGGCAAAGCTGATTGGATTATCTCAAGTTATTCCAATTACAGAACACATGATAATAATGGAGCGTCAAAATAGTTACTATATTGTATCGCAATTAGACGTTACTCCAGAATAAATTAAACTGTCTTAAGAAGGTAGTTGCATTATCGTATGTACTTGTTAACCGCTTTGACCTCTAGCGAGTCTTTTTGCATTAAAGGCAGAGTTACACTTGCACGGTTGAAATAAACGCAGAGCCTTTGGATTTTTACACAACAAGTCAATTTTATGAGGCTGTAAGGAAAATGCAAATATTTTCGTAAGTATTGATCGTTTTTTTCAGTTTCTTCTAAAAGTAAAAATAAGACAAGGCAATACTAATTTTCATTTTGTTATCATCATTCCTTTTCGATTGTCTCGTAAGGGCACTACTATTGTCGCAAGGGTACTGCTATTTTCACTTTCATTTATTTATGAGAAAACACAAAACCTTTACAGAAATGCCAGCACTTGTAACCTACATAATGACCTATAGAAACTGATAGGTGAATTCTGCAAAAATACCTTTTTTTTTTTCATGTAAGTTTTTCGTCATAATTCGAAACGTCAAGTCAAGGACACTCACTTGACTCTCCTATTGCTGCCCTTTTACCTAATAAAAACCTCAATTTTCCGATATCCTGGTAAAGAAATAAAGTCTCCAATTTGCACAGTCTTTACCGACCAAATCTAGCTCATCCTTAACTACCACAGTGAATTTCTCTAGCGCAGCGGGATACAGATGTGTTGTATTAGCAAGCAGTAGGTGAGGCGTACAGACAGACGTACGTATTAAGAGCTAACGTTTGTGGATTCACGTTGATTGCCAAGGGAAGAGCTTGAATGTTATGTGGCTTTATTGCGAAGTATTTTAAACTGAGAATGTACATCGAAGCGTTTAGCAAATCAAATGGTTTAATTTAATTCAAGAGAATAATGGTTTGTGATTTGTTGCCGGAATGTATTTTTTCATTAGCCTATTTGGTGATAGTTTTGATATTGAAGTCCCGTTTTTCTTCACAAACATCATTATCTCTACTTTGAGTGGTTTCTGAAAACGATCAAGATTGTGACATCCGCCTACACCATCTTCGAGTCAAACTGTCAAAGTGGTCAATCCTTACATAATTATGTTTAATAAAACAAAGTATATAAAAAATAGTATCAAACTACCCAGCTGGTTTCACTCCTCTCTCTACACTCCCTACCTACCTATCTATCCGTTAACGGCCTGCGCAGCCTACCTGCAAAGCCCTAGCCGTTACACGCCACGTCGGACTGTCGTCCTGTTCGCGATAAACTCAAAAACTAATGCACCGATTTTCAGGAGGAATGTTCTCGAGGAAGATTTTTGTAAGTATATAATAATTAATAACCGATATCCACGCGGGCGAAGCCGCGGGCATCAGCTAGTTGTCAATAATTTATGAATCAATATTTTTATTATCAATATATTTATTTTGTACTGCAAAGCAAGATGGTCAGACGCGATCAAAAAGGTTGCTGGAGGCAGCATCTATCAAGCGGTCCATACTGCAGAAGACCGCATAGCTTGAAGACGCATATGTGGTCGCGATCCTCAGCATTGAGGGGTAGATTGAGGGAACGACGAAGAAGAGAATTTTGTACTGCCTCGTTGCTCTAGTGGTCTCAAGCGCTACTGCTGAGTATGTGGTCCTGGATTTCATTCCTAGGTCGGGCAAACTGTTATTGTGTTTTTCCATCGGGAATTTCCCAGTAGCTCTCCGGGAGTCTGGATTTTTGCCCGGTTGATGGCAATAGGCCTGTATTACAAGGGACTTAAATATAACAACGAACTGACGAAATGGGTTGAGTATAGGATTGCCTAACGCTTCGGAGATTATATATATTTTAGTATCAAAATAAATATTATATTTGCGTAGCTAGATTCAATTGATTAATAATTTATTATTCTTCAGAGTCATACAATCTCAAAAATAAGGGCTGCGACCTTAAGAAAAACAGAATTTTCTTTTAAATATACTAACTTAATGTAAAGTTCAAATCTTACGTATCAGGTGTTACCCCAAAGTGATTGTTTTCCGATCAATCGTGTGTCGTTAACACCCCCAGCCCCCAAAGAGCTTACATTTTACAAAACTACAAGTCATGTTAGCAATATTTGTCAATGACGCGACCGGGCGCCGCATGTGAACAATGAGTTTGACAATGTGAAGATATTGTGGTCATGGTCGTGTAGAATAGTTACGACCCTTATGTCGGAGGTATTGCAATTACTTTTAGGGCTGATTTCATCAAAGTCAGATATCTTTTATCCTTGGAATAAAAGTGTCGTCTGACAGTTTTTGTATGGAAAAAAAATTCAAAATTTATTCGCAGGATAAGACATAAACTCGGTATAAAAGTTTGGTGAAATTCGCCCTTAGTGTAGTAAGTTTTAAAGTATTTTATAGTTCAGGAAATAAGGTTTTCATGGTAATCGAACTTTTTATTGAACGTCTGATCTGTGCTTAGGTAAGTACAGCTTGTTTCAAACTTTATGGCGAATCGGAGGCGAGTCGCTGCGCAGTTCCACATTCATGTGTCAGCGGGGGTGAGGGTGGGGTACTGCGCAGAAAGTAGCGCACTTCAGAGCCGCCATAAAGTTTGACGCGTTCATAAATGGTGTACATGGGCTGCACTTCCACAGTCTATACTAGCTGCCATTAGTTATCTATCTGTCTATGTAGTTTTAATTAGACAAATCCAATCGAAAGGAATTTGTGTCGGATGCCGAGATCCGACGATCCGCGACATTGCGGACGGACACGCACGGCAGACGACCACAGACCGCCACGCACCTCGCACCGAGGAACTTCCGATGTCTGCGATACCCCACGTAAACCTTCCCACGGTGCGTCGTGCGGGCTCGTCTGTGTCCGTCCGCAATATGGCGCACCGTCGGATCTCGTCATAAAGAGGAATGGAGGTTCCTATGCAATACCTATCATGAAACATTCTCAGAAAACCTCAGACCAAATAAAAAACCAAGCATGCTAAAACTACACCTCCGCCCTGTGCATACACGCTCACACGCACACATTTACAACCAAACTACACCTCACTAAGTGCACACGTGTTTACGAAACCGGGCTCGCGTCACTTTTGATAGCGATCTGTCTTGGATTTTTATTTGGTCATAGCAGACAAAGACAACATAGAAAAAAAAATACATAGGTACCTATTTATGTAGATGAAGCCTTTGTGATGGTTCAAGTAATAAATTAAACAAGAAAGGTATTTCAATCCATAAAGTCAATAAAACCAATAATAATATAACTTGACCCGAAACGAAATCAACGAATTCCCATTCAAATCACTTCCTATTACTTAGATCAACCCCCATATAAAATACTGAAGCTAACCCCTAAAATCTAAATACACTTCACTTCGTCCACTCGTAAACCTAAAAAATAACTATTCAACCCTTGAAAAGCTATATAATAAAAATAAAAAGACAGTAAAAAAAGGGATAAAAGTGTCCGGGGGATGGCAAATGAAATGGAATGCAAATGTGTGGGATGTGATAAACGGATGGGTGGTTAAGGGGGGTGGAGTGGGAAGGGTGACTTCTCTTGGATCTTTGTTGCTCGAATTCTGTTTTGGAAAGCAGGTTGAATTGTAAGTATTGATTTAGTACATAAGTACTTGTTACACGTGTGATGTGTGATTAGCCGTGATGTATTTATTAACAGTAGGCTAAACAAACATATACTTACCTAAGAATGCTTCTTATTTGTGGTAGAAACACGACGTCACGTCGGTATTAAAACTGTTATACAGGGTGTTAGTGTAAACACCGTTATCCTTGAAACTAGTGGTTTGGTTTCATTCGTAGAACGTAAAATCAATGGAAAATTACAAGTTTTTTTTTAATTTTTTTAGACCTAAATTTTACCACAAGAATCGCAAGTTCGTTGCCCTATGCGCTAGGGCAACGAACTTGTGTCTCAACACGGGCGGGGGGTACGGGATGTGACCTGACCGGCAGCGAGCGCGACCCCTCTATTAGTCAGTCAGCTGTTTCGCTAGCAAGCACGGTGTCAGATAGAAACTTTTTTAAATCTTTTAATGAAAATAACTTTTTTTTGTTGTGTTCGGTCATTTATTTTTATATTTAAGTCAACTCAACCCATGGTTTGAATGACAAGAGTGTTTACCCTTACAGCCTGTATTTTGTATTTTATTTTTATTTAAAAGATTGTCCGAGGAGTTTCATGCCCCTTCTTCTCCATTACCTACTACGCTTTGGAATGGGCAACTAGCTTCATATTTCTGACTGACCGACTCCTTGACAATTCAAAAGTGCCTGTAAATGGTTTAATTGAAATAAATGCTTTGAGTTTCATTCAATCAATCAATGAACTCTAAGTAAGTAAGTAAGTACTGTACAAATTGGCCCCAAAAATCAATTTATCATTTGATAACAGCCGCACGATCAAAGGTTAAGCTACGCTTGCCGTGGTCGGTTCGTGGATGGGTAAACATCCGTTGCATGTTGAGAACCCCCCGTGCCTCTGAAAGTACGTTAAGCGGTTGGTCCCGGCTGTCATTTGTAGATCTTTGGCAGTCGTACGGGTAGTGAGAAGCCCAAAAGTCTGACAACCATAGTCTTGCCGAGGGTATCGTGTTACCCAGTTACTGAGTTGTGGAGGTCAGATATCCAGTGCTCCATTTAAAATTATGATACTCAGCTGCATCCGGATACACTGGAAGCCGACCCCAACCTCGCTGGTTTTAAATTCATCATTAATTTAATCAAAAACAGTAACCTGCAAAATAACTTTCAAAACCAAATAGTTTCTTTCTTCAGGCAAACTTAAAAATAATTCCACATCCATTTCTGCCTTAACAACATCAAAGCAGTAATGCCAACATCCAGAAATAAAATGTATTACCTGAGGTACCCACTCCGGTATACTTCAAGTCTTACTATACTTGAAGTACAGTTAGACAGGTACGTAACACTCATCGAGAGAGTGGCTTTTACGTTACTGTTTACAGCTTACACTAAACTTTTATACCGCTCTCTTGAAATACAGGTAAATCTAATAATATGAAGGAGGAAAGGGTTATGTCGTGACAAAATAGGGGGACAAGACAAGTGATAAATTATTGATAGGTTATAAATTATTTTTGTAGAGACGTGGTTTTTATGTAGAATACTTTTACATACCTGGAATTTAGACATCCTTGATACAGGTACGACAGGATTCAGTGCTGACTAAAAATTTAATGTGTTATTGTTTGGAATTAGTGGGCTTGTTGGTTTTGAAACAGCATTATGATTTCATCAAAGTTGTCTACAGCGTGTTTCAGAAATGTGTGATCATATTTAAGGGTACGACCTATCAAAGTGAACAACTTTCCTGTTACGATGAAATGAAATAAATCAAATAAATAAAGGAGGAGCTCGTGGCTAAGTAATAACAGCCGCTCGGGTCGATCCATCAGGTTAAGCTACGCTTGCCGGGGTTGGTCCGTGGATGGGTGAACATTTTCACAAATCGAGACTCCTCCGTGCCTCGGAAAGCACGTTAAACCGTTGGTCCCGGCTGTCATTTGTGGATTTTTGACAGTCGTTACGAGTCGTCAGAAGCACGAAAGTCTGAAAAACCAGTCTAAGCAAGGGGTATCGTATTACCCAGTTACTGGGTTGTGGAGGTCAGATAGGCAGTCGCTCCATGTAAAATACTGGTATTCAGCTGCATCCGGTTAGACTGGAAGCCGACCCCAACATAGTTGGGAAAAGGCTAGGCAGATTGATTGATGAAATGAAATAAATATTTTTGTATTAACCGCCTTACTAGGTAATAAACGTTGTATAGCGCCTG
Organism: Lithophane socia; assembly: GCA_947522985.1. Lineage (NCBI taxonomy): Eukaryota > Metazoa > Arthropoda > Insecta > Lepidoptera > Noctuidae > Lithophane > Lithophane socia. The sequence goes on from OX383267.1 coordinate 10,839,651, forward strand.
TATAGTTACACAACGTTTTGTCTTCTTCTTTCAAAAGTAATTTGACTTTTGAAAAAAGAAGACAAAGCGTTGTGTAACTATACAGGCGCTATACAACGTTTATTAGTAAGGGGGTTAGTATTTACCCATGGGCCAACATTGAAATCACGAAACAGTTACCGCTATCAACTGTCCCATATAAAACTTCAATACCTACAACGATCCAAATGTGTGGGACATTTTTTGGCGATCACGATGTTGGTCCCAGGGAGAAAGTTGTTAAGTTTGATGGTCGGTTTACCACACCCTTAAATACAACAAACAATTCTGAAACATGCTGTATATCTAATATGTACATACCTACTATATACAGCGTTTCAAAAAAAAAATTTAAATTTAAATTTCAAACTATTTATTTCAAAATAAAAGAGACATATTTTTACATTACAATAACGCTTAATCTTTTTTAGAAAGATTATGTGCGTTATCAAGACATAATGCGTTACTCACAAGCGACTTTGACTGATAGTGGACCCACACGTAGGCCCCTCCCCCATTCTAAACTTTTCCACGGTAAAGTATGCTTTTAATATGTTTTTAATTTGTAAACCTTTTTTATTTTCTAATTTTTTTGCTATGTTCTTTGGTAACTTATTCAAAATGTTTGGAAGAGCATACGTCCAGGCCCTTTTACCATATTCATTGTTGACTTTTGGTAATTTATATAAAGGCAAGTATGACAGGTTACGAAAATAATTTGGTCTAATTTCAGAAATGACACTTGCAAGCCCAAGAAAATCTAGGAAAAAACTAATTAAGTAAATAGCTGAAAAAAATAGAAGTAGAGGAATATTTGGGTAAGTAAAAAAAAACTCCACATTAACTTCAAGACATTAACCCCGCAAGTTACGTAACACATTGTAGTAAAAAATCAGCAATAACCCTAAAATGCTTACCTGTTGATATCACCGCGGATCGCGCGGGTCTTTACGACCCCACATAAAGTTTTATGTTGCACAGCCCTGTTTGCGTAACATCACTAGTTGCCCTTTTTTATTTGCTGGATTTTTTATATTTTTCGCGTTTTTATTAAGGGAGTTACCCAATTTTTTGTACTCGCAACATTACGTAGGCATTACCTAGTTATCAAATTGTAATAACCACAACGTTTGGCGCATAGAAAGACTTTTCACGTCACACCGCAAAATAAGTAACACGTAACCATGCAACGAGTTCTGGAGTGAAGACCGTCATATCAGCAAACGTAGTGTGGGACGTCCCCCAGATAAATGGACTAACGACCTTAAAAAGGTGGCTGGGACAGACCGGATGCGGATGGCGGAGGACAGGGTATTGTGGCGCAGCTTAGGAGAGGCCTATGTCCAGCAGTGGACTGTGATAGGCTGAGTTTATTGATTGAAGCATACAACACAAGTTGTAGGGACACTTACCAATCACCTTGTGAAATTACGATTTCGAGGTAGAGGTACTTAGTGCAATTTTAAGCTACACGCCAATTAACCTTAGAGCAGACAATTTAATGTTGATTGCTAAGCTTTAACGATACGACATGCTCTACCAAACTGAATAGCAATCGAAATTCAGGTCCCGAAAATTTACAACGAAAACTCAAAAACTCGACAATCCCGGACGAAATATCCCTAACTAGCACTCAGAACTTTCGAGATCGATTCAGTGTTTGAGGGTTAAGTCTCGGGATTCGGGAACGGAATGAGCAATTAATAAACAGAAAATGTTTGTTTGTTCGTTTTGTTTTAAACTTTGGTGGTTAATTGGAGTTGGTTCAGGTTTATTACGAGTTTTGAAACCCGGTTCAATTAGTGACGGGGGTAAATGGTTCAACGTTCTCCTATGGGTGATATAATGGAGGTAGCTGTAGAATTTCACCACCGCCACATCTTTCGTATATCCTACTCGGGTCGAATGAATGAAAGGCAAATTGTGTAATAAACGAGTAATTGTTTCACTCAAATAAATGTGTAACATTTTAAACGATGACACACTTCTCTACAGGTGCCGTATTATGAAGCGTTAGTGCCACCATATTTCCAGTGTGAGAGAGAGACGGAGCTAGACAAATCCGCTAGCACCATCCCGTTGTCGCAGTGGAATAATGATGGCATTAATACTTCATAATACTACCCCAAGTCCTCCTTCTAATCCTCTTCAGCAATCACCATCTTCATTGTCAGCGTTGAAAGTTTGTTTTGACTGTATTTTTTCGGATACCAAAGTGATCTTTAGAGAGTTTTTACTGTTATCTATTTCCTTTGGAAGACACAAAACAAAACTAAAAAAATGAAAATTGAATTGACGAATTTGAATTGAATTGGATTAATTTAATTTAAATTGAAATTGTTATAAAGGCATCATGGCGCAGGGTTTAAAAAGAAGCCTCATCAAAACAACATCCTGAAAACCTCGCTTTTTTCGTAGTTCTGTGAATTGCAAAGTCAAATGATAATTACAATAGAAATCTGGATAGGCGAACTAACGTTTTAACAACGGTAGAACACAATTCGACCCAAATTCCATGAAAAACGCTCAGATCTGTAAAACAATGAAATTCCCGAAACTCTAACACTTCAGAATAAATTAACGAAGTAGTTTAGTACAAAACGCAAATATTTCCATTAGTATTTATAGTATACCAACTAGGTACCAGGCATACAGGACCTCCTAAGGAGTGTTTGTCACCTGTGCTAGGACATACGGGCGTCGGCCGTCGCGTCTCCAATCAATAGTTTCGCGCAAGCCCAGCGGTCGGCCACGAGACAAAACGACATCATTCACTTCTTATACTTTGTTCTAGCTAATATGGATAATGTTTAGCTTTTTGGAGGAGAAAATGGCCAAAAATAATTAGGTATCAAGTCGAAATTGTTGGTTCAGAAATAACTTTTATTGGTTTTAGTTCAAGGATTTTTCTTAAATTCGCCGTGTATCTCTATTGATGTTCGTGAAAATAACTATTGTTAGAAAGAACCTAATCTGATAAAAAAATGACGTCCCTTTACTGAAATTCCTGTAATAATCTAAGGAAATCTGACTATTTAAATGTGAATTTGAAAGAAGCCTATGACAGTAGTCTACGTTACCTACTTGTTAAAATACATGACCGTTACGAATTTCAAATGGAACACATTCATATTCGAATTGAGAATATGGGCGTGGTTAACCAATAAGAAGTGTCACGCGCGGCGACACGGTGACAGTTTCGACCAATAGCGCGACGATAAAGGCGGTGACATTTTTAAACGAGCTATTCGAGACCGCCCACGCGTTTTATGTGACTTTGAAATATTTATTATTCATTTTCTGAACTATTGCTTTGAAATTGTTACGTTTAAAGTTTTTTTTTTATCCTGCTTGATTGATAATTGCATTAAGTGATTGTTGAACGAAAAAGGTAATTTGAAACTTGATTAGGTACCAGCTTAACCTACTCAGAAGCGTGATTTGGATGAACGTCATCTGACATCTATATATTCTTCAATTAATTATCGTGTTCAATACTTAGATTACTGACCGTAGGTAAATTCTGTATAAATTCATTATATCAAATTATGATAGGTTTATGATGCGTTAAGGAGATAACATTTGAGTAGTATTACAAAATATATCAGAACCATACTCATAAAGTAAAGCCACATGTGGGGCCACTGATTTAATCACATTTACCCATTATGTATCTTACGGAACAGACAGCTGTGTTTCTGGGGAGTTTGTTGCGCCACTTCTTCTTACCAGCTAAAGAACTAAGTGGTGTAGCGTTTTGGTGTGTCATATGTAATTTTGGCTTTCGAAAAGTGCTGATTCTCAGCCTAGTTTAGATAAATGACTTTTGATTTTGATTACCTGCTTCCGTCGAAAATAAATCACGAAGGCAGATAAGAAAACATAAACTATAAACAAAGCTTGTGAAAACAAATGATTCATACCTACGCACAAAAAGTTTTCATTCCTATTTCAAAGCCGGTTTCATGAATGTGACACTTTCAGCCAATGGCCGCCCACCTTTTCGTCATTGGTCCTCACCTAGATGTCACTGTTTGTCGCATGTCGCATAAGAAAGAGATGGCTGAATAGAAATAGTTGCAGGTGCGAGAAAGACAGGTAATGTTTACGTCGCCTACTCGAATTTCCACGGCGTGAAAATTTTAATTTTAGAACGAGTAGTCTTTCAGTAAGTAGACAGTTTATGTTGAAGAGTTCACGTCACCACTGACCTTACCGGAAAATTGTGAAACTACATTTTTTTTTATGCAATTTGATGCAATGACATAGACACTCTAGCGCCGTGTCTATCGGACTTGAGTCTAACATTTAGTTGTCTTTTATGGAATTTATTTTCCTACCTAGGTAAGTGGTAAGTTCGTTGCCAGTGCTCGGTAATACATCAAAATAATTACACCTGGCCATATAAAGGGTCCATCGAAATGTCAGGCGAACCATATTGCGTAACTAATTTAATACCACGGTGTTATACCGGTAACTACTGATCCTAATTAGAGAGCCACGACCAACATGTTTAATGTCTATTACGATACCGTAACAAGGTATTAGACTCAGGTAATTCAGCTATATTGCTATATGAGCTCAATTTAATGTAACTACATGGGTACCTAGTATTTAGGTGCCAACATAGTTTCTGCGAAATTGGACTAAAATGAGTAATAGCTTAAGATTATTAGGGGACTAATTTTCGATTAGGTATGGCTAAGTAGAATCAGTGAGTTGTAGATTCGTAGTAGATGCCAACTTCTTTAGGATTTTATTATCAGTCTTTTACGCATGAACTTTAAATTGTTACTAATTTTGAAAATAATACCAAGGGATTCGGTTGCCTGATCATGTTTGACCAATCATTATCACATTATGTTAATAATGATTAACTCAGAAGTCACGGAATATCCGAACAAATTATTTAATTCGCAGACGCCATCTTTTTTTGTTTTCAAATAAATCAGTTGCGTGTTCTTTTTGAAGCGTGCCTCTAACAATCGAATTTAGAACAATTTTAGTATATCGGCACGAGCTTTCTGTCGATCGAAATTAATTCGAAATTCAAAATTTTTGCTTTTAGCTTCCGTGCGAGCATTTTGAACTGCAGGTAGCTAATCTTTATTCTGAATTTGAATAGCGCTGCAGGCTTCGAGCTTCGACATGCTTCTGGAAGATTTTTGAAATTTTTAGTTTCTACGTAGGCGACTAGGCATTTCTCAGTAATTTTGCAAATATTGCATGTATTGTAGAGACTGTTGTTTTATCAACTGTTGTAGTAAGTAGTGTTGTTGCCATTTCTAAAGCGAGGTGCCTGGGAGCTTAAGTCCTGACATTCGGTCCCCCTGTATTGACGCCGCCGTCTCCTTTAGATGATGCCCGATAGTCCATCCACTTTTAACTGTGTGAGTTACCTAATTAGAATTCGTAGTTTATTTATTGTGTCTACTTATTCAACCCTCAAAAGTCACCAATTTTGTAATGTTTTTGAGCAAATTACCTACATCCTTTTAATCTTGTAGGTAACAGCCATTTATGTATCAAGTCCTGAAAAATATTTCACCAGATCTCGTTTTCAAAATAATTGGAATTATCAAAATACCTTTGCGTTAAGTAATGCACAGAAGTTATTCATCAGTTCGATGGCGTGGTTGCAATTTTAAATTTCGAATTCGAATTTTGATAATTAAGCGTTCGAAAACAGTCGATCACGAAATCGTCTCATTTGAATTTGGAATCACGAAAATGAGTTCTCACAGTCTGTCAACCCCTAAGGACAATGTAGAAGTATTTTAAATATTTAAATTTAAAATTCGATGAATATTTTGGATTTCTGCACGTGCAACAAATTCGTCGCATTTTATTTAAATGACATACATTATTTTGATTTTAAATGGGTATTAAATTATGAATACTAGGGACCTGTTTCACAATTTCAAGGGAGGGCGTCATAAATTGAAAAGAACAGAATTTGAATCAAATTATTTTCTCCATTAATTAACCGCGTAGGTACCTACCTACTTACTTCTCAGAAGCGGTGAATCCTACCTAAGTGTATTCATATTATGCTGAGTGATCATCATAACATTCATAACTTACATAATCATAGAGGTAAGATTTTTGGAAACAAGTTCTATAACGCGGCTTGCGGTAGGAGGAGTAAACCGGCAGAAATCATCACGTGAAGAAAAAGCGTTAATATGTCTATGGTTATGCCCGAAAAAGTCAGTTTCAAGTGTCAAAAGTTTTTTTTAATACTTGGCTCTTGAAACTTGAGACCATACTAGATGGCTCTGTATTAATAAGTACTACGAAAGGAACTTCGTTTCAACCGTCCCAAGACAGGTCCCGGCGTTTTTTTCCGCCAGAAAAACTTAAGTAGACTAAATGATGATAGATTCTGATAGTTATTTCGATGCATATAATCTACTCTAAAGCACTTACAATACGGGCGATATAACTTGGCAGGTTTGAACATAGGCTCTGCGAACTTTCGCGCATGTTCTCTCTCTCACACTTGGCTCATGTCACCATTTGGTTCCTAAAAAATGTTTCTACGCAGCCCTCTGCGCGAAGTTCGTAACTGCCAAGTTATATTGGCCATATTGTAATAGACGTAGAAGAAGGCTAAAGTCAGTAGGCATCAATTACGACTTGCCTGTCTGTCTTTCAGACTTAAAGATAATGTTAGACTGCCGAACCACTTCCATAGTAATTTCCGAGTTGCTAATTGTCTATCATTTCTTAATTCTTTAACAGGAACAATAAATCTATGATTAAATAAAAATAAAATTATAAATTGTCGGTATCGCGTGCATTATGGCGACGATGCCCGCAGCAATGCTTCCAAATTCAAAATTCGGCCAGTCAGTCCGACTCTATTGTTTGGATACGCGGCCCGGGGCTAAGCTCGCGTGATCTTGTTCTTGTTAGTTTATTACCATAGACAATGAGAACTTTTGGTCGTGTAGGTATCTGAAAATTGCAATGAACTTTATGGTTCTTGGTTTGCACGATACATCTCATATGTGCTTCCAACATTTTATTTCTTAATTCTTCACGAAAGTTTTGATGAATAAATGGGTGCGCTCGTTGGGCACAAACGTTTATGCAAATGGATGGAGGTATTTTCCTGAAATGCTCTTAGTAGATAATAGAGTTAAATAAATGTAGTTGCTTTTGTACCGATTTATGTATATGAATATATCCCCTGTGGTATACCTAAGGGTTAAGATAAGTAGGTCTACACCACGTCTAAATGAACGAAAATACTTAATGAAAACATTTACGTACTTACTACAAATAAGAAAAATAAAAAATATTACGCACTGATCTCGTACATAGCATAATAGTAATTTATAAACCTATTGTAACTAATATTTAACTACACACATACCTACAAATACTATGTCTGGCCATAATAACATTGCTGGCTCCCTTAGAAGCCACAGTCTCATTAACGACACAAAAAAACGCTCTAGAAAGGCCCCGTTTCGAACTTTTCAAATTCAAATTTGGAACTCGTAAAGGCGCGTTCATAACAGCCTATGCCTAATGAGAACTTCTACAGAAGCCGCTTACGGTTTTCGATCGAGAATAAACCTTTAATTTTATGGTAAAGAGGACTATGTTTTTCAGGAAATGTCCATCTACGAATTCGTAGCACCTATGTATTACAGACAAAAATAATAGAGGCAGATAAGGATCTGTCAATACTCATTTTTATTGTGGGCTTGATAAAATAACATTTAAAACTTACCCGACTTACTTACTCTTAAGACAACAATGTCAAAGATTACAAACGCATAACTTTGATTAGAGAGGCTCAGAGGCTCAGAAAGGCGCGATGAGACACCGGTAGAAAAAGTTTGTTCCACAAGAGTCGCGTCGCACCCGTCTGCGGGAGCCTTAAAAATGCTTACCTACTTATCTCTTTTTTGACTGAACATGAAATAAAACTTTTATCTATTAAAGAACATCGTACTTAACTGGACTGAATAAATTACTCAGAATTATGAAACCAGTTCTTTGAGTTATACCTGCTAAAGTATTTCTTTCTGAAAGTAAATTTTTCGCTGAGTATTTACGTAGTTACTCGAGGTAAAAGCCAGTGAAATGAAGCTTTGATCTAGAAACTTTTATATTTATCATTAAACTTAGGCAAAGAAATAACTTGGCTATATTAGTATCTGCTACTATTCACAATGATCTTATTTTTTTTACATCCTTTTTTACAAACTAGTTTACAGAAGTGAAGAAAGACTGATCAGAGACTGTATTTTGAAGATATGAAACAATACCACGGAAAAATCAAAGTTTTTCAGTTAAGTGTGTATTGCTACTGATGAAAATGATTGATACGACATTGTGACGGCCAGTTACTTGTTTTCGAAACAATTCATTGATTGATGAAACAATAACTTACCAAACCTTTGATAAGTTGGTTCTAAAATGAACATTTATTTATTTCAATCGAATAACCACGCGCTACAGTTTAAACTCTGCCTAACCTAGCTCGCGTGACGATACTTTTTAAACATAGAACGCTCGTTCTTTTTGCGAATTAGAAGTGTTCTCTCTTCAAAACAAATTGCTGACAAGCGGGACGTTCGAATTTCGTATGCGCCAACCGCAGACCACTGCGTTACCAGCTTACAACTACATTTGGAATTTCAGTTTTGAACTCTATGAGGATAGTGATAAGGTTTATTTAGCATGTGAAATGTTATTATTTTGAATTTAATTCACGTTGCGTTTCGGATGCAAATGTGGCTGATGAGACTTGATTATGTAAATGAGAACGGACTAGCCTTGTGTGAGACTTTTGTGTGCGTATTGTTTGGATCGCGAGGTAGCTGCACATTATGCACCTTTTTTTCCACTGTTTAATAAGCGTAGAGCGTTTCGTTAGATGTTTCAGTGTGCAAAAGAGCGAACACGAGTTGTTCTTATCTGTGTGGCTAAGTTACCCTGACCCCTTTATTGGATTCATTCTATGATTATTTATATGTCTAGATCAATGACTGCCTATCTATTTGGTGTAGATGGAGTGTCGCGCTGCAAAAGAACTAAAACAAACAGGCCAACCTTACGCCATCTTTGTTATGCTGGTGTGCGTGACAGCTACGTGTTCCACTCGCGCCACGTCATTATGCTGTCATTGTGCTTTTCTAGTGTGCGTGCATTTAGCGGCCAAACGTTGGACGCTATTTTTTTCTACGAGTTCACAGCTTTGATTGTCTATCTAGACATAATTTATATCTTTGGATCATCGAGATATAAGTACTAACGTACTAGAGAAGACACCGTAAATACCTACTTTGTCTCGTTCAACTGCGGCGATCGCGCCGCAGTTTGTCGAAGAAAACGCGTAAGTGCCGTGATTTACATGGCGCTTAAGATCTTTTTGCCGAGAATAAATACACTTCCGCAGCAAATCTAGCACTGTGGTAAATTAGGTACGGTTTAGACGAATTGTTATTATTTTAGCGCTGCAGCGAACTAAAGATTCAATACGAAGAATAGGACAATTCACTTATTTGACGTAGCTTCTCTAGTACGTTAGTACTTATATCTCGATGCTTTGGATTCATTATAATGTTGGATTTGGACAGTTTGTCTCAAGTGGAAGTAAGAATAATTCTCTCTTTTAACCTAACAACGTCGAACGATTAATAATTTAAAAAAAAAGTTATAAAAACGCTATAAAGTAAAAAAGTTATACTTAATGCTGAACGATTAATTTAAAAAAAAAAAGTTATAAAACTAAAACCCAACTACGGTTAGAAATAAGTCAAATAAACACGGTCGTCAGAGTCACACGTTCGTGATATAGCTATAGCTATGGCATAAATCGAACAGATTACTTTGACTCCGGATTTTTTATTTGTCTGTCTGTGACCTACCTAGTTAAATTATTATGAGTAGTTTAGAAGTTATGAGGGAACAGATTAACATACATACATACATACCTACCGGTCAAAATCATAAGGCTCCTTTTTGCTTCGCCGTAGTCGGTTAAAATACACCATGTTTAGAACAATGACACTATCGGTACACCAGTAGGTACAGTAGCTAACAACTCACACAATTAATAATGTATCTTCCCAACATTTACCCGTATCACTCCCCAAATGTTTACCCCCTACAGAAGCTACAAACGAAAAGAAAATCAATTAGTAAGTTCCCTATTATTCCCTAATAACGTGCGATAATAGAAAGTTTAAAAATTAACGGACCCCGCACGCGATGTCACGCTGACGTGTCGCGTGAATGACGTCACGGTAAATGTCACGGGTGACAAGCAAATGTCAAATGTCGACGTGACGCCGAAGTGACGCCGTAGGGTGGGGAAAGCGATAGAAGTTGAATGTTCTTTTGTTTTTATATCGTGGAGTTTGTCGTTCATTGGTTAGGTAATTGTTTATTGCTTTGTATATTATGATGACCTAAGTAGGTACTTACTTACCTAATTATTTTTGTTTTTCATAATACCTATTTATCATCGCATATTAGGTAATAGAGGAATAATTTTGACTTTGATAAATCTTACTTACTCTATCTAAAAGCTAACAAATATAACTAAGAAAGTTTTTTTTTTGTGATCCATACCCCATTTGAAATAAGATTAGACATTGAAACAAACCTTTATACAGTCCGTTCAACCGATTTTGACTTCTATACCGTAGGCATAAGGATGGCATTAAAAGCAAAAAAGGTTACACAATACCAACTGTCTACTGCAGCTGCCATTTGTCATGCGACCAACGCAATAGAAGTCAAAATCGGTTGAACGGACTGTAAAAAAGGTTTATTTAAACGTCTAATCTTATTTCAAATGGAGTATAGTTAAGAGTAAAAACAGTTTTACGGGTTTCATACCATTTCGTGTTTTACATGATTGCAACAATACCCTACCTGACCTACTGTGAAACTTTGAAACGATGACCAAACCAACCAACTTGACGACCAAAGAAACGATGGATGGACTGTGTGAAAGATGTTATGGCTAGAAAGGGGGTGACTATCGAGATGACGGCTAATAGAGAAGTATGGATGATCGAGATGACGGCTAATAGAGAAGTATGGAAGAAAGGGACATGTTGCGCCGACCCCAAATAAAATGGGATAAGGGCAGGAGAATGATGACCTACTCATGTGAAACTTTGCATTATCATTAAAGAAAAAAAGTTAGTACTAAGGTACCGTCCAAAAGCTGAACCATTAGGTAATTAAAAAAAGTCTTATTTAACAAGACTTTTTATTAAGTATTTAACAAGATAAGAAATTCCTTCGTATAATGTCCATTAGGTTTCAGGCATTTCAGAGACCTATGACTACTGAACTCCTGATACTGATATAGCAATTATGTAGTCTTGGAGCTGTTGGTCGCCATCAAATAAACCAAATCCGAACTCCACTTGCTGGCTGTACTTACATAAAGTTCATCAAAGTAGTTAACAAAGTAATTGGGAAGCCAGCCGTTGTGTAGGAGAGGCCAGGTCATATCAATTCATTAAAAAGTTAGTTACTCTAGTTAAATTCAAGCTGAAGTAGAAGTTGAACTAATAGGATGACCAAACTTGCAGCTGTAACATCTAAGCTAACTTGAAACTACGAGAGTTTATAATAAAGAGTAATTCGTCAACTCGGCAATTATACCTTTAAAGCTTACGATTCCGGGACCTTAAATAGCCATTTGATTTTAAAAATTGGAGACTACTGTCGGCATACGTTATGCGCGACAATGTAGCCGTAGCATTATGAAAACAATTCTTACTATATTTTTTATATTTTTATTTTTTAGAATGGATAATAATATAGTGCAAAAAAAAAGTACCAGAACTGTAAGTAAAACTGTAAGTTATCATTTGACGCATTGATTTCATTAAAACAACATTAATTTGTCGTTGACTCAATCAATTCAGGCAAAACTAAACTAAAAACTAAAACTAGCATTTAAACTTTCCGTGAAAGACTTCAATTTTTATTTTCAAATAAGATAATATTTACTATTATACGCGGTTAAAATAAAAAAATAAAAAATATTGTAAACTAGCGACACCCCGCAGACTATAGATATATCTACACAATTATAGAAGAAAAAAAAGAAGATTAGACTTGTTTAAGCTAAGTCGTAAAATAATAATAATTATTATTATGAAAGACTTCTAAATATTTCTCCTTTACCTATATATTCCATCTTAATATTCCCCTCCATTTAAAATAACCCTTTCTCGTTCAAATTGTGTTCAGAAACGCATAAAATTCGGTATTCCTTATTTGAAATTCATAAATCACGCAAATTAGTGTTGTTTGGCTTCTGGAATTTTAACTTTTTTAGCTCCAGGCTGTTTGCGAGATGTTCTTTGCCTATATTTATTATCTGTAGCATAGTTAAGCAATATGGCGTCCTTTATTTTGGTTGCTTGCTTATTAACTTATTAAAATTTATGACTTAAATGTGGGGTTATTAATTTTGGGATGAGGAAACCGCCAGTTTCCTCCTGGAATTACATCTATTACTTACCTAATGTTAATTTTGACTGGGTAGACACTAATACTAAGTATCTAGTATCTATTTGATTTATGTAGTAACCTAAATGGTCCTCATAGGGCCTGACCAAGATTATGTCTGGACTTTAAAAGAGACTTTGACCGGGAGTTGGTTTCGCCATTGCTTCTCAGTCCTAGTCACAAGGGAAATGTCGACTCCATCTAGTTTTTTTTTTTAAATATTACTTTTGAAAGTGATTCCGTTAACCTATATACAGAAAAAAAATAATTGCATTTCATTTCATACACCATTCCCTAATGGCATATTAAATAAATTGTTGGGTTCGTTCGATCTGGCCAGTTATAGTTTAGTCCATAGATGTGTGACCAAGACAAGGGGGCCTACCACCACAGCTTACAGTAGTTTTATTTTAATCTTACTTCGTGGGGGAAAGAGATGGGGCTATACGTCCTGCAGAGCTTCATCTGTTTCCTACACTGAAGTAACATTAAAGTAATACCGCTGTAAGCGTGGTGGTAGGCCCCAAGACCTAACCTTCATGTTTAGGACCGTGGTGTCTCTTGTTGGTTGTAGTAAGAATAGCGCAGACTGTAAGTCTGTTTGACAGTAAGCTCAGTTTTTATAGACCAATAAAGATTTTCCTTAGACCAGTTTGCATAGACCAACAGGGTTCTACAATAGAAATGCAACGGATGGTAGCCCAATAGACCAATTTCCTTTTGCGGACCTTACATAGAATGTCGATACGTCACAGAGCGATCTACTAGTTTAATAATCTGCTTTATAACCGCTATGTTAGTATTGATTGTTAATCCCAGTATGTTGTTGTTAGTTCACAAGAGGACACTTATCTATCTTTGGGACGAAATACTTTGTAGTCTCTCATTACCCTGCTGAAAAATGCATCTATGTGTTTTTAATTCTAAAAGGGGTAAAAGTAAAAATCTGAATAAATTTTTCCAAACTTTTTTATTACATACTTATTATCGTTTGGCAAAAAGGAAGTATATATGTTTTATTTATATAATACAATCTTAACAATTAAGTTTTTAATACTTTTTGGTACTTATACAATTTAAGGTATTCTAATATCTCACATTACACGTAGATCTGATTGAGAAACACCAAGAAATGTACAGTAATGAAATTGAAATAATAATTTGTCATATTTTAGCACCAAAATATTAGGAGATATGATCAAACGATTATTCTACAGTAGTTGTAGGATTATTTGTAACGAGTTTTGAAGATCAATAATTTTAAGAAATAAAAACCGATTTCGTTAGTTCTTTATTAAAAACAGAACTTTATATAGAACACATAAGTAAATAGATGTATTAATTTTAAATAAAACAGTTTCAAAACTCGTTAAGATAATCCCATTTGTGCTAAAAGACCAAAGAAAGTAAATTAGACGGAAACATTTTAAATTTTCACAACTATACATCATACGAAATTGTAAGTACATAAACATCCATCATCAATTCTAAATACATCAGCCAAAACTTTGTACATTACACACTATTATTTATTTACATTTTATTGCACGATTTATTACTATGGAATGTTGAATTACAATTAAATACTATCTATGCTACAACACATGGAAAAGTCTAAGCGATTACTACTTTAATATTTACATTGCAAAGAGTTCGGATTCCTCTGACACCTCACAAACACTTTTTGTACACCTCACCTCATTCTAACGAGAATAAAAAGGTACTGGAACTGTCTTGTCTTACAACACTATTTGGTAATACTAAATTAAATCACAAATGCACTGGAGATTCGACTACACAGTCAATAGTACTACTCAGGTCACGAGGGATTGACGTGCATCCTACCATTCTGTCTGCGGGCTACATGAGATTCGTAATGCATGTTCCTCTTAGTTCTTGAGAAGAACGCAGCATTGCAGCCACTGACGGAACACCGATGCAGAGATTGTACGTGCACACTTTCACAATGATGTTTCAAGCTGGTTAGGTCCTTGAAGCTGTCTTTGCAACCCCGACATGGGTAATTACCATCTTTGTTTGGTCGTGGAGCTTCATCCTCAACACAATAGTTCAGCTTTCTTGAGTGCGGTGGGGAATAATTTGGTTGACAGCCGAAAGCATTCAAACTTGGAGGTAGAAAACCTAACGGGATCGGGGGGAAGTTAGGAAGCATACCAAATGGAGTGAAAAGGAACGAATGCTGTGCAAACATGTCTCTGTTACTCAGATAAGTTTCAGGCAACTGTAGATGTGGGTAAGGAGATGTGAAAGGCAACTGTTGGCTCAATTGGCTTTTCAGCTTATCAGATTCTTTCGCTCGGTAATAGATATGGGATTCTACGTAGGGTACTGCGCGCTCTTCTTCATTGTACCGTGAGATGAGTTCCATTTGCTCTCGTATTTTGTCCAAAAAATGAGAAGACTCTTCTGATATTCTGTACTCTTCTATTTTCCGATGTAAACTCATGTTTGCACTGTGCCGGTCTTTGCTCCGTTTTGATGTAAAAGCTGCTCGACATCCTTCAACATTGCATTTGTACATAAGCTTGAGAT
This sequence comes from Lithophane socia, assembly GCA_947522985.1. Classification (NCBI taxonomy): domain Eukaryota; kingdom Metazoa; phylum Arthropoda; class Insecta; order Lepidoptera; family Noctuidae; genus Lithophane; species Lithophane socia. The sequence goes on from OX383267.1 coordinate 10,854,723, forward strand.
GGGCATTTTGGTAGTGCGTTTTAAGAACATAGATGTTCTGGAAAATCTTTCCACATACTGTGCATTTGCGGGGATTCTCATGATCCATCGGAACATCGGTGGTGCTGACAAAGAAACCATTGTCAAAATGCCCAAAGATTTGACCGTGAGCATCCTCAGCATTGTAATCAAAACTGGATACTGAAGAAGACGGCGATCGATCAGAATAATCTATCGAATCATTCATTGACAAATTATACGGGCCTAAGGACTGCGTATCATGTTTTTTAGGAATGCTAGGAAAGTCACCTTTGGATAGACTTTCAAGTCTCTTCAGTGCATTTTCTGATGAAAATTGTTCTTCACTGGATCGATTATTTGCAGGTTTATATACATCTTGTTTATCGATTGGTTCATCTTTTACTCTTAAGTCTTGAATATTGTAGCTCATATCGGTAGGTTCATCTTTGATAGTAGGCGTTTCTTGTTTGGCTTCGCTATTTTTAGGTTCTTCATGAGTTACATCGATATTATTTTCGCTGGACTGACTATCTTCTGTTTTGACTCTTTTCAAATCTACAGCGCATTCATTTTCGTCTGTATCCGGGTGGTCTCGTTTTGAATTCGATGTTCCATTTTCGGAAATGTAATGGTTTTGTAAACGAGTTGGATTAAGATTTTTACGTTTCCGTTTCATCACCTCAGGACTAGCTGTTTCATCTTTTCTATTGTCTGCAACTTCATTGTTATCGCTAATACTCCTTTGATCAAAATCAGTTTCTGAGTCATCTATGGATCCTATGGACTTATTCAAAGTCGAATAATAATCACTAGTATCGATGTGTTCATTGTCATCATCATCGTCATCTCCTGCCACAACTACAATACCGTCATCTTCATCGGATTCACCTTGACCATCTTGGTCTTTATTTTCCACTGAATCAGATTCACGTCGCATTGGCTGGCCATGATCAAAAGAGGGTGAAAAATTCATGTTCATACTATTTTTATAGTCTAAAGGTATATTTGATGGGAACTGACCCATATTATGCGGTGGATTCAAAAGGGGGTATGATCCAAATGGGTGCATTGGGTTCATCACTGGTGGTATATTGAGGCCTGCCCTATGTGGTGAAATAAGGACTGGGTGAACTTGGGCGGTTCTGCCATCATGAGGTGAAATTTTCCGTCGTAGGTGGGGTGAATGTAATTTCGGATTAGGATTCGCACTGTGACGGTTTCTAGATCTTCTTGAACTGAACATCATGCTGCATCCTTCAACAGTACATTTGTGCATTTCACGAAGATGAACAGCTGAGAAATGGATTTTCAAAGCTCCTTTGTCACAGAAGGTTTTCAGGCACACATTACATTGAACTCTCTTTTTACCAGTAGCTGGATTAATGAAGTGCGTTCCTAAGTTCAGTGGCATTTGTGATGCACCCCATTGTCTTTTCGGTGGACTGATACATTTGCCTAACATCATGTTCCTAGAGTTCTGAGCTACTTCAGCGTACGCGTCTTTGCTCAAATTGAGAACGTTTTCATCTTCAGCTTTGTGGTCATCTGATCTTCCTTTACCATTGCTATGGATTTTATTTTCTGATGGTTCTGCAGGTTTGGCGGACATTTGAGGTAGAAGAGCTTGAAGTGAGGCTAAGCCCATTGGGTTTTGACTAAGCGCAGCTACCATGGCTGCCTGGTGATTAAACGTTGAAGGCATTGACATTGGCGGAATAGGCAAGTTTGTAGGTAGTGGAAAATTAAAGAACTGACTTCTCATTAAATCCATAGTAGCCTTTTCAGCAGATCCTAAGTCATAAGGTTTCCTGCTCTCTTCTTTTTCGTTGGTCTCATTCGTTTTGTGTTTTCGGAAATCAAAGGGTTGCATGTTTTGGAGGTGACTTAAAGGCGATGAGTTGATTGGACTAGTAGTTGAGAGAGGACTGGATGAGGTAGATAGGCGGATGCTATGATTGGGAGATACTTCGGCTGATGACACTCTGTGAGAAGGTGACTGATGTACTGGAGATGACCTGTTACGGCTGGGTGACATTGCTTCTTTTTTTACTTCTGTATGACCTTCTCTTGGGCTGTTCCTAGTATCTCTTTCTTGGATACTTTTCAGATAATCGTAGTGTTGTTTTGCTTCCATCATATGTTGGAAGTATTTGAGAGATTCATCGTTGCGGACATCTCTGCCTGAGTGTTCCATTAGTCTTCTGAATTCTGCCTCAAGCTTGGATTGCTCGAAGGCTCTCGTATCAGGGTACTCTGGTCTCTTATCATGCTTGTCGTAATTAGCCCCCGGCGGGGACGGAAGACCGTTCTTCTTGTAGATGGGAAGAAGGGAGGTCTTGTGGAGGGCTCTCGCTTCTTGCAGCTTGAGGATCTGTTGGAGAGCCATGTTGTGCTCCGGTCCGCGACCACTCCATCTTTCAGCGCTACTTGATTGTGATTCCTGGAACAAGAAATAAATACAATTATAGTTAGGTATATTTACATATAAGAAAAAGAAATGTTGCGCCGGCCCCAAATAAATTAGGATAAGGGCAGTAGAATGATGATTCTGATATATATCCTAAACTTCTTAATCTGCACTAATACTGTTTGTTGGTTTGTTTGGTACGCTTTCACGCTAAAACGGCTAAACGGATTTAGACGAAATTTGGCACATGGGTAGACCATGACCTAGAATAGGATATAGGATACTTTTTATTACGATATTCTCACGGGATCGAGACGTAGGTGAAACCGTGGGGCACAGCTAGTTTACATATAAGACACAGTTTGTTGTCGAATTAGTTCATCACAAACTAATAAAAAATGTATATGATGGACCTCATCAATTGGGATTGTAACTTAATAATTTTGCGCAGAAATTGAATACGCAAAATTGCAAATCATCAGTTCAAACAATTCTGGTGGGTATCCCGAGTTTTGAAAGCGTTTACCGTCTATAAAACGAAATAACATATCCAAAACAGTCCATTTAATAAAATTATGAATGAGCGCGGTTAATTCTAAAAGATTATCGAGTCTAGAGCAAGCCTTAAACACTGGTTGTTCAAATCCCTCTTCAAAATAACTATCAGGCCGACACAAAACCACACCTTGCGTTTTCAAAGGCTAATATCAAATTAATTCTGAGAACTCGGAGCAATTGGGTAAAATTGTGTAAAATGACGGTTTCGAGTCGACTTGAGAATAGAAAAGTGGTTTTGTGTCGCGTGTTTGAAACGATTTAATCCGAAAACTAAATTACTATTCATTTGGTAAGCATTCGGGGCCGCCTCGCGATGTCAAAGTTAAATTTTCGAGTTAATTCAACCACTCCTTAGCTGCCTTTGAACAGGTTTCCAACAAAAACTTGTATGTAATTATTATTGTGATGTCGTGAGAATAACACGAAAATGTTCTGTAGCAAAACACTCGGAACAATTGAAACTAAAATAACGTTGTTTGCCACTATCTTCTGACTAATCTTGAAGTGTATAGTGACAAATGAATTGTTCAATTTGTATAATCCGGTGTAACATTAATGAGTTACAAAACGTAAATGTTGTAACAATATTCACCAACATTGTATCTACTTAACAAGAGCTTACAAAGATAAAACGTTTTATAAATATAAAAGCACATTATACACATATAATTACACATACAATTTACACTTAAAATTCTATCAAAAAACCACATCTTATTTAAAAATTCGTTTAAACGCATAATAGCTGGCAACACCAAGCATTCACTTATAAGCACTTGATTGTCGCTTTTCAAAACAGTTTGTCACTCGATTACGGCGTGTAACCGATGGGGTTGCTATATCATTATCCGTTTCCCCGGAATTAAATTGTCGTTTGGAGTCGGCGCGTCGGGGGCAATTTCGTAAAAGCGACCAATTATTACAATGATTCGGTTTCTATTGCCACAAAACGGATAATGTGGATAATAAAGTGTCTTTTAGAAAAATATACGTCTGAGAGTTTAAAAGTTATGCGGAGAAATAATTATATAGAGTTTTCTAAGGAAGTTTCGTGCTTTCTAAAGTCGTTTTGTAAAAATTGGGATTGCGTTTTGTCTCGTTTTTGTTAGTAGACGGTTTCGTTTTTGTGTCGTTACTGTAATAGAGGACGTTTAAAGAGTTTAAGAAAATTGGAGTGATCGTATTTATGATGATATAATTTAAACAGATGTTTAAAAGATTATTTTGTGTTTACGAACTATTATATTTGTATTAGGAGGCTTTTTAACAATGTTGTATCATTCCAAAAACATCTGAAGGATTTGTGATTAAATTGACAATAGGTCTAATGTCTAATTATGTAAATTCTCTAGAGAAACTCGATGAAACGTGATGGGTATCTATTATCTAAACATTTTTTTTATGTTAGCCTACACTGTCCCACTGCTAAGCAAAGGCCTCCCCTAAATCCCTCCAAGCATCCTTATCCAGGGCCTCCTGGACCCAATCCTCCTCGCCACCTCTTCCTGGGCCGGCCTCTGCGGCGCCGTCCACCCTCAGGCACCCACCGTGTGGAGACTGTCGCCCAGAGTTCGCCATGCATGCGGCTGACATGATCACATGACCCGCCCAATCCCGTTTTAGCTTGGCATTTTATTTAAACATGTTTCTTTTTAACTGTTTTTTTTTTGCTCAAAGACCGTTGTGCTGGTTTTGTAGTTACTCGAAGAATCCGTTTTTTTTTGTTTTATCATGTTTAGATATCAAAACATATCAAGTCTGCTGAGTTTCGCTAGCTAATTAAATGTGACCCTGTATACAATATACAGTATGTAAGAAAAACCCTGTCCGATCAGAAAGGGGGCGCCTAGGTACCGCAATAACATTACTAAAAAGTAATCAATATTTTTTTTTGTGAAAATAAGAAAGTTATTTCTATTTAAAATACATGTTTTTAGTACCAAAATTACCCCAATTTCATTATAAATTAGCAAATTTTCTACAGAGGTCATAAAGTTATGACTTACTTACACACCCGCTAGACGACGGCCGCCCGCGCCCCATGTAATAAAAACCCGGGAAAATTCCCGATTGAAAAAATTCAGCGAATGTTTTTTCTCTTTTTTTCTCAAAAAAAACCGCACAAAATTGACTCTCAGTATGATTCTTAACAACACCCTCACGTATCGGACAGGGTTTTTTTAACACGCTGTATAATTTGCGTCTGTAACTGTTTTAATATAAAAGACACGGCTTACAATGTTGATGAAATTAATTTTAGCGATGTACCGCTCTCGTTACGGCGAGTGACCACGAAACCTGACGTTAACCTCATCATTATTATTTATCATTATCATTAGCCCCACAGCGTATCATTAACCAATCACAGCGTAAAACTCACGCGCACCTTCTACTTTAATTCTTTAATCGAATAACGCATTTCTTGTCGTCGGGGTGGGTACTGTTGCGGTAAAAAGTGCTAAGTAATTCTAGTATTTAAACAATTTTTTTACTTATCTAATGAAATACATCAGTCGTCACCTTACTATCCACAATCATACGTAGCGAATAGAATTATAATCATAAAGTAACTTAAATTCGTTTTTATCAAGTATCCTCTCCTTCACAACAACGAAACAAGAAAACAAAATGGAAGTCTAGACAGGGATTTTTTTACGTTTGCTTTAAGTGTTTTCTTATAAGGCGGTCACTGCCTGACTGTGGGAACGAAACAAGTAATTGTCAACAGTCCACAAAAAGGTTGTAAGAAGCAAAAAATCATTCGAAGTCGCGATGTTAACCCGAGGTGGTTGACCCGCCAACATAGCCGTACACCCGAAATTACTCTTATTACCTCTTAAAACAGACTATTTTCCGCCGCTGTGAGTGAAAAACATAAATTTGCGCACATATCTGACCCACGCCTACCGGCAGAGCAATGGACAAGCGGACATATTTCATGGCATTTTTTTAAAATGTAACATAACAAAGTGTATCTTATTACCTTGATATATGGTCTCATTTCAGTTGGTCGTGAGCTGTATTTTTTTGTTTTTTTTAATGTGTACTTCGCGATCGTTTTTCGTTGGCTCGCTGTCGTGACATGCCATATTGTTCAGGGCATGATACATGAAGTAAGTAAACAGGTTTGTGTACTGTGAAGCGCAAAACGCATTGCCATTTTGCTTAATGACCGCTTAAGCACGCACCTGAGATGCACCGCCCCGCTGTTTTCTTGTGGGAAATGTTTAGTTCTATACAGCTAATTTAAATTTGAGCCATTAACTTCCGTTTTATGTTTAAATAATGATATATTTACAGAAATTAATTTTGTACCCATCGCTAAGAAGATAATTATGAAGTTAAAAGTTCAGTAATTACTAAGTTTACAATAAAATGTTCAGACAGACCATATATTTTTTCAACACAACAAAAATATTTGCGACCAATTTTAATTCCAAGCTTAAAAGAAACTCAAATAATTTTCTCATGTATAAACAATATCTACCGCTTCTGTAACCACCAGTACCCCTGTACTTCGAATTTACCCTAGTAACTAATAATTATGCACACATAGGTAGGCAACTAGGTGAAGTGTCTGCTAGCCTTGCAATTTGTTGGTAGTTGGCCGTACACGCCAATAATTGGCTCCAATTGTAACCTTAGCCAATGTCCAACAATGTTGCCTTTTTATTTACTTAAAACATCTGTCTGAAAGTACGATTTCTGAATACATAAGGGTAAGGTGTGTACTAATACGGTGTTTTGCTACAACTTTCAGACGTACCCTTTAAATTAATGGGGTATAATTGCAAGTGAATTAATGCGATGTTTAAGTACTTGAACGTTGTTTATGTAATGGCAAAATGCTGTTTATGTTATTCGTTGAAAATGCTTCCTGTTTTTAATAATCAAGCCATAAAGCGTAAGGCTTACCCTAAAATAGACTAATATTTAACCCTTATAGACTCTAACTCACATTGTGTAATTAGTTAGGTCTTCGAAGTTAGAAGTTATTAGGCTTATTTAGGCACAAAAGTGAGATCACATTTGCTTTTCCGAGAAAAAAAATCGATATAAGTATTTAAAATGATACAAAATGACTATATTACACCAAATACCTACTCCTTCTCACTTTTCACTTGACATTTTCAGTAGGGCAAAAACACCACTTGCCGGACGACAAGTGCTAGGAATATATTTCATTAGATATATCCATTCCACATGCTAATAAAACCCTACTATTGTCATCACAATAAAATGTATTCCTACATATTACAACTACAAGTCTGTGTCGACATCGACAATTCGACATCAAACACGGTGATTGTATCAATATTTGTCGTTCGTTCAACAATGGCATGATCGCTGTGTGGGTGGCCGGTTCGTGTATGTCCATTAATTTAATTATCATTACACTGTGTTATGTATGAATCAGTGCTGCAGTGAAAGTGGATGCAGCCCTAAAGTTTGGAGAGTTAGTAGGTACTCTTACTCTTATTTTATACTAGCTGATGCCCGAGGCTTCACCCGCGTGGATGTCGGTTATTATATACTAAAACCTTCCTCGAGAACCACTCTATCAATTGGTGAAAACAGCATGAAATCTGTGCAGTATTTTTTGACTTTATCGCGAACAGACAGACGCGGCGGAGGACTTTGTTTTATAATAATGTACATTTTTTTTGGTCAGTTTGGTCATGGTCAGTTTTGTGTTGCTAAAAGATTTCAGAAAAAGCTGTATTTTCCCGTTAATACTAAATTTTATTCTCTATTATTGATTGATTCGTGATTCGTATAGCAGTACGTATTTTTAACTCTACGAACCTATTATAAAAATTGCAATCTATATTAAGAAAAAAAAAATGTAAGCTGTTAATTTAGCTTACATTTTTCCATCAACCAATATCACGACACCCATTATTCTTATACCAACGCTTACGATCACAAAATAAACATTATAACAGGCTTTACGTCAGGGACACTATAATCTGTCCACATATCCTATCAACGCTTAAAAGTTTAAACCCATTCTTGATACAATTTAGATTCTATATAAAATTATCCCTGAGTATCGCTTAAACTTAATATAGGTAATGATACAGTGTAGTCCCCTGGTCTTATCTTAATCTCGACTTAAGGCGCCTCGTGGCGTCGTTATGGGTATTAATAATAATTGGATAAGCCAGGGGTCAAGTATCGATCGAAGATTTGGACCGTCCGAAGGAATTTGACACGAGTACTACTAGGAAAAATTGGGCGGTTTATTTGGGAGTGACATATATGATCATGTAGGCTTAAAGAAATAGGCTTATATGTCCATTGCAACACAAGGTAAAAATGGAAGTTTTAAGACAAATGACGAACATATTCCCTTTTCAAACATTTTTGTAATTTGAAAATAGAAGAAAAGAAAAGTAAAACGTACAAATGTGACTTGAAGTTGCAGCGATAATTTTTCAGGCGTAATTACAGTCTCTATTGGATGGCGTGTTACAAAATAAGTTTATAATGTCGGTCGATAGACTCTGACCAGTATTAAATTGGACTCTGACCTGAATACCAGCCACGGAATACTACGTCTTTTGCACTTACAAAGAAAATGAAGATGCAGAAAGACTTCTTTGTCAGAAATCATCAAGAAAAATATAAGATTGACAAGCGAGAAGTGAGACCAACCTTATAATAATCATCCTCCCACCAGCGTTTCACAAACTGGGTGAGTTTCCCCAAATGGCTCTCACTACACTCACTCATGATGCACGGACACTGGTCATATTCACAAATCATGGTCCAAAAGTCTTAACACTAAAAACACTATGACTACGACATAATCACTATTAGGAACATAGAAAAACTGAACACCGAAAACTTGAAAATAGAACCGTCACTCGGGACTAAAGTGTCACTTGTGTGGACATCGATATGTCACTGGGCTTCGGTCGGTAGGATCTGATGTCTAAGACAAGACTAATCCAACTAATCCTGTGACACAAGTGTTAACACCTTAAAGTCACCGATATTTAGGGGTGGGGGTGGTTAAGGCGTCACCTAACCCTTAACTACCTGGTTGGACTAACAATTGAGTTTTATTACCAGTCTTAGTCCGTATTAGTTCGCAGTAATTTGTTTAATGGTTTTGTCTTTTGAAACAAATAATCGAATTATTGTGAGGTGGGGCAAAAGTTTATGATTTGAATGGAATGTCTCGTAATTGTGCAAGCGGATTATTTGTAAACGATCAGGTGTCTATTTTTAGTTTATTTAGTAGTGGCTCAGCTTTATTATTTAATTGCAATTTTAATTTACCCAACGGCTGGCTCGTGTTTAATGCCGTATGTATAAAAGTCAGTTTTATGTACCCAGCCGCTTCGCATAAAAATGTAGATAAATCAATTCTGCTTAGTTTTGAACACACGTTTTAAGTATTATACAAACTGCTATTGAACTTTTTTAACTAATAAAATAGGTTATTAAAACTCTATTGCTAAATAGAGTACAGAGGTATATCTCACTTTTCTCCTCCCGGTGGCCACGTAGTTTTATATTTCTAATAACGCATCTAAATCGCCTTAAGGTGTCAGAAAAAATCGAATTTATGGAAGATATAAATCCTCACCCGTAAATTGGCACCAAAGTGTTATTTTACCAAAAAATTAACAGTCGTATTAAAAAAAAAATGCAGCTTATAATAATTAGCTTCTTCCTTTTGGTCATTTAAGTAAAGAATTTGAGAAGACTAGCTATGTAGATATTATAAATATTGATTGCAGATTTTAACTGACGGCGACACACACGTTCGCTTTTAAATTAAACTTTAAATAATAATAAGTAATTTTTTTATCAAAAATGCTCTTTCTCAGTCCAATTTATTTGAAAGAAAGAAAAACGCGTTTATTGGCATTACAGCAGAAAAATACACCTTAAAACTATTAAAACAGAAAACAATGATTATAATGCCAAAAGGGCCTCAGCTTAGCATAGAAGACAACACAAAGTGATGTTATCTGACCTTCACGTCAGATGACAACGTCACGTCTCACAAAATGAGTTGTTGTATGTAGTGCATGCTTTCATAAAACACCATTCCCAAAATGATAGTACGAAGACTAGTAAGTATGAACTTTTCTACGTAGGTACTCATTAACCATAGGTATGTACATGTTTACATTGTTTGCTTTTATAACAATAGGTCCTACTAAGAAGTTTTACACCACCCAGAACACATTTTATTAGCACAAAGTTGGCTGCTGAAAGGAAAAGCGTAACTATTCGAAATTCAAAAGATTCACCGATAATGCGAAATACCGAGTGCCAAAATGTGCACTTTTAAAAACCCAATGTAGACGCAAAACAATAAAGAATAGTTTTCCCAGAAAAAGTTTCGGTACCTTTGAAGTTGACCGTATGTGAGACACATAGATAATAAAAGTATAACGCGAGGCGTCACGACTAACAATAGGGGCTTTCTCCCTACTGATAAGGGACTGTTTTGTTTTTGTTTTGTATGCGGAGCGTAGGGTAGGTGTACCATTCATCGGGTTTTAGGAAGTCGGTTAATGTTAGGTATTTTTCTACCTATTCTTATCAGCGCTACCTACTTGTCCCTTAGAAGTAACTATTTCAGTAGTTTAGTTAGAGTGTGAATTGTAACAAACTTTAAAGTCCGGCTTCGGTCACTATTTATTAACAACATTGCCTGTAGTCTTGATAAATAGGTAGTTATAATTAATATTCGTATAAATAATAATACTTAAGTTAATATGGAGCCGTCTTTTATTTTGCCAGTAGATAATAAATCTTTTAAGACTAAGAATTTCAATAAACTAATAATAATTGGTTCTCATAGAAGTGCAAATATAATGGTGAGGTAAGAAGACCTGGGGCTATTTATATAGCTCTATAAAATCAGTTGGGCAATGTAGCAATCCTTTGAGATGATTTATTGCTTGCACATGCCTCTAACACTGCCAATAAACGTCTTGTTGACATACATTTGTGAGGGAAAAGATAAGAAACACTGGACTTGGCATTCAAGTATAATAATTTTCCAGGTATCATTTCAACGAATACAAATTTTATTAAACGAAAATTATAAAAAGGGAAGCTTTCTAGCTCATAAAAAATGGTGAACACTGCCTGCAGTAGGAACTGAGTAATTCGTAAATTCGTCCGACATGCCTACGGCCCATTTAGGACGTTCTTTTACTTTTCTACAAGTCGTCCTAAATGGGCCGTAGGACATGTAGGAAAAATTGACGAATTACCTACTCGATTTCAAAGAAAATGATTCGTATATCATAAGGATCGTAGCAGGTGGCATTGTGTCGTTTCCATCCATGGGAAAAAGGCGAGAGTGTATGTATGAAATTATATCATGTTGCTGAAGGCATAATGCCGAAAAGCTGTAGATATTCATAATTATTTCATTGGGGTAATCAATTTTTTGTATGACTAACAACATGAATTTATTCACAAATCCAACCAAATCAAAGCAAACGTTTTCAAATGCAACCCACCTATCTCAATACCTACATAATTCCAAATCCGATATAAAGGTACAGTCATAGCCATAATTCAAACCCGCCCGACGAAAGCAGGTTTCTATCACTCGGCTCATCACTTACCATGTCAAGCAAGCGTACGCATCAGATACCGACGCCCGCGGCCCACACCACCAATATAATTTTGCACCTAATAATTTTGAAATGCAATTATAATTTCGCGCTGCAATAATAATTCTATAATGTTTCTTGGCATTTATTCGTCTGTGTCTACCTACTTGTAGGCGTTGCTATGTCATTTGCTGATTGATTATACAATTGATTGATCGGCCCTGTTTTGACAGTGTTTTTTCTAGTTGACTGTACTTGGTTAATTAGTTTTTAAGTTGAGTAGGCAAGATGGATGGCTCTAAATGTTTCTATGAATTTGAAGGTTGTAAAAAATGCGTTTGGCTTCTTAAATTATGAAAAAAACTAATAAATGATAATCTCAGTGAAATGTCAACGGCGAAAAAATATTATAGATTAGTACTAATTTGTTAAAAAGAGCTACCTATGTATTATAAAAAGTAAATACGTAGGAACTGATAATTATACAAGGTGGAGACGACAATACAACAATAAATGAAAACACTGGCAATACTAATGCTGAGTATTTTGGAAATAACAAATAAATCCTAACATCGAAATTAAAAAAGTCATTTTTTCAAACAAACTAAATAGTAGTGATGGGCCGACTATGGGATTGGCCGATCTTTGACTAGCTATCGTAACTAAACTACTGTTAATATTTGATTAATTTTTTGTATGTAGACCGAGAACGTCATTAAATATAAGGAGTTTTATTTTTGTTGTATTGTCGTCTCCACCTTGTAGATACACCTAAAATACAAAATATTGACTACTCATTATTTTACATTCTAAGATCACATAGTCAAGTGCCTAGTATAAATGAAAATCGCAGTTGTTAGTCTCATAAAGGCTAACTAACATGAAAATGATAATTATTAGCAAAAGTAATATTCGATTCCTAACAGATATTTAGATGCAATTACGTTTTATGTATTTAAACCGAGAAATAAATATTCATGTGGGTTTTATATCCTTGTTTACGCCTCCCGTAGCTAAGATAGAAATTGTTAGAATGCGTTATTTTATCTCACGAACCTACTTAGTTAGCAAGGTAAAGTGAAAACTGGTATTAATAATCTGTGAAAGTGCGTAAATGAAATGTCTGCTTAAGATCTTCGACGTGACTAAAATTAAGGTAGAAGGACTAATAATTATAGTTTTAATTTTAATTCTATTAAAAGCTTGTGTACACTGGGTAGGTACAGCATTTCTAGTGTAAATTTTAGTTCTGTGCCTAACCCTAAAATTACTCACGACTAGAGCTGCGACTTGTCCACTAAAGTGTTCATAGGTGCATTGTTATTTGCCTAATTGCCTATTTAATGTGACAGAGGTGCTATTAAAGGAATTGTTTAATGCCGTATAGAGACTAAAGCTAATTATTACAGATTTCGAAATTTCAAGTCCCAAGACCCAAACGAGTTTGTTCCAAAATGGTATTTAATTACCAGTTGTAAAATCACATCGTAATTTATGTTCGTCATGTTGATACGATCTCGGGAACCTAGTGTGATGGGTGTTGCCTTTGTACTTCGTCATTGCAGCTGCAATACTAGTGATCACCCACTTTGTTAATTTATGATCTAAGTTTGTAATTATAGTGTTTGCTATGTAATGTAGGGTTCACTTATTGTAGTTGATGTTTACCTAATGTTGCTAAATTTTTAACCGACTTCTTCAAAAAGGAGGAGGTTCTCAATTCGTCTGTATGTTTTTTTTTTTGCGTGTATGTTACCCGATTACTCCGCCAATTATGAATCGATTTTGATGCTTCTTTTTTTGTTTGGTAGGTGGTTTCTAACACACAATAACACTTCCGAAATTAAAGTTATTTTTCACTTTTTTTGTGTTTTTTTTGGAAGTCGGTTGTTTTTTTTTTGTAAAAAGTTTTTTTGTAATGGTAGGTATACAATTAATACATAATTATAGTACCATCGTAGTGTATGGTGATGATATGCTGTTATGTCTTGTTGTTTTTAAATTGTGTTGGGTTTGTGGTTTAATGTTCTAAAACACTTAATTTGTTATAGTTGCATGTTTGTCTAATATCTTGACAGGTTGCCTTTTTAATTTTTATTCGATTTTGTAATTCCAATATACCAATTTAAAAGACCTACTGCAAAAAAAACATGGCATTGACTAAAATATTCGATTCTCCAACACAATCATTTTCATTGCCTCGTTGGTCCAGTGGTCGCAAGCGCTACTGTTGAGCATGAGTTCCTGGGTTCGATTCCCAGGTCGGGCAAAGTGCTATTGGGTTTTTCTATATGGAATGTCTCGGTAGCAGCCCGGAGTCTGGTTTTGTGCCCGGTTGATGGCAATAGGCTCGCCCCGTATCACATAGGACTCAAACATAACTGGTGAAATGTGCGTGTATTACAAGTTCACCTCTGCCCAACCCTTCGGAGATACAAGGCGTGATGTTATGTTATCATTTTCACTTTAACTCTTCCTCAAATTCCATTTAGGTATAGAAACATACCATTGGCACTTCTTCTTCTTCTGCCTAGCCTTTTCCCAACTATGTTGGGGTCGGCTTCCAGTCTAACCGGATGCAGCTGAATACCAGTATTTTACATGGAGCGACTGCCTATCTGACCTCCACAACCCAGTATCTGGGTAATACGATACCCCTTGGTTAGACTGGTTGTCAGACTTTCGTGTTCCTGACGACTCGTAACGACTGCCAAATATCCACAAATGACAGCCGGGACCAACGGCTTAACGTGCTTTCCGAGGCACGGCGGAGTCTCGATATGTGAAAATGGTCACCCATCCACGGACCAACCCCGGCAAGAGTAGCTTAACCTGATGGATCGACCCGAGCGGCTGTTATTACTTAGCCACCATTGGCACTAGTTTATTTTAATTTGTACAATAAATAGCGTGATATTTCTAGGAAAATTACAAAAACATAATATTTACTCAGTTTTAGGTGAAAGAAAAAATAATAAACTACCCACGCTTTAACAAAAACGAGTCACCCGCACCGCTTACAATAATTTACATATTTCACATGTTATTATTCAAAATTGATGATGCCATTTCGCAATTAAACTATTAAAACATAATTTTTCATTGTGACCTGATAAATTAATCAAATAATTGCCCAAAGGTGTGAATTTCCGATCAATTTTATGAATGGACGCTCGAGAGAATGGCGATTGTTAAAATTCTCTAGTTTAGTTTTTTAATTGTTAGCTATTGACAAAGTCACGAATGTTAGCGAAAGTTGGCCAGGTGGTTTTTTTAAAGGATTTTTTTATGTTAACAACAATTAAAATAATACGTGTGAACCTTTGGTAGGTAAAATCCTAGAAATAAAGACTATATAATTATTTTCATTCGAATTGGTTGAATTTTCGTTTTGGAAAACAAGAAAATGTTGTATTCTTATAAAAAAATTAAATAACTAGTGACCAACCCCTGCTTCGCACGATTTTTTGCGCTTCATAAAACATCTTCAGGAAAACCTTAATGGATTATACGCTTTCCTCATTAATTACTCCGTCCTCCATTGGTGAAAACCGTATGAAAATCCGTTCGGTAGTTTATGAGTCAATCGCGTTCAGATAAACAGGCAGACACAGCGCAGGGGCCTTGGTTTATAAGATAATATTATGTGGTGATAGGGTGTCGTGATAGTGAATTTATACCCAATCAAGATAAAAATTATATCGAAATGAACGACTCACTTTGACTAAAGACTTGAATCTTTTTTAGTTCGGTGGCAATTCTTTGTTTCTATAGATGTTTTATCTATCCATCTATTTATACTGTATATAAAAATCAATTGCCGTGCATTAGTCCCGCAAAAACTCGAAATGTCTCGACCGATTTGTTTTATTTTTTGTTCGCCTCATTTCTGGTTTGGTTTAGGAAAAAAAATTACGAAAAACCCAAAAGAAAAGCCGAAAAATCCAAATTGTAATTTTGACAGGATAACGTCTGACGGGTCAGTTAGTAGTTACATAATAAATTTTTAATAATTTAATTTAATACCTACTCCAAATCACAATTTAATAGTAGCAACACAGAACAATAAAACTCATCTCACTATAGAATAGTTTCTTATCGGAATCCGAATCGATCATCGTAGCGATTAGTTCATTCGGTTGCGTGGGCGCATCTATTGTTAGACCATAAGTTCGTTAGGGATAGTGTTGTCGTTTATTGTGATTTATTGTTTTGTTGCGAAAGTGATATAATTGTTGTACCTGTGAAGGTAAATTCGACCTATATAAAATTAAAAGGAATTAATGCAGTTATGAGTTTTTTTAACGGTAAAATCATTGTGAAAATTCACTTCTGAATTAGGCAACATTTTATTTACAATTTAATTGATTATTTCATTATTTATCTATTAACAATACAAACTTTGAATAGTGGTTTCGGAAAATCTTCAAAAGATGGCGCTACCAGTACCTATAAATTCCTGACAGCGAGGAAGTGATGTTTTGCAAATGTAAATAAAACAAATGAACCACAATGACATAAGTGCCATGTTACTTCAAGCCTCATGCCTGAATTCTTAGAAGGGGTAGACAGAGAGAGAGGAGGTAGTCTTTGAAGTATTTCAAAACACCCACATGCCAATTTATACACGCTAACGATGGTTATGTTTTTGCACAATAATCACCAATTAATCAATATATAACTCGAATTGAGTCATCCTATTAATTAACATGAAAAATATTTTATAAGCTTAAATAAAGGCAATCAAATATTAATAATTATGAATGGTGCTTCCATAAAAAGGTCGCAATAAAAACCGTTTGTTTGGGGCGCATTTAAAAGTGACCACAAAATATTTAATAACTAGCTGCGCCCCGCGGTTTCACCCCAATAAGTCTCGATCCCGTAGGAATATCGGCATTAAATATCCTATGTTCTTCTCCAGATCATGGTCCACCCATGTACCGAATTTCGTACTAATCCGTTCAGCCGTTTTAGCGTGAAAGCGTAACAAATAAATAAACAAACACGATTTGGGAGTTGTCCCTAATACTGAAGTGTTTTTGCCCATCCGAAAAATTGAATTTGTCACTTGTTTTGACGGATCACAATTACTTTCGGACGGACCTCTATCTTCATTGACAGACCCCCTGATTCAAGTCGCTAGCAAAAAGTAAGACTTTTATACCCCGAATGTACTTCATAATACTTTAGTATGAAATTCTACAATAATACAAACTTTTGGTACTTTAATAGCTCCTACTCACGATTTCCCACTATTTACTAGTTCACTAGTACTTATTCATTATCTACAGGTGTCCTTGAACTAGCGACCTTGAACTTTATCGATTTTCCGTTTGACCTTGTAATGGGAGACGGTATTCAGAACTATTGATTCAAAAGTCTGAGTAAATACTGTTGTGTGTTGATTTAGTAAATGATGATAACATGTAAACCTGCTTATCTATTAAAGCAGGTTTACATGTACACTGCTTACACTTTTTAAACAAAAATGTGAACTTTAATCATTTTTAACGTTAAAATTGTTCTGCAGGGCAAAGATCTTGTAACAGAGACTTACCTAAGTTGAAGAATCTACCTATAAAATAATATTAACATTTAGGGCAACGATATTTAGATAAATGACAACTATGTGCTTCTTGTCTTATTATATCTTAGAAACTTAATAAAATTGCAAATTATAATATGTTTGGCAGCGATTCAATAAAAAAAATCTGGAAAAACCATTTGTGGAATACGTTAGTTCTATTTATATTTAATAGATGGCGCTAGTAGTATCGAGTTAGATCATCTAACAGGGCCACCTTAAAAGTTAGTTCCTGGATTTTATTGATGAGATTAGGAAATATCATTCTTAATTAAGGGATTTTGAGGTATGCTACGATATTTACAAGCTTTATGTTTTACGAATCTTTAAATTTTATTCTTGATTATGCATAATGCAAAGCACACCACAATTTCATTTCTTAGTTCTTAAAATAACGTTTTTAGCGTCCCATATTTAGTTTGCATGCCTATTAATTATTCAAGTTAATAACTAAGTGTTTTTCAGCTGGACGTAGACGACGATATTTTTTGTTAAAGCTTCGTGAAAAGATAAAAACTATATAGTATAAAATACCCTATGGTTTTTATCATCCCGCCATCCGCCATGTTATTTACGTTCATAGTGCACATCAAATCCGAGCCGTCAGTTCGCGTATTTGACGGGCATTGCATTCACGTCGCGGCATAATGTGAAACATGACAAGAGACATCGCCTTGCCACTCGCAGTTATGCGGATTTGGAAATTAATTTAGATTTTGATAAATGTTAATACATTTTGAAGGTTGTTTTGGTATGATTTTTCGTTGCGTGTTGATTGTAAAGTTGATTTTTCTTTTCATACATAATTCAGTAAAAATCAGAGCTAATGGAAGTTCCGAGTGCTACATTATTTATATTGATAAATCATTTTGGAATTTGGAAAATAGAGCTCGTGGCTAAGTAATAACAGCCGCACTGACCAGGTTAAGCTACGCCTACGGGTTGGTCGGTGGATGGGTGACCATCTTTACATGCTTCGGAAAGCACGTTAAGCCGTTGGTGCCGGCAGTCATTCCTGGATCTTTGACAGTCGTTACGGGTCGTCAGAAACCCGAAAGTCTGACAACCAGTCTTACCAAGGGGTATCGTATTACCCAGTTACTTGAATGTGAAGGTCAGATAGGCAGTCGCTCCATGTAATATACTGGGATTCAGCTGCATCCGGTTAGACTGGAAGCTGACCCCAACGAAGTTGGGAAAAGGCTAGGCAGATTGATTAAAATCGAATTTAGATGCCTGTGAAGTCAAGCCCTCACGGTTAGAGATTATGCTTAAAAACTTATACATAATGAAAGAAGTCGACTATTCCCTGTTTTTTTAAAGCAAATAACATTTTTGAAACAGTAGAGATAGTTCAAAACGATCCATCTTAATTTAGTAAATACTACTGACATTATTACATTAATCAGATAAGAAAAAGAAAACAATATGATGGTCAAGTAGAAAAAGGTTTAGTTTAACAAATTGAATCCGTATGATGAAAACAATGTTAACATACATAGCAGTTTAGTTAGTTAGGTAGGTACGCTACTTATATTGAATTCAAAGTCAAAGTTAAATAATTTCTTTCAAGTAGGCACATTAAAGGCACTTTTGAACGTCAAAAACAAAGAAATATAACTGAGTCTAGTTGCCCCTTCCAAAAGGTAGTTTTCGTATGGAGAAGAATGGGCAAGAACCTCCACCGTTATCTTTTAAAAAGTGTTTTACAATATTTTGTATACATCAAATAATTACATGTGAAGACGATGTACCTAGAATACGATTACTGTGCCACAATAGGTAAAAAGAATTAAAAATGGAGCAATGACAAATAAATTAATGAAGTGATAGATACATGGTGCTCACAACTCGGACTCAAATCACATAGTTTTTATACTTTCCCCTATTTAGCTATACAAAACTTAACTAAGTCCAACCCTACCTTAATCCACTCTTCCAACAAACCATGGGATGTTCTCCGACTCTCCGGGAAACTCAATCAGCGTAATGGCTCGGCGCGCAAACTATGCATTTTGCTGATCACTCGCGATTTATTTCAATAATCCACCTTGAGGTAATGTCTGGTCACGGACGGGAATATTATATTATACTCAACCCCGCGGGTTCGTCCGCCTTGGACAACTAGCGGTTGTTGAAAAATCAATTTTGTACTTTGTGTATCTAATTATTTGTAAGGACCATAGGAACGGATTTGTCATATTTTTAGCCTACCAAGCGCATGGATATGGATAAAGCTTAAGGCTTTATCTAAAATTGGATTTGATTGATTGAGATTTGCAACAATATTGATAAAGGATTCAATCTGCCTAGCTTTTGCCCCGACTGTGTTGGGGTCGGCTTCCAGTCTAACCGGATGCAGCTGAATCCCTGTATCTTACATGGAGCGACTGCCTTTCTGACCTATACAACCCAGTAAAAGGGTAATACGATATATATTGGTAAGCCTAGTTGTAAGACTTTCGGGCTTCTGACGACCCGTAACGACTGTCAAAGATCCACGAATGACAGCCGGGACCAACGGCTTAACGTGCTTTCCACGGTAAGTACGAAGGGGTCTCGGTATGTAACTAAAGATGGTCACCCACGGACCTACCCCGGCAAGCGCAGCTTAACCTGATGGATCGACCCGTGCGGCTGTTATTATTTAGCAACAAGCTCCTCGCCGGTTTGAGACATTATGAATAATACTTTTTGTTTCTGGCTAGTGGCACCTACATGCCACATCGTAGCTTCGTAGCAGCCGTAGCATTGTAAAACTTTTTGAATAAGTAGGTAGATATATTTAACAAGACAATGTAGAACTCAAGCGTGCTTTTCAGTATTGCTACGGCTACACTTCGCGTTATCGCGAACTTTTCTTCGTGCTCTCTCTCTCGCACACCCCTCGATTACTCGCTGAGCAACAGAGAGCGCACGAAGAAAAGTTCGCGATAACGCGAAGTGTAGCCGTAGCATAACTGTAGATAGTTTTGTGCCTCCATAGTATACACGGCTGAGCGTGAGGTCCTGGGTTTGATTCGCAGGCCAGGCAAAGTGTTATTGGATTTTTCGATTAGGAATTTCTCATTCCGCAGTTTGAGATGGCGGTATGATACCTCCATGTCTCGGCAAGCACGTTAAGTCGTTGGCGCCTGATCTCTCTCCGGTTGTGTCGGATTGCTGTCCCATCGGACTATGAGAGTGAAGGAAGAGTGAGTGAACTTACCTGGAGATTGGCACCCATGGCCGAAATGTCTGGGTCTTCCAAACATTTCGGTCATTGTTATTATACCCTGGTTAACTGTTTATTTATTTATTGTAACATAAAACGGCCAAGGACAATTACATTATTTAAAGCCACTATTTATTGTTAGGTAGTATGGTTAAGATTTTAATGACCAAGTTTCTAGTAACATGCGAAACTATGTTCCCCTATTTTTTTTTCTGTTTTTCTTCGAGCTTTATTTACGCAAATTACTGAACTTTAGTGCCTAGTAGTTTTCTCAAGATTAGCGACTACTTTCCTCTGCCTATCTACCCAGATCAGATCCAGACATCTTATTCAAAAACATGTTTTATTCCGCCCATTCTTCAGCTATCCTCACACAATTTCATAATACTTAGCGTCGAAGCCGACAGCTTCGGCTGTTCTCGGCAAGACTCGGGTGCCCGCGGCGCTCGGCGGCACTACGAACTAATGGCATCACGCTCGCGGCGCAAGAGCATCCGACATCTGTACCGGGCTTAGAACTATGATATTCTTGGGTATTTTGTTTGATATTTATTTTATAGGATAGCAGATGTTTAGATACGTACGTATAGCTAAGATGAGCTTAATTATGAGTTGACTCTCAATAATAGGCAAATGAAATGAAAAATCGAATATGAAACTTTTAACACAATGTATGTATGATGCACAGGAATGAGGAACATGTCGTGAAAAAAGTTTTGAGTTTGAATGTAGATGACTTTAAGAGTTGTAGGGGAGGACCAACGAATCAATGGATGATTTTTTTGAAACACGGCTAGCTGGAAAGGTTTCATAAAAGTGGTGACTAGTGTGATGACGGCTAATAGATCGATATACGGAAGAAAATGAAATGCTGTAATGAGCTGACCCTAAATAAATTGGCATAACGGTAGAACGATCACGCAGTAATATATCAAATCATGTACATCAAAGAAACGCTTTTCAAAACGAGCTGACGTCTTCAGTCATTCTCGGCAACTCTTGGGTGCCTTCGGCGCTCGGCTGCAGTATGAACTAATGGCGTCACGCTTGCGGCGCATGCGCATCCCGACAGATGCACCGGGTGTACTGTGACGGGTATTTGAGCTGGAGTGAAGTTTCACTGATGAAAAGTTTTGAAATGTTTCCTTCTATAGGTAGATTGTAATTATATTTTGTGATTGTAAGTGTCTGTATGTATCTGAATGTGGATGGCTATAAGAAAAGAGGCAGATGGATTGTGTGACAGGATTTTGGCAATTCCGAGGAAATAAAAAAGTGAATTCTGCGATGATTGCTATTGAGGCGTGTAATGTAAGAAGACGTGGTCCAAATAAAAATGGAAGGATGATCCGCAGCCCGACTTCACCCATTGCTGCGCATGCGCTTCTTTTTGTTTCTCTTTGCCAATCCCCATGCCCCTGTGACAGCCTCATCCTGGTTTAACCCGGATGGCGAAAATCCTAATACTAACTAATATTATAAATGCGTAAGTGAGTTTGTTTGTTTGTTACGCTTTTAAGCTAAAACGGCCGAACGGATTTAGATAAAATTTGGCACATAGGTAGACCACGACCTGGAATAGGACAAAGGATAATTTTTATCTGGATATTCCCACGGGATCGAGACTTACGCGGATGAAATCGCGGGGTGCAGCTAGTGTTACGAGTATCTACTATGCCACCTAGTTTCATAATTAACTTATAATAGATAAGTATGATTTATTTAAATAAGGCTGCTTACCTTCTTTAGATGAGTTTAAAATATATTTTATAAACATTCTAAGTAACGTTTTTTAACAAAATATCAAAATTAAGTTTGATTATATTGCCGTTGTACACATTTCACCTGCGCCCGCGCCTCTCGGCGGCAAAACATTTACACTAATGGCGTCACGCTCGCGACGTTTACGCATCCTGCACGGCGACGCATTTTCCGCCATTACGGGTACCCTACAATTACTACTTATACATGGGCCTACAAGGTAGTGTTAAATAATAAATATTTATGCATCTTTTTGTGTGGTGAAGTGTTGAAGATGACAATATATTGGTTATTTTCTTTTAATTACCTACTCGTTCTTCATTTTTCATGTATCCACTACCTTTAAGCTTTTTCGGTCAAATATCGGTGTTGTCAATACGTTGTCTCATTTTAACCGGAAGGCCCTGTCTCTTGTGATTATAGATGTAAATAAACCGTTTTAAACCGAAAATCCGTGGTATAAAAACGTTTTAAATTTATTTAAAACGGTTTTTAAACCACGGATTTTGGTTTAAAACGGTTTATTTGCAACAATGTCTGTGATACAGTTTTTCAATTAGTACAGGATACAAGTGATCTTTTCCACTAAAGTTAGGTACCTAATGTATTTTATTATACAGTGTTAAGCAACACTCACAACACATCCATAACTTGTGGAAAAATATTTGTAGCACTGTTTTTGGAACAAAAAATAAAATATAATAATAATACTTTGGTAGGTGCTGGCACAAACTCATCTGTTCATTGGTGAATCTTGAACTGGTATTGTTATTTTATATTGATTGTAGTTTTCTATATAAGACAATATTTCCTGAAGTAATGCAATTGAATGATTATATAATGATTACGGTTCAAGTTCCATTTACACAGGATGATTTAAAATTCAACATCATACATCGGTATTTCATGGACAAAAAGATAGTAATTTTTATCAAATAGGTACTTACTCATATTTTATGCAAAACATTTACAAAATTATAGACTATTATCATGTTACATAAAATATACAGAGAATTATTTTTTCTTATAACTAAGAAAAGTTTAACATCTGTCCTCCCACACGGAGCCTACAGCTAGTGACGGAAAACGGCCCAAAGGATAATTATAGGTTAATCACACGTAAAGCCGCTGTGTCAAAATAAAAAAAAAAAACGTATTTTATGAAGAGACACCCAATAGGCTATGTATGATACTGTGCCCCGAAGCACATAAAGGCTCTTACATACCGGCGCGATTCGCCGCGCGACGCGACGCCACTGCATTGTTCGCCGTGAAGTTTTCTCAGAAATTGTTTTGTTACAATTCGCGTCGCGCGACGAATCGCCCCAGTATGTAAGAGCCTTAAGCTTACAGGCTTGTAACGTCCAAGTAACATGTTTTGTTTTTAATTTTTTTAAGTTAGTTATGATAATAAAATAATGTTATTAATTAATGCCATAAATACCGTAATAATAATATTTGCTTTAAATAGATAAATGTTTAGTTAATGTAGGTAACATTTTTTTATTATTATTATATAAGATATTTTATACTATAAAAAAATCAATCTGCCTAGCCTTTTCCCAACTATGTTGGGGTCGGCTTCCAGTCTAACCGGATGCAGCTGAATACCAGTATTTTACATGGAGCGACTGCCTATCGGACCTCTACAACCCAGTAACTGGGTAATAAGAAGAA
Source organism: Lithophane socia (assembly GCA_947522985.1). Taxonomy (NCBI): domain Eukaryota; kingdom Metazoa; phylum Arthropoda; class Insecta; order Lepidoptera; family Noctuidae; genus Lithophane; species Lithophane socia. The sequence goes on from OX383267.1 coordinate 10,878,521, forward strand.
AAAGATAAATAATTATTTATAATATAAAGATATAATATATTATAAATAATTAGATATTTGCATACCTGTTAAGGTAGGATATGGCTTAAAGAACTTATATAAAAATATATCTTCAAGTCACACATAACTGCCTTGTTAAAAGAAAATTGATTAATCATTCATTTTTGTTACCACGAGTAGTTTGAAAATAATCTTTTGTAGCGCCGCATAGTTTAATTATCCACGGCTGGATATCATGACGTTGCATTATTGACAATGATATTGGCTCCTGGTAGAAAACGCATCCTTTGAAGATATTTGGTGCCATATTGGTGCTATACCCAACTGTTAAAGTTGTATGAGTAATCTGACAAGGATCTTATGCTGTTGCTATACAGCGTTGACGCTACGCAACGTTGACATTACGCATACTACGTCAATATCTCGCTACGGCTTCTACACTACGTTACGCAGCGTCTACGCCATGCAGTGACTACACGTCAGCGCCTACGCTACGTAGCGTTTATGCTACGTCAAATTTCACGCTAGAAAAATGCCCATACCGAGCGTCTAGTAGCTTGTCGGTATGTGTGAATAGGTTACATCTTTAGGCAAGATTGCACACAATCACCGACATTATCATTGCTTTTCATCAGGTGAGATAGTAAAACGCGTAGTGGTGAAGTCAAGGCTATCCCATAAAATACAAAAAACTAGTCGAATTATTTGCCTTACCATGTCATTAATTTGGTATCAAAATTATCTATCGATGTTGATACCAGGCGCCATTTAAAGGTGCAACATGCAATGGTATACTCGACTGTTACTTATATGAAACAACATTTTGCGGATACATGTACCTATGTAATAAGTATTTATATTTACAAGCTTTACAGGTAGGTAGGTACTTCAGTTATATTGTTGCGTGTATGGACGTATTCATGTTCTGTTTATACATTCAAGTGCCATACAATGTTACCCACTTGTTTGTAAAATAGGTTTTCGGCGTTACACTCGCAATTAATGTTCCAACTATGAGGAGGTAGGCTTTCAGTTCCGGTTTGTTTATTATGGTTAAAATTCAGCTAAACATTAGCTTTTGAATTATTGTTAATACTCGGAAACTTGAATTGTAAGTTCTTATTTTACCCACAACTTTGAAGCTCTTGGCCAGCATATCACCCGATGGTAAGTGATGATCAGGTCTAAGGTGGAAGCGAGCTTCACCCGGAATCACAGAGGAACTGGCTATCTTGTCTCTAACAGCCGAAACACAACAATGCTGTTAAAGTGCTAAAACAAACCGGGTTCGGCAGAAGCAACCAGGTTTGGTTCCATTTAACGCAACATAATCAAAAAAATATAAAAGTAAATGAATCCTTCCCTTGAAAGTTTAATTTATTCATTATGCATAAATATGAATCGCATCATGCCTTTCTTCATAATGTTTTTGCACTTATGTGAGAAACATTTATTCATGAATTTTTACTTTTATTTCAGTGCAAAACAACACTTATAAAAGGCATTACTTTTCTTAAACTAACAGTTACTGCTTACATAATGTTTTATTTATCTCATCAAATTGGTGAGTAAATTATTCAAAGTCCATTGTAAAAAAAATATTTGGCCACAATTCAAAAATGGAAAGAAAATTGTAAAAACTGACTGAAACAAGAATCTCATAAGATTGCTAAGAATGTCACATCACATCACAGGGACAAAATGTCACAACCTGAAATTTTCTTTTTTCTAACACCCCTGTTTACTATTCATATTAATATATAAATTGGAGCGTATGTATTGATACAGAGGTAGGTAGTACAACATTCTTTTCATAATAATGGTTTTATAGTGTTCTTTAAATCATTTTCGAAAAGTCTCTTCATTAACAAAGTGGTCATTACATTTAGCCATTGTACCGCCGAAAGTATTGGGACCTCAAAATTAATTACAGCTCAAGCCTTCGCAATACTTAATGAATACATTCGTATCTATAATTAAATTATCTATTGCCCACTTTGTACACCCACGCATGGGCTTTCGGTAATAAATAATAGCAGCTGATTGATGTTTCACCATCGGCCGATTCGATGATTATTTATTTACTGTCTGTTTGCTTTATTTCCAACAAAAAAAGCAAGTAAAGGTTTTTTCTATCACGCAGAATCAACGTCAAAATCTGTATTGATGTTCAAAGGCGTCATGGGGTTAAATTTAATAAGTCGCGTAAAGCTTAGGATAGCTTTAGGGATTTTGTCAAAATCGAAATGGACCTTAAAAATGAAAAGCTTAATCTAAAAGATACACCAGCTCACAAAAGCGTCCTTTCCATGAACTCCAATTTTCCACTATTACTTGCTTTTGTTAGTGTAATAATATTTCTGGACGGCCGTAAACGTCCGAAGGTACATAAATTTGGCAAACTAACCTGAATCATGAATGCTTCTGGTGACTGTCTTCCACACAAACAAACATCAAACGGCACTGAGCGTCACTTCACAGTACATTTCACATCTAATCCTTCACGCTATACATGTACTACGTACGTACAAGACACAAATATATTCGTGATTATATCGTGTGGAACATATACAAAGAGCGACGCTAACACGACCGCCTAACAGTCTGTGAGACCGGACACTGGGCTTCAGGCGGCGTAGAGCGGGATGAAAGATATGCGGGGGGACACATGCATGCTGAAGGATGCCAAAGGAGCCGGGCAGATGCGACAGGACTCCGGAGAAAAGAGACGACTACACTGCGTGACATTTGAAAACTGTGTCTTTACACCACCTTTAGCTATGACACGGGAAAATGGCATCTATTAGCGAGAACGTAGAGTTGAAGATGACTATTTTATGCTGGCGCTTAGCATGTTCTAGCGATGGTGAGTAAATGTCCTCTAATGTGTCGCGCAATCCGGAGCGCTAGCTTTAAAACTAAGTTGTGTAGAGACGAGTATTGCGCGCGCGTGTTCTGTCGCTTCGGCCGTCTGGTGGGCAAAGTGTGTGTCGCGTTTTGTCGCTTTTGGAGCGGAGTCGCGGGTGTGCGAGCGGGATGGGAGCATATAGGCAGTGGGGTGGGAGGAAGACGGGGAGGTGTCACCACGAGCGCTTTTTAGGGACTTAAAGCCGGATGAGCACAAACAGAGGCGTACTGCGGATTTGTAATGTGACGTTTTTGCGCATATGTGGGTTTTTCAGTACGCACTTGTGCTACCACTGCTAAATTGAGTCCTGCGGTTGACTATTTGTTTCGGGCGAATTGTTTTTGTTCACAGAAACTTTGGTACTAATGAAAATAAACATGATGCTTGTCTTAACACAAAACATTTATGTTTCACAGAATTTTAATTCACTGATGACGCGTTTTGTGAATCTTGTATTGAGACAAATATTAAAGGCCTTCTGATTTGTAACAGGATCTGGATTCGTTGTTTTTTCCATTTTGCATTGTTCCACTTTTAGATTAAACGAGATTTTGCAATGCCCTAATTTTACAAAAGTCTCCCAAAAGGCGCCGTAAGCAAAAAATTCAAATCTCATTACTTGAATCCTTTTCCAAAGCCACTTGTCCGATGACACTTGTGTATTTGGGCGAAAAAAAGATGACTTTCTGACAAAAGCTCATCCAATTTTGGCACAAAGCAGTAGCGCCACCACACAATGGTCAGAATAGGATCCTGACAATGAAATTGTGACATTCTCGGTTTGTCACATTGTGGCCCACAGGAGTTGAATTATCATCGGTTGGATACAAACCTCCTTTTGTATTTTTTTTGGGTTTGCAAATGTCACTGGCCACCCACACGGAGTTGGTAGCGTGAAATTGGGTATGGGATAAGCTGTCGGCAACGTTACTGATTGTGATTATAAGATTACTGTTGCGTTCTTTGTGGATAGAAAGTAGATGGGTATTGTTTGGCTAAATGATGGTGTTTACATTGAAAGTTTAAATTGGTATCAAATTAAATTTAGTGAGTTTAGAGTTGATGGTCGTGGTCAGTGGTTCAACACCATCGCCATTGTCAACATCTGATAGTTATTGACATTCAGGGACCTTAAAATGAAGATTCATTTAATGATATTTTTTTACTACAAACTATACAGTTACTCTACTAATTGCTGGCCGGATACCCAAATAATTGGACATACTCGTATTTGCCGTTTTCCTTATTTCTGTTGCCAAGTTCTGTTTCTTTTAAGATTTTGTAAGTTGATGTTACGTTACCTGTATTTTGGCGATAGATTGCGCTACAAGCAACGTTTGCGGCGTAAAAATACGATTCCTGAGCATTTGCCAGAATAACATTAATGAAGAGTTCAGAAAGAAGCTTAGTATTATTGACGGATACGTTAAAAGACTTTTATCAAATCACCGTAATTAAATAATCGTTAAAAATCATACGTTGTGTATAAGTTTCTGAGATTGTTTCAATAATACGGCACTCATTAGTAACAAGTGCGTCAAACATACCAGTTTTGTGCCACACATGTACGGTCAGTAAAACAAACAAATGAGTTGCAATGCTGAAGTATATTTAGATGATTGTTTCTCTTGGTAGGTATAGCTGACCAGATTCAGATGGGAACGAGCTTAGATGCGGATTGTGATTCCTGAAAATTCATGAATGAACATAGTGTGGTTAAAATACTATAGGTATCGTAAGGATGTAAAATACAACCTTTATAATGAGTTTCTTCTAGTGAAATATTTTAAATGTATGTTTGTACGTTTCGTCCTACTATTTTAGTATTTATGTATATTTTATTGCACAACTGTTCATGAACGCATGAGCAGTAATATTAAGTAGGTTTTTGCTACTTTTATGAGAAATTATCATTTTACATAGTATTTATCATAATCGTAGACGTCCCTTGATCGCTTGAATTAACTATACCATTTATAAATAAACATCCATAACAATTTTTTCTTATTTTTACAGTTTTTTTCTCCGCAGTACCTATTGGTAATGTAATTTTAATAGCTCGTTTGTAGACAAGTGGTTTACGAAACCCAGGGACGTTATTTATTACAACAATTACTATTGTTTCGGGATTTTGACTGATGCCTGCTAATGGCCGCAGATTATCGCGTGTCATTTGTTTAAATCAGTCTAATGGCTGTTTTATTTACATAGTTTTTGTGGTTGTGGGCTGTTTCTTTTAGGCGGGGATGATTGCGTCTGTTGTAATGCCAATTTTTGTTAGTTTTATGTTGATTATTCTGTTTATTGGAACTTACAATGTTTAATAATATAGTATACGTAGTACATAATTATATATTTAAAATGTGTAACAATGCAAAACCTGTTTAATTGAAATGACAATTAATAATCTAAGAATTATGAATTAAAAATAGTATCTAACACTTCTAGTTAGCACATGCTAAGGATGCAATCACATAATCTGTAGGAATCATTTCACAAAAAAATAGTTTATAATTAAAAACAGAAAAAAGTAAAAATAACAAACACCGACATCTTTATCGCGACATCTGTGCTCAAAAGCCAGCAAATTAGCCCTACGAATTCAGATCGCCCGATACACGGACGGGACACGCAATAAAATGTATAACAATTCCTTTCTATCCACCCTCAGCTACAAAAAAAAAACTCGTCACCTGTCGTGTCATTTGGTTCCAATAAACGAGCCGCCAAAGAAAAACACGAAATTAGAAAAAAAAAGTCGAATCGCCCAAAAGTGACCGAACTTGTCTTATGACAGTTTGACTTCGGGACCAAATAATGACAAATTAGGAACTGCAGTCGTTAGAACCTCTATTTTTAACAATGTAAGGGTGATTTTTGATTGGGTTTGAAAATTGCATTTTTTCAAGGGACAGTTTTTTTGTGTTAATCGTTTTGACTGACGAATATTTACGATGTGAATTGTTTAGTGCGGGCGAAATAAAATTCAACTCCGACTTCATTAGTTCTGTTTTTGTTGCGTTTGTCAGGCTTTTGTTATGTAATAATAGGTTTCGGTTGTCCCCTTCGACTTTGATGATGCCTTCCGAATTTGATGAAATTGAAGCTTTTGTGTTTCTAGTATGGTGATTTGCGCTTTTTTTCTGCGATAATACCTACCACTTAACTTACTGAATTTAAAAAGTTGTTTTTTTTTATTTATGCGTCTATTTTCTATGTTAGAGGTTTGGTTTCCGCACTTAGGCCCTAAGGTGGACCATTGTGTGTGGATTTATTTATGCGTTTTTATTAATTTATGAATTTTCTCGATGTTCTTGCGAGTGCGGTCCAAAAGTAGACGGAAGATTCAATCTTCCATCTACATTATCGTAAGAATCTGTTACTATTCTTATCAAAATGAGTAAATTGTCGATATATACCATAAACCAACCAGTTTTGCTACCACTGAGCTCACTGAGCTAAGTAGTGATGGCCCAGTGGTAACAGCTGCGCTTTATGTGTTGTTGGTCGTTGTTTCGAAGTCAGACAGGCGCTTTACCTACTTTGTGTAAATTATTTCATTACCGTTGTTCTCAAAAAGGTGAAGCAAAACATCGTGTGGAATGGCATGTCCTAGAACCAAAAAAAAATCTAAAGCATGTGACATCTAGCAACCCGCATTGGGCCCGCCTGGACCACGATCACCGAGAGGAGGCCTGTGTCCTAGCAGAGGTAACATTATAGGCTAATTATGAGCTTAGTATAGAAATACCACCACAAAACTGAATAGGTACACCAAAACTTCCTCAATGCCTCAAAGTCCTCCACCAAAATATCACGTAGGTATCAACCGATCATCCATCTCGTTTTATTTTATCACAAAACCAGTTAAAAGCTCTTAACTTAATTTACAGTTATTAACAGAAGCGGTGTTTAATTGACGTCGTTTTGCCCCCAATTCAATTGTGAACGTTATCGTCGAGGCCAATTGTTGGTACTTTAGCTATCGCTAGTACTGAGACGAATTTCTTCACTTCCTCTGTCATGTATGAAGGCAATTATGATTGCTGTATCGTACTTGATTGATGCAGTTTGATAGTTTTGTTGTTTTCTAAGTGGTGTTATAATTTGCAATTTTTTTTTCTTAGCGTAGGTATCGATGGTAAAAAGTTCAAACAACTTTGGCTCAAACATGTAGCTATGCGAACTCCACTCACTAACGCAGTCATAACTATGTAATATTGCAATGAAATAATAATAAAAGAGACTAACGAACTAATGCTAATGTTGTTTCTTAAGAAGGCTCGAAGGACTTATATACTTTACCTGAGCTTTTAAATACCTACCTAAATAAAGTTTATTTCTTGAAAAAATTAAAGAAAACCACAACATTATCTCTAATTCAGTAACAACGTATTAAAACGTTAAAAAATTAAATTAATTTGAGAAGAAGGAATGAGGAGATCTAGATCAGAGAGAATAAATGAAACAAAATATTTAAATGCCAACAATACAACCTATAAAATCAGTAAATCCTACCAAATCACACACGTTTCTTTACATGTCAAGCATATGAAGATAAATGATAAAGAAATTAATCATGTTGATGTGAATACCTACTTGAAAATTACCATATATAAGATTGCGATATGAAGATAAACTGAACCTTTTCAAGCTTTTTTGCTGTTGGACAGTTCATAAAAATATTGGCTTATTTACAGATGACTAATGCGTTCCATCAATAACACGCTATAGACCAGGAAAAAATAAAACCGATGGTATCAATCTGAGGAGGTACTAATAAAGTAGATACCTAAGGTCTGACCGAATGGCTCAATCATTGAGACAAAAAACAGCAGCCATTTCATCTTATTTCGCAAGCTTCGCGGCTTCCAGTAACCCTTGCAATTTCAACAATTGAGCCTCGGACAATCACACACAATTGAGTTTCAAATCAGGAAAGTGTTATCTACTTTATTGTGGCTACCTTCACCGTTCGTGACTTCATTTCTGCCAACGCCGCAGTGGTGGCAAAACTCAGCCTGCAAAATTAAACACCAACATCGACACAGGATACACTCCCATAATTGAATTTTGATTCATGACGCCAAATAAAACCGAGGACGAAAATTAAAACACCGTTATCGAAATAAAATATACATCAAAAAAGGCCATTCAATTAACGATAAGACATAAATAAGTACGAGACAAAATGCTATAAGTTCACGGGAAATATTGTCACAGCACGCGCTCTGAATGGATTATTAAAAGGCCCTATATCACGGTGCCCTTAGCTGTGTATTAATGTCGTCACGTTAGCGTAAATTATCGGGACATCCAATTGGACGGTGTCGTGACAAAAGGGCATAAATATAGGGAAGTCGGCTTTATGGGCTGTGTAAGGACACGCAGGGCTTAGATGAGAGCCTTGCGGGACCTCTCCAATGTTCTCGTTTATTTACGGTGACGGATCCATTTAAGGTATGACGACAGGTTATTTTTTCATTATGGTTAATGGGGGATTGTCGCTGTACGTAGGTTGTGTGGTAGTGTTTTTGTTAGATATCAAAGAATATTTCGTATTTTTTTAGTTGTATTGCCAAGTTGCGATGTTGCTGATGTATGTACTATAAGGTAAAATTAATAATTTATCGCCTCTGGTTGTTCTACGGGTTCTGTTTTTTTGTATCTACTTAATCAATGTAGCCTTGAGATTTCTTAAACCGTGTCTGTCTGTCATTTATTTGTAACTGCACATGTCATTTCTGAGATTTTTTATCGCTTACATTTCTTTTAGCATTCATCAAATATAAAACAAATACTCATCACAAAGTCCGTTCCAAAGAACAAATTAAAAGTCCAATTAAATACAATTTAAGTTTCATTACTCATCGGCGATCGTTATAACATGTCGTGTCCTGTCACCAGGACCTAAGGACCAGCGGGTGGTGGCGGCAGAATGTGGTGGAGTGTCGAACGGCTGGAAGAGTTCAATGAATACTATTAGATTGGTTATTTATTGAGTTTTTATATTGTGTGAGGACAAATTTTGTAAGGATTGAGATGAGATTTGTAGGTGTGGTTGGAAAATTAGTGATAAATTTTTTCAGCTGCATCCGGTTAGACTGGAAGCCGACCCGTTGGGGTCGGCTTCCAGTATAGTTGGGAAAAGGCTAGGCAGACTGATTGAGATTTATTTATTTCTTTAAGAACACAGTAAAATTATTGCCTGGAGGGTAACAAAAAGAGGTAAAGTATCAATGTTGTTTATATTCGCAAGTATTTCATTAATTTCATTTTCATCCTATCTTGGATTTGAAAGACTGTTATTACCAGCTGCTTCCATAAAGGAAAATGTAACTGTAACACTTATTTGAGACCTACATTTTCTTCGCTTCTCTACTTTTGAATCGAATAAATCCTCCGTTTCACATTACTCCATCATCTAAAGCACTATCCATATAATGCGTGCGGCAATATCATACGGGCCAGTGTCGACACATACTGTGTTGGTTTAGTATACGCACCGCCGACGCTCGCCCCGCGGGACGCCTTCCCTTTTTTATTCCTCTCCTTTTTTATACACGGCTCAAAGGACCGCGACTTTTGTTCTCCTGTTTTGCTCCTTAATGATTTTTTACGAATTATTAATTGTACGATGATAATATTCGATTGAAAAATGTTGATTGTTACGATTTGTAATATCGATTGTGTTTTAAATCGGGGTGGTAACGCCATGTGCTATCATTAGTGATTGACTGATATTCTGTCGTTAATGAGTTGTGAAGGTTCTTTGATTCGATTGTGTAATGCTTAGACTTAATGTTGGCTGGCTGAATCTTTAGTGCTTAGTCCTGATTCATTTGAGTGGCTTATCATCAGTTTAGTTTTGCTGTCTTGCTTTCTTAAGGGAAAACTAGTTTCTACTAGCAGATACTTTTTTGAGTTTACCTATGAACCGTGACTCCGTTACCTACTTTTTGATAGTCTGAATTACGGATATTAACACCATAAGCTAAGGAGTGTGACCCGTAATTCAGATTTGATCTTAATCTATGCGATCAACTATTGTTTTTTAACCGATCTCCAAAAATATATTCTTTTTTAATGTCTATGTCTGTCGTTATATTCGTCAATTGTGGACGGCTTTTGAAAATTCTTTTTTCTGGTGATAGAGGAAGCTTGCGCGGTAGTCCCATATCTATTTTTGAGATAGCTTCAATAATACGTATTTTTACGACGGAAGTCGAAATTAAAGTTATTTTTCACTTCGTAGTGTTTTTTTGGAAGTCAGTTGTTTTTTGTAAAACGTTTTTTAAATTTTACACTACACGGAAAACGACACACGTAAAATATGCACGTCCATAACTACACCTACATAATTAAACGCTTGCGCATCTCATCTCGTTTCGTTACACGCGTTCCCACCGAACCTTTTGTAAACGCGTAATGTGCACCAGTAATATTCCGGCCCTAATATACGACCAGCGACCGTCCGTCGTCCGTAATACCGAAAGGCCGAACTGTAATAGCAGGGCGGGACAACACTGCGTTTCGGACGTCCCATAATAATCAGTATAAATACTCACGTCTAATAATTAATGGCGATTTTGATTAATCACCTTTTGAATCTGGTGATTAAGGGTTCTGAGAAGTTGACATTGGTGTTTTGTGAGGCAAAATGAGGACGGATTTGGGACAATGTTGGGACAAAAAGTGTGACTAAGTGATTGGGTTTTTAAAGAGATACAGATTACTTACCTATGTTTATTATTTGTACTGATAATGTTGGCGATTTTGATTAATCTCCTTTTGAATCTGGTGATTAAGGGTTCTGAGAAGTTGACATTGCTGTTTTGTAAGGAAAAATGATGACAGATTTTGGGACAATGTTGGGACAAAAAGTGTGACTTAATGATTGGGTTTTTAAAGAGATGTACCTATGTTTATTACAGGTAAGATATTGTAATCAATTGAAAGGAAATACTAATCACTATAATTGTATTTTTTTGCCGATGATGAACGCGTTTCCCAACCCGTTGAAAGGATCACTAAAAAAAATAAAGATTACAATCGAATTGTATTGTATTAGTGACACTTGATGGTATAATTGGTATTATTTTGTATAATTGGTTTTTAAGTAGCCAATAGTCGCTTAATTATTATTTTCCTTGTGTCCTTTTCTTTGAGCTAAGGTCAGCTTTGCCTTCTAGCCTACTGTCTTGGTAGCAGCTGTTCTATCAGAATGTTATACTGATCAGACTGCTGCCTTCTCTCTCTGATCTTCCCAACCTAATTGATTAGTTTAAGAATCACTCTCATAGCCTACATTACATATTTTTAAGATTAGCTAGGGGAATTTCTTTCATGATTTACTATAGAATAGACATCCTCCTATCTTTTTCTTAAGGTGTTGGCAATATGCATACTTTAAAGAAAAGATTATTATATTTGTATTTTTGTTTGTAATTAATAAAACTCAAAAACTACTAGACTGATTTAAAAAACGATTTTACCAGTATAATGCTATATTATCACTGAGTAATATAGGCTATCATTTGTAAAGATATTACTCTGGCGAAGCTGCTGGCAAAAGCTGGTATCTAATACAATTACCATTGAATACCTAGTAGTGAATAGTGTTTGTTTATTTTTGGTCCTATATTTAGGTACTATCGGAGCCTTTTAAACTGTTTTTTTTCTCGTGAGAGCCTTAAGATTAAGTACCGTGACGTATCTTACTAAACAATCAGTATCATTGCAGGTGACGATCAAACAATGATCTATAAAGTGCAGATGGCGCCACAAGCTGTATAGCACGGGGTATCGCTCACCATTATCTATAACACTATAAGCGATACAGACTAATGAATATATTCAGAGGGCATCTTGAATATTGTTTTTATAATGTTTTTTTTTTAACATCCCGCCTCTGTTCCCGTATGGGTTGGGCAGTGGTGTACCTATAGCACACCAAAATTTCGGTTACGTTTGAGTCCCATGTGATCCACTATTACCTACGTGCAAGAGAGAAAATTGTCATTGCAGTCAAGGGTCCGTTCTAAGGAACACTTTTTGATCTCTAAGAGGTCCTGCAATAACAATTTTATTTATCAATGTATATATTTCTTTATACAGATTAACTAATACAACTGGTTTTTTACTTTTTAATTCAATTTTTTATTTTAGTCAGTTAGGCAGAGCCAACGGCTTATCGAGCTTTCCGAGAAGAATGAAGAGAACGACAAGTAATGAATTAGTATTTTATTTACACAACCTACCTTCATACATTGCGTTTTATGATTCCTTAAAACATGCTTTCCTTTTATAAGCTGTGGTGTTATTCTGTAAAAATCTCACCGTGAAAACTTAGGTCATGTGAGCGTGAAGTGAACTGTCACTGCCTTAGCATCAGAAGGTATCGATGACAATGACAGCTCACTTCACCTATGTTTTTATGGTGAGATGGTTACAGAATAGCAACACTGGATGCTTCTCTTACTAAAATAATATTTATTTATTCATAGGAGAACCAACAGCTATAAACATCAAACTTAACCTATGAGCCCATCTCTATACCCAAGCTACTCTACATTTCGACCGAAGGACGTCGGCCAAGCGGGCCGGGCGAAACATCAACCATTTTAATTATGTTCGGGACACCATTAACAATAAATCTGTTGTTCCTATACGCGCACACAAACAGACAAGCCCACATACATGCACACAAAGAAAATAAATCGATATAATCGTGTGAGCGAATCGAGAATCGATCGATGGTCTCCACGCTCGGATTTATGACTAATTATAATTTTGTTTTAATGTTTCTCAGTCGTAAAGTACTGTGTGACCAATTAGCTAATTATTATGTTAGTGCTGTATGACAGTTTGAAAATTAAATTAGGTTTTCGGGGTTTGAGGTCAGTTTTACGATGGTTGTAGGAGCAAAGTCGTATTTTTCCCACTTGTTTTGTAAGTAGGTATCTATACTCAATGAGAAATCTTTCTATCACTGTTTTATAACTAGGTTTTGTTTTAATAGAGAATCAAAAAAGAAGAAGTAGAAGATTACATTATTTTTTCACATAAAAGAGGTCGCAATTAAATAAAATCCCTAGTTTTAAATCACTCATTTCTAAGATTAAAGAACAGATCATAATTCTAGTAAACAGCTGTTTATGATGTAATCTATCAAGTTAACTCCTCAGACGTCTCTTATCTATCATAACATGCAAATACTCGTATTTTAATATGGTAATAAATTGTTTTCTGTCTGGATATCATTTCAATTAAACGTTGCATTATTTTTGTATTCCATCACTTATAATACCTACTTGTATATATTTATATCTATTTATATTTGCAATGCTTACAATTTTTTGCCAACGCAAATGGAAATTATTAGTTCAACAGAAACTTTCAGGAGCTCCGGGACAATAAAATGTGTAAATGTGTTTGACATGATCATAAATGAGACAGCAAACGTATTCAACTGTGGAATGAACATAAAAAGGTCTTGTTATATTAATTTATACTCACTTCTTCCAAATTCAGTCATCAACCGTCTAATCCTGGACATACCTAGACCAGTCCAATTGCACGCCATTTTACTCGAATCTTCAGCCACTCTCATCCAACTTTTACCATCCTGCGAAGAACGTAGCTTCTTCCTTATAAATTCACGATATATTTTCCTTGCAAACGAAGCTATCTAAGCAAGAATTAATCACGTCTCTTCGAACTGTATATTCTTAAATTTAACGCCTCGTTTATCACAATTCTCAATCAATTTAATTTATATTTTATTTGTTCTGGGTCCTCCAAATTTCATAAGGTATAATTACGCCTCGGGCATTCAAAAGTTATTATAATCTTATGACATCCTCAAGTGTATTGTGACTCTTATCGGTGCATCTATTGGACTTTAATTGTATGAGCTCTTTTTCCCAAATCAACTCGTACAGTCCAGAAACTGAAACCTATTCTAATTTGAACCTTGTTTCAATGTGAGAGGGATCTGCTACAATTCTCTTGAATGATATTTTCTCTGGCGTTGTCGCCGGCAAATATCACACGATGGGTAGAACTAAGGACGTATCAAAATGTCTTTAATGACACGTAATGTTGATAACCCTATGCACTCATCTGACTAACCTAGAGACACAATAAGCCCGACATGTCATACAATGACGTATTCCGGTCGTTCTATCGTCGCAAATTGTAATAAATGGACCGATTTCAAGGAATTAGTGATAATTTATGTGATAATATTTGTTGACAATTGTGATGTGTGTGCAGAGTGAAAGGTTGTCTGTTTTGGTTTGATTTGATTAGAATTTGTGATTTTGTTGACATACTTCCGTGTAACTAAGCTACGAGAAAGTGTTTTAATTGTGGTCTTTCTCAAGTATTTTCAATTATCCAGTGGCATATTACTGGGTGGACCCTTGAATGGTATTTATGCAAAATAATAAAAAAGACTCATTGACAATAAACTTTGTGCTTTATGGAATTGTTGCTCATACGTTTATTTAAGGGCCCTGGAAAATATTGACGAAGATTAGCTTAATATTAAAATTGTACAACATAGTTATGAAATATTACATAAAAAAAGAAAAAAAAGCGGTGTCTTTCAACCGCGTCATTACGATCTACAGAATAACTGACAAAAGGACAAAACCTTCAATAGATATCCTTTTGTACATAACTACAAATATAAGAAGGATAACATGCCTCTATAGAAATATAATACACATCCTAAAATTGACAAAGAACATGTAATTGGATTACCGAGCACTTAATATCTCCTTTCTAATGTCGTTCGCAAAATATTAGGCCCTTATTTTGTTACATCACCCCTCCGATTTCAACCCTAAAGTTGATTTCATAAAGTTGAAGATTCTTTAACAGTTTAAACACAGTTTGTCGTATAAAAAGGAGTCCATTCCCGGTACACATATGCGACAAAAAAATATCACCGCCCGAAAGATGTCATATTAAGAAACATGTCAATCATATTTTTATGATGCATTCAATAAGGGCAGTTGTTCGCTTGCGTAATTTTTTCTTCATATTTCACGCTCAGTTAGAGTGGCCCAATTTTTTTCGTTCAAAGTTGGAAGTTACGAGTGGTGTTCGGAATAATTCGGAGAATTATTTGTAAATGGATAATCGAATGCACTCGCCGATTATTCGGATTGTAAACTGGATCGAGTGTTTGTACAACAAGGGTTGGCTTCCTGTTTTGGGTTCGGTTATTATATTTGCTGTAATATTTGGTTGTTATCGCAAATATTATCGTAATTTGGTTTTCATGGGTTGTGATTTTCTGGTCAAATTTTAAATTTGGTCCTTTTGCGTTTCGATAATTATGTTCCTAAGTTATAATGGATTTGGTAATATTGAAAGTTTCTTCCGGTAGATTATGTTATTTTAAGTAGGTATATTTTTGTAATCAAGGACCAGAGTTATAATATCAAAGCTTCTGCGACTGCGACCACATGAAATTTCTTGTTTTAACATAAAAATAGTAAGACACTTGGCAGGTAATACTGTAGCTTCCCAAGTGAAAGATTTTTCGGAATCGGATCAGTAGTTCCGAAGATTACCCCCTACATACAAACTCATAAAGTTTACAGGGTCAAATAGAACTAGCTAGCGGAACTCCGCAGACATAACGGTTATCGATATCTAAATACATAACAATAAAAAAAAGATTTGGTGATTTTTTTTGAGGTCAACGACTGTTTGTAATATTTACTTGAAATATGAGTTGAGAAATTATTATTTTGTTTTACGAAGTTTACACAAAAAACTTATATTTCAATTACACAGCGATTGACGACCCCGAAAAAAATCATAAAATTAATTCATTTTTTTGTTTATCATGTTTAGATCTCGACAACCATCACGCCGCAGAAGTTTCGCTAGATAATTTAATTTGACTCTGTAGAACGTACAGATGACTTCTTGCGTTTTTTTTCGCTACGACTCATTATTGACATCACCACTTATCCACAAGTTCCAAACTGCCCAAATGAGGAAACAAAACACAAAAATCGGTACACAAGGAGTTTTAAACACAGTTTCACTTTGTAATTAGACAGAAACCCGCTAAACGAGCTGCGTGACCTCATTGTATCCCTTCACACCTTCACAAGACCACGTCAAGCGTTTATGACCCCTGCATTGTCTTACAATTACCGAACATTTCAAGAAATTTGGCACTAACCTCTTACCAACATAACCTGACCTCTCAAGTTAGAAGGTTTAACAAATAGTATAAAAGATACAGAGGTCTATATAAAGTGGTTTTTGTATTGGTAATTAGCGCGAATGGCCGGAATTGCATCGCAAAGTGCCGCTAATACGTGTGTTTTTTTGTTTGTTGGTCTGTTTGTCTGTGGTGTAACCCTGGACAGAGTGCCGTTGTAGTGGTTGAAACTTGATAGCACGCGACATCGCCGCCGCTGGGAGGAGAGTGGGGTTGGGCGATGTGGTAGAAAAGTAGGTGAAATGAATTGAATGTCGTTTAATTCAAAATAGTAGAACAACACGTATTGATAAATGCTGTTATTCATAGAACAGAGTATTTGTAAAAGGTACTTAATTGATTTTTGCACTAGAATGAGTAAGAAGACAATAAAAAATTGCCTGGTCCGTCAGTCTTCGATGGATAATCAAGACTAAAAATTATTATATTTGTTGTCTACGGTAACTGGCAATACACTGATATAATAAAGAGAAAAGTTTTGTATTTTTGTTTGTAATGAATAGAATCAAAAACTACTAGACCGATTTTAAAAATTCTTTCACCAGTAGAGTGTTTTATTATTACTGAGTAACATAGGAATAATTTATAAAGATACGTCACGTGGGCAAAGCCGCTGACGGAAGCTACTATATTATATACAATTCTAGCAAAAAGTCACATCACAAAACGATTTAACTGTGCCAGATAGCTCCACTCTCCCCCTACACAAGGGCTCCTTGTCTTGACAACGCTGCACTGTGCAGCTAATCACTTTCACGTGCCTGTCCCTTCGACTGTGCCAGTTGGGCTGCACTTCCTCACTAGTATCTGATTGGTGCACTGTTATATCAGATTACTAGAATAATATAAGTTATTGAGTGTGGCATTTATTATTTTTATTTATTTATTTTGTTACATGTGCTACTTATTAAAAAAATATTAAATGGCAAGTATTTTTTTTACTTTTATGGCGTCACTGTCTCAAATGATATCAGTGTTTTTTACAAGTTTGAATGTTTTTTTTTTACAATAAATTCTTAAATTACTTTGCTTCGAAATTTTCAAATCTGATAAATAGTTCCAGAGATTATCGCGTTCAAACAAACAAACTCTTCAGCATTATTATTAGTAAAATAGAAAAGATTTACTCTACTATTTTCAGATTTACGTTTACTGAATAACCAATGCTTTTCAGTAACAAATACACAGACACTTATTCCGAACAATTCAAACGCACCAACTAATTTACCGGGACCCTTATTTTTCCGCGACACGCAGAAACTCTGAACATTACGGCTAAACACAGACGTCCAGTGTAATGGGGTAATAGTGACTTGTACGGGCTCAATAATTTCGTGTCATGTACGACGGGGCTACCCGTTCCCATGGCATTCCTGGATAGCGACAAGTGGGAGAGAGTGGTGCAGAGGTGGTGGTCCTTTGAGCCGCAAATTGCGGGAATATTTAGATTTTTTGCGAATTGTGGTAATAAAAATCACAAAATATCATTTTTAATTGTTTTCTACCGCACGCCATATTAAATACACACTCGATAGCTAAAGGATAAAAAAATTCGTCTCCAAGAAAACATTACTCGTACCGTACACGTATTCACGTAAAACACACGACCGTGTCCATTTTTTAGGGTCCCGTAGTCATTTCTTCTGGTTTTGGTGAGACGCTAACATTTGGGCCCATCTGCAACACAAACGTATTTAAAACATCATTCTGTCTTTCTTTTTTCTTCTCAAACGATTGATAGAAATATGACGATGTTTTAAATTCGTTTAGTGCAAAATGTATTTAGTTTTGTTGTGGTGTAAATGAACCTAAAACTTCCTTTTAACTTATGTAGCCTGCTCTTGACCTCTTATAGGTGTGAATTTGGCCCATTTAAAAAGTCTTTTCCCTTCCTTTGGACACTTCACAGATGGTCTTTTGATGGTCCTATCATACAATTTACAATTTATTTATTCACAAACAATTTACATTGTGTTTGAAATCGTACACACGGCTACACTTCAAGCTATACATTTCCAGTTTATGCTGATCTCGCATTGTATAGGATTTCCGTACAATGCGAGGAATTGACAACATAACTCACATCATCATCAAAATTAACATCATGATAAAAAATAAAAATATTACGTACAATATAATTTTTCAATGTCAAATCATGCGACGAGTAACATTTAATAGGAAGATTTGACAAACACTCGATTAAAAATTGATGTAATTTTAAATATTATCTTGGTCCTAAGACTAATCTACCTACTCCCGCATCTGCAAACTCCCAACCCTGCGAATACAGAGCCGCTTCGAGCACGTAAATAAAAGTAGACAAAGAGAGCAATTCCGCAAAAAGACGAGATGGGCATAAAAAGTAGCTGTCATGGCGTGGTCACGACGATGTGAACTATGTGTGTTGTCTGTGACCACTCTATGGGAAAAGTATGGTGGACGGTAATTATGGTGTGGTGAAGTATCGGTGATGGGTGACATTTAGATCATTGGGCTAATAGGTAGGTTTATTTTGCGAGAATTTGGAAGAGATTGAGAGAGAGGAGAGAGAGAATAAGTAGTGAATGAAAAAAAAAATGAAGATATGGTTACCTATCTACATCTGATCGTGGTATTAGACAATGGATAAATATTATTATATAAAAATGTTAATAATATAAATTAAAGTCTCTTTTCGTGGTTGCCTGTGTGACCTATAAGTCTTCTAAACTACGCAACGAAATCTGACGAGGTTTTCACCAACATTTCTTCGGAAGCATTGCAATGCATTAACCTCTACTTACATAATATTATAAAAATCTCACTAAGGTTTTGCATTGATAAAGACCAGCCCAATGAAATTATGCGCAGAGGTGCTAATAAGGATAAATAGCAAACAAAAAAGTACCGCTCCGAAATCTTCGTAGCCAATCAACTGGCGCCAAAATAATGATTGCACCCATAAAAACGTTCTTGTATTTCTCACACAAGATCCATGAATTAACGATCAATTATAGAAACGGAAATTAAACCCAACAAATATACTTAGGCCAAGGCAGATGAAGTCAGATCCTCAATTCGAAAGCTTACGTCAGCAGCAGGCCACTGGTCTTCGTGACCTGTCGTTCATCGCAAGTAATACCTACAAGAATTTATAATTATCACAGTGTAGAAAAATTAAAAGCCAATGAACAGTTATATTAGCAGCAGGATTTGATATTTATTCAAGTATTTTTTTGTATATGGAAACGGTGATTGCTTTGGTCATCGGATGAGTGGGATCGTTTTGAATCATCATCTGCCTTTTCATATTAGGGTCGGCTTCCAGTGCAACCGGATGAAGCTGAATACGAGTATTTTACATGAAGCGACTGCCTATCTGACCTCCACAGCCCAGTAACTGGGTAATACGATACCCCTTGGTTATACTGGTTGTCAGACTTTCGGACTTCTGACGACCCGTAACGCCTGTCAAAGATCCACAAATGACAGCCGGGACCAACAGCTTATCGTGCTTTCCGAGGCCCGAAGGAGTCTCGGTATGTAAAGATGGTCACCCATCCACGGACCAACCCCGGCAAGAGTAAGTTAACCTGAGAAAAGGCCAACCATAATTTAAAATATTATAAACACTAGCTGAGCCCCGCGGTTTCACCCGCGTAAGTCTCGATCCCGTGGGAAAAGTATCCTATATCCTATTCCAGGTCATGGTCTACCCCTGTGCCAAATTTCATCCAAATCCGTTTAGTCGTTTTAGCGTGAAAGCGTAACAAACAAACAAATAAACTCACTTTCGCATTACAACATTAGGATTTTTAGGATAGTCTTTAGAAGAAATAAGAGATGCGAAGTAAATGATGTTTTTTTTCTAAGACATCATGAGTACAAATAGCGATAATGTGTAGGCACGGGTACTAAACTGAAATCATGGATTTTAGATCAGTAGCATTCTCAAACATCCAATAAATAGCAGGGATTCAAAGGAATGTTTAATATATCTTTTAAATTTATTGTCTACGTGAGCTTGTTTAAAGAATAAAGATTAGCTGACATTAAAGATGGTAAATCTCACCCCACTCACACACAGAAAATGGTCCTTCTTTTTTTTTGGTCTTTAACTGTTGAGAAAATCATTATAGTGAAGAGAGCATATATTTAGTTATAATATGTAATTTGAACTTGGAAGTTACGAGTAAAATAACAAAAAAACAAATTTTGAATTACTAAGCTAAATGCTTGATTGTCAGCAAGAATGCTTTCACTTTTATTTACGTCAATTTTTCCATTTTTCCTTGCAGCACGGGTAGCATGACAATCGTAGAACCGGGTTTTGTCGACGGAAGGATAGACAAAATGACAAATAAATCAATCTGTCATTTTGTCTATTCTTCCGTCGACAAAGCCCGTTTCTATGGTGGTCATGCTGCGCGTGCAGAGGCACTAGACAAAGTGACATTCTATCAGCGATAACGATGATGGAAAACGCGAAAATGTATAGGACTGACATAAGCTATCGAAAAGCTTATGTCAATATTGTTAAAAGTCGTTGTAGAAATACGAAACGCTTTGGAAGCGATTGCCACTTGTCTTAGCCCTCTGGTCATACAAGAGAGAAAAATAAACTTCATCGTTACTTACTGTAATTGTTGAGTAAGTTTTCAGCTGTAGTTTTATTGCGTTTTGTAGATTGCGTACCTACATACTTGTGAACATGCAAAGCATTATTAAAAATCCTCCGATTACCCATAATAGCCAACAATTCTTGGTTAACTATTAAACGATCGGATAACAACACTGGTATTTAAAACAGTATCTTTGAAATGCTGTTTTTGTACTTCGGTGAAGTTACATTAACCGACACCGGTGGACGTCAGGTGCCGGGGACGGGCCGGTCACGATTCTTTGACCGATGTCTAGCTGAAATACTACCATCATTTCTCTGGCCCGTCCAATCTAAAATCTACCTTACCCATCAAATGTCAAAGTTCAATTTTGAATGAGACGTGATAATGTAATCGTATCTCCAACTCAGATGATTTTCAACTTCATTTTGAGGATGTTACGGTTGGTTTTCGTGTGTAAGGAATGAGGCACGATTGAAAAGACTGCGCGTTAGTTAATGCTCTACCTATGATCGTAATAAGTAGACGGTGTGTTGAAAAATTATCGGTACCATCGGAGGCGCAATGGACGCGTGTCTTTTTTGCCTGTTTATTATTGAGTTTGAAGGTTCCGATGTAGATGTTACTGGATGGGTTTTGCGGGTCATTTATTATTTTTAGTTTACTTCTGCTTATGAGGAGCTCGTGGCTAAGTAATAACAGCCACACGGGTCGATCGATCAGGTTAAGCTATGCTTGGCGGGGATGCTCCGTGGATGGGTGACCATCTGTACATACCGAGACTCCTCCGTGTCTCGGAAAGCATGTTATTCGTGGATCGTTGTCAGTCGATACGGGTCGTAAGAAGCCCGTAGCTCCAATCCTTGCTTGAAATAGAGGGACAAAGGAGGTATTCCACTCTTAGCACTGATTTGAACAGCACTTGTCCAAACCGCACCTGAGCACTTCCACTAATAGCACTGAAACACAATTTTGATTAGCTGACAGAAGTAAGAGTTCTCACAGTTCACAACACATTCTGCCACATCCAGCCACCTTAAATCCACGCTCAAACAAGTTCCAACAACCCGCTGTGCTATAATAAATGTAAAGTAAGCCCAGCCCCCATCAAAATGTCATCAATGTTGGCCAAATAGGTGACGGCTTACATAAAACTAATATTGTTGTTTACACCGACTCTATTAATGCTACATGGCTTTACCAGATGACCATCCCAAGGAGCACTTAGGCGTTACCGACATCAAATATGCAGCACTTATAGAACTTAGAGTTCTTTTGGAGACGTACAAGGGTGTCAAGAAAAGATTCTATATTTATAAGGTTGATTTACCAGTTATTATACAGCTCAAGCTGTACTAAATCTTTATAAAAGAATCCGCGTAAACTAAAGGTGTTAAAACGGAATATTAAAACTCTACTTTAAAACTTTAAGATTTTTTGACACTTTAAGCTAATGTTTATTATTCAAGCTGCACAGAGGCTGTATTTTGCATGTGATCACTTACTTACTACAGCTTTATGTGTTAATATGGTATCACTCTATACTTGATTCTGTATAATAGTATATGCAAACTCCTTTATAAAACTTATTATTATTGCGTAATTATACACCCTTGTAAATGGTAGAGTTTTATGACTTCTGACAAATATGATGATAAAACACTATAATAATAAATTAATTCTATAGTACAGCTTTAGTCTGTTTTATTGTCAGTCGTCTATCTTTGCAATAGTAAATAAACGTGTAATTCTGGATAAAAATATGTGGAAAAAAGGAAAAAGGTCCGGTGGAGTCAAAAGGAAGATTAAAAGAGAATATAAAAATATAACAAATTACCAACCAAATGATGTCATTTATAGAGAATGAAGTCATGAATCGAGTAATCTACAGTCAAGCGCCACTTCAGTCGACGTCTTACGAAGGTTCCGTAGCAAAAACGTCAAACATTGATATTGAAAGTGAAAATTTAATAAAACCTTGGGAAACTGATAATGACATATTTTCATGCAGCAGTACAAGTAAAGAAGACGAATTTTCAGAAAATTTACTGTTCCGTCGTAAAATTAAGGAATGGGCTATAGAAAGAAATATATCTCAAAAAGCTCTTAGTGATTTATTAATATTACTATTTGTTGTGATTACTTCTGTCTGATTATCAAATTCGGTGTCGCTATTTTGTAGCATGAGATCTAGTTCTCGTGTTGCTTCGTCGTATGATGATAATAATTGTCTTTTGACACAGCAATGTGAAGAAGACCAATTATCTACAGGCTGCGAATATTCGTTCTTGACCAATTTATTGATATCTAATCGCTTTTTTGGCCATCTTAAAATACCATTAGACCCCCAAAAACTAGGTATAATGCACAGTTGTTTTTGGCCTTTTTCTATTGTTTCAATTATTTTGAACGGCATATTTTCCTGAAAAATATTGAAAAACATATGAAAAAAAAAATAGGCACACAACACCACACACTAAAAACACTACAGCACATAGTTCTTAGTAAAATATATTTTTTAAACGAACTACCGTTTTCTAACGCTTTGTTTTGTTTTTGACCTACCTACGAGTTTTACAACGTGGCAAACAAAGGATCGAAAAGAACAAATAAATGCATGCGCGCTGTCCAGGCACTATCTATAAACTAATCGTGTTGCTGGTAATGTGACGCTGCTGTCTCGCTCTGTGTGTGTGTGTTCTATGGACGAGGTTACCTTCACGGTTGTTTGTTTACAAGTAATGTGTCTATCAGTAGGTGCGTCGTCTGTTGATTCTATCAAACTGCTTCAATTTGCCTTCGGCATATTACACCCTTAAAATCACGTTGTATAAGCCGCGAGCGATGTAAACGGCGAAATCTAACAATTGCTAGCGATATATTATACATGGTTTTTCATTTTGAATACGTATCCCTAATGAGCTGTACAATTTATGTTTTGAAAACTGATATACAGCCTAAATATTGAAAATATTCTAATATAATGCCTATTTAAAGGCAATAGCTGTACAATGGAATCTAAGAACTGCGTAGTAAATCTACAGGACCTATAATACCCTCCAGATATACTTAAGGCTGTTGAATATTTATCGCCATTTTTGAATAAACAAAAACAAAACATAATACAAATCAAACGATATTTGACAATAGCTACAGCTGCTATCGTAATTTTACAGCTAAAATACTCAGTGTACTCTAATATTATGCAGTATTTTCAAGCATATTATATTATTCTAACCTCAAAACCATAAACTTACTTACCCGTTTTAGTTATATTTTTTACTTAATCTTGATTATATTGCGGGCGCGTGAATATTTTGACACAAAACTATACACAATTTCACAACAAAATTAAATCGGCACGTCGAATGTACAAATTATCACACAGAAAGTCCAAGATCATTACTTGATTTATAAATTTGCATGTAATATTAATCGATCGCCATTTATGTATCTAAAATAGAAATATTTGACAAGTTTCACAAATTTTCCCTTTATGATTCTCTTAAAAAACCGATTAAGAACCGTTATCTTTTAAAGACATTTATAAGAAGATAACTATATTCCTGTGGTTTCCTTTTACACCATACTACAGCTCCACTGCAGCTATATTACAGCCTATTTTTTACTTCTACAGCTACTGTACAGCCATAATAACGCATTAGGCTGTACAAGAATGGGCCCAATTTTTACATATAAGGGCTGTATAAGCGCTGATACAGCCCTTGTACAGCCTCACTATACAGCCTGTGGTATAAAAATAAACTAAAATAAAGCTTTTATACAGCTTGTGGTGCTCCTTGGGCATGTTTGATAACAAAGTGTATTGCTGTTTGTGAGCTCGTGGCTACGTAATAACAGCCGCACGGGTCGATCCATCAGGTTAAGCTACACTTGCCCGGGTTGGTCCGTGGATGGGTGACCGTCTTTACATACCGAGACTTCTCCGTGCCTCGGAAAGTACGTTAAGCCGTTGGTCCTGGCTGTCATTTGTGGATCTTTGTCAGTCGTTACGGGTCGTCAGAAGCCCAAAAGTCTGACAACTAGTCTTTACCAAGGGGTATCGTGTTACCCTGTAACTGGGTTATGGAGGTCAGATAGGCAGTAGCTTCATGTAAAATACTGGTATTCAGCTGCATCCGGTTAGACTGGAAGCCGACCCCAAAATAGTTGGGAAAAGGCAGGCAGATGATCTGCTGTTCAATCTATGCTTTTCATCCATTTAACTTGTTGAGAGAACTGAGAGTTAATGCAAAAGTGAGTTTGTTTGTTATACTTTCACGCTAAAACGGCTAAACGGACTGGGATGTTTGGCACAGGGGTAGACCATGAACTGGAATAGGACATAGGTACCTACTTTTTATCCGGATATTCCCACGGGAATGAGACTTACGCGGGTGAAACCGCGGGACGCAGTTAATTTGTAAACGGAGCTGACTATCGCCTGTGGTGATTGCTAGAGGTATGCAAATTAGCCAGGACTGAGAGTTTTAGGAAAGCAGGTCTCAATCTGGCTAATTTCCGTAACCTATATATAAATGTATATTATAATTCAGACAAAAAGTAAGCTTCAAACAAAACTCAAACTCAAAGCATTTATTTCAAATAAACCAATTACAGGTACTTATGAATTGTCAAGGGGTCGGTCAGTCAGAGAGATGAAGCTATTTTCCCATTCCAAAGCGCAGTAGGTTCCTATGGAGAAGAACGGGCAAGAAACTCCAGGGACAAAAGCATTTCTTGTCTAAAGCAGAAAAATATTAGCTCACAACCCGTCGTACAGAATGTTCCATTTTGTGAGTGAAACTCAATGATTTGTATCAGACCAAACTAATAAATACGCTGGTAGTGCGCAACGTAACGCACGCAAAACATTGTGTTTATGGGCTAGGTTCAGGGTTATTTTAAATACCCCACGTATTTAAAATTAATTTATAACATTTAAAACTTGCTTTCTTTAAAAAAAACGTAGGGATGAAAAACTTGGAACTTTGACCTTCAATATCTCCGTAACCAGAAGGTTCCCAGGTATGGTCCAGAACAAAAAAATGATGGGAATAACAAGTGACTTTCGGCTTCGTTAAGTGTCTTTTTTACACCCGTTATTTATACAACATGTAACAGAATAAGCGCAAGACCTGAAAGTAGTTTGCTCAGAATCGGCTTCTGAATCGATTTCCATCATTATTTATATGTGTTAATTTTTCATGAAAAAAATCTTTTCTTTAACTGAAATTAGAACCACCGCGTCTTACCAAGGTAATAAGATATTTTATTTAAGGAAATTTAAGCCTTATCTCAAAGGAATAAAGCCTATTCAAATGCATAAACAAATTTGTAATACGCTCATAGCTATCCTATGTTTCATGTTTAGTCAGGAAGTCTATTTTGTAAAAAAAAACTAGGTGTCGTTTAATTAAATTAAATTACAGATATTATTTTAGTCTTATAATTTAATATTCTAATTGGGGTGTATGAGCTCTTGCGTTTATTCCGTTACAGGTTGTATACACAAACCCGATCATTAGTCTGGGACACGACAGATTAAAAATCACCGTTAGACACAACCTACGTGATAATAAAATGACGAAGATGAACGAGAGGTCAAAATGTCGCTTCTCGACTATGTAATTATAATTAACTTTGGATTTTGTTAGAAAAATTGGTTGCTAAATGTCGTGTATTTGTTTGTGGTTAAAGTTTTGTGGTGTGGACGTACATAGTTAAATATTAACAGACTTTCTTGTGGTTAGACATAATAAGAAAGAATATAGAAGCAATTATGTACCTACTTTTGTGAGTAAAGATAAACAATCCGAATTAGAGGCATTCAATATTTTCTAGTTAACTAGAACGAGATATTGAGAAGTAAAAAAAAGATCGTCATTGCGAAAGTACAGTCGATCACAAAATGTATAGTAATTTTAAACTATTATTTTTCTGTTGAAATCGGCAATTTGTGTTAATGCACTACATCGCAGTTCACTGCGCCCTGCATACCCACAGCCGTAAGCATTTCTTCCCACGTTATATAACGACGTGGCAAAACGATTTAGAGTCACAAAAGTTGTAACTTTTGCCAAAGTTTAAAAAGAAATGATTAGGTATGGACAGATAATCTCTACACTTATTGAAGTGTACCCTTATTTCAAAATTCTTTAGCTTTTATATATATATTTTTTTATTTCGAACAATTATTAAATGCATGCATTTAATCATTGCAGCAACACTTACAATTTTTTGTGACAAGTTTCGAGGAATGCTTTCGGTGCGCTTCATTTGATGCGTTTCAAAGTTGGTGCGCTTCGAGGAATACCCCAGCTTGTTCCCTAGACTTTTTTGAGTACTTAGTGTTAATCAAAAGTAAGAAAAAGAAGGCTGTCTATAATATTTATGTAAAGATTTATATTCTATTTATGCATCAGACATTTTTATTAGGAGCTTAGCTTAACAATATTTTGACAATACCTGTAAAGCTTTGAATAAAATTAACAGATTGACCACAAGAGCGTGACACTCCAACAATGTACTAAACGAACGCTCAACAAACAGTTCACTTTTACTCACGTCAACTTGACAAGCTAATTAAAAATACAAACTGCTAGACCTTAGAGTATGAATAATACAAGGTATATGTAGATAGAGCTAGCCTGGAGGCTAGCTCTATCTATATAAACGATGATGTAAAAAGTGACTATGAGACTCCAGTCTCAGTCACTTTTTACATCATCGTTTAAATACGGTACTAGCTTCTGCCCGCGACTTCATTTGCGTTGAAGTCGTAAGATTCACAATTTACTAAAATAACAGCTAGATTTTTATTAAACTCCTTCGGCCTCCGACCCACCACATCGCATCGCATCGCCCGCCCGTGCCATTACTTCGTTTTCGCTGAGCGTTCTTTCTGACTTTTGCTTTTTGCTCGGCACATAAGTAGTCTTGTGTAGTTCACGAACGAGCTAGGTCGTAAGCATCATGCTACGAAAGAAGTGTAGGCTGTAGCTACACTAAACACTACACAACAATGTTTCCTCACTAGCGCCACTATACTAGTAGCGGAACTAGTTTTGACAGATTGGCTAGACACTCATTTACTGTTAAAAAATGTAAAAGTTTGTCTTATAACTTTTCAAGTAGGGAAAAGACAAATTTTCAAGTAGGCAATATTAAATATCTAGCCGCCACCGTATATTTTTTTTGCAGACTTTGCCTAATTCATACTCAGTGCTGCTAGTATTTGATTTAAAAGATCCAAGTGCGTGCGTAGTTCAAATTAATAAAGCTATTCGAGACACACCTTGTACATAGGTACATTCTGTTTATCACAACATATTGGAATAAATAATTAAACTTTGACCGGTGTCAGAAATAATAAATATTTTTTTAATATAAAAAGTTAGACCGATGGCTTTGCACCCAAAGAATGTGATAGAAATTGTGCGAAAAACTGTTAAGGCCCTTACTACTTTAATAACTTAAATAAATAATAATTATAATTATGAATTTCATACTTAAGTCAATCTCAACATGGCTGCTCACAACAGCCTTAAAATGTTAACATAATTTTGGTTAAATTAATAGGTAACAAAGTAATAACATATTACAAAATTAATTACCCTGTTGCATTTTTTTTTTAAATCTGCGAGTTATGATATTTAGTATAATAGGTCACCCATTAGTTGAACTCTGAAATTAGAGCTGGTTATTATTTATCTGGGCCAAAGAATTAACCAATGGAAACAAGAAAATGAGATCATTATTCTCATATCGTTCCATCCTTTCTACTTACGCCATAAATGACCTAGCGTGAACACGTTTATAAAAAAAATGAAGGACAGACCGCAACCTGTTATGATCTATTCGATAAAAATGCAAATGAATCAATAAAAACGTTTATAAACACGCAATAAATGTATGTTGTGCGCGATTGTACAGCATTCAATTAATAAATTAAAGATTGACAGTTAAATTGACAATATAGCGTGTGAACTAGCGTTACAAATAAATATAATATGTACCAATAAAATATGTTTTTTTTTCAATAAAACTCGCCTTTCCCAGTAGATAAATCTCAAAAATTACGTTATAGGTAACTAGACTATAAGTTAACCACTTAATTTAGTTAAAATTCAAATGATTGAAAGGCCTTATTAATAAAACGGATCCGAAAATAAATCATCTTCGTTTTGATCATAAAATAGAAATCGATGGATCAAAAGCGACACATCTGATCGCCGCTCTCTAATCATCTGATCTTCGGTCGGTATTATCGGTCATAAAAGTACATAGTGATATACACAGATACTTATAATTACATAAAATAATTATTGTATGTAGGTATCTTGCTGAGTCGCCAATATCTTGACCATGGCTAGAGCCAAATTCGGAAAAAAAATACAATAAAATTATACGAATTTGGCTTGAATAAATTCTCATATGTGTAGGTACGAGAGAAGTCTTTAATCCTTTCCTGATTATCTCAGTCATTGTATTTTATGTATTTTTAGACGATAAGATACTTAATAACAACCGTAAAAAATCAACACAAAGGTAAAACGTAAAAAAAAAAACCTTCTAAAATAAAGATGTCATGAGCCGAGTAATCAAATATCAGTATTAAAAAGTAATAGGTACCTACTAAGTAAAGATATCGACAGGCAAATTGCGGACAAAATGTCACGGTTCCAACAAGTTTATAAAGCATCCTGCTTAGGAATTCTAACTAGAAGTAATAATAAACATAATATATTATACTGAATAAATATTAGGCGAGCAACGTCGTCTGCGCAATCAATTTTATGACAGTAATTACCTATTGCATCATCGACTAATATTGTGTTTAGTATAAGTAATCAAATAATGTTACAATGTTTCATACAGGTTTTTTCATTATCATGGCGAAGGATATAAGAGCCATCTTTTACGATATAATATTTTCTATAGGTTTTCGTACGTCTTTGGTTGCAAAGTTACTAGTATATTGGAAAAAATCAAATAATATTTTCATCAATATTTTATCGGAACTCTTTCTGTTTAAAGACACGAAAATAAACGCTGAAATAAATGACTGAAATCTTTTTTTCAAATGGAAAACAAATAAGAGAATTTTCATAAAATAATAATTATATTTTGTAAAAACACTTTTGTGCATGACAGTCCACGCGCATACGCAAGACAGCGTGCAAATCGATGTCACGACATCCCGGCTGGTCTCGCTGATGGCTCATTAGACGGACGCCATTCATCATCAGAACTGGTCCTGAAGGGTGAAAGGTCACCAAGAGACGTGTTCCTCGCATGTTGGTATGTTTTTTTCTTTGTGACTGTTAATTGGAAGAACTGAAAGTGACAGGTTTTATAGAGACTTTTGTTCTGGTTTCAGATTTTTATTAGCTTTCTTATTGAAAAGTTTTTAGATAATTTCTCATCTCGTCTTTTGTTATTTGCAATTATCTACCTTATTTAGTTCCGCTTCACTACTTTACCCGTCTGAATTTGTTTGATAGGTAGGTCATCACAATCATCACCTGTGGCATCCTTTTGTGGCCATGCTTACCTGGTATGTGGAAGGTACACGTTATAAATAGATTCTTAAAGCAATATCAATTCAAATTCAAGAAAATTCGATGCATTTTTGCAGTTTATCACTTTGCTTGCAAGCATCCTTCTCAAATACATTAAAGAAACTATCACCAACCGTCCTCACAGTTTTCAAAATCTATAATATAAAAATCTATCACGTACAGTCAAGATCAACAATCAATATAACAGTGTACTTGGACCTGCGTCTACGACAATTTCACATGCAATTTTCTTGTTCAAACTAACCATTACTAGCCTCAGATTATATTACTATACAGAATATAAGGTAGAGGCTTTAGTGAAAGCTAAGCTGTACGAGGTTGCGATACAAGGCGAAAAAATTTTGTGCCTTTGTGTAACAAACATGATTTCGAGGTTGATTTTAAATCCTTCTGGGACATCAAAGTGCATATTACCAAGAAAACAGCTACCTGCACAATTTTTGCAGCGCATTTATAATAATACTAGCTGAACCCCGCGGTTTCACCTACGTAAGTCTCGATCCCGTGGGAATATCGGGATAAAAAGTATCCTATGTACTATTCCAGGTCTACCCATGCATCTAAATCCGTTCAGCCGTTTAAGCGTGAAAGCGTAACAAACAAACAAACTCACTTTCGCATTTATAATATTAGTTCTCGACGTTTTTTCGTGTGTCCTTCCAGTGGCAGGCATACCACTAATCTTTAAACAGATTGTAAGTTAATTGAATTGCATTCACATTTGCAAAAATCCTGTTAAGTCGCTTATCTCTTCACTTAGGTACGTCGTCCACCCACCATTTTCATAAGCCCAAATCTTTTTCATTTCTCGGACATTTCTCGCTTAGCTTTCAACCGTATTCTCACCTTTACAGCTAAATATGAAGGAGGATAAGTCACGTAGTTATCGCCAGCGATGTGTCGGTAATTTTCGATTGGACAATCTCTATAATGATTGTTTGAGACGTGAGATGTGGCTTGTTTAGTTTTATATTTTGTTTGATCAAACGACATGGTTGTCTAGTAATGATGGTGATTGAAAGTCATGGGTGTCTTCACGGTGAGACTCTTGTGTGAATAAAATTGGAGAGAACTTTATTTTTTTTAAAGAATGTATTCAAGGAATCTCTATTGCAATCTGCGTTTGGAATATACAAGGTATAGTTATTTGATAAAAGAGCATAATCAGTCTATAATGTTCCAATTGCTGAGACACTGGCCTCTTCAAGAGGGAGTGTGGACTGTAATCCACCACGCGGGCCCAGTGCGGGTTAGCAGATGTCGCGTCTTCGAATTTTTGGTTCTAGGACATGCCGGTTTCCTCACAATGTTTTGAGAGTAGTGGTGATGAAATTATTTACACAAAATTAAAGCGCCTGTCTGGGTTTCGAACCCACGTAAGCCAGGGCCGTTATCACTGGGCCACCAATGAGCCCGGCCTTGATAAAAATGCATCATACATTAATTTATGTCTTTCGGGTCATAGAGAACAGCCAAATTTTGGTGATACAGAGAGCCTCTCTGTATCACTAAAACATAAGATCTAAGATCTGGCTGGATTTTGATAAGCTAACTCCAGAAACCATTATATCTCCCTTTCTTCATGAGAATAGCCCTAACAACTGGTGACGCTTTTTTCCTACTAGAGTTAAATAAGGTGTAGAAAAGAATGTTTAAAATCAATCATCAGTTTAAAACTGTTCTTTAACTAGCTGCTGGCGCCACAGAGACAAAATAAAAGAAGAATCTGACGTTTATAAAGGTCGAATGTAAAATGTAGTTTCAAAAAAGCCACACGAAACGTCTGAACTCAGTTCCACGTCACATCATCTGAAAGTATCCCAGGTAACACGGCTGGGCACACGTCATACACCTTTAAGCGTCAGCGTCAAAAACCGTCAGTGTCTACCGTGACGCCTGACGTATGACGCGACCCGCCCGTCAAACGCTTCTGAAGAACAGTGAAATTTGTTCTCAGCACGAAATATTCAAATATCTAACCGTGTGTCACTCGATACTACGCGCCTGACATCTTCATGACTATTATATTTAGGCGAAAATATTTGAATATATCACCCTTTTGCTTATCAAAAATCAATCTTATGACAACAAGAATAAAGTTCTGGATACATGTTTGAATATCACATATAGCATAAAGGAATTCGTCAAGCGACTGTCCGTCATGGCTTTTATAAAAGACCACCGCACTACAAACTTACCAATTCACCTCAGTAGAACTTTAATTCAAAGAGGTAAGGGCTATTTTCCTTTAAGAGTTTAAACTTTAACCCTTGTAATGCGAAGGTGGTCTGATAAGGCGCTTCTTCAAAGTGACGGGCGTCAAAATGTTTCAAAAGCGGTCATGTGCGATGACTCCTTGTTAGCAAGTGTGTTACATACTGATAATGACAAGATAATGTTTGAGATAACGATATTCTATTCCTTAGTCAAAGGTTATGATTTGAATAATGGCCAACGATATATTAAAATAATAAAGCCTTATTTAAAAAAATAAGAGTAGATACAGGTAGACTAGCTACAAGTTCCTAGGTCAACACGTTCAAACGTTCACAGGTATTGTAAAACTGTCACTGAAAATGATATTATTAAATGTAGATATATAATTATGCTCGAATACAGTCTGAAGAAAAATGTAAAAACTGAAATAAGTAACGAAAAAAGGAAAGTTTTTAGTTAAAAAATGCACAACACAAATGGATAGCAGGTTAAAGATATCCGGGAAGAAAATTCTTTGAATATAAAAGATGTAAAGAAAACGAACTATCATCACAAATCAGACCTATCAATCGATCAGAGGGAAAAAGTTGTATAAGCTACAACTTAAATTATAACACCATTACCAAACAGCCCCACACATTCTAATGTCAACAAATAAGCACGTAGACCCCACAGTAATCACACAACGATGGTCACGCGCATAAAAAAAAAGATCACGTACTTAACCAGAATTGTTTCTCAACATTTGACATTCCGTCGAAACAAATTGTAGGTTCGATAGCTGTGTAACGTTTTTCTCACACGATTGGAGAGCAAATAACTGGGTGCTGATGATATGGCAATATCGTTTCACGAGCTAGGCTCTGGGTGTGGACTGGGTGGTGAAATATTGGTAGTAAGGTTGGACAAGATTTGGTACAAATGTTGGGTGGTTGGCGATCGATCTGGATTTAGCCTTATTAATTTTGATACAATAAACGATCTCACTAAGTTGCACATCAACCAACGATTAATCACAAAGAGGAATATAAAGTATTTTTTATTATTCACTATATCGATAGAAATCTTAAAACTGTCCTATACCTTACCTATAATTGTCATGTCCTATACCTATTATAACTATCAGGAAAACAGAAATTAACTGCAAGTAGTTGCTTATGAAATACACCTGTTATTCTGGTAGGCGTCTTTCAGAAAAACCCCTGAAGTCTATAAAGGCCCCCATACTTATCAAGAATTTGACTTTTTTCATTATCACTTAATATCTTGTTCGTAGTTTCCCAACTCATATGTAGATAGATCGTTCACATTTTCGAAAAATGAAATTACATACAAAGCATTTTCACTGACTGTACCTTATATCTTCGAACTTGTTTTGGTATTAGTTTAAACAGTGGTATCCGTTCGGAATAGAAAATAAATATGAATTGAAACAAATACCAGGTATTAGTTTTTGGTATTAGAATGGAATGACTCTCCCAAAACGGTCAATGAAAACATCGTGAGGAAACCGGCATGTCCTAGAACCAAAAAAATCAAAGACATGTGACATCCACCAACCCGCACTGGGCCCGCGGCCCGCGTTGTGTATTATGGCCCACTCCCTATCACAGAGAGGAGGCCTGTGCCCCAGCAGTGGGAACATTATAGGTAGATTATGTACGTATATGTGTATGTAAACTTTGACCCCATCCTGGACAATGGTTAAGTATATATTTCGTCTACCTAGACGAAAGTGCAACAACATGCTTGCCAACCTCAACGGCAGTGTATCACGCGTCTAAGTATAGCTTCGGTCATACTATCATGGGTAGGTACAGCCAATTTTCGCCTCTCATATTGGTAGCGTGTAAGTACTCGATTGTATCATGATTTCGAAATTGAATTGAATACTGTCGTACTACCCGTCGAGATTGCAGCGCACGATTTTTTCTTCCCTTTCCCTCATTATGGGTACGATAAGGAAGGAGATATATGGGTGATTTTTTCCTTTTTGATTTTGTGTTGAATAGGCTCGCGGTTGTCAGTGTCAATTTTAGCTAGTCGTGAACGAGCTTTGTGTCAATTTTAGCCAGCGAGCGGCGAAGGGTTACCTGCTTCTTTATAAGGCTCATCTTTTGCGGCATTCTTGTCATGATTGCGCACCTATATGTAATTTTAGCGATTGTTCTTAGATTGTTTTTGGTTTTGTGATCACACTGGGAAAATTTTTGATTGAAATTGTAAAAAAAAGCTGAGATATATTTTAGCTTTTTCATCTTTTTTCAGTAAGGTGAAATCGACATGATTTATGTTTCAGTTGATAAGAGAACAAATCTTAATGAACTTTTTAAATGACTGAATGTACACTACATTTATTTATCATGCAGTAGCAGAGATTATTTAAATCAATCAATGAAGATTACCAATCAAGTAACGTATATCATCAAATCTCCACGAGCTAGATACATCGACATCCGACGATATAAATTCAATCAAATGATGTCATTTTTGACTTCACTTATGGCAAATTCAATTCACATCTCCTATTTCATATCCTTTTCAAATATTAGCCAGTACATACGCATATCCATTTATGTAGTTGTCCGCAGCGGTAGGCCCAATTACGCCGCTAATTCAGTCGATGATGGGACATTGTGGTTCTCAAACTTTAAGCCAGTATTACTTCTGAACTTTACTGCTTCAAAAATTGGGACATGTTCGACCAAAAACGTTATTTTGAACTGATTGATCAAGTAGCAAAGAGTTTTCGTAACATGGCAAAATAAAAAGAAAAATATATGGAGGATGGTTTGAGATCCATTGGCTATTGTCTCATCATCTTTCGTACATAAAATACAGGGACTACATGAAAGTCAATGGAAAACGTGAGTATAATCGTCGAGAGAACTCTTATCTTGATTTTTTTATGATGTATCTACATACTGACACTGATTTTGAAACAATTGCAAATTACTAAAGATTTGAGAAATAAATGTGAAACGCAATATAATCTTTATTTAATTAGTAAAGAGTACACATATTTTTAATCGAGCCCAAAATTCATATTTTTGTCCAATTTTGTTCATAGTTCAAAACAAATTCTTCAAATGTCCCAGAAAATATTTATCAAATTCATCTTAACAAACGTGTTTTTAACCCTCCAATTCCATTCCACTTTCATCTGCACCTGTACCCGTCACCCACGTCCATGTCCGAGTAATGACATCAAGTACGTGCGCCAATCGTCCGCAATACGGCACGACACTGCGCAAATACGCGTCCCGTGACGGACGCAGCGTCGCCACCGTGCCGCCACTGTGACGATCACTTGCGTACGCAATTGTACCTGGTAATGGTACATTTGCCTCCGATGAGACACGTACGAGTAAATCTTCTTGTAATTGAGAATGTACGCTACCGTCTTGTCTGTGAAAGGAATGTTGGATTGTGGGAGATTTGTGCACTGTTGCCTAGGTAGATAGATAGCTGTAGCTAATTTCATGTGACACAGAGCTTAGGAATTTACATATTTAGTTGGTATTAAAGGCTTCGCTTGGAAAGAGCAAAAATGCTTAATTCAAGTCAAGAATAGACCAACTATTTTTACGGATAAGCTTTTAAAGGCCAATTTAAAGATGCCACCTATCATGACTCATGGACTAATTAAAATAAGAAGTGCCAATAATTGTTCGTCCGGTTTCTTCAATCACAATGGATCCAGGTCAAACCGTATAATAAAATGGTTGCTCAAGATCCTTTATTTTATGGCTACTAGACTAGCCGCTATATTATCATCATTTCAGCCGAAAGACGTTCACTGCTGGACATAGGCCTCCCCCAAGCACCGCCACTTCGATCGGTTCTGTGCTTCTCGCATCCAGCGCATTTCCGCGGCCTTCAAGTAACAACACACAAGAAAAAAACATACAGTCGAATTGAGAACCTCCGCCTTTTCTCAAGACAATGTTTATGTTCTTTCTCCAGTATTAGCTTACCTACTGACAGGTTATATGAGTTCATATATGTATTTTTTTTATTTGACTGTATAATCAATTTATTTTTAATGTTTTTCTAATTTAATTTATTATTGACATAATCTACTCATTACAATGTTTACTATATGAGTTGTATTGCAATATGTGGTTAGCTAGCAACCTCGAATATTATTTAAATATTATTTATTTTACTTCAATGGTCCAACGCTACATCTTCCGGTACGCGGTCACCACTCTAGAACCTTTCGGCCCCATTGGCCATCTGTTCTGCGAGCAATGTGCCCTGCCCACTGCCACTTAAGTTTGGCAATACTTCGGGCTGTGTCGGTCACCTTGGTTCTCCTACGGATCTCTTCATTCCTGATCGATCACGCAGGAAAACTCCGAGCCTAGCCCTCTCCATTGCCCTTTGAGTGACTTTCAACCTTCTAATGAAGCCCATTGTGAGCGACCACGTTTTAGTGCCATAGTTCATCACTTAAAATAAAGAGGTAAAAATGCTATATTGCTATATTATAAAGAGGTAAAAAATTCTTTGTTTGTGTTTGTATATAGGGGGTAATCTCCAGAACTACCAGTCGGCTTTGGAAAATTCTTTTTGCATTGAATAGCCCAATTCTTGAGGAAGATTAAAGGCTATGTAACATCACGCTACCACCCTTCAGAGCCGAGCAAAAAAGTCAGAAAGAACGCCATTCGAAAATAAAGTAATAGTGCGAGCGGGCGCCGGGCGATAGGATGCGAAGCGGTGGGTCGGGTGCCGAAATTTCACGCGGAAAAACTCACGGGCAGAAGCTAGTATCTAGTATCCAATAAAATACCCAAAATCTTCCACTCCATTTCCCAACAATGTTTAATATTCCACCCTTTACAATGTGACATACCACTCCATTGAAGCGTAACCGTTGATCACTGGTGTGTAACCGAACCCTCTAATGCAATTGCACAAGCCTCCTCAATATGCACGGCCGGGCTAAATATTTGCTTACTGATTAAAAGTCAAAGCTGTCCTGCCTGAGGCCACCGCATGGAAACAATTGCTGCTCGGTTCTAAATAATATTAGTGGAGCGGATCATACGCGTCACAGATCACAGGGACGTTTGTACCCCTTGTGGAGTTGGGGGTTGGACTTAGTGAGGCAAGGAGCGAGTTTTTACTCGCTCTTTACCTCCTGTTTCTGGGAAAGGAAAAACTAAAGTGCTTATATTTTTGTTGAAAAGATTTTGAAAAATACTGATGCTTATTTTATTTATTGGTTAAAATTTGATTCTTATCTTAGGCTTAACTTTCTAGTCCGTATTGTACTAATTGAGGACACAATACTTCCTGCGTATCGATAGGAGCCCGATTAACAGCAAAAATAGGTTGAACCTTTTCTACTACTACTACTACTATAAACCATATACTTTTATTAGCAGTTCAATAAATGGACCTAATGAAGATGATCTAAATCATAAACCAATCTTTGAAACTTGTTGTCACACAATCAATATGAAAAAAGATAGTGTTTTGTTTTTATAAACCAACCAAAATATCACCCAGGATCGCTCCGCTTGCCAACACGTGAGCACCCTAAATTCCCCGTCTCAGAAGCTCTGAGTTGACATTAAAGATTATGCGAGATTTACATCGCAGGAAAATTTCAATATAACCTGTAAGTATACCGGTGATGTTACAAAATACGGCTTGTTCCCCATTTTGGGGATTTTCTTTAATTTGTTTGAGCTCGGGCGTGCGAGATATTAAGCTGACTTTTGTTTGCGAATTTCGAGGTATTTACTCTCCGATTGCTGTGTTTGTTGTTAATTATAATGAGGGAACAATACGTATCTATTTATACTTTATTTTAAATTAAAGAACATTAGTATAATATGCAGTTTGTTCAGTTGTCTCATTTTTAGTAAATTCATGTGACATTGAGAACTTAGAGTAAATGGGTCTAACTATTGGTGTGATAGATATTCCACCGAGGTAAAGTGGACAAAATCTCTAATCTATCGTAACTGAAAACTTTACCTATTTATTCAAACCTATGTTTTAATTATTTACCTGCTATTGTAGCATGGCGGAATGTGTCCTGCACCAAGTTATTTTTAACATCCCTTATATTTACCACATTGTATGCAAAAAAGATAACTTCTTACTTACTTAAAATAGATTTTCATACCACCATAAATGTATTTTTGTATTATTTCAGCAAATGATTGTCAATTTTTTCATAGACGCAGAAATGATCAATAACAAATAATAATAATAAAGTTTATTCATCAAAAAGTAACAATACAATGTGACATTTTCGGTGAGCCACAAACTAAGCGTCGCTTGTATCTTGTGGCTCTGGAGTGCGAATTTCCAAAGTTATAAAAGTTACATTACAGTTTGAGGATTTTAGATAAATATTACTTACACATTTTTCAATGCTTCACCACTTCCAAGATATCGTCACGCGGTATCGTCCAGTAACGTCGCTTTAGTCAGAGACAGGACAGGGAAGGGGACGCGGCAGATGTATTATTATACAACACCCGAAACAATCGATAATGTAGGGGTTGTTGTGTGTTGACGGGGTTACAAGCTTTATCAAATTGATCGATAGTATATTAAATAGGTAGCTACTTACTTATGATAGATATTGAATTTAGAATATCGTAATATTTTTTAATTTCTTGAGTTGTCGATTCGCCTACAAATAAATTAACTTCGTGCGTTCACTTTTATACACTGTATAAAAGTGTCGTTTCGCACGGTTCGGGCGAGTAACTTCGTGCGAATCAATCAATAAGCCAGCTTTGAACTGTACTTAAATGGCCTCCTTACACATTTAATTTGTCCTGTTTAAACTGG
This sequence comes from Lithophane socia, assembly GCA_947522985.1. Taxonomy (NCBI): domain Eukaryota; kingdom Metazoa; phylum Arthropoda; class Insecta; order Lepidoptera; family Noctuidae; genus Lithophane; species Lithophane socia. The sequence continues at coordinate 10,917,905 of OX383267.1, forward strand.
CTTATTGGACACGGTTGTTGAAATATTGACAAGCAGTCTAAGCTGTAATTGACGTTAATGAGGATGAACAGCATGCACGGAGGGTGTTTCATAATATCATGACTTGGAAGGCAACAGTTTATTTGAAAAAATCCCGCAAAATAATTTTTACCCACATAATAATGAAAGAAGCAGTCTGTGTCATGTAATAGTAGGTACAAAAATAATTAAATTAAATTGAATACAACCGAAAATATCACAGAATATACTTAATTAAAGAAGTAATACAAAAGAAGCAGCTTCGATAAAAAAAAAACTGAGAAAATAAAAAATAACGCTTGCAATAAAGAACAAAAAAAAATCATCTAAATCTGCATAAAGGTTTAATTTAATTCCAATAAACATCCTAATTAAACAAAATAAACGCGAACAAGTTCTGTCGCCTGCCCCCGACATGCCCCGAGTAGCCCCGACGCGACGGCCGGCGCAGGCGACGGCGACGTTTGGCGATACTTTACAATTTAAGCCTTCGTAAGCTCCTTACCGAGAACCGGTCCCAATCGAGCGGCATTTATTATTTTATTAAGCTTTTTAATGTTTACGAACTTGGTATAAGTTGGGGTGTAGTGGAAGCGAAGATTGGGCGAAGATATAGAACAGATTGTTTTAATTGACTTTAACACGTCATAATTATATATAAAGATATTAAAAATAAGCTAGATGGGTCTGCGTTTTCTATCTGACTACTTTGAGAAGAAAGGCTAGAAAATAAACTCAGAGGTCTAGACATAATCTTGGTCAGGCCATAAGAGGACTATTTAGATTAGTGTCTGAAATGGTATTTTGAGGAAAGAACCACAGAGATTTGAGTGGACCTGTCCTAGAGAGAATCAGTGCTAGAATTGATGAAATGTTCAATATACCTGTCCACAATTTTGTACCCAAAGGTGCAAATCTCGGGAAAGAAATATGTGCAGTTCAGTCACTATGCTGCTAGGTAAGAAATTGCAAAAAGACACTTTAATTATAAGATCCAGCTAAGTTGTCGAAAGTTAGAATATACCTATACTTAGCAGGGAACAAAATAAAAGGCACATCAATAATAATTTTGCTAAGAATATGATTAGAACAAAATATTTCGATGGACTTGTAAATTAAATCTGAGAGCCGTGACGTTCTATCAGCGATAACGATCAATTTGACGACGTAGAAATACGAAACGCTTTGAAAGCGATTGCCACTAGTCTAGGCCCTCTGATGCAGTGAACTAGCTATAGCATAGCTTGTAGTGGACTCTTATCGTTAATAATAACGAAACGAGTATTAAAACAATGATAATAAGCCGAGCGGCGGATCACTTTATTGCGAGAAGGCATTTCTCTCTCATTAACTTAACAATTTCGTTTTCCTTCCTTTTGTTTTGTTGTATGTGACAAATTCTTGATGCGTCAGATTCAGACGTTACTCATATTAATATGAGTAAGGATATTAAAATTCCTACTCATCATCTTGAACCTGAGGCTCTAGACAAAGTGACATTCTATCAGCGATAACGATGATGTAAAAGGCAAAATGTATAGGACTGACATAAGCTATCGAAAAGCTTATGTCAATCCTGTTGAAAGTCGTTGTAGAAATACGAAACGCTTTCGAAGCGATTGTCACTTGTCTAGGCCCTCTAGCTGTTTAAAGATCCCTTGAAGAAGTATGAACACTGAAATGAGATTCATAGAATAGTTTACCCAATATACTGTAAAATCAAGAAAGAGTAGATTTTCTTAGTGGAATAGAATCCAGAACGAGGTGATCCGGGGGATAACCAAAACTCACAGAATAGGCAAGCTGAAGTGGCAATGAGCCGGCCATACTAGCCGTAGAACCAATGACGTTGGGGTAGACGTGTTCTTGAGTGGAGACCGCGAATCAGCAAACGTAAGGTCCTCAGGCTAGGTGAATCAATGATCTTCGCAGGTTGGCTGGTAGCAGCTGGATGAGAGTTGCCGAGAATCGAGCTGAATAGCGTGTAATTAGAGAGGCATATGTTCAGCAGTGGACTGCTGTAGGCTAATGACGATGATGAAGACTGTAAAATAATTCTGACGAGTTAGAAAAAATATAGCAGCCGTTCCATGTAACATCAGAAAGAGTCGATCTTGAATGAATCACAGAAGATATTAAAATAAATATAAAAGAACAATTAAATCACACAAAAGGAGAACTAATAAAGTGATTAGCACCGCACTCAACCAGTAAAAGAACAAAATCTTCGAACAAAGACCCGAAAAAAGGACAATAATAAACGTACCGATATAAAACAATGAGACAATTATTGTCGTCGGTACAACCCCGGGATAGGGGAGGAGTAATAAAAAAGAGCAATCCCCCGGGATTCGTGATAAAAGATTTTGGCACGAGGGGAGATACGGGATTAAACGTGTGATACTTTGTCTTTTTAAACGAACCTTTTTTACCCGAGTAAGATATAAAAAGGGGGCTGTTATGAAAATTTAAGGTGGCATTTTTTAGATTTTTGTGCGCCCTGAATAATGTTTAAGGTGTGCAAAGTCTTTGTGTAATGAGATGTTATGCAGGACTAAAAGGTTTTATTAAAAAACTTTAAAGAATAAAAGTTAACGAGAAGGTTGATCGTATGGAGGGCTTGCTTATAAAAGTAGGCTGTAAAAGTGTTAAAGACTATATTTTAAATAAAGAACTAGTTGAACTGTCTAGGATCTCAACTATTTCATAGTAATTTTAAATTTCAAACTCATGTTGGGGGAAATTCTACATGAAACAAGCAAGTCCTACGAAGAACATGTAACCTAACTAAATAACCTTCTTTTCCGTTTTAGAGTATGGGAACAGGTTACTTTGCTCTATAGATTGATAATAAGTACTAGCTTTACTTATTTTATACGTATAATTCATGTGTGTCACAACAACCATACGACTACGAGTACCAAAAAAGTTTTTCTAAACTCCTTAAAACATCATTAATCACCAATTATACCGTCTTAATCGCCAACAATACAATTGTTACACTTTACTGCCGCTTGACAACAATTGATAAATTAACAAGATTGTGAATATCCCTCGTCGTCTCCCCTCGTTTGCCAAAAAAGGAAAAAAAAAGCAGGGGAGACACGATTACTTGCCCCAAGCGTCCCAAGATGTGACAGATTAGCTGGTAATTTCTTCTAAATTGATATCTCAAGAGGCATGCTCTTTTTCCCGGTCTTCCCCTATTTTTTCCGTTTTCCTCCGAACTTTGAAAGATTGCCAGTCACCGCCGTTTATCGTGGTAACTATGGAAATCTTTGACATGAATTGGATAAAGGTTGATGCTCGTTGACCTTTTTGGAATCCATAGAAAAATTATAGAGTTTTAGGCTGCCTAATACCTTGCTTTGCAGTAGCTGATGAGTAGAAAGGCAAAAACCGGAATTAACTATATAAAGACTTTAAGAAAATGTATTGGCATTTTTTTCACAAGTTTTTAGTTTTCAATATGACTATATTGAAAATTAAAAACTTGCATTTTGAGCGTAAACCGAACTGACAGAATACGAAATACCACGTTGCGCTCCAAAACGGGGATCCTAGACGTAGGCACAAAGGCTGCCAAGCCCAAATGGGATGACCCACCCAGGGTCATGTCAGCCGCATGCGTAGCGACCGCTGACGGCTGGCCGCAACAGTCTCCACACGGTGCGTGCCTGAGGATGGACGGCGCCGCCGAGGCCGGCCCAGGAAGAGGCGGCGAGACGACCTAGACGCATACCGCAAGGGTTGGATCGAGGTGGCCCTGGAAAAGGATGCTTGGAAGGATTTGGGGGCGGCCTTTGCTTAGCAGTGGGACAGTGTAGGCTAGAATAAAAGTCGGAGGTGAAGGTAGCCTCATTGCAGAACATTTAATTGCGAATCATCTGCATTATTTTGTCGTAAATATACTACAGCCATTGCGTAATATTAATTTAGACGGCATCGCACTGTCATATCGTGTGGCAATTCGTAGCGAATTTGCCTTGGTTTAAGGCACTTCGTACTTTTGATTAGAACTCGTTCCAAACAACACAGTTGCTAAAACTACTTATGTGATCTTATTTGTCGTTGAAGGCGACCTCGATCCTTAATCAAAATTAGTAAACACGGCTACACATCAAGTTATACATTTCTAGTATAAGCTGAGCTCGCATTGTACGGTAATTCTATACAATGCGAGATCAGCATAAACTAGAAAATATATACTTGATGTGTAGAATAGAAGATCTTTATTCTGCATAAAATATGGTACATAAAAGGTCTAAAATATAAGAAGTCAGTCATTTCAACATGCAAAAAATACCTCATAAAATAATATTTATACAAAAAAAATTTGTTGTTGATATTGAGATCATCATAACATAAAAAATTTAAATCTTTAAAATTACATTATAATTCTATTACTAGTGAGATCATATTCTTATAATTTAAGAACTTGTAACCGTGTGTACGTACCTAATTTATGCCAATCGAACTTTGCAGATGTGGGAAAGACATGACACATGAATCAGACCATCACTTAGCTACATGGAATTCATCTGCTGAAAACCCATCGAATCAAGTGTGCAAAATTTATTTTCTTGCTGCATAGGTATTATACACCAGAACAAAGTGAAACAAAACAAAACTAGCAGTACGCAGAGCAATTTAACGTTCACTTATACAATATTTACGCAATTTTAACACACCAGTGTAACATGGTCTGTCTACCTCTTCCAAATCTTCCAATTTGAAGACCATCAAGAGGTCTTGGTAAATTGGTGGTACAGCATGTATGTAGTCTTGGAAGTTTCGCTCTGTTTATTATAAAGGTTGATGCATCCTTTAAATCGTTGTAATATATCATATTCTACTGTAATTGGAGATATTTTGGGTTGAAATCATGTTGAGATTGTATCTAGGACGTCATAATAAAGATATGTATCGTTTCATGGCTGATGTCTGATATGACGTCCGTCCAGGCGTTTAGTTATAAGATTATCAATAGCATTTTATAGATTTTAATTCATGATGGACGACCAACATTATGTTCCAGACAGATTTCTAGAACTCGTTTAAACGTTAGAGCATTATCCTTCATAATCGAACGAGGATTCAATAATGATCTGTCAAAGGTCCGTAATGGCGGAATTACATTTTTTTTTTGTGTGCTTTTATCTCTTGTATTATCTGTCCGTCTGTTACACGAATTTACTTCTTTTTTTTTGACAACATGATATTCTGTGTTTTCCGAAAATACATCTACATTTTTTTATAACAAAGCAGCCATTATTCTATTTAATATTCAGCATGTCATATCACACAGATTGTGCCTGGTCGTCGCCTACGCAATGGTATTTATTTATTATCTCTGCGGGCTAAATGTTCGTTTATTGTCGCAATTAGCATAGGGTTTGTAGTGTTGTCAAATGAGAAGACTAAAAATAGATAAGCCTTTGAAATGGCTGGACTAGCTTTTTAATTTGTCTCATGCAGGGCCCTGTCCTATGCCATAGGGCTTTGGAGTAGACAAAAACAAAAAAAAAAACGCTGTGTGGATAGGTAACTAGGTACTTTTGTTTGGTCTCCATGTTTAGGTTATTAAATGTTACTTTATAAGATCCAGAATCGAAAAGCGTCGAAAAGACTTTGTAATAAGAGGGGTTCGTAACAAGCAAGATTTTGCAATCTCTAACTATTTTTTTTAAATAATGTATCTAATCGGCTACCAAAAACAATAGTAAGTGTACCTCAATGACAACATCTTAATTTTTGAGCAGTGTCTCAGTGATGGTTGTGAATTTTCAAATAAAATAATAATATAAGCAACTACCAACTCAATTGCTAAAAAATCTCCGAAAACGCATTTAAATTCACCAATAATATAACCCATAAAGCCTTCGCCAATGGCCCGTCGTCGCCCCGGGCCTTCGCTTGACTTCCTACCGTTCGCATTCGTATCCGGTGATACATTTTTTTTTCCACTTTTCACGTTTTCCGGTGTCAAGCTGTCGTGAGCATGACATGCGCTTTGTTCAGTATTGACAGCTTTTCCGGAATATAATAAAAATGTTCCATTTTGTAGTACGTGGTTGGAAAATGGCAGTTTGGTGAAAAATGTAGTGCTATTTTTTGTAGTTATGTCAAAAAATTGTTGCACTATTATACATAGTCCAACATTTTTTTTTAAGTTGCCCTTTTTCTTAGTGCATTTTTTTATGCTAATAAATATTACTGTTATTATGTACCTTTATTAAATTACACAATTTTAGCTCTGAGGGATTGCACGCACTACACGGCCACGACTCCGGCTAGTCGTGGCCGTCTAGAGGTATCGTATGGTTTACGGCTAGTTGGCCGTTGCGACCAAGTGCGCGTTTCGTATCGGTTTCTATAGTTTACCTGGTCGCTGCGACCACTGGTCGTGTTCGTGGCTATCTAGTGCGCGAGGTCCCTTAATCTCTTTTACTCAAATCCATACTAATATTATAAATTCGAAAGTAACTCTGTCTGTCTGTCTGTCTGTCTGTATGTTACCTTTTCACGCCTAATGGATTTCGATAAAATTTGGCAAGGAGATAGATGGCATCCCGGGGAAGGATATAGGCTAATTTTTATCGACATACCACGCGGGCGAAGCCGCGGGCGGATGCTAGTATGAAATATCTGCTCAGTCTTCGAAGTTATATAATAAATACTATACTAAAAGTCATTATAAAACTGCAATACTCAAGACTTAGAATGAAGACCATCCCAATTGACACCACAATGTCTCACCCATTGAACTATAGTTTCTAGTACCTGTCAGTTCTGCTAAAGCCATACAACATCAAGTCCTACTTACCTCCTAAAGGTAAAAGAGCGTAAAGTTACGCTGTTGGCGCTTGTCAAAAATTTTGAAGGCACCTTAAAGGCCCCTCGTATGACTGACAGTTTAATGCAGTCTGCTCGAAAACATGATTGATCATTATCAGTTACCGTATCGGAGATGCTGTGTACTTGATACTTGGGCCACGGCATTTGGGAGTTCTCTTCTGGTGAAAAGTGGTTAATCTGTCATAGATTCAAGAATTCATATAAAGTAGCTTCAGCGATTGATAATATTATTCCTGCCTGGTTATTTTTTATGTTTATTTTTAACCGGCAAAAATAATTGTAAATGTCTGATATTTACGTTGCCATGTTTATTATCGTTATATTAGTAGATAATTCTATGTAATTTTTTTTACAGGTTATTTATTTTTTATAATGTGTAGACATTGTGACTTATAAAGTTATAACATCGATCGCATGGAACGATTCTGTAAATGTTAAAATTAAATGTTTTATATAAAAATTTTATGGGATTATAACTCAGGACATTATGAAATCGTTAATTTTTTAGGGTCCCGTACCCAAAGGTTAAACCGGGCCCTATTACTAAGGCTCCGCTGTCTGTCCGTCCGTCTGTCACCAGGCTGTATCTCATGAACTGTGATAGCTAGACAGTTGACATTTTCACAGATGATGTATATCAGTTGCCGCTATACCAAAAAATACTAAAAACAAAAATAAAATAAATATTTAAGGGGCCTCCCATACAACAAACGTGATTTTTTTGCTCGTTTTTGCTCGATATTGAAAACGACAACAGGTAGACGCTTGAAATATTCACAGAATATTTAGTTACATATTCACTTTAAAAATAAATATTTAAATTAAAATAAAACCAACTATATAAGGGGGGCTCCCATACAACAATAGTGATTTTTTTGCCGTTTTTATTGATAATGGTACGCACGGTGGACTCGCACTTGGCCGGTTTTATTAAGAACCTATCCCCTTTTATTAGCTCCTTCTAGTAGCTTAAGTAAAACAACGTTATCATAATGACAAAAACTTCCAAGGAATTATATCTAACTTTATATGCAGAGCGATGCTTGTAAAGAAACATCTCAAATCCAGTACATTTTATGTTAGTTGTATATTCTATGATCCGTGTTGCAGCAGAGGACTAGATGAGCAGCTTTCTGATATAGAGATCAGTCATACAAATTATAGCTCATATCTCCCCATTCAAAAATGCGGAACCTAGTATTACAGCGTAATTATCGACTTCAGAAGAAGTCTATATCATGGCGTCTGAGTTCGTTGACCTAGTAAATCAGTGGCTAGACGCTTAAAGAGCATCTAGACAGCCCTGTTATTAAATTTTGATGTAACCAAACCGTCTGTCACACTTTCTTGGGATCCATTCACAGCCTTTTATGGAGAATTGCCTGGAGACACCAATTTATTATTCAGTCAAAAGTAATAATTTGCATATTAATTGTTATTGGTCTAAGAGTAATATGGTATGGATAAGGTGTTGCGAATTTTGAGACTATTTCATACAAACACAAATCTTCAGTATTCATTTCATCACCAATATTCTGATTAAGAAAATAAAAATCCTATATAATCACAATGTAGGAATTTTATGTAGTTACAATGTGTTGTGTGCCCTGTCTGTGCTAAATAAATGTATTTTCTTTCTTTCTTTATTTTCTTAATCAGAATTCCATCTGCTACGATTAGCAGATGGCGTTCTATAGTTTCTGCCTACCTCCATGGGAAGAAGGTGTGAGTTTATGTATATATGTATATAAAATCACAATGTGAAACAGTTGCTAAATCCTCCACAATTACGTTTCATCTCGATTCTTCATTACTTTGTCTAAATCATCAACATCAACAATACAAGTATACATCAAGCAATTGACAAAATTGTCAAGCTTACTTTGCTTGAATAAGAGGCTTTTGGCTGCTCTGTATTTGCGTTTTTTAGTATATTTTTTTTGTAATGTACCTTTTGTTTGTGCAGAATAAACAATTTTTCTTTCTTTTTCTCTCTTTAAATTGGTGTAATTTAAAAAGCTATTTTACACATTTTCTATCATGACTTTAGATAAAAATAATCTCTTAGTCTGCAATGGCAATGAAAACCCATAAATAAATATTGATTATTGAAAATTCAAGAAGCATAAATTTGTATGAAAAACAGACGAACCCGCTGACCATAAACAAGTTTCCTTTGAAGGTAAACAAAACGTTCCAAAAACATAAATTCTCTACACCCGGACATATGAAAGTCGCGTCCAAAGTAGTCGTGAGGAATGATTTGATGATGAGAATGATTTGAGGCGCGTAATGATGGCTAAATTAATCTGTCTACTATTTGGAAGCTGGCCTGTCAAGAGGTCAGATTTTTGGTATGGTTGAATTTATAAAAGAGGAGCGGGTATCGAATGAAATAATAAATGCCAAAACTTTGTTCTGAAACAACTAGCCCCAACTCAAAACATGGCCTAAGCTGACATGAGGTTTCCATATGTCAGCGGACAGAAATGATGCAGGTCTTACGTTCAACACTATGCCATCCCAGTAGGGTGATTTTAACAGTTAACATTCGATCTTTTTCATCACTTAATTTAGATACCTAACTATCATCAATAGCGACTTAAATATAGCCAAGGACCCAAGATTTTATAAATTTTAAATATTTTTATAAATTTTCTTTCCAATGCGTTTTAATTGTGGAGAATAAACTATTTTTCTTTTAAATAAATGCCCCGACGACGACCCAAAACGAACAATTCTGGCAAAAAAGTTGTAGAGAGCCGACCCTAATGAAATGGCATCTGGCTGGGTAGAGAGAGGCGTATTTTTTTATCCAGTAGCTCTTAGTTATAAGTTCATAACTTACACCAACATTCACAGTCACGACATAGATTTCATGTGCGTTGGATACGCTAAACAACTTTTACTGCGCACAGCGATGCTACCCAACGCCCCTCGGCTATGTGTCAACTGATGGCCAGCCGTCTAACTTGTTTGGTTATGTAATCGTACGATATACATTTTACTTATCTATAACATTAATAAAATTATGTGTGTTTATTAACTGATTTGTTGAGTAATTTGTACACGGTGAATCTTCTTGCGAGAGTTTGTCCAGGGAAAGACCAACAACCTAATCACTTTCCGTCACTATGCAGCATTGCCACAGATTAATAGATACTCTCTGCAAAATCATTTAAATAAAAAACGATGAGGAGTTTTGGAGTAACGAGGGAACAAATGACCATGAATACATAGCCTGTCAAAATCATATACTTACCCTCCTTTGGATTTGCCAATAGTCCGGTAAAAACTAGATTTAAGTAACAGTCTATTTTAAAAAAAATAAAATGTTGCTAATGTAAGCTAGCAAATTTTTAGAAATAGTAGTAATTTAACACCCATCTATAATGACAATTTCGCAGAAGATACAGAAGCATGAAAAACTCTAATTAGATTTGTATACTTAATTAATTAACTTAAAGGACAACGCGCTTCACAATTTGTTATTAATTTTCACAACTAATTTAAAACATGTTTTCCTTAAACTCATTCTCTCCAACACAAACCCTTTGTATCCCATCTAACTACACTGTCGAGTTGCTTGCATGTGACAGTTGATACGGAACCCGCCTCGCCGCGGGCAATGTGTGTCACTGGCTTTATGTTTGCGAGTCTATTGATTAATTTGGGCGATGATTACTTATGTTAGGGGTCTGTATATATCCATATAAATAATTTAAACTCTTAGGATTATTGTGACAGGATAACAAATAAATGAATTGTCACAGAACCTGAAATCTCACAGTACAAGTTAAATTAAATTTAAAAAACCCCCGACAAAAACAAAGCATCGAATAAATCTTTTTTTTTATAAAGCTAAGAACACTCTCGATACACCGATTTTGATTTTTTTGGTTTTGTTTGAAAGGTGACTTACCTTTAAACAAAACCAAAAAAATCAAAATCGGTTCAGCCTTTTGGCAGCTACGACGGCGCAGACAAACACACAGATACACACGTTAAACTTATGACTACCCTCTTTTTCCGTCAGGGCTTACAAAAGGGCATGAAGAGGAGGAAATCTTTCATAACTACTGCAAAAGGTGACTATGATTGTCATAAGGAATTATGATATTATGGAATTTCTAGATAAGTATCATCAAAATCATTAGTAAGGTCTGATAAATGTCAGACGCAGTCCAGTCTAGGTATCCCCAATATCATTACATCGACTTCTTAAAAACCAGTGTCACAGCTGTCTAAAGGCTCCCGCAGATAGGCACGACGAAAAATAAGGCCTAGCATACAACTGCGAGATTTTTTTAAATCTAAAACAATTAACAAAAGTCTTGCGCCAATTTACCTAACTGAGCTGAAACTGGAATTTATGGTTCCCTCTACTTGCTTCAACCTATGCAATATGGATTCCACCGTTCAGATAACAAATGCGCATAAAAGTCTAGGTGTTAAATCATAGCTAGTTGGTACTGCTAATTACTAGTGACCAATTAACCCTCCTGACTTGTGCCGTGTTGTTAGTTAGAAGATGCCTGTTTATTGCTCGCTTGGCTAATTTCTGTGGCAGCTGTCATTAGACTACTTCTCCACTTTCTATTTTATGGTTTGTTAATGGTTGTATTTGCGTAAAGTGGAGTGGTGGATATTGACGATATTAGGCTGACACCCAAGAATGAGCCATAAAATTGCAATCGATCGCAATACCTTTCATTTTGACAGTTTAGTTTCGATCAATAAAATTAACTAATATAATTCTTTTTAATTTTGTTATATATGTAATTGTTTTTTAGTTAATTTAGTATAATAAGTTTACTTTGTAATTTTAATCTTAACAACATAATATATTTATACTTAATTAAAAATAAACTAATATGAATATGCATAATCAGCCTACTATTCCCATTGGGACACAAGCCTCCTCTCTGTGAGAGGGAGTGGGCCATAATCCACCACGCTGGTAGATTTCACATGTTTTCGAATTTTTGGTTCTAGGACATGCCGGTTTCCTCACAATGTTTTCCTTCACCGTTTTGAGAGCAATGGTGATGAAATTAAATACACAAAGTAAAGTGCCAGCCTGGATTCGAACTCACGACCTATAAATCTCGTAACTCGCGGCCAATAGCACTGGACTACCACTGCTCTCAATAGAATAGAAAATAATTCTCTTTATTATGTACACCATATAAAATACAGATATAAATGTAGAAATTTAGCATAGGGACACTATGGGCGGTCTTATCGCTAAAGGCGACCTTTTACGTAGACAACTTTAGTTATTAATATGATTTTGCCAATAATAAATGTTATGACAGTTTCGATTTTAAGTGAAGGTTGCCTAAAAGTAGAATAAAAAATAAGCTTATTTTTATGAAGGTCTTGCTAAATTCAAGGAGCAGTGCATATAAATTATTTCTGGAGAAGGTTAACAAGAAAACACCGAAAAAATACTTCGAGTATTCCAAGGAATTAATATTATTATCTTGGACATCGCTAGGAAATATAAAAAAACATCAAATACCTAATGACTTAATGACAGTTACCAGAAAACTTACTTCCCACTTTCTGATGACGATGAGGCATGAAAATGTATTTATTACTCGTCTATGATAATGGTGTTCTACACCTCTATTTCGAAGCAAATTACATAGTACATTACAAAGATCAAAACAACGGCCGTTTGTGAAACACGTCACATGTGTGCCTACTGGGGACGTCGTGCTCATGCGCCGAAAGCAACACTACCTTCTTTGAAACCTCATTAAGTTCACCACGCAAAGGAACAATAAGCCATATGGTCTTATAGATAAGGTTCATGATGAAGACACTGATAAGTTTGCAGTGTAAAACGGTGGAGATGTGAAAGATTTTGACGCCAAACAAAAATGGACTGTATGCTTAGATGTTAGAGTTGGCTTTACAAAGTATATGGTAAAATGATTCATCTAAGAAAATTTTCTCCTAGATCTCGAGAAAGTTAAATCAAATTGGACCCTCAGCGGTTGTGTTAAGGTTGATTCAGGTTGTACTATTAAATTAGCGTAGAATGCTCCTACGCATGTCAACGTATTCGTAGTGATCGTATCTGCCTAGGGTGATACTGTCGGCGTAAGACCTATGATTTAAAGATGCTTGAGAACTTTGTTTTGTACAACTTGGAATAAATTAACGTTTAAAATGTTTCAGTGGATAAATATAAGATTGTACTTATAAGAAAAATGAGTGCACTGAAAATTATGAAACAGAATTTGAAGAACCAACTGATCCAAACACTGAATTAGTTATAAGAAGAGTTTTAAAGCAGAAAAGTTGCTAAAATCTTGGTCACACAGGAGTAATATTTGTCTAGTACCTTCTACCCAGGGCTGCCATCCGTCTGGTTTTCCCCGGATTTGTCCTAGTTTGGGGGGCGTCCGGGGAGCATCCGGGCGGGATTTTTAACTATATTTTTACTATTGGTGTCAGGGGAAATCCGATTAATAGAACTAAATGAAATAATTTAAAGCATTATCGTAGTTAAAAATTCGACGCGATTCGGTTTTATTTTATTATTTAAAAAAATCCGAAGGCGTTCGGGGAAAATCTTCATTTCTCCCAAATGGAAATATGGCTATGGGATGGGAAATTAATATATAATGGCTATTGGAAATGTTGTCCGTGGTCCGTAATTTAGGTTAAATGTATCTACTACTATCAAAACAATATTCTGAAACCATATATTATAACCACAGTTATAAATAATGTTAAAAAGCGACACAAACTTTACAAACAAGCGTAACCATATTTTCAATCATATCTGTGATTTTACGGCTCTATCAGACTTGTGTATCAGCATAATGCATGCTGTCGTCGGCATTTCATACAGGACAAATCCACTCCAACAAATCCCAAGATATCTTCATTTCACACGCTATTTTTATGAGCAATAAACACAACAATACCAGAAGCCAGAACCAAAATAAAGAGTTGAGCTATCCGAGCTAGCTGCGCCCGCGCCGGCGGCCATAAAATGGCGTTCATTATAAGGCTTGTTACGACACTGTCATCTCCTTTACAATCCTTAATGACAACCCTCATGTTACACCGTTTTCTCAGAAGTTGACAGTATGAGACCGTGTTATAAAACTATAAAACATGCTTAATTGTCATCATAAAATCGGGAAGGATATTTATTATACCCAAACCATCAAACCTCATCATCTCTATGGCTCACACAACAAGGTTGAAATTCCCATGGATTTCGGTACTATTATGGTTTGTGAAAGCTTAGACCAACTCGTTAGTGTGACGGCTCTTGAAGTGAGGAGTGCGATGGAAGATCAGGGGTTAACCGAGTATTTAATTGATATTGGTTTGTTATTGATTGCGTTATAGTCGGCTATCGGCTACTGGCTGTGATTGGAATACTAGGTTTATCGTAAATGCTAGGTAAATCTAGGCGGGGAAGTGAGAGTTGGGTTGGGTTACTTGCGAGGTATGAATGTAACGAGAGGTAGAAATGGCTTAGGATATATCCTAAGCCATTTCTACCTCTCGTTACATTCATACTGACTTTTTTGTCAGTTTGAATCAAATCAAATCATTTATCATTTGTTTGTCACAGAGGTTTTGTTTTGTGAATGATCATAGACATGAGACTGCTTTTTTGTCTTTTTTTTCTTTTGCTAGCACTTCACACACAACACTTCATGTTATTACCTACTATTGTACCTATGATTTTTAAGAGATTTCCATAGCTATGTGACAAAGAAATACTCAACATTCCTTCCTTTGTCAGCGGCTTTTTATTTGTCATATCCAATCCTTATGTCTGTTTGAAAATTCCATCATGAAAGTTTGGTAGTCTTCATTTACCTAATTACTAATACTATAGCTAAGTTCTATGCGCCCATAATACAAAATCTAAACACTTGGACTCACTGTCTATTTCTGTCATGTGGCCAGTGAAATAGCGACAGACAGCAAGCGGAAAGGAAATATTGAAAAAATATAATTTAGATAGGTATCATCGCGGACACTGGCGGTGGACTACTTTTCAACCTTATTACTAAGGGCATAAGGGTAAGAAGTGGTTTAACGTTAATGTCCGCAGTTGTATCTATAAAGAAAAACATTTTTTTTCTGATATTAGCTTATAGAGGCAAGGGAAAATTATCAAAGGGCATCAAAAAATTCGTCTGCATCGCTGTCAACAGGAAAAGTGCCCAAAAGGCTGGCAGCATTGCCACGTTGTATGGCAATGCTGATTCTTTGGCCAAAAAATAGGCCAGCCCTCTGGTCACGTGAAGATGATATGTGTCATCAAATTCCGTAGTAAAAATTGACACAGGCTTTTGTGTTTTTTTTTCAATTTCTTTATTTGTGGTAAGTATAAGTAAGGAGAAGTAATAAAGTAAGTAAGGTAAGGTAAGTATAAGTAAGTAGTATAAGTAAGGTAAGTATAAGTCAGTAGTAGTACGATACCCCTTAGCAAGACTGGTTGTCAGACTTTCGGGCTTCTGACGAACCGTAACGACGTAATTAAGTATACAGTAAGTTAACTAACAAAGGGCGTTCCCGTTAACCTGCAATAGTATAGCGTCTATACATGCTAAAAAAAATATTACCGTTAAAAAAAAAAAAAGTTTTTTTTATTTTTGTATAGTAAAATATTCACAAAAAATATTAAATTGTTATGGAAAATAAACTCTCTGTACACGCACACTTGTCACACTTGTTTTTCTACGTTGAAATACAAGTGTCCGTGTACAGAGTGTTTCTTTTACGCTTGAATTTAATCGTTTTGTGAACATTTCAGGACACAAATAAAAAAAAAAAATTTTTTTTTTTATTGATAATATTTTTTTTAGCATGTATACACGCTATACCTACTATTGCAGATTAACGGGAACGCCCTTTGTTAGTTAACATACTGTATAACATACTCGTAGATATGGATGATAAAATCTTGTCTCTTTCGTTACAGAAAATGCAAACTAGGTTTTGGTGGGTACGAAATTGAACAATAATTGGTACCAGAATCATCCGCTTCCTTCATACCCTCATAATTTGTTCACATGAACTATAAGGGACCACCCACACTGCGCTAATAAACGCTGCGTTTTACGATCGTGATAATAAACGCTGTTTACAGTGGTCGGCGCATGATGCGTTGTCAACCACGGGGGTTGCTGCGTTGTTTGGACAAACGGTTATGGTATGGCATCTGTTGAGTCGTGTGTTGGGGCTTTTACTTGGGTGGCTAGGGATATAAAACGTGACGACTGCGAGGGGTTAATTTTACGAAAAGAGGTGCTTTTAGAGTATATTATTATAGCTGTCGGAGTATAAAATACTATGACATGTCTCTAGCTAAGGTGGAAACTAATGCTAGATCCAGTACTGGTAACTAGAATAGTCACTGAAAATACAAACAAAAAAAAAAATACAAGTTTATTGTGATATATAGAAAAATACATTACATGTATACGTTTCTGAACCCCCTTTTTAAACAAACAAGGACAACAACAACTGAAGGATCTCTTTTATAGACATAAGGTAACGATACGCCGGTAATCCCCAAATGGTTAGGCAGAGGTGTTCCTACAGTACACCCACATTTCGCCAGTTATGTCTAAGTCCCACGTAATAGGGGGCGACCCTAGACAAACCTAAGGGGGAAAATCTTAATTTTACTTTAGGGATCTTATATGCCGCTTATCAGACTTTAGTTAAACTCTAGTTAACTAAAGTCTGATAAGCGGCATTTTAAACCTGCAAGAAGGTGAATCAATTTTTTTGCTAATTATTATGAATGATTCGACATCTTCATTCAAAGGCTCTAAAACAAACAACCTACCAATTTCAATGTCACCCTCTTACCGTACGATTAAAATAAAATAACATTGGCTAAACCCAATTCAATTGAAGACCACACAATGGACTAAGGTCTCCCATTCAAGTTATTAGTGACTGAAGAATAGATTATTTTTATTAAAATCAAGTTCATATTGCAATGGCGACCTCGGTGTAACCTTGGAGGTAATCACACACCAATTAACGTCCGTACAGAAGACAAATGGATGGACGACGATACATTAATCATGTAAGTATTGGTGGTTGCGAAGTCAGTTGAAGTATCTGGGCCTTTGTGTTTAAAATTCTCGTGGCCAAGACATGATTTGTCAAAATCTCCCATTTAGACTGACCATGTTCTGGGAATCAGTTATGTGATTCCTAGATAGAAATAGCTTTGATTATTTATGTCTGTCTCGATAGAGTTTGTCTAGATAGAGTTTTGCGCTGCACAAATAGGCCATCTTTGTTATGCTAGTGCGTGACCGCCACGTCTTACACTCGCGCCACGCGCGCTGATTGGCTGAAAATTGAGACATTTGATCACAGGAGTAGATGTAACGCAGAAAGGTATCTGATAATTTATACGAAATTCTGCTTAAGCATTATCAGTTCTCCACGCGGGCCCAGTGTGGGTTGCAAGATGTCACATGTCTTCGGTTTTAGGACATGCCGGTTTCCTCACGATATTTTCCATCAACGTTTTGAGAGCAGTGGGGATGAAAGCAGTGGGGTGTGGATGCACCTAGCTTCCGACGTTTCATAAGTGCCCATGTAGGTTTATGTGAAATAAAATATTTTGATTTTGATTTTGAAATAATTTACACCAAATAAACTGCTTTCCTGGTTTCGAAACTACGACCTACAAGTCGAAAGTCGCGGCAGGCACTAGGCCACCACTATTCTGCGCTGGACAAAGCATAATTTTATTATATATCTTGACTCATTGAGTCCCTTTTAATGCACCCCATTGTTGAATATATTTTCTAGTAGAGCCTGCCTAACACTCGAAGTGGTGGCGTGCAGCTAAACGATTTAGAGCTTGTACATGATAGAGTACGATGTATTTAAATGCTCTAATTACGTGTTCGGTAAAGAAGCGCCGAAGGCCGACGTGAGAGCTAACAATCACATTTAGGACAATGTAGACTTATTTTTTAATAGTGAATGTTGATGCCCTTCAATCATTCTGTCTAGTTGGCCTCCGCAACCCAGTAACTGAGTAATACTCCCCCTGTAAGACTGGTTGTCAGAGATTCGGCACAAGTTTCGGGTTTCTGACGGGTAACGACTGTCAAAGATCCACAAATGACAGCCGAGACCAACGGCTTAACGTGCTTTCTGAGGCGCGGAGGAAGAAAGATGGTTACCCATCCACGGACCAACCCTGGCAAGCGTAGCTTAACCTAATGGATCGACCCGTACGGCTGTTATTAGGTACTTAGCCACGACGTCCTCAATGTTGATGCCCTTCTAAACTTCATAAGTGTTTAAGCAAAGATAAAGTGGACTTGAAGATAGCTTGTGGAGTCTACGAGAACTGTCAAAGGACAAAATAATAGAAAATTACTACGATTCTTCTTCTCTGCTATCAAAGGTTTTATGCCGCCCATTGGACCTCTGACTTGGCTCTACATGCCGTCAATAAATATCTCTCAAGCGAAGGAAAACATCGTGAGGAAACCGGCATGTTCTAGAACCAAAAATTCGGAGTCATGTTACATCTACCAACCCGTACTGGGCAAGGGTGGTCGATTACCACGCCCACTCCCACTCACTGAGAGGAGGCCTATGGCCCAGCAGTCAGCAGACATTATAGGCTGATTGTATATGAAAGATGGGATATTCTCTCTAACCTTCGTAAAAAAACAATCTGCAAGCAACAATATTGTCACATTTAACTTTTTACAACATCTACAACTCGTAATATTCCATCATGTAACATAAACTTGAGAGGACTGCAAACTAATAAGTAAGTGCTAATGGCTCGTTCACACATGGCGACGGTTCAAGGTGGCTAATGTAATAGTTTTACGACTGTACGACGCTATCATTTGTTTTAGTGTTGTGACGTTAATGGAAAATGGCATGCATAATATTGATATCGTAGTGCACTTGTGCGTATCAATAGGATTTGTGACTGGTGAACATGGTGACAAGGTGAATTTCTTATGATTTTTTGAAGTTTAATTTTTTTTTAACTATTTCAACGATGCGCAGAGCACGTTCTTAGGCTCAGGCTTTTAAGACTTGATTATCATCATCTGCCTAGCCTTTTCCCAAGTATGTTGGGGTCGTCTTCCAGTCTAACCGTATACAGCTGAATACTAGTATTTTACATGGAGCGACTGCCCTTCTACACCTTTGGTAAAACTGGTTTTCAGACTTCAGAGTTCTGACGATCCGTAACGACTTTCAAAGATCCACGAATGACAGCCGGGACCAACGGCTTAACGTGCTTTCTGATGTGCTTTGGGGACTACGTATGTAAAGATGGCCACCCATACACGGACCAACCGTGGCAAGCATAGCTTAACCTGGAAGGCAATTCTCGCGCATGTCGCATGCGTTATTGTCATGCGACTCGTACTTTTCACTCGTAAAAATCTACTTTTCACTCGTAAAAATCAAGTCAAGCTATTCTCGCCATGTCGGTTCGAGCATTTCTCGCAGGAAGGCCCGCGACATGTCTTAGTTTACATGCGACATGCAAAGAGTGGTCGGGAGCAGTCGATATGTTGTCGGCAATCGTACAAACGTCAAATATCATTCATTATTGTGTCAATTGAAGTGAAAGAACATATGAAAATATTTTATTAAGCAATTTATTTCTAGAAGCGAAAATGAGTGACGGATTTTTAGTTCAATTCATCCAAAACATCGTAGAAGACGCTGCAAATGCCACAATGAAGCCACTACGTCGACAACGTTCTGATATTCTGGATACTGTGGACCCGTTTGACCTTAGTGAGGCAGTATTTAAAAAGCATTTCAGATTAAATAAAAATCTAGAAGAAATGCTTATAACAATGATACAACCGGTGATAGAATGCAGAACAAATCTAGACGTTACAACAAAGGTTAGTATAAAATATGGTTGTACGGTAAGCCTACTAACATTATCTCTTCTTTCCTGACTAAGCTGGTACAACAAGAATAAAAGAAAGAGTTCGAGTACGAAAACTAGACTTTTCTTTTATTTTTGTTTCCTATGCTTGTTGTGTGTTTGCACATAAATAGTTCATCATCTGCCTAGTCTTTCCCTAAGTTGGGGTCGAACCAGATGCCGCCGAATACCAGTATTTTACATAGAGTGACTGCCCATCTGTACTCCACAACCCAGTTACACGTACTACGGTACCTTTTGGTAAACCTGGTCCCAGGTCCCAGACTATAAATTGTACAAATAGGTATATACATTTAATGAATAATTGTGTTATTGCAGGTGCCTTACATTTTTTTGGTACGGGAAGCTACCACAGGGAAGAAGGAAGGGGGGGGGGGAAGTCGACAGGAGTTGCTTAGCAGGAGTAATAAATGATAAGGAGGGATAATTATAGTACCTATCTACTGATCAAGAACATTTTTTAAATAAGAAGAATTCTTTTTTTATGACTTAGAATATTGAGATTGGAAGTGGATGCAAAGCCTTTCGACAATTATATTTAAAAGCTGAATTAAGCAAATGCTTTGGACGCAAGTGTTACAGTTTTGTTGTGAAATAAAACATGTTTTTAGTTTTCAATATTGATTTATTGATTTACTTAATTTTCAATGTCTTCTTTTATTAAAATATTGTCGGGAAACTGAGCTATCTATATAAAAGCCCGTTCAGGATGACCATCAGGTAAGACGAGGACGAGAGCGCCTGCCTTTTCTTCTTGTGATAGAAATGCCACAACACACCGAACAAAACTGATTGATGACCCAGCTGACGCTCACCAATGTTGTGCTTGTTTCTGTTATTCAATTCTATCAGTATGTAAAAGGTTGATGCATTTTTGGCAAATTTAGTTATCAGGTTTGAAGGTTCATAAGCTATCAGTGTTCTAATCATGTGCAAAGTAGAATAATCAGTTATGAACGAGCCAAGTCTTTAAAATCAGGAAATTCAGAGAAAGTAAAGCCCCAATAAAATAAAATACGATAACACTGGTTAATAGAATGGAGCGAAACCACAGAGTACATTTTTAGTTCAGACGTCCTGTCAGTCAACACTCAACACTTTGTCGAAATTGACAGAAGAATAGAATCTTCTGTCAATTTATTAAGACATTGTCAAAGTGTGTGGGAGGTTTTATTTGGGCTGCCATCAACAAAGAAAATATATGTTCTAACATTAAATAGTTTATAATTTTTCTCCAAATTAATTTTTTCTCCAGGGAGGAGGGAATTAAGAGAAATATATAAACTATTTAAAAATATTATTTTCAATAGTTCCATATTTTTGTCGCTTTTATTTAGGTGTAGTTTGGTGCAGGTTAGATTTTTCTTCTTATAAAAAACCAACGTCCCCACAAAAAGCGGACCCCACAATTTGTGAAAAAACCGCACAATTTGTGAAAAATTTACTTCACAATTTGTGAAAGTGGAAAACAAGATAAAGTCTGTAGTGACTGATAAATCAATTATCATCGGTATAGGCATGTGATGTATGGAAGAAGACATGCTCCTGCTATCTAATTGCGTAACACATTTTCTTAAATGAATATGACTAATCTGTTTCATTTTGTCACTTCAACAACATTCAATTGCGTTTTTCACGTTGTTAAGCTATTTTTTTTCGAACTTCTGTAGCAATGGATTTGCAATCTGTTTCAAAATGATTCAGATTGTCATTGATCGTGTATTACGCAATTGGGCTGATGCTGAACTCAAATAAATTGCGATTTGGGCAAGAGGTTGACGATGGATGATGATGATGTGATTTTAATTACCTACCATGTCTTATGTGATAGTACCTATTTTCTTGCTTTATGAGTAAATACAACATGTTTATTTTTAATTAGCTTTTATTGATTTTAGTCTATATAGTCTTGAAATTAAACAAGCTTCGTATGAATGTTTCGCTAAAAATTAGAAACATTCATACGAAATTAATGTTTCTAATTTTTATCGGTTTTGGTGTTGGTGTCCAATCTGTTCGTCCTGTAGCTACAGTCCAATACCGACGTAAATTATCCTCTTCAAGAAATCTGCAACAAACCATTAATCTTTTAGATATATAATAATACACACTGCAGAATACATATTTCCCATAATAGTGGGTAATAATTTATAGAAAAGTTTGGCAACACCAAAATTCTTGTTAGAATTTAATCATTGTTAATTTTGCGCTTTTTATCGATGATTTTACGTCTAGGGTAATACACAATGTATGAACACAATAAAATGTTATTGCAAGCCTACTAACTGATAAAAACGGGTGTACTTACGAATGAAAAGACAAGTCGGGCATTTTCCTTCCACTATCACTTTTACGCCTTATAAACAAAACAGCGCACCATGCTTTAAAAAAAAGTGTTGGTCTAAATTGTTCACAACATAAATTTATTAACTTAGAACACATAAAAACTGAATTTTTCAGGAAGACGATAACTGTCAAACTTTGTTTATCAAAATATTGAGCTAAAACGTGACACGCGCCGTGAAAAAAAAATCCCATCGTTCTGTCTCATTTCTTTACACGACATCGGCATATGTTGCTCTTTTTCTTGTGTGAATGCAACAAAAGTTATCAATTAGTCTCTAGTATTCTCTGTCTACGTTTTGGACGTAACGAAAATTGCTGACATCACAGTTGTCAAAATCAGTCAAGTGCATTCCGTTGTTGATATTTTAGAGAAAACTTATTAAAAAAAAATCATAAAATGGTGTTACGAAATTCATAATATATTATTTTTTGATAAATGTTTATGAAATACATATAAAATGTTGTTCAAAACCTTTTATACGCTTATCAATCATTTTTAATATTAAGAACATCTATGGTTGCGTTTAAAAAGTATCACCGTTACCTGTGTGGAATGGATCGCTACGCGAGACTTTTAAAGTGCGTTTCATCTAATAATTCCTATGCCGTAATGTTGGCTCCACTAGTGTAGGACTAATACGAATAAGCTACGCCGCTACCTAATACGTCTGTTTTTAAATTTAACTGTGGAGCCAACATTATGGCAAAGGAACTATTTGATGAAACGCACTCTAATGGCAACAATATTATCCTTCGATTCGTGCTGTACGAATGCCTTGTAGGAGAATGTCACCATTTTATATGCGACATAGAGAGACGAGTGATAATGTCGAAAATGACATGTACGAGTGAAAACGCGAGAATTAGCCTCCTGATCGATCGGTCCGTGCAGATGTCATTACTTAGCCACGAGCTCCTTGATAAGGAAGGTTAATATAACCAAAATAGCAATATTTTATGGTGTGTAGGTAAACATAATAAATACCTATGAGATGAAAGACTGCTCTCAAAAACGGTGAAGGAAAACATCTTGACGAAACCGGCAAGTCCTAGAACCAAAAATTCCAAGACATGTGACATCTACCAACCCGCATTGGGCCCGCGTGGTGGATTACGGCCCGCTCCCTCTCACAGAGAGGAGGCCTGTGTCCCAGCAGTAGGAACATTATAGGCTGATTATGTAGATGAAAGTTTGGCGGGAAATGGTCATCAAGAGAATCAATACTAACAAAAGAGAAAATTCACTGTCAACAAAAATAATACTTACAAAATTAACCAAATAAATTGAAGACCACATACGTAGGTATGGAAGATCATCTTCAAACGTTATACTGTCACTGAAGAAGATACTCAAGAGCCTTTGAAAATTTCCCGCCTTCAACAATGATATGATCACACTTACTTTTGAAGCGGTGTCACCCGTCACCGGTACATAAAGCTCCTCCCACACAGCCGACAAGATGTTGACTCACGCAGTGTCGCAACGAGCGCGTCTCTGCGTTGGTGCACTGTGGGTGGTCGTCTGATAAGCATCTAATTAAAACCTAGATACTTTTGTCGCGGAGAGAGTTGCGATTTGTTTGACGCGATTTCTTATCTTGTGTTAAGCCGTGTGCAGACTGGCGCGACGCGACACCGGTAATTGTTTTACCTTAGTTTTCTTAGAAATAGTTTGTTAGCGTCGCGCCCGTCTGCACGAGGCTTAACGCTTTCTGTTTACCGGCGAATCTGGCCACTTTTTTGTAATAAATAAACAGTGAAACGATATTTTGATTGAATTACATTCGACGTATCTCAAATGTAGTAAGTACTTACAGATAAATTAATTATTTGTCAAATTGACACATTATGTCAATTTGCCGTGTTTTATAGCCATTTCATATAGCTGCCAAAGATAGACAGTTGTCATTTGAATACACAGAAAAATTAAATAAGTCGTTAATTATCTAATCAATTTTAATTTCCCTGATTCTACTACGGCAATAATTGCTTTGTTTTCTGTCACTAAAAGCTTTAATAATTTAAAACACTGAGAACCAAAACGTCATTTTTAAAACCTGTGTTAGGTATTTGTCAGAATTGACACAAATATTGAAATCAAAATCAATCCTTTATCGAAGCAGCGAGTCGTAAAACAAACAACATTGATCCGACTACTATTTTCTCTCGATCCGCAAACTAAAACAACACACGTTTAAAGTCTTAAAATCGCAAATCCGTACGCGGCCTAAAGTATTATAGTGCTCAAGTGTCCTCTACACCATAACGGTTCAGTCGTTCGTTTGTTTAACGCCTTAAAGTGACAACGACAATATCTATTTTCGATCGGCAGTTGTTTATATTATAAACACCAAAGTCATCAAAACACCACAGTGACTTTACCACCATTTAAAATCACTACAACTCTTATTTTCACACATTTAAGGTTGAAATTCGATTGTTTCTTAGTTTGGTGATAGGTGATGATAAGTTGGTGAACAGTTGTGATGACAAGAATGTTATGAATAGAGGTCGAAGACTCGAACCAACAGTCGGTAATGTGAGAAAATAATTTTGTGAATTTTATGCGTTTTGGGATGATTTAAAACGGGATGTCGTATTAGATGCTGAATCATTACTGGCAGCAGATCTTTGTTTTCTCTGACTATAAAAACTCTTATAAAAAGTGGGCGCTTCGAAATCAATCTGCCTAGCCTTTGTGCCAACTATGTTGGGGTCGGCTTCCAATCTAACTGGATGCAGCTGAACTCCTGGAGCAACTGCCTATCTGACCTCCACAATCCAGTAACTGGGTAATACGACACCCCTCTTGGTAAGACTGATTGTCAGATTTTCGGGCTTCTGACGACCCGTAACTACTGCAAAAGTTCCACGAATCCAGCCGGGACCAGTGGCTTAACGTGCTTTTCGAGGCATTGAGGACTATGTAAAGATGGTCACCCATCCACCGACCAACCCCGGCAAGCGTAGCTTAACCTGATGGATTGACCCGTGCGGTTGTTATTAGTTAGCCACGAGCTAGCTTATACCTATGCATATATGAGACACCTATGAGGCTGATCAGATATAGCTTATCTTTTGCTGCCCTGCCCCAGCAACGCCCTAAGCCGAGGTCCGTACCCCTTAGGGGGTGGCCTCAGCATGTAGGTAGTAGTCAGATAGGAAACGCCGACCTCATCTAGCTTATTTTTACAACTTTTTAATATGACGTGTAAAAGTGATTCCAATATCCTATTTACAGAATAAACAATTTAATTTAATTTAATTTAATTTAATTTCATTTCAGTCGCAAAGTTTATTCCACAGGAAAGCCCCATTCGAAACCCCCTCCTAATTAAAATATTACTTAACTTAATTCTCATTTCAAGCTTCATTAATATTAACTAATAAATAAATAAAGACGTAATTACATGCCATGGTTACAATAACCATAAATTTTAACTAATCACAACACATACTTAAGGTGACATAGAGCCTGCACGGCCGACTTCCGGTCAACTTGTCCGGACCGGAACCGGCCAGCCACCGGAAGTTGTATACAAAGTGCGAGCCTTCGCGTGCTAAGGAATGGAGGGGAAAATTCGGTGGAAGAAAATTTATGGGGCTTTGTAACATGATATTTAGATATGATGGTAAAATCGTAGGTTGAATGTCTAAAGTAATTTTCCTGAGATTTTTTTTTCTATTTTCTTTCATTTTTTTTTCTCTCCTTTGTATGTTTTTTAAAATGATTTTGATGGGTACGTAAAACCGGTAACTAAACGGAAAAATAATGCAATTAACTTTTAATTAAAGAGATTTTCAAATAAATATTCTAAGAAAAAGATGACAACGCAGTAACGATTAATCGCAATATTAAAATAATATATTATATCTGTCATAATAATTATGAGTCTAATTAATCACTTGAGAACATTCAAATACCTGGATCAGAATTGAACCTTATTTCTCATAGAAGTGAACTGATTGAAAAAATGCAAAAGCTCATTAATCCTGAAAATCTACGTACCTCCCTAAAAGCGACACACTCATAGCCCCTCATATCTTACATCGCATAATATCCCTCCCGACACTGCGATTATTATGCGCATTTAACTGGGCGGTTAGATTACTATCAGTGCCGTGAAACAGTCCGCGATTGTCGCTGTCTTTAGTCGCAAGTATGAAAGGGATAGCGTGGATTGCATGGCGTTGGTTCAGTTTTACATAATAATATAAAGTTTCATAATGATGGGCGAATTTGTGATTCATAACTTATTTTGATTTCAGTGGTGTCTTACAATTGATGGATTAGATACCTAGATAGCGATTTGTCTGAGCGTGCTTGAAAATAAGACAAAGTCCCTGTATTTGTAGTAGCGACAAAAGAGGATTAACAATTTTTTTTAGCTATTGTTTAAGTACTTCTTCATCTGCCAATCCTTTTCCCAACTATGTTGGGGTCGGATAAAATATCCCTTTGTTAAAATAATATACCTAAAGCATGATACATTGACCCAGAAATGGAGTTTCTTTATGGACTCGATTAAAAACCAGATTTTCTAAAACTGTTAGGGATCCCCGAAACTATCAATTGCAATTGTCAATTTTTACGTGATTGATAATTATTGATGCGCAAATTGATCGTCTACCAATGCAATCGAAGCGATTGACAATATTACTACAATAGAAATTGATGGCAATTGATGAATCGCAATTGATCGTTTCAGGGACCACTTAGGTAACAATCATAAAACTTTTAACAATCATAAATCACTGTAGGTAGGTTCTTAATTAATTCTAAAAAAGTCAAATTGCAATTTCCGTCAAAACACTTTTCAGGAAAATGAAAAAGCAACGTCTAGATTTTGTAAATTCATGCACGTTTAACTGGGTGGTTAGATTACTATCGCCACCGTGAAACAGCATGCGATTGTCGCTGCGATTTTAATATATTAACCCTTCGCGTGTCGCTAAGTATCGCAGTGTGGCCGACGCTTTATTTGATCTATTGCTGGGTTTCATTTTGTTGTTGCTTTTTTTGTAGAGTTTTTGAATAAGTGGTGAGTACCACTTAGGTTATTATACTGATAAAAGCTGACAGATTGGTAAAAATAACTTGGATTTATAGCCTAGGGCTAGCTAGCATCTTTTAGTCATATAAGATAGTTATACTATGTCTTAATGATGCTATTCACATGAGTGGAATACAGGGTCAAATAAATTAGCTAGTGAAACTCTGCAGACGTGATGGGTAAGTACCTACCTGAACATTTTTAGCAGAGTAAAAGTGGAGTTTCTTGCCCATTCTTCTCCATACGAAAACTACCTTTTGGAAGGAGCAATTAGAAGGGATTTTGAAAGGGTTCTATTTCTTGTTTTTGACGTTCAAAAGTGCCTTTTATGTGCCTAATTGAAATACATTATTTGACTTTGACTTTGAGCATGATAAATTAAAAACAAAAAGATTTGATGTTTTTTTTTTAGGGGGGGTCTACGACCGCATTTATTGTTGTTACTTGAAGTATAAATTGAGAAATCTGTTTTTATTTTATTTTATCGTATTTCGATACCGATACCAAACACGTCTGTGAAGTTTACACAAAAAGAAACAGATTTTTGAAACTCATATTTCAATTACAATGCGGTTGATGACTCCCAAAAAAATTAATTAAAATAGTTATTTTTTTTGCTTTATCATGTTCAGATACGTCTGTGGAGTTTCGCTAGTTACTTTAATTTGACCCTGTATATAAAACTGCATTTGTGATGACTGATAGATTCACTTACGAGTAACTATCATCTGGCCCAAAATATTGAGATGAGAAAAGTCGACGATTTGACATTACATTTGACTAAGTTTGACTTCGTAGCTATTTATTATGAAAACAAGTATAGACCGAGAGTAAATAAGTATCGCATCAATTGAGTACCTAACATACCTACGTAGATTCCGCTATAGCCAAAGGAGTAAATATCCACATAATATTATATCAATCACATTATGTAAAGAAATTGTCACCAATCCACACTAAAGTCCCCCTACCATTATCCCAACTCGAAAGCGACATTAATAAATAAGTAATACATAAATATAAACATGAAAAAAAAAACAAATGACCATGTTTCGCCCGTTTTTACCGCAAACTCCTCCACACGTTTGCTAAAGTCTGCTAAACTTAATTCATCCATTTTGACGTTTTCTTTAGTTTACACATTATTTTGTTCTAGAAATAACAGCGAAACGTTTTGTGAGACACCTACAATATACTTAACAGCATATGGTGGGCGACCAACGTTGTGAATACGGCTTTATTTATCCAAACAAATGGGTGCCACATGTCGCCTTACGCAGTGACAAGGCCTTACATGACCAGTGTAGCCCGACCTTTACGTTCCACACACAAAATACTTCAAACGTCTCATTTGCCTAGCGGAGTGCGAGGGGTGGTGGGTCAATTCAAAATGGTTGATGCAAGAATAACTCTGTGACACAATAAACTCGCGATATTTATTTATTTACCATAATTATACATAGCCAGATGTGTGAAGTACCAATGCGGTGGGTTTGTGGGTATTTGTGGCTTTTTATAAATTACTTTTACGTTTAGGTATTTATAGGATGATAATATTGAAAGAACTTATGTAGGTACTCCATGAAAGACAACATTCTGCTTTAAAAAAAAAAAAGGTACCTACATACAAAAAATCTTATAAAAACTGCTTTTATCTATAACACAAAACGTTTTCCCCAACTAAAACCGATAACCTTCATTCATAGTACATACACCTATCTATTTGTAAAAAGTTTATCAAAATATTCTTGCACAAAATTCCCAATGTCGGGTTACAAAGTTATATCCAAGCTCAAATATACGATCTTACCCACCATACAACCATCTAAAACTCTCACGTAACATCATGCTAACGTATTGTCTTACCGATTGAGACTGGCGAGCTGTTAACGAATCTCACTGATCTAAACTTGTTCATCACGAAGTTATAATTAAATAGACCATGTCGACATCGCTGTGTTGCTAGTCGAAATATTGATTCTCATTTTGGTGGTTACTTTGGGTATTTTGTAAGATATGGGGCATTATACATTTGCACAAATTGAATTATCCTAAAAGTATATTGCCAGCAAGCTTTTTGCTGAACTGGTGGCAAACCTTGGTTGGTACACACGGCTACACATCAAGCTATACATTTCCAGTATAAGCTGACCTCGCATTGTACGGAAATCCTATACAATGCAAGATATAGCATAAACTGGAAATGTATCTATAGCTTGATATGTAGCCGTGTGTACTACATAAAATACTAACACCAGGTAAGCTACCCCAATTTACCGACGACTACGATAGACGTTTTTGTTACTCAAATTAATTCAATAAAATTGCATACTTCTAAGTCTTTTGGCCGTTATAATTTATTTCAGTCTTTTTTATTTATTTAATTACACTACCACAAAGCTGATGGATAACTGACACGGAAAAACTTTCGAAATTCAGTTTTTGGGCAGTTCAAATGTTCAACTATAGCAACCCCACAAACCAGCTCGACAACGCTAATGATAGAACATCATGCCCGTCTAAGTGCCGGTAATGTCTGTACAAATAGTGCCCAGTTTTGGCTCTTACGACAGTCCCACGGAAACCCTTGTTTGGACATGTTTAGAGCCTGCTAACTATATTGGTATTTGTAACGAATCATAGTGTTTGGGAAAATCATGTTTGGTTGGCGTTTATTAGATCGATTTCTGTTTGAAGTTGGATGGGATTGTCGGTTTCCGGTCGTGTTGCCATGGCATTCATGACATCTTTTGGTTAAAATAATTAAAACGACGACGTTCCTTATCGCACGTTATACGGTGCACACGTGGCGAATGAGAGCTAGATCGAAAAAAGTGTAACATTTCGACCGTCACGACAGTTTTGTTACGTAACAAGAGTGTAGTGAGGAGTGGTCATTTCACTTTTGCACGCTTGGCCAATGACACTCTCATTCGCTGCATTCAAGCATAATGCTGAGCGATAGCCGTTTTGCGTGGATGTCCTCACATCCACGCAAAACGGCTCCCAACCTTTTCTTATTTTTTTATTCGTGTTTATTTTCTTTTTTGCGTCATGTACTGCAAATATACGTATTTTCGGTCAGTGGGTCATCTTAGGGGCGGTTCTTTCTAAATTAACTTCGTTCCAACCGGATATCCCTGACGACTGTTTCTTTTTAGATTTTCTATCTGGGAGAAATATGCAAGTGGGCATCAGTTCTATTCTGCAACGTAACCTAAACTAAAAGGCCAGTAAAGTTGACCCATCCTTTACCAGTCGCCAGCCATTGTTCAAAAGTTTGCATACGCATTCCTTACAGAGCTAAGTGGGCCCTTGTTTTAGGTTAAGTAGAGATACGTAGGTACCTATATAATATTATCAGTTACTTAAGTTAACTAATTCATTACTAGGTCCATATTGGAGTAGCCTTTATTCGGAAAACTATGTACTTACCTACCCATGAGTGTCAGTAGGTATCTCAGCAGTCAAAAATGTACATAACTAAAGATCGCTTAGCAAAAGAATTACCAACATAATCGCATTACCACAACACAAATTATCATTACACAGTATTTTCACCGTATTTACAAAATATGATTTAAGTGGCGGCTTCGCTTATCACACACCATCTGTATAATAACGGCAATCAACACGTTTTTCATGTCAACAAGTAAAAAAATAACAAATGACACTGCCGTATCGAAGTCTGTCATCTTTACGGGTAATTGCCGTAAGGGGGTAACAACGTTTTATGAGGGTAACGTTGGTTGTAACTGATAAGGGGTCGAAACTAGGATTGGGTAATTATTTAAGTTGGGTAGAGAGTTGTTTTGACTGATTGTAATTTATATTTATTGTTTATCAGATTTAATCTTATTTTACCCCTTTTTTAATATCACAACCCCTAGAATATTTTGTCTAGGAATTTTATTATTTATTTAAATCACTATGAATGAAGTTTCACTATAATATATATATAGTTTTAATATAGCGGCCAGCTCTAAAAAAAATCTCACCGCTAGCATGAAAACTCTTTTACAACCCTGACTTATTAAAACCCTGTTTTCACGGGACATTTTCTAGATAAAGTAGATGATCAGTACTAAGCATGACAAAAAGAAAACAATATCGCTATCTTTAATCACTTATGTAATTAACCTCATGGCAAAATCCGTTTGACCTCTTTTTACCAACCGTATCACTACAATTTCCTATTACCCCATTATCAAGAAACATTAAAATATCACCCCACGTTACAACCCTTGTATCCAGCCATAATCACCTCTGACCCACTAGTTGACGAAATTGAGTGCCAAGCCTTATCTAAACGACGATCGACACAGTGTCGGCTTTATGGGCGAACGAAACAGTTTCACCGTGTAATGTGGTACATAAAGATCTGTAATCGCGCGCGTTTTCCAACTAAGCGACACGCTAGGTGCTTGATAGTGATGTGATTACACTTTATAATAGAAGGTATGTGTGTAAAAGAATCTACACTATATTATATATTATCGAGACGATTTTTAGCTGTCGAGTGTCGTGTCAGTTGTTCACAGTACCTCAGTCAGTAGGTATCTACTATTTACCTTAAGTTTTGGTCGTTATAACCCAGCAGGCGTAGCATGAGCGCCGTTTTGTCGACGGAAGAGTAGACAAAAATGACGTTTCCTGTAGACAGTAGACAGTACGAGACGGCAGCAAAGTAAAAAGAGTCGACTGCACTTTTTACGAAATTCACTCTTTTGCATAATTCGACTCAGAATTGTTTGTTTTGTCATAGGATTTATCGGTTGTCACTGTGATTTTGACAGTAAGGATAGAAAACTTTCTTCCGAAATAGTCTACATCTATAAAGACGTAGACAAAGATCGTTAGAAATGAAAGACAAAATGACAGAATGTAGAAAGATTTCTACGCTGGATGTCAAAAATGAAGAAACGAACTGTCACTTTGTATAGAAAAAGCTATGTCTATTCTTCGTAGAGATAGAAAGCGCCATGCTACGCCTGCAGTGGTCAGAGCGACCAAAACGTAACGGAAATATTAGAATCCTACTGAAAATACTTGAAGCGGTACAAATATTTATCCCCACGACACGACACAGTGGGATCACTCGCTTTACATAATCTATTTATTTGTTTTTCAAACTTATGAAAAGTTAGAGAAATCGTAGTTTTTGCATTACCAACTTAGGCATAGGTAGTCTAAATCAAAGTTACGTAAGTATTAGGTAGGTAAGAAAGGAAGAAAAAGAAGTAAAAAAAAAGAAAGAAAGAAAAAGAAAGAAAGAAAAAGAATGAAAGAAAAAGAAAGAAAGAAAAAGAAGTAAAAAACGAAAGAAAGAAAAAGAAAGAATGAAAAAGAAAGAAAGAAAAAGAAAGAAAGAAAAAGAAGTAAAAAAAAAGAAAGAAAGAAAGAAAGAAAAATTGTTAGGTACGCATT
Source organism: Lithophane socia (assembly GCA_947522985.1). NCBI lineage: Eukaryota > Metazoa > Arthropoda > Insecta > Lepidoptera > Noctuidae > Lithophane > Lithophane socia. Next base: position 10,950,572 of record OX383267.1, read on the forward strand.
ATTATCCTGCGGATGGATTGACTGTTGACTTCACGTGATGACGGCTAGCTGACTAATAAAGCAATAGAAAACTTGGTTCGCACAAAAAAACGGTTTTATATATATAAATCCTTATCCTTACATATTATAAAACAAAGTCCTCCACCGCGTCTGCCTGTCTGTCTGTTCGCGATAAACTCAAAAACTACTGATAGATAGATAAGATAGATAAAACGTTTATTTGGTGCACACAAAAGACAGCACAACATACAAAAACACGGTTAAATTATAACTAATTATGTACATTAATAAACAGCTGGGTGCCAATATAAAAATAAAAGAAAAAAATTGAAACATACTGTACCGATTTTCATGCTGTTTTAACCAATGGCTAGAGTTCTCGAGGAAGGTTTTAGTATATACATCCACGCGGGCGAAGCCGCGGGAATCAGCTAGTTAAAAATAAATTAACTGTACTCTTTTATTGAGTTCATACACGATACCCCATACATGGCGTATAATGTAAACAAAATGAGTACATAAAGAGGTAATAGCATCTATAACTACATAAAAACTGTCACCACGACGTAATGACATCCACCGCTATTCATATCACATTATTCCGGTCGACAGCAGACGTCGCGTTCCCGCGCTCTCATTGGTTGGCGCGACACTTTGTCGCCCATTTGTCACCAAACGCCAACCAATCACATCCCCCGCGTCGAAAATGGAACACAAATGAAACTGTCACTGCTATCGTCGCTCGTCGCACATAAAAACCTCTATTGTATCTCGATCTTTAGTATTCTTTATTCGAATTTTCAAAATGGCGATGATGTAATGTCATGTTTGTATTTATTCAACAGAATGTTTATTCAAATATGACAGCCATGTAAAATTGTAATATCGAACGAAAATAAAAATGCGACAATACAAACAATTTTTACACTCATCACGATGTTCGGAATAACAAAAAGGACACAATTTCGCCCCAAATGAAGCGTGACTTTTAACAAAGGGCACGTATATGCAGCAGTGCGCAATCGTTTATAACACGGCCAATTTTAGTAGTCACTTTGTTTGAAGTACGGTGCAGTATTGCACGGGTGTTTTTACAAGGTCGGTTAGGAGCCCAGTGTGTCGATTGCCCCGGGTTGGTGGAAATAACACGGCTGTATCATTGTTATACAAAAGCGCAGCTGTTCGGTTCCCTAAGGGTAAAAAAGAGGTTTTGTGTGTTTTTTTTCGATACGGTGTGCGTCCCTTTTAGCGGTCACCGGGACATGGACGCCTCCTGTTTGAGCGTTTGATACATTGTAAGCTTTTTTTTTTTTTCTACTGTCTCTTTTGTTAGTGATGTATCTATGTATTAGTTTTGGAAAGCGTGTGTGTACAATGTTTATGTTATAGTGATTTTGGATTTGGCTTTACCCCGGGAAAGTACTTAAACGAGTTAAAAATTCGAACAGATAATGCCTGTTGCATTTCAATGCTGGGTTAAACATTACCCTGGATATAAAAAAAATAGTTCTTCAGACCGAATTTCGCTCATGTCGACCAATCTCAGCGGAGATATTATAGTGCACAGGTGTGTGCGCAGACACAGATGCACCCTCTTTTCACTTCTTTAATCTCATAGTCTGATGGGACGGCAATCCGACACGAACGGAGAGAGATCAGGCGCAAGACCAACGGCTGGAACAAAATAATACCTGTAATTGCTATTTAAAATTAGTACATGAAACGGTAACTAAAGTGTGCCTAAAATACAGGAAAATGAATAAAATATTTTTTTTTTCGACCTCCAGATCAAGTTTACCGTGTTAAAAGGCCACTCCATAACTGAATTCCTTTTAAAAACGACAGGCTATTCAGATTTTGTCCCACCAATGTCCCGTTCCCACCCCTTTGAGCACCCAATCCGCCATCTTGAATAATAATCTTTTATTAAAGAGTTTAATAATAATCCTGAGACGGATACGGCAGATGTGTTCTTAGCCTTAGGTGGTAGTGTGTACCGAGCTTAAATATTGCAAACAGCTCTTGAGATTCTTATATTTTTAATAATGTGTGTTGATATATTGTGCTCCGAGTGTACTTCAGTATCGTTATTACTTGTCAAGTGATTTGGATTAGCTTTATGTGTTGAGTTTCGAAGAAATTATAGATTGGTGATCATCAATCAATCAATCTGGCTAGCTTTTACCCAACTATGTCGGGGTCGGCTACCAGTCATAACCGGATGCAGCTGAATACCAGTATTTTACACGGAGCGACTGTTAATCTGACTTCCACAGCCCAGTAACTGGGTTACACGATTTTCCTTGGTAAGACTGGTTGTCAGACTTTTAAACTTTCGACTGTCAAAGATCTACGAATGACAGTCGGCACCAACGGTGCTTTCCGATTGTGGTGATCATCCACTGGATGGAAAATGCACAGTGAGGAACTGGATGAATTGTTTCAGGTAAGTCATATAAATAACTATTTATTAAATAACCTAATTCTCTTGTGTAACTGTCGCTGTCCCTCATTTTCCGAGTGAAAGCTCGTGCAGACTAGCGCGACTTGTCGCGCGACGCGACACCAGTAATTGTTCTACCGTGAAGTTTCCTCAGAAATTGTTTTGCTTAAAGTCGCGTCGCGCCTGTTTGCAGGCTTTGAAACCACAAATTCAATTCGACTAGATTTTGTCTGTTTTATACCAACATGGGAAAAGGCTCGTCCCCCTATTACCTACATGGAACTTAAACATAACCGGTGAAATGTAACTGTACTATAAGTGCACCTCTACTCTCTACCTACCCTTCGGGGAATACAGGCGCGTTGTTATGTTATGCCTAGATAGTGTGGATGTCCAATTTTTAGATAATTCCTGTGACGCAATGGCAGATACTTGCGTAGCATCGGTTCTGAGTTAGGAAAAAACATCCCAAACTATCGGCTATTTGCGTTCTTGTGATTTCGAAATCTTGTTTGTATTGAGTTGAGCAAACTGTGAAGGTTTTATCTAATACTAGCTGATGCCCGCGGCTTTGCCCGCGTGGATGTCGATTATTATCTACTAAAACCTTCCTCGAGAACCACTCTATCCATCTGTGAAAACAGTATGGAAATCGGTGCAGTAGTTTTTGAGTTTATGGCGAACAGACAAGCAGCCAGGCACGGCAGAGCTTTTTGTTTTAAAATATGTAAGGAAGTTTGGCGGACTTTGGCGGACAGTAAACGCACATATACGCAATAACAAGAAAGAAAGAAAGAAAAGAAAATACGTTTATTTGCGGTAAACATGACGCAAAAAAAAGAAAACAAACACAAAGAAAAAAATAAGAAAAGGTTGGGTTAAGACATTCAATGTCCGCCAAAGTGTTAATTGTACCTACATTTAATTCAAGAAAACCTACCAAGTCGTTGACAATGGCGAATTTATTAACATTCGCGACATTTACAGCAACAAAATACCACAAAACCCGTACAAAATATAAAGACTTTCGTTAATTATTTACGAAGTATCCCCCAAAACCAGCGGAACGTACGGTTAGACCATGGGATATTTAATACCCCTCGCGGCCCTTCAAATAGGTCACTGTATCGTCTCCCTGTACCCTAACTGAGGCAGTGGGGCACACATGTATCATACTCATTGCCAAATATTTGTTATTTGTGTGTAAAGTGAAAATGAAATTTCCAATATTTTGTTTGTAGAAAATTGACGTTTTTTTTAAGCCTATTTTGACATGGATAAGTTCAGGCTATGGATACAAATCGACTTATAATAAAATATAGTCTAAATCAAAATATAGTCTGAATTATTTTGGTTTCTTGGTATTTTTATCAGTGATTTTTCAGATTAAAAAGCATGGGTTTTCTTTTCTTTTCGCTTATGAAAAGTAACTCATAGAACAGTAACTAGCTGTTGGTTAATCAATATCGTGTCGAAGGGTCCTCTAAAAAAACGTTAGAGAAAAAAAAAAAAAATTAACCAACACAATCTGCCTGCCTGGCCTTTTCCCATAGGTTGGGGTCGGTTTCCAGTCTAACCGAATGTTGTTGAATACCAGTATTTTACAAGGAGCGACTGCCTATCTGACCTCACAATCCAGTTATGATTGTCTTCAACAAAACAATCATAACGGGAACATTTGACTGCAACACTTTTCTTCGCGACTGTCCAGGGCTGTCACGTTGCTCTTTAGCTGATTTATGTGCGGGTCCGAGCAGCTGAAACTTTGATGTGGGTGCGTTGACGCTACCAACCCTACCCTTCGGCCACGCGCCCACGTGAGCACCCTATGTATTTATGTATTGTACCTTACAGATGTATGAATAAGCAAGTTTTGGTAGACATCTGCTGAACTGTGATTACAGTTATTTTACAGTGATGTTTTATCATTTATCTGCTGAATAGCTGCGCCCCGTGGTTTCATCCGCGTAAAGGTTCTTATTAAGTATGTAAGAGCCTTTAGTCTCTATCCCCAGGGAATATCGGGATAAAAAGTATATGTCCGTAATCCGGAGTAAATTTTTGGCATATGGGTAGACCATGACCTGGAATACCAAGTCATGGTCTACCCATATGCCAAAAATTTCATCCAAATCCGTTCAGCCGATTTAGCGTGAAAGCGTAACAAACAAACAAACAAGCAATATTAGTTAGGATAAAAAAGTGCTCAAAACTCTTAACCAATGTATGTTGAACGAAACATTGATTTCAATTAAATATTAAAAAAATAACATGCTTTAAATTGTAACATTTACCGCAAGAATTTTGCCTGACAAGAACAAGACAGGACAACATTATTTTTGCTTTTGCTTCTGACAAAATCTCCGATGACTTTTTTACCTATCCCACTCTTTACTCCGGCAATCTAGATGTCCAATGCAATGCACAATTTTTCGGTTTTAATATCACGATAATTTTATTATACCTACTAGTCCATAATATCATCAAGATGTTCATAAAATCATAATTCTACAGTTCAAACCTACACCGCATCACGTAGGTACTCCATTTTTATTACCCAACTCGAACACCCGACAATAATCACATCTCACAAGGATCTTCAAATCACATCACAGCCCGCAGCATCACTCGTCTAAATCTTGCCCCATCTAATTACCGAACTAAGAAATCGTGGTATAATCGTGTCTGTGAAGACAATAAAGAGATCATTAATCATTAGGTATTTGGTACAGTCGTTAATGATGATATTAGGTGTTCTGTGCGTGGTTCGTTTGTGGTGTGAGTTGGGAGCTGATGCTGAAGGTGCATTAGAGATTGTTTTTTATGTGTTACTCTCTCGCTTTCCGTCTTGTTTAGGCACCAGTCTCTTACAGTATAATTATTGTTGATAAGTACTCTGTATTGATTCCTCTCTAAAGTACTTATATTGTGGTGAGAAATAAACGATTATCTTATCTTATCTTTCCTGCAATATTCTGTCGGAGTGATTTCGTGGAAAGGGACGGAAGTGTATATATAACAGGAAGCTGGGGAAGCTCGCGCGATTTTTTTTGACGAATGAGCGCATGCGGTGCTAGATTTGGCCTAAACGATTATCTTATCTTATCTTTCCTGCGATATTATGTCGGAGTGATTTCGTGAAAACGAACGGAAGTGTGTAACAGGAAGCTGGGGAAGCGCGCGCGATTTGAGTTGATCAATGAGCGCATGCGGTGCTAGAGTTGGCCGTCAGATGGTACCAACCCATTTTCTGAGAGGTTTATAACAAGATGATGATGATGATGACATTGACAGCCAAGATGTCAGATGTTACACATCATATGGAACTACTTTAAGGCTCGCTAATTTATTAAAGGTTTTTTAGGTTTTACAAGCATTAGGGAAGAATGTGCATCATGAATTTAGACGTGATTTTACACCGATTTTTAAACTGTGTAGAAATTGTCAGATACCGTCGCTTGAGAAAGGGGGAGACTGAGCAATCCACTGTAAAACTGCAGTGGACACGCCAAGCGGCCACGCAGTATCTCCATTGACAACTCATGACTGAGAATTTTTACTGCTAACTCAGAAGTCTATAAAGAAAAAGAGATGGTTACAGAATAGCAATGCTGGACCTTCTTATCAACAAAATGATTATGTTATTCACTTTCTATGATCTTTAGCTTAACCATGGTTCATGGTTGGGCATGGGTCATGGCGCCAAACCGACAACTTTGCTGCCTTCCACAGCTTCTGAAACAACACATTTTCCTACTTTTATTTTTACTTCTAAATACTCCATAATCTCACTACTTGCACCAAGATCTTCAATCGAGATATGTAGAAGGAGCGAGGGCGGCGCGATCGTGATTGTGCTCTCAAACGGTCTCTGGCGCAATTGTTCATCATTACGTCGCTTGTAAGGGCTGCAGATTGCGCGTACGCGCACCAAAAGTGTTGCTAGTCGCCAAAATTATAGGCGGCCATGTTTATGGGAGGCAGGTTTGTTTATGGTTGGATGTCGAAATTATGTGTCATCTTTTGCTTTGTCTCTACGCTTGTCTACGCGTCGTAGGTACTTACCAGGGGAGTGATTTTTCGAAGGATAACATAAATTTAAACCGATCAGCCTGCATAATAGATCTGCTAAATAATTATGGACTTGACAATACTGATATGTTTCAATCAGGAGAAGGTATTTTAGAAAAGATGGTGGAATTATACATGACATAACGGGGCGAGACTATGAGTTATTTTTTAAATCAGTGTAGGTACTAAAGGCTGTCGCTTGCGTTTCTTACTCATTTTCTTAAAAAAACTAAAGGTATTACGGTGTTTTCGATTACCCAGAAGCTGTGAACACCCAAAGAAATTGAGCTGTAACTTCATACCAATGGGGACTGGGAAAAAAGTTTGATCATTTATTACGATTTAGAGACAATCGATCTTAAAGTGAAAAATAATTAATAAATTGTCAGAGGAGAGAAATTCATCAAAAAGTACAGTCGTTTACAGCCTTTTACAATTATGCATCAAGTATTTACTTTTCAATTAATAGGTACCTACTTTAATTTATTCCTTGCAATTGCAATGAAATCCAAAATACTAACGACCTTATTTAAATCATTGTGATTATCTAAAATAAATTAATGCACCTTTGATAATTAGTAAACAAAAGTTCTGTCGCTTGTAAAACTTACGAAAACTAATTCTACACGCCAGAACTACCAAAAACATCACCATAAATTACTCAATTAACTCCAACATATAATTAACGACGAACAAAATTTTTAATAATCAATCTTTGAAACGAAAGTACAGTTAATCATAGAAAAGTATAACTCGCACAAGATTATGTATAAAAAATAATGAGCACGTTCGAACAAGTGGCGCGGTGGATGCGACGGGTTAAGTGTGGCTGCTAAAACAGCGGGCGATGCAGTGTTAACATCGCTGCCAAGATACAGATGTCAAACGTTTCATCGAATAGTTCCTATGTCGTCATGTTGGCTCCACTGTTGTAATACCAATACGAATACGCTACGCCACTACGGCTTACTTAATGGGTCCGTTTTTTAAACATAACAGTGGAGCCAACATTACGGCATAGGAACTATTTGATGAAACGCGCTCTAAAATTCATTGACATTTTACCTCCCCTCTCCTACCGCTCTACTTACTGTTGCCTATCTGAAGGTGTCGCTGGTCTACTGCAAAAAAAAAACCCCAAATAAAAGTACCTAGAACATCGCCATTTGGTACTTACATAGCCTTTTGGTAGAGTTCGTCTTTGCTGAAATGACCCCCATACCGCAAGCAAAGTGTGGCAAGCAAAGTAGTACGAGCTCTACGGGCTGTAAAACTCAGGCAAGGGATAACCAGGAAGCACCACCGCTTACAGCAGTATTATTTAAATCTTACTTCGTGGGGGAAAGAGGAGCTTATACGTTCTGTAGAGCTTCATCTCTTTCCAACAATGAAGTAATCTTAAAATAATACTCTTGTAAGCGGTGGTGGTAGGCTGGAGGCTGTCTTTGCCAGGTCTATTAATTCTCATCAGTATGTAAGACTACCCACTTGAGTGGGGGAAAGAGATGGAGCTATTCGTCGTGTAGAGATTCATCTCTTTCCTACAATGAAGTAATATTAAAATAATACTGCTGTAAGCGGTGGTGGTAGGCCCCCTAACGGCTGTCTTTGCCGGGTCTATTAATTTTCATCAGTAGATAAGACTACCCGGTGCTCTTTCTCCCGCTGATTTCATGGCCTCCTAGACAAGTTGCGTACACTGAAGATCGTGACAGATGTTCAGTGGCGATCGTGTGAATTTGATAGTGAACTATTACGATACGACCAGTCGTAACTACTGGTACGGTTAGCTCATCAGTCGGGAATTATTTCTAATAAAATGTCCATGATTATTATCTGCAATTATTTTATAAGTTTAATAATTAGGAGTAATTATTAGTAATAAGCACTTTAGTCGTGTATGCTACAGGAAGATGTCAGTTAAAAATATTAATTTTGTCATTTGCATTTGTTAATGATGTGATTGAGCAACTCAATATGGTGATTATGTGAAATCTTTTAACCAACAATCATGTACAGTCACGGACTTTAATTGATGAGCCACCTGGTACTGTTCGCATTTTAGCCGTGTAATGCAAATCGGGTTTATTCGGTTCCCGACACGCAAAATCATATGTCTTCGTATTAGAAGAAGAAAATTGTATTTCATACCGGTTGGCTAACCTGAGAGTCACCTTGACAGCAGAGTGACTACTCAAAGTCAACCAATTGCAGGTCTAGCAACAGTAACCTAACAACGATAAATAATTGTTGCTAGGTTACTGTTGCGATAGTAACGTTAGCGTACGGAGAAATTCTCTGACATCGATATTTCAACTGTCACTGTCTTCAGTTAAGTTTTCAGAATTATTGAGTTAATGAGCTATGATTCAAAGGAGGTCAGTATCAAATAGGTTGGATAAACTTAATGCAACATTGTATTTATTTTTATCATTAAGAACTTATTAGTCAACCTCTTTGCATAAGACTATTTCCGATTAAAAGTAATTTATTTGTCATCTTGATATTTCAACTGTCACTGTCTTCAGTTATGTTTTCATAATTATCGAGTTAATGAGCTATGATTCAAAGGAGGTCGGTATCAAATAGATTGAATAAACTTAACGCAACATTGTATTTATTTTTATCATTGTGAACTATTAGTCAACCTCTATGGATATTTCCGATTAAAAGTAATTTATTTGTCACCTTGTTTACGAGCTTGCGATTTGAGTTCGTGTTTAATCGTGTAATCTCGTGAATGTATGAAAGTAAACAAGATGACAAATAAATTACTTTTAATCGGAAATATCCATAGAGGTTGACTAATAAAGTCAACCTCTATGGATATTTCCGATTAAAAGTAATTTATTTGTCATCTTGTTTACGAGCGTGCGATTTGAGTTCGTGTTTAATCGTGTAATCTCGTGAATGTATGAAACTGCAAAATTGAAAAGTTTGAAGGTGGCTCATCAATTAAAGTCCGTGACTGTACCTACCTACTCAGATTGCTTGAAGCAATACAGCAGCATTTACAATATTTACGTTGTTTTGTCAGATTTGATGTCGTCTCACATTGTATTTGTAATATTATACTAATTAATTATCAAGTTTTTGTGTCAACCATTTTTATGTCGTCTCACATTGTATTTGTAATACACTAATTAATTATCAAGTTGAGGCTATTCATTTATTTACTGCCCCAACAGGGTATTTATTTATTTATTTAATACTTCAAGCACACAAATGTACAGTCACGGACTTTAATTGATGAGCCACCTTCAAACTTTTCAATTTTGCAGTTTCATACATTCACGAGATTACACGATTAAACACGAACTCAAATGGCACGCTCGTAAACAAGATGACAAATAAATTACTTTTAATCGGAAATAGTCTTATCCATAGAGGTTGACTAATAAGTTTTCAATGATAAAAAGTTAAAAATAAATACAATGCTGCAATTAAGTTTATCCAATCTATTTGATACCGACCTCCTTTGAATCATAGCTCAATAACTCGATAATTCTGAAAACTTAACTGAAGACAGTGACAGTCGATGTCAGAGACGTTACTTTCGAACTTGTCGAAATGACTTTTAATATTTATCCGTACGCTAACGTTACTATCGCAACAGTAACCTAGCAACGATAAACAATCGTTGCTAGCTACTGTTGCTAGACCTGCAATTGGTTGACTTTGGGTAGTCACTCTGCTGTCAAGTTTGTAGTTCTGGCTCTCAGGTTAGCCAACCGGTAAAGATATATAATTTTCTTCTTCTAATACGAAGACATGACTTTGCGTGTCGAGAACCGAATAAACCCGATTTGCATTACACTGCTAAAATACGAACAGTGCCAGGTGGCTGATTAATTAAAGTCCGTGACTGTACATAGTAATACTTAGCAGTAGGTTTTTATCATAGTAATTTTTACAATCAAGCTATATATTTCCAGTTTATGCTGATCTCGCATTGTATAGAATTTCCTTACAAATCGAGGTTAGCTTATGCTAGAAATGTAAAGCTTGATGTGTAGCCGTGTGTACATAAATCATATTTTACGTAAATATCAACAATATTTCCTACCTGTTTGTTTACAAAGATCAGATATATTTTCCGCGGATCTTTTCCATCCATCTCATTATCCACAACAACGTTACAAAGGCATTCCTCACAAAAGGTCTCGCAAAAGGTCTCAAGGATTCCCCACAAAAGGTCTCAACGTACACCAAGCTACGTCTAGCTGTAAAAAGCAATGTCCGTCGCAACTTAATGAAACAAGTTGTGTTTTATAGCCTTAAGCTACAGCTTTGTGCAAAAATATTAAAGTAAGGCGGAAATCACGTTATTTCTTAGCTTTTTTTGTGGTGGAAGTTGTGTTGCGAACTTACGATACTAATGATCTGGTTGAGTTTGATGGAAGGCTTATAAATATGCTCGGGATTTTTATTAGCTACTAAGATTATTATACCTGGGATTATTATAACAGCCCCACGCGTCGATCGAAAGGCTTAAACTACTTTTGCAGCGGCCGGTTCGTGGATGGGTGACCATCCCTTACATTTCGACACCCCTCCGTGAATCTTCATGGTGACTCTTTTAAAAATATTTGGGTTTTACAATGTTTTCAAATTACACTGTTAATAGACCAGGGGGCTGACTATGAAGTATTAATGCCATCATTATTCCACTGCGAAAAAAGGATGGTGCTAGCGGCCTTGTATAGCTCCGTCTCTCACTAACACTGGAAAATGGTGGCATTAATACGTCGTGGTATAGGTGCAGGTATGGGAGAACAGTGTAGCAATAGGATTGGAATCTGTCTGTCCTCTTCTATCAGTGCTGTGCCAATAACGATACTTCCAATTTCCTCCACACCATAAGGGCCCAATCTCACTAGGACACCAGTGACGGTAAAGCCAAAAACGTATGGTTGGTTGCGCAAGCGATGGTGAATTACCCACCTGGTAAAGCTGTGTATATTTTGTCGACGACAACCATCGTGTCCTAGTGAGATATAAGGAGTAATTCGTCAACTACATGCCTACGGCCCGTTTAGGACGACTTGCAGAAAATCAAAAGAACGTCCTAAAAGGCCGTAAGCATGTAAGACGAGTTGACGAATTACTCGATATAAGCCAAAAAGGTGAAAAAAAAACAAAAAAAAACCTTTTTTTTGCTGACCATACCTGCTTCTTCAGGCAGCATAATGCCGAAACGAAGACGTGCGTATTCGGGCGACGAAATCATACCACTGACTTTAGGGAGCAAAGTCGTGCAGCAAACGTTTTTAATTATTCTAATGTGTAACGTTTCATATACTTTCTAATCACGAGGCTCCGTGTAGAAATTACTTATGTTACGCATGCAGATGAGCATACAATAATATGTTGTGTATAACCTACCCAGTATGTTTTTAAAAACAACTGTCACTTTTATTATATGCGAGAATCTCAGATTTCTTGAGCGTCGTTCTAGTCAAAGTTTGTTAGAAGTAAAATTCAATTAATACAATAAAAGCTACAGAGCTTGGGCAGTTAAACCTCCCATTGAAAAATTATAATATGTATACGTGGAATGAAATTATTTGAAGAGGAGTTCAAGCAAGGAAATATTCATTCTTCTAATTCCTTTCATAGATAAGGTAGTCACTAAAAGGGTTGTGTTCAGCAAACTTATATTTTCAAGTTAGTCATCTCCGCAAATATATATATATTTATATATTAACATATTATTATATTGCTGTTTAACATTACCTACCTAGCCTTTTCCTAACTATGTTGGGCCGGCTTTCAGTCTAACCGAATGCATCTGAATACAGTATTTTACAGTTTGACCAGTATTTTACATGGAGCGACTGCCTATCTTCACAACCCAGTTACTGGGTAACACGATACCCCTTGGTAAGACTGGTTGTCAGACTTTCAGGCTGCTGAAGACCCGTAACGACTGTCAAACATCCACGAATGACAGCCGGGACCAACGGCATAACGTGCTCTCCGAGGCACGGAGAGATCTCGGTATGTTGAGATGGTCACCCATCTACAGACTGACCTAGGCAAGCGTAGCTTAGCCTGATCGATCGACCCGTGCGGCTGTTATTACTGAGTCATGTCATGAGCCCCTCGATATTGCTATTTATGAAGATAGGTAAATAATAATGTACGTTACTATAAAAATATTGATCTGGTACTTCTTTCTGATTTTCACTGCAATTTTATTTAGAGTTAAATAACAATCAATAATTAACCCTTTAAAATCCCGTCCTCATTTTCGTCTCCAAGGATCAAAACAACAACCCGAAATCCCTTCCAAAATAGTGTTTCCACCCCCCAAAACCTTTGTTGAACTGACAAAGATTCACCGAGATGAATATTGAATATAACCTCCGTAATATTTACGTAACCCTTCAACTGCGACGGTGCCCCCGCTTAATTACCGGGATGATGGCGAAATATTAATGAAGTATCTGATACGGACATGTTGAGAGTTGCCACACTTTTGGGATTTATGCGACGGTAAGGACTAAAAGCATGCGGGTTTTGGAAGTTTAGGGGAGGTAAAGAAATTGATATGTAGCAGTTTTAGGGTTAACCCTTCGTATGCTGAACGTAGATCTACGCGAGACACAATGGATTTTTAACTGTCTGTAATTACGGCATACGAGGGGGTTATACAGTTTCAACGACTACACCTACATAATAATATGCCTTTTTTTGCGTAAGGTCCGTTGTAACAGACAATTTTAAGCATGAAACGTAGGTATAAGATTTTATATTATCCGCTCAACCTACCAAAAGCTATAAATAACAATATACATCGTATCAAAATTTATCGTCCGCATTTACAATACTTACAAGACCTGTAACATTTTGATATAAAAAGTACATAACCCTAAACTGCCGCGCTTCCAAAAAGACAACCATAATATTTCATTTACGCAAAACGAGACAACGGGCTTGCAAGCCATAAAAAATCAAGCCGAACCCCAAAACACAAAGGCTTACGCGCAATTTTGTCAAAATTCACAAGCATTAATATCAATATGTAGAGCAAAAAAGGGGCCAGCAATATCCTCGGGGTCTCTCCGCTTTATGTATCAAAGCCGACCCTATATAACCCTTTCATCGTTACGCGAATTAAATTTCTTTTGCCGTCATTTCCCGTGCATTATCTCGGTTAAAATCATAATGGCGACGCGAGCGCCACAATAGCGGTGCTTGTTTAGTACCCGACTTCATTAATGTTTGCTAAAGAATTTTATTAAAATGTAACGTCGCGTTTTAGGGTTAAGGGTTAAGATTAAAAATGGTGGTCGTAGATTATATGAATGAGGTATTTTAATTTTGTTTTGAGTTTTTATGTGTTAATTTGTGTTAGGTTTTATCATTTAATTTGTATGTATCGTACATAGTACATATCCGATTATTTGGTTAGATTTTTTTTTCGACTAGGTGGATATTTCGGCAAGCTAGTTAAATAACTGTTTATAAACATTTTTTGTTTTGAGATTGATCAGAACTGAAACATAATTTTTCTTTTCTACTTACTCAAAAAAAATACATAAATGGTCTCTAAAAGAAGACTTATCTAAAAATACCTTACTGTAAAAAAGCACCTAAGTATATCTACTCAATAGAGTGTCATAAAACTACAAATATCTTTGTTTCAGTAATTAAGTAAAAATACGTGGACGTAGCTACATAATTTATGTATGAATAACCCCTTTCCTAATGATTTTACAGCAGTGGTACTTTAGACCCCCATGCTTTCACTCAACGATTGAGTATGAAAGTTTCGACGGCTCTTTAAAGTATTTGGCTTGGAACTAATATAGTCCCTTCCCTGGTTGATGTACCTCACTGACCGTTTCAGTAATGTAGAAAATAATGAAGGAAAGTAGGGTTAACGGAAGTTAGTAATTATTTTATAATAGTTATTCAACTATTATAAAATAATTATTAACCTCCGTATAAACTTTCATCCCCTATTTAAACCCTTTTGGGGGTGAATTTTCAAAAACCCTTTCTAAGTGCTTAAATCAAAGTCTAATCATTTACTTCAAATAGGCACATAAAATGCAATGCGACGTTATTTATAGGTAAATTTTCTAGTTACCCCTTCCAAAAGGTAGTATCACTATGGAGAAGAATGAGCAAGAAACTCCACCACTACACAGTTACTCTTTTAAAATTTTTAACAATATTTCGTATACACCATTCACTAAACAGTTACTCTTTAAAAAAATTTAACAATATTTCGTATACAGTAATTATCCCTTCCAATGATAAACCATAGAGCTTTTCTTTTTCTTACAAATTTTTTGGAGTTTGTGAGTGACGTCTTTAGTGGTCGACCGCTTTGTGATTTTGTTAAAAAGTGGTAATATTTAATCTGTTGGAACCATTTTAGCGTTTTGTAATACGTCAATAATCAAATAAACTTGCAAAATGACTCTCAAACTAGGCAACTTTGACATTCTTACAATAATTACAGAGAGTTGAGTGCTATGATATTATATTAATATATATAATATCATTATATATACACCCCTTTGCAAAAAAAGCGGGCACCTTAACAGTCATTGGCTTTTGTATGGATAATATTAATATTTTTACTATGTCATTAGCATAAATGACTAGTTATTTGTTATAATCAATAAGAACATAGTTTTTTGGCTACAACCCTCTTACAGCAGCGCTACAATTTTACTAGCTCTTATTGCTTTTTCTGCCATTACAATAAACACAAAGATATCACTTAAATCACAATAAGGCTGGATTATGCGAAAAACATAAATTATTCTACTAAAAATTTCGAGATGTGAGTTTTAGTAGCCAGAATAACCTTCTAACCGCAAACCTGCAAAATATTAGTAAAAGTCACTAACGGAAAACGGGATTATTATTGTTTTTAAACAAAAGTTTCGAATTTTGAATTAACTTTTTTTCTTACCCAGACTCTTTATGAAGTGCCTGTAACATAGTTTGGCTATTAAAACCTCCTTACAACTAAATGATGACCATTAATGTACAAAAATCAAAACCGCCCGTTTTTTTTGCAAAGGGGTGTATATATATAATATAATATCATTGGCTGAGTGTGTCGGTTTGGTTTGTCAAGGTCAGTGTCAGACTTGTTTTAAACTACGTTTTGACAGCGACGGCTGAAAACATAAATATAATTATAAGAAACTCTTGTGCAAAATTACATCCCCTAGAGACCCAGCGGCTTAGGCTAGGTGCGTTGTCTGTGAGAGAATGATTATTGTTTCCCAGCTGATAATTTTAGTGTGGTGTTAATGATTAGTCAAGCGTCTACTATAATTCTGTGGCCCTAGTGAAAAGGGGTATAAGTCCGATTTTGTGGAAAATGAGTTAAGTATACAGAAGTGATCAGAAAAAAATGCTCTATCGTTCGGTGTAAACGGATCTAAGCTATCTCTAAAAATAAAGAAGTTACCTTGTGTAAAAGGGTCCAACTGACACCAAAAAAAATTCAAAAGTCGGTTTCAAGTACTTTTGTATTCTTTTAAACGAAAAAAAAAATGCATTTTGTGTTTTTTAATCTAAATTAACATAAATTACCCACGTTTTAATTTGGTTGGTGTTTATCAATACAACAACACCTGGTTCTTAAAAATGATTTAGTGAGTAATGTGATATTATTAGATATAAATCCGTTTTCACCACCATAAAGGAAAAAAATCAAAGAAACTCTATTGGGATTAGTATGAACATAATCATTCCAAATGCGTATCCATTTTCACTTGTGTGAATTAACATTTAACATATGGGAGAAGGGGTATAATTTATTTTACACCCTCAAGGAATTCATTTTGTGGTTAGTATAAGTCACTATCTTAAAAACGAATTACTTTACATAAAAAATAACTCCATAATAATAAAGAGCATAAATTGTTTACCTATAAAAAACATCACATGTATTTCAATTGGTAGTGGTTTAAATGTCACACGAGGCAAACACGCAATTAGAAGTGCGCGGAGTGTTTTTTGCGTCTCCTGTGAAGTTGCATTTTTGGACTTAGATCCTTTTTCACTAGGGCCACAGAATTATTGTCTGACCTACATCTATTAATTATCTGCTCTAACGACACCCTCATTACACCAAAGGGTGGTCTATTTATCTGTTAAAAGTCGCAGACCACACACAAATACTTAAATAAATGACCTATACTTGTACCATGTCAGTCCACCTTGCGTCCCCATTTCATTTAGCTTACAGCTATTTATTATTTTACAGCTGTAACTTGCTTGTCGGCGTCATTTATCTATATTGCACTATATTTGTTGTAGTCGCCATCTTTTAATTGAGTAAATTGTTAACCTTTTACTTTGTTTTTAGGGTTTCGTACGCAACGGGACCCTAATTAAGGCTTCGCTGTCCGTCCGTTCATCTTTATCTTATAATCGTCACAAGGCTTGTTTCTTATGATAGTTAGACACTTTAAATGTTCACTGAGTGTACTATAATGGCCGTTAAATCAACAAGTAATAAAAAATAAAATTAAGTAAAACAATAAAGGGGATTTGATATACGTTTTTTTTGCAAAGCTGTTTCTTATGAACCGTAATAGGTTAGAAACTTTAAATGTTCACAGAGTCTGTACTATAATGGCCGGTATAACAACAAATAGTTAAAATAAAATCAGGGGTTATATTCTACAATACAAGAAACGTGTTTTTTTCGGTGTTTGTTTTTTGCTTGATCTTAATATTAGAAATAATTTAAAAAAATAATGTTGGGTTAAATATTGTACGGTGGTACAGAACCCTTGGTGTGGGAGTCCGATTCGAACTTGTCTTTTACTTTTAAAGTTTATGGTTTCCGAGTGTATGAGGTTTTTTTATGTATAAGTTGAAGGAATAACTCGTTGATTGAAGCGATAGTGTAATGGATGTCCATGACCGAGTGTATTTGAAGGGAAAGTTACACTTTTTTGACCACTTTTACTTTAATTTCTTCCTGGCTTCACTACTATTCAAAGATTCAAATCCAAGACTGAGTTTCGTTTTGATTCTTTGTGCATCTACGCAAGAAATACTTATCCATAAGCATTTCTGCACACCAATTGCGTAACATAATTTCAAACCTGGAAAACCTTTAAAGGAAACTGGTAAGTAGGTAATTCATTACTTTTTAAGTTTGGAAAAATTCGCTGATCAACAACGTGAAAAGCGCAATGCATAATCAGCCTTTAATATTCCCACCGCTGAGACAGGCCTCCTCTCTTCGAGAGGGAGTGGGCTGTAATCTACCACGCGGGCCCAGTGCGGGTTAAAAGATGTCCCATGTCTTCGAATTTTTAGTTCTATTACATGCCGATTTCTTCACAATGTTTTCCTCCACGATTTACCATTTCCACCACCTCCACAAGGTTAAGCGTCTGTTTAGGTTTGAAACCACGACCTACAATTCATTAGTCGGGAGCTGAGCCGTTATTACTGAGCCACCACTACTCTCATATCTCTATGCTCTCAATATCGCAATGAATGTTGTATATCTGTTAAAATGAAGGACATTGCCATTGTAAGTTTGTTACGGAATTATAGCTCCGCTGAGGGCTAAATGGTTCTTTGTATTTATCTAAAACGTATTTATTTATCGAAGAACGTCTTGTTCTTTAGAATAAGACGTCATTTTCTACCACAACATTTTTCTAATCTATATACCACAGATTAACAATATTAAGCCATTAAAGAAACACAGCCTCAAAAAGTACCTACAACATCTACTAAATAATGTATAAATGTTGCCCACTTAAGAAACTTTGCTTGCCCAACTGGCGACTTACATTATAATAATGACTTTGTCGAACAACAAAACAGTTTTTCTTCAAAATTCGCATTAAGGTACTGAGCGCAGAAAAATGTTAAGTATAGCACCATCATCATTATTTGTTACGGAATATTAAATCAGTGTTTTTCTTCGGATTAATGGTGCTATTCGGCTCACAGATTTATGTCATCATCATCTTCCTGGAGAGTAGTGGTGGCCTAGTGGTAACGGCCGCGGTTTTGAGTTGTAGGTTGTAGGTTCGAACCCTGACAGGCGCTTTACTTTGTGTAAATTATTTAATCACAACTGCTCTTGAAACGGTGAAGGAAGACATCGTGAGAAAACTGGCATGTCCTAGAATCAAAAACTTCGAAAACATGTGACATCTATTACCTGAACAGAGAGGAGGCCTATGTCCCAGCAGTGGGAACATTATAGGCTGATTATGCATCTTCCTGCCGTGCTCCCATGTTACTTGGGGTCGTTGCAACACGTTTTACACGCATCACTCTTTTAGTCACATGCGTTAGGTATAGATAGATAAATTATACCATGGTTTAAAACCTACGAATAAAATAGACAACAGGCTGTATAATAAAGGAACAGTATCGGCCGCTCAGTAGATAAACCTTTCGCGTCCGTGCGTAACTGCCGCGCACTCAAGACTGTTGAGTACCGATATACACTGAGATTTCGAAGAGCGTCGTTTCGGCCGTTTTCTATGATGATATAATAGCGGAGTTTCCCTAGCTAACTTAATTTTACCCTGCATATTCCAAGAACATGTAACCTTTCATAAAACCCGCGGGCAAAACTAACCCAACATAATTATAAAACTTCCGTCTACCCTCTAATTTGATTTCACCATTTCGAATTCTATCAAATTGCAAACTCTTACCCCTAAAAATATTGCAAACAAAGTAATTCAGAGTAACCCTTTCAATATAATTTTCAAAGAAAGCATACCAAAGATTGTTTAAGTAAATACTTGAAATGATTCGTCCGACGGTACTGTCGAATCGAAGTATCTATCTCCCCCCCTCACCCCCTCGATGGGGATACTTCCCCCCTCACTCCCCAATCGTTAGCCACCGTCTACAATATTTGCATAACTCATTACGTTGCATCCATATTTAATTAGGATATTTCCTTCTTTAGATCTTTGGGGTCGCGGTATGGTTGGAGGATTAGATGCTGTATTACTTTTTGTAATGTAGTGCTCAATTTGCTACCAAACTAGATCAGACCAAATAAAAAAAGAACACAACGACACCGCGCCTCTCGTCGGTTTCGTAAATATGTGTGCATTTATTGAGGTGTAGTTAGATTGTGAATGGTTTTAAATGTGTGTGTGTGAGCGTCTATGCACAGAGCGGAGGTGTAGTTTTGGCATGCTTCACTGTATTGTTCGCAGCGCTCTGTCTGGGTTTTTTATTTGGGTCTGAGCTAGTGAAATATATCCTGTATCTATACTGTTGTCTGTGTCTTTCCCAATGTGAAGCCGATGCAAGTGTCTACCTTCTATTAGACATGTCCAATCGGGGATAGAAATGTCAAACATATAACTTGAAAGGCTGAAAGGACATCTGAAATGCTACATTGACATTTTACGATTTCAGAGATTTCACGCATTTATTCAGCAAAAATTATGTTTGGAGTAAAAAGAATAAGTATCATGTAGGTATAAGTATATTTTTTCCGTTTTTTTTTTCTATTGTCTGTCCAAATCTCTCGTGTTCAACGCGAGCGCAGTTAATTTTCCCCAATAGCTGGTGCTACTTGTAATCGATTGCCATTTAATTCCGTAGCTGCCGGGCCTCTTAGAGAGAGTCGTGAAGGCCCCAAACACGACTAATGGCTGTGTAAACTTTAATCGTTCGTTTTCTTACTTCCACTTCAATATTTTACGTTTTAATTTGCCTAAAGAGTCTGTTTGATCAATTTTTGATTGAGTGTGGTTGAATTGAAGGATATTTGAGTTTTGTATTTAGATTTGTAATTTTTTTTGGTATTAAACCTCATTTTTGTAAGTATTTTTTCGATCGTGTCATCTAATATGAGAAGAATTCTGAGGCTAAAGAATTTGATTTCTGTATTCCTTTTGCCAGTTTATCACATAGGTAAGTTTATTTGATTAAAAGTTCCATTTTAAAAACAGTTCATACTTATCTTGGAATTTCTTGCCCATTCTTCTCCATAAGAACCTACAATGCTTTGGAATGGGTAAACTAGCTTCATCTTTTTACTGACCGACTTCTTGACAATTCGAAAGTACCTTTTATTTGAAATAAATGCTTTGAGTTTTTGGTTTTGAGTTCTGATTGAGTAGGTACCATCAAAAACGTTTATTGACTTTCTACGATCAATAATAAAAATTATTGAACGAGGTTGACTTTAATAATAAACAACAATGGGACAATAAAAAAACTGTATTATTAAAAATCTTTGGAGGAGCTCGTGGCTAAAGTAATAACAGCCGCTTGGGTCGATCCATCAGGTTAAGCTACGCTTGCCGGGGTTGGTCCGTGGATGGTTGACCATTTTCACTTATCGAGACTCCTCCGTGCCTCGGAAAGCACGTTAAGCCGTTGGTCCCGGCTGTCATTTGTGGATCTTTGACAGTCGTTACGAGTCGTCAGAAGCACGAAAGTCTGACAACCAGTCTAACCAAGGGGTATCGTATTACCCAGTTACTGGGTTGTGGAGGTCAGATAGGCAGTCGCTCCATGTAAAATACTGGTATTCAGCTGCATCCGGTTAGACTGGAAGCCGACCCCAACATAGTTGGGAAAAAGGCTAGGCGGATTGATTATTAAAAATCTTCCCATGCATAGTCTGACACTCACATACTTCTCTATATACAGCAGTAATAATTACCCCTCAGTATTGTCAAAGTGCACTTTAGCGTCAGGATTACAAAATGGCAGTCCTTTCCCGGGCAAACTATCGGAACCATTTTAAACTACCCTCGTCCAAAACTTGCTTCATCGAATCTCAACTCTACAGCTTTAAGATAAAGTTCAATGTGCCTTGTTTCGGACACTGTTTTAAAGTTTGTGAGCGATATTTGAATAGATCGCTGGATTGTGTGCCCCATGGTCGGTATTGACAAGTGCACTTAGCAAGAGGATTACTCTAAAGGCTATGCGTGGTACCTATGTCATATTTTTGTGAATGACTTTATGCTGAAGTACTTAACGCAATAGAATTTTTTTTTTTTTTTGAGTGGGGGAAATCTTCCAATTACTTCTCCCGCTCTGGGCGGAGCGGAAGGACGTGTCAGACTTTTACTGACTAAAACCCACCCGTATTTCTTTAGTTGCCTGTTGACATGCAGTAGATACCTAACGGTGCGGTGCTGTGAAGTATACTGGGCTTGTTTACCAGTTTATCAAAATGATTTTTAATCTTCTTAGAAACGCTCTGAAAACAATTTTGTGGCTTTTTCAATATTTTAAAATCATTTTGGTAGGTTATTCTCACAATTATCGGTAAGAACCACCAGCCCTTGAATTAATAAAGGCCCTTAAAGTTTAATTCATTTATTAAGCACTTTATAGTACACTAGCTTCCGCCTGCGGCTTCGCCCGCGTGGTATGTCGATAAAAAGTAGTAGTCTTTTCTCAGGCTCTAGACTATCTGTGCACATTTCATTTAAATCGGTTCAGTAGTTTTGGCGTGAAAGCGCGACAGACAGACAGAAAGACAGACTTACTAACAAAAAATACAAACATACCTAATTATTTAAACTAGTGCAGGTATCGATTGATTTGCATCCACTTGGTATAAAACCAGTGCAATAATAATACAAGAGAAAATTACTTTTATATTAAATTCAAAATAAATACAAGTTGGTTTACGCCCGAATTTTGCATTTTAATTTGACTATCACTATCCTGCATAACGCCATCCGTGATGACACGAGATGGCCATGAATTCAATTTAATTCGGGGTGCTGTCATAGAAATGATGGAATTACACCCCCATAGTGTTTGCACTATCCCTTTAGTACACATGTAGTTGCAGGGGGTGAACACATAGAGCTATATGCGAACTGACTGTGATTTTGGATTTGCAATTTTGATGGCACGCTTGGATGTAAAGAATTTTATTTGATGATTATTAGGTATTTTTTTATTTTTCTTTATTTCATTTTTCATACATATAAATTATATTTTTATATATTAGAATAAAAAATATATAAAACATTAAAAAATATGAAAATATATAAAATATTTTTTTTTATTTTATTATTAGGTACATAATAAATGTTTGGGAGATAGTACTCATGCTCACAGCCCGCAGGTTGTTATGTTTGGCGGACAGAAAGATGCTGTCACCCATCGTCTTTAAGTTAATTTTTGCAACTCATAAGTCTGGGAGAAGAATTAGGTACATTTTCATTTTTTCATAAGAACCATTCGACAGCGCAAAATCAATCACATATGGTGGTAACAATGTGCACTACGAAAATCACCTTTATTGCTATGAAATAAAACCGCAGTCAATGACAACTGTTACTACTTATGCGTGGTTGGCTGTACCATTAGCATCCAACACTACATGAAAAAATATGAAAGTAGTAAAAACATAAAACATACACCTACCAAGTGCCAATGACAGGAAGCGATTCTAACTTTGAATCGTTAGCAATAGACCAATAACTACTCTTGCAGTTTATGACGTTCTAAAACCGTGCCAAGATCCAACAGGAAGGATCCAATATTATCTCAGTAAATAAGACTCACTGGAACTGTTACACTATAACGTATTACGACACGAGCAAAATATAGCCTTAGGGCCCGATCACATGTAGTACCACAACCACACCACAATCAAACCAAAATCATTCAATCTGCCTAGCCTTTTCCCAACTATGTTGGGGTCGGCTTCCAGTCTAACCGGATGCAGCTGAATACCAGTATAAACATGGAGCGACTGCCTATCTGACGTCCACAACCCAGTAACTTGGTAATACTATACCCCTTGGTAAGACTGGTTGTCAGACTTTCGGGCTTCTGACGACCCGTAACGACTGTCAAAAATCCATTAATGATAACCGGGACCGACGGCTTAACGTGCTTTCGGAGGCACGGAGAAGTCTCAATATGTAAAGATGGTCACCAACCCCGGCAAGCGTAGCTTAACCTGATGGGTCGACCCGTGCGGCTGTTATTACTTAGCCACGAGCCACAATCAAACAAGAACCACAAAAGGTAAACGGGTGCTTAAATTATTTATATGAATATGAGTCCGAGGCATAGATTGTTCGCCGTGCCTCAGATTCGAACCGTGGCGTCGCTCGAGCCCAGTCTCCTATTCCTCGCACATTCTCTGCGCTCAACGCTCTCTTGGACGTTAAACCTGACTGTGATGTGTTCGCGGATGAATGGAAGAAAATCTTTTCAGGATGTCTGTAGTATTGTGACGGTACTCTAATAATGTGTTGTTTCTGTCTTTTGCTAAATGTAATTGGCATTGGCCGTTTTATGTTAAAGTGAAAAAAAAAACATTGAAAATGAATAGTTTAGTCACACGGCCATACCGGCTACATTAAGGTCATATCGCAGCCAGAACGGAACCACCAGCGAGATCGTGCACTATGGCCGGCCACGTAGCTAACACGACAATCTGTCTTTCTGAAAACACTAGCCACTACGCAACCAAATCAAAATTTTGTAGTTACCACAATGCGACTGGAAGAAGCTGCAGCGACACTATTCACACGAAACCACTACTTGCCCACACTTTGTCACTGCGATGTGGTTTAGTTGTGGTAGGATCGGGCCCTTAAGATAACTAGACGATAAACTTACAGACATAAAATCATCACACGTGTCAATAGAGATGTTAAAGTGACTTCAGTAAAAGATCTGAAGGAAACTAAACTCTATATTGAAGATGGATGGTTGGTTTTGAACCGTAGTGTATCGATAGGCATGTGAACGGTAATCCAGGATCATTTGAGACAAGATCGTAAGGTTTGGATACGTTTCTGAAGTGGAATTGCACAGAGTTTGCGTTGGAGTGTGATCGGCTGAATTTAGTGTGTCTTTAGCCTGCTAAAATGGGAGAAATTGAACATCTTTATTATGTTCGTACTTAGAAAAATTAAGTTTCAGCGATTGTGAGTTTTTAGGTATTTATTATTTCTCCGAATTTACGCTATTGCCCATGTTTTACATCTTTTACTTCAGAACCTTTGAACTGCTGCTGGGCCATCCAATATTTCGTGAACACCCCCTTCATCTTGATCTATGTTATGTATCTCTGTCTCAGTCTACCCCACTCTCTCTTTCCTAAATAAATGAATTTTCTTTCTTTCTTTCCTTTAAGTCCTACTTAATCTACTATCACGTGGTAAGACACAAATCTTCAGCAATCTCAATCAGCTCTATACCCATACTCCTCAAGTCTCAGTGACGCATTCTTGCCAACAAGCTTAGCGGGTGACGTTTGCTCATCCCCCTGTGACTTAACCGCGGTTATATTTAACAGACACGGCGCCAGCCGATACGTTACGTCAAGAGGTATAGAGACCGCTTTGTTATTCGTGCTTGCGTATGTGACGTGGTGAGGCGAAAATAAGGAGTAACATAAGGATGCTTTTCTTTGAGTCGGTGTAAGAGGTTGAATGGGAGAAAGGGTCATTAGACCGTACTAAGACCCAGTTAGTAAGTTTAGAGGTGAGGATGATCATTTTAATAAGCATCAAACGTAAGACAGAAGAAGCTAAATACCTAAGCGGTAATCTAATCTAACTATCTAACTATTATAAACGCGAAAGTTTGTAAGTATGGATGGATGGATGGATGTTTGTTACTCTTTCGCGGTAAGTCGCGGCCGATACCACGGAGCCAAAACTGGTCTCAAAAAAAAAACACCTATGTAGGTATCTCATAAATCATAATGTAATTTCATCTGTGCCATTTTAAAATCAAGAAAATCCTTTGCCAAACAGACACCCTTTTGTGGTTTAACTTTTAGAATGCCTCAGCTCAAAATTCTCCACGCAATAATCCTAATATCGAACGAGACTTCGAAACTTTCAATCCACACTTTCATTTTTATTTTTCATCCCGAAAGCGTCATCGAAAACCTTCCCTCCGACGTTTTGAATTAAAAACGCTGACCCGACAGGTTTGGCACAAACAAAAAACTCTTAATTGGTAAACAGGGGACGCCATGGCTCTGATTTCATGGCTCCTGTCTCGTTTTATTAAATACGACGGACAAACAGGGTGTTGTAACGTGCCTATAGGTTTTGAACAGTGTGTTGTGGTGTAGGATCTGTCATTAAAATCTGATTTGCAGCGTGAAATTTTTGAATAGATACTTACTTACTGACCAAGTACGCAAAGGAATGTATAATACATCAGTAGATAACTTAGCTTGTGCAGATATTGTAAGTATTTATGTAAGTCGAAAGCACTGTTTCAATCATGCTCAATGCTTTTGTCTCAAAGCAGTCCTTGTCATTCAGAAACGGAAATTATGGGGCCTTTAGTGATGAAAATTGCATTGAAAATGTTGTTAGGCAATGGTCAGGAACTCAGGATTGAGTCTTCCATTTCTTCAGATGCGATGGAGTCAAACTTTACATTACTTGTGTGTTTTTGGAGGCAAATATGTACAATATATTTTGCATGTTCCTAAACTATGTCCTCTTGAATATATTGCTCCCATTTTAACCCTCCAAATTCTGTCAATAGCTCATTAAGAGGGCCGTCTGGACCCTCATGTCCAATCACAACCCCCGCTTATGGGGTAGTTATTATTTTTAATCCCTTAATGGCGTCCCAGATTTCATTACTGGGGTTGGTCTGATTAAAAGGGTGGGACCAATTTTTTCGATGTTACAGGGTTGATAACGTGGTCGATTTTATGTGTTGTCGGTTATGTATTTTTGATGGTATTACTAATAGTGGCTAGTTGAGATTGTATGGTGATATAGAAAATGTACCTCTATAGATGATATTAGTTCTATTTACTTTTTGTCCGGGCACAACATTATGCAGCAGTATGCTGAGCGATGGCCGTTTTCTTTATTCACAAGAAATTCAACTTTAGAAAAGGTATAAAATAATAATAAAACCCTGGGGAAGACTCAGTTTGAAACCATATTTCACAGACATAACTAAAAATATAAGTAAACAGCTGAAATACCCGTAGGTGGTCCACTTAATTATAGCATCGAACAATTTTTCAAACATTTTCAAAGCCGCGGCACGTAGACCATCGTAACTCTTTTACATACATTATTACGTTATTGTTATTTTAAAACCTAGCTACTGAGCCACTAATCTGTAAAAGCTTAGGGTGTAAACACATCACGGTGGTCTTGTCTGACCACTGCAGTCTCTAAACAACATTAGTCCTGTACTTGCATCCTGAGAAATAAAAGGACGTAAGTGT
The DNA here is from genome assembly GCA_947522985.1 of Lithophane socia. NCBI lineage: Eukaryota > Metazoa > Arthropoda > Insecta > Lepidoptera > Noctuidae > Lithophane > Lithophane socia. The sequence continues at coordinate 10,977,280 of OX383267.1, forward strand.
TTATACATTAGTATGGAGTTACGACATTATGGTATTGGATGAGAGGAAGTTTTAAAGGAGTGTACATATCGGCGGTGCGGCAAAGCGCGGTTTTGTGTGTAGAACTGATTAGAACGCGGTTGGGACCTCCGCTGTGTGGCGCTATGACATACAATGTTGGCTCGAAGATTATTTTTGTTATGCAAGATTCTTGAACCAGTATTCGTCGTCTTACTTGCATTCAATCTAAACAGTTAAAATATTTAGAATCTGCGAATCGAAGACTATTTCCATTAAAAAAACACTGTTTATTATTATCTGTAATTTAAGTGAAGCAAGTAACTTGATGAATGTAGTTAATCTGTTCGTATCAATTAACCTCCCGTCAATTTTAATTTATGTGAAAAACGGATGCGTTGAAATAATGATGCATTAACACTTTTAAACAATTAATAATTATGTATTTTGGATCTCTTCACACGATTTTATTTTAATAATATTTAGTGGCTGATTTTATTAGAGTCCAATCAATGTGATTATGAATTAATTTCGTAAATTGGTTGTTGGAACTTTCACCACAGAGAAGAATATCAAATAAAAATCTAAAACGGTTTTAAAAGGAAAGGAACAACAACTACTTTTGTCACTAATCTAAACTAAGTACAAACTTGAATTATTTGCAGAAATTAAACAAAAATTTCCCACCCCGACGGATTCTTAAGTCCCTTTGCAGAGGACAAACATTGACATAGCCAAGTCCGGTAGCTTTTAAACAGTTTGCCTCTACCACGCTAATAGATGTCTCGATAGTGCCACCGCAAACCTCGAAGATTTTTTTCGAATTTGGAACGCAGAAAAAAATATACAGGATAGTTGAAACTTTGAAACGTGCCGCTGCGTTTGACATGCTAATGTATAGGTTTCTATATTTTGTGATTTTTTGGAAACCGTTTGGTGCAATGTATGAATTCATGCTGTCACATTTCGGGCTCTGTGAGCTGTTATTGATTTTGGTTGAAATAATTACTGATAAATTGTAATTACAACATTTGCGGGACATTTGCATTACATTACTAGGTATTTTAAGTTTTCTTGGTACATATTTTTATATCTTAATTACTTGCTTCATCAATATGGGATGTGATCACATTATATTTTACTTATAAAAACAAAATGATGAAGACGTATTATCCTAAAAATGTAAAATAAATGTAACTAAAATTGTATCCAACGTCAAGTCGCTTAAAACAATTATTCAATTAAATCAACAAAATTAATTCAAGCCTGCAACTTACTGAGTTATACTGCAGGTGACTTTGAATGGAAAAATAAATAAAAACATAAAATTAGATGCCAAGTTTAGGGAAATTACAGTATCTGAGGCACTTTAATAGATTTATGGTCTATTCTGTGGTGCTAGCACACCATTAAGTTCTGACATAATCCGTCATTCCCATGACTATAACGTCGGTCGTAGATATACTATGTATGAAGAATAAAGCCGTATCTCCAGTTACACTTTTTTAATTGAACCCTATTTGCATTACGTTACAACAAAAAAGAGTATTTTATGAGTTGAAAATATGATTACTTACCGTAATTTTGATAACGTGATTGCTTCTGATGAAAATGTAAAATGTTCCTTTTGGTTTAGGTTTTAAGATTGAAAATCCTGTTTGCATGGTAGTCCCTTTAAAGAGATAAAAATGCAATTTAGACATAACTACATATTGTTAGTAGTGTTCTCATGTTTTAGTATATTTACGGAAATTATTCTTGTTGAGTTTTGATTAAATGTCAGAGGTTAAATTAATCGTTTTAAATACGCTTGTTTTAATTGTTAAAGCAGTAATTAAGGTTGTGAACGCTGTAGTTGAATATTAATTTTAACATAGTTTAACGAAAAAACTGTGTTTTGTTCAGAATATGTTTGTCCAACTACCTAGGACAAACATCTAAACAAAACACAGATTTTTAAACTGCTTTACTCTCTCTCTCTGCTTTGATTTGCTGATTTTATATTGCTTTTTTGTGCTCGATTAGGTAAAACGATAACCATAACCATTGAATCATCACAGGAAAACCAAAACTTCATACCTACCCGTGACGATTTCCAAAAGTCGCATGTCCAAACCCTTTGCCTGCAGTTTTTGTCGTCAAAATAAAAGCGGTCACTTTACGACATGTGAACAAACTTAATACTGCAGTTGGTAAACAAACAAACACATATAATATATTCGAGATAAAAGGTTCAAGGAGTGAATGGTAAGTTTGTTTTGAGCAGTAAAAATCCGGGTGATTCACTTTGACGCATATAAGTCACGAATTAAAAAGGACAACAACAGACAAAGAAGCCATTTTGCATTGTGCTGTGACAGTCTTCCTTGTGGTGCCGCTTTAGGGAGCTTAGAAGCTCGTAGAAGTGCCAGAAAATACATAATAAGGAATTAGGAAAATATTTTTATTTTATTTGAAAGACTTGTTCACTGGAAACATTAACATAAGTAATAAAAAATAAAAATAAAGTTATGTATTGAGTTATGGTGAATTAATCACTTACAGGCGTACACAGCGCTTACATAAAAACAGCTTCTTAAATATTCGTTTTAACTAAAAAAATACTCGTAGTGAGGATAGACAAATCAGTTATAAACAAAGAACAAAACAAACAAAATCATAACCGAAATTAGAATCAAAATCAAAATCAAAATTATTATTAAAATAAAAATAAAAACTCATTCAGATTAAAATTAAACAATAAGTGCTGGACAGTCCTTTTTCCGCCGCACCGCTCAGTTACCTCAGGAATGCGCTCAGTTAAGCGGTCGGCCTATTAGTAGGTTAAGTTTATTTGAATTTCTCTGTTTTCATAGTAGATAAAAGGTTTGAGAAAATTAAAACAATTGCAAGGAACACATCCCGTCTTGTCTAACGTTAGTTAACCCTATAAAAATGCATCAATACTTCTTTGTACACGAGGAGTGTAAATTCGGGCCCTAAGTGTCGCCGCGGTCGTTTTAACACTGCATCGCTAATTGGACACTTAAGCTGCACCTTAAAGGGTTAAAACAGTTTTTATCCGGGGGCCGAAGAGACCGGCACGCAGCGGATGGCGGGTTACCACTGATGTTGCCGTCATTTGAGTGATTATTGAATTTTAGATTAGGTTTATTTAGACTTTATGGTTTTAAGCTGCTGATGACAATAAGTAGAGTCGTTTAGATTTGTTTTTTTTTTTCTGTTTGGTGTGAGGCCAGTGTCGTTTCATATTCAGTCTTAATTGTCACTTCTTGGGGCAGCTAATTAGATTTTAGTTGCAACAGGGTCAAATTATTTTTGTTAAAACTTTTAGAACTGTTTGGAGGCTCTGCGTAGCGCTGGACCTTTTGCCAAACGGAAGAGATATTCATTTGTCATGAATACATCATTTTAATTTACTGAAACTCTTAATTTCCTGTAATTTTAAATTTAAGAAACTATACTTCAAATATTTATACTTTAAAGTGGGAATTGTAAATTGTTAAAAACATTACCCTCCTTCTAGGGCAGTCGGGTAAAAAGCAATGTGAAATACCTACGCAGCAAAATCAAAAATATCAAAATCAAAATATTTTATTTCATATAAGCCTACATGGGCGTTTATGAAACATCAGAAGCTAGGTGCACGGTTCCAATTGCTCGTTTCCTATGGAGAAGAGCCGGTAGGCCTGTGGGCCTTTCAAAAAGTTTCAGGTAGGTAGTTAAAAAAATAGAAAATGTTCGAAAAGAAGTCTACAAAAGTCTAGCAATGTGACGTACCAACAACGTAAGTATTTCACACTGGTTTTAAAAAACTATAAAAATCTAAAATAATGTCAAAGTAAAGCGTGTAGAAAATTATATTAAAAAAAACGGCCATAAAGTATTGACTGGAAAAATAATTCGTACGAAAACACGTTACAATATCTATTCTTCATCATTCACAAGCACAATAATCGAACAATGATCTATTGCACATTCAAATATATTATCACTACCATTTATATCACTTATCACTACAGCTAAGTAACAAATCACATCTATGACAATTGGTAACAATACTTTGTATTTTTCAAAACAACTTTGTTTGTACCCCAACACTCCAAATACAACCTTATTAAATGATTGTCACAGTTCTAATTTAACTGGCAGAAGTCCAAGAGTTATGTTGAAAAAATTTACATGAAAATTAGCACAGCCTTTTTCGTGTGGTGGTAATAGGAAAAATAACTATAATGATAGAATTATCAATGGTATGTCATTGTCGTATGTCCTCTGTTTATTGTGTTTGGCTTGTTTGTGGTCAAATTGTGCTGTCACGATTGTTTGTCTATGGTATTCCGGTCAGGTGATGGTCTATGGTGGTCATGGGTTTACTCTTACTTTCCATTGAGGAATTCCAACTCAGTTTTGATTCATCAATGTCTTGTTTTAGCAGATCCTGTTAACATCACCGTAATTCGAAGTACTTTAAGGATCCAGTTGCATCTGCAACTGAAAGAAATTCCTAAGTACTGAAAGATAATAAAAAAATAACATAAATTAATTTTGAATTACAATACCTACCCATTTGCCAATAGCCAAGCTAAGATGGGATTGGCGGGTCAGTCGCGTGCATGGCGACCGCTGGGCAACAGTCTCCACACGGTGGGTGCCTGAGGATGGACGGAGCCGCTGAGGCCCAGGAAGAGGTGGTGAGACGACCTAGACGCATACCACAAGGGTTGGGTCGAGGTGGCCCTGGAAAAAGATGCTTGGAGGGATTTGGGGGAGGCCTTTGCTCAGCATTGGGACAGTGTAGGCTAACATAAAAAAGCCCATTTGAGCAGGGAGCAGAAGTTAGTATATTTCTAGCAGAAAGGGCAGATGTTGCGAATCTAAATATTGTTATGAACATTTTAGCAACACCAAATTTTACACAGTTTTAAGGCACAAAGCAAGACCTTAGGCTTTCAAGATTCAGGATGAAACCAATATACAAACAGGCATTAAATTCATTCAATATTTCAGACACTATACAAAGAAAATATTTCAACCATTCCTCGCGTGAACGACAAAACAAAATCAAAGCTATAAACACACCTTAAAAACACCATCACTTGAACACATTCTATTACTGCATTTCCCTAACCAGTCTGCCTAGACCTGGCACCTTGAACTAATGCCCCTTTCACGTACCATTTGCGAGAGGATGGAGGAGGGAGGCAGGTCAAGCTAAATTGGTAGCTATAATGAAACTTTTGTATCAGCCTTTGACACGCAATATGAGAATTATGTTGTGTTATGATGTCTCAAAACTTAATGTTTCGTGGTCTTTTGTTGAGTGGTATAATAGTCGTAAATTGAGAGGTGTGTCTGTCTGCGTTTTTCTTTAACATTGATTACTTTTGTTTCTTGAAGATTTGAACCGAAATCATGAGGTATTCCACTCAGAGCACTTGTCCGAACCGCACCTGAGAGACCACTAACCGCACTGAAACAAAATTTTGATAAGTGTTGTTTGGTGGAACAGTTCATTAATATTATTTTCAGTCTCGGAATGGCCTCCATATACTTCTATCATTTTGCCAGCATCGGTCAAAAAACAAAAAAACCTGTTTTTAAACTTTGTCTATGTAATTTTTCGTCATTCCACTACATACTATACTTCATATCGTTATCGTTTGGGTGCTTCAATCTATCTTGTTATACAGGCTACAGCTTGGCTGGAAAAGAAAAAATAAATTAAATTATGATTATCCTAAAAATCTAACGACCGCGACTGTTTCTTATCGAAATGATGCAGCTAAAAGAAATTAGAAGTAGAGTCCTATTACTTCAATTACAATCATATTGGCTCGATCAAAGCGAGCCAAAGGTTTCTTCATTCCTTAAAATCAATCCCCTTTGTCTCCATAAATTCAAAATGGCTGTCCCTAATACTTGAATCTATATAGCTGTATATACTCTGTAGATTCTGTCGTCGGTCGTCAAGGAGTGCTAATTTGTTTTGCAAATTGAGGGTGACGCGACTTAGGGGTGTTCCTTAGTATCGGGTTACCGGTGATAGGGACCGAATTGATTTTACACTCAGTTGACTTAACTGTGGTTGAGAATCACAATTTAAAATTCACTTGGAAGAAAATTTATGTCTTGCTCAATTAGATGGTTGAACAAATAAAATTGTTTTTGATTTTAGTCTGGTCCACCAGACTAAAATCAAAAACAATTTTATTTTTCAGTGGTCGATTTTATTAAAAGGATGAAAAGAATTGCGTTTGTATATCTGTGAACTTCAATTTTACCTGTATTATGAACTAATTGATAAACTATCCGAATTACAATTGCTTAATTTGTTTCTTATTTACTTTTTACTATTCTTACATCTCTCTGGATTATTAAACTTAGTTATACCTTTGTCATCGATGTATCGTCGCTATTACCTTACGTGCATCAATACAGGATCTACAATATCATAAAATTTGGACTTCTAACACGAAACTTCTTACTTCATTATCATAATAATTCTTGCCTTAATTCTTACTTCACCATATTCATTTTTCCTTCATCCATCTTTATTTACCACCATTCTAGCATTTATTTCCTTTACATACACATTCTCCTCAGCCCTTTCAACTTTTTCATCCACAATCTATGTAGCACCACAGTTTCAATCATAATCTATCCCCTTTCCACGACTAACGAGGCCTCATTAATGGACGATGCAAATTGCGAACTGATCTTGTTACCTATTAGTAATACGTAGCATGCATGTCCCTGATAATACTGTAAGCGCTAAGTGGGATAATGTTCCGGAGTAATTGGTAGACGGATTGATTAAGTTCTCTTTGATTGTGGTGTAGGATTTACTCTGATTACTAAGTACCTAGGTACCTACATTTAAAGTATTGTATCTATTTATATCATTGTCATAAACATCGGGAAGTATGATACATATTTTGTATCTTGTCTATACTATTTTATACTTCACATAAATCATGAATAAATACTTAGTAAGATTTTGTAAGAGCAGTATGTATGGTTCAAATGCAAATCAATGTGATTTGGTTCATAGTCCATGAAGGAGACAACACTGTAGTAATAATAAAGCATTCTATTGGTTCGGCAGTGTAAACAAAAGTAAGAAATCTATATTAAAACGCATTGCAACCATATTTTTTTAATGTGGCAACCATATTTTGTATTATTCTGCTGCTAGTAGATGCTGATAGCTGCTGGTTGGTAACAATTTTTAAAACCCATGGGAGATTAGAACACATTTTTTTTAAATGATAGCCTGCTCTGTTCCACTGCTGAGCCAAGGCCTCCCCTAAATCCCTCCAAGCATCATTTTGCAAGCCCACCTCGACCCAACCCTTGCGGTATGCGTCCAGGTCGTCTCGCTACCTCTTCCTGGGTAGGCTTTGGCACCTACCGTATTGAAACTGTTGCCCAGCGGTCGCCATGCATGCGCCATGCAAGCATTAGAACACATGCGGCTCAATTTTAAATGATTTCTGTGTGAGCTAAATACAGCCTACAAATATTACTCTCATAACGAAGCTCTCCTAACATGGGCTTTTTTTATACAGAATCAGTTAATTTATTATTACTAATACATATTTACTTCCTTTCAACGCTGATTGTTTTGATAGTACCCATACATCGAATGTCGGTTGTCGTGTGATACCTGTGTAGATAATAAATGTGCTAACGTAATGGTCGTGCCGTGCGAAACGCCACCTGCCGGATTTGATAACAAAACTCCTTTGGCTAATGTCTTTACGAGCCGAAATATTAGTTTGGGTGAAGTTTGTGGGTTAGGTTAGGTAAACTGCCGGTTTTTCTTTAAAAACTGTGAAAACTTAGGTGAAGTGGGATTGACTGGCTGATGCTGGGGATTGACAGAATTGACAGCTCACTCCAAGCTCCGGTTTATTCGACAAGCGGCATATCAAATAAAAAACTGAAGTGAACAGGTCGGTTAACTTTTACCACACAGTAGTCACTTGTGAGGATGCCGCGATACATGTCCATAACGAATACTGGTACTCGTAGACCTTGTAAAGAAGTAAAACTTCGTATCCCTTGATTAGAAGCCTCAAACAGTAAACAAACATTATCGGCAAGACCCACTGCTTCCAAAACAAAAGACGTCGATTAATAATCACCCCTGAATTAATAACCACAGTAATTGAGATATTTGCTCAAAGTCCTAGGGTTGCCCCTCTCAACCCTTATTATTTGAATAGCGATTCATATTTAGTCAACCGTAATTATGCTGAGATGCGCCATTTTGAATGTCGACGTCATTCTTTGGGGGTGTGTGATTAAAATTTTGGTATTTGTATATGTATGAGAATGATTAAAATACCTACATTATTATGAACCCCTGCATCGAACGGTTTTTACGGCTTTACAACGAGATTTCTTTATTTTGAATTTAATATAAGATAATGACTGTAATACACAAAAACCTACAGGAATACATTTTCTAAATGATGGTGAAAAATTTATCAAAATCCGTTGCTTAGTAGAAGAATAACGCAGTCACACAGACAGACACGAAATGCGACTTTAATTTATAATAATAAATAAAATTGTAGTCGCTTTTATGTACTTATATAATATAGAAAATGGACAAAATTAACTTTAATCATTTAATAACTTGTGTACAGAGACACTTCCAAACCAGACAATAAAGTTATGTAGATAAGACATAACCGCGAAATGCTGACTGTAAAAGCCACTCATTGAATTCCAAATTGAATTACTGAACAAACAGAAATTTTATTGTGAGTAACATTTAGTCTTTATTTCATCAAAATCGACCTGCAGAATCAAAAGATATATGGATTTAACACTTACGATTTTTTTTTTATCCTGTTATTACGTGCATGCTTGACGGTATTATGTTCACAGTGCAGTTTCCGAGCTGTAACCTAACAAAAATTACTAGGCTTGCATGAAATCTAGAGAATGGCTCGGCTGATTTGGCAGGTGTGTCTATGATGGACTCTATTATACCACCAAGTTTGCTCCATGCATTCTCAAAAACCCACTTAGGTAACACAACAGGGAAGCAACATTCTATAAAATACTTCGCCAAAGTTACGTGTATAGCGAATGCACGTCAGTCATACAGTAACGGCGAACTGTTATTTAATCATAGTAAATAATAATTTCAATTATGTACTGTCAATGGGAGCTGAGATAACCTCTCTAACTCTTTGTACAGTTCGCAAACAAAGTTCGTTTTATTTTCTAAAGAATTCTGCTTCAGACTACGGGAAGTTTTGAAGACTTAGCAGTCTGAACTAAAACTAGGAAGACGTTGAAAGGTTTAAAGGATTTAAAAACGACAAACTGAGGCATTCTGAGTACTTCTCCTTGTGAGTTCACTGTTGCTGGATGACAGCTGTCATTCCAGAGCAGGTGAAGTATACATCTAGGTAGGTACTTCATAATGACACAACATAAATATCTTTGTTACTACGCAAGAGGCTTACTGTTAGCTATAACTGTTCAGATAACTCAAAAGTATTTGGAAACTGTAATTGTGGCTGGCGTTTTATTGCGATACACCAATTTTTCATTTTTCTATTAATGGGATGGCTATAATTTCTATTATTGCTCTTGTGAACCTGAGGAGGTGTAAAGTTCACACATCCTCCATAGAAAACGGAGGATCCTCCGACCAGACGGGTGATTTGTCTGGTGGGATTAGGTACTGCCCGATGATTGATGCCGTTACGTTGTATATATGCTTGTCCCGCAGTAAACTCTGCTTGCGCGATGCAGGATTTTGCGTGACGTCAGTGTGATGCGTAGTTTGATGTAGATGCTGCCACAAACTTTTTTTGCCAAAGCCTTGTTATTGATCATTCCATTCCATGTCCATAAGTAATTCTCATACTTTGTTCATGACGGTAAGTGGATAATACCTACTCAATGTATTTATTGCATTCCAAAATTTGAACTTAGTTTAAAAAGAAAATACATGATCAATATTCCTTTATTTAAAAAAATATTTTAAAGTTCACATTTTTTTGCTAACGCTACTTTCAATAGTTAAGGCGTGTACACACGCGGTGCACATCACGCGCGTCGCGTGATCGCGGCTGTCTGTCATTATGTTGAGCTCAGCTCACTGCACGACGTTGTTCGAATAGTGTGCACTTTGAACACTGTTCGGATACCTACTACTTAGATAGGTATGTTTACTATTCAGGTTGAATTACGTAGATGTTATTCAGTTTGAGTACTTTGAATTTTGTTTTTTTCATCTCTAGACTAATTTGACGGGTCCAAATGTCAAACTCCAAAATGCAAAACCAAACAACAATCACTTGAAATGTCAAATTAGTCTAAGAGTTTAAAAAACACATTTTAGTAACTTATAGTAAGTTCCGATAGTAAAAGGGATTATGAGGCGGAATTGCAAGATTTTATTGTAATTACACTTAACTGCTTAGTCTAAAATTCCTAAATAGTGTTATCCTAAAAATTACTCTAACAATCAGGTGCCCTATATTTTCATTCCACGGTGGAACCAAATCTTCAACCTTTAGGGTAAGAACACACGAGCCACCGGCCATAAACACCACCGGTGGCTGCTGTCACTGCAGTAGCGAGCACTGCTGTAGCGAGTGGCCGGAGTGTATGAAAAACCTGCTAGATGCTGGGCTACCGGTGGCTCGTTTGCGCCCAGCCTTAGACGGCAGTCATGGATGACACGTCATCGTTCTTTCATACCAGTGCTCAAAATCCTAATTAACCCTCTCATAAACAAACCAAACAATCTAACATGCAAACTAGAATCTCCATACAAAAAACCCTTTTCAGCAAATAAGCACTTACCTACCATACATTTTTTACAAAACAACTCAAAAGATGGCTAAATGCCTGTCACTTCACGTACCTTGTTATTACCCACTCATGACCCCAGTTCCAACTATTTTTACGGAGGGTAGGAAAAAAATTAATCCGCCCACTTTTAATTCAAACCCCGAGTGACAGTTGACACAATGGGTAGTATTAAAGGGTTAACAAAGGGCTGTGAACGGGCGCTTTCGAAGGGTTAATTGCATGTTCGTTTCAAATATGGCGGCTTTTTCGTTTTTTTTTTTTTGCTGTCTTTCAGTTTTTGTTTGTGTGGGACCTTTACATGGACTTTTTATGTTTGATTTTTATTTATTTTACCAAACATGTTTGTTGAAATGTTTCAGTATGGCGGATTACTGAAACAAATTGTTTCATTTTTTTTTCATTCAGATTCAGATTTTTTTCATTCATCAGATTTCACACTAATTTATTGTGCCAGACAGCAGCAGATTAAACATCAGAACAAACCGTCGAAATTGCGTGATGAACATCGTCGACAATCGTCATTATCGACAATAATTCGCGTAAATGTCGTAAATTCGACATAATTTAACGTACTCATTGTGGTTGGCGTTTCACAATTAGCGGTCGATTTTGTCGGCGCTCGCGCATATGACGTCATCTGTTCGTTATTGTAATCTGCGGTTGACGGCGACATACGATTGTCGCGTGCGGAGAAAGCCTTATTTTTTAATCAATTTAATATAACGTTATTAAGCTTTATTGTGACCTTTTGAGTACGTTGTAATATAATAATATGTTGCGTAATTGTCATTCATTTGTGGTTTGACAGATGCAGGGCTCTTGTCGGTAACTTTGAAATTGCTATTGCAAAAGAACAGTAGGTTCGGGTAAGATTTTCGTGAATTTCTTTTTAGTTTTTTTTTTTTTTCTATACTACTTCTGTCTTCTACGTCTACATCAACTAAATCTGTGACCAATAGTTAGGAGAGTACTGTAGCGCTGAAAGAGCGCTAGCTGTAGAATCATCTGCCTAGCCTTTTCCCAACCAATTTGAGGTTGGCTTCTAGTCTAACCGGATACAGCTGAATAGGTACCAGTATTTTACATGGACCGACTGCCTATCTGACCTCCACAACCCAGTTACTCGGTAATACGATACCCCTTCGCAAGACTGATTGTCAGACTTTCGGGCTTCTGTCGACCCGTAACGACTGTCAAAGATCCACAAATGACAGCCGGGACCAACGGCTTAACGTACTTTCCGAGGCATGGAGGAGTCTCGATATGTAAAGATGGTCACCCATCCACGGACCAGCCCCGGCAAGCGTAGTTTAACCTGATGGATCGACCCGTGCGGCTGTTATTACTTAGCCACGAGCTCCTCGCTAGCTGTAGAATATTATTAATATAATCCTAATCCTAACTAAGGGCTTGTGCGAATCGGCTCGAAGCAAAATCGCAACGCAGAAACTTTCTTAAGAAAATCTTAGCTAAGGTCGCCTTATGCATGTAATCTTTACAGTTCACTATCCAAGATGGTCAACAGAGAAGCAATTATTATCAAATAAAGTCGCTTTTCGTGTTTGCCTGTATGTCCGCGTTGTTCTTCTAAACCTCGCAACTGAGATGAGGTTTTAACCATCATTTAGAGAATTTATTCCGGAAGGTTTATACCTATGTAATTATTTTTATATTAAAGTTAGGTATTATAACTAAGAAATCACAATGTTTTATCAAGTCCTAAAAACCGTGCGAAGTAAGAGCGGGTCGCTAGTTAAAAATACAGCTCAGTTTCATAAAAGACTCATTTTATTCAATCTTTACCTTAAAATTAACACATTTTATATTCCTCATAATAATTCAACTTAAAACACGATAAAACCAAAAATAAATAATATTAAAACGTCATAAAACGTATCCCATTTAAGAGCACTCGATCACCTTAATAATAACTGCATAAAATGTCCCGAACCGCGTTATTAGGCCGCGTCCACACATAAGTGACGGTTGTAACGAGAAAATTAACAGCCAGCGCGTCGTGTCGCGACTCGCCGAAACAATTACACGCCCGCGCGGTAATTTAACGTTGAAATTTGCATAATTGCAGCGATAACAGGCGATGCCGCGGGCGATGTCGCGTCAACGTGAACCGGCCCTGTGACAATTACAATGTACTTTTTACACTGTTTACATGCTCAATTAATGGAAGAATTAATCAATTTATGCTGGGAATATGCAGATGTAAAGGCGAGAAGATTATTGCTAATAGGTTTCTCTTGTGTGTTTTATGCAAGCTGGTATGAAATGAGTGTGTGATAAATTGGTTAATCATTGAGTTTTAAAATGCAATAAATTCAGGACTTTAATATATTTTGTGCATTAAGTTTATGCTAATGTTTACAACGCTTTGAGTAAGTTGCTTAAATATAAAACTTGCATGCTGTGTTTTATATTTTACTGCTATGGTATTAGGAAGACAAAGTGATTTGATGATGAAATTATGCCTACGAAAAAGCCATTCATACAATGTTGAATCCTAAAATATTGAATTTGTTCAAGTTGAATTTTCTGGACCCGCAATGTTGAATTTGCAAAATGTTGAATCCCAAAATGTTGAATTTGTAAAAAGTGAATTTTCTGGACCCGCAATGTTGAATTTGCTAAAAAATGTTGAGTCCTGTGACTTTATACTAAGGTAAAATTCTATAGATTTAATGACCATTTCTTATTTAAACAGTAAATTCCGACTTTGCCTCGTTGCTCTAGTGGTTGCAAGCGCAACTGCTGACCAAGAGGTCCTGATGGGTTCGATGGGATAGTTTTGTTGGGTTTTACGGTTTTACCGTCAAGGATTTCTCGGTAGCAACCCCGAGTCTGGATTTGTGTCCGGTTGATGGCAATAGGCTCGCCACCTATTACATGGGATTAACAGGCGTGATGTTATGTGAGACTATTGTAAGATACAAGAGACATCATACCTTATTTCACAAGCCATTTCCAAAGTTACCTTCCATTATAAAAAAAAAACAATTACATTGACGCGTCACGCCAAAAAAACGACCCATCAACCAACAGTAATCAATACGTAAATTACAATCATACGGCCATAAGGCCTCGTTCACACGATGCGACTGGCACCGCCGGCGCGACATCGCGACACCGGCGCCGGCAATTAATCAAAGTGTCGCGCGTTTCTCGTCAAATTGCTTTATTGTCGCCCAAATTGGTTGGGACCGGTTGATTTTCCGGTAGATTATTGTTCGTTTATTGGACTTAGTTTGTGTGGGGAAAGTTTGTTTGTGACTTTATGTTGTTGGATACGAAGTGTTGATTGTGTTTGGATTAAGGTTTTAGATTGATTTTTATGACGTTTTTATTTAAACGTGTAGGATACCCGGAATCACAATTAATTAGAAAAAGAAAAGCTTCCGATGTAATAAAAAAATAGCATTATTTTCTAGTTTTTTTTTATTAGGTTAGTTAGAATTTGATTAGGTAATTTCTTTTTCAGGAGGTAATTACAAAAACCATTTGAAGATCAGAGTCTTCTCAATAAAATACATCTACTAAACAGACTTGACAGACCTATTGTAACTTTTCATTCTAAGAAAATTGTTCCTAACGTCCTTTGAATCAACACGTATAAAACTTGAAGAGAATTTGCGTAACATACTTAAAATGGCAATCGATCGCAATGCCTTTAATTTTGATATCCATGCAACATAGGTTTAAAAATTCGTTTAGTTACGTTCCTTGAGTTTACGTGCTACGCCTACGTTCTTTGCCTTTACGTTGTTTAAACGTAAATAACGCAATGAACGAAACTAAACTGTCAAAATGAAAGGCATTGCGATCGATTGCAATTTTATGTGTTTTATGGAATTAGGTACTTACCTCGCGGTACTTACGATAATTCCCTTTAGGTACTATCGTTCTAAATACAAAACATTATAATTGACTTTTTAAACTTTTTCATAAACAATTAATACAAGTAATGTTTGACAAAACCTTTTAGTAAAAATTCTTAGAAGTCCCTTGTAAGTGTTCCGTAATGACATGTAATAGTTCCTGTGTCTTTATCATTAGCCAACCCACCTTCCAATTTACTCTCAATTTTAACTATTTATAAACATTTTCTATGGGACCTAATAACATAATACATACATGGACATCTGTCGTGTGTAACAGGGTTAATTAGAATTTTATTAACACTTTTTACAAACAGCTTTTGCATTTTCATCTTCAACATTTTGTTAAAATTTTTATAAATACTTAATTACGTTATACAGGGTGTAATTTTATTCATGGGCATCCTCTTTAGGGTTCATTGTACTCATAATTATGAACAAGTTTCACTACAGGACTCTGAAATCGCGAAAAAAAAATCAGCTGTTGATATATACGAGCTATGTGAACATAAATGTAGGGAACAGCTGATTTTTTTCGCGATTTTTTCATGATTTATTCAAATTAACTCATATTTTTTATATGCATTGTATCTGTGACAATACAACCACATTTCTTTCTTTCTTTATTTCATTATACACAAATAAATAAATACATCCCCTGAAGAAAAAAAACCTCGATATCAAAAAAAATCTCGCCGATCAATTAAAAGTCCCCAGTGTAATCAAGGGTCCGCCATTTTGTCTCTGCCGCGTGATCGCACGACCGAACACTGCACCCTCCGAGAATTTGATCGACGCAAATAAAAAGAAGGCACGTGAAATAGCCAGCTTTATTAGCTAGGAAGAGTAGATGTTGGAGCTGACTGGAAGTGACATAGTTTGGATCAAGTAGATTTACACCGGTAGCACACCTCCGCCGCGAAACCATAGCAGTGAAACCGCAATAGTTCAATTGTACTGACTCGCGTCATATTCCACTATGCGAAGCCTATTCGAGTAGCGGAACATGACGCGTGGAGGTGTGCTAACAGCGTTAGTGAGGAATAATGGGAAATTGTGAGAGGTGTGAAACATAACATAACATCACGCATGTATTCCCCGAAAGGCTAGGCAGGGGTGTACCCTAGATAGTACTCTCACATTACGCCAGTTATGTTCAACTCCCATGTATCAGAGGAGAGCCTATTGCCATCAACCGCAAACACAAGACAAAACCGTGCCGCCCATTGCATGTTTTGCACTGTTTTTTTTTTGTTGCTAAGTATGTGTTTTCTGGTGTAAGTACAATAAAGTATAATATATAAATAAATAAACTTAAAAATGAAGAGATCTGTGTAAAAGTTTTTCCACTTGAAATTAAGTACTAGGCTGAGCCTCATGTATTCCTTCTACTAGTTGCTAACTTTTTATTTTTACTTTACAGATAAAATAAGATTTTATAGATCTAAGTATCGGATGCGGATAGTAAACAACTGTAACTTGCCTAGAGAAAAGGTGTGGTTGAATTTGCATTCAATTTAAATATCACATCTAGCAGCTACCTCTATGTCTTTTTGCTTAAATGAAAGGGTCAGGATACTTGAAAATTTCAACGTGTGCACAATCCCTAATATGAATAACCGGCGAATAATTATGAACCATACAATAGTACGCAGGTACTTATATTTAATGAACACCAGCAGGCTTAGACAAGTGACAATCGCCTTTTCCATCATGGTTATCGCTGATAGAATGTCACTTTGTCTAGGGCCTCAGCAGGGTTAGACAAGTGACAATCGCCTTTTCCATCATGGTTATCGCTGATAGAATGTCACTTTGTCTAGGGCCTCAGCAGGGTTAGACAAGTGACAATCGCTTCGAAAGCGTTTCGATTTTCTACAACGACTTTCAATAGAATTGACATAAGCTTTTCGATAGCTTATGTCAGTCCCATACATTTTTGCCTTTTCCATCATCGCTATCGCTGATAGAATGTCACTTTGTCTAGGGCCTCAGCAGGCTTGAACAAGTGACAATCGCTTCGAAAGCGTTTCGATTTTCTACAACGACTTTCAATAGTATTGACATAAGCTTTTCGATAGCTTATGTCAGTCCCATACATTTTTGCCTTTTCCATCATCGTTATCGCTGATAGAATGTCAATTTGTCTAGGGCCTCAGAGTAAAGTCCGCGCTACCACAGACGTCCATTAGACGCAGCGCGTGTCGCTAGTGTCTATGTCATTGCATCACATTACATTGAAAAACATGTACCTAGTTACACAATTCTCCGCAGGCCTTCTTTCGTGGCGCGCACTTTGTTCGGGAAAATCAAAGTAGGATTAATTATTAGCTACCCGAAATGTCATTTAAACCGCCCATCACGATCCCATTGTCAAAACATTAACTAACAATCCTTCATACAACCCTTTTCACGAAAATTTTACAACGTAAAACGTCACAAACTCAAAATAGTGTTAACCCAAAACCAACTACAACACTTCACAATTAGGTGTCTTTTCCTTTAGCAACATGTATTTAGAAAACGTCTAAAATTAAAGATGCTATCGTCCACGAGGACGTAATAAATTAGTCAGTTATTGAATTCAATTATCAGGGTCTGTTCAGGCACAGTATAAATAAGTAACAGTACTTGAACTTCAAGAAAACGGCCAAAACGACGCGCTTCGAAATCTCAGTAGAGTGCGCGGCAGTTACGCGCGGACGTGGAAGGTTTACCTACCAAGCGGTTGTAGGTAATTATTTCAAGGTCCCTGTCGAGATATAACACTGTAAGTTTATTATACTGTGGGTCAGGGTTAGTTATCTGATCGTTATGTTTTGAACAACTGACATGACAACGTTTTTCATTATGGATTAGTTTCGTGAAACATGTGTCTGCCTATGTATGTATACTATGTGCCTTTGTCATGTTATTTGTCTTGTGTCATCTAACGTAGCTTCTTTTTACGTAATTCTCATAATCCTAACTAATATC
Source organism: Lithophane socia (assembly GCA_947522985.1). Classification (NCBI taxonomy): domain Eukaryota; kingdom Metazoa; phylum Arthropoda; class Insecta; order Lepidoptera; family Noctuidae; genus Lithophane; species Lithophane socia. Next base: position 10,994,988 of record OX383267.1, read on the forward strand.
ATTAATGCGAAAGTGAGTTTGTTTGTTTGTAACAAACAAAACAAACTCGCTTTCACGCTTATACGACTGAACGGATTTAGTTAAAATTTGAAACATGAGTAGACCATAACCTGGAATAGGACATAGGATAATTTTAATCCCGATAGTCCCACGGGATCGAGACTTACGCGTGTGAAACCGCAAAAAATCTCAACCCCCAAAATAATAAAAGGCCCGAATCCAAAATTGGTATCATTTAAATTTCAACGGTCGAACATCGGCCATATTGCGATTTTCAATCAACGTTCGATGTTCAAACGGCATCCTTTCGCGCAACTGTCATCGGGCGGACACGGACGTGACGTAACGACGGGTTCGCGGAACGGTTATCGGTACATCTTTGTAGCTACATGTGATTTTAATTTGCGGAAGATTACTGCTTTAGGAATTGAAATTTGTTTTTGGAATGAGCTCTTTGTAGTACTTATAGGTAGGAAGAGAGAGCTGACTTTGAAGGGTTAATGACCCAAATGGCGCATTTTAGTCCCTGTATTAAGTGCACTGATTCATGTATGGTTTCAGGATTGGTTTTAAGATTTCATTTCTCATTTATTACAGAGTGACCCTTGCCTCTTTTCTCAGCGAATTCCTTAAATCTATTTTCTTATATTAGGCCCACAGTCTCTTTAGCCTGTTTTTAATCTCGTAGACTAATTTGACAGGAGCAAATGACAAACTAAAAATTGAAAAAACAAACAACAATGACTTGAAATGTCAAATTAGTCTATGAGATTAAAAAACAGACTTTAGTAAGAGTAACATAAAAGTATGACTAGTACCTATATAACATGGTGGACTCGTCTATCAGTAGCTTAATATATCATAATACGTTATCTATAATCCCCATATACCCCCTACTAATCCCCACTTCAATTCATCGACCCCATATTATCAAAATGTTGCCAGAACAATAATTCAATATCAAATGGTGCACATGGCATTACTTGCATCTGTCAGGCGCCCGCTGATTCAAAAAACGAACGCATAATGCGTTGATACACATTTGAAAGCCAGCCAGTTTAGATTGAGCTGTGCGATGTACGTTTTTCATCATGTTTTTTACGTATAAAATGATAATTAGAATATATACTTAAAGGTCCACTTACACGTATTTAAAATATCATTCTGTCTCTGCCATCTTCAAACGATTGACAGAATAAGAACAATGTTTATGTTCGATTAGCCCTAAATGCATTTAGTCTTTAGTGATTTGTGGTGAAGATGTGCCTGTCTATAATCCAAGATTTCAGTTCTCCTAAAGACAGAGAAGACCATTACCTAACATGAAAGAACCTTTTGAAATATTTTGTAATGTTCCTCCGGACTCTAGAGCGTTCCTACTTCCTACTAAATACCTAGCCTCTGAATATTTTAATCTTAAATTTTTAACATCAACCAGACAGTCACTTTCATGTTTTACTATTATTTGCAATACACAACCGCGTAAAGCTAAACCAAAGTTCTAACTAAACTTCGCCATAATAAAATAAATCTGGCCCTAACATCTCGGGTCAGCCTCCACTGGTCACTGGCTAGTGTCGCCGCGGGCGGCAGATGACCGCAACATGATTTATGACAGGACACACCAGTGCATTTACATTCGTAAATGTGATCGGTGTAATTACAGCCTTGTTTCGGCCACGGGCGGTTACCATCGATCGGAACGGGACACTTCTGTATGCGATTGTTGATTGGAGGAGTCTGCTTTTGTTCTGTCGGTAATTTAAAACAAGTTAGCAGTAGTCGCTCATCATCATCATCTGCCGAGCCTTTTCCCAACTATGTTGGGGTCGCCTTCCAGTCTAACTGGATGCAGCTGAATACCAGTATTTTACATGGAGCGACTGCCTATCTGACCCAGTTACTGGGTAACATAGATATCCCTTGGTAAGACTTTCGGGCTTCTGACGACCCGCAACAACTGTCAAAGATCTACAAATGTCAGCCGGGACCAACGGCTTAGCGTGCTTTCGTATCTTTACACACCTTTGTGCATCCATAATCTGGCATAGCATAATCAGCCTATAATATTTCCCACTGCTGGGACACAGGCCTCCTCTCGTTGTAAAGGAATGGGATGTTGTCCACCAAGCGGGCCCAGTGCGGGTTGTTATATTATGCCACATGACTTGGAATTTTCGGTTTTAGAACGTTTCCTCACGATGTTTTCCTTCACCGTTTTGAGAGCAGTGGTGATGAAATAATTTACACAAAGTAAAGCACCGGTCTGTGGGTTCGAACCTACGACCTACAACTCGCAAGTCGCGGCCGTTACCACTGGGCCACCACTGCTCCTCCCAATCGGGCATAACCAATCTAAAATCAGAAACAACATACACACAACACAATTCAGTCTGTTTAAAAGGATACCAAAGAAAGGAACCAATTTCATCCCGTATTGTTTGTTAAAAACTCGATTATGTCCGGTCCTATAAGGATGATGAAAAAATGAAGCAGTATGGCAGTAGCTACTCATCGTGTGAACTAGCGCAGCCCCCGGTTTTGCCCGACATGCAAGTTAGAATTGAGTACCTAAATCTTATAGTTTTTGTTACCAACAATATTGCTGAATTAATTTTCAATTCCGTTTATTTAGAGTAATTCTAAGTAAAAGTTGAATTACAGACATAATGGTTACGTCTTTTGCATTTAATTACTGATGTTTACAACCAACTTCGTTTGGCGTTAATCGGAATACGGAATCAACGATAAATCCAAGCTTCAAACTAATTAGAACTAACATTCTACAAATAAACACACACCGATTCAGGCAAAGATATTACGGTATCAATCCAAACATGTTCTAAACTTAAATAAACTTTTTTCTGGCGCCCGTTTTAAAAAAAGAACTGCTTTCGTTTATTTTCCCGCGCTGTCGATGAACGAGGCGTGACATTCGAAATTTTCGGTGTTGTCAGCGCACAAAAAACATGGAAATAGAATAGTGTTGTTTGGTGTAATATTTAATGCGTCTAACGGACCTCTTTTGTGTCGCAAGGGGATGTATCATTCACGTCATCGCTCATTGAAATGAATAGGTTAATGATATTGGAGCAAAAAGGATTAATAGTTCATGGAGAAATTATATTTTTAATAAATTTTTTGCGTTTGTTTTTGAGTTTCCGGGAGTTCTGATTGTGAAAGATTTTTTCTTCGTATTTTTTTCTATTTCCTTCAAATTGGTAGAATCTATTTAGGTATTTTCTATTGATAAACTTAGATGGATTTGTAAATGGCTATTTTAAACTGAATAGATTCAGGTAATTGTTCGCTTAAATCCTCCGCTTCAAGCAATTCAATCTCTTTTGCATTTTATATTATGTAACCACAGTTGAGTCCTATTCCCATTATTTGTCTGTCAATGAAATCAATTGCACCTACTTTTCACATAGCGAAGAGGACATTGACAGATCGTGAGAAACTAAAAAGTTGAAGTGCTATTGCAATCACAGGTTTAGTGTTAACGGGAATCAGATTAGTTTATTGTGCAATAAAATTGCAAGAGCCTATTCGTTTTCTGCTTTTTTTTCATGTTTTAACTGTTATAAAAGAAGAAACTTATTTTAGTGCTTTGGTAAGTATGCACCTCTCTAAAATATATAAAGAGTACTTATGTAATGTCTAAGGAAAAGTATATTCATTTGTTTCTATTAAAAAAACATGACAAACATGTTGTAAGTAGGTAAAACATTTTTTTCGGGTTTCATAGTTTTTGCCAATTTACTCATGGCATTATTTTGCGCATGGGTTTAAGTTGGATTACAGAATTTCAAATAGTATATACTAATTCCATGCATAAGTCATATATTTTACTTTTTGTGCACAAGTCACATCGCATACAGCCATGGCCCACTGGGTGTTTTATCGTGTCGTTACCAAACATTATGATTTAGTGATCGCGAGTGTTCCGTTCAGGTGCCGCGCGCATCTGCCCCTGTTAATAACCCATTGTTTGATTGTGTTGCATATGCCTGTGGGTGATAGGATTCATGTCCTTAGGGGCTATAGCAACGGCTATTTTGTAGGGTTCAATATGGTTTTACATTTTCTTGTCATTGAAATATTTAGTGCTTCATTTAATTTTTAACTAGATGCGCGCCGCAATTTTAATCCCGTGGAAATGTCGGGATAAAAAGTATCGTATGTCTTACCTAACCCAGGTCATGGTTTATCCATGTGCCAAATTTCATCCAAATCTATTCAGCCGTTTTAGCGTGAAAGCGTAACAAACAAACAAACAATAAACAAACTCACTGTCGCATTTATAATATTAGTTAGGATTAGGATTATAGGTACCTACGAAGGGCTGAAATCATTCCAAAGACAACCTCAACTCAGTACTTTTCATCTTCGTTCTGAAATGAAGTTCAATAATAGGTGGCAGCACTGAGACGTCAGGTCCGGGCACCTATCAAAAGTGTCAAAGCACCTATATTTTATTTCGACGTGACTGAATGTTGAATGAATGAATGAAACGTAATTATGATGAACATTATCAATAAATTTTATTTATTCATCATACATATTTTTTATTCATTGTCGAAATGGAAGACCTCTCGTCAAAATGGCGCCAACTGGTCGCGTGAAAACCCTCATTATTTTAGTTTCTATCCTACTAACTTCATTTGGTAAAAAACGCAACTATAAAAATAAATAAAAGGTCTTTGCCGTTTTATTTCAATAAAAAACGACACAAACCCAACGACACAATACAAAAAGGAAAATTAATCAACAACCTTTACAGAAAATAAAATATAAAATAAGTAAGTGTTAAGACCTTGCAACTTTTAATTACTTTTACAACTCTAATGGAACTTACAGAAGCTAGCAATAAAATATTTTACACCTACCACTAAGGAAAAAGCCTTCTCTTCATTTTATTATTTTTCTACTTAAAATGTAATTGGATTTTTATCCATTACATCCATAAAAGTGTAGACAATCTTCAAACTGATCAAAACCACGGTAGAAATTTTGTTCATAGATCTCGTAAAATTAAGTAGTACTTACGTTAAACTGTCTAACATCAAGATTTTTTTTAAATATTGACTAAATTAACAGTGTCTTACATTCTTATCAAAGAGGCACTTTTTTATGGCCTCGCACATTTTGTTCATTTAGCCAATGTCACGTTTAGAAAGAGGCCCTTAGGTAGATTATGTATTGTCTTTTTAAAAGAGGTTTTTGTGAAGATAGGTATGGCGTATTCTATTGCGATAAAAGCTTCACGTAGCTTCCTATAACGTAGCGCACAACGTAGCAAAGTATCATATTTTTGTAAAAATATAAAACAAATTGTAGGTAGGTACTGCAGTTAATGCACCCAGATGACTCGTTCCTAAGACGTTTTATGACAAACTCCATTTAATCGGTTGGTTTCACATTCGCAGGGAACACTTAAAGAGAAACAGAACGAGTATAAAACGCCAATACATTATGATATAGCTTTAAAAGTAATTAAATGAATGCTCGGTGACGGATGTCTAATGCGGTTAGTTCCACATTCGGCCGCAGGTCGCCACCGTCCACCTAGACTAGAACCAATCGCATTTAATGAACTGTTTTATGGTTCAGTTTGCACGTTGGCTGAGAGTAACACTGTAGTGTAATAAGATGGACAAATAATTATAAATTTTGGAATCCTACTATCCTACTAATATTATAAATATAAACAGATAGCTTATAACCTGGATTAACACATAGGATACTTTTTATCCCGATATTCCCACGGGATCGAGACTTACGCGGGTGAAACCGCGGGGCGCAGCTAGTTCTTTATAAAGACTTTGGACCTTTAGGGGTATGAGGAACAGGGTGTAAAGTTCACTCATCCACCATAGAAAAGGGAGGATCCTCCGGCCAGACGGGTGTTGTGTCTGGTGGGCAACTGCCCAACGATTAATGTCGGGTTCTTGTATATTTATGTCCATAGCACGGTAAACTTTAATTGCGCGATGCAGGATTTATGTGACGTCAGGATTTTTGTATGACGTCAGAATTTTGATGCGTAGTTCGCATGTGGCGATATAGATACCGCCACAGACCCATGTTGGCCGAAGGAAGCTAAAAACTAGCTCAGCTCAATACTCATCGGAGAACTACGTTAAAAATTTATCCTACTATTTATATCTTTCAGCAAGTCACTCCGACTATACAAAGTCCACTAGCAATCACTAGGTATCATTCTTCTTGACGAGCAAAAAGAAAACCTGGACAACATAACAAGTTACACCACGGTGTAATAGACATCCCGGACCAGATACAAATAAATGTCTCGCCACCACAAACTCGAACCTTATCAAATGTTTTTAAAGTTCAAATTACAAGGAAAATATTATGTCCTTTCTGAAGACATAAAAACCTATAGCTACTTAGCTGAATCGATGACATGAAATTCGCAATAGCTAAGTTTAATGTCTGAAATAATTGATATAATACCTACCTACCTATTTAGCAAGTCTAGTACGTAGATATCTGAGTATTTCTTTATATTAAAAGGCATATTTAGTGTTAATTACCCTGACTATCACCTTATCCTACCTTTTTCATATCTGGTAAGTGGATGAAAACGTTTTTTTTGTGAGAAAATGAAGAAAACGAACTATTCTTATTTACTCTACGTTACAATAGTTTTTTTTTAATTCATTCGTTCACTAATTACAATATAATAATACTAGCTGATGCCCGCGGCTTCGCCCGCGTGGATGACGGTTATTATATACTAAAACCTTCCTCGAGAACCACTCAATCCATTGGTGAAAACAGTATGAAAATCGGTGCAGAAGTTTTTGAGTTTATCGCGAACAGACAGACAGACGCAGCGGAGGACTTTGTTTTATAATTTGTAGTGATACAAGCTAACATTAACACTATAATATATACAATCATTAATTATGTACAAAGATACAAAGGAAAAATAAAATAAAATAAAGGCTCATTGGGCATCAAAAAATTTGTCCGCATCGCCGTCAGTGGGAAAAGTGCCCAAAAGGCTGGCAGCGTTGACACGTTGGATGGCAATGCCTGAGAATTGGCTAGCCCTCTCGCAATAGTTGGTAGTTAGTTAGTCACAAAATCGTCTTAAACCTACCCTCTTAAAATACCTATGTCAGAAAAAGCCCGAACATAACCCTATCTTCACTACTTTGGTACGTTACCTACCTACTACGTAACAAAACGGAAGAGGTAAGGTTGATCATCTCTTGTTGAAGTCAGCTTTGCCTGAATTACCGGAAACATAAGCAGCTTAGAATACCGTGAGAACTAGACTAGGAGTAACTTAAACTTGTACCTACCATAAACCATAAAAATGGCCGCGGTGGACATCAAACCGTTAGGCGTTAGCTGCCATTAGACAAACTCTCATTTTTATGTGTGCGCTGGTCTGCCAACAATTTTTGGCGAACTGGGGGTGTCGGGAGGGTGCGCGATCAATACCGCTCTCCCCCCGCATACCGCGGCGACACCCTGTCCTTGCTTCGCAGTGTTCAGAAAAATGGCACTTTATACGCGGATTTTTTTTAAATGGTCATGATGCATTGTGTTTTGGGTTGGATCATTTCAACCTATCGTGCATATTACAGAAGTGTAGGAAATTTCGTTGACGTTATTTCGTTAATGATCCAGTTTCACTATCACAAGTGATCGAAATGAAGCGGGCGAAACGTTTGAATAAACTATGACTTGTTCCAAAAGTAACCGGTGAAAATGTAAACAAATGGATCAGAAAAAGTGCCTACTTGAGGACGCCAATTCGTAGCGCTACTTTTAAGTTGCCAAGTCTTCAACTATACCTTCCTCGATAAAGTAGTAGGTAAGTAGTACCTAGCCACAGTATTATACCCACCTACCTTAGCTGCTTTATATATTATCTTAGTAGGTACTCCGTTTACAAACATCAAATTCATTAGATGTCCTAACCTAATAAACTTGGGATAAATGTTAGAGAGGTGTAGTAGAGTAAGTAACTATACCTAAGTCTGTTTTCAAGATAATGTTGTTTGACATTTGCACCTATCGAATAATTCTACGAGATTAAAAAACAGACTTTACCTACTTTTTGTAGGTAAATACATACTGCTGACCTAGCAATCTGCGTGAGGTTCTTGTTATTAGAAACCCTATCTCCTCAAGTGAGCTGAAGTTTACGTGTAGGTATTTAGCCGAATAACGTTTTTAATATGAAATAGAGTACGTTCCTTTATTATTAGTAAAAATCCTAATTATAAAATGATGAAGTCTACAAAGTAACTCAGCTCAGCTCATCTCAAGTAGAAGAAAACTCTCATAAAGAAAACAAAACAAACTCAAACCACGTGGGCTACTATTTATTTTAAAATTGGAACACGTAAGCTCCGCCTACGCTGTGACAAATGCGACCAATAGGCGATGTCGCACGGCCTTCGCGACACTGCCGACCAATGGGAAACGTCGCGCGCACCCAATGACATCGTGGTGACATCGGGAAAGATCGTCCACGCCTTTGTCACGTGGTCGGTTACATTCGGGTTTTTTGTCGTAGCTTCGTGTAGCGCCTACGAAGTGGCTCGAAAAGACGCGACGTAGCGAGTTTATAGTTGACATAAACTCATTGAGGGGTTAAAAACGGTTTGTTACGCGTATAGAAAACGAATAATTAAGATCTGTTATTTAATTTTGTTCGTATGAGTTCGGTTTAACACCTAGGTAATCAGGTATCCGTTAATTGATAAGAATTATCAGATGCATTTTCAGAAAATTCTTATCAATAATATGGAGCAAAAAACGCTGAAAAAATCACGTTTCTTGTACGTTTCTTTAATTATTTAATTTTTACCTACTTATGGTTGGTCCCGACTGTCATTCATGGATCTTGGATATTGGCAGCTTTATAGCTGCCTATTCACCATCATTGCCTTTTCATTTCATTCTGTACTTAAACCTAGTAGGTATATTGATTTATGCAAAAAAAAAGTGAACAGACAGCGCCATCTATTGTAAAATGTTTGAACTACAAAACATAACTGGACGCGATATTCTGTCTTTTTAAAAGGTCGTCGTGCTCTAAGTACTATAAGTCCAGGAATAATTTTTTAAATGGTATTTTATTCTACAAGTGCATTTTTGGTTTACTTAATAAACTCGAATTTAGGAAACACCTTACATGGTTCACCAACTTAGGTACAACAAAAATATAGATATTAAGTTATTCTGGATCGGGACACCAAAACTACCTATATTCACACAAATATAAATACATAGGTACCTATATTATAATAAACAAACACACAAACCAAACAGATCTGAACCGGAAGTGGTAACAGCCCGAGGCGCGATACTAAACGGAAGCGATATGCCGCCTCATCCCCTGTCTGACAGGGGCACTACAAATATTGCAAATAGTTTGGCATAAAATATTTTGGTCAACAGCATGTATTTGCCTAAGGCAGGTAAAATAGCCTCTATCTAGTGCCGATACTTAGGTAATCTATCTGAGTATCATATTAAAGAGTTTCAGTTTAAGATGTTAAAATTAACTTCACGTGGGCTTGAAAAAAAAAATCATCTGGATGAGCTATGTTTTAAAAACAAACGATAGTTTTTAGAAAGTGCCTATTTTTCTGACAAGCAATCTCTGCCAGCGTAGACCTTAAACTCTGCTCACCCCAAAATCCTTTATTAAAAATCCTCAAAAACACAAACACAAAAATCAACCCATGATTACGTACAATAAAAAAATAAACACCATCAATAAACACCATACAACCCCATGGACTTGACCATAAACTTGTTGTCATGGTAATTATATAGTTTTTTTTCTACTTTATGTCCCCACGTCTTAATTAGAAGACGCCGCGAGAATCAAAGATTTCAATAGACCATAAAATGTGGCCAGTGTAGGAAGACCTCCCGACCCTCCCTTGGTAGGTGTTGAAATGTTTCGAAAAACATTTGAAGGGGAGAATTTGAGGGTCAAAGTAAACTGGTGATTGTTCAGGGAATAGATTTCTTAGAATTTGGTGGTGTTTTTGGAGTTTTTGGATTCGGAATATTGTCAAAGATGTGTGTTAATTATAATTAAGCAACGCTAGTGTTATAATTAAAAAGATAAACGGAGATAACATAAATAATAACATCACGCTTGTATTTCCCGAAGGGTTAGACAGAGATGTATCTTAGTACACCTAAATATCGCCAGTTATGTTTAAGTACATTATTGTTTATAGGTTCTCTATTCAATCAATCTGCCTAGCCTTTTCCCAACTATGTTGGGGTCGGCTTCCAGTCTAACCGGATACAGCTGAATACCAGTATTTTATATGGAGCGACTGTCTATCTGACCTCCACAACCCAGTAACCGGGTAATACGATACCCCTTGGTAAGACTGGTTGTCAGACTTTCGGGCTTCTGACAACCCGTAAGGACTGTCAAAGATCCTCGAATGACAGCCGGGACCAACGGCTTAACGTGCTTTCCGAGGCACGGAGGAGTCTCGATATGTAAAGATGGTCACCCATCCACGGACCAACCCCGGCAAGCGTAGCTTAACCTGATGGGTCGACCCGTGCGGCTGTTATTAGTTAGCCACGAGCTCCTTATAGATTCGCTATTAAAATATTCAAAAGACAAGGGTTTGGTCTTCAGGGAAATATATTTTATCGGCAACTTTTAGCTAACTAGGCATTGACGCATGACCTATTTTCCTCGTAAAGCAAAAGATTTCGATGGATGAGATTTTTTATTAGTTTCCTGGATACCTATATAAAATTCTAACTATTGGGTACCTACCCAGTTGGAAAATGTTACTGGAAAGATGATCATATTGGAATCATTGACACAGATAGATTCTTACTTGATTGCTTATTGGACTAGACAATGAGACTAGACTTGTATTGGTATTAAAATACTTATTATTAAAATTGCAGGACTAATCTGGATGCAATTGGCAAAGAACCCATGGTTTTGTTCAATAGAAGAATTTAAAAGGACTGGTACCAGACTGTCTTCAAGATCTTGTATCTCGCATCGGGTTCGAGTGCGAAGTGAGCGTCGAAGTGACGGGGGAATTACCTTACTTTATGCCACTTCTTACGTCATCTTATACTGTATCTGTCAAAATCACACGGTCAATTTAGTTCAACTCGCTGACACGCTCGCAAGGGTAGCGCTAGTGTATCAACCGAGTTTTTGGAATACCAATCATGAAACTCACAGCGGATTCAGATTCGAAGTTTAGAATGAGGTCTTACAGAATCACACCCCAGGCTTCTCTGATATTATGGTATGGTGAACAGTGTGCTATTCTGTAACCATCTCACCATGAAAACTTAGGTGAAGTAAGCGTGGAGTGAGCTGTCATTGTCATCGATACCTACTGATGCTAGGGCAGTGACAGTTCACTTTGAGCTCACTTCAGCTAAGTTTTCATGGTGAGATTTTTACAGAATAGCACAACTGTTATAAATAGTTATTACTTAATACCTATCAATATCAGACTCAAATAAATAAAATAATATCTAGATAGACGGTCAAAGCTATAAACTAGCCAAAAAAAATAGCGTCCAACCGTTGGATCCCACAAACAGGCGCGACAAGGGCAGCGCTGGCTGTCGCGCCCGCGATAAGGCGCCAGTTTGCACGAGCCTTAATAGGGAGCGGGCCTATTGTCATCAATCAGGCATAAATCCAGACTCCGAGATGCTTCTGAAGAATCCAGATGGAGAAGCCCAATAACACTTTGCCCGACCTGGGAATCGAACCCAGGGCCTCATGCTCAGCAGTAGCGCTTGTGACCACTAGACCAGCGGTTCTTAAACTTTTTTAGGGACGGAGCCCTTTTGGAAAACGAAATTTTTGACGGAACCTTAGATTAATCAAAACCGTTCGGTGTATTTTTAATTTTTTTTAAACGTATGAGCAGTATCACGTATAAGAAGAAAAGCGCCTACTTGTAGTTCCACTGTATCTTGCATCGACAACTGATAAAGCAAATGCCGCCAAATCTAAAATTTGTTCTTGAGGAAACTGGGCTCCTCAAAGCCTCTGTGGGGGCTCCGCGAAAATACAGAGTCTTTGTGGAGCCCAGGGGCTCCGTGGAGCACACTTTGAATAACACTAAAGTAGACCAACGAGGCAGTCTTTAAAATAAAATCATCTAGTTTTCACACATATCAAAAGGCCAATTCTCGTACTTAAAAAACGTTCACATTCAAGTCGCAATCTGTCAAACTTTTGGTAAATTGATTGTATTTCTGACAGATTGCGAATGAGATCTTTCTTAATTACGAGAATTGCCCCTCTGGTTATCCTAAGGTTTAATGTAGGTTTTATGTTTTAAAAATAACCTCATGGTGGCACCATCCTGTTCTGTTATTTTACCATATGCGCAGAATCATTCGTACAACAATAGCCACTTCACAATCTTTCTTGGTATCGTCAAAGTCATTTCATGCAAAATTAACGTACCATCCTTATTTTTTTGTCATCACAAGTTTGAGGACATGCCTTTATTTATTTTTTTAATAACGGTCCTTGATAGCTTTTGTGCAACCAACTTTAGTTTGAAATCGGAAAAATGAAAGGTAAACGAAATTGAACTTTATTTTAGTGGAGGTAAGTGCTGTTACGTGAAAGTGAAATGAAGTCTGCTGTATTCAGATGCAGTTATTTGATTTTGAATCTTGTTAAATGAAGATTAAAGATGACTATTCAATGAAAAGTGCAGTCGGTAAGGTAGAGGTGTCAAAAATCAGCAATGTCATCGCTTCGGAGATCCTGAAGGAAATTGGAGCAGAATACAAAAGGATTTTTTTCCCAACATATGTCACGTATATGTGAGAATTAAATGTTTCTTTTTAAAATGACTCTTGGAATTGATTCGAAAAAAAAAACTGTTTCAAAATTAATTAGAGGTAGGACGGCCAGTTGTCGGGTCGTTTTATTAATAGTTCCAAACGTGGAATTAGAAAATTAATTAATTTAATTCATTCATTTATAAAGTAAATAGATCATTTGATTTGTGTCTGATTATTACATAAGTAATATAAGTATCAATTAAAATAAGGTAATTAACCTCATTTCAAAAGACGCTTATCTTCAGTTACAAGTTTGATTGATAATAAAATTAAAACCATAATTTTAACACCATTTGATTAATTTTACTTAATTATTATAGCTAACCCGTGTTAGTACGAGTAACTCGTAATTACTTAAGTAGCGTTGTTGTTATTCCTACGTTAAATAAATTACAAGAAAAACAAAAGAGTGCGTGGTACAAAATTCAAAATATTAGAGTCTTCTTCAAATACTGAAATCTATATTAGACTAGCTGCCGCCTGCGGCTTCGCCCGCGTGGTATGTCGATAAAAAGTAGCCTATGTCCTTTCCCAGGGTGCCATCTATGTATCTCCTTGCCAAATTTTGTCGAAATTCGTTTAAGTGGTTTAGGCGTGAAAAGGTAGCAAACACACAGATAGACAGACAGAGTTACTTTCAAATTTATAACATTAGTATGGAAGTATGGATAAACTTACTGAGGCAGGTATGTATAAATGGATGTTGGCATATCGCGCACCCAGGCCAATAAAGGCGTAAGAGGAATGTATAGTATATTCCTCTTACGCTTTTATTAGCCTGGATGTGCGATATAATAAGTTTGATAAACTCCTAATATAGTTTGACAGATCTTCCATATTAGTTTATGATCCGTGAATGCACATTTCATATTCCGTATTTACCGCCCAAAAAAAAGCTGTGTACGTAGGTACTATTTTTTATAAAGAAGGTTTTATAGTGTTTTTTTACCGACCTCCACGCGAGAAAAAGCTAGTCCCATAAAAAATCAATAGAAACAGAGCATAAGCCAACATTGTCATTACCCAAACAAAACACGCTCGCATCTATTCTATCACATGTCATTACCATTTCCAATGATACAAAGTATCAAAGAGCACCGCAAACAAAGGTGGAGTCTCATCAAATATCATGATGTTACAAAAATGATACTTTTTGTGACACCAGACGACACTAGATGGACATTTTGTAGCAATTAAGAACTGGTAATGATTGAAGGTGCGAGGCGGGAGAGGTATCAAAGGGAGGATGAGTCGGTTTTTTAAAGGATTGATTCGGTGAGAACTTTTGTGGATCTTTGAAGTTGGTGGATTAAAATATGGTATGTGGTTGTTGTTAAGCTCGTGGCTAAGTAATAACAGCCGCGCGGGTTGAACCATCTAGGTTAAGCTACGCTTGCCGGGGTTGGTCCGTGGGTGACAATCTTTACATACCTAGACTCCTCCGTGTCTGGGAAAGCACGTTAAGCCGTTGGTCCCGGCTGTCATTCGTGGATCTTTGGCAGTCGTTACACTCGTCAGAAGCCCGAAAGTCTAACAACCAGTCTTACCAAGGGGTATCGTATTACCCAGTAACTGGATTGTGGAGGTCAGATAGGCAGTCGCTCCATGTAAAATACTGACTTCTACGACAACGACCCAATCATCTGCCTACTTCTAAGGCAGATGATTGGGTCGCTGTCGTAGAAGTCTCTTTTCCTCAGTATTTAGTGTCTTTCCTCAATAATTAAAGACTTCCTGGTCTAATCCCCTGCTGGTTACGTCCTACAGAACCCAGATAGGTACTTGATTTAAGCCAACACAGGTCATTCGAAGGACCGTTTCACAAATTCGAATTAATCAATTCAAAATAAGAACCGGAGTTGATTGCACCAAATCACAAATCGCCGTTTAAATGCCACCCACGTTCGTTCTAAATTAACCGTTTCGGACGCGCGGACGTCGGTGTCAGCTTGTCACTCTGTCACGTTTAAAAGCATTAACCGGGACTTTCACCCGGTGTTGGGTGACCGGCCCTGTGTCGTATTCATTTCTTTTTTTTTTCTCTCATATTTGGCGACGATTGCGGTTGTGAAAGCGTTATTTTTATTTTCCATGTGAAACTGTACCTTTCAAATTCGTGTTCTTATTTTAAAACATTCACCTCAAGTCTTATGTCTATTGTCCATATTAAAAGCCTAACCTTAACCGTTCGGCTAACTTCGGCTGTTCTCGGGTACAAAGGTTGCGCCGGCGCCGCGTCCTGCTGATCTGATGAACTAAGCGCCCTCCCCCGCTGACAAGCACGCTATATACAGCGTGTAGAGCGTGTCAATCTTTTCTCTCCTTTATTTTTAAAGCCGGTTGTTATTTAAGTGGCTCACGAGATTCTTTGTAGCGCCTAAAGATGGTTATCTTTTGTTAATACGTTCATGTGAGTAGTCAGTGGCAGTTTGGTTGAACATGGATGGCTCTTTGGTCTCTGAGATTTGATGGAGTTCTAAATTGTAATGACTTTAAGCTAACTCAAAAAAAATTCATCGTAGATTGAAATGAGGATGAGTCGACGTCAGATGACTATTATTATCATTAATCTAACCAACTGACGAAAAATCTGTATACTGTATTCACTGCTTTTTGGTCCATGAGCACTTGGTTTGCGGTAGGTACTCAGTTCAGTTGGTTCAGTGCTATACAAACCCATTCATTGACATCAGTTTACCTTAACCAAACTACCTATTCAATTAGCTAATGAAAAAAAAAACTGTTTTTATTACTCAAATCCATTTTAGTAAACGCGTATTGTTTTCAAACACCCTATACACAACTCTAGGTATCGATACTTCATAATCCCATATTCTGCCTCACACCGTTTTTGTTCGTGATGAAGAAATACCATTGTTTGTGGTCCACACCGATTAGTTATGGGTGACACGGGACTCGAATGTATTGGATAATCGATTCAACTTATAATCGTTCCGATCCTAATCGATTACCTTTTTGTGAACGGCCGGTGCCTTTGTGTTCTTTTTTTAAAAGCAATTATGAAAGTAAAAATGGTGTGTCCTTCTGTGAGGTATTTTAAGTGATTTCATTTGGGGTATCGTGGTTTTTACTTTTTTTGGAGTCGCAAAAACGTTTTGCAATGAGTTTTTGAAGTACAGTAGCACAAACGGGTAAGTTTACGAAGAGCATTTGATTTTCTTGTATGTGGGATTGGGTGTGTGATATCCGATCGTTGAAGACATTGTAAAGACAAACTGCCGCGATATCACGGGCGCGTCAGGCAGCGCTACCCTTGTCGCGCCCGCTATATCGCGCCTGTTTGTGGGTGTAGCGCAGACGACACACTTTTTGTGCGAGGAACAATCGATTCGCGTTGTTCCATGCTTTGTATTCATTTGTTGGTGTTGAAGCGCCACAGACTCGATCGCACAAAAAGTGTGTCGTCTGCGCTGCACCTTACCGTGCGTTTGCACTGGCGAAACATTTGCGACAAAACATGTTGAAATCTCTTTATTCTGTCAATGTTCCATACAATTTTTTACAGGAACTAGAGATTTTGTTGTAATGTTTAGCCAGTGCAAACGCACAGTAATGATAATTAAATTAATGTTTCCGAACTGCGGGGCAATTCCTTAGAACATTCGCATCGCATTCGCAATCTGTCAAAAAAACCATCAATTTACCAACATTTTTGACAAGTTTGACAGATTGCGACTTGAATGTGAACGTTACTTACAAAAGTAAGACTGATGGAATGTGGCAGACATGAATGAAATTAGAAAAACAATTGAGGGTGCTCGAACGGAAAAAAAAGACGTCATTCGCTAAAAACATATAAAAATTGTACCTATTTATTGTTCTGGATAATAAAGTTTACTTATATTATATTCAAACTATTGTTTATCTACTAATCCCACAAGTATTTCTTAAAATAATATCACACTGCAGGATGCTGTTTCCCCTTGGAAACCTTTAATCGTCCTAACGTTATCTAAACTATTTTTTGTATCTTTGTTTGTTACCCTTTCACGCTAAAACAGCTCAACGGATTTAGATGAAATTTGGCACATGGGTAGAATATATCCTAGGTTTGGACATAGGATACTTTTTATCCCGATATTCTCACGGGATCGAGACTTATGCGGGTGAAACCGCGAGACGCAGCTAGTATTTTTTTATCTATTCAAAAAAAGGCAGCTTTTTTCTTACACAGATGCCAAAATAGGTCCCGCCCATAAGGACAAGGGCTTGAACTCTCGAAGATAATAAGTTGAAACTCCGATAAACATAAATCATCAGGCCGGACGAAAAATCGTAATTCCCAAAAACGGGCGTCCGGAAATTATTTGAAAAACAAAGCGCTGGCTGACCACGCCCGCGCCGCCTCGGCTGCGCGTACGCATACTGTTCCCACGTTTAAGTAGAGCGAGCAGACTTGATGTGATCATGGGACACTGCTTGAAGAGATGCCGTCGAAGTTAATTATGAGACAAGAGGAGAAAAGGAAATCATAAGGATAGGGTGTTGCAATCGATGCATCTTCGCTATAGATAGTTTCAGCTAATTTGGATAGATGGCGTTACCTGTTGCTATTCCTTCGATATTGATAGTGCATGAAGGTAAGATGATCAACATAATTTAAAAAAATACACCTTTTTTATATTGGCATGATAATATAGATACAGAGTAGGTAGCGGTTTATATGGCTCACCAAATTTAGAAAAAGTTCGGTTTTATAGAGCGTCGACTCTTCGACTCATGCCTGTGTGAGAGTCATTTGCCAAATCTTAGTTTCAAATGATTTCGAACAAATCTCAACAGGACCATATCCACCAAAAAGCCTTACGAATGGTACCCCTAGCAGAGTCTGTATAACGCGATGGGCGTCACACAAGCTGCTCCGGCGATTATTAAGTCTCATGCGCCGCTTGTTGTAATTTAACGGCCGCTTTGACATTAGCAGGACTGTCCGCATTTTACTAATTAGTGTGGAGTTTGTAATTTAGAATGCTGGTGTATTTCAGGCAAGAGTAGGTATCTCCTATCTATTACATAGATGCATCATTGATGTCCTGTGATGCTTGATGACTTATGCTGGTTTGCTGAAATGGCTGAATACTGGTTTGAGGATCACCGAAATCTACTTTTCTAAGCCTAGATAGGTAATTAATAACAGTCTATAAAGACTGTTATTAATTACCTATCTAGGAGGTCAGGAGGTGAAGGTAAGCCATCCGAAAAGTTTACATTATAAATTATACATTACAAAGCACTGGGGCTCTGTCTTGCATAGGGTCACAGCATTATGCTGAGCGATGGCCGTTTTGCGTAAATCGTGTATTTGTCCTTTTTTAGCGTCATGTTTGCCGCAAATAAACGTATTTTATTTCTTTTCTTTCTTTCTTTCTAAATTCCTGCTTCAAAATGATAGCTCACTTTTGGGTGTCATGATCCCGGACGTGTTATGTCATTTCAATGGCTCTTTATCGTTTTTTCAGGAATTACTGGGGTAAAAGCGAGTTTAAGTACAATAAAACTCAATCATGGCATTTAAACATCCAAGTTAGTGGATATAATTAATAAAATTCTAATCATTATTTAAAATTACATACTATCAAGTACCTAACCCTCCCGCAGCGATGGCTCAAAGACACAGGAAGTTTAACCGATCGACGTTCCATCATCGTTCGAAAACCAAAATTATAAATATGGAACACTTACCGGCGGACGTAAAACATTTATTCGTCTAATACGTCGTTATCAAGTGCCGCTATATTTGGACGACTTGTCGTGCGCGCAGCCATGATGTAGTGAGAACGGATGTGGCTAATATCAGCGTGAAATAAAACCAAAACAGATCCACTTTCAGCCATAATAGTTTACTTAAAAGTTTTTGACTATTCTTCGCCCATAAACTGAATAAAGTCTCATTATCATCATTTCAGACTAAAGACGTCCACTGCTGGACATAGGCCTCCCCCAAGCACCGCCACTTCGACCGGTCCGCTTCTACAACCAGCGGATTCCCGCGGCGTTCACCAGGACAGGTGGACCGATGACCTGGTGAATAAAGTCTAATGTTAGCATAATAAAATTAAAGGCCATTCATGCCAAAGATGACGAAGAATTGCAGTAGGTATCCCATGAGCTGCTAAATACTAGTTCAGTAAAAAACCTCTAAAGTATTGCTAGGATGCAGATGCCGAAGATTCAGCAGTAATTTGAGTTTTAGTACCTATTACTGTGATGAAAGTGTGTATGAATTAATTCTAATTTCAGTCTACACACCAAACAGTACTTGTAAGTACCGTTCAGTTTACGCTATCGTCGGTGTATGGTAGAACCAAAGAAATTCACCTGGTTCTGAAGATGTAGTGTCTTTTGTTTATCTACCATGTGAATTCTCACTACTAAGACTTCTATCTCATATTCTTAGTTCACTAGACAGACAACGTCCATGTTTTTCTTGAAATTACCTATCTTACCAGCTAAGCACATCTAGCAGTAACTCCACATCTCGGGTACAGCCACGAGTGCGGCCGCTCGCGCACATATTTATTTATTTTTACCGAAATAGACCGAACGGTCGTCGAGTGCGTCCGATTTATAGAATGCCGTGAGCAATTTCAGTGGAATCCGAAGCGTGGTTTATGTCTTAATGTAGTCGCTGAAATTGTTACAAGTTGGCGTTTGTGGCGTTTTCGTTGGAAAAATACAGGCGCCGCGAGAGGGTTAAGCGTTTGAGTAACAGTTCGGAAACTGTTCTTGGAACTGGTAGTAGTTGGTTCATTGATGGGAATGTAGTTGTTCTCTTGTTTATTTATGAAGTTTTACTTGTTACGTCGAAATGCAGTGTCTACTTTTCCCAGTAATTTCTCAAAAATATCATCGTTTTAAAGATTTACCTGCCTATGTATAACTTAAGCTTACTTATCTTAGTCAAAAATAACTAAATTATATCATAAATAGCTGAACTTACTTGACTTAAACAAAACGTGAAATGTGGGTGTAGGTACTATAGGCACTTACATCTCTGCATAACCCTTCGGGGATTACAGGCGTGATGTTATATGTATTGTTACTGAGCTTTAATACAAATAACTGCTCACTTCCGAGTATCTACTTTCACAAACCTCAATTAAAAAATAATTAATTACCCTCACAAAATCCAACAAAAATCCACTAAACACCCATTAAATGATCAATTTCTCACTAAAAATTAAGTCAAAACCCACCCATCACCCGTTCAAAACATAACACTAAAATGCGAAGTGTATTCCTGATCGACCGATCGCCCGAACATGTAGGTCACACTTCCGTGTATAAAATAAATTCGTTCTAAAAGCGATCGTTCGATAGATTTACTGCCAGTTAATTCGGCTAGATGGTGGACTTATAGAGTGGTTTATGACCGCAGTTGTTTTGCTTAGCGGACTTACAAGGTAGGTAGCTTGATGCGTCAGCTAGAAAGGAATTGTTCAATTAAAAGGTTAGTTATGGGTTTAGTGACAGGTTGTGTTGCCACTTGTTAGGTGAGAGAGTATTGCAGCAATTGAGCGTATCGAGGTATCGAGGAGCAGCGATGAATAATCGTCGATATTGTGAATGTGACATGGACTTCGATATGGCATAGCATTTTAGGGTTAAAAATTTAAACTAGTTAATTATTTTAAAAGCAGTGATAGCATAGTAGTGTGACCATCGGACTGCCAAGTCATAGGTCTCCAGTTCGAACCAAGATACGCCTCTGACTTTTCGGATTCATGTCCGTATTGTATAATTATCACTTGCTTCAAAAACGTTGAAGGAACACATAGTGAGGAAACCGGCACGACTGAGAGATATTTCTCGACGGCATGTGAAGCCAAGTCAGGGGCTTTAAAACTCTGACACTAGGTTAGTCACTAAACACACGAAAACGAAAGCAAGAAGACTTGTTCATGGAAAATGTGTGGTGAAATCTTTTAATTCCCTTTTATTAAACTTAAAAAGGCATTTGGAAATGCACTAATGTAATCAATACAAAAGCTAGCTGTTCTTTAATTATACCCAATGTTTAATATAATGTAAAAAGCATGCTTAGAAAACATTCGTGAGAATCCACCTTATTCATGAATGCCTTCAAACATAACGTTTTCTGACTCATCCTCTCATTGTCAATAACAACTTGTCACTAATTGTCACATCACTATTGTTAGACTTAATTTGCATGCTAACTTAATTGCTCAAATTATGCAAATCTTTGTCTACTGTTGACAAACTTTGAATATCATCACAAAGAACTGGTAGCTCTTATTATAAAG
The DNA here is from genome assembly GCA_947522985.1 of Lithophane socia. Lineage (NCBI taxonomy): Eukaryota > Metazoa > Arthropoda > Insecta > Lepidoptera > Noctuidae > Lithophane > Lithophane socia. The sequence goes on from OX383267.1 coordinate 11,016,146, forward strand.
AACATAAGGATGTAAATGAGTTTTTCCGACTGCAAATATAACTTGGCTGAAGAACGTGACAATCCTTTTCATATTTTTTTGTAATATCGATTACAGTTCTTATATAGACAGAAATAAGGTTAAAAATAGAGTGCTAGGCTAAGGTTGGTAAAGCCATGGCCTCTTCACCTCATGTTAATGACTGAAATTTTATTGTCATTGCATTTACTGTGGCATCAAAACAATTGTAGTTAAGTATGCAAATGATGTCAAATAGAAATTACTGTAATTAATTTCTAAGGACAAAGATAACGGGATAAAGATGGTTGACATGCAAGGAAAGAGCCATTAACTCAGCAATGAATTTTAATAGAAATTGTAAATGTTGATAATGAAACAAACGTAATCGACTCATTACTACCTAATTCTTTCTCTCTTCCTTTTCTATTTATTTCTCTTTGGGGTTCCGTACTCGAAGGGTGCCAAAGGGAACCATATACTAAGCCTCCGCTGTCCGTCCGTCTATCACCGGGTTGTATGAACCGTAATAGGTAGACAGTTGAAATTTTCACAGATTATGTATTTCTTTGCCGCTATTACAACAAATAATAAAAATAAAATTCACTTCCCACTCTCCATACAAAAACGTGTTTTTTTACTAAAGTATTGGTGGTACGGAACCATTTGTGTGCTAGTCCGACTTGCACTTGGCCGGTTTTTTTCTTCTTTTTCTAAAAGTGTTCAGTATCAATCGCATTATTCGTGATCACATAAAAAGGTTCCATATATTTGGCAAAAAACTGCTTGGGTGGTTATCAAATTAGAAATTTGATGGATCACGTAAATTAAAAACATATCCATAATTGGCAGTAATAGGCATATAAACCGCAACCTAACTAACATTTTTAATTTTATTACAGCTACAGTTATATGTAAATAACTGCCCAAAGACAAACACTATAATCAACACTATATTTACATAAAAATTATCGAAACAAACATCCATTTCAATAATATTAATTACATAGACACTTTACTAAATTCACATTTGTCAGAACTTGATTAAAATTCAAACAGTTTTACCTCAAAACATTAAAAATGAATTATTATTAATATTTCGATGTCCTAATGTCCGCCCATCGAGGCATAGGTCTGACTGACGCAAACGAATGCCTTTACAAAAATATTTCATCACTCTCTAAACATATAACAACCCTTAATACAACTAGATAAGGTTCAAAGTAGAAAGGTAGAATTGTTAAAAATAAGGTTGTGTTCAGAGGAGCAGTTTTTACAAAACACGCCCCGTTTGACGGTGGACGAAACAAAATTAAGGCTTTCGGTTAACTGTCACACTAGAAAGTTATTATTAATTTTATTTGTGAGACAATCTATTCACGGGACTTATTTTTTTGTTTTAAAGGTTTTTGGCTGTTTAGAAACCGGTTATTATCTGCAAAAACCGTTGATGATGAGGATTATGAGTGACCAAATCTTTTATGGACTTTGATTAACTGAGGACAAACATTATTTAATGAGCTACTCAGAGTTCCATTTTTTTTGTTTAAAATGCGCTCTTATTTACTCCACTTGTTCAGAAAATCTCATTTAGGTACAGTCACGAGCACCAATATGTATACACTAAGCAACTTTTAATAGTGATTTTCTCCTACCGTATTGATTGTGATTTTATGTTATATCGAACATAGTATGTTGGAACCCATATTATTATGATATAGGTATCATCTCAAAGTTGCAATCGTCGCTCCACGAAAAAATGGTTATTGAATTTTGCTAAGTGTATACATAATATTATTGCTCGTGACTGTACTCCAGTTATTCAGGAAAAATTCCTCAAAAAGGACGTTCTGGAAAAGGTTTGTGATGACTGAAAATGAAAATAGGTTTTGAATGAAATAAAGACATAGACGGAAAATGAATTTAAAAGCTTGGAATTTGCCAAAGGTCTTTCCTATTACTAGTCTTCCAAAATATCCTACCAGTGCATAATATCCTACCAGTGCATTAAAATCCAGGCTTTGCAGTGTAACTAATCATGACTATTTCCTTATTTCATTAATTTCATCACTCCAAAATGTCAAACCATTAAATCCTTCTCACATCCAATCTCACCCAGAAACAGCCCACACTTATCTACACCTACACGACTGTCACCCAAGGCTAACCCTTAATATTTCAGCCTAAAGTCAATTTAATTTAGCTTTGCAGACAAAAAACGACGATATGGGACCGAACTCATAACGTGTCCCCGCCTCTGAGGGTTCCAGAAAACTCTATAAGGTCAGTAAATTATTAACTTTCGGGACTGCGGGTCCTATTAAAAAGTTTGCCATTGGCTATGTTCAGTCGCGACAGGACGATTTTTTCTTTTGTTCTAATTTTAATTTTGTGATCGTTTGTGGCCAGTTAATTTGTTACTGGGTCTGTTTTGTTCTTGTTGTAGTCTGGCTTTGTGTGCTGTCCTGTTTGGTCTCATGGTCGCAAGCGCATCTCCTGGGTTCGATTCTCATACCGGGCAAAGTGTTATTGGGTTTTCAGTAGCTGCTCGGAGCTTGGAAGTTGGCGGTGTGAAACCCCGAGCCTCCGCAAGGACGTTAAGCCATTTGTCCTGCGCCTAACCTCTCCCTGGTCGGATTGCCATCCCATCGGACTATGAGAGTAAAGGAGCAGAGAGCGAACCTGTGTTTACACACTTGTATACTACAATATCTACTGCGTATCTGGCTAATCTCTATTGATATTGGCCACTGTGATCGAAATCAGTCGGGAGGATTAATAATGTGTTAGACAGTTGATTCATTTGTAACACCGATTCGAATATTTTATCCCACCGTTCTTTGGCACTATCATATTTCAATATAGACCACATAATCCCGAGAAATCAAATCTGTCAACTGGATACGGTTGCTTAGCTTGAACCAACAAGAATAATGTTTGTAAGTACTAATACCGCATGTTGGACCGCAGTTGGGTTTCTGGCAGTTTGTGCGTACAGTTATTTGTTTTGTCAATTCTTTGCGTGCGATATTTTTGTCTGCTTCCTCAAAATCTATTTTAGCACTAAAAGGTTGCTTACATCCGAATAATTTGCATCCGCTGAACCTTTTGATGTTTGATCACTGAAAAATTCACCACTTCAATAACGGATTGCGACAGCCCTTTCTGCCTTGGCGTCTTTTCAACCTAAACTGTTATTCTTATGCTTCCAGCTTCTATTCCGCAATTGAACGTCACCGGATACAACGTCACGTCGGTACACAATGTTTTTGAAATTCGAACGTCCAAGTATTGGTGTTTATAATGTGGGCACGCGCGTTCTGTCGCACGGGTGGGACAATGTTGCCAGCACTCAAAATAGATATCCTACGCGAGAACGGATGCGGTTGCCAGCGCAAAATTTGTATTATAGGTAAACATTGTTTGAAATTGTTATTGTTTATCTGTGGAGTGGAGTTCTGGGAACTAACGTTTCTGTGCCGCGAAAATAATTTTTCAAATTTTTCCTGATGGTTTTCTTTGTGATGTGTCATGGGCATTCCTTGTATTTCGCAGACTGTTAGCATAGTTCTGGTTATTATCAAGACACGTCTATGTTGACTCATAGTGAAGATTAGTGCTCATATTTTGGTGCAGACTCTTGGGTCGGATTTCACCAATGAAACTGAACGTGATCAGCACATTTAAACCGCGTTGAGAGCTGTCAGTGTCATCATTGGTGGAATAATGACACTGACAGCTCTTGAATGCAGTTTATATGTGGTGATCGCTTTCAGTTTCATAGGTTAAATTGGCACTTAGCCCGTCAGTGCAGTGCTGATTTATATGTTTTTTTTTTTATATCTAGGATCAATCAACAATCTTCATCAAACCGTATGTCTCTATTTAACCGCCTCTGTGGTCTAGTGGTTAGACCACCTGTCTCAGACCGAGAGGTCCGGGAGGTTTCGATTCCCAGTGGGGGCAAAATTTTCTCTTCGGTTTGGTTGGTGGTAGAAAGGCTTTGTTCTAAGTCCGCCTGGCTAGCTACCACCATCTTATCTAAGTCTGTCGCCATAGCAACAATGCTAACAGAATTGTTGTGTTTCAGCAGTTAGAGCTAAGATATTATAGCCAGTTCCCCTGTGGTTCAGGTTTCCAAGCTCGCTTCCACATTCGGCCTGATCATCAGTTACCATCAGGTAGGATGCAGCCCGACAACAGCTCAAAGGGTGTGGATAAAAAAAACATTTCAAAGGTAAAAAAGATGATAGCAATATTTAACAAAGACCTATAATATTATGAATAACATACAACAAAACAAAAGCCAATCCTAATGTGAGAAATCAGAGACACTCAATCACACTTCCAACGTTTGTCAAAATAGATACCTACATTCTAGCAACATTATACTTCGCAACAAAACACGAAATAATTCATAAAACTCCACAATCTGAGGTCGATCTAAAAGGTCAAGAAGAAACAATGGGTTCGTCCGACCCGTTCAGAAGAAAAATGATGGTACTAAGGTCCCCGTGGTAATAATTAATTTTAATTGTTGCTAGTGACATCTGTCTTCATTATATGCAAAGTAGGTGCGCAATCATGCTGTAATTAATGCTACGGTTTATTAATTAATAGCTGAAGATGAGAATAAAATGTTGTTGCTATGTTTTAGTGCTTGTAAAACATCATGTTAATCAGTAAGTTTTTTTAAAAGTAATTCCTTTTTAATTAGGGAGTTTTATCGCAATGTGTATGACAGTCCCATCATGCCCTAAATAAATAATATCAAAATACATCATCATAATTTCAGCCGAAAGACGTCCACTGCTGGACATAGGCCTCCCCCAAGCACCGCCACTTAGACCGGTTCTGTGCTTCTCGCATCCAGCGCATTCCCGCAACCTTCACCAGGTCATCGGTCCACCTTGTGGGGAGCCTTCCAACGCTACGTCTTCCGGTACGCGATCGTCACTCCAGAACCTTTCGGCCCCATCGGCCATTGCTGTTCTATGAGTAATATGCCCACTGTCACTTAAGATTAGCAATACTTCGGGCTGTGTGGTAACCTTGGTTCTCCTACGGATCTCTTCAATTCTGTTTCGATCACGCACGGAAACTCCGAGCATATAGATCTCTCGATTGCCCTTTGGGTGACTTTCGGCCTTCTAATGAAGCCCAAAATACATACTCCTATGGATTACATATTTAGACAGAATTCTAAATCCAGTAACATATTGTAATGGAATTGACAGAATTGCATCTTGGACAATCTGCCCAATTATCAGGGGTATCGTGTTACCCAGTAACTGGGTTACGGAGGTACGATAGGCAGTCGCTCCATTTAAAATACTGGTATTCTGCTGCATCTGGTTAGATTGGAAACCGACTCAAACATAGTTGAGAAAAGGCTAGGCAGATAGATGATGAAGATGATTTAAGAGAAACAGTTTTTTGCCATTTGAGGCTTTTCTAGTACTCTAACCTCAGTTGGTCCAAAAGAGACTTTCAATCCGTATACGAAACTGCATCGATTGACATCATAAAAAGAAATCGTAAGAATTAGACGTGTTTCTTGCTGTCTGTACCTACTATTTTTCAAAATTTGTGAATGCAGTTAAAAAGTTAATGTCAGTCAGTCTCTAAGAACGTTTTCCTGTAGCTACAACGGTCATGGTACCCGCCTGCCCTTACTACCCTGTCTCAAAATTCCACCCTGTATTTCATGTGAAAATAGTGTACTCCAGTCAATGGATAGCTTGCAGTTTTCCACGAACCCTCGACACTTGGTACTACAAAGTTTTTTCACCCAGCATTTTGTTCACTTAATAATAAAATCAACGCCATTAATTTACTAAGTGATCAATTAACACATTAAAGGCCATGAAAACACGCGCTCATTATAATAATTACGGCTTATTGGCAAACATTGATTTGTAATTTGCATACAATCTGCACTTTTAGCTGTCAATTAGAAAACCACTTTATTCTTTTATGTTTAAGGTTGGAAGTTGAATTGGTATGAGTGGAGTAATATGTAAATGTCGCACTGTACTTGATAAAAGCCATGAAATCGGTTTGTAATGGTTTGTCTGTCATTTTCGCTATTGAAATTGGTCACGGAATGACTCAAATTTTGGTATTTTATGGAATTTGCGGAGTTATGTTTATTAGACAAGCATGCTTCTACGTTATCTTCTTTTTCATCCTGTTTCCTTGACATCGTTGGCAGCTGTGATCAATTAGGAATATTAGGTACTAGGTAACATTTTTTCAAGTAAGTACCGCCGCGTACATGGGACTTAAACTTACATAACTGGCGATATGGTCGACGTCATTACGTCGGCGCCGGCTGTCGCTGAAAACCAGCGCTGGGGCTCTGTCTTGCATAGGGTCGTAGCATTATGCCGAGCGATAGCCGTTTTGCGAGGATGTGACGCATTTTTCCCCCAAACTTTATATATATTTTTTTCTTTCTTTATTTATATGTGAGTGTTGAACAACAACAAAAAGTTTCAATGATCCAATAATCAGTCGCTCTGCGACACTTTAATAGATAATTAGTCATAATTATAGTATTGTTCTCAATCATTCCATCAATGTTGCCGTTTTGTTGGAGTTTAGTCTTTACAGACTTACCTACTTTACAGATCTATCAGTAACTACGCTAAATAGCCTTTTTTAAGGTTCCGTACCCAAAAGGTAAAACGGGACCCTATTACTAAGGCTCCGCTGTCTGTCTGCCCGTTTGTTACCAGGCTGTATCTCATAAACCGTAATAGTTAGACAGTTGAAATTTTCACAGATTATGTATTTCTGTTGCCACTATTACAACAAATACTAAAAAACAGAATACAAAAAATATTTAAGGGGGCTTCCATACAACAAACGTGATTTTTTTACCTTCTTTAAAGATAATGGTACGGCAAAGAGAGAGGCTATAAATAGTCATTGTGGTACGAAAACCTTCATGCGCGAGTCCGACTCGCACTTGGCCGGCTTTTTAGAGTTCAATCTTTCTCTTTACTAGGATCTATCAGTAACTATACTAAATAGCCTTTTTTTAATATTTTTAATGAGATTCTTCTGCTATTCCATTGTCCATACCATCAAAACTCCTCTTACCAAATGTCGACACAGAGAAATAATAATAAATAAATGTTTTATTCACAACCCTTATTACAAATGGTCTTTCTTAATCTAAGGTATACATCGCAGTGACTTAAAAAAAAGAAAAAAAAGGAGGTTGGACATTGCAAATTACATTGAGTACTGTAGCTAGGGCTTAAGTTTGGCAAATAAAGTGTTGTATCCCTGACTCCGAAACTAGGCATAACCTGTATCTTCAGAGCCAGTGATATACAAACGGCGGGAATGAATCTCTTAATCTCGTCGCGCGACAAGTCGCCAGTATGTAAGAGCCTAAAAGCAGCAACAACCAACAAATTAAGAGATTCATTCCCGCCGTTTGTATACAAATTGTTTTATGAGATTGTCTATTGTTCCTACCTTATCAGGCAGCTGATCTAAGTCGGTGGCTTTGAGTTCCGTCTTCCATTAATTCATAACATATTTATGTTGACTGTTTTGTGACGTCATGAGGTATTTAATGGCTAGTTGTGGTAACTAGACTGATATGAGAATGTGGTTGTAAAATTGTGTTGTAAAGTGTATAGGTACTTTATTTTTTTACAATATTTTTTTTATTTTTTATTACGATTCGAGAATGTTATGGTCACTGTCAGGGCCTCTTCTCACACAGAAAAGCAATGAGCATCGATCATTAGGCTTGCTCAAGACGGTTTTGCTATTTTAGATCTTATTATTAACTTGGTATAAGTCAAGCCCTAATTGCCAACTGCATAATCGGTCACAATTGGAATCGATTTGAAACAAATGTCTAATCCATTGCTTCACAAGTTCGAAAAAAAATCTGCTCAACAATGTAACTTACATAACTTATGAAGCAATGGATTAGACATTTGTTTCGATCCGATTAGGGTGCAGGTTTCCTCAAGATGTTTTCCTCCACCAACGTTTATTTACTACTGCTAGGTACTACTACATTGCTAGGTCCGTCCAGCGCTCGGTGTGGTAACACGTCGCGTTCTGGTTTGCAATTGGTCAATCGTCATCCTGAAGATGCCTCGTTGAGAGGTGAAACACGTGTCGATTTCTTACAGGGTTTTTATGACTCTTGAAGAATAGTCCAGCGGAATAGGTTACTATGTACTAAATAAATTAATAAATATATCAGCGTCTATTGTATTTTTTTGCTAGGTACTTGTCCGGACTTGATAGTGCAATGTCATGTATGAGAGAATTGAGAGTTGAGGATACTGGGCCGTGACGACATTGTTTTAAAAGTTGATTTTAATAAAGATATTTTGTTTAGGCGGACCTTATCTTCGATGGATACTTCTACCCAACGGGGACGCCATTCTTTGGTCACAGTCCACCCCGTCACGGGGTAGACTGTGACCAAATATTGGCAGAATAGCTGGCGATATAAAGACTTGCAGTGACTGGCGGTAGGCAACTCTTACGTAGGTAGAACCTAGCTTCAGATAAAATAAAGATGAATAGGTAGGTACATAAATATTAAACTAACAAAAAAAAACAAAAATTTAATTTAAACTTCTGAAAATCACAAGACAACAACGCAATATGGCGCCGAAAAACTAATTTCACAAACACGAAACTCTTCTTTCTCAATGCGTCAAGCAAATTGCTTCTGCCGATTCATAACTGAAGACAAAGCAAAATTTTATCTTCCATGGCATTACCAAAAACCCGGAGCTAATTAACTCTGAGGGCTCTTAATTAGTCCCCATTGTAACATGACAAGAGAACCGGCCATTTTGGTACAACCTCCACATTTTATACTCACGGACGAATAGGATTACGAACGAGGAAAATAATCGTAAAATTACCTACATTTTATTTGAGGAGCTCTGGCTACGGCCGCTCGGGTCGATCGATCAGGTTAAGCTACGCTTGCCAGTGTCGGTCTGTGGAAAGGTGACCATCTTTACCATCTTTTTGAGAAAAGTACTATACAAGGGTTGGCCGCAACGAGGCATCGATGGACTGTTCACGTATGTGTGCCTCGGCTTCGCCTCGGCCCACATTTTCACAATCGGTCATCCATGCCCATGTTGCAGGCCGCGACAGTAATGGAATTAAAATGAACTGTACCTACTTATTATAATCAAGTTATACCTAATTATTAAATAAAATAAAAAATCCTAACTTAACCAAAACTATTAACCAACTAAAATATGGTTAAGTCGGATAATAATTAAAATAGTAACTAAATGGCTTTTCCAGTGCAGTCGAGGTAAAGCCTTTGCAATGATATTCGATTTATACCAAAATAATCTGCATAGAATTAACTGTCTGTTAGTCCAATCTACGTACTCGTACGCAAATGTCTAGTTCGTGGTCTTCATAACACTGCAATTTCCAAATAATCTAAACCTGCAAAAACGAAACCCTTGACAGCATCCAAAATACCTACTACCTCAAAAAATTCCAATTCACAGCTATAAATATAAAATAAGTCATTTATATCCAAACAATCCTAAAAACCATTTTCTTTTGAATCCAACATGACCATAACAAATTATCGCCAATATTTCATGGCCAACATACCGATTGTTGGCCGATCGATCAAGCAGCATGTCCAACTAATGTTTGGGTAACAAATCAAAACAAAATCTTAAAAAACGTTTAACTAAATCATCGTTTCTCTCCGAAAACTGTTTCGCTTTAGATAATTATAGGCTTCTGACCATGCTGTTTCTTCTCTGAGAGAATTCCGGAGAACTAATTAACGCGTAAGGGCTGTGTGTCCCTTTCCAACCACATAAAATTTGCTATAAAGTTTTATAAGCCGACTGGGTTTGTGTGAGACAGACATACCTATATATACTGACTATGTGAGGCAGTAATATATGCTTCTTTTTCAGAATAAAATGTAGGTTGTGAAGGAAGGTGATAAGGGGTTTTAATACTAAAGTGAAGAAAGAATGATATCGAAAGATATGCCTAATCCAGGTGAGATTTGAGATTGCAAATAACTTTTATTAATGACTAGCTGCGCCCCGCGGTTTCACCCGCGTAGGTCTCGATCCCGTGGGAATATCGGGATAAAAAGTATCCTATGTGTAAATCCAGGTTATAAACTATCTGTTTGCCAAATTTCATCCAAATCCATTCAGTAGTTTTTACATGAAAGAGTAACAAACATCCAGTAACAAACATCCATCCATACTTACAAACTTTCACGTTTATAATATTAGTTTAATAGTTTAAAGTTTTATAAGCCGACTGGGTTTGTGTGAGACAGACATACCTATATACAGTATGTTAACTAACAAAGGGCGTTCCCGTTAACCTGCAATAGTATAGCGTCTATACCTACAAGCTAAAAAAAATATTACCATTAAAAAAAATATGTTTTTTTTTGTTTTTGTATAGTCAAATATTCACAAAAAATATTAAATTGTTACGGAAAATAAACTCTCTGTACACGCCCACTTGTCACACTGTTTTTTCTACGTTGAAATACAAGTGTGCGTGTACAGAGTGTTTCTTTTACGTTTAAATTTAATCGTTGTGTGAAAATTTCACGACACAAATAAAAAAAAAAATTTTTTTTTTTACTGTAAATATTTTTTTAACGTGTATACACGCTATACTATTGCAGGTTAACGGGAACGCCCTTTGTTAGTTAACATACTGTATACTGACTATATGAGGCAGGTATATATGCTTCTTTTTCAGAATAAAATGTAGGTTGTGAAGGAAGGTGATAAGGGGTTTAAATACTAAAGTGCGTATGGCAGTAAATCAGAAAGAAAGATTGATATCGAAAGATATGACTAATCCAGGTGAGATTTGAGATTGCAGATATCTTTTATTAATGATATTTCACTGACACATAGGCCGCATGCTCGTGGAGGAGCTTGTGGCTTAGTAATATGCTTTTAGTTGTTGCTCCTTGGATGGGTGACCATCTTTACATACCGAGATACCACCGTGGCTCGGAAAGCACGTTAAGCCGTTTTTTTTTTTTTTTTCCTCTTTGGCAACTGAGCCGATGTCGACTATTCTGCCAGCGTCACGCTAAGCCGTTGGGCCCGGCTGTCATTCGTGGATCTTTGACAGTCGTTACGAGTCGTCAAAAGCCCGGAAGTCTGATAACCAGCCTTACCAAAGGGTATCGTATTACTCAGTTACTGGGTTATGGAGGTAGGCATAAATTAGTAGGTTAAGAATTGTTTTAGAATCATCACTAACATTCCTTAATACCTGTAGCTTTGCTGGATACGAGTATATAGGCCTCGGACGAATTTCGCTAATCCCCTCCGTTCTTGTGCCCACTTGAATCCATGTCTGACCTGCAATTTGGATGTTTGCCTCAGCCCATCCCACCCTCGACTTTTTTTAAATTCAGTATTCGTCATCAATATCGATTCGTCCAATTGATGTTACAGTAATTACTTATTTCGTGTAATTCGAAATTCGAATCTTAAAACTAACATTTATATATATAAATCAAGCAAGTGAGTGGTCTACAAGTATTATTCTAATATGCTTTTTCGTACTCATCGGTGTTGAATCCAACCTCTGCTAATAAAGCACCTTGCCCGCACTTCGCCTTAGGAGCATCGTCCATCTGGTCGATTTCATAACTAGGTCATCTACTTCCTACCTCGACTGTACCACTTCAGTCACGATTCCCAAACGGTGCATAAATAAATTGTTTTGACAGATACACTTTCATGTACAGATAACAACAATATCATAAACATGTGTAAAGTGCTCTTATATTTATACTGGGACGACTTCATTTGCATTCTGGTCGGCATCTCAAGCACTTAGCGTGAAGATATGGACAGACGTGACGAGCTGACATGCATCAATCTTGTCACGTGACTCGATAATTATGGTGCCAACTGTACTTTTGAATTGATGCCGTTTTTGTGACCCTTATATGGATGTAGTAAGGTTGTTTCTTGTGTAGAATTTTGTAGATCGGTTTGCACATTGGTGACTGATAACATTCTGCAAACTTATGACATTCACGCTTGCTAAACTACTATGATACTTATTCCCATAAAATAAGATTGTATTTAATTTGACATGAAGTTTTGTAATTTACAGTTGTGTTGCACTATCGCAGGCGACATTCTCACACCTTAGCGTATTTGATAAGTGCCGCATATTAATTTTGCAAATTATAATATATTTGCTCACGATTCGAAAGTAGGTTAAACGTTATATACAGCATGTAACCAAAACCCTGTCCGATCCGAAAGTGGGCGCATGAGTACTGCAATAACATTAACAAAGAGTATAGTATAGTATCCTAATTATTATTTAAAAAAAAAATATGAAAATTAAACAGTTATTTATATTTAAAATTCACGTTTTTAGTACCAAAATGACCCCAATTTCATTGAAAATTTTATATACCGTAAGGGTGTTGTAACTAATCATACTGAGAGTCTATTTACATATGTGGACCACATATGTAAATAGAATCTCAATATGATTCGTTACAACACCCTTACGAATCAGACAGGGTTTTTGTTACACACTGTATAGTTATATTGGATGGTTGGATGGTATAATCGTAGGAAACTCCCTTAATTTACGATACTGTTGACCTACACAAGTGTGTAATGGTTTTCTTCGATAGAGCTCCTAGTTGTGCAATTTGAAACGATGAAAACCTTAATGTAGAGCATTATTATTATAGTATATATTCATTGAATGGAATAGTGCTGATACAGTTATGAATTTAATAAAACATTTTGTAATGCTACAGTCCAAAGTAGGTATCGATACTCCGAATCGGATATTCTTGATACTATGCAATTTGGAAAAGGTTGAAGTATTTTCTACTTATCTGTGTGATATTTTAACACCTCTATGCTTTCATTAATTCTTATCAAAAGAGGAACGTATCGAAAAGAGCGACATGTGTCAGTTAAAAATGTACGTAGACGTCTTGTTTCGGCTAAAACAAGACAAACAGATAACAAATAAAGAAAAACAGGCTTAACTTAATTACAGATGTAAGTAACTTATCAACAATTAACACGCAAAAAAACTCTCACAAAAACCGAGTAATCATTTACAAGTATCAAGATGCTTCAGTTTACCGTCAGAAACTATCGATATATCGTCACAAGTCGTCACAGCGACACAATTAGCGCGACGTTGACTTACTTCCACCGATAGACCGTTCACACGAACAACCATAAACTTGATAAGTCCACACGCAAACTGTCGATAGTCGATAAAACGTCTTGAATTATATCGACATGCTGTCAGCCCGTCCTTATTTGCATTTAATTACGTGTTTTTATTTAGATAAAATGTAATGGATGCTACTTTATTATATCATGGGAACTGTTAGTGTCGTACGTTTGTGGAATGGAATCAGTAGCTGTATACATTATAAGTAGATAATTGTATAATTAGTGGTAAGTACCAAATAGATTCTTCCCGTTACTTTATTATGTTTCCTATTTTGTTTTGATATTATAATATTTACTTTAATTCTTTAGATTTATGATCCCTTTTATAATGACAATAATTTAAAAAATGCATGTAATTACAGGCGAGTGATGCTATTTCGAATTAACAACTTTTGAAAAGTGATTACAAACAGTTACTGGGTTGTGAAGGTCAGATAGGCAGTCGCTCCATGCAAAATATATTCAGCTGCACCCGGCTAGACTGGAAGCCGACCCCGACATAGTTGGGAAAAGGCTAGGCAGATGATGATGAACTTATGAACAGTGACGAAGGCCCACTGATGTTCAATGAAGGTCAAAGAAAAAATAATTAAGCACGTAATTAAGTAACAAATTATTAAGTTATTTTGACGGAGTATTCACGAGATTACAGACTGCAAAATAATAACTACTTACCTCCGAAATAAAACAACACTCAAGCATCTGCAAAAGAAAATAATTAGTATAACAAACCTCGAAAATTCTTAACCACCAAATAAAATGACCGTGCATAAACTTTTATACCCATAAAAATATAATAGCAACCCCGATTGAGTGCGATTCCTTCATTATTGGCGTGGCAACACCTGCCGGTTACATCTGCGGTCATTTTATTGTCCAAAATGAATCCTCGAAAGGGGCAAAAAGGATAAAAAATATATCAAAACTACTAACAAACTGTAAAAAACTCGGGCTACGGTTGCGATTGATTTGGGATGTGGATGTATCGATAGTGGACATATCGATAGATAAAAAAGGTCTTCTCTCTGTTCATTTGATTTTGAAACCGCATAAAAATATTTGTGTGACGTTATTTCAAATAAAGCTCCCTTGTTACCGGTAAAAAGTTTATCTGTAAATAATAAATTCAGTGCCAAACATAATAGTAGGTAAATAGGTACTGTTTTTTGAGTGGAGAATCTGGACCAACCTAAAGTAACACTACCTAAAAACAAATGTTGACCGAAATAAAACAGTTTTATTTAATTGCAAAATGATTACAGTTTGCAGTTTTATTGAATAGCAATACTGCAATTATGTACAAGCACGCCAACAGAAAATTACGGTGTAAATGTTTTTTTCAATTGTTTTACAATTTTCTCGATTCACTTCTCTCTTTTATCGATAACTTCCCCTCACTACGGCAGATGCAGCTTCGATTTGGAGTACACTCGGCAGATAATTCATTTCCACGCCGCGCTGTAACAGTAAGTCACTGATGAACTAAAAAAATAACAACAATGCTCTATTGTTTTTGTATGAACTTGCAGATGTACGATCCACGCTTTAGTTAACATCTGGTTAGTTTTATTTATCGATCGGGCGTTGCCTCTTTGATGTTATTTTATTTATTTATTTATTTGATAGGAATAACAAACAGCAGTATATTACAAAGTAGGCACACAATATTAAAAAAACTTATAATAAAAGTAACAAATACACTACTCAAGGCGTTATCCACAGATTACCATACAGAATAGCTAGCTGTTAGCAAAACAAATTAAAAGTACTTATTAGCTAATTAACAGGGTTATGATCTCTTAAAATACTCGTAATTTCACTCTTAAATATAGCTTTGCTGAGAAACAAAATATCAGTAGAGCTAAATTGTTTATTACAGGTTATTAGCAAAGGTGTTGAGGAAAATGGATTTTGTTGAAGAGTGATGCAATCAGAATCACTTTTGATAATATGAAAGGTGATTTATTGGGTTTTCGTTACGAAAGGATACCAACAGGACCCTAATAAACCTCCAACTGTCACTGACGAGACACAATAGAATTTTAATTGTTATCGGCCTTTAAAAGGCCAGCAAACAGTTGAGCGAAGGCTCTGTAGTCCGTCCGTCTGTCATAGGGCTGTATCTTTTGAACAGTAATAGGTAGACACTTGATATTTTCAAAGATTGTGTACTACTATTACTATTTATTATGTGTACCGCTATTACAACAAATAAAATATAGTTAAAAAATTAAAGGGGGGTTCCCATACAAGAAACTAAGTTTGTTAACTGAGTTTGTTTACTATTTCTCAAATACCGTAGCATTATGCTGAGATAGGAGCCTTTTTGGCATCGCACAGGTTTTCTTTTCCTGTTTCACGTTGTTTTGTTTTATTTTACTCTATTACTTGTTTTACTGATTTTATAGATTTAATGTTTGTTTAGCTATTGTTATATTTCCTGTGCGTGTTCCAAATAAAATATTTTTCTTTCTTTCTTTCTTTAGAAACATTTTTTTTTTCGGTTTTTTTACTTTAGTGGTACGGAACCCTTCATGTGCGAGTCCGTCTCGCACTTGGCCGCTTTTTCATATCAGATTTGGCTCATAAGAAATTCCTCACTAGATTACAGACAATATCTCAGCTGCTGGCTGTACCTCGTGGCCGCACTAATATGGTAAATGAGGCGCCCCTGACGCGGGCGCTTCGCACCCTTAACCTTGTAGCAGAGGTGATCCACATTTTTGCTTGTAAGTACACTGAGTGAATTCACAAGGATAACATTATAAATATAATAAGTTTTAGAAAATAAGTGGTTTTTGTCAAATCTGCTTCACTATTGCATTGGGTTGTACCTGTAATAATAGTTGTATGTGATTATAACAATAAATAAATATAAATTAAATTCCGAGATTAAAATAAACGATTATTATTATTGATTTATTGACTATGACAAAACAAACAATTTATTCAAGTAGGGATACCAGTCCTAGCTCCTTATTAACTTCACTTAAATTGACAATGTGATTCCACCATACCTCACACTTCAATTCTATTTAAAAACATCCCTCAGGAATTTCAAGAAAAATACAAATTTACCTACCACGTCTAATTACCGCCCCTCATCCTCTCTTAGGACTGAATTCCTCTTACGCTACTGTCGGTCGCGTACGGTCGGTCGCATATGCGTAGCAAAATAGCCACGTATGTACAATTGTACACGCAGAGTCGCAGTATGGTGCTATATAGAACACAAAACGCACGTGCAATTGGCGTACGGGGCCAACATCAGCGTAAGAGGAATTCAGGCCTTACCATTAATTAACTATGGCTAACTTAAACACAAATATATCACTCGCAACATAAATGTCACTTGAGTTTTAAAAACTATGTTTTAAGGCCTTTGCCCATTATTCTGCTACCATGTTTATTAAGGCCCTACCCTACCTCAAATTGAACATGATCCTCCGTTATGCCGAAAAATACTGCAGCATTAATTTTGAAATAAATATATGTTAAAGTTGAGGATTGATGCTAGGTCCTATGTTTGGCGAAAACAGGATTACATAAAATGTTCTCTATAGAAAAAAATCTAAAGATACCTCTAAAGGGAATTATAAAAATACTACAAATAAGATCACGAAGCTTTGCATAATAACTGAACTAACTTTAAAGCAGGTCTTATGTTTTTTATTTTTTTTTTATTACCAGTGTTTTCATCGTAATAAGCAATTACCTAAACTGTTCGAGGCTTGAGAGCCGCCAGCACCCCACTTCGTCTCGTTCTCACTCTTCACGCGAGCAGTATGGTGCGTGTGAGCAAGATAAAATCTGAGGTAGGGTACGGCCTTAAAAAGCCTAAAGCCTTAAACCCCATCTTCTATTTTACGAGTTTAAACTTATTTTTCAAACGTTTCTAGCGGTAGTACCTAGAAGGTAAATTGCAGAGGGACTGAGGTTTTGTCATTACATATTTCCATGATGGATTCTGTTAAGGGATCGTAAAATTTATAGTTTTAGTGTAATTGTCTATTATTGTACGGGCTAAAAATACTTCTTTGGTCGTCTGATAAAGTCTGGGAGATTATTGTTGGTATTTTGATATCGGTAGTGAGATTTTAGCCTACATAACCACATAACATAACAGTCTGTAATGTTCCCACTGCTGGGACAGAGACCTCTCTTCGAGAGGGAGTGGGCTTAAATCTACCACGCGGGCCCAGTGCGGGTTCCTAGATGTCGCATTTTCTTCGATTCTTTTGTACTAGGCCTTGCTGGTTTCCTCACGATGTTTTCCTTCACCGTTTTGAGAGCAGTGGTGATGAAATTGTTTTCAGAAAGTAAAGCGCTTGCTTGGGTTCGAACCCACGACGTACCTACAACTCGTAAGTTGGAGCCGTTACCTCTGGGCCACCATTGCTTCGACGGTTTTAGGTCATTGGAAGTTAATGGGGTTAATTAGGGGTCGTTTCGCATGACTAACCACTTATTTCTTTACGAAGACAAAGTGACGTTTAATTATTTGATTTTTGACATTCCGTAGAAATCTTTAAAAAATTTGAGGTAATTTTGTTTTTCGTTTTTTATTATTTTCGGTGGTCATGCTACGCGTGCTGTTGCATTTATCTACTTTTCACCAATGATAATTATCTTTTAACAAAGTGAAATAAAAACTCTTAAATGGGCTTCTTCCTGTTTTTTTTCTACAATACATCGGCTTCTATTGACGAATCGGCCTGGCATCTGATTTACTATAAGATTTTGATTTTAAGGATTTTACTTCCATCTCTGAACCGCAACCAAAATCTATGAACCCGAAACAATTATGAATCTATCAGCACAAACGAAAGTAAAAGACTTACCACACGAACATTGCGACGCGGCTCTGAATAAATGCTGGCCCATTTACAAGAGTGTAAGATATGACGTGATATAGATCACTCACAACGTAATAAATAAATAAATAACATAAGAAAAATTACACCGTAAAGCGAATGTTACCGGGGGCGCTACGGCTTCGCTAGACTTATGTGGATACACTCTGATAAGGAAATTATCTATGAAGGATTAAACAAAATGCCGTGTGTTTCCAAAAAACAAATTCCTAAATCTGATCGTTTGACAGATACCAAGATATCCTATCAACTGACACACATAATTGTGATATTCTGTAAAAATGTCACCGTGAAAACTTAGGTGAAATGAACTTGAAGTGAACTGTCACTGCCCTAGCATCAGTAGGTATCGATGACAATGACAGCTCACTCCACGCTCACTTCACCTAAGTTTTCACGGTGAGATGGTAGCAGAATAGTGTGCAGTTCACGGTGGCGCTGCTAGTCAAGGAAAAATACAACAGCATGATAAATTCGGTACATTAAGTTTTAGTTCTGTGTTTTTCCGCCTGCACAGATAAGTTGGGCGCGCTCTACTACAACAGCTCCTGGAAATGACAGTGACAACCAGCACTAATGAGAATGATTAGAAAGGGCTATTTAGAAAAAACTGTGCTGTTGGATTTACAACCTTCGCCTCAGCGCCGAGGATTGAAAATACAACAGTATAAAAGAACAGTCGACTGTTACTTTGGCTGTAACTTTTGATGAAGAAACTGGCCGTAAGGCTAAGTTCCACTGAGTTCTTTCAACAGTGAAAGACTGGTTTTATTACAAGCACATGGGTCTTTTCAGTTTTGTCTCAGTCTGGGATAGCAGCGCATTTACTGAAATAATAATAATGGCCATTAATATTGCTAATGTCTATATGCGGCAGTAATCGCATAAACCAGAAAAAATGCAAACTGGACTCAACGCTTCTCTTGAAAATTCTTTAAAAAAACTTTATACAATTATAGTTTAATGTACACCACAAAAATACATGACAACAAAAAAAAAACAACAAAATATACAATGGGTGACCTCGCTTTCCGCGATCTCTTCCATGAAACCTTGGAATGGACAGTTATTATTGGCCTGGACATAAAATGGGTCTGTCGTTGCCCGTTGGTGCAAATAATAAGTACCTATTCAATATACTAAAAGTCTATTCCTAGTCTTATCCACACTATGTTGTGCAAGTTAGCGCCGGGCGCAAGGGAGCGACAGGGACGGATGATTTAGAAACCCCTCGGGAGATGCGCGACGCGACCCGGTATTAATATTGTGACTCCAACGTAGTATATTTTAGGAAAACAGAACAAAATTTGGTGAATAAAACAAAAACTAGTTTTTTTTATTAATAAATCTATCAACTAAACATTTACAAAGCATCGTTTTGATATTCTGTCGTGAAGTGTAGCAAAAACCCTAAAAAGGGAACAAAAAAGAGATAGATAATTTATCAGACAACATATTAAGGATTTAGTAAAAAGCGTTCAAAAGATTCAGTAATTGTGATTGACTTGCAATGTTCCTCTTCTTAGGAAAGTATAAAACAGAATATTATGATTTCTCCTTATTGATACTTTAATAGTAAAATAAACAACAGTTAAATCGGTATATGCAAGTAGAGCGGAAATCATTTTCAATAACATATCCTACCTTCTCTATATTTGCATATACTACAAAATTCTGATCACTCCTTTCCCGGCACTACGTTTCGGTATCTGTCGCCTTACACCTCAAGGTAAATTGGTCCCGAAATTTCAAATTCAAATTCTGTTCTCATTCCCATGTGTGCCCCGCGGCGCAAGCGCTTTTAACATTGTAATTGGTCCTCCGTCGATTGGGCCCAATGGTTATTGCACCCTTTGATGTGGCTTGATTGGTCCCCAAACGGTTTATTACGGATAACTGGGAACTGTGTGTCGGTTATCGTGTGTTGTGTTAGGTCGTGGTCGGCTTCCGAATGTTATTAATGAGATTCGGGTGCAGCAGTTCTTTTGGCTTCAATTTCAATGGAATCAATTTGGTTTGAAATGTGATTGTGAAATTGACACCGAACTACTGATGCAAATAGAATGAAATTAAGTTGGAGGTGAAAAAAAATACAAAGAGATTATACTTAGGTACAAAGAGTCTTCATCAACAGTGCACTGATAAAATTCTCAAAGCAAGTTTGGAAAACGGAAAGCATTATTGCTGTAACAATTGATAATTATAAGGTTTAAATCATTTATTCTCATAAAGACAAAAAGCCACTTACATGAGAACATACTAGAAACATTTGGTAAACTTATATAAGGCAACCGATACAAGAGTATGTGTTAAATAAAGTTACTCTAATATTATTATATTAATTACTCTAACTATTCTATACTCATTCAGCAGTTCAGTCTCAACCATTGAGATACACTGGAGGACGTTAGTCAAGGCAGTTTTCCATTATGTGTTTTGATAGCCGAGATTTAAAACTGCTGATTATAAATATTGATATTGAATACTTCAGTTGCCTCCAGTGATCTGTACCTATTTATTGTTCTTAAATAATAATTTTCTTCTTTATTATTCTTGTCCCACTTCTTCATAAATGATCCATTATTTTCTTTAGAAAAAAAATAGTTTTAAGTATTTCTTTTGTCACTCTTATTTCTAATCATTACGGGAAGCTCTCATCCTTCATCATTGAGGAGCTCGTGGCTAAGTAATTACAGCCGCACGGGTCGATCCATCAGGTTAAGCTACGCTTGCCGGGGTTGGTCCGTGAATGGGTGACCATATTTACATATCGAGACTCCTCCGTGCCTCGGAAAGCACGTTAAGCCGTTGGTCCCGGCTGTCGTTTGTGGATCTTTGACAGTCGTTACGGGTCGTCAGAAGCCCGAAATTCTGACAACCAGTCTTACCAAGGGGTATCGTATTACCCACTTACTGGGTTGTGGAGGTCAGATAGGCAGTCGCACCATGTAAAATACTGGCATTCAGCTGCATCCGGTTAGGCAAGAAGCTGACCCCAACATAGTTGGGAAAAGGCTTGGCAGATGATGATGACGGGAAGCTCTCATCCACATTTTTGCTTCCAGATCTCTATTATTTTGTTCCAAAACCCACAAAATAGTTATTTCTATTCAACGATGGAACAATCAACCAGCTTTATGTGACTAGACAAGCAGACGCATAAATTATGTTCGTTGAAGTAAATCACAATTTGATCACACGTTTGATCCTTGGCTTTGGACAAAGCTTGTGATACAAATAGGTTCAAAGTTACGTCATTTGGCAGTTGATTATTATTCTAACCTCTTTTGTTGTTCTGTTTTGAATTTAGATTCTGTTTAATATTAGGATCATCAGCGTCTTCTGCGGTGCATGGAAATAAAATTGTATGTTTTTCGGTGGCATACAAGAACCACCAGCCTATCCGATGGTCACCGGTCATCGCTACTTCTGGACATCTACACCTATACCACGAAGTATTAATGCCACCATTTTTCTAGTGTTAGTGAGAGACGGAGCTGTACAAGGCCGGTAGCACCATCCTTTTTTCGCAATGGAATAATGATGGCATTAATACTTTATAGTCAGCCCCCAGGACATCTGCATTACCAGAGGCATTGCATGTGTGTTGCCATCTCAAAGAAGAAGCTGACTCATTTGCCAAAAAGATGCAAAAAGGAATACAAGCAACTCTGTTTTGTGGTAGAAATATATATAGCATATTCAGCCTATTATGTTGCCACTGCTGGGACACAGGCCTCCTCTCTATGAGAGGGAGTGGGCCATAATCCACCGCGTGGGCCCAGTGCGGATACGTAAAGCAATGAATTTAATTGATTTAATTGAACATAGTTAATAAGGGTTCTCCAAAGAGGTTCTTTTATAAAATTAGAATATCTAACGACATGTTTCTAACGCAACAATCTGAATAACTTAGAGAAGGCCCTTATTTTTCATAATTCAACAATTTGGGACCTTCGAAGACCTTGAATTTTAATACTTTAACGACCTGTTAAATATTCAAATCTAAGAAATGGCTTTCCTGCGGCTATGACATATTTAGTAGAATTTATAATTTTATGACTACCGACACAACATTCCAACAATGCTTGACCCCTCTTGTGAGCCAAAGTTTGTGAATTTAGGGGTCTTGGAAAATGGTCGTAATGGATTGTTTCGATGTTTTGGTACAAATTACTGTCTTTAAGTGTTTAAGCTATTTGAAAAGAATTTTCAAAGGCGTATACGGTGATTATTTTAAGCGACAAGGGTTAAAAATTTACATTTGAAATTTTTGGCTCCTAATATTATTATTGTAATGGAGAATGAGTGTTGTCACTTAGGTTTTTTCCTTGTTAGAGGCTAACAAGCTTGCAAGCGAAAATAGAAGAAAACTGAATACTACAATTATAATACATTACCTACTTTCGTACAAAGGAAAAGATCTCTTACTAAGCAAGTGTTATTAGACGTAGGTACCTCCTACATAATTACATATCCAGTAGCTGGGTTTCAAATTATTTTCAGCACAGGTAAAAAATTGTGGTGTTTTTAATTGAATTCAAAACCATTGTTGACAGAAATTATTGGAGCTAAAAATAATTGATCAAATAAATACTTCGTATATTTTTATTTCTTCATCGTAGCATTTCACAGACATTGTTAGACTGCGCTTTGCTAATTAGCTCATTAGTGAGCAACTTTGTTACATATCTTTTACATCGAGTAACAATGTTAATGGCTTAACATTTTTATTAACTACATGGTTTGCTGTCTAATATTTTATTGTAAAGCTTTTTATCTGTTATTATGTGGCAGCCGTAAGATTTATACATTTTAATATTTTTCTCAGTTTCATGTATTTTGCTCAGATTTTTATTGAAACAGCTGTTTTCATGGATAGTCTGTGTCTCATTGTAAACATGAACTATTAGTTAGTATAGTTAATTGATTCAGGCGTGACTTTGAAATTCATTACAATTAAAAAACCCTGTAAGAAATCGACACGTGAAAAACGTGTTTTTTATGACTCTTGAGAAATAATTAAGCGGAAATAGGTTACTAAATATATCTACATCTATTATATTTTATGAACTATTATTACTGTTCAATCATTAAAATATGTAAGGAAACTAATGTGCGCTTTCATAATTTCGAACTAGTCGACATTATCGTGGATGTACATGTCCATGTCACGGCATCGCGTTTACACAGGAAAGTAAAATGTATAGAGATATAATTAATGAAGATACTTTTATAATTAAATGTCCGTCCACGATAACGTTATAATTATAACATGCACGTATTTCCATATAATTTATGGATGTCCGAATATTATCGAAATATCGTAAAAATGAAAATAAACAAGCTCCTATCAAAACAAACATATTAAAGGTAACTTTATCGCAGTAAAGTGACATTGATTAGTACAAAATATCGTTCCTAGACGGGCTCCCCCTGTTCATGACTAAATAATGAAGCCGTTACAAAATTATGTATGTCATAGACAGTTTGTCATGCCCCGTCTGAGATCGAACCCGGACCCCTCCGCTGGCGTTAGCATTTGTCTTCATTTTCTTAAGGGTAGTGATGGGCTGGGTGTTTTGCTAAAGGTTTTGTGTCGATGATTTTCATTTGCTGATGATTTTAAAAGTCACTACCTATTCCGTCTCTTAGTTGCTTTTGGTCAACTGAGAATGGTAGAAAATACAATAACGATAGCTAATATTGTATATTGCAAATGGTGCTAGGTATAAATTATGACGTTTAAATAAATACGTATTACGTAAACCCTAAAGGCTCTTACATACTGGCGCGACTTGTCGCGTGACGCGACTTTTAACAAAACAATTTCTGAGAAAACTTTACGGCGAACAATGCGGCAGCGTCGCGTCGCGCAACAAGTCGCCCCAGTATGTAAGAGCCTTTACTTTTTTCATTCAAAAATTAAGATAATCTATTAAGGTTCTATTCTGAACATTCAATAGAGCAAAATCTTAAAAAAATCCCTAGAAAATAAATAATGATCCACATCTTAATACGCATACCTACATAAGTAAAAAAATATCGACTAAAAGTATCTATAGACAACCCGCCAGCACATCCCTAAAACCTAGGCCCAAGAACATTGATATTAATTCGAGCTTCCCGTACGAAATCACGTCTCTATATAATTAGCTACAGCGTCGAGTAAACAGCGGGTTATTATTGAATTATGAAATCCGCGACTTTTGTCTTCCCAAGGGAAATAATGTGTTTTAAAACAAAGAGGGTAACGCCAATTAGATACGTTCGATATTTATGTCGCGAAGTTGTGAAATATAAAGACTGTTTGTTGGTTTTGGAAAGGAGTTTAGGATTGGACTTTGTATTGTATAGATTCAGACTTACCTACTACCTACTAAAAAAAATATTTATTTATGTACACACATAATAAACAGACAAGAAGAAAAGAACAGAAAAAAAACGTACAAAGGTGATGCTTATTTCTAAAGAAATCTCTTCCAGCACACCTGCGATAGGAAAGTAGATAAGAGATGTAGACACCGTGTGTAAAATTCAAGAGAAAGTAAAATACATAAAATCAACACAATTCACTAAATAAACTAGAACAAATAATATGATCATACACTTACATACAAATATAAATACTACATACATAATATACATAACTACCTTCTTCATATATTTTAATATTTTTTTATTATATATTTAGTTCACCAATTTCATTGTTAGGACATAGAGCTCCACTAAAATGTATACATAAGACCTTTATTGTAATACCTGTGTTCACGAATAAATATTGATTGATTGATTTTGTAGAAGCTTGAATAGAATTGAATTGAGATGAGCAGAATTTTAATGAAGATTTAATCCAAAGACCTCCTTGTCTTCTAAAATACTTAGAAAGATGAAAAAGGAAATAAAGATACATTTATGCGAAATACGTTTATGCAAAGAAAGAACATAAACACGAAAAACTTTTTCCAAAAAAAAAAAAACCGACTTCCAAAAAACACTACAAAGTGAAAAATAACTGGAATTTCGTTTTTTGCCACCGACTTCCGAAATTAAAGTTATTTTTCACTTTGCAGTGTTATTTTTTTTGGATTTTTTTTTATTTTTATTTTTTTAGTTGTGGTTGGTACCTATTACTTTTATCTACTGAAATATACCATCTACAGTCCAGTCCATTTCCATTACCCTTCTTGGTCCTGCCAATTTCTTAAAATTTAACAGCTATTGAAAAACAGATAGAAGAACATTCCCATAACCCGTTACTTCCAACCTTGCAAGTTCAGTTAAGACAATCCTCACTCCAAGCAATCTACACGAGCATCAATGAAACCTCAAATCTTTTAATTTAGATCTTCAGAGCGCGATATCTAATTCCTAAGTCACTGCTAATCAACAGCGTCAATTAAGTGTGAATAGAAGTGGGTAGGGGGGAGCCAGGCACCCCATGACACGGCACTGCCTATCAACTGGCGATTAAACAACTCTGTCCTATACCTTCTGAGCTTGGGCACAGGGCTTTGGAAATATAGACAGGACAAAAAGAGGACGGAAAATATAAATTAATCTGCCTAGCCTTTTCCCAACTATGTTGGAGTCGGCTTCTAGTCTAATCGGATCCAGCTGAATACCAGTATTTTATGTGGAGCTACTGCCTATCTAACCCAGTAACTGGATACTACGATACCCATTGGTAAGACTGGTTGCCAGACTTTCGTCTTCTGACGACCCGTAACGAATGTCAGAGATTCGAGAATGACAGCCGAGATCAACGGCTTAACGTGCTTTCCGAGGCACGGAGGAGTCTCGGTATGAATTACTAATGTAAATAAAGAAATAACGTAGTTCTTCTTCAAACTAAAAACTTTGTTATACATAGTATTATTACACAAGCAAACAGCCACTGTTGGCAAACAGCACAAAATTGACATGAGCCGTGTAAGAGTAAGCAAAAATATCCGACATAACAAGAGATGTATTTACTGTGGTTGACAAAGCTGATGAACCTAAGCATTTTCACTAAGAAAGATCTGGTTCAACGTTTAAGTTAAGATAATAAACTCGATATTAATGACATTAACGACGGTAAATATTAACGACCGTGAAATTTGGGGACAAGAATTACCCAAAAGAAGGACTTAAACAGTACAGACCAAGAAACTAAGGTCCTATCTATTCCGACATCAGTCTACAACGTTAAGAGTTCTGTCCCTGCAAGTTCCGTCGATTCAATTACAAAAGTTTGACGAGTTCGTCAGGTGTTCGTCGATCGTCTGTGTGGAGTCATAGAGATAATCATAGCAATAGAGCTTTAGACTTCCATATCTGATGGTTTTATTGCGCTTAATGTAGGCTTTAGGGTTGGGACGTTGAAGTGTCTTTAAGAATGGTCCTTAGAAATGGGAAAGTGGGTAAAGTGTATTTCTTTGGTAGGTAAAATATGGTAAAATTACTGTTCAATAAACAGGGTCAAATAAAATTACGTAGCTAAACTCTACAGACGTGATGCATATCGATATCTAAACTCTATAAAATAAAAATGATATTTAATGTTTTTTTTTACGACCGCTGGTAGTTTTGTTGTTGAGAAAATCGGTTTTCTTTTGTTTTATCGTGTTAAGAGATTTTTTAAACTGATATTTCAAGTGACTACTTTATCTGCGGTCGACGAAATGACCAAAAAAAAAAAACATAAATGATTTTTTTTTTGTTTTATGATGTTTAATTGTTTAGACTCCGCACTGGGCCCGCGTGGTAGATTACAGCCCACTCCCTCTCAAAGAGAGGAGGCCTGTGTCCCAACAATGGGAACATTATAGGCTGGTTGGTAATGATTATGATGATGTTTAGATATCGTTACCCACGACGTCTGCGGAGTTTCGCTAGCCAAATTAATTTGAGCCCGTATAATAATATAATCTATGAGTTTAAAAGAAAGCTTTGGACCTGGATGACAGAATAAAATTTGAACAATCACTGTTGGTCAAAGAATGTGCAATAATTTGTAATTTCTGCAATAACTTTATATTATAAAAAGTGTGTGACACTGTGTTGGATGCTTAATCTCAATTACATAATTATTACAATCTAACTAATATTATAAACGCGAAAGTTTGTAAGTATGGATGGATGGATGGATGTTTGTTACTCCTTCACGTAAAAACGGCTGAATGGATTTGGATAGAATTTGGAAAACAAATAGTTTATAACCTGTATTAATACATATTAATACTTTTTATCCCAATATTTTCACGGGATCGAGACTTACGCGGGTGAAACCGCGGGGCGCAGCTAGTCTTTAATATTATTTTATTATAATTATTATTGATTTAGGATCTCCAACAAAAGATGTACACAATACATGACACATAAATAAAGGGAAACATCAGGTATTAGGTAGGTGTACTCCTTCACTTATAGGAGACCACAGGGTGCACAATAAAGTTAAAAACTAAGCTAACAAAATTAAAACATTAATACACTTATTGTTTGGATACTTTGCCATCTTTCATTAAAGTCAAAGTCAAATAATTTATTTCAATTAGGCCATTAAAAGGCACTTTTGAAAGCCAAAAATTTACAAAAAAAATAGTTTTGATTCTAGTCATAGAGGTGAGAATAGAGACAAACCTAACCCCCTTTGGCCTTTCTCGTTCGCACAGCAATACAACTGTGCAACTGAAAGTGTTTCCCCGGCTGAGCTCATTTACAAAGACCTCCAGGTATTACTAATACGAACTATCGCAAATGTTATTTTTATTGTCCCTGTGTTTTCAGACAGAAATTTAATTTAATTGAACCCACATAACATAACTACAAACAGATCTCAACAGGTGAATTCACAAGCTCACGTATGTCCTCCGAAATGTCAAAGCGATTACATTTAAAGCCTCGCGTCGATTACCGCGGCACAGCAGTGTTACACGTAATTCGTCGTGGTTATTATGGAATAATTGGGTACAGTGGGTTCGATACTTTAATTATTTTGTTCCTTTGTGTGTAATTGGCTGATATGTTGGTTATTTGTTAAGTTGAGGACATTAAAATATAATAGATAAGTATAAAAAGTTATGTCAAGTCAGATGTCTTGTTTACTTCTTTTTAGTTGACTTTTTGTCGTAGTTGGGTTTTAGTTTTATAACTTTTAATTAAAAACTTTTGGAGCTATAATATATATATATATTTTACTTTTATTTGATTCAAAACATGGCAAAATTATTTTAAAAATTATTGTTCATGACTTTTTGTCCTCTAGAGGGCGCCATATTCAATTTAATTTGAGGTTACATAGCCTATAACCAGCGGTCGATCAAGATGCTTCCAACGATACCTCGTCAAATTGTGATAAGTAGTTTAGAAGACATGGAGCAGATGAACATACATACATACAAACATAACCTCCTTTTTGATTCGCCGTAGTCGGGTAAAAAACTGCTGCCTTACCACCGCTGTAGACTTCCAGATTTCCAGCTACCCAGGAAGACAGACGATTATACAATGACTCACTGTCACAATCCTCCAGATATTAACGACCGCACGGTTTTACCTTTGTTTCATTCCTAAATTAAAACAGTAACTCAAAAGTACATAAAACAAACACCTCCAACTAATAATAGGCACCACTTCCCATAGCCACGCGTCGACGTCCTCTGCGGTATGACAATGATTATTTTAAAATCCTCATAAAACAATATTATGGGCCGCACTCTATATTTATACACTGTTGGTTGCCAATTATAGGTCGTAACCGAGGGTTCGATCCCACTCGATAATTGCCACCGCGCTAAACATACGTAGAAACATGAGTTATAGCAGTTGACTGTGGGATTTGGTTGTTAAAGTGAGGATTCTACTAATTAGGAGTCATTTTCTTTTGGAGTTGACAATTTGGGATCATATTGGGGATTAAAATTAGGATAAAGAATATTTTTTGTTAAAAAAGAAAGAAAATGTATTTATTGAGACTCACAGGAAATCACAAATTAAACTATAAAACTCACTCAGAAAAATATAAATGAAAAAACAACAACCAAACCAAAACAGAATCATTCGATTCATAATGGGCGGAGTAATCGCGTAACACACACACACAAAAAAAAACATACAGACGAATTGAGAACCTCCTCCTCCTCTTTGAAGAAGTCGGTTAAAAAAATAAAACAGTAAAATTGAAATAAAAGCAGAAAGTCCTGTATGAGGCCAAAAGGCTCGTATCTCAGCATGATGCTGTGACATATAATATCATTGTTCTTGGTTAGTGGAACTTCCATGCTATGTCGCACGTCTCTTGTAGCAATCTCCCCCCCCCCCTATTGTGATCATGCTAAGTGTGCAGGTAGAGATGACGAATTGTGATAGGTATTCTCAGAAATGACTGTATTATTCCTAGCTCTTATCCTAGGACTAAAACAGTCAATCAGCTTCTTCAATTCGCAAATTGCTCAATGCGTAGTATTTAGACTATAAACCAAAACCATCCGACAATTTTCATTTTATATCTACACTCAATCTGCCTAGCCAAAGGGCTAGGCAGAATTGTAGACCGGAAGCCGCCGAGCCCAACCATGTTGGGGTCGGCGGCTTCCAGTCTAACTGGATGCAGCTGAATACCAGTATTTTACATGGAGGGACTGCCTAACTGACCTCCACAACCCCGTAACTGGGCAATACGATACCACCTGCAACGGCTTAACGTGCTTTCCGAGCCGAGATTTTATGTTTACAGTAAACTGTGCAAGAACATAGCAAAGCCCTAATAGTTTCCTTTTGTTAATATTGCCTCACCTTGATGAGTCGCATTAATATGCGTAACGGAATACCGTTTTTGCTCGCATCTTATGACCAATTTATACGTCTACTAAACCCAGGAAACAGACAGACAGACACAGCATACAAATTAACTTTTTTCCACCATTTTTTCAACATCCTACTACATCTCATATACATATACACTATATAATTTGTCTACCGTTGGACCTGCTTCGGTCTCCGGGCAATTGAACCAAATAATTGTCAGCGCATTTTTACTGCGTGTTCCCATCATTGTATGGGGTTGTGAGTCTAATATCACCTTGCTATAGGAAATTGCGACTTTGTAACACAATGGTGGCTTTAACAATGATATCTTGAAAGCATCTCTGAATGTAATATTCTTTTAGATGAGGAATTGTAGTTATTTTGTTCTGTTTGATGGCACGATTGTCAAATGTTGTGTTATTCAATTTTTGGTTGTCTGGCATGGAGTAGTACAACAGTTGTGATAAGAATCGTTTTGAAATTGAATAAAAAGCATGCAATTCTACCAACTCCAGCTGAATAGTCATAGCGAAGTAGTGTGATTGTTTAGCCGTAAAAGAACCGACTTAGTATAATTACCTCGAGGAGCTCGTGGCTAAGTAATAACAGCCGCACGGGTCGATCAGTCAGGTTAAGCTACGCTTGCCGGGGTTGGTCCGTGGATGGGTGACCATCTTTACATATCGAAACTCCTCCTTGCTCGGAAAGCACGTTAAGCCGTTGATCCCGGCTGTCATTCGTTGATCTTTGACTGTCATTACCGGTCGTCAAAAGCTCGAAAGTCTGACAACCAGTCTTACCAAGGGCTATCGTATCTCCCAGTTACTGGGTTGTGGAGGTCAGATAGGCAGTCGCTCCATGAAAATTATGGTATTCAGCTGCATCCGGTTGGACTGGAAGCCGTCCCCCATATAGTTGGGAAAAGGCTAAGCACATTGATCAAGAGTTTATCCCACCAAATATCACGAAAGCTGTTTATTTTAAGATCAGTCTATCAGGGCAGTTAGGTCAAAATGGGATGTTACCAACTGTTCTTCGTCGTACCATAAAAAATCAGGTACTTTATATAAAGTCCTTGAACAAACGTAATGTAATGTTCCCACTGCTGGGACACAGGCCAGTGCGGGTTGGTAGATGTCGTTGATACAGCTGTTTGTGAGAAGAAGTGTCTTCGATTTTTTGGTCCTACAAAGAAAAATTTAGGACCTGCCGGTTTCCTTACGATGTTTTCCTTCACCGTTTTGAGAGCAGTGGTGATGAAACACATTACACAAAGTAAAGCGCCTATCTGGGTTCGATCCTACGACCTACAACTCGTAAGATGCAGCCGTTGCAACTTGGCCATCACTGCTTTATAACATAATTCTTTCTTTTCCCTTCCAAGAATAGAATGTCAGTTTCCTACGTATACATTTCCTTCAACGTCATCTATGTGTCAAAATCGGTTGAATGGACTGTAAAAAAGGTTTATTTAAACGTCTAATCTTATTTCAAATGGAGCATAGGTACCTACATTATCACTACACTATTACTACTAAAATGAAGGTATAGGTACGTTTCTACATGTCACTTACACAACTCACATTCCAACATTGTCCAGTTGTCCACTAGTGCCAGTTTGGTACTTCGAAGTGCCAGATGTGTGACGCTAGGGCGGATAACAACTCACACGTGTAATGAATGCATGACTCGATACGTAGCGACACTGGCTCAGTACTAGATACTTGTGTAGGGATGCAATGTCGATAGACTTGGTGAATATTATCGATAGTTTCGGATTTTCTGAATAGAGTAGGTACCATTGTCATTTATGTCACTTCGTTTAGAGTCACAATAATCAGTAAGTTAATGATTCAGGAAAGTCACTAAAATTGTATAATACGAGTATGTATGGTATTCGATAGCCACCCGAATCAGGTGGTACAAAATGTAGTGGGACATCACTTGACACGAAATATCTACCCTTTATTAGGTATTTGTAACTTTTGTAGTCTGTTGTGTTATCTATCGATGTTTTTAACAACCTACATGATTTAACAATCTGATCCAAATCTTTGTATATTTTACGTGTTTTTTTTTTGACGTTATACCGAAACAATCATCGACTCCGTTCCCACGTCACTAGATTGCACCTGTCCGGCGCGCGCGCACCCGTTCATTAGGTCGCGGCGCGTGATTGTCATTTGGCCACGCCCCCCGCGCCCGCTTAGACAATTATTATAATTCGTATGATTACGACTCGCGTACCAGTGGATGTTTTGTTATGTTACCTTTTATTATTTTTTATGTAAGAATTTTTGGTACATCAGGTACATACTTACGTTGGGTAGATGAGGGTAATATTATTAGCGTTCCTACACTCGCGACAATCTAAGAAGTCCGTTTTGACGTTTCGTTCTCGTACATATAATATAACGTTAAACCTTGAGAATCAGTTTTAAGCAATGTAGATAAGTCATCGATTACAAACTCTCTAAGTATGTTCAATCGATATGTCTCGAGAATCAGTTTTTAAGAAACCAATTTTGTTTTTCATCGCTACACAAAGCATTTTTATAGCTGTCAAAAGGGACTTCTTAGATTGTCGCGAGTCTAGTCTAATTATTTTTCCAATTACCTACTTGCTTATTTCAGACTACAAGGCAATCGATTCGAATACTAATCGATCCATACAATCGATACAGCTGTAGTGGGTATTCCATCTCGTTGCGGCAAAAAAATCAGGATCCACCATTTAACCTTCGGGATTAAACGCGTATTTCCTTTAACTCTTCAGGAACATTTGGCATTTGAACCACAAAACGAAGACGTATCCATATGTTATGTAAATGAGTTAAACAGAAAACCCAGTAAACGGTAACACCGTCTCATGTAAAAACTCTAAAAATCTTTACAATATCAGACAGCTTAATTAAAGATTTCACCATGACCCATCTCCTCAATGACACACACTGACAAAAGAACAAAGACAGAGACCATTAGGTTGCGCAACCTCTATTTTATATTCACGCACTCTGAGCTATATAATGACATACGAAAGATCTTTAATAGCGAGCAACGAAATTGCTCTGACCGCTTGCCTCTTACACTTGACCAACTTATCTTACAGTCAACACAAGGGATTATAGATCTTGAAGCTACTGAGTCAAGGTTGGAGTGGAAGGTATGGGTTATGATTGCATAAATTCGATTCTTAGTGGATCACCACGCCTACCGTTGCGACAAATGGGGACAGTTTTCTTTGCTTTCTTTTTATGTCTATGAAAATTCAATCGTATTGTGATTAGATAAGGTTGGATTTTGGTTGGAGTG
This sequence comes from Lithophane socia, assembly GCA_947522985.1. Classification (NCBI taxonomy): domain Eukaryota; kingdom Metazoa; phylum Arthropoda; class Insecta; order Lepidoptera; family Noctuidae; genus Lithophane; species Lithophane socia. The sequence goes on from OX383267.1 coordinate 11,049,375, forward strand.
AGGAGTAGAGAGTGTTTTGTCATTGAGCGTTTTGTTACAAAATGTTACATTTGGAGATGTGGAAGTACCTACCTGTGTATATAAATTGTTTTTTACGAACAATGAGATTAGGTAATCTTTTTTTATGGTAATTTCCTGTGGATTGCGAGACGTGAGGTCATTGGTAGAGATATGCCTTTGTCTCATAGATACATTTATAAGAATAGTCTGTGTTGTATGCGCTGCTGTTGGCAATTTTTCTTCAGGATACTATTTTCCTTAACCATTATTTAGTTGATCTCCATCTACCTCATCTATTAACGGTATTCTTCTCTGTTCTGCTCCAATATTGTTAATATTATCGACCTGTCTTGCCACTCTCTATTTTCTGCCGACATTGCGCCAAACATCTTTTTCCACTGCTACCATGCTACTCAGGTCAGTGACTTAAATATAGTTAACAAGTTAAATCAAATCTATAATTAAAAAAAAAAACCCCCGACAAAAACAAATCATCTAATAGGTATACGATTTTTTTTATAGCTAAGAACACTCGATCAAGGCAAATCAAATAAAACCAAAAAAATCCAAATCGGTTCAGCCAGCCGTTTGGCAGCTATGATGGCGCAGACAGACACACAGATACACACGTTAAACTTATAACCCCCTCTTTTTCCGGCGGGGGTTAAAAAGATCAAGAACAATCAAGACAAATTAATGACGACATTCGCAGACAGTGTAAGGTACTGCCCCGTTGGTCTCGTGGTCCAACATGGTCCTGGGTTCGATTCCCGGGTCGGGCAAAGTGTTATTGGGGTTTTTTTATTGGCTTGTGTAGGGGCAAACACTGAAGGCTGCGGGTGTCGAGCTCAGGGGGCCAAGTCTACTAATTTACAAACGTGTCAGTGGTCTCGCCATGATGAGTTTTTGACAGATTTTGTATGGCATATCTGTCAAAAACTGATCATTGTGAGACCACTGACACGTTTATACATTATTAGACTTGGCCCCCTGAGCCTGTGTCCCTGTTTGGAAGTTGGCGGTGTGATACCCCCGTGCCTCGGAAAGCATGTTAAGCCGTTGGTCCTACGCCTGATCTCTCTCCGGTCGTGTCGGATTGCCGTCCCATCGGACTATGAGAGTGAGGGATGAGAGAGTGCACCTGTGTCTACGCACACACTTGTGCACTATAATATCTCCCGCGCCGAAGGCTAGTCTCCGTTGAGTTTGGCCGCCGTGGCCGAAATGCGGTCTGGAGGACTATTATAATTATTAGGGTACCTAGTTTAGCTACCTATTCATGATTCACACGATCCCAGCCCTAGATAAGTACTGGCCCTGATTCCGTCGTTTTTCTACCAAATAACGTCACGATTCAAATGACTTTAGACCCAACACTACTCGACCAAGGCTAGTCCACTTAGCCTTCAGCTAGTGCAGTACCCGATAACAAATCGATACGAAATTGCTTTGACATTTGAAACTGTACACAAAATGTCACGACTGGGAGTGCGACATAGGCATTCTTAGAATTTTGTTTGTTTATTGCAATCGCTGCTTGGAGGTAGTTGTAGTAAGGTTTTTATTGTGTTTTAGCTGTCACAACATAAAGGCTCTTACATACTAGCGCGATTCGCCGCGCGACGCGAATTATAACAAAACAATTTCTGAGAAAACTTCGAGGCGAACAATGCGGCGGCGTCGCGCGACGAATCGCCCCAGTATGTAAGAGCCTTTATACTCGAGGAGAAGGTAAAATTCTTTTTATTTTGGAAAGTTTTCCAGGAGAAAAACGTAAATAAAACTTAAAATACTGCCTCGTTGGTCTAGTGGTCACATACGCTACTGGTGAGCATGAGGTTCTGGGTGCAATTCCTAGGTCGGACAAAGAGTTATTGGGTTTTTCCATGGGAAATTTCTCAGTAGCAGCTCGGAGTCTTGTTTTGTGCCCGGTTGATGGCAATAGGCTCGCCCCCCTATTACATGGGACTCAAACATAACTAGCGTAAAGAAGAAGCAAGGGTTAAACCTCTGTCGAACCCTTCGGGGAATACAGCCGTGATGTTACGATGATGAACACTTAAAATAATTATTAAAAAATGTGTCACGAAAAGAAAAACGTTGCCTTCATTCATTTGATCTACTTTCCTATCGCAGATACGCTGCAAGGGATTTCTTTAGAAATAAGCATCACCTTTGTATGTATTTTTCTGTTCTTTACTTCTCATCTGTTTTTATGTGTACACACGGCTATACATCAAGCTATACATTTCCAGTTTATGCTGATCTCACATTTTATAGGATTTGCGTACATTGCGAGGTCAGCTTATATTGGAAATGTATAGCTTGATGTGTACATAAATGGATAAATAAAAACCAATTCACAAAAACTTATGAATTAAATGCAAAAGCTCATGAAAATCTCAATTCGCTTAAACTTCTGTAACAGTTGTTGATAAGGACATCATTGCGTGGATACATAGCTAGTGTGTATACTACCGTAGATAATCATTGATCCTATTAATACAGTCAGTAGTTAATAACACCCCAAAAATCTAGGCCAAAGTAATCACACAAATAAACACAAAGAACAAAGTACTTAAACGAAATTAGTGCGTAATTTCGTCTCCCACTTTCTACTTATAACTAGGGATGTAACGATACATAATTTTCCCGATACGATACCAATACCGATTATTGTAGTAAATAATCGGCAACGCTGATATAGAAAGAAAGAAAGAATAACTTTTATTTGGACACAGTTCATGAAACACAACATACAAATAACAAAATAAAGAATTTAAAAAAAAATGTTTTTACAACAATAGTGTGTGCCTTCTTACGGCTGCGCCAAAAAGGTTCATTTCAGCATTAATGCCAGACAGATACTGTCTGACGCTGGTTTTCTAATGAACCCATAAGGACAAGTGACGGGAAGTACATATAGTTTCATACAGATATCGATGATGGCTTTGTAAATATTATAGTAGGAGTGTTGTAGATTATAATAAATCAAATAAATAATGAAGTATGTATCTCGGGCGTTTTTATGTCTTTTGTATTTCGGGCACAACTTTTTGTGATAAATAGTGCGTTATCGTCATTGTGTGAATAAACAGAATCACGTATAGCGGTGACATGAAAGTGAAACGACACGAAACTATATCGCTCAGCCAACGCTCAGTAAACTGCAAACACTGCCGTTTTGCTATGTCGCTAAGCATGTGCTGCGCCTGAACGGCTGTCCGGACAGTTCCGCTTGCGCCCGCCGGAGCGACAATGTTGCGGGCTTTTCAAACAAATTTGATATCAGCTGTATTTAATCGGCGATGCCGATATATCGGCATCGTTACATCCCTACTTATAACATACTTACCAAACGTACCTACTGATATTACAAAACAGAAAATAACAAGCGAGACGAATTGACCGTCACTTCAGTTACACATTCGTCTAAATTAGCTTGAGACATCTTTATTATAGAAGTCCAATAATAAAATAAGCTTAATAATAGCCGAAATTGTAGCGACATTATAACTTTTGATTGGCAGTCGAATATGATTTGAATTGTGCCCTAATTATCTTAAATTGCAGAGAGCAGTGGTGGCCCAGTGGTAAAGAGCAGTGGTGGCCCAGTGGTAAAGAGCAGTGGTGGCCCAGTGGTAAAGAGCAGTGGTGGTCCAGTGGTAAAGAGCAGTGGTGGCTCAGTGGTAAAGAGCAGTGGTGGCTCAGTGGTAAAGAGCAGTGGTGGCTCAGTGGTAAAGAGCAGTGGTGGCTCAGTGGTAAAGAGCAGTGGTGGCTCAGTGGTAAAGAGCAGTGGTGGCTCAGTGGTAAAGAGCAGTGGTGGCTCAGTGGTAAAGAGCAGTGGTGGCTCAGTGGTAAAGAGCAGTGGTGGCTCAGTGGTAAAGAGCAGTGGTGGCTCAGTGGTAAAGAGCAGTGGTGGCTCAGTGGTAAAGAGCAGTGGTGGCTCAGTGGTAAAGAGCAGTGGTGGCTCAGTGGTAAAGAGCAGTGGTGGCTCAGTGGTAAAGAGCAGTGGTGGCTCAGTGGTAAAGAGCAGTGGTGGCTCAGTGGTAAAGAGCAGTGGTGGCTCAGTGGTAAAGAGCAGTGGCGGCCCAGTGGTAAAGAGCAGTGGTGGCTCAGTGGTAAAGAGCAGTGGTGGCTCAGTGGTAAAGAGCAGTGGTGGCCCAGTGGTAAAGAGCAGTGGTGGCTCAGTGGTAAAGAGCAGTGGTGGCTCAGTGGTAAAGAGCAGTGGTGGCTCAGTGGTAAAGAGCAGTGGTGGCCCAGTGGTAAAGAGCAGTGGTGGCCCAGTGGTAAAGAGCAGTGGTGGCCCAGTGGTAAAGAGCAGTGGTGGCCCAGTGGTAAAGAGCAGTGGTGGCCCAGTGGTAAAGAGCAGTGGTGGCCCAGTGGTAAAGAGCAGTGGTGGCCCAGTGGTAAAGAGCAGTGGTGGCTCAGTGGTAAAGAGCAGTGGTGGCTCAGTGGTAAAGAGCAGTGGTGGCTCAGTGGTAAAGAGCAGTGGTGGCTCAGTGGTAAAGAGCAGTGGTGGCTCAGTGGTAAAGAGCAGTGGTGGCTCAGTGGTAAAGAGCAGTGGTGGCTCAGTGGTAAAGAGCAGTGGTGGCTCAGTGGTAAAGAGCAGTGGTGGCCCAGTGGTAAAGAGCAGTGGTGGCTCAGTGGTAAAGAGCAGTGGTGGCTCAGTGGTAAAGAGCAGTGGTGGCTCAGTGGTAAAGAGCAGTGGTGGCCCAGTGGTAAAGAGCAGTGGTGGCCCAGTGGTAAAGAGCAGTGGTGGCCCAGTGGTAAAGAGCAGTGGTGGCCCAGTGGTAAAGAGCAGTGGTGGCCCAGTGGTAAAGAGCAGTGGTGGCCCAGTGGTAAAGAGCAGTGGTGGCCCAGTGGTAAAGAGCAGTGGTGGCCCAGTGGTAAAGAGCAGTGGTGGCTCAGTGGTAAAGAGCAGTGGTGGCTCAGTGGTAAAGAGCAGTGGTGGCTCAGTGGTAAAGAGCAGTGGTGGCTCAGTGGTAAAGAGCAGTGGTGGCTCAGTGGTAAAGAGCAGTGGTGGCTCAGTGGTAAAGAGCAGTGGTGGCTCAGTGGTAAAGAGCAGTGGTGGCTCAGTGGTAAAGAGCAGTGGTGGCTCAGTGGTAAAGAGCAGTGGTGGCCCAGTGGTAAAGAGCAGTGGTGGCTCAGTGGTAAAGAGCAGTGGTGGCTCAGTGGTAAAGAGCAGTGGTGGCTCAGTGGTAAAGAGCAGTGGTGGCTCAGTGGTAAAGAGCAGTGGTGGCTCAGTGGTAAAGAGCAGTGGTGGCTCAGTGGTAAAGAGCAGTGGTGGCTCAGTGGTAAAGAGCAGTGGTGGCCCAGTGGTAAAGAGCAGTGGTGGCCCAGTGGTAAAGAGCAGTGGTGGCCCAGTGGTAAAGAGCAGTGGTGGCTCAGTGGTAAAGAGCAGTGGTGGCTCAGTGGTAAAGAGCAGTGGTGGCTCAGTGGTAAAGAGCAGTGGTGGCCCAGTGGTAAAGAGCAGTGGTGGCCCAGTGGTAAAGAGCAGTGGTGGCTCAGTGGTAAAGAGCAGTGGTGGCTCAGTGGTAAAGAGCAGTGGTGGCTCAGTGGTAAAGAGCAGTGGTGGCTCAGTGGTAAAGAGCAGTGGTGGCTCAGTGGTAAAGAGCAGTGGTGGCTCAGTGGTAAAGAGCAGCGGTGGCTCAGTGGTAAAGAGCAGCGGTGGCTCAGTGGTAAAGAGCAGTGGTGGCTCAGTGGTAAAGAGCAGTGGTGGCTCAGTGGTAAAGAGCAGTGGTGGCTCAGTGGTAAAGAGCAGTGGTGGCTCAGTGGTAAAGAGCAGTGGTGGCTCAGTGGTAAAGAGCAGTGGTGGCTCAGTGGTAAAGAGCAGTGGTGGCTCAGTGGTAAAGAGCAGTGGTGGCTCAGTGGTAAAGAGCAGTGGTGGCCCAGTGGTAAAGAGCAGTGGTGGCTCAGTGGTAAAGAGCAGTGGTGGCCCAGTGGTAAAGAGCAGTGGTGGCCCAGTGGTAACGGCCACGACTTACGAGTTGTAGGTCGTAGGTTCGAACCGTGACAGGCGCTTTACTTTGTGTAAATTATTTCAACGCCACTGCTCTCTAAACGGTGAAGGAAAACATCGTGAGGAAACCGGCATGTCCTAGAACCAAAAATTCGAAGACATGTGACATCTACCAACCCGCACTGGGCCCACGTGGTGGATTACGGCCCACTCCCTCTCACAGAGAGGAGGCCTGTGTTCCAGCAGTGGGAACATTATAGGCTGATTATGCTTATGCTTATGCTATCTTAAATTACTAACATAGGTAGCAAGACAGTTTGGCATCGCGTCATATATTACCGTTCAATGAATGCATTTTGTAAATGAGATCATTGATTTTGGGCAAAATTATGAAAGTGCCGGCCAAATAAAAAAAATTATATAATCCGTTAGAACATGTTATTCTCTTCACTTTTACTATTGGGCCAAACCTGTACGGCAATTCCCTGCGCTGTTATACGATTTTGAAAAATACTGCTTTCAGTGAATTTTGTAGTTAAAATAATTAATAGTAATCTAACAAAAGTAATAGCTTGTAGTAATAAAAATGAAGGGAAAAACGTACTCTTTCGGATTATAGCATTTTTTTTGTTTGGCCGCACCTATTTTGCCCAAAAATGTATGGACGGCGAATAATCTCCTTTCGTACATTTCAAGTGTCCTCACCAGTGGCGTATTAACCATAAGGCAAACTAGGCATGTGCCTAGGGGTGCGAGGATACAAAAAGGCGAGTGAGCGGGCGAGATATTTAACAAAAAAAAAATGAACTTACTTACTTACTTGCACAATAATTACACCCTGTTCGTCATGCCACTATAACACTATACTATCTTTTAGAGCAAGTTGCATAAGTTAAAGCTATGTGACATGATAGTGACAAGTCCACAGTAAATGGACCCAGATAATGTAGGACTCACGCATAAGATGTATGGTAGACATTTGTCATTATTATCATTAGCCTGTAAATGTCTATGCAGTCTTAGAGATGGATTACCCAGCTATATAGACGAGGTATTTATGTAAATGTTGTCTTTTAAATACATACCTACGTAAGTACCATGATAATGTGTGAAGGTACCCATATGTTTTGTGGTATGATGTCATTTTAAATCAAGAACGAAAGATTGATGTCAAAAATGGCAGGCAATGGAAAGCTCACGGCTAAAAGCTAAACTAGTAGCAAATCAAATATTTGTATAGTACAGATAACTATTAAATAGGCTTATTAACCAAGATAACTAAGTAATCTTAGGCTTATTAACGAAGTTAACTAAGTAATTTAGGTATAAACTTACTTGTCTTTAGATGACGACCTTAACGAAGACTATTTAAGCTCTTTGTTTATTTAATTTTCTAATGCTAATGGCAAGCTACGCTTGCCGGTCAGTCCGTGGATGGGTAACCATCCAATACATATCGATTCCCGGCTGTCATTCGTGGATGTTTGACAGTCGCTCCATGTAGAATACTGGTATTCAGCTGCATCCGGTTAGGACTGGAAGCTGATCCCAACATAGTTAGGAAACGCCTAAGTAAATAATAATGAATATTGTCTTAATTTTCCACATTTTCACCGCCATATTGTCTCAATAGCAATAATATCTAGTAGGTACTTCATATTTCTACCTATATTTTGTTTCGCACATCCAACCAAACAAAGACCCATATTATTATTATATGCCAGTATTATTAAGTAATATATTCAGAGAACAAGATATGCATCTGATGTTGACAATAGAACACAATAGCGCCTCGGTGATACACCTTACAAATCTTATTACAACATAAATATACTTACATACAAACTATATGAATGATGAAACTGATGTGATACAATAACACTATGCAAATTTAAAGGAACAAAGATACTGTAAGGTGACTTGTACTATGTGAAAAATATGGTTTAGTAGGGTAATATTACCTTATGTAACGGTTTACCTTTATGTACTAGCTTCTGCCCGTGACTTTGTTCACGTGGTAAGACAACACAATATACTACAATAACAGCCATATTTTTATAAAACTACCCTGTATCCTACCTACGTTTTTAGTTTGGTTCTCAGCGGCAAAAATATACGGAGAGTCAGGACGGTGACGCCGGAGCAAGCGACGTATAGTTGTCCGTGTGTGAAGCTGTTTGTCCTGAGCTCGACACCCGCAGCCTTTAGTCTCAGCTCCTCCACAACAGTGTTGATTGAGGTGTATATCACTTCGCTCCCTTATTCGCTAGAGAATGCTGTGGTTGATCGCTGCAGCGAGATCATTTTTGGGCGTTAAAATGGCCCGTTCATACACCCATGAATTCTCTTGGTACGGTATTCGAAAGATGTCCCCGTTACACCAGACGAATCAGCGGCCCTAGACAAAGTGACATTCTATCAGTGATAACGATGATGGAAAAGGCAAAAATGTATAGGACGGCCACATTATCAATTCCTCTAAAAGAAATTAATTTCCTGAATTTTCAGCTGTCATTAGCAAGACCTCTAATTTGACACAAACTCAATTCATAATGTGTGGACCGTTTTACGAATCTCCATAGAAAACTGTCAAACAGATGAATTATTTTGTAATAAAAATCGCACGCAGATCATATTAGGAATTGTCAGTTTGTGACATTTTACGTTGATTCATCATATTTTGCTATTATGATTCTGCCAAAGTGATCATCATCTGCCTGCCTTTTCCCAACTATGTTGGGCTCGGCTTACAGTCTAACCGGATGCAGCTGAATACCAGTATTTTATATGGAGCGACTGCCTATCTGACCTCCACAGACTTAACTAACCGAACAGTTGTTCTTTATCAGTGTTATTTATATAAAACTCGCTAATCACTCATTAGCGACTGTTTAGCTAAGCATATGATTAGCTCTTAATCAATGATTATCTTTTCTTTATTTATAAACACTACTTAGCAAATGATTAGTTGCGAAACGAAATAGAGGTAACAATATGCGTTCGGCACAGATAATAATCAAAATAGTCGACTATAAAACAGAATTTTAAGAAAAAAGTTGTCAAAACCACCCTTTTTGTATCTGTCGTGACTTTGACAGACAAAAGTCAACAATTTCATCGGAAAAAAATTACGAAAATAAGAATTTGAATAAAATCGTATAATAAGTTTATATAATTGTGTTTGCGATAGTATATCAATGAAAATAATAAGCGTCAATAAATTGGAGTTATCTGGAAAAGGTATTTATCTCTGAATATATCTACTTACTTATGTAAACCAATGTAATCTGACCAAATGAATGTGAAAGCAGTAGCTATGTATTTTCATGCTACAAGCCTGTTAAAACGAATATTACTATTTTGGAAATGTATGCAGATACTTGTGTCTGTTTTATATGACTTCCTATTGCTTTTCAGGGTTTCAGTATCTTTTATTAACAGTTCATGTACCTACTTATTTACAGGTACAAGTTTGACTGCTGCTATGAAAGCCACTAGCACCTAGCACAAATACTATTCAACCTCGTAAAGATGAGGAGGAGACCATGCTACGTGAAAAAGATGAGGAGTACGAGTGGCATGAGAAAAGAATGGCACCCATGTCTTTGGAGGAAGAGTTTTGGAAATCAATAATAATTAATTTATAACAAAAAAATTGTTTTATTATGTATCAAAATAAATTATTTTCTATAAAATGTCTCTTGTTATTTGTGTGACTGCCACAACATAGCTTTTCTTTAGTTCTGGGCCTTAGAGCTGGCTCAATAAGATGAGGGGCACATGGGATAACACATTGGATAATAACTTCCGATGAGCTTCCTCACTTCGCCGTAGGTGAGTATATGTTCCTTGTTCCTCACGAACTCGATTCTCTTCAAATCTCCTAAACACCTACTGAGCTTTCTCCTAACTGAAGTTTCCAGAAATCCTTTCATCATGATTGTGTAATTCGAATGAAGAATATTATTTATTAGGTAATCATCCTCATAGTGGATTTAAATGAGATTTGTAGGTGTAGTTCCCGCCGGGCGGCGCGGCGTTTCAAAATTATGTAATCTTCATCAAAATTACGAAATCTTTCTATGTCGTTCTGAAATCCCGTAAAAGATTGTCGAAATCCATATTCACTAAGGCACAACTCGTTATTACGATCAAAATTACCTCGAAGCACACAATATACCTATGGGATCAATCAGCTGATTCAAATAAAATCCGCCATCTTGCCACTTAGCATCCTCTTAACAGTGGACCGGTGGTGTTTAATTTTGACAGCTACTAATCATTTGCTTAGCGACCTCTTAGCGCTAAATAGCGTTTATAAATAAAGATTTCGCTAATCAATTGCTTAGCAATTGATTAAAATTTAAGTTGTGTTTATAAATAACACTGTTTTTATCTAACTAATTAGCAATCGAGCATCCAATTTAAACTTAAATTATCAATTTAACTCAACTTCAAACCCAAAACTCATTTACCAATATTCCCGATAACAAAATTGATAGGCGCGGTACACGCGGCCGCGTCGACACCTCCGCTTTATGAATAATCGAAAAGCGCGAACTAGCCCGCGGTCATGTGTACATAGCCTATGAATAGTGGAACCGCGCAGGTGTGAGCTGTATTCCCTTCGTGTTTATTTTTGATAAAACTTCGTTGTTTTTAGGGTTTAGTGTAGACTAGTATTTTGGGGTGAGAGGATTAAAATTGGCGTTAAAAGCCTACCTAAAAGATACATATTGCTATTTGATGGTCGAGTATACATACATTGATATTGACTGATGTCTGGTTTTACAGATAGGTAATACTTACAGTAGACAATAGTGTCTTACCTTCTGACTGGTCAAAAACAAAGTTAGTTTTCCTAGGTCCTATGCTAGTAGCAAAGCGTTGTTTTCAAAGTTGACATTGAGAACTGTCCTAATAGATAAGTTAATCCCTCTTTTTTTTTTTGAGGGTGGTTAATCATCCATTGACTTCTCCCGCTCTGGGCGGAGCGGAAGGGCGTGTCAGACTTTTACTGACTAAAACCCACCCGTGTTCCTTCAGTTGCCTATTGCCATGGTCCCGGTATCCCTTTCGGGCTTTCCCGCAACCCTGGCAGGCGCAACCCTAGCAGGAAGTTAATCCCCCTGAATTGTATTTTATCAATGGAAAAATGAATGAGTAACTACCAAATCTGCAAAAGAAAAATCATTTCACCATTTCTTTCCATACATTCATAAATTATTCATACCAAGTCTGATTACATTCGGGAGCCCAAAAACCGACAGCGAAAGTGTTAAAAACGAGCTTTGTTTTTCCACTCAAAATGATCACCATTCCAATTCCAGTCCTTACGAACATACGCTTAACCAATCCCCTGAGGTTACGTAACATTAAAAACATCCCGCAAAACACTCGTCGCCATGTAACTCGACTAATAACCGTTTACGCGCATGCGCCGTGGGCGAAACGCGCGCGCATCTGATTGATGCGTTTATAATTATGGCGCGCTTTTGCGCTCGTTGCACGGGAAAATATCATTTGCGCGGCTTAATGTCGAGAACGTGTGATTGCGAGCGATGAAGATGCTGCGAGCTACGAATGTTTTGTGAAAAGATCTCGAGGAAGAAATTGTAATAAACGGCAAGAATCTCGTGTCGTATCCTTGTGTATTTGTTTGAATTTGATAGGTTGGTTTTGTATGAAGTTATAAGCGCATTGGACGAAATAGTTTGTTCAGAAAATAAAATAAAAATAAAATTGAAATAGTTTGTCCAGAAAATACTAGCACTAAATCATTTGCCGCAGGAACATAAGGTCTGGTAGTATTTCGGTTTAAGGAAACATATAATGATAATATCTTTTCTGGAAGAAGTGTGATAACGCCTTATTGATGCAGGCAATGTCTAGTAAATGCAATCTAAATTTTGAGGTTTCATACATAATGTCACGACATTCAGCTGTTTTACATAACGGTGCTGTTTTGTAAAACCGCTAGTGGTTATGTAAAAAGGTAGAATCGACAATACATCGAATCTGCGACACATACATACCTACATAATTATTATACAACAGTATAAGGATATGTTTGGCGCTAACGCCGCCATCTTGTTTATTCAATGCAATTTCTATGGTAATATAAAGAAAAAAAAAACGAATACTTACAATGAATCAGAAATAATTTCGCATCCAGATGCATAACTAATTCAGGACTCATACTATACAAAATGCCAATCCATCTTTCACACACTACAGGATGACGCCATCAAGCCATAAAATGACAAGTCGCCTTTCCAAATAAATTAGCGATCCGTCCGTCGCGCGTCGAATCCATTTCGCTTATAACGCTACAGACAACCGCACGAAAACGGTAACAGTTTGTCTTTGTGTTTATGTGTCGCAGCTCGCAGATCAGCCTAGCTAGGAGGTTGTTGGCTGCTTAAGCGGGCTATCCCGTGGATGCCTTAGAAATAACGGCTACACGCTAAGGGCACTCCCTCGGCTTAGGGCGGCCCTAGGAGTGAGCAGCAAGGACCAGCCGGGATCAGATCTAGATTATTTAGGACGAATTCAAAAGCTACAGAATTAGGGGCGCGGGTTGGCCAGAAAGGGTCGGGGCGCAACAGTTTGACTTGTCCAGCTTTTACTTATAATTTATATAAGAGCTCTCGGTTACTATCTCTACCTCTATCTCACCAGGTTCCTCTTAGAATGTCTAGGATATCATTCACTGGAGACCAGAAGGGCATGTGGCCAGGTAGGCGTTATGCTCAAAGTGTGGAGGGGTATGACAGATGCGCCTGACATCCATAATGAGCTGATTCGACTCTACACACCGAATAATTATCTCCGTGGCAGAAGTCATCGACTGCTAAGCGTGCCTTCGTGTCGGACTGTGGCCCGTGCTGCGTCTCCCCTACCGCGCGTGTTGACCGCATTAAACAAGCTCCTGGAAGCCAACCCGGACTGCGATCTGAGTGTCTAGACAAGTGACAATCGCTTGCAAAGCGTTTCGTATTTCTACAACGACTTTCAACAGGATTGACATAAGCTTTTCGATAGCGTATGTCAGTCCTATACATTTTTGCCTTTTCCATCATCGTTATCGCTGATAGAATGTCACTTTGTCTAGGGCCTCTGTTCTATCAAAGATTCGCCAATTTAATGGTTACGTGCCTACATTTTTGTGAAAATAATTGTATTTACTTAACTACTGTATCTACTTAACTTATGTTTGTACTTAACATATGTATATATTCTGATTTATGTAATTGATTGTTAAAGCCGTGTAAATCAAATAAATAAATAAATAACAGTAAGGAAATTCTTTAGTGTCCCAGCGTTACTTGTGACTGCAGTGAACCGTACCCGCTGAAATAAAACACGTCATATGTCACTGGAACGTAACACCGTTCCGCCTAATAACGCGCTTAATTTGTGTGAAGTGCGAAATAAGGTACTTTGCGAAATGTCTATTAGGTACACTAGATGTTTGGCAAGATATTTGTTTCTTTTGTTTTTTCGCAAATGCACATTGTTTTTCGTCACGCGTGTAGGTACATTGTGAGCTAAACGCGTGACGAAATGTGTATTTATAGATATAGACTCATATGCGTTAAGCTGTCGACGCAATACTATGATGGGATTATAATGCAAAATAACTTCAAACAATTTTAAAAAAAGAATAGAAAGAAAAAGATATTGTTTTGTAGGTACAAATAAGACGCACATAAAAAAATAAACATATATTTTTTTAAACAATATAATAAGCCAAAAGCCTCGTATAAGAAAATAAGATACCGGAAACCGGTCAAGTGCATGTCGGATCACGCACAATGAAGGGTTCCGTAGTTAGGATGAATTTACCCAACAAACTTAACATTGTAGTTGAAAAACTTTCTCTCCCATACAAAATGTATGGTAGAACATGTTTTTGCAACTGCAAATTTAGGTTGGTCAATTATTATTCGGCTTGTGGAGCCTTTTTAGCTGTGATAGTTTTCCTTTTAATATCGTTATACTCGTATATACTACTGCCGAGAATTTTTTCACGTATCCAAAACCAACCATTTAGCTGGCAGGGACACTTGACTCTAACAAAATAGCCTTAGTAATAGGGTCCCGTTTTACCCTTTGGGTACGGATCCCTAAAAAAAGATAAAAATATTGTCTATTATAGTGTACTGTCTACTATGTTACCGCCTTACTAATAAACGTTGTATAGCGCCTGTATAGTTACACAACGCTTTGTCTTTTTCTTTCAAAAGTCAAATTACTTTTGAAAGAAGAAGACAAAACGTTGTGTAACTATACAGGCGCTATACAACGTTTATTAGTAAGGCGGTTAGAGTCTACATTATCCATCGCAACTTGTTTTACCCCAAATCATTTCAAACTTTCAGACCTTTCAATCAATCCCCAAATTCAAACAAACAGCAACATAAATTAACTTTTCAACCATTTCCCACTTACACTTCACATTTTCAATAATCGTGCGTGTATTGACAGGACACTCCAACTTATTTGACGCGCCTCATTTTAAACCGCTTTTTTCGACTCCGGCGCACCGTTTGATCGCAGTGATTTGACAATATGCTTGCGCATGTTTGACATACGCCGCGCATATCGAAGAAATCTCCATTAACGACGGCAACGGAAACGAACGAACGAACGGCGTGGAAAAAATTGACCACAAAAGACTGAATCGTCAATCGCGAGGGTGCTGGCTACTAATGGGGACCCGTGATGGTAGTGAAAGGTATGGAGATGACTTGGTTTGAGTTTTTTTTAGCGTCATATTATAAGTTCAATAGTTCTAAATTTTAAAGAACTAACCTACAGATTATTCGGAACCTACTCGTAGTACTTAAATTCAGATGATTAGATATTCAGTACCATCTACCATTACGTTATACTTAGGTACCTACCGAAGAAAGAATGTTCCTCGAAAGAAAACTTTATTTTTCATTTTCTTGTCGTTTCTAATCGTTTAAAGATTGTTTGCGCTTCTGTCAAAGAAGAAAATGCAACTAAAATCTCTTTTCCCAATTTATTTAGTGTCACAGCAGTGCCATTAGTTATTTCCTGAAAACATCTTTATCGACTTTTATTATTCATTTATTACTCATTTTTTAATCCGGAGTCACACGTGTGAATCCGGATGTTTAATTTGTCTGTCTGTTATGTCTTGTTTATATCTATATAGTTAACTGTTTTGTCGTAGATCGTTTTTAGTTTCATAACTTTTAAATTAATAAGCTTCTCCACAGTTTTTCGTCCGCCTATCAGCCATCGTCTCTAATGAACTTCCAAATGGAAGCTGTTCGTATCAATGCCAATCAGATTCATATTTATCGAGACCATCAAAAGGTTTTAATGGTGGTAGCTGGAGCTGTTGACCGCGGCACAACTGCGTTTGACGGCTGCACATTACTATAGTAAGAGGTGTAAAGGTTGTCGAGGTTACTTGATGGTTCCCATGGGACTTGACTAGTGTAGGTTTTAATAGGTCTTTATGACACTAACACCTTATTTTTGGTACATAACGTATTCCTTTTGAAGTCCCATAACTAAAGTTATATGCTTTTATTAAAAAATATACAAAAAGGCCTAAAACAACGTGTTTAAAAATACATAGTTTCGAAGATAACATGACACTACACTGTAGATGTGTGTATCGTTTCATTGATAAGTACATACGAGTAAATCATTTTCATTCAAACCAATCATTCTTTTTTAAAACTAAGAAAATGCGACGTTGTCATATATATTTTTATGGACAAAAATAGTCTTGAGCATTTTTTTTTTTCCACAAATATTCGTGACTTTTTTAAAATGAAAAAAATCATATGATGCCCGTTGATTCCTTGACATGGTCTCATTAAAACCCCAGAGTTTTGGGATATCAAAAAGAAACCGTTGTATATTCTAGGAATTGTCATCTACTGTTCCAAAATTAAAAATTCCGTTATAAATTCCGCGGTCAACTAAAGTCAACAAGAAGTTCACTCTCAAAAATAAATATCAAACAAAACAAAAATAACGACAATCACAGAGCCATGATATTTCCTTTCTCTAATCGTAACGAATACATATTTCATGACCGCGAGACCATCAGACGATGATGCAGGACTTTCTTGAGATATCGTCGAATATCCCGAGATTGTCCTTTTAATTACGGTTCGACGGTAATGATGGCGACTTGCTGTTAATTATGGTAATTTATAGAGGAGGAAGATAAAGGCTTTGATTTTTTGGTCATTGTTGGTATTGGGGAGGTAAGGTTCTCATTTTCGGAACCGCTGTTATACAGCAAGTAACAAAAATCCTGTCAGATCCAAAAGGCGCCTAGGTAGGTACCGCAATAACATTAGGTAAGTACTAAAAAGTAACCAAAAATTATTTTTTTTTAAAAATGTTGGTTACTTGGATTCCCACTAAATGCCAGCCCCGTGTATTAACCCGGTAACCATTATACCATCGTACCATTATATAAACTATTGAAAATTAAAAAAAAAAAATGACGATTTTTTTTTTCAAAGAAAAACCCCCTAAATAGACTCTCAGTATGATTTTTAGCAACACCCTCACGGATTGGACAGGTTTTTTTTTACACGCTGTATAGAAAATATCATCCAGTCTAACCAGATTCTGTTGAATACCAGTATTTTACATGGAGCTGCCGCCTATGACCTAAACAACCCAGTTACAGAGTAATAAAGATACAACTTGGCTAGACTGGTTGTTAGATTTTCGGGCTTCTGGCGACGCGTAACGACTGCCAAAGATCCAAAAATGACAGCCGGAATTAACGGCTTAACGTGCTTTCCGAGACACGGAGGGGTCTCGGTATGTAATTCGCCATTAAATAGAAAATATTATGTATAAATCAACATTAATTAAGGGGAAGAAAGCATATCATGTGATGGAACCCATGTTTCTGCTAGCAAAGTCCTCCGCCGCGTCTGTCTGTCGTCCTGCTCGCGATGAACTCAAAAACTACTGCACCGATTTTCATGCTGTTTTCACCAATGGATAGAGTGGTTCTCAAGGAAGGTTTTAGTATATAATAACCGACATCCACGCGGACGAAGCCGCGGGCATCAGCTAGTATATGTATATTCCATATGCTTAGGTAGATATTGTTATTCTATTACAGATACGCTTTAATTTTTGGACATTCTTAGCAGCCGTCGTGAAGAGATTGTTGAGCTGAGGACTGTTACTGCCAATCATATTTTTTGACACCATTTCTGGATTTCTTATACCCTTTTAAATTATTTTTTGTCCACTCACTAGACAGAAACTCATATTGTGCTTAATTTAAATCATCGTTTGCCAAACACCTGTCTATCTTCTAGTAAATAACTAAAAATATCTAATATTAAGACTTGTGAAGAGTTCATGGGTCTTAATTTAAACTGAAAAGCGGAACAAATCGTAAGTGACAGAATTTCTTCGTATTTAAATTATAAATGCTGTGTGAAGTGACTATTTATTTCAAATATGGAATGCGAAAGCGTTGGTTGTTTTTCAGTTTATTATTTGTTAGATAAGCGTTGTCAGAGAAATAAAATAAAAAAATGGAACGTCGCCCTGAGATTGTAATTTAAACAATAATCTTGAGAAAATACGATCACTCGAGTCTTATTATTATTATTCAGACACTAAAAACACATCATTTTATGACATAACTGACTAGCTAGAAAGTAAAAAGATTACTATGACAACTATATTAATAGGTGTTATATGAGATATTTGTGAGTTTGTATGTAGGGGGTCATCTTCGGAACTACTGATCCGATTCCGAAAATTCTTTAATTAATGGAAACTTACAGTACTGCCGAGTGTCGTAGAATGTATTCTACGTCAAAACAAGAAATTTGATACGTACGACGTCTCGGGCAGAAGTTAGTACAAAATTTCCCCTAGGTTAAACATTTATATTCAACTAGTCCCGCGGTTTCACCTGCATAAGTCTCGATCCCGTGGGAATATCGAGATAAAAAATCCTATGTGTTAATTCAGGTTATAATCTATCTGTGTGCCAAATTTCATCCAAATCTGTTCAGTAGTTTTTGCGTGACAGAGTAATAAACATCTATCCATCCATCCACCCATTCTCACAAAATTTCGCGTTTATAATATTAGTAGGACAGGATTATTCACATAATAAAATTGTGACTGACTGACTGTTATTGTATTACCAATTAATCTGCGAAATTCTATAGTTTACCTTTAACTCGTTATTAATTATTTTGCTAAACATGAGGACATTATAGATAATGCCTTTCACGAAGACGCGCCTCACTCCGCTTCGCTCCATACTAAAGTACAGGTTACAGTACGGAAAGTGAGTGTGGGGCGCGTTTTCGTGGATGGCACTATCTGTAGGTATGTCAAAAAAGACTCAATACTCAATATCTTTATTGCTTTACCATAATATGTACTTAGGTGGTAACCATATAATTTAGATCATTATGGACCCTGTAGGGAACAGCAAAAGGGTAGGAGAGAAGAAGCCGTTTTAGGAGATCATTAAGTTGTTATTATCGGAAAAAATTTTTACTTCTAAAGAGTTATCTATCTATGGCCAAAACTGTTGCGAAGAGAAACATCACACAGGGCCTTCTATCACTACAGAACACAAAAATAACCACGCATTCAAACAAACTTTTCACACACACCCCTATCATTCGGTACCTAAAAGGTTCCGCGGTCCTGAGCCCGTCTCCACACTACCCATTACAATGACGGCTGTGCATGACTTGCATATATGCAGCTCTGACGATGATGTATGGGCTTCAGTTTGTAATGAGCCCCGCGATCTGTTTAGCGGTTGCGTGGGTGAGGGTGTGGACTCGGCTTCACATGTCTTGGACAGAGATACTGACACCGGTAGTGGAAAATAGAATTCCTCAAATGCAATTAAAATCTATCAGCTTTGCTTTCTTTGAGAGGTTCTTTTGTTTTGGTTCAGGTTTTCTATTTATTTTCATGTGACAGAGAGATATAATGATCTTATGTTCGAATTTAGGTTGCCGCAGACTGGCGTGCCGTGACTCTGGTGGAACAATTTCCGTGAAGTTTTCATAGAAATTGTTCCACCATAGAGACGCGTCGCGTTTGTGAGAGCCTTTTAAATTGTGTTTTAATGATGAGCACTGTGATGAGATACCCTAAAAAAAACTTTTGTACTGACTGGTTACCTATCTACGAGTTTGTCTACTTTATGCGACCTACTTGAACAAAAGAAAAACGCAAGCGCATGTAAATTATTGTTTTTTTCATAATTTTTAAAATTGCGTTTGAAATCTGCAATACTTAGGTACATGAAATGAGCTCGGATCAAATGATTGACCACCTCATACTACACTTTAAGGCTCATATAGGGTGATCTTTTGTACCAAAGGACCACACCGCGGAATTCCGCTAACTTTTTAAGGGTAAAAAACGCAACGCACATCCCTAATCCCGGCTTATGGCCACTAGTCCGTACAATTTGTCATCAATCTTTCAATGGTGGAGTAAGTAATGGTATCTCTGACAAATGACGTCACTAATGACGTGGAACCGAACACATATTAAACTTAGATTACTTTTCTAATGAAAGCTAAGGATATTTGGGTGGTCGGTGGACTAGATTTTTTGTAAAAAAAAAGTATTTGAATATGAGACCTCCAAGTTCTTTCGGTGGAAGAAGATGTGACTTGAATGAGCAAGGCTAGCAGTAGCATTGTGCATTTTATTCATAGCTGCAAGTACCTAAATACATAATAATATACATAAAACAAATATTTGGGGAAAGAGAATGCACACAGAAGACGAAATTAAATAGCACATAATAATTAAAATGGGATCAATAAAAGCGACTGCGAAGCTGAAGAGCTCGTGGCTAAGTAATAATAGCCGCACGGGTCGATCTATCATGTTAAGCTTGCCGGGGTTGGTCTGTGGATGAGTGACCATCTTTACATACCGAGACTCCTCCGTGCCTCGTGTTCCGGCTGTCATTCGTGGATCTTTGACAGTCCTTCAAGTCAGAAGCCCGAAAGTCTGACAAACAGTCTTACCAAGGAGTATCGCATTGCCCAATTATCTACTGGGTTGTGGAGGACAGATAGGCAGTCGCTCCATGTAAAATACTGGTATTCAGCTGCAACCAGTTAGAGTGGAAGCCGACCCCAACATAGTTGGGAAAAGGCTAGGGAGATTAAATCAATTAAGCGACCGAGAGTAGGTAAAGAACTGTAAATCCAATGATTATCTATACTTTATACAGAGGAATAAACAGAAAAAGTGCAGAAAGTCTCAATCAAAATGACAAGCAACTATCGCACCCCAAAAATATCCTCTCCTTTTCAGTTGAACACGAATTTCACAACATTAAAAATAATATTTCACAACGATCACCCTTCTTAAGTAATACAGATCTATTTAACACCGCTACCATTTCGACAGACACACCCGACCCCGAATAAGATCCTACCATTCTCACAGAGTGAATAGTGAAAAAGACATTAAACCGAATTTGAAATGCAATTTATCAAGCGATCCTCTCCTTTGACCCGAAATGTTATGACAACATGATGTATATCCAACGATGATATTCCAAAATCAAATCTTCTACTTTTTAAATATTTTTTCTTCTTTAGTGACGTATGAGCTAGTGATGCGACATCCGCAACAATTGTTCGAGTGATGGGTCGACGACGATTTGACTTGCATTGTTCGGTTTTTTTTTAAGGAGTTATTGGCTACTGCGTGTCATCGTGTGCGTCGTTATGATAGGCGTTTTTTTAAGGTGGGCTACCCATCCCTAATGATGTTAGTCGGTTAGTCAGATTCGGTCATCTAATTCTAGACGTAATAAAATTAATAATGGTTGACAGAAAACAATGAAACAAATAGACTTCAAAGTAAACGCATGTTTTATGTATATTCTGTGTTATTAAATTAATGTCTCTGAATTAAAATTGTAAAAGGTGTCAAGAACAAGGAAATTACAACAAAGCAACAATTTTAACAGAATGTTGAAGGCACCGTTGAAACCAATATCACACGCGTTGACGATCTAATAATGTTATTGTTGATGCAAAATGTAAGCTTACAGCGACTAAAAAATAATTGACCAATGCAAAAACAAATGATTTGAAATTATATTTAAATTATTATTGTTCCAATGGTTTTAGTGACACCTTGAGTAATACTAAAAGAAAATCAATAAGTAAAAAATTGTTTGTCAAACAAAACATAATATTCATTACATTTATCAGGAAGGTAGTAAAACAAGCACACCATGGGTAAAGAGGGGAGGGACACCTAGACATAGGTACACCTCTGCCTTACTCTCCGTGGATTACGGGCATGATGTTATGTTAAATAAAACGAACGAGCAATTTCCTAAGCATTTATTTTTACCTAAATAAAACAGGTGTTCTAAAAGCTTGATACTAAATCGCTTCCTCTTACAACGTGGACAGATGTTTCAACGGCTAAATACAAAGGGAACCGCGATCGTTTGCGGCCCGGCCTTCATTGCTCGCGATGACATTCACAAAAACAATACTTCTATCAGTATATGCAAAGTTCAGATAAAAAATATTTAATTTACCAGATGTATCAACATATGAGTGAATCCTTTGATTAAGGAATGCAGATGGTCAGAAGGAATGGTTCAAATAAGGAAGTGTAAAAAACAATTGACGATCCTGTTGAAACCAAAGGAGCACAGAATTTAAGTAAGCGAAGCTTCTATTCCCGAAATTACGACTTCTCTTTATATGAATATTTTGTAAAGTTTACAACATTTCGAAAAATCCACTTGATTATCCGAATTGAAAATCTTACTAAACTAATTTTTTTTGAGAAACGCCATTTTAAAACAAATCAATGTAGTTTTAACACGTACACACTTTGTAAAGGTCTAAGAATTATTGATTTATTTTTAGATACTTAGAATTTAACATTCGCTTCAAACACGTCTTCAATGTGATCATAAAAATTATAGGTACCTACATGAGATGAGAAGAATCAGATACGAGTTACCTACTTCTGCAGTTCCACAATCAGATAATTATTTATATAAGTATATATTATGGTTTTCTTATACCTCTATTTATTCATAGGGAGAAAAATATTTTACTTTTTATCTAACAATTTTCAGTTGTCTACATAAGCTCGTGAAATAAAAATCGAAATTGTAATTTCCTGGCAACGTCTGATCGAGGGACAACAATTTGCGGTCACCGACTGATTACCAATACGAAGCCCCAACGAAAACACTAACAAACCACCCACGTACGAAAACCAACTCAAACACAGCGTGACAAAGTTGGAATTTGGGTGACAACAGAGACGGATGTAAGATGTTTTAATCGAATAATCGTTTAGTCGAAATTCGTCACGTTCACCGACATCTGTCGCCTGTAATCGAATCGAAGCTCGTTCAAATCGATCGACATCGAGACGATTGCATAATTCCTTACGATGACAATACGAATGGCGAGTTGGGAACGTGATTATACATAATAATGGCCCCCAATCGGCCAAATTGCTTTCGGCGGAGCACCGATGACATTTCGATTATAGAGATCAATAGGTTTTTTTTTCAATTGACGATGCTATCCTTAGTGATAAGTATTTTTTGGTCATTGTCTTTTTGTGGGGACAAAAAATTGATTGCAGCCAGCCTGTTTGCGGAAAATTGCTGGTGTATAAGTACTTTTTTCTAAAAACTCGCGGGGTTACAAAAATAGGATCATTATTCAAAGTAAACGATTAAGATCGGATTGTAGCCTATAACACCTATTTTTACCTTCAGTGATTCATTACTCGTTATTTTTTTTGAAATCTTTACTTAATGAGCAACCAGGTTCTGACCAGCACCCTAATTGCGTAATGCACTTACACAATTTAAATAAGTTCGTAAGCTACGTTGTGGAGCAGTATTTTTATTCGAATTTATGAAGCAATGGATTAGACATTTGTTTCGAACCGATTCCAATTCTGATTGATCGTGTATTACGCAATTAGGGTGCTTATTGAGTACTTAAGTAGGTACTAAAGACAGAACATAATGTCTACATCTCTTTTTCTCTACTTTCCTATCGCAGGTATGCTGGAAGAGATTTCTTTAGAAATAAGCATAATTTTTGTACGTATTTTTCTGTTCCTCTCTTCTTGTATGTTTATGTGTGTACACACACACTTAGATGGTTAATACATAAAATATTAAAATCTCTTCCTATTTTTGACTCTCCTTTTATTGATTCTCCTTTTACCATGTTAGGCAAAACTCTCGGCTTAGTGTACTAAGTGACATAACCATCAACACAACGAACCACAAGAACATTTTCATCCGAAACCTTTTCAAAGTAAAACGTTGAACCCGAAGAATTATTTGCTCAAAATGTTCACTAAATCACTTAAGAATTCATTAACTAAACAAAAGCCTCGTCGTGCAAGTAATTGACGCCCTTCACCAGTTGATTAATAAGCCGCAAATTGAATGAGCCTTCTTTGACAGCATCAATTTTCTCCGCAGTTACACCACTGGTACTGCTACCCTAAAAATCCACTTAGAGAGTCTATTTGAAATTTTGATCGACCCCCAACATGACACCTCGCATCTATTTGGGATGTAAATTGTCAAAGTTAAATTAGAATGGGCTTACATGTAGTGAATTTCTATAATTTAGTTATGGATTTTATATTTTAGGTGTATTCTTTTGTATGTTGTTGTAATTACTAATCAGGTCCACTCAAATCTGTGTGGTTCTTTCCTCAAAAGACCATTTCAGGCTCTAATCTACATGGTCCTGATATGGCCTGACCAAGATTATGTCTGGACTTTAAAGGAGACGGTGACCTTTGAGTTTGTTTCGGCCTTTCTTCTCAGAGTAGTCAGATAGGAAACGCCGACCTCATCTAGCTTATTTTTACAACTTTTTAATATGACGTGTAAAAGTGATTCCAATATCCTATTTACAAAATAAACAATTTCATTTCATTTAATTTCATTTCATTGAACTTGTAATTTAGAATTTGTAACTTGTAATTTCTGAAAACTTGTAATTTAGATTTCAAATAAAAACTTTTCTTATCATGACCATTTTGTCAGTATATAACTATGACGAAGTTGCCACTTGTTATATGAACTTGCATAAAATTATTATGTAAAAGTAAAGCAACAACAAAGTTCAACAAAACATCTCTATATCTACTATTAGGTTAACAAAACTATTTTTTGTCGTAACTCAATGTTGTTGGATTTCCCCATATATTTACACGTCCTTTATATTTTCAAGGTTATACTCATCAAAAAGATTATCTACATAACCAATTGACACACCTCTAAATTATCATCTAATTGACAAGACATCATTGACGACTTTCCAAATATGGGCAGATATTTATTTCGAGGCAAACATTTCCTTTTATGTAATAGGAATTATTATAAAAGGATGGCGAGCTGTTAGTATTTTGACAGTTATTACTTTAATCCGCTTGATAAATTTTTCTTTGAATCAGCAAAGCTTTTGTTTGTGGCATCGCTAAATGTAACTCACTTCAAAGTCAAAATCATTTATTATTTCCGAAGATTTTTACTTTCTATCGATTCATTACTATTCTGAAGCTTCTTCCCTTCCTCATTTCCTCTTTCTTTTGTTTTTTTCTGATAGTCAACTGTTTTAACTTCTTGATTACCTATCAACTTTATCGACCTCAGTTTTCCAATACTATCCTAGACTTTTATCATTTCTTAGTTTTATCTTTAAACATTATTTACAGAAAAGTAGTTCCATAATCCTTGCAAGTATAAAAACCTCCATGTAAACCACCAACAAAACAGTTTACGCGTCCCCGCAATTTTGCATTGCCCGGATTGTCTCATACGTCAGATTGTCACGGCCAGTCGACGTTGATCGATGGTTGCACCTGCTACGTATCAACAACCCTTGCTACTTGCTAACTTCATCGCCTGTGACTTGAGAAATGTGATTTATTAAGTCTGTGATGTATGGAGTGAAGTAATTTTTTGAAGGTTGAAAGGGCGTTTTTGCACAGTATTTAAAAGGTTTTTCTGGCTGTTTATTAAATTTCTTTATATTTTTTCAAATCCTGATTCTCGTTGTTATTCTAGTTGTGGCACAAAGTGAACTGTATGTGTGGGCATTAAAGTTATGTTTGCCAAAAACACATATTTGTTTGCATGTTTGGAAACTAAATTACGAACGCAATATAGATGCTAAATCTTTGTTTTTTTTAAACCTCTTCCTGTTTCTAACACAAGATGAAGCTTGATATTCCAATCGAAATAAGGCAAAGCAGCCGATCCTTCAGAGTTATTAAATAAATACTTATTCGTATTTTTATATGGAGACAAAATTAAAAGGAAATTGAAAGATATCATAAGATGACACACCGATTCTTTTGTCAACAATTTTATACCAACTTTAACATCACCCAACAGCTACAACCAACAATCAAATTTCAATTTTATCACTTAACCATAGATATCATCTATTTCATTTATTTTCTATCAGCAAAGTTAAGTTTGGTCATTGATATTCCAATATGCTTGATATTGGACTAGACTGGGACCACCCAATGTTGGCTTGAATGGCCTCATTAAAGATATTAAGCTGTTATCAAAGGACTCGGCAGATGGTGACAGGTGACAGAGAAAAAATAAGATTGGAAAGGAAAGAAAAAATATACAAAAATGTGTCAGCTGCGTGATATCCTTGAAGTCCAAGATTTGAATAAAAACAATAATTGTTATTATTGATGTACAAAATTATAAATACGCAAAGGTATTTGTAATTCTCCTCTATAAATCTGCAATGTTTTTAGTGTTTTTTTATAAAGATTGGGTCATCTACGGCACAAAGCAAAATGTTGCGAATGTTGCGGATTGTGAATCTAATTTCTTGGAAATTTTTGGTGCCTTTACAAAACCTCGACTCAATCAATCGCATCTTCTCCATATCCGTGCTTAGGGGGAAAATCCTGGGTAAGTAAGTACATTCGAACATCAACGCAGATAGTGCCATCAACAATGTTTTCAAAGAGTAAGTAAGGATCAAAATCAATTCCTTCCCTATCTCAACCACAAGCCTGATCATCATCCGTGCGCAGCCTCAAATACCAGCTCTATAATTAAACTACATAGCCGGCTCCATGTCCATAATTAAGTAGTAATAATATCGATATCGTCAACTCCGATGACGTCGGCACATCTCAAGGGACAATAGTAAATCAACGTCACATGTCAACTGAGTCCCTTACCATCTTATATTCTTGTTAAAACCACTCTAACTTGACCTTCAAGAAGCCATGACTTTAAACTTTCTCATATAATTTTATTAGGAGGAGCAAGATCTGAGGGGTCTAGTAAAATGGTTGGAATGACTTGCGATTCTTCTGTCGCCTACCCACTTACTCCTAATGATAATATTAATGCTATCTCTGAAAGCAATCGCTGCGATGTTTTAATGAAAGATAGTCTCACTTTGATTTTCGTTCGCGAAATGATTTTAGGGCTAGAGTGATTTGTCATGTTGTTCGTCTTTGTCTTATGTAATACTAACATTATGTACCAAGAGACAAATAAAATATTTATAAAGGAAGTGCTCATAGGGCATCAAAAAATTCTTCCGCATCGCTGTCAGTGGGAAAAGTGCCCAAAAGGCTGGCAGCATTGCCACGTTGGATGGCTGAATGCTGATTCTTTCACCTAGAAATTGGCCAACCCTCTGGTCACGTGAAGAGTCGACCAACCGCTGAGCGATGTCCCGAAATACTCGATGAGCACTCGGACCCCACCGCATTAGTGTTTCAACCCCAAACGGCAAAAAAATATAGCTACCAATAAGTTTGTTATATTTGCGCCGTTTGAGGTTCGACAGCCCGCCGTGCTTGGAAGATGGGATGGCGCGAGAGTGTCGACACAGGTT
The DNA here is from genome assembly GCA_947522985.1 of Lithophane socia. Taxonomy (NCBI): domain Eukaryota; kingdom Metazoa; phylum Arthropoda; class Insecta; order Lepidoptera; family Noctuidae; genus Lithophane; species Lithophane socia. Next base: position 11,076,279 of record OX383267.1, read on the forward strand.
TTGTAAGTAAATGATAACTTAAAAAAAAAATCTAGGGTGGACAGGTGATAATAAAGCATATTTAGCTATACAAGAGTTGAAAAGATACAAGAAAAGAGTAAGTCAAATTGATAGTACCTTGTCATAAGATTTTGAGGTATTTGTTTATTTTTTGTACATAATCTTTCAATCTCATCTAACCCCAGACACTTTTTCAAAACCGTCTCTTCCAGCCTCGAAAATTTTAAAAACACCAATTTCACAGCAATACCTCCAGTCTATTTCGTGGACTATCCCCCGAGATCCCGTATAATGCAGCACACGCTCCCAACCGAACATTGTACTATATTGAGACATAAATTTTTCATACGCCGCCGGCCACTTGTGATAACCTCCTTGACCAGCCGCTCCCAGAGGATGCATAAAGGACTTCTCTTGTATAAGGAATCACATATTTCATAACGGTGGTGTTTTAGGGTTGGAATGGTGTCGATGAGTTCAGGGTTGAAGTTCGAAACATTCTATAAAAATGTACTCTGAAAGACAACATTTTGCTTTAAGGATTTCGGGTTTTGGATTTCGCGTCCTATGTATGGGTAACTTATGCAGCGTCATGATGTAAGCCTCTGCTTGCTGCATGTATATGCATTTTATTATTACACTAGCTGCCGCCAGCGGCTTCGCCCGCGTGTAATCTTTATAAATTATAGCCTGAGTAACATATTACTCAGGGTGAATGTAGCTTTCTAATGGTGAAAGAGTTTTTGAAATTGGCGAAGTAGTTTTTGAGTTTATTCATTACAAACATACACACAAAAATACAAATCTTTCCTCTTTATAATATTAGTGTAGATGTATTCATTTGAATGATATCAGGCACTGTTCCAGTCCCTGGAAAGATCTGAAGGCAAATTCTCGTACTTACAAAACGTTCGTATTCAAGTCGCAATCTGTCAAACTTGTGAAAAATGTTCGTAAATTGATTGTATTTTTGACAGATTGTGAACAAGAATGCAAACTAAAAAATTACGGGAATTGCCCCTCTGCATTTTAAACTAGCTTCCGCCCGCGGTTTCGCCCGCGTGGTATGTCGATAAAAAGTAGCCTGTATGTCCTTCCCGGGGATGCCATCTATCCTTGCCAAATTTTATCGAAATCCGTTCAGTGGTTTAGGCGTGAAAAGGTAACATACAGACAGACAGAGTTACTTTCGAATGTATAATATTAGTATGGATAAACACTGTCTTCATCGACAGTTCAGTTGCATCGACTATAATATTTCCGTCCCATCCCTTATTTTCGTTCACACCCTCGAATTTTTTCCCCGTACCGTCACAAAGGGCTATAGTGCTACCGGACAATAATAAATATTTTGACGATATCGCATAAATATCCTTCTTTTATGAATACCAAGCGGCCCTGTGCCATCTAAGGGCGGTAATTTCTTATATTTTATGGTCACTCCTTTATAAATCGTAGACATTTGTATGGGATAGGGTTTTGGCGCTATTTTTTAGAACGAGAATATTCAAATTGGAAGGGGTGTAAAAGGCCTTTATGAGCGACGTTTTAATTTGTCATAGGGTTCGTTTTTTGTGATGAATTTTGTAGGTAGTTCAGGTTTTATATCGCAATGACGGGGAACTTATTAAACATTATAATTTTTGCAAACAAAGGATCGAATGTTTGTAAAGATAAGTGTCGTAAGAGTCGACTAATGAATAAAATGGAATATGATAGTCTAGGTGCTTTAACTTGCTCTAGAATAAAACAATCAATCTGCCTAGCCTTTTCTCAACTTTGTTGGCGTCGGCTACCAGCCTAACCGGATGTAGCAGAACAGTATTTTACGTGCAGCGACTACCTATCCTCCACAACCCAGTAGCTGGGTAATACGATACCCCTTGGTAAGACTGGCTCTCAGACTTTCGCGCTTCTGACGACCCGTAACGACTGTCAAAGATCCACGAATGACAGCCGGTACTAACAGCTTAACGTACTTTCCGAGGCACGGAGGCGTCTCAGTTTGTAAAGATGGTCAACCACGGACCAACCGCAAGCGTAGCTTAACCTGATGTATCGACCCGTGGGGCTGTTATTACTTAGCCACGAGCTCATCAACAGCTAGAAAAAAACAATAATTATAAATCGGTTAGATTTGTAATAAGGCAACTGCATATGGATACCTACATTTCTATGCTATACAGCTCAGTACAAGTCCAAGTGTCAGTACTGTGACACTACCGGAAATTGCCTACAGCCTGTGATGTGTCGGCGCACACGCGACACCGCAACTCTGATCGCTGTGCCGCTATACTACGGTGATATGTTTTATATCTAGGTCCATTATAAATGAGGATATTGAGGAAACAATATTTAATTTCATTAGATGAGTAAGCGTGTCTCAAGGGGCAGATTCATCCTGCCAGGGTTGCGGGAAAATCCGAAAGGGATACCGGGACCTTGGCAACAGGAAACTGAAGGAATACGGGTGGGTTTTAGTCAGTAAAAGTCTGACACGCCCTTCCGCTCCGCCCAGAGCGGGAGAAGTAATTTGATGACTTCCCACCGTCAAAAAAAAAAGGGGCATATTCGTAACTTTCAAACGAATTCACTAATTGCTTGTGGATTTCGAAAGTTTTCCATTGCATGGGAGTGTATTCTTTTCAAAAGTAACCTATTTAACAAATGCTTATGTATGTTGTCGCAACGATCAGTGTAGTGAAGAAAATTAGAGATGCAAAGGTCAACCAATATAGGCACAGCATGGCATGGTGTTTGTAAATATTAATAGTAATAAAGTTTAAAAATGTAGTAGTAAAGAGTATTCTATTCATTTCAGGGTGAAAAAAAATTACCTAGCGAAACTCCCTAGACGTGGTGGGTATCGGTGTAATAACAGACATAAAATAAATTAATTTGATGGGTTTTTTTTGGGGTTATCGACCAAATGTAGATTATTCACTAGAAATATCAATTAAAAAACGTTAATTTTTGTGTAAACTTCACAGACGCGATGGGTGTCGATATCTTAACACGATAAAACAAAAATAAAACTATTTCCTCAACTCATACTTCAAGTAACAAAAACACGAGCGATCGTTGACCCCAAAAATAAAAGTATAAAATATTTATTTTATTTTATCTTGCTTAGATGTATATAACGTCTGTGGAGTTTCGCTAGGTAATTTAATTTGACCCTGCAGTACCTCAATTACAATCTATAGGTATCCCCTTTATTTTTTATTTTTTTGTATCTAAGTAGGTATCCTCTTTGATCATCCGACTGTCATGCGACAGTCAGCCCCGCTAATACCTGACCAACAGGATAATCTATTACCTACCACGGGATGAACTACAAATTATTTTGTACTTAGAACATGCACACTATAGAGGAGATCGTACTTTTTAAGCTATGGTTTTCGATGCCCTTCATTAAAATCTTCAATCAAATAATAGAAACGATCCTTTAACATTAATAACAAAAAAATCTAGGAGGCTTCTCATTCTAATGCTTGCGAGTCTTTGATAAAGTCTTCATACAAATATTCAGAAAAACTGCCCTGTAATTTTCAAATATGAAGATCAAAGATGATAGATTGATTGGAAAGCATATCCCTTCGGACGATTGACCCTTTGATCCTATGCGCAGGCTACTTAGTGGATTGGTCCTTTCATGTCATTCGCTTTTCAAACCAAAATTGATGTTCTAAAAAGGTTGAATAATGAAATGGTTTTACTTTTTTTTATATGTAGAATTAGCTGGTTATTTATGGCCAGTAGTGAATTGGGAAAGCAGATTTTCTAATGGATTATTCAAAGTATCACGTACTGTACTATCTCCGTTTGCATGGTATATAGGTATAAATATTTGGTTTGCGTCTGACATTCATTGGTTTTCTGTAACAATTTTTTTTTAGCTGTTTTTTTTTCCATTATTTTAAATAAACATTAAATATTAAAATTACTATAGACAATATATACATAACACAACTAACTATTTAGACTAGGTACTAAATGACTGATTAACTAGATAAACAAAACTAAAATATGGCTTCGAATAATTCCTCCGTATCGCTGTCGGCTGGTAATGTACCCTAGAGAATGCCTCTGACCACGGAAAAATCCAGCCCTAGGGTCACGGGAAGTGTTCTGTGGCTTATAATTGCGCTTGCTGGGCTGGCGCGTGGTGGGAGCAATAGCCAATTGGGTCATCACAGTGACTTGTTTTCTAATTATTTTTTTTTTGTTTATTTGCTATTTATTTATTCATGTAATTAGTTATCATTAACTGTGCTTTTGTATGTTGTCTTTTGTGTGCACCAAATAAACGTTTTATCTATCTATCTAAGTGTTAAACATTTTTTTAAGTCAAACGATTTATTTCCAAATACAAGACGATAACGCTGTCTTTTAGTCACAAACTTGCTTTACCTTTACATAAACTGAGTTTTAGTCAGCTCCTGAAAACTAAAAAAAAACTGATTTTTGCTCACTTTTTTCAATTTTTTTCAGGTAAAAAAAACCTGGAAAGAAACCACTTCAAACAAAAGTGAACTGTTTTTAATCTTTGTGTGTGTGTTTATTATAATATTGTAGCAACCAATAAACAGAATATTTTATGGGACAAAATTTTACTTACATTGAAACTTAATGATGTCCCAAGGTTTTGTGAAACTACATTAAAAATAATAAAAATGTAAAGAAAAAATGTTCAGAACAATTAAAAACATGATTGGCTTTATATTAACAAAGAAACGTTTCATAAAATACTCATAAAACTTTGTTGGCTTATTAAAAAAAATGTTAACGAGACTTGCCAATTACGACCCCTTTGGCTAGTTAAAAAGAGCTTCCCTTCCCCTCTCTTTTGACACAATTCCTGAACTTTCCGGTACATCTGAGTAAAAAGGTAGAGGTCTTTCTAAATTGGTTTCTTTTGCATACCATTTACTAAAAAGATGGGCGTGGTCGATTTAAAAATGCGAAAAGATCAAAGGTCTTGATATTTTTTTTTTTTTTGACATCAGTCGCTTTTGTGTTTACATGTTTATATTAATGAACGTGGCTTTTAGACTTCGTATCATGTTTGTCTCGGTGTGAAAGCCCACATTATAATTATCTAATGGATATGAATTGGCTTGTCGCTCCAATGATTTTTATTTTCTTCTAGTTCCTAAATAATCATACCCTTCTTGACATTCAAGATGAAATTGTGGACATATACTTACTTATACTTATATACTTCTATCGAAGGTTTATCTGGTAGCCAGAGTGCGACAATATAAGAAGGCAACACTGGGAGTCACTTGTGTTGTAATTCCCATAATCCTATCCTACTTTCTACTATTCTACTTCTGCAACAAAATACCTATTGACATTTTGAGCACTAAGGAACTTCCAGTATTTAAAAATAAATTACGAAACTTTCTGATTGTTAAAGCATACTACACGATCCAAGATTTCTTGAATTATTGATATATTTGTTGACCATGTATGACACTGTATTTTGGTATTTTGACATTTATAATAACTAACTTTGACATCCTTAATATTATACTAATAATATAAATTCTAAATTAACCTTGGCGTGTCTTTCTGTCTATCTGTCTGTATGTTAGCTTTTCACGCCTAAACCACTGAACGGATTTCGATAAAATTTTGCATGTAGATAGATGGCATCCCAGGGAATGACATAGGTTACTTTTTATCGACATACCACGCGGGCGAAGCCGCGGGCGGAAGCTAGTAATTATATAAATGGGAAAGTTTTGTATGTTTGGATGTTTGTTACTCAATCACGGTAAAAACGGCTGAACGGATTTTAGCATACAGATAGTTTATGAATCCCGGTAGTACATTCCCGTGGGATGATTTCCAACCTCCACGCGGGCGAAGTCGCGGGTGAAAACTAGTGTTATATTAAGTTTCACGGTGACCAGCATGCTCATTTCCATTTCTAACGCAGCACGTCTCCAACACATATTTCACCTAACAAACAAAGACATTTACACGACAACAACCAGTGCTTGTCACACTCCACAGCGTTCGAAACAAAAAAGAATTTCCCCAAGTCTTCCGTACAGTCGTAACAGTAACACATTTACCGATATTAGGAAGGAGTAAATCACTAATTAATAAATTATTATCGTGGCCACACGGCATACTGTCACGCATTCAGTTACCTACTGACTGATATTGATTCACTGGTTTTTTTTTTGTTGATTTCATAACAAACCTTCATTCACGTTTTGTTCTAGTGCTTTCTAGACTATTATCTTAAAGCCCAACTTTAAAAGACACCTGTGATTAGCAATTTTTTCTTCTCAGGAATTAGTCGACGTCGTATTAGGGTTACCATTCACCAACAATTTGTTTACATTGATACAAACACAGTATTTTATTTATTTATTTTATTTTATTTATTTAGGACAACCAACAAAGCTTACACCAAAAAAAAGACATGTTAAACTACCCATACTATTTTTACAATTTATAGTGTAGCCTTAATTAAAGGCTGCCACGGCATGCATTTATTTAACATAGGAGTATGAAACCAAAAAAAAAACAGATTTCACATAATTAGTTACTAAAACACTGACAATTGTTACATGAATCCAAGATACAAATACAAAAAGATGAAAAACTTACAATGAAATGCTGGCTTAGTGCGATTATTTCTATAAATTCAATAAATTTTGTTCGACGTTGTGCCAACCAATAACAATAAAACTAAAACAAAAAAGAACAAACACAATATAAATCTCTGGGTAAGTGAAAAAGACAATAGGAACTCCAGTATTCCTTTTTTTTTTTTCACTTCTATGACAATTCCTTAAGCAAGACAGACTTGACTTTATGTAATGAATAGGACATATCAATATCTACACTAGGCGAGCGTGAGAGGCGACTAAATTGATCCTGCATTCTGTTAATGGTGGAAAAATGACCCAGGTTGGTTTTAAAGCCCTTAGCGCGAAGCAACGAGCAAGTTTGTAGGGCACATTTATATTTATTTGACTAAGTAAGTAAGTATACATTTTTAAAAGTAAAATTAAGTCACCACATCTATAAAACAATGAATCAGAGAAATAAGCTAACTCAGTAAAGTTACAATTTAAAACAATTGTTTTTTTTTTAAGGTAAAATTGAATATTCTTTGACATTATACATTATTATAACATTGGTAAAACTGATAAGAATTAAATGAAAATAAAAATTGATAAATTAAAAATTGATATACGTAGGTACCTACTTCTATCATTAAAGTAAAAGTGTTTTAAAATAAAACGAAATGATGTGTTTGAAAAGTGTCAAAAACACATCATTTCGTTTAATTTCAAAGAATCTTTTCAAGAAAAACATAGCAATAGAGGTACCACTGCCTAAAATGGCATTTCATACAGACAACGATGAAAAAAAATTGGAATCCGACCTCAACATAGTTAGTAAAAGGCTAGGCAGATGAACGATGAGCTATAGTCACAACGCTTGGCAAAAATATTGAATATAGAGACGACAAGATCAAACCCTTTACAGAAATGATGTAGTCAACCACCATTTGCGTTTCATTATCGCTTTCTAGTGGATGATCATTTGAGGGTACAAAAAACTAAAAACCTACCTATGTATTGAAGAGCTAATTGACAATAAGTTAATCTGATTGTCAATTTCCCAGGAAAATCATCTTCATGACATGACCTCTGAAACTTTGCAGACAGAAAAAGATGAAGCTGAATAAGAATCATGTCAATTAAAATGTTAAAGTTATTACAACCAAGTAACTTAATAGCGAACAATTAAAATAATATTATTATGGTACTCTAAACATTCAGTTTGAAGGTCACAGCGTTGTAAACAATTAAAAACCCAATGTCCTTATCTAAGAACAATATAATAATTAATGTCAGCGTAATTAGAAGATACCAGATATGTGAACATTTTACAAAAAACTGGACACGATAATTTTTGTGATGTATTTTTTTTCTACAACTTGTATAACTTGACACGCGGCAGAATAGGGAACTAAAGAAGGATAATTCGAGTTTGACACTTCGTTGACGTTTGTCTATGGTAGTCGCGCTGCCATGATGTGTCAAGTTAAACTGGGCGGATTGTAATGACTTTGTAGAGGAACTCGTGTTAAATTGTATGTCTCATCTTGGGAAACGCCATTGTTTTAGTTATTTGCATAATATAACTATCTTGTAAGGTGACGTGAGTTTTATTTTATGAATCGCACATTTTTGGTCTGAATTTTTGCGTTTGTAATAGATTGGGAAAAGCCATTGTTTCAGTTATTTGCATAATAATAACTATCTTGTACGGTGAAGTGACTCTCTTTTTAATGAATTGCACATTTTTGGACCGAATTTCTGCGTTTGTGTTATATTTTATTCAAAGATTTTCCTTAAAATTTCCCTTACGAACCAATGCCTTGTCAAAAATTAGTTAGTAGTGTACCACAAGCTTTTAGAAGAATTACTATGGTATACAATATGCCTTTAATGGTCATGAAAAAATTGCAATTATTTTACACTATTTTTTCATGATCACTGTTGATTGTGACTGATGACTTAAACTCACATTCGGTCTGATTCATAGTCAGGTCACGAGTCTTGTCATAAAAAAACATGAGAATCAGTTTAAATAGGTAGGTATTCGTCATTTGAGGAATTTAGCACTTTTATGTGATTCCATAATTTTATGAAGCAGTTTATGATTATTTTCGTCAAGATCAATTGGCCAATATGATATCATTTGTACAATAATAGTGGTCGTTGTATTATATAGATCTATGTCAGTAGGTACCTACATGGGAAACTTTGAACCTATTCAATTACATAGTAGGTACTTACTGTACTGAACCTGAAATAAAAAATATTAACATAATAACAATGATAAGTTTTTAATGACATTAATAAGTGACGTTTTTTTTTAAAAGTACCTATTATCGAATAATTATACTATGATACATTCACAATTCAAGGGTGCGCGCTGAGGCGTGCACGATGACAGAATATGTCATGCTCTACGAATATCAAAGTGTCTTTAACGTCATTATTAACATAATAATAAGTTAAAGTTGAAAGTTAAAATTCGAACACATTTATTTCAAATTCACGATTTGGGGCTCTCGGATGTCCTAATTTAATGCAGGCGGTGCGACGTCGCAACGCAAAATCTTCAGGCATTTGGATTTAAAAAGATTCTCTCCGCGTAACTTAGCCATGTTTTCTGATGCGGCGTCACAGCGCTCGTAGGTATGTATTTCGACACAGAAGAATACTAAGCGTAACCAATTTAATCCAGTTAGAATGTGCAAAGTAACAAGGAAGGATTTATATTCATTGTTCACCATAGAACTGACACTAACCTGGTCCTATTAGTTAATCATTGACTGAAAAACCATTTCTTCAGTTAAAAAAAACAAAAAAGCACTTTTTTTATTAACATACGTCAAACACTTCGTCCTTCTGTTGATACATTAAAACTCTAAATAATTTTCTAATAACACATCCAAGTGTAAAGTCGTATAAGACGCGCGCAAGGTGAGGGTGCGCGGCGGCGCGTGCGCTCGGCCGGGTTTGTCACGCTTCACGACAATTGGTGGAAAAAATCCAATGAGCACACCTACTAAGGATGTCAGCTATGGAGGTGGAACTTGACGATTTTTGTTATTTTCTTTGAAATGAAGAAAACGACATTGACTTTTAAATATTCAATGAAAAAGTGACAGATTTTATTGCACTCAAATTGCAAGAGTCTAATAAAATTCAAAACCAAATGAATTTCCTTTCTGGTTACGATCTAAATGTGGCCTAACCTAAGTGCTGTTCAGGTGGCCAAGTTTTCCACTGGAAATATCAAAGTAAAGCCATTATCAATAAAGTGAAATTACTTACTCCTGAATTTTTATTTTAGAATCTAATTTTGACAAGACTGCCTCGCCCTTCGTTGATCAGAAATTAAGGTTATTTATTAAAATATTTGAAACTACTAAAAAATTTATTCTTTTCTTCTGGTGTCAACCCTAAACACATGGACCTGTTACGTGGCGTGCAGTGGACGGATTCACTCGCCGTATAAGTAATCGCGATCTGTTAATAAATACCATTCTTCGCTCACTGCCACGAGTGCGGGCTACTTACGACGAATTATCAGGAAGCAATTATTTCAACAATATTCATTCGGAAAATTATTTTACATACCTACATAGTATTTAATTAGGCTATTCTACATGAAATGAAAGTAGTTATAAAGAAATTAAGCCACTAAAGAAAGTAATTAATTTTGTACCTAACACCAATTTGTAAAAAAAAACTGGAATCCAATTTATTTATACAAAAAAAAAAAAACTATAAGTATCATAATAACAAATTATAAGTATCTTTTTTGTGTTTGACGATATTAATATTTTAATTGCTCACAAGTCAATAAACATGACTATTTTAAATAAAAAGCCTGTAATTATTTAGATTAGACTATGAAGAAAAAAAGTTCCAGTGCGCGGTGACATTGACAAATGACGACTAAAGTTTTTGTCAATATTTGTAGTAATGATAACGTTGGAATAGGTTAGTATAAAAAGTTGTTTTTTATTAGTAGTTATCAATCATAGACCCCAAACGTCTTGACAATAAATACGTTAATGTTATTAGTTGGAAATCTACTGTGGTTTGTAAAACATATTGTAGCGTTATTTTGTTTGTATAATATGTGGATAATTATTGTGTTAGCTCAAATCAAACCAACACTTTTTGAGAAAGGCTTGTTTTTCAAAACTTTACATTAACCGAAGAGCCATAGATAACAATGTCATTAAAATTCGTTATGTGGCCTACAAACTTTACATTTTTGAATGAATAATATGACAGTCGTTTTCTAACTTTGACTCTTATAGTTAACAATTAGTCAATTAAATTATTCTCCCAATAACCGTTTTAACATAAAATTAATGTAAGTAAACATTGATTTTTAATTAAAACATAATGTCTTTGCTTTTTATGCGCACTTGCTTCTCTTCGGTATTACTTACCATATCAAAGAATACAAAAGAATAGAATTGTCTTTCTTGCATCACAGTTCGTCACACCAAAACCGCACCTGATCGTCACAAGTGCATATTGCATTATTCATGCGGTCGGCCGGCCGCGTCGGTCACACCGCGTCCGTAAGAACGGAACCGCTGCGCCTGCGTTGAAAAAATACCGCACTGTCTTCAGTCGATTGGGGTTTATCATGCAATTGTTTGTTGACTTTACGTGGAATTAATTGTTTTTCTTTTACGCTTAGTGCACTATGGGTTGATGTACTAATAACTTTGTGGTTGCCAATCTGTCTGCTAAATGTAGCTAAGTTTTTGACGTAATATTGTTGTATAAAAATATTAGAAAAATATTTAGGTCATTATTGCATAGTTATGATAGTTTGACTGTTGATCTCTGTTGTTTTCATAAAAAACAATAATATATTAATTTATAATAAATATAACTTTCATTACCATATGCCATGGCGAAAGATTCCACCTGAGTTTTACACATAATTATTGAATTGAGTAGTTAAGTTTTCAGGATGATTTGCATTAGTAAGTACTTAGCGAGTTTAGTTCCTTGACGTATATATTTTACACTTGAAAAACTGTCACTTTTGGATCGGCTTTTTCACTCAACTCTTTTTTTTACTTAAACTTAACTCGTTTCTTACATAACTAAAGCAAAATGTAAAGCAGCCTTATTATTATGGCTAGGTTTTTTTTTTTAGTCTGGTGTTAGCTTTTGTACAACCTTATTTACTTTAACTAGGTATCGCCATAACACCGACAGAATTTCTCAAATTAATAGTATTCAGCGAAATCCATCCAACGATAAAGGACGGTACGGTACACAAAAAAATATGCCAAAAAATATTTTATAACTCAGTAAATTCGAGCTTGGTGATATATAAATTAGCAATATTATTGTTACAACCAATCAATCTTCCAAAAACTCTTATGATGACTGGATAAAGTTTATTATCGCCTAAAGTATAATTTCGGAACGATAAATTGTGATATGATTTTCCGTTAAACGCCTTGGACAGTTCGCGGTAAGGTCGGCAAAACGGTAGATTGGACAATTTTGATGACGACGAGATATTATAAATCGTTTTTGTCAAATGTCAACTTCTGTGGTCGCCTCCGTTTGGGGTTCTCGTCTTTTTTTGTGGACCTAATTAGGCTTCGTCTACTGATTTTTCAAGGATAAAGATTAACACTGTACAGATTTTAATTAAGCGTTCATCAGAGTGACATAATTAATATGACTAAATTTATTTAATTTTATTTATTTCAGATCACATGATCCATACGTTGTTAGTAAAGGTCTTAATCTAATGTTAGTAAAAAAACACACTACAAAAATTTCAACGACTGACACCTACGTGTGCAGCCGTATCCAGTGAGCCAGCATGAGGCTGTCCCACCTATCACACAATACACTCAGGATGCTGTGGGAGCTAGCACGCACTCTACTGAGAATAGAAGCGCACCGTTTCCGTATAATGGCATGAAAACCATCAACCCTGGCCTCGGTGAACATCCCGGAGGCGCTACAAAAGCGTGGTAGACCCAACAGCATCCTGAATACATTGTTATACTGGACACGCAGGGCGTTGTATGCCCTCAGCGTATAACTGACCTACAAACTGCACGTGTAAAAATACTGGCAGTATGCTCTGAAAAGGGTTAATTTGACTTGTGTCGTACAACGTGCAAATCTGCGAATCAGCAAAAAAAAAAGCTAAAAACTAAAAGCTTGGAGAATAAATTCTCTGGTTTAGAGGCTCCCGCAGACAGGGGCAATGCGACAGCGCAATTAATTTTTGTTTTCATTGACAGTAGATAATTTTGAGTACCAACTGTTTATTTAGAATGCCTATCAAATAAAACCCAAAATTCTTTACCAACATCTCCAGTACAACATTTTTAGAACTTTTATCGTACATTCTTCTGAACGACTATATTGCGCACATCAAAGGTACAGTCAGCGCCGTGTTTATGAGAAAGTATGACATGATAGGGACAAAGTTAAGAATGTTAATTGATCCTCTCTTTGATACTAAATGTAAACAGGGGGAGTTTTTAATTTGTTGCGCTTAAGTTTGTTTGTAGGGCGAGATTAAAATCGTGTAGGGATTTCCCTACACGAATGAATGTGTATGATGTATAAGTTAGAGTATACACATGCAGATTTTTTTGTGTTGATTCGTGTATGGTGGATATGATTTTTAGTTTTTATTTGAACCGAATACAGATAGGTTCCTAGAATTATTGTAATGTTTGATAAAGTCTGCGTGGTTAGCTTTGCTGTGCCAGTCTAATGTAGGATTGACACAAATAATTTTAAATACCTACCTGCTTAATATTTTATTTTTACTTATAATTTATTTTTGGTAAATGAAATGTCTGCTAGATTTCTGCCTAATCCTTTGGAGAAAACAGGCATGATGTTATATTACATTTTGTGAAATCTCGTTAAAGTACTTATTGCATATAATTGCATTGTGAAATCGACCCTACTTATAATTTGGGCCATAGTGTTTTTTTTTTAATTCGATTTCCTTATCCAACATAAATGGTTATGAGTTCGACACGTGTAAAATCTAAACCCTAACATCCAAACATAATCCAAAACACGTAGTAAAACCAACTCATATTATTTCAACGACAAAAATACTTCGATAATTACAATAACTCAAGAGCTCTAATAATAAGCAGTTAAATCTTACAAACATTAAAGTACAGTCACCGTCAAAAACATCATACACACGACAAAAAACGGAATCGTATACACGTGTATTCTGTATAAGGGTTCAACGTCCGAAGCTAAATTAGTACACTTCCTTAAAGTAATGTTAAAGGTATTCGGTTTATTTTTAATTACGAGTACGTATCGTGAGTGCCCTGAGTGATCGTGATGATCGAAGGAACGTATTATGTGACAGTATTTTGAGGCTAGATGGAAAGTCGGCCATTTTGTTGTGGTTGGTGACGGTAACATGAATTTAGAAGTGTCATACACGTGCCTCTAAGCAATCATTTTTAATTAATAGAAGTACAATAATTTGTATTAAAGCTTTACTTGAAATCAGTTCTATATCTAACTTTGTCTACACTAATATTATAAAGAGAAAAGATTTGTAGGTACGTATTTTTGTTTATAATGACTAAACTCAAACATACTGGACCGATTTAAAAAAATCACCAGTAGATGATGATGGTATATTATCACTGAGTAACAGGCTAAAACATTTATAAATACATCTCGCAGGCGAAGCCTTTTACGGAAGCTAGTTTGATAGAGGTATGAAAATTAAATTAACATAATTTGTTGTCAACTAAACGATTTACCTATATTTTAAACTGTGTATGTTTTTACCACGTATTGCGATATTAGTTAAAAAGGATCAAATAATACGTAAAATCCGGAAATTAACCTAAAGATGGCGATCATTTGAAATGCCCTAAAATAAGTCCCTTATCTAATAAAAACTTGCGTATACGTATTAAAACTAGCGTAGGATAATAACAACTACAAAACAGCTGATAGATAAAATAAACTTTAATAAACGAATTGTTCTTTTATATCAGACAATACAAGAAAAAATCTTAATGAAATTCATCGGCGTGGGAGTTATGTTGACATTGCCATTCATCTGACATAACATTAAAGGGCTGTCGTGAGTAATTAAATTAAAGTAAATGAGTACTTATAGCTTGCGGCAATTCGTTGACATTAAACCATTGCGTAACTTCTTTATTGATTGGTGTTCACTAATTGACGATGTTCTTTCGCGTTGCACGTTTAGCATGACTCCAATAGAAACGGGTTTTGTCGACGGAAGAATAGACAAAATGACAGATAAACAATCACTATCTGTACTGGTGTGGTCCTCTTAATGAATGAAATGAAATGAAATTGTTTATTCTGTAAATAGGATATCAGAATCACTATTACACGTCATATTTAAAAAAAATTAGCTATATGAGGTCGGCGTTTCCTATCTGACTACTCTGAGAAGAAAGGCCGAAACAAACTCGGAGGTCGCAGTCTCTTTTAAGGTCCAGACATAATCTTGGTCAGGCCATAATTTATTATGAGGACCATGTATATTAATGTCTGAAATGTCTGAAATCTGTGTGGTTCTTTCCTCAAAGGAAAGAACCACACAGATTTGAGTGGACCTGTCCAGTCAGTGCATGCATTTGTCAGTAACCGAGGAGCTCAACTCAGAGATTAAGGAGCTCAACGACTCGACGAACAATACCAAAGAAAGGACATTTGAGTAGGCCGCATAAAGTACTCCAACTCCCAAAACATAATTAAAACTGAGAAAGAGGAGCAAAAAATTAAAATGTTCCACACAGTCCTTACATTCACAATAATTAAAATAAAATAATACAGTATTATTTTATTTCAATTATTGTGTACTCGTGTGTATAAAATAATACTGTACAAAGTAATAATGTCATTTTGTATAAATATATAATAGGTAGAGCAATAAGTAAAGACCTACCAAAGTGATTCTGTTGTATGTAGAGTTTACTTCAAACCTATTACCATTTCATCCATTTCCATTCCTAAATTCCATTTGGAAATCTTTTTTTTATACTTATTTTTGGCAGAACGATAGCTACAATTTTATGCTCTTTTTCTGCTGTTTCTATGTTTTGTAATGTTAATTACTTTGCATATTATTGTGTAGAATCAAGTTCTTCTAACTTTACAGACAGCTGTGCTGTTAAGGAGTTCGTTGCGCCACTTTTTCTTCCCAGCTAAAGCACTAGGTAGTGGTTGAATTGCGGGCGTTTTGGGGAACTGTCTTATGTAATTTTGACGTTCAAAATGTGCTGGTTCTCAGCCTAGTTTGAATAAATTACTATTGATTTTGCTAATGGGCCTCAAACAAAAACTCGCCACTCAGTAGATGGCCAAGTTTGGAGGAGAATAGGTATTGGGCTTATAAGTAATTTGGTATTCGCTAAGAGGAAGCCAAGAGTATGCATGTTATCCTTACTTAATATTATAAATGCGAAAGTAACTCTGTCGGTCTGTCTGTTTGTCTGTCCCGAACCGATTTAAATTAAATTTGGTACACAGATAGTCTATAGCCTAAGAAAGGACATAGGCTACTTTTTATCGACATACCATGCGGGCGAAGCCACGGGCGGAAGCTAGTATGTTATATATGCATAAAGTAAGTAAAAACATCAGCGCCAGGCACTTGGGAAACTAAACACAAGAAGTACGAAAATGTGCTATTTTATCACAGGATCTCAGATCTCTCATAATCTTACAATGACGATGCTTCATACATTCTCACTCAAAAATCAGTCTAATAAAAGAAAATTAAAAACAAAGCATCGTTAAACATCCAAACGAGGCTTGTTTGTTCGTGTTAGTAAAATATTACCCAAAACCGCTGGCCTGCTACTTGTAATAGTGTCTTAACGATCGGACCAATTGAAGTACGGGTGGTCTAGTCATAAAGGCGAAGTAAGTCAAGTCCGAAACATACGCTAGTGTAAATATAGTTTTATGTGTATGATGCGGTGATGAGCACAAGTTCATGTTGGGTAATTTTTTATTACAATTTCTGTTTTCAGGATAAAATTGGAGCCGTGTACAGCAGTTTCAAGGCAAGAAACAGCTGTCGGAAAAATCTGCAGTTACAAAACATTATATCTTTTTTTTTTTGCTTGGGGTTATCCTCATGGATCCCCTCCGTCTTGGGAGAACGGAGGGTTATGTCGAAGTCCTACCGACTCAAACCCCACTGTTCCTACTACTACCATAGGTCGGGGGCCCGGGAGATACTTGTACATTCGCCGCGGGTTTTCTACGGGTTTTGTCTACGAAAGAGTAGACAAAATTACAGATTGTGATTATTTATCTGTCATTTTGTCTATTCTTCCGTCGACAAAACCCATTTCTGCATGGTCTCATGGTCATGGTCATCTGGTCATGCTAAGCGTGTTGGACTCGTAAGGTGGATCGATGACAATGAAGTGAATAGGATAGAAACTAAATCGTACTTACGATTAAATACATTCTATCGTATATTTAAAGAAGGACCACACACACTGTAAGAAATCTAAGGCCTTTTGATTGTATGGTAGTGTGGTCTACTGTACTGTGGTAAGTGGTCACCGTTGTTACTTTTAACTATAAAACATTGATTTAAGTGTAATTTAATTGTTCTTTTTTGTTGTTTCCTTTCTAAAGTATCTTCAAACAAAATCAAAAAAAAATATTTCACATATACCTACATGGGCACTTATGAAACGTCAGAAGCTAGGTGTTCCAATTGGTCGTTTCCTATGGAGAAGAACCGGCAAGAAACTCCATGGTTACTCTTTTAAAAATAATTGGCTTTTACAATATTTTCAAATTACAGTGTTGGTAGGCATGGGAGGACAATGTAGGCCTTTCAACAAGTAAGTACCAGGTACTTAACAAAAATAGAAGATGTGCAATAAATCTACAGTATAATAAGCCTACAACGTTCTCACATTCACAAAATAGAAAATAATCTATCTAAAAGACTATTAATAATACAATTTAAATTCAAATAAAAATAAAAACCTATTTAAACCAATTGACGTGATTGCTATTACAACTGTAACAAATTGAATAATTATAATACTGTCCACAGAAGCGACCAAACGACACCAACAATAGGTTGAAATGCACATATCTCATTTATGTTGTTTGCTTCATTTTATTATAATTCTATTGATCTGTGTGATAAAAGAATATTCTGCTGAAAATATGACATCTGTAAAACAAAATTTATCAAAAACAAAGACATGTCACGACATTCAAGTTTACGGAACTAACATGTAAACAAATGTACCAAAGAGAACACGTGTGAAGTAACAAAAATGTCTAAATTTGTCACTTGTGTAATGTCCCGAACGCAGTCACTGTGTCAACAAACATCGTTTGAGATATTTCAGGCCGTCCGTCCGTATGTCCGTCGTTCGTATACATTACGACCAAAAGACATCTGACGACGGACTATCAATCTTATAATAAATACCAGCCGAGACATCACAAACAATCCAAATAATAAATTAACGCAAAATAACACTAACATCTGAAATATTCGAAGGAACGTTGTTTTCATTAAAAGTGACTTTAGTGGACAGACTAATTCTTTTACGAGCATTTTATACGTTTTTCACACGTTTCGACACAGCTCACATGGTGTTACTGTGTATTAAACATGTTATGACATTATATGAGCCGACTAGTATCATTTTTAATATGAAAACAGGTTTAAACACTTTTTGGACGTTTGTCAGAAGCTGGTAGGACGTCAAACAAAAAGTTACGCTTTGACAAAAAGTTAATTAGGCAATAAAAAATGTATTACGAGCTTCGTGTCACAGTGAAACTAAACAATATAAAACGTCCCGGTGTTTAGTCGTAACTTCCACGGTATTGTGCATTATTTTGGTTTTTTATTCGCAATGACGTCAAGGGACTTTTAAATGTCGAAAAAACCTAAAATAAACTTTTAATTAGAGTATCACTAAGGTGAAGACTTGGCCACGGTTTGGTAATTTGAGAAGGACTTTGTCTAAACGAGTAAAAATAATAAAAATTAAAAATAGATTTGTAGGTATAGAAAACTTGCTCAAAGTATATAGACACTTCATAACTGTGTAAAAAATAACGTATCGTAGCAGTGGTCGAGAAGATACTGAATTAACCTCATATACAACCATAACCGAAGACAGGGAATGAAGAACAGAAAATCGTTTTACTGTACAAACATTTAAAATACCTATAATTATTAAGTCATATTTAAAAAACAGAATACTTTTATTTTAGACCAGAGTCCATAAGGACAACAAACAAACAAACATACAAACAACGCAAAAAAACTAGCCTACCAAATCTGCGGGGTAATTGCGTACACTTAGAGGTAGCAATGGCTTACATTTCGACAGTTCAAGAGCATTAATTGCGTTCTTACGTTTTGTTGAGCAAACAAATTTTTCGAACACATGAACTAACGGATTACGTCCAAAATAATTTTGATTGTGATTCAAAGTGCGTTACGCAATTATGGTGCTGATCTTAATTGCTCAAATGTAACCATAGATTCACTAACGATAAATTAACTATCACGCAATGATTGTTGCTATAGTAATGTAACCAAAATCAGAAAAGACCATAATAATATCTTATCGATACTAACATTCTTAAAAACCAAGTCGAACATAACGTCACTCAACATAACCCTCAAACAATCGACAATCAGCTCAAAAATACCATCACTTCTCAATGACAAGAATACATAACTCGAATCATTTATCATCCCGAGGCATAAACAGCATATAAATTACACTGGCAATCCACCAAACCGATGCATTAGCATCAAGGTAATGAAATGAGGTGACAGTTAGGTTAGTGAACGCTCCGGGCCTTCCATTAACCCATCTGGGTATATATCTCCATAATGAAGAAAATCTTACAGTTAGGGTAAGAGTTGGAGGGAACTAAGCATTATGTGTAGGTGATATGCCCATTTTCTGCGTAGGAAAGACGGTTTCTTGGACAGATAGTATTCGGAATTATACAAAGGAGGTACAGAAAAAAAAAGTGTAAGAGTTGGAGGCAATTAAGCATTTATGTGTGAGTGATATGCCTATTTTCTGCGTAGGAAAGACGGTTTCTTGGACAGATAGTATTCGGAATTATACGATGGAGGTTTAGATTGGTAACTAGGATGATAAAGGCAGAGATAACAAACTTTTCACATATATGAAAGTATCAGAATAGTGATATCTTAGCATGACAGCACCAAAGAGTTCGACAATGACATAGTAACAATATACTGAAACATGTAGGCGTACAGAAGAGAACATAATTTCCCAACAATAGTGGAAGAAGACAATCGTAAAGTCACACCGCGTGCGACAGCTCACACTTTACAACTAGGTATCAACGCCAATAACGTCCGTCCTATTTTTGTCCGGTTATACATCTACTAATTTATAGTGCTATAAAGTTTTACTTGTCACTCACACGGGATTTATGCCCCGTCCGTCCTAAATGTGGTTTCTTCCGCTGACGAATTTGCTCATGTCAACGTCTACTATAAACAACATTTGAAGCGTGCAGCGCAGGCGACAGAGGCGCCCCCGAGCCATTTGCCGTCTTCCATCTGTGACGAAACGGCGACGAACAAAGGAGTATGTCTTCTGACGTAAAGTAAACAAAGTCTAATTTCCTGGACATGTATTTGCTGTACTATTTCTATTACAGCGTCCCGCAAGGTACACTCTCGACCCGCAATATCGGTCTTATTGTTTGTGGTGCTGAATTGAAAGTCGTGTGTTTCCGATCTGATAAATGGAACCCTGTCGAAGGTGTGTGATGTAAATCGTGCAGGCGGCGCCGGCGACGACGTCGGGACGCCACTGCTCATACAAACAACCGTCGAAGCGTATCGAGGAAGGATGCTTAACACTTGCACCTCTAATTATATCCATGGAACGCGTTGTAGAAACAAACACGTCTTTCTAGTCTGAAAGTTCGAATGCTTTAGGGTTTAAGTCGGCTGAAACAGATGATCTTGTTTATGATGTAATATATTATCATGAACAAGAAGAGTAAACGATCTTTCTCCTTTTAAAACCGTTGCTAACCTTCAAATGCCTATACTTTCCAAACAATGGAACATCTTGTATCCTAACCAGTCATTCTCGATACATTTTCGAACAAAAATAGATTGGTACCTACAGTAAAGTTAAACCACGAGACGATCACAGAGCGCCTGAGAAGTGTCTCCTGGAAAAATGTTTTTAAAACGATGTAAAAGTTTCTCGGAACACGATTGAGGGCAGGTTTGTTTATGTTGAGAGAAACAGACGTATGTCATTCGGATGACGAGATGACGAACTTCCTCCAGAATGATAGCCATCGAAATAGATGTGATGTGATGGTAATAAAATTTTGGATTTGGGACAGGTGAGTATAAATTATAATGGCCAGATGTGTATGCGAAGTTATCATGGATATTGTTTTGTTACTTTATTGCAGTTGTTTTTCATGTTATTTCGCCCTGGAAAACGTTTTCTTTATAAGTTTTTTCGAATGTATTGAAACTGCATGCATCTAGTTTTCACAGTTTCTCAACTCGTTCGCTCGCTCTCAATCGCTAACCACACGAAATGAAGGAGAAGAGTCTCTCAACTAATAATTTAATTGCTATAAATTTTTAGACTAGCGTTCATATTTCATAAGAAAACTATTTTGTTAAGTAACAAAACGTCACTTCTTACAAGAAGGATTTTTAATGAATATACTGTACAGTCTTACAACTGGAAGAAGAATTAAATAAAACATGAACGATTAATTACAAAAATAAACAAATCTTGAAGAACGTTTCAGCAATAACATTTTAATATTTTTTATATTAAGCGGAACGGTTTTGTGATGGTTTATGACTGAATATTTTATTTATTCGTTGAGTTTTTATATAGGTAGTCTAAATCTAACAAGATACAATAATGTGTGACCTTTATCCACTAGAAACATTTTGAATGTAAAAAAAATACCTACTCTATTAGATTAATAATATCTTACCTAATGAATTATATAACTAAAATGCATCAACCCTAATAAAACAAAATCACTTAACATTTCCTTCTTCAAAAAACCAAACCCAGACAATGTCACCCTCCCCCCAATTTCAAATAAACAAATGATAGACAAACCACATCAAACGTTCAATTTGTTAGCAACGTGGAGCCATTGACAAAATCCATTAATGTCGAGTCGGTATCTCGGCAATTAGTAAACAAATGAGCCGAATGACAGATCGGGCTTGTTGACGATGTTGGCACGGTGACAAGTTGTGCCGCGGAGGCGACGAAACGGTTAAGGGCAGGTATTCCCAATTTTACATCACTTTGATTTAATAATAAACAAAGAAATCGTGATTTTTTAAAGCAAAAAAAAAAAACTTAATGAAGTTTACTTCATGTACTTTGACAATTTGTGGTTCGAAACACGATATCGAAAACTTCACTCGATCAAAAAAAAATCCGAAGAACAGCCAAATTCGATATTTTTTTAATGTTTTTCTGGTTTTTCTCGAAGCTTATAAAAGTTTT
The DNA here is from genome assembly GCA_947522985.1 of Lithophane socia. Lineage (NCBI taxonomy): Eukaryota > Metazoa > Arthropoda > Insecta > Lepidoptera > Noctuidae > Lithophane > Lithophane socia. Next base: position 11,098,429 of record OX383267.1, read on the forward strand.
ACTACTAAAAACCACATCTTAAAAAAAGATAATAACATAAAGAAAAATAATTAGTGGTTACATTTTGAAAAATAGCTTAATTCTTTTAATAATAAATTATTTATAACACAGCGGCTCGCGTTCGTCACTTCAGTCGCCCGCCAGGCCTTGTCGAGGTACGACCTATGTCCCTTTTTCCAGCGCGCGGCTATCACGTACAGTGTAACTAAAAGAAATCACTTATTTGTTTTTGTTAGTGAACAGAAGTGGGTACCTATGGGGAATAAAAATAAATACAAGAAAGTGGCCAGGTGTAAAGTGCGGAAGGTTAGACAAGAAACCAGGTAAGTTTGTTTACAATTTTATTTATTTACATATTATCAACCTATTATGTCTTTTGATTTTTCAATCCGCCCTACGGTCACCTAAGCTCGATTTATATACCTAATAGTTTCCTATTTTGAATCAGTATAAACGAAGTAACTTTTTTGTAAGGTAAATTCACGCCACCAAATATTACGTAAGTTGAAAACATGGTTTTTTGTTTGTGTAGATATTTTGTTGTTTTTAGTGTCATTTGATAGGTTTAGGTCTAAAATGGATACGACAAAATAAATTGTGCAAATAGGGTAATCTGTTTAGACGTTATTAGGGATTATCGATAGTGCAAATTGACGAATGTAAAATTTTTAGTATTTATAGTATTATTAGTAGGGACACAAAATACAGAGAGTACAGAAGGAAATCACATGTATGTAGGTACCTACTTCACTTTTCATATCTACGCTCGGCGGTCGCGCTAGGGTTGTGAACTTTGGCTTATGCACAAAAAACTATCGTGTTAGTGGCCATCGTATCCAGTTGTTTGATTCATTGTTGAGAATGAAACCGGAAGAAAGGAAATATGAACCAATAATATCTCTGTTCTATTCTACGGATATAGGTACCTACCTATCGATTTCCGAGTATAATCGCCGGCACGGACATTGAAGTCTCAAGGATGCATTGGGCGCACATGCGTGCAGAAGAAAAATAGACCCTATGTCTATCAGCATTCATACCATACGCAAAGCAATCCCCACTTCGTCCTTGAGACTTCAATATCGGTGCCGGTAAGTATACAACGTATATTCAAAGTATTGTCTAATTCTAATCGATTTATGTAATCAATGTTTACAAACAATATCTATGAAGTGCAATATATTACACATTTTATTTTACCAAAACCTACATATTACATAGTAGAATCATAACAGTAGAATAACTTGATAATGTTTTACTTGAACATTTTTTTATTGTTGCAGTGCATCAAATCCACGATGCAAAGGAATGTATGCATCCAAAAACGTCCTACGCAGTCCTCGCATACCTACCGTAATTTGAAAACATTGTAAAATTTATGGAAAACACCATACAGTCATTTTGTGTTTATAATTTAATTTTATTTCGTATTTAAATCATTTAAAAGTAATTTCATGTTGTTTTCTTACCCACTTTAAAAAACGGAGGAGGTTCTCAATTCGGTTGAGTGAAAATCACTTTAGAACAAAAAAAAATAACCGACATAAAAATATAAACACTACGAAGTGCAAAATAATAGTTTCGGTGTCTAAAAAGGAAAAATCGACTTTCGAAACTTATTTTGCACTTATATTTTTATGCCGGTTGTTTTTTTTTTATTAAAGTTACCACAACACACCACACCTAGCCACCACCACAACTGAAGCGCGTGTTGCTTCGTGAGATACACTTTATGAAACTAAAATGCCGAATAATTGAATAAAATGTATTTACAACCCATAAAATAAATTTTCGGCCTTTGCGATTACTACGTATATCGGTAAACAAGAATAATGGATCAAGTCGCGTATTTTATTATTTTTTAAAACAAATTAATAATAAAATAAGTTGACCTACTGCCTATACGACATGCTTACCTGTACTGTGACACTTCTCCACTCGGCGTTGGGTTCATGTAAGTTCACGCAGGCGACGTAAGCGCACGGCTCGCGTCGCGTAAAAGTGGTAGCGTTAAATGCCTACATTGCTTGGTCTACCTGGCCTTAAGGTGAATGAAGCATGAAAATGGAGCAAAATAATGCAGCATTTTCGATGAAAATTTTGGTTTTTATGACGTAAGCACGGCTCAGAGGTAATGTAAATGAATTTGAAAAGATAACAATGAAAATAACAACAGAAAATACGATTTTTTAAAATAAAAATTGTAGTTAATTATTAATGAAGTTAGTGGCGCCATCCTAATCCATTAATTTCGTGGTGGTCTCGGTGATATGTAAACAAAGGAACTTCCTGTTTGATGAAATTAAAGAAAAAAAGATTGAAATTGTTGACAGATTTGGCACTTGGACAAGCTGTGACGAGGGCAGTGGCGACGACGCGATGAACGGATACAGTTATTGAAATTACCAAGGACCAAGGACTCACGAAGAGTCAAGCGTTGGTCAGATCATGATCAAGTCAAGCGTTGGACACATCATCATGCTTGTTGGAATTTAGGTATATCGACAATTCTAGACTATTAAAGCCTAGGCTTTAAAATCCGACAGTCAATGACGCCCAAAAATAGAAAGCAAAAAAGGTCACTTCACATGAAAACGTTACAAAAAAACACTTTGTGAACTCGCCAGTTTCCAACCGGAAGCGGAGCGAAAATTTTCGTAATCAATGGAATTAAAACAATTCTGGCAACTTAATGAAGTTGGTGGCGCCATTGACTATCCATTAGTTTCAGGGTGGTCTCAGCAATTAGTTCACAAATGAGCTGAATGTCAGATCAAGATTGTTGACAGTGTTGGCAACGTGACAAATGTTGCTGGCGGCAGCGGCAGGGTTAAGGTAGATTTACAATGGGCGGAAATGTTCATGTTAAAAGCTGGAGATTTATGGGAAAAAGATGGACGACAAATTCAGGTTAGTGAATAACTATAATTATTAATCATATTATTAATGAATGAACTGAAACATAAACTATAGTTAACAGTAAGTAAATATAATCGCAATGTTCTATAGACGGGCAAGTTTTTGACAAAAACATTGAGGCTGCAAATTGTTTTACTATCTTTATATATTTCGCAGATAAAAAAACACCTTTTTAAAATTATATTCTTATGATAAACAAAATTAGTTGTAGTAACTGTATGAAAAAGGCAAAAATCATGCAGCATCTTAATAGAATGCTTGAAACGGATCACGATACTGAAAAATGTGAATTTCAAATTGCAATAACTTTTATATTTTCAATAAAAAAAAATTCTAGTAATGTTATTGCAGTAGGTACTTATGTGCCCCTTTCGGATTAGACAGGGTTTTTTTTACACATCGACCGTGTAGTATCAATATCTAATAACTCTCTAAATATCTAATATCTACAAAACCATGATTTTACAGGAAGCGAAAAATACGTTTAATTTCTATAGTTTTTAACATTTGAATCAAAAAGTAAGTTTTATTTAAATTTATGGAGATATTGATTTCAATAAAATGTTTCAGATTAGCAATATAAAATGTACTACGAATATGCAATAAAGTGGAAACCGCAAAAAAGTTAGTTATTGATAATTGATACTTCACCGTCGATATTGTATACATTTTCACAGTTTTCCTGTACTCAACCATATACCAACCTTTTTTTGAATCACTCAGTTATTTCTTCATTTACGCATAGGTACTGTAGGCTCTGGAGTAGAATTTCCTATGAAGAAAGAAAAAATCATGCAGCATCTTAACGAAATGCAGCATAAAACCGATTGAGCATCCCCCTTAACAAACACCCATGTGGTGACAGCACAACACATGTCCCACTGTAAAAACATCACGATAAATCCCAAGCCATTCACTGCAGCTATTTTAGATTAATGACAACGAACAGAAGACAATCGTCCATTTTACACCGAATTAAAGTTGATTTATTTTTTTAAACCACGTTTATTTGATTGCCTGGAGACTGAATTGTTGTTGTACGAAGGTTTGGTGATAAAGTTATATTTTTGGATGATATATTCAGGTAATGTAGTTGGAGCTAATAATATGGGTGGTGAAGAAATCAATTTTGAGAATTAAATAGAGTTGGTGAGAAAAACTTGCTGATTTTAAATTAATTAAATAAATAATACTTTATTGTAAAAGGAAGAAACACCAAATGGACCAAATACATAGAAAAGACTGCTGATAAAGAAGATATTAAGCAAATATTCATTAAAAAAAAGACTAGTCAAATTCAAAATTTAATGATACCCCCTTGGCAGAAGCCGTGATTTTATGTATCCTGATGTATGAAGTAAAATTCAATACATCATTAACGTTACAGCTTTTTAAAATCTCAATCTTTACATTTAACATAGGTACTCCCACATTAATTTAAATCAAACACCTAATAAACAACGAAACAAGATATTTAAGACTACTAGACCCATTTCTCCCAATCTGTAACCAAACAAATTAACACGCTATACTGCAAACTAAAGATTCAAATTCAATTAACAAGTTTCTAAATGGGAAATGTCTCGCATTTATCACATCTCCAGTAGTAATGTTTGTCACATCTGATTTAAGTCAATTAGTGCCTTTTTATTCGTGTTTGGCGTTAAACATCACATTATAAATGTCTACGACGACTTACGACCAATAAATTAAACTATTTAGTTAAATTAGATGCTGTTTATTTACTTTTCTTGTATGATTTATGGCATGTTTAGTGGATAAGTGTCGGGTTCTCGGTGTGTGGCTGTTGCAAGTGTTTTGAGAGCAACCGACTGGGTTGTGATGTGATCTACATGCAAGTAATATGATACTGATGAGAGCTGTGGTGACGGCCGTGACCTGCGAGTTGTAGGTCCGAACCCAGACAGGCGCTTTACTTTGTGTAAATTATTTCATCACCACTGCTCTCAAAGAGGTGAAGGAAAACATCGTGAGGAAACCGGCATGTCCTAAAACCAAAGATTCGAAGACATCTGACATCTACCAACTCGCACTGGGCTCGTGTGGTGGATACTCGTAATGGCCCACTCCCTCTCACCGAGCGGAGGCCTGTGTCCCAGCAGTGGGAACATTATAGACTGATTATGAACATCTTATTTGGATTCTAATAGGTACTGAATGGTATCGACTGGGCCCTATTTTTGTTATCAACGTAATCCTTATTCTGAAAAACATAATATTCAGCCAAAATTTATTTCATTCATTTTTTTTTTCAGTTTTCATTGTTTTTTTGCTATTTGCTGTCATTTTGGTATTAGCTAACTTCTCCGTAAAATGATCTCCGTGTATCTTACTCTTCTATTTTAATCTGCAAGTTTTAAGCCGTCCTCAGTTATTTTTTAGCTTGTTTCACCTGTTCCCCTCTGGAAGTGCCAGAATAGCAGATGTCAAGCCGTAAGCCACTTGAGCAAAGACTCTATCTTATCAGAAACTTGTAACCTTTAGCCCTGCACTCACTACTGTAACTTTGATTACACCGACGCACTTCATAGTGGTTCAAAATATTCTATTCTATTGTAAAGGTGAATAAAAACAGGGTCAATAGGAATTAGCTAGCGAAACTTCTTAGACGTGATGGGGATAAATCTAAAAAACAAAAAAACTGATTTTCTCGACTCATACTTCATGTAACAAAACAAAGAGCGGTCGTAGACAAAAAAAAATGTCTTATTTAGATATCGATACCCGTCGTGTCTGCGGAGTTTAGCTAGGTAAATAAATTTGACCCTGTATAGCTACGTCCATATAAACCTATAGTTTCGTCCTTACAGGCATAGCTTAGTATGTAAAGGTAATTCGATTTTCATTTGTTCAGACAAACAAACACTCATACAATAATAATAGGTAGGTAAGTACTTCAAAAAAACGATCATGTTGTGTATAAACTTCATAAAACAGATACAAATTCTTATTGCACTTTAATTCCAAAACTGTCTCATTAATTTTGCACCGCTGTGCATACCAGACATGCCATCAAAATAAAACACTATTCACCTTTAACTTAATTAGAACAATACAGTACACATCAGTGCAAAATAAATAATACGCGTGTCGTAACAAGCTCACTTTCTTCTGTGGGCATGACGCGTGAACGGGCTCATGTACACTTGGGTGCATTAATTGTTTCTGCCTGCCAGTGTATTGCGCAAAAACTTCCGTTTTGTATCGTGTAGGTACTGCGGATCTAATATGAAACCTTTCGCGGGTGTACAAGCGCGGCCATTTTGAATTTGTTCGTTATACATTGCTGCTTTGTTAAGTGTTTTATGTTTGGCTGTTATGCAAGAGCAGCAATGAATACCATATTTCATGTTACTGTAGCAATGAATATTCCTAGCTATTTGTCAATACACTTGATATATAACAAGCCAGTATAATTAGTGTTACATTATGTTTTCCTTTGATGTGACAGCTGATTGGCCATTGAATGCATTGTGTCACACGCGCCGACTTAAAAATGAGGGTATTGTGAAATGTCAATGAGACACGTAAGACGTTAATATTGTATAATCAGTATAATTAGTTTTCCATTATCATGAATGCGGTTCTTAAGGGGGATGCGCTAAGGTAAAGCGCGAAACTCGAAGGTTCTTGCGTTTTTTTTTTAATTTGCAGGTCAGTTTCAGGTTGTATCTTGATTAAAACATGATTCGAGACCGTAACAAATATGTCTTTACAGAATTATAAGCATTAGAATCAGCAATACAACTCCTTAGATTAGAATAATCCTAAACTGTCATGATTTCATGAAATAGTCATTCATTAAGATTTTAAGAACTTAGAGAGATTGATGATTTTTATGATTATAATTCTATAAATAAATATTTGAAACGCCTGCGAATCATATTTAGATCAACATACCTACAACCTGATACTAGCCTGCAAAAACTTAAGAAATTTTGAATTTCGCGGTTTATCTTGACGCTTTCGCCTTAAGATTACAATTACCGCTCCTATTAAAACTACTTTTTTTTAGGTCGTCGGTCTTTGTACTAAGTTAGTACACACTAAACACTACATAACGGTTAGTGTAAAGATCTAAGTAAAATAAACAAGTGAGCATCAAAATTAATTAATCGCTTTCATTTTGGCATTTCAATACAGCAGTCAGATTCTCCAATCTCTTGATTTAAGTCTGACAATTATCATCATCATCATGTGTGTCCGTGGATGGGTGACCATCTTTACATACCAAGACTCCTCCGTGCCTCGGAAAGCACGTTAAGCCGTTGGTCCCGGCTGTCATTCGTGGATCTTTGACAGTCGTTATGGGTATTTTCAGAAGCCCGAAAATCTGACAACCAGTCTTACCAAGGGGTATCGTATTACCCAGTTACTGGATTGTGGAGGTCAGATACGCAGTCGCTCCATGTAAAATACTGGTATTCAGCTGCATCCGGTTAGACTGGAAGCTGACCCCAATATAGTTGGGAAAAGGCTAGGCAGATTGATTGTATTATCACCATCGTCATCATTTGCAGGCTTGTTCCATCCACAGCTTAGGTCCTTAGGCCTCCTCCCTTTTGTGCCATGCTACCCTGGTCTGTGTGAGTCAACCCGGTCTTGCCCGCGATCTTCTGTAGGTCGTCCACCCATTCTGACAATGTGTTGTGTAAATAAGACAGTTTCTTAACTTTGCAAGACATCTTTCGTTCTTTAGCATCACTTCCATGAACTATCGAAGGTTTTGTAAACAAGCTAAATATTGGTGGTTGTCGTATCTTCAAAGAGAAAAACGCCGCTACAAAATTCTTATTAAAAGAAAAACAAGGAACCAATCCAACGTCACGTTACACCCGTCAGCAAAACACTTAGGGAGATCAAAGAAATTTAGTAACTAGTAATAAATAAGAGCAGTGTATCAAGACATGAGCCGACATTTAATTCGGATTGTTTAAAATTAAACATGTGTCGATTTCAGATCAAAAAACTTCATGATGTGAATAATGTCGAAATTATAGACAGTGATGAAGGCAAGGCTGAAGCAAAAGAGTCAATTTCATCGCAAGATGGAGATAAAAGTTCAAAAGATATACTAGCTGAACTTAAAGCAAGCAATACGTATCTACAGGTGGCGTATTATGACGTTTTAATGCCACCATGATTCCAGTACAAGAGAGAGATGGAGCTATAGATGACCGCTAGCACCATCCCTTTTTCAGTCTGGAATCATAATGGCATTTATACTTCATAATACGGCCCCTGTTTTTGTAAACAAAGCAAGTGTGGAAAATGCCATTGATCTGAGAATGACAATGTACAGTACCTACATGACACCCCCAGTTTTAGAATAAGATTGTCACAAAGACTACGGATCGATTTATATTGTAGAGGAAAATCTATCAAGCCGAACTTTTTCTAAGCTTGATGTGCGATTTATAACCATTCATACACACACACCTTGTACAGTACAGAGGGCCTAGACAAGTTACAATCGCTCGGAAAGCGTTTCGTATTTTTACGACTTTCAATAGAATTGACATAAGCTTTTCGATAGCATAGGTCAGTCAGTCCCATACATTTTTGCCGTTTCCATTATCGTTATCGCTAATAGAATGTCACTTTGTCTAGGATCTCTGATATCGCCTCACAAAATGTTGCTTATTTATAATGACACTCAGCTGTACTCTACGGTGAAAATCCCAAATCTCACTTAAGTTTGAAGAATCTCAACGTTAAAATAATCACCACACGTCGATACCACCTACATGTACAGTGACTCCAGCGGTAATACAAACAAAGGCACAAATGACAAACGGTGCCCCGAAAAAATAACCAATGACGCATACAGCCTGACCAAATTGGATACACGTCAGGATGCTTCAGAATTCATTGGTCTCGATGACCATCTAAATCTGTTCGGTTGTCAGCCCACCCGGGCGTGAGAGATTGTATTTGTTTACATTAATTTTTACAGCGGCCGCGACAGAAACCAGAGCGAGAGCATTGGCTAATTATAGACGCGTTTTAAGCTTACCACGTGGGGTCGTTGACGTGCCCTCGCACTGTAAAATGTTATAGAAATCGAAGAGTTTTTGAGATGATGAGATTGGCAGCTGATCAGGTTGATTGTTACTATCCAGAACAGATATTTTGTATACTGAAGATAGCTCCGATCATAAAATATTGATTCCGCCAGGCAAGTCTTCCAAATATTTGAGTTGTGAAATTGATTCAAGTAAATCAACTACTTAATCTAATTGTTTGCCAACCGCTTTAATGATGCTCGTCATCAATTTTTCTTTTGAAATTATGATTTACTAGCTGCGCCCCACGGTTTCACCCGCGTTAGTCTCGATCCCGTGGGAATATCGGGATAAAAAGTATCGTATGTGTTAATCCAGGGCATAAACTATATTGTTTGCCTTTCATCCAAATCCATTCAGTAGTTTTTACGTGAAAGAGTAACATCAAACATCCATCCATACTTACAAACTGTCGCATTTATAATATTAGTTAATCCATCCATCCATCCATCCATCCATACTTACAAACTTTCGCGTTTATAATATTAGTTAGATTACTACTTATTTGTAAATAGACCAAAGCATTTCTTCAAATCTGAGAAATCTGTAATTATGGTAATAGTTTGGTCTTGTCTTAAATCAAAATCTATTTATTCAAACTAGGCTGAGAATTAACACTTTTTGAACGTCAAAATTGCATAAGAAAGTCCCCCGAAACGCCTGCCCTTCACCACTTCCTAGTGCATTAGCTGGGGAGAAGAAGTGGCGTAACAAACTCCCCAGCAGCACAGCTGTCTGTTTATTTAGAAGAACAGTCAACGTCTCTCTTCTCTTCTGCCTAGCCTTTTCCCAACTATGTTGGGGTCGGCTTCCAGTCTAACCGGATGCAGCTGAATACCAGTATTTTACATGGAGCGACTGCCTATCTGACCTCCACAACCCAGTAACTGGGTAATACGATACCCTTTAGTTAGACTGGTTGTCAGACTTTCGTGCTTCTGACGACTCGTAACGACTGCCAAAGATCCACAAATGACAGCCGGGACCAACGGCTTAACGTGCTTTCCGAGGCACGGAGGAGTCTCGATATGTGAAAATGGTCACCCATCTACGGATCAACCCCGGCAAGCGTAGCTTAACCTGATGGATCGACCCGAGCGGCTGTTATTACTTAGCCACGAGCTCCTCTAGTCAAGAACAGTCAACGTCAACAAGGTATTTTGGTATTTCAGATACTTTTATTTCTGAGATAGATGTAAACGAAATTCCTCACTTATCTCCTGTTTAGCACAAAAACGCAAATTGTTATTATCAGTTTCTTTGAGTACTATTCGTACGTAAATTGAGGTACGAGTATCTACCTCAGATTGTAATGACCAAAGTAAATATTTAGTGGGACTTCAAATTCTGCTTCACCCTCCTACATTTGCGTCAATCATAATCACAGCTCAAGTTAACAGTAGTCTCATCATAGTCATCAGCGACTATTTGTTTTGTCCTGCGACAAAATCACTTGTCTCTCAGCAGTGATTTAGTCGCTGCTGTGAGACAAGTGATTTTGCCTTTCCAAAACAGAGACCATTTTGCGGTCGACAGCACAGTTTTGAACGGTTTTGACTTAGAATCACCAATATACCTACTATTCGGTTCGTAATGTTCCTCGTAATGTTTTATCCCTGCTATGCAACAATTCCCACTAGCATCGGTTAATTGATTTCGTAAAGTATACTCGCGGATTGCCTATAAGGGCCACATCAGCAATTCATGTTCTTAATTCCCAGCTGTCATTAGCAATTCCTCTAATTTGACACAACACTGATTCTTTTGTGGACCATTTTACGAATCTCCATAGAAAACTGTTAAACAGATGAATTATTTCGTAAAATGAATTGCACGCAGCGCAGACCATAATAATTAATTGTCAGTTTGTGATATTTTACGATGATTCATAATATTTTCCTATTATGATTCTGCCTAAGTAGCCCTTTTAAGCCCCCTGATCTAATTAACAGCAGCATCCTTACAAAAACCTGCTCTCCCAAAAAAGGAAGCGGTATCAGCTACTCCTGCCCAATATTTTATTAAATATCCGACATCTTTCAAAACCAAAATTAATTCTGCTAAGTTAATAATCTAAAACTCTAAACCCGTCTCAATTCATTTTGTATTTGCACAGCGTGAAATAAACCTGTCAAGCTAAACGGTTTGCATTGATTTATTTCGAGTAAATATACAAAGTAAGAGAAGCGAGATGTGTACTAACTTACTCAGTTATGAGTTATAGAAGGTGTAGGATATGAACACTGATAACTTTGAATAAGGGTCTTTGTAAGCTGTTAATCAAGTCCTGAAACGGTCCACTGCTGGGATTAGGGTTCCTACCCTTAAGTAGAGATACACCTCGTGGTCCTGCTTTCTTTCATATCAGTACGTACTCCAATGCTATATCAGGTCATCTGACCAGGAATTTTGATATGTCAACTTATCTATTCGTTTTAGGTAAATCATCATTATCATTGAGTGATCTGAGTTGAGCTCTTCGGTTACTGACAAATGCTTGCACTGACTGGACAGGTCCACTCAAATCTATGTGGTTCTTTCCGCAAAAGACCATTTCAGGCATTTATCTACATGGTCCTCATGGTGGTGGTGGTATCTACATGGTGGTATTAGGAATTTCGTAGTAACAGCCCGGAGTTTGGAAGTTGGCGGTGTGATACCCCCGTGCCTCGGAAAGCACGTTAAGCCGTTGGTCCTACGCCTGATCTCTCTCCGGTCGTGTCGGATTGCCGTCCCATCGGACTATGAGAGTGAGGGAAGAGAGAGTGCACTTGTGTCTGCGCAAACACTTGTGCACTATAATATCTCCCGCGCCGAAGGCTAGTCTCCGTTGAGATTGGCCGCCGTGGCCGAAAGTACGGTCTGGAGGACTATACATGGTCCTCATATGGCCTGACCAAGATTGTGTTTTGACTTTAAAAGAGACTGCGTCCTGTGAGTTTGTTTCGACCTTTCTTCTCGGAGAAGTCTGATAGGAAACGCCGATCTCATCTAGCTTATATTTTTTTATATGATGTGTAGAAGTTATTCCGATATCCTATTTACAGAGTAAATAATTTAATTTCAATTCATTTCATTACATTTCATTCTCCTGCCCTTATCCCAATTTTTGTTTCCTTTTTTTTGGTCGACTCTACAAGTCACTTTTGTCCCCTTTTTCCCATTTCCTTTTTGTCCCCCTTTTTTAGGTAAATATATCTACTGAATGTGAGTAAGTTTACTTTACCATAGACTTCTTAAACTCTTTAAGCCTATGACTTTAAAGGCTCGCAGTATACTAGGTAACTACCACTGTCCCAGCAGTCACTCTGGTGGCCTGGCACTATCAGTGTGATTTTCTATGGGTAAAACAACGTGTGTTAGCAAATTAAATGTAAAGCTATCTATTATAAATAAATTCACGTTTGACATAACATAATACGAGGTATTTAAAAAAATATTCCCGTTTCACGTTGAATAATATTAATAGGATACCTGTCATCATAATTACCGTCTCACTTTTTATCGTTTGGTAATTCCAATAAGAACGGTAGTAGCCCATTTGTCTGGCTTGCTACGTGATGGTCGTTAGTTCGAACTCAGGCGTAACCAATGTGTTTTCCCAGCCATCCATGCAGTTTGAATTTATCACTGGATCCAAACGGTGATGTGAGGAATCCCGGTTGTTTACTGGTAAAGTTCCATTTTAAAGTTTGCTTTAGAATACCTGGTGTGCAACCATGGCTAGGTTAATGCACAGCAATGTTTTAACTGCTTGCACAAGTCAAAAAACCGCTTTGAAATGTTGATTGCTTGCAATTACGCTACTTACTGGGTGGCAATTCCATTTTCTCAATATCAGTTGGTAATATATCAAATAAAGCATCATTGCGAAGCTCTTTCTACTTCTAGTCAAATGTACATCTGCTTTCGAGTTCACAAAGATCTTTAAAGTTTCCAGTCAGCTACAACTCACCATCCTGTATCAACAAAGTGACAATATTCCAAGTAAACGCATTCCGGGACAAGTGGACCGGTAAAGGCGTGGCGTCGTTCTACTGAATTACACGAATTCCCAATAAAGACGGGACAAGTGTCCGTAAAATGGCCGTCCGCGTGTGGTCACCGGATGCGTATGAATGGGACATTGTTAATGAATGGGACGTTATTTGCAATGATGCAGATGAAATGATAGTATCGATGTAGTTTACGATGGAGGTTAATATTTTGGGGAGAATTTCATATAAGTACAATTTGTAACAGTTTTAAATTGACGCCAAAACGTAATAGTCATCCAAGACCGATGACTGGCGACCCTGGCCTCTATTGAGAATATATTTTGCATACAAGTCCTCTTGCGACGAGCCCACTTTAAAAAGGCAAAGATATTTGTCACAAATTAAAATGTTAATTGAAGTACACTTAAGATCATCATAGTGTACAATATTTTGAACAAATTGGGCGATAAAATCACGTTACACGTAATTCATGCACAATAATCAAGTCGCAAAAACAGAATTGTTGTACAAAAAATTAAATTGTTTATGAGTTTAATGGTAATGAAATCAATACATCGTGTTGTCCCTCTCTTTTAACTTAGTTCTGTGCTCAAAGTTGATTGATCACACACATTGATTGCTTCAATATAAGCTCCATCTTGTGGATTCGTCCTAAAATCCTTCATAGCTTTTTAAAAATAGTCGTGGCATCATATCAAACCAAAAGTTTTGCCTTAAAGCCAAAATTGATATTCGATGTATTCTTTTGAATACAATCTGTACACGGAACCCCAAAACCTTCAAAACAGCCTGGTCACACGTCCACCTGCTCACTGCTGTAATTACCTTAATTGAGTTTTTTCAATTAAAACCCGGTCACGGTGGGGATGTCTCTGTTTCTACATGCTCGTATCATTTGATATGTATCTCTGTAATTGGCCGGGTTTTCTCAATACGTAGCAACACTGCTATGACGGATGTGGCAAGGAGTGGAAGATTGTGATAGAAATTGTTGGTTGTAAAATTGTATGGAGGCAATTACTGTTTTAGTGATTGCGGAAAAGTGACGACATGTATTGAAGATAAACTTACTAATAGATACATTTTGTAGTCATAGTAAGAATCTGAGGCAGTTATAAGCAGTGGACAATGACTTTAATTACTTGGCCATATCTGTCTTTGAATTTGCATTAGATACAGTATTTTTCGTTCCAGTTGAAATAAGCTCACCATACCAAAGAAATACTAGAACATGTAATTGGTAGCTATAAAGCTTTACTATCTTATCTGCCTTAATAAAGATCATCATTTAATTTTTAAGTACTAAATTAGTTTTTACGATGTCACAGTTTCTGGGTCTTTCCCCTCTCCACGCTTGGTGACCGGGGTGACCGAGGAAAATCCTAATGCATAACTAACTGCTAACTAGTTTGAGAATTAAATTAGATAATGGAAAGAAATAAGTGGCTGGGTTTATTTTGTTCTGTTCTAAAGAAAAATGTTAGGAAGAGTCAAAGGCGTTGATGATTGCGTAAAGATATACAAGGTAGGTTACTTTGAGCATCTAACTATAAGGAAATTGTTTCACTCTTGCTGAGAAGTTAGCAAGTTCGACTCAGAATTTTGAGCCTGGGTTCAGGATTTTGTTGTCACTACTTTCTCAGACAAACTGAAGGTAAGTCAGGTACCTACCGATTTAATATTGTATTTAGGTCTTCACCATATTTGAATCGAATAGGTACTGTTATGGAGGTATCCGGGGTATATGAGGAACAGGGTGTAAAGTTCACTCATCCTCAATAGAACAGTGGCACCTGCCTGACAGTTGAGTCGCGACGTTGTATTTATGCCAGCCACGCGGTAAACTCTGCTTGCGCGATGCAGGATTTTACGTGACGTCAGTGTGATGCGTAGTTCGCATTTGCCAATGTAGATGTCGCTATAATATCAGTAATAGGTTAGTTATTTTGGTGTGATGGATCATTTAAACTTAATTCAAGCATGACGGTTATGGTCCCCTAAAACTTAATACGAAACAAAATGTCTCAAAGTGCTTCATTAGCGTTATTGCCTCAAAATTGCAATCTTGAAGCAATCTTGTATCATAATAGACATTTAACGAAACTAGGAGCTTGTTATGAAAGTCTTGCGTCACATCGTTAATTAAGACATCTCAGCTCTTTAAGATACTGTCACGAAATGTATGGGTGATTCATTATGCACTGTCTGCTTTTGGTGGAGTCTAGTTGTAGCTCTTAATGTTAGTGAAAAAAATAACAGTTTTGAGTCGTCTCTGATAACAAAATTGTGACAGTTTGCATCGTCATTAACAATACGAGTTTTATAAAATGATTGATAAAGCGAATTTGTTCTTTAGAATACGTTTCTACAACTTGTGGGGCTGAGACTTGTGGCTAAGTAATAACAGCTGCACGGATCGATCGATCAGGTTAAGCTATGCTTGACCATCTTGGCATACCGAGATCCTTCCGTGTCTCGGAAAGAACGTTAAGCCATTGGTCCCGGCTGTCATTCATCGATAGGCATTCGCGATATACAATTATTACATTAATATAAAACATCTGCACATTGTTTACCCATATTTGCAAATAAATTATTTTGACTGGACTGGAAGACTGGAAGCCGCCCTAACAGAAAATGTTGGGCAGATGAATACGCGTCTTTAACAGGGTTCTTGTGGGTTTGAAGAAGATTTCTTATTCTGTTCTTGTTCTTATGGTTCTCGAAGTTTTAACCGCAATGCTTGCAGTATTACCTACTGATGGCAAGATAAAGACTACAGTACAGTGGCTACGTGTTCATGACTGAGGCTTCTTGCTTGAGTGCCTTTATACCCCGTGACGTGGCTAACTAAGGTGCGTATAAGATAAAGTAAAGGAATGGTCATCTAAGACATTAAAGGCTCTTACATACTGGCGCGATTCACCGCGGGACGCGAATTTTTACAAAACAATTTCTGAGAAAACTTCACGGTGAACAATGCGGCGGCGACGAATCGCCCCAGTATGTCAGAGCCTTAATGAGCTCGTTCAAAGTCAAAATACATCATTTCAATAATAGATACAATTAACCAGACCAGGTGACTCTTATTAAACACATGTTAAATGACACAGCATTCGTAGCCGCCAACGACGAAACTTAATAAAGCGGAACCCTTTATAGTCTTCAAAATATCAGCATGTTACACTTTTTTCTCAACAAACCATGCAATACGAATACAAACGAGACATTTCAAGATACTGTCATGTCACTAATGACATCAAAAAACAATATAATGTAACATAAATTAAGTCACAAAACGGAAGGTGCAAGTTGAATTGCCAAAGCAACCGACATACCTCACATTCTCTGTCATATACCATTGCAAACAGTCCCTCACACGTTTCATCGAAAATCAACAATTATTAAATTCCCTAATTAGACCTTTTATGGGTCCTAAAAAGTGCCGCTCAAAAACTAGCAACGGTCACCTAATAGACGAGTGTCGCATTGCTGTACGTACGAATTTAATCGCGGCGGTGCGCTTTGTGACGTTGAAGACGCAAGATGGCGGCTGAACATCAAAGGGGCCGCGCGTGTGATGCTCCCGCGGTGAAATGTCACCGCGCTCGATCAATTAACGGTTATCCAATGTTAATGTGTTATTGATATCGGAATAGCGAAGTTCGTATTGCCGTAGCTTATTCGATTTTTAGTTTGGTTTAAGTGATAATTGGTAAGCGTAATGAATTCGAGCCGTTACGTCGCATTACTGAGGAGTAATTACTGTAACAATGGTGACATTTGCGTTATATGACACTTGATTATAAGTTGTCGTGACCCAGGCTTTAATTACCTTTCGCTTTGTATCCTCCAAGCGTGATGATAATGACCTTATCCTCCGGAACATTGGTCGCTAATACAATTTGTGGGGTGATCCATATTCAGCGTTCGATAATTAGGTACCGTTTCCAAACTTTATGTAGCCGACATTCGATTTTATTTATCTATCCATCACATAAAATAGTTACATAATGAATTAAAATATGGGAGCTAGATTATCTTCTATACGATTCAATGTACAAAACGACAAAGTGACATCTAAATACATACTTTTTTTTTAAATGTTCATACGAATATTAAAAATGCGAAAATGTGTTTGTTTCTTTGTTTGTTACGCTTTCACGCTAAAACGGCGGAACGGATTTGGAAGAAATATGGCACATGGGTAGACCATGACCTGGAGAAGGACAAAGACTACTTTTTAACCTGGATCGCAGACAAATTCGCGAGCAACAGGTAGTAAACAATAAATAACAAAAAGTAAATCTTATCAGGAAGACGCTAACGCGCATAACGTACACCACACACAATATTTAGCCGTGTGTTGTGGAAACTAGGCTCAATCGGGCCACGATGGACAAACTAATGTCCATAACAAATTGGTACCGACGTACACATGGCTGAGATGTGTACACACTAACAGAACTATTAATTTTATTAGTTGTTTTGAAACCAACGCGGTCGAATATGAAGGTAACATTGAGAAACTAGGAGCAAGTGTTCCAGATAAAATTATTGAGGATGTCGTAGATTTTCATGAGTGTTATACAGTCTGGTCTTGTGGAAAACTAACCTATAGTTGCATTATTAAATGCATAAGCATCTATATTTATAAGATCTTAGATAAAAAATGAAAAGAGCGACGTCGTCAAAGGTGTCCATTTAATAATCAATATTGTATCATGGACAACCAGTGATGCGCTTGTGGCTAAGTAACAGCTTCTCGGGTCGATATATAAGCTACGTTTGCCGCGGTTGGTCAGTGGATGGGTGACCATCTTTAAATACCAAGTTATTCCAACGCATGTTGTTGCATAGTAACGAAAATTCTGAGGGTAAACCGAATTACAGAATACGAAACACCACGTGGCGCTCCAAAACGGGGATCCTAGACGTAGGCAAAAAGGCTGCCAAGCTAAAATGGGATCGGGCGGGTCATGTCAGCCGCATGCATAGCGTCCGCTGAGCAACAGTCTCCACACGGTGGGTACCTGGAGGATGGACGGCGCCGCCGAGGCCGGCCCAGGAAGAGAAAAGGTAGCGAGACGACCTAGACGCATATTGCAAGGGTTGGATCGAGGTGGCCCTGGAAAAAGATGCCTGGAAGGATTTGGGGGAGGTCTTTGCTCAGCAGTGGGACAGTGTAGGTAAACATAAAAATAAAGAAATATTGCTATAGCAAACTTACATTAGGTATGATAGAAAATGAAAAAAAAAAACGACTACAAACCCGAACCCCAATATCTCATAATGACAACATGAAAGAAATGAAATCTTTTACACTCTACAGCATCTGTATTGTATAGCAAGCATTATATTAGCGTAATGTGATGGCAATATAGTGAGGCAATAGCAACAAAAGTAATTCGTTATTGATGGTGGTCGAGATAGCTGCCTCGTGAGGGGACGAACTTATCCGAAGCACCTTTAATTACGATGGGACGTTTATACGATGCGACTTTTGAAAATGATACGTTTTATTGGGTGGTAAAGGTACCTAATTGAATCAACTGCCGAAAAATAATGAAAATGTGGGTGGTAGGTACATGTCTGCCTAACCCTTCGGGGATTTCAGGCATGGTGTTATGTAATTGTTTAGTGTAATGTTATAGCAATTCGTTATTGATGGTGGTCGAGATAGCTGCCTCGTGAGGGGACGAACTTAGCCGAAGCATCTTTAATTACGATGGGACGTTTATACGATGCGACTTTTGAAGATCTTAAGATTTGTTAGTTAGGGGCAGTAAAGGTAATTGAATCGTGCTTTACAGAAATGGTTTTAGTCTTCTTTTTGAGAAATATTATACCTATACAACGAGTTTCTTTTGTTGTCTCATAACTCTAAGGTTATATATGCTATAAAATAAAAATAATACAAAGGTACTAGAACAAGTAAGTGTTCCAAAAAAATACATAGTTTCGAAGATAATGTTAAATGCTTTTTTTTTTATTTGTTCTTGATTGTTTTCAAATTGATATTAAAAAGAATCAATACTATTTACAATCAATACTACTATTTATTAGGAATACTAAAACAAGAAATATCAATCTGCCTAGCTTTTTCCCAACCATGATGAGATAGCTTCCAGTCTAACCGGACGCAGCTGAGCACCGGATGCAGCAGATGGGGTTGGTTTCTATCTATCTATTTACCCTGTGATGTCCCACAGCTAGGCACAAACCTCCTTCTCCCTTTTCCTCACACTTCACACTGACCTGTGAAGTGTGAGGAAAAGGGAGATTACTGGGGGCCTAGACAAAATCCTTCTCCCTTTTCCTCACACTTCACACTGACCTGTGAAGTGTGAGGAAAAGGGAGAAGGATTTTGTCTAGGCCCCCAGTAATCTCGGGAAGAATCAAGCTTGGCTTCGTCATGGTCTACCGCGATGTCAACTAGCGTTTAATCTAGGTACCAATTATTTACTTATAAATAACCTAATGGAAAAACCCAACAACACTTTGCTTCTGGTTATGAATACAAAGTATTAGTTAAATGACATCTCAATCGCAGAATACTTACAATGTTTGATTACCACTTATGTATGTCTACATACCTGCGCATGAGTCAATAATATCTTATTAAACTGAAGAGGCAGTAATAAATATAAGTTTTTATTGTTAGTTTTGATCACAGAATTGCATGTAAATACTTTTTAATGAGACATTATAGTTATTTAATATTACTTAGCAAACCATTATTATTGTTTGTCACTAAACAATAATAATTCAATTATCACTTATCACACAGTAAAATGTAAATGTTCCAGAATACGCGCGAAATTCTCGTGAAAGTGGTGATTTTAAATTCATATTCTACATGAAAGAAATACAATAGGTTTATTTCTTTCATTTAAAATATGAATTAAAAATCACGAGTGATTAAAAAGCTATGCAACAACGCCAAATTGTTTATATGACACCTCTTTAGGTTATCTATACTTACGAATATTAAAACATATTGGCTTAGGTCTTAAAGGGGGAGGGGTGAAAACTGATTCGCTCTTACAATGTGTAGTAGATAATTCTATGACTTCTGTTAGACTCAGATTCCATCTACTTTGATGTATTTCTTGATGTACTTAAATGAAATGATGTGCTTCAAAATGTATCATCAACTGCTTAATTTTCACAAGGAATGGAATCGGTTCACAATTATTATTAGTTATAATCATCATCATCTAAGGCTTTACAACCGTGGGTGGGTGCTAGCCTGGTCAAGTATATTTCTCCAACGTGATCTATTTATTTATTTATTTTATTTTTATTTATTTAACCATTTATGCACACACATATAAATACAGAAAAGAAGAAAGGAACAGAAAAATTCGTACAAAGGCAATGCTTATTTCTAAAGAAATCTCTTCCAGCATACCTGCGATAGGAAAGTAGATAAAAGAGATGTAGACAACGTGTGTAAGAGTAGAAGAGAAACAGAATACAAAAATCAAAAACAATTCAAAAATTAAATATAAACATACATTATGAGGATATACTTACATACATACTTCTAAAATAAATATCACTTAAAAATATACAATTACAATATAATTTAAAATAACTATGCAACTATGACGAAATGGATAGGTAGTGTTCTTTCACTCTTCTTTTAAATACTGCAACAGTTTGGCAGTCCCTAATGTCAGGCGGAAGTGAATTCCACAACCGAACCGCGTGCACAGTCTATTGAGACTTTTTCTCTCCAATTTCTCACTTCAACAGTTTAGTTAGTCAGTTTTGTTATTATATTAGTACTATGAAATGACATTAACGTCCTGCTGGCCAAAATGTAACATCCATCTTCTGCCATACCTGTCATCATGATCTTCTTCTTGTGGATATTATATCTAAATTAAGTAGACATGATGAATCATGACAAGTTCAAGTAAAAGAATCCACATCATAGATGACCTAACGACATATCGCATCCTCTAAAAACCTCCAATCACATCGCTACCGTTCCGACTTCGACCAATCGCAACCACTAAAGACCACAGTATAGAGACAGATACGAATGTACTCCATTCACAGTCCAGTTATAGATGCCGCTACACAATACGTAGATCGCTGGTCACAGAGTAACAGAGCGGCAACATTTAATGACCGCGTATGTCCAGTTACTCAGGTGGTATGTATAGTTTCGTCACTTACGTTATGTACAGGAACGGAATTGCGTTTTTGATGCTGTTTATGTTGATGCAAGATTTTTGTGACGTAATTTTTTGTAAATTAATTAATTTGGTTTTTTCTTGATATGAATCCGGACGGGTTCTACGTTGAGTTCCTCATTGTTGGTTGAATCTCTTCGGGTCGAATAAGTACCGGAAATTGTGCATCACGAAGGTGCAACATTATGCACATACCTACTGGCTGGCTGACTGGCTGACTAGCCAGACTAGACTAGACTAGGTATATCATGAGGGCGTAGAAAGACTTAATGTGTAGTATGAAGGCATTGCAGTCAAATAGCTTTTGCTTAATCAACATCTCTCGAGCCACCAGTAATAGAGGAAAGTTATATTGCTCTTAAGGACCGAAATATGCTCTTAAAGCTCAACACTGCTTTACTCAATACTCAATATTTATTTGCATTCCACAATGTGAACATAAATGGTAGGTTTTACAAAGACATGATCATTGTGAACCCTGTCGGGCACAGCAAAGTAAGTAGTCTTTAGAAAACAAGACATATTTTAAATGAATAAAATTACACAAGTATTTTTTTTTAAACATTATACCCCCACTTAGATTCGTTAACAAACCGTGTAAGGATAATTACAAGTTTCAAACTACAAAGTATCATCACTAAACATTGTAAGTACAAATATATATTGCGTCCAAATTCGCGCAAACTTGCCCAATGTTCGGCATTTTTATGACGAAAGACGCAATAAAAAGTGTCTAGCAAGCAATTATTAGGTATCAAAGTAACAGTTACATTCTACTGTCCGTTCCATATCGGAAGATCTGTCGGTAATAATACAGGAAACCAGAACAATGCCGTTTGACCTCATATCTTTGAACAAATCTATGTCTCTGGCGGAGAATATTTTGGATGGACATTGTAAGGGAAACTCTGGTCGAAATTAGAATTTTGTGGGTGTGGTCAAAGGCATGAGTAAAAAGCGATTTTGGTGCAGATTTTCAAGATCGCACGACGGAAGAAACAAACGACCCCTAGCCGGGATGTTTACCAGGTCAAGTAGGCTTAAGTTAAAGTTAAGTTCAAACTTGGAATTGGTTGAGATGAAATACACAGTCAAACAATAACTGGTAAACAATAATAATGTTCAAGTTTTTTTTTGCAATATTCGAAGTAGAAGTACATAGTAACTGGTTAAATATAGGGACTGGATCCAAGTCCCATTTACTCGTACACAATCAATAGTCATGCGGAAAATAAATTTGCAATGGACATCAGCTATGAGCATATATGAAGGAGAGGGTACTTCTCTCTTTCTCGTTATTATCAGCCATATTTTAACGAATGGGGGCGTACTGTGAGTAGTTTTGGTTATTGCGCAATAGAAAAACCGTTTGCAGTTCAAATCAAATTATAATTTACAATCAAATTAATCACACACTGTACACAACACAACTATTACGGAACGCGCGACTGTTTCTAAACGTGTTCACTGCACGACCGCCACAGGCAAACTCTGCTTATCCCTGGGCGAGCGTGATGTTGTAGACTCTGTCGAATGCCGCTAGGCGGCGCTTGCGTCCTGATTATTCAATTCAGTAACGTATTTTCCGACATATATGTGTTTTTAAATAAAAAAACCGGCCAAGTGCGAGTCGGACTCGCGCACGAAGGGTTCTGTACCATTATTTATGAGAACGACAAAAAAAACACGTTTTTTGTATGGGAACCCCTTAAATATTTATTTGATTCTGTTTTTTAGTATTTTTTGTTATAGCGGCAACAGAACTACATCATCTGTGAACATTTCAACTATCTAATTATCACGGTTCATGAGATACAGCCTGTATATATATAGGCCTACATATTTTTAGGGTCCCGTTTTACCCTTTGGGTACAGAACCCTAAAAATATGTAGAAGCTATGTGCAGCCTTATAAAAAACTACAGTCGTCCTAGTCGTCGTAGTCTAATCTAAGTAGGAATCTTCAAGATTTTGATTAATAGATACGTTCTTCTTGATATTTCAAATCTTTTAGAAAGGTGCACAAAAAGTGACAAATTATGCACTCAGAAACTTGTTAACATTTGGAACAAGTTTTTAAAATGACAGATAAGTATTTAAATAAAACATTGTAATCTGTTATCCTAATCCTAACTAATTAGTAGTATAAATATTGCATTTACGAAGAATTAAGGTAAAAATATACTGGTAAAAATATAGGTACGTCATTTAGACAACGCAACGATGTAAATATTCATGAATTGGATTTAGACATTATTTATGTGGCGATGATGAACATGTTAATGCTTTGTTTTTTTTTGGGAAGGCCCCATGCTTATTTACAATAGTCAAGTTACCACTTTAAAAAAAATGTTTGTCCCGACACTCAAAATTGGTATCTACGAGTATTAATAGTAAATTATTTCCTTATAGATACGAACTCATGCCTTTCTTTCAACAGTATTTCTTCACCGATGTGCAGCTTGCGAAATATACACCTCAGGGGGCCTACCACGTCATTTGGTGGGGTCCGCTAGGACCGATGCCTGCCAGGGTTGCGGGTTAGTCCGAAAGGGATACCGGGACCTTGGCAACAGGCAACTGAAGGAATACGGGTGGGTTTTAGTCAGTAAAAGTCTGACACGCCCTTCCGCTCCACCCAGAGCGGGAGAAGTCATTGGATGATTTCCCACACTCAAAAAAAAAAAAACTACCACCACTCCTACTTTCCTACTCTACTCCTAACACCACCTCTTACAGCAGTATTATTTTAATCTTACTTCAGTGGGGGATACAGGTGGAACTATAATACGTCCTGTAGAGCTTCATCTCG
This sequence comes from Lithophane socia, assembly GCA_947522985.1. Lineage (NCBI taxonomy): Eukaryota > Metazoa > Arthropoda > Insecta > Lepidoptera > Noctuidae > Lithophane > Lithophane socia. The sequence goes on from OX383267.1 coordinate 11,122,451, forward strand.
TTCCCACACTGAAGTAATATTAAAGTAATACTGCTTCATGAGGTGGTGGTAGGCCCCTTGTTCCCATGCACTACTTTTCGCCCGCTACCCGCTGTCACTTATAACTTCTACCAATACGTCCACCGTACAAGGTGTTATTATGTAAATGATGAGAGCTCCGTTTCGGCTGAGTCAATACGGCGGGACGGTAATCGACAACACGTCCGAGTGGCGGTGGTACCGCCTCCTGTACTTCCAGAAGTTCCATCATTGTGTCGACTAAGGTCATTCATACCTTAGTCGACACAATGATGGAACAAACTTCCTCAACGTTTTCGTTTAGGCTTCTGCGATCCAATTTGGTCTTCCTCTTTGGCTTTGAGATTTAAAGCGCTTTTGGATTGTATTGTATTGCGAGGTAATCAGCTTTTATACTGCAGCATACAGACTATTTTTAGGTTCGAATTTATACTCTTTGAAAGCATGTAGACTTAAGGAATCTTAATACTACAACATATTACAGAAAAAAAACTCGGATTCCTCTTTTTTTGTTTAAAAAAGCAAGGTCACAGCAAGTTATTTTATGAAAGCAGTCTTGAACAGCTCCTGTGTATGGAATAAATCTATGGTGTCAGGGGCATAGACCAAGACATTACTCTTGGAGAAATCCGAAGTAGAAATCTATGGGCACCCAAAAGCGCCCAAAAATAAAAAATATAATAGACATATAATAAGAAATCCTCGCAAAACCAAGATTAATCACACAAGGAACAATAAAGTGCCTGCAAATCAAATCAAATCAAAGGATCTATAAACAAATGAAATCATTTACCTAACCCATATAAAGGCACAAAGTGTCACTTAAGGAAACAACATGACTGCTGATACTATGTAAGAACATCTTGTCTTGAATGACGTCAGGTCACGATGTTAGCGCGAGGCAATTTAATCAGAGTTGCGCTCAGTGACAGTCGCACTGAATTATGGCTTATCGTGATACCTGCTGTGGATTAAAAGGCACAGAAGGTCTATTTACATACACACCTTATAGGGCTAGATATCTTTCAAGAGAGAAGGTACTATCAAATATGAAGTAAGCTGGGCAAAGCTATTTGTCAGCCTTCAAATAGGTTTTTAATTGCCGTTCGACGTCATCCTATCTTCCCTGGATGTCATGGCATTTAAGGAATTACAGCAGGAGCATCCTCATGTCCGCTTATAAAAAGAAAAAAAAAAATAAACTGCTAGATACTTATGCCATAAATTGGTGTCAGGTCCGGACATCTCTGAAATTCTGCAACTGCAGTGCAGAGCAGTTTGAGCGTATGCAATTGTCTCTTGAACCTTCTGTAGAATATATTTCGTGTCGCTACTGATGTGTTCACAATAGTTTACTTATTTTACTAGGTTTAGTCCCAACTAGGATATGATTAGGCAAATGATATGCAAATTTTATTACCGTCATCTTTCTTTTATTACCATTAATGGGTCATTGTGATGTATATGGGAAACTAATGTAACGGCTGTGAGTCAATTAAAATTTTTGAACGCGGCTTCGTATCAAGAGTACCTTGAAGATTGCTTCTCCGATGGAAGTCATATGCTGGACCAAAAGTATTGCCCCGCTTTGGACCATGTGTTTCCACCACCCTACTTTTTCCATTGGTATCAATAAAGATGGCAATAGAATGGTCCTTTATCAGACTCTAAAACTGTCTGTTTGTTTCTTTTAATTCAATAAGATTAGAAAAAAAAAAATGCCTTATTTCCGGATCCTAGAAAAAGATCCCTAAAATTCGGACGTCAAGCAAAGAAATCTTATCGAAAGCCCATCAGATTACTACTAGCGTCAATAGAGGTGTTACTATGTATATTTTTTGCTTCTTTTTTATCTAAACAATGTACGCACGAGTACCTACTCCTTCACAAGTTGTTTTGCATTTTTTTCCTCTTGTTATCTTTTAGAATATCAATGTCCGATGACAATTTCCCGGACTAGGATACCGGTGATATCATCGTGACCTAAGAGTCAAGGCTCCTTGTAATAATAATGTTTGACTGCACAATCATTAAAAATCATTGTATTTGTTTTTATCAATCTTATTGAGGAACTCTTTATATGGAATCGTTTGGTGATAATAAAATAATTTGTAGATGTTTTTCCTTGACTGGACGTCGGAAAAATATTATTGAGATTTTTTGTCACATTATTGAGAAGAGGCGTAAATATTAAAAAAAACACAAGCTCATCATGGCGGGTGTTAATATTATGAAGTTAATAATTTGTTTTTTAATCAGTATAGAATCTATAGAATAAACTTTAACAGGCAGCAGCTCCTGTAACTGCAAACTGCGACTTCAAGTTCTTTAATCTTTGACATATTTTTTGTTTCAAACCAGTTACAACATTTTTTAGTCCATTAATTACTAATTATCGACCTTCATAGCGAAAGACACGTCCGAATGGGAAGGTGGACGGATGGACAAACGCTTATAATAATTATTGCCAATCTACTGCGACGATCTTCGCTTCATCATTGCGTACGCTTTCATCTGTTTGACAACGATGGGCTATAGTATATGCAAAATGTATTATGAACATTTACCAAAAATGTTGCTCGAGATGATACAGATTCATCATCCCCGCCCTTCATCATCATCAGCATTGCAGGTGAACGACGTCCACCGCTAGGCAAGGGCTTCCCCCAAGCATCGCCCATTACTGGTCCTGTTTTTCTCGATTCCAGTGGATTCCCGCGACCTTCACATCATTATCTTAGTTTATTTGGAAGTTTTTTCTTCCAAACACCTGTAATAGCCGCCATCTCAGCGTTTTCTTCTTTCCTAGCCATATCATCTTTCACACAGTCCAACCATCTTCTATTAAAATTTGGTCTGCCTCTTTTCGTAGGAATTTCGACTTTAGTACTTCGACTTTGTTTCGTAAAATAAATTGATTACTAACGATTTTATTTTTATGTATTACCTCTTTCTCCTGTGCTGGCCTAGATTGATCTCATTCCATTTCAGTTTTCACAAACGTGCATAAAAAACTCAGAACCAAAAAATCTTCCCATCTTCACCTAAAACCGTCCATATACTACAGTGCAGGCGGCATATTTTTTGTCACAGCATCGATAAGATCGCCGCCGGAGCGATCGGCTCACAATGGCTTGGTAATTGACAAACCATGACTCGATAAAGTCAAGGCCCCAGCCACACTTGTCTCCCGACTCCCATCACGTTTACGTGCGATTTGATTGAATTCTTCTAAGATTAGTGGATTAGTAGGTACCTACTTTTATATCACGTCTCGTTATTTTATGGTTTGAATTGTATTACAAGATCAATTTATTGGTAATAGTACGTATTGAAGAACGGTGACACATAGAAGAAGTTGTTGGATTTAATGAGAAAGATAAAATCCGAACAGCTAAAAACCATTTTTGCTATAGGTTACCTACGTAAGCAAAATTTTAGCTACATTGGTGACGTTAGCAAAAATAGTGAAGGATAAAAATAATATGTAGGTACCCCATTGAGAGAAAATAGTAAAAATTACCTTAATAAACCTCATGTCACTTGATTTTATCCATGTATTTTCAGTATAGTCTGAAAGACCAACTTATTAATATCCATACTTTTATACTGAGACGAAAAACAGACGACGTAAGTTTGGCACTCATACACTAAAAACAGCTATAAATCATGAACGTCATTTTAAAATAATCTATTGTATCGATAGGAAAAAAGTATAAATACGTCTGTATGTAACTGTTTCCCATTTTTTGTTGATCAAACACTATTGTATGTTTCGAAGTGAAAAGCTCTTTTTTAGAAGGTCTTACCACAAACGCAAGACAGTTTGCTTAGCAACTAAATATATAGTACAAAAAATACCGTCTGGTTCATTATATTACACGTAAGCCTACTACGAAGGGTTTTTGGCGGCTCCACTCATTTCTAGGTACTTTCATAAAATCGTAATGAAGGAATGTACTGCGGGCCCAATACCAATTCTGACGTTGCTATAGACAAAACAACCAATTAAATGAAAAATGATATATGACAAAACAACCAATTAAATGAAATGATGGAAAAGACTGAAGTATGGAAAACTCAAAAAAAAAAGAAAAATAATCAAAATAAAAGAGATCACGCTGAGCAAAAGTTTAAGATTACTCAGCTATTACCAATTTACAGACTGTTGATATAATAAAGACAACATTTTCCTTAATTGTTTCTCAAAACTTATGTGGGGAGATACGATTGACGCTGCACGACTTGTCGTCATATATGTATGTACTCAACTGGTATTATTTCATAAATCTGAGTCAGGTTTTAACAATCAATGTAAAGTACTTCGTGCAAAAAAGTTCATACATTCCAATGGCGTTGCATTCGGCAGGTCAGCACCCACTTTTAACTAAAAGCACCAAATCACAGTGTACGAAACCTTAACATTAAATCTGACCAGTAACCACAAATAACCAACAATTATTCCCATTATGGCCAAGACCTTCTGACTAATTTCTGAAAAGCTTGCCCAGCCTTCGACACCTAAACGATCAAAAGTCGTGCCTGCGTATCGTTGAAAACGTTTAATCGGTTGCCTTCCGTCATACATACACTTCCGTCATTGATTGCAGCCGACCTCAACATCGGTTATTTAGATGTCACGACCGATTCTCGATTCAAATCACGATCGATAAAGGTCATGGCTAACACATAATAGCGTTGAATACTTTTGGTAATGTCCACGGGACGCAAGCAAGAATGTATCAATTGCACAGAGTAATTAAATCTCATTCCGAAGATAAGCTATCCTTAAGTGCGATAATGTTTTTGGGTGTTAATTCCTTAGGCTATGGCTGTCTGATGTGAATAAAGACGAGTATAATTTGACTGACATATCTTTTGTGATGACCACAACGTATGACCATTAATCATACTTTTTTGTCACCTGTTCGCTAACATGACGAAATTATGTTCTTTGTGACGGCATTGTAGGGTGCTCCTTGATCATGGGAGCCTAGTCATCGCGACCCGTAATTAGTTTTTAAATTGGATGCCGAGCAAAAAACGAGAGAAGTCCCCGTTATTATGTTCTAACGAAATTTTTATTTGGAATTTTTCGTGATTGGATTTGACAAATTACTGCGGACCGTCGATCAATTTATTTGGTCGTTAGTCATTACTGTTTTTCTTGCGATTCTAATTCTTAGCTGATTTTCATACATTTGATGTATGATCATACATGTGGTTTATTATTTTGTTTGGGATGCACCGTTAATCTTTGTTACGGATCAAAATAGCGTTTTTTTTATATTATCAGTGACTCTTTTATATTCTAGTAACTAAAATTGTTCAAATAACGATGATACACATCGTCATTAGAGTATTTAAAATATCGCGGTTCTTTTTTCTTGATTCCGTTACTAATACATTATCCATTTGTGGTTTTAGGAAGAGTTAACCAACGCAGATGTCACTCCTAATGCGAGGATTACCTACATAACAAATGTTGTTTAGCAAGATTATTAAAGTTTTATCTGTCTTTATAATAAACTTTTGAGACAAACAGATTTCACTTTTAAGAATTTTATGTAGATAGTCATTTGACACCAAATGACACTACTTTCTAATCTAGCATTAAGATAATCTATTGAATCACTAATTAATTCGCCTTTTACTGTTAAATAAAGATCTCTATTATGCGCGGTAGCTACTATGACATCATAAATAGCACCTTGCACTGTAAACTTGTCTAATCTACAGTCTCAAGTGTTACGTAGAATGATTTGCTCATTCACTTAAGTAATACAATCTTCTAGTGACAAATTATGTCTCCCGGATTCTGTAGAGATAAGATTGAGATCCATTAAGTTTAGAGATTATGCAAAGTGATTTATTGTCTTAGTGGAGTTTCTGTTGCTAAATAAAATGAATGTTGCGAAATTGGGTTTGATAATTTAGTCGTGTTTGGGAATGAGAACAAAGTTGACGGTAGCATTACTGCTAATACCTAAATAGAAAGCCATTTTTTTATAGGTTCCCTTTCACTTATATCTCCCCTGATGGTAAGCGATGATGCAGTCGACGAAGATCCCAGTGATCTGAGACTCCCAGGGTATAGTTCAGAAATCACAAGAGAATCGTCAATCAGAAAACACAAATCCCGGCAGGGAGTTGTTATCACACATGTGACTAGATATTAGGCGTTTCATACAGTTTTTAAAGTATGTGTACACGTGCTCTTTTGACATTCTGCTCTTTTGACTATGTGCGCCTTTGACTTTCTACGCTTTTGACATTCTGCTCTTTTGACAATTTGCAACCCACTTGTCATTTCGTGCTTTTGACCTTATGCTCCCCAACGATATTGGACATATTTTACTGTAATGATCTATTTCCAGACTTACTACTCTTCTCTTTCAGATCAACAATACCTTTATCGTACAATCTTTCTACCTCTTATTGCCTTACCGGGTGGCCATCCATCCTCATTCCTCTACAAAAGTAGTACATTCTCATAGCATAATCACCATAAAACTCAGTGAATAAACATATCCGACCGATACCCGTCGATCACAAGTCATGGAAGAATCATTCTCCTTGAAAATAGAGGCAGCTGAATATAAAACTTAATATGCCAAAGACACCCTTCAGATAAGCGCCATTATATTCAAAGTTCCACGAACAAGACGTCAATGGGATTTAAATACGTCTCTCTTAGGTATCCCACGTTTTTGGGGCCCTGAAGTTTGTTGGGGAAGAAATAGCCGAAGCATTCTCTGGAAAATAGACTGTACATTTAGCATCATAGTCTACTTTATATTTGAATAGCATTGCTTTTTTTTACAAAAGCAATAACATCGTAAACACTGTTCCTATATTCTGGCTTTTATTTGGTGATTATTTTTCCTCGCCTGCAGAATGTCGGATTTTTCAACTTTGATATTAAATTTTTTCTTGTGATGGTGAAAAATTTGAATTTAAAATACCCGTTTTGGAAAATATATCTCCTTTCTCGCTAGTATTTCTCACTAACCATAAGCTTTCTCCGCTCACTTCCCAGCCCCAAGTCTTCAGTCAAGAAACAATCGAGCAAGCCGACGGCGACCGCTCCACTGTACTGTCAATCGTATCATTAAGGAACCTCGATGGTGGGTCACACATCAACCACGCACTTCATTAGCCACTCTTCAAAGTACGTGAGACACATTCCAGATGGATTTCGCAATGCTTAAGTGGATAGGAGATTGATGTATAATGGTGGGAATTAAGCTCGGTGATTTTTATTCTTATTGTGGCCGATAGGACATGATATGGTAAGATTAATGAGATATTGGCTTATGGAACTAATAGGGGTGAGGATAAGCTTCTGAAAAAATACTAAGACCATCAACCACTTAATTATAGTTTAGTTGATGATTAAAAAGTAGAGGACCTAGTATTGTCCCTTGTAAAATTTTCTAATCAAATCAAATCTTGCATTCCAATGGAATGGATATTGAAGTGTTCTGACTGATCCGTTTGATTCAGAAGCAATAGGTTATTTTTACGAATGACAGATTATTTCACCATTGGGTTACAGAAATATAAAAGTTTGTCATCTGCACACGTCAGACCCAAATCTGTTTTATATTATGAAGTTTACTCACAAACACATTTACATTTTATGGGTTTTTTCATAGCATAGTAAAACCATTTTCAAATCATTTCTAGTTTTGATGTCATATGACGGATGTTTCTCTCTTTAGAGATTCATTTCGTATTGGGTTTAATATGTTTTTAAATCGTTTATAATAAAAATACATAGCGACTTTTTTATTTTCATATTTTACACACTGTCTTTTATTATATCATATGGCTTTCGCTTTTGATGTTGATTGTGAAATATTAGATCTATTCTACTTCTGTCTTGTTCAAAAATAGCTTTTGCCATATTGTTTTTGTTTAAACCATACAAATAGTAGTTTTAAATCTATTTTATGTTATTAAACTGAAAAAATAAATAATCATACCGTGTAATCTTTTACGTTTGATCTTATATCTAGCTCGGCTTGCAATCGTCATGACAAGCAAAATAATTATGACATGACGAGCAACATTATTGAAAATATTTGCATTATTTCTTTACACGGTAAATAAATGAGACTTGTAATTTGTATAAACTTTCTTTTAATCTAGATGTTATTGACAGAGACCTAAAAACAGGTTGTTAATCAATTCTCAGTAGGTAGTTATGGTTATGGTCTAAGCCGTTACTCATATACCAACTCCTGCGCATCCAAATTTTTATTGATACTTTATTTATCTCATGACAGTTCGTTATAACACTTTCCTGTGACCCGAACCAAACGAATACATAAAAATAAATATCTTCGAAAACATGACTAATAATCCTTCAATATCTTCATATTGCATATTCAAAATTGATGTAAAAAAAAGTTGTACTCTCACGTCGACCTGTTTGGGCCGTCTATCAACGTATGACGTACTGAGAACCTTCTTTTGCGTCGCAAAACCTGAAATCGACTACCAAAATGTACTCTAGTCTGTTAGCAATAAGGTCTTATGTCAATTTTCCCGCATGTATGATGTATGATTGTGGTGTACGTCGGGATGTCAAAGCGTCGCGAACGAGCGCCGACGCAGGACAGTCTCGTGCTGAGAGTAATCTCAGTCGACCTCGCGCCTAGGGATGTGCGATTACAGTGAAAGTATCGATATCGAGATCATGATGGTGGTCGTCTATGTCTGTGATAACCGATGCAGTAGACAAAGGATTATAATAAGGTTAATTATTTTAGACCATTCTTATTAATTTACCTAGCAAGTAGTCAGGAATCGAAATCAAATATTGAAGACATGGTAGGAGAAGTACTAACAAAAGCAGCCACGCAAAGAAGACATTCTTCGCCAAAATAACATCACAATTTTATGTGACCAAAAAGAGTAGTGTAAAAAAGCACATTCATCTATGCAGTTCTTATCTAAATAAATAGCTTTAACTCAACATCTCTTATCGATATCGACAATCGAAGTGATGGGACAACATCATTATTGTCTCAACGGGGCGCTCGGGTCAGAGAGTCGAGACAATCTGTCAAATGGAAAGAATCACACACGAACGAGCCGAGTCCCGCAACGCCGCCCTATTAATCATATTTCGACCTTTTTTACCATTTCCGAACGTGTGTTCTCTCAGATAATGGCTACTATTCTGACGGCAAAATCACAAAGACCTTTGTCACACTATAATTACATTTTAAACTGAATAGTTTATACATTAGAGTCCAATTTTGATTGAGGAAACCCCATGTATGGTGGGCTCCAACAAGCGGTAAGGTTTTTTAGACAATACTTGTCGTTTGATTCGAGATGTCATGTTTTTCTGATAAAATCTTGACGAAAATTTCGGTTTGACGGGGTCAAATTTGGAGCGGCCATGTTCTTCAATTACATTTGACATAGTTGAGTCCATAGTAATGTACGTTTGTTTATATATTTAGATCATCTATCTGATTAGTCTGCTGATTTCGAAATGTTTTGACATGGCGAATTGTGACAGGTAGTATAGATTACGCAAGAGTACTAGCTGAAATAGGTAGTTTAAAATTCGAAGCTGTATATATTCAGCCTTCAAATGCCCGTGTTAAAATTTCAAGATCATAAGTAAGATAATGATTTGAAGATAAACGATTCTGTGAAGTCTAAACAGTCAAGTTTAATGCGTCAGCACCTCTTGGAGTCAATCAACGTGTAATGAAAAATTACAATTGTTTAGCTCTGAGTAAGCTTTGGTTGGTCATTGCATCAGGCGTGGGAAAAACAGGTGCTTCGGAATCAGAATTATCTTTGTCCCTTTTTCGATAGGTCACTATCACTATCTACATCTAGTTTGATTGCTGTGGATTGTTTTCTGCAAACGTCAATTGGGTTACACATTGCCACTTTGATATCCATAAACCACAAAAGCTATATGGTGTAAACCTTTTACACCCTCAGGGATCTAAGGTGACTGATATATTGAGACTTACCAAGCATTAATTATTAATTAAGTTATCGACATTCAATCAAGACCATCACTTCATTAACTCATCAGTGACATTGGAAGCGGAGCAATATTAATATTTCGTGACAATTCCATAATAGGTAATGCCTCCAAAACTCACTGTTAATCATTTGTGGCTTAATTTATTTTGCCGCCAATTATATGAGGAAACTTCCTTGTGGCTTTGTCTACAAATGCTACTTTCGCTTGGCAAATATTTCGTGGTCTATTTGAAGTGTTAATATTGTACTTGACATAGATTTTGGTATGGTGCTCAAGCACCGCCTGGGGCGACATGTGGGCGATTCCGTTGACATTTTGTGTGAACTCCGTATTTGAACTTGCTCTATGCTAGGAGCTTAATGTCTTTTCATTTATCTTTGCTTTGTCTTAGAATATATTCAGGTAAATGCTAGTAAGTTCTGGAGGCATGAGGAAATATGGTACTAAGGGAAATGTAATTATGAGCACAGTTACTTGTGGCTTGTAAAAGATAACTAGAATTTAAATGATCATTCAAATTCGCAGCTTCTTTAACAGCATCTTTGAGTGAAACGCTTGGAGTAGGTACTTGGGTTTTTACTATTAAGCTCTCCATTGCTCCCAACAGTTGTTATTAAGACAGTTGTTGGCTTTTGTTACTTTTGCATTACAAGTTTAGTACTTGCATTAAAATCATTAGGTTTTTTGTCAATGCTCATATATGGTAAAACGCCTTTATGCATATTTCTAAATCTTTCATGAAATTTTTACGAAGTTATATTTTGCTTAATCAAACCAACTGGATATAAGCATATAAATTTGTTCTTAACATACATGAAAAATCTTATCCCCATCAATCTAATTCCCATACAAAATTCAATACATACATAAAATGACAGGTTCTCGTATATGTAGATGCGTATGACCCTAAGGTCATTGAGGTCCCCGATAGCATCGACTTGGATCCGTCTAATTGTGACATCACGGATACAATTCATCAGTCAGATTTTGTGACCTTAGTGTCACGATGGAGATGTGGGAAGGTATAGATTGTTCAGTGATGAATTTAAAAGATTCATTAATTTTGATGGCTGTGGTTTTTAGAATTGACAAGCAATGGTATTTCCTTCAAGAAGAACTGACAAGTGAAGTTTTTATTCAATAATTTCTTTCTTTTTCGCTGAATATACAATGCGATCATCCGTGATCATGGAATTAGCGTCTTTTTCTATGAATTTGCGAATTTCTAGTTTAATGTGGGATAACAACAACACGATGATGACAAATTATTTTAATTTTGTAGAATTTTCAAAGAGGCAGACCGTATATTTTTAAAAGTTATCAATGAACATTACTTTTAGGTAATTTTACTTCAACTCTTTTTGTTTGTTTTTGTTTTTGTTCTAACTCTGATTTTTAATTTGCAATTAATAATTTGAATTTGAATTTTTATAGTTAGTATGTTAGTAAATATTTAGTTAGGTACTATCCCTTCATAAGACACCTAAATATGAAGCGGATTTTAGTTGGCCAAGAATCACATGGCCAAATAGGCTATGTAATCACACAAAAAAACAGTAGGTAACGCATGTCCCACCAGTACATGATCGTGAACATAGTTAAATAATGATTAGTCACGTCTAAACATAATCAAATCTATCAAGTAGGCGTCTCCTTGCGCCAGAGTCGTGAGAACACCGAAATTGATTTTCTTATTAAAGGCTATTTGTCATTGAGTCAAGATTTTGTTTGTATACGGTAATCATTGTTTTAGAGGTTTTCCTTGTGTTATTTTTAACGATTTTCTTTTGTTTTGCTTGTGGCATACAATTTCGACTCTTTTGATACAGTTATAAAGTTAGAAATTATAAATCAGTTTATTTTTGTTAGATCAATTAGATTTATTTATATCTATTTTTTATTTATATAGCCATTTGTGGCATCCTTTTCCGATTCTGTTGCCTTCTCCGGCCTTAGGTACTTGACATTTTTATTACTTTGAAAAACATCTTTCCGGAAAGCAGCAGCGTAGAATATTAAAAACAAATTATTTGAGATTTTGTTTATTTTGAATCACGCATATAGTAGAGCATGATATTTTTGGAATTCACAAAGCTATTTATATGATTTCAGATAGTAAATTAAAACCTATTACGTCTTATAAAGTAAATTATTTAATCACCACTGCTCTCAAAACGGTGAAGGAACACATCGTGAGGAAACCGAATGCCCTAGAACCAAAAAATCGAAGACGTGTGACATCTACCAACCCACAGGGCCTACTCCCTCTCATCGAGGCCTGTGTCCCAGCAGTGGGAACATTATAGGCTGATTATGCATAAGCTATCACGTCTTCGAAAAACCAGTAGGTAAGTACACCGTATTTTTCCCTACACGTGATAACACTTTAGCACGATATTTTTTATAGCCGTCGTAATTCGTAAGAACACCATTGGGTTTTTTACGATTATCAGACAATAACACAAATTGTACGGGGACTTTACAGATCAATAATTTAGTCGTGGTTGTTTGTGATATTAGATACCTATAGATATGAGACACACTACATAGTAGTATGTCGTATGACTAATTTTAAGATTCTATGTTTGAATTGAATTATGAGATTTTTATTAGTTTATTTTAATTTGTTTATGTTAATGTTACGAATATGTTTTTTATTATTATTTAGAATGTATTTTTTTTAAATTAGATATTGTTACGCATTATTGAATAACTTTAATTGTAAATATCCTTTTTTGGCTTTGTAATATTATGTTTTTTAAACCATGTCCGACATCCAAACGATTAATTAAAAAAATGTAACAAACTAACAACACATTATGCAAATACAACGACAAATAGCTCTTGCTCAATACGAATATAAAAATATTCTCAACTTAAAACAATACAGCATTTAAAAATACAAAACCCTTTCTTATCTTACTCGACATCCACGAAATGTTGAAATGTCGCAAGACAAAAGACCGTGTGAAAATTACTCTTGCCTCATAAGAAAAAAATACAGGCCAATACCTCACTTTGGAGGCACGATGAGACAGATCGGTCATTCCAAAAATTGTCTAGCTTTAGGCAATATAATTGGAGTTACGAGACTCATTGCATAAGTTGGTCACATCACTATTTCTAGGGTTCCGTACGTAAAGGGTGCCAACGGAGCCTTAGTATACTAAGGCTCCGTTATCCGTCCATCCGTCTGTCTGTCACAGGGCTGTATCTTTAGAACCGTAATAGGCTAGGTTAGGTTACTTATAATTTAAACAGCGTGTGTACTATTATAGCCGCCATAACAATAAATAATAATAAACTAAGAGCCTCGACCAACACCTAAGGAGGCTCTCGTTGGGCAGCTGGATTAAGGGCTTGATTCAGAAAGCTGTACTCCTGGACACGGCTCGCATCGTAAGGAGGTTCCTCTCTCTGGAGCCCTGACCGCCGGTAGCTTGGACCCTGTTCCCGATACCGGTGGGCTACTATTTTTTATATTTTTAAATGTTTTATATAATTTTTTATTCTAATATTTAAAAATATAATTTATAAGTATGAAAAATGAAATAAAGAGGAATAATAATAATAAAAGCCTTTAATTTTTTTACTTTATTTTATTTTAATAATACAAGAAACTTGTTTTTTTATTGTAACTTGTTTTTCACCGTTTTTTTTTCAGCGTAACTGGTTTTACAGCGTTTTTTTTACTAAAGTACTAAAAAAAAATGTGTAGTGTAAAATATTGTAAGGTGGTACGGAACCCTACGTGTGTGGGTCCGACTCGCACTTTAGTCTTTGTACATTACGCACGCGACCTTTCTAATGTCTGAACCATCTTTATTTTGGCTTGTGTCATTTGCTCTTATTTCGTATACATACAGTTCAATTTTGCTTAGCTACGTAATTAAGGATTAGCTGTAAATGTTTTTGAGCACGTGACGTTAAATCACGAAGTGGATCACATACCAAATTGGAAGCAGGTGATCTTTTTCCAAAGAATGCTTTCCCGTCATTGACATGGAGATTTAGATCAAGAACCTTTGATCTAATCAGGAAGTAAAGGTTTTTTTTTATATTTTTATCTGAACACGACAAAGTAAAAAAAAAAAGATTTAGTGGTTTTTTTTAGGGTCATCGACCGCTGGTATTATTGTTGCTTGAGTCGCGTCGCCGCGCCGTCGCGTCGCGCCTGTCTGTGGGAGCCTTATAAGCAAATTCGAAATTCTAATTCAAAATATTTTACCGGGTTTTTTGCACTTAAAGTCAAGGATCTATTAATCTACTTCGATCTACTTACTAAAAATGTATCCCAATTTTCTTTAATCTTCCTAGTTCCTCAAGGATCCATTACTCGTGATCCTATCTATATCTATAACACCCATATCTACCACAGTTTCAATGTTCGGAGCATAAGACATTGTCTCGTCTTGCGGTGGCGGTCGGACAAAAGACTCCACTGTTTATTTGCCGCCCATACCCTACCTGCGGTTTATGGGAATTGGTTTGCATGTAAGTAATTTTCTAAGTCAGACCGACGACCGTTTTCTAAAGGATTTTGTCTTGGATGTAGTGGCGCTGGATGTGGTAGGTAGTAATATTGTTTTTAGTTGTTTTTTGTTGCACTGGAAAAATATTACAGTTCGTAGTACTTCTTCTTGAAGTAAAGTTCTTGAAGTTTAATGTAAGTAGTGCTGTTTGACAACAGTCCAGAATGCTGACTATGAAGTATCAATGCCATCACCATTCCACTGCGAAAAATAGCTCCATCTCTCACTAACACTGGAAAAATGGTGGCATTAATACGTCGTATATAGGTGCAGGGGGCCTTAACAGGCCACATTAGCAATTTCTCTAAAAGCAGTTAATTTCCTGAATTCCAGCTGTCATTAGCAATTCCTTTAATTTGACATAAAAGCCATTCATAATTTGTGGACCATTTTACGAATCTCCATAGAAAATTGTCAAACAGATGAATTATTTCGTAATATGAATTACAGGCAGATCATATTATGAATCGTCAGTTGGTGACATTTTAAGATTATTCATAATATTTTCATATTATGATTCTGCTAAAGTGACCGTTTTTAGCCACCAGATTGAATTTGGAAAAAAATAAAAAGGGTTTGTCTGAATTTGTCTTTACTGCAAAGAGAACTAGAATATCTAAAGTGAATAACTTATTTTGGATAAATTGTATTTAAAGAAAAATAGATTTTTAGAGGCATATGGAAAAGCAATTAATACTGCAGCTGGAATAGAAACATTATTTACAAGGAATTTTAACTGTCAGTCTGCAGATTATTTATCTGTATACTCCTGATCTCATTATTTTTTATTTTTTATTGTATTTAGATCTATTTTGGTTAAAATTGCTGATCTTTTTGTATGCACGTGTTTCTGTGACAAATAAACCTATTTTTCTTTCTTCTTTCTTTCAGATAACATGCCGTTTCAAATAACTTTACATCTTCAATCTTCCCACCGGCCACAACACCCGACAAAATTGAAACACACCGCACATCAGAGCTTTCTGACCAACATCGTGACTTTTTAATTTAGCAGCATCGATTTAGAAATTCGTTTTTCATGTCCATAGATGATTATTTCTTAACTTCCTTGCAGGATGGATCGTTGAGGTTAGATTAGTACGATTACTTCGTAATTCTATTACGCAGAACATTTTGGTCTTGCGAGCCATGGATTGTGGTCCTTGGTAGCCAATATAAGTTTAAAATACCTTGGTAAAAAGGCAAAGCAATTTTTCTGTTAAATTGTAGGTACTTTTTTATTGGTGACTAGCTGTGCCCTGCGGTTTCACCCGCGTAGGTCTCGACCCCGATCTCCGATCGAGAATATAGGGATAAAACGTATCCTAAGTTCTATTCCAGGTCATAGTCTACCCGTGTGCACATCCTCTCCTCTCTAGAGTAGGGAACGTTGAGATTAGCGCGTTCAAACAAACAAACAAACTCTTCAGCTTTATAATATTAGTATAGATATAATGAAAAATACTCTTTTGTTGTTGACCATGAATATGAACCATGAAAATGATAAGATTTAGATAGACATTTTGTAATATTCACGAACAGACACAGCTCTTTTATATAATATATAAGCTACCTCTACCAAATGAAAAATATTTTAAATAATCGGTCCACAATTAAAAAAAAACCTCTTTTTTTGAAGTCGGTTAATAAAGAGTGATAGATAATTTTTATACCTACAATTGAACTTCTCATGTTTCTGTTTTACAAGGCAATAGATTTGTGGAAAACAATTCCGACCCAAAAATTGTCAGCAAAGTTCAAGTCACCTTTTCAATTCCCCTCGGCTTTTCCATCTGTACCATATTAATCTCGGGTGTCAACGGTAAACATTTTCAAGATAGAAACTGTGTTTGGTGCAAGTTTTAAGAAAATTTCGAAAAATCCTTATAGTAGTAAGTTGTAAGACACGTTATGAAGGTACCACAAGAATGCCAACGACAGGCTGTCTATGAGAGCCTTAAATTCTCTCACTAGAGGTAAAAGTTCTTTTCTCAATCAGAGAAATGTACCTATTTCTCAGTATTTTTATTTTCTGTTTATATTTGAGTTAGTCAATCAAAGAATGTGTTTTTAAATAATATAATGGTTCCAGCATTATGTTATAGCATAAGAATAATCAGCCTAATGTTCCCACTGATGCATGATGGAACAAATGCCTCCTTTTGGTGAGAGGGAGTGGGGCCATAGATGTTAGATGCATTCGAATTTTTGGTTCTAGAACATGCTGCATTTTCTTTCACCATTCTATGTTATACTTGTTTTTTATTAAGAATTTTCCTCGTCGTTCGTCACATTTTCCGCTGACACTCGTACCTTGAACACGATAGTCGAGATTAGAGCAGGGGGGTGCGATTATTAACTGTCGTCTAGCTCTGCGAACTGCTGATCAATCATACGTCCTTAAGATATTAACGAAAGTAAGCTCCGAAAGTATTGTAGACAGCAGTGTTTGTCTACAGTTTTAGTTTATATTGTTTATGGAGCAAAGTATTAAAAGTTAATAAGGTGTTTGAAGGAGAAGATGCTTGCGGTTGTCTAGATTACGGCGTTACTTACCCAATAATTTATATTTACATAAGTCTTGATTCCGCGGAGATATTGGGATAAAAAGTATTTTATATCTTAACCCAGGTCATGGTCTACACTCATCCAAATCCGTTCAGCCCTTTTAGCGTGAAATGTAACAAACAAAGAAACAAAGAAACAAATAAACAGAGTCGCTTTCGCATTCATAATAATGACGCGACGTTAGGTTAATTATAGGGTTTACTTACTTCTTTCTTAATAATTCGCAAGTCTTTTTTTTTTCGAATCGATGTTAAATGTAGATTACCTGTAATATAATTTGGGCTCAGTCTTGAATTTATGTAAGTATGTCATTTACTAAGAAAGAAAGAAAGAAAGAAAGAAAACATATTTATTGACTCACACAGGAAATCAAAAGTAAAACTCAAACACACACATAAAAATAAAAAATAAAATAAAATCAAAAAGTCCTGTATGAGGCCAAAAGGCTCATATCTCAGGATGATGCTGCAAAATTTAAAAATAAATGGTAAACCAAGCTACTTTCGTTATTGTAAAAAATTAAACCTGCGTCACCATAAACATTGATAACATTCAATAACAGGTAGGACTTAATGAACCTTGAAAATAAACTTTGACAATAATCATAATGATATGAAAGTCGAGTAGGTATTCAGCTGATCAACGACGACCGGGCGGTCGGACGATCTTCGCAGGGTGATTGGTAGCAGATTGATGAGAATTGCCGAGAATCGAGCCGATAGGGTACAATTGGAGAGGCCTATGTCCAGCAGTGGACTGCTATGCTGATGATGATGATTCAGCATTACTTACTGAAATACCAAATAATAATCACCATGATGACAAACTAAAAATCACGTCCAAAACCCGTGAGAACGTACCAAGTGTTATCAAGTCCAGTGTGCTGTGATTACACTGATGTAATGATAAACAGACAATATTAAATGACAATAAATCGATGGACACTCCACTGATAAGAACGATGGCGTGATAGCGCTATCTGTGACAAAGTTATTGCAAAATTATTGTGTGAAGTATTCCGACTGACATGACTGATGAAAGCCTATGGTAAATGGTGATATTATAAACATGAGACATTTATTTATCTTTCGTTTCTGAAGTAGGCAAATCACCAGCTAATCGGTGTGTTAATTTTCCATCCTATTTGGAAAATTCTAGTTAAGTTAGGGTGTCTAAAATGCGTGGATATTTTTTCAAAATGACACGAATACTGAACAAATAATTATGTGATTAAATTGTTACAAAATACAATAAAATTAAATAGAATTATGTACGAATGAATTTGAATTACTTTTCTATATGAGGTCAAAATATTTAATAATAACAACCGCACAGGTCGGTTCGTGGATGGGTGACCAGTGACCATCCATTAAATATCGAGACCTCTCCGTGCCTCGGAAAGCACGTTAAGCCGTTGGTCCCGGCTGTCATTTGACATCTTTGGCAGTCGTTACGGGTAGTCAGAAGCCCGAAAGTCTGACAACCAGTCTTACCAAATGGTATCGTATTAGCCAATAACTGGGTTGTGGACATCAGATAGGCAGTTGCTCCATACCAAATACTGGTATTCAGCTAAAAAGCAAAAACTAGAAAATCTTTAATTTATTTTATTTCGATTATTAGACTGTTCACTTTAGCAACGTGTACCTATAAGGGCGTTTTATTTGTGCAGAACAAACTATATTTCTTTCTTTTAGTAAATCTTACACTAGAGCTTACCTTCAAGGGTCCAGGCCCTCATTTGAACTAGGCCACGAATTTTTTCAGCCACTTAAATAGCAAGTCTTCATCATAATTTTCAAGACTTACTTACTTAATAATTTCGCCAACAAGCCCACATACACATCACCACAATAAAGTGTGTGTCTGTCACAGTAAGTGTATATCTAATTAGTTGGATATAAGGGCTCGTGTCACGTGCCACTCAAGTGGACATTGATTGCGGTCCAAAAGAACAGGGAGGGACGCAAAGTGGGGTAAGTCAAGTTAGCTGTGTTTTTGTCGACGTGATGTAAGAAATTATAGTTCATACTTCCATTGATCATATAAAATTGGCTGCAAAGGACCATATTAAACGTAAAGGTACTTTTTTTTTGTGTGGTTAGTCGTGTTCGAGTTTTTATACCGCCCATGGGCCTGTGACTTAGCTTCACATGTCGTCGAGAAACATCTCTCGCGGGCACGATGTTTTCCTTCACAGTTTTTAAAACAAGTGATAATTTGTACATTTGTTGTTTTGTGTTGTCATTGTTTGTGTTTTTTTGTGTGTTTGTGTTGTTTGTGTGTTTGTTTTTTTTTGTACAGTCGTTTTTTACTTGTGCATAAAATTTAATAAAATAAATAAATAATTATACAATACGAACGTGAATCCGAAAAGTCAGAGGAAGGATGTCTTGGGTTCGAACTCGAGAATAGGTCTCGAGTTCGATTTCGCAGTCCGACAATCACACAACTAGACTATCACTTCTATAGTGATAAACTAGTCTCTAACAGTAACTCGTCACTAAAACTGAAATATCATAGTTACGTCACTTTACTTCAAGCAGACAAAGTCACAAGACGTCCGTAGCTTTCGCCCTTGCCCTTTGTGAAACGAGAATTCCCCAAACATTCCGCTACGATTAACTTTAGATAAACATCTATAAGTGCCACTTATCTACTATTAATTAATAAGAAATGGACTATGTCACTGACAATTTCGTTAATTTTTATGGCAGCTTTTAATTGGTTACTTCATAGCCTTAAATTAAAGGTCTCGCTGTGAGAGTCCTTAACTGTTAATATAGGTATACGTGTATTATACGTTCCTATTGTCAATAAAAATAATGATAATTAGTAGGTATACGTACTGAAGAAGTTGAGGGTTCAGCGATCATACTATTATGACGTCATTAAAAATGGCAGATGGCAAAGCAAACAAATTAACCATAGGTTTTTGCAAGCAGGATGTCTTCGATTCGATTCTGTCTAATTGAACTCTATCAGCTGTCATAATCTAGTAGATAGATAGAAGATGAATGATGTTCTGAAAACCAAATGACGTAGTAAAAGCATTACCTTAGTTTAATAGTCATATTTTACTACAACAAAAAAAGACTTACGAAAAAGTTTCAATTTTCGTTTTCGGCCATATACCAGCCGAAGCTTCGGTCAAGCAGAAAATCAGAAGTTCGTGAATTGTCGCGCATCATTCGGCTTACTTCGTAAAGGTCGAAAATATGAAATGAATCAATACAACAAGAAATACCTACATGAAAATCCTCTAATAGAATTATCGTGTTTTGTTTCTTTTAAGGACTATATTCGCTGTTTCTCTCTCTAGGTGTAAAAAAAACAAACAAGATTTTAGTGTACAGCGGAAATAGTTTTCGGTCTAAAATAAGATAAAAGCCGAAGCTCCTTTTTTGTTTTCAGTTGATAATCAATTTTCGGTCGGACACTAATTGTGATTGAAAATGTGCTACGCAATTAGTCTTTTAACTTAAGACAAAGTAACTGCCACATAAAATGCACCAATTATTTCCACCACCGCAATCTAATTCAAACACAGCATTAAAACATCCCCTATCAACCGCTAATGACACCTCCACAATTGACAGACCCTTAAGAAAAACAAAGGACGGTGTGGCAGCAATGCCAATGATTGGCACTGCCCATTATCGGGTACAACACGCGTAAGTTCGGCCTGCCCGCATAAGCCTGGCTTACAGGCGATTGACCGGGAGAACGGCCGTTGTGTGACCAATTTTGCCCGGGCTTGTGTAGGTAGGTAATTGCGAGGTAAAAAAAAATAGATGTCGGACACAAAAGACAGGGACGTCTAAGAAATGTTTAAAAAACTGAAAACTTGTACTACATATACAATTTTATTTCTTTTTACAATCCATGATAACCTCCGTGTGTGTGTAACGCAGTGCAACAATTGCAATGACTTTCATTTTGACAAT
Source organism: Lithophane socia (assembly GCA_947522985.1). NCBI lineage: Eukaryota > Metazoa > Arthropoda > Insecta > Lepidoptera > Noctuidae > Lithophane > Lithophane socia. The sequence goes on from OX383267.1 coordinate 11,143,540, forward strand.
TCAACAAGATTTATTGTGTTATTGACGTTTTCGAGCATTTTTCAAACATATGAAGCAAGGATTATGAATTTCTTTCAAAATCTTTCGAATTGTGAAAAAAAGTGTACAATATTGGGATGCTAGACTTCCTTTTACATTTAGTCGTAATTTAGTTTTTTTTTTATCGATCGATTTGGAAACAAAACGCGAAAAATAATTACGCATTATTATGGCTAAAATGTTTGTTTAACGTACAAATATTTTACCAAAAATGGTATGTGATATTGGTTGCAGTATTTATTGAAAACAATACCTACCCATGAACATAATGATCATCAATTTCTTTTTTTTCAGTTGAATGTAGTTAGCTAGATGAGTTTGTTTATTATTGTGAAGTCCATAGCATTTAATTTAAACAGTACCTGTTTCCATTTTTTTAATATACGCATTAATAAACCGCATTAATTAAAAAAAAAAACAATAATTTCGTTCCACTTAACGCTTTCCTTGTCGCGTTGAGACATTATTACGATCTATGATTACGACTTTTAGATATAAATTAAACACAGTTTTATGTTGGAAAATATAAATTCAATCACTGAGTGCTCAACTGCTGAGTTTCCTTTCCCTTAGAAAAAAACATCGTTGGCCTGTTGGAATTAATGACAAAATCCATGTCTTTTTTTTTTGTCAGGAGATTGGGAACCAAAATATGGGAACCCGCCCAATAGTACAATACGATCAATGGATAATGTCTGTATTTTAAAATTAAACAGCAGACAGTAATAAATATCTGTGATTTGCTCTTGAAATTCTTCGTCAATATTAATACAGTCTAATAATACGCACTCTTGAATGGAATTTCCTTCTCTCAAAGCATTACTATATCAGTCATTATAGAGTACCGAGAAATCTTATCTCACAATGACCATTTCATTTATTTTCGGAGACACAGGAGTCATACCACCTGCACTTGAGATGGCTGAAGCTTTTAGAGAAGCATCAATAGATTCTGATTGTGCCACTTCAGTTAATACAACAACTGAAAAAGAACCTAAAGATTTCACAATAAAGTCTAATGTTGAGGAAGAGGACAATGTTGCTGACAAATCTCTCGAAGTTAATGAAATGGAACGAGTAATGAGTAAAATTGAACTTAATGATGCTTGTCTTGTGGTTGAATTTGGTCTGACAGGTGATGGATATTGGTAAAGTGTAATTAGGTGCAAGCGACACTGGACTCAATGGAACAATAGTTATGGTTGAATTTTGTATATTTAGAGATAAAAGTTTCTTGGCGCCACGCTTTGTCATGCCGATACGATCTATATCCGGTGCAGTTTCGGGATGAAAATATTTTTACTTATCTTAAGTGGTTGTATCTGCTTATTAATTACCTTTGGAGGGTACATCTCGAGCTGTCAAATCAAACACTTTGTCGGTACTATTCGATCTCTTAACTAATAGACGATGATTCTCTGAAACAGTGACGTAGTGAATGCTTAATGTTATGTCAAAATCTGAGTGAGCATTCGTAATGGAAAACCTTTTATTTTATTAGTTAAGTCATCCATATTTCTAGCAGACAAGTTTTGAATTTGACATTAAAGAGCGAGTTTTTCTGATCGTAGATAATCATTAGTTAATTTAGCAGCACCTGAGTCGGTAGTTGTATCTAATTTGATAATGTATCAAATAAATAATATTGTACTTCTAGTAGCTGATGATAGAATTCATAATAGCACGTTAAAAATGACGTAAGCGTCTCAATTAATATCCGCGTAGTAATAGATCTCATTGCGAAACTAGACCAAATCTTTAAAAACTATTGTTTTGTAGGCTAAGTCTAATTCAATTCAATTTTGTTCTAGATTTATAGGGGTTTATTTATATATGTTGCTTTAAGTTTAAGTAATGATAAGAGACTGTTTAACCATACATACCCATCATGTCTTATTTTTTACGCCTTGTCGTGGTACTTATAGAATCATCATCATTGTCTTCATCTCTATTATATCTTTCAATCAATCGGTCTACTTAGCCTTTTCCCAACGATGTTGTGGTCAGCTTCCAGTCTAACCGGATGCAGCTAAATACCAGTATTTTACACGCAGCGACTGCCTATCTGACCTCCACAACCCAGTAGCTGGGTAATACGATACCCCTAGGTAAGACTGGATGTCAGACTTTCGGTCTTCTAACGACTCGTAACGACTGTCAAAGATCCACAAGTGACAGCCGGGACCAACGGCTTTCCGAGGCACGAAGGAGTCTCGGTATGTAAAAATGGTCACCCATTCACGAACCAACCCAGGCAAGCGAACCGTAACCTGATGGATTGACCCGTGCGGCTGTACTTAGCCACGAGCTTCTCCTCTCTCATATATTTTACAACTTCAAAATGTTTAAACTATTTTAGTATCACAGACACCAGCCAGATAACAATCAGTCCAATTAAACGATATCACCAAATCAGAAGCGGCTAGTCACCTACCGTTAACATCTTCACTCCTACTTCCGGCATTACTAAAAGATAATACATAGAAATTGTGTATTAAAGTCACCTCATAAATATGTATATGTTTCGGTCTGTGGTCACCGCGACTCTTGCGCAACTGTACTGCGCTGTTGATGGCTGTGGACAGGGAAGTCGTGGGAGTCGTTTTGAGAATAATATTTTTTGGTTTTATTATATACTTGGAGTAAACAGCGATTTTTTACCCAAAAAACAAATTATTTAAAAAACAAATATCCCGCCTGCAAAAACGCATAACTTAAAAGAGAAAAACAAGCATTATAATCTGTAGAATTTTGGTATAACAGGCGGGCAACAAACAAAAGTTACACCATATTTCAAGTCATTGGTTTGTTCCCCGCCTGTAATACCAAAATTCTACAGATTATAATGCTTGCTTTTCTCTTTTAAGTTATGCGTTTTTGCAGGCGGGTTTTTTGTTTTTTAAATAATTTGTTTTATTTCAAGCTCTTTAGTTTTATTAATTTATATATTTGGAATTAACTCATTACTAGCTTTTATTTGATACCAATAATGTAATATTTAAAAAAAAAAAAAACCTTCCCCCCTTTTTTTTGATTGCAGATGAAATTTAAAAAAATCTATAGCCTATGTCACTCCCTCAATTAAGACGAACCTTACGACACCTCGTATGTTAAAGTAAACTAGATACTTAAAAAACTTGTATACTAATATAAAGCTTGTAAAAAGCATAAATTTAAATCTACAATAGACCAGACGGGCCTGGAAGCCTTGGCTCCATCCATTGTGCGCTTACCATTAGGTAAGTTTACTTTCCATAGCTAAGAAAAAATATTTCCCACTGTAAAAATCATCCTGGTAGGAAGGATTAGGTAACTCACACTTGGCTACGGTCCCAGAGTTGATGCAATCCAAGAGGTTTTCTACATTGGGTAGAAACCCTCTTGGATTGCATGCTTTGGCAGGTGCTTTTTCATTGTTTTCAGAACGATGTCAAAATATTTTTATTGTTGGTAACATTTTAATCGATTATGTTCATTTAAAAATATTTTTGTAACCCTTTCACTGCAACCTGATTTTTTTTCAACAAATTTTTGTCACCCTGTCTATTCCACCCCTTTCCACGTCCTGGCGTACCAGGGTAATAGAAAAAGTGATAGGTGGTACACCGCGGATCCTATCACCGTTTGTTTGACGGCAAGAATAAAGCAATGTCTCTTGTACACTGGTTTTTATGCACTTTTCAATTGTTTTTTTTAAACGTGATACCAACCCACGTTTCTTTTTTGTTTGAAGATGGCAGAGATTATGTTTCAGGAAATTGTGTGCTAAAAAACTGTTAAAAATGTTTGGTTAAAAAAAAACGCATACAGCAAACGATTATTTCTTTTTATTGATTTGTTTGATGATTATATTTTATTATTAAGTTTGTCGTTTTTTTTTTCTTCTTTTTACTAAGCAAGACTTGATATTGTAGTGATTTTTGGAGGAGGCGTAAGCGCAGTAGTGAACGCCTTTTGGCTGACACGAAAAATTCATATGACATTTAATCCTCCTTTCGGTCAATTGCATCACTACTTTATTGTTAGTAGAGTAATAAAAGAAATACGATTAGTATCAGATCTTCCCACGCAAGTCACCATTAGTGTCAACTAAAGGCAACTGATTATTTTTATGCCCGGGCATTCCCCTAGCTAGGTAATAATTATAGACTATGCAACTCTACGATAAAATGTACTCAAGAATTATTAATTTAACTAACAGAATCACCCACTGTGACAATGTACGTCAGCTAGTTAGTTTAATTAATGTCAACTTTAATTATTGTTTTTTCACTTACCTATTAAAAGTAAAATAATTCTGTCGTCTCCTGGCATCTGTGACGACTTTTAAGGTGTTTCAACTCTTTGATGAACATTAATAATAATTAAGCACTTACCTACATAAAGTTTATTCAAAAACTTACATAATCTTTTAGAATGTGTTTTATATTTTGCGCTATGTATGGTGTTATCTCTGTAATCCAATAGGAAAAGACCTAAATCACTTGTTTTTCTGTGTTGAGCAATGCCAATTTAAAAGTCTTTCTCTACACAAAAAAGCATCACCCGTTATCTAAATTATTTACTAAACATAAAAACCAAAGACTTTCAACCTTCCATGAACACGAAATCCCAATCTTTCGCCATAAATTAATGACAAAATATGAACAACTCGCGATAACCATCCGTAAATAGGGTCATGCATTTTCGCAACAAGGAAGGACGGGCTCGGTCCATAACACCGGCGGCGCGGAAGGAAACTAGGGAAGTTACCTAACATCGGTCACGCCACGCCGTTTTAGGGTTAAATGTACGATGCCAGTATTTTTATTACTTTTATGAAGTGTGTTGCGGATTTTTGATGCGTTGTTCCGTATATTAAAATGCTTTTGGTATCATCGAAGCATGTGTAGTATATAATTTAAGAGTGATTTTGCTAACCTATTGCTAATCATTAAAACAATCGTCAAAGATATCACAAAGAAATCCATGTATTACTTGTGCTATGTTTTATTAAGTGTAACGATATCTCAGAAATCTTGTTACAGTTATATTAGGTAATAGGTAGGTTTGATAAAAAAAATCGGTAATTAGGAACTGAGTTTCAGATTTTTCACAAAAAAAGTAGATTATGCTGAATTTATGACGAATTTATTTTTGTCTATATTAGCAATTATATAAGAAAATGGCTCTGTATATTTTGTTTAGCGAGTAATTTGAGTTAAATTAAGCTAAGTAACAGCAGTGGCACCGACTATTGTTTTTTTTTTGTTTTTTTTATCACTTGTGTTTTTTGTGCACTTCTTTACTTTTGTTAAAACGTGGAAAATTAATGGTGTGGGTTACATGTTTGTTAAATCTTAGTTTAATTATTTCTCTGTATTTTGTAGCATGCAACTCTTTCTTTTCCTTAAAAAATAAATGAATTTAAGCTTATTATATAGCCCTGTAACGTAATATAGCCGTGAAGAAAAATACACTTCAATTCTGCCCAGTACATCTTTGCCTCCTATTAAATGCCTCAGATTAAGTCTAATAAACTGTTTTATGACACCGACAATAATGGCGGCATCTCACTCGATCACAGCCTAACTAAACCTTTTTTTTTTTTTTTTTTTCCGGGGTGGAAAATCCTCATGGATGTCCTCCGCCCTGGGGCGGGCGGAGGGGTCTGTCAGACTCTTACTGACTAAAAACCACCCCGGTGTTCCGACTCACACCTACGCCGGGGGTCGCGGGAACGTAAAAATCTTCCGCAACCCCCGACTGGTGCCGGCCCGCCATCGCGGGCCTCCTCGGGTCAGGGGGGGGAGTGAGGTGTTTGACTCCCCCCGTGACGTCTAAGAGGGGCGCGCGTGGAACACTACGCGCCGCCACCTCGGGTCCTGATGTATGGGGGGCGACGGACGTCCCCGAGTCCGTCGCCCCTGGACCCATTTAGGGGGGCTGGAAGAGGGCGTTATCCGCCCTCCGCCGACGCCCGGTGCGCCTGCTGCGGGCCGGGTGAGTGGACGAGATCTCCCTCTCCCTTTCCGCAGCCTCCTTCTGCGAGACGACTGTCTCGCAGTAGGAAACCACCGCGTCCCAGGACTCCTCGCTGTCGACCATCGACTCAACGACGGCCGGCAGCGAGAGGTCACTGCCTACTTCTGAGATGAGGGCACGGCGCGGCTCCTCCCAAGCGGCACACTCTGCCAGCGTATGCCGCGCCGTGTCCTCCCGGCAGTCGACGCAGTGGTGACACCGAGCGTCCGGCTCCCTGTTTATGCGACACAGGTACTTCCCGAAGCAACCATGCCCCGAGAGCACCTGCGTCACCCGAAACGACAGGGAGCCGTGCCTCCTCCCGAGCCAGCGCTCGAGCACCGGCCGGACCGCCTCGATGATGTCGAGGCCGGCGGTAGGGCGTGAAAGCCTTTCCCGCCATTCCGCCACCAGGACCTCGCGAAGCTGAGACCGATGCAGCTCTATGTGTCGCTGCATCGGTTGCTCACCCCGCGCCCTCGCTTCCTCGCGCCACCGATACGATGACGCGAGTACTTTCGCCTCGAGGTCCCAGGGCGGGGATCCGGCCAGTGCACAAGCCGCCTCGTAGGAGATCGTGCGATACCCCCTGATGACTCTGACGGCCATCGCTCTCTGCGGCTTGCGCAGGACTGCGATACTACCGGCCGTCAGGTCAGCCGCCCAGATCGGGGCCCCGTAAAGGGCCATCGATCGCACGATCCCCACGTAGAGCCGCCTACAAGCGGCGCTCGGGCCCCCCAGATTGGGAAGCAGCGTTGACAGCGCTCCAGCAGCGCCCAGCAACTTGGGCGCCAGCCGTCGGAAGTGGGGCCCGAAGTCCCACCGGCTGTCGAGCACCAATCCCAGGTACTTCATGGTGGACTCGACAGCGATCCGAGCCCCCCCGACCACGATGTGAGAGCCGGGTGGCGGCGCCCGCCGGGGGCCATGAAACACCATGGCCTCCGACTTGCTGAGGGCCACCTCCAGGCAGCCTAACTAAACCTTTTTTTTTTTTTTTTTTTTTTTTTTCCGGGGTGGAAAATCCTCATGGATGTCCACCGCCCTGGGGCGGGCGGAGGGGTCTGTCAGACTCTTACTGACTAAAAACCACCCCGGTGTTCCGACTCACACCTGCGCCGGGGGTCGCGGGAACGTAAAAATCTTCCGCAACCCCCGACTGGTGCCGGCCCGCCATCGCGGGCCTCCTCGGGTCAGGGGGGGGAGTGAGGTGTTTGACTCCCCCCGTGACGTCTAAGAGGGGCGCGCGTGGAACACTACGCGCCGCCACCTCGGGTCCTGATGTATGGGGGGCGACGGACGTCCCCGAGTCCGTCGCCCCTGGACCCATTTAGGGGGGCTGGAAGAGGGCGTTATCCGCCCTCCGCCGACGCCCGGTGCGCCTGCTGCGGGCCGGGTGAGTGGACGAGATCTCCCTCTCCCTTTCCGCAGCCTCCTTCTGCGAGACGACTGTCTCGCAGTAGGAAACCACCGCGTCCCAGGACTCCTCGCTGTCGACCATCGACTCAACGACGGCCGGCAGCGAGAGGTCACTGCCTACTTCTGAGATGAGGGCACGGCGCGGCTCCTCCCAAGCGGCACACTCTGCCAGCGTATGCCGCGCCGTGTCCTCCCGGCAGTCGACGCAGTGGTGACACCGAGCGTCCGGCTCCCTGTTTATGCGACACAGGTACTTCCCGAAGCAACCATGCCCCGAGAGCACCTGCGTCACCCGAAACGACAGGGAGCCGTGCCTCCTCCCGAGCCAGCGCTCGAGCACCGGCCGGACCGCCTCGATGATGTCGAGGCCGGCGGTAGGGCGTGAAAGCCTTTCCCGCCATTCCGCCACCAGGACCTCGCGAAGCTGAGACCGATGCAGCTCTATGTGTCGCTGCATCGGTTGCTCACCCCGCGCCCTCGCTTCCTCGCGCCACCGATACGATGACGCGAGTACTTTCGCCTCGAGGTCCCAGGGCGGGGATCCGGCCAGTGCACAAGCCGCCTCGTAGGAGATCGTGCGATACCCCCTGATGACTCTAGCCTAACTAAACCTAACCTAACTTCATCAGTAACATTATTAATTTATTTTCCCTTTATCGGACATAAATGCCGACAACATTCGATAATTATCCATAAAATTAACATGTTTGATTATGATTGATTATTTACTTGGAAACATTTGTAGGTTATGTTACATTAGCAATGGCGCTGAAAAGTGGTGCATTAAAAGCGGCGAAAGCAGTAAAATCGATGCTTGCAAAATGTGGTGTTGGTGGAGGCTACTTCGTATACACCAAGCGGCTATTTACAATATGCCAGGAGCGTGCCCTCAGTTTTTTCGGACATACAGGGTGTAAAAAGACCCATCACATAGCCGTCAGCTACGCATTCTGTACATCAAATTAAGTAACATAGCATAAAAATAATTACTGGGAAACAACTTTTATTTTTGGTGTGAAAAATCGCTGTTTACGGTAGTGCGCAACGTAACGCACGTAAAGTATTGTGTTTATGGGTGCATGCAACAGTTCAGGGTTTGTGGGGGTATTCAAAATTAATTTAGAACATTTAAAACTTACTTTCTGTATACAATCTCTGAAAAAGTTGGAACTTTGACCTTCAATATCTCCGTAACCAGAAGGTTCCCAGGTATGGTCCAGAAGAAAAAAATGATCACAATGATGGGAATAACAAGTGGCTTTCGGCTTCGTTAAGTGTCTTTTTACACCCGATATTATGCGTTCACCTTAGCATGGTCTGCAGGCGTAGCATGGCGTTTTCTATCTCTACGAAGAATAGACATAGCTTTTTCTATACAAAGTGACAGTTCGTTTTTGACATCGCACCGTAGAAATCCTTCTACAATCTGTCATTTTGTCTTTCATTTCTAACGATCTTTGTCTAGGTCTTTTTGTAGGTAGACTTTTTCGGAAGAAAGTTTTCTATCCTTGCTGTCAAAATCACACTGACGACCGATAAATCCTATGCTAAAACAAATAATTCTGAGTCGAATTATGTAAAAGAGAGAATTTCGTAAAAAGTGCAGTTGACTCATTTTACTTTGCTGCCGTCGTAATGTCTACAGGAAACGTCATTTTTGTCTTCTCTTCCGTCGACAAAACGGTGCTCATGCTACTCCTGCAGGAAAGGCTTTGGGTACTGGGCCGGACGGAAAGAAAACGCGCTCAAGGCACCGGCAAGATGGTCAGAACCGATCAAGAAAACTGTTGGCGGCAGCACGTACCAAGCGGTCCGCACTGTAGAAGACCGCATAGCATAAAACCGGCGGTTTCAGTCTGTTACATCGTAAACCAAGCGACTAAATCATAATTAGTGGTACTAGATACCGACATAAAACTGATGACAGTCACTAAGAATTACATGAATGTGAGAAAAATGCGGAGAGCTTATTGTTAAGCTTGGTGTACAACGTCAACTTCACACATTCACACGTTTCGAAGTTCAAATCTCAACATACATAGTGTTTATCAATGAGGTAGAGGTTGGATATACGTACCTACTCATTTGTTAATTCATCATCTGCCTAGCCTTTTCCCAAATAAGTTGGGATCGGCTTCCAGTCTAATCGGATGCAGCTGAATACCAGTATTTTAAATGGAGCTACTGCCTATCTGACCTCCACAACCCAGTAACTGGGTAATACGGTACCCCTTGGTAAGACTGGTTGTCAGACTTACGGGCTTCTGACAACCCGTAACGACTGTCAAAGTTCCACAAATGACAGCCGGGACCAACGGTTTAACGTGCTTTCCGAGGCACGGAGGAGTCTCGCTATGTAAAGATGGTCACCCATCCAACAACGGACAACCCCGTCAAGCATAGCTTTTTGATTTGTTAATTATGTATATCAAATTAAAAGACATTATTATGAAGATTTTGGTTACGAAACATTTTTAATAGGCATCATAGAAGAAATGATTCAGTTTTCCTTCAATATAATACATGACAGCACAGAAATCTTAGCGAATCGACGTTCAAAACTCAACATACATTATGTTTGTTCCTCGTAAGTTGAGTTCTAGTAAGTATAGACCGACCGCTTAACTGAGACCGTTCCCGAGGTAGCTGCGCGGTGCGGGAGGGGTGACAGTTGTCACAAGTTAACGAATCACTGCATCTCGCATCACGATACCACACCCCTCCCGTACCGCGCAGCTACCTCAGGAACGGTCTCAGTAAAGCGGTCCGCCTATAGTGGTTGGGCGCTACGACAACTTTCCCACTGTCAAAAATAAATATAATTTTCTTTAGTTTGTTTCGGTGCCGTTTATAAAAAGGGATTAAGTACGCTTTCATTCTCTTCTAGTAATAATACATTTTTATTTTATTCTACGTTACGACACCTTTTTTACTGTCAAAAATAAATATAATTTTCTTTAATTCGTTTCTGTGCCGTTTATAAAATTGGATGAAGTAATCTTTCATTCTCTTCCAGGAATAATTATTTTTTATTTTATTCTAATCTATTCGTGAAACTTACGGCTAAATTAAACCACGTAAATCAAATAATTTTGTAATACCTACTTTACATAAAGTTTGATATAATTATCCTTGGAAGTAACTATTCATTTATATTCTTATTTTCAATTACTCGTTCCCATTTCTCCCGAAAACATTTAAAACGTCATTTATTTTCTGTATATTTTGGTCTATCTTTTATCTTCACAGCAGTGTGTTCCCCACTCACGAGATACATCGTAAATCTGTAATGTTCCCCTACATTGTAGTTCGTTCATTGCGCCGCGTGCCGCCTTTAATACAAGATCAATAATGACTTGCCGTCTAATTACTATGTAACTTTTAGGAGAGTTAAATGAGTTGGTCCTTAAATCTCTCATCATCATCATCATCATTGACAGCCTCGTTCCACCCACTGCTGAGGCAGTATAGGCCTTAGAGTCCGCGCCACCACTGAAGGCCATTTGACGCGGCGCTAGTGTCTATGTCAACGCAACACATTGCATTTTAAAAGATGTAGTTCCACAATTTTCCGCAGGCTTTCTTTCGTGGCGTGCAGTCTACGACTTGCTTATGGCCGACTCCTATATTTTCGGACCGTTATCGGTTAAAATTAAGACTCTTCTATCTTTACCAATAATGAAGCAAATACCTCTTATCTTTGCATAGTAGACCCTCACATGGAAGTAGTTATCACAGGTAACATTAGCTTACGAATCTAATCATATGCCCAGTTTGGCAATATAAAATGCAAGCATTGGTAAGGAAACGGATTCGGTTTTATTTATAGGAACCGAGCATTAAACAATGTGCAGAGCGAATGTATCGAGCTGAATGGCGTGCTATGTCCAACAGTGGACTGCTATGGGCTGATGATGATGATGATGAAACAATGTGAAGACGACAATAAATGGAAACACTGACAATATTTAGCATTGCAATAATTATAGCATTGGATTATTTTGAAACTATCAAATAAATCCTAACATCGATATTAAAATAAGATTTTTTCAAATTAACTAACTAGTAGTGATAGGCCGACTATGGGTTTTACAAATCTTTGACTAGCTGTAGTTACTAAACTATTGGATATATTTGGTTGAATTTTTGTATGCAGACTGGAAACGTCATTAGATAAACGAAGTTTAATGTATTGCTGTCTTCTTAACCTTGTATTGCAGTGGACATTCATTTTATTTTAGTTTCGCCCACAGAGCAAAGACGGCAGTACTAATAAAATTCGTGGCGCCGAAAGTACTTACGTTGAGCGCAAATCTTCTGTCATGTTCGCTATTCAAATGCGTCAGATTCTGTAGGTACGTCTTTTTTGTCATAATCCGAGGCAACAACGGTGACACGCTTGGTTTGTATGGAAAGTGTTGACAATGGCGCCCCAAGCAGCTGCTGCGGTGTCTCCATACTCTGTGATTTCTTCTGTGAATATTGCACTTAGTTCGAGGTACCTATTGCATTAATCAAATGACTGATTATCACTTAGAAAAAAATTTAAGGATGGGTTTAACAATTTAGTCACACTTTATTTTCGTACACTGTGGGCGCTTGCGCATAATTTCGAGATCTTAATTGCAGGACAATGACTCAGTCTTTCTTTTTCCCACTTTTAAATATAAAAAAAAATTGAAATGCATTTGCCCAGTTAGTAAGGTCCAATTATAGACATTAACATATAGTGACCGGCGACAAGGTTCTCACAACGCTCCGGTGCGCCCGTCGAGACATTTCACTTGTGCGTTTTTACTTCTTATCGCTAAGGTGGGTTGCACTGAGTAGTTAATGTTAATTAAAAGGTAGGTTGTTGTGATGAAATGGTGAGGTTTGTTGATGATTCCGTGTATGTAATAGTGTTATATAAGCGAGCAATTATTGAGTTGTTCACCAGATGGGTGAAGACAGGACCTTCGAGCGGTCTACAGAACGATAGTGAGTATCTTGTGATTTTTCAATTAGTTTGTTCTATACAAATTATTACGACCCTCTATAAATTTAACTATCAAACAATCAAAAAATAGGCAATAAATTAACACCTATAGATACAAAATGTTTGGCTTTCTTTTGAGAGCCATTAAAAAACCATCTCTAAAAACAAACCCAAAATCATACCATACATTCAGCTACTCAAAAGCAAAAACAGCAAAAAATGACTACTCTTCACTCCTAAACCACAAAATCCTATTTAAGCTCAACATAACCTACAGTTAAACCACCCACCGTTCTTACGTTTTAATTAAATAAAATCAGGTGAGCTGAACTAATGAATTCAGTTGTCGGCGACACACTAATCACAAAGTAATTGTGTGACCGTTTTAATGCTAATGTAATCGCTCGATCGTCTTTCCTGTCGCAGGTCATTTTTAACGCCGGTTAAGTTTTTCTTTGTCACATGGTGGGAACGACCTTTGAGTGCTTTAGAGTGGTCATATTTGCGTCGTAAATTGTTTATTGTGTTAAATTCCTTATGAGATTGTGCGAAATATCTTGCTAATTTTAATTTATGATCTTTATCTTAGGTACTCGTATTTAGGAATTTTGAAGCGTCATCAGTGGCTACGACAGATACGTATGAGGATCGAGAATATTAACTTTTTTATATTTTTTTCGATCATTCTTATAAATACACGTCAAGTAAGTCTTGTCAGCACATGCCTAATAAAGTCTTCTGAACAAATTCTGGGTATGATACGCCAACGGACAAAAAACAAACTGTTTTAACAAAGATATTTATTATTCTTACGTGCCTTAGGTATTATAAAAAGATCTACAAATTTAAAAACTGTAACAATAAATACCACTCATCGATAAGTCTCGTATCATTTCTCAAAACCTGTATAGATTGCATGCGTCATAACAATTTATCACCAAATGTCGCAGACATTGCTTCGGGGCAAATTATAATACTTTTTAGTTATGTAGGTATACATTTGATGACAAAATATATTTGGCTAGTGACTTCTCGATATCGCTTCAGATGGCAACGGCCACTTTGGCTGAATCATAATAGGATAATATTACGAATCATCTTAAAATGTCACAAACGACAATTCATATAATATTATCTGCGTGCAATTCATATTACGCAATTCATCTGTTTGGCAGTTTTGTATGGAGATTCGTAAAATAGTCCACAAATTATAAATTGCTTTATTGAAGTTTAATGTTAAATTAAAATTAATTTATTTAAACTAGGGTCATTTTATTAATTACGTAATTTTCATGCAGCAATATTTACACCAAATATGATTCGATTATGAATTGAATTGAGTACCTACATTATGATTCAGCTAATGTGTGTCAAGTTAGAGGAATTGTTTTTTTGTTTTAAGGTCAACTCTATAGCCTTGTACCGTTAGGACTCAGGACCCATCATATTTTTCGGCCTGACGAAATTTGTCTTTCAGTACTAAGCTTAATATTATAGACATAGAATCTGAGGTCACAGGTCAGCTCCCGTGTGAAAGGTCGAAAGCATATAATGCTCATGTTACGTTGTAATCGGTAAATGGTTACCATTAATTTTGTTTCTATTTTACTGGCTGAGCAATTTGTTTTACAAAGACGGGCTATTCTTCATCTAGTAATCGTTTGTGGGGACTTTTTGTTAATCAATTATTTTGATAGTAAGCTGTCGGTTGCTACAGTGTTACGTAGGATTGATTGTCACCTGTTTCTTATATAAAATGCTAATTTGAATTTGACAGTGGTACGTTGTTATAGTGGATTTTGTGGTTTTGGGCCATTCTTAGCGTACAAAAGATTGTAGATATTCTTCGGTAAGTTTTATTTTAGGATGGCGTTTGGTATTACTTAGATAAATTAAAAGATTTCATTAGTATTAGTGACTGAGAGTTTGTGTAGTTTGTTTTTTTAATTATTTTTTACCCTATTTTAGTGAATTATCTGAAAAACGTGATGGTTTTCTTTAATAAATATTAGGTTCACGTTTGATTATTATGTAGGTAGATATTTTTTTAAATTTTATTAAGTTCATGGTACTTTTAAAAGTCATATTTCGAAGTTAGGTACGGTTAGAAGTTTTTATTTCTTGTACCCAAACCTCTAGCCATATCTGTCTTCGAAGAAAAGATAAGATTTTTTCCCAATTCAACAGTAATTTTTATCCACCATAGAAAATTAACCAAACAAAGCCTCTATCATCGAAAATACCTTCAGGCACTATCATTTTCGGAACAATAAATCGTTCTATTACTTATATTTGGCGGTGCCGTGATAAATACAGTCCGCGTATTATTTACGGCATGTTTGATCAGATAACTTGATGTCCACCAAGGCTTGGGGCCCAAATTGGTCCAGTAAATCATAGGAAAAGACTGATATGAAGACTTTTGATATATGTGGCTTTTTGTTAATCTTGAGCGGTTGTAATTATAAGTGTTGGGTCATGTTTGTGGAGTTTTCTTTGATTATTTTTTGTGTCACTTTGTTGTCGTTTCTTCCCAAGGGACAATTTTTGTTTTGGTACTAAACTGGTTAGTTAGAGTGTTTTTATTTGCATATTTTTCGAAGTCAAAGTCAAATAATTTATTTTAAACAGGCATATAAAAGGCACCTTAGAACGTCAAAATTTACAAAAAAATGGAATGGATTCTAGTCGCCCCTTTCAAAAGGTAGTTTTCGTAAGGAGAAAAATAAGCTAAAAACTCCACCGTTAGGCACTCTTTTATTTTTTTTTACAATATTTTGTATTGGCACATTCATTATTATAATTATATGTGAAGGCGATGAACCTAAAATAGAATTACTATACCACTGTAGGTAAAAAATATTAAAAATGAAGCAACGACAGATAACTGCTCACATTATTTACAAACATTGTAAAAGTAGAAAATTTTCCTAAAATTTTACTATTTTGTAAGTAAGTCATTGTAAGTAATAGTATTCTGTCAATATGTAGGCTTGATTACATTTTCTCTGCCTCAAAGCATAAATTAAGGTAACATACAGCCTTTTGTTTAAATAATAAGTAGATATCCTTACTAAAACAACAGTTAAGAAGTCAGAATATCACAATCACAACAAACAATTTTGTTAAGACATCTTCCTATCGTACAGAATCTCGTTTTTTGCAGAGGTGATAATAATATTGTGTCGAAAAATATTACCAATATAAAATCCAAAACACTTCGATAATCACTATATTGGTGTCTCGATAAACCCCAAAAGGACATCCCTGCCACCCTCCCTAAGACAATAGTCGTAATGAACCCGTCAATATTGCTTAGCTCGACACGATTAATGGCAGGTGTCGTATCGTGTATGTTGTTGTTAGGTATAATGCTTTTTCTATAATTTTAGTAATGGGTCCTATTTGATTTCGAAAGTTGATGATTCGATTTTTATTATATCGAACACGGTGTGTCGATAATTCAGTTCTACGATGTTTTATTCCATCAATGCTTTATTGGTGCGATGTAACGTTGGTGCGAAAATAGATAATTATAGTATTTTTTTTTAACAATTTCGTTTTTTTTCTGAGACTTTTTCATTTTCATTGTATTCACAAGGAGCATATAATTACAATGTTGGTGAGGAAAACCAAAGTTAAAAATTCTGAAAAGCCATAACAATCACCTGAAACAATCAGCTCATACACAGCAAGACAAGGATTTTCTTGTGACAGTACAAGCAATGTTTCAGTTGCCATTTACCATACTACAATAGCTACATAAAACATAATAGCACATAATCTCCTCCATTCTTTCAAGACGAGACGAACATTTAAATCAGATAACACATTACGACACAACTTCAAACGGTGACGAACAATGACTAAATGACCCGTGAACCGAAAATATCTGTCAAAACATCATCCATCGAAGGTTGACGACTCAAAGGGATCCCATTTTGTAAGGGAGCGGCAATGGAACAATAAGCTTAATTTTCGTACAGCATTGATTGATGGCCAATCCCATTCCTTCGTTGACGTGACAAACGTTGATGCTTTGAATAAAGTTCGGGACATGACAATAGATGATATTAATATCAACTAAATGGGTGTTGAGATAGATTTGGTTTCGTGAGACTAAGATTAATTTGGTTGGTCAATATTTTGTAAACTTGAGATTCAAGAATGATGAGGTGTAATGAGTCAATTTACGAACAAATAAATATGTGAGTACAAAAGAACAAGAAGTCTCATTCGAAACATCAAATACCATTGGAAATTCCAGAAATATTATTATGTTGATGTCATCATACTTACATATAACATAACATATAACTTTTTAATAATATGACCTGAGTAGAGCCAACACTGATTCTTACCGTAAATAAAAGGAGCCCGAATAAAATCCAGTTGCTACAAACACAATCAATTAAACAATACCTGCAGAAAATCTCGAAATACCTTTCCTCATAGCACAAAAGCCGTTAGTGGAGGCAGCTACCGTACCCTTAGAGGTCACAAATAACAGTACAGCTCGTAAACTAGTTGCCGCATTAACCATAACGAATAAAGGCACTAAAAGCACGTCTCTCAGTCCCTGAGGGCCGTTTCGGCTGTCAATGCGAAAATTTAAGTTCGCCACACCCATGCACTCTGAAGGGTCGACCTTTACGCCCTTTGTCTCAATCGTTGTTGCTTTTACATTCCGAGAGTCCATTCCAATTGTACTCTGTACAGGATTAAATAAAAATGTTCGGTAGTTGTTGAGGAATTTTAGTGCTGCGAAATTCGAGAGTATATTTTTTGATGTCAATAATGTTGACTGCTTTTCCTCGTATTGTTATTAGAAACTTGGTATAAGTACATGTTAAAAAAGTTTATGTTCATTAGTGCATATTCATAAATTTATAGATGAATCTAGTATTCATAATGAACATGAATACTAGATTCGTCTGCAAGAATTAAAGACAAAATAAATAAAAACAATAAAAAACCTTCCTCATTCAAAAGTCAATCAGTATTGAAGATTCATTAATCTCAGCTCATTTGCGACTGTCTCAAATTGCACAACATCTTTTAAAACGTCTACACTATGACATTGCTTCTGATTGCCTCAGGGCTGTATCGCATTTGTTTATATTTATATCTCTTTGATTTCATTCATTTGCTGTCCTATTCAATTGAACAACAGACCTTAATTCCGACAACAGTTTGTGTACGTCTGTTCTAATCTTGTTGTTCAAAGGAATGTGTTACCGACTTTGTGTGGCCATCTATCTTGTTCTAACGACAATGTCTTGATGTATTTTATCACATTTAGCCCCGGTAGAAATATTTACTATCGTCGACCAGTTTAATGTGATCTTCCCCATCTCTCTTGATTCCTCTTTCGTTGGAATGATTGAGGGTGTTTGTAAGTTGATCTATAGGTCACCTGTCATTGGTTTTTGGTTCCGTGACCGTGGTGTTAACGGTCTTATTTGTCATCTGTCAATTTGCCTTCTATTTTTGTTGGGGAATATGAAAGCTTTCGTTTAACTACGCGTGTCGTCGGCGGTGTTTTGTCATCATTATTTTTGGCTCCTCATAATGATTATTGACAGGACTGTGGACGCGATGGATGGCTTGCTTTTTAGTTTGTTGTTTAATTTTAGCCCTTATTTATGACATTGGTTTTAACAATAGATTGAGTTGCATTTTAATGTTCCTGTGGTTTCCCAGTATAAATTAACATATTATTGTTAAAATAAATTATTATAGAATAAATTAGTTTAAAATGTACATAAAGGTCTTTGATATTTGGCGTTTTAAGTTGAAAAGAGCTAAAAGATTCGTTACTCTCAATTAGCTTTCTCCTTGACTGTTCTTTGGCCGAAACAAAAGCGTTCCCATTGAAAACGAGTAATCAACAGAATTAAAGTTGAATCTGTATCAGGAGGCAAGCCCAATCTCGTGGGGTATACGCCCAATTAATAATCGTGGCTCTGGGGTGTTCAAAGTTCGATGCAAGACTTTGATAAAAAATTTAACTTTCGATACTTGATTTTTGTCTCTCTATTGAAACTGAATGATTCAGAGTAAAAAAAATGTTAAAGTATACTTTTACAAATGTTTTATAAGTATGCGGTTTTAAAGGCTTGTGTGACTTTTTTTTATGAGGTTAACTCCTTTTAAGCAGTATGTTCATATCTTTACTTTATTCATATGCATTTTTTTAGACCAGAAGGAATCTTTCACATATCTTATTCGAAACTATTTCACCGCGCGCCATAATCGTATCGCCTAAACTTGAGAACCCCTGGTGTAATGGCTGCCTAAGATTTAGATCCGTGGCGCAGGCGCATCATGTTTAATTAACTAACCCCCTTCAAGGTGCGTTCCCTAAATATAGTGACCGAAAAATAACAGCCCTCGTGTGCCTCCGATTTTGTGCCTTTTTTCTTTGCGTTAAATGCATGTAATACGTTTTTTGTTCTAATTCTTTTAGTTTTATCCAATGGGGTTTAATTTTTCGTACTTTAGTGGGTTGAGATCGATTAGTGTTTTATTGTGTGATATATTGTTCGCTTTAAGGTATATTTTATTTGTTCGGAATAAGTTTGTTTTGATTGTAAAACTTACATTCTAGAATCGGTTAGTTAGAAATGCATTTATTCCACAAGCCTGAATTATTGGGATGACCTCTATCGGTAATTTTGTGTTTTTGTCATCACTTCACATCACTCATTGTTTTCTTTTCTTATTTTATTGTTTTTTTGTATACTGGCACCTTGTGGCTATAATTAGTTGTTATTTAACCGTGCTTTTGTACGTTGTGTTATGTCTTTTGGTGCACCAAATAAACTTTTTATCTATCTATCTACATATATAGTAGTGCTGCTAAGAATTGTCTTTACTTACAATTCGAGGTGGTGAGATACACGATTTGTGATGGTGAGATACACGACGTGCGATAAGCACATTGGAATAACCTCATCAATTAACATTGTGGCTGTCTAAGTACATAATTAGATGCCATTGAAGTCTGCGAAATTCAAGTTTTCTTACCTTGTTTTGCAATTAGCAGGTCTCAGAATATCATGAAAAAGTCATTCAATAGAACAAATCTAACTTAGAGAGATGTATTAATTATTCTAATGATTATAATTCTGTATATACAAAATGTATCTACTTGTTACGGTCGCGAATCATATCTTTGATCAAGATACCACCTAACCCTTTTTTTTTTTTGGGTGGGAAATCATCAAATGACTGCTCCCGCTCTGGGCGGAGCGGAAGGGCGTATCAGACTCTTACTGACTAAAACCCACCCGCGTTCCTTCAGTTGTCTGTTGCCAGGGTCCCGGTATCCCTTTCGGACTATTCCGCAACATACCACCTAACCCTGGTCTGCAAATTGTAAACACCGTAAGAAAATTTGAATTTCGCGGGCTACCTTTGTGGATCCCCCTTAACTTGATGTATCAAAATCGTTTTTTGAAGCTATATTATTCAATCTGCCTAGCCTTTTCCCAACTATGTTGGGGTCGGCTTCCAGTCTAACTAGAGGCAGCTGAATACCAGTATTTTACATGCAGCGACAGCCTATCTGACCTCCACAATCCAGTAACTGGGTAATACGATAACCCCTTGGTAAGACTGGTTGTTAGACTTTCGGGCTTCTGACGACCCGTAACGACTGTCAAAGATCCACGAATGCCAGTCGGGACCTACGGTTTAACGTGCTTTCTGAGGCACGGAGAAGTCATGGTATGTAAAGATGGTCACCCATCCACGGACCAACTTTGGCAAGAGTTGCTTAACCTGATGGATCGACCAGTGCGGCTGTTATTACTTAGCCACGAGCTCCTTATTTATTTTAGTATAATATTAATTAGTCAAAACCAAAATAATTAAGTCAAAATTAATATGATGACTAACCTACATAATAATAAGGTTAGGATACAAAAAAAAAAAATCCTGTCAAACATTCATCCAGCACCAGTTCTTCTTCTTTTATTTTAATTCCTTTATTTTCAAAAACTATTAATAACACGACGAATAACAAGTTTGATTAAAGTTCAATTTTTGTCCCGCGTTTCGGTTCTATTATGGGGCGGCTTGGTACCATTACCTGGTACTACGTAGTGCCCTTAATCCCTATAATTAGAGTCATCCCACACGGAGTGATTGATAGCTGTAGTCTGAAGGTACACGGCAGAGGAATGGGATTCTAATCAGTTTTTATAGGGTACTGGATTTAGGGGACAGGATGATATAAGATGTATTTACGTGTGTGAGAAACTATTTCATTTATCCTGAAGATTTGTCATCGATAGGCAAAAATAAAACGAAAAAAATTTTGGGGATGGTACCCAAAGGAATTTAAATCGTATATTCTACGAAATCTGTAGGCAATAAAATTCGGTGTACTTTATTAAATAATTTATAGTACAATGCAATGAAAATGTCGCCAACGTTTGAAATGTCATAGGCAGCGCACCTGGCACACTTTCGCTAAAAGAATTATTCATAAAAATATGACAACATTAAATACTTTTATGCCGCTGAGCATTACAAGATTGGTTCTGGTTTAAAATAATATTGCTCCCCAAAGAAAAAAGGCATTAATAACCACTCCTTCTCAATGTAAGCTTCTTAATTCAAATTTCGGTAGAGTACACTAATAGCTAACCCTTAACGCCTCCCTCAGATGCAAGCACACCCCCTTAATAAAAATACTATATTAGAAACGCCTACCTAGCTTACTTTTATTAAAACCATGTAATTTTATAAAATGGCTACCAATTTATCTACGAAATCGTGAACTATAATGCTTTGTTACCGAATCGTGCGCGGGAGTCGATTTTTTACAACCCAACCCCTAACTGATTGTATTTTTTTATAATCTCATCTTTAAAGTTAATAATGTTTAATGTATTTAGAGCTTTGCCGATATTTCGCTCGTGGCATATTTTTTTTCTCGATAATACTTTAATGATATGCCTTATGATATGTTACCGCAGAATAGCAAAAAAAGATTTTAAATGCTGATATAGGTACCGATTGTCCTATAATTTCTCCCTCTTACAGCTTTTTATGTTAGAAGAATGTGACCAGTAACAAATAAGGCAATCGCTAAAAAAGTCTCCCTTTAAAAAAAAAGGTAACTTTTCTTTGCCTACGTAAATGGAAAAAAACAGAAAACCTTTGAATTCAATTTCTAGTCACACTTCTAGTTACAGTGCCTCAGAAAGCACGTTAAGCCGTTGGTCCCGGCTGTCATTCGTAGATCTTTGACAGTCGTTACGGGTCGTCAGAAGCCCGAAAGTCTGACAGCCAGTCTTACCAAGGGGTATCGTATTACCCAGTTACTCGGTTGAGGAGGTCAGATAGGCAGTCGCTCCATGTAAAATACTGGTATTCAGCTGCATCCGGTTAGACTGGAAGCCGACCCCAACATAGTTGGGAAAAGGCTTATGCAGATTGGACTTCTAGTTACAGGAAATACTTTTTTAAGAATTTCCACCAATATTTTTCGTACTCATGTTGTACTCACAACTGGCGATGCAATTAGTAACGGGCGCACAATTTGAACAGAATGTGGCATACCTACGCACAACGGATGGAAAGTGTCCTCATTGCATGAATTTACAAAAAAAAAACTAATCTCGCGATCGTTTCATCTCAGACGATCCGCATTTCTTTCATCACCAAAAAAAAATATCCAATCATCGAATTTGGCGGATCATCATAAAAATGACGATCACTTTTATGAAATATCACAGTGAAATATTTGGAATATCGACCAAATTGCGTCTTTCGATGATGGTGGAACAAAAAAATCCTTAAAGTCGATTTAGTTCTTTGTGTAAAAAATAAAGGGCGTAATTACGGTCACAATGGTGGTTAGCCAGGCGGCACAATTAGATTTTGACGGGTCCATGATAAATGGTTGTCTTGGGTGCTGTTAACCCATAAAAACCGAGGAGACGCGCCGAGGTCACTTTGAAAATCATTTTTGGTGAAATGTAAAATTAATTCTTATTTTTGCGCTCGTTTTTCTTGTTGAATTTGAAATAAGAAGTGCAATCGCTGAACTGTGGATTTGACGGGTAATCATTTTGACGGCCACTCTAGTCATATTCATTTTGTTTTTTTTTTCAATTTGTTTATTCCTCCAAAGTAAAGACATAATTGCTAGATACAGGGTGTTAGGGTAAACACAGTTATCCTTGCAACCACTGGTTTGGTTTCATTTATAGAACGTAAAATCATTGGAAAATTACAACTTTTTTTTTCTTTTTTTTATCTACATTTTACCACAAGAGACGCAAGTTCGGTGCCCTATGCGCTAGGGCAACGAACTTGCGTCTCAACACGGGTAAGGGGTGTGGGATGTGACCTGACCGGCCGCGAGCGCGACCCCTCCCTCAGTCAGTCAGCTGCAGCTGTTTCGCTAGCGAGCACGGTGTCGGATAGAAACTTTTTAAAATCTTTTAATGAAAATAACGTTTTTTTTTTGTTGTGTTCGGTCATTCGTTTTTATATTTAAGTCAACTACCCATGGTTTGAATGACAAGAGTGTTTATCCTTACACCTTGTATAAAATCACAGTCTGAACAAATACCTAAGTAGTTTACAGACAAATCAGCAATGCGAATGACTTTGATGAAACAGAATTAGCATTTTAATTGTGTGTAATTACGACCAATTTTCAGTAAGTCGTTAACTCAAAGTGTCCTCACCGTTCGCAATTATTTCTTACAATTAGTACATGCTATTGTAATTTTATTATACCTATTTATTTACATGTTGTAAGGTCAAGTTGCAGTGTAGAAACATTTTTACAAAATAAATCAAGTTCTTTTTGCGTTCAAAAAAAGAAATAACCTGCAAATGAGCAAAGGTAAAGCCAGTCAAATAACATAAAAAAATAGTAAGACAACCTTAGGTAAAACAAACGAATAAAAAACAAAATTGGTACTTTTCTACCACTCCACGCACTCTCTGTTCCATAGGATAATTCACTAACAATTCGTCCCAACTTATTATTAAAACGATCGTTTCCCTAACCGCGAATTATCAAATTTCTACCATCTTGCCCTAGCATTATCACATAAGTCCAAATGTCTCGGGGTACCATTTAAAACAACCAGTTTTAAATGAACCTCATAAACCACGAGACCCTGAATATTTTGACCAGTTTCGCGAAGGAATGGTAAAGTGACGCGGGGTCGTCGTAAGCTGGTCACTTTAAACTCAAGCGATTAAGAGAAAATTGCAAAAGATTACAGAGCCAACCGTAATCCAGGAATCTGCTGTAATTATAAGTATTCCTTTAAATTTCGAACATTAATTAGAGCATCAGTGATTTAAGGGGGCTATTTTGTACAATATCTACCATTATGGTAGTTTTGGATAATCTATCAAACTTATTTTTACCGTTTACTGGATTTTAATTGTTTTATTTTGGTTTTTGTTTTTCTGTTTCGTTTTAGGCACTGTCTGTGTTTTATTTGTTCTTCTTAACATATTCTCTGTTAAAATTTTGAATCCAAACGTAGATATTGCAAAAACAAAATGTTTTTGACATTACATGAGCTTTAATTTATTATAAAAACAATACTACTCGTTAAACAAATCTAAAAACATTAAACGACGTTCCAGTAAACTGAAATAAATATGTAACAGGTTTTTATACGCCAGTGCTTGTTCCTAAGGTTGTTACCCACTGAAGTGTAACGTCGTAGATTAAAGCAAAAACGTGACGTCACAGTCGAGTGTGTTCGCAAAAACAATCCTTTCTTTGCATTAAATGGACGGTGATAAAATGATCTGTGACGGGAAATATACATTGTAATAAGTGTTTTTTTTAAAGATAATTAAGCTTTTTTTGAAGAGGTAAATTGATAGAGAAAATACTTATTTAGAGCACACAAAAGAAATAGCACAACACACAAAAGCACAATCAAAAATATTATCTAAGTACATAAACATGAAGAAAATACAAGATGCCAAAATAAATTATAAAGGATAGTGAAATACTATGACATACTTAAATTCAAATAAATAACTATCGAAGCGCGGTGTGCACCTCAAGGTTGCATCCAATGGGAGTCCAGCTCAACATGTGTTATACCTGATGTTAATATTCTGCTAAATCCCTGCAGTGAAATACAGGACAAAAGGTTAGTCTGTTAACATTTCTTACCACCAAATACCTAACTTTCCTGACAAAACTCGCGGGTCGACTACTTTGCTAATCACTAGTATGGAGAATTAAGTTGTCAGAATAAGTCATAACACTAGTATATTTATCGTTTCTACACCAGCTTTTTGTTACAAAGAAATGTCATTCTAAAGTGCTACAAAATAAAAATGAACAAAAATTAATTTACAAAGAGCAAAAAATTGCTAGCAAAATAACAGAGGAAATACCATAAAGCACTTGACATTTAACTTAATGCAGTGTATTTCAAATGCACTTAATGCAATTATAGTGTTTTTCATAATAATTATATAAAATCAGTATTTTCAACGCCATATATTCATAATGATAGGTCATATTTTTTACCGACGCAGTGAATCCATTCCTTTATTTTGTTTTCATGAATTACATTTTCACGTGCAAATGATACTTGGATGTTTCTTGATAATCATATTTTTGGATATTTTCTGATTACTATCTGCCTGCATCATCCCACTGCTAGGCAAAGGCCAGCTTCCATAAAATCCAGTCCTTAATTACATTTAAGTAAATCCTAATTTTGTCTTGTATGAGGTACGATATTTAACCATAATTATATTTTCTTTCCAAGTTGTATTGGTAGCTAACTCAATTCATAATGAATCCCTTCGTTTTTACAGGTTGACATTGTATTCGCAAATTAATGCATTTATTTATTTACCAACCGTTTACAACAGAAAAAGTGACGTTGTATGGACAAAAATAATAAATATGGAACACCCATTACTATGCCCCAAGTAAAAGCTGTATTGTTTTAATGTGAAACAAGCTTTTCACGGAAACATAGCACCAGTAACTAAAACACCCTATATAACTATTACAGTATTTTTTAGGGTTCCGTAACCAAAGGGTAAAACGGGACCCTATTACTAAGACTCCGCTGTCCGTCCGTCTGTCTGTCCGTCTGTCACCAGGCTGTATCTCAGGAACCGTGATAGTTAGACAGTTGAAATTTTCACAGATGATGTATTTCTGTTGCCGCTATTACAAAAAATACTAAAAAACAGAATAAAATAAATATTTAAGAGGGCTCCCATACAACTAACGTGATGTTTTTGCCGTTTTTATAGATAATGGTACGGAACTCTTCGTGCGCGAGTCTGACTCGCACTTGGCCGGTTTTTCAATCACTTTTTTCAACAAAAATAATCATTTATTTCTTCATCCGTAAGTTCCTAACCACTCTTTCAACTATCACGTAATAGTAAATCATATATTAAGAAATCCTACAGGAAGGTGTCGTTATTTTTTACTTGGCAAGACATTTAATTACGTAGCGTATGAATTATTCAGATGTGCGCATTGTGGAACGGTCACACACTGTGGTGGTAGCGGTCAACTCACTCCGCTGTAAGATTTCGAATTATGATGACCACTTTTATTATACGTTGCTTAACAACTAAGATTGATAGAGAGATTAGAGTTGAAAAGTTTTCCGACGTCTCCGTGAATATATTTGAGAGTTGCTTGTACTGTTTTTTCTGTAATTATGGGCTGTAAATGTCCACTATGCTGGCTTTCGTAATAACCGTTGGGTGGCGGATTAGTGATCGCTGTATGATAGTTATCAGTGTAACAACGGTGCTTGCTATTGCCTACTTATTTACCAACGTAGCACAAGAGAGCGCTCAACAATGACAACATAGGTTTTTCCATGAATCATGATGTTTCTTCGAAAAATGTAGATATAGAAAATTTTCAACTCAATCAAAATTAACAAAAAAATAAATGGTAGACGAATGCATAGAAAATATACCACAATTCTTAAAATGAGTACTACATCCAGATAAACTATTAGGTATTTCACTACCTATTCACAGAAATTGAATCAATGTAAGAAAATGACCGACAATCAGTGAAAAAAATGACTCAAAACTATCGTATAGACTGATGAATCACCTTCATAATAATGTATGCAAAAAATATTTCTGCGAACTAAAACGCGAAGACTTGATGTCCCCAGGCGTCCATCAGACTCGAATAACATCGGCGATGGTCACATTTTGAGCAGAATTTTTGACATTCCGTCACCGCCCTTGGATGAGATTTTGGTAGGGATTACATGCCGCGATTTTGTAAGAAAACAAAAGAAGAATTTGGAATGATGTTCGACGTTCAATTGTTTTCTATTCAGTTGTTGCTGTATTGTATCTACGAGTATAGACCAACTTTTTCTTTATTTTATTATGTGAAGAAGTGAAGGACACTAGTAAGAACATGGCACTGCGTTGTCAAAGATAAATCTACAGATTTCTTTATTATCTATACTTCGTAATGTACGTCCAATGAACGAATTTTCCAGAAATTTGAGGTTATAGGGAAATGTTTTTATTCTGATTTGACAAAAAGGTATTTAGTTCTCATACCGCAAAAGCGATATAAGTTCACGATTGGTAGTTTATCTTTACTTCAAAAAGCTAGCCTATTTAAGTAGTCCAGTAGACACGTCAATTAAGTTAAAATATTTAAGTTCTTGTCCATTGTATATTGACTGGATGTCTTGTCAAGGCAGGCGATCAAAATGTCGGTTATAAATTATTTCAAAGGCTATACGTTCGCTGGTTACCTACGGATAGTTAATGTCTGAGTTGACAGGTGGCGTTACTGGGCCGTTCTAAATGCATTCAGAACATTAATGTCCATTTTATAATCAAGTGCTTTCCTGGTACTGTTTTCTGCACCCTTTTAACAAGTGTTTCTTGCATTATTTACATATTTAAGTATTTTGCGTTCGTTGATTTATAGTTCCTTGATATTCATGATAGGTCTGTTACCCTGAGAACGAATGTTGTAGAAATAGATTCACCAACATTTTTCAATTCAATTTACATTTCCAATGTTAATTCTATTAATTACAGTTACAGGTATAGTTCGTTCAATTAATAGATAATTGAACGAACTGTACCAATTGCCGTTAATCATCAATAAGTTATAGTTTTTGCATCAGTCCCTTGAGTTTTTAGTAAAACTTTCCTCTATTCACTGTTCCTTACTTAATCCTCTGATTTAACAAAGTAATTTCTTCCCTTTGCCCCTCTCCTCTTCCCTGAACATTTCTCTGCTGTCATCGTCATCATTTCTATCTTCCCATCGTCCTTGTGCCCCATGTAAGCCTGGTACTCTAAGTCGCCGGTCCCCACGGGCAACGGTGTCGGATCTGCATAATAACACGGTTCAAGCGCCCTAAAGCGAGACAACTCCGCTTTTTTGACAAAATACTTTCCTTTGTTTTATTGAGATTATAACTCCATGTCTTCCATTTTGAAGTGGAGTGTGGAATGTGTTTGATTGGTACGAATTTTGAAGGTTTTTGAAATGATTCATCGTTTTCTAGCTTCTTTCTTTAGTTTAGATTTTGTATATGTCTGAATGTTAACATTCTTCTGCCGACGATCCGACGATCCGCGATTTTGCGGACGGACACGCACGACAGACGACCACAGACTGCCACGCACCGCGCACTGAGGAACTTCCGATGTCTGCGATACCACGCACGTACACCTTACCACGGTGCGTCGTGCGGGCTCGTCTGTGTCCGTCCGCAATTATGGCGCATATTTTCACGACGGGGCTGGTCGATAGCTTGTCTTGCTGCTGCTGAAATCAAAATAAAGAAAAGAACAAAAAAAAACATTTATTTGGACATAGTTCGTGAAACACAAAATACAAATAACAAAAAATAAAAAGTGAAGATAATGTTATAACAAAAATGTGTGCCTCACGGCGGTGCCAAAAAGGTTCATTTTTGCCAAATGCTATCTGACGCTGGTTTTCTAATGAACCTTTGGACAAACCTAGGGACAAGTGACGGTCTTCGAGGTCTTCTTCTTTTCGTGTCGATGGTACACTTCATCGTTTTTTTTTTAATATGTTGTATGTGCCCAGTAGTTGGCTACGTTGATTGCGGTATCAGTGGCATTCTTTAGGTAATCCAAGGTGCAGTAGATTACAAATAAAAGGAACAAACCTATCATAATATCTAAACCAAAAGCAATACGTTATCCGACGACGAGTAAAATATAGAAGAAAATAAAAATTTCTTTAGCTAATAAACTATAATAACACATACAGCATAATTATACATCCGAGTTAGATGCACATTACAATCCCAATCAACGAAAATATGATTCAAATAATCTTCTTAATTGCAATTTACGCACTACCAACATAATAGATGATACAGCCAACAGAATAAAAGAAATATCGCTCAATACGGACTCAGTGCACGTAAAGATAGTCCGTTACACATATCAGTGTAATCATCAACACAGCACATTATCTACGACAGCTTTAGCAACCTCGGTGAAGCAACATGCAACCACCTAACCGTGACTACTGACACTTACTAACTCACCAATTTACATTTACCATCCACAAACCAACAACATTCACAAAAATGGAACTAAAGAACAACAGAATAAAGATGACACAATTTCGAAATTTATTCTAGAACACGCAATTGAAACTTTGTTGGAACTTCCAGCCTTACCACAGAGTAATTACAAAAGAACAAAAGCCAATCACAAAAATTGAAGCACTACATATTCATAGTCGAATATGATGTATGCTGTGGCACATAAGTCGCGGATGTTACGGTATATGAATTTGTCGCTTCATGTAATTGACAGAACGGAGTCGTCCAATGGAATATGCGCAATGCGGACTCGTTGCAAGAGACAATAGGCTTGGTACATTATATACTACATAGTGTACGTGGTGGTTAGATGGGTAATTTTACGGTAAGTGCTTCCGACAATAGCTCCTACAAGTAAACAAAAGGCGCATCTGACTACACATTGTTCTCTATTTAAATAATTTACAAGACAAAGGAGTAGATAGCGTCCTAAATTCGGAATATTTCAAGTGAGGCTGATGGATTACGTGACGTCTAAAAGAAAGCAATGGCTTTGGCCTTTATTGAATAGAATTGGCGAAATTGACTGGGGATAGTGTCTCGTGATCTTTGCGATTATCGATGGACCACTTACGAAGAGTATGACTATATTATGAAGAAAAAGATGAAATAACGGTTGTTTGCATAGTCCACCTAGAATTCTTTACTTTTCACTCTAAGGTGGAATGTCACTTGGGCATGGTAAAGATGCTGTTTTTGCTTTAAGACTAATGAGATAGTTAAAAATTGTTAATCCTAGTAAAGTTTCGATTTCCTGGGAGTGTTTTGTCAAAAGTAAATCTATTAATTATGGTCGACTATACGAGCTTATACTAATGAGAACCCGACTATTGACACGGTTTGGTACATTTCTGAGGTTACCCCTAATAATTTTCAATGAAAGGGACAGAAATTCCAAGCATTACAATCGAAATACAATAATACCACTTGCAGTCAAGGATAACTATAATAACCACCATGATAACTGATCATTTAAACTCACAATAGTGCATTGAAATATCGATTTAACATTCCTCAATATTCTCACACTAAAGACAAAATCCAATCAGCCTTCATAGTTAGATTAAATGTCAAAAAGGTATAAATTTTGATATCTAAAATTATTATTACTATCGACCCGCCCTTTCTTCGCAAGGTTTTTACGATTTGTTTAAACATCGAGATTTTTTAATAATGTTTTATAAACATAAACCTTTCGAGATAAATGCTCTAAATGATGGTGAAAACCGCATCAAAATCCGTTTTGTAGTTTTGAAGATCTAAGCGGTCACACAGAGAGACAAGAAAAGCAACTTTGTTTTACTACTACACTGTACTATTTATAGATAGATAAAACAGAGGATGAGGCTCGTGGCTAAGTAATAACAGCCGCACGGGTTGATACATTAGGTTTAGCTATGCTTGCCGGGGTTGGTCCGTGGACGGGTGACCAACTTTACATACCGAAACTCCTCCGTGCATCGGAAAGCATGCTAAGCTGTTGGTCCCGGCTATCATATTTGGATCTTTGACAGTCGTTACGGGTCGTCAGAAACCCGAAAGTCTGACAACCAGTCTTACCAAGGGGTATCATATTACCCAATTACTGGGTTGTGGAGGTCAGATCACCTCCATATAAAACACCTTCACAACCCAGTAACTGGGTAATATGATACCCAGATATTTTACATAGAACGGCAGTCGCTCCATGTAAAATACTGGTATGCTGCATCCAGTTAGACTGGAAGCCGACCCCAACCCAACATAGGGAAAAGGCTAGGCAGATAATGAATATCTAAGCGGTCACACAGAGAGACACGAAAAGCTTTGTTTTATACTATCTATAGATGGAAAAAAAGATAGATTTAATCCCATGATAAATTCTGTCCTAATCAACCAAGAAAAGCATTAAAAACGTAAGTGAAAGATGTCGTTGCATACTTTTACCAACAACAGACAAATACAAATAATATTGACTTGTTTGTCAAGTAGACGAACTTTCTACAAATTGGTTTTATAAACACCAACGTTAATTGACGCATGACATGTATATAGATTGCACAACACGATTTCTAATTATTAAAATTTATTAGAAAAACATGTTTTGATGGCACGATGGCCTAAAATGGTTTAACTCATTTTCCATAGTTGCTTTAAATGGCAACGCTTATGAGTAATAAAAGTTGAGTCGATGCTAAAGACTTGACTTACGTAGAGTAGCTAAAGCTTTGGTGAACTAAGAGAGCGGTGAACTGTCACACAAGAAATCAGTTAATAAAACACGGTTGTCCAAATACAGGGCGTTTTTTGACACTTCAATGTCAAATCTGGTGAAAAATTACAGATTTTCATGACGGAACCGTTCCTTGGAAACCAAAAATAAGAAGGCAGTGAAATCTGAACTATTCTTACTAACTGTGCGTTTGCACTGGCGAAACATTCACAACAAAACATATTGAAATCTCTATTCATCTCTATTCTATTATTTATGTCAATGTTCCATACAATTTTTGACTGGAACTAGAGATTCCAACATGTTTTGTTGTGAATGTTTCGCCAGTGCACACGCACAGTTAGGCAACTTTGATTGACCGGTAAACCAGATGGACAATTTTTTTGTTATAGTAGGTATAAAATAGATTTGACTTCTTTCATTCCAGTAAAGTGATAAATGGAATATACTATACCTAATGTCAAATCTCTTCAACTGACCAGTTCATAAAAAAGGAATTACAAAAAACAGTTACAATGAAAAACATAATAAATAAACTGACACAATCGCCGCAATTTCCCAAAATGAACTTTTAAAATGTCACGACCGGTGTCGATATTATGGGAATATCATAACAAATAATAGCTTCACCACAAAAAAGACATCTTAGTATTTTTCCTTTTATATAAACGACGATCGATGATATTTTATTCACCCATAACTCTTCATTACTAATCTATTAAGAAAAACTGCAAAATGTGCAAACTAAAAAAAAGTTGATAAAAAATGTGTTGGCACTTTCTAAAAATATTATTCTAACTAATAACTCGAACGTTTTAAACTAAAATGGTAATGGTATGTATAGTAATGATGCCTACCAATAAAACCTTTATCCACGCACAATTTTATCGATAGTTAAAATCGATAGGTATCGAGTCAATGCTACTTAATTGCAAGCGTTTCGATTCGGATCATCGTTATAGGGACATATCGAATAGTTAAGAGATATATCGATGGGTATATAAATGTTTTATTAGAAAATAATTATTTTTGTGAAGGTGACGGTATTTCTATGGAGGTCGATGACTAAAATAACAGTAAAATACTTGATGTCTATCACAATAGTCGTAACATATGAAGATCTTGTCACGTTGTGCTCGTAAAAATAGCATTTTGAATATAATGTCATTGTTATTGATATTTACGAAATCGTAGAGAAAATATATCTACTGAAGGAAAACTATTAGATTTTATCTATTGAATCAGAAATAGAAATACAATTGGCTACTGAAAAGAGATGAAAGAGTTACTCTTCTACTATTTAACAGTATTCAGAAAAAAATTAAGGATGATACATATTCATCTATTTGTAACACTCAATTACTTTGAAATGAATAAAGCTATTAACTTTAAATTGGCATAGTGATATATATTGCTAATGGACGTAGGTTTCAGTAATCAAATCAAAAAATCTGGTTCAAAATTACCTTCTAGGAAAACAAAATTGAACATGTCATAAAATTATAATTTGTTCAGATTGGTTCACGGAGATTATAATTTGATAAATGTTTTTTATCGCCGGTAGGTATGAATGTAGCGAAAACTTTTCGAGTGTACTATTTGTACTTAACCATTCAGAAAAATGCACCAAATTTAACATTCGTTTCTGTATGAAACCAAAAATTAAATCATCATCAATCTGCCTAGGCGTACCTAGGTATCCCAAATATGAGGGGCAGCTGAATACCAGTATTTTACATGGAGCGACTGGCTATCTGACCTCCACAACCCAGTTACTAGGTAATACTGATTGTCGGACCAAAAACTAATTACTAAATAAACAGTATTAATGCTACTAATGCCAAAACTCCCACATTTAGATAAAATCAATCTAACAACGAAAAGACAATGCCACAAACTGCATCCATGCACATCATCTCAACACTTAAAGATCAAATGTTAAAAGCAGCACTATAAAAATTGTAAACGAACCAACTTATCTGATGACGGAACCAGTTGTGGGCAATTTAAATTAATGGATTTGTCATCGCAATTAATTTTATAGGAATTAATATGCGAGCGGCGAACGCAAAGAGTTATTTTTTATGTATATAAATTGACATATAATGGAGTTTGGACGATCTATGGAGCGGTGACGGCAAATTGATTGACAAATTGCGTGACGAATTCAAAATAGGTGGATTTCTTTTGAGTGTATCTGTTGTAAAAGTCGCTGTTAGATGTTGGGCCGGTGAGCGGGATGATAGCAGAGCGGGAGCGTGTTTCTATGGACTTGATCTGCTACATAATATAGTAAATCGAATGAGCGAGAGTTACAGAAAGATAGATAGAAATATTGTAAGCATCACAGCTGAACCCGCCCCTTACAATACTAAATGACGATGAGAAAGACGAAGATCATTTAGTATTTGGAGCAGTGTTTTCTCTAGAAAAGAGGATGTCAATAGGAACCTCAAGGCAATGTACAGAATCCTCGTCAACAGTGCTGAAACTACCAGTATCACTATAAAAACTCATATTCAGTTTAAAAATAAATATATGTATACTTATAACCTAAATTGATACTATAAAATAAAATAATTGTATCAACACTGATATTGCTTGCGGTGATGTCATGTACGGATTTGTCATGAAATTCCTGGCCAATAAGTACTGAGATGAAAAAGTTGCGATCAAATATCGGATAACAAGATCGAAGTGTGACTCCATCGCTTGAATTAACACTAAGACTTGACCTCCGATCTATATCTTATTCTTTTTTTAAAATATCTACTGCACTTAAACTGGGTACAGAAGGACGCTTTCATAAAATATGGCTGCAATAAAAACAAAAGACTACTGTAAGATCTGCTTTTTAAATGATGCTTGCTATATTTATTTCTAATTTATGTGATTCTTCATCATCGTCATTCAGGCATTTCGCTGCGAATATTTTTACTATTTCCTGAAATAGTTTATTTGTCTTTATCTAGTTCAAAGTAAGATTCGAGTTTGATTTAGTTATCATCGTCCTATTCTCGCCGACTTCAAAGCCCCATTCAATAGTTGTAAGAGTCTTAGTTAACGGTTTGAAGTTCTCACGACAGATCGGTCCCGATTACGAGCTACGTTCATTATTAGTCAATCTGCCTTATTGAAAACGAATGCCGCCTTTGATCGACATTATGTCAATTTCTCTATATCGAAGCCAATCGTCTAATGTCTTCCGAACTTTATTGTTTTTTTGGTAATTAGCGGCGTTTTGATTCGATGTTTTTAATTGTACACCTCCGTTGAAGTACTGTGAGGTTATTAAGGAAACTTTAATGGTGACGCTTTGAAAATTGGTGGAGGATTAAAAGGTGTTTTGTCTATTCGAATGGTTTCAATGTTTTGATGTTTAGACGTATTTTAAACTTGGTTTAGTAACGTTTCATGATAGAACTTATTCAAATGAACAAAACCACCAAAAATACAAATTGCTATTAAATAATCAATTAACAACTAATAAATGGGAGGGGCTCATTGAGCATCAAAGAATTCGTCCGCATCGCTGTCAATGGGAAAGGTGCCCAAAAGGCTGGCAGCATTGCCACGTTGAATGGCAATGCTGATACTTTGATGCTCAATGAGCCCCTCCCCTTTATTTTTTCTTTTGTTTTTGTTGTATATGTAATTGTTTTTTAGTTAATTTAGTATAATAAGTTACCCAATGTATATATTTTACTAATACATTAATATACTCAAACAAACACGGATCAATCATCGTATCGTATGAACTCACATCGGTTGCGACATTGACATTCCTCAACACAACACGCTACCAAAAAATCTATCTTTTAATTTATTTAATTTGCGACTCTAATTACACACAATCATCATTGAACGTGATTTCTCGTGACGCCTCTGACTTACAAGGTAGTCTTTTGTACCACCGTCAATGCTTGTCAGACATATGTTTTGCCCGGTAACCTTTTCAGAAACCAGTTTTTGTAGAGCTCCAATCAAACTACACTACCTCCCTTGTAAACTATCTACGCGGTCATTCGGAGGGACGATATAGTTCTAGATAAAATGGCCGCTCGATACCATTATCGGAGACTAGTAATCAGGCGTAATCACTGAACAACGAATGATTTTTCGTCGTGACTTATTTTTTGTCAAATTATTTTGTTAATGTTTTTTTTTCTTAGTCTTTTTACCGATGGATTTTTGATTCAATGTCAAAGATCGTCGCTCGTTCGATTGACAACAAATTATATGTGATTATGTGTGGTCAGTATAAATACAAAATACGTAACTATTCGTCTTGTTCACATCCTGTTCAACTCGTCTTTATGTAGACAGATTAGAATGGATGACAGCAAAATTTTGATGGATCTCTAGACATAAACAATGGGACTCGTCATACACTTTTCAGGTTTTTTGTCTGTCATCAAACTGTACTTCAGCTTTTTGCTAGGATTAGAAATTGCACAATGAAATTAAATTTTTACTCAGTTTTTTTTTACGCTCATTCAACGTAGCCAAAATCCTTTGTAAATGGATACCGGAATCAGTTCTACACGTCTTATTAAAATAAGCTTGATGGAGTCGACATTTCCTATCTATTTCCTATCCTTGAGAAGAAATGGCGAAAAAAATCTCAAGACTGACCCTTAAGTTTCTTTTCACTGAGTCACTTTTAATATCCAGATATAATAAGGCCATATGAGGACCTGTAGATTAATGTCTGAAATGGTTCTAAAAGAAAACTCTCCTTTAATTTACAATATTCTTGAATAAGCTATATATTTCATAATTTTTGAGGACGTTAATTAACTTTGATAGAAAAAACAATTGTACGTGAGTTCCAACACCATCACATTTCATCAGTAACATTCGAACTCGCAATACACAAAGTCACAACACATAGCAACAACCACATAAAACCATACACAACAAAATTATATACTCAACAAGCGATACCCCCTCCATTGAATGCGCAAGCGCAGGTCGTTAGGCTTGAAGCAGCATAAATAATAACGTACGATTTAGCAGGAGGAGTGCAACCACTATCTAATGATCAATGAGAGAACAATTGCCATTGTACCCAGCTGCCGGCGGCGCGGCTTGTCACTGGGTGGGTGCAGTTCGGTGCCGGGTCGAGCATGTGATGTAATGCACGATTATGTTGGGAATACGACATTATTATTGAGTTTAATGTGGGGGGTTATGTTGCTTTGCTGGTGGTTGACCTTTAGATTTTGTGCAAAGTTTGGGTGGGTTTTCGTGTTCAGCTTTGTGGCAACACTATTTTATTATTACCTGAAAAAAATAACCGTTAAGAAATGATTAATGATGATAATCTTTAATGATGTCATATCTTCTTAGATTCTGGCTGTTTCCAGTTACAGCTGTATCAGTCGAAAATCGATACAATTATTTTCAAAATGATTTAATGCATATGAAGTTTTTTTCTAAAGATAACTGTACAACTCTTTAAAGACAAAAAAAATCGAATTATTCTAAAACCCCTGAAACCAAGAGACATTCTTATCAGTCCAACCTCCTTACTAAGGTATTTGAGGTATAAATCTGCAGGTATCTGGAGGCGCGGACGGGTGGTGAAAGTTCAGTCGCGTATCGACGGCGAAGCCTGCAGGCTACGGCCTACGCGAGGGGCGATTTAGAGGAACGATAGTTATGCGATAAAGCTTAGAAGAATAATAAGATGTTTTTTCGTTTTTGAATAACAACCCTGTGAGGTTGTAGCTTGTAGGCTAGGTAGTAGCTTGGAGGCTGCTTAACCAGCCAATCCTGTGCCTTAGGAAATAAAGGCCTCCAAATTTAGTTAATGTATTATTGGAGTGACTGCCTCGTTGGTCTAGTGGGCCCAAGCGCTACTGCTGAGCATGAGCTCCCGGGTTCGATTCCCAGGTCGGTCAAAGTCTTATTGGGCTTTTCCATCTGGAATTTCTCAGTAGCGGAGTCTAGAATTTATTCCCGATGGTGGCAATCGGCTCGCCCCTTATTTATTACATGGGACCTAAATATATCTAGCGAAATGTGCGTGTACACTTCTGTCTAACCCTTCGGGGAAAATAGGCGTAATGTTATGTTATTATAGGAGCGATGGAGAGAAAAGTTGACTGCACGTTTTGTGTCTGTCACGTAGTCCAAATAATGTAGGCAACCACTAAATTTTGAATAGACTTAATCGCAATAATATTACCTATAATTTTGTATAATTACATTATAATGGACGTCGTTCGATACAAAAAACCTGACGTCAGTTTGTGGACTTTGGTGAACATTATAATGATGTAAATAAAATAGAAATAGAATTAACGATGACTAGCAACAATTAATTTAAAGTTTCAGAAAATATTACTGATTTAATAAAATTGCTAACTTGTTTAATATTTGATAAATGATAATAATTTTAATGTTTTGTCTTCTTCAACTGTATAAAATAATTTACTATTTAAAAAAAAGAACACTTGAAAATATCGAACTATGAAAACAGTCTCGCAAAATAGCCGTTTCGCCACCGTCTCACCTCATAGCCTCTCCTAGCGCTGCATCACCCACAAGTGCGGTGGACAAGCGATAGGCCATTAAGGATTTATAGCCAACAGATTGCTATCATTACTCGGCTTTGGATTATGTTGTTTGAATACGTTATTAGGACCTTACACGTTGGTGGCTTCAGTTTTATTGCTGTTATTTTTTCTACAACTGCGACACCAATTACATGTCGGCTGCTAATGTGAGATAAAAATTGCTATGTTTGGTGATGTTGTGCGCGAATGTGTACGGGTTATTGATTTCTGTTTTGCATGAGTCATTTTATCATTGATGTTGTATAAATTTTATTAAATAATTAGGAAACTTGCAGTAATTGCTGGTCCACACCTTTCATGGGGCAATGAACAGCGAATCTCGACAGTTATTCTGATAAGTTCAGTAGTTGAAAAGTTGCCACTGCTGCGCAAAGGCTTTCCCCAATATTTTTCACGTACTCTTTTCATGCAGCACCTCGATCCAGATTCATCATTATCATCGTCATCTGCCTAGCCTTTTCCCAATCATGTTGGGGTCAGCTTCGAGTCTAACTGGATGCAGCTGAACACCAGTATTTTACATGGAGCGACTGCCTATCTGACCTCCACAACCCAGTAACTGGGTAATACGATACCCCTTGGGCAGATCGATCCAGATTACTTACCAATTATAATTAGTATCGATTGACCATTTAATGTAGGCGAATCCTAGCCTATCTCTGTCAGTAAAATAAGAACCAATAAACTTTTCCATTTCATTTTCAGTAAGTAAGTATAAACAACTCAACATGACCCCAAAACACGCCAAACAAAGTTTTCCTCAAATCGATTGGCGTCATCAAGAATTAGTCCAAGTTCTTTCACCCATACTCCGAAACTCCATATCACATCCGTAGACTTTCTTGTTTTAATTGCGATCCAATGAAGCGCCACTAATTCCCTCCCTTGACCACCCCTGTCTCCTGTGGCACCCCTGGCTTTCTTAAGGCACCTTTCCCACCGCCCGACGATTAGCGAAAAGCGAGTATTGCTAGCAACTAGCAACGATTTTGCGAGCAACGTGTAGCGGGTGTTTAGTTCGGATAATTTTTCGCTAGGCTATGAGCGAGTGAAACGAGTAGAATAACTGCCCAGTCACTTGTCTGTATGCACATGTACCAAGTGAGAATCTCTGAGCGAGTGTTCTGCCCGCCAAGCAAGGGGCGCTATGCGAGTATTTTCTATGATAGCTCTCAACGCTGCGACAAATTATTGGAGAGAGAGTTCTCGCAGTGTAAACAGTCAGCGATGAACTATCTTTTACTAACACGGAATCTACATCCATTGTACGTTTCTTGAGCGAGAAAATAGTCGATAGCTTGTCACATCCTCGTCGCGTCTGTGGGACACGTGTTTATGGGGTGCTCTGGACAACTGGAATTCGGTCTCTTTAGATAAAAGTTGGGTATTGATTGAAAAGTTGTAGATTGTGGGTCAAATGCTAGTTCACTTGTTTTGTGTTGATTGGATATTGTTTTCGTTTGTCTTTTGTTATTTTCATCGTGGTTCGGTGTGACTTGTTTTTTGTTTATTTTTGTGAGTGGTAATAGTTTGTTGTTTGGTATAATAATTATGGGTTGTGAATTGTTGTTTTTGATTTAGTGCGATCTCATATATTCTTTCTTATTTAGATCGCATGTTTATCACATTAAAAGAAATATGGATAAGCGTAGCTTATATGAGACAAATTAATTCCCTTTTATAATTTAAGTAGTAAAACGAAAGAATATTAGTTTTGAGTCAAAGCGTTATCAAAGTATGATACGACCGATATAACTTGGCAGGTCTAAACATAAGCTCTGCGAACTTTCGCGAATGTTCTCTCACTCACACTGGCCTCATGTCACCATTTGGTTCCTAAAAAAATGTACTACGCAGGGAACTGCCAAGTTATATCGGCCGTATTGTAATTGATTTCCTTTTGCTCGATGCATTTTTCTAGCTCCGTCTTAATTGTCCTCAAGTTTACTAACAAACTTTTAGGGTACCAACAATACCAAATCACTGAAGGCACCACTAAACCACTCAAACTTCAAACTCAGATCGTCTTCAAGCAAACCAATAATGCGGTGTGTCTCGAGAAATCCCGGCTGTCCGGAGCATGCCCGGAATGCATTCCTGTCACATCGTCTCCCCTACCCTCCCCTGGACTGAAGGTGTACCTATCTATAGTACATGTAGCTGGCTGTAATTGTGCCTTAAGTTCGTCAGGAACTTGTGGGGAGTGAGGACGCATGTTTTGGTTGTCACATGTGTGAAATACGGGGTTTGTTTCCTACAAATTAGTTTTTAAGACATCTATGTGAGGAGAAAAGATTCTTTAAGGAAATTATGTACCATTGCATCTTCAATGTTCAACTTAAATAAAGTGCAAATGATGTCATACATAAGTCCATAGAAATGAATAAAAATACCTAAAGCCGTTATTTCATCACGAACGGATTAAAATAAACACAAAACAAAAGATGGAGAAGATGTTGACCTATTTTTTATTCATATTTTGTTGCTGGCGATTCAGAAGCGAATTTAACTACGAAAATTGGCTATGGAGGAAGTAGTGTTCATAAGACCTAGAAAACGACTGAAATTCTAGCTATGGTAAGAACTTGAAGGTATTAGAAATACTAGAAAGTAGGTAATTACAATATTTCATGATTCAATATGACATAAAATTACAGATTATTTTCGAATAAGCAGTGATATTTCTTTTACAATTATGTTTGTGTCACTTTTACTCAAGGTCAATTATTTCAAGGTCACTGCCTAGTTATTATACTGTTATTTTTTATACTGTGGTTAGGTTTTACTGTAGGAGCGTAGGAGTGAAGATTCAATGAAACTACGAGTATATTAATTTCAAATCGTTCTATTTAAATATCTAGGTTATGTATACGTATATGTACCTAAACAACACAAATAGTGAATTATATACATGGAACCTGATGATACTCAAGTGCTATTTTTTGGAACATTTGAGCTTAATAGCTGTAGTTAGCAGGAGGAGCTCGTGGCTAAGTAATAACAGCCGCACGGGTCGATCCATCAGGTTAAGCTACGGTTGACGCGGTTGGTCCAGGGATGGGTGACCATCTTTACATATCGAGACTCCTTCGTGCCTCGGAAAGCACGTTAAGCCGTTGATCCCGGCTGTCATTTGTGGATCTTTGACAGTCGTTACGGGTCGTCAGAAGCCCGAAGTCTGACAACCAGTCTTACCAAGGGGTATCGTATTACCCAGTTACTGGATTGTGGAGGTCCGATAGGCAGGCGCTTCTTGTAAAATACTGGTATTCAGCTGCATCCGGTTAGACTGGAAGCCGACCCCCACATAGTTGGGAAAAGGTTAGGCAGATGATGGCAGATCATGAGCTGTAGTTAACAGGAAATTGAGGTAGCCTAGCAATTCTGATGAACCTAACTTCCTAGCTGACTGTTCCAAGCAAATTATACCGGTCAGTTAACCGATTGTAGCTTTTGAATGAATGCCAAACGAAATTGTCAGAGAATAAAAGTTTACCTATGTATGTAAGTTCTTTTTTCCTTTTTTTACCACCAAATTCATGCACAAAAAGGCATAAACAGTGGACACTCAACCCAAATCCCTGAAGGATCTTCAGCAAATTAACCTGTCGGGCGGTACTTCCGCACAATTTGGCACAAACGGCGATACATCCAGGAAAACACGAGGAAATGTTTGCGCGTTTGATGTCGTCCGTGTACTCAGGTATCAAGTGCTTAGTTGGGTGGGGTGGGTGAGGTAGCGGGGAGGACGGTTTTTTATTTTATGTTAGATTTTTATTCCACAAATTTTTTTTCGCTCCATGGTTTTCGGAAAATGTTGATAGGAAAATATATTTTTTTCTAAATGATTAGGCATTCGCGTAGGCCTAATAATTAAAAAAAATACTACGTAATCATATTCAATAGCCTATTCTAATATGAAAAACTCAAGGACAACCTACCAACCCACATTATGTATAGTCTAGCTTTTTCTGAAATAAATAGAAACTTCAATTAATAATCAAGATTTTTTTTTTGTATATTTAGGTATTAAATTCTATTCTATAATCAAATTCCGTTGGTCCCGGCTGTCATTCGAGGATCTTTGACAGTCGTTACGGGTCGTCAGAAGCCCGAAAGTCTGACAACCAGTCTTACCAAGGGGATATCGTATTACCCATTTACTGGGTTGTGGAGGTCAGATAGGCAGTCGCTCCATGTAAAATACTGGTATTCAGCTGCATCCGGTTAGACTGGAAGCCGACCCCAACTTAGTTGGGAAAAGGCTAGGCAGATGATGAGGTATTAAATTCTAATCCGTCTTACATTTACAACCTGGGCGATCACAGCCCCCAACTGACAGCGAATCGGTCTATGAGGCTATCGTTATTGGATTAGTAAAATTACTCCTCAAACACCTCCTCAACTGTTAAATCAATAAATTATTTAATAATTCCACACTTTCTTCACAAATCGCTAGTACCTAGGCCCAACCTTTTCCCTACAAAGAAACGCGAGCATGTCCTTCACTAAGTGATGGGGCGACAAGCCAGGGCCGGATTACGATGACGTATTACTAAATAAATGACACCATCTTTCTTTCCTACGTGACGAAAGCAACTGTTCTGTGTTTTCCTTCAAATCACTTCCCTGTTTTCCTCAGGTGTTATATGGAACAATTTATAAGATCTATTCCCGTGTTTCTCGGAAAATTGCGG
Source organism: Lithophane socia (assembly GCA_947522985.1). Taxonomy (NCBI): domain Eukaryota; kingdom Metazoa; phylum Arthropoda; class Insecta; order Lepidoptera; family Noctuidae; genus Lithophane; species Lithophane socia. The sequence continues at coordinate 11,186,100 of OX383267.1, forward strand.
TTTCATGTTGAATTAGTTTCGTGGGAATTAAAATTCGGGCTGTTGTTGTGTGGGTAGTACGATTGTCAAAATATTTATGTCTGCTTTTGGATCTGAATAAAATTGTTTTGATTGAAATTAGGTCGTAGAAATCGAGTCATGATTATTTGTGTTTGCATTTAGTTTGCCAAATTGCTTTTAGGATTTTTCTTTACAATCTAGTTATGGTTAGGCTAGGTTACGTGGAGGAGAGATGACGAGTGCTTTATTTTAAAATGATTGTTTAATATACAAAGTATGTTTGTTGTAATAATATAATTCAGAAAGCCTTTTTGTGAGTAAAGATTGGCATCCTTGCACTTAGCAAACTACTAGTCTAGTATAGTAGTAGTCTGGTACGAGTAGGGTTTTCTTCTATATAAAACAATAAGCTTGTGGGTTGCAATACGCACATGAAAAGCTGCTGTTGCTAATATGTATCTACCATAATCATATTATCCATCTCTTTATATCACCCACGGGGAAAAATTACGAGACTCATTTTTAAGAATAAGAATAATTTATTTGCAGATAACATAGGTTTCATCAGTTATAAAAGTTGATTGTTATAATGTACAGTCGATATTTTGCTTGTTTAGGGCATGCAAATTAATTTTACATTACTTTATTTCCTTTGTGAGTTGAAACACTGGCAACATACATTCTCTATTAATTTAAACCTAAAATCTATTCTCCCAAGTCCGTTCCCCCTTGAAGGACATATGGCATGACATCGAGAATTCGCCGTACGCCCCAGAAAGGTAATTACAACTGCTTGATAGACAGACAGTCCGACCCTTTCGTTTACTACTCGACAAGACACTTACTTGTGCATCGAATTTCTATATAAATGGTGGAAAAATAGAGTTTACTTAATGGTTCGTGTTAATGTCATTGGACCTACTTTGTAAGTGTAATTGAGCATAATATTGGCAAAAAGGTAAAAACTAATAGTAACTTATTTACAAGCATTTTAAAAGGTCCCTAATCATTATCAAATCAGATTGATTATATCATGATTGACAATTTCCGCTCCAAAGAGTGAGTATACCGAGATAGGACAGTCATTTTGATCAGTTCCTTTAAAAAATCATGACAGAAATATTTATCGTGGTTATCTCTATTTACAACTTGTAACAAATACTTATTCCGATCCGTGACATCCTCACGGATCGGAGCTGTTGGTATCATGCCTTGAGTCTTTGTAAGTATGAAGTAATACCTCGCTTTTTTTTTACGGAATTTTGCCTGGTTTATTTTACATAGGACGCAGGCGGCTGTCATTTAAGTAGTCTACAAATAATAACCTCATAATCATCACTTCTGTTGAAAATTTGCTAATTTTTTGTTTAATTGAGTTAAATAAAAACTTGAATTTTAAATAGCAAGTTTTTTTTTTCTGAAAAAAAATTGTTTTTTTTTCTAAAAATAAAAAAAAATATTACGATTTGATACGGTTTTTTCTACTCTGTACGAGAAGGAGTTTTTAATTTGTCCATAAGCTTTGAAACTCAATATAAGTCTGAGCATAGGCCATAGTCATCATCCGAGATAAATATCTTAATGTAAAATTCTATTACATAGGCACATTATGACTATTGTTGATGCAAATTTCGAAACTGCCATACAAAGAAAAGAAAAGAAAAGAATAATCCATCAACCAATGAACGGCCTCGAACAATTAGTTGTTAATAGTGGCTATTATATGAATAAAATATTAAAAGCTACTTTATACATAGAAACTATTGTTGTTAAACTGTAAGTTATTAAACACATTTAGGTTACGTTGTACTGTGACGTAACGAAAATGGAATCGTGATTTTGCGTTTTTACTAAGGTGTCATATAGACTCGGTTTTATTGAGCAAAACAAGAATAGGAAATACTGACAGATCTTTTATTGAAACAATATGCGAAACTCAAGGCAATCTCTTTTCCGTGATCATATTATGGCGAATGCCTCCAACTGTTTAGCCTTCTTAAATATATAATCTGGCTTCAGGCATGAACAATTTTTTTTTTCATCCAAAGTATTTAATGCACGACTCTGTTGAGAGTTGCTTTATTATTGGTTTACCTTAAAAAAAATCTAATAGGTAGATACTTCCACATACACACACACATACATAAACTCACGCCTTCTTCCCATGGGGTTAGGCAGAAACTTCATAACGCCACCTGCTACTACATATGTACAGACGCCAGCACATCAAGCTACTACAATCTGTCAGATTTCTTTAGTAGATTTTGAACTTTATTCCTATAGTATAAGGTTCAAGGTTGATTGGGAAAATTTGACTGTTTCGGGTAGCTTGACCTGCTGGCGTCTGTACCATACTAAAAAGTGATTGTATTTTTACCTTTGTAGCAGAAACAATTTTCGAATCTTCTATGACCTGAGAAGGCCAATTCTCGTACGTAAAACACGTTCACAATGAAAAATTCTCGTTCACTGTCACACTTGTCAAAAATGTTGGTAAATTTATTGTATTTTTGACAGATAGCGATTGAGATGCGAATGTGAACGTTTGTAAAAATTACGGGAATTGCCGTCTGATCACTTTTGAGTTGTTATTGTCCAGGCAAAGATCTTACCAAATTACTAATATATTAACTTATCGCATAATTATCTCCTAAATATTTCGCATTTCGGACGTTATCTTCGACATTATCAACATCGGGGAACGTCGTGAACCACAACACATTTGAGCAAACGTGGTGATCATTGCCTTGCAGTGGGCAATAAAGCTGGTATTTTATTTTTATTATTGAAATATTTCGCAATAAACCCACCACGTAACGTAAACTAACAATGTCGCTAGAACAAACGCGTCGTGACGGTTACGACCGATACAAGTACTTAATGGCTCACCAGCTTTTAAATAACAATATGGCCACGCCCACAGCTATTAATGTATTTGTAATCAACGCGATCTTTCTCAGGGATCATATTGTATACTACAGGAGTCCTTTCAAGGCCTTTACACAATGGCTGTGGATGGTATTCAGATTCTTTAGCTCATCTGGTTGAAGAATGTTTGATAGTTTGCAGGTTTATGTAAGTACTGGAATCGTGTTAGCCTGAAGGCTTATGGATGCCTAAACTCTTTAGGAGAAACTAGGTCGAGGTTGTGGGTTGAAAGCCTGTTTTTTTTTTTGAAGTTGGTAAATCATCAAATGACTTCTCCCGCTCTGGGTGGAGCGGGAGGGCGTGTCAGACTTTTGCTGACTAAAACCTACCCATGTTCCTTCAGTTGCCTGTTGCCAAGGGCCCCGGTATCCCATCTCGGACTTCCCGCAACTCTGGCAGGTATCGGCCCTAGCGGATCCCGTCAATTGTGCTGACATCTCTTTGAGGCGCGCGTGGAACACAACGCGCCGTCGACCCGGGCCTGGTCCTTATCGGACGGCGAGCTAGTGGGTTGAAAGCCTGTGGGTGTAAATGAATGTTAAAAATCAATCAACTCAGCCTGACGCAGTCCATTGCTAGACGAAGACGTAATACCAAGTTTGACCAGCATGCGACACTTATTTTTAAATGTCGCAGCATCACGCTTAGATAGGAGCCTTTTTGCCTCGTACAGAACCTTCTGTATTTGTTTATTTTTATAGAAAGAAAATACGTTTATTTGCGGCAAACATGGCGCAAAGAAAACGGCCATCGCTCAGCATAATGCTACGACGCTATGCGAGACAGAGCCGTAGCGCTGCTGGTTTTCAGTGACAGCCGGCGTTGACGTCATCATAGACTACTATATATAGACGCCATGAAGTCAATCTGTGCAGCATATAATATAATACAGAAATGTCATGTTTAAAAGGTGTTTAGTCTAAACAACTGATAAACACGGTTTTGTGGTAATAGGGTAGATATCTCCAATAAACTAGAACTACTTTTTACAACTCTCTAAATTATTTTCCGTGCATTTATTTATTTATTTATTATTGAATATTATTTAATTTATTATTATATTTAATAAATAAATAAATAAATTTTCAGTGCAATCTCTCCTTTTTAACACTTACAGCTAAAACTTTATTACAGAAACTCTACCATATAATTCATATCCTGTTCCCAACGTATTAATTACCTTCGGCGATCCACTAAAAAGGCCTCGTATGCATTTGAAGGCAAGTGAAATGCTAGAACAGTTTGCCTGCGGCCTGCGCCCACGTTCAGATGGGCTTATACGTCTCCTGTCTGGCTAGGAACTGTGGGATTAGGCTGGTTGCATAGGGGGCATTTGTTGCAAGTCAGGCGTGATATTTCAGCGTTTTTCTCACAATGTGACAGTCCCGGTTTCCTCACGATGTTTTCCTTCATAAAATAGCAGTGGTTATAAAATAATGTACAGTAGATCTATTTATTTCACATTAAACTATGATTGCAATTAGGAACCCTGAAACATGTTACAGGATAGGTTTATTGTATAGGTTATTTATATTATAGGTTTGTTTACAGAAAAAAAAAAAAAAAAAGGATAGGTTTACTCGGTAAAATTAGCACTATTAATCGAATACTCGATTCAGTTTCATGTGAAAGGAAAACATCGTGAGGAAACCGGGAATGTTCTAAAACCAAAAAATCCCACTAACCCGCACTGGGCCCGCGTCGTGGATTACGGCCCACTCCCTTTAACTGAGAGGAGGCCTGTGTCCCAGCAGTGGGAACATTATAGGCAGATTTAGCTATACTATGTAGATTGACAGTAAAAGTCAGTGCAGTAGCTGAGCTTGTTCTCCTAGGAGCACTTGCATACTTAATTATTGCCCCTAGATTAGGCTCTCATAAAGGATATGGAACGATAATTATGTCATTTAATTGCAACAACTTAGGAGCAGATCATTGATTAGTCAGACCACACACACGTGAATTCATTTCACGACTTATTATTTTTCTGCCTCCCTTTTCAGATTTTTAGAACGTCAAGAATAAAACTCAGAAATAACTGATTACGATCTCCTTCAAATTAGTTTTTGTAAAGGTCATATAATAAACATGGAAATAACCGAAATAAAAACCATAAACGTTACGTATTTACATTACGTATTTAAAGAAATATTTATTCCACAATTTTCACTATCGCACCTACCACTGTTTGTCTCTGCATTATCCAAAGGTTGACTGGTAGAAAATGCCTATGGCATTAAGTCCGCCTTTGTACATTTGTGTGCTTAAAGTATTAAATAAATAAAAGACAATCAAACTCAAGTACTAACAATTTATGCCCTCCGTCTTTGTAACAACAATTCTGTAACCAGCCTAAAAGCCGCGAGCTGAGACCCTTACGCGGATGCGGCGCAACCTAATAATTTCTTAATGTCATGCGCTCTGAAGGGAATTATTGTTTTGTATTACAATAATGGTGTACTTAGATTCTTAAGTACAGATTAAAAGCGGCCATTCCCACTGACGTAGTGGCTTTCCATTCAGTACTGTGTGGTAAATACCGTTAGTCCTGAAAGGGTAGGCGATACAGCTTCGCACACACGTTTGGAGTTAGAAGACAAATTATTATGGTGTACCAGACCAATGTGTGTGAAATAAACTATACAAAAATTTGCAGCGTTAAAGTAACAGGTCTATTTTTTTAAATAAACTTTGTACAAGATTAAATCAGATTTATGTTGTTGTTCTGGCAAAAGCTCGGCTCGACACTCAGTTGTTTAGTTAAAATCAGTTATCAATTTAAATCTATTTTTCAAACTTGATTTACTGTCATTTTACTCGATTTACATTGAATGTCTCTAATATCTATTTAAGTTTTCAGATAATTAATAAAAACATAATCTAAATCATATTAGGTAAAAGTAATTTACTAAAGATGGATTGGTTACCATGTTGCACATGACACTTTAGCGCCATTTTAAATTCAAAGCTTTAATAAATCCGTGTTTATTTCAGACCGACCTTTCTAAGCAAGCCATAAAATTAGGTCGTTTTTATAATGTCAAGCTAAAAGTTGTGTCACGACGTTTAATTATTTATAGCGCAGCAAGCAGTGGCAAATTGGTCTTATTACCATTTTGAAGGGAAGACATTTTGTAGAGACGTGATAGAGCACTGAGACTTTGTCACGTTAGGGATACCGTTGGTTCCTTAGTTTGTTAGTAGGTAGTTCTTCGTTCATTATCTGGAAGTATTTTTGTAAAGTCGTGGTGGTGGACAAAGTGATGTAGAATTTATACATTTTTATTATCTATATCCATACTTACATTACTAATATTATAAATTCGAAAGTAACTCTCTCTGTCTGTACCTATGTTACGTTTTCACGCCTAAACCACTGAACGGATTACGACAAAACTTGGCAAGGAGATAGATGGTAACCTGGGGAGATATCCTGGGATGGCGTGAGCGAAGCCGCGTGCGGAAGCTATATTTTTCGGAATGCTTCCTACAGTTAACATGCCTACGAACATCCTAACTAATATTATAAATGCGAACGTTAGTTTTGCTTGTTTATTTGTTACGCTTTCACGATAAACAGCTGAACAGATTTGGATGAAATTTAGCAAATGGGTAGATCATGACCTGGATTTGGACATAGGATACTTTTTATCCCGACATTCCCTCGTGATCGAGACTTGTACGGGTGAAACCGCGGGGCGCAGCTAGTCATCTATAAATGGAAATGAAATGCTGTTCGTTGGTGCACATCACCTGAAAACGATTGGACAAAAGGCTATTTTTTGTTTTAAAATGTTCGTAATAATCCGAATTACCTAGTACCTACTTTTTGCAAAGACAAATAATTTTTCCCGGATTTTCAAATTCGGGAAAACTAAACGTCCTTATTTTCTATGTGATTTTTGTACAAATTATTGAAATTTGGGCTGGAAAACGTCTTTCGCATCAGCTAGTTAAAAATAAAATCAATTAAACACAGGATTTATCTAGGAATCTGTATCGATAATTTCCCTATCTTAAAACGAATGATTTGGGACAATTCTGTGTATATTTGAAATCTTGTAAGATGCCAACTAAAAGTCATGGGACATTTGGCATCATGCAGGCACATCAGGCGACCAAAAGCCTAATGTCACACCATTCTAAACTCATATTAATAAAATTTGAAACTGCACCTAAATAAAATAGTTAGTTATAATTGCAATAAATCTATCATTATGATTCGCCAATTGAATTCTGATGAAATAAGCCCGAATTTAATTCATATATCTTCCTAGTCAAAACTGTCAATGAATCAATCTTACCGTTGTAACACATTTTAAAGTTGAATTCACGGAAACACGAACCGGAAAAACATGAAGCTGTCAACACAATGTAGGCTACGCCATTTTGTCACATCGGCGTGACGATCGCGTGTGCACCGCGCATGCGCGGGCTGTGCGCACGATTCGATTTCGCACGTCCATCTGACACGAAAGATAGCAATTAAGATTTTTTCTTATTGTTAGATAATATTTTTCCGGTCTACAAGTGTTCTACGAATAGATTGGATAAGCAGAATTATTGATTGTGTGGTGTGTCACGGAATAAGAAGTTGTGTGTATTATTAATTAAGGATAATGAAATAGGAACTCCGTCTAACCTTTAATATTTCCTAGTAAACGTTCAGAAGTTTTTGGAGGATCTTATGTATAACATAATCAGCCTTTAATGTTCCCACTGCTGGGACACAAGCCTCCTCTCTGTGAGAGGGAATGGGCCGTAATCCACCACGCGGGCCCACTGCGGATTGGTAGATGTCACATGTCTTCGAATTTTTGGTTCTAAGGCATGCCGGTTTCCTGACGATGTTTTCCTTCACCGTTTAGAGATCAGTGGTGATGAAATTATTTACACAAAGTAAAGCGCCTGTCAGGATTCGAACCTACGACCTACAACTCGTAAGTCGCGGCTGTTACCACTGGGCCACCACTGCTCCTACTGGGCCACCACTGCTCCTTCGATCTTATGTATGACCCCATACATAATAATTGACATCATCGAGTGTAAATCGTAGTTGCGAAGTTTATTTACGTTACTGCGAAAGTTTACTATCGCGACGTTCGCAAGCACTACTGCTGAGCATGAGGTCCTAGTCTCAATTCCCGGGTCGGGCAAAGTGTTATAGGATTTTCCATCTAGAATTTCTCAGTAGCTGCCCGAAGTCTGGACGGTACCATTTACGTTGTCGAGCAGATTTTTTTTTCGAACTTTTGCAGCAATGGGTTAGACATATTTTTAAACCAATTCCAAGTCTGACCAATGTTACATTACGAAATTAGGGTGCGGATCAACAAAATATTGTGACCATTCACATTTCACAAAAAACAATAATTGATTGTTTATTGTTAAATAACATGGCATACTTTTATTACATAGGTACCATCTGTTACAACGATGATGTATCGATAGGTGTGAGAACACGTTTCTCAATAAAAAATTGAAACATTTAAAATATTAATATTAAAATGTTTATGATAAATGTTTCTATTATGTTTTAAATCTAGCATATTATTTAGTATTTGTATGGAAACTAGTTTTATAATGACACTTCATTGAATGCTTGACAGTGTCATTTGTTTCGTGTGTTTTGTTATTTTTGATATCTTTCGCTAATATACAACGTGTTGTTTTTGATATCCCATAACTCTAGGGTTATATTATTTAAGTAAAAAGAACATAAAATCTCCTAGAATAGGTGGTCCAAAAATGCATAGTTTCGAAGATAAAAAATGACTCTTGATGTATGTAGGTATCTAAGTTTCATTGATAAATAAGAGTTATTCATTTTTATTCAAACCAATCATTCATATTTAAAGCTAAGAAAATGCGACGTTGTCATATTTCACGTAAGGGTGTTCTACATAATCGTGACTTTGTCGAATTATTTTGTATGAAAAATTAAAACAAAAAAAAAATGATGATTGAAGAATGGGATCCCTTCTTTTCGCATAATGTTCTTTGTCCTAATATACTTCGGCATAACGATTTTGGCACAATTTTTTTTGGCATAATAATACTTCGGCATAATTTTTTTAGGCATACATTTTATGTTGGCATAATCATCTTAAAGACTAATTTGTTTTGGCATAAATTTGATTCGCATAACGTTAGTAGGCCTAATGACTATTAGCATAATAATATTTAGGCATTAAAAAATATTCGAAACAAAGTTAAGTTGTTTTTACGTATTTATTACAAAAATAATGTTTGGTAGTTTAGGTTAGGTTAGGTTAGAACTGTGACCCCCTACGCACGAGCCGAGCGAGCGAAGTGAGCGGTGCCGCGGCAGCGGCCGGCGAAGTGCCAGAAACGACTAGAATCTATTAACGTGTATCTATTCTGTTATATATATATTATTCGATAGTATAGGGATCGATCGATTATATATCGAGCATAAAAAAGTTATGCTTTAGAACTTTATGCTTAATAAATTTATGCTTTAGAATACTTAATCATTATTATGGTTAGAGAAATTATGCTTAAAAAAATTATGCGTAAGCTGTTATGCGTATTTATATTATGCGGAAATATAATTATGCCAAACAAAATTATGCTAAGTTATATTAGGTCTTAAAATTTTATGCAAATGGATAGGGAACCTTGAAGAATAATTCATATGCCAGTTGGTTCTTTGATATGGTCTCAATCATACCCTAGAGTTATGGGATATCAAAAAAAAACACATTGTATATATGATCATAATTAAGATTTGATTTGATTTGATTTTTTTTCATTTAATTTCATAATTTATTGTCAAGCACACGGGTTTTTCCATCGGGAATTTCTCAGTAGCCGCCCGGAGTCTGGATTTGTGTCCAGTTCATGGCAATAGGCTCGCCCCCTATTACATGGGACTTCAACATAACTGGCCAGTTACCACCACCACCACCTCCAGTTATGTTGCAGCAGAGGTCCTCAGAGGACCTCTGCTTTGCCCTTCGGGGAATAGAGGCGTGATATTATGTTACGTAATTTGTTTGTTAGCCATTATTATTTATTTATTTCTAGTTAATATAATAGAATGATTAAGAATAAAATATATTGTATTGTCACCAAAATGAAGATGAGAAAGTTCAAGCAACAAAACTTTTGTTTTGTCGACGGAAGAGTAGACAAAAATGACGTTTCCTGTAGACAGTACGAGACGGCAGCAAAATAGAAAGAGTCAACTACACTTTTTACGAAATTCACTCTTTTACATAATTCGACTCAGAATTCTTTGTTTTATCATAGGATTTATCGGTTGTCAGTGTAAGGATAGAAAACTTTCTTCCGAAATAGTCTACATATAAAAAGACCTAGACAAAGATCGTTACAAATGAAAGACAAAATGACAGATTGTAGAAAGATTTCTACGGTGGATGTCAAAAATGAAGAAACGAACTGTCACTTTGTATAGAAAAAGCTATGTCTATTCTTCGTAGAGATAGAAAGCGCCATGCTACGCCTGCTGGACACTTACATTTTGGTCTATCACCGTTGTTTTTTTTTGTCGATTTTTTGATCTCTGTCGGAATAATATTATTATTATTACATCGTTTGTAATACCTACCCTCTAAGGATTTACAGATCAAAGTAAAAAAAAAACAAACCAAATTCAAAAGTCATGTAAACAAACTAGGCTGAGAATCAGAACTATTTGAAGGTCAAAGTATTTTTATATTTCCAAAACTTAAAAAACCACATTTTCAACAACAAGCACAATTTCTCCGTCATAATATTCACATGTTACCACGTATAGTTACAGTTAATTACGCCTAGACTATCAGCACAAAGTGATCTCTCTTGGAGACCATTTTGACCCGCCTTGGGCGTCGTTTCCTTGCCTATGACTAAGCTTATGGTCATAGATTATTATGCAGACGGTACTTACTTTAATATTGTGTCATTTGTTTTAAAATGTGGACAAAGAAAGATATTTTTTTGGGAAATTATTTAAGGGAATCAAGTTTTTTATTTATTAATGAGACCAGTTGTTTGAGCTGAAAATTCAATTTAGAAAGAGTGAACAGAAAGAGCAGTAGTTCACGAAGTTAGCGGGAAAAAATTAGAGAAATTAAACTTAAATAATCTTCTGCTCAAATGAGAATATCCTAACTATCCAAACTAAGAAAGTGAGTTTGTTTGTTTGTTACGATTTCACGCTAAAACGGCTGAACGGATTTGGATGAAATTTGGCACAGGGGTAGACCAAGACCTGGAATAGGACAAAGGATACTTTTTATCCCGATTTTCCGAGACTTAGGCGGTGAAACAGCGGGGCGTAGCTAGTCCATCATAAAATCACTTAATTCCCTTTACCTCATTTCACAAAACCGTTATCCTCATACACATTTCCGACATACGACCCTTAGGCACAAAATGAGGTAAAACTATTAATCTATGCAACTCCTACGCAGCTCTCCGAGCTAAGGGCTTTAGCTGCGCAGCCATGTCTAATTCCGAAGACAATGCCAGCATTTAGATATTGTTAAATATCATAACGTAGCGCAATTTGGCTAAATAATGTGCTACGGTTGAGTTTGCTCGGTTTGATATAAGTAGGCGTTAGATGTAACATATAAGTGGAGGTATAGGTAATAATATATATAACGTTAATTATTATTATGTTTTACTAGCGAGCCGCTTCTTTGCACGGTTCTAACAGATTGACAAAATAACGAAATTTCTTTATTATACGTAAAAATGCATCAATCTGCCTAGCCTTTTCCCAACTATGTTGGGGTCGGCTTCCAGTCTAACCGGATGCAGCTGAATACCAGTATTTTACATGGAGCGACTGCCTATCTGACCTGTGGAGGTCCCAGTAACTGGGTAATATGATACCCCTTGGTAAGACTGGTTGTCAGACTTTCGTGCTTCTGACGACTAATAACGACTGTCAAAGATCCACAAATGACAACGGCTTAACGTGTTTTTTGAGGCACGGAGGAGTCTCGATATGTGAAATGTTCACCCATCCACGGACCAACACCGGCAAGCGTAGCTTAACCTGATGGATCGACCCGAGTGGTTGTTATTACTTAGCCACGAGCTCCTCGTAAAAATACATACACATACATAACATCACGCCTGTATTCCCCGAAGGGTTGAGCAGAGGGCTACCTATAGTAAACCCACATTTCGCCAGTTATTTTTAAGTCCCATGTAATAGGGGGCGAGCCTATTGCCATCAACCGGGCACAAATCCAGACTTCGGGCAGCTAATGAGAAATTCTAGATGGAAAACCCAATAACACTTTGCCTGACCCGGGAATTGAGCCCAGGACCTCATGCTCAGCAGTAGTGCTTGCGACCACTACACCAATGAGTAGAAAACAAAAAATAAAAGTGTCTTTAATTCAGAGGGCCAATCCCAATACTTTGAATCGTTTAAATTCCGTTTAGAACTAATCCTTGTCGCAAATGTCAATAAGATTGGCCCTCAAAACAAAACATGTCTTCAAGAAACACAAAAATAACCCCTTACCGACAGCACAAAAATAACCCTTACCAAAACAATAACCCGAATAAAAAAATATCCTCCCCTTAACATGTCCACGTACGGCTAACACAATTACAATTCGGTCACGACAAGTAATAAAATAACCAAAAGAAACGGCCATTCGACACTCGAGGCTAAAGGGCTATTCGGTATTCTTCTCACCAACCCTTAGGAGCCACGAGCCTTGAAGGGAAAAGAGCAAACACTTTAGGCGAAGGACCCAAAATAGAGAACGTATTGAGTCGCGATATAAAATAAGGGTGTGTGGAAATTCTTGGTCTAGGGATGTCTATAGAGCTGCCCATGAAAGATTGTATAAATTCAGTGTGATTTAAAAAAAAAAACTAAATGTCGAAAAAAGTTTAAGGCATATCAAAATCAAAATATTTTATTTCACATATACCTACATGGGCACTTATGAAACGTCAGAAGCTAGGTGCACGGTTCCAATTGGTCGTATCCTATCGAGAAGATGGGAAGGCAAGAAACTCCACGTTTGTTCTTTTTAAAAATAATAAATATTTGATTAAGAAAAAATTTCCTATGGTATTTTGGCATTCACATAATTCCAAACGTTCTAGGAAGGGTTATTAAAAATACAAAAAAAAAAAATCTGCCAAATCGATCTTTCTGTAGGCAAAGAGATAATTCCAATTTCCTTCACCAAATTTTTTGGCTTTAAAATTAATTTTATTGACATTTTTTACAGATAATTAATGTATCCATAATTTTCCCTTTCGGCGGTTATTTCAACTCTTATAGCATACAGTCAAGTGGACAATAAGCCTGACCGCAGGTGGCGTTTGGCTCTCGCGAACTTTTCAAATATTTGCCAGGACTTTCCCATGGATTTGTTCCTTTTTCCCCTTTTGTCCGAACTAACGTTAACATTTATCTACGGAAGCGGATCAAGTATGCTTTGACACAGAGCCACGAATATCTTTTGACGAAATATTTGAAAGGGACCAGAATGTTTGAACTTTTTGTTTAAGGTTTAAGTCCCGTGATGTTTTGATTAAATTAAATTATCAAATCTGACTTGCATTGTTGTTCTTTTTCGTGGTGGTTTTCGTTTTGGTCTCGTCAATTGTTTTTATGTTTTTTTTATATGATAATGATTAATTGGGTTTTATTAATCGTAAGAAACAAAGTACCTACCCTTTTTTTTTGTGTGTTTTTTTATTTTTGCCATGCATCCTTGAGGACCTGTTCACGAAAATAGACGTGCAAATAACTTTATAAAAAAATTACCCCTACAACAATCGATATCCACGGTATCAGATTTTATAATTATTATGATATCATAACTCAACAATTACCTAACCAGCACGCATTGCATAATCGATTAAAAACAAACTCCGATCGATTCCCGCTCACCGATGACCATCACTAATCTCATAATACCTATTTGACATTTGGCAACACCGCGATTATACATTATACAGTAACACTTTACAAGCAAATCATGATGCACCTGACCTTAGGAAATTTCAGTTCCTACAATCGAATTTTTAAGTTTTTTTTTTCCTAATGTATCAAATGAACAATTGGATTCCATTATGGCAAATTGATTTCCTCAATGTGTTGAATGTAACGTCGCAAATTGGACAAAAAGTTAACCTGTGCAATTAGCACTAAGATAAAGTATTTGTAACGACCGTGGGAGACTGATTCTTTTTACTCTGTGGCCCATGGAGGTAATATACAGCGTGTTCTAAGTGTGTTTACTAATTTTATTGCTTGTATATGTTGTTGCTTTTTTAGTTTGATTATTGTATTGTTGTTACGGCATCGTAGCAAATTCAAATAACTGGATTTATATGAGTTTAAACTTGTATAGAATTTGCAATCTTCCGTATGTAAGTGGGTATCAAAGTGATACCTATTTTGTTGTTAATTACACACTTTTTGGGTAAGATAATGATGTTACTAATGAGAGCAGTAGTGCGCAGTGGTGCAGTGGTAGTGGCCCCCACTAACGAGTTACAGGTCGTGGTTTCGAACCCAGACAGGCGCTTTACTTTGTGTAAATAATTTAATCACCACTGCTCTCAAAACGGCGAAGAAAAACATCGTGAGGAAACTGGCATATCCTAGAAAAAATTCGAAGACATAATAATTATATGACATCTACCAATCCGCATTGGGCCCGCGTGGCAGATTACAGCCTACTAATCCCTCTCGAACAGATGACGCATGTGTCCCAGCAGTGGGAAAATTATAGACTGATTATGATAATGAAGGGACTGATAAAGGATCTAGGGAGGATATCCATCGTAGAGAGTCTCATCGCTGATGAGACGAAAGTTACTCGTAAAGAAGCACTATTTTGATGTCAATTAATTAGCTTTGTTGATAAAATTCGAACGATATTTTCACACAACTTATTATTTAGGTACCAAAACCGCCAGTCCATTTCCCACCAAACCGGCTCCTATGACTTAAGCCTAGCGAACAATCTATAATAACAAGTGATAATCGTTCGTTCAGTCAACGTTCGTGTCAAAAGCTAAGAAATTAATGTTTGCAATCACCGCTAGAGGCCAAAGTAAGGCCGAAAGCCGAAATTCTCACGGCCGCACCCAATCTACGCGCTGCATTACGAATTTGTCATATTAAGTCGATTACCGAGTGGAGGACACGACATAAGGTGAAGGTAAGGATGGGACAGGTTTTGAAAGTTGACGGGTTTCGGCATAGAAATATCGAGCATTGCAATGGACGAATAATTATGTGCACTAATTACCAGCTGCAGCAATTTGTACGCGAAAGGAGATTGTAGAAGAGTTTGGAATAATTTAGAGAGGTAATGAATTAGTAAAGTTATTTGAAATTAGTAAACTTATGTTTATTTGCAGAAAAATATTACACTCAAAAGTATCGGAATGTTGGAGAAATTAAGATACAATCACAAAAAATAAAACGCGCGCAATATTGCAACTCATACTATGAAACAAAACTTCGCCCAACCACCACTCATAAATTTTGACACACACAATCACTATAAAATGAATTACAAGACAATAAATAAATATTCATCCACCGTTTCGTAACAAATCGATAACTGATTGGAACGTCACTATTTCTGCAACTGATAACGGCGACAAAGATAAATGTTCGCGACACTAGCACGTTTAGCCAATTACTACCTACCATAGGATAATAAATATTCAAAGAATAAAATTTACTCACTGTTGTTTACAAAGAGCTTTGTTGGTATTTTATCCTGGCTGTGTGCGTTACGATTTGAACTAGAGGAGTGAGTCAATGGGAATCACTGAGCTTTTTAAAAGTGTTATTTTGAGATTTGCTTACAATTTTATTGGTGTTATAATCAGTGCATTGTGTACACACGGCTACACATCAAGCTATAAATTTACAGTTTATGCTGGTCTCGCATTGTATAGGATTTCCGTATAATGCGAGGTCAGCTTATACCAGCCGTCAATAGAGAGTAGTGGTGGCCCAATGGTAATAGGGACTTACGAGTTGTAGGTCGTGGGCTCGAACCCAGTCAGGCGCTTTATTTTGTGTTAATTATTTCATCACCACTGGCTCTCATCGAGAGGAGGCCTGTGTCCCAGCAGTGGGAGCATTATAGGCTGAATAAGCTTGCTCTATCAAAAGCGACGCGAAGATAAAGAAGAATACAATATTATGAAAGCGTTTACAAAGTTCTAGCTAGAAAACGACCCAAGCTAAAGATTAATTTCAACCATGTTCCGGAAGAATGGAAAAAAATGTTTACATTATCATCGATGTCACATATCATACACAGTCGTAGATGACCACATCTTTTCCTACAATCACTGGAATCATGACAGTCATATTTACATCTCCTACCGGTCATCTTACGAGTAGGTACGAACTCCTAACCCGTCACCTCTGACGTCATTCGTGGGAAAAACGATTCGCAGCCGGAACTACACGATTATCTACGTAAACTCACGAAGTCCCGGTCTTACCTATGCCCGAGATACACGAGGCTAGTTTCTCAAGCCAGAGGGCCTAGACAAGTGACAATCGCTTCGAAAGCGTTTCGTATTTCTCCAACGACTTTCAACAGGATTGACATAAGCTTTTCGATAGCTTATGTCAGTCCTATACATTTTTGCTTTTTCCATCATTGTTATCGCTGATAGAATGTGACTTTGTCTAGGGCCTCAGGATAGTAAGCTAGTGTTAGTAAGCTATAGCAAGCTAGTAACTCTGGCTAAGCTAGTAACTAGCTTAATTTCATTGCTAGTAAGCTAGTGAAAAAGCTAGTCAGTAAGCGTCTCAAGTTAGGATAGTTGAATAGGTTGGGGTTCTATTTTTTGAGCTAGTAGCACCACCACTGATTTTACTATACAGGCTTGTATACTAGCTTCATGTGGCCGGTGAAGCTAGTACTCGATTGGATAGTGTGCGGTGACTAGGTACGCGTTTTGTTTTGTGACCGCAAGCACGTGCTGTACTGTTAGTACTGTCTTAAAATTAACTGGTATCATGTAAATAGCACTAGCATGTGCCATGACATGACAGCAAGCGAAAAAATAGTGTCCTTGGAGTTTCTTGCCCGTTCTTCTCCATAGAGATCTACATTTTGGAATAGGCAAATATCTTCAACATTTTTAATTAAGGTTTGTTTTTTAATCTCTTAGACTGCTTTGACATTTCAATTGATTGTTTCTTTGTTTTTTCAATTTGGAGTTTGACATTTGCACCTGTCAAATTAGTCTACAAAATTATATAAATAGACTTTAGCTGACCGACTCTTTGACAATTCAAAAGTGCCTGTAATTGGTTGAAATAAATGAAATTATAAGCCCGAATAGTAGGTACCTAAAAGTAGGAGGAGGTGGCTGCTTTCCTACCTTTGAAAAACTAGGCTCATATAACCTGGGCATTATTAAAACGAGTCTAATATGCTCTTTCGTGTAATGATACTTATCTGTCCAATTAATAACATTTTAATAGACTTGTTCGGAAAAGTATAAAAGGAATCTGTCGATTCTGTAGTCACTTAGAAGAAAAAACGTTATTTATTGCATTTAAGAAGTCTAGAAAAATTGAACTTTAAATTAATTACTTATTTTACAATTATTTACGGTTTGATTTAATTAAACAGTATAGTTGTGATAATTAAGTCCTAGATTTAATGACGCAGTTCATCATGGAGACAAAATTTTTTTTCGTATTCCGTACCCCCGAACTAAGAATGAGTGACAACACAATTTGACATTTGTCCATACTCCCGATGTGTTAGCAGTTGATTATTGGCGACGGATGCCTTAATAAATTAAGGCCTCAAGCCAAATCATAAAACTTATAAACTAAAACACGTTAAGAGCCCCCTCAGTGGGTTACGGACCTCGGTTGCTGGGGAGGACAGCAAGGTTCTAGCTGTTTGGATTTAGATTATTTTGGGAAGAATTTAAAACTATAAGTAAAGCGGCCTTTCTTGAGACAGCTCTCGTAGAAAGACCTGCTGAAAAGCACGTCCTTTAGTGCAAGTATTTCTACATATTTCCGCTGCATCGCAACCTAAACGTTCACTGGAGCTGCAAATATCCTGCAATCGATGCGTCCACGCTTCGCACCGATTTCCTTTCATCATCCGTCTCCATCAGACAGTCGCATTACCGCTGAAGCCTAGCAATAAATTAGATATCATTTATTAATACACTCGGACGCCTCGTGGGCGGAGTGCTAAAATTTTATGATCAAATTCAACCTGATGCAATGTTTCATGGGAGTTTGTCGCGGGACCAATCCCACGATATAGTTTGTGAGTTACAACATTTATTATTAAATTTGTTTATTATTAATTGCTCTGGTAATCGTTTTTGAGATTTGAATTAGAGGTGCACTCGACGGGTTAGAGTTGCAATAAACTTGCGACTCTTTCTGTTATGTCAAAGCTTAGTAAGTGTGAACTAGCTCCGTATGGACGCAAAAATAACTGAAACAAATGAACCTATTTTATTTTCTTTCTTTTACATCTAGGATCTGAAATGAAGATACACTCTTACGGCCAGTTTCTTCATCAAAAATAACAGCCAAAGTAGCCGTCAAATGTCCATTAGTGAAGAACGGTTGACTGTTACTTTGGCTGTTATTTTTGATGAAGAAACTGGCCGTAAGAGTGTATCTTCATTTCAGATCCTAGATGTAAAAGAAAGAAAATAAAATAGGTTCATTTGTTTTAGAATTACGTGCATACGAAAAGCTAAAGCTCGAGTCAATCTGCTTATTAGCCTTTTCCCAACTATGTTGGGGTCGACTTTTCCTAAGGATCTTTGTAGTAGAAAAAAAAAATTGTTAGTTAGGTTAATCATGATTTAAGATATTATAAGCTTCTAAATTGAAACTTCTGTTCAGTTATCTTGATAGAATTCACAAATATTGATCTAAAAATGTTCCTTAGTAAATACCTACTTAGAAACAATATTAATTTCTTAAAATGATTAGTAATTAATATGTTTTTAAAATAATGTTTGAGGGATATATTAATAATAGCCAAACAGCGCAGCATTAAGATTATATGATAAAGTTTAACATACATTAATAAAAGAGGAAATTATCGTAAAAATCTAAAATAAATTTAATTTGGCCAAAATGTGTTTTTAAACACGAAAGTGTCACCTATATAAAACCTCTTTATACGATTTCTTTACCTTTACTTAATTACCATTTACCTTTATTACTTTCATTCATTCACCTTCATTTACCTTTATTTACCTTTATTAAAGCATTGGAGTATAGGTTGGTATATTTAATTTACCTCAAACCATTTATTATTAGCATAAAATATCAACTGCGAATAAGGCCAACCAATAATTAATTAATTGAAGTAGATAAGATAACGTGACAATTTCCGTAACAGTCTTAAGTATTAAGTATCACTTAGTTTGAGAACTCTCATTAATAATTAGCAGAACGGTTATCGAAATATGAGAAAAACTACCTAATAAAATGAGAGGATCCGTTACAATACTCGTCATTTGCGCCTAATAAATCCGTGGGTTCCGCAGTTGAAGGATTTTTTGAAAATTCCTTGAAATTAAATTTAAAAAAAACAACACACTAAAACACTGCGAGCTTCTGGGCCCCTACCACCAACTCTTACAGCAGTATTATTTTAATATTACTTCAGTGTAGGAAAGAGGTGAAGCTCGATAGCTCCATCTCTTTCCCCTACTGAGTAAGATTAAAATAATACTGCTGTAAGCGGTGGTGGTAGGCCCCCTGAGCGGAATACGACAAATTTTCATTCTGCGAAAAACGTCGATTAACGCTTAGGTTTTTTAATCTTAATTTATAGAGCTAAATATTGAATTGAAATCGAAACAGAATTAACATAAAAATAATAATGATTACTTAACTATTAGCTAACATATGGAATGCTAAAAAACAATAATTATCGAATAATTTAAGGCCAATTTATATAAAAGTAGCAATGTTAATCGTCTTTTATTACTGACCGCACTAGATTTCCTTTTTTGTACAATATGTGGTGTCTAGAACTATTACACAAATGGCCAGACAGATGGACATCACAAAACTATACGATAATGGCTTTTGCCATCACCTAAGGATCCCCAAAATCGAACTAATTGCCTCTTGATTAATCACCTACTTAACAGAAAGCATGCTTCCTTTACAGAATTTTAATACCTAACCGTTAAATCCTCTTTTAATCAAATCACTATAATTTTTATTACGCATCGAATACATCTTATGACACTTCGGAGATCTTCGTCAGTTTTCGGCAATCGTGTCCTTGCTTCGCCTAATTGCGGTTTATACGGCAAAAAATTCTTCCTAGGATGAACCAATGATATTTTTTGGGCAACAATGGGTCTGAATATGTCATGCTTTGCCCACATTAGTGATAATAGCGTGACCATAGCTATTTGGCGGGACTTGTCATAGTTCAAGGTTGTAAAGTGACGTTTACAATAGATTCGAAATCGTCGCGGTCGTTTGAGAATATTAATGGCCTAGATCGTTATCGTTTTAGTGACAATTTTGGGTAGTTATTGCGGAGCTTTTAGTTAATGGATCGAGCAATAGTCATTTATGCCATGACAATCTTGGAAATAATCCTGATTTACGATAGTGCAGTCCTAATTTACGTTTTGGTATTTAAATGTGTCACTGTACCTACCGACTGTGCAATTTTATTAAACACTGTTTATTACTGTGCACAGACGAGGAGCTCGTGACTAAGTAAAAACAGCCGCACCGGATTGATCCATGAGGTTAAGCTACGCTTGCCGGGGTTGGTCGGTTGATGGGTGACCATCTTTACATACCGAGACTCCTCCGTGCCTCGTATAGCACGTTAAACCGTTGGTCCCGGCTGTCATTCATGGATCTTTGACAGTCGTTACGGGTGGTCAGAAGCCCGAAAGTCTGATAACCAGTCTTACCAAGCGGTATCGTATTACCCAGTTACTAGGTTGTGGAGGTCAGATAGACAGTCGCTCTATGTAAAATACTGGTATTCGGCTGCATCAGGTTAGACTGGAAGCTTACCCCAACATAAATTGGGAAAAGGCTAGGCGGATTGATTACTGTGCACAGACTCTTTTATATTCCAAACTAAAATGTAACACAGACTCATCAACAAAAAAATACAGGGCATTCCCTTTCACTTCGAAACTCGATACACGTCATCAGCGCGCAAATTGCTTGACATAACTTAGCACGTTCATTTACCATGTAATGTTAAACGCAGCGATCAGTAAGGCAGTGTGTGCGCGCGTTTATTTGCCTTCACTGCAATGTTAATAGTGTCCTGAGGCGCTTTGACCACAGATTGAGACAATTACAACTGATTGCAGACCAGTCGCACAGATTGTGTGACTGCGTTTTTTTAGGCTGTGTCTTTTATGTGATTTATGCCATAAATTGTATTCGCGTGTGGGAGAATCTTGTGGAATGTATGAAAGTATACGGGTTAATGATACAATTGTGGAGGTGGTCTTCTGGCGAATTCCAATTTGCTAGAGGCTAGAGGACATTTTCACTGTTATTAGGATTATTATGATGATGATAGCGTTGAACTTTACGCTCAAATTGCTATAAACATTAGGTAGGAAATTCCGTAAAGTCACTTTTTTGTTGATCAAAATATTGAAGACGTCATTGTATAATGAAGGTAATCCCCACAATATTGTCAAACAGGAAATACCCAGTTAGGTACTAAAGCAAATGCTGCTTCATTTCTCGTAACGCTATGACAAGTATTCAATCTTTATTGGAATCACAAATCAAGAAACTTTTAAATTCCAAAAATAGATCACAAAAGCTTCGTTCAAAATAAGGGTCAAGGCCGCACTGTGTTAGTCACTCGACTCGCTAGTCCACGCCAGTGAATGAACGAGTAGTGCGTAGGTGTTTGTGTACCTAATTAATTCTATACACTAATGAACGATAGTACTCATTGTCAATGTGCATCGATAGCTTATTTGGGTACGCTGAGTCAGCGACGTGGGCTTTAGACGACAATGTTGCAAGCGGATGAGGTTACTGTGCTAATATTTATTCTTAACTGCGGTAATAGACCAACAGTTAAGGCGTCGGCCTGATGAACAAAAGGTCGCTAGTTCACTCGATGTTAAAGTGAAGTGAATCTATTTCAATCACAAGGAACAATAAGCTAAGTTTGAAGCGTGGGTAGAAAACTACTAAAATAACGTTTATTGATAATGGTCATAATCTTGATTTAAGAACCAACAATTTGGAACAATTTGCCAACACTTTTGAAGATTTCAATTCGTTCCATGTAAAACTAGACTATCTAGAAGTCCAATCTGGCCAGAAGTGGTACTCTGCAATAATCCCACCATGAAAACTAGCTTAAACTGAGCTGTCACTCCACTTGACGCTTGGGATTGACAGCTAACTTCACCTATTTTTTCAGGGTGTGGTGTTTACAGAATAGACCAGCAGGATTTAACGCTACGTAAATAGGCATAGACTAGCTTGTTAGGCTAGAGTTGCAATGAATGACTTTATTATACTTTAGCACGACAGATAATAGAGATTTATAACTACACAATATTATAACAATCTTACCAAATATTGTATTGACTAAGGCTGCAAAGCCCACAAGCCGATTTAAATGACAACAATTATAATTAATTAAACCTAAATTGTCACTATATCCTTTGTGCCTCACACCATATTAGCACTTGTGTGAGTCAGTGACGTGGGCACTGGAAGCTAGTGTTGTAAGATAGTGCTAACCGACACTTGACTCGCCTGTGTCAACACGCCTACGGAGTTTGACATCTGATCTGACTCTTTAAGTCACCCAGCGATTAGGATTATTTACTCATTTCAGATTTGCTTCTTATTAACACAGATAGACATAGCCTAGTTGGTAGCCTTATATGTCTCAAAAGAAGACTTTAGAAAAGAGATTAGTTGGCGAACTATTTCTATTTCAGTATCATAATAAGTCATTGTTCTATGCGGTCTGAGAAGGTAAGATGAACCCTTAATGATGGAAGCCGGCAAATCCGGACGGACACCGACGACCCCGGACGACGGACCGTGGGAAGGTGTACTTACGTGCGGGATATCGCAGACATCGGCAGCTCCTTGGTGCGCAGTGCGTGGCGGTCTGTGGTCGTCTGCCGTGCGAGTCCGTCTGCAATATTGCCGATAGTCGGATTCCAGCATATGGCGAAAGCATCAGTGTAGCTCGCGTAATTCAAAACTCATATAATCCTATTGGCTGACAATTTCATGAAATCATGACATTATAGGATTATTCTAACTTATGGAGTTGTATTACTGATTCTAATGATTATAATTCACAAAAAAGCCATATTTCTTACGGTCGCGAATCATATTTTAATCAAGATACAGTATGATCTGCAAATTGCAAAAAAATTAAGAAAATTTGAATTTCGTGGGCTACCTTAGCGCATCCACCTTAAATCTTTGCATGTCGTATTCCGCATTCCTTTGAGAGATAATGAGGCATTACGTCAAGAACTACCAAAACAAAAGAAACTCCAACATAATTGTTTATGGCAATATATTCGCACTATGCCAAATCAGCTGACCATACAACTTCACAACGGTGTCCAACACTTACCACACCTTACTTAGCCCATGGGGACACTTAAGTAACATTAAGTTAAATCATATAATAAGCTCTGTTTAATAGTAATGAGCGTACTTAGACGCATGTCAATTGGTACTTCATCGTAATGGTCATGTTGCTGTTATGTTTAAGTAGGCTCTCATTTTATGATTTCTTCAAGTTATTTATTCCGCCTATTACAAGTGAGGTCTTGCCAATGATAGATTTTACTTCCATGAACCACATATAGGTACAAAAAAATACAGACAAACACTAAAACACTGGTATTCAGCTGCATCCAGTTAGACTGGAATCCGACCCCAACATAGTTGGGAAAAGGTTAGGCAGATTTATTGTATACATATATACGAGGCCCCATTACTGTGTGTAAAGTGTGTTTTCCCGTTTCACCATTTTCCTTTACGGTACGGTATCGGATGAAGGAAAACATCGCGGCATCGTGAGGAAACCGGCATGCCTTAGAACCGAAAATTCGATGACATGTGACATCTACCAACCCACACTGGGACCGCGTGCTGGATTGTGGCCCACTCCCTCTCACAAAGAGGAGGCCTGGGTCCCAGCAGTGGGAACATTGTAGGCTGATTATGATTATGCAACAAAAATCGTAAGAAAAGCTTCGTGTGAAAGCAATCACATTTTCCAAAATAGATATGATTGGCTTTAAAAATCTTCACATTTTACGAAAGCCAATCATACCAATGGATGCAGGACTGCACCTCAACAAAATTCTGAACTATCAGATATTTCATTACAATGTTAAAATGCTCACCGTCTCAGCTTAGTGCAACGATTCTAAAGCTTGTTCACACTTTACTGCCTTGTAAGTTGTAGGTCGATGACTCATTTAGCCAAGCTGCCTTCCACCAGACATTTTGTATGAAGACATACTGTTTAATTACTATTGATTACTTGTCTTTGATTAAGTAATTGTTTAAGATTGAATAACGTATTGAATTTGCGGCGCCTTGAGATGTTTGTTTCATTGCTTAGAAGGTGAATTAGGGTTATGCCCCCTTTTCTGCTTGATGGGAGCTGAAAGTTTAAGCAACAGTTTGATGTTGGTACATCTCCTTGAAAGTGACATACAGTGACCTCAATGAAACTTGGCTCATTGCGGTTTAGGTGCTGAGCAGACGATGAACAATTTTTCCGTGGAAGCGTATGGAAATCCTGGAATTTTGTCCGCGTGCGCGTATAGATTTCGATACGATTCCAAATGACCAAGTCCGATATTTTTAAATACTTTTGTTTTCCAGTATATAGATTAAACATGTTTGAAATAATGTAAGTGATTACAAATAACCGCTTTAATTGAGTGGTAACTCTAGACTCTTATACGAATGAGGAGGAAAAAAAGTAACAATTAGAATTTATTGTAAATAATTATTTTAAAATATACGATTAATTGTTGACATGAAGGCCGAAGACTAAAATAATTTCAGTACTTATTAAACACACTATTCATTGGCTCATGTTGATACAAAAATAAAGAAGAAATAAGCGTTTGAAAATGAAACATGATTTTCGATTAATTTGTTTCTTTTTGAGCATGTGTCCACGCGAAGCCGAGATTAGACAAAGTTCTTTACAAAATAAGGATATAAGCCCATTTCTCACCTGTTTGCAAGGCTACCTTCACAAGTGGTATTTCCGTCGTTTCCTGATTATCCAACACTCAGTTCTCCAGTTCCTAATCACCATTACAAAACCTTTCTACTGTAATGGTTGTCATTTCTTCGCATAATAGGTATCACTGCAAGTAAAGCCCTGACACTTCTCAAAAGTAACGAGTTACAAACACAAATCACACTAATATTTCAAAGGCGGTCGGTACACGACGCGACTTGCTATCGCGTTAATAACTAGTTTGTAATGCTACGGCTACATTGTCGCGATAAAACGAACTACACTTCGCGCGCTCTCTGTCTAATCGGTTCGTGAACGGTAAACGAGACACAATAGAAGTTTTATTGTTATGAGGTCTATAGTCGTTAAGCGCGAAATCGTCAGCGAGACGTCGCGTGCGAGAGAGTACGCGCGAAGTGTAGTTCGCCTTAGCCCACAACCGCACGGGCGCTTTTTTTAACGCGAATTTTTATACCGTGCTCTGGATTTTCAAATCTCTGTGTCCAACCAAACGTTGAGAATTCAACAGAGTGCATCCCTAGCACGTAGAAAGAGTGCACAGTTGGATTTTCAACTCACGCCGCTAACCCGATCGTTGAAAATCCAGTGCGCGTCAAGAAACGTCGCGTTAAACAGCGCCCGTGCGTACGTAGTCTTATCGTGACAATGTGGCCGTACTTTCCAGTAACGTCTTGACCGACGGGCCTTAAGTTAATCTTTAAACTTGATGCAACTGTCATCAAACTTAAGCACGTCAATTCTGAGAAATCAAGAACATTTTGCAAACATTATTAAGTTTAATGCTAAATGGCTATCAAAAACGTAATGAAACGTGGGTAGTTATAGGTCGTAATATTGACAATTTCACAATAACTGTCAGTCCAATGAATATTAAGAGTTTATTAGACATTTTAGTTGTCCAGTTAGTACGTAATAACTTGTAGATTCGCCTTAAATGCTGGTCTTACGGTGAATTGTGGGATTGTGAATGGGTGAGTCATTTGGATGGATTTATAGCGTGTAGTGTTCAATAGTTCTAATGTAGGACTGTCGTCGTGATTACCGGTGGGACAAAATGTGAATGGGAGATGTAAATATATTTGGAAATAGTATTTAAGTTGATGTCAGGAGGCTGGGATAGATTGTGGTCATTAATTATAGTAAAAGTTGAGACAAGCATACCTACATATCAAAATAATTGACAATATTAAGTTAAGAGTTCAAGGACTTAATAATTAAAACCGGTAAGTTTTGGCACGCGCGCGGCCCGTCTGGTTGCTTAGCGGAAGAAGACACAACATACATAACATCTCGCCTGTTCTACACGAAGGGCTAGGCACAGGAGTACCTATATTACACCCACATTTGGCAAATCCAGACTCCGGGCTGCTACTGAGAAATTCTTAATGGCAAAACCTATAACACTTTGCCCGACCCAGGACCTCATGCTCATAAACAAAGTAGACAAGAAGATTAGAAATAGAATCATGATACCATAGAGGTATAAGGAACAGGGAGTAAAGCTCACTAATCTTCCATAGGAACGGGAGGCCCGACGAATGATTTCGGGACGTTGTATATTTATGCTAAGCGTGGCAAACTCTGCTTGCGCGATGCAGGATTTGGCGTGACGTCAGTGTTATGCATATTTCGGCTATGGCCATGTAGATGCCGCCACAGTACTAATGGTAAAAATAAATACCGCACACCAAAATACTACAAACAAACCTATACCAATAATTGCCTTGAATTGATTAGACATAAGTACCTTCATATCCATATAACGTTAATAGCCACACGTTACCCCTTCACTACCGTATCCATAAAATCCAATCACTGAACAATCCAATTGAAAATTAAGGAAAAATGCATGCGGAAAAGCATCACGGCTAATTGCTGTATAACAAACGTATGTGGTCGCAAGTCGTGACGGTGGCAGACCTTCACGAAGCGTGGTGATAAATTTTTATATCAACTGACTAATCACCATAATTGTTGGACGTGATTTGTGCTTTGTATGTCTGTAGGCTTGAATATCTAGAGGTTTATTTTATTTGTGGCTAGATTTTGCTCGCGTGTAGGTCGGGAATTTTTTAAAAGTTAACACGGAATGTACTACCGAGATAAAAAGTATCCTATGTCCTAACCCAGGTCATGGTCTATCAATGTGCCAAATTTCATCCAAATCCGTTCTGAGGTTTTGGCATGACAGCGTAATAGTTACGAATAAGTGATATGAACTTAATAAGAACGGAAAATAAATCAAATCAAATCAAAATATTTTATTTCACATAAACCTACATGGACACTTATGAAACGTCAGAAGCTAGGTGCACGGTTCCAAATGGTCGTTTCCTATGGAGAAGAGCCGGCAAGAAACTCCATCTGAAAAATCCCAACTTAATATTATAAATGCGAAAGTGAGTTTGTTTGGTTGTTTATTTGTTTGTTACGTTTTGACGCTAAAGCGGCTGAACGGATTTAGATGAAATTTGGCAGATGGGTAGACCATGACCTGGAATAGGACATAGGATACTTTTGTATCCCGATTTTCCCACGGGATCGAGACTTACGCGGGTGAAACCGCGGGGCGCTGCTAGTAAGAAATAAAATTACAAGGGAGTCTAGAGTCTCACCAAAATCCTGAAGATTTTAGTTACCGTTCAGCCCTTGTATTTTCACCAATATCGGAAACAGGGCTTCAGCTACCAGTGTCAGGGCTCTAGAGATAGAAACCCCCTCACTATGCTTACACCTTTATCATACCAGCGTTTCCAGGTAAATCTTGTCTCACAATGAATAATACCTAGTTTGCAATCCTTACATACATAATAATTATTATAAAACAAAGTCCTCCGCCGCGTCTGTCTGTCGCCCTGTTCGCGATAAACTCAGAAACTACTTCACCGATTTTCATGCTGTTTTTACCAATGGATAGAGTGGTTCTCGAGAAAGGTTTTAGTATATAATAACCGACATCCACGCGGGCGAAGGCGCGGGCATCAGGTAGTTATTTCTATAAGATTCCTTTATTATCTTTTACCCATCGTCACGGAAAAGTCGCGTTGGTAGAATTATTTTGGACAAACAAATTCATTCATGCAACCATTACATCACACGAAACATATTAAAACTATTACACAAACATCTGACCTGCGGTACAATCACGCAAAACAGTTATTACCTATCATCCTATTAGCCCACTGTTGTACAGAACTGTACCAACGGTCTGACCTTTCGCCAGAGAGTTTCAAGGCAAGAGACGAACATATTAATTTTGTCGCGAATTGCGCAATAAAACTATGTTTTAAATTATATTACTTGTTTAATATTGCTCAATGGTACATTTTATGTTGCGCTCACGCGTCCACTTACGATCCATTATAAAATATTATTATTAACACCTATATTTTATGTGTGTGAGGTTTGGAGCCTGGAAAAGACACTGTTTTTAGGTAGGTACCTTATTTATTTAAATAGGCTTCCCCGATCGTTTCATTTGGTAAAAAATTTAAAGCAGATCATCTACATATCGTCCCAATTTCTTTTTTTTTATCTCTTTTTAATAGGTTCTAATCTTTTGAGCATTGAGCATGAGCATTTCGACCACATGTACTTTGGCACACACTTTCCTTAAGAGGAAACGCAGTATACATTTTAGAAGAAAAAACATATACTAAAACCAAAAAAACAATACAAAGGGACATGGTACTGGTATAGGTAGGATATTATATCGTAAAAAAATATTTGGATTAGTATCACCAGTCAGTCACTTAGTGTCACCAGTATCAGTAGTAGTAGCAGGGAGAAAATAGACAAATACGTTGGTATGAATTGATCACCAACGATCTTGTGACCGCGTTTCCTCTTAACATTGCTCATAAGAACATCATTTCGATCCATCATAAAATGAAGTTTAAAACTAATCAAATCAGCATCTAACTAATCAAAACAGCGAGCCAAATGCAATTCTTAATTCAAAAAAAAGTTAAGCCCAGTGTCCACGACCCAATCAATAAATCATCAAAAACTGGCACATCCTTCAGAAAGAACATTGACATCTGACCTCGAATGATCACAATGTTTTTATTATAAAAAACCGTTAACTTTTGAATCATTGTAAGCTACCGGTATTTAATCTTAATTCTATTAAGTATGAATGATGTAAATGATGACACTTTTATTAATAGTGGACGCGCTATGATGGCACTGTGAAAGAATGTCTGGGTTGTGGGTCGCGGGTTCGATTTCCGTATAGTTTAAGCTGGATTTTTGTGTCACTGCTGGATATTGAGGATTATGTAATAACTTCTAACTTTCTAACTTCTAGTTTGACAAAAAAACTTTCGCCAGAATATTTAGTTTGAAGTCTTTGTCTTATCATTATCATCATTTCAGCCGAAAGACGTCCACTGCTGGACATAGGCTTCCCCCAAGCACCACCACTTCGACAGGTTCTGTGCTTTTCGCATCCTGCGGCCTTCACCAGGTCATCGGTCCACCTGTGGAGAGCCTTCCAACGCTACGTCTACTGTTACGTGGTCAGTCCTTGTCTATTAAAATATATGTTTTAAATTGCTGATCTACGACCATTTTTTCAAGAAACAGTGCTTATTTCATTTCCAGATGGAGATATTATTGACGGCATCCTGAGTGTATTGTCGGACCGGTAGGATTCTCCGATGCTTTAGCGTTGGATACGTCTGCATGCAGTCAAGTGAACACGCGTACGGGTATCGGAGTTTCGGATAGTTTTATTTTGTATGTATTTAGTTTGTAAATTGCTGTCTTGGCATTACTAACATTAGTTTCATAAGCATTTCTGTGTTACTAACAACTTTATGGATGTATTTGAGAATCCGAAATAAATGATTAATAATAAAAAATAGGTAATAATTATGTATTCTCTAGTATAAAGTTTATATTAAAGGAATATAAAGGCAAGGGAGAAGGACGTTGAGATGACGGCAGAAAAAGACATAGCCATAGAAGAATATTACTGTTTGTCCAGGTCCACCGCACCGTAAACGGGACGTCAACGAGAAACGAAATTACGCGGCGGGAAATGTACTGTCGCTACTTCGGCGTCGTCATCTTGTTCTCGTTGACGTCCAGTACACGGTGCTGTGGACAAACGTCCTAAGATATATTTTACCTACCAAAACAACTTGGAAATTGGGAAATACTGGTATTCAGCTGTATCTGGTTAGACTGGAAGCCGACCCCAAATTGGTTGGGAAAAGGCAGATGATGAATAACTTGGAAAATGGAAGCAGGACGCATGAGTCTTTTCGCCGTATTGTATAAAAAAAATGTAAAAACAATTTTTTTCTAGGTGGGTACTTAATTAAATGAATACAGCAGCCACACGCATTAACATATTTTCTACACTAATGTGAGATGAACAAGGATATCATATCTCTTCGGTCATCACTATGAATATTAATATCGTTTCAAGTGACACAACATGCCGCCGATCACATTCATTTCAATATCACTACACTACAGGATGGAAAGATACAGAAGTGTCATTCACTATTGAAGTAGGGATTGAGGTTCAGGAGCTTTGACGATTTCGAGCCAGCAACAAAATGACTTTACTGTAGCACCGAAAAATCAATATTATATGCCTGTAGTTAGGTATAATATGAAGATGACTAAGTAATAAGAGGCGCACGGGTCGATCCATCAGGTTGAACTACACTTGACGGGGTTGGTCTGTGGGAGACCATCTTTACATACCGAGACTCCTCCGTGCCTCGGAATGCACGTAAAGCCGTTGGTCCCGACTGCCAGTCGTGGATTTTTGACAGTCGTTACGATTCGTCAGAGTCCCGAAAGTCTGACAACCAGTCTTACCAAGGTGTACCGTATTACAGTTACTGGGTTGTGGAGGTTAGATAGGCAGTCGCTCCATGTTAAATACTGGTATTCAGCTGCATCCGGTCAGACTAGAAGCCGACCCAGACGGCAGGACATGGAGTTGACCAAGACAGTACAGGCTGGCTATATTTCCTCTGCAGAGCTTCTTCTGCAATTTGGTAAGCGACAAGATTATCTACATAAAGATGAAATAAGCGTTTGGAACTGACAGAATTTTTTAAACGAACCTTTCGGAGTGGGGCCGAGTCGGGTTTAAAAAAATTAAACTTCTGATCAAATAAATGTTTTGTGACGATTGAAAACTTATCGTAAACATACATATTTATTGATGATCAGACAATCATATTAATGGACAAATGTAGCCAATAATTTATGTTTTAGGTTGTAAACATTACTTGAGAGTCCTTGCATTTTATGAGGTTGTTAATTGATACAGAATGTATAATATGCGGTAGCTAATTGTGCATACATAGTATTTAGGGTTGCTTCTCAGTTTAGTTTCAGTCTAGTTTGTAACGTAATTTTAAACCCTGAAAGGATGAAGAGACGAACTTCACACACTACTCAGATATATAGAGATTTGACAGTGTCAAAGTTACTAAAGTTCTATGGTGTAAATTCTCATTGATACCTCTCTTCTGGGCAGGATGAGGGAAACATCAGATTTTTTTTAAAAAAAAACGAGCGAACCTTACAGTAGTCACTTATGATGTGTAAAATTTGACATCTTGGCTGACAGTACCAATTTCTCGGAAAATAGGTTGGTGCCATCTGACGGCCAACTCTAAAACGCGCGCTCATTGGTCAAATCAAATAGCGCGCGCTTCCTGTCCCTTTTCACGAAATCATTCCCACAGATTGTAGGAAAGCGAGAGGAAAGATGCAACATATCAAAAATCGAAAATGTAGCGACAGGTACGAATTTCAAGACCACCCAATCAGATACCTACTTACTATTCAAATGATAGGTCATCATAAGGAATAGGAAACATTTTCAACTCTCGACTCCTATATGATTTCTATCCCACATCGTCACCTTTAGCCTTTTAACATCACAACGCACAACTATCAAAGATAATCCTAAAATCCATAAATCACATACCCACAACCAGTATGTCTTTATAAGCTAAATGACAAAATTTTATATAATTTATAGCCTTCAAGTAGTTTGACCTCTGCTCGCCTCTATTACTCTAAAAGGCCACTTATGCTAATTTTTGAGGCGCAAAATTATAGTCACTACCCATAGTTGAGTTTGTTGAGAATATAATATAGTGGTATAGTGTAGAGTGAGGTATATCTAAATCTGCCTAGCCTTTGCCCCAACTATGTTGAGGTCGGCTTCCAGTCTAACCGTGAGAAATTGAATTTTCAAAGACATTTTTGATTTGTCAAAGACATGTGACATCTACCAACCCGCACTGGGCCAGCGTAGTGGATTACGATCCACTTCGTACACGGAAGTGGACCGTAAGATTATAAAAGATAAATAAAATATTCCTTACTTTTAGAAACATCTTTTACATAACAATGAAATAGCGAAAAATCATCCATTAGAACCTTATCAGCCAAAATCTACTCTCAAAATCAAACTTGACCTCGCAAAAATCTAGCTGCACTACTTTTGATCGATGACCTAAAGTTAAGAAACACATTTTAGTACAGTTTCATAACTAAAAAAGTCTATGGTACTTGGTACCATTAGCGTGTGTTGCCAAACTCTATGATTCATGATGCTACGCTCATTGTCTTTGGTTTGTTTGTTTATTTTGTTTGGGTTTTTGGGGTTCCGTTTACAAATCTTTTGTTTCTTTCTTTCATAACTGATTGGTCTTTTTAATATAGTTCCTAGTCGACTGAGCTCTGCTCGGGTGAAAATAGATAAGCATATCATTCAGGTATACAAACATTGTATCACATTCTCGAGTCTGTAAAAATAGAGAAAACGAATTTTCCCCGATATATATAAGACCCAGCTAGATCGATTTTTCACCCCCCTAAACCCCTATATTGCAACTTTCATCAAAATCGTTATAGCCATTTTCGATGACGAAGAAATATGGATTGTTTTGTATGATTTTAAACACACAACGCCCATCGCATTCCGCTGCATGAGACTTATACCCTTCCAAATTGAATTGCAAATTAAATTTGAGATTTATTGGCGAACGAAGCTGTACATGCAGTATTACAGGGTGTTAGGGTAAACACCGTTATCCTTGAAACCAGTGGTTTGGTTTTATTTATAGAACGTAAAATCAATGGAAAAATACAACTTTTTTTTTTAAAGAATATCTACATTTTTCCACAAGAATATTTCACCCTACACGCAAGGGCAAAGACCAGCCATGGCCGGCGGTTGGCGGGGGCGGGCGGGGCGCGCGGGGCGTTACATGACCGGCCGTCAGCTGTTTCGCAGTCTCTCGAACGCGTATCCATGAGCATCGGGACAGTGACGGATATTGACTTTTAAAAATCTTTTAATGAAAATAAGGTTTTTTTTGTTGTTGTTACTGGGTCATTTATTTTTATATTTAAGTCAACTACCCATGGTTTGAGTGACAACGGTGTTTACCCTTGCATACTGTATAGTCCTTGATGGTTCGTAATGGTAATATTCTTATCAACCTTTTCTACTAAGGTTGCTACCGACAACCAAAATTTTCATTATCTTATGCCCTTGCATCTTCTAATGTCAGATTACCATCAACTTCATCTTTACATCCGTCACCTGACACTTCAGGTTCAGTTGAAAACCAGGCACTACTTGTCTAGCATTTTTGCTGAACTGGGCCTTTTTGACGCAGTCGTGAGGCACACTTTCGTGCTTATTTTCTTATATCGAACGACGCATTTACACGTTTTTTTAATATGCTGCAGGCGTTTTAGTCTTTATTTTCTTTCTATCTTCTACCCACATTTGCCCATGTAATTTAAGGTTGTACAAAATATTAGCCTCTTCAATTCTCCCCTGTCAGCCATTACGTTAATATTCACTCATTTTTCGTTCATCTACCTCATCATGAACTAAAATTTAATCACCAATGTATACGGAACTCTCACCCATAACCCAAAATTCTCGCTTCACATTATTTTTTTCGTAATACCCGCTAGTGTTTGCTGTAAGTTTTAATGCATACGTGTTGATTGAAGAAAAATAGTTCACTGCAACATTCTGTTAAAATAATGAAGTTAGGTTCGTTATGGGAAATTGTGAGAGAGCTTTCGAAATGTAATTAGTGAATGATTTTAACAATGGTGTTTCTTTTGAAGGAAAATTGTGAATTTTGTAGGAGTTGGATGATTTCGCTTTGTTGGAAAGCTGTTAGATGAAAATTGTGAAGAATCAGGCGCTTTTACTGCAGTTAGGTATTCGTGTAAGAAGGTTTTATAATCCAAGATCACCGCATGAAGTCGAAACGAGTCGGGGAAAACCGCTTTTAAGCTATTGAACCCAACTGTCATCTTCTACAGTCTTCAGTCGGGACGTTTCAGGTCGTCCCGAAAGTCTGGCAACTAGTCTTACCAAGGGGTATCGTATTACCCAGTAATTGGGTTGTGGAGGTCGGACAGGCAGATGTTCCATGTAAAATACTGGTATTCAGGTACAGAGAATCCGGTTAGACTGGAAGCCGACCCCAACATAGATGAGAAAAGGCTAGGTAGATGATGAATGAAATTGATAGTTACACTAACTTAGGTAGGCAGTTTCTTGTTCTCATAGTATATATGCTAATAAGTCTTTCAAAATGCTTGTCAAAGAACTTAGAAACAAAATGATGCTGATTAGTACCTACTATGTTTTACTTTCACAACCCAATGATGGAACCCACACGACTACATGTATCACAGACGGACCGATTTCATCATGAATATGATCAGTATCTGATAGCAATCAAAGTATTAGACAATAGCAAAACAATGCTTACCTTCAAACAAAAGACGAACAACATTGCGCACGATTAGCGCAATGATCTACTGATCTACAATAGTACTACATACGAGTATCTATTAGGCACGAATCTCGATCTTCATTGTCACCTTGAAAACTAGATAGGTACCTACCACAAATCGGTCAATAAGCAATTTCATGAATTCTTCTAATTCAAGCTTCTAATTGTTTTTTTCTCAAATATGCTGCAGCATTATTTGACAACCTTCTTCGAGATATATCGAAATTACTGTACTACTATCAAAAACAAGTGACGATGTGGCAATGTTACTATAAAAACTCATAACTGTCGTGTTATTTAAAAATGGAACGAACATTTCAAAACTTTCGAACATGGTAACCAAGGAGGTAACCTAACGTGCAAATATAGCTATTCAAAGTAAAAACGCTAGGTGGAGCGAAGATTTTCGCAGGATCGAGTAAAATAGCGTACAATTGGAGAGGCTAAAGTCAAGCAGTAAAGAGTTATAAACTGCTGATGATAATGAACACGCTAGTAGAAGAATTCAGGCTAGGAGTGTTAATCTTCGCAGAAGGAGTTCAAAGGTGTGCGATTGGAGACGCCTATGTTCAGCAGTGAACAGTTTTATATAAGCTGCTGATGATGATGAACACGCTAGTTGAACAACTAATGGTTAAAATTAAATTAACCTTTGATCTAGGAGATCATGCGGATAATGTCAAACGTACTACTTAAGTCTGCATTACATACAATGTCGTAGAATGTCCAAATTCACTAATACGAAGGTCACCATAAGCACAGATATTATAATACTACGTCATAAGCCTAGCTAATCTATGAAACGTTAAAATTAAAAAGCAACACTCTATATTTTACATCATGCCTAATAGTGTTTTTATTGTGGTTTTTTATACCAAATTATGATTTAATTTAACTAATGTGACCACGAGCAATGTCAACGTAAGTAAAGCAGTACACACACTGAAGCGACTCGAAGTCGCTGAACACGCAAAAATCCGCGCAGTCCAATATTTGATGGGTCAAGTAACACAGCAATAAAATGTGAAATGTTTTTAACAGTATGGCGGGGCAAAACTCGACTACAAGAGTTTGTTTTCCACATTAGTCCGTATAAGCCAGGTATGTTTGAAAATCTCCTGTTACTTTGTAAAAATATAAAGCCTCCTTTATTATCTGTCAGCTTAACCCTCAAATTTCTTATTTGGTTCAGACTTTATCCTAGTATACCTATCTCAGACCAAATAAAAAACCAAGACAGAGCGCTGTCAAAAGTGACTTGATGCTAGTTTCGTAAACATGACATGTTTACGAAACTAGCTAACTACACCTCACTAAGTGCAGACATTGTCTGCCCTTATTGAGGTGTAGTTTAATTGTAGTTTGATTGTAAATGGTTGTATTGTGTGCGTGTGAGCATGTATGCATAGAGCGGAGGTGTAGTTTTGGCATGCTTCACTGTATTATTCGCAGCGCTCTGTCTTTGTTTTTTATTTGATCTGAGCCTTAACTATATACTCCAGTGTGAATGTAAATCTTACTCTAAAGCACATTAAGCCATTGGTCCTGCGGCTGTCCTCTCTCCGGTCTTGTCGGATTGCTGTCGTGTCCCTATGAGAGTGAAGGAAGAGAGAGTGCACCACACTTATGCACTAACTTTAATATGTCCCTCGTCGATGGTTAGTCTCTGCTGAGATTGGCCGCCATGGACGAAATTCGGTCTGGAGGACTATTCAATCTAATTCTACAGTAACAAGATAATGCACCTGCTTACAATGTTGACTGTACCATGTACCCATCACGGAAATCGTGATTTTTTGTATCTACGCGTTACGCATCGCACGACCGCCGCTCATCTAGTGTGTGTAGTACCTAACTCGAATCGAATGTCTCGCAATCAGTTGACAGGCGTGAAGGTTGCACTGCTGCACGCCGCGTGACGTCATCAACCGTGATTACCCGCAATTGTCATCAGTACCCTTGGGCTGGCCGTGGAGACTTGTCCTTTGTTGTATTTGTTGGTCCTAAGTTTGTTGATTTTGATGGAAAGGACCGAAAGAAAAGATTATTTGTATGATAAGTGGTCAAAGATTAAGAGCTCTACGCAAATTGTCACCCTACTACGTCAATTTGTCGTGTTATTGCCATTTTGTACAAATCTCAAAGAATGACATTTGTGATTTGAATAAACTGACAATTTAAGTTGGTAGTCAATGTGCTTAAAAATAATTTCCCTGACTTAACATGATCATGATATTGATCATGATCATATTAAGTCAGGGAAATTATTTCGCGCATGATCATTGTTACAAAATGTTTTACAACTGTAGCTAAACAAAAGCTAGTATAAGACCAGAGGGCCTAGACAAGTGACTATCGTTTCGAAAGCGTTTCGTATTTCTACAACGACTTTCAACAGGATTGACATAAGCTTTTCGATAGCTTATGTCAGTCCTTTATATTTTTGCCTTTTCCAACATCGTTATGGCTGATAGAATGTCACTTTGTCTAGGGTCTGTGGCCACATTGGGAACGAATCGAAACGAAGCTAAGTTTTTGGAAAGTTTTTTAAGCGTTTGGTTTTCTTCCGCGTCATTTCATACTTTGGTTCACACCGCGTTCTATTGGAAGTATGAAAAGTCGCGGAGGAAAACGAACTTGGCTTCGTTTCGCTTCGTTCCCAAGTGTGGCCAACGCTTTAATAAAAGAAGATTAATAATATTTTGTTAATTAGTTGAAGAGAAGATAGAAAAAATCTCGTACAGCCAAAATGTTACAATGAAAAATTAAGGTACATTACTTGTATGGTCGACGAGGTAGCTATTGTTATTTTGTCAAAACATTTGCAATGAAATGCAATTTTGCAGACAGACAAAAAATCTATCAAAATAATTTCCAGGCCACTTTGAAAAGTCTGTCAAAATATCTTTCTATTATGAAAGTAATTAAACAATTAAGTACCTATTATTATTGAAGAATGAACAAGAAATACAATGATGTCGCTTATGAATGAAGAATTAAATATATCTATCGGTAATTATAGTAAGTATCCCATTCATAAAAACTACTTTCACCGTAACATCAAAATACCCTGTCAGTCAAAATAAACATTTGTATTTTACAAAGCTAATTGATTTCGCGTGAGAATATTTATTAGTTAAATTAATAAATTGGTTAATTAAAATCAGTAAAATTATAGACTGAGTATTATCTCTCTTTTGCATATTTAATTATGCATTTGCATCTATTTTATTTGGTATCGTTTTATTTTTAACATCAACGACACCGCCACGTATTTTGAATCTTTGGTGACTAATTATAAGATTTATATTAAATTAATTAATTATAATGTGAAAAGGTTATTTTATCGAAGCGGACTTACTAAATTGCTTTGTACACTTACTGTGTTAGCTTAGAATTGTAGGTGTAAAGGCTCTTACATACTGGGGCGATTCGTCACACGACGCGACACCGCCGCATTGTTCGCCGTGTAGTTTTCTCAGAAATTGTTTTGTTAAAATTCGCATCGCGCGACGCATCGCCCCAGTATATAAGAGCCTTTATGAGTTGTTCGAAGCTAAAGACTGGATTCTCTTGAAATGGTGAAGGAAAACATCGTGAGGAAACTGGCAAACCTTTTTTTTTTTTTGAGGTTTGGAAATCATCCAGTGACTTCTCCCGCTCTGGGCGGAGCGGAAGGGCGTGTCAGACTTTTACCGACTAAAACCCACCCGTGTTCCTTCAGTGGCCTGTTGCCAAGGTCCCGGTATCCCTTTCGGACTTTGAAAAAATACCTGAGAGATATTTCTCGACAGCCTGTGATGTCAAGTCAGAAGCCCGTGAGCGGCATAAAAACTCTGATAGTCACTCAGTCAGTATCTGAATAGTCACTAACCACGAAAAAGAACAAGAGACTGGGTTCTTTGGATTTCATCATTATTTTAGGATGAAGCAAAGTAGAGTTTTGCAAAGGGTCGATCAGGGGGCGATATGTGGACAGTCAAGCAGAAAAACATATCTCCTCTGCGACCTGCTGTATGTAATCTTTTATGTAAGTCCCTGTAACCACGCGTTTAGTGTACTTTACTGTGTTTACTGTTTTCATTTAAACCTAAAACCAGGTGTTAAGACTAGTTGTATACAAAAGTTGTCGAAAGCTTGTTAAAGAGGTGAACAAAATAGCTAACAAAACATGTCTGAAATAACGTCTATGTATAATTCATATGTCACAGACTAGCTTCTGCCAGCGGCTTCGCCCGTGTGATATCTTTATAAATAGCATAATGTTACTCAGTTATAATATAGCATTGTACTAGTGAAAGAATTTCTAAAATCGGTTTAGTAGTTTTGGAGTTTATTCTTATCAAACAAAAATACAAATCCTTTCTCTTAATTATATTAGTTTCGTTATGTTTTTGACAAATTATTTACTTAAGACTTGTTGAAAACAAGTATCACAACTTGTGTACGGTTGTAAACACAGGGTAACAAAAATGAAGTGTTGATTAAATTAAACTAGGTTAGCACAGCAGTCAAGTTTCAGCGAAAATAATTAACTAAACTATCCATCCATAGTTCCATACTACTGTCAACCCTAAACCGCTGATGATCACCGCGGCCTTGGCAATAGTCACGAGTTGACAAAACACCGTCGTTGTGGATTTGTTTAATTTTAGAGGAAAACCGACCGCCGTGAGCGGCGAGCTAATCAGGTGACGAGTAGTTACATTGTACGGAGCTGAGGTATAAGATGGAGCGGCGAATGGGTTAAGATGTAGGAGGAAACTGAAAATGTGAAGCGGTAAACTGAGTTAATTTTAGAAGGAATTATTATGAGGTAGGGAATTGGATGACTGAATCTCAAAATTTTCGGATTTTTAGTCACTGCTGAAGCCAAAACTGTTCAAAAGGGATGGACCTGTAGAAACGGACTGCTATTCAGTTTTCCTCTATCTAAAAGTGACTTTGTAGCCGAAACTCTTTGTGCAGAGACAAAGTGACAGTCGTAACTGGAAAGTAGGAGTAATTGAGCAAGAGATGTACATTATTTACTCGAAGATACTTTAGTAAGTCGTATACTTACACAAGCGTGGTTTAGAAACAACCACTAATAGGACATCCAGATGCCGTAATAGGAAGAGAGAGATGGAACTATACAAGGCCGATAGCACCATCCCGTTCTCGCATGAATACTTCATAACCCCTGTCTGGTTATATGTATTTTTAAGTCCCAATTTAGCAAAAGCTTTTCACTTGTACCGCACCAAAACCCTATCTCATCCGTAAATTCGTATTGATACGCGCATTTTCTATGCAAATGTCGATTACTTTAATTGGAATGGCCTTTGAGTATGTACACGATGTAGTAACGCAATATTGTTTCAAGCGTTTTTTATTTATAATGTCGTAAACCAACTAATTCGCATCGAGGACAAATGTTAAGTGTGGAGATAGATTTATGTGTGAAGAGGTCACATTATTACGGTTAATCCGTGCAAAGATTAGGCAATCCAGTCACATCATCACTCGTCATAATATAGGTAATTTGACATTTATGGTAATG
The DNA here is from genome assembly GCA_947522985.1 of Lithophane socia. NCBI lineage: Eukaryota > Metazoa > Arthropoda > Insecta > Lepidoptera > Noctuidae > Lithophane > Lithophane socia. The sequence continues at coordinate 11,226,668 of OX383267.1, forward strand.
TCAACTTTTGTCGTTTCGATTTTGTTTTTATTATAGAAAAGATGATTGGATTTGAGATTGTTAGTTGCAGCAAAGAATTTTCTTAAGGTACAAGTCCGTAGCAGACTGCAGGCAGCAGGCGACGTGTCGCCGTGACACTCTGGTTCTAATGGTATTTCTATGAAATCGAATCGAATTTGTGAAAAATGTGGGCGTACTATAGCCTAACCCTTCGGGGAATACCTACGGGCGTGATGTTATGTTGTCGAATCGAATTTCTATGAAGTTGCCTGCTTCTACTGCCTGCTACTATTTAAATAGTGTCTATGTGTATCTAAAGAGACTCACTTGCACACACTTGTGCACTATAATATCTCCTGCGCCGAAGGCCAGTCTCCGTTGAGATTGGCCGCCATGGCCGAAATACGGTCTGGAGGACTATATGTATATCTAATTGTTAAATTTAGCCGTAGTTAATTTAGCAAGGCAAATGAGTATCATTTTTATCTACTTCTATACGTTGCCCAACATTGCTCATAAATCACCTCCAAAAGGTGTGAGAATCCAATAAACCAAAATTAATTTACGTAACTGTCTTTATGTGAATTTAACTAACTTCAATCAAACGATTATAACATTTATAATTTGTCAGATTATAACACGAGTATTTGCAATGTCTGCGACATCACAATAATTAACTAATTATAATCAATTTTATGCAAAATAAAATCGTGTGACAAGAATTAAAAATAGTGGGAAAACCAACTGACAAGTCTGTTTATACATAAGATGACGTCAATGGTTATAATAACTTAAATTATATGTTTTAGAGATAATCTAAGAGTTTTTACCTACGTACATAGTAATAAATGAGGTTCTTGTTGAAATCTCTAAAATGTTCCATATAAAAATTATACTATCAAGGATTCATAATGAGGATTAATTGATAGAATTTCAAATGGTTCGCTTTTGAATCTTTTTCAGTAGGCAATTATCATTGCTGATAATAATTATTCACCATTGTGTGGAGACCGCGTATCGGCGAGCGTAGTGTGGGACGGCCCCCATCCCCAGCTAGATGGGACAGAAGGCGGAGGACAGGGTGTTGTGGCGCAGCCTGGGAGAGGCCTATGTCCAGCAGTGGACTGCGATAGGTTGAGTTGATTAAACCATTATACTTACCCATAGAATTACGTAACAATATTGTAAAACAACAATAATGTATGTTACAATATTGGTGTACAATAAAGTAAATGTTCTATCTATTTATCTTTTTCTAAGTTAGATTATAAACAAACAGAGGTTTCCAATCTTTTCGGGTTCATAGAATTAAGAACCTTATCTGTAATAAGGTTCTTAATTCTATGAACCCGTAATTGAACAAGTAATTATTATTATTAATTAATAACGCGAGAAGCTGCTTCTATGCAGAAAAATAACGACATATTAAAAAAAACAAATGGAAATTCTATCATAGACACTGTGCGTGTGCGCACAAAAATCGCGAACCGTTACGTCACGTCCTTTTCCTTCAAATTGGGGATTCACACGCTTGCACGGTGTCATTGCAATTAATATAATTTGACATTCGTCTCGCTGGCGAATCTTTTAATTTTTTGTTCCATACAATGGATAGTTGTAATCGTAATTGCAAAATTGAGATTCGCTGTTGACAGTCACGAATCAACAATAAATAATACTGAAAAAATTGTTGTCCGCCATTTTGTATTTTTTATTTTGGCAAAGGTCACAATCCATAATATTCACCTCAGATTTTTTTAACTGGCTATTAGAAAATTAATGCAAATATTAAGTTAAAAAAAATACAGAAGTATTGGAAGAGACCTTAGAAAGCGATAAGGCCGCCCATTGTATATTTTGTAGTGTTTAATTTATTTTATTTTTCTGGTGTAAAATAACTTATTTAAATAACAATAAAAAACTTATATGAATATAAATAAATCAATTTTCAACTTTTTTTAAATCACGAACAACGGCATACCTGTATGAGGCTTGTCGTTGTTCGTGATTTAAAAAAAGCATAGTAACAAGAGTGTGAAGTGTTTTAGACTTTTGTTATAAAAATATAAACTAAAGTATTTAGAGCCATCGTGACTCGTCTGCCTCCCGTTAATAATGTTTTCGTATCTTTTACTTCATATGTTAATTAAAGGATCATCACTATTTATAACTGTTAAGACTAAAGGAAGATATAAATCACAGTTTTTAGCTAATTAGTAGTTTTTGTAAGCACCACAACCGATTAGTGGTGTTAATATTTATAAATATTCAATTCTATTTTGGAATGTAGAGATAATAAAATTAGCATTTAGCTACCTAATTCTGAATTAAGTTAAGTAAATATATTATTTTATACAGCCAATGTATACTGCAACATCTTTTCAGTACCGTGTTCTAGCTTTTTTACATTTTGATTTGAACATTGGTGGTAGGTACCCATGATCAAATCGCGGGCAGAACCTGGATAGAAAGAAAGAAAGAAAATATGTCTATTTGCGGATGAGGCTGGATCAGGATCGTGGGGATTGGCACAAAAAAAGAAAGGCTTATGCCCACCCAGCAATGGAAGAAGTGGCCTGTGGAGGACCTACGGAACAACCAACAGCAATTGTAAAGCTTAACTACATCCTGTAACCACAACCGTATTTGACAGACAATCCTAACTATAATATATTTAATTATATATTATAACTATAATATATAATTAAATATAAAATAAATATAATATATAATTAAGTTAGGATATTATTAACTGATATATTATTATTAATTAACTAATATTATAACTGCGAAAGTGAGTTTGATTGTTTGTTTTTTACGCTTTCACGCTGAAAAGGCTGAACGGATTTAGATCACATGAGTAGACCATGACCAGAATACTTTTTTTTCCCGATATTCCCACGAGATCGAGACTTATGCGGGTAAAACTACGGGACGCAGCTAGATCGGAAGAATTTTTTCAATAAGATTCTTAGTGCGAAGAACAGAAGTCTATTTTGGATTCTCATGTGCCAGTCATGTCTCTGTCTACCCTCCATGCTTTTCCGCGACACGTCTCTTCGAACCCGTGACAAAACTATAATTGTCCCATTCATTCACATGGAGTCAACGCCATTTTTTGCGTGTAAAACATTTTATGCCTAATATCTACTAATTGGTGGATAAACAAGTTTTACAACAATTGCTTACGATACCGTATCGGCGACAATTTGAAAGTACGATCACACAACTTATCGTGTGTCATGGAATATTTCTAGTTTTTGAGATTCAAACAGGTTCTGACAGAACTTTCATTGAGATGCAAAGACAGATTACGACACGCGTTTTTTTGCATGGAGGTAGTTAGAAATTCATGACCCTGCAGGACATGCAAAGTAAAATAAAATCATAATTATTTCTAACCCTGAAGACGGTTCATGAAAAGGTTTAATTAGAAGCATTCGAGAGGACATTATTTTTTGTTGCCTGATGGTCTTGCTCTTGGCCTTATGGGAGGCGATGGATGAGGCCTACGATGGCACAAGCGTTTCCAGAAGAGGCTTGGGGGCTACTACGACTTATTAATGCCACCATTTTTCCAGTGTTAGTGAGAAACAGAGCTATACAAGGCCGCTAGCACCATCCTTTTTTCGCAGTGGAATAATGATGGCATTAATACTCTATAGTACAGCCCCAGTTCACTCTTGCGTTGGATTTTTTTTTATTAATGAGCCTTGCAAGGTGGATGCCAAGACCATAGAGCACAATGGCGTCAATTTTTTAAGAAGACAGTCTACATTTTTCTTTTTACGTACAAAATCTCCCAATCAACAAATCATTTTGATAGTGACAAAAATGTGAATAATATGCAACTAAGAAAAAATCGGTCAAATAATATTCTGAAGCGAAATTCATTATAAATTCCCCAAGAGACAAAATACAAGTTCAAATGATATCGAAAAACCAAAAGTCCGAATCAAATAGTCATAGGCCAAGAACTTCTCAAAATCAATCTTCATTATGAAAAACAGTTTTAAGAACCAAGTATTAATACCGACACGTTTCTCGATAACTTATTTAAAACATGAGTTATTTCGATAGCGTGTTGAGAAAAAACTTAACCAGTTTACAATTTCGGACGACACATCCACATTGGAGATGAGCGCAGAATTCCCGTTTTATTTGTTGGTTTGTGACAATTTTATGGTCATGTTAACAACAAAGATGGAAGATAAAAGGTTACCATTTGCGGTTGCAGGAGTTTTCGCTTTTAAAGGAAAGGGTCTTCTGGTAATTACAGTTTTTCTTTGTGTCTCATATAATCATTTTTAAAATAGAAGACTCCTGCAGTTAGCCTAGGACAAACATATTTTTTGGATTGAGTGGTAGTCCACAGTTTCCACTGCCCAAGACAGACACTGCTAAAGAAATGGTGATAATGTGAAGACATGGCGGTGATATTTTGATTTGGGAAATGCCTGCATACACATTTGATGCGGCGGCCAGAGATGTCACGAATGTTGGCCTTCTGTTTGTCAATATTTGGTGACATGTCTAAGTATCGGCTACTGTGGGAACTGGGTCGGGACAGGCTTTATTTTGTTGTGACACGGTGGCACAGGCGCCGGTCGACGACAAACGTGTGTGGTGCAAGCGACGAGAGGGATGTATTTTCGAGAAAAAGGACTTTTGGATACAATAACACAACAACAATTACAATTGTACAATACAACATCAAACGTAATCTTGAAAGGATCTTGTTTTAGTCGGTGCAGCAATTTTTACTTCTTTCTAGTCACAAATCTTGGACCACCATTGCTGCGTAAGGTCAAAGAACAGCATTAAACGCTTCAATGCATGTGAAGCCAGGTCAGAGGCCATGGGCGGCTTTAAAACACGCATTCTATCATTCTATCAGCGATAACGACGATGGAAAAGGCAAAAATGTATAGAACTGACTTATGGTATCGAAAAGCTTATGTCAAAGTCGTTGTAGAAATACGAAACGCTTTCGAAGCGATTGTCACTTGTCTAGGCCCTCTGGTTAGTAACCACACGAAAAGAAGAGAGAATGCATAAAAACTAATACCTAACTCCCAAAAATAGTGATGGGGCACCATTCACCACTAACTTGAAACTCAATATGAGGGAGTTTTACTACAAAAATAACCCAATCACTAACGTACTTAGCTTTTCGTTAATCAAATCCAAAATCGCTACTGCCTTTACCTTGGGTCTTCTATCGAGACGTTTGACATTAAATAGTTCATTAGAAAGAAGCACCAATCCGAATTTGTTACGTGACTCTATCTCACCCGGGATTGTTAAATGACTCGCTTTTAGTGTGGTGGAGACAATTGATGAGGTGTGTTGACTTGTGATGATGAACTAGGTTCCCATCGATGACTGTGTAGTAATTGGTACTAGTATTCGGTATCTTGTTCTTTCGACTGTGTAGTACCTAATTGGTATCGGTTTTGGTTTGTTCGTTGATTGTAATAGATCTTAGTTTCCCGTAGGTTTCCTGTTCCCTGGGGCCTATTACATAAAATCGTCAGACAGCATGTGAAAGGCGACAATCTGACAATTCGACAAGTTTCTTTCGTACGCACCTGCCTTGATGAAATGTGACAAGTCATTTTTTGACAAGTATGTAGCATTATCAGTAAAAAAGTTGTCAAATTGGCACTGGTATTTGTTATGTAGGTACCTATTTACATTCATTATTTAGACTTAGAGAATCTACTTCTGAATCTTTCTGCAGGTTTTTGAGCTGTATCTTGACTTGCTAGTCCGTTTCTGGCATTCATTATTGTTATGAGACGCAACAGATACATTTTCTTCAAACACCCACGGGCTGCTACCCAGTATTTCTCGGAATACCTAGTATTTCTCGGCAGTCTTCTTCTCTTGTTCTTGAAAGGAACCTAAAAGAATATCATGAATGCGGATTAAAAGATCGCAGAACATAGAATCTTTTTAGGGCTTCACTTACCCGAAGGACGTGTAGCTTATCCACAATTTATTTTTAAGGTACATAAGATTTACTCAACCAACTAATGTAGCAACAGAATTATTATTCTGTCGTGTTCCTATATATCTGTAGTCGGGAGAATCCTACGCACCCAAGATACTATAGTCTATAAGGCGCTCTGCATGCGGTAATACAAAATGAAATTAATACTGTCATTCAATGTCGAAACACCAGATCGAGATGACGTCCAAAAAAAACACTGCGAGATGTCATGAATGTAATTGTTTTTTCTATTTAAGATGTCGTAGGCGTCTCTTTTTATTTGTTGATAGACACTGTTCCAACTTCAGACACCGTGTCGGTCCTACCTTTAATTTTTAGAATGTATATTGTTACTCTGTGTTTTATTGTGTCCAGTGTGTTCATTGGTGGGAAATGACGAATTTAATAGTAGGTCCCCTGCTGGCTTCTCCATGTACGATTGATAGATGATACGAAAGTCGGTTTATCGTCTCGCGTTGGATGACTAGGTTTTTTATCATGGGACCTTTTAAGTGAGAATTGTCTTCTTATATAAATTGGATTTTTATCTCTTGTGGTTTGTTAGGATTTGATTGGTACATTGTGGAAGGAAGTCGTCGGGTTCATTTTTTTATTTTTTATATCAGCTGTTGGACTTTTTATTTTGCATTCGTATTGATGAGTTCTAGTCTTAAATCTTCCATAAATACTACTTGATGTTCTGATTTACTTTTGATGACATTTTATAAGTTAACTGCCTCGTTGGTCTAGTGGTCGCAAGCGCTACTGCTGAGCATGAGGTCTTGGGTTCGATTCCCAAGTCGGGCGAAGTGTTATAGGGTTTTTCTATCAGGAGAGCAGACTCCGAGTCTGGAATTGTGCCCGGTTGATGGCAATAGACTCGCCCTCTATTGTATGGGACTTAAAAATAACTGGCGAAAGTGTGCGCCCTATAGGTACCTACACCTCTGTCTAACCCCTCGAGGAGTACAGGTGTGATGTTATGTATGATGTTTGTATAAGTTAATGCTTTTCCAATTCTTACTTGTTAATATAAACTTCTTGTAAGTTATTTATAACAACAATATAACAATACTATAATCGAATATAATCGAGAGAGTTAACAAACGAGAATCTATCAACCAAAAAACTTCTCAAATTAAAATAAAAACACTTGAAATTAGCACTCACCAAACCAAATTCAACTCTAATTCCCATGAAATTCAGTTTCTTTTGCGTTGGCAGTAGGTTTCTATTGAAATTATAATACAATTTTAAAGCCATTTGTCAAGCATTGGGTCAAAGGGTGTGATGGTGTGATTCGTCTAGTGGTAATCAACGCACAGACAGACACAGTCATCAATTATTGTAAGTATATGGAGACTATGTGGGTAGGTATAAAATGTGTATGAAAGAATGCTTACCTCATTAGTATGAAGACGATATGACTGTCAAGTAATAAGAGGTGTACGTAAAATAAATTCTCAGGACATGAATACTTTGTCTCTTTGTAAAAACAACAAGTGTATGTCATCTTACATCCAGTTCCTGTAAGTTACCGATCGTTACCAAGTCTACCATATTAGAATCTTCATATTCAAACTCAAAGCATTTATTTCAATTAAACCATTTACAGGCACTTTTGAAGTGTCAAAGAGACGGTCAGTTAGTCAAAAAGTTGAAGCTAGTTGCCCATTCCAAATTGTAGAAACTCCAAGGACACTCTTTTAAAAATGGATATAGATATAACAAAATCCTGGTTACAGTATTCTTGGTGCTTCTATATGTGAGAACAATTTCAATCGAAAAATAATCAAAAACAATTCAAAATATAAGATTAAAAATAAGCCCTGGCAGATGAGAGATAATCAGTCTCAACTGACGGCGCCCGTTCACGAACATGACACGTGGATCAGCACCATCCAGCTCAACCATTTTGTAGGGAACCGAATGATCCAACACATATATTCAAGCGATTTAAACCGAGTGAAGCGACAGCACCTACTGTTACGACTCATGACCTACAAGGCATCAGTGCCCTTAAAATCGATGGAAAAGGACACGTCAGATCGATGGACAAACAGATTCGCCAGAAAACCTGACGTGAACAAGCACTAGTATTCTACAGATTAATGCCAATCGTGCTCAAAACACTGCTACATTATCTACATCTGAACCAAAAGTAACAACCACAATTTATAATAACAAGCACGAATTACGAATCACCCAGCAATTAGTAAGGAACAAATCGCTATTGCTATCAAATGTTTAGAGATATTCATCAACGAGTTAGAGTTGCACATGACATGTAATAATGCATTCGCTATGCTAATAGCAATACTGTGTATAATGTTGTGAGACGTGCGAATGTCCTCGTTTGGCGTAAAGGACGTGCGCTGAGATGAGGTTTAGGTCCAATGTTGGACGATACGATATTTTTTATTAAAGACCTTGTGGAGGCATCTACATCGCCACATGCGAATTACGCATCACACTGGCGTCACACAAAAACCCTGCATTGCGCAAGCGGAGTTTACCGCGCGAATCGTATTATATACAACGTCACGACATCAATCGCCGGGCAGTAGCCCTCCAGAAACAATACCCGTCTGGTCGGAAGATCCACCTTTTTCTATGGAAGATGAGTGAACTTTACACCCTTTTCTCATACCTCTATAACCTTACCAGTATTGAAGGGAACTTTGGTGATAACTGCAAAACTAACTTATTGGTGCCAATTTGTACTGATTTCAGAGATATTTCAAACCATCTGTTCTATTGTCTATTGTACAAGTCTTCAGTCAACTAATTTAAATAATATATTCCAAATTAGAGGCAGTCATTCTCTAGGGTCTGATCTGTAACTAACTCTAACGTAAAAGATATTGTTTTAATAAACAGAAACGTATAAACGCGTAAAAACACATTAGGCGAAAACGTCCCCAAACAAAACCTATCAATGGAAACAAGCACCCGATTAGTCACAACACAATCAGCCATTTACGCAAAAGTAACACTCGAAGAGTTCACGACTTCCCAGCAATTATACAACGATCGGGACTCGAATACGTCATCAAATCATGACTAAATCACGAAGTACTGACTAACTATATTCCCATACAATCATTGAATATAAATAAACCTATTCCAGTAAAGCGAAAAGTTAGTGATAAAGTGATCTCACTGAATGAATGGCACGAAATGATATGCGTGAACCGTATTGTTAACAAGAATGGAATCAATTATAATGCTATTAATGGTAATAAATCGTTTAAAGTTGATGTAATCGGAGTTGATCTAGGAACAAGTATTGTAGTGTCAGGTGTTAAGATTCTTGTGCAATTACGTCCAGGAACGGAGTTTGACTAACCAATGGAACTTAAATTTTATAATATGTAGGTGGCCAAGGTGGTTCTTAGATATACTCAAACGAATTTGGCATATATGTATTTATGTAAACTTTTCGCACTCAAAAAAAAAGCTACAAAGGCGGACTTAATGCCTTAGGCATTCTCTACCAGTGAACCAAGGGTGGTGAAGAGATTAGATGGCAGGTGATCTAATTGAGAGGAACAAAGAGAAAAAAGAATATAATATAATATATAGCGTATTGCATTATAGATAAAATAGGTTTTACAGTAAATAAATAAGCTATAAACTTATGACATACATATTATATATAATACATATACTTACATATGATGAGAAAGTAACTTTTGCATTCGAAGAGTCTACTTGCAAGATAGATGACCGATGATGAATAGATGACTTCAGAGTAAATGCTATAAATTCTTCATTAATCGGTAACATAGAAGAGTGTTAATTTATTTAACAACATTTTTGATGGGGATGCGCCAAGGTAGCCCGCAAAATTCAAATTTTCTTACGTTTTTATACGGTCACGAATCATATTTGGATCAACATACAACCTGATAATAGTAAAAATCGTAAGAAAATTTTAATTTCACGTGTTACATCGAAGCTATCGCCTTAATTAATTTACAACCATTAGATCGTAGCTTTCAAACATTTTAGTCAGTACCTACAAGTAAACGCCAATTTAAATATACAAACTACCACGCTCACGAATGCAGTTGGAGGACAAATCCTTATACAATTAGTGACCATCACACAATCTACTATTGTACAAAATATAATAATACATAATAGTTAGGATCTCGTGATAAACCTCACGTTTCCATTAAAATGATCGATTCGCTAACATTTTTATTACAAACTACCGTCTGTCGACGTCTTAGCTTCCTTAACGCATTCTTTCTGCTGATTGATATCTACTTGTTTGTTATTTATTATGTTTAGACGTAGATTTGTAATCAATTTTTATGCTGGCTAATAAGTAGTTTCGTGTTAGATTTTTTTTATTCCTTATTGTAATTTTTTTAGAAATACTGTTCATTCATGAAAGGTCGTGAGTTCATGACTGTCGTATGTAACAAGACGTCATAATTCTTCGCTAACTACTGTAAGTTTTAATTTAATAAAAGATTTCAATCAACAAATCAACTGAGCACTGCTGGACATAGCTCTCTCCCAGGCTGCGCCACGCCACCGTCCTATACGCCTTCCGCATCCAGTCTGTCCCAGCCCCCTTTGAACGTCGTCGATCCATCTAGGTGGGAGACCTCTCACAGTACGGTTTTACGACACGATCTCCACTCCAGGACTCATCGCGGATAAAAGATTTATCAAATTATATTTTTGCTTCATACGAGTATTACTCCCTTTATTACTATAGAGACAATCGCAACGATATACTCATAGCCATTGGCATCAGACAAATGTATTGGTACCTTGTCTAGTGACATCTTCTCCGATATCAAGCAATGTAAGTACATTGCTTGAGTATTATTTACTCTCATTTACTCTGATCTCTGAGTATTATTTACTCTGTTGAGTCCTCAATTTCTTGTGAGACAGACCGGTGTACGAAGTATTTCCTCCACAGTGGATTTTAGCACTAGCGAAATCCACCGGAATCCTGAGTCGTCACTAACTTAAGACGCCAAATACTAAATCCATGTGACGATAACCTACATCTTCAAGTTTTTATGTATAATATGCATAAACCGTGTGCCTTAAAAAGATTTCCCATAAATAAAAAAATTACAAACTTCCATTCAAACTTTCATTCCCATGTATGAATGATGATGATCTAAACTACACTCATAGGAGTGTGTTCTTTCCTCCTGCCAGGGTTGCGGGTTAGTCCGAAAGGGATACCGGGACCTTGGCAACAGGCAACTGAAGGAACACACGTCAGTAAAAGTTGTCAGTAAAAGTCTGCCACACCCTTCCGCTCAACCCAGAGCGGGAGAAGTCATTGGAAGATTTCTCAAACTTAAAAAAAAAGGTGTGTGTTCCTACAAACACAACCACAAATCATTCACTCCATTTGCTGTGTTAACATCGAATGTAACCAAACAGAAAAGTCACGGTTGTATCTTAAAAATTGAAGCCGCAAAATCTTCGACTCCTAAGATACAGTGCGGCAGCGTACCTAGTTTAGGAGCCCGGAAAGCTGACAATAATTTTAAAACTTGGTAGAACTCCTATAACCCACTGTTTATATATGCTATGTACTGTGTTGTTATTTTTATGTACCTACTAATAGACTTAAACTTATTCAACTTAAACTTATTAAACGGTTTTCGCTGTGCGTTGTCTGTCAGTGTATTTAAGATTTTTATTAGGTAAGATTTCCTGTATCTTAGAACCAACCCTACAAGAACTCAACACTTCCAAAAGTATCTGTCTTCAAACCGTATCACTAAAGGGTGGAGCAGATAACAATAAATAAATCAATGTCGAACACATATCCTGGCTACTGAATAAAATAGGTGTCTTTGAAATATACCCATATTATCGCGATGCATTGCGGCAACCCTACAATGTCTACAGGGTGATGTCAAAGTGAACTGTCAGATCTGACGGCTGTATGAATGTGGTCGTGAATTTTTATTTTTAGAGTGTAAGGAAGATGGATGGATGGGAAATGGATAAAATAGATGTGGATATTTTTATTATTTGAAAATGGAGTGTATTCTAAATTCCTGCGACCATTCGTGTATTGTAAATCAGTGGTAAATGACATAATATGGTGAGTTTGTATCTCATTAATTTGATTTAATTGAAGTAGGTAAAGAAAAACATTATAACATACATTTTCTTACCGGCAGATTATTCTATGTTACAGCAGATTATTCTGTCTTATCATTTTTGAAGACAACTGGCACATAATTATGTAATCCAATAAATACCTACATATTTCTATGAGCTAATGGCTGTCATTATTATTTACTGATGAACTTTAGCCCAGCACGTTCATACTTCATGCAGCTTAGAACCTCGCTGACACACCTACTGTTTCAATAGCTTGACTCATTGTTTGATATTTGCAAACCACCATTCAACTTCTGGTTTGCCTGTTACCAACACACGCTCTTTGAAGTTGGTGTTAACATTGCAAAATGTTTTTGATATAAATATTATGATGATAGATAAATAAATAGAAAGGCTCCTAGTTGTGTCCGGTTGTTAGACTTTTGCTTAACCACTGAAGAGTTATATCTTCATAAGAAACAGTAGCATTTATTGATAACTGCCCTCGTTAGTCAATGTACGAGGAGACTATATTAATGCAATGGTGATGTTAAGAGGGATGCTCTCTCAGGTCATGTAAGTGCATTGAATGAAAATTTCATGAAATCGTCATTCAATGCACTTACATGAACTTAGAGAGTTGTATTGCTGATTCTAATGTTTATAATTCTGTAAATCCATATTTGTTACGGCCGCAAATCAAATTTAGATCAACATGCGACCTGATACTGACCTGCAAATTGCAAAAAACGTAAGAAAATTTGAATTTCGCGGTCTACCTTAGTGCTTCCACCGTAACATCAAATGTAGATGCCAAACGTGGTATTGCAACTCCCCAATAATCGGAAGTATCGTATGTCATGTAAGAACTTAAATGATGATGAGACGGTTATCAGGAACAAAAAAACAAATGAAATAACACTACCGAAAACTGCACATCCTGTACTACACCGGACAGTCGCAACAAAAAGTGTTAAATCTCCGGAGGTCGCGATTACCATCAGACGGACAAGCTCATTATTTATGTATGGCGACGGACCCCGGCACGTAGATCACACCCTACAGCTAGGGTTTTAGGGAAATTGGCAGAGGAGACAATTTCCTTATTAGATTTTTGATCAATTTTGCACCTACTATACACCAAGTTGGTAACCCTATCGTAGGGTTGTAATTAGATAAAGAGGCTTGAAAGGTACAGCTCGTATTAAACAACAAATCAAACCCAACATAGCGCCCTAGAATGGTTATTTAATTCTTCTAAATAAATTCATTTTTGCTTTAATTATTTTTTTAAGTCATCTAAATTACGTTGTTTTAGATCGAGCTCCTCAAATAAAATCTGTTGATTAATATGGGCCAAAATGGCACAAGCCAAAATAGGTAGATACTAGAACTTTGATAAATGTAGACGGATACATATTCTCCTGATGGAAATAATAATTTTCCCGACCTATAGGGGCTTCCAGTCTAACCGGATGCAGCTGAATACCAGAATTTTACATGGAGCGATTGCCTAACTGACCTCCACAACCTAGTAACTGGGTAACACGATACCCATTGCTAAGACTGGTTGTTTGACTTGTAGGCTTCTGACTACCCGTAACGACTGGCAAAGATCTACGAATTACAGCCAGGATCAACAGCTTAACATGATTTTTGAGAACCTTTACACGCCCAATGTGAAAATAATTCATAGAAACTGAGTGCACAGACCTCACTTTACTTGCCTAGAGTATTCAGAGCCAAGATTTACGTCTATTAGAAAGTGTGTCAGGTTAGTTAGTGTACCTGAGCTTCATCAACACAATCATCTGTTAGTTTAAACCCCTGATGTATGTTCTAACAACTATAATTCAAAATCGTAACAATAACAATGTGTGTATCAACTTATTGGCTGACTCTAATGTTTACTCGCTCTCCAGTTAAATTGTGTGATGGCTCAAATTATTTAGCACAGTCAAACATGCATACGGAATGGACAGCAACATCCTCTTGTGTTTTATGTCAACAATATTCTGCGATCTGCGATCTACGAGTACTATCCGTTTGCCAAGTGTTTGAGATTAGCCCTAAATTTCTTAGAAACGTTCCCACAGTGCTAAATTATAATACCACTTTTGAGCCTTGGTATATCAGCGCTAAAGTCGTTGATATTAAAATACATAAATAAATAAATGTTTATTTCTAGATTGTTTTACAAATTAAACCTAGGCTAGTTTTGAGTACAAATGAGTTAAGCATCTTTAGCCGGACTAGGCAAAACCTGTATTTCGGCTACATATAAAAATATCCGAGGGGATTGGCCTCAGATATTTTTACATTTATCATAGCCATTAATTTTTACAGGAAAATTAACAGTAGTGTAATTTTACAAATATGATTATATTTTAATATAATAAATGTAGAGTATGAATGCGTGACCTGTCACTGTGTGAAATGAAGTGTGTCTCATTGAGTGAAATACCTACTAAACAATATTATATTATGAGTAAACTACACAACATAATACTTTCTAGAAGAAAATTAGATACTTGTCGTTATATTATTCACATACCAATCACATGGGACTGCCAAACTTTATCTTGCAAGCTATCTTGAAGCAGCTCATGAGAAACACAGGCCATCAACCAGGCTCAAATCCAGACTCCGGGATTTTATCTTCTAAAATCATAAAAGAATCGCACTGAATTCTCACCACATGAACCATCTCGATTCAACAACACACAGAAACCTTGATACTATCAGAAATTATCGTTAATCATTTTAAAATTACAGTACAGGACATATTTGTTGGCTACAGTAATCCGCACGTCCATGGTTACAACTTGACATCGACAGTGCCTTTATTCCATAGCAATAAGAGTTGTTTTCGTAGTTCAAGTGACGTATGGTCGACTGTATGTACAGTATTCCGGGAACAAAGTGTTTCATGAGATTTAAAACTGTTTAATGTTTATATTGGACACATTAACTGTGGCTTACTCATAGTATGTGTATCCGGTTTTTAGTTTCAGGAATTAACTTCATGATGTAAGGAATTTGTAGGAATCAGTAAACAATTCTGCGACAGCTTTTTCGTTTGAAGTTTTCTGGAAAAGTCACCTGTATTTTCTACTGCTGAAAATGGAACTCTATGAAAATCTTTTTTTTAAGTTGTTGTGTCAATATGGGTCAATCTGAGGGCCTAGATCTTAATCTAGACAGGCCCAGACAGGCCTAGGGGTCTAAGGCTAGACATTGTATCCGTAATAACGATGATGAAAAACATACGAAAAGCTTATAGCATATGGGGTATTCCTCGAAGCGCACCAAAAGTATTCCCCGAAACGCACCATTCAGGTGCGCTAACAAAATCAAATTAAAAAATATTATACAGTTCAAAGTCTTTGTAGAAATACGGAACGTTTTTAATGCGAATGTAACTTGTCGAGGCCCTCTGTCCTTGTAAATATTTTAGGAAAAACTAACAAATTACTAGGTACCTAAACAAAACCATCCCTTGAACCCGCCAAAGCTGTTATGGTACCTAAAATAAGTTCCAAGTTTATCCAACCAATAATAATTTAATACAAGACAAACATTCCTTCGCAGATATTTATTTCCATACGTCTAAATTGAGACATGAAGTTAGTCTGAACGCCGACCGTGTCAATCCGGACGTCTCTGATACATTCTTATAAATAAAACCTGCTCCTACATCTTCCAATACGCATCGATCTTCAACTAAGCCCCTGTTATTAGGGTTGTATAGCTTTTCATTTAATTTTGCATTCTATTTTATAGGTAATATTAAAATATGTTTAAGTTGAAAAATGTTGTCGACACTATGAATAGATCATTTTTTTTTTCCCTCGTGGCTAAATGATAACAGCCGCATGAGTCGATTGCTGCGGTTAGTTCGTGGATGGGTGACTTGACCATCCATTACATATCGAGACCACTCCGTGCCTCGGAAAGCATGTTATGTCGTTGGTCTCGGATGTCATTCGTAGATCTTTGACAGTCGTTACGGGTAGTCAGAATCTCAAAAGTCTGACCACCAGTCTTACCAAGAAGTATCATGTTATTGGGTTGTGGAGGTAGGCAGTCGCTCCATATGCGTCCAGTTAGACTGGGAGCCGACTCCAACATATTTGGGGAAAGACTAAGCAGATTGATTGAATTTCGAACTATTTGCTGTCTTACTTGTCTATGAATACTTATGGCAAGATTTTCATTCTTCATTGTAATTTACACTATAAAGAGAGATTGCAACCTTTTAGCCGATGTGAAGACTGAAGATATCTGACAACAAACTTTCAGTGGGCAATAAAAGTTTTATGCCAGTCATTAAATAGATGACGTAGACATCCATTACAACTCTAAATTATTGTATTGCAGTCATATAATGCCTCAAACTTAATTCATGAGTCTTTATTTACATGAAAATCTGCTTCCCGTAAGTCACCATTACCCCAAAAATTGCCCTCATTCATAGTAACGTTGCTCCATATTTTGCATTATCAAATGAAAGATATCAAACCACGACCATTATCATCATACTGGATTACATTATTTTGACAGTTGGTGTCTAAAGCCAAATGAATTCCAATAAATTTTAATCTCCGTTTTAGTTAAAGAATGTACGACGATAGATAAACGATGAATTCCTATTAAAATTAAACCTACATAAGTGACAGGGTTGGCAGGAAAAGAAAAACAAGATTTCTGGGCATTAATGGTGACACACTATTGACTTTCCGTGTGTACCTACATTTTGTTTCTGCCTCTCAGGGATATCAGAGGTCCTAGGTCAAGTGACATTCAATCAGTGATACCGACCGATGATGGACTTATCAGATTTACATAAGCTATCGAAAATCTTAGGTCAATCCTGCACGCGTAGCGATAAGGTAGCCCGCGAAATTCAAAATTACTTACGATTTTTTCAATTTGCAGGTCAGTGTCAGGTTGTTTATTGATTAAATATAATTCGCAACAGTACCAAATATGGCACATTTACAGAATTATAATCATTAGAATCACCAATACAACTCCATATATTCATATTAAGTGCCAAATGTCATGATTTCATGAAATAGTCTATCAAAACACTTAAATGAACTTAGAGAGTTGTATTGCTGATTCTAATGTTTATAATTCTGTAAATCCATATTTTCACCCTGGACTTGGACTGGTTGTCAGACTTTCGGGCTTCTGACGACCCGTAACAACTGTCAAAGATCTACAAATGCCAGCCGGGACCAACGGCTTGACGTGCTTTCCGAGACACGAAGGGGTCTTAATATGTAAACATGGTCACCCATCCACGGACAAACGTGTCGGCCTCAGGACAGACTGCTTCTTACACGGAAAACTGTACGTCCCTTGCTCCTAAAGCCACCGTCCTGACTCTCTGTATATTTTGGCTGCTGAGAACAAAACTACAAACGTACTAGTATACAGGGAAGTTTTATAAAAATGTGGCTGCGTAAGTGGTACAGTACAGGGAAGTTTTATAAAAATTTGGCTGCGGAAGTAGTACAGTACAGGGGTTGCAGTATGTTGTGGTGTCTTACGACTTCCACGTGTACGAAGTCGCGAGCAAAAGCTAGTTTATAATAAAGTAGGTAGCCCTAGCCCGTTGGTGTCGAGTGGGCACATAAACGTCACGTATCGACACAAACGCGATACAGCACTTGGCTCGTGCTCAAATTGATATTGAATTTATTTTCAATTTTAACGCGCCCTCCTTAGGTGTTCAGAGTAGTGGAAGTGGTCAGAGGCTATTGAGATGTTCGTTTTTAATATTGTTAAACAAGTTTGAATGAGATAATTTAAACGATATATTTATAATCCAAATAAGATAATAAATAGGAATTTTATAACCACCACGACAGTACACAAAAATGAAAAATGCCAACTTTAGGATTTTGTAAGTGTAATAATTATGGTAACTTTTAAAGAGTTTTAAAAGTTACCATAATTATGTACAAGATTAGTGATTTCTTACCTACACCTTATTAATTATTTTCCTAACAGCGACGAACTTTTGGAATGTTATGAATGAAAGTTCTTTAACGCGGTCTGCGGTAGTCACGCAAGGAAAAAGCGTTACGAGTAGGTATGCCCCCTCCATGCGACTTGCTCCCTCTCTTTGTCTCTCTCTTTTATATACAAGTGTGTGTGTGCGTGCGAGTATCGCAAGGAACTTTGTTCCTGAAGGGGGTCGCCCCACCGCAAATATATTTTTATTTTTCAGAAGTACTTTGATATTATGTCACTGTCTTTGACATACCTAATCCGTGGTTCTTATTGGTAATTTAAAAGGTGAAACAATACCAAATCTGAATAAAAACAATACCACCACACTCTTGCAAAAACGTACCTCCCTCAAAAAGTCCACAGTCAACCAAACTCAACGCCTCTCTCTGTTCCTCACACTACTCTGTAAATGTTGACAATGAACAGGCGCCACCGCGGATACAAACGTCAAACTCTATTTCTGTTGCGACTGTGGTGTGCCCGATACCACCCCCCCTTTCACCGCTCCCTCCCCCCTCTATCGCCATAGAGTTTGTCCCGTAAACAAGTGCGCAATGTGTGTTTTTGTATGGATTTTTCAAAAACTATTTTAGATTTAGGTTAAGACATGCGGTGGGGTTTGTATAGTGATTTGTTCGGTTATTAATAGTGGCTAAGTGTGATGTTGGTTTTAATGGAGTTCAGAATTAGTGGTTTGCTGTGATTAACTGGAAATGAGTAGTCTTTTAATTTTTGTTGTTCGCAACTCCATAAGGAAGCACGTTGTGTGGATAAGATCATTTTAATAACGAGAATTAATTTTACAGATTTTTTTAAACGCATGTATCCAGATAATTAAATTAATTAGTTACCACAACACTTTAGAGTATGAATTGTAATACCTACATAGAATGTATCGTTGTTACAATTAAAATTGTAAAAGTATATAGCGATTATGGCATCGCTGGTCCAATATTTAGAGAAAAGTTTTTTTAATGTATTTTAGAAATGAAATACACCTGCTATCTCATCCCGACACTATCGCATCCTACAAACCACATCTTACTTTCAAAAGAAAGTCACTTAACAGATATTTGATTACCTACTCAAACAAGCGACACGCACGCGCCGAAAAAAACAAATAAAAAAGTGAAAAATAAAAAAATATAAAGACCCCAAGTCACGAGACAGAAAAATAGAGATGTTTATCTATGTAACGATCACGATGCTTCGCGTCGCAAGCGCAACCGTGACAGATTGCGACGGATAGGTAGTGCGCGACAAAGGACCAACTTGCTTCGAAATTGATTGATACCGTGATATGGTGGCTTTAAATTCAATTTTATTTGCCGTAGCGAGAATGTTGTTAGATGAAAATGGAAGTATCGATTTAATTCCTTCTTAAAGTGTCCATTGCCATTATACGTCGCAAAAATAATGATCGATTTTTAGCACATCGTTAAATTGGGAAACCAGTGCCTCTGAGTTGTTATTACTTTAAAAGGTATTAACGCTATCAAACCTAAAATAATTTTCTTTGTGGAAAATTAAATTCAAAGGAATTCCAATTATAAAGAGAGCGTCTACAAACTACTAATTGGTAATTATCTTACCTTTTAAATTAAGTAGGTACCTGGTACACGTTGACTGGCCCACAGTGCCCTTGCATACATGTCTCATTCCTATTAACACTGTAGTAACATGAAAACAAACAAACCAAATATTTATTTATAAAAGAATAAACGTGAAGCTTCTTTTCGGCTCCTTTGCAATGCAAAATATTAAATCCGTGCGTTTCTGACGTTTCATAAGTGCCCATAAAGGTGAAATAAAACAATTCAAATTTTTATTTTTTTTATTTTTTTGTTATTGATTTTGTGTGTTTTATTATTATGTTTAATGCAAGCAAATGTATTTTCTATCTATCTTTCTTTAACTAAATCTATACTTAGAGTACGATACTTACAAAACTCCTATCTCAAAATCTATCCGTTCCAACCTTACTCTGACACTATCGTCACCTGCCGATCTAAACAGCTAGACTGTAGAATATCATAACCAGCATATTACTGTTATTTTTGGCTACTGCGCCACCATCACGTAGGCAATCACACAAAAATATTCGCCGGTGCATTTTCGTGCCAATAGTAGTCTGTCATTCTTCGACAATGTCATATAATTTTAGAGTTGGGTTTGTTTATCGATATTTGCAGATACAATGGTGTGTGATACCTGACAAAATATTTGCTAAAGAATACGATTATTACGAATATTCATGACAAGGAAATGGATTATGGAAAATGGAGGCAATTTTCCATAATCGATGACTGAAATAACAATAATCTTTATTTGCTTAATAAGATCAAGATCCTTAGATAACAAAGTTATACATTGTGCGTAGGCTTTTGACTGCAAGAGTACAGCATTACCTTATCAATAAGAACCTTACTTCAAAGGGCTAATCTTACTTATCCATAATTAAAAACTAGTGTCCAATTATTGATTTTATTTCCAATTAAACAATTAGTGTCAAATACAATAGACGTAGATATATTTAGTAACCTATTCCGCTTGACTATTCTTTAAGAGTCATAAAAACCCTGTAAAAAATCGACACGCGGAATAAATAGGTGACTAAATAATAATATATCCACGTCTCAATTGTATTTTATAATGGATTTCCGCAAAGTCACGTCTGAATCAACTAACTGATTAGTGTCAACTTTATTTCAGTGTTAATTAAGCTGATTTCAGAAGGGCCAGAACTATTGAAAACGTTATAAAAAATTATTGAAGTTGTAACGCAAACTGAACTTTATGTGTGGGTATTATAGTCTTTACCTTCCAACGCTACGTCTTCCGTTAAAAATGTATCCCTACATAATAAAACTGAACAACATTAGCTAAAAAACAGTCAGTTACAGTCAAATGTTATCCCCTCATCATGTCACTGATCGAATGCTTTACCTCATTCAACGAACAATACCCTCAATAGAAACTCCCCTCCGTCACCCTCACATGTCTTTCAAACCTTCAAAATAATGTGACGACACCAATTCAGTAAAAAGCATAGAAATTTATACTCTGTGGTGCACATGTCAAAAATATCACTTCCGCGTGTTAGGGCTGCCTCTAATGTTCGTTGAATTTTGCATGTGAATACCCTTCAGGCGGGGCGGTAATGTGACAAGCGACAACCCTGTTTGTGTATAGAATGTAGGTCCGTCTGTCTGTTTTGTTTCGTATTGCTAAACAGGATGTGTTGCAGGAAATACGTGTAAGTAATGTTCTCTGTTTGGTTGACGCCTCATTAACTGGGATTGGATGAGGTTGCAGGTTCATCTCTGTTTTTGGAATAATAATCTTAATTTTACCCAATATCACATTGAATATTATTGGAGAGGAGCTCGTGGCTACGTAATAACAGCCGCATGGGTCGATCCACCCGGTTAATCTACGCTTGCCGGGGTTGGTCTGTGGATGGGTGACCATCTTTACATACCGAGACTCATCCGTGCCTCAGAAAGCACGTTATGCCCTTGGCCCCGGCTATCATTTGTAGATCTTTGACAGTCGTTACGGGTCGTCAGAAGCCCGAAAGTCAGACAACCAGTCTTACCAAGGGGTATCGTATTACTCAGTTACTGGGTTGTGGAGGTCAGATAGGCAGTCGCTCCATGTAAAATACTGCTATTCAGCTGCATCCGGTTAGACTGGAAGCCGAACCCAACATTATTGGGAAAAGGCTAGGCTGATGATGACCCAATATCACATTGCCCAACCTGGTAATCGAACCCAGGACCACATGCTCAGCAGTAGCGTTTACGGCCACTAAACCAAAGAGACCACGGAAACCTGAAATAAAATCTATCACCACACGACTTTAACCCATGAAAAACCAATAATAATAATACTCTAAATAGTCGTCTTACAACCCCATGCTTACTAACGCTACGTTTATGGGATTTATCATGTTCACCCCTTGCTCTATGGCGTGGTTTTATGGTTATCTGCATTTTATGGTGATTTTTCGGCGGCTGATTTTGGCGGTCACCCTTTTTTTGAAGACGAGAAGTTTGGTAATGTTTTAGGTAAGTAATCATTTTCAATGTAGGTAGTTACCATTTTTTTTAAATCTTGTATCATTCTGTTTTACCGTTATCGGCACATTGACATAGACACCCGTTTTCTGAATAGAGTTTTTGAAGTTGACAACTTGTCAAACTCTACTTTAGCATTACCGATGATTCCTTCAATGTAACCCTCGAAATTCGAAACTTCTTACGTTTTTTGCAAATAAATTTGGAATTTCGCGGGAATTTCTCAACTATCAAAATTCTCAAAGCAGAAACTGGGCGTAAGTGTAGGTATATTTTTTTTACAGATTTTTGTTTGTTTATGGAAACTTCGGAAAAATCGTAATGCTTCGTATAAATTATCATAATTAGACATTAGTAGTAATTATCACTGTCGTCATTAGAGCATCCCTTTGATTTCTATATCTCCCGCTTGAAAAACCTATTGCAAACAGCAAAAATATCCGTTAGAAAATCTTAATATCCTCAAATTATAGCTGCAACAGGAATTCGACGTTCTACAGTTTCACAATAAAACTTCCTTCTTTAATTCCTAAGACAATTATAGAAACTCTTAGGCAATACCTATATAGCTAAGTTCGGGATATCACGAAAATTTTGATGTAAATGTAGTGCAACAAATTATGGTTAATTGTAAAAGCAAATTGAGTTCTAATTGAAGGATGTAAGTGTCATATTTGACTGATGGTTCCGGTGAGTTGTGACTAATTATTAGGTAGGGCTAATTGTTGACTAATGTGGTTAGAAACTAAATTGTTTATTTTTTGTTTTTTCTACTTTGTTATTAATTTTATAGCAGGTACAGTACTTGTGGCGTAATTATAACGTTTATGGAGCATGCTGTGCTAACCTATAGGAATTTTAATAAATAGTTATTTTGTAAATTGAAGATTGATTTACTTTAAGTATTAAAATTATTCTTCAATTATAGGTATAAATAATTGCTTATTTAATTATGCACCTTACTATTAAGTAATATTTGTATGCCAAAATATGGCGAAGTGTGCCATCGCACCAGAATATTTATTTACCACTTTTGTATTACCGCATGTAAAGCAAATAAATTACTTTGACTAAGTAAAACATTACTTATTTTTCAAATTAAATTATTTATTTGATGATGTTTGTATACAGGCAGTTGTCTTGCAACTACTTTAAACAATTTTTCAGTGGTCAACAATCCATTTACGTCACTCTCCTAAGCCATAAACTCAAAAAGTTAAATTACACACACAATCAAAACGAATTTTGGTAGTGTAACGGAATGAATATATTTTGCCTGTATACCAAATAGCTTGTTCGACTGACATTGAAAGATTTTATTTGGATTTAATTTTTGAATATTTCTCTGTTCTTAATTTTAGTGTTTAAGAATTTTATTGATGTGAATTAAGTTTTTAATTTTTAAATGTTACTAGATTACGTGTAATTAATTGTGTAGAATTATTTCAAACACAAAGTAAGGTTAATGAATAAATAGAATTGATAACGACAAATGCCAAACCATAAAACAAGTTATCAAAACCACCAAACTTTATTTTGTTTAACATAAAATGCTAAAGTTCTTCATACAATGTAAAGAAACAATACACACTCGTATGTATTTACCCATACCACAGTTCTCACGACGCAGCCAGTGGAAAGTGCGAGTGTAGTCGCAAGTGACTCGCCCGATAACGTCTTAGTAATTGACAAGCCGCGTTTAGATAAAGCCAATATCTGTCGATTTGCGAGAACTGATAGTAGGGGTTTCTCACGGTGCGCAAAACTTTCAATTGTTTTTGGGAATCGTAAAAAGTTGTGCCAAAATGTGACGTTTGTTGATCACGTTTTGTTTTAGTGTGAAGTTGACGAATGGTGCTGAATGCTCCTGCATGCAACTTCATTGTTATATTCCTGCTTATAGTAAAATGACTTTTACTTGTAGTGTTCTTGTCCGATGATGTGCCAGCCCGCGCCGAAGCTGAGCACGTAGCTTTAAATTCCCCGTATAATAATAATGATGATCTGATATTGATCCAGCCTGTCCCATCTTGCTGTCCTCCCGTCAGTGACGCCCTAAGCCGAGGTTCGTACCCCACAGGGGGTGCCCTTAGCGAGCGTTCACTTAGTTTTAATTTAGAATAGTTTGTTATAAGCTCCTGGCTGGAGGCCCTGAGAGTAGTTCTTATGGCAGCCACAGGAAAGTCCGGTTAAGTAGCCATGATTTCAGAAATCAACTACGAGATGCCATAGTTGAAAAAAAAAAAACTTGTAGTGTTACATGGGACTTAATCATAACTGGCGAAAAGGCAAAGCCTAAACATATGATAGTTAATAGATGTTATCATAAATTTAAAATTAGCTCGACTGTATTTTAACCTAAACGAACGAAAAAAACAGGAGTTTTTATATTCTTGGCGGTCTTAGGACTGCCAACCTATTTTTACAACAAAAAGTTTTTCTGAAATACAAAGAACCATCACATAATCTTGATTTGAATGCAGGCTTGATGATAACGTGATTTTTATTAGGTAACTGTGTGAAAAATACTTAGGTTTCCACAATTAGTTTCAGGAAAATACATATATTTTGTTAAATATCACACACATCACGATCTTTTGTCTAACCTTAATACTCCTCACTAAACGGTAATTAATAGTTAGTCAATGATTTTAGCACACATTACATCATTTTATATCATTTCACCTTGAGGAACCACTTCTAATCGCAAACATCAGGAAACTCGCCGTGACAAACAGTCACCGTATCTAAATCTATCCTAGTAATATTGTATTTTGGTTGCTAAAAATCATGAGTAGAGATGGACCGAGCTTCTGGGTATCGATATTTTAGCTTTCGCATTTTCTAACTAGATTCTTTATCCGCTCAACTGTCGATTGGCCTCATAATGGCCGATAACAATTAAAATTCTATTGTGTCTCGTTAATGACAGTTGGAGGTTTATCTTCTACATGTTATTCCTTCGTTATTCCTTCGAAGGACAATACTTAAGTGTCTTTTTGTTAATTTTCATAGGTACCAAAAAGCTTTTAGTTTACCTGAAAATTCTCCTATTAACTAACGGTGAATTACCTATTATACAGCATTTCTAAGAGTTGCGTTTTTTCAGAAGCATGTTTTTCTTATGATAATAATCGATAAGTATAGTTCGGTAGGTACTTATTTAAAATCCCTTACCTTACCTTTTTATTTCATTTCTTATTTAATTTTCTTGCCTTATGTGCGAATATTTATTGTTATGATTTTGTATGGTTGTAGCTCTCATGCAATGTGACGAAATGTATTATTTTATTTTAAAATCTAATCTGATTTGGTAATTTTATTATGTTTTTAGAGCAGTGGTGGTTGTAGGTTCGAACTCAGCCAGGCGCTTTACTTTGTGTAAATTATTTCATCACCACTGCTCTCAAAACGGTGAAGGAAAACATCGTGAGGAAACCGGCATGTCCTAACCAAACATAAACCAAAAATTCGAAGACATGAAGTGACATCTACCAACCCGCACTGGGCCCGCACTGGGCCCGCGTGGTGGATTACGTCCCACTCCCTCTCACAGAGAGGAGGCCTGTGTCCCTGCAGTGGGAACATTATAGGCTGATTATATATTATGTTTTTATTGTTTATACATATAATATTGTACTGAATTAAATCTTTAATTGAATAGTTGTTCACCATTTAATAAGAATGTTGTGCATCCTAGTGATTACCTATTGTTACTCTCCTTGTAAATATGTCGTTGATGTGACTTGCTCAATAAATAAAAATAAAATAATCGAAATATTTATCTTTCCCATCCCTACTGTTGACCAGAAGCCCATACCAGAACTAAATTCATATTGGATGAGTAGGTAGGTAATTCACCTCGACATTTAATTTTACATGACCACGGTAATTAATATTTACTAACATGAACTGTCAGACAGATTCACAAAAATGATTAATCACCACAGTTGGTCAAACAAGTACCTGGCTTTTACTTATTTTTTTGTACATATTTACCTTCATGGCTTTGTTATTTTATAAGGGCTTTTCCGGTAGCTTGTTATTAAATCGTGATTTTTTGTTGCACTAGGTATCTAACATACCTAATCATCATCTACTTTTCCCAACTGTTTTGGGTCAGCTACCAGTCTAACCAGTTGCAGCTGAATACCAGTATTTTACATGGAGCCTGCCTATCTGACCTCCACAACTTACTGCGTAAAACGATACCTCTTGGTAATTCTGGTTGCAAGACTTTCGGGCTTCTGACGACCAGTAACGACTGTCAAAGATTCACGAATGACAGCTGGGATCAACGGCTTAACGTGCGTTCCGAAGCATGGAGGTGTCTCAGTATGTAAAGATGGTCACCCATCCACGGAATGACCTAAGCAACATTAGCTTAACCTAATGGATCGACCCGTGCCGCTGTTCTTACTTAGCCACGAACCCCGAATATGTAATCATCTACCGAAAGTGAGTTTATAAAATTAAACTCAATTGTTAAATCAAAAACATCTATTAGGTCTTCCGCAAACGTCGATACGTAAAACAAAACACTATCACAAGTTCAATAGAAAAATTCAAAAGTAACCGTGACCCAAAACATGTAAATCCGAAGCTGTCAGTGCTGCCAACATAAAAAGCGTGACAAGACGTGTGACGGTTGGCAGTCCCGAGCCCAACAGTTGACGGCTCAATTGTCTTTGATCACAAATACGTGAATAATTCAACAGCTCCCCTCCCTTTGAGAGTTCATAGATCAGGTACGTGGAAAGAATGGCTGGAAGTGTTTATGGATCGGTATTGTCCCGTAGTAGAATTAAATTAAAAAGAGTGTCCGTGTAGTTTCTTGCTCGTTCTTCCCCATAGGAACCTACTACGCTTTGGAATGGGCAACTAACTTCATCTTTCTGACTGACCGACCCCTTGACAATTCAAAAGTGCCTGTAATTGGTTTATTATGCTTTGACTTTAAGTTTGAAACTTTAAAATCAAGAGTCAATTTACTCGCAGAGATATTTTTACTGAATCCACAAAAAAACTTTGATCATTTCAGAATCACCGAAGTTCCCCACCCAAGGTCGCCTTCTTTTCTACTCATAATTATATTTAATCAATGAAAACTGAAACATTCCTGAAAGTATTGACTGGGCAATCATCTAAGCCCTCAATTATTACTATGAACCTAATTAATAGGACCCGTGTAAAATCAACCAAAATACATCAAAGATGAGAGAAGAAACTAAAACCAAGTTTTTGGTTATTTGGTCTTTATAAACAGGTACAAATATGACTGAAATAAAAGTGCACAAAGGCACAAAAGTATTCATTTACTTAAATATGTTTCCTTTGCCATTACAGATAATAAAAATCTACTGCAACAAAGTAACTTAAAATAAAATATACTTAACTACCTAGTATTCGCTTCTGTAAAATATTCAGCAGTCAACTCACTGTCATAATAGAGATTGGAGTGAAATCGAATTCGCATCATAAGGGCACCGCGACAAGTGAAACGCGTACTATTTTAAAGTTGAAATGGCATGACCCGTCATTTCTAGCTGCCTGAGTGAGTGAAAAGGGCGATTATTATTCAAAATGTCGATATGGAAATCTTGGGAAAGAACTTTGCTTTGGAGGATCGTGGCTAAGTAATAACAGCCGCACGGGTCGATCCATAAGGTTAAGCTACGCTTGCCGTGGTTGGTCCGTGGATGGGTGACCATCTTTACATACCGAAACTCCTCCGTGTCAAAGTCAATGTCAAATAATTTATTTCAAAAAGGCACATAAATGGCACTTTTGAACGTCAAAATGTGCCTCGGAAAGCACGTTAAGCCATTGATCCCGGCTGTCATTTGTGGATCTTTGACAGTCGGTAAGAGTCGTCAGAAGCCCGAAAGTCTGACAACCAGTCTTGCCAAGGGGTATCATATTTTCCAGTTACTGGGTTGTGGAGGTCAGATAGGCAGTCGCTCCATGTAAAATACTGGTATTTAGCTGCATCCGGTTAGACAGGAAGCCGACCCCAACATAGTTGGGAAAAGGCTAGGCAGATGATGTTGGGAAAGAACTTTGCCATAAGCCTTCTGCAACTGTAAGTCCACCTAACATCACGCATTATGATCCCCCTTGATCTGTAATAGGAGGACGACAAAGTGCCATTTTATTCTAGCCTAAATCTAGACTCTGGCTACTGGAAATTTTATAAGATCAAAGGGCGAAGCGAAAGCGAATCGAACCCAGAAACTCATACCAGTCGAGCTTTCAACTACTAAAGCAACGATGCAGTCATTCAAAGTAGGTCATTTAATTCTACTTTAATAGGATAAAAACTCAACAAAAATTCTTCTAAAAATACCGACAAAGAATAACAATTAAGAAAACAAAATTCCCTATTAAAAAATACATAAGTAGGTACAAGTAACAGCCCCGGAGCGTTACTGAGCTAATAATTATTATCCGTTTGAACTCCTTTAAGAATTCCTAAAGAGATTAAAAGAATCATTATATATTCTCACTTGAAGGACGAAGCATTTGAAAGCGACAGGCCAGATTAAAGCCACGCTCCAGGCATTTGGTTTCTTCAGAATATTTCCCGGGATAGCATTTCCCGGGATAAATTAATTAGGTACACAGAGTTGTAAATTTCTGAGAAGTTGTTGATGCTTGAGTTAAATGACTGGATACTTGAACGTGGATACTTTTCGATATTATTCCTGTTTACAGTCTAAAAATAAGGAAAATTTCTGAAGTTCCGATACGATTCCGAAGATCTCTTCGTTCAGATCTCATTCCACTGATGGTCATATGCCTCTAGAATGTAGTGACACACTACTACAAGCTCTTTCTACAACCTCTATCATTGCTGTATTTTAATTTATCTCTAACGAGGGGCTCGTTGTTAAATAACAGCCGCACGGTTCGATCAAATGAAGCTACACTCACCGAAATCAGTCCGTGGATGTGTGACCATGTTCTAACTACCTACTACTTGACAAAAGCCAATCTTTTTTTTTTTTTTTGATTGTGGGACATCATCAAATGACTTCCCCGCTCTGGGCGGAGCGGAAGGGCGTGCCAGACTTTTACTGATTAAAACCCACCCGTGTTCCTTCAGTTGCCTGTTGCCAAGTTCCCGGTAACCCTTTCGAGCTTTCCCGCAATCCTGGCAGGCATCGGTCCTAGCGGACCCCGCCAAGACAAAAGCCTATCTAAGGTTATACCAGAACAGGTCCATTATTTTCTATTTCTGTCTATATACTTCTTCTATTAAAAAGCAACGCTTATCAATGAATTGTTTTCCAGTTCTTTCAACAAAGCTTAATAGTGTTTACAAGTACTGAAAATATCTAAAACCAAACCTACCTACCTTAATATATTTACCTTATCATCCAAAAAGCACATTCCTCCACCACTTAAAATTACCCTGCACAATTACCCCGCTACTCATCTTTACCCCCCTCACCCCTCGCAAATCCTTAAGATCTATACCCCGGGGCAAAGCGTCTTTGTACATTTTGTCAAAACGTTAATTAAGAAACTGTGTGCCTTGTACTGTAATCTGCGAATGAGAGATTATCTTTGAAGTTAAAGTATATGTATACAGTGTCTTATACTTTGAGATTTTGATTATTAATAATTTACGTTAACGTATCGTCTGTTATCTCCCAAAAGGTAAGTGTATAGTAGTTTTCAGACTTCTATTAAATTGCCTGATTCATCATCTGCCTAGCCTTTTCCCAACTATGTTGGGGTCGGCTTCCAGTCTAACCGGATGCAGCTGAATACCAGTATTTTACATGGAGCTACTGCCTATCTGATCTCCAAAACCCAGTAACTGCAGTAACTGGGTAATAGGTACGATACCCCTTGGCAAAAACTGGTTGTCAGACTTTCGAGCTTCTGACGCCCCGTAACTACTATCAAAGATCCACAAATGACAGCCGGGACCAACCGGTTAATGTGCTTTCCGAGACACGGAGGAGTCTCTATATGTAAATATGGTCACCCATCCACAAACCAACCCCGGGAAGCGTAGCTTAACCTGATGTATCGGCCCGTGCGGCTGTTATTACTTAGCCAGGAGCTCCTCATTAAATTGCCTGATTGTTAAAAGGAAAAACTTTGTACCATACTAGATTATCTCTAGGATTAGTTGTATTGTGCCCCAATCGAAGTATTGTGGGTGCCTAAACAATAAAAAATTTCATCTAAATATACCTATACGAATTTAAGTCATCTAAATATACCTTGCTTGCAGGAGGCATCGTATTCTGCGTGTATCGTCTTCACATAATAACATAATTGATGTAGACAAAATATTGTAAAACATTTTTTTTATAGACGGTAAAAATAACGGTGGAGTTTCATGCCCATTCTTCTCCAAACGAAAACTAACTTTTGGAAGGAGTGACTAGAATCAGTTCTATTTCTTTGTTTTTGTCGTTCAAAAGTGCCTCGTGTGCCTTAATTAAATAAATTATTTTACTTTGACTTTGGAACCAAATCGCGACTCGTAGTGCAAAAACCATTGGCCACTATGTTATTTTTAAAACCCATCCCGATTTACAACATGAACTTCTTTAGATCTTTTTGATCTATGCATAGGTATTGTATGCATGCATAGTATCCGTTAAAAATAAAACAGAATCGATAGGGTAAAGAACTTCTTATGAAAGGATAACATGAGACGCTAAAACTGTACGTTATGCAGAATAGCGAGTTGGCTCAAAAGTCAAAGTCAAATAATTTATTTCAATTAGACACTTATAAGGCACTTTTCAACGTCAAAAACAAAGAAATAGAACTGATTCTATTCGCCCCTTCCTTCCTTTCCTTGCAGAGTTGCCACTAAAAGTCCAAACATTCAATCTAAACCACAAGTTACCATGCCTAATACTAACAACTCTTGGTCTTAATACAGCAGTTAGAGTAATAAGCAATAGACAGACACCGCCGGGGGCCGAGTTAGTTTGTTTGTGCACAGTTAACGGTTAGTTTATTAATTAGGGTTTGACAAACTGTGCGGTTCAACCCTCCGTCTAACCTTTGTTTAGTTATGAACCGGGGAATTTAATACTGTCTGCGTGGGATGACAATTTGGAAGATTTTGGGAGGGAATGTGGTGTGACTATCTTGATTGAGAAGATAATGTCTCTTGTCAGTTTTGATTTTAGAGAAAATACTTATGGTGTATACGGCACGGTTTCTTTACGGTACCGTGTATCAACTGCGCCGTAGAAGAAATGTGTGTGTCAACAAGCTTCCATAGTGATGCATACAATACTGGCGACCGTGTGTGAATTACCCCAGCAAAATAATCATTTAAATCTTACTCCAGTGTAACCGTGCGTTTGCACTGGCGAAACATTTACGACAAAACATGTTGAAATCTCAATTTTCCATACAATTTTTGACAGGAACCAGAGATTTCAACATCTTTTGTTGTAAATGTTTCGCCATTTCAAACGCACAGTAAGTGCAACTTTAAAAATGTGCGCAAAAATTACAGAAGGCAACTAATTACAATCTACAGTATGTTAACTAACAAAGGGCGTTCCCGTTAACCTGCAATAGTATAGCGTCTATACATGCTAAAAAAAATATTACAATTAAAAAAAAAAAAAAAAATTTTAATTTTTGTATAGTAAAATATTCACAAAAAATATTAAATTTAAACGTAAAATAAACTCTCTGTACACGCCCACTTGTCACACTTGTTTTTTTACGTTGAAATACAAGTGTGCGTGTACAGAGTGTTTCTTTTACGTTTAAATTTAATCGTTTTGTGAACATTTCACGACACAAATAAAAAATTTTTTTTTTTTGAGTGGTAATATTTTTTTTGCCATGTATACACGCTATACTGTTGCAGGTTAACGGGAACGCCCTTTGTTAGTTAACATACTGTATAAGATTTAAATGACTATTTTCGACATTATTTTGCTGGGGTAAGGTATACGGCGACTGTGCCTACTACACACGGCGAGTCAACCGTAGTTTTTCACGACAAGAAAAACGTATATGTACAATTCTCGGTTTTTTGACGAGTTCGAAATGAACGTAACTACTGAAACAATTGAGATGAATAAACTTGTTAATTCTTTGATGCTCAATGAGCCCCTCCCCTTTATTTTTTCTATGTAATTCTTTTTTAGTTAATTTAGTATAATAAATATTATGTTAGTGTAAATATGTGTCTTGTTAGGAGATTCCTATCACAAAATATCTCATCGAGCATCATACATTAGAATTTAAAAAAAACACAACTTTTATCATTTTGACACTAATATTTCATCGTCAAACCACCCCTGTTCCGGAACAAAGATTATGTGTTATTGTACTGTAAAAAAATAGAACTTTTTTTTTTTAAATAGGTACCTACCTAGTAGGTATGATTTTTTTTTTACGGTGCCCTTGACCGTGTTGTACCTACATTTCTTCTTAACTTAGGGTTGCAGGCCGTTTTAATACATAGAAATGACTTACTCATTTCTGAAATAAACCGCAAATGAACTCGTTAAATATTTTCAATGTTCGACGTTTCGAGCCTAACATGGCCCGGTGGCGCTATCTGTTGGTGCTTTCTGAACAACTGTTACTATGATATAGGCAACCTGCTCAGGAAAGTACTGCGTTCGTGTATTTTCCTAAGTGTTCTTCTTATAAGAAAATATTTCTTCATTATTAGAATTAAGAAAACGATCAAGTTTTAAGTAATTGTAACATGACAGGTGAAAAAACCCCTGCTTATTATTGAGGTATTCCACGAAGCACACCCAAACGAACGCCACCCAGACGAAGCACACCTAAAGTATTCCACTAAGCACACCCGTAGGTGGCCTTCCAATAAAAATTTTAAATAATTAATTTTATATGCCACGAAGCACACCTACGAATATCACTCGCATAGTGCGGGGACTAAGAAATAAAAATGTGGATAGAAGAAAATATTTATTATTTATTACCTTTTTTACCTTCAGTTTCTAACGTCATTTAGTTTCGATATAATAATGTGATACAATACTTGTCATTTTTATAATCTTACTATTTAAAATCACAGATTATTTCTTAATTACCTTTAAAAAAAAAACATTATTTTTTCTTTTTATAATTTTTCTGGTATTTTCTTTTTTTTTTGTTCTCTTAGTAAAATCACAGTTTGTGTCATAATTATGCAAACAAAACTTGGCTAATAATCAAAAACATTGTTAATACAGTTTTCCATAGAGACCTATTTTAAAGTTTATTCGTATAGTTACATGTTTAACGAATAATAAAAATACTCTAAATAAAAAAATCTAAATAAAAAACTCTACATAAAAAAATCGCAGATTGTTTCATAATTATGCAATAAAACTTAGACTAATAAACATAAACATTATGAATACAGTTTTCCATAGAGATCTATTTTGAAGTTTTCTTATAGCTACTTGTTTAACGAATAATAAAATCACAGACTGTTTAAAATCACAAAAAACACTCTTCAAGATTCTAAAATAATCGTAAAGAAAATGTGGGCAATTTAGTATCTAAGCTTAGCAATCAAATAAATTATTATTAATCAGAATTGCACGAGAAACAGAAAAAAATAATAACAATAACAAGACCGGCGCACAATTCCATACACTCAGCCCGTGACGTCGCGATAGTGCAATGAGAACTAACAAAATTTGCATGTAAACAAGTATCGGAAACACTCGGCTAGATTCGGGTTGATTCGGGAATTCAGTGGCGGGCGCACGCGTTGACTACGCGAAAACTGCATTTACAATGTTTTTGATTATAAGTCCAAGTTTTATTGCATAATTATGAAACAATCTGTGATTTTACTAAGAGAGCAAAAAAAAGAAAACAACAGTAAAATAATAATTAATAAAGAAAAACTAATTATTTTTTTGGAAAGGTAATTATGAAATAATCTGCGATTTTAAATAGTAAGATTATAAAAATGACAAGTATTGTATCACATTATTATATCGAAACTAAATGACGTTAGAAATTGAAGGTAGGTAAATAATAAATATTTTCTTCTATTGACATTTTTATTTCTTAGTCCCCGCACTATGCGAGTAATATTCGTAGGTGTGCTTCGTGGATTAAAACATTAATTATTTTAAATTTTTATTGGAAGGCCACCTACGGGTGGGCTAAGTGGACTACTTTAGGTGTGCTTCGTCTGGGTGGCGTTCGTTTGGGGGCGCTTCGTGGAATACCTCTTATTATTTTGCTTGAATTCACGTATTTAGCTTTTTGTAAATGAAAAGACCATTGGAAATCTCCCTTTGTGTCTATTTAGAACGTTTTAAAATTAATTAGCCTAATTATTAATACCTAAAATAATAATAATTCGTTTAATTAAATTATTAATTAATTCGCTGTTGCCCGCGACTTCGTCCGCAAACTAGGATGAAAAGTAGCTGACGTCCTTCTCCAGGTCATGGTCTACCCATGTGCCAAATTTTATTCAAATTCGTTCAGCCCTTAAAACGGCTGAACGGCTTTGAATGAATTTATTTTTTAATATAATTTAATTTAATCTAAAGCGTGGAAGCGTAACAAATAAACAAACGTTCTCACTTTCGCATTATAATATTACATATTTATTTATATCACTTAAACGTATCTTGCAAGCTCAACCTCGGAAGAAAAAAAAGTTAATTTTTTTTAAATAAAATACTGTGAACAGAACTCGCTATGATGATAGGCATTAATCAAGAGCAAAAAAAACGAGTTTCATTGTAGGTACTCGCATCAATATTTACCTAAACAGTTTAATACCTAACTGCAATTTTCTACTCAAACCACCTCAATATTATCTAAACTAAACTTCCATAATTATCAATAACACTTATTTCCTCATTTCTGTTGCACCCATATCACATAACCGTGCACGCAAGCCATCCGAAATTACGAACCCTTGTTAGGGAACCCTAAATAATTAAAATTTGGAGCGTCCGCGTGACCCTATTATTAAATCATGGAGACTGGGTATATCAAATTATGCTCGGTTCCTATAAACAATAACGAATCGTTTTTCTTACCAATGGTAACATTTTTTATTGCTAAAAATTCGCTTACTAATCTATATAAATGCCCAGTGCATTTACATAGATTCGTAAGCAAATTTTGTGATAGCTACTTTATATGGGACTACGAGTATTCAAAGCTATGAGACCTTTGCTTAATTATTGGTAAAGAGTCCAAGAGTCTAAGTTTAACAAATAACGGTCCGTTAATTATAGGAATCACCCATTAGTGATGTTCTCACACCGATGGACCGGTGACTACGGTAATTATAATGTTCGGAAAACGAATATATTTTTAGAAAAAATCTTGAAAGTAATTACAGTAAGGTCACCTCTTTGAAAGGATTTGTTTTTTTTGTATTTGGTTGGAATGTTACGTAATTATACAATAAGCTAAGTAAGAACTACTAAGATAGAAGTTGTGTGGATTTTAAATGTGTTAACGTTATTTCGGAGTCATATATAACTTACCAAGTGTAAGCGGTTACTTTGACGACTCGTTCTTTATACTTACGAATAAATGTTGCGTTGCCTCCGTAGCGCAGCACCCCTTCCGTTGGTAGTATTCTGCAGGTTAGTTGTTGGTACTGGCTCTTTACAGGATCAGCTATATAAATTACCTACTAATAAAAAAAGAATACGACTCTAAACTATACTTTTTAACTGTTAATTGGTTGGTAGCTTATGCCCGCAGGAAGACTTAGTCCGCGTGAAATTTCTTGTTTCCCCGACCCACCCCGTCTCATCGCATTTGCTGCCCGCGCCATTACTTCGTTTTCCCCACAGGTTTTCCCTTTGCATTTTTTTTTTCTTTTTGCTTGGTTCCAAAGGTCTTAGTATGATGTTAAATAGCCTTTAACCTTCCTCAAGAATTGGGCTATCAAATGCATAAAGATGTTTTCATATCCGATTGATAGTTCCAGAGATTAGCGCGTATGATGAAGAGAAAGTTTTTTTGTTTGAAAAAAAAAAACTTCAACTTTATTATTAAAATAAATAGTTAAAATAAAGAGTATTCCATCCATCTATTGGGTAAATAACGGCTGAGTTGATAAAATAATTAATGCAGAAGATGATATCTTGATAAGGCAATATTTAGTGATGTAAATAACATTTAAAACCACGAACTATATAGGTACACTTACTTCCATCGCTCAAACTAAGCACACTTAATTATGTTATCATTTTATACTGTATCCCCAACCTAGTTGAGTCTGTTTTCTGTAAGGGTTGATATTTAGTTATGCGCATGTTTTGTGATAATAGATCCACATTTTTCTTAGGTATTTGGTGGTTTTTTTTTTAATGTGAATTGATTTAGCTATTTTGTAAACGCTTCAAAAATTATTAAAAAATTTTTGATAAAATAGACTCTAGTTTTATAACTTCTGTTGTTTTATTACAAAACAAAACAAAACATTGAAAAAAATGTCAGTCTGTTTAGAACAAGCTTTTTAAACTAACTTTAGATAAAATGGCCACTTTTAGTTTTAAAAAGAGATTGCAAATCATTTGGCACAAAATATTTCTCAGCTCAATAAACTGGATATAAAATCTTCCGTCTAATTATTATGAAGTCAGTAACATCATTTAAATAAT
Organism: Lithophane socia; assembly: GCA_947522985.1. NCBI lineage: Eukaryota > Metazoa > Arthropoda > Insecta > Lepidoptera > Noctuidae > Lithophane > Lithophane socia. Next base: position 11,263,480 of record OX383267.1, read on the forward strand.
TATTTCAAATATTTCAAATGGTCACCTAACGATACATACTTAATTACTTTCTCCGTATAATTACGGAATAATAATTAATAATAACATAAAATAGTATTAAAAACATTAATTTATTCATACAGCTACTGTGAATTTAGCTGTACGCCATTAAACAAACTAGTTTATTGATTTATTCATAGCTACAAATTGAATGCTAACATTAACATATTGTTATTGTATTCCAGTTAACGGGTTTACAAATCTCCATCTATTGAAGTTAACAGCTCAAGAATTAGTAAAAGCTTCGGTTAGTCAATTATCCAATCAAGCTTCAAAGGCAACTTTTACTTTAAACCGAAGCATTGTTATCGTGACCAGGGTACAAAAACTGTGTAGGCAGATGCTTATTATGTTTCCAGTTGAGTGAGTACCCCCACAACCAACGCCATTGCTATTAACAAGCGTAACCAGATTATCTCGTCAATAATTCGGCACACTCACCACACAAATAAAAACAATTGTATATTTTTTCCTCAGTGAGTTTATTGCGGCAGAACAATAAATGAAGCTGATCATATAACGTTTACTTTCAACATCAATTACGAATACTCTACACGATATCATGTCGTACGCCAAGTCCATTAATATTTATAATATTCGAGTCCGTATTGCACTTCGCTTCACAAACGCCAACTCAACACCCAAGCTGCTATCCCTATTAACTTACAGTTCGTGGGATCGATAATTACGATATATTTGTCTAAATATCACAAGAAAATACAAAAACGAAATACGAAATAGAATTAACACAATTAAAATTATTAACAATTAAATATACAGAGTCTGTGTCGCTTCAAGACGTGAGATATCACCAGGGCGAGCGCGGGTGGCGGGACCGTCATGACACCGGTACGTGGTGCTGGTACAGTTGCTCCTGGCGCTCGCACAGCGAGGTCATCTTCTTGAACGACTCGGAGGTCTCGCGAAAAAGCAGGTTCGCGTCATCCCGGGGCCGCGCGTGCGCCGCGTCCAGCCGGCCGGGTGAGATCACCGGCGGGGACGACGCCGACAGCGGTGACAGCGACTCCCGCGCAGACTGTGCCCCCGCCGGCGCCCCGTACGGACCGCCACCTGCCTGCGGCACTCCGTTACCCATCAGAAAAGGGGACGGAAAAAACCCCCGCTCACCGAACTGTGGAAACAGCCCCGCTTGCAGCGCAGTCAAGTTCCGACTGTAGAATTTCATAGTTTCAGTCACGTAGCTGGGAAGCTGAGATGTTTCCTCGTTGCCACCGTATCGCAGGCTCTCTAGCGTTGAGGCAAGCCCTTTTATATCTGCATATAATTTATTAAGGAGTTCTGCGTTGACCTCGAACGCTGGTTTTTGTTCAGGTGAACCGGTGGACAACAGCCGCCGATGCAGGTCAACGTTCGAGCTGTGTCTGTCTCGACTCCGCCGAGAAGGGAAGGCGGCGTCACAACCGTTCACCTCACACGGGTGAAGTAATTTCAAATGATCGTTTCTGTAATGCATGCGCAGTGTGAAGTGGTTCTGAAATACTTTCCCGCAAGCGGTACATCGATCTGGGTTCTCGTCGTCTATGGGTATTTCTAGGTCGTTGATATCTGACCTGTCATCTGTCCTGTCACTGCTGGCTGACGGGGAGCGCGCCCTCGCTAAGCGCTCTTCCAATGCATGCAAGTCACTCCCGCTGTCGCTCGGGGTATACAGATCGGAACGTAATCTCAGTCCTTCACGAACAACGCTGGGGGCACTCGACTCATCGTCCGACTCACTCTCAGCCTTAACACGCGTCACCGATTCCGAGTCCACAGTAGCTTCCTCACCGTTCTGAAATGACTCCGTACTTTCAGGCTTTTGTTTCTTGAGCGATAAAGGTTCCTCCTCAGCACGACTCGAGCTGGGAGTTGATAGGTTTCTAAATAAATCCGCGTGATATTCTTCATCGGACACGTTGTATTCATTGTTTTGTGAACACCGGGTAGGGTTGCCGCTCTTCCTCTTGCGTTTGTTAGGAACGTGGGACGACGTCTTATCGTCCGAGGCGGTGGGGTCAGCGCGACTGTTTACACTATCAGGTTTCACAACAACGGGTTTGGTATCGTCTCTGTTTTTATTCACACTTAAATCTTCAGGTTCATCCTCGTAGTTCAATCTTTCTACAACCGGAGATGTAGTCCGTTCTTCAAATTTATCTTTATGATCATCATCGGAGATATCATCATTAATTTCACTATAATTATTGGACTCTTCTTCGTGCATAATATTAGGTTTGGCAAGATCTAGTGCACTGCGGTGATGATATTCATCCGAATGTGGAAGCTTTCTGTACATTTTCTCAATTTCACTGAAGTTGCGGAGGTCGTCGAGGGGCACACGCGGAGGAAGCGGAGTAGGTCCCGGAGGCCCGCTGAGCGATGGTGGCAGGCGAGCTGCTAGCTCAGGCGGCAGCAGCCCGTGAGGAGGTATGGGTAGCCGCGCCAGAGCAGGCAGCAGCGGGAACGGTTGTGATGACCGTCCGTCGTGTGCCGATATTTTGCGTCTCACGTGTGGCGAATGCAGCTTCGGATTTGGGTTCGCACTGTGCCGGTTTCTCGACCGTCGCGAACTGAACATCATGGTGCATCCTTCCACTGTACACTTGTGCATCTCTCGCAGGTGCACCGCCGAAAAATGAATTTTTAACGCGCCTTTATCGCAGAAAGTCTTGAGGCAGACGTTGCACTGAACTCTCTTCTTGCCAGTCGCGGGGTTGACGAACTGGACACCGAGGCCGAGAGGCCACGGGGCCGGCGGCGGGTCGCGCCTGTCCGGCGGGTACTCGGGCGACCGTCGTTCGTCGCTCTTGTCGTCATCTCGGCCGCTGAAGCTGGCGCCGAGCTTACGAAAATCGAACTGAGGCGCAGGTTGAGTCACTCGAGGCATCATAAAATAGTCCAGGCCGGCGGGTAGGCCGGGAACCGCACCGTACTCTTTGGGTTCCATCACGTCACTGTCATAATATGCGCGCGTAGTGCGAAGCGGGTGGCGCGCGTCGCGGCCGCTTTGCGACTGAGGACGTGCGACACAGGTGACCGAGCGCGGGCGGCAAGCGACAAAGGCCAGCGGTGCGGGGGTGTGAGGGGGCGCGGCGGGCGTGAGGGGGGCGGGGGCGCGGGGGGGTTGCCGCAGGTGGGAGGGGCCAGCGTTGGGCGGAGCGGATCGATGCGGTGGGGACACGCGACTCGCGACACTCGCGCACTCCGCCACTGTAAACACTGGAGAACTAAAGCATCGCATGTTACGTAACGAGGCACATACGCCACTATTGCACATAACCATACACGAACGATTGCATACCGACTCGGTTCCGTGTTTAATTATAGAGATGTCGACCGCTTTGCTCTTCGTGAAGGAACGGACAAGAAATCTTGGAATTAACTTCATTTTGATCTCCGACATCCATAAACAAGGCAAAAACCGTAACAGTACGTAATTCTCGCATAATTTTTACTATATACCCAAAAATCAGGAACATTTTTTTGTTTTGCAACGAGCTTCAAATCCACAAAAACAAACTCGTCGGCTCTACCTGTTTCGGTGGATTATAAACACGGTGCAATTCAAGCGAAAAGCGTTTCTTGGAAGCTCCACCGTGAACTCTTGAATAGAGTAGGTAATCTGATTCTGAAGAGCGGAGCGTTGAAACTTCTATTAAAATACGTGTAACCTGGATAAGTGGGATCTCTCATTTTAGTCATTTATCAGTTTTTATTTATTATTCAACTATCCCATATGAACATTCGATTCCTATGTGTAATTTTGACGTTCGAAAAGTGCTGATTCTCAGCCTAGTTTGAATAAATGACTTTTGATTTTGATTCGTTTCAAATCAGTCTTTATTTCAGACAATGTAATACATTAAAATGTAGGTACAGTCCATATTAACACAGAGACTAATCATTATTTCGGCTTGCTCTTAGAAATTATGTGAAAATTTAAAACCTGCTAGGTTCGCTAGTATCGTGGTCATTTGACGTTTTACATTGGTGATATTATCTGTGCATGCAGGTAGCATACCTACAAAAAGAGAGTTTTTTGAAGTTTTTTAAATTAATCATTTCACTAACTTCAATTCTCCAATAGGTAAATAGTCCTATTGGATGTGCACCGATGTTTATTTCCCACAGGTGTTCATTTCCATACAGGTACTCATAAAGTTTGCATAACATTACGCCTTTTCCCTTGAAGGGTAGACAGAGGATACCTAAGTAGCTCTACGTACACTTACGTTTTGAAGATATTTATTTCATTTCTACGGAAGTTTCACTTTAATTACTAAGTAAGATACAGGGGAACTCATAGCCTTTTTACAGGAATTATTTTTAACTATATAGTTACCTACAATTAATAACGGATTAGAGGTTTTCACTTTTCATCTACCGATTATCTTCTTATTTTTTAATTCCCTTGATATCCATTTCACTTAAAATGAAAGCGTTTTATTATCTGAGTATGTGCTAACTTAATTTTATTTTTTGTGGAATTAAATTATTGTTTAAATTAATAAAATAAACAAAAGTATTGATTTCACGACTACCTGCTAATATTGTTATAGTTACCGGTTTTCACTTTTTAATCTTCAAACAAATACGATTATTATTACAAAATATAAATAAACATTACAAAACTACTTTTGCCTCTTGCGCCTGAGCTTTCATACTACTAACGCCATCTATATTTGCACTAACGTACTAAACGCCACATCAATGAAAACCCTCAACTTCGGATCACGCATGTCAATAAATCATTGTTCTATATTTATAAACGTTTTGAAACGTGCTAAAAAACAAAGCATGGCGGTTGTAATAAAATAACGGATTTTCTTCAAGTTTTTTTTTTGTTTGATGTTCAAGGAGGTTTTATACAAATCAAACGTAGGTACTTATTGTTTTGAGTTTTGACCATCAAACAGGTTGAGCGAACGGTTTTCGGTAGTATATTATGATTTTAATAGTGTTGTTCGGTAGGTAAATTAAACTTAGGTACTACCTCCTGTTCACATGCAGATTTTAATCAGGATTTTTTATCTGCATTCAAGTTTGTGCCTTCGTGCATTACCTATTAAAAGTATTTAAAAAGATGTGAACAGTTCTGTCCAATTTTAATTAGTTTAATTTTACGATTGTTCCACAAAGTTTATTTCAATTGGGTTTTATTTTTGTAATAGGTACTAACTATTATTCTCAAACAAAACAGAATTGTAAAATTGTTCCCCGCCACGCCTCGATCCCCTTTTCCCAATGTCCTCCTCATTTCTAATTCGAAACATTATTTTATTTTAAAATAATCAAACACTCCTCCAATCGTAAGTAAAGCCGGAATCGGTCCAATCCCTCTTTTTAACGCTAGATAACCGTCAGATGTGTTCGTTGGTCTGTTCGATGTCGTATCGCGCTTGCTCGATTATTCTCCATCTCGGAAACAGTTACAATCGAGTATCGTTCCGCGGTTCATGCGTAAACAGAGCGCTTTTATTGTGTGGTACATGACATAAAAGAAAAACCAAACATTACGCCTGTATTGAGTATTCTACACCCACCCTGAAAAGTCCATACTTTATTATAGACCGAAGCACAAGGGTTTTTTATGTCACACACTTATAAGAATACCTGATCTAATTGCGTAACACATTTTCGTACACGATTAAGACAAATGACAATCGATTCGAAAGCGTTTCGTAATTCTACAACGATTTTCAACAGGCTTGACATAAGGTTTTCGATAGCTTAATCTCAGTCCTACACGTTTTTGCCTTTTCCATTATCGTTATCGCTGATAGAATGTCACTTTGTTTAGAGCCTCAGTTTCATTTTGACAGTTCAACAACATACATTGTGTTATTAACGCTGTCGAGCAGATTTTTTTTTCGAACTTATGCAGCATTTGATTAGCAATCTGTTTTAAAACGATTCAGATTGTGATTGATCTTGTATTACGCTTATCGAATGCTAATAAGATTTCAAATTAGTTTCCACTAAATTGATCCTATAAGAATAAGAAAAGATCCAATATTGCAATAACTAATCAGAAATATTAATATTAAAAAATCCGGAGTCATACGATGTAGGGCATAAATCGAACAGATTACGTGTGACTCCGGATATTTTGTTTTCAGCGGACGATCAAGACGCTTCCAACGATACCTCATTAAATTATGATGAGTAGTTTAGAAGTTATTAGGGGTTTACATGAACATACAAAGATACATGCATGCATACATACATACATACATACTAATCAAAATCATAACCCTCCTTTTTGCTCGCCCGTAGTCGGATAAATACACTCACCTCGAGATACATAACATTATACCACAAACCGCTATCGCTTATAACTTAGTCTAGCCGCATGATTCCAGCACGCTGTTCTCTCATAACTTTTACCGGTGTACAGTCACCCATATTATACTCTCAGTTTCGCGGTACGTAACATAAACAAGATCTCTTTTTGTCCTAAGTGATCCGCCTCTGGTCAACGTTGATTTTTATATCGGTTTGAGAGGTCTTCACACTTGGTTTGAATGTCGTTTGTAAAATTTTTAAAGCTTGTGCAAGAAAAAACTTGTGAAAATAACACAGACTTTCTTTCTGTTGAGTTACTTATATTGCCTTGTCTTGTCCAACTGCTTTTTTTTCTGAGCAATATTCATCATCATCTGCCTAGCCTTTTCCCAATTATGTTTGGGTCGGCTTCCAGTCTAACCGGATGCAGCTGAATACCAGTATTTTACTTGGAGCGACTGCCTATCTGACCCCCACAACCCAGTAACTGGGTACCTCATACGATACCCCTTGGTAAGACTGGTTGTCAGACTTTCGAGCTTCTGACGACCCGTAACGACTGTCAAAGATCCACAAATGACAGCCGGGACCAACAGCTTAACGTGCTTTCCGAGGCACGAAGGAGCAATATTATTTTTCCGAGCAATATATATTTTTTCCAATAAGAAATTGCCAACACAAAATGATGACATTAAAACTTCAGAAAATATAATGTCCTAACTTATGCTTGCTTCTATTGCTCTATTTTATGAATGCTCAAACGTAAGGTAAAGTTTACCAACCAAAACTTTTCAATAATTAACGTTTTTTTTTACTCTTAAGTACTCTACCTACTCCATACAGTAAACTTTAATTAGACTCATACCCATTAAAATGCTAAGCGACTGCCACAATTATACAAGTTTGTAATTTGTTTTTGAACAGAACATCAAAATAAAAGTGAATCTGCATAATGATTCATAACACCTAGGTACGGCGTAGCAAGGTACAAGTAGCGCCATCTGTTATGATTTTTTGGAATTAAAGCTTTCAAATGCTTCGTAGCGTTTATTTCTCAATGTTATCTAAACTATTTACTCACATATAAATGGTTTTCGACCATATAATTGTGGAGTAGGCCAGTAAGAGCTCATTACAGCAATTCTGTCTTTTTTCTAGAAACCTAGAAAGATAATAATACTTATAGTTTTTCATAGAATTAATAGGTCTGTATGCTTCCCTTGCTAAAACCTGAAATATCCTTTGGTAATCTCAGATATCGGTTCAGTTCAAACATTTACATGATTATTGGAATAGTATGTTAAAAATCACTGATTTGTTTTCCTCCATAAATTTTACAGCAACATCGGCCAACTAAGTAGGTACTACCAATTACACGACCGGCCAGAATAATGTACAACCCTCCTAACTCGATTCGACCGACATATTTATTTTGAAGACCGCCGTATTTTGTTTGGATTAAAAATATTTCTGGCTACACTTGCACACGACACTGTACGAAGTATCGCCCTGTACAAAACTGGCAAACAAAATTATAGACACGTGCCGACGTACTGTATACTTTTTTGTGGCCTGTGACGCACATAGGTCGAGTGGATTGGAATCTTGAGACGATTATTCTGTATGTCAAGCAGAACATCTTGAAGGTTGAGATTTCAGTGGTTTTGCATTGAAATGCTGGTTGTTTGAATGGCATAATTATGTATGGCATGTGGATTGACGTGTTCAGTGTGCTGTTTATTTTGGTCGACATGTGAATGATGTACTCGTGTAGCGATGACGTCTTTAGTCACGGACGGAGTGAAGGACATTGGTAGTGCATGAAAAGAGCCTTCACGAACACACACAGAATGGAAAGAAGATAAAGAACAGAAGTAGATAGGTAGGTATGCGTTCTGCCCACCCTACAGAAGAAAGAAAGAAAGAAAATACATTTATTTAGCACAGACAGGGCACACAACACGATGTAACTACATGTAAACGAATAAAAAAAAAAGAAACAAATCCAAAGTGTAGGTACCTAGAAAAAAAAAAAAAATGGTTCTTTAAGCCCCATTTTCAATTTTGATGGCTGGCTCATATTTTTATGACACGAGGGACCTAAAACGGTCACATTCGCAATCACCTCTAAAAGCAAATCATTTCCTGAATTCTCAGCCGTCATTAGCAATCTCTCTAATTTGACAAAAAGCAATTCATAATTTGTGGACCATTTTACGAATCTCCATAGAAAACTGTCAAACAGATGAATTATTGCGTAATCATGAATCAGCACGCAGATCATATTATGAATTGTCAGTTTGTAACATTTTACGATGATTCATAATATTTTCCTATTATGATTTTGCCAAACTGGCCATTTTAGACCCGCTGTTCTCTCATAGCTGATACCATCATGGAAAGATTTCTAAGAAGATGTAACTCTGGGTCTGAGACCTTACCACTCTAAACCATAGAGGTGGTAAAACTATCACGAATACAATATGGGCCCTGTTTATCAAAAGTTACAAGTTACCTAGAATGTTAATTTTCGTTAAATCATCATCCATCAGCAGCTCATCTCCATATTCATAATCAGCCTTAATGTTCCCACTGCTGGGACACGGGCATCAGGTCATCTCTTCTCTCTTTTCACCACATTCAAAAAATGAAAATCGAATTTAAACATTTATTGCGGTACTAAGCTCGGCGGCACTCGTAAACTTGTAAGACGGAATAGAGAGTCGCCGGACACTCTCAGGATTTGTTATGATTTTCTACAAGTTGTAACTTAAAAATAATTTTTTGATAAACAAAATCAAGTATTAAAGTGTCAAAATATAAGTACTTGTGAACTAAATAATGACATTTGGTAATACAAGGCTTGTAAGTTTTGATAAACAGGGCACTGATCGATTACTCCTCCCCAAACTTCGACTAACCAAGGCAACATAACAGATTTACATTTCCTTTCCTCAACTGTTCAATGAGCATGGAAGTGTCTTCAGTAAACATGTAAGCAATACCAATACATAACACTTTCGTTGCCCACGCCTTGTGGGCACGGATCGCGTGCTCCATCCACACATCCGGCTGAATAAACGGAAATTATCAAGTATCTGAGTTTTTTTCCATCTTCAAGAATTATCAGTATCGTGTTTAATGTCATTAAATCGATGTTTCCTTCGATGTATTTTTATTAATCTCGTGGAAACTATGAAGGTTGTATCAAAAACGGTGGAACTGCATGAAAACATGAGAATATCCGTTCTGATATTCGTTTTGATATTTCCGCCTGTATGACAGGTTGTAATGATTTGTAGGCTTTTGTGTTCTAAATGAGCAATTTTGTGCATTTATCTTATTTATTTATTTAATACTTTATGCAAACAAATGTACAGAGGCGGACTTAATGCCATAGGCATTTTCTACCAGTCAACCTTTGGGTGATGCAGAGACAAACGGTGGTAGGTGCAATAGCGAAAATTGTGGAATAAATATTATTTAAATACGTAAACGTATTAAAACTATATATATAATAAACCTAAATATATATAAAAATATATATCTAAATATATATCTTCGTCTTGGTTTTAATCTTTTGTTTGGGTAACTTGTAAAGTGTCGATCAATCGTTCGTATTTGCGATTGCGCTGGTTTGTACCTACCATACCTATATATTTGATTGATTATACATCAGTCAGTTCGAGGCTAAGTTTCTCTATTATGTACGTACACACACTTGTATCCAATATTATACAGTATGTAATAAAAACCCTCTACAATCCGTAAGGGGGAGCATGAGTACCGCAATAAAATTACAAAAAAGTAAATATATTTTATTGGTGAAAATAAAAAAGTTACTGCTATTTCAAATTCACGTCTTTACTACCAAAATTGCTGTCATTATTACTGTATTATCTGTCATTTGTAGATCTTTGACAGTTGTTACGGGTCGTCAGAACCCCGAAAGTCTGACAACCAGTCTTACCAAGGGTATCGTGATACCCAGTAACTGGGTTGTGGAGGTCAGATAGGCAGCCGCTTCATGTAAAATACTGGTATTCAGCTGCATCCGGTTAGACTGGAAGCCGACCCCAAAATTGTTGGGAAAAGGTTAGGCAGATGATGAGTACCAAAATTACCTCAATTTCATTATAAATTAGCAAATTTTATACAGAGGTCCGGTTAAATACACCAGTGAAAAAAAGGACGAGATTTAAACAATTGAAGCCTCTGGTTTACTTCCCGTTGACCTAGAATCATAAAATTTAGCAAGAAGCAGGGTCTCACAGCACAATTAAAGGAAAACTCCGAAAACATCAAAATAAAGACTTGCGATTACAAACTTTCATTTGCAGTTGCAGAAAATTGACCATGACGCTTATCGATCTATGGGAGAACATTTTTTTCAACTACAAAGTTAAGTTTGTTCTTAGGATAAATTCATCCCAACTACGGAACCCTTCACTATGCGTGATCCAACCAGCACTTGGCCGGTTTTTTTTTATAAACATTCAAATACTGCATCCACCGGTGAAACCGAAAGACAAGGCAAGCGAAAAACCGGAATTGTTTAGTGAAACTGAAGATTTCATATTTTTATATGAGTGAAAAAATCAAACTTAAATACTTTCATACGAATCTGTCTATAGGTGTATAATTTTTGTCCCAACTTTAGTTTTGAAGCCAGATATCGATCGCTCATAAAATACTCTCAATACTACCGTTCCATGAACAACGTAATGTAGAGGTCACCTTACAGTTTAATTAGATTCTAGACTTATTAAGTTTGTTATTAACTCACCGCACCCAAAACCACATTATCATAAACTACTTCTTAACATTCTCAACAAACGTCAATTAAAAACACGCATTATGCTAACAGCTTCATAAATTCATAATTCTAATGTAAAACATGAGTTTCAAGATGGACGCCGCCGAAATCCGTGCTACTTGACAATCAGAGCGTTGTTATCGTGTGAGGTAGCACGCGAGGATATATCCTTGACTTGATTGTTCGAACAAAGAATATGAGTAATCGGTATATCATTGGTACCGACACGATATTTTGCTGATGAAGTTACTTGGAGGTGTAAAGGGCTGTGTGTATATGTCATCTGCCTAACCTTTTCCCACCTATGTTGGGCTCGGCTTCCAGCCCGACTGGATGCAGCTGAATACCAGTATTCTACATCAAGCGACTGCACTATCTGACCTCCACAACCAAGTAACTGGGTAATACGATATTCCTTGGTAAGACTGGTTGTCAGACTTTCGGGCTTCTGACGACCCGTAACGACTGTCAAAGATCCACAAATGACAGCCGGGACCAACGGCTTACCGTGCTGTCCGAGGCACGGAGGAGTCTCGGTATGTAACGATGGTCACCCATTCACGGACCAACCCCGGCAAGCGTAGTTTAACCTGATGATCCGTGCGGCTGTTATTACTTAGCCACGAGCTCCTCCGGCTGTGTGTATAATTATGTAAGATGCTAATTTTCCTTCCAATCCCATCTCTCTTTTCTTCTCTCTTCTTAGTTGCATACTTCATTACTGAAGGTCAGGTCCCTAAACGGCCTTCGTGGCCTTTAGGTATGATGTTCTTCCACTTCGTTCGGTTCAATCCCTTCAACTGTGCCAAATATACTAAGTGCATTCCCGTCAATATCACAAAACGTCAGCACAGCCCGTCTCGGTTCCCAGTCTAATGGTGTAGCCACTGGCTTATTGTCGCTTCATCATTCAGCTTTCCTTAGCTTTACATGGAACCTTCTGTAATACTCTACTCCACCGATTTTCTCTGCATATAAAAAAAAGATCACTCAAAAATATAAACCACGGTTTTTTAAATGAAAAAGTTTGAAGTGACGGTCTGGAAAGTTGCTGGCTACGGGGATTCGATCTCAGTAGTCGTGGTTACAAATGAAATTCTAATTTTGAATTTTGATTTTTCGCTTATCACTGTAATGGCCAAACTGCCAGCTATACAATCATGTGATTTTACTCATGGAATGGAAACTTTTTTGTGTTAAATTAGGACAGAAACCATAAAAACGGAAGTGTTTCGATTTTTCTGATGAGAAGTGTATATAACATTTAAAAAAAAACGGAAATATATATACTGCACTAACATTACCAGAAAAAAAAAAGTTATTGCAATTTGAAATCACATTTTTAATACCAAAATTACCCCAATTTCATAATAAATTAGCAAATTTTATACAGAGGTCATAAGTTCGGCTCGCTACTGCGTTTGCGAATCGCATCACTGATGCGTCGGGTGCGCGGCAGGCCCAACAGCCTCGTGGCTACTGTAGCCGGCAGGGTGGATGGCAGAATACTGTGTCAATGGATGGCGACACACAGACCGCCATGCAGATTTAAGAGATAAAGTCTGTTGTCTAAAGTGTTTTAGTTATTAGGTACCAATTATGTTGCATGCTATGGATCTCTGGTCTGAAAAGAAAGAATTGATTATATTATAAATTATAAGTTAGGTATGACCCACTAAACGACGACGGACCCGCGCCCCAACCAGTAAAATTCCTCATTTAAAAAAAAGGCGGCGAAACAATGTTTTTCCGTTTTTCCAAAAAAATACCACATAAATAGACTCTCAGTATGATTTTTAACAACACCCTCACGGATCGGACAGGGTCTTTGCTACACGCTGTATAATTACCAAAGTAATTAGCTATATTTAGTCGACATTCACACAATCCACCACTACCTACATACAAAGCCCTGACAAAATCCGCTGCCAAAGGAACTAATTTATCACTCAAGTATATCAGCTGGTATTACGAAATTATCGGAGGAAAAACGGTGCCAAACGAAATCGTATCCTTTGCCATCAGACCTCCAATATAATGACAGGACAATCCGCCCAACTTAACTTCAAAATTGCAAAAAAATATTTGAATAAATTAAACCTTAAACAGTAGTTGTTAAGGTTGTGGTTGAAATGCTAGTTAGAAGTACGATAATTTATTAAGTAATTCGGTGTGCGGCGCGGGAGTTGAGCCGTGTAACGCCCCTGCGGATGCTACAAGTAAAAGCAGTGATACATCGCGGATTTCGTCGCGTTGTTGTTTGGTTCTACTTGGGGCTTTAAAATAGCTGTATTTTTAATAGAGATTCTGATGCAATTTTGTGAAATATAACTTCGTCATACAAAGACTCCACCATTGGGGTAGACGTGTTCTTGAGTGGAGACCGCGAATCCGCAAACGTAAGGTAGGACGCCCTCAGGCTAGGTGGCGATCTTCGCAGGGTGGCTGATAGCAACTAGATGACAGTTGCCGAGAATCAAGCTGAATGGCGTGAAATTGGAGAGGCCTATGTCCAACAGTGGACTACTGTAGGCTTATGATGATACAGAGACTTCGGTTGATTGCCAACAATGTCATCAAAAATATACATAACCGTCTGTTTCATCTAGATTCGGCTGAAATAATTGAGCCAATATGCCTCAGTGACTGATATTTCTGCTACTCTTACTTATGAGAAAATGAGATATCATCTCATTCATTGCCTAGTAGGAAATTGAAAAGTCCTAAAAGCGGCTTGGTTGTTTTAGAGCCTGCTGATCCAAGAAAACCCAGGTCCTAGTGGCAGAAATATTACCTATCACACGAATAACTTTCCGCCACTTCCATAATAGATTTTACATAACCATTTAACATTTACTCTGACAGATGGAAGACGCAGCAGATCAAACTTGGTAAACCCCCTTGGTAAGCTTAATACATTAAATGAAAAATATTAATAACTAGCTGCGCCCCGCTGTTTCACCCGCGTTAATCCCGTGGGAATATCGGGATAAAATGTATCCTGTGTCCTGTTCCAGGTCATGGTCTACACCTGTGCCAAATTTCATCCAAATCCGTTCAGCCGTTTTAGCGTGAAAGCGTTACAAACAAAATCACTTTCGCATTTATAATATTTTTTCAAATATATATAATACTAGCTGATGCCCACGACTTAGCCCGCGTGGATGTTCGTTATTATATACTAAAACCTTCCTCGAGAACCACTCTATCCATGGGTGAAAACAGCATAAAATCGGTGCAGTAGTTTTTGAGTTTATCGCGAACAGGACGACAGAAGGACGCGGCGAAGGACTTTGTTTTGTAATATGTATGTAAGGAAAGGATAAATCATAATCAGCCTATAATGTTTCCACTGGTGGGACACAGGCCTCCACTCGGTGAGAGGGAGCGGGCCGTAATCCACCACGCGGGCCCAATGCGGGATAAATATATACAAATATAGATAGGATTTCACAGTATATCAGACCTATCCGCCCCAAGTGGAGTAACCCGTCGGCAAGGCGAGGACGTATGTACACACAGAGGAAGTGATTCAGGCGAGGCCTGCTTGTTCAGCGAAGCAGCGCGGTGCTTGCGCAATAACCCGCGAGCGTACTCCGGCGCACGCGATGCATGCGATATGTCCACTTGTCTTGTGGATTCGTGGGGGGAGTGTGGGTCGGTTTTTCAGGGATGATGTAATGGGTTTTTCTTTATATAAAGCCACAAGCCGCAAGTCTATAATGTTTCCCACTGCCCGCCGGGACACAGGCCTCCTCTCTTCGAGAAAATGCATACAGCCCCCGTATCCACCACGCGGGCCCAGTGCGGGTTGGTAACTAGACGTCACATGTCTTTGAATTTTTGGTACTACTAGGATATGCCGGTTTTCCTTCAGCGTTTTGAAAGCAGTGTTGATCGAAATTATTTACACAACGTAAAGCGCCTGTCTGGGTTCAAAACCAAAACCGAAAAGTCACGAAAAAAAAAATCTGCTGTTTCCACATTTATGTTCGCATAGCTCGTCAAATTGTAGGGAACAGCTGATTTTTTTTTCGCGATTTCAGGTTCGTTCCCATAGTGAAAGTTTTTCATAATGACGAGTGAGATTTCTTGTATGAACAGATACACCATAAATAAGTGTCACACGCTGGTATTCTGATAGCCTGCAGTAATGTCACGCATGGATACAGAAATAATAAAATAAAATGAAAAAAATAGACACGTGAAATAACATAATATCTAAAAATAAAATATTTTAATTATTTTTTTGTAATCAGTTTGTTAGTACAGTACCCGAAGTAACATCAGTTACTTATCCATGCCTCAGTTTAACACCCATCAAACTTTAAAACATGTAAAAACTAAGTGCACATCTCCATTTCTCGGTATTTTCTAACATTTTCAAACCCTCTTACCAAACGCAAGTTTAGCATATAATTCATCTGTAATGCTACAAATTACCACCCTACACAATGACTGTGTTGGATGTGCCGACGGCGTGAAAATTTATGGTTTCTGGTTGTGCCTTTTAAGAGGTTGCATGTCGTAAATGTTGGAGACGCGAAAATGGGTGCGGATCCAGTGGCAGCTATGCTAGCTACGTTGTTTTAAGTGGAAAGCGTCTGGTTTATAGAAAACTAACTGCACCCCGCCGCTGTTTCACCCGCGTAAGTCTCGATCCCGTTGGAATATCGGGCTAAAAAGCCTATCCTGTGTCTTATTCTAGGCCATTGTCTACCCATGTGCCAAATTTGATCTAAATCCGTTCAACCGTTTTAGCGTTAAAGCGAAACAAACAAACTCACTTTCGCATTTATAATATTACTACCTTCGCCCTGCGGTTTCACTCGCGTAAGTCTCGATCCCGTTGCAATATCGGGATAAAAAGTATACTATGTCCTATTTCAGGTTATGGTCCAACTCTGTGCCAATTTCATCTAAATCCGTTCCGCCGTTTTAACGTGCGCGTGCGTAAGCGTAACAAACATTATATAGTTAGGATGGTTAGGATACCTTCCGTAGCTATAGCAACCAGCAGTGTCGCGGCGATACGTCACCTGCTGCTGCCGCCTGAGGTCGGCTACGGCATTGTACCTTAACGTCCATCATAGCATTCGCTCTGCAAACCCTCACATATCTTTCACTACACAACACACCCCAAGTTCATTAAAAGGTTGTCGTTTAGCAAAAGCCCAAGTCACTGTCGTCATTTGTTTTGTCGCACTTACTCGCGACATTTTGACTTTTCATTTCGAGTCGACACACTCATTACCTAAGTCGTTAACTAATTTTATTTGTGAAACTTTGTGTCGTTGGCTCAAGTCTTTAATCATTAGATGTTATATGAATGTGTATGTGAACGGACGGGAATGTTCATAGTATTCTTTGGAAGTTATAGAACTTTTTAGAAGGCACTTTGAGTTTTCAAGTATCACGTAAAATTTATAGCACAGCAATCAATCAATCTGCCTAGCTTTTTCCCAACTATGTTGGAGTCGGCTTCCAGTCTAACCGGTTGCAGCTGTGGAGCGACATCCTATCTGACGATCACAATCCAGTTACTGGGTTACACGATACCTCTTCGTAAGACTGGTTGTCAGGCTTTTGTTCTTCTGACGACCCGTAATGACTGTCAAAGATCCAAAAACGACAGCCCATACCGACGGCTTAAAAAAAACTGCTCCTTAGAACATCTTTCCTCATGCTTTCAGAATCAGAAAAATTACTTCGTTTTCTCTAAAAACAAAAGCCAAAAAAATACGTCGTTTAAGGGTGGTATCCACTGACTCGAAATAAATGTTTTAATGACGAACATTATGCAAACACATTAAGGGTATCACCCTCGTTGACTATCGGATTTAAAAATTGGCCCAATTTAGAAAAGAAGAGCGGAATGTTGGTGACAACTTCTATTTAAACTGGAGTGGTCGCTTTTCTTTTACTGTCTGTACAAGTGTACAGTGTGTCCTTCATCGTGCTATTAAAAAATCGTTGGCATTTGGGTCAAATCTTGCAAATTAAGCTCTCTCGTGAACACGTTACTTATGTTGTGTTACCTCGCGTCCTAACCAAAGCGCACCGATCAAGTTTCACGCGATCGATCGCTTTAGGGTCTCCGCCCACGGGCCACCGGCCACAACCACAAAACGTCGACACCGGCTATTTCCTGTAGTTTTTATACATTTTATATGGACTCGCCGCATACGGGCCACACGCGACAGCCACAAACGCCGTGGCGTATAATGTATGAAAACTACAGGAAATATGCCAGTGGCGGCGTTTTGTTGTTGTGGCCGGTGGCCCCTGGGCGGTGACCCTTAGGTAGGACGCGGCCTTAGAGGGTCTCTGTTAACTTGAACTGCTAGATAAACTATTTTACTTTGCATTTAAATGTTTATATTCTGTGGCTCTTTAAACACAGTTACGAAATCTAAAATAATCATTATAGTTCCCAGTTTGGCACTTAGCCGCTGCTTACGAATCCTAAAATGTAGATTGTGATACATTTTATTGGCTGCGAAAATGTTAAACCATGTTTTCCCAATATAATAATTCCCGATCCATTATCTATAATCTCGCTACTCGCTCCGCCTATGTAACCCCGCTCTTATCCCATCTCTTGAACCCTAAACATTTTTACTTGCCATCTTGCCCACTAATGCGTTCGAAACACAGCAGTTATGACGTAATGTCTTCGAAAACGTCGTAATACCGTGACTAAGCCGGATTAAGGGCACCTAGGGACGTTTAAATTAAAACGCCTAATTGATTACAAAAATATGGATATTTTGTTTTTGAAAAATGTTGGTTTGTGTTTAATTTTTTCAAGGTCAAAATATTTTATTTCACATAAACCTTCATGGGCACTTATGAAACGTCAGAAGCTAGGTGCACGGTTCCAATTGGTCGTTTCCTATGGAGAAGAGCCAGCAAGAAAATCCACGGTTAGGTACTCTTTTAAAAATAATTGGCTATTACAATATTTTCAAATTACAGTGTTGGTGTGCATGAGAGGTCAATTTAGGCTTTTCAACAAGTACCAGGTACTAAACAAAATATAAATTGTTCAACAAATCTACAGTCCACTACCTATCGGATTTGGATGTATTTAATCTTAAATCCCGAAACTCCAAATCAAACTCGAAACTCTCGTCGATTACCATGTTTTCTCCCTAGAAATCGTATTAAACTTCTTCCCTGTCTAGGAAAACATGTCATGGGAAACTAACTATAGAACTAACCTAAATCAGAATTCTTGAGTAAGACAAGTTTTCTAAAAGAACTGTCACCTAGAATTCTAATTGCCCAGTACCCACTCCATATTAGCCGAATAACCGTTCCCTTTTGGCACCTAGAATTCTAATTGCCCACTTCCGTTCTCTTTTGGCTAAGCAATCCTGTCAAAAACCCAGTATAAAAAGCTGGGATATAAAAGACCTTTTCCTGTTTTTTTTATATGAAAAGGTTTTCCTTTTCCAAGGAAAATACAAATGTAAACTTCAACCTTTTTATTAAGCATTTCCTGAAAGAAATAGCGGCCCTTTTCCCTCATATTTCCATACAAAAGCATTGTGACTGAAACTTCCAATTCACTGCCATTGTACGGTGACGTGTTCACAATAGTCGGACATGTCGCAACAAAACCTATCAACAAGTTGTTTAAACCCTTGTTATGCTTGTCACCACGAAATACTCAGAAATACGACTTTAAAGTATAAATAACCTTATTTTAATTGCAATAAGATTTAGTTTCAGTTATTCTTACGTAACAACTGAAGTCACAGCCTAAGGTAATATTGAAATAGCAAAAGAGAAAAGCCGCCGTATAACCATGATACTGTGGCAATTTTTCTACTCTGTGACAGACTCAACCCTCCGAAACGCAAAACTAGAGGGGAGCGACATAAAATCTTCGCCGAAAAAATAATAATAACGCAGACTTATCGCCTTTACGCTGTGGATCCGTACATAAATAATGATAAAAGGAAATTAAATCAAAGTCTTATTAGAATATTAAAAGTTTCGTAGGCGTTTTTTTAATGTCTCTCGCGGTGTTTAGGGATGCATATTTCACTCAATTTGGTAAATGGAGGATGGTGTGTTAGCCACCCAGCTATTAGAGGGTTGTTTAGTTGGTTTTTTAATATTTTTTTCGGATATTAAAATGCATTTATTAATTAGAAATTATGACGTTTATGGCGCCGTTCGTTTTTATAGTTTGTGGAGACGTTGAAAGGGAAATAAATGTATGGCATTCACGACAAAGTTAACTCGTTAAAAATTGTAAAGTAGGTTCTTACATTATTTAGATTTCAATTTTACTCACTTTAAAAAAATGCCCCAATTTTTCCTCAGACGAAGGGCCATCTCTTCTTTTTTCAATAGAATAGAATAGAATATATATTAGAATAGAATATATATTTATTCAGTATAAAATTGGTAAAATAATCAATGTTAAAACAATGACAATTCCCGTTACACATTGGCATGCTTCATAGAGCGTTCGGTACTGTATGGCAAGTAGGAAATCATCATCTGCCTAGCCTTTTCCTAACTATGTTGGGGTCGGTTTCCAATCTAACCGGATGCAGCTGAATACCAGTATTTTACATGGAGCGACTGCCTATCTGACCTCCACAACCCAGTAACTGGGTAGTACGATACCCCTTAGTAAGACTGGTTGTCAGACTTTCGAGCTTTTGACGACCCGTAACAACTTTCAAAGATCCACAAATGACAGCCGGGACCAACGGCTTAACGTGCTTTCCGAGGCACGGAGGAGTCTCGGTAGGTAAAGACAATGACAAGTAAGACAAAACCAATGGCAAGTAGGACCAAACCAAACAAAAAAATCATTACCCTAACATTCCAAAAATCAGCTTCGTAGCATTCAACTCCAACATACAATACATAAACCTTTAAAGAAATCTAGCTACACGTAACACAGCTGGTACCTAGTTGTAGCTGTGTATCCCTGGTGTAAGGCCGCTGTCTGGTGCCGGCCATGCGTCTTGTCTTTACCGGCCCGACCGCTCCCCGGATGTATCGTGTCATGTACACCACGGCTTATGGTTTTGATACTTGCTACAAGGGGGAATAGGTTTATCTAAAAATGCTGTTTTAATTTACCTAAAATGTTCTGCATTTTTTATGAATTAAAGATGCTGATTCGCATAGCTTGCTTCAATCCATCATGATATCTTTTTAACTACGATAAAACCAATAAAAAATCTTCACAATATCCACGATGGATATTGTGAAGATTTATTCTTCGAACCCAATTAATATGAGAAATCTAGATACATGTAACACAGCTGGTATCTAGTTGTAGCTGTGTATCCCTGGTGTAAGGCCGCTGTCTGGTGCCGGCCATGCGTCTTGTCTTTACCGGCCCGACCGCTCCCCGGATGTATCGTGTCGTGTACACCACACCTTATAGTTTTGATACTTGTATGGAATTATGGGGTTGTTGATGGAATGGAATTGGTCTATCGATTTTTTTAAGGTATACCTTCAGTCCCTAGTATATCCAAGTTTATAAAGTATTGCTTTAGTTGTGATAAAATGAGGTTTTGTTTAGCTGTCGTTTTGCCTCTGAAACCGCTGTTTTTATAACTTTGTGTATGTCAGTCTGTAAGGTGTACCTACCTATTTGCTATTTTGTTACTTGAATTATATAAATAAATAAAAATAATATGTACTTATTACTTAACTTTCAAACACACGTTACGATGTTACCCATTCATTGCTTAAGCCAACTACTTCCAAAACTATAAAGTATCAAGATCTACTCTCCCTTCTACACCACAGTCAACCATTAGGGAAATCTGCGCGGCAGCGAGTACTGTTTAATTTATACGCGGGAATATTCTTAAACTATCGGTTTTGTGGTCACTGTGGCGATTCGGCCTTTATTTATGTTCGGCCTCGGCTTCGGCCGACGCGGAGTCGAATTAGCGGACGCTCTCAAGGGATGGTACTGCTCTATTTTGTATTTGGAAATGCTAATACAGTTTGGAATAAAAGTAGTTTTATCTAATTTAAATAAAGAATTACCTGGAATATGGAACTTACTATGTTACTGGAATATGAACTTACTTATATGTTTACCCAGGTTATACCTACTTAAGTATAACCTGGGTAAACATATTATATACATTGGATAAACATCTTATACTTACTAAATTAACTAACAAACTATTAGAATAAAAAATAGAATAGCCTAACCTAACCAGCGGTTCTCAAACAGGCGACGGAACCCTCTTGGATAAAAGCCAAAGGAATAATCAAAAACTGAGTTTTATGGATTATTCCTCTTTGCCCCACTCATCTGTCCCACCAGTGGGACAAAGTGGATTGTTAACAATTTGTCGTCCACTGCGTCCCACTAATTGATTTTGGTGGGGCAAATACTATCCTCGCTACTCTTGAGTTCACTTTTCCCCACTAGGGCTGACCCTGGTGGATTTAATAAAATATTCTGGCGAAAATAAAAACAGTTTTAATATTAATAATTTAAAAAAGTAGAAACTATTCGTACGAGATTAAGATGATTCTGAAGCAGCTAAAATACAACAAAGAAATGACGTCCACTGGACATAGGTCATTAGAGTAATAATTTCGCGGAGCCCCCACAGAGGCTTTACGGAGCCCTGGGGCTCCGCGGAGCACACTTTGAGCATAAGTAACTAAAACTATTAACAAATCAACCTTGGATCATAAAATAGAAATCAGTCTTGAAATCGTCATAAGTTCGTAAAGTTAACTTGTCAATAACTCTTGTAAGCTGAAATCAGAAATGTTCATAGTTGGTATTCCATACTGAACGTCTTATAACCACTCTTGCAATTTACCAAAACCTCAAAAATTATGAGAATAATATAGTACCCATGATCAAAAAATTACCCGCAGACATGAATCCATCGCCAAACCTTAATATTAGAGACCTATCCCAAACTCATTACGCTCCCAATTTACACATTTCGGTCACAATTCATATTAGGGGCATAAAAAACCAATTTTGGGCGAAAAAAGGCATAAAAGCCAATGTGTAACATACGAGGGCATAATATCAATTTGCCTCTCATACAATATTCATAACACATCGTGCGAAGTCATATAATTTATATGTTAGAAACAAATTCACGAACGATTTGGCTAAGGTAAGAAGCGGAATATATTCACGGAGCGCGCTCTGGTGGGCAAGCAGAGGCGGTATTATGCATGCGAGGTATATGCCACTCTGGGGGGCAGTTACTTATGCCACGCATATCTGAATTTGTGAATATTTTTGGCTGAGGGTTGAAAAAGGGTTGTAGCTCGGAAAAAAAACGTTTTTTTTTTCTTGTGACTTAGCTGTTCGAGGTTGGTTTTATTTCTATAAGAGTTTTGATTTATAATATCTTTGATTAAAAATAAAAAAAATATTATGCTGAAACTTCCTGTAAAATAATCATTAAATTAAACCCTAACCCAAAAACAAATAGATTTTGATCTATCAAGTGCTTGACTGTTTTTTTTTCCTTTTTGTTTTTAATTCTCTATCAAATGTCAATCAGTCAACTTCCTTGCACTTCGATTGTTCATATACCATCTTAGCAATCCATTTCTTTTTCTTTCCAGTACCTAATCCTACACTTATCCAGAAAAGTTAACCTTTAAAAAAGTTACAACTCTATTCGTACAACCCTATACATTTTCACGTGGATTTTCCCTTCATTATAATTCGCGACATACATCATTCGTGTCAAGGTGTCATGACTTATCCACTGTGTGACAACACAGGAAAATATGGAGGCAATTTTCTTCTTACAACAGAACATTAAAAAATGTATTTTTTGCTTTGGAGTGAGTGAGGAGTGAGCCTGCTAATAAAAGGTATCTATTTTATTTATTTTGTGCGATGGTTCTTTCTCAGTTACGCCAGAATCGGAAAATTGTTCTAAAAACGAATTTTCCTATAGTAACTTAAAATAATCCATTACGTATGTAATTTTTATATGTATAATATGTATATGTTTGTATAATTATGTATGTATGTAATGTTACCACTGCTGGGACACAGGCCTCCTCCCTGTGAGAGGGAGGGGGCCGTAATCCACCACGCGGGCCCTGTGCGGGTTGGTAGATGTCACAATATGTCTTCGAATTTTTGGATCTAGGATATGCCGGTTTCTTCACGATGTCTTTCGTTCACCGGTTTGAGAGCAGTGGTGATTAAATAATTTACACAAATTAAAGCGCCTGTCTGGGTTCGAACCTACAATTCCTAAGTCGCGGAAGTTCCCACTGCACCACCACTGCTCTCTCTACCTACCTACGTACGTACCGTAAATCCTTTACGTACGAGTATGTAACAACTATCATGTTATCAAAAAACAAGCGTTTAAGGTCGATTGAATTTTTGAAGTATTCCCGTTTGAGCACTTATGAATTTTGTACCAAAGGTATTTCAAATGGGAATACTCAATGCATAGGTGTTCAAACGGGAATACTTCGAATTTTTCACTGAAAACAACCATACCTAGGTACTGTAACGCTTTAGGAACGTCAGCTATAGCATGTGAGGGTGTGTAGTGTAGGTAATTACAAAGAGGAGGAGGTTTTGGGAAGGTTTATTGATTTATAAGAGACACTTATACATTTCGGAGGTGAGACCTAAAGTGAACCTCGCTAAACAAAATAACACTCCTAACTCTTTGAACTAAATTGTTGGAACGTTCGAAACTCGCGGCTACGCACTCGCCAGCCTGTATCACATGAGGTTGCGTATCGCATAAAACCTCACAGTACCTACTTTCAACTTTTGACCTTCTATCAAACTAAACCTCTTTCTAAATATTATCTGTTCTCATTACCATCACAGTTCCAACGCCAATATCTAACTCGTAATTAAAATAATAATGGTGTATATCCACGATTGATTCTGATTGGCTGCGCCTGAGGCGAGCCGGTGATCAAGCGGCCGCAAACATTGACCGCTCAGATCCTTTGACAAGGATTGGGTAAACATAAATACTGGCTAATGGAAATCATGGAGTTTGATTTCTTTTTAGTTTAATGTTTAATAGGAGATATTACTGGAATCATTTCAATGTGGACGGCTAGAAAACGTAAACGAAAGAAAAATTTAATGAACCGGCAAAAAAAGTTAACTTGAAAATAAATGGAAGAAAACGACGCCGCATTTTAGACAAAGAATAAGCCAAACTTTTTCTTCCCTTACACATAATCAGCCTATAATGTTCCCACTGCTGGGAAACAGGCCTCCTCTGTTCGAGAGGGAGTGGGCCGTAATCCACCACGCGGGCCCAGTGCGTGTTGGTAGATGTCGGATTTTTTGGTTCTAAGACATACCGGTTTCCTCACGATGTTTTCCTTCACCGTTTTGAGAGCTGTGGTGATGAAATGATTTACACAAAGTAAAGCGCCAGCCTGGGTTCGAACCCACAACCAACGACTCGTAAGTCGGGGCGGTTACCACTGGGCCACCACTGTTCCTTACTTTCTTCCCTTGGTTGTCTTGAATGACTTACCCAAAGATAGGCACGAATTTTCCACCAATTCTTGAAACCATCGTCGTATTCTTATTTTTATGGACTGTCCCGTTGGTCGCGTGGCCGCAAACGCGACTGCTGCTAACGGTCCTGGGTTCGATTCCCGGGTTGGGAAAAATGTTATTGGGATTTTCCATTAGAAACATAGTAACAGCCCGGAGTTTGGAAGTTGGTGGTACTATATATGCCTCGGAAAGCACGTTACGCCGTTAGCCCTGCACCTGGTCTCTCTCCGGTCGTGTGGGCTTGCCGGCACATCGGACTATGAGATTGAGGGAACAGAGAGTGCACCTGCAGTGTCTGGTCTCCACTAAGATTGGTCACCGTGGCTAAAATTCAATCTGGAGGACTATAAATCTTATTCTGCTTATAAATATAGTTGACATTGAGGCTATGTCGGATTAAGTTGAATGTGTTAGTTTAGTTCTTTTCAGGTGCCACGTTTGCATTGTTCACTAACAACACCTCACATTTTCTTCATCCCAGGGACAAAACAAAAGCCTTCGTCCACCATAAAACACAAAATAAACAACACTTCTTAACTACGTGCTACTAAATTAGCAGTAAAGACTGCGAGGGGACCCTGGCGAGTTCTGAATAAACCATGTGAGGCATTCCCAGGGGCCCGGGAAGGAATGAGTGTCTAATGGCCGAGCGACAAATACTCATTATAGTTTAGTTGTTAGATGGTTTTTGTGGCCGTGTACACAGTGGACGGTGATGGACAAAGTTGAGTGTTGGTTGTTATCTACGTTTTAACAGATCGCGCAGCTGAATGAGAGTTTTCATGAAAATTCACTCCACCAGTTGGCGCCACTTTGACAAAACAATTAATATAAAATGTATGATGACGTTCATCATTCAGTCACGACAAAAAAAAGGCGCTTTGAATCTTTTAACAGGTGCCCGGAGCTGACGTCTCAGTGTTGCCACCTGGAATAGTAATCCGTTGTCCCAAACATTCGAGTAGGTATTTAAATTTTGTATGGAACGACTGTTTATTTTTTCGGATGTTTTTTCGCGACCACATCTTCTTAATGCCTGTAGGTATAATACTCTTTCAAGGCGTAAAAAATAACTAACCTACCCACTCAATTTCAAAGTCACAACCCGACAACACACAGTTGAAGAAACTTAACCTATCAATGCATTTTTAACTCTAACAACAAGCATTCACAGACCGCACTTTCATTTAACTTTGGTAAGCAAAGTAAGTAAGCGTTTCATACAGACGTGTACCTTATTCCTGTCATGTTCATATCGGATATTCGAATGTGATCGACGAACATGAACAAATGAACATTGTTTTTATTTTTTTATTTTTTTTATTTCATAATTATTTTGACAATTCTTAAATAAAACAATAATGTTATATGAAAAAGTTCACATTCGTAAGACACGCTTACTTTAGGTACTTACCTACAAAGTAAACTAAAAGTGCGATGTGTGAATCTTGCCCTAAGACAGCAGTCCACTAAATGGGAATGAGCCACATGCCTTATTCAGACACCCCTCACTTCAAGTTGGAAGTTTACATTGTTAAGGTCGCAGCCTTAACTAGAGTTCACTAGAATACTATTAGTAGTATTGTGTAATACTGATAGTATTACACAACTTCTACTATAGTATTCCAGAGGGCCTAGACAAGTGACAATCGCTTCGGAAGCGTTTCGTATTTCTACAACGACTTTCAACAGGATTGACAAAAGCTTTTCGATAGCTTATGTCAGTCCTATACATTTTTGCCTTTTCCATCATCGTTATCGCTGATAGGATGTCACTTTGTCTAGGGCCTCAGTACTACTAGGTACCAGGAAATCATAAGGTACACACGACTACAGGAAATGATAACACAGTGTGACGAAGTAGTGGCTTCGGCTGTATAAAATGATACTGAGATACATATGAGATGAATGTAAAACGAGTTTTGATTGATTTTAATGTGTTTTTTTTTTATTTTAATTGGTTGGACTCCTTTAAAACATATTGTCGCAACTTATTGGTTCCTTTTTAACCATTTTGATACAAAACCCTATGTAGAGCATCGCTAAAGTAAAATCATATTCCTATTCCTTAATAGTCAACAGTAATTCATTCATTCATTCATTATCTTATTTTGTAATGTGCGTTTAATTAATTTATTTATTTCAAATAATCAGATAACAGAGATCCGTAGCGTTAGTAAAGTACCTTATACCTAGTGTTAGTGTTTGTGCAGAATAAACATTTTGTTTTTCTAATAATGAGAAAATGCTAGTCGAAGTTATATTCCTATTCCTTAATACTGTGTAACAGTAATATTGCGAAAATGCTAGTCGAAGTGGAAGCCCCTCATGACGTCTTCGAATTCAGGCTAGACCAAATAATGCATAAACCATTTTCTTTCGAAACGAGGAAATAACCCTAAAGAGTTTTTGCCAATAGCTAGAGCTATTGGCAAAAACTCTTTAGGGTTATTTAGATGAGGACTTTACCTACATATTTTCGTAGATTAAAAAAAAACATGCTGGAAACGAGTAATGTATATGTCGTAGGGTGATTTGATAATTCGTTTTTCGCAGAAACCCTAGGGATATTGTGAAAACCCGAATAATTAGAAAATGGAGAAAAAAAAATCTGCGAACAACTTGAAAGTAGCGGTGCCGACAGCCGCCACCAAGCGCCACTTCCAAATTGCTCGAAGAATTTTTTTCACCATTTTCTAATTATCCGGGTTTTCGCAATATCCCTAGGGTTTTCGCGAAAAGTTGAAATATCAAATAACCCCGCGTAATATATATACAACTATAGGTACCTACACATGTCCTCAATTAGTCCGCACTCCCACAGTAGTAGGTAGCGGCTGAAGTCAAAGTTGTGAACAACGCGGCAACACTTTTAACCCCGTAACTACATGTTTGTAATTATTTCCGGTGAGCGAGCATAATACTCGGCTGAACCAACTACCATATTGACGGCGGACGGAGCTACGAAAAGTGGTTTTTAGTTTAAGAAGCCTATTTTTACTATTTCGGAATTTCGTGTACTTACCTACCTAATTTTTATGTGAGAAATTCTAATAATGCCTTTGATGGAAAAGCTGAGTCTAATGATTCAAACACAGTACAAAAACGTGAGTGTTTCTAACATGATAATAAATGTTCAGGCTATGGAAAATTAAGTTACTTAAAATATCCTAACAGGAAGATTACTTTTATAACTACTTTCCAGAATTTTCAAGAGAAGTAATTGTTTTTTTTTTGGTTCCATAATTTTGTTGATTACTTATATTTTCCTGAAATACTTGAAAAATATGAATACGAATCTCTTTATCCGTGACATCACTGCGGGCCCAATCAGAATACCAGCGCTGCGACATTTATTTTTAAACTAGATGCGCCCCTTGTAAGTCTCGATCCCGTGGGACTATTGGGATAAAAAGTATCCTATGTCCTATTCCGGGTCATGGTCTACCCCTGTGCCAATTTCATCCAAACCCGTTCAGCCGTTTTAGCGTGAAAGCGAAGCAAACAAGCAAACTCAGTTTCGCATTTATAATATATTATATTATATCGCAGCATCATCCTGAGATAGGACCTTTTGGCCTCGTACAGAACTTTCTGCTTTTATTTTAATGTTACTTTGTTTTTTATTATTATTGTTTTTTATTTGTTTACAACAGTGTGTTTTAGTTTAATTTGTGATTTCCTGTGTGAGTCTCAATAAATACTTTTTCTTTCTTTCTTTCTTTCATAATAATTAACACTTGTCCATCGTTCTTCGTTACTCATTGTCGTAGTCGGATTACAATTGAAGCGTGTGTTCCGATACATTTTCACGTCGAGGTAGGAAAGTGCCCTCCGCTGCGTTTTAAACTAAAACTAACACGTTAGCCAAAGCTGTTATGAGTTTTCCAACTACAGTTTGCCCTACTAAACAAAACTATGTAATAGTCACTTTTCATGGCCTAAAACTAGTTAGAGTCGAATAAATTCTATTTGGAAAGTAAAAAGATAAGTATTGATATACAATTAAATGTCGTTGCGCTGTCATTACGCTTTTCGAGTATACGTGCATATAGCAGCTAACAATTGGACGCTATTTTATTCGACGAGTGCACAGCTTTGACTGTATATCTAGACATATTTATATCTTTGGTTAAACCCTTCAGACTGGAACACAACTTGACAGCTATCATATGAAGGTGGAATTATCCACCTCCCTAGATTGCCTTTTGTAAGGCTATAAAATGTTGTCCATGTTGCAATATCTGTATCTTTTAAAAGTTAATTTCACATCATCCTCAGCAAACAGTACAAATAACTATAAATAAACGAACAATCTGCGAGTGCTAACAACTCAATCATCCATTCATTCATTCATTCTCTCGCCGCCATGTTGAACGTATTGAATGAACGATACTATTTGTGAGCTATCGCCTGTCGATCTTCTGTCGCTGATCTACAATTATTGGCCATTTATGCAAAGTGCATCCACAATGGGCTCAGAATTAAAATCAATATTTTGATCTTTCTGTTTCCTTAAAAAGACATACGACATAGCATATTTTAATGCAATTAACAAAAAACCGGCCAAGTTCGAGTTGGACTCAGACAAACAGTTTAGCCATTTTGATGAAAACGGTTTTTACGGTCAATATTTTATCGCTAAACCAATTTATGTGGTGAAATTAATATTGAATAAGTACAATGACCCCTTAAGAGGATGCCCATGAATTAAACACCCTGTATTTACAGTTTTGCCACCCATACTTACTAGTCACTTCTTCCAACCTGTCTTGCGAACATTATAGAACAGTCACTGTCAGTAATCCGTAAAACACCCACACGGCAGATTGAGACGTTAAGTTAACCTGTACGGTACAAGTATTATAATTTGCAAGCACTGTGTTATTGTGTGCACTCAAATAATTATGAGCTGAGTCAGCGTGAGAACATGATAGCCAATTATGATAGGTATTACTAATTGAGGTTTATTTGTAAACAACGATGACATTACATTACTAGTAAAATAATAAGACAAGCTGAAACAAAAGCCGGCGCCATCTTGTTTGACTTGTAGAAGTGTTCTAGCAGTTTTACAGAAATAAATATAATTACATCAAATACCTAATTTTCCTCTTACGTGAGCAACTAAATCTTCATTATAATGAAACTGCTTGAGCCTCATTGAAAAATAAAGGTGCTTAGTATTCCACTTTGGAATTAATTGAACCTACCAAATACACATACATAATATATGTGGCGGCATCTACATCGCCACATGCGAACTACGCATCACTCTGACGTCACGCAAAATCCTGCATCGCGCAAGCAGGGTTTACTGCGCGATTAGCATATATCCAACGTCCCAACATCAATCGTTGGGCAGTTACCCACCAGAAACAACACCCGTCTGGTCGGAGGATCCTTCCTTTTCTATAGAGATTGAGTGAACTTTACACCCTGTTCCTCATAGCTCTAAATAAACAAAAAATAAAAAAATGATAATAAATGAATATTTATATATATATATATAAACTCACGCCGTCTTCCCATGGGGGTAGGCAGAAACTACAGAACGCCACCTGCTACGATCCTTACATACTCCTTTTGCTTTGTGTACGTTCATTCTTATAATGTTCTATCCAATCTATTATAGATGTGTATAGAGGTCAAACAATTTAATTAATTTTTAAGTGTCGCCTACAACAAGGGAAGAGCGCTGATGTCTAAAATACAGATATTTTATATCTAGTTCAGACACAAATGTTTCAATATCTGAACATAGAATTAAGTAGTGTATCACAATATTATTATTTTATGTCTGTTTATTTTGGAACAAATAAAATTATTCTTATTCTCTTATATTCGTCTGGCCATACAGGCACGCCGGCGGTGTGGAGTAAGGAGTTAGCATATTTAAGGAGTCTGTCTACAGCAGACATGGAAAGATTGATGAAGACGTGGAAGGGAGAGTTAATTCGGGTAAATACGGTGAATGGTGCTATACATGTGACTGTGACCAACCAGTTGATGTCCAAGAAGGCTCGACTGGCTGTTGACACACTGCAGATGTGAGTGGAAACGCCAGTAACGTTCTAGGAGGTCATAAAGTGACCATATTGGTGATGTTCTTCAAAAAGGTCAAGTGCATAGTACTCATATTGGATTCTGTCAAATCTTTAATCCAAATCGTGGATTCCAATATAGCTTTTATTTGAAGCATTTTAATGTCTCTATCTCCAAAATGAAGCTATCCAGAAACCTTAACTAAAACAAACAACACTTCATTTGTTTCTAAATCACCTTTACGACAAAACTTCATTCAAGGAAACTCAATATTTATTTAGAACTCGAAAACACTTAACCCTTCCAAACTGCGGGGGTTTTTTCGACCCTCGCGCTCAAATTACCCTTAACCCTTCACGTAGAAAGCTGTAAAATCTCGAAAAACTCCCAAAAGACGTCTCGAAGACAACATCAAGGACATAATTCATAATGAAAAAGTTAATTTTCACGGAGCGAAAACTCATTTACATATTTTTGTGTACGATGTTCAATTATTTGAGTGTGCGCTCACTCTTTCGTACTGAACGTTAATGGCGGTCCTTTGGGCCTCGTTCGGGACAGGGAACCCTTTCGGAGAATTAATTTTTCTTAGCCAATTAGCGAGTGATGTTAAGAGGATGTTTCGCAATCGATCTGCATCTTAATCTCGTCATGGAAATTGTTAAAAAGTTGTAGTATTTTTCTATGAAAAAAAGTTATGCGTAGTACAATGTGTAACTGAATTGATGCACGTTATGAAAGTAGTTTACTGAATCGATTTCTGTCAATTTTAATATAGATTCTTTTTTTCCCAAAAAAAAAACTGCGTAAATTACAGTCACAATTCCGCTGTACTTTTGACAGTACAGCGGAAGTGTGTGACAAACCAAAATGGACGAAGAACGTTTTTTGAATTTTGTATTTCACGAACTATGTCCAAATAAACGTTGTTCTTTCTTTCTTTCTTTATACGTATGCGACCGTGTGCGTACGTAGTTTTGTATGTGACCACAATTTTCCCCATAAACAGTATACGTTTTTAAACATGGTTTTAAATAAACAATGTTTTATAATACATCAATCAATCTGCCTAGCCTTTTCCCAACTATGATGGGGTCGCTTTCCAGTCTAACCGGATGCAGCTGAGTTCCAGTATTTTACATGGAGCGACTGCCTATCGTACCTCCTCAACCCAGTAACTGGGTAATATGATCCCCCTTGGTAAGACTGGTTGTCAGACTTTCGGGCTTCTGACGACCCGTAACGACTGTCAAAATTCCACGAATGGCAGCCGGGACCAACGGCTTTACGTGCTTTCCGAGCCACGGTCCTCCGTGGCTCGGAAAGCACGTAAAGCCGTTGTCGTTGCCGTCTCGGTATGCTGTATATAATACCTATTAGTAAAAATAAAGTGTATGTAATATGATTACTTATAATATTCTAATTGGGGTGTTTCGTGGTGTGCATTAATTACGGGATATGATCCATTAAAAAAATTACGCATTGACTTGAGAGCCTCCTCCTTTTTTTTCGTGGATCAAAATATTTTTTTTTAATAAATCGATAAAGTCGAAAGGCTTTTGCGATTGCCCTTTTAAGAATATTATTATCGTTTTCGTAATGGTTTCGTAACCTACATCATCTATGCCGTTTAGTACCTAATTTGCATAACAGACTAAAATAACGATAGATAGAGATCTCCTTCACCGTGTCTATCCATTTGTCACACCCAATCATTTTAATGTAGGCGCGTGCCTCGAGCCATCAGGTCACAATGTCTTCTGAGAAGAGCCAATTGCGACCAGTGTGTAGCTATCATGGGCCATAGGACCAAGTTTTATGACCGTGCATAATGTCTTACTTGTAACCAAAATCAGTAAGTAGGTACTTCATTTCCACGCTGAATTCAAAATGAAAGTTAGAACTGAAAGTGGTAGGTCTCGTTAGTAAGTACTTATCGAAATACTTTATTTTGCAGGTTACAAAACCCACATTAATTAACCCGTTGGTCCCGCAGTCAATCGTAGATTTCTGACAGTTATTACGGGTCGTCAGAAGCCTGAAAGTCTGACAACCAGTCTTACCAAGGAGTATCGTATTACCCAGTTACTGGGTTGTGGTAGTCAGATAGGCACTCGCTTCATATAAAATATCGGTAGTCAGCTGCATTCGGTTAGACTAGAAGCAGACCCTAACATAGTTGAGAAAGGCTTAGGCAGTTTTTTTTAAATACAGTTACAACCTTTACTAATATCATCAAAACACAGCCAACAATTTCTTTATACGCACCTTTTCACTTTAAAATACGAGTCTACTGAAAATGGACATGTATTTTTAAGTTCGCAAGCTCTGCGAAAGTAGACACAAGTAACAACATCCGAGACATCACATACACAAAAAGCTCTATTCGAAAAATTCTGAAAGGGCTCTTTTGACCCGGCACTCTAATTGAGACCTGTCTACAAACGACCCACTCAGACGGTATTCAAGATCCAACACGTATACATTTTAATAAATGTATCGCCGCTGAATGGATCCTTTTATCAAAAAGGAGCTTGCTTACATAATGTAAAAAATATACAAATTAAGTGTAGGTGGTTGAATGGGCCCCGAGCGAAAATAAATGAATGGTTGTGAGCGCGCGCAGTTGGAGGGTTAAGTACACAATATTGGCGCATTGAATTGAGATGTTACTTAATAACACTGTGAGTGCTGCGTAAAGAGGGCTTAAATTTTAATTTTTGGAACTTTTTGATTATGGTCGTTGGACTTACTTAGCGGCTCGTAAGTTATACTAAATTAAGCCTTATAGGTATATTTTACCCAACTCTGCGATAGCAAAGACAAGTTTATATTTTTCACGCGTATCTTTGTATACAGGGTGGCGATTTAAACACCTGCATCCGTCAAGGGGGTGATTCTACCCGTTTAAACAATTTTCACCATCATGAACTCTTATACGATTCGTGAAAACAAAATCAAATTTCTAGTACAGTTAGACAGACTATTTCATTCATGTATGAAAATTATTATTTTTACGAATCGTCGGCCAATCGTCGGCCAATCGACGATGATTGGCCTTTAGAAGTCGATAACAATAAAAATTCTATTGTGTCTCGTTAGTGACAGTTGGAAATTGAATATGTGTTTCATAGCGAAAGTTTTCATTTTATTATGACAGGTAGAATCACCCCCTTGACGGATGCAGGTCACTAAGTCGTCACCCTGTATTTGTACGTAAGATTCTTAATACCCCCAAAGCATCCTTACGGCTGGATGGATTTAAAGACATAATTTCACTTATGAAAAGCAATAGGTATATACTTGAAAAAAATACAATACTAACTTTCAGGTCTGACTAAAGACAAGATCGTTCCATATTTAAATTTACACCAATCTTTCTGCGTTATGTAATAAACTAATTATTTCATCACCGCTGCTTTCAAAATGGTGAAGGAAAACATCGTGAGGAAACCGGTATGTTCTAGAACCAAAAATTCAAAGACATGTGACATCTTCCAACTCGCACTGACCCCGCGTGGTGGATTATGGCCCACACTCTCTCACAGAGAGGAGGCCTGTGTCCCAGCAGTGGGAACTTTATAGGCTGATTATGATATAACTATCATAAGCAAACACAAAGTCATCCTAAAAGGTTATGTAGTAATTCCCCTAAAAATCGTAGTGGTATTTTGAGAGCATCTAGATTAGCTGGGACAATAACTAACTTCAGTAACAGACGAACAAAAAACGAGTAATTTTCAATTTTTCCTTTAAGACGAAAGCTTCAGAGTAGCCCGCGAAATTCAAATTTTCTTACGTTTTTTGCAATTTGCGGATCAATACCAGGTTCTACTCGTATGCTGATTAAAATATGATTCGCGACCGTAAGAAATATAGATTTACAGAATTATAAACATTAGCATCAGCAATACAGCTCTCTAACTTCATATAAGTGTTTTGAATAACTATGTATTTCATGTAAATAATCATAATATACAACATGACAGTGACAAAAAAAAAAATTCTCGGGCTACCTTATCACATCCCCCGCACCTACCTCAAACCTACCTCAGAACCTACCTCAGATTTTATCCCGCTCGCACCATACTACTCGCGACCTAAGTGAGAACGAGACGGAGTGGGGCGCTAGCGGCTCTAAAGCGTCGAAAAGTTAGGTAATTGCTTTTTACGGTGAAAATAATGGTAATTTAAAAAAATGAAACACATAAGACCTGCTATAGTTAGTTCAGTTATCATGCAAAGTTTCATGATCTAATTTGAAGTATTTTTTAATACCATCGGTTTATAATTCTGTGTAGAGGTAACTTTGGATTTTTTTTCTACCGGGAAAATTTTATGTAATCGTGTTTTCGCCTCACATAAGACCCAGCATCAATCCTCAACTTTAACATATATTTATTTCAAAATTAATGCTGCAGTATTTTCGGCATAACAGAGGATCATGCTAAGCAATTTGTGATTGGGTGCGCCCTTAAGATCGAAACCCAAATAGTCTTACTGATATGAATTAATCTCAATGCAAGGACTCACTTCAAAGTATTACAACCTCTCCTCAGCGTTAGTCCACAATAACTTCGCACATAAAAAAATCGCGTTCACAAAAAAAGGTCTGACCTGAAAAGGTTGAGCTTCAATACTTTTTCAGGGAAGTGAACAAAGGCGAGGTTAGTAAGGAAGGCATACCTCCCCCCCCCATCCTACCCCCCAGTGGGGGGTCAAGATGCGCCATGCCTTGTCGTTTATACGTCATTATGGTTTTATATCGCTATATACCGCTTAGGGAGAAGCCGTGGATGAGGCTGTAAAATATTTTTGGGATACAGGAGGATATGCTAATTTAAGTTACTGTGTTGGTTTGTGAAAATGGAAAATATTAATATTTGGAAGAGATGATACAATGGGTTAATCCACTAATCCAATTCACTAATTGACAATTCCCATCAATGGGGATTTGTGAACTTTTGTCTCAATTGATGTCTCATAGAGGTCATAATGGGGATTTGTGGACAAAAATCAAATATCCCCATTACCTAATGGGGTTTTTTGCGAGACAGAGACGATGATAAAGGTACTTAATATTAATAAGACATAGTTGATAACATAATAGGTAGCTATCCAAAATATCTATCTTTTTTCATTATACAAATCTTATACTTTCGAATATGACCTTTGTATCGATCTTTCCAAAGGAGACTCAAACATTTTAAAACCTTATAACATCAAACGAACTTCAACTGAAAATATTCTAGATTACCTACATATTTTAGACAATGAAAAGACTTATACCATACTTCACTCACATCCAAACAAACGATCACATTATACTCTACCACATACTACACCAATATTGGTGAGGAACGATATGGATATCCCTAGAGTACCTCACTATACCTACATCAACATACATAGGTACCTACATACACTGCTACATTAAACTTTCCATTAACTTAGCCAAGTCACCACGCCTTTAAACTTTTTAGTACCACTAAAGCCTCCCACTTTCGTAATATTGACATAAAAAACTTTTCAGACCGTCCCCTGATTGGTGGAAAGTGTCGCCTGGGGCGTGGCTGAAGGTTTTGTCGCCAATGGGCGTGGCAGAGAGAGACAACGTCGCGTTGTCACTGTGGAGCCTTTAAAAAGCCTCCATAGGGTGGGCATGGGATTATGTACCGAATCTTATGTGATATAACGCTTTAGAGGGTGGATTATCTTAGCTATTTGGTCTTGTAAGGATCTTTCCAGACATTTTTTCTACAGTACAATGCCATCAAGGTTTACTTTTAGTATTATTGTTTTA
Source organism: Lithophane socia (assembly GCA_947522985.1). Classification (NCBI taxonomy): domain Eukaryota; kingdom Metazoa; phylum Arthropoda; class Insecta; order Lepidoptera; family Noctuidae; genus Lithophane; species Lithophane socia. Next base: position 11,300,011 of record OX383267.1, read on the forward strand.
GTTCACAGCAGTGGTAGCCCAGTGGAAACAGGTGCGACTAACGAGTTGTAGGTCGTAGGTTCGAACCCAGACAGACGCTTTACTTTGTGTGCATTACATTATCACTACTCTCAAATCGGTGAAGGAAAACATCGTGAGATAATCGGTATGTCCTGGAACCAAAAATTCGAAGACATGTTACATCTACCAACCCGCACTAAGCCTGCGTGGTGGATTACGGCCCACTCCCTCTCACAGAGAGGAATTCTGTGTCCCAGCAGTGGGAACATTAATGGCTGATTATGTTATTTTATTTAAGACACGATTTCAGTACTTAAAATGTAAATCCTCGATAGATAGATAACAAAGGCTATTCTAAACTTAATTGCCTGTACAACAATCTTGCACAATTAGGTACCTCCTCGGAACTTAGGACCGACTTAAACTAACACGAACTCATCAACTAACCTATTACTTAATTGAAACACTATCATAAGTTTACTACAATTCATACTTCCGAACTACCCGTTCATTCACACTTCACCTATTGAAACGAACACTTTTTGATTGAAATAACATGAACTTAGCTCACATACACATACATATACTCACGACTTTTTCCCATTGGGGTAGGCAGATACTACAGAACGTCACCTGCTATGATCCTTACATAACGAAGACTGGCTTTTTAATTGTTTCTGTTACTACGATACGAAAGGTCATGCACAACTTCTTGATTAAAAGCTATAGACTTGACAATCTTCCATAATCAGACTCCCAACCTAAATAAAAGTAAGATAAACATAAAAATAGCAACATCATATCACCGCCCAAGACCGGGCGGGGGGGTTAGGGCGGGCGGGTACGGGGGCGGGCGGGGTAGCAAAAAGCTCAAGTGCAGGAGGCTGTATCGATCCACGGACGGCGACCGGCGACATGGCCGGGTCACATCGATGGCATTGTGACTTGGTGATCAGCGGAGCGGGCAGCGATGAGCGGTAGCGTTGAGCGGGTGGTTTGGTGATAGTGGGATTGAATAGCAGTACAGAGGCGGTAAGGTTGATTAGGTCTTATTACAAAACATGGTTTTGGGAAAACACTAAAGCCTGCCAGAAGTAAACTGTAAAAAAGTAGGAAAGTACTTAAGGGCGCACCCTACCTCAGTTTTTATCCCGCTCGCACCATACGACTCGCGACCTGAGTGAGAACGAGACGGAGTGGGGCGCTAGCGGCTCTAAAGCGTCGAAAAGTTTAGGTAATTGCTTTTTACGGTGAAAATAATGGTAATTTTAAAAAAATGACACACATAAGACCTGCTTTATAGTTACTTCAGTTATCATGCAAAGTTTCATGATCTAATTTGAAGTATTTTTTGAATACCAGCGGTTTATAATTCAGAGGTGTGCAGAGGTAACTTTGGATTTTTTTTCTATAGAGAAAATTTTATGTAATCGTGTTTTCGCCTCACATAAGACCTAGCATCAATCCTCAACTTATACATATATTTATTTCAAAATTAATGCCGCAGTATTTTCGGTATAACAGAGGATCATGCTAAGCAATTTGTGATTGGGTGCACCCTTAACTATATTATTTAGAAAATAAACATTCGACTTTGACTTTACTAGAACAGCCATACTTGTACATAAAGAAAATGTAGTAGCATTTTCTCTAAAGGAAATGGAGAGATTGTTTTCGTAGCGACTATTAACCTTAAGCTGGCAACATTTTCCTGGAAACTATAATCGTCTTAAATATTGTTTAAGATGTTTATACTTTCCAAGAAACTGTTGTGGGCAATGTATATACGCAAAGCATAATCATACAGTTAAATTGACAAATTAATCAAAACAGGTAACTATTTGACAGCTATTTGCGACGTTGCCAACTTTTAGAATGAACGCTCTTAAGCGTGTAAGAATAAGAAGAATAAGAAACTGTTATTTGTAAACATAGGTAGCGGTGTAGCGAAGTAAATTAATTCGATAGTTAATTGATTCAGGCGTGACTTTGCGGAAATCCATTATAAAATACAATAGACGCAGATATATTTAGTAACCTATTCTGCTTGACTATTCTTCAAGAGTCATGAAAACCCTGTAAGAAATCGACACGTGTTTCACCTCTCAACGAGGCATCTTCAGGATGACGATTGACCAATTGTAAACCAGAACGCGACGTGCTACCACACCGACCGCTGGACGCAGAGTAAACTTTGACTCTGCGTCCAGCGCTGTTGACTACTGAAAACACTCACAAAATTGTTTAAAGTAGTTGCATTTTATCTACCTGTATACCAAATAGTTTGTTCGACTGTACACGCTATCAGTTTTTATGAAAAATACCAATATCTGACAAATACATTATTAAAGGTATTAAAAAAGTATTCTCCCTATAACTCAAGATTCATACAAACATTTTGTTTCAAACGAGGACCAAAATCGCATACTTAAGTCCAGGAGACAGTAAATGCGCTGAAACACAGGACATGACCAACGCATTACGCCGCGACTTATGTTTAAAAGCGATCGTCGTACGAATACGCGATCCGTCGCGTACATATTATGTCACTTTTTGATCGGAAAACCGGAAAGCGCTCTCTGTCGGCGCGACCACGCGTTTAAGTCCACAATAAAAAACTTCGATCGATCGTGTATCAGCGGTCACTCTTCAAGAAACTCAACGAAACATCACAAATCAAATACCCATGTCTTTATATTGAAGACAAGTCAACAAGCAAGAAAGACTTTAAATTCCATAAACAAAGAACAGGCGTTAATTCATTCAAAACATAGATAAAAGAGGCTGTCACTCCGCAAAATAAAATCCAACGACACCAGGGGGATCCAAAGAGAATATTAACTTAGAATAGCTAATACACGACAGGAGAATGTCTTCTAAATCATTCAGAGCCAGCATTTTGTTCGCGAATGATATTAATAACTGTTTTCTTCGTCTCTTCGGCAATTACATTGTTGTCCGTATCACTGCTCGCGATTGAGGCATAGAGTAGTAGGACAAATTTTGCAGAGGCGACATTATCCAGAAAATCAAATATCGCAAACTTACTTAATTGACTTAATGCTTTACTAAAATATACTTAAGTCTCAAATTGCTTTATTTTTCAGGCACAACGTGAAACAGGCGATCGGATAGATTTCAGCAGATAATAAGAAACATCTAAACTAGATCTTTTAAGACTCCGAGGTGCCAACTTAATTTGTAGGTTTGTAATTTATTGCTTGACATCTCTCCTCTCACTCAATCTGTCCTCTTGAATTGGTTTCCTTTTTTTTTTTTTTTGTGATCTGTATGGCAGCCATGATTAATTGGTGCACAAAACAAACAGCCACCGCTCGCTTTCTGTAATGGGAACCACCTCAACCAAGCCTGACCAAGATTATGTATGTCTAGACTTTAAAAGAGACTGCGACCGGTGAGTTTGTTTCGGCCTTTCTTCTCAGAGTAGTCAGATAGGAAACGCCGATCTCATCTTATTTTTACTATTTTATAATATGACATGTAAAAGTGATTCTAATGTCCTATTTACATCATAAACAAATTAATTTCATTTCAAAAAGACTTTCAACTGAAACACAGCCCTTAATACCTAACAGTCCCATCTTAACAGACACAGAAATCTCTTCCTACTCTGTGGCCCTGCCTCAAGAGAGGCTAATTTGACTCGCGACAACCGGGCGATTAAATTTTAATATTTGAAAAGCGAAGTCGAGACGCCTCGGGACTCGATGGGGCTTGTCGCTGTTTTTACGAGTACGACTGTACCGGTACAACTCGGTAGCTACACTGTGCTCGCCATTACTTTTTACGCGCCTTTTTCAAATTACCTATGGAAACAGGTGTAATTTTTTTTAGAACGTTTGTTTTTGTTTCTTTTACTATTTTGTTTTCTTGTGAAAAAAAGAAAATAATTTGTTTAGAACGTATAAGAAAAAAAATTGGTCCTTCCATACAAACTTGTATTTTTAATCTAAATAGTTAGAAACTACTGAATCATGTGTGTGTGTGTGTATGTATGCTTCTTTGGCATGTTTCATTTTAAAATATTAACTTAGATATGTCGATAAAACTGTAGAAGTCGAAAATTTACTAAAATAAATACATATGTCATGTTGTGTACTGCCAATATAACACGATGAGAAAAGACCTAATAAAAAAAAAAACGGAAAACGGAAGACAGTCACTAATTCACTTCCAAACGGTAACTGTTCGGTAACAAATATTTGGTAATATTTCGCCAATTACTCCAGGCGAGTGCCAAACAGGCATGGGGGTTCGAGCTCCGTAATAAAGAATACCAATCGGGAGGTCTCTCGGGAGGTCTCTAGGGAGGTCCTGACCTCCTCAGAAAGGGGTGAGATAAAATACACGTTCGATGGCAACGCTTTAGTATTTTTTCAATTAACTAAATAGGGTTTGTGGTTTCAGTCGATTCCTTTAGATGTGGGGTAGTGGAAAGCTTTGAACTGATTTGTAATGGAAAGAAAAAAGGGTTTGGTAACGGCACTTGTGGTAAAAGGATTGTAGTGTTTTGTAAATTAGCTGAAGGCATAAAGGGGACTCGTAATTAAAAACCTCGTTCGTCGTCTTTCTAATCCACAGTATTTTTAGAGTTCCGTACCCAAAGGGTAAAACGGGACCCTATTACTAAGGCTCCGCTGCCTGTCTGTCGGTCCGTCTGTCCGTCCGTCCGTCTGTTACCAGGCTGTATCTCATGAACCGTGATAGCTAGACAGTTGAAATTTTCACAGATGATGTATATCAGATGATGTATAGCCGCTATAACAACAAATACTAAAAACAAAACACCTTTGGCAAACGTGTCCGCCTGGAAAAACTTAGATAAAAATTTAATCTGTAGCATATATTCTATTACGAGTAGTGATGCTAACTCATGCGTTGACATATGTATGCCATGAGTCACATATAATCAGATTCCACACATTTTTTTTTAAACGTAACCACAATCTAACTTCCAACAATAATGACAAACACTTACCTTTAGGACCAAATCCTAACCTTACACGTAATCTATACCTTACCTTACACTTACCTTTAGGACCAAATCCTTACCTTACACGTAATCTATACCTTACCTTACACTTAGCTTTAGGACCAAATCTTTACCTTAAGGACCACGCTAAGGAAAAACATCTTCAATAATAAATCAATACTTTCACTTACACTTGCCTTCGCATTCACTGGCGAGCCCAAGAAATGATAGCTAATAACTCGTAAATATAATGTTCAGTACATTTTAGGATGCTTCGGGATGCTTAGTGCGGTTTAGCATGCGATACGCATCCCCGGGCAGACAGAATAAAACATATCCTTGGGCGTAAAACAGGTAGCCAGCAATCATTTAATTTGGTCGCAACCGCGCGGATTGAGAGGTTTTGATACTTTTGAGGTAAAATAATATGGAGATAGTAAAAGTTGCTTCAGGATTATATATTTCTATAGGATGTAGTAGTATCTGATAGAAGTTTGAAAATTATAGATAATAGAGAAAAACCAATCTAAAATAAAATGCTAAGGAAAAGCTCGTAAGTTATCTTAACTTTAGTGGTTATTAAATTTAAAAAAACATAAAATAGTGTTTCTTTACTCAAGTAAGGAAACACTATTTTGTGTTTTTTATATTTTATTTTGTTATTGATAACAAAATTAAAGGCAAATGAGACGATTTTTTTTAAGTCTGAGTAGTTTATGAGCTGCAGGAGTCTTTTGCCTATCAAGAATAATAAGCCCTTTGCTAGATGTATATGTTTAAATATATGATTTCCCTGGTGTTGCAACAAGTATCAACCACGCTCACACTATCGCACAAAAATAACACGAGCAACCAACAAACGGTTGTTTATTGAAATTCGACGATTATTTTAATAGGACATCCGGTAAAAACGCGATGAGTAGAGATCATGCATTAACGGCAATACACAGAAAAACCGCCAAAATCTTCTGTATTAGAATAATAACACGTCTTTCGAAAATCTCAGCTTTGAATCTGCTCTATAATTAAGAAATTAGATGTTTTGAGCACTAATCTCGTATGCTAATGCACAGGTGGATGTGCGATACGCACTTTTGTTAATAACTCGATGATACCAACCTTAGGTATTGTTTGGCGGAACTTAATGTGATCGGTAGGAACAGGACTTGAACGTCATCGGATGTGGATGAAATAACCGAAGCAATAATTATGTTCGATTCATTCAAGGCTTTCATTCGTTCAGATTTCATTTTTAGGTTTTTTAAATCATAATTATGCTATGTATGCTGGTTTTTACGAAAACTTGAAGAATAATTATGGATTTCTATTAGGTGAGACAGTGGTCAAACGCACCAATAAGTAATCCATACTATCCATACTAATATTATAAATTCGAAAGTAACTCTGTCTGTCCGTCTGTATGTTACCATTTCACGCCTCTAAACCACTAAACGGGCAAGAAGATAGATGGCATCCTTGGAAAGGACATAGGCTACTTTTTATCGACATACAACGCGGGCAAAGCAGCGAGCGGAAGCTAGTTAAAGAATAAAACAGTACCGTTTTGAAGCTCATTGAGGGCCAGCTCTTCTTCTTCAATTAAAGAGCTAAGCTCTAATCAATGACACATTTCCACTTCTCTCTTAAGAATGCTCATTCTTGGATCTGATCTGAAAGATGATGGGTTTTTCCATCGGCAAAATTGACGAACTACCATATCAACTTTTATCTTCTATTTAACCACAATAGGGAGAGTTTTCAAAAATCCTACCTTAATTTTTCACTTTGGTAATATAACAACCTCTTCTGCAAAATTTCATGCTCCTAGACCCAGCGCTTAAGGCTGTGTGCGTTGTCCGTCAGTGAATGAATGATGAAAGAAAGGAAGTACCATCGAGATATAAGTACTAACGTTAGTACTTATATCTCGATGGGAAGTACATTTATTTAGCACAGACAGGGCACACAACACAACGTAACTACAAGTAAAAAAAAGAAACAAATAAAAAGTGTAGGTAGGCACTTAAACTATGAAATTAAGAGGCTCGCGGCTGCGCCAAATATGAATGAATTTAACATTTTTATTAAGTAGACGTTGAAGGAAAAATACTTAACCTACAGAACACCACAAGATCCTCATGCTTGAAAACCCGTTCATATTTGCAAAGCGTTGAGCCACGGATTTTTCCCACCGTGCCCAATCTTCCCCAACCGGAGTAGCTTCGTCCGGAGAATTCCCAAAACGCCCAGACGTGTCCGAGATCCTTCAGAGAGGGTCATGAGACCCTTTTTCTTATGTGTCACTCACGAGCAGAAAGATTGACTAACTTTCTTTTAAACTACGACTATTTTTATCTTAGTAAAAAATATTTTAATTTCAAAAACAATTTTGCCGAGCATTTTAGATTCATTGCCAACACATTGTCATGTTGCTATTGTGTTTGCAGAAGTAATTTGGTGTTGAAAGAGCTTGCTTTAATTTAGCCTTTTTTTTTGAAGTTACATTTGTACACACGGCTACACATCAAGCTATACATTTCCAGTTTATGTTGAGCTCGCATTGTGTAGGATTTTCGTACAATGCGAGGTCAGCTTATACTGGAAATGTGGAAATGTGCTTGATGTGTAGCCGTGTGTACGTAAAGCCGTCACTTTTTAAAAAGTTTACAAGTTACAGTAATTTAATCAAATGTTGTTCTACTGATAGTCGAGTAACGATTTCTCTATAAGAATAACAAAGTTTTTCTTCCCACAGAGAAAATGTATTCTTCCAAAATCTTCTACCCACTGACTCCATCGAACAAAATCCATCCCACAAAAAGGTTATCCATCCCACCCACTCCTGTATCCCACCCACAAAGCCCACGTATATGTCACCCGTCATTTAGATTGTCGCTTTTCATCACACGCCAAAGGGGACTTACAGAATCCACATTGACCCTTAGAAGTGGCATTTTGTTCCAAGTGCCCATTATTTTTTCCTTACCATAAAGGTTATGGTAATGCCATTTGGATGGGGTTAGAGGGTTGGGAAGTCGTGTACAACAGATGTTTTGAGCCGTTTGGCAGTTAGCTTGGCCTTAAGATTGGTCTTTGAAGGACATGTCGTGAATAGAAATGGTTGAACTATTTGTTTTTTGCGACGGAAAGCTTTCTTTTCATCTATTTTGCGTGAAAAGTGTGAATATTAGATGTCATGGTTTCGATACGATTTTTCCTGAATCAGTACTTAAGCTTAGCATAAAGCAAGGCAAGTATTAATTAGAATTATGGGGTACAGCCGGGTACAGCCTACTTAAAAAAAAATATTTCCCTTTTTTTCGTTTTTCACGAACCCATTATTTATTGCAATTCATACTTTTTTCAAAAAAAAATGTAAAAAAGAAAGAAATAAAGGTAAATCTTTAGGCCAGTTTAGGTACTGCCTACTTCTAAAGAAATATTTTCCAGTTTTTTTTTATTTTATTTTGTGTTTCTCGAACTGTTGTCAAATGATAATAATTATTGTTATTTACAATTTTTTTCAACAAAAAAAAAGACTAGTAGTAGTAGGTAAATCTGTTTTCGTCAAAATTCCATGATTCCTTTTCCATTTATCAGAAAAATCAACATTATTACGTAATGTCGTCCTACAAGAAGTATATCTTCGCCAAGGGTCTGCAAGTTTTCCACAAGTTATTGTGCAAACTTATCTCTTGCATAATGGATATGCCCTGATAGGTTTCCGTAAGTGATTGATAGAGTCCGTAGTTCACTGTACTTCCATTTATGTCGGGGGATTTGATGCTGATTTGATTTTTACTAGAGTAGGGAAGAAATAGAAATAGGCTCGTAGCTAAGTCATAACAGCCGCACGGGTCGATACACCAGGTTAAGCTACGCTTGCCAGGGTTGGTCCGTGGTGGGTGACCATCTTTACATATCGAGACTCCTCCGTGCCTCGGACAGCACGCGAAGCCGTTGGTCCCAGCTGTCATTCGAGGATCTTTGACAGTCGTTACGGGCCGTCAGAAGGCTGAAAGTCTGACAACCAGTCTTACCAAGGGGTATCGTATTACCCAGACACTGGGTTGTGGAAGTCAGATAGGCAGTCGCTCCATGTAAAATACTAGTATTGAGCTGCATCCGGTTAGACTGGAAGCCGACCCCAACATAGTTGGGAAAAGGCAAGGCAGATTGATTGAGGGAAGAAATAGGAATTCGGAACTATAAGCTCAACTTTGTTAGATAAACTCTTTATTCAGATCATAAAATACTACTTGGGATTAAAGTATTGCAACTTATCATAAAATGGACACTTAATCCATAAGTTGCAATACCTTAATCCCGAGTAGTTCATACATTCTGTCACAAAGAAATGAGCTAGAGCAGAGTAGAGGCAATACTCGAAGTTCCATCGCCTGGTGAAATAGTTTTAGTGATGTGTGATTTGGCAGACATATTCAATCAACTCAGCCTATCGCAGTCCACTGCTGGACATAGGCCTCTCCCATGATCCTGCCAGGGTTGCGGGAAGTCTGAAAGGGATACCGGGACCTTGGCAACAGGCAACTGAAGGAACACGGGTGGATTTTAGTCAGTAAAAGCCTGATACCTCCTATATTCATATCCCTATCCCCTATCTCGCGCTCTGGGCGGAGCGGGAGAAATCATTTGAAGATTTCCTACCTTCAAAAAAAAAAAAGGCCTCTCCCATACTGCGCCATAACACACTGTCCTCCGCATCGAGTCTGTCCCAGCCACCTTCTTAAGGTCGTCCGTCCATCTAGCTGGGGGCATCGCACACTTCGCTTGCCGATACACGAATTGACTGCTAAGCAATGTCAGTAGTATCTAAGTCGAATATTTTAAAACTTGGCTTCTTAAATCTTTTCTCTTTTCCTTCGTGTCGAATCCCCCACCCATAACAGTCCACCATCTGATCAAAAGTACATCTCCATTAAAATATATCAGTAGTCATGGTATGACGGATCGGTACGCTTTGTTGTGCTAATGTAGCCTCGGTGTTGCCATGTTAGCCACCGAATATATGGAAATAAAGTTTTTAATGTATCGGTTGTGTTTGTAATGAAGGACCAGTGGGAGTTCCTGGTTTATGATGAGAAAATTTATTAAAATGTCTAAAGTATTTATGATTATTTATTATTATTTAAGTAGGCAACTTTTCAAAAATACTAATTGTTAACGTTCCCGGTTACCCTGGTTTTAAATTGTGTTATGCGATAGAGAAAAAAAAGCAAAAATTAAAAAAAAAACCCTCTAAGAATAACTTGTCTATGGCTAGTTATTATTATCGTAGCATACACAAAGATTCGTTCCAAAATCAACCCCAACAATACTTCACCACTCTTCTATCACTGCATTACAATTAAAGCTGCCATCTTGCAATGTCATCGCGTCACGATTGTCTATGACAAATGATCTGTCACCGCGAGGGAGCTGAAGTAAAGATTGTAGACGAAATTAATGTTCTCCCTCACGCCTCGTTACTACTGGCGATATTGGGAAGTGACGAGTTGTGTTTTTCGGAGATTTTGTATTTGGAATACATAAAGCAGGACCAGTGAACTATTTTTTATAGTTCAATGATTGGCTGTCCATGAGGGTTTTTTGGCAGCACTGAGACGTCAGGTCCGGGCACCTGTCAAAAGTGTCAAAGCCTGTAATTTCTTCAGTCGTGACTGAATGATGATCGTTCATCATTCATGAATGTAAAGAATGATGAACGTCATCGTATATTTTATATTCATTGTCGAAATGGAAGACCTCTTGCCAAAGTGGCACCAAGTGGTGGCGTGAATTGTCATGAAAACCCTCATTAAGCATTATTAATTTAGTACACTTAAATTACGGTTAAAATGTTTTGAATGACGGTAATAATTATTCATCATCTCATTCTGATGTTCAAGGGAAGACATCCAAGGGGATAAACAGAAACAACAAACACAATAGAAATGTAAATATGGCCATACAATTGCTTCCAGATGCAAATAAAACCAAATAAAAGACCTCGCAGCGTCACAATTCTAATCCGCCAAATAGCAATGCAAATTCGATATAGGTAAAAAATTGACACCAAATGCTACAAACAAAAAGAATCGAACCGCAACATAAACAGATTCCGAAAGTCAATTTCCAAATTGCACCGAGTCGCGACTATAAAGTCAACCCTCCTTAATCCAATCACACCCCGTCCTTGTCAACGTTTTGTTTCCTCTTTTTGATAACCCACCATCGTAACAAGAACCCTAAACAAACGAACAGTATCCCCTATACTGGACAATTAACTTGCGTGAAGAGAAACGGGGAAGGTCGAGGCAAAATGGCCGCTGAAATAAAGGAACGCTCAAAAAAGGTTGAAATTGTTTTTGAAAAAAGAACACACGAAGAAAATAATCCATTTAGTCGCGCGGCGCAAATGCCTCCGCCGTTAAGGGGATGCAACACTAAAAAGATCAAAAAAGGCATTCACGTTCGAACCGGGATTCTATTATTTGGGCCAGTCAAAGCCGGGGGTTCGTTTAAAATGTACTTAAATTCAATTCCTATTTCCGTTTCGGGAATGTTTTACTTTTTAATTTTTCGCATTCGGACTGCTGGGTTGTTTTGGTTCATTCATAGTTAACGTGAGTGATCTTTTGTAGGAGCTCTCTGTGAAATTGGAGAGGGCTGTTTTCGACCTTTTTGCGAGATCAAAATTGCCTCTCCTGTGTCCTAGTGTCTCTAACCGTTGTACTGTGAATACTACCTTTTTATTTTCTAACAGACAATTTCAATGTTTTATTCGTATTGGTTTTATGAATCGCTTGAAATGCATGATTGGAATATTGAGCTTGTTTTTTTTTAAATTGAAATACAGAAGAATAAAATTGATTTGAACTTTCCAATTTTAGTTGCGATGGTTTTCAGAACGTGACATTCTCAAAATCTCTCAAAGGTATAAATAAGTAGGTAAAGGCAGACACTAAGACGTATCAAAGAAATACTGGAATGCTGGTCCTTTAGTACGGAAGGACCAGAAAAGAAAAGAACACCAAGCATTTTCCCGTAAGTACCACTGACTTTCAATTCACATAGCTTTTGATTCAGATCTCGTTTCCCAAGATGCCGTATCAGTGGGAAACACTTTAAAATCCACTCGATGTCTCTCCCCTCGTTGTCGGTGAAATGTGGCTCGTCGAACGCCGTGACATACATTCTAATAGTTTTATTGGGGGAACTCCATCTTGAAAGACTCACAAGGACCAGTTTTTAAGTCTGCGAGAAAAGGTAAACACGAAATTAAAGTAACTTAAACTAGTTTTAGTTTTATTTTCGGATTTTTCTTAGAATAATTACTTAATTAATAAATGGGTTAAGAAAAATCTGTACTTTTCATAATTTCCACTTAACGTTACTATGGCAGCTGCAGATAAGGGGAAAAATGAATAATCCTACCCTTGCCCCAGCAAGGGTAGGATTATTCATTTAGGGATTTTTTAAAAAAATTCAATAAACCTTTGGCTTTTAATAATAATTATGCATTTTACATACCTACATAATGTAGCTCTTTATTTCTTATGCGTCATCAAAATACCCCTTAAACAGACTAAACAAATCTTAAAAACTCCCTATTTCCACTAGCAAGTCTGAGTCAAGTCAACCCCGTGTCTAATCTAACGGAAACCATTCGAAAAACATCACTTAAAGGAATTCCCTGTTCGAGGGAAATCCGGAAATTTTCAATTGAATTTCTAAGGACGGTCACACACGGTAGATTAGTGGCGGTCCGATCTCGATACACTTGTGCGGCGAACGTTAAATCGTGTGTAAGCTGATAGAAGACAGGGGTCAAACGTCAATTGAGTAGCTTGAAGTATTTTCAAGATGGGGGAATGTTGAAATTACAGAGGATTTTATTTTTCAAGTTTTCTTTTTTATTGGAGGCTAAGGTTGTACTGCATCGCTACAAAAACTAGTTTAAATGTTATCTCTCGTGTTTTAGTTTCTCTTATAATTTTAAAATCACACATTTATTTCACTGTTCTAAAATTGGTTACATTATAATTATAAATAATTATCGAACAATCGTCAATTTCCCGACCTATTCTCCAATAAATTTTCATTTTCTAATAACAAAGGCTAATGAAAAATCCAAAATGTTACATTAATTTCGCGCTAACCCGAAAAATTGTCCATAAATTTATTAATATGACGACGACGGCGACGCTACGAAAACAAATTGCCATAAACAGGATTTTGTGTCTGCCACCTATATTAAAAAAAACACCAAAATATACAATTACACAACTTTAACACTTACAGCAAAAAACAACATCAAACTCAATCTCACCCCTATAACAAACGAATATGGCTCTAATTTCAAACGCGTTATGTTCAGCAACAGCATCATTAATATTGCAAACATTTTAGGGTGAATCTCCCAGTTGTAGTCGCGCGGGTAAGGATTCATCTTCGCGACAGGAGGCCGAGTTTCCCGCGCCCACCCATGGCAGCATGCAGCTAATAACGGGTGTTCCCACCTTAGACAATACCCGCGTTAAATACAGATAATAAATTAAAATTATTGCGAAATGTATATGTTTCATTTTGAATATAAAGTTTAACTTACTTCGTCATATATAAGCATCGATTTATATTCGGTACAGGGTACAGTTTTATTGAACTGTTGAGGTCTCATTCTTCTTCTATTCTCTCAAAGGAAACATTATGTAAAGGGGCTCAGACTTAAGAAACTAAATTATCCACCGAAATCGACTATTTCCAACCCACCAGCAGGCGTAGCATGAGCATCGTTTTGTCGACGGAAGAGTAGACAAAAATGACGTTTCCTGTAGACAGTAGACAGTACGAGACGGCAGCAAAGTAGAAAGAGTCAACTGCACTTTTTACGAAATTCACTCTTTTACATAATTCGACTCAGAATTCTTTGTTTTGTCATAGGATTTATCGGTTGTCAGTGTGATTTTGACAGTAAGGATAGAAAACTTTCTTCCGAAATAGTCTACATATAAAAAGACCTAGACAAGGATCGTTAGAAATGAAAAACAAAATGACAGATTGTAGAAACATTTCTACGGTGGATGTCAAAAATGAAAAAACGAACTGTCACTTTGTAAAGAAAAAGCTATGTCTATTCTTCGTAGAAATAGAAAGTGCCATGCTACGCCTGCTGGGTCATTTTTAGGGTTCCGTAGTCAACAAGGAACCCTTATAGTTTCGCCATGTCGTCTGTCCGTCTGTCAGTCCGCGGCTTAGCTCAGAGACACTTCGTGCTAGAAAGCTGTAATTTGGTATATGTAGACATAAAATAAAGCCGGAAAAGTGGTAAAATAAAATCGTAAAAAATATTTTTTACCGTACACGTAGTGGGGATGGTTTTTTTTTCTCGTCCTAAGAAGTTTCAAAAAAATACTTACACACAAAGTAAAGTACCCCGGTCCCATTTATAACAGGACAGTACCAGGGGAACAAACAATAAAGGACTTCTTTCTTCCCCTGTTTGTCTGGCATCCCGCAAATGTCGTGGCTTTGCTCCAAAATGTCGAAATTTTCACCACGTAAACTTTTAAACAGATAATATTTCATACTTCCTCAAGCTTGTGTAACAGTGTGAGCTAAGCTATAGTTAGCATATAAATTGGTTAAGTACTAAAAACACGCATAAAACAATTCTCTAGAGTTGGTATTCACTTAAATACAAAATTGGCCACATGTATTTTATAGCTAACTATACATGTAGCACTAGCGCTTAAAACATCTTTTTGTTTTTCATATTTTCTTGCATTTTTTTTTTAACCACAATCGGGAGTATCTTGGATTGCTTTTCACCTGATGGTAAGTGATGATCAGACTGAACGTGGAAACGAACTTCACCCGGAATCCTCAACCACAGAGGAACTGGCTATCTTACCTCTAACTGCCGAAACACAACAATGCTGTTAACATTGTTGTTATGGCATTAGACATTAGATAAGATAGTGGTAGCTAGCCAAGCCAAAACAATCCCTACCAGGCTACCACCAACCAAAGCGAGCCGAAAAGGACCATGGGAAGAAACGTCCCCGCCCACCAACACGCTTGAGACTAGTGTCATTCGAAGCGTCTGGTGGGTTCGATACTTTTTTACTATGGCGACATTTTTCAAAAATGTGGGGTTTTCCTGGAATATTACTTTTTTTATTCAATATTAGCATTATTTTACATTTATATATTTTCTTAGTTTGCACTTAAGAGGCATAGAATATAGCGACCTGAATATGGTTCTCATTCATGACAACCTTTCTTTTTATCAGGGACCATTTTTTTTTTCTCTGATACCTTTTTTTAAAGTTAGGTTCGGTTAGGTTATGTTTGGTAGCCTGGAGGTGGCCCTCAGCAAGTCGGAGGCCATGGTGTTTCATGGCCCCCGGCGGGCGCCGCCACCCGGCTCTCACATCGTGGTCGGGGGGGCTCGGATCGCTGTCGAGTCCACCATGAAGTACCTGGGATTGGTGCTCGACAGCCGGTGGGACTTCGGGCCCCACTTCCGACGGCTGGCGCCCAAGTTGCTGGGCGCTGCTGGAGCGCTGTCAACGCTGCTTCCCAATCTGGGGGGCCCGAGCGCCGCTTGTAGGCGGCTCTACGTGGGGATCGTGCGATCGATGGCCCTTTACGGGGCCCCGATCTGGGCGGCTGACCTGACGGCCGGTAGTATCGCAGTCCTGCGCAAGCCGCAGAGAGCGATGGCCGTCAGAGTCATCAGGGGGTATCGCACGATCTCCTACGAGGCGGCTTGTGCACTGGCCGGATCCCCGCCCTGGGACCTCGAGGCGAAAGTACTCGCGTCATCGTATCGGTGGCGCGAGGAAGCGAGGGCGCGGGGTGAGCAACCGATGCAGCGACACATAGAGCTGCATCGGTCTCAGCTTCGCGAGGTCCTGGTGGCGGAATGGCGGGAAAGGCTTTCACGCCCTACCGCCGGCCTCGACATCATCGAGGCGGTCCGGCCGGTGCTCGAGCGCTGGCTCGGGAGGAGGCACGGCTCCCTGTCGTTTCGGGTGACGCAGGTGCTCTCGGGGCATGGTTGCTTCGGGAAGTACCTGTGTCGCATAAACAGGGAGCCGGACGCTCGGTGTCACCACTGCGTCGACTGCCGGGAGGACACGGCGCGGCATACGCTGGCAGAGTGTGCCGCTTGGGAGGAGCCGCGCCGTGCCCTCATCTCAGAAGTAGGCAGTGACCTCTCGCTGCCGGCCGTCGTTGAGTCGATGGTCGACAGCGAGGAGTCCTGGGACGCGGTGGTTTCCTACTGCGAGACAGTCGTCTCGCAGAAGGAGGCTGCGGAAAGGGAGAGGGAGATCTCGTCCACTCACCCGGCCCGCAGCAGGCGCACCGGGCGTCGGCGGAGGGCGGATAACGCCCTCTTCCAGCCCCCCTAAATGGGTCCAGGGGCGACGGACTCGGGGACGTCCGTCGCCCCCCATACATCAGGACCCGAGGTGGCGGCGCGTAGTGTTCCACGCGCGCCCCTCTTAGACGTCACGGGGGGAGTCAAACACCTCACTCCCCCCCCTGACCCGAGGAGGCCCGCGATGGCGGGCCGGCACCAGTCGGGGGTTGCGGAAGATTTTTACGTTCCCGCGACCCCCGGCGCAGGTGTGAGTCGGAACACCGGGGTGGTTTTTAGTCAGTAAGAGTCTGACAGACCCCTCCGCCCGCCCCAGGGCGGTGGACATACATGAGGATTTTCCACCCCGGAAAAAAAAAAAAAAAAAAAAAAAAAAAAAGGTTATGTTTGGTAAGGATAGGTAATTATAGCTTAGGTTAGGTTAGGTTAGCTTCTGTGCGCTGTCAACGCGGCTCTACGTGGGAATCGTGCGATCGATGGCCCTTTACGGGGCCCCGATCTGGGCGGCTGACCTGACGGCCGGTAGTGTCGCAGTCCTGCGCAAGCCGCAGAGAGCGATGGCCGTCAGAGTCATCAGGGGGTATTGCACGATCTCCTACGAGGCGGCTTGTGCATTGGCCGGATCCCCGCCCTGGGACCTCGAAGCAAAAGTACTCGCGTCATCGTATCGGTGGCGCGAGGAAGCGAGAGTGCGGGGTGAGCAACCGATGCAGCGACACATAGAGCTGCATCGGTCTCAGCTTCGCGAGGTCCTGATGGCGGAATGGCGGGACAGGCTTTCACGCTCCAGCGCCGGCCTCGACATCATCGAGGCAATCCGGCCGGTGCTCGAGCGCTGGCTCGGGAGGAGGCACGGCTCCCTGTCGTTTCGGGTCACGCAGGTGCTCTCGGGGCATGGTTGCTTCGGGAAGTACCTGTGTCGCATAAACAGGGAGCCGGACGCCCGGTGTCACCACTACGTTGAATGCCAGGAGGACACGGCGCGGCCTACGCTGGGAGAGTGTCCCGCTTAGGAGGGGCCGCGCCGTGCCCTCATCTCAGAAGAAGGCAGTGACTTGTCGCTGCCGGCCGTAGTCGAGTCGATGGTCGGCAGCGAGGAGTCCTGGGACGCGGTGGTTTCCTTCCGTGAGACAGTCGTTTCGCAGAAGGTGGCTGCGGAAAGGGAGAGGGAGATCTCTTCCACTCACCCGGCCCGCAGCAGGCGCACCGGGCGTCGGCGGAGGGCGGTAAACGCCCTCTTCCAGCCCCCCTAAATGGGTCCAGGGACGACGGACTCGGGGACGTCCGTCGCCCCCTACACATCAGGACCCGAGGTGGCGGTGCGTAGTGTTCCACGCGCGCCCCTCTTAGACGTCACGGGGGGAGTCAAACACCTCACTCCTCGGGTCACGGGGGGGCCCCTGACCCGAGGAGTCCCGCAATGGCGGCGGCAAAGTCTGGGGTTGCGGAAGATTTTTACGTTCCCGTGACCCCCGGCGAAGGTGTGAGCTGGAACACTGGGGTGGTTTTTAGTCAGTAAGAGTCTGACAGACCCCTCCGCCCGCCCCAGGGCAGAGGTCATCCATGAGGATTTAAAAAAAAATAGGTTAGGTTAGCCGTTTTTTTTTAAGTTTTTTGTACAATTATCCAATCACAAGAATACACAAATGCTGTTCATCATTGAGGAGTTCCATTTGACCTTCAAAATCCAAGATCAAATTATCACTGTTAGGTTAGGTGAGGTTAGGTTATGTTTGGCAAGGATAGGCAATTATAGCTTAGGTTAGGTTAGCTAACAGAATAGTATTTTGTTATTACAAAAAAACCCCATTGATTTTGCAATGGAGCAAGACAGTAAGTCTTTCTCGGGATCCCTACAAACATATTGACACGTATCCTATGACTGTTGGAGGGTGGGGACGGAGTCCATACAAAATCCCCCATGGTCCTTTTGCCCCCAAAAAAAAGATGCAAAACTAAGTTTCTAACCACTTTCTGTTCTACTTAGAAACATCTTCTGAATCAAGTAGAAGACCATAGATAATTTTGGGCACAATAAATAGCTAACATGCAGCTTCTCTCCCATCATACCCTGGAGGTTCAGCTTAACATTAAAATAACAGAACTTCCTCAGTCTTTTGTTTGTGGCATTCTTTGCCAGCGTTGTGCGCATAAATTAATTTTAATTTTACATCTCTGTCGCAGCCATCTTGTTTTTTGTTTTCATCTTTGATGAAGAATGTTTTGTCAACTTGGGACTCTTTTGATTGTTATTTTGCATTCTTTTGCTTAAATTGTTGAGATGTTTTTAGTATTAGAACTGAATGAATTATTGTAAGATGAAATAACAAGTATTTTTTCAACGCATCAAAGACGTCCTAATGCATATATATGTTTTCCGTATTACTGGACATATTTGATGGATGCCATCAAATATCGCATAGCATTCCGAACCTTACAGATTTAGGTACGACGCCCTAGTGAAAATAACCATTTCTATAAACCGTAAGAATTTAACTCAAGACGGTATTAACCCTCACAAGCCGAATCCCCGATGAAGACTTCATTAATTGTCATCAGATGTTTTGTTTTACAAAAGTTTTCTTTTGTCCTTTCCAATTTCAGGAAGTTTCATATCATTAGCATTCATTCCTTCCCGGTTTTTACAGATAGTTCAGCATTGACAGCATCACAAACTAATCTATAGTGGCGCTAGGTTGGCGACATCCGGCGGGGATGCGACCGCTCGCGTCATTTCCGCTTCCTGTTGCAGGGAGGATGGAGGATATAAATAAACGGAGCGTGTATCACACTTTGCGTGAAATCAATCGCCCGGCTAATATGCGACGCGATTTATTTGTCTTTTGTTCGTGCGTGCAGCTGTCGCGACGTGTGAAGTCATCTTTATTTTGAGAAATAAAGTGAACACTCTCTCATTTTATTAGGGCTACTGTAGAATTTGAATCCTTCATTAGCAAAATGTAGAAATGAATTGTGTTTTTTTGTTAAATGCTATTGGACGGGTAAACGAAGAAGAGTGATTTTTTTTTAATTAACTACAAGATAGTAATGCCGATTTTTAGTATAATGAACGCAATACCTATCAGAATGATGGTTTAGAGCCACTCAGTTTCTCCTTACCTTCAATAGCGGTTTATTCAACCTGCTAGTTCTTTCCGAATCTTTAAAACGTACTGAACCTAACCGAGATGTGCCGTCTTTAAGAAAAATAGGAAAAGACACCAAAGAATTTTCTTAGTCAACGATGGAAACAAACTAAACTTCCACTAAAATAAGCAAGAACATAGAAAGATAAACAAAACCTCTTTATAAAAACAAAAGTGACACACGAACCAATGGGTTCTATACACAGCTACACTTCTATGCCCTGAACACAACACCACCTAATCAAGCAAAACGAATTCGTCCAAACTTTCGTCCAACGCCACTTTATTTCCTCGTTTGGTACAAAATGACAGACCATTCCATCACGTTGAGCAAAAATACAATAAGTGTAGTTTCCTTGTCCTCTGGACCCCGGTGACCCGAGGAGGTCGTTTGGCGGGTTGGCTAATGAAGCAGCCATATTGGCAGGGCGCGACCAATAGGGGTACCAGATGTTGGGTGGCTGGATGTGGCTAGAAAAGAAAATATAATACAGATTTTAAAATTAATAAATAGATAAAATGAATCATATGTTTTTTTAACTGGGGGCCAAGTCTACTAATTTACAAACGTGTCAGTGGTCTCGCAATGATGAGTTTTTGACAGATTTTGTATGGCATATCTGTCAAATACTGATCATTGTGAGACCACTGACACGTTTGTAAATTATAGTAGACTTGGCCCCCAGGTTGCAAGTTAATTGTTTAGACAATTATTGATCTTTGGTTACTGGGAAAACTGTAGAGGTTTCAGATCAATAAATGTTTTTTTTTAATAAAGCGTTGTTGTCATTTTGGCCAACTGACATGATAGGTAAGACTATATTATGACCTGAATAAAAATAAAAAACCCGGATGAAAATCATCGTGAAATTTTCGTGCCAGTGATGTTTTCCGGAACGGAAAACATCACTGGCACGAAAATTTACGTAGGATTATCTAAAGCTGGTGCTGTGCTGACAGCACAGCACCAGCTTTAGATAATCCTACGTAAGAGATTAGCTAGTCAGCGAGGTTCGTAGAGGTCTGTTTTAAAATAGGACATAGGTAGTCGTTTGTTACCCCTGGACTACCACATCTAGTTCGCCAACTCCTTGTATGCGGGGACGGTCGGACATTGGTTAATTACGTGCGATAGTCGGCGGCTGCTCACGAGAGAATGATTGCCGCTCTGTAACGACGCTCTGAGCATAGACCAAGACGATGGAAGCTCTGAGAACAGCGGGGCTAAGGAGATTGGAGTTGACCCTTCAAGCAACCAAGAAAAATTCTAGTAGTTGTATCTCTATATACTCTTTAGCTGCTCTTTTATAGGGAAGGCATATTGAAGAACCATTTTATTATGGAATATACATTTTTTTTTTTAAACTAAAATCATGCACACCTTGAGGCAGTGGCAACTAAAGGGATTACACAAGCACTGACTCTCGGCGTTGCATAAAAGTTGCTGTCTTCGTAAAAACAGTCTATGGATAAAATATCGCTAAGACATATCACCTAGGGGTTAAGCCGAGGATCACTCATTAACCTTTTAATATTTTGTCAGAAAGGAGGAGCTCGTGGCTAAGTTATAACAGCCGCACCTTGCCGGAGTTGGTCCGTGGATGGGTGAACATCTTTACATACCGAGACTCCTCCGTGGGTATCGTATTACCCAGTTGCTGGGTTGTGGATGTCAGATAGGCAGTCGCTCCATGTAAAATACTGGTATTCAGCTGCATCCGGTTAGACTGGAAGCCGACCCCAACATAGTTGGGAAAAGGCTAGGCAGATGATGACTTTCTGAGAATATTTTCGGCGGTTTTCCGTAGTCGCCGTAGTAATGGCCGCACAGAGGAGGCACGTACTCCGTAATGTCATTCGGCAGTCGGCACAACAACTAGTTTATGGTTCATTTTGTTGTCCGCACAACATCTCACACCACACTTCGTTCCCACATATATTTATACACACGTACTTACACATCATCTTCTGATGGTTTTCGACTGATTACGTGACAATAAGAGCACAGTTTTAGTCTGAAAAAGTATTTCGCATTCAAATATCATAAAAGAAAATCAAGGTAAGGTAAGTTTGGATTCATTATTTATTAGATTGGTTCATTTAAAATCGGTAAGGAAAACCGATCTTAAATGAACCAATGTCGGAAACTAAATTATGCGTTGAAATAAATAGATAAAAAAAGTGAAAAATAAAAACTTAAAAAAAAAGGAACCGACATCCAAAAAAACACTACAAAGTGAAAAACTACTTTAATTTCGGAAGTCGGTGTTTTTGCGCTAGAATTTTAATTTTATGTAACAGAAATAAACAACAGAATATAAAAAAAAACATCTCTACTATTACCTCCATCCGTTGTCCCAATTAGACATCTTATACATAGACGATAATAACGATAGACTTACGAGTATTTAAGCAAACTACCTCGGAAGCTGAACTAAATTAGGGCAACAAAATAAACTCTCATAATTTAATTTTTAAAACCATTACGTGACTCATAAACCATCCATGGGAATAAAATGACAGACGCATAACCCAAACAATTACGGCATAAAAACACGTCAAAATTAAATTAAAAACACAACTGTGCCATCAATAACATCGAACAATTAACTTGAACAAAATATTCGTACATCAATCTAAAAGATCATTAAACTGAATTCTACCGAAACTCATATGTTTCCCTGGGGCAGGTATGGGGAACGAGGTACCCTCGGTGCAGCGAACAAGTGACAAACTCATAAACATTTGTCACTGAACGGACTGTCCGAGTAATTGCGATCCAGCTACACACCCACCAGAATCTCTCGACCCCTGATTTCATGCCAATCAACCCCCTTAGTATGCAGTTCTAAGGTGCTTGGGGGAGGTGGGAAGGCCATTCGAATCTGGTGTTCATATTACTTATTGGTGCCCCGAAACGTTAAACCGATCCCATTCTAAATTTGAACAAATAATTTACGTACGGTCACTCTTGACACCGCTTTAAAATAGGGTTAGCAGTAAAATGGATTGCGAGAGAAATGCATTGGAACTTTAGGTTTAGATAACGCCCCAGACTTTGGTAAATGAGTGCACGTAAATCCTATTCAAATTGATAACAAGTAAATCCTGGGGGCCAAGTCTACTAATTTACAAACGTGTCAGTAGTCTCACAATGATCAGTTTTTGACAGATATGCCATACAAAATCTGTCAAAAACTCTAATAGTAGACTCGGCCCCCTTTTCAGTTACGTACCCATTTGTTATGTACGCCTGTAATTTTTGTAGGTATACATTAGCTCATTTTTAAGCCGCGCGGGTCGATCCATCAGGTTAAGCTACGCTTGCCGGGGTTGGTCTGTGGATGGGTGACCATCTTTACATACCGAGACTCCTCCGTACATCGGAAAGCACGTTAAGCCGTAGGTCCCGGCTGTCATTTGTAGATCTTTGACAGTCGTTACGGGTCGTCAGAAGCCCGAAAGTCTGACAACCAGTCTTACCAAGGGGTATCGTGTTACCCAGTAACTGGGTCGTGGAGGTCAGACAGGCAGTCGCTCCATGTAAAATACTGGTATTCAGCTGCATCCGGTTAGACTGGAACCTGACCCCAACATTGTTGGGAAAAGGCTAGGGAGGTGGTGACATTAGCTAATTTTTAAGCTGATATTATAAGTTTATTTTATAGTAAATTTTTAATTAACAAAAAAACAAATGAAAGCTCTCTTCTTCTATTTCTATTTTCATATCTGACATCGTTTTAAAAATAAAACTCATTTATTTCAAACAACAGACAATCAAGATAAAAAAATCCTTCCAAAATCTAAAAACACATGTTTATAACGTCCAACCTCGATTAAATGGCCAATTTTTTATGTTTCAGTATCAACCCTACAAAGTCGATGAATAATTTGGAGTGTGTCCCGCGAACGTGGGCTTGCGCTCATTATTGATGGGGACCTCGTCACAGCATCCCGTCCATACTGACGTCAATATTGAGGCATATAGCAGTAGGTGAAGTCAGTACAATAGCAATAATGTGGTATGTGTGGTAAGTCTACTAATTTACAAACGTGTCACTGGTCTCACAATGATCAGTTTTTGGCAGATATGCCATACAAAATCTGTCAAAAACTGATTATTGTAAATTAGTAGACTTGGCCCCCTGAACGAGGCCAGGCTGTATGGGGATCTCGGGACCTCGTCACGGCACCCGGTCCATAATCAAGTCAACATACGGCTTAGCTATATTGAAGGAAAATTAATGAAAAGGTATTTTTCTCTCGTGTGATATAATAAGCTAGTCAGCAAGGATGCAGTTAGTAATACCAGCGCTGCGGTATTTGTTTATTTTTTCTCAAATATCGTAGCATTATGCTGAGATAGGAGCCTTTTTGGCCTCACACAGATTGTTTTCTCCTTTTACACGTTGATATTTTTTTAAATTTTTATTACTTGTTTTTATTGATTTTGTTTTTTATTGTTTATTTACCAGTGCGTGTCCCAAATAAAACATTTTTCTTTCTTTCCTTCAGTTAGTAGGAGGGCTGACAGTCCAGGGTGCTCCGTACGTGAGCCCTTTTTAATACATCCGTGACACTTCTGCCCTTCTCTTTATCCCATTTTAAATCGCCTAACTAAACTAAAAAAATAATAGCAACATAAAAGTCTTGCAACATAATGTGACCGCCATAATCTGATAATACCTATAATTTCCGCTCATAAGGGTCGTTACGGGTGAATTTAAATAATTTCCCTTAGCATACTACATGGAATGTTTTGTTTCAAAAATCGTAACATGGGTAGCTACGGTACAAAAACTAAAAAGTCCTTTTTGAATGTTTCAATATGAGCTTAAATGATCTTTATGTTCTTGACCGTATGGAAAAAAATGTTTTGGGAAGAATATTTAAATTGAAGGTCATTTTTGCAAGTATTGCTTACATTTTCCAGCATTCAACTAAAAATTAGGGTGTTAAACAGACGAGTCAACTACTTTGACGTTATGAACTTTATCTATTTCATTTTTCTTTCAGAATCACTCAACATCTTGATACGATTTTGAGTATAATATAATAATAATTAACTGATGCCCGCGGGCAAGGCCGCGGGCATCATACTCTAAGAGATATTATACTATAATTAAACCTTCCTCGAGAACCACTCTATCCATTGGTGAAAACAGCATGAAAATCAGTGCAGCAGTTTTTGAGTTTATCGCGAACAGGATGACACACACGCGGCGGAGGACTTTATTTTATATTATGTAAGCATAATATAATATTTTATTGACACAAAAGTATGTTACATTTATATATGGAAACCGTGACTCCTGCGCTAGGTTGAATGAATGTACATAAGTATGAATTCTTGATTCCATTTAGCTCCTAATTCCAAACATTTCTTCAGTAAATTACTCTGTAACAACAAACAAAAAATATCATACTCGACAAAAACAAAACAAGCCAAAGATTGCCACGTCCGAATCTCAGCGCGGGTTGCCGAGATAATTAATGTGAAGACGTCGTTACGTGTCTTGTGGACCAGCCCCCCTCACTTCACCCCCTTCAACCCCCCGGACCCTAGACGCTGACCACAACGTCGTACTAGGAGTTCGTAACATTAAGTAAAGGAGAGCTAATTACAAATAGCATCGTTTGTTTGTTTTGGTTGGAGTCTCCATACCAAAAGGTTACAAAAAACGAAGGTGTACTCAAAATTATAATTATTACGTATCTGTATAATTTTACTGTGCATCATACGTGGATCGTTGACAGTCATAACGGGTCTTCGGAAGCCCGAAAGTCTGACAACCAATCTTACCAAGAAGTATCGTATTACCCAGTTACTGGGTTGTAGAGGTCAGATAGGCAGTAATCAGGCATTGAATATCCTATAATGCACACGCAATCACAGACCACAGCGTACACATTATCGAATACACTCTAAATAAATACATAATAAAATTAAAATACATGACAGTCAACAATTTGCAAGCTTTTATTAAAGATAAAATACAATAAAACCATCGAGATATAAGTACTAACGTACTAGAGAAGCTACGTCAAATAACTGAATTGTCCTATTCTTCGTATTGAATCTTTAGTTCGCTGCAGCGCTAAAATAATAACAATTCGTCTAAACCGTACCTAATTTACCACAGTGCTAGATTTGCTCCGGAAGTGTATTTATTCTCGGCAAAAAGGTCTTAAGCGCCATGTAAATCACGGCACTTACGCGTTTTCTTCGACAAACTGCGGCGCGATCGCCGCAGTTGAACGAGACAAAGTAGGAATTTACGGTGTCTTCTCTAGTACGTTAGTACTTATATCTCGATGAATAAAACCAAGCATTCTTCCTTCCAAAACATTATCTAATTACCAAGCTCCTCTCTAAACGGAAAAAGAACACGCTACACTTACACATACCTACCGACCCTCATGCGTGTACGTGGGACCTCTCAGCAGGACCTCCGTCTGTCCTCCCAGTAATTACAAGTACGATTGTCTTGCGTGACCGATAAATAACCGCCATATTTATTTGGGACCAGTGACAAAATTATTTGCGAGTGGCAACCTTTGGGAGTATTTTTTTTTCTTTTGCTTTATGACCGGTATGTATGTATGTATGTTCATCTGTTCCCTCATAACTTTCTAAACACCTCATCATAATTTGACAAATGAAGTATCCTTGGAAGCGTCTTGATCGTCCGTTGGTTATAGGCTATGTGACGTCACATTAAATTGATAATGGCGCCCTCTAGAGATAATAAAGTCATGAACTAAAAAAAAACACGTAATCTGTTTGGTTTATGCCCTAACACGTGTGACTCCGGATTTTTAATTTGTCTGTCTGTGATGTCTTGTTTATACCTTTTTAGTTGGCTAAGGTTTTAGTTTTTTGCATGACAATAAGTGTGCCACATCGGCTTTGTCAAGTCTTCTCTAAAAATTCGACCAAATTCGTGTCACGTCACACGGTATTGGTATGCCTGGACGAACAAACAACATGGACAACACAGGGCCTCCCAAAACAAAAATGATGACCATCAATGCCATAAAGCACCTGTAGTAGCCTTAATGTTAAATTAGGTGATCCATCTAAGAGCAAGGGCGCTAAGGGTACAATAAATTAGTTGGGGACACCGGGGATAATAAACACGGCTACGAAATGGCCGTGCCAAATAACTTGTTAGGAGTTGCCCTGTCTCCCCTATTGACTAATTACGACACTTTGTTTTAAGCCACTGGTGGGAACGAGAACGGAAATTAGTTACTGAAGTTCTCGCAGCTGACGAATTGTGAATACTTTGCTGTGAAGTTGGGATAAAAGTTGGGAATGTTTATTTGTTTTAATTGCGTGATAATTTGTGGAGTTTGAGGAAGACGTCGATCTATTTACCTACTGCAAGCGAAGCATGACGGAAGAATAGACAAAATGAGAGATTGTGATTGTTTATCTATCATTTTGTCTATTCTTCCGTCGACAAAACCCGTTTCTATGGTGGTCATGCTACGCATGCTGGTGTGAGCAAGTAGCAGTGTGAGTTAGTGCAAAAGCGAGCAACTTCCTAAGGAAAGAATATTGATCAACACACATGCTGACTACATGTTGGTGTCAAGGTTTCGTCGCATAATTTACATATATAATATTTTCACCGTAAATGTCAGTGATGTCTAAGATCAACTTTAGAACAAAAGTTATTATCACAATGGTAATGTGTTCCCATTGTTTGTCTTATTTGTTTTAGTAATTTCGTGTATTTGTTTGTTCTTATATTTATATGTATTTACTTATTTAGGTAGGTATATTATATATAACTAGCTGCGCCCGGCGGTTTCACCCGCGTAAGTCAGGGGGAATATCAGGATAAAAAGTATCCTATGTACTATTCCAGGTCATGGCCTACCCATATGCCAACTTTCGTCTAAATCCGTTCATCCGTTTTAGCGTGAAAGTGTAACAAACAAACAAAAAAACTCACTTCCGCATTCATAATATTATAGTTAGGATTATTGTTTTAATGGGTATATGTACCTATTTAAATAATTATTTATTCCACAATTTTCGTTATTGCACCAACCACTGCTTGCCTCTGCATCACCCAAAGGTATGTCTGGTAGAAAATGCCTATGGCATTAAGTCCGCCTCTGTACATTTGTGTGCTTAAAGTATTAAATAAATAAATAAATAATCTAGGCAGAACACCGTAGCAGCACACTATAAACCCATACATTAATTCCCGCAACAATGCACAACTTGCAGTATTGTCACCTCGGCGATAAGATCCGTTGTGGCTATCTCCGCTGAGTGGCCATCCTTGTTCGACAAGGTGGTTGCTTTACGCGGCGCCCGCGCCGTTGTGCCGCGCGGATTTATGTGCAGAATACCGCATGCTACGGAGATTAGTCTGATAGATGCGATCCGAAGAGTTGTTGCGAGATAGGATTTACTTTGATAAGTTTTTAGATGGAGTGATTTTGTTTTTTTTTTTTTGCTTATTTTGGGATTTTTTTTTACCTGAAGAATAAATATGACAGTTTGACATATTTTCCTTTCAAAAGCTGTTTAAAAGCAATATATATATTCCTTAGATAAAAGATAACTGACAAAAAAAAACAGCCCTTACAATAGTAATTATGAATTTTTAACATTTTTTAACATCTTTCTTCAGTCTTGCTTTAGTTCAAACTAGAGGAAGTTCTAAAAAAAAATTGTAGATAAAACGCCAGATGAAATAAATATCCAATCTTAACACAGTGTAAATTGGCGTACTTTATACAGAACAAATAACTTTGATTTTTTAAATAAAAATACATTGCTCCTTTTTTATTTACTGTACAAACTTTAGTACACACGGATGCTTCAATGTACAACAAAGTCATAAAATCATAGTAGGGTGACAATATTGTCTGCATTTCTCGGTACACTCCGGTGTTATCGAATTACGATTTACGATGTTGACAATATCTGTTGAAGCTCATGTCGCCTTCGCGTATTTTTATCTTTCTCACATTGTCTCGTGAAATATCCTTCGGGTGGACACCCCAGGGTTTTGTTACAAGCTTATTTAAGATGTTTAGTTGACATGTTTACTGGGTATAAGTTTAACGCGGGAATAATTTAATATTCAGTTTGTTGGAAGTCTTGGAACACGACGAGAATGTTTATTCGTGTTTGGCGTTTTACTAGTTAATGCTCAATGTAAGTAAGGACTTTGTACATGATAATATATTAATTGATAAAGAACCATTTCGTAAATATGATTAAAAAAATTCACGCTTTTCAAGTCATGGTTTTACAAGCTACGGATTAATTCAATAAAACCTAATAAGTGATATTTGTATGCATTACAAACATTTGAGTGTATTAGAGTGTAAACACGCATGCTGTCATTCAATATCCGTATTTATATAAAATGAAAAAAAATTGCATTCAATACAAATCAATTTTATTACTCTTCAAAAGAACTGCAATGAAAAACAAATGAAAATCTAAATCGAAGACTCACATCACATAAAAAACAAAACTGCCAGCACTTATCAAATCCCTTTCAGAGATATCACTCGAACTCCCAAAAAACCGATAACCATCCGTAAGTTTAACGGTTGAACCGTAAAGGTGGTCCAATCATAACCGTGTTTTTACGGTAACGTGTCGTTAGTGTGAATGTTTCAGTGGCTGATGTATGTCGATCATGTCCTGGTACACAGAGATACTGATGTGTCCAGTAATGGTGAGGGGGCGGACTTGGGATTTAGTTCGGACTTACAAGGAAGGTTACACTTCAAGACACTCTAATTTTAAGGCAGAGTAAGCATGATAATAAATGAAATTGAAACTTGTTTTCAAAACTCATATCGACACAGATTGATAAGTTATTATTGTTTTGGGGAAAAAACGGAAATACAGACTGCTGGCTGACATCAGTTTTGGCAGAAGGCTTTCAGAATTTAAAAAGTAGATACCATGGAATGGGTCTTTACTTTGACTTTGACTTGTCAGGGACTCCTAGACAGCCTATCGAGATGCAGTTGAAAATCAATGCTTTACTTTGAATATTTGGATTTTTATACAAAACGAAAAAAATCATACTTTTTACCTCTCCCAAGTCCGTGACCGTACCAAACCATCAATACTAACGGTCCCACCCCAAGAGACTCGTAGTCGCAACGAAAAATCATTCCAACGCTAAAATATCAATAAAACACAAGCAACAAGTACCACACTTGGGACTCGTTCGCTCGCTCCCGAATTACTAAAGCGTTCGAGTGCGGCCCTGCCCTTTAGTAGGACACTTTATTTTTTTGTAATGGCCATGTTTGTGCGTTTCGAGACTTACATTCACTCATGTGCTTTTTATGGGCGGCGAGGGAAAATCGGTTTGTGCGTGTGAGAAATCCTTGAAAAGCTTGGTTTTTAGGTTTTTGGTAGGCTTTGTTGTTTGTTGTTGTGTTTCACGCTTCGTTTGTGCTTCACGCTTGGTTACAAAGTTGTTGGTCCAAATATTATAGTTTCAAGCAGCTAGAAACTGTGAGCTTATAGCCATGGCACTAACAGGAGCTTACAGTCTTTGATTCCACACTGTATCATAATTTCTATAATTAATTAATCTAATTTCGTAGAAACTTCCGTATAAAAAACAAAAGTTCCATTGAATAAAAAATATGATACATAAAAAGTTCCATTGAATACAAAATATGATACATAAAAAGTTCCATTGAATACAGAATAATGATACATACATTTTTAAATACAGTTTCTCTTTATTTACGGCTTATTATCTAATTTTCTCCATAATTCAGTCTCTACTTACCTTCCAGTTCCACCCACAGCACTCCGGAAACTATGAACCCGTCCCTGTCCCCTAATGGGATATTTTATTGTTGTAACGACCATCGCAACCACATCGGAGTCACATTTACCCGTGTCTTTTTATTGCCATAACATTATGGCGGCGCACGGGAATCACTCGGATCGTGTGAAAAATTCAGGAAGTGGTTTCTAAATTCAGTAAGGCTTGCTGATATGACATAAAGTCAGGATAATATTTGTATTTCATTGGTGGGCACGGGAATGCAATAAAAAAAGTAAACTAATTCCAAAATTGAGTAAAGTTTGTTGATAATTATTATCGAAATATCAAGTTTTTATTGGAATATTTCCTAATTTAGATTTTTTCTTTTTGTCATAATATGACACGGTTTTCACAGCTTTGAACACACGTACGTGTGTACAACAACTTTGAACTGACCAATTTGCTTGTTCAGTAGCATTTATTGTTTGTCTATAAAACGAATTCAGAGAAAACACCAAATCCTTCAAAAGTGATTCAAAAGTAGACGGTGACAAAACTTAAAGAACAACTCAGAACTTCATCAACGTACCTTATCAAAAATCCACAGTTTATTTTCCCAGCGTCCAGTATCATTGTAAATCGAAGCACAGTGTCCAAGAGAGCGGTGTCTCCCCTATCTTAAATAGCGGCGGCGGCCTGCTGAGTGGCTATTTATTGGAGGTAATTAAAAAGAAAACAGACAAAAGGCTCGCAGCTGACTGGAACGTGCCGGGAACACTAAGTAATAATAGTGATGAGACGATCTATTGGGAAAATTGGAGTTTGGTTATCGATAGTCGATTAACGAAATTCAGCCAATGGTTCCAGCAATCGTAAAAATTCAATCTCATTTATATCTAAAAACGGTTGTAATTTTATTTTACTATCTGAATAAGTTCCTAACGTTAGGCCCTGGCAATAAGTTGGTGTCCGTATTTTAGAGCAAGAGTCATTATTATGGCTCCAAATCATTCGATGCCAAATGAGGCTTTGGCCGGTCTAGTGCGTTAGATTAAGACCACTAACACTATTAACACTATTTAGCTTCTGGACAATGGACAATAGCAAAGTCTGAAACGAACCTAATATTTAATTGGTAAAATATAAATGATTTAATTTGCATCGATAACACCAGAAAC
Source organism: Lithophane socia (assembly GCA_947522985.1). Lineage (NCBI taxonomy): Eukaryota > Metazoa > Arthropoda > Insecta > Lepidoptera > Noctuidae > Lithophane > Lithophane socia. The sequence continues at coordinate 11,331,495 of OX383267.1, forward strand.
AAACCGATTCCGCACATCACTAACAAAAGATCACAAGTCGGTCGTGCGAAAGAGGACTTTTATCAGTCGCGACCGATACCAATACTCCTAGATTCCGATACCTTATTTATTGCCACCCTACACATTACCACCGTCATTTTACATACGCCATCGCTCTTATTGTTAGTAGATACGATCTATTTCTGCGTGCCTCAACCCTTGATAAACTTTGTAATAATTTGCCAGGTCTTCTTTTGCATTAAAATAATCCTTATTCTTAAGGCAGCAGGGAAGCCATTGCTTTGATTGATAACGTAGTATTAGTTGGTTGAAAGTGACCCTTGGTTTTGGTGAAAAGTAATTGACAAATAAGTCATTTTTCATCGTCAAAGTGCGATAAATGCTCGAGTTTGACCAGTGATTGATTATTTTTTTAACACTCGGTTTGAGTTTATCAATGTGTGTAATTCTGTGAATTTACCAATTGCTGGTAGGGGTCAGATAAAAAAATGAACCAAGTTCACGTTCCGATTTGTTACAAAAAATAAGTAGCCTCTTTCGTTTCCTTGAAAAGCGATTCCGTTGTATTTAAATAATTACCGTCATGAAAATCTGTCGTATTCACTATTATTTGACATTCCATATTGACAAATACTAGTCAAAAAACGTAGCGTATTCGTAATGGTCCGAAAATAGTGGAGCCAACATTACGGCATAGCAACTATTTGATGTAACGCACTCTAGTCAGAAGCTCAAAAATCTGACAACCAGTCTTACCAAGGAGTATCGTATTATCTAGTAGGCAGGTTGTGGAGGTCAGATAGACAGTCGCTTCATGTAAAATACTTACGGTTAGACTGGAAGCCGACCCCAACATAGTTGGGAAAAAGCTAGCCAGGTTGATTTTCCTCTAGAGTGACAAAATATAAATAAACCAACCCTGCAAAAATACCTACCTTCCATACCACTCCAACTACAGTACCCATTTAGAATATAGAGCAGCGATACATAACGTACAACACGTTGGGGAGCAAGCATATATCAATAAGTTTTTCCCCACACCTGGGAAACTTTGGCTACCGAGTGGAAGTTGGCAAACTATTTGACACGCCAACTGAAAGCTAGGAAGTTCCTTTGATTTATGCGTTCTAGGATTTTTTGGTAAATAGACCTGGAAATATTGAGTTATTTTTATTCTCGGATTACTTACATATCCTTGCCCGATGTCAGTGTTATACCTAAAGATAGCCAACATCGATCGTAAGATAATGGTGACATTCAAAGTAACTTCTGCAATCTGTCCGATACATAAAATGAACTCATGAACGTTGAAAAGTGAACCAGTAAGAGTTGTTCATAATGATGAGTACAATGACTCCTTAAGAGGTTGTTGGTGTTTTACCAATAACCCTGTATATGTGATCCTTATCGCAACAACCAATCAGAGACGTGCATTGTACAGCTTTCTTTGCTTTCCAATTCGACACAGTTTCCCAAGTCCACGAACAACTATTCGATAACAAAACTTATCGATATATCTAGCACAACCTATGAATGAATCAGAAGCTGTCTCTCTACCCTATCTTAGAAATTATTATAGTGCATACTATCTTTAAGATATCGGTAAATTGAATGGATAGCAAACTTGGAGTCAGCACCACGCCGATGCATGAAGTAATTGGAAATAGAACAGACACGGTAGGGGAAAACCAGCGTTTAGCAAATGGCGACGAAAATCCTAAAACCTTATGGTTGTTAAAAGTTCTCAGCTTTAAATCCTCTCGTGCATTATTATGAAGCCAGTCAACGAAGTATTCTGAAGGTACCTACTGTGAAAATGCACCAATGTCTTGAAAAAAATATCATTGCCTCAAAACCAGAGGGACTAGACAAGTGACAATCGCTTCGAAAGCGCTTCGTATTTCTACAACGACGTTCAACAGAGGCCCTAGACAAAGTGACATTTTATCAGCGTTATCGATGATGAAAAAGGAAAAAATGTATAGGTCTGACATAAGCTATCGAAAAGCATTATGTCAATCCTGTTGAAAGTCGTTGTAGAAATACGAATCGCTTTTGAAGCGATTGTCACTTGTCTAGGCCCTCTTGATTGACATAAGTTTTTCAATAGCTTATGTAATACATTTTTGCCTTTTCCATCATCGTTATCGCTGATAGAATGTCACTTTGTCTAGGTCCTCAGACACAACAAAAATTCATTTGGAAAAGCATCTTCGAAAAGAAAAGGTCGGCTTTCCAGATAAAAGTACAACCGCAAATCAGCAAAATATAAAAGTTTGACACTGACAGCGCCTTTATGTCATTCTATACCCCATTTGAAATAAGATTAGACATTGAAACAAACCGTTATACAGTCCGTTCAGTCGATTTTGACTTCTATACCGTAGGCATAAGGATGGCATTAAAAGCAAAAAAGGTTACACAATACCAACTATCTACTGCAGCTGCCATTTGTCATGCGACCAACGCAATAGAAGTCAAAATCGGTTATTTAAACGTCTAATCTTATTTCAAATGGAGTATAGTAAGGGTGATTTGCGTAGTGCAAGTGTTACCACTGCTGGCACTGACGATCGGTTGACTGTTCTCAATCGATCCAATCGTTTGGAAGAAGTCAATCTCTTTATCAACAATCATAATTATCAGTTGCAGCCCAGTGGTAACGGCCCGGCCCCGACTTACGAGTTCTTGGTCGTGGGTTCGAACGCAGACAGGTGCTTTACTTTGTATTAATTTCATCACAACTGCTCTCAAAACGGTGAAGGAAAACATCGTGAGGAAACCGGCATATCCTAGAACCAAAAATTCGAAGCCATGTGACATCTACTAACCCGCACTGGGCCCGCGTGGTAGATTATAGTCCACTCCCTCAGGAGCCCTGTGTTCCAGCAGTACGGAACGTTATAGGCTGATTCAGTTGCTGAGGAGCTCGTGGCTAAGTAATAACAGCCGCACGGGTCGATCCATCAGCTTAAGCTACGCTTGCCGGGGCTGGTCCATAGATGGGTTGGCCCCGGCTGTCATTTGTGGATCTTTGACAGTCGTTACGAGTCGTCAGAAGCCCGAAAGTCTGACAACCAGTCTTGCCAAGGGGTATCGTATTACCCAGTTACTGCGTTGTGGAGGTCAGATAGGCAGTCGCTTCATGTAAAATACTGGTATTCAGCTGCATCCGGTTAGACTGGCCGACCCCAAATTGGTTGGGAAAACGCTAGGCAGATAATGATATGCTATATCAGTTGCTCTCACAGAACTGACAGAATGACACAAGGTCCACAAACAAAAAAATCGGAGCCATCTCGAAAAAAATAGTTCACACACCGATAAAATCTTCACACGTTAAATGTTGCACATAAATAATAAAAATTGCGATCATAAAGACAATTGATACGTTATGAGTGGAGCCGTGTTGGCACGACACATATTTATGGTTAGTGGCCCTCATCGACACGGGTTCGATACCCGGTTCACGCAAAAACGCGTCCGACACATCGCGAGCGTAATATAATGTGAAATGATCGTTCGTAATGTGTGTACGGTGCAAAATATTGTGGTGGATCTGCATCGGAGGGAATGTTGCTCCACTTCCTATTTTAAAATGTCAGAAAACTCAAAAGGTTTGATACATTTGTCGGGAAATATTGGTTAGCTTTTCAATTTTTTTTTACAGATGTTACGGCATCTACATCTCCACATGCGAACTACGTCATCAGAAGACGTCACACAAATCCTGGATCGCGCTAACAAAGTTAACCGCGCGATCGATATACATATACAGACATCAATCGTTGGGCAGTTGCCTGCCAGATACGACACCCGTCTGGTCGGAGGATCCTCTATAGAAAAGGTCTCCGACCTTTTATGAGTGAACGTTACACCTTGTTCCGCTCTCTGTACCTCTAAACAGAAAAGCAGCCGCTTTTTATGTAAGGTGTATCAGATTTAATTACTTTCGACTACTTACAAAAGTCACATGAAACAAAGTTGTTGTTTTAATCAATTCGGTGCATAACCTGTCGTCCCCCAAGACAGTGCAATAAAAGAAGTTAATTTTAATTACATATTTAACAAACATAATGGACAATTTACCTCAAAAGAACTTATTATCCATCATCATCATCATCATCATCTCCTGTCAGCCACATTATCCCTTTAACCAACTCCTCCTATAAGAGTTAATCTTTAACAAAAGTAAAACAAAATACAAAGTCGAGCCACTTACCCACACAGCCGCCGTCATCGTCCCACGGTGAGGTTACTTTATAGTCATGTCATATCAGTTAATGGCGCGCGCCTTTGTCGTAGCGCCGCCGGCTGCCGGTCCCGTACATCAGCCGTATCGCCGCGACATCGGACGACACGGAAAACCGAGTAGAGCAACATTCGCGCCGGTTGTGTTTTGTTTTGTTGAGCGTTTTTTTTTAATTTGGAAGAGATAGAAGGTGTTAAATGCTTGGCGGTTTTTGATTGGTGGGAAATTCAAAATGCGTCTGATTTTCGCAAGCGCTGAATTGTAGGTACAGTTTTCTGACCGTCATCATTCAGCTGAAAGACGTCTTCTACTGGACAAAGGCCTCCCCCAAGCTGCGCTACAACGTCAGGTCAAGTGCCTTCTGCATCCAGCGAATCCCCGCCACCTTCATCTGAGTTTTTCTGTCTATACGCAATGGCAGTCGAGACCTAAGTATGGATAGATACTTCGGTCTCACTATTTTTTAACACAGAGCTAATAAAATGAACTAAGACAGTGACAGATCACTCCAAGCTCACTTCACCTAAGTTGTCACGGTGAGATTTTTACAGAATAGGACACCTGTAGTTCTTAAATACCTAATGTTATAAATCTAAAGGTTGCTGTTGTTCCACTATCAAGCCTCGAAATAATTATCCCTGCATACCTACGCGTTTTAGTCGGTTTTAGAGCATACATTGGAACAAATTATGCATGTCTTTATCCCTAAGGAAACATGTTTCTCAGCTAAAATTATTCAAATTAAAGACCAACTCCAGGTCCTAAGTCAATAATTTGAAAGCCTTTAATTTTATCTGTAAATCAAATTTTAATGTTTTTTAGCCCAGGTAGGTCATAAAACATTAAAATTAATAATAAAAAGCAATAAACAGGGGTGTCACCCAATAAATTAAGTGCGACATTCGCGACAATGTAAGGCCGTGTTCTTAGAACCGGAGACCAACAGGCTATGGCTTAGGGTCACCACTTTTTAACCAATTAGAATATTTTACTAAAATTAATACTTGACTGCTACGTGGTCGCAAGCGCTACTACTGAAAATCAAGTCCTGGCTGCGATTTCCGGGTCGGTCAGTGTTATTATTGAGTTTTTCCGTCAAGATTTTTTCAGTAGCAGCCCGGAATTTGAGTTTGTGCGCGATTGATGGCAATAGGCGCGTCCCCTATTACATGTGACTTAAACATAACTGGCAAAATGTGTACTTATACGTGACGGACGTTCACCTCACCCTAACCTTTCGAGGCTTATTATGTTTTTATTATAGAATATTTTATCAGTCACCGTATATTTCTCGATCAAAACTCAAGAATCAAGTGGCAAGGAAAAAAAAGGATAAGTAATCCCTCCGTCTCCTGTTAATCCAGGTTTTGAAGCCACTCTGTAACTTTATTTTTTATTTCAAGTTATGATAGTTTAATGTGTGTTGCTGTGTTACATCTGACATACCTATTCAGTATACAGCCGAACACCGATTACAAAGAATCATATCGGAAGGAATGGAATGCTCTATTTTAAACTCTAAGACCTGATAACTCAGACCAAATAAAAAACCAAGACAGAGCGCTGCGAAAAATATAGTGAAGCATGCCAAAACCAACTACACCAACGCTCTGTGCGTACACGCTCGAACGCACACATTTACAACCATTTGCAATCAAACTACACCAAAATATGTGCACACATGTTTACGAAACCGGCTTCACGTTACTGTGGACAGAGCGCTCTGTCTTGGTTTTTTATTTAATTTGAGCCTGATAAAACAAGCAATTTACAAAAGAAAACCCGCATTTGGCAGCCCTATCGATATCTTCTCACTGGCCAACTTACTCATACTACTTTATGTGACACTTTATTAGAACCTTAAGGACTTACAACAAAGGGAATATTCGGTTTCTAAGAAGAATCTGTGTCGTCGAGTTATGTGTACTTACGTTATTATATATGAATACTTTGTATTATTTTATGTTTAGTATTTAGCGGTGACACATCTGGAAAATCAGTAAAGAGATGAGTGTCTCGTGACGCCATTGAAAAGACTCATTCTGCCTGACCAGAAATTGATCGTTATAGTTTGGCTGATACTAATATGCGGAAGTAACTCTGTCTGTCTGTCTGTTACCTTGTCACACCATAATGGGTGAACGGATTTCAAAAGCTTTCATATGGCATGTTAGATCACTGTTGAGCATTTGGTCCAAAATGTCGCATGGTCCTTTAGCACACTGAAAGAAATAAATAAAAGTAGGTTTATTTCAGGTAGACCTGGGTACTTACATAGCCATAAACACCACCATACAATTAGACCGAAGATACTTTTTATACCGATCGTACGTCCCCGTGGGATAATATCCGACCTGCAGGCGTAGCACTAGCATGGCGCTTTCTATCTCTACGAAGAATAGACATAGCTTTTTCTATACAAAGTGACAGTTCGTTTCTTCATTTTTGACATCCACCGTAGAAATCTTTCTACAATCTGTCATTTTGTCTTTCATTTCTAACGATCTTTGTCTAGGTCTTTTTATAAGTAGACTATTTCGGAAGAAAGTTTTCTATCCTTACTGTCAAAATCACACTGATCACCGATAAATCCTTTGATAAAACAAAGAATTCTGATTTGAATTATGTAAAAGAGTGAATTTCGTAAAAAGTGCAGTTGACTCTTTCTATTTTGCTGCCGTCTCGTACTGTCTACGGTCTACAGGAAACGTCATTTTTGTCTACTCTTCCGTCGACAAAACGGTGCTCATGCTACGCCTGCTGCACGTGGGTGAAGTCGTGGGCAAAACCTAGTGTCACTATAAAAGATAATGAGATGTTTTCTTCCTATAAAAAGAAAACGGAATTCTGTTTTGAGGAAAATTCTACAAAGTATGCAAAGATTATGCAAACCAGCATTGCATAATCTTTGCATACTTTGTAAAATGGTACACTTTTTATGCGCATCAAGCTTTACGCTAAGCAGCTGTTGCTATAGTAATGCGAAACAATTCAACCTTCAACTTAGGAGTGTACAAATAATAATTGTTCCTTACAATAAAACATACCTGTTACCTACATAAAATAACAGACCCTCAAGACTATTACCACGCCTGTTACTGTTAAAACTTCGGATACGATTTTCGACTTTCAACGAAAAGAAATAAAGAAGATATTCAATTGAGATTTAAATACGTACTTATCATCCGTAAAAAAATAACAGGCTGTAATTTTTAATAACAGATAGATACGATGTTTGACTTTAAACCGAAAGAAATAGAGAAGATATTCTATTGAGATTTAAATACGTATTTATCATCCGTACAAAAATAACAGGCTGTTATTTAATAACAGATATTTGGATCTGTTATTTTTTGTAACAGTAACAGTGATAACAGATATCATGTTTAACCTGTTACAACCCATCTCTACTTCAACTCAAAACCGAGTAATATCCCGGTAATCCCGTAAGCCAAAACGAGCTTTAACATAAGTCAATTCCCAAAACTAATTAAGTAAATAGAGCCCAAGTCCGGCCAACTATGGTAATCCCAAACTATCAACCTTCAGTCTTCACATACTCCCTACAATCCAAACAACTTTAGAATTAATTCTGCTGATGGGACATAAAGGGACAATGGCTAATAAATATTAATTTCGGTCAGGATCATATCTCGGACATGAATAAATTATTGTATGACCACCGTGTAGTGAAAATTATCAATTTCCCGGGCGGGCCCGCGGTCCCGGGATCGGGACAGACAACCCTTAACTTTGGAACTGTTTGACTTCGTAGGGTTGGTACTGTTGAGTTTAATTATTTTATCATTTATATTTTGTCGAAAGGCGTCGAAGACAAAATTAATATATAAATTATTAATTATTATAAATTGTGGAAGTTTTTTATTGTTTTGTACAGTGATTATAAAACAAACCTGTACAAAGGCGTGGATTTTGGCCTCGTTAAACATCTAGACCTGTGGACATACATTATTAGGTAAAGCTGACCATCACTTCGGTACCTATTTACCGTCACCTCATCATTAAAATCATCCTGCCAAATCCAGTTTACTTGGAAAAACTACAGGGTTAAAAATATTAAGCTGATAATGACTATTACGACCATATTTTAACTTTAAACACCATTCTAATAACCTTTTCATGACTTCATGTATGTATTAATGTAATAAACCTTTCGGAATACATTTATATGTCTCATAAGATAGTTAATTGATTCAGGCGTGACTTTGCGGAAATCCATTACCTATAAAATACAATAGACATAGATATTATATTTATTTAGAGTCATAAAAACCCTGTAAGAAATCCTTGAAGAATAGTTAAGCGGAATAGGTTACTAAATATATCTACGTCTATTGTATTTTATGTCTCATAAGTACCTACTTATTTTTAAAAATATTCGCAATTTGCAAGGGCACCAGCCCTACTCCCACCCCTTCCCTTCGGGCCTCATATCAAGTACAACATAAAAGCAATTCAGCAAATTGTTATTGACATGTTAATAGTTTGAATGTCGTGATGTCGCTACCGTCGCCCCGGAGTTGCCATGTTAAATATTATGACATGTCCCGCGAAGGGTTAATAAGATATGGCAACACTGGCGCGCTTTAGGTTAAGTTGTTCGTAATTATTTTAATTGAATTGTACGTAATTGTGTGATGTTGTTATGCAGTTTGTGTTTTGTTTGTGCTTAGTTTTAGTGTGGATTAGTGGCAAATTACATTTAGAATAAGGTTTATAAAGACTAGAATAAGCTTTTCATTTCTCATACTTGGGAAGTACCTACGCTTGAAGTTCAGAGGGATGAAAACAGCACTTTTCGTCCTTGGGATTTTCCCTGCTGTGACACACTATTGAGATAAAGTTGATTATGTTGTAAGTATTTAGATTATAATGTACAAAAAAACTCACTTCCATTCCGTTCCGTGGCAATGAAAATTGAGCCTAGAGGACCTCTTAGCGTAAGAGAGAAAAGACGACTATTATTCTTAGAAAGAAACTACCCAGCATTAGGTATTCTTATAGTCTGTCACAGTCTGAGGCGTAAATTACTGTAGAAATATGAATTATTATCCTTATCCTTACATATTATAAAACAAAGTCCTCCGCCTGCCTGTCTGTTCGCGATAAACTCTAAAACTACTGCACCGATTTTCATGCTGTTTTCACCAATGGATAGAGTGGTTCTCGAGGAAGGTTAAGGTTTTAGTATTATAATAACCAATATCCATGCGGGCATCAGCTAGTAAAACACAATCAAACAATTGTTTTGCCCCTGGCTTCTCAATACAAACCACAATGTTGGGGCGTTTACGGCACAAATTAACAATATCAAATACATTTTTCGATACAAAATCAAATTACAATGTAACCCCTTTATCCGTTTACGTAACAAGCTTCCAATTAGCGACGCAACCCGCAACTCCGTTCCTCCGTACCTCCGCAACGTTTCTCCGCAATCCCGTGATCCCGGGATGTTAGACAATTTTGAAGATAATGAGTATCGCCTGAGGACATCACTACTGTTTGTGCTGCGTGCCATCTGTCACAACCCTTTGATGTAGAGTGGGTATAAATTGGCTGTAGTGTGGACATTCTTTGTCTTTTACAATAACTAAATTGTTATTTATTAATACCCTTGTAATAATATAGAATAACCTAATACCGTTAATAAGTAACCAATGTTAGGTGTATACTTTTTCAGTTTTTTGTATGTACCTATACTTTTTCAGTTTCACTTCCGCAAAAGTTTCAGTAAAAATAGATAGGTAAGCCTCTTTTTTAGGGTTCCGTACCCAAGGGGAAAAACAGGACCCTATTACTAAGACTCCGCTGTCCGTCCGTCTGTCACCAGGCTGTATCTCATGATACGTGATAGTTAGACAGTTGAAATTTTCACAGATGATATATTTCTATTGCTGCTGTAAGTAACAAAAAATACTAAAAAACAGAATAAAATAAATATTTAAGGGGGCACCCATACAACAAACGTGTTTTTTTTTCGTTTTTATAGATAATGGTACGGAACCTTTCGTGCGCGAGTTCGACTCGCACTTGGCCGGTTTTTTTTACTAATTATGTCTAATCTAATTGTTATATACAAAATCATGTTCTAGTTAACGGATCTTATATTCCATTCTTAATATCAGGAAATGGTGTTCACACTAGATTACACTTCAAATGGCATGACACCATGTCGTACTTTCACATCTGTCCCCAATTAGGGACAATTATCCGCAATCAGAACGTCGCATGGTCACCGCGGCGACTCTGTATAAATAATTCAACTCATCAAGGGTCGATTGTGACCACTCGTCGATCTCGGATAGTTTGTGTAGAATAAACATGATTTTTGATGTTGTAGCAAGAAATATATTGATACTAGCTTCCACCCGCGGCTTCGCCCGCGTGGTATGTCGATAAAAAGTAGCCTATGTCCTTCCCCGGGATGCCATCTCCTTGCCAAATTTTATCGAAATCCGTTCAGTGGTTTAGGCGTGAAAAGGTAACGTACAGACAGACAGACAGACCGACAGACAGACAGAGTTACTTTCGAATTTATAATATTAGTATGGATGGATAAGTAGTTGTTGACGTCTTTGGAGAAGTATGTAGAAGCCTAGAAGGAACACTATTTAATACATCTGATTCAGGCGTACCTATTACATAGTATGGTTTATAAGATTAAGTCACTGTTGAACAGAGTAGGTCTAGTATAATGAGCTTAGTTCAGTCAGTTGGTACCTAAGTCATCAATGATTAGTAAGCAGGATGCTGATCAGTTGCTCTGCACATGATGTGGCCGGGTTTTCAAGACCAAATTTGGTTTCGCTAGTCATCAGAGAACTCACGAATCGAAAGAAAATTAGTCTGGGTCGCTGTCACCGGATACGGTGAAGAGGACTATATATATATTTAAGTAGCTAGTTCAAGTGACCTGAACGTAAAATATTATGGGTACACTTACAGAAGTTAGGTACTTAAAACTTAAAACTAAGCTAATTAGGGTTTTAATAAGTTCCTCTACGTCTCTACGTAGGCTATAGAGATGATAATAGCGCTTCAGTTGTAATTCCCAATTATCCGCCTTAGTGCGCATTCTAGTAATTTAACTAAATAACCCATTTCTCTAGGCTGACGTTTATAGCTTATTGTCTGGTTTAAGGTCCTCCTACTAAACGGAAAGTCTTGCTGTGGACTAGGAGACTATCTTTGTGGGCTACATATAAATGACAATCAAACTCGAAGAGTTTTTACTAAGTAAAAAGTAATGGTAAATGTTTATGTTTTTGACGATAATAACATTCTAAGTACAAGAAAATCTGTTCAAAAATGATTTATGCAGACAAAATGGCGCCTTTCAAAAACCTCAAGCCGTCGTTTAAACCCCAAGACATTTAATTACCCGTAATTTATCGCCGACACTAAGCCGCGAACTTCTGGCCAACAAGAAAAATACAAAAAAAATCTATCCCCTTGATTACAAGCTGTCACGTCGTAGGATTTTTCCTAAGCCCTCATTTTAATTAGTCACGTCGGTTTTGTACGCGTTCTCGAGTGGAGAACATCCATTTTCTTAACTACTGTAATTGCCCCCACCTCGCGATGTTGCCAGCCACAAAATTTATTGCTTAATTACCTCAAGAAAACGCGTCGCGCTCAACATCCCCGACAGATGTTTTTTATTCGCCGTGGAAAAACAAGAACGGTTTAAGAATGACATTCATTAATTCTTAATGAAATTCATCTTCACCCTCGGTCGTGTTTTAAATTAAACGCTCGATTTATTACTTGTACAATTTGTCGCGAACACAGCCCTCGTAATTAAAACACTGCCATCAGTTATTACGTTTATTAGCGACACAAATAGTTGTAAAATCTCCATTTTATATTACAGGTTGATTCTAAAAATAAATACTACATCGATATTAAATGCTCTCAAAAGTTAATAGCTTAAACGTGTTGCGTCGTTTGTGGCTATTTTTTCAAATTGGTTCGTTTGAAAATCGAGCCAGAAACGACGGTTTACTTATTGATAGGATCAATATTTCCTTTGATACGGTTCATCGACTGGTCCGTGGAACAGAGCGTCATCAAATCGAAGGTATCCGTCGTCCGGTCGAACGATATCTGGAAAACTTTTGTGTGCAATTGGCTCATGGTAAGTATCAGCGCTTTCATGGTACTGGTGACTGTTTATAAGATTTCTGTTAGCGTTCATGTTTGTCTTAAACTTGTCTTCTTTCTGTGGTAAGATTGGAGTAGGCGTAACTTTGTCATCTATTTTCTTGTCTTTAGCAACAGTGCCGGCTCCGGCCAGATCCCTGTAGTTCCTCTCATCTTTTCTTAGAGGAGCATAAGGGTACCTGTTTCTGAATCTATAGTCATACCTTCCGGTCCTTGCATTTGCATACATATCATCTTCATAACGTCTGTAAGGATCTACAGAGTATCTATACCTTAGATCCACACTCGGTGGAGTGCGAACCACTTCTGGCAAATGGGCATAATAGATTATTCGTTTCGGTTTCCTAGGCACCATGTTATCGTAAGTCTCGTCAAATCGATCTACTCTTGGACCATAGTAAGGGTAGTAACGCCTTCGATCGATCATGTCGTAATAAGGATCTCGTCTGTATAGGTCATCTGGAACTGGGTAATACCTATCATCGTAGAAATACCTTCTAGATTCTTCCGGAATCTGAGGGTTATACACAGCTTGGCGTGGGAACACTGGCTTGTATTTAGATCTGTCTCTATCTTCATCAGGTCTTACAAATTCTGTTCGTAGTTCGTCAGTCCTTGTCGCTCTTTGTACAGATTCCTTGTCATTGCGAGATTCTGAAGCTTCTAATGCTTTGTTTTGAGTGACAAAATTGACTCTTGGCATTCGAGAATTGATTAGATCACCTGATGGTTGAGGAGGTGTCAGGATATTGTCTCTCTGATCCCTCTGGTCCCTCTGATCTCTCTGATCTCTCTGATCTCTCTGATCCCTCTGATCTCTCTGATCCCTCTGATCTCTCTGATCAGGAAGAGGCAGTTTGATCCAATTCTCATTAGACGCTCTCGCTCCTCGACCAGTAGGCTTGTCGGTCACTCTCTCTGTAGTTTGATACAGAGGCAGGACTTCCTTACCCTCATTGGTGATAGATATTTTGGTCGTAGGGTCTTCGGGTGGCAAGGGACCTGGAATCCAAGGCTGGTTCATGTTCATGTTTGTCTCTTGGTGATGGGATTGCATGTTGTAGTATTTTTCTTCTTCGATCACGCCACGTCGACCCCTGACGGAATCGGACTCCAAGTTGATCTGGAATTATAAAAACAAACATATCTATGTAGTTAATACTATTATATGTTATACAGACTGTACCTGCATACAGACTGCTAAAGAAATAAAATGCTGTGAATCTGTCAACAAATAATCTGGACCATTCATTGTTAATCGATCGTAGCAATCAAAGATTTTAGTAACTTTTTCGCTTACTTTGCGAAATTCCAGACTTATATTATTCCGTTACAAAACCTATTTTCGTTCCATGTGTAAGTTATAATACCGACATTCTGAACAGCTGGTCTTGCTAGATGCTTCATTTTTTTTGCATTTCGCAGTCGAATCCGTGTACAGACGCCAGCAGGTCAAGCTACCCGAAACTGTCAGATTTTCCCAATCAACCTTGAACCTTAATGCTTTAGCGATAAAGTTGAAAATCTATTAAAGAAATTTGACAGATTGTAGTAGCTTGATGTGCTGGCGTCTGTACTAAACACAAATTTTCTTCAGTTTTGTGTTGGTTATAAAACAGCTGTATTTAAGCAGGTGGGTTGTGATGAATCTCGTGGGTGGTAGCTCTGTGACCTGTCTGGGTACACGTAAACACTGAGTCACGAGTTACTACGTCGAAAGTGCAGTGCTATTCTGAATAAACTCAGTTAGTGCTTGTCTAAACTATGTAAAGTCGGATTCGACCTACTGTGACCGCTCACAAGTCCAAAGTGAAATCATTTGTTTTAGAGTCTCGACATTTCATTGGAATTTCTTTGGCATTGTTCTCCATAGAAAAGCGAGGATCCTTCGACCTCCGTGTGTTGTCTGGTGGGCTACTGCCCGGCGATTGATGCCGGGACGTTGTTTATATGCTGGTCGCGCGGTAAACGCTGCTTGCGCAATGCAGGATTTTGCGTGATGTCACTGTGCTGCGTAGTTCGCGTGTGGCGATGTAGATGCCACCACAAACCCTATCACTATTCATTCTATCTTTCTTAACAGTAAACGCACATAGACGTAACAACAATAAAACTTTAATTGTGTCTCATTCACTGTCCGCTAAAGTGTTAAATTTAATATAGACGTGATTTCAATTGTGGGCTTGCCTACATTGTAACTTGTCTCTCATATTCTCATTGCTAAAACTGTTTAAAATGCAAATAAAACAGTGAGTTAGATTAGTTTCATAATCATGGACTATGCCCCAAGGCATAGTCCTAGTGGCCTGAAAAACAGACTTCGGGTTATCTTAAGAACAGTCTCCCACAGCATTTTTTCTATAAGCCCACGACTGAACAATATTTTTAGTTGTTTTTATTTCACAAGAAAATTGTGGTGTGTAAATAAATAAATAATTAATTTTATAGTTCGATAATCAGTTTCAGAATAAGACTTCAGAACACCTTGTTTATTATTAAAACCCGGGTTAGGTTATGCGGCCGCGACTGACAGAAACAAGAAGCGAGCAGGTGTGAACCGCGATGTTAGGACAAACAGTTTATTTATCGCTAATATATTCGATAACAGCTTTACATTCGTGTCAATTAGTACTTTATACTCTCTCTTTTCACAAGAGTTATTAGGTGATTTGTGTACCAAAGGATTTTTGTGGGTTTATTGAGTTTTTGCTTGGAGATCTTCCACAATGTTCTTTTAACCGTCTTTTAACCGAAGTAACCTACCTACTAACTAACCTAGGTTCCCTACTTTCTCTACGTTCATCTACTATCGATCACTAGATTTTGCGGAGTCAGTGTACCTACCTATTTTAAGAACTAAATACCTAGAACGGTTCCTTACACCCAAACAATTGAAAAGAACTAGTATCTCTTAGGAGAGAATATCTCACTTCTTTTTCAAAAAGTATTATGAGAAGAAGAATTATTAGCAAAGCGTCTGTTTAAAACGATTCACGTTTTTGATCCGGCAATCCTTCCGAACTTTCACTCTTCACCACAGTTAGCCTACCTAACCGTGGTTATTCCGTAGGTACTTCGTTTTTTTGCACCTCACAAAAAAATCTTTCCTCATGTTTTTTCTTGCCAACTTACTTCGGTATGTTTCTCGAACTCGTGCTGAACCTCCATGGGGAAGACAACGCGGACTAGGATCCCGCACCACAGCAGGATCGCCTTAGAGTGCCTCATGGTTGATGCTGGACTTGTTCTCTGAAATATAATGCATGAGGCATGAAAAGCATAGCAGAAGATTCGTGAGAAAATTGCTTAGTTGTTTTCATGATATCGGAAATTCGTGAGTGTACTACGTGAGATCGACAAATGGATGTGCGATTAACACTTGTGCGATAAAACTGTACTGCGAATAACCATAGTTCGAATGAATGCTTGTGCGAAACCGAGTCTTATAAAAATCTTGGACATTTTAGGGCTGCGTTCTGTAACGCGAATATGTTTGTATAGGTACGAAAGGTAGCAACACTAGCAGCGTAGCTACTCTTGTGCTAACCTTATTTTGCCTAGCATTAAGATGTAAGGTTAAACGATGTTTAGTCGGACTTGAGACAAACATAAATAAGGATAGCTATAGGCGTTTCTATTTTGCTCATGCTCTAACAACCCGAGTCGCAGTTCCCATGGCCTACGTAAATTCTCTACATTCTACAACAAAAAACATACATAAAAATATAATATAAAAGTAAATACAGTTGGTGCAGTGACCGCGGGCAGTCGGAAGTGTGATGAAATCGGTCGGAAGCGCGGCGGCCGAGCGTGACTGTTATCTGTTCTGCGCCAAACATTCGAGCTGGTTGGACGACCTCGCGATTTGGCATTTCACTGAGTTTTCCATTGGAATATATTATATTTAAATTACTTGGGGAAAAAATCAAAGTCCTGTCATAATCTTCTTAACCAGTTTATTTAATTTACAGGGGTAGTAAAAATGTCTTAATACATAATATCCAATAACGAATCTTAGACATTATGTATTAAGACATTTTTCAACACTGGTTTAAAAATCTCACTTTAGGTATCATACCAACCCCACCTAACCCATAAAATAAGACGATAATAATATATAATAAATGGGTATATAATATATATTATTTTTATTATATCTAAACCAAGCAATTTGTATGTTCCAGGAACATACCTACATGATTGGTACCTATCAGAAAAATCTAAGTTACGATCTCGAATGATAAACTTGGTCAATCGAGAAGTCGTCATCGGGAACCAAATTTTTCCCCGTCAATGATTATCACGTTCAGTACAATACCGTTTAGTGTTACTTACTTATTTAATGAAAAATTATGTTTCACAAAATGTCCTTAGTCCAGTATGTTTAACTCTTGCAAAGCAATTTGGACACGAACATTTATAAAATAGCTACCATGTCAATGGCGTGATGAGCAAATAATGATGACTATCATTGAATACCAAGGACATAGAAATAGTTAAACTCAGTACTATTATTGCTACATAATACCTATGCCCGAATAATTGGAGGATAATCACAATATCGCACTTCTTTGTAAATGGACTATATCATATTTACTGTCTATTTATCACATATAAATGGACCAATCGCATGTTGAAGTAGAAATAATAGCATTTTTACATGTTCTAAAAGGTGAAATGACCTAATATTCTGACAATTTTTATCCACCTATCACTACTTTGAATTATTATGAAACAATTGAAAAAGTCACAGTTACGCCGCGCCGCTGCCGCTGCCTATTATGTTTTTAATTTTAGGTAATAATAACCAAAGAATATTGTCTCGGGACAAAATGCTACTTCGGTCATCGGTATAATATCTATAATAACGTAAGAATATAGGAGAATAACAAAAGAATCAGTAGGTACAATGTACAATACGGCCGATGAATCATGGCCGGTCTGAACATAAGCCAATGTTCAGACCGGGCAAGATTCATCGGCCGTATTGTACCTACTGATTCTATTCTCCGAACTTTCGCGCATGTACAATCGCCTCATGACACCATTTGGTTGCTAAAATAAGTTACGCAGCCTTCTATTGCGCAGCATTCTGCGCAAAGTTTGGACCGGTCATGATTCATCAGCCGTATTGTAACTGAGACTGAGATGAAGAAGCAGATCAGTTTAGAAAGGTACTGTAGGTAGTAGTAGCTAGTAGTTAAAGGAACGACCACGATAAAAGAAATCTCCGCACTTGTAAATGGAGGGTTCCATTTTCAGATGCTAATCTGCATCAAGTACCTGCACAAAGTCGACGAACCCCGAAAATGACTAAAGAAAATCATCACAATAGCCATCGAACTCAACAATAGTGCATGGGGATCCCACGACACTACAATTTGGTGACAGACTGATGTTCCGCTCCACAAAGCCGACAATTGTATCGATGCCGTTATCCTGCCCATTGAAGGCACTGGCCTAGTTAAGGGTATGGTCGTTAGCCCTGTATATCATGATTATCAGATCATGCTATTCAAATCACCTGGGAACTGTCAGTACTAAAATCTTGACGGATTCGCTGAACAAAGGGATCAATCGAGCTCTATTGACATTATTCTTTGGGGGGAAAGCAAAAAAATTATAAATAGGATTTAATTTCTACAACCTCGTACATGCCTCGACGTAGTCAATTCTCTGTGTTCACTAGAAGGAAGGAAATCAAAAGATTTTCCGATGGAAAAAGTGTACCTAACCAGTAAATTACCCACATTATGACGATTTTTGTTGTCTGATCCAGATGGAGACCATTGAAAATCGTCATGATTATAGAATTCTGATCATTCCAATATGATAATATTCTAAGTCAGGGCTTCCCAAAAAGTGCGTCGCGACGCCCTGGGGCGCCGCGGTATTATCCCAGGGGCGTCGTAAGGCGATCAACATAGTTGTAGATCTAAGCAGTTGCAGTAATTAAGAACAAGTACAGATCGAAAATAAATTTAGAGACAGAGACGAGAGTGGCAATTTCGAAATTTGAGCCTCGTTTTGAGAAACTAAACTCAGAAAAGCAAGCACATCCAGAAATAAAAAGGGTGTGCTTTCATTTTTTTTAAATGTTTTTTCTTTATTTTCTAATAAAAAATTTAGATGCTATTTAGAGTTTTTCTGACAAAATTGTTATTAGGCTAGAACTACAACTAGTAGGTAAATGAATGGCAAGAAGGCCAGGGCGTCGCAAAAATATGGCAACTTCCCAAGGGCGTCACATTAAAATAAGTTTGGGAAGCCCTGTCTAAGTTATGTTCTAATTAACAAAACGACTTAATCCATCTGCCTAAACAAAGGAACAAAACCTAGGTCACTTATGAGAAACAATGGGACATAACAGATCGTAACTGAATTGCCGATAGATAAAGACGACATAACGAAGACAAAAAGACACATCTAATATGCTAACCCTAGCTAAAACACACTGGGAAATCAGTATGAAATCTTTACGCATGAATGCCTTAATTTATGATACTGTCTTGCAACCTCGTAAGTTACCTAACCTTGACTTCTTAATATGACTTATGTCAACCGTGGGCCTAAACGAATGCGCAGAGTTTACGTAGGTATCTATACCTAACTATCCTTTGAAACTGGTTGAAATAGTGCCAAAAACCAAAAAGTTTGATAGTTCGATTAGTGAGTATAATAATATTAAACCTTCAATTATTTACATGCTCGCCGTTTTTAGTCAATTACAAAATTATGTACGATCGCGTACAGGTAACAAGCATTAACGATTCACATTTCATTAATTTCGTAGGACCTACGGTTAACCGTACAACTGAATACATAACGTATCTGCATACAAACTAAATCCTCCATGACTCGGAAAGCACGCTAAAAGCCGTTGGTCCCAGCTGTCGTCGTTACGGGTCGTCAGAAGCCCGAAAGTCTGACAACCAGTCTTACCAAGGGATATCGTATTACCCAGTTAAGTACTGGGTCGTGGAAGTCAGATAATATTAAGCAGTCGCTCAATGTAAAATACTGGTATTCAGCTGCATCCGATTAAACTGGAAGCCGACCCTAATATAGTTGGGGAAAAAAAAGCTAGGCAAATTTATCTGTATACCAACGAAATATAATAATTAGACCAATACAACGATGGACAAATATAGGTACCTACTCCAAAATCTTCGAGGACACCGTAAGAGACCGGGATGGGCGCAATCAAAAACTATACGCGCACCGCCACCAATTTCGCCAATCATATTTCCGACTCCAGATCAAGAGAGTCGCACCGAGGAGCAAACAAAGAAAAAACTTCTAAAGAGATCACAGCTCTCGGGATTGACGCCTTGAAATTCCTGGCGGGTAAACTTCCCACATTTTGTCTGTTTTCAATAATATCAAGTTCGGCAACCACTCGTGTAGCCAGTAGGTAAAACATGTCTCTATGTAGGTACTATACTAACCTTTACTCTTCCCCCTTTCACACGGAGATGATAAGTAGATGCGGGATATTTTACTGTACCTATAATTTTGGGATCATATAGCAGTTTCATACTCCCTTTGTTTTTAACCGTATCAAAATCATTTTAGTCATCAAATTCGGCCCGGCACGAAATGTTATCCACTGCACTATTATGTAGTTATAAGGTTCAATTCCCGCACGGAAAAAATATTTGTATAACCTCAACAAAAAAAACTTACTGCAAATAAAAAGTAAAAGCTCACTTTTCAAGCAGTCTGATGCAGTTTATGGCAGTTACTTTAGTTCAATCTCAGATTTAATGCTGCCTAAACTACACAAGTCGATAGACACCTTCACATGTATTAAAATCCATCCAGTGGGATGCTTCGAGAGTATACAGAATTCATGAGAATTCCACAAACAAAGGAACCTACTTTTAAACGCCTCAAAAACAACGTCTTTTCTGTCGCGCAGCCAGGTAAGAATCGGTTGAAATGGCACTTACAATAGTTATCTCCATACTATAGCTGTTGCCCGCGACTTCGTCTGTGATTTAGGATTAAAAGTAGCCTATGTCCTTCTCCGGGTCATGGTCTACCCAAATGCCAAGTTTCATCCAACTCCGTTCAGCTGTTTTAGCGTGAAAGCGTAACAAACAGCCAAACTCATTTTCGCACTATAATATTAGTTAGGATTACATTTTCAGGCAACTCGAGCTCAACTATTATAATTAAAATTATCTTAATACGAAGATGAGCCTTACCTTATCATAATCCAGTCAGTCACCAGCCTCGTCGAAGTTCGGCAGGGTAATGCCGACAGGGTCCGACCGATCAGCGGTCACGGCTTGCGACCATATTGTTTGTCAGCACAATTGAACACCGTTTCCATTGTAAACCACGAAAATCTATGTGATACGGTTGATGGGAAAATGTAGGTATGATTACGGCTTTTGAATGGGGAGTAAGCAGATGTATGTATGGATTACACTTGTGCCATTTTACTTAGCAATCTCATCTCGTCTTACACCCGGATTCTGATTTGAGAATTTGAAGTTGAGAACGTGTAGGCTTTTCCACCTTTAGGCCTCGTGCTATCTAAAAGCGATCGTCCCGCGAATAAGCAATTATCGCGTTCATGCCACTTTTTGTTCGGTGAAACCGACCGCGTGGTGGACCGACGAGGATTGCTTTTCTATTGGACGCGGGGTAAATAATATAGTTTAAAAAGTTCTCAACTTCAGAATCGGGCGTTAGCTTTTACCGTGATCATAAGATCAGCTTACCAGCAATGTTGCAACTGTCTGGCTGATAATTCGTGGTGCGCAAACCATTGCACCAAAGGATAATGTGTGTGTACGTCTAGTACCTACTTACCTATTTGTCGTTTACGATTTAATCAAACTCAAAATTCAAAGTCGAATCATTAGACCAAATTTTTGTCACTGTACCCACTGGTACAGTGACAAAAAAATCAAGTAATAAAAACTAAAACCCAACTACGACTTAAACGTGTCACACGTGTTAACACAAAATCGAACAGATTACGTGTGACTCCGGGTTTTTAATTTGTCTGTCTGTGGTGTCTTGTTTATACCGTTTAAGTCGTAGTTGGGATTTAGTTTTTATTACTTGATTTTTTTTTTAATTCTTTTGGGGTTATAATATATATTTTTGAAATGTGCTCATTAAGCCCTTTCATTTGATACCCAACATGGTACGATTAAACCATTTTTTTTTAAGTTCCTCACTTTATGTCCTCTAGAGGGCGCCATTTTTAATTTAATGTGACTTCACATAGCCTATAACCAGCGGACAATCACGACGCTTCTAACGATACCTCATTTGTCAAATTGTGATAAGTGGTTTGGGAGATAGGAGGGAACAGATGAACATACATACATACATACATACATACATACATACATACATACATACATACATACATACATACATACATACATACATACATACCGGTCAAAATCATAACCCTCCTAGGTAAAAATATCCTAGAACAGGAAAAGTTCGAATATCCGCCAAGTAAAATTAAACCTATTTAGCCGATCAAAAAAAAAAAACATAGCAAAGCGCGCCATGGGAATCAAAGTAGTTAGCACACTTTGTTGCTGCTCAATGAGGCGGCAAGCAGCTGATGGCGTAAAGATTGGACTTATTAATGTTAGGGCTTCTGATAATCATACTTAACGTTAAAAAAAACTACCTTTCACATAACTACATCAATGGAAACGCATACAAATAACTGTAGATACATTTGATATGTAAGTAACAATGTGCACGTGGAAGCGTGTCGCCTGTGGCAGCACCGCGCTCTCTGCCGAACCTCATCTGCGATCGGCGCGCAGATTATCTAACATTTTGGTCAAAAACATTCCCCTTAAATCACGGAAGTATTCACATAATACTATAGATATTTTAATGTTGTAATCTGTATTTTATCATTGTTGGCATGGTTACCATGTTGAATTTGGTATTTTTATTTCAGACTTGTTGGAATGAATTGGAATCCGTAATATAGCAACAAAGAACGATTCTGAATAGTCATCGATCATAATGTTCATGCTCCTGAAGTCCTGATATATTTCTTACTAGCTTTTGCCCGCGACTTTGCCCGGGTATAGTTAAAGAATTATATCCCTTAGGGCTGATTTTACCAAAGTCAGATATCTTTTATCCGTGGAATAAAAATGGCGTCTGACAGTTTTTGTATGGAAAAACTGTCAAAAATTCAAAATTTATTCGCAGGATAAGACTTATACTAGTTATAAAAGTTTGGTGAAATTCGCCCTTAGACGTACTACCGGGATAAAAACGTAGATCTTTTGTCTTAAGTTCCTAACCCAGGTATGGTCTAGCTGTGTGCCAAATTGCATCGAAATCCGTTCAGCTAGAAAAGGCAACGGAAAATTTTTGTGAGTGACTTTCGCTGACTCATTAAATAATACAATCAATCTACCTAGCCCTTTTCCCAACTATGTTGGGGTCGGCTTCCAGTCTAACCGGATGCAGCTGAATACCAGTATTTTACATGGAGCGACTGCCTATCTGACCTCCACAACCCAGTAACTGGGCAATACGATATCCCTTGGTGAGACTGGTTGTCAGACTTTCGGGCTAATGACGACCCGTAACGACTGCCAAAGATCCACGAATGACAGCCGGGTCTATCTATCTCTTAGGCCGGGACCAACGGCTTAACGTGCTTTCCGAGGCACGGAGGAATATGTAAAGATGGTCACCCATTCACAGACCAAGCCGGACAAGCGTAGCTTAACCTGATGGATCGACCCGCGCGGCTATTACTTAACCACGCATTAAATATTATATGGTATGGATTTCGTTATAACGTGGTTATCACTCCGGGATGCATATAATGTATCCATAGACCCAAACGATTTCAAACTAATTCTAAATCTGTTCCATGATTAAATTCCTTCATAAATAAAACTACTTGATAAAAATTACAATGGGTTTTAATAAAATATAGAAATTGAATTAATATTCAAAGATTTCTTACTTCATAGCAGGTTTTCTTACGTGCAAATCAAAAAATATGTTTCACTCAAATATCAGCATTACTAAATTAACATCATACTAATTACCAGCTTCAAGCAAGTTTTTGTTAAATAGTTTGAACATTATAAAACACATATTGAAGAAAAAATAAAAACAAAACATTAGATATATAAAACTTTAATACTATTTTGTTGTTCAGTT
Source organism: Lithophane socia (assembly GCA_947522985.1). Taxonomy (NCBI): domain Eukaryota; kingdom Metazoa; phylum Arthropoda; class Insecta; order Lepidoptera; family Noctuidae; genus Lithophane; species Lithophane socia. The sequence goes on from OX383267.1 coordinate 11,355,115, forward strand.
TTAAAATAGCAATTAGTGAACATAAATGCACTCTTGTGTAAAGACGAAATATAATATTATGATAAATAACAAGAAATACGTAGAGTAGTTATTACATTAGAAAATATTATTTTATTATAGTGATGGAACGCTATAAATAAGGCATCGTTAGCACTAGATTATGCGAAAGCTATCTATACCATATCGCGGAACAGCACCCTAATTGCGTAACACACTTCCAATCACATTCTGAATGAGTTTGAAGGATATTGCTAACCCATTGCTTCATAATTATCTTCGAAAAATTTGTCTACTCAACAACGTACTCAATAACGCAATAAATGTTGTTGAACTGACAAATGAAAGCCATTTCTACTGTAAATGTGTTACGCAGCTACCCCGCTGGTCTGTAAACTCTCGAGTTTCACGATAACTAAAAGCTAGTAATTTTTAATACGGTTCCGACATGATCAAGGACTATATCTGTAGTAAAAACTTTTGAAAATACTCCTTAAGGCCTGTCATTGTCGTTCATTCCTTAGAAACTAGACTATAAGTTACATTTTTGGATGAATTCGAGTTAGGGTGTGACAAGGTGCTCTTGGGTGGGCTAGCGTTCTATGCGTGCACCGTTACAACCTAAAACTGGCCTACTAGCAACATCATGATACCGGCTAACGATACCTATGTTTATTATAAGAATCCTTCACTTAGTGCGAGTATTGTAGACAGACAAACAACAACTCCAAGCTTCAAACTGAACTAATCTTTGGAACAATCCCTCCAAAGAAAATAGACAAACTTCTTTAATCTCAAATTATCATACAACACAGACTTTGTAATCCGGTTTGTAACCGGAGCGGTCAGACTGGAAGCCGACCCCAACATAGTTGAGAAAAGGCTAGGCAGATTAAGATGACTGCAGCGGCATAACAACAAAAAGTTGATCTTCAATTGTTTTCGAATTACTGCAAACAACTTTTGGTTTCAGTTTTGCGCTTGAATATTTACCATTCTTAAAAGAAAATCAATATCAATCGCGAAAGCCTAAGTTGTAGATTATTAAAATAAAAGATAGCCTCATCTATTTAAAACTCCAGTGTGCTACAGATTTAGTCCTTGAGCATGTAAATTAGAATGTTATAATAGCTAGTCTAGTGTTACTCCATGCCTGCCATGCCGGCCATCTGTGAGGGTGTGGCCGGCTCGTTGCCGCCGTCCCTCTTCTTGGAACCAGAGACAATGTCGTCGATTCTGAGGAGCAGGATCGCTGTCTCTACTGCTGTTTTGTATACCTGGAATGTGGGAAAAGTGATCTTAGTTTGTGCGATTAATGATTCTAAAACACGCTGACGGCAGGGATCTGTGGAGTGGGTTGTATTCTTAATGTTTTAATTTTTAAGTAAATAAAGTACAGCTGATGGAGCAGGCGATTGTTCTTCTTTTTAAGGCTGTAGGCTGTGTCTTTTTATTACTAGTATTGATAGAAATAACTCAATTTTCATTTTCGTTTGGACATAAAATCTTATAACGGTTTAATTATAAGATTTAATGTTCATTGTTAAGCAAAACATGTTAATCATAATTAAGACACGGAGGGATCTAGACAGATACAGAAAAGAACAGACAGGTTTGATTCTGAGATTGCAGCGCTACTGCCAGCTGCATCTCAGCTATAATCCTAAAAAGCGACTGAGGTTCGGAGTTTTGGGTACTGCATTTATAACTAACTAGGTTCCGCCCGCGTGGTATGTCGAGTAAAAGTAGCCTATGCCATCTATATCCTTGCCAAATTTTATCGAAATCCGTGCAGTGGTTTAGACGTGAAAAGGTAACATACAGACAGTAACTTTCGAATTTATAATATTAGTATGGATGACTTCCAAAAAGTGCCCACTGTTACCTAGTCTTATCTTTAAACATCGTAGTACTCTGTGATGAGAATCCCAGTTTAACCATTAAATGGAAATGCTATTAATCAGTAGCCCGTACCTGCAGTTTGACAGCGAGCGGCTCCCAGATGCCCTTGACGGCCATGTCGACGATCTCTCCGCTCTCGCCGTCGATGCCGGCCGAGCTGTGCGCCGCCGCGTGTCGCGCGCGCAACGCTGTGAGCGTGCGGATCGTGTTCGCGCCGCAGTTCTGTGCGAGCGTGCGGGGGATTATCTCTGGAAGAAACAATAGAGAAAAATATTTATTTTCTTGCACAAAGAACTAAAAACAAGCAATAAGGTACTAAAAGTAGCACATGTCTAATTAGTCCTGCACTAAGTCAAGTATGCAAATATTTCTGCTATAGTTTGACCGATAGCGCTGTACCGCGTCTTAGTAATGTAATATCAAACTGTTACAAAAATTGTTAAAAGCTAAAATGAAGTAGTAAAACAAAGTAACAAATAGTAGTTACCGAGCGCCTGCGCGACCGCGCGGTAGGGCGTGTTGTGCGCGGCGTTGGCCGCCAGCGCCTGCGACACGGCCATCTCCACCGCGCCGCCGCCCGGCACCAGGCGCGGGTTCAGCACCTGCACGTTACATTCATTTAGATTTCATTCTAATATGCGAACATATATTCCCAAGGCGTTGTAAGTAAAGATAGAATTATGCTTCTCATTGATTCTGCAAAAGGTTGCGAATACATAGACCGTAGTATTCCCTTATCAACTTGGCTCACTTTAGCAACATCACTAGCCACTGTCCTTTACCAATGTAAATCGGGCTTTAGAAGCCGAACAAAAAGAAAAAAAAATATTGCGCCGGCGGTGCTATATTTTATGTTAAAACAAGAAATTTTAAGCGGGCGTGTCCAGAAACTAGTATTTAATAAAAATGCTGCGTATATTGCTAGCTCTATTCTCGGCCAGTTGAAGTTTTTTTTTTCTTTGCATTCCATAGCTATTTCGCCAATGATCTACTTCAAAACCTCATTTCCAAATTTTAAAATAATACACATCTTACGTTAGGTTCCAGTGTCGGCTGGTTGCTTACCAAGTTTTTAGCGACGTGAAGAGCATCCTGGAGATTCCTCTCAATCTCGTTAAGTATGTCCTTTGAAGCGCCGCGCAGTAAGATGGTACACGCCTGGAATACACGAATATATTAGTAAAATAACAAGTATTATTGATGGAGGAAAAGTTAGCTTGCTAAGCTTAAGCAGGACAAGATTTGAAATTATCAATGATGGACTGCTTGTGACTGTCCCTAACATGTCCTTAACTTTCGTTCCTACAGAGTTAGTAAGAGAAGACGGACAAGTCGAGACATGGCGTTCAAGTTTTAATGGAGTTTTTAAAGTGAAAACTTCTTTAGGGCCATTGGGCGATTTTTGGTAGTTACTTTTGATTATTTTTAATTTCTTACTTTTATTTCTGTAGTGTTGAAAATTGTTTGAAGACTTTTTATTCGGTAGTTTGTTGGTGTTTTATTTTCTTGAGCGCCTTTTGCAACATTCCATATTTTAGGATGTTCCGATGTACAGTTCTATTTTATTTATGTTATTTTTCCTTGCCGGGGAAACAGTCATTTTCATTGTGAGGGTTACTTTAGGCCCTAAGGCTTAGGGTATACACTAGGGTTCTTGCACTCGTCGTCGCCGATCTTTATGATCTCAAACTTGCCTGCGTAAATAGTAAGATGAAGAAATCGAACCTGGGCATGGCGCCCATGCACAGAATAAATAAGTAGCAGTATTATATCTCCGCAGTAACCTTGAAATAATTACCTACGGCTACTTGGTAGATAAAACTTTCGCGTCCGTGCGTGTCTGTCTGTTTCTATGAAGATAGATTACTGTACTTATTTATACTGTGGCCCAGGACCGATTCCTTCATCTTTCTATACTATGACGTCATCAGACAGGTGTAACATACCTTGGGGTTCTTGCACTCGGTAACGAAGGTGAAATACTCGTCGCCGATCTTCTTGATCTCAAACTTGCCAGCTCCGAGGCCCACGTCTGATTCCTTCAACTCCTCAGTACGATTCACGATGGTGGCTCCGCAAGCGCGTGCGAGACGGTTGTTGTCAGTTTTACGCAGTCTGCAGGATAGAGAAAGAGATAAAATTAAATATTTTGAGAACTCAGAGCTAATCAAAAGGGATACTTTATTTTCTTTTATCAGAAGCTGTGAAGGTGTAAGTTCATTTTTCTTTCATCCCACAACACCGAGAAAATTATATCAAAATTAATGTTCATCTGTTACCTTTATATGTATAATTTTTCAATCATTCGGCGAGTGAAAGTGCCGATATCCAACATCGTTGGATCGGTTCATTCGTTAATTCTTTTTAAACTTTTGATTAATTTTCCCCGCGACATCATTCGCGTGGAAGTCGTAAGATACACAATAATATGCTAAAACAACAGCCACATTTTTGGGAGGAGCTCGTGGCTAAGTAATAACAGCCGCTCGGGTCGATCCATCAGGTTAAGCTACGCTTGCCGGGGTTGGTCCGTGGATGGGTGACCATTTTCACATATACTCCTCCGTGCCTCGGAAAGCACGTTAAGCCGTTGGTCCCGGCTGTCATTTGTGGATCTTTGACAGTCGTTACGAGTCGTCAGAAGCACGAAAGTCTGACAACCAGTCTAACCAAGGGGTATCTATCGTATTACCCAGTTACTGGGTTGTGGAGGTCAGATAGGCAGTCGCTCCATGTAAAATACTGGTACTCAGCTGCATCCGGTTAGACTGGAAGCCGACCCCAACATAGTTGGGAAAAGGCTAGGCAGATGATGATGATGAACAGCCACATTTTTATAAAACTCTCTCGGCACAGCGCTTCGCATCGCATTGCCCGCCAGCGTTATTATTTCGTTTTCGCTTAGCGTTATTGCCGACGTTTTTTCTTTTTTCTAAAGGTTGTAGCGTTATTTTATATAACATTCCTCAAGAATAGGACTATCAAATGCAAAGATATTTGGCGCGATCAAACAAAAGCACAAACAAACTCTAGTTTGTTATATTGGTTAAAGATTTTGTTATATTATACTAGCTGATGCCCGCGTGTATGTCGGTTATTATATACTAAAACCTTCCTCGAGAACCACTTGGTGAACACAGCATGAAAATCGGTGCAGTAGTCGCGGCGGAGGACTTTGTTTTACAATATGTAAGAATTTATCATGTTGATATTGATACCACTCACGTCTGCAGAGTTTCATTAACTGATTTGAATTTGAACTTGTAGATTTAGACAGAAAAGCCCAGTTTGTTCCTTACCTGCGAATAGCCGTAATGCCAGCCTTGACGAGGTAGTGCTGCGCGAGGTCGGACACTCCCTTCTCTGTGAACACGACGTCTGGTTTCAGAGCGATGATCTCTTCGCACTGACGCTGAACGTGCTCCTCTTCCAACTGTAGTAGTCTTGTGAAGTCCTGTACATTAAAACAGGGAGTATAGAAATGTATAAATGAAATTAAATGAAAATAAATTATAATAAAATTGTAAATGTAAATGTTGTAGTTGAGAATTTGTCTAGGACTGTGTTAAATCTCAGTGGGGTGAATTTTAAAACCCCTGCAAAATGTGACAATGCATAATTGTATATTGAGCACACCATGGGCACCATTTCAGTTATTAATGTTGCTGGTAGATAATTTCAAACTGAAAGGACAAAAAAACAGGACACAACATACATTGTAACTGCTGAAGTGCTAATTAATTAACATTTTTTTTTTAACTTGTCAATTATCAGTTCTTTCTTCTTTCTTTTACGTGTGGTTAGTGGCCAACCTGGTGTCAGAGTCTTTATCCCGCCCAGGGGTCTCTGACTTGGCTTCACATGCCGTCGAGAAATATCTCTCAGTCATGCCAGTTTCCTCATGATTTCCTTCACGTTTTTTTAACCAAGTGATAATTATATACGCACATGAATCCGAAAACTCAACTGGGTTAAAACTCGAGACTGCTGGGACACAGGCCTCCTCTCGGTGAGAGGGAGTGGGCGGTAATCCACCATGCGGGCCCAGTAGATGGAGCTTGGTAGATGTCACATGTCTTAATTTTTTTTTGTTCTAGTACATATGGTTTAACCATTTTTGAGAGCAGTGGTGATGAAATAATTTGCTTATAGTAAATGGGGCAACATTTACAACATTTACTCTCGTGTAACTCGTGCCGACGCGACTCGTGAATGGTTTTACTCATACCTGTTCTCCCAAGATCTCGATGTTGGTCTGACTCTCTCCCTTCTTGTACTCTAGGGGGCAGTCAAGCAGAATGATGCGCGGGTTCTCGATGTAACGACGCATCTTGGCGTGAGTTACGTCCTTGTTGAACATGACTCCATTGAGTACGCGAGACTCTTCGATGGTACCGCCCGGAATCTTCTCTACTTTGGCGTAGCTGAAAGTTTGTTAAGGTAGTTAGTTACATCCCATGCTCAATCCTAAGTCATTCGATGTAATTAGCAGTACGATTTGTAAGAGGCGGCAAACAACTTTGCTGATATGGTGCCACATGAGGAACATTTGGGTCGCAGGGGCGAGTAACAGCCGGCCACAAGCGGCGCCATTTCTGTGGAAGAATTTTGCCGGCTCTTTGTTATAGCATGACAGATGACACTTCTGGTCTACAAGTGAGTCTTAAACTGCAGTATACAGTATGTTAACTAACAAAGGGCGTTCCCGTTAACCTGCAATAGTATAGCGTGTGTACATGATAAAAAAAATATTACTACTCAAAAAAAAAATTTTTTTTTTTTTTTTGTGTCGTGAAATGTTTGCAAAACGATTAAATTTTAACGTAAAAGAAACACTCTGTACACGCACACTTGTATTTCAACGTAGAAAAACAAGTGTGACAAGTGGGCGTGTACAGAAAGTTTATTTTCCGTAACAATTTAATATTTTTTGTGAATAATTTACTATACAAAAACAAAAAAAAACTTTTTTTTTTTTAATGGTAATATTTTTTTTAGCATGTATAGACGCTATACTATTGCAGGTTAACGGGAACGCCCTTTGTTAGTTAACATACTGTATATTACCGCGGTTTTTTTTGGTTATTCGTAACTTGTCTTACCTGATACATAAGTGAATCGTTGTGCTTTATAGAATGTGAAGCCACGCTTTATTTCATCATATTATGCGCATAGTTATACAGAAACACATGGGGATATGTATCAATATGTATCTGGGAACATTTATGCCCATTGTGGACAAGAGGTGGACTAGAGGTGGACCATTAGCTTGCAAAGGCACAGAAATAAAAGATTAAATACTTTATGTAGGAAAACACAAGAAAAGAAGTGTGCATCAATAAAAACTTACTTTTTAATGTCAACTTCAACTCGTCCATTCTCATTGACTGTGACGGTGTTGACGGCATCCAGAGAGATGTCCACAGCAAGGTCGGCCCAGCGACCAATGTACTTTGTGCCCACACATGAACGAATCTGAGGAAAATAAAATAGGTCTGTACTGTAACGGTCGTAACTGTTTTTGAAACGTCATCATCTGCCTAGCCTTTTCCCAACTATGTTGGGGTCGGCTTCCAGTCTAACCGGATGCAGCTGAATACCAGTATTTTACATGGAGCGACTGCCTATCTGACCTCCACAACCCAGTAACTGGGTAATACGATACCCCTTGGTTAGACTAGTATAGTATAGTAGTATAGTTCTTTATTTGCACAGAAAGTAGGTACAAGTTACAGATGTTAAGTTTAATTTTGATCCTTATACTAACTACCTTAACTAAGGCATGCAAACAGTTTTAAGCTATAGTAATAAAGACTCATTTCATATATTATTATTAACACATTAAATCAGATCAATACAAGTTTACCATGTCATGAAACTTAGTAAGTAATTTGAAATACAAAATAGAATACAAAATGTCAAGTTTAATAAAATGGGATTATAATTATGTAAATTCGTCAAGTTCAAGGTCAATACAGTTAAAAATAAATGAGTCAAAAAAACAGAGATGTCATATTATCAATTTAAACTCTTATCGGTCAGAAATTCGTCAATTGAGTAATAACATTTATTATATAATAGATCTGTCAATTTCTTTTTGAAAAGTGGTAATGTCTCATTTTTTATTACATCGGGTATTTTGTTAAATATGATCGGACCCATACATATAATACTTTTCTTTAATAAGGCGGTATCGGAACCACTTACAATTAGCAAATTTTTATACTGTCTCCTAATTGGCCGGTGTCTGTTTTCGGACACTTTATTAAAGAGATGCATATTTGATTTAACAAAAACAGCCACTTCGAAAATATAAAGTGATGGTAATGTTAATAATTTTAGGGACTTAAATACAGGTACTAGTTGTCAGACTTTCGTGCTTCTGATGACGACTGTCAAAGATCCACAAATGACAGCCGGGACCAACGGCTTAACGTGCTTTCCGAGGCACGGAGGAGTCTCGATATGTGAAAATGGTCACCCATCCACGGACCAACCCCGGCAAGCGTAGCTTAACCTGATGGATCGGCCCGAACCGCTGTTATTACTTAGCCACGAGCTCCTCCTGTTTTTGAAACCTCATATTGTTGTTATTGTGTATGTATAGTATTGAGTTTTTAAAAATGATTGCTTTCTATCAATAAGATTTTCTGATTTAGCATTTTTAAAACATGGTCACAAAAGTCAAGCTTTTTTCCACATTGAATCTGGACTGAAATGGCATGAAGTTATGGAAAAGGTTTTGCCCAGCAGATGGATTATACAGGCTGACAATAACCAGTTATCAGTATGGCCAAAATCAACTAGCATAATAAATTAATCATATGAATCTGAAGATCTGGGGCTGTACTATGAAGTATTAATATCATCATTATTCCACTGCGAAAAAAGGATGGTGCTAGCGGCCTTCTATAGCTCCGTCTCTCACTAACACTGGAAAAATGATGGCATACGTGGTAGTACGCCCCCTGGAGTTCATTACTTTGCAGCTCACTTCTGACCATCATTAATGTAGGTACACTTTATTTTGTTAATATTAATTGTTCATTTCAGGCGTAAGACACCAGTAAATTAAAAATAACAAGGTTACACGGTCTTAAAGAAGCATTTTTTTAAAGCTATTCAAAAATAGAAAACATTTTCAATTAAATACTCACAACTTCCTTCAACTTGTCTCTATCATTCAAGTCAATGGGGATGGAGATCTTATCCTGCAGCAGCTTGACGGCATCCTCAAGCGCCTGCCGGTACTCCCGAATGATCACTGTGGGGTGGATGTTCTGTGCCAGAAACTGTTCAGCCACTGCCAACATCTCTCCGGCCAGGACGATAACTGATGTTGTTCCGTCACCAACCTGGGAGAAGTTATTTATCTTTTTTTAGAAGTTATTTAGGTACACAATTATTAGTATTGTTGTAGAAGATGTCATTTGGTGGTGCTTAATGAAAAGACATATTTGAATTTTGCTTAGTAGATTTTTCTTCCTTCTTGTTAAATGGGCCAATACAAACACAGGCTAACTATTTACAAACTGCAAGTAAAGTAAGTAACAGATAAGAAGTACTCTGCAGCAAAGTACTTTCGTCATTTAGATGAAATCTACACTTTACTCCCACACAAGCAATTACAAAATGACTCACAAAATAAACCAGGAATAATAATTTAATTAAATATCAGTTTTCCTAAGCATGTTATTGAGATTGTTATCTTCCAGAGATTAAAACATAGATTTTTTCTGAAAAGACAAAGACATCAAACCTACTCAATCATTGAGACAGTTCATTTTCTAACCTCTTCATCTTGTGTTCTGGCGATTTCAATCATGGATTTAGCGGCCGGGTGCTGCACGGTGATCTCACGGAGGATAGCGTTGCCGTCGTTGGTCATCACGATACCTCCCATCGGGTCCATCAACATTTTCAACATAGCCTGAGGCCCGAGGCATGTTCGAATAACGTCGGCTATCGTCTAAAATAAACCCGATAAAACAAGCTTTAGTATTCTATTTGTCAGATTTCAGTGAAAATGTTCGATTTCTAGAAAGTTTTGCATCAATTCACCTTTCCAGCGTTTATATTCTCCAGTTGAACTTTCCGGCCGGACTCACGTTTTGTGTTTTGGCCTGCAATAAGTAAACCACTTGAATGAAATCCCAGATTACAACGACAAGAACACAGTAAATAAGTCTTTGTACTTACTGAGCACTAATATAGGTTGGTTTCCGTACATTTTGATTGTGCTTTTATTGAACTAAATTCCGTGACTCAAATTATTTCTTCCAGAAAATCTAAGAATTTCAAGAGATTCACAAAAATCGCGTGGTGACTGAAATTGTTGCCAGAATAAAGAATTCTGTCACGCATTTCTTTTATCTAAACAAAAAATAAAAAAGTTGGAAAACGTAAATGAAAAGAATAAAAGTAATGGTTTCTTTTATATTTTACTATTATTTTGAATTTGAAATGAACGCAACATAGGCGTGTAATATTTATTTTAGTACCTTTGTAGTTTATTATAATATCTTTTTTTTTGGCTGGTAACTTCCAGCTGTCAAATCCCGTAATTGCCAACACTAAAATTAAATCTTTTTTGTTGATGCCTAGTGAAAAAAAAAAATATATATTTTTAGCTAAGAAATAAACATTTATGTCAAGAACATTTGGAACTAGCTTTTCAGATTTTATAACAGGGCAGGCAAGTACACCGACACGCAAATGTATAGATCTGCCAACTACCAATAGATGGCGGTAAAAGAGCTACTTTAGTATTACAACTTGGAAGTAGATGGCTTGTAAGCAGACCAACAATCCTGCACTGAATAAGAACTTTCTTACATTAAATTCCTGTAATTGGGCAGTTAGGATGTCTTGCACTTCCATACATAATAACTACAAATTGCAAATTGATTCTTCTTCTCTTATGTCCGCACATTATTTAGATAGCTAATTATTCGAAAGATAATTTATGCATTTCAAGAAGATTGCTATTGCTTGTACTCGTAGATAACCGGGTTTCACTGCCAAAAAGTTGATTTTCTCCACCAGTTTGTAGTGGTTGTCATCATCTTAGTTATGTAAGACAAAAGAAAAGAAGATAGAAAGAATACCAACCAATAATTCTACGAAACTATAAACGTAGGTAGGTACGATGGACAGCGTTATCCTTCTGCACGGGTTGAATCCGAAATAAGGAGGATAATCAGTGGTCTAAAGTCGCGCCTTATGATGTTTGTAGGTACTTAAAAGAAAATTGCATTTATAATTTTTTGATAAATCTTCCAAGTAGGTAGTTATGCCGGGAATCGAACCCGATTTTGCAAATCCTTCTTCAATGGAAGGAATGGTCCTAATTAAAAAGGTCAATAGACTTTAAGTGCTCCACCAGAGGTTTTTTTCTATTATAGCGGCATTAAAAAAATACAAAAGCTGTGAACAACTGTCTACTTACCTGTTACGGTTCATGAGATATAGTCCGCTGAAAGACAGACAGACGTACAGCGGAGTTAGTAATAGGGTTCCGTTTCACCTTAACTAGTACCTACCTATGCAACTTGAAGGTGGCTGAAAACCTCAAGTTTTTGTAACTAAATAAGTCATTCAAAGGGTAATTCCCATAATTTTCCCAAAAACGTTCGCATTCGCATCTCATTCGCAATCTGTTAACAAAAATACAATCAATTTACTTACCAACATTGTTGACAAGTTTGACAGATTGCGACTTGAATTTCAACGTTTTTTAAGTACCTACTTACGAGAATTGGCCATCAGTTGTCAATCTTGCTTAGAAGTACAATCACTATCAGCTCACAACACCTGTTTTAAACTATTATGGGAATAAGTAGCTACTTTCCCCTGATTCATTGGAATTTAGGTGCCTAAAAATTCATTACCAGGAACTCAATGAAACACTGTGTAGAATACAAGGATCAATTTTAATAGAATATTCATCATAAGTAGGTACAACATTTTCATATTTAGGATAAGTCGTAGGTATTATTTTAAAGGTCGTTATTATACAGACTAGACACTGAGATCAATAAGTTATAAGCTCTCGCAAAGGAGATGATATTTCAACATTTATCACATAATAATTTAATAAAAAGCTATACATTTTAAAATTGGTTTTAAATAGTTTTAATCTATAATGTCGTCATCATCAACATCAGACGATTCAGCTTTAGTGTCATCACCTTTGCTCATTTTAGCACTTTCCTTCACATCTTGCAAATTGTGGAGATCCTCATACACCCGCTTCAGATTCCTCATGATATACGAAGTACCATTTATTTTGCCTGCTGGTTTGGACCCAGAATGATCGAAATACTTCTCTGGTTCGGCGGCCATGTTGCCTGACCGAACAGGTACGGAGAAAGCCGACACATGCCGAGGTCGCTGCCCAAAGTCTCTGCCAAGCCTCTTGTCTAACCCAGAATCTTCCCTCGTCTCTTGGTTGTTCTCCATACCTTCAGCTAAAGCCCGTTTTCTGTCATAAATGTGTCCAGATACACGCAAATCTATGAAGAAGTTTAATGGATCTACCCCGAAACCTCCAGGATTGTAGAGAGGCGGATACCACATCGGCGGTGGCGGTGGAAGAATTAAGTTTGATTGTGGTACTGATGAAGTTTCAGCGCCACGTCCAATACAAGGTGAGGGTTTTGGCAGTTCTTCTGTTCCAACGTCTACATAGGAAGACTGTCTCCCTGGTGGCCCAGGGCTACTACTTGGCTTCGCGTGTTCGGCCTTAGGCGATAACCTCCTTGGTGACGGCTCGCGAACCCTGGAATGCTTATCCACAGTCAGTTCTAACGGTACTTCTGGCCGTGTCTCAGGTTCTTTCTTCTCTTCCTCTTGTTTGGGCCACTCACGTCGCCAATCGTTTTCATTTTCAGCGAAGTATTTGTGCGTGCGGCGCTTGAAGCGACGATGGTAGTGGGGAGGTCTACAGCCGTGACGAGCGTTGACGAAAGACCGTAGCATTTCACTGAAGAAGAATGCGTGGGGTTGAAGCGGTAAAGCGCTGTAGAGGTACGGTGGTGTTGCAGCAAGGAGGCGGGAGACCAGTTCTGTGTTCCTCAGTTCCCGCACATGTGTCTTGTTCGGTCCCTCGGTAGGAGCCTTCTCCTCCTGCACGGAACTCATCCTGTAACAAAAGAGTTCGTGTTAGAATGTAAATCAATTCACAAATAAGCGAGTGAGCCCTACCTGGGATCGTGATGTGAATGAGATACGATGCACTTGAATGAGGGGTGTTTACAGCATTTATACTGTACGGCACGAATTGAGAAGTGAGATAAGTATTTAAATGATTGAATACCTGTGTGTAGAAGGGCTCTAGTCTCACAGAGGAAAGCATAAGTAGTATATTGTTGCCTCTTACTGTGCGTTTGCACTGGCGAAATATTCACAACAAAACATGTTGAAATCTCTAGTTCCCGTCAAAACTTGTATAGAACATTGACAGAAAATAGAGATTCCAACATGTTCTGTTGTGAATGTTTCACCAGTGCAAACTGTGTTCTGAACAATTTTGAGCGAGCCAGCGTTAGATTGCGTGGTAAATAAAAACAATTGAGCGAGCGAACATGTTTGTTCAGTGATGATCGGAGTCGGCGAACGAATGCTCGCTCGCTCACTCTTCAATGAAAACGACTTCACGGCGAGCGAGCATTCGTTTTCTCGTTGTAGCGAAAATATATGTATGTTTTACGCTAACATCGGCAGAACAGCAAACATTTGCTCTGAACAAAATGATCCCTCAGCAGGGTTGTGAAATCGTGGCTAGGAGCAGCCAACAACCGGTTTGTAACCGAATTGCTACTATACCCTCTCTATCTTATGATGATTCAACGAAAGCAACCCTTTTTTAACAAAAATCGTGGATCGTTTTCAGAAACTCAATAAAGCATTTCACGACACGATTCCCAGTTTCCTATCTCAGGAATAAAAATCGCACGGTGTAAACGCGCCAATCTCTGCTAAGCGCACAGTGAGTGCAGAGTGAACGACTGAACGACTGTACGAGTGAACGAGACAGTCGGCCGGTGATTATCGCGGCTCCTCGTCCGCGAACAATGCGTCCGACGCTATTATGTCTAAGTACTGCATTTGTGTTGATGAGATACCCACTGCGACTACGTACTTGCAAGTAAAGGATACGCTTTGTCTGCTCTGGTATGGGAGATAGAATTTATATTTGTGAACGTAGGGTTAGTTATGCAGATGAGAAATGGTATCATATAGCTAGGAAAAATTGTGAGACAAATGAATTAAGTAAAAGTTGTGCCCGTCAAACTTTAAGAAATAACTCATTCGTTTCATTAATTAAAGGTCTACGAATTATAAGTAATAACAGCCGCACGGGTCGATTCATAGGTTAAGCTACCCTTGCTGGGGTTGGTCCGTGTATGAGTGAGCATCTTTACTTATCGAGACTATCCACCGTGCCTCGCGGAAAGCACGTTAAGCAGTTGGTCCCAGCTGCCATTCGTGGATCTTTGACAGTCGTTACGGGTCGTCAGAAGCCAGAAAGTCTGACACCAGTTTTACCTATGGGTAACGTATCATATTACCCAGTTACTGGGTTGTGGAGGTCAACTAGCAGTCCCTCCATGTAAAATATTAGTATTCAGCTGAATCCGGTTAGACTGGAAGCCGACCCCAACATAGTTGGGAGCCTTTTGCCACCTATGTAGGCAGATTGACCCATTCATTATTAGCATTTATGTAAAAAAAAACAACAGAATAATGCCATTGTTTACACAGAGTATTAATTACCGACATGTTAACTAACAACGCAGTGACGCATGACGTCACAACACACCATCAAAATAGAACAAAATATTTCAAATTCAAACTGCCTCTACCGTTGCGAGTGATATAGTGACGTTCTACATTCGCGGTGTCGGTTCGTCTGTCCACATCGATTTTTCAGCTCATCGGTGTTTTATTGGCAATATTCGAATGACGATACATCCGCATTCCGATAGCTCGGTGCGGATTTGTTTTTGGTTTCCTTTTTCGATGCGGCTCGCCCGACGGAATATAATTTTAAGTCTTTTTTAAACCGAACGTTGGCATTTTCTTTCAATTTAAACTCGGCTGTTTTCGTGTTGGAACTTCATATTACCTGTATTCAATTCATGATGAAGATAAACTTTTGCCTTTTGTAACCTCTATACAGCCAGTATATTAATTTTCAATCCTTTAATCGTAGCACCACACTATCGCATCCACAACAAAGGACTTCTCTAATAAGGGTGGCATAGGAATTAAATGTCACATTACCATATCACTGAGTTTGAAGTGAAAGCGATATATCGGATTTGCCACAATATACCGTGTGTGGGGAGGCAGGGGAGATGTTCACAATAAATTCAGAGTGGTGTATCTCTATTCAAACAGTTGATACGGAGCGTGAATCTTACGTACGCGACGATGAGCAAACATGACGGGGTACAGCCCCAAGTCTGCGTTTAAATGTTCGTAACGTTTTTAATATTGACGACAAGGGATTTGTTACTTTTTTAGCGACTTCTTAAAAAGGAGGAGGTTCTCAATACATCTGTATATCATTTTTTTATGTATGTGGACCGATTTAAAAAATTCTTTCATTTGATAGAGAAAACTTGCGCGGTGGTCCCATATAGATTTGATTAACTTTACTTGGGTAGTTTTTGAGTTAGTTTTCAATAATACGTATTTTTTCCACTTAGTGTATGTTGACGATGTTTTAATAATAACTTCCTGTCACTGTAATTTTTTGGGAATAGGATTTTATGTTGGGAGAAAATTGCGTGACTGATCTTCTTTCACCAAGGATACTATGAGAACTTTACGAGACGCTACGTCGCTACGCCAACGCTATGTCGCTACGTCAACGCCACGTCGCTATGACAGCGCTACGCCAACGCTATGAGAATGAGCCGCTACGAGACGCTACGACATCGCTACGCCAGCGCCTATTCGCTACGATATCGCTACGACAGCGCTATGACTACGCTACGACACCGCTACGACACCGCTACGTACGCCAACGCTACGAGACGCTATGACATCGCTACGCCAGTGCTCCGACAACGCTACGAGACGCTATGTATCAGACGAAGGAACTATTAAAATGACGATTAACTTTAAAAAAATATTATTATAAAGTTGTTTTAACCGTTATAAATAAAGATTTTGTATGTTATGTAATTACTATTAGTTTCCTTCCCTTTCTACATAGAGCACCTACATAAAATGTTGGTTTTAAAAATAAAATATCAGAAATTGTCCAAACAAAACGAATGCGTAGGCACACAGTTACACGATATGCGGAACAAATGTAGACAGGAATAAAATTCGAATCGTTACGTACGTTTCTATAGCACGGAAATATTCTGAATAGGATGAAATTGTATAGCAAACAAAAATAAAATAACAGACATAAATAGCTTGGCTACAGTTGGTTGAAGTACTTGTGAGTTCATTTTTACACAATCTAGTTAAAGTTTCCTCGCTCTTATTTTAGATATTGCGAAAATACTAAAATGGGGAGGGAGTAGGGATAGCAGCTAAGTAGAGTGCTAAGCTTAGTGATTATGACAAACTAAATTACCGTTAACAATTCTGTAAACAGTTGCACAAATATAAAGCCATCGAGAAAACCGACAGCAACGAATTAAACACACGAATTCACAGCGAAAAAAAATTCAAAGCCACTGTAAAAGTACATAAAAAATTCAATTAGGCGGCTCACAGCAACGCATGGATTTTAGCGACAAATTCGCCCAACGTTCAGCGTTAAAACCACTTTTTTTAACAAGGAAAATTCAAAGGAAATACGACCTTCCTCCTTTGGAATAAGGGTGGTGAAGACGTGTAGAGAATGGTAAATAATATGGTTGTGGAGGTGTTTCGTCACACGGCAGCGAACGTTAATTTCCATATTAAAACCGTCACAAAGGAAGCAGATTCAAAAACCGCTCCGCGGGCGGTGAAAGAGGAGCGCGGATGTGCGACGAAAATATAGAAATCAGAAAAAGGATGCGGTATTTTGATCTTATATTTTGAATTGTATTTGATTATTTTTTGTTTGACATTATTCTCACTTATAGAAGCACCATGAATACTGTACCCAGGATTTTGTAATATATTATCCATTTTTAAAAGAGTGCCCTTGGAGTTTTTTGCCCGTTCTTCTCCATAGAGATCTACGATTTGGAATGGGCAACTAGCTTCAACTTTTTGACTAACTGACCGACTCTTTGATAATTCAAAAGTGCCTGTAAATTATTTAATTGAACTAAATGCTTTGAGTTTGAGTTTGAGTTTGCAGAAGTTTTACACGAAAATTTTTGTAACTGCTGAATGAATTTATTACAGTAGTTATAAGGACCTGTTAAGAAAGTAATTCCTAATATTGCTTAAATGATTTTGTGTCGTTGCAAAAAAATAGTTGATGTTCGTCTCACTAGCTGTCTCAACACGAAAATCTATTCACAGTTGGATAAGTCCAGAAATCTACATTTCCACTCAAATAGCATTTGCAAATGCATAACGCTTACCACAAAAACTTTCCACGAGTATAAAATAAAAACAACAAAAATAGGTATTGAGTGGCAATTTCTACAACTGCACAAAACCACATCCGAACCTTCCAACCTCGGCAACGCAAACAATATTGCGCGCAGATACCGGCGGGGTATGATAATCGCGTCAAAACGCACGTGAAGTACCTCTGACGCAAGGGGGTGAGGCTAGGGGGGGTGAGGGAAGGGAGGTGCTAAGCCGATGACGGCTTTAAAACGCACAGATTATCCCGACAAGTGCGCTTTCAAAGAGGTATGATTTATTGCTACCTCATTGTGCGCGGATTAATTTCTTTATGACAATTTTATTGGATGGCTGGATGTGTTTGAGTTTTGAGAAATTGATTGATGGTTGGTAACTATTTGAGGCTGATTCGACATTGTGGTTTTTATCATAATCTTAATAAAAACCAACAGTTCTTTTATATTTTCAAGAAAATTACATTTTCAAAAGATAGCTTTTGCTTGCAACTTGGTCTACACGGAAGTGAACTAGTTTACTTCCATGTGGATGTGATGTGTATGTAACTTGGCAATAGTGTAGATTCCTATCAGTGAAATAGATAGATACATACCTAGAAAGAAAGAAAAAAAATACATTTATTCACTCAATACATAGATAGAAGACATTAAACACATATGTATTTTACATGGAGTGACACAATGGGCATAATTTATGTAATCGGGTCATAACTTCCAAAGATTATCTCTTACAAACCAACAACCAAATTTACCTTTTTATAATATTAGTATAAAAGTTTAGATTATGTTTAACTACTAGAACTACATCTGTCCATGACTCTTTAGAAAAAAATTTTGTATCTCAACCATTCAAATAGGTATCCGGTTTACAAGACACAAATATAAATAACATCACGTACACAAAATATAGAATGCATTTCCTTTTTCAAATCCATTTTTTTTTTTGAAGCGGTACGCAAACTGGCAAACTTGTCTCTTTTTACGTCCGTCACCGGTTGCCATTCATAAATAAAAACAAAAAACGGTGTACATGTTTAATGACTGGCAGACTGGCACTGCTTTTAGGCGGCATGTGCTGCGTCGAGTGCGGTTCACGGGATTTAAAAGGCACGTACGTATGTTTTATAATATTGTATCTTTTAATGGGTAAAAGCATAGAACTTTGAAGTGCTGCTAAAAACAGAGAAATCCCTCTTAGTTTCTGATAGCCTGTTGAAATTAATTTGTGGGCAAATCAAATATCATTTTGATCAGCTGTTGTTTTTTAACTCAACCAATCACAGCATTGGTTATGAATTTATGATTGTGTTTAAATAATTAACTTTTGTGATAGTTACGCCTTTTAGATTTCAGTTTTTAGTATCATAATTTTGACTACCCTATTCGTTCACGTCCAAGTTTCGCACCATTTCCATTTTCAATGCGTCACCTCACCGCTTAAAAATTGGCAAAAAAGGGCCAAAAACTCCATTACCCGCTCTTGCCTCGAACCCGGAACCACGGCACAGTAATCAAGCAGCCCAGTCGACCAGAAAGCTGAATGTACCCAATTTCCTAACCAGATCCATCTCCAGATAACGACTGTATTATGACCGAGTGAATGTAATGAACGAATGAATGTAATGACGCTTGAATGAACGATCGTGGATCGTTTTGAGAACTTTTTTGTGGTGTGGTGGTGACAATGTATGGAGGACTATAAAGTAAAACCGAAAACCTGCTTCATTTATTTGCATCTAGTTTGTAAAGCTTATTGGTGTAGGCCAATGGGGCTTACCTATTTATTGTTTTAAAAATATACATTCTCAATACTCTTATATTACTCAATAGTACGACTACTGTTATTTTGTAGATTTAGGTTTTAATTTTTTAATAGTACAACTACTGTTATTTTGTCATTCATACTGTTAAAAACTTCACCACAGGCTCTCTATATTTCCAGGGTTGCGGGAAAATCCGAAAGGGATACCGGGACCTTGGCAACAGGCAACTGAAAGAACACGGGTGGGTTTTAGTCAGTAAAAGTCTGACACGCCCTTCCGCTCCGCCCAGAGCTGGAGAAGTCATTTGATGATTTCCCACCCATCAAAGGCGAAGTAACATACTGGTAATAGAGATATGATAGGGGTAGTATAAAGCATTATCGATAACATGTACTCCCCCACACGCGAATGTGAAATCGTAATGTGTGTACTTACTGTAATATTAATGAGTTCGCGATGTCTTCCCTCTGCTCAATCAAAAACGTTGTTACAAGATATGACTAGTTATAATGAAGCAGTATCGCGTGTAGTTACTAAATAATGACAAGATTAATGTAACTTGTCGTAGGATCGTGTGCAACACATTTGTGGGTACCTAAACGTAAGAAAATCAAGTGATATTTGTAGGTATGGAAAACATGCATAGCTATTGTAGTAGTAGTTAATTATGTATTCTGAAAACTTGATAATAATCAGCAAGGCAGTGTCTGACAAATAAAATGAAAAATGTCTAGATATAAAAACTTTTTACAAAGAACTAAAAAAACTAAATAACATCCACGAAAAGTACGCATTACTGAAGGTAAATCAATACATTTAAAAAAAATACGAATTAACGATAAAAAATGAAAACATTACTTGATCCTTATACTTTAGGTTTATAACGATTATCGTTAGTCGAGGAGTCGAATTTCATGCCAAAATTGAAGAGAGAAATCTGATAACCGTAGCTCAAAATGATATTATGAAGCCGCTTTTCAAAAAGTACCTTTCAAAATCTCTTGTTATACGATGTTTTTATGATGTGCCGACTACTGCCTACCCCACGGCGGCTAATAATAATAAAAGCGTTATCGTATCGCTACACAATGCCACGCCGACGTTTACATTTCGTCAAAGCAACAACAAAGAGCTATGAAAAGATTTGATAAGTTATCAGTAAAATGTTAAGACATTATAAGTTAGTACTGTTTTTACAGGATTATAATTATTCAATTTGTTACAGTTGTAATAGCAATCACTTCAATTGGTTTAAATAGGTTTTTATTTTTATTTGAATTCTAATTTTATTATCATTAGTCTTTTAGATAGATTATTTTCTATTTGTGAATGTGAGAACGTTGTAGGCTTATTGGACTGTAGATTTATTGAACATCTTCTATTTTTGTTAAGTACCTGGTACTTACTTGTTGAAAGGCCTACATTGTCCTCCCATGCCTACCAACACTGTAATTTGAAAGTATTGTAAAAGCCAATTATTTTTAAAAGAGTAACCATGGAGTTTCTTGCCGGCTCTTCTCCATAGGAAACGACCAATTGGAACCGTGCACCTAGCTTCTGACGTTTCATAAGTGCCCATGTAGGCTTATGTGAAATAAAATATTTTGATTTTGATTTTTGATTTTGATTTTATTATTTAAATATAATTTGTACTAGGCGTTAAATTAACGGATCGTGTTCGTAACACAATACTGCGCTCCAAAACAAAGATAGCTGACGTGACTCAAAAGGCTGCCCAACTTAAATGGGACTGGGCAGGACATGTCTGCCGCATGCCGGACAAACTGTGGGCCCAAACAGCACAGAACTGGTTCCCTGAGACAGTGAGTCGGGGTCGCGGCAGACCACGTAGGAGATGGCGGGACGAGCTGGATAGGTTCCATAAAAACTGGAAAGAGGACGCGCGGGCTCGCGAAAGACGGAAGACAGCGTAGGCTAGGAAAAAAAAATATATATATACATATATATAATTTGATTAGTATCAAAATACATTTGTACAAACAAAATAGCAATACAACGAAAAAGCAAACAGAAACGGGCACAGTACATTTTTTCGAAACTCTAAGATCATTAAAACGTTAAAAAACAAGAACATTTTAATCATAAAAATAATCATCAGTAGGTATAGTACCGCTATTATTTTATGTTCTTATACATCCATTATTGGCTTAATGCAACTAATAATCTCCTATCATAAGGTCATAAGTTCATAACATACACATTCCAACTTATTTTTCTTTTATTTATAAACAAATAAACACACAATAAGAAAAAAAATCTTCTCATTATATTAAAAAAGTATTTTGTCACCTCCATTTCTTAAACATGCTACCTACATCGCTGCATTTTCTATTCAAAGCTTCGTAGCGCGGTTTCTTTGTGTCGTAGGCAATAAAGGTACGTGCTACGTTGCTACGAGGCTACACCGCTACGGCGTAGACAACACGCCGCTCAATGACGAGCCGGTTTGTATGCAAACTTTTTTTTATACATTTGTGTTTTACAGTAAAAGTACGTAACGTATGGAAATTATGTTTTTTGTGTTCCGTTCCGTGGAACGTATTATTTTTTTTTTCAAATTCTTTCATTTCTATTTAGTTATAACTCCTTAGTTAAAAAATCTACTGTTCCTTGGTTGACGGTAATCTTTTTTCTGTTTTTTATAGAATTGTAGAAACCTGCCACCTCCGTTTATAACGCCATACCATCGACAATCTCCAATTGTTTTAATCTATAACCAATCTGTTGCATTATTAAATTATGAGACGGAAATCGCACTAGGTATTTATTCCTACAACACAAACCTTTCACATCCAAATCACGGCCAATGTAACCAGCACCAAAACACAACGTTCCTACGATTTTCGAATTCGAACTAGAATAAAAATGGCGATCGCACCGCGGCGTGGCGGGAGTATCGCGTTTCGACAGCGTGTCACTGCATCCCGATAGATGTACACGCAAACCCACTCTCGTATTTAAATATTACGCGACGTGCCTATCGGAGCTTGGAATATGCTTGAAATATCAGTTATATGCTTCAAATATAATAAAAATAACATTAAATATTGTACACCTTATAGAGGTATGTTACAGCGATCCTTATAATAATCATAAAAACTAATATTTCACCTGTTATAAACATTAAATTAATTTTGTTTAATTTGAATTTGAATTAGTTGTTGATATGAAATCAACGAGAATATGGAATCATTTTAGGAGCACTCTTTAAAGTTAAGACTACCGTAAATCGAAGTAAATTTTTAAATGTTTTTAGTTTATCATTCAATTCAACGATAATATTACCTACACCGTTTGAGTTTGATAGAAATCAATCAATCAATCAATCAATCAGTTTATTTGTGAAACATAGGTATTACATAGGTGTTACATAAATAGGTGGTGCGCTATGTTTTGTCATAATTAAGACATACAAATTTATAAGTGACCCATTAGGTGTCATTACACTACATCATTAAAAAAAAAAAAAAAGAATAATCAAATACAATAAAATTAACAAATAGTCATAGTACTTCTTATCAAAAGGTACAAAATGCATTATTTTAATAATTGGTCGTTCAAAAATTCGTCTACATTATAATAACATTTGTCAATTAATAATTTGATAAGAGCTTTTTTAAACTTATTTAATGTCATGTTTTTTATGTCATCAGGAATTTTATTAAACACTTTAGGTGCCATACCAAAAAAACTTTTCCGCATCAATGCGGTCTTACATTTTAGATGACATAGTTTATTTACGTATTGGGCACGCAATGGAGTTTTTTTAGAAGAAGATATTTTTTCAAATAATTGCGTGTTTCTTTTCACAAACAACGCAGTTTCCAATATATATAATGCTGGAAGGGTAAGTATTTTTAAAGACTTAAAATAGGGTCTACAGCTATCCGTTGTTTTTAAATTACACATTGCTCTGACACATCTTTTTTGCATCTTAAATATAAGCACACGGTCAGTCGACTGCCCCCAAAAAATTACGCCATATCGCAAAACAGAAGCTACAAGTCCGTGGTATGCTACCAGTAACGTATCTTTATTCACCTTTTTTTGATAATTGAAAGAGTGCATAAGCAGATTTACTCAGGCGTTTACAAAGTTCTTCTATCATGGGTTTCCAAGTAAGCTTATTCTCGATGGTAACACCTAAAAACTTAGCATTATCAACTTCTTCTATTTTGTGGTTATTATAATTTACATGAATATTTGGATGTGGTTGCCGCTGATGAAAGTGCATCACCTTAGTTTTATTTAAATTAATTACAAGATTATTAGTATTCATCCAACGGATAATATTGAGTAGGGATTCATTAATGTCATTTTGATAGGTTGTCACATTATTGCATTTAATAACAGCTGTGCTATCATCGGCAAATAGGATCATTTTGTGTCGTATTATTTTTGGCAGATCATTTATATATATCAGAAATAATAACGGCCCTAACACGCTTCCTTGGGGCACGCCATATCTTACGTGTCTTGGTTTTGATTTATATATGATCTGCATTTTAGTCTTATGACATATTCTAGATATTTCCGTGAATTGATATCTGTCACTAAGGTATGATTCAATAAGTTTCAGAACATTGCCCCTTATGCCATATCCATGTAATTTTTGCAGTAATATCTTGTGATCTACGTAATCAAATGCCTTAGTCATATCAGTAAAGATTGCACATACTGGATTATTTTTGTCAACTGATGTCATAATATGAGATAATAAATCGTACAGTGCCCTATTAATACTATGATTTTTACGAAATCCTTTTTGTTCCTTGCAGAATAGGTTAAACTTTTCAAAGTACATATAAATTGAATTGTAAATTACTTTTTCAAATATTTTTGAAAGTACTGGGAGTTTTGCTATCGGCCTATAGTTTTTTACATCTGTTTTGTCGTTTCTTTTAAATAGAGGTTTAATTATAGCTTTTTTTAGACTTTTCGGAAATATGCCATCAGTGATGCATAAATTAATTATGTGTGCGAGAGGTGGCGCTATAACATCTTTAACATATTTAATAACTCTAGTAGAACCATCATAACCAATTGTATTTGTATTTTTTAGATTGTCAATTATTTTAATGATGTCGGTCGTCGAAATAGGTAACATAAATAGGGATTGCGCTGTCAAATTTCCAATATTATTTTGCTTAGTCAACTTCATGTCATTTTGTATATTTTTTTCAATTTCGTCAACAAAGTAGTTATTGAATTCATTAGATATGTCAATAGGATTCGTTACAGAGAGTTGATCTTTTTTTATAGCAGTTATTGTATCATGTGGCAAACTTGATTTAGATTTATTTATTATATTCCAAACTGCCTTCGATCTATTTTTAGAGTTCTTTATAAAATGGTTATTTTGCGACTTCTGGGTTAATCGTATTATTTTTTTAAATAATACAGTATATTTTTTTAAAGTTTGTTTATTGGTTATGTCGGGATTGCACCTATATTTCCAAAGTAGTTGTCTTTGTTTTCTACTGCCGTAGAAATGTATTTACCTATGTCATGTTTCATTTACATTTAAAAAATGGACTCAAAACTACGTAACATACCTACAGAAATTAACGCTTGAGTTTCCTACTTTATTACGGGCCTCAAAAGTACAAAGCACCTAAAGCCTCCAGTACCCGAGCCCGTCGCTTGGCCAACGTATACTGGGCCTTTATGCGTGATTTGCCGTTTGTTTTACCCAACGAGTACACTATCTCTGATTTAACTCGCACGCAGGGTGCGGTACCACTCGCGACCTGAGTGAGAGCGAGATGGAGTGCTAGCGGGTCTCAAGCCTCGAAAAGTTTAGGTAATTGCTTTTTACGGTGAAAATAACGGTAATAAAAAAATAAAAAAACATAGGACCTACTTTATAGTTAGTTCAGTTATTATGCAAAGTTTCATGATCTAATTTGAAGTATTTTCTGAATACCAGCGGTTTATAGTTCGGTTTAGAGGTAACTTTGGATTTTTTTTCTATAGTGAAAATTTTATGTAATCGCGTTTTCGCCAAACATAGGAACTAGCATCAATCCTCAACTTTATCATATATTTATTTCAAAATTAATGCTGCAGTATTTTCGGCATAACGGAGGTGCATGCTAAGCAATTTAAGGTAGAGTACGCCCTTAACAAGAAACTGTTACAATCAATCCGTATACCTAGGTCGGTATCAAGCGTGATATTGGCCAATATTTGTCAGTTACCTTTCACAAGCCGCATGCCAGTTTCCATTGAACCAAGTTCAGATTTCATGTCTATTCCGGTAACATACTGTCTGCTCTGTTGTTCCAAAGTCTACCTATTCATTCCTTATTCGACTTGTTTGTCACAAAATACGAATGGAACGCAGACGTTTGTCATATTAAATATAACTCTCTGCGAATCGAGACGTGTTCCATTTCGAGTCGATTGGAGTTCGGCGATACGTGCTCGAATGCGTATCCGATACGGTGTTATCGGTACAACCAAATGAAGTGAAAAAAAAAATGTTTATATGGACCAGGGAAGCATGGCACAAAAGGGAGGAGGGCTATATTCAGAAGTAGATGGAATATGGCTGCCAATGATGATGATGCTTGTATGTATATTGAAATTGTATCTAATAATAGAGAGTTTGATGGTAAGGTAACATTTATATAGTTTGAGCGCAACGAACGTGTTGTCGTTGTTGAGTAAGGTAAGACATCTCGTAGACTAATTTGACATTTCAAGTGATTGTTGTTTGTTTTTTCAATTTGGCGTTCGACATTTGCATCTGTCAAATTAGTCTACGAGATTAAGAGCGTTTATGCTGAAAGTGGGCAACGTCGCAAATAGATGTCAAATTCGCTGTTTTGCTTAATTTGGCAATATTACTGTATGGAAATATGAAAAATGCAATAAATAATATCGCATGCATTTCATAGTGAATATTTTAAACAGTTAGCAAGCCATATTTCACATTTCCATACAGTAATATTGCCAAATTAATCAAAACAGCGAAATATTTGACATCTATTTGCACCTGTCAAATTAGTCTACGAGATTAAGAGCGTTTACGCTTACGCTGAAAGTGGGCAACGTCGCAAATACGTTGCCAACTTTCAGCGTAAACGCTTTATAAAAAACAGACTTTAGGCGTATCACGTATTGGCCCAGATAATAATTTAAATACCCTATAACATAACGAAAATAACGAACGAATGAACGTAAACGAGGCAAAAGGAGTATGTAGGATTGTAGCAAGTGTTTTTCTGCTGTTTCTGCCTACCCCCATGAGAAGAAACAGTGAGATTATGTTTGTATCTTATTGCGTGTATAATTTACAAATAAAAGGTCCCTTTTTATTTTAATTTTATTTTTCATCTGTCTTTCTAAAACGCACTTTGTCACACACACACACACACGTTCACAGCTAAATGGGAAGTCTACCGCAAGTCTAATGAGCAAACATCGGGAATGAAATTGAGACTTGGTTTACTTAGGGGGACTTACCAGTCTACGGACGCATTTCTAAACTAAATTCCATGAATGACAGATTTATGAAATGCTAGATTTTTTATGTTAAAAGGCTATAGGCCTATATATATATAAAAATCTATAGGCTCTATACGTCTTCGAAAACCTCTTCTTGAAGCTTGTTAACTTTTGATTCGCTCAAACAAAAATAGTCTGTATGAATTCCCAAAATTGTGTACCGAAAATAACTGGGATTCATTCTTTCTTACGGCATACTACTGCTTTCTATAAACTATAATCTAAATAAATAATTGTCCATGCCTCACACAGTTTCCGCTAGCGTTCTATAATATTCCATTTAACGCACTGGGTGATTCCTACGAGAGATACCTACGTCACTACGCAAATTGAACTACCTAACGCGTGAAAATTCAAGCTAATGGTTCCGTAAGGAGTTTTATGTTTTGCAGTATTTTACAAATACCATGTCGTGTACTTTACTTTGAAGATTTATGTCAAACCTAAGGATTGTTTAAAAGAAGTACCTGCTTAGTAACTTTTATAATCTACGGGGAATTTCACGTCAATAAAATTAAAAGACTAATAAAGACGGAATTCTTACAGTTATGGAATAAATGGTACACGAGTAATAATAAGTTTCTATTAAAATAAATCAATGAAAATATTTCTGTACCTACCTTATGTGTGTCATGCTACACACATAACATAACATCACGCCTGTATCCGCCGAAGGGTTAGGCAGAGCTGTACCTATAGTACACCCATATTTTGCCAATTATGTTTAACTCCCATGTACGCACATATCTACAGTAATTTGATACAGCGAGATTCAAGATTCAAGATTCAAGATTGTTTATTTGTGGAAACATGAGTACACATACAGAGCATGCAAGTTATTAAATTATAGTATAAGATCAGTCAAGATGTTTGGCCTTAGTGGCGTACAAATATTTAAATTTCAGTCATAGAAGTTATTGGATAAAGTATTAGGTTACATAATTTCGAACAAATAGTAAATGTCAATTTTAAAAACAAACAAATTAAATATATGGTCATAGTTACATAACAATAATTAAATGTCAATTAAAATTATCATCCTAGCAATAATAATATGTTGCTTTATATAAATTATGTCAAAGATGTATCGATAATAGCGACAATTAACGATTATCGCCACATCAACACCAACGAAATAATTCCATTTTTATCTCCATCATCCTTCAACATACGGAACCCTCAGTCAGCATCCCTAAAACACCGGGTACACAATCCCCAGCGGATGACGCGGACGCGACAATGGCGGCGGCGACGCGCGGGAAACGGTTGAAGCACGCATTGTTCACGCGACGTGGAAATAGACACACATTCTGAACGACTTGAAAAGAATGGGACTGTAATGATTTTACATTTGAATTCTGGGACGGTATATTTTATTAAAACTGGAAGCTTTGTATCTTTCTATAGGCTTGTATACTTACATACCTATCTATTTCCTAATCCTTATATTTAAATTATTATAAATTAAATTCGCTGTTCGTGTCTGTCCATGTGAAAACTTTTCCATAAGACTGTTCTTATGAAACAAATCTATCTTAGAGAGATGTATTATGATATATTATAGTTGCGAATCATATTTTGATTAAGATACAACCTGCAAATAGCAAAACGCGTAAGAAAAATTGAATTTCGCGGGCAACAACTGCGGAGCCACCTTAACATTCATCCATAGCCAAAACTAAAAACAATTTCCCTTACTGGGCTTCTAATTTTGTATCTAATCCTTCCTATTTAAAATAGGAACACTTTTTTTTTTTTCACATCCGTCAAGCCAACGTTCTGCAATGGATCCCGCTCTGTTGCGACAATAGCGCAGCGGCGGCTTTACGGGAAGCGATAGACGCATAGATTGCCGCGCGTTGGTGCGTGTTTACGGGGCTTTATTTGTGACATGTGTGTAGCTTTGCTTTTGGTTGATGATGGGTTTCCATTCCGAAATATGGAACAGTTTTGAAGCTGCATTTTAGTCAGGTTTGAAGTTGTGTTTAGTATCTGCGTAATTTAAAAAGGATAACAACAAAATCAAGGAAAAAGCCAAAGTAAGTAAGCAAAGGCAAACCACGGCAAGGCAACAATTCCACTTGCACATATTAACTTTAACTTTTCCACTATACTTATCGATTTTTCCATTCTATAGTGAATTATATTCAAAAGTGAATATTGCTTCTCCAAAAAGTGTAGGTGAATATTGCTACCCCCACAGCGAAAAACATAATATTGACAGTGGGAAGCCAGCTTTATGCACCAGGGGGTGCCACACACAAGATATGAAAGAGATCGTCATATAATGCCGCTTTAAAATGGCTACGAGAATTTTAAAATTGCACAGTCAACATAATATAGCTCCCACGGTGAAAGGGGATTTAAATATTTGGCAGTATTGGTAAAGTCTTTTCTGCCTTTTTAAAGTGAAAACAATACTTCAAATTGCAAATAAAAAAACATCCTTTTAATAAAAAAAATACAAGAATTCAAAGGAAAAAATCGATGTTTTCCAATATCTATTTTATTTCCAGTTAACAGTTCCAATAACTAGTATTATAAGCCCAATTATTTATTTTAACTGCCCATTTGAATTTGCATGTTGTTTACGTTTTTACGTATCAATTTACATAAAAAATTCGTAAGGAATCCTAAAAAAAAAAAATATAGCAGTGCACACAGCAATGCTACGACATTACTTCGCCAAGACTACGAAATTGCTACGCTAAGATTACGACATTGCTACGATAGTGCTACGAATTGCTACACGATGCTACAGAATATTGCTTGCTCGTAGCACTTGTCTACGACTATCATTGTTTGAAGTATCATGTAGCGATAGCGAAGGGGTTATAATGGAAACTTGGGATATAATTGTTATTACGTAATGGATTCTGTAGTTCAATATTTATCTATACATATCACTACATATTATATAAAACAAAGTCCTCCACCGCGTCTGTCTGTCTGTCTGTTCGCGATAAACTCAAAAACCACTATACCGATTTTCATGCTGTTTTCGCCAATGGATAGGGTGGTTCTCGAGGAAGGTTTTAGTATATAATAACCGACATTCACAGCGTCGCAGGCATCAGCTAGTGTATAATATATTAGTAATGAAGTCAAAACTGCAGTGTTTTTTTTTTTAATTGCTACGATGAGTAAGGACGAGTCTGATGCCGAAAATATATTTAGACCTTGTCCTTTGTCCGTTTGTCTGTTTGTCGACGACGTTAAAACAGTTGAACGGTTGTTTTGGTATACAGTTTACACATAGGGTACTTTTGATCCCGGTATTACTTTCCCCTTGGATATTTTCCGACATCCACGCGGGCGAAGCCGCGGGCATTAGGTAGTGTTTTAATACGTACTTTATGGTAGTAGTATTTAACAAAAGTCAATATTTTATTCATTTTTGTCACAGTTTTTAACGATTAATGTTTTTTTTTTAATCATTAGGCGCTATTTGCTCTCGTGTATCGAATACCTATACTAGAACTAAATATAGCCATCCAAAATAATAATGATTCCCCTACATTTCTCATTTCATTTGATTCTTAAAATACCAATCAGTCTTTGAACAAAATTAGCGTCGCTCGCAGACAATAGGGATGGCATGAATGCGACAATTCTGAATACCTTTCAAATCTCATCTGCAAATATCTGGAGTAAATCTTAATCCACACCCGTTCTCCCCCTCCCCCCTCTCTCCCTCGGACACCCCTCTCGGCTTTTGTCTACCGTTAATAACGTGATTTTAACCACTGTGCAGATAAGTTATAGTGGGATTGCGAAGTGACAACTTACTATTAACTTCTCAAATGTCAATGATACCTCATAGGTAGCACGAAAAAAAAACGCCCCAAATGTCAATGGTACCTATGGGGTATCACGCGACAATTGTTAACAATGGTTGACGTTTATTTGCACTTGCAACACAATCTGGCTGTATCATTCGAATAATCGATTAATAATTTAACGATTTTAGTAACAATTACTTGGTAACACCACTAAAACGGACCGAAAACCTAACAAACAAAATCTATATGTGGTCGTGTGAAGCGACGACGCCATATTGGTCGACGAATTTAGCGCTATAAGGTAAAAACCTAGGCTAACACATAAGGGGTTAAGTACTTGGTATAATTTTGCAGATAGCAAGTGTTCGATATTTAGGTTAAAATATTCAAGAATGGACCTGTTTAAAAACCTTGGTAGAAATTCACGATATTATAATTATATAGCAAGAATAAGGTAAGGCTGAAGAAGGCTTAGTTAAAAGCCGCGAAATTAAGTCACAAATCTGCTTCTAGCTATCCTAACTACAATGCAAAAGTGAGTTTGTTTGTTACGCTGTCACGCTATAACAGCTGAACGGATTTGGATGAAATTTGGCACAAGGGTAGACCAAGACCTGGAATAGGACATGGATACTTTTTATCCCGATATTCCCGCGCGATCAAGATTACGCGGCCGGGTAAAACCGCGGGGCGCACCTGGTTCTATACATAGAGAACCACAACACCATTTCAACGAAACATCCACAGCTAACATGAAAATGTCAGTCACGACTTATAATCCCTATTCTCTTAACGCCACGTTGAAAATCTGCTTTCAAAGGAACCTTACCTTCTGCAATATATCTACCCGATATCTGGCGACATCCTTCAGATATTAATTTAATGTAATGGTCCCACAGTCGGTTCTTAAGACAGACACAAGTGCCCGCAGACACTGACGTATGCTGTTGATTTATCTTCCATTGTCTCTTGTCGTACAGTCGACCGCACGTCGGAAGTAACACTTTGATCTTGAGCTGGCCTAGCACTTTACGGAGTTTTAAATTGAATAATGAGTTCATCTTAAATCTCCCCCCCCCCCCCTCCCCCTCCTCTTTTAGGGTTTCTTTTCTTGTGACTAAATAATAACAGCCGCAACGGTCGATCCATCAGGTTAAGCTACGCTTGCCGGGGTTATTCTGTGGATGGGTGACCACCTTTACATACCGAGACTCCTCCGTGCCATAGGAAGCACGTATTGGTCCCGGCTGTCTTTCGTGGATCTTTATCGTTACGGGTCGTCAGAAGCCCGAAAGTCTGACAACCAGTCTTACCAAGGGTGTCGTATTACTCAGTTACTGGACTGTGGAGGTCAGATAGGCCGTCGCTCCATGTAAAATACTGGTATTCAGCTGGATCCGGTTACACTGAAAGCCGACCCCAACATAGTTGGAAAAAGCCTAGCCAGTTTGATTGAAGAGTTCATCTAATACTGATTTCGTTACCATTGACGTGCGGCCTACTGTACCAACCTCACTCACTGCTCCAGTTTTCAACGTGTTGATTTATTAATTTGACAGATGTGAGGATAGAGGGAAGATTGTCGGTAAATGGAGGTGTAGACTAGAGATTGATCTTTGGTGAGTCACTGTTTGTTTGGAATAGTGTCATGTAATTGGATTAAAAGGCTGTTTCATATTTGGGAAAGGCCTAATGCAACGGTGGATTTTGATTGATTGATACAGAATGAGAAGCAAAAGTTGTTTAACTATTTACCACATGACAATACCCAGTAAAAAAAAACATTATACGTAGAGTAATAAAACATAAAATAAAGTTACACGAATACCTCACAGTTACAGAAACCTCAATCACATAGGTACAAGCATATAACCTGTCATTTTCTTACAATTCACTATTATTCACGAAAAGCAAATGCTAGTAAAGTTTACTTTCTTGCAATAATCGTAAGAAAATAACAATGTATACTTGTTGATCCTCCCCTACCGAGAAAATAATCAACCCTATCCCCCGAAACTCGTCGCCAACAATTTATTGCTGCGCCATAAATATTAAAAAGTTGCCGCATAAATCTCTGGTTTTATTAATAAAGGCTGTGTGCAAAGAGGTAAGTTTGCGGTGACGTATGCTGAGGCAATATTCTTGGTTGTTGCCGCCATCTTAGTGATAAATCAAAGATTCCATAATTCATGCACTGCGGGTGTTTTGAAACTGTTTGAGTAACGTATTATTGGTTTATTTTTAGCATTACTTTCCAAAAAGTTTGTTAATGTATTTAATTGAAAAGTAAGAAACAAATATGTTGATACAGTGCCTTTCTATACGCCCTTTGAAAAGTTAATGTTATTAAACAACTCCATCATTGAAACCAAAATAATCATTCAATCATCATTTGATATCAATTAGGTAACGCATACCATATCATCAAAATAACGGTCTATCCAAAAACAGATCTAAACCACCCTAAAAATTCATGTCAATACCCAAGTAAACATAATAAACAACGGATTAAAACTTTACCGAGCCCCAGAAAAGCCGACAATAGAATCGTCGAGACGCAAAAACAAAAATTCAATCCCAAACTGCTTTACAAAAGAGACCATTAGCGGATAAACTTCGCGGGAGGTAATAAGTCTATGGAAAAACTCTCTATGGAAATCAAGGGAAGGCGACTTTTGATTAATTAGCGGTATTCTTTTCGCCAGACCGTTGAGACGCCGCGTCGGCTCCCGCCATTAATCCGCGGCAAACAATATGGCTGCTTTATTGGGACATATCCTGTTGCATGAAGTTTCGGTTGTAAAGTTTAAAGGGTTTTCCTAATAAGCGAGGAAAATTTTATTTTGGTTTAATTATTAACTGTTTTCCTGTTTACAACTTAGCTTTTATTTTTAGAATCTTTTAAAATAAAACTGCACTGGCCATTGTGCACTGGCCATTCTGATGTGTTTTTATCTGTGGTTTCTAGGTATACTAGAACTTCTAACTTGATATTTGATACTTTAAAAGTGTCCTTTCGGAAAGCTTTTGTTTCTTTCGACAACTTACCTATTGCTTAACTAAAACAATACCTAAAACTTAGCAACTAACTAAATCTAAATGAACAAAAATCAGTCGGAATCTCAGAAATTTCGTCGATATCGTCTCTGGACCTTAATAGGCCTAGACAAGTAGCAATCGCTTTCAAAGCCTTATGGTAAGTATTTTCAACAGGAGTGTCAAAGGTTTTCGGTAGCTTATGTCAATCATAAACACTTTTGACTTTTCTATCATATTTTATCGCCGATAGAATGTCACTTTGTTCCCTCCCTCCCTCCCTCCTATTTCCAAAAATAATCTTCCTTTTTCAGTACCTACTTCAACACGCCTTGTCCAAGTCGTCAAAATTCACCATTTGGAAAGTTATATTTGTTCAAAAGAATATTACACCGGCAAGCCGCTGAGGTAATCAAAGAAGGGGAGGAATTAATATCAGTCACCGTCGCGTCGTCGGCTCAATGCTAATTAATGACGGCTAACAATCCGGATCCCTTTCATTACATTATAATTGTTTTTAAAAGATATCCAGTGAGATTGGACCGTTTGTTTTAAAGTGTTGTGTGGGGAAGGACGCTTGACAATGTTTGTGTCGGATTTTCTATTTGTATCTAAAATGTGCGCGGTCATACACGTCGCCGAGTTTCAGTATGATCAATTAATCATGTAGAACCTTCGATCAGATTATTGACCGAAGTGTGGAAACCGAAAATCCTGATATCTACATAAATAACTGCAGTTTCCGTGTTCGGCCGCTGGATTTAAAGGCGAAGATTTAAATAGTGTCATCACTCTTTTCAAATCTTTTTGGTTCTCGTATCCTATAAAGTTCTGCACGCCAAATAATACGACAGTAGGTACCAAATAACATAGTAAATATATCTTATAAAACCAAATGTTTAATCCAAAGACGATAACAGAATTTTTCAAACTACTGACCACCAAAACATCTGTGGATGTAACACGACTCTTGCAAATGTCGCACGATGATTATGTTATTCAATTTATTATATTCGACGTAACGTCAACCTTCATAGAACGAAATTATAAGGTGCAGAACGAAGGGCGTTATAAAGGTCTTTACACACACAATAACACAATACAACAGTCACAAAAAAAAGTACCTACAACATGTTAAAACGATTGTATAAGAAAACGCTGATAAGTAGATGTTGTCTCAACATATTGATTATTTCGTCTGCTATTCTTATTTTAATTACGATATCTAGGATTACATGCAACCACATTGTAACCATAAGGAATGACGACCACGGCGACCGTGACGTTACGGTTCAGGAATCAGTTTAAGTGTTAATTCAGTCTTAAATCCATGCAACATACTTTTGTCCTCAACATTTTTTTCCGCAGACAACTTTAAAACCGTTTAAAAAAAAATCATACAAACCTACATGGGGACTTCGAAACGTCAAAGGTACACAGTTCCAACTGGTCGTTTTCTATGGAGAAGAGCCGGCAAGAAATACGCGCGGTTACTCTTTTTTTTCTTTAATTGGCTATTACAATGTTTTTAAATTACAGTGTTAATAGCTATGGGAGGACAGTGTAGGCCTGTCAAAAGGATAAGGTACTTAACAAAATAGGTAATAGCCAAAAAAAAAACATCTATGAGTCTACAAAGCCTACAATGTTCTCACATTCACAAATTAGAACAAATCTATCTTTTAATTACCATTTTGTCGTCACGCCAGTTCACACTTTCCACAACTAATTTGTGGCTATGGTTACGTCTGAACTGGCCTTAACACACGAGGGTTGAATGGTGAATGATTTCAACCCCACAGTAATAATGATATTAGTTGTAACCCCGTATTTAGTGCAGGGGAGTGTGGGCAGTCCCCGGGAATTTTATCACAAACTAGACAGTGTGCCATGTGATTTTAGACATGTGTTCTCTTTGTGACTATTGTAATGCAATTTTAATTTGGTTGGCGAGCCGGCGGGTCGCAGAACACGTAAACTGTCGGTCCTGGCTGCCAGTAATAGAATTTAAGTTACGTAATAAACCTATGACAGTTATCAAAGAAATCCATAAGCAGTCTCAGTTAATTGTCTCAAAAATATACCTAGATAAGTAATTGAAAAAAAATAGTAGGTATGAAGAATCCCCAATCAAACATTATGCATATTTATAACTATTTTTCTGCATCTATTTGCGAAGGGCGTCGGAAGGGGTCGGTAATGTCAGTAATATCAGTAATGTCAGAAGTCCCCAAGCCACACAAATGTCAGTGTCGTGATAATTGGCGTAACGAGCGCGATCCGTCGCGGTGTGTTGTGTGGGCGACGAAATGTCACACGGACGACAATTTGCACGTTCACCCTATTAATATGCCTCGTAATGTTTCGATAGATAGATATTGAAATTGAAATACCTATAATGCGGAAAAAATCGTTCGGGAATCTATACAAAGACTAATAAGTACCTACATACCCACTTATACTTTTTGCATTTTAATTGACGATTTTTCTGTTTCAATAATTTCGTATAGGTTCTGTTGGTATTTGAACAATCAATCCATCTGCCTAGCCTTTTCCCAACTATGTTGGGGTCAGCTTCCAATCTAGCCAAATGCAGCTGAATACAAGTATTTGATATGAAGCGACTGTTGGTATTTGAACAATTTAAGTATAAAAATGCTAACAACAACTCAGGCGGCCTACCACCACCGCTTACAGGCAGCAGTATTATTTTAATATTAAGTCAGTGTAGGAAAGAGATGAATCTCTACAGGACGTATAGCTCCATCTCTTTTCCCCACGAAGTAAGATTAAAATAATACTGCTGTAAGCGGTGCTGGTAGGCCCCCAGATTGTAGTGTACACACGGCTACTCATCAAGCTATACATTTCCAGTTTATGCTGATCTCGCATTGTATAAGATTTCTGTTCAATGCGAGGTCAGCTTATACTGGAAATGTATAGCTTGATGTGTAGCCGTGTGTACTAAGATTCTAAGCCTAATCTTGTTTATAATGAGATAAAGTCAGTATCAATCAGATACTGCTCTGCTCCACTGGAGAAGACTTGTGCTGCTGTATTTCAAGATCTTAATTTAGCTGGTTCTATTTTTACTCGTCTACGGCATACCCATAAGAGGGTTATAATTATATACTTATCAGGTTATCTATGTATTTTTTTATCTTGAACATCCCAAGTGAAGTAATTTGCAAAATAAAATAACTTCATGCTTCAGATGAATAACTGCGTAAATGCATTTCCTTTTTCATCAAAACTGTAAACCGAATTAAAAAAAGATTTCCACTATTATTTTATTTTTTCTCGATTCATGTAAAAAAAAATTCAATACCTATTTACTTTTGTTTTCGTATTTAGGTTCTTCAGTTGTGTTGTTACATCCATTATTCTGTTGCAGGTGTCGATACTACGTAGTAACTACGTGGATAATATTAAATAACAGTGATCCAACCACTTCATAGTTCTTAAAATTTTCTCATTCTTAGAGCGAATTTATAGATAAGTATAAAAAGAGATAGTTTATTTACTTACACAATAAGTTAACTATTATACGGACTATGATGACGCATCATGCATGATGCATTGCAAAATGTCCAATCTAATAATTCCTGCATTAAACTTACGCAAAATTATATTCACCAACTATGATAAACGTGGTATAAAGTTACATCACGTCATAATGCACTCCATGAATGAAATCTGTGCTACACATTGTATGAGAAGACAGGTCACAACTATGGACAATGCCCATCACACAATAGCCGCCACTGACATCTGTATCAGATAATATGACACGCGATACGCAACTAATAATACACCACATTTACTACCATTACAACCTTTAGGTTCCCACAAATAAAGTCCAAATTACAATGTGCCACGTGAATTTAATTTTTTGGTAATAGCAACATTGACAGGGTCGTGATTTGCGTGTAAAGGGGGAAGTGCATTCGCTGAGTCTGTGCATTCATTCCGCTCGGTTGAGAATGATTGGATTAAAGGTTTTTTTCGTGAGTTTATATAATAAGGTTGGTATGTATGATTAAAAAATAGGTAATCATCCTCCGGAAAGCTGGGTTTCCTTTAGTTTGGTATCTGATAAATTTTGTAGGTAGGTACCTATCTCCGTATTTTTATTTTCGTTAATTTTGTCCGTCGTCCCATTCCGAATAATATAAGTATATGTATATTCCTTAATCTATCATGCTTCTCTTGTAGTATCTAAGGAACTATGTATTTCGAAATATTAAAATGGGATCCACATTACTTATTACCTACGCGTTCGTGACTGATCTTTTTCACCGTCGTATCTATACAAAGTATACAGACCCGGCGAAGCCAATTACCAAAATAGACAAAAAAAAAGCAAAGTTCGGTTAAACCACTCGAGAAAATGGGAAAAATTAAAAAGTAATAAAAACACAAATGAGGTGCTTTCAATCATCCCTCTGACAACAGTGTCGTGTGGAGGCGAAGAGGGGGGAGGGGGAGGAATGACGTCACATGAGATTAAAAAGTTTGACGGCTCTCCCACGGAAATTAGCATTTTGCCCGTGGGCTTCATTTGCATACTGTCCGATCTAATTTTTATCTTTTGTTGTTATTGCCGAAGGGAATACGCATGTGAATTGTGAAGTGCTTCACTAATTAACTAGTGACTTTGACAGTTTTTTAGTTAAATAATTAAAAAATAACTCTCGGCTGCAGACGCAAAATAATTTCAGACGAAAAAAAAATACTTATGTGGCCTTTGGCCTGCAGTTTATATGATTGCGTACTGCATATTAATTAGGTACAGGAAAAGTATTGTGGCCATGTCAAAGCGGTCAAAGTAACAACATTTTAATTGGAACCGTAGCGTAGCTACCTATTCATTAAGTTTTCGTTTTCCCTAACCAAAAAACGGAAAAAATGCTTTTGAAACCAGCGGCGCAGCGATTTGCAGAACATAACTGTGGCTACATTTCTATTTTTCACATAATATAAATCAAAACCAGCCTTATTTAGTCCCAAATACGCATGCCATTCACGATGTCAAAGATTTTTCAAATATCTGATACATAATGCAGGAAAAATTGAAAAGCCTAATTGTAAAATGAGAAGCAGCGTCGGAACCATTGTCGACGAGGACAAAAAATATAGAAAAACTTCCCCGGAGACTTCAGAAAATAAGTAGAAAAGTCCCGCCTCATTTTAAACGTACCTAACTTTACTTTTCCCCTTCCGTCTTTGACAAAAGAATTTTTGAAATAGATATCGAATTTCACGGATCTGTTACTTCGTTGAAATTTTCAACTTGAAAACATGGAAACACTTAACGTATAAGTGAAAAGAGGTACATTAAGTGAGAGGTATTTGAGACACGATTTTTCAAACCGAATTTTAGTTTTGAACTGAGCACCTACATGCCTCTTAACGGTAAAAATGTTTTTTTTTCAATCATGTAAGAACAAATTGACCGAATTTTAGTTTTGAACTGAAACTAAGCACCTACATGCCTCTTAACGGTAAAAATGTTTTTTTTTTCAATCATGTAAGAACAAATTGAAATGACATTCATGTAATACATTGCATGCCGAATTTTACTTTTGAACTGAAACTAAGCACCTACATGGTTTTTTTTTTCAACCAAGATCAAATTGAAATGACATTAATTTATTACATTACAGTCGAAATAACGCCCACGCCAATTACCATCAATCAAAAATACCTTCACACACAAAAACCCACACGATTCAATTCCCCGACCCTGTATTCGAACCGCGACCAAGCGCTCACTGTAACCGCAAGACCGCGGGGCTCGCCACAGCTGTCACTTAATAATTTAATTGTGCATTTCCCCCCTTTTTCACGACGCCGGCGCTTGCCGGGCGATGTTCACTCTATTATTATCGTAGCTATGTGTAGGTGTAATTTTTTTGCAGTGTGAATATTTAATAGCTGTGCTGTACTGATTTTTGTTTTATGTCCAGAAAAAGCTGCGTTTTTATTTATATGATAAATAAATTCGAACATTTAACACATATGTAATTAAACTGCTACCAGTTTAGGTATGTGTACTTACATAATTATGTGTTAAATGTTGGAATTTCAATTTCAGCTTACTAGATATATTAACCCACTAGCTGCGCCCCGCAGTTTCACCCGCGTAAGTCTCGATCCCGTGAGAATATCGGGATAAAAAGTATCATAATGTCCGATTCCAGGTCACGGTCTACCCATGAGCCAAATTTCATCTAAATCCGCAGCAGTTTTTGCGTGAAAGAGTAACAAACATTCATCCATCCATCCTCACAAACTTTCACGTTTATAACTTATTTGTTATATGTGATATTCTCAAACTCAAACTCAAAGCATTTATTTCAAATAAACCAACTTTTGAATTGTCAAAGGGTCGGTCAGTCAGAAAATATGAAGCTAGTTGCCCATTCCAAAGCGTAGTAGGTTCCTATGGAGAAGAACGGGCAAGAAACTCCACGGACACTCTTTTAAATCAGAATATTGTTACAATATTTCATGTAGGGTACCGATTTGTTTTTGCTCAAAATTTTTATATTTTCTAAGTTGGTTCGTTTAAACATCATCATTTCTTCTATTAATTTAAAAATATACTTTCGGCTTTTAGTTGGTAAATATAGTCTGTCCAATTTCTGTGTACTTAGTTCTAGACGGAACCGTTCACTGTAGAACTTATTCGAAGACTTATAACCGGCGATGTTTCTGAAACCTCATGTCTTCAATAATCACATAATTCAAACTGCTCACTAGTGTCATACATAACTTTTTTAAACGTCAGTATTCAATTCTATTTTATTTTAAACTAGCTGCGCCCCGCGGTTTCACCCCAGTAAGTCTCGATCCCGTGGGAATACCGGGTTAAAAAATCCGATATTTCCACGTCCTATGTCCTATTCCAGGTCATGGTCTACCCATATGCCCATCTAAATCCGTTCAGCCGCTTAAGCGTGAAATCGTAACAAACAAACAAACTCACTTTCGCATTTATAATACAAGGATAATTAGGATTTTCAGAACTTCTAGAAAACGTGTGATAGATACTTCTTTCCTATCGCTGATTTATTAGATTAAACAAAGAAGGTGCCTATTTACATGTACTAACATGTTTGATTTTATTGAAATCATTCTGAGCACAAGAAAAATTCAGATTCTTGCATCACAACTTATAGCCTTATCAAATTTTGATAAGCAGAAACAGTTGCAAAATATTTAAAAATAAATCAAGTATGTAAGTCCTCGACCAAAGAAGCAAATGAAAGAATGCTTAAAGAAGGAATTCTAAACATTGAGACTTAATCTGTGACATCATCACTTTTTCTGGAAAAAATGAAATCACAATGTATGTACATAAGGATTATTTTCTTTCAGGAGAAAACCGGAACAGCGCGATATCTTAGTTTCACAAAATGCTAGCAGATCGCTTATCACAATTTCTAAAGTAGCTTTGAGTATGAAAAGTTTCATTTGTTCAAAATATAATTACCTAAGTCCCTGTAGACTTAATTACCTATAATTATTTTGGAAAAATTACTACTTAGGTACTTTCCTACAAGAATTACATTTTCCACAAACAAAATTAGGTTTACATTTAACCTTGGTACTGTTTTTGAAAATCACCTAAGAAAAAGTTCACAAAAAGGAATAAAAAAAACAGACTTTGATTTTAAAAGTCTGTTTTTTTAAACCAAAATAAAAATTAATAAACAAAATATTCCTACACACCTGTTTCCTGTGCCACCAGCAGCACGTACACACGTAAACTAAAATACAGTAACTGACAATTTCACGGTGCGTTCTCTTCGACGGCTCAGTGCATACTGGCAGTAAATCCAGGATTTTGCGACAGCCGCCCAGCACTTATAGGCGGGGCCACGGCTGGGCGGGACTGTGAGCCCGCAAATCAGCTTCGTTTCAACTTCTTTTCTTCCCATGCCAAGAAGCTTTGGTCATCTGTAAGTGGGCAATGCAGATGGTAGTTACCGCGTTCTTAAGTTGCAGAGTGAGTACGTAGCTAGTATGTTTATTAGGTATGTGAAATGGGATGATATGAATGAGATAAGTTGATCTCTTTATATTATAAGCTTACATTTTAGTGGAGAATTATTTGTTTCGGAGTTTTGTAACAGATTTTATTAGAAAATGATCTAAGTACCTACAAAATCTTTTAACCCATTCGCTGGTCGGGCAAAGTGTTATAAATTGAGATATATTGATTGATGTAAACAATATATTGTAACAATATTCTGATTTAAAAGAGTGTCCGTGGAGTTCCTTGCCCGTTCTTCTCCATAGGAACCTACTACGCTACTACGCAACTAGCTTCATCTTTCTGCCTGACTGACCCCTTTTTTTTTTTTTTTTTTTTTTTTTTTTTTGAGGGTGGGAAATCATCCAATGACTTCTCCCGCTGGGTGGAGCGGAAGGGCGTGTCAGACTTTTACTGACTAAAACCCACCCGTGTTCCTTCAGTTGCCTGTTGCCAAGGTCCCGGTATCCCTTTCGGACTAACCCGCAACCCTGGCTGACTGACCCCTTGACAATTCAAAAGAGTCTGTAATTGGTTTATTTGAAATAAATGCTTTGAGTTTGAGTTAAGTTTGAGGTGTTCAATCTGGAATTTCTCAGTAGCAGCCCGGAGTCTGGATTTGTGCCCGATTGATGGCAATAGGCTTGCCCCTTATTAAATGGTAAATGTGGATGTAGGTACTATCAGGTACACCCTAGCATAGATAGCCGTCGATTGTGTAACCGTCAGACTACTAAGTCATAGGTCGTGACTTCAAAACCAAAGCGCGCACCCCTGACTTTTCGGATTCATTATGCGTATTGTAGGTAGATATAATTATCACTTAAGTACTTCA
This sequence comes from Lithophane socia, assembly GCA_947522985.1. NCBI lineage: Eukaryota > Metazoa > Arthropoda > Insecta > Lepidoptera > Noctuidae > Lithophane > Lithophane socia. The sequence goes on from OX383267.1 coordinate 11,397,558, forward strand.
AAAACGGTTAAGGAAAACATCGTGAGGAAACCGGCACAACTGAGAGATATTTCTCGACGGCATGTGAAGCCAAGTCAGAGGCCCATGGGTGGCATAAAAACTCTGACACCAGGTTAATCGCTAACCACACGAAAAGAAGATCAGGTAAACCTACAATTCTTCAAGAAAAACAGGTGTGATGTTAATATTGTCTTTGGTAGGTATAGGTCCTAGGAAAGTACGTTAAGCCGTTGGCTGTCATTCATAAATCGCCACTCGTTACGGGTAGTTAGCCCGAAAGTCTGACAGCCAGTCTTATAAAAGATCAGTACACAACTATAAACATAACAAACGTGCTACCAGGATGAAAAGTATCCGATATCGTAATCCAAGTTCGTGATCTACCCCTGTGCTAAATTTCATCCAAAGCGGTTCCGTTTGTTATGTTTATAGCTTAACTTTGCCGAGGGACATTAGGAAAATAGTTGTACTGTACCCAGTAACTGGGTTGTTGTGGTCAGATCGGCAATCGCTCTATGTACCTAAGCTACATGTACCTAAAATACAGAGGGGTAATTGCGTTACACACTCACAATCCAAATGCCATTTATTTAATATTAATTAGCACACTAATTTTTAATAATAAGTATTGATTAGCACACAATTTTTTTTAACATACGTATCCTTAGCCATATCATCGTCTACCCATGTGCCAAATTTCATCCAAATCCGCTCAGCCGTTTTAGCGTAAAAGCGTAACAAACAAACAAACGAACTCACTTTCGCATTTATTAATTAGGATAATTAGGATTAGGACTAGCTGTTGTCCGCGACTTCATCTGCGATCGAAGATGAAAAATAGCCTATGTCCTTCTCGGTCATCGTCTACCCCTTGTGCCAAATTTCATCTAAATCCGTTCTACCGTTTGCGTGAAAGCGTAACAAACAAACCAATAGGTAAACAAAAAAAACAAACTCACTTTCGCATCTAAAATATTAGTCAGGAAGTTAGGATTAGGATTGATTAATCAAGACTTTCGCGACTTTCGAGAAAATTACTAGAGTTTAATAATAGCAGCAGCCCGCGGCAGGCATGCTTCCAGCCGTCGATTTTCATTTAGAGGTAAAGGTAGTATCCCTGGCCTAGTGCATTTTATTGACTGACCCAGAGGGACACTCTGCATAACGGTATGCTTGAATAGTGATTGTCAGTTGTCGAAGTATGGTCTGTCGAAGTAGTGTTCTTCGAAGATGTGTTCTGTCGAATCAATGAGTAGTCGAACTATTGTGTTTCGATATTGATACCGTGTGGAAATAATGAACTGTCGAAATTGATTGTTTGAACTTCGCGGGCTACCCTGGTATAGGATAAAACTCAAAAAAAACTCAAAAACTCAAAACTCAAAGCATTTATTTCAATTAAACCATTTACAGGCACTTTTGAATTGTCAAAGAATCGGTCAGTTAGTCAAAAAGTTGAAGCTAGTTGCCCATTCCAAATCGTAGATCTCTATGGAGAAGAACGGGCAAGAAACTCCAAGGACACTCTTTTAAAAATGGATATAGATATTACAAAATCCTGGGTACAGTATTCTTGGTGCTTCTATATGTGAGAACAATGTCAAATGAAAAATAATCAAAAACAATTCAAAATATAAGATTAAAAATAAGCCCTGGCAGATGAGAGATGACCAGTCTCAACTGACAGCGCCCGTTCACGAACATGACACGTGGGTCAGCACCATCCAGCTCAACCATTTTGTAGGGAACCGAATGATCCAACACACTGAATGATAATAATTAGGATCCTAATCCTAACCCACCCTGCACACTTAGAACACAATAGAAACGGGTTTTTTTCTACGGACGAATAGACAAAATGACAGACAGATGATTGTTTAATCACAATCTGTGATTTTGTCTATTCTTCCGTCGACAAAACTCGTAGAAAACCCGTTTCTATGTTTGTCATGCTACGCGTAGTGGCGCCGGCGGCTAGCAAGTGGGATAGACGACTGTTCAATTCAATGCACCACCAGCTCCGTTCTTTTATTTTTAAGGCCTTCCTCATCTCTCTCTATATCTATATTGCCTTTTACTTGTCATGAATGAATCTCAGTGCCTCCTAGGCTTGCCTCGATAGCAACGCCCATCAGGCACCCACTGCGTAACGATTATCGATACTAGGCACTCTGGCCCGTATCAATCCTGATGCACTCGATGACAGAAGACCAGGCTGATAACTCGCTTCAGCCTTGCAGACAACCCAAGACAACCTAATCTCTTAGGTTCATTCTATCCGAATTAATATGAATGCGAAAGTGAGTTTGTTAGTTTGTATGTTACGCTTTCACGCCAAAACGGCTGAACGGATTTGGATGAAATTTGGCAAAGGACTTGGACTGGACTTCCTTGACCTGGAGAAGGAATAAGGCTACTTTTCATACTGGATCGCAGACGCAGTCGCGGGCAACAGATAGTAGGTAATAAAATAAACGGCTACACATCAAGCTATATATTTCCAGTTTAAGCTGACCTCACATTATACAGAAATCCTATACAATGCGAGATCAGCATAAACTGGAAATGTATAAGTAGCTATACAGCTTGATGTGTAGCCGTGTTTACTTACCTGTATCGGGTCACCTAGGGAGAGCTAGGTAGTTTAGGTACTTGCTTAGGTAACACTCACACATGGATGATAGATGAAGAGTGGTATTCTTCATCCGAGAGTGTAGGTAGGTGTTGAAAAGATCACCAATAAAATATGACGATAAACTGATGCAACGGATGACAAAAATTAAACTGCAATTATAATGAGTCAATGAATCTGTTTTATTTCAAGATCCACCACCAGAATCGCCTACTACTTAGGGTTTGACCGTGGTCATCGTAGAATAATTCGGAGCCCTGCATACCGTTGATGCTGAGCGGTGTAAACAAAGGTCATGAATAAAAAGATAATATTTAACTGGGTATAAATTGAAAAAACACAGACATGTATTAAACAGCATGCATTTAATTAGTCAAATAGGAAACAACAATGCTGCAATCAGAGCCCTCTATTGCCCTATTATAGTCACCATAGGTAATAATAGACAACCAAAGTGGGTTCTGTTTCGATGCGTCATTTTCACTTTCCGCTGTGTGAACACCGCTGAGTAAAATTAGAACGCGCGCAATCAATAAGTTCGTAAAACTACGTCGCAGATGGCGACACTGTGCAATTGTGCGCAGCCATGTCAATAACATTTATTGAAATAAAATATAATAAGCCAAAAAATAATAAAATTACAATCGTTGAGGAGCTAATTATTCTATAGCTATAAGTTAGGTATCAAAACTATTTTTTTTGTGTAAAAAATAAGTATGTAGTAATTATTATGACTACATAACAGCATCTCCATCAAAGCGTCAAACAAGCTTCGCGTTTCGTATTGAGGCCGCCGCTGTACACCGCCATCTTACGTCCACCGTGTCAACTTGTGTTGAATTTGGTGCAGTAATTTTGTGTTTGATTGTGACGAGAGCAAGTTAACGAAATACAAACTATTCCGTTTGGCCGATATCGGTAAGTTCCAAGAATAAAACACTGTAATATGTGGCGGAAAATTCAAGTGAAAACCTACATGTGAAACCCCGTTGGTAAAACTGGGTGTATAGCATCATTCCGATCAAACTAACTATGAAATAATATGTCAAACGTTTTCTGGATCAATAGTTGCCGCATTAAAACGCGTGTAACTTTGTTGATGCTTATTTCTAATAGCGATGAACTTCTGTTTCAGCGCCTGGTATGCAGCTTACATAGTCGGTATTATGGCCTGCTAAATCGCAACAATGTCCGACGTGAAGCAAGTGAAAGTTGACAACTGGGGAATATATTTCCTCCAAAGGCTAAAGCACTTTTTTAACCGAACGGACTACTGTGACCTGACGCTTCAGTTTCAAGACAATGCCCAGCTGAAAGTACACCGACTAGTACTCAGTGCGTGCACTGAGTACTTCGAACTCCTGGAACGAACATGTGAAATGTACGAAGACTGTCTCGTGATGCCGGACGACCTGCAGGCGGATGTTGTCGTGCCCATTGTAAACTTCATGTACACGGGACACTTAGAATTCAAGATGGATATACTAGAAAGATTGTATCAAACATCTCAGATTCTCAATATGCCAGTGTTAACTAAACTACTCGAGTCACATCGCAACTTGGCGCCTAAAGCACCTGCTCACAGTTATAGTGGTATCAAAAAGTTTACTAGGCAAAGTGAACCTAAACCTGCAAAGACAACCACACCTTCTGCAGGTTCTAGTAATAAACGCTCCTACAGCAAAGCGTTCGACAATAATATAGTATACAGAGATAAAAAGACTTATCAATCTGTTGCTAGAACTGAAAATGTTAATAATAGTTCATATCGTGCTCCATCTCCAATAGCGAAAGACCCTTTAGCTTCTCATAAACTGGTCATAAGTGACCCACGCCCAACAAGATATGAAGTACCTGAAGAGCTGGATAATGACAACATCTTTGACAACTCGTTCTGCAGTATATCATATACTTCCCAGCCATTAATGGTCCATCCTGATACGGTCAAGCGCTATAAAGCTAAACGAAACAATGTATTCAGCGAAGCATCAGGCTCGAAAAAAATGTCTGGTTTGTCAACAATTGATATTGTTGAATGTAAAAGGATAAGATCTAAAGATGATAATTTATTTGATGATAGCACCATTGAGCATCATTTTAATGATGAAACGGAGTTGTTCAATGCTTCTTATATAAACAATGAAAAAGATCCAAATCAGCTTTTTGATCAGATCTTGGACCCTAATGATGGAAATTCTGGTCCGAAAGTTACAATAGAAACTAAGGACAGTAAAGCTGCTTCTAACCTAGACCATGCAAGGATAATAAGTGAAGTCTTAAAGAAGTATCCTCATTTGGTTAAAAGCAATAAAAATATAAAATTGAAGATTCTGGATCCTGTGCCTAGTAAAGGTAGAAAACAGCAAAAACAATCTACAGCTCCTGCTTATGTAGAAGATAAACCATTGAAGTTAAAAACAGAAGAAGATGATTTTACTTATGAAACTGATGTTATTGATTCTAAACAAGCTGCAAAACTTATTGCAATGGGTGCAGATAATACTAAAGGTCCTTGGATATGTTTAATCTGTGGCACACCAGGAAAGGCTCTGCATTTCAATTCATACTTTAAATTCCGCCGTCATTTAGTAGAAGTGCATAATGAAAAACCAGTGGCTAACATTTGTGAATACTGTGGCCTTAGATCTTTGAAGAGAAATTATTTACTGCACCACCTATATGCTCAACATGGTGTACAACCGCCACCTCAGTATCACTTCCCTAAATGTAACATGTGTACTTATATTGCATTAACTGATGCGCTGCTTACGAAACACAAACTGAGCCATAAAGATATTAAGAACTTCCGCTGTAATGTTTGTTCTGTAGCATTTGCTTCTTCTAATCAACTACTACAACACATACAAAACACAGGACACAAGTACAGTGCTGAAAAGAAATCTAATCTGCAATGCATCTATTGCATGAAAGTGTTCTTGCGAGAGATAAACCTTTATTCACACATAAAATCACATCACAAACAAGAAGCAAAGACTGACTGCATCATTGACGACTCTGATGAAGAAAAGCAAACTGTAGTAGAAAGGCCAAGAGCAAAAGGTGCCATCAAGTTTGAACCTAGTACAAGCTATGACAATGATTACGAAGAGGTGGATTTACAGTATCCAATACAGCACAGACAAACAGCTGACAAACAATTTCCAGCTAGAAGACAACATAATGTTAACTCCAATGCAAAGCAAAAGATTTTAAATCCTGGCTTTGGTATTCCAAAACCAGCACTAAAGGCCAAACCAAATAAAAGTATCAATCATACTCAATCTGTACACAATGAATTTTACCAAGATATCAAAATGCCAGTAGAAACATTATCAAACAGTCAGGATGAAGAAATTGTATTAATAGACAACAATGAATACATCCTGAGAGATCATCAACTTATTCCTAAAAAACGGAAGCCAGACAACAGAGACTACATCATTTCAGATATGGTTGAACCCGATTCTTTAGAGACTATTCAACAACCTACTACATCCATGGAATACACTCATGTTCAAAATACAAGCATTGAAGAAAATGTGCAGCAACAGTCCAGTATGGTTATAAAGAAGTCAGCAAACCTAAATCAACCGATTCAAATTGTAGTATCAAATGAAGAAGAATACAAAGCTTTGATGGCTTCTAACCATCCCATTATATTTGACGATGGTGGCACAAACAAGACCCTGACTGTATTAACTGCACCTCATCACAACCAAGCAATAGAGACAACTGCAATAGACTTAGACAATGCTCCAGGAAATGAAATGATGATTCTTCCACATGAATATCCTTTGAATGTGTCTGAAGCAGTAGCTACTGAAAATTCTAACATTGTAGTTGTGTACAGTCACCCTGTTGATGATCAAAATAAGCAATTCCAGATTTTGACTACAGGAGGTATAGGAGCACAATTTGTGCAGTCCTCTGCAATAATAACACAAAATTATGAAACTGTAACTACCACTACGCCAACAATGCACACACATTGTATAGAAACACAAGTGGAACAAACTTGGCAAAATAATATTCAAAGTTTAGAAGGTCAACAAATACAGTTACCGCCACACACAGTAATGCTGGATTCTAATCAAATAGTAACCGGGCAAATTCATAGTGCAACAAGTAATAATTTAGATGAGCTTCCAGAAGTACATTTAGTACCTGAACCTCAAAAAGGGCTATCTCAAGGTGAAATTGATGTTGACCTAAATCAATCAGGTGTAACAATTGAACATATAAATCAACAGGTTCAGCAAGAGACTATAGAAGAAAATGTCCCAGGCATGAGTTTGATTGAAAATGAAACAACTACTGTAACTGTTAATGAGACTGTTGAAACTCTTCCTCAAGCTAAAACAATGCCTGACATCCAAACTAACCATGAAAACATTGAGGAACCAATGGAAATCGAAAATATGCTAGAACAACCACCAGCCTTAGAACATGTAATGGAACAACCAATGGAAACAGAAATTGTACAAGAACAGCCAATTCAGACGAAAAATGTATTAGAACAACCAACAACGGAAACAGAAGTTGTACTAGACCAACCAATGGAAACAGAAAAAGTAATAGGCCAACCAATCGAAACAGAATATGTCATAGAACAGCCACTTGTAACAGAAAATGTGATGGTAATGGAACAACCACTGGGAAATGAAATTGACCAAACAACTGTTAATATGATGGAACAACCAGTAGAAACGAGAAATATAATAGAACAACCAGCAGAAACTAGAAATATGATGGAACAACATGTGAACACTGGAAATGTACTAGAACAACCCATCGAAACAGATACTCCTATGGAACAGCCAGTAGGGATGGAAAACATAATGGAACAACCAGCAGAATTAGAAAATGTAATAGAACAACCAGTTGAAACCGAAAATGTTATAGAACAACCAATTGAAACAGAATGTTTAATCAAACCATCTCTTGCCCCCCAAAATCCGCAAGAACACACCATAGATTCTGTGCCTATTAACAAATACTCAGAAGTTGAAAAACCTGAGAATGACCCATCACAAGGCCAGCAACCAGAACTCATGGAATCACAAGCATATGATGATATTGTAGAAATCAACAGTGCCAATGAAGAAGAACCTGTTTATGCTAAAGTATCTGAGAAAAAGATAAAAAATGTAACATTAGATTGGTCTGAGGATGAATATGATGTTGCAGAGGATGGTAATAGACTTGCTAAATCTGTTTCAAATGAAGTCTCCCAAAATCAACCTTTAGTTGAAGAAATACCAGAAGTAGAAGAATCAATAGAAAACATTCAACAAGAAATGCAAAAACAGATGGTTGCTCATTTTGAAGCAGGGCCGGCTGCAGATCTTGAAGCAGGGCCGGCTGCAGATTTTGAAGCAGGGCCGGCTGCAGATCTTGAAGCAGGGGCGGATGCTGATCTTGAAGCAGGGCCGACTGCAGATCTAGAAGAGGGGCCGGCTGCAGTTCTTGAAGAGGGGCCAGCTGCAGATCTTGAAGAGGGGCCGGCTGCAGATCTTGAAGAGGGGCCGGCTGCAGATCTTGAAGAGGGGCCGGCTGCAGATCTTGAAGTTGAGGCAGCTGCAACTACATACCTTCCTAATGTTGTAGATGTTGAAACTGAAGAAAGTGCTATTTCTTCACAAGAAGAAGACTCATCAAGCCAAGAAATGCAACTAGCTCCATTTAATGACTTACCGGTTCATACTGCTGTACCAAATCCACTTGTACAACAGAAATTATCGTCACTACTAAACGATTGGGAAGATAATGATTCCCAAGAGGAAATAATTACTGTCAATGAAAATGTTGATCTAACGACGGAACGGTCACCAAAAGATGCTAGTGTTGGTTCACCAGAGCTTCCAGAAGTCCCAAAAACGATCAAAAGCTTGGTTAGTGATTGGGACGATGATGAGGAGGAAACTAAGGAATGAATAGCATGCTAATAGACAGTGAAATCTTCATTAGATGATGGGTAAAAAGATAATATTGGTGACTGGAAAATAAAATATTATTTCTCACAACACATTTTGCCTATCCAAAATTTGCTAAATAACTTGGATAGAGATATATTTAAAATACTTAGTTATAAGTAGTACTACTAGATTTTTAAGTAAATAGTTATATATCATGTAAAAATCAATGAGTTTATGTACTTGGTGGTGTATTATGTAAAAGTAAACTCCCTTATTTTATAAAAAATGGAAGACACCGTAAATACATGCAATTTTAAAACCTCTTTATTTATACTTAGTTATATTATGGTAAATAAAAAGGTGGTGCAGCCTCGTTAAATGTTTTGTAACTGCCTTTTTGCTATATCCTTACAGAATACATTGTATTCAAGAAAATAAGCATTATAGTACATAATTCTGTCTTCTATACATTTTCATACAATTACTGTAACACTAAATTATGGAAATGATACTGATTATGTAGGTATGTATTGAAATTAATGAAATAAATGGGTTGATAATAGTCAATATTTTTTATTTAATTTACCACAAATAAAACAACATTTCATAGAAAAATACCATTTTACTAGATTTTAAACAATTTGCAGTTGCTAAAATCAACAGTATGATGATTATACATTATAATCACATTAATTGTATTTATGTGTGCACTATTACATGGCAAAATATTATATTATTGGCCTTACCTATACTGTATTTATGACTTGTGTAAATACTTCGATTTATAAGATTTACAAAGTTAAAAACATGAGTTACCCACTTTAGAACTGTAAATATAAATAGTTATGTAAAGGCAATACGGGAGAACAGGTTCAACTTTTAAGTACTTTTATTTACACGATAGAGAACGAAAGAGAACAAGATAGAGAAATAAGGTAATGAGAAGAATGAGAGAAGTTATGTAAAAAAAGAAATACCTACTAATAAAATAATGAAATGAGTCTCATACTTCCAATAATTTCTGCATAGGAACATCAATGTAATTGAATACTACAGAGATTTTATAGGTACTGCCTATAAGGCTAAACAACAAAAGCCATTACATGCCTCTAGCTAGTGTTTTTTTATTTCTAACATTCAGTTTCATATTTCAGTTTAAATATTTTCAATATATTTCATAAAATTGCTACAGGGACAACACAATTTAAATGCAGTAGTAGGCTCATTAAAAACATTGAAAGATTACACATTTCCTAAGATGAGACAATACATGATTATCATTGGTATATGTCAAATTAATGCTATATGTGATTTGATACAACATGAAATACTTTTACGATCATATTTGGAATAGTAATATGTGGTGACTTAACAAATTACTGGCATACAAGCAGAAATACATCAATGTTTGTTGAGATTACTACATTTACTTACTATAGTAAGTTTATAAACTTGACAAATTGATCTCACATTATAAGCTATTTGCAATCTTCACTGAGAATATTAATTGCAAGAGTGAAAAACTATATATCACAAAAACTTACATTCTTTCTCTAATTTGAAACACACTACCTAGCTATTCATCACAAAGAATATCTAAAAACTATGATTGTGTGTACCTACACTTCAAGATAGTTAATAATGAAAGTGCATTACCACTCAACATGTACCTATTATAAATTAAAATATAGGGTCTATTTTTGTTATTGCTACAATGATTTTATTTCATTTACATAATTTAAACATTATAACAAGGCAGCAAAAAGGTGAACTAGTACTGGAACGTAGGATATCAAACTGTGTCTTCCTAATAAAATATATAACATAACATCATGCCTGTCATTCCCCGAAGGGTTAGGCAGTGGTGTATACCCAAATTTCGACAGTTCTGTTTGAGTCCCATGTAATGACGGGCCTATTGCCATCAACCGGGCACAAATCTAGACTCCGGGCTGCTACTGAGAAATTCCAGATGACACGGGAATCAAACCCAGGACCTCATGCCCCCACTAAACCAATGAGGCAGAAAAAAAAAGATAATTGAAAGCAGAATAAAATGGGAGAAAGAATTTAACAAGCTGGTAACTATACAGATGCAATATAGGTACCTATGTAGTTTGGAAACAATGAATATGAAATTGCATTTTTGTTTGCTTAATGCCATTAATGGAATCACTATTGAATATGTCAATATTTTTTTGTTGCAATATAAATGAATGAATTTCATACTACATCAATTCAGTATGCTTAGCACAATGTCAAATTAACTTCAAAATTTGCCTCTAATGGAATAAATGTATTTACAAAATAAATTACAATATTTACATTAAAAATAAAGCATTACATATTTGCCTAATCATTGGATATTGAGACTAACACATATTTAACCATGTATGCCAGAAATACAAAGCCTACCAACACAAATAAATTGGTCAAAATATAGTACATGTTGGACTGTTGCTCCGTTATCACTTCACCTTCACATGTGGTGGTGTTCTCTGCCTGCAGCATCGCCTCTTGCCGCAGCTTCAGTTGCTGCTCTATCTCTTCAACATACTCCGGGAACAACTCACAAAACATTTTGTTTTTAATATTTGTCTCCAAAGATTCCACCGCCAAGCAACGCTTCTGGAAATCAGAAGTCTCAACAGATCCCAATGTTGGTGTCTTCTCTAGCATGAAACTTAGTAGACCGGTGAGGATTGTGGATATTGACCATGCTGGGTTCCATGTGTCAGGATGGAAGTCCGTGATGCTAAGGCACAGTCGCGTGTTTGTCTTGAACCGACCATTAGGTGTGATCATGTAAATAGATGGCGGTTTGAATGGGAACTCCCTTGGAAATATGATTTTTCCATGATAGTACCCGCCCTCGTATGGACTCTTCTCCGGTCCTTTGACCACGTAATGCCATTCTAGAATATTAGACGGCACTGGTTCCGCTGTTACATATGGAACGGGGTCATTTTTAAGCCTAAGGTAATCTTGCTTTAGTCTACTCGTAGCTCCTGTAACTTTGGTTTTTGCCATGACTTAGCACGAAACAACAACAATAAAATACTTTAGTATGCAATTTAAATGAGTGTCACTGCAATCATATACTAGTAATTCTTCATGGAAGTCCGCAAATCTTACTTTTTGGTCGATTGGAATCAATCGCGAATAAATAAAATAATACGTCAAATGATTTGCAATCATACGATACGTCATTCGAATAGAGGGAGGTGTGTAAAATAGTAACTTTGAAATATCGACTAAGGACCTAAATATACTAATCAAGTTAGCAATAAAAAAAGTAGCGTTCCCACTGCTGGGATATAGGACATACATAATCCGCCACGCGGGCCCAGTGCAAGGATTATAATTACTCACCTTACAGCGAGGCCCAGTGCGGGTTGGTGAATGTTACATGTCTTCTTTCGAATGTTTGGTTTTTGGTCCTAGAACATGACGTTCGCGTTATGTAAACGATGTGCATCTCGATTTACATCTTTGTGCGCATCAGGTTGATCTCGTTTCATATCATCGATGTAACTCTGAACCCACCACAAAGCACTAAATTGCAGAGAGTTCTAGGAATAATGAAATGACGCTTCAGTTTCGTGCACAGACTACTTAGAGATACTACGGTTTCGTGAGCCAACTGTTTAGGGTAAACTGCTAATAGAGCTAGATTTTGCGGTCTAGGTTAACTGTGAGGTTAAGTGCTATTATTTTAAACGTATGTAATTAAAATCAAATCAACAGTTCCTAAAATGTTTATTAAATAACAAAATCTCTACTTACATCATTGTCAGTTACCAAATGTATTTTATAACAAATCCATTAATTAATACCTAGTCAACGAAACATGATAATAAATAACATCAACCAATGATAATTCAACTAAGGGCGAATTTCACCAAACTTTTATTCCGAGTATAAATCTTACCCTGCGAATAAATTTTGAATTTTTGACAGTTTTTCCATACAAAACCTGTCAGACGCCATTTTTATTCCATGGATAAAAGATATCTGATGTTGGTAAAATCAGCCCTAAGCGGTACATTTAAATTACTTATGGTAAAACGTACAGTCAACCGCACATCAGTGGCCAGTGTTAGCACTTGCACTCTACCCACATTATCGCGAATCGGGAAAATAGCCCAAAATAATGTACCTAACGCAAGTCGATTTTCAGTAACCTTCCTCGAATCGGGAAAGCGCCCCCCCTTGCAATCCTTGCATATAATATGCATACTTGCATGGGTCATTCGTTTCATTCACGATTCCGGTAGCTTCGGATAAGATCGGGTTGAAACTACAATCGATGGATGCAATACCTACGCCATTATTTATGGCGTCATTAAATTTGACATTTAATGCTGGAACTTGCGCTTTCGAATTTTAATTCTATTTTCGAAGCTTTGGAATGGTAGTTTCACGATTTACCGGTACTTACACCAAAATACCAAGCAACATTTTAGTAAATTCTTCTGAATGCGGGCTTTATAAAAATTGTGTTGCTCAATTATACCGTCAGATAAAGGTTGAGTATTAGCAGTAGTACAAGTCTGTTTCGTTATGACGTCATGTGCCACAGTTGAGTAGCATGCTTCGTATTTCGTGATTCAATTGTTTGAGCAACTCTTCGTCCGGGTTGTCTTGTTGTACGAGTCTGTCGCGTTGCGCTATCAATTCGTTGATTCTTTCGCTCATCGGATTCTTTGGCGCGTTCCTGTAATATTAAGAAATCATTTTGGGTTACTGCTGAACTATCTTACAAAAGAAAACAAACAAACTACTGCCATAGAATTCCAATGTGTCGTGACATTTTTTTTTAAATGATTGTGCTAGGCTTAATAAATAAGAAAACAATTCCATGTCGTCGTATGTGAAAACCTCCATTTATAAAATCCACGACATATTTCCGGCAAATATAATATTCTATAGTTGCGAAACAGTTGGAACTTAGAATATTCTTTTATACTCACTTTAGATCGTTAAACATATCTAAGTCGTCGGGACCAGCAGGATCTGAAATCCATACCAATATTATAAATTCGAAAGTAACTCTGTCTGTCTGTCTGTCTTACCTTTTCACGCCTAAACCACTGAACGGATTTCGATAAAATTTGACAAGGAGATAGATGGCATCCCGGGGAAGGACATAGGATACTTTTTATCGACATACCACGCGGGCGAAGCTGCGGGCGGAAGCTAGTATCAGAATATGTTTAATTTCTATCAAGCTTGTCATATCAGGGCAAGGCTCTCTCGGCTCTGACCCAGAATCGGGTGTGGATAGAGCTTAATTTAGCAGTTTTAAAAACTGCTAAATTAAGCTGACATATCAAAGAATGAGTATTGAGTGCAGGCGTATTCGCCAGTATCAGAATATTTTTAATTTCTATCAAGGTTGTCATATCAGGGTAAAGCTTTCTGGGGGCCAAGTCTACTAATTTACAAACATGTCAATGGCCTCGCAATGATGAGTTTTTGACAGATTTTGTATGGCATATCTGTCAAAAACTCGTCATTGCGAGACCATTGACACATTTGTAAATTAGTAGACTTGGCCCCCTGGGCTCTGACCCAGAATGGGGTGTGCATAGAGTTTTATGTAGCAGTTTTAAAAAGAGAAACTGACTTATCAAAGAATGAGTATTGAGTGCAGGCGTGTTCGCGAGTATGTCCACATAGAAGTCATCTTTCAACTTCTTCAAATCAACGGGCATTTGAGTCGTGCTGTTTTCTTCTTGATCCTCTATTGGGTCCAATCTGAAACAAAATGAAACGGTTTATAATTAGCATTGTTAATTTGTTACTGCTATTTAGTGACGCGGTCGTGGCTAAGTAATAACAGCCGCACGGGTCGATCCATCAGGTTAAGCTACGCTTGCCGGGGCTGGTCCGTGGATAGGTGACCATCTTTACATATCGAGACTCCTCCGTGCCTCGGAAAGCACGTTACGCCGTTGGTCCCGGCTCATTGTGGATCTTTGACAGTCGTTACGGGACGTCAGAAGCCCGAAAGTCTGACAACCAGTCTTGCCAAGGGTTGCGCAGATAGGCAGACTCCATGTAAAATACTGGTATTCAGCTGATCCGGTTAGACTGGAAGCCGACCCCAACTTGGTTGGGAAAAGGCTAGGCAGATGTGAATTTGTTACTGCTATTTATATCTCAGCATCTACCCTTCCTAAAAGATAGTAAACGATTTTTTTTTATAAAAATTATATGCATAGCGATGAAAAAAAAATTGGTTTCTTATAAACTGATTCTCGAGACATATCGATTGAACATACTTAGAGAGTTTGTAATCGACGACTTATCTACATTGCTTAAAACTGATTCTCAAGCCTTAACGTTTAATTATATGTACACACGGCTACACATCAAGCTATACATTTCCAGTTTATGCTGGTTTCGCATTGTATAAGATTTCCGTAAAATGGGAGGTCAGCATATACTGGAAATGTATAGCTTGATGTGTAGCCGTGTGTACATACATACGAGAAGGAAACGTCAAAACGGACTTCTTAGATTGTCGCGAGTGTACGTCTAGTAAGACAAGTAACATACCCCATCTCGCCGAGTTCCCTCCTATCCTGCTGCAGTTGTGTCAACATTTGTTTCCTCGTGTGCAGTTTGACGAGATGCAACTCCCTGACGGCGCGGCCCCACTGTTCTTTGAAGAATGACTTCGATTGTACTGCGCTGTCCAATTTCTCTTCTAAGTAGCGCTGTAATAAAAGAAGATAGTCTTATTTATTGTAGAACTAACGACCCGCCCCTGCTTCACACGGTTTTTACGACTTGGAAAAACATCGATATTTCTTTACTATTTACAATTTGAATAATGTATTATACACATATACCTACCGGAGTAAAATCTCTATTTTTTTGTGAAAACCGCATCAAAATCTGTCGACACACAGAGAGACACGAAAAGCGACTTTAATTTATAATATCTAACTATCTAACTAATATTATAAACGCGAAAGTTTGTAAGTATGGATGGATGGATGTTACTCTTTCACTTAAAAACTACTGAATGGATTTGGATGTTTGGCAAACAGATAGTTTATAACCTGGATTAACACATAGGATACTTTTTATCCCGATATTCCCACGGGATCGAGACTTATGTGGGTGAAACCGCGGGGCGCAGCTAGTGTATAGAAGAGTTAGGGCTTGTACACAAAACTGCGTTGCGACGTCGCATCGCAAAAATCAGCGATGGTACCTTAAGATTTTTTAAGAAAGCTTCTGCGTTGCGAATTCGCATCGCGCCGATTCGCAGTTTTGTGTACAAGCCCTTATCTATACAGCAAACGACAATAAATTGATTTGGTTTTATAGTTCTCAATCATCAGATAACTTTGTATAACCATCCATCCGAAGAATAAATAACATTTTCTATACGAAAGCTGTCCTACCGCAATATTTATTCCTCAGATTAAAGTTTTCTGGCGATTGAGAAATTGGATAATTTGTGAGTTCAAACATAATACTTACTAATTCTTGTATTAGGCTCGCAGTTTGATCTTTGGTCAAGCCGGAATATCGATTCTCAGATTCCTTTTCAGTATTCTTTATATTGTTCTGAAATACATTATTTTTATAAATAATTCGTAATAAGCAAAAACATGCACAGTAACATAGCTTTTCACAAACTAACAAACAGTATTCATGAACGTTTTCTCATCTTGTGGATATCGTTGACATGCACCACATTGACATTCATGATTCAACATTGTCTGTGTCGTCAGATTAAGTTCAGCATCAAATTCACTCATTCAGTTGAGATTAGATTTTGTATAAACTCAAACTCAAAGCATTTATTTCAAATAAACCAATTACAGTCCTACCAAGTTATCTGTGAACTGAAAGAGGCCGGCACCGTCGATTCAGTGTTGCTAATTGATTGATTATACAAATTAATTCTAACATTCTAACATCAGAATGAATGAATTCATCTACATTCTAATAATGATAATAATTTTATTGTGCACTGAATGTAGTAGACACTGACAATCGAATGATTTTCAACATCACGGCCGTAGTTCAAATTTTCGCCATTTCACAGATAGGTTTGTAGGAGTGTACAGGCACTTTTGAATTGTCAAGGGGTCGGTCAGTCAGAAAGATAAAGCTAGTTGCCCATTCCAAAGCGTAGTAGGTTCCTATGGAGAAGAACGGGCAAGAAACTCCATTCCTATAATGTAGTAGAATGATGACGATCATTAAATTATCAACGTCACTTTTAAAACTTGCCAAATATATTGTTTCACGCTTTTCTTAATCAATATCCTACCTTGAGCAAATCCACTTGTTTCTGGAGCTGCTGTATCTTGGCTTCCAACTCCTCGACCTTCATATCCTTCAGCTTGAGCTGGTGGTTCATGTCATCCTCCATCTTCTGTGAGGCTTCCCGTAACTCCTGGTATTTGGCTGTGTAGTGAGATTCTAGGGCTTTCTTTGCGTCTAGCAACTGAAATATTAAGAAAACTATTTAAGTTATATGGTAAAGTCAGATAACGAAGTTTCACTATTAGGTAACGTTAAAATTTTGATAAGGACACTACAGTATTAAGATAAATGGCAGTCGTTCCATGTCCAAAAACATACTACGAATAACTAACCAACCTGAACATATTTGCCTTCCTCTTTTTGATATATAAAATCTTTCCTCTCGTTTTCCTGCAATCTGTTGGAGTGATTTCGTAAAAAAGGACGGAAGTGTGTGTGTGTGAAGCAGAGGAGGAGCGCGCTATTTGATTTAAGCAATGAGCGCGCGCGGTGCTTCATTCATACATTCTCATGCCGGGATGTCACACGGGATGCACACAACCACAGACTACGAACGCTACGTTATAGACTTACACCAAACAAATATGGCGTTGATTGCACGGGCGACAAAGGGGAAAGGGACGAGGGGCGGCTGTCACTAAGACACGTTACACCCACAGACAAATAAGTCTATTAATACCAGGATTTTTTGTTCTAAGATTACCAGCCGTGCATGCCGGTGTCGGCACTGACACTGAGACGCACTGGCAAGTGGGGATGCGTTCATAGAGAATGTATGAAAGAATATTTTGCACTGTGCCGGTACTGTGGCTTCACTGATATGTGTGAATCGACCTTTAACCACTGGGCCATCCTATCATATTTCTACAGTATAGCATACCTTTTTCTCCCTCTCCGTGTTCCGGTACCCCCTCAGCCTAAAGTCTTCAGTGGCGCGACTCAGATCTGCCGCTAGGTTGCGACACTGTTCTATACCCTTGCTCAGCTTGCATTCCAACTCTACTTGCTTCTTCGCCCACTCTTTGGACAGGAGTTCTAGGTGATATTCTTCTTTGCGTTTTAACTGAAATTACAAGGAGATCGATGTTCTCTTTATCCAACTGGTGTATTTATATCCGTCTCTATGTTCCCTCGTAACTAGTAAACGGCTGGACCGATTTTGATGAATGACACGTCGTTATTGCGCGAGTGTCATGATGTATATTAAAATTTAAAATGACGGATTCTTGGGGCGAAAATAGATGAGTTAAAAAAAATCTCCCAAACCTATCGAGTGGGGGTATCAAAATGGGTTTTAAAAGGTATACAAAAACATATACAAATTATGAGTTTAAATGTAAATTGGAATGAGAAATGATAAAAAATAAAGAAGTAAATTAAAAAACAAAAAAACCCTTCTCTTTTCAGTTATGTGTTTTTGCAGACATGTTTTTTTAAATTACCATTTTTCTATGGGATTTATGTATGAATAATTGAAATGTCGACAGGACAAGGTTACGTCTGTCGTCAGCTAGTAAACGATACAATAGACGTCCTACTGCATGCATTTCTTTACTTACTTGGCATTTGAACATTTCTTGCTGTTGCTCTTTCCAGTCTTCGAGCTCGTCAACAAACTTCTTCATTAAGCAGTCGCGGTCTATCGCGGGGATAGCCGTTTTCACCATATCTGTTGATATTATCATAATTTTTGTAAACGAGCATGAAGGAAAGATTTTTGAAAATTCCTAACGGGGCAATGAAAGTTATATAGAAGTTTGTCATTTTTGCATCTCATCACACATCGCACATTGCTTCTAGAATATATAATATACAGAAGATCCACTCCGTAAAATCATTTAAATAAATAGCAACTCTTGCTACGGCACAATAAAGTGCAATTCAGGTTGCACAGCGCTAATTACCTACAGTTATATTCACCTAGAAGTTCCTCCTCCTGCCTCTCTTTCTATCGCGTAACTCTTATATATTCTGACTACGTTACGGTCACTGAATTGGCGCGACAAGACGAGCCCGCCGCGTACTTGTAGCTTAATACCTAAAATGCGGAGTGCGCCTGGATACCTAGCCGCCTAGCGTGCCTAGCCTGCCTGGCTAGTACACACGGCTACACATCAAGCTATACATTTCCAGTAAAAGCTGACCTCGCATTGTACGGAAATCCTATACAATGCGAGATCAGCATAAACTGGAAATGTATAGCTTGATGTATAGCCGTGTGTGCTAACTTATAAGCATTAAATAGAATATAGAAAGTTATTCACCTATCTCATTATGTGTGATGTAGGTGTCGCTTTTGCTCGTCGCTATTGGTATTACTCTGAAATAAACAATTAAAAAAAACTTTAATATTTTGGTATTTCAGTACACAACAACATCGATTTTAAAATATAAAAAAATCTTATAATAACTCGTTCTGAACACGACGTTCGTTCTTTACATACCGAGACTCCTTTGTGCCTCGGAAACCGTGCCGTTGGTCCCGGCAGTCATTTGTGGATCTTTGACAGTCGTTAATAGGTAATACGGGCTGGTATCCGCAACGCCACGTCAAAGCGCGTATTTTGCGTACGGTTGGGAAATCACTTATTCGATCCACCCCAGCTCCTCCAAGAAGGCCAGCAACGCCTTCTTGACAGTCGTTACGGGTCGTCAGAAGCCCGAACGTCTGACAACCAGTCTTGCCAAGGGATATCGACCCAGTTACTGGGTTGTGGAGGTCAGATAGGCAGTCGCTCCATGTAAAATACTGGTATTCAGCTGCATCCGGTTAGACTGGAAGCCGACCCCAACATAGTTGGGAAAAGGGGAGGCAGATTGATAAGTTATAGCCTCACCAAATAATATATTCACCTATCTATCCCCGTCGCTTTCCCACACACAGGCTCATGCTCGCTCTTGCTCTCTCCCCGCACATCTTGCGTCGTCTCGCACTGTACTTGCATGTCAGCTGTCATTGGCTTGACGCGAGAGGCGAGCAGCTTCTCCTGGCTCAGAGTGAACGAGTCACACATCTTCTTTATCATTTCCGTTATCGCGCTGGATTGGAGGACCGAGTCACCGGAGGCTGTTTTGTATCTGGATTTGTATAAGAGATTTTTAATGGGTTGTATTAGAAGAGAGAAAAAAAATATAGAATATAATTACACTTTCAGAATTTTATTGTCATGTTACTATTTTTAGTAACCTCATTCCCTCTATTCTCTACGTTTTTGACTCTTTTTGTTTCTTTGTTGGTAGAAGAATTTAATTACTAACATACTTATCTAATATTAGCTTAAATCGTTTACCATCTAGAATTGTATGTATTTTTTGTAATTGGGTCTAGTAATGTAGTTGTCTGTAGAATAAATAAATAATTATTATTTAGGTCTCCTCTACATATCTCGGGCCCGTGAGGTCTCGTACCTTTGGAAGGCTCACAAAGGGCCGAAGCCAACTCGCACAGGCCGGTAAGACGCGAAATATCGT
The DNA here is from genome assembly GCA_947522985.1 of Lithophane socia. Classification (NCBI taxonomy): domain Eukaryota; kingdom Metazoa; phylum Arthropoda; class Insecta; order Lepidoptera; family Noctuidae; genus Lithophane; species Lithophane socia. The sequence goes on from OX383267.1 coordinate 11,417,871, forward strand.
ATAATAAATCATCTCACCTGGCAGTATTGCTAGCAGCTATATTAGTATAGGCGCCTACTCCGCCATCTTGCGGTAAGTTGGTGCAACTGCCGGCGCGGAAGTCGATCTGTTCCTGAGGCACCGCCCCGCGACGACCCGCGCTCTCCAAGTGTGTCGCGCTGCGGGCTGTGAGGTTGTTTGGTTTCTGAAAGTATTATGCAAGATTTTGTATTAGAAATTCAAGTAAATAATACATAACATACATAATTAGCTATAATGTCCCCACTGCTGGGTCACAAGTCTCCTTTCTTCGAGAGGGAGTGGGCTGTAATCTACCACGCTGGGCCAGTGTGAGTTTGTGGATGTCACATGTGTTTGAATTTTTAGTTCTAGGACATGCCGGTTTCCTCACGGTTTTTTCCTTGCTCGTTTTGAGAGCAGTGTTGATGAAATTATTTACACAAAGTAAAGTGCCTGTCTGGGTTCAAACCACCTACAACTCGTAAGTTGCGGCCTTTACCACTAGGTCACCACAGCTCCGTTGCAGAGTTGCTCCAAGTCGATTGCATGAAGACTTGCAAATCATTGACTGATGTGTGAACTTGTTAAAACACGTACTATTCTACCGATAATAGATTCAGCGCGCTAAAACACAAGGCGGTGTAACCATTACCTGAGTATTACTAGCATTCTTCACACCAACACATTACTGATTCAACTCAACATCCACAAATGTTCGCCTCCCGCACTCCACTGCTGTAGTAACGCCACATCGTAATATAAAACATTCCTCATGTCTCTTTGTCTACTCCAGGAAGTATTTCATGGTCCGTACTAACATACGGTTTTACTCGATAGTTTTACTCCAAAACGAGTAAAAATCAATGTGTGGACCGCAAAACTCACAACTCGAAGGCTCGCATCGAGCCGGCTCGATGGAATTAAATAAAACTAATTTCCTTCGCACCTAGTCGAAGCGAGCCGTCGAGCTTGAGTCGAGCGTCTGTACGTCTGTGTCTGCGAGTCGGCCGTGTGTCCGCCATTGTTGATCGTAGTTTAAACCCATATTTTGGCTCGAACGGTTCGGTGAATACTGAACGCCACGCGCCACTTTATAGATTAATGCTGAATGTGTGGACGAAAGCCCGTGCCGTGGTTTTTACTCGACATACTTGATCGATCGAGTAAAACCGTATGTGAGTACTGAGCTTTACAATTACTTGTATATGACTATATTCTTCACGCCAAAATATTTCAAACTTATCTTGACATACACAAAGGATAGTCTTCCGCACTTCGCCGCTTGAGTATCAAATTCAAGATATTTTATTTCACACAAACCTACATGGGCGCTTATGAAACGTCAGAAGCTAGGTGCGCCATCGTCAAATCGTCATGCAGTATAACAAAATATGATTACCTGTATATTACTATATTCTTCACGCCAAAATATTTCAAACTTATCTTGACATACACAAAGGATAGTCTTCCGCACTTCGCCGCTTGAGTTTCAAATTCAAATTATTTTATTTCACATAAACCAGGTATGTACAGTCACGGACTTTAATTGATGAGCCACCTCCAAACTTTTCAATTTTGCAGTTTCATACATTCACGAGATTACACGATGAAACACGAACTCAAATGGCACGCTCGTAAACAAGATGACAAATAAATTACTTTTAATCGGAAATATGCATAGAGGTTGACTTTATTAGTTAACCTCTATGGATATTTCCGATTAAAAGTAATTTATTTGTCATCTTGTTTACTTTCATACATTCACGAGATTACACGATTAAACACGAACTCAAATCGCAAACTCGTAAACAAGATGACAAATAAATTACTTTTAATCGGAAATATCCATAGAGGTTGACTAATAAGTTCTCAATGATAAAAATAAATACAATGTTGCATTAAGTTTATCCAATCTACTTGATACCGACCTCCTTTGAATCATAGCTCATTAACTCGATAATTATGAAAACATAACTGAAGACAGTGACAGTTGAAATATCAAGATGACAAATAAATTACTTTTAATCGGAAATAGTCTTATCCATAGAGGTTGACTAATAAGTTCTTAATGATAAAAATAAATACAATGTTGCATTAAGTTTATCCAATCTATTTGATACTGACCTCCTTTGAATCATAGCTCATTAACTCAATAATTCTGAAAACTTAACTGAAGACAGTGACAGTTGAAATATCGATGTCAGAGAATTTCTCCGTACGCTAACGTTACTATGCAGCAGTAACCCAGCAACAATTGTTTATCGTTGCTAGACCTGCAATTGGTTGACTTTGAGTTGTCACTGCTGTCAAGTTTGTAGTTCTGCTCTCAGGTTAGCCAACCGGTAAAGATATGAAATATAATTTTCTTCTTCTAATACGAAGACATATGACTTTGCGTGTCGGGAACCGAATAAACCCGATTTGCATTACACGGCTAAAATGCGAACAGTACCAGGTGGCTCATCAATTAAAGTCCGTGACTGTACATGACGGGCGCTTATGAAACGTCAGAAGCTAGGTGCGCCATCGTCAAATCGTCATGCAGTATAACAAAATATGATTACCTGTGTATTACTATCATTCTTCACGCCAACATATTTTAGGCTCATCTCGACATCCACAAAGGGTCGTCTCCCGTGCCCCGCCGCTGGAGTATCGTCACATCGTAATATAAAACATCGTTCGTGTATCGTCAAAGCGCCTTCAGAGTTACAGAATTTATCTAGGAAGTGGCGCGTGTCGTCTGTTGGGATTAGCTTGCGGAGGTCCAGGCTACAGATTCCTGGGAAATAAGTTAGAAAAGAAATAGGTTAAGTTATAAAGAAACTACACGTCTGTCTGTCCGTCTGTCACCAGGCTGTATCTCATGAACCGTGATAGCTAGACAATTGAAATTTTCACAAATTATGTATTTCTATTGCCGCTATAACAACAAATACTAAAAAAACAGAATACAATAAATATTTAAGAGGGCTCCCATACAACAAACGTGATATTTTTGCCGTATTTATAGATAACTAGCTTCTGCCCGCGGCTTCGCCCGCATGGTATGTCGTTAAAAAGTAGCCTATGTCCTTCCCCGGGATGCCATCGATCTACTTGCCAAATTTTATCGAAATCCGTTCAAGTGGTTTAGGCGTCAAAGGTAGGATGCCATCGATCTACTTGCCAAATTTTATCGAAATCCGTTCAGTGGTTTAGGCGTCAAAGGTAACATACAGACAGACAGACAGAGTTACTTTCGAATTTATAATATTAAGTATGGATGGTACGGAACCCTTCGTGCGCGAGTCCGACTAGCACTTGGCCGGTTTTTATAATCCAACTAAGGCATGGCTCTCTGTCGCCTCGCCTTGACTTACGAGTATCCTTAGAAAAGGCATCTCTGACCAACAACTAACAGGTTCTTAGTAGGGCTAACACGTCAAATAGAAGATAAAAGATGACCATACCTACGTCCTTCTCACTAGCACAGATCCTGGTGACAAGATGCGGGCACTCGGTGAAGTATCTCCCCAGTGATGCGAGATCAGAAAGCAGTCGTAACGATGTGCGCTGGTTGAAGTGAACGTTAGAACCGCCTGCACTGCGGGAGGTCGCCGACATCCTGAGAAGCATTAAATAAGTCAGATAATTTTACCAAGAACGATAGCCTCTAACGTCAAAATGATGACAGCATTATTAATAGCTTTCATTAGCTCCATCAACGTGCAGGTCAATCAATCTACCTAGACTTTTCCCTACTTAATCAAATCAAATCGTGCATTGCAATCCATAATGTACAAATTATAGGTGGTAAATAAAAAAAATATAGAAAATATGTGTGTCTATGTTGGGGTCGGCTTCCAGTCTAACCGGATTCAGCTGAATACCAGTATTTTACATGGAAGGACTGCCTATCTGACCTCCACAACCCAGTAATTGGGTAATACGATACCCTTTAGTAAGACTGGATGTCAGACTTTCGGGCTTCTGACGACCCATAACGAAAGTGACAGCCAGGACCAACGGCTTAACGTGCTTTCCGAGGTACGGAGGAGTCTCGCTATGTAAAGATGGTCACCCATACACGGAACTAACCTAACCCAACCCCGGCAATTGTTGAATCGACCCGTGCTCCATGAATGTGCAGGTATTAAAGGGCAAATAATAAAGTAGTTTGATTCCCGCACATCACAAATAATTGACATACAGAAATTCCAACTGTTTTAATTTATACTCAGAATTTTTCTGAAAACGGCATTTAGCTCTCAATTATGGATGATCAAATGGGATCCAGGGTCATTGTGTTTTAAGTGCTTGTGCCTGTGCTTGGGGGAGTTCTTGTCCAGACGTGGAAGTCTTTCGGCTGAAATGATGATGATGAATGACCCCAAGCATGGACATTATCACCCTCAAGATCATGTAAGTAGATTTATACATACATACCTATCCGTCATAATGTTGTGTGTGAAAACAGAATAACTGACGAAACAGTCTACTTCTTTAGGAGCATTCGGGTCTGGTAACAGCTGGAAATAAATTATATTCAACATAATAATAAGCTTTATTGCGACGGAATAGTGCCGCTCAAAATTGACAAAAAAATTAACCACCTCCTCTTTTCATTAAATAGGAGAAACTGTTTATATCAAGAAGATGTTCGCTAGCATCATACTGTGCACTAGTAAAAAAAATAGCTGCATTCAACTCATTGTTTAGCACACAAAAAACGTCAGGGTTTTAAAGTCAGTATCACAGAATAGTACAGAATATTCACTCTGCAAAATCATTTAAGTAAAAAGCGACTCTTTCTACGACACACTAAAGTGTAATTCAACTCGCACAGCGCTAATAACCTACAGTTATATTCACTTAGAAGTTGCCTCTCTTTCTATCGTGTCGACTTTTATATCTTCTGACTACGTTACGGACGTTACGGTCACTGAATTGACCCGACAAGAAGAGACCGCCGCATAATTGTAGTTTCATTCCTAAAATGCGGAGTGCGTTTTCTGTGCTATTCTGTGGCAGTATACAAATTCAAGATTGTTTATTGTAACAGCCTATTGAATTATTTTGTATTTTGTACTTGAACAGTAAGTACACAACAGTTTGTAATTGAACAGCAGGATTTAAGCACTTTTGATAATAATATTACGATCAAAAATGTGTGATTGTAGGTATTGAATACTTCTTACCAAATCCAGATTCTCGACTGCGCCAATAACAAAGCTGAGTATAAACAGCTGTTTGCCAGTGCCGACCTGAATGAGACCCTCATCACATAGCAGCTTTGGTACAAGATCCAGGGATGACACAGACTTCTTGCTTTCTATTATATACTCCTCTGCAAATGAGAATTAAATATTATTTAGAACTCGCTGCTGTTTATTCTTTTTCTAAAATAAAAATACCCTAAATACTCCATAGAACATCATCTATCTGTCAGTGAAAGTCCCGTCAAAATCGGTCATGCCGTTTTGGAGATTAGCCGGAACAAACAGACAAACAATTTTTTTTTTTTTTTGTTTTTTTTTTTTATCCCGACGATACAAAACCCCGCTTCGAGTTCCAGAATCATGTACTGAATCCATGGTAACAAGTTGCGCGTCGATGCTGCCATCCTGTATAGTACCACTGTTTTAAGATCCAATATACTTAAGGGCGCACCCTACCTCAGATTTTTTCGGCTTTAAAACGTCGAAAAGTTTAGGTAATTGCTTTTTACGTTGAAAATAATGGTAATTAAAAAAAAATGACACACATAAGACCTGCTTTATAGTTAGTTCAGTTATCATGCAAAGTTTCATGATCTAATTTGAAGTATTTTTTTAATACCAGCGGTTTATAATTCTGTGCAGAGGTAACTTTGGATTTTTTTTCTATCGAGAACATTTTATGTAATCGTGTTTTCGCCTCACTTAAGACCTAGCATCAATCCTCAACTTTAACATATATTTATTTCAAAATTAATACTGCAGTATTTTCGGCATAACAGGGGAACATGCTAAGCAATTTGTGATTGGGTGCACCCGTTGAAGTACTTACTCAAAGTCATTGTCATAGATTTGGCAGTGGGCAGATTTGATGATGAGACGGCAGGTGGGTACGCTATCTCATTGCTGTGGAACATGCGGAGCTCATTCCTCTAGAATTACATACAAGGTCAAGATGTTACTTCAAAATCTGCAGGAAAATATGGTCTTACTAATCTGTCTATTGAATTTTACAGGGCATACATACATACTTAGACTCACGCCTTCTTCCCATAGGGGTAGGCAGAAACTACAGAACGCCACCTGGTACGATCCTAACATACTCTTGCTTTGTTCATACATCCATTCATTCCAGGCATATTATGGAGTAATTACTGCCAATTACGGACATTGTTACTAGTTTGTTTTAGATTTTACCAGGAAGGTTAAGATATAGAATTATATGCTACCTACCACCACTTGTTTTAAAAGTAGAGTTCGAGCAAGTTCCCACATAAAAGTAGAGTAAATCAATGCAGATTATGGGACTTATTTTTGAAACGGTAGATTTATAATCTGCATTTATATTGTTTCAGTATATCAAACTGACAATCTATGCCAGTTGATGCTATACTAATAATTTAAAACCAATTATTACGGTTTTAATAACGTAACTGCATCAATAAATCGCAATTTAATCAAACGCAGTATCTTCCTCATTCTCTAATTAGCGATAATTTTACCTAACAGCATGTGAGTGTGTGCATTTCAAGCAAGTTTTACATAAACAATATTGATTTGACAAGTTAAGTAATTACAGACATGCAATACAAAATTATGTATGAATAAAGATGAGGGCTTTTTTACTTTTTGTTTCCTGACTAACTGACTATCAAATTGTTGTTAATTATTTTCATGCAGCATGAAAAAGGAACTGATAATAATTATAATAATGGCTCACTGCTGTTTCAATATTGTGCCCTGGTGATTTTCTTCAGTTATTAGGAAGCTGAGCTCGTGGCTAAATAATAACAGCCGCACGGGTTGATCGATCAATTTAAGTTACGCTTGCCGGGGTTGGTCCGTGGATGGGTGACCATCTTTACATATCGAGACTCCTCTGTGGTCGACTTCCAGTATAACCGGATGCAGCTGAATACCAGTATATTACATGAAGCGACTACCTGTCTGACCTCCACAACCCAGGAACTGGGTAATACGATACCCCTCCTTGGTAAGACTGGTTGCCAGACTTTCGGGCTTCTGACGACCCATAACGACTGTCAAAGATCCTCGTATGACAGCCGAGACCAACGACTTAACATGCTCTCCGAGGCACAGAGGAGTCTCGATGTGTAAAGATGGTCACCCATCTACGGACCAACCCCGGCAAGCGTAGCTTAACCTGATGGATCGACCCGTGCGGCTGTTATCACTTAGCTACGAGCTCCTCGAGAAAAATACTGACATACTCCTGAGTATAATAATGCAAGTTGTTGTTGCAAGTTGGCACTGGAAGATACAAGTTCTAATTACATGCTTACAGGGGTTGGTGTATTAATTCTATCTTCGATTGAAAGACTCATCATCAACTGTGGATGACAGCATTTTCCTTCAGACCTCACACCAAGCAGCCTGTGCCAAGAGTGTTTGATCTGAAAATGTAAAGCTGTATTAAGTCACAGTCACTGACAGAAGGAGACAAATATTAGTAAAAGAATATTCATTTGTCAGACACTCATTTTAATGTACCGCCCGCGGCTTCGCCCGCGTGGTATGTCGATAAAAAGTAGCCTATGTCCTTTCTCAGGCTCTAGAGTATCTGTGTACCAAATTTCATTTAAATTGGTTCAGTAGTTTTGGCTTGAAATCGCGACAGACAGATGGAGTTACTTTCGCATTTATAATAATAATAAGGAAGTAAGGATTTGATATTGATTCCTAATCTGTGAGTTCAGTCAATTTGGGGATAAAAGTGTTGATTCTTTTGAGTTGGTATAACTAGTTAGACTAACAGATAAAACAAAGGTTACATTATTCTACACAGCTGCAAACTGAGTGTCATTTCAGGTCAAAACTGGCCCTAATACGGGCTCCATACATTGGCCTTGGCCATTGGTTTAGGCTTGGCACCAGATCCAATGTTAAACAAAAATCAGTATAATCCTGTCCAATATCTGTCCAAGCCCGTTACACACATTGAAGCCAATGCTCCAAGGCTGCATCTTAGGTCAAATTATGTCCAATGTGTGGCATCAGAGACAAAGTAAGGTTGGACATTGACTAAAAACAAGATCAAGGTCATACTTCTACAATCTTATTGGAAGGGCATGGCTGTGCTCCAAGTAAGCTCAGGAGTAAGTATCCCACTTTGTCCTTGCGTCCCTGCGTGCAAGTTGTGTACACCTCCACTTTAACCGGCACATTCTGGACACGTAAACTGTAATATTGTGAAAAGATTTTTTATGTGGAGCTTTCACAAAAGAGTGTCAATATGAGTGAATTCCTAAATTCTAGAAAATGTTCAATTGATTTGAGATCAATCAGATTTGAGGTTCTGTCAGAATGAATCTTTAATGATAGGATCTTGCTAAAAATGCAAGCCTGTGTATTCAAGAGGGTTTTAATGTCGCTAGTAGTTTTTTAAAGGAATAAATATCGATGAAAAACAAAATGTTGTTTACCTTCGAAACCTTCTTTTGTCTGCTTCCCAAACAAGTTCAGCATCGAAAATAGGAGCATGTGAAGGCACAACAGAGTCCGTCTCTAACATATACCCATTGAGAGATCCACTTACAATAAACGGAGAACGTAAAAATCCAAATCCAAGTCCTAGAAACATTCAGAAATTAGAACAATGTTCATGCAATGATTTTAATCATTCAAATAATGTTTCAGGCGGCCATATATTAAACTTGAAAACAGGTATACCCTCTTTCACGTGCAGGACTATCTGAATATTTGGTCCTCGTAATTCGTCCATCACTATTTTATTTGAAATATATCAAAGTATTATAAAAATTCAAATCAAACGCAACTGTAAACATTGCTTTCCAAAATCAAAGATGACATACATGACATAACAACATCGGTGTTGCAAATCTATCTTCTATCTATATTACTACATAATCTGTGCTATCACAGACTAAGTTGTGCTACTATTAAAAAAGGAAAAACTGACTGACTGACAGACTGACTGGCTGACCTAACAGCCTGGCATGAGAGCGGTAAACTATTATTTGCACAAGAGTTTGTGCAAAATTTTACGTCCTTCCACGTCCCAGTAGTTATAATAATAAACGCAAGGCATAATAATGTAAGTAGTCGAATACTAAGAGGGAGTTTTTGAAAATTCGATTGTATGGATAATTTTTCAAACTTGGTACGAAAAAAATCCGAAATAAATTATAAAGTTTGGCATTATTCGTTTTTAAAAACTACACCCCAATGGGGTTAGGGGATGTTAAAGTTTATGATTATGGAAGAATCTAACGCGAGGTTCGATAACTCCAAACTCGGTACTGAAACTTTTGATAGAAAAAAACCGGCCAAGTGCGAGTCGGACTCGCGCACGAAGGGTTCCGTACCATTACCTAAAAAATGGCAAAATAATCATGTCTGTTGTATGGGAGCCCCCTAATATTTATTTTATTCTGTTTTTTATTATTTGTTTTTATAGCGGCAGAAATATATCATCTATGAAAATTACAACTGTCTAACTAGAGATTTCAACATAATATGTTTTGTTTTGAACGTTTCGCCAGTGAAAACGTACGGTAAGTTGAGCTGATCCACACATCATGTTCGTGAACGGGCGCCGTAAGTTGAGACTGGTCATCATCTCATAACTGTCAGGGTTTAGCTTAAATTTGACCATATATTTTGAATTATTGAATTTGATCTTAAATATGTTTTTTTTTACATTGTAAAGAAGCAACAAGAATAATTTATCCAGGACTTTGTTATTAGAAGCGTTTTACCTGAAATAAAACGCATATTAAAATACTTACCTCACTGGAAGCTTTAATATTGAGAGAGCATATCCGTTTCCGTCGATTTAGTACTGGTTTTAACCTACTGCTCAGTGGCGCCACCTGGTGTTGCTTGCCATTTTAGTTTCGTAAAATGTAACGAGCTACTTTTTGTTCATTGGCTCAATATAACCAGGCAGAAGTAAACTTAAAGCTTCCAGTGAGGTAAGTATTTTAATATGCGTTTTATTTCAGGTAAAACGCTTCTATTAAACTACTTGACCGTCACTGGAAGCTTTAATATTGAGACCTGTTTGTTATCGCCTGGTGTCGCCACTAATGATAACGCCAATGTGACATAGGAAATAAAGCACAAAATAAATCATGAAAGTATATTTATTATATTAAACATGTGAAAAGGTACGTAGGTACACATTTATTAAACTGATCTGTTGGTAATCTAATCACAAAAAATACCATAACAAATTATAGCTACTATTTAGAGTTAAATTAAATCGGATTAAACAATTGTGTAACATTAAGAGAATCAACACTTCTTAAAACTTCTCTTCTATAGAATTTCTGGAACGTATTAGCCGATTGCCAATTTCCTCGAGATAGGATTTCGTCGAGGGGATGATTTTCAAGCCAGCTTTTAGAGGCTACTGCAGATCGTGTACTTCCTGGAGTTGCTGTGATGCCAGCTTCATTGAGTAGGGTTTTTACCCAGCCTGCGATGACAGTGCGTGAAGCGGGTTTCGGCACACCTCTAACTGTAATAAACAAATTAAATGATTTTGCAGCATCACGTCTTTCATTTAATAATTGCTTAGTTCTTTCTATCCAGATTATAGGATTTAGATTACAATTGTTGGGATTTTCAAGAAGTTTCCAGCCGGACTGTCTGTGATTATTGCAATCTGTTTTCGAACCAAATTGAGGCCACAATGTAACACTATCATCTGATCTAATATAATGGTCGGGATCAACTCTAAGCAGCGTTAAGTCATGTATGCGTCTACCTGAGCTAAGTAGTAATATAGTTGCAGTATGGCGTGATATTTGAAAGGGATTGTCCATGTCTACAGTGTAATTGAGCTAATTGCGTACCTGTAGGATTATTTGTGTCAATGTTTTTAGACACAGACCAGGAAGTCCAACGCTTCCAAGCCACCTCATATGTTTTCAAGGTAGACTTACGCCAGGAATTTTTGAGCAATAACTGTTGTTCCGTGGTCCATGTTTCTACCGCCTCGGACCACCCCCACATTTCCAGACTTCTAGGATGATTTTGTCCACTTGTGGTGGTGGAAGTCCCGTCGATGTGTCGACCAGGTGCGTCTGTAAGTTTTTCAGAGTTAGAGGTGGTGCTAGCGCTCGGACTTTGAGGTCTGCACGCCAAAATACCTTCTCCCATCGAGGTGCTACTATTAAAAATATTCCCGTTGATTGATTGAGGTGTGTTAGGACCTTTGGGATTAAGAACGGAGGTGGGAACACCCATGCGAGTGGATAGTTCCACGGGACACTGAATGCATCGTGAAATAGTGCTTGTCGGTCTCTCAGGTCTCGGGATACATAGTTGTAAACTACGTGAGCCGTCGCCGAGGCAAACAAATCTATTATTGGAGTTCCCCACTTTGCGAACACTATTGTCGTACAGGCTGGCATTAGGTGCCATTCTGGAGGTTGGCGAAAGCGTGACAAGTGATCGGCATGATTGTTGTACTTGCCTGGGAGATGGTGTATGCTGAAGTGTATTTGAAATTGGTCTAGTAAATTGAGAATTTGATAGGTTAGTTCTATTAGGGGTGTTGATTTCGTACCTCCTTCGTTCCTTAAATAGCTGACAGCAGTTCTGTTGTCGCATTGTATCAGGATCGAGCTGTTGCAGAGCAGGTGAGCGTTGTCTCGAAGGGCGCGAAATATGGCTAACATTTCTTTTTGATTGCAGTGCAGAGCCTGTTCCTCTTGCGACCAACTGCCCGAAATAGCCAGATTGTTCAGTTGAGCTCCCCACCCTTGGTTTGATGCATCTGTTGTCAGGAAATTCACTGGCGGCGGGTAATGTAGAGGTGTTGATGACTGACAATTCAGAATCCACCATTCCAGTTCCTTTCGAACATTTTGTGGTAGAGGGTAGGATTTCGATAAAAGGTCTGGTAGCGAATTCATGAATGTTAATAATTGCCGGTGATTGAGCCGGCTTCGAGGAACAACATAACTGGCAAAGTTTAGGAGTCCTATTATTCTCTGTAATTCCTTTAGAGTTATTATTCCTCGCTCGAGAACTTGACTCACTTTTTTGACCAATGAGAAAGTCTTTTCTTTTGGCAGGGATTTTAAATTGTCCCACGGACTCCACAATATTCCTAAATAGATCATAGTCTTTTGAGGACAAAGAACCGATTTCTCGAAATTTACTTGCCAACCAAGATTTTGTAATGTGGCTAATGTGAGCTCGACATGATCTCGAAGAACGTGTACATTTTGATTTACTATTAAATAGTCGTCGAGATACACTACGATTCGGATGTTCCAGCGTTCTCGTAATATTTGGGCAACCCAATTCGTTAGTATTGAAAAAGTTTTGGGAGCAGTGCTCAAACCGAACGGTAGGCAGGTCATCTCTAACAGTTCTTGGTTGTATACAAGGCGAAGGAAGCGCCTGTGTGACTTTGAAATTTTTAAGTGGAAATATGCTTGTGATAGGTCCACTTTGCACATCCAGTCTTGTGGTTGCAGAAAGTCCGGGATGCGATACATGTTTATTAAGTGAAATGGTTGAGTCTTTACAAATCCGTTCAACGCTTTTAAGTTGAATATGGGACGGGTTGATCCGTCTGGTTTTGGTATCAAAAATAGAGGGGAAATGAAACTCGGTGCGAGTTGAACCGCTTTTAGAATGCCCTGAGCCTTCATTTTGTTTATTATTGCAGACATTTCTTTTGAGACAGGTGTTTGATATCCCCCATTGGTTATATTTGGGTATATCAGAGGAGGTTTGTGGGTAAATGGTATGCGATACCCTTGAATTAATTTGAGAATAATTTCTGGTGCTCCCATTTCCTTCCATTTCGAGTGGTAGTGCGCTAACTGACCTGCTCGAAAACGACTCGAGTCATTGCTTGTACCGTTTTTGGTTCTCTCGAAAGCTTTTTGGAGGATTTGAACGTCCCCGACTTCGGTTATTTCTACGATCGGGCCGCGAGCCTCGGTTGCGAAATGAACCTCTACCGCTGGTATATTGATCGGATTGAAAGGATGGTAGATCCTGAGTTTTGTTTGAATAATTGGGGCGAAAATATCCACCCCGCGAGGGTGAGTTGTCATAAGCATGTGTGTGCGTTGTCGGTTTGCCCGGTTCATGGCAAAAATATTGAGCTTCACGCGATGAAACTACTGGTTTATGTACGCCTTGCCCCCGCGAGGGGCGGCGGTTAGATTGATTAGATCTAGTGTGTGAATCAGTTTTTGGAGGCCAAAAAGCTTTGCGTACACCGCCGGCCTTTTCTAATGCTGTCGTGAGAGATTCCGGACTAAATAAATAGGTAGATGATGGGGGAATTCTGTTCAAAGATGCTTTAACTAATGGATCTCGAATTTGACTAGTAATTGTCTCTCGACGCATTTCTATACTTTCGGCTCGATGACCACAAACTAATTGTAACAGGTCTGAAGAGATTTTATGCAAATCACCTTTTTGAAATAATTCTTCAACCTTCCCGCTTAAATTATCAAAATTGACTTCTGTATTTTTAGCCCACAAAAGGAGATTACGAATAGCTTCTTGTAACGATTCTTTTTGTTTTAGAATGCAAAAAGTAATTGCTGCATATGATTTATCAGCATTTGCCAAGTGACGTAAGGTATCATACATTTTTATCTCTTTGTTTGTATCTAAGTCTATGAAACCTGGTGTGTGATTGTAGAGCTTTTGAGTATCAGAGTACCTTACCTCGGACCAAGATATGCTACCTAAGCGCTGAACATCTAGTAGCATTTTTAAGAAAGTATCAGGAGTTTTCGGAACTGATGGTTCCTTAAGCTTTGTCTCGATATCAAAAGTGAAGTCTAAATTTGAATTTGGACCTTCAACATCAGGGCACTGTTCGTCAATATTATGCTGGTCATATAGTTCCCCACTGACCCCAGAATAAATTGATACCCCATCATGGCAAGCAGTATGCATATTATTTGCAAAAACTTGTTGGCGTAGCTCACTGATTTCCTTTATAAGTTTGTCCAATGTTGGGTTAGAACGGTGGACGCGCTTATTTTTCTTACGGCGTGAGCGGCGCGACCGCTTGGCACGTTTTGGAGAAGACGAGCTTGAAGAGCTGCTGCTTGTCGTGCTGCTGCTAGAGCAGCTAATGTTCCTTTTACGGGTCATTCCACTTGGGCCGGCCACAGCTTGTGGTTCGGCAGCGGAAACATTTACGTGGTCATCCATTATAGCAATTAAAGTTACGTTAAATAGTCCGTATCAACTAATATCAAGTCTTCTAGACACACCATAAATTTGTAAGCACACACAAGAAACAGTAACTGTAATAATTAATCAATATAAGTAGTGATCCGAACGGAATAAACCATTCAAAGTAAAGATCACTTTTATAAAGTAGGGTGGGTAGGTACTTACAGTTTTTCTTCAAAAATAACTCACCATAAAATAGCACTATATTTTTTAAAGAAAGATTTATTTTACATTTATAGTGATCTGAACTAAAAGTATGATCACGATAGTGATCCGAACGGAAAAAACCGTTAAAAGTATGATCATAAATATAAATTTTCTTTGAAATATAATTTTGAATTTTTTAGAAAAATATAGTGTAATTTTTTGGCATCGGTCGTGTACCGATGCGCACAAGTTGCTTCGACGGAGAACGAAACGCCAATGAACAAAAAGTAGCTCGTTACATTTTACGAAACTAAAATGGCAAGCAACACCAGGTGGCGCCACTGAGCAGTAGGTTAAAACCAGTACTAAATCGACGGAAACGGATATGCTCTCTCAATATTAAAGCTTCCAGTGACGGTCAAGTAGTTTAATATCTTGATTTTCAAAAGCGTCCTCGGAGTTTCTTGTCCGTTCTTCTCCATAGAGATCTACGTTTTGGAATGGGCAACTAGCCTTAACTTTCTGATTAGACTCGCGACAATCTAAGAAGTCCATTTTGACAGCTATAAAAATGCTTTGTAAAGCGATGAAAAAAAAATTGGTTTCTTATAAACTGATTCTCGAGACATATCGATTGAACATACATAAAGAGTTTGTAATCGACGACTTACCTACATTGCTTAAAACTGATTCTCAAGGCATAACGTTTTATTACATGTATGAGAACGAAACGTCAAAACGGACTTCTTAGATTGTCGCGAGTTTAATGACTATTTAAAAGTACCAGTATGGTTAAATTGAAATAAATGCTTTAAGTTTGAGTTTACGTAAATTCTTTTTCGTCTGATAATTAAATTTGAAAATTGAATCCTATTCTTATTTAAATAAATAATAATGATTGTAATCATTAATTTTTGAAAACTACCTGTAAATGGGTTGGAGAGGGTATTAAATTTCGTAATTTAAAGTAAAATACGAAAACCAGGCGGACGAAGTCAGGGGCAGTTTTACTGTAAAAAATTGTAAAAAAAACTGTATTGCCAATAAAAAATTAAACTGAACAACAGAAGGTCGAAAAAATTAAAAATCCTTTGTATATTAATTAGCCATCACACCTTGATTATTGCTATTGATAATTTTATTATTCATTAATTTTCCAGCTTCCAGTATCTTAGAGAACAGTTTGTCAAAAAAGTTGTTATCATGTTTACAGAAATATCCACCATGATACCGGAAGTTAAAAACAAAAATAATGTCATTTTCATTTATTGTAATGATTTTGTGCATTTTTATATTACAATAATAATGTACGGAAATTTGCTGGTGTTTCAGATGGTTGATATATGAAAGTATGGTGCAATACTTATAAGATTTTTTTTAGTTCTTGCATTGAATTTGTTTATTTGTTTTGTTTCCGTTAAAATATTGACAGCACTTTTCAACTTTGAGTTTGAGTCTTCTTGGACGAATTTCTTGGATGCTGATGCTGAACTAATAAATAAAATATGCCTACCAATAATGTGTTATTAGTCTTATGTGTGATATACAATTAGATCAAACCTAGATAATCCACAATGAAGAAGTTTTTATATGAATACAAAGCCAAAACTACAAAAGGTCGGAGTCAATCAGAAACAAACACTGCAATAAGGTAAACAATCGTTCATCGAGTTTTTACTTTACTCATTTTTATTTAGTATCTACCCTTAAAATTAGAATCACGTATTGTACGGTAGTAAGTGCACATTGTACGGTTGACGAGCCGCCTGTGACCGCAGCAGACTAGAGCTGAGGAGGGCCGACGCTCGACAACGCGCATGAAGTGGATCACCGGAGCGCAACGAAAAGTAATTTGTACAAAAAACCAAATTCAACTCATTGCGAATGCCGCGTTGTTCGTGATGTTTTGTCTGACCGCACAATATATCGGCGGTCATTGTTGCTAGTCGTTTTTTATAACGATCGGACTTCTAATGCGCCGGTAATGTTCCGCGTGTTCCTCGCATCGACGGACTTTCCGTTTTAGTTTATAAACTTATTTATATTCGATAAATGTTATTTAGTTGCTAAAAATTGCAGACGGCTTGTTTACTGTGCTACCGTTTTCGAACAAAAAGTGGATTCTTTGCAGGACATGGGAGTTTTTAAGTGGTTGCGCCGGTGAGTACGTAAACTTTGTTGTTTTTTCATTCCTTACCATTACCTACCTATTCTAAGTACGGTAGGTATGTATTTTGTAGAATTCGTGTAAGAAAATAAATTCAGTATTTAGCGGCATCTTTCAGTTTACAAAGAAATCTATTTTTTCCAGTAAACTTCTAGACAGCTGACTTGAGATGGCGCTAATATAAATCGATATTTTCTTACAACACTGCAAAAATCGTACGTAATTTAAAAAATCTGTTCATTAAAACATTCGGTTTCGTATCAGATGATTGCACGAACAGTTACTTTTAGACCGTCAAACTCAACAAAATGTCGATCACAATAGAACAGGTATGCACAATGTCCCAGGATGATGTAAGTGGTCCACCTAATGTTGAATCATCGGAACTGTACCTACAATAGATTTGATTTAATTCCAATAGAGGCCAGAAGCTTTGTGTACCATTGCCAATACAAATCACAGGTGAATGCAGTTAATTATTGCAACAAAATCTAGTTCAACTACATGCCTAGTTTAGTCATTTTCTGAACTTCAGGACAGCTGTATCTTGGGAGCCTCACTGGTAAATATTTAATAATATTATTTCCCACTTAATTTCTAAGCTGACACTTAAAAATACCATTGCCTGAATTAGGTCGAAAGCTAGAGTTCATTGACTTTTCGAAATAGGTTCGCTAACATTCGTCACCTTTATCTATTGCCTAAAGTTTTGTAACGAACAAAAACTTAGCAATACGTTAATATTACGGTACACAATGATAACTTTATCAATGTATTTGTTTGTATGTGATTTTAATTATTTCTTTATTAGCAGTTGTCCAGTTAGTCTATTATGAATCTGATAAGAAAAATCGTGTGTGGTTTACGTCTTTAATTAATTTCACATTAGAATATACTTATGTTACTATTACTACACAGTTACTACAGTTAACGAGTTAACCTACCCACCAAGGGGAAGGTCAGATGCACCAACCAGGAAGAACTTACGAGGCTTGTCTCAAATTCCTTATGGATTGCGAAAGTTAGACGGATACCTACTCATCCTACCTATTTACGTCAAACTAGAGCCAGGAATATTGATACTTATCCCCCCGATTATAGTTAATAATTGTATCTGGATAAAGTTACCGTTCATTCACAAAGAAAATAATAATAGAACGATTATCTTTCGTGATGATTGATTGAATGAACCTTTCAACTGTGGGGTAGACGAAAATTCGAAATAGTCTTCCTAACTGTCGGCTCAAACTTTTTGTCCATGAATTTCATCAGTTATCTTCAGTCGGTCAATAGGATATTAAAGATACTAAATTTACTACAAAGTTACCAATTTTTCTGTCATAATTTTCCACTCGAAGCCCCGAATCTCGTAACCCCTTCGGTCTCTTGTCTCCACGAAGTTATTCATCTAATGACAATATGAATCTTCCCAGAGCTTGTAGTCCACTGAACCTTTGAGAGTCGTTATGGCAGGATTAACTCATCTCAAAGGTTTAGCTTTAGATTTTCCAAGTCCCTGCCAGTTTATTGTACCTATCGGATATCTACGAGACCAATAAGCAATTCAAATTCAGTTTCCGCCACTAATTCGCTTCTACCCCGAAGAAGCTAGAAGACAATTCAGAATAAACCTGTGATTTACTGTAAAGTTTTCGAAGAGGCCGTGTCGGAAGCATAATATGGACTGAAAGCAGTGAAACCTCCACTATTTTCAAGGGAGTAAAAATATAGGGCTCGTAAAAAACAGCTCAATTAGACAACGCATTTGAAGACGTAATTCAACATCAAGGGTCGAAGTCGTGAATTATTGAAAGCGCGAAAGCGAAAGTGCACCACTTTCCTGCAAGTAGTTTCAAGAATGTATCGCCCGAATCAAAAATCTTTGCTGTCCGTTGAGTGAGTTGCTTTTTTGCATGAAAACAGGATAAGACGAAAATGATGGTTTTATGATATGTAGAAAGCTTGGAGAAGCTGTTGCTTGCTGTAAAATTAGGCAGCAATATGTATGTCCAGTCGCGAAAGGGTTACTGAATGTCTGAATCTGCTGAATTACCGTTTACCCGACCAACCAATTTCATTTCTCCTTGTCATGGTGCTTATCGCCCACATCTAGATAGTCTGAATTGAACATAGGACAACAACTGCCTCCACTTTGAATGCGCGACACAGTTAGCCACATTATCTTATAACGAGACGATTAATCTTAGTACTCACCCGAAAGATCCATTCAAATAAATAAAGAAAGATAAGTGCTTTCTTTCAGGGTCGCTTGCTACATTAAGGCTCACAATACTTTCGTTTATTCAAATCAAACACACAGGAACTTATAAAAAAAATGGTGTCCATGTTTTTTTCATTGCTTCATTCATTGCGCACGACTGAGTAATTTCGCAAAAGTAACTACAAAAGATTACCTCCCGGTACTCGGTCGTGATTGATGCTTCCATTAATTACTAGTTCGATTCAATCTGAAGCCTTTCAATAGTTCTAAAACAGTGTTATTGAAATTTCACTTTCACCAAACTTATTTGTGATAGCCAAGCGACGCGGTTCTCTTATTGCTTTGCAAATAACCAAAATTGTTGGTTAGACAGCTTCTTATTTATGTAAGCATTATCATCGTGTCAGTAGATATGGGCTGCTGGGACGTGCTTTCTAGTTTAATTACAATATTACGTATTGTATTGTTTGTATCGAGATTATAAAATAAAGCTTTGTTACCACTTCCGGCGTATCGGAGATTACAATGGATGACTTTAAAATTTTCTGGTATAAGTAACAAAGACTTTGCTAACAAATCAGAAATGTTGCTGCGTTGCTGAAACTGTTTTGTATGGCAGAGGCCACGAACTGGAAAGTACTCTTAAGTGGTGTCCAATAGGTCACACGAGACTTAAGTGCCTTAATTAACGGAGCACTTTTACTTTTAGGTAAAAACTGATATGTATAAATAATTAGTAATCGGTGCAAAGATGGATGCTGCCCAGTGCCCAACACTCTCAACATTACGTCTCAATTCCCCAGCTATCCCCCTTGATATTCCGCACAAGAAGAGACCTGAAAATAACGCAAAAACAATGAAGTATTCCCGTTTGAGCACCTATGCATTGAGTAACAAAGGTATTTCAATTGAGAATACTCAATGCATAGGTGCTCAAACGTGTACCATCATAAGACTAACACTGATTGGCGAAAAAAGATCAACATTTTAAGTAGCTTTTAAAAGCTCTTTATACTTCTTTAATGATTTTTAAATTACTTAAAAATATAAAGGAAATAAAATTTCTTTCTCCACTCGCTTTCGTTGACAAAAACTTTAAGCGTGACAAAAATAGAGTACCAAAGTGGCAATATCTAGAATGGCCGAATTTTCTCTTTCAAAATTTTAGTACTAGACATTTCGCTTTGTCAGACACGATCTATCAGTTTATTGGATCTAGGAGCTGTTTCTCAAGAGATCAAATTGATGTCAGGTGTACAATGCCTGGGAACAAATTTGCGAGTCTGATCGAATTGTTAATCGGTAAAAGTGTATCGATCGTCCCGCGTTGCTACTCGTGATTATGATCGCCTCTTACTTTGCTCTCTTATCTTTGGAGTTCATTGTTTTTTTTTTCTATCAGGTGTTATTTAATCGAAGCTTTGTTGCTAAGCCTCAGAGTAACGGATTTACAATGCATGTTGGTAATAATTTAGACAAGTTTTTTAACCGACTTCTTCAAAAAAGGAGGAGGTTCTCAAATATTCTCAATTCGTCTGTAATATATTTTTTTATGTATTTTCATCGATATTTTTGTCAATTGAAAAAACCGATTTTGAAATTTCTTTTTTCAATAACATAACGATTTAACCTTTGAACGATAAACCTATTTATATATCCTATATAAATAGGTTAAGTCCGAGTAACCAAAGCTGCATCGTAGATTAAATATTTTAATATTTTTTATAGTTCTAACGTCTTCTACTTATTTCGATTAGATCTCGTCGTTGCGTCGCGTCTGTGACCCGCGACTGTCCCACGCTTTTGCTGCCTGAATGACGCGACGTCTGAACTACCATTAGTTGCTGTTATTTGTACTTTTATATTGTTGAGGTTTTTTCTCAGACCATTGTTAGTTTTAGCGCCTTAAAAAAAGATTCGGAGAATAGGCCTCGTTGAAAGACAACCGAATAATTCGTAGTAAGTTCGATGACAGAGAATATGATGTGAGTTAAGCAATAGTGAGTGTAAGCAATTGACCACTTTCCCCCAAGGGAGTATGCTGTATCCTGGTCTATACCTGGCTCTACAACCACTTTTCCTGTAAGGAGACCCTTGTTTTGCTGGGGAGGACTAAGGGCGGCTGTACCTAATTATAATTTTCTGTTTGTTGGCAGGGAGCGCGTGACTGTGACGACTCATCACAGCGTGAACCCCAGCTCCACTACACCCGAAGCACAGGCTGCACTGGGCCCCCACAGCACCACACAAATCGGCACTATTCGCACAGAGGAATACAAACGAGATTTGGCCGAGTTTCAAGCGAGAAGATCCTCAGTGAACAAGGAACTTCCAGACACGCCTGTAAAGAAAAAATGCGGTAGACATTCTTTACCCGTCTCTTGTACCGACTGCACCGCAGACCACGATAACACTTTCAATTACGAGAAGAAATCAGGCGTTAAATACAAAAAGAAATCGCATAAACGCGCTCGAAGTGCGACCCCAGAACGAACAGTTTACGGAGGCGTCCCGAACATACAGTTTTTATTCCAAAATCAGGTGTTCATGCCCGGGAATCTGTACCCGACGACGTCATCGTTTTCAGAACCTCAAAAATTCAAACGTATATCACGCCATAGAATAAATAGATCTCCAGACATGGACTTTTTAGTTCAAAAACAATTAGAATTTAAAGATGATAATCAGGCGGACTCTCCACCTGCGTTCTACAAGAATAACTCTCTTCCTTTTGATGTGAAGAACTTCTTGGAATGTCATAAGAGTGAGGAAGATGACGTCGATGGGTTAAGAGCAGCAGGAGACGTTAATTTATCTAGTCAGAATAATTCCGTGAGTCCCACGAAGGATGAGTCCGATGATAAGCTATGGGAAGTGATGAGCGAGTTGAAAAACTTGGATCAGTGGGCGGACGAGCAGCTGCAGGTGCGGTCGCCGAACACAAGCAAGTCCGACGACAGTAAAGTATGTTTGTCAGGGCAACGCCCGGCTGAATCCGTTTATTTCTTGGTTCTGTTTGCATGATTGACTTTAGTGAATTAAAAAAAACGGAATCAATTGCACTAGCCACAAGTTTTAGATGCTGACTTGGATGTAGTTGATTGATCGCGATTAGTTTGGTAGTGAGCAGTTGTAGGCCCAGTGGTAACGGCCGCGACTTACGAGTTTATAGGTCGTGGGTTCGAACCCTAACAGGCGCTTTACTTTGTGTAAATTATTTCATCACCACTGCTCTCTAACGGTGAAGGAAAACATCGCGAGTAAACCGGCATGTCCTTGAACCAAAAATTCGAAGACGTGACATCCACCAACCCACACTGGACCCGCGTGGTGGATAACGACCTACTCCCTCTCACAGAGAGGAGGCCTGTGCCCGAGCAGTGGGAACATTATAGGCTGATTACGCTAAACGTAAAACCCTCGATAAGATTATTTTCCTTGATAACGTTTTTTCAAGTCATTTACTTAGTCTCAAGTCGGAAATGAGAGCATAATGATTTCCTGTCTTAATACCTATCTAAGTTGGTTCTTATTTTTAGAGCGATACGAGTGCCTACGGCTTGCCGATAGCAAGTGCAAGCAACCTCGATGTGTCTGTAGACAGGAATAAAACATGGAACCTTGGGAAATGGGGCGTGGTTCCCGTTCAGATAAAGAAGTTAATTGGTGTCACCATTGAGCATGTTAGGAAGAAACGTAACACGGAGATAAATATATTGAGGTGAGGTTCTGACATCATTCTTTATATCATAAAGCCTTTTTAGCGCTTCTAGAATGGTGTTTTTGGATGTCATTGTCCTTTTAATGGAGTGAGGTGAGACTTGGATGTCTCATAAACACCCGAATGCAAATAAGTTAAAGCTGGGCCCAAAATCGTAAAGGAAGTTGAAGGTGGGAAGAAAATCTCAGTTTTCTTAGTTATTCGTTTGTTTCAGAAAGTGTCGCCATCCTAATATAATACTTCTAATGGGAATTTATCCGGATATTCACAGCAATGTGCATTTGATTTGTGAGAGATGCGTCGATTCCCTCTTCGGCGTACTGCACGAGCAGGTAACTTTTAAATTATTGCCTGGTTATTATGACTCTAATTACAGAAGACAATCATTTCAATGCAAGCACGCCACATCAATTTATTACACTGCCCTATAAAAATGGTTACTAAACTGCTAACATTTTAATACAGTTTGCCTAGGATTGTATCTTAACATTTGTACCTCAGCCTTAACATTTAATATAAAGACTCGTCGACGTCCTTAAATATTATAAAGCACCATATGCGCTGCTACTTTTAAAATTAACACATTCACCTTATTAAAAAATCGATGTCGAAACGACTATTCTTTTTACAGGGTCGCATTCTAAGTGCGCAAACAGCAGTGCAATATGCCCTCGACATAGCGAACGCTCTCGTCTTCCTGCGAATGCAAGGTTTCCTTCACACAGAACTGTGCAGCACTAGTGTGATGATCACAAGCCATGATGCTGCGAAACTGGCAGACGTGGGCTCCTGTGCCAAGTTGGAGAAACCAGAGAAGAGAATGCCGAAGCCATATGAGATTTACTCGCCTGAACCACAGTATGTTAATATTGAAGGTGAGTTTCGTTAAATAGGTACTATAAACTTGAATTATATGAATCGTAGACATTTATCACATTGTTATGGAATCACAAACTCAGTGTCGTATATGACAAAGTTAAAATTCCATTGTAGGTAATCAATATTTATAAGTTTTTTTTATTACAAATGGTCATTCAAAAACCGACTTAGACTACATGACGCTAAAGAAGATACTTGAGGCAATATTAAATGTATAATTAAGCTCCTTTTGACAGGACTTTTCTGTAGGGTAGAAGAAGGGAATGTCGCAATATATTTGTCTGCCGCCAACCATTATTGCGGTGTTCCTGTTTGGTAGAACTCACACATGAGACAGTTTAAATTTGTCTGTATTTATTGAAAGAAAGAAAAATATTTTATTTGGGACACGCACAGGAAATACACACAGTAATAAAAAGAAAGTACATAATTAAAATAAAAAGAATAATTTAAAACTAACAAATTACTTAAATAACGACCTGTGTGAGGCCAAAAAGGCTCCTATCTTAGCTTAACGCAGCGACATTAAAAAAAAAATGCAGCTTTCGCTGGTATCCTGATAGGGCCCGCTGTGATGCCACGGACACGTCTACGGACAATGCTAGTAAGGGATCGGAAAACCCCTTTGGTGTTGCAGCTGTCTAAAGGGTCAATAACCACTTTCCGTCAGGTGTTTGCCAACGTTATAAAAAAAATATGAATTAGGTCTAGTTCAGTGATCGCTGAGTTCTAATTTGAATGCTCGCTCAAGCACACCGCCTCAACAAGTTAACAATGAAAGCGAGTTTTATAACAATCTAGAGATTACGTATAATAAACTTTATATGCACTAAACGTTAGGCATATTTGCCAAGTAAGCAACATCAACATGGCTGAAAAAAAGTCTCATGCCTGTTTTCATTAACACTGAGCGATACCTTAATGAATGCTTAAAGCATGCTGTTGGAATTTCGACGCTAGGCTCGGAACCGAAAGTTGAAAACGGTTGAAAAGGTTGAAACTGGGCATTAGACCATTATTGTTGTGTCAAGCAAAGATGTAAAAAAAGCATCCATGCATAATTGCCAGTACATTGTCATTGTTATATGTAACTTCAAGGCTACGCATTTAATTTTGCTAAAATTTTATTATTATCTAACATAAAATATATTATGATCATGAGTCATTATAAAAACTTACATAAATAATAAAATGCGACGTTCTTACGCTCAGCAGTGCAGACATAAAATACGTTAGTTCCATACAATCAAATTAATTCAAATGACTATTGTTTTGATAAAAATACCCATAACAGAACATTATACGGTATCGTTAAATTAATTTTAATTGTAATAGAAATGCGTGTAATGTGATGAAACGGTAGTAAATATGAATAGCTTACACCCGTATGAAATACTAGCTTGTTGCCCGCGACTTCGTCTGCGATCCAGGATGAAAAGTAGCCTATGACCTTCTCCAGATTTCATCCAAATCCGTTCAGCCGTTTTAGCGTCAAAGCGTCATAAACAAACAAACTCACTTTCTCATAATATTAGTTAGGACTATGTCGTATAATGGATGTAAAATGGTACAGTAGGAACATAAACTACTGTAGGTAAACGTTGGCTTCACCTCTGTCCAACCCTTCTGGGATGTTATTTATGTTATATAAACTGTCTATCATAATCACTTCAGCCAGGAATAATAATCATTCACCTGTATGGTCTCAGGCCTCTTTACCTTGCCTGCCAGGGTTGCGGGAAAGTCCGTAAGAGATACCGGGGCCCTTGGCAACAGGCAACTGAAGGAACTCGGGTGGGTTTTAGTCGGTAAACATTTCAAACGCTCTGTTAAAAAAGACACTTGATAATTTCCCATCCACAAAAAAAAAGGCCTCTTTACCTTTTTGCCATTCTCCACGGTTTTGTGTGTATCTCGTCCATTTACTGCACTTTGGCGGTGTCGTCAGCCTAACGCGCTTAAGGATATCCCGGGTGTTTTTTTTTTACCTGACTTTGGCCACCATTTGTTCAAAACCTTACTCTATCGGCGAACTCCACGCCAGAGGGCCTAGACAAGTGACAATCGCTTCGAAAGCGTTTCGTATTTCTACAACGACTTTCAACAAGATTGACAGAAGCTTTTCGATAGCTTATGTCAGTCCTATACATTTTTGCCCTTTCGATCATCGTTATCGTTGATAGAATGTCACTTTGTCTAGGGCCTCTGGCTAGACGTGGAGTTCGCCGATAGAGTAAGGTTTTGACCAAATGGTGGCCAAAAACTCCTAAACCTGTCAGTGTAACAGCAGTCTATTCTATACAAACAAGAAATAAACCGTTAGATTTTTTTTGCAGCATGCAGCTGATTTCTTTTGGTAATTTTGTACACGGGTTGCTGAAAAATACCCGCATTTATTTATACTTTATACATAATGTAAAGCCATTATCATTTATTGTTAGTGACTGAAAGCTTTCTCCAACTAACCAACGTAAAAAAATATTGCTTTTTTATTGCTTCAGCATGAATGCCTTTGATAGTCTACTAGCCAGTGCGGTATAGAGTGCTTTGTGATGTTAGATTTAAGTATACCTAACAGAATCACACAGCCCACGCACAATGGTCCACCTTAGGGACTAAGTGCGGAAACCAAACCCATAACATAGAACCTAACGGAATCTTACACCTTCTTGGCTGCCTATCTAAAACAATATTGAAAGCTATTAAGATGGAATAATGGATGAAGAAGTCGATTATTTTGTATAATCCTTACATATATTATAAAACAAAGTCCTCCGCCGCGTCTGTCTGTATGTTCCTGATAAACTCAAAAACTGCTGCACCGATTTTCATGCTGTTTTCACCAATGGATAGAGTGGTTCTCGAGGAAGGTTTTAGTATATAATAACCGATATCCACGCGGGCATCAGCTAGTAATTATAAAATATAATTAGCCTTTACTGTCCCCCTGATAGGCAAAGGCTCCCCAAGTCCATCCAGGAACTCTTTTCCCGCACCAACTCGAACAGGCCCTTGCGGTACGCGGTATTCCTAAAATTATTTATTTTAAAAAATAGGCACGCCAACAGCATATATTGTACAATCTAAAATATTCCGTTTATAAATTCATTTCATGTTTGTTAACGCTTCAACGCCAAATAAACAGCACTTTTACAGTTGGTACAAAGTACACACTGATTTACAAACACAAGATAACTGAACTGTTTTTCTGTAAGTGACGTCATTAGGATGGAAGTGAACGTAAAATTCGGTGTAGCGTATGCCAACGTCCATACTACGTTGAATACACCGGTTCTCGTCCGATCACCGAAGTTAAGCAACATCGGGCGTGGTCAGTACTTGGATGGGTGACCGCCTGGGAACACCACGTGACGTTGGCTTTTTGCATTTTACAATTAAAAACTCTTCAAAACATTATTATAAGTACTTTTAAATTATTTTTTAATATTTATTTCTATTATTTATGTTAAATTATTCAACTTCGTTAGAATCATGCCCCAATTATTTACAATATTCTGTCAAAGGTACTAACACCACTCCTTGCAAGCTTATCGTTTTTCGCAAGCTCTTGCTAAGTAATTAGTTTTTTAAATGACGTCATGGAGTTGATACTAAATGAAACATTTGACGTAGCAGTTGCCAACGTCCATACTACGTTGAATACACCGGTTCTCGTCCGATCACCGAAGTTAAGCAACATCGGGCGTGGTCAGTACTTGGATGGGTGACCGCCTGGGAACACCACGTGACGTTGGCTTTTTGCATTTATTAGAAATAAAAACTCTTCAAAACATTATTTAAGTGCTTTTAAATTATTTTTAATATTTATTTCTATTATTTAGGTTAAATTATTCAACTTCGTTAGAATCATGCCCCACTGTCCTATTAGTATTACTTGTAAGTTTGTAGGAATATTGTGATATCGTATACTTTTACAATGTTTGTAAATATTGTGAGCACCATGTATGTATCTATCACATACTTAATAAATTTTTTTGTCATTGCTCCATTTTTTATTCTTTTTTACCTATTGTGGTACAGTAATTGTATTTTCGGTGCATCGTCTTCACATGTAATTATATAATTGAAGTAGGTATACCAAATATTGAAACACATTTTTTTTTTTAAGAGTAACGTTGTAGTTTCTTGCCCATTCTTCTCCATACGAAAACTACCTTTTGGAAGGGGCACCTAGAATCAGTTTTATTTCTATGTATTTGACGTTCAAAAGTGCCTTTTATGTGCCTACTTGAAATAAATTATTTGACTTTGACTTGGCTGGGTGACCGCCTGGGAACACCACGTGACGTTGGCTTTTTGCATTTTAGAAATAAAAACGCTTAACCATAATTTTTTTAGCTAGTTTTTTAAATATTTGTGTTAGAAGAACCTACTTAGACTTACCTATAAATATTTAAACAGCGACTAATTTGTTAGCGTAATAGGTACGTTTGGGGCTCCCTGGCAATATTAATAGTGTAAATAAAATAGCCGTAGCGTTAACTATGTATAATAACTTTATTCATTCATGCAACAGTGTTTGTAATCAGTAATTGTATTACTTCCCATTTCTATTTACATTCCTCGGTCGAGCACTAACGCCACAACGCGCAAGCTAGCTGTCTATCAAAATGCTTCAGAATACTCAGCCATTTTAATGAAATGACGTCACAAAGTCGATAGCAACCGATAAATTAAACTTAGTAGTCGCCAACGTCCATACTACGTTGAATACACCGGTTCTCGTCCGATCACCGAAGTTAAGCAACATCGGGCGTGGTCAGTACTTGGATGGGTGACCGCCTGGGAACACCACGTGACGTTGGCTTTTTGCATTTTATTGGTTTTTATTTTATTTTTTATATTCAATACTTTAATTATTATGATTTATGCCTTTTATTCTGCTAAATAAAATGTATTTTCTTTCTTTCCGTCATAAAAAAAAAAACTTTTACAAATATGATTAATTTACTTTACTATCAACTTTTTTATTTTTAAGTTAAATTACTCAGCATCTGCATCGGTAGCGTAATGTTGATAGCGACCGATAAATTCAATTTGGTATTCGCCAACGTCCATACTACGTTGAATACACCGGTTCTCGTCCGATCACCGAAGTTAAGCAACATCGGGCGTGGTCAGTACTTGGATGGGTGACCGCCTGGGAACACCACGTGACGTTGGCTTTTTGATGCATTTTGTAGCGCTTCGTTATAAAAAACGACACTCCAATTAGCCCCGAATGTTGTCTGGCGTCAACACGCACTAAAGAGGGGCAGAACGAAGGGTTTATTTATATTATTGAATAACACACCTTATTTCAGTGGCATAAAGTCAAAAGCTCGCACTCGTAACCGATCGAGGAGCCGTTTAATGCTTGTGCTCGCATTGATGTTCTAACTGTTTGAACAACTTTGTACTTTATGCGTTCGAAAATTAAGCGTGAAATTGGTATTTAGGTTTTATTTCCTTTCTTCGAAACTGGAGATCTATAAAAGGTTTAATAAACGTAATCTGATTATTTTTTTCAGATACCCGTGAAGCACAAGGTGCAGAATTCGAGCCTCTTATATCAGCGCATCCATCAGAAACTTACATCTCGTCCAATGCTACGGCAAAGGACTACAAAATGTATCAGAAATCTGAACGATATAGATGGGAAGCGCCTGAGTTGTTTGTACCAGATGACGACGGCTTAGTGTATCCGTGCTCGAAGAGTGACGTGTATTCTCTATGTCTGATACTGTGGGAGAGTTGTAATGGTAAGTAAACTTATATTCTAGAAGTTTGAACGATATAGATGGAAGGCGCCTGAGTTGGTACCGAGTGACGAAGGCTTGGTGTATCCGTGCTCGAAGAGTGACGTATATTCTCCATGACTATGTATGATTCAGTGGGAGAGTTGTAAGGGTATGTTAAAATTGTACCTAATAACTCTTAGCTGCACATTATGTGGAAGCAATACAATACAATAGACGGAGTATGGCTTTCAACAAAGGGCTTAATGTAACCAATCGTTTATTTAGATGACACTTTATACGCCATTCCTGTTCCTGTTGAGACACATAATAAAGTTGAACCCCACCTGTACTGTACCTACAAACATAGAATCCACAACTTGTGCCTCAATCGTATACTTTTATAAAATAACTAGCTGATGCCCGCGGCTT
The DNA here is from genome assembly GCA_947522985.1 of Lithophane socia. Lineage (NCBI taxonomy): Eukaryota > Metazoa > Arthropoda > Insecta > Lepidoptera > Noctuidae > Lithophane > Lithophane socia. The sequence goes on from OX383267.1 coordinate 11,447,581, forward strand.
CGCCCGCGTGGATGTCGGTTATTATATACTAAAACCTTCCTCAAGAACCTCTCCATTGGTGAAAACAGCATGAAAATCGGTGCAGTAAGTAAGAGTTAATCGCGAACAGACAGACAGACGCGGCGGAGGACTTTATCTTATAATATGTAGTGAAGAGTAACCTAAATTTCTGATTGTCAGTTCCAATTTTCAATACCTACTAAAAAAAAGTAAATATGGCTCTAATTATGCAACCATAGTTTTTTTTTTTTACTCTAATCTTCTCTAACTCTGAAATCGCAAAAAATCTGCAGTTCAGTACTTACATTTTTGTTCACATAAATAAATTGACAAAATGTATGGGACAGCCGATTTCATTTTCGTGGTTTCTGGGTTGGTTGGACCCACGGATATCGAGGGTTATAAAGATATCTATGGTTGGACCCATAGTAAAAGTTGTTCATAATGATGAGCGCAATGTTGTTGAGGGATTTTTAATTAAGAGGTTTTTATGGTAAACAAAAAGTAAGCTTTTATGTTTGTATATTTTCCTCAGCCGCCATGCCATGGAAAAATCTCACTTACGACAAATTGAAGGAACAATACATACTATGGAAAACGGGCATACCGCTGCCAAAAGATGGCACTTACCCCGGATGTTTACTGTCCTTACTTGAATCTGGACTTACACTTCAGCGACATGAGAGGATAGATCTGGAAATGCTACAGAATACACTACAAAACGTGAAGGTAAATTATTATAATACCCGTAACTTTAAATACAATAGGTAATTATTGTGAAACGAATATTTGGTACTAAACGCCAACGTCCATACTACGTTGAATACACCGGTTCTCGTCCGATCACCGAAGTTAAGCAACATCGGGCGCGGTCAGTACTTGGATGGGTGACCGCCTGGGAACACCGCGTGACGTTGGGTTTTTGCATTTTGTGGTAGGAACATATTATTTTAACTAACCAGCCTAACTGCTGTCTTAAACTCATGAACAGTACAAGCATAAATAAATTAATCTTAGCTATATAAAAATCGCTGACGATTTGTGATAACATTAAAGAAGTGACTCACGCTGACGATAAGTTTTTCTATTTTACATAACACGTGCCTCTAAATTTAATGGAATGACGTCATAGATGTTTATGATAGTAAACGTGAAATTCGACTTAGCATTCGCCAACGTCCATACTACGTTGAATACACCGGTTCTCGTCCGATCACCGAAGTTAAGCAACATCGGGCGTGGTCAGTACTTGGATGGGTGACCGCCTGGGAACACCACGTGACGTTGGCTTTTGCAATATTTTTTTTTGTTTTCAATTTCGCCGCAAAATGCAATTTAGTTTAGTATTCGTTTTAAATAAAAACATTTTCCGACTCTAGTTAGTAAGTATTTACCTATTTATATTTAAAGAGCGTGGTTAGTTTATTCAGTAGCGTTAGCGTAATATACAATATACTCCAGTTATTAAGATTCCTCAGTCGAGCAAAATCGCCACATGCACCGCGCTAGCGAACCGTATTTTAAACTCTACAGACAGAATGCTCCCCCATTAATGCCCATTATTATAAAATGACATCACAAAGTTGATAGTATACGAAAAATTCGATTTAACATTCGCCAACGTCCATACTACGTTGAATACACCGGTTCTCGTCCGATCACCGAAGTTAAGCAACATCGGGCGTGGTCAGTACTTGGATGGGTGACCGCCTGGGAACACCACGTGACGTTGGCTTTTTGCATTTTGTATTCATACCTGACTTCTTGCTTAATGTGTACAATTTTTTTTTGCACGTTTCAATCTCCGCCAACTCCGACTTATGAAAACGCTTGTCGAAATGAGAAGTCTGATAAAACCACAAGTTCACAAGTCTAAAAATAACTTAATACAACGCGACGTTGACTTTTTGTCTTCTCAACACTATTTTTACCCTAATATATACAAAGGATTTAATCAATTTCTTATTTCGTTAACTCAAAATAATTTATGTTGTTCGGGTAAAAGAATTTAAACATAAAATGAGACTATTTTTAACTCCGCGCAGGGCACACGATTTTCATTCAATAATAAGCTTTATAGTAATTAGAATAAAGTGCAAAGTTCGATTTAGTCTGCCTTGACCAATATTACATTATTTTGTAGATGCGCCTTTGACATTTCTCCTGTCCTGACTCCTGGCTATTACATACACATTATGAGGTTTGTGCCTATCGAACCGGCCGGGCGCGGGCGGCCTTACCTCACTTATTTTTTATGAATAGTGGAATTTTAAGCCTATGCCTGTTGGTGGACTATGCCGACGGTACACCCAGCTTTTTTAGTCGTTTCACAGATATTATAATACTACGGTCGTTTTGACGACGTAGTATTTGGTATTATTATTCGGGTTGATTTAACACGGGCCGAGCTGTCACTGACCCGACTGTCATGGGAACATTGAATAAAAAAAAGAACTGTTTTAATTCGTTGCATTTTTTATTTTTCATAGCCAACTTGATTTCTTATTTATGTAGTCTGTACTGTCAGTGGGTATGTCAATAGGTTTCAATCAGTCTGAAAAAAAATTACCACAAAAATTAAACAATTAAATACTAATGTAATAAAAAAAATCTTTAAATTTTAAGCACCATATTAAAATTATATATCTATTATATGTCTATATAAAACATTCAGAATACCAGGTGATAAGCGCACGGTTACGGGTTAAATAAGGATTGATCTCAGTAAAATGACTATTTTATTATAATTGGTTAAAACCACATTATACAAAATACATACATAAAGAATTATTATACATACCTAGTTTTAAAATAAATTACACATACAAAGGTAAATAAGCATAACATTCTTAATCAACAAAATAGTTTTTAAAAAATGTACCAATAAAACAAACATTCATACAAACTTATAAAAAAAAATAATATAAATAAACCTATTTAGTAGATACCTACTTGTTTTACAGCAATGAGTTTAATTAAATATATGACGAGGATACTCAACCGTTATTTTATCACTTCTATCGCCAACGTCCATACTACGTTGAATACACCGGTTCTCGTCCGATCACCGAAGTTAAGCAACATCGGGCGTGGTCAGTACTTGGATGGGTGACCGCCTGGGAACACCACGTGACGTTGGCTTTTTGCATTTCATATTTTATTGTTTCAAGAGACTACTGAACTAAAATACTCTTCAAAATCATAATATTTTTAAGCTAGTTTCTAATATTTTCTGCTACGTACACATTTATTTGTATGATAGGTTAATTTTTTCAGCAGCGTTAGTGTATTATTAACATTCCTCAGTTGACCGAAAACACCTCACCGCACAAACGAACCGTCACGCACAATGCTTAGCCGTTTTAAATAATAATTTTAAAAAGACTTCACTTTATTATTATATTAATCGTGAAATTTGACATGGCATTCGCCAACGTCCATACTACGTTGAATACACCGGTTCTCGTCCGATCACCGAAGTTAAGCAACATCGGGCGTGGTCAGTACTTGGATGGGTGACCGCCTGGGAACACCACGTGACGTTGGCTTTTTACATTTTGTATTTCTTTTTTATTAATAACACAGACTTCATCTAGTATTTTTAAATATTTTTTTTTACATGTAAAAGTGTTTTTTTTACTTAAAAGTAAAACCAATTTACAGAATAAACATCATTTATCTTATCGTTTACTATTTTTTTATTTGTGTTGTAAATTTTATTGGATGGTTCTGTCTCCACCAACTCCAAACAATGAATCAAAATAAAAGTTAAAACCTTGTTGTTTTTTCGAAAGGGAAGTCGGTGAAGGTCCCACACGCTTACGCTATTTATAAAAATAGTCGACTTTACATAAACACGTGTTGATGTGCCACCAAATTTAAATAAAGTCATTAATATTATCCATGTATGTGGACCAAAAATTTGGTGTACCATTCGCCAACGTCCATACTACGTTGAATACACCGGTTCTCGTCCGATCACCGAAGTTAAGCAACATCGGGCGCGGTCAGTACTTGGATGGGTGACCGCCTGGGAACACCGCGTGACGTTGGCTTTTTACATTTTGTATTTCTTTTTTATTAATAACACAGACTTCATCTAGTATTTTTAAATATTTTTTTTTACATGTAAAAGTGTTTTTTTTACTTAAAAGTAAAACCAATTTACAGAATAAACATCATTTATCTTATCGTTTACTATTTTTTTATTTGTGTTGTAAATTTTATTGGATGGTTCTGTCTCCACCAACTCCAAACAATGAATCAAAATAAAAGTTAAAACCTTGTTGTTTTTTCGAAAGGGAAGTCGGTGAAGGTCCCACACGCTTACGCTATTTATAAAAATAGTCGACTTTACATAAACACGTGTTGATGTGCCACCAAATTTAAATAAAGTCATTAATATTATCCATGTATGTGGACCAAAAATTTGGTGTACCATTCGCCAACGTCCATACTACGTTGAATACACCGGTTCTCGTCCGATCACCGAAGTTAAGCAACATCGGGCGCGGTCAGTACTTGGATGGGTGACCGCCTGGGAACACCGCGTGACGTTGGCTTTTTGCATTTTAGAAATAAAAAGTCTTAACCATAATTTTTTTAGCTAGTTTTTTTATATTTTGTGTTAGAAGACCAACTTTCCTATAAAATATAAATATTTAAACTATTTTCCGAACTTTTAATAATTTCCAAATACAAATGTAAAATTGAATCTTATTATTTTATATTTACAGCGTAATCTGGACGAGCTTGGCTATATAATTATCCCAGCTCGTCTACAAACCAAAAGGTCCACCTTCAGTTCCACAGCCTGGGACACCACTTCCCCAACCGACTCCGAATGTCTTAGCCCACAAAACGTGGAACACAAAGCTGTAATTCACAACGTTCGAGAAAGCTCTACCGAAAGCGAGAAAGAATGCAGCAAAAGCGACGCGAGCCCGCTGTACGAAACAATAAGAAATTCTCGCCTTAACTCCGTGTCCGTCGCAGAAAAATGCTTCATCTCAGACGATGACCAAAACGACAATATCCCGATCATAAGATACGAACATTTACCAGACAAAGACTTCTCCAGTGCCTGTTCTACCCCTATAGCTAAAATAAAAGCTAGGATCAAAGAAATGGATACTCCAGGCAGTTTACATAGGAGTGATTCTACCGAATACTGTAGCATTTTCAGTCCGAACCGCACTGTTAACTTTGCAAACGATGACAGTGCGAAAGACCAAAGCGTTGAACGCCCTAATACAAAACTCAGTAGAAGTTTCACTCCTAAATCTTACAAACCACTGCACATAAAAGTTCCTGAATTCAACTTTGATTCAATCAAACCTTTACTGAAAGATAGGAATAGCAATGAAAAGTCGACGTATAACTTCGATATAAAGAACTACAGTTTACCGAATACGCCTATCGCTCGCAGTAACAAACTTAGGAAGAATGCGTGGCTGTCCGGAGATTTGAGTGCCACAGATAAAACTAAGGATGATTCTGTAACGCCGGAAAAAGAAGGTATGCATCATGAAAAATCTTTATTTATACTATACTATGATAATGATAATACAATAATGTGAAAGTAACTCGAAAATCCATAATCTAATAATAATCGTATTATAATATGACCGAGAAACGCGTTATATCGATGGAAGAATAAACAATATGACAGATCAAGAATCACAATCTGTAATTTTGTCTATTGTTCCGTCGACAAAACCCGTTTCTACGGAGGTCAGTAGACGTGCAGGTAGACCATGACCTGGGTGGGACATCTACACGCAGGCTAAGCCGCGGGTAAAAGCTAGTATTCTAATAAATGACCTTTCATGACGTCAATGATATCGCAGATTAAGATTTTTGCAGTCCTGCTGTCCTACTTTCATGTGTAATCATTTATCTTTTTCTTTTAGAACGTAAAACCACGAACGACTCGTCTTCCGAGGCACCTACTACACCAATGATGATAACGTGTGATAACACCACAAATAATATGGACAATAATTACCAAGAACCCACAACTCCTGTCAACGGTTCCCCAGAAAGTATCGACACTGTAATTCGAAACAGCTGTACTGGATTACGGAAGTAACACCTTTTTATTATTATTTTTTCTCGTATTTTTACTATTATGAGGAAAATGTCGTGAGGAAAGTTTTGAGTATGAATGTCGATGGATATAAGAGTAGGGTAAGACCAGGGTAGGGTAGAGAAACGATGGATGGACTGTGTGGAAGATGATATGGCTAGAAAGGGGGTGACTACCGAGATGACGACTAATAGAGAAGTATGGAAGAAAGGGACAAATAAATTGGGATACGGAAAGGAGAATGATGAATGTATTAGCCCACTGATGTATCATTCTTACGAGGAATTTTCTCAGCAGGGGCCCAGAGTCAGGATTTGTGGCTTGTTTGATAATGAGAGGCTCGCACTCTGTTGCAATGAGAATTAAAATAGTAAAAAAACTAGCGAGAATTCTGTGCACTGACACCAGTACTTGCTTACCTTTCCACAATACAAGCGTCATTGATGATAAATGTTCCTTACGCTCTATCGATATAATGTAAACTTAGATCGATTCGTTTATCGATAACATTAGAATTCTGTAAGTAGTAGCTTTTTCTTATTTTGCATTCGTTATAACAAAGATATCTCGTGGTATTACCGGCCTTTGCATGAAATGCACTGATTCATTAGGTATATGACGTCACTTGTTAACAGTTTGATAGTACTCTGCTAATTCAGCCTTGAAAGCGTCAACGTCCATACCATGTTGAAAACACCGGTTCTCGTCCGATCACCGAAGTTTAAGCAACATCGGGCGCGGTCAGTACTTGGATGGGTGACCGCCTGGGAACACCGCGTGACGTTGGCTTTTTGTTTTTATTTTTTAATTAGTTTAGTAAAAAGTAAGTAAGTACTTTTAATGTAAAGCCAGCAATAAAATTGTAGGAATATTTTGTATTTTGAAATTTTAGTCTTTTTTTGTGTATCTGAATATAATTTTTTTTTTTACCCTCTGGCATCTAAGTTCTTATTTATTTATTTATTATTTAACCATTTATGCACACACATATAAATACAGAAAAGAAGAAAGGAACAGAAAAATTCGTACAAAGGCAATGCTTATTTCTAAAGAAATCTCTTCCAGCATACCTGCGATAGGAAAGTAGATAAAAGAGATGTAGACAACGTGTGTAAGAGTAGAAGAGAAACAGAATACAAAAATCAAAAACAATTCAAAAATTAAATATAAACATACATTAAGAGAATATACTTACATACATACTTCTAAAATAAATATCACTTAAAAATATACAATTACAATATAATTTAAAATAACTATGCAACTATGACGAAATGGATAGGTAGTGTTCTTTCACTCTTCTTTTAAATACTGCAACAGTTTGGCAGTCCCTAATGTCAGGCGGAAGTGAATTCCACAACCGAACCGCGTGCACAGTGAAGGAGTAGGAGTAAAAGTCAGTCGAGTGGGGAGGGGATTTAAGGAGGTGTCTAAGATGCGACCTGCAAGGTGCATCAAAAGGACGGGCGTAGGAAAAGCGTTCCCGCAAATAGGATGGGGTTTTAGGGCTGTGAAGGACGTTAAAAAGCAAACACAATATCCGAGAGTTCCTGCGAAGTCGAATAGGGAGCCACTTGAGCATTTTGCGAAAGTTAGAAACGTGATCATACTTTTTAAGATTAAAAACAAAACGAATACAGATATTTTGCAAACGCTCCAGTTTATTTAAAAGTTCTTTTGTTAAGTCGATTAAAAAAAATCTGAAAGTTCAAAATTAAGCCAATAAAATGCAAAAAGCCAACGTCACGTGGTGTTCCCAGGCGGTCACCCATCCAAGTACTGACCACGCCCGATGTTGCTTAACTTCGGTGATCGGACGAGAACCGGTGTATTCAACGTAGTATGGACGTTGGCGAAAGCTAGATCAAACTTTACGCACAGTATCTGAGCGCTCAGTATCCTGTGTAATAGTAATGATAACTATTAAAAAAAATACTCGTGTGATAAAAATCTAGAGTTACTTGAAAACGTAAGTTAGTTTAGAACAAGGAAGCTAAAACAACAATTACTGTTGCTGTTGTTTTTTTCCCAATTTGTACAAATAAATGTGACCTCAAATATGTTTGATCATCATTAATGAATTAATAACCATGTTATCATAATATAGTCTTTCGAGTAACGGCTGTTATTTCTAAGCGCGCCGGGGAAACCACCTCCCGGGTTCACCGCTCGACACGGCATCGACCGACGGCTCGACTGCTCGACTTCAACCCCGAGTTGAGAGTACTAGGGCTGCAGAATATACAAGGAGGTTGCTTGGCTAGAACAATGAGTAAAGGCGACATCTATGAATTACTCAGTAGGTAGCGCCACATAAACTTACGGCCGAATATAGAACTAGTGATGGAACTATCTTGCGTCGCATCCTATGTGTTTTATTGTAATAACGATAGATGGCGCTAATTCAAATTCTTTGTATTCGTTTTTTTTTTTTTTTAAATTAAACCTAAGTATTACATTATGTTAGTTGTTTATATGAAAATGTGTTTTTATTTTACAGAATAAATCCACCTCAAGATTTCCTCTCGCTGGAGTGTGATGAAGTGAAAGATCGCATGAGTTCTTGCTCTCTGAAGTCAAACAACCAAGATCGAAACGTCCAGTATAAAGTAGAGGAGGATATCCTTGCTAACGTCAACGTGAAACCCTTAGTCGCAATACACGAGAGGTGGATATATGAAGCGAACCGAAAACCTTGCCGGTCTATGTCCTTGCCTGAAGATAACAGGTTAGTGCACATATTGACAGTGACATCATCACAATGTGTTGATTGTGATCAACTATTTGTGCACCACTTTCGCCAACGTCCATACTACGTTGAATACACCGGTTCTCGTCCGATCACCGAAGTTAAGCAACATCGGGCGTGGTCAGTACTTGGATGGGTGACCGCCTGGGAACACCACGTGACGTTGGCTTTTTGCATTTTTTGCATTTGTGATAAATAATGTTGTTACAATTTTATTTCATAATATTAATTTATTCAGCAGTGGTGATACTATTTTGTATAGTACATTTTGTATTTTAATTTTGCTTTAGTACCTATATTTTATTTGCTTTGGTACCTACTCTATTTATATTTAAACAGCGGTTAATTTATTTCAAATTCCTCAGTCGATCACTAACGCTACTCTGCGCACGCGAACAGTCTTTCAAACGCTCCAGAATGCTCCGCCCTTTATTTAAACTCAATGAATCCTTTAAACCACATGAATGCAATATAATGATGATTATGATTATGATTAAAAATGACGTCACAAAGTTGATGGTACGCGAAAAATTCGACTAAGTATTCGCCAACGTCCATACTACGTTGAATACACCGGTTCTCGTCCGATCACCGAAGTTAAGCAACATCGGGCGTGGTCAGTACTTGGATGGGTGACCGCCTGGGAACACCACGTGACGTTGGCTTTTTGGATTTTTATAAATAAAAAATTTCAAGGCATTTCCCCTTTATAATATTTTGTGCCAGAATACTCGCGAAATTTCGGGTTGTTGCATTACTTTTTATTCAGTCGAGATTTTTAATTCATAATTCTATTCTAAGGCACCTCTTTAGGTCATTCATAAACTATCCGAATCTCAAAAAATATGTGGCCTAGGTCTTATGGGGGAGGCGTGAAAATTGATTCGCTGTTACAATGTATACTAAGACGCACGTGTTCTATGCGATTTGTAACATTTGTGATTAAAGGTGCTCTATTTTATTAATAACACAATCATGTAGATACTTAGATAGTGCCATCTTAATTTTATTTGAACATGTTAATTTCATTTTCATTTTTTTTAATTTACTGACTAGTGTGATACGCCCCCAAATAATTTACATTCCCCAGTTAGACGCATTAACGCCGCACCTCGCAATCGAACCGTCTTTCGAACGCTCGAAAATGCTCGGTCACTTTACCAGCAAACCTCTATTTAATACAAATGACGTCATAAAGTTGATATTGAACGAATAATTCGACTAAGCATTCGCCAACGTCCATACTACGTTGAATACACCGGTTCTCGTCCGATCACCGAAGTTAAGCAACATCGGGCGTGGTCAGTACTTGGATGGGTGACCGCCTGGGAACACCACGTGACGTTGGCTTTTTGCATTTGTGATAAATAATGTTGTTACAATTTTATTTCATAATATTAATTTATTCAGCAGTGGTGATACTATTTTGTATAGTACATTTTGTATTTTAATTTTGCTTTAGTACCTATATTTTATTTGCTTTGGTACCTACTCTGTTTATATTTAAACAGCGGTTAATTTATTTCAAATTCCTCAGTCGATCACTAACGCTACTCTGCGCACGCGAACAGTCTTTCAAACGCTCCAGAATGCTCCGCCCTTTATTTAAACTCAATGAATCCTTTAAACCACATGAATGCAATATAATGATGATTATGATTATGATTAAAAATGACGTCACAAAGTTGATGGTACGCGAAAAATTCGACTAAGTATTCGCCAACGTCCATACTACGTTGAATACGTATTGGTAATTATTGTAAAACGAATATTTGGTATTACAAATGCCAACGTCCATACTACGTTGAATACACCGGTTCTCGTCCGATCACCGAAGTTAAGCAACATCGGGCGTGGTCAGTACTTGGATGGGTGACCGCCTGGGAACACCACGTGACGTTGGCTTTTTGGATTTTTATAAATAAAAAATTTCAAGGCATTTCACCTTTATAATATTTTGTGCCAGAATACTCGCGAAATTTCGGGTTGTTGCATTACTTTTTATTCAGTCGAGATTTTTAATTCATAATTCTATTCTAAGGCACCTCTTTAGGTCATTCATAAGCTATCCGAATCTCAAAAAATATGTGGCCTAGGTCTTATGGGGGAGGCGTGAAAATTGATTCGCTGTTACAATGTATACTAAGACGGACGTGTTCTATGCGATTTGTAACATTTGTGATTAGAAGTGCTCTATTTTATTGGATAACACCATCATGTAGATACTTAGATAGTGCCATCTTAATTTTATTTGAACATATTAATTTCATTTTTTTTAATTTACTGACTTGTGTGATACGCCCCCAAATAATTTACATTCCCCAGTTAGACGCACTAATGCCGCACCTCGCAAGTGAACCGTCTTTCGAACGCTCGAAAATGCTCGGTCACTTTACCAGCAAACCTCTATTTAATACAAATGACGTCATAAAGTTGATATTGAACGAATAATTCGACTTAGCATTCGCCAACGTCCATACTACGTTGAATACACCGGTTCTCGTCCGATCACCGAAGTTAAGCAACATCGGGCGTGGTCAGTACTTGGATGGGTGACCGCCTGGGAACACCACGTGACGTTGGCTTTTTGCATTTTATTGGCTTAATTTTGAACGATCGAGATTTTCTTTTAATCGACTAAAAAAAGGACAGATACCAACATGATGCGTTTTGTTTCAGGAGCCAAATAGCAGCGGTGAAGCCGGCATCCCACTGTGTCGATACGTTGCAGAAATCTTTACCCCAGTTGAACATGAAGAAACCAGGGACTAAAATATATCGCACGCGTCCTGCTTCGCCTAGCAACGGAAAAAATGGTCAGTCGCCTCTAAATTATACCATTTAAAACTACTAATGATGGATGGGTGTAAACATATCTTGTATTGTTATTTGTAGGTATTTAAGATAAAACATTATTTTTACTAAGCCACTGATACTAATTATGAAAATTTGCTTTACTTAATTGAATTTGGGTACACATTTTTGTGATATTACCAGAGCAAAACTGTTTTCATTTAATATACCACCTTATTGATTGCAAAACAATAGCAAAAACGGTATTCGCATTCAGCATTGACAATACGAGAGGATCGCAAAATATAAGACTGCGAATCCTTCCCTTTTTCCGTTGTTTAATGTTACGCGCTTGCAATCGGCTTGACGGTTTATTATTATATTAATCAATCTGTATATAAATTACGATGCCAACGCCATAGACGGACAAAGGCTCGAACCTAAAGCACTCTCATTTTCCTTTGAGGGTTTAAACCATATCTATCTTTTTAACATTGCAATACTCACTGTTTTTCTTTAACTATCACTTGCATTGTGTTGGTAACACAATAAAAACTTATATTTGCATGAGGCTTTTATTTCTTGTTTATAACTTACTAACAACACTTCGTTCCTTTTGACGTGACATAGCAGGACTTCTGGTTTAAAAGTAAGTATTATTTGTGTATTTGATATCTTTTTCGCCAGTATGCTTACCCCTAATTCATTCGGCTGGATGTATTATTCCCGGACGGATTTAGAAAACTAGGTAAATATGTAACGTTCTAAATGACAACCTATATTAAGGAGGGTTATAACCTGTTTTAGCTGATAATAAAATTGTGTAGGTCGTATTGGGTGGTTACCTACGCCTAATGTTTGGTAAAAATTAACTACAGAAATAAATTTAATATTTATTGATACTTGTACCTATGATAATATATTTTACAGGGCACCAATGGGAGCAATTTTGCCAAGCGCGGGATACAATCGCTAAGAGCGTCAACTTTTCTCGAAGTCCCGAACTTCCACACCGGAGCCCTGAACTCCAACGCTGGAGGGCTGAATCAGAACGAGGGTAACTATTTTAGTACGTACTAGCTGCCCCGCTCCGGCTTCGCACGGGTAGCACTAAGTACCTACCCTACCCCTACCCTACCTACCCTACCTGGCCTACCTACCCTATCTACCCTACCTACCCTACCTACATACCTAGCCTACCTACCTACCTACCTTCCTACCTACCTACCTACCTACCTACCCTACCTACACCTACTTTACGTTTAAACCTTCCCTTGAGGATAACGAACACAACAAAAAAAGAATTGGCCAAATTGGTCCAGGCGTTGTTGAGTTATGCGCTTACCAACACATTTTGCGAATGCAACGCATTTTTTTTATATTATAGATTAGCTGACCCGATAGACGTTGTCATGTCAAAGTTTATATTGTCAAAGCGCTAAGGTTAGATTAGAAATAATTTTATATGGTGGTTAATTATTCTTAAATTTTCTGATTTTCGGCGCAATGTTCTTATTTTTTTCTTTCATAAGAACCTTCTCCTGACAATAACAAACACAACAGAAAAAGAATTAGCGAAATCGGTCTAGCCGTTCACGCGTGATGGCGTGACCAAGGGAAATAGGGATTTATTTTTATATAATAGAAGATAGATGATCATAATAAATAGGTTTCATTTCAATAGACCATGTTTTATTGTCACGCTTTCGCCAACGTCCATACTACGTTGAATACACCGGTTCTCGTCCGATCACCGAAGTTAAGCAACATCGGGCGTGGTCAGTACTTGGATGGGTGACCGCCTGGGAACACCACGTGACGTTGGCTTTTTGCATTAAAAATAAATAAAAACTTATCAAGCCATTAATTTTTTTGTTTTAAATATAGTATGTTAACTAACAAAGGGCGTTCCCGTTAACCTGCAATAGTATAGCGTCCATAAATGCAAAAAAAAAAAATTACCATTAAAAAAAAATGTTTTTTTTTTTGTTTTTGTATAGTAAAATATTCACAAAAAATATTAAATTGTTACGGAAAATAAACTCTCTGTACACGCCCACTTGTCACACTTGTTTTTCTACGTTGAAATACAAGTGTGCGTGTACGGACTGTTTCTTTTACGTTTAAATTTAATCGTTTTGTGAACATTTCATTTTGTGAAATTAAAAAAAAAAAATTTTTTTTTTTTTGAGTGGTAATATTTTTTTTAGCATGTATACACGCTATACTATTGCAGGTTAACAAGAATGCCCTTTATTAGTTAACATAATGTATAAAGCACGTACCAATTATATTTCAACCTGATAATTTCATTTTATCATTCTAAAACGCGTAATTGTTGATTGCACGTAAATCCAGGAGCCAGTATAAAAACTTAAATGTGCGGAATGTCTTCAGAAAGTCTTATTTTGTATTTTACGACCTTTGAACCCAGAGATATCAAAACGACAACAAAATTAATGTATCTTGTCCCCAATTAAATAACATTCCTCAGATGCACAGATATTATAATACTACTCAGATGGAAACATTAACACCGCACAGCGCAAGTAAACCGTCTTTTGAACGCTCGAAAATGCTCAGTATTTTTTTACTATGTTTATTAAATACAAATGACGTAATAAAGTTGATATTGAACGAATAATTCGACTGAGCATTCGCCAACGTCCATACTACGTTGAATACACCGGTTCTCGTCCGATCACCGAAGTTAAGCAACATCGGGCGTGGTCAGTACTTGGATGGGTGACCGCCTGGGAACACCACGTGACGTTGGCTTTTTGCATTTATTTTTTCATTTTCGGTTTTCGCCCCAAAATGCAAATCAGGCCGAATTTCGTTTTTAAAAGACCATTTTTAGTCGGACTCTAGTTACTTTTTTTTTTTGTAATACTTATTATTCAAAGTCAAATAGGCACATATATAGCACTTTTGAACGTCAAACTCATATTTAAAGTTAATCAGCGCGGTTAATTTATTCGGTAGCGTTAGCGTTATTTACATTCCTCAGTCGAGCACAACTGCGCAAGCGAGCCTTATTTCAAACTTTACAGTGTTTCCCCATTTTTATTAAATGATGTCCCAAAGTCGATAGTACACGTAAAATTCGACTTAGCATTCGCCAACGTCCATACTACGTTGAATACACCGGTTCTCGTCCGATCACCGAAGTTAAGCAACATCGGGCGCGGTCAGTACTTGGATGGGTGACCGCCTGGGAACACCGCGTGACGTTGGCTTTTTTGCATTTTGTGGTAGGAACATTTTCTCTAACCAGCCTAACTGCTGTCTTAAACTTATGAACAGTACAAACATAAATAAATAAACCTAAGCTATATATAAAAAACGCTGACGATTTGTGACAACATTATAGAAGTGACTCACGCTCACGATAAGTTTTTCTGTTTTACATAACACGTGTCTCTAAATTTAATGGAATGACGTCATTATTTATGATAGTAAACGTGAAATTCGACTTAGCATTCGCCAACGTCCATACTACGTTGAATACACCGGTTCTCGTCCGATCACCGAAGTTAAGCAACATCGGGCGTGGTCAGTACTTGGATGGGTGACCGCCTGGGAACACCACGTGACGTTGGCTTTTTGCTTTTCATATGTATTGATTCAAGAGACTACTGATTTCTCATTTTTTAAGTGCTTATTTAATTAAAATATTAACTTTTAATTCCAGAACATTAACAGAGAGCCAAAAATCGGAGCTAAAGATCGACCAATCAACAGACACGACCAGTATCGAAGAGTATATCAGAGAAATGATACGCAAAGAGTTCCAACATCTATTGCAAGAAATATCCGACGAAAGTTCAACTGGGTCTAAGAAAGAAGATATCGTCAACAAAGGAGTTGCGAATATCATGGAGTCTTTAACCAATAACGAAGAAGCAAGAGCCACGAAGAAAGAACCAATGAAATCGTTCTCTCGAGTCAAAATCAACGGGAATAACAAACCTCTTCTACAAATCACTTTCACTCGTTCTGGAGAGAATAGTCTACAAGTTTTAGACAACTGTGTGAATGTTACTATCTGTGACGGAAGCAATAATAATGTTAGTACGAACAATACTACGTGTACTATGGACAAAATGAACCAGTCAATGGAAGATACGCTGACTGAGGATGTCCATGTTCATGCTTTGAAGAGGTGCCAGGCTTTCAATGCTTTACAGGTAAGAGTCGTAGACTACTTCAACGAAGGCCCACTGTCCTTGGATACGTATTTTTTTAAACAAGTATTCGTCAATATACGCTCTTCTAAATTTTGTATGTAAGTAAGCAGGCGTGCGACTATCGTGTATTAACAAATGCACGTATATGAAGCTACGCCTAAGTGAACACTTGGACAGAACAGTCCTTTCACAGTTTTTTCAACTTGATTTTGCATCACTGTTAAAATCAAAAGTGATTTTTATTTTCTTTACAATAAGTTTCATGTTGGGTTGCCGTCGTCTTATTTGTGCTTCTAATAAAATCATTGCTTTCATTGCCAACAGGAAGCTAGAAGTACCGAGGACTTATACATAGACGACGACCTATCAACGATGCAAGACGCTTTCGGCGGTAAAGTGAAACTGATACCGCTGCACGGCTCCTTGCACGAGATACTGTGCGAGAAGGAAGACGACTGCTGCCTCATCAAGGTCAAGCAGGAAAACGGCTGTGATAGTATCTACTTCCGCTGCGACAACTCCGACACAGAGTCTCGAGACGCCATCGATGGCTGCGCGCATGACCAGCACTCACAAGACACCGTCGTCTTCAAACGAAGCATTTCACTCGTCGAAGAGAGAATCCAGCGCATATTCCCCAAAGAAAAACGCTCACAAAGCCCCCTCGCTCGTAAAACGAAACCTCCGAACATCAGAATCCGACCCAAATCAGAAATGTTTATACCGACTGTCTCTAGCCTATCTCGAGCTCTGAGCAACAGCAGCCCATCCTTACCTACATGCGACAGAAATGATGAAGTTGAGGTGAACATTGAGAATGTGCTGAGCTACCAAGACTCTTCATCCGATGAATGTCTCAAGTGCCAATTGGAGAACGATGACTTCGAGTTTCTTGAGAGAAAGATAGAGGCAGACCTCGCAAACATCCGTAAGGGTGTGAGATCTCCAATGTCTAGCAGCTGCTTACCGAAGATATCCGAAGAAAACCTCTTGAATATTACCGAGGACAAGCACTGATTAATTCTGTTGATCCAGAATTAAGATTTTTTGTTTAGTTGTAACACTAATGTTGAAGCCATAAGTACAAATTACAATACTGCATGATGAGGCGCTGGAAGAACTTATTTTTTCCTTCACCGATTGTATTCAAAGTGTCCAATTTGACAAGTACAAAGTTGATAGATTTTTGTATTGGACTTTTATTGGTCAATCTTATTTATGTCGCTGATGTTGTTACTATCACAATTATGTTACTGATGTTACTCATCCATCCAATTTGTACTCGCATTTAGAAAACCCAAAGATATTTTCATAGGTTTTCTTGTATTTTTAGATTGTTTCCGTGTTTTAATTTTTATCGTTTTTGTGATTATTGTGCAAGGCTATGTGATTTAGAGTAAGTGGCACCAATACATTCCACTGTTGTGATTTTTAGAATAGATGCACCTTATGAAGGTATCGCCTTGTTATACTTTAATATTAGCACTTTTTAATCTATCTAAAATATTTTAATCTTCGTTTCTATAATTTTTAATTGTATTGAATACACCAAAGGTTAATTAGTTGCCTGGTTTGGTACTTTTCTATGAGCCTTTGACTTTCTAAAGTGTAAGTTGATTTATAAAATGAGTATTATGTGATTTCTAAAGTTTCCAATTTTAAATGCTATTGTTACTCAGATGTGTGGTTGATTTTAGATTTAACTGTTAAAAATAAAACTTTGTACTTATATTGCTGTTTTTTATTTTACAAAAATAAAAGTACCTAAAATAGAAAAAAATGCAACAGTAAATGGCACTATACAAAGATTATGGAAATATACATTGTGCTTATATAATAATATATATTACATACTGTAGCGAAATAAAAGGTCAGGTTCGCTAGTATATCACAATTTGATTCGACACTTATTAAAAAAACAGCAGATTTTTTTTCGCGATTTCAGGGTTGGTCCCATAGCGAAAGTTCGTCATAATGATGAGTACAATGACCCCTTAAGAGGATTAAAATTTCACTGAATTTAACTCATTATGGTGTTAGTACTGCGAAAAAAATTAATCACGGGCCTTTTCTATCAGTTGCCTTGTTGTACATTATTTTATTATATTTTTTTTAAAGTGACGAATCAACTTATACGTGATATACTAGCGAAGTTGGCCTTTTATTTAGTTCCAATACGTGTTACGCATACTGGAAGACATTTGGAATATAATTTCTTGGTTCTAGTTTTGTAGCCTACATCAATATTTTTTTAATGTAAAGGCACAATAACTAATGTTTTCTCATCCTCTAACATAACATCAACTAATTAACGCGGTACGTTGAGAACTTACAGATCTATGGAGACAAAAGTAACAAATATAGCAGTTCCTTATATGTTAATAACAATATGGCAAAAGTGACCTCAACAAACCGATAAACCAAACTAAATAAAATAGATGACAGTCAAAAAAAAATTATTACGTAATTATAATGTGCAGGGAGCAACAAAATTAATTTTCTTAGTCTAATTTTTATGCAAATTACAATGATTTTTTTATTAAACGCATAAAGTGAGAAAAATGTCTCGTACAGTTCATTTAGCTTTAGCACTCGATATGAAAATAGCCTACATACACGGAGTAATAGGAAATGGAGTAAGTACTCATACGAAATTTTCGGAAGAATGCCAGCAGTAAGCAGTGGATTTTAACATTAATTAAAACGGTATTATCAGAGCCTTAAGGACATCGCTCATTATAGCAGCACCGCTCCAACACAGCAAATAACTTTGTCATTCAATAGAATGCAAGCCATTGGTATCTGCGTCTATACTCAAACAACTTTGCACTTTATGACTCTGGGCATAAAGTTTATAATATCATCCGAAAAGCCTCTGCTTTGTGCAGAGCCGTGCTCCATGTCCTACTATTACGTTTCTTTCTACTTTATACAAAGTTTAACGTTAAATGCGCAAGACCTCAGACAGCCCAACAGATTTTTTATACAATTGACCTATTACAGAGTGAAAAAAAAAATATTTAAAAAAATTCTAAAGGTTTTATGGCTGTTTTAGCTTTACTGGTAATTCTGATCGTTTCTTGCGTCTGCGACGACGCTCTATCAAGAGAGGGGCCGCGGCGCCGCGCTGGCTTGAAAAACCTATATTAAAAAGTGGTTCAATTGATTCTGCTCGTTATTCGGATCAAACTATTTTCAGGTTTTGCGCATTTAACGTTACACTTACACTTTGTATATAAAGGAAACATTTACGAAGTCTTATCAGTAAGTCGAGTGACTACTGCCTTAACTTCGGTGTAGTTCTTAATGCCGTAGGGTCCGTTCTCCCGACCGATGCCGGATTGTTTGTAGCCGCCGAAGGGAACCTGGTTGCTAAGGACGTTGTAGTCGTTCACCCATACTGTGCCGGCGCGAAGTCTCTGTAGATGTTACAATGGTTTTATTGATTTTCGAGTAAATAGTAAAGAAAAAGATAGTTTGGTTTCTGACGGTCAAATTAAGAAGAACAAGCGTCTCTGATTGATTGTGCTTATCATCAGTTGGCAGCAGATTTAAATTCCGAACCACCACTGAAGTCCGGCGGAAAAAAATTTGGACCATATTTTTTTTAATGCAATCTGATTCAATGACTTACAACACTAGCGCCACGTCAAAAGAACTTCAGTGGTGGCGTGGACTCTACTAACCACAAGAGACTAAGGCAAAATAGAGGTCACACAGAATTTGTTAAAACGCCACCTGCTACGATGAGAGAACAAGTATTTAAAGCCCAAAAACGTTGTATAAGGGCAATGTGTGGCCTGAAAATGACAGATAGTTGTGTACCTATGTTTAAGTCCCTCAAAGTGTTAACATTTCCGGCATTATATATTTTGGAAATGGCCATTTTTGTAAAGAAAAATAAGAACTACTTTTCAACAGTGTCAGAAACTAGAAAAGGGCCCGTTAGAAGTCAATATAGGAACCTATTACAAAATGGTAGTTACAATACAGCTTTACTTAAGAAAAGTGTTTTCGGCATGGGTCCCACCATTTATAACAAAATACCAGACATTATAAAAAAATATCCAATTCAAATGTTTAAAAAGAAACTGACAGGCCTATTACTTGATAAGTTATTATTCAATTGATGATTTTTTAAATGACACTGCTCTTTATATTTAATTATTGACATTGTATGTTTCCATTTTAAATTCTATATTTTTTGAAATTTTTATTTTACTGACGTGGTTTTTTATTTTGTTGTAGTTAAATACATTTTATTTCAATGTTTGGGGATCTAAAAAAATTGTGAACACCTTTATTTTATGTACCTACTTTCTTAGCAAATAAACGATTATTTATTTATTTATTTACGATCCTTCCATACTACTTTACCTTCATAGGCCTGTGCTTTATTATTTTCACTGCATCCGGTTAGACTGGAAGCCGACCCCAACATAGTTGGGAAAAGGCTAGGCAGATTGAATATTTTCACTGTAATATGAATTGTGTATGGTTCCTTATACCTGTACAACATAGTTGGCCTTGTCGATGTCCTGCGTGAACACGGCGGAGGCGAGTCCGTACTCCGAGTTGTTGGCGCGCTCAATCACCTCGTCGACCTGCGAGAACTTCAGGATCTGCTGCACAGGATCGAAGATCTGGAGTGGTACAGAAAAAAAACATATTTTAGTGTATTCTCTCTTATCAGGACGAATTAAGTGAGACTAGCTGATTTCGAGATAATAAAATTAGTCCGTAAGTAAGGTGGTAGCGGAGCTATCACCAGTGGTCCAGTGGTGAGGTGATAGCAGCCTTTTATAGTTAACCTGACAAGTTCTTGTGTTAAATATTTGTTTGGAATAAAACGCGATCTGTTGTGCTATTCCGTAAAAATGTCACCGTGAAAACTTAGGTGAAGTGAGCTTAAGTGAACTTTCACTGCCCTAGCATCAGTAGGTATCGATGACAGTGACAGCTCACTCCACCGCCCATTTCACGGTGAGATGGTTATAGAATAGCAATGTTGTCAGAATACGTCTACACATATTATTCCGGGTTTAAGATTTGTCCGTCAACGCACCCATGAGAAATTCCTACTTTCATGAAGTTATATAACAAAAAAGATAACTTCCATACCTCAGTGGTCTACTTTCATGAAGTTATATAACAAAAAAGATAACTTCCATACCTCAGTGGTCTACTTTCATGAAGTTATATAACAAAAAAGATAACTTCCATACCTCAGTGGTCTACTTTCATGAAGTTATATAACAAAAAAGATAACTTCCATACCTCAGTGGTAGCGATATCCATATTATCCTTGACGTCGCTGAACACGGTGGGTTCTACAAAGTATCCGGTATCTGAGGCGCGGTTCCCTCCCGCGACTAGTTTAGCGCCCTGCTTCTTGCCGGTCTCGATGAGGCCCAGGATGCGGGTTTGCTGCTCTAAGTCGATCTGGAAAATAAGTTTTAACATACAACGTGTAACAGAATAAGCGCAAGACCTGAAAGTAGTTTGCTCAGAATCGGCTTCTGAATCGATTTCCATCATTATTTATATGTGTTAATTTTTCATGAAAAAAATCTTTTCTTTAACTGAAATTAGAACCACCGCGTCTTACCAAGGTAATAAGATATTTTATTTAAGGAAATTTAAGCCTTATCTCAAAGGAATAAAGCCTATTCAAATGCATAAACAAATTTGTAATACGCTCATAGCTATCCTATGTTTCATGTTTAGTCAGGAAGTCTATTTTGTAAAAAAAAACTAGGTGTCGTTTAATTAAATTAAATTACAGATATTATTTTAGTCTTATAATT
The DNA here is from genome assembly GCA_947522985.1 of Lithophane socia. Lineage (NCBI taxonomy): Eukaryota > Metazoa > Arthropoda > Insecta > Lepidoptera > Noctuidae > Lithophane > Lithophane socia. The sequence goes on from OX383267.1 coordinate 11,469,208, forward strand.
TAATATTCTAATTGGGGTGTATGAGCTCTTGCGTTTATTCCGTTACAGGTTGTATACACATCACGACTGTATGCCTCGAAGAGGTGGGCAGAGGTGCACTTTTAGTACACAAACTATACTATTCTATTCTGGTAGAATAGGATAGTGTTTTATATATCTATTTATCTATTTTAGGTATCTCACTGCTCAGCCCAGTGAGATACCCCGGATGGAAGTTTGAAATAAAAACAAATCAAAATTAAAAGACAAAGAAGAAAACAACAAGATTAAAAAGATTTATAAATAACAAAACGAGATACCTCCTTGCCTCGTTCGCTCTATAGAGTTCGTCGAAAAGCGGAACCGACGCGTCGGTTCCGCTTTTTACACGACTACCCCAAAGAAAGTGTACTAATGAGAATAGCTTTGAGTGTAATAGTCCCAACTGTTTGTACCCAGGACAAGAACGTAACCCAGGAAAAAACTTTTCAACCGAATGTGATTAGTGTAGACGACGCGCGTTTCAAGAACTTGACCTGAAACTTGACTTCGGACGGCGAAGGAAAACTTCGAAACGCGCGTCGCCTACGCGTTTAAAATACGCCGGCGTATTTTAAACGCGTAGGCGACTCTGCGAACTTTCGCGCATGTTCTCTCACTCAAACTCGCTTCATGTCACCATTTGGTTCCTAAAAAATGTTACTACCCCCTCTGCGCGAAGTTTCGAATATTGTAGTTATGATACGCTCTTGTAATGAGTAGGTAATCACACTAATAACATTCGGTTGGACTAAAATTTTGAAACCAACATCAGTTAATTAACAACATCAGCAGATTATACTGAAACCTTCTCCAGTTGACACGAGTAGTAGTCTAACAAGTAGAATATAATAAGTAGGTAAGTATGATATACCTGTGGTCCCTGCTCAGTCTCAGGTTTGAAGGGATCTCCGACGACGCGTCGCTTGGCGCGCGCTGCCGACATCTCCACGAACTTGTCGTAGATCTTGTCTTCAACGAATGTGCGGGAACCTAAATAGAGGACCATAATCATTATTTTATAATGTTACGCAAAACAGGAACAGGGTACAAACTACAGGTGGTCAGAAGGCCTAGACAAGTGACAATCGCTTCGAAAGCGTTACGTATTTCTACAACGACTTTCAACAAGATTGACGTAAGCTTTTGATAGCTTATGTCAGTCGTATACATTTTTGCCTTTTCCATCATCGTTATCGCTGATAGAATGTCACTTTGTCTAGGGCTTCAGGACTCCGGAAAGAGGATCTTCGTAACTACCGCCATTTTTCTTCTAAGAGTGGCAGTAGTATGACCTAAAAGTGAAAGAAGCATTGACATTCAAGTTTCTTAATTAAAATCTCGCTGCAAAGCAGTAACAAACACGCATTTATAGACATACAAAGTGACCGATATAACTTGGCAGGTCTGAACTGAACATAGGCTCTGCGAACTTTCGCGCATGTTCTCTCACTCAAACTCACTTCATGTCACCATTTGGTTCCTAAAAAATGTTACTACCCCCTCTGCGCGAAGTTTCGAATATTGTAGTTATGATAAAGGCATTATTAGAAAAGAGAGTAAAATCTAACTTTAGGCGGTTGTTCATAAAATCAGGGCTAATAATTCATACTAATATTATAAATGCGAAAGTAACTGTGTCTGTCGCGCTGTCACCCCAAAATTACTGAACCGATTTAAATGAAATTTGGTACACAGATAGTCTAGGAGTCTGAGAAAGGACATAGGCTACTTTTTATCGACATACTACGCGGGCGAAGCCGCGGGCGGAAGCTAGTAATATTATGTTCAACGGCAATTTCATGGTATTTCAGTCTTTGCTGAAATTGTGATGTCGGGCATCCCTACCAACGTAAATAGTTCAGTTGAGTATGAAGAGATTATTCGTACCAGCACAGCAGCACTGTCCCATGTTGAAGAACAGCGCGAAATGCGCCGCTTCCACAGCTCGTTCTAAGTCCGTGTCAGCGAAGATAATGTTCGGCGACTTGCCGCCCAACTCCAACGTGATGCGCTTCACTGTACCCGCTGAATTGCGCTGGATTATCTTGCCTACTTCGGTTGAACCTGGGAGAGAGAAATATAGGTGGAGATTTAGATTGTGTTAGCAGTTTGCATTCACCATAGACAAGTAGAAATGCATGTAGTCTTTGTTCGTTGGGTGTTAGGGCTTTTATTTTATTTTTCCGTAGTGTCTGCAAAGCACAGATATATATACTTTATCCCCATAAAGTGGTTTATTTAAACTCTGTTTAAATTGTGCAGGGTGGACATTTTGGAGGCAGCTTTTGTCCCTTGTGTCAATCAAAACCTTTTATTAATTTTGATTTATACACACAATGATTTTGTCTTATTTATCTAAACGTATTATAAATTTTCGTGTTCGTCTGTCTGTATGTCCGCGTCGTTCTTCTAAACCACCTAACAGATTTTGAAGAGGTTTTCACCAAGGTTAAGAGAATTTATTGCGGAAGGTTTATGTGTGTAATACGTTAAAATTAAAGTTACTTAAAAATCTCGATGTTTTGTAAAGTCGTAACCGTGCGAAGCAGTCATTGTACCAGTTTATGTAACAAGTACATAAACAAGCTAATACGAAGATAAGCTGATGATAAATATATTAGCACGACGTTGTGTAAACAATAAACTTTATCAATGTAATCAGTTGCAGTTGTGACAAATGATAGTTCAACACAAAGTTTATCCTTGCATTATGATATTATTTTATGAGCATTCTTCTCCATAGAAAATAATAGAAATCTGTTTCTTGTAAATTCTTGATCATGAATAGGCGAATTAAAATTAATGATTTGACTTTGACATTGAGTAGTAAATCATGTGCGCTATTACCTAAACATGCGTCCGTGCGACAAATGAAGCACGGACTTCAATAACTCAATACTTTTGTTTATAGGTAATCTGACACAAAATAAATCAGCAATATTTTAATAATGACCAGCAAATTGAACGGATACCAATCAGCGCTTTTTCTTCAAAAATGCATTGTACCTAAGCAAGAATAAAAAAAAAAACTGGCCAAGAGCGAGTCGGGCTCACGCGATTAAGGTGCCAAACAAAAAAAGAATCAAAATCGATTCATAATTGGCGGAGATAACGCGTAAAACACACAAAAAAAAACAGAGACGAATTGAGGACCTCCTTCTTTTTGAAGAAATCGGTTAAAAATAATAATTTTACCAGTGAAGGCGATCTTGTCGATATCAGGATGGTCCACAAGCGCGGCGCCCGCGTCGCCGTAGCCCGGCAACATGTTCACTACGCCCGGCGGGAAGCCGGCCTCCTGGAGGACAAACGAGGAAGGTAAGAAAAGCTTTATAACATCTCGCCTTGTTCATCCGAAGGGCTAGGCAGAGGTGTACCTATAGTACAACAACATTTCACCAGTTATGTTTAAGGGCGCACTCTACCTCAGATTTTATCCCGCTCGCACCATACTACTCGCGACCTGAGTGAGGCGCGACGGAGTGGGGCGCTAGCGGCTCTAAAGCGTCGTTGCTTTTTACGTTGAAAATAATGGTAAACCTGGAAAGCTGCGAAGTACACGCTATCGCACCTTAGTTATGGGCTTAAGGCGCGGACCCCCCCCCCCGCCGAGCGGCGGGCGCGCGGTGCGCCAGCGCTCGCACAAAAAGCATAAACACTTGAGAAATACGAAACGCACTTCATTATCGTTAATTGGTTTGGGTTCTTGAATAAATAGACCACATACTTATGTATAAACAATAAGCGGGTAACTAAAATAGAACTTACAAATAGAGAATGTTACGTAGTGGGCTTTGTTTTTTGTTTTGACCGTATCTCTAAAACTACTGGATCGATTTTTATGAAATTTTCGCAGGTTTTATTATAAATACGTAAGTAATCTAACAACAATAAGAGATTATGACATTGACAGAAAAAATAGACAGATGTCACGGCAATTTTCACGTGAAACACGCATCAAACTTCAACAATAAAAAAAAAAAAAATATGGTTTTTAATGAGTAAGTCGACTAGAATATCTATCTGCCCATAGACTTAAATTGCCACAGACGATAAAAACCCTTATTTATAAGTAGAAATAGAGGTTTAAACCGCGGGAAACGCCTGGTACGTTAATGTACCAGCGGTACTTGTCGCCGATTGACGTTTGGTACATATTTGTACCAACTTTACAGGTTAAAAAAAAATGACACACATAAGACCTGTTTTATAGTTAGTTCAGTTATCATGCAAAGTTTCATGATCTAATTTGAAGTATTTTTTTAATACCAGCGGTTTATAATTCTGTGCAGAGGTGACTTTGGATTTTTTTCTATCGAGAAAATTTTATGTAATCGTGTTTTCGCCTCACATAAGACCTAGCATCAATCCTCAACTATAACATATATTTATTTCAAAATGAATGCTGCAGTATTTTCGGCATAACAGAGGATCATGCTAAGCAATTTGTGTTTGGGTGCGCCCTTAAGTCCCATGTAAAAGGCTTTTAGAAGTAGGGTATCTCAAGCCACACTCCAGCGCGAATCACTTAATCAGAAGTGTCATATTCATTCATTTCAGCCGAAAGACGTCCACCGCTGGACATAGGGTTCCTTTAATTTGATCCAGTATATTGTTGGTAGTAAATTATATGGTACTTTACCTTGACGAGCTGAGCGAGATAGAGCGCGGTGAGCGGGGTCTGCTCCGCGGGCTTCATGACAACGGTACAGCCAGCGGCTAGGGCAGGTCCTAGCTTCCACGCGGCCATCAGGAGCGGGAAGTTCCAGGGGATGATCTGACCGCATACTCCTATGAGTTAACAGTCAGGATCAGATACAGAAGAAAGGTTTTTATTACTACTAAACGTTAGGATTACAAGTCAGGATTTAGCCTGGGCGATACCTAGGTATATGGTTATGAACTTTCTTATAAACTTATGAAAGGTATGATGAGATTTGGAACATACAGAGTTTGGTACATATCAATTGAAGTTAATCAAAATACCATTATCTTTTAGAAGTTTAACTAGTAATGATGATTCATCAATGCTACTGTATATGTATATCAGTGGCGACATCAGGACATGTAGATCTAATAAGGCGTTTAAACAATATCTGATTATCTTTATCAAGTCTATGATCACTATCTTTAACATAATCATCTTAGACTTAGATGCACACGGTGTTCCACACGATGCTCAATATTTTTTTGCGCACGCCTTTGTTATTTATTGCAGACAATTTAATAAGGTATGTCCGTGCCTAGTGATTACCGACATACCTACACACATATAGTAATAATAGGTATGTAGGTTCCCTTAGCAACAACAAGGTCTAACCGGAACACGTTTCTATGTAGAGTATTTAGATCATGATTATTAATGTTTCTAGTGCTGAACATACAGTATTTTCGGTCAAACGAGATACATACTTAAAGGGAGTGTTAGTAGTACTCATGAAAATGAACAACTTTTACAAAATCATGCACCAACCCTGTAATCGGGAAAAAATCATTGCTGATTTTTTTTTTCATATTTCAGAGTTGATCCAATAGTCGTCAGAAGCCCGAAAGTTTGTCAACCAGTCTTACCAAGGGGTATCGTATTACCCAGTTACTGGGTTGTGGAGGTCAGATAGGCAGTCGCTCCATGTAAAATACTGATATTCAGCTGCATCCGGTTAGACTGGAAGCCGATCCCAATATAGTTGGGAAAAGGCTAGGCAGATGATGAGAGTTGATCCAATAGTAAGTCTGATTTTCATGAGTACTGCAATTCCTTTAAGTATGTGGCCTAACACCCTGTATATCGGTATTCTTGTAAACCACAACAATAAACTGTCATACAGATTGAAACATAACAATAACTGTGATACGAATGGGATTGTATTTTTCCCTCAACTTTAACCTTGAGTCTGTATAAAAACATAACATCTCGTGTGTGAGCTACACAAAGTCGCTAATTGTGTCGAGTCCATACAAGTGTTTTATTTGATTTAATTTAAGGAATATTCTATATTTTTTGGAGTATACGGAATTGTAACTGCATTATTTGTTTTTGTTCAGCTATTATGGAAGAACTTATTTACCACTTAATAACGATGAACCATGTAAAGAAAGATTATACAACATGTGATACAAAATCAGAACTCAAACTCAAACTCAGAACCAGCAAACTGAACATATCCCCCTGCGTCGAGGTGTGAGGCAAGGGGACGTTATTTCCCCGAAATTGTTCTCTAACGCTTTAGAGGATGTGTTTAAGACGCTGAACTGGGAAGGACGCGGCATTAACATCAACGGCGAGTACATCTCACACTTGAGATTTGCAGATGACATCGTCATAATGGCTGAGTCGCTGCATGACTTGCAGCAGATGCTGGACGGCCTAGTTGATTCTTCTGTACGCATTGGTCTCCGGATAAACTTGGACAAAACCCAAGTTATGGTCAACGACCACGTTAGTCCGGGACCGATTGCTGTTAATGGCGATGCTCTCGAAGTTGTTCGTGAATACGTTTACCTCGGTCAAACTCTGCAGTTTGGTAAGAACAACTTTGAGAAGGAGGCTAACAGAAGAATTCAGCTGGGCTGGGCAGCTTTTGGGAAGCTCCGTCGAGTCTTCTCGTCGCGTATCCCGCAGAGCCTAAAGACTAAAGTCTTCAATCAGTGCGTCCTGCCTGTGATGACCTATGGAGCCGAAACGTGGACACTCACGGTCCGGCTGGTCCATAAATTCAAGGTCGCTCAGCGATCTATGGAACGTGCTATGCTTGGAGTATCTCTGAGAGATAGAATCCGGAATGAGGTAATCCGGCAGAGAACCAAAGTTGTCGACATAGCTCACAGAATAAGCAAGCTTAAGTGGCAATGGGCCGGCCATATTAGCCGTAGAACCGATGACCGCTGGGGTAGACGTGTTCTTGAGTGGAGACCGCGAATCGAAAAACGTAAGGTAGGACGCCCTCAGGCTAGGTGGAGCGACGATCTTCGCAGGGTGGCTGGTAGCAACTGGATGAGAGCTGCCGAGAATCGAGCTGAATGGCGTGCAATTGGAGAGGCCTATGTCCAGCAGTGGACTGCTATAGGCTGATGATGATGATGATGATGATGATGATACAAAATCACATAAATGTCCCTAACGATAAAAAATAACAATGTTTTTCAAATTATCTAAGATGACACAGCAGAATGCAGTTTATCAGAATTACATACTGTAATATTATGTTTATTCGCTTCTTAGAGGACATTGCATTGGTATCTAAAAGAGACGTTTGCAAAAGTTATCAGATGTCACACGACTCATACAATTTAATTTGATTAGCACAAGATACATGAAGATAAAATATTCGGAACGGTGATATCAATTTATCAATGAGATATCAATTTTGATACAAATGATAATTATGTCGGTTATCTATGTACTTACCTAGGTACTACATAATTATTTAAATTGTTATGCATATACCGAGGTATACAAATATTTTACACGGCTCCTATTCAGCAATTTAGGTACCTGCGTGGTTTGCTTGTTTTTTTAATATTTTTGCTTTATCATGGTGTTATTTTAATTAACACTCGGAATATACCTACTTCACTGTAGTGTATTCCATAAGAGTGATAATTTAAGTACCAACTTTGTTTTCCTACTAACTAAATGCATAGGAAGGTCATGTTCATGTGAACATATAAATATCTCATCAGGTTTAGTTTTGAATATGTTAGGACTCCTGACTAGAGATGTTTACAATTCAGATAACAAATACATTGTATGAGCGCCCATCCCGTCACGCCAGCTTGGTTGATGGGTTCAATACCTTACCCACTTATTCACTTCAATAGCTATAGGTATTGACTGCACTGCCAACTTTAGCTATAGGTATTGACTGCACTGCCAACTTTAGTCTATGTTTACGACAAGAAAACGATGGGTCAACGGCTAGAAGCTAAGTGAAGCCTTTAAATTTAGAACATAATTTTCTTTACCTGTCGAGTGAGTTTTGATAAATCTGTGAGACTCATGTGAGACTCCAGTTTTGCGAGCTTCTCTATTAAATACCGGTTTGCCAGGATGGCACCGCTAGTTGCGCAAGGCAAAACGTCATGGACAGATCTATGTAACAACTTACCGACAGGCTCATGCCGAGTATACGCGAAGTATTTTCCATCTGTGGGCAGCACTAAACCGTGGCTCTTGTCCGCCCAGCCAGCGTAGTACCTCAGGTTCTTGATAACAGCCTGCACGTCGCCGTAGTATGCAGCTGTGTACGGCTTCCCGTTGTCCAGGGTTTCTAAACTCTGGAGAAAAGAAGGGTTGTGCAAAAACCAAGTTTTGAGTATGAATGTATGGGGAAGACCGAACAAACGATGTATGGACTGTGTGAAAGACGACATGGCAAGAAAGAGGGTGACTACTAAGTTGACGACTAACAGAGAAGTAGGGGAGAAGAAGACATGCTTCGCCGAACTCAAGAGTGAACAGGCATCTTCTGGTTACGCTCGATCTATCATAGACCTCATCAATCGCTTTCCATCAGGCGAGATCGAGGTCAAGAGCAGGCCTATACAGCTAAGGGCAGGAGAATGATGATGCACCAAGATAAGAATCATTAATTCTAATTGTAAGTCAAAAATGTGCCAACTCAAGTACAACAGTTCTTTAACAATAAAGTTGTTTTCATCCCTACAATTCCCTTAACTATCCTTAGTTTGTGGGAATCATGAACGTGACTAGAATTCCAATTCAAAAATAACTATGGAGATTCACAAGCTTATGTCCCATTGCCTACAATGTTGCGACTTTGTAGCAATAAACTTTCTGGCAAAAGCATCAATGTATCGGGAATAGTTATAGCTACCCTATGTTTTACTGCAACATGCAGGCAATGAGAGGATCAATGAACGCTCAATGACCGTTCGTCGAGAGCAAAGCACTGGTTTGCCGGTACAAATACCACATACAAAGTGCATAGACTAGTCTACTTGTAGGTAGTGCTTTTTATTATAGTGCCCATGCAGTACTTAGGACAACGCCCCATCTTCATTAACGAGAAAGAATGAAGAATAAAATGAGTATTTTTTAATGTAAGTAAGTAGTACATTCATATTGTTTACCGGGTTCAGCAAATTCAGTTGTCCACTGAAGTTTTAATTTAGAACAAAGAGATAGTAAAGAAGATAAGATTATGAGGGAACTAGGCAGTTTTTACCCGACTGCGAGACGATAAAGACAGGGTAATTTTTAAAAAAACGAGCGAGCCCTACAGTAGTCGCATATGATGTGTAACATCTGACATTTTGGCTGACACTACAAACTTCTCGGTAAATGGGTTAGTACCATCTGATGGCCAACTCTAGCATTGCGCGCGCTCATTGGTCAAATCAAATAGCGCGCGCTTCCCCGACTTCCTGTTACACATTTCCGTCCCTTTTCACGAAATCACTCCCTCAGATAGCAGGAAAGCGAAAGGAAAAAGACATTTAAAAAAATGCTGTCTTTGTCTAACCTGCGCCGCCCTTAATCACTTCTCGGTATCAGTACAGGCAGCACGTGTAATTCGCACAGAAGGCCATAAGTCTATTGCCTAAGTTATTAAAAGATGTTTGGAAGAGTCCCGTAATGTCACGCCTTATCAGGGGTTATGAGTTGTGACAAACAGAGATATTATTATGTTTGCTTATGTACCTATAACTAAGTCGCTTACATAATTTTATCTATAAGATATGTGAAGAAACAAATCATTTCAAGTTAATATTGAACATTGATTCTCCTTTCATTTTCAAGACTTATTGTTTACATTTTTAAAATATTGTCCTCAACGTAAAACCTTACGAGTTATGGGACATCAAAAGGAACACGTTGTATAAACGCATGGTTAGTCTTATGATAAGTGATATAGAATGTCTAGAAAGTATTTCCCAGGACGCGCCCTTTGTCCTCGTTTCAACTAAGTAGGTCTCACTATTTGCTAAGTAGCAGGTGAGCGATTATGGCGCACCTCGGCGTCTTGTTGTTTTCGAGTAGCTGCTATTTTTATCGATACTTAAGGGGCCACCGTATGATGCTCTCAACTACAGTTTGGAGTTCGTGCAAACTTCGTTCGGTGCGCCGCCGTGTATGTGTGCGTGGTGAGATAAGAGATAAGTAGATATTATTATTTGCCATTCATTCTTATCAAGTCGTTCAATCGGCTTTTATATTTATTATTAATAATTAGGTATGTTCATTATTTGCTATATTTTTGTTGACTAATTTGGGGAATCGTTATTGAATGTATAGACTAGTAATGCGTTTTTTGGAAATTTCTTTACCATGTCAATATCTCAAGATATTAGATTACTATCTGCGCCCTTCGATTTCACCCGCGTAAGTCTTGATTCCGTAAGAATATCGGGATAAAAAGTATCCTATGTCCTATTCCAAGTAATGGTCTACCCATGTGCTAAATTTCATCTAAATCCGTTCAGCCGTTATAGCGTGAAAGAGTAACAAACAAATAAATAAACAAACAACCTCACTTTCGAATAGTTTAGAATTTATAATATTACTAGCTGCCCGCTCCGGCTTCGCACGGGTAGCACTAAGTACCTGCCTACCCTACCTACCTACCTAGCCTACCTACCACTTAGGGGTACGAAAAATAGATTATGACCGATTCTTAGACCCACCGAATATACATATAAAATTTCATAACAATCGGTCAAGCCGTTTCGGAGGAGTATGGCAACTAACACTGTGACACGAGTTTTATATATCTACTAGCTGCGCCCCGCGGTTTCACCCGCGTAAGTCTCGATCCCGTGGGAATATCGGGATAAAAACTATCCTATGTGTTAATCCAGGTTATAAACTATCTGTTTGCCTTTCATCCAAATCCATTCAGCCGTTTTTACGTGATTGAGTAACAAACACACAAACTTTCACATTTATAATATTAGTAGGATTAGTGATATTATGTATATATATACATATCACTAATCCTACTAATATTATAAATGTTTATACTAGCATCCGCCCGCGGCGTCACCCGCGTGATAAAAAGTAACCTATGTCCTTCCCCGGGCGGCCATCTATCTCCTTGCCAAATTTTATCGTAATCCGTTCAGTGGTTTGGGCGCGAAAAGGTAACATACAGACAGACAGACAGAGTTACTTTCAAGTTTATAATATTATAGTATGGATATAAAGTTAGGATCTCAAGATCTACGCCTCGTAGAGAAAATCTAGTAAGTAGATAGGTACTTACTTCATTCAAATAAGGTAGAACCTACCTAGTACACACGGCTACACATCAAGCTATACATTTCCAGTTTATGCTGATCTCGCATTGTATAGGATTTCCGTACAATGCGAGGTCAGCTTATACTGGAAATGTATAGCTTGATGTGTAGCCGTGTGTACCTATGCATCGTTATCGAGAGTGGCCTTGGAAATCGACAGACGAACGGGCGGCGCTAAAGTTGACCACCCACGGCGCGTAATTATAAATTATTAGGATTAGGATATATTTATTATTATTGTCTTTATTTAAAGCCTGTACAAGTTTATTTATTTTCTTTAGGGTGGGTGGCCTCAACTTTAAAAAACTAAGGCTTTTCTTTGTTATTTCAGTAAGTAGGTACTTACTTATTTCTTTTACCTACTAAACTTTAAATATTGTGATTAGGAAAAACTGAATACAAGTCAAATAATAAAAGTGTACATTAGCAAAGTACCTATTAGTAAAAGACAAAACTTTTGTTTAGGTTCTTACTTCAGAGATAATGATAATCCATAATTTAAAAAATATAAGTCGAATCGTGATGAAGTTGTGTAGGGTTAATTATCGACTGAACGAATTATTTACAAAAAATACAATTATCAGAATACATAATGTAGTCTCAAAGATCCACACAAAACACGCAGATTTATAGGATTTGGCTTGTTACCTTATGTTCTACCTGCGAGCCGGGTGCTTGGCACTAAAAGTGTATATAAACTTCAACGACTTTGAACTTTTCATTTTAGTTTTATCAATGTAATGTATGTATACTATGTAATAGGAATTTCACAAAAAAGTTCGATCAAAAACCGTACCGAGGCCGAGGCCATAAAACCGCACTTGTCCAAACAAATCACCCTACCCCGGGTACGCTGGACAAACATCACTTTCAAGTGTTGAGTTCTTGATATAATTATGCCGTGCGGCGGTGGCGCACTGCCACCGCACCGTCGCCGCGCCGCTGCCGGTAGCTTGCACTTTTGCAAGCACCCGGCGATCAAGTGGAATGGTGCGGCGCGGTCGCGGCGTGGCTGTGGTGCCGTGTCAACAGTTTAGAGGCGCGGCGGCGGTGCTGTCGTGGCGTCGTGTGGACGGGCACTGGCGGTGACGATGACGCGAGTTCCATGATTTTTGTTCACCCAAAAAGTGCTCAACGCGCCTAAAGAAGTTTTCACTTCAAAAATGTCTTTATTTTCTTAGGCTGAGTTTATAAGTAAACAATTAGTAGCTAAAGAGGTACCTATAACGTTATAATAGGTACCTATATCATTGGGTAATACTTACTGTGAGATAAGTAAGTACATCCCAAATCCCAACGTCCGGAGTCCATGTCTTCAACCAAATCAAAATCGTAAGAAATATTCCAAGTCCGTAAACAAAACAAAACTTCACTGATAAGATAACAAACACCCCGAAAGAATCCCACACAAACCCCGCGTGTAGTAGAGGCACGTTACGCTAATGTGCCTGTCGGAGCGATACAGACAGCTACCACGACCACGCACACATTGACACGCGTGAAGCGAATAAAATTCTATTGAATTTTTATGAGAAATTTGGATGTGTTCCGTAATACCAAAAATGATTAATGAAAACCTAATTTTTTTCCAATTCTTTATCGATAATTTGTAACTTGATAATATAGGCTGTGCTGCTGCTGAAACAATATTACAAATATTGTTGTTTATAATACAGAGAAAACAGTATGAAAACATGTCATTTACGCTGTAAAAATGTTCGAAATTCAATTCGCTATAACTTTACTTTAGGTAGGTTTTTGAAAGAAAAAAGGATTTAGAAGCCTATATAAATACTGTCTCAATCCGAATAACAACACAATATGGTGGAAATATTCTCAAATTGCAAATGATTTTGGTATTAAGTTTGTATGGAGAATTCATCGGTCACCGTGTTCTTAATCGATTGTATGAACAAACAATTTAACACACCAATGTTAAATAAATCTACGAACACGCCCAAGTTAATAGAAGGTTTTTATATTATAGAGGTTTGCGGAACAGGGTGTAACGTTCACTCATCCTCTATAGAAAAGGGAGGATCCTCCGACCAGACGGGTGTTATATCTGATGGGCAACTGCCCGAAGATTGCTGTCGGGACGTTGTATAAATGCTAGTCACCCGGTAAACTCTGCTTGCGCGGTGCAGGATTTTGTGTGATGCATAGTTATGTAGATGCCACCACAACGTTAAGGAGGACGCGATAAGGCAGCCCCCAAAATTAAAATTTTCTTATAATTCTGTAACCGGTGTCCGTAACATACGGTCGCGAATCAATTTTAATCAACATGAAACATGATACTGACCTACAAATTGCAAAAAACGTAAGAAAATTTAAATTTCGAGGGGTTAAAAAGAGTCTTGTAATAAATACTTACAGCCAGGTATGTCCTGTCTCTCTCGACAAGGTCGGCTAGTTTGCTGAGGAGATAGCCTCGCTCTGAAGCGTCCATTTTCCTCCATGGTGAGCCAAGCCTGTTACGAAAATATAATTTGTAATTGGCTAGTCGGGAAAAAGGTAGCTTCGTATTCAAATACGATACCCTGCGTCGAACTTTCGTAGGCGCAGAAAAGAAAAAATACAAGCATAGAATTGTAGCTTGGCGTATGTATCGCCCTCAAGCTGTAGGTGATAGAAAATAGCGCGATTTCGGACGTGATCGGGGCGGTAGTTTAGCTCGTATACGAAGTATCATTTAATTTTTTGATCGCTGTGATTGGCTAATAAAATTACAAGCAGCCGTTCTATTCTGTAAAAAACTCACCGTGAAAATGTGGGTGAAGTGAGTTTGAAGTGTCATCCCACCTGACTCTAGGGATTGACAGCTCACTTCAAACTCACTTCACCTAAGTTTTCACGGTGAGTTTGTTACAGAATAGCACGACTGGTATTGCAATGGTCACCCAGTCGAAACGGCCGCGACTTACGGGTTGTGAGGCGCTTTACTTTGTGTTAATTATTCATCACCACTGCTCTCAAAACTGTGAAGGAAAACATCGTCAGGAAACATGTTCTAGAACAAAAGTTCGAAGACTTGTGGCATCCACCAACCCGCACTGGACCCGAGTGGTGGATTACGGCCCACTCCCTCTGACAGAGAGGAAGCCTGTATCCCGGCAGTGGAAACATAATAGGCTGATTATGATTTGCTAAGCTGGATGGGTAGATGACACCATAGATACAGCGGGAAAAACCGCCCAAGTGCGAGTCGGACTCGCGCACGAAGGGTTCCGTACCATTATCTATAAAAACGGCAAATAAAAGCACGTTTTTTGTATGGGAGCCCCCTTAAATATTTATTTTATTCTGTTTTTTAGTATTTGTTGTTATAGCAGCAACAGAAATACATCATATGTGAAAATTTCAACTGTCTAATTATAACGGTTCATGAGATACAGCCTGGTGATAGACGGACATACAGACAGACAGACAGCGGAGTCTTAGTGGTAGGATCCCGTTTTAACCTTTGGGTACCTACGGAACCCTATAAACTGGATATTTGCTACATATAAGGAAAAGTGGAAAAAGATGGAGGAGGCTTATACCCTTACCGCCTTACTAATAAACGTTGTATAGCGCCTGTATAGTTACACAACGCTTTGTCTTCTTCTTTCAAAAGTCAAATTACTTTTGAAAGAAGAAGACAAAACGTTGTGTAACTATACAGGCGCTATACAACGTTTATTAGTAAGGCGGCATGACTACTAATGTGGAGATAAAGCTATAATAAAAATAATAATAAGCTGGTGTTACTATGTATTTAATCTTGATTGCACATAGCATTTTTTTTTTTTTTGAGTTTTGGATATCATCTGATATCATGGAGCGGAAGGGCGTGGCAGACTTTTACTGACTAAAACCCACCCGTGTTCCTTCAGTTGCCAGTTGCCAAGGTATCCCTTTCGGAGTTTCCCGCAACCCTGGATTGCACATACCTGAAGGCATCTTTAGCAGCTTTGACGGCCTTGTCCACATCAGTCTTGTTAGCCTGCTGGACCTCAGCAGTCACCTGGCCATTGGTGGGGTTCTCTGTCTTGAATGTCTTGCCGTCCGATGACTTCACCCATTCATTGTTAATGAACAGCTGTAATGAAACAATGTTTAGCTGAAGTATAAACAGTTGAAGATGAAGCTAAACAGTCACTCTTGGATGTAATTCTTCTTATAACTGTCTTATGGATCAATCAGTCTGCCTAGCCTTTTCACAACAATGTTGGGGTCGGCTTACAGTCTAACCAGATGCAGCTGAAATACTGGTATATATTTTACATGGAGCGACTGCCTATGTGACCTCGACAACCCCGTAACTGGGCAATAAGATACCCCTTGGTAAGACTAGTTGTCAGACTTTCGGGCTTCTGACGACCCATAAGGACTGTCAAAGATCCACGAATGACAGCCGGGACCAACGGCTTAACGTGCTTTCCGAGGCATGGAGGAGTCTCGGTATGTTAAGATGATCACCCATCCACAGACCAACCGCGGCAAGCGTAGCTTAACCTGATGGATCGACCCGTGCGGCTGTTATTACTTATGGGTATACTTATCTAATGGAACCTGGCTCTCCTCATTCTATTAACATTATCTAAAACTAATCAATCAATCTGACTAGCCTTTTCCCAACTGAGCATCTCTCCTTTTTTATATTTATGATAATGCATTGTGTAAGAAGCAAAGAATTTCACCATCATCTGCCTATCCTTTTGCCAACTATGTTGGGGTCGGCTCCAGACTAACTGGATGCAGCTGGATACCAGTATTTCACATGGAGTGACTGCCTATATGACCTCTACAGCCCAGTTACTGGGTAACACAATAGACGACTATCAAAACCTATATCCATACTAATAATATAAATCCGAAAGTAACTCTGTCTGTCTGTCTGTATGTTACCTTTTCATGCCTAGACCACTGAATGGATTTCGATAAAATTTGGCAAGGAGATAGATGGCATCCCGGGGAAGGACAGGCTACTTTTTATCGACATACTACGGCGGGCGAAGCCGCGGGCGGAACGTAGTGGTTGATAAATGAGTAATATTTAGTTACATTATAGATACAGTGTGTATCATCTATATCATCATAATATATATAATATTATCAGTATGCTTATTGTTTGATGGATTGAATGGGTGATCAGCTACCAAGTTGATAAACAAGTGGTCTTTCTTGTGTAACCATTATAAATGATTAATGTCAACAAAGCCTTTTACAGGTAATGTGGTAAAAAATCTTTTTTTTGTTATATGCTGACAGGGTCGGTCTGGCCCCAGGGCATACCGGGACTTGTCCCGGTGGGCTGGTCGGGTCATTTTCCCTTACATTTTATTTATTTGTGAGATAATTATTATTTTATTACGAACCTCAAAAAATCCCAGTAGTTTTTTGGGTCCCAGACCTACGCTGTTTACTGATACTGTCCCACAGATGGGCAAAGGCCTCCCAAAACACTTCCGGGTATCCACTTTTACTTTCTGACGGTTTAGTGTATTAAATACTTACTTAATTATATCAATATGTATATTATGTTTAAACATTTAATTGAAGCAAGTACTTATGGAAAATCTTTTAAAAACATACAGCGAATTATTTTCATTGATTGTGAGTAATTCCTTTTTTTTTTTGGAGGTGAGTTGGTGACTGCCTCTTTCATAATTTTCATTAACAGCTGGGTCTCTACCTAGCGGTTAATGAAACATTAGTTACTGAATAGTATTATGTTATGAATCTGTATTTATTTGGGTACCGGCTAGCTGACCTTGAAAATTGATAATAAAATAATGTAATACAATAAAACAATTATATGCCGATAACTTCATACATGCCAGCTACCATTCATGTCACCATGCTGATCGTAATAAATTATCACATAATTATCATACCAATCACAACATTTTTTTAAATATTTGTACTCGTATGTTTACATGATTTATTATGATAACTCGTACGTACCCCGGTATACAGAATCTCAGGCTTTGTTTTAGGTGCAGGGGCAGCAGCAGCTGAGGCGAATCTTGCCTTTTGCTGAACCGCTTTGCTTAATTGCCGTAACATCTCGTTAAATACGTGTAAATTATACTGTTACGAACACCGGAAAAATTGGCAATGTTCCAACTTCCCGCGCGACACGTGCTTGTATCTTCGTCTTCTTTTCACTGAGTTCACCACCATAGACTACTTTAGTTAGATAGAGTTCACAGAGTACATTTTACTGAGACGATCAGCCAGCGTTGCCAATGCCTATTTTCCAGATTCCCCAAAATCATTGGTGAATGAAAATAATTATTTATTTTTAAAGTGAATATCTAAATAAATATTCTGTGAATATTTCAAGCGTCTACCTGTTGTCGGTTTCAATATCGAGCAAAAAAATCAAGTTTGTTTTATGGGAGGCCCCTTAAATATTTATTTTATTCTGGTATTTATTGTTATAGCGGCAACAGATATACAAAATTTCAACTGTCTAGCTATCACGGTTCATGAGATACAGCCTGGTGACAGACAGATAGACAGACAGACAGCGGAGCCTTAGTAATAGGGTCCCGTTTTACCCTTTGGGTACGGAACCCTAAAAATCAACAATATTTATTAGTTGTAAATAATGCAAACCAAAATAGGTAAAAAAAAAAATTCTTTGTCATGCAGCTACATTATAGGCTTCGCCCGAAGATTTATTGAAATTTTTGTAAAGTTGCCATAAAAAATATAAATTTGGGTTGGAATTTACTGGATAACTGATCCATATCCGAGTATAAAGGTAGTAAAATGAATTTTGTAATGTAATATTGGTTTGATTTGATAAAATTTTGAAATCCCCACATAATTCCCAATTGTTATGAGATTCCCCGCAGTTTGGGGAAATCCCTACAAATTGGCAGCTGGAGACGATAATCAGTCAGGCGACAGGCAGTCAGACGGACAGTGACAGTGACACTGACAACCTAGGTGACAAAGACAACTGACAATCATCTGACAATAGACATCAGATGAAACTATTGACTTTCATCCAGCCGGTTTCTTCACAGAGCACTCTACAATGGGTTTCTTAATTCTTTCATGGCAACAACACAGTAAACACGACACCGATTCGGGCATATATAAAAGTACTCTGTGGATTCGGGCTAGGACCGCGGGCTGGGGTTGATCCGCGAGCCTTGGATACAATATACCTAATAGTAATCTATGCTTGGATATGGATCAGACCATTACGCTACTTCCACGCTAGCCCACTAGTATTCAATAAAATTATATACAAAAGAAAGAAACCGCTTAAACGAATCGCATGATTCGACGGATTTCGACGACGACGCAGAGATCTCAGAAAAATCTGTGTGTTGATATTCTAGCTGTGCTGTGGTCAAAGAGTAGAAGAGTACATTGTTAGTTCAGTATATATAGTAGTCTATGGTTAGTTCTATATGTAGTCTGTGGAGAACATTTTGGCTGTGATTTTGGCTGTGGTTCTGTGGTTGTTGGCAGTTGCTTGTGTTGTGTTGTGTTTCAAAATATTAGTTTTTTTTTAACTTCGGTTTCATACAATTACAGAGGAAATGGAAAAATTATTAAGCGAGTCACCTTTATATCAGAAAATAATGGACATAAAATTGTTACGAATTCTTTTATCAGTTGATAAACAAATAACAAAAAGTTTGATATGTGGGCGAATTGCTACAAGGTATGTTGAACTTTGAACATTGTATTAAATCCCGGTTGTTTAACTTTTATCTTCATCAATAAGCAGCTTATGAGAAAAATTCTTTGTTTTTCAGACCATCTGGTACAAATGGACTATGGTGTTGTGTCCTTCTGCCAACAGTGCTTATGCTTTATTCAAACCTGTACGAAGTATCAGAACTGTATACTGTACTGGCCTACATATCTATTGGATTACTGTGTTATTGCTTCTTATTTATTATTTTTCTGTCCATATCATGCATGGTCCTGAAGGAGAATATTTATGGAGGATGTGAAGCATCAAGTCTTGTAGCGACACTGTTATTATATGGACTCCAAGAGCAAGGTAATATAACTCAAAATAATAACTAAACTTCTTCAATTCCTGAAACGGTATAATAAAGGGTTAGATTAGATGGTTATTTTTAATTTTTGTGACTATTTATCTAGATTTTTTACGAAATTGCATTTTTTTCATGTTAAGTTTATTTAATTCCAGGTTTATTTTTCTCTCTCATATACTCCTTAACCGCCGTCTACTCATTCAGTACAATGTTAAGACTGGCTCTTACAAATTGCTCCCAGACGTTCACAGTAGGGGAGGCGATGGTTGTTGTACAAAGCATTGTATTGTTTTGTGTCATGGGCTTCAGCAAGATATTCTACAATATGGGTGATAATTCAGATGAAGAAATGAAATTCATAAATGCTGTTATTTTTGTAAGTATTCTGGAAGAGTGAAAAATAATTATCCGAAGTTAAATGTTAATAAAAACAAATTGAACTTAACTATAAAATTAGAATTAAACACATTCATGTTTAACTATAAATAAATAAATTGTTTTGTACTTGAAAATGAGTCACTATGGGAACATTTGGTAAAATAATTTGGAAACCTGTGTGGAAACTAGAACAATAATGACTTCTTTGTTTAATTTATTTCTGTGGCTTATTATTTACTTTATTTCTGACGTTTTTTTGTTTAATTAATTTCTGTGGCTTTTCTATTTACTTTATTTCTATGGCTATTTTGTTTAATTTTTTTTTGGCTTAGCCAAAAAACAGACAATCAGTGGTGATTTGTGCATTTGTTGCCAATTTGCTACAAATGATTATCCTTTTGTATAACGATCACAAAAAAAAATATTCCGTATTTTCAGACCATATTATCATCAGTGGGAATTATTGTTACAGCATTATCTAATTTGGATGAATCACAAAAAACCGTTAAAAGTCTTGCGTGGTTAGTAAGTATAGCCGGGACATATGCACTAATGATCTTACATTTTCAACTTGGAATTGATTGTTTAATAGCAATTCCTTCATATATCCTGATGGATATTGAAAAAGTGAGTAATTTGATAATTTATTAAATTTATTTATAGAATGTCAAATGTAAATCATATAAAAAGAACTCATCATTTGCTTTATGATTGAAATCCTACCCGACTGACACAGAATGATTTGAGAACTCTTTCACTGTCTGTACATCTCAGCTAAAGGAACTCTCTCCCCGAATTAGTGTGAAAAACACAAGAGTCTGGAACTAGCCACCACTTTTCACCTCATGGTAAATGAAGGCATCTTCACTTACAATGAGGTGATAGTGGTCAAAATAATGTGAGCCCATCAATAATAATAAAGATATTATCCCATTGTTTACAACAATTTTATGGTCTGCTGATAGTGATGATGATTTTATTTTTTTTATTTTATTTTATTTTATTTAATAAGTACAGTTGACAGACTACAGACTAAGACAATCAACACAGTTAGTACAAGAATACAGTATTCCCTATAATACTGAACCATTTATCTGCCCCATTGGTCTTGTGGCTTGGTTTTGATTAATTTGGATTACCAGAGGCCTAGACAAGTGACAATCACTTCGAAAGTGTTTCGTATTTCTACAACGACTTTCAACAAGATTGACATAAATATGCTTTTCAATAGCTTATAGTCAATCCTATCTATTTTTGCCTTTTCCATCGTCGTTATCGCCAATAGATGTCTCTTTGTCTAGGGCCTCAGGTTAGGCAAGTGATGGGTTTTTCCATTTGGAATTTGTTAGCAGCAAGTAGTTTCTCTCGGAAGGTGGTAGTGACACCCGCGGTGCTCGGTGCTGTTGGTGCAGCGCCTGGTCTCCCCCGCGAGGGTCGGATGGCTGTCCCATCGGACAATGAAAGTGAGGGGAGAGGGAGTGCACCTGTGTTTGCTCAAAGACTTGTGCATTATGATATCTTCTGTGTACTTGGCAGATATTCGGTCGGAAAGGTATTATACTTACCCATTTATTATTTCCAGGTGAACCTTTTCCTGTTCTGGCTCTGTCTGGTCGCTATATCAGCGCTTGTGGTACGTGCCCGCACTCAGCTCAATGTCAAAGCAAGCACTGTCACCCGCAAAACATTCCACATTCTTGCATCTTTGGTGTTCCTCTCTGGCATTGTGTATGACATCAATTTGATTTTCTTAGCGGCTGGCGTCGGGTTTGGGTTTATGATATTAGTTGAGGTTAGTAATCTATACTAATATTATACAACGTGTAACGTTAAATGCGCAAAACCTCTAGACACCCCAAATTATTTTTAATTCAACTGACCTATTTCAGAGCGAAAAAAAAAATCATTAACAAAATTGTAAAGGCTTTATGTGCTGTTTTAGTTGTACGGGCAATACTGATCGTTTCTTGCGTCTGCGACGACGCTTTATCGAGGGACGGGGCGTCACAGGGCCGCTGCGCTGCGCTGGCTTGACCTATTAATAAATAGACACGGCAACGTTTTTAATGAAGATTTTTTGAAAAATTAATTTACCTATATTAATTAAAAATTTAAAAAACCCCCTACAAAAACAAAGCGTCTAAAAAGTAAAAAAATAATATCATAAACGTTGTAGGTAATATTTTGATCCAAGCGTCGTCGTGTCGGGGGACGGCTAATGCAAACGCCAACACACACTAGGCATAATGAATGTATGCTGTTGTAGAAAGGATAGCTGCTGTTAACTTCCTATTTTCATTAGCCGTCCCCCGACACGACGACGCTTGGATCAAAATATTACCTACAACGTTTATGATATTATTTTTTTACTTTTTAGACGCTTTGTTTTTGTCGGGGGTTTTTTAAATTTTTAATTTAATTTTTATTTCCAGCTTTTTAAATTTTATATTATATTATTCGTAGAAACGCTACGATTAACACGCAGCCCGCCGAAATCTGCGTAGCTGTACGTTTTTTGCCACAGTGAAGCTTGTTACCTACTAATTTACTATCATTTATCTTTCCTACTCTATCATCAGACCTTGATCACATCTATCTGTAACCTATTTGTTGAGACCTTTCCAATGAGTCCAAACACGATACCTCTGCTGTAAGTTCGTGAGGGAGTTGGGTATCCTGCAAATTCCAGGTGATGCTGCAGCCTGATGCTGAAGGTTACTACATAATATATTCTTTTCATATCATTGAAATAAGAGAATTCTAAATTTCCAATCGATTAAACCTGTGGAAGATGCTCACATCCATTCATCAACTAGAAAAGAGCTGATAATTTTCAAACGGCTGAACCGATTTTCTTGAATCATAGCTAAGAACACTCTCGATTAAGTCACCTTTCAAACAAAACCAAAAATGGTTCAGCCGTTTGGCAGCTACGATGGCGCAGACAGACACACAGATACACAGATGCACACGTTAAACTTATAACACCCCTCTTTTTCCGTCGGGGGTTAAAAAGAGGTTCAATTGATTCTGCTCGTTATTCTGATAAAAGTATTTTCAGGTTTTGCGCATTTAAAGTTACACGTAGATTTTATTTTATTTTATTTTTATTTAGGAATTATTTAAATGCGAGAGTAACTCTTATCTGTCTGTTAATTTTCTCGCTTCAACGGCTAAATGGATTTCGATGGAATTTGTTATCCCGGTACTAGGTTCCCGTGGGATATTTTCTAGCCTACACGCGGACGAAGCCGCGGGCTAAAGATAGCACAGTATAGATAAGAGCTTGCAACCGGCACGCGTGTAAACATGAACGAAGGGAAAGAAGAATGAAAAGATAGCCTATTATTAGTGTTCTGTAGTCTAACTTGTCATGGAAAACAAACGTAAAATGGTTATTTACACCTTACCTAATACTGCTTTAAATTAAAAACTCTTTCTTAACCGACTTCTTCAAAAAGGAGGAGGTTCTCATATTAAAATATTTTCTGTTTTTCAGGCACTTAGAAAAGCTGGAATAGAAAGAATATCACCAGCACTCCAGGCTGCGTTTGAAGTGTATAGTGATGAAAAGGTAAATAAGTACTAATATTATAAATCAATCTGCCTAGCTTTTTCCCAACTATGTTGGGGTCGGCTTCCAGTCTAACCGGATGCAGCTGAATACCAGTATTTTACATGGAGCGACTGCCTATCTGACCTCCACAACCCACTAACTGAGTAATACGATACCCCTTAGACTGGTTGTCAGACTTTCGTGAAATACTAATCTATACATATAATAAAAACGTAAACGGTCCGTGTCTGTACATTAAAGATTTTTGCAAAAAAAGTACTGGAAGCCGCGAGAAATAAGTAATAGAAAGTAAAAAAATATTTTTTGAAATTTTTGTCTGTTTGTTTGTTCGTTTGTGAGCGCATCACGTAAAAGCCACTCATTGGATTCCAAATTTAATTACTGAACAATAAGAAGCTTTATTGTGAGTAACATTTAGTCTTTATTTCATCAAAATCGATCTGCAAAATCAAAAGATATATGGATTAAACACTTATGATTTTTTTTTTTATCCAAGTGTTACGTGCATGCTTGACGGTATTCTGTTCACAAGAAATTGTGCAGTTTCCGAGCTGTAACCTAACAAAAAGTACTAGGCTTGCATGAATTCACGATAGTATTAACTAATAGGATTTGCATATAGTTATATTATAACTAACAAAAAGTACTAGGCTTGCATGAATTCACGTTTAGATTATTTTAAGTACATCACTGTTATCTTTAAATAAAAATAAATTGTCGCCTGTATGACAGAAAGTTCATCACTTGAGAATGGCTCGGCCAATTTGGCGGACTTTTTTTGTTGTATTCGTATCTGGACAAGGTTTGAATGAATTTTTTTTTTTATTAATCCACCGGAAAAGTCGGAATTACACCCGGGCGACGCCGGGTACGAACAGCTAGTATTATAAATACGAAAGTAAAAGTAACATCTGTCTACATTTCTGGTACCTTTCACGCCTCAACGGATGAACATACAACATAGCATACTTTTTATCCCTGTATCTAGTAAGTTCCCCTGGCATAATTCCTGAACTAAATGAAGCCGAAGCCGCGCGCAAAAGCTAGTCTTTTATAAAAAAAAATATTACTGTTTTGTAATTATTGTAATTACGCCTTTGGGCGTTTAGTTTAAATGGTGGAAGTACTGGTACCTCTAGAAAAAAATATCTTGGATTTGAGCCATAAGATTAACGTTTGTCCAGCGTAAAAATGCAAATGAAGCATATTAACAAAAATGCAAATCTTTTTTCTTTACAATATTAGTGTTCATGAGATACAAACGCTAGACTAATATTATAAATTCGAAAGTAACTCTGTCTGTCTATATATTACCCTTTCACGCCTAAACCACTAATGGATTTCGACAAAATTTGGCAAGGAGACAGACGGCACCCTCGGGAAGGACATAGGCTACTTTCTATCGACATACCACGCGCACGATGGCGAAGCTGCGAGCGGAAGCTACTTTCATATAAACGAGCGACGATCGCGTACTCGCGCGACAGTTGGCACATAACACGGCAATTTGAGGTAGTGTGTAAATTTTGTTATACTTATAAACCAATTTTTGTATTTTTCCAGGATGTAGGTTGTTTTGCGATGACCCCCATGTACCTGTACGTAGGGCTGGCGTGCCCGCTGCTGCTGGTCCCGGTACACCCGGGGTACGAGCTGGAACTGCTCAGCGGCGTCCTGTCGATAGGCGTGGGAGACACCGCCGCCAGCTGGTTCGGATCCAAGTATGGATTCAATAAATGGGCGGATGGACACAAAACAGTAGAAGGGACGGCGTTCAACGTTTTATCACAAGTGGCGGTGGCGTATGCGCTTGTCCTCTTTGGTACGTAAATAAAATTTCCATAGAGTAAACTTGTAAATGTACTTTAAATACTGTAAGTATTAGCTTTTGCCCGCCGAGGACCGAAATTATGCCACGGGAACGTATAGTATACAGGGTTATTGGTAAAACACCAGCAACCTCTTAAGGAGTCGTTGTACTCATCATTATGAACAACTTTTACTATGGGAACAAATATGAAATCGCGAAAAAAAAAACAGCTGTTCCGTACATTTTGACGAGTTATGCGAACATAAATAAATGTACGGAACAGCTGTTTTTTTTTTGCGATTTCACTTTTGTTCCCATAGTAAAAGTTCATAATGATGAGTTGATGATGATTGGGTACCTATGAAATTGGCGTTTTTTTCTCACAAATAGAGAACCTCGTCACTTCTATGATTCAAAATATTCATCAATTGCTTCGTATTATATCGAATAATGACCATCATAAACCAATAGTAAAAAAAACCTTATTACTTATAGTTTTCTAAACATAAAAAATACCTTAAAATGACTCCTCATTTTGTTAGCAGAAATGACCACAATTTTTTTTTTAACGTAGCCAAACCTTATTTTTATCGCTTCTAAGTGGCATACGTTATCTTAGTTTTTAAACATTAGTGCATAAAAGTTTTAAAACATTAGTGTTCATGGTTGATATATAAAAAAAGATATATTAAGAAAATTTTAGTATGAAAAATGCAACTTCTTTAAAATTCCCCATACAACCTGACACCGACCTGCAAATTGTAAAAAAACGTAAGAATTTTTTTATTTCGTGGGCTCCTTTTGTCGCATCGGAGTTACTTTCGGATTTATAATATTAGTATGGATGTGGCCGGCGAGCACTTGGCTTAAAGCAACGCAGTAAGCTTTCACTGCCAAAAAAATATCAATAGAATAATTTATTTACTTACAGGTTTAGTGACAGGGCCGTGCATTTTGCTTCGAGTCGCAGTCGCAGCAATCATCTCGGGACTCGTGGAGGCAAAAACAGATCAAGTGGACAATTTGATACTACCTTTAGTCACCCTGATTGCATTTCAAACAACTAAGGCATTTAGTTATTAGTTGAAATTTTTCTTTTTTTTTCTGGGTTATCAATGTAAAAGTAGAAAATAACCGGCCAAGTATGAGTTGGAGTAGCACACGAAGTGTTCCGTACCGTATTAAGATCGAGAAAAAAAAACGAAAAGCACGTTTGCAGTGTACAAAAAAAAATACACAATCTGTGAAAATTTCAACTGTCTACCTACTACGGTTCATGAGATACAGCCCACTGGCAGACAGACGGACGGACAGACAGCGGAGGCTTAGTAATAGGGTTCCGATTGGCACCCTCCGGGTTCTAGGAGCCTACCACAACCGCTTACAGCAGTATTATTTTAATATTACTTCAGTGTAGGAAAGAGATGAAGCTCTACAAGACGTATAGCTCCACCTCTTTCTCCCACGAAGTAAGATTAATACTGCTGTAAGCGGTGGTGGTAGGCTCCCAGAACCCTAAAAATATTGTCTATCTATGACATTTTTCTATTTGTCTCGGCGCCTCGGCGGTTGCTGCTTAAAGCGGCATTGGCAACACTTTCCATACAAACAAATCGTCACCGTTTACTCGCACTACGACACAAATGACGTAGGTTCAACAAGAAGTAAGTGAATATGAATATCGTGACAGAAGTTGTGCGTTCAACCCACTTTCGACGGCACGAATTTGATTAGTATTGCCGTTACTAGCTGCTGCTGGCGCGGCTGTGTGTAAAGTTTACTACATGTTTGAACTGCTTTTGACGAAAAGGTGTGTTCCTTTATGCATTTCAGTGTATAATTTATTTGATTGGTGGAAATCGGGTACTTAGTTAGATTTTTTTATATTTTTATACAAAAATTATGAGCAGTGAGCTGTGGTTGCCCAATGGTAAAGGCCGCGACATAGGTACGAACCCTGACAGGCGCTTTACTTTGTTTAAATTATTTCATCACCACTGTTCTCAAAACGGTGAAGGAAAATGTGATAAAACCAGCATGTCCTAGAACAAAAAAATTGAAGACATGTGACATAGCACTGGGCCCGCGTGGTGGATTACGGCACACTCTCTCTCACTACTGAGAGGAGGCCTGTGTCCCAGCAGTGGGAACATTATAGGCTGATTATGCTCAACAAGAATTAGAAGTCTCATTGGTGCTCCTAGTGCTGTTCAAAATGTTTACAAACATTATTTAGTAAACATTTTCTAAACAAACATTTGATCACTTGACTTTATTTTATGTTTTAGTGTTAGAAAATGTTTGTAAACATTTTTAACAGCAGTGTGGGAGCACCTACTATTGTAAGACTTCTTGTTCCTTGAAATACTGAAATTTTATAAAAGAAAGAAAAATAGATGAGATTTTTAATCTTTTACATTCCATGTTACCAAAGAATAGCCATAATGTTTTGTAAATAAGAAGATATTTTTATAAATAAATTATTTATTTTACTGTATCATTTCGAGTGTTTTATTTATCAAAACATAATCATTGTTCTTACATTTGCATTTTGTTCTGTTGAAACATATTCTTAATACGAAATAAATAATCCGTCGTGGAATGATTTGTACGTAAAACAAACTTTTCGGTAAGACTTTGGATTATAAACTACTGTTTTCCATTATTTGTCAACACATTGGCTACTTTTAAATAAAACAGTCATGGGGACTGCCGATAGAAGTGAAAACTTGAAACCAAGAAAAACTGGTTTTTTAATTTAAATATTTATTGTGGAACCTAGGTATCAAAAATTAAAATCATCATCTGCATAGCCTTTTCCCTTCCCATCTTTGTTCGGGTCGACTTCCAGTATAACCTAATATAATAATAAAAAATTAAAATGTCATATTAAAATAATAATAATAACAGCTGTACTCCTGGACACGGCTCGCATTGTTAGGAGGTTCCTCTCTCTGACCGCCGGTAGCTTGGACCCTGTTCCCGATACCGGTGGGCTACTATTTTTTATATTTTTAGATGTTTTATATATTTTTTTATTCTAATATTTAAAAATATAATTTATATGTGTGAAAAATGAAATAAAGATAATAACATTATAATATCAAGTCTGGCTTTCATGTCTATCGGTACTCCGAGGAACAATAAGCGCAACACGATATACTCATAGCTACATTATAGGTAGGTACTGATAATATAAGCATGTCGGTTACGCGAACCCATAGGTTTCTCCTACCAAAAATCGGTCAACGCGCCTACAGAAGTTTTCACTTCAAAATAATTCGTTGGACCATAAACTAAAATGTACATAAACTAAGATGTAAAAAATAAGGCGTGCTGTACACTTGTTCGGGTCGGCGTGATTAGGCACAAGTTGGACGGCAAAATCGAATACAGTGTAACCTGGTTAAGTGGGCCCTGGATATGTGAGAGACCTCTACTACTGATAATAACACATGACTTTATTCATTATTATGAACAACTTTTAGGGAATAAACCAGAAAACTCGAAAAAAAAATTAGCTTTTCCCCATATTTTGACGAGTTAGGCGAACATAATGGAAGGAACAGCAGATTTTTTTTCGCGATTTCTGGTTTAGTACCTTAGTAAAGTTGTTCATAAGGATGAGTAAAGTCACGTCACCAATTACCAGTCACCCTGTAGTATATTTTGCCGCTCTTCTGTGGCGAATTGTGCCGTATCATGCCGAGCCGAACCAGTGTGTGGCGCCCTTAGAAATTCCTGCAGTGGTACACATCAGCAAACCTGCTGCTTCTCGTCAGTTAATCACTACATAATATAAAACAAAGTCCTCCGCCGCGTCTGTCTGTCTGTTCGCGATAAACTCAAAAACTACTGCACCGATTTTCATGCTGTTTTCACCAATGGATAGAGTGGTTCTCGAGAGGTTTTAGTTTATAATAATCGACATCCACGCGGACGAAGCCGCGGGCATCAGCTAGTCTATAATAATACTATCTACAAGTTCAGGCTTAACTTCAACACCATCATCATTTTGCTCTTCCTTAACTTCTAATTTTATTATTTTCGCGTTATCGTCCGTAACGCCATTCACTGAGCTAACTTCAGTACTATTTCGTTTACTCTTTATTAATATTCTTTTCTTCTTAACACCTTTGCATTTGGCTTTAAATGTTTTCTCTAATTGTAGGACGTCGCGCCTGTCGATCGTCCATTCAAGGGGTTGGCGCAACGCTGCTAGTGTGGGGTTCTCGTCCTTACAATATGTTGGTATTTCTATGTCGAGTATGTCCATAACTTTTTCTAGTACCTCGTCTACATAGTAGTTTATTATGAGGTCTGCTTTGTTGTCCTGGAACGAAAAATAAATTTATTTAAAGACTGTATTTTTAACCCCCGACGGAAAAAGAGGGGTGTTATAAGTTTAACGTGTGTATCTGTGTATCTGTGTGTCTGTGTATCTGTGTATCTGTGTGTCTGTCTGCGCCATCGTAACTGCCAAACGGCTGAACCGATTTTGATTTTTTTGGTTTTGTTTGAAAGGTGACTTAATCGAGAGTGTTATTAGCTATGATTCAAGAAAATCGGTTCAGCCGTTTGAAAATTATGAGCTCTTTTCTAGTTGATGAATGGATGTGAGCATCTTCCACAGGTCTAATCGATTGGAAATTTAGAATTCTCTTATTACAATTATATGAAAAGAATATATGTAGTAACCTTGAGCTGATGCTGCAGCATCACCTGGAATTTGCAGGATACCCAACTCCCTCACGAACTT
Organism: Lithophane socia; assembly: GCA_947522985.1. Classification (NCBI taxonomy): domain Eukaryota; kingdom Metazoa; phylum Arthropoda; class Insecta; order Lepidoptera; family Noctuidae; genus Lithophane; species Lithophane socia. The sequence goes on from OX383267.1 coordinate 11,499,030, forward strand.
ACAGCAGAGGTATCGCGTTTGGAGTCATTGGAAAGGTCTCAACAAATAGGTTACAGATAGATGGTGATTAAAGTCTGATGATGGAGTAGGAAAGATAAATGAGAGTGAATTAGTAGGTAACAAGCTTCACTGTGGCAAAAAACGTACAGCTACGCAGATTTCGGCGAGCTGCGTCTTGATCGTAGCGTTTCTACTAGTATTATAATATAAAATTTAAAAAGCTGGAAATAAAAATTAAATTAAAAATTTAAAAAACCCCCGACAAAAACAAAGCGTCTAAAAAGTAAAAAAATAATATCATAAAAGTTGTAGGTAATATTTTGATCCAAGCGTCGTCGTGTCGGGGGACGGCTAATGAAAATAGGAAGTTAACAGCAGCTATCCTTTCTACAACAGCATACATTCATATTGCCTAGTGTGTGTTGGCGTTTGCATTAGCCGTCCCCCGACACGACGACGCTTGGATCAAAATATTACCTACAACTTTTATGATATTATTTTTTTACTTTTTAGACGCTTTGTTTTTGTCGGGGGTTTTTTAAATTTTTAATTTAATTTTTATAGCATATTGCAGCTTCCTGACATGTATTGAATATAACATAATCTTTATTAACTGTCGCCTTAGGGTCAGCTCAGACCACGACGGGAAGCAACGCGACGCTGCACGCACTTTTTAACAATTCCATCAATCTGCCTAGCCTTTTCCCAACTATGTTGGGGTCGGCTTCCAGTCTAACCGGATGCAGCTGAATACAATTATGCACTTTTTAACAATTATGGAACTTATTTTCTTTACGAAAAGGTATAATTCAGTGCGAGGGTTGACACGTGTTAAAGTACGCTGAGATGCGTGATGCTGAGCAGCGCGTGTATTTTATTGTGTTGTAAATAAATTCGCTAATGTATCGGATCATAAAAAACTGCACGTCGCTGAGCATCTCGGTGTGAACTGACCCTTATTGGAAGAATATTTTACTCACATGTTTGGTGGGTTGCAAGTTGCAAATGACTAGTTTTCCCCCATACTTGACTGTCTCCAGTGGTAAATTTCCACTTGGCACGATTTGTAGAGTTGTTCCTAAGCAGATACTTAAATCTGCAATACTGAAATAGAAACACAGCTTTATGAATTTACAAAATACCTAATGACATATTATTGAATTTTATCGTAAAATTAAAGTCACAAGAAATATGGATAGAGTGAAAGGAGTTTGTCAGGATCACAGTATATGGCGTGCTGTAATAGCCGTCGACTAATAAAACGGTTGTATTTCCTAGATGAATTCAAAGTCAGAGCTTTTATTTACTAAAAGAACAAAACAATAAAAATTCACACATGCTTATTGCAGTTCTGTTTGCTGCTGCAAACAGAACTGCACTGAACTGCGCTGAACTGTCCTTGAGAAACAAAGGCCTCCTCTGGGACTTATATTTTGATCTCTTTCTCTTGCTTTTTTTTGACATTGTGGGCACTGGTCCAGTGCCATTCCTGAGCTCATCTGACCACCTCCTAATTTGTCTGCATCTTCTACTTGTCTACCCTTGTAAAAATGAATAGTTACCTGGAATGTAACTCAGCCATGGTGAGGTCATTTTCAGGCAGACTGTGCTCCCAGTCCAGCACTCCATCATATAACTTCCCCCTGCATGGCCGGGATGAGGTAAATTCAGCCGGACACGAATTTCCACTGCACTTCTTGCCCACTGTTTCTACTGGGAAACCTCTGATAAATTGCCTGAAAGTTAGTTAAATCTTTTTCTATTATGAAATTAATATAGTGAATTTATTCACTGGTGTGGCAACACATTGTGTTCTGGTTTGCAATTGGTCAATCGTCATCCTGAGGATGCCTTGTTGAGAGGTGAAACACGTGTCGATTTCTTACAGGGTTTTTTATGACTCTTGAAGAATAGGTAAGCAGAAAAGGTTACTAAATTAAATATATCTACATCTATTGTATTTTATGAAATTAATATTATGGTACTTTGAAAGAGCTACTCTTTCTAGTGAATGAGGATACCATACCAGTATCCACTAGGTTACTGATATTGTATTGTAAGTACAACCTAGAAAATTCATTTTTCGTAAGGCAAAGCAGTAAAGTTCTTCAGATTGTTTACTCAATCAGGCAGGTTTATGAAAGATGTTTAGGAAAGAGCCTCAAGATTTTAGGGCTATGTTCATCAAACTCTAACTCAAAGCATTTATTTCATATATACCAATTACAGGCACTTTTGAATTGTCAAGGGGTCGGTCAGTCAGAAAGATGAAGCTAGTTGCCCATTCCAAAGCGTAGTAGGTTCCTATGGTGAAGAACGGGCAAGAAACTCCCAAACACTCTTTTAATAACTCATTTTCTACAGAGTCTAGAATAGCCTGCAAAGAATTCTTACCTTTTACATAAATTACACTCATCAATAAACATGTTTCCATGTAACTCAGCCAGGTGCTTCCTAGACAGTCCAGACTTCAAGTGCAAACCATCAATGTTCTGGCTGACTATGTAGTGTATCTTGTTGCATTCTATCAACTTCTTCAGTATCATGTGGGTCTTGGTGGGAACAGCGTCATCAAAGGAGATGTTTATGTTTGGTTTCTGGCCTTTTTTTTCTAAAGTCCACACTCCATTGGGTCCTCTGAAGAGAGGTTATTATATTTAAAGTTCAGTTTATGTCTCTTTCGGTTTTCTATTTTATGATTTATAGTTGCGCACACTTTTAAACAATTATCAAACTTATTTTCTTCAATTAAAGGCATAATTTCAGTGCGAGCGATGACATGTAAAGTACGCTGAGATGCGCAGTGCTGGCCAGCACGTGTACCTTATTGTGTAGTAAATAAATTCGATATTGTATCGCATCATAAAAAAGTGCGCGTCGCGTCTCGGTGTGAACTGACCCTAACAATCTTACATTATGCAGCTTCCCTATCCAACTATTTGATATCTCCTGAATAAAACTATACTTTAAATTTCAAAGACGACATATTTACCTGAAGTCTGGTATTCCTGCGGAAGTACTAATGCCTGCCCCAGTGTGAACAACCACATGCTTAGCTTCGCTTATTAACTGAGCCAACAGCTTACACTTTCTGTCAAACTTATCCAACGTGTCGAATTTCTACAATCATAAAAGCGCATGTAAATTGCAAAACCTATTATTTAAAGACAAATCTAAAAAAAAAATAACACGAGAGCAAAGCTAATAAATATTGGCTTATTAACCTCTGGTACTCCTAGGACTCCTTTATTTTCATACGGAGATAATCCATCAGCATAATTGCACGACATACTGATGAAAACATAGACCTTTTAGCGAATTATACAAATTTTAAATTCAGTTTTGGTACACAAACAAACCACAACAAGCAACAAGACCACAGAGTACATTATACTATACTGAAACAAGACGAACAAGTTTATTTTGACAAATTGGATTGAGATTGACACATGTGATCAATGTGATGTGACAGTTGATCGTCCCAAAGACGATCGATTTTAAATCAGTTCAGAAAGGAACAAAGGAATCTGAAAAAGAAATGAGAAGGATAAGAAACTCTTATTATATTATTTTGCTCGCTCAAAATCCCAAATATCTGAATTCATCCCATAAATGGAATAGTGTTACGGAAGTCTCTTTAGTCGATTTAGTTAGACTTTGTAAAAGCCCGAGAAGGGTTGAGCAACAAGAACAAGTCTAGCAACTCTAGTGTCAAACTGTCAAATTCGATTTCGTTCGATGTCGTTCATTCATTGACTTGTTTGTTGGCGTTTTCGTAAAATTTAATTAAATTACTGCAATAATACAGTGTTTGAAATAGTTTTCGTGTAACCCAACTTTCAAAAATGAATCGCAGAAGGGCCCATGATGATGAAGATGGATACGGTAAGCTAAGAAAAAAGTTGCTTATTATTTTGTAGGTTAGAAACTAGATTCGTTTGATTTGATGACTCTTGTTTTACTTTTGTTTTAGAGCGTCTCAATCGCAAAAGACGTCGTGTATCGGAGAACCAGGAGATTGAGGATAGGTTGGAATCGTTGATACTGAGGGTCGGAGAGAAAAGTAGCTCCAGTTTAGAGAGTAACTTGGAAGGTTTAGCGAGCGTATTGGAAGCAGATTTGAGTACGTTTCGTGTAAAGATTTTACGTATTCTCACTGACTGTGCTATTCGTATGCCGGAAAAATGCACCATATATGCTACATTAGTGGGCCTTTTGAACGCGAAGAACTATAACTTTGGTGGTGAATTTGTTGACTACATTGTTAAGACTTTCAAAGAGAACTTGAAGATTGGCAAATGGAACGCGGCGAGGTACTGTCTCAGGTTCATAGCTGACCTGGTGAACTGCCACGTCCTGGCTGCTTCCTCCTTGTTGACATTATTGGAGACTTTAGTGGACTGTGCCAATGAGGATGGAGTTCCTCAAGTTAGACGAGATTGGTTTGTATTTGCTGTGTTATCAGCACTGCCATGGGTTGGTAGAGAACTCTATGAGAAAAAGGAATCTCAATTAGACCATTTGTTGACTACTATTGACATATTTTTAAACAAGCGCAGTAAGAAACACTGGCCGGCACTAAAGGTGTGGTCTACTGACACTCCTCATCTACAGGAGGAGTATCTAGATTGTCTATGGGCTCAAATTAAAAAGTTGAAGCAAGACAACTGGTCTGAGAAGCACATCCCTAGGCCTTACCTTGCTTTTGACTCTATTCTGTGTGAAGCTCTGCAACATCAACTTCCTACAATACAGGTAAGTTTTGTTTTGTTAGAATTATATAATCCATACTAATATTATAAATTCGAAAGTAACTCTGTCTGTCTGTCTGTCGGTCTGTCTGTCTGTCGGTCTGTCTGTCTGTATGTTACCTTTTCACTCCTAAACCCTAAAAAGACCCTCCTAAAAAGATAAAATTTGGCAAGGAGTTAGATGGCATCCCGGGGAAGGACATAGGCTACTTTTTATCGACATACCACGCGGGCAGAAGCTAGTCTTAAATAAAAATGCAATTTCTTATAAGAAAATTTTACAGTATTTGTCTTGAGTCTTGACTTTTATTTAGGTTCTACTTTGTCATCATCAATTCATCTCTTCTTTCTTTTTCTTGTGATTAGTGACTTTCCTGGTGTCAGAGTTTTTATGCTGTCCATGGGCCTCTGACTTGGCTTCACATGCCATCGAGAAATATTATCTCAGGCATGCGGCATATCCCACAATGTTTTCCGTCACCTTTTTGTAGCAAAAAGTGATAATCATCATCATTAATCATTTATGTTTGGATAGATTTAAGTATTATATTAATATTAAATCATATCATTTATTGACAAAAAATATCTGTTTCCAGCCACCACCCCACAATGACACGGACACATATCCAATGCCAAGAGTCATATTCCGCATGTTTGACTACACTGACTGTCCCGACGGTCCGGTACTACCAGGAGCACATTCCATAGAGAGGTTCCTTATTGAAGAACATCTTCACAACATCCTAGAAGCATACCATGCAGAACGCAAGGAATGTGCGGCACAGTTACTCTGCTTTCCTTACAAAGCAAAGATCCCATTAGAATACTGTATTGTAGAAATAATATTTGCTGAATTGTTCAACTTGCCGAGACCTAGATACTTGGAGATTTGTTATGGGTCTATTTTGATTGAGTTGTGTAAGCTCCAGCCTTCGACGATGCCGCAGGTGTTGGCTCAGGCTACGGAAATTTTGTTCATGAGGATTGATACTATGAATGTTGCCTGCTTTGATAGGTAAGAATGGCCTAGAATTCTATTCGAGACACCATATAAATACGCCTAAGTTAACCTAAGCTATTTATAATATATCAGAGAAAAGTTATGAATTTTCTAATTCAATATGGGTGTGTATAGTCAACCTCATAATTTGCTTAACGACTTTAAATAAAAACTTCCAATATGTATATTCGAACTTCACTATGAAACTATCGGTTCACTATGAACTACAATTGAAACTATCTAACTGTCACATCAAAAACTCCTAATTCAATGTAAATATATCAGGAAAACATAGTGAATATAAGTATGTTGAACTACTATGTACAAAAGACAGCTTGTTCATATGATCTCTAATTCAAAAATAGACTTTGATATTTATGACATTCAACCCTAGAGTGGTAAAACAATTAGTTGTCTGAATATGGTTACTTGACCATTTTTGCCCATTTAATTTCAGGTTTGTCAATTGGTTCTCTTACCATCTCAGCAACTTCCAGTACCGTTGGTCTTGGGAGGACTGGGAAGCATGCACTCAGTTGGATATTGATCATCCTAAACCTCGATTTGCTAGAGAAGTGCTTGGAAAATGTCTAAGGTATAAACTAAATTATTTATCATAGAGAATAGAAACATAAAGTTAATTCTTTGTAAAACAAGATAACTCAAAATGTATAATAAATGTAGACAGTCTATTTTCGTAATATTCGAGGTTTTGCGAATGGAGTGGGCATTCCGTAATCCTTAAATGATACAAAACAATTTTATTTGTTTAGTTACATGACCATGAGTTCTTAAAAAATATATTGCTGTTAAGCCTCTTGGTTACCTCTCTAATTATGTATACGTATACCCGATACTCTTAAAATATAAAACCTCTTTTTGTCTTTGTAGGTTGTCATACCAGCAGAGGATAAAAGAAATGGTTCCAGAATCTTTTGCAGCATTTGTTCCTTTGAAACCAGAACCTATCTACAAGTATTCCATGGAAGGGGCAGGTGAGAACAAACTATAAAATAAACCATATTTATAATAATTTATTACAAAAATATTATTAATCTTAATTTAAACTTAATTGAATTTAAATATTTACATTCCGGTAACACAGACAATGGGATTCGTGCAAGTTTGATTACTCTGAGATTCCAGGCGTCACATGACCCTAAAGGCACACTCAAAACTCTTGCTTTCAGAAATGGTTTTGATTCCTGTTTGAACATTGCAGTTGAAGAAAATTTTACGAAAGCATCAAGAAGGTTTCACAAACAAAAGTTTCCAGTGAATTTCGGTGCTAAATGCTTCTAAATTATTTGTATCAAAACGCTCCACATTTAATAAATAGCTTTCATTGGTCACTGCCAGTGCTCAGAGATCAATGACTGACACAGCATTTAAAGCTACAACACTGAGTATGAGTATTAAGTTAGGACAACATTCAGTCTATTCCATATCCATTAATTCTAGTAAGCTAAACGGCTGATCTTGACTCTCTTGGGCATCTTCAGCATCTTCAGCATCTTGAGCATCGTCAGTATCTTCGTAGTACTCATCCTTAAATTGTTTAATATCTTCGTGAATATTGAAAGGTGAACTTTCCTCTCTTGATTCATCGTCATATTCTTTGTCTGTTGTATCATCCTGTGCGTTACTTTTCTCATTGAGGGAATGCAGGAACTCTTCAAGGTCGTCATCTAGATGTAAGTAACGTTCGTGATTCTCGCTCTCGCTTGGATTTTGTTCTGGCGCTGGTGTTGGGCGTTCTCTTGCAGGTTCCTCTGCAGTTTCCTCTGCATCATCCATTGTAAACCCTCCGAATAGTTCGTTGAATACGTCTGGGCTTGCAGTGGTCGAAGTAGTGCTAGAAGACTCAGGCCTATCAGTAGTTTCTGGCTCACTAGACGATTTAAACGTTCCTTCAGTAGTAAGATTATTATGTTTCTTCTTTTTACATTTCGTCTTATTCTTTGTAGCTGAATATGGTGATGCAAGAACGGTTAATTCGGTGGTCGCTGTTTGATCATCTAGATCGATATATTCTTTGATTTCTTGAATTACGGATGCAGTTGGAAAGATGTATTCTTTGTCGTCTTTGGATTCCTGAACGTCTATTGAGGTTATATGCTCTAGGGTCTGTCTAGCTCTGTCTGTCTCGGTTTCACTTTTTTCATTTTCTTGTTCCAATTCATCATCATGTTCTGGCGGTGGTTCATCTTCCATTTCCTGCTCTTCATAAGTCGGTAGAGTAGGTTTTACTTTTTTTACCAGAATGTCTTCTTCTACTTTTTCTGTAGTGCTGCTACTAGTACTTTCCTTATTAAAAGTATAAGTGTGATCACTATGATCCTCTCTATCCCTCTCAACTTCTGGACTTCTAGGAGTACTCGCAGGTATATATCCTGTGAATTTAGATGCTTTTCTTCTTAGTGCGTAAACGTTAGATGTTGCAGTATTCGTTCGGATCTTGTCGAGAGTACTTGTTGACCATTTGTCGTGATTCACCGATGTGCCTTTTTGCATCAATGTGGATTGTCTGAAACGGTTTTTACTCTTCGGTTGCGTGGTTACAACCGGCTGTTCGGTGTCCACGGTGGGGCTCGATGTAGTGGTTGTGCTAGCAGTACTCATTGTTGTAAGTTCAGTGGTCGGCGTAGGTCGTGGAGTGGTGCTACTACTTGCAGGTGTCTTGGTTTCCCATATAGAGTTAGTTGACCTGGTTGCAGCAGAGCTGGCTTGAGGCGTCAAATCATCCGTTTGTTTCTTTAAAGGGTACGTTCGCGTTGGTTGGAGGGTTGTTGTGGTTGTTGACGTCACGCGTTTGTGTTTTTTGATCTTTTCTGGTTTGTTGAACTTTGGTGGTGGACGTGTTCGCTTCTTAGGTTTAGGTGTGGTTGTCGTCGTGCTGGCAGTGGTGGAACTCGTAGATGGAATCTCCTCTTCATAAGAATCTGCGTAATTTTCCTGACTATTGAAAAAATTTGTGATTGTTGATGAAGGGATAGTTGATGAAGGCATTGTTGATGAAGGCGTTCTTGATGAAGGCGTTCTTGAGGAAGGCGTTCTTGATGGAGGCATTGTTGATGAAGGCATTGTTGATGACGGCATTGTTGATAAAGGCCTTGTTGATAAAGGCGTTGGTGACGTAATAGGGTCAGTGTTTTCCTTTGTACTCTGTTCTTTGTGTGATGCCATCGGAGTAGTTTTCGTTAAAGCTCCCAAAATATTAGCCCAATCCATCTCACTATCATTATCAACATCGTCTGGAGTTGTCAGACTCTCAGCTGTTATTATTTCGGGTGTTACTAAAGTAAGACGAGTAGATTTTATATATTCATGCTTTTTTACCGGTTTTTTAGTAGCACCCGGCTTTCGAACGTTCTCAGTAGTCTTTTTACTGGTTATATCGTCGTCGAAAAAGTCGGAAATTTCTGTGAAATTCATAGTTATGGGTCTGAAGGCAGTGTCGGTCGACGAATCCTGTTCTGAGAATTGAGTGTCAAGTACTTGTGGGCTCGGACGGAAATCCGGAAGCGCAGCTTTGTGTGGCTTGTTCAAGTGAGAGTACTTCAGCGGCGGCATTGGTTTGAAAGGTTTTTTATCCATAGTAACGAAAATTCCCGGCGGGGCGTTGTAAACTGGCGGTCTGATGTGGTCGGTCACATAGCTGATCTTCATTGGTGATTGTTTCTGATGATGATAGATTTTATAAGTCGTTGCAACATCTGGTTCTTTTGTTGTGTATTCTGTGGCGTTCAGTCTAGTCTTGACAGGTACTTCGATAGTTGATTCCTTGAGAAGTGGATAATTTGTGATGGGTGTCGGCAAAACGGCTGGCCTAGTTGTCTTTATTGCGTTAGAAGGCATAAATCTATTGTCTGAGTACGGCTGTATGTATGGGTGGCGGTTCCCTAAAGACTCTACGTTCAAGTATGGATGCTGAACGTACGCCGCTGGAGGAGGTGCGATGGGAGGGTGCGAATATATACTGTGTGGCTGAGGCTTCAGTATCGGGTAAGGCAACAGTTGTTTCTTCTGATTATATAGTTCTCTGTCGTCTACAGTTGCTACTTTAGACTGCGGAAGGTACACGGTAGGCATGTAAGTCTTCGGTTTATATCTATACGGTTCCTCGTAGCTTTCTTCATCAGAGAACAATGAGGAGAATATTCTGTCTAAGCCGCGTGTATTTGGTGCTGGTCGCTTTTTGTAACTCGGTATAGGATTTATATTCCTATGGACCCATATCGCCCTTTGAGCTCTGTCTTGGTAGATTTTACGACGCGGATGTAATTTTTGGTGTTCAATAGTTGGTATGGTTTCTTTAATAGTGAAAGTTCTGACTGGGTTTTCATAAGGTTTTTTCACCTTCTTAGTTGTTTGCGAGGTCACGGAAAATGTTAACTCGTAATGGTATTTCCCGGGTGACGCTTCGCCTTGCCTCATCCGTTTTACAGACCACAACGCTTTGACTCCTTTCGTACAACGACTGTCACTGCAGTTGTTCTGCGACGCATTGTCTTCGATAAATCGGTACCCCTGTTCATCTTCGAGCAGTCTACCTCTTGCTAATATAGTAACATCGGCTGGAGGAATAGGCTCTTCCTTCAATCTGTCAAAGCGAGCTGTTTTAATTTTATCCCAAAGGTCATGATCGTCGATGCCTTTCGCAACAATGTTGTCTGGTTTGCTGTCTGGCGATATGTAGTCTCCTTTCGCTATTAGCTGATCTATTTTGTCTCTGACTAGTGTCAGATACACACTGTGCCTCAGCGCGTCTTCCCAGTAATGAGCGGGCACCGCAGCCGCTGCTGGGTGTTCCTCAGTCTTGATGATCTCCTGTAACGTTCCTGCAGGCTCTTGCATGTCACGCGGCCAGTCGCCGAGTGGGATCGGCGTAGGGTCGAAATCCTCCTCATGTTCACCGCTTGCCGTGTTACTTCCGTCCCTCTGCACCTGTAATGCGAGCAATGATCTTTTAATAAACATGAAGCGACAAATCAAACGAGCGTTAATTAAGTGGCCTGCGACTATCATTAGAATTGTATTTGACGAAAAAAAAAAGTGGATATTTCAGTATGCGTTTGAAAGTAAAATGGCGGTGGGCGGGAAAGTGCGCCAGAGACGTTGGCGTGTTACAAATCGGTTGCGTGCCGGACGATCCAACCCCTCCGCGATGAGTTTCCAATTGAATAATTTCAGTACAATCCAACTTATTTAGCTCGAATCTAACTAAATATTTGTTCTTTCTACTGTATATGAATTACTAATACATATTTTGTATTGTTTCTCAGGATGATTATTGGAAAAAACATTGGCAACCATATTCTGATGCGAATTAAGCTATAAAGTGATGCGTTGAGTGTTACTTATAGTGAAGTTTTTATTAGATCATATTTGATGGCATCAGTCAGTCAATCAATCAGCTTTCAACTTTCTGACTGACCGACTCCTTGACGGTTCAAAACTGCCTGTAAACGGTATAGGTAAATGAAATTTAATGCTTTGATTGCAAATCATCGTTTAGCTTACCACCTAAAATCAATGACATTCATTAGTAAACTAAACAAAGAATAATAAATTTGATTCTTTAAAAAAATGGCTAAAACTTCACAATAGAACAATCAATTGGGTTTAAAAGGGCAGCTAGTAAAATTACTCAATAGTGAGCATTTTCGTTAAACAATCGTTTATCAGAAACACAATCATATTGTGCGTACGAGTCTATGAGATTTCATAACATTACAACGTGATCCTAATCTCTCGTTTAGCAATTTCTTTGTATCGTCTAACAATATACGGACGGTTTAAAAATGGCTTCTACGGCTGATCTAGACCTAAATATCCATTCACCGTGGCGATATGTTGTTATATTTAAGTTTATCTAATAGATGCTTTTAGAGAATTCGTTATACTGCACTTATAATATTTGCGTCACGTTTCTTTTTATAGTAGGTAGTATATAACAAAGACTGAGAGAGTTCCCTGGACGGAGTAATTTAGAAATTTGAAAATGCCTTTCAATTTCATATTTTTTAAGATCACTGTAATTAGCTGTAAATTTCCCGAACAGAATAAAATAAAATAAAAACAAATAATATAAAATCTTTATCATCATTCAAGCGTCTCTAATTGTATTACAATGATGACAAATTTACAGCCAGAGCCAGTTTGCAAATATCGTCTTTATTTGCTCTTAATGAGCGGTACCTAATTCGCCAACTTTGAGTTCCTACAAAACACCTTTTATAATCCTTTGATCACCTGCACGAGAAACATGACTACCGTACAAGCGGGTTTTGTCTACGGAAAAATACACAAACATTGATGATGACATGATCAACAATCACAATCTGTCATTTTGTTTATTCTTCCGTCGAAAAAAAACTTACAAAAAAAAAACCAACCGGCTTCCAAAAAAAACACTAAAAAGTGAAATAAAACTTCAATTTCGGATGTCGGTGTCTTTGCTTTTCAATTTTCGTTTTTTGCCACAGACTTCCGAAATTAAATTATTTTTGACTTTTTTGTGTTTTTTTTTTGGAAGTTGGTTGTTTTTTTTTGTAAAAAGTTTTGAAATGAAATGAAATGAAATGAAATGAAATGAAATTCATTTCATTTATATTTTCATTTTTGGTTTTTACTTTTTAGTTGTGGTACCTACCCCACACAAATTCGATTACCACTACCTGCTATGTAAATAACAGTGATGGAGTCACATAAAACATCGTCTTCTTACACTAAGTGGGAAAAATACGTATATTGAAGCTAACTCAAAAAGCAAGCAAAGTACACACGGCTACACATCAAGCTATACATTTCCAGTATAACCTGACCTCGCATTGTACGGAAATTCTATACAATGCGAGATCACCATAACCTGGAAACGTATAGCTTGATGTGATGCTGTGGGTACATAAAATTTATATGGAACCACCTCTGAAGCATGACCTACCAAACAAAAAAAGAATCATCAAAATCGATTCATATTTGGCTGAGAAATCGCGTAACATACACACAATAAAAAAACTTACATACGAATTGAGAACCTCCTCCTTTTTGAAAAAGTCGGTTAAAAACCCCGTGCAAAAGCATCAAAATAGTTGAAGTCTGAAGCCTATTTAAAAAACAAAACATATTTTTGTTCCAAAGTATTTAGTGTAAAACAATACTACTTACGTCGTTATTGCTAAGAACTTGGTTTAATTCACATGACTTTTCATTGAGACGATTCGACTACAGATAGTGTGGGACTAAGTTAAGCTTATCATTAACTGCATAGTTTTATGGACGGTGATTTAGGCATGTTATTAAAATTGTAATTTTAAAATTCACATGTAATATTGATATTTTTGTGTGACTCTTTTCAAGAGATTTAAGGGATTGGGAATATAGCCATAGTCCATATCTGGAGGTTACATTTTTAACCGACTTTTTAAAAAAGGAGGAGGTTCTCAATACGTGTCTCGTTTTTTTTTCACTGTTATTTACAAAGCAGTGAATATACCACAGGTAAAAAGTAAAAATAAAAACTTTTTACAAAAAAAAAAACAACCAACTTCCAAAAAAATAAATAAAAAGTGAAAAATAACTTTAATCTCGGAAGTCGGTGGCAAAAAAACGAAAATTGAAAAGCAAAAACACCGACTGTCACCGAAAAATGACGTTGTGCAAATGACACAATTTTCTGAATCACCGTGTTAAGATATCCGTAGGATAGTGACCGTCATCCATACAATCTAACTAATATTATAAACGCGAAAGTTTGTAAGTATGGATGGATGGATGTTTGTCACTCTTTCACGTAAAAACGGCTGAATGGATTTGCATGAAATTTGGCTAACAGATAGTTTATAATCTGGATTAACACATAGGATACTTTTTATCCCGATATTTCCACGGGATCGAGACTTACGCGGGTGAAACCGCGGGGCGCAGCTAGTGTGTCATAGTTTATTGATTAGTCTTTCTTTCCCACAATTTCATACTTCCGTCCATACTATCCACACTATATCACTAATCCATGCTAATATTATAAATTCGAAAGTAACTCTGTCAGTCTGTCTGTATGTTACCTTAACACGCCTAAACCACTGAACGGATTTCGACAAAATTTGGCAAGGAGATAGCATCCTGAGTACTTTTTATCGACATAACACGCGGGCGCAGCCGCTTACGGAAGCTAGTAAACATACGAAAGTTGCTGGTTGTCTCATGTCTGTGTCTGTCTCATACCTTTACGCCGTAACGCCTAGATAGACCATGACATGGATTCTGTATGGGACATAGAATACTTTTTATCCCGGTAGTATCCCGTGGGATTATTTCCGACCTCCACGCGTGCGCAGCCGCGGGCAATAGCTAGTTTAGTATAAAAAGCTGTTATTTTGACATGACAAACAGACACTTCTATTTTATTTATCTGTATTTGTATAGATGTTATGCATACATAAATACTTAATAGGTTAGCTAAATCTATGGTAATATGTTAGATGGCAATGTACTGTCTATGGTAGTGTGTTGAAGAAAGTTCGCATAATACTTAATGCTATGCTACTAGATAAGCAATGACGCAACGTCAAGATCATTTTAATTTTATGCTTATGTTAATGTTGGAACATGAATTTGTTACCCTAAATTATAGGAACATCATCTATACAAATAAATACAATTTAATTGTCTGTTTCTAATGACAAAATAACAGCTTATAATATGTAAAAAAAACCGTGTCCAATCTGAAATATAAGATACCTACTGCAATAACATTGCCAAAAGTACTTAATAAAAAATCTTATTATTTATTAGGTATTCAAAATAAAAAGTTATATATTTAAAATTCACATTTTTTGTTCCAAATTTTTCAACCAGGGGTCGTAAGATATGGCTTGTAGACACTCACTAAACGACAGAAGTCCGCGTCAAAATACACATTGATAAAAAAAAGTGGCAATTTTTTTTTTTCCTGAGTACTTCGACAAGAATAGACTCTCAGTACGATACTTAAACACACCCTCACGGATCGGGCAGGGTTTTTTTTTCATGTTGTATATACGGTACTTACTTATAACAAAAAAACAATTAAGTATAAAAATTTTTGATTGTATTGAAATTGCTGATGTCATAAACAGTAACTTAGAAGCTACTCTTTATGACATCAGCAATTTCAATACAATCAAAAATTTTTGCAAAGATGCGCGTTCCGCGTAACTGTATAAATGAACTGTAATATTGTCAACTAGCTGCACACCGCGGTTTCACCCGCGTAAGTCTCGATCCCGTGAGAAATTAGAAAATAGAATATTGGGATAAAAAGTATCCTATGTCCTATTCCCGGTCATAGTCTACCCCTGTGCCAAATTTCATCCAAATCCGTTCAGCCGTTTTAGCGTGAAAGCGTAACAAAAAAACAAACAAATTCACTTTCGCATTTATAATATTAGTTAGGATTAGGAGACTTTACCCTCTGGTGACGCATTTCTGAATGTTGTGGCTTTGTTAGTGAGGCCATCTACAAACTAATTCTTTTGTTCGCACCATTTATTTAATTACCTACAGCTTGAGATCCAAATGTCAATCAACGCTTAACGTCACACTTAAAGAAACAAAAGTGACCAAAAAATCCCATTAACATTCCCAGGCCGTTATCGCCTTTATAGTCGCTATTTTGTCTATTTTAATTGAACATTATTGCGTGTGGTAGTATGGTTTTCCACGCAGAAATCGCTCAGTGTTAAATGTAGTTGATTGCTCCACTTACGTGGGACAATCTCATCTAATAACAATAGGTAACACTAGGTCGTTGTCTGTTACTATTGTATAATTCGTTTAATAATATTGTTATAATACCTTATTATTTTTGTTGATTATTATGTCATTTCATGAGTGTTCACTAGGGGCTATGTTTGTTATTGAGTGTGAATTATGAACAATGAATGCATGTTTTTGTTATAGTGAAAAGGTCCACTCACATCATTCTCATCCAAACAAGCATCTTAGCTTCCCTACCATTCAGTAATATTCCGGCAAAGTGAGTCTATTAATTATAGAAAAATAACTTAGGTAGTGTTCAAAAAAAAATATTCAACCAGCTTTTCAAAAAACACTTGATTTTATCATATTTATAAATTTTCTAAATCTATTAGAGCTCACGCTAAGCTACACAGAAAAATAAGATTAGTTTCACTAGTTAACACACATTCCTACAACCTAATAAGTAATTTGCACAATAACAAGATGCCACTTAATAGAATTTATTATTAAGAGATACTGCAATTACGAACCGAGAAAAGCAGTCACATATCGTCACAAGTTTTGGTCAATTAATTCGTAGGATCGCAGGCCGGTTTCGAATCTAAAATATTTTATTTAAATGTCACTGAGCTGTCTTTTGGCAAAACTTTCATTTTTAGAAATAAGGAAATAATAAAATAGTTGGTTAACAAAATATTGGTTTAATTCAAGGTTACGCACTTTTTTTACCTAGAAGATCACTTTTTTTGTTTGTAAACATAATTATGTATTTATGGTTGTATACTTACAACAAGCGTAAAGAAAACGCATATCAATGCGGATCTCATGATTCACTATGTCACGGCACTGCACGATAGTTTCCCACTGTGTTGACTACTACTGGTGCGTCGCGGGCGCACTGGCGGCGCTTACTGGCGTCTGACGTTCAAACGCTTCTCGTACCACTCACCCTTACCACGACACATCTCTTTCACGGATAACTGAAATCAACATTCTTTATTTAGTTCTAAATCGGTAAAATAATAATGCCCTACTTTTTTTCGTGTGCGGTTTAAAAGTGTTTAATATTAAACAATATTATTAACTTTAGAGCACATAGAACTGAGTAAAAAATGTATGTATTTTATTATCAACTGCGATCTTCTGGATAAAACAAGCCATGTTTAGAAACGGCACAAGTTCCTAAATCAATGATGTACATTTAATAACAGGGCCGAATTTAAAGGAGTGGATGCTATGGGACAACCAAGAAGTGGAGGCCCCAAAATTTTATGGAAAAGAAAAAAAAAAGATTGAATTCGGTTTTAAGTATCAAAGTAATTCAAAGTATCATTTTTAAAACCATCGACCCGAACACGAAAAGCAAATTAAAAAAGGTTCCTTGTGAATGTGAACATTTTTGCCTAAAAAAAATCAAATTGTGGAGAGCCCTATTTTGTGGAGGCCCAGGGCCATGGCCACTATTGATCCGCCTACATCCGGTCCTGTCTAATTATATGCACTTAAAAACAATTAAGGATTTTAATGGAGAGAAATATTCGAGGTCTCAAAATAAAGGTGTGTGTGGAGGTCTTTTCGTTGTCATCTGAGATTATTTCAGGCTTCTGGCATGAGTTTGCCTTATCTACTTAAGATATGGGTTTTGTAAACTAGTAGCAAACAGTTGACCAAATCACCAGTGCTTTCATTCATAGCTTTGCTTTAACAAACTCCTGCACACCCATCACGGAATGGACACCATATCAAATCTATTATAGTAGATAATTTGATAATGTCTTAGCACTAATTTTCCTTAGATTTTTATTTTTATTATTTGTGTTATTGGTGGCACTTGGCACCAAAAATATTTATTTAATTATTTATTCATATCGATTTTAGAGTCTCCCACGTTATTCACTGGTAAACTAAGAGCTATGTCTGCTAACAGGTCAAATAGGTGACTGCAGTAAGTTTTGCTTTTTGTTATTTCTATAGCGGGATGATGTTCACTGTATTGTGAACCGAGAATCAATTTGGGACAATAATACAATAGACAATTATTCGAGTTCAGTAGTCTACCTACACCTAATTGTTCTGTTTGTTGGGTATC
Organism: Lithophane socia; assembly: GCA_947522985.1. Taxonomy (NCBI): domain Eukaryota; kingdom Metazoa; phylum Arthropoda; class Insecta; order Lepidoptera; family Noctuidae; genus Lithophane; species Lithophane socia. The sequence goes on from OX383267.1 coordinate 11,516,611, forward strand.
CATATGCGTTTTAGCATAATAATATGGACGGTAACACGTAAAATGACGTGTGAGTTACGCGATCAATATAAATTACTGGCCGGCAGTAATTATGGAACGCATTCGAAAGTGTCGTCGATAAAGTATATTTCCATTTCAATGTTGCGTAGTTTGCACGGCCGTTCAACGTCATGTACCAAATTGAAAGCTTGCTCTATTTATCTATTTAGTAAAACTTTATGCACAAATAAAAAAAATACTCTACAAAGGCGGACTTATGCCTGAGGCATTTTCTACCAGTCAACCTTAGGGTGATGCAGAGACAATATACTCTATCTCTCTCTACTCTATTGGTGCTTCCTTGTATCTCCTTGTTTAAAAGTTTGTTTAATAGGAACTTTATATAAATAGCCGTTTTAATTACTCTCATCCTGTATTAAAACTCTATGGTATCATTAACCACACTCGCGCACATAACATCTAACCTGTAATCCTCGAAGGGTTAGGCAGAGGTGTACAGTCACAAGCACTAATATGTATACACTTAGAAACTTAAGAGATTTTTTAATAACGAACGAAGTATTTTGGAACTCCTATTATTATGAAATAGGTATCATCTCAAAGTTGCAATCGTTATTCCACGAGAAAATCATTATTGAATTTTGCTGAGTGTATACATATTTTTGCTCGTGACTGTATCTGATAGTACACCCTCACATAGGTATACTTGGATGAACCCTCATAAAGTGTTCTGTAAAGCTGTTTGCTAGCAGCCTTTTTTTATATGATAAGATTTACAGAATTATAAACATTAGAATCAGCAATACAACTCTCTAAGTTCATGAAAGTCATGAAATAGTCATTCAATGCACTTACATGAGCTTACAGAGTTGCATTGCTGATTTTAATGTTTATAATTCTGTAAATCCTATCATATCTGTTACGAGCGCTAATAATATTTAGATCAACATACAACCTGATACTGTATACTGAATTTCGCGGGCTACCCTAGCGCATCAACCTTAATAGAGCATTGACATAACTAAAGGAAGTTCACATTGTATGTAACTTAACTTTACAATACCTTTTGTCGATAAACAAGGAAACTGATGTAACGTTAGCAGAACGTCCGCGCGAAAACGAGTTTTTAAATACGCCATTTTTATAATAAAGTCTCTTGATAGTCATCAAAATTGTGTGCTGTGGTGCAACTTGGGGGAGGCTTATGTCCAGCAGCAGATTGTGATAAGCTGTATGATTGATTGATTCATCATCATCATTTCAGCCGAAAGACGTCCACTGCTGAACATAGGCCTCCCCCAAGCACCGCCACTTCGACCGGTTTTGTGCTTCTCGCATCCAGCGCATTCCCGCGGCCTTCACCAGGTCATCGGTCTTCCTTGTGGGGAGGCCCCCCACAAGGTGGACCGATGACCTGGTGCTACCAACGCTACGTCTTCCGGTACGCGGAATCAGTTTTCCACAGCACAGAATCCTGTTTCCCAGCAGTGGCAACGTTATTGGCCGAGTATGCTAGTTTTGTCTTAAATACAAATTTTACTATTCGCAAAACTCAAGATAGGCAACCGTCTGAATTCATAACATTGTTGAGAAAAGGGTGGCGGACTCGTGGTCACACCAGGTTGTAACACCAGTGTGACCAACAGCAATGATTTTCCTGGAGTCCGGACTCGATGGTCACACCGCTAATATTGATGACATTCTTAATATCTTACACACTCCATTTTATGTATAAAAGGAGAGAGTCTCACACTCGGCTATTTCCAAAAATTGCTGTTTAATAATAATTAGCTATTTACATATATCGCCATCCTAAACAACGTCCCCAATGTTCCAATCAACAATATCTCATTACTAGTTTTTACAAACGACGTCCGTTGAAAAACTATTATCTTCCACGCGAGGGGTGGCCGAGTGAAATTCCTACTTTGCGTGCACACTTTCCATCTCGTGGACATTTCGCCGTTTTTATACACGACTCGCAATCGCACGCGGAACGCTAGTCTGAAGTCTGCCTTATAAAGCGTTCTCTTAATTTCAAAAACTTTGTTACACATTTAACTTAATTTCTCTATAAATAGGGTTGTAAATTGTTTGTTGATTTCTTGAAATCAAGTGCATATATTACTTTGTCAATAATTCTTATTATTGGCTTGCGTTGAATAAACGAAGAACATGAGACGTTATGCATGAAAGAAGAGGGAATTCGACTGCTTTCCTTGTTGACTGCAATTTATGCTTATTTCACGAAATATGATTTATTTTTCTTGTATTTATGATCGTGTTATTAATGCGAATCTTTCAATTTGTGGACATTATATAGATAGGCTAAAAAATTCACGCTTAGTAACGAATATATGTATGTATACTTCGAATTCACCGGTATAGGGTTTAGTTTTAAGCGTCAGAAGAAATAGCGACTACAAATGAATAAGTAAAGACTCACTAAAAAGATTTTCATAACTGTTCAGGCTGGGATCTTTACAAAAATAAGTTGCTGAAAATTTTATTTTTATCAAATTCAATGATTTTGAGAAAAAACTTTGACTATAAAAATCTGTTTTATATTCTTCATTGAATTGATGCGATTAAGGGAAGGTAAAGTTTTATGACTTGGAATTTATATTAATTTATTTTTCTAAATTAGGCTAACATATAAAATAACAAATATGTATAAAAATCGCTGCACACACGCACTGCCACCTTATCCCATCCAGTTCTCATGATCTCTGTGCGCGCGATAACGGTGCGTTTGCGCAACATACCCCGGTATTGTTCGTTGGCTATCTCTCACCGAATCTACGTTAATTATCGCCATATTGCTCTTAGCGCGCCCTCTTATTATATCGCGGTATCTCAAAAACTAGTAAGGAATTGCATGGTGTTGTTGGGCAATTTTGTAGCTATGGCGGAATAGGGTTTATTCATTTAAGTCACGATTTTTTCCCATGGTGGGTAGGCAGTAACTTCAGAACGTTACGTGTTACTGATACGTGTGCTCCATTTTTATGTAAACGTCGTCTCTCTATAAAATACATTATATTAATTTAATATCAAGTTGAGGTATTATTATTTACTGCCTTAACAAATACTGTCCGTTTATTCACTCCTTTTGATAAGCCGGTCAGACTTAGTGCAATTTGTTGAGTAGGTACAGACGCCAGCAGGTCAAGCTACCCGAAACTGTCAGATTTTCCCAATCAACCTTGAACCTTAATGCTTTAGCGATAAAGTTGAAAATCTATTAAAGAAATTTGACAGATTGTAGTAGCTTGATGTGCTGGCGTCTGTACTTTACGTAGAAAGAAAACTTTGCGTAATGATTGACAATTTCCTTAATAGCTAATGGATTTTTCTAGTTTACCGGGTAATAATGTAGAAACCGAACCGTGTCATGTCATGTCGTGTTTGTTTTTGTAACATTTAGTTGAATAAAAAATGCAATTGAAATAGACAAACTGCTGCATTAATTATTATAGACCAGCACGCGTAGCATGACCACCGGAGAAACGGGTTTTGTCGACGGAAGAATAGACAAAATGACAGATTGTGATTGTTTATCTGTCATTTTGTCTATTCTTCCGTCGACAAAACCCGTTTCTATGGTGGTCATGCTACGCGAGCAGGGAAACGCATTGCATTGCAATTCAATTGTAACATTTCTTCATTTTTTTCGCGACTTCACTACGACAGGTCCTTCGGTGCCCGCAGCGAAGACCTGTGACCTTCACTTCGCTGTCGGCCCGCCTACATTTCGTTTAAATTAAAACAATTTTGATGTCCTCTTTACAGCATCCCTCCCCGGCACCGAAGCTGCTCACCAGTTGGTAGTCTGCGTCCGCAACAAATGTACTCCCGAGGAGGCGCTGAACGTTCTCCGAGACCTCCCGAACCCTCTTCGTGAAGGCGAACAGGCAGCGACCGCTCAAGCAGCGGCCTACAACCCGCTGAAGATCGATGTCTTTGTGCAGACGCTGCTCAATCTCGGCAGCAAGAGTATTTCGCATAGCTTTGCAGCTATTTCCAAGTTTCATTATGTTTTTAAGGTTAGTTGAAGTTTTTTTCTGGAAACCAGCAATACTAGAAGGTATACATATATGCTGGAAGAGATTTCTTTAGAAATAAGCATTACCTTTGTAGGTACGTATTTTTCTGTTCCTTTCTTCTTGTCTGTATATAAGGTGTATCTTATCATACACGAAATCTCTTTAGGGTTCATCCTTATGAACAACTTTCACAATGGGACCAAACCCGAAATCGCGAAAAAAAAAATCATCTGTTCCCTACATTTTGACGAATTAAGTATTCGAACATAAATGTTGGTAACAGCTGATTTTTTTTCTCTAAAAATTTATAAATACTTACTTACTGTGGTCCTAAAATGCTAAGCTAGCTGCTTATGAAGGTCTTATGTAATTTGAACATTCGCGATCGTTTTGTAATATCCCACCGACTTTATATAAAAAGTTAAGCTATGTAAGAGTGTGTCGCCCTGCTATTCAGTAGTCTTTCTAAACCCTCAACATGGAAGGACCTCAAAATACTGGTATACACACAGTTGCACTAGCAGGATACTTGAATGTAGGTACAAAATATAGTTTGGAAATTAGTTAGGTATTTATTTATTTAAACTTCTCGCACACAATAAGGTACATAAGCGGACTTAATGCCTTATTTATAAGGTATTCTCTACCAGCCAACCAAAATAATTATTACTCTATAGATCCTAGCGGAGTCCGAGGAAGCCCAGATCTGCATTCTCCGCAACGTATGGGAGCTATGGCAGCGCCACCCACAGATGGTCTGCGTGTTAGTAGACAAGATGCTCAAAACTCAGATAGTGGAGTGTAACGCCGTGGCTACATGGCTATTCTCAAAGGAAATGGCGTCTTTCTTCACGCATAATTACCTGTGGGAAGTGCTGCATCTGACCATTGATAAGATGAATAAGCATGTGTCGAAATTAAGTGAGTATATTTGATTCTCTTGTTAGTTGTAAGTACGTTAGGTAGAATCTTTTTTATTTTTCTTCACTAAATGTATGTTTGTAATGAATTAAATCAAAAACTACAGGTCAGATTAAAAAATTCTTTCACCGGTAGAATGATATATTATCACTGTATAACATAGGCTATAATTTATAAAGATATCATGCGGGCAAAGCCGCTAGCGGAAGCTCGGAAATTTTATAGGTGACTTTCATATACAGTGTCATGTCAGCTTCATCATAAACTGAAACTATTTTAAGCGAAATCTACAAATACAATTTAAATTATTGATGTGTAAACAAATCAGAATGTAGGTTTGCTATCTTATGATGGTTGCGCTAAAAAACTTTAATATAATTATGGATCAATATCATATTCATAAATACGTACCAAACATTAGATTCTACTAGGATCTAATGTTGGGCGAATGGATTATGTCCCACTTCGCCAGATTATGTTTGCAGCGGCCTAGGCCAAGGCCAAGGTTGTAAAGATAATACATTTATATGGAGATAACCTGGTGCAGCAGCCACGATCTTTTTCGCACTCTTTAGCGGTTACTTATACACCGTGATTTTTGGATGGAAGCAAAGTAATTCTATATATTTATAAAGTAGTAGTAAGTAAGTTTTATTGCTACATTTTCATATAAATGTGTTAATTTTTTTCAGGCGGTGAGCTTCAAGAAGCGAGGGAAGCGTTAGCCAGAGCTGATTCCAGCAGTTCCGATTCGGAAGACGAAAATAATAGCAAAAAGAAGAAGGATCAAGATAAACCTACTGAAGAGGTATAATCCTAATATTTCCATCCCATTCTAACTAAATAAAATTGCTGTCTTTATCTGAATGCAAACTTACTACGCTAACCTCTTTGACAAAATGATAATTTATCATGATATTCAACTTTGCTCAATGATTCAGCCTGACATTATTGACGCCATATCAAATGGCTGATACACTAACATCCTAATACCGATGATACCCTATGTGGTTTTGGTCAAATCAACACAACTACAGATTTACTGCTCTTCTAGACCCGCTATCTAATTACGTAACTTATTTTCGTAACCGATTAAGACTAATCTGTTTCATTTTGACAGTTCAACAACATTCATTGCGTTATTTACATTGTTGAGCAGATTTTTTTTCGAACTTATGAAGCAATGGATTACATTTTTGGTCTCAAACCGATTATGATTCTGATTGATCGTGTATTACGCAATGATCGAAATATCGAATTGACAAAAAATCGAGCATTCATAAACTAATGTCGTAAAATCTTCATTCCAGGCCGTAGAACGCATGGAGGAGCGCTTAGAAGCAGCCCACATGGACCAGAAGCGTTTATTCCTGATCGTATTCCAACGGTTCATCATGATCTTGTCGGAGCATCTGGTGCGCTGCGACACGGACGCGCGCGACCCCGACACGCACTGGTACCGCAGCACTGTCGGCAGGCTGCGGCAGGTGTTCTTGATCGTGAGTAGCTTCATCATTGACTTGATCTTAGACATCTTACAAGGTACTTTTAAAAAATGAATGAAAAGAAAGACAAAGAAAATGTTCCGGCTGCTGCCGCTGTGTACTTCGACATAAATAATAGAATGCTGCTGGTTCTATAAACTATGTATTCTGACCGAATAAATTACAATGATGTTCTGGTTTTCTGTGATGGATGAATGGTGATGATATAAAATGGAATGGCCGATCTCGAGCGGTGCGGCGCGACACGACGCTCCCTGCGAGCAGTGTTGCCACTAGCGCTGGCGCCCCTGGCGGCCCGAAGCGACAACTCGGGACATGGCCACAGTAAGTACCGCGGCGGGGCCGTAACAGAAAACTAGGTTTATTTGTCTCAGAAACACGTGCATATAAAAAAAGATAAGTTACCTCCGTTGTCTCATGATGGTTGACTGACTATAGAGCAAGCTCACCCATTGATAACAGGAAAAAAAAAAAAAAAAAAACTACTACACTGAGCTTCAGACTTTATGGCGGTTCTGAAGTGAGCTACAAGCTGCGCAGGACCCCACCCCTCACCCCCGCGGTCACAGGAATTTGTTACTGCGCAGCTACTCGCCTCGTGTTCGGAGCCGCCATAAAGTTTGCATTAGGCTGTAAGTGTCAACCTGTCATCAGTCTCCTAATTTTTGACGCAATGGCAACTTGGATTACAATCCTATTTTATATAGGCTGTCGGAGTTTCTTTGAGAAGTTCTGCATTCTTACAACTACCGAGAACAAAAAAAGAAAAGTGATATTGCCTTTTTCCGGTCAAGCAAAAAATACCCGTAACCAATACATACCACATACTAAAATGTACCTTATTCCTCTCAGCACCACGAACAAGTCCAGAAGTACAGCAGCACGCTGGAGACGCTGCTGTTCACTCAAGACCTGGACCCTCACATCCTCGACGTTTTCCATCAGTTCATCGCTCTCACCGCTTAGATATGTATGACTGAGAGAACAAACTGAGTTTTTAATAGGTATAAATGACCAAAGGGGCAATTCCCGTAATTTTTAAGAACGTTCGTTCGCATCTCATTCGCAATCTGTCAAAAATGCAATCATTTTATCAACATTTTTGACAGATTGAGACTTGAATGTGAACGTTTTTTATGTACGAGACTTGGCCTTCTGGTGTTGTCCAGTATACATAAGATGGAGTTGGCGAAACTGTATGCTAAAGTCTGTTTTTAATCTCGTAGAATAATTTGACAGGTGCAAATGTCAAATTACAAATTGAAAAAAAAAAAAACAAGCAACAATCACTTGAAATGTCAAACTAGTCAACGAGATTTAAAAACAGACCTTATCTTATTTTTCAAGTTATATTTATTGTAGCATTCACCGTCCATTGTATTGAGGTCCATGGATTTCATTGATGATTGATTAATTTACATTTTCTACAACTTTTTGACATTGATTGTAGCTTAGATGAATTGAGATTGCGACTAGATTTTGGGCGTTTTTTAAAACGGCAATTGACCTTCTGTGCAGCAGTATATTTGTGGGTGCTGATGAGGTGCAGGTGGCGTTGGTGCCAAGGAAGAATAAACCGCGGACAAGTTTAGTAATCTATCGGACCAGTGTCACAGTTAAAAGGCGCTTTTCCACAGATAACATAATAATTTACCAACCATTTTAATGTTGGTGTTGCAATAGTAGTTACTAAAATACCCAACAACTTCTTATGAACTTGGATTAAGTGGCGTCCTTAATTTTCTGGCTAATTGTAACGCAAAAACTGATTTTATGTCCTCCGATTCCTCCTGTCCGATTAATTTTAGCATGAGCACAGTTTCGCCATCCCTAATATCTCAGAGGCCCTAGACAAAGTGACATTCTATCAGCGTTATCGATGATGGAAAAGGCAAAAAATGTATAGGAGTGACATAAGCTATCGAAAAGCTTATGTCCTGTTGAAAGTCGTTGTAGAAATACGAAACGTTTTCGAAGCGATTGTCACTTGTCTAGGCCCTCAGGACACAACTCTCCTATAAAGGAATATAGACTTACCGTAACTAAATATATGTAAGGATTGATTAATATTTATGAACTTGCTACAAAGTAATGGTGCGTTAACAGTTATGTGATAAGTGTTGCGTGGTATAAGACTATTATTACCATGATCAGTTTTATATAATCCCTCCAATCTACCTGTGTTAAATTCCTTACTGTTCAAGCTAATTTGATCTTTGCTGGTATGTAACTAAATCCAACCCGTACGCTGGTCATGGTATATAGGACCATTTACTTTCAAATTATGAATAAGACTACTATAGGCGACCACTTAACTGTCGTGTCGTGATGCGAGAGTTCAGTGATTCGTCAACTTGTGACAACTGTCACCCCTGCCGCACCGCGCAGCAACCTCGGTCTCAGTTAAGCGGTCGGCCTATACAATTTAAAATGTATGTAACTGTTTCTTTTCTACAATTTCGACTAGGAATATTGAGTCAAGACTGTGTGTAGCACCTTTTGAGAAAACACTAAGCGAAGTGTATAAGTAATGTATGTATTATTATTTCGATGTAAATAAATATTAGTTAAGTTTAATAAGTTCAGCGTTTTAATTCGAAATCTTTTGATAATGTTAGGTAAAGACTAATGACAATTAAGAAAATGAACTAACACTTCGTTTAAAAGTAAAATTAGGCTGTTTAAACGCCCCTAGGCCCTAAGCTGTGGCGTAGAAAGGTTTCGGAGGGACGATTGCACCTATTCGAAGTATTATTTCTACATCTATGCCTAATCTATAACTTTCCAATTAATCATCACGAGAAAATTAACTTTCTTTAAATGAAGTCTTCATATATTTCCATAGATTTTACCTCCCCGTGTTATTGTGACGTCATTTGAAATTATAAATGCGCCTCTTGGAATAAACAAAAACACAACTTATCAGTCTTCTTACACAATATAATAATCTTAACAAAATATTTAACATCTTATAAAATCATCCTCATATACACAATTCTCTCCAAATAAACAACACTTCTACTGCAAATACGAGAGTAGTTCTTCAACGTCCTTCTTAGAGCCGAGGTAGCATGGCGCTCGCTGGTGAATGGCCGTGGGGACGATGTCCAGGATGGGGATCAGGCCGTTGCTGGCCAGGCCACCGGCTTCTGTCACGATGAAAGACATCGGGAGGCATTCGTAGAGTAGACGGAGCTGAAAAGAAAATAAAACTTGTTATTAGGTACGTCGTAGAAATCATTTTTGATCTTTCTTTGTCGCGTGGTTAGTGTCTAACCTGCACGCGTAACATGACCACCGTAGAAACGAGTTTTGTCGACGGAAGAGTAGACAAAATGATAGATAAACAATCGCCATCTGTCAGTTTGTGTATTCTTCCGTCGACAAAACCCGTTTCTACGATGGTCATGCTACGCGTGCTGGTGTCAGCTGTAAAGCCGTCCATGAGCCTCTGACTTGGCTTCACATGCCGTCGAGAAATACCTCTCAGGCGTGCCGGTTTCCTCGCGATGATTTCCTTTACCGTTTAAGCAGCGTTCTGGTTTTTTTTGGTTTCGATTAGAAGTGGCACGGTCGCCTTTATTACTTTAAATTTTGTGCAATGCAAGCTCAACGTACCCAAAAATCCGAAGAATAGAAGTCTTTAGAACCTTAACATTTGTCTATGGTAATCATCAAAGCGTTGCGATGTACATACTATCAGAATTATACAGTATTTTTATTAGTATTTAAACCAAAATCAGGAAATATGAAACTAATGAAAATGTCAAACTCGTGGCCAAATTCAGCTAGATTTGGGAAAACAAAATTTTCTTGGTTTAATCAATATTTATTCAAATCGAAACTCCGATTATAACTTCTTCAGTAACCGTTTATTTTTCGTATCAAGAATAGAAGTGTCGTAACTGTTTACCATAGCTACTAATGATCGTTCCCCTTTCAGATAGCCTGCTATACGGGGTCACGACTATATTGTGTGATTGTGTCTGATGCAAAGTTATCTCTTTCACTGCATTACTCACTTATTGAATCAAAGTTCTGAGCTGTGAATTCTGTTTTGTAGAATGAAAGTCTGTCTATCTGACTGGCGTATACGTCTTGTAGATCATAGCTCTATAGCTCATTGATATTGTTAATCCATGCCCTTGGAGATAGCCATTTTTTTTTTTTTTGAGGATTTGAAATCATGCTATAACTTCTCCCGCTCTGCGTGGAGTGGAAGGGCGTGTCAGACTTTTACTGACTAAAACCCACCCGTGTTCCGTTAGTTGCCTTTTGCCAAGGTCCCGGTATCCCTTTCGGACTTTCCCGCAACCCTGACAGGGGCCTATCTAATCTTCCGTTTGTTTCAGACAGAGTATTTATATTTATTCCAAAACTAGCTAATGCCCGTCATGCGTTGCAACGCCTTTTTGCAATTCTTTTTGTTAGGACCCTTCTCCGGCACACACACAACAACTTACCAAAGTTTCAACACAATCGGTCGAGCTATTTTCGAGACAAACGCACGGCAATTGTAGATTCTCAGTTACAGTAGGTTTCGAATAAGCCCTTTATTTGGTTAAAATTCCAGCTATTATCGTTGAATTATTTGTACAATATTATTTATCCCCTTTTTAGCTTGCACAATTTATATTTTATATTTATTCTTCTATTTCTTTTATTTTTATATTTTTAATTTTATATAATATATCTCTACTTACTTTTCCGCTAGGCGCAGACTTAGTCGCGGGGTACAAGAAGATGCCACCATACTTGATAGTTCTGTGCACGTCAGCGACCATGGAGCCCACGTAACGCGCGCCGTACGCCTTGCCGGACTTAGGGTTTTTCTTATCCACTATGTATTGTCTGAGACCTTCCTCCCACTCTGCGGAATATCCTGGAAAATGATGCGATGGTTAGGTTGATTTTTTTTTCGATTACTTATTGGTGATGTGGGATCAAAAAGATTAGTAAGTATTAGTAACCACAACCGCGGGTTGCGCTTACTACATACCTAATCGATGGTTATGGTCATAGGACCAGCATAGCTATTCACAACCGTTCGACAGGTTGTTTCTACACACACATTTTTTTGACACATTTTCAATTACTGATTTATTTTGCACTCCGAATAGCTGTCGGAAGAACGGCGGTCGAAATTTTCGTGTTTTAGATTCGTGAACAACCTTTAGAGGACTCTTTTGATAACATTGATTGATGTTCGACTCGGCACGGAAGCGTTTCTTACGGTTCAGAATAGCTATGCAGATGTATGAACGCGTGGACAAAGCAAAAGTAGTAGGTATTAAGAATCCTGGTATGTGGAGCTCTGTAGTAGCCACTCCTATAGGAAAAAGGCGTGAGTCTATGAAAGAAACGTGAACGTAGAGTAATTTTAACTTTAGTTTCTTCAATACTTCAACTGTAATACCTATGTCCAACGATAACATACAAGTCGCCCTCGAATTGGTAGTTATCTCTATGGAAGCAATTCTGTTATCATCAAATATGTATTTAAGATAACTTTTGTAATGTGTTTATATTAAAATAACATGTTTTTCGAAGTTAAAAATAAATTCAAAGGTCAGTTGTTGAACTTCATAAACTCGTTTCGACACACCCACAACGATTTTGTAAAAGTACAGATACCAATATTCGGCATTAATATCCTGATATAGATAAGATTATTAACGGAGTACGTACGCATTGTTATTTACCGAAGCATTTTGTACAGTCAGCAACGACAGTTAGATAATACTTCAGTTTATTTAAATCATAACCGAACACAATTACATTGTAGAAGAAAAATCTAACGCACAAACTCGTACATGAAATGCTGAAAAGCAGTCATCATCATAATCATTCCAGCCGAAAGACGGCCACTGCTGGGCATAGGCCTCCCCCAAGCACCGCTACTTCGACCGGTTCTTTATAATATTATTATGCGTCGAATCGGATATTTGAATGTTATGTTTTCAAAAATCGCCTAAATAGACGCTTTCGTGTCTATTTCTATACATAACTTGAAAGTAATATTGATAATCAACGTTATTTGCTGACCGTACCTACATAATGCAAAAAAAATCTGAGATAAAGTGACTTTTATCGATGAGTGGCTTTTAATGCATGACAATTAGTGATAGAATCAGTACATGCTCGTAATAATGACTTTACATTCCATGTAAGATTTCGATTAGGTATGGTAATGAGATAAATAATGAAAAACTGTAATCTTTTCGAATGCAAGTACTATTCAAGGCTTGGAGTTTTGGTAGAGCAACGATATTCAAGTTGAATCGCTTGAAATTGAAGACGCCATGTCCAGCAGTGGATTTCCAGATGAAATTCGGAATAATTGCCTCGTTGGTCTAGAAGTGGTCGCAAGCACTACTACTGAGCATGAGGTCTTGGGTTCGATTCCCTGGTCGGGCGAAGTGTTATTGGGGTTTTCCATTAGGGATTTCTCAGTCTCAGGCATAAATCCAGAATCCAGGCTGCTGGAGTCTGGATTTGTGCCCGGTTGATGGCAATAGGCTCGCCACCTATTACATGGGACTTAAACATAACTTGCTAAATGTGGGTGTACTGTAGGTACCTACACCTCTGCCTAACCCTTCGGAGAAACAAGGCGTGATGTTATATTTATGTAGTATTTAACAATTCTATTAATTTTAAGATTGTCTGGCAGATATGGCTCATTGTGATAAACCACCTATTGTACTATTTATTATCCGTTGTATGTCTCTTGATCTTGGAGTACATGTAAGGTGGGCACAGTAAAGCCTTATCTATTTCAATAACTATTCCTATCCCTAACTAGGTACTTATTTATGTTTACACATATTTTATTAACTAGCTGCGTTTTGCTGCTTAATCTTTGGAATAATATTTTTATACCATTTCAAAAACTCGCAAAAAAATGTTCGTACGCATACTTGGCTGAGATACAGCAGTTTTTGAACGTCAAAAGTTACAAAACGCCCACCCTTTACCATTTCCCAGTCTTTGAGCTGGAAAGCGGCGCAACAAACTCCCTAGCAACTTGATTTTCTGTGTTAAATTCTCACCTTCATTGATAGAATAGATGTTCCCCTTCTCAGGTATCTTCATGTTAGGGTCTGTGAGAATGAACTCTCCGAGAGAAGGATCGTACATGAAGCCGTTGACGCCCTTTCCTTTTCCGAGAGACAGGACCAGCATGGTCGCAGAGCCGTATAGGGCATAGCCGGCGGCCACTAGTTCGCTGCCAGGCTGTAAGGCGTCAGCTAGGACGGGGTCGCCTTTAGATTTCTTTCTAGAAAGAAAAACAAACATTGCTTTAATTTCAATTTGATCTACGAGGGATGTCAAATCGAAGATATTGTTGTTGTTGATTTGTGTGTTTTGTATAGAGCACTAGCGGTCGCCCGCGGCTCCGCCCGCGTGGATGTCGGTTACCGCTGCAAAAAGCCTACCCAGGAAAGACACGGTCAGCAAAATGATTCCCAGGTCAATTCACAGACACCGACAGTAACATCGACGACGCAGTCATTATCCGCAGGCTGCACAGATTGTCTTTCTGTGTATGTTAAAGTTGTTAATGATGAAAATATTTAAATGTAATTAATACTAAGTTTTCACATCTGCCGGCAGTCCCGGAGCGCAACCCGTTGTTTTAGGATAGATAACTAAAGCGATTATTGTAGAGCTTCTCTATAAACAACATTTGACGTTAAATTATTTTCAGGTAACAAAATATACTGATGGTCGGGAGCCCCGACCCGTGATAGGGCAACGTAAATTTGCCCATGCGTAAAACATTCTTTTCGTAAATCAATTCCTACTAATTTGAATGTTTGACCCTGGGAGAAAAGAACTGTTGTTTAGCTCTGAGAAGAACTTTTGCGTAGGTGTAGTTTTAAGAACGAAATCTAAAAAAAATCGCACGAAAATTATTAGACTTCGCGCACGACCGCTGCGTAGGGAGCATACCTTACTCATAGATCTAAACTCCCCTCCCGCACGCGCACCCCCGCCTTGGTGACGCCCACTTCGCAACGGGCCGTGCAGCAGAAATCGTAATATTTTAATTTCGCCATAACTTCAAAACCAAACGTCCAATTTTAATCATTCAAAGACCAAATATTATCTACATAAACTGTACTTAGTGATGAAATAATTTATTTTGATAAGGATTAATAGCATGAGTAAAATAAACGCGTTTAAATGTAGTCCAAAAAAAATTCAAGATTTTTAAATAAAAAACAGTTGTTGTGCCTCACTCGACATAGATAGGTATAGTGCGTCGCGGACTTTTTTGAAGGTATTTATAAGATCTACAATTAATTAGAACATTTTATGGTTCTGTCTTTTATAGTTTAGGCAGCGTACGCAAAATAAGTAACTTTTCTGGTTGATTTTTTACACCTTGTGTCCGAAAAACCCAAATATCTTACGGAACCCTATTTTTTTCCAAAATAAAATATAGCCTATGTTACTCGTGGATAATGTAGCTTTCGAATGGTGAAAGAATTTTTAAAATCGGTCCAGTAGTTTTTGAGCCTATTCATTACAACCAAACAAACAAAGTTTTCCTCTTTATAATATTAGTGTAGATAGTGTAGATAGGTAAATATTCAATGTGGTCTTTTTTGGCAGGCCCAGGCGCGGTCGCTGCCCAAGATTTTGGGGGGGTCACCATTGTTGCCCAGGAATATTTTTAGGGAAATGGTTACCTAAATGATAAGTACTCTAAAAACTTTTTTTTGTTTATGCCCATCGGGGTCACTGTGGCTCAAGTTGGTACACCTACATTTTTAGTTAGTAAAGCACGTAAATCATTCAGTCTCTCGACAGCTTGAATGATTTTGGGGGGTGTGACCCCCAGGAACTCCCTCTCGGACCGCGCCTGGGCAGGCCACCGGGTTGTTCGACCGCCCATGGACGGATAGGCTGGGCCCTTTTTGCCACATATTTCGAGTAAAGCAACATTTTCTGTTAATTCAGAATTGAATAGCTACGTCATTGTGGTTCTATCGGAATAATCGAAATCCCTACGTAAAAAAAAACCGTTCTCCATTTTCCCCCTAGTGCGGTTTGAGAATTTCGGTATTCTAGTTGTGGTTTTCCTTCACGAGGTGGAGTTTATGATACAATAGATAACACGTGATATAATTCTTAGTTTATGACTTTTTATTATGTTGTTAAACTGCAATTACCTGTATCTAATCTTATATTAAGTACCTATAAACCTTTGAAATCAGTACATATTTGATTTTTGTTGTATTGTCTGCTATTTAATGGGTTAAGTACTTATGGTTAGTGGTTACCACTTAATACAATGGATATTTCCAAACAACTTATTCATAAAGACGCCTTTAAATACGTACCTAAGGCCCAGTGTGTGGTCGCGGATATTCGTTGCCAAGCAGCATTTATTGCCTACCCACATAAAGGCTCAGACAGACGCGACGCGACTAAGATAACAATTTCCATGAAGTTTTCATAGAAATTGTTCTACTAGTCGTGGCTCGCCTCTCTGCGGGAGCCTACAGCCAGTTTCACTTGATTAAACGTGCTTCACATACCGGGCTACCGATGCCGTTGTGGTTTTGTTTTAGTTGCACAGTTAAATCAAAGTTACATGACCGAAAATCGGGAGTGCCGTGTGCCGTGGTCGAAAAAGAAACAAACCCGCTCTGCACTGCACAGCATATAGAACGTCAGCATATAGATGAGACTTACTTGAAAATAGAGAAGATAGATCCAACTGACACCAGACAGTCGATGTTTGAGGAACCGTCGAGCGGGTCGAAGCACACTACGTATTTACCTCGTCTCTCACTTTCTACCTAAGGAAACAAATAGAATAAATTAGTGTTTAGATTTTGATTATAGGCCTAGGGAGATGACAGAATTAACTGGAGTCATATCTAAGGACTCGCTGCAGACAGAGCCAAGTGCATGGGGGCCTTTGCGTTGTAGTGGGACGAAGTATTTAATTGATTCAACTGGGTCTGGTTAGACTGGACATCTTTCTCTACAAATGTCAAGGTAGGCGACCTCGACATTTGCAAGAAAAGACTAAATAATAATGACGCAGGCATGTATCTTATTTGAGGTTATCTGCCATTTGATCTGGCGTGAAACTCACACAACTTGGGTTACTTTAAGATAGTCTTGAACTCAGACCAACAAAAAAGGAAAGACAGATCACGCCGTACAGCAAAAGTGAAGCCACCTTTTTATCTATGTGTGTGTAAAAAGGGTTGTCAGTTGTTAAAGTTTTTCCCTATAACTTGGGGAATAATATTTTGGGTAGGCTAATATTGTACGAGTAAGATATTGTTGAGTATGGTATTGTACCTCAATTTTTAGGAAGAATTCCGAAACAAAAACATTTTTTTTACATTGCAAAATAAATTAAAAAAACAATTAAGTACAAAGTGCATTTATGAGATCACCTTTTATGCAAGAATTGCTTGTGTTAGGAGCCTCCGCTCTTTCACTTAGAATTATCCATTAATTTTCAATTGAGTGTTAAAAAAAGATATATATATGTGTATAAATAGGTTAGTAAATTAGCTAGTATCCATTTATTTTTATTTTCAGTATTACATGGAAATCTAAAATATTAAATGCATAAAAAAACAGACATATTCGATATTTTTTACTCGAAGTAAAAAATATCGAATGGGGAAATTTGAAATCATATTATGGCAACCCTCGCTCTTTAAATGTCACTGTTTTCGTTCGTTCATTCGTTCAGGTTTTTTGTTCCAAATAACCTAAAATTCATAGTTATCTAAATTAAAAAACGATGTTATTTTAAGTAGATACAAGTGAAAAGTGATTCCGTGAGACTTTTTCTGTGATTTAGTATTGTTTTTACACGTTTTCACTACACAGGAAGGCATAATTATATTTGTTTTGGTGATGTTAGCTACACGACGACTCGTGACGTACTAGGAGCGATGAGCTTGGTTTTAGTGTAGGTGTGTGCGTGAGCCTGTGTGTTTACTTGCAGGAGCTTGGTTTTGTGGCTTCACTTTGGATGTACGGCGTGATCTGTCTTTCCTTTTTTGTTGGTCTGAGGTCTTGAATCAGATATAATTATCTACTATTGTTTTAGATTCAAAATAACAGATTCACAGTTTAAAAACGTAACCTTGTATTACTCAAGGCGGTTGTATCTGTATCATTCATTGTGCTACTTTTGACCCTGACTGATAACTCAAATATAAAATTAATTAAAATATCAAAGAAGCAGTTACTTAATAATATTTAATAAATAATTTTGTTAAAATACGAAGAATTTACACTTACAGAAATACATATTATGCCCGTTTCGTACTAACACCAAAAATGATTGCCAAAATAAAAGCGCGCTGTTGGATTTTCTACTTTCGGCTCTAAGCGGAGGGTTGAAAATTCAACAGTGCGCTTTTATTTAGGCATTCATTTAGGTGTCGCTTAGTGTTAGCGAAAACGGTCATTAGAGTTCGGTTGAATAATCCACAGACGCATTAAGGACATAGTGCAAAGGGCAAGAAATAAGGAGGTCAACATGAGGTAGACATAATATTATCTACAGCTGTGTAGATTGAAGCGGTACCTAATTAAAATGCAATATTTCTCGTTAATTGCCTCATTCCTTTTTAAGTTGCGTATCTTAATCTAGTTTTTCGATATGCAGGTTTATTTTTAAACCACAACGGGTAAGCTCTTGACCTTCGTCACAGTTGATGGTGGTTAGGCCGAAGGTGGAAGCGAGCTTCACCCGAATCCACAACCACAGAGGAACTGGTTAGTGGTTATCTTACCTCTAACTGCCGAAACGCACCAATGCTTTTATTGTTGCTATGGCGATAGACTTAGATAAGATGGTGGTAGCTAGCCAGGCGGGCTTAGAACAACCCACCAACCAAACAGATCAGACAATTCAGTAATTCACAAACGTCATGTAAAGTCGCTAGATTTTCTTTTCATTCTATGGTCATGCTTAAAAAATCAATCAAAGATCTCCAAAAAATAGCGGCGCCGCAGGTAGGTAAAAGAATTTGTTTGTCTTGAATGTTTTCACGAGGATACTTACTTCTATAACAGTAGGATTCTCCTCTGAGACCAGTAAGCACGCGGTGAAGGAAGATTTGAGCATATTGATGAAGAGGTCATTGGACAAGACGTCTAACTTCTTCACCTGCTCGCCCTGGACGTTGGTGTCGCCGGATATGCCATGCCTGATGACAAAAATTAGTTTCTACAGTCCTGCGAAAGTTTTGGAGCAATTTGGGAGAAGTCCTAAATTGGACTGCTGAACAATTACCTACACCTAGTTCAAGTAATGCATGGACAATGTCATTGTGTTGCAAACTATTGGTTGACACAAACTAACACAAGGCACTATAGGCAGTACAGTGGATAATATTCCACGGCGTTCGATTGGAGGCCTATTTCCAGCAGTGGACTGCTGTAGGTACTGATGAGGTCGAGTTGTTTGTGAAAAACTTTTGAATAGGTACTAGGAAGTTTTCCGAATCGCCAGAAAATGTGATGGGTTTACCATTCGGGGTCAGTATCCCAGAACTTTAGCATCATAATGAACGACTATTTGGGAGTTATTTCCTTGTCTAAAAATTAGGTACATTCAAAAACTACAACTAGTTTTTTTTTATTAAGTACAACTCGTTTGGCCAGTCGTGGGTGTGTCTATTACGTATTGGCCAGACTTTGGAGGTGTGGCAAATGCAATGTTACAAAACTGCGTTGAGCAATATCAATGAGAAATACTGTTTGAATGGTTCTGTAATCGTTTTTTCTCGGTAGCATGCCTAGAAGTTTATTTTTTGGAGATATCGTTAATTTTAATTTCGTAATGTCATTGTTTACATTTGAGCTCTTTGAACGCAGCCAGAGGGACAAGGTCATGCTCTCATCATTTGCATTTTGTTATCGTGGTTATCGTAAATAATATGAACTTCATATAAGTATGAAGGTACATTATTTACTTTCATAACCGGCTTAAATGCCTAGAGAAGCACCTAAGGAGATATCTAACTACTTATTAGTAAATAGAGCTGCAATAGATAAGTGGTTACAGAGTAAAGACTGACTTTACTGCCGGGAAAGTTTTACAACACAACATGTGCACAATGTGCACATAGTAATCTCTAATACAATTAGCTGTTCGAGGTTTATTGAACTCTGATCAAATGAAACGATGTTATTTTTCTCTAAAAGAGACATCATAACGCATCGTTAATGTACCAATTGAAACAGTAACAGCAAAAAAAATATACGAACAGTTTAGCGATGCCGGCTTTCCTCACGGCCGACTGAATAGCCTTGACAGCAGTCTGGATAGAGTTCAGGAGTTGAGTCAAGTCACCAGTAGCCGTTGGTGCCGTCCGCTGTTGGTGGAGCACCCACCGAGTCAACGTCATCGCGTTGACGTCAAACGCCGGGCCTTGCTCAGACATGGTGACGTGTGAATGTAGAACAGTTTAACAAAATACACGTGATGTTCTGCCAGCTGCCGGCAACCGACTGAAGCTTGTTGCCTGGCTGTTGGCCGTGCCTCCCAAAGAAGGTTGCTAGTTTTCGCAGTTCGGCGTAATGATGTAAGAACCAACTAGTTTGTGATATTATTTTGTTTACGAACTTGTTATCAGACGTAGAATTGGGGGCGTGTACTCGACGTTGGGTGATTGTGAATGTCCGATTGTTATCGAGGTCGCGCAAAGTGCTATTTGGGCATGAGTTTTGTATTTTGGAATCGAAAAACATTTGGGGAACGTAGATTTATCGGACTATGATATACGATAAAGTCGTGAGACGAAATCCAGATTTCCACCGCCACCAGAACAATTAGTATCTTTGCTATATTAACTGTTTATTAACAGCTCCTTAACAAATTAAATCTGATTCGTGATTATATCAAAGAGTGTACCTACCTACCTTGACATACTTACCTTCATACGGCATATTGTGGGCACCAAATGAAGCTTGACACGAAAAAACGATAATCATCACGCCTGTATTTCCCAAAGGGATAGGCAGATATACATTACGCCAGACCGCCAGTTATCTATTTATTTAAACCCATGTACCTAGGTAATAGGCGTTAGCATATAGTAATGAACCTAGACTCCAGGCTCAACTGAGAAACTCAATATGGGCGGTGATTTGGTCAAGTTCTCTCATCGTCTTAAGTAGGTACTTAGGTAGATATTTACAAGGCACCTGCTCCCATAGCTGGCGATTAACGAGAAGCGAGTAGAGGTAACAATTAAAAACTGACCAGCAAGTGCGCGACGGTTACTCGCTGGGATGCGTATATACCAAGCGTGAGTCTCTCAGCAAGTGTTCTGCCCGCTAAACGAGCGCCGCTGTTAGGTAGGTACCTACCTAGGTAGGTACTCTCTTTTTGATACCTCTTGTCGCTGCGACAAACGGTACCTAGACTCGCTGGAGGTGTCTGAACAGTCAGTGATCAGTACCTAGGTAGGTAGGTACTTAAGTATCTGTTTTACTTACACGGGACAGGCAATATTTTGTACCTGTTTCTTTAGCAAGAAAATCGTTAACAGCTTGTCGCTTCCTCGTCTGTGGTGGGACAATGCCTTAGGTAACCTGCGGGATGTCGCTACGTCCCCGTAAGGGGGCGTGGCGTGCGGGGTCGGGGCTTCGCCCCTTGCCCGCGGGTGCTTTACCGCGGCCCGCAACTGCGGGCCCGTCACTATGTTCGCCGTATAATGGGCTATTGGTATTATCGGACGCGTTAGTTATAACGCGTCCGTGTAAATGGTTGCTCTGAGTGTTTCTGTAGGCGCGCCACGACGCTATGTCTATAGCGCCGCTTTCTTCACGGCATCTCGGCGGTCTGTCACCGCCAGGTGAGACCCCCAGTTTCCTGGGGGAGGCCCAGCGGGTGACGACCAGCGACGGAGATGCCGACTCGACGCTCCTACAGCGTAAAGGTGTAGTTTTCCCTCGCCCCGGTCACAGATCTAGCCGTTCGCGGTTTGAGGGAGAAACTGTAGTGTATGTATGAGCGGCTTGTAGTGTAATGTACCGCCGCTCAGTGGTTGCGTGCGTCGCGGCCCGCGTCGCGCCCGCACGCGTTATATATAGGCGTCTGTGTAGTAATGGGTGTCTGTGTTAGTTACGCAGCATGCCTATATTAACTTAGAACACGCTACGTAACGTATGTATGAGTACATTTGTGGAGTCTTATTGTGTCGAGTGACCCGCGTGTAACCTGATTTGCGGGTCACTCGAGGCGTCAGTCCGGTATGGAGGGGGCAATGTCCGCGGTCAGGTCGCGCGGGAGGGGTCTAGCGTCGGGGGGGCGCGCATGCAAGGGCGCAATCTGCCTGACATGGGGCCAGGCAGACGCGTCGGCACGCGCGAACATCCCCTTCGCTAGGCGCCGCACAAACTCATCCAGGCTCTCGATCCCGAGATCCCGGTGAATGACATCGTTCCTCACGAAACGAGGGGCGTCTACGATAGTCCGCAACGCAAGGTTCTGTTGCGTGCGGAGCTGCTTGCGGTGTCCCTCGCTCGTGAGGGCGAACCACGCCGGGGCGGCGTACGTCAATATTGGGCGCACGTACAGCTTGTACACGCCCAATTTGACGCGCGCCGGGATGCGGGATGAGAGCACAGGTTTGAGCAGGTAGCGGGCGACCCTACCCTGCGCGACAATGTTGCGGACATGTTGCCCCATCGTGAGCCGACGATCGATGGTGACCCCCAGGTACTTCACCCGGGGCGACCACTCGATGTCGGCTCCATGTAGTTTCAGTGGTGGTGGGAGGGGCGCGAACCCGGTGATAAGCGCCTGCGTTTTACCCACGTTAACCGAAAGCCGCCACTTCGACAGCCACTCGGGGAGTAAGTCGAGGGCGCGCTGCATTTTGACGGCCGCGTACTTCGCGTTGAGCGATGTAGTAATGTACGCGGCATCATCGGCATACAGCGCGAGCATCGAGTCTGGAGTGGCGGGGATGTCGTCGGTGTAACGTGAGTAACACGCCGGCGACACGCAGCTGCCTTGTGGCACGCCCGCGCGCACGGGGCGGGCGCTGGATAGCGCCCCGTCGACCACCACCCTGAAGGTCCTGTGGGAGAGGAAACTAGACACCACCTTGACCACGCGGCGGGGCGCGTCGGTGGTGGACATTTTGAAAATTAGGCCCTCGTGCCACACTCGGTCGAAGGCCTTCTCCATGTCGAGGAGTACTGCTACCGCGTATTCCTTTTTGTTGTGTGCGGTTGTGAGGTGGTGCAGTACCCTCGACAACTGAAGCGTCGTACTGTGTTCAGCCCGGAACCCGAACTGCTCCGGACGTGGCTCGATGTGTGGTTGGAGATGTCGCAGCAGGAGTGCTTCGAACACCTTGGAGACTGTGGGCAACAAGGTGATAGGCCGATAGCTCTCCGGCTTCAAGATATTCTTTCCCGCCTTGGGCAGCATTATGACGCGCCCTTCCTTCCATGAGGCGGGGAAGACCCCGGTGCGCAGTATCGCCGTAAACAGGCGCGCCAGTGCCGCTACTGCACGGTACGGCAGGTGGCGCAGCGCTGTGTTGGTGATACCGTCTGCACCTGGGGCCTTTCTAGGCTTTGTTTTTAGGATGGCGCGTCTAACTACGCCAGGCGAGAAGAAGATAGGGCTCTCCTCGGGAGCTATCGGCGTTGCGAAGTAGTCTCCCAGGTGTTTCTCGACTGCTGCGACATGTTCGTGCTCGCTAGTCGGGTTCGGCTGAAACTGACGCTCCAGGTGAATGGCGAAGACCTCCGCCCGGTCATCCGCCGATGCCTTAGGTAGGAGCCTCATCGGCCCATTTATAATGGTGCACGGTCATAAAAGATTTGCTTCTTACCTGTTCCCTGTTGGTAAGTAGGTAATCAATGTCACACAATTCCTTCGCATAGTTTAAATCTGGAAACAGATCATGACTCCAGTGGCATCATAGACCAACAAAAAAATCTACATTGGTCTTGTTATGTACATTTTTTTATTGAATTTTTTAAACATTACTACAGTGTTGCCAACTCCAAAAGTTCAAATTATCGACTTCCCACGTCAA
Organism: Lithophane socia; assembly: GCA_947522985.1. Lineage (NCBI taxonomy): Eukaryota > Metazoa > Arthropoda > Insecta > Lepidoptera > Noctuidae > Lithophane > Lithophane socia. The sequence goes on from OX383267.1 coordinate 11,540,143, forward strand.
AATTATCGTTTTTTGGGCAAAAGAAAAATACAAATAAAAAAAAAATCGTAAAACTTTAATTCAAATTGCTATCAAAAGACAATCAATAATTTTATACTAGAGTCAAAGGGGAAGTATATGTTTAACCGCTAATGGCGCTAGCAGCACAAACCGTAAACATGTTTTTTCATATTTTTTTTAGTTGATATTTTTATGTTTTCTATTATAATCTAAATTAGAATAATTCTAAATTAGATTTTCTAATCTAGAAACCATTTGTGCATTTCACGTCGGTCCCACAGACTAGATAGTAACTGTGATTATTGATTCTCTAACTAATATATTCTATCTATCTATCTATCTATCTGTGGTTCTGTAGTTTCTGCCTACTCCCATGGGAAGAAGTCGTGACTTTAGGTAAGTATGTATGTAAAATGGGTGATAGGCGTACGAGCTCGGCGAGCTTAATCGCCCGTATGTCATGCTAAGTATGCGGACTTTAAAACTGCTGAGTAAGTTTGTCGGCGATCCAACAATGAAATTTTGAGCAAGCTTCACGTGCGCACGTAAGTAGCGAACTTAAAAACCGCGTACTTTATGTACGCACGTCTATCACCCATTTAAGTTCTTTTCACACAATTCTTATGATGTTATCTATCATTATCCTGCCGAATCGAAAATCGGAATCGAATGCTATCATGTGCGATTAGATTTCGAAAGTTTTGAATTTCCCAGGCAATCATTTGGTTAAATGCTCTAAGTCTGCCACAGAATCACCCTAAACTAGAAATCGACTAATTAGTGTTGTTGCCGCAGCCACCACAGATAAGTCAAATTTACTTAGTCTGTGGTAATATTTGAAATTGGCAGCCCCGTAGCCGCGCAGCCATTTGTAATTTCTGCTGTAAATAAATAAAAATAAACATGGCACCGAAGTTAAAGTTTGCCGACGGTAAAGAATAATGTAATTTATAACTAGAAAGTCCTACTGTTGTGTAAAATACTAACTAATTCATGTATTGTTTAATAGATAATATTTGTTGTAATATTCTTTTACAATTACAGGTGAAAAAGTGCTATGTTTTCATGGCCCTCTAATTTACGAGGCAAAATGCCTCAAAAGTTCTGTGACGAAGGATAAGCATGTTAGATATCTAATACATTACGCCGGTTGGAATAAAAAGTAAGTTATCCATAGATTTTTGCCCATTGCTGGTGATTATAAATGTATTCTTTCTTTCTCAGTTTTGTAACCTTAACAATTTGTATACAGAAGCTATGATGTAATTTCAGTTGGGATGAGTGGGTTCCTGAAAGCCGTGTGCTGAAATACAATGAAGCGAATGTGCAGCGGCAGAAGGAGGTCCAGAGGGCACACTCTGCGCAACCCACCAAGACTAAAAAAAGTATGTCAATGTGTTTACATAGACCAAACTTACTCATTGTTTTAGTAAGCGCATACATTGTATATATATTCTACAATGCCACAATAGCCGAAGCTTGCTTACATTATATTTGCGACTGTTGTGGTCAAACATGGTATCAAACTTTAAGGAATCATACTTAAATCAATTTCAGTCAAAATGTAATTAATCACTGAAAAACCTGTATTAATTTTATTGTGATGTTATTATTATCTTGAACTACAAATTTGTAGACTATTAGAATATGTTACTCAGGTTCAAATCAAAATTAATATTAAATCAATTTTTTTTTTTTTTAATATTACTAACTAGTGGATAAATTATCTCGCTATATTATTTTTTATAATAACTAACTCCTTCATTAATTACTACTACTACACGCCCACCTACCAGTCGAACTAAGACAGAATAAACCTCTGTTACACATTATCTACACAAGACATAATAGAAATTTGATTGTGTCTATGATTGCTATACAAACAATTAATTAATACATTATTAACTTGTTGTGCTTATAGAACTTCTCTTATCACTAATTAATAAGTTTATCAAGGTTAGTCATAATGCACTTTGTACTAATTTGTGTACCTATTATAAATAGTCTTTATTTTATACCTTTCCAGCCCCTGCTAAGGGTCGCAAGTCTGAGACGGCTGCTAGTGCCACTCCAGCAAGGGAAGAGTCCAGGGCGTCTACACCTGCTGGTAAATTATTTTGTTCAAATTTTAATATGGGCAGTACAGAACCAGTTGTGGTTGCAATATTTCGAGGAGGTTGTAATATATCCTTATGATGATGCAGCAATGAGATCTTTGCCTCCTTATGATGATGATATTAACTTTTCTTGTCAGTCTTATTTGTCTGGTCTAGTAACAGCTAATCTCCAATCAGGACAATAATGTTATTGTTATCATAATAGAAAACCCATAGGCCCATTTTCAGAATTAAAAATTTTCAAAATCTGGTCACAATCACTTCACAGCAACAAACAAAAAATTTTGAAAATTAGAGGTTATTTAACAGATTGACGCTGAGATCAAAATGCAAGCATTCTAAAAAATACGGGTATTGTACTGTTGCTTGTGATGTTCAAAGTAACAAGCTATCATCTACTCCCAATTGGAAAAAAATAATGCTTCAAACTAGTTTTAAACAAAGTTTTAAATTGTTCTGTTTCCTGTAAAACTGTTTCAGGTAAAGAAGTGGAAACCACTCCAGTACCAGCTAAAGCGACCAAGACTCAGAGTAAAGATACCCCAGCAGACTCCGGCTCTGATCAGCCCAAGTAAGTTGTCTTTTATAGACATAGTGTCTTGTATAGCGAGCATGTATCTGCTTTTATTGGGATAATACCTTTTTTTGAACTAACAAAAACAATAACCTTTCTTGCAATCTATCATTTTATTGTGGCTGACGGCATTCAATATTGAGAGTTACAATCTTGAAAATAATGGGTCATAAGATCATATATAATGGCTGGTGTGGTGAATAACCTTACTTCATAAATTAGCCTAACATACAGTATGCGCGTGAGTTCATTAGAAAATTAATTGAGTTATCATAACACGGCTATCCAATTTTTAACCTTAGATTTTAAATATTAATTATGTTATTAGAATGATAATAAAATTTGTAATTTTAGTAAGTCTGCTACTCGCATGCTTAGGATAGTAATGACGCTCGCGCGCACTGTAGATCGTTGTTTCGGGTTTGGCTGTTTGTGCATGTGCATTTTTTTTCTGTAAAATGCACCCACAATACATGTACTTAGTTGGTCTTGGCCATTTTATGTTAAATAAATAAACAAAGCTTAATAATTATGGTTTCAAAATTGAAAACAACTAATTCAGGAAAACCGGTCATCGTATTGATTTTGTGTATAAACTTCCAAAAAATGCTAATAGATGGCGCTGGTGGTCTTGTAAAGTCTGCGTGAGTTTTCTGCCAAGCCTCGAAAACGGTGTGTCAGGAGTGTGGCAGTTCTTCAGGCGTAGCACACACTCATTAGCATGCTTGTGTTCTCGTTTGATTGCCTGTTTGCATACTTAAAAGGCTGTTTGCTTGCTTGCTTTTCACATGGTCGCATCTATTTTGTCTGTATGCTAATCTGCATGTGCTTGTGCGCTTATGCACTTGGTGTCGCTTGTTTTCTTACTTGCATGTTTCTCAGAAATCACAGTTTAAATCCATTTTCAGGTGACTCTCTTACCATTTTCAAGTATAATATTTGTTTCCAAATTATTGTTTTTTTTTATTCTTTCAATCTATTATTTTGATTACGAGTCAATTAAGGAGTGAAATCACACTCATTTTCATTCCCAGATCAACATGCGAAAGATGAAAATTAATAATTATGTTTTTACCAGGAAAAAGCGCGGCCGCTTGGACTTATCAATCGAATCAGAAGAGCAATACCTAGCAAAGGTCGAAGTGAAGATCAAAATACCGGAAGAACTGAAAGTATGGCTCGTCGACGACTGGGACGTTATCACACGGCAACAGAAGCTGGCTATTCTGCCTGCTAAACTAACTGTTTCACAGATTGTCGACAACTATCTAGCTTTTAAGAAGTCCAGTAAATCGCACAACCAAGCGAAAGAGTCAGTTTTACTTGACATCACAGAAGGTATCAAGGAGTATTTCAATGCGACATTAGGATCGCAACTGCTGTACAAATTTGAAAGACCTCAGTACAGCGAGATATTAACAGAATACCCTGACACACCAATGGCCCAAATATATGGCTCCATACATTTGCTGAGATTGTTTGCGAAGATGGGACCAATGTTGGCCTATACGGCTTTAGACGAGAAATCTTTGCAACATGTCTTGACGCATATACAAGACTTTCTGAAGTATATGGTGACTAATAGATCTACATTGTTTAATTTGCAAGATTACGGTAATGCGACGCCTGAATATCATAGAAAAATTCAGTAGTAAATATATTAGTTATTGTTTATATTTTAAGTTGACTCTTTAAATAAATGACTTTGAATTTCAATCTTTTGGTTTTATTGTTTTGTAATTCACTTATATGAAGTAATGCCAATATTATGCAAGTATAATTATGCCACTTAAATATCTGAAAAAAAAATGGATACAGCAAAAACATAAATTAATTTTAATGAGAAAGTAACTGATACTCAACTTCACCTTTTTATCGAGATCAGTTTAGTAAAACGTAAAAATATTTTATAGGTGTTTATTACAAAAACGACGGATAAATAATCACCTCTACACTTAAATATTGCGTTTTAATTGCTACACGTTTATAAATGCCATACAAGACTGGTAGCTAGCCCAGGCCCAGTCATGAGTCAGCGCGGGAAAAACTCGACCGCTCCGAACATGGCCGCCCGACCCTTATTACAGTAGCAGTTTAAGTTTTGATGATATCGTAACCGTTTAATTGACATAAAAACAATATCTTGGATTATTAAGATGTTATGATATTTCTGTTCTCATAAATGGCTAATGAAGAAGTTGTAAAAAGGGATTTAATTCGCACTTTGACTTTTTATTTGAATACGGCGTTGATTATTAAAATAGTGCATGCTATTCTGCTCCATGCGCTGGGTTAGATAAAACTAGGCATGCCTATACATACAATAAGCTGATATTTTACCAAGATAACGCACGTGTAGAGTTATCGCATTACATCGGATTTATAATCTCGACAAAACGAAAGGCATAAATCTAAAGGCATATCGAAGGACTGGAGAAACAGAAAATATTTTCTCCGCTTAGTCATCGACTATGTACTCTAATGATTGGCAACTCGACGCGCCACATGCCTAGTTGACCATACCGGTACAATAATACTAAATTAACTATATAAAGCATTACAAGGCTCTAGAACATATGGCTGCAATGTATAATGTGGTGCGAGCGTCAACGACGAGATGTTAACAATATGCTCGAGTAAACAGGATACGAATAACTATTATGTGTATAGCAGCAGCCAGCGGCATCGCCCGCGCTAAAATAAAAGTAGCCTTAGTTACTCCTTATAAGATCAGTAGTCCCGTCAAAATCGATCCAGCCGTTTCGGAAATACCAGAACAAACAGACAGACATTTCTTGTTACAAGTACCGTATATACTTTCTTATGCATATAGTAAAAAGCTGTTATTTTGACATTACAAACATACACTTTTTTATTTATTTATTTGTATGATTTATGTATGCATTTTATTTATTTCTATGTGTGTATGTAAGTGACAACAAATGTTATTTATGTCTATTGGCGCCTTGTTTGCATTTGTAGCGATATTATGGGCTAAAATTCTGAGAACTTTTGGGAACTTTATACTTATAATAACTTAGACCAACAAAAAAGGAAAGACGGAGCGCGCCGTACATCAAAAGTGAAGCCACAAAACTATGCTCCTGCAAGTAAACACACAGGCTCACGCACACACCTACACTAAAACTATGCTCATCGCTCCTAGTATGTCACGAGTAGTCGTCTAGTAAACATCAATAAAAAAATAGAATTATGCCTTCTTGACTAGTGAAAACTTGTAAAAACAATAGCAAATCACATAAAAAGTCTCTCGGAATCACTTTTTTTGTACTTGAAATAACATCGTTTTTAAATTTAATTAACTATGAATTTTAGGTTACTTGGAACAAAAAACCTCAACGAAGGAACGAATGAAAGCAGTGACATAACGTGGGAGGGTTGCCATAATGTGATTTCAAAGGACATGACCAGTTCCTGCACTCGAATTCAGGAACTTGTGCAGGATTACAGTGTATACACTATGATTTAAAAATTAAGATCTAATTTATCATGGATAAATTATACCGAATAAAGCCAAGGTTAAAATATCTGCAAAAACAGTAGTTTAATTGCTTCCGCTATTCTTTTAGAGTGCGTTTCATCCTATGCCGTAGTGTTGGTTCCCCTGTTGTATGACGAATTTTGTACGTTACGGCGCCACCTAATAGGTCCGTTGTCAAAGTGCCAACATTACGGCATAGGAACTTTAGTGATGAACAGCACTCTATAAGTACTTTCCGATTTTGACGTTCCATTGTATCCATAATCATCCGGTAACCATAATAAGCTTAACAGTATGGGGAAAAATAAAATAAGAACGAGTTATTTTCGGTCAAGAGAATAAATGACATGGAATAATATATTATAATGCATGTTTTGTTTTTGATTAATTTGATTTATTTACATTTTATAATCTAAGTTTGCACGTCTACAGGTTAGGTTTTTATTGACATTTGGTGTATAAAGGACTGTTATTTCTTTGACAATGCATCTGACATTAGTGGGGGGACCAAAGGCACAATGTAGGAATCTTTTTCATAAAATCCCCAATTAATCGATTAGAGATCATGAAATCGATTCACAAAAAAAATATTTTTGAAAAATATATCAATTCAAAAATATTTTTTTAACTGTGTTTGATTAATAATAACATAACATAACATCACGCTTCTAATGCCTGAAGGGAGAGATGTACCTATACACCCTCATTTTGCCAGTTGTGTTGTAAGTCTCGTGCATTAGGGGGCGAGCCTATTGCCATCAACCGGGCGCAAATCCGGACTCCACTTGCTACTGAGATATTCCAGATGAACAAACCCAATAACACTTTGCCTGAACAGGGAATCGCACCCAGGACCTAATGCTCAGGTGTAGCTGAGCATGAGGTCCTGGGTGCGATTCCCCGGCACAGCGCTACAGCGCTTGGGACCACTAGACCAACGAGGCAATCAAATGATTTCGATTTTAGTGTTTTAGGTTCGAGAAAAAATCGAGTATCATTTATCGATCTCAGATCGCCATTCACCATCCCTACCGATCAATCCGATCTTGGCGTCACGTTGTGTTTACATATTCGTTGTGTACTGTGCGATTATTGTGTTCTATTTTTAACGACCATTGCTATTATTTACGAACTGATAATTATCTTCAAAGCCTGATTACCATTGCTATATAAAAAGGATTCTTCGGTTTTGCTCTACGATTCGATTAAATGGATATTATGATGAGATGCATAAACTGTGGTATATTTCGTAAGGCGGGTTCAAAGGCCTATCATGTCAATGCTAACCTTACCCCTGCAAGCGAGACTTGCCCGGTGGTTGAATAATCAGGTATGTACTTAAACTACATTGGAACAATACCTACTATATAACAACAAGACTGCAGGTATAAAGTCTGACATAGCGGTTCGATTGCATGTGAGCCAGCAAAACTTAATAAAGCAGCGTTTATTTGGGGAAAGGGTGGCAATGCATCAGCAAAAACCCTGCTATGGGCGGCGGTGATTGCCTAATTCCCGTAACTAAAAACGTTCAAATTCAAGTCGCAATCTCATCTCAGCGACAATTATTGTCAAAAACTCGATTACCACAACGCCTAGCGCCATCTCATATCGAAAACCAGAGTTATTTAGTGAATACTTATCTTTATTTTTCTCAGTTTCCTGATCTTTTAGACTCGTGAATTTTTTTTGTCTGGAAACTGTAGAATACAACAATTGCAAAAATAAAACAATATTTGCTGCACATTGATTTCGACACCTATGCCGGCGCCCATAGTCCCACTGGTCATGTCATTTTCCCATTCAAGATTAAACCGATTTAAATTAGGATTTCTTATTTCGAGTAATTAAATTCCTGTTTTCTTTTTTTATGTATTTGTATTTTAGATTTCCAAGTAATACTGAATGTAAAAGTCAATGGATAGTAGCTATACGAAATAGGGTGGTATGGTAACGTTTTTTTTTTGTTTCGGAATATAAGTCCTTAAAAATCGAGTTATAATACCATACTCAACAATATCTTACACGTACAATATTATCCTATCCATACAATATTATTCCCCAAATTATAGGGAAAAACTTAAACAAATGACAAACCTTTTTACAGACACATAGATAAAAAGGTGGCTTCACTTTTGATGTACGGCGCGCTCCGTCTTTCCTTTTTTGTTGGTCTGAGACTTAAAATAACTGGTGGCTCAGGCTGGTACTAACCCTCGACTACTTTCGAAGCTCAACCTCTTTCGAAGCTCTTTCTCATCATCATAAACAATTGGAACACGTTGCCATCCATGTCCTAAATCTGGCTTCCTTTGTTTTGCCCATTCTCTTGATCTTACAGTCTTTGCCTACAAAAGCCAGGTTCTGCTTTTCATTCCATTTTCACCACGTAGTTAGGTATCTCGCTTTTTTTATAATAAGTGAGAGGGTACTAACACCTCTCACATATTATCTCCTCAAAATATGTGCTTCTGCGCACGTAGATACCTACACCAAGCTTTTGTGCTGCTATGAGATAATTATTTTGATTAAAACGCAACCCGACAGCCGTTAACACTCGGTACATACTTGTAAAAACGTAATCAGGGTCTGCGACTGCCATAAATGGTAGAAAACATTCCGTCGACTTCGCGCCAGTCGGTCGGAGGTCGGCGCCGAGGCGGCCGCCAGCCTGCCATTAATTGTCACTTGCAAAATTGTGCATTGTCCACTGCACTTTTATAGCACTTTGTCCGTATCATGGCAAGGTCTGGATGAATTATTTATGATAATAGAGGTAGCTATGTAATAACAGCCGCACGGGTCGATCCATCAGGTTAAGCTATGCTTGCCGGGGTTGGTCCGTAGATGGGTGATCATCATATCGAGACTCCTCCGTGCCTCAGAAAGCACGTTAAGCCGTTGGTCCCAGCTGTCATTCGTGGATCTTTGACAGTCGTTAAGGGTCGTCAGAAGCCCGAAAGTCTGACAACTAGTCTAACCAAGGGGTATCGTATTACCCAGTTACTGGGTTGTGGAGGTCAGATAGGCAGTCACTCCATGTAAAATACTGGTATTCAGCTGCATCTGGTTAGACTGGAAGCCGACCCCAACATAAAAAAGGGAAAAGGCTAGGCAGATTAAATAGAGGTGTTATTTTTATGTTTGCCTTTTTGCGATCAATCCGGAACGTGTTGGTTGAATGATAAATCTATTCAATCGTCAGATTTGTGTGAACCTACCTAAAGCAAGCTAGGTACGTTTAATTTGCATGCTATTGCTGACGATTCGAAAAGGAATCGTAATGATGTGGTGTTTAAATGCATATTTATAATGTTACTTACTTTTGCCCACGGCTTTGTTCGCGTGGATGTCAGGAATATTATCCTACGGGAACGTACTACCGAGATAATAATTATCCTATAGATATCCTAACCCAGGTCATGGTTTACCCATGTGCCAAATTAGATCCAAATCCGTTCAAACGTTTTAGCGTGAAAGCGTAACATCCCAACTCACTTTCGTATTTATAATATCACTAGCTGCGCCCCGCGGTTTCACCCGCGTAAGTCTCGATCTCCGTGGAAATATCGGCATAAAAGGTACGCTATGTCCTTCTACAGGTCATGATCTACCCGTGAGCCAAATTTAATCCAAATCTGTTCAGCCGTTTTAGCGGGAAAGCGTAACAAACAAAGAAACTCATTTTCGCATTTATAATATTAGTTAGGATTTGGTACGAAACTGCGTCTTGTTGTCCTTATCTGAAGCTCTTTTCACCCTTAAGTTTTATAAATGTTGAGCCTTGGTTTACATTTAACTTCATCAACAAAAAATCTCCCCTCTCAAGCAGGCCCTACGTTAAACATTTCTTCATTCACCAAGCTGCTAAACGTTACCCTGTTCGTTTTTTAAACCGCCACGAGAACGCATAGTATGAAAATAAAAAGCTGTAGGCAAGTCGATTGTGTGTTATGATGAAACCGAGTTATTTCAGGCATGCGCCAGAGCAGGCCCGCGGACAGAAATAGTCGTATGTTACATGTGCTGGATTGCTTTCTCTGTTGATGAGCTGCGATTTGATAAACTAAGGAATTTTTAACACTTTTTAAAACAGGATAAGGAGATCTCGTCAAGGTTGATTCCCCTGGAATATCTTTACCGATTTAGATTTTATTGAGCTACTTAGGTACATCTGAAGTCTGAAACTTTTTATTTATCTATAACCAAGAGATTTTGGCGGATACCTATTATTCTGAGGAAGTAGAATTTCCTGTAAAGCAATGCCAATATATTTAATGTTCGTAGCGCTTCATACACATGTCCGTCTGAAAGACGTCAATGTTCTGCTATTATACACATTTCCATTCCGTTTTGAACAGTAACAAAGTAAAGATTTATGAATGTATTCCGGTCGATGGTTTCTTGTTAGACGTGATGTTTCTAACAACGAAGATAATTAAATTAAACATATCTACTTTTATCCTAGAATGTTAGTTACGCCTATTACAAATAAATGGTATTCACTGGTTGTGTCTACGGTATGCACTATATCCTCGTTCTTTTATAAACTAGGCGGGCTCTCGGGTTATTTAATTGAGATTTTCGTAGCTTTATTTTTTCACACCTATCTACATCTCTATTAGCCGTCATCTCAGAGTTCAGTTCTTTCCTAGCCATATCATCTTTCACACAATCTTTTCTTTCGTCTGCCTCTTCTCCTTTGGCCATGCGTATTCATACTTATCACTCTTATACTGCCTTGAACATTAATTACCTTATCCTACCTATTTTACCTATTGCTATGCCTACTTAAACATATCACCGGAAGAAGAGTCGATTACGTAAAAATATTTTAATAGTTTCAGGTAGATATTTGTTTATGTACGTATGTAGTTACTTAGATGGTTGTGCGTGTGAAATGCGATGTTTGTGCAACAGAAATCAATGCTTAGTGAAGTAAGCGCGGATTTTTAATTCGAATACTACCTATTTTAGTTTAGGATTTTATAGGTCGTGGCTAAGTAATAACAGCCGCACGGGTCGATCCATCACGTTAAGCTAAGCTGGCCGGGGTTGGTCCGTGGATGATCATCCTTACATACCGAGACACCTCCGTGCCTCGGAAAGCACGTTAAGCCGTTGGTTCCGGCTGTCATTTGTGGATCTTTGACAATCGTTACGGGTCGTCAGAAGCCCGAAAGTCTGACAACCAGTCTTACCAAGAGGTATCGTATTACTCAGTTAATGGGTCGTGGAGGTCAGATAGTCAGTCGCCCCATGTAAAATCCTGGTATTCAGCTGCATCCGGTTAGATTGGCAGCCGACCTCAATATAGTTGGGAAAAGGCTAGGCAGATTGAGATTTTATAGGTCAGCGCTGTGGTCGTTGAAGCGTGAAAATGTCAAATTCAAGAATAAGACTAAATTAAAATCCAAATTCTCCGTGTCGTAAACTGGAACTTCGAAATACCAACTTGATGCGTCTGCGACGAGTTGAGTAACTTCTTTCCGAAATCACTTCCTATTGTGAGTCAAAATGTTCTTCATTAGCCTCCATGAATCACCCTCTTTTGGTAATGTGCTGAGGTAGGTACAAGATGCCATATGTCCGTTACATATGGCTGCTCGGTCATGAAAATATTGCGTAAATAGGTAATTCTTAGTAGTAGGTGTGTTTAATCGTTTTCAGAAGCTTTGGTTAAAACACCTGTTCAACAAAAAAGGTTGTTATTGTTGGTAAAGCCTTGTGTAGGTACTTCGAATATTGTGGTTAATTACACAGTGCCACGTACACACGGCTACACATCGAGCTATACATTTCCAGTATAAGCTGACCTCGCATTGTAGGGAAATCCTATACAATGCGAGATTAGCATAAACTGGAAATGATTAGCTTGATGTGTAGCCGTGTGTGCTAGGTACGTTGTCTATACTTCGTAGTACTTAATAGGTATCTGTTTGCTACGCAGTAACCAGTTAAAAACAGGTTTTAAAAACAGGTTTTCCAGGGCTACACCATTTTCTCCTGGGATTTGGCAGAAATTAATAAACACCAAGTGCTACTGTTGTAACACACTTCTTTTAGTTTTCTTGGACAAAGGCCATACACTCGGATTTCCTGTAGGTCTATAAAAGCTTCCGTAGTGATATTGTTCCCGCCATAGCACAGCATTATGCTGAGTGGTAGCCTTCTTGTCACAACCACGAACGTGCACCTGCCAACGTAAGTAGGTATTCCATGTCTATGTGTTCCCTTATTTTTTATAATCTATTCATTCCAAAATATTTAAGATCTCTGTGCACGTGTTTCTGTGACTAACAAACCACGTTTCTCTCTTTCTATTTATTCAGCAGTGGCTTTTAATTGATTGCATCTTAATCGACGAGATGAACTCACAAAATTATGCAAAAATACATATTTCGTATACACACAAATATCAGATGCAAGCCGTTAATTTATTTCTGCATTGCATAATTCACCTCAAAAGAAAATTAATATTGATGTAATGAAATATTTCACATAAGTATTTATACAGATGTTGCATGTCGCTTTAGACCATATTATGTGGTAATAGTAGGTTACAAGCTCATACGAAAAAAATTCTTCTCATCTTATCTCTACATTGATGAAGGGACCTATGCCCTTATATATATATATATGCATATAATATATATTTTGTGTGGTTAGTGACTAACTTGGTGTCAAGAGTTTTTATGCCGCCCATGGGCCAGAGGACTTGGCTTCACATGCCGTCGAGAAATATCTCTTAGGTATTTCCTCACGATGTTTTCCTTCACCGTTTCTCAAGAAAGTGTTAATTATTAAATCCGAAAAGTCAGAGGTGCGTAGCTTGGGTTCAAATTCGAGACCTAAGACTTGCCAGTCTGACGGTCACACTACTAGGCTATACTGCTGTTATAAATTAATTAACTATCGGCAAAAGTGTAAGTGCATATTCCTAGAACCTACGAGTAGGTCGATTCTTACTAGTCTTGAATTTTAAACTCTCCTGGACCATAAGTAAGAAATATCTACATGAAATTTTTAATGCTTAAATATTATAAATTCGAAAGTATTTCTGTCGGTCTGTCTTTCTGTCTGTATGTGACCTTTTCACGCCTAAACCACTGAACGGATTTTGATCAAATTTGGCAAGGAGATACATAGATGGCATCCCGGGGAAGGACATAGGCCTTTTTATCGATATACCCCGCGGGCGACGGCGCGTGCGGAAGCTAGTTTTCTATAAAAGGTATCTCTTAATCCAAGCGGGCCACAACTGCACATAAGGTACCATCTGCCTTTTTTCTTTTTTTTTTTTTAAAATAAAAAACGTTGCCCCACACTAAGAATTTCTTCCTGTATCGTGGGTGCGTTTACAAACATAGAAACTCACATACACTAACACCCAGACCCGGAATAACTACTTGCAGATCATACAAATATTTGTTCCGTGCGGGGATCGAACCCGCGACACGTTGCGCAGCAGTCCATCGCTCAGCCACTGCGCCAACCGTGTCGTCTTTGTTCTACTGACCTCTCTTCATTTTTTATATTTGACTTTTGGCCTAGATAAAGTTTTTGGTTCTTGACTTTTACGTATCGTGTTTAGGTAGGTATTTACCTACAACGATTTAAAGGGCCCTGAATATAAATAGGATGTCTAGAGCGAGTTGATAACTCCAACCTTGAAGAATCGATAGAAAAAGCGGTAGCTTATGAATCCATAACAGAGGTTCTCAAGTAGTGGGCCGCTTGACTTTCTTATAATGAGGGAGTTTGGAGTTCACCGATTCAACTCGTACCTACTGACGAGGCTACGTCACGTACAAAAATAGAATTGTTGGTTCTAACCCAGGACACTAGATTTCAGTTAGGTTTCAGACAGGATAGAACCTGTATGTTGGGTTGACTGAATCTTTCAAGAGCTAAGCTATAAGATCTAAAAATTTTGCCTTCCAGTTAATTCGTCAAGCACTTTCTAATTAGTTTAGGTAGGTTTTGGCATGCGCGCGGCCCGTCTGGTAGCCCTATTACTACACCTTCGTTGTCCGTCCGTCCGTCCGTCTGTCAGCGGGCTGTATCACATGAACCGTAATGGTAGACAGTTGAAATTGTATCTCAGTTTCAATGTTTTGTTCGATCTTTACACGGTACGAAACACTTCGTGTGTGAGCCCGACTCGTACTTGGCCGGTTGTCTTCTGTTGATAGCAACTCCTGTCTAGTAGTAATTTATATCCACTCCTACCTATGCGGCCCGTGAAAGAAACAAGTTGACTATCGCTAATCAGCAACCTAGACCCAGTAACAGTGTAGCGGGTGTCGGGTCGCGTTGGCGAACATGTGCTCTTGCCGAGCCAACTGCCATGCTTACTCCTCAACGACAGCTCGATAGATAGCCTACTTACTAACTGGTTCTCGGTTTAATGTAGCGTTTATAGAGCTGCTGATAATGGAAATTTATGAGAAATCTATTAACATTAACAAAAAAACTATATTGGGGGACCTCTAGTCTATATTCTGACTTTAATTTCTTTATCTGATAGCTAATAATGAGGAGCTCGTGGCTAAGTAATAACAGCCGCTCGGTTACATCAGGTTAAGCTACGCTTGCCGGGGTTGGTCCGTGGATGGGTGACCATTTTCACATATCGAGACTCCTCCGTGCCTCGGAAAGCACGTGAAGCCGTTGGTCCCGGCTGTCATTTGTGGATCTTTGACAGTCGTTACGAGTCGTCAGAAGTACGAAAGTCTGACAACCAGTCTAACCCAGGGGTATCGTATTACCCAGTTACTGGGTTGTGGAGGTCAGATAGGCAGTCGCTCCATGTAAAATACTGGTACTCAGCTGCATCCGGTTAGACTGGAAGCCGACCCCAACATAGTTGGGAAAAGGCTAGGCAGATGATGATGATAGCTAATAATTAAATATCAACGATGGTGCCCTACGAATTCGATCAGGTTCTTTCATAGGCTATAAGGCTTATGCATATCTGTCAATCCATTGAAGATTGATCCTCTCGGCTTCGGCGGCAATATACTTACTTAGTTTATTAAGTTAAAAAAAAATCAAGTAACAAAAACTAAAACCCAACTACGACTTAAAAGGTATAAACAAGACACCACAGACAGACAAATTAAAAATCCGGAGTCACACGTGTTAGGGCATAAATCGAACAGATTACGTGTGACTTATACCTTTTAAGTCGTAGTTGGGTTTTAGTTTTTGTTACTTGATTTTTTTTTTAATTCTTTTGGGGTTATAATATATATATTTTTGAAATGTGCTCATTAATCCCTTTCATTTGATACCCAACATGGTACGATTAAACCATTTTTTTTTTTAAGTTCCTCACTTTATGTCCTCTAGAGGGCGCCATTTTTAATTTAATGTGACTTCACATAGCCTATAACCACCGGACAATCACGACGCTTCTAACGATACCTCATTTGTCAAATTGTGATAAGTGGTTTGGAAGATAGGAGGGAACAGATGAACATACATACATACATACATACATACATACATACATACATATATACATACATACATACATACCGGTCAAAATCATAACCCTCCTTTTTTCTTCGCCGTAGTCGGGTAAAAATAGTAAAAATGCGAAGTAGGACTTCAAAATAATGATGCCATAAAGCTGCTAGAAATAACGTACCTATTCTATATTAAGCTCATGTCTCATTATTAAAGTCATGATACAGTTTTTCTTTGAAGTCCTGAACTGACGTATGTTTGGACATACTTTTTTGCTATGATCACCTAATAGTAATTCGTCATATCACCAAAGCGGGAATCCCGTTTACACTCAGGCTTTATTATGTTAGAATTCAAAAAATTCTGACGTTGATTTAACCATCCTAAGCTCTAATATAACGTAACTTATACAAACATTAAAAGTATCAAAACCCACCCGAATTCATCTAACCATGAATGTTTCGAGGATGCTTTTCGGTCCACGGACTTACAGCGTTATGGTAAAGAACTGCTAAGTATTTAAAGACCTCCAAAAATAAACCTTACCAAACCACAAACAAAACAAACAGATTTGGACAATAATGTTCCCGATGTGTAGATAAGCCAATTACAGCCTATGACCATAGCGAAGGTCAGTTAGTTGTGGTCTATGGTGAGCGATGTAACACTCTGTAGAGCCATCTGGGTCAACAGTTTACATAAAATGGCACGCACACGTTGACTCATCGACATACGGTGAATTATTTCGAAATTAATTATTATCGACGTGGTTTCTTCATTTTAGCTGATGGTACGTCATTAAATTACTGGAATTTATTTTTTGATTGGGTTAAGTTACAGTAGGTTACCTCCTTTTTTGTTGTCATCTGTTCTAATTTTCATGCAAGGCTAGTCAGCTACATTGAAAAGAAAAACAAAATATTGCAAATGGAAAGACTAACAATTCAACAATTAATATTTTTCGGCCAAAGAATCGCCAAATTGCCATAGAACGTAGCAATGCTGCCAGCCTTTTGGGCACTTTTCCTACTGACAGCGACGCGGAGGAATTTTTTGATGCACTAGGTATACATAGTGATTATTTCCCCTCCCTTTTTTATATATTTGTACATACTATTATTATTTTAATGAGAGATGTATATATTATGTATATGTGTCTTTGTAGGTTTTTACTTAAAATCTGCCCTGGACTACAAAGTCGTACCTACCTGACCTACAGCACTTTTCATTTTTCTCTGCATTTTCGTCTTCGTCGTTTCCCAGAAAATCATTTACTTACCAACGTTTTGCTGAAAAAGTTATACAATAAAGGAGAGCTATGGATTAATTATTTATTTACTTTAATTAAAAACGCATTCAGAGAATTCGGGTTATTGTTAGGATGTTATCAGTTCATGAGTTCACGACATGACGTATTTGAACCAAGGTTTTTTGTGGTTACAATTAGCGCTAAATATTACGTAGCTATATATCGACTACCAGATACTGCACATAATAGGTATGTATATAGGTACCGTCTATCAATGGCACATTAGGTTAACGTTTATGGTGTTCACAACATCATATTGTTTAGATAATTATTAATTCAATTTTGAATTGGCCCAAGGCTTTATAACTAAAAGCAAACTTATATGATTCGTCCTAATAATATTCATACAATAATAATTGCTTAACTTACAGACCTCTTGGGCTCCCAGTAATCAATAAGGTTAGAAATAAAACTTGTAGTCACTGCTGACACTTAAGGTAGGTAGGTAAACCTGCAGTTTTCGAGATCTGGGATTCTAATATTGTTAACGACTGACAAAGGTGTTTTTGCACCTTCAAAACAAGGATTCCAAACTGAAATCCTGGTTTTTTTTCTAGATCCCAATATCTCCCTAACGTGCTTGCCCTGAATCTCAAAAACATAGAACACATCTATATCAACTTTCCACAATTTTTCTTTGCTTTAAAGTCCCTCTCAGAATTTGGAAAACTTCTTCAAACCTCAGACGTTTTCTAAAGCCTTAATAGTAGGTATATGCCAACCATTATGGTAGATATCCAAGATTTAAGTAAAGTATGTTTAAGTAATAGAAATGTCATGAGGCCAATGATTCCACGGCCACAAACTCATGAAACTGAAGAATAACAATGTTTAGTTACCTATCCCACAAATGATTCTCACCAAATGACACCTTATTTATAAACATTGGTTTAGGATTTAATGAGAAAATGCGCGTTACCATACTATACAAGTTATGGACATGTCAATATTTGCCTTCTTCCGTTTGTCCGTCTGGTTTTCCAACTGCAGACATTGAAAAAAAAACATCCCAACTAAATAGAGAAATGTTTGTTTATTGTAATGAAAATCAGGTTTCAAGATCTAATAGCTCGACTTCTGGAGAAAACGGCACCTCTGAGATCTTCTAGAAGCAACTGCTCAAGTATTCGTAATGCATCTTCTTAACAGGTCAATTAATTCGTTGCATATCGCACGACCTCGTTATCTGAAATCGGGCACGGCCTTGGAAGCATCCTTTTATCGTGATCGAAAATTAAAGTTTTCGAAGGCTTTTCCCCAAGAGCTGTATTCTCGGAGCGGGGTGAGACGGCTGCGCCTCATCTCCTTTCGCGGCGGTAAGGCGACACCGCGAGAACTCCCGCGACTCTCGCCAGTCGCACCACAGCACGCGTCGACTCGACATGTAAGTACGACTACGCTCTGTCAGTGCCCCATAGTGTACCAAGTGAAAAAAATAAAGTGTTTTTTTTATAAAGCCAAGGTGCATTGATCTTGCCTCGTCCTTTAAACGATTGTCTGTCCTGGTAAGTAGGGTGGTAGTGCAGTGCTTATCGATGTTATGGTGAATTTATCGGTAATTTACAATTATGTGCTCGTAATTCTTCAAAGTTAATTCTGTTGAACTCGTTTTATGGCGGGATTAAACGTTAAGATAAAATATTTTTAAACATAATTATTAATGCGGAGCTTTTGATTAAAGCCTAGCGATTATTTTCCAGCATTTTTGTTAAAAATTATGGTGTATAAATACTTTTTACTTCGACCTACGATACGTGTCTTAACATGCCAGCAGTTTTGTAATCGTGTACCATTTCTATTTTTGAATATCGCGGTGCTCGGTTTCATTTTCGGTTGGCCAATAGGAGAGGACTACGCTGAAGTTTTCCCGCGCTTTTGGCAGGTTGCCAGTTGCCGACCAATAGTGTTGAAGCGGGATGTGGGGGCGGCTGACGAGCATGCGCGGTTGCGCGCGCGCTGTCAAACTTCTAGCTCGCCTATTTTTTCTATTTTATATTTAGAACAGATATAAATTTCTAGCCAGCTGCTGCTCTATATATTTTTTTGAAAAGAGAGCGCATACCGGAGCTTCCTCTTCCAATTTATGAATTTTGAATTCTGTAATGTCGTAAACTACAACTACATTTAGACGTCTAACCGACTTTTTTTCTTTTTAATCCGTTCTCAAATGATCCTCTTGATACGGACACCTTTTCTTATTTCAATACATAACATTAATTTAAACAAGTCGTCCTACAGTACACTAAAGACAACATTTTCACAATAAACATTGAAACACTTGAAATACCGGAAAATTTATGACCGCCTTGCGACTGAGTCGAATGTAAAGAAAGCCAAGGTTATGACGAATTGTAATTATTGTCACCATAAGTTGGAAACTGTGTAAATCTTTCAATCAAAATCAATTTATTTAGCTCACTATATCAGATGACGGAAAGGAAGTATTAGGTAGGTATAGGAACTGCTGAATCAACACTCTTTCCATATCTTACGGTTGTACACTGTTGTAGTTCAATCTCTCAAGAAGTATTTGCATTAAAAACTTTGGGCTCAAAATCGCAAAACAACTCATATATGGATGTTCCACAGGAATGGATTCCCATTGCCACTAGAGCGTACCTAAAGAAAGAAAATAAAATACCTATTGGCAAATGAGGTTTTCATTTGCCAATAGGTATTTTACTTTCTGCCTTCTTCTACATCTAAAAAGTTGGCATTAGCCACGGAATTTGACTCCTGCATAATCAAATAACAGCTTCGGAAGCTTCAAGAAGAGTTTATTTTTACTTTTACTTTTTCAAATCGTTCCATGGTTGTATTAACTGAAGTAGAAGTCTGACCTTAATCAATCCAGTTGAAAAGCTCTTATAAATTGACTTGAGATATTTATTATTCAAGTTAAATTCGAACTTGGTTTATATCAATATCCCTTCTGATAGTGGGCTCACCAAACATGATGATGGTGCCGGGTCAAGTCGACCATACTTTATTACAATATATCATTGAATATATCGAATGTTTTTGGACTGGCGCCAAAAACTGTTGTCTGACGTCATCCACTCTTCTAAACAATAGCACACATAACCTTAATATTTCAATTAAATTGTAAACAATGAGCTATATATTATAATCGTTCAATGCTACCAAAGACATGCTCTTAGGTATCCTTAATCTTATTCATTTGTAAGGTCGCTTGTGGTATTATGTTTTCCAGTCTTTTGCGAGGTTTAGAAATTAAACTTGTTAAGGCATAAATTAAACTTGGTCAGAACCTTCAGATAAATGGACTTTTTTAATGTAGTTCATTAAAAAAAGTCCATTTATCTGAAGGTTCTGACCAAGTTTAATTTATGCCTTGCAAGACCAATCACAATTTATTATTTGCCCTTTAAAATAAAGCTGTCCAAATAATTGAACCCTCTCAATGTTGCATGATGTGCATTCAAAAACGAGCTTGCAAGGAATGTGAATACAAACATAAACAATATTAACTTACGACATGTATAATATAGGAAACAAATGTCTCCATTATCTAGAGAATGCAAATATGGCGAGAATGCGTTTATTTGTTCGGCGCGTGCGCTGTATCGTGACAATTTGTTGTCGGATGCATTATGAAATACTTTTTATTGTATTTTGCAACATCATGTGTATTCATATATTGACATTATATCTGAGAATCAAGTCACGAAAATCCCATTTGATCTATAAAGCAAGAAAGATCTGATTTGCTTAGTCGAAATTCATTAATCTTGCACAGACAACTGCAATTTGTGATGAAAACAATACTGGCCTTGCATAATCTCGTCGTGCCAATAGAGCCTTAGAATAAGGACAATAGAGGCATTGGCCATGAAATTAAAGCAGATTATTTCTTGTCTAAATTCATTCAAAAGATCTAGATCATATTGATTAAGAACTTACAGATATTGTCAAACAATAGGACTGCTCACTTTTATCTTTCACAATATCTTAGCAAGTACCGGTTTGAGAGAAATATGTCCATCATTCTGCAAGATTATATGTCCATTATAGTGGCTTGTGGCCTAAAGAATTTCATTAATGTCGCTGGTCCATTGACCGCTGACTGAACCCTTTGAAATTTATCGCGAAATGTGACTCACGCGCAAATGCTTTTCTTTTGAATCACACACGGGCAGCGCAGGATTTTGCGAGATGATGTTGATTTAGGTGTATGAATGAGTAAAACAAAGGATGTTGTTTGAATAAGGTTTATTGTCGTTATGAATATGTTTTAATGGAATTTCGCATAAAATCGAACTGGTTCATTCTTCGGAGACGTTTTTGTGTTTGCAAGCCTAATTTTATGCTTGTACTTATACTACTTCTACGAGATTAAGTTATTGAGTCCACTGCTGGGCAAAGGCTTACTCTCTTTCCACTTCAGAGCTACTAAGGTCTTTACTAAAGGAGTCCAATTTCAATTATTCAAGCAATTAAGTCACCAAGACACGTATCATAATCGTTAAAAGACTGTCATGTTAGTGGACCGTCGGTTTCACTGACTTCGAATTATCCCTTATGAAGGAATATTCCACGTAAGGAGAACGATGACCTCGTAATGAAGACTTGGAACACATAGACAATGGGAACTATCGGTACTTTTTTAAATCGCTTGCTCGTGGACATGGGCATGGCATGCATTCTACGATGTTGTCCGAATTTTAAATAGTATCCCAAAAGTCCCTATCTAACTGCTCATTCTGATGATTCGACTAAAACTGAAGAGAGAAAGAATGTCTTCGAAATAAAATTATGATAGATAACACACGTTCTTATTGTACGAAGCATTTTTGCATGTACAGCATTTAATAATACGTGACGAAATTCATGACCTGCCCAACATTGACATCCATATGTCAGCCATAAAAATTCATTCGTCTACAAAATGCATCATAATAAGGAAATATTTCGCAGTGATCTAAAACATCGGTTCTCCCACCGTTTTTTATTTTTTAATCGGCGTGGAGCATTACCGTTCTATCGGTTGCCGGTAATATAGTTAGTGACAGAGGTTCTTAACCTTTGTCTGCTGTAATGACTAGAAAAAAGTTAATGACTTGTTAACTCATTCCGATAATCTGTACACTTATTTTACTTTATCGGAGTAATTCTGTGCAGTCGTTTACTGGCTGGGGTTTTTAAATTTTTGTGATGGATCTGATAACCTACTTTATTGTTAAATATGGCATTTTTAAAGTTCTGTTGCTGGTATAGTTTTAGCTTTCTTGTATCTAATTAGAACTTTTTTGTAGTCAAAGATATTTTTTGTATGCACTGAAAAGGCGGAACACGTTTGATGTGATAGTTTCTGGAAACGGATAAACAAAACCCCAATAAAGCGATGACAAAATTATTTTAATCTTTTTAAACATTTTGAGAATTACGAGCATCAAAGCAAGAATGAAACCGTACAAACACAACTTAACAAAAAGTAAATCCTTGCACTCAAGATCAATGCACCCCCGGTTCCATAAATAGCTAGAACTGCTACAAACTGAACTACAAACTTATTGACTTAAAGGCAGTGGTACACTGGCACTTATGCCTTTTCTTTTTAATTTCCTCGATGAGACAAACATAAGGCAGGCAGGTCGCAACACATGACTGATTTTGTGATTTTTACACGTTCCAATGAAGGTTGTTTATTTTTGTGGCAGCTCGGCGAATCACGCTGAGGCTGAGGTGTCTGTGGTTTTTGCGTTCAATTTGTAAAAAAAAGTTGTGGTTAAGTTTGACTTCCAATATAAATCAGAAATGTTGTGCCAAGTCAGGGGCGCCACAATACTCTTTTTTACAACTGTTGGGCGTTGAAGTATATATTACTAGCTGTTGCTCGCGACTTCGTCTGTGATCCAAGATGGTCATGGTCTACCCATGTGCCAAATTTCATCCAAACCCGTTCAGTCGTTTTAGCGTGAAAGCGTAACAAACAAACTTACTTTCGCATTTATAATATTAGTAAGGTTATGATTAGCTGCTGCCTAGGACTAGGATTAGGATGTTGAACCTATAAAGTCGTGAAATGATCAAAGTTATGAATACGATTTAGCCCCGAAATTGTAGGGTACACTTAGTAGTTATGGGGAAGCCATAGATACTGCCTGCCAATGCCCTACAAACACATTCCAGATGAGAGGCCAGCAAAGAGTACCATCATTCCTCTTGATACTGTCACAAACAGTTTTTCACCAACTTCTTTTTTTACAGCTTTTGCATCTAGAGGAGTAAACAAACACAAACCGCCAAAATGGACGCGATCAAAAAGAAGATGCAGGCGATGAAGCTGGAGAAGGACAACGCGCTTGACCGCGCCGCCATGTGCGAGCAGCAGGCCAAGGACGCCAACCTCCGTGCCGAGAAGGTACGCGACACACTTGACCGTTTATGGTTAAAGGGCACCGTGTGCTCATTGCTTTATGTGTAGTTTTAATAGTCGATTATTGGGAACCCAGTTACATCACTAGCATGACAGATATTAAAAAATAAAATCCTAAAGAAAGCTCAAATACAGGATGAAAATAAAACAATCGTTAAAATCGATGCACTATTCAAATTAAGACAATTTGTTTGATATGATGAAACACATCAGGTACTTATCGCAAAAAAAATATTTAATTGCAGATTGCAGATCTATACTGCGTTTTTTGCTGTAGAACTTTTTCAACGAGTTTTTATTGGTTGGTTTCAAACGTGAAAAATCTTTTGTTTTTAACAAGTGTAATGCAGGACACTGAACTTTAAAAAAAAAAACATATTAGTTTACTAATTAATTGCAATAGCACTGTCACGTTAGGATTTAATTACAAAGTAGATCGAGTATCCATTACAAATTACGCGTTCTTGACTTACAATACGTAACTCGTAAGTACGCACACCGATTGAGACAATACGGTGCCGTACGTTGTACTGAATACAATGTTCTTTTAATAAAAATAATAAATAAGTTATATCTTTAAAAACAGATTCGAAACAGCTGTAAATGAAGAAATTCTTAACCGATTATACAACTGCAAGGCCAGTTGTAATTATTTAGTAATTTAATTTAAAAAATATATGAGAGCAATATTTCGCTTTTCGCTTTGCTGTGTGACGGGGCGAAACCTTCACCACGGGCGATGTGTCAGGGATAAGGACAGCAACCTCTGACAAGTTAGATATATTATTGTCTGTATGTATATATCTTATTGCATTATGCGCTTAATGCGTTTATTCTTGCAATGGTATAACTTAGTAAGTAGGCATTTGCATAATGCAGGCACAGATGGATATTGCGAGCCTGTGTCAATGTATGTATAGCATATGCATATGTTGTGCTTATCAATAAGACTTCACATAAAAGACTATAAAAAATAATGTAACATTTGTGCAATTATTGAAATAAATTCAGAAATTACTATCTCGAATGAATTAGTAATGAGAGCTGGCATTGTTATTGACAACAGAATTTTCACGTTACTAAACGTGAGAACTAGTAGTTAATTAGGTATGCATGATGTATAGGAAGAAGATTTGCAAAACAGCGTTGTAATCGTTAAATGTATCCTGTCCTGTATAGTTTTATCCAGGACATGGGTACTAGACTTATTTAATAGAGATACGATATGCCTGATGATTATTATACTTAGCTAGGCTAGAAAGGGGATGAGAAGAAGAACCGCTCTGTGGTCTAGTGGTTAGACCACCTGTCTCTGACCCAGAGGTCCCGGGCTCGATCCCCAGTGGGAGCAAAATTTCTGTTCGGTTTAGTCGGTGGTAGGGCTTGTTCTAAGTCCTCCTGTCTAGCTACCACCAACTTATCTAAGTCTGTCGCCATAACAAAAATGTTACCAGCATTGTGTTTCGGCAGTTAGAGGTAAGATAGCCAGTTCCTCAGTGGTTGAGGAGTTCGGGTGAAGCCTGCTTCCACCTTCGGCCTGATCATCACTTACTTAGGTCAGATGCAGGCCAGGAACTTTCTCGTTGTGGTTGAAAGAATACTGACATACCTACTGCACCGACCCCAGAAAAATCGAATACGAGCAGGAGGATGACGTAAATGATGATGAAGCCCTGTATCATATACAACCATCTCCTCTTATATACAGTACTGATAAAAATTTGCTTATTACTCCCTCCTAGGCCGAGGAAGAGGCGAGGCAACTCCAGAAGAAGATCCAGACCATTGAGAATGACCTGGATCAGACCCAGGAGGCCCTCATGCAGGTCAACGCCAAGCTTGAGGAGAAGGAGAAGGCTCTTCAGAACGTGAGTACTTTATATTGTCCTGCTATTGATTATATAGAGCCTATTTCATCAGCTGGAGTCCATTGGTTTTAGTTTAAAGAAGCAGTAGGTAATTGCAGTTTGTAAATCATAACTCCAAAATGTAAAGGTTCTAGTTTCTATAATTTTGTCATTAAGTAATAATGTTATTAGCGTATTGTTCTACATGTTATTCTATGATAAATCATGTCGTCATATTGTTGCCGAAGATATCAAAATATCATTTCCATAATATCATTGAATAGATTTTCACTCTAGTTGCCATAGCAACTCGAGTGAAAATCAGAATTAATTGATGAGTTAAATAAGTCATCTATAGAAAAGAGGAACATCCACTTCACCCGTAAGTTATATAAATCGAGATCATCAACCTACTTGCTAATCAAATATGTATCCTTCTTTCTACTTCGTTACCAACGATCGTGGCCGTGACCCGCAATCTCAAGTGATGTTTTAGCATAAAACATGTCGATATCCACTGCATTGAAGCATGACCACCGTAGAAACGGGTTATGGCGAAGGAAGAATATACAAAATGACAGATAAACAATCACAATCTGTCATTTTGTCTATCCTTCCGTCGACAAAACCTGTTTCGACGGTGGTCATGCTACGCGTGCAGTGTATGTTCCAAGGAAGAAAACAAAATAGTGTGGTATAAGGCCAAAATTACATGTTAATCGGAGTAGATTCTATTGATATGGGTAGGTACAGTCGTCACAGGGTCCTTTTATTCAAGGCAAAGAGAAATAAACATGTCAATGAGGAAAAGATACGATAAGTAGGAGTAAATGAGTAAGTAGTTGTTTCAAGAGCTAGTCCCGGAATAATTTTTACCAGAATTGTCTTATTATTTACATAACATTTTGTCTTTAGCTAAGTTTTTCATCAAAGATTTGCAGTAGGTGACTGAATTATCTACATATCATACTCATCAGCGACCTGATTACGATTTCAGCGCCATACTTGGAGACTGCCTAGACGCAACGGCTAGTAATATAGAAATATTCAGACTCCTAACATCGTAGAAGAAATAATGGATTTCAAAACAAAACCTATTAATTTCTAGAACGATTTTTTTGTGCCGACTTTAAACAATTAATGATCTCATTGCAATAAATAACAATGAGAAATTAAATTAGATCACGCATCTGTCAATAATAAAACAAATGATACAGATCATGTTGTGAGCCAAAAACCTTGGCCGGTTGGCAGAGAGACCGAATGACAATTGACAAGCAAATATCTAAGTGATGAATATGCAGTTGAATGGTCGGCGATAAAAATAATCATCGATATAATGAAGACAAAATACCATTGTGATGTCTCTTCTCAACCAAAATAAACGAGAAAAGACAACATGCGCCATAAGTAGCCTTGAATTACGATCTTCGATAATTTTGGAGATGATAAACGTATTGTCATAATCGATTTATCTTTTACTCAACAAGATCAGTTTACTGTTTCAAAAGAAATACGTGATTTCTAATGAAATATTGTTAAACCAAATACCAAAGAATAACTAAGTACTTAATAATGTACGAAAATGAAAGTAGAACTCAAAATTGCACCAAGAATTTGATTTATTGCCTTTTCTCCAGTGTTATTCTGCTTGTCAACTATCAATATTTCGATTGAAATTCATTATAATGACGACATATTATTCTAACAGAGTTACAATAGAACACGTGTAGTAATACCAGATGCCCTGTATACCGGAATGCCGCGCGGTAGGGGGCTGCGTTCTGTGCGCACCGAGTTATTTTCAGCGCTCGGCACCTAATATGGGCCCGCTGCCCGGTGTTTCAGTAAAAATAGCCGCTGGACTCACTTGATACGTCAGCCACCTACATTAGCTAAACTATGGAATTTTCTCTAAAAGTGTTTCAGAAACAATTAACTGACATTAAAGAAATTCATTAAATAATTTAGTCGGTAACATTCAATATAAATTCACAAGCGTTATTTATTTTTATTTTGATGTAATGAATTAAATATCCCTGCAAAGCATAACAAATAGAAGCTAATCATTAAAATACCAAAACATGTAGGAAGCATTTAAAATTCCCGCGTCTAATGATAAACAAATGGGCGCAGCTCGGTGGGTAAAACAGTGTAATAAAAACAAAAGATGGCAGCAAGTTAGGTGCGACTACAGCGCTGCGGTGGTTCATTAGGAGAGTCAGTCAGTCAACATGGCCGCCGGCGCTGCGCGGCCGGTCGGACCGCGCCGAGCGTAGTAATGTCCGCGTCCGCGCCCCACGCCCACGGGCGCGCCCCCGTGCGGCGCAGGGGGCACCAGCACCACCCGCGCCTGCGGGGCGAGCGCGCCCCCGCCCCCGGTGCGCCCCCGAACACTGATCCGTCCAAACGAGTGACCTTACAAACAGACGATGTTGTGCCTTGTGTCAATAGTGTTAGTGAATCTCAAGAAGTGACAAGGACGAATAGTGACGATGCACTTTCGAATCAGAATAATATTTTAACCGAGGACTATGCGAATATTGACGATGAAATTGAATTCGAACCTAGAATACCTGAGTCGCTTGATACTTCGGACGATGAATTTTCGTTCCGAGAAGAGCGGACGGCGGGAGACGGCGCTGAATTTATTACGACTGTCGCGTCAGATATATCAGATGATGACCCCGAGACGGCAGAACTCGCAAAGCTCAGGTGTACTAGTGAGTGCACAGAGGTCCTGGCAGAAAGGGAGAACAGGCGGAGGAGAAGATGTGCCGACTATCCAGGTTTGGCGTTCGGCAGCTCTATATTCTCTTCGGACACTATGATGAAATTTTCCATCATCAAGAATGAGTTGCAGAACATTAAGAACACTGCACTGAAAAGGGTAATGTCCTATGTTATTTATGCTTCTGTTCGGTAGTGTGAGTGAGGCAGGCGTGGGCCAAATGCGCACAAAACTATTTTTAATCGCGTACCGTCGGGAAAGCGTTGAATCTGCTCCACGAAGCGAGGCAGAGGCAGCACATCTCGCGCGTGGCGATCAGCTGAGCTACTGACATTCCATTTGACATGTTTACTCCGACGATTACACATGACGCCGCTAGATGTCGTTGCTGTAGATAGGCGCACGTGGCTTTTACCTGCCAGCCCTTGCCCTTATTTTCGACACAAATTCAATTCCTTATCGAGTTTTTTTCGCCAATGACTTTTTTTTTCTGGTTTGCTCTATGTTGAGTTAACTCAATTGCTTCATTTTGTGATGATGATGACTCAAATATTACGTGGATTATATATTTTTTCTTTTTATCTTACCTTTTTTCACAAAAATCCAACCAGAATTTGTAGATGTTATGCGAAGTTTAGTTCGAATTATCGTAATAGCGACAATTTTTTTTTTGTAGTCGTTCAGCTGGAACCCTCGTTATCATTTTTATCTAAACTCGTTAAGAAGAAGATAAGTACAGTCAATTAGTTAATAGACTTGTTAGTTTTTACTCAATTAAAGTATAGTTAGTAGGTACGTATCTACATTCCGCATGATATTGCATTCTATTCTTTACAACTTTCTAAATTATTCATGAACAATACGATGCGATGGGCAATCATATTTACAAGGCGTAAAATTTCGAATTGATATTAGAACATAATCGTACCAATGTTTTACACAAACGGATATCCGATATACCAACCAATTATGAATAAGAATTATTAACCTTTACAACAAATTATAAAATTGAAGCATAAACATTATCGAATATGGCTGTAATGATGATAGGAAAACCTGTTATGTATTAATAATATAATGAGGTTGAGAAAATAGATCATCATCAGAATATTTGCAATAACTTTAAACTCAGTCAAGCTTGACACAAACAATAATGTATCGAAAAGAAATCTCGATTTAAATGTAGCTACAAATCAGCACAGGCGATAGCCACAATTTATATTCTAATTAATGTTGAGTAGGTACTAACGAAAATGAAAATAGAAAGTAAACAATTCAAACTAAGACGCAAAACGGCAACATAATCATTAGCAATTAGTGCCATATTAATGAATAGACACATGTCTGTTATTAAACCACACGCTTTTTGTGATACAACTGACTTTGTAACACATTAACTTCGTTATAACATAAAATACTTTAGCACTTTTATTAGTCACTTTATAAA
The DNA here is from genome assembly GCA_947522985.1 of Lithophane socia. Classification (NCBI taxonomy): domain Eukaryota; kingdom Metazoa; phylum Arthropoda; class Insecta; order Lepidoptera; family Noctuidae; genus Lithophane; species Lithophane socia. Next base: position 11,569,544 of record OX383267.1, read on the forward strand.
CGACAAGCAATAATTACTTCACATTATTTATTTACAATACCTGCAACGTTGTTGTTTTCATGCAATGAAAGAACATCGTCTACATATTTCGCTAATATAGCTGTATTTATTCTTTTTGGATTCAACGACGATTTCATATATTACGATGCTTTAAAATCCAACACCATCATTTTTATGTTTCTTTTCTTTTTTATTCTACTACTCCTTAGGATGAGCTAACTACAACATTTGGAAAGAGTAATTTAGCATCAGTCGAATCTGTTCAATAGAACCCTACAAAGGTATAGTTCGCGTACGGTATTAGGCCAATTTTTCCTTACCAACCAATATTCTAGCGTGTTTACTCTAGATATAGGCGTCTGGTGCGATTCATACCGATATTAAAACTCGTATCCCGTTATGTCCAAAACTGTTACCTATTTGTTTGCTCAACTCTTTCGCTGTGTTGGCCATACCAAATCACATGAGAGATTTATTAGAATCAACCTTTGTTCAATTAACAGGTGAAAGTTCTGCTGTTAGACCATTGGAAGTGTTTAATCATACAAAATTCAAGTATTTAAATGAAAGTAACTAGTAGTTACGTAACCTGTAAAAAAATAAAGGGGTGACTAAGTGACTATGTGCACTTCCCACTCTTAAGTATTGCTCAAATTGTTATGTATCAAAAGATACGGGAAATAGAACATGGGGGCATAATCTTGTTAGATAGGAGAACAACAATGCGTAGTTTTTAAAAAATTCCGGGAGACTGAACGAGACACGATGTTTTATTGTTATGACGTCTATGGGCGTTTAGAATCCTAGAAAGTGTTAAAATGAAAACCAATTTGCCAAGACGTTTAATGTGTTACTAATTAAAACAACGAACAAAATTCTATTTATAAATTACTGAAGGCGTTTCGCTCATTTTGTGCCGCCTACTGCACATAGTTTAGCAATTATTGTGGATGCTGCCAAATTATAAGACTTAGAATGCTCTGTCGCAGCACATCATCCTCGTCTTCATGCCCTTGTCCCATGTTACTAGGGATGCTCTGTTGAAGCACATTATGCCAAAACAATCCACTAAGATACTTTACCGGAATTCTCAGAAATATATTTAGCTGGAGATTTTCTCTAAATGTAATAATATTTGCACCTTTAGGCTTGTTCAACATTCCGAAAGTTTCAATTTGTCGTAAAACTCCACAGCAATCCCAGTGATCTGTAAAACGTCGTGATTTATGTAATTCAATTAATGCTCCATGTTGCGTAATCTATCAATAGCCGACATATGTCCATGCACGTCATACTGAGCCTATTCAGAGAAGTATGTAATTACATTGCATACGACTGTATGACCATGCCCATGTACGCTGTAGCCTTCAGGTTCAATAAGTTATTACTGACCATATGGCAGTGACAGACAGATGACCAACTTTCTACCAGGTATAAATATAGAAGCATCTCATATTGGGAAAACGAGCCTTGAATTTAAAAATGAATATAGTATAGTATCTTAATCAGCTGAAGAAGTGATAATGAACACTGATATTACGAAACCTATAACAAAGTTACCAAGATTGGCTAATGATGTCATTTCTCTCGAAGTTCTTTAAAGATTTTTTGTGGATTAAGAATCGGTTGGTGTGACCATTTTTTATATTCGGAGCAGTTGAGCTCGAGATTATTTCGATGTACAGTAAAAAAGAAGACGGATTTCACTGTATAAAAGATACGAGTACCGTATACCGTGTAGCTGAAAACTGGCAAGGTCAATAAAATTAGTGCACATATTTTGCGCTTGTTCTCTGATGTAAAAATGAGTCACCTTTTGAGAGGTTATTGCTCAGTTAATGTCGCATAAAATTAAAATTACAATCGGGTATTAGAATCATCTATTCATATCAGCCATTGTATTCAAAAAGCATAACGACTGGTACGAAATGTTGGTCGGTTATTGTTTCTGCAAGAAGTAGATTTGAGACAGAAAAATTAAAACTCCACACTATCGAAAAAGTTTCGTCGGTAGTCAAACATTGCAAAAAAAAACCTGTCTACCTGCGCATTGTAAAAGTTTAATTCGACCGTGTTTATTACCTGAATTTCACTTTAGTTATCACTGGCCTCGTGGGAGTACAGTTTAGCTGCTTTACCGACAGATTTTTTGTTACAATCGCTCGGTTACTTAACGGAATTTAAAACAGGCACATACTTTCCAAATGACGTCATACAATTTCGGCAGTCTTGTGTAAATTGTTGTTCACTCGTCTGTTCTATCATTGGCTGCAGACAACTTCCCTTAGTTGCGAAATTTCAAACTAGATGGCGTTGTTGATTCCATTTCACTTCGAGTTTGCTAGTTCATAATCAAAAGAATCATTTTATTTATTTCCAGGAATCTGAATAATCATGTTTTTATCCTTGCCTCTCTCTATTTTGAAATGACCGAGTTCATCGTATTCATGACAGTCTTCGTATTTCCCATGATTCGAATACAAAAGCGGTAATAGCGCTCCACTAAATCTAAAAAATCCACTTCCGTAGTGTTTATTGTATAAGGTCAGTCTACCGTTTCGCCCATCCCACATTTTTGGGTTTTCTTCCCAAACACCGCTTGTGACCCTACGGATGTAGTTTCCGACGTATTCAAACAGGTGGAGCTAGTTGCTCTGCAGACAGTACGGTCGATTGTGCTTATCGCGTTCGTCGTGTCCGCGCGGGTGACGTTTCTGTCCATGTTTCGCTGTCAAAGTCATTTTGAGAATGTCTAATTGAGTGAAATATTAGTACCTATAAATCCAATTAATTGCTTGTAATCGTTTACTGATTATTTAGTCAGTGGTGTAAGTTAGAAACGAAGCTAATTAGCACCGTTCCAATAAAGTTGCAGCGTCTAGGTTCGGTAGCGGCCATTTTATTTGCCGGCTGTGTTCATTCGTGCCGTGCCCATCTCGACGATACGGGGCAATAACGAGCGGGGCCAGTCAGTTGGCATTTTCGCGAGTAGAGCGGAGGTGTTTCTAGTTTTTAGCGTTTAAGCATTCCATTTAAACACAAAAGTGCATAAAAATGACGACAAACATGCAGCAAGGAACGATCCTGGACGTTCTGAAAAGAAAAATGCGCCAGACAAAAGAGGAAATGGAGAAATATAAGGACGAGTGCGAGGAGTATCACAAACGTTTACAAGTGGAAATAATGCGGAGAGAAGAAGTAAGAAAACGTGTTTTTAGTTTGTGCTGTGAATTTTGTGAAACGTCGGTTCCTATGTGTACTTGTGTTGAGTTCATATTGGGTCATAATATGAGAGTTATCAGTCTTGTACTATCTACCTATAGTGAGTAATGTCCGGCCATACTTAGGTGTGCAAGCAACGTACGCATATTGACCTCTCTTTCGGATTCATCTCAGCTTAATCTCTCAGAAAGAGAAGGCGAATAATTATTCTTTTCGTCGAACACGATTCCTTTCGTCGACTTGAGTGTAGTTCCCAAAAAGTGTTACTTCTCAGATATATGTAGGGATGTGAAGGTTTTCTTGAAATGTGTCTTTACATAATTTTATTGGTGCTTGGTTGAGCGCCGGTTTCTGTTACACGTAACAGGTTTCGTTGCGTTGGAGGTCGTATACCGGTCTTTTGTGGCACATGTAGGGCGAGCCGGCTGGATTCGTGAAGCCTAACACCCTTTAGTACATTCCTGTTGTTCGGATGTCCTCGAAGGACCGCTGGCGCCGTGAAGGCGTGTCCGACTTGTTCGCCGTTATCGTTGTATGACGTAACTCCACAAGCCAGTAATGCTCCTACAGATCATAAACACCTGCAAATAGACTAGATTTGACAATTGAACATTTTAGTCCTTATTCAATCCCAAATAATTAATAACACGCTTGTTCACGTTTCGTGAGTGGCCCATATGCTATGCTAGGCTATGTTAGTGATATCTCGTAGAACATTACCTACCCGTCTTATCGTCTTAAGTGTATCAAAACGATGATAAGAAAATTGTTAAATTGAGATAGCGTGAAAGAGTAATTACTAATCGAGGAAAAAAGTCAACTTTATAAATAGTGTTTGTATAAAGAGTTGTAAATGGAAAACGTTTAGTCAAATACGACATAGACAATTTTTGTGACACGACGTGGGCGTGCACTAACATTGAGAGCTGACGCTGTTTAAACATTGATAGTTGAAGTCAATTAAACATACTGAAGGAAACAGTTTGGGGATATAGGAAATATAAGTAAAAAGATAATACTATAAAACAAGTTCATTATTTTAAACTTCTTCAAACAAAGTGAAGTGTGAAACAGTTATCAAATTAGCACTCATTAACTTGCACAAGGCATTGAAATTCTTATTACAAGAGCCTTGTACTAATATCTTACTGATTTTGAGAGTGTAACAATGATAAAAACGAAAAATGTTTGATGCCTGATAAGTGCAACAGGAACTAACAACGATAATGAATTCGTTTCATTGCACCCAACATGGCATCCAAAATTACGGGCCCTTCGCGTGACGGTGTTGTGTTACAATTTATGGAGCTTGCAAGGGCTAGTCTTTTGTGTTCGACGTTTCAATAGACACAATGCCACCGCCCTAACCGATCCCACAAAATTTAAACAATGTGTTCGACTATCGGTGAAAGTAAACCGTGAACAGGTAATAATATGTGCACTTGTAGAGATCGAATTCCACAACCATCCAGGAATTGATATAAGAACAAGAAAATGATGTTCCATGCTGTCCGAATTCCATTGATCAAAAGGTAAAGGTCGTCGAACTTCCCATAAGAAGCTTAACTCATCAATTTTAAATAAAATAGACTCAAGTAAACGTCAATTTGAATTATACTCGAAGTTCAAGGTGACGCTTGGCTACTGATCTCTAAAACATAGCCTCGAGTCCACGACTAGACAGCTATTTATCTTGAGTTCTCCTAACAAAAAATATGTATCGAACTTTTAATTTTCTTGTCGACTGATTCGCTAGAAATGGAAGTCTTTTTTATAAAGACACACTTGGTGACTTGGTTAATTGCTACTAATATCGCGTGCGAAGAAAAGTATTAGAATAAAACTGATTTAGTTGGCTAGTCCCGTCACGACTATTATTAGCATCCACGCACTGATGACGACACAGGATAAAAGGAGGAGAAACTGGGACTCGGGTGTGCTTCCTCGCGGCAAGGACGCGTGATGTCATGAGCATGCAGTGGCTGAATATAAATAACGTAACGCGAAATGTTCCTATGTCTTATGGTTAATTCTTGACACGTATAGTGTTCCAACGTTTAACAATGTCTATTGTACATTGACATTCTTACGACCAAAAGTAGCTGTGTATCGGTCGCCAACTTTGGGAACCGAAATTACCAGAATATTCAAACTGACTACGTTGCTTGCACAAGCATGATGGAATATGTCTGCATTTACTTATTTCAATATTCCTACAGTCCCATATTGGATACTATAATTTAGTATGTTAGTAGTATCTTTGACGTTCCAAAACTCTTGAACTTCTGTTGAGTACACGTATTCATATGACTGAGTACCCGGGCGACAAAGCTCTGCTCAGATGAAAATAGAAAACGAATTTCTCAGATATGAGACCTAGCTAGATCGATTTTTGCCCCCGTAAACCCCTATATCGCAACTTTCATCGAAATCATTACAAATATACAAGGTGTTGTTTTCGATATACCAGTAAAAAAAAAACATAATTATGCCAGTTGATTCAGTACAGTTAGGTTAGCAAAAGGAACACATTGTATAATTGTAATCACGTTCTCGAAAATGGTTCTAACGATTTCGATGAAAGTTGCATATAAAGTTAAAGTTGAATATATACAAATATTGCTCATTTAATAATATAGGATAGGATATAAGCTAATCCAGTTCTGGATTATTTCTACATCAAACGTAATGAGCCGATATTGAAATAACATAAGAATCCGTAGAATTACGCGCATCACTATAAATAGCTGTGAGCATTACGTTTACCAAGATTTGTAACCTTATCTGCATTGCCAAGCTAAGCCTAGGGAATTCTTGGAATTTGGGGGCTCACGGCTTTGCCATAAATTTTGGTTGTCTCTGTTTCTAGTTTGAGGCAATATTCGAAATATAGTTGTCTACATGTGACTTTACCCACATTGAGTAGTTTAGAACCATTGGACTCCCAACATAGGCTTCAAAGTACGCGTATATTATGTGTTGGTATTCGTATTGTTTACACATACCTACTAAAATATACACGGATTGTTAACTGAATCAGACTGATACACTTTTCAAACAAATTCTAATCAGTTTTCTCGTTGATCCAGGCCGAATCCGAAGTGGCTGCCCTCAACCGACGCATCCAACTGCTGGAGGAAGACCTGGAAAGGTCTGAGGAGCGTCTCGCTACCGCCACCGCCAAGCTGTCGGAAGCCAGTCAGGCTGCCGATGAGTCGGAACGGTGAGTCCACGCCGTAACAGACGACCACTTAGTTTAATGGAGGATATAGAATGTTACGCTCACTCGTTGTGAGTCCACATAAATAACTGGATTGCTGGATTTTAATATGTCTGGGTTCAAAGCCTAGAGAATTACTATGGTTTGCCACGAAGTGTATAGATTGTATACCGATATAAAGTAGATCAAATTAAATTGAAAGTCATAAACAATATTGTTAAGAATTATTTTGAATTTGAAGAAACCATTTTGAATTTGAAGAAACCATTTTGAATAATATGTAGATAGGTATGTTTTTGATGGTCTAAGGAAGAGTACCGGAAGTACTTAAAATCTCTTTCAAATCTAAACGCTATCTTATATCGTGATTTAACCAGCCGTGCTTAGTAACACAAAACACCGACATTGAACCCACATACGTACATACCAACCTATTGAGTGGCTTCTTCAAATTCAAAGCTAAATTGGATTACCAATAGAGTTCTATTTTTATGTTTTGTTGTAAATATTTATCCTTATATATAACTGTGTGCATGATTGTTTCTATTGTTTTTATTTTTATGCCCATAACCACCATATTCTTGATTATTACAACTGTTTCCACGATTTCTGTCTTTCCTAATCTGTTTTCTGTTCAAATTCATGACCCTGTTATCGAAATAATTTTGGAAGTTGTTTATTTGCCACTGAAAATAAATGATTTTCAAAACGGACAATTTAAATCAAAATAGCCACATACCACATAACGAGTGTTTTTATCGATGTTATAACACGCATGTGTTTGACCCCGCACTAACCAGAATACGGAAGGCGTTGGAGAACCGAACCAATATGGAGGACGACCGCGTCGCCATCTTGGAGGCACAGCTGTCGCAGGCCAAGCTCATCGCCGAAGAGTCCGACAAGAAATACGAAGAGGTGAATGCTTGCCCAACGTCCAACTCGTTTAAGAATCCGCCAATCGAAGTTGCTTCAAATTTTCTCATTCCATTACGGTATTTCTATCATGCCACAATTTAAAGACTCCATGCTTACGTATAATGGAATGCGAAACTGAAAAAGAAACTTCTGTTGACATCAGTGACGTGTTATTACGAGCATTGGCCCCTGTACCACCAAAAATTAGCATATTTAAGCACCGTAGTCGTGCCGTGATAATTAAGTTAAAAGTGATCGGTGGAGAGGGGGATGTGTTCCATATTCAAATTACTGTGACACCATGACTTATGAACCGTTAAGTGTTAGGTTCCATTAAAAAGATAGCTGTGGTTTTCAAGCTAATCTAAAACATCATTAATCGCTGTCGAAATACAAAATGAGTACCAAATTGATTTATAATAAACTTGTGTGAATAAATTGAAGAGTTTTGGTGTCACGTTGATAAGAATATTAGTAATAACACAAACTGCATTCGATTTATAGCATTCTAAAACCTGATACTCTTGTTTTGAATTGGGAGCTCGTAATTATTATAAACGCAACATATTCACATTAGTGACATAAGAGAGACCTAGATTATTGGGTTTTAAATGTTAATTCCGAATATTGCAGAAAGCGAAGTTTTCGAGAAGGTTACATTACGTAAAATACGCTGTAATGAAAGTTACTCAGCATTATTTCTAATGAGAATTTTCTTTCACTTTAACGAAACCAGTTTGTCTTATCAAAACTGTAAGGACAAGCCTGTATGTAATGTTCGGAATGCTCAAAGTTACGTTTGCATTTTAAAGCAAATTAAAATCCTGCCACGGGTTTTCATTTGCCATTTTATATCGAAACGGGCAATAAACTAAACATCGCACACACACGGCGATGAGCTCACTATTGCTCGGTTCACTTTATATTTCAGCTGTCCGGCTCCAGGTTGTTTGTCGCTTTATATGTTCCTCTCTAGCGTGTTCGTTACTTGCATGTCTTCTAACAAATGGGTTACCCTTGACTACGCCCCCCCCACCTACGGATACCACTCGATCATTTACTAAAGTTGTATTTCGTGGTCCAGCGCCCGTAAGGTCCTCGAGAACAGGTCGTTGGCCGATGAAGAGCGTATGGACGCCCTGGAGAACCAGCTCAAGGAAGCCAGGTTCCTCGCCGAGGAAGCCGACAAGAAATACGATGAGGTCTTTATATGGGAGTTTAGATGTCGTTTGGTTTGGCTTGTCTTGCTTGCAATACGCATGTAATGAATATTTCATAAAGATGCCATCTGTTGCATCGTCTTGAATAATCACATCGCTATTTTTCCATATTCGGTCAATGTGTTTCAGTGTTTACCGAAAGACTAAGTTCATGTGAACGAGCTGCGTTTCCAGTGTTGAATTTGTTTTCCCACTTACTGACTTTGTTTTTACCTTCAAAATAACTCCATTGATGTTTTTCAACGTGAAAATGACTCCCAATGAACCCTTTGTAAAATTCAAAATCTTCCCTACTAAACATTGAGGTGTGAATTTCGAAGTGATATTAACCAAACCCCGCAAATTAACTCGTGTGAGCTTGATTTCGTGTTCGTTACGTCGTTGAGCAAATAGTCACGAAACATAGCGATGATTCTCGAAAGCGACGTATTATCGCATCATGATTAGATACTGCTATCCATCTACGACGTGTTTTCTTTGAAGAAGTAGTCACCGTGCTTCGATGCCAGATGGTTAGCAGAGCTATAGTACGTCCTAATTCCCCTGACATATGACCCTGCGTGGTGAAGTGAAGGTAGTCGTAAAAGCCAGCGTCCCAAGAAGGAATCGTATCGCGCCTGATCTTGCTCCGTTCGCCTTATATGGTGGACTAGCCTCCTTCGTCGCACATGTTGTTACATAAGCATTACTTCCATATATGTAGAGTGTACTTGCTCAAGACTACGCCGTGACAGACATTAAACCTTAACGAATGACATACATGTTTGTTGGTGTCAATAAAGTTGTGATTATTGGTTGTATAACGTAGTATGGTATCTCCAGGTTGCTCGTAAGCTGGCCATGGTTGAGGCTGACTTGGAGCGCGCGGAGGAGCGTGCTGAGTCCGGCGAATCGTAGGTTTCCAATCCAAAGCGCTAACGGACCACTGCCGCGTTGCGACGCTGACATTGCTCTGAAATAAGAATGACACGAAGTTTCCCTTGCGCGTCTCAGTCGGACATTGTTATTTCGGTGTGTCACGCGATACTGGTCGTTAGCGCGGTGGTCCCGAAGCGTTATTTTGCAAGTTTTCGCCTCCGTTCTGCATGGTTGTTCATTTGCATTCTTAACATTCTGCACAGTAACCCGATTTACCTCCATAGGTATTTCTAACATCGGCTCTCACTGTTATTCTTATTGCATGCCCCATTCTAGGTCGCGTTCCAGACGGAAGCAGTTCAACAGGACATTAATTAATTTGCATTGTCATGACATTAATACGGTGCTGCCGGCTCACGCTGTTGATTGAACCGGCAGCACTGCTTAATTATAAGGACACGGTGCAGATCAGTGACCCTCGACGTCGCACTCGAGCGTCGCTGCTCTCTATCAGACTAAAACAAGGGTTGCCCCATTTCATGGATATTTCTTATGCAAATGTTAACTATCATGTCCATGTGTCGACTAAACTTCTGTCTTCAGTGTGTGTATAAATCTTAAACGTGGCTATAGGTTAGGATGTCAGGAAATATGTGTGGTATAGGGCAATTTTCGTTTTCAGATATGCACCGCATTACACCAGAATTACTGGCCGTATGCGTGCCGCACATATGCAAGCGCACACATCACCTAATGAATACGATAATGCACTAGATAGCACTTAGATAATTAATAATGTTTTATTGAAAAAAGTAATATTTAGAACTAAATGTTTTGGGACAACCCTCGTTTATTTTTTAATTATGTGAGTTCTGACACCGCTCTCGACTCCCCCTGCTTTGTGTGATCCTTTCTGACTTTGTTGTTTGTGTTTTTGCTCAAGTACCACTGCTTTGCTTTTTAGTTTTAGCAGGACATCACCAGGATACTCATTTCTGCACTTAACTTACAAATGTCTGCACTTGATAAATACGTGCACCTGCTACGGACGAAAGTCCATTAAAATAAAGTGCGAGTCTCGAAAGAGCTCGGTAAACACTGGTAGTAAGGTTTCATTTTCTTGAGTACTTTCTACTTGTCACTTAGTAATTTGCTGTAAGCCATCTGGCGACTTTAAAAGATTTAGCTGAAACAGAATCATTGGTGCACTTCATCTGCATTTGAAACACAAACGTTGTCACAAAGTTGGACACTTGTATGTAGAACTGCACTGCGAAGCGCGTGGAGAGCGGTGCCCGGCTCGGTAGTTGTAGTATTGTGTGTGTGTGCGTTGGCGTGTACTAACGCTCGGCTGGTAGGTGGCGCGCAAACTAGTGCTGATGGAGCAAGACCTCGAGCGGGCCGAGGAGCGATCGGAGCAGAGCGACTGGTGAGTAACGCTTCATGAATGGCAGAGACCACGTGGCCTTTGTTAGCTACCATGCGTGTACTTGGCTCCAGATGTTTTGCAATCAATGTGAATTGATCTCGGAATGAATGATTTTTATTTTTATACCCGTTAACGGTTGCTTGAAACAAACACCTGTAGGAATAATTATTAGGAGCCAAATACACGAGTGGTTTAACAGGCTGAAGAAACAGAACACGTCGTCGGCTCTTCAGATACTGCCCTCAGGTTTAGTCTTGTTCGTGATCAAAATTTCGAATAAAATTAAATACTAAATGATTCAGATCCCCCGAATTTCTGGTTTCATTGAACAAGAGAAGACCTTGTGTCGTAGGTAGCTAAAGAACAGTTGATATCAACAGGAGATCTGTTGGTGTGCACACGATATTGTTGAATTCATTAATGAATTTGACAAAAACATCGATGCACGAGATCATGCTATAGTAACAGTACGTGTCAGTGAAAACGAGAAAGTCTTAGCTTGAAGTAATTAAAATTGCAAATTAAAGTCTTATCTGTATGCGTTTGAATTATTTTCACTGATACATGCTGATAAGTTGTATATATCGTAAGTTGCTGAGGCGATGATAATTGTATCGTGAGCTCGACAACTCAAGGCACTTCAGATTTGTGATTAAAAAGTTGGGTTCACCTAAATTCATCGTCTTTGCAACATTGCATGATTGGTTGTTTGATAGCTGCTTGATTCCTTATCATTACTGTTGTGATGAGTAACAATTTATTTTTAGAAAATTAAGCAACTACTCAAATGACGAAAGTTCATTTTAATTACTAACCCTAACATGCATGCTTATTTTTTATTTATTACACTTACAAATAGATGTAAGACACACTTTAAATTGTCAAATATGTCGGTCACTGATCAAGTGACTGTCAGTTAATTGATATTGATTAGAAGCTGTTAAATTTTCGAGTTAAATAGAGCAAATAGTTAAACATAATGACTGTATTTATCCTGTCGTAATATTTAATTGATGTTTGGAAAAAAACTGAATTGCAACTTGCCAAATTAGTACATCAGAAAATTACGAAATCTTGCCCTAGAAGTTTCAATAAAAATGATTTATTTGGCTCTTTGATTACAGTAGAAGTTGATTGTTTCACTTTCTGTTCCTCAGCAAAATCGTCGAGCTTGAGGAAGAGCTCCGTGTCGTTGGTAACAACTTGAAGTCCCTGGAAGTCTCCGAGGAGAAGGTATATTTCTGTGATTTTATACTCTAAGACTATTTAAGCTAGAACAAATAAGCTAGGAATCCAATTCAAGGGATGATATCGAAATCCCTAGATATCGAAAAACATCTTGTTACTGATGTTGTTAATGATTATGGATGAAATATTCCGAATGATGCACCAACCTTTGCAATCCTTTCAAAGTATCGCAGTAAGTTCCCTACATTGTCTTGAACTCCATTTTAATGAATAAGGCTAGGCCGAAGCAGTTGGACTTCTAAGTAATGCTAATTGTATGTAAGATGCAAATGAACGAGTGTATGAAGTGTTGACTGTTCTACCCGACATATTGTACGCCAAGAGTAACCAAGTGACGTTCTATACAGGCCAACCAACGCGAAGAGGAGTACAAAAATCAGATCAAAACCCTCACCACCCGCCTAAAGGAGGTGTGATATCGAACGAGATTGGTTCATATAGCGAGTGTTTATGTTAGCTTGCCTAACTGCATTCTGCTGCACACCTCTAGTCTAGCCTCTCTATCTGATTTACCATTCAATGTATAGTCTCCCGACTTTGGTGATGGTAAATAGGATTTAGAGAGTAGTTCGTCTGTAACTCGTGTTCAGTTTTCCTCCATATTGATACTTCCCTCTTGTTTGTTGTTTGAATGTTTTCTTTCTATAACAGTTATGTCGCTGTAATATAGTTTTAGCGTACTTTATATCCGTTTATATTTACTTTAGTATCGTGCAGCGTTGTTTGTAGTAACTGCAACTCTGCGCGATGCCGCATGACTCAGTTTTCGCTGGTTTGTGTTTTTTCGTTAACAAATAATACTCGCAGGCTACGCAAAGAGAAGAGACATACGAGGGTCAAGTAAAAGTGCTGGATGCTCAACTCAAAGAGGTAAAAGGACAGCCGGACCGGAGGATTTCCGTAGATAGACGGTTTCGGTTGTAGTTTCGTTTCATGTTCATTGCCATTCAGTGTTTTGGGATAGTACGAGTATGTTGTGCCATGGGCTTCAAAAATGACAACTTAATCATAAAACATTTTCAGTCAAATGTTACATTTTGCTTCATTATCATGTTATATTATTAAGTGGTCGTTTTTGTGCGTTCATGATTCAGCTTCGTAAAGGCTACGTTCGTTGGTGTAGGTCCTAGTGTCGAGTGGCTGACGGCGGTTGGTGCTTCATCTATGTATCTATGTACAAGACTATCTCCTATTTCTGTACCTACTGTGTATTAATTACTTCTATATTAGCTGTAAGAACTATGCCTGTGTTGTGATTGTACGCTTTATTAGTTTGGGGTTTTGTATATGTACAATTTGTGATGGGAATCTTTTGCTATTGTATCCCTGCTTTATTTTAGTCCGTTTCTTTGAGAAACTCTTCATTATTTACTTACGAGAACTTCTGTATTACACAGGACTTCATCAAGAATTCTGTTTCGTGTACTCTTTCAAGATTTTATATTAATGTATACTTCTGATGCAAACTGTCATTGCATCATATTCTGAAATTATAGAGTTTTCTCTGTCACAAACGGCAAAATCTTAACACCGGTTCTCATGATGGTCCCGTTATACCAGATGAAGAACACCACTTCTTTTTGGGTTCAACAAAGCCATACCCGCCTCCAATTCCACAATTATCAGGCATGTTATGGATCCTAAATTCGTCCATGTTGGATAAAGAGTACAGTCACAACACGGTAGTGGCATGTCGGTGGCTTGCCGTTAGTAATTCGTCCTGTGTGGCTAGGCAATGGCGACTCGTGACCACGTCGAGGATAAGATACACAGCCTCTCGCAGAAACTATCGCAAGTAAGTTGTGCTCGATACAGGGGGTTCTGGTCGACCTATACGTAACCTAAAAAAATATATGGAAAGCGAAAAAAAAAGCAAAAGTAACGTTAATACCCGTGACACATAAATTGGGTATGAGTTATATTTTTCATAAAGGTGATATTGATTTACTCATATTTATAGCTAAAGGACAATTTTATCAATTCAGATTAATATTAGTCATCATTTCATTATTTGCTATTTATAAGTACTTAGTTACAAACGATATAAGAGGTATTTCCAACTCTAAATATGCACTTGAAAATAAAGATTACATTTACAATATCTACGGGCGACCAGGGTTACTTGTTGGTAATGTGTATTTATATATATTTTCACGATTATTATTTTTTCTTTACTTTGGGTAAAATGGTATTTGGTATCTAGTGTTTTAGTTTCACCACTCAGCACTTAGCCGCTTTCGGTAAAGGTAAAATGCATGGTGATTGTGAGGCTTTAAATGTCTATAACATAGTTTGTTTTTTTTTTGTACTAAATTGTAAATATATATTTTTTTGATAAAAATTAAAGATTTTGAAAAAAAAGATATAATAACAGTTAAATAAATTCATTGCATGCCTGATTGTGTAGTAAAACAGTCTATTTTCTGATAAGATCTTTGATGTATATTTTACATAAAAAAAATATTGCAACTTTTTTTAAATCATATCAATTTTTAAAAATAACGAATTTTTGTTCTGTATTCAATATCAATGATATATTAGAAAGAAATATGATATTCAGAAAATAGGCTGTTTGCCTCAAGAACAGAAGTTATAATAGACATAAAATGATTTCAGGCTGAGGCACGCGCTGAATTTGCTGAGCGCTCCGTGCAGAAACTCCAGAAGGAGGTCGACAGGCTTGAAGGTAATTTATCATTTCGTATATTTCAAACGATATACAATCTGATATTATATTTGCTCGAAGAGGCACTCTATAAAAAATATATAAGAAAAATAAGAAACAATTGTAGCCATATTGTATTCAATGTTTTTTAGAGCAAGACACAGAAGTCAAAATTATTTTTACTGGTAACATTTTATTGATGCTAGTTTTCCAAGTTTTCAAGGGTCTCCAGATATATTACAGAATATACAACGTACAGCAGTTTGGTTAAGTTTTAAATTCAAATATTTCACAAGTCAAGTTAAAATAACATGTTTGAAAATAACAATGCTTTGGACATTTCGCACTTAAACGATACCATATCAGCCGTCATTAGATCTGGCATATAACGAGTTATAATGCTGTACAATAGATTTGAAAGCTTTTTTTCTGTCATTTCTGCTACAATCTTAAGCTTATTTTTATCTTAATTTCATAGTAACAGTGTTAGAGTTTTATTTTTTATTGCACACAGAATTGTTTTTGTTAAATAAACAACCCATGCACCTAATCTTAAAAAAAACATCATATTTTAAACTTCTTTCTCCTCACTATTCTGGTGCTTGTAGCTGAAAATTCAATTCTGTTCTGTGCAATATATTTTGTTAGCATGACTTTTAAGTGTCTCCTACTAGACTGCTCGATCCTTTGATGTGATTTTTTTTTCTGTAATTTTGGCATGGTTTTATATTGATGTTGTTTTTTTGCCTGTGCTGTTTGGTTCAAATGTCAAAATCGGTACCTTCAACAAAAATTGAGATTTTATCATTCGCTTGTATGTCATCAGGCATTTATATCCGATTTCGGAAAAGCTAATCAACTTTCTGATCTGTTAATCTGATGTCAATTATCAATCCAATCAAATTAATTGATATGAGATGTGACAACAGATACGGAGTTAAACGTGGTATCCGATGATTTGAACGTTTGGACCAAACGGTTGTTTGTTGTGTGTCCTACTGACCGTGGCCACGTCGCCCTTGCAGACGATCTGGTGTCCGAGCGCGAAAAGAGCAAACTCCTGCAGGAGGAGATGGAGGCCACGCTGCACGACATACAGAACATGTGAACACTCCCGCACGCGCCCGCTCCGCTCACTTGCAGCACTAGCACTGACACAACACTGACACCTGTCACTTTAGAGTTGCCACCGCGAAAATATTTAAAAGGCGCCATCTATGTTGTGCAGTGACCTAGAACAAAAGAAGTTTTTATTTAATTGACATATTTTCGAACTTCTTTTATTTCAAGACTACAGAAAGTGAGCCGAGCGGGCGCCTAGATGTTATTAGCTATAGAATAATTGCCAGCCGCTTTTTAATGTAACTTCAAAATCGAGTGTTTGCTACGAAAGCACTGCCATGTGCAATTTTTTTATTTCATCCACAAATTACTAATATTTATGTCCGTATAGTTGAAACGTGTAATTTGTTTTATAGTCATTACTTTACGAGCGTGCCTGTTATGTCAATGATCGATATTTATATGACGTATGCAGTAATCGCTTCTAGCACTCTAGTGTAAGGTATAAAATGATAGTATCGACATTCCAAAAGGGTCCAAAAATGTTATGCATTTTACACTCAACTTAAAAAGACATTATTTGCATTAATTATAAAGAAATGCACATAGTTTTTGTACAATATTTAAATTCTCTATGTATTTGTAGAACAAATTAGTCGCTGTATTCTGTTTCGATAATTTTATATTTCACTCGAGGGGATAGTGCATACAGTACGTCGTATGCTATATTTTTCATATGCACTGTTTGCAATTTATTACGAACTTAATTTACTTAATGTTAGTGAAGAGATTAGATATTTTTATTCAAGAGTGACGGTAATACAATAAATAATGATATTTATAGGAATATTCTTGCTAAATTGGAAATAATTGATATTCTATTATGTTTGAAGGATGATTTTCTCGTGTCATAATTGAGTTTGTTGTTATTTATTTAAATTAATCGATGAATAAATGGCGACTATTCCAAGTTATAATGTTCGCGCGTCGTCTGTTCGCTCTCGCTGGCAACACCGCGGCTGCTCGCTCACGCGTGTGACGTGAGACGTGCACGCGCCCGGTACATAGAGTACGTCCGTACGAACGATACAGTAATGTAGGGGGTCCGTCTTTTTTAATATTATCGATTAATGAATTGATAGATAAGTTCGTGAAAATAATTTAATGATTTTTAAGAGTATTCTAATAAAAGTGTTTATGAATATATATTATTATTTTTAACCCGTTGTATTTTTTTACTAACTCGTGTGTTACCCTGTGGTTGCCCTTCAACTAACGCCCCGACGACGATTCTATCAGCTATAACGTCGATCATTAATGTAATATAAAGTCATCTGCATCATCATTGAAATGTAATCCGGTAATCACTTCGGGAAGTTCGGGGCGAACCAAAATTTATCGCACAAGACGAAGAAAAGCTCGGTGGCGAGCAGGTCATGAGTCACGAAGCATTGTACATTACCATGTGGGCGGCATGAGAGGACCCTGCACGTCCCCGTAGAGTAGCGCCGCTAACGAACGCATGCGAACACACCGCTCTCACGCGCCGCCTGACGCAGATGATCTCATCACCGAGACCGAGAGGTTCAACGATATCGGCGACGACATCGACGACTCCTTCGTGGAGCTCATCCCCGGCGTGGACCCCAACGACCGCCAGATGGCCGCCATCCGCGAGGCCGCGCGCAAGGAGTACGAGAGGCTGCACCCCAAGGTGCCCACGCCGCCGCCCAAGGAGCCCACGCCGCCGCCGCAGGAGCCACCCGCGCCCGAAGCCGCCGCGCCGCCGCCCGAGGGCGCCGCCCCGCCCGCCGACGGAGCCGCGCCTCCCGCTGACGGAGCCCCCGCCGCGCCCCCGGCAGAGGGCGCAGTGCCTCCGGCTGATGGCGCTGCAACGCCGGCCGAAGGTGCAGCTCCACCTGCCGAGGGCGCAGCCCCACCCGCTGACGGAGCTGCCCCACCGGCAGAGGGAGCGCCCGCAGCTCCTCCTGCCGATGGAGCCGCTCCCCAGGCGGTGGGCGCCGCTCCTCCTGCTGACGGCGCTGCCCCGGCGGCCCCGCCAGCAGAGGGAGCCGCTCCTCCCGCAGAGGGTGCGGCTCCCGCTCCCCCTGCGGACGGTGCCACACCCGCTGCTCCACCTGCAGAGGGAGCCGCCCCCGCCCCTCCCGCAGAGGGTGCACCGGCAGCTGCACCCCCTGCGGAAGGAGCTCCCCCTGCGCCCGCGGCTGCACCGGCACCCGCGGCTGCACCTGCATCCGATGCAGCTGCAGCTCCGGCACCGGCCGCCGATGCAGCTCCAGCTGCAGCCCCGGCGCCAGTCGAATCCGCGCCCGCGCCTGCGCCCGCGGAAGCAGCCCCGGCCCCCGCGGCGCCGGCGGCCGAGGCAGCCCCGGCCGCACCTGCCGAAGCCGCGCCGGCCTCCTAAATACGACAACCCTCTGCTCGTTACTTTCGGACTCTCTATTACTCTGATACCGCGTCCCGGGTCGTGGTCCCGGTGGAAATCTAGTGCGACATCCCACGGAGATTTATTTTTTATGTTGGCAATAAACGTCTGAAACTATAGCTGATGGAATTTCTGTCCCCGATCTGCCCCCGCCGCGTTCGCGTCTGCATGCGTGTGAGTGTGGCACTAACGTATCGTGCCGCTGCGAGTGACCGCGCCGCTGTCCGCAGACGATCTGATCGCCAGCAAGGAGGTGTTCCACGAGATCGGCGGCGAGCTGGACTGCGCGTTCGACGACCTGGGCCTGCGCACGCCGACCGCGGCGCCCGGCCGCGCCTGCGAGCGCTGCACGTGTTGCCACTAACGCCGCGGGCTCCACCACGCTCATATGCATTTACGTTACACGACAAACGCGTCTTGATATTCTAGTCAATCATTAAACCATAACAAAACTACTTCAGAAAGCTTTCTAACTGAGTTTGCATGCTACACTTCGACGAATCGGAACCTTTCATTATCGACGCAAAAACAAAAACAAGCTTTATAACCCAGCGAGACCGACGCATGGCTTCAGAATAACAAGGATCTAAACATGTAAGCATTTAATTTTTATTACTACCGCTGCGCTGCTCTAAGTGCGCTTACAGACGGATATGTTGCAAGCCACTGTAATAATGACACATCATGTTGAGCTGAACACGAAAACTAAGATCAGGTCATTGCCTTACACAAACATCAAGCATGAGGCTTTGAAAGAATGCGCTTGCGCATAGCACAGTTACGAGTCGCGACCATACAACACGTCGCACCGTCTGTAACCGCCATTACGCTGAAACTAATTTTCCTTACGACTTGACTTAGGAAAGAGATAATTCTACATAAATATAAAGAAATCTAAGACAGGATGTTATATTATTTGAGATATTGCATTATAATTTTTGGGCAAATGATGTAATGTTGTGTCCAATACGCAGACGAACTTGTCGCCGAGAAGGAGAAGTACAAGGACATCGGAGACGACTTGGACACCGCTTTCGTGGAGCTTATCCTCAAAGAATAAACTGGCGCGTTCGGTCATGTTCGGTAATGTTCGGGTCCGTCCGCCACGCGGCAACTACCAGCTCCCGCCATTCAAATATCCGAATACATGTATTTTACTTTATAATTTTATACTCCTAATTTAAAGTATTAAAATCCATAGCTTTATGGCGGTATTTATTTTCGAGTAATATAATAAATTAATTTATTACTTATGACTGGTTTTATTTTATTTCATGTAGATAGCACCTAGCTTGACTTGTACTTACCTAAAATAGTGGGAGATCTGAGTAGTGTAGAAATCGCCTGATGTAGAAATGGTAATGTGATTACAATATTGACTGCTTTGGCTTCGAACAACTGTATTTTATCTCCAAACCAAAACAACACTATAACTGATGGCCGATGTATTTTTGACTGTATTTTTTGGTAATAATATACGTAACTTTTGATTTGGTGATTGATTTGTCTCAACTGTTTTATCCACAATTCCACCTCTTACCTACTTTGTAGATTCTTTCTGGAAAAATAGTTAAAAACTACTGCAAAATTGACTAGCAGGTAAGTAGGTCAGATACAATCGAAAACATCATTTTTTAAGTTAAAAGAAAAAAGAAGAAAAGAAAAAATAAAAATCAGCTTGAATGTGTTCGAAATTTCTACATCAGTTGTTTGAGAATACTGGATAACTTCGAATCAAAATACGATAATAATACAGTACCGGTTGCCAAAGCCATGCTTGAAGACTGACCATGCTTTTTGAATAAATTCCAGTAGATAGTGCCTGTAAAACTGCTTCTTTTGGGTAAATCGGTAAGTAGCGAGTTTACGTATTGAAGTAGATAGAAAGCTATTTTCATTTTAAGTTGCACGCACTGCAAGACTACATTAAATCAAAAGAGATTTGGTATCATGAGGTTTTAAGAACTTAGGAAAAGTCCAAGAACAGAAATTTTGAAAAAAATAAATAAATAAATTGATTCCTTCGTTTCTGGAGCAAGATCGATTCTGGAAAAAGGGTCACTTTATAAACGAATAAACCAACTAAATACTTACTAACTTTCTATTCATTTTACTAACCAACTGACATTACTAACAGACGAGGTGGTCGAAGAGCGCAGTAAATACAAGGCTATAGCGGAGGAAGTGGACCAGACGTTCGCGGATTTGTCAGGATACTAAACTGAAAGCGGCCATGTTGGAGTGGCCTATTATGAAAGAACAACACATGAAGCCTTAATAATACTCAAATTGGTTAATTATAAAACAGAGAACAGTTTTCATGTATTGTACTTTGTAATGGACTCCATATTCTTTGCACAGAGCTCACGTTGAGAAATGGACAAACTTCTTCCACGATAGTTCACTTTGGATGTTTTGTTTGCATCTGATAAATTCTTAGGACTGCTAATTAGGTACCTACTGTTCAATTTTCAAGTTACGAAATGTGTTGGACTGAACAGTAGCTAGAGATAGTGAAATCTGCAAAGACGCGCGGTGACGCGCCCCTTTTACCATTACTGTAGGTACTGTAAGCTTTACTTTAGTACGGAGCGGAGCGGAATTGGGCGCGTCTTCGTGGATGGCACTATCTTTACCTACCTAACTTTTCTAGACGCTATGAAATTATGTGGATTCTGTTGGTAGAAAATGACATCGTAATCGATGAATATAACAAAAAGCAGTCCAGTATGTATTTAAGAAGTCGCAAAATTAATAAAGTACTAAAGAGAAAACAATGACAGAATGTGCAACATTAGGTACTAAAGAGAGTTAACGCTTACCTAAGAGATTTTCTCGCGAACTGTTTTATGCCTTACTTTAGACTAACGTCTGGTTATGCTATTCCTTCAACTTATGATGTATAAAATTGTCGTTTATTATCATTCAGACGACTCATTGCTATCACTGCGGTCAGGCGAAACAGTCTCTTAAGAAATCTACCTAAATGTTCAAGTTTAAAAAGCAACATTGCTTTTTTGTTAAAATTATAGAGAAACAGTTGCATAATTCAAAATTAGGATGTCCAGAATTATAGTTCATGTTAACAAGATGTCTATTTGTATAAATATTTTTGAGAATTGTACAATATGTAGTGTAGTGTCGATCAAAAACTATCTGTCATCATTCAAAATATACATGTATAACTAAAATCATTAAATCTAAATTGCTTTAATTTGTGAAATTAATTTAATATGGGATGTCTCAAAACATTTTTGGGCTTATTTGCTCTAGTTAGGAACTAATTCCAAAACATTTTGTCTATAGCTGGAATGCGAAGCACTAGGTACATTAGTTGCATGTTATATAACAAAACTATGTTGGATCATCTTGTTACTGTATAAAAAGTTGGGAGTTGTCGTGGGACGAAGTTCCTTTCGCTGTATATTATGTATTAACACAGAGCCATCTAGTATAAGTATTGAGAAGCTAAAAACTTATACTAGATGGCTCTGTATTAAAAACAAAAGGTTTTGACACTTGAAGAAACTTGAGACCACCTTGAGACCTTGAAACTGACTTTTTCGGGCATAACCCTTTTTCGTTACGTGACGATTTCTACCAGTCAACTCCTACCGCAAACCACGTTATAGAACTTCGTTCCAAAAATATCAGCAACGGAATGAACGTTACAGTGAAGAATAATACCAAAACTATGAATCAGCACTTGTTTTCGCGCTGTTGGATTTACAACCCTCGCCTCAGCGCCGAGGATTGAAAATACAACAGTGCAAAAGAACAGTTGACTGTAGTGTTTGGCTGTTACTTTTGATGAAGAAACTGGCCGAAAGTAAAACGTTTGCTTTGTGTAAGGTTGTAGTGAAAGTCGTGTTAAACAAAAAGGATAAGAACGTACATTCGTTTTCGTTCTATTCTTGAAATAAAATAAAAAATGTCTGCTAATAGAGGGAAAAATAAAGTATGATAACATGTAACGTGAAACTACTGCTTCCGTTCCTTGTAGATACGCCTTCGGAGTAGCTCAAACGCTGTCGTAAACTGAGTTTGTGCAAAGAAAATTATATAAATTCTACAGCTATTTTATTACTTCAAAGCTCACTTTTATGTAGCATTGAATGCGCCTAAAAACACTGCCGGAGTTTTGTGTATCCTCGCTGCGAGTTTTTTACGAGAATCGTTTTTTATGATGTGTAAAACATAATCTTATGAAATGTGTAACGAGTTTTTGTTCGAGTTTAAGACACAATTTTTATGTATTGGTCACACTTTGAGATACATCGAAGATAGAATTTTGTCTGCCAGCCATGCCCATACTACTAAGTATTTTGCATCACAATAAATAAAGTAATAGCTTTCACCAAACAAAGGAATGCAGCTATTACAGATCACAGTAGGTTAAGTTTAACAGTTTTATATGATCTAGAAAATTAGAGTTATCCATCCAGAGTCAAAGTGTGATTAAGACAGCCAATAACACATAATAATATAATCATTAATAGGTTTGACAACTTTCGTACTTGTTTGTACTCATTTAGCTTAGATTTTGTACGACAATATGATTGTACCTTCAATTATTATTGTACAGTCGAAAAAATTGAATTCTGACCCACCATAAGCTTATTTTCTTACAGACATTCAAATACAATTAGGTCGACATTCGCCTAAACATCCATTTCCTTGGTAACGAATTTGTCATCTGCCATCTTTGTTATTTTGACGGTTTCAAACGATTTATCGTCAAAGTGGGTCATGATTCACTTAGCCTGACTGTACCTTTATGTACGCTTCATACTTCCGTAAAGTCCCTTCTCCATACTAGTAAGTGTTTCTATGACAGCTTCTGAGGAAGTGTACCTATCAGCGCTTTAAACTGTTCACTCTTGTAAAATAAATTTATATTAAATCTAATCAGTGTTTTATTTGTAGTTCAGCAACCAAATTGTTAGCAAAGCTAACAATTTGGTTGCTGAATTTGTCTTACGACGATACAGAAGATATTCTAGCAATCACCTCATGAATACCTTTCTCAATAATGATACCTGTAATTGCTGAGTCACCTCAACCTGATTGCATTCAGTTATAATAATCATTGTTTGTGAGGAACTTTGGCTCCTGAGATACAAGTATCTTTTTACTTAGTTCAGGAACCAGCTGTTCTACCTGTTTTTGACAACCACTTGTACAATCATCCTTAGTGTATAATGTATGTGTTTCTTCCGTGTACAATAAAGATTTGATTGATTTTGATTTATACATAACATAATATCACGCCTGTATTCCCCGTAGTACACCCACATTTCACTAGTTATGTTTAAGTCCCATGTAGGGGGCGAGCTTATTGCCATCAGGGTGGGCACATATAGCCGGACTCCGGGCTGCAACTGAGAAATTCCAGATGAAAAACGCAATAACTCTTTGCCTGACCCGGGAATCGAACCCAGGACCTCATGTTTAGCAGTAGCTTTCAGTAGGTGATGAAGATGCTGCACCGAATCACCAATACTCAATACCTACTCAATAATTTATTGCATTCCATACGTTTAGGTGGTAGGTAACTTTAAAATTGTATAAGATCACTTCGGACCCTGTCGGGAACAGTGAAATAGAGGGAGAGAGGAAGCTTTAAAATTTCGCGATAAAGACGTATGAGGAAGTACTATATTAAAACCACGATTATCAGGATTAATATTTTGCGAAGTACCTCTGCGACATTGATTGATCAACAAATTAAGGGTGCCTCAAACTCGATGTAAATATTTTACTTAACTATTTTGTAATGGCAAACAGTTGGTCATTTTATAATAATGGTTACACGCCAAGGCCAGCACAGACCTTATCTGCTAACGTAGACCCACTGTAGACCCACTTTTATTTTATTTCTTGTAAATGATCAAGTGACTTCTCCCGCTCTGGGCGGAGCGGAAAACCAACACGTGTTCCTTCAGTTACCTGTTGCCAAGGGCCCCGGTATCCCTTTCAGACTTTCCCGCGACCCTGCCAGGCACCGTAGACCCCTTACGGTGGGTCAATACGTTAGCGGATAAGGTCTGTGCTACGTGCTACGCCACGCTACGAAACGCCGCCGCCGTAGCAATATAAATCAGTAGAGAATAAAGGTTTGTACGGTTAGCATGAACAAGCAATATAATTTATATTATCGTTCACGTTTTGCTGTCAACTATTTAGTAGATATAGAAATAACAGCGCCATGGAACTATTTTATTTAAGAACTAACCAAGCATCTTTAAAAATGTAGGATATGGATTGCGGTAAATGCGTTTTCTCCCAATCCATATCCTACATTTACAGGATTTACATTTTCCTAAATGTTACAGGGCTTCGTTGAGATGTAGAAACTGGCAAGACTAGTTGAATCAAACGATGACATGTTACTGCATTCAGTAAATAATTAAAGGAACCTATTTATATGAAAGTAAGCTGGAAAAAAAAATGTGCACATTATTAGTTTTTTTAAGTTTTTAAATCATGAAACTAAAAGTTTGAAGGTGTTTATGTATGGGTATTTATATGAATAGGTCTGGTTGAATAAATTCATTTCAGCCGCTTAAAAGGCCATTCCATGGACGTTCATAAACCGGTACTAATAAATAGCCCAGTATAGAAGTTTTAGTAATTAATGATCGCAGTATGCTGTTATCACTTACGATATAAATAGCATCAGGGTCGATCCTTTGCTCTAAACTTCACGGTCGGATAACAGAGTAAAGCTTCCTGTAGATGATGCCGGAGCCGCACCGGCGCCGCAAGATGAAAAGTCCGGCGCCGGCGCCGGTGCGGCTCATGGTAGGAAACCTAAAGTGACAGCCCTAGCCTATAAGGCGTTGAGGTTTGAAAATTACTAAGACGGTGTGCATTTCTAAAAACGACTGTGATTAACTTAGTTTCTGAAAAGCCACTGTGCAGGAGAAAATGCGTCAATGGCCACTTGGTAAGTAAGCTAAAGCGCCACCGGGTGCATTAAAATAGCCTTCATGAGCGGTAATCCTAAAATGTCGGTCTGGCGCACCCTGGACAGTCACCCGCGACCACTTTGCTGACTCACAAGTATTTTTCTATGATTAAGTGAAAAGAAAAGATGGATGGACTGTGTGAGGAATGATATGAAACAGAAGGGAGTGAATGATAGCGTGACGGTCGACAGGGGAGAGTGGAAAGAGAAAACGTATTGCGCCGACCTCAAGTAATATGGGACAAGGACAGGAAGATGATGAAGTAGTTCGTGGTGATACGAGAGAAGGAGCGGTTCTAAAGGCTTACTTTAAAACAGATTTTCAATAACGAGGACTAAAATTTTTGAAACGACAGCATAAGTCTACATTTGTGTAGCTTACCAACTTTTCTAAGCTATAGGTACTCCATTTGAAATAAGATTAGACGTTTAAATAAACCTTTTTTACAGTCCGTTCAACCGATTTTGACTTATTTCAAATTAATCTTATTTCAAATGGGGTATAGATGCATTCAACAGCACTCTAATTGCAAATAATAAAAAATAAAAAATTATTTATTTAATTTAAATAAATAAAATAAAATAAAATAAATAAAATAAATTGCGTAACACAATCAATCACAATCTGAATGATTTTGAAGGATATTGCTAATCCATTGCTTCATATGTTAGAAAAAATAGTCTGCTAAAAATAAATAAACCATGGCATGGTAGTAAAAATAGTTACGCGTGGTCATACAAAAAAAAAAATATACGGGTCGACTTGAGAACCTCCTCCTTTTTTTTTCGTTGGTTAAAAATCCTAAATAATATAATTTTAATAGAAAAACAGTTTAAAAAAAATACTATTTTCCGGGTGGTTAGAATACAAAAGGTCTGAAACTAAGGCTTCATTGTATTGCAGAAAAAAAAATTAAAAAGAAAAAAACATTTTCCTATTTTTTTTTTCGATCTACTACGAAAGTCTGACATACGATATTCCCTGATTTTATTTTCCTTTAAAATCTAGATACAAGCATGCAAGCTGCTTGTATCTAGATTTTAAAGGAAAATAACCTGCTTAGCGAGGTCTTCCCACTCGCACTAGTGACATTGCTGTAGCTGCCCTTGAACGTGGAGGGTATTTAGGGTAACAAGTTGGATGTTTATCTCGCACTCTGTCGATCATCAGAGCTGTGAAATTGGTGGGGTAGGTAAAGTTTGTGTTTGAAGGCAGCTTTTGTGGGCTGCTTTCAAAATAACATTTTGAAAATTAATGGAGGAAGTCTATGGCACACTTCGTTTTCCCATGGTATCTTTGTTTTTATTTGGTTGGTTGAGAAAAGTAAAAACTACTCGTAGTTATAAAGATCGTAGTGGTTAGCACACAGCAATACCGTCTAAAATCTTTGGTAGTGTGGGTCTTATGAGACCCACACGTTCAGAAATGGACGTCAAATAGTGTAAGCGGAAAGGTATCCTATTACTTCTCCTCTGTCCTATTTGAGATCTCCGGAATCTAATGAATGAAATATGCCCACAGCAATTAACAACCAAACAAACATGAATCATTGAGTGGACCAATATGCAAATAGTTTGCTGTTATTAGTTATAGCCAGATGAAAGCCGCGTGTCGATCTCAATGAGTTCGGTATTACGCTAAATATAGTAGGGTCGGCCAGCCGGATGGCTCTCGGAATTTGGGAAATCTGCAACACGAATGTTAGCGTCGCGGGAGCGGGACAGTGCCACCTGATCGATATAGCCGGCATTGACAGCGAGCATGTTTTTATATCATCGATCTATCAATCTGCTCGATATTCACATCCGCCGACGTCGTCACAGGTCCGTCTGTTAGCGATCGTGGCAAAAATAGTGGAGTAGCTGTGTGTGGGAGCGTGACGGGTGGCGGTCGGCATGTTCGTTGCGATTGCTATGCTGGATCGGAATCCTGGATTTTTGGCACCGAAAATAGTCGGGTGGGAGCGCGGCGAAACCGCGAGGGCGGGCGCGGCGCAGTGCGTGTCGCTCCGCCGTTTGAACAGCCCGCTCGTGAGGTGAGTGCAGCCGCGCGCCGCCACGCCGGCAGCTTGGATACTTCACCTGGACCCCAGTCACCACACCCAGCCGCGGCCCAGGACTGTGCAAGTGACACATCAGTGCCATCATGTGTGGAGTATCCAAGCTCCTGGATTTTGATTCCGGCGATTCTGTGCTTTCGTTCTGTGATACGTTGTTCTGTATTTTCTGGCTCGGGTGCCCATATCTCGTGTTAGTACGGCAGTACGCCAGTGTGTATTGAGTGTCAGTTGTAGCGAGTAAGGACGGGCGGTGTGCGTGCGCGGCTCGCGTTTTCCATGGATATGACTCGGGTTTCATCGCTCGCGCGTCCTCGCTGAAAATAGTGAGTCCCCCGCGCGCCGCCCACGCCGCGCGCTCACACCGCTTGTAACCTATTTGCGGCATGCCCGAACATCAGTATTTATTTAGCGAGATGAGGAAACTCGTCTCAATTTTTATTTAGCCTCAGTCGTGGCCCATATATCGTGTAATTAGGACGTTCGGTCCACAACTCTGTTGTTTACTGATGTTTGGTTTCCGATTACAGTCCCGACTGTCCAGCTATTTGGACATTGTTGGGAAGTCACTGACTTAATGGATGTTTATGATAGTTTAAATAACTTAGCTTTTAGAAAAGCTGTTATATTTAAAATTCACTCAAACACCACACAATGTTCACAATTGAATACGGAACCACCGCAGACATTTCTAGTTAGAGAAAAGACTTAGTACTTTCTTTTAAACAATAGCAATATTAAACAGATTATTATAACAACTAGAGCCTTATTCATAGATAGTTATTTACAACATTAACATATAAGATAACACGCATAATATGAAAGCTACATCTCGAAATCATCTTGGGATTAAAGTATGAGAGATGACGGGTGTCATTTGAACGAGTCATGATTACCGGCGTGTCTGGAACTCGGAGTGTTGGCACCTCTTCAAAGCGCCTACTATTACATACAAGCTGAACTATCCCTGAAATTCGGGAGATAGTTACAGTTATAGCTTTCAAATTAACTATTTTATACTTTGCGACATCGTGTTATATATTTGGATCATCTCCTTAAACATTTAATCAATCATCGTTTTTACTATTGGCACTTTTCGATGCCTAATTAATATTTTTCACTTCGGACTTTGAAAGTCACCTTATAAACTAAATCAGTTGAACAATGCTCCGGTTTTTACAATGCTTCGAACTATTTCTTGTCCGAATATATTCATACATCGTGAACATTATTTCGCTAAGCTGCCCGTTTATCCACCCCAAATCCACCTTAACATAATGATTAATTACTACGTGAAACTGACGTCATCTCTCATGTTACATCTGGATAACTTAATCCATAACTTTGACCATCCAAATTATGTCTTTTGTAACATCTTGGATGCCATACCTTTACCGTCATCTCTTTCTACTTAATCCATCGTTACTTTAATGTTCACACATATTGGCTTAAAAATATCTTTACGATAGTTACACAACATTCAAGTTATTGTTTACATCAAGAACCTGCCAACTTTTTTTGGTGACGTTGACTTCATGAAACTTGAAGGTTCCAAAAGCGTGGAAGCAATAATCATGATCACGAACACCTCCCTTAGGGTAATCAGTTTTGAATAAACTTGGAGCAACTTGAAGTAACTTTGCTTATTCAGATGTGAATAAGCTTATTTGAATAAGTTGTTGTTCAAAAAATCTTGAGGAATTCTAAAACTTATTAGAAAGCGAGTTACCTTCGGGTTCACGATTACACCTATTCATTGGAAGCGTTCATCTGAACAATTTGATTCGGGATAAGATAGTTTAGATAGTTAATTTTCAAGTTCATTGGAAACTAGTTGATACATAGATGAATTTGTGACGTAGTCAGTGACACATTGTGTACTCTACCCTTGAAGTAAGGGTTGGTATTGACACTTTGAACTTAATTCAATTAACTATATCAATGAATATCGCATGAAACTCTTTTATCAGTTTGGAAAGTCTTAATTGAAAACCTTTATCGTGGGAGTTACAAAAAAGATTTGTCGATAATCTTTAAATATTATCTGAATTCAAAAATATTATTTCTTAGGGATTAGTTTACAAGAAGTTGTGTTCGTTAAATTTCTTTTTGTTATTTTTCATTAGAAGTTAACTAAAGTCAAAATATAGAAGTTAAAGCTTTTGAAAATGAGGAATATAGATACACACCACTGCCTTGCGAATGAGCAATCGAGTTTTTTTTGTTGAATTTTAGCTACTGGATACCTAATAGGCTAGTGAAAAATTGGATAATTATTTAACAATGGAAAGTTAGAACGCAACTGTTAACAGAAAGTAATAGGACCATTGGTTTGGTATAGAAGTTGTCTGCTACAAGACGACTTATTTTGAACAAACCTTCCTTTTTCGGATAGTAGAGAAAAGTCCCACACTAAACCATTACTTTCAATCCCAACATTCTTATATTCTGATTATTATTTTACAACAAAAAAAACAGATTTTCTTATTCCGCTAAAGCTTTCTTTCAAGCTCGAGCTTTGTAAAGAATAACATGGATAAGGTTTAAATAGAAATACAAGATGAGAAAGTAATACAAAACCTTGAACTTTCTGTTTTCAAGGAATTTAAAATATCTAGTAGAACATTCACGCTTATACAGGTTATCTCGAGGTCTATCTATTTTATTTTATCAGGGAAATAGGTAGGTACATGTAAGCAATACGGTAGGTATTGCATACATGTATCTCCCACAGTTCAACTGAAAAGCTGTGCCAACCAAGTTAGGAAAAAGCGTAAACGATACATAAATTAGCGTTCGTTCTAAAATTCCGGACTTATATTTAGTCTCCGGCCTGCAACAGCTGTAGTGATGTGAAAACACGGTTATTTTCGTGAACAATATGTCGGTGGCGTTGTCAGAACGCCAGCACCACGTCACCGCGCGACTACTCGCGTTATTTTCGCAACTTCGCCAGTTCGCGATCGCGGGCGGCGTTTGTTCCGTTTCGTTTAACTCGTGTTTTATAGCGGTAAGCAATGGTTGTAAAATATTGATGTATGATCGTTAAAGCTGTTGCTAGGTGTTTTTGTGAAATGATCCGATTCTACAGAAGCTTGTCACAGATTGAATTTTAGACATTCTAAATACTAATATTACAAAGAACACAATACATGAGGACATAATACACATCACACAGCAGTAAATTCAACCAGAAAAAGACAAGTTTAAAATACTTACGAAGAACAACATGCAAAAATCTCACATTTCATAATTTACGTATAACATTCGCGAATAAAATGCCCTTCAAAAATTCTCCAGCATCGTTATTTCAGTCCACACATACATTGAGCTACATTTCTTTAACATGTTGTAAACAAACCGAGCTGCCGATGCTCTCATCACATAATCCAGTCAATACAAATATGGTGCAGCTAGGAAAATATCGGCCATGGCCGTTCTATGAAAAAAGTAATCATAATTCATACTTTTATAAACACAAAACAAGAGAGTATGTAAATGTTTTGTCTATGCATCGATTTTCAGAAGATATCTTTTATGATGATCAAATTGAGAAAACAAATGAAGTCTATGGGAAAAAACAGTGGGGATTGGTTAGAATTATTATTCTTATAAATTCATGATTGCTGTCACAGGGGAGAAAATTCCCGGCCACCATAGGCGCGGGCTTGCGGACGGCGAGCAATGGGTAACTCGCCGTCCGATTAGGACCAGGCCCAGGTCGATGGCGCGTCGTGTTCCACGCGCGCCTCAAAGAGATGTCAGCACAATTAGCGGTGTCCGCTAGGACCGATGCCTGCCAGGGTTGCGGGTTAGTCCGAAAGGGATACCGGGACCTTGGCAACAGGCAACTGAAGGAACACGGGTGGGTTTTCAGTAAAAGTCTGACACGCCCTTCCGCTCCGCCCAGAGCGGGAGAAGTCATTGGATGATTTCCCACACACAAAACAAAAAAAAAAAACGAGAAAATTCCGTCATTGGAAAACTGAAAGTGGGTGTACGAAAGTTCATACCTACTCTACCCACATGAGGATTATAAACGGGAACATATATCTACTGTAATAAACCAGAGTATGAAAAAACAACGATTTACGATTTTTCTATGTACGACGACGACGCCGACATCTCGTGTTCATCTATTTAAAAAGATTTCCCAACCCAATACATTCTCACATAAAATGTGTAAACACAGACGCCATTACTGACGTCACACCATACTTTCGCACCCACTCGGTTCTACACCCACCCATAGACATAGCAGCTAATATTTTTAACCCTGCCAATACTGTGGAAGACAAAGATTTAATTACTAGAGCCAAACAAGAACAAAAACAAATAACAAAGTATCTATTTCGTGTAATACAATTTCATCCCAAAACTCTGTTATATTGAATTACAACACAGTAAAGGGTAGAAAAGTCTACCAAAAGTCGCGAGCAAAGTTTTGAATTATTTGGACAATATTAAATTGAGTTGTAGCAAATAAAATTATAACTTTATCGTCATTTGTCTTTTCACACGAACTATGTATTTTGGAATGAGTTTGGTGCTTTGTAAATGAGTTGGATATAAAGTTGATATTTATGTGGAAACCAATAGGAAACTACGACCCAAAAATCATTTAGAAGCCATAAAAACTCAGTAAACGATTACACTTGAATTAAAAAAGCAAGGAAAGGAACTGTTTCTTTTTGCTGTGTGTGATTTGAGCCTAGT
This sequence comes from Lithophane socia, assembly GCA_947522985.1. Classification (NCBI taxonomy): domain Eukaryota; kingdom Metazoa; phylum Arthropoda; class Insecta; order Lepidoptera; family Noctuidae; genus Lithophane; species Lithophane socia. The sequence goes on from OX383267.1 coordinate 11,601,575, forward strand.
ATTTTAGTTTTTGTAAGGTTTACTGTAAACATCGAGCAGATTCCTTAGCATACAAATTTTACAAGTTCATTTCTGTATCCCGAGTCTACCTATACCAAGGGTTACGAACTCCCGGAACGGGTGTGTTGAGCACTAATATTTCAGCAAGCAAAGTGTGCCGTACCCCTTCTTAATTAGGTTAGATTATAATTTAGTATCAGGAACGTAGACCCAATAATTATGCACTGCCACATCTGGCAAGTTGGCAGAGTGCCATATCGAATGGCAGAGTAAAACTTTTGAAATTGGAATAGTTTGTATTTTTAAATAAGTTTATAGGAATCTTTCGCTTTTATCCAACGAAGTTGGTTCGTGATAAAGATTTATGAATAAAGTGAGCGTGCATTATTTGTGGCTTGGGATGCATTAGTCGATAAATTTTGTGTTAAACGCGAGGTTTTGTCACTAGCTCAATAAAGTCATCTTCAAGACTTGATTTAAATAAATGATCGTGAAGAGTCCACCAAACTTTTGCCAATATAAATCAGTAAACGTTTAGGATTTTTCTGTGACTAGCTTCCGCCAGCGGCTGCGCCAGCGCGATGTCTTAATTAATTATATAGCCAGCCTATGTTACTCAATAATATAGCATTCTACTGATATCATAATTTTTAAAATCGGTCCTGTAGTTTTTGAGTATATTGATTATAAACAAAAATACAAATAATTTCTATATAGAATAATAGGGTAGAATACAAATTCCCTCTTTGAAACATGCAAATCAGAGGTGTGTTTTCTGAACATACAATATAATTTCAAGAAGCGAACTCCTCATGTTATGAGTTTTCTTCTAAAAGCACAGTAGAGCGCCGAGCGTTTCAAACTGCATTGTCACGATTTCAATTAACTTCGTACCTCTATGTGTAGTACCGTAGCAGTCGATTATTAAACCCTGCTGCATTGTAGATGCACAGAGCACACAGAGAACGGTTCACTAAAATTGAATCCTACCTTTCCTTTTTACCCGACTGCCAAGGAAGGGTTATGTTTTATTACTTAGGGAACGTACAAAAAATGTTGTGAAGCTGTGGATGAATTAAAATACTTGCTGCAATATCGACGATGAATTTTTATCTAGATTTAAAAGAACTGAAAAACTTTTAATCGTAATTTATGTATTCCAATTAATTTAATCCATCTAATTTTATGTTTATTGACTCAATTATTTGAAATCTTCCAACTAATATTTATATACCCGTTAATGATGAAACATGTACCTAAACCTTTTCGTAACGTATGGACATCTTACGTGTGTCATTGTTTTGATATTAAAAAAAAAAACTTTTGTAGAAAATATGCCATTCCGAGCCATACCTAATATTATGACAGTCATAGAAACAGTAGATGTCGAATACATCTTTTATACTTATTCAAAATCGTTGTTCTCTTTCAGGCCGTAACTGGCGTATTTTTTGACCGGACCGTAGAAGACACAAAGCCGCCACCATGGACGCGATTAAGAAGAAGATGCAGGCGATGAAGCTGGAGAAGGACAACGCCATGGACAAGGCCGACACCTGTGAACAGCAGGCTAGGGACGCCAACCTCCGCGCCGAAAAGGTACACAAATTACTACATAACATCACGCCTGTAATTTCCGAAGTCAAAGTCAAAGTCAAAGTCAAAGTATTTATTAGTGTGATTTTTGGTGATACAGTAGGTCTTATAATAAGGTTATGGTAACTCAAAAACCTACCCATTAGGGCATACACTATTTAACAATATTATAAAAATTTAAAATCAATATTAGGTACATACAAATTAACAAAAATTTAAATAGTTAGAATAGGTACAATCAATTTTTATAATATTTAAACATTAGAATACAATTACTTATTATAATAAAATATTCAGAATACAATAATATGCGAAGGGCTAGGTATAGGTGTTCCTATAGTACCCCCACATTTCACCAGTTATGTTTTAGTCCCATGTAATAGGGGCGAGCCTTTTGCAACCGGGTACAAATGTTACTGCGAAATTCCTGATGGAAAAACTCACACCCCCCATTTACTACATCTTTCATGACACTGCTTCTTAAAGATGTGGAAAATAATTCATCATCATAAAGGACTTATAACTTCTCTATATTTGCAACTAGTGACTGGGCACAGGCCTCTCTAAGAGTTTAAGTATAAAGTAGGTGGTATGTTTCGGTAAGTACCTATCCGATAAACTTCTATTTGCAGTCAGCAAGACGGTAGCAAAGCTGGCTTGAGTCGGAAGCCAGCTTTTTATTAAAAAAAAAAAAGAAATAGACAAGCTTTATATTGCCCTGTTTGACTATTAATATATATTTCCATCTTAACTTGATTTCTCAGAATATAAAAAAGGAATGTCTAAAGCAATTCAAATTTAAATCAAGTCATAGATTAATGGGTTGTTTCTAGTTAAATATACGTTTTTCTAGGCCTCTATAAACACAATCGATAAATCTATTTAAATCCTAAGAGACTTGTTCCATTTGTTCCCACGCTAAATGTATTTTTAGTTTGTATTTATGGGAGAGAAAAGAAATAATTCTCGAAACTAAGAAATAAAGTTTCATTACAAGGGATCGGGATTAACATATTTATGGAACTCAGTTAATTTTTCCAACCAGGGCGCACACAGCAGGATTTTTTTTTCCAAAAAAAATCCCAAGGGCCCATTCTAGGCCCGATGCTGCCGATTCTAACTCCAAAATCTGTCCTCCTTTCCAGGTCAACGAGGAAGTCCGCGAGCTCCAGAAGAAGCTCGCCCAGGTGGAGGAAGACCTGATCGTCAACAAGAACAAGTTGGAACAGGCCAACAAGGACTTGGAAGAGAAAGAGAAGAACTTAACCGCCACCGAGGCTGACGTAGCTTCCCTCAACAGGAAGGTGCAGCAGATTGAGGAGGACCTCGAGAAGTCTGAGGAGAGGTCAGGCACCGCCCAGCAGAAACTGCTTGAGGCCCAGCAGTCTGCTGACGAGAACAACCGGTAAGATATATTTTCAAACATAATAAATATTAATAATAGCAGTCTACTATCGTCCCAGTGCTCGGCAAAGGCCTCGTAAACGGAGAAGGCACGAGCAAACAATAGATTTATGATCTAAAAACATAGATGTAACTTCTAAGAGTTTTAACTTGACTATTGCCAGATCTCTGGCGTTCCTACCCTAATAGGAAACGTGAATACTTAGCTACTTGATTGTCATTATGTAAGTCTAGGATAAGAGATGGAAAATCAGGTCTCCTCTCTCACGTCTCACTCAGCAAGTAATTACTAAATGAACAATAATTTTTTCTCTCATGTTTATCGTAGTTAGAGACAAAATATATACATACATACATACATTTACAACCACACTTCTTTAAATCTAGTTTCAGTTTAATTCTATGATTATAATCATGACTATATTAAACGAACGACTTTTTTTATAATCTTAGTATTAGACGTAGGTATTTTTCCGGCCGCATTAGATTTATTATTAAAGCAACAGTTGGATTACGTGAGCCACTATAATTAGAAACATGGTGTGAATTGGAGATTAGCTTATGAAATATTATAATTTCGTGAAATGTTTTCGTTATGTAGGTAATTCTATTTGAGTTCATTTACATCACTCGAAAATGTAACTAAGAATTTTCCAGTGTGTGAGTAACTACTGAGAATATTGAGATTTATTACAAACGCGTCTCATAAAGTACCTTCTTACTCTGATCAATTTTTTTTTTTTTTTCCTAAACCGAAGTAAATAATGGGATTTTTGGTAGGTATCAGAATGTAAGTATAGGTACTATCACATAAATCAGTCCTGTTCAGAAGACATGGTGTAACTTCACCCGTATAATCAAGCTCTTGGTGTAACTAAGTATACCTAATGAATGACGTATCTTTTGTTCCAGTATGTGCAAAGTGTTGGAGAACAGGGCACAGCAAGACGAGGAGCGTATGGACCAGCTCACCAACCAGCTGAAGGAGGCCCGTCTGCTCGCTGAGGACGCTGACGGCAAGTCCGACGAGGTAAGCATCATCTTCCAAGTCTTCTACATTATAAATTATATATCTCAGTAGTCACTTTTTTTGTCATTATGATTTTCATCATCACATTATCCATTCATGGTTTCTTTAGCCTACCCAATTTAAAAAAATCTAATTCTTCTCAAAACTATCCTCACAACATGTCCTTCAGATATTTATAATGTAGGTAGAATAATTAGTTTTCGGAATACATGTCCTATACACTGCCATAAAAAAAACGTTAAACGATTTTTGTTCCAGACATAATTTTAAATTATACTAATCTGGGTAGTAATTATGTCCTCGTTATCATAAACTACAACCATGGAGAATCAAAGAAAACACAATTTAACGTTATGCATAAACATAATTAGAACGTTAAAAGACGTACTAAAATGATAACGTATGATGTCCAGGTATCCCGCAAGCTGGCCTTCGTTGAAGACGAGCTCGAAGTCGCTGAGGACCGTGTCAAGTCTGGAGACGCCAAGATCTCGGAACTTGAGGAGGAATTAAAGGTAAAATACCTACTTATGATATGTCAAAGGATATATATATACTTAACCATGGCTACATAAGTAACCATACACGTATGTTTAGACTGCAAGAAAACACATTGCTACATCCATAGCGTGGAGTTAGTCAATGAGTCGACAGTAAACAAATATCCAATAACGAAACTTGTCATCCAGGTCGTAGGTAACTCCCTCAAATCTCTGGAAGTATCGGAAGAGAAGGCCAACCAGCGTGTCGAGGAGTTCAAGAAACAGCTGAAGACCCTCACCGGCAAGCTCAAGGAGGCCGAGGCCCGCGCTGAGTTCGCAGAGAAGACTGTCAAGAAACTACAGAAGGAAGTCGACAGGCTCGAAGGTATGACTCCAACCAATATCGTCCCTAATCAAGTAACATAAGATCAACTTAAATGAAACAAAACTAAGAGTTATTTTTTGACTGATATCAAAGATTCAACTAAAACAAATCTAAATATCAAGTAACGAAATCTTTCTATAACTTGATAACTATTCTAACAAAAAGAGAATACTATGGCTTCTCTTAATTGCAAAAGCTTCTTAATCAAAACTTTCCAATAAAATCTCATTTTCTTACTTATCTTTAAGTCCAGAGGCCGGGATCAAGTTGGTTCGTTTCATAAGTTGTTATCAAATCACAAAATTTAACAGACGCAGTATTCAGCGAGAAGGAGAAATACAAGGCGATATGCGATGACTTGGATGGCACATTCGCCGAGCTGACAGGATACTAACCAGCCCTCACAGCACATGATAGTTTAAGTCAAAACCGTCCGAATCACTTCACCCTAAAGTCCATTTTGATACGTCACCTTGCATTGTCTTCAACCCTTTACAAAGTTCATCGTTTAGCCCGACTGTAGATTAGCTGTCAAGAACGAGTTCCATTTTTTTCAGATTCTCTAAACTGTTTCTTCTAACGCCTAACCTCTTGCTGGACGTGTGAAGGATTGTCTCTGTACAGAATCGCGTAGATGTATATTTACGAAGCATTTGCGACAATCCTTTACACTTTTTTTTGTTGAGCCCTGCTTTTTTTGTTTGTGATTAACATGTCTATCGCTTTGCTGCTACCGTCGCGGACCAATGCTTCCAAGGTAACGTTGGTAATCTCTTAATTTTCTATATAAAATGATCTATAAAGCTATCCGCTTCGCCATAAATATGTATTAAAGAAAATTATAACTAAAATATAATTACAATGGTAAAAAAGTAACAATTCTAATTCTATTGACGCTATATCTTCAACCTTATTTTTATTTATTTATGTAACCTGATTATTTTCCAAAGAATTAAATTTTAGATGTGGAGATATTTCAGTTTCAGGACAGTACCTTTTTTCTTCTAGTTTACAGTAGTTGATTCTATCAAGGGGCTTGTCAATAACTTTACAGCTATTCAGTCACCAATACTTTTGCAACATGACATTTCAAGATTCACGACTGCTCTATGTGTTAAGTCTTTAGCAAGAGAACCAGTTCTTATATTTAAGTTTGGATACAGATCAGTAGTAGTATAAAACTACCTAATTTGAAAGTTAATGATACAGCCCCCCGTTCCTGTCCAAGTACTATTTGTATTCTAATATCGTTATCTATTAACAGATGAGCTCGGAATCAACAAGGACAGATACAAGAGCTTGGCTGACGAGATGGACTCGACCTTCGCCGAGCTGGCCGGCTACTAGACACCACTCCTTCCACACATTCACACACACACACGTACACACACACGCAGTCCGCTGCCATCGCCACAGACACACAACACAACAAACAAATACGTTTGTACACGTGATGTAATATTTATTAATATTTTATGTAAATTTATTTACGATTTTCAATAAAATTAATTTATAACAAGTTAGTTTTGGATTTGTTGTTTCTCTCCTCTGAAAATTATGATTGGTTTTCCTTGGAACTAGGCTTACCCCGTTCTAGCAGACGTAAGGCTTCAAAAAGATATGAAAAACACGCCAGGATTTTCAAAATGTTCCATTTAGCCTTCCCTTATCAGTCTCCAAGACGCTCTAAGATTTATAAGATGTGAAACGTTATGGTATTAGTTCAATGGCAAAGCCAAAAAGATGTAGCTGTAGGATGTTAGAAAGTTTTCAAGTTGAAATATAGAGAATAGTAACCTCCTAATATAACTCAGTTCTTTTGTCAAAAGAAGTTAGGATAGAATGTGGTGATGATCACTATCTCAGACCAAATTATTTGGTCTGAGATCACTACATCTTACATTCATGATGCTTTATTATGCTCAACTATGTCAAACATCGAACTCCCACCAACCAGACAACTCTCTGTATTAGATAGCCTCGCATTTGCATAACAAACGTATTCTATTACAAACCAGTTTGATTATATCAATCCATTTTCCTACTGAAAGCCGGATAAACACATTAGTCATCGGAAAATTAGATTGCACGTCAATTATTAACAGCGGAAACGCGCCTTAAAACTGTCAACTGTCACATGACGTCTTTCCGGCTTAACATGGCGGCGGCGCGGGAGAGCGCATGCGCGAGGACGACTGCCACACGCATGCGTGACTACCCTCAGAACCTGATCGATAGTGCAGTGTTGAAACAGCCTGTTGGGCTCCAGTTATTTTCCCTTATTTTCCCGATAAATCGTCGTTTTTCGGTGAAACTGTGAAGTAATTCGCCATCGTGTCGGTGTCAAGTAGCGTGTTACCTGGAGCCATCACTATGAAGATGCTAGCGCCTCACGACGGCCCCGACATAGCGCCAGTCGACTCAGGTCAGTGGAAAACAATCATTAAAATCACATTATAATTGCATATTAAGTTCATTGTCTCATAACCACCAATATTTGAACTATGTAGCCGTTGAGTTCGTTAGAAATTACCATTAAAAGCGAAATACCTGGTGCGCAATACATAACATATAGAGAAAAGTGCTTTGTTATGTCGACACCCTATAAATAAATATCGAATTATTAGTTTTGGTAGCTAATTATTGAAGGCTTCTTGAACCTCCTATGAGGAAAATATTAGACATATATACGTAATCTAGTAATTGCGAAAGTTACAAGATTAATCTAAGTTTTTGAGATGATACGGTCTTCGACTTACGATGGATGTATGTTTTCATCCTTTATGCCAAGAACTACGCAGAAATCTTACGCAACCTCCTTCCTATATGGATGGACCAGTATTTCCGGAGATACATAATTATAAATATTATGTGCATAAGATCGATATGGTCCAGTCAGTGACAAGAACTAGATAATATTATATTCAGGTCTTTGTCCTTTTATTATGAGCACTTATTGTATGGATAGCATTAAAATAAGCATATCAAGGGATAATAATATTACGTTAAACTTTATGGCACATATAAAATATTTATGTTTCATCTTATATTGTGCGTCTCAGAAAATTCTATATAGGCCATTATTTTTCCAGCCAGTGTGGGATATACCAAGCGTCCTTACTTTGTATAATATGTGAACAGTTAGGTAACATAACATAATTATGATTATTCATTACTTTTTATTGTTGAAGGCTTTATTGCACTACACTACTGATTCACTAAATTCAATTTGCATTATTTATTGTTAAAACTTCAGTCTATGTATAAAATAAGTACCTACAAATTGATTCTGTCAGTTTCAAATGCCGACCACATTATACTATACAATTATGATTCAATCTCTGTTACTAGATATAAAATTATCACAATAGGAAACTGTTTTGTTTTAACTTAAAATAATGGTATTACAATGTTTATCAATATAGCTTTAGATGTATTTTTAGAAGACAGGAATATTATTAAAACATTTGTTTTATTGTAATTGTAACATTAATTTTTACTCGTAATGATTACGGTTCTATTGTCACAGGTATTTTCATTCTCATTGGCATAACAAAAGCATCAGTATTGCATTAATGAAAAAATAATTTTAAAAAATACCCCGTAGTGTTCTTTGGTCATCGGTTTACCCTCTGTTACATGTGACTTACATCACATAACATAATGGGTGACTATCTCTGGTTACCCCATCGGAAAATATGTAGGATGACACGTGTTTTTTCCTATAAACGTGTTATTGTTTCTTTTTAAATGTCACCGCCTTTGTTTACACCGTATAAATACTAAAATAAACTGATATTTTAAGGGGACAAATGGCATCCTGCTTTCCTCTGAAGATCAAAATAATTATAAACGCTTGAGGCGCTTTTCTCTAACATAGCTTTGTTATTTTTAATTGTGCGCTGAACAAGGCATCATTAATGGCTGCTACCCACTCGGGCACAGATACAGACCAGATAGGTCCTATTATAATCTACCCACAATAGAGTAGGGCTGATTTGGACGAAGTGTGGGTATTTGCTGTGATCATTTTGGGCTTTTTAAATACATGTTGTTTATAAGCCCAAAGGCAGCAATGCTTAGAAATAACCAGTCACCTGCTATGTAGATATGTTGTTGAGGGTATTAAAAAAAAACAAGAGTCAGTATAATAACGAAGTACCTATAATTCCTTTTAGCTACTTATCATTATATTACATTTTGTTATAATCATTCAGGATTGTGAATAAGCTTCTAGGATAAGCTTCTAAGTAAACAATAACTTGAAGGAAACGTCAACTTGATGTATTATGTGGCAATGACTTGCACTCTGTCAACCCTCGTCCGTTTTGTAATATTTAAAGTTTGGCAGTGTAACATAAACTATACGGTACACGAAGTAAAGAAACAGTTAAAGGGCGTACCTATCGTTGTACTGATTGATGTGGTGTTCGGAAAACACGTTAAGCCGTTGGTCCCGGCTGTCCTTCGACCTTTGGCAGTCGTTACGGGTTGTCAGAAGCCCGAAGTCTGACAACCAGTCATACCAAGGGGTATAGCATGTGTTACCCAGAAACTGGGTTGTGGTGGCCAGAGACTCCAGAGAGGTATATTTGCTACATGTAAAATACATGTATTCAGCTGCATCTGGTCAGACTTTTGGAAGCCGAAAGCTAGGCAGATCATAAGATCACTGCGATGCAAACGTATATTCAATTATTCATATACATAAATATCGTAATTCTTCCTTCATGCTTGATAAGAATAAAAAATCCGATCTAGAATCATCACTTTATATAGAGACAGGATATAATAATGACCACGAGTACCTACTGAAGAGGAAAGGGAAAGAAACGGCAGAATAACAAAAGAAGCATCGGATCTCGCCTCATAAATCTTCATCAACTTCGTAAGTCATTAGTCAATTAACGGAATATAAAAGCCGGAATGGAGTCCGACGGCTATAACTATTGTTTGATCTTGGAAAATAGGTGTAATTAGTCATTCGTTTAGATGCAACAACATAGGAACTGATAGGATTGGAGCAAGTTGTGTTGGGTAATGATAATGTAAATGATAGGATTGGAGGGTCCCGTCGGCTATTGAAGAGCCTCTTATTAGTTGTACGGTTTGTTTTAGGAAATTGGAATATTAGTGCGTACTACCCTAAAATTGTAACTATCTTGCTTCATCAATGAATAACAAGTATATTTTTTTTTATTCATTGTTGAAGCATGATAGAATATTTAGGGTTGGTTGAAAAAGATGTTAAGGTTCCTGCGTTCACGCAACAGTTTATAAAATCAACTTCCTTTTATTTTCCGAACTCAATAAAAATAACTTTAGGTTTCAGTGTTACCTTCCACTTTGCAAGTCATTTGATATCCTTAGTGGACGAGACCCGACGGCTGTCGGCTAACGAGAATGTTTTATCTCTAATCTGACAGATATGATGATATTATTTGTCTATTCCTGGAAAATGTAATATGTTAGGTATTATTAGTTGTTCGTTTAGATTAAACTATGTAGGAAGTGAAAGGATTGGACCCGGTCCCGTCGGCTATTGATTAATGAGGATGTTTTGTCTCGACTACAAGTTCTTATCAGGAAGTTATGAGTATTCTAGGAAAATGCAACATAACTGTACATTGAGGTATTTTTTAAAGGAAGATGAAAGTCATTATTTCAGGGCTCGTAATTTTTTCTGAAAAAGGTTAACATAAAACAATGCCTTATAGCCGCAATTGAGTCATTTTTGTTATAAACTTTACGACTCATTTGTCAATTTTCAAAGAATATAGAAAAAGTGCACGAGACGGCTGTAGGCTAACAAAGATGTTTTCTCGTTTATTTGACAGATATGACGATCGGTATTGTTAGTTTGTTCTTGGAAAATATAATATTTGAGAACTATAAGGTGTTCGTTGAGTTTAATAAACAAGTAAAAGTGATAGGATTGAACTCGGTTCTATAGATAATTGAGGATTGATAATGTTTTGTCTCAATAAAATGCCCTTATCTGAACTGCAAGATATTATGAAAATGTATTTCAATCAGTTTTTAAAGGAAGTTAAGATTTCAGGGCAAGTAATTTTGTTTTGTAAGTAAAAATAAACAAAGCTTTTATCCATTTCTGTTAACTTTGCGCCTCATCCCTTTGCCTCTCAATTTTCATGGAATATAAAAGCCCGAGTGGACGAGTCTCGACGGCTATCGGCTAACGACGATGTTTTATCTCATTTAGGGGCTCTTATCTGACAGAAATGATGATTATTATGAGTTTGATGACTGGAAAATTATATATTTGAGGCTTTATTAATCGTTTACTGTTACTTTTAGCCTGTATTATATTGCCACTCTTGGACAAAGGCCTCACCCCATGAATTCCAGTGCTTGCGATCCAGTGCTGTGTGTCCAGTGATGTGGACCACTGGTCGTTTGTTTTGCTTATTAATCGTTTAGATTAAATAAAATATGAAGTGATAGAATTGGTGCCTAGTCTCGTCGGCTATCAAAATAAGGCTAATGAGACTGCTATGCTTCTCTATCAACTTGTTAACATGAAAAGCCTTTATCTGCTACATGTCGGCTGTTGTTTATTTTTGGAAATTGTAATGTTTGAAGTACATTATGTATTATTTAAAGATGAGAAAGAATGTCATATTATTCATTATATATATTCTAATACAATTTTCAGGAATATAAATATTCTTTTTTCTAAATTAGGTATTGGTAAAATGTATTGGCGATGGTTCTGTTCGGTATTAAAAAATGGGTAATTCCTCGTCATGTTGAGTCGACAAATATTTGTCTCTAACGACATAATCTATAAATATTCGTCAGCTTTACAAGTCATTAGTCAATTAGCACAAAATATAAAAGCCTACTGAGTCGACGAGGCCCGTCACTCCCGTCAGCTATCGGCTATCTTTAAAGCACTTCACTTTGTTTTATATCTACTTTTAAAACCAAATGATGCAAGGTTAAATAGATAGTTAGTTAACCTTTACACCCTAAGGCCGTTTGTCCACCCACCACCGTCAACGGGACGTCAACAAGAAACTAGATTATTCGAACCGAGCATGACGGCCCGTACCGGTGACGGCGTGCGATGGACACGCGGCCATAGTCAATGTATATATCGCTACTTCGGCACCGTAATTTCGTTCTCGTTGACGGCCCGTTGACGTGGCGGTGGACAAGCGGCCTTAGTCTTAACCAACCTAGCTCATACAACTCGCTGTCAAAACCGGCTGTGGTAAATGCCAACTAGCTGAAGGTACTTATTAATTATTTAGATAAAATAATTTTCTTAGCATAAGCGCCTATTATATTTTATCTGTCAAAAGCAGCAAAATAATTTATAGGAATAGAGTTAGGAGATTAAACATACAAAAATAATATCTTGTCTGTAGTCTATGAGAGGAGAAATTAGGTTCTCCAAGGGCTTATACCCTAATTAAGATTCAGTTCTTAGATTTACCGTTTTATTACAAAAGTCTGGAAGAAAAATAATAAGTTCTTTAAACTATAAAAGCAATATTTTCACACAAGCGTGAATCGTTTGTGTGAAACAATTGCTTTTACAGTTTCTTCTCAATATTTCTTACTTTTACCTAATTTCTAGCCACATTCAGGTAACTTAATGGAATTCCTTGAACATCTCATTAGAAAAAACCTTGTTAACATTACACTCGGGACAATCAAAGAAGTCCGTTTTGACGTTTCGTTCTCGTACATGTAATAAAACGTTATGCCTTGACAATCAGTTTTAAGCAATGTAGATAAGTCGTCGATTACAAACTCTCTACGTATGGTCAATCGATATGTCTCGAGAATCAGTTTAAAAGAAACAATTTTATTTTATCATCGCTCCACAAAGCATTTTTATGGCTGTCAAAATGGACTTCTTAGATTGTCGAGAGTCTAGGTAGATATTGTAGTTAAGAAAAAATATAAGTTACGTTTGAAAAGCTTCCTGCCTGCTACTGTTTTGCTGTGCCTGACGGGTCCATAATGTTTACGTTACTACATAAGGAAACATTGTTGGATGCGATATGGTTATTGAGTATCGGCTCCCTAAGAGCTGTTTCATTAAAAAAGCCAGAAGGACCCTCAATATTTATGTTCTCTACAGTAAAATAGCAATTGTTTCGCCAAAACGATTTAAATTACAATCATATCATGTCAGTACGTTTTTCATAGATTCTGCTTTTTCTAAAGAACTCCTTGAACATCTCGGATAACCATTGGAAAAATACGTCGCTAAGCCTTCACCACTAATGAAATTGCACCCCAGTTGTAGGTCTTATACTCTGAAATGCACGTGTCGTTCCAGGCGCTAATGTGATTGATTGACATAAATTCTCATGATTGATAAGGTCAGGCGTATAACTCACTGTGGCGCGTGTTCCTACATGTCTGAACGTGGATGAGACAAACAGAGTAGGTATAAAGGGATCATAGCACGTACAATGAAGGTTGTATTATCTATCTATACTCAATTACTCATGGGAAATGGGTGTGAGTTTATCTAAGTTCTCAGTTGTCTCGTGAACTGTTCCCATGTCATTTCCACAGGCTTTACTGAAGTTGTCATTCTATCCTTGCAAATAAAATGTAAAAAGAATATCTCTCTGTTTTTCTAACCGTTAGTGCGGTTACAACTCGAGTAACACTAATCCGATTTACGTGATTTCTATCTTATTCGATAGATATCTGTTCTGGAAAGTTTTTATTGTGTTACGTTTGGTGAAATAACCCTTACTTACCTACTATCTATTTTACTACAGAATCTTTTACTTTTCAAATAATTTATTTGCTCTTCATAAACAATGACATCATATCTCGCAGTATTAAAACAAGCTGCAACTACGGAAGATTAGCTTGTGAGAGACTATGGTTCTTGGACAAGATTCTTATTAACATCCTGGTACCTCCTGTTATCTGTTATGACATTCGCTAGCACAGAGATGACCTACATATTCATCCGATAACTAGACAATGTTCTATAATTGGAAACTCATTTTATATGCTGAATGCACTTCACTTCGGTTAATTAAATTGAATCATGATTGCAAATGGTTTCATCTGACTCCCTCGCTTTTATAATGTTAAACCAATTTGGTGGAAATTGCGTTGTGCTATGAAATTGTGTGAATGAGTGGTGGAAAATCTGGATTTATTAATTTTATTCCTAAACCGTTTCTTTGGTCTGAAGTCTGGATATTATGTCCTTCAATTGGTTTGAGATTTTATGATTGCTTGGCAATGCTGATTGTTTTGTTTTATCCTTTTAATCGTTCTTCGTCATTTTCGTCTGTTTAAACCCAGACCAAATAAAATACCAAGACAGAGCGCTGTCAACAGTGACGTGAGGCCGGTTTCGTAAACATATGTGCACTTATGGCCGATTCCTATAATTAACGAACTGTTATTGGTTAAAATTAAGACTCTTGTATCTTTACTAATAATGAAGCAAAGACCTCATAGCTTTGCATAGTAGACCTTCCCATAGGGAAGTAGCTATTACAGGTAATATTAGTTTACGAATTTATTTATTTGCCCAGTTTGGCAATTAAAAATACTACCATTGGTAAGCAAAACTGTTCGTTTTTGTTTATAGGAACCGAGCATCAGTGAGGTGTAGTTTGATTGTAAATATGTGCGTGTGAGCGTGTATGCACAGAGCGGAGGTGTAGTTTTGGCAGCTTCACTGTATAATGTACATGAAAATATAAAGTAACTAACTAAAATATATTGTATTGCCTCATACATTTTTCTACAATTTTTCCGAGCAGTTTTCTTCCATTCTACGTAACTATATTTTCAATCGTAAGACCTACCTCCTACATCCATTCAATAACTGTATATTACATTCATGACCGATCTGTGTATAGATGTCTCATCTGTCAGTCGGATTACTCGTGTGGGCCTATTATCTCACAAACGTTTGCGGAGGCCTTATATAATCCCTTCGCCATCCACTGACAGCGAAAACACTATTGAGAGAGAGAGAGAAAGAGCATTTACTGGAAACTGGACTGAAATTATTGATGTGATGACGATGTTACAGAGGCAAACTGAACCTATACATTGTATGACGCCTATTTAGTTACAAATCAGGGTTTCCGAGGGGTCACTGAGGCGTCATGATCGGTTCGAATAATCTCGTTTCTTGGTGACGTGCGGTGGACAAACGCCCTTAGTGTCCATGTCGTACGTCACAAAGTACATTATAATAATTATGCTGGGTACGTCAAAGTATGCTCGCGACAATAAGGGCCCAGAGGGATGGAAGTTACTAATACTACCGTATTAAACTAAATCCGTTTTTACCAACTTTTATTTCAATTTGAAAAGCTCCTAGAAAATACAAAGACAGTATAGGAGATTTTCCTATACATCTAATCACGGGCGGCTTGTTTATCGCAGGTACTTGGTAGGTAATCGAAAAAGTCACGCCTATACGTACTGCCTTGTAATTAAACACACGATTACGTAACATTACTGTCAACACGTGTCTGTGGCCACGTGTCAGATCGTTAACGTCGATTGACGTCTTTTCCAGAACTATAGGTACATAAAATTATGTTTTAAATAATGTTGTGTAGTGGTTGTAATAAGGTTTTAATTTCAAAACGTGAGTGAAAGTGCTACCAATGGTATGCTTTACCTGCTCCTCTTAGCGTTATATAAAGGTAGCCCTAGCAACGATATATATAGGTAGGTATACAACGTGCCGCTACCATGACGACATTAATTTAACACACGTATCCGATTTCGCGTATTCGTTTTAGGAAAATATTTTAATTTCATTAAATGTTATTATTTATTGATTTATTTACAATTTTCTAAATTACCATCCTGGAGCAACCTGTACGTAAAGAACTGTAGCGAAGAGTTCACGTTGCCGGGGTCACGGATCATATGTAGGCGAATAAAAGGAAAGCCGCGCAATTTCCTAGAAATTATGCCGACAAAGGATCTTGACCGATGGAACGTAAGCCAGCTGGTAGGTACCTACATGAATGAATCTTTTACAAAGAGTGATCTCAATTTTGGTTATGTTTTTATTATTTAGTTTGTTTGAAAATTATTTTTTTTCAATTTACGAATTATTTTATTTTATTATAATTTTTATGGTAACTGGCCACTAGCCCTACCCGTGTGTTAAATTAATGTCGCCATTGTAGCGGCACGTTGTATATAGTTTTTTTGAAGTGAAAACTTTAAAACTTCTTAAGGCACGGAGCACTTTTTGGGTGAAAAAAAATCATGGAACTCGCGTCATCGTCACCGAACGCTTTCCATAAGCTATATGTATACTGTGTATATATGTGTACTTTTTGGGTGAAAAAAAAAAAGCGTGAAACTCGCGTCACCGTCACCGCACGCTTCCCATGAGATAATTATGTACTTAGTTTTCACTTCTATCGGCAGTCACTAAAGACTTCCCCGCATGTTTTTGTTTTTTTAATTACAACGGGAAGCTCTTGATCTTCATTCCACCTGATGGTAAGTGATGATCAGGCCGAATGTCAAAGTGAGCTTCACCCGGAATCCTCACCCTCAGAGGAACTGGTTATCTTACCTATATCTGCCGAAACACGAGTACTGCTGTTGACATTGTTGTTATGGCGACAGACTAAGATAAGATGGTGGTAGCTAGCCAGGCGGACTTAGAACAAGCCCTACCACCAAGTTCTATTGAACATCATAAGACACATAGCTACCCAAATGTAGGTACTATTTAACTACCATATTTATTATATCCTTTTTAGATAAAAAACTGCATCTCGACGCGACACTAATTCTACAAGCCTTGAGGAAATTAAATTAAATTATCTCTATGCGCATCTTAAGTGTTATGGCTACATTAGTTCTTAACTAAAATTACGTTATATACTACTTAAATAACTCTTCAGAAAACTGAAAAGTTTCTCAATTTCGGTTTAAGATACACGGTAAACGCGTTGAAAAAGTCCACTTCTTCGTAGAATCAAAAAAAACGAAAACACGAGTTTTCTTTTCGTTGTCTCACAATTATAATAACAATGCATCAACCTTAATTACCCACCAAAAAAAAGAAACAATTTCTCCATAAACTAATTACCGTCTTAATAGAATCAGTAGAAAGATCTAATACCCCGTAATGCGTAGCTTTTGGACCCAAATTAACTAATTTAGTTACGTGAGCCGACGCCAGATGGCGACACTTTACTAATACAATTAGGCATCGTTTGTCCTCTCAGAGGTCGAGTAGAGGTATACAAGAGGTATACCTGTATTTATTACAAGTATAAAAGTATTGACGAATAGGTTTTTATGCCTTATATGTCTGGTTTTATATGTAATGTTGGCAAGGCCGAGTTCCTGAGTCATGCGTGGACGGTGTAAAAAAACAAAAGGTTTGTAAATTAATAATAGGGATGTTTTTGGAAGATTTTATGTACATTGTTTTAGAAGTCATCGATTTATCTGCTCAGGAATTAGTACGTCACAAGAAGAATGGCTTTAGGAATTTAAAAACCCCTATTGAGGCTAGGAAGGAGCTCGTGGCTAAGTAATAACAGTCGCACGGGTTAAGCTACGCTTCCCGGGGTTGGTCTGTGGATCGGTGACTATCTTTACACACGGAGACTCCACCGTGTCTCGGAAAGCACGTTAAGCCGTTGGTCCCGGCTGTCATTCCTGGATCTCTGACAGCCGTTACGGGTCGTCAGAAGCCCGAAAGTCTGACAATCAGTCTTATCAAGGAGTATCGTATTGCCCAGTTATTGGGTTGTGGAGGTCAGAGAGGCAGTCACTCCATGTTAAATACTGGTATTCAGCTGCATCCGGTTAGACTGGAAGCCGACCACAACATAGTTGGGAAAAGGCTAGACAGATTTATCTATTTAGGATAGGATAAATGGCAGCTGATACACAATTTTATCCAGAAAAACCGGTTCCAACAACACATCGTTAAAAAAACTATTTAATTAAACGAATGAACTAAATGACCTACTTATTTAATACAATAACAAGGTGAATACTGAAGAGATAACACGTAGCGAGCTCATCGCGACATCAACCGGAACTCGCGTTTCCTCCAGTTGGCACCCCCTACTTCCGTTGTAGAAATAGGCTTTAGGTACTTATGTATTGTTGTATTTCCATTGATATTATTGTAAACGATATTTATGGGCATTTATTTATGAATTATCTTTTATTTTATACTAGCTGATGCTCGCGACTTCGCCAGCCAAATTATATGCTAACAACTTCCTCAAGAACCAGTCTATATTATTATTGGTGAAAACAGAAAAAAACATGAAAATCGGTGCAGTCGTTTTTGAGTTTATAGCGAACGGGAAGACAGACAGACGCGGCGGAGGGCCGCTTTTTTTAATATTATGTAAGGATATCCTTTATTCCATTTAAATACATATGAATTAGATTTTCAAATATTAGAATACAAAATAAATTAATTAATTAAAAATAATAAAAATAAACCATACAAGGAACGTGTTTTTTTTTGCTAAATATTGTACGGTGGTACGAAACCCTTCGCGTGCGAGTCCGACTCGCAATTGGCCGGTTTTTTTTTATGAACACCACAGACGCTGCTTTTAACGTGACCACCTACTGGGCACAACTGATTTAAAAAGCACTGCATCGATTAAAAAAAAAAAGGCAGACAAAAGGCAGACAGCTGACGTCCTTCAGTCTAGCAATGTGATCCGATAGGTTACCATTTCGTCTAGAATCGGCGTGATATATAGTCAATGTAACCTTGAGTGCAGAGAGTGCGTTCAAGCTAATCCGATTTAGTTAATAACATCATTAATTACATTTAATCAACTCGCCCTATTGTAGGACACTGCTGAACAAAGGCTAGACGATCTGGTATTGATTTAATGCTGTATCTACCATTTTTTTTAATTGAGTTATGGGACGTGGAGCAGCTCGTGGCTAAGTAATAACAACCGCACGGTTCGATGGATCAGGTTAAGCTACGCTTGACGGGGTTGGTCCGTGAATGGGTGACCATCTTTACATACCGAGACTCCTCCGTGCCTCGGAAAGCACGTTATGTCGTTGGTCCCGGCTGTCATTCGTGGATCTTTGACAGTTGTAACGGGTCGTCAGAAGCCCGAAGTTCTGACAATCAGTCTTACCAAGGGGCATCATATTACTCAGTTGCTGGGTTGTTTGTGGAGGTCAGATAGGCAGTCGCTCCATGTTAAATACTGGTATTCAGCTGCATCCGGTTGCATTGGCAGCCGACCCTAAAATAATTGGGAAAAGGCTAGGCAGATTGATTAATCATCATTCTCTTGTTAAATTGAGTTCTGGGGTCTATCTTCAACGAAGATACGGGCCCGTCCGAAAGTAATTGATCCGTTAAAACGAGTGACATGTTCAATTTTCGAATGGCCAAAGCACATCGTTACATTTATTTCCATAGAGCTAGACAATTATCATAGAAAAACATTTTTGCTTGTTGGTTATGAAACCTGTTTTATAACGAATAAAATAAATATGTGGAAACCTGGATCTCGAAGGGATAGAAGTAGGTATCATATAAGCCTTCTAAGGCAACAGCAATAAATCAACTTAATACATACATCAGGTGTACAGACATATTTACATACATTTATGTACTTTCGTGTAGCTTCTCTCGCGTTAGAACAAAAAGTATTTCCATATAAATACATATTTATGAATTCGAATGATTTTATGAAACTCTTGTGTATCATAAAAAATAAATACATAACTTTATACGTTTATTTTTTTGATATAAAAGAATATATGGACATTATGTAAGCTCGGGAAAATAATAGTTAATATTCAAAGTGTATCCTTGAATATTAACTATTATTTTCGCGTTTTAAATCAATGTTACTATGTTTGGTCCGCGGCTACGCCCGCGTGGATGTCGGCAAATATACCACGAGAACGGTACTATCAGGATTAAAAGTACCCAGTGTTAATCCAGGTTATAAATTATATGTGTGCCACATCCACATCCACATCCGTTCAGCCATTTTTGGGCCAATCCGGAACATACATCCTGACAAAAACACTTTATACTTTTTATTTATTTTCCTTTTTTTATATTTTTAGTCTGTGCTGAATTTTTTTTTTCTTTCTTTCTTAACTAATGGTACAAAATTCTAAAAACTATATTTTCGCCATCAAACTCGTTCACACCTTGAAGAGATTAATTTTTTCAAAAATAAACAATGTACAGGTTTGACTTCGATACCTACTTTTTTATTATTATTTATAGGGATTCAGCTGTAACACAATCATGTTATTACAGGTATAATCAGATAACTCATTTGCATGAAACTAGCCTTCCAGGGTTGGGTTTCAGGACTTCAAGTAATTGCTGTTTTAAATATCAAAGGCTTGAATTATGAATATTATTTAAATGCTGTATTCAAGGTTGATACCTACTATCTATTATTTTGAAGTCTATAACTTACCTAGTTTATCCGAATTTGCCTGTTTCAGAATTAAATATTCAATTTACTATACAGAGTGTTAGGGTTAACACCGTTATCCTTGAAACCAGTAGTTTGGTATCATTTATAGAACGTAAAATCAATGGAAAATTACAACATGTTTTTTCCTTTTTTTGAACTACATTCTACCACAAAAGACGCAAGTTCGTTGTCCTATGCGCTAGGGCAACGAACTTGCGTCTCAACACGGGCGAGGGGTGCGGGACGTGACCTGACCGGCCGCGAGCGCGACCCTTCACTCAGTTAGTCAGTTGTTTCGCTAGCGAGCACGGTGTCGGATAGAAACTTTTTAAAATCTTTTAATGAATATAATGTTTTTTTTTGTTGTTACTTGGTCATTTGTTTTTATATTTAAGTCAACTACCCATGGTTTCAGCGACAAAGATGTTTATCCTGACAACATGTATACCTCGAAAAAAAAAAAATGTCATAGACAAATATATCTACTACAACCTTTTAGGGAAATTAACGGTTCAAAACACGATATATTGTAATTTGCTCAATAGTAAAACAATCCGAAGCTGTCGATTTCGAAACCACGTTTCGTTTCATTTCCTAATTAAAGCACAAAATAATATGAAAATTCTGTGTACCATGAGATAATCGTATTTTCTGCTATATCTTACTGTAGCTGCATCTTGTCTTACGAAACTGTATTTCAAGAAGCAATAAGTCTGTATATTTGAATGAAAACCGATCTAGTAACATAAGTACCTGTTCTATTACAAGTAGTGAACATGCTGGAATATCTAGAATCAGCACAATATTTTTTAGAAAAAACAAAGTATCTACTTAGAACTCAACAGTAATGATATGGGCCAGAGTATTGATCGGTGAACGACCTGAGCGCATTACACTAAACGAAATCCCATACTATTGCAATAATATTATGTTATCCGTGCCTGTAACTACGTACATTCTGACTGGCTGCCAAAAGATATTAGCTGGAGTTGAAACGTTTCTAGAAATCGATATAGCAAAAGCATATAAGTATTCATTTGTTTCATTGTTACAAGTACCTACAGCTAGTTTTTTTTTAAAGGTTTTAGACCGGTTTTTCAATAGAGAATAGACAGCAGTGAAGTTTTTATTAAATAGGGTCCATTTGTGACAGTTGCGTTATGTTTTTGCTACTTGGTTTTGTTGTTGAGTTGTAATTTTTATAAGTACACTAGCTGCACCCCGCGGTTCCACCCGCGTAAGTCTCGATCCCGTGGGAATATCGGGATAAAAAGTATTGGATGTCCTATTCCAGGTCATGGTCTAACCGTGTGCTAAATTTCATCCAAATCCGTTCAGCCGTTATAGCGTGAAAGCGTAAAAAACAAACTCACTTTTGCATTTATAATATTAGTTAGGATTAGGATAATCTGATAATAACGATGAAATTCTCGTTTTATTATTTTCCCCAATGATTGGCCTTTTCCAGAATAAGGTTTGTATATAATTGGCCATTCTGCGAATTAGGCATTATGAGAATTCGGCATTTTGCGAATTAGCCATTATGAGAATTAGTCCATTTAAGACTCAGTTGCCATTTTGAGAATTGGGCATTCTGCGCCTAAACCTTAGTAACGACCTATGATAACCAATTTTAAAATCTGTTTAATGTAGTGATTTCGTAATTTTCCTCTATATTAGTTCAATGAGCGGCTCGTGATTATTTTATAGTCAAAAGACTAATATTATTGAACATGATGAAGAATGTTATTAAGATGAGCTGATTTCAGCTCAACTTAATAATATGTAAAATTAACCGTTGTTCTCTAGCTTATCTTCCTAG
This sequence comes from Lithophane socia, assembly GCA_947522985.1. Lineage (NCBI taxonomy): Eukaryota > Metazoa > Arthropoda > Insecta > Lepidoptera > Noctuidae > Lithophane > Lithophane socia. The sequence continues at coordinate 11,623,749 of OX383267.1, forward strand.
GTTTATGTGCCTCGAAACATAATTTCCCTTTTAGACAAAATTATTTTACGTTTACGAAAACTATTTTCATAGTACTAAATGTACGAAAAGAAATAGCCAGTATTACGTTATAATACATTATGATGTACATTATACACGATGATAATCATATTACATCATTATTAATAACATCAGCGTTCGGTCGTAGAGGTGCTACGGCGTAGCGCTACGAGCTACGCGTAGCAGTTATCTCTGATATTATGTTGTGTACGATATTTGATATCTTTGTTTTTTGTGTTGAAGGTTAACCGATTATTTAGTGGAGCAATTTCATTAACACAAAATATCATCACGCTTGTATTACTCGAAGGTTTAGGCCGAGGCAGAGGTGAATTGCATAGTACACCAACATTTGCCCAGTAAGTTATACAGTATGTTATCTAACGAAGGGCGTTCCCATTAACCTTAGTATAGCGTCTATAAATGACAAAAAAAAAATACAATAAAAACAAAAGTTTTTTATTTCAACGTAGAAAGATAAGTGTGCGTGTACAGAGTGTTTCTTTTCCGTATCAATTTAATATTTTTTTGGGAATATTTCACTAACTATATTTCTTTCTTTTTTTTTTGAGTGATAATATTTTTTTATGTTTGGACGCTATACTATTGCTGGTTAACGGGAACGCCCTTTGTTACTTAACATACTGTATATTATCAGCATTTTTTTTTATGTTCCAAGACAATGTTTTCTAGCCAATGATGTCTGCCTTTATAGCTGTACGTTAGCATATTTCGCAGTAACACTAAACTATTGAATCTGACTAGTCGGCAAACTAAAGCACTTACGAACACTGTCCAGATGTCCAGCATTCCTCGGTGGGGCGGACATTATTCTATTACGCTGACTGTAACCGGAGTGGGACAGACCGCATGGATTCAAACCGCTGTACTGTCCGTGTTCTGAAAGTGGAGAGTGGTCTCTATTATGCTACGGGAGGATTCGGATGAATAAGTGCATGAGATTTATAAGCAATTAATGAAAAGATAATTAGTTATCGTAATAATAAATAAAAATAAAAAATAATAGAACCATAACTCTAGTAGCGGATGTTGGAGAAAAAACAGCCAGGCTGAAGTGGGAGTGGGCCGACCACGTCGCACGAATGCACCCGGAGAGATGGGCAAAGATCGTCACTCACTGGACGCCTGAAGGAGAACATCGCCGTCGAGGTAGACCGCGGCGAAGATGGTGTGACGATCTAATAATGTTTGGGGGGCCAACATGGCCAGAAATCGCACAAAATAGAGAGCTTTGGAAGGAAAAAGGGGAGGCCTTTGCCCAGCAGTGGGACACACAATAGGCTATAAAAAAAAATTAATAGAACAAATTGATGTCCTAAGGGTCAGTTCACACAGAGACGCGAAGCGACGCGCACTTTTTTATGATCCGATGCAATATCGAATATATTTATTAGACGCACACCGCGCAACTTGGCGTGCTTTGACACGTGTAAAAAGTGCGTGTAGTGTCGCGTCGCTTCACGTCGCGGTCTAAGCTGACCCTTATTGTGCAAAATGACGAACTAGTTGGTAGTTACCAATTACTAGGTACTAGTTGGTAGATACATTATTGTATTTAACTAAATACAATAATTTATCTTTATAATTAACTTTATCACACATTACTCACGTATGTACTTGTACAAACTTGGACTTTGGCCATATTTTATATAATATTATTAACAGACAGACAGCAAGCTTGAGGGACAAACCGCAAGGCTTACAACCTCTACTTGTATTTAAAAGCCCTTCCTTTGAGTTTAGGGTAGCAAAGAGGATTTTATAATGACATACTCAAGTACTATCAAAAGAATACAAAAATGTTACTCAGGTTTTCCACGTTAATTAAAAATACTCAAAAGGTATTTTCTTAAGACGTAACGAATGAAATTATGAACAGATAAAAAATGAGAGCTTTTGCTACTTGGCTTTAATCACTCTCTTTAAAAGACTTTCAAAGTTTCTTTCACTACAAAAATACAGTCGCTAACCTACCCTTCAAGAGACATTCATAAACTTTCATAATTGAGCATGATACGAACAACGGGTCCGTCTCTTGCCAACTCAACATCGAAACCCACGCGATCCCGAACGGACCTAATTTTATTACTCTGTGGTCGGGACGCAGACGTGACCACGGAATGTGACCTGCGACCACAGAACTCCCCTTTGTAAAGACAGCTGTTTTTAAATGAGATCATTTTCATTGTTACTTTTTGGGAACTTTTTTAGGCTCTGTTACTTCAGGTGTGGTTTGCATAATGATATTGTGTACGTGTCCTATTATTTCAGTGTTGCCTTTCACGTTTTATTTTGGCAGGAACTTTATTAATGCGAAACGTCGCGTCTTAACCGAATGAGACCGTCCCTCGAGAACGACATCGACGCGATCGTTTGTATGAATTATGACTTACGCGCCTTCATTGCTTGCGCGAGTTGGTATGTCAAATTTACATTTAATAAAAAGAGCGCGACGCACTGGGCCGCACTTGGCCCACGTGGTAGATTATAGTCCACTACCTCTCGAAGAGAGGAGGCCTGTGTCCCAGAAGTGGGAACATTATAGGCTGTTTATGCAAAAGAGCGCGACGATCGCGTGAACAATCGCTTTCGGTTAGGACGAAGCCTTTGCCCTCTTCATTTTAAAAAAGGGCATCACATCATTTAATGACATCAACCCAGTTAAATTTACTTTACCATTCAACACAAAACGTCCAGAACACTTTGCATCATAGCTTTCCTCCCCCGCTTAGATTGTAATATTATACGTCACTTGCAAACAACTCAATTATTCCTTAACCTTTTCTCCGGTCAAAGGCAATTTCAACGTCATGGAATAGAAATAGTTTCCTACAGAATACTGGCATAATAATAATTCTCTCTGGAATACCAGAGAGAATTTTCTAGCAATAACTATTCGTAAAATACATGTTGAATACTTGACCTTTAGGTCTGTTGATAAGCCCATTTGAAAGCTTCGAGGGGACTTCTTTGGAAAATGATGTTTAGTAAAAGCCTAAAGGCTCTGGGAAAGTTTAACACGTTTTCAGTAAGTGTAACAAATATTATTTCTTGCTCAAACGACCCTTGAATCTCTGTTAGTATTACGTGCGCAAATGTGGGGTGTTTTAAGTTAGAAGATATTATTAGAACAGGGATTATCTTGCTTGGGAATTTTGTTATTTTGTTAACATATTTCGGGTGAAGACACTTCGAATGAACTGAAGTTATCAGCTATTTTAAGAATGAATCGTTCGTATTTAGGAGAAGCATGAAGTATATTTTTATTTGCAGGAAAATTAATTTGAAGGATTACACATAAGTAGCTACAGCTCTGCCCAACGCCTAACGCTTCTGGAAATACAGCCGTGATGTTTTGTTAAGATTGAAGAGTCTTCGATTCAATAATGTTTTGTGACAAAAATTCAATAATAAAATAAAAGCAAGTTACATCGTTTTTTAAAATACTCCGGCGTACGCCATTAGCTATTCATAAGGTGACAGGTCAGTCGGTATAAATCATATCCAAGGTAGCGGCACAAAGATGGCTATGAATCCTAAATGTGGTCCATCAAATATACACGGAGGGTCGTTGCAAAAGGTTCTAGCTGTACTTTATAACAAAGGATACATGTGTAGGTAAAACTATGAATAACAAATCTGGATTCCTCTTGCTCTCGAAAATTGTATCTCTTTGTTTATTGAGTGCTAGAGTATCTTTCGGAGATTTTGACTAGATTTTATAGTAAATTCTTGCTGATAGTTTTTGGGCTGTGATGAAGAGAACACTCTTGGGTATTGTTACATACAGTACCCAGGCGTTAATTTAACACAGCTAGGTATGAAAAGGGGCTATCACACAAGTATGTACAAAAGATAAAGGCGACGCTATATCGAGTCAAGTCAATCTTTTCCTAAACTCGATGATATGATACGGCCGGGAGGCCTAGACAAGTGACAATCGCTTCGAAAGCGTTTCGTATTTCTACAACGACTTTCAACAGGATTGACATAAGCTTTTCGATAGCTTATGTCAGTCCTATACATTTTTGCCTTTTCCATCATCGTTATCGCTGATAGAATGTCACGGGTTCTTTAAATGACAAAACAAAAGACACTCAAGTCACAACCAAAAGTTATTTTTTCAAAATAGGCTGAGAATCAGCACTTTTTGAACCTCAAAATTACATAAGACTGTCCCACAAAACCCCCGCCCTTCACCACTTCCTAGTGCTTTAGTTTGAAAGAAGTGGCGCAACAAACTCCCCAGCAGAACAGCTGTCTGTCTGTTCAGTTAGAAGAACTTGGTTCTATACAAAAGTATGCAAAGTAATAACATTACGAAACACAAACAATTTAATGAAATTATTTGCCATGTGTCAGCTAGCAGACGCCAACACACCAACAATATACCATTGCTGAAAACATCATAATTATGGAATTTATCTGCAACTAAAGGCAGTGTATCGTATGTCCCGGCATTGAATATAACACCGATGGAGTGTCGTGATAGGTAGCTAAGGAGTTATGCGAGAAGGATACATTAGCGTCATCTTTCTTGTTACAACTAAGTAGGTAACCTCTGTCTGATAAAGTGATAACACATTTATCTATCTAGAGTGGTGGTTATGGTAGGTTATATTATTTATTTATTAAAAATTTATGCACAAGTAAAAAAATACTGTACAAAGGCGACGACGTCACTATTTAGCGGTTGAAAGAGCCACTTTATTTCTTTCTATATTTAATAGTCTTTCGGTAACTGATAAACTATTTTTGATTACAATTACGTAATTAATCTAAACGTAGACTCAATAATAATACAAGTAAGGGTCTAGAAAAGTTCCAAGAAAGCCTTTAATGAATGGATAGATTGAGTATTTCCCAACCCTGTTCTAGGATGAACAACCAATACCGTGAACTAGTGATAATTGGCGGCCATTTTATAATAGTGATGTCATTGTCTAGTGCGTCATCACTTTGTGACGATTTAACTACTATTGATTTCTGTGTTTCCGTGTCCTAGAAATAGAGTGTAATTACACGCCGACACACGTGTAATGGGTATTATGTATTGTGAGTGTATGTCATTTCCGTAGTTATGTAGTGTATGTCAGTTAGTAGGTACCAACTTAATTATGAAAAAATATTGTGAAACCGAGAAATGTTCGTATTTCAAATCGAAATGTGTTATTTTGAAGTTATTTTCAGTATACATACTAAAAGTGTTAATTTATCAGATTTTAATTACTAATATTTGTTTTTTCTTATAAAAAACAAATATTAGTAATTAAAATCAATAACAATCAAACAATAAAGCCGTGTAATATACTATTCGCAGCGAGCATGTTACGTTACGCCGTGTTCTAAACCTTGTAACATGCACTCGTTGCTGGCGTGTTCGTGCTCGTCTCCACGTACTGACTGCACGAATGCTCACTTTGTAACATGTTACATTACATCTCGTAACACCGGTTACATTAACCAACAACCATTAATTTTGTATTTCGTAATGTTAATTACTTTGAATACGATTGTATAGAATCAAGTTTTTCTAACTGAACAGATAGCTGTACTGCGGAGGTTGTTGCGCTACTTCTCCCAGCTAAAACACTAGGAAATTGTGAAGGGTTGCCGTTTTGGGGAACTGTCTTATACCTACATATAATTTTGATATTGAAAAGTGCTGATTCTCAGCCTAGTTTAAAAAAATGATTTTTTATCAACAACAACAAAAAACAATCAATAACAAACACAGTAATCAATTAACCTTAGTTATCGAAATGTAATGGTATTAGGGTTTGTACACAAAACTGCGAATTCGCAACGCAGAAGATAAGCGCAGAAGAAAATCCTTAGGGTACCGTCGCAGATTTTTGCGATGCGACGTCGCAACGCAGTTTTGTGTACAAGCCCTTAGTTCCCCTGATATAGGGACGAGTCATTGCCCTTATACTCATCCACATTGCTACAGCTCCATACTCTTTGGGAATAAAAATGAGCAATGTTTAATGTACCTAAATTAAATATACGTCATCCGTATTCCCCATACACGGCCTGTGTTATTTATTAATAATGGTAAATGATAAACACGAAGCAATATCTCGACTACGACATAATTAATAAAAACTTTCATCACGTAGTAATTAATTCCTTTGACAGTAACACCATCAAAGCGCTCCTGTAGGTATATATCTATCTACTATTTTTAAAACTAGATATTCTAACGATGTAATTAAATACCAACGTAGTCCGAAGCTCGGCAATTTCTTAATTACTGTCCAAATTACACGAGCTTGCGAAAATAACAGTTTTTTTCGCCCTGAAGTGTAAATGTCCTGGTCCAGCATTTATTTACTTATTATTTTATTTATATATTGCGATTCTGTAACCATCTCACCGTATAAACTTAGGTGGAGTGAGCTGTCATTGTCATCGATACCTACAGCCGGTCTATTTTGTAAACACTTCACTGTGAAAACTTAGGTGAAGTGAACTGTCAATCCCTAGCGTCAGGTCACTTCACCTAAGTTGTCACGGTCAGATTTTTACAGAATACCACTACTGATGCTGTGGCAGTGACAGTTCACTTCAAGCTCACTTCACTTAAGTTTTCACGGTGAGATTTTTACAGAATAGCACAACTGTTGTCTACACGTTACGGGAACTGATGGACGCGAGGACTGAAGGTTACTTGTAGCCAAATTCCCTCAATCATTGGCACGGTAAGAAGACAATATTTTTTCGCTTGAGTTTTAAATTGAAATAAAATGAGTGGGACGGGGGAGTATTGGACCCCTCTCATAACAGCAACTGACGTCAAGTTAAGTGCTTTCAATCGACGGAATTAATTTTATCGTTTCGCAGAATTGTATGGTTTCAGTTTCATTAACGCGTTTACGAATATAATGTTTCCAGGTGTATCGAGAAAATGTTCCGTTGAATTATTATATTTGTTCGAATAGTATTATTATCGAGGGACGGAAATTTTTCCTGTTGACATTGTTAGTACTTACCTACCTACTGAGAAATTTTGTAACGGATATATTTATCGCTTTGGTGAATTTTCTGGAATGTAATATCAGTGATATTATTTATTTACGGAACGTATAGAATGTATATATTTATTTAAAAAGAAAACTGCTCCATTAAAAGAAAACCGTCATTCTGTGTAAATTTATCATCAAAAAAAATCTTCAAATCATAAAACACACAAACAAAATTTCTTACCAAGATTTCCAACAAATTAAATTATAAAAGCACTTCAGTTAAAAATCAGTAGGTTTTCACTTTCATTATAAGTCTTCATCAAGTTGAGCGTGAAGTGCGCGGGCGCGGGGGCGCGGGCGGTCGCTCTTGAGAAGGGCAAGGACGCACTTAAATAAGGGCTTCCCGAGATTTATTGCCTCAAGTCGTCAGTCACTACTCCCTTTTAGTAAACATTGAAGATCCCTCGTATCCAGTGATTTTAGACTTTATAAAACTTTAGTTTCTTTATTTTTCGCATCCAGTTGGATTAAAAAAAAGTTTAAAAAAAGTATGTCACTGGGTACTTGTCTTTTTATTTACTTGGTATACTCGTACATAAAATATATTCTTTCCAGTGAACAGTTTTAGACTTTCTAATAGTCACTAAAAATAAAAATCTTTGTTTTACTGACACTATTCCTTTTTAGATTCTCTTCTATGTAGTGATCACGAATTCACGACATAAAATAGACTTACAAAAAGTTTAGAAGTAAGGCTTTTATCTTAGTGTTTTAGAAGATTACCTTTAAAAGGAAAGTGTCGAAACTTCCACTGATATACAATAGAATCGTCTCGTTTTTACAATAAAAGGGAAGTTTATTAGTATTCTAGACTTCCCACGTCACTTAATCTTCTTTTTGTCATCAAAAAGGTAGGCAGAGGATTTTTTTTGTATTTATAAAAAAAATAAAGGCATAAATAAGACAAATAAGGTCACGATACCCACACTTTACTTATTACCATTCTTCCTTTATATGAAACTCAAAGGCAAACAAAAAAGGCACTTTCTTCTAAAAAGAAACATACCGCGGCTCTTTCCGTAATCCCGCACGTCTTTCCCGACGGCATAATAACAATTTCCTGTGGAAATGAGCCGCTCAGTACATTGTGAAAGATGACGGTGGGAGAGTGACGTCATGACGTGCTAACTAGTCTCATTTGGTGGATGTAGGGGCCTGCGTGAGCGTTCTTGTAAACTCAGACAAATTAATTGTGAAGCAAATTGACACTTCTCATTCATTTAGCGTGTTACAACTGTCAACGAATGACAGTTGTGATTTGAATTAAGAGATCATAGACAATTCGCTCGATTCGCCTTAAAAAGATGGCTGGGACAGACTGGATGCGGAAGGCGGAGGATAGGGTGCTGTGGCGCAGCCTGGGAGAAGCCTATGTCCAGCAGTGGACTGCGATAGGCTGAGTTGATTGATTGAGTCAATTCGCATATAAGAATTATTCTCCCTCAGTTTACCTAAATACTTACCAAGTCTGATGGTAATATTACGTTAAAATAGTTTATTATGATAACGATTTAGGTTGCAGATTTGATTTTATTTAACGTGTCCAACACGTTAAATATTCGATACATAAATGTATATCGTATGGTGCCAATACATCGGTATTAGAGATACCTAGATATAGGCTTGATATAGAGACGTAGGCATTCATTGTAGAAACTATTTTTTTTTATAACGTACCTTTAGCATTTTTTTCTGTGTGGTTGAGCCAATTACAAAATATTTTCCTCAAGGCAATCATGATGATTTAAATTCATTACCTAACCAACACTAAGAAACTATTCGATGTAAACACGTCAATGTAACTATAAAACAAACGAAACCATGTCACGTTTACCCCTCTCTCCTCTAGTTAACTCGTCTGCCAGTAAAACAGGGTATTTGGGACCGTCACCGACAATGTTTACGGAAAGGGTGGAACGGGGCTTATTGGAAATCTGCTCGTTCCATGGTCGAGGGGAGGTAGGGGAATTATAGCCATTGCGTGCGTCACTGGTAATGCAATTTGATCCTTGAATTAACTCAACGTTGGTGATGTACTACGTATCTAGGTATCTGCCTGTAATCTGTATGCTAATTATATTTTAATTCATTGTAGGTTTTATTTTACTATTGTGTTTTATGTTTTATACGTGCGTTCGCTGTTTTAAATGTTTACACGATTGTTTTGATTAAAAGTTGACTTGTGTCTTTAGAGAGAGACCATATATCTAAATACCGTAATGAAATTCATGGAAAACACAGTGTAGCTTAGATAATAGAAAAAAATCGTCGATTTTCGTCAATTTCCGCTCCAGTTTAGCAAGTCGTTTGCAAAATCTTCCGAAATAGATAAAGCCAATTTTAAAAGTTTAAATTAAAACAATGGTGCAACGTTTCGTGTAGCCCGTCAACTGTTTGATAGATTGACAACGTCTTCCATCAAAATAGAGAATAGGGAATATGCATGTGATTCAAATATGGGTCAAATATTTTTTTTTATAAACTACGTTACTTCAGAATTATGCCTCCATCAAATAATAAAATTAAATATTAGAATAAAATTTCTTTCTGAGCGAGAAATTAATTTTTAAAAAGTCCCAAAAAACTGTGGGTAAGTAATTCAAATACTTGAAAAGGCTAAGAGCGGATGTGACGTAACAATCCGGGATAACAATCAAAATGTCAATGTCAAGTCAATCAACAAGTGTCAAGTCAATGTCAAACGCTCATGGAAAAAGTAGTGTTTGACGTTGGCTTGACAGTTGCTTGTCTGTTTTCACGGACTGTGACGTCACCACACCAAGCGCGCCAAATGGAGGGCGTTTAAATAGCCCGGATCGGTTGGATATTTTTAAACATTTTTTTAACTACTTTTTATTGCTTTTTTGCCGTCGATTTTTAACCTATTATTTGACGATGTAAACTATCGAATAAAAATATTTAAAAAATACATGCATATTTTTTTTGTATTTATAAGGTGTTAAAGAATTTACTTTACAAACTTTAAAGGTGCTTTAGACCAGCGAACTAATAACTTCTAGCAGGGGAACAACTTTGAAATCGCGATAAAAAAAACAGTTGTCCCATTAAGTTTCGAACAGTAGGTGCTTTAATAAACTTTAGTATAGAACAGCAGATTTTGGTCCCATAGTAAAAGTTATTCAGTTCGATGATCTAAAGCACCTCTTAAAGTTTGTAAAGTTAATTTAACACCTTATACAGGTAGCAATAGGTAGTAAACTTGCCATAATGTAAAGGTCATAAATCAAATAATATTGTCGAAATATACACCTATATCTAAAACGTTTCTTGATACTGCTCGTGTAGCAGTCGCTGTATGCATTTCCCAATCGATATTTATTTTTAGTCCAGACAGCGAAATATGACCTAGATCTTTTTTTAGACCCGATATATCTATCAATTGTACACAGATCAAGTGTACAGGTATCTGTGTACAGGTATGAGTTCTGTATGTTTTATGCAGGTAAAAAAAGGTTAATTGTTAATGTATTTTATAAGGTCAAAAGGAGGAGCTCGTGGCTAAGTAATAACAGCCGCACGGGTCGATCCATCAGGTAAAGCTGCGCTTGGCGGGGTTGGTCCGTGGATGGATGACCATAATTACATACCGAGACTCCTCCGTGCCTCGGAAAGCACGTTAAGCCGTTGGTCCCGGCTGTCGTTTGTCGATCTTTGACAGTCGTTACGGTTCGTCAGAAGCTCGAAAGTCTGACAACCAGTCTTACCAAGGGGTATTGTATTACTCAGTTACTGGGTTGTGGAGGTCAGATAGGCAGTCGCTCCATATAAAATACTGGTATTCAGCTGCATCCGGTTAGACTGGAAGCCGACCACAACATAGTTGGGAAAAGGCTAGGCAGATGATGATGATATTTGCTTTATATATATATCCGACATAGATAGACTGTTGAGCCTGAGTACACAGTTATGCGATACATATATCTTTAACTTTATATCTTTATGTGTAGGTTCGAAATCCAAGAAATCTGTAAAAAGATTTGTTACTGGTTATAATTAAAAACATAATTGATTCTTATTTATGGTTTTATTTTGTAAGAAAGAAAGAAAAAAGAAAATACGTTTATTTGCGCCAAACATGACGCACCATAATGCGCATGATGCACCTAAAACCACAAAGTGAAATCCAATTATTATTGTCACATTTCAGAGCAGTATAGTTCCGTCGAAATAGAGATCAATAGAGATCCGCCGATCAATTGCTTAACGAAGAAGGGTGCTGTCGAAGTAGTGTTATTCGAAGGTGTGTGTTGTCAAAGTATGTTCTGTCGGACTAATGCTAGTCGAAATTATAATAATTATGTTCTGTCGAAGCAATGAGTAGTCGAACTGTTTATTTATTTAAACTTTTCGCACCATAAAAGGTACAAAGGCGGACTTAATGCCTGAGGCATTCTCTACCAGGCAACCAATGGTGGAGAAGAGATTAGATGGCTGGTGCTCTAATTGAGAGGAACAAAGAGAAAAATAATAATAATAATATATCGTATTGCATTATAGATAAAGCAGGTTTACAGTACATAAATAAACTATAAACTTTATATATTTACTATAATAAATACTATAATATATATATATATATAAAACATACAAATAAACAAACTGTTGTGTTTCGAATTTGGGACCGTGTCGAAATAATTAATTGAAATTCAGTATGACACTCCATAAAATATTCTAATCTAAATTTAAATAAAATACTGCAACCTGATAATACGTCATTCGGCGCTAACGTCATTCGTATTACTCAACTGAGTCAGAACTCTGACTAAAGCTCTTAAGTTCTTAACTCAATTTGGAAGACCTAATTTCAACTTGAACTTGGAAAATTGGCACCATTCGCTTAGAATTTCCAGCAAAATAGAGCTCGAGATCTACAAATTGTAGGTATTAAAATAAACAGCCCGAGGAAAGAGCCATTACGGTCTCTACCTCCACCGGAGTCTAGTAATTTTAAACCTTCAAGCTTTTGTTTATTTAACCTAAATTGACATAGAGCTTCCCCTCACCGGATGCCGGAGAACATTTTATTACCCGACTCTACATAGATCTAGCCGCTACATAGAGTTCGTATAAAAAATGTATAGCGCAGAAGTAGGGCGCCGACGTCTCCCGGCTTTCCTCTATAAAACTATTTCTTTTTTGTGAAAGCACTGCGGACTCTATGTAGAGATCCAATGTAGTTTATTTATTTATGTCGTCTTGTTTCTTTCTGTATGTTTTGAGGTTAAGTAAGATGTATGGAAAAGTATTTGATACAAAGCAATTCGTAGTTGACCTAAAATAGCTGTACGTTATTCGGGCAATTTCCAGATACGTAATAAAATTATTGAGCTGAAAGTTATTCATAGAAAAATATCCGTTAGCACGGACAAATAACCAAAAAACCTTTTATTACTACGTTCTAATACCCTATTGATGTTCATGTACAACTTCTAACACTGTAAAATAACGACTTAAGAGCCTAATCACACTGACGATTTGCGAGCGTGTTTCCAGCGAGGAGATTTGTGAACGTGCTGACAGCGGGTGTGAAGCGAGCCAACCGCGACTACGCAACGCATACGCCGCGTTTTATAATCAATATTGTACACTCGTTTGTCTCGCTCTCTCTTGTACATTCACGTCAATCGCTCTCGTTACGTATACCTGGCGAACACGCCGCACACGTGGCGTGCTCGTTACGCAAACGCAGCGAGCGCGTTGAACAATCGCCGCGCTGATAGCTCGCTCGCAAATCGCCAGTGTGATAAGGTTGTAACTCATGTTAATGAAGAAAGAACAAAGTTCCTTACTCGTAGCAATTAGTAAGTTCTTTCGGCCGCCGACAGTCCTAATATTATGTGCAAACAAACAAATAACGAACACGCGTTAGTAATACACGTGTCACATACATAGGAACAAAGTATATAAACACACCTACACATAGTTGCCACAGGCAGCACGTTAGTTGAACCAAAACCAGTATAAACTGGTCTCATGTTCTATTGAAATTCGTTATTACCCTGGGCCAGTTCAAGGCTAAAGTGTTACCACCGATGTGCACTCGAATGCCCATATCACATACCCATGTACCATAGCGGACACTGGCGTTGGACCACTTTTCAACCTTATTACTGAGAGTATAAGGGTGAAAAGTGGTCGACCGCTTGTCCGCGTTTGACATAGAAGTTTAACAATGACCAGGATTTATTGAAATGTTTGTGTTTTTCCACGTCGAAGCGATGAGTCATGTTTAAATCTCGGGTCTAATGGATAAAACTTCAAAAGAGTTTAAATGTTTACAGTTTCTTTCAAAACACGGTGGTTTTATACACATTTAGGTATCATAGGAGTAGTATAGCAAGTTTTATAGGAGTGATATCGGTTTTAGTTGGCCGCTACCGATATTTCTGACTACAGCCTAGGCATCTGCCTTACAACTTATCTTGATGTTAATGGCAATTGAAAACAAAGTTAAATCTTGGTATGTAAACAACTAGCGCCCGGCTCCTGCTTCGCACGCTTTTTTGACTTAACAAAATATCGAGATTTCTTAGATGTAACTTTAATATTACCGTATTATAAGTAGGTACACATAAACCTTCAGGATTTTTTTTTCTAAACGATGGTGGAAACCTCATCAAAATCTGTTGCGTGGTTTCACGAAACGCGAACACGAAAATCGAATTTAATTTATATTATAGAAGATTTATCTCAATAGTGTCTTAAAAACAAACGACAACGACGTACCTATTTGGAAAGAAGATTATTTTACAATCATCTTCATATTAAATAGAATGTAGCATGTGGGGTATTTACAGAAATACAATCTCAAATAGAACTATGTGTCATATTAATCTACCTCGTTGTGAGTACATACTCCATTAAAGGCAAACTTAAGCAATATCCCTCCCCACAATGGCCGATACTGTGAATATTACAACGTGCCCATTGATCGGTTATTGGATAGTTAGTAGTTGTTCTCATTTCATATGCGAACGGCTCATCAAATCACGGGAATAGGCCATCACCATATAAATGAGTAGATTCAATGGATCGACGAAAGGTAATCGTGTTATTATGAGCGTATAGTGTGAATGAAAACCATAAAATGTTTTCATTATAGTTAAGTCATGTTAAGGTTCTGTGTAGGTTCTTTAGTTGGGTTTACTGTAAAATATCGATATTTTTTGTTCGATATATCGATATTTTTAGGCGATATTTATTATTTCGATACATCGATGTATCGATATAAAATATCAAGTATCGAAAATGTATCAAAAACGATATATGTATTTGAAGGGTACAGGGGAAAAACATGCTATGTCACATTTTTATGTTTTTTGAACTGGCAATGCCATTGTGAAGTATAAATTTGGTAGAACGAAACGCCAAAACACACTTTGCAGTAACATGCATAGTCACTGAGTAATATTCATAGTAAAATATTGATACAGTGCAATAACAAGCAATGTCCAACTCGTACAGGAGAAAAATAAGCATTTTTTTTTACTACACAACAGAAACAAATATATTTTCTTTATAAATAAATATATTTTCCTTCTATTTGAAACTTTATTGTACCTTTTTTCAAAGATCAAAATATTAATTTAGCAATTTCTCAGTTCATTGTCTTTGTGACATTGCATATTTTTCCCCTGTGCCCTTCATTTGCAATAGCAACACCGTTGTCGCCACTGACTAAAACCGCTAGAATTCAGAGCCGTAAAACGTATACTATTTTTTACCTAGTTTAAGTTTTATAATCATACATATGATTATAAAACTTGAAAAACTTAAAGTATTTTTTTTTATTCCACCTCTATGTCGATATATCGATTTTTTTTTCGATATATCGAAATCGATATTGATATTTTTTTTAAATATCGATACGATATATATCGATACTTTTTGACACTTCTTGCATCCCTAGTTTACCGTTGAGAGTAGTAGCTGAGACTAGGGCAGGAAGAAGTAGCTGTTCACTTTAGTAGTCAGTTTTCATGCGATAAGTTAGCAAACAGGTTGGTGGTCTACCTACCTCGTGGAAGTTGTTACCACCGCTTCTCGCCATATCATGAAGAGATTTCGCTCATTGTTATTAACCTATGATAGACAAAGTTTAACTTACTATTCAAACCGAAACTTTCCTAAACGAGCCAAGTCACAAAGAGCTGCGGTTCTATTGAACTTATGCTTATAAACTGAGGTATAATAACACATTTTTGCCAAATCAATCAATCACGGTAATAGACAATCTTTATGTTGGCGGTTTTTTTTTAAGTGAAAACTTCTTTAGACGCTTTGAGCACTTTTTGGGTGAACAAAAATCATGGAACTCGCGTCATCGTCGCGCTTGAAGTGATTTGTTTTTTTAGCGCCATATACCGTCTACCGTTTGTATTACGTGGAGGTTACGCATTGTTGCTTAGTTTTCACTTCTATCGGCAGAAGACTGTCCCGTTTTCTTTTATCCTAAATAATAGAAACGAATTCTTTTCTAGCTGGCGAGCTGCATGGTGCCACACTATACTGGCTGGTGGTGTGCGGCACCGCAGCTTTGGTGGCTGCTGCACTCGGCGCCCTCGCCTGCTGGATCGCACGTCGCAGGAACTCGCTCGCCCACAAACTAGGTACGTAACACCGATAGCTGTTGGTTGGCTGGCAGTGAGTCTTCCACAAATTAGGTAAGGATAAGGTCCTAATTCCATTACCTTGCCGCGCTAGGTACTATTTAAAGGAGACCCAGAATTCGCCTTCATTCTTTCAGCCGAAAGACTGTTAAACATAAGGCTTCCCCCAAGCATTGCTACAACGTTAGGTCTGCGTTGTTCTAATTCAACGTTTCCCACGACTTATTTGACTTCCAACCAAATCAAATCAAATCAAAAGTCATTTATTCAAACTAGGCTGAGAATCAGCACTTTTCGAACGTCAAAATTACATAAGACAGTCCCCCAAAACGCCCACCCTTCACCACTTCCTAGTGCTTTAGCTGGGAAGAAGAAGTGGCGCAACAAACTCCCCAGCAGCACAGCTGTCTGTTCAGTTAGAAAAAATTGCAACTTACAACTGCAATGACCCTGCAACTGTTAAAGTGGTTAGATGTTTCGCTATCTAGTACTTGTCAAAGTTACTTTAAAAGAAATATAAAAGATAAAGGAATTGCTCTTTCGGTGATAATAAGAAGCTGTACGTCTAGTTTCCATGCTGTTCGAAGAGGAACGTGTAAATAAAACCTTACTATTACTTAACGCAGGCGGCAAGCGCGGTCCAGACAAGGCTCTGGTGTTCCAACCACCTCGTCGCGCCACCGCCGTGCGCTCGCCGGGCTCCGCCACGCACTACCTGCGCAAGTCACCGTCACCGACAGCGCCCGCGCCGCCAGCCGCCTCCCCGCCACAACCGACGCCGCAGCCGCCGACCAGCATCAACCCTGCTACCACAGTAAGTTAAATAAATATACTGTTCGATGATTGGGTTCCATTCAAAATGGTTGAGTTGAATGGTGCTGATCTGGAAGCCGACCCCAACATAGTTGGGAAAAGGCAGATGATGATGATGAATGGTGCTGATCTACGCGATACGCTCGTGAAGGGCGCCTTCAGTTAAGACTGCTTATTTCTTAACTTCAGGGCTTATCATTAATCTTATAATTTGATTTTTTTGTTTGTGTTGTTTTTTTACATTGTTCACATGTATAAAAGCAACATGAACAATGTACCCAGGATTTTGTAATATTTTGATTTAAAAGAGTGTCTATGGAGTTTCTTGCCCGTTCTTCTCCATAGGAACCTAACCTACTACGCTTTAGAATGAGCAACTAGCTTCATCTTTCGGACTGACCGACTCCTTTGACAATTGAAAAGTGCCTGTAAATGGTTCAATTGAAATAAATGATTGTTAGTTTGATTCGTTCTGGATTCGTGAATACGCTTGCACCTGTAGAATAACAAATAGAAACGTCAAAAGTCATATCGTGGTCTATCTTTTTTCCACAAAGCGCCAACGCGCCAACAACCCAACCCCCTTCTAGAGTTGTACCTGTGTGCAGCACAAACATTATGCAAGGCAAATGTACCTGTGTGCAGCACAAACATTATGCAAGGCAAATGTACCTGTGTGCAGCACAAACATTATGCAGGGCAAACGTAACGTTTTTTCTTTGTTTGGTTTCAAATACACTCACTCTGACCACTTCTATTGTCGATGGCTACACGATAACGGTTACTAGGCATACTATTTCGTTTGATGTCCGTACTGCCAGGAGTAGGAATTCCCATACTCGCTCATGATTATTATGATTATTAAGGAAGTAGGTATTTTGGTTTCTAATTCTCCAAGTCTAGTCTAGAACCAGAAATTCAAAGACATGACATCTGACATCCACATAACACACATAATCAGCCTATAATGTTCCCACTGCTGGGACACAGGCCTCCTCTCTTCGATAGGGAGTGGGCCGTAATCTACCACGCGGGCCTAGTGCGGGTTGGTAGATGTCACATGTCTTCGAATTTTTTGGTTCTAAGACATGACGGTTTCCTTCACCGTTTTGAGGGCAGTGGTGATGAAATGATTAACACAAATTAAAGCGCCAGTCTGGGTTCGAACCCACGACCAAGGACTCGTAAGTCGGGGCGTTACCACTGGGCCACCACTACCATGAGATCCACCACGCCGCAAAGGGCCCATGTGGTGGCTTAGGGCCTGCTCTATCTTATAAAGAACGAGTATTCAAGTCTGCCTTGACTCCTCGTTCTTTCTTGGGAAGAATGTAGACACGTGTAATAATGAACTCGTTTCTCGATACAGCCAACTGGTGGGAACAGCCCGCACTCGCCCACCGCGCCGACCGAACCGACCCCGCTCAGCAAGGAGCTCGCCGATGCTAATGCCACCGAGAAGACCAAGACTACTGAGCCAGAGATCAATGACGGACGTCTGGGAGACCTGCATTTCAAGCTACGGTAAGTGATTTTAAAGTTACCCTCAAAATTACAGGTCTGATAACATTGTCCCTAAAAAGGTTGTAGTTTTCCAGATTAGTGTTTTCAGGATGAAAGTGCGATAGGTAAGATATTTCCAAAATATTGGTAGAAAACCCGGATTTTGCTTTCGACAGAACCCCTGGAATTTTTCCAAAGTAAAATATTTATTTAAGTATTCTCATTGTCTATTCTGTAAAAATCTGACCGTAAAAACTTAGATTGTGAGAAAGAGATCTTAATGTTAAGGTTTGACACTATGTGACAATAGTGTTCACTTCCAGCTCACTTCACCTAAGTTTTCATGTTGAGATTTGTACAGAATATAAGCTCACACAAACAGTCGCGTCGAAAACTTCACGGTAGAATAATTACCGCGACAAGTCGCGCTAGTCTGCATGAGCCTTTAATCGGCTGATCAATATCCAATTATTATACATGCCTACTCTGAATCCACCAACGTGGGGATTGGAGGGCGCAGAAGTAAATACATAACATACAAACATAACCAGCCTATAATGTTCCCACACTGCTGGGACACAGGTCTCCCGTCTACGAGAGGGAGTGGGCTGTAATCTACCACGCGCAGAAGTAAATATTGCAAACTAAATATTTAAACGCTTTATATACGCTCTGCAAAGCCATCCAATATGAGATTCTACTTAATCGTAGAATCCAATTTACAGAGTACCTATTTAAACAAGAGCGCAAGTCTTTGAAAATCACTGACACAAAGTTAATAGAGCTCTATCCGATCGAAATCCCAGCGGTTACATAGTGTAGGTACACCTACGTACCAAGTCGTCGCAGACTCGGTCATAATCCGGTTACACCCGATCCGCAGAGGTACCCGATCAATCTGTACGTCCAATGTCAATAAGTGCTCTATTCACGATCGTACCTCATCTAATCTACTCCGCAATTTATCAATTCATTATTTTGACGGATTTAGACTTCTTTTTTTAATGTCGTGGACTGACGGATTCTGTTTGCTCTTCGTGAAATACTATATGAATATTCAAATTTCGGGAGGCCGCCGGGAATTTACATGATACGTCAAAATGTAATCAGCTACAAAGATTTTTTCGTTTCATTCAAGTAGGTTTTTATTTCTGTTTCGTTTAATATTAATATACTTTGTGTAAATGTTATTTTGTGGAGCGTTTTAATTTAATATCTCAATTTGTTTTCTAAGGGCGAATTTCACTAAACTTTGAATATTTTGAATTTTTGACAATTTTGTACCCGACTACGGCGAAGAAAAAAGGAGGGTTATGATTTTGACCGGTATGTATGTATGTATGTATGTATGTATGTATGTATGTTCATCTGTTCCCTCCTATCTTCCAAACCGCTTATCACAATTTGACAAATGAGGTATCGTTAGAAGCGTCGTGATTGTCCGCTGGTTATAGGCTAAAAATGGCCCTCTAGAGGACATAAAGTGAGGAACTTAAAAAAAAAATGGTTTAATCGTACCATGTTAGGTATCAAATGAAAGGGCTTAATGAGCACATTTCAAAAACATATATATATTATAACCCCAAAAGAATTAAAAAAAAAATCAAGTAATAAAAACTAAAAGCCAACTACGACTTAAAAGGTATAAACAAGACACCACAAACAGACAAATTAAAAATCCAGAGTCACACGTAATCTGTTCGATTTATGCCCTAACACGTGTGACTCCGGATTTTTAATTTGTCTGTTTGTGGTGTCTTGTTTATACCTTTTAAGTCGTAGTTGGCTTTTAGTTTTTATTACTTGATTTTTTCCATACAGAAACTGTCAGACGACAATTTTATTCCACGGATAAAAGATATCTGACTTTGATGAAATCAACCCTAAATAAACTAATATTCTATAGAGAAAAGATTAGAGTTTTTGTATGTTTGCTTGTTTTTTTATCGACAACACACGAGCACGCTGGTGAAGCCGCGGGCCCCGGAAGCTAGTTCGTAATTTGATTATTTGCAGACTACTTTATTTAAGTCTCCTTAGTTACGATATTTTTAGACATACCTACCTAGTCCCTTTTCAAGATTATCAAAACCGTTGTTACCTAGCAACGAATTTGGGTTCGGTATATTATATGGTTTATAATTTTGTCGGCTACCCACACACATTATAGGATTAGTGGCCATTAACAACTCCTAATTAGCAGCAACCTGATACCTCATCGAGACTAACTAGGGGTCAACGCAATTATAAAAGTGTTTTCTTAATTAACTGCCCCACTGTCGGCTCTAGGCGCCATGTAATCTATCCGCCATACTTAATGACTACGTACGAAGAATAAAACTGCCGTGGAGTAGCACAATTATTTCTGAGTCATGAATTTTTTTCTGTATTCGTAACAGTGTTTTGCTTTTGTCCTATTTTTGCTTCTAGAAAAAGACTTTACTGTTTATTCTTATTTGTATTTATATTGGAATTAAACTTAATACTTGGAGTGTTCTAGAAATAACGTAAGATTGTATTAACTTGTGTTAAGACGTACCTACTTAATGCTTGCGAATGGTCTCTGCCAATCATAAATTGTGATTAGGTTATTTTTTGAGTTTTGAGTACCTACCTACTTGGATAAAAGGATTTGGTTACTGTATTATTTAAAAGCCAGAAGAGAAGATAGTTAACAAGCTAATGTAATAATACGACGTTATAGCTTCTGCCCGTGGCTTCGCCCGCGTGATATCTTTATAAATTATAGGCTATCTTACTCATTGGTATATACATATTAGCAGTGAGTATCATAGGCTATAATTTATTAATTCTACTGGTGATAGGATTCTTAAAATCGGTCCAGTCGTTTTTGAGTTTATTCATTACAAACAAAAATACCAATCTTTATGAAAGATACATATAAAATTTATTTAATAAAACACACACAAAACATGGAAATTCATTTCCGCCCCTTCCCTGTTTATGACTCACGAAACGATAACATCGGCACACGATTTCACTTAGTATTTCATGTCGACAGGCTGTCACAACAGTCGAGTACTTACAAACCATGCATTACAAAGCCGATATTCCCACATTATCGACACGTCACCACTCTATGTAATGGGGAAGTCTACGAATCAATAACTGCCCTCCTGCCCCGTCACCCACAATTACTTTGCACGACTCCGCACAACATTGCACGACATCGCACAACGCCGCACGACACAGGATTTGTTTTGTATCGACGCTTTGTCGTAACGTATGCCTATCAAGTATGTCTTTGTTATAGCAAGTCTTTGTTCACGATAAATTGTACTGTACCTTTGTTCGGTGTAGAACTGGGTTCCGAAGTCAGCTGTTGTGTCGTTCAGGAATATAATAGTTTTCTGCAAAAGGCAGTAATTGTGTTATAGATTCATAATTTCGAACTAATATTTAATTGTTGGTGGTTTAGTACCTCCTTTCGTAAACAAAATCTTCATTATGGTTAAGACCGTGCTGTCTTTTAGGGCCAGTTTCTCGAACGAAAATTATTTTTATGTGACAAATTGTCAAGGGTGTGGTGTGATTTTTCAACAGCTAATCGCAGAAGTTTATTATTTATTTATTGAACTTTTGAACCCTATAGGTACAGAATATTGAAATAGTATTTAAAGATACTTCAGAAAATAACACTTTAACAATTTCCTTCCGTGCAGTTTCGTATACACAAAAGTTTCGTAAAGTAATTCTAATGCACTTAGGGCAACACAGATCTGCCGTGTGATATAAAACATGAAATGCTAGCGGAAACCGCTATGCGTCCAAGGTCTTCGGCTAGACATGCACTCCTGCCACGAACACGGTCAGTGCCTGACCTTGGCAATAAGCTGTAACCCGTGCATGTGATGCATAAGCTATATATGTAGCATTCAATTCAACATAATAATCTCTCAAATCTGAGAAACAACAGTGCCCCAGCCCCGGATAACTTTACGCCAACATTTATTAAACAAATTAAAAGTGAACGCATAATTCTATTAAATTCAACTAATTATATCATTCCACTGTTAGCAATATTTTTTGATACACCTTATACCATGGATATACCCTGCATTAATGTTATGGCTAAACGTCGACTGACATATTATCATTAAACGTCGCCGTTTAAACTATATGGTCAATTTTATCTGGCCATTTCATGAAATCGTCGAACAATTAATGAAATAAGCAATTCTAAGATCTGGCTACGACATAGATCACTCTCTCACAGTCATATCGACATTGACTCTTGTGAGATTTTGTGCTAAGAACTATAACTATACCTAAATCAACTTCGGTTAAATCCATTGCTGAAAGCATGCTACTTCAAATAAGGCGACTTGTCATGTCACTATTTCAGAAATTCCAAAACCGTGAGATGTGACCACAATCGTAATTACGGTCGTAGGCCTAACGCCCATGGTCACAGCAGCCTTTACCGGTATTTTCAAAGGTCTATATTACGTCCATATTCTCCCTATTTTCTAAGAAAGAATTCCAACTATGTCTTTCATTTCTCATTCCCGCTGGAAGGATCAAACTGGAAGCCGTATCTGTGAGATGATTATACGAGACGATATAATGAGGACGGAATATTGGAATAAAGAGAGGAGAGGAAGGATTCTTTGAATAGTTTTCTGTTAGAAGTTTTAGTTTATTCGATTTTGTTGGTAATATCTACTAGGTAGTATATGATATCATCTCGATTTTGATTTCCTAAGAAGATAAATAAACAGTTGATATATATTACCTAAGAGCAGTGGTGGCCTAGTGGTAACGGCCACGACTTACGAGTTGTAGGTCGTAGGTTCGAACTCTGACAGGCGCTTTACTTTGTGTAATTTATTTCATCGCCCCTGCTCTCAAAACGGTGAAGGAAAACATCGTGAGGAAACCGGCATGTCCTAGAACCAAAAATTCGAAGACATGTTGTGACATCTACTAACCCGCACTGGGCCCGCGTGGTGGATTACGGCCCGCTCCCTCTCACAGAAAGGAGGCCTGTGTCCCAGCAATGGGAACATTATAGGCTGATTATGCATATATAACCTAACTAATATGAGTATATTTCAAAGGCTCTGAATACCGGCCAATAGTTAATCGCCCCACTATGGGATAAAAATCCCGACTCGGGACGAGTCTCAAAGAAAAGATAACAATTTCATAAAACTTAAGTCGTACTACAACGGGCTAAGATCATTTTCAAGGGTATTTCAGAGTATAACCTTTCGAGGGTCAAGTGTTCTTCAGCGTCAAGTAGAAAAGTAGTTTAGTCTGTGCTGAATAAATGTATTTTCTTTCTTTCTTTCTTAAAGGTCGATAAATTGTGTTGTTTTTGACCTAAGATTAGTCGCAGATATTTCTCTCTATTTATATTAATTTAGTTTTAGTCCTAGAAAAATAGCTTTTGTAATATGATACGAAATACAGCCCACACTTGGATGATAGGTACTGGGTCAAAATTACAATAGTCAGAAAATATCACAACATTGACCAAACCACCACCAGACATTGAGTGTAGTATAGGTATTCTGATTAGATATAAGATAAAATTATCAAAGTAGGTGAGTAAGTGTAAGAGTACACAGATATTTTTTCCATGTCTCTCTCGTTAGAACCTTGTTATATATTTCGTAGTCTAGGTAACAAAAAGTTTTTATTCATTATTCAGTGCGAAAACTCTCGACTTTTAATTGGGTGTAATGTGCCGGTAGAAGTAAAACTCACATGCCTCACGAACAAAACCCTTAACATTTTGAACAAAGTTAAATTGTCTCATTAAATAGTTTCGGTTATTTACGCACCGGCGACGTTTTATTTGTCACCCCGGATCTGCGGAGCTGCGGAACTTGCGGAGTCTACGGAGTTCCGTTAATTTGCGGACTTATAACAATGTTTGTCTGCGGTTGCCGCGGGCACCCCGCGGTCATTTAATGAAGACTTGAGTAATTCACGCCGCGATCAAATTGAGTTCTCGGTTTTAGTTTACTTTGTATAATGTCTTTGTTTGAAGAGATAATTATGCTGTGGTTTTGACAGTGATAATTAAGTGTTTTGAATAGGTTTCGGACTTATTTACAGTTTGTAAACAACTAAAAGGTCACTTCCGTTTTAGATTTTTTACCAAGTAGGTACCTACCTACGATTTTCCGATCAATGTGTAGATGGTCAATATAATTGGTAGTGAAAGTACATAAGAATCATATAATTATATCCAACTGTATCCTACAAAGATAATTTCTTTGTATAAAATTAAAAAATAAACGCTTTTCAAGTTAAAGAAAAGTAAATCTAATGTTGTTAAGTAAATCTTCCGTGGAAAGCGCTTAAGGTTTATAAGGGCATTTACCTTTTATAGCTTAAGCGTTATTCACGGAAGAATTACTCATGTAAAGCGTTATCTCTTAAATAATTTCGGAGCTTTAAGCTTTCTTGACCTTTAAATCGCATTTAGAAAGCTATTGTACTGCTAAGTCCGGGGTCTGATCATTTCAAGAAGGTAATGTACCGGCTAATAAGATTATGTTGTTAATCTTTAAATACGATAAATGAATAATTACCTATTATAAACTTTTATATTGTATTGTTTTCGTCTTTCTCAATTAAATACATTCATGCTAACAAAATATCACCTATTCTAATTATTTAAACCGCTTTTTCATTATTTAAGCTCTTTCAAATATGCGGTACTTGGTTGTATGTATAAGCAGCCGAGACTAAATTGATATTAAACTCGAGCACAACCGTAGACTTTACCGCTTTACATAAATAATAAATACAACTTTTTTACCGCTATTAGGGATGCATCATCATAACTCTCCTCTCCACTCGCTAAACTTCGCTCGCACTAAACCTTTCGGAATATTACTCTAGTCTCGCTAAAAAGTAATCCATTTGTACAGCCCTAGGGGGTGTTTTGTTACACGGAGCATAAAAGCCTTTAATGGTATCTAAGCCTTTTTACTGTGTTTTAATAATAAACTGCCGTAGCGTCTGGCACAGGCCGTAAACTTGAATATATTCGTTTTACGATAGTCAGCCGCTAGCAAAATGTTCCCCTTATCAGGTACAAATCAACTATTTGCAGGATTATTGTTGTTGTAAAGGTTTTAAGGGGTTGGTTTGTTGATAACAAGTATGATAAATTGAAAGTAGGTAGACGTACGAAAGTATTTGTTTATGTGTTAGATACTTGTTCGTTAAGATTTTGGGTTTCTGTTTTATGTTTTTCACGAATGGGGATGAATCACTTGTGAATAATTTATAAGGCTCTCTGATGTAAGTTTTTGATCACCGGGTTGGTTTAGTGAGGTCAAAATCACACAACGGTCTTATCTCAAAACCCTGGGCGACTTTTGAAGGTACCAGGGGGATTTTGAAAACGAAAATAAATCATTTTGCCTGGAATCCAGTCGTTCGCCATTATGGTAGCATTTGTAACGAAACTAACTCATTTAGTTTTATATTATTATTGGATTTTCCCTGAAAGTAAATACGACGAGATTTTCCTGTCATAATTTTAATTAGAATACCTTTCCTATTTACAAGATGTTTATCTTCGTTATCAAACTTGCTAAAATGTTCCAAATATTTACAATGATAAATGTTTTCTTGTTTACCTACCATTTAACGTGAAATAGCTACGTTAAGGCTCTTACATATTGGCGCGAATCGCCGCGCGACGCGACGCCGCCGCATTGTTCGCCGTGAAGTTTTCTCATAAATTGTTTTGTTAAAATTCGCGTCGCGCGGCGTATCGCGCCAATATGTAAGAGCCTTTAATTTTCTTATTTATCTACCTAGTAGGTATCGACTTATTTAATATTTTTTACTAGACATTACACCTACAAACCTTCGAGTGGCAGTAAACACGATGAGGATCAACAAAAAAAAAACAATTTCTATCCTTTTCCCAACTTTGCTGGGGTAGGCTTCCAGTCTAACCGGATGCAGCTGAATGCCAGTATTTTACAATGAGTGACTGCCTATCAGACCTTCACAACCCAGTAACTGGGTAATACGATAACCCTTGGTAAGACTGGTTGTCAGACTTCGGGATTCTGACGACCCTTAACGAATGTGAAAGTTCCACGAATGATACGACCAACTGTTTAACGTGTTTTCTTAAGCACGGAGGAGTCTCAGTATGTAAAGAAGGTCACCCATACACGGACCAACCCCGGCAAGCGTAGCTTAACCTGATGGATCGACCTGGTGCGGCTGTGATTACTCAGCCACGAGCTCCTCATCAAGAGCTATCATGATAAGTCATTTCGTTATTTCCTACAGTTGACGTTTCCTAGGTTTTTTTTTATTGATAGATGGGCTGAGCTGAGGCTCCTCTTGACCTCGATCTCACCTGATAGAAAGCGATAAATGAGGTCTACAATGGAACTAGCAAGCCTGGAAGATGTCTGTTCACTCTTGCTTTGAAGGCTTAGCATCCATCTTTTCTTTGGTGTTTCACTTTTCTTCTCTCTATAATTCATACTACCGCCAGCGGCTGCGCCCACGTGTAATCTTTATAAATTATAGCCTATGTTACTCAGGGTGAATGTAGCTTTCTAACGGTGAAAGAATTTGAATTCGGCGCAGTAGTTTTTGAGTTTATTCATTACAAACATACACACAAAAATAAAAATCTTTCCTCTTTATAATATTAGTGTAGATTAACATTTTTCGGCATTTGACATTAATTGATTGATTCAATATAGCTGTACGTAACGTGACACCCTCTCACATATATATTTACCAATAAAACGTAAACTAAACCAGTCCCTAGAGGTCTAATCGTAAAATATCGGTAAAGTGTCGCCCGCGCCCGCTAGCCGCCATCTCTATAAACTTTTGTAACGTGTTTCTTTCGACCCCTATTCACTCACGTAGGTACAGTCAGCGGCAAATATATGTATAGGAAACAATAGACCTTTCAAAGTGATCTGAATAATTAAGAAATTCAAACCTAAACTTACCTAATTTGTCAGAACGGCAGAAAGACGGCAGTTTGTTTCCTACAGTGTTCATTCCGAAACAACACTTGTGTCATTGAAATAAACCTAGTTTATTTTGCCGCTTACACTTAGTTGGTAGCAAATTCAATATTATTTGCAGGGCAGTTTAAGTGCAGGGCAAGTCAAGGTGGGCAGTTAGGTAGCAGTTGCACCGTACATGGTAAAAAATCGCCTGACACTTCATAATACTCGCTTCATACTCTGTCAAATATTCTGCAAAAGAGTGTTTAGTAGGGTTAACACCCTGATCATTTTGAACAGTCTGTATCCAATATTTTCGGGGTTGACTGTACCTTTATACAGTTACAGGGCTCACGTACGTTTACAGAAGTATCCTTATCTATTTGTGGACACCAAATAGAAAGTTTATTAGTTTTCGGGATGTAGAGGCCATTCGATTACCTACGAGATTGTGTTTTGGTAAAAAAATATCTGCTGGAAGTAACATTTATATTATTATGTATGTGTATTATAAGTTTATAACCTACCTGTGTACCTATTTTATTTATAATTCATTATAATAATAATAATAATAAATTTTTTTATTCACCAACAAAAGTTACAGAATATGTAAAACAATACAAATGTAGCAAAAACTGTACAATAATTAATATAACCCTGTCTCTTAAACTAGGATCACCTGTATTTTAAGAGACAGTGTTCGGCCGAGCAGTTCCTTAAACATAATTTAGTACATTAAGTAAACGGTACTGAGGTAAATCAATATTTTTCATATTAATATAGATTTGTTATGTGAAGTGTATAGGTGTGCATGTGATAAGAGTTGAGTACATACGAGTGTGTGTGAGGGTGTGTGCGTGCGTGCTTGTGTGAGTGTGTGTGTGAGGGGGTGTGTGTGTGTGTGTATATGTGTGTGTGATAGATGTAGTTTGTGTGACTACGAGTTTATGGTTGAGGAATATAGGCGTGTGTGTCCTTATAATATAAATGTATGTTAGACAGTGAGTACATGTGTTATTAGGTGATGTATGTGAGTAAAGACTCTGTGTAGGCATAGTCCTTTTGCAATAGCCACTCTGTGAGTATGGGTTTAAGTTTATGTACGTTTAAATTTATAATATTTATTTGTGAGTTAATTTTTTGGTATATGTGTGTACTTAGTGTGTAGAATTGGTGTGTTGCGAAGGTAGTTTTGTGCTGGGTTCTTGGAAGAAGATTTACTCGCTTATTTGGATTTGGCGGAGGCAGGCCGACATGTATTCTAAGAAGTGATCTGAGCACATAGAGTTGCCGTACTGTCAGAACTTTACAGTCAGAGTACAACTCTGTTGTTGGGTACTTGTAAGGTTTTTTAGTCATAACTTTGAGAATGGCTCTCTGTGCTCTTTACACTCTCAAAACACTAGTTTTGGTTGCACCACCCCACGCAGTTATGCAGTAACCAAGAACTGACTGACACAGGGCATAATAAACCATCTTCAGTGTGTCAAGATTAGCCGAATCCCTAAGGGACTTAAAGATGTGAATAAGGCGCATTGTTCTTGTGGTGACTGCTTCAATTTGTTTATCCCATCTTAGGCCACTATCAATCTGCACTCCAAGGTACTTTGCACTGTCAGCTCTGGTGAGTGCTGGACAGACACAGCTTTCGTTTAAATTAGGGCATGAGTGAGCAATAATAGAGAAAGTATGAGAAGGTGCAGTGTTCTGTCGGATTGCGAAAGGGACGTATGTTGTTTTGCTTAGGTTGAGTGTTAGGAGGTTTAAACAAAGCCATTTCATTATTTTGCACAAGGCATGTTCTGCGGAAGCCTTGACCATATCCCATGTAGGTCCGTAGACAAGTATCGCGGTATCATCAGCATACGCATAGATGTTACAGTTGGTAAGACACATCCTGCACAGGTCGTTTACATAAATTAGGAAGAGTGTAGGTCCAAGGATGCTTCCCTGAGGAACGCCATAGGTTACTGGTTCCTCGTCACTGAAGTGTGCGTCAATTTTGACCACTTGTGTTCGATTTTTGAGGTAGTTTTTGAACATCTCAAGTGGTACTCCTCGAACACCGATGAGTTCCAGTTTAGCGATTAGTTTGGGAACAGAAACAGTGTCAAATGCTTTGGAAAGATCAAGTAAGATAGCCATACATTTTGATTTACCATCCAACTTTCTGGCAACCTGTTGCGTGAGATCCAGCACGGCATCTTCTGTCGACACTCCTTGCCGAAATCCGTACTGATTCTCAGCAATTATTTTATGTTTGTCCAGAAAGCTCTTCAGACGTTTGTTTAAAATTTTTTCTAGAATTTTAGAGAGCGCTGGCAGGACTGATATTGGCCTGTAATTATTGACACTGCTTTACTATAAATAAGTGATTATCGTTTTTATTTTATTTTATTACCTACTAGCTGCACCCTGCGGTTTCACCCGCATAAGTCTCGATCCCGTAGGAATATCGGGATAAAAAGTATCCTATGTACTATTTCAGGTGTTGATCTACCCATGTGCCAAATTTCATTTAAATCCGTTCAGCCGTTTTAGCATGAAAGCGTAACGAACAAACAAACTCACTTTCGTATTTGTAATATTAGTTAGGATAGGATTAGGATTATGTTCCTCTCAATCAGAGCACCTGCCATCGTATCTTTTCACCACCCTTGGTTGACTGTTTTTTTTTTTTTTTTTGAAGGTGGGAAATCATCCAATGACTTCTCCCGCTCTGGACGGAGCGGAAGGTCGTGTCAAACTTTTACTGACTAAGACCCACTCATGTTTCTTCAGTTGCCTGTTGCCAAGGTCCCGGTATCCCTTTCGGACTTTCCCGCAACCCTGCCAGGTGGTAGAGAATGCCTAAAGCATTAAATCCAGCTGTTGTTATTCTTATATGTAGATGAAGACGGAATTTCAAAGTTGGTTTTATGATATTCTAAAACTAAGCTACATTCAATCTATACTAATATTATAAATTCGAAAGTAACTCTGTCTGTCTGTCTGTATGTTACCTTTTCACGCCTAAATCACTGAACGGATTTTGATAAAACTTGGCAAGGAGATTGACGGCATCCCGGGGAAGGACATAGGACTTTTTATCTACATACCACGCGGGTGAAGCCGCGGGCGAAAGCTAGTTCCTCATAAATATTCCAAAAATCTCCCAGAACAACTGCGGAAAACAAGTTAGGTACAGAAATAGCCAGAAATAACAATTCTTCGTAGCGATACCTACGGGGTCGATACAAATCCGAACAAGTATTACTTACAATATTGCCTGTATTTCGACCTAGTGTCCCGATACGACCTAGTTTACGTCTAGAGCCTAACGCATATCTACGAGGGTTATTGGCTTAGTTCACGACGGGGTGTAATCGATAACAAATACCAGACGTAATTTGAAAAGTACTGAATATTCGTATAGGGGAGGTATATCGGTTTCCGTGCAACTTAGTCGTATTGGCGAAAGATAGTGAAATGAGTTTCTATTTGTATTTTCGTGTATTGATTTGTATATCGGCTTGGAGACGTTCTGTTTTCGGAGTTGTATGGAGTTAGTTACAGAAAACTTATAAGTATTCACGGAATTTAGCATGTTTTGTAAATTGTTAGTATTTACCCGAGACTCGAAGAATTCTAACTTTATTTATAAACAGGAATTTATTCATACGATGCTAATATTTACACTATATAAACTTAATACTAAATTAACGAACAAACTAAACAATAATAAAAAATAACAATAACAATTATAACTTAACTCAAAAGTTATTTTTAAAGATCTGACGAAAATAAGCTTAATAAAGGAGTTGACTCCCTTAACGTTATTTAGAACCAATTTACTTCGTTGAGCGCTCCGAGTCCAGGCAAATGAGGTTTTATCTAAATATAGGATAGGCAATGAATCCTAGAAGAGATCGCTGTTTGCAAGAAATTTAAATAAATAAGCAAAATAAATAACCTGGATGGAATAAACGGACTTTACCGGCTTCCAACACCCAAGAGGGTAACATAAATACCTGGGGGCCAAGTCTACTAATTTACAAACGTGTCAGTGGTCAGTTTTTGACAGATATGCCATACAAAATCTGTCAAAAACTCATCATTATGAGACCACTGACACGTTTGTAAATTAGTAGACTTGGCTCCCAGCTCTTGTGCCCAACTATGGACTTCCAATATACTGTTGATAATTGTAGATTGACATAAACAACCCACCCCTTCGGGGAAAACAGGGATGATGTTGTCATGCCTGTTTTACCGGAACGGTTCGGCAGAGGTGGACCTACAGACATAGTACACCAACACTTTGCCAGTTATATTTAAGTCACATGTACGGTAAAGCCTATTGCCATCAACCGGGTGCAAATCAGACTCCGGAGCCTTGCTACTGAGAAATTCGTGATAACACTTGCCCCTCATGCTCAGCAGTAGCGCTTGCTTGCGACCAACGAGGCAGACAAGACAGAGATTACCTCGAGGTCATCATAGATTATATCTGCCTAGCCTTTTCCCAACTATGTTGGGGTCGGCTTCCAGTCTAACCGGATGCAGCTGAATACCAGTATTTTACATGGAGCGACTGCCTATCTGACCTCCACAACCCAGTAACTGGTTAATACGATACCCCTTGGTTAGACTGGTTGTCAGACTTTCGTGCTTCTGACGACTCGTGACGACTGTCAAAGATCCACAAATGACAGCCGGGACCAACGGCTTAACGTGCTTTCCGAGGCACGGAGGAGTCTGGATATGTGAAAATGGTCACCCATCCACTGACCAACCCCGGCAAGCGTAGCTTAACCTGATGGATCGACCCGAGCGGCTGTTATTACTTAGCCACGAGCTCCTCTTTATTTTAATTTGCCATTATTTCGTCCACAGCTATGAGAACGAGAAGAACGCGCTGGTGGTGTCGGTGGTGTCGTGCCAGGGTCTGCCAGGTCGCGAGCCCGCCGGCCCCGACCCCTACGTCAAGCTTCAGCTGTTGCCCGACAAGCAGCACAAGGTTAAGACACGGTCAGTAGGTCCTTTATAATTATATTAGCAACCCTTCCCTGAATAAATACTCTGTGATGGGAAAATCGCATCCAAATCCATGTTTGGAAGAACAACGACAAGCATTGGACCAATGAATGATTGGACCGAATGAGGACAGAGGTCTTCAGATCATTTGGTTTTTTTGTTTCATTTTTTTTTTGTTTTTTCTTTCAATCAATCTGCCTAGCCTTTTCCCAACTATGTTGGGGTAGGCTTCCAGTCTAACCGGATGCAGCTGAATACCAGTATTTTACATGGAGCGACTGCCTATATGACCTCCACAACCCAGTAACTGGGTAATATAATACGATACCCCTTGGTTAGACTGGTTGTCAGACTTTCGTGCTTCTGACGACTCGTAACGACTGTCAAAGATCCACAAATGACAGCCGGGACCAACGGCTTAACGTGCTTTCCGAGGCACGGAGGACTCTCGATATGTGAAAATGGTCACCCATCCACGGACCCTGGCAAGCGTAGCTTAACCTGAAGGATCGACCCGAGCGGCTGTTATTACTTAGCCACGAGCTCCTCCTTTTTTTGTTTTTTGTTTCTCTAAACAAATAAATTGTTATTTTTGGTCATAGACACCGAATGACACCATCTGCGTTATGATATCGTGATGGCAGATAGCATTGTTTTTCAAATGCTGCAATTCAAAAGACAAAGGTTCGACTGTGAGTGCATCAATATTTTTTCGGCGAAGTTATTTCGTATGACAAATGTGACGTTTGCCTTAGAACTTTTTGGTAACTAGATACCTACTTCGCATTTTATATATTTATTTCTTTACTTATTATTAAGCTTAATACTTTCAGAGTTGTTCGCAAGACCCGCTGCCCGGTATACGACGAGGACTTCACTTTCTACGGCATCGCCCCGCACCAGATCGCTGCCATCACTCTACACTTCGTCGTACTCAGCTTTGACAGGTAAAAGAGCAAAACTATATTTATCCAGGTATTTTTTTCTACCCTCAATAGCAACCATTTTGGCCGATATGGATCGTACAGTCAGCGACAAAAGTTGATTAACATTTCAGGTTTTAAAATCTTAATTATACAATTTAAATCGGAAACGAAGTAAAATTAAAAGACATTAGCTAATTGAATATTCGCTTAAGTTTGTGGGATATTATGATGATGTGCAAAAGTAATAGACTTTTGTCGCTGCCCGTACCTACACGAGTTACCATTATTTGAGGTACACGATAACTAAAAATTGCTTGCACTAACTGGACAGGTCCACTCAAAACTGTGTGGTTCTTTCCTCAAAAGACCATTTCAGACAGTAATGTACCTGGATCTCACAACTCAACTTTACCAATAGGTAAGGGTTAAAAACGAATCGGAACTTCTTCAGACTTGTAAAAGGTGAAGTTTGGCTTAATAGTGTTAACTTTTATGTTCCAGATATTCCCGTGATGAGATAATTGGAGAGGTGGTGTCCCCGCTGACGAGCCTGCAGCTACAGAGTGGCGAGGCCATGGCGCTCTGCCGCGAGATACAACCACGTAGTCTCAAGGTACATGGAAACTTTGTGTGATATCACAATTTTAGCAGTTCATCTGTCTAATATTTTCAGACAGTCAACCTTGGAGAGCACTTCTTAGAATGTACGGATTTTATTCTTGACCACGACATTAGCGGTCCTGCGGCAGGAGAAGCAAAATATGAGCGTATGGCACTTTCATCACTCGTCACATCTTGGTGTCGCTATCTTAGGGTTACTATCCGTCCTTTGTCCGGCCTTGTCAATTGTCTGGACTTTTCTACTTGAGAGTTTTTCATCTCAGACCACAATACTTTTTAAAGCCTGGTTGGCTTAGATCTGAGATATTAGAGTGAGAGAGATGTGAGAGAAAGAAATTGAGAAGAAATGTTTATCCGAGGTCCACGTGATGCGAACTTGTTTTATGCCCCACTCATCTCATGGCCCTACTTTGTAACGTAGCTGGTAGAGGTGATGTAAGGGTGGTATTGTAATACCACCCTTACATCACCTCTACCAGCTACCAATCTAACATGTTCTACTTCTGTCTTGCAGATGCGCAGCGTGGGTCGCGGCGAGGTGCTGGTGTCGCTGTGCTGGCAGCCGGCAGCCGCGCGGCTGACCGTGGTGCTGCTGAAGGCGCGTAACCTACCCAAGATGGACGTCACCGGACTTGCTGACCCGTTAGTATTTAACACCATATATTTTATGAAAAAGACAGCAGAATTTAAAATGATGTAATCTTTGTTATAATGAGCCCTTTGAAGCCTTCATTCAGGATTCGCAAACATTAGAGATAGAACTTTAATATTCGGTAACACAAAGTACCTAAACTAAATTATGAGCACCTACTTTTGCTTTGTGTACTTCGTGTATAGGTTTTTGTGAAGTAGGTATCAGCAACATCAAAGACTTTGGAGATTCTAACAAATTCGCTAACACGTATCCTTTAAACAAAGCTAAAGTAGATATATATGTAAGCAACTGTTGCATCAAGTTTTCCTTATACCTTCACCAAAGAGTATTCGTTTTACATTACATACCTACAGAAGTCTAACCTTTAACCAACTCTCCCTCATCAGCTACGTAAAGATGTACCTGCTATACAACGGTCAACGTATCGCCAAGAAGAAGACTCACGTGAAGAAGCGCACGCTGAACCCAGTGTTCAACGAGTCGTTCGTGTTCGAGGTGCCTGCCGCACCCAACGCGACCCTGGACCACGTGTCGCTGGAACTGCTTGTGCTGGACTGGGATAGGGTTACTAAGAATGAGGTGAGTGGCTTTTGACTCAACAGTACTGTAGGATGAACCCTGTAGCCTGTTGTATGGGATATTGTTTAGCACTCAACGCAATGGGCTAAAGTATTTCGCTTTGCAGGTAATTTCAAAAAGCAAATAGTACAGTCAACCTCAATTCACATCAATGCAGAAATTAGCCATTATTGATTTTTTTACTAATAAAAACATTTAGAAAGTTACAAATATGAATAATTAAAAAAAAAACATTATTTGAAAATACAGAAACATTGCCGTTCATACCACGGGGCCTACCACCACCCCGCTAATAGCAGTATTATTTTAATAGTGGTGGTAGGCTCCCTGATCTCTCTCAACCTCCTGTGGCAGCAGCTATAATGCCACATACGGACTAAGTACGTAATGGACAGTAGCACCAGACACAACACCCGTCTGGTCGGATCGAGGATCCTCCCTTTTCAACGGAGGATGAACTTTTCACCCTGTGCCTCATACAAACTCCTGAAAGTTTTTCTTCCACAATTGGCATCGAGCCAAACCCTCATCGTCTACATAAATGTGTTCCATTTATTTTTTCAAATGTAGGAACTAACAATGACTATCCCATATCCCAGGTGATCGGTCGATTGGAACTGGGCGCAGTCGGCGCAGGCAGCGCGCGGCACCACTGGCGCGAGGTGCAGGCGGCGCCGCGCCGGCAGATCGCCGACTGGCACAAGCTCAAGGAGTGAACCAGTACCACACACACACTCCCACGGTCCCATCCCCGTCCCACGTTCATACTGCACTACTCTACTGACCTGTAGGAAGTTCCTGGATTCCACGCTTAACTCCAAAGAAATCTGGAAATCAGCTGGTTCTTACCTATCTCTCGACATCTTGAACTTGAAATCAAATCGAAATTGATTCGAATTAGTGTTCGATATCGAATTCGATTCGATTTAAAACCAGAAAATATCGAGAGTGAGCCAATTCTTCCAGACTCTTAAAAATGCATGTTGCTTTCTGTCTTTTCATTATTATGATCCATGATCCCATGGACAGTCTGTAAGGAACGAAGCCACGACACATTCGTGCCTTGCACATCTGATCACGCGAAGTCAGAATTGATCATAACTCTTAGGCAATTTTCCAAGCATGTGGTATTATTGTCATATGCTTGTAATCTCATGGGTTGTAAAACAGATGTTGTCTGTTGTCTTGTACCTTAACAAGACAACACCTGTTTTAGATGAAAATACTGACGTCAATACACCATCGATTACATTGGAAGACAGTCCATAAAAGAAGGATCAGGAAGCTCGTGCAGTATCAACAAGGACTTCACATAATTCCCTTTCATCCTTCAACATTTTTAATTTATTAAACGTTCTACGTTCAGCATCATTGGGCTTCAGACTTGATATCTTCAAAGAGTACAACGGTTTACAGATCTTAACTCTAACAAGTATATTACCCAATTTGCTGATCTGGGAAGCATTCTAAGAGTGTCTCTTTAAGCTCACTAGAATTCCATCTAATTTTGGTGTAGAAATAGTTAAATTATTTTGTCAGAGGCGACCTTACACAAAAGGTCTCTCACGTTTAATTTTCTACTAAGATCGGGCATAGTCGTTTGGTTCGTTTATTTTCTCACTTATTATTATTGCACAGAGTACGGTAAGAAATAGGATGGCAAAGCCAAAGTCCAGCGGAGATTACGAAGAGTTTGTTTTAGCATTAATTTGTAAACTAAAAATGATATTGTATATTAGATAGACGAAATTATTTGGAATTTATTCGCGTGGAATATTTTGTATATGTTTGAAAGCGCACAGCGTCCCCTCCCCTCCCCTTTGTTGTAAAACATTGATGTATAATGTGTAATCACAGAACACAGTGCAAACTTGTGTTTATTCAAATGTAGATTAACTTAATGTTTTGAAACGGGAGTGAAATAATGGCGGTCAAGAAGAACGAAAGAATCTTAACAGCAGACAGTACAAAGAGATTTTGATCTATATAAAACTACCGTACAATCACCGTTTAAAACTTCTTCAATACTCTGTTGAAAATGGAACAGAATGCTCAAAACTATTCAAGATTATTGTGAACTTGACAGCCGCTATGAAACAAACCAATCTCTCCCGTTTCAATGTCTTCTAATTACTCTACATATCTAAATGTAAGAACACTTGATGTAATGGAAATTCACTCGTTATGGATATTTATGTAATGTCTGACAAATTATTCCTAAGCCTAGATGTATTTATTTTCAGTCTAGCTCTCATCAACCTAGTTAAAGATTCTGGAGATATATTGACAAAATCTAGGTTTACTGTCAAATTCAAAGTAAAAAATTCGCTCTAGGTATATGTACAGATTTCGCTGACTTGTCACCTTTAGTGCAATGTTTGGTTGAAATGTTCGGGTAAAATATTTAGTTTTAATTCTAAACAATTCCAGTGATGGGTGGAAGACTCTATGAAATCTCAAATAAGGTCATTCGATTTTGAGTTTGTTTTGACTATGACATCAAATGTTGTATTTTTGAGCAAGATTATCAGATAGGCAACTTGGTGACTATATATCTCGGTACAGGCAAATACTTAGATAACATTACTAGAGTTGTTTAGAGTTAACTACAGTTGTTTAGCCGACTTTACCTAACATTTTGATCAAAAATTTAACACTAAGAAGCAAAAATTCGAGGTTTTTATCATTCACACAATATGTAGTCGGTGCATTCAATACTGTTCATGCTTTAGGCGAGAAACAAACATTCGATTTTCAAATGCAAGCATGCGCAGGATTGGACGAAAGTAATACTCATCGGTCGACTAGAACCTAATATGTATAGTTTATAGGTTAGAGAAATAAATCTATTTTATACCTAAAATTACTTTGTTAGTCATTTAGGTATGTGTAAGCTCAGGACGAAGCTTCGAGCTTTCTGTCTCGTAATGTACTCTCATAGTGTCGCTGTGTCACCATAGATGGCGCTTTCACTAGTGATCTCATTTCATTGATATACATATTTTTGAAATTGTCGGATATTGTAGGGAATATATGATTTATCATTGGTATGGTATTTTATAATGTCGCAGAAATCGTAGTGACAATATACGAATTACAAAATATAATAAGTATTTCCATATTATGTACAGTCACTCACTATGTATGCCGATATTGAAATCAACGGTTGAATTAGTTAACTTCGTTGTCGTAGTGGAAAAGCGTTGTAGCTATATGTTACTAATAACATCACTATCCCAAACTCCATACTTCTTAAACATTCCAAAAATAAGTAAAATTGTAAATAGTCATTGCTTTGATCATCGATAAACCGCTTTCTCATTCTAATTGTTAAAATAAGAAATTATAATTAGATGTAAGTACTTTACTATCACTAAATGTTTCTGTTTTAAAGATCTCATATGTTTTATTTGTATACTTTCATAATAATTGTTCATGTGTAGTAGTTGAAACCCATGCGAAACTGGTTCTTATCGCTAATGACTTAAGGTCTGTTTCGTTACTAGGATATGCTGTAAGTAATTAGAAAAGTTGACGACGTATAATTTTTGTATGATTTTTTGTAAGCAATGAAACAGATCCTAGGTTTTAATAATATAATATATTTAAGTTCTATTTTGACCACGACATTATGAAATAAGCTGACGAAGTTCCTGAAAATATAAGATAAAATAAAATAAAGGAGGATGGTCAGCCATTACCTAGAGGCAACAAACAAACATAACTCGAAACTCGCCCAACTCGAAAAACTATATTATGCGTTTCTTCTTCTTAACACATAGAGGCAGAGACAGAAGATGAGCCAAGGTGCGCCCAGCACGCCACAGATAAACAGAAAACCGGTTTCTGGAACGAAATTCAACACAAAAATTTGCTCACAAATTGCCAAACGCATGTCAACCCTAACTCTGCTGGGCAGCAGTGAGTGTTGTCGGGCTGCAGATGATGATGATTACTATGATGATGTCTTCATCATCATAATCTGTGGCCTGTGATTGGTTGACTGATTTATCAACAGTCAATCAGTTCCAGAAACCGGGAGACCAGTCACATGCTGGACACTTGTCTCCTTTTTGGGACTGTGGCACTCAAAAGGATCAGCAAAATTATTTAATGTCTTGGTTTGAATAGCATCAGATAACCGGATATACAAGCACTTGTAGTATATAGACCACGTCATCCACATCACCAATATCAGATTTGTATACTAAGGGAATTTTAGTGAATAAAATTTATTGACTGGTGCTTTCACAATAATCGTTCGTTTTATTTCATACTTTTGTTTTACTTTTCCTCCTAGACATGAATATGAATAAAATGATAGAAAACTAGCTGCCGTAGGTATATTAGATGCAGTTTTGAGCAGTTTCGAAACGGTCGATCGATTGAGTCTCAACCAATAGGGGGCAATAGCCTAATGCCATCTACCGGGCGGTAATCCAGACTATTACTGAAAAATTCCTAACTGAAAAAACCCCAATATTTTTTTTCCTCTGGGAATTGAAACCAGTGGCTAAGCAGTCAAACTTCCAACTATGTACTAGATTTATCCGGTCTTGTTTGGCGCCTGTCCGGTGGACAGTTTTGAGATTATGAGTTTATTTACTTATTTATTATTTATGTACACACAGTCAAATACTTAAAGATTCGAGATACCTACGACATAATTATAATATGAGTAGGTACAAAGGTACTGATTATTTATTAAGAAATTTCTTCCAGCAGACCTGCGAAAGGATAAAAATAAGAAAGAAATGTAGACAATAGTGTGCGAGAACAAGAAAAGAAAAACATGAATAGGTATATGTGTTGGGATAGTTTGTGTTGCATGAGTTTAGTTACCATACAGTATTTACCTATTAAATAGAAACTGCACATCGTTTTATTTTACCTATGTTCCTGTAATATCACAATAAATAATTAAGTAGGTACTTACCTACCTTATGAGTAAACGTTACGTACGTTTGCAATTAGGTACGAAAACAAAACCCTCTGTCGAAGTGCAACCATGCTTATTTCTTTCATTTATACCAGACTCTTTTGTTGTTATCATAAAAAGATAACCTCTGTGTGTGAAAGAGAGAGCGTTCACGCGTTCCGCGATAGGAGTTCAGCGCTCTCTGTCCTGCATGCGATTTCTAGAAACTTCGCGCAAGCTGACAGTTCGACCGCGGCGGTCAATAGGAACGCACGTAGCCCGCGTTCTACGTTTCTTCCCGCTGACATTAACACCGCCATCACCGCCATGTCTGAAACAGAAAAATTGATTGATTTAGTTAGAGAAAGACCTTTCCTATATGATATGAATGATACAGAATACAAAAATCGGCCAAAGAGACTGGCAACTTGGAAGGAAATCGCCAGTGAAATGGGCTCAGGCAATGGTAAGTTACCCCATGTTCTTAACTCCAATACTGCGCATGTACTTACAGCGCCATCTATGTTTTTAGTGTGTAAGTAATACGTACGCGACTGCTGATTGAACACAACCCGAGGGCCGCGTTATCTCATTCATTATATGTTTTCGTTTTCGTATTCAGCGTTGAGCGTCGAAAACAAATGCGTTTGGAACTAATTACTTTGTACTTTTATAGTCTAGACATTCTATAAGTAATAATACTACTTAACTGAATTTAAGTAGGTGCATACTGGTACCATGCTGGTTGCATGCTGGTGGCATGGTGGTAGTTATTTGTTTAATTGGCAATAAGCGTACTTACGGAAACATGGATTTGAATAGGTTGAGATAATGCTGTTGACTAGCGCGCGTCATTTGACTCTGCTCATTCTATTAAGGTATAAATTCGAATAATTGATGCGCGTTTGTGCTTGTTTGTAGCGGAAAAAAAATCCCAGGGTATTTCCACTATCCTATGCATTCCAATGACAGTCAATCCAAACCCAGTTCACAACAAAGTACATCCTGGACTTAACATTAATTTTATTTGAATGCAATCGTTTGTCTCATATAGTAGATAATAATCGAAGTTGATTAGAATAAATAGTTTACATTAGATGTTTATCTACCTACTTACGAGACACAATTATTACGTCAAGACTTGCTTGATCGGTTAAAATTAATATCCTCTTGACTGTGCTCTTGACGAATCCTGGTCACAGTGCGCTGCCGGCAATCTCAACGGAGACTATCGCAATTGCACTGCACCTGCGTGCGCAAGCACATGCATTCTCCTCTCTAAAGGCCTGTTCAGATAGCGATATCGCTGTTGCGTTCGGTAGCGATACTGGTCCAAAGTGAAGCAGAACCAGAAAGTGGACCAGAGGCCCTAGACAAAGTGACATTCTATCAGCGATAACGATGATAGAAAAGGCAAAAATGTAAAGGACTGACATAAGCTATCGAAAAGCTTATGCCAATCCTGTTGAAAGTCGTTGTAGAAATACGAAACGCTTTCGAAGCGATTGTCACTTGTCTAGGCCCTCTGAAGGCAGACCCGTATCGCTACCGAGCGCGACAGACACTTATATCTGAATAGGCTTAGACTAGACAGAGCTTAGGCTTAGGTTACTCTCATAGACCGATCCCGATGGTATGGCAATCCTTCCGGAGACCAACGAGATACGAGGCGTGATTATTAGGAAATTAACAGTGACCCACTTGTGTACAAATTAAGACTTAAAAAACCGCAACAAATACAGAACAAATGAACATAAGTACCCGTTACACGTTAACTAAATACCGTCCACGACGAACATGACAAGATGTTAGTCTGACGAATAGTGGTAAATATGAATCGACATTCAACCTGTTAAAATAAATTTCATTTTCAGCGGACATGTGGAGTGCCAGGTGGAAAGGTTTGAAAGACAACTTCGCTAAATTCAAGAAGTCCACGGAACCTCCTTACTGCGAAAATTATAAGAAGTACAAAAACTGGCCCTGGTCTGAACACGTGAAGTTTCTAGATGAATGCAACTTTACCAGCACCAGAAGAACAAGATGTACACCTAGAAGAGCTACTAATGGGATTGCTGATGTTAACACGGAAGAGTCAAATGACGCAGAACAAGAAGTAACAGAAATTAGAAGAAAAAGAAAGAGACATAACTCCGAACCGTGTGAAGAAGAACAAGAGATCAACCATAAAATTAAAAATAACAACTCATCACCGGACGGAGTAGACCAATTTTTCCTAAGCTATGCTCAATCTTTTAAGAAGTTACCAAGTAGAATGCAAATAATGTTAAAACTAGAGATAGCGACTTTGTTCACTCGGTACGAATTACAAGCAAACGGTGTTACCCCCGAGTCAGTTGATAATATTCCTCGGATCGTACCGCATCCTGTTAAACTTGAATTTGACTTTTTTAATACCATTGACGATTAAAATGTGACTAAAGCATGCGATAACACATAGGTAATTAGATAATAGACGCTTCAACCTTTATAGAATATGTTGGGTGGGGTAAATTCGACGCTGGCATAAGGCCGTACGTATCAAATTCCCGGCTAATTTGGCATTGTTGTACATACCTGAAGGTAGGGACAGAATAAAATTTCGCAGTAGACATTGTTGTCGGCATTAAAACATATTATATTGCCAAGTTAGCAAGGAATTTGATATTTACTCTTACGGGCTTTACCCAGCGCCGAACTTATCCGAACAAGCTCTATCGCTCTTTCGCGTCCAATGTGCAATCTTAGAAATAATAATGCAATCCCAGAACATCCCTTGAAGTCATTCAGGCGATGTTCTGGGAAAAACGTATCTTTGAACACGTTTATAACAAAGGTGTATTTTACGTTGTGACCACGACCATGAGGTCCATGTTAATAAAACTATGCATTTTCACACCGCTACTGTTTTCGTGTGGTTGCGATAGGTACATTTGAAAACGCGCTAAGTATCTTTCTTTCGTCTGACAGGATAAAGAAAAACGACCCGCGGTGTTTTTTGAGGTTAGATATAAGTTAACTAGAATTTTTTTTGGTTGTACAAAATTAACATTGTATCTATGTCTTTTTGAACCACTACAAACTGTTAAAAGAATTGAGAAATAGGTAGGCAAATTCTTTACATGGATAGGTACTTATTTGATAAAGTAGCATAACATAACAGATAATTATAATAATTTAATATTGTATTGATAATCAATTTCAATACCACATAACAACGCATTCCCATTGGACGAATACCTAGTCATTTTTCCGATAAGTCAAAAAATAGTAGAATCCATCCAAAATAAAACCACGGTTCATCATGAATCATAACGGATAACGAATCTTATTTGACTGTAACACAATGTCATAAGATGCTTCTATTGTATTGCAAGGTATCCATTAGAAACAAAGTTGAGAAACAGTTACGCAGCATTGTTGCTGGCAACAATATTGATTGAAATGCAATCTAATAATAATAGATTTATGTGAGCGTCTTTATTAGTACATTTATCTTGTTTACCAAATTAAAAAATCTCATTAATACTGCGTTGTTTCATTTCAAAGTCTCACTTAGCCAAGCGTCCGTCTTTGGTGTTGTTTGTTTTTTTGCCACCGATTTCCTAAACTAACCATTATTTTTCACTTTGTTATCTCTTTTTCGATAAGTTTACATTATTCTGAAGTCAGGGCTCTAAAACTGCTACAACCACACAACAAGACGATCCCTTATATAACGTGCAATAAATTGAACAATAATGAGGGCCCATTAGTGTTCAATTTATTGTGAGAAATCGTTCAACCTACTAAAACAAGTTTCATTTTTAGCGGACAGTTGGTATGCCAAATGGAAAATTATGAAAAACAACTACCTACACTACAAGAAGTCCTCGGAACCTGTGCACGGCGAAACTTATAAGAAGTACAGAAACTGGCCCTGGGCTGAAGACATGAGGTTTCTAGATCATTGCACCAACACTAAAAGAATACAAAGCATGGTTGAATTGTACATCCCAGATGATAACATGACTAACTCGGATTCCTCAACAGACCAGTCAGATAAACCAAAGAAAGAGGGACAGGAAAATAGAAAGAGAAATATACAAAGCACTGAACCAACTGAAGAAGATCAAGACCATAAAATTAAAAAGAATAATAAGCCTACATTGGACGGTGTAGACCTGTTTTTTCTTAGTTATGCTCATTTTTTTAGGAATTTACCAAGTAGAATACAAATAATGTTAAAACTAGAGATAGCGACTTTGTTCTCTCGGTACGAATTACAGGCTGATGGAGTTACCCCCGAGTTAATTGATAATATTCCCCGGATCGTACCGAATTCCGTTAAATGTAAATTTGATTTTGCTAATAACATTGACAGTTAAAATTTGACTGTGACACATACAACACGATGAAAAAATGTGATTTAAAACGAAGAAGCCTTGTGTGTGTATTTATCTCTCATTTATTTTGCCAAAATAAAAATAAACCTCCAGGACTGCGTTGGTTTTAGAGTCTGACCAAAACTTGATACCTACTTAACTTTTTTTTTAAACAATAATTTTGTTTTGACAATGCTTCGACGTAGAGCCGTCGATTTGTTTTAACATGTTGCAAAGGCTATATTGAATAGTGGTTACATATGTAGGTTTTTTT
The DNA here is from genome assembly GCA_947522985.1 of Lithophane socia. Classification (NCBI taxonomy): domain Eukaryota; kingdom Metazoa; phylum Arthropoda; class Insecta; order Lepidoptera; family Noctuidae; genus Lithophane; species Lithophane socia. Next base: position 11,668,114 of record OX383267.1, read on the forward strand.
ATTACATGTTATTTTACTAGTTTGATTGTTCTGATGGCACCGAACCATCTAAACAAGATCCCGAACCTCGCTATCTTGAATACATCGTAAAAATATCTTGTTCCATTAAAATCTTCTTACAGAGTGCGTTGTTTAATTTCAAAGCCTGATTCGACCTCAAACTTGGTACATTATGACAGGGAGTGTCTTTTATTCGATGACATCAGATTGCTTCAGCAGCAGAAGAATACCAAAGTATAAACCTAAACCTAGGAGAGAGACTCATGATCCAAACCTACAAACTCTTAGTAATTTCGATTTGAACAAACCCGCTGAAAACATGACTGACTCCGATTCCTCAAAAGAGTAGTCAAATAAATCGTAACAAGAAGAACAAAATCAACCGACGATGACCTAGAGAACCATAGCATTAAAAATAATCCTGAAAATTCAACAATGGATGGAGTTTTTCCTAAGTTATGCTCAATGTTTTCACTTTTTCCTAAGTTATGCTCAATGTTTTAAGAAGTTACCAATCAGAATGCAAATAATGTGTGAACTAGACATGAAATACAAGCTGACGGTGTTACCCCCGAGTCAATTGAAAATATTCCCCGAGTCGTACCGCATCCAGTTAAACGTGAATTTGATTTGACTAATTTCATTGATGATTAAAACATGTGGCTTGTGCTGTTACTAGAAGCAAAATATAAAGGGTTTGTACCGCAGTTGAAATAAATACTCGGAAACTCTTATCAATTGTATATTTGATATCAAATCTTATTACAATAACACAGCTTAACAAAAATTATTACATTTAATTTTCCGGGTCCACCCGTTTCAAACGCATTGACGACGTTCCTGAGAAGTAAGGTGAAATAGACCTACGATCAGTAAAATGTCATGTATGTGCCATTATGTGCTTGGTAATAGAATTATAAGTCTTTAACGGTATTGAAATTGGTGAAAAATAATTAATGTGCGGATATGTTCGTCTATAACCGGGGAAAATACATTAAAAAAAAAAGATTCCGACGCACTGAGTACCTCCTCCTTTTTTTTGAAGTCGGTTTAAAAAAATATAACTAATCAACAATAAATAAATAACGATTTAAAAGAACAGTTTGTTTAGTGTTTGAATAAACAAATAAGACTTCGTGAAGAAATTTTTAATTTTAAACAAAATACTTAGAAAATAAATATTGGTTATTTCAATTTCAATACCGTGTATCATTGTGTCATAAAACTCTTCACTGTCATTTTTGCATTTAATGTGTTCTAAAACAAAAGTTGCAAAGTGAGTCTCTATTGGAACAATTAATTTATTTAAATTAATTAATTAAAAATACTTCATAAAGACTGCGATGTTTCATTTGAAAGACTGACTCATCCATAGAACTTGATACTTAACATTTTCATTCATTGATATTTCGACATTGTATTAAAATCCTTTTAAATAGGTAGTTACCTATGTGATGTATGTGTAACAAATAGGTTTTACTGAAGAACTAACGCTCACCTCAATTCACCCGCAGGCCACAAAACATTTATTCCGGTTCATGAAAATGTCTCAAAACATGAACTACCAACCAATTTGTCTTTGTTTCGACCAACATGCATAAGCATAATCATGTTCACTGCTAGGACACAGGCCTCCTCTCTGTGAGAGTGACCGTGGCGTAATCCACCACGCGGACCCGGTGCGGGTTGTAAATATCACATGTCTTCGAATTTTTTGTTCTAGGACATGGCGGTTTCCTCACGATGTTTTCCTTCACCGTTTTGAGAGCTGTGATGAAATGATTTACACAAAGTATAGCGCCAGTCATGGTTCGAACCTAGGACACTTAGAACATCAATGAGGTGAACGTCATCTTCATAAAAGACGTATATACAATGAAACATTCAAAAGTTGAGAAACTAACTCCTAACATATAGCTAACATATAAATCACACCAGTTTTTTGTAAAAAACAACTAATTTTAACGTTCATTTCACATCAATCCAGTAACACCTCGTAGAGAGTCGTCTAGGAATCAACATTTATTATATTACACATTGATATTGTCTTTTTTTAATACAATCCCTACTTGGACGTCTCTTTGATTTCATCTAGCTATGACATTTGGTAGTTCCCATTCAGAGATGCACATACGAAATCACGCATTACCTCGAGATTCTTTGAAGCGACTAGATTCACAAATTAAGTTTATTTTTAAAGTTCCGTAGTCAACAAGGAACCCTTATAGTTTTTTTTAAATAGCGAATTACGCTTCATTACATTACATCCGTGGCAATTTATTCTCAGAGGAAAGACCACATGTACCACAAAGGCCATGACAAAAATGCCCATGATCCTTCCAACTGCAAATTATCTTGCATTCATTCAATTGAATATGTGAATTCTCTAAATGGGAAACGCCATAACACCAACACAAATAGTATAAAACACTAAACAGTGACACGATTAGGCAAGAGTTAGAGATGTGCGTTCTATAGTGAGAGTACCGCACTACGACTACAAATAAGTAGTTATACAAACCATATAGTTACGAACTATGACTATCCAAGTTTATTGCTAATAAAATAATTAAGATATGAATTCTAGTTCAGATATGTTAGAACTGTGTAGATATTAAAGTTTTGGTCCAAAGTATTTTATAAAATTTTGCAAGAGTCCGACTTTTTGTTAAGATTAATTTTATGTGTTTTGTGTTTGATCGAATACTTGAGTAATAGGTTCCTAACAACGTGATAAATGATAATTTAACTATACAAAAACCTTTATACATACATCATTGAAACTTTCATAATTACTTATACAGATATGAAGAATACATTAAGAGATATTTATTTGATTATAAATTATTCATTGGATCATCAAACATTCTGATATTATAAAATAATACAAGACCAAACAAATACATATTCTGAAAAGTACAAACTCCAAATGACCAAGTTAATAGGGAATATGCATGTGATTCAAATATGGGTCAAATATTTTTTTTTATAAACTATGTTACTTCAGACTTATGCCTCCATCAATATTTTTGAACAAAATTTCTTTTTGAGCGAGAAATTATTTTTTTTAAAGTACCAAAAAACTGTGGGTAATTCAAATACTTGAAAAGGCTAAGAGCGGATGTGACGTAACAATCCGGAATAGCAATCAAAATGTCAGTGTCAAGTCAATGTCAAACGTTCTTAGAAAAAGGAGTATTTGACGTTGACTTGACAGTTGCTTGTCTGTTTTCACTGAGTGTGACGTCACCACACCAAGCGCGCCAAATGGAGGGCGTTTAAATAGCCCGGATCGGTTGGATATTTTTAAACATTTTTTTAAATACTTTAAATTGCTTTTTTGCCGTCGAATTTTTTTTACTATTATTTGACGCTAAAAACTATCGAATAAAAAAATAAAAAAAATACATGCATATTCCCTATTGTAGATGACTTGATTTTATTTAGTAATGCAATAGGGCCTTAGTTTGATAGATTCCGTATATTCGTAGATGTGTAGGCTTGAATATGTTTGTTAAAGTCTATTTTTTCGTTTACATAATAACAGTAGATTACAATTCAAGGCTGTACAACCAGATCCATAAATAAGTAATTTCTCCTCTAGAAGCATACATAACACTGTACCAGCCAAGAAATTGATTGACTCATTAAAATATCTAGGGATCTGAATGTAAAAAATGTTTAAAACCACATTATTGATATTTTTTAATGAACGACTTACCTTACTGGTAACTGTTCTCTTAACTTCTATTGCGTAAAACTAAAATATAATTACAAAATTAAATTATTCGAGTATACCTTAAAATATGTATTACATATTATATACAAACTATTAAATGCATTCTAAAATAATAATGCTGTGTAATCATCTAAGTCGTAAGACAAGGCAAGATAATATGCTTCGACATAGTCATGGATGCTAACATACTCCTTTCTTCATCAAATCAATCGATAAAATTGGCAGATATAGGGCAGGCAAGTTTATATTGGAAAGAAAGATTACGAGTGTAAGCAGTCAAATATTCAAAATTACTGCATTATAATATTATATGAGTCATGAAACTGTTGGCATTGGTCAAATACTTATGAATGATATTAAAGAGTGTTTTCACTATTGACACCCATACAGTCATGAATATAAAAATCCCTAAACCTTTTTGTTTTTAAGTGTCGTCATTATGAATCACTGGTGTCAAACCACAGACAATAATCACTAACTTAGATTCATGCATAATAATCAATAACTGTGGATGTTAACGCGATTCAGCATACAATAATAAAACAATGGCATTTGGCGATAGCCCGCAGCCAGATCCAAACATAATCCCAATAAAATATTTTTAGTTACGCGCATTTAACGAACATATAAATAGTGATATAATAATTTTATGACAATAAATACATATTTCAACATAAACTCACTGAGTATTCATAGAAGTCTTGTAATTGCCACTAACGCCATATTTGGAATCACGAACGTCTTTGCCGTGTTACCGAGAGAGAGAGACTGAGAGAGCTTTTCAATGGCGTTTTTTTGAAACATTTTGTGTGCAGTTAGTGAAACGAATGCTGAAGCGATAATGACCTACATCACAGTGCCGGCTTTGATTCGAATGATGCTATTCCTGTCATATCTTATCAGTATACGTTTTGTGGAAAAAATTAACTGTAATAAACTTACAATATTTTTTATTTTCATTCTAAATTGTTTCATCTACGATTTGTGTTCATAAATGTTTAATCATCATTTCATGCATAACAATTTATTTTAATTCTTCATAGAACTTTAATTGCAATTTTTAAACAAGCCAAACCCAAAGCCGGCACATAATCGAACCACCGACTGTGCAAATTGTATGTACATACAATCTAACTACAAATATTGTTAATAATAAAAAAATCAAATCTCCATTTATGGAGATAACGATATTGTAAGTGTTCCCATAGTCGAGTTTCAGGGACGTGTGTCCCGACGACATGAAGCCTCGTCAGAGGAAAATCGTCCAAATACGTTGGTACGTCTAGCTTTGGTTAAGGACGGCACAGGATGTGTGATAGTGTGGGATTATAGAAGGCCTCTGTCCAGTTCTTTGCGCAGCATCCTGGATAGTTTGAGCACATCCTCGTCGACCTGGCCGGCGAATAGAGAGTCGAGAAGCTCACCTCGAGATGCGATGGCGAAAACACCAGCGAGCCTAGATACTGACTTGTCTGTGAGATGTCGCTCTACTACGGCTCTGTAAATTAAAAACAACATTGATTTAAAAAAAAATAGTATTCATTCGCACGATGGTTTTAAAAGTATCCATTATCAACTCCAAATCCTATCAACTCAACACTAACATGCCGCTTTTATGAAATGATTACTTACTTCAGGGATTGATGAGATTCGCGCAGTGCGTCCTGTAGGAATCCGCGGTCGTATGAGAAGTCGACTTCACAGAACGACACGACCGCCATCAGCACAGTCTGGAAAATAGAGCAAATAGAAAAACGTAAGTGGGCCTGGTGGTGAGTTTTGAAAGTAAATTGAGAAAACAGACATTGAATATGCTTGTTTAGAAAAATCATTACACTTACACTCCTATTTTAACCCTAGAATACTTACTAGTAACGATAAGAAGTTATATTAATCTGTTATAAGTAAGGTAAGGTTGGTAAGGCTGGGCTGTAGTGTTAGTGACAAGGACTTACTAGGCTACTAGTGTCCGTATCGAACTTAGCTTTTGTCAATACTTACATGGAACTTAGAGCGGAAAGCCGCCAGTGCTCGCTCGTCAGCGGCGGACAGCTGACCATGTCGGCGCAACACGCCCAGTTTCACGGCTGACTTGATCACATGTTTCACCAACTTCTCCGCTTCCCTCTTCTCCAGGCGCTCGCGGAGCACTGTCAGGAACTGGAAGTGAAAAGGTTAGATATAAGTAAGGCAGACTAAATGTGAAAGGCAGATAACCATGTGATTGGTGAATAAAAAATGTTGTCACTTAGGTCTACTTGCTAAATATACTATAAATACTTGTCGACACCCTGATTTCATAAGTAAGTAAGTAAGTAAAGTAAGTAAAATTTAATTTGTTTAAACATGGTGTACATGATACATTGCATGCAAGATATTACAGATACAGAAGTTCTAACATGTTTAGCCGCATATTGTGGCGTACAAATTGGTGGGAAGAGATGGTACATAGACCGTGATAATATACATCAAAATTACATTATAGAAATTATGTAGATACTTATTAAGTCATCATTATTCATTAAAGATTAGGTCATTACAATATAATTCAGCAAGCATATTTTTTTTTGGATACAATTAAATGTCAAAGTACAGTCACTCAATGCATTCAAAATTCAGCTCGGTCAGTATTTAACAGCAAGTAAAACACCCTCACAGAAATGAATGCGTTGGGTGGGTCGTGTTTGTGAAACTGTACATGGAGGTGAAGTCAAACCTTTTTAAATTGTTAACATTAATTTATTGTTCTCAAGTAAGTGACATTTGTGTATGTTTTAATTGAGAATAAAGATTCTTTAAACCTAAAGTAGTCATTAAATAAATTAGTCAATAAAAACATGAATAACTGTCATTAAAAATTCAATTCCAAATTAAAATTATTCCACAAAAATACAATAGACCACAATAACATGTCAATAAAATACAACATCGTCATCTCAAAAACGAAGAAAAATCGTCCTCTTTCATAAATTCTGCTATACTGTAATATGCTTTTTCAGTTAGTAAACTCTTCAATTTACTTTTAAGAGCAGATATATTTAATGTTCTCCATGATTTGGGCAATTTATTAAAGATGGTCGGACCCATGCAAAAGATGCTCTTACGCATAAGAGCGGTTTTAGCGCCTTGAACACAAAGTTTGAAGTTATCACGTCTATTCCTAGGGACAGCAGCAGACAAAAGCTGAAATAAATGACTGTTCGATTTAATGAACATAACTGTTTCCAGGATATATAATGAGGGCAATGTCAATATCTTACGTTCTATAAAATAAGATTTACAGCTGTCCGTTGTTTGCAGTCTAAACATCGATCTAATGCACCTTTTCTGTGCTCGAAACGCTATTTCATTGTCCGTGCTATTCCCCCAAAAGATGACTCCATATCTAAGAATGGACTCGGCTAAACCATAGTAGGCAGTAATTAGCGCATCTGTGTTGAGAACCACAGCAAGCTGTTTCAGAGCGTAGGCTGCACTACTCAGTTTCTTACTAAGTGCCTCTATTTGAGGTTTCCAATTCAATCTAGAATCTATTATTAGTCCCAGAAATTTTGTTGTGTCAGCTTCATTGATATTTATATTATCAAATTGAATATTAAGATTGTTGATTGTTTGTGTACGTTGTCTAAAGTGCATTACGTTAGTCTTTTTTAAATTAATTATTAAATTATTATCATTTAACCAATTTATAATAGATATTAGGGAATTATTAATGTCATGTTCATATGCGTTTATGTCATTACAAGCTATTGTCATAGTGCAATCGTCAGCAAAAAGTGTCATCGGTTGTTCAGTTACTTTAGGCAAGTCATTTATATACAGGGTGAACAACGGAGGGCCCAATACACTGCCTTGAGGAACTCCGTACATAACTTCGCGCTCCTCTGATCTTGAAGTTTCTTCCCGTTTACTTTTTTTATTTATTGTACTGATTTCTGTAACTTGTCTACGGTTATGAAGATATGATTTTATTAATTCTAAAACGTAACAACTCTGTCACAAGTTCGGTACGGATGAAGTATTTGGATTTTTGGCTTACTGTTATACCAGTATTAAGAAATGTGCAAGAGGCTGGCTCTATGGTCACGAATGAAACGAATGAAACGTCTGGCTCTATGGAAACGATAAACCAGTCGATTGGTAACTATAGAGCGGGCCTCTTTGGTTTGGAATATGCCTTCTAGTTTATAGTGATAGTACTATGGATAGGTCTGAACATAAGATATAAAATTATAAAAAAAACAAGTGGTACCTGATCCAGCAGCTTGGCAGCATGCTCGTCAAGCACGAGTGCACGCGCACTGGCAGCGCCGCCGACACGCGACAGGAACTTCTTCTGCGCGCGCAGCGAGATGTCGCGGGCGCACCACGCGCCGCCCTCCATTGCTGTTGACAAGCAAAACACAATCGTTAGTATGAATCGAGCTATGATATTAATGAATCATGGTTCTTTGGTGTACCGTAGAAGTTAATTGTCGATGCTATAATACAAACGAAGTTTTCATAATGGTCCTAGACAAGAAATAAAGAAACCTATTACGCAAAAAAAAATGCTACAGACGAAAGAAAATACGAAAACAATTTCCAACATAGCAAAGATAAAAGAAAGGCATTTCATGTAAACGATTTAAAGATAAGCCATACCACGCCATTACTAGAGCATTCCAACGTTCCGTGCTCATAAGAACAAACTTTATGCAATTTCACCGTTCAATAGCTCATGCTTATTCGTAATTACTCGCGAACCAAAATCTGGACTAACAAATTGAAAGCGAGCTATGATCAAAAGATCGATAATTTATTCTAAAACAAAATGGTGACCTCGATAGCCCAAATTAGACTAGCTAATGATGAACGATATACGAAAGCTAATGCAATTAAAAAACTAGATCAAACAATTTTGCTAGAACCATGGTTATATTCGCGATAATATTAATTTATGCAGAATTGTATCTGCCCACATCTGCCATCTCGACTGACTGTTAACAATTGCCTAGAGGAATCTATTTCAATTCTGTACAATGAACAATACTGTTTTTAATTGAATCTCTGTAAACAAGGACATTGCATTGTGGGTTGCTTGCTTTCATTGCATATTCTGTTTATCTATCTACATCAACATGAATATTAATATGTTATATTACTTTATGTGCAATGTTCATGAGGTGAAATGGCTTTTAGGGTAATTGGGAATATCTGTTCACTAAACTAATTACATTGTTACATTGTGTGTGTCATTGTCTCATTGGCGAATTTCGATCAATTTCTGGTTTTAATTCCATAGCAACACAATCATTTTAGTGCCAATGAGGAAAATTTAAATAATATTAATGAATTAGTAATATAATAACAACACGTAATATTACATTACCGAATACTTCCATAAGTTAATTCCAGCTAAACAACGTCGTGGTCAATTAAAACTCTTATTCAACCTGTTTCAAATATCATTTATTATGATACTTAAATGGTATCCAACTTGCTGTATCTCTAAAAACGAAATCGACTGAGATATCTGACAAGAAAGCTTATCCCTTTGTCGTCGGTTACCTTGGCAACCGACGCGACGCGACGGTAGCAGACAAATCGTCGTCGGATATTGCGATCGTGTCCGAAGGGAGGAGGGTTCAGACAGCCCTGCTCGAGCAGGTGAGCTTCGACTTGTGAATGGCCTTTTACATGATGATTCCGAATCTATTTATAGCTAGTTTAGTGACGTTTTGATATAAAATATTATATATTCCGAGATAGAAGACACGGTTACGGTACAAGCTGTTAGACAAGACAAATGAGTTTGAGAAAAAGTTTGGTTTGGTAAAGCTTCGACTCTGCCATTGATATTACGGTATCTTTCTAAAACTGGATCTGCATTATTAACGGCCGTACACTGTACATCAATTCGTCATTCATGTTGACCTTAGAGCAGCTGAATGTTATTAACATAAAAACCAGCTGAAATTGCAGCTGCTGAAACCAACAGCTGTTAATTCTTACAATTATCTCGTACAGCAGTAAACTAATTGGTTTGTCATCGTCAAACAAGCAGCAACAAAAATAGACTGAACAATTATTTGCGTAATAATTTAGAATTTATATAATAATATAGAATATAATATATTTTTATTTCATGACCATCAATATTAACAGCTGACATTAAGAAAATCTGATGTGGGTTGATCCGATGAACATCGGATTGTCAGAACTTCTGACAAAGGTCCAAGATATGCAGGATAGCTTTTAACGTAAGCAAGTCAGAACAATTACGATACCTAAATAATAAGCTAGCGCAAAAAAATGTAACAGGTGAAAAATACTAGCTGTTTTAACATAATCCTCACGTACTCAAAAATCAAAACCACCGATTGGGACCTAGAAACAACCATTTGAAGTGTTGCCAAAACCGATATAATATTTTGTACTGGCAGCACTAGTTCCTCGTTCAGCTGCGGGATGCCGGCTGAATGTCCAACGAGATCGTATAAACGGACTTTGTTGCAGACTTTCAGTAGTTTGGTTTATTGTATTGGACTCGTATGGAGTCTGATACGTGTTTAGTGGGTTGGGGATTGCCAATTTGGTGAAATAGTATTATGGTAGTTGGATGGGTTAAATCAGCATCAGCAAATTTTTTGTTAAATCCTTCAAGTCAACGTTATTGGTTGTGTACATAAGTACATACATACATAGGCAGAAATTAAAGAACGCCATCTACGACGATCCTTACATACCCCTGGATATGTACATTTGTGTGTATGGAGCATTTCCAGTATAAGCTGACCTCGCACTGTACGGAAATCCTATACAATGCGAGATCAGCATAAACTGGAAATGTATAGCTTGATGTGTAGCCGTGTGTACAAATGCTTTTATTTCAAAAAACATTTTCAAAATAAACTTTTAGGTACTTATTTCATCGTTATTTTCAAAATAAACAGTTTTATATGTTGTAGATTTTGTATTTATTTATTTTTAGGGAAATGAAAATGCTGTTTCTTTATTAGGCTTACAGTTTAAGCAACTAATGGACCTACCATTTGTTGCTTTAACTTTTCCAGCCAGTCATTCCACGATTGTTTGGTCACCTATTATTCAAAAGTTCATTGTCAAAAATACAACCAAGGACGGGCACAGCTATCGAGTTGATTGCGAACGCATTATTATCGTTTAATGATATTTGTCATCCACATAGATTAATCATGTTACTTTAATGGATTTCCAAAATTGCTTTCAGTAAAAGCAGTTTCTATATTTATAAACTTATCACCTTTTGGGCGACGGAAAATACACGAGTGTTATCTTTTATACAAATAAATCTTTATGTGTCCGTTTGTAATGTCAAAATAACAGCTTTTTACTAAATGTGTATGAAAGTATATACGGTACTTAGGTACTTACAACAAAAAAACAATTTTTAAAATTGTTCTCTTATTGTTTGTTCCGGCTAATCTCCGAACCGGCTGGACCGATTTTAACGGAACTTTCACTGGCAGAGATCTGATGCCATAAGGAGTAACTTAGGCTACTTTTGTTTTGGAAAAAGAATTAGAGTCCTTGCGGGAAGCAGCTAGTCACAGGCGGCTGGGACGATATAGATGCGGAAGGCGCAAACCCCGGTGTTATGGCGCAATCTGAGGTCCAGCAGAATGGGATAGAAATGCGAATTAATTAGGACGGTTTTGGTCCACTGCAAACCCATCCACGGACCAACCCCGGCAAGCTTAGCGTAACCTGATGGATCGACCCGTGCGACTCTTATTACTTAGCCACATTATAAACTAAAAACCCTACCATAAAAGCAAGGGTTAATAAAGTTAGAAACTACTTTGAAGTTAGGTAGTGAGTGTTAGGTTTTATGACTAAGTCTGCTCCATTTCCATAGTTTGCATGCAGATTATCAGATTACTCGTCGAAACTTCTTCAAATTCAGTTTTAAAGTGGTTTTGTAACGGTTCGTTGGAAGTGCATGATTTGCATGATAATTTTGCTGCATTGTTGAAGCTACATATTTTATTTTAGCCTTATTGTGTCTCTAAGCGTATTATTTGAGCAGTTATTTAATGTATTTTTTGTGAAAAGGAGAATTTACAAAGTCCTGTACTAACCTAAACATTCTCCAAATCTTAAAATTAAATCAAATTACCTAAATATCTAAGTTTAATATGAATTCCAATCAAGATTCCAAGTCAATCCTGCTATTGTTCTTTATAATTTTATCCTGTTAGAAATGGACTCGCCTGCCGTTGAATTTAAGGTACCTTTCAGTTCTTTTGAATCAGATCACAATTATCGATAACATTCAATGCGTGAGAGGCACCCGACTGATTGAAATGAATCGCATTCAGAATTTGGCCAGCTGAAAGTTTAACCTGTTTTTACATTCAAATAGCCGGACTGTAGAAAGGTAAATTGATTATGATTATAAGGCCATTATCTGATAATGAACATCAATATTGTCCTTTCCTTGATTGGGTTTTCTCAGATAACTGTACTTAAAACTCGATAGATTTTCGCGCATATAGGTACGCACAGACAATTTCTAGATATCCCTAAAGAAAGAGGATACTTTTGTCTATCTTTGGATACATACCCAAAGCTCACCTTTCAAGATGATAACACAATGATAATCAATAAGTATAAAGCATGACAACAGCAGGTAATATTTACAAAGCCTATTCGACAGCTGGTTGTAAACCACATGACTCACAAGTCTAAATTAAAATTCTAAATACTCAATCAAACAATGACTAACCTTGGCAACAGTGACTAAGTATCTACTAGTAATTGTTTTCAGCAAAGAAAAACAAACAATTTGGAAACCTATAACAACTGGCTAAGGTCGAAAGTTGAAGACAACGTAACAGCCTTGCAACTTGAACTTACAGTGCTTTAGTCAAACTGATGACTAAGCGAGTAATTTTCTCCTTGTATATGTATAAAAATGGCGCGCCCATATAGCACTTTCCGCCGGAAACTGATAAGCGAATATTACCATATAGCGTGCTCCACAGGCCTTGAAGATTGGAGGGGTGCCAAACTTTCTACCTTTAACAGGGTGGAGTCATTTGCAGTAGTTTAGAGCTGCTATAAAGGGGATAAAACATATGCGGTCGTCCGCCCGAGTTTATGAGGTGTGTGAAACTTTCTTATGACCTAGGTTTTAGTACGCAGACAGGACAATGTTGTTATATCATTTTATGAATGCGTGTGTAGTATGTACTAGAGAAAGGGGGAGCCTTGAGTACCTAGCAGAAATATGGCTAACTTTACTTTTGCGCAATAAGTAGTGAGAAGACAATAAAAAGAAAGCTAACGAATACACAATTTGAATTTTAATTTGGAATTTGAACGTAGTTTTTGCTTTATGGGACGACTTGATATTGTTATTGGGTTGGTTAAATTCAGTACCATTAATTTACTGACACTTTCCAAACCAGGCACATCTAAGGACCGACCAAACTGAACCCACTGTTTCCTATTTTTCTGGTATTATGGGCACAATGTCAAGTTCGCCCCGACAATGTCAATGGTCTGATTTCGCTGGCCCAGACCTTGGGGCGGTCATCTTGATTACGGCTTGCGTAACATACCCTTCTATCCCGATGGTAATGGGTTTAGGTGCGGCTAGATTACCGGTATGAGGTGAATTGAGCTTTTTTTCGGTTAAGTTCAGCTTAGAAGGGTCTTTGCGTTGTGTTTATGTATGGAGAAAATAACTAGTATCGAAGCTTTATATATAGATATACATGTACGTGGCAAGTTCACATAGAAAAGGGAGGATCCTTCGACCGGACGTGTGCTGTATTTGCAGGCGTAGCATGAGCACCGTTTTGTCGACGGAAGAGTAGACAAAAATGACGTTTCCTGTAGACAGTATGACGGTAGCAAAGTAGAAAGAGTCAACTGCACTTTTTACGAAATTCACTCTTTTACATATTTCGACTCAGAATTCTTTGTTTTGTCATAGGATTTATCGGTTGTCAGCAATGACGTATTATTATATAGACACGTCATAAACCAACATCACGGCGCTTAAAAACGGCAAAAATACTAGATAGCTACTTATACGCATGAAGAAAGGGAAAGAAAATATGACACCGTACGGCGGGATGCCTGTTGCTAGAGGGAGATAAATATACATCTTAGTACGTAATTTCGTATATCTAAATTAAAAACAAACGTAGTGTCGCGCGACAGGTTGGTGCGTAACTAAGCGCGATGTGGCCAATTGGCTTCATTTCATGTTGTCATTTTAGAGTGCGGACAACGTATCTATAGTTTTATATATCATTGGTTGTCAGTGTGATTTTGACAGTAAGGATAGAAAACTTTCTTCCGAAATAGTCTACTTATAAAAATACCTAGACAAAGATCGTTAGAAATGAAAGACAAAATGACAGATTGTAGAAGGATTTCTACGGTGTGATGTCAAAAATGAAGAAACGAACTGTCACTTTGTATAGAAAAGGCTATGTCTATTCTTCGTAGAGATAGAAAGCGCCATGCTACGCCTGCTGGTGGGCTACTGCCCGACAATTGATGTAGGGACGTTGTATACTAGTCGCGCGGTAAACACTGCTTGTGCGATGCAGGATTTTGCATGACATCAGTCTGATGCGTAGTTTGCCTGTAGCGAACAGCAGCAGTGAGTCTTTTAAAGCTTTGATGCGCACCTACATTATAAAAAGTGGACCTAGAGCAGTTTATTACCAATTACAGTATAAGTTATTTAATAGCCGTGTCATCAGTGGGTAGTCACTTGGGTAGTTTATCATATAATAGGTACTTAGTATGGGATATGTTGCAAGTAGGTATCTTATGGGGTATAACCGACTCCTTCAAAAAGGAGGTTCTCAATTCGTCTGTGTTTTTTTTCTTCTTCCGAATTAAAGTTATTTTTCACTTTTTTTGTGTTTTTTTTTTTGGCTGTCGGATGTTTTTTTTTTTTGTAAAAAGTTTTTATTTACGTAGTTTTTTTTTTATACGGTAAGTCAAAAGTGTGCATTCATCGGACCAGCAAAAACGTTTCTGAATGCTTCACAAGCTGCTTCTGTGGTCTCCACAAAATCAGCTAGAAAACGGTATAAAGGTACACCCTACCTAACATCTGTCACGAACAACAACGTGATGTGATTGCCAGAATACCAGTATACTCGTATCAGTTGATTTATCTTTCCAAACAGTACCTAGGTTTCGGGTTTGCTTGTCATGTGGATCTACATACATTAGCCACTCTAGCCTGGAACCAAACCTACCAAACCTGGACCTGGAATCCAAATCCCACTAAACTACACCCTACACTTTCATCCCTGTGATATTATTCATAATACTTATATTTTTATGTGATACTAGTAGCGCCCCGCGATTTCACCCGCATATGTCTCGATCCCGTGGGAATATCAGGATAAAAAGTATCCTATGGGTTAATCCAGGTACTACGTACCTACTACTAACTATCTGTGTGTCAAATTTCATCCAAATCGGTTCAGTAGTTTTTGGCGTGAAAGAGTAACAAACATCCATCCATCCATCCATCCATCCATCCATACTTAAAAACTTTCGCGTTTATAATATTAGTTAGATGTCCAAAATGATTTAAAGCTATCCTTTCGTTGATAAGCAATCACTTAGCTTTATTTATATTCTTTTTACTAATGTCTAAAAAGTATTTGCAAATATTGCTAAAGATTATTTATATAAAGCAAAGGTCCTACGTCCATATAGGTCGTATTGAAAGAGCCTTATGTACCAGAGGTTAGTAACCTCATTAACATTAGAACCTACCCTTTATTTATGACTTATATTACATGTGTTCTGTTCCCAGACCTCTGTCCCCAATAACGCCGATTTTTATCAGAGACCCAAAAATCTACATTTCAGTCTAGATTGTAGATATATTTAATTTATGATAATGAGATTTTCTCACGAAAGCGTGCAGCAATTGCTGGATATAACATTAAATCATCTTTAAAATTAAGTTAAAAAAAAATATCTGCAAATTTACGATCCGCAAAAAGCGAAGCGCGCGTTAAGTATCCAATTTTCCGACTCCAGCTGACTATTTCATCAACGTCTAACTCAAATTGCTGAAACCAGCCAGTCTAATCAATCTGCCTAGCCTTTTCCCAACTATGTTGGGGTCGGCTTCCAGTCTAACCGGATGCAGCTGAATACCAGTATTTTACATGGAGCGACTGCCTATCTGACCTCCACAACCCAGTAACTGGGTAATACGATACCAGCCAGTCTAGTCCGCAAAAATCTCACCGTGTCAACTTAGGTGATGGGAGCTCGGAATGAGCTGGCAATAGTGCCACATGTGCCAATCCAAGGCAACAGCTTCAGGTGGAATGTCAGCGAAGTTTCCACGGTGTTTGTACAGAATTGACCGGCGAAAAGTCCAGTGAGTAATGGAGTCCGAACATAATGCATGCTTACTTATAGGAAGGAACATGGATGCCGGCTACAGAACAAGCCCAGTTTGGAAGTTGTCTAACTGCAACAAGAGCTTATAAATTTATAGCCCAATGGCATACAATCGCGTAATCTGGAAGCCGGAAAAGCACAAAGCCACCGGCACAACGGCATGCCGCGTATACATGGGAGGTCATGCCGTGTCAGAACTAGCGCCTATTATTTAGCAGTCAGTTACGAAAAGCTAAGTTTTACATGGGCAGTTTGGTACGTTAACTTATTGATTCCAATTTACATCCATGTAGTTAGAGTAGGGAAGGAAACCAAGAAGTGAAGAGTGAGTGAGTGATTGAGTGTGAGTGATTAATCAACATCCCTGAGAGCCTAGTCAAAGTGACAGTCTACCAGAGATTATGATGATGGAAAAGTCAAAGATGTATTCGATTCCAAGAAGCTACCGTAAAGCTTACGTCAGTCTTATTGAAAGTTGTTGTAGAAATACGAAACGCTTTGAAAGCGATCGCCACTTTTCCTAGACCCGCTAATGATCTCACAAGTGGTTCAGCTCAAGCCTATATAAATAATAACAACAACATATTCAAAGCATGACGCCTTACAAATCGCTTAAATCAATCATAAAGAGGATCATTTTCAGCTGATAGATCTATAAAAAAGAGTTTATTGTTCAGATAATACAAGTAAGCAGGTACACATTCGAACTGACTAGTTACTACTGACTTATATTCTAACTAATATTATAAATATAAAAGTGAGTTTGTTTGTTACGCTTTCACGCTAAAACGGCTGTACGGATTTAGATGAACTTTGGCACATGGGTACACCATGACCTTGGTAAGGACATTGGACATTTTTTATACCGATATTCCCATGGGATCGAGACTTATGCGAGTAAAACCGTGGGGCGCAGTTAGTAATCCATACTAATATAAAAAATTCGAAAGAAAGTAACTCTGTCTGTCTGTCTGTCTGTATGGTTACCTTTCACGCCTAAACCACCGAACGGATTTCGAAAAAAATTGGCACGGAGATAGATGGCATCCTGGGGAAGGACATGGACTACTTTTTATCGACAGTCCACGCGGGCGAAGCCGCGGGCGGAAGCTAGTGATATATATTTCCTACACCTATGTAAGTTACAAATTATTATTTACCTGTGAGCCCAAAACTAGACAGTAGTCTGTATCTTGGAGCTTAGGGTATAAATTCTGTGAAAATCGGCTGAAAATGATCCTTTATCCATTGAATGTTCCATTTTCCTCAAACACGTGAAGTGTAATCGTGCATTTGCGTATTCTTCATTCAGAATCCGTTAACCCCTCGGCTCGATGCGATCGGCTCTTGGATGCGCCGCGTGTATTGTGTTCGTGTAATGACACGTATTTGAATAACAATCGCAGGCGCATACGCACCAATGGGCGCAAACCAGGAAAGTAGGTACCGATACATACAACAGACCATCAAGATGTGTATTTGTGGTTTTCGTGTTAGGGTAATATTTTGTATATGAAAGTATTTAAACATCGTAGTAAAGTTATGCCAAATGTAAACCTCGAAAAATGTAGTAGTCTGAAAATTACACTGATTTTCGAAATGAATGTTTTACAACCAAAATGATTCTAAATCGATCTCTCAATTTGCTCTGTAGTTAAATAAATAAAATATAATAAAAAGCCTTTTATTTCTTGCAAGAATGTTACAGCGTTTGAAGTAAGAAAAATATAATTCAAGTATTTACAATCTTATTGAAAAATTTGAAAAATCCTAATCAAGAACCCCTCCTCAGGCGAAGATCCCTGCCTCCTCTAAAGAAATCCATTTATCTCTATCTTAAGCTATTTGCGGCCAGGAGGGGCCTTGTTATTTCGTCTGTCCATCTCGTATGAGGTCTACCTAGTTACCTACTCTATTGATTTAAACATATTTCATTTAGGCGATGAATCAATTCTCCAATCGTTAGAGTATAGGGAAAAATCACAAAGATTTACGTAGCACCTGTTGTTGCTCTAAATACCTGCATGTTATTGTCATCAATCCTGCCTAGTATGGGAGTTGCTGTGTAAATTGTTTACATAATTATGAGGTGAATGTTTTGCAGTAGCTAGTGTTATGCTATGACGTTAGTGCTCGGTTGATTCCTTGTTTTATACGACAATCAGGTTGCGTGGTCAAATTTCATTTGATTGTAGCAAGCATGCATGCACTAAATTTATATTGTTTTAATTTTATTGCATAATTTGTTAAGATAAAAAAAAACGGGTGAAGACACTGGCTCCTGTAACACAGGTTCCACCTAGCTCAGGAGTCAGGGCGTCAAATTAGAATGTAACACCTTTTTATGTCAATAAAGCATTTCATTTTTTTTTATTTTTTATTTATTGTCTTTGACATTATCCTGCCCCGAGGAATCTTTCAACACACATTAATCCTCCCTTACGTATAGAATTCCAGAGATTACCTCTTACAAACAAACAAACAATTTTACCTCTCTATAATATTAGATTAGAATAATTATACTGGGAAAATATGTGTGTTAACTAGCTGTTGCCAATGTCCTTCTCCAGGTCATGGTCTACCCATATGCCAAATTTCATCCAAATCCGTTCAGCCGTTTTAGCGTGAAAGCGTAATAGACAAAAACAAATAAACAAACAAACTCACTTTATAATTTATAATATTATAACTTTGGATTAGAATAAAGCCCTTATTAGGCTGGTGAGAAGACATGACTTTGTCATGTAGGTACCCTTTATATAGTCAGGTACGTGATATATGCGGCGGCTTGCCCGATCGTCAGGTAATACTTAGGTATTGCGTCAGTTTCATATACAGGGCGTCCCACGGATATGCCACATGGAGGGAAAGTACCTTGAATATTGTAGATGGAACATTTTACTGAAAGAAGACATTATTTGAAGACCATGAATTTTAACATTTGATCTGTTGTTCAGAAAAATGAAAAGCTGACAATGCCGTAAGGACATACCTATACATATACTGGTCGGACTACTTACGGCCTCTGACGACCCGTAACGACTGTGAAAGATCCACGAATGACAGCCGGGACCAACGGCTTAACGTGCTTTCCGAGATACGGAGGAGTCTCGTTATGTAAAGATGTGTGACCACCCATCCCCGGTAAGCGTAGCTTAACCTGATGCATCAACCCTGCGGCTGTTATTATTTAGCCACGAGTCCAAACGCGAACATTTTCAATATTAAAAAAACCCTAACATGGTTTATTACAACCAAGCTTTTATTCCCGCACTCAGTGGTTCTAGCAAACAGCCGGAGGTCGTGTTAAAGGCAAATAAAATAAAAAAGCCACCCCAATAAACACTTGGTAATACAAACATTGCGGAAAATAAACAAAAACGTGGTGAAATTCCTGAGTGGCTGCTTCCGTATTGTTCTTTATTGTAACTCTGTTACCGACTAATGAAGTCATCAAGAGTTAATGGATATTTTAAAGAAGTACCATGTTTGTTTATTGTTGCTTTTTAACCAACTTTTAAAAGGAGCAGGTTATAAATTCGTTTTTTTTTTTTTTACCAGAATTACAAATCCAAAGACACCGACTTCCGAAAGTTATTTTCACTTAGCAATTTTTTTTTGGAAGTCTGTTGTTTCTTTTAGCGACTTCAAAAAAGGAGGAGGTACTGCGTTTGGATGATTGTTTTTTTTTTATGCATGTTCACCGATTACTCTGCCGTTGGTAAACCGAATTATGTTTTTAATTTTTTTTGTTTGTAACAATGTTTTGTGTTTTGTAATTGAATCGTAACTAACCTTTGCGCAATTTTTTTATATTTGCCTGAAAATATCGATGGGAAATTGTGCAAAGAATTTGATAAATGTGATCGAAGACACTCGGGATAAGTAGGTATGGGGTTAACTTTATGAGAACTTAACAAAAACAGTGCGTTTTTAACTTCATCCACACAAACATTAAAAAACATACGAACATGACATGATTGGAGCTAAAAAATATATGATTAAATATTATCCACAAAAAAAAAAGGAAAACAAACAAATCTTCCACAAATAACTTGATTACTTCACCATCAGCTTAATGATATGTAAAGCCTCTACACACGAATACTTTAGTTTTTAATTCGATGTGACGGGCAGTTGGCAGCCAACGTAATCCCTACCTCGACACCTCTTCGTGCCAACATTTCAAGGCTCTTTCAATACCCTGGCAAGCACTACGAGCCCCTATTTGTACTAAACATGTGTTAGATAATGTTTTCTGGCAGAGGAATATAACGTGTAACATTTTAGTACACTCTTTTTGCGATTTTCGAGGCTGAATAAAAAATAACGGTGTATACGCTAAGAACGAGCTGTTGTTTTTTTCCTTTTCAATTTTCTTGTTGCTACCTAGGTACAGTCACAGATATTATAATACTACGGTACAGTCGAACAAGCTATTTGGTATACAGGCAGATAACTTGCAACTACTTTAAACAATGTTGTGTTTTCAGTAGTCAGCAATCCTTTTACGTCACTCTCCCATAAGCCATGCTCAAAACTTACATAGGTACACAATCAAAACGAATTTTGGCAGCGTAGCGGAAAATGAATATATTTCCTGTATACCAAAAAGCTTGTTCGACTGTACGTATTACAAACAATATACATATATCAGTAGGTATTCGGGCGACAACCTTAAAAAGGTGGCTGGGCCAGACTTGATGTGGAAGGCGGAGGACAGGGTGTTGTTGTGCAGCCTGGGAGAAGCTTATGTCCAGCAGTGGACTGCGATAGGCTGAGTTGATGAGGTATTCAGCTGTATGGCTCCTCGAGGTTTGGAATGAGTTGGGCTTTGTACAGCGGCTTCCCTACCAGTATACCCCGAGTGCAATCAATCTGCCTAGCCTTTTCCCAACTATGTTAGGGTCGGCTTCCAGTCTAACCGGATAATTCGATACTTCTTGGTAAGACTGATTGTCAGACTTTCGGGCTTCTGACGACCCGTAACGACTGTCAAAGATTCACGAATGACAGCCGGGACCAACGGCTTCACGTGCTTTCCGAGGAACGGAGGAATCTCGATATGTAAAGATCAAAAATATGTAAACCCATCCGACAGACCAACTCCGGGAAGCG
This sequence comes from Lithophane socia, assembly GCA_947522985.1. Classification (NCBI taxonomy): domain Eukaryota; kingdom Metazoa; phylum Arthropoda; class Insecta; order Lepidoptera; family Noctuidae; genus Lithophane; species Lithophane socia. The sequence continues at coordinate 11,689,394 of OX383267.1, forward strand.
TAACTTAACATGATGGATCGACCCGTGCGGCTATTATTACTTAGCCACGAGCTCCTATATAAATACAGGATGTAAGGGTAAACACTCTTGTCATTCAAACCATGGGTAGTTGACTTAAATATAAAAATAAATGACCGAACACAACAAAAAAAAAACGTTATTTTCATTAAAAGATTTTAAAAAGTTTCTATCTGACACCGTGCTTGCTAGTGAAACAGCTGACTGACTAAGGGAGGGATCGCGCTCGCTGCCGGTCAGGTCACATCCCGTACCCCCCGCCCGTGTTGAGACGCAAGTTCGACCCGTGCGGCTATTATTACTTAGCCACGAGCTCCTATATAAATACAGGATGTAAGGGTAAACACTCTTGTCATTCAAACCATGGGTAGTTGACTTAAATATAAAAATAAATGACCGAACACAACAAAAAAAAAACGTTATTTTCATTAAAAGATTTTAAAAAGTTTCTATCTGACACCGTGCTTGCTAGTGAAACAGCTGACTGACTAAGGGAGGGATCGCGCTCGCTGCCGGTCAGGTCACATCCCGTACCCCCCGCCCGTGTTGAGACGCAAGTTCGTTGCCCTAGCGCATAGGGCAACGAACTTGCGTGTAAAATTTAGAAGTAAAAAAATTAAAAAAAAAGTTGTAATTTTCCATTGATTTTACGTTCTATAAATGAAACCAAACCACTGGTTGCAAGGATAACGGTGTTTACCCTAACACCCTGTATACTATGTACTATATATACTCATATGTTTATAAATACTACGTATGTATATTATATGTATAAACTATGTATTATATTCCTATGTATACCCCGAGTACATGTTAGCTTATTTTTATGCCTATGTGTCATATTTACGGGTATCCTTTTTTGTAAATGTTATCGTAGTTATTTTACCGTTTATTATTTTCCTGTAGATAAACCATAAACGGAAAATATTTTAATATTATCTATGACCTTAATTATGGCATAATTCAATAACAGCCACCAATAGGCTTTAGTACCTTTGGCGACCAAGCTGTACACTCTGGTGAAAATAGAGAATGTTCATTTAAATAGTATAGGATAGTTCATACTGATTCCAAGTATAGTACATTCTAATTCCAATTCCATGCATAATAGTACATACTAATTCCATACTCTCATATCATTATTTTAAGGTAGCCATCTTGTTCTAAACTTTGGGCGACGACAGAGCTTCGTCGCACGGGTGAAAATAGAGAAAACGAATTTTCCCAGTTATGACACCTAGCTAGATCGATTTTTCGCCAACCGATTTTTTTATTTTTGTGCCACATATATATTGTAAGCCACTTTCATCGAAATCGTTAGAGCCGTTTTCAAGAACGTGATTACAAATATTATACATATAGGTACTCGTATATATCATTTAATAGTTTATGATAATAATAATTGAAGTTATTTTTGAACAATGCTGAACATAGCTGTTTGGTGTTAATACCTATAGTAACATTATGCGTTTATTTCACCGTAGCGCGTAGTAACACTAAAAACATCAATCAATATGGTACATTACAGGTGTTCTAGAGAAGACAGCTGGCACCAGCTGGCTGGGATGATTAAAGTAGATATTATTAAAAGCCTTCAAGTTATCTTTCGGCATATACCTTTTCTACCAGACAGGGTGCAGTCAAAGCTTTGTCAATATTAATATGTGTACCTACATTAAGTTCGTCCATTATGCGCAGTCGACCTTGGCGGCTCGCCCAGGAAATAGCTCCCTGGGGTAGCCGTTAACCCCTTAATAATACCACTATCTGCTCGATTGAACCGAAATACCTTTTTTATTCAGAACTAGCTGCCGCCAGCGGCTTCGCCTGCGTGTAATCTTTATAAATTCGTTGCAGCTCAAACTGTTGGCGGATGTGCAACTTGCGATGTTATATATCTATCTCGTTTACTCGTGTATAATTTGTGTCTCTCTGAGCATTAAAAATACAGATTATTAATAAAAATAAAAGTCATAAAAAACCTCATCCGTCGCGGAGTCAAATTTATTTATTTATTTTTAGGATAAGTTATTAATAATCTGTTTTGATAGGAGTCAATATTGACTCGCTGACAGTGAAGAGGGTTAAATCAGCGCAGTAGAGTTTTTGAGTTTATTCATTACAAGCATACACACTAAAATAAAAATCTTTCCTCTTTATAATATTAGTGTAGATTAATTTAGAAAAAGAAAGAAAGAAAGAAAGAAAGGCAGGTGCACATCGTGGCTGTGACTGGAAGGCTGGAAGTCTTCTAGTCACAGCCAGTCAGCATGATGCTGTGCTATGAGGACCCGTGGTACTATTCTGAGACAGTTCTCCGACTTTCGATTCTCCGTTGAACGGTTCGCCGACAGAACGTTTCACGTTTTAAATAAATTAATAAAAACTTTTCAGTGTTTCGCCTATAGAACAGATTTTTGTAAACACCAAATAAATGTAATCGTCTATATTAAAGACGATTAGACTCTATATTAAAATAGTGAAAATTGAGTTCAAAAATAGGAGTAAATTAATGGGTATTTTTTCTGTGTTTTAAAAGGTGACGTAAGGTGACTGCGTTTTGAAAGGAGGTTTATAAATATTTACAAACAATATCTGTTAAATGTACAGACAAATTTGCTCATAAAAAGAAACGAAGTGAGCTTATCCATCCTTCAAACGGTAACCGCTCTAGGCGAAAGGAATCTTGTAGTAAAAAGGCTGAATTACCTTTTTTTCTACCTTCAAAAGAAAAACGATAAAGTAGGGATTTATCGTTATAATTTACAACTGGTGGAGGAGAAAACTTCTTTTTATGTTGTTCATCGGAGTGTTAAGGTACTTTGTTGCCTAGAGATTTCACCTCTTGAAAATATTTTATGGATAATCTTTTATTTACCTCGATTTTCCTATTACCTACTATAGGTATACTATACTACTTAGGACGATGTTCATTATCATGTCCAGAAAATTCGTATTTTTAGGTATTCTTCATTAATTCAAACAATTTTTTTGATAATAGTCTAGAGATAATCAAAGCAACTGTTTAAGATTGAATAAAAATAAATATTATTTGAAGTTCATTAAATTAAAATAGTGGAATTCTTTCAAAATCTAGGTCTACCTGTGCTTTTAAATGCACCATGTGTACTTTTTGGACATAATCATTTTGGTATGTTTGGACTTTGGTCATGGTCCTTTACACAAAAGAACACTTCAGAACAGTACTGTTCTGCGAAAACTTATTGTCACTGCTGTTGAAAACGAAAACAGACATCTCATTTATAGAAGTGAGTTTTACAGAATGACCCAGAAAACTACTTCTAACCCTTATGTTACAAACTACGCGTTCCTTAGCTACATTTCCATCTACAAAACTTAAACAAGGTAACTCTATACTTCTCTATAAATCAATCTGCCTAGCCTTTTCCTAACCATGTTGGAGTCGGCTCCCAGTCTAATCTAGAGCGACTGCTTGTCTGACCTCCACAACCCGTAACTGGGTAATACGATACCCCTTGGTAAGAGTGGTTTTCAGGCTCTCTGGCTTCTGACGACCCGTAACGACTACCAAAGATCTGCGCATGACAGCCGGGACCAATACAGCAACGTGGCACTGAGGAGTCTCGGTAGTCACCCATCCATGGACCAACCCTGGCAAGCGTAGCTTAACCTGATGGATCGACCCGTGCGGCTGCTATTACTTAGCCACGATCTCTCTATACTTCTCTAAAGTTAAAACGCTTAACATCACTACCTAGTTTCTCAAAACTTAATAATATCATGAAGATACCAAGATATTATATTACATACAAGCACACAGGTATATAACAAAGTTATATCTTGTATAACAGCCCGTAACCATGACAACGCCGGAAGAACTAGTAGATAGTTTGTATCGGGTATCTTGATATTGGATATTACGGATATTGAATGCATTCACACAGTTCCAAACTCGTGCCGAGAATAATAGGGTTTTCGTAGTGTATTGAATGTTCCTACAATCCCCTAATATTATAGAAAAATTCGATACAAGCTTTATAAATCTTGGAGTTTTAATTGAAATTCCTGGAGGTCATCCATTTGATGTCATACCGTTCTGCTTCAGTGGTTTTAATTTAGAAATTCATGAGCGCTGAGCTCGTGGCTAAGTAATAACAGTTGCACGGGTTGATCCATCAGGTTAAGCTACTCTTGCCGGGTATGGTCCATGGATGGGTGGCCATGTTTACATAACGAGACTCCTCCGTGTCTCGGAAAGCCCGTTAGGCCGTTGGTCCCGGCTGACATTCGTGGATCTTTGGCAGTCGTTAAGGGTTCTCAGAAGCCCGAAAGTCTTACAACCAGTCTTACTAAGGGGTATCGTATTACTCAATTAGTGGTTGTGCAGGTCAGATAGGCAGTCGCTTCATGTAATGTATTGGTATTCAGGTGCATCCGGTTAGACTGGAAGCCGACCCCAACATAGTTGGGAAAAGGCTAGGCAGATTTATCAGCCGAGCGTTCTGCAGTCTCCTGTTGAATGAAGGCTACTCTGAAATTACAATGGTATTCGATCTTCAAATTCTATACGTATTCGGCATAGAACATAATTATCTAAATGTCGGTATAAAGTTTCTTATGTTTCAAGATTGCAGCAGGTTGCACATGATTGCATGATTGCATAGCCAATGTTAACGCTTCAACTTTGATTACAATTATTTGAATACCTAAAGATGTTAAATTAACTGGAACTAGAACAAACTAATATCCAACAATAAGGTCATTTTCCCTGAAAGCGTCACTTTTAAGTATTTTCAGCCTGGAAGGCTTCTCTGTTATCTACGAAATAAACTACAGCTACAGCAGTGCAACGTTCAACTTTATTTAATAGCTCGGAAACGACTGAAAAGCCGCATTTTCATTATAACTAACAAGGGACAGATACCGCGACTCAACCTCGAGCGAGCAATCAGGGTAACTTTAAAAGCTTTAAACTGAAAATGATATTAAAACTTTGTTTTTATTATTATAACAATTATGGTAGACCGGTTTCACTGAAGCTTGGGTTCCTAGGAAAGCGGTGCCGTCATATTATAACGGTTGTCATGAAAATATGTCATTTTCACCAGTATTTGACATTAAGGTGTTATAAAACGGCCTGTATTTGGACAGTCGCTATTGGGTGACCGGTGTCCGCTTTCAATAAAAAGACAAGCTTAATAATAGTAAACTTCAGAGGAGCAATTCCCGAATTTTTAAGAACTTTCGCATCTCATTCGCAATCTGTCAAAAATACAATCAATTAGCAAACATTTTTGACAAGTTTGACAGATTGCGACTTGAATGTGAACTTTCTTTACGTAGGAGAATCAACCTTCAGACATGTTCAACCGTAGTTATTCAGGATACTTCTGCAGATTTTTGCCAAGACTGGATACTTCTGCAGATTTTTGCCAAGATTAATCTGTACAAATAGTTTTATTTTCGGCCAAAAAAATACCAATGAAAAACCAAAGTAGTACCTAGACGGACTCCACAAAGAGAGTTCTTTTACACCGGTGGGTAGGTACCGTACATTGTGAGCTCACCCACACAAACTTTGAGTTCAGGGACCCCGACTAGGGAATCTTCAATTGTTTTGATTCTCAAGCTTATAATTTACATATTCAGGGATTTGTTACAAACTACGTTCTAGTTAGGTATAGTTTGGCAGCTAATCCCTCAGAGGTACCTGTCATTTCCGGCTTTACATCCGGTAATCCGATTACAGAATTAGAATCCCGTGATATTTTCGCCTTATTAGAATCTGTAGTTAGAAATATAGTTTAGTTTAGTTTGACTTTATATTCCTTCATACTTGCCTCCATGCTCCTCAAAGCACAGACGGACGTTTCACCAGGTCTGCACGTGTCTAGGAAGTTTCTCTAGCAGACTGCAGACAGCAGCAGGTCTGGTTTCTATGTATGTTTATAAAAGCGCATATAAATGTATAAATATGGAACAGAGTGAGACAATTTTGTGGTCTCCCTTCATCACAGGGTCTCGGCATCGTCCGAGACCATTATTAACGATGTACAAAGATGAATTATTACGGAAATTAACACTGTAGGGTCATCGTACCCAACAGCAGAATTGATGGAATCGATTCATAAATGTGAACCAGTGAACGTTCCTCTTTTAGAGTCTTCGGCCCTTTCTGTATCTTTCTTCTTCGCAAGTGTTATAAATCTTGCAATACGTCAGTGTAGCCATTATTGTAAGATTACTTTTATGTAAGTTTTTTTTATATAAATCTAAGAAACCATTATCCCAAACTTTGGAACATTACAAAATTATGCAAAGAACTCATTATTTTTCCTTAACAAGCGTCATTAAAAATGTTTAGTGGAGCGAAGTGATTCTTTTCCAAACAAAGATTCCAATATAATTAAAAGTTTGTTCGCGGAATCCTCTTAAACTTTTCAAAGTTCCAACTCCACCTTGTTATCGATAAACAATCGTTATCTACGCACAAAGACATGCGAGACTTGGAGTATACACTCAACTTGGAACAAATCTGAACAATGGATGATTACGGTACAGCCCTAGGAAGAGGGCTAGGTCAATGACCTCGCCCGAGAAGACAATTAACCACAATGTTTTGTTAATTGGAGTAAGTGAGACTTTGAAGCTCAAGTGGACGGCGCGGGCGCTGATGCTTGGTGAAAACAAATGACAAACGATGGAAGCGGAAGAAAGGCTTATTTGATGAAGGCATTCCAACTGATGATCAATGATTCAAACTCAAATAATTTATTTCAATTAAACCAATTATAGGCACTTTTGAACTGTCAACGAGTCGGTCAGTCAGACAGATGAAGGTAGATTTTAAAGCTTAAGCAAGGCAACTAATGAAGCATATTTTCTAAGTACCTAAGTACTTATATATCTTATACAAGTTTACATGGGTCTTAGGTAATGTCGGTGCAAGACGTATGTTCCAAAACGTTTCAGACGAACCTCATTTACGACAACACTTCAGTAGCAAACTTAAAAATTTGTTCATAATTAAGGTACTTTCATAAGTGAATAACTTTTAGTCCATAACTTGGAAAAATCTCTCACTCCCCGTTTCTCTTGGAGACGGGATAGCGAAAGTTTCGGCTTACGACAAAACTTAGCAAAACTTGTCCTCAACTGCTGTAAGACAAGGGTCTTTGTTGATATTGTGATTTACAAGTTCTTTTCTATAGTTTCATGAATAATTATAAGCATTTTCCTACTTACTTTACTTAGATGTAGCATCAGCAAAATTGGTAAAACTGATCACCTTGTATATCACCAATCTTTTTTATCTTTCTTCAGGTGAAAATTATCTTTACGAAACGCAATAACTTGTAAAGTCATATAACCAAATACATTCGTAAAATTGAAATTCAAATTGATGCTTCATCTAAGTTGTGTCGTACTGTACTATACAATAATTGGAATAAATTCAACGTTTGTTAGTCCCGTTTGAGATCTAGAATTCAACTGATAAGGTGCTTAGGAAATTGTAGTAACTGATCCATACCATAAGCTTATACGATACGACTTGATGAGATATAAATCTAGTTCAGTGATTTGCATACATTTCTATTTTACCACGAAATATTTAATCACAAGTTTAAGACGCGTCGTCGATCGACGCATATTTTTCTGCTACAATGCCAATAAACGTATTTTTCTTTATTTCTCTCTTTCTTTCGATCGTCTGCGATATCGAAGACTTTCGTAGAGGACCTATTCAAAATTCATGCTTAGTCGGGGATCTTTAACAAAACTGTTTAGGGCCGTCCCCAGTGTCCTGAAATGTGGAACAGACAATCAGCAAACAATGAAGACCATTCGAAAGGAGAAACGATAATTGTGCAAACCTTTTTGCGAAATCGGAAAATGTTGAACTAATCTTATCATTTCATTTCTCATCTCCTGTCCAATAAATCAGTATCAGAGTGATTGAAGTGTGCCTAGTTGTTTAATACGAAGGTGAGGTTCTTTTCAAGGAGCTCTAGACAGAGCGCTGTCAAGTGACGTGAAGCCGGTTTCGTAAACATGTGTGCACTTAGTGAGTGTTGCCGCGCAGTAAAAACTTACTACCTACACTAATATTTTGTCGTAAGTATTAGCATGGGGACTGGACGCGTAAATATAGGTTAGCGTTATATTCATTTTTAAAGGCATACCAGATACGGTAAAAAATAAGACAATAGTTAAAAGTAACTACATTTATAATCGAAGCAAAGGTTTTAATGGCCTTTTTGTTGGGTATTTTCTTTGTAACTGTTTTGGAAATTGTTTCCAATTTAATCTTAAAACTTATAAAACAAATATAAATTAAAAAATGAACCTGTAATGTTACGTTTCGTATCACATGAATTACTTACCCAATAAACGGGGATAATTGTGACGCATACCAGTAGCAACACTTGTTAAGATTTTGTGTTCCAAGCTGTCATAATTTGATTTATTAAAATTATGGATTTTTATCTAGTTTTTATGTTTCTTACTTATTAAACGTGATTCCACCTTGGTTTTTATTTTTTGAAGAATGGTTGCACCCTTTCACCGAACAAGTCGGCATTTTCGCGATAAAATAATTTAATTTGTTTCAACGATAACTTGTTTGTCAATGAAGTTTGTTGAATTTAGTTTGGTTGAAAATGTGTGCGTGTGAGCGTGTATGCACAGAGCGTGGTGTAGTTTTGCATGCTTCACTTTATTGTTCGCAGCGCTCTGTCTACAAGGAGTTCATAAAGTAAATATTTACCGGAAAATGTCGGTGTTTATATCTCGGTTGTCAGACGAGTTGCCATGAATGGTGGAGACTAGTTCCTGACATGACCTAGTTTTATCTTATTCATGATACTTGGTAAACAGCTCTCTGATATTAATATTACATTACAGAGAAGTTTCTGGTCTGAGAGTCGTCCCTCTAACGTATATTCATTTCATTTGGAACCTGGAGAAATACAAGACAAATTCTAAATGATTCATTTTTCGTTCTCGACCAGTCAGGGAAATTAATATGTTTTTCAAATTGACACACTACGCCACTTTAATGTTATATATCCATTTCATACAACTATGTCAAAGAAAGATACCTAAGTTGTGGTTTGCAAGTTGGTAGGTACCCACTTTGCTAAACTATTAGGGGTTTATTTATAAACGATGCTTAAAGTTAAGTAATGATTAGCGACTGTGCATACATTTTTGACGTTTAAAATTTACTTATCTTTAAGTATCGTTTATGAATAAACCCCTAAATTTCGCTGCCTTTAGGTCACTATATTTTTTTATACAAAACATAATTGTTTCATAAATGTTTGATGTAGGACTATTGACAAATTTGGACGACGCGACGGCTCTGAATAATAGATAACAAAGAACCATCGAATCAATCTACGCTCAACGCTTATGATCCAACAAACAAACTTTATAACAAAGAAGGCCCCTTTCCTTCAAAACTTTCTGGTACTCAATTTACGTAACAAAATGTATATTTTTTATTACAAAAAAACAAGAAAAAAGACGCAAGAACTTTTGGGGCATAAATGATTCACAGACAATGTACCTGACAGCCGCAGTGCTCAGATATTTATAATTTTGTATCGCAGTCTCAACTGTCCTTTACACGCCCTTAAGGCTGCCCACACGGACTTCTGCTCAGCGACAATCACTTTTCAAGACTTTTCACACATTTCACCGCGGCAGCCAATCGCTAAATGTACAAAGTTTTGAAAGGTAGCTGTCTTGAGTGGCCCATGAGCGAGTGCCCTTTCATCCAATGTTGATGGCAAAAACATTGGATTATAGAACGCATTCCACATTGGGCACCCGCTTAAACGGCACCTGAGCAAATTGCACGTGAGGTATTCCACATACGGCACCTACCGATATTTTTCACGGGTGCCATTAGTGGAAAAAATTGTTATTTAAATTTTTATTCCACAAATGGCACCTTTTGGGTTGGGACGTTGTTTCTACATATTTCAGGACCTCAAAATAACTTCTTTGTTTCTAGTCATTTTAATATCACAATCAGGGCACTCGCTTTACTTTTAAACACTTCAGAGGATAGTTGCTTTCCCGTGAGTCGTAATTTGTGTTCATGAATAATAGAATATCAGGAAAATGTGGTATTATTTTGTTCTCGTTTGGTATTCTATTAGCGTTCGTAGCATAAAGATATTATTTCGTGGTCTTGTTCGTCTTTATGTCTGTCTCTATCAGGTCCCTAGGTTCTTTCGTATTATTCATGTAAAATGATTTATATTTTCTTGTATTATTAGATTTTTTTTCGCGAATATCGTTTTTCCTATGAGCTTTTAAAAGAATGGACATAATATTGAATTTAGTTACAATTAAAAACAAAAAATAATATTTTCCAGTTTTAAAACTAAGCTAAAAGCTTTTCGTTCATTATTATGCAGAATAACTTCTAACAGTGGGGAATTTTACCATAAATCGTGGGAATACATAGAAATTCGAGAACAGCATAAATTAGAGACATCCACGGTTAGGTGTCGTCTAACGGTGTTACAAATAGGGACGTGACAAAATGGAACGAAAAGTTAAATCCGAGAATTAAAGTTTTAATCTTAAAATACGGCTTGGCACAATCTATACAAGCATGATGAACTACGCGTAGCGTCTGCAGGCGAATCACACGTTTCGTAAATCGTATCCATTTAAGAATCATCATAAAGTAGAAAACCAATTATAACCATTCATAATTTGAAATTCAGCTACTTCAAAACAAAGCGAATATCCGTCCATTACATATGGTTTAAGTAAAGGTGTTAACAAGAAACCGATACGAATCTCTATTCGTCGGACATCCGTTGATATCCTCGGATATGAATACGGCATTACGGATACTAGGTATATACCTACTACATCACTAGTTGCGTGACACACGCCACCATATCGATCCACGTGCTTCCAGAACGAGACTGTCTCTAAGTATATAAAATAGATTTATATATAAAGTCCGCCATAGTTAGGTAAGTCAATCGTAGGGTGGTAAAACAGATGCCTATTAAAAGCTCTATTCAGAGCTGATCTCACTCCTCACCTGATCTTTGTAAAGATATCAAACGTTTTTTACCATCTGCCTGCCTTTTCCCAACTATATTGAGGCCAGCTTTCAGTCTAACCGGATACAGCTGAATACCAGAATTTTACATGGAGTTACATCTGAGTAGAGTTACATCTGACCTCCACAACCCAGTTACTGGGTAATGTTAAGGGGTATCCCCTTGGTAATACTGGCTTTCAGACTTTCGGGCTTCAGACGACCTGTAACAACTGTCAAAAATCCACGAATGACAGCCGGGACCAACGGCTTAACGTGCTTTCCAAGTCAGGGAAGGGTCTTAGTACCTATGTAATCTTTACATACCAAGACCCCTGCGTGCCACCCATTCACGGACCAACCCCGGCAAGCGTAGCTTAACATGATGGATCGAACCGTGCGGCTGTTGTTACTTAGCCACAAGCCCCTCGAAGGTTATTAAACACTGTGCCGTATTTTTAAATAATGCAGTAGAACATACTTAAAATAAATAACACTGCGTTAATTACTTAATACTCAGGCCGTGATCTATAAACGTTAGAATGGAATAACTCCTCCTAGCAGGGGCTTTGACTTACACATGTTCCCGTCTCTACCTTCTGGTTGTTTGACAGTTGAGCGAAAGTGACAGGAATAAAGCTTAGCCAAGGTACGTGCTAACCACCGTTTATAGATCTCGCCCTCTATGTTTAGTTTTGATGTCTGTCCTACTAAGTAAATGCTTCTTATTGCTTTTGCCATGTACAAAATGCGAGTAAGGTTAAGTCTAAAAGGCTTTTATTTTGGTAAGTATAATTATTATCTTTTCATATCGTTTATATCAATTTCATTTTCCATGAAAACGCGACGATTCTCAAAAAGCTTACTACCAAGCACTTATTTCATAATTAATTTCTGAGAAGATACTTAAATTGTACTTAATACTGTTCAAAGAGATTTCCAAGTAATGACAAATATATTCAACATCATGTTGACGTCAGAAAGTAGGTGGCTGATAAAATAACTGATATTTTTTATATAAATATATAGCCTTATTTAGAACATTGTAAAGGTTGTACGTTTATAAAGCAACAATTAAATGTCAAAGTAACTAGTGCAAACGTCATTCCATAATATAATTACTTTAACATGACCTATCGTGATAATAAGACTGACACACATATTATTTACTAGCTGCCCCGCTCCGGCTTCGCACGGGTAGCACTAAGTACCTACCCTACCCCTACCCTACCTACCCTATCTACCTACCCTACCTACCCTACCTACCCTACCTACCCTACCTACCCTACCTACCCTACCTACCCTACCTACCCTACCTACCCTACCTACCCTACCTACCCTACCTACCCTACCTACCCTACCTACCCTACCTACCCTACCTACCCTACCTACCCTACCTACCCTACCTACCCTACCTACCCTACCTACCCTACCTACCCTACCTACCCTACCTACCCTACCTACCCTACCTACCCTACCTACCCTACCTACCCTACCTACCCTACCTACCCTACCTACCCTACCTACCCTACCTACCCTACCTACCCTACCTACCCTACCTACCCTACCTACCCTACCTACCCTACCTACCCTACCTACCCTACCTACCCTACCTACCCTACCTACCCTACCTACCCTACCTACCCTACCTACCCTACCTACCCTACCTACCCTACCTACCCTACCTACCCTACCTACCCTACCTACCCTACCTACCCTACCTACCCTACCTACCCTACCTACCCTACCTACCCTACCTACCCTACCTACCCTACCTACCCTACCTACCCTACCTACCCTACCTACCCTACCTACCCTACCTACCCTACCTACCCTACCTACCCTACCTACCCTACCTACCCTACCTACCCTACCTACCCTACCTACCCTACCTACCCTACCTACCCTACCTACCCTACCTACCCTACCTACCCTACCTACCCTACCTACCCTACCTACCCTACCTACCCTACCTACCCTACCTACCCTACCTACCCTACCTACCCTACCTACCCTACCTACCCTACCTACCCTACCTACCCTACCTACCCTACCTACCCTACCTACCCTACCTACCCTACCTACCCTACCTACCCTACCTACCCTACCTACCCTACCTACCCTACCTACCCTACCTACCCTACCTACCCTACCTACCCTACCTACCCTACCTACCCTACCTACCCTACCTACCCTACCTACCCTACCTACCCTACCTACCCTACCTACCCTACCTACCCTACCTACCCTACCTACCCTACCTACCCTACCTACCCTACCTACCCTACCTACCCTACCTACCCTACCTACCCTACCTACCCTACCTACCCTACCTACCCTACCTACCCTACCTACCCTACCTACCCTACCTACCCTACCTACCCTACCTACCCTACCTACCCTACCTACCCTACCTACCCTACCTACCCTACCTACCCTACCTACCCTACCTACCCTACCTACCCTACCTACCCTACCTACCCTACCTACCCTACCTACCCTACCTACCCTACCTACCCTACCTACCCTACCTACCCTACCTACCCTACCTACCCTACCTACCCTACCTACCCTACCTACCCTACCTACCCTACCTACCCTACCTACCCTACCTACCCTACCTACCCTACCTACCCTACCTACCCTACCTACCCTACCTACCCTACCTACCCTACCTACCCTACCTACCCTACCTACCCTACCTACCCTACCTACCCTACCTACCCTACCTACCCTACCTACCCTACCTACCCTACCTACCCTACCTACCCTACCTACCCTACCTACCCTACCTACCCTACCTACCCTACCTACCCTACCTACCCTACCTACCCTACCTACCCTACCTACCCTACCTACCCTACCTACCCTACCTACCCTACCTACCCTACCTACCCTACCTACCCTACCTACCCTACCTACCCTACCTACCCTACCTACCCTACCTACCCTACCTACCCTACCTACCCTACCTAGCCTACCTACCTACCTACCTACCTACCTACCTACCTACCTACCTACCTACCCTACCTACACCTACTTTACGTTTAAACCTTCCCTTGAGGATAACGAACACAACAAAAAAAGAATTGGCCAAATTGGTCCAGGCGTTGTTGAGTTATGCGCTTACCAACACATTTTGCGATTCATTTTTATATTATAAAAAGATAGATAACTGACTTAACGTCATAAATAGTGGACGTAATTTTGTGCTTAGCGAAATAGTGAGTGAACTAATAGGATTTACTGGATTTGAGAGATTCTTGATATGTTCTCTTTTCAAGCATCATGCCACACTAACGTCTGTGTCTTGTCTGTCTATTATAGTATCTGTGTCTGTATATTATATATCAACAATAGACTACACATTCTCAGACATCCAAAATCCGTTTTTTCTCTCTCTTCATAAAAATGTGAAACCTCCTTTAGCTAGATATGACCCTATTACAACGACAATGGTTTTTCTTACACAATATTTCAGAATCACCCTAGCTATCATATTACTTAGGATATTTCGTATTAAAGCTTCTTGTTTAGTTTTACGAGGTATAATATTAATATTTCCACATTATTATTTAGTTTTATTGAATAACGACGGTTACGTGGTTCCTCGTGTTTTACGACCGCTTTTATAAACAGACACGAGTCTTCGAGCGGATATATCGACTGTGTTTGAAAACGATACACATCACAATAATTTTCCGTGTTATCGTTAGATAGTCTCTAATATTATCTTTATTAGTTGATTGAAATTAATAAATAATGATAGTTTTATATCCCACCGTAATGTTTATTACTCGAGTCGTCATTAACTCTTTACAGTACGTATTGGTTAAATGAAAAGTCGTTTTTCTTTGAACCGCTACAATACATTTAATAGGGTAAGATTTTCAGAAAGACGGATACAATAAAATTACCCTTTAAAGGATGCAGGTGACAAAATCAACACTTTGTATAACTATAATAAAGGCTAAATCAGATTGGAGGGGCTCCGCCGCAATGCAAAGTATTGCAAAAATCATTACATTCTTACACTATCTATGAATCAATGCATGGGCGTACCGAGGGGGGACAGGGGAGGGCAGCTGCCCCCCCTTGATTTTTGTTAGCCTTAGTACTACTGTTGTCGATAAAAGTTATGTTAGAGTCACGTTAAGACTTACTTTACAATCACAATTTATTATTCAAACCGCGCTGCGCGGTCTGTCATGTAGTGTCACGCAACATACGCGAACGCAGCAGGCAATCACATAGTTTATTTATTTGACTACCTATAAAGCAGGATCTCCTGCGAGTGTTTCCCCTACACACTACATACACCTACCTCATATTTCATGTATTGTGTAGTTAAAAATTAAAGGGGGTCCCGATACAAGCGTTTTTTTTTTCGCTAAATATTGTACTGAGGCACGGAACCCTTCGCGCGACTCGCACTGGTTTTTTGTTTGTAAATGCGTTGCGGTTATAATGTAGCATTTACTTTACATGTGCTAGTTACTCGGCTTAAGAAATTTCAGATTTGCCTCCCCCTTAGGTCGAATGCTGGGTACGCCTATGAATGTGCGCTTGTCTTTACTGACCCACATACTAGACATAGACAGCGGATGATACATCGACACTTCGCCCTCTTTCTCAGTAAACCCTTAAACAAATTAAAATACCCTCATATTCTTTAAACATACAAACAAAGTGACTGTTGGCTATGCGTCAAGGAGACCGATTGCGTCGTAGTCACACCACTAACCTAATTGGGCTGGAGATAGACTTGCGAACTGACGTGAAATACTCTATGACTAATGGATTAACTATTATCTAGGTAACTAAGGCTTGTATGATGACTAGAGATCGGATAATCGGATGCATATTTACCTAAAGTTGAGGTGTTATGGAATGCACTTTTGTATTGAAAAAATCCAGTGATTCCGGGATCGACATTAGAGTTCTAATTATGGAGTTCAGTGTATATTTACCTAATATGCCACTATTGTACCGACACAAAAATCCCGCGATTCCGGAATTGATAAATTTAGGAATTTTTGACAAAAGAAATGCTAGCTAGTGTTGTAAAGTAGGTTTCCAAACTGGCATAGCATATAGTGACAAACCACTCGGTACCTCGAGTTTCGTTAAAACATGTTTAAAGTATATGTTAACACGGAACACTGCGAAAGTAACCTTCATAATAGGGTTGATAAGTTGTTTCCATACCATGTATCCGATTATTTGTACATTCCCGGTATTTTTTTGGAATTCCGTATTAAGAATTTTTCATTAGTGAAATAAAAAACATCGGTTTTCGATAAAATCGCAAACATACCAAACGGATATGGAAAAAACATAAAAGCTTGCTCGCTATAGAGAAAATTCAGATTATACCCAAGGTGTTTTCATGAAAAGAACCGCATTTTTACTTTCATGGAAGTGATTGACCTCATGGTCATGACCGTGAACGTCATTTATGTGGCCTCTAGGGAGGGAAATCATTACTTAACGGTTGTATACCGTGGAAAGTATTTTCCGATTATATTTAGAGAGTAACGAAAGCAATTTATTTACTTAACTTTTTTTTTGCCAATTATTTAATTGATTGGTATAAAATAATAAAGTAACATTGTTTTTACTTCCTGTATAATTAAAACAAATGTTTATAATTGTCTTGTTACGTTGTTTAAAAAGGAAAGTTTAAATTGGCCAATCATATCATCCTCCAACGCACAAATATACTCAATTTGAGTGAAGTATCGTAAAGTTATAACTTGAACCATAAATGCCGATGTCTGCGTTTCGACCGGTTTATTAAGTTTGACTCTGACTTCTGATGCACTTGACTCTAGCCAACAAGCAGTAGGTACATACCTAAGTACCTAGATACGTCTTAAATTATCTGCAATGAACTCTGCGGATGAAAATACTACAGCTAATCACAAATAAGACTTGTTTACGAATATAAACAACATATTATATGTTGTATTGTTTTGGTAGCTAAACAATTAATATTATTCATTTGGCTATTGACAGATAAAATACTGGTAGGTATTGAGCTGTATCCGGTTAGACTGGAAGCTGACAACAGCATAGTTTTGAAAAGGCTAGGCAGATGATGATGATGACGTCACATTGACATTACCGATCGATGTGGTGACGTTTGTGGAGGACTATATTGCCCAGCAGTGGACGCCTTCCGCTCAAATGTGGAGATCTGATGATAATTATGGCTACTGCAAAACCATGAACTGTGGGATAATTGCGTATCACACTATAAATTGCAATACCTTTCATTTTGACAATACGACAACATTCATTGCGTTATTTACGTTATCGAGCAGACGAATTTTTCAAACATATGAAGCAATGGATTAAGATTTTCTTTCAAAATCCTTCGGAGTTGACTGTTGTTGAATTTGTAGAAATACGAAATAGTAAGAATTGGCCTAACCCTCAAGTTAGATACTTAGTCGAAACCTTGGCCTAATTCATGACTTTTAAGCATTATAAAAGACAATAAAAAAATAAAGCTTCTAAAGCCAACATCAACAACATGTTTGTTCACTCCAACAAGTTAAATATTCAAAGGTAAGCCCTCGTACCCACGGGCGATTTTTCCCACGGGCGATTTTTTATCGCGCACTGGATTTTCAACGTCCTGCTTAGCGCCGAAACTTGAAAATCGAACAGTGTATTTTTTTGACACGCTTAGATTTTCTATACTCGACTCAGCAACGACGAGACGGTGGAAAATCGCGCGAAAAAAATTACTGTGGGGAAATAATCGCCCGTAGGTACGAGGGCCAAGTCCCGTCTGCTCATTTATTAGTCTGAGCCCATTTGTCGTCAGGCAGTCTGGGTGATGGATGCGACACCTTCGTTTATTGCTCTTTCTTAACTCTTTATTTGTAGAAAGGAAAGAAAAAGCTGGGACATTCTTTTCAGATCTCTTTCTCAAACATTATTTTTTCTTTTGATTTTATTCTGTGGGATATGGCAACAATGAACTCTCATTTATAACTGTCTGAAATTAAAATAAGTGTCCTAATTACGGATACTTTTAATTAATTCAACACGTGTATTTTGGACATGCAAACGCAGAATTTAATGTGACATTCAATGACTAACAGTACTAATTTCACAAGTTACTATCTATATTTATAAAAAATGAATCCCTATTTCCCTTGGTCACGCCATCACGCGTGAACGGCTGAAGGGATTTGGATGAAATTTGGCACAGGGGTAGACCATGACCTGGAATAGGACATAGGATACTTTTTATCCCGATATTCCCCCGGGATCGAGACTTACGCGGGTGAAACCACGGGGCGCAGCTAGTACAATATAAAAACCTATGTACCTATACGTTTGTGACATGAGTGTTTTCGACACATAATCGTTTATCCTCCCTCTCTCCCTTCGTAAATAATAGATACGGTAGGTACTTCAGTTACGAAAGAGCTGTGTATCACAAACATTGACATGTCCTAACTATGACTCAAAACATAACCTAAGCTATCGTACTTATTATTATAATACAAAAGAAACCACTGAAACCACAAAGTAAGGAGAAGTTCTATTGCTTCTGTTTAGGAGTTCTTTCTGATAGTACTTTTCACAATAGGTACATGAATTAATTATTATAATTAATTGTAAATATAATAATTATAATATTTTTTGTTTTGTGTAAATGTTTTTTTTTTATAATTTTATAAAAATATGTAAATATACCTATAAGAAACAAAATAAATACTTAAACAAAATTATAATAAATATTAATTAATTTAATTATTAATTTTAATTAATTAATTAGTATTGTACCAAGTCAATCAGCCTTAATCTCCAATAGATATTTCAACAAATCCAGTTGTCAGTCTAGGTTTGATCATAAATCAACGCAAATAGGTACCCCAAAGCCACAAAAGGATTTAATTAAACCCCACAGGATGGAAAATCCTCTTCAAAAACTCTCTCGACCTACATTTCAGCTCTGAAACATCCGTTCCGAATGACAGTAGCATTCATTAGAACGCTTCATTGAAGCAAAAAGCGTAAACAAGCGGCAGCTCTCATTACTAACATTGCAAAAGTCGGTATAACGAGTAACGAGCGACTTGACATTCACCACACCTGCTGGACGAGAAAACATGGGGGGTTGTATTCATCAAGTTATTTGAGGCTTTCTTAACATGTACTTGCCTTAGAAGCAACGACGGGAATAACATAATTACATGTATAAAAATAAAATATACTACATATAAATAATAAATTAAAGTCGCTTTTCGTTTTTGTCTGTATATCCGCATTGTTCTTCTAAACCACGCAGCAGATATTTATATATAGATAAAACGTTTATTTGGTTCACACAAAAGACATTGCACAACATACAAAAGCACGGTCAATTATTAACTAATTACATAAATAAATAGCTACAATGCGACAATATACAAAAAAAAAAAACCAAGACACTGTGATGACAATATTGTCTATACACACTTTAAAAAAAACGATGATGAGGTTGATGAGGTTTTCACCATCATATACCAGAGAATTTATTCCAGAAGGTTTATGTGTATAATACGTTAATATTAAAGTTACATTTAACTAAGAAATCTCGATGTTTTGTCAAGTAGTAAAAACTATGCGAAGCGGGAGCGCGTCGCTAGTATAAACATGTAGGGATGTTCAACCTTTTTCATTTGCTCAATAATCTGCCATCCTGAAGGATATGAAGACTTGAGAACGTCTCGTTAACGTCCACTACTGAAGTTAATGCCTGGGGGCTTAAAACAGTCACTTTGGCAGAATCATCGTAAAATGTCACAAACTGATAATTCATAATATGATCTGCGTGCGATTCATATTACGAAATAATTCATCTGTTTGACAGTTTTCTATGGACATTCGTAAAATGGTCCACTTTATGAATTGCTTTTGTGTCAAATTAGAGAAATTGCTAATGACAGCTGGAAATTCAGGAAATGAAATGCTTTTATAGGAATTTAATGTGGCCGTTTTAGGCCCACTGATTCGATGAATAGTCTGATGAGAAATTACACATTTTCATTGCGTATGCCAGCGTAGGAGATTGGAATTTTTGTTGTTTATAGTGGACACAATGATCAGCTGCCTATTCATTTGTCATAAAACAGTGCTCGCCTTTTATGACACTCAGAGGTTGACATCATTATTAGATCAATTAAATAGGAAAACCAGGAAGGTCTAGTACACGCGGCTACACATAAAGCTATACATTTCCAGTATAAGTTGACCTCGCATTGTACGGATATTCTATACAAAATGCGAGACCAGCATAAACTGGAAATGTATAGCTTAATGTGTAGCCGTGTGTACACTTTGCTTTTGTTACTTCTTCTATCTACATCGCCACATGCGAACTACGCACCACACTGACGTCACGAAAAATCCTGCATCGCGTAAGGAGGGTTTACCGCGCGACTGGCATAATTATATACAATCGTCGGACAGTAGCCCACCAAACACAACACCGGTCTGGTCGGAGGATCCTCCCTTTTCTATAGAGGATGAGTGAACTTTACACCCTGTTCCTCATCCTTACAAATATTATAAATGCGAAAGTAACTCTGTCTGTCTGTCTGTCGCGCTTTCACGCCAAAACTACTGAACCGATTTAAATGAACAGATAGGTTAGAGCCTGAGAAAGGACATAGGCTACTTTTTATCGACATACCACGCGGGCGAAGCCGCGGGCGGAAGCTAATACCTCTACATTACTTCCAAGCAACAAGTGGAAAACTCTTTATGATTTCTACATCCCAATAGGACCGTAGAGATCCCCTGTTCTAAAGTGCGACAAGGATGGATAATATGTATATGTACTTCCTTCCTTGTTCATGGGCCAATTTACCGATGTTACCTAAGGGAATGGTAAACAAACAAACCGTCACTTCCGTAACTTCGGTAACACTTATATCCAATACAATTTGCTCTGGTATGAGGTTTATTTTACTAATTGTAGGTAAGTTGAATTGTTTTGTGTTTTCACCTAAAAATAGAATACCCCATACATTTCCCATGGGTGCCGTAAAAGGCTGGTGAGGTTATGTCGGGAGGTCGGATCTACCTGTGTACTTGTAAGTAGGATATTTACGTTTGTCAAGCGCGGTAGGTGGTATAGCTAGTACATAGCTATTCATTTATTCAAAACTTTTTTTACATTTGACGTTTAGACGGCTTTACAGATCGTATTATCAACCTACAAAGGCTTCCAGTTTTCCCTCTTCACTGTATCATATTTTCAAATAATTTTAAGTAATTCAATAATATACATTATTATAAATGTAACACTACAATACTAATAATATGCACAAGTATATAAAAAGGGGAGGGGGGGGGGAATGATCACTACAGTGCATCATAAAATTTGTCCGCATCGCTGTCAGCAGGAAAAGGCTAGCAGCATGGCCACGTTGTATGGCAATGCTGATTCTTTGGCCGAAGAATAGGCCAGCCTTCTGGTCACGTGAAGAGTCCACCAACCGCTGCTCCTTAGCAGACAGGTGAACGACTGCTCAACATCTTGATAATTAGGAACACCCACGGCCGAAACGAGGTTGGTCTAATCCATATTAGCTAACTCATGTATCTTATAATATTCATTAATTCGTTGGTATTCCAATTTCTGATATAATAACGGATCTACCTACGCCATTTGTGTAATTTTTGGTATAAGGTGCGTGCGATCAAGCCTATTATAACCTTCGTGTCAATCACCCCTGTATCAGATTAAAGTTACCTAATCTATCCAGTGACCCGTGACGAAAAAATATGCCGAAACTTGCTTAAGCTATAGAAATATTTGATTGGGGCGGAGTAGTTAGTAAGCAGGTTTTTCAAGGTATAACCTCTGAAATTATAAGAGGAGACTTACATACTCACGCCTTTTTGCCATGAGGAAGGCAGAAACCATAGAATACTATTTCTAAGAGCACGTCACAGGAAAAAGTGAGTATGCCATAATATTCCTTTTTGGGTAATCGTACCAATAGGGCAAATCAATCAAAACCATAGGAAAAGCAAGAACGAGATTGACTAGTACCCAAAACCTATTGAGTGACTGAAAATTGATTGAAGACGATTGATCTTGAACATTTTTCAAAGATGAAACGAAACCTATAACAAGTGGTATAGTTGAAAACATTGTATATAAGTAACATATCTCGAAGAACGAATGTCATTACGAAAAGCAACGAAAAAAACGTAATAGAATTTAAAGCTCTCTCATCGAATTTATTTTGTGAAGTAATAGTACCCGGGGAAGCGGGAACAGGGCGTAATGCCGGGTCAACGACTTCAAATAGGTACTCCTTTCCCTGATTTACCCCAATGAGAACCGTTCCTGCTGTATAAACGATTTTATCAAAGTACTTAAGTATATATTCTGCTACGCACAGTTAACAACGAAATTATATTTCCAATTTGGCATTTGAATTCGAGTAATTTACTTTCAGGAATTTTGAACTCGTATTATTTTCTGGAGAGAGTTTTAAATGGTTTTTAGTAAATGAAATATCAAGATATCGTTGTTCATAATCAAATCTTCTGTCTCTACTGAGAGTAACATTGATAATATAACCCATATATCCAGGGGCCTATGAGCCAAGTCAAAGATCGGAAATTCGCAGGCTGAATGGATGTAGATGATAGAACCTTATTTATATCTTTCAGATGTACAGTCAGGCTAAGTGAATCATGACCCACTTTGACAATAAATCGTTTGAAACCGTCAAAATAACAAAGATGGCAGATGACAAATTCATTACCAAGGAAATGTATATTTACGCGAATGTCGACCTAATTGTATTTGGATGTTTGTAAGAAAATAAGCTTATGGTGGGTCAGAATTTCTTGACCACCTTGTCATTATTTTATTTAAAAGCTATTTTTATTGGGTAGTTGGCCTTTGAAACTTCTTCACCAAATCACATTAGATAGCTATTCTTTCCTAGCACTTTCCAGAAACAATTCGATTTAGCGAAGTTAAGCCACTTTGATCCTTAGTTACGTGACGGTATAAAATTCAATTGTGCTCTAAGACAGGTGCTATCTATTTACGTTCCTCGACAGCGCCACAGGAGAAATACGAGATACTGGATTAAACCACTGGGCAAAAAGATTGAGAGGAAATAATTACAAATCGATTTTCAGTTGTTTTTAATGAATCTTTGAACTCTCAAATTACTGCTTCTATCTCTATCATTATGAATCAAGACATACCGATTATGAATTGAGATAATTTGCCCTATCAAGACAACGATAGAAATGATATTATAAGGATTGTGCCACTGTGAGAAAGGTGACATAATGTTATGGTTATAATAATAGGTAAAGAATACTTAGATGACGACAGATAGAGACGTGAGAAAGAAGACATTCAGACTCTCACTCGCACAGTGTTGTCATTCCCATCTTCTAATATCCCTCATGTCTCGTATTGCCACTAGTAATAATCATTCCCACATACATACCGATATAGACAGAATGTGTCTGTCTATATCTGGATGTATGTGTCTCGCATTACCTCAAAAAAAATAGAATATTGACAGAGGATGATGAAGACAGATGAAGGCTACGACGCGATACATAAAGTCCGGCCGTCGAGAGAATGCTTTCTTGAGACCTGTCAATTTCATACTAACAAATATGTTTTTGCGAATTTGGTCCTTATTACTACAATAAATTGTCCAACTGACTGGTGTCAGGAACGCACTCTCGACGGCCGGACTGTAGGATGGCCCTGATGGATCTTAGCTTATGCATAAGCATATACCGCCTATAATGTCCCCATTGCTGGGACACAGGCCTTTTCTCGGCAAGAGAGAGTGGATCTTAGAAACAACATAAAAATGATTTTGTTTAAAGTTAAAGAAACACTTGAAAATGAAGCACCATAAGATTGTTGGCTGTTGTTTTAATTTTATATTGTAAAGTTCATGGTCTTGCATCATGATTTATCTTCAAACCAATTAAAAAGTTAATAAAACCTTGTAAACACAGCGGAGTATAAACAACCAAGTCTGCGACTAGACTACAAATTCACGGAAAAACGCCATCAAAATTCTACGATGAGTTATGTTACAATACTTTGTCCAATTTATGCTCGGAAAGATTAATGTCCAGTCTCCGTTCTGCATAGCTAAATAGTATATGTTTTCGCACAGACTTTGCACATTGTTCAGCGGAACCATGCACAATTTTAAGGTAAGTAAGTACTGTAAAATAAGATCTACGCTCGTGGCTTGTCTGTTTCAGAAGAGGCCTTTGCCCTGCAATAGGACTTATAATAGGCTGGTATTATTATTATTTACTAGCTGCACCCCGCGGTTTCACCCGCGTAAGTCTCGATCCCGTGGGAATATCGGAATAAAAGCATCCTATGTGTTAATCCAGGTTATAAAATATCTGTTTGCCAAACATCCAAATGCATTCAATAGTTTTTACGTGAAAGAGTAACAAACATCCATCCATCCATCCATACTTACAAACTTTCGCGTTTATAATATTAGTTAGCTGTGTAACATCTTTCCTCTCACTTTCCTGCAATCTGTGGGAGTGATTTCGTGAAAAGGGACGGAAGTGTGTAACAGGAAGCTGGGAAAGCGCGCACTATTTGATTTTACCAATGAGCGTGCGGTGCTAAAGTTGGCCGTCTGATGGTACCAGCCCATTTTCCGAGAGGTTGGTCGACTGTCAGCCAAGATGTCAGATGTTACAGTTACATCATATGTGAATAGGGCTCGCTGGTTTTTTTCATACTGTAAAATATTGATGCACCGGATGCAACTGAATATTAATAGATTTTACCTTCCTTTGTTTAATTTCGTTGTTTCCACTGTTGTTTCGATAAGTTTGGCCTCGTTCTGTTGTTTCTTTGTCATTTAATTTGAAATGTATTTTCGTCATGAATGGCCGGAAAAATCAATATGTTGTTACACTGCCCAGTGCCCACATGTCGCATTTATTATTAACGTTACCAATTAAAACTTTACTACTTATAGGTAACTTTAATCGTACAAAAAGATGATTCAACGAATTTATAGAACGAAATAGTTCTCATGTCATTTAGAAAGCACTGCAAGAATAGTTTCATTAGCGCGCTGCGTACAAACAGTAGTTAAAAACATATTAGAGAAAGGTTAATCACTGCTCTCCTACTCTGTGAGACATCCATAGACACATGTATTATGTTCGTATATGTTCTGTCTGTATGTGGAAGTGCCTATGCTCTAACTAAGCCAGAGGTTCCGTAGCTACCTGATGCAAGATAAATCACGTACGACGTAACGTCATTTGATAGTCTTGTCATAGCATGTTTCGGCTTAGTTAGATGGATGGTGGGTTTCGAGTTTGGAAGGAAAATTAGTTATAATGGCTAATGATAATAAGCGGAAAATAATAATATTTGTGCTGATAGCCAAAAAGTCACTGTAAAACAAATGGTTAGCATGTCAGGCTGTACAATATTATGTATCATTGTTTAGAAGTTTTGGAATAAGTGATAAATTGGTTACTAACGTTATTTATGTACATCATAATCAATTTATTACCAATATTGTCAAGCATAACACATTGCAAAATCTATCAAGAAACTTAAGTACATTTACAGAGAATATATTTTCAATAGAAGACAAGAAGGCAGTAATGCAGAGTTTATCGCAAACAACCATTCTTTCACTTCAAGATCTGTTCAAGATAAGAACCAAACACCCAACCCTAAAAACGCCACATTTAATTGAATCTGCTGGTATCTACCCATAAAGGCGTTATCTAACCCTGCACGACCTGGCTCCGAGGCTCCCAGTCTCCAAGGATACCCTAACGACTTGCCAACAAAGCCTTATCATGTTCCACAAGATATTACGCCGAGCCAAGAGAATATTATATGTACACTTAATTTTTTCGGATTAAATTATAACATAAGAGGAGAAGGCGCCTTTATTTTGCGTCCCTCATAAAAAAACTGCTCACATTTTTCTACGTGGGACAGGAATATTAAAAGCATTCGTCTGTGAAATTTCAAGGTAAATTAAATTGGTATGCTGCCTCTGAGCTCAGAGTATGTTATAAGAAGCAAGAAAACAAAGGTTTCGTCGATTGAAATGTAGATTGCATTTGCAAACATAACTTTAATTAAAAAGTCTTGCACACATTGTTGTTATTACATTATTATTTTCAAGCAGATTCAGTCAGTATAAAATAGAGAGTACTATGATTGATTCCCGTTAAATGTACGATTTAGAGTCTTCTCAGAACCTCAACCGCTGCAACCTAAAGTTTTAACTTTTATTTGCAATTAAATTCATGTAGCAGTCGTTAAACCTTGGTACACAAGTTATCTTATAATTGCAAGGAAGACTGAATAATGTATCAAAAAAACCTTCAATTTAACATCGCCTTCAATTGACTAATACACAAACAGTACAAGTAATATCCTGTTTAACAACAACCTTCTAATCAGCTGCTTATCTATATGATCTACATATTTGTAAGACCTGCAACTTGCATTGAAATTCGAAGGCGGTCAGGCAGATATGGAAAGAAAGCGCTATACTTGGAAGTCTCTTTGAGGGATCAAATCCGAAATGAGTTTGAAGTTAGCTGTCAATAGTGTCAATTCCTAGAATGACAGCCCACTTCACTTGAGATTTTTACAGATAAAGACTGGCAGAGTTTCAACTTTACCCATTGAATAAGCAAGCTGACGCCGCAAGACATTGGGGTTTACAATCTTCGCAGGGTGGCCTGTAGCAGCTGGATGAGAGTAGCCGAGGGTTGCGGAAAATGGCAAGCGATTGGAGGGGCCTATCTCAGCTTTGTAGAGTTAAAAAAAAACTGGCCAGTATTCCGTATTGATATGCTATAGAGGCATGAGAAACAGGGTGTAAAGTTCACTCATCCTCCATATAAAAGGAAGGATCCTCCGACCAGATGGGCGTTGTGTCTGGTGGGCAACTGCCCGACGATTGATGTCGGGACGTTGTATATATGCTAGTCGCGCGGTACACTCTGCATGAATTTTACGTGACGTCAGTGTGATGCGTAGTTCGCATGTGTGGCGATGTAGATGCCGCCACAATGCTAATAATAAAACCAATTCCCTTGCGTCTTAATCCATATCAACTTACAAGTTTTCCACTAATGTATGAACCCTAAACATGTTTAATAAACCATTTACCATATCAATGTTTGCCGTATATTTCCTTCGCACATGTGATGCGGTCACCTAGGGCGTGTCAAGGATATGCTGGTCTACTTATTACTTCAGACCTTCGGATGCAAGGACCGTGCTAACTGTGATTTATTAGCCAAGTATTTCTAATTGCAGTATGTTAAGTTTTACCTTGTGAGACGAGTTAAAGAAGGTAATTATTTAAATAGACTGCGAGTTTAAATCGCATAAACATGCTTGGAAAAGCTAATTTCCAACTTCGAACTTTGGCCCTGATATTTGGCCAAAGAATCAGCATTGCCATACAACGTGGCAATGCTGCCAGCCTTTATGGCCACTTTTTCGGATGACAGCGATGCGGACGAATTCTTTGATGCACTATGATTATTTCCCCCTTTTTGATATACTTTTATATATTATTATTATTTTAGTGTTACATGTATATTATTTATGATTAATAGTCAAAAACTGTAAAATGAAATTAAATAACTTTGGTCCTTGGTAATATTACTAAGATTGACCGTCAATACTAAGTATGTACTTTTTTGGACCAAAAATAGACATTGCTGTCAAAGCAATGAGAATGGTGTCATTGTATCTGGTACCTTCTATAAGATCACGTATCGTCTTTGAACCGAGTGGGTTTCACTTTGCGAGATCAGAACGGAAAGAGCGTAAAGCAGTGTCATTACCGGTTCAGTATAAATTTTCATACACTTAATAAACTGTTATGAGGAGTAGAAGATTTCTGCTGATATTTAAACAATATGTGCCTACAAACACGTCTCTTTCAACCCAATATTAGATGGTGTTTTGCCCAATAAAGGCACCACTATCGAGACAAACTAGCGTCCTCCATTACAGCTTAATTGCTTTTAGAAGTTTCAAAGGGGAAAGCTCTTTGACAATCAGATATTTTGATACTTTTGCGAACAATGTTATACAATCAGTGCGGTGGTCTGAACTGAAGAAGCGGCTATTGATTTAATAGAATATTTTATCAATTTTGATAGGTTTGTACTGAAGCTAAAACGGCAATAAAGTGGCCTTCAAGATTAATCAAGAGTATTTTTCAGGGTATTTTTAATTTGCATGAAATATAGAGGAATCAACTATGCAAATCTTAATTGAACGTTACTATTATGCCATTAAAACTTGTTCTAATATAACCACATCCGGCAAAGCTTCATCAAATAGGTTATTACCTACATATTATTTTACCTAATGAGGAAAAGATTAACTTCCGCACTATACAACCTAGCAATTCCTCACTCACCCACAATTTGTATCAAAGGATCGATAAATCATGCGAAGAACTTTATGCCCTTTTCCGAGGAAGTACGCCACATTGCTGCAATGACCTTGGACCTTCCGGGTGGAAGTCGGTTGCCTTGGTACCCGACCAACGAGACACCTTGGAATTGGGACGTTTTATGGTCAACATAAAATGTTCACAAATTACTGAACGCTTCCGTATTGCTTTTGGCATGCGAGGAATTGATGGACTTCTTTTGTTTTTTATTTTTTAAGGGCGTTGTGTTTTGTTTCGTTTCGTTGTAGGAATTGAGTGATGATTTGTAGTGATAGAAGGCTAATTTGGTTGCATTTAAAAAATAAAAACAGTTTTAAAAAAAAAAATCTAATTTCTTTGAGTTCCAACGTCGGACAGTATAATATTCTGTCTGGCATGAATGCTGAAATGAACCTTTTTGGCGCAGCCGTGAGGCACACACTATTGTTCTAAAATCAATATTTTTTATTTGTTATTTTGTTATTTCTATTTTGTGTTTCATGAACTGTGTCCAAATAAACATTATTCTTTCTTCGTTTCTTTGATTGTACTTATGAATAAACTTCTTATTCAGAAGGAAACTATGCTAAACCATGGCGGTTCAATCAATAACCAATATTACTTTGCGACGCTTCACAAACCCCAAATTCCTCAAACCATATTTCGCGTATCCTAAAGAAATCTACAGCAAATTCCACATCCAGACCTTCTGGGAACCCTGTTATCCCAATCCTATAGATAGATTCGAATAGCTGAGATACCGAACCCGGTTCACCGGATTATTTATCCGGCATCTCTCGTCAGGGGTGGGCTTTATGTCAAACATCCGTAAAATAACGTCAAATTGAATTGTCCCGCCGTCCCGTGCTTCCCAGTGACATGTCCCTTTACGGAAATGGAAAAATTCCGGGTGACATGGCCCGGATATTGAGGATATGAGGCTTGTGTTATGTGATGTGATGATGATATTCTTTTTATTTATGAAAATGGCGGAGCATAGGACCAATGGTTATCATTGATCCTTATGTTGTTTAATAATGTTAGATATTTTACTTCTGTGGAGAAAATGTGTTAGTAACATGAGAACATAAAAAATAAAAATAAAAACCAAATAAAAAAAAAACAAAAATAAAATAAAACTTACATGATACCATGAAGAAAACTTAAAGAAACTTGTGGTAAAAATAATAATATCAGCTACACATCCAGCTCCTGTAAAGAAAAAGAAAAAAGAAAATTAACAAAAAGAAAACAAAAATAAATAATAAAATAAATATATATAAAAGAAAATGGTTAAAAAGGTTTTTAAATATTTAAACTCAAAACAGTCGCTCTAGGTAATCAAAAGAAAATAAAATCCAAACAAATTAGTTTTTGAAGTTAATTTCTAGATACTATACTGTACATTTATTTACAAAGTGTTTAATCACACAGACAATTTCCATTTGAACGTTCAGTTGAAACGTAAACAACTCAAACGAAAATATAACAAACAACAAACATGATTCACAAATTGCTTTCATGTTGCCAGTGATGCCACAAATTAAAACACACATTTTAATAAAAGCAAAATACAATGTGTTGTTACAATCAGGAAAACTTATTGTTCAGCAACTATCAACTTAATATGTCCGAATATTCAAATAACAATTGTCATATTTATCAATCATATGCAATGGCTATAACACGGCAAAAAGTAGTGGCTCTATCTACTCAATCAATCTGCCTAGCGTTTTCCCAAATATGTTGGGGTCGGCTTACAGTCTAACCGGATGCAGTTGAATATACCAGTATTTTACACGGTGCGACTGCCTATCTGACCTCCAAAACCCAGTTACTGGGTAACATGATACCCCTTGGTTGTCAGACTATCACCGGGCTTCTGACAACCCGTAACGACTGTCAAAGATCCAAGAATGACAGCCTCAATCTGTATGAATCGTCTATCTGCTAAACGATATAATATTTCCCAGACCAAGTACAAAGTATGGTCTCGGTTGCACCACTTCTATGAAGATATTGTGGTATCCCAAGCTTTTACTAACAAGCCACATGAGTAACAAAATAGCCGTTATATTTTCCCCGTTCTATATTTAAAATCCTTTTATCTCGGACGTCGCCAGTTGCGTCCGGATGCCGTGGTCACGGAATAAAAAAAAAATGCACCCTGCGGTCGATGCCATATGCGACGCAGTTTCTGACAGTTGCCTAGAGCCGCTTAATCGCTTTATCGTGTTAACTCTGTATTTATGTACATGAAATATAAAGCGTTTTTTATGCTACAGCGGAAAATGTCAGCTTCCGGTACCATAGTCGTCCATAGTATTGAATGTTTGCATAAAATTTGTAGGTTATTGTCATGCACACGTGTTGAAATTCTGGTTTTATGTATCCTCGATATTCATGTTCTTACGGTTCACAACAATTTAGTTAACGGCACAACGTGTGTTTGCACTTTTAATAGTGTCTAGCCAGATGTTTTCAATCTATTCGTTATTGCCTTTTACAGACTTTACATCTGTATATTTGTAAACGAGACAACAAGCTCATATTTCAATTGGCAAACACGTGACACTCAGTGTCACTTGGCTCTCAATGTTCTCACACTTGACCGGGTTTCAGGTCTGTTGGCCAAGTAAATAAGGGAAACGTTATTTATTAAATACGATCTCATTTGGCACTGAACGCGTTAGTTCTAAACTTAGGAATATTACGTGAGAGTCCTATTCTGTTTACCTACACCCCTGGTAATTCCTGCTTGGTTAAAGGATTACGTTCATCATCATCATTTCAGCCGAAAGACGTTCACCGACCGGTTCTGTGCTTCTCGCTACCTGCGGATTTCAGCGGCATTCACCAGGTCATCGATCCACCTTGTGGAAGGCCATCTAATGCTACGTCCTCCGGTACGGGGTTGCCCGTCCAGAACCATTCGGTCCCATCGGCCATTTGTTCTGCGAGCAATGTGCCCTGCGCACTGCCACTTAAGTTTGGCATTTCTTCGGGTTATGTCCTATAGGGATATACCTTGGTTCTCCTACGGATCTCTTCATTTCTAATCTTTCTCTCTTTCATCTCCATTGCCCTTTGGGTGACTTTCAGCCTTCCAATGAGGTTCATTGTAAGCGATTGCACGTTTCAGTCATCACTGGCAACATGCACTGGTCAAAGACTTTCGATTTCAAAGGATTACGTTTAGGTAATCGTAAGGATCTTGACTTGAATTTGAATGGTTTATGTCCTGTTCTCGTCATAGACCTTAGTGGAGAACAGCACGAAATAGGTGAGAGCCGATAGCTAGACTAAACCAGAACTGGCTATGCTAATAAAGATTTTTTTCTACCGTCAGTAGAAGTACGCTATAAACAACTAGAAGCTGTCATTGAACTCCACAACGATGAGCAACCAAACAAAAAATCGCAATGGTATCAATTTGACCCAAAATTCTTTGGATGATTGAAGATCTTAAAATACGATGGAATTCTAAAATATCGCCATCACAATATTTCATCAGAAACATTTTAATGCATTAGCGAACTTCTGAAAGATTTATGCTGGTAAAGTTTCATCCGTGTGCACTACAATTTAACCTCACCTGCTTCATGGGATTATACGGGTTATGAGAAAGATATTTAATAAATGCTCGAAATATTCAGTCGTGTTAAGTGTCATTCGAACTTTTATATTCAGAGCAGAATTCAGTTCAGTTTCATTTTGAATAAAGCATAAAGCAAAGCTTCTAAAAAGCTGTGAGCGAAACAGACTAATTGGCTTGTTCATATTTTATTGAAACATTCTAATGGTTTTATGGCTGGATTTTCAAAAAAAATATAACACAACTAATATTAACCTACCAGAGTCCAGAACAGACAAACTCACTCACTCTTCGCTTCGCTTCACTTCACTCTTTAGTTCCATTAACTTATAACATTGCAGCAGTCCAAAATAATCATGACTGACTGATGCTGTTTATTGCTAGATATTCAGGGACCGATGAAAGACAAACTACAATGGCGTCTCAGATGACTGGACTCGCATGTACAAAATGTACATACATACAATGGTTTATAAACATACGCAAACGACAAATGCACAATGATTCAGAGTCATCATAATAGACAAACGGCTTCATTCTTTTAAAAGCAGTTAACCATTAGAGGCTTTAAAATTAAGATTGTAATAAAAGACAACGTAACTTATAAAAATTGTATCGGAAAAAGAAATACCTACTATACAGACAGACCATGAATCTGATCTATCTAATCCAAATAAATGATGCACAGCAGCCAATAATTCTCTGAAATAACGTCAAACTAGCTTTTAAACGTTTCTAAAAGATTTACCGATTGGCTTTTTAGATACTGCAATCCATTTACAATGATTCTTTTAAACTTTCAAACTTGAATGAACAGGACTATGAGTCTAGGACCAAACAATGACGTAGGACTTAGCGAGCCAGTCATACAACAAGATTTCACGGTTCTCAAGACTTCAAGCACACGACATCAGTCAAACGAACACACAAATTCTGACTCACAGCTGAACAGACGGTTAACGGTGACCTAATGATTGTTTACACCATCCTTGAATTGAACATTTATCTCGCACTATTGCGTTGTATAGCTTGTTGTTATTTTTGTACGGTTTAACGTACGATGAACACTATTGGGGTCATCGTTTTCCTTGTAAATCGTTTAATTGTGTAGTGTATTTGTAGTTTAATAGAATGAATGAAAACAAGACTAATATAAAGAGATGACCAAGTGGAGTGTGTGTGTGTAGTGGCCGCAGATGGAAATTCCGTTGGAACTTCTTTCACCTATGAAATTGGCGTTTTTTTCTCACAATTAGAGAACCTCGTCACTTCTATGATTTAAAATATTTATCAATTGCTTGGTATTATATCGAATAATGACCATCTTAGACAACTACAAATAGGCAAAAAACCTTATTACTTATAGTTTTCTAAACATAAAAAATACCTTATAAATGACTCCTCATTTTGTTAGCAGAACTGACCACTATTTTTGTTTTTAACTTATTTTTGTCGCTTAATCTAAGTGGCATACGCTATCTTAGTTTTTAAATATTAGTGCAAAAGAGTTTAAAAAAAATGGTGTTCATGGTTGTTATATAAATAAATTAAGAAAATGTTAGTATGAAAAATGCAACTTCTTTAAAATTCCCCATACAAAACGCTGATTTCATAGGTGGGGAGTATGGGGACCTAATAGAATCATACTGTACTAATAATAAAGGTGGATTACCTAAGCTGAGTCACATTGCTGAGATCCCACGAGAATCAGTACCTGTCTTGTTTATACGTAACCGAACCATTTACATACGACCAATATACTTCGTTCGTAACAAGACTAAAAGAAAATTTCCATCCGTCCCAACCAGTCGCTAGTTGGTTGGTCTACAACGCAATACATTATGGATTACAATAAGGAAACCATGTTAGTATAACTGGATATTCATAGGTAATTTTTCCTTACACCTCTTGAATTCCATTCCATAATAACATAACATCACAGATTATTTTCCTGGCAGAAATGTTATGTAAGACCATATTTTACCCATTGCCAACAATCGTGCACCCCAAGTTACTGGTGCTACTACTGAGTAATCCTGGAGACCTCAGCTGTCTTACTTTCCGATCACAAGACCAACGAAGCTGGCAGGCTATAATTCTAACTATCCTTATCCTTACATATTATAAAACGAAGTCCTCCGCCGCCTCTGTCTGTCGTCCTGTTCGCGATAAACTCAAAAACTACTGCACCGATTTTCATGCTGTTTTCACCAATGGATAAAATGGTTCTCGAGGAAGGTTTTAGTATATAATAAACGTCATCCACGCGGGCGAAGCCGCGGGCATTAGCTAGGAATATTATAAATGTGAAAGTGAGTTTGATTGTTTGCTTTTTACACTTTCACGCTAACACGGCTGAATAGATTTGGATGAAATTTGGTACATGGGTAAATCATGACCTGGATTAGGGCATAGGATACTTTTTATCCCGTTATTCCCACGGGATCGAGACTTATACCGCTAGTATATAAAACTATAAAATAAAATCTCGGTCTTGCTATACGTAATTATTCACAGCTCATTGAATCATGGTGTTTATAAATGTTTGAACAATATCGACATGGCCGTTCTGCGGTTTGTTTTATTTTTTCTTGAAACCCAGCTTCAGTAATTAGTAACGTTTTCACGTGACTGAGACGGTTGCATGCCAGGTCTACTTATTGTTTTATTTCATTAGTTTCATATAGCAAAAGATGAAGCGAATATTGTCCAGATGTCAAGCTCTCGATTCCCACGTACTGCAGGCACTCATTGTAATATTTATGAAGAAATGCGTTAAGTACATCAGCCATGAGAAAAAACTGGGCAGACGAAAATATGTTTTTTAAATCGAAATTCGTAATAAAGCACAAAGAATAAACAATTTGAATTTTTTCACACAGGAAACTGAACAATGACCGAAACATAAAGACCAATCCGAATTCAACATACAAAACGATCAATACGAAATAACAGACCCAACAACAGGCTCGAATAAGGCACCTGAGGGAATCCCTTCGCCTATAGACACATAATACCGACCCAACGGTATGGTTGAATGGGGGCCCATCCAATTACATAGGTATTGCTATTCCTTTGATCACGTAGGACATAGCGCCCCCTTTTGACACATCATGTACAATGAACAAATATAAACTGGTCGTGATCGAATACATTGTGGATATTGAGTAGCTCTATTTTAAAATCTGGACAAAGCTATTGGTTTAGGTACTAATAACTTTGAGCTTGAAGACTTAAATGCGAGCTCTTGAAGATTTTGAACAAGGCGAATGCAAATGTTAAAGATATTTTGACAGTTTTATATGTTATGAAGCAACATATGAATGGCAAGATAGATAGCGAAGAAAAGAATAAGCCTGACCAAACCTGGGATTAATTACGTCTGACAGCAAGAACGATTTAGACAACGTAAAAAACACTACTAGAAAGATCCAAAAAAAACAAGATATGCTTACATAAATATTTGCGAGAGCCAGTTTCGCTCCTTTACTTCCTGCCTCAAACACTACACTACAAGAGATTTACATCTGGCTATTCAACTTCCAATAATAATATTCATATGTATTCTTTCGGTGTAAAAGCGGTGAGGTGAGCTAGAATGCGGTGCGTGAGAACATTGGATACCGCGATCTCGTCTCACACCGTTCCGGTTTCATTCCGTTCCATTCCCGGCAAATATAGATGTTCCGTCCTTAAGATTAGACTGCATATTTAATTACGACATTATCGTTCCCGCGGTCAATGCCTTATGTGGAGCAAAAACCCGTTCCACTGTATGTATGGGTGACAAGTTTCTTGTAAGCGTCCGGTTGTAAGCAAATGAGATTAGACACGCATTTGAATATTGTGGTACGTTGCACATACCCAATGTTTTTTTTTATTGGTGGAATTTTTAAGGTCTGTAATTGAAAGGTAACATGAAGAAAGTACAGACGATGAAATGAAGCCTAAGGAAAGCGTTCCTGATAACAGAATTTAATTGATTTTTAGAAGTAAGTACCACGCCGTACCAATTTCAATCCAAGTCGAAGTAAATAAACAGTTACTGCCTTTTAACTCTAACAATAAACCTCAATCTAGTCAATTAGTTGGTTACAAGGAGATCGTATCGAAAGTGAAGACGCAGTCTGTCAATTAAATAACAACGGAAACACTGTGGAGTACAAACATAATAAATGAATCATTTCCCCTGACTTTCGAGAAACAAGTAAAATCGTGAGAGACGTTGAACAATAAGCAGTCGACGCCGCTCATATTACGTCTCATAAGAGCAACGCGGTTGCAATTATAGCAGACATTAATACGCTTCTTGCTAACATATGTTAAATAGAACGAGACAGTATCTCTCCTCTACTTTTTATTTGCTTACACATTTCTAGCAAACCGATTCAGACCATCTTTAGAGAATTTATAAACCTTGATAAAATACTAATAATAATAAATGTATTAGTAGTAGTGGACTAGTGGCAAATAATCATAAAGATAACTTTTAACTGTCGAAACAAACAAAAAGATTAGAAAAACAAACCGTCAAGTGAAAAGCAAATGAAGATTAAGTTCCATAAATCGACAATATCATACATCCACAGAGTAAGATAACATTACGGAATGATTCATTAAAACTACCAACAAGATTTCTCAGAACACTACAGGTGACAGGCAAGCTACACGTAAACTACACACTAGTTAACAAGATTCCTCAGAACACTACAGACGACTGACAAGCTACACCTGTATTTGAAAATACATGTCACATACCAACAGAAATTACTTAACCTAAAATATGTAGCAGTATTACTTGAGTAAATCACTTTAGTGATTCTCAGAATCGTGACACCGACGCGTGTCAAACATTTCCCTCGACATCCTGTCCCAGACTTAAAAGCGTATAAAAGCAAGTCTACCGGCAAATAAAAACGATGTTACGCTCCCTATATGACTCTAATGGACTCCCTTTGGACAAAGAACGTCCCTACACACAAGGCCACAAAGACTCTATTTCATTATTAAATACTATACCAGAAAATTGCCGTCTAATAGGAAATAGTTATCATAATGCGCTCGTTTTATGTCAGCAATAAAATGTGCAAACATATTCAGTGGACCAGCGCATACAAGTTTATAGCCGACAGATCTTGAAAGATATGTACATACAAGGATGTACATTCATTCCATCTGTTAAACGATTGCCCGTTTAATCAAAATGTTACACGAAAAGAATTCTGAAAAGATGACAGGGATTACTGAAAAGGAGAAAATGTAATAGGTACTTGAGTAAAAAAAAAGGACAAAATCATTTAAGCCCAATTTGTTTAGAAGCAACAAAAACGCTTGCTCTTGTGCAAATTAAAGCTTGACATCTTTTTCGTATTACGGATTTAATTTGTGTGACTAATAAACTGGTATCAGCCCAAATTAAATTTGGAGTTGACGTAATTTTGCAGGGCCGAGAGGGCAAATTTGAGTGAAGAAACCGGAATAGGGGTCAATGATTGGCTATTGCTTGGACCGCCAATTAAACTGAAGAAAATCATTAACGCCTTTAATAAAGTGTGTCCACAATAAACTGAAGAATTTACAGTAAAATTAGTTATAAATATGGATAATAGCATAACAGAAGATTAAGATAATCATAATTTCAAACTTAATTCAAAACCCGAACGGGATATTAATCGTCGTTGAAAAACGATTAGTCTTTTGTTTCGGAAGTGTGTCATGGATCGGCAACCCGGAACAAATCGGCTCGTCTTACAGTATTGTAATACAATCCTTCACATAACAAAGGCCAACATTGTGGTGACAATGGAGCTATCAAGTATCCGAGTATGTTGTGTAATGTGGATACAGGGTTAGTTCAGAGTCGCAGACAATAGGTAGTTTCGGATACAAGCTTTCTAGAAAGGATGTTTTGACATACCAAATGACCGGTGTTTATGTCCGACACCGTAAAATTAAAGTAGCAAGTAAAAGACAGTAACAACTCAAAACGCCGTCACTCTCAATCACTTTAGAAATAATATAAGCAGCAAAGCTTCACAAGTTAACAAATCCGTTAATCATGAGGCCATGAAAGTAAAACCCAACTACCAAGTACGCCAGGCGCCAGATCACAAAAACATATAAATTATAACCGAACATGTGCAAGTATTAATAAAACAAAAACACACGACATTCGAATTCAGCGGTCAATTTCACAGAAGCATCGCAACTGTTTATACTGAAGCGGAATAACCAATTATGCAGACCGGCGCGGGCGCAACGCGGCCCAAAAAATACCTACCGTTACCATTACTGTTACATCTTGTTTACAAGCAACATCGCGATTCGCATTTTGAAAACCAGTGTAATAAAATTAATACCTACTCAATCATACATAATGAATGTTTTAAAACTAAATTCAAACAGTTTATTAAAATGTCTCTACATGGCTTGCCACTAAATGTCTATTCCGCTAATATTTATAACTCAAGCATAAACATATCATTAAAGCTAGCAAAACAGGCTGTCTGGAGGCTAGACTTAACGACCTTGTCAGCCTAACCTCATCTCAGCCTACGCATTTTCGCTCCACAGCAAGTAGCAATAAGGACCACAATTTCTCAAGTGATAGTCTGAAAGATTGCAAAATAATGCCTGCATTGTATGGAGGCGCGGACTATTATTTATCATTTGAATAATTGACAAGCCATTATAGTCTTTGTTGCAAAGTACTTAAGATGATCGATGATTGGAAATAAAATTTAAGCAGTCAGAAAATATGATAAGTACTAAATGTTGCAACAATAATTGGAGATATGATTTAGTTGTGTAG
The DNA here is from genome assembly GCA_947522985.1 of Lithophane socia. Classification (NCBI taxonomy): domain Eukaryota; kingdom Metazoa; phylum Arthropoda; class Insecta; order Lepidoptera; family Noctuidae; genus Lithophane; species Lithophane socia. Next base: position 11,728,360 of record OX383267.1, read on the forward strand.
GTACTTCATAATCGCAGACAGGAACTTACGTAGAGCTGTTTGCGATTAGTCAATAAAAGCCTAGCTTCCCCGAATTATAGTCACTGCCTGTTTATCAAATAACATCTCCAGAATTAGTCATATCGTGACAAATTCATTGAAATCTAATTGAACTCCTTTGTAGAAAGTTCCGACTGTAGTCATCCGGGAACAAGAATTCCCCTGAACATGACAATACCCTAGAATCCTGGACATAACAATACAGAAGTAAATAATAGTGACGGTGGACCGCGATACCTGATGCAGGAAAAACCATGTATGGGTACAATTCTTGGAACAGTAAAAACAACTGTTGGACGGTGAGCACGTGAATATTTTATTCAATAAACCATAATGTAACAAAAAAATTGAAGCAAGGATATAACTTAAGAGTTCAAACATATAAAATTTTACGACAGACATTTATAAATCATAATCTTCAATCAAAGAAGAAAGACACACCAAGTCTTAACTAAAATAGACTCCTTACATTGTAAGTGCAAAGGTTAGCAACGGTAGTCGGGGCGTATAAAATCGATCGGTTCGACTAAGATTATACTAGAAAGATATGTGTGAAGAGTGTTCATAAAAACGTAGATATCATTTAACGGTTAAAAACCGGACCTGTTTGGCACTCCTTGACAGATTAATGTGAAGTAGAGGTATCAAAAACAATTCGTTCGTATATGCATGACGAATTTGGTGGGTAATAAAGATCCTAACAGTGCGGAAATGATTCGATTGCGTCTTCATATTTGTTGTTAGAAAACAAATAGAAACAAGACAACTATTAATACATAGTTCTGTTGTCTTGCAATAAGCAAAGTTAGCAGTAACATCTTGACTTCAAAGTTTGCAATAAAGGTTGGCATGCGTTATTTTCTGAGAGTTCGGTCTTACAAGGACCCTTATAACACAAGTAAGATATTTGTCATACAGTAATGACTAGTTGGCATTCCTTGACTAATTTATCAGCAAAGAAAACCATATTAGTAATTCGCATCGTTCATTGTGCCTGTTGAAACACACTCGGTTTTTTCGCTTGCAGATAAGCGAACAAATTCACCATTATTGTATAGTTCACTACATGTATAATGAGTAATAGAGATAACACGTTCCATTCAGAAACATCAGCATGTTAGTTTATGTATCACTTGAAGTAGCGTGACGAATAAAGACTATCCTATTCTTACTTCTCCATGCAGTGGGAGCATCTTCAAATTGGCACCTACTAGAGTCTCCGTCTAGAAGTGTTTTATTCAGAGCAACAAACAACAATAGACTCGCAAGAATAACAAATGAAAACAATAACCCAAATGATGTCACTACGTAACCATTCACTTTTGGTATTTTTGCAAAAGATTATTGCGATAATACCTAACGAAACGCAATGGTTAATGCCAAAACTTGCACGAACTATATTTTGTAATAAAACAATATGACCTCATATATTTATTTTTTATAATACCTCGTAGTTTGTAAAAAAATCCTAACTGATATTATAAATGCGAAAGTGAGTTGTTTGTTTGTTACGCTTTCACGCTAAAACGGCTGAACGGATTTTGATGAAATTTGGCACAGGGGTAGACCATGACCTGGAATAGGACATAGGATACTATTTATCCCGATATTCCCACGAGATCGAGACTTACGCGGGTGAAACCGCGGGGCGCAGCTAGTATTTAATAAGAAAGAAAAAAAGATGTAACAATGTCAAACCATCATCACATTTAAAGGCTTCCCTAAATTTGACCCCAAAATTATGAAAAAAGATAATAAAATCCTAAGGTTAGTAACACCCCACGGTGTTGGAGCTAAAAATACAATACAATTTGGGTGTTTAAAAGCTAAGTTGCTAACTCTCAATACAACTGAGTAAAGACAAATTAAGTTGAATATCAGTTAGCACTAAAGATAGTTCAATAACGTCCTTAAGCGCGGAAAGCCATCTGATCTGATTGCTGAAGTTAAGAACTCGTGAAGAAGCCAATCAAACTTTTTGTTTGCCAACTACGATTGAGTTTTGAAATATGTTTCTAAAAGCCTTATTCTCCAAGAAATTGTGTTATTAGTTTGTGTCTGAATCTATTTTGAGGAGCTTGTTTTGAATAATTAAAACTTCAAAACCAAAACAAGACCATTAAAAAGTCGTCAGTTCAATGTTAAGATCAAGAAAATAAACAGTGGACGATCGACGACAACGTAGAACTATTTAAAATTAAAAAAATACATACAATTTTTTATTTATTTTTTATTACGGGTCGAATATCTCGCGCGAAGGACGATGCCGTACAAATTACAATGCCTGGCCTGAAGGTGAAAAAGAATAATCATATTTGATGCACCATTATGAAGTTCGTCCGCTTCATTAAAACCTGCTCAACGGCCAAATTGTTGAAGAAAATAATGAACTTCAATTAAGTTTTAATTTCTCTTCAGTTAAAATATTTGAGAATATAATAGTATCGTGTGCAAGTATGCAACCTTTCATCAATTACCTCAAGAACCGTACCGCACTTGACATATTTTTAAGGGTCATTGCTTTAGCTTGCTTAAGCTGAAGGGCGAAGAAATTTTCAAAGAAAACTGGACCGCCCACGTAAATACTTGATCTAAATACTTTAGTAGGAGGCGAGTGAGGTACCTACACTTAAACCAAATGGATGGACATACCGATTACCAATCAACCTTGAGGAGTTTATAGTGTAGAGGTATATGAGGAATATATCATATCACATCTTAAATAGCTGTAGTTTTTCGGTCTTATGCCGAGATCCGACGACTACGATTTTGCGGACGGCCACGCATGGCCGACGACCACGCACCGCGCACCGAGTCACTTCCGCAATATGGCGCACCGTTGGATCACGGCATAATGCCGAGATCCGACGGTGCGCCATATGTCGGACGGACACAGACGAGCCCGCACGACGCACCGTGGGAAGGTGTACGTGCGGGGTATCACAGACATCGGAAGTTCCTCGGTGCGCGGTGCGCGGTGCGTGGCGGTCTGTGGTCGTCTGCCGTGCGTGTCCGTCCGCAAAATCGGGAACTTGGGTTCCCTAGTAATACCAAGGCTCCATGTTAGGGGTTTGGTTTCCGCACTTAGTCCCTACGGCGGATCATTGAGCGTGTAGTATGGCTCTATTAACGTGATATTCCCTTCAGCATCGCATTCTTTTCCTCCCATACCTACATTATATTCATCAAGATCATCCTTTGGTTCCATCAATATGGTTTCGAACCTCACAAATGGTGCTGTTACAATTTCCTCAGCGTCAGAGGAGTAAAGCGTAACACGCTAAGAGTAGCATTGGGTTAGACAAACAACATTCATTGCGTTATTTACATTGCTCAGGAGACAAATTTTTCGAATATATGATGCAATGGGTTAGCAATATCCTTCAAAATGATTCGAATTGTGATTGATCGTGTGTTACGCAATTGGGGTCTAGGATAATGGAGACTTTACTCTTTTGCTTCTTATTCGTGCTGAAGTTCTGAAGAAGTCTCTTTTCTGAATCATCATCTCATCATCTACCTAGCCTTTTCCCAACTATGTTGGGGTCGGCTTCCAGTTTAACCGGATGCAGCTGAATACCAGTATTTTACATGGAGCGACTACCTATCTGACCTCCACAACCCAGTAACTAGGTAATACGATACCCCTTGGTAAGACTGGTTGTCAGACTTTCGGCCTTCTGACAACCCGTAATGACTGTCAAAGATCCACAAATGACAGCCGGGATCAACGGCTTAACGTGCTTTCCGAGTCACGGAGGAGTCTCGGTATGTAAAGATGGTCACCCATCCACAGTCCAACCCCGGCAAGCGTAGCTTAACCTGATGGACTATAATTATCATTTTCTGAATATAACCATGAAAATATCATCTAAGTACGTCATGGTTTGCAAGACTAATAACACTGGAGCATTTGTGCATTTTGCATGCAGATATAAACATCGTCGATATGTACAATATCATAAACGTGCACAGTTGATTCGTTATTAATCATTCATTACGAAATATTCCACACGCGGGAACGTGACAATGAATTTATTATGTTCCGATACAGACGGACACAAGAATTTTATATAAATGGCTAGCTGGCGCGCCATTCCCTTGCGGATTTGTCGTCATTTCAAATGACTGTGAATTATTGTTTGTTTGTAGGTGCGGACCTGAAGGTTCATACTATGTTTAACTAAGAATTGGATATTACCTACATACATGGTTTCAACTTTACACTAAGGACATACGCCCGTTTTCACAAACACTACGCGAAACCTAAATGTATTGCTGAATAAAAGCACACTGTTGGAATTTCTAAGAATTTAAACTCCAACACTGCGCTTTTATTAGGTGCCGTATAGTCTTAATGAATACGGGCAATGGGCTCGACTTATTCAATTATTGTTGGCGCTGCTTCTCGCCAATTTGACGCTGTCAAACGTCAGTGTCAAAAGGAACGTCAAAATCGACGGGTGTGGCCTTTTCCCGCGCAGTGCATTCTTCAAGTGACATTACACTCGTTACCGTGTCAAAAAACATGTCTCTGTTACTCATTGTAAAAGGATAAAATAAAAATACAGTAAACAATAGGTAAGACCAAGGCGTGCGTTATTTATGTCCCGAACAATTAATTACTAACGGTATTACTAGCATTTATTACTCGTTTGTTGTCCGATTAAGTAAATTTTGATTTTGATTTGATAGATAGGTTCTCCTTTACCGATAATTTACGCATCAACAGAAAATTAAAGCTTCAGAATGGTTTATAATTCTTTCAAGTCACGTAATAGCTGTACCGAATGTTATTTATATCTTTCCTATTGATTTTCATAAGAGTATTAAACGGTATTGGGCGACCCTGACCCGGAATCATTATTGGGTCATGAAACAATCTACCAAGCTGTCACACGTTACATTTTTTGCTGTCTGTTCCTACAATAGATTTCTTATCAGCTATGAAGCTTTCTACTGAAGTAAACATCGGATTTTGAAAGCTTGAGGCTGTAGAGCCTAACAGAGTTTGAGCAAAAGGACAAATTTTAACTCAGTAATGACTTTAAAATCAAAGCCGATGTCTACAAGCTATCGATCATTATAGAACCTTTCCGTTAAACCCCAGTACTAATGGCCTAGGCGACAGACGGACGAGATCTTAGTTATTTAATTAAGGGACCATCTGGCATGGTTCGGATTATATCTGGGCACAATAGAGATTCTTGACTTACACTTGGATCGAAAAGATAGTTCTAATATCGAAATTGTAGAGATTCCTGTCTATCTGCAGGACGAACAGTTTGTATAGGACCAGATTTTTTTTTTAATGACTGTAGGAACGTCAACTATGTACTACAACAACTTTTCTCGTACATAGAGGAATTTTGTCTTTAATGACCATATACGGGAAGTAAGGCATTTAGTTGCAAGGGTTCTAGCAGTCACAGTAAAGTGACATGACAACTTCCGAGTCGGCCCTCGTTAATTATAATGGAATTCGTGAGAAATCGGGTAAGTAGATTCTAGACTCTAACATAAATAAACTTATAATATGCAGGGTGTAGACAGACCCATCACATAGCCGTCAACTACGCATTCTGGACATCAAATTAAGTAACATTGCACAAAAATGAATTCTGGGAAAAAAAGATTCTTTTATTTTTGGTGCAAAAATGTGTGTTGTGGTGCATGCAACGGTTCAGGCTTTGTGGGCGTATTTAAAATTAAGTTATAACATTTAAAAATTGGTTTCTTTAAAAAAACGTCTGTAAAAGTTGGAACCTTCAATATCTCCGCAACCTACTGGTTCGGCTTCTGAGTCCAGGTATGGTCCAGAACAAAAAAATGATCACAATGACGGGAATGATGACAATGAACTGACTATCGGCTTCGTTGAGCATCTTTTTACATTTTATGTAATAATAAATAAACTTCAACTTGATGACACCTATACCAACTTATAGAGAAAATATTGAACAAAAAGGATTATAACACGATTAAAGTCAAAAGTATAACGAAAAACCACATTTATGATTTAAATGGTAGAATTACCCATTTAATGCCAAACCCAACCAGTGGCGAAACCAACATCGTATATGTAAGTATACACACCTTAAATTCCTGATGTAAATGTAAGGAATTACATTGCACATGCATTTTAATTTAAAATGTATTCTAATTAAGATTAGTTCAGAAATTCTAAACACAGACTTTTGATTTTAACATTAAATTAACTCATTTACATAAGTATTTTAAAGGTAAGCAGAATCCAGATCGAATTCTAAACAATCCACAGTTGACCGAACAAGGTTCGCGAGGCAGCCATATTCCAATTAAAATTCATACCCGCTTAGTCATGGTAGTGTCACAGTGCCAAGAAAAAGAAACCAACATGGAACATGAACATGAACTTTTCACCTTAGTACTTTTTGCAAGCATTGAATTTTTAAAAGCAAACAGTTTCTTAGTTTGAATTCGAAAGAAGAATGGCGGGCCGCACACGCCGGCGACCGTTACAACGATGGGAAGGGCAGCTGGGATCGCACCTGCCACGGAACAGCTGAGCAAGGCACCGACGCAGAGCAAGGAACCGACGCATTATTTAGAAAGACTCTTTCGACGAAGGGGGAATTTGAACGGAGAAACATTTTCGCTCACGCTCAAAACTTTTTAACATCATTGATACTTCTAACTTTTACCTCGTTGATTAACAAACTTATTGAGTTGAAATCTTCTAAAATTGAGAACACAACAAACGTGAGACTATGTATTACGCAATAGAAAGGGATTGAAATAAGAAAATAAAGACATTCGACGACCTTTTGTGCCTAAATAAACTTGATAATACTCGGAATGGTACGTATAACCCACCATTAGGGAATGCAGGTCGGCCATACGTGGCGATATTCCGATGTGCGAATACTGGACAAAAGCTCGTGACCTTCGGGCTCCACATTCCACACGTGGAATTCAGAGTAATCCTTGGCTGAGCACTTTGGTAAATTGTGGTCAAGCCGCTGAACTGTGATATTCATTCAGCGTAATCTTGCTTTTTCGTCGCTATAGAAAAATGGGAAAAGAAAAGAAGTTTCGAACTAAAACGCAGCTTTCGAAAAGCCGATTATAAAAGCTATTTCTTATTTATAACAAGGATCTTTATTGTTTGGAAATCAGACTGTTTTGTAACCCCTATCTTCCTGTCCTTTGCAGCCGAGGTACTAAAAATACATATAAAAATAAGTGGTACTTGAAATGTTCTATGAACATTTCAAAACAGTTCAAAATAATTTTATTCTTTAGTAGGTGAGGTGAAGACTCTTGCGCTTATTTTATAATATTATGCAAAGCATCAGTCGGTCCTCGCATGGTTGTTTGTTGGTATTGCTACACCCAATTGCACCTTGTTGTCCTCATTTATTTTAATGAACGAATATCACATTGAGTCCGCGGTAATTCATTATCTACATGAATTCAGCGAGACTAGAATGAAAATAATGTGATAACATACAAATTGGAGACGATAATACGACAATGTTAAACTTCGTTATCTCCTGACGGTCCCAGTTTTGACTAGAGCTAGTCAAAGTTGACAAAACCCATAGTCGCCCCATCACTACTATTTAGTTGGGTTGAAAAGATCACGCGGATTAAAATATATATATATATATATATGCATTAGTATTTATTGTCGTCTCCACATTGTTGAAGAAGATAAGCCCATAAAGGGTAATTTAAAGAATATTCAACCGCATCTTAATTGGAACAAGAAACTACCTTAGAACTCCCAATCTGTGTCTTTAGAATTGAAGGAGGTTTGCAAACACTCGACGAAGCCACAAACATTTCCATTTGGGTTACTACGGAAATTAATTTATCTTAAAAGGACTCAATTTTGGTAACGTAAGTACTGTGAAGTTCGGGAGATAATCTTGTAAATCCTTCTACAATTTTACGAGACAATGGTGTTTCGTAAAATTGGATCCGGGTCTAATTTTGGGGATAATTTTTCACTTTACAGCATCAGAACATTAATTCTCAAAATGTAGACCCATTCCCAAAACACATTTAAAATAGATTTTAATATTTTCTTTGTACTCTAGCCGCAAATGTATGCTATCATTGAGGCACCGGTTTTATGAGTTTTTCAGTGTTAAAAATAACTTTATTACTTAAATATTATTGCAGTCACGATTTTTCCTCAACGGCTACAACAAAATTGGCAATTTAATTTTGACTTTGTTACAGTCAATAGCTCCTATAGAAAACCCATTTTAAAGTTGCCGTCTGCACTGTCCTTTTTTAGAAAGTTTGAAAACTGTAAAATTATTTTTCTTTATGACTTCGGCTAACTTCTCAGATTCCTAGACGTTCCTGATTTTTGTAACAAAATTGAACGATGTCATTACTTTGTTAACTCTCGGCATCTTGTAACATAAGGATTGACTATAAACCCGGTATGTTACGCAAAAGACTGGATTTATTCCATAAACTTCCTCACGTAAATTGTCTTTAATTATTTTGCTGGATAATTAAGTTCTCCATTAGGTTTAAGTATCGTAATTATTAGGCGGCGCTCCTTGATCGATGTCGGAAATTCCTTCTTTGAACCGCGAATGGTTCTATCTGAATTTGATTTTATACCAGCTCGTTTATTTTCCTGAAAACATTTTCGTTTAATGTTTCGGTACCTTTACGATACATAGATGAACATCAGAAATTATTACGTCTTATGTTGTGTAGAAAGTATCGAGTATTTACCAACGGGATAAAAAGATGCAAAAATGTGGTATCTGGCGTAAAAGGAAGGAAACGTAACTCGCGGTAAAACGCAGTTTCTTACCGCGATAGAGGAAAATGCGTCATACTATGGATTTATCAGTAGGTTTCCACCTATTCATATGCATAGCATAAAGTCAACAAAGGGGTGTGTGGTCACGACAGAGTATTAACCTGTACCTACTATAACATTGCGTATTTATTGAGTACGCCACAGTAAACATAAAACGCTATATACTTTACACGTTCCTTGTTGTTCGGGTCGTAAAGACCTGGCCGACGACGCCAAGGACACGTCCTTCATGGAGCTCCTGTGTGTCATGAAAACTCAATCGATCCACAGTTTACCTTCAAAACACTCCAAATTTTATATACACAGCAGAGATAACCCGCAGCAGGATCTACTCTTATGGTAAAACTGTTAAATGTAATCTATATATGACACTGATACTTTTCCGTGAATCTGCAAAGCTGTTTTACAAGCCCAATTTTTTTTAAAGTGAAATCTTCTTTGGGCGCCTTTTGCGCTCATTCTGATCAGTGAACGAAATAGAGGGCCTAGACAAGTGACAATCGCTTCGAAAGCGTTGCTTATTTCTACAACGACTTTCAACAGGATTGACATAAGCTTTTCGATAGCTTATGTCAGTACATTTTTGCCTTTTCCATCATCGTTATCGCTGATAGAATGTAACTTTGTCTAGAGCCTCTGAACCGTCAATCTCTGGTCGGTGACGCATCGGGTATACTTGGCTCTAGTCAGTCGGTGATGCTGAATCGCTTAGACTCGGCTCCAGTTGTCATCAGCAGCTGTCATCAGATATTTTAAAAACATTTATGTTTTCAATTCTACCGAGTGGTCATAAGCACACAGCCTCTTTTTTTTGAGACATTGTTATCTGAACATCAAGACAGTGAATGTAGGAAATGGCAACGCGTTAGATATCGAGAGCATGTTTCTGATTGGGATCAAACGTGATTGGTTCCGAGTAAAAGCCTCTTCCGGGCAACTTGTTCGTGTACTTGTTGCAAACTGTTAACGATCTTGTTGTTTCTTCTCTCAGCCTTAATTTATTGCTCCGATATGTAATCCAGTTTCGAAACAACTTTTGAATCTTGTGGAAATTTGAGACCATGGAGTTTTGTGTCTGTTCTTTTCCTTAGGAGATACTTTGGAAGTCTAAGTTCTTATCCAACCTTATGACAGACAGACTTCTTGAAAATTCAAATACTTAATCATCATCATCTTGCTCTTATTCGGAGTCGCCGCAGCATCTCTTCGTCTTCCATATTATCTCTATCAGTCGTCTTCTAAAAATTCACCACTTTCTATCCATACTAATAATTAACTCTGTCTGTCTGTCTGTCGCGCTGTCACGCCAAAACTACCATTATTTAAATGAAATTTGGTACACAGATAGTTTAGAGCCTGAGAAAGGACAAAGGCTACTTTTGCGGGCGAAGCCGCGGGCAGAAAGCTAGTAAGTTATTAATGTTGAAAATGTTCCCAAAAAAATTCATTCCAAGTACTTAGAGTAAGTATAATTAGCAGCACGCTTCCAAATGTTCAAGCTCCATTGAGGACTAACAGACGCCGCCTCGGACAGGGCATGTGTTCATTTATGAAGATGGTAAGCAATTAACGTTAATTAGGGGTTTCGTTCGAGCGTTCACGATTACCCGTGATCGTTACTTGTTTCTTAAAGACGCCTCTTATCTGAACAACAATTCAATGAAGATTGTTTATGGTTCGTTTCGTGATTGGAATTGATTTGTTTGTGCGGTGACGATTTTTTGTTTGAGCATGCCGTTTCGATGATAATTTCGTGATTGCTGCAGCACTTTTAGGAAGAGATATTATATTCTTCCTTCTCGAAAAGACCCAGGTGTTTCTAGGCAGAAGTTTAGAGCCCATAGATAATAAATGGTATTATGGTGCCTTAAGGAATCCTTCGCATAAAACCTGAACAATATTAGGGTACCTTAAACTTTAGTCCAAAGCCTTTCAGAGCGCTTTTACTAAGGGTTCACGTGTAAATAACCTAGGATGAGGTTACGAAAATCTCCACTCATTCCTTATTAGGTACAGACGCCAGCACATCAAGCTACCCGAAACTATTAAACTTTCCCAATCAACCTTGAACCTAATGCTTCAGACATAAAGTTTAAAACCTACTAAAGAAACACAGACAGATTGTAGTAGCCTGATGTGCTGGCGACTGTACTAGGCTCCCATAAACACCGAAGCTGTTACATATTTAGTTCCCACCTCCTTAACCTGGTTTCTTCTTTAATCTTCAGCAACAATTCGGATTAGATTTCTTGTCGTAAAAATGTTATGCGTTGGTCATCATGAGATCACTTAGTTCGACCCAATAATTCATTGTAAGTTCCTAAATGGACGAATAGAAGACGTTATGCCTAAACAAATAAAATTGAATTTCGAATAAGTACAATTAATTGATTCAATTTTGATGTGAGTCATAGGAGGTAATACCCAACCTGTACGTACCTAAAGGTGTATTAGTTCAGTCAGACAACAAAATTCAAAAACACTTATTTGATATGTTACTTTACTAAAATCGAAAGTAGGTACCTACTTACCTAATTATTTTATTATTACTTTTTGAGTATGATACCATAGTTGTTTGTTTCAATTAGAAGATAAAAAGATTTTTCTTGTTTAATTACTATACTAGATATAAATATTCTAAAATAATTTTCTTCATTGTTCAGGCTTATGTTACATACTACTTACTATAGAGAAATATTTTTTATTAAAAAAAAATATATCTAGATACAAGTGTGTATTCAATACAATTAAAATTATACCCCCAGGTAACGGAAAAAGGAACAATTCATACGAAAATAAATTGAGGAAACTATTTAGCTGTTTTTTATTAGTTAAAAAACAAATAATTACAAAATATTTGACGTGATTAAGCACGCGCTGTGTCGTGCGGTGGATATCTGATGAATTAATTAACATAATAATTGATAGAATTACTACTTACAGCTGTTGGACACATGGCATTCATTCAGCACACACTGGTAGATTATCCAGGATTCCAATTCAATCATCGTGGAAGCGGTCATTTTCGACACAAAATAAATATTCACACACAGTCAATAAGTCAAAAGCCAAGCGTTATTACGACAAATACCACTTAAATATATCACTGCATCTCTGTAAACGTTAAAAGCTAAATATTTTCAGTCAATGTTTAGAATTTTTAATTTGTAAATAACACGCGCGGTCTGCAAAACAGAACGTTGTTTTGAAAGGTATCGCCCACATAGGATCGCGAGCTGAATGATTTGATTGGACCTTCGAGCCATATCGGCCCGCCCGACAGGAACCCGGAAATTCAGATCGATGTTGCCACTTTATTTGTAAGTCTCCCTAAAGTTCCTGTCAAACGTCAAAGCGATTTTATTATTTTAAGTCTGATTGTAAAATTGTAAAGAATGTTACTGAAAACGAGATATCTGGGTAAATTAAACAATGTCTTGTACCTTGCTTCTAGTAAGCTACTATGACATTTTACAATATTACGACAAAAGTATTTTTCTTGTAGTTTTTATATATCGTAGCTAAAACATCTTTCTTTTGATTACGCATCCGATGTAGTTTGGACATTAAATGTATTCGACAAATGCCTTAAATTTTAATACTATTCCCTAGATTAATGGGAAAAAAATTAACCTGGCAACATTGTTTCATAGACATTGTGCTGTGACATAGACGATCGATACCCAAATCTATTTCAACGAGTAATCGATTTGAATGGTTGTGAATTTGTGATTAATTGTGAACAATGCAAAATCGAATGAAATATTTATTTTTAATATACATTAAAATAGTATCACATAACTAACTGTTTACACTAGTTACTAAAATGACTAACTAACTAACTATACAAATAAACACAAAAACAAAAAGTCACTTAGGTGTCGAGGTTCTCGACCGCATCGCTATATTATATCCGGAAACGTGCTCAGGAGACTGGCAGCATTGCCACGTTGAATGGCTGGCAATGCTAATTCTTTGGCCAAGAAACGAGGCAGACGTCTGGTGATCTGGTCACGTGAAGCGTCAACCAGTCGGCGAGGACGCCCTCTCGGATCACATGACCGCGAGCGTTTCGACCCCAAATGGCTAAAAACTGCAGGTAACTGCAGTTTCATATACTAAATATGATAAGGTTACAGCATTTGCGCCTCCTGAGGGTCTCAGCAGCCGAGTAACGGTGCCAGCACAGCCAGTCGTGCGTGCTTGGAACATGAGATGGCAGCGCAAGGGTACACAGAGGTAGACACAGGTTGCGTCCCACACCAGAGGCCTACCCACCATCCAAAGCAACAACGTCATGCTGCGGCCGTCTAGTCTCTTCCCAACGTCACGTGCCAATCAAAAAATAGTTGTAAAGATTAAATAAATTCATGTTAAATTTTGCTATCCGCTGAAACTGCTGAATCTGTGATGCATAATTTCGTGTTATTTTCCTAAATGTGGTTCGGATAAAGTATTCGATTAAATTTAAAATCGACTGTTAAATTAATTTATTGTGTCGACATCAACAACACTAGACATGACATCCAGCTGTCAGTGCGGTCAGTCTATTTTTGTTTTTGGTTTTTACAAGTTCTGCGCGCAGTAGAAAGTGGTGTTTATTTGTAAATATTGTAAAATTGTAAATATTAATAATTTTCAGTGTTTTATCTTTGGATTTGTGATATTAATCGAAGTGCAAGTGTTTTATGAAAATACAGTAAGGACTTTTTGCGTTTTATAAGGTGAGTTATTGTGAACGATGATCAAACACCTGTCGTATCGTACGTAATTTTTATGCAAACGCAATTCATTGTTAAATATAGGGTCATTATAATTTCGTAATGTGTTTAAATCTGTTGTTTTGTCTGGAACGTGGGCCAGTTGCGCTGTTTCGGGTAACCTTGAGTGAGCGAAGTGGAGTGTCATCGTCTAATTCGGCCTTACGCTTGTGCTTTACTACAAGTATTTATAAGGCAACGTAATACTTTGGGTATGTACTTGTAGAGAAAACAAGTAGTACATAGCACGCACCAACCACGTGTTAGAAAACATTTTCTTCGTACCTACATAATCTTTTTTTTTGTCAATAGAATAAAAAAATCATGTTCCAAATTTAAAATATGGTAAAAAGAGTTTGTTACGATTATGTTTATATTTTGTGCTGAAACTGAAACAAAAGAATCTGCACTACCTTTGAAATAATAATCTTAACATAATATTTGTAATTCAATTAGCAATTGATTCCCCAATCAACTAACTATCTAAATAAGTATTCATTATGGTAGACAAGATTATCCTCATTAGACAGCCCACAGACCGAATTGTTCATACCCCCTTAAACAAGTAGACTATATTACATCTCTTTGGTACATTATCATCAGTGTAGAACTACATTTATGTGCTTGATGATTTTTTAGGTTGATCTATAGCCTACAATTATTCAAATTGAATTTTACATCTGAATTATGGTGTGGTATTACAAAACCTTGGTGCTTATGGTTTTGTAACTACTTTTATAGACTGCATGTACTATTATTAGGTAAACAATAATAAACCAGTTTCATAGCATAAGCATATAATCAACCTATAATGTTCTTACTGATGGGACACAGGCCTCCTTTCAATGAGAGGAAGTTGGCTGTAATCCACCACGTGGGCTCAGTGCAGCTTGGTGAATGTCACACCATTTGCAGCAATTTCATATTTTTATGTGTGTTGTAGACTAATATAATTTTATCTGGAACCAGACATAATTAAAATCAAGTGTATCTCATTTCTAAGGAGTTCGCAACTTCTCGCTGGCCAGTAACATAATACATGTTATTGATACTCTGTGGTTTCAGAATGTTTAATTCTGGAACTGATGCTTTGAATACCTCTTTTTGTTCAGATGCTTTTGTTATTTTTAGAAAACAAATAAGCACATATTTAAAAAAAAACAAGATTTTACAGTTATTTTGTGAATGGGATACCTACAAAAATAAATAGCTTATCTGTTTCTGGTCATAGAATTATGTTATTATATATACTAGTGTTATAAGTATTTATTACCTAAGCGTTTTTTTTATTACATATTTATTGGAACAGCTGTTGTTTGTGTCTGTTAGAAACTGGTTTTATTAATGACCTAACTAAGTAATAATTTGAACTAGAATTTAAAATATTTCAAGTTTAAGATCATATTTTGTTTAATAGTTAGGTAATACTTGCGAATAAATTGTCACACAATATGAAAATATGCAGACCTGCCAAAAATAAAATAAATTCTTCTGTTTGGATTAAAACCAACAAAGCCACCACTGAAGAATTAACAGTTTATGTAATCAACTAATCACTCTCCAAGAAACTATGGATGGACTGTGTGAAAGATGTTGACATCACTAGAAAAGGGGTGACTACCGAGTTGACTATTATTATAATAAAAATTTAAAAAACCCCCGACAAAAACAAAGCGTTTAAAAAGTAAAAAAAAAATATGTATTGGCCCTTTAAGTTTAACATAAAAGTTGTTGGTAATATTTTGATCCAAGCGTCGTCGTGTCGGGGGACGGCTAATGCAACCGCCAACACACACTAGGAATAATGAAATTATGCTGTTGTAGAAAGGATAGTTGCTGGTAACTTCCTACTTTCTTTAGCTGTCCCCCGACACGACGACCCTTGGATCAAAATATTACCTAAATTTAAACTAAAATAATTCATTTCAAATTAAAAGCTGGTGTTGTCCATACACAGCTGTAAAGATAAGGCTTCTAATCAGGCAATGGTATGATGCGTCATATTATGTTAAACCATCACTCACGGCTTAACTATCTAGCAAATAATGTAAAAAAGTAGTACACAAATATTAGTATGAGTCGTGATAAGCGTAGTTAATAAGATTAATATGTGTTACAGGTGACTGTTTCAATGGTATTTTATTTATAATATTAGATAAACGTGCAAACACCTGCAGAATTATTATGGTTTTGGTATGGGACCACGGTTGCCAAAAAATTGTTGTGTCCCTGCTCTGTTTAAATTCATAATCATAAGTCAAGCATGACAAGCATAGGTATTCTGCATTCGCAATTTATTTGCCAAACATGTAAACATAAACAACTGTAATAGCTACACTATGTTTTGTTCTAAATTGTACTTTTTTTTATGCAAATAAATATATTATCTTATCTTATCTTACACATAAGGTTCAGTTTGCACTACAACTTCATTTTTTATATGACTTATTCAATGGTACTAGTCAGTCTAAAATCAACTTTATTTACAGTTGTATAAAGTTGATGTTTGTTTAAGTGGTAATAACATTAATATTGGAAACAAGGATTTAAATAGACCTTAGGTAGGTTAGGTTAGTGTATTTTAGTAAGTTAGTAGTAGTTTAATAGGCCATTAGGTACTCCAAATAAGTTATAATGTTGAAAGCAAATAAAAGACAATACAAAGGTAAAAGTGTTCAGGTAAGTATAAAATGTTTTTATTTTAAACTAGCTGACCGAATAGACATTGTCAATAATTTTTCATACAAACTTTTTCCCCAATTTGAACATTTTCTGGGAAACATTTCCATAAAAATCTAATTCAGCCAATCAACAGCATTTAATTTTTATTTATACTTTTCGTTTTCTAAAGCATCGGCAAGTTACAGAAGACACAACAACCATTATTCTTATCTTATGTATAACATACAACAAACAAAGGAACATCTTTGACAAAAAAAGAAACAGTAAAGAACTGTACAGTTCTTTTTTTTTCATAATCTTCATTATTTTGTGTACAATCTTTCATACCATACGATTTGACGTCACTAGCACGCGTCATAAAAGTGTCTGGCGATAACCTGAGTTTGTCAGAGCATATTTTTAAAATTATTTATTTTTATTTGAACACTCTTTGTCATTTATTGTTTACTCATTTCTATTTTTATCTTTTTGTAAATATTTAAAGAAAGGTTTCGGATATTTACATACATAGGTACGTACCTACATATAGTCACGCCTTCTTCCCATAGGGGTAGGCAGAAACTATAGAACGCCACCTGCTACGATCCTTACATACTCATGTTGCTTCGTTATACATGGTCATACATACTATTCACGCACGCCCCGGTTGCGCTTGCGAGGCAACTACTATCAAACCAACTACGATTTCTTCTATTAAGTACTCTATTCAACTTAACATTTGCCAGTTCTTGTTAGCAAGCTTTGACAGACGTAACGGGTCGTCAGAAGCTCGAAAGTCTGACAACCAGTCTTACCAAGGGGTATCGTATTACCCAGTTACTGGGTTGTGGAGGTCAGATAGGCAGTCACTCCATGTAAAATACTGGTATTCAGCTGCATCCGGTTAGACTGGAAGCCGACCCCAACATAGTTGGGAAAAGGCTAGGCAGATGATGTTAGCAAGTCACTAATAAACACCCCACTCCAGTTTGAAGCAGTTGCCTGTAGAGAGGAAAATCGTTCAGTATTTTACACCGCAGATAAGAATTAATGACGAATTAGATACGATAACAACTAGCCCTTTTTAATCGTTTGATTAGATTATTTTATGTCTTATTTAATCCTTATCTATCACGTTTTTCATCACGAGTTACGCTTCTAAATGAAACATCGACATGAGGGTATATAGTTTAGTTTGAAGCATCACGTAGGTTTGACAGGCACTGTTTTCCCAACGACATTTTCTAACAACGAATGATAGGGGCGTAACTACCGCCATATCAGACGTGGACATGATATGGGGCCCCCACGTGTGTGTCTAAGCAAAAAACAGGATGCTATTTTATGCAATACTTTTGCGCTTCGCCACAGTCAGTAAAAAGGGCCCCCACCCAACATATTTTGAAACAGCGCCCCTTTGATTAGCTACGCCACTGGAAATGATTCCTTAAGTCAGCATATTGCAGGTATACTGCTACCCATAGATCTATAGACTTCTTCCAAGTTGCGCCAAAATATCCGACGCGGTCCGACCTTGCTTGAATGTTGACCTTAATATTGTCAAAGAGTCCAAGTTACCAGAACGACGGCTAGGTAGACCGCGTTTTAAAAATCCCTGGAACACAACCGCTTGAGCTTCAAGATCTCTTCATTATGTGTGTCAAGGATGAAGCTGTTTATATACAGAAGAAGCCCTTACATTATAAACAGGGCTGAGATTTACAGAGAGACAGATTTTGTAGAAAAGATAGTCAATGAAACAATGCTGATCGAAATCTCCCTGGCTCATGTTTATATTTGAATCTCATCTCATCGACACCCATCATCATTCAAGAAAGAAGTTATCCCCAATCAACTCTTGTGATGGTAGAAATGAACCTCGTCTAGACTGCATGCTGCATACCTAAACGATTTATATTAAAAAAAAAAACATTAGACCGGGATTACATTGTGTTAAAAATATGGCTAGTAAGTACTGAACACTGAAATGACGGCTAATAGAGATGTTTGTAAGTACTATGTATGGAACAATAAGAGGTCGCTGCGACGTCGAACCCAAATAAATATATATGCGATATGATTAAAATTTCCATTTTTTCCATCACAATACTTTATCATATCCTGCCCTTGTCCCATGTTACTTGAGGTCGGCGCGGCGTAACATCGTCGTCTTCATTCTCCCCTGTCAACCGTCACGCTATCATTCACTCCCTTCTCTTTCATAACCTTGCTCACACAATTCATCCATCTTTTCTTTAGCCTTCCTCTCCCTCTCCATCCATCAACATTTATATTCATCACTCTTTAAATCACATGGTTTTACAAAACTATATTTAAGTATGAAAACATTAGTCCAATACCAAACGCCCTCTTGTATTTTGACGACCAGTAGAAATTACAAGAAGGTTCTTACCACGTTCGTACTGCCGCATACCAATGCCTAATACAATACAACTTTCTCTCGTGCAGTGACATGTTGTGTAGAAATACGATTCGGTTCGCAATAACCATCGCTGTTCACAAAAAGTCGATGCGAAAGTTGCTGTTCGTATCGATAACTCGCTACTACTGTAGGTAGGTGATGGCCAACGTGTACCTATATGGCATTAAAACCTTTCGCTCCTAAATCTTATAAGCTTACAAGATGAATTTTACTATTAGCTGGAGTTAGAACAGCATTGTCAGGATGGCCTGGCTTGGCCATTTGGCAAGTCATCTTAGGTACTGGCCAAATGCATTACAATACTCCTTGTATTTGCGATTTGACAAGTAAAATATAGCAGAGCTTGCATTGAAAATTTGCCAGATTACCATCCTGAAGATCGGAAAGCAATTACTCCATGAGAAATCGGAATGGCCCAGCAAAATTATTGATGAATTTGTCATCAAATTGTTCTACTTTAGATATAGCATCGATTCAATGATTCGCTAGCTCTAGTTCCCAGTTAAAGGACTCAAACAAAATTCATCCGTGACAAGCCATGCATAATAAGGTCAAAGATTCCTACAGTGCGATCAACCAGAACCCTAGAACTGAGAATAGCGTGCATATTGTATAGTAACATATACAATAGTGTTTTCGATTGCATGATTTTAACCAATATGAGGCCATTATTGAAGTGTGAGAATGAAAACCGTGTGAGATTTTGATATAAAAACATCGAGAAAGTGTTAACGCTGGTACAGATAAAGAATTGAATAAAACACGAGTGCAATCAAATGACTCGATGACATCGAAACATCTGAAAGTCATGGTGGTTATTGACATAAAATTGGTGATGGAAGTTTGGCAGATCGCCAAAGTTTTAAGATACTTCCCGAAGTGATACAGGCCAAATTCAAAGTGAATAGCGTCTTGGAGTTTTCTTCAAGCATCCTTTTTCAGTTTTTCATTCTCCAAGTTTGAACATGGATCTTTAGAGGTATTTGACAGTAGTTTATCGACTATGAATGTCGAAAAAAAGTAATTTCATTGACTTTTTTAGAAGGCATTCACTTGTTCTTAGGTACCTTCACGGCAAATTCGTCGACCCTCGGGCATTCATTTAAGCAAGGTTGAATTGTTGTAAAGCAATTTGCTTACGCATGCTAAAAATCAATACTTACAGCTAAGTTAATTAAACATATTATTACCTAGGCATCGTCAGGTAATTAGTCAACAGACTTAGGTTCTAAGTGCCTACAGTTTCATACGAGTAAAATATAAATAGACGTTAGACTTAGGGACAAGTATACAGAATTTATCTTTAAAATATCTAATATTAGTGTTACGAACGCTGCTTTCTACGCACTCTACTCCCTACAAAAGGCCAAAAGTAATTTTATTCGGCTGGAAGCTGGAACAACGGAAAGGGCTAAAAATAAAACACAAAAACCAAACGCAGACAGTAAAACCATCCTCGCTACTGTAGACAGTAGACAACGCAACGGATCCAAAAGGATAAAAATACACCCCCTAACTTCAAGCAATACCACGTGGTGTTTCTGATTCTGAAGAGAAAACTTTCCATTCCCAATTCCCACATATCTGGGTGACGTCACTGAAGCACAACGTCAATATCATCTGCACTGCATTAATATTCAAACAACCGCACCACTATATAAAGTAATATCCCGCTCTGTCTCTCCCATTGTGAATTCAATGTCATCCCCATTCATGGGTTTACCGTTTATTAATCTGGCCGTGACGTATCCGGCGGTTTACGTCATCGTCATCCCGCTCAATATTTTTATTGTATGGGATTACGGTTATCAAATTCCGACTACGTCAGGATATCATACAATAATGGGACACTCGGGGACAAGAGCCGTAAGTATTATAGGTATTCGAAGGAGCATACCATTGTATATTATTAAATTGACTATCAAATGGTTTAACGAATTAAAAACAAAGCTAACCTTGCTTGGCAAGTAGCAAGGCCTGCTAGTTTAGTTAGTACTGACACCAACAAATTCTCGATATGCCATATCTATTTTGTTTTGAAACCACACATGATTGCAATATTATATCTAGCTGTTACCTTGAAAAATTCAATAACAGTGAAGTATTTCCTAGATTTGCTTCACTTGTAAGTGAAGCCCGACTCTTACATAAGTGATGTAAAATGTGATAATGTTCTCTACAGCCACATACTTAGCACTAAAGTGCTAATTAAGTAAACAAAAGCGTAGTCAGCGGGACCGCCAGATTGCTCAATTTGGGAAATATATCGCTTTCAGTTTTGAGTAATTAGCAAAACTGACCTCCATATTTCCTCCTTTATTGCTTTGTTTATGTTTTTTTTTCTTCAAGGAAGGCAATGCCGGTTCATTTCCTCATGTTTTGATACGTCGAAACGAATACAAACATGAGTCATGACTAGATCTCAGTCGGCCTTGTTTCGATCGCTCTGTTATCTACAGCATGCTATGTGTCATTAGAATGCGAAGTTATCGTTCAACCGCGGATAAAAACTTCAAATACCTTAGTGGTGCATACAATGCAAGGGCTTCTTTCTATTTAAACAGCTTTATCGTTGCAAAACATACGTGCATTATGTTTAAATTTATAATACTATATACCAACCGTTTTCAATGTCTCCTTATCAGGTATTAATCACTAACAAAAACAACGGAAGGTACTGTGACGTGATACCTACACGAATCTTAGTCAAGATCTGCTTTTATGGTTATTGACAGCAAGCTCCTAATGTAGGTGTCATTTAGTGTAGGATGTAAAAATATCATAAACAAGTTTATCTTAATTTTGGAATGGATTAATTCTGCAGCTGATCTTGACTGTAGCGAGTTCAAAACAGTTGCTGCTTTTGTCGAACCATATTTTTACACAGCGACGACAGATGATGAAGGTTGAGATGCAAATTCTCGTGATTTCCTACCTATGTAATGGCATTTTTACAATGATGGGTAACTACGTCGTAGCAGATTTGCTACGACGTAGATGGGTTAGTTTATACTCCATGGACCATGATAATATTTATGTATAACACGGTACATAATTCGCCAACACACAATGCGTACGCTAAAGGGTTTGATCAAAGATACGATAAGTACACATTAGTGGGCATTTACCTGTTCGATTAGGTATTCTAATGAGGCTTGTTCGATATCGTCACCATAATCAACGTCAGATGTAAACACGAGAAACCAGTTCACAAAGACCGTCCTACCCGTCTTGTTGACTTCTAAACAAAGCGTCTTAATCCATATTCAAGTGTTTGTCCAAGAACACAATTAAATTGACGATCAGATCTGGCAATTTAAATCTATTTAAAACCCTATGTGGGTGGTGGTACGTGTCATTATTGCTCATGGTAATATTTCTGGACTTAATTCGTCATTTTCCACGCTGGCAAGTCTCGCTGTAAACACTGTTTTTTGTCCAATAAATAATGAAATATTATTTGAGTTGTGTTTTGTGTGCATATGGTTGACGCAGTTGGCTTGTTGGCAAGCGAGGTACTATGTTTCGCCTTGAAGGCCGAACGAGGACTATTTTGTGACACTGTCGTAGTCTTCCTTTTATAAAACTTTGGATTTGAAGTACCTTCTCCTTTTGTTGCAGGGTAGGTAAGCCGGGATGGTGATGGAAGCCGACCCTATTGCTGGCAAACATACTGATGGTAAATATGAAAAAGATCCTTCTCCAATAATTTTGGCGTCACGTCTATTTCGAAGTTTTATTGAATTTCTGAATGCATAATAAACTGAGGTATGTAATTTAATAATGTCGAGGTCTATATGACTGCCACAAAGTAATTTATGGAGCACTTACTGCAATAACCCTAGAACTATTCAGAATTCGTAGCTATTTGTAGGCGTGTTCATTTACATATTTTTACCACAAATATGTAAATGCTTGGTTTATTTTGTGATTTTCTTTTAGACGCGTTTTGTTTTTTTCCAAAAAGAAGCATTTGTTTGGGTATCGGGTCTATAGAACATCTTGAAATCATCAGCTAGATCTAGCTGTCTAGGGCGCTAAATATCGTGTTTTGCTATGATTTATTGTTATCTCGTGTTGCCATGTGTACGCTGATTAATAGCACGTGTCAGGCGAGTCATGTCCCGTTTGACGCCTATCGTCCTATTTTTTTGCCTCCCATTTTCTACTTTCGCTCACAGTCGTTGGCCCAAATCTTGACTGCTTGATGCTACGCTATAAATACTGGGTAGTCTGGGCACGTCCCTGTTTTATCTCAATGTCTGACTTAAGTTAATACACACATTTTTGACGCATAGTAAGAATAATGTTTGTTTATGACCACAATAGTAGATTATCATTATCAATATCACTCCTATTGGACGACGACCGACGGTTGGATCGTTATCAATTCAATTACGAATGTCGTTGAACGTATTTCCTAGATTTATTATTAGATTGAAATTTGATAAGCCTTTTTTTTCTCGCGTGTGGAACGTGTCGATAAAGTCTATTTCTGATTTGTGTAAAACTGTAGCAATATTTTTAAACTGTCTCAGATTTTTTTGCGGTTAGGGTTATCTACTGAAAATCTTTTTACATATACAGTTTCAGGTGTAGAAATATTTAGTTCATGTAAAACCCAATGTGTGTGCCAATTAGCTTCCCAGCTATAAACCCATAAAATTTTGTTGGAATCACCTAATTTGCGGGAACGGAAACTAAATTGTCGGGAGTTTGGGACACAAATCAGAGCCAGACACCGCCTGCTTTGATCTTCGAGCGTGATTTGTAACCGGTTCCCTCCTTGAAAACTTCTGTCTAGTGTCTTGGTCTTCCTGTGCCCAATTCACAGCCTCATTATTTATAGCATTGTATTTATTAATTCACGTATTGTTTCACATTCTGAAAAAAATATATCACAATTTTTGGATGCGCTATTCCTACCACTAGTCGCTGTTACTAATGAATCTCTTTGATAACTGACATCTTCACGCTTTGTCAATATCAATCACATATTTAATAATAATGTTGTTTTATTCTTCTTGTAAGATTTGCTAAAGATTGATCTTACTACAAGTTCGAGATTTGTAGTCTGGGAACCTTATAAATATGTCATTCATCATTTTTCTGATAACGAACCTACTTTCCTCGAAATTTGACAGCTTCAAACCACAGCATGTAAAAATAACGCTGATTTAAAGACAAAACACAAAAGTTAAATGTGCAAATTGCATTTCAAATTGAAACAACGATTTACAAAGATTCAATGTAGCGTAACTTTATCCGATGACTTTGAATGGCAGCCATTATTCAGATTGGCCATTGATGTTGTCAATCGAATCGTACGGTTTTGCTCCGTCGCGTCTATTGTGTTTGATTTTTATTTGAATATTGGAAACATCGCTGTGTGGCGCCTACACATATCAACAGATCAATCAATAATTTAGGTTTTGTTAAATTCGTCATTTTGGGGTGATCTCCATGGGGATATGAATAACTATCTTCCATCGAACATTATACTTTCGGAGTTATACGGACCGTTTTAGGTTTGGCTTTTCCAGCTTCATTTAAAATGATTAGGTGCTCAACTAATGAATCAAATCTTAGAAATCCATTTCAGTGTGTTTTTTTTTGTGTGTTAAATCTTCTCGCTTTCTGCAAATCTTTCCTCTCGCTTTCCTGCAATCTGTGGCAGTGATTTCGTGAAAAGGGACGGAAGTGTGTAATAGGAAGGAAGCTCGCGCTATTTGATTTGACCAATGAACGCGCACGGTACTAGAGATGGCTGTCAGATGGTACCAAGCCCATTTTCCGATATGTTGTAAACAAGATCCGTAGTTGTCTAGATTATGTTGTGTCATTTATTCTAAAATTCTATTTCAAACTTGCATGTCCATCGTATTTATTATGGCTGTTAAAATCATTTCTGTAGCATGTGGCATAATTGAAAACAGCACACACAGTTATCAAAAATGTTTCGAATACAAAGTTCCCAAATACAGCAGTCCATAAGTGTCT
This sequence comes from Lithophane socia, assembly GCA_947522985.1. Taxonomy (NCBI): domain Eukaryota; kingdom Metazoa; phylum Arthropoda; class Insecta; order Lepidoptera; family Noctuidae; genus Lithophane; species Lithophane socia. Next base: position 11,753,096 of record OX383267.1, read on the forward strand.
CCAGTTGAAGGACTGTCCCCAATCAAGCGTATAAAGTCGTACCCAATCCATTGTTCGTGACACACTTCCCTTCAGGAAATGGAAATAGTCGCCATTGATTGCGATACATTTTACGTGACTTATCTACAATCAGCTTCGATAAAAGTTATCCTCATTACTAAACATGGAAATAACATCATAACCCGGGTTTTTTTTTTTCTTTAAATATGAATTATATGGGTTTTTAATTCAGAGGTGGCATTTTCCGTTTCAGTTTGAGGAATATTCAGTATTTAGTATTCAATGCTTAGTTAGTGTTCAATGTTCAATCAGTCACAGTATTGTGCATTTGAGTGTCGACTCGTATTGTCAAACAAATTCCCTAATAGCTATAGTTTTACAATAGGTCAGTGCTAAATTCTATTAGGCGCTTAAGTAGAGTTGTTGAAAACGACCGTCAGAATGAGTAACGAGACAAGTATGTATGTTTTTGTTAATTGCATAAGTTAAGCGCAGTTTAGCCTCAATTTAGCTCATGCTTGGAATATCGAAACACGGGCATTCTCAAAATAAACCCATATATGTATACCTACGCAGATCGCAGACTAAAATGTATAATATGAATCAGTGTGGCGTATAAATAGTCGTACGTAATACTCGATGCGTTATATTATCACGGATTGTCTCTTTCAGAGAGAGTGCACGGCGCATCGCTGAAGGCGCGGGCTGGTGGTGACGTCATCTCTCCGGAGCGCTCTGTCGGCACCCTCGACCTTAACATGTCGTTCACAGCACCTTCCAACCTGGTACTCACACCTGCTCCTGAATGTGAGTTATACAGACTTATCATTTGAAATCAATTAGCTTCTTGAAACAGTACTTTACACTGAAATAACTTCTTGAGCCTGGTAGAGTCCAAGCGAAAAGATAAACATGTACTTACTGTAATTGGACGTTAATAGCCCATTGCGATAAAGAAAGACACTGCCACACAAGCATGACTGACAAACACGAAGGTTTAAGGAACCGACCCTTTTCTAACGAGTCTTATTAACGCCCAAGGACTGTAATATAATCCTATGAAAATGTTCCTGTTTCCCTTTCTACCAGGTCGAAAGCTATCCCGAGGCATCTCCCGTGCGACAGACAACGAGGGCCTCGTGTGGGCGTTACGCAACAATACAGAACCAGAGCCAAACACAATCAATTCCGATCACATACTGCTGCTTCCAGATATTTCTGTCTACCCACCTGACTTTAGGTAAGCATATAATCTTGGTAATTTAATATTATGCGAACAGACTAAGGTCGGACTACTTAATCTGGTACTAAAAGTGGATTGCCTTTTGGCTATTTTCGACGCAAGGCCACAGTGGTATGTTCAAGAAAAACATGTAATGACAGCTCATCACTGACAGCCTAAAATTAGGAGCACTCCGCGATGCCTTTGTTTTGATTACCAAATGGATTTCCGCAAACCGATGTTCGATTTGATTTATCGCCCGGTTATTTACAAATCAAAACTCATCAGGGGAGCATTTGGTGAATGTTAGCATAAAAATATGGGAATGACTTGCTAGACAGAAAAATAAAAGGATGACAAGAGTCGCCCGCACGCCAACGCTCAACTTTTGCATTTTTTTGGATTGATGCCCTTTAAATTAGTCACGAATGACAAATATAGTGGTAGACCCGTATACGTGTATATGACCGTTGTTGGTGCGTACGTACGGTCGGCAGCTAGCCAATATTCATTATCGTCGCACACGCAATCAGACCGTTTGTTGCCGTTGAACTTTCTGTTATTGTTTACCGTTCTTTAACCTTTTCGTGTTTCGGACACATGAATTCGACATTTGGCCACATTGATTTGGCGCTGGTGGAATTCTGGCAATGTATGAAAGGAAATACTAGGTTTTTCATGGCTAACGTTAAGGAAAAATTGAGTATGTTCCACGTCCGGATTACAATCAATAAAGTAAAAAAAAAGTATAAGTTGGATTTTCCATAATAGATTGGAATTTTCGTTAAAGTTCTAATTCGATGGACACCTAGCACTCGGTAAGTCGGTAACGCAGAGTCTAGGTGACCAATCCTTTCACCAAGATGGCACGATCCGGTCTTTCTCAAGACCCGAACCAAACGTTAAAGTTCTAATTAGGCAACTATATCAAATCACCTAGAAGGATCCGAGCGACTGCGTAGGAGTTTTTTGGTATTTTCAATAACTAGAGTTCAAAACGATTACATTCTTTCTATACTAGCTATGTATTTTTCGAAAAGCTAAACCCATCCTTATACCTTTTCCAGAACATTCTTAGAGAAGGACCTCTTAGAGACTGCGACACTAGTAACTCTAGAATCCGCCAACATACTTAACTGGTGGCGTCACGGTCGCGTCCCGGGTGCCCCTCGACTACTTCCTCTGGCCACTTCGGGCGACGGCAACTGCTTGCCACATGCTGCATCACTTGCTGCCTATGGCTTCCATGACAGACTGCTTGCATTAAGAACTAAAGTTCAGGCGCTATTGTCTGGAGAAGGCGGTGAAGTACTTACTAGTAAGTGTTATTCAATTTTCCTGTAAGTTTAAGGCCAGGTGGAGCTGCAATTTTCGGAGTGGCTAGTAATCGTGTAAGAGGCCAGATCCAGCTCAGTGACGTGCAATTGGAGAGTCCTATATCCAGCAATGGTGTACTAAAGTCTTTGTTATTTTGTAAATATTGCAAAATCTGCTGCCATCCTAGATCTATACCAACTGAGACTGTTGTATGCATTATTATGGTAAGTTCTCCTTGGATATGACCAGTCAGTCGCTCAGTCTAAGGGCCTTATCACACTGGTGATTTGAGAATGAGTTATTAGCGAGGCGATTGTTCAACGCGCTCGCTGTGTGTGCGTAACTTAGGTGCGTAGTGATCACGCCACGTTTGCGCAACGTGTTCCCGCGTTTGCGTTACGAGAGCGATTGACGCGAGTGTACAAGAGAGAGCGAGACAAGCGAGTGTACAAGAGAGAGCGAGACAAGCGAGTGTACGGTCGCGGTCTGAAAATGTTTACCACCTTAAGGTTTATAATTGCATGCACACATCTATGTCACAAGGTCGATGACAATAAAGTGATTTCGGCCTTTCTTCTCAGAGTAGTCAGATATTAAACGCCGACCTCATTTAGTTTTAAAAATGTGATTGACGTTTAAAAGTGTTTGTACAAACCTACTTACAGAAATAAATCATTTATCATTTAATATTTTTTCTCAAACAAATCTTTTTTAACCAAGCGAGGGTGAACTTGTTATTAAAAATGGAAAAATAGACAATTATATAGTAAACATTTTTATTTTTTTATGGAAATTATCAATAATTTATAGTTTTAATAACTAGTATAGCCTCCATCAGCAGCTATGACGGCACGTAGTCTATCTCTCATAGATGAGACAAGCCGCGCGCATAAATCTGTCCCCCTGATATCATCCCATACCCGTGCACAATGTGATCTAAGAGCTTCAGGGTTTCTTTCGTTCTGACAGTCCCAGCGTTGAACCATTATGCCCCACAGATTTTCAATCGGGTTCATATCTGCTGAACGAGCAGGCCATTGAATGAGACGAATGTCACGGTGCATGTTGAACCACGCCATAGTAGCCCGGGCCTTGTGTATCGGTGCATTATCCTGAACGTAATCAATTTGTGGGAATTCTGCTGCAGGATACACAACGCGCACAGTAGGCAGCATCACCTCTTCCAAAAGTGACACATAATTATTCGCAGTAGCCCTTTTTTCTAACGACGTCAGTTCTCCGACGTCATCGTGGCTCATCCACCCCCATAAGTTGACTGTTATGCGACCAGATTCATTTTGAGGCACGATATGAACTTCATCATACCGAGTGCGATTATAACGCCATAAAGTCAATCTTCCAATTTGACTCGATTTAAAAGTTTTTTCATCGGTAAATATAACATTCGACCAATCAAAATCAAGATATTGTCGCGCAAAATTAAGTCGGGCAGTTTTGTGATGAGCTTTGAGTTCCACTTTTATAGCATGACGTCTGTAGTGTAGCCCTGCTCCGTGCAAAGCTCGTCGAATCGTCCGAGGACCCACATCATACAAAGCAGCAAAATGTCTAGTTGGTGTGAACGCGCTCTTCGTAATGTTGAACCATATCAGTTATTTGCGCGGTGGTTAGTATCGCCCGTCGTCCTGAATTGCTTCTATGATCTGTTATTTGCCCTTCTTCGCCATGACGCCGAATCCAAAATCTCACGGTGAATCGAGATATATTGAGCTCTCGTGATATCGCACTAATATTAAAGCCATCTTCGTGGAGAAATAATATTTCAGCCCTTTGTTGCGGGGTTATACTAGCCATTTTATTTCTATCAATCTATATTTACTAAAATTCAAACCTATTTTCTTTGTTAAAATGTCATTATGGTTACGGTAATATGTCAACAGGTGTCAACTTTAAAATTAAGAAATATAAAAGTAATACGAAGGAGGTATAGCATTTTATGTCATTATGGTAAAGTGTCAACTTTAAAATTAAGAAATAAAAGTAATAAGAAGCAGATATTGCATTTTAGACTTTACTGCACACAGTGTGGTAAAGAAGCTAGTTTGAAAACTGATAAACATTTTTAGACCGCGATAGTACAAGAGAGAGCGAGACAAGCGAGTGTACAATATTGTGAAAACGCGTCGTACGTCGCGTAGTAGCGGTCAGCATGTACATAGATCGCCTCGCTAAAAAAACCCGCTGGAAAATCATCAGTGTGATACCGCTTGGATACTTATCTCGGTCTACCGACTGCATCATCTTTATCACGCACACCTAGATTTACTTAACATATTATCTCCCCTTTGCAGACGCAATAAAACGCCGCTGGCGTTGGTCAGAGAGCATATCCCTGCGCTCGGCAGGCCTCACGCCGTCGGAGGCGGAGTGGGAGTGCGAGTGGTCGCAGTGCGTGCGCGCGGCGTCGCCCGAGCCGGCGCGCGCGGCGCCCGCGGCCGCGCCGCACTACGCCGCGCTCGAGCACCTGCACGTGTTCGCGCTGGCGCACGTCATGAGGCGCCCGGTTATTGTGTTCGCTGATGTCGCGCTGAGGGTTGGTTTTTTTTTTTTTTTTTTTTCTTTTTTTTTTTCTTTTTATTAGCCATTACTGTCCCACTGTTGGGCAAATACCTACTCTCTTTCCACCACAGAGCTGCCAAGGACCAATCTTTAATTGGTTATAATATAATAGATACATTTGTGAGGGCACTGGAGAGAAAAATGTGGAAGTCTTAGGTAAAAGGCCTCCCGCCTTTTCACAGCATAAAGATTGAAAAAAAATACGGCCTGGCAATGTAAAATTAGTTTAGTAATTTTATTGAATCAGCAAATATGATTATTACTCATTCATCAAGAAATGCGTACCTTCGTACCAACATACATTCCATCCAAATAATGCAATGACAAAATAATCCAACATGTTAATAATTGCAGGATTTCCGCGGCGACCCCATAGCCCCGATCCCGTTCGGCGGCGTGTACCTGCCGCTTGAGCTGGCGCCCGACGCGTGCAGCAAGACGCCCATCCTGCTCGCGTACGACGCGGGACACTTCTCCGCGCTCGTGCCGTGCGAGCCGCTGCCTACTGACGGCGCCAGGGTACCCTTAGAGGACCATGCCGGAAACCCTATGCCTATCAGGTAAGAAAGAAAATCAATAAAGAAAAAATGTTTAACTATCACGGAAACACGCGCATATAAAAAAAAAGCTAGTTGGAAAAAAGTTACCATCAAAAAAAGTTCAGATATCACAATTATGTCGAGCATTGATCTATAATATTGACCTTAGAATTATTTCCTTGTGCCGATGCCGTCACTAAACTATCGCTAAATCATGCTCGTGATCATCCATTCATACTTTTCTGATGATCTTTTTTTGAATAAATATATCTTTCATTTCAGATTCAACGTAGACCCCGGCGAAGATTTCCGCTGGGACGTCGAACCCGACCAAAAAACTATAAACAACATCCTACCGGATGAATACCAACGTTCCTCCATGCTGGCAGCTTACTTAGACCTCGAGCCAATCGAATGCATCTCACTTAGCCAACCGCCTGAAGAACTGCGAAGATCACTCGACGCACTATCAACCAAAAGCTCAAAGCAGGTAAACTCAGTGGCCAAACAATTCGGAAGTATTGGAAGGTCTATGAGCAGTAAATTGAAGAAGAATTTTGGTTCAATGGCGAAATTGGCTGGTAAAAGTAGTGGGAGTCATAGCAATCCTGAAGAGAGTTTGATGAGGACTCAGTCGACGTGTGAAGTGTTGTGCTGCCGAGTGTTAGCGGCGAGGGCGCCTGTGCAGGAGGAGATGGTCAAGAACTATCTTAATGAGGCTTGGATTGGGTGAGTTCTATTAGTTTTTCATCGTTTTTGTTGTTTTTTCATTAGTTGGTGTACTATAAATCTCGCCTCTGCCTAACCTTGATATTTTGGTATGAGCTCTAAGGAGGTGATTCATTTTTTTTCCTAAAAAACTCCAGGTACACAGCCGAAAAAAATCGTAAGGAACAACCGGTCGCCCCGAGCCAACCTCGCTACGGCACCGGGCGCTCCCAGTTCTACGCCGAAGCGGAGCGACCCGCGCACGACGCCGCCCGCGCGGCCGCCAGCTCGTCCCGCCGCGGGCGCGCGCCGGCCGACCGCACGCTGTACCTGAGCCGCTCCACGTTCTACGACGACCGGCCGGCGTCGCCCGCGCCGTGCCGCGCGCCGCTGTGCCTGTACTACGGCAGCGCCGCCAACGGGGACTACTGCTCTCGATGCTCGCGGCTCCAGTGACCGCCTTCTACCCCAGACTGTGTGATAAACTCTTAGGAGTCTTAGGTTAGTCCGGCTAGCAGCCCGTGAAGCTATGTTTCATCAAATTTTAATTAAAAGTTGATCTAAAATATTCTGTATGTCGAGTATTCTGAATTTGAAGTACGAACTTAAGATTGTAAAATTGATTTTTTTTTTAACGATAATTTTTGATGCCCGATTATTTTCGTCTCTCATACTAACATGATGTTAGGTTATGTTAAGCGTTAATATCGTTCGAATTAGGCTTATTACTTTAATGATTATTAAAAAAGTAATATTATCGTTTGCGTGGGTGATATTATTTTATTGTTACTTAGATTTAGTAAGTCACCTTTGTGTTTGCCCCACCATTATTAATAATGCATAATAAATAAGTAAGCACAGATAATATCTGTAATTTAATAATTATATCATAATTACTACTATCATTACCTGGATAACCAACCATGGGCGTGTAAAGGTATATTAAAAATGTAACAGAAACTACCAATGAATGTGATCTCTCATTTTCATACCAAATAATAGTAAAATAATATCCCAGATATCTTTTTAAAAAACCAGTTTAATAAGAATATTAATCACTATTTTCCCCTTTATCTGCGCCTGTGGTCTGAATGATCTATGCGACTGTTTTATATTATCAAGTGCCAAAAAGTGGCTTCTAAACGTATTTTACAAAAGTATTTGGAGGATGTAAATGTCTATGAGTGTTAAAGTAACAAATGTGTTCAAAATTCAGTGCCAGGTTGGAAACGGGAAGTAAATTTTGGACAATACGACGACTAAGATGTGTTTCATACATTATTGTTTAATAAATAAAACGTATTTAAAAATTTGACAGTGTATTACAACAGGGTAAAATCTGTTTAGACACCAACAGTGTATACTTACCTTAACATTATGTTGCCTTTATAATCGTGTCTTCTCGCATTGGAAAATGTACCATGAGTATTTTTATTGTATTTTAAATTGAGGATTATATTTAGAGTGTTAGTAATAAATGTTTAAATATATTGGCGGCTAAACTTTTCAAACTTATTTAACAACATAGGGTGGATGATAAAAAAAATATAATACCTAGAAAAAGATACAAAAAGTTATAAATTATATTTATCATCTATATTACCATTATTATAAATGTTTAGAAAGAGTTTATTACTAAAATAATTATCATAGTGATATACCTACTATAAGTAGGAACTATTGCAGCTTAAATTCTGACCATAGCCTTGTGGAATTGTGATTTAGAGGTTATGTACAAATAGAAAAGAGACAGATGTATATTTTTTCATTTAAATCATCCGACTACCTCATTGATGCAGCAATTTAGTGTTAAAAACAGAAGACGAAAGACTATGGCTGACTGAAATACTATGGTGGAAGATAGTGCTTCCATTAACGTTTCGGCAATACCTTTTATTATATCCCATTTAAAACAAAACTTGATAACTTAATAAGTTATTTTTCTTTCATTTACTAGTGCCAACAATACGCTATTCAGAGACAAAAACTTATTTTAAAACTTGTTCTTTCCGTTTTTAAATGAATTTCAGCATATTGTCTGATAGGATATATTTATAAAACCACTTTAGTATGTCGATCAGCTATAATGCCTGATATATTTTGGACTCAGGGTAAAATAATTCGATGCACTCAAATTCCTAAGATAATAACTAGTAATTATATCCTCTCCAATATAAAAATAACGAGCTTGGAGTTTGTCTCCGTCCTTAATTTGCTGGTTTAAGAAAAACTATATTTAGGCTTCATTTTACCACTGCTGAACTGTAACTTAACTTAACAATAAATGTTTTAAATATCTCTTGAATTTATGCTTTTTTAGTAGTGGTGAAACCCAGCCTTTATTATAAAAAAAATTGATCTTCTAGTCCCGTATGATAGAATACTTAGTTGTTAATGTGATAGTAATAAGTGCAGTGATTAATCAATTACTGATGTTATAAAACTATTAAAAAATCAGTTGCATAGTGTGATCATGTTGTTTATGTTTTCGCTCTAATTGTTAATTTTCAAACTTCTGTCCAACTAATCCTGTTGTCTAATATAATAAATATCTATACCTTTTGTATAGCATAATAGATCTGTGAAATTGTAACAAGATTGTGAGAAATCATGACAATTAAAAATCTTTCATATTATAAGTAAATGTGTACACAATAAAGCATGTTAAAATCAGAGGTATCATTATATTTTTTCATATGTTTAACAATATAGAGACAGCATATCATGTTTTGTAGAAATATAAATTGATATTACATATGCAAATTTAATATGAATGCATTTTATTTAAACTCCCACCAACACACATCAAAAATATCACAACACGATCATTGATCACGATAGTGTTATAGTGGAAATTATTGTTTTAATGACCATTTGAATTAGAGGCAACTTTGTTATTGCATAGTTCAAAGAAACAATAATTAATTTAATCGTAAAAACGGACCTTCTGGCGGCGCTAGAGAAAGTGCTGCAAGTAGTAAGTACGAGAGTGGACAATACAAGTTTTACTCCATGACGATCGTCCGTGATTACTCTGAGCTTTTAGTAAGAGTCCGAGTAGATAGACATTCGAAGTGTACCTATATCATGCAAAAAAAAACTACTTTAATTTTCCCGCCGCTCTCTCTTATCTCGCGGAGGCGCGCGGCTGTCAAGCCTGTCAAGCACAGATTACTAATATGTTGCTGTCAAGGTGTCAATCACAGACATTGATCACAGATTACATACATACTAGTGTCAATGCTATCGTCCATGCATGGGATGATATTCTCTTACACCTTTTGAACAGAACAAAGTAATTTTATGGATTTGTAGTCAATCGTGCATAATTAAAAGTCTGTGATGTCCCACCGAAGGGCAAAGGCCTCCCTACTCTCTTTCCAATTCTCTCTGTTTAAAGCTGATAAGGACCAGTTCTTGTTGAAGGAGTCCATCTCATCCCGCCGTCTCCGTCTGGGCCTACCGCGATGTCTCTTGTAAGAGGGACCCATTGGGTCATAAGTACGGCCCATTGGCCGGACATGCGAGAGATTTAGCGTGGCAGTTTTCCAAATGACATCAGCTATCTTTGTGATGAAACGGATAAGGATGGTCATATTCCTTACGCGGTCCTTTAGTTTGATACCCAGATACTCCGTTCCAATAACCCTCCGGAAAACCTCGAGGGTGGTGTATTTATCATTAAAGTTACAAAAAAAAACAAACGTAATAAAGTAAAAGTACTTAGTAACAGAAATAAATGCACTGAAAGAGATTTTCTGCTTCACCTTTTCGATAAATCGATACTGCATCGAGTTCGAGAATACCAACCCTAAGTATTTCTGTCGTTCAAAAACTACATCTCTTTTATTTGAGGGGAGCGTGAAAAAACTATTTTTGATTGATATATGTAATAAAAATAGATAACGTTATTACTCCAGAAAATCCTAATAAAAACTCAAAACAAGTTGCAAATAAGCTATCGAATTAAACATTTAGAAAAAAAAAAAAATGTGTCTTCTTTACAATTTACTTTCGAACGAAACGCATTAATGTCAAAAGCGCTTTTTCTCCCTCCTGTGTGTGGCAGAAAGATGCTTTTCGCTAAAATCAAATAAATGCTATAAAATTCTATAAAAACCGATTTTAAATGATGTCCGGTGGTCTTATAGATAAAGTTTATATCGGTCTGGATAATGCGCCGGCCGCATTTGATATAAAAGGACGTATTCTGGGACCCGTAAGTTTTTATACCTTTGGACTCGATTTCTGCATTCTAAACAGCATAGAAAACATTGTAATCAATTTTGTTTCAGAATGGCACTAACTTGGAATATATTAGGTCAGAGACAGGTGTGGTAGCTGTTTTAAAAGGTGATAAAATTGAGCCATTGCATTTGGCTCTGCATCATACGAGATCTGAAGCTTTGGCAGGCGCGAGGTCACTCGCACAGAACTTGATAGAGACTATAAGGGCTGAGTTGGCTCAATGGAGCGCGGCGCAGGCTGGGGGACCGCCGCCTGCGCTGAATGTGCCTCCGCCGACGCTGACGACGACTAGCGCGCCTCCCGCCGTGCCGCCGCCTGTTGTGACGGCGGCGCTGTCGACTCCTCAAACCTTAACGTCCACGGCCCACCCCGCCGTCATCCCCCCAGTGGTCAGTGTGGCGCCTGCGACAGCGCCTCTCATGACAGTTCGTCAACCCACTATGTTACAACTGCTCCAACCTCAGCAGCAGTATGTCTTGAACCAAGAGAATGGGCAGCTAATACCTATAGTACAACCTGGGATGCAAGTTTCCAATGCTAACTTTACATCTCTGCCTCTTGGTCAAACATTAAGTTTGCAGCAGCCAAACTTTGGGACACAGATAGTAGATATATCTAGTATGCAGCCAGTGAATGTAACTCCGTTGCGGCTGAGTGGTGTGCCATCTTCTATGTCAATGATTTTACCAAATGGGCTGACATTTCCTCAAGCAAGTCTTTCTACATCTGACAGTACTACTGTAAGCACAGCTACTTCTACTCCTGTTGTGTGTGCTGCTCAAAGTACTAATGCGTGTCAAAAGATCCTGTATAGCACTGACAAAGGGGACAAAGAAGTGAAGTATCACATACAAGGGGCTGACACTGTGCAGTGGACTATGCCTGGCTCCCAGACAATGTTGATTCCTTACCAACAGCTGCAGGACCTAGCAGCAGGTCAGCAAGGACTGACCAACTTTCAACCTCAACAGTTTGTATCTGTAAGTTATTCTGTTGTTTTTACTTAAAAATACAAATAAAAAATGAAAGCATATCACACAATGCCTATAGTGCACAAAAGGAGTTTCTATTAAAACAACTCAAGGAACCATTATCTTATGGCATGCTTTGAACTTTTGAGGTAGTCCTCAGCTGAGGCACTATTTTATGCCTCAGCTTGAGGTCTACAATATATATAGATCAGATAATATTTATCATACTCCAACCTACTACTGTACTCAAAACTCAAGCATAACTTAAAACAATTTCAAGCCATTTGATTGATTGAAACTAGTTTCAAGTAAGGTTCTGTACTTTTTTTTTCATGTTGCTAGTGACTAACCTGGTGTCAGAGTTTTTATGCCACCCATGAGCCTCTGCCTTGGCTTCACATACCGTCCAGAAATATCTCTCAGGCTTGCCGCTTTCCTCACAATGTTTTCCTTCAATATTATGCACATCATCATCATCTGCCTAGCCTTTTCCCAACTATGTTGGGGTTGGCTTCCAGTCTAACCGGATGCAGCTGAATACCAGTATTTTACATGGAGCGACTGCCTATCTGACCTCCACAACCCAGTAACAGGGTAATACGATACCCCTTGGTTAGACTAGTTGTCAGACTTTCGTGCTTCTGACGACTCGTAACGACTGTCAAAGATCCACAAATGACAGCCGGGACCAACGGCTTAACGTGCTTTCCGAGTCACGGAGGAGTCTCGATATGTGAAAATGGTCACCCATCCACGGACCAACCCCGGCAAGCGTACCTTCAATATTATGCACATGAATCTGAAAAGTCAGAGGTGCGTGTCTTGGGTTTGAACTCGAGACCTATGACTTATCCGACAGTCACACCACTAGGCTATCACTAGGTTCTATAATATAAGCCTTAGAAATGTCTTTCTGAATATTTAATAACTAATGTTTACAGATAGCCCCAGCTGGTGGACTACAACAAACATCTCTACCTCTAACGGCAGGTCAGTTGCAGCAGCTACAAGCCACTGGCACTTTCATGCAGCTGAACCAAAAGGTAACACTTTATTTCATAAAACAATTAACTTACTTTTAGCAACATTATTAAGTTAGTACTTATTTTTATTACTGGCTTTAGAATTTCTATGGAACTACAAAACATTATTTTATATCATTTATTAATAAAAGAAATAAAATATTTGTACACAATATTTTCTTATGCAATCCAATGTTTAAAAAAAAACTTATCATGTAATGTAAAGTTCGCTTCAAATAACTGCCGCTCTGGGGTAGGCTAAAAATGACTGCGCAGTAGTCAATCCTACTTATAAAAGAGTAGCGCGCATGTGCAGCCTAACTTCAGAGCGGCAAAGTTATTTGACGGGAATTGTAATTCAATGAAAAACACTTTTTGACTGCACTGCATATACAGATGCATTATGATTCCTCTGGCGTACCATAAAGAGGATAATAAAATATAGACACAGGGCTAGGTCATGACATTGATATTGTTTTAAATTTTCCCAACAGCCAATAGCAAGCAGTGGTTCTTTGATAAACATAATATCAACTGGACAAGCGTCTTCACCACAAGTAATTTCTGTGAGCATTAGGTTTTAATTCTAGCACATACTAATATTATGATGCTTAACCTCACATGCCTTTGGTGTTTGGTCTAGGGTTTTATTTTCACAGATTATTTAGCCATTTCTTTTGTCGTCATCCCTGCTGAAACCTGCATTTTGTGTTCTTTTCGTTCGTTCATTACCTACATTTGTCTCGTTAAGGCGTGTACGCAGTACGCACGAACAAACAAGAACATGGTGAACACAAACATCAAACAGTTTGTTCGCATGTGCGTACCATTAACGAACATCAAACACTGTGTTCGTCAAAAATGTTCGTGGCGATCCAATTTTCATACCATGGCTACTAATGAGAGCGGGGCGGTTGAGCGCGAACATACGTCGAACTGTCTTCGTAACTTCGTATGGTGGTAACACGTACGAACCAAATGATCCGTTTTCACCATGTTTTGTTCGTCCGTGCGTACACGCCTTTAGAAATGTTATTTCCCATTAATGTTTTAACCTTTTCTAGTGGTGTAGCTATGACGGAACACTTTAATTTGATATCAAGACCTAAAACCCTGAAACACCCTAATAAAAAAAATCAAATTGGCCGGTTAGCTATGCCACTGCTGCATTCATTTGCTTTTTTAATTTCTCGAATGTCCTATTTTTCAATCCAATTAATAGAATAACAATTGCTTATGCCCTTATTAGCGCCCATTAACTGGTCTCTTTCCAAATGACAAATATGTCTCAAAAATATTTTCGTTTTTCAGAACTCGACAACTCCTTCTAAAAGTGTTGGACAGGAATCTCGAGGGCAAAAGAGGTTGTCTGATGGGACACCAAGTCAGTTGCAGCTGAGACCAATAGCGCCCGCTGTGTAAGTTAAAATAGAATAAGCTTATGATTTTAGTTACAGTAATTTTGACTCTCTTTCAGACTAGAAAAGGTATTTGCTATCTCTATTCCACTTTTAAATAATATTAGACAAAGTTTTCATTATTATTTTTATCTTTGTGTTTATTATTCATAGCAATATAGCAACTATCTTTTCTACAAGATTTTAATATTTGCTAAAAAGACGTGGCCATGGAATTAATGTAATAAATAACAATAAGCATAAAATATCAATGAAAGAGGTCAAGCAATTGGCGTTACAATAAGGATAAGCCTATCTTTTCTTGCAAAAATTAAAATCTATCTCATTAACCTGATGAATGAAGCTATATGAAGAAAGTCGCCACAAATGAAGACAGTAGATGTTTTTTTTTTTCAAGCTTTTTTTTTTGTTTTATTACTATTCTGACTAGCCTCTGTCTCAAAATAATCATCTCTAATTTTATCTATTTATTTTTTAATACATCTCAAAATAAAAATAATTTAAACCATAAGTTCACCACTTAGGTCACAATAGTAATGGAACACGCTTTTTATCCGACTTCTGAAATGGAGGAGGTTCTGTTTTCGACGCGTTTCCCTAAATCAATACAAATTAGCCAGTTCTACAAGACAAGAAGGAAGAAAAGAAGAATCACAGAAGATCTACACTTCTTTCAATCTTCATACCCATCGCTTATATGAAGAATTCCAATGAAGAACACCTTCCAACTCTAGTTCCTTTTTCAAATTGTTTTTTTTTTTGTTGTGTTCGTGTATTGAAACGATGTGATGCTCCAGGTCGCATGTGAGCCATGACAAGAACTCCACGAGAGATTCGCGCACCTGGACCGCGGCACCAGGTACATTGAAGATTATGCTGTTTTTAAATGAGATGACTCGAAGCAAGCATTATTTTGTCAGCACTAGCTCTGCCTCAAGCATTCGCGTATTTGTTATGGCGACAGCGTAAATCTTCAGCTTGTTATCTGCCTTGATCAAGGCAGTGGAAATAGTTGCGTAATTTGCACCCTTCGAACGATGCTATTTGTAAGACTCGGGGGGGCGAGCACGGCCTTGTGACATGCCTCATTTTATCCGTACTCGCCCCGCAGAATATATATTTGGAATGGAATCGTAGGTTTAAAAAAAATATTGAAGACCTCTGCCCGTAGGTATGCGAAAACTTTTGGCGTAGACATTTTTTTGGTTTTGTGTTAGCAAAATATTCTAAATAAAAAAGCAACCTATACACGCATATTGTACCTACCTACCTACGTTAAATAATTACGATTCAGCATCAACTTGAAAGGGCAACTATCTCTTCAAGTCATCTCGTGTATAAAATATTTTTGTAACGTAACCAGCACCTGCTTACTTACAATAATCAATGGCTTGAGTTGCGTATTTTTTTAATCTGTGTTATTTTTAAGGCATTTGCGTTCCGCTACCAGTTAGTCGACAAAGAAGGGGGAGATGGCAATTTGTGGATTTTTTTTTTCTTTTAGCAGCTTTCCTTGGCTGAGACCTGAGAAAATACCAAACGCATCGCTTCAACAAGACCTCCCGGACTTCAGCATGTTACCTTGTTTTTGTGCAGATTTTAGCGTAGCCTAGCATAGCATTGCCGGCGTCTGCAAAATTCACCAGCGTCTTATGCGAGCGATATACCCAGATATACTTACTTTTTAACTTGCTTTTACATACAGCAGGCCATCCTATCCATTCTGTTTTCTTGTTTTTCATAGTCGTTTATAGCCTACCAGTATCAGAAAGCAGATCCTGCCTGCACTATACTCCATTTGAAATAAGATTAGACATTTAAATAAACCTTTTTTACATTCCGTTCAACCGATTTTGACTTCTATTGCGTTGGTGGCATTACAAATGGCAGCTGCAGTAGACAGTTGGTATTGTATAAACTTTTTTGCTTTTAATGCCATCCTTATGCCTACGGTATAGAAGTCAAAATCGGTTGAAGACTGTAAAAAGGTTTGTTTAAATGCCAAACCTTATTTCAAATGGAGTAAAGGTATTTTGTTTCCTGACTGAATTTCCACCACATTTTTTGTCTCTTTTTCTCTCTCTTTTTTTCGTTCTGTCCCTGTCTAGCTCACTCTGCAGCGAAGTGTACAGCATCGAGACAGCAAACAAGACTTTTCTATATTTTCTGGGCCAAGATCCAGGTATATTGACTATAAGTATACAGACTGTCCACCTTTCGGTTATCAGCGCCGTTCGTCACGTGGGCTTTTTGGATCAATCGCCTTTGCATCACTGAAATTTTATATTTTTTGGTGTAGGTGAGCAATAAAGACGGCAGTTGTGATGAATTTACACTTCGGCGAACGACGCAGCCAAAAATTGGAAATCTTGAATTCATCTCCCTTGTATTAGAGTGTCGGTTTTTTCGGCGGACACTCATGGCCGTGGATTTGGCTTTTACGTTCAGAACTGCTTTTGCGACACTTTGAATGGAAGACAGTGTGAACAGAGATGACGGCTGATGAGTTTATTGATGAAGAAGATACGCGCTGAATAAAGTAGGATGTTGACTTGCTTTTGCGTAAAGCATAAACCTATTAAAACCTATTTAATAGCTAAATTGCGATGATAAAATATTCTGTTTAGCTAGTCTTTGAACGCAATGCGTATACTTGTTTATTTTATGCCTTAAAAACACACTATAAAAAAATCTAATCCTTAGTTTTCACTCACTGGCCTTTTTGCGTAAATGCTTAAGCGTAATATTTATTTCAAAGGCGTAAACGCATTGGCGTCATCAATAACTATCAAATTCTAATTAATTAGAAAAAGGTATTCGTTACCTGTTTTAGTTAGTAACTAAATCGAGTGCCTGGCGTAGAAGTAAACCGGTTTATATCTTGTCAAGCTTTATAATAAAAAAATCTTGACAGCCTTGCAGCTACCACTAAAACGAAATTTCAACGGAAGATTTTTTCTTCTGTATTTACTTCTACCAATTTATACTATAGAACACCTTGTCCTTTGCAGAATATCTCCAACGAATAACGATGGCAAAATATACAGAATCCAGTGGAAATCAGTGTAAGAAATTGAAGAGCCGACTTCCAAATACTTATTAAGCTATTACTAACGTTTGCCAAGCGTAGTTTTGAAGCAGTTGACTGCGATAAAATGATTCCATCATAAAGATTTCGCGTCAAAGCGTATATTTTTCACTGCGTATCTTCACCTATTTAGTTTTTTTAATACGTTACGATAAACACATGAATTGTGCGGAGGAAGAATGTAGTAGATTAGAATCATTAAAATAATTATTTACAGAATTCGATGGAGAGTTCCGAGATCATCATACTTGCAATGCGCTATTTAACAGAAGTCTATGTAGCGCTACCACCTTACGTTTTTTACTAACAGCATAGTAGTACTTCACTGGGCACCTCCTGCAAAGCCTAAGCGTAGAGAGCAAAGCGTTGTTAAAACTTACAGAGTTTGTACTACAACTTTACATTATTTTACAGCTAAGGACAACACCATTGTCAGTATGGGAATGAAAATTAACCCGGCACACGGCACCATTATACAAGTGTCATCGGGACAGCAGACGAAGTAAGAAACTACAATTTTACCCTAAATACGGAAACATAAAAAGTTACTAACTGACCTCATCATCTGCCTAGCTATATTAAGGTCGGCGTCGGCCAGTCTTTTCTGCAGGAATCAAACTCGTCCCGCATTCGGATCATCTTTAATTCTAAGATATGTACTAACGATAAAATATCTCGTTACAGTGTCTCATCCCCCGGATTGGGCCAAGATGGTACAGGAATGTACATCCGCCAGATCGACAGAAACGCGATACAGATCCAAACTAGCAAAGATGGACAGAAGCAAGACCTCAGCAAAGTTCAGAATACTGCGCAAAACGTGCAAATGATCACAGTACCTCAAGGCATGACTGTGTTACAGAACCCTTTAAACATAAGCCAGGTTCCAACAATGCTGGGGCAGCCAAACAGCCAGGTCTACATGATACCTGCCAACCATCCAAACCTCATGCAAAGTGCGTTACCTCCAGGGTTCCAACAAGTCCTCCAACCAGGTCAGAATGTCACAGTGATGCAACCTAACCAGTTGGGTATGCCGGGAGGAGTCCAATACAACGTACCTCTTATGAACATGCCAGCTACCTCGCAGTATATGCCTACGGGGCTCAACTTTAATACGCAGCTATCAGCCCAGCAATTGAACGCAGCTCTAGCGGGACATCAATTGAACCCTAACTTAGGGACGATCCCTATTGTGCAAGCTCCCCCACCGTCATCTCCTATGACGAACCCTGGGCAAACGATCCCTGGGTCACAAACGCCTGTGCATCAAATAGTACCGAATTCATTTCTGACGCCCACGTCACAGTATACAGGGATGCCCCAACAGTATATGATGCAAGGAAACTCTGGTACTATCACCGTACCCACTAACAATCCAACGGTGCAGTACAGTATACCAGCCACTCAGAACACCTCCAACAATGGCAACGGACAATCTACATCCCCGGAAACTGAAACAAACGGGGCTAACAATCAAACTAATTACATCACATCTTCATCACAAGATAACGGGTATTCATTGACGGGTACAGTGCAAAGTCAGCAAACGTTTACGTCAGACGGCCAATCAACGCAGACGACAGGCTTTACACCAACCAATCAGAATGGAACACCAACGTACGGGTCATCGAATGGCAGCCAAACCGCAACTTACGTCAGCCAAACGACGACGACACAGCCTCCGCCTACCTACAATCCTACTAACGGTTCGAACCAGACTTCTAATCAATCCTACGCGCCTCCAAGTACACCAACATCACAAAACTCGCAGCAAACTAACTTCTCTCCGTCTACGACGCCAGCGCCACAAACGTATCCTGCTGCAAACCTTCCGAACATGCCGAATGTTGCGTTCGCGCCGAACCAGACACCACAAAACCCTTACCCAAACGCTACTGGACAGAACTTGGCAGCTTACGCGAGTAACCAGTATCAATACACAAGTAGGCCGTGGTTCCGACCAAGGTATGGGTCCCCACAAGGTTCACCTTACAGTGCGGGGACTGGACCCCCGCCGAACGGTCCCCCCATGCCCGTTCCTCCCCCCTCAGGGAACTATAACTATTGGCCGGACAGCTGAGACCTGGAGTGTTTTATTGGGACTGAATTTGACCAGTGATAGCTATAGAATAATTTGTAATAAGAGAGACTGCTTTATAAATATACATTTATGAAATGTAAAGAAATATTTTAGAATTTAGATCAAATAATGAGTATTTCCTATATTTTTTTGTTTTATTGTAGGCATGTCGATTTCTTTTTTGAGATGTAAATGTAATGAAATCGTTGTTATTATTGTGGGGCCAGGAGGCCAAGGCCGGAGGTGAAATTGTGCGTCAAACGGACATCAGTATTGTGTGCAATGTGAATGTAGCATTTTGTCTAAGCGTCATTGCCATGAGACGTTTTGTAAGTGTGGCCCTAGTATTATAGTAAATGAAATCCTATATTGTTTAAACTAGCACGTTATTGTTCACGCACAATTTTGCAAGAATTTAGACATAAACAAGGGCACTACCATGTACACAGCCTCGAATAAATGGTGACCTATTTCTTATTTCAAGCAATTTTCTTTAGAGGTCGCCAACTTTAGTTCCCATTTTGGCCACGCGCCACTATAAAGAACATCGGTCGAACGAGGGCGTACACTGCTCACTGCCCGCGAACCATCACACATAAAATATACTTTAATGCATTTGATTTAAAATCCTAACTTGAATGACAAGTTATTTGCGCTTACTGTCAAAAGTTATTAGCCACCGTCCAATAAAGTAAACTTGCCCATTATAATTATGTACGAATGCTTTCGACAGAAGCATTTAGCGGCAGCGGATAGACCGACTGCACCATACGGTGGCACTACACTTAGCGTATTTGCGTTATTTTGCTAATACAAAATGAACTAAATTTGAAGACAAAAACGTCTTATTTTTTAATAGCTAAAAAACGCAAACCTTCGCCGCGCGCGAAAATTCTGTCTACCTGCCGCACACGAACATTTTTACCTAACTAGAGCGCGGCAGAAATATATCCCGCAAAAATCGCGTGTTGCCGCCGCGCTCTTGCCCCTCAATGTTTGGACACACCTTTACGAAATTGTTAGTCTACAAAAAGTTAACCATGCTCGATTTATTTTTCTCACCGAACGTCATCATGGTCTTTCACAATTTGACATTGACTGATCAACTAAAATTGACTAAAATCTTCACTAAAATCATCTCAAAAAGAGTTTAAAACGTACTTGTAAAAACAGTTCATAAAACAAGCAACACAGAGATCAACAATGAATACAGAGAACCGATACCCGGTAACGGCATCTCTCTTCATGTTGAAAGAAATAAAACATAGGCAGGAGCAGGTAAACCGCGGGTTCCAACTCTTAAAACGTAAGGCCGAAGCCCTTCGCATCAGGGGCAGACAAACGGCCTCAGAGTTGTCCTCAACTCAGGCCATTTTGGGCCATACTCTGAGGGAAGCTTACATAACTTTGGCAGCTATCAAGTTCACGAACGGAGAGTCAAATGCATTAGTGCTTGAGAATATTGGCCAAGTAAGTAAATTTCTTTAACTATACGTTCTGTAAAAAGTCATAACAAGTCTCGATCGAAACAACCCTACGGATACGGATTGCGTGCTTGCAGTCAAACTTTGCAAAACGCATAAGAAAAAAAAAAATTTCGCGGTATACCTTACATTATAGGGAACGCCCCTATTCTAAGGTATTCCGCGAAATTCAAATAAGGCAACTGGCACACCTAACTAAAATATCGGAAAGAATTTAAAATTCACAATTCTATTATCCCACACCGATTCAGGCTCAAGTTCGTGTTCAGCGTGTACCCGAGAACATATCTGGAGTTTCCACAGTATCTCTTCATGCTTTAGAAGAGACTGGTGTCGAAGACTCCATGCGCTACGCAGGCCTGGGCGCAGGCGGCCACCGCACCGGCGAAGCTAAGAAAGCTTTCAGAGAAGCCGTGCGAATACTCGTCAAGTTTGCCTCATTAAGGAATACTTGCATACTCTTGGACGAAGCTATTAGGTCCACATTAAGGTAGAACCGTAGAATTCATCTAAATTGTTGTCACATAGCGATGATAGTAACAAATCTTCAAGTGAACTGTTTGTTTATATCTTCACAGGAAGGTAAATGGTATCGAAAAAGTCATCATGCCGAAGTTACGTAACACTGAATCTTATATTATGACGGAAATGGATGAAAGGGTAACAATTTTTCCATAAAATACACTTAGCTTTTAAATTAAATGAACTAGGTACCTACTTATCAGTGATGGCACCAAAAATTACGGGTCCGAAGATAGCATAATCCATGAGTTATGATCTGAATTAAAAAAAATGTATTATTTGTAAACAGGAACGGGAAGAGTTTCATCGTTTGAAAATGTTAAAAGCGAAGAAGGTTAGAACTCAAGTGCGCCTTCTCTTGCGGAAATCCATTAGCGCAGTTGGTTCCGGGGAATCTCAAGGCATGTACCACACAAATATTGTAGCCAGAATCCCTATAGTAATCATGTTCTCGACCAATTTCACAGACTACAAAAGTTAGGTTCAGGATAAGAAACAGTTTTTTTTTTTTTATTGAACAGACAGGAACATCAATAATCTGTATTTCGTTTCCCAGAGGTACTCGACGTCCCTGCACCCTTCGCATTGCCCGCTCGCCGTTCTATAGAGTGCCTCACCGGCATTCTGACGTACACCTCCACACTTTCCATGACCACGGATTCTGGCGACTTCAAACCAGTTTGTTATCCCCACAATTGGGATGACGACGACCTGTTGTTTTAAAGTTAACTGCTACTAAAATCTAGTACATAACTAATTAATTCATACTTTCCTATCTTCTTATGTTGTTCGCTCACTTATGGTGTGTGGTGTATTGTTGAATGCGTTCCTAATTTCCTATGTTTCTCATTCTGTTAATACCTACATTATTCATGTGACAACGCAAATTATAATATTTTGATTCAAGATTGTCGAGAATTTGATTTTTGTGTCACTAACACGAAGATATGCGTTGACTTGGGTTTAAAAATCAGTACGAATGGGATTGCTTTTACGACTAGTGTAAACTTGAAATGAAAAAGTGATAAGTTTTGTAAGACTTTATTAAATTCATCATAATTTTGAACAATATTATGAAAATAATATAAATAATCTACAAAACCCAGCCGTCATCCAGCCTCTCCTCCATAGGCCGAGTAAAGTATTGGCATCTTCGGAACTTCTCCAATATTTCTCCCTGTGAATAATAATAACGGGGCCGTTATGAGATCGAAATGTTTCGAATAAAAACGTTTTACAAAAAAAAAAAAAAAACGACTTCCAAAAAAGAACACAAAAAAAGTGAAAAAAAAATTAATTTCGGAAGTCCTTGTCTTTTTTTTGCCACCGACTTTTGACTTTGAAAAGTTTTTATGTTTAGTTGTGGTAGGTACCTACCCCACACAAATTCTAATACCAGTGCCTGCTATGTAAATAACGGTGACAGGAGTTCCCTATATATTGATATAGGCTAAGTGGGAATAATACATATTATTGAAGCTAACTCAAAACTACGCAAGCCAAGTTAATAAAATGTATATGGGAACACCTGAAGCATGCGCATATTGATCATGACCTACCATACTAAACTGAAAAAGAATCATCAAAATCAATTCATAAATTGGCGGAGCAATCCCGTACCTAACAAACTTACAAAAACAAAGAAAAAAAAACATACAGTCGAAATTAGAACCTCCTGCTTTTTGAAGTCCGTTAAAACGTAAGAAGGCATAGGTCCTGGGACAGTACCAATGCCAGTAAGTACTACTAGCAACAGGGCGATGTTTAGCTAAAGTATGTACAATGAAGAAGTTGATGTTACTTACAGGCCCAGTCTTAGTAGTAGTTTCGCTGTAATAAGTAATGGCGCTGGATCCAGTGCCGTACAAGGGATACTTAAGGTGCATCTGAAACAAGGGAATAACTGGTAATGTATCATTGGTGGTTCTAAGTACATAAATAATATTAATTGGCTAAATAAATGATTCATTGAGCCTGACCCTAGTCACTAGCTCGAGTGGTCTCCAGTGCGGTGTCGTGTGGTGTGAGGGGTTTGGCCATTGGGATCTTGCTACGACCCCGCTAGGAGGCGTGGCCAGCGGACTCACGAGCTTCGTCTCTCGTCCGCGGAGGCACCAGGGTGACTCACCAATGCGAGCCTCTCATTGGCGCGCCTAACACGGCTGGTGATATTTGAGCGCGATTTACCGCGCCCATGTGAGTGATTGCTATGTTTGTTTCTGTAGGCGCGCCACGACGCTAATAATAGGTACTTATAGCCGCTTTCTTCGCGACATACATCTCGGCGGTCTGTCTGCCCCGCCATTGAGACCCCCAGTTACGGCAGCTACCTGGGGAGACCCAGTGAGGACGACCAGAGTCGGCGAGGTGTGGGGTTTGGGACAACACGACAACCTTTATAAGTAGGGAAAGAATGAGAGGTAGGACCAGACTTACGTTTTTATCAGCAGTCACTTCCAAATTGCGTGGCTTAAAATCATCCTTGACGTAATTAGCGTCATATTCTGTGCAATACTCGGAGATAGGCTGGGATGTCTTCAACTCTTCGATCACTTCGTCCAACATTTGTTCCCAAAAGAAATCTGTTAGCATTCGCCTGCGGATACCTAGAGGTAAAATTAACTTTCTCTGAATATTATAAAAGACTCAGCAAAAAAAACGAATGCCTATAAATTACCTTCCCCGTATTTTGATTTCTTAGGGACTTTATAGCAGCGGCGCATCTCGCTTCCTTTATCAGGAGCTTCGCGTCCATCTTGAAGAATCCATGGTCGGCTGAAATTCTTCCCTTTGCCATACGCAGACGGTTCAATAGGAACTTTGGGATGGAGCTTGATTCGTTCTAGTGGTCTTATCTTCAGTGTTTCTTCTTCATTTTCTGGTTCTGGAATATCAGCTTGAACACCAACATCGGTGGCTGCAGGATTCATGTTTTGCTAAACTTAAATTAAATTATTTTACGCGAAAAATATGATATACTCAAAAGCGTCTAATGGTTGTTATGGATACGAATAATAATATATAATAATGTTTTACAGAAACCGAAACCGCTTTGATGAATTGGAACGTTAACGTCAAAAATTCTAACAGCTGTTGATCGATGCGGAGCGGAACATCAGCTTTCGTCAAAACGGAAGATGTCCTGTCAAGTAGCCCGTAAACAAGATTTGCCCCCTCCGGGGGGCTACCAACCAATTCCTTATAAAAGGGTACCTGCAAAAGTATTATTTAGCGGTAAGTAAAATAATAGTTTCACTTATTTTGATTTGCAAACGAGACTAATACCAGATTATGTAACTTAAATTTTTAGGTTAGGTTGTTTTGTTTTCTATACAGTTTTTCATTCTACTGCCAATATGAACACAAAGCACCTGTACACATTATATGTTAAAAAATGTAACGAAAAAACCAACAAACCGATGGTGCATTGATTGTGACTCATGTTTTGCATTCACTAGGCTATTCATGACCTCTCTAATTAAGTAGTTTTTTTTTGTTGTACCTACCTGACTTGCTGTTGTAAGCTAAATATTATAGGATATTGTCGGTATTAAATCCTTGTCTTGCATTGGTAGGTATATATACATTAACACACTCTGACTAATATTAGAGACCAAATTTTAAGATTAACTTAGCTAACATTTAAAGCCTACATTCATCATTTGGTTTTGATTTATTTTCAGGGTATACTATGTTTGCTGGCTACTTTGGCATCACAGCATTTGCGATGTTTTTGTATGGTAAAACTTACAAGCAAATAACCAAAGACCAGATTGAGATGCGGTCTGCCAAGATGGCTATATACCCGATGTTGCTGGCTGAGAGGGACAGGGCATACTTGAAGCAGCTCCGTATGAACCGTGATGCTGAGACTGAACTCATGAAGGATGTTCCTGGATGGGAGGTAAAATGCTGCTTTTAGATATTTAACATAATAAAACATCACTCCTGCATTCCTTGAAGGATTAGTTTAAGGTGTATCTCTAGAACATCCATATTTCGCTAGTAATGTCTATGTCCCATGTAATAGGGGGCGAACCTATTGCTGTCAACCAGGCACAAATCCAGGCTCTTAGTGAGAAATTCCAGATGGAAAAACCCTATAACTCTTTACCTGGCCCGGTAATCGAACCCACAACCTCATGCTCTGCAGGAGTGCTTGTGAATACTAGGCAATTAATATAATTATAAAAGTTATTGTATAAATAACTCACATAAACGGGCTCTGTTACTCTGTATGCATATTGATAAAGATGCCTACGGGAAAAATACTTAACTAATTTAGGTTGAATTAACAATACCACCTTTAATTGATATCCTTGCAAATACTTATAGGTTTTTTTGCAAACAATGGCGTTGCTATAGTTTAGTTTATTTAATAGATGTATTAAACAGAAAAAGTTAAGTCTAAATAGGTACCCAATTTTCTTCCTTTAAAGCCTAGCGCCTAGCCTATTTCAATTGTTTATGAAAAAGTACTGTAAAGTGAAAAACCTATTAAGCATTTTAGGTACTTATCATATTTACAGTATGCAAGGGTAAACATCGTTGTCACTCAAACCATGGGTTGTTGACTTAAATATAAAAATAAATAACCCAGTAACAACAAAAAGAAAAAACTTATTTTCATTAAAAGATTTTAAAAAGTAAATGTCCGTCACTGTCCCGATACTCATACACGCTCGAGAGAGCTGCAAAACAACTGACTGAAGAGGGCCGCACGCCCCGCCAACCGCCGCCCGCCGTGTTGAGACGCTAATTCGTTGCCCTTGCGTATAGGGTGAAATATTCTTGTGGATTGTGGAAAATGTAGATTTTCTTTTTTTTTTAAAGTTGTTTTTTTCCATAGATTTTACGTTCTATAAATGAAGCCAAACCACTGCCTCGTTTCAAGGATAACGGTGTTTACACGAACATCCTGTATGTTTTATTATAATAATAAGTTTTTAAGTAAACAGGATATTGTATCCTTTTTGTTCCTAACAACTTCAGTTGCGGCAACTTTAACAGTGTAGATTCTAAGTCTTTCTTTCTTTTTTTTTAATGTGGTTAGTGACTAACCTAGTGTCAATGCCGCCGAAATATCTCAGATATCAGTATCCTCAGGATGTTTTCATTCCTTCACCGTTTAAGAAGCATGTGATAATTATACAATACGCGCATGAATCCGAAAAGTCAGAGCTTGGGTTCGAACTAGAGATGGAATACTTGGCAGTCCGACGGTCACACCTCTAGGCTATCATTGCTATGATTCCAAGTATACTAATTATAATGGAAATGGACGTTAACAATACACATTTAATAACCACCTTTTATGACAGCAAACACAGGGTCATGTTTTTCACGAGTTTATATGTATCTTTTTTTATAAAGCATTTTCTAAAGGCTATCACGGTTGATACCTAATTTACGACAGTTGCCTACAGCGTGAACTAAATTAATTTACGATGTTTCCAGGTCGGCACCTACTATGGTGAGCCAGTATACAAAAATCTCCCTTTTGATACCCTGGTGGATCCCATCTTCCATGAGTACTACGCCCACTCTAGGTCCTGGGAGTGGTTCCGGCGCGCTTACCTGAAGCTGCGCTCTTAAGAAGGCAAAGACATGGTGCTCATAATGCCATTTGTGATCTAAAAAGCCTCCTTGGTGCAAACTTACAATTTATTATTATTATTTCTGCTGGTGACACAAAGTGCGGTTATTGTGTCTTTAGATGATTTCATTTTAATAAAACATAGTATGAAATGGTGAGTTTTATTTTTATTAAAAATAAGAATAGGGGAAGACTAAAGAAATGATGGATGGACTGTGTGCAAGATGATAAGGCTAGAAAGAGGTTACTACTGAGATGACGACTAATAGAGAAGTATGGAAGAAGACATGTTGCGCCGATCCCAAATAAATTGGTATATAAGAATTTTCATTGAATGAAGGTATTTCAAAATGGAACTAAGTAACAATAACAGCAGGCAGGTTTATTCTGTGTGGCAGTGATAAATATGAACTGTGCAACCTTGGTTCCCAACTTTTAGAGATCTCGCACACTGATTGCCACGACCACGACCTATAACTATAGAAAGAGAAACCGATACAATTCGTGCACTTGGTCGTACTCGCAACGGCCAACGGCCATTGGGCTACGAAACACGACTTGCCGGAGCTGTGGGCGTCTAGTGCGCGAGATCGCTTATTGTAGCCAACAACAAGCTACACTGGACTTATTTACAAGTAAACAATTCGGCAGTAGCATGGGAATTAATCATACACATACATAAAACAACTTCTCCATTTTATAAACAAAACATTTATTACTTTCACCATCCAGTAGGTATACAAAAATGTAAACATAATTCTTATAAATAATCATTTCATACGAGTTCATCATTTATTTATTGAAATGAAAATGTATAGTTTTCAATTCAATAAACAAATGAGTATTTAAACAAATTGATCACATCACCAAAAAACATGTTTGCAAATTAAATGCGTTTATGCTCATCCTTAACCAAGAATTTTCATAAAAAAGGTTGCATTTCACCGTGATGCACAAGCGCTTTACAGCTGTATTGCATTGACATAAGGTTCAAACTCCAATGATTTGGACCGTAAAATGCAACAAATAATGTACAAATATTAAATCTAAGTTAATTATATTCATGTAAGTAGTCTTATAAGTAATCTAAGAAGGACATAAGACTTTTATCATATCCCAATTTCTAATAGTTTTTCAATAACAGAACTAATAATACCTATACCCAATAGGAAACTCATTGAAACTTAGGAGGGATTTTTAAATAGATGCGTACAGCCTACCTCTACCAACAGTATCGAGTCGAATACTCCTTTTAGGCTGCCAACATAATGGGCACCAAATCTCTGGCGAATAATCACACAATGTAACCGTGCGTTTGTAAAAACATGTTGAAATCTCGAGTTTTCTGTTAATGTAACGACTTGCGTTCCCATTGTCACGCAACTTGTTGACAGGAAACATGCTTGACGTTTCATATCACTTGATATGTATAACAGACAAATTGCCAAAATGTTTCTTTATGAATCTTGCAACATGTTGTCCACTAAATGTTTCGATGTTTGGAAAACACTAACTTGAGATCTTTCTTAAACCTTTACTCATTTTGCGTGCAGTGCGAACGCAAATACAACAAAACAAGCGACAAGTTTAGAAACATCTACACGTTGAATGTTTGCTGGTGCAAAATAGTTATGATTGCCAACAAAAATTGGTGTTTTGGGATTCAAGATCGCATGTTCGCAACTTCACATTATTTTATTGGTGCTATTGCCCTCGGGAAAAATGGTAAGTTGAATAATTTGTAATTCTTGATTCGGTACTTCGAAACTTTTACTAACCAACACAATATTCGCATCATTTTATAACGCAGTTTATCCTATCACATCCTATTCACCTACTGTCAATGTGAACGAGCCTTTTTATTCATAAAATCGACGTTTCACTAAATGCCCTTATAATTTCATCATCATTGAATCTTTTTAGGTGGAAATAAAAACTGTCTATTGATACGGGCCACAGAGCACGGAATCGCCGCACGCGCAGCGTCTAGAGATGGCAGTACTAATAAAATTCGAGGCGCCGAAAGTGCGTTGAGCGCAAAACTCCTGTCATCTTCGCCATTCAAAGCCACGTCATTTGTGACGTAGTGCGAGTAAACGGTGACATGGTTGGTTTGTAGGTATTCTGCGTTCGCAATTGATTTGCCAAACATGTAAACAAACACGTGTTTTAGGAAAAACAACTGTAATGCCTACATATAAGGTTCGGTTTGCGCTACAACTTCGTAATTTTGACTTTTTCAAGTTCATGTTTGTACATAACATTTAATATTGGAAACGAGCATTTAAATAGATCTTCGTTTGTATGGAAAGTGTTGACAGTGCGTCTCCGTGCTCTGTGAATTGGGCTATATTTTACAAAGCTAGGCGAATGTGCCGCTAATGTAACTAAAGTAGTCATGGCAGGGCAGGAGAAATGGCTGAAACTGTTCTACCTAACTATTGAGGTAAATATTTAAATGTATGAATATTTATTACAGTATTAACCTCAGAACAAATAAAAAACCAAGACAGAGCGCTGTCAAAAGTGACGTGAGGCCTTTTCCGTAAACATATGTGCACTTCAATCATCCAAAGGTTGTCTGTAAAAGATCGCTTTTAGCGATAAGACCGCCTATTGTGTCACCCTATGTAAAATTTCTAATTTATGGCTGTAATTTTTATGGTGTACATAATAAAGAGTGTTCTATCTATCTATCTATCTTATTGAGGTGCAGTATGTTTGGAAATGGTTGTAAATGTGTGCGTGTGAGCATGTATGCACAGATAGGTGTAGTTTTGGCATGCTTCACTGTATTGTTCGAAGCGCTCTGTCTTCGTTTTTTATTTGATCTGAACTCTGAGGTATTAACTCTGAATTCTTTGGTTACATAGTAATATGAAAGGAAACTTTAAACTAAGAGGTATGCAAAACACATTTTGTGCACAATACATATTTGAGTAAATAATCAGTTTTCTAAATCACTTACAAACTAGTCTTCCCTTTAAACTGTTAATATTTTTTTATATTAAGGAGGATGCGCTAAGGTAGCCCGCGAATCATATTTTTATCAACATACAACCTGATACTGACCTGCAACTTGCAAAAAACGTAAGAAAATTTGAATTTCGCGGGCTACCCTGGAGCTTTCACCTTTCACGTGGACTTATAAGGGTTGTTTTCCATATACCTAAGAATTTTACACCGTTTCCCTAAACATAGGTGGGAAAAGACTCAGCCTTACCTATTTGGACTTCTTAATGATAATCTTTGGCTTCAGCTTGTGGCTCCTGAGTTTATGCATGTGGCTCATCACGAAGTACATTCCTGGGAAGGTTAGAAACAGTAGGTAGACCCTAAGGAACGTTGGCATATGGAAGGCAAAGTTCCATTCATTTGGCAATCCAACCGTGAATCTATTAGTTTCCTCAAAGTATGGTATGTTCCGGAGTATGACTATAGCTTCGCATATAATGCCGATAGGGTAGAGAGGTATCCACATCGTGTAGCGCAGCCAAGTTAGTATATAGATCTCCTTTTTGTATAGCTGTGAGATGTAGTATGGGTACCTGTAACAGAAAGCAAATATATCAGCTACATTTGGAACCCCGAACTTGCTGCATTAGGCAAGTTTATTATCAGTACTGCAAGCAAAAGTAGGGGAATCGGGATAAGATTTTTTAAATATTGTTTCATAAAACCTGCTTGCCATTCTGTACTACAGTGGATTGTTGCGTTTGTGATCAATATTGTCATCTTAGTTTATGTGCTTGGTTGAACGAAATGACTAATAGCCGATAAATTCACAATTATATTGGACTACAACACGGACAACTATTCACAACCATTCTCACGTTTTCGATATAGCCCCGACAGCAAATAGCGGTCATCTATTCGATTTAAACTGAAAAACAAATCGGGTTTTCGAATTGTCGTTTCGGAACGGAAGCGTATGCTTGTGAATAGCTATGCAGTTTCAATTAATTAGACTTTCTGAAGGGGTGAGCTTCAAAACGGAAAAGGTTATATAATGGCCACTTTACCTAACAACTTCAATCATGCTCCACATTACGAAGAGATAGAAGACCACAGGCTTCGAATGCATGCGTGGCTCAGCTTCAATCATCACGAACAGGACAAACGCTCGACCGCTTACTTGCAGGAATGGAACTAGTACTCCACCCTACAATCAAGATAAAAAATGGTAAAATAGGTGAGATATTAAAATTAAATGAAAAATATTACAGAAAAACTAAATCGGTGACAACAACCACATCAGTCATAAACTGTAAGAAATCGACACGTGTTTCACGTGCCACACCGAGCGCTGGACGCAGAAACCAACGCTCGGTGTGGCAACACGTAATGTTCTGTTTTGCAATTGGTCAATCGTCATCCTGAGGATGCCTCGTTGAGAGGTGAAACACGTGTCGATTTCTTACAGGGTTTTTTATGACTCTTGAAGAATAGTTAAACGGAATGGTTACTAAATATATCTACGTCTATTTTATTTTTTAATTATGATAAAACCAACTTTCTTGTTCTGAACTGTAAGGACCTCAACTGCTTATAAAACATTTACTACTTTTCATGACTTCTATGTTTCTGAGAATAAGGTTCAAATTATGCCAATAGGATTTTTTCAACTCACCCTAGTATACCCAAACAGCGGATGCATAACTTCAAGATACTGTAGCAGCTGTAAGAACTTCATGGCAGGTCCAACATGCTCATACGTGTCAGCAACTGAGTCATATTCGAGCTTAGCATATCTCACGGCTATGACAGCTAGCACGTACGTGTATCCCACGAATTGGAACAGGTTGTATAGCTTCAGGTATACTTTTTTGAGGTCCTCTGGAATAGGAGATGGTATATGGTTATTATATTTTCAGAAGCTCAAAGTAGTAGGCTCAGACCAAATAAAATACCAAGACAGAGCACTGTTAACAGTGACGTGAGGCCGGTTTCTTAAACATGACATGTGTGCACATATTTTGGTGTAGTTAGATTGTAAATGGTTGTAAATGTGTGCGTGCGAGCGTGTACGTACAGAGCATTGGTGTAGTTTTAGCATGCATCACTGTATTGTTCGCAGCGCTCTGTCTTGGTTTTTTATTTGGTCTGAGGTAGTAGGTTCCTATTTATGGAGAACGGAGAAGAAACTTCATGGCATAGATACTCTTTTAAAACAAAACAATAACTGGGAACTGAACAGCACCCTTATTGCGTAATAAACGATTATTCGAATTGTAATCGTTTTGAAACAAACCTCTAATCCATTGCTTCAAATGTTCGAAAAAAAAAAACAGCTGAACAACGTTTATTTACGTTGTTCAGCTGTTTTTTTTTAATGTTGTTGCAATGAATGTTGTTGAACTGTCAAAATGAAACAAATTACTCGTAATCGGTTACGAAAATAGGCGTCATTTAATGAGCCTGTAAATAAAGCGAGTTCACGAGAGCTCGTTGGTCACTTACTAAATGCAAATGCCTTATTTTATATCTTTCAGACAAACATCTCTTTTAAAATGACAAACATTTTAGTTTACCAAACGAAGGCCCTTCTGTCGTTGCTTCAGTTTAGTCATCCACTCAAAGTATTTTACGTAAAAAGACTGAGATTCGATTTTTAAGCATTACTTAATTCAAAACAAAAATAAATTTCTTGGAATTACTACAGCAGTTTATGCAAACAGTAGGTAGGTATTCATTTTACCATTCAATTCAAATTATGTACTTTAATGCACATTTCGGCGATGCAATGGTTCAATGAAGTTTACCAATAAATGTATTTGGAATGGAAACAATTGACTTCATTACAATTCAATCAGACAGACGAATGTTTTATGAATGACTAGCTGTTGCCCGCGGCGTCATTTGCGTATAAACTTCAACCTGCGTTTGATCAGGCGCGGTCGCAGCCCAAGACTTTGGGGGGGGTCACCATTGGTGCCGAGGAATATTTTTAGGGAAATGGTTACCTAATTGATAAGTTCCCGTGGTGTGGAAGCGAGCTAACATTACCCCAGTGCATAAGGGTGGTTCAAAGCATGACGTCGAACAATATAGACCCATATCGATTCTGCCGACTTTGTCAAAGCTTTTTGAAAGACTTGTTCACAACGAGATTTACCCTCTTCTTCATAATATTATCATTCCTGAACAGCATGGGTTTGTAAAGCGCCGATCTACGACGTCTAATCTGTTAATATTTGCTAGTCACCTCTTTGAAAATGCTGATAGGCGCTTGCAGATTGATGCAGTCTACACAGATTTCAAGAAGGCTTTTGACAAGGTCGATCATGAAATTCTGCTGAACAAAATCGCTTACAATGGAATACGTGGAAACTTGTTGCGTTGGTTCATGTCGTATCTCGAAAACCGGTCGCAGAGGGCTGTCGTTAATGGTCACCAGTCTGTCTCTGTCAATATTACTTCCGGAGTTCCACAGGGCTCTACATTATATCAATGATATTAATAAGTGTTTTAAAGAGTCCAAATTCTTGATGTACGCTGATGACTTGAAGGCGTTTAAAGTTATACGTACTATAGATGACTGTCAGTCATTTCAGGATGACCTAGACAGACTAACTGCCTACTGTATTGACAATAAGCTGCATCTTAGTATCCCTAAGTGTAACTATATACACTTTACAAAGAATAATTTCATCCTCAACTTTAATTACAACCTTAACTGTATCCCCTTAAATAATATTTCAATAGTGAAGGATCTTGGTGTTCTCTTTGATGTAAAACTGTCTTTGAACCAGCATATCGAGGCAATAGTTAATAGTGCTTTTAAAATGTATGGGTTTGTGATGAGAGCCGCAACAGAATTTAAGCGTATCTCAACCTATCTCTATCTGTATAAGACACTAATTCGCTCTCAGTTAGAATATGCGGTCCCTATTTGGAACCCCTTCTACCAAAAGTATGTTGTTGGAATAGAAAGGGTCCAGCGCAAGTACCTTCGTGCTATGTGCTACAGATGTTATGGGACTAAGACTTATCTGTCATACTCCCAGCTCCTTGATAAGTACAAGCTCATTAGCTTGGAGAACCGGCGCAAATACCTGCAGGCCAACGTGTTTCATGATATTGTTCATAATAAATTTGACGCCATGGATCTAACGAGTAAGCTGTGTTATTCTGTCCCCCGAACGGTTCATGCGCGTCAGGTTCGTGCACGTACTCTGTTCGCGCTAAATTCGTGTCGTACGAACTCTGGCTTACGCTGCCCTATTCATGGAATGTTAGAATCCTATAATTCAAATTTCATTGAGATTGATATATTTGCATGCTCGAAAAATAAATTTAAATCTAATATTATAGAAATGTTATCTTAATTTTAAAATTTTAATTTGATTGTAATTGTAATAATATTGTTTCTTTATTGCATAATTTAATCTAAGTAATTTAATTTGCTTCTGCTATGTTTTGATTTTGTAGCTATAGCTCACTTTAGTAATTTATTTATATATTTCAAAATAATTGTTAATTTTGGATATGCTCGTCTAGTGGCAACCACTGCTCAATGAATATGTTTTATCTGCGGATAATGTAGTGGACTGCAGCATTGATTCCTAAGTTTTGTTAATACTTATGTATGTGTTATGTTTATGTTGTAGTTGTTTATTATCTCTTAATAAATAAAATAAAGTACTCTAAAATATATATTTTTTTGTATATGGCCCACCGGGGTCACTGTCCTGGGGGTCATGAACTCATGACCCCCAGGACACTCCCTCGGACCGCGCCTGCGTTTGATCCATGACACCAAATTATGCGATGAAAATCCAACAGCGCGCTTTTATTAGGCATTGGTTTAGATGTCGCTTGTTACACACACTTGTCTATTGAGAGATGAGATGTACTTGTCCCTTGACTGGAGAAGGTCTCAGAATAGACAACCAAAGTCGTTTAAAGTCACAAGGATATTTAAAAAAATTACGTGTCTGTTTGTAATGTCGATAAGTTCGATAACAGCTTTTTACTAAATAAATATGAAAGTATATACGGTAAGTAGGTACCTATAGAAAAAAACAAAAAAAAAAATCTGCCTGTCCGTTTGTTCCGGCTAGTCTCCGAAAAGCCTGGACCGATTTTGACGGGACTTTCACTGGCAGATAGTTGATGTTTTACGGAGTAACTTAGGGTACTTTTATTTTAGAAAAAGAATTAGCGTCCACGCGGGCGAAGCCGCGGACCACAGCTAGTTGCTTCTAAGAATAGGAAATTACATTGATCTTTGACTTCACATTAATTGTATGTAATCTAACTGATATTCTATGTGTATTATTATTATTTAATCGACGTGACATGGGTGTCAAGGATATCCCGGGCTACTTCGCTCAAGTTTTCATAAAATGGCTTGAAGACCAGCACCTTAATGGCGTAACACACGATCAATCACAATCTGAATCATTCTGAAGGATATTGGTAATCCATATATACCTATATAACCTATGAAATATACCTATGAAATTGGCGTTTTTTTTCACAAATAGAGAACCTCGTCACAGTCGACACTTCTATGATCAATTGCTTGGTATTATATCGAATAATGACTATCATAGACCACTACCAGTAGTAAAAAAAAACCTTATTACTTATAATTTTCTAAACATAAAAAATACTTTAAAAATGACTCCTCATTTTGTTAGCAGAAATGACCATTATTTTTTTTTAACTTAGCTAACACTTATTTTTGTCGCTTAATCTAAGTGGCATACGTTATTTTATTTTTTAAACATTACTGCATAAAAGTTTTAAAACATTAGGTAGTGTAAAACATGGTTGTTATATAAATTAAGAAAATGTTAGTATGAAAAATGCAACTTCTTTAAAATTGCCCATACAAAACGCTCATTTCATAGTGGACCTAATATTTTCGAAAAGTTTGTCTGCTCAACAACGCAAACGTTGTTAAACTGTCAAAATGAAACAGATTGTGATTGATCGTGTGTTACGGAATTAGGGTACTGAAGTCAGAATGTTTTACAACCATGCTGGGGCTACACTTCGCGTTATCGCGAACTTTTCTTCGTGCGCTCTCTCTCGCACACCCCTCGATGTCTCGCTGAGCAACAGAGCATTACAACTTACCTCTTCTGTAGCCCATTTCTTCTTTGTGCAGTTTGTCGTACATGCCAGGATAGTCCTTCATGACGTCACGTTTCTCGTCTTCACTGTCTGCAGCGTCCTCTGACATCCACAGGTCGAAGTTTATCTGAAAAGGTCACAAAAGCTTCTTAATAAAAATTCTATGTTTGAGTTAGTGTTGCTGTAGGTACCTACAGCAGGCAGAAATAAACTCCCATACTTATACAGAATGGATTGTATACTTATGGGAGATAATTAAAAAATATCATTGTTATTATGCTTTATGAGCGTAGCGACCCGCTGCTTCGCACGGTTTTTAGGGTTCCGTACCCAAAGGGTAAAACGGGACGCTATTACTAAGACTCCGCTGTCCGTCCGTCTGTCTGTCTGTCTGTCAGTCTGTATCTCATGAACCGTGATAGTTAGACAGTTGAAAATTTCACTGATGATGTATTTCTGTTGCCGATATAACAACAAATACTAAAAAATAGCATGAAATAAATATTTTCGGGGGCTCCCATACCAAAAACGTGATTTTTTTTGCCGTTTTTATAGATAATGGTACGGAACCCTTCGTGCAAGAGTCCGACTTGCACTTGGCCGGTTTTTACGACTTGATAAACCATCAAGATTTCTTTATTCTTAAATATTAATGTATTATACACATAAAGCCTCGTAAAAACTGTCGCGCCCGCTATATCGCGCCAGTTTGCACGAGGCTTTATGTGTGGCTGGATGCGAGAAGCACAGAACCGGTCGAAGAGGCGGGGCTTGGGGGAGCCCTATGTCCAGCAGTGAACGTCTTTCGGCTGAAATGATGATGATGATGACACATAAACCTTCCGGAATGAATTCGCTAAATGATGGTGAAACCTGCATCAAAATCTGTTGCATAGTTTAAAAGAACAATGCGGTCACACAGACAGACATGAAATTGTATATGTATAGATGCAATTTACATTTTCTGTATTACACTAATTTATAAACTGCAGTGAGCACTGTCTTCTTGTAGGTACTTCTTAGTGGTTACTTGTCAACGGCTGTCCCCGAAAATGATTAAAGTAATAATGCACAAAGTCAGCTAGAAACAATAGAACAATTAATATTATCCATTGTCATCTCATAGTATCCGTCTAAGTTCAAGGGCAACAACTATAAATAAGTTCTTGATAAGTATTAAAAATACTATAAAAATATGAATGTATTCAGACAGACTTAATTATACTAACTATTTACATTATATTATAATAAATTTAATAAATTACTGATTAAAACGAACTATACAAATAAACAATTGACTAAAATATGGCGTCGAAAAATTGACAAATAGACTTAATTTGGACTTCATTTTTTGAAAGCCAAGGTCAGGTCAAGCTGGAATATATGCTTTTTTACAAACTTTTAAAATGTATATGATAATTTAAAGATTGTTACAGCACTAATCTTTCATTGATAAGTTAAAGATTGTAAGAATCATAAAAGATTTAATAAGTTTTGTAATTATTTTTGCATTAAATAAATATCTTACTTACAATGACAACTAATAGAAAAGTATGAGAAGACATGCTGTGCCAACCCCAAATAAACAAGGATATAGACAAGAGAAAGAGGCTGAAAAACCTTATAAAAATAAATACTATGACACATTTTAGTTAACACCTACTGTTCAGAAAAAAT
Organism: Lithophane socia; assembly: GCA_947522985.1. NCBI lineage: Eukaryota > Metazoa > Arthropoda > Insecta > Lepidoptera > Noctuidae > Lithophane > Lithophane socia. The sequence goes on from OX383267.1 coordinate 11,790,655, forward strand.
AAAAAGTTTTTAGTGAAAGCATTATCTTACTTTGAGCCATGCTGGTTTTTGTGGCTGAGCAGTCAGTCGGGGCCACCAACCAGCCTTTTCCTTCTGCAGGATAAGTTCCACTCTATTTTCAAAAACACGGACTGTGGGAATGTGATCATTACCAGCCTGAAAAAAAAAAATGTTGGGAGATGCACAAAATGCACATTGCATATCTAATTGATTTTTTTTCTTTAAAAAACCTGTGTTGTGTAAACATGAGATTATACAGGTTCCATTTATTCTTTAAAGTACAAAACCATGAAAATACATCCTACTAATATTATAAATGTGAAAGTTTGTGTGTTAGGATGTTTGTTACTCAATCACGCAAAAACGGCTGAATGGATTTGGATGAAATTTGTCAAACAGATACTTTATAACTGGATTAACACTAACACATAGGATACCTTTTATCCCGATATTCCCACAGAATCGAGACTTACGCCGGTGAAACCGCGGGGCTAAACTAGTAGGTACATAATTGTGACATGGCCTTACTGACAGTTATTTTTCAATTAATCATAGTTGTTGCACATCATTGACATTTCTGTTATGTTATTTTATGTTAGTAACTATTGACTACTATCTCATCAACAAATGCTTTGATAAGAATTAGATATTATTTTAACTATAGCATGAATGTGGCCTTCAAATGTTATAATTTACTGGTACTGGTACTGATATTAATATTATCAATAAATAAAAAAGTTCAACAACTGTTCAGAGCATAACATTTTTGAAAATACAGCACAGTTAGTCTAAACCCCACTATTATTACCAGTAAAGGATTGTTTTACAGATTTTTAAAGGTTTACTAATATTGTATGGTTATTTACAGAGTTGACAAGAGGAGCCAGTTGATGCATGCGTCAGTTTAGTATGTAACATTGCAAGACTTGTTTATGTATTTCAAAGAATGCCTCGAAATTAACTTGTAATGTAAATGATTTGTTGTGCTAACATTCAATTAACTAGTTATCTAATAGATAAACTATTTGAAATCACATAGTAACAACAGACTTGTAAGTAATTACACTATCTTCCGTGATAAAATGGATTAAGTAAATTCGGCGTTTCAATATTTGATAAAATAATCACTTTAGTGCACTTACTGTTTTTACAGGTGAAAATAAATCCAAATTAAATTCATAAAGACTCTCGCCCCGGGCACCAACGCCTTGTGCCGAGAATTTCAAGTTATTCTCGAGAACTTTCACATCAGGTTCTACAACATTTTTCAGCTCTATCTTCAATGATATTATACTCTCAGTTTGTGCCCAGTAAACGAACGGGCTTGGGATGATCATTATTGTCTCTCACACAAATTCACTGCACAACGGTGTAAAAATTCTACCAGAACAATCCAAAACTGTACTGGAACTGGTATTTTCTAATAAATTCAGAAAGAAAAGTGAAATATTTTCGACCTGTCAACAATCTATCAGCCGACCGGCTAATGGTGTTGTCAGCATAAGTCAGATTCATTGATTTCATATTCTGGTAGTTTTTTTTTTAAATAAAATGGTAGTAAAACAATGCACACGTTGCAATCACAACCAAACCGCGCGTGTGCGATACGGTTGCCATTCGGGTGCTGTGCGTTCGCGGTTGCGGTGTGCCTACATTTAGACTTGTTAAAGCCTCTTTGATAGATTGGCATGTTACAGCTGTAGTGACATAACTAATAAAAAAGAAACTGTGTGTTGTCAGTGTGGTTTTTTGTGTCAAGTTGTGTTCTAATTCTTTTGACTCTGTTTACGACTTTCATACATTATACTCGTATTATTTTCCTTATCAAGAGTATTATTTCCACTCAGAATAGGCACCTGCATTAGGTTATGGGCCCAGTATAGGTACTTAGAATACCCAGAATACCCAGGTTACCCAGGACAAACGAAAAAAAAAAACAAAAGTTTTTCGGTGCTGTCAAAATGGAAAATTTTACCACCACCAAGATTCAGATCGGTCAGCTCATAGGTAGTCAGAATTGGGCTACATGGAAATATAAGGTGTCCATCATGCTGCGGGGTACAGAAGGTGCCATGGAGGCGGCAGAAGGAAAACTTAGAAAGCCAATATTAGGTACAGGCGATGGTGCTCTGATGGCCTATAATGCAGAATTATTAAAATATAGGAAGGCAGACAGCAACGCTCTACTTATCATAACAAGCAACATGACCGAAGAGAATTTAATGAAAGTCATGCGTTTTGAAACAGCAAACGAAGTATGGCAGGAACTTCACCGCTTGTTTGACGGTCAATCAGAAGACAGAGCATACACATTATGCATGCAATTCTTTAGTTTCAAAAATAATTCCGCTGATGACGCATCAACCATGATGTCGAAACTTAAAAATATTTGGAACAATTTGAATGCTGAGATTTTGAAGACCGATCCTAACATGAAGTTGCCGGAAATGTTCTTGATCTGTAAAATTTTAGATTCCCTCAATGAAAAATTTTTCAGTTTCAAATCAAGTTGGATGCTGCTAAACAAACAAGAGAGGACAATTGAATCGCTGACAGCACAACTGTGCGGGTACGAGAGAGCGCTAGGTGGTCACATTGAGGAGACTCAGGAAGTGCTCGCCTCTACCTCAAAGGTGCAGCATAAATCGCAGTTAAGAGACGAGAAAATAAGATGCAGGTACTGCTCAAAAATAGGCCACCGCATTAAAATTGCAAGGAGTGGATTATTGATGGCAGACCGAAGAAACCTACACAGTCTTCGTCCAAGCAGCAGCAAGTGCAGAATATAACGTTGATGATTTACACTTGCTCTGAAGAAAGCGATACAGAAAATTGGTATGTAGATAATGGTGCTACGACTCACGTCACCAATAGGGGAGACATTTTCACATATTTTGAGGACTTTGGATCGAACCACACCGTTACAACGGCAGATGGGACTGTAGTTCCTGCAAAAGGGAAAGGGTCTGTGGTAGTTCAAACCAAAGTTAACGGCAAAACACTGAATTTAACTCTGAGTGATGTCTGGTATGTACCGAAGCTTACCAAGAATTTGCTGTCCATGTTAGCTGCACAAGATAAACTGCAAAATAGCACATTTATTTCCACCACGAAAGAGTGCAGGCTGGAATTAAATGGTCAGATTTTAGCAGTTGGAAACAGGAACCAGAGTGGAGGACTGTATAAATTACAAATGAAGACAGTTCTACCAAGCAAACCTGTAGAGATTAATGCTGTTAATCCATCGAGCTTACTCCAGTTATATCATGAAAGATTTGGTCACCAGAACAAGAAATATATCAAAGATCTTGTCAAGAGGGAACTGGGGATTAATCTAACTGATAAAGATGATATACAGTGCGAAGGCTGCATTTATGGAAAAGCACAGCGTCTTAAATTTGGCAAAAGAGAAAGAGCTAGTATGTCTGGAGAGCTGGTTCACGCCGATGTATGTGGACCATTCCCTGAAAGTTACTCGAAATGTCGCTACTTTGTTCTTTTAAAGGATGACTTCTCCGCGTTTCGTCATGTTTATTTCATTCGAAATAAAAGTGAAGTAAAGGACAAGATTATTCAATTTCTTAAAGAAGCCAAAAATGCTGGACATACAGTCAAAACGTTATTAAGCGATAATGGCGGAGAATTCAATAATAAAGCGGTTCGGGAGGTTTTGAACAGGCGGGGAATAAACCAGCGGCTCACAATGCCCTACACGCCCGAGCAAAATGGGTGTGCAGAACGAGAAAACAGAACCCTTGTTGAAACAGCTCGTTCATACATGCACGCAGGAGACGAATTTCCACAGGCCCTGTGGGCAGAGCTTATCAATACAGCTGCATACGTTCTCAATCGCACGGGACCCACAAGAGAAGAAGGGAAAGTACCGTATGAGTTGTGGCATAAGAAGAAGCCCAAGATCTCACACTTGCGTGTGATAGGGAGTGAATGTTTCTTTCACATTCCTAAACAGAAAAGGAAGAAGCTAAATAAGAAGGCTGTCAAAGGTAGACTTATTGGATACGATAACGACGACGGATATCGTATCTGGAATGGAAAACAGACCGAAAGATCTAGGGATGTCATCTTTTGTCCAACCATGGAATTGAGAATCCCAACGGCCTTGGGACCAGGTCCTCAGGAAGAAGTGAATTTACCAGTAAGCGGTGAGATAGAAGGAGATTCTGTTTTGATGGGACAGGAGACAGAGGGAGTGATCTTTCCGGAAGATGTTTTTCCACATCATGTAGCTTCTCCTGTAAGACAGTCAGTCCAATTAGAGGGAGAAAGTGAGTTCATAGAAAATGAAAACGCATTTTCAGATTGTGAAACTGAAGAGTTCGTAGATGCTATTCCTCCTGATATCGAGATGCCGATGAATTCAGAGAACGATGTTTCTATACCGGACGTTCCAAGGTATAATCTCAGAGACAGAAGTACTCTACGACCTCCACAAAAATTGGATGACTTTAAATTATTCTTGGTCGATTCGATTCTAGAAAGAGAACCTTCAACGTATAAAGAAGCAGTATCAAGTAGTACGAAAAAAGATAGATGGTTAGAAGCCATGAAGAATGAAATCGATTCTTTACAGAAGTTTAAAGTGTGGGACTTGCAAAATTTACCGAGAGATCGAAAAGCCCTGCCATGTAAATGGGTTTATAAAGTTAAATCCAACCCTGACGGCACAGTCGAGAAATATAAAGCCCGATTAGTCGTGAAAGGCTTTAGGCAAAAGAAGGGTTTTGACTTTAATGAAACCTTCAGCCCGGTAGCCAGACTAGCAACTATAAGATCTTTGCTCAGTGTTGCTGCAAGAGAGAAACTGCATCTTATTCAGTTTGATGTTGCATCAGCTTTTCTTAACGGAGTTTTGAAAGAAGATATGTATATGATGCAGCCAGAAGGCTTTGAGGATGGAACATCAAGAGTATGTCACCTAAAAAAGAGCCTCTACGGTTTAAAGCAGGCACCGCGCTGCTGGAATTATTGTTTTTCAGAAACTCTTAAATCTTTAGGTTTTAAGACCAGCGACGCTGATCCATGCCTATATATGAAGACCATGAGTGATGAGAAAATCATAATAGCGCTCTACGTCGATGATGGTTTAGTTGCAGCGAGTAATAAAAATCTTGCAAATGAGTTCATCAATGACTTGAAAAAGATTTTGGTGATCACAACCAAACCAGCTTCATATTATCTCGGGTTGGAAATAGAGCAAATGGAAGATGGCTCGATTTTCATAAAGCAAGAAGCTTACGCAAGAAAGGTCTTGGAGAGATTTAATATGAGAGACTGCAATCCAGTGTCGACTCCTTTACAGAAAGAAGGAATTATTGAAAAAGGGAAAGTTGAGAATGAGTCACAGTCATTTCCTTACAGAGAAGCAGTAGGCTCGCTTGCTTACTTGATGGTGGGCACTCGCCCTGATTTAGCTTATGCTGTAGGAGTGGCTTCGAGAAGCTTAGAAAAGCCGACTTACAGTGATTGGTGTATGGTAAAACGCATAATGCGATACTTAAAAGGAACATTGTCAAAAGGAATTAAGTATGTTCATGATGCCGATTCCCCTAACCAAATCAAAGCTTACAGTGATGCCGATCATGCTGGGTGTTTAAAAACAGGCCGCTCTACAACAGGAGTATTGTGTTTATTTTCAAAAGGTGCAATCTCCTGGCTTAGTCAAAGACAAGCTTCAGTTGCTCTTAGCACCACAGAAGCCGAGATTGTGGCAGCAAGCGAGGCTGCCAGAGAATTGTTTTGGCTAAAAAGACTGTTTAAAGACATGAATGGTCAACAAGAAATTCCTGTTCTATTCGTGGATAACGAAGCTGCGGTGAAACTAGCGCATAATCCCGAATTCCACCGAAGAACCAAACATGTGCGTGTAAGACACTTTTTTGTTAGAGAACTGGTTCTTCAAAACGATATTGTGGTCGAAAGGACTAGCTCTGCCACGCAGCTGGCAGATCTGCTGACAAAGGCCCTGCCCAGACCCAGACTCTTGGAACTTTGTCAGAGCTTAGGTCTGAAGGATTAGGTCAACTAGCAGCTGAGGGAAAGTGTTAAAGCCTCTTTGATAGATTGGCATGTTACAGCTGTAGTGACATAACTAATAAAAAAGAAACTGTGTGTTGTCAGTGTGGTTTTTTGTGTCAAGTTGTGTTCTAATTCTTTTGACTCTGTTTACGACTTTCATACATTATACTCGTATTATTTTCCTTATCAAGAGTATTATTTCCACTCAGAATAGGCACCTGCATTAAGACTATGTACACACGGCTACACATCAAGCTATAAATGTCCAGTATAAGCTGACCTCGCATTGTACGGAAATCTTCTACAATGCGAGATCAACATAAACTGGAAATGCTTGATGTGTAGCCATGATTGCGGTATCCATGGTATGACAGGAGGCATGAATATAAGGTATAAATTTACAGAGATACATGAAACAAATTCTACACAAACATAATTCAACCATCACAGCATAGCAAACTATACATGGGGGACTCTAAACCATCAATCTGGCTTCAGTTCATTCTGGTAAATGTGTAATATAATATGGTATACGGAAATAGTTGTTGACGGGGCGCAGCAACCTGCTAGTGATGTCTGAATCTGTTTGTATATAGATAAGAGGCGTATCTATTTATTCATCATATGTCCAACTGGGCCATAGTGTCCTTTAAATTTGAAGCATTGAATTCTACCATTATTTTTAATAAACTACCATCGACTAAATTTAAATGAATGGTACGTCTCTAATTAGGCGACTAAGTTCGTATTGCTTTTTCGTTCTGTAAATTTCTGTGTCCGTCTGTCAAAAAGCCGTTTGCTGCTGTTGATGGGTGTCGAGTTTCTTTAAATTTCTCATTTTAATCGTCTTTCTTTGTGATTCAATATATTCCCCGTTAAATAAAAATGGTTTAATTAATTATTACCTCGCGCTATAAATTACGTACAGTGGTTGTTCTCTGACTCTGGTAGAAGTTGTAAACAAATCCAAAATGTCCGTTCCTAGCTCTGGATTAAGCAAATTGAAGAAGAAACACATTCGTGTAAAACATCAAAAAGTGAAACTGTTTCGTGCAAATGAACCATTACTATCGGTGTTTATGTGGGGTGTGAATCACACGGTAATTACTTCATATTTTATGCACTAATTGCAGTAGTATGGCGGGTGTATAATCCTATTTGAAACGATCTCGGCGAGGGAAGCATCATTATTATGTCATTTCCCACGCAACTGGTTTGTTGTGGTTTTACAATGTTTACATTTGAATTTACCTTAGTAAAAAAACTTTAGTAAAACACCCAAATCCTATTGTAAATTCTGGCACTTTGTCAATACAATTATGTTTTTATATGTCTCCTTGCCATTGAATATAAATAGACTAATAAGCTTTATTGCATTGGACACAGGTCCAATATATTTAAGTATGTTGGTCAAATCAACATTAATTTGCATAGAGTAGGGTGTTGATAGCTAAATAGTCTTTTTCGTTTTCAGATAAATGAGCTAAGTCATGTCACAATACCAGTCATGCTTCTCCCGGACGACTTCAGAGCTTACTCCAAGCTCAAAGTTGACAACCATTTATTTAACAAGTAAGAATTTTGCCAAAACTCTTCCTAAGTTCTAACTGGAGATTAGGCTTTGTCCGAAATATCCTTCTTGTAGTTAAAAGTATTAAATAGAATAAAGAATATTACATAATGTTAATTTGTTAAAAGTTAATTGTGTCTTTCTTACATATTATAAAAGGTAATCCTCCGCCGCGTCTGTCTGTCATCCTGTTCACAATAAAAAGGATAGAGTGGTTCTCGAGGAAGGTTTTAGTATATAATAATGGACATCCACATAGGCAAAGCCGCGGGCATCAGCTAGTGTAAGATAATGATGACATGTGCAGTAATATTAATAACATATTCAGAAACCTTGTAACCTATGATTAGATGATCTTCAGTTGTTATTATCTCTGTGACAAAGCTAAAAGTATTTCCATAACAATAGTTTATCACAAAAGAAGTCAGGGTTCAAATCTAAAATGCAATAACATAATCCTTTGGTTACATTATAATAGACATTATTGTGTTCAACATTTGAATTCTTTTAAAAACAAAATTGAGAGAATTCACAATTTGTACTGTGAACAAAGTAAACACACAAGGACAAAAAAAAATCATACTAGTTAATGCTAATTTGTAGCACATGTGTTTTACAATGTATTTTATGTACTGCAACATAACATAGATTTTCCTTCAAGGAAATAGGTTTCTAGTGCAACATTAGTCATCTGTGATGAAAATTGAGGATAATATGTGTAAACTAGAAATCTTGAGGTAGAAAAATAGTTATGAGGTTAGATTAACAGATTTATGCAAATACTGCATAAGTTTATAACCACCCTGGTAAATTTATTAAGTTTTGTCTGTATGTTAAAGGTAAAAAATTTGAGAGTGAAAAGCACTCTATCCTTCTATAAAAACCCAGGTATACCTCTGTGAATCTCATCAAAATTAGTACAGTTATTTAATTATAGAAAAACCCAAACTTAAAAAAACTCTACTACAGACAGACTGACTTTACCTGTTTAGCATGCAATTAGTAATGTTATGATGTAGTCTATACTATATTCATTTTTGAGCAATTGTTTTTAATAAAATCGTCCCAAAGATATTAGACTGCTATGGAATTTGAACTTTGTCACTATAACGTTTGTGGTTCCAACTTCCAATGCATTATCCAAGATAGTAAATTTAAAATTCTAAGTGTACGTGTCTGCGAGGCTTACTTCCTAGAGTGCGCCAAAAACACATTCAAGTTTCAGCACTCCTGAAGCTAATCTAATGCACCCCACCAACTTTGCCGCCTAACCTTTTCCCCCCCGATTCAAACTTAATGGCGGCACGGAAAATGAGGCGAGTCGCTGCGCAGTAACGAATTCATGGGTCAGGGGCGATGAGGGGTGGGGTACTGCGCAGCGAGTGGCGCACTTCCGAGCCGCCATTAAGTTTGAATCGAACTATACCTACTAATAATTTCGCTGTTGTCGTCCCTCCAGCCGACACGAAAGGAAGTACAAACATGAATACTGCTGCCTATCCTTCTATGATATTATCTTAGTCATTACAGTCAATTATACATAAATAGCAACGCTACGCCATCTTACAGACACTAATCTGTAGACTATTAAGATCTATTAAACCGTTTTATAATCTCGTTGCTAATAAACGAATGTGGTTCGTCAATGCTAATAAAATTGATAGAGCTAAATGATTCGCTTAATGGTATATTAATAGCTTAACAAAATTTATTGTGGTACCTATCTAAATTAAATACACAAGGCAATTTACTTTGTGTATTATGAATTTATGATACTATTTTAAGACGGTATATCCTCCTAGATTAGGCAAAAATGCAATCATTCTCCTGATTATAAATATGTATTTGTTTTAGTTATCTTTTCTCCGACATTACTTTTCCATTTCTTATTAGCGTAATGGATTTATGGCAATTCAATGATGAAGCAGAAATACAGGTGTTTTTCTTAAGACTTGCTAGGGTTACGCCTTTTATGAAAAGTATTGATGATTAACTGAATAATACATTGTTTCAGAGAAAACATGCCATCTCACTTCAAGGTCAAGGAATACTGCCCTCTTGTGTTCAGGAATCTACGAGAGAGGTTCGGAATCGACGATATTGACTACAAGGAATCACTCACAAGGTACAACCCTAACTATAAAACCCAGCCATAGCCAATACTGAAGTCAAACTCGACTGGCACGAGTGATACGCTAACGATAATTTATTTCTTTATTGATTATGTATTTATTTATGTTTATTTTTATCCCCATATTGTATTATCTGGCATCCTCGATCCCACATCCCATCCTGTGGTCCCTAGGTTTAGAAAGCCAGATAACTACCTGTGCTCGAGGGCTCAGAAGAGGCCTTGCAGCATGCTGCGGCGCTCGGCGACGGCGCCCACCGGGGTTGCCAACCTGAAAAATGAAACACATCAAGAGAGCATATTCCACGATGCAAGCGAGTTCGTCAAACGAGGGCTGACGATAAAACGCCTGAGGTCAGCGGAGTTTTACTAAGCAGCTGTACGATTTTTTTCAGTTTTTATTTTTTTTTCTCAAATAACAGTATGTAGTGTGCCTTTCGAACTGACACGGCGAGCATAAGCATTCACGATCACTGGCTGTATTGTGAAGTCATTTCCCTTGTCTAACCGCTTGAAAGAGGCCTCATGAGAGATGGTCCCAAAAGTTTGGATATAAATTTGGATTTTTGTTGGATTTTGGTTTTTGTATGCCTACCGTCCCGTTGTCCATTCCAGTGTAGGTCAAATGGGTGTCAAGAGTGCCTTTATCCTTGATTGACCGTGACCTCCATTTACGTTCCTTAACCTCCGCAATTGTCCCGTATGTCTCGGTTACTTAATATATCGTATATATTTTTTTCTTTAACATTAACACTACATGTGCACATTAATGCTGTAAGCACATTCATGTGCACTTTCACCGGTTGGTAAGTATTATGTTAATATGCGCATCTCTTTCGCACGTAACACGAAATAGAAATGAATGAGAAAGACGTCACACGAATCAAATTGTATTAAGATATTGGGCTAATGAAAGGATATTCAAGGACCTAAGTAATTACTATGACATAAGGTAGTTGATCTTTGTGGAACGGTCGCCTGCTACTTTTTATGCTCCTCTTAGGGTCAGCGCAGTTTACAGACAATTTGTCGTGCAATTTTTTGTCCATAAAAATATTCATACGACGCGATACACAAAAACAGAATGCACACCTCGCAGTCATCATGCGCCAAAGAATTTCACTCTCCTAAAAGTCTGTCGTCTGCGTAGGCTAGGGTTGCCAACATCAAATATAGTATTTTCGAAACCAATGCCTTCAAAAAATATAGTAGATGGCAAAAAAATTAAAAATATAGGGGTATGTTTCAAAAACATTTTTATTCTTTAAATGCAATAATTTTGCTACTTTGAGCTTCTATTAACAGGTTTTTTTTTAATGTCTCATAATTAATTTTACACTCTAAATTAATTTAGCTTTTTTTAAGATTAATACTGGCCCTATTGCGAAAATTTCGCCATTTTGTACTGAAATAAAAATATAGTAGTTTCGCCTACAATTTTTTTTTTAAATATATTATTTAGGCCTATAGATATAGCAGGATACTATATTATATAGTAAGGTTGGCAACCCTAGCGTAGCTCCTTATTCTAAGACCTGTAATTTTCTTTGAGTGTCCCTAATTTCTTGTTTGTTAGGTGTGTGCAAGAAATAACTTCACAAACTCACTCACAAGTCACAAATCACTGTTGATTGTAATTACATACACTTTGACTTCATAACCATATACTTTGTAAAGTAATTCAGTTTCATTAAGTCTTGTAGTAGGTACTTATACTATACTAAGATATGATCGGGTTCTGCTCACGTGTAATGATATTAATTGATAATTAGGGAACAATTATTACAAACTAGCTTCCGCCCGCGGCTTCGCCTGTGTGGTATGTAGCTTATGTCCTTCCCCGGGATGCCATCTATATCCTTGCCAAATTTTATCGAAATCCGTTCAGTAGTTTAGGCGTGAAGAGGTAACATACAGACAGACAGAAAGACGGACAGAGTTACTTTCGAATTTATAATAATATATGGATATACATAGTATGGATACTAGTTTCATAACAAAAAGTTACCACATCTGTCTGTCCATTTTGTAGATATAAAGAAAATGTACTTACCAAGTACATTTTCTTTCGTGCAATCAAAATGAGGAGATTAGTGTGTGGAGGGAGTGAGAAATGTATTTATACAGGTTCTAATAAAATAAGCTAGCCAAACTGCAGAAACATGATGAACGACGATATCTAAACATGTTAAAGTAAAATTATTGTTTGTTCATTGTAGTATGAGTTTAGAATCAGATATCCATACCCATCACGTCTGTGGAGTTTTGACCCTGTATACAAAGTATCATCATCTGCCTAGCCTTTTCCCAACTATGTTGGGGTCGGCTTCCAGTCTAACCGCATGCAGCTGAGTACCAGAATTTTAAATGGAGCGACTGCCTATCTGACCTCCACAACCCAGTAACTGGGTAATACGATACCCCTTGGTTAGACTGGTTGTCAGACTTTCGTGCTTCTGACGACTAGTAACGACTGTCAAAGATCCACAAATGACAGACACAATATACAAAGTATGTGTATACTATATTTTTTTTTCTATGATTGTGTTATATTCCAAAATTACTGCCTAGATTCCTATAGGGTTTTGAACAGCTATCTAATTGCGTAACTTATTTTCGTAACCCATTAATACTAATCTGTTTCATTTTGACAGTTCAACAACATTCATTGCGTTATTTACGTTGTTGAGCAAATTTCGAACTTATGAAGCAATGGATTCCTGATCAATTTGTTTCAAACCGATTCAGCTTGTGATTGATCGTGCATTACGCAATTAGGGAGAACGCTATCAGGACTGCTTTGTTCTTTAATGTCAATTAAAAGCAAGGTCAAGGCAAAATCGTCAATGTCGCCATAGCCATACGACATTCATTAGGTCCTTTGTTGTGTCAACTCGTGAAGAATTTATCTTTTTAATATTAGTTTTTATCTTGTATATTTTTATATTCTGAAAATAGCTTGGGTTTTATTTAATCGATAGTACCTATCATTATGAGTATGTAACTGACACAAAGGAAACACTTTCTTGGTAAGTATTAAAATTGTACGATAAAAAGTAAAAACTGACTAATGTTGCAGTATGTTCTTAGATTTGTAAGATTATTATAATATTTGCACAAATCTCTGAGTCATTGATAAAAGTTCTTTGTTTGCCAACTATGTTATACAGGTGTCGAGAACTCGATCCATTTTTGTTAAATTAACACCTTCTTTTAGTAGACTGACAAGAACGTAGCACATATGGAAGAGTAAACTTTGTCTATTATAGTCCTTGTTTCCAACTGATGCTATTTCCACTTTAACGAATTTTAACTTTATGATTGTGTAAATTAAATTGATTTCAGAATAACTAAAAAAATAAAATGTTTAAGTAATGTAAAAATGTTTAAGTAGTAGCGCAAATTGAACTTTATGTGTAGGGGTTAAAGTGGTTTTTACATATTTGGAAACTAAATCGTGAACGCAGTATAGTAGTGTGATTGTTAGCTATGATCAAAATCAAAATCAAGTCATTTATTCAAACTAGGCTGAGAATCAGCACTTTTGGAACGTCAAAATTACATAAGACAGACCCCCAAAACGCCCACCCTTCACCACTTCCTAGTGCTTTAGCTGGGAAGAAGAAGTGGCGCAACAAACTCCCCAGCAGCACAGCTCTGTTCAGTTAGAAAAATTTGATTCTATACAAATGTTTGCAAAATCATTTACATTACGCAACATAAAACATAAATCTAATTATTAGCCATACCTATGTCAGCTAGCACACGCCAATATACCAACCAAAAAAAAGAATAATAAAAATACGAGAACATATAGCTATTTATAGCTGCAACTGGAAGTTATAAATGATAAACTAGGACCATCGAAGTAAAATAAATAAAAATGAATTACTAGTAACATTAACAAAACCGAGAAGTATGATGCAGTTTTGCCCGGGCATCCAGTTTAAATGCCCCTACAAAACGTTATCAAGTTTGAAACATTTATCAAACCTTTCTTCTAATCGGGAAGGGCTACTATCAATTTCCTTTAATTCTCAAACACATTGTTGTAAAGAGTTAGACTCTTTATAAAAATTTATTAATATTTAATATACATATTTTATTGTGTAGTCACAATACTACACATTCCCACTCGCATTTAAGGCTGGCGGCTCACTAGACGGTCATTCTTAGATCTTTGACAGTCGTTACGGGTCGTCAGAAGCCCGAAAGTCTGACAACCAGTCTTATACCAAGGGGTGTTTGTGTTACCCAGTAATTATGTTGTGGAGGTCAGATAGACAGTCGCTCCATGTACAATACTAGTATTCAGCTGCATCCGGTTAGACTGGAAGTCAACCTATTTGGGAAAAGGCTAGGCAGATTGATTGCTCACTAGACGGCACGATACAATACCGCAGTCTCCCGCGATATCCTCAAGACCCTTTGTGACGATATCAACGAAATGTGTGTGCTAAGGACGTGAAAATAAGATTCAAAATTATCTCCGTTTATGAAATACCTTTGCCGTGCCATGCTATGCGGCGCAGTGCCGCCTGGTGACCACGAGGCAACCTTAAGCGGACCATGCCGAATTGATGTCTCTGTTAATAGAATGATCTCGTATAATGTTACAGCGACCATAACACAGACATATCACATAAATATAAATTCAGCAATTACATAGGTATTCACATCACCATCAATCATCACAGAACACTCAGGCTCGTATTCTAGGTCAATACCCAGTCATGAATTTGTTTTTAAAATAGTTTATAGTAGTTTGATTGATGGAGATGCATGGCTGGGTATCGTTCTAGATCCCGGAATTTTTAGGGCAACCTATAGAATTTGTGTGATGTATAGCTTTGTCCACTTAGAAATGAAGCGCCCCACTACCGCATTTACGCGGATTTCTATGGGTAATGCGAATTTCTACGGGTAATGCGGATTTCTATGGGTAATGCGGTAGTGGTGCGTGTCATTTCAGAAGGAAAAGCTATACAGTCACTCGCAAAAAAATATATACATCGACGATAATTGGTTTCATTGTCTACAAGCATTATTCCATGATATTAACCAATATGTAGCCAGAAAAAATAATACATACATCATATTGAGTACTTACATAATTGTAACTACACACTGATACAATATTATGGAATACTAGCTTCCGCCAGCGGCTTCGCCGGACCCTAGGACTTAGCATAAGGGATGAAATTGGTGCAAGCAAGAGTAAGGTGATTGAAAAAGTGCGCTAAATGGCGGCTATTGGGCAAACCATTGATCTATGTATTAGGATTTCAGCGTACCGCGGGGTAGGGTGCGTTTCCACTGAAGCGGAGACGTGCAGGAATCGTTCAATCACAGATGAGACGAGAGACGCGATGAGGATTTCGACCATTTTGATTGGTTGATTCCTGCAGGTCTTTGCTCAGCTTCGCTCTTCTCCGCTTCAGTGAAAACGGGGGCCATCTTGGTTCTAGAAAGGTTATCGGAAAAGTGTGTCAGGTAAATAGAGGTATTTGGGAAGCCATTGATGTTGAGGTAGTAAGTTAAACAAAAACGGTCATTTTGTCGACAGATCTCAGCCGATCCCTGACGACTCCTCTGGCAAGTCGGGGGCGAAGTTCTACCAGAGTTACGACCGCCTGTTCATCCTCAAGACCCTGACTTCCGAGGAGGTTGAGAGGATGCACTCGTTCCTTAAGCAATACCATCCCGTGAGTATTATTAGTTTATGGGCTGCTGAAAATGTGTTTTACTTATTCAAGTAAATTGTGCCTGTCCTGAATCCTGTCACCCATCCGGACTTTTTTTTTTTTTATTGAGTGTGGGATATCATCCAATGACTTCTCCCGCTGTGGGCGCAGCAGAAGGGCGTGTCAGACTTTTACTGACTAAAACCCACCCGTGTTCCTTCAGTTGCCTGTTGCCAAGGTCCCGGTATCCCTTTCGGACTAACCCGCAACCCTGTCAGGTCACCCACTCGGACTGCCTGATACAGGATTGGCTTTTGCCCAGTTGATAAATAATAATAATTTATTAAAAAATAAAAATTGGTTAAATACTGTATACAAGGTGAAATTGAATTCATGGGCATCCTATTGAGGTCATTTTACTCATCATTACGAACAACTTATACTATAGGAATGGGACCAACAAAGAAATCTCACAAAAAATCGCGAGCCCGCGCGTCCTCCTTCCAGTTTTGACGGAACCTATCCAGCTTGTCCCGCCATCTCCTACGTGGTCTGCCGCGACCCCGACTCACTGTCTCAGGGAACCAGTTCTGTGCTGTTTGGGCCCACAGTTTGTCCGGCATGCGGCAGACGTGTCCTGCCCAGTCCCATTTAAATTGGGCAGCCTTTTGAGCCACGTCAGCTATCTTTAAAAACTCTTTAAACTTTCCGGACGACATTTCCCTCATTGCTCCGCATCACATACCTATACCACACAACTTTTCAGTCACCAAGCCATCTTCAAAGCCATGCACTTGAATTTATCATTATTAAAATTTGAAGAGATAGTAAGATCATTGACAAGTTATCAATCGGCTTGTAAACAAATGATAGTCTCCTATCTAATCGTAGAAAGTACGTATTTTGTTACTTCCGATAATGTGAAAGATAGCGTCCTTGTCACTTGTGTGAGTAATTTAGAACAATTTTATGTTTAATGTTTGTTGTAAATGTAAGGCAGGTTATCTTTGTTTCCAAGACAGGTTGGTTTAGTTTCAAAGGAATATTTATTTGCGTTTTGTTACTATGTGGGTAAAAAAGTTTGTTAATTATTTTAAGGACGAGTCAACAGCAGACACCTTGTTCTTATTTTTTTGGATGGGTCAGACAATGTTGACGCGACTTTTCAAAATTAAAGGAATTAATAATAGATTTTTACACAATTTCTCTAGATACGATTGAACGATTTCCCCCCATTCGGAATGAAGAAAGACATTTTATGTACATACGGCTACACATCAAGCTATACATTTCCAGTTTATTCTGATCTCGCATTGTTTAGGATTTCCGTACAAAGCGAGGTCAGCTTGTACTGGAAATGTATAGCTTGATGTGTAGACGTGTGTACTGTGTACTTACTTCTGAAACTTGTAACTGACTGATGCACACTTTCTCCGGTTTTTTCGCTTGCCTCAATAGATTTTCATCATGTTAATGTTATGCTAATCCTGTATACATGTATTTAGATGAAATAGGCAAAGATGTTAACGATGGAAACTATTCTTTACTTATTGTTCTTCTTTAAGGGGGATGCGCTAGGGTGGCCCGCGAAATTCAAATTTTCAATCAAATCATAAGGCTGCGTTTCCACCAGAGATGTGCGAGGATGCGTAGCGAGCGATGTGTTTGTAAAGAACCAATGGAATCGCTTCATTTACCTCGCCTCGGTCAGCACAGCTCTGGTGGAAATGGCTCAGCGGAGCTAGATTTTTGCGCATACAAAACAAGCGAGGGATGTGTGCGAGGAATGTGTGCGAGGGATGTGTGCGAGGGATGTGTGCGAGGGATGTGTTGCGAGGAATGTGTGTTGAGAAGGATGTGTTGCGAGGTTTGCGCATACTGTACCAGCCAGTCCATCCTTCCTCGCACCACACATTAATGCGCATTTTCACAGCTCCGCTACACATCCTCGTAGGCACATTTTCATCGCATAGCTTTGGTGGAAACCCCCACACATTTTCACAGCACAGCTAGACATCCTCGCACGACACATTTCCATCGCACATCTCTGGTGGAAACGCAGCCTTAGAACCAGCAATACAACTCCTCAAGTTCATATAAGTGCCAAATGTCATGATTTCATGAAAGAGCCTTTCAATGCAGTTACATGACCTTAGACAGTTGTATTGCTGATTCTAATGTTTATAATTCTGTAAACCTATATTTGTTACGGCCGCGAATCATATTTAGATCAACATACAACCTGATACTGCAAATTGCAATAAACGTTAGAAAACGAACCTTTCGCCTTACCCCAGGAGTCTAAACAATATTCTAATTATTTCCAGTACATAGTGGAGCGCCACGGTAAGACCCTACTGCCTCAGTACCTGGGCATGTACCGGCTGACGGTGGACGGCATCGAGCACTACCTCGTCGCCACAAGGAACGTGTTCTCCAACCACCTCAACATTCACAGGTATTGTTGAAAAACTTGTTTTCTTCAGCTTAGTCAGATTGAGGTTCAAATTGAACTATTTCTATAAGAAAGTATAAAAATAACTAATAGCTATGGTCTGTATATCCTAGAATTGCTCTAAAAAAAAACGAGTCACATTCAGCCTCTGATATGCCACAAGGTAATTTTCGAAGACATCAATCAATCTGCCTAGTCTTTTCGCAACCTAGTTTTTGTGCCTAGTTTTTTTTTTCCTACTATGTTTGGGATCGGCTTCCAGTCTAACCGGATGCAGCCGAATACCAGTATTTTACATGGAGCGACTGCCTATCTGACCTCCACAACCCAGTAACTTGGTAATACTACCCCTTGGTAAGACTGGTTGTCAGACTTTCGGGCTTCCGACGACCCGTAACGACTGTCAAAAATCCACGAATGACGTAATTTTTGAAGACATGAATATTTTAATGTTGTCCTTTCTGAGAATATAAAGGGGGCGCTCAAAATCTTTTACAAAATTAAATGGGTAGTTTGTTGCAACGATTCTGTCACCAAAATGTTTGACCTACTATTGGTTGGAATAATCATTCAACAATTCCAGTAAGTAATAGGTAGTAACTGGCAAAATCATCATTAGCGCAGCATCATGCTGAGTGGAAGCCTTCTTGTCTCAGTCATGACGTGCAGCTGCCGATTATTTATATTTTATACTCGTGATCTCATATTATGTGTACTTAGACCAATGATATTATGTTAACAGATATGTTATAAGCGCGCAATCGTGAAGACTCGAAAACATTCCAACTGTAACGTTTTTACTTGTAGTGAAATGTAAAATGAATGAAACGTGGGTATGTGTGCCGCTGCTGCACGGAACACTTTTTTCGGTTGTTTTGTGAGTGTATAACATATCTGTTAATATAATATCATTGACTTAGACCTATTTTTTTGTTGTTTAGATTTTTGATTACTGTTATCTTTTTGTATTCACGTGTTTCTGTGACAAATAAACCCATATTTCATTCTTTCATTGGTCTAAACTCTGTAAAGACAGACTTGGTAGGCTATCCCGCTTCCGCCAAGCTTGGGTTGCTATGTCAGTATTTTCAGCCGTGACATTAAACTAGTTTTGGGTGATTAGCAAACGCAAGTGTTCCTTAAAGATAAGGAAAATTCTTATCATAGTATTTAAATCAAGTTGGTACTTAATCAAATGTCAATCACTATGGTTAGTGCATTTGTTCTCGGTTGCGTGATATCGTGATTTTGTATCGGTACATTATTTTTATTGAATCTCAGATGTCATAGAATCAAACAAAGACTATGTGGCCATTTATCCTCAATGACTGTTAATGGCAGCGACCAATGAAAGTGACCAATATTCTGCATTAAATAAAATGCAACCAAAATCCTTACTAATATTATAAATGCGAAAGTAACTCTGTCTGTCTGTCTGTCGCGCTTTCACGCCAAAACTACTGAACCGATTTAAATGAAATTTAGTACACAGATAGTCTAGAGCCTGAGAAAGGACATAGGCTACTTTTTATCGACATAACACGCGGGCGAAGCCGCGGGCGGAAGCTAGTGTTACTATATAACCAGTAAAATTAAAAATGATGATTCTTCTTTCGTTTTGGTTGCATGAGTATTTCTAACACAAATCTACAAATCGTGTGCTAACATAAATTGACTATAACCAGTTTGTGATTGCGCGATTTAATTATCGCTGTTGAGGAAGATTTGGAGCAAGACGGAGTATTGCAGCAAATGCCTTAGTCCCAATAGTTTTCAGAGCCACTGATCGCGCGAAAAAGCGCTGAAACTAAAATATCCTTAAGTTTTTTGCAATTTGCAGCTTATGTTTAGGTTCAAAATTGGTTGTACCTCTATACCCAAATCCAAAGTAATGATAGCTAACTTATTTCTTCTCTTTCTAGGAAATACGACTTAAAAGGCTCGACAGTAGATCGCGAGGCTTCAGAGAAGGAGCTGGAGAAAGACCTGCCCACACTCAAAGACAACGACTTCATCAAACAAGGAGTACGCATTGACATTGGTGATGCCGCCAAAGAGAAGTTGTTGGAGACTCTTACTGCTGACGTTGAGGTAACCCATCCATATCATCGTGATTAAAAAAATATGCAGGGCAGTCTTTGGGGACTGCCAATAGAAGTGAAAACTAAGCAACAATGCGTAACCTCAACGTAATTCAAACGGTAGACGGTAGATGGCGCTAAAAAAATTTCTTCAAGCGTGGCGGTGACGATGACGCGAGTTCCATGATTTTTGTTCTCCCAAATAGTTCTCAAAGCGCCTAAAGAAGTTTTCACTTCAAAAAATTGCCAAAGGATGTCCATTCCCTAATTGCGTAATACACGATCAATCAGATTCAAACAAAATGTCTATTCCATTGCTTCATAAGTTCGAAAAAAAAATCTGTTCAAGAATGTAAATAATGCGATGAATGTTGTTGATCTGTCTGTTGAATTTCCAGTTCCTAACAAAACTCCACCTGATGGACTACTCCCTGCTCCTGGGCATGCACGAGTGCGGGCGCGGGGAGGCGGAGGCCGAGGCGGCGCGACAACGGGACGCTGAGAACGACAGCGACAACGGAGACACCGATACCGACAGCGATACCGATACCAGGCATCATGGCGACCGGTAATAGCATAGTTTATTTATAAAAACAATCAAAGTGACAACCAAAATTTTGTCAGCAGTCATGCAGCTTATGCAAAGCAAATAGTATTCCTGATTAGTGGGTTTTGAAGCAACTGGATGAGAGCTGCCGAGAATTGAGCTGAATGGCGTGCAATTGGAGAGGCCTATGTCCAGCAGTGGACTGCTATAGGCTGATGATGATGATGATGATGATGGATTTTGAAGTTGACAACGTCGCAATTAATTGTCAGAATGCATAGCCTTAAAGGCTGCTTCACACTGCCTTGCAAGAGCCGTTATACGATAATACGACCGTAGAACGGGACCGTAGGTCGTATTATAGTATTGATTACACGCTAAATGCATTTTGTGATTCTTCATTCAAATCCCTAATGTTCCAATGTTTCCCCACAGTTGGGGCTACAACACTCCGCCGGACAGTCCGCGCGGCTTCGCTCGCCAGTCGTCGCTGCGGTACGAGGGCATCATTCCCGAGCTCGACATATACGCCATACCCAGCCAAGAGAGTAAGTCAAAACACTATTATAATAGCAGAACGCCAATAAAAAAACGTTGAAAATCTAGTCTAACGCCGGTAGCACACCTCCGCCGTGAAATTATAGCAGCGAAACCGCAGTAGTTCAATTGTGTTGACTCGCGTTATGCTCCGCTACGCGAATCTGATTCATGATGATTATTTTAAAGGTGGCGTTCTTTTCAGGTGCCCCCAAAAAGGAGATTTATTTCGTCGCCCTGATTGATGTGCTGACGCACTATGGTGTCAAGAAACAGGTAAATATTGACGCATTGATATTTTTTACCCGGCTGCGCGACAGTAAAGATATGATTCTGTTTTTATATCCTAGGGTTTTGGTTGTCCAAAGCATCAAAACCGGTTCACGTTGCATAGCAGCGACTGGAAAATTACGAATTTCCTGCTGTCTGAAGATATCACTGACCCTTTCAACTTTTGTTTCACAAAATTGAAACTATATAATTTTTCGTGCTTGTCATTAAAAAGTTTTAATAATTTAATTACTTATATTTTAGGCGGCAAAAGCAGCGAAAACAGTGAAATACGGCAGCAACGTCGACGGCATATCGACCTGCGATCCCGAGCAGTACGGGAAGAGGTTCATAGAGTTCGTAGCTAAGGCCATCGAGGGCAACTAGGCGGGCCCAGCGCACACCGGTGCTTCTTTTAGTACTTATTACACATCACGGATTGGTAAGCAAATGGAAGGCTAATGTCAACCAAGCTATGATGTATATTGTTCAGTAGTGGCATTCTAAAGGCACACCGAAATAACTCTACACTCAGGCCGTTTGTTCCACCGCCACGTCAATGGAACGTCAACGAGAACGAGATGACGGCGCTGAAGTAGCGATACCTATATTTACTATGGCCGCGTGTCCACCGCACACCACCGCCTGCGACGATCCGTTCGGTTCGCATAATCTCGTTTCTCGCTGACATCCCGTTGACGTTGTGCGGTGGCCAAGCAGTGTAACTCGATCCAAAGTAAAGCAAAGATATCTCAGTTGAGTTTTGTGTCTTTTTCTTAGCATGTCTATGGCAATCTAAATGGCGTTGGCCCATAAGTCACCTATGAGTTTGGTGTAGAGTCATCATTGTGTGCGACTGTCATATCCTTGAGTTACGAATCGTACAAAGGAGGTAGTGTCCATTGGAATAAAAAAAAATACTTTTTAGTATACTTACAAAGGTGCATTCATGTTATTGTAAATCTTACTAAAAAGTTGGCTGACAAACAGATCGGTAGTTTTTTGCCCGCACATTAGCACTCCATTTGGTTACTATTCTGTGTTTATACTACTTATAGATGGCGCTACTGTATCTTGAATGATTGAAAACATTGCCTAACGTTAAAATTATAATTATTTTTCATACTCGGCAAAATTGTGTTTGTTTCATGTGACAGATTCGCTTGAAGATATATCTGGGTTCCGTACTTTAAAAACAGCGCGGAGGACATCCTTGAGGATTTCCACACACAATAAAACGGGACCCTTGTTTGAGAAACTTTTATGACACAAAACTTAAAAAAACTAACTCATTTTTTTTTTTAGTTACTTAAGATCCTGTAGCGCCATTTAACGAATTTTTTGGACTGAAAAGATACAATTTTTTCTAGTTTCTCTTTCGTAGTTTTTTTTATCAGTATGGATACAACGTTACTTCATAAATAAATAAAGGTATATGGACGATTGAAATAAGTTTCGAATGTTTTCGCTACATTCATCGTTTAGTTCCCGCTAGCTCATTTTATTAGACCTAATTAAGTTCGCTCATGATCCTTTGTTGTTAAATAATTGGAGTTTACAGGGTGACGTAGATTATAAAGGGCTGGTAGTTTATTTAGACGCGTTTTCAGTTTAGACAGTTAATAAATAATTACTCAATTTACCCGGCTAATGTCAGTGGTGAAATCATACACGCATGTATCAGCATTTTTTCTGTATCTTTCTCGTTCTGTCACTTAGAGCTGCCATTTCTTAGAGCGAGAAGTCCGCAATCCGCATGCATTCGTATAACAAGTTTTTATGTGCGAAAAGACTTCTCGCTCTAGTGAATTACACATCTGAGTGTCAGAAAGGGATAGAGATAAAGGTTAGTACTGATTTGTGCATGTAAATGTGATTGTGAAACGCCCACAGGGTGACCTAATGAAGGCGTTACTCGGGTGATGTCGATAAATTATACATAGGTGGTCTCGGCTTTTGACGTTTATTATTTCAACGTAGTAACGTACTGAAAGAAGCACCGCTTAAATGTTGTTATAAAGGGGTGCTACATACTTTTTCCGGTCGTCATGATTCGGCAGAGCCGGGCGGCGAAACCGACTATATTTTGCCGCCGGGCTGTGCCGAATCGAGCCAACCCGAACAAGTATGTAGCACGCCTATCTTGTCCGAGACAAGTCCCACGATACAGTAAGTGTAATAACGTCGATTCTTATTGAGAAAAAAAATAAATGGAAAAATAAATAAAATTCATAATGTTAAAAAAATTCGTAGTGAGGAGGCATGTAATTGATATTAGCGATTATGTGAAACTATCGGACAGTTTGGCGAAAAGTTTGTCGTTTTTATCAAATTAAATATCGTATTTTATTCGCTTTGCGTGCGAATTAACACAGTTGTGCAATAGACACGTTTAAAGGCTGGTCTGTTCTATATCGTGGAAAGCATGAACCCGGAATTTCGTCTGAGAAATTCGGTACACTGCCATCTGCCGGTAAGGCTGCCATCAGACGGACTGCATTCTTGCAGTTTGAGTGCAGTTTAGTACGACTGCAATACTCGTAATTCAAACTGCAAATTTGCAGTTGGAGTGCAGTTGAAACAGTCGAAATGCAGACCGTCTGATATTAGCCTAACTGAGCGTACATATGACACATCGAGCTAGAAAAAGACTGTCAGACATGTGTGACTGACAGAGACGACGATTATTAAAACCGAACTCTTCTGAAAACTCGAAGTTTTGTATTTTCGACGTAAGTTTCCTGCCTCGGGTCAGGCATTCTACGATCTAGCACGATTCGAAGTTCCGGGTCGGTCATTTTCCGAAACAGGGACGGTTACGGGTTGAAAGGGACCCATATTTTTACAATTAATAATGTTCTACACTTTCGTCTTGATGTTTGCAATAATAATAATAATAAGCGGACCCTTTTTGACAATATTCACATTTTATTCTCACACTTGAGTCCCTGTTTTGTGCTATTTGAATCTTATTGTATTTGTGAATTCGAGGCTGCGTTGTTTGTATAAGTGAGTTATAATGTTTGGTATTAAGACTGTTGTCCTTTGCACACAAGTCACAATAAAATATCTATTGTGACTCTCGTACAACCGCGGACACCAGTTTTCAAGCTTATTGCTAAGGACTTAAGGTTGAAAGTTGTCAACCGCCATTGTCCGCGTTTGCACATCTACGTTACAAGTTAGATTAGCTAGGATCTAAGATGAAGTGATGTGAGATTGAATTAAGAAAGCTAAGTTACGAATCTGCGATGTGAGTTTTGTATTTGAAATACAAAGCGTTTCAAGGCAGTCTCGAATTCGGTAATAAAGCTACTTCGCACTGTCCCTGATGAAATATCCATCTAAAATAAACTGTAGTTCAATTTATGAACCGCTCATTTCTTTTCGTTTAAATTTCGAACGAAATTCATTATTCTGAGCGATTCAAAAATTGAACTTTTTATAGTGCGTCCACGTTGGCAAACACGCGAACAAAAATTCGCATCACCCATACAAATGTTATTGTGATAGGTCACCGCCAAGGAGATCAAATCAAATCTCAAATAAATCTGCATGGTGTCTTTCAAATTGTAAATAGAAATAAACTTTAAGCATTTGACCTAAAGTTGCTATTGCATTACCAATGGACGACAGTGTTCTTCTTTTCAAGGCCGACTTTTCGGTGCTTGTAAGCGAATGCTTAATCAGTTGTGCTATATAGTAAATACCAATTCCACGGTCACCGCAGCTGGTGATCTGGTGACGTTCCGTTGTCACTGCGGTATGCAATATTCTGTGACTCGTGCATTACATACAAGCCGTTGTTGTGCCGATGTATCAAAATGGACGTGTTTGCCAATGTATATGCATCTAAACTTTGTGTGTAGACTGCGTTTCGACTACAAACTGCATGCAGTTGAGATGTCGGCATTAAGTCTACCAGAATGCAATTTGCAGTCGCAATGCAGTCATTAACACTTTCACTTATAAAAAGCACGTTCGCAATCATTTTCATAACTCGTTATTAGCTTTTTATAATGTTCCGCTAACGCGTAGTCTAGTATTGAAAAATTATAATGAATAAATAAAAATGTTAAAATATCATTGAATTAGGATGTTGACGTGTTACGGTTGGCCAATTTAAATTTATCAATGAAATTACATGTATACTATTATAATTGGCCGTTGTATTATATATCTTATTGTAATGCCTTCGATATATTGTATATTGTTTGAAGTACATACATGTTTTGTTCATAATAAAAAGTTGTGAGAATATTCACCTGGGGAGTATGGATCGACTCAAAGAACTAACTTATGAAATTGTCAATAAACGATTTTGAATTTGATTTTAAATTGTAGTGAATCTAGACGTGAAATGTTGTTAATAAAATAGATTTGTATCGATCCATACTTTGAGGAATACACGAGGTCTATTGTTGATTGAAAATATTAAAATGTGTATTGAAACTGTCAGGTCCCAAATGTCTCGGTAGTCAAAGTAATCAATAAACCTCATAAAGCTCGATTCCCAGGGAAGACTGTTAAAGTGTATTCGTATTCGGTATTGTACTCGTTAACTAACATTTAACTATGTATTCTATTACAAGGACAGTTGAGTCCAAAATTGTATAAAAGAAACGGCCATTGTTAAGAGTCGGTGTTTCACCCATTAGATAATGTCGTTTTTGCCAATATACCCATACCTAGTTCGCTTAGTTTCTGTCTAGAGTAGTGTTTTAATAGTACGATGTAAGATTTTGTTATTTATTATTCTATATTTCGAATAAGACTTGGATTGTTATGAAGTCTTTGTGATGTATTCTGTGAAAATTCATGTGCCGTTTACGGTGTACTAATAATATTGGTAAATTTTATACTTTTTAGGCGTCGATTCCGTCGTGCCGTCGACTAGCGCGATCGAACGCGCCTTAACGAATGTTTAGCTGACCTCAGAATAATTATATCGCTCTTCATGTAATTCTTTTTAACTTTTGACTGTTTATCGGGGAAATATTACAAGATTTATTCATGAAAATCAGTATTCCGGGCTCCATTCGGTGCGCCTTCGATTTGAAATAATTTGTCAGATGTTAGTTTTTTTTTGTGATAGATATTGTTTACTTTTAGATATTAATTTTATATTAGATTTCGAGTTGTCCACTTCCTCATGATTCTAAATTAAAAACGAAGTACTATTTTGTTACAGGGTGGTCATATTTACTAGTGATTAGACATCCTTTGTTACCCTCTTAGTAAAGAGGTTTTTTTTTAATTTTATCTTGAACCCCTGCCTACATATTCCTGAACAATGTGTTAGTCATGAAATGATTCAAATTATGTCATATGTGTTGCCATTGTTTAGGTCGGTAATTGTATTTTAATTTGTAGTTATGTTATTTCGAATAGGTTTTATCTTGTTATCGGTGACGGTTGAAGCCACGAGCCCGCAGTGTACGGCATATATTTATTAAACGATAGCTTCGCTACATACAAACATATTCGGCATGTAAGCAACACGGTTGAAATGTTAATTCTCTAGTCTACTACTCTTGTAAAGACAAAAATGTGTATGAAAAATTAAAACTTAATTTTTAAATATTCGGTTTATAAAGATTCTGCATTAAAAAGTTGTTTCTTTATTCCTTCAGGCTGCCATCAGACGGACTGCACCGCAGCAACCACGCGCAGCGATAAATTCAACTGCATACAGTCGTGACTTAGTTTACGCGGTCGGCTACACTACAATCGTGTAGTGTCGACGCACGCTGTCCATCGTTAACTTTACGCCGTTATATATATATCAGTCCGTCTTCTGGCAGCCTAAAACCCTAAAATTATTTTGGCATCTAAAGTTACTGAATGTTTCTGATCATCAGTAATGTTTGGGACACCTGTATTAGGTGTACGTTACCCCAGCAAGAAAGTGTCTCCTAGAGTTATATGAGTAGAACGTATAATTTGTGCCTTATTTGCTGTAAATGTGCCCCCACATAAAAAATGTGTGCCCCCTGTCGTTTTGGAAAAAAACGGAAAAAACGATTCTTGCTGGGGTAACGTTTTTCTAGCAGGAAAATTCTAAACGAATGATCGGAGAGAGAAAAATTATGCATGGCCATAGAGCTTATTTGTGTGCCAAAATGTGCCCCCAAAAATAAAATCTGTGCCCCTTCAGGTTTTCGAGATATTGCATTTCCTGCCGGAGTAACGTTTTGATGAATCGTATATCTCTAAAACCATTGCATGTGCCCCTGTAGAATAAACATACAGGAGTAGCTCTTAATGTGTGCCCCTTAGTGCCCCAATTAGATTTAAGAAAATATTTATAGTTTTCAAGTTATCGCAATTTTATGAAAACCCAAAAAAACAACGCAGCGCTTAAATGAGACAAGGTATAAGTTCGCTGAAACTGTATTCGATCCTTCTTGACGCTAATAATAACCATACAAAGTTTCAAAACTGCACATGCATGCGTTTTTGAATAATCTTGCTAAAAGTCAAAACGATGGTGTCATAACTTTGACGGCAAAATACAAGGAACCGGCTCAATCCCAGATGTGTAGGTGTAAACCAAAATCTTGTGCCTTTAGTCAAAAATATATGGTGAAAATATTCAGCTTGGAATGTTTCGCATTAAGTAAATATTAACAAAAAACCAAAATATGTAAGCAACGGCTGGCTATCCGACCAAATATGAATGACTACTAAAAAGCGACGGATTCATACATATCGATGACCTTCTTTATTGGACGTATTATACCTAAGCTGTTGTCCGTACAGTCGCGTTCAAAAGTTTTGGGGCTAATTAAAATATATATTAAATGCACCTTGTGACATAAATGAAACAGCTTGTTGATGTGGAAATTAGTAATAAACGCACTTCCTAGTCAACAAACACTTCGTACCTATTATTCATAATAGAGCGACGTTACACGTAACTGTCTCTGTCACACTAACACCGTACGCGTGCTAGCTGTCTCACTTTCTCCAAGCTAGACAAAGCGACTCCTTGCGACACCACGTCAGAATTATTTTTTGTTTTTGTTCCTACGCCTTTATGAACTTGGACGGTTGTATTGGTGATTTTGATGATTATAATTCTGTAACTACTTACGTCTTACAGCCGCGACTTACTGTTAATTTATCTAACCTACGGCTTATCAATAAATATATAAAGACAAATACGGGCTTTTTATTTATATACAAAAAAGAGCTACCTATTTTTAGTAGTTTTATTTTCATCATTTTCACATTCATCACACATTTCATGAACTATATTTTTTTTTTAAACATCGGGACCAATCAAATTTTTGGTCAAAGACCTGGCAAATGGCAAATATCTGGATGTATTTCTTTCGTTCATAAATAAATTACTGGATGTATTTTAATGAAATTTAGAATGGAGAAGATAGCTTACCTTGGAATATAGCACTTAGGCTACTATTTATAATGTACTTAATCATGTGTAAGGTCATAGAAGCAGCTAGTAGGATATAATCCAATAACAACTTTATTTTATTACTTATTAATTTTCTACTTCATTGTACTCAGGCACAACACGTGTGAACCGGTTAGTGAGTAAAGTAAAGAAGGTCATCGATATGTATGAATCCGTCGCTTTTTAGTAGTCATTCATATTTGGTCGGATAGCCAGCCGTTGCTTACATATTTTGGTTTTTTGTTAATATTTACTTAATGCGAAACATTCCAAGCTGAATATTTTCACCATATATTTTTGACTAAAGGCACAAGATTTTGGTTTACACCTACACATCTGGGATTGAGCCGGTTCCTTGTATTTTGCCGTCAAAGTTATGACACCATCGTTTTGACTTTTAGCAAGATTATTCAAAAACGCATGCATGTGCAGTTTTGAAACTTTGTATGGTTATTATTAGCGTCAAGAAGGATCGAATACAGTTTCAGCGAACTTATACCTTGTCTCATTTAAGCGCTGCGTTGTTTTTTTGGGTTTTCATAAAATTGCGATAACTTGAAAACTATAAATATTTTCTTAAATCTAATTGGGGCACTAAGGGGCACACATTAAGAGCTACTCCTGTATGTTTATTCTACAGGGGCACATGCAATGGTTTTAGAGATATGCGATTCATCAAAACGTTACTCCGGCAGGAAATGCAATATCTCGAAAACCTGAAGGGGCACAGATTTTATTTTTGGGGGCACATTTTGGCACACAAATAAGCTCTATGGCCATGCATAATTTTTCTCTCTCCGATCATTCGTTTAGAATTTTCCTGCTAGAAAAACGTTACCCCAGCAAGAATCGTTTTTTCCGTTTTTTTCCAAAACGACAGGGGGCACACATTTTTTATGTGGGGGCACATTTACAGCAAATAAGGCACAAATTATACGTTCTACTCATATAACTCTAGGAGACACTTTCTTGCTGGGGTAACGTACACCTGTATTAGTCAGCAACTTACAGTGTATGTTTTAGCGTTTCTTCAAAGGGTATAATCTCGTTTATATTTGAAGAAGGCAATGTCATGAAAATACAGATTTGCGTTGTGAAATAGGGAGAGTAAATTAATTAATTTTGAGAACATGACATGAAAATACAGATTTGCGTTGTGAAACGGAGAGTAAATTAATACATTTTGATAATATGCTGATCCAGGAGTCGGGGACTATTCGTGATTGAAGGAGAGGCATTCATAAAGATCGATTTAGACCAAACGAGCAAATGTGCATTCTATCTCCATGGAACCAATTTTTTTTGTGTAACCAGCGACATACAAGCGCGAATCCAGCATTTTTTTTCTGGGAGGGGCACATGGGCCACACAGATATGTCTGTCATTATTTTGTATTGTACTAAGCATGCTGATAAAGATCGATTTAGACCAACCGAGCAAATGTGCATTCTATCTCCATGGAACCAATTTTTTTTGTGTAACCAGCGACATACAAGCGCGAATCCAGCATTTTTTTTCTGGGAGGGGCACATGGGCCACACAGATATGTCTGTCATTATTTTGTATTGTACTAAGTATGCTGTTTTTGCGATTCATTCTTTTTCATTTTCAATGAAGATCGTAGCCTACTTCAGCGTTCATCATTGAAGCAATGTCTTGATAGGTATGGATTCAGGCCAGTCCATTCAGACGATCCGATTTACTTACTTAAAATCGTTGGGGGGGGGGCACGTGCCCCTCCCTCTGGATCCGCCATTGATCCGAAAATTGATCGTCTTATGTCCCCCGTACTTTATGTTTTCAAGTACGAAGTAATAGGCCTACTCTACCTGAAATTACTTGGCATGTTCCTCCGTTATGCCGAAAACACTGCAGCATTAATTTTGAAATAAATATAATTATGTTAAAGCTGAGTTTTTTTCGTTTTAAGTAAGTACCTATTGTTAAGTAGGTATAATAAATTGTGGTCTATGAAATCGCTAATGAAGCATAACCTACCTTTACCTTATCCTTATAGCACGTTCTAATCGGCATGTTAAACTATGTAATGCTGTAGGTATGCGTATTTGCCCAGCCTAACTTGGTCCCAGGCAGTCTCAATAGTCCAAAGTAAGTTATTCTAAACCCACAGTCACATAGGTTTACCACTTTAAATACCTACTCTTTGGATCTACCTCCAGCATTTGATGTTCCTTGGTCCATAGAGCAATAGAGTCAGTCAGTTAGTCAACCCAGTCAACCTACAAATGGGCACGACAGCACGATATTTGCAAAATTGTGTTGTCTCTTCCGCAAAAGCCATCAAACTCATACGGCATTAATGAATTACATTTAATGTTTTGCCTTGGAAGTCAAAGATTGTTTGAAACAGCTCATTAGATGAGTGGGGCTCCGACTGCTAACAGCTCGAAACAAGAGTTAGAAAAACAAGCGACTCCAATTCCAGTGCAGCGCCACGTCGCGCCCTCCAACCAACTGAACCAGCCATCGTTAGGCCAGATCCTTCGTCAGAGAAAAGGCCTCGTGCTAGCAGTAACATGTGTTGTCATCATCGTCATTATAGCCTTTGCCCAGCTAGTATATCTTCAACTTCCATTAAATACCACGCATGTTAGCCCTAGAGTTGACACCGGGGTTCCACAAGTTAAGTTATGGAACTTTTCTATATTCTAAGGCACACTGTTAGGTACCTATAGTTAGCCGAAACTAGCACCTAGCACATTGTTATTGTTCAGTTTATTGTTGTATAGAAGAAAAGAAGTATATTTTTTTTAGGCACAATTCAGTTTTTCTTTTGCAGCAAAAGATAAAACTACTGTAGCTTCGTAAGATAAAACTACTGTAGCAAAAGTTTTGCTACAGTAGTTATATCTTACGAAGCGACGCGCTTTATTTGTGGTAATCAAGAGTAAAAACACGATGTGAATGTGTGCGTGAAGAGTAGTCGGTTTCTTTACTCTGTGCGAGTAGCGTCAGCACACAACACACACACTTTACTAAAAAAAAATCAGCTGTTCCCTACATTTTGTCGATTTAAGTGAACACAAATGTATGGAACAGCTGATTTTTTTTCGCGATTTCTAGGTTGGTCCCATAGAAAAAGTTGTTAAAAAAATGATGAGTACAATGACCCCTTTTCGGGTTTAGCATAAACAAAAAATAATGTTGTATATAATGTACTCTGTGGACGATACCGAGAGCTCCTGCGCTTACGCACGATTTCAAAGCGCGTGTTTGTACACTAGATAAACACAAGTAAGTCGCGCGTTTCTTCATGCGAAAAAAATACTATATCTTACTAGATACAATAATAGTACTTTTCTTTAGGAATAAGATCATTTTCAACAAAAAAAATCTGCCTAGCCTTTTACCACCAGTGTTGGGGTGGGTTTCTACACTCAGTAAACACACTGCAAAATTTCAGCATTTTAGTAAATCAAAATATTTATTTCTTTGCAAATATGGGGGGTTATTTCTGTGGCCCTAGTGAAAAGGGGTATAAGTCCGATTTTGTGGAAAATGAGTTAAGTATACAGAAGTGATCAGAAAAAAATGCTCTACCGTTCGGTGTAAACGGATCTAAGCTATCTCTAAAAATAAAGAAGTTACCTTGTGTAAAAGGGTCCAACTGACACCAAAAAAAAATCAAAAGTCGGTTTCAAGTACTTTTGTATTCTTTTAAACGAAAAAAAAAAAATGCATTTTGTGTTTTTTAATCTAAATTAAAATAAATTACCCACGTTTTAATTTGGTTGGTGTTTATCAATACAACAACACCTGGTTCTTAAAAATGATTTAGTGAGTAATGTGATATTATTAGACATAAATCCGTTTTCACCACCATAAAGGAAAAAAATCAAAGAAACTATTGGGATTAGTATGAACATAATCATTCCAAATGCGTATCCATTTTCACTTGTGTGAATTAACATTTAACATATGGGAGAAGGGGTATAATTTATTTTACACCCTCAAGGAATTCATTTTGTGGTTAGTATAAGTCACTATCTTAAAAACTAATTACTTTACATAAAAAATAACTCCATAATAATAAAGAGCATAAATTGTTTACCTATAAAAAACATCACATGTATTTCAATTGGTAGTGGTTTAAATGTCACACGAGGCAAACACGCAATTTGAAGTGCGCGGAGTGTTTTTTACGTCTCCTGTGAAGTTGCATTTTTGGACTTAGATCCTTTTTCACTAGGGCCACAGATTTTTACTTAAAATAATAGCTTAGAATTTATAGATGTAGGGTGGATTTTTTCGAGTGGCTAAAAGGAATAACCCGAATATAATAAATAAACTAAACCACAGCATAACATAACGAAAAGAAATCATAGAATATCGTACATAGATGGGGTGGTGAGGCGTGATTGATTTACGTGTTTCGACGGAGTGGGCCTCCAAGACAGGCAAAAAACAAAACAAAAATTTCAAAATAATTTTATTAGTAAAAGCTCCCAGACCACGGTGAATCTTACAACAAACTAGTCCATCCTCGTCTTGACATGCTTCTCAGTGATCTTATCCTTCTCAATGATGTACACGATGGCGCCCCAACCTGAGATCGCGTCACGGTCAGCCGCGTTCACTAGCGCCTGAGAAGAGAAACAATGTAGTTCAGTGGAAAAAGATGGTCATTGGAGGTTGAAGGCAAGAATCTTGCAACTGTTTCAGTCTTGGTATTATCTGCAGATAAGCCAGGTCAGTTAAAATCAAAGTCAAATAATTTATTTCGAGTAGGCCATTAAAAGGCATTTTTTGAAGTGAAAATTTCTTTAGGCGCGTTGAGCACTTTTTGTGTGAACAAAAATCATGGAACTCGCGTCATCGTCACCGTCACGCTTGAAGAAATGTTTTTAGCGCCATCTACCGTTTGAATTACGTTGAGGTTATGCATTGTTGCTTAGTTTTCACTTCTATCGGCAATGCCCAAAGACTGCCCCGCATTTTTTAACATTGAAACTTACAATGTTTAATTAAATGAAGAATTTATTCTAGATGGCCTTTCCAAAAGGTAGTTGAAAAATGGCAGGTTGAGACAACACTGAAATGTCTCATTTGCCATTATTTAGAACCATACTCTTCAAATCAGAGCAAAACAAGTGCTGTTAGCTAGAGATGTGGTGGAGTTGGTTGGTATTCCCTGGACTGGATTCTTTCAGAAAGTACTCTACCTATTTTAGATTCTTCACCATAGAAGTTGAAAGATAATTTATCAAATTATAATCTTACCTGTGAGATGGTTTCAAAGAGCTCATCAGGTGACAGGTTGGGTTCCCATAGAGCTTCACACATACCATACAGCTGCTCTGAGCAGGTTCCTGACACCACAAAGTCTTCAGGCTCATTGGGGCAGCCGATCTGCGAAAAAAAAAAGTAATACATTGTTAAAGCTAATTTGAGCAAACCTCTGATTAGAAAGTGGCCTGCAAGTAGCTTAAAATGTTAATAAAATATAACACAAAAATTTGCTGAAATGGTGTTAATGCTATGCACACCTTAAAAAAGGTGTAGGAATAAGTGAAATATTCTCAGACGGAAGGAGGATCCTCCTTACCATAATTATCGGGCCACTGCCACTCCCCAACAGTTGTTATTGGAAATCTGCATGTACATGATATACAGATCCTATTGAGAACTGCTTGCATGATCGGTTCATGGTATATGCAACTACTTGGTGTATGCTAGAAAGCTTACCAGATCCATATTGCACACATAGGGCTGGTTATCATAAGGGTCCAGTCCAGCAATAACGGGCTCAATGAAGTAGGGTCCAAAGCGCCTTTCGTATAACAGGTTGGACAGCATCGCGGAGAATGTCTTCGGTCTCATCATTCTGTTCTCTTTCAGCTCATAAAGGTTCATTCTGGAATTACAGACATTAATCTGGTTTGCTTAAAGTTCTTCAAGGGGTTATGTGTCATAGTTGTGCAAATATGAGATTTTTTTTAGTAAATATTTGAGAATGAATAACCTCAATTTGTCAGGCTATAGTTCCTAAATATTGATGAAGAATAGAAACTGATATTTATGACATGATAGACTACATTTTTGTGTTACCGACAAGACAACACACTTTTGATAATGTTAGGTAGTTTCACAAACTGAAATGACATGAATTTTGTCCAAAAGATGTAAGCAATAGTTCCTTACCTGAATTTTAATCTCTGGAACACGGTCTGTGTGTCAGTGGCTAAGCCGGGGAGGCCGACATATAGCGTGGGTCCCATTTGATACACCTTCGGAAAGTTGGTCGACACAGTCTGAGCCTGAATACCGTAACGTTTGTCTGTAGCGATCGCCACGCAGTCCTTCCCCTTCATTGCGACCACCGCGCCTCCATTGTAGGCTAAAATAGACTGAAAACCATAGGGATATTAGAAACAGGGAAGTGACCACCGACATTATTTTTGATAATTTAACAAATAATACTGTTAAACGTTGGGAATATGAGAATTTCTAAAGGATATGAAGCTATTAGGACTATCTAATACTTCAAACCAAGTTGCTAAAGAACAAAATACAAATTATGCTTTGTAATGTTCGTGACGCTAACATAACCAATATTCACAGGATTCTCATAATAAATGCCTTACAACAGCTGTTATGAGTTGAGTTTTGTAAAATATACTTACCATTTTGCTTTATGTAAATAAATCCAGTTATTTTCTAGTAAAAACACAGCAATAAACTTTACACGGGAAACCGAAAAGTGACAATTCATCGGCGACAACGACAATTTGAGAATCACAGATTATAAACCAAAAGTTGCCATTCACAATTTTTAGAAGTCTCTGAATTCCTAATACAATTTTGTCTATGGGTTTATTAACTCTGCGCTGTGGTGGCCTTTGGGTCTCGAAGAAAAAAGGCTGGGCCAGGGGTTGAAGGGGCCAGAAGTAAAAGTAAATTAAACTTCAGAATCATTGGTACTAACCATTTTATAAGTATAATCAGTAATAAAAACCATAAAAAAACAACAAAGTTTTCTCAATTTTGTGTTTTGGGCAATGCATCTTTTA
Organism: Lithophane socia; assembly: GCA_947522985.1. NCBI lineage: Eukaryota > Metazoa > Arthropoda > Insecta > Lepidoptera > Noctuidae > Lithophane > Lithophane socia. The sequence goes on from OX383267.1 coordinate 11,826,417, forward strand.
TTTCTTTAGCATACATATCCAGCCGAGCCGTCATATTAAATCCCCAATGATCTTTTACTTGACGACAAAGATTTAAATCCATTTCGACAATGAGAAGACCGTCTTTGTCTCGTGATAGTCCAGGAGTTCTGCATCCATTAGGAGCTGTGACGTAGCTCGATCCATAATAACTTCTAGTTATCTTTTTTTGATTGATTTTAGTTGTGAAATTTTCGGTGCCAACTCTATTGAGGCTACAAGTAAAATAACTATTGGCAATCGCTGCGTTACGGGCTTCTATGCCCCAAAATGATTCTCCAAATTCAGAAATAGTTGCAGCAGGATTGAATACGATTTCTGCGCCACTGAGTCCATACATTAACCAGTTTAAAGCATGATGTCGACCGTAGCAAATATTGACAGCAATCTTCGCGTATTTTGTCTCAAATACCGGATGACCAGTGTTGCCAGGTAAATAATAAAACGTCTCACTGAAACTACCAACACTAGGTAAATGGTTTTTGCGGTGTTTTCCCATGAATTTTCCATTTTCGTCTATAACGACTGCAGTATTCCACCAAACACCGTTATCGTTTTCCAAAATTGGTGAAACGATAACCATATCGTACTTTTTAGCAAATATACTCAAGAACTGAAAGCTTGGACCATTCTCAGCTGACTCCGCAAATTCTTCCCATTCTTCCTTCTCTCGCGTACACAAGAAAAATGGCATAGACCATGCTTCTTGCAAACAAAGAATCTGGACCCCTTCCGAAGCTGCAGCATCAATTAACTTTTCCATTTTATCAAAAATAGCATCTCTCTGTTTGTCTATGGGTTCATTAGTCGGCAAAACAACAGAATGTTGAATTAAACCGACCTTGACGACTTTTGGAGATCTAACCTCTTTTGCAGCATCGAAAGAAAAGCCAGCGACTTCAAAATCATGCACCTTACCTGTTGCTAATGTTGAATCTTGAAGTTTTAGCTCACAATGATCACTTCTTCCATAATGTATTCGATTGTACTCTTTCAACTGCTCCGAGTTCAAATTATTTTTGATAATTTCGTCAAAACTTCGCACTGGTTGGGAGTGCATGTTTGGAGTAAGTATGATACCTATAAATAGCTCCTGGTATATAAAGATAATAAGTTACGTAATGTTGAGTGCGATGTAAATAAGCGTCGTTGTGTAACTATTCGATGTTTAACATGTCGACTCGTTTTTAACACTAATAGGTAGGTATATTATTCGAGATTGGTCACATTTGACTAAAAGATGTGATAACATAGGTCGGTAGGTACCTACTCTAGCTGTTTTACTCTTGATTTACTTTTAGCAACTTTAAAAATTCAAAGTGAACAAGTATTGGGGTTACCTAAGTAGTTACCTACCTATGGTCAGTAGCTCTAGCTAGGTGCATAACCGATGATAAAGGACAATATTCGTTGTTTTATTATAATAGTACCTAATTTCGTTGAAATGCTGGTTACCTACTAATTATAAAAACTTACGAATAGATAACTACAAGTTTTACTTTGGTAATATGACATTAATTAAATTGCTGGTTTGGCAGTTTGGCACAGTCACTGTGTCTGGCTTCAACGCTACGGGTTGCGGGTTCGATTCCCGAACTTTATGTTTTTGGGATTTGTAACTGCAAAAGGCATTAAGTTTTAGTGGATAACGGAGTGGTACGCTACCTGTTATTTATACACGCTATGAGCAACTATTTATTTACTTATACGCTCTATGGGCAACTATTTATTTAAACGCTTTGGGCAACTATTTATTTATACGCTCTATTGACAACTATTTATTTATACGCTTTGGGCAACTATTTATTTATACGCTCTATGGGCAACTATTTATTTATACGCTTTGGGCAACTATTTATTTATACGCTCTATGGACAAGTTAAGCCCGTTCTATTATACATGAACTAATTATTATTCAGCTATTTATAGGTGGCCCAGTGGTCGCGATCGCGACTTACGAGTTGTAGGTCGTAGGCTCAAATACCGGCAGGCGCTTTACTTTGTATAGTTACTTAAATTATTTCATCACCACTTCTCTCAAAACGGTGAAAGAAAACATCGTGAGGTAACCGGTATGTCCTAGAACCAAAAATTCGAAGACATGTGACATCTACCAACCCGCACTGGGCCCGCGTGGTGGATTACGGCCCGTTCCCTCTCACCGAGAGGAGGCCTGTGGCCCAGCAGTGAGAATTATGCTAGGTATAAGTCACCTACTAATTATACTTATATACTTAGTCAGCTATAGTAATAAGAATAGACAGAATAAAAGCCTTCTTTCAATCTAGGGCGACCTGTGGTTAATGTATCACATAATATGGTCGCATAAGTTGCTATAACCGCAATATTTGATACACTTCGTCCAGCTCGAAACCTAAAAGGAAAAGTTTCTTACAGAGTGCAAAATTGCAGTTTAGGTACATTACTAGAAATATTTTTTCTAAAATCATTCCCAAAGGAGGTAAAACAGGGTTAAACTTTAAACCCTAACCTCACAGGGCATTTATATTTATAAAGAATATCATAATCGCTGTGAGTTTAATACTCTTCCAAAAAAATGAATAAGACATTATCTTCGATAAGCATTGTTAGGGGAAAACAGGAACCTAGGTACTCACGTTCAGCGCTTTCCTAAGCACATCGATCTACTCAGACTACGAAAGTTAAATGCCAGATAATTTTAGACTTAAATAGTTGAACTTGAATCCTGCACAACAAGATGCCTTCTTCAGATAGTTAGCCAATCAGGTTTAGAATATAGGTAAGTACCTAAGTAACTCCTAGTTGGCACAGACTGGTCAAATCGCCATGTTTGTCAAAGGATCGAAGGTCGTTGAAGACTACTATACTTCGTCAACGAATGACATGGTTAGGTACCTATACCTACCTAAAGGATAGCAAATAAAAACTAAACAAAATCACATGACTAAAGTTCATGCACGCTCTTATCAACGGCGACGCTTAAAAAAAGAAATAAAACTCAAAAATAATAAACAAACAAAAAATTCAATAAGCAGCAGTTACCAACTAGATATTGTAATATCAGAATGTATTTTCACATTCTACTATCGTTGTACGACATCCCGGATAGCTTTTGTTTCTCCGGTCACGTAGCCAGCCAGCAAGATAACCAAATATTTTTCAGACTCGCTTCTAAACTTATCGCGAAGGGTCGAAGGTCGCCCACAACAGCCGGACCACACAGATAAAATAAACAAACCTACGGCCAATGCATCACTAACAACCTCGAAGGTATTTAAACGCCAGCGCAGGCTAAAAAGCGCAGTCGTTGACGGGTAATCAAAGGGAACAGACATATACACAATAATAATTCAAAAATGGAGAACGAAACTCTGAGCTTAGAAGCCATCATCAACAACAACCTCAGTGGTCGTGATCTTGATGAGTACAACAGAATCCACTATGGAAGAATTGATAACCACGAAGTTAAGCTGAAGGACTCGTCGATCACAGCAGCAAAAGAAGCAGACTTCGAAATCGCTGCCTACGCATTCCCCGCCAAGAAAGAACAGACCAGACCTCCCAGGATTGTGAAGGTGGGTGTGATCCAGAATACCATCGGCGTGCCCACCGACCGCCCAGTCAACGAGCAGAAGAAGGCCATCTTCGAAAAAGTTAAGAAGATGATCGACGTTGCCGGTCAAGAAGGAGTCAACATTATCTGCTTCCAAGAGCTGTGGAACATGCCTTTTGCCTTCTGCACGAGGGAGAAGCAGCCATGGTGCGAGTTTGCTGAGTCAGCTGAAGACGGCCCTACGACGAGATTCCTGAGTGAGTTAGCTGCCAAATACGCAATGGTATTCGTGTCCTCTATTCTCGAAAGAGACGAGAACCACTCTGACATTCTGTGGAACACGGCCGTGATCATCAGTGACACTGGCAGCGTCATCGGTAAACACCGCAAGAACCACATCCCGAGGGTAGGAGACTTCAACGAATCTAACTACTACATGGAGGGCAACACCGGCCACCCAGTCTTCGCGACCAGGTACGGTAAGATCGCAGTCAACATTTGCTTCGGGCGTCATCACGTGCTGAACTGGATGATGTTCGGGCTGAACGGAGCGGAAATTGTGTTCAACCCATCATGTACGATTGCTGCTGAAGCTGGCAGTGAGTACATGTGGAACATCGAGGCAAGGAATGCTGCGATCACTAACTGCTACTACACGGCGGCTATCAACAGAGTTGGGTATGAGGAGTTCCCTAATGAGTTCACATCGGCTGATGGAAAACCTGCCCACAAGGACATAGGTCTCTTCTACGGTTCAAGTTATTTCACTGCTCCCGATGGTGTGAGATGCCCAGGCCTCTCGCGCACGAGGGATGGTTTGCTGATCAGCGTGATGGATCTGAACAAGAACAGGCAGATTAAGGACAGGCGCTGTTACTACATGACGCAGCGGCTGGATATGTATGTCAACAGCCTCAGCAAGGTACTCGAATTAGATTATAAGCCACAAGTCGTCCATGAAAATGAGAAGTGAAACTGTAATAGAAGCTTTTAAAACCGGCGAAAATAACTTGTATGGAAATAATGCCGATATTTATGCAATACCTAACTAATCTCATGTATTGAATGTCTTAACAGTCTTGATTCCCTGTGGAAATATTTTAAATAAAATATTTACAAATATCTGTTTTGGTTTTTTCTGCATAATTTAATTAATTTAAACATACCTACCTACCTACCTACTGTGATTATCTTTAATGTAAGAAACATGAAACTGAGAAAAGTAAACATGTTTATCTTTGTCAATCCGTATTATTTCATTAACGTTGATCTGTGAATTTTCGGGCTAAAGCTATTCAAATCAATGTTTACATAGTGGGCAGCCTAGTTTTGGTATAATATGTATGATGTAAGTATGTAATTGGATACGTTAGTTCATGGGATATTGTAGAGTTTAGTATAGTTTGCCGGAAGCACCCAAAGAATTCGTCTGTTGCAGGGTTCAATACTGGGCCCAATCCTATATGAATGGATTGGGCCCAGTATTGAACCTTCAATCTGAAATCTTCAATCGTAGCAGTTCATATCTATACTACTTATATTATTATATACATGCGAAATTATGTCTGTCTGTCCGATACCTTTCACGCCTAAACCACTGAACCAATCGTCATGTTTGACAAATAGGTAGCCTGGAGAAGGACTTAAGCTACTTTTCATCCTGAATAATATTTGTATTAAAAATGATGAAATACAATACAACACGCAGATGGAGTCGCGGGCAACAAATAAAAAAAGTAGTAAATAGCTTGAGACAATAAACAATCCCACACACAGAGGTGATTAGAAATTATCGATAAACTCTTATCATAGTTTTCTTTTGCTGTCTCCCGATATTAGCATAATTGCTTCATTATGGAAGCTGTTAATGAGAGTAGTTACTATCTCCACTAGGTACCTATTCCTACTCATTATCTTAAGTAGATATTTATTATTAGAGATAGCCTAAATATAGGTTAATTAAGCCCTTTTATTATCATGTATCAATTAGTCTAATATTATTTACACAGAGAATGCTCATCTGTTAATTTAATCGTTTTAGGATTACTTTAGTGAAATCAATTTAAAAATGTATTTTTTATTTTTGTATTCTTAATTCTAATTAAATATTCACAGCATGTGTACTCAATAATGTGTAAGCTGTGGTTACATGTAATTGAGAGTGCATTACGGGATAATGTTTATTAAACTACTTTTATTATTGTAAAAGGTAATAGTAATTTACAAATAAAATAAAAACCAAAATAAATATTGAGGAATTAGATGCTCAGAAAATCGAGGCCTTTGACGTGCATTGACACTGCTCCATTCGAGAATATCTTTAATGAAACATGCACGTTTTTAATAAGCCATACCCGAAGGGTGCCAAACGGAACCCCTCTATTACTAAATTGTAAAGATGGTCACCCATCCACGGACCGAAAGCGGCAAGCGTAGCTTAACGCTCTACCCTACCTGAAATTGCTTAGCATGATCCTCCGTTATGCCGAAACTACTGCAGCATTAATTTTGAAATAAATATAATATGTTAAAGTTGAGGATAGATGTTCCTATAGTTTCTAAAAGTTACCTCTAAACCGATTTATAAGCCGCTGGTATTCCAAAAACACTTCAAATTAGATTATGAAACTCTGCATAATAACTAAACTAACTATAAAGCAGGTCTCATGTTTTTTTTAATTTATTTACCATTATTTTCATCGTAAAAAGCAATTACCTAAAGTATTCGAGGCTTGAGAGCCGCCAGCCAGCACGCCACTCCGTGTCGCTCTCACTCGGGCCGCGAGTAGTATGGTGCGAGCGAGATAAAATTTGAGGTAGTGTTATTAGGTACTTACCCACTGGCCTCTCGTGGCTGATGTGCCTCGTGGCCATATAATTGATATATAGGTATACCTACATACCAATAGGTATGTATCAATTATATATGCAAAAATCCCTTAGGTATAGGTACATATTGGTGCCGATTCTCTTGTACACCGAACTAAACTTACTAAACTATCACTAAAATTCCTTACTTTTTACTATGAGAATCTTAGAGCTATTCTGCCAAAAAAAATAAACCTCTAAATTTAAAAATTGTTTTGACACAACTAAAATCGAATTTGACAATCGCGACTCCACTTGGTACCTACTTGTTTGCCTACCACGTGATTTTTTTTGAGCCAGAGAGGCGCGCAATGTGGCCGTCTCGACGTATTTTTATATGGAATTTTTCACTTTTTGGAAGAAAACAAAAAAAAATAATTACCAACAATAAAATTACGGGTTTGCGGGTTCCAAAGGGAGTCAAAATTTTCACCATTTTCGAAAAAAGAAGCAAAAGAAAATAACAAAAAAGATACAGTACCGTTTTGCAACTGAATTCGAGGTGTTGGTTTGAATTTTAGTTCATGACATCTAATTTTATTCCACACATTTTTAATCGTGATTAAAAATAGTCAAACTAAATTATAATTAAGTTGTGTCACTTTAGTCTATTTTCAGAATGGGAAATCGTCATTTGACAGGAATAAACTAAATTTTAGTGATTTTTAGTTTAGAGAATTTGTGACAAGAGAATCGGCACCATTATAAAACAAAGTCCTCCGCCGCGTCTGTCTGTCGTCCTGTTCGCGATAAACTCAAAAACTAAAATTCCTTGCACCGATTTTCATGCTGTTTTCACCAATGGTTAAAGTGGTTTTCGAGGAAGGTTTTAGAATGTAATAACCGACATCCACGCGGGCGAAGCCGCTGGCATCAGCTAGTAATGAATAAACGGGTGCAAGGGGAAGGCTAAGGAAGTGAAGGAAATATGTATGTGGGTAGGTACCTAAGTATTGAAAAATATTGAAAATCAATGGAAAGATTCAGCTAGACAGAAATAAAAATAAACAAAGAAGTCCGGAAATACCATTGGGAAATATTCAAGAACACCATAGTTAAACTGACAATATGCGTGGAAGATAACCATGACATAACATTGCGTGTTAGCTATAAAGAAAAACACTTATTAAAAAAACACATTTATTTTATTTAGATCTGCGCAGTTTATGATACATTTAACAACCAGTATGATTGATGAATTTTAATGTGTATGAAGCCGGTCTGATCGGTAGCGTGTGTTTATTAGTAGTCTAGAAAGGTTCCCGTTTTATGGGAGTGGGACGCATGCCTAGTTTGTTAGGCGTTTGATGAAGGACGCCTTAGGGCAGTGCACTTAGGTAATCAAGCAATAAGGAACTTTATAATTCAGTAGCTGAGCCCCACGGTTGCACCCACCCGTATTAGTCTCGATCTCGTGGGAGTATCGGGATAAAAAGTATCCTATGTCGCAATCTAGGTCATGGTCTACCTATGTCATGTGCTAAATTTCATCCAAATCCGTGCAGCCGTTTTAGGGTGAAAGCGTAACAAACAAACTCACTTTTGTTGGTCTGAGCTTTCGCATTTATAATATTAGATTTGATGTCTGAAAACTGACAAAGCAGCTGGATGGATAGACATAAGTATATGAGAGAGGACATACTATGCCCAAGCGAGAGGAAGACGATGATAATGATGATAAAAAATATTCCATCAAGTCTGTTTTGTAATCTCGTAGACTTTGACATTTCAAGTGATTGTTTGTTTTTTCAATTTGGAGTTTGATATTTGCACGATGCACGTTGCACCTGTCAAATTAGTCTAGGTACCAGATTAAAAAACAAACTTTGGTACCAACCTAGAAAAAAAGGGTTTAGAGATCTTTAAAAAAAATACAGTTTCTATGCTTGACAGACCTCTTTTCCAAAACAAAGAAAATTAGAAAGAAACTCGCAAAAAGTTTGTGCTGCTGTGACCATACAGTGACAGTCTGTCTCGACGATGGTCGATGAAGTTGCGAAATTCAATAATGCACTTCAAAATCTACCCAACACTGCTTATAAGTACTTCCTTACGACCATACCTACGAAGGTGGCACTTAAAAAAAACTGAAGTACAGTACACGCTTCATGCTGAAAGCTCCGACACTCGCCAACGTCGTCGTAATTCCTCTGTAATTTTCTCACTCGCCAAGAGATGTCGCTAATGTGTTGCTCTCGCGATTGTCGCACCATCTAGTCTTCGAAACTGCAAACTTTGTGGTGCATTTTATTTACAATTTATTCTGTGGTGCGTAGAGTTGGTTTTCGCGTGTATAGGGAGAAAATTGTTTGTAAACCCACTACTTTCTAGAGCACTTGTGGAGTTGCAGCCCGTGACATCCATTACAATAATGATGTCTTTGGTTTAGGGTTGGCGCTTAGTGAAAAAAAAAAAGAAATATTTTTTTTGAAAAAAAAAATATCTTTCATGCATGCGATTCAGTTTTCATTGGAATCTACTGCTTGGCGCCGGTGTCTATACCTGTTTCTAATGTCTGCAGTCATCAATCACATTAATAAACTGGCAATGCAAGCAACAGGACCAGCAACCGCTTGAGTTTGGCGCCATAGATATTTTACCACTCGTCTTTTGATCATCATTAGATGCCATTTGTGTAGTAATAAAGTATCCTTTTGAGACAGCAACTCAAGAAGGTAGGCGGACTGATGTCCAGGGGGCCTACCACCACCGCTTACAGCACTATTATTTTAAAATGACTTCAGTGTAGGAAAGAGATGAAGCTTTACAGCTCCATTTCTTTCCCCCACGAAGTAAGATGGTTGCAAGAATCTGTTGGATGCGAGAAGCGGTCGATGAGGCGATGCTTGGGGCCTACATACCTATGTGCAGCAGTGGATGTCTTTCGACTGTAAAACACTGATGGGGACAGCACGAACAGAGAGTAATTGAATAATTAAATCTGCTACTCTAAACCCACCTGTTCGTGTTATAATAATCTTATTCTAGCTGCATCGTCTTCACATAATATATGGATTATTGATATATACAAAACATTTTAAAAGAGTAACGATGGACTTTCTTGCCCATACTTCTCCATATGAAAACTACCATTTGGAAGGGGCGGGAGACTAGAATCAATTCTATTTTTTGTAAATTTTGACGTTCAAAAGTAGGTAATTTTATGTGCCTAATTGAAATAAATTTGACTTTGACCTGTTCAATACTGCAGACATTTTAGAAACAATTTTCCTTTTCAGTATTTTCATCGTTTTCTTTTCGTGGCAACCCTACGCGGTAACTGGGTTGCGTGTAGTGTCATCTTGGTGTCGACGGAAGTCATGGGAGCACTCGCGACGTGTACCTACACAAAATGCACTTTTATTTACACCTACCCTCCAAATTATTTTTATTTTATATCATTAAGTACTTTAGAAAAGGGTTAAATAGGATAGGGAATATAAAATAAGTTAGACTAGGTTCTTACCTACAAATGTTCTTTAGACGTCTCCCGACACGACGACAGCACTTAGATCAAAATACTTTTTTTAAAACTTTTTTAAAGTTATTGCATAAGTCGGGGGTTTTTTAAAATTGATTAACTTTTATAAGAGTTATGTGGACCTTGCGGGTTTTTGAGTGGAGATCGCGAATCGGCAAACGTAAAGTAGGGCGCCCTCAGGCTAGGTGAAGCGACGATCTTCGCAGGGTGGTTGGTAGCAGCTGGATGAGAGTTGCTGAAAATCGAGTTGAATGGCGTGCAATTGGAGAGGCCTATTTCCAGCAGTGGACTGCTATACGCTGATGATAATGTTGATGGGCCAATTTTTAAAAGATTTTCTGTATGCTAGAGTTAAGTATGTGATACCTTTGTGAGCTATCGCCGTCATCTTTAGGTATCTACATACCAGAATAAAACACAGCGAAGCCCCTGAGATTGCCTGCTTAGTAGTCGTGATACTTAAACATTATTATCATAATTACAATGCAGCTGTAATTTACAATGAGTGTCCCATGATAACTGTGTTGAATGAAACATAACCTACCACTGAGTATTTGATTATTTTATCGATACTTTGGCTAACAAATAATCACCCCATCATTAATCATTCATCATTTAGTATTGCGGTCGATTGGCATTATTATATCAATCAAACTGTCTTGCCTTTTCCCAACTGCGTTGGGGTCGGCTTTCAGTCTAACCGGATGCAGCTGAATACCAGTATTTTACATGGAGCGACTGCCTATCTGACCTCCACAACCCAGTAACTGGGTAATACGATACCCCTTGGTAAGACTGGTTGTCGGACTTTTGGGTTTTTAACGACCCGTAACGACTGTCAAAGATCCTCGAATGACAGCAGGGACCAACGGCTTAACGTGCTTTCCGAGGCACGGAGGAATCTCGGTATGTAAAGATGGTGATCCACTGACCAACGCCGGCAAGCTTAGCCTGATGGATTGATCCATGCGGCTGTTATTCCTTACCCACGAGTTCCGCCGAGACTGCTGTTGAGACGCGTCAGAAAATCATTGATGTTTTTGATGAGCTCAAGCAGCGGTCAGAGCGAGAAGGAATCCTAAATCCAAAATACGCTGACTCCAAACCCAAAGACGAGGCTTGCTGTGTCTCTTCAGGGTCGTGAGTTCGATTCCTAGACAAATTTCGATACTATAGCGTACCGTTCAAAACGTTTTTCGGACCAGCGTTTTCGCGATGACGTCATTAGATATACCTAAATACACTGGTTTTCGATTCAATGTGTTTTCGAACTGGCGATGGCGTACACACGGCTAAAAATCAAGCTATCTTAGATTTCCAGTTTGTGCTGATCTCGTCTTTTATAGGATTTCCTTACAATGCGAGGTCAGCTTATACTGGAAATGTGTAGCTTGATGTGTAGCCGTGTGCACCTACTACTCGCAATTTTTTTCTAAATAGCGTTCTTCGAAACAACGTCATTCGAATTTTCATATAACTCCCCTCTTTTTACAACCGTTATGTGTTATGCAATGACCCCGCTGTTCAATACCGCTTATTAATATCCAGCAAACAAACTAACTTACAAACAATTATGTTGAATAGCCAAATAGGTATTATATTGAGAAACAAAATTTCCTTAAAATTAGAAACAAAAGCCAAAAAACAATACCCCACAAATCCAAAGCCGAAGTCATTTTTAATTCGATCAAAAACAATAAATGTTTCGTCGGTTTGTTTGTCGCCGTAATTAAGGCCGTTCCATGAAACATGGCCGCGTTTCCGCATCCGGCGGGACTTTTTTAATTTTTCATTTACGAATGGCTGTTTCAATTTTTCCTTCTAATTTCTCATTAAACTTAGATGCACGTTTGCCCTGAGGGTTTGTTTTTTTTAATGTAAATTAGTGCGACAGATAATTAATGTGGTGATTTGTTTCTGTATTTTTTTTTGTAATTAGTGAAAAAGAATTTTAATAAAGGAAGTGGACTATACTTATTTAATGATGTCGTCAAGAAATTATATATATATCTTGAAACTATTGAAATACTTTTAAGTTTTTCGAGAAAAAAAACTATTTCATCTTTTCCGGATTTTGCCTTAGAAACGCAACAACGGACAGGAAAAGCCCTATTTTTTTCTAACCATGGTTTAAGTAAAAAAACTGCTTCTTTTAAAAACTCTGTTTTCCACACAAAACAGGTTGTCTCCTCGAAATGTCCCCATATTTATTCATAGAGCGTACTTATCTATGAAAAATAAAATTCACAAAGAGGCTCCTTTATTTTTATATCGTCAAAGAAATCAGCATTTTACTATTGTCTGCGTGTGTTGTGGTGCTTAAAAAGAAATAGAAAATGTTCAAGAAAAAGATGCTGAAAATCTCTGAGTTGATGTCATAAGACCAGAGATAGAAAGAACTTGAGACTGCAATCATAGATAATTGAATGAACAGAACAAACAAGTATGATAACGGTACAGTCTCGTTGTTTTGGTTTGACTTAATTAATTCTGTATATTTAAGTGGTTAGATGGTTTTTGAATTTTATTCTTTGCAGTACCTTCACTACAAAATGAACTACAGTAGAGGTTGTACACCTCAAACCAAATAAAAATACAAAAAATCAAGACAGAGCGCTGCGAAAAATGAAGTGAAGCATGCCAAAACTACACCTCCGCTCTGTGCATACATGCTCACACGCACACATTTACAATCAAACTACACCTCGCTAAGAGTCCGAAACCGGCCTCACGTCACTGTTGACAGTGCTCTGTCTTGGTTTTTTATTTGTTCTGAGAGCACAACTTGAATGTTTAATTTGTTATTGGATTAGGTACTAGGCACCTACTTGTTATACTAGCTTACCATTTGGATACAAACTTTTCAGACTTTACAGATTTTTCATTCCATTTTCGGTGTTATCATCAGAAAACATTTCAATTTTATTTTTCAACGCAACGTTCTTTATTCAATTTAGTTTTATTTTACCACAACAGCAAAACAGGTGCGTTCCTTTTTCGATTGATGACGTTGATATTTTTTTCTAAATTCCCGCCACGTTTGACAAGTGTCGTTTCGTTCAGGAACGTGGGCACACGACAATAGTTCGCTGGCCGATTTCATCGACACATGCTCCGTTTCATTTCCGTTGCACTCTGTTCGCGGTGCGAGAGGTTTTTGAACGGATCCATTGTAAAAAAAGTTTCACTATTACACGAACTTGATTTGACCAAGAACAGAGAAAACTAGTGAGACCTACAAAGTAGAGAGTTCTCAAACAAAGGTTCTTTCAACGCCCGGGACATCCTCGACTTTTCCTCCTTTCTTTCGGACTATTAGGGTCCTATTTTTGACTGTTCTATTCTAGGAAGCTTCATTCTTGAGGGGTCGCTGATGTCATTTTTATAATACATTCTGGTAGCCGGTTTAATCTCTTTCTTCCAAAAACTGCCTCTTTGTGAGATACGGGAAGTGACTTGTAAAGTCAACAAATAACCGAACCAACCTCCAAAATAATATTTATAAAAAAAAAAAATATAACAGGAGACTGGAAGGATTTGCCTGTCCTACTCGCCTGAGGCAAATTGAAAAGCACACTCGAAAACCCCTTTAGTGTCATGTGAAGGCCGCACAATAGAACACACACCACCCTCCCACGAACACAGGATCTGAACGCGTTTTATCGTATAAAAATTCAATGTGTTGTAATGTTCTTTAAGGTTTAAAATGTACTGAAGAATGGAATAGTTACTTATGATATAAGTGCGGAAAGAAGGACGTGTATCACGTTTTATTATGCAACGTGCGAGGAAAAAAAAAATGGAACAAATTCAAAATCTAGAGTAGGTTGAAGTAATAGTTTTATTGCTAAGGATCTTTGTTCTCGCCCGACCCCTGTCAGGTCCTCTTCCCTTCTCACGTATGATTTTAAACAAAAACAACGTCGGTCTGACAACGGAGTCGAACATAAAAAATACACTGAAAAGTAAAAAGCACTAGTGCGGAAATGTAGCACTTTCCGCTCAATTTGGCTGCTTTGTAAACGCTCTTTTCGAGCACATGTATTGTTAAGTTTATTTCTAAACGAAATGTAAATAGATATTGGCTGTAAGGATGAGAAGATTTTTTCGATTATTTGAAATTCAAATTCTAAGACTAAGTATCAGAATGAACATTCACTAAAACCTCGACTTGAGGTACTACTTGTGCTTCGAATTTAGAAAAAGTATGACATCTGTCTGTCAGATTTACTTCTAAGGGTTTTAGCTGAGTGGGAATATCAAAGGCAAAGAATTTCAGATTATATTGTCCTTATGGAATAGGCAAAGCCTAAGCATAGCGCATTATAATTTTATACATTGCTCCTTCCAAAATTTTGTGAACAGGAACTGCACAAATTCAGACATATGCCATAGACAAGAAAGCACATACATTTCACACGTAATAACATCTCATCTCAACTAGTCTGCGGGTGCGATCCATCATAGCATTTTATTGAATTACTACCCTCTGACGGAGGACGGCCCTCGCGACCCATCCAATTATTGCCACTAATTATAATTATTGCACTTGATACTGTTTTGTGTTCACTTTCATATAGCTGGCTGTTCTAGGTTTATGTGTCTTTTGTTTTCTCATTTTAGCTTAGTTTGTTTTATTATCTCGTAGACTAATTTGACATATTAAATGATTGTTGTTTGTTTTTTCAATTTGGAGTTTGACATTTGCACCTGTCAAATTAGTCTACGGAACTAAAAAACTTTAGAAGTTCAGAGGGTGTGTCCAGACGCGGAAAATAATTAACTTTTGATTACTTCAACAGAATGCCTGGGACTATTTTATTTTTATTTGCAAGCCTTTTGTTTTACGTTGTCTGGATAGGCATTATCCACCAAAAATTTAACAGAAGTCGTATAAAATTATCTGGTAGATAAGTTAAGCTTAACATATCCGGAGGTTAAACAGGCCGTGACTAAGTACCTATGTTTTTTTGTTGTCAAAGCATATGTAATACCACATTTTACCAAATAAATATTATTATATTCGAACCTTTACCTACTCATAATTTTCTTCTTGCACTAAGCTTGCAGTTACTTCCGGTTCCGGTGTGATGATTTAAAAAAATAGACATCCCTATCAATATAACAGTTTCAGAGGTTGAATCGTTCCCTCAAAACAAACAAAACAAGAGATTAATGTTCTGTACCCGCGCACACCACTTGTTCACTAATCCCTACATGTGACTTTGTCACCCACCTACCGTACACCACATTAATAATTGCATAGCTCCTTGACAGTACAGATTCGTCATACAACAACTTACTTGCTAACTCATAATACAACCTAAAAACTCTTAACGTCACAAAAATAGAGTCTATTTCCCATGACTCTAACTGTAATGCAAAGTTGGCAATCTAGAGTGGAGTTGATCACCCCCGCGGGTGCCATACGTCATCAGGGCTAGGGACGACATTGGACAGTTTAAATTTCGAATTACACACAATCCATTTTCAAAATTGTGAGGTTTTCGGTTCATTTTGAGTAGTGTGTACAGTCCCCTTCCCAGGCGACCTTTTCATTATGGTCGTGAGGTCAAAAAGTATTTTTAAAATGAAGAGTATAAATATCTAGGTTATCTTATTGGATAGAGAGAGACCTTTCAATAACTTATACTTGTGCAACTCCTCGCTAATTTCCAATGTGCATACCTAGTTGTTGTTTCTTTCGCCTGAGAGCGGAATCTCAAGAAAACATCTCTCTCAAAATGAAAGTCGGCTTTTCATAGTAAACTTACACTATAAAACGTTCTACATGAGAGTTCAGAAATAATAATGCGGGCCTGAATCTAATCTTGCCCGAATCAGTTTAATCTTTCCCGAATGAGTTCTAGACAAACATTCAGTTCAGCCCATAGGTACCTTTCACACAATTGTGTTTAGCGGCGATGTTTATGGTATTCCTATGGGGCCAAAGCGCAAAGGGCATGACATTTGGCTATGGGGTCGCGACCTTTCAGACGATATGGTGATGATTCCGCAAAGGGCGCCAAATACATAAAATCTATGCGGTCTCTTTTATAGTGGTGACATTTTTGTCAACTTATGGGGAAAAGTGGTACTTTGTCTTACGAAATAGGAATGGTAAGGTCACAGACAAGTGAAGGTGTCTTGTTTGTATTTGTTTTTTTTTTAGTTTATATTTAGAAATACTGGTTTGGTGTCCTGGAACACTGGTAAGAGGCCGAGGTAGACCTCAGGCAGGAGGACTTGAATTTCTTGCTTGTGTATCCTTAGAAGAGAAGATTCGTGGCGAAAGGAAAGATTAAAGAAAGCTAGGCCTACGCCGAGCCATGGGAGAGTACGGGCTGAAAATAATTCCACAAACAAAATACATAAATACGCGTGAAGAACATAACCCTAGGTCTGTGCGGTCGCGCAAGTCGGGAAACTAGGAACTATAAATATGATCTTGTTTAAAATAAGTCGTTTTAAATGTTAATATCTTGCATGGCATGTATATACTGGTGAATTACATACACTCTAGCATGGAATGCTTGTAATTAATACTCCTTAAAACCGTGTACTGAATGACCGGCGTTACGGGGCGTAATGTACCATTCGCAGCGAACATGTTAAGTTATGCCGTTTTCTAAACTCCGTGTAACATGCACTCGCTGCTCGCGTGTTAGTGCTAGTTTCGTTCTGACTGCACGAATGCTCGCTTTGTAACATGTTACATTACACCCCGTAACACCGGTCAGTACACGGCTTTATATTTTATGATTGCTACAGTTTTGCATAGATCTAACGTCCAATGTTTCCACTAGTTAGTTGATTACATACCTAACGTCTTTGATTGACGTCTCACATGAATGGGGTAATTCCGATAAATTGCATACTAGTTATTTATGCAACTGTTATATAATAAGGGGTATTAGCCGAGTGTGATAATAGTATGACATGAGTGTTTTAATACCTAATTATTTACAGTTGCATACAAGACTTTATCTACACCCATGATATGAATCTTCTATAAAACTTTATTTGCAATACCAATATCGAACAAAAATGGCGCGGTACGACGTGAATTCGAATTTTTGGAATTCGAATGTGTGTTTTGTTTTTTAATTACGGTACTTTGTTAGTGAAACGCGATAGTGTTCTTTTTTTTAAATGAGTTGCATTATGAAATTCAGTACAACATTATACCACCCGTTTGGATGATATTATGGTTACTATGACACTAATTGAAACTGACTATGACACTGGTTATTTTAATGTTGGCAATAAGCTAACTGTTTCAGAAACTTTTAGAGAGGATAGCATGGGTGTAGATAATAATTATATATGGGCCAAACTGCCATACACAATCAGTTAAGGCATAATTTAACCACTATGTCTTTTATTACAAATTCAGAGATAAATTAACTTTACCCAAGTCTTAATACTGTAATATTTACCACTCAGCCGCTAACAAACCGAGATTATCTTCATAAATCGCGATCTTATTATTACGAACACCGTCACTGTGTGCTATTAACTTGGAATTTGTACTAACATTGCTTTATAATACAAACCAATTACTAATGACCTCCCTCCCCCCCGCTTTACATAGACAAATGGAACTCAAAAGGGAGATGTGAAGCTCTATTATAGATCTTTCTACGCTGGTAATGTCAGCCATCAAGGAATGTATTGGCAACGTTTTGATCAGCCGAATAAAACCTTTAATGCTCAGCATTATAAGGGTGGTTATTAAAATTGAAGGTTGATATTGTAGGGATCATGAAAGAACCCTTTCTTTTAGATAATTACGGGCACCTGTGGCTAAAATGAATGAAATGGGGAAATACGGCACTTTTGTTTTACTGCTGTTACTCCTTTTGTTATAATTTATTCTTACTGGGTGTTGTGCTGTTCCCTTTATTATTACCCGACGAAAAGGAGCAAAAAGGAGGGTTATGATTTTGACCGGTATGTATGTAATACAATAGACGTAGATATATTTAGTAACCTATTCCGCTTAACTATTCTTCAAGAGTCATAAAAACCCTGTATGAAGCAATGGATTAGACATTTCTTTTAACAATTAGGGTACAGTTCCCTCTCTTCTAAACTACTCATTATAATTTGACAAATGAGGTATCGTTGGAAGCGGCTTGATGGTCTGCTGGAAGACGTCACATAGGAACGGGCCCCCCGCACACTTTAGAGGAAACAATAAAAAAAAATACTGTGTTGTTGTGCTTATACGAGCTTCTCCCGCGTAATTTTGTGGAGTCGAGATTTTTAATTCATATTCTTTATGGCACCTCTTTTGGTCATGAGCTATTCAAAAAATATTTGATCTAGCCGCCTAGATCTTAAGGGAAAGGCGTAAAAATTGATTCGCTGTTACAATATATGGATGGGAATACCGGAATAAAAAGTATTCTAAGTCCTATTCCAGGTCATAGTCTATTCCTGTGCCAAATTACATCCAAATCCGTTCAGCCGTTTTAACGTGAAAGCGTAACAAACAAACAAAGTCACTTTCGCATTTATAATATTAGTTAGGATAATTTTGGGTTAGGAGAAACGAACTCGCGAATCACGAACAGCGAATAGTAAGTTTTACCGAGTTATAGCCCTGATTTTCCCATTTCCATGGCCTCAGTTCTACCATGTTAAAGCAAAAATTACTATAGGTTCTATAAACACGTCTTCGCAAATAAAGTGTCACTGTTTTAAGTAAAAATATTTAAAAACTGCATTTTTATTCAATTACAATAAATCCCACACATTGTTATTCAACGATTCCAGTCACAAAATGTCTCCAATTAAGTACTCGTACAGTCAACATCACATTTCTAGATCACAATGTTTTTGCTCGATTAATCCACAATACATGGCGAAGAAAAATTAACAATGAGTCAGATCGAAACGGTGAGCTCCGTCTATCCGATTGCACACAAAGGGGTAAGGGGGTTGTGAACAAATCGTGTACTCGACTGTACATATCTGAGTGGCGACGACTTATAAAAACAGCAAATAACACTCAGGAGGTATTTTGAGGGGAGATATTAAAATGTTGATTATTTTGTTAGCCGACTTCAAAAAGGAGGAGGTTTTTGTGTTAATATTGTCGGTTTTGCAAGTCGAATTTATGGTTTTTTTTTGAACATTTAGCTAGGATAATCAATTCTTATCCCGGTTTCTCACAGCCTAATCAATTCAAATTAAATAAATCAAAAAATTAATCGAATTATTTTAATCAACTAATTAGAATTAAATTAATCAAAAAAATAATCAAAGAAAGTCAATTATTTATACCAGGCTGAGAATAGCACTTTTTGAATGTCAAAATTACATAAGACAGTCCCCCAAAGCCCCCGCCCTTCACCACTTCCTAGTGCTTTAGTTGGGAAGAAGTGGCGCAACAAACTCCTGCACAGCTGTCTGTTCAGTTAGAAGAACTTCTTGAGTCTTCTTACGAGTATACTTAAATCTGCTGTCAAATCTCATGTTTGTGGTTTTCATTTCGGATAAATGTGAAGACACCGCGTGACGTAAACAAAAGATTTATTTATAAGTAACTAGCTGATGCCGCGGCTTCGCCCGCGTGGTTGTCGGTTATTATATACGAAAACCTTCCTCGAGAATCACCCTATCCATTGGTGAAAACAGCATGAAAATCGGTGCAGTAGTTTTTGAGTTTATCGCGAACAGGACGACAGAAAGACGCGGCGGAGGACTTTGTTTTATAATATATATAGAAGAAGGATACTCTCAACATTAATATATTAAACATAATACAAATACTTTATTTTAAAACACATTTCAAGAGTTTTAACAGAATTATTTCCTCTCTTGTTCTTCGATTTGCCAAGCGCCTACAAAGCTACTCTCAGCAAAACAGTCACTCACAACAAAGAGTAGTCAAATTGTCGTAAGTAAAAGATCTGTGACACTCGCAAAATGACAAGAGAGACAAGGAGACTGTATAAATATAAAACTGAATAAAAAAACTCACTTCCGACATTCTGCGGAGTCGTTGACTTTGCTTTGCGTCTTGGGGTTTTTTTTACGTCACGCTTTTGGCGGGAAAATCATGGAAATGTCACCTGTGAAGTGGAGTTGAAAGGTTTTGATACGTGTGTTTATTTTTTCAGGTTTTTTTTTTTTTTTTTACTTTTACTATAGGTATATTTTCATGTTATGAAAGCTGATTTGAGGCTTTGGCATAAGTATTGAAAGTCATTGAAAAAATACAGCTTTTAAATCAATGTTTCCAGAATTCTCTGTTTTAGGCTGCTTGCTTACTTTTACGATACCTTCCTACCTTTACTGCTTATTTTTAGCTTAGTTGAATTGTGCCCGTTAGGTCGAAAGTCGTTTTAGTCGAAAGGTCGTTATATTGATTTGGGCAAATAAAGATGGTAAACAAAAAGTTTCATGAAAATAACAAAAAATAAAAAATCCCGGTCGCGCTCTAAAAATAAAAATAAATCAATTATTATTCATCTTTTTGCCCTCTAAGTTCATCATAAAATCGGCTTATATTCAGTACACAGCTCACAGTGACCTATTAAAACAAATTCTCAAAATATCAAAACTATGGGAATCCTACTACACTACAACTCGCAATGCAAATGGCCGCCGAACAATAATCACGAAAGTAAGCGATACGAATAAAAATATCGTCTCAACCGCCTCACATCCCCCTGAGGGCCGGGATTTAACATACCTAATGCGATTTACGTGTCGCAGTCCCCCTTCACACCTTGAAGACTGTCGGTAATCGTTTTAAGACGTTGTTGACTTGAATACGCACCTCGTTCCTTGTTGGTATTTTTTTAAAGAGGGTTCTTTTTTATCTGTGGATTAATCAGTTAAGAAAAAAATATGTAAATGGACCATAGATAAGTTTTCGCGGGCTTTTGACGGATTTTTGTTGCGGATAAGAAGTTTAAGTGACTTTTTAAATGTTCAAAAATGCTTTTTAATGATTTCGTAGCGCTACGTAAAGCGTAGCACGTAGCACCTGTTCCAATACTGTTTGTTTTTGTAAACTTTGATTCTTATCGACATCTTTTATTTAGTTATAGAATTAATATTTTTTTATAGACAATAAGGTGTTAAAATATTAACTTTACAAACTTTAAGGGGTGCTTTAGACCATCGAACAGAATAACTTAGAAAAAAAACTGAATTATTGTTTCTGGTCGTAAAAAAACCATAAAGCCATGGATTACACCAGGTTTGGTTCGGTTCCCTACATTAGGGAACAGCTGTTTTTTTGCGATTTCAAAGTTGTTCCCATAGTAAAATTTCAGTTCGATGGTGTAAAGCAACTCTTATGTAAGGCTTGTGTTACTACTGTAAATTTTCCTTAACCTTAACCAACCATAACCTATTTTTTTTTAGGTTTTGAAATCGTCAAATGACTTCTCGCTCCGCCTAGAGCGGGGTGCGTGTCAGACTTTTACTGACTAAAACCCACCCGTGTTCCTTCAGTTGCCTGTTGCCAAGGGCCCCGGTATCCCTTTCGGACTTTCCCGCAGTTGTAGGTAATACCTAGTAAGTAGAAAAAATGAGCTGAAGAAGGAATTTGGCCTATTTAGGTAAAATAGGCCAAATTTCTTCTTCAGCTCATTTTTTTTGTAAACGCTTTATTTCAAACGAATAGATCATAATTTTACATCGTTCCTAATAAGTATCGTTTTAGCAACGTTTACCTAGCACCTATAGGTACACTATACATACCTACAGACCTGTTATAGCACATTCAACTTTTGTGACTTTTAAATTGTAAGTTGTGAACGCAGTTAAAGTCTTCAACTTTACAGAAATAAGCTGCAGTGGAAAAAAAGAAAATGTCTTTTTTCGTGAAAAAGAAAATGTCGCCTTACAATTTCAATCTTAAAAGATTCAAAAGCTACAGTAAATTACTCTGAAATACCCTTCTTCCCACGTGTTTATTAAAATAGCTTGCTAATTGTACAAAGTGCTCATAAGAGTTGTCAGTAAGAGTCTGCAGAGGGCGCCACGTATTAAGCGACAGACAATGGCAGGTGTAGTTGTCTAGGCCGTTATGCATACTGACTTTAAGTAATTGGCCTTATGATAGGGATGGCAAGAGAGTGGAATGTTTTCCTAGCTAAGAATGGATACAGTAAAGTTTAAAACATTTACTAAAATTGAAGATAAAAAACTAAATATTTTTATAAAGGTTTCACTATTTGTTCCTGAAAAAAAAAACAACTTTTTGTTGTTTGCAGAAAAGAGAAAGCCAAATCAATCTGCCTAGCCTTTTCCCTACTATGTAGGGGTCGGCTTCCAGTCTAATCGGATGCAGCTGAATACCAGTATTTTATATGGACTGACTGCCTATCTGACCTCCACAACCCAATAACTGGGTAATGCGATACCCCTTGGTAAGACTGGTTGTCAGACTTTCGGGCTTCTGACGACCCGTATTATTTTATTCCATCAAACTCAAACTCAAAGCATTTATTTCAAATAAACCAATTACAGGCACTTTTGAATTGTTAAGGGGTCGGTCAGTCAGAGAGATGAAGCTAGTTGCCCATTCCAAAGCGTAGTAGGTTCCTATGGAGAAGAACGGGCAAGAAACTCCACGGACACTCTTTTTAAAACAGAATATTGTTACAATACATTGGTTAAATCATTCATGTTGACATGTGAGTACAATGCAGAAAAAGGTGCACGTTAAAAGCGTCCGTACTTAAAAGTAAAACAAAACAATTCAAAAATTAATAAATATAACCATAATACGTAATATTCCTTTCAGAAGATCAGAATGGTGAAGAAACACGGAATGATATTGATTTCCTGTTCCCTATCATCTTTCAGAGGACTTTATTTATTTATATATACTTTATTGTACACCAGAAAATACAAGTGAAAAAAAAACAAATTTAATACTACAAAACATACAATGGGCGGCCTTATCGCTTTCTGCGAAACGACTTTGTACGAAAGGAATTTAATATATGCCTTTTCTGCCCTGATGTGACGTATTGGTTCCCACGAAACTATTGATGAAATAAGTAATTTATCATCGGAATGTTAGTCTCAAGATCAGTGGCAGGTGGCAGCCCTACGCACAGGGGTGTGGTTAGGTCGCCATCAATGGAGCTTCAATCACAATGAGTGGCGCCTTCATTATTTACAAATGAGCGTATAAATCTCTCGTGAACGATCCAGTTTCATTGTCGCGCAAATTACAAGTGCTCCTATCTCTTTCTCTCCTGTGATATATGAGTTTGTGAGAGAGGGATACAAGTGTTAAAAATTAACAGACGGAACAAATAAGTTGAGACAAGGCCTCACCGCGGCAGACAGCGGTGAACTATGTTTTTTTTGGTAAGTCGATCTTGTTCCCTAATTACGTATCGGAATCTGAATCGGTTTGAAACAAATTGCTAATCCATTGCTTCATAAGTTCGAAAAAAAAATCTGCTCAACAATGTAAATTTCGCAATGAATGTTGTTGAACTGTCAAAATGAATCTGATAAGTCTTAATCGGTTACGAAAATAAGTGACGCAATTAGATAGCGGGTTCTTTTTACTTGGTGTATGGTTTAGTAACATTGTTTTGTGATTGATTACCGTGTCCTTAGTGAGTAAATAAGCCACCCTATTTTTAACCGACTTCTTCAAAAAAGAGGAGGTTCTCAAATCGTCTGTATGTTTTGTTTTTACGAAATACTTATTTTAAAAAAAGCATCTTCTGAAATATACTTAGGTGTTTAAGGGCGAATTTCACCAAACTTTTATACCGAGTATAAGTACTATCCTGCGAATAAATTTTGAATTTTTGACAGTTTTTCCATACAAAAACTGTCAGTCGACAATTTTATTCCAAGGATAAAAGATATCTGACTTTGATGAAATCAGCCCTTAGGGATAAAACATTCTTCACTTTTGAAAACTTTGTTCAAGAAAGGAAGGACAGAGAAAATTCGTTCAGATGTTAAAACAATTTATAATTTCATTATAAACTGCTGCTGATGCCCGCGGCTTCACCCGCGTGGATGTCGGTTATTATATACTTAAACCTTACTCGAGAACCTCTATCCATTGTGGTGAAAACAGCATGAAAATCGGTGCAGTAGTTTTTTAGTTTATCGCGAACAGGCCGAGACAGACGCGGCGGAGGACTTTGTTTTATAATAATGTAAGGATTTTATACAACCTGTAACGGAATAAACGCAAGAGCTCATACACCCCAATTAGAATATTAAATTATAAGACTAAAATAATATCTGTAATTTAATTTAATTAAACGACACCTAGTTTTTTTTTACAAAATAGACTTCCTGACTAAACATGAAACATAGGATAGCTATGAGCGTATTACAAATTTGTTTATGCATTTGAATAGGCTTTATTCCTTTGAGATAAGGCTTAAATTTCCTTAAATAAAATATCTTATTACCTTGGTAAGACGCGGTGGTTCTAATTTCAGTTAAAGAAAAGATTTTTTTCATGAAAAATTAACACATATAAATAATGATGGAAATCGATTCAGAAGCCGATTCTGAGCAAACTACTTTCAGGTCTTGAGCTTATTCTGTTACATGTTGTATAGTTGTCAGGATAAAAATACAAATTCAGAAAATGTCGGATTGAGTTAAATACATTGCAGAAGGATACATTGGAGTATTATTGTACTTATTATGTCGCATTGTCACAATGGGACTAGTCCTTACACCAATTACGATTGTTCTTCAAAATTTATGAGGTCACATCACTAGTGATTACTTGATGATGACACGAGCATCGCAATGCGTTTAGTATTCCTGCAACGTCTGGGCGATCATTATTCATATTTAATATACACTGAGGCCTCAATTGAGGCATATATTAAGACCATAACGGAAGGTAGGCCACACGCGTCAATGTCTTGAATGAAACACTTCATTCATTCAAAGGTATTATTGTTTTGTATTTAATGATACTAATTTTATTTGAATAGTTAGACATAGACAACGTGCTTAGCGAATAAACTTTTAAACTCAGACCAAATAAACTTTTTAATGTTTGCGACCCTATGGAGCTTGCTACAGTCCGGTCGTTGAGAGAATGAGTTCCTGACATCTGTCAGTTGGACAATTTCTAGTAGTAGTAAGGATCAAATTCACAACACATTCGTTAGTATGAATTTGACAGGTGTCAAGAACGCATACTCTCGACGACCGACGACGGCCGAACTGTAAGTATGCAAATCTACTTATCATCACACCTGTATTCCCAGAGGGGTTTGGCACAAGTGGACCATCACTAGCTGATGAACGCGACTTCGCCCGCGTGGATGTCGGTTATTATATACTAAAACCTTCATCGAGAACCACGCTATCCATTGGTGAAAACAGCATGAAAATTGGTGCAGTACTTAGTTCTTGATTTTATCGCGAACAGGAAGACAGACACGCGGCGGAGAACTTTTTTATAATATGTATGTAAGGATTACGAACAACTTTTACTATTAGAAGTTGTTCGTAATGATGATTGTGTGATGTTGGCGATTTCCAAAAACGAAAAAGAGCTAATATTCAAATTAAACTGTGAGTGTCAGGTTTTCTAATAATGCATAGCACATGGAGTTTCCTTTCCATTGCATAAAAAACAAAGATTTTCAACAAAAAAAAAATATGCTCACGTAATTTGTATCTACAAATCTATGCAACACAAAACACTTGTATCCAAACTGTCGGGTGTCAGCCAGTAATCCAGCTAATTGTTTTGATGACAGTGGCCTGCCCCGCCCCGGGCCATATAACCCGGGAATTTCATTACGACCAGCAGGCCACGGACGGCCGGCTGGATTAGAATGCTGGCCATTGTTCATTGAGTTATAGCCGCTGGACGTACGGCGTGGTTGTAGTCGATTGATGTATTGTGGGAAGGAATAGGGACTTTTGGAAAACGTCTGGTTTTTAAATGAGGTGGGATTTTGAGAAAAAACCCTAAACTGAATTAACTAGGTGTTTATAATGTAGGTAGGTATCAAATATATATAACTAGCTGATGCCCGCGACTTTGCCCGCGTGGCTGTCGGTTATTATACAAGGTGGAGACGACAATACAACAATAAATGAAAACACTGGCAATACTAATGCATAAGAGTATTTTGGAACTATCAAATAAATCCTAACACCGAAATAAAAACAGTCATTTTTTGAAACAAACTAAATAGTAGTGATGGGCCGACTATGGGATTTGCCGATCTTTGACTAGCTATCGTAACTAAACTACTGGAAATATTTGATTAATTTTTTGTATGTAGACCGAGAACGTCATTAGATGTACGGAGTTTCATTTTTTGTTGTATTGTCGTCTCCATCTTGTATACTAAAACCTTCCTGGAGAACCACTCTATCCATCATTGGTGAAAACAGCATGGAAATCGGTGCAGTAGTTTTTGGGTTTATCGCATCAACAGACAGACAGACAGACGCGGCGGAGGAGTTTGTTTTATAATATGTAGATCGGCTCTGGTTTTTTTTTTAAATAAGTAGCATACGTAGGTACTTATTCTTTTTCAGTGTTTCACAATTTTCCTCAATCAACAAAAATCAATTTAGCCTATCGCAGTCCACTGCAGGACATACGACTCTCCTAGAATGCGCCATAACACCCTGACATGTCCTCTCGATTTTGCTATCGAAGGCAAATTAAAAGTTTATTAAACGAGATACAACATCGCTTACAAACAAAAGAGATGGGTGTATTTAGTTTTTAACCAAAAATCAATTCAAAAAATTTCAATAAACAATCAGAAATCAGACAGCATTTCAGCAAAACTGACCGTCAACTTTCTGTTATAGGTAATTTGATTTTCTTTGTTTCAGGAAATTTCCAAAACTCCGACTGTTCACTACTCCATGTAACACGATGGCGGTCGTTGGTGGCTCAAATTGGTCGCGATTGGACCGTCTAATTGTTTGAAATATGCGCTCGGTGCCATAAGGAATAGTTTAATAGCCGCGTGCTCCGTACATTTCACACTGCCATAAAGTTGAGCGTATTTCGCAGATAGCTCTGGTGCTAATTGCTTGTTTTTAATATTAATTAGACCACAAATTAGGTAATAGTTTATTTCTTTGCTAGAATAAATTAGTGGAAGTAGTAGTTTAGCCGCATTCATGATATAATCGTAATTTTTAAGGGAAGCTTAGCACTTAGGAAGAATGTAATTTTTTAGCGAGTTTTTGTTCAGTGGTGAGTATTGATGGTCAGGATGATACTATTTAGCCTTACCAATACTTAATAGGTTCTATTACTACGACACTATTTAGGCTTACCAATAATAGAAAGAAAGAAAATAAATTTATTTGACCCAGATAAGGCACACAATATTTACTCAAAAAACAAAGAACATAAAAATAGTATAGTGCGCCTCAAGGCTGCGCCAAACAGGCCCAGGCAAATAGGTTCTATTACTACGACACTACTTAGTCTTACCAATAATAGGTTCTATTACTACGACACTATTTAGTCTTACTAATAATAGGTTCTATTACTACGACACTATTTAGCCTTACCAATAATAGGTTCTATTACTACGACACTATTTAGCCTTACCAATAATAGGTTCTATTAATACGACACTACTTAGTCTTACCAATAATAGGTTCTACGAGTATTACTACGACACTATTTAGCCTTACCAATAATAGGTTCTATTACTACGACACTATTTAGCCTTACCAATAATAGGTTCTATTACTACGACACTATTTAGCCTTACCAATAATAGGTTCTATTACTACGACACTATTTAGCCTTACCAATAATAGGTTCTATTACTACGACACTATTTAGCCTTACCAATAATAGGTTCTATTATTACGACACTAATTAGCCTTACCAATAATAGGTTCTATTAATACGACACTACTTAGTCTTACCAATAATAGGTTCTACGAGTATTACTACGACACTATTTAGCCTTACCAATAATAGGTTCTATTACTACGACACTATTTAGCCTTACCAATAATAGGTTCTATTACTACGACACTATTTAGCCTTACCAATAATAGGTTCTATTACTACGACACTATTTAGCCTTACCAATAATAGGTTCTATTATTACGACACTAATTAGCCTTACCAATAATATGTTCTATTACTACGACACTACTTAGTCTTAGATTATGTCTTCCGCTAGCTATGTTTTGTAATCGAACAAAGTAGCTATAAAAGTGAAATTTTAGACAAAAGTGAAATTATTAAAAAACAGTCATAAGGACTGGGGAGAAGTGAAAACTTAAAACTGGTATAAGCACCATCGATATTCTTACTAGTAAAGCACACCTTCCAATCTATAAAGAAAAGGATAATAAACGTATTATTGAAATCCTTAAAACAGTGTTTCCTTTGGTGTCCAACTATTAACCCTAACAGTACAGCACTACGGCGCGAACATGTCGGTGACGCGAATCCATAAGTTTTTCCCTTACCAAAAATCGCTCAAGAAGTTTTCACTTCAAAAACTGCTTATTTCCAATCCTCAAACCAGACATACCTCGGACGCCAGCAATCCATAATAGCCGCTCTAACAGTTACAAGCTTCTTATCTCACAATGAATTATGAAGCTTCACTATCATATCTCTATTAATTTGTTTATCACTTCTTCAGATTTATGACTACTCTCCGACTATCCCTACGTCTGAAGTTAGAAGTTTTATCTCTCGAACTTTTGAGAGCACGCTTCGGAAAGTTTTTAAATGGACTTTTTAATTCTATTATTAGGTTTTTGAAGTGTAGAAGTCGATTAGTAGAGGTTAAATTTTTTTAGTAGTTAACAATTTTATGTACTTAGTTACTGTATTGTCAATGTGTAGTTGTTCTATTATAATATCCCTTCCTTGGCAGTCGAGTAAAAAGGCACTACGAGCATTTTTTCATATTAAACAAAGTAGGAAAGATATCTTAAGTGAAAGCCTCGTAAAAATCTATAGTTATTCAGAAAATCTCGCACTTACCTACTCAATTACCTACATACATAATGTAGATGATATACATGCGGGGAAAGTAAAGAAACTACTCATTATTTTTCCCTTTAAATTAATACAGTCACCCCCATTTAGTACCTACAATTCCAAGTTTTCCAAAACAAAGGTAAAAATAAATAAAAGTTCCCTAAAACAGAGGGCTATATATGACGTCACCACACGTGAGTGGTCACCATAGGGTGTGCCTACCCTCACGTGGGGTGGGGTCAAAGGTGTCGGCCAATGGCAAGCGGAAGCGGCTACCAGAGCGGAACTTACTTCCGGACGATATTTTTTTAATTATCGCATTGGTTGAAGCACTGCGGCTTCCGCCAGGTGTGATAGAAAGTATTTGATTTTGATTTTTTGATATGTATTGGACGTTTAATTATGGTAACGTTTTTCATGTGTAATTTAATATAAATACAGCCTTTACGGCATCCTTTGTTTGAGGAATAAGCAGGTGCTTAAAATCCTTTATATTTTATTTCATGTAGGACATGGAATCTGCAAAGATTCCATTTTTCCTTGATTCCCTTTCCAATGATTAGATATCGTTAGTTTAATTTCGTTTCGCATAGGTTTTCATCCTTCTTCAATGAGCATGACTAAAACGATGAGTGAAGAACTTTAGGAACTGTCAAGATATACTGGTTCATCGTAATACTTAGAAATAAGCTTGACTAATGCAAACAACGTCAACATCTTAACAAAAGAGCATAAGCAGGAAATACAAATTAAGGAGGTCTTAACTAAGATGTAGGTTTTATTGTAACGCGGTGACCAACAGGATGGATCCATTTGACTTGGCTCAAATAGTTGGAATACAGATTTGTTAGGCTCTTTTAAAAATGATAGCGTAGATAAAATATTGTTAAGAAAGGTAGGGGGGACAAGCATAGATACGGGTTTTCTACGAGTTTTGTAGACGGAAGAATAGACAACATGACGGATTGATTTTTTATCTGTCATTTTGTCTATTCTACCGTCGACAAAACCAGTTTCTATTGTGGAGATGACAGGTGATAGGATCTTACTCTGTCTACGATCTTACTGTTAAGTCCATAATGGTTTAAAATGTAAGCTTTCGCGGGTAGTTGTATATCTGTTAGACACCAGCACCCTAATTGAGTCACACACTTTCCATCACAATCCAAGGATTTTGAAGGAAAAATCCTAAGGTGGCTGAACTGTCAAAATGGAATGAATTGCGATCGATTGCCATTTTGTGTGTGTTACGAAATAACCCCGCTTTAGTGCGCCTAAGAGATTATCGATGTGTTGTCGACCCTTAACTAGCTTTCCAATAGATCTTTAAAAAAATCAATCTGCCTAGCCTCCCAACTATGTTGGGGTCGGCTTCCAGTCTACCCGTATGCAGCTGAATACCAGTATTTTTCATGGAGCGACTGCCTATCTGACCTTCACAACCCAGTAACTGGTCAATAAAATACCCCTTGGTAAGACTGGTTGTCAGATTTTCGGGCTTCTGACGACCCTTAACGACTGTCAAAGATCCACGAATGACAGCCGGGACCAACGGCATTATCGTACTTTCCGAGTCACGGAGGAGTCTCGGTATGTAAAGATGGTCACCCATCCACAGACCAACTCTGGCAAGAGTAGCTTAACCGATGGATCGACCGGTACGGCTGTTATTACTTACCCACGAGCTCCTCTCCCAATATATCTCACTAAAGACGAATAAGTACGTCAGGCATATAAAAATTATATTAAAATTTTGCAACAACGCAAAAAATAGCAAAGTCTTCTCAGAAAACACATACTATAATCATTAACTTACTAAAATCTTCCATACTTTCCCCAGATATAGCACAGAAAACCAGTAACTACCTCTCGTATACCTCCCGCAGTTCCTTAGACAGGTTCCAATTTATCTCGTGCGAGTACAGCACACTCGACACGGTATACCATGACAAAATCCGACCATCCCATCGCCCCACATTGTTTTCCGCTAAATTGGACTCCGTGATTAATTTGTTTAACTCCCCCACCGTGTAATTTGTCATCAACAACTATTTCCTGATCTCCCACACCCCCCTTTTTACCAACAAAACTCTATAGTAGAAAAGGTAAGGTGTGGAAAAAGAGGGGTCTTGGTAAAATGGTCGGTGTGCTCCTTAAATTCCTTGCTTATTTGGTTAGTTGACATTGGGAGCTCAATAAATAGTGAAATTCACGAGATGTTTGCTGAGAAGTAATTATACGTGTTTGTTTCTTTTGCTCCGGTGATTCTGAAGCTGGTTGCTTGAAGGAATTTGATGGCAATATTAAAACATGATAGTTCAAAGAAAAAGAAGAAGGTAAACAAGGTTGGTTGGTGATTTATGGCATTATGTCCTAATATTCCCAGGTCGGGCAAAGTGTTACTGGGTTTTTCCTTAAGGAAATTTTCAGAACCAGCCCGGAGTCTGGATTTGTGCCCGGTTGATGGCAATAGGCTCGCCTCGTATTGGCTGTAATACCTACTATGGGTACACGTCTGCCTAACACTCCGGGGAAACAAGGCGTGATTTTAAGTTATGTAACTAAGTTTTAAACCAAAAAAAATGGGCTCTCACGGCACAAAATACTGTATGCTTTTAGTCCAGCAGACATTGTATAGAGAGTGTATCGTTTCCAAATAAACAGCCTTATATCCTATATTGGACGGAAAATCGGTAGCATCTGTCCCCATTTTGTCCTAAAACTTGTTCAAAATTCAAAAAAGGTTCATAAAACAATTGAAAATACAATTCCACCGACCCTTAATTCCGTATTCTCCTAAAACAAATCCAACGTAGCTACTACGTGACCGTTTTATCTTGCGGTTCGTTTTTCACGAGGCATCTGGTAAGGGAGGATATCTTGACGGTATCTCAGACCTCCCCTGGGAGCTTGTTACACCGCCATAATTACTGGGACACCTATCTGCTTCAATTAGAATCTAAGAGTTATTTGCTTACCCGGAATCGTTGGCGACGGTGTGAATGGCGGCCTGTGGCGGTTTGTGGTTTCCGAAGATTATGTTAAGACGAGATTGGGATAAATTGGTGTTCAATTACTTTTGGTCAAATCAAAAATATTTTACGAACAATTGGAGTGGAGAAAAAATCCACCTGCTCATTCTTATACAAATTCAGTACGTAGGATCTAGTTTTTGGAAATATTGACTATACAACATTCGTTTTTGTTTATGCTAAACCCGAAAAGGGGTCATTGTACTCATCATTTTGAACAACTTTTTCTACGGGACAAATATCGAAATCGCGAAAAAAAAAATCAACTGCTCCATACATTTTGTCGATTTAAGTGAACACAAATGTATGGAACAGCAGTTTTTTTTTCGCGATTTCAATGTTGTTTATTTGAGTTTACTTTGCCATTACACATACGCAGATAACCTCACAAACCTTATATGCCCATTTGATTGGCATTTAAGGATCGTATCAGGTGGCGTTTTGTAGTTTCTACTTTTACGTTACTTCGTTTACGTTCATACATTCATACACGCACGCCGGTTGCGAGAACTTGCCTGAGCCATTGTATTTTTTTTTTAATTTATTTATTTATTAAAATGCACAAGAAAAAAAAATACTTTACAAAGGCGGTTTACTATTAGACTGAATACGTTTTTATTTCGTTTCCAAAACACAGTTATACAGCTATCTAATTGCGTAACACATTTTTGTATACGATTAAGACTACTCTGTTTCATTTTGACAGTTCAACAACATTCATTGCGTTATTTACATTGTTGAGCAGATTCTTTTTTCGAACATAAGTAGCGTTGTATTTATCTGTTTCAAAACGATTCAGATTGTGATTGATCATGTACAATTCGGGTGCAGATCTTCGGGCGTCAGAATCTACCATCAACCTACAACCTCTATACCTGCAATTAATTTCAACTCTTAGTGGCTTTTGTGGACAGGATTATAATTATTCAATTTGTTACAGTTATAATAGCAATCACTTCAATTGGTTTAAATAGGTTTTTATTTTTATTCTAATTTTATTATCATTAGTCTTTTAGATAGATTATTTTCTATTTTGTGAATGTGAGAACGTTGTAGGCTTATTGGACTGTAGATTTATTGAACATCTTCTATTTTTGTTAAGTACCTGGTACTTACTTGTTGAAAGGCCTACATTGTCCTCCCATGCCTACCAACACTGTAATTTGAAAGTATTGTAAAAGCCAATTATTTTTAAAAGAGTAACCATGGAGTTTCTTGCCGGCTCTTCTCCATAGGAAACGACCAATTGGAACCGTGCACCTAGCTTCTGACGTTTCATAAGTGCCCATGTAGGTTTATGTGAAATAAAATATTTTGATTTTGATTTTGAACCACAAAAACCTTTTCTTATCCTACTTCACCCATTCCTGGTTGCACTCCATCAGCTCGATAAGGGGTTACAAACGGGTATCAGTGTAAAATCTTGGGTTTCGGTGAACAAGGGGCTCCTTAAGTTATGGTCGCAAGTCGCCGACAGGGGTGGCTATGGCGCTGTCAACGGGTTAATTTAAGATATTCTTCTTTTTGTTCCGTCTTGATAAGGAGTTCATAAATTCATTATTCTTTTCGTGGCGATTAGAATTATAAACGCTTTGTTTTGATTGCTTTGTTATGTATGAATTTTGATTATTTTTCTCAAGTTTTAGTTCATTATAGTTAGTCATTGAGCTCGTGGCTACACTTGCCGGGGCTGTTCCGTGGATGGGTGACCAGCTTTACATATCGAGACTCCTCTGTGGCTCGGGTCGTCAGAAGCCCGAAAGTCTGACAACCTGTCTTGCCAAGGGGTATCGTATTACCCAGTTACTAGGTTGTGGAGGTCGGATAGGCAGTCGC
This sequence comes from Lithophane socia, assembly GCA_947522985.1. Taxonomy (NCBI): domain Eukaryota; kingdom Metazoa; phylum Arthropoda; class Insecta; order Lepidoptera; family Noctuidae; genus Lithophane; species Lithophane socia. The sequence continues at coordinate 11,860,163 of OX383267.1, forward strand.
TCCATTTAAAATACTGGTATTCAGCTGTATCCGGCTGACTGGAAGTCGACTCCATTGGTTGGGAAAAGGCTAGGCAGATGATGATGATTAGTTAGTCATTGATATATTTACAATTTCATGAATATCTAAATTCTTCTTGACACGAAGATTTTTTCTTTTTCTGGTTCATTAATTACAAGCTTATCGTAAATGTCTTTTGTCCTAGATTGCTGTGGTCCCCTAGCTAGACACTTTTATTTTTCGGTTCACAAAAAAAAAAAAAACATGCTTTTGAGTATTGGTTCACAGCACATTTGTACCTATTTTTGTTGTATATGTACAGTCAGGCTAAGTAAATCATGACCGACTTTGACGATCAATACGGGTAGGAGATCTATGCAATTTTAACCTTTGTCATCACTGCAATAGATAATATTTTAGATAAAGCATTAATAATCATATTTTCAATATTTGGAATTAACTTTATAGTTAACAAATATATTTTCTGTGTTATCACAGAAAAAATGATTATTTTTTTTCAAAACCATTATTTTCGATTATAAAATGACAAAGAGTCAAAAAGTCACTCAGAAATTGGTGCCAAATAATAATTTTTGAAAAACTCATAACAAAGATGGAGACTGCAACAGATAATTCTCTGTGTAATTAAATAAGGCAGATTACAAGGTCGTTACCAAGGAAATGTATGTTTATGCGAATGTCGACCTAATTGTTTTTGAATGTCTGTAAGAAAATAAACTTATGGTGGGTCAGAATTAAATTTTTTCGACTGTACACTCAAAACAAAATCATGGAAATCCTTTTTATAAAATCAACATTTTATTTTACACATCATCCCAGAAAAACAAGCGCAGCAATTATTATTTGTCATACTTTTACAGGTACTTTATCAGCGGGATTAGTGTTGGACATTATAAACCCCGGGTCCGCAGTCCGTTTGAGGACCAGCTATAAATCAGACCTGAACTTCGACCAAACCTGAAGATATTATGTTTATTTCATTTGAACGTATTAATCTCTTAGTATTAAGTGTTTCAATTTATGTTGAATTGATATGAGGATATTTGGAAATGTATGTATTTGTTTCATATTTTACTTGGGCTAGTATTAATGCCAACTGCGGGAGTATCATTGCTTATATTTTACATTTGGAAAACGATCAGAAGGCCAGTTAGTTATTTTTTTATCATTTCTCATTCCAAATTACGTTTAAACAAAAAAATTGTAAGTATTTTTGAAATAACCGCTTAAAACCCTTCATTTTGATACTCCCTCGAAGGGAACTCGATATAGGCTTGAAAGATTTTTTTAATTTGAAAACATTCATTCATTTTGTCAAAAATCCACCATTAAAATTTGCACTTTTTATAATTTTAATTGACAGTGACTCACGCAATAAAGACGAATCTAAGGACATATCTTTCATCTAAATTGGTTCAGCCGTTTAGTAGGAGGGAACATAGGGACGGATATACATATATACAGATTGGGTAATATAATAAACTAGTTGCAATCTTATTTCAGCGACAATCAGTGAAAAAAAATGTACAATAATGTAAGGCAAATTAGACAAATTAGAGGTATTTTGGTAGATTGAGACTGAGATATAAATGCAAACATTCTTATAAACACGAGAATTGCCCCTCAGGTTAAAGTAAGTATATTGATTACCAAAAGGTACACCAATAAATGACCCAATTTGACCCAAGGACTTCTTCATTCCATGACCGGCATGATTTAGGTACTGGGTTCAATCATTAGAACTTCTTCTGTAGATGACCGGTATGCTGTCGGTACTGGGTTCAATCATAAGAACTTCTTCAGTAGATGACCGGCATGATTTAGGTACTGGGTTCAATTCATAAGAACTTCTTCAGTAGATGACCGGCATGATTTAGTTACTGGGTTCAATCATAAGAACTTCTTCAGTAGATGACCGGCATGATTTAGTTACTGGGTTCAATCATAAGAACTTCTTCAGTAGATGACCGGCATGATTTAGTTACTGGGTTCAATCATAAGAACTTCTTCAGTAGATGACCGGCATGATTTAGTTACTGGGTTCAATCATAAGAACTTCTTCAGTAGATCACCGGCAAGCTGTAGGTACTGGGTTCAATCATAAGAACTTCTTCAGTAGATGACCGGCATGATTTAGTTACTGGGTTCAATCATAAGAACTTCTTCAGTAGATGACCGGCATGATTTAGGTACTGGGTTCAATCATAAGAATTTCTTTAGTAGATGACCGGCATGAACTTCTTCAGTAGATGACCGGCATGATTTAGTTACTGGGTTCAATCATAAGAACTTCTTCAGTAGATGACCGCCATGATTTAGTTACTGGGTTCAATCATAAGAACTTCTTCAGTAGATGACCGGCATGATTTAGTTACTGGGTTCAATCATAAGAACTTCTTCAGTAGATGACCGGCATGATTTAGTTACTGGGTTCAATCATAAGAACTTCTTCAGTAGATGACCGGCATGATTTAGGTACTGGGTTCAATCATAAGAATTTCTTTAGTAGATGACCGGCATGAACTTCTTCAGTAGATGACCGGCATGATTTAGTTACTGGGTTCAATCATAAGAACTTCTTCAGTAGATGACCGGCATGATTTAGTTACTGGGTTCAATCATAAGAACTTCTTCAGTAGATCACCGGCAAGCTGTAGGTACTGGGTTCAATCATAAGAACTTCTTCAGTAGATGACCGGCATGATTTAGATACTGGGTTCAATCATAAGAACTTCTTCAGTAGATGACCGGCATGATTTAGTTACTGGGTTCAATCATTAGAACTTCTTCAGTAGATGACCGGCATGATTTAGGTACTGGGTTCAATCATAAGAATTTCTTTAGTAGATGACCGGCATGAACTTCTTCAGTAGATGACCGGCATGATTTAGTTACTGGGTTCAATCATAAGAACTTCTTCAGTAGATGACCGGCATGATTTAGTTACTGGGTTCATTCATAAGACCTTCTTTAGTAGATGACCGGCATGATTTAGTTACTGGGTTCAATCATAAGAACTTCTTCGGTAGATCACCGGCATGCTGTAGGTACTGTGTTGAATTATTAATTTCAAGCAATCGCAGTCGTCTGCTCGTCATAGACCTCTTCAATCGAATTAGTTTTTGAATCAGTTTGGACCAACCCTGCAGATACTAATGTATTCGAACAAATCAATGAATGATACATAATCCACTATCATTATTTTATTTTCCACACAGATGTCTGCAATCACCTCAAACCCACACATAAATTAGCCAAGAACAAGGACAATTTGTCCGATAATCCCTGTCGATCGGGGATTATCCGGACAATTGGTGGTAAATGGGTTAATCCCACAACACTGTACCAATTTACTGGGTCCAGTATCTATTGGGGGCTGGCCACCCCATGCTTGGCTTTTGAGGAATTTAGTTGTAAATGGTTTTAGGTATGTAGGTTTTCTATGAGGGGTGCGTGAAAATTAGTTGTAGAGATTGAGGTTTACCTCCCCTTACTAATTTGAGAGCAGAATCTCGAAAAATCACTCATAAGTAACTGTTTTTTTTCGGCCAAAAGAAATATACAGTCTCAATAGATCCTACTTAATATTATAAATGTGGAACGAAACCAAAAATAAACAAAAAGCAAGTGATACATATTGAATGCGTGTGTCCCAATACTCGCCGAAACGAGATCGCGCTCAGTTTAAAACCGTGACGTAGTTAAAGTTTGTGTGTTTGGATGTTTATTACTCAATCACGCAAAATCGGCTGAATGGATTTGGGTGAAATTTGGCAAACAGATAGTTTATAACCTGGATTAACACATAGGATACTTTCTATCCCGAGATTCCCACGGGATCGAGACTTACGCGGGTGAAACCGCGGGGCGCAGCTAGTATGATAATAAATATGTATACTACTCTATGTGCTGTGAACTGTGGGCGAGTGGACACTAGTGTCCACTCGACCACTTTACGATAAGTGAAACTACAAACTTAACTTCATGTCTGTAAAATACTTTCTTTTTTAGAAGGCTGCTTTTTATAAAGTTAAAAATTCTTCAACAGGTGTAGTAACAATGTCAAAAGAAGTAACTGACCTATTTTTGTTCCTTATTTTATAATAAAACTTAAGTTTACCATTCTTCCTGCTTCTCTTCTTCCTTGGTAAAAGGAAAAATTGGAACCCTTATCACTCGTGTGTCTGTCTGTCTGTCCGTCTGCCACAGCCAATTTGCTCCTAATCTAATGGACCGATTAAGAGTAAATTTGGTACAAATATTATGTATTTCTGTGACCCAAACACGGACATGTAACGTGAGTCAATTAATTTTGAGTATGGGGGTCAATTTTGGGGGGCAAAAAATAAAATAAAGTGGGGCAAGTAATAATAAAAAAGGAAAAAATACTAATAAAGTAGGGTTCGAAAATCCGGCCGTAAGTGTATTCTCAGAATGATAATTTTTCTAAACAAAAATTTTAATTTATTAATAAATTTCCTTAAAGTGCAAACAAACGTAATAATGATTTTTACCTTTAGCTATTCACAAAGCACACAAAACCAGTAATATTTACCGAAACACCTCCCACAAAAGTCCAGTACACAGTCAATTCGCAAAGTGCCAAGTGGGCTGGTGTAATGACAGATTAGCGGCCCGGTCGGCCACCTGAGCTGGCCAAAATATGCAATAACTCAGGATCCCCTCTAATTCACCCGGACCGAGCCAATAAATTCATCACAGTGATTAGTGTAGTACTCAGGGAATTGTGTGAAGTGGCATCCTCTGTTGTGAAAGAGTAATGTAGGTGGAATTATATGTTATGGTTATAAATACCGCTCCTGAATTGGAGAGGTTTTCAAAGATTTTTGACAGAACTAGTAAGTATCTAGAAAAAGAATAAGAAACCGTAATATAAGTGTACCTAGTGTTCTTCGGTTATAAAACAAAATGTATATAAACCTTCAAACATTACAGGGGTGAAATAAAAGATTTTTTTAAACTTAAAAAAACAATTATATTTTTAGTAGTATCAAATTAATTACAACAAGGACATAACAACTAAAATTATAAAGTAAAAATAGGAACTAAAATACAGCTAATTTCATTTAGAAGTGTCCTGCGGTAAGAAGAGAGTTCACGATTTGAAAAGAATTGGGAAATAAGTCTCATTAAAATGAACCGTTTAATTTGCTTTCTGATGATTTTGAACAATGGCATGATGCCAAATCCATGTCATCAGTAGTTTTCTTCTTGAGCTGAGGAATTGAGCTTTTGTGTTTGTCAACAGGACCTAAATAGGTGGATTGTCTTCCTGATGCTGGCTGTATGATGCTACAGGTAGCAGGCTTAGGGATCTTGCTTGGTCTGTACGGCGAAGAATGTGTTCTACATTTACTCATATCTACGCAAATCTCTGTACCAGGCCTATCAATTGTAATCTCTAGGTAAGGTTTTCCGGAATAAAATGTTGAATCTCCTTTCCCCCCTTTTTTCTTTAATTCTTTTTTTACTATAAAACGTGGAGTTTTTGTATCAACTTGTTTGTTCGGCGGATACTGCTTATTGCTATGACTCATTCCACAATAAGTCAAATTTGAACTATCTTTTACGCATCCTGTATATGGAAAAATTTGGTGATAGGGAGTTTTTTGAGTAACAATTTGTTTACAGCACATTGGTTCATCATGATCATTGGAGTCATTGCAATCATCTGCGTTATTCCTCCCAGTTTCGATGTTGTCATATTTACCTTCGTTAAATACACAAGAATCATCAGCATTTAAACAGCTTCCGTCGCGTACTAGATAAACGTTGGGTTTCCTACTTTCATAGAATTCTTTACATTCTTCGTATTTTTTACTTTCATTGTAATCTAAAGATTTATCGTTAACTAAACATTGATCGAGTACTCTAAATTCATCAAGCTTTCGGCTTTCTTCGAGTTTTCCACATTCATCTAGTTTTCTGATTTCTTCCAGATTTCTACATTCTGCTTTTCGTATTTCCTCAAGTTTTCTACATTCATCAAGTTTTTTATTTTCTTCGAGTTGTTTACAAAGATCCTTTTTTTTGCGTCTCCTATGTACTGAAGTCGATGAATGTAAGAAGCTTAAAGAGAGCAGAAAACTTGAGGAATGTTCCTCAAGTTTTCTGCTCTCTTTAAGCTTCTTACATTCATCGACTTCAGTTTCATCTTGTTTTCCATCTTCGTCGAGTTTCTTGGATTCTTCAAGTATTTTGCGGTCTTCAAATTTGTTACATTCATCGCTTTTTTTGCGTTCTTGAAGTGTCCTAGATTCTTCAGCTTGTCTCTCTTCTTCAAGATTTATACATTCTTCAGCTTGTCTCCGTTCTTCAAGCTTCCTACATTCTTCAGCTTGTCTCCTTTCTTCAAGTTGTATACATTTTTTAGCTTGTCTCCGTTCTTCAACTTTCCTACATTCTTCAGCTTGACTATTTTCTTCAATTTTCATACATTCTTCAGATTTTCTCCGTTCTTCAAGTTTCTTAAATTCTTCAGCTTTTGTAAGTTCTTCAAGTTTCCAACATTCTTCAGTTTGTCTCCGTTCTTCAAGGTTCCTATATTCTTCAGTTTGTCTCCATTCGTCAAGTTTCCTACATTCTTCAGCTTGTCTCCGTTCTTCAAGTTTTCTACATTCTTCAGCTTCTCTCCGTTCTTCAAGTTTCCTACATTCTTCAGCTTCTCTCTGTTCTTCAAGTTTCCTACATTCTTCAGCTTGTCTTCGTTCTTCAAGAATTCTACATTCTTCAGCTTCTCTCTGTTCTTCAAGTTTCCTACATTCTTCAGCTTGTCTCCGTTCTTCAAGTTTCCTACATTCTTCAGTTTCTCTCTGTTCTTCAAGTTTTTTACATTCTTCGGCTTGTCTTTGTTCTTCAAGTTTTCTACATTCTTCAGCTTGTCTTTGTTCTTGTAGTTTTCTACATTCTTCAGCTTGTCTCCATTCCTCAAGTTTCCTACATTCTTCAGCTTGTCTTCGTTCTTCAAGTTTCCTACTTTCTTCAGCTTGTCGTTGTTCTTCAAGTTTCCTAAATTCTTCAGCTTGTCGTCGTTCTTCAAGTTTTCTACATTGTTCAGCCTGTCTTCGTTCGTTAAGTTTTCTAAATTTTTCAGCTTGTATTCTTTCTTGTAGTTTCCTACATTCTTCAGCTTGTCTTCGTTCTTCAACTTTTCTACATTCTTCAGCCTTTCTGCGTTCTTTAAGTTTTCTAAATTCTTCAGCTTGTTTTCGTTCTTGTAGTTTCCTACATTCTTCAGCTTGTCTTCGTTCTTGTAGTTTCCTACATTCCTCAGCTTGTCTTCGATCTTCAAGTTTTCTACATTCTTCAGCCTGTTTTCGTTCTTTAAGTTTTCTACATTCTCCAGCTTGTCTTCGTTCTTCAAGTTCTCTACATTCTTCAGCCTGTTTTCGTTCTTTAAGTTTTCTACATTCTCCAGCTTGTCTTCGTTCTTCAAGTTCTCTACATTCTTCAGTTTGACTTCGTTCTTGTAGTATCCTATGTTCTTCAGGTTGTCTTCGTTTTTGTAGTTTCCTATATTCTTCAGCGTGTGTACGCCCTTCAAGTTTTATACAATCCACGGATTGTTTACGTTCATTAGGTTTCCTGAAATAATCATCTGACCTATTACGGTCTTCATGTTTTCTATATTCATCTCTATCCCGTCTTTTTTTACTCCCTGATGGAACGTCTACTACGGGTGGAAAACACCTTGAACTAATAGTCAAACAGGTTGCTTCACTTTGTTTAGAGCCGAAATTTTCGTGGCTCGTTAGGGTCAACATTTGTGTAGAAGGCAATTTTTTAAATGATGATTTTTTCGAAGCATCGCACATTGCAGAACTTCTAGTTTCAATTGTTGCACAAGCCCTGTCTACACACGTTTTGGGGGAACACTTTCTATATGGTACGGTTCCAGTTCCGATGCTAGTCGGTACCAGTGAGGACGGACATTGGCGTATATACTCAATGTTACTGTACTCTGTTTTACGAATTATTGGTCTGCTGCCCGGAGTATCCTCTAAACATGCCAAACAAGTATCCTCATAGCTACTTGTTTTTGATTGTCCTTTATCTTTATCCTTTTTATCATTTTCCATAAAAAAGTAGACGTTGCTGCTACAGTCTTTTTTTTGTACCTTTTTAAAGCATAATACAAAAATTAATGCTGGGACGCACCAGGCTATTTCGATAAGCAATATTATAGTTATAATCCACATCTTTTTGTCACAAGGTATGTGGATTTTTTGTTTCTTCTTTGGCCTGCATTTGTGGGTGTCGGTATATAAGTCTAAGACGCTATTGCAAAGGTCTTGGGTCCTGTTAACTAAAGTTAGAACACTACCTAACGCAAGATATAAATTTTCATCTTTTAAGTGCGGCACAACATCGTCTATCAGCCACTTTTGGAATTTTTCGTCAAAGTGTTCCTGTTGTTTAGGGTTACTGGTTTGAATACAACTTTTAGCTGCATCGTAGTATTTGATGAGATTATGAGATGTATCTGGAGTATTCATCGATATTAAGGATACATTCTTAAGGGGCACAAACATCGTGCTCGATCTGTCATTCCAATTCACGTTTGGGGTTGGTATACTTAAGCCTGTAGGGGTCTTTTCGAAGTACGCTAAATGATCACAAGGGTCTTTTATAGTTCTGGATTTCGAAAATAATTGAAGAGGGGCAACGTTGATTGTCATAGAATTGAGGATCTTCTCATCAGGTTTGCGCCATCCATCGCCATTGGTGTCTAAATATCTTTTTATTTCATTGTAAAACTTGTATAATCTGACCACGTGGTCTTGTGAGATCGTGCCTCCGTAGAAGTCTAATTTTGCAACGGGTAGGACCCATACTTTAAGGTAGCCTCCAATAGCATCCGAAAGTGCTGTTGTCATGATAGAGTCAGCTTCAGAATCTTTTGATTGCTTTTTGATGGCAGCAAATGCATCTTTGAAGTATTTAAGTAGAATGTTGACATGATCTTCATTGAAAGTGTTTATGAAGATTGGCGGGGGGAGAAGGTCCTGGAAATACCTTCTAGCTTGCAGTAGTCCTATTTCGCTCTTGCTCCACTGTTTCTTATGAATATCACTGGCAGAGAACAGTACTGTGCCTACATTAGTTGCAAATTCTCTATCAAGAGGAAGGCTTTTGCACGTTACTGTAAAAAATATGGTGCATGCGTAATAATGTAATAACATCTTTGTACTTATAACAATTACAAAATTTTACAAAATAAATGATTATAAAATAGACACGACACAAAATGACAATTATATTTCGTAAGTTCAAAGAGTACATTTCATTCTCTGTGCATTTGAGTAAGTTTGGCCATAGATAAAAATGTACTCTGTGAGTTTGACAGTGACACTTTTATTTTTTCTCATTGATTTTTCTAGATGGAGTAGAGTTTTCTTAGTTTTATGAAGGTGACACCAAAACAAAGTTTGCCGTCCACTAGGCGGCCAGTTCGGGCCAAATTGGGCTGTATTCACAGAGTTTTCTAGAGAGAGTTGTCACTCCTCAGTGTAAAGACGTCACCACGAACCCTAGCCATTGTAGCCTGTCCTACCAAATGTTATGTAAAGTCGAAGAATCTAAAATGGGTGATAGACGTGCGAGCTAGTACGCGTACTTATTGCACGGCGAGCTTACTCGCCCGTCTGTCATCGCCGCGAGCCGCGAGCCAATTAGACAATGAAATTCTGAGCAAGCTTCACGTGTGTCACCGACGGCGAGCCGAGTAACGTCGCGAACTTAAAGGCCGCGTACTTTAAGTATGCTCGTCTATCACCCACTTAAGACTTGTAGCAATAGCCTATCTTTGGCTGAATTATCTTTTGTTTTTAATCCTGGCGTGAGTATTGCCGACGTCATCTAAAGGTACAATTCTGTAGCCGATCGCAGGCGGCAACTGCAGGCGACGTGTCGCCGCGACACGACTGGTTTCTTTGTATTTCTACGGCGGCGTGTCGCTACGGAAGGTATTTCATAGAAACAAGACACGTCGCCTACTGTAGGCGAAGTGTCTTGTCTTATGGCAACTGTAACAGTTGCCGCCTGCAAACATAAAGCGGCGGTCGTCGTGGGTGGCTGCCGCGCGCGGCCTGACGCGTTGAGATTAGACGACAGCCGCGAGCGAACTCTTCTGTCTACCTGGCGCGCACAAACATTTATACTTAATCAGAGCGCGGCAGAAATGTGTCCTGAGAACGACGCGTGTTGCTGCCGCGCTCTTGCCGCTCAATGTTTGGACACAAGTCGCAATCGGACGCGCTTACACTGTAAGCGAAAATTATTATTTTGCGCCGAGCGCCGCTAATGCCGCTGCCACGAGATGCAGTTGAAGTTGGAAACATCATCATCCGCCTAGCCTTTTCCCTACTATGTTGGGGTCGGCTTCCAGTCTAACAGGATGCAGCTGAATACCACTATTTTACACGGAGCGAGTTTCTATCAGACCGCCACAACCCAGTAACTGGGTAATACGATACCCCTTGGCAAGTTTGGTTGTTCGGGCTTCTAACGACCCGTAACGACTGTCAAAGATCCACGAATGGGCTTCTAACGACCCGTAACGACAGTCAAAGATCCACGAATGACAGTCAGGACCAACGGCTTAACGTACTTTCCGAGGCACGGAGGAGTCTCAATATGCAAAGATGGTCACTCATCCACGGACCAACCCCGGCAAGGGTGGCTTAACCTGATGGATCGACCCGTGCAGCTGTGATTACTAAGCCGCAAACTCCTCCTCCTCACGAGCTTGCTCTCCTTGGAAACATTGTTAGGGGATTACACATATGTGGGGTACGCCGTCTTTGGGAGTTTCGGTCCAGAATTGATTTGGTACTGTAGGTGGTTATTGGTGTGCTAAAAGTGCAGTTGATCTTAATAAATCAAAGAAATATGCATAACTAATTGAGGATTCTACGTTTGGAGGTTAATGTTGTAAAATACTTTCGACAAATGTTTCACACTGTACATTTCACCTTTGCAATGAAATAGTGAAATTCCTGTTGATTGTAGAAATGAGGTACCTAAGTATAAGTAAGCTTCTTGAAACGAAAACTTTCGCGAGCAATTTCAGTAGTAAGACTAAGTGGTCCTCCAAGACTGTATGTACGAAGCTCAAACTTAAATTCGTAACAGTAGCAATTATTGATGCAACAAACTTTTAGAAATTCTGCGGCCTTCATGGTGAACACGGAGGCGACCAGCCAACCTGACGTCAGAATGGCTGGTCAAAAAAATATTCATATTTCTCTGAATGTATCGTATTTAGCAATTATTGAAGAAATATTGCAAATATAAGCAATTGGATATCAACTCGTAAATATACTTTCAGAGCCGCTTGCCACAGGCAACCAGCCATTCTGACGCTAACGAAATACCACAGGCCACAATTATTGTTCTCGCTAATTACAAACTCGCGTGTGTCGGCGACCAACATATTCATATTATAATTAACTAGCTGTTGTCCGTGACATCGTCTGCGATCCAGGATGAAAAGTAGACTAGGTCCTTCTCCAGGTCATGGACTACCCATGTGCCAAATTTCATACACATACGTTCAGCCGTTTTAGCGTCAAAGCGTAAGAAACAAACAAATAAACCAACAAACAAACTCACTTTCGCATTTAATATTATATATATATATATATATACTAGCTGATGCCCAAGGCTCCGCCCGCGTGGATGTCGGTTATTATATAATAAAACCTTACTCGAGAACCATTGGTGAAAGCAGCATGAAAATCAGTGCAGTAGTTTTTGAGTTTATCGCAAACAGACAGACAGACAGACGCGGCGGAGGACTTTGTTTTATAATATATTTGTGATATAAAATATATACATATATGTAGTTAGGATAGGATAGTCAAATCTAATAGTCAACGATGTCGGCAATTCAGTCTTCCAACTCGGTGTTACTTTAATTGCTGTTATTGTGACAAATGACTTGCTTGTTGGGATTGTACCGATTGTGGTATAGTGAGGAATCTACGACTTGCAGTGCAGTGCTGTCTTAGGGCGAATATCACAAATACACCTGAACGTTATCAGTGCATCTAAACTGCGTTAAAGAGTGATGCTATTGCTACTGCGTTTAAGAGCGGTGCTATTCTATTCTATTTTTTACCCGACTACGGCGAAGAAAAAAGGAGGGTTATGATTTTGACCGGTATGTATGTATGTATGTATGTATGTATGTATGTATGTATGTATGTATGTATGTATGTATGTATGTATGTATGTAGGTATGTATGTTCATCTGTTCCCTCCTATCTTCCAAACCACTAATCACAATTTGACAAATGAGGTATCGTTAGAAGCGTCGTGATTGTCCGCTGGTTATAGGCTATGTGAAGTCACATTAAATTAAAAATGGCGCCCTCTAGAGGACATAAAGTGAGGAACTTAAAAAAAAATATGGTTTAATCGTACCATGTTGGGTATCAAATGAAAGGGCTTAATGAGCACATTTCAAAAATATATATATAATAACCCCAAAAGAATTAAAAAAAAAATCAAGTAACAAAAACTAAAACCCAACTACGACTTAAAAGGTATAAACAAGACACCACAGACAGACAAATTAAAAATCCGGACTCACACGTAATCTGTTCCATTTATGCCCCTAACACGTGTGACTCCGGATTTTTAATTTGTCTGTCTGTGGTGTCTTGTTTATACCTTTTAAGTCGTAGTTGGGTTTTAGTTTTTGTTACTTGATTTTTATTATGGCAAGCAAAGCTGATGTCGACCATTCTGCCAATGTCAAGTGAGTATCGAGATAAAATTTAATTAGAATGATAAAAATCTTCGATGGTGTAGTTCAAGTTAAATCAGTGCTGTCATTGTTGTGGTATATTGAAACTGACAGCCAAGGAACATATACTCACCTACGGCGAGCTGACAGCTCTTGAACGAGGTTAAAATGCGCTGATCGGCACTGAAAAGGTAGCAGATTTGATTTGTACTTTCTTTCTGTCAACATTCTTTGGAAAGACTTCTCCAACTCAGGAGCGAAGTTTATAACAGGGCATCTCATTTCACCTACAATGCTTGACATTTTTCTTTCACAACAGAGGATACCACTCCACACAAGAACAACGCGAAAACTTAGGTGAAGTGACAGTGAGCTGTCAATTACTAGCGTCCGGTGGAGTGACAGCTCACTTTAAGCTCACTTCACCTAAGTTTTCACGTTGAGATTTTTACAGAATAGCACAAATGTCAACGTGAAAACTTAGGTGCAAAAATCTCAACGTGAAAACTTAGGTGAAGTGAGCGTGAAGTGAACTGTCACTGTACCATCGATGACAATTACAACTCACTCCACGCTCACTTCACCTAAGTTTTCACGGTGAGATGGTTACAGAATAGCAATGCATATCAGTGTACCTAATGTTTTTCGACTACAAAACAAAATGTATGTAAACCTTCAAAGTGGGGTTAAACATCACAAGGTGAAATAAAAGTTTTTTTTAACTTAGAAAACCTATTACTTTAATAGCAATATCAAATTAATTACAACAAGGACATAACAACTAAAATTATAAAATAAAATAGGAACTAAAATATAGCTAATTTCATTCTGAAATGTAACGCAGTAAGTAGAGAGTTCTCGAAATGAGCTAATTTGACAAAAATTGGGAAATTAGTCTCATTAAAATGAACCGTTTAATTTGCTCTCTGATAATTTTGAACAATGGCATGATGCCAAATCCATGTCATCAGTAGTTTTCTTCTTGAGCTGAGGAATTAAGCTTTTGTGTTTGTCAACAGGACTTAAATAGGTGGATTGTCTTCCTGACGCTGGCTGTATGATGCTACAGGTAGCAGGCTTAGGGATCTTGCTTGGTCTGTACGGCGAAGAATGTGTTCTGCATTGACTCATATCTACGCAAATCTCTGTACCAGGCCTATCAATTGTAATCTCTAAGTAAGGTTTTCCGGAATAACTTTTTGAATCTTCTTTCCCCCCCTTTGCCTTTAACTCTTTTTTTACTTTAAAGTGTATGGACTTTTTATCAACTTGTTTGTCCGACGGATACTGCATATTGCTAAGACTCATTCCACAACAAGTCAAATTTGAATCTACTGAACTCTGCTTTAGGCATGCTGTACATGGACAAATTCCGCAACAGGGAGGTTTTTGAGTATCAGTTGGTTTACAGCACATTGGTTCATCATCATCATTGCAGTTATTGCAATCTTCGTTAAATAGACAAGAATCTTTCTTACTTTCACCGAATTCTCTACATTCTTTGTATTCTCTACATTCTTCGTATTCTCTACATTCTTCGTATTCTCTACATTCTTCGTATTCTCTACTTTCATTATCAACATCTAAACATTTATCGATAACTGAACATTGATCGCCTTCCTCAAGACATCCTTCTTCAAGTTTTCGGAGATCCTCGAGTTTTTTACACTCGTCGAGTTTATTTTTGTCTTCGAGATATTTACAAAGCTCGACTTCTTTACAGTACTTACATGCATCGACTTCAGATACATCTTGTTTTCTATTTTCATCGAGTTTCCTGGATTCTTCAAACATTTTACATTCATCGCATATTTTGTGATCTTGAAGTTTCCGGCGGCATTCTTCAAGCATTCTGCGTTCTTCAAGTTTCCTACATTCTTCAGCTTGTCTCCATTCTTCAAGTTTCCTACATTCTTCAGCTCGACTACGTTCTTCGAGTTTCCTAAATTCTTCAGTTTGTCTTTGTTCTTCAAGTTTTATACATTCTTCAGCTTGTTTTTGTTCTTGTGGTTTCATGCATTCTCCAGATTGTCTTCGTTCTTCAAGTTTTATACATTCTTCAGCTTGTCTCTGTTCTTCAAGTTTCCGAAATCCTTCAGCTCGTTTTTGTTCTTCAAGTATAATACATTCTTCAGCTTGTATCCGTTCTTCAAGTTTCCTACATTCTTCAGATTGTCTTCGTTCTTCAAGTTTTCTACATTCTTCAGCTTGTCTTTGTTCTTGTAGTTTTCTACATTCTTCAGATTGTCTCCGTTCTTGTGGTTTCACGCATTCTCCAGCTTGACTTTGTTCTTGTGGTTTTATGCATTCTCCAGCTTGTCTTTCTTCTTCAAGTTTTCTACATTCTTCAGCTTGTCTTTCTTCTTCAAGTTTTCTACATTCTTCAGTTTGTCTTTGTTCTTGTAGTTTTCTACATTCTTCAGCTTGTCTTCGTTCTTCAAGTTTTCGACATTCTTCAACTTGTCTTCGTTCTTCAAGTTTTCTACATTCTTCAGTTTGTCTATATTGTAGTAGTTTTCTATGTTCTTGTGGTTTCATACGTTGTCCCGCTTGTTTTCGTTCTTCAAGTTTTCTACATTCTTCAGCTTCTCTTTGTTCTTGTAGTTTTCTTTTTTCTTCAGCTTGTCTTTGTTCTTGTAGTTTTCTATATTCTTCAGTTTGTGTTCGTTCTTGTTGTTTCCTATATTCTTCAGCTAGTTTTTGTAATTTTCTACATTCTTCAACTTGTGTAAGTTCGTCAATGTTTATACAATAACTGGATTGTATGGGTTCATTAGGTTTCCTGAAGCAGTCATCTGATTTTTTACATTCTTCGCATCCTTTATATTCATCTTTATCCCGTCTTTTTTTATTTCTTGATGAAACGTCTACCACGGGTGGCAAACACCTTGAACTAATAGTCAAACAGGTTGCTTCACTTTGTTTAGAGCCGAAATTCTCGTGACTTGTTAGGGCCAACATTTGTGTAGAGTTACAAAATTGTGAAGAAGAAATTTTTTTTGATGAAGATTTTTTCGAAGCATCATACCTCTCAGAAGTTTTAGTTTCAATAGTTGCACAAACCCTGTTTAAACACGTTTTGGGGGAACACTTTCTACATGGTACGGTTCCAGTTCCAACGTCACAACGTAACGAGGGACATTTAAACTCCATGTTACTGTACACTGTTCTACGTTTTATTTGTGTGCCGTCTGGAGTATTCTCTAAGCATACCGCACAAGTATCCTTACTGTTACTCGCTTTTGATTTACTCGCTTTTGATTTTCCTTTATCTTTTTTATCATTGTCTATAAAAAGATAGACGTTGCTGCTACAGTCTTTTTTTTTAAACCTTTTAAAGCATAATACAAAAATTAATGCTGGGACGCACCAGGTCATTTCGATAAGCAGTATTATAGTTATAATCCACATCTTTTTGTCACATGGTATTCTGATTTTTGGTTTCTTCTTTTCGATCACGTGTAAGTCTAAGAGGGTATTGCAAAGGTCTTGAGTCCTGTTTATTAAAGTTAGAACACTACCTAACGCAAGATATAAATTTTCATCTTTTAAGTGCGGCACAACATCGTCTATCAGCCACTTTTGGAATTTTTCGTCAAAGTGTTCCTGTTGTTTAGGGTTACTGGTTTGAATACAACTTTTAGCTGCATCGTAGTATTTGATGAGAGTATGAGATGTATCTGGAGTATTCATCGATATTAAGGATACATTCTTAAGGGGCACAAACATCGTGCTCGATCTGTCATTCCAATTCACGTTTGGGGTTGGTATACTTAAGCCTGTAGGGGTCTTTTCGAAGTACGCTAAATGATCACAAGGGTCTTTTATACTTCTGGTATTCGAAAATAATTGAAGAGGGGCAACGTTGATTGTCATAGAATTGAGGATCTTCTCATCAGGTTTGCGCCATCCATCGCCATTGGTGTCTAAGTATCTTTTAATTTCATTGTAAAACTGGTATAATCTGACCACGTGGTCTTGTGAGATCGTGCCTCCGTAGAAGTCTAATTTTGCAACGGGTAGGACCCATACTTTAAGGTAGCCTCCAATAGCATCCGAAAGTGCTGTTGTCATGATAGTGTCAGCTTCAGAACCCTTTGCTTCCTTTTTGATGGTACTATATGCGTCTTTGAAGTATTTAAGTAGATTATTGACATGATCTTCACTGAAATTGTTTATGAAGATTGGCGGGGGGAGAAGGTCCTGGAAATACCTTCTAGCTTGCAGTAGTCCTATTTCGCTCTTGCTCCACTGTTTCCTATGATTATCACTGGCAGAGAACAGTACTGTGCCTACATTAGTTGCATATTCTCTATCAAGAGGAAGGCTTTTGCACGTTACTGAAAAAAATATGGTGAATGCGTAGTAATATAATAACATGTTTGTATAACAATTACAAAATTTTACAAAATAAATTATTATAAAATACACGCGACACAAAATAACAGTTATATTTCGTCAGTAAGTTTGACAGTGACACTTTGATTTTTTCTTATTGATTTTTCTAGACGGAGAAGAGTTTTTTAGTTTTATGTAGGTGACACCAAACGTGCAAACCAAAGTTTGCCGTCCACCGGGTGGCCAGGTTGGACCAAATTGGGGGCTGTACTCACAAAGTTTTCTATAGAGAGTTGTCACTTCAGTGAGGCTCAGTCTAAGGCCTAGCGCGCACTGCCGTGCGTTTTGCTACCGCAAATTCTGTGAAGTATGGAATGTCTTAGAAGTGCGCGCATTGCGGTGAGAAAAACGCATGCAGTTTATTGTGAATATGAAGTACCGTGCACTGCGGTGAAAAAAACGCACCGACCTCCGCCGCGCCGCGCGCCACCGAGAGTTCGAGACAGTCCAGTGTTGCCAAACCGTACCATTTAATTTGAATTTATGCGACGTTTTTGAAGCTGATATGATCATGTTTTCGAAATCGTACGCAAGATGAAAAACAATAAGTTCATTTGGTATATACTTATAAAAAAAGGAGTAACCGGAAACACATACGAACAGAGCAAGCTAATAGGTAATAGGTAATACGGGCTGGTATCCGCAACTCCACGTCAAAGCGCGTATTTTGCGTACGGGTGGGAAATCACTTATTCGATCCACCCCAGCTCCTCCAAGAAGGCCAGCAACGCCTTGGTGTTACTGACCATCTCCCTTAGGGTACCTGGGTTACCGAAGTACTGTAAGTGGCAACCACCGGGCAGTGTAGTAGCACATGAGCTGCTGTCTCGTCGTCCTCCATGCAGGCCCTGCACAGTGGACTGTCTGTGACTCCTATGACAAAGAGGTGTTTATTAAAAGACCCATGGCCAGTTATAGCTGCTGTAACAGTTCGCAGCTGTTGTTTCGTTAGTCGGAGCACCCGCTTCGTGAGGCGGCAATCGATGGCAGGGAGTGCCTCCTTAGCCTGCCTGCAGTCACCTTGGTCCAACCATAGTTTGTGGTGTTGATCCCTAGTGCGTTTCCTTATCAGAGAGCGTAGGTACCCGAAGGGGAGTGGCGCAATGGGTTCGGGCCCCACCGGTGCCATGCTCGACCCCCTACGGGCAAGTTCGTCGGCTGCATCATTGCCTAATGAGCCGCTGTGTCCTTTGATCCATTGAATGGTTATATTATTGAGGTTACCCACCTGGTTTAGGCGCTGGTGACACTCGTATATCAGCCCAGAGTCAACAGTGTGGCTGTTAAGCGCTTGCAGAACAGCCATACTGTCTGAGAGTATTCGTATCGAGTAGTCCTTAACTTCCCTGGCCATGATAGCTGAAGCGGCAAGAGAAATACCCATGCATTCGGCCTGTAAAACTGTATTGTGGACCCCCAATGGTGTGGCTATGTGTATGTTGAAGTCCTCCGAGAAGATTCCAGCACCTGTACCACTACCTGTTTTAGAACCATCCGTGAAGATGCGTAGCTCCGCGGGCCGCAAGCCCTCGCAATGGCGATCCTCGTGCAGTTGGATTCTGTATTTTACAGAGCAAGCTAATATAAAGCTTGTAAAAATCAACAGAGTGCGTATCATCAAATAGTTCCTATGCTGTAATGTGGCCTCCACTGCTGTAGGACCAATACGAATACGCTGCGGCGCTACCTAATTGGTCCGTTTTTTAATTTAACAGTGGAGCCAACAATCCCGCAAAGGAACTATTTGATGAAACGCACTCTTACAACAGACTTGAAGAAGCCATAAACTTCTTCTTTGATTTTTTTATGAACGCATCCAATAATATAGTTTTTTAAACCCTCGCACCTACGGGGATTCCCTGTGCAATCAAGTTTTGAATGAGGTTCTGTATGATCAATGGCCAAGGAGAATATTTATTTATTTTTTATTTATTTCATTCGGACTTAATGCCATAGGCATTAACATATTCAATAACATATTCTAACGGAATATACATATAATTTTTTTTATTTGGCACTTTCGTAATTTAGCCCAAAATGAATGATCTCCTTTTCCAATGATCATAAAATGTGACTTGTTTAATACATCGTAGCATCCAGGTGTCTCGGCAATAAATCACAGGCGCCTTAAATGCGGGGACAGGGGTAAGGGGGAGCTACGAGACCGACACGTTAAATTGTTTAATTAAAACCAGTATCAAATTAAGGGATTACACGTATGGGGTACGGTGTGTGAGACATCGGTGCAGAATTGATTTGAGGACGGGTCTTGTAAGAACTTTATTGATGTGCTAAAAGTAGTATGCAAAAATAATGGCAAAAATAACCTCACTTTTGATCTGCACACTAATTGCGTAATACACGATCTATCAGAATTGGAATCGATTTGAAACAAATGTCTAATCCATTAATTCAAACGTTCGAAAAACAAATCTGCTCAACAACGTAAATAACGCAATTAATGTTGTTAAGTGTCAAAATGAAACAAATATTCTTAATTGGTTACGAAAATAAGTTATGCAATTAGATATCTGGATTGGATTAGATTGTTGTTGGAATTGGATCAATACTTTCAAAAAAACATTTCACACTGTAGGAATATACCTTTTCACTGGAATAGAGAAACTCGTTATGACAGTTGAAATATGTAAACTTCGAGCAACGAAAACTTTCGCAAGTAATTTCAGTACTAGAGTCCCCCAAGATGAAATGCCCACATACCGCTCTCTGACTAGAATGAGTGATCCCACTAAATACAAATTCGCGTGGGTCGTCGACCAACATAATATTCATATTATAATTAATAGTCAAATTAACATGTTAACGCTGATAGTCGACGATGGCGTAACGTCACTCCTCCACGTCGGTGTCACTTTAATTATTGCTGTTATTGTGACAAATGACATGCTTGTTGAATGTAAAATGTAACTAAATGGTGGTGCAGTTACTTTTGGGATGTTATGTCACGACTGTGGTATATTGAGGAATGTAGGACTTGATAAGGAGTTTCTTCGTCCAGCGCTCGGCGTGCCAACACGTCGTGTTCAGGTTCACGACTGGCCAATCTTCATCCTGAGGATGCCTCGTTGAGAGGTGAAACACGTGTAGATTTCTGAAAGGGTTTTTTATGATGTCTGATACCGAAATCCCACGATCCCCGATTTTGCGGACGGACACCGACGAGCCCGGACGACGGACCGTGGGCCGTCTAAGCTGTGCTTAAGACACGTTGCCAGCCAGCTGCCGCGCTGCCGCGCCGCCACCGCGGATTGTAGAGTGATATGGTAAAATTAAGCGGAGACGGCGCGGCGCTTCAGCGCAGCGTTCAATCTACATGGTTACGCGAAGCGGTGTCGGCGCGGTTGCGGTGTCGCCTACACGAGCCCTTAGGGCGAATTTAATCAATGAAATTGAACGCGATCACCACATCTTAACCTCTTCAAGATCTGTCGTCAGTGTCAATATTCCACAACAATGATAGCACTGACAGCTCTTGAACGCGGTTTAGTTGTGCTAATCGTTACAAAATTATTGAAGCTAACTCAAAAACTACGCAAGCAAAGTTAATAAAATTTATATGGGACCATCTAGGGAGAACATTTCGAACAAAAAAAAAATTTAATCTTTTCATATCTGGCGAAAATATCGATAAACACAAAAACAAAAAAAAACGAACATAGAACCTCCTCCTTTTTGAAGAAGTCGGTTAACAAACAACAGCTAAGACATTCATTCTATAAACATTGACTACAATATTCGAAATCATGTTTATCCAACAACATATGTTTACATGTAAGTACATACAGACACTAATCTAACATATAGTTGATTACGTATCGGTAATCAAAGAGTATGTCGAGCCGATAACCCTCCCATGCTCTGTGTAACGCTTACCATCCCTTAATGACGCGTGTAACGGAATATCCTTGTGGATATGTAGGGTTAAGACACGTGCGCACTGGACTGTTGATGTTGCGATTAAAAGTCGCAAGACATTTAATGTTGACTAAAATGGTCACGTTTAGAATTTTAATTTTAGGTTACGTTATTTTATGGTTGACCGCTAAACGTATTTAAAACATCGCTCTGTTTCTGGCAATCGTTTGAAGATAAGAGAAAGGATGACGAATTTCAATATGTTTAGCGCTAAATGCATGAATTAAATAAACATTCTCATTTTTGTGAATGTGAAACGTGAATATTTGTTCAATTCATATGTCATATACCTTCTAGAAACTGACAGTACAGGTAACACCTCATGTACAATCAGATAAATTAATTGTTTACCTATCAAATTAACTTTAAATTTCTGTGGATTATGATACTTCATCAATTATCAAAACAAAACATAGGAGGACGATAGAAAACAGCTTTAAAAAAAGTAAAACTTTTTCATTCATAAAACTCCATATGAGCTGCACTATCAAATCTCATCAATATTTCCTGCCCACATGAGCGTCCCCTTACGGCCGTATGCCGTATCGTCGGTATCAATCAAACATTATCGCGCCGTTGTTTGGAGAGCCACCAATTAATACACGGCGGTGGAGGGTTGATAGTGGCTACAAACGACCGATGTTATGAGCCGATGTCGGCATTAAGTTGATTTTAATTGTGTCGTGTATGTTCATTATTGACTTGCATGAAGCCACTGAATCTGGAATGAGGAAAGTTATGAGCATGAATAAAAAAAAAAAAGTATAGAGGAAGACCAAAGAAACGATGGATGGACTGTGTGAAAGATGATATGGCTGGAAATGGGGTAACTAACGAGATGACGGCTAATAGAGAAGTGTGAAAGAAAAATATATTTTGATTTTTGACTTCCAAAAATAAATTGAGAAAAGGACAAAATAATGATAATGATGGAACTGAATTAGGTGCGGAATTTAGAAGAATTGTTTTTAGATGAAATCAGGACATTCTACAGTGGACTGGTATACACTTTTTAATTAATACAACAGGTAGGTCATTTATTTAAGTTAAAACTAATTGGAACAAACATGTTCTAATATATTTAATTTAATGAGAAATATCATAGGACTGTAGTTTTTTAATTAATACAACAGGTAGGTCATTTATTTAAATTAAAACTAATTGGAACAAACATATTCTAATATATTTAATTTAATGAGAAACATCATAGGACTGTAGTTTTTTTAGCCACAAATCAAATTAAAACAAGGTGGCGAAGGGTGTGTGGCTATAAATTAGTAATATATCAATGATTTAAACGATGTGTCAATTTAATGACATCAACATTTTATAGACAAATTGCTACAAACACATGGATGCCTTATTGTTTGTCAAATGTCAGTAATTATCGCAAGGCGAAGAAGGGGTTGAATAGTTGTCATTGATGATAGACGTCATTAACTTATGAGGATATGTTGCTATTAATTGTGTTGACTGCGTCGATGCCTCATAGCTCCATATAATGTACACAATGGACATTAAAAGGCAAATTCGTTGCAATTAAATCAATTTTGATTGAGCTATTTACTTTTATTGGTTAATTAAATACCGGATAATACCGGTAGTAAATAAACATCAGTTTTCAAATGATGGTTACATGTTGAATAACTGTAGGTATTCCTACATAAATGATAGAAAATCGTCAATCTAAATCTTTTGGCTAGCTTAGACTTTTGAATCTGACTTTATTCACACTGAAGGCTTAGTTGGGTACTGAAATTGAAATTACAGATTTTTATAGTGTATGATAGAGACAAACCAGCATATTATCTTTTATTTTTGTCTCATACAATTCATGTTAATTGAACCAACAATTAATACGCAGCAAAGGAGGGTTGACTTGATGGCTGCTACAAATGACTGATACTAAAGATGAACATGAAATTATTTTATTATATTTTAATTGTCTTGTATGTGGGATTTGTTAATTTCTGGTCGTATTACTTGGGATACACATTTGTCTCATTAATATTTTATTATCTCTTTACTCCTTTGATGGCACATAAAACTTATGTTTATTACGTCACTCTTTCCGGACCGCATTCAAAGGGTTGGCTGGAGACTTTCTACAAAAACCTATATACTCTGTACAAATCTCACTGTGTGAGTGAGAGTGAGTGAGTGTCAAGTCACTCACTCTTTTCAACTCACTCCCCCAAACTAATTAGGTGGCGTTGTTTGGGGACCATTGTCTAAATCGATCTATTCTGTAAAAATCTGACCGTTGACATGAGCTGTCTCAATTATTTGTCAAACTATCATTTTTCCGATACCAACGAGTCATTTTCAATTCTTCATTTACTTATTCATGATTTTCAGCCCAACATGAACATATCTCAATAAGAAATGAACACAGTACCACTAGAATTATGGCTAGTAATTATTTTTACCGCTACCCTTAATTAAGGGGTAGCACTCACTGTGAGTTATAGTGAAGGCACGTGGATTTATCGCTGTGTGCCTGTGCCCAATGAGCGTCTTATGATTAGTTTCAGTGTAAGGATGTAGGAGATTATGGAAGTGCCTTGACTTGGTGGCAGTCTCCATGAGTCTATGAGCGTAGCGCGAGAGTTCCAATATTTTTTAAGGAATTATTATTACATTTCATGGGATACCAGACTTTGTGGTTAGTTTCATAACATAACTGTAAATAATAATACCTAACGCGTTATGATATTTCATAACGGAGAGAGCCATATCAATTGGTTTAAAGTAATTGGCAGCGAACTGATATTTTAAAAACATTAGAATGACATAGTTTGATATGAAGTCATTATATAGTAGTGTGTGGTATTTTGCTATATAAAACAATTAAACAAACCACATCTTACACTAATAATTTCCCTTTTTTGTAATTATCAATATTTTTATATTCTGACATTTTCGTCATAAGTTGTCACCTGTCAGGTTTATTTTTCTCAAAGAATGTCTTACGAGAGATTTTTCTATTCCATAAACTTATCACGCTCTATGGTCAGGTACACTGTAACCTCTCCTAAATCTCTTATTAAGCTAGTGTCACTGTATTCTCTATAATAAGGCCAGGGTTTCCACTGTAAGCAGTTTAAAGTTTCCAGAATAGAATGCTTTAACAAAGGACGATAGAAACGCAAGAGGCCTCTGACGTCAGGGCACGGCGTGACGTACATCCATCGTGGCCCTCCCGCTAGCGTGAAGCGTTACAAAGTGCCTTCGGTATCTCGAGACTTTACTAAAAGGTTTTCCTCCTCTGAACAGGGCTGACAAACCTCTCAAATCTTCTCGGCGTATGACGCCACAGCCTTGCTCCTCTAGGTTCCAGTTGTCACTACTCCTTTTTCCTGCAGGCTCCATTGCTGCCTGCCTGCCTCTCATACCTGCCCCGAACGTCCCCCATCGCGCGAAGCTGAAGCCGACCTGAACCTCCTACTCATACTTTGTATCCTTTCTGTATTTTTAATTACCTACTATTTTAATTGTGTGATTTACGATTAGCCAACCCAGCTTAACGTAACGTTGCAATAGCTGTAGCACAAAAATCCATAACACTTCCAGTCGTCCGACATTCACGATTTCTGACAGATTATCCGTCGGACGGTCTGCTTGTGCGCGTAAAAAGCTCTCCGCGTAATGGCATGATGTTAATATTCTATGGTGAACGATAGCGGCTGATCATCTATATTATTATTCTATTTATATGAAGGTACTGCTCATGAAGTATGGGTAGAATGGGTGTTTGATGGTAGATTACAAACTTATTTTTATGAGCTACATAAGTACTTACCTATTTACGTAAGTACTGAAAGCAGACATTCTTCGTATTTGTCCCCCCCCCCCCCCAATACTGAGGATCGTGACTACATACTTACGACGCGTCTCCAAGCTATGCTATGCGGTCTTCTGCAGTGTGGACTGCTTGGTAGATGCTGCCTCCAACAGCCTTCTTGACCGCGTCTGACCATCTTGCCGGTGGCCTTGAGCGCGTTTTCCTACCACCCATAAATATTTATTACTAGCTTCCACCCGTGGCTTCGCCCGCGCGGTGTGTCGATAAAAAGTAGCCTATGTCCTTCCCCAGGGTGCCATCTATCTCCTTGCCAAATTTTGTCCGTTTCTATTCCGTTCAGTGGTTTAGGCATGAAAAGGT
The DNA here is from genome assembly GCA_947522985.1 of Lithophane socia. Lineage (NCBI taxonomy): Eukaryota > Metazoa > Arthropoda > Insecta > Lepidoptera > Noctuidae > Lithophane > Lithophane socia. Next base: position 11,885,455 of record OX383267.1, read on the forward strand.
AACATACAGACAAACGAATTTATAATATTAGTATGGATGTCTGCTTTTAGTTAAGTTTTTTTGAGCGACCGACCATTCTTCCATTTTTTACCAATATTTTTAGACTAGGACTTGGGAGGCAAGGAGCTCGTGGCTAAGTAATAACAGCCGCACGCGTCGATTCATGAGGCTAAGCTACGCTTGCCGAGGTTGGTCCGTGGATAGGTGACCATCTTTACATACCGAGAATCCTACGTGCCTCGGAAAGCAAGTTAAGCCGTTGGTCCCGGCTGTCATTCGTGGATCTTTGACAGGCATTAGGGGTCGTCAGAAGCCCGAAAGTCTGACAACCAGTCTTAGCAAGGAGTATTACCCATTTACTGGCTTGTGGAGGTCAGATAGTCAGTCGATCTATGTAAAATACTGGTATTCAGCTGCATCCGGTTAGACTGGAAGCGGACCCCAACATATTTGGGAAAAGGCTGGGCAGATTGATTGATTTTCAGACTGGGACTTAAAAATAACTGGCGAAATGTGGGTACATTTCTGCCTAGACCTTACAAGGATTACAGGAATAAAATTGCTTCTGTAGGATGTTACTTTATGCTACGTGATTATAATGAAAATAATAATTGTTCCTTCCATTATTTTTATGATGTGTTTTAATTTTTGTATTGTTTGCTGTAAAAAGAAAGGGTATGTTTGTCTATCCAAAGGAAAAAATCATCAAAAAAAATTGTTTGGAGGTGCTGGGATTTGAACCCAGGACTTTCAGCATGCGAAGCAGACACTCTACCACTGAGTTACACCCCCGATGAAAATAACTTTTAAGTATTTCACTGGTAGTAGTTTTCAGCCACAAACGCCGCGGCGTTTGTGGCTTTGGCGTGTGGCCCGTGTGTGGCGAGTCTATATTAAATGTACGAAAACTACAGAAAATAAGCCGTTTTGTGCTTGTGGCCGGTGGCCCGTGTGCGGAGATTACATTGACATGGCCCCTTACATTGACATTCAATCAAAATGTAGTTAGTTTAATTGATAATATAAACTTTTAATTGATAAAAACTATTAATTGATAAAATAATATAAACCTACAACTTAAAAATCTCTGTACCAATCTGTATTTTTGGCTAAATAAACGTTATTATTATTATTATTATTTGTCTTTGACATTGCTCGGGACCCTAGGGACCCGGACCTTTGGAAGGCGTACGAGGGGCCGAAGCCAACTCGCAGAGGCCCCTTAGACAATTTTAAATGGAATGAGGGACCAACCGACGATTATCCCTGTACGCACTATAGTGCACCCAAGGAGGATCCCCGGTTGGTGAAGGACTATTGCAGAATATGGAAACAAAACATTGGGCTATGGGTTTGGCTGGCTATAGTGGAATGGTTACCAGGAACTATGGAAGGACTATGACCCCTGCCTGACCAATGATATAAAATATATATTATGGATAAGATGGCAGGGGGTGACTTGCACACTCAATAATGGGCCCCCAGAAACTGTCGCTAGCACATAGTGACGCAGCGACAAGGGGGCAACATATCCTGAGGTGCTTGAGGAGTGGAGAGGTATTCCACGGCTTTCAGAACAATCCCAGAGCCCGGAAGATGGTCAAGATCCCTACGAGCACTTACTGGAATACTTCCTTCCTCCGAGCATTTTGCTCTTGCGAGTCTCCACTCAAGCCGGCCAATCAAGGCAAGAATGAGGTGGGAGCTCTGTTCCTCGTCAGTGTTCACTCCAGCCAGCCGATAAAGGCAAGCCAGAGATGAGGAACAAGACTTCTCCCGGGAGGTAGGGTCCGTGGGGTCGCTACTGCCCAACAGCTCGCCACAAGCTGCCCTGCGGGTTTTTGTATCTCTCTTGGTCTGGCTCCTTATCCTAGACCCGTTCCGGCAAAGTAAACTCTACCGGCACAGACCTAGAGTTCGGAGCGCGCAAGCCCCACCACGACGTCAACGTAGAGATACGGCGGTGGGGTTATTATTATTATTTTATATATTACATATCTCGGGACCATGGGGTCCCGGTCTTTTGGAAGGCGTACGAGGGGCCGAAGCCAACTCGCAGAGGCCCCTTAGACAGTTTCTCAAGGAATGAGGCACCAACCGACGATTATCCCTGTACGCACTATGCAAGTGCATCCAAGGACAATCCCCGGTTGGTGTAGGACTATTGCAGAACATGGAAACAAAACATATTGGGTTATGGGTTTGGGTGGTTTAGTGGATTTGTTACCTATAACTATTGAAGGACTATGTCCCCTGCCTGATCAATGTTATGGTATACACGGATTAAACGGCAGGGGGTGACTTGCACACTCAATAATGGGCCCCCGAACACGGTCGCTAGCACAAAATGACGAAGCGACAAGGGGGCAACACTTCCTGAGGTGCTTGAGGAGTGGAGAGGTATTCCAAGGCTTTCAGAACAATCCCAGAGCCCGGAAGATGGTCAAGATCCCTACGAGCACTTACTGGAATACTTCCTTCCTCCGAGCACATTTGCTCTTGCGAGTCTCCACTCAAGCCGGCCAATCAAGGCAAGAATGAGGTGGGAGCTCTGTTCCTCGTCATTGCTCACTCCAGCCGGCCAATAAAGGCAAGCCAGAGGTGAGGAACAAGACTTCTCCCGGGAGGTAGGGTCCGTGGGGTCGCTACTGCCCAACAGCTCGCCACAAGCTGCCCTGCGGGTTTTTGTATCTCTCTTGGTCTGGCTCCTCATCCTAGACCCGTTCCGGCAAAGTAAACTCTACCGGCACAGACCTAGAGTTCGGAGCGCGCAAGCCCCACCACGACGTCAACGTAGAGATACGGCGGTGGGGTTATTATTATTATTATTTATAATCGAAATATTTGCTATTAAGTTTTCAGAAGGCGGCATTTAACGTGGCAACGCGCCATTGACAGCGATGCAGACGAATTTTGTGAAGCCCAATGAGCTCTTCTCCTTTTTTAAATTTTGTTATATAATTGTACATACTATACATATTTCTTAGTTCCTAAAGTTTGTTATCTAAGTAAATAAAGTGTAAAATAGTTATAAAATGTGTCTCTACATTCAAACATCTAGTATCGCACATTACAAGGTAAATTCAGAAGGCGCTTTAATGAAATAAAACTAGAACTTGGTTTTATTATAATGTACTAGAGAGAAAAGTAGTAGAGTAGAGCAATCACAAATGAAAATATTTCTAGCCACCATAACCTACATGTTCAAATACGATAGCTTTTTCTATGACTCCGCGGAAAACCCATGGGGTATAGGGGACAAATTGTACGTCCCCATGGGAAATCTGTGGTTATTAGCTGTCAATCATAGCAGTGGCGCCCCCTATCGGTAATGCACAAACGACGTGCCGAGATTTCTTTGAAAGTCATATTTTTTATTTGTGTTTGATGGAGTTGGTGGATTTTTGAAGGTATTTTCATGGTATGTCGGTAATGTTGGATGTCTAAAGAATTTATTTTAACGCATTTGTTCAATTTGTTCAACAACTAGTTAAAAAAAACAAAAAAAACGTTGATTAAAGTCAGGAGACGTTTAAACATTTACGGTTAATCAATACTTAACTCTAACCAACGTTTATAAATAAAAATTTACATGACAAAGTTTGTACCTAACTACATGTGTGAAAGCAAATTTTGCAATTTCAATGATTCGACTAAAACGAAAAAAAAACGCTTGGAGGTGCTGGGGTTCGAACCCAGGACTTTCAGCGTTAGAAGCAGACACTCTACCATTGAGTTACACCCCCGATGAAAAGGTGCAGTCTATAGCGCTTCCCTTGAACCGGAAAAAAACTAATTTGCCGTGTCAGCAGCAGCGACGTAAAGAGATACTTAGATATAGAGATAGAGATCATTTATTTGTCCGAAACATGACTATACACACACAAAGCATGCAAGATGTTGACTACATTGCAGAAAGGATCACAGTCATGTTTTACCTTAACGGCATACAAATGTATAGTGTATTATAGTAAAAAGGATAGTCTACATTCAATGTCCTAAAGGTAATATGTAGCGTTGCCAAACAGGAGCGTTGCCAGATGGGACTCAATCAATCTGCCTAGCTTTTTCCTAACTATGTTGGAGTCGGCTTCCAGTCTAACCGGATGCAATTGAATACCAGTATTTTACATGAAGGAACTGCCTATCTGACCTTCCCAACCCAGTAACTGAGCAATACGATACGCCTTGGTAAGACTGGTTGTCAGACTTTCGGGCTTCTACCGACCCGTAACGACTATCAAAGATCCACGAATGACAGCCGGGACCAACGGTTTAACCCGTGCGGCTGTTATTACTTAGCCACGAACTCCTCATGTTTGTATTCCCATACCGAAAATTAATTAACTGTCAATAGCTTACAATAAGATTCCACAGACCATGCAAATCAAATATCATTTATTAAACCACTCCACCCATTTATTGAAACAAGATTAGCACCGACACAAAAATATGTTCCCGTGAACGCAGCAAGTGAAAACTTTGCTCGGCTCAGGAAATGAAGCTGCGACTCAATTTCCACAGTTACGGGTAATCCGCGCGGAAATCTAACGCGACAATATCACACCTTTTGCCTTTTTGTTATTTTATATCCGTGGACGTTATTTTTTTATAAAAAAAGACTTGTCAGCTGAAGGTGTTCTCAGGGGTTTTAATTAACTTTTGTGATAGTATCTCGAGATGCTCTTTAGTAGTTCTATTATGATCAGCGTGTTGATTTATAATACGCAATAATTCATATTATTGGCAGTTTTCTATAGAGATTCGTAAAATAGTGCAAAAATTATGAATTGCTTTTGTGTCAAATTAGAGGAATTCCTAGTGACAGCTGGGAATTCAGGAAATTAATTACTTTTAGAGGAATTGCTAATGTGACCGTTTTAGGCCCAGTTTACCACATCGCCGTGAGCGATGTGTTTTACAACAATTAGGTTCATGTGTACTGAAGTATGTACGCCTATCAGTTGTTTAGGAGTAATGCACCTAAGGTTGTTATTCACTGTTTTTAAAGCTGTGATGTAAAAAATGTGCGGCTTCTGCAGATTTTTAACTAAACTAGTACTAAGTCGTACCTAAAACTCACGTAATACGTAATGTGGGTACATCTCTCCACACGTTTTTTAATGATAAGGTAAAAAATATCTATCCTAACTAGGTTACTACAAAATACTTATGAATTAAAAATCGATCATGATCCCTTGTGCTTTATAAGTGCAATCAAATCTTTCGGATCACCTTCTTAGGCTGGTGGTCCGGGAAAGTCCGAAAGGGATACCAGGACCTTGGCAACAGGCAACTGAAGGAACACGGGTGGGTTTTAGTCAGTAAAAGTCTGACACGCCCTTACGCTCCGACCAGAGCGGGAAAAGCATTAGATGATTTCCTACCATAAAAAAAAAGGCTGGTGGTGCGCCGACGGCTCAGCGGGGCGCGACTCCATAAAAATCGGTAGCGCTGACAGCTACGCGTAATTCTAAAACGCTCCTAGGACAATCATATACCTACCTACATATTGTGCCGTCAGCGCAGACCGTCAGCGTGACTCTTAAACCAGCCTAACTTAAGTCCATAGCACACCTGCCAACCAAAAATAGGTCTTAGGTCATTGTTAGCTAGGCATTTGATCAGGAAATCCAATCACCACTAAAATATTGATCACCATTTCGTCTGATGAAGCCGTCCCTCATATGTTATTCTATTTGCCCTGACATTTTGGCGGGCATCAACTATTCATTTAGGCCGCGTACCTACTTAGTGGGGTTTACCATTAAGAATGGTGGTGGCCACACTGTTGCCACCTGACAGAATGATGGTCTGACCTTTGAACAGTGGTGGGTTTTGATTGCTTTCGCGTTGCGTTAATTAATTAATTTATTTATTATTAAGCTTGCTTAATTGCTTGGCATTTTGTTTGGGAATGTATTTTCCACAGAACAATAAAAGATCTGGGGGCCTAAACCGGTAGCAATTCCTCTAAAAGCAGTTTTTTCCAGAATCCCAGCTGTCATTAGCAATTTCTCTAATTTGACTTAGAAGCAATTCATAATTTGTGGACCATTTTATTTTATATCAAACAGATGAATTATTTCGTAATACGAATTACACGCAGATCATATTATGAATTGTCAGTTTGTGACATTTTACGATGATTCATAATATTTTAATATTATGATTCTGCTAAAGTGACCGTTTTAAGCCCCCTGTTCTGTGGTTTTTTCTATATTTGATTTAAGGAGTTACCCAGTAACTGGGTTGTAGAGGTCAGATAGGCAGTCGCTCCATGTAAAGTACTGGTATTCCTCCTTATCCTGAATACACAGCTGGTCAATCGGTCATACGAAGTCAACCATGAAGACGTAGCCTATTTAAAATAAAATAAATGAATAAAGACATGAGTTCCTAAACACAGCACGTGCTAAAAACTCAAAATAAATACTGCACCAATTCGTCAGTCATTAGTTTTGATTGTCCAGGTGGCTGCCAATCACGGATTCTTTAATAACAAAGTGTGTGTGTCCACGTGTCGGTCGCGGTTTCTCGCTCTATTGGCGCATGAAGACTTTTGACAGATAGACGGACAGTTGTGATTGCGTATGAATAGTTATTTTGAGACTTTTATGGCGTAAATGTAATAATTTTATAACTTATGAACTTTTTCCAAAAAAATACAACCGACTTCCAAAAAAACACTAAAAAAGTGAACAATAACTTTAATTTCGGAAGTCGGTGGCAAAAAACGAAAATTGAAAAGCAAAGACACCGACTTCCGAAATTAAAGTTATTGTTCACTTTTTTAGTGTTTTTTTTTGGAAGTCGGTTTTTTTTTTTTTGTAAAAAGTTTTTATTTTTCTCTTTTTAGTTGTGGTACCTACCCCACACAAATTCGTATACCACTACCTGCTATGTAAATAAGAGTGACGGAGTCAACTAAGATTATAATATCGTCTACATACGCAAAGTGGGAAAAATACGTAATTATTGAAGCTAACTCAAAAACTACGCAAGCAAAATTAATAAAATTTATATGGGACCACCTCTGAAGCATGACCTACCAAACAAAAGAATCATCAAAATCGATTCATAATTGGCGGAGTAATCGCGTAACATACATACAAAAAAAAAACATACAGACGAATTGAGAACCTCCTCCTTTTTGAAGAAGTCGGTTAAAAACATACATTTATTTCAGCGCAAATTGAAAATGCAGTTGAAAATGACAAGTCGTAAGTGAACAAAAATGACCAGTGTGAAAAACAGGAAAAAAGATCCTGTTAGTCACACTAGTGTTACAATTTGGTGTAACTACGAGTCCGCACCCATTACACGTTATACGTATATTCCGTAGAAATATATTATGTCTGTATTAAATTGTTAGGTAGGTACGTAATGTTAAAAATCGGAGTATTTTAATATAAAAAAAAACTAAATACCATAAGATAAATGTTGCATTTTAGTAGATAGGTGTAAAAGTTGAAGTAGAGATGAGTATAATATGTTTAAAATGAAAAATCAAATTGCAAAAAGATTCATTTGGAGATGCTGGGATTTGAACCCAGGACTTTCAGCATGCGAAGCAGACACTCTACCACTGAGTTACATCCCCTGATGGATGTAAGGTCGAAATAGTTATACATAAACTTCGTAAGTGACATCATCAAACTAAACAAAGTGGGTGATCAAAGTGTTTGTCAGTTTTGGTTCAGAAGCATTATTCATTCAGATGATTGGTAGTTAAAGTTCCTTTTAGTATTTGCGGTTTCTATTAAATTATTATCAATCATCTTTTTTTATTATGTATTTTACATACAAAAAGTAAATAAAATATAATTTTATGTAACACAATGTTTATTTGCTATCATTGAATCCGCTAGATGGCGCTGTTCTTAATTCAATCGGTCCGCCATTAAAACAGGCGAACTGTTTCCCGCGTTCAGTAGGTATTATCATGCGAACTGTTTTTACAGAGCTTCCCTTTTAATTAACTAGTGAAAATATTAAAGACTCGGGGTGAAATGAATGATTATCACAATATAAACATTATTCTGTAGTGTACGTTGTAGTTGGATGCAAAAATATTTTGACTTTACAAACCGGTACTTTTTAGCTTAACATCGACACATTGTTAACTTTATGCTATTTTTTTATTTAAAGGATGAACCTAACCTACTTCGTTCTATTTATACTTTTTTTGTAATTCCTAGAAAAATGTTAAGGCAAATAGATCAAAAAGCTTATCATTACTTAATAATAAAAATGTTAGCTGATGCATAAAATTATCCAAAAAATAAATAAAAAAGTTCGTAAACATCACCACGCCTGTATTCCCCGAAGGGTTAAGCAGAGGTTTGCCTATGGTACACCCAAATTTCCCCAGTTATGTATAAGTTCCAAGTAATTAGGGGCCAGCCTATGGCCACCGGGCACAAATCCAGACTTCGGGCTGCTACTGAAAAATTCCAGATAAAAAAAACCTAACATTTTCCAGGATGAATCGAATCCAGGACATTATGGTCAGCAGTAGCGCTTGCGACCACGAGACCAACGAGGTAGTTCATTAAAAATTCATTACCGCAAAAAATAAACCACAAACGAATACAAAAACATTGGCATTACAACATTTCCTGTGCCTGCCCGGCGATGCGTGAAAATCACATAAAAATCATTGCGCGCCTCTTTTGTTCCCAATGGCATCCCCTCTTCAACCCTAACGTCAGTCAATGACGTAATCACAATGGTGGCCACCCGGACTGTCTCATTATGGCTGCTACAGTTTTAATAGGTGTACCTAGTATTTAATTTAGTTAAGTATTGGTTTGATTTTGAGGCCATATCCCCTGTATTTCTATTGAATAACACCCGGTTTCTGATTTGAGAAAAGTAGCAAATCTCAACTGATTATTCTCAAATACATAAGTATGCGCTTTTAAAATTGAATTTCGTTTCTGAATTAAGATTTTTTTAACTCTAATCAAGATTGGAACGTGTTTGCATTGATCAGGAATACTCAAGTAAATGATCAGTTGATTATGGTTTAACGAAATTCGATTTTAAAAGCGCATACTTATGTATTTGAGAATACTCAGTTGAGATTTGCTACTTTTCTCAAATCAGAAATAGGGTGTAAGTCTGTGATCAATTAAATAGCTGCCAAGTGCCAATCGAATGTAAAACGTTGTAATGGGTTTGGTTAAAAATAGCGATAGCCAATTAAATTGAGCAAATTGAATTATGCTCTTAGCTGTGACTATTTATTCCCGCACGGGTCGATCCATCAGGTTAAGCTAGGCTTGCCGGAGTTGATCATCCACAGATCAACCACCTTTACATACCAAACCTCATCCATGCCTCGAAAAGCACGTTAATCCGTTGGTGCCGGCTGTCATTCGTGGATCTTTGACAGTCGTTACGGGTCGTAAGAAGCCCGAACAACCAGTCTCTGACAACCAGTCTTACCAAGGGGTATCGTATTACCCAGTTACTGGGTTGTGGAGGTCAGATAAGCAGTCGCTCCATGCTCCATCTAAAATCAGTATTTTAGATGGAGCATGGAGCGACTGCCTGAATACCAGTGTATTCAGCTGCATCCGGTTAGACTGGACGCCGACCCCAACATAGTTGGGAAAAGGCGAGGCAGACTGATTTTTCAGTAAGTATCTATTCGAGTGATTAGACCTTAAAATCAAACGAAAATTTATAAACTGAACACTACTCCTTCCATCATCAACTTTCGTAATCAAATAGGGGACCCGCTTCCGACAGGTTCGTACTCAAATTCTTCTGGTAGGTACTTTGAGTTTATATTCAAGTAACCAGTGCATAGAAGGCCCTAGACAAAGTGGCATTCTATCAGCGATAACGACGATGGAAAAGGCAAGCTATCGAAAAGCTTATGTCAATCCTGTTGAAAGTCGTTGTAGAAATATGAAACTGTTTCGAAGCGATTGTCACTTGTCTAGGCCCTCAGCGCCTATAGACAAAATCCCTTTTCTGTAAGCGTTAACGCCAAGGGAAAGATCAAATTGTATGGAGTTGACATTAGCTTTGGAGATGTCTGACTCCATACAATTTGATCTTTCCGTCGGCGTTAACGCTTACAGAAAAGGGATTTTGTCTATAGCCTCTGTTCTTCTAAGTAAGCGTGACCTATCGACTGCCTCATCACTTACCATCAGCAGGACTGATTTATTAACAGATTTATTTTTTCACGATCATTTCGCCTCACACCGTGGTACGGTGGCACCTGAGGGTGGCACTTGATAATAGGATTTTCGACTATAAGTTTAGTATAGTATAATAGCACCTAAATTCGATAACCCTGCACCGCTCTCTAGTCTTTCACAAGAAAACCTTTAAAACAACTAGTGGTTGCCCGCGGCTTCGTCTACGATCCAGGATGAAAAGTAGCCTATGTCCTTCTCCAGGTCAAGCCCTGTTCCAAATTTCATCCAAATCCCTTCAGCCATTTTTGCGCGAAAGCGTAACAAACAAACAAACTTACTTTCTCATTTATGATATAAAAAAGTTAGGCCAGCCAATATTTTACAGGTACCACTACTAGTACTAGCAGGTAAATATAATAGGTACTAGTATAATATAATAAGTGTACAGGTATGTGTAAACTGGGTGTACAGTTAATATGTATGTGTGTGAGCGAGCGGTAAGCGCGTCTTCAGTTTTGATAGTGACGCGGTTCACGAGTGTCTACGATCAAAACTTTCATAAATATGAAGGTTTTGATCGTGTAGTTAGAATTTATATGTTGAGGAATTCTTACACAATTTCCTATAAGACCGGCGCGGCGAAATTAATTAAATCAGGTTGAAGCTTTAGTCACATTAAGTACCCGAGAAATTCCAACGTGACAGTTCTATTTTTAACGCCAATGACAGCATTGGGTGGTTTTATGAGGTTATCTATGTTTTGTCAACATTTCCGTGAAATTATATGGGCATGGGCAATTTAAGACTTGAACGCAAAAGCTAAAGGTAATCTACCTTAAGAAATAAAAAAGAAGGGCAGTCGAGTGACTCCCAACAAGCATTTGAAAAAAAATTACTGAAGATTATTTGATTTTTTTATTTGATTATTATTGAAAGAATCGCGGGCACATTAAATAATAATCATCGTATCCATACTAATATTATAAATTCGAAAGTAACTCCGTCTTCTGTCTGTCTGTATGCTACCTTTCACGCCTAAACCATTGAACGGATTTCGATAAAATTTGGCAAGGAGATAGATGGCATCCCGGGGAAGGACATAGGCTACTTTTTACCGATATACCACGCGGGCGAAGCCGCGGGCAAAGCCGCGGGCGGAAGCTAGTTATAAATAATTTACAAACACAAATTCAATGTGAAATTCAAAACCTAATCAAAAGTTTTAAATCCTCAATTCTTGTTCCGAGTAACCAACTGCAATTCTGAGGATACCCGGATCCACTCGCATCGGATCGTGCACGGCGGGACAAGGATAGCTACACACATGGCAGCTCGAGAGTGAAGGAGACAGCACACGTCTCGAGATGACCAGAGGCAGTTAGGGGTCAGGGGTGAACGCTCTCGGGTGAGATGTTATGGGTTCATAGCGACTTCGCCTTAGGCCATGGGCTTTAGGCTATGGGTTATGGCCTATGGGCTATGGTGGTTTTCGGGGATTGGCTACGGCAATTCGGGAGGTTATTTGAATAGCGAAATTGATGAATGATGTGAAGTTTAAGTGCAGACGAAAGGGAAAGAGCGGATCGGTGAACATGCTTCTAGTTTGCCTCGGACCAGTGGAAGGCACATTAATACTTACAGTACAATACGGTACGATATTAAGATCTATGTTTGTATAGGTTCTATTTAAATCTATTTCAATAAAAAGTTTGTACAAATACCAATAAGATTTGACTCTTTCGATAACAAAAGATCAATAAGCCTGGATAGACCAACGCATGGAAAAACTAAATAAGGCTAGCTGGATAGACAGGGAACAGGCGCGTGAGCATCTTCTTTATAGCGCTATAAGATTATTTTGGCGCGTGGCTAAAATCGGAACTAACGCCGCTATCTGGTTTTTCATACATTTCAGAAAACAATTGTACGTGATTTACACAAATGCTAATCAACCGTGCTCCCATGTCAACGTCATTCGAGCGCCAAATGATCCTTCGAGCAGTGTACTTTGAAAAGGACGTCATTGAGCCGTGGAATGCTGTAGGCAAAGTTAATAGATTGTCGGCCAATAAGATAGCCTAATCCGCCTATAATGTTCCCACTGCTGGGACAAAAGCCTTCTCTATTCGAGAGTAGGCCGTAATCTACCACGCGGGCCCAGTGCGGGTTGGTAAGTACATGTCGCAAGTCGTTGAATTTTTGGTCCTCAGACATGCCGGTTTCCTCACAATGTTTTCCTTCACCGTTAGATTATGATAGGTAAGTTACAATTTTTTTTTTAGTGTCGGTGTTTGAAGTTCCATTTAACGGACAGTTGCATATTGTATACTTTTCCTTAGAGGTATACCTAAAGGTAATACGGCTGTCCAAATACAAAACCTAACAACTGAAATTTAAAAAAAAACGGTGTTTTTGCATATTTGACTTGATAGATAAATGTTAGAGAGAGATTGATTGAGATTGCGAAATGTCAATTGCTAGGTTTTGAAATTGAACAGCCGAATAGGAGCCCACCAGCATCGGGAATAGTGTCCAAGCTACTGGTAGTCAAGGTTCTAGAGAGAGGACTCTCCTTACAAAATCAACTACTGAAGTCCAAAATTCCAGGTTTTATTACTATGAGAGAACATTTTTATTTCCCTAACCCCAAAAAGGTTTCTCGTCAACTTGCCATTAACATTTTTGTTTTCAAAAATAAATAATTTGATTCCAACAAGAAATTGCTATGGCTCTCCTTTGACAAAACATTATTTGGGCCACATTAACAGTTCTGACGGTGCGTGAAATGCAGAGTTAGTTCCACGACATTAGTGCTTATACCTCTGGTGATTTACGAGCGGTGTCGCGGCTTCGATTCCCGGCTGTGTAAAAATAGCCTGATGACTGGACGGTGGAAATGTGTTACATGTTGTAGTTATGTGAAGTTGATCACTTTCATTATGAGTATTTTGATGAAAGATTTGATTGTAAAGGCTGGGAGAGTGCCTTTAATTTATTTGTCTTCAATGTTTCGGATTTATTTTCCAACTGGACTGGAATTTAAATAGATAGGTACATAAATCAAAAAAGTTACTGTAGATCCAACTAAAATCATACCAAAAATTGTCCAAATAAGTTCATCAAATTCCTCAGGCAATGAATATACGCTTGACGAAACCAACAAAAACTACCTCAAATGCGAAAAAAATTAGAAACACAAGATATCTTCAAATGTAAATCACACCTCATTTCCCGAATAGACAAAATGGCAGACAGACAGACGATGCCATTGTTTATATTCCACTAGATTAGGACGCCTCACAGGATTCCACCAGCCATTTGTACAAAGAAAATGATATACTAGTCATCCGTGCGTATGACGACACGCACGTCATTTACAAACATTCCAAGAATCCCTAAAACCCAGAAGATGAATTCCAAAGTCTTTATTCCAAAGCAGTAAGGACTATAGTGCAGGAAAACAGGGAGCTCGTGATGGTAAATGAAAACGATGTTGCAAATCCACAAAATTCCGAGTGGAGAATAAAATATGACATGTGTGGCCCCGGATGCAATAAAATAACAATTTTTGTGTCCGCCCCTCAGGCATAGTTTCAGTTTTTCGAATAGTTCCGCGTCTTTGAGTAAGTAATTTTAGATGGTCTAAGTTTTCGAGGGGCTTTCGGTTATTTGGTGTTCTTTGATAATCGGGAATCGGAATCGGAATTCATAGGAGTCGGGATTATAAAATCTAGATAGAACAGACTATGGTTTTTTACAGAATTCTATTATGATTTAAAATTCTAACAAGAATCATAGTGGTATTTTTAAGTACCTAAGGTGTTCTATACCAACTTATTCAATTCAATTCATTTATTATATTAGACAACTTTGATCCATAATGGTTAGTAACAACAGAAACTTATAACTATGTTAGTATGCACAATATTAAAATACATATATTATAATAACTATAAAATCACAATAATTGAGTCATTTCATTTTACCGTGCCAACAACAATGCTCACCCAAAGCGAGTGTATCGGACACTGATAATATTTACTAGCAATTATCTTCAGAATGTCATTGCTACCGCCGCGTACTCTGCCCAGCAGCGACGCCACTCGTTTGCGTCTTAATGCATAAAAGTCGTCTGTACGCGCTTCGGCAAATATCGTGGACGCACTGCAGAACCGCGGCAACCGCAACAACATCCTGAAGATATTATTATATTGTACCCGCAGATGAAATACCCACTTATGAAATAATGTGTTTTTAAAAAATATGGAAAATGACTTAAGAATAGCTTAAAAATTGCACACTGCTAAACTACTGGTACTATACAGTCAACAGCCACCAAAAGCACTGCTCACAAACATGTATGCATAACAGTGCAGTCAAATGAATAATTCAGAGACCATCGAATCACACGCAACAATTAGAGAGGGGCAAATAGAAATCAATTAGCGAGTGCCGCGGGCTATTGATGAATTATACCATTTACATGTTGAGAGAGAGGGGGAGGGGGTAAGTGGTAGTGGTTAATTGTTTTATTGAAGTGTCAAGATAGAGGGGTGAAGATGAGAATGTGAATGGTGTTAGTAAGTTCAATGATAAGTGAAGGATTGTAGCAATCATTTTCGATGAACTGACGAACTTGATGGTGATAAGCCAAACAAAGTTATCCATACTATACTAATACAATATTATAAATTCGAAAGTAACTGTCTGTCTGTCTGTATGTTACCTTTTCACGCCTAAACCACTGACCGGATCTCGACAAAATTTGGCAAGAAGATATATGGCATCCCGGGGAAGGACATAGGCTACTTTTTATCAACATTCCACGCGGGCGAAGCCGCGGGTGGAAACTAGTAAGTTATAAATATAATAATTACCCATAAATACATGTCAAAAGTGTAATTTTTTTGTATATGGCAGGTGTTACCAGTCTTTCGACTCTTTGGGTTTTTAGAGATATGAGGAGCAGGGTTTAAAGTTCACTCATCCTCTACAGAAAAGGGAGGATCCTCCTACCAGACGGGTGTCGTGTCTGGCGGGCAACTGCCCAACAATTGACGTCGGGATCTTGTATATATATATCGAGTGCGTGGTTAATTCTGCTTGCACGATGCAGAATTTGTGTGCCATCAAGTCTTGGATGCGTAGTTCACATGTGACGTTTGCCGGGTTTCCTGAAAAAACCATGCTTACATATTATCGTCCTTGTGCACTTATAAATGTTGAATGAATGTCGTTCATGGGTGTAATAGCTTCCTGGTGAACAGATACATTTTGCGATATAAAGGGTACATTGGTTAACACAAAATCAGTGATTTTAAGAACTGTTGTTAAAAGTAATCAGCAAGTTTTGTCCAAGTAATGGTCATCAAAACGAACAGATGTTAATAAAAGCGCGCCCTGTGGATCGATGCCCAGCAAGTGATTCCACTGAATAATTGCAAGTGCTCTATTATGTGAGGGTGCAATATCATGGCATTTATTAGACATGCATATGAGTAATGTAATAAATCTGCAAATGTGCATAATACTATACAATTGGGTGGGTTTTACATTAGTTATGTTCGTAATAATAACAAGATAACGACAAAAACCTGCACGATCTTTTTGTGTAGTTAATATGTCAGACAAAATCAAAATCTTGTATTCACTCATTCTCTGACAGAAAACGCACAGCCTAGAGTGCGTTTCATCAAATAGTGCTTCAAGGATTTTTGAAAATTTCTGGTTTTTACCCGACTACGGCGAAGAAAAAAGGAGGGTTATGATTTTGACCGGTATGTATGTATGTATGTATGTATGTATGTATGTATGTATGTATGTTCATCTGTTCCCTCCTATCTTCCAAACCACTTATCACAATTTGACAAATGAGGTATCGTTAGAAGCGTCGTGATTGTCCGCTGGTTATAGGCTATGTGAAGTCACATTAAATTAAAAATGGCGCCCTCTAGAGGACATAAAGTGAGGAACTTAAAAAAAAATATGGTTTAATCGTACCATGTTGGGTATCAAATGAAAAGGTTTAATGAGCACATTTCAAAAATATATATCTTATAACCCCAAAATTTAGTTAGTTTAGTTAATTTGTCTGTCTGTGGTGTCATGTTTATACCTTTTAAGTCGTAGTTGGGTTTTAGTTTTTATTACTTGATTTTTTTAACAGAAAATGATTACGGAACTTATTGCTTTGTAATAGTGCTTATTTTTAATTGTTTGATAAACACTGCTCTTGTACCCATGACTGTTCATTTTTGTGTCATTGGCTGTTCTAAGCGCTCTGTTATTTTAATTTATATTTTCCTTGTCACAAAATTCGCTAACGGTCATTTCATTTACGACCACAACGTCTTTATCATCAACATTTGAATCAATTTACAACAAAGCTCACATTCCGACCCATTTAGCAACTTAACTGTCAAAAGATCACTATTCTATTGCCAATACCGTGTTCCCACGATACTTAAATAATATTTAAGGACATCGGAACACTAATCCAGTGCCTACGACATCTAATAAATCGCGGCTGACCAAAGAGCGACCCTTGGAACATAACCTCCTTACTATGTGTGTTTGGACTACTACACGATGCTATACAAAAGAGGTTTTGTTGCTCACAAAGATCAGTCTACAGCTGTCAAACCCCAAGTTGTGCAACTTTAGATTTTACACCTTTGTGATAAGGTTATGTGGGAGGTTTTAGAAGTGTTAGGGTGTTTGGTGATCTTGGTGGTATTTTTGAGACAGTTTCAATTGTTTTGTGGGACAATGTCGTGGGTCATGGGAAGTGAGGGTGTGTTTTCAGTGTTTAGGCTTGAATGTATTATTGACCGACGGACATTGTCGGTTAGTTTATAACGCGGTATTTAGCGGTTGTTTTTGGACGGAGAGGTTTTGATACTTTAAAAAAATAATTATTTTATAAATAAAAATTGATTATAAACAATAATAATTTGCTTAGTCAATGACGATGAAGAGTCTAACTTAATGGTCATCATTAAACTTTTTAGAACATCGTTTTCCTTGCTGACCGTACTTAGCTTTATTTAAAAATGTGATTCCATTACACAATGTCTGATTATACGGAGAACCACAAAATAGGCAGCGCTAGAAAAAAAAAACAAGAAATCTACAGTAGGTAGAAGAGTATCTCCTGCAAATTGAAGATAAGTTTAATTGTTATTCCGCCAACATACCTGGCACTACCAAATTCTTCAAAAATATATTTATCCATGTATCAAAACCACTTCTCCCCGCAGGCATGCGCTAGCGCCGGCTGCGCGGGCGCCATTGTTCGGGCGAGCCGCGATGATATACAGCCACAAACATTCATTGTACGAGTATTGTTCCACTCGATACACTCGACTCGATACGACCGAGTGATGTTGTCATGTAAGAATGCCTTGTTTTTGTAAATAGGGAATTTATTTCGGTGCTTTTGCAGTTACCAGTTTTCTTAGGGGTGACTTGGTACTTAATGTTTCAAAAGTTAAGTTTTACTAGACTTGATAGAAAAGGGGCAATTTCCGTAATTTCTAAGAATGTTCGCATTCGTATCTTATTCGCAATCTGTCAAAAATACAATCAATTTACGAAAATTTTTGACAAGTTTGACTGATTGCGACTTGAATGTGAACGTTTTTAAAGTACAAAAATTGGCCTTCAGAATCTTTAGAAAGAAGACAATGGTGCCGATTCTCTTGTCACAAATTCTCTAAACTAAAAATCACTAAAATTTAGTTTATTCCTGTCAAACGACGATTTCCTATTCTGAAAATAGACTAAAGTGACACAACTTAACTATAATTTAGTTTGACAGCACTAAGATGGCACTGAGTTTTAATTTAGTGAAAATGCTATTCTGAATTTGACGTTTTAACCAAAATTTTTGTTCTATATCTAAAATCCTCGAACTAACTCTGACTTTTTTTAATCACGATTAAAAATGTGTGGAATAAAATTAGATGTCATGAACTAAAATTCAAACCAACACCTCGAATTCAGTTGCAAAACGGTACTGTATCTTTTTTTTATTTTCTTTTGCTTATATCTCGAAAACGGTGTGTCCTATCGCAAAAATAATGAAAATTTTGACCCCCTTTGCAACTCGCAAACCCGTAATACTTAACATGTTGGTAATTTAATTTTTTTGTTTTCTTCCAAAAAACGAAAAATTCCATATAAAAATACGTCGAGACGGCCACATTGCGCGCATCTCCGGCTCAAAAAACATCACGTGGTAGGCAAACAAGTACGTACCAAGTGGAGTCGCGATTGTCAAATTCGATTTTAGTTCTGTCAAAATAATTTTTAAATTTAGAGATTTTTGTTGGCAGAATAGCTCTAAGATTCTCATAGTAAAAAGTAAGGAATTTTAGTGATAGTTTAGTTAGTTTAGTTCGGTGTACAAGAGAATCGGCACCAATGTCAAAGTAAGTCTTACCTGCAAGCACAGAAAAGATACAGGCATGACTCTTTACGATGCTATTGTACTGTGCAATGGACTAGCCTTTAAACAAAACCTTAACGAAAAGCATTCGCCAGATGGAAGTACTGCAAAAAAAATTGGAGGTGCTGGGATTTGAACCCAGGACTTTCAGCATGCGAAGCAGACACTCTACCACTGAGTTACACCCCCGATGAACCTAGATATTAATCTGAGGACCCATTCTAAAACAAAAATACTGTATCTAAGCTATTTTCAACCATGTTTGTTTGTTGATTTCGTATCGAGGGTAATGAAAAAAGTACCAGAGGACTTAGACAAGGCGACATAACAGGTATCAGCGATAAAAATGATAAAACATTAAAAACGTATGGGACTTACATAAGCTACTGAAAAGCTTACATAGGCAGCAACTAACTATCTTGTAGGATACCATCTACCAATCCAGTCATTAATTTATTTAGGAATTAAAAAACAATTTTCCGTATTTATTTATTTTATTATTTATGTACACACAGTAAAATACAAAAAAGATACGACATAATTAAAATATGAGTACAAAGGTACTGTTTATTTCTTAAGAAATTTCTTCCAGCAGACCTGCGAAAGGAGAAATGAGAAAGAAATGTAGACAATAGTGTGTGAGAACAAGAAGAGAAAAACATGAATATGCAAAGTCTTAACTAAAAATAACAAATATACCTACACATATACGTAAGAAAATTAACATATACTTAAATAAATACATAAAGCTTAAATATATAAACATAAATACACTATAGGTACCTATATAATAATAAATACTGAAAGTACTCGTATTACTAATTTGTTTTTTCGATTTTCATTTTTTCTTGCGGCATTCGTTTTTTGATTGTAGTAAACTGACAGGACGGGTTTCAGGAAGAAAATTTTATTTTCGTGGAATTAATTTTATGTGGACCATGGTCAAAAGACATTTTTTATTTGCATATTCTTCATCATTTAGGTGATCCACCGGTCCTAAACAGTGCCCGTGGTCCAACCAGGTGAACTAAGCAGGTGGACCACGACCGAATCCCAATAAAAACGATCAATAGCTAAAATCTGATTTAAATCTTTAAAAAAAAGAATAAAATATATGTAAAAATCTTTTTAAAAACAAGCTTTTAATGAACTAAAAAGTACTAAATAAAACTTACGTAAACATAGAACTTTAATATTTTCTTAAAAGCTTGAGGCTTATCTTCAAGTTTAGTGTAAGAAGAACATTTACGCCTCAAGCTTTTAAGAAAATATTAAAGTTCTATGTTTACGTAAGTTTTATTTAGTACTTTTTAGTTCATTAAAAACTTGTTTTTATCAATCTTAAAAAAAAAAGAAAAATTGTTTATTCTGCACAAACAATACGCACATTACAAAAAATAATACTAAAAAAAACACATACAGAGCAGCCAAGAGTCAAAATTTCTTAGACTAATTTGACATTTCAAGTGATTGTTGTTTGTTTTTTTCAAATTTGACATTTGCACCTGATTAGTCTACAAGATTAAAAACCAGACTACCTACCTATCTGTTTTTCCTTTCAAGTAACAATTACACATACGTTCTCAAAACAAAGTCACACTTTTAAAATTCTAATTAAAATCATTGAATCGAGTCGCGAATCGATCTGCAAGTCAATCGGGACATGGGGCGGTGGCTCCCATGTTTTTCATTACCGTTCGCCCCTCTCCGATGTCGAACAAAACCATGGTGCCATTGTCTTCTAACCATTGCGGTTGAATGTACTCGCGGTAAGGTTGGTTTTTATGATACAGGAGCTAAACCACCACCTCTTAGAGCAGTATTACTTTAATATTACTTCAATGTGAAAAAGAGATGGAGCTATACGTCCTGTATGGCTCCATCTCTTTAGCTCCTGTATCATAACAACCAACCTTATCGCGACTTATAGCTTAAAGAGATGGAGCGGATACAGGGCGTATAGCTCGGTTTTAATAATAAGTTTCATAACCATAAGCTCGTGGAGGAGCTCGTGGCTAAGTAATAACAGCCACTCGGGTCGATACATCAGGTTAAGCTACGCTTGCCGGGGTTGGTCCGTGGATGGGTGACCATTTTCACATATCGAGACTCCTCCGTGGCTCGGAAAGCACGTTAACCCATTGGTCCCGGCTGTCATTTGTGGATCTTTGACAGTCGTTACGAGTCGTCAGAAGCACGAAAGTCTGACAACCAGTCTAACCAAGGGGTATCGTATTACCCAGTTACTGGGTTGTGGAGGTCAGATAGGCAGTCGCTCCATGTAAAATACTGGTACTCAGCTGCATCCGGTTAGACTGGAAGCCGACCCCAACATAGTTGGGAAAAGGCTAGACAGATGATGATGAACCATAACAGAAACAAAAAGTAAAATTGTTCCACCTGTGATTGCTTTGCATGCAGCCTTAAACTGTACGCATTCATTCTTATTAGATATATAGATAGAGACATACTTACACCTGTACAAATAAAAATAAAAAAATGGTGGTGGCTTACTGAGTTTAAACTAAATCCTGTGTTATTTGCAAGTGCTACAAGTGTCTCTAATCAGATTAAATATTTGTATAACACTCCATGGCAAAACATTTAAGACCATAACTATATAAATAAGACCTTAAATGTACCATGTTTTAAAGCAAATAAATATAATCTATTCTATTCAGAAGTTTCTGCATACAGAGACTGGTTCCATCATAATCAGCCTTTAATGTTCCCACTGCTGGGGTACACGCCTCCTCGAGAGGGCCGTCGTAACCCACCACGCGGGCCGAGTGCAGGTTGGTAGATGTCACATGTCTTTGAATTTTTGGTTCTAGGACATGCCGGCTTCCTCATAATGTTTTTCTTCACCGTTTTGAACAGAGACGGGTTATTTATGAGAAAATAGTTAAATCATAGGATATATGGATGTGTTCGTATTCACTAGTTAAGTAGTTGGTGCGTCAATAATTCCAGAGTTAGCTATGATTTTGATTCTATGATTAGTGGTTCCTATTTCTCTTAGTCCCAAAAACTTGTAAAATTCTCTATCGATGTATATAGCTGTTTATAACTCAAGAGAGATACATTATTGAACATCATTACATACAGTTACCATCTCAAGCTCGATAAAAACAAAAAACACATAGTAGTTATTATTTTACGATGTGACACCAATAAAGTGGTCTGACCACAGTGACCAAATCAATGTCTCCGTCAATATTATACGCTGATGCTCGTTTATAGCACTTTTTGCATCCATTAACTGTGATTGATTTATAGTACCCTGTCTAGGTACAATTTACTTATCATAAAAGTGATTTTTAATATATTGTTTATATTGTATTTGCTTAGCTTAGAAGGATTTAATTTTAAAATACCTACTTATAAAAATAATCTTACGTGCTCTCAGTTTATAGTGAAATAAATGACAAAAATAATAAAAATGGTGGTTTTATTGGCTTATTCCACAAATCCCCCCTGAAAATCCCCCTTAGGGGGAAAAGTGGAATCTATAAAAAAAAAAGTGTGAAATTCCCCCCTCATAATCCCCCCTAGGGGGGAAAACTGGAATCGAAAATATACTTATTCCAGATCCCCCCTGAAAGTGTCCCTAAGGGGGAAAACTTAGTATGGCAAAAGCATCATGCCCAAGTAACCAATCATGAAAAATCTTTTTAATCTTATATTTTGAATTGTTTTTGATTATTTTTCGTTTGACATTGTTCTCATATATAGAAGCACCAAGAATACTGTAACCAGGATTTTGTAATATCTTTCCATTTTTAAAAGAGTGTCCTTGGAGTTTCTTGACCGTTCTTCTCCATAGAGATCTACGATTTGGAATGGGCCATTAGCTTCAACTTTTTCACTAACTGACCGACTCTTTGACAATTCAAAAGTGCCTGTAAATGGTTTAATTGAAATAAATGCTTTGAGTTTGAGTTTGAGTATTCTAGCGTCGAATGCTCCAACATTAACGCGACCCTTATCCTACAAAATAAAGTTTTCCCTGCGATTAGGAAGGAGTTCAAAGTAAGAGTTTTGTCATCGGCGCATTGTGTTGTGATGGGTTCTGTAATAACGCGCGTTTTGTCTGCAACGCCATTCAGCCAGCAATAATGTGGAAAGTGCCTTATGTTCCGCATTCATGCGCCACAATTTTTCAGGGTTGATTAACTTTTATTCGATTTTGTTTTGGTATTGGTTTATTCTTCGATACAATATTAAGGATGTTTTTTTATTAAAAGTAATGGTGCTTAAATAATACGCGGTTTATATGTTGCTAAGTACACACGGCTACACATCAAGTTATGCATTTCCAGTATAAGCTGATCTCGCATTGTACGAAAATCCTATACAATGCGAGATCAGCATAAACTGGAAATGTATAGCTCGATGTGTAGCCGTGCGTACAAGGCGTGGAGAGCTTTCTTTTCTGAAAAAAAAAATGCTTATCTCCAAGGACATGGATTATATCCTTAAAACCAGTGACTAGAATTAATGTGCCAGCTAAGT
This sequence comes from Lithophane socia, assembly GCA_947522985.1. Taxonomy (NCBI): domain Eukaryota; kingdom Metazoa; phylum Arthropoda; class Insecta; order Lepidoptera; family Noctuidae; genus Lithophane; species Lithophane socia. Next base: position 11,908,579 of record OX383267.1, read on the forward strand.
TAAGACTTTCCATTTCCCAATAAAGTAATTGGAAATTCAAAGAAAATTCACAAAACCCTGCTCCTTTACGATGTCTCAGATTTTCAGTAGTCTCAGAAAATGCTCTGCTCTGCTCTTGGTGTGTGCTGACGCTTAATAGTATTGTCAAACGCCTGTCAACTGCGGTGATTGGTTGACTGAATTGTCAACAGCTAATCAGTGGGCCTAAAACAGCCACATTAGCAATTCCTCTAAAAGCATTTCATTTCCTGAATTTCCAGCTGTCATTAGCAATTCCTTTAATTTGACACAAAAACAATTTATGATATGTGGAACATTTTACGAATCTCCATAAAAAAACTGCCAAACAGATGAATTATTTCGTAATATGAATCGCACGCAGATCATATTATGAATTGTCAGCTTGTGACATTTTACGATGATCCATAATATTTTCGTATTATGATTCTGCCAAAATGTCTGTTTTACGAATCTCCATAGAAAACTGCCAAACAGATGAATTATTTCGTAATATGAATCGCACGCAGATCATTATTATGAATTGTCTGCTTGTGACATTTTACGATGATCCATAATGTTTTCGTATTATGATTCTGCCAAAGTGTCTGTTTTACGAATCTCCATAGAAAACTGCCAAACAGATGAATTATTTCGTAATATGAATCGCACGCAGATCATTATTATGAATTGTCTGCTTGTGACATTTTACGATGATCCATAATGTTTTCGTATTATGATTCTGCCAAAGTGTCTGTTTTACGAATCTCCATAGAAAACTGCCAAACAGATGAATTATTTCGTAATATGAATCGCACGCAGATCATTATTATGAATTGTCTGCTTGTGACATTTTACGATGATCCATAATGTTTTCGTATTATGATTCTGCCAAAGTGACTGTTTTAAGCCCCCTGATCACTTGACATGCTTTTAATTTTGATATGTCGCTGTTTTCATTCCAGAAACCGGGTGTAAATATTTATAGACAGATATAAAAAAAAATCGACATCACAGACGTACTTAAATATAGCTAGATCACATATCAATTACACTCAGAAGAGGTGTAAAAAGTTAATATAATTAAACACAGCCGGGACTCGAACCCGGTACACACAATGCCCATCAATTAGCGGCCAGTGATCCATCAGGGGGAGGCTTCAATGTTTTAATTAAAGAATCCACCACCGAGTTGGTCTCAATATGCACCCTTTTTATGAGTAATGAACTGGTACTGTCCTGTGGATATGTAGCTATTGGTAAATTGTGTACCGGTAATTCCTCTTTCCTAATGTGCCTGCTACACGGTTGCCAACCGCGTCCCTGACAGAGGTGACCTTAGTGGTTTACAACCTTGTAGATGACGGTTTACTACCTCTGCCGGTCGCCAACCAATGCAATAAATGCAATAAATGATTGAGTTTGAGTACGTTTTCTGAGAAAGATAGTCTAATTAACGCATGTTCAGATGTGTTGGCCTTTTATGTATTGCCTAGTCCTGGAAAACCAGTAGAAAAGGCAAATTTTGAAAATATTGTCAAGTCGTTTATTGCAATCATTGTAGTTGACTGAACAGTTGTCTATTTACATTAGATCTAATTATCCAGAGTCAGGCAGGAGGACCAAGATTAGGTACAAAAAAAGAGATATCTGAATAAGAAAAAAACATATAAAGGTAAACCAGGCTTGCGTCTTGTTAGGACCAAAACCTCTGCACAGCGTACAAAAACTGACATCAACCTATTTAGATAACTTTACCTGTGCTGATAGAAGACCTTGGCAAATATTCGAAGACATCTTGTAATGGATCCCTCTCAGCGCTAATCTCATCATTGTCTGTTTGAACCGTCCTTACATTATGCAGAATCATAAAATGTTAATTTCAAAGATTTCGATGGAATTAATTCGACCTAATTAAGCCTTATACCAAAGACAAGCGTTATCTTTGAACTTACCTGCTTTTGAATGCCTTTCTACCTTCTGCTTGGAAATTACTTGGGTTTGTAAGTGAGTTTCAACGTTGTGGCTTGCGCGGTAGAGTTCGTTATCCTGGGTTAAAGGCTGAGAGTCGAAGATTTTCCCGATGTTGTAGGGTTACCTGAAATAATATCGGTTTAGAAAAAAACTTATATCATGAAGTGAATCTATTCTATTGGTTGAAGTTTTACTGTGAAACTAGAGAAAGTGATGGAAAATTGATTTAACTAACTAAAACTTAACTGACTTCAGCTCGAAGTTATCAATTCCAAAAAAGAAATCAGTACAGGCCCAGTGGCCAGAAATTCAGATACTGTATGCTAGTTCAGTATGTTCCAGAGGTTACTTCCCTGTCCGTAGCAGTCAAACATTTACTTTAATTCTACAGCTACATTAACGCCAGTAGCACACCTCCGCCGCGAAACCAAAGCAGCGAAACTGCAGTAGTTCAATTGTAAGGACTCGCGTCATGTTCCTGGAATATGACGCGAGTCAGTACAATTGAACTACTGCGGTTTCACTGCTATGATTTCGCGGCAGAGGCGTACTACCGGCGTTAAAACAAGCACAATGCTCTTCCCTCTTCCTTATTCATTTCTTAAACTTGTAAAATCTCCAGGTATAAAACGTCACAGCCCTACGCACAACCCTCCTTGGCCAACATTAATAAGGAGAATTAAGATTAAAATGATATTAAATTTTGATATTGTGTTGTGTACGGATTATTTTGAAGGAAATTTTAATATGGGCCTCGCTCTTTGAATCCTTTGTGGCCCGGGGAGGCCTCTCTGTTTGTCCTGCTTAGAGGTATTATGCGAGGTTGGTGAAAAAGGTAAGTAGGTACCTTTCGTGATTATGCGCACATAGGAAGTATAGGGTACAAAAGTTTTGTGAATTCAATTTTTAATACCTATTTAGGGGTATGAGGAACAGGGTGTAAAGTTCACTCATCCACCATAGAAAAGGGAGGATCTTCCGACCAGACGGGTATATGTCTGGCGGGCAACTGCCCAACGATTGATGTTGGGTTCTTGTATATGTCCATTGCGGTAAACTTTAATTGCGCGATGCAGGATTTATGTGACGTCAGGCCTTTGATGCTTAGTTCGCATGTGGCGATGTAGATACCGCCACACCTACATTAGATTTTGGGACACAAGAAGGGGACGCCCTAGAAGGACATATTAATAGTGACCTCAGTGGTGATGTTCTTCAGAAAGGTCAGGTGCATAGTACTTGTAACTGGCGTGCGTGTATGACTAGATGTTTGAATGTACCAACTGTCAAACAGGAGATAGCAAAATATAGCACCATCTACAAGAAAAGACTCTCAAATCACAAATGAGCAAATGAGCTTGCCCTCAGACTGAGTGGAGATCAAAGCCTTCAGTATAAAAGATTAAAGAGACATAGCGTCTCAACCCTACAAGAAAGATTCGTCAGGATGGAATGAGACACCTACCTGAGAAGTGTCTCACCAAGCTAAGGAGCCTAAAACAGATACAAGTATCAGACAGAGCAGTGGCTTATTGTTGTGCACAACAGATTGCCACGACGCAGAAAGAGAGAAAAAAAAAAAAAAAAAAAAGATGTTTGAACGTAAGCGAAGCAAAAGGAGTATGTAACGATCGTAGCAGGTGGCGTTCTGTAGTTTCTGCCTACCCCCAAGGAAAGAATGCATGAGTTTATATATGTGTATGTATAGATTTTGGAAGGTATAATAGAACCGTCATTGGGTTAGGTATAATATGAGTATTGGCTTGGTGCAATGCCATGTTTCCTAATGCATGTGAGAAATGGCAAAAAAATCAATATCAGCCAATGTCATTTCGAGGGCAAATCAAAGTATAATTATGATGGAGCCATCATAATTACATTATTACATTGATTTTCCTGTCATTCGTAGGCACGTGAAGAAAGGGCATTGGGAAAATCTAGTTATAACACTGCTAAAAGATTTCCTGAGCATAAAGCAAACATTCTTTGTATTTACAAAAGTAAAAGTTTCGAATGATGGATATATAATTAGAATACATAACATAATATCACGCCTGTATTCTCCGAAGGGTTAAGCAGAGGTTAATCAATCTGCCTAGCCTTTTTCCAACTATGTTGGGGTCGGCTTGCAATCTAACCGGATGCAGCTGAATACCAGAATTTTACATGAATCGACTGCCCATCTGACCTCCACAACCCAGTAACTGGGTAATACAAAACCCCCCCTTGGTAAGTACCTCATCAAAAATAACTAAGTGTTGTCTTAAATATTGGACGAAACTATAACCATAGAGTATTCGCTTAAGATACCCTATCACCATACCACTTGCATATCATTCCCACTTCACCACAAGCAAGCGTAAAGCATTTATACACCATTTATAAAAAGCCGAGCACAATAGGAATTGATTAGCGATGATTGGACCCAGTCCGGGAGGGGTACTGACCCGATAGAATTAATTATTCAAAGTATGTCCCGACTAAGGAACTTGTTAAAGATATTGTTTGTGACTGTCTTACATTTTTGGTGTGACTGCCATTCTGATGATGGGAATTAATTGGTTTGTTTGAGGCTTGCAATCTAATTAAATAGGAAGTAGGTACTGCTGTTGTCAAAATAAGAGGCATATTCTTATTCTAATAACAGTCACACGGGTGGATCCACTAGGTTAAGCAAGGCTTGCCGCTGTTGGTCCGTGGTTGGGTCATCTTAACATACCGAGACTGACATTTGTGGATCTTTGACAGTCGTTACGGGCGGGTATCGTATTTACTCAGTTACTGGGCTGTGGAGGTCAGATAGGCAGTCGCTCCATGTAAAATACTGGTATTCAGCTGCATTCGGTTAGACTGGAAGCCAACCCCTACTTAGCTAGGAAAAGGCTAGGCAGATTGATTTAGGAACACTGACAACAATATAATGGAGTAGCTCCTGCCCGCGGCTTCACCCGCGTGATGTAAAAAACGACATATCATCCCATAATAAATTAAAGCCATGACCACATTAAATGGATCTTCATGATAGTCTCGTAAAGCTATCATCCAGTTTTGACAAACGAGGTGTTATTCAAGAGATAACATAAACATGTACAAAAATAAGATAAAGGTTAGCAGCGTTTGGTTTTATATGTTTTATTTCTATGTTTATGCAAATATGGCCGTGTTTTATTACAAACAACAGCTTGATTTGGATACTATTTTTCTTTTCGTTAAGAATTATTTACGTGAATGTTATACGTGTCAATTTGAGTAACAAGTACAGGGGGCCTACCACCACCGCTTACTGCATCTTACTCGCGGGGGAAACAGATGGAGCTATACGCCCTGTAGAGCTTCATCTCTTTCCTACACTGAAGTAATATTAAAATAATACTACTGTAAGCGGTGGTGGTAGGTCCCCAGTTCATCTATTTCATTTAGGCGCCTTCAGCCGTCCGTTCTGAACGGTGCGCCTCACTTATATTGCCACTTAAGTTTAGCAATACTTGGGTTGTGTTCGTCACCTTGATTTTCTTTTTTATATTTTTATAACCCGTGATTTCATGCAATAACAGATTCAAATGTTTTTACCGGTTTCGTTGCAAATGTGAAATGTCGCACTATGTAATTATGCGTCATCAATTTATGTATTACATATACGGTTTATGTTCTAATATTAACATTTGCCAATGCTTTAATTAAAGTATGTCTGAAGTAAAGGTATGATTAAGAATGAACTTTTATCTACACCCATGCTATAAATCCTCTCTAAAAGTTTCTGAAACAGTTAGCTTATTGCCAACATTAAAACAACCAGTGTCATAGTAACCATAATATCATCCAAACGGGTGTTATAATGTTGTACTGAATTTCATAATGCAACTCATTTAAAAAAAAGAACATTGTCATTCACGAGCGTTTCACTAATAAAGCACATTCGAATTCGAAAAATTCGAATTCACGTCGTACCGCGCCATTTTTGTTCGATATTGGTATTGCAAAGAAACTTTTACAGAAGATTAATATCATGGGTGTAGATAAAATCTTGTATGCAACTGTAAATAATTAGGTAAACACTCATGTGATTCTATTATCCCACTCGGTTTCGCCTCGTGTGATAAACCCGCATTCGTGTTTGAATACCCCTTATTATATAACAGTTGCATAAATAACTATTATTATTTAATTAAGTTTTGAGCAAGACTATCATTATCCATATCCAAATGATCGAAGATCTGACGAATTAATGATTTTGTATCTTTTGGGGTCTGATTTATGACAATTGAATTGGCATTAGGTTCTCTAATTAATGGTTTATTTTAATATGCATCTTCAACATCATCATCATCATCCACTGCTGGACATACTAGGCCTCCCCCAAGTACGGCCACTTCGACCGGTTTTATGCTTCTCGCATCCAGCGCATTCTCGCGGCCTTCACCAGGTCATCGGTCCACCTTGTAGGAGTCTTCCAACGCTACGTCTTACGCTACGCTACGGTACGCAGTCGCCACTTCAGAACCTTTCGGGCCCATAGGCCATCTGTTCTGCGAGCAATGTGCCCTGCCCACTGCCACTTAAGTTTGGCAATACTTCGGGCTATCTATACAGCGAAAAAAAAAACAGCTGTTCCGTACATTTATGTTCGCATAACTCGTCAAAATGTAAGGAACAACTGTTTTTTTTTCGCGATTTCATATTTGTTCGTATAGTAAAAGTTGTTCATAATGATGAGTACAATGACTCCTTAAGACGTTGTTGGTGTTTTACCAATACCCTGTATATCTTCAACATGAAGGGCTCATAATGCGCTTTCGGGGCTTAGTTTAGGTAAAAAAAACCCCAATATCTTCGATGTTCAAGTTTTTCCATTTAAAGCAAACTTTCCGTAATCAACGCCACCACATCTTCTCCTCACATATCAAATTAACATTTCAATTTGATTTTTTTGCGGTCACACGAAACCCTTCATTAATTGGGTTACAGAGGGTTACCTCAGGGGAGGGAAGGGTTAACTCCTCAGGGATGAGGCTACAATTGATTGAGATGGATGTTGTCAGCGAACAAATTCAGAGACAACTTTTTACTCCACTTTTTTCTCCCCCTGTATTGTTTTTTAATCTTTTTGTTTATAATTAAAAAAAAGGGTGGTTTTGTAACCAACCAGTTAGTTAGCTAATTGTTTTTAACTTCTTGAGTGGTTTTAGGATTGGTCCTAAGGTGTTCTTTTGTTTTGTTTTTCTATTTTATGGGTTTCGTGGTTAGGGGGACTAATTCGGAGTTGAGAAGTGGTTATTGGCGTTTTTGTCATGGTTGATTTAGAAAAAGAATTGGAGGATTTATAACTGTTAGTATATTTAGCTTTTGGTGCAATAAATTAATGTAACGTGCCAAATTAAAGTTAATAGCGTCAGTAAATCATCTCCACGAACATAATTATGTAGAAAGAAATTATATTAAGAGATACGCAAGCATTGAAGAGAATCGTGGTAATTCAAAAATCCAGCCAATCAGAAAACAAACCGATTTCAAATTAGAGCGCTAACGCGAAAAATACCTTGATAAGCCCAGAAAAAGGTAGCCAATATCCACATCCTGTATCAACGAAATATATCATCGATCACTTCCCATCTGCTCTTAGTACAGCGAACAATGCCAATAGTTCCCTCAGACAATGTTACTATCGAAACGTTCGATCGCTCGAGACGATACAGCTTTACATAAATACCTTATGTAACTAAGATCACGCTTCCACTGTCCTAATCTTTTGCAAGCGTTTCGAAGACACACACAACAGAGAACGGAGAAAATTCACCATACATTGCGAGTTTAGTTCCAAATTTGAATTTGAAGAGTCAAGACGGGAAGGCAATGGATTGGTTACTATGAGTAAAGATCACTGCAAGTAAAGCAATGTTCGTTGGTAAGAGACAGATGTGCGATAACCCAAGATAATCCTGCGATAAAATCTTCTACGATTTGCCTTAGCGCACGGTAGTGAGGTTTGCGTCTAAAGTCCGAGTCGGTAAAGTCGCGTAAGTCAGGATCGACGACTGATATTTGATAGGTTTACTTTTACGTAACATCTGTGCTTTGTTCGGAGTTTATGAAGCGTATTTTGGACTGTCGTGTTGGAAATTAGAATGGAGATAGACGGTTGAGATATTGCACGGGTCATATATGCATCACATATCACACTGTCTTGACCAACATATAAGACAGTACAGTATATGTTTATATTGACAATTCTTTTCTTTGATAAACGAACAAAACCTTTACATAATTCGACATGCAAATTGTTGAGAATAAGCTCGCCGCTGTTTTTTTTAATTTTAATTGTAGGTTAATAATCTAATCTTTTGGAAAGTAAATGAATGATTAAGAAAAGATAACGATAACCAAACCAGGGTCAGTAATGAAACTATCGGGACTATTGACGGGAAAAGTAAACAAAATTCCCTCGCGCGGTCAAAAGAGCCAATCAAGCCAAAAGCTGTGACAGGAACCATGATCAACTGGTTGACAAATGACACAACTCATGACACGCTAATGAAAGTATTATACAACATTATGCTGCAACACGCTGATGAAAATCAGCCGCTTTGTGATGCTAAGAGTTCGGAGAAAGATAGCGTCTTGTATTGATATAGGAAGAAATACTGGGTTAATGCAAGGAAAAATGTACAGTCAGTCAGAAGACCCTATGTAGGGAATTCAATTAAGGTCATTTTAGAATTGGTTTAGAGTAGCTGAGTAAGATCAAGTTTAGAAAAAAAAAGTGAAAAGAGACAACGAGCCAAATTTAAAAGTTTGAAATCAAAGATCAAACCAGTATGAGATTGAAAAACATCATAAAAAGGAAAAATTAATCAAAACTACACAAAACTAGCTACTACATACTGTGCACGTAAAAAATTGCAGATATTCATAAAAACCGAAATATATTATATTCGACTAATAAGTTTAACAAAAGAAGGCAATATAAAAAATCAGTAAACATTCCGAAAAAATTGACATCCCACAAATAGTCTTTGAGTTCATCGTTTTAGCTGCATATAAATTTAACACTAGCAATATAAGCTTTGACACTTTTATAAAACGTGCATATTTATCCAAGTGTTGTTTACTTTCTATTTAAATTTTACTATCCGTCATCATGGCATAACGGTCACTGGGAAGTGTTTACGTGTAATAAATTAACGGACGGACAATCCGACCGGTCGGCTTGCGTGGATAATCATTAATTTCCATGCGACATTGAATTCTTTGGGAGATCTGTCTGAAGCATTAATGTACGCTAAATTTGTTTTCTCATTACTGTCTCCAGTATATTCATTAATTTTCTTTTGTTGCTTTATGATTGGTGGCTGCGATGCATTCTTTGGTACTCGTATATTTGCAAATACTACCGCTGTTCGTAAATGTTTTTCTTCCTAAAATCCACTCTCTATGTTAGGTATTTTATGTATTTCCATACAGGTTTTGTATAAAATTAACTTGTCCCTACATGTATATTTACCAAGAAAAACATCTCGCGACAATAAATTTTCAGAAATGCCGAGTATCATTACCATTTTACAAATCGCAGCATGCAGCGTTCAAGTTATGCTAATGTCAATCTGTTATAATTCCCGCATCACATACATTTTACTTTTAAATTCGTTCATCTCCCCATTTTTTACTTTGCCTCGTGTCCACTGTCACTACTGGACATTAAAAAACATCTTAATTTCTACGTCATCCCCAACTTTATTGGGAATTTGTAAAGAAAGCGTGTTAGGCTCGTGGCACCTGTACATCTGGCCTTTGACCCAGGGATGCTGTGGTCATCTCGCCGTTTTATAGTGACCCTACATTGATATGTTAATTTTGATATTCTTTGTATTTTTTACGCAGTTTAACTTTTGAATGAGAGACATTGATTGTAAAATTTGTAGTCGTTATTTATATTTACTTGGCATGTTTAAACCAAATTAGGCTGTTTGAATAATTTTTTTCGTTCATGTCATAATTTTGGACACTCATTTCATTTAGATATACGGTCCGTTATTTTCGAATTATGCAAATTCACGAACATTATTTTGAGGTCCAAAAAAATAAATCAAAGTAATAATATTTTCGAAGACTGACCCTTGTCCAGCGCCGTAAATACCAGCACATAGATTTTATGGGAACCCGAAATAGCTAATAATTCATAAATATCGGACACCGGACTCCTGTGTCCGGTGCTCAAAATCGCTAATACCGAAACCCGTTGGGGCCAAATACGTCATTAATTTGAACAAGTCCGGACAAAGGGCGAAGACTGCGCCCTTTCAGAACTAGAAAGACTACACGGCGAAGGATAATAGTGGATAGTCTCCTCACTCGTTTAAGAATGATAAATTACCTAAATGGAGTCGGTATGTCCATTCCCACAGATATTAAAGTGGAGGACAAAAGAAGGACCCCCGAGTAGTTGGACCCATGCTGGGGTATTGAAAATATTGCAAAATACACCGTTCATTGTGTGGACCTCATGCAAATCTCTTTGAGGGCTTCCTTCAGATAGAAATTGGAAAAGTTTTACGATCATGACTTTGATGTTCTTTGTTTTAAGAAGGCTAATCACTGATGATACGCTTGTGTACCGACCGGAATCCAAAGCTTATGTATACAGGGATAAAAGTCAAGTAGCTAAAGTGCAGTAAACATTGGTAAATGAGAGTTCGACTATGGAAGAACTTGTAACGGTTATCTTCCCTGAATATTCTGGATAGCCTACTTTACATTATTAGGGAAGATTCCTAGTTGTTACATAGTTGGTATTTTTAACAATATTATATATTAACTGATGAAAATGAAAGCTTTTATCTTTTGAATGAGAGAGTCACAATAAAAATAATGATTTGGAACGCGAAACGGATGATACCTCACCTGTCACTTATAATTTAGCTCATAATTCAAACAGTAATTCATTCTAGTTCTCTATGGATCTCAAAGGAAATAAATATTTATCACAAAAAGTCTAGACTCATAGTTGTCAAGTATTTATTTTAATTTTTTCCAATTTTGTGGGTTTTATCTATCGTTCACGAATTTAAAAGCAGGGATGTGGACGTATTTTAATAGAAATTTATAAGCTTAATTTCTTATACATTGATAGTATTATTAGTTTGTTACCGTTCCACGTGAAACCTACCTTTGCCAAATTCCCAAAGCCTTGGTTACCAAAATCAATTACAGGTAAGGAAAACATAGTGAGGAAACCGGCATGGCCTAGAACCAAAAATTCGAAGACATGTGACATCTAGTAACCCGCACTGGTCCCGCGTAGTAGATTACGTAGTAGATCTTCGAAAGGGGGTCTGTGTCTCAGAAGTGGGAACATTATCTATAGGCTGAAGATGCTTTAATCCTGTAAGGATTTTTTTATTTACAGGTAAAGCCCTATCACTACATTTTCCAAACTGACCACTTCATCAAACTATAGAGCGAAAAACCACCCATGAAATTGTATCCCTTCATTTGCGGTCTATTATCTATAACCCCATTATTGCTATAATATAACACCTGAGCTGTTCCGATTACGTATAATGAGTACAAAACCCTTTGTGTCCATTCAGCCACCGATATTAATAAAAAGGGATAGTGACTAAGCCCTTTGTGCCGACTTGTTTATTCTACAGAATGACATGAATGTTTAGAAGCAAAAAAGGGAGATGCAGCGAAGTAAGTTCACAAAGATACCTTTGCGGCTCGCTGAGGTTAATTTTCATATTGATGCTACGAGATAAAGAATAGTTTTGGTTGGGTTATAATTCTGTTTGGGTACCCAGAAACGTGGTATATTTGTAGAAGACGATGATCGGTGACCTCTGCCACCCAGCGCGGTTCTTGATTGACGTTTGTATGACGCGCGCAGCCGGAGAAATTTGGAGAATTCCGACTATGTTTTCTAATTGTTATGGAAGTTTGTGAACTACTGTAATATTTGGGATATTTCATGAATATGAATAAGGTTTTTGTTTTGGTATTTTTGACAATAGGTGTGAATATGCAAAATATTAATGAATATTTAAAACTTACGTACAAATTTGAATTTATTGATAGTATTGTGAATAAATTACGTCTTTGATTTTATTAGGTAATTTAATGCAATCTCTGTCTCTGTCTCATCCAACTTAATCCACAACAACAATTTTATTGATAAGTAATTTATTCCAGTTTCGAAATTCTGGGAATCAAACAAATAACCCTTCTATTAGTTCTTATTTCAACACTTTATACAAAATTCGACATCCATGTTGCAATTGGCGATCAATTTTGACTCCTTGAACAGTAAGGATATCGATAACTCGGTGCTAATGCGGATTTTTACTGCCGAAGACTCGTTGCAATACGAACTGTTACTGAAACCCAACTTGTATTCTCCTTAATTAACCAACAGTAGCATCAAACGGCCACACAATTTCAGTTTCCACACAAAAGCTAACAAAAAATATCTACAATAGTCCACAAAGGTGACAATGAACACAATAGGACCTATGGGAAACAGTACAAAAGTCCTCCGTATTTATTCATTGTTTGTTTTACTAAGAAGTGACGGATGAAAACAAATAGCCCTTTTTAGAATAAGTAGCAACCCCATCTTCGTACTATCCAAAATGGCTAGACCTCCAACTGTTCCCATATTCATTGATGACGCGATTCTTGTTATACTGGCTGGTTCGTCCTGTATAACTTGGTCTGTGTTATGGTTAGAGTTGGGAGCTTCAGGTAGGTCATGGGTTCCTGGTAGATAATGTGGTTCTTCATAGTTCTAATTGCCTATTATAATGATACTTGATACGTCTCGACTTGTTTGAAGTTCTAGGAGTTAGAGATTACTTTCTATTGTATAGGGTATTGGTTACTTTTGTTTTGTAGTTGTATTCAAATCTTTAAGATTCACAATGAGTAAGTTGTCTGCTTTTGATGATGGTAAGAAGATCCTTCTCCCATTTTGGGGTGCTAAACGGTCATTTGCATCAATATTTAGTAGGTACTCTCACGTTGTAGAAGTCTGGGGGCACGGTGTCCCCACCAAGACGAGACAAGCGAAGAGGGCACTACCTACCTTTTCTCGATGCGCTTCGTTGTTTATTTGAACCCTCATAACTTGGGTTTGGATTATGTACATTTATCTATTTGTGTTATTGACCAGGGATCAATCAGGTGCAGTTAGTAATATATGAGGATTGTTAACTAGTGTTGTTTTTTCCTCAAAGTACCATTCCAGACACCAATCTACATGGTCTTCACATGATCTGACCAAGATTATGTCTGGACTTTAAAAGAGACTGTGACCTCTGAGTTTGTTTCGGCCTTTCTTCTCAAAGTAGTCGGATAGGAAACGCCGACCTCATCTAGTTTTTTAAATATTATTGACGTGTAAGTGTTTGCACAGTCGAACAAGCTATTTGGTATACTGGAAAAATATATTTATTTTCCGCTACACTGCCGAAATCCGTTTTAATTGTGTGTGTAATTTAACTTTTTGAGCTTATGGCTCAGGAGAGTGACGTAAAAGGATTGTTGACTACTGCAAGTTGTCTGTCTGTATACCAAATACCTTGTTCGACTGTACAAACCTATATAATAGAAAATGAAATCATTTGACTTCACAGATATTGGATTGTTTGCTTTGGTAAAGAACTGTGCAGCAGCTAAGTTATTATTATTAGAATCTGAAGTGACATAATGTTACCCACGTATCCTACAGTTGTTAAAAGGACAGTTTAACTTTTTTAAATAACGATAAAAGTCTCCCCACAAAACAATTCTAATTAGCGTAACCCAATAAATCATAAAGCAAAACCAAAGAATATGATAATAACTTAAACAAACAACTCTAAAAGTTACCTTCTTAATGGGTAATGGACTTAACACTAGAACGTCCAGGACCGGTCTAACGGACCCCGCATGATTCATCTATCGCATTAATATAGCTTTTTATATACCTTTGGCTTTGTTTAACCCTTTTGTGCTACCCAAGGGACATCCCATTAACTTCTTGAAGCGGCCATTGTTATTTTTGCGTATGCTAATCTTGGTTCCGGGTGGAAGTGTGACTGATTAGTTCTGAGATTCTCATGGCAGGGTGACGGTCAGTAATGATGAGAAAGTCTTAGTGTATGACTTGACAAATTTTCGTATATTGTGTCTGAGTAAACCTGTTAGGAAGTGGAAGAAAAACCATTAGCAATTATTCTAAGGTGAGGTTCATGTGAGAACTGAAGGCCATTTCTCGTACTTAAAAAACGTTCGCAATCTGTCAATTTGTCAAAAATTTTGAATTTTTGACAGATTGCGATTGAGATGCGAATGCGAAAGTTCTTAAAAATTACGAGAATTGCCCATTTGTAAACATAAAGGTAAATGGGAAGTATAAGACTGTCGTCTTTAGATAAAGTAACGAGATTTTATTCATTTACTGAAATGAGAACGCGGCTTGTTTTTTATTCGTACCGGAAAATCTTATTTCTTTAGGAAAATGGCAAATAAAAATACACATTATTAGAAAACTGCGCTATTGTGGTTTTCGACTAGGATACCTCCTGGTTTGTTTTTGATAAATAATAAATTAAAGTTTCTTAGTTAGATAACTAAGATATAATAATTGGTAGATGCATAGTATTCTTTACTTTTTTCGAAGCCGCTACAAACGTACATCTACTTGCATATCCATCATCAACACATCAGCATATTAAACAGAACCTAAATCTATAATAACATAATCTGTCCCCAACCCTTCGCGCGCTACGGACGGCTTTAATAATGCATTCGCCATTAGTTAACCCGCAGATGCCGAGCCCGTCTTGCCTCTAATTCTAATTGCACAGAAAGGGTGAAAGGATTACATTTGCCCGATTTTACCCGAGTCTGTTTTAACTTCGTACCTTACTTTTTGGGAATTAATTAGCTACTATATTTTCGTAAAGGTGTAACTTTGAATCTTTTGTAATGGAACGAAAACATTAGATTCAGTTTCGCTGAATTAATTTGTGGACAAAGAATGTTTTGTTATTCTTCCACTGTTCGCTTTACTGGAGGTTATCACAAAGCCATTAGCTCAAAATCTCCTTTTTACAGAGCAGGACATAACGTAATTAATTTTTGACGATCCCGTTGACAGAGTGGCTTTTTTAAAAGCCCGAGTCACAGAAGGTGTCCGGGCTCCGGACGCAGCTGGGACGGCATTACGCTAATCTGTGTGGCGTCGCACTTGTTAAATATTAACGCAGTCTAATTACAACCCCCGTCCCCCGCGTCCTCTAATGGCTTTTAAAACTGATTCCCGCCCTCAAGGATGCGTATTTGATGACAACTCTCCTCATTTTGGCGGTTTTAAACAAGGGCTGTGGGACTTACAGACACGTGTCGTTCTTCAGTTCAGAATGTTCCGTTTACAATCCATTTCTCGACATTGCCACCGTTTTCCTGTACTCACGAGATGGAGGAGTGATGTATGGCGTACAAGGCAATAAGTCGTTTGTAACTCCTGAATGCATTAGACATATGTGGCTTGTAAAAGGTGCTGAAGGGTGCATGCATTTAGCTTTAAGTGTTTTGTAAGAACCTAATCGACGTGAGTTGAAGAATTGCGTTTAGTTTCTACAGTTTGATACATACTGAGAATGTTCGTATATTTAGACGGCAAAAATTGCAGGATTAGCTTTTACATTCATTACAGAAGAAGTTTTAAATAATTTCCGACAAATAAAATCACAAGGAAGGGTGCTAACGGATCTTACACAGCCGCCTACAAATCCGTGCGAATAAATGTTAACAAAGCTAATAATTAATGATGTCGCGACAGCAATATTTGTCCAACTGGCGATCCTAAAGCAAACAGGTCATTCTTAAAGGGAACCGTTTATTTCGCTAATGGTTCTAACAACAATTACTTGGACACATTACACGTATCATTAGTACATGCGTTTATTCGTTATTTGTTTTCTTAGTCGGGGTCTTTTAGACCCCGCGCGCGGTGGTGGGTTGATATCATTAATCAAATGATTTCGGAGTTCGGACGGTATCTTGACAAAAGTATTTTTTTTTTGCTTTAAGCAAATATGGGAATATGGTGACGAGAAATGACTTCTAAACCGATGTTATATAGAATTTAAAACCTTATTTCTTTAGCTGGATGGGTGATTGTGCTGTGAAATATTCGGTACCGTTGCCGTATGCTATTGTGTCAAGGAATTTATATTTAGTTTGATCGACATAATAGTTTTGTGTCGATCTGATATTGACGTGTGGGAAGATCCTGTAGGAAATTGTGCTTATAAAAGAATTCATGATGTTTTCCTATCATCCATCATCAACCCGTATAGATGTCCAGTGTTGTGTAGGGCCATCTAATAAAATGTTATCAAGATTTTGTTAGATTGAAGGTTCTATGAAAATCAAATTGACAATCTTCTTCTTTTCGTGTTGTTAGTGACTAACCTGGTGTCAGAGCTGGGCCTCTGACTTGGCTTCACATGCCGTTGAGGAATATCTCTCAGGTATGCCGGTTTCCTCACGATGTTTTTCTTCACAGTTTTTGAAGCAAGTGATAATTAAACAATACGCACATGAATCCGAAAAGTCAGAGGTGCCTTGCATTGAAGATATTAGATGAATTAAGTTGAAACTTAAAAAACTTATTTTACAGAATACTAATAAAATACAATAGATGTAAGACATATTTCGTAACTTATTCCACTTAACTATTCCTCAAGAGTCATAAAAAGCCTAGCGCTTGTGTTGTGACTCTGCGTGCAGCGCTCGGTGTGGCAACACCTTGTGTTTTGGTTTGCGACTGGTCAATCGTCAACCTGAGGATGCCTCGTTAAGAGGTGAAACACGTGTCGATTTCTTACAGGGTTTTTTATGACTCTTGAAGAATAGTTAAGCAGAATAGGTTACTAAATCTACGTCTATTATATTTTAATGGATTTCCGCAAAGTCACGCCTAACTAAAATACTAATAATTTCAAACATTAACTGACTAGAATATTAATCATTTCAAACATTTTAGATCATTCCACATACATTTTAGAAAACGTGATCAAAATAAAGAACAAAAAAAAGTAGCCAACTTACATCTCAAGAAAAATTAAAAAAAAAAAACAAATCAACAACTTTTTATCAATGAAGGAAAAGTTACGATACGGCAACTTAACAACTGACAATCTCTTGTTTTACCCAACGAACACGGCGACATCTGTCAAGACCTGACATGCCTTATCTTCGGGGTAGAAAAAACCCCTGGGGTGC
The DNA here is from genome assembly GCA_947522985.1 of Lithophane socia. Classification (NCBI taxonomy): domain Eukaryota; kingdom Metazoa; phylum Arthropoda; class Insecta; order Lepidoptera; family Noctuidae; genus Lithophane; species Lithophane socia. The sequence continues at coordinate 11,925,817 of OX383267.1, forward strand.
CACCCACCCCACGGAAAAGACAATGCAATGTCGGGAATCAAATATATTTATGACTATGTAAATTGGCTCAATTCACCGCAGAATTCAGAATTTAGCTAAAAGGTTGGCTAAAGTAAAAGGTAAAATTTATTTTTTCGCGCCAGATGTCTTTGAGTGGGGTTTTTCTTGATTTTATTTGTTTTTTTTCCTTGAAATTGTATTTTTTTTACGGTCTTTTCTCAGTTTATTAAGGTGTGAAGTGACGTGAATGAAACTATAAAATCAGCAATACTTTTATGAGAAGATGCGACTGGAATTTTAGGACGTTTTCATGTCATTTGGTTTATTTGAGACTTTTCTGTCGTTTTATTAGGGTTCCGTACCCAAAGGGTAAAACGGGACCCTATTACTCCGCTGTCTGTCTGTCTGTCCGTCTATTACCAGGCTATATCTCATGAACCGTGATAGTTAGACAGTTGAAATTTTCACAGATGATGTATTTCTGTTGCCGCTATAACAACAAATACTAAAAAACAGAATAAAATAAATATTTAAGAGGGCGCCCATACAACAAACGTGATTTTTTTGCTCGTTTCAGCTCGATATTGATAACGACAACAGGTAGACGCTTGAAATATTCACAAAATGTAAATAATTAAATTAAAATAAAACAAATATTTAAGGGGGGCTCCCATACAACAAACGTGATATTTTTGCCGTTTTTATAGATAATGGTACGGAACCCTTCGTGCGCGAGTCGGACTCGCACTTGGCCGGTTTTTCCTTTACTGCGTGATCATTATCACTGATGATGTTGCTGGATTCTTAAGTATATTGTACATATTAACAACACAGTATAAGCAAACACTGCACAAATTCATAGTCCTGAGTATGAGACACATACTTATAATCTATCTACATCAAACAGTTACTTGGTATTATCCATACTAATATACACACCCTCAACCACCCACACACACATAACTCCAAGCACACACTACACTTTCATGTAATGTATTTTTAATTTTAATTTTTATTACTTTTTTATTATTTTCCTTTTTGTTTCTTGTTTCTCTTGGACTTGCCCTTATGGATATTTTCTGTATAATGTGTGTCCTATTTTCTATATGCACATCACGATGAAGGGACACTGGCTTCTAAGATACAGGTACATAAACCTAGTTTAGAAGTCAGGGTTTTTCACTCTGGAGCACTAGCCTATGTCATTTTTTTAAATAAAACAATGTAAATGGATTTATGGAGAAATAAAAATGTATTATTATAATATTATAAATTCGAAAGTAACTCTGTCTGTCTGTCTGTCTGTATGTTACCTTTTCACGCCTAAACCACTGAATGGATTTCGATAAAATCTGGCACGGAGATATATGGCATCCTGGGGAAGGACATAGGCTACTTTTTATCGACATACCACGCGGGCGAAGCCGTGAGTTTAAAATTCATAATTACCCTATTGAATGTCCATTTCATGAAATCATGACATTTGAGGGGGGTTGTATTGCTAACTAAGCTGCGCCCCGCGGTTTCACCCGCGTAAGTCTCGATCCCGTGGGAATATCGGAATAAAGAGTATCCTATGTCCTATTCCAGTTCATTATCTACCCCTGTGCCAAATTTCATCCAAACCCGTTTAGGCGTTTTAGCGCGAAAGCGTAACAAACAAACTAACTTTCGCATTTATTAAATTAAAAGTTAGGATTCTAATGATTATAAGTCTGTAAAGCCATATTTTTTATGGTCCCGAATCATATTCTTATTAACATAAAACCTGACACTGACCTGAAATTGAAAAAAAAAACGTTAGAAAATAAACGCGGGCTACCTTAGCACATTCCCCTTATCTCATAGCTAGCACATTAGCTCATTTATTTACAATCAAAATTAAAAAACAAAAAAAAATCATGTAATAAAAACTAAAACCCAACTACGACTTAAAAGGTATAAACAAGACACCACAGACAGACACATACAAGACATAATTTAATGTGACTTCACATAGCCTATAACCAGCGGACAATCACGACGCTTCTAACGATACCTCATTTGTCAAATTGTGATAAGTGGTTTGGAAGATAGGAGGGAACAGATGTACATACATACATACATACATACCGGTCAAAATCATAACCCTCCTTTTTTCTTCGCCGTAGTCGGGTAAAAAAAGTAAGCTACAGGAAAAAATATCTCTAATACAATTTTTCCCTTTTTATTTATTTTTTTAAATATACTAACCTCCCATAAGAGAGAGAGGTACTCTCACCCCATCGAGATATAAGTACTAAAGTACTTATATCTCGATGTCTCACCCACATTATAGTGAGTGGTAACGCGAGCAAGCCACAAGCCACAGGTTTTCCTTATTACCGCCCTAAAAAAGTGCGGATATATTTTAACGTTAAGTGGATGACGTCACGGATGTCCGCAAAAAGTACGGATAAGCGGACAAGGGACGAGACGTTTGTTTTTACACGTCCGCGCCAATTCTTGTGAATGTGGCTGGCTACACATGAGGGAGGAGAATGGAGATAGATTTATTAATGGAAAAAATTAAGAAAACGTGGTATTAGAAAAAATATATTTTTTGTTGAAAAATAATAAATTTATAAAACGTAGCGATATTTTTGTGCTATGAACTTTATGCTATATGCTATATATTATAGCGTAGTCTGAAATCAGCTTAAAGCCATGTCACAGTAGGTCGTGCTCGCCACGCTGCCGCTGGACTCATAGCGTGCAATGGTATTATGCAAACCGGTGGCTCTCGTGTGTGGCAAACTGCCTCAAGGCTTGAGCTGTCGATACTAACTTATTGCATGCGAAGCGTTAAACTTGGAGTAAATCTAGTTTTACTGTTATTTAAGAGGATGTTGACTGTAAAGGAGTTATGAAGTTATTTTATTGTTGTTTGTTTATCGATGAAATTGAGGTAGCAATTAAATTAGAGCTTGAATTGATGAATAGTTTGAATTATCGTTCATCATCTCATCTGCCTAGCTTTTTCCCAACTATGTTGGGGTCGGCTTCCAGTCTAACCGGATGCAGCTGAATACCAGTATTTTACATGGAGCGACTGCCTATCTGACCTCCACAACCCAGTATCTGGGTAATACGATACCCCTTGGTAAGACTGGTTGTCAGACTTTCGGGCATCTGACGACCCGTAACGACAGTCAAAGATCCACAAATGACAGCCGGGACCAACCGCTTAACGTGCTTTCCGAGGCACGGAGGAGTCTCGGTATGTAAAGATGGTCACCCATCCACGGACCAACCCGGCAAGCGTAGCTTAATCTGATGGATCGACCCGTGCGGCTATTATTACGTAGCCACGAGCCTTACGAGTCCTTTGAATTATCGTTCATTTAGGTACCATATTAAAACATTTCTTAGTTTATACCTACATATGTAACTGAAGACCATCACTTTTTACAAGTGAAAAGTATAATCTGAACTGTCTCACTGTACAACTGCATACATCCAATTTTCGTAAATAAAACATAACTTTTTATCTTTGCTGTTCCGCAGTTGGGTAATAAGAAATCCTGCTTTATTTCTACAACTTACCTTATTCGTTTCATCTTTAGACAAATCTTCGGTTCCTATCCTCTTGTGCATCGCAACTCGTCAATTTCATTAGGGTCGCGCGTCGCAGTAAACCGTCCAAGGCGGGCGGCGTAGGGCGGCGTAGGGCGGGAGAGCCTCTCTATAAATTTTCACCGTCGATAGTCCTCCGGATTAACTGTTTTATTGTTTCTCCTAAGTGTTTATTGTTTTCTTTGGGATTTTTTGGCTGCAAGGAAGAAATTATGTCGGTTTTAGAAAATGTGTGAGGAGACTAATGATGGCTTTAGTTGAGACGTGACGTGATTTATGAACTAGTTACTATTTATTACACATTTTCATGAGGGCTACGGGACTTCTCCGTGCCTCGGAAAGCACGTTCAGCCGTTGGTCCCGGTTGTCATTTGTGGATCTTTGACAGTCGTCACGGGTCGTCAGAAGCACGAAAGTCTAACAACCAGTCTTACCAAGGGGTATCGTATTACCCAGTTACTGGGTTGTGGAGGTCAGATAGGCAGTCGCTCCATGTAAAATACTGGTATTCAGCCGCATCTGGTTAGACTGGAAGCCGACCCCAACATAGTTGGGAAGAGGCTAGACAGATTGATTTTTCAGTAAGCATCTATTCGGGTGATTAGACCTTCACATTTTCATGAGAGACTTGTGGCTACATAAAAATCAGACGGATCAATTGGTCCGTGTGTAGCTTACCGATAATTCAAATTTAGAATTGCTGTCTATGCCTCGGAAAGCACGGTATACCGTCGGCGTCGGTCACAGATAACAGACGAGTAACATTAACATCTTTCCCCGTAAATTGTGCCATAGATATCCCGACATTAGGGAGAATTCTGATAGTCTGACTGCTGGCAATCTTTCAAATTCAGTATTGACCAATACTTGGAATTTGGAGGTCATACGGTCACTCCATCTAAAATACTGATTTGCTTGAAATACCAACCCCAACCCAGTTGAGATACGACTAGGATGACACAAATATTAACCATATAAACAGGAATAAATTGCTTACCTGTGGGCAACACATATTCCTATATTTTGCTCCAAATGGAGTAAGATGGATCACAGAAAGTATCGCCGCTGTATCATTGTGTTCTAAATTACAACTTGTGTTTGTAAGATCACACAGTACCACTACAGTTGAATGCAGTGCTCCAATCCGCATTTGGTTGATAACTTTCAATCACAGGTTATCCACTTCTAAGTAACTCTGAAAACATGAAATCTGTACTACAATCTGTACAAACGGTTTCAGTTTGTGATCTGTCGGATATATCATTGTCTGCAATCTCCTTTTTTTGCTAGTCTGTTTCAAGGTTAGAGATAGTGCATAATTGTTTAGAATTAAACTATGTATTCACTTGTTTCTTGAAGCTACATTTGCTGGCATCCTGAAACAATAAATCAATAGGTTGACATCATTAGATTAATGAGGCAGTTATTGAACCAAATGAAAGCAAAAATAGAAAGAAATATGGTGACTTTTACCTATCTTTTGTCCCTGTATTAGATAAATATCGGTATGATAGAATTAGGTTCCCGTCAATAGAGCGCTAGTACGACCGAGCTTGTGGTTCCGTCGGCAGTCGGCACACAAACCGATCCACATACACATATTTTATTCTATAAGTATAGCACTCACTAGGGAACTCTTTAGTCTCACTGACCTGTCAAGCTCACGCGTTACTGGCACCGACACTTTCAAGAAACCAACATTCAAAAGGCACATTTGAAAGCCTACTATCGTCTGAACACCCATTTATTTACCCACCAAAATTATCAACACAACATGCATTGCTTGCTTTCTATAGAGCTGACAGTTCTCTGTTTGTGTTGGAGCGGTAATGTATGGTGTGTTATGTGGAGTTGTATGGGAGTGTTGGAGTGAATGCGGTGCTGTGACGTTGTGTTGTCAATCACAATCAAGCTCGACCACCCGCACGATTAGGCGCGGGATAGTGAATGAGAAAGCTGTGGAGTCGACTTTAAAAGCTAATGGTATTTGTATTAATATAATTTAAACTTTTAAGAACTTGAAAAAAAGTTTAGTTATGTTCAACGTTTCAATAGTTGTAACATGTCTATCTTTATAACTGCTTTTCAAAGTTATACCATCTTAAATCTACCGGGCGACTTGCCATCCATACTGGGATAATTTTCAGATTGCTAAAATTTGTTATATTATATATATATTATATTCAGAAAAACTTTCATTATTTGGAAGCAACCAGTAAGAAAATCATATTTCCAAACTGGAAGCCAAACCCAACATGGTTTGGCTTCCAGTCTAACCGCAGGTATCTGAACACCATCTCAACCAAGCCAGTAAGCAAATGGTAAATTAACTTCAATATCTCGGGTGTCCTTCACAACACTAATAAAATTATAGAATACTTTTTGAGTAGACAATTGGTCTAATAATACTTCGAAGCCAATAAATAAACAACATGCGACTCCAAGCCAACTATATTCCCAATCATCTAGGTGTACAAGCACCACGTTTACCAGATATCTGTCTGTCTGTCCGTCTTATCGCTCCTATCTCCACACCTCACAATGGATGGAGAAAACAATATTTTTGATTTCCACATTATACTGTTTGGGTTACCGTTAACCATTCGTAGTTAGGTATTGTTTACGGCTGGTGTGTTGATCCGGTTATGGTAAATGGTAACTGAGGTGATGGTTGGCGCATTGTCTTGTGCGAATTTGGAGTTCCGATGGATAGGTGAGCCTTTGTAGGTGTCGCCAAAGTCCGGGTTCACGAGAACTGGGCTATCGAAAGATCGATTTGTTCTGGAACATGAATACTAAGTGTTAGACAGGTACCCCGAGAAAGTCATAAAGCCACCATGGAGAAATGGGTTTGTTGCACACTTTTACATTAAAATGGTATCGCTGCGTTCATTGTGTGTATGTAAGTTGTGAAAAAGAGACCTCTAAATTACTGAAAATTTGGTTATAAATGCAACAAGAGCAATGAGGCTGTTATTTCAGGTCTTAAAACTTTCTTCTTGGCTTTAAAAGTGCACTAATACAACACATAAAGTTATCAAATTGCAACTGTCCTCCTCAAGATACTTGTTTCTTAGATTTTTAATATAGTGGAGTATTTTGAGAGATTTTTCTTTGATCATTATCTTGACAGTGGTGTATGTTTTACAACGACACAGTGTAATCACAACAGGTACAGACAACAAAATCTCCCTGCCACATCGGATCACAGTGTCAGATCAGTGTAGTTCTACATCGGATCACGGTTTCAGATCAGCTGTCCTTGTGTAACCTGCAGGGGCGGTTGGCAGTGAGAGGAGATTCTACCATATTGGTACTCTCTGTGAATGGAAAACCTAAATTAAGTAGTTTAATGTAAGTTGTAGTATTAGTCATAAAAAACCCTGTAAGAAATCGACATGTGTTTCACTTCTCAACGGGCATCCTCAGGATGACGATTGAACAGTCGCAAACCAGAACACGACTTGTTGCCACATCGAGCGCTGGACGCAAAGTCAATCGTCATGATCACGTCTGGTTTTTATTGACTCTTAAAGAATAGTTAAGCGGAATAGGTTATTTAATATATCTACGGCTATTGTATTTTTTTTTAAAGTAAATCGCATTTTTTTAACTAAGAATTGCTAAGCAATGCTGCTTGAGAAAAAATATTATTAGTTACCCCCTTGAACGAAACTCCACCTAAGACTGCGCAGCTATTTAGCTTCTAATCCATATCTACCTACGTATAGCACAGGGGCGTCAAACCAGGCACGAATCAATCGTACTTCGCGGAGGAGTATGCGCGAACTCGCGGGTCGCTCGGGAGGTCGGGGGTCGCGACCTGTGACCTTATTGGGCGACCTTTGACACGCCTCCCGCCCTCTACCTCCCTGAAGCCTCGCTGAAAGCACCGAAGAAGGATGGCATGAGGACAATAAAACAGTATATTATGTGTATGTTTAAGATTAGAGGTAAATGGTTGTTATTTGAGTCTGTTCAAAACGTTAAGTTCTCTTGAAGGTTAAATTAACAACTGAAATCTACTTTAATACTTACTTACCTTACTTCTTTTTGTGTTATTTCTGATTGAAGGCCAACTTATTAACTTTTAGAACAATATTTTGAACTTGAATAACTAACTAACTTTAAGTAATAACAGCCGCATGAGTCGATCAATTAGATTAAGCTACGCTTGCCAGGGTTGGTCCGTGGATGGCTGACCATCTTGACTCCTTCATGCCTCGGAAACCACGTTAAGCCGTTGGTCCCGGCTGTCATTTGTAGATCTTAAACAGTCGTTACGGGTCGTCAGAAGCCCGAAAGTCTGACTAAAGATAAACTTACCAAACCTTAAAAATATATATTACCCAGCTACTGGGTTGTAGAGGTCGGATAGGCAGTCGCTCCATGTAAAATACTGGTATTCAGCTGCATCCGGTTAGACTGGAAGCCGGCCCCAACATACATAGTTGGGAGAAGGTTAGGCAGATTTGATTTCATGTGGGCAGCCTAAAATGACACCACGAGATTGAGTTAAAACTACCAGAGGCATCGTGTTGCTTGCATCACCAATGTGAATTTCAAGTGTGGTGATTATTGGTATCTTCTTCGATGATCTTGGATTATTGAACAAAGAATGCATTCGTATAGCCCAAGGCTGCCCAGCCAAAATTGAAGGAGAGGCTAAATTTAGATTTCATGAAGTTTATCGGCGGACCATCTCTAATAAATAAAACTTGTCTTTAGTTGAGCTTCTAAGCTATTAAAATTAAACAAAACTTTAAGTTAAAGTACTCATAGTTTAATATTGATCAACATACTTATCTTTTAGGCACAGATATTATAATACTACGCTTTAGGTATTCAGTAATCTTTGGGCTCTCATAGGATCGCCCTTGTTTTTTACTGTGGATCATGGCGGGTTCATAAATTGAGATGGAAAGAGTTTGTTGCCTGGTAGTTACCGATTAATATGGTAATGATAATGTGGTAAACTATGAACCTAACATGAACCTTCCTTTGTTTAGTAATGATCCTAATTTATACATATATGACCTTATCCTGACTAATATTATAAATGCGAAAGTGAGTTTGTTTGTTACGCTTTCACGCTTAAACGGCTGAACGGATTTAGATGAAATTTGGCACAGGAGTAGACCATGACCTGGAATAGGACAAAGATACTTTTAATCCCGATTTTCCACCGGGATCGAGACTTACGCGGGTGAAACCGCGTGGTGCAGCAAATATTTCCATCAACCACATATTTCAACAATGATTGTTACTAACATTTCAATAACACACTTTGTCAGACAACTTGATGATCACACTATCTTTATCACTGTACAATACAACACTCTAGCTCCATAAAACGCCAGTTTCAATTACGTACCTACCGTTAACCATCCGTTTCTCGCGTGACCGACAGTTGATGACATTTTGACCTCCTGCACTGATAGTCATGCACCTGTTTGGAACGGAAGGTTCTTGATGACTTGATACTTTTTTGTCAAATGACTTTTTACTTTAAAGGTCACTGTCACGCTGCGCGTCAACTGTCACCTGCATTTGTCACGCAGCGTGCTATGTACTTGCTCTATGGTTGTTGAGATTTCGGCTTGAGAAGCTCGGTTGAGAGCTCGGAACGTTCAAGATTGTGAGTTAGGGTAGCTTCTAGACACTGTCAAATTATTAACTGAGCATGACTGGCAACCATAATTTATTTTCTTGAATTATTATATTATAAATATTTCAAGAAAATAAATTATGGTTTCCTGTCAGGCTCAGGGTTTGTTGCTATCTTCCTAAACAGGGTGGCAAGGATATCGACTCAATCTTTTACCATGGATTCAGTACATGACTGGTACTACTAAATCCATGGTAACAGGTTCCGCGTCGATGCCCTGTCACCCTAATGTCGTCTGCCATCTGTTACATAGGACCTATATATAGGCTTTACATACTCTTGCAGATTTTCTAAAGACCAGGAATCATGCATATTAACAGACAGGTCCAGGAATCAAACTGAATACATCCGAGGCCCTAGACAAAGTGACATTCTATCAGCAATAACGATGATGGAAAAGGCAAAAATGTGTGCAGATGTGCAGGACTGACATAAGCTATCGAAAAGCTCGAACAGCATTGACATAATGCTGTTGAAAGTCGTTGTAGAAATACAAAACGCTTTCGAAGCGATTGTCACTTGTCTAGGCCCTCAGATCACAAGAATCAGAAAGTCCGTTTTCTCCTTATTATTTATTGACATAATTATAATGACGTCATAAAAAGACCGACCTCATTTGCTAAATGAATTATACCTTTAATTCAACACGTATCACTCGATACTTTAATAACTTCAAACCCGTGAAACCTCCTGCGGCGTACTTAATATCCCTAACACGTTAAACATACACATAACTAATAAACAAAACACACACATAATAAACAACCTTGTTTAACAAATCACCAAAGCATTTAATTTACAAAAAACATGTATTTAAAATGAAAAGGCTCACCTCTAGTGATTTGTATCGCAGCTCTAGTATTAAAAAAGTTGGTCACGTCATAATGTGTGGGCTGCAGGTGTCAGTTGCGTGATTGAACAGACTACCCGCCGTGACAAAGTAAAAATAAATTAGTATAAAGTGTATGAAGTTTATGTGGTCATGCAACCGTGTGTAGAGAAGAGAAGATAGATCATTTTGTTATTGCTTCATAGGTGCTTTGTACTTTCATCTTATAGGAAAATGGCAGATATAAAAAAACACACTAGCCTTTGGTAAGACAGTTTGTCAGACTTTCGGGCTTCTGACGACCTGTAACGACTGTTAATGATCCACGAATGACAGTCGGGACCAACGGCTTACCCTGGCAAGTGAAGCTTAACCTGATGGATCAACCCGTGTGGCTGTTATTACTTAGCCATGACGCCCTCAAATGATTCACAAGCATTAGAACTTTAAATACCAAAGTTTCTCGAAGACTGGCAGCTGCATGATCCCGCAGATGCAATAACCTAACAGTGCATAGTTATTCCCAGTGTACCAGCAACCCATCTAATCTGCTAATCCTTTAAACGAACAATATCATAAGCCTTAATATAATATCCATACGGTAAACACAGTAGCGTGGGAGTCCCCGTGTCTGCCGTGATTCCGCACGACATTCCCGCAGCATCAACTCTATAGAACAGCAGACGTCTCGTATAAAAAAACGCTCACATTCATGTCGCAATCTGTCAAAAATGTTGGTAAATTGATTGTATTTTTGACAGATTGCGAATGAGATGCGAATGGGAACTATCTTAAAAATTACGGGATTTTCCCCTCTGGTTAGTGGAAAGGGCTGTTTATTTTACCGTACTGTACTGTACAGTCGAACAAGCTATTTGGTATACAGACAAAATATATTAATTTTCCGCTACACTGCCAAAATTCGTTTTGATTGTGTATGTAATTTAACTTTTTGAGCATATGGCTAAGGAGAGTGACGTAAAAGTGGATTTTTGACTACCGAAAACACTCACATAATTTTTTCAAAGTAGTTACAAGTTATCTGCCTGTATACTAAATAACTTGTTCGACTGTACCTACATTATTATTACTATCGACTTGATGACACTATTCAGTGTAGAGTAGACAGACTTTAGTAATTAAATCAGTCGACTGATTTAATTACTGAAGTCCGTCTTCATAAAATAAAAGAGCGATACAATGAATACTTGTAAATGGAATTGCTTATAATTTAATTTATTTATTCAACAGTTATCTAGATCCAATTACAAAAATAATTACAATTCTAGAAGTTAGTAAACAATTTAACTTTGCTATGTTAGTACTTAAATTCTTCTACCGACAGGGTGGTTTTTATAAGATGCCTCACTATGATGCTCTCGTCAGGCCCATCAAAAATAGCTTCAAGGAGGTTCAATTCAATTCAATTCTTTATTGCATTCCACAATGAGTTCCTTTTTAGAAGAGTTGCAGTATTTTTCCGCACAAGAGCAGAGAAGCTGTCTACTCTTAGTAATTAGTTTTTTAATCATGGATATTGGCAAATGGCACTGCTTTTAAGTGTTCCAAAGAAATTCTGCTAGCCATAATTTTTACACGATATATTTTAGTCGCTTTTTTAACAACCATAGAATATTACAAGTCTCAAACATACTTTACACAGTAGCGTGGGAGTTCTCTGCCGTGATTCGACGCAACATTCCCGCAGTCACAACCCTAGAACACGAACAGGTGTGAGGAAAAGGTTGTTTAATATAATGTGGTACTTCCGTGGAGCTATAGTGATTTTTAGTTTATGGGAATTTGATATTTTAGTAATTACACATTAATTACTGTGGGATATCAATATGTGCAATACTGCTGTATTTGATTAATTGATATCTGTAAGCAATAGCATCAGGCCAAAACTACAAGAAAATATAGATAATTTAACTACATTTTATACGAAGCTGTCTCATTCCACTTCTATACATATTATAAATTAAAGTCGCTTTTCGTGTTTTTCTGTATGACATGTCCGCGTTGTTCTTATAAACCACGCAACAGATTTTGATGAGGTTTTCACCATCGTTTAGAGAATTTATTACGGAAGGTTTATGTGTCTAACACGTTATTATTAAAGTTACATATAACTAAGAAATCTCGATGTTTTGTGAAGTCGTAAAAACCGTGCGAAACAGGAGCGCGTCGCTAGTATTACATAATTAAGATTATTTCGTACATCTCCAATTTATGGCGAATTTTATTACATCATCGGACCATGGAGATGGCTTGTTTGTCTGCCTACAAAATGCAATGTTGATGTTTTCAACTAGCCATATTCAGACAAGAGTCTATTTTTGCAGTCTTACTACCTACTGAAGAAATCACATGTTTCACAGTAATGTATGAATGTCAGACATCTCACCTCCCGACAAACCTCATTTCACTCTCCACAAATTAACAGCACCAATCAGTGCCGAGCTAATTGCCCAACAAGTGTACATTCCCACGTAAACAGAATTATCGCGTGCACTGCCCACCTGCGCAGGCGCACACGACGGGCAACACTCTCACGCGCACTTATAGTTTCACACGGTGACAACCAACCCTAGATCTTAGAACAGAAGGCTCACTTCAGTCCTTTCATAGTTCTTGTACTGTCACAATTTACCTCTGACTGCAACGACAGTAAGGCCACGTCCTATTCAAAGGCGATTGACATGCGAATACGCGCTCATTATGTAAATTTTTGTTCGGTGATCCTGAACGCGTTGTCGCGCCAATTTCACTGCTTTACAAAAAGTGAAATATGGATGCAACGATCGCGCACTCCCGCGACGAACGCCCTAAATTAGGACGTGGGGTAAGGATCAAAATAAAAATCATTGTTATGCCAAATCAGAGGTAAAATAACTGTAAAAGGACTGTATTTCATGGTGCATTTAGCAAACGACGTTGTCTGTAAAAGAGGGTGTGATCACCAACGCAGTGCGATGGATCGTAAAGAACTGCTTCGACCCTTTGCTAGATCAAAAACATTACTTGGGAAATGATCCAGTACATGTAAGGAATGGAAAATCAAGGGTCTCAATCACAATCTTTGAGCTGTTATGAGACTTTTTGTACAGAAGTTTTACTCTATGCATACTCATTACAGCAATATGAAAACTCCAGGGGACCTACCATCACCGCTTACAGCAGTATTATTTTAATCTTACTTCGTGTGGGAAAGAGATGGAGCTATACGTCCTGTTAGAGCTTCATCTCTTTCCTACACTGAACTAATATTAAAATAATACTGCTGTCATGCCGGGGCTACATTGTCGCGTTATCGCGAACTTTACTTCGTGCGCGCACACCGCTCGAAGTCTCGCTGAGCAACAGAGAGTTGCTCAGCGAGACGTCGAGCGGTGTGCGAGAGGAGCGCGCGAAGTAAAGTTCGCGATAATGCGACAATGTAGCCCAATAAGCGGTGGTGGTAGGCCTCCAGTACAGCACGTGGCAAGCAAACATTTTGCGAGCTTCAAGCGCCCCTAATTTTAATCGTGTTTTGTTCAGACTGGGTTTTCTGTATTTCCCTGCGTTCACATAATAACACCGTCACCGGATAGACTCCTGTTTGTTATAATTGGGTGATTAGAGTAAATGACCGCTTCCGTGTGTGGCGATTTGATTTTGACTTTTGATTTCGTTGAGGGGAGGGTAGTTCGGTGTTTAGATTGATGTTCGTGATTTAGTAGAGAGGGTTGTGATTTTTGATAAGATTGTGTGACTTTTTTTCACTGCTTATTCGTTTAAAGAATGAAGGACTATTTTTGTATTTCATAAAAGTCGACAATTTTAATCAGAATAACAGTTATATAGCAGGTAATTTCTTGAATTGAAAAATTGCAGTTACTGTAAACCACAAATCTGTAAAAATTTACTTTCACTGTCGATATTTTTTTTCTTTCCATAATAATTTAGATTTCTCATATCATAAGTGTTATTAATTAATGTTTAAAATTTGGTGATAATAAAACAAAATTAATCAAAATCCAGAGAGACATCTTTTATTCCTCATTAATATTTATTTTTTTATACAACTTCATACATTCTCATACACACACCGACATTATTTTACAACCGTTCACTGTACATATTATTGCGAATAAATACATTGCTTCTCTTTTTACTAACTGTTTATATTTTTATTTATTTTGTTGTAAATTAAAACAATTGCTCGATGTGTAAACAATTGATTGTAAAGTAACATTTTCTTTTTTTATTATTTAAACGTTTTTTTTTATCATAGTTATTCATGAAATAGTAGGAGAAAGATTTGTCTTATCATTGATAATTTTACATTAGAATATAGGTTCTTGTCAACTCGTGGACTGCGATAGTCTGATTCAATTAATATTACGTTACAAGCAAATAATCTAATTTTCAAACTTATAAGATTACCATGACAATTCCATAATTTGCATCAATTACAAATTCAAAAATATCTAAAATGACTATGATCATATGAAAAAATTTAAATAGATATATTTTAATAAAAAAATCGTTGCGCTAAAGATTATAATTTATAAATAAAACATTTCTGTATAGTTACTATTCTTATATAATTTGTATTTCTCACTATTGTTTATACATATAGACACACAATAAGTAAAAAGAATAAAAACAATTTTACTCAAACATGTTTTACATTTTTTTCTAAAAAGAATAAAATTATTTGTAAAAGTTGTTTTTTTAAAGGAACGATACATACCTATAAATGCTTTACGGAATCAGTAAATAAGAAAATACGTATAATTACGTAAATATTTGAGTTATTACAGCACCACTCGAAAATAAAATAAAAAAGAAAGAACCTCGTCCAATCGTATTTGTTGTACATCTGCCTATTTATGATTTTAAACTGAGAATGATAACCGACGAAAAAACATGTATAAAACAACTTTAGCATAAACAAAAACAAAACGTTTATGTACAAGAAGTATCATTAGATCACCAGCCTCATTAGATAATTTTAAATGGTGGTCTTCGTTCTTTCCTCTGATATGCCCTCAGTTTCATTCCCAGTTTAAAAACTTGAGGATGCTTCGTACCTACTTAGCCGTATAAAAAGATTTCTCAATCTTCGAAAAACTTTATCTATCTCTATACATATAACTACACACCAACATTGCACGACCGATGTACATATTATTGCGTTATCAATCCAAAATTGCTTTTCATACAATTTCTAAACAGGAAGAATCAGAAAAAATATATAAAATAAAAAAAATCCATCCATCATCGTAGAAAACTCTTAACTATCAATTTACAATAATAAAAACATTTTTTATTTACAATATTAAATAGTAAACTATTTTTACAGAGGAACAAAAAAACTTGAACTAATACACTACGGACCCCACTGAACAATGTTACTTCATATCCGGTATGCTACACTCTTGCCGTATGTTCAATAGATTGTCTATCATCAGGGATTTTTGCGCGTTTTTCTGAGTCTCCGAAGTCGTTTCGAACTCCTCGTTCGATTTCGGAGCATAGAAAGCTGATATGGGGTCGAAAGTCGGATCGGCTCTCTCGCTTTCCCTGCTGGTTCTGGACCCGAAGTACTCTTCACTCGCTTCTGTTTCGTGGAATTCGCTCGAGGAGGTCACGGCATCCTCAGGCTGGGCTTCGCGCTGGTACCTCTGGAAAGGGTCGAACCGCTGGCTGGGCAGGTACGGCGGGAAGCCGTAGGGCGTGGATCATGCCGCTGCCAGCTGCCTCCACATCGTATGTCACATGGTCGCCATGTAAGGCCATGAGAAGGAGCTTCCGGAAAGGAGCATGTCCCTGATGAGGGTCTCTATGGGCGTCTTGCCGACGAGTCGCACGAAGAAAAGCTGTTCTATGACTTGAGAGCTGACTGTCCGTAGGGAGGGCAGTCGTAGTAGGAGTTTGCCGAACCTGGTGGGCTGGTTTGGGTACTGACTCCGGCAGTACTCCTCGAGTGCGCACTGGGACTTCTCCTGTAGACTCTCTATGTGTGGCACGTCTGATAGGCCGCACGCATCTGGAAGGAAGAGAGGAACACGTTAGGTTTTTACCTTAATATTTCTGTTTTATTTTGAACTCCGGGAAATAATCATATGGACTCTGTGAGTGTCTTAAATGCTAAAAGTTATATTTTTGGTTTATATTCTCCTATCTTTAGTTATTGCTCCTTTACCCGAAGCCTCTTTTTCCCTGTTATACCATTGTTTCTCCAAATTGTCGTCATAATTTCTTATTATTGTTTTTAATGCGTCATAAATCTATTTTATGCCCCTCTAACGGCGAAAATACCTGTGCTTAAACTAATGTTGCCATCAAAAAAAGGTTTAATGTAATAGAAAAACGTTTGCTACATTTAACTTGGTTATTTTCGCTTAATATTACGTTTTGTCAATAAAATAAACTCTCAAGCTTTAAGGGTGCTGACACATAGGGCAGCTTTTTAAACGCGCGTTTCGAAAATATTTTTTTTTAAGTTACGTGTTTTATTGTACCTACTTTCTGTAAACTGTGCAATATTTTGGTATATCTTACTTGTTTTCATAGTCAGTTAACACTCAATTAAATATTGCAATTATTAACAGTTGTCACAATAACCTGCATCCCAAATGCATTCATTATTATTTTATGTGTTGTAACAACTTCTAAAGAATCCTAATTAACTGTTAGTTGGAGTTTTAAGCCTTTAATAACGACAGGTTTCATCATGTTACCGCAAAAGCTTTGTATTCAGCCTATTAGCACGTATGTGTTAAATTGTCGCACCAAGGCGTCGAAGGTATTATGTTATTTCTTAACGATGAATTCAATGAATCCATGGGGTATAAAGCGACTTATTATGGTGCGTTTATCGCGGAAATCGCATGTTGTCATAATAAACTAAGTATCATAATTGATGGAGTGGCGATTGTGACGGCAAAAATACAAAATGCGACGAACTTTATATTTATTATTTAGCTTAGACGCTATTCTTTTCATGCTAGTGACGCTGTGTATTTTTTTTAGAATATGTTTAAAACTAAACCTAACTTCCTGTGACCCAAGGGCTGGATTTTACCCTCTTTATGGCAATGCCGCCAGTCTCTTGCGTACATTACCAGCCGACAGTGATGCGGATAAATTTTTCGACGCCGTATTTTAGTTTCTTATACTTTGAGTTAAGTTCGGAAATTGTATTGTTATTTTTATTAGGTACACGTTGTTATTAATTTATAACATTATTTATTTAATGTTATATAGGGGTTCAGTATTACCCATACCTATAATGAAATAGGTTCGTGTTTGAACCTTGATATATTTCCCAAATAGTTTGAAAAGCGAGTGTTGATTCCATGAGAATCACTGTAAAATCGCGTGCAATGCGCGGTTATTTTGCCGCGTGTTAACCAATGTGTGAATTTCCTAAGATAAAATAAACAAATCCATGATTTATTGTTGTCTTTAATGGCGAGGTGAAGAAGTTGGGTCATCTTACCAAGATTTGTGTTTGTCAAAGAGATAAACCATGATGAACATGGTGTTGAGTCACTGTTGAAGTTAAGTCTTAGTTAATATTTCATTGGAAAATATTGGATAGTGGATAGATTTTATGCGAATAAAGAGAGGTACAATACAGGTGACCTTATCAAACAGAAAGATATATTATTTTGTGCTTGTCATAGAGATAAACCATGAAAAACATGTTGTTGAATAATATGTCATTGGAAAATATTGTATTGGATAATGGATAGATTTTAAAACGAATAAAGACAGGTACAATGCAGGTGACGTTTATCAAACTGACAGTAAGATACATATGGTAAATAGAACAGTCCTTTTAGAATAAAAGTTATAATAGTCACCTAAAAAATTGGTTCTACTGCACTATTTGCGTGATAGCATTTTACGACTCTTTGCTCGTACAAAATTGTCAAATGATTTATAACCATAATCCCACCAACCCGTTACCCAAAAAATAACCGTCCTCAAAATCTTAAAGAAAGCTCGGAAGTAACCGAAAACAAAGACAAGATTAATCCTTACTACCCTCGAATAAAAACGAATAAGCATAATAACCCGTGAATGGTTGCAGGGACGCAGGGTCCGTAGGTCGTAATGCGATTAGGCCCCCGGCACATTGGCGCGGCACATTAATATTTTTTATTGTTATATACTAAGATATGGCTCGGTAAACAACAACGTCGTTATGAGCTCGACCAGATGTCTGCTTCAGTGGCTTTGGGTAAGTGTTATGAATGTTGGACCTGATTAGTGGAGAACGTCTCTTGTTTTGGGGAGAAATATGGTTAGAGATATGAGATTATGTATGTCACTGCAGGGATCCAGCAGAATATCAGCGTCAGGTATATTTGCCTGACACATGCTGAGTTGGACTCCCATTTGGTGCAACGTTGAGACGCACACCGCACTTTTTTTTTTTTTAACGTTTTTTTTTTAAATTGTGTCATAGACAATATTGTCATCACTGTGTCTAGTTTTCTTTTATTGTTTCATTTTTTTTTTGTATATTGGCACCCCGCTGTTTATTAATATAGTTAGTTATTACTTAACCGTGTTTTTGTATGTTGTGCTGTCTTTTGTGTGCACCAAATAAACGTTTTATCTATCTATCTATCTATCTATTATGACCAACAAAAATTCTAATGCTCCTCACATTAGAATTTTTGTTGGTCTTTCTTAGAAAATTATTTCTGTCGTTGAGGCGACATTTGTTTTGAATTATTTGATGCTGAAGCGTTTAGCTACTATTTGTTATACTGGCTATTTAGATTTAGAGGCATTGCAACTTCGTCACTAAGAACCAACAATTTATTTGAGCAATTTTTTTTTAATAATGTCTACGCTCAATTAGTTAGCCCCCCTTCGTGATATGATAGATTTGGAATAGTAACCCTCTAGTCGAATGGACCGGTGACCCAAAGTCACATGTCAAATAATTTATTTCAATTAGGCACTTAAAAAGCACTTTTGAACGTCAAAATGTACATAAAATTGAATTGATTTTCGTCGCCAAGAAAGTGACTGTATCACCAGAAAGTTGAAGATTAAAATGTTTGTGGGCACAATTTGGGCGAGTAATGTATAAAGAAGTTAACTGCCATGAGCTCAGATTATAAATAATTGATGATGATATGAAAATTACGAAGAATTATATTCAATAGTATTCAGCCAAGAAAAAATAATATGATTGAAAAATGTCTGAGTAAATTCTGGCGAATCACCAATAAGGCAAGTCTTCACCCAGCGACAAGGTTATAAAAACACTAATCAACCTACGTATCTAATGAAACAAGTTGTATGTTCAACTAACATTAAAACTGACAAGTAATCATCACGGGTAATTATAAATTAACCTACTTGTCTGATGAGAATGCTTCAAGTGGGTAAGACAATTATCTGTTTGTGAATTCACGTTTATACTGGAGATATAGGTATTTTGATGGTGGAAGTAATGTGCATTGTACTGAGATTCAGTTGGAGTAAACTGCATAACGGTAATGGAGTGGTAACGACCCCGACTTACGAGTTCCTGGTTATGAGTTCGAACCCAAGCAGGTGCTTTACTTTGTGTTAATAATTTCGTCACCACTGCTCTCAAAACGGTGAAGGAAAACATTGTGAGGAAACCACCATGTCCTAGAACCTTAAATTCGAAGGCATGTGACATCTACCAACTCGCACTGGGCCCGCGTGGTAGGTTATAGCCCACTACCTCTCGAAGAGCGGAGGCCTGTCATGTGTGTGTTCTTGGTATAATAAATCTTTCGAGCTGATGAGTGATACTTTTGAGACAACACGAGAATTGCAAGGCTACTAGAATGACTAAAATTACGAATGGTAAGGTAAGATAACTGTGAGATTCTATAGATTCTGCTAAGCCCAAGACAACTACAGCACCTAACAAAGATCAAATTGATGAACACACTACATAACATAACAACACCCCACTATATCATGTTATCAACCAAAATGACGTCATAGGAGGCCCGAAGCTCCAACAACCTACATTTTCATTCAATAAAAGGCAACTATTAATTCTAATTCGTGCGTCTACGCTTCACAGCGTCTTGGGACAAGATGACGCAATCCTGGGACCATAATTGTGGTCACTTGTCCTAATTGTTCCAGCGATGCCACTAAATGGTGACAGCTGCTTGATAATTGATACACTTTGCTCGCACGAAAGAAACTCTACCTTATCTTTATAAAGCCAATGTTGGTTTTTGGTTGGGAGATACCAAAGAAAAGAACACTAAAATCTGTGGAAACAATTTTGAGGTTTCAGCTGCAGTGTTAAAGTTGAAACTTGAATGGGGTATTTTTGAGCTTATTGAAGGATGTTGTGAGGCGTTTGTTTGTAAGCTGGACAATAAGTTGCGTAATTTGCATTTCCGCGCAAAACGACGGAGAAAGATGGCTTATTATGGCATATGAGTGGTTATAGGATACGGGTTTGAATTTAACATCTGGACTTGCTAGCAAACACTCTATAAAGTATACATAATTTACAAAATAATTATGACCGGTTGACGATATTCGTAAGTATTTGATATAACTACTAAAATACCAAAATTGATATAAAAAAATTAAAGATGCGGCGCAACGATGCAGTTTTGTGCCAAAAAAGAGAACACGATTCGAGCGATATATACGAAAGCGTGTTGCTTATTATTATTGTTAAAAGCCTGTGATGTCGCAATTCAGGGCAAGGGCCTCCCTTATCTCCTTTATCCTCCGTTTCTCTCTATTTTTCTGGTATATTTTATCTATTTTTGGGACTTATCACTAGAAAATCCAAGACTTGAATAATTTTAGAGATGATATTAATGTTATAGACAAATTCTATCTTTGCTACGAAAACACCAACTTGTTTAAAATCCTTCATAAGCAAACCTTACGAAAGTAGAATACCTTCCTTCATTTAACAAAGCATCTCTCTACTAACTAGGATAGTTAACTACGATGATTGAAAGCCACAAAGCAGGTCAAGAGTAGGCAAGCGAAGCAGGTGGCTGCTGAGTTCAACTGACTCTTAATAGCTTTAATAGAGCGATCTTCTGCCGGCGTAATGCTATAGGTTTCAGGCAAATCTATGAGGTTATTGTAAGAGTAAGTTAGGTATCTGGAATACAAGGTATCTTTAAGAATATACTTAGATAAAACTACTATGATTATTATTTTGGACAAAATCAAAGCTTAGTAGTGGACGTTTTTGGTGCGACGGAATTCTAGGGAAGATAATTAAAATTCTCTTAGAAATTTTTGAACCCCAGAGAGTTTAAATAAATTAATGCAAAGCTGATTCAATATCTAATTTTAATTGAAACGATATTAAACTAAAAGTAGAAATCTACGCCGAAAAAAGGCAGATTTGAAAAAAGATCACAATTCTCGACAATTTCTCAAGACATGAAAAATTTAGAAAATAAAAATCAATTTAAAAAACTCTCAGAAAATTCCAATTTTCCCAAAGAATCCAAGGGCAGGCAATCTCAACCCTGCGCTATCAAATCGAAAGGTGTACGACAATGATCCAAAAGACCAAAGATCAGGCAAAGACGGTGCAATAGCAATTAACCCTGCGCCCGCCGGACATCGTAACAATGTAATATATTTTAATTGAAACGACCCCGCCGTAGATGCAGTAAATATTGCTTGGAATGAACGAATGGACCTAATTGAATGGATGAAGGAGTGTCGTGTTAAATTTTAAAGTAGGTTTTGAATGAGTGACGTCATTCGTTAGTTGTTGTAATTGTTGATTGTGCTGATGTTGATATGTTTAAGGAGCTTGTTTTGTTTTGCTAAGGAACACATGTTTTAGTTGTGATCTGACATTTTCCACAGAGAAAATAAATATATTTTATTTTATGTAACATTACTTGGATTCCAATCCAGCCAAGTTTATGATGGAAGTTCCCAGATGAAACAAAACAAAACTATGTTTTAAGGGGCTGCATCTATGTCTTTACTAAATTTAAAAATTTACCCGATCCGTAAATCTAGTACAAAACAAAATAGTATATATTCTTTAAAAATCTTCCCAAAATTAATTTGAAACAAACCCAGTAGGTACAGACAGCGCACACTAATAAACCCTGCATGCGCATGATTCGAAGCCCGTTCTTAAACAGTATTGATGGTAGTGTCAACAGATTTGACCCAGTGAATCAATGTTCTATCATGACCAATGAATGCTTATAAACCTATAAGTTTGCCTCTTGGCGCCGATGAGTCGAGGGCTCGGTTTGTAGTACTTATTGATAGCCTGGGTGAAGTTTTGCTTGTCTGTATGTCCGCGTTGTTCTTTTAAACCATGCTACAGATTTCGATGAAGTTTTCACCATCTTTAGTTTAGTTTTTAGAATTTATTCCGGAAGGTTTAAATGTGTATTTATATATTAAAGTTGCATATAACTAAGAAATCTCGATTTTTTCGAGTCGTAAAAATCGTGTGAAGCAAGAACGGGTGTATTGGTAATGAAGAGATAGGGATTAGGAGTGATGATAGAAAGGTTATGGATGAAGAAGAAATGAGGAAGTTAATGAATTAATCCACGCGAATGAATCCACGAGAAATGTATCCACACGATGGAGACTGGTAGAAACGTGCAAAAGTGACAATCAATAAACGATGTTGTGTATAAGATCTAAAGATTGGATATCAGTGATGTTTCAACGGTATTGTGTTAAAAAGCAAAAAACAATTTAAGAAAAGCATAAGGCCCGAAGATAGTCGGATACGAAGGGACCCGTAAGTATTTTGAGAAGGATAATGAAAAAATCATTAAGTAGTCAATGATGATAATAATATAAATAGATGCCTGTTATATAATGGCAAAAATTTAGAGTAATTTAGAGTAGCATATACAAACAGAGGTCGTAACAATTGTTTGTTAGCGAGCCAGATAGTCGAGTAATTTAATGTAGGTATCAATCATCATTAAACCAGTTGGTTGTAATTTTGTTAATTTTGCCTTCGTTTTCATTATTTGTATGTACATTCACAGTTGTGACATTGTTCGTATCTTTTAATTTAGTTTAGTTTTCAAACTCGTCATAAAGGGTCTTATTTTATAAAATATCTTCGTTTTAAATTACTTTTCTTTGAAGCTGTCTGCTGTCAAAGTGATCTAAGTTATTACCAACTAGAATATAAATAAATCGTTATTCCACAAACCGATTGCCCTCCAGATTTCAGTGTGACGAATCTCATTGACTCTCATTAAATACTCGGCTAAAGGGTGATAATCGAGAATTAAATCGATGGCCCGCATCGATGGCGAGTGTATCGTTTATGAAAATAAAATAATCGTCGCTCATTAGTCGATTTACGGGTTATGCGGGTGTTTATAGTGACACGCTTTTTATATCAATGGCTTTTAACTTTCATCGTTCCGTTGATTGTATTTAATTTGTGTTGTGTTTTCTTTTTGGTTTATTCTTTGAGTGATTGGAGCATTTTTTATCATTTGGGAGTTTATAGTGATTGTAATTGGCCGTTAAATGATTCTTGTATTGGCTGTTACCAATTGAACTGTAAGATCGACTACGTAAAAGACTTTGAGGTGCGCAATTTAAGAATTTCAAATATTTTGATATTTACTTTACCAATATCAAATCTGTAGGATAATCGGAACTCACAGAGTAACAAACACAATAATCCGTTTCAAAACCAACAAAAGTTTATAACATTATAACAAATATCTATCTTAACAGACCATAAACGTATTAAAAAGGCCACAAAATGAAAGAGCAAACACCCGTCTTTAGAAATCTATAATCTTTTGATGCAAGGAGGCGTAACTGCAAACTGTAGACGGCAAAGCAGATGTTTGTTCTGCGTCCGAGGATGGACGAAGAATTTCCGATAATACACGAAGCGGTACACGGTACAGAGTGACAAGAGTGCTTCAAGAATTTTGGTGAACAATTTGAAAATATAGGCTCTATATTCGTTGGAATCGATGCATTTTTTAATCTGATTTTGGAACATGTTGTTGACGTCTTGTTTGATTTTCTTAAGACCCTAAATCATGTTAATAGAGATTGACCGGAAAGTTAGTAAAGTCCGCTTTTCCTAGTTCTTTAAAAACTGCAAAAGCACGTTTTCTCTGATCATGATGACCCAAACTAAATTTGTTTTCAACTCCTCCATATTGATATAAAATGATTACAAACACAACCAATACTCTCTTAAGAAACATAACCTATTTAAGACATCCAATTCCACATTTTAGGGCACGCTCCACCCGATATAATCTCGAACGGTTTTACAATAATAAAATAATCTTGTAAGTAGATCGGAAATAGCGAAGCAAATTTAGCTACCACAATAGGCCCGTGGTGTTTGTCACCAAGATTGGGATCTTGAGAATAACACCCTTCTTATCTGGACGAGATGTTTATTTACGTTTATGTGCTGTAAATATAGGTATGTTATTTGTGTCTTATGTTCGTTATTCTAAAATGAGAAAATGGAAATTGTCTTGTAAAAGAATTTTTTTCTTGGTTCTGGCAACAATTCGCTTGACTTATTTTAGTGTTAGACATTACCACTAATTTATGTTGATATGTGCTTTCAATAAAAAGGTTCTTCAGTTCGTTACTGCTATTTCAGTTTTTAGTTAAGAAAGTTCAAAGAAAATAGTGGAAAATTCTGTTGATCCGCTAAAGCCCCGATCTGTCAAAACGAAAGTAATCGAGATTATGATAGTTATAACCAAGAATCTACCAAGAACTATTAGGTAGGTATAGGAAACTTTTAGCACGATAACCCCAATGCGAGCTAGGCACAGTAAATTAATAGTTACTTATATATTATTGAACAGTAGCCAACTGTAATGGAAAAAAACCGTAAGCGATCCGAAAACGCAATTACTGCTAAGTAATATTCATTTGTTACATCGGACATTTAGCACATAGACGACGGCAAAGTGATTCAATGAGTAAAAGAAAAAATACATCTAACTTTTATGACAGTTAATAACATTGAAAAGTATTAAATTCAAAAGATTCCTAACAATAGATCAATAGACACAAATTGGACGTCCATAGGAACCATAGACACGTGTCCGAAAGAAGAAAAAAAAGAGACGGCCGGCCTTATCGAACAACTTTGTTTATACCGTTATGAATATTGAAAATCGAACTTTTTCGTTCTTAAAACCAAGGAGGAAGGATGTAATTTATTTGGCAGATATTTTGAAGAGTGCATTGTAAAGTTGGTCATGTCAAACAGCATCAAATGGCGCGAAAAGTGAAAAAATGTGACATTTTAGCATTGTGAAATAAAATTTTAAATAAACACCTTTTGAGTGGGCGTTAGCGGAGTATTTGTAAATAGGTTTTTGTTGATATTACAATGGTATTTTTAACAACGGTTCCCTGCGGGGGTGTTGTCTGACCGTCTCGTAATGTTGCCACGTGCTTTTAATATTGGCATTTGTATTTTTGTTACAAAAAATAATAATTTGTAGTTATAGTTTACCTGGATTTTGTGCCCACATACGATCGGCTAAACATTTTTCTTTATCGATTCAATTGTATGATAAAATGGACTTGAATTTCAAAATCAATGTAAACAGATCAAGCTTAGCCGATTAAGTAAATCGAAAGAAGATTATTCCAATCTAATGACTAATCGCTTAACATAAATTACAGAGTAAAAAAGTACCTAATAATTCAAACACTTTTTCTTCTATTTCACAAAATGATATTTAAAACCAGATCGAATCATAATAAAAAAGTCATCAAATTAAAGTTGATAGGTACTAAGCAGACAAAAACCGTTTAATCTTGGAAGCAAGAACCGTCTACGGAAAATTGATATGTAAGCATTCCATAAATAATACTAATAAGGCATTTATTGTCCATGGTCAGCGATCGCTTACCATTTTAGGCGCGAGAATGTACAATATTTTATGTGGCTACGTCATAAACGGGAATACACCTCATACCGTAAATTAAATCTGCAAATTAGATTTACCTAATACGGATTAAGAATAACTTAAGGCAAATCGCATATAACTTCTAAGGCACGTTACATAATACCATAAAGGTGCGTGCACATAACATTGGCGCGATATCGCACGATCGCGCGACATAAACTACGCGGCGGGTGGCGCTACCGACGCGGCAAGTACCAACTACACTTTACGACGTCACAAAAATACTCGCTACCGTACCGACCTTTACGGCACCTACACAATATAAAATAAAATTATTCGATGAAGAAATTACAAAAATTGTTGAAGAATATTTTCCGGCGTTTATGTGAATTCTTTAAACATAATGATATTGTAACGGCATCTTGAATGACATACCTACATAATTTTAAGATGTATATGCAGAGAATGCGTCGCAGTTATCGTGGAACTGTCTTTTTAATAGTCATATTGTAACGGGGCTTGATAATTTGGAGAAAATTCAAGTTCTAGTCTGTACGTAACGACTTACCGTGCTGAGGCAACGTACCAATTTATTTGACAGAACTGTGCTTACTTTTATTTATATTTCAGCACAATTAAGTTTCCAGTAAACAGCAAGGAACTGGTGTAAGTTATGGTCCTGCGTACGTATGAAACATAATTCTCTCACATAATTACAACTTGGAATTGGTTTCTTAACAACATACATATAATTTTCCAACCCATTTTAATTTGAAAATTCATTACATTTCTCTCAAACCCTTGCCTATTCTCTAAAAGGGCAATAAGTAACCCGTCAGGTCACACGCGACGTCACACTACAAAGCACATCCTCCTGAACAGTCGTTTGACTGACAAAAGAACAATACAGTTCCCAAGTGGGTCAGGGAGTCGTTCACAACACTGGCCCGGTGTCACGTCACTGATAGCGAGGTCCCGAGTTCGTCCCGCATAATGGCAAGCTGACACCACGCAAGACGGAATGCGGTCAGTGTGTATGCTGCCTTAGTTAGAAGCGTTTTCTTTAGGAAATTGAAGTTGGCGCGAACCTAATCGATGAGTACCTACTTACTATTGCAAAAAACTAGGTACGGTAGAGAAAATAAAACCCATAATTGGCCAGTAAATCCTAACCAATATTATAAATGTGAAAGTAAGTTTGTTTGTTTGTTACGCTTTCACGCTAAAACGGCTGGACGGATTTGGATGAAATTTGGCACAGGGGTAGACCATGACCAGGACTAGGAAATAGGATATTTATCCCGATACTCCTACAGGATCGAGACTTACGCAGGTGAAACCGCGGAGCGCAGCTAGTACTGTTATAACGAAGTAGAGAAAGTACCTACTATCTATCAGAAAAAAAAAAACAATTAGGTATTTCTATTCGTGATCGGAAAAATCAATAACAAGCACGATAAATTGAGAGCCTTATTTGTCCATAGATGAAGATTAGATGCTATCTCCGAGAAAACATTCTTACACATACATACATACACACGAACTGTCAAAACCATTAGTTAACCTTTTAGCTCTGCCGCAATCAGGTGAAAATCCAATAAGTTAATATTGGTATTTATTGATTGGGTATTAATTAGTCTGGCCATTTTATTTAAATAATTAATTATGTTGTACATAAACAGATGAAAGAATAATCAGTAATTTTCGTTGATTGGATCTGATTGATTCGATTTTTATGATGATTAGAATGTTGGAAAGATATTTTTAGGTTATGTGATGTATCACAGAAGTTATAGTCAATTATAGAAACGGTTGTCAAATATTTATAGACTTATGACAAATTATGTTTTTACATTTGTTTTTATTTCTAAAATTATCATTCGATCAATTGCAACGGGTTCCGGTTTATCATGTCACACCACTACATATTTTATTAATTATTCATAATTTTTATGATAAACCATATTATTTATATTATTTGATAATAATTATAATAAAAATAATATAACTTTGTAGTTTCGATTTTAATTTGCGACAGCGTTTTTACATTTTTATGATTATGATTATGATTCCATAAATTGCAACGTGTTCCGGTATACCATCATGTCACACCCTACATATTTTAGTTTATTATTTATTCATACATTTTATTATAAACCAATCAAATAATACAAATAATTAAACATCGTAGTTTCGATTATTTTGCGACGAAGTTTTTCTATAGAAAGTTTATTACCACCATATTGATAATCATGGCATTTAGAATAACCCACTTCCCAGTTTTATGATACCCATTATAAAACCTTTTTCTTTTATATTCCATCAAAAGGAAGTTGTAAACACCTAATATACATGTAAATAGCACCAATCAATTTGAAAATGAACATTAAATCACATATTTCTGTTTAATTCCGCTTTTCATTATATTAAAACGTATAACTTTTATCTTTAATGATACGGAACGAATACAAATAGCGTATAATCAAACAACACTACGCTGAGACTATAAACCGGGCTATCGTTTTCGCATAAATTTTCAACGAGGGATGTCACAAACCGTACATCTTGTGCTGCAGGACCAATAAACGAAATGCTGATTAGGTTTCCCTACAAATTCCATTGCTAGCACCACACCGATTGCAATAACGTAAATTTTGTAACAAGGAAAAGTGCACAAATGTATGGAGCAAGAAATCCGAAATAAGTATCCCAACATTATTTCATAGTCGGACTCCAACTAACGTAAGTGCCGTACGCAGTGAGTTTGTAGCGGCGCGCGGCGTCGCATCGTTGTGATAACATTAATGACGTCGTAAACCTGCCCCGCATCTCTAGAGCGAGATAGAAACAACGCAGATACGCGAGAACGCGGAAGAATTAGCCTTCACTAACGATGGAGTAAATCACCTGTTAGGCTGGATCCTAGCTTTAGTAGTGAGATTAAATTTAAAGTAAGCTTAAATCACACGACGCATAGAAAACTTGTTTTATGCAGTTGATTCGTGGCTCACCGCCATGAAGAATTTGATGGCCGATATGTAGCTATTATCAAAGCGGTGATTAATACTGAAAATATTTACACACCCACGTGAATACATTTTAATTCACAATTTGGATGCTAAAATGTTTCCATTTACGTAGTAAAAAGGTATTTTTAAAATACATAAGTTAATTATTCCCCCGTGCGCGTCCGTCCATCTGGGCGTATTTAATTTGAATAACAAAGAGGTCTGACCGCGCGCTCGTGGCGGAAAAACGAAAGATTGACACACACTCGTGTTCGGGGGCGAGCCACCGATTATGATATGTGGCGTGAATCAGAATAAAGGCATTATAAGCCAGAATTTATTAGCTTGTAATGAATAGCTGTTTGGAATCTGACATGCATCAGTAGATACTAATATCAGAAAAATGCACATATTTTGGGCCGAATCATAGAGCTATAACTTAAAAGATTAGATACTACATATTTTGATATTACTTAAGAATTAGAAGACAATACCAGTAGTTTTCTGATTTATCTCCTGTACTAAGGTCTGTTTTACAATCAAAGGCAAGGTACATTGCGCCTTACACGCGTGTTAACGTGTACGCTGAAAACTCAATGAGCAACTATCACCGCCGATCTCCATACACACACACACTTTGTTCTTGGAAACAGCAATATTGGCCGGAGGGAAAATAAACATAGTTCTCGGTATTAAACCATAAATCTTTCTCCATCATAAGTATCTATAAGTTTCCATTAAACCCCCATAAAAAAAAACGCACATATTACTTGCCGCGAGCAATTTTTTGATGAATGAACACATCAGTACGGGAAGCATTGACTGATGGGAGCGCAACAAAGGGCCGATCTTTGCACTTTGACATTCGCGGTTTAATCACGTACTACAAGCTTTGTAGAGGCGATCGACGAAGATCAGTGCGCACTTGACACCGACGATACCTCTTGACAAAGTCACTTCAAGCGGATCGAAAGTGCTCAGCTTAACGTATTGTCTAAAACGTGTAACACGTGCTTCGAATCGATCTTTATCGATACTTTTGAACCGTCTATTATGGCACTAAGCTTTTAATAACAACAAAAATGTTGTAGCTTTTGTTTAAGATCGGAGATTTTAATCGGTTCAGTAACGACATAATTGTTGCTCAATTTAAAGATTAAAACGCGATTATTGTTCATTGGGCATTATCTTTTGTGTTTTTTTAATGGAATTAACAAGTGGATTGTCTTTTTTATGACGTAACTTGAACTGATTACGTGCATGAATGGTGGTTTCCAATCGATTTCGTTCGGTCTACTTGCGAACACGAGTACCTACCTATTGATGACATTAATGAGCGCCATTTTGGATATGGAATGAAGGTGACCTAGACTGAAATGAATGAACGATACCTGAAATCTGCCAGAGCGATAATGTATTTCTTTTTATTGAAAATTTATTTTCTACGTGCAATTTCAACAATTTTCAAAGGAAACTGTTCGTAGCATGAAAAGCAAAAATGGTCATATTTGAATAGTGTAAGTACAGTAGCGTACAGTTTCATTTGTGACACTGCCAACACTTAGCGTTGAGCTGGACACGACTGTACTACATGGAACGGGAGGACGGCTACTGTCCGAGTTGGAAACTAATGCACAGTTAGGGTTGCCAATTATTGTTATACATTTTTCCTACTGCTATAGAATAGTTACAGACTTTTGCCAGAAATCGAAATAACGCTTTTGCCATAACTGTCAGTTTTCATGAAAACTCTCGCTGTGTAGATTGTAGGGCCAGGGGTCGTAGTTGTCGATAGTCAATAACAAAATTAGCAAAATGTAGAATTAATAAAATTATTCCAAGGAAAACTTGAAAAGCGTAAAGGTTTTTGAATGCTTAATTATTGTACAACCTTTAATAAAGAATTTTTAAACCTACGTGTAAATTATGACTTGTAAAGAATAACGTACAGAAGGCTAGGTAGACCGATTTCCATGAAGCTATCATAGAAATTGTAGCACCAGTGTCGCGTCGCTTCATCGCTACGCGTCTGTCTGCGGGAGCCTTAAATTCGAAAACAACCTTAAAAAAATCAGATCATTCAAAAATTAGCACCGTATCTTTTTCCAAACAAAAGAAACAAAGTCGTATCAACCCTAACCGCTGACGGGGTGAAATAAAGCTCTCCTGCCCGTCGACCGAATGGAGTGAAAAAATTCCAGTTCAAAAAGCCACGGACGGACCGACAAAAAGTCGCATTGTCGTACTACACGATGCATGTAGTGCACGATTTTTTCGCCAGACTATTGAGGCGGTTTTGTTCGCTTTTTCGACCGTCCGTCTAGCTTTGAAGAGATGTTATAATGTATTGTTTTTCTCGATATGTTAATGAGAAATAATACGAACATGATGTACCAGAAAAATTACAATTGTTCAAAAATCTTCGTAAGTATTGTGTCTGAATTTCAGATCACATTGGGGAAGTACATATACAGATTATATCGTCAATATGGCACGCGAGCTAAGTTTTTAATGTGAAAAAAAAAACCTATGTAAGTAACAACAAAGAACCCACTACCAGCTGTAAAACGATACAGCACTGATAACCGATAATTTAAAACGAGGGACATTAACAATAAGATTTGCCCTCAGGCACCCTCAAAACTCTAATTCTATACAACGAAATACGACACTGGCCGCAACCCTCATTAGAGTTGCCACTTAATTAAATAAAAAAATATTTCTAACCGTATCACAGTTCGAAT
The DNA here is from genome assembly GCA_947522985.1 of Lithophane socia. Taxonomy (NCBI): domain Eukaryota; kingdom Metazoa; phylum Arthropoda; class Insecta; order Lepidoptera; family Noctuidae; genus Lithophane; species Lithophane socia. The sequence continues at coordinate 11,957,568 of OX383267.1, forward strand.
TTTGAAAATTAATAAAAATGTCAAGCGTGACTAAATATAATGACGTCAGTAGACCAATGCGGGCTCGCAGATTAAGAGGCGGTAATAGAATCGCAGTACCGTGAAAAAAGAGAAAAATGCCAGTGACGTCACACCCTCGCCCTGTGGCGCTGGCGTGGGGTGTCAGTGCGATTCAGCACTTTCGCAGAATAAGCTTAAACGTTGAAAACCCAATTTGACGGCTCGATTAGCACAGTCGGGTTTTTATTCACGTCACATGATTGATTTTCGTGATACACAAGTCGGCTTGACTGTGAACGGCAAGAATACTGTGTAGTTAGATTGGTGGGCAAAACGGTTTTCAAAAAACAAAATAAATTCATTTTCCAGACTCGTTTGATGTTTCACCAAAAAGACTTCAACGACACGTCAAATCAATACGTCACCACACAAAAATAATAAAATTAACCCTTTCTCTGCGCGCGTCAAAAAGCTCACTAATTACAAAATTAATTTCGCCAAACAAACGCGTCTTCCGCATCGGACGGGTCGCATTTCACGCGGGAACACGGCCCCGGCCGTGTTCGCCAGCCGTACGGCCGAACATTCTGTGTAAGTCGTGCACAGGACGACCATTGTGCTCAATTCGGGTCCCAGTTAATTGTTTTTAATTCGCCAGTACTGTATTGTAACTCTTTTAATTACGCCCACGGTGCTGCGCTAATGGCGGCTTCGTGAGCGCCTGCGCCGATCACGAAAGTCCTTTTGTTTAATTGTACAGTTCTAAAGAGATGGGCTTCGGATAAGCCCCTGTGTGGGCAAACGCATTAGTTTTTAGTACTAATTATGGGTTTTATAAGGTGATTTAGTGTCATGTGAGATCATGTTTCGTTTTCGTCAGTAAAATGAGAAATGATTTTTTTATTTTGTTTTTAAAGGTGATTTTGGAGATTATTTTTTAGTTCGGAGTTAACGAACTGCGGAGTCATATTTTATAGTCTTATAACATTTTTTATTTCCTTATTTGAAAAAGTCGTGATAAATAATAAAAACTAATGAGAGAGACTACCGAAACATTTATATCGAATAAAAATATGCATTTATTATCATAAATTAGCTCCATAGAGCTGAACCTACCTACAATGGGCGAACGAAAAGAAACAAAAACAGACCATAAAATCAAATGACAGTCACAGAAAACAATTCTGAGTTCCCAAATACGGCAGAATATTTCCAATTTCTGCTAAGCACCTTCCCTTCGATTGTACTAAAGCTAAGGAGAGCAGTACACCGCAGTGTATCGGCCTCATTTGGTTAATTCGCCGTGTGTAGCTCCACAATTAAACAGCACAAAAGAAGAAGTTCGACGACAACGGAAATCACGACTCGATATTACACTCATGATACTTTTAATGAGCTTTTTAGGCGATTTTATTTGTGGATTTTGCATGAACGGGAGTTTTAGTGTTAACTTTGGGTTGGAAACAATGTATTTTTATTTTGGATTAGGAATATGACTTATTAATGATAATAAATCAGACAAAAGTTCTTTTAGTTTGACAAAAATAAGTAATTTCCCTCCTTAAGAAAAGTAAAGCTAAAATAAAAATAAAGTCTTATCTTACGATAGATTTTCTTAATATCAGAAAATCCCCAATTAATTGACATATATCTTGTAAGTAGGTACTCCAAAACTCACTCCATAAAAATCTCTGTTAACCCTAAAATAGCCGTAAACCTCATTCCTCAATAGGATAACCCGAATGCCTAAAGTGTGACAAGCCACAAACCTTGTAACCCTAACACGCGGGGAGCGACCCTCGGGTCTAAACGACCCGCGGTCGCGCGCAATCCCGTATCTACCGCGACTTTTGCCTCTACAATCCGATGGGTTGACACATGGGTGTTACAAGTGGGATAAATCTGATGATTGTCTGAATAAAAGATTGTTTGTGTAAAAACTTACTTTTTATTTTGAAAAGTGCATTTTTTTCTAAAAACCAAGTCATACACGTAGACCAAAAGCGATACGCGTCAGTTGTTTCTATTTTAATTATTTTTTACTCTGCGTATCTATTCACATCTAGTTTTAGCATTGGTAGTTGCATAGTAGTTTATGAATGCTATATCATAAACTACTATGCAACTACCAATGCTAAAACTAGATGTGAATAGATTTCCAAAAAAAGTCATTCTGTGACTAATAGTCAAATATTCGTGAGTAATTTCATCAGATTTATCCACGACCTACGCATGCACGTATGCAGTTTTTTACCCGCCACCCTTAGGGGTGAGGATAATCATATCTGCACACACGTCACTTGAGTCGCGACACGTCGACTTGACACCCCTACACTTTGACCACTAATCATTGATCAAAAAACTTTTCAAAAGCATTTCAGATAACCGTTATTAAGTGTAAAATTGAATATTGCGAACTGTACTATTAAACATCGAATTCAGTAGGGGAACTGTAACTTATAACCACAACAAAAAACTTTGCAACCAGTGATCAAGTAACCCTACGCTGCAGGGCACGCGTCAAAACGACCGCTAAAAAAAATAAAATTACAGCTTCCCATTTACTGTTGATTACACTCGAGACAAAAAACCATGTGATTATTTTCACAAGGTATTAATCTCACGCGTCAAACGCGCGATTAACTTATAAATCCGCCATAATTGCGGGTACCGACAGATGTCGCTGGCGGCGCCGCCACTGGAATTGCGCGGGCGCATGCTTTATTATGTTTTTGTTCGGACAAAGAGTACCGCCTACGTTTGCCACTACTGTTTATTATTGTGATTGTGACACATTTTAAGTTCGATATATTAACCTGTAATAAAAATAGTTCTTCTAACATAGAGATAATGTAATTGACTATATAAAACTTGGATTTTTATGAGCTTAGATTAAAAACAAGGCTTCTTATCTAATGGCAATATTATCTCGATAAGACACCATCATTTGTGCATATTAAGGAAAGTTGGAAACTTTAATATATTTTTGTAATGATTACCGAGATAGGTACCATGATAGAAATTATCGTTACCTTACCGTAACTTTCTAAAATTAACTACTTTCAGATTGTCTACTTTAGAGGCGCCACCTTCGTAGTTTATAAGACAGAATTAGTAGACGAAAATTTGGAAAATTAACTGCTACTTGTGATCTACAACTTCATAAAAATATTTATGAATAATAGGTGGGTCCGTTTACTTTTCAATTTGCTTTTCTGAATATGTAAAAACGTTTTCCAAACAGTTTTCAGTTTTAGTTTAGGCCAGACCAGCGAAGGTGAGGACGGTTTATCTACCATTACTGTTTCCAATCCAAAGAGTTATTCAATTTTATTGACCACAAATTTCATTAAAAATCCGTTTTTTAACTACGATACACGCTAGGTGTGGATAAATTTAATTAATTCGTCCTTGTAGCGCACGACCGCTGCATATTCATGCCGGTCACAGCTCGTTAGGTCGTCGACGGTCAGTATTAACAGTCTGTCGCCGAGGGGTCCAGAATCCCGGATTTATTTGTTACTAGAGTTTTACACCGGAGCTGTAATGTATACCTATGTTGGGGCGGAATTTGCATCTGTGTGAAAGTTCAACGGATGACGGAATAACGATTTGTGGAGACGAAAAAGTGAGGTGTTTTGTTTAGAACACGCCATATGAGTTACTAATATCAGTTTCAAAATAAGTGATTGAGAAATAAAAACTGCTAAAAGTATGGACCAAAACTTCCGGGTCAAAGGACCGCTACCTATTTAGATATTTTTTCCTATAAGCACCAATTACAATGTCGCCTATACCCTAAATATCAGTTTCTAAAGCCCAAGTGTTCATATCTTATTCTGCTAAGTTATACTACATCAAATTCAACTACAACACTCAAAAACATAAGCACTAAGTCCATCTTCGACCCTAAAACACCTAGCATTCTAATTCCACATATCAATCAACTATTCATACATCCACAGAGGTGACAGTCTCCGAGTGACAGGCGGTGACATGCCGATGCTCCCTTCCCTGCCTCTAATGAGCAAACAAGCTCAAACGTGGACATGCATCGTATGGTCTAGCGCACTCTTGGTGTTTGCTTTGCCGGAATCCGCTTTGATTTACTAAAATTGCGAAGTTTGCTTTTATTTCATTAGTAATTGGTTTTTGTTTATTGATTTTGTTTTTTCTAGCGTTTTGTATCCCCCAATGTATCTGACACACAGCTAATTTTGGTTTTCCTTTTAAGAAACCCAAAATTAACAACATAATTCCTATTTTTTTGTACTTCTTGTGCTGCTGGAGATATTTTTGTATTCATTTTATCTTTTCATCATTAAACGTGCTTAAAATAACACTCAAAAATCCTTCGTTATCTTCGAGTACAAACTCAAGCACCAATTAGGTAAATTCACTTCTGCAGACAGAAACACCGTCAAAACACTTCAAAACATCTAATCTAACACTAAAACTTCCGTACTTCAGAACAGGAACGAGATTAACGAGAACGAATGAAATAACATAATCTTGTTAAGGCAAGCCGTCACCTTCCACCGACGGTGCGAATAATTAGCAATCCCCTTACAAAGTAAGAGCGTTGAGCGAGATAACTGAATCTAGGCTTAACAAGTTTCACGAATTACACGATAACCTCCTCAGCAGATAGGACCGGGTTTGATAAAAACCATTAAGTACAGGGATTGCTGATACGTTGCTGAGATAGCTTCGAGTTAACACCTCGCAACCAGAGTTTAGTGGTAAGACTAAATAGTAAATAATCTATGAGTCAACTTATGGGTGGAGATAGGAGCCTACGTGAAGTGCCTCTTTAGAGATTTTCGTTGTTTAGGCTCTAATAATGTGCACTTTGTTGTATAAACTTAGATTGTCGCCTACAGTCTATCGAGTTCCTTAATTTTCGCAAAAGTTTTGATATTTTTTTTTATTTAAAAGAACCCTCATTTTTAAGCAGTGTTTTACTTGAAAAGTCTTTTCAAATCAAGCAAATATAGAAAACATAAAAAGCTACGCGCACTTCATAGATATATGATCCAAAATAATTAGAAGGCCGTCATCCCCCGACATTTGGACAAACAGTGCCCCGCGGGGCCCTGGCGTCTTTTTATCGGCGGGGGACCGCAAATTTCTATTTGCATATCTGTGCACTCATAAATCTCTGTTTCACTTATTAGCCGCGTCTCCCTACCGGGGTCCGTCGGACCCACCACCGCAAAATAGGGTTAGTTTGACGTGTTAGTATTTTTAGTACGAATTTAAAATTAAATGGAACATGATTTTTATGATGTTATTGTCATAAAATGGTGCAATTAGAACTAAAATAAAAAGTGCTACTTAATAAAAAGAAAAAAAAAACTAGCATAAAATTATTAAGTTACTACATTTTATCTTAATGCAATCTGCAAAACTATGTGTGTTTATAGCTTTATTTTAGAGTCTACAAAAACAGCTGTATATCATAAAACCTGATACTTACTGCTAAAAAATTCAACCAGCCGTAAGTCACTAAGAATTAAAATTACATAACAGTATTGCAGATTGCACTTAGAAGTAATTTAACAATGACATAATCATTAGTAATAGGCCTGGCGTTCATTGAAGCGAATCACATCTTTATGCGCTGTGGAATGACATAAGCTTGAGAATTAAATACAATACATTTATTTTAATCTGAGTACCTAACTAAATCTCAGCAAATTTTTGTTTACCAAATAGGTTATATAAATAAAAACACACTATACACTGATTCGCTTCAACCAACCCTGTTCTACTGAGTTAGTGCTTTTTACTTACCGTTATGATTCTGGTCTGTTGTGAAGCTCCAATGGTAGTATGTTAGTGACAGGTGACAGATTGACAGTGCTACAGTGGACTGGTTACTTTAGGTGAATAATGCTCAACAGAAAGAATATGTGGTTAGTATAGTGTTATCATGATTTTTTAACAGTTTACCACCACCAAGAGTAACCGTCACCACATTTATTTTTAGGACATGCAGAGTTACGGAAGGAAAACAGAAAGATGAAAACCCATGCAAAACCAAAACCAAAAGATAAAACAACACAATAGTTTGTAGTATACGGCCATGTGTAAAAAGAAGTTCTAACTAAGTAGTGAAATCAAAGTATGATTTTCTTGATTTTCTTTTACAACCCGTGCAAGTTAACTAGCCACCTGGCGCTGTGGTCACTCGTACATTTCCGTTCAGTACAGTACGGGGCCGCATTCCAAGGAGGTGCTTTTTAATTGGCACGGGTTCTAAAAGCTATCGTTGTATATTGTAAGCATATTGTAACTGATATTAATTTGTTGTATTTTCTATACCTAGCGTATTTTCTATACCTAGCGTATTATAAAGTGTATTTTTTTCAAAATCGTTGTTGTCAAACGACAACAACGATTTTGAAAAAAATACACTTTAGTTTCGTTATTTGTCATCTTTTTACACGCAGCTGTACTAATATTGTAATTAATTTCAATTTGAAACTATCTGTAAAAGACCAAATTACGCACATAAAATGATGAGTAATAAAAAACATTCAAAATTCTCCCAAATGACCCCAACACCAATGTCTAGTAATAATACAGCCGGTCTATACTGTAAAATCTCACCGTGAGAACTTAGGTGAAGTGAACTGTCAATAATGTCAATCCTAATCATCAGGTGAAATGACAGCTCACTTCACCTACGATTTCACGGTGAGATTTTTCAGAATACATCAGCAATTCCAGTTGACACTACTGAAAGTGGCAAAAGAAAAACAATAGAATGTCACTTCAATTGCAACTGTCATTTCATCACGCAAGCCACAGTTGCTCTATTAACCTAATATTATAAACACACTGTTGATAATCAATTTACCTTTTAAGTAACATCGCTTATCATGGCGATCTTACGTCAACCGTGAAATGCGACCGTGAAAATTATCGTGACTGATAGGAAATCTATAAAATCTGTGACTGTTAATTTTTCACGTGATAATTCTGAAACGCGATTGGTCATGAGCGCGCTCTATTTCGACAAATACGTATAGACACGCATTTAGCGTTGTGCATTAGGTAAGGAGTAAGGAAGATCCAATTATAAAAAAGGTGGTTATTTAAAAACAGAAAATGTTTATTACTGAGGGTTTTTTTAATGGAGCATAAATTACCTACAGAGAATAGGGCACAGGAAATAACAAATCAATTTTAGAAGAAAAAAAACTTATATCTTAAAGAAAATATAAAATAAACAGGTTTTCAATAAATTGACTTCATATAATTCGTAAAAAAAACTTTTTTTCTGACAAATTTATTCAATATTGTCAATATTCTTGAATAAATATTCAAAATTAATCGATATGAATTAATAATTAGAAATTAAATTGACGATAAAGTGAGTCACATATTCCTAAATTTACTCAAAAGGAGACTTAATAAAATCGTTTCCATGTAAATAACACTAATCGAAAATTAAAAGAGCAGTATTTTTAATTCTATATTTATTTTGACATTAATTATGTAACTTTTAAATATTTTATTGGAAAGTTCTCTAAAATATCGAACTAAAGCTTTTTAAGGTAACAAAAAGAATTCGTCGAACATTTATTTCGTTATAAGAAATTGTGGAATATAAATTATAGAAAGTTAATTCGTACAGTTATTTGTAATACAAATATGTTACATATAGATATGTTAATTAATTGAATCGATACAATCGTTGTCGGGTATCGTATATCACAAGGAGACGCCCCCGGCGCCGCCTACGTCGTGTCCATAATGTTTATCTTTGGACGAAATCTGTTAATGTTAACGTTGCGACTTTTATCGTCGCAGCGAACGGGTTGAATCGACAGACTTTGATTGTGAATGCGGTTATTAAAGTTTGCAAGGTTTTGATAAGTTTCTTGAGAGATCAGCAGCTGCTGGAACTTTGTAGCCTAATTTATTATAAAGTAGGTAGGTACTGTACTAACTACTACTCCTGCTTACCTACCTATTCATTGATCCTAGTGACAAAAATATAAGTCGAGAGGGTCTACTAGGGTCATATTTAGCTAGCGAAACTCCGCAGATGTATAAAACAAAAAAAATGATTTTTCTCTGGGGTCAACGACTCTGGTAATGTATTTGAAAAAAAAACCAGTTTTTTTGTTTAATTGTGTTTAGATATCGATTGAAAAAAGAATGATTTGGGAATAGATATTTCAAGTAACATGAACATTCAGTTTTTCGTTTGACGTAATAGGTAATAGGTAATACGGGCTGGTATCCGCAACTCCACGTCAAAGCGCGTATTTTGCGTACGGTTTTCGTTTGACGTATTTAGATATCGATACGGTCACGTGTGCGGAGTTTTTGCTACCTAAATTAAATTTGACCCTATATAGCTAAATAATGCTAGAAAAGGAAAAGTCCTGAAAAACTCTAAAAAGTAACCTACACCCTCTTACTGACCAAAGAGGACAATTCAATTCCAACTTTTTTATTTTATCAACTCGGACGGTCCACAGACCTTCATACTAATAATATTTCTCAAGCAATTGGTACCAGGCGCCCAGAGCACTGAAGAAAGTGCGCGGTCAAGCTTAAGAACACCAGTTTAATAAGACCTTTCTCTTTGTTCCGGATATTCCATGTTCACCCATTGAAAATCGGACTAGAGAGGTCAACCAATTTTGGGCATAGGTTATGCGGCCAATTTATGTATGCGTGCGAATTTTACTAACATGGCTTTTATTCCATTGTGTTAAGAGTTATTTGAAATGTATCGGATATTGGCGAGTTGTGTATCAATTTCAGCAATGGGCATAGCGACAAGTGAGGGCGAACGTGACGCGAATGTCCAATGGTGGACCTTTTTATTGACTGACCATATGATATTTGAAAGTTTGATAGCCATACCCGGATAATATTACATGTTTTTTTGAGGGGGAATTCCGTATTACGCAGTTGAAATAACTATTATTGTAAACTACTTCAAATTAAAGCCGCATGTGTTCATTTTGTAAAAACCATCCTACGTAAACCGTTAGCTACATTGATGATGTTTGCTACAAACTAAAACAGGCCATGCATAATTAATTAATTAAACCAAAACAAATGAAACGCTAAAATTAATTCCATGTTTAAATGTGACAGCTGCTAATGATCTGTATAAACACCGTTCCATTTTCAAACCAAAAAGAAGAAATAAAATTTAAAAGCCCTGTTACACGAGTCAAAACGCACATCAACGCGAATTTATTGGATTAATTGAGCAATAAAAAATCTGTGGCTAAGGAAAAAGTGAAGAAAAACCAAAGGGGGAGGGAAACACTTCATTTCACGCGTTTTATACGAAGAGGGCCTATGCTGTGAGTAAGGTGGCCTATAAATCTTCTGCCGGAAACATTTTTTTGTTCGACGAAAATAGTTTCCTCTTGTTTTTCGGAATATAGTTTGGGGGAGTCGCGGAATGCGAGGGGACATTATATTTTCACTTAGTTATTAATGTTTTTCGGTATTGCAGTTTTAAAAATGTTCTTTTGATGAAATATAGGCGATCTGCCAACACCATTTGTCATTTTTGTTTCATAAAAATCTGCAGTTCTTTTCGCGTGTGACATTTTAAATGTATTTTTTATGTTGACTATATGAACGGAACTGCATTGCAAAATTATAAATAGAAAATTCCATAGACAAAAAAAATACTATATATATACATAGACAAAAAAAATACTATATAATAAAATACTCTTCTTTTCCAATACTGTGTCCATTGTTGGCGAGTTTTCTTACCAGTAAATAAAAACTCCTAAATCTCGCATTTACCATAAAGGATAGAGACAAATGGCCGCTCGGGGCCGTTAGTTCTTTATTCATTCCGGGGGTTGGCGCGTATAAATCAATGGGCGCGCGTCAATAGCAATGGCGCTAGTGGACTAAGGACCGAGATGGCGAATGCTGTAGTTTTTATAGAGGCTGTATGTGGCATACTTTTGTTCCTTTGTCTTTAGATAGGAAATATAACGTTATAGGTTGAAGGACACCAGCATTGTTAGTTACCATGAATGATAAATTTGTAGGTACTAGCCATGTAAATGTAGCTTTGAAAAGAGTAATAGGGAATATGCATGTGATTCAAATATAGGTCAAATATTTTTTTTTATAAACTATGTTACTTCAGAATTATGCCTCCATCAATATTTTTGAATAAAATTTCATTTTGAGCGAGAAATTAATTTTTTAAAAGTCCCAAATAACTGTGGGTAATTCAAATACTTGAAAAGGCTAAGACCGGATGTGACGTAACAATCCGGAATAACAATCAAAATGTCAATGTCAAGTCAATCAACAAGTGTCAAGTCAATGTCAAACGCTCATAGAAAAAGGAGTGTTTGACGTTGACTTTTTGGAGTTGCTTGTCTGTTGTCACAGACGGTGACGTCGCCACACCAAGCGCGCCAAATGGAGGGCGTTTAAATAGCCCGGATCGGTTGGATATTTTTAAACATTTTTTTAACAACTTTAAATTGCTTTTCTGCCGTCGATTTTTTTTTTACTATTATTTGACGATGTAAACTATCGAATAAAAAGATTAAAAAAATACATGCATATTCCCTATTTGTGTTTAGCCAGAGTTTTGTAAGGTAGTCGAGAATTTGAATTTTTCAGCGGCTTCGCTCGCGTGGTTGTCAGAAAATTATATCCCACGGGAACGTACCGGGATGAAAATTATATCCCACGGGAACGTACCGGGATGAAAATTATATCCCACGGGAACGTACCGGGATGAAAATTATATCCCACGGGAACGTACCGGGATGAAAATTATATCCCACGGGAACGTACCGGGATGAAAATTATATCCCACGGGAACGTACCGGGATGAAAATTATATCCCACGGGAACGTACCGGGATGAAAATTATATCCCACGGGAACGTACCGGGATGAAAATTATATCCCACGGGAACGTACCGGGATGAAAATTATATCCCACGGGAACGTACCGGGATGAAAAGAATCCGTGTGCCTTTGTTCAGCCGTTTTTGCATGATTGAGTAACAAACATACATAGGTAATATTAGTAGGATTAACGCCTTTTTTGTTTATCAATAATGCAGAGTCTTGGTAGTTTATCTAAGGTTTAATTGAAAATCAAAAGTGACCTATAGTATTACCTACCTATATTAACTGTAGCTTACCAGTCACACCTAATTATTAGCTAAAATACTGCATACTCTACGTACTTAGTTTCCAGTGCAGGATGCAATAAATACGAACTGGTAATTGCAAGATTACATTCAATTGCCTATTCAAATTAAATTATGAATCCGTGAAATACGATATCACAGCTGCTTAGCAGGCTTGTAACAAAGCTGAAAGGTACTAGAAAATCGACGTTTATCTTTGGTAAAGAGGTTATGATAACTTGGTTGTATTATAATAATTAACACCAAGAATTCACTAATGAAGAATAAAGAAGTGACGTTCAGTCAGGACGTTGAGTCGAAGGTCATGGGAAGAAGGCTTCAGTTTATGGTATGTATGCATGTAAGTTACTAATGCAGGAATTTCTACTTTCCTCCTCAAAGAGATGTCAGCACAATTGGCGGGGTCCGCTAGGACCGATGCCTGCCAGGGTTGCGGGTTAGTCCGAAAGGGATACCGGGACCTTGGCAACAGGCAACTGAAGGAACACGGGTGGGTTTTAGTCAGTAAAAGTCTGACACGCCCTTCCGCTCCACCCAGAGCGGGAGAAGTCATTGGATGATTTCCCACCCTCAAAAAAAAAAAAAGTTAATGGCAATGGGCTCGCCCCCTATTATATACATGGGACTAAAACATAACTAGCGAATTGTGGGTGTACTGAGGTACACCTCTGCCTAATAGTCCTTCGGGAATTACAGATGATGTGACGTATGTATTAAGTCACTAATGCCAAGAGATAAATCACTTTTTTTTCTTCTCCAGCTATTTTAATTCGTTGGTGACAGCGGGCCCTAATCGCATAGAATTTAAATGATAACTTAATAATGTCATTGCGTTGATTACTTTATTTATTTTACGCATACGTATATAAATTAGTTGTAAACAGTTTTATGTAAATTGTACATATAAAGTAATGGTATAAATAATTAAACTACGACGGCCTATAGCGACTATGTTACCTTCATTAATTCGTAATCTGAGATTTTAATTTCTTGGGATAATACGTGAATTTATAATGTTTGTTCTTTGATTTTATAATTTTATTTGGTTTATTAATAAATTAGGCTTGAATTTTTTAATTATGTTACTTATTACATTTTATGTTATTAATTAGAAACTGAATTTAGATAATTATGGATTATTTTATTTGGTTTATAAATAAATTAGGCTTGAATTTTTAATTATGTTACTTATTACATTTTATGTTATTAATTAGAAACTGAATTTAGATAATTATGCATTATGTTGTAATAAAAACCAATAACGTAATGCATAAGTAATAAGTATCTAAATTCTTTATTTTTTTGGAGTTGTGTGTTTATACTAAACCTATTATTGTGTGAGAATTTAAGTAGGAAAATAAAAATATATTTAGGGTTCGCTTTTAATGGGCTTACATAAATTAAAATACTAAAATACAACCTGCTATAAAGCAATTGAAAAAATATACTCAACAAAGAAAATCACAACAGTTTTTCCTGACAATCTCTTAGCGAATACTCTAATACCTTGCTATAAATAACTCGAACACTTGGACAAAGTAAAATGGCGCCTGGTGGTAAAAAGCCGTAAGGGTGCATAAAGAATTAGGCTTTTAGTGCTAAGTGCGTTCACACTGCATGTTTAAGTCTGAAGGGCTCTTTCTTAAATTATATTAAAATATTATTAAGTAGGTTCTATAAATCATAATCTATACCTTACGTGTACGTCATTAAAAAAAAACTTCTAGTTATATTTATTTATTATTCACAAAATCCACAGCTCTTTGAAATGTTATCTTAAATTAAATAAACTAGCTAATATCTATGGCAGGTTCAATGAAATTATGACAAGCAGGATTCTGGCGGGAAAAGTAGATACCTGAGGCGGCCTTTCCACCAGAGATGAGCGAGGATGCGTAGCGAGGAATGTCCGTAAAACTAGCCAATAACAACGCTAGCTTAGCTCAAGCTATGACAGTGAAGCAATATTATTGGTTTGTTTCACACACATCCCTCGCTACGCATCTTCGCATATCTCTGGTGGAAACGCAGCCTAATAGATACCAATGCTAGTCAAAGCATGGAATTAGTATGTACGTGACAAACGGTAATAAAATTGAAAACCTGGTCCTTTGGATAATAATTTAATATTACATTCAAAATAGTAAACTGATAAAAATAAGCGTAATCTTTTTGTAATTCTAATAAAGACCGTCTTTTGTTTTTTCTGCGATTTCCACAAAGAAATAGAAAAAGTGCATCGTAGTTTTTATTAAGACCGTCTAACAACCTGACAGGACGAAATTGAGTGCATCTTTTAGCACTAAATCTTTCTGTTAGATGCAGGGAATATGTTATGAAGATGCAGGGCCGTATTTCACCTGTGTTCGGAACGCATTGATTAAGTAGCGTATCAAGTAGCCCATATAATGTGTTTCGTTACTGGGATATGTTTGAATCTTTGCTAATATTAAATATTACTTTAGGAATGATAGCACGGCTATATTTCTTACCTTACTATATGGTAAATCTCTATCAGAATAATGGTATGCTTAAAATCTTATAGGTCCATTTGTGTTGTGGTATACCAAGTTGGACCAAGATTATGTTTGGACTTTAAAAGAGACTGCGACCTCTGAGTTTGTTTCGGCCTTTCTTCTCAGAGTAGTCAGATAGGAAACGCCGACCTTGTCTAGCATATTTTTAATATGCCGTGTAAAAGTGATTCCGATATCCTATTTACAGAATAATCAATTTTGTTACATTTCATTTATAGATTTCAACATAGCTTATAGTATATCAATTATAGTTAATTGGAAAGCAATTTCAGGTGTTTCATTGTGCCTAACAAGGACACATTATGTAATGTTTGAAAGTCCAACTGATCAAACTTATATTTTTATTTTTATAAAGAATTTCCCCAGCTAAGCCATCGCACAGATAAATATCGTTTAATGTCTATCCAAACTCATAATTTATTCTAAATATAACGAACGAAACTCTGCCATTTACAGCTGGATTTATAGCCCCATAATATCGGGCAATTATTGCCTATCAAAGACCGTAACCGGGTCATAGTGTACTTGTAATCAGGTTTACAGCATCTGCCAGGTCATAGAGTACCTACTTAAAGTTCGGAACAGACTTGTAACAAGGCACAAAAGACGCGTGGTAAATAGTTAGTTGGATAATGAGACAGTAAGGATTTAGTGGAGATGTTACAAATCTGTTTCCTGCTTTGCCAATTATGTATGAGCAACAAAGTTGTTAATGATCTCAAACATCGTGAACTCTAAACATTGTTATGTTGAAAGTAATGTACGGTTAGGGAAACATAAAACTATTGTTAAGCACATTGACTGACAACCTTATTGTTCGTATATTAAAATTGTATTGTTTAGCAGATTGACACTGTTTTTCGCTAACTGTAGGACCAAGGTATATTTATACAGGAATATTTTGAACGAAAACAAATGAATGTACCACTTTTGTTTAGCATTTCACGTTTACGTTAGACGTCACACGTCTAACGTAAAAAAGCAAGTGTCACGAATTTTGTCGCATCTCGACAAGGATATGAGAAAATGTAATTTAAATCTTCAGTTTTCTCGACACATGTCCCATTTTGTCACGGCGCTGCATGAAAGTGCTACAGTATTAACATTTAGCCGTGCTCGGTAAAAACTGATTGCGGTAATGATGCTGCCTTTAATTGACTCGTTGTGAAATGCATCAGCCCTAGCCTTGGGGTGGGGCGCGAGTGTAAGCGGGAGCGATTTTTAATAGAGAGGCCTATGAGCGACACAAAAACTGTCACCAGAGCGCAGAGGGGCAATTCCCGTAATTTTTAAGAACGTTCGGATACGCATCTCATTCGCATCAATCTGTAAAAAATACAATCAATATACCAACATTTTTGACAAGTTTGACAGATGGCGGCTTGAACGTATTTACAAGCATATATTTAAGAACGAGAAGGCCTTCAGGTTAGTCACTAACCGCAAAAGAAAGAAAGATAGGCGTTTGTAATGCCTTTTTAATAGGGCTGTAGGATATAGATGGCGCGAATACCAGTTTTAAATTTTCACTTCGGCAGTCCCTATGACCGCCTATTATTTTTCCAGTTACTGTAGTTATGCCAAAAGTGTTCATAATATTATATGTAACTAATTTGTGTATATAAAATGCGCAAATAAATAAAAACTTTAATTAGATTTGACTGAATGATATTGTTTTGTATTAATTAAAAATAAAATCTACGTTCAAATAAGTTGTATTCGAACATAACGAGAACTAACAAGCTCTTAAAGTTCTGCCATCACACAATGTCAACTTAATTGAATCTTATATAATGATGTCGGTCGTTACATACTTTCAGTTTGTTTCCTCTAATTTCCTATAACATAAGACTCAACTACACGAGAGCTTCTAGACACGGAGCACGCCCGCCGCATGCCGGCTAGCCGACACAAATTTATAGGTAAAAGTTCGCGACCGATCCAACCGGTTCGCAAACAACGACCCACACAATAACAACCTTACCTCCTTCTAATACAGTCCACATTCCAGCCACACATACCGAGCCTTATTGGATACTTTCTTAATTTTCTTTCTTATTTTCTTTCTTTATTTAATTTTTCTTATTTTTTTTTTTTTTTAAAAAAAAAAAAAAAAAAAAAAAAAAAAAAAAAAAAAAAAAAAAAAAAAAAAAAAAAAAAAAAAAAAAAAAAATTGTGTTTTAAACATCGACCGTGGGAATGTTGACCTTATTACGTGTCAGGTAAGTTTCATTTTAAATTGATCGGTTTTCTCGGCCTTGCCGCCGGTGGATCGCTCTCACCTTAGGTTCACGTGTGAACTTACATTAACCTGCTGTGTTATGTTGGTGTGTCAGGTGTACTATATTGTTTGTTTGTTGATGACTATTTCAATCGGTCGCGTTGTAGATGTTAAGATAGAGTTATTGGGCGTGCAACGTCTAATTCCTTAATGTGGTTTTATGATTATTCATATTGGGTCACGCCTTTTGTTCTACGGTTTAGAAGATGGTATACCTATCATTGTTTAAATTGTAGTGTATCATCGGTTCAATGGATTACACGGCTGTTTGAGAGTCGTAAATCAGTTCTTGTAAGAGTTCTATGAAGGCTTTTGGTCCATAAAATTATTTATTATGTTACTTGGTAGTGTTTCACGACAATAATTCTTGAAATTCTTCAACAGAACAGAAATATAAAGTCAAAACATCTGTTCGAGTCAGGGGCTCGCCCAGCGCCAATGTTTCTTCGTATCGCGTGACAGACAGACAGACTGTACTGTAATACATATACGGTGGACATTGATTTAATAGGCAAGCAGCGTGAATGGATGCCCTACGCTCAGATATGCTCATTTGATCTACGCTTTATTGGTATAAGCCGTTATACGGGTGAAAATCTTGCGCTATTTATGTATGGAAACGTGAAGATATCAGTTTCATCGTAAGTTAAGGAAATAGTGTTGAAGGGGGTTATTAATGGGAGAACAAATTGGAGATTCATCATTAGATAGATGAGATACCGGAGGTAGAATTAGAAGGAGCTGATGGAAAGGATTAATTCAGTGAAGCTTTTGTACAATAATAGTGCAATTAGATTAGTCGATAAATTGACTTGATTACTGATAAGGCACCAACAAATTACTTACAAAATTACTCAGTCTTGTATTTGGAGTTTTTTTTTTCAATACATTTTGATAACGCCACCTCTAACAAAAATATTTCTCATAACGCTAAAAATCTAGTCCAAAAGATACTCAACATTTCCGTACCCCGTTGAGAGCCAAACAGGTATTACTTAATAGCCATGACTCAACTAATTACGATGCGTACGCGCACCGCTCTGCGTACGATTTAACACCTGTCAACGTTGCTCTGACAGACGGACAGACGCGGCGTGTGGTACGTCCAGTGCAAGGGTAGAGAATTTTATAGGTTTTTTTGTTGGTCGTTATGTTAATGGTTTAATAGAAAAAAGGTATTTTGTATTAAATTCGATTGATGTGAAACTTTATACTAGTACACTTGTTTTGCAGCAACCTAATTGCGTAATACACGATCAATTACAATTTGAATCATTTTGAATGAGATTGCTAATACACTGCTTTATAAGTTTGAAAAAAAAATCTGCTCAACAACGTAAATAACGCAATAAATGTTGTTGAACTGTCAAATGTCAAATGAAACAGATTAGTCTTAATCATTTACTGATAATGTTTTAGACCGTTGAAATTTTCACAGATTGTGTATTTCTATTGTCGGTTTAACAACAAGTAAAGTTAAAAACTTACGGGGGTTGGCACTATGTTATTTAGGAGAGTTTCGTTTTTCAGAAGAGTATGTCGAAGGAGTCATCTCATGACCAATAATGGTTTCATTTCTGAGAACGCAGTTGGAATAGACAACTGTGAGGTATATTCAAAATATTTCTTCATCCTGGCATCGCATTACCTTCCAATCTGTCGTAAACGATAACTTTTGATGGGTATGCACATACACGTAGCAATTTATCTGTAGGTTTCGAAATCACGATATCGGGACTAGGAATTATTGGTTCTGTACTGGAACTATAAAATAATGTACCTAGGAATATTTTCCACGTTACAATCAATTCAGGTTTGCAACTTTGCATTTCTATTTCTTACAAAGTTTTTTATGAGTATAGTTCCAGTATTATGTAAATATAAAGATAATTCAAATGCCAATTTGTGAGGATTACGACATATATGCAATATGCACACAGAGTTTTATAAACACGCAGAAATCGTACTTTTACGAACGTGCATTATACTAAGCATTTGTGATTCGTTATAAAAGTCAAGAGTTTTTGCGTCGGTTCAAAATGTTTTTTTTTTAAATAAAAATAAGACTCCGCGTGCCCACTACACCAAATCGCTCCCGCTTATGCCTCAGACCGCACCCCAAACCAAAACTATAAAACATGGGCACTTGCGCTGATCTAACGGATAAAGTTGTTTTTTTGAGTAATTAACTTGGAGTTATCTCAGAAATTCGTTACATATGGTCGGCTTTGTCAGTTGTTTGTACACTGATTGTATCTTGAAGACAAAAATATGGCAGTTTAGTTCATTTTATTTAGGTTATAGGAAATTGTTTGAATAAATTAATTAGTTATATATCTATGCCTTACATAAAATATCTACAATTTCAGCATTCCGATCTTATTTTAAGTACTAACAAGAAAAATAATTTTTACCTACTATTTTGTGTTAGAATGCAAAAGTACTAACTTGATTGATAGGCAAATTGACTGGCTACTTAAATTGTCCGTAAATTCAAATCACGTCATTCGTTTTCTTTCAGTCGTCTTAAATGACATGGCGAATTTACGTAGCGTCTCTGTCTAACAATCAAGTTCTTTGACTGTACAAAGAACAAGCTAATATTGGCATTATAAAAGTGTTGGCAAAATTCTTTCAAACTAAAAATACACGAACCTACATCAACCAACATGGGCACTTATGAAACGTCAGAAGCTAGGTGCCACAACTGGTCGTTTCCTATGGAGAAGAGCCGGCAAGAAACTCCACCTTTACTTACTTTTACGTTACTCTTTTCAAAATAATTGACTTTTACAATATTTTAAAAATACGCTGATATTGGGTGGACAGTGTAGGCCTGTCAATAAGTAACAGCTACTTAATGGCCAACAAAATATCTTAGATCTCTTTGCAAAATATCTCAGATCCAGATCAGATTGATACCAGATGATATTCTATATGAAAATAATAATGAAAGATCGACTCTCCCACGCTCTAATAGTACTTACTTATTGATGCTCGCATTACATCGGTCAGTAAATCGAATAAATTGAAACAATGGCCGATCGATTGAATCTACATCGTCGCGGTGTCTTTAGATAAATCTTAGGATTCTTTCTTTGTATCAATTTTAAGAGGAACCAGTTATGAGGTAATGTGTATTTTTAATTTATTGGGAGTGTAGTTTTCGCAAAAAAAAAAAAAACGATCGGTACAGGAAAAGTGAAAATCTGTGAAGATCTTTTAAATAAAAGAAAGAAAAATAAAAAAAGGAAAGAAAGAAGAAAAAAATCAAAAAGAGAACGTAGTTGACTTTCTTGTAAGTAACTATTAAAGTGGAATTTCATGGAGATAAAATAAATCGGAAAGTCTCTGTTTATTTTGGAAGGTTTAAGTTTAGTGTTAAGTTTCACTTTAGTGATTAAACAATTTTACAATACGGTTTATAATAGACAACAGATATTCCACATTATCATTAATTTATTTGATAAAGTTACTCTACATTAGCATGAAAGCCCTCACTAAACTCCTTTTATCACAAACCAGACCAATTACAAATTACAATTAACGGAATTACCTCCCCTTAACAAGATTTGTCCCGACGCACTGAGTGTTCGTGACAAATGCGGTATCGATAAGTTTGTATCGATTCAAACGACTCGATAAACGTGCATCGATAGATTAGATCGATATCTCGATATCGGTAGGGTGTAACTTATGGCCTAAGATACTCGATGTCCAGGCTACTTGCATTTAACATACAAATGAGATTAAGTTCAACTGTTGTTCGATTCGCGACTTTAGGTGGATGTGGAAGAGATTTCAAAAGTATTATAGATTCATATCTAAGTTCTTTTAGGGTTTTCTGTAGATTTTTGAAGTTTATTGAGAATAGAATAGATAGGATGCAATTAAAGTGTTGGCCAATATAGAAAGAGCTGAAGAAATTAACGTTTTTTTTTAAATAGGGATATTATTTTTTACCCGTAACTAGTTATGAAGGTCAGATAGGGCTCCATGTAAAATACTGCTATTCAGCTACATCCGGTTAGAGTTGGAGGCCAACCCTAACATAGTTGTAAATAGGCAGGCATGAGAGTGACGCCGACAGAAGTAAAAACTTAAAACTGTGAAAGTACCTACAGATATTTTTTTTAAATTTGCATGTCGGTGACGCGAATCTATAAGATTTTCCCCTATCAAAAATCGCTCAAAGCATCTAAAGAAAAAAATAAATAATTACTTAATAAAATATAATTAAGTAGGTACTTTTTTGGCAATGCACTTTATGCAGACAAGCCAAATAATAAACAACGATACGAAATTAAACGATCAAAAGCGAAACCATAACACTACCAAAACAAAGATTAATTAAAACAAAACTGCGAATTAAAATATCAAAAGCGAGACTGATAAAGGAGACATTTGCAAAACAAAAATTGCGTTTCACACCAATGAAATTTCAACCTTACAACCCAGGTCATAAAGTTGATATTGATATGAAATATGTGTTAATTTCAGGAGGGTGTTGGAAAACTGTTTTGACCTGATAAGAAGATAATTTGAATAATTACGGCACACGAGAGCAAGACTTAGAAGATGAATGGCGCGTACGTCTTAAAATTACGACAACATCGTAATTAATATCGCTGACAATTATTTATGGCTGCTAAAGATGGCGGCGAAAGAAAAATAAGTAATATAAAATTGAATGAAACTGGTTACTGTGATAGTGTTATTGATGCTGTTTTTAATTCTTTGGACATGTTATCTCCGATTAAATGGACCGAGTCAGTGGATTTGTCTTTTACAATGATATCCTGTATGCTGTGATGATGAAATTGGCATTGTGATGATAATCAATCTGCATGAAAGATTTTGAGAAAGATTGAAAGAAAGAAAGAACGAAAGAAAAAAACAAAGAAAGAAATAAAGAAAGAAGGAAAGAAAGAAAGAAAGTAAATGTATTTATTGTGACAGGAACATCACAAACTAAACACACAATGCTAAAAGTACCTATACAATTTATAAAAAGTAAAATTTATACGTGAGTAGAATACCTTAAGTTAAGTTTAAGTTCAACTGTTGAGATTATCTTACTCTCCTACTATGCTGTGCCCGACAGGGTCCATAATTGTACCATTAATTTTAAGCCTACCAACTGTTTTAACAACATTATGGAATGTAATAAAGAATTGAGAATTGAGAATATCTTAAATCCATAGTTCCATTCTAAAACGATGCCCGGTGGTGCATCCCCCTATAAAAACATTCAAACATTCAAACACAACAGTCAACATTATGATAATCAATCTGCCTTGACTTTTCTCTTCCTTCCAGTCTGGATGCAGCTGAATACCCTGATTTTACATGGAGCGACTGCCACAACCCAGTACGCGGGTAGTACGATACCCCTTCGTAAAACTGTTTGTTTGTCAGACTTTCGGGCTTCTGACGACCCGTAAAGACTGTCAAAGATCCACGAATGACTTCCGAGACCAACGACTTAACGTGCTTTCCGAGGCACGGAGGAGTCTCTATATGTAAAGATGGTCACGCATCCATGGACCAACCCCGGCAAGCATAGCTTAACCTGGTGGATAGACCCGTGTGGCTGTTATTATTTAGCCACAAGTAAAATTATGATCAATCAGCCCCTTTTAAAACAGATATCTATCTGTTTTAAAAGGGGCTGATTGATCATAATTTTTAATTGTTTAAATGTGTCTAGCTAATCTTAGCTAGACACATTTAAACAATTAACAAAACTACCAAATATCAAATAGGTAGCGCCAATTAGTAGAAATTAAATTACCAAAACTACCAAATATCGAATAGCACCAATTACTTCTTAGTAGAAATTATATGGCTTCTAAACATAAAACAGTCACTAAACAATTCAAAACGCATTCAAAAGCCTCATAGCACTATTACGCATCCACCATCTTGTAATACATATCAAAATATCAGCTATAACATCTCACACTACACTTGGGGACATTAAAATTCATCCAGCGCGTGTAAGGGCCAGTTTAAACATTGCCCACCGTAGATCCCGCCGATAACCATTAGGATCCCTTAATTTGTTCGGAGCCCTTCCACCTTATCCTTCCCGTCTCCCTTTACAGATCGTTAAGTAAGGAATTAGTGGAGCTGGATGAGCAACGAATATGTTAGTTTCGTGTTGGCATAATGGCCGTTTGATTTGAGACTTTTAGGCGACCAAATTGAGTTTTTTTTAAACAATTAATTCGTTTAAAAAAAACTTCTGTAATTTCAAATATGCTAAAAATCCATACTAATTATTATGAATTCGAAAGCAACTGTCTGTCTGTCTGTATGTTACCTTTTCACGCCTAAACCACTGAACAGATTTCGATAAAATTTGGCATGAAGATAGATGGTATCCCGGGGAAGGACATAGGCTACTTTTTATCGACATACCATGCGGGTGAAGCCGCGGGCGGAAGCTAGTATAAAATAAAAAATATTGTTATTTCAATTATAGTTTCCATTTTAAAAATTCTGAAATAATACTACTATACGTATTTCTTGTGTTATAAAGATTGCAATTTTTTTTTTTATTAAGTAATGTAGTTGTTTTACATTTTATTTTATCGAGTGTAAATAATAGTTAGACTTACATTTTAAAATTACATGTGCAGTTTAGATTTTTTATTTAAAAAATATCCCATAGCCATAATAACTACTCTCTTTAATGAAATGTTAAACAATGTCATATCCAGCCCTAACATTAGACTTAACCCTTAGTTATCGCAATGTCGCTAAACCCCCTTAGTTTAGCCGTTTAGCCGATATTCTAATGTTATTGTACCCGAGATTGAATATCTTACTGATTTGTGGCTATTCTTGTTTCGTGCGGGGCTGTTAACCCTTTAATGGTCGTTTACGTGGTCAGTGTGGTCAGGTACAGAAATATTAGGATAGTGGTTTGGGGTTAGAGAAAATTGTTTTTAGTGGAGGTTGTGGTGGTTTTGCTTATTTTGTGTTTAAAGAGCTATTATGAGTTCAGTAACAATGATTCATACCAAACATTATTTTATTATTAATCAAGTTTACACTACTGATACTTTTTATTTTTAACTGCATTGTATTCTAAACACTAATTACAATTAATAAAATTAAAAGTAGCTACGTAAAACGTAAATAATTTTTTTTTTTTTTTTTTTTTTAATTATATATCTATTGGATTTAAACTTGGGCTTACAAGTGAAGCATAATATCATCTTCGTAATGAAACTGTCCTTGGTATGCTTAGTTGTTTTTCTAGACTGAAATACACCTTGAGGGCCATGAATGTGAAAACGATGACAGAAAAGTCAAAAATGAAAAAAAAAAAAAAAGTCAAGGAAGTACTTTGATTTTTAAAATAAAAGATCATTCAGATACAATCCTTAAGAAATTGACCCTTTCTTCGCCACAAAGCTAACACATAAGTACTAAACATTAACCCACCATTTCCTACTAACAACGAACCCTAATTCTTAATGAACATCATTACAGCGATAAGCACAACTATCATTTGATTAGCTCGTAATGACGCTAAGCTGTGTTTAAGCCCGACACAAATCAATTAAGGGTCAGCTAAGCATTGGACCTCGACCCCTGCGAACAATGCTGTGTTGTGCAACCGGCGACTGGGCTGAACATAGTCTACAGGGGGTTGGCGAAAACGTGAACATTGAAAGAGAATATTGTAAAAAAAAAAAAAAAAAAACTACACTAAATTCGTGGGTTTTATCGTGTGTTTGATTTTTTTGAGAAAATTATACAGATATGATGGGTTTGTTTGTTTTTATTTTTACATAAAAGTTGTCGGATAACAGATTTACCAGTTATCACATTGACTTTCTTGAATCCGGAATAGGTGGATTTGTTTTTTTTTTAATTAAAAATATGACGGTAAAACGATTACTTTTCAAGGGTTTTTCTTGATTCAAATCTGCAGGTCATTTGAAAATTATTAAAAATTTACAATAATACTTATAGTATAAGATTGAAAAGTGAAAAATGATTCACAAATTAAATAAGGCGTGAATTTTCCCAACCACATCGCGTAAAACAAACGTGCTCTTTACAAACTCAAACAGTGTTAAGTGTTAACCCGTCGCCGGCCGGTAGTTTGGTTAATGTAATCTCGACGCATTAAATACGAATACACCGTGATAATGGTAATATCGGTGTTAATGTGAGCCCCGGGGTGCCGTCAACGATCACATTCGTAAAGTATCCACTCTTCACTCTACGCCCTTTTACGACTCAAAACAGTTGTTACACAAACATTTTACGAGAATATTACGAGTTTACAAGACATTTGTGGCTATTTTTACTATTTTTTGTCACATGTGTAGGTACACCGAATCCAATTATTTTTCTAATTTATTTTTAAGCGACAAGTGTAAACTGTCGTTTTGTAATTTGTCGTTTTCGATATGGGAAATGAAATTCGGCGTCGTAAAAAACTTGTAATTTACGGAGACATTTTGATGTTCAAAGTTCTGTCAAAGTAATGCAACTAAATTCATTTATTTATAGAATGTAAAATTATTCCGACACCGAATTCTTTTTTACTGGCAACAAAGAATATATTCGAAAATAGAACACGTTGGTAAAACCAGAAACGTCGGGCGCCTTATTCCGAACTTATCGGAGTAAACACACAGATAAGTAAAGAAAAGCGTTTCACCTGTCGCTTTTGCAACGTCTAAACGGTTTCAACGGCTTTTCAAATCCCCATGTTAACAAACTTGGGACCTATACATTGTGGGCCCATCTCCTTATCAGACCCGAACTTCGGCGGTCGAAGACAATGGCAAGATACAAGTCGTTGGTGACGTCTGTCCTTACTTTGGGCGGAATCATTCCGTTGGGATTGTTTGCCTCGGAACTAGTGGGGTGGTAAGCGCGTACAATCATCTAATCGGTGTGAATTAAAAGGGTGTTTGCTGTCAAGAGATAGGAAAAGAGCTTATTCTTTGAGGTGTTTGAATTGTGGGATTTTCCCAAAATTCTGAAACACCTCAAAGAATAAGCTGGCCAGAAGGATTTTGCTTTAGATTTTGAGAAATTGTACGATTCTTATTCTAAAACGATGCTACCGCTTTTTTTTTGTAATGTGCGTTTTGTTTGTGCAGAATAAACATTTTTTCTTTCTTTCTTCTACCTCTATTCAAAAACTTTTCAGAACTCTGCTCAAACCTTTTTAACCGACTTCTTCAAAAAGGAGGAGGTTCTCGATTCGTCTGAATGTTTCTGTTTTTTTAAACCGACTTCAAAAAAGGAGGAGGTAATGCGTTTTTTTCATGTAAACCAAGACTCATGCTTTCTTTTCAGAATATGGCCCGTAATGTTTTCTTCATCAAATTAACGTTATCATAATTCCCTCGCAACTAAAATACCTACTTACAATCATAATACCGTGAAAGTAGGGAAGTTCTTGCACCAATTTGTGTGAGTAGTCATAAAGTAAACTCAAATAGTAAACCCGACGCAGGCATAATGTGAAGCGACACGTAATTCAATTAATGTGGTCACCCCTTACCAGAGTGATTTGAACAAACACGGTCTAAAAAGTTATACCGCTATCATTGTGAGGGTTACATATCCTACAGAATGAAGGGGTAACTGAATATTATTGGGATGGGTTTGCTTTGAGATTTTGATGAGTAGGTTTTTTTTGTTGGTGTAGAATTCTTATTTATTTACTAAAAAGAGCAAAGCTATATTGATTGTTTTCTAGCTTTAGAAGTACCTACTGCAATAGGACACTGTTGTAACTATTGAAAGGCATGCTTTAGCTAGTTAGTTCAAGAATCGTTTTTTTTTTCATTTTATGAAACACATCATTGTCATTGTCACTACACCAAGAACCAAGTGAAGATCTTTAAAAAAATCGAATAAGAAAAATAAGTGCCGCTAAAAACCAATCAAATTCATTTACCGTTTTCGTAAACATAACACTCAAATGCTAGGAGGGTTAAAGATTAGGCGAGCGTCCGATAAACGACATCTGTGACCGCAACCCTACGCCATTGTCTCGGTCCCGCCGACCCCTTGACTCACTGTTTTTAGCTTCTCATTTATCGATCGCAGTTGATGGGTTATGGATAATTATGCTGATTTCTGTCTGTGGACTGTGTTGTTATTTTTATTAGAGTTAGGTTTTTAGGAAAATACAATCTAAGAGAAATTAATGAATGGAGATAAGGTCCTTCTGCAGTGACTTATAGAATCTTAGAAATAATTTTCTAAATAAAATAGCGAAAGCACACTTTTTACTTAAAATATTTTATCAGCACATAATATACACACAATGAGTACAATTTAAACGTATTTGCCTACAGCTGGTCCTATTTTAAATTTTACAATGAGACGTTGACAACAATTCGGTGGATTTACATACAAGCTGCTCCAAAAATAAATACCAAATTTCTTGACGTCTTACGTCAAAAGGACGTCATCCGCCATTGTGTGGCAGATCTATTAGATTCAGGTTAAAGATCGCACGAGTACAGGCAGGTTGTTAACCTATCACGTACAAGCGCGATTTAGGGTTACCTAAGCAGTAATTTATTATGGTTATAGTTTAGTTAACTGCCATTAATTACGGTTTTATAGCGGTTAAGTGTGCCTGAGATTACTGCACTTGTTAAAAGAGGTGACATTGGAAAAAAAGTGATACAAAATCGATTTATTTCAACCTGATATCGCGGTCAGTTTATTTTCTTTACAATAAAATAAATTTGACAAATAAAAACAACAAATTGTCCATAATATTACTGACCTGGAAACAATGGTCGATAAAATATTCAATATATTTCGCTGTACGAACACTTTGCCGTATCCAATCCGATTACATTTTGTTTATATTTAGTTATATTTTACAAAAATAATTCGGTGCGCCAATGTTGGATCAATAAATTGAAATATAATAATATTGTTAAACTTTCCTGTTCCCTTGGCATTGTGAGGATGCGTAAATGTATTTTTAGTTTCGGTAAAAAGCGAAAAAACAGTAATTGATCCATAATTTAACCAGAGTCAATCTGTACCTATTCTATGTAATAAAACCAGCCGACCTATCTTTAAACAAAATCCGTGTTAACATTATGTGAAGTGAGCTGTCAAAAGTGTCAATCCCTAGCATCACGTGGAATGACAGCTCACTTCAAGCTCACGTCACTAAGTTTTCACGGTGAGATTTTTACAGAATAGACCCGCTGCTATGTGGGTTATATAACGTACAACCTGTTTCAAAATAACTGTACTTCTAACGATGCGCCATTAAAGACATAACACTAATCCTATAAACTCTATCGGCACTTAGCACGAAAACAAGCAACAATACAAAGTAAATATCTACTAATACGCCATTAAAAGGTCAATAAGGACTATATTTTCGTCTTCAAGCGAACATTAGTGACTTAGCAAAATGGTTACACTACGATATTTTGTATAGTGTTGCCAATTTGTGTGCGCAACTAAAGCCTCATTGGAGACTAGTCGTTGTGATTTCTACTTATCAGTTATCATGGTAGACGACAAAGAAAAACACGGATCTATTATTCGATTCATCCATATTTACCTTACTAATATTAAAAATTCGAAAGTAACTCTGTCTGTGTGTATGTTCCCTTGTCACGCTTAAACCGCTGAACGGAATTCGACAAAATTTGGCAAGGAGATAGATGGTATCCTGGGGAAGGACTACTTTTTATCGACATACAACGCGGGCGAAACCGCGGGCGGAAACTAGTATTGTATACAGAACAAAAGAAAGAAAATGCGTAAAAAAAAATCCTTAGAAGTATAAAAAAAACAAATACATAAGGCAACAGGGCCTTAGCTCAGCAATGTCAGATGTCAACACTAGGTACATAGATTAGTAGTGCTATTCTGTAAAAAATCTCACCCGGAAAACTTAGATTAGTTTAGAGAGTTTGAAGAGAGCTGTCAATCCCTAGATTACGTCAGATGGATGACAATTCACTTCAAGCACACTTCACCTACATTTTCACGGTGAGATTTTTACAGAATACGCCGGTAGTTACTACCACTTGATGTGGTGAAATACTTAGAAATAGACCCAAGTCTAAAATACAAAAAAAATGCAATTTGAATTTCGAAAATTAAACGCGTCGTCATTGTGTGCGTGCCAATACCGCGTTGTCGACCAGACATTCTGTACTTTATTCCGTGGTTTAACCCTCTAGCGGTATATATGACGACCTAGGTAGGGTCAGGCGGACATGCTCACGGCAGACTCTAAATAAGACGAGATAACCATCTGCTAATTAATATTGGTTGCACGAACTAATGTTCTGCTTTATTTGGTTTCGAGTGGTCGCTTGGGTACTCGAAACCGATTGCGTTATCTGGGAGATTAGAGGGAGAGTTTACGGGAAGAGCAGTTTTGGTTTCGGAAATAGGGATTCTGCTGTTACTGGGCACTTATTTTGGGAAGTCATACACAAAAAAAGTTAGGGAAAAGAAAAAAATAAATTATAATATTTTTAAATGTAACTATTTTTCTTCAATTGATAGAAGTCGTACTACGACTTCTATCAATTGAAGAAGGTACATACCTACTTAACTAGGTACTTGAGAAGCAAAAATAAAAAAAAACTTCCCTCGACCCACAAGAACCTAAATACGATTTAAAAAGCAACATACATTTTGAGAACATGACTCCCTGTATCACAAGGTGAACAAGATGAATGAATCTACAACACCGAAAAGCAAAAAGGTCTTTTATTTCAAGCGTTGAAGCGAATTATCTCTGGTCACTGATAAAACCTGCGCGTGTTATTGTTACAACCCTTACCAACCCGTCACGATGTCATCAGATAAACAGATAGACAAACGCAATCCGAACAGGAATGTAACACCCCACACTTATCATACTGATTAATATTTGCATTCATCTTTTTAGGGTTAACATTTTTCTATCATTCAAATTGCAATTTTATTCCGTGCTAATTACGACTTTATTCGATTGATGGATTGGCGTCGATTTCTTTCAATAGATTAAGTTGAACAAAATTGCATTTTGCGTGTTAGAAATTAGAGTGCGTTTTCTCTTGTCAGGGAAAATGCAATGATTCTGTATTTGATTCTTTGACACGTGACGTGACGAGGGTCCAATTGGAAACGGGCGAATATCAATTTTTCCTATATTTGTTGTGTTTTTTTTGGTGTATATTAATATTATGCAACGAGTGTGACCTCAGAATTCGGTACACATCTGTGTATGTTTTATTGCTCGTCTCCCTTTTGTTACATTTCATATTTTTTCGCGGGAATTGTTTGTGATTCGAACATATTGGGAAGTTTGCGTCGCAATATTGAAGCAATGCAATAATTCCCTTTTGGCAAAATTCGATACGAAAAAAGTCCCCGGAAAGACCGAGTTTCCAAGGAAGGTGTTAAAATCTTCCTTGCTTGAATATCATTTCACAATCAGTACTTGATGGCTGACTTGGCTTCATATGCCGTCGAGAAATATATCTGTCAGGCATGCCGGTTTCCTCACGATGTTTCCCTTAACCATTTTTGAAGCAAGTGATAATAAAAGTCAGCGGCCCATAGGCGGCATGAAAACTCTGACATTAGGGCCTACCACCACCGCTTACAGCGTACTTCAGTGTAGGAAAGAGATGAAGCTCTACAGGACGTATAGCTCCAGCTCTTTCCCCCACTGAAGTAAGATTAAAATAATACTGCTGTAAGCGGTGGTGGTAGGCCCCCAGGTTAGTCGCTTATAACACGAAAAATAAAAAAAGACTTGATGGCTAAGAAGATACTAGCAGCTACTCCACAGATAACATCTTAATACAAATTCCCTCTATTTTCTCCGTATATATAATATTTATTACTACGTCTCCATATTTGTATTGGCCAGCTGTATGCAAAGACAAGCCAAGAATAATGGTCCTACAATCAATTTCTCAACAAATTCCTATCATACATCGTGTAACTGACATTTCAATCATAAAGTCGATAGTCATAGGAAATCCATATATCTTGACCACAAAACCACATGTCGGGCTGCCGTTATCCAATTATTTTGTACTACCGCATACATTGCGCGGTTCTTTTATTTCCATTTTACAATGACTGGTACTAAAAACACAATGGATGTTAAAAATTTTTGTCCCTGCGAAAATTTCTTCGGTATACTTTAATAGAATTTGCAAGTAATCTGGGTACAATAGGTTGGTGATTGCCGCGATCAGGAAGCGTTCGGAGAGCTGGTTGGTTGCCATCTTGGTTCCAACAATAAGCCAAATTTGGACGCGGCAAACTTATTGTTGAGGTTTTAAAAAGTTTTTGATTGTCATTCAGATTGTGAGCGCTTAGAATATGAGTTTGTGGGCCTGTGGTAAAGAGGTTATTAGGTTTACTTTGTAATATTAACAGATGAAAATAATGCCGTTTCATTCGTGGTTTAAAATTTAACACCCATTTGTCAACAGATAATCCAGTAAGTATCATAATTTCATAAAGTACTGTTCGTAAGGAAATGGTAGATTTTCGCTGGCAGATTATTTGTAGAACATATTTCCGAAGATCCTTTCTCCTCTTTTTTACCGACAAAAATAAGGAGATTTCCAAGTCAGTGTTTTAAAAAAAAAAAAATTGTCGAAAAAGAGTCCAAAATGTTTTCTGTTTAGTTTTGCAGCTTTTTTTCCATTTTTGTTGTTAGTTTTTATTGTGTAATAGAATACTTACTTATTTTTATTTATTTATTTCTTTTCTTTAGTTCATATCTAAGGCAAAATTAAATAGATTATTAAATTAAAACTCAATATCAGTATAGTCGCGCAATTTGTTAAAAGTTTACCGCGGAAACAGGTTCCAAGGATCGGAGGCTATCGTCCGGGCCACGGACATGTTCATAGACCATTCGGCTATCGGCTAAGTGGTGACATGTTAAGGACTATTGCTATTATGCAACAACGTATTGGGATGTGCAGAATAAAGTAATGAGAAGCTCTACATATGATTGTTTATTATCATTTGCAAACTTTAGTACCTAAACAATTTCACCGTTTATAAAAAAACTAACATGAAGTCATATAAAAGCAAAGGCAGCAACATCCCACTTTTTCATTTTGGCAACTTTTAATGCAGTATGGTAGTATTCCGGCAAGTTTACTTGACCGAATATTAAAATCATTTCAAAACCATCATCATCCTATACAAAATAGAGGTTCTAAATTGAGATTGGTAGCAAAACCAGCAACATACCCACGTAGTTGCGGCATAGACAGCAACATCCTTTTTTGACCAATCAGGTGTCACTATTCGAACCAACGGTGCAACGGTCGTTGTGTGTATTTTGCAGCAATATCCATGATTGACTGGTGCAAAACCAGCAACATCCAATTAAGAATGGCGCAAAAGCAGCATTATCCACACATTGGATGCAAAAACAGCAACATCCTAAATGTATTACTTTATTTTGGTAAATGTAGTGTTTCTTAGAGAATTTTTTTTTACAATATCTGATTCTATCATCATTAGTTATCTATTCTTGTAACATAATGTAACTAAAAATTGGTACATGCAACGTAAACAAAAAAAGACGTCTCCTGCCTTTTCAGTAAAAGTGAATGTTGCTGCTTTTGCTTCTATATGACTCTGTGCTTAACTAGTTTGTAGTTAACATAACTGGTGAAATATGGATGTACTATAGGAACGCGTATGCCCAATCATTCGGGGAATCAAGGCGTGATGTTATGTTAAAAATTTAGACACCGAACTATTGAGACTTGCCGAACAGAAAAATCTAATCAAACTGCCTAACCTTTTCCCAACTATGATCGGGTCGGCTTCCAGTCTAACTGGATGCAGCTGAATACCAGTATTTTACATGACAGACCTCCACAACCCAGTAACTGGGCAATACGATACCGTACGGTAAGACTGGTTGTCACTTTCGGGCTTTTGACGACCCGTAACGACTGTCAAAGATCCACGAATGACAGCCGGGACCAACGGTTTAACGTGCTTTCCGAGGCACGGAGGAGTCTCGGTATGTGAAGATGATCCACGGACCAAGTCCGGCAAGCGTAGCTTATCCTGATGGATCAAGCCGTGCAGCTGTTAGTACTTAGCCACGGCCCACGAGCGAACAGAAAAACCCGATGCCCGATATTAACAGGTACCCAGGTGTCGTATTATGAAGTACTAATGCCACCATTGTTCCAGTGTGAGAGAGAGACGGAGCTAGACAAGGCCGCTAGCACCATCCCGTTTTTGCGGTGGAATAATGATGGCATTAATACTTCATAATAAGGCCCCAGAACAGGACCCCAAGTTAGACCATCGAGGCAGTCAGTCTAAACAAAATATCTTCCTGTAACCGCCAGATAACCAAGCTGAAGGTACGTTGCAGTGAATTTTCCTAAGTATACAATCATGTTGCGAGCGTCCCATGTATTAAAGTTTCGCTGATATAAAGAACGTGTAATACTGTTGCAGTATGCAGCTTGCTGGCTGTGGTCTAAGTCATAGAAGAAGACGGTTGAATGAAGAAAATGGTAAGGAATAGAAGGATACCGTAGAGGGGTCATTGCCTGATGAATTGTTATATTTTATTTTTAATTATTTAGTTTTTAATTTTCAATTTTTATTATTTATTTAAATTTTTCTTTAAATTATTTATTTTAATATTTATTTAGTTTGAATTTCGTTACGAGTCGTCAGAAACCCGAAAGTCTGACAACCAGTCTTACCAAGGGGTATCGTATTACCCAGTTACTGGGTTGTGGAGGTCAGATAGGCAGTCGCTCCATGTAAATTACTGGTATTCAGTTGCATCCGGTTAGACTGGAAGCCGACCCCAACATAGTTGGGAAAAGGCTAGGCAGATGAAGATTTAGTTTGAATTTTTTAGGTAACATGAGTGACAAACATACAGTAATCATTAATCTCGTCACGACTAACACAGTGATAATGTAATTGGTACTTACAAAAGATGGACAAAATTTATCTGAATTTAATGAATTTAATTTTAATTTTATTCTGGTCATGAAAGAGGGTTCAGAGGAAAGTCTTTTGGCAGATATAGATGTAGAGAAAAATGAGATGTAGGTTTTGTGGGATGACCTATGTTAGGTGGTGGCTTATCAAGTTTGGTCGAGCAATTGAATTACAAACAAGAAGGCAAATTGGTCCTGTCTTCATTGTTATCAGTGCCAAAAGAAATAGTATGGATAATAGGAGGTATTTCACTCAGAGCACTGATTTCAACAGCACTTGTCCGAATCGCACCTGAGCACTTCCACTAACCGTGCTGAAACATAATTTTGATAAGTGCGATTCGTTGGAACAGTATATGATCCTCATAAGATCCTCATAGGAACGTAGGTCAACATGGTTCAAATCGAAGATTATTTAGCCTACGTCTTGCACCAAACAATATCATCTCGGAACGCAGGGACTTCGTCCCGTCGGCCCGACACTTTTTCAAATCGTGACTCGTCCCGCGGCCTCGTCGTCACGAACTGTGTACCGTTATTCAGACGTACACACCACTCACACTAACCTGCTGCACCTATGGCTAGAAAGAGATAGTTGTATTTGTCACCACCGCCTTTAGGCTGAAGGATATGCTTGAAGGAACAGTCTTTGTTTTGATGTGTTAACGTATTAAAATTGTGTGTTCAATGCGGACCTGGGTTTGAATTAAAAATAGAATGGTGTAGGGAACTGGGGAAACCCCGTTTAGGAATGTCTGTAGAGGTTTATGATTCATTATTATAAGAAGTGCCTATGAGGCAAAGACAAGCATT
This sequence comes from Lithophane socia, assembly GCA_947522985.1. Lineage (NCBI taxonomy): Eukaryota > Metazoa > Arthropoda > Insecta > Lepidoptera > Noctuidae > Lithophane > Lithophane socia. Next base: position 11,991,366 of record OX383267.1, read on the forward strand.
CAAGTGCTGAAAAAAAAAACGATGGTCGTTATATTCTATCGTTTTATAAGGGTACCCGAAAGGTGCCAAACGGAAACCTATTACTGAGCCTCCGCTGTCCTGTCTGTCTGTCAGCAGGCTGTATCTCATGAACCGTAATAGACCGTAATAGTTGAAATTTTCAGAGATTGTGTATTTCTATTTCCGCTATAATGACAAATAATAATAAATAAAAAAGAAAGAAATGCGGATTTTTTCTGCGTTTTTGCTAAATATTGTACGGAGCAAGTCTTATTTCAGGTCAGGAACCTTCCAGCTAAGCTCCAAGAACATAGAAATTGTTTTAATAGATTTCAGGGAATGGAGTACCTAGTACCGAACAATTTGTAATAATCGAACCGCAACTGTTTAAACAGCATGAAGCATGGTGCCGATGTAACTGCCTGTTCACTGGAGCTGAGACAAGACGAGCGGAGCGGAGCTGTACTAGTATTAACTAATAGAATTTAAAACTAAACTAAACTCTGGAGCAGAGTTAAGATTCTATTGGTTAATACTAATACAGGTATTCAGCTGCATCCGGTTAGACTGGAAGCCGACACCAACATAGTTGGGAAAAGGCTAGGCAGATTGAATACCAATACAGCTCCGCTCCTCTCCTCTCGTCTCAGCTCCAGTGGACAGTCAACCTTATGGTGGGTCAATATAAAGTACCGGTACGGTTATGATGGGTATCCGAAGAATTGTAAATACATATATAATCCAAAAAGGAAAAAGAGACGTGGGTTGCTTGATAGTCTTTTCATGAATGAAGCAAGACATTCCAGAAAGAACAAAACGTTTATTATTAGAAACTATTAAAGCTAAACAAAGGGACAGTAGGCGACAATCGTAACCTAAATCCCCAACGAAATTCATATGCTAATAAATAAAATATAGTCGCGAACGTCAAACGTGACTACGCGTAATGACGCTGACAACAGATAAACCGCGGTCACTATCGGATTGCATAAAAAAATATAAGTAAAAATCTTTTTAATAACAAGCTTTTAATGAACTAAATATGAACTTACGTAAATATAGAACTTTAATATTTTCTTAAAAGCTTATCTTCATGTAGTGTAAGAAGGATATTTACGCCTCAAGCTTTTATGAAAATATTAAAGTTCTATATTTACGTAAGTTTTTATTTAGTTCATTAAAAGCTTGTTATTAAAAAGATTTTTACTTATATTTTATTTTATACTTTTTAGCATTAGGATTTGTTTAAATATCTGTTCTATCACAAATCCAACGAATTAGGTTTTCCCTTGGCCACCTTCCGGCTCCATCAAGAGGACCTGAACAGCACCTAGTGTCAAGTGACCAATAAGTCCAAACACGATGGTGCTATCTTGTTTGATTGAGGAGTTCCTATGCCCAACTTACGGCTCCATCATCAGACCAGTTCCATGGTATCATTTCTTCAAAATGTCTCGGTAGTTGTACAAGTATGCCAAGTTTCAGCTCAATCGAATGCCAGGAAGTGCTTGAAAATTTTATGACAAAAGGATTAGCCGGAAACACGAACAGCGCAAGCTAATATAAAGCTTGTAAAAAGAAAGAGGAACGCGATGACATACCGTTTGTCATATATTGCAAAATTATGAAGCAATTAAAGATTTATTCAAAAAATAAATAAAAATGTAATAATTTAATTAAATAAGTTGATATTTAATATAAACTATGTATCCTAATCCTAACTATTATAAATGTGAAAGTGAGTTTGTTTGTTTATTTGTTTGTTACGCTTTCACGCTAAAATGGCTGAACGGATTTGGATGAAATTTGGCACAGGGGTAAACCATGACCTGGAATAGGACATAGGATACTTTTTATCCCGATATTCCCACGGGATCGACACTTACGCGGGTGAAAACGCGGGGCGCAGCTAGTGTACTATATGTAGTTTATAATACAATTTATTGATCCTAAATTGGTGTATCGAGTTGAAATCGAATATTGTCCATCCCTAGCATCAGGTGGAATGGCAGCTCATTCACTTCACCTAGGTTTTCACGGTTAGATATTTGCAGAATAGACTGGCTGAAACAAATGCTTATAGGAAGGTGCATGTTGCACTTGGGCAGTCATCGATACAACATTTACGGCACTTAGAAAATTACATAACCTCTTATAAATTGTATGGGAACTAAGGTGGTCAGCCATAAGAATAATTATATATTATTGATTTGAGTCTATTAAGTTGTAGGTAATTGTGATATCCGTCACAGAGTGCGTTGTCATGGTTACGGTGCAGTGATTGGTCGAGTTTGTTACATTGTTGCCTCGAATTGAATGTATGAGACTCGTTTTCTGTAGGTACCATTTTTGCGTACTATTTAAACTGACTAAATTGTTTTGCTACGTTTAATATAAGTGGAGATATATGTAGGTACAACCGCGGACATTTGCGGCGAAACACTTTTCACCCTTGCCCCACAGTAATAAGGTTGAAAGGTGGTTCACCGCCAGTGTCCGCGATACCCTTAGGTTAGACTGGTTGTCAGAATTTCGTGCTTCTGACGACTCGTAACGACTGTCAAAGATCCACAAATGACAGGCGGGACCAACGGCTTATCGTCCTTTCCGAGGCACGGAGGAGTCTCGATATGTGAAAATGGTCACCCATCCACGGACCAACCCCGGCAAGCGTAGCTTAACCTGATGGATCGACCCGAGCGGCTGTTATTACTTAGCCACGAGCTCATAATAATACATAAATATTAAACTTAAATATTATAAAGAAATCCCGAAGATTTGTGAAGCTGTAAAAACCGTGTCAAGCGGGGTCGGGTCGCTAGTATAGTTTGTATTGAGATACGTACACACGGCTACACATCGAGCTATACATTTCCAGTTTATGCTGATCTCGCATTGTAAAGAATTTCCGTACATTGCGAGGTCAGCTTATACTGGAAATGTATAGCTTGATGTGTAGCCGTGTGTACAAAACCATATCTCATACATAACAAACGTGCTACCAGGATGAAAAGTATCCGATATTTCGTAATCGTAATCCATGTTCGTGGTCTACCCGTGTGCTAAATTTCATCCAAATCCGTTCAGCCCTTCCGTTTGTTATGTTTATTGTTTAAGTTTTCCGAGGGACATTCAAAAAATAGTTGCATTGTAGATATATCAGTCAGTCGACCTTCTTTCTAAATATAGAAAACATCGTTTCAGAAAACGAATTGATGCACAAAACTAAAATATTCTACCTGCTACATCATTTTCGAGAGATTGTCACGAGAATAGTTGAGATAAAACGATGACAATATTTAAATAAATTGATAGTGTTTATTCCAATGCATTTTTTATTTAAAATGTTATTGATTACTAAGTGTTAAATTTAAGCAGATCGATTTAGATTTATTTAATCAAACAAGCTATAAATTATCAGCTCAAGTATATTAATAAAAACACGTCCAATAAGCTGTCACGAAAAAATAAATTAAAATTCTGCACGATACAACGTTTTACCAGCGTTCGAATATTTCGCTAACTGTTATTACTGACACCAAGAATGATCACTTAACATGTTTTAAAATTAAATTAATAGAGATGGGACAACATATTCGGTGCACATACGGTATTTGGCACGACAACCGAAATTTAGCCGTATAGCAGTCTTACCAAGGGGTATCGTGTTACCCCAGTAACTATTAGGTTGTGGAGGTCAGATAGACAGTCGCTCCGTGTAAAATACTGGTATTCAACTGCATCCGTTTAGACTGGAAGCCGACCCCAATGTATATTGTTAGGAAAAGGCTTCGCAGATTGATTTTGAATTGTAATTTAGCCGAATATTCAGGACTACGTAGGTCTATCTACCTACGGCTTGTCAAGCTCAAATAAGGACAATACTTCCTACAACCTACGCATTCGTTTAGTTTCTAATACAAATACATACGTTTGTATGAATAGCCATCACGACAAATACCTACGAAGCCATTTGATAATATTAATCATCTACAACAAACCTACATTTTTCTTCGCAAGTTAATTATTTAGCTTCAGAATAAAATATTGAATTCTTAACGGATTTTGACGTTTATGTAAATTTTAATATAAATTACCTTCGCTTGTTTTCTGTGAAAAAAATAATTGATAAGCTTGTTAAGCGTTGCTCAGTTTGTAATAATGTCGTATCTTATAATTAGTTTGTTTTCCTGTTGTAATAATAATAAAGTCAAGTCATGCAATAAAAACACTGTTCATTCAGTTTTAAACATAAATTGTGGCAGTCGTTTGCAATATTGTAATATAATAAAATGTTTATTATATACCTACCTACGCTTGTAAGTTGGATGGCTAAGGACTTAGGTGCATACTACACGATTGCCAATAGGTAAGCAGCGGCGGCGGCGTAATTGCTTACAGTACCTACGCACGCTTACAGTAGCAATGGGTTTCATTTTGACAGTTCAACAACATTCATTGCGTTATCTACGTTGTTGAGCAGACAAGTTTTTCGAACATAATATGAAGAAATGGAATAGCAATATCCTTCAAAATCATTCAGATTTTGATTGACAGTGTATTACGCAATTAGGGTGCTGAACCATTTTCGTCGAATCATAATTACGACGATGATCGGCTGCCATTTTGTAGAAGTGATTACTTAGTAGCACTTATTATTTATTTAAGTACTAAAATGTGTGATGTTTTAAATGCAGCTCTTGCTGCGATTTTTTTTTGTAAAACACGATAATTATGCCTTATTCAGATTTATTGCAATATTGGAAAATACACCGTGCGTCATTCCTACGTATAAATTATGTCTTGACAGTTAGCGAGCGACACACTTTAAGAAACGCTAAGTGCATATATTTGCTTTTTTTTAAACCTACAGAAATAATAATAATTTAAATTTTAAAAATTTGCCAACAGCCAGCACAATTAAAATTAAAAACATCAATCTGCGATAATCCAACTACATCGCAAAGTTAGTTCGTACAACTATTACCCGACCGAGTCGAGTTGGGCCCGTGGTCGGAGAAAGTTAGCCGGCGTGGATAAAACTACATTTATTGGTGTTGCATATTCATCGTACCCCCAGGCGTAATACCGAACCATTTACTCTAGACCCCTCTATGGAGGAGAAAAACCTTCCCTGTTTAACACTTCCTTATACGTAGAGAGGAACGAGGAAGCTCAAGGTATATTGGTCGTTCAGTACCTACTAGGTAACTAGTTTTATATTCAGTTTAGAATATGACAGTGTTGTGTTAGGTGTCGTACTTATAGCTGTTAAGTTATATCGCGATAAGGATCTGGAAAAAGTATGGCTTGGTTTGTCTATGTTGAACAAGACGCCAGCTTATAAAAATTAAAAATATGGCATCTACCTAATATAAAAGGCAAGAGGTCAAGAAGGGGGGGGGGGGGGGGGGGGCACGGGGCAAGGGTACAATAAAGGTGGTAGACAAGGTAGCGTTACAGATTTACCCAAAAAAAACAAGTCATTTAAAGCTACTGACATTTCTGAGTCAAATGCATTAATTATGATTTATTGTGTATTTCTTGGACCCAGTATTAAATTCTACATTTTGGCACAACAAACTACCGATCAATCACAAGTAAAAAAATGAAAATGACGAATCAATCTTTCTAATAAAAATCGAAGTCACGACACCTGTCATGCTGCGTTTAAATTACACTATTTAAGCCCAAAATAATGACTAAAGTGTATAGATACACTTTTAATATCCATCACTTTACGTACAAGAACTTCATCAAAGAAATCGATCAATAAAAACATAAAATACCATAGATATAAGAAAGAAGATTTCTATGTAAAATAGAAATACCAAGCATTTCTATCGGTAATAGATTAATTTCCTTTGGGTGTTTTCGATTAAACTCAATAGAAACCATCGATTTGTATTTGAAACCATAGATTACTAGGTACCTTACAAGTTTTACTTTGACAGAATAGAAATAGAACTTTATCCACCTTACTAATAACCGCCTGTATAGTTACACAAAGTTTATAAGTAAGGCGGTATTTGTATTATAGGTATCTATTCGCCAGAGACGCCCTTCGAAATGTCAAAATGCACATTCAAAATTCGAATGATGAACTCCGGGCCCAACCCTTTCAATGCGATGCCTATTTGACAGCCAGATATATCTCGGATATATCCGAACTTGTAATATCCTTCAATCACTGCCTGTCTGCTAACTTTACGCATTCAACTGTTTACTACCGTTGCGTTGGCTACGCCGCAAGCCACAAACGACCACTAAAACTGTGATACAGCACTAAATTATAATCATTATTGAAGTAGTGAAGTTGAATTTTAGTAATGCTGTCATTCGATCGGACTACTAATTGAAATTGACAATTGATTGTTATTTGTTTTGGCTTGTTATTTTAGTGCTAGTGTTTGAATTACTTAGATGTCGTGCTAAAGTAACTAGTTTAATATTTGATACAAGTATTTAAAGGGTGTCTTTAAAAAGTACAATTATATATAAAATAACATAACGCCTGTAATCCCCGAAGAGTTAGGCAGAGGTGTACACACGGCTACACATCAAGCTATACATTTCCAGTTTATGCTGAGCTCGCACTGTATAGGATTTCCGTACAATGCGAGGTCAGCGTATACTGGAAATGTATAGCTTGATGTGTAGCCGTGTGTACCTATGGTACATCCACATTTCGACAGTTATGTTGAAGTCTATGTATTAGGGAGCGAGCATATTGCCATCAACCGGGCACTAATACAAATTCAGTAAAAATATTTTTAAAGCCTAGTCCAAATTCTAAACTTACAATTTAGTATCAAAACTTGGTATATTCCTAGTTCGCCTATCAAAGAAAACCGACCAACACAGAAAATAACAATAATCTATAGTCTACTATTACTGGTCAGCTATCAAAAGTCTAACACTCCGGTGTGTGGCGAAAGTGTCGCCGTCACGTCGGAAGCGTCTCGTCACGCGCTCGAGAGATTATCGTACGACTAACCAACGAGTGCGGGATGAGTTTTGTGCGGACAATCGTAGGGGACGGCTAGTTGCGACGGTACAAAATACGGTAAAGTTGAGGGACGTTGAATAAAACACTGTATCTGAAAATATAGTAGGTTTGTTTAATTTTTCTATGGGATACGTGTTTGTAAATTATGGTCGCGCATTTTCCAAAGAATTGATAACTATTAGTTGTTATAGGGTTAAAACTTAAAATTATTCTAGAAAATAGTGTCTAAATTGCATGTTACATTAATGTGTCTCATTTATAGTCGAATTTTAATGTACCTATCATCCACGCGTGAAATGTGATCTCGTATAATTATCAGTTTATTAATAAATATACAAACTTATTAATTATACGGAACATCTTGTTTTACGAATTTGTTTACATCTTATTTGTGGCTTTAATTATGATGTTTTAATGTCATCGAGCTATCAGTAGTCTGATTTAGTAGAAAGCGTTAAATATAACACGTAAATTATAAACATATAATTAAGATTATAGGATTCTAAGAAAGGACTTGATTACCTATTATAAGTTAAGTAGTTTTAATTACTGTATATAGAAAATTATTAAGTATTATATACCTATAACCTATACCAGGTTATAGGTACTCTATACTAAAATAATCATAGAACATTAAGAATATAAAATTTATAATGACCAATAACAAGTAAGATAATCATTCCGAAGTACATACTTACTTAGTACCTAATAATTCCTAACTTCAAATAATCACAAAGAAATTAAAATCCGCGTAATTCGCGCAAAATATCCGCATTATGCCACGATTACAACCCTAAAAGTTAATGTCGGATAAAATTATACAAGTAGCCATTAAAATTTGTCAAAGACTTTTAATATGTTGTAAAACTGGAAATTTCGCGATCGTAAGATCGTAAGCCTGGGAAAGCGAAAGTTTATTACCTATTTCTGTATTAATTTCTAGCTAAGTTACTGTGCAGTACTTACTTGTTTAAATAGGTATGCAGGTTTTACAATGATTAAAATTGTAGTTGAGTCCGTGAGAATTGCTTTCTTTAATAATTACCTATATCCTTGATATGAAGTTTCTTAGGAATCTTCCATCATGATTTTCACGAAATATAATATTTAGCATTACCTAATAATTATCTAATCTAGGTACAATAAGTATTTATAAATTAATATGAATAGTATCTTTCAATTATTTGTATGTAATGTAGGTGTGTATAGTGTGTTAGTGTAAAGTATTGTTTTTTAAAATTCAAATTAAATAAAACCATTTTTTAAGAAATTTATGTAATGAAAAAGTTGTGTAGGAATACACAACTTTTTCATGACTCACGCAGTTTTTCAAATCTCTGTTCATTATGGCATAAATATCCAAAAATTACAAAACAAGAACTGAGTTTAAAGTTATTTCTGTTCTAATTATAAATACTGATTCATTTCTGATTGCATAATATTGACGCAATCATTTTAGACCACATTCCAAACAAGACATAATCGACTTCCTTATTTAAAAGATTAAATTAAAGTCTATATATTTCTCGAAAAACTGTAGAACAGCGACCCATTTATCAAATAGACATATGAATTGTAACTTCGGTAGTCCACTAATCCCCTAAACGTTCTATAGACTTCATAAATCTGTTGCCAAAGAACTATAAACACCAAAGTAATTTGATTTATAATTCATCTATCCAATAAATTACTGTTAATTACGAATATTTTTGCCAAAATCAACATATTTATAAAACATCGTTAATCCAAATTTATCATCGAAAGCTTAATTAAATTAATAAAAAGGGTTAAAAACATAAAATGGAAATAAAACGAAAGTAGTTAGTAATAAATTACGCGCGTGTATTCATATTAAAAGTTAGTTATCTACATGAAAATAAATTAAACTTAATACGTTATGACGTCTCGACGATATAAGTAATCGTTTTCAACGAAGCTATGCCTATATATCACGTATTTTATACGTAATATTTACAGTAACGCGAGATACGCGAAGAAATCTTCGAGAACAATAAGTCGCGTACTCCCCGGACGAATGGAGTCCGACCGCTTCGGGGAGCGAGAGTTATTATCCCCGTATACAAACATATTCTAGCAATACGTTAACGGTTAAATACGCGAGCGACTCCGAAATACGCCAAGCGTTCCGTCATAACCCGACACCTCAGTTCCGACCCGTAACCGATACGGTAACACGTCAACCTCCTTGATCCGTCTTGGGAAACTTCCCGCTTCCCTCCCAAAGTTTAAAAGGTGATAAATGTGATGATGTGCTAGCCTCAGGCATTCTAGGACTACTAGTGTAGTTAGGTGGTAATCTAGAAGGTGATAGGAAGCTCCCGTAAGACAGCGAGGAGTTGACGCCCAAAGACGTGTCCAAAGTGGAATAGTACCCGGATGAAGCGGTAGACGGCTGCGGAGCTGGCGGCTGCTGTATCTGCACGCGCGCTGCCTCGGCGTACGCATCTAAGTGCGTCCTCACCAAAACAAGCAACTCCCCGTAGTTAGTCACAGAGCCGCCAGCTCCAGCCACTCTGTAAAGCAACAACCGCGCCTCCCCAAAAAGACTGTCTAAAATTTTACCTGTCGTGAAGAGGACGATGGCCTTCAGACAGGAATACTCCGCTGAGTCGACGTGGAGCGCTTTCAGCTTCTCCACTTGCTCTTGGAAGATCCTGATGTGGTCCATGAAGGCCACGACTCGGTCGGCCGCCATCGGCGACGCGTGGAGTCCCGCGGCCGCCAGTAACGGCGCCACGTGGAGGGGCATGGAACACTGAGACGCGTTCAGGACGAACAGCTCCGACCAGACGAGTCTTAGCAACGCGACCTGGTCGGTCACTTGGAGTTCGGGGAAGAAGGGGATGTTCCGCGCCCATTCGACGGCGGAGAAGAGTAGCCTCGCGGCTAGTTCGCAGATATTGTCTATTCCCATGACGTTGGCAGGCTGGACGCACTGCCCGTACCGGGAGGTGGGGTAGGGTTCTGCTCGGAGGAGCAGAGAGATGTAGGAAGAGAGGTAGGGATGGCTGTTGAGGCCGGCTGAGGGGTCGCCGTTGGCCAGCGCATACTGGCCAGGTAAAGAGAGCCCCGCCGGCTGCGTCGGGGGAACTCGACCTCTTTGTACAGCTGCAACAAAAGAAAAATAAAACACGTTAAGGATTACATTCTAGATTTAAAAGCAGAAAAGAACACTTATCAAGCAGTAGACCAAGAAGTTCTCACACCATTAATTCTACATGAAACGAACACATTATGGTCTCACAAATCTCAATTACATTTCGCTGAACTCAGAGTTCGCACCCAATAATTCAGCAGTAACATTCGATATAATGTTACAAGTTCCTCCTTTACAAATAATTACGATATTATAAATTAGTTGGCTCATTACTTCATGTTTGCAATTAGTAGTCGAAGTCGTAAATAGGTACATAATTTGAGCTAAAACAGCAGGCTTCTCTTGCCGCTGCCTTTTATGACCAGACCTCGTATGCAATGATAACTTTAATACTCTGCAATCAATATATACGATTTCAATAAAGAATTTTCTAATAACTTATAAGAGATTACTGCAAAAATTGACTGTAAGAGGCCTATAAATATAACAGTTAGAAAATGCGGGATTTGCACGATATACGATATAGCATATACATAGCCTTGTATTCGACAGAGGAAGGCAGAGATGCATAATACAACCACATAATATATTTCGCCAGTTATGTTTAAGTCTCCTATTAAAGAGACTCCGGGTTGCTACTACAGTCCACCCGTCAAGAGAATGCGTTCCTGACAGACAGATCAGTTGGACAATTTCTACTAGTAATAAGGATCAAATTCACAAAACACATATTCGTTAGTACTAACGAATAATATGTGTTTTGTGAATTTGATCTGTCAATTCATACGAATTGACAGATGTCAAAGAACGCATTCTCTCGACGGCCGCACTGTAAGAAATAACAAGAGGGCCTAGACAAGTGACAATCGCTTCGAAAGCGTTTCATATTTCTGGAACGAATTTCAATAGGATTGACATAAGCTTTTCGATAGCTTATGTCAGTCCTATAAATGTTTGCCTTTTCGATCATCGCTATCGATGATAGAATGTCACTTTGTCTAGGGCCTAAGGTATGTTAAATAGCTATATGTCAGTATATTATATACTTCCTACCATGGCTTACGAAATAATGAGAGTTACAGCAGTAGTCTGGGAGGTGTGAAAAGCGCTTATGATCGAGTCGTCCTTGGTATCGAGTATAACAAAAGGATCTATCGATTTCTGTACTGTCGGCAATACTATTAAATAATCTTCGGTATGAACGAACATACCTATTACAATGTACACCTGTTTCTTTCCCCAATTAAGCAAATCATTCGTACAAAATTAGGTTAAATCGTTGGCGTCTATCAATCAATCTGCCTAGCCTTTTCCCAGTTATGTTCGGGTCCGCTTCCAGTCTAACTGGATGCAGCTGAATGCCAGTATTTTACATGGAGCGGCTGCGTATCTGACCTCCAAACCCCAGTTACTGGGTAACACGAAACCCCAAATGACCGATTCCTATAATTGACGGACCGTTATTGGAAAATGAAGACTTGTATCTTACCAATAATGAACTCTAATTCCATATGGGAGGGTCTATTATGCAAAGCTATGAGGTTTTTGCTTCATTATTGGTTAATATACAAGAGTCTTTATTTTAACGTATAACGGTCCTTAAATTATAAGATTCAGCCATAGGTATATTCTATCTATGTTATGTACTACCCTTAACCTAATAAAAAGCATTCTAACGAAGGAAAAAACACGAGGTTCAAAAACTAATTAAAAGACAAGGAAAATCTTGAACCAACAAACTGAAATTAATGTCTAAAACAATCATTACATGACAATCATGATTGATTCGTTCACAGACTATTATTAGCTGTGAATTACTCGTAAATATTCACAATGGTATGTAGTTATGTACCTACTGGTGTTTCTGCATGTATTTTATCGATACTTAGTACCTAGATAAATACCAGTTGCTTACAACACTATAGCGCGTGTTTTACTCAGATTTGTAAATCGAATTGATGCTTTTGCAAATCGTAATCAATCGGTAGATATTTATTGTGTTAAATAATTGTTCGAAGTTTATTTATTCGTTGGAAATGGAGTTAATTTTTTTAGTAGAGAAACACAGTAAGAATTTTGCGCTGTACCTAAGCTACGCTATAACATTTTTAAATTAATGAATTATATATTTATTTGCAAAAATATATAATAAATAAAAATATAGGTAGCTAACATAAGTTCTTAATATCTATAAGAACTTATGTTAGCTACCTATATTTTTATTTTTTGGGTTTCACTATATTCGGAATTTCAGCCGTGCAAATATTTAGATTATTTTAGATTTTATATCTTGGTTATACTTAGACCATGCAGTATACATTTAGTTATTAGCAATAACATAAAAATACTTACTAATAATAATTTAATTCATCATTCATAAAATTCTATCGCGATCGCTTTTTTTAAAATAAATTATTATTTGAAATAATAATTTATATTAAAAAATATGTATATCGATAATAATGATGTCATGACAATAAAAACTAGCAAGAATAATGAAATAATGAAGAAATGAGGAGGAAATAATGAAGAAATGAGGCGAGTGTGAGTGAGTGTATCTACATGCGCGAAAGTTCGGCCATGACAATGATATAATGGGATGGAGGGATAACGATTCTGCGTTATTAACTATAGACTATAGCATAGGTCTAGAAGCGCTTCCAAGATAGCTTGAATGACGTTCATCACAAATGGGCCAGAATTGGGTATATCAGAAAGGTGTAGAAAACTTAATAACTATTATCCAAAGTAGCTTTTCGTGAAAGAATATAATTTTTCATAAGAACTTCTTAAACAGAACCAGAAATAGAGCGGACTTCATGCCTATGGTATTAAGTCCGCCTCTGTACATTTGTGTGCTTAAAGTATTAAATAAATAAATAGAGATCTATTTTCGAATACGAATTAATGATGTCGATATATTTACTATTCTATATTTTTATTTTGTTTTATATTTACCAATTCAAGATTGGACAAAGAACAGTATTTTCTTACGCTTCCCAAGTTTTGCATATTAAATTTTGTTTATTTTAGCAAACGATTTCCGGTCGTTATCTTTATTGAGTTTTACCTTGATGTCGATAATCTCATTAAACTTGCAATGTCAATTAGTTTTTTTTATATATCTATTGAGTTAATAATAAATTAAGTTTGCCAAATACTGTTTATGTTCATTCTTCAATCTTAATGTACGAGATCGAGATAAGAATGAATTTAAATATGTTGAATAAAAACTAAATTATTATAGTGCATAAAATTAATTTGGATGGAATAATTAGCTGGTCAAATTTTATAGAAAATTGAAACAAATGCGATGGAGATGATGACGTCAAATGCATCGAGAGAATATTGACTCATAGTTTTCCCTCGCAAAAGGAGAAATGAAAACTTACTTGCTTCAAGATATTTTTTTTAAACATATAACAAAAAGCACGTGTTTCTGTGACAATAAAAAATCTTTCATTTTTTCTTCATTATACTTTAGAAAATTACCTATAATTTCTTTATACACTTCGAAGTCACAAACATCTGTGTAGCCCTGGCTTTTGTATCGATTTTAAAAATGAATGCCTTGCTTTATTTTATGAAAAATTTAAAACGATTAGGTTCATACGTCAATTTCGAACCGAAAAGATTTTAGTTCAAGAATCTTAAAAAGCCATTGACATTTCCAAATTCAAACACATTGCTCAGAAACCGTCACAATCAATTTAAAAAAAGTTGTATCAATTGTTAAGCTTTTTTGGGTGTCACGACCATGATTTTGCCGAACAGGTGAATTGCATGCAAATAAGTGAAGCCTACTGCGTAAAAACCGCACTGAACGGTACATTTTTTCAAAACAAACATTTACAAATGGACAGCCATCAGAAAAATCAAAAATCTCGATTCCAAAACCTAGTAATATAATGTTTATTTATTAAATCCCATTTGTTTAAGTGGATTCTAAATTACGAGTCAGTTTCACAGACGTAGACGATAAAGAATTAACCTGTTGTTTCTCAGTACAACGAGGCATTTCAAAGATCGTGACGCCACAAATCATCGATACGATCCGAGACGAATCGACGTGAAAACGCGGAATCGTCGCTTCTAATCGTTTATTCGGAAATGCTCACAGGGGAACAAAAATTTAAAGCGCGCCAAGCATTCGGAGCGCGCCACGTTTTTTGGCGGGAACGCATCGCGGGCCGGCGCGAATGCCCGCGCACGCGCGTACCGCCTTTTTATAACTTGTCAGTGCAGCAAGAAAAAAAATGAACGCGTAAACAGGTTGTATTATTACTTTTTCCTTGAATGACAAGATGACTTGAATTCGCTCCACGGTTGTTTCGTAATGAGCGCTTCCCACAGTAAAACTTAGTAAATTCTGATTCTTATAAATTGTTATGACATTTGATTTCGTAGATTCGGGTTATTATTACAGCGATTACATACGGATTCATACCTTCGTTCAATATCGATATTTACCAACCAAATATCACGATACCAATCATCGAAATAACACGCATTCACGAATTACGGCTCGCATCAACAATTCAATTAAAGTGTTACATCGCCGGAATAATTCCGTTTGAATTAGAGTAATTGCGCGCGTGATTAGCCGGTTTCAGAAGGAAATGTAGGCCGCGGGCTCTCCCACGCCGCGCCGCGTCGACACCTAGCCTAATAGCGCGTCATTACACTATCTGCCGATACATCTCCGGTACGTCTCGACATCGACGGAACATCACTATCTGCTCGTATAATCGATGACCACTCGGCGCGACTCCAACAAAGCGATTGTTCGATCGCGTTCAACACTAATTACGATTCGGATTTCGAACGCGCGAAAACGTCATTTCAAACTGAATATTTTCTTAATTTGCTTTAAGTATAGAGAATCAATTCTAGCCATTGACAGGTAGAAGTTTATGAATGGAAATTAATGTAAATTAGCGTTAATATGAGTGGGCTTCCCGTAAGGTTAATACAACTAGGTCCATTAGCTGTGATTTGCATATGAATACGTCTCATTTCGGATTTCTCTTGTATAAATAACGTTGATTAAATCGTTCGGCACCCACGGCGCATACTTCGCGGGATTAAGTGAAAATTAGCAATGTGTTTATTATAAATTAAATTGCTACCTGATAACGGTTCGGTTAATAACGCGTCAGTTTGGTAAATAAAAAATTGTTATTACTTTATATTAATGTGAAAGGAAAGAGCTTATTATAATTGTTTATGGTCAAAGATGAGTCATGGACAAGAATTCTGGTGGACTGGTGACAACGGCGAGCGAAAACAGCCTTGTTTATAAAAATAATATCGAAGTTAATTTGGAAGAAGAACATTGTTATTGTTTTGGATCTTCTTTATTAGGGAAAAATTTTGAAACATCTTAGAAAATTGCGACACAAGACTCAGAAATCACGACACGTCCAACCTATTTACGTGGAGACCACACTAAATGATCTCTTTACATTGTTTTTATTCGAGATCCGTACACAGATCAAAACAAAGTTATTATTTTCATTTTATTTAAAGAATTTTCAACCTTATGGCCTCAAGATAAGGGTGGTTGAAGATTGATTGTGATTGGCCAAGTGTGATCTTGACACAGATTGCGTTGAGGAAATAATATGTCATGTCATTTCTGAGATCCGACGACTGCACTGGTCGTTTAGTAACTTAGAAAAGATGCAGGCAAGTTAGAATTGCTTATTTAATACCTACATATTTAGCTAGAAAATTACGTGAACAGATTAAAATTTAATTTTAATCCTATTATTCTACTACATCCTTCTAATTCCATAAACACGAAAGTTTGTGAGGATGGACGGATGTTTGTTACTCTTTCACGCATAAACTACAGAACGGAATTGGATGACATTTGGCACACATATAGTTTATAACCTGGATTAACATATAGGATACTTTTTATCCCGATATTCCTACGGGATCGAAACTTATGCGGGTGAAACCGCGGGGCGCAGCTAGTTATACTATAAATAAGCGCGATTTGTGAGGATGGATGGTCGGATGTTTGTTACTCTTTCACGTAAAAACTACTGAACGGATATGGATGAAATTACACACACAGATAGTTTATAACCTAGATTAAAACAAAGGATACTTTTTATCCCGATATTCCTACGAGATCGAAACTTATGCGGGTGAAACCGCGTGGTAAGTAATACTTAGTTCTATCTTATATCGTTCTCTCCTTTCCTACAATTAAATAATTAGCTAAAACAGTCCTCTCATTAAAAACATTACCAACTTCAGAAAGTCAAAAAAAACATAGCATATACCTACAATTTTTTCATACAATATCACTCATGTCCATTTGACTGACGGCTTGACACCTCTATAGCGAAAACTTCAATAATACTGTGCTAAACAAAAAGCATGAAATTAATGCAAGTAGATAAATTAAATCTTGATACGTGTAAAATTTGGCAATATTTTTTACATGTCAAATATTCATAATGGTTGTCAACTATGGCCATTATTTAACAGTAAACCGCAATAATATTCGAACAGTAAATTCTAGGTAAGTCAAAAAAAGGCCACCTTCCTTATTTTCTTTTAGTTCAGACATATTAAAACCCTAACAACAACTAGGTTATCCAACGACCTACAAAGATAATTCGAATAAAACATCAAAAAGTAATGTTTGTTTTTTAAGAATGCGGTCAACAATGTTGGCAGCCTAAGGTGAAAGGTTATCGTTCTATCCTTCTTAGGGCTCTTAAAAAAGAAATACAAATAACCGGTTTGAAAATCGAACTGGCGCCAATATAACATTAATAAAAAAAACATTAAATCATTTTCGTACCATAAAGAAAAACTGTTAAGCTCGTAAATATTTATGGCCTTTTCACACAACTTTTCACTAACGATGGACGGGCACACGTAATGAATTTATTGTGAGACTAGTCTAGTACTTAACTATAGATTTCATGGAGTCTGCTTGTCTTTTATGACAAGATAAAAGAAAATCTATCTATAATCTAGTCAATAAATCTACGACTAACCCCTGACTTTACCAAAGTCAGATATCTTTTATCCGTGGAATAAAAATGGCGTCTGACAGTTTTTGTATGGAAAACTGTCAAAAATACAAAATTTATTCGCAGGATAAGACTTATACTTGGTATAAAAGTTTGGTGAAATTCGCCCTAAGCCGTAGATTTATTGACTAGATTTTTTTTTCATCGCGCGCGCGCGCCTCTACATCTTCCAAAATTCAAATACCCTCAAAAATACCGAGTTACCTTTAAGTGGGATGCAAACCTTAGCAGGGCTTCCCCCATGGGGGATACTGCTGGTGGTCACCGCACTGGATCTGCGAGGTGTTGCTGCAGATCCAGTCCAGCCAATCTCGCTCCCGCCCGCCACCAGCTAACTTATAACTAGTATTTGGAATAACAACGTGGAAACACACATGCAAAATTATCGTATATTATTCGTACTGCTAAGTCATAGGTCTCGAGTTCGGATCTAAGCCACGCACCTCTGACTTTTTGGATTCATGTGCATATTGTATAATTATCGCTTGCTTTAAAAACGGTGAAGGAAAACATCGTGAGGAAACCGGCATGCCTGAGAGATATTTCTCGACGGCATGTGAAGCCAAGTCAGAGGCCCTTGGGCGGCTTTAAAACTCTGATACCAGGTTAGTCACTAGCCACACGAAAAGAAGATCGTATATTGTCGTTCTGTTATTATTGTCCCATTTCAAGACTAAGTGCCATCTCAGCTGTGCTTGCTTGTTCACTTGTTCACAGCATATTGGCGATATGGTAACAAAGCATAAATAAAAGATTCCTAGTGACAGTTTCTTTTGATTTGTGTTGTTATTTGTGCTTTATCTTAATAACTTACTTAGAAAGTTCCAATGTAGCTTTGTTTCACTTTTCCTATTAAGAAATAGGTTACTAAAAGTTCTAAAGCACTACGACATGTTTGATTCTACTAATGGTAGTTTATTTACTAAGTAACTGACCCGACATACGTTGCCGTTGTCCTCTCCAATTTATAAAGGCCAACGTCTCAAACGTCAACGTTGACAAAAAGGACGTTCTGTTTATCCCGAATTTGAATATTTTCCGGGAAACTTTTAATTTTTTTCTTTCTGTAAGAACCTGGTTCGGACTATTACGAACTTTTTAAAATCAAAATTTGCCAAATCGATCCAGCCGTTCTGAAGTGATGCGCTTACCAATGAAAAGCATTTGATTTTTATTATTGACTCAATAACTCATAACGATGGACGACGTTCTAAAGTACCTACATATTCTAAAGTATAATTTGCTACAATTAACGATTGTCATAAGGATAACGTAACTGTAGTTAGTGTATCGTTTATAAGTATTTAAATGGCCTACAATTACGGCAGGGCTGTCGAAACGCGCCCATGGTCAATTTTGATATAAGCTAATAAGTTTACCGAGTCTTTTTTATGAAGCTAAAATTCCTTTTTAGAGAGATGAAAATCTACTAATTTCTGTCATCGGGTAGAATTCTTGGTTTTGGGTTATTTTCTGGGTAAGAGGCGTATTGCAATGACTATGTGAAATACTGGTATTTAGCTGCATTCAGTCTAAACTAGAAGCCGACCCCATCATAGTTGGGAAATGGTTCGGCAGATAATGAGGCATATTGGAGTGACGCCTTAGTCCGGTTGCCATAACAGTACGCGTAGCATGACCACCGTAGAAACGGGTTTTGTCAACGGAAGAATAGACAAAATGACAGATTGTGATTGTTTGTCTGTCACTTTTTCTATTCTTCCGTCGACAAACTCATGCTACGCGTGCTGTACATATTACTTAGAAAAGGCTCTGAAAGGAGAATTTGCTTATAAAGTCTTGTGAAGGATAGAAAGTGGAACTAAAGCTAAGTTTCATTTTGATATTCGTGAAGATACGAGAGGTTTAAACAATAAAGCGCGCTAAGACATAGAAATCGAGCATAAATATACTTGTACCTCAGCTAAAGGGAAAAGGTTGGCTATAGAAAGGAGATGCGCTGACCTACTCAATGGAATAGTTATCAACTTTGAACTTCACTATATGAACGACTAGCTGCGCCCGCGGTTTTACCAGAATAAGTCTTGATTCCGACGGAATATCGGAATCTCGAAATCATCGAGAAAATGGAAAAGTATCCTACGTCCTAACCCAGGTCATGGTCTACCCATGAGCCAAATTTCATCCAAATTCGTTCAGCGGTTTTAGCGTGAATGCGTCGCAAACAAACGTTTACGTTTATTGTCAACAACGTTTTGGGTCAAAAGGTTCCAGTATTATACCTACAAGCTGGGGGCTCAAAACGGTCACTTTAGCAGAATCATAATATGAAAATATTATGAATCATCGTAAAATGTCACAAACTGTCAATTCATAACGGTCCTATTAGTATTACTTGCAAGTTTGTAGAAATATTGTGTTATCGTACGTATACTTTAATGTTTGTAAATATGTGAGCACCATGTACCTATCACATACTTAATTTATTTATTTGTCATTGCTCCATTTTTAATTTTTAATTCTTTTTACTTATTGTAATTGTATTCTCGGTGCATCGTCTTCACATGTAATTATATAATTGATGTACCTATACCAAATATTGTATAACATTTTTTTTTTTTTTAAAAGAGTAACGGTGGAGTTTCTTGCCCATTCTTCTCCATACGAAAACTACCTTTTGGAAGGGGCAACTAGAATCAGTTCTATTTCTATGTATTTGACGTTCAAAAGTGCCTTTAATGTGCCTACTTGAAATAAATTATTTGACTTTGACTTTGACTTTGAATAATTATGTTCTGCGTGTAATTCATATTACGAAATAATTCATCTATTTGACAGTTTTCTATGAAGATTTGTAAAATAGTCCACAAATTATGATTTGCTTTTATGTCAAATTAGAGGAATTGCTAATGACAGCTGGGATTCAGGAAATGAACTGCTTTTAGAGAAATTGGTAATGTGGCCGGTTTAGGCCCCCTGATCTTTGACTTTTTGTACTGATTATTATGACCCCTTTAGAAGATTCTCAAGAATTCAATTTCACCCCGTATATAAAGTTTTTAGTAACGCTTTGGCACTAATACGGAAATTGTTAACTGAAATATAGCAGTAGGTAAGTTTGAACTTTTATTTGTATAGTTTTGATCGCAATTTTCCTCTTTAAGGGGACCAGTGTCGACTTCCGTTTTGTGAATCGGTTTAATAAAAAAAAGTGAATCGAAATGCTTTCGGAACGAGTATTTTTGAAGGCTTGATAAATAGCTAGGTAGTACTGATAAAATCTAAGCAAAGTTAATAAAATTTATATGGGACCACTGCGCAAGCTTCCTCAAATGAAAAAAGAATTTTCAAAATCGCTTCACAATCGACGAAAATATCGATGGACAAACAAAAATACAGACGAATATAGAACCTCCTCCTTTTTGGAAGTCGGTTAAAAAATCGTCTGCTCCGCAATGAATGTTGTTGAACTGTCAGAATTAATGGCATTGCCATTGCAACACAATGACATTTAGAGATGTGACGCAGGACTTCATCGATACCATTTATAGTGACGTTTTTCATTCCGCACAACCCTAAATTACCGGCCCTGTACTAATTTGTTCCAGTGAACTGATGGATGCCAAGAAGATTATCTATTAAATTGATTCTTGATAAACTTGTAGGTATTTGCATAACATATTATATTAATAAAACTAACTGGTACCCAATTTAGATTCCAACATTTTAATATGACGCAAAATTTATACTTACAAGTAAAACGACCTAAGTCCTAATTCGAAGATTTAAAGTTCGTTAAAAATTGACCCAGAACTAACATTATTAGAATTGATAGTCCAAACTCATGTTTGTGGGAGTTATGTCATTTTGATTTAAATATATGTTTTATAGGCGTGTTACCGTTTATTCTGTTCAAATTATGAGCTATAGCAAAAACTTAAATAGAGTTATGTTTATTTAATCATAGAGAAATCTTTCAAATGACTTTTATTTCCAAATGGTGAATGAGTTATTTAAAGAATGTGATAAGTATTCATTTATTTAAGAGCGATAATAGATTCCAAGAATTGTGTCTTAATGATAGACTTAAGCTCATTATCTAAGCTTTTTAATTATTAAAAAGCTGTAAGTAACTGACCAACGGACCTTTTAAAGGCAGACTGGGTACGGAAGACGGAGGATGGACTGACCGACCTGCCTTGTAGATCTGTCAATCGGCTTTGTAATAACAAGAGGTGACCTACACCCCCACATTTTCCCATGTAATAAGGGGTGATCCATCAATCGTGCACAAATTCAGACTCTGGGCTGCTACTGTGAAATTCTTGATGGGAAAACCCAATAACACTTTCCAAACTGGGAATAGAATCCAGGACCTCATGCCCACCAGTTGCGCTTACGACCTCGAGGCAGTCAGGATGAAGGAAGAACAAACATTAATACTTGCACCACTAGCTATACATTAGACAACTGATTACCCCCTTAAGGATAAAAGCATGAGTAACACGTGCCACATGACAAGTCAAAGTGACAAAGAATGAATTATATTATAATCTTCATACAACCATGTTAATTACTTCCTAAGAAGTAGGAGTAATAATGTTATATTTCTTCGTAAAAATGTTAATTATTCCTTTAACAATAAAAACTTAGCTGTTTTACGTTCTTCTTAAGATAAGATGAGAAGGAAGATGGCATTGAGTAATTAAGTGTGAATGATACTTATACACTATTTGCTTGATGAAATTTGACATTAATAAGTATAGGAGGAATCAATTTAATCTATTATATAGTTAAAAGAACCAGATTTAAGATAGATTAGTTTCAAATAGCAGTGAAAGCTTGAGCTTAAGCTAAGAAGCATCACAATGAGGGTGTTTATGAAAATTTACGTCACCAGTTGGCGCCACTTTGACAAGATTTCCTAATTTTTGACAATGAACATAAAATATATGATGATGTTCATCATTCAATCACAAATAGATAACATAATTTAGGCGGTTTGACACTTTTGACAGGTGCTCGGACCTGACGTCTCAGTGCTAACATCACAGAGTATCTACTTTTATATAGAAAAGCATCTAGTGAGCGTCATTTCAGAAAACCCTCATTGTATTCATAAGAGTTGAACATCTAACGAATATTAAAGATGCGATGAACAGGAGAAACTTTGAAGTTGTTAACCAAAATGAAGATTGAAACTAGGCTCCACCAGAATCAACAAACACAATACAAGAAGATGAACCATTAAGGAACAAAACTGCAACTGAAGACTGGAACGTCATCCAAATAAGTTATCTCGTCCATCAATACGTAAACACTAATCAAGATAACATTTCACGGCTAATGGCTCACAAAACGACCAACAACGTATAAATATCCAGCAATAAATTGTAACATTAACGAAGGCAACTCGCAGTCATTACTTACTTTAAGAGATACATATTATACATCATCCGTACATTTTAAATTGTAAAGTTTGGTACACAACTTCATTTACCGTTCGCCTATTTATTTTAGTTGTTACCCACTATCTCGTTACGACTCGATACAACTTGATAATCCGTTATTTATGTCGGACATTTTTCAACAAGAGCCTAGCACGCGACTTGTCGCCCGACTCTTGAACACCGACAAATGGTCGACCATCCACCTTTTGTTGCTCTAACGGTTGTGTTTTGATATCATTAGGAAATTCTCGGCTTTTACGACAGTGAGAAATATTGTTTCTAATATACAGATTAGAGATTTGTCTGTTACTAATGTAGAAAGTAGTAGACGCAAAGTCAGTGACGGATGGTACACACGATTAGAACCTCGATTACTGCGACATGGAACGATAAACGTACGATTTTGATTTGTTGCACCCAGCGGTAGATATAGATTCTCTTAAACGGAAAAGAATGTCGGAGACGATATCGACATTTGATAGAAAGTAGTTAACTCTAAGGAATGTAAACAAAGCCGCCCACCGAGAACTGCATATCTAAATGAACACTAAAAACCGGACACGGAAGACATCAAAATAGTACCAAATCAAATAATTAAAGTTATCGTAAAGATTAAGTTAGTTGGGAAACGTTAAAGATTTGTATAATAAAGCTATTGGGAGGCACGTGCTGAGAATTAAGCGCATTCCTTTTGAGCACTCCACAACCCCATTAGCTCGCATCGGGTTTTTGTAATTATCGACTTATTAAATGCCGCGAGAGATTTATGTCAGGTCGGCAACAGGTAAATCTGTTTCGTTACACCCATGCGCTGATAAATGAACGTGCAAATGTATCGGAAACTGACGACGACATTAATGTGCATATTACTTAACACGTTACTAACGACATTAACCCTTATTTAATCCATGTTTACTTATGTCTGACAACAAAAGAGCATTAATAAATCCACAAGAAGCTCTTATGATGTATAATAAATTTCCAAGATATATTAAAGCAAATTGTGCATATAAAATGATGTTAGGGAGAAATAAAACGAAGGCAGCATGCACAGAGTCACTGACCACAACAACGTACGAGCGACGAAGACGAAACGAAGCCTTGCGATAATCATAATACGCTTGCAGATATGTGATTAGCTGTGGGGTCACGAAACGGTCGGCGTTAGACAGAGAAGACGTACCGTATCCTTTTCAAGCACATGGACAGTTGGATGGCGCCGTCTCTGTCAGGCAAACGACCGCAGGGCGCCTAAACCGCTATAGTAAACTGTGACCTCACGAAATTCTCAGCGCACGATACCGAGGATGATTCACGTGTAATGACGGACGTACAGACGGACTGACATATAGAGATGCGGACGCTAGATGAATTCTAAGCGACAGGTCGGGAGAAAAAGTTGTTTCAATTTTAAATACGGTCATGATTATTATGGACTGTTATCGTTAATTTTATTGAGCCATCACTGACATTAACATATTAAATTAGTTTTTGTTTTTAAATATCTTGATCCTGAATCTCGATCTGTTGTGTTTGTTTATTCGTAATCTATGATTTTGATGGGAGCTTTGCTATTCCATTAAGCTGTCAGCAATATACATAATATGTATATTGTATTGTGTTGTATTATATTATAATTGGAAGAATCCGCATTTGTTGGCATTCTGTGACCTTGATTGGTATCTGGCCGGATGACATGGAAATTTAGAATTCCGAGGCAGACTCTACTGTATGTGAAGTTCATAAAATCATAAGCAATGATGTTTAAATATAAAGTGAAACTATAATGTTGGATGCAGATGTGCTATAGCTGGATACGGTACAGAGGGCACGACCAGACGGAACAGGTTTTCTGAGACTACTAACGTAGTAACCAATATACATGCGGACCGTGCATTACTCTCAAGTATTCAAGATTATACGACGTTAGAACGGAACGAGTTGGCTGTGAGAAAATTTCACCTGTAGGAGCCCTATCAATGTTGATTTAGACGACCTTTCACGTGGCTTGGTATAAGCAAAATGTTTTACGTTATTTTTTGCATAAATACAGTAAGAGTTTTCGGTCGAGATATAGGTGTTTGAGGAAATGGAAGAGGCTTTTAGAATGTTAACATGAGTAACGCTACGGAAGATGTTAAACCAAAAATGAAGATGTTGAGACATAACAATTGACTTGGAATTTGATTTAAACTGTACTGAGGGTCTAGACAAAGTGACATTCTATAGCGATAACGATGATGGCAAAGGCAAAAATGTATAGGACTACATAAGCTATCGAAAAGCATAAGTCGACCCTGTTGAATGTAGTTGTAGAAATATGAAACGCTTTGGAAGCGATTGACACTTGTCAGATCATCTTGCGATTTCTGAATTTAAATATGATATGCAATGTATACATTGATATTAAATTCAATCCGAAATAAAACGGAGAACGAAACACTAAAATACATGCTGATACACGTAAATTAGATATTAAATCTGCCGCAGATATATTTCATGAGCCAACATCACACATCGTAAAGGAATTAGTATCGAGAGTGTGAGAGTACGTACAGATAAATCACCTACACAGTTCGTTAGGAACAGGCTGCGCGCCGCGGGGGTCCACGTTCGATCCCGTGCCGGCAAGTGGAACGCTATTGTGGAACCCCCTGTAGAATATTTTGACGGGCCATACAGTGCCATGTTGGGTACAGGTTGATGAATGGTGAATTTACGATTCTTAGCTCTTTTATAAGCTTCGGAATTTCTTCTAAGTTATGCTGCTGCTTCAAAATTATCATCAACACTTTCGTAGACAAACTCCTTTTATGGCTGAGGAATTCTTCTAATTGATTATTAATTCGTTTAATAAGGATATGCCAATGAATTATTAATAGTCTTCTGCGAAAAACGACCAAGTTTAAAGATTACATCATTTTGACAGGTCTGTAAATAGCCTTTGATCACACAATTGATAACATTAACATCAGCTTTCACACCATATTAGACGAAATGAACCGACAAAATGTAGCAATTAATTAATACAATACTAAAACTACACTTAGTATTCATAATGTATGAACATAATTTAAATAATTAAATAACAAAATCTATTGTTGGCGCCATTAGAAATGATACCATAGACACATTCCGCATACCAGCGTGTTTGTCGTAAGCAACAGGTTTTTTCATCATCTACAACACAGACAAAGGAATTTCACAATCTGCCACATTCGGCGTTAATACTTGTTCATCTTTTTATACCAAAATAAAAGGTTTATTTCCCTGACCGAGATGAAGGCGTCCATCAAATTTTAAAAAGTTAATTATCGGATACTTTTACCATTTCGTGTGGCTCGCTCGGCGATACATCATATGGACGAATATAAATCACCGGTTGATTGATAGTGGTATACATCTCACGCTCGTTCGCTAGCTCCTTTTTTAATCCAACACAAATGATTTTACACTTTGATTCCTTTTTGTGACGCCATTTCGCTTCGGAGTTTACGATTTGTTCGGAATGGATTTTGTACACCTGAATTTGTTGGGACTTGACCACTTTTTTATGTTAAAAGAGCCTTTTGATCATATTGAATGGGTTTAGATTTAATAAAGGTTGTGTGGAAGCGTGCCGTCGAGGCTAGCCTTTATATTGTAAAAGTAATTTTAATACTGTTAACAAATTCAATGTGTAATTCTACGCCGAGTTTATGATTTTGTAAAAGTCGCCTATTGCGAACGGTTCCATCGATTGTGCAGTTTGACCCGCGTATTTGTGTACTATGAATTGAAATCTTTAAATCCAATATCATCGTACGTGACCCCATGCTGCCATTTTCCGAATGCTGCTATTTTGGAGAACGCCATGAGGAAAAGTACACGAGCGTGACATAAAGACTGTGTTATTTAAGTGCACTATCTATTTTAAGGGCACAATAACTCGATGAAATCTCCTTTCATCGCAATGTGAAATTTAATATTCACTACCGTACACTGTAAAGCCAATGTTTATAGTGAAAACCTATCAAGTTTCTAACAACTATTGAGCGGAGACCCGTCCGTATACCTGCGTACAAAAACCTTTACTAGAAGAGATTAGCGTGGCGTTTTCTATTGTAGTTGTACCCCGATTCTCATGCAAATGTGTGATAAAACGTGCGGAAATATAATTAGCTTAGGCAGTATCGAAGGGTCGTGCACCTTGCCAAAAACTGGTTTATGTTTCGCATTTTAATTAATGTTTTGGTAGTGTTGTAACTTTTGACCAGTGTCCACTAGGGATGGGGTGTTTTCGCGACGTTCCGTGGGAAAGCGTGTGTTACGATTGTATCTTTATGTTGGTCGGTAAGAGTCTGTTTTTCCGAGAAAGAGGCCATTACACGCAGTACGAGAGCGTCGTAAGACATGTCACAGTTATTATGCTCACTAGAAGCGATATAATCTTTCGGCTATGACGCACACAGAGGCGGTCCGTATGTGTCGAGTTATTCTCGTCGTCCAGAGCGTTCGTACTGATTGTTGACACGATTAAGTTGGATCAATCTGTGGGTAAAACCATATGAAACGTTATTTGTAAGTGCTATGTGTTATCGTTGAGGTTAGTTTGGTTTAACATTGTATTATTATTTGTGGCAGTTTGTAGAAATTTCTTTTTACGTTTTCATCAATATTTTGCATGTCAGTAGAGCATTTCCCTAAACTGTAGTTACCGACAAACCTACATTAACTGTATCCATTTCATTAAAACCTAAACTCTTTCATCCTTAATCCCACACTTTCAACCAAAACTAAAAGAATCAGTTCCAGTCTTCAACCCATAATCCTCCATCATAAATCATAACCACAATCCATTAGTAGCAAAAAGCAAAAACGTTACATTTCTCACGCTTCAATATTTGCAAAACTAGGACTGGTCTAATCCAAACAAACCGGGGCTATACAGTCCTTACGGTCAGTTGACCCATAATAACCAGGTGTCCGAAAACCCACCCTCTAAGAACCTACGTCATTGTGACGTAGAGGCGTGTTTAAGGCGTAAGGGACAAATATTGCAATATTGCCCCTTCGATCATGCCCTGGGAACGCAAAGATGATGTTTTTGACATGTTCGGGACAATGCATATTGTGTATGGTCAGTGGTCATTTGTGCATGGATTCATTTGTGATGGTACTGGAACTGAAAGGTTATGGAAGCTTGAAACTTTTGTTGCTAAGTGAACTGTTTATGAGTTAAGAAATTTTGAGTTTAAAGTTTATTTGAGCAGTAAATGTATGTGCTAAATAATAGAACTGACTGTGAACGTAAAACATCTGGACCAAAAGTATAACAAAGTAAAGCTTAAGAAACCGAAAATAATATTGATCTAAAAACCATCACTTAAGTCAAAAACCGTTGAAACCATGCATATTATTGAAAAATAAATTTATTCCAAAATACCGCTCATCATTATCAAAAACAACACGGAAGATACTTTTCAATCTACCCGCAAAAATCACCCATTAAAATTCAGGCCTGGGGGACCCGGAATCTTTCTAAATGACCGGCCTAACACAAAAACTTATTAAGATATAGCAAACAATGAGAAGTGATTGATGTGCCGTGAACAAAAGGTGCCTGTCCATTGTTCAACCGACGAGCAAACTCGAGGAATACTACATGTTCACCTTTTATGCACTTTTTAATAAACCGGTCCACTAATGCGTTTAATTAATCAATCCATATGTAAGCATTGTCTCATATTTGCATTTGCATAGAGTTGATAACTGTACTGAAATTATGAACCATTTATGCCCCATTCTCCTGTGATAGATTAATAATGTACCAGGATTAATGACTGAAATTGAATGGGCTGCAAGTAATAATATTAGACCGTTAGAACTGTAAGTACTGGTAATTAGAAAAGGATGTATTGTCAAGGAGAAAGTAGGAAAGCTAAATCTGAATAATACTATTGAGCAACTCATAATATTATTAGAATAATATTATCGTGATGACGACAAAAGCTCTCTTGAATTTAAAATCCAAACAAATAACACACACAACAACACGTATAAAAGGTTAAAAGCAAAACTGACCACTCATTTACAACGGTTACATAAACTAAAGAACGGACATCACACAAAAAACGTATCTCTTACATCAAGTTCTATCACAATTAAAGGTATTAGGTGGTAGCTCCATCCTCAATGGACCTTTTCAAAGCTAAAACGTTTTACAAAACATCCAC
The DNA here is from genome assembly GCA_947522985.1 of Lithophane socia. Lineage (NCBI taxonomy): Eukaryota > Metazoa > Arthropoda > Insecta > Lepidoptera > Noctuidae > Lithophane > Lithophane socia. The sequence continues at coordinate 12,020,177 of OX383267.1, forward strand.
CAACTGTGAAACAATATTATAAAAAAAGTACAAAAGATCTTCTCTAATCTCCGCATCTACCAGTTTGATATCTAAGACGATTACAAAGCGACAAAGGGGCACACTTACTTTTTTTTTCTATTAACAGTTAATCTCGTATAAAAAGGAGACTGGAGTTCGCACCTTTCTATTGTTCTGAGGGCAAACAAATCGTTTGTTGCCCAAAATATGACGGGGTCGAGAGACTCAATGTTGTCCTCAAGGGAAGAATGAGAGCAGCGGGTTACCGTGTCCTTTCCGGTACGAGCTGGCCTCTGCATTATCAAAGGGAGCAACCCTAATGACGCAAAGGTGGGACTCGTAAAAAGTTTTGTAGGACTCGCAGATACAGAGAACGATAATGAAGTTAGTGATCAGATTTGGAAAATAATAAATGTTATGGATGGCTATAACGAGGTTCATATAGAACCGGCAGGTGGTGATAAAGCTGCCGAAATAGTTTGCGAAGAAAAAACATATTTAGAAACAAAAATTTAATGTGAGAGGTCGTCAAACGGGTGCCATTGGAGGCTATATGGGTTATAATAAGCGCCTCAGCGGGTGTTCCGTCCACGTTATGAACTCTTCAACCTCAGTGCCCTCCGTCAAGACCGTTTCCTTTATGACATGAGGAAATTACTTCGGTCGCGTGTTATCTTTTAAAATGTGCACCTGTGCCGTTCCGAGTTTTGGGTAAATAATTTTAGCTGCACACGTATTTTGGTCATGAATTGTTTTGAAATGAGCAAGAACGCAATAACTTTTTCGTTATATTTTTTTTATTGCTGTATGATATGGAAAAGCGAAAAGAATTAGTTACGCTGCAGTAGTTTACAATTTCTATTGTTCGAAAAAAATCAAAGAAACTCCATAAGTCAATGTTTTCACAATGTTGTATTCAATGGGCTATTAAAGGCAATGTTGTCGCAGATCATAAACCTGACAGTTCGTCAAGGTTCACTCATTTCTGAGCAGCCTTGACCTGACACCAAACTATTATAATACAAGCAAATATTACGCATTTATGTAAACAAAAGAAAACTTTTTTTCTCGACCAACTAACAAACTTTAAATCATTAAGTTTGTTGTTAGTTTCAAAATTGTTATCACTACTTCTTGAAACGTACGAGGTCACACGAATTCCTGAGTACCATCAATCACAGCGCTGTCTTTAAAACAATAACCGGCCATATTAATTCCCTCGTAATAATAACCTATTACAGCCCATAACTTTATATTAACATTGATCGTCAACAGTTACTTAGAGCAGTGCCCTTGGGCAGTCTCTCCACTAATGACTCGACAAGATTAATGATTTCACTAATTATACTTGTGACAATCAATGTATCTTTAAAGCGAGCTTTTTGTGTTAGTTACACCGCATATTCTAGTATTATTAATGTATTATGTAATTTATCAGTAGCAACTAATAATTTTGTTGTAATTGTAACAGAATATGAGGTCACGATTCAATCAAATTTATTCCATGTGGTAATTAAATGTAGACGTAGATTTTTCGTTTAAAAATAATAAAGGAACGAAGCAGTTAAACAATAAACTATAAAAAATAAAAGGGAAAGTTCAATTAATAGAACTTAAATCTAATGAAAGGGAAAATTAGAAAAAAAATGTCTACGAAATACGCAAATGTAAAGGATTTGGTGTGAGAACATTCATATTGTCATCATACTAAAGCAAACAAACTTGCGAATTTATAGTATCTTATCACCTAATACTTACATACTGACAAAAAGTACCGGTGAACAAAAGAAAATTTCAGTTTAAAACGCGTATGAAATGTCTCAATATAGGCATGGATGTTAGTTGCTCTTCTATCTACGTTGCCAATTTTGTTAGTATGTATTTACCAAAATTTTGACCTGGTAAACAATTTGAAAATTTCATGCTTACTTTCTTCAAATTTTTATAGATTTTCTCAAAATATTTTTGACTCACCTTCTCTCCTCATGCCCATTTTGAGACATTTTCTTAGCCTGCAGTACTGGCATTGGTTTCTATGGTGTTGGTCGATTGGACAGTTTCTATTTCCCCTGCAGGAGTACGTCAGATTCCTTCTCACGGACCTCTTGAAAAAGGATTTGCAACCTGTGGGAGAGATTTCATAATTGTAATGTTATTTTTTATACTTTCACTTTGACATCATCTATTGGAAATACATCGTTGAGAATAATTTAAAATGTTTTGATAACGTGGTTCTGACTTCTATTGCTATTTACGATATAATCACTTCATAAATCTGGCTTCGATGCGACAGCATGTTTAAAATTCGGAAGTTTGTTCGTAGATCATCATCAGCGTGTAAAATATTCGAGACTGTCAACAAGCTTCCATATTTTGTGATCGTATGCAAACATGGGGATATCCCAATAATTTACTATACTTTACGATTGTCGGTAGTAATTACTTGTTAGCCTATTTTGTTAATATGCTTAAACCTATTAGCATAATACCATATATCAATGGCTACTCGATATCGAAATACGGCGATTTGTATGGAAGCATCAAATATATACGAATTTATAAAACAGTTAAAATACCAACTTAACGATCTTAAGACAGTTAAGACCAATCTCATGAATATATTATGCGTAAATATTAGAATAAGAAACAATTTGCTTTAAAACGCGCTACGTGGCACCTTTAGTCAAAACACAATGAAGTATGCTGGAATTTACACAACAATAAGGTTGAAAATCGATTGGTGTTCCACAAGGGGATAGTAAAATATAGTTTGGCGTTGAAGAAAGAAATCGAATTTTCATAAAAAAACGTATGGACACCGAATCGCAGTAAATTATTAAGAAAATCATCTTGGTTGTCATATAAACGCCAATCAATTATGGGGAATTATCGCGTACGTGTATAGTAAATATTAGCTTTAGCTATCGTAAGACCAAGTTTTAGAATCACAGTGTTCTTGAAATGTTCAATTTTGACACAAGTGGAAGACAATTTACCAAATACATTTAAAAGAGTTTTCGGAATTCAGAGTATAAATAGCATGTTTGCTGGCTATTAAATAAACGAATAAAATACTGTGATTGGACAACTCCGTGCGTTTGTAAGGAAGTTATGCAAACATCTAATCATTATGTATTAGTACATTTAAATATCAAAGACATTTATCCATGTTTATCTACAAATGAAGGGAGCTGTATCTGTTACTTATTACCTCAGCGGGCTGTGAGAGCCTGCTTGTTTGGGCTACCTACTTATCTAAGAGGTACTTAGCGATCTTGGCGACCTAAATGGTGCAGCGTAAGAACGCAAATTTTAATTGCTGGACACAAATGCATTGAAAATAAAATTGTGAATATAGAAAATTAATTTTACTATCCAATATACGATTATAGCGACCTAAATGATGCAGAATAAGATCGCCAATTTTATAATTGGACAGAAATGCATTTACAATTAAATTGTGGATACAACACAAACCTAATAAAGTATAGAGAGAAGACTGATAGATACACACATACATTATAACATCACGTCACCTGTTGTGTGCCTTTGTGTGTGTGTGTGTGTGTGTTTGTACTTAGTTGGACTAAAAATTCATATCCCTTGTAGACCTGCTATTGGATTTATTGTGAATTATACTCAAGACTCCTGGAGTACCATCAACACTCCAAGCTTATAGTTGTTTCAAGTTACATTAGGCACCCATTTTCTTTTATTCGAAACCCACAGAAAGTCGATACTTCTACAAATCGTGCACAGACTCCCATCTATCGATTTGAACCAGTGATCTTAGATTACAATCGAATGACTCGATATCTTAAACGTTTTGACTTCCGAAATAAAATCAGAACCATAAAAGATATCGTTTCTTTTTAAAGTAAACTTGTTCATTTTAATTACTTTTCATTTAATTATAGCTATCACGTTTCTATTATATGGAGCTTGATTTGGTAATAAAATTAGACTATTTTTAAGTATCTGCTTCATATTTGCTTCTAAGTGGCATGAATATTTAAAAAAAATGCTACTGTTAAGGAAAAATGTTCCCAATTTAGTGTCCCTTGATTATTGTAATTCTTTAATAGGAACTTTAGCTAGTCATATTTAATGGATATTGCAGTAAGTTCCCAATAATTTATATTTGCTTATGGGTATTTACTTCTCTTATTTTACTATCTTAAAATTGTTACACCTCTTCATATTCAACATTATCCAAATTAATAGTGTTGTCCACAGATTCTTTTTCTTTTATATCTACCCACCCAAAGAGTTCCTTATATTTACAAATTAAGTACTTACATAAAGGTCTGTTATTATATTTTACCAGCGCAAATTGTCCGTATATTAATGTCAAACTAAGAAAACTTTGTTCCTTATAGCCGTATAGAGCCAGTTACAGTAAAATGTTAAAAGTGTCCTACGTCATAAAGTACATTATCTTGTTTTTTTTATTCTAGGTACTTATTCTTGTGTAACTATTTACTGAGTATTTGTATATTGTTCGTATTCCCAAGGCTTTTGTTATTCAGAATGAATAATGAGGAAATAGTCTTTCGAAACTATACTAATACCTATTGAAGTAGCCAATGAACGTTTACGGAGGAAATTTTGAGGCAGCTCTCCATTTTGTTTCATATTTTATTTATAAATTTGGATCGATATAAGGATTTAATTGAACGAGTTGTCTTTGGAAAAGTGCACTCAGCAATTATAATCATCTCACCATTCAAAATCGTGACCATAGATTGGAAGATGTCTAGTGAACTAAAAGCGACGGTAAAATTGTTCTAAATATACATTTAGATGCCTTTATAGACAGGAAAACTGCATACAGTAACGAAGTCATTATTATTAAAGAAGTTGATGATAAAGAAAGAGATTACTCTAAGCAAAAGAAGATGATAAACTTCAAGACGATTGGATAAGATTTAATAACAGCCTTTTTGACATAGGAAAGAAAGCTGATATGAAAAAACCCACAAAATAACAAAACACAACCTTAATCTAAAAAATATCGAGAAAACATCGCATATAAGAAGGGAACTGAAAATTCAGCGTGTTTAGGCAACAAAGCGCAGCTCTCGCGAGGTTTCTTGCTAGTTGCGATACCGTTAGAGGTTTGCTCACGTACCCAGTGCGCAGATAAGCCGCTGTGCGGTTAGCGCAGGCTGTCGGTACGTGCGGCGGGTTAGACGCTCGTTAGAAATGGTCGTGGTTTTTTGGATTAATTTTTACGTTTTGTTTTAATTTTAGTATAATGTTAGTGTTGTTTTGAGTGTAGATGGTGATTTGCAAATATTTGGATATAAGTAAATAAAATTAAAATAAAATCTTTGAGTATTTTTAACTTTCACGTTATAAACACTCTTCTCTTATTAAAATTTTTAGTCTCACAAACAATTTGAGGGTTGCAATGTTAATATCAAGTCATTTCAGTCTATTATTACGAAAAATACGTATCCTAAATTCTGTCATCCCTAGCCATATCCGCGTTCCAACCGCAGCGTTTCCACGCTAGCACGGCACACCACCTCTTCGGGAACACTGCCTCCCAATTACCACTTATCGTTGGGAACATCAGCAGTTGCAAATTGTATTCCACGCGAGATGATAAAGAGTGCATCGACACAAAGATTTGAAGTGAAAATAAAAACAATGGTACAGGCTTAGATTCTTTGACATAAATCCCGAGAATTGTTGAGAAAGTGAACTGGAAGGAAATAGATAGTGCATCGCAGCTAACCAGAGTGTGGTTTGTTTCTTAAGAAGAATTTATAGAGTTGACTTGGGCGACAACTTAGGGTATACAGGTGTAGACGCCAACAATCTTGGAAGAGATCTCTCTCTTGGTAAATCTATTTCTTGAAACAAAAAGGCTAAAAGACGTAGATAATCAGATTAGTCAGGTTAATGCGATTGGGATTCTTAACCTTTAAAAGCAGATAAGAACGCTAGAAGGTACACTACTAGAGCGTATTAAAATAATCGGTACACTAACCCCTTAGCAACCAACATTAGGTAAAGTAGGCAACTTTTAAATTCTCCTATATAACCAAGACCAATTGGCAAACTAATATAAATTAAATACCAACTATAAATTAACAGTATTCTCCTAATAGAAGGGAATAAATAACTGTTTAATATAAAATGTAATTAAAATCATTAAATTACTGGTCATAATTCTAGTGTTCTAAAGGAAGAGAAATTTTATGTAGCTATCGTGCTTTCATACTTGATAATTGTATTAATGGCTGGTAAAGGTTTTTGTACCGATTAACTTAAAATTGAAAGACTTCATAGTTCACAGCATGTTTTTATTTTCTAATTTATAGAGAAAAAGGGAAGAAAAGCACTTCTGATCTTGTACTATTGACTCAATAGGTCTCTAAACTGTCCGGTTAGACTGGAAGCTGCATAAGCATAATCAGCCTATAATGTTCCCACTGCTGGGACACAGGGCCCCTGTGAGAGGGAGTAAGCCGTATCCACAACACGGGCCCAGTGCGGGTAGGTGATGTCACATATGTCTTAGAATTTTTTTTCTAGGACGTTCTCCTTTTGTCATGATGTTTTCCTTCACCGTTTTGAGAGCAATGGTGATTAAATAATTTACTCAAAGTATCTGTCTAGGTTCTAAACTACGACGTACACATCTCGTAAGTCGCAGCCGGTTCTACTGGGCCACTACTGATCCACTACTTTACTGGAAGCTGACACAATTGTATTTGGTAAAAAGCTAGGCAGATGATAATGATGTCCAGTGTTTGAATTAATCAGGCACCCATTAGGTACATTAGAAGGTACAATAGGTAGCAGTTGTTATAAGGGAAGTTAACAAATCTTTGCAATATCAATGATACCATTTAGCAAGGACTAATTATAGAATTTGTTATTGTCATCTAGTAAAAGTTAAAATGGCAAAGACCTTTCAAAGATACAAAGACAAAAATTAATGCGAAAACAGCAATATTTTTGCTTAATCTTCGACAGGTGACTAATAAATAGTAGGTAATATAAAGAACTAGGTATGATATCATTAAATACAATCGAAATGTGAATAAACCGACAGGTTGCTTGAATGTCAACTTGGCAATGGTTGACGCATTATAAAGAAATAAACTCGTCAAGCGATTACTACTGATGTTCTGGGTTCAGTATATAAAACAAAACATGGTGATATTTTATTATGAGTTGAAGTATTGAAGGAAGTTGATGAAGACTACGTAAAGTAATAATATAACAATGAACAGAATATAGAAACTACCACAGGCACTTACTAACATTGTTAGTGATTTTAACACCGAAGAAGCAAGTGAAACAGAAAACGAAAAAGGGGAATAACACATAATAAGAGCAATCCTCTTCAAACTTGATAAAATTATAAAGAAGGAAACCAAGAACAGAAAAAGTAATCTTAATAATATACCACCACTAAATACATTAAAACTTTAAAAGTATTCACAGATGCGGAACTCCATCTGCAGTAAAGTGTAGTGTCCACAATTATTGGCGAACTAATGACGCCTAGATTACAGGTTACTGCTGACCTACATATAGCACGAGATATGACGTAACACCGGCTTGACCGTAATGGCGGCTTAGATGATGGATACAAGAAAATTTTGGTTGAGATTCTGGTAAATGAGATGCTAAATGGTGTGCATGAGAGTTTAGAATAGGAAAGGATGATAGCAGTTGACTGTTTAGTCAAGTAGTATGTAAGAGAATATCGAGATCTTTAGAACAGCTACAACAATGAAGACAGGATAAGAAAGATTGAGCATGTAGAAAAAAGTGTTAATTAGCTCTTAAACGAAATTGGCTCTAGAGGTAATGCTTTGAAAAACTATAAAATCGATGTTGGGAAACAAGCTAGATAATGCGGCGTCTAAATGTCGATTATAGTTTTAAAATCAGTAGAATTATGATATTTTACGATATTTTTTGAGTTTAAAAAAAAATGCTATATTAGGAAGATATAGCATTTTTTTTAAAACTCAAAAAATATCGTAAAATATTCATATCTTCTATCCATTCTTAATTGTTGGATCAGTTCTAAAGGTTTCGATATTCTCCTACGTACTACTTGACTAAACAATCAACTGCTATAATCCTATATTTGTACCAACATAATATTGATACTATAAAAAAAACTATAGAATCTCTGTTCATACATACACATTATATAACCAGTCGGGATCAAAGTTCGAAAAAGTGTAAGTGTCAGGTTGGTATCCCATCCCAAGCATCATGCATCAGATTTACGACTTCACTAGCGAATATTATAGCCACAATGAGTTATCACCGTAATAAAAGTCGCAGGACTGTTGCGCAATGCGACTTGCGACTGACCGAGCATACGTGCGACATTATTGTACCATAAACACAATTGAATATTTCTGTACTGCTGATATTTATAGAAGAGATTCATTGAAGAATTTAGGTTCATTAAAATTGCAATTATGCGCATATGTTGTCTTGTGATTTATGAATGAAGCTTGTGAGAGAATGACGGTAACGGATGGTTTTGTCCGGGAAAGCGGTAACATTATTTACTGCCTGTCAATTTAGAACGCTCTACGGCTTATCGACCACTGGTCGACACGGTGCGAGAAACTGAAGTAATGTATTAAGCCACCACTTTAAATTTGGCTAGTTATGTTCGGAATCTGACTTCTACTGGTATCAATTATATTGATGAAGGCTCTTTCAATGATGCTGAGCAGCATAATCAATAACGTACACAGTCTTATCAAGCAGTGCTCATGAGAGTACCGACTGTTTTTTAGATTGCCAGGGAGCTGTCAAAGATCTTTTACTAGACGAAAAGGACAAAATTGAAATAGTTGGAATGCACACGACACGGTATGTGACTCCAAGTAATGTCAAGAAAAAAACCTCACATTATAAGGAATCTCTTTGTGACTCCAGAGATAAACAAAAAATCAAATGCAGAGACGAGCGTAGCGTATTATATCGTAGTTAAAACGTCAGGTGGAATCTTAAATGTATACCTAGGCTTGCAAGTATTTTGTTGTATGCCATAAAAATCCCATCAAAGTGATTAGTAATAAATATCAGTCATCTACTCAAATGCTTTTATTGAGAACGTGACCTCGTAATGTATACCTACTGGCAATTTTGTAACAGGCAACATTCGTATTGAACACAAACGTCGCCATTTTAATGGTGACAAAGTAGATAGTGAAACATGTTGTCATATTATGTGTTTGCCTAAATTATGACGAATTAAAAAAATTGTATAAATTCGCTTTTGAAAACAAATAAAATCCTAAAAATGGTTCAAACACTTTATTAAATGAAAATACTTGGCAATATGAATCATATTCAAATAGAAAACACAAAAACATCACCTGTCAACACACAAAGTCAGAGTTCATTATTTTTCTAAAACTATCAATATCAAAATAAAATAGAAGAAGCCTAATTTGATATAATAGGTATTTACAGCACCTGTCGGTGTTGCTAGTGTAATAAATAAAGATAGCTAAACGCCATTAAATCTTCATTTAGTGGCCAGTGCTGTTGTCTTGTAGGACAAGAGTTTCCGCTTTTCTCCCGGATTTATGTATTATGGCAGTAGTGGGGACAGTTAATTGATGATACATTTATGAATGTGTTTATTTTAATTAGAAAAAAAAAGAATAATGGCGTCTGCACAGTGATCTATTCATTGCATTGTGTATCCCAATTGCAAGAGATATATGGTTTTAATTTCATACAAAATAATTCAGCTATATTTACAATTTACTTGAACTGCATACGAAAGATTATCAGCTCACATAATAATAATGCAATATTTAACACCATTTGCAAAGGGATTGCCATTGATATTATTGTGATCGCAGTATATAAATTGCATCCCGTTTTTGAACTAGCACAATTTCTTCCAATACTTCTACTACTTAGTAATTAAACATACACTTAATGAACTAACACAAATTACATTCAAATCATAACTTAACCTTAAAATTGAATTAGAAGTAAATCAATTATTCGAGATGGTCATTAATGCTATCCATCAATCATTGAGTTAGGACTCAGGTCGTTAGGGCCTTCGATTAGCTATGAGGCCAAGTTCTCGATTCTAAGGCAGGTAAACTTGGCCTTGACATGGTAATACAGGTGCAAAATAATATGGAATTATTTGTGTTAATGTCTGTAATTTTAGGTTTAATGGATATTGTGGTTTAGGAGTTTTAATAGCAAAATAAAAGAACCAGGGAGTTTTAGATGATGAAGAATTTGTAGAATGCGCTGTTTATTATGAAAGCAAAAGTCCAGAAAGAAAAATGGATTTAAAAGATTCCATGTGGCATCTCAAAAAAAAACTAAAATATCGCAAAAGTTATTGCAAAAAATTAAATAAATGCATTCAAAATAGTGATGCGCACATACACGTATAGCCATCAACATACATATCGATACTCAACTTCCCTTAATCATTTCATTAAGACACGAATGCACAAAAGAAGGAGTCTAATGAAAAATTACTCGCTTTAATGACCCATCGGATCGCCTTAATGATCTAGGTCCTGTTCTTGAGAATGTATCGGCACACACACGGACGTACGAGTCTCACGTTAGCGAACAATTGTTATTAATCTTAATGTATGTAGATGGACACTTGACCAGAATCGGTATAAAGAAATAGGAACAAAAGAGCATTGTAACTTGGAGTGAATAATATTAAATTATTCTTTTGGGTAACGTGTTAAATGGAAATTGGTACCGAAGTCTTTAAATTTAAAAAATATATCTTTGGTTATCGTCAAGTGTTCGAACAGCAAAATAACTTGGATTTGAATAAAAATCTGAATTGTAAATTAATTCTCTTTGTAACCTGACGGGATGGGTTTTAGAATGGATCGGAAACAGATTACGATACAGTTTTGTTGATTAGATTTTTTCATTGCTTGCATTTCCTTCACAAAAGCACCTCAGTTTTAATTTATGTTACCCTGAGGCGCTTAATGAAGCAAATAATGAATATTAATACAGTTTAACAATAAACCATTTAAAACGCAACGTAAAGGGCTGATGATTTACATATAAATGTATCGACGGACAACGACATCCATTTTATCGTAAAACTCGGATACATAATTTTCTTAATCAATCAACATTATGCATCCAACTTTTCTTTTTAAATCAACAATAAAATTAATTCACAATAAATTCCCAATAAAACTACTCACGTTTATCGTGGAGAAAAAAATATAAATTTTGGATTTACGACGTGACAAACACGCGTACTCTTTAACAATATGGCAGCTTTTAAATTTCGAAAATGGTCGTTAACGTCACACGGTCGAATGTTTACCTTATTAAGGTGTAGCTAGTACTTGTTTAATTCACATAAATAATATATTAAAAGGAGTCAAATTTTCATTAAAAGGCGACATGATTCAAGACGTTCGAGCGTTTTATTGACAGTTTTAGTGGAAAGAGGAGAACCACACACGCGCCGAACTTGGATTCAATTTAAAAAGTGGAATGAGATAAAAATAAATAAGTTCGGAAAGACACTTATGTTTAGAGTCGCTCGTAAAGATAAGGTTAACTGCCACGGTATCGCCGGACAAAACATACCATAAACTGACCGGTTGTAGTGGTCGATAGTGATGCCACCGCTTGTCGATAGCACGACGGCGTTATTCATTGCTGCGATATTTATTTTGTATAATGAAATTTAAATAATAATTTATTGCGTGTTTTGCGTCAGTACAAAGCGATGTTTTTGTAATAAGATCTACGAGGTGTATAAAGTAAATGTTTTATGATTGAAAATTTTAATATTTTAAATGTTTTTTTTACTACACGAGTAGCAAGACAGTGTGGATTTTAAGATCCGAAACATATGAATCAAATGGTAAAAACGGGATGTTTAAGGTTATCTCTCTGTTCTAGCTATTTTGAAAAAATCTTATAGAACTGTTAGATGTATGAGCTGCAATCAATTTTAACATTTAGTAAAACTGAATACTCGATAACTCAAAAAGTATCGACAAAAACAATTCATCGACACCACACATCCCTTCACCCAGGTGTCAACTGCGATCACTATTGTCGCTCACGGACGCGAGCATTTAAGTCAAAAGAAGCGCTTCGGCCGGGACTTTGTCGTTATAACGCCTATAAACATTTTTAGTACAAGTTGACCTCAGAGACTGCACGGTCTCACTTCGACAGGGTTCTAGTTCCATCAGCGGGAGGTCCGAGCGCTAATAAAGTGGATTTGTCGACATCAAAATAACACTTTATGAGCACAACACTAATGCGCTTTATCGATACACTCTTAGGGAGTTATCATGTGATAGCAGAGCTGAAATATTGTACAACTTATGTAGATTTGTGGTATATTAACGTACGCATTTAGTTGGATTTTTACATATTTGGTGGATAAACAAATCCTATTACTTGGATGGTAGCCATCGAACGTTAATGGTGTCTGAGACTGCATAATGCATATTTCCTATCTGTCAAATAACCAGAATTCAATAAGAGTAATGAAACCCGGTTCAAGGCAAAGTTTTTGAAGAAGCAAAAGCTTCACACGTGTTTTCTGAAGATAACAATATCTTATGTGTCTAATGAACATGTTAGTGTATACGTAGTAGAAGGACATTACATCAAAATAAATAAAGTAGTTAAATTAAGAAGTGCAGATACTTATATACAATCACCAAGCTTTCATTGAACAACCAGAAACTCTCCGTATCATAGACGAAATAAGTCATCGAGATGCTACTGAACTTACAAACCTTACTCGCAAAATAGAAAAAATAAGTTCCACAAACATCCTTCCACTCTCATTAACAATAAACGTGACATTTTCAAAATTACGTAATTATAACCCGATGACAGACAAAGCATAATGAATTTTCTAGTTTAAATTACATTCATCGGTTCCGAGGCGTTTGATATCAAAGGTCGGGACCTCACTGGCGCCAGGTCTGCCTATATTGATAACATGACGAAAATAGTTTGCGACCAATTAGTTTCGTAAAAAATGTACCGGATACTTGGCTTTATTTTGGAATAATTTAAGCTTGAATTCTGTTGTGGAGTGATAAAAGCGGTGAAGTGAATGGCGGATTCAAGTTAAATTAGAATATATAGTTAATAAGTTGGGAATGAATGGGATACAGAATTTGAAGTAAGGAGAATTTGGAATTGTAATTATTATTTTGTTGTAGTGTTGAAAAAACCCTGGATAAAAGATCCTGGTTTAGTTGCAAATTATAAAGCTTCTGGTGAGAATTTAATGACAGTACCGAGTTCTGAAAATTATGTTTTATTTTAAAGAAACTAGAATGATTTATATCTGGCAATAAGGGAAGTAGTCATATTGAAGTAAACTTATAAACACACGAGCTTATAAATCAAGGAAATCAATTAGGTAAACAAGAATGTCTTTACAAGAAGAATGAACGATTCATCGTTACACAACCGAATCATCCTTTTATCACTTCTAAGCCTTCAATTTCAACAATATCATCGGCAAGTATTCCCTTTATATCTTCACCATACTAACTTACAAAATCCCTTAAACATTTCATAACCTCATTTGAAAGTTGACTGACAACCTGTAAGTCAGCTATCATGGTTGCGCAACAAAAGCTAAAATACCAACGGCAACATTAACTATTGTGTGAATTAACAATTTTAATTCTGACACGTTAGAAAGACAATGCAGTAGTTGTACGAAGTATGTGTATTGAGTATATGTAAGTAGGAAGTTTCTGGTTTGTTGTAGTGGGTGCTAGTTATGTGAAGATGGGATTGCTTACTATCATCTCCAAAAGCTGCAGGCAATTGGTGAAATTGTTTTATGGCTACAAACAATACAGACTTTGGCTAATGTCATTCAGATCTAATCACCAGTCTTGCCAAGGGGTATCGTATTACCCAGTTAGTGGGTTGTGGAGGTCAGATAGGCAGTCGCTCCATGTAAAATACTGGTATTCAGCTGCATCCGATTAGACTGGAAGCCGACCCCAACTTGGTTGGGAACAGGCTAAGCAGATGATGATCTACTTAGCCTGTAGTAGTCCACTGCTAGGCATAAACCTCTCTCAAGAAGTGTCAACTCTAGTTTAGTTATAAGTTGATCATTGAAACAACTTTGACGAAAAAAACATGGATAATGTCCCGTATTATGTTGTTTATGTGCATTTGTTAAAGGGTTAATAAAAATGACAGACAGGCGGTAATGTTAGTTATTTTGCAGAGTGCACAATATCAGATGAAGAAAAAGCTCCTTTCGGTGAAAATTAGGGAAAATGTATGTAGCAACTCATTCATGGATTCTGTAAGTGCAAATCGAAGTGTGAATTTACTCTTCGATGCTGTTTAAAAAATAAGACCGTCGTATTATAATATCTGTGCCCCTGGTTATGTATATCCGTAAGCGGTACGCCCTAAATTATGATAGTGCATGAATATTCGTCAAGTAGGTATTCATTAAGATAGAGAACTTGAGATATCTACTCCGGGTCGATTTTTTAAATACAAAAGCTACATATACATAAATTTCTCTTTTCTCTAAACGTCTTTTTAATTTGACATTGACACGAAAAACCAGCATGACATTCAAAAACTAGTTGCACTTTGTGTTGTGAATGCCAAATCAACTAAAAATTAAAAAAAATAACAGGTTACGAACTAAAAAATAAAAAAAACAACGACTACAAAGAGAGCGTCCCTTTTGAAAGCGTTTTGTTTACAAGCGCATATCACGAAAGTATGGTTCATGCAGGTTGGCTCACCCGAGGACCGAGGGTCAAGGCTGTGAGACCAATGTAATGACTACACTTGATGCCAACTATTATGTCATCAACGGGTCGGCTTACTATCGTGGTTGTGGCGCCTTTTTAATTTGTTTTTTGTGGATTCAAAATTAATTTGATGAATTTTTAGTTTTGTCTGTTCGGAAATTTTAAACAAAAACCCACTTTAAATCTATGATGTAGGTAAGCGCTAAAAACAATTTCTGGAATTGAAAAAGAGAGCTAAATAATTTTTGCAATAATATCAATCAATTACAATTAAAACCAGCCATGAGCTGTCGAGTAAAGCAAAAAGATTCATCCATCACCGTTTAAGTATCTTTTTATCAATATCTGCCTCCAATTCATCCAAAATTCTATGAGACTTACCCGAAAGCTACTATCAAGTTCAAATAACAACAAGAACATCGTCTAGAAATATTTTCTAATTCCTCAAATCATCTCAAAATTGAAAAATCTTAAAGTAGTGAAACCTGGTCATAGAAAATAATTGTAGTAACTATTTTGATTAACAGTCTAGAGTTAACAAAGTAATCAGATTATGTATAGAAAGCAGTTTTTCTGAAACAATAAGGTGCAAAGACGGCGTTCCCAAGCACATCGCTTGCGGTCATCTACGCCACTTGAACATAATTATTTGGTGACATGCACCCGTAATTGTGGTTTACGACGACACGTTTCACTTGATGTTTTATAATTTTATATTTTATTTTTTTGTTTTACTTTTGCTACAATTTCGTTTAAGTTTGTTGAAGTGGTTTTCACTGTCTTAGCTTTTATTAGGTTCTTTTTTAAAAATGTATTATATTTATTTGCTGTGCGATTTTTTTATTTATTTGTCAACTAGGTTTTATTAAGTCACTCGAACTTAGGAAAAGCAATTTATTATTTTTACGTTAGAAAAGCAATTCAAAATCACAATTTAAAAAGCGATTAAAAAATACACATAATAAAATTTCTCTTACCGCCCAATTTAACCACAAAAGCAAAAAGGCATAATTCAAAAACAACAATTTCGCAGTAATTTGCATAAAAGTGAGGAACCCCTTATCTTTAGAGACAGACACTTTGTGAAAACTTTGTCTTATTGCATTCTGATTAGAAATGTCGCGAGTCGAGTCCCGGTAATTGAGATTTTAGAGGTCAAAAGGGGTGAGAATTAAATCGTTTTTGTTTTATTTATATCCTTAATTAAATTGAATTCAGCAAGATTTTTGGTTGTATCAAAAATAATATTTAAAGGAAAATGAGAATTACACATATTAAATATCTAACTACGTATGTTGAAATTAACATCAAAATTCATGACGGTTTTAAAGAGCCATAAATTGGGAACATGGCGTAGTATTGGTAGTATACAATTTGTAGCCGCGATAAAAATGGGCAAAATTGTAGTCATCATTCCGTTTGATACGATAATTGGCGTTTCATTCGATCATCTATCAAGTTAACTAATAGTCTTGTATCGTAACTATTTAGTTTTTAGTATCATGACTATCGACGGACTTTTTGTTTTGCGTCTTTTGAGTTTTTCTCACTTAAAACCACAAGTTTTTTAAGTCGTCTTAAAAGTTTTGGCTTACTACGCATCATTTGACAGCGATTTAGCAAAGTTTCGCTAACTCTACATTTTGGTAAGTTTTTGAGCTTTTGTCTCATTTCCTATAACTTAGGTAACCTAATTCTGCCCTAACTATACTAATGAACTTTGCGGAAACTTCTAATCACGCACCAAGAATCAGGAGCCTAGAACCAAAGTCCTCGATCACTCAAATCAAAGGGAAACCGCACAGACACACGGCTAATTTCCGTCGCTAAGACACTAGTTCACTTTCACTTCACACAAGATTACGTACCCTCACAAGTGAACTGGCCGTAGTGTTTCCCCGACGACTTGTCGCCGCAGACCACACACTCCACATTCTGGCCCTTATCCGTCGCAGAGGACCCGCTCTGCGTCGACGCGGCCTGACTCGCGGGCGTAGACGGCAGAAGCTCGTCTTCCCGCCAGCTGCCGCGAAAGCCGAGTTCGAGAGGCGGGAGGTCAGGGGCTCTCGGAGGGCAAAGCCCCGGGCCTCCGACCCCGCCGTAAACTAGCGCTCCGTGCGTGATGATGCCGGTTGCCGTCACAGGGCAAGAGACCGCGCGACGCGCTTGTGTGTCAAGGGTCGCGGTTCAGTCGCGACTGAGCCGGGTCGGGCCAGGGCGCGCCGCTCCGCCATTGGCCCGGTGGCCTGCAGGGGCAGGGAGCGAAGGCCCCGCCACCTCGACCGCGGCCCCCCTCCCCCCCCGGACGCGGGGTGGAAATCTTTCAGCCGAGATACCCGAGTACCGTCGGTAAGAAAATTTGTTGGGCGGTTTGGGCTTTGTTTATTTGTGCAACGTTTTTAGAAGAGTCGTGTCTTATTATGTAATGTGTTACTGTCTCTTTCTAACTCTGTTTATGAATAGAGCGAACTGGTTTGTTATAGGTTGGACGTTAGTATAACGATTTTATCGTTTGTTTGGATATTTTTTTTATCATCATTTATGTTCTTGCCTATTTCACTCACGCACACTGTTAGGATTCTCTCAGCGTTTATTACAAGTATAATTCAAGTTAGATGTCTACTTTATCCTAATAGACTTTTCAAGGCGAATTAGGTACTACGCCTTACTACCATTTTATATTCAGTAAGTTTTCCTTTATCTCAACACATTTTCTTACAATATATTTATAAAAATAATCTCGTCGACATTTCAGTGCTTGAGGCGCAGACGGTACCTGAAAATCCTACTTTGTATCAACTTTCCCACTGCCTCCATATTTCTGCGGGCTGATAGGCACTCCGTATACTTAACTATCCACATACAGGTGATCAAGTGGCTCTCCTTTTAACTGTAATGTATGTATTATTATGGCGGTTATTTTAACATTTTGTGGCGCTATATAAATTTAGGTTATGTTTACTTTTTGGTTATCACATTAGTGATTTAGGTTATAATGTCACGTGGGAACTTATACTGGTACATTAGCTGAAACAATCATTGAGTAGCATGATCGGCCGAGTCAATAGCCTAATAAAAAATAAATCAATAGAAATAAATTGAAAACCAATAACACATGAACTAATAAATATTCGCTTCGTTGAATGAATATTTGTATTTCCACACCAATACATGTAAAGCACAATGGCTCACATTGAGACGCAAGTTACGTTATTTAGATCTAGATCAATCTAGATGGCCGGTAGGCGGCGCGTGCGCCGGGGGCGTGGCCTCACGCGGGAGGGGGGGGGCGGCACTCCCGCGCACTTGTCAGCGTGACGTCGACGCAGTTTGACGCATCGCGGACGCGACACTATGATTCGACAATTTTTTTGTTAATTTTACGAGTTATGCCGTTTTTCATTTGCGGTTGGGTCATGATTTTTTATTCATTTGTTGTGAGATGAATTGAATGATGTGGTGTTTAGGGTTAATGTTTTAGATTTAAACTGATTTGAATGTTTTCAGTTAAAATGTCTTCAGAATTCATTCACCAGATTTTATATTATCAGCATACGTTACTCTAAAATCATCAGATTAAATCTTCTTTTAGTATCGGATATTGATTTAAAAGCAAAGTTTTCAGCGATTAAAACAATAGTCATTTTACATGTAGCACGTCATTTCATTTTGAATTCAATTAATTAATTATAATCTTATTACTTTATTCTAATTAGAGTTTCAGTTCTGATACGAATACTCTTTTTCTACTTTAATAAAATCGTTCATAATTTTTTCTGTTTTATATTTCGTTATGTGGATTTCATCTAAATAAATACTTCTATAATTAATTAATTTAGTAGGTATTGCATAATCTTACTCAATACTGTGTCATCATTTCACTTCATAAAACCCACGCATTTTACTAAGGCCCGATTCTTATATATTATGGATCGTTATTGGTTAAAATTAAGACTTGTATCTTTACCAATAATGAAGCAAAGACCTCAAACTTTTGCATAGTAGACTCCAATAAGGAAGTAGCTATCACAGGTAAAATTAGCTTACGAATCTATTTATATGCCCAGTTTGTCAATAAAAAATCATACCATTGGTAAGCAAAACGATTCGTTTTTGTTTATAGGAACCGAGCATTACTGGATTTCGACTGAAAAGAGGTTAAGTATATAATATAACTATAAAATTTACCAAAACATAAAGTTAAATTAGAAAATTAGAATTTCCGATCAATCTTGGTGACTGAGACATAATATCAATTATATTTAATTCGACTGGCTACAAGCAACAGGCATGACATCAACATTGATAGATTGATCAGGATCAAATTACAATCATAAAGTAGGTACCACAAAGATCTTGAATTCAATAGTCAATTTGCGATTTGGAGTGCAGAACATTGAGACTGAATATAAATATAAATGATTACAATGGAGTTTCTTAGCGACTTTTTGTCAAAACCTTATTTTTTCGCATTTTAATCAACTTAGGAACTCTCTCTCCTGTTAGGACTTAGCAACTGAACTTATCCATCAGTACAATAGAGTTTTTGAACTTTTCAATAGTTATTGGTGAGAAATTCGAATTTAGAATAAGAGAAATGCGAGCAATCAGGCGATTGCTGTGTTAATGTTCGCATTTCTCTTGGTCTCGCTCTTCAGTTATAATATGTATTCAGAATATTACCTGTAAGTAGTTTGTTGCCATAGTTAGTAACTTGCCCTTTCAGACGACCCTAGACGAGACATGCCATGCACGGGCTACGTGACAGATGTAGGTACAGGGCTGTCCCTAAATGTACGAAACTCTTTGACTAGGGTAGCCACATAGAGAGATTTTCTCATTTAAGACAAGCTTAACTGAACTGATAGACAGGCTGCGACATTATAATCATTAATAATATAGGTACTTATCGAATATAAATACTCAAGTGACGGTTTCAACTTGCACTATTTAGCAGAAGATATTTTGAGGCTGAGGGTGAAGAGGTTTTATGGCTAGGAAAGTCTTGAAATAGGTAGCAAAACAAGTTCTCAGTGTGCATAGAAGATTAGATGGCTAAACAATTAAACATAGGTATATTTCATGAATAACATGTCTTCCCATGCAATGTCCGCTATGGATACACCAAGCATTACCAACCTAAATAATTTTATAAAACCTACATCTCTACCCACCCCTACATGTACAAAAACCTTTTACCGCTATACGTACTACATAACCAGCCATTTACCGCCTCAAAGCCTCAAGTAAATTTCCCTTTAAAAATAAATAACAAGAAAGCTTGGGATTTCACCCCCGAGGTGAAAGAGCGGGGGTGAAGTGAGCGAGGTGAGGGGGTGGCGAGGGCGGGTCAGAGGTCGACCCCGCCCCGCACACCTACGCATATCTATGTGTACCAAGTATTGTTACTTATAGGCTATAGATTATTGGCTCTGTGTGAGTAAAATGTCTTGAAGAGACATCTTCGAATCGTAAGTTATTGTCTTGTGTATAGTCGGGCTGTGAAAACCTCGTCCATGCTTAGAACTATGCCATATTATACCAGGGCCCTGTTTATCAAAAGTTACAAGTCTACACGTTCACAAGTTACCTAGAATGTTAATTTTGCGTTAAATTCATAGCTCATCTCCATATTCATAATCAGCCTTAATGTTCCCACTGCTGGGACACGGGCATCCGGTCATCTCTCTCTTTTGACCACATTTTAAAAAAGAAAATCGTATTTAGACATTTATTGCGGTACTAAGCACGACACTTGAAAGACGGAATAGAGAGTCGCCGGTGACTCTCAGGATGTGTTATGATTTTCTACAAGTTGTAACTTACAAATAATTTTTTGTTAAACAAAATCACGAATATAAGTGTAAAACTAAATTATGACATTTGGTAATACAAGGCTTGTAAGTTTTGATAAACAGGGCACCTATCTCTGCTGGGGTGAAAATAGAGAACACGAATTTTCCAGAAATGACACCTAGCTAGATCGGTTTTTCGCCCCCGTACACCCCTTTTGCAACTTTCATCGAAATCGTTAGTGCCGTTCTTAAGACCGTGATTACAAATATTTATGCATACAAATATTGCTAATTAGGTTACATCGGAAATGTCAAAAGTGATACATGCATTGTCTATAGATTGACAAGTACAGCGATGCAAGGTTCTTTTGGCGCGTAGGCAAAATCTGAACTAACGCCGCCATTTTGTTTTTTTTAATACATGTGACGTAACAATTGCACAAGTGTTTACCAACAGCCTTTTAATAATGTAACCAGTTTATTGTAACAAACTTTAAAACTTATCAATGTTTTTGTAATGTGATTGCATCTACTTTCTTTAGTAGTTACCAAACCATAGCTCAATGTCTAAAACGTTGGCTGGTTATCAAGAAGTCGTGTTTTCAATTCCGTTCCAGATGAGTTGTCGTGAGGAACCCACTGGTAGTGTCTACTTGGCTTGATGGGTATTTTAATTTGAATATTTGCTACTCAATGACTGCTGGTTAAGTATATATTTTATGTGTGATAAGATTCACTCCTTTTTCTTTTTTCATCTATTTTCCCAAATCAACATGTTTCGACTTAATATAGCCATCAAATTATAGTCCATAACAGTATCTATGCTTGCTAAGTAACTAATAATATTGTCTGATAACCGTTACTTTACCGAATTTAGACAATTTATCACCAGAAAAAAAACTACCTACATGAAGATGAAAAATAACTTTACTGTTAGTTAGACTATATTTAAATTAATACTAGGATAGATATATCTAGAAAATCAATCTTGTGGTATAGTAGCTACTTAGACTTACTACCGAAAGTAAAACCTCTAACGCACAGACCTTTAAAGAGACCTATAACTCAAATAAACCATATTCTCCGTTCCTTCGAAGGCGGTTGCCGACTTGCCGCAGTAAACTTATCTCCGGAGTTATCATCGATCGTGACAGCGGTGTCTGTATGTCATCCCCCTTCCCCCATACCCCCCATTTGGGTGACTGAGTAATTGGGTGCAGGTACCCGAGTGCCCGAGACGTCCCCCGACCGCGCTGTTCTTCTTTCTTTACTTATTTTCAGGATATTTTCGTGGTTTTTTGTGCCTTGCTTGTGTTGAGTTTAGGGGCTAGATTCTCAATACCTATGGGAAGTTGGTGAATAAGTGCTTTGGTGTGTTTGTGGTGTTCGATTTTATATTTGTGATAATTAATTAAATTAATATTAGATTCATCTTTTTCATTATTCGTTCGTTCCTACCTAAAAATATTAATGAATTGGTCGATTTACTTGATTGCAATTCGTTGAATGTTAATAGTGGAAATTGTACTAATGTCTTAAATCCTAAACCTAAAAGTAAAATAGCTACGCTAATCTCCAAGAAAGAACAAATTAAGGTACTAAGCGATAGAAATAGCCCTCCCAAGCAATTGCTTGACCGTACCTCAAGGCAATTTAAATCTTTACATCCGAAAAAAAAAATCAACGCGTCACCGCTTAAAGCCCGAAGCGTTCCCCACCGAAACGACATGGACACTAAAAATTTCACTTACCGTAAAAAATAAAAACTGCAAGACCGTCACATTACTTCAAAAGTACTTTACGTTTTGTGGGACACATAAATTGTCAAATAAAAAGCACAGAAAGACTTGTCGTGTAATGTCACATGTATCAATCGTCAGACTTTGAGATAGCTTTGCCATTCAGCGGCGACTCTCAACGGAATGTAACGGTAGCAGAAACATTTTGTTTGGTAGAGTATTTTAGAGCATTTGCTTGGACCATGAGGATAACTAATATTATAGTAATTATTATAAATTCTAAAGTAACTCTGTTTGTCTGTCTGTATGTTACCTTTTCACGCCTAAACCACTGAACGGATTTTGATAAAGTTTGGCAACGAGATAGATGGCATCCCGGGGAAGGACATAGGCTAGGAAGCCGCGGGCGGAAGCTAGTGCGGATATAAAGTCAAAGAGCATTTATTGTTTCTAAAGGACCATAGAATTTAAGTAAAGTACCTTAAAGGCATCATTTAGATGACTTTAGTAGGGATATAGTGTGCAGAAAAAAAGTGTGCTAAAATTTAGGTCATTAAAATGTGTTAAGATGAAATTTCTTAACATACTATAACAGAGGAGACGGTTCGACCGATATCTATGGAGTACACAATGATATAATAGCTAGTAACAAGGTATGAGATTCAAATAATATGTTTGAATTCAAAGATGAAGCAGAATTAAGAGTTAAGGATACCGAAGAAGAACAGAAAGCATCTAGAACAATACATTAAGCAGGATAAACGAGCTGAACCTGACGTCATCACCAAGAAACAAGCACTAACAAACAACCCTAAATATACCTCCAACAACAATTTAAAATATTCCCAGTAAAGCTCTGAATAAATCAATCAGTCCCCATTACAATTTACACTAAGATCGATACGATAAAACGACAAACAAGAATCGAGTATGTCAGCGTTAAATCACGCGTTTGTTGTTTTGTTTGTCTGTTTGTCCGCTTGCTTCTTTGTTTGTGTGCTACTGTATAAATTAAGAACGTCTGCCAATGTGTCTTGTCGGGTCTTGTTTGTAAAAATGATGTATTTATCACCTTTTATTATGTATTTTTGGCGCTGCATCCGTTAATGTTTCTGTCATGTGCAGTTTGGGTCATGTGTTTTAATTTAGAGTTGAGCCTGCTTCAATTGTATTGTGTCTTATTCATACTACTGAACATTTATTTGCATAGTTAGTTTTAATTAATATTATTTTAGATTTAATTAGTTAATAAATAGTAAGTCATTATAATATAGGTACGTATATATTTTTGAACTGAAAAGTCAATATATTGCTCATCAGCACTTCAGATACACACACATAGAGCACATTGTTTACTTAATTTGTATTATCTGTCTTTCTGGTAATAACATTAATTGGCCTTGCGTTTAATAAAACGTCGATGCTTCATTAAATAATCATACATTCATGACATCATTCCGAAATCTATAATCACCTATCTTTTTAACCCCCGACGGAAAAAGAGGGTGTTATAAGATTAAAGTGTGTATCTGTGTGTCTGTCTGCGCCATCGTAGCTCCCACACGGCTAAACTGATTTAGATTTTTTGGGTTTTGTTTGAAAGGCGACTTGATCGAGAGTGTTCTTAGCTATTAAAAAAAAATCGTTTATTAGATGCTTTGTTTTTATTGGGGGATTTTTAAATTTTAAATTTAAGGGTACTTGTGATGATTATCAACAACTGTATCTATCTATCTAGTAACCGTAAACAAATGAATATTATTATGGATCGAGCTTTAGGGTGTCCCACTAAAACTCATATACACACACTACACACACACACATATTATTACGTTTTAAAATAAAATCGAATATTTCAATATATCATAATAAAACACATCGACACTACCTACTACAGTTCCTCAGTAGAACTCGGTCGGTTATTTTTCTTCAATGATAAGACGTCGGTCTAAGGTTATCTGCCAACCTCACGTGGTGACTCCATGCAAGTATTATCTTATAATTGTTTTTGTATGTTCTTCCCTGTCTTGCGTTCTATATAATATTATGAATAAGGAAGATGTTTTATCGATTTGTTTGAAAACTAAAAGCATTTATTTCAATTAAACCATTTACAGGCACTTTTGAATTGTCAAGGAGTCGGTCAGTCAGAAATATGAAGCTAGTTGCCCATTCCAAAGCATAGTAGTTACCTATGGAGAAGAACGGACAAGAAACATCACGGAAACTTTTTTAAATAAAAAAAATAGTTACATTATCATGTTGAAATTATACATGTGAGAACAATGTAGAAAAACGACCCTCTCGAGCACAAAATCGAATGTTTAGGATAATGAAATGAAATGAAATTGTTTATTCTGTAAATAGGATATTGGAATCACTTTTACACGTCATATTAAAAAGTTGTAAAAATAAGCTAGATGAGGTCGGCGTTTCCTATCTGAGTACTCTGAGAAGAAAGGCCGAAACAAACTCAGAGGTCACCGTCTCCTTTAAAGTCCAGACATAATCTTGGTCAGGCCATATGAGGACCATGTAGATAAGAGTCTGAAATGGTCTTTTGAAGAAAGAACCACACAGATTTGAGTGGACCTGTACAGTCAGTGCAAGCATTTGTCAGTAATAGTGGAGCTCAACTCAGAACTTAAGGAGCTCAACGACTCGACGAACAATACCAAAGAAAGGACATTTGGGTAGGTCGCATAAAGTTCTCAAATTGCCAGACCTTCGCTAAAACTAACAGAACGAAAAATAAATATCCACATAGTCCTCACATTCACAATAAAACAATACTTTACAAGTAATCATCAAATAAAATCTATCTAAAATCTAATAAAATTATAATATCGTATATTCTGATTAGCTTTTTACATGATATAGTCGCTTCTTCGGTCGGCTTTCTTCTCAGTGAGTTCGCGATTTCAAATAGATTATTTAAAAAAAAAATATATGACGTGTACAAGTGGTTCCAATATCCTATTTACAGAATAAGCAATTTCATTTAATTTCGCTTCCAGTTGAGAGCGCGCGAGATGCACATTATGAACTCTATTGTTAATGATGTGGAGTATTGTCCTAAAATTATAAAAGTGAATTTTTAATTTATTTTTTACACACTGCTATGTATTACATTTGGGCCATGAACCTGAACAGACTCACCATTTGGTTGAGACAGAATTTTATGGAATTTGCATAAATCAAGTCGGTTCAAGAAAATGTCTCTCAGACTCATATCGAAACATAGTTCATCAATAAGGACTGATTTTATCAAAGTCAGATATCTTTTATCCGTGGAATAAAATTGACGTCTGGCAGTTTTTGTATGGAAAAACTGTCAAAAATTCAAAATTTATTCGCTGGATAAGACTTATACTCGGTATAAAAGTTTGGTGATATTTCTGAAACTCCATACATTACTTATATTTTATTTTCATCATAAACGCTACATGGAATGTGTCCAGATTTGAGTCTATCAAAGAGTTTTGTTAGTTATTCCCGAAAAACATACACATCGCTCATTTTTTGCCTAAAATCCATAAAGGCTACACAGAAATCCACGCTTTCATGCGTTAAAACTCTAAAAGTTTCCCGGAAAAAAGTAATTCTAAAATCCATGGTTCGGTCAGAGGCTCTCAACTATTGGTCGCGCGCGAGTAACTTGTTCATGATCCGATTTTACGCACGGACGCCCGGGGCCCGACGACTCGCCGCGTCTGCAATGCGAAAAAAATTGCGATAAAAATAGATCCGGTTGGCTTTTTTGTTTCAGTTCCACTGAAAGATGGGCGGGTTGAAATAAATCGGAGTTTACTGTAAGAAATCTGAGCTCTGTGTCGGTTTTCCTGGAAATTGAAAGTTTATTGACACTATTTTGAGAAGTATGCGGTAATTATTCAGTTCCAAATTATAAACAGACCGATTAAAATGTCTTGTATAAACACAACAATCACTTAATGTGCATTCGCGTATTAGCATCTATTCAATTCGTGCATTATTAGCTTCGTAATACCCTCAATATTAATACCTCAAATATGCTTCAGTTATAATCCTTCAAAAAAGCGTCATCCCTCACAATCCGTCTAATAAAACCGTAGCGAGTTGTATACAATATCGTAGCGCGGCGCCACAGTCGCTTTGTGCGGAGGCGACCAATTGTGCAGAACCCCTGGGCTGATCACTTAATTGACTAGCGAGCGAGAGCTTTTGCGGGAAACGATACCCATCAGCTACAATTTCACTGCATCCGTCGTACATTACCGCATCTCTTTAACCGAACTAAACACCCCACAGATTTAACACAGCAATGGTTCTCGTAATAAATAATATGCAAGTTTCATAGTACAGGTTGTGGTATAGGATTAAAGTGCAGTCGAAATGAGATTTGTTGGCAAGTGATGGGATTGTGTGGGAGCGTTAATGCCACTTAATCTGAACGATTAACCGGGGACTGTTGGTCCCGGCTGAGCTCAAAGAGAGGCAGTCGAGTGCATTCAGAGGTGCTAGTTACGCACGATATTGGATTTTGGGATGAGAACCTCCCTATTGAAAGATTGGGTGGTTTAACTAATGATTGGAGTTTAAGAATTAGTGAGTAAAAAACTTCAAGAATGTAGTGTAGAAATACCTATTTATTGAAAGTGTACGAGTCTCTTTAATGAGAATGGAGCTTCGAAAGTTGAATGAAAGAAAGTGAGTAAAAAACTTCAAGAATGTAGTGTAGAAATACCTATTCATTGAAAGTGTACGAGTCTCTTTAATGAGAATGGAGCTTCGAAAGTTGAATGAAAGAAAGAATAATTAATTATTTATTGTTTAAAGTTCGTGATACACAATATACAAAAATAAAAAAGTGTAAATAATGTTTTAACAATAATATGTGCCTCACCAGTCTTACCAAGATATCGTATTACCCAGTTACTGGGCTGTGGAGGTCAGATAGGCAGTCGCTCCATGTAAAATACTGGTATTCAGCTGCATCCGGTTAGACTGGAAGCCGACCCCAACAGAGTTGGGAAAAAAGCTAGGCAGATGATGATGATGTGCCTCACGGCTGCGCCAAAAAGGTTGATTTCTTTAATCAACTTATCATTCTTCATTCTTCTTCAATGATATTATGTCTCTTAGTTAATACACTAAATTTTATTAGAAAGAAATCTATAAGACAGATTTAGTAATACTAAGCATTTTTGAAGAAAAAAGATTCCAGATATCCAGATTTTTGCGGGAAAGTCCGAAAGGGATACCGGAGCCTTGGCAACAGGCAACTGAAGGAACACGGGTGGGTTTTAGTCAGTAAAAGTCTGACAAGCCCTTCCGCTCCACCCAGAGCGGGAGAAGTCATTTGATGATTTCCCATCCTTAAAAAAAAAATAAAGGTATCCAGATTTTTATAAAACACTAGCTGCGCCCCGTGTTTTCACCTGCGTAAGTCTCGATCCCGTGGGAATATCGGGATAAAAAGATCCTATGTCCTATTTCAGGTCATGGTCTACCCCTGTGCCAAAATTTATCCAAATCCGTTCAGCTGTTCACGCGTGATGGCGTGACCAAGGGAAATAGGGATTTATTTATATATATATATAGGTCTTCCTTTATTGTCTTCCTTAAAATATAGGTCCTATATTTTCATATCTATGGATACTTTTACTATAGCTGTATCATCAAGGGGCCTCATACAATCTCAATCGTACGGATCACCCTTGACAACATCATATTTCCCTTGAGGCAGGATTAATCAATGCACAAGTTATTGTACTTGACCACTCCATAATATTGTGATTCGATCTTTCTCTGGCTTTCAGAACTACCTACAGAGGTAGATAAGTAGGTAATCTCCCTGTCGTAAAAGCTTTTCGAAATTACCTGTAATAGCATCATCTGCCTAGCCTTTTCCTAACTATATGGGGTCGACTTCCAATGTCTTAACCGGATGCAGCTATTTTACATAGAGATTGCCTATCGGACCTCCACAACCCAGTTACTAGGTAATAAGATACCCCTTGGTAAGACTGGTTGTCAGACTGTTGGGCTTCTGACTACCCGTAACAACTGCAAAAGATCTGCAAATGTCAGCCGGGACCAACGGCTTAACGTGCATTCCGAGGCACGGAGGGGTCTTAGTATGGCCCATCCACGGATCAACCGCGGCAAGCGCAGCTTAACCGGATCGACGACTGTGCGGCTGTTATTACTTAGCCACAAGCCCCTCTTAAGTAATTACTCTACCTACCAGTCGACAACACAAAATATTTTCGTTAGATTGCTAAAAAAATCCTGTAGTTTTGCTACAGAAATCGACTGAAACATAGCATAATATAATCAGCCTTTAATGTTCCCACTGCTGGGACACAGGCCTTCTCTCTTCGAGATCCGAGTCTACCACGTGGGCCCGTGTGCGGGAAATATAGTTACCATACTTATACAGAAAACGACCAAAAATAACTAAAACATAAGTAAAGTTGATTAAAGTTTTTACCATTTATGGACATTATTTCTAAATCACGAAGTAATTACATTACTTAACGAAAATACATTATCGTGTGAGAGTGTGATCCCGTGTTCGAGAGACCACTGCGATTGTCACTTTTCTTATTCAGCCGACAGCACCATATCTTCACTTCATTAAGAGCAGAGAAAACAAGAATTCTACCCACCCCATAAAAAAATCTCATAAAGATAAGTTTAAGTAACAATTACGTAAAGTCACCCTTTCTGTCATCTTCACATTTTTAACTTAACCCTCATCTCGGCACGTGGATAAGGGTTATGGTTGTCATTACCATTATTAACCCTTAAACGGTTACGGATGCTGAGACTTTTTATTGTTGAGAACTCGTTTTTTAGAGTTAAAAGATTAGGGGTTAAAAGAGATGATAACAAAAAAAACAATAGTTTACGAGAATTGTAAGTACCTAGGTACTGTTCTTTATATTGAATTTTCGAGAAGTTTCTTTATAGCTATGACTGATTTTTTTCCTACATAAAAAATAACTATTTGAAAATAACCGTCTTGTACCAAAAAATAAACTCCGAATACTGTAACAGACGTGTCATACACACACCTTTAAAAGTTAGTTATTAAAATCCCCTACACCTACATTACATTTCACAAAAATATATTATTTGTCCTACAAACGAACCTACTAAAAAAGCTGTCAAAAAACGAACTCATCAAAATTCATAGCCACTGAAAAGTTGAGACGCCAACAAAAAAATTCAACAATGAAGCCAATCAGCCTCTAAGAAACTTTCAAAAACGGTATTAATTTTCAATGAGATTATTTACAAATCCTCGAACTTAACGTCAAAGCTTCAAACGGGGCCTGATCTGTCAATATTGTCACAAAACATTATGAAAAAGGTAAAAAAAAATATAAAAAAAAGCTTTAAGAAAAAAAACCTATGAATGTGGCCTAATTTTCGCTCTCAATACCCACTTTCTGCGTAAGCATTGAGGCGTTACATAAATTAATTCTTACATACCGGACCTTTTTTTACTTAAAAAAAGAAACACGGAAGACCGTTACCTTTTACGTTTTTTTTCTTTTTATTTATGGTGTAAAAATTGGGTTACTTAACGGGAGCGCAGTCTATTGTGTGCCGTGGGGGATTTTTTGCAAAAAAACTTTTTAACAAAAATGTTGTTACCTTTTTTTTAAAGTTTGGAACACGTGATACAAAGAGGCGGTTGGCACGAGTATATTGCGATTAGAAATATTATTAATAGATCTTAGATAATTCGCAGTTATTAATGATGAAGTCATCGCGAAGTGTGATCATGGTTAGCACTCCCATCTTGGTTTAGCATTATTTTATAAATAGATAGGTAATATAATCTTTCTAACTTATAGTAAATAAAAGAGCATATTTTCCCCAAAATCTACAGAAGGGATCTAAAGTAAATAAAACGGAACTGTCAACTCAAATACTTTATCTAAACTTTAACTAAACTAATACTTTAACTAAACTTATTTAGTTTAAAGTAAGTGTTCCCAAATTACTACAGTTTTTATATAGAAAATAAAAAATCTGCCTAGTCTTCTCCCAACTATGTTGGGGTCGGCATCCAGTTTATCCGGATGCAGCTGAATAACAGTATTTAACATAATTATTATATAGGTAATACATGAATGTAAGTACTTTAGAATATAAACCGATGCATAGGCTCTCATTCTGAAAAAAACTGCCAGGACGTTATACGCCTTATATGTATCTTCATTACATACATAGAATCTAACGTCTGTTAGTCACATAGGAGAACGCGAACTGCCCCGACCACATACAATCAGTCTCGGACATGTATTCACTTCATTGTGAACACCAAACAAAAAAGCCAGACACGCTTTTTTCATACAAACTAGATTTCAAACATTCAAAGGGTCCTGGGGTCATGGGTCATCATCGTATTTTTCGACCGAAGAAAAAAGACGTTACAAACACCCCTATAGAAAAAAAGATAAGTAAAAAAGGGGCTTCTTCTAATATTGTGAATATTGATGAAGAAAGGAATCTGGTTTTGGATATTGAAGATTGTAGAAGTTTCATTCAAACGCATGTGTGGTCCCACGGGGTGGGTTCACGTGTTCCGAGTGTTCTGAGAATCGCGGATCGCGCTCAAACTTGATTTGAACTGAAGCGTCTTTAGAAAACTGGATTATTTCATTGGGAACTTAAACGTTGAAGTCACCATTTTTATCACTGGGAATTAAATTATTATTACCTATTTAAAAACAACTCAGGATTAAAAAAGATAAAAAAAAATTATAGATCTTATAAAATCATAGGTAAGTTTACGTAAAAAGAAAAAAATAATACCCAATAAAAGATAAAAAGTAACTGTTACATAAAGGGGCAAAAAGTCTCTAAAAAGTAAGGGTTACCATCTCGTTTCCATCTTAACAATACGCACGCGATAAGTACAGAATCCATGCGCACGATTCATGTACCCTTTAGCCCTGTAAAAGGGATAAAAAGGGATTGTGCCCGAGATAAACGGGTACAATAGGGGTTGAGGTATCTCGGAGGTGGGTTGTATTGATCCCGGCACGCGTTCTCGGGTTAACAGCGGCAGCGGTAGGGTTGGATGCTGCGCAGAGGCACGAGGCGACGGGTTTAAGAAGTATTTAAAATCTGGTTTTAGCGTAATTTGGGGTGCTTTTTACCCCTTTTGTTGATTTTTGGTGACAGTCATGTTTGATATTATTAATGTTACGGTACTTTGATTTCGAATTCATTTATAAATTGAGTTTTTAGGACCCCTACTTAATGATAACTTTACCAGTTTCCATATTAGTTTTTTATACATAATTATGTTTGAAATATTGTTAAACATAACGGAACGGAACAGTAGTCAGTATTTAATTTTCTTTGACAAGTTTATGAGTTTCATGTGACCTTAACGTCTTCCATGTGATTATTTGAGGTCGCTAATTAACTTGCGGAATAGCAAAACACGTCTGTGGGGTCATAAATAAGTTTGTGTCAAAAAGGCTGTTGTTACTGCGTCTGTATACTTACACATTTGGTCATAAGTTAATGGGTTTAAGTTTAGATTTATAAGGTTTTATATTTATAGAGAACTATAGTTTCAAGTGCAAAAACTAAAACCTATTTGTGAATATTAACATTTATTTGCAAGAAAAATATTTTGTTAATATTACGGGCAAAGTAATATTGGGTTTTTCCATCTGAAAAGACCACGACACTCGCTGTACTACATGATTAGGGCATATAGGGCATCGTCCTTTCTCTGTAGTAAACGGAGTCTGTATTTTTGCCCGGTTGATGGTAATAGAGTCGCCCTATTACCATCAACCGGGACTTAAAAATAACTGGAGAAATGTGGTTGTACTAAAGGTATGTAGACCTCTGCCCAAGTCTTCGGTGAAACAAGGCGTGATAAAATATGAAAATATTTGAATAACTATCTACGTATTAATTTTCATTTGAGAAGAAGACTGTGTATACATTCCTGGGATCGCTATCTGACGTAAAAATTGTGATAAAAACAACAAAAAAAACTGTACCATTCCAAAAATAAACCTACCCATTAATTTTGTTTACACTCAAAGAAAATTAGGTTATTTATCACAAAAACCTGTCAAGTCCGAACCAGGGTCTCGATAAGATTAACTTAACACCTCAAGACAGGTTGATAATCTCTAAAAACAAAAAAAAACTTGCCGCAGAACCGTTTGCCACTTACGGGAACTATAAAATTTTAGCAAAAAAAAGGGATAAAATTAGCAAAAACTATCGTAAATTTGTCAGTATGACCACGCCTCGGCATCGAGAGGGTTTGTTTTTACCGTTACTTTAAAATATGAGTGACATTTCAGAGATTTATAAATAACAGAAACGTAGGGAGCAAAAGTTTGGCCGCAAAATGGCATGCCCAGTTTTAGATAATATGTTGATTGAATTATGAATTGGTACCTATCTCGTAGGAATTCTTAATGGCTGATAGACTGGTTAAAACGGCATATTTTGTAAATATTTAGAACTATTTGCCATCTGCTAATATAAGAATGTCTTAGGTCGAATAAAAAAAAAACATTACTCTATATATATATAAATATAACTATCTGATCTTTAGCTTTCCCAAGTTATTTAAAGACATACCGTGTGCCTGATACTCGTATGATTTCCCATCGGTAAACGAACTACGAATTTCCATACAAACTTCGATCTCCTATTTAACCTCAAAGAATCAATAATACTACCTTCGTGCTCACCTTCTTATACAGGCCACTTGCCCGATGAAATTTCCCACCGACAAAAATAACGAAATTCCATACAAACTTTCTTAAGGAGATGATTTTTGAAAAATCCTTCTTTATTGCTCACTTTTGTTATACATATAAGGGATTCTTACGCGTTTCATGCTTCCAGCCAGACCCAGAGAAGTTTAGGCTGTGCGTTGTCTGACTTAAAACAAGCTCTACGACCAACCAAAGTAGCAGAAAATGTTGCCCCCGCCGGGAACCGAAGCCGGGACCTCTGGGTCTGAGACAGGTGGTTCAACCACTAGACCACAGAAGCATACTATTTGCGACACTTCATTAGAGCCGACCTCGTTCCATCAAAACATAAAGTAGGACCTTTGCACACTATTAGACATAATATTGCAGTATTTATAACTCTGAACTGACTCCAATCAGATGACCCCAATAGCATTGTACATCTACATACAAACAACATGATTATTAACCCTGAGATAAATAGTCTCAATTTTAATTGAAATAGTTTTGCATAAATTATAATTAGCCCGTGTTTGCGTCTGCAGAATCTCGGAGCTGAATAATAACCGAACAATGTAACAAACACTATCAGTCCCGGTTGACATCATTGAGTTAAGATACCTAATGTATTTGACAGGTGCAAATGTCAAACTCCAAATTGAAAAAACGAACAACAATCACTTGAAATTTCAAATTAGTCTACGAGATTAGAAAACAGACTTTACGTACTAGATTAGTACGTTACATAACTAGTACATTAAACTTAGTTTATTATTATTAGTACATATAACTCAGCTTTTTTAACAATGTTAACAACGTTGTTCTGTTTCGGCAGTTAGAGGTAAGATAGCCAATTCCTCAGTGGTTCAGGAGTCCGGGTGAAGCTCGTTGCCACCTTCGGCCTGATCATCACTTACCATCAGGTGAGATGCACGTAAAAAAAATGCCCTCGTGTGACGAAGTGCACCGGTCATCTAGTTTAAAATTAAAGTAAAATCAGTGATCTATCTCCAGCGTTTGATGGCCTTAGTAGCAAAAGGTCACTTCCACAAAAGATTAATGCAGAATTGAAGTTGAATTCTGCATACACACAGCTGTCTTACAATTTTACAAGGAGAAATAAAACTTTTTAATTGTCTGGTAAGCCAGTTAAGGTTGCGCATCGCTGATAGCGAAGCCAAGTTTGGGACTAAGTAACCCACATATTTTAATTTGTTTAAATAGATTTAGGACTTAATAAAGTCCTTTTATTTATAGAACTCTTACGATTACAATGCTGAGTACAATAGAAATAATATACAAAACAGTATAGAATAATACGTTGCATGCGTTTATTAAATTCTTTTATATTTTTCTCAAATGAAGTCCTCATTCTTTTATATTTTTCTCAAATGAAGTCCTCACTGATCTCCCTATTAATCAATCATCAGAGGGTTGCCATATAAAATAATCTTGCCCCAATCAAGGGTAACATATTCGCGGTTCAAATGCTGGGAAAACAATATACAGGGTGTAAAAAGACCCATCACATAGCCGTCAGCTACGCATTCTGTACATCAAATTAAGTAACATAGCATAAAAATAATTACTGGGAAACAACTTTTATTTTTGGTGTGAAAAATCGCTGTTTACGGTAGTGCGCAACGTAACGCACGTAAAGTATTGTGTTTATGGGTGCATGCAACAGTTCAGGGTTTGTGGGGGTATTTAAAATTAATTTAGAACATTTAAAACTTGCTTTCTGTATACAATCTCTGAAAAAGTTGGAACTTTGACCTTCAATATCTCCGTAACCAGAAGGTTCCCAGGTATGGTCCAGAAGAAAAAAATGATCACAATGATGGGAATAACAAGTGGCTTTCGGCTTCGTTAAGTGTCTTTTTACACCCGATAGCTTTTGTGTTGCCACATAAAAGAGCTTCGTATCAATTTCTTGGTGATTAAAAAACCATATTAAT
This sequence comes from Lithophane socia, assembly GCA_947522985.1. Classification (NCBI taxonomy): domain Eukaryota; kingdom Metazoa; phylum Arthropoda; class Insecta; order Lepidoptera; family Noctuidae; genus Lithophane; species Lithophane socia. The sequence continues at coordinate 12,055,209 of OX383267.1, forward strand.
ATTTCCAGTTCCAAAAACAAAAGCCACACTAAAATATACCTTCTATGACACAAATAACGTTGATGGGAATGGTTGAAGCAGTAAATATAAATTGGGGGCTAGAGGCATAATTTCGATATGGAAAAGGATACTTGAGCCAAATTAATAGCTTATCTGTGATCTGTAGTTTGGTTATTATGTCACTCATTGCGTGGGCTTTCAGTGTAGTCACCTTTTGTGAGAATAGGGTTGCCAAAGTGAAAATATTTCACAAAAAAAGTGTGCTTATATTTTTTGCTGAAAACGGACTGTCATTCATTTTGTAAAAGGAAAACAAACAGTTTTACATTGCAGGGTTAAAAATAAATCTCATTCCGAAAGATCGGATACAAAAATCCGCATTACAATGATATTCCTTGAAACAACTGCCAACTGCTGTTTGTCAACTGTCATTTTTAGTCTATTCGATACATTTTTGTATCATTTTACTGAAGATTTTCAACTTTTTACGAAAGAATTTTAGTTTCAGTTATTAGGGATGAACGCGGAAATGCAACGCATTCTGCGTTCAACCCTACTTCACCCTGGGGGTGTAATGTACCCCAGTGCAGGGTTATCTGGTACATCTAGACTTTTGTTGTCGACGTAATCAGAGCCATATCGATGAGGATTATTAACTGATGGGGTCGTTTTTACCCACACGCGGTTTTTGAATGTGTTAACATGCGTTTTCATACAGCGAAATATTTATTTCCGTTATTTTTTTGGACAATTTATTATGATATTTAATGAAAATCCTAACAGTTATTGGAATCGGTTTTATGTTTATCGTGAAGTTCCCAAGATTTTTAGTATCCATATCAAATCTGTCCCGGTAATTTGTCATAAAAATATTCCTGGCATCTGTCTGAATTAACAAAAGAATGTCACTTGGACACAAGACATAAATGGGTCAACATACGCAAATTCCCAAATTCACACTACCTTTAATACAAAACTGTATTATTCTAAATAATACACATGCATCGATGCATACGCGGAACTAATCCGTTTCGCTTCCGAAATAACAACAATAAAGTTATGTCGTCCAGAAATCCGTAAATCGTAAAAATAATTCGAATATAGAATTTAGCCGTCATGGGAAACGTCGGCAACTTCACGGTCTCGCTAATAAGGATCGTCCAGATGACACAATGGACACATCGATTCAGAAAATGACATATGTTTTGAATACGAAATGTCATCTCAACTTTTTTTCTGTGCACTTTTTTTAAAAATCCCGTAATGCGTGAATGGCCGAGGGGGCCAAGGCAATTATATTTTGTGCCAAGTTTACGCAAGGAGCTCGGACAATGCAAGCCTGCACTTTTGTGCGGTCGTCTGCACCGTCTTTATTATGCCGACATGTTTTGCTTTCGAATTTGGAACATTAGATCGTTATCTTTTAAAATTGGAACTTTGGTGGCAATTCGTATGAATTTTTATTTGAATTGTGGATAAGAACTAGGTAGGGTCATGTCTAAAAATATCGCACGACCATCGCATAGAAATTCATAGAACTTTATATCTACGCCGAAGATTATTATTTAATTCGGTTCTATCAGATTATGTTGGTTATTACGACAGTGAACCAAATATATTTTCAAATAGGATTTACTTAACAAGGTGGTCATAAAATTATCTTTTTAGTTTCAAAAACAAAACTAGGTATTCATCTTGCCTTAAATTCGGCGAGGCTCACAGCTGGCACATTTTTTCTGTCCCCTGGTCAAAGATCTGAAAACACCAAAAAAAAAGTTAAAAATGGGGAAAGTGTTCCAAAATTCCCAGGGCGTGAGATGGTCTCTTTTAAATAGAGCTTGTTAGTGGTCACTCCATATCTTTTTTTATAAAAAAAGATTACAAAAGATAGGCAAATTGGCAAGCTATTCACTGAGAGTGGCTGTGAAAACATTTTTTGTGTTGTTTTCTTAGATGTGCGTCCAGGGATTAAATATTTATGGCGATTTTTATAAAAAAATGTTTACCTACCTTGTTGTCAGGTATGTTTTAATTGGGGTAGATATGTGTCACCATCTTTGGCTATTCCACAAGATTACGTATAAAAATTGTTTACATTAAAAAAGAGAACTTAGGCATTTCTTTTATTGTGATCATGTTTAGTATCTAAAGGAATACTTTCTACTTCTTTCTTCTTTTTATAACGTTTTTCCATGTGTTTAAAATATATTATATTAGATCAACATTTGTTTTTGCTTATTTAGTAAAACAGTGAAAAAAAAATTGTTTCATTTTTTTCTGGTCGAGTGATGTTTCTTTTTTAAGTACAACTTGTTAGTTTTCACTTCATATTTTATGAATAAAAAGATATTGTACTTCCTTTGCCTTTTTTTTAAAGGCATCTGAACCCACAACACATCTTTGACTTACCCATTTTTGTCAGAAAGTTGTAAAGAACGGCGATGAATATATTAACCCCAAAATGAGGCATTTTAGAGCAAATATTATTATATATTACATCAATATCGTACCCCTATCCATCAAATAGGGTAGGAGGGAAACTATTGACATAAAATTTACGAGATTAATATTTACAGAGACGACCCTCCTAGTACTTATACGTTATAGAGGTATGCATGCATAAATGTCTTGCGCTTTCTTTGAGAAATTCCTTTCTTTAGAAAAATCTTTAAAGATAGCTCATTTTGAAAGACATTGAAGTATTAAATCATCCATCTAGCATCCATGTCATCAGCCAAAGATATAAATACGTCTAGATAGACAGACAAAGTTGTGAGCTCGTTGAAAAAAATAGCGTCCAACTGCTGGCCGATATTTGCACGCACACTAAAAAAGCACAATGACGGCACAATTATGTGTTGCGAGTGTTAGATCAGCATAAAGAAGTTGGCCTGTTTGTTTTAGTTCTTTTGCAGTGCGAAACTTTATCTATACAGGGTGTTAGGGTAAACACCGTTATCCTTGCAACCAGTGGTTTGGTTTCATTTATAGAAAGTAAAATCAATGGAAAATTACAACTTTTTTTTCAATCTACATTTTACCACAAGAGACGCAAGTTCGTTGCCCTATGCTCTAGGGCAACGAACTTGCGTCTCAACACGAGCGGGGTGTGCGGGATGTGACCTGACCGGCCGCGAGCGCGACCCCTCTCTCAGTCAGTCAGCTGTTTCGCTAGAGAGCACGGTGTCGGATATAAACTTTTTAAAATCTTTTAATGAAAATAACGTTTTTTTTTTTGTTGTGTTTGGTCATTTATTTTTAAATTTAAGTCAACTACCCATGTTTTGAATGACAAGAGTGTTTACCCTTACAGCCTGTATAAACATGTAAATAATCAAAGTCATCAGTATCTACAATATAGATAACTACCAGATGCAACATCCGCATGAAAGAAAAAAAAAAATTGGTATTGGTATTTATTTGTGCCAAATATGGCGCATTACATCTTTATCCATTAGAAGGACCCAAGCGGTCTATTGATTTATCATCCGACAATATATGACTAAAAAAAAAGAAATATTTTTTTGTGTTTGTTTGTTTGAACGTGCTAATCTCTGGAACTACGATTTGAAAAAACTTTTTTGCATGTGGTCGCCCAATTTTTCCTAAAATTAGCATTTATCTTCGTCTGTAAGACATACTTGAACACTTTATCTGTAGGAAAAGCCCAAACTCATTATGGATACAAAAAAACCAAGAAATTCTTGCATTTTTCTTGTGAGAACTTACAATATAACTCTATATTACTCCAGTTATGCAACGAAACCAAAAAAAAAACGTTTCGCCCTATATCGTAGCGAATCTCCCTATTTTTTCAAACTATCGGGTGCATTATTCAAATGTCCTAAAATCTATAAGAATAAGCCGTTGTCCGGCTTCCCCGATGTCCCCGCTGTACGTTTCTCACGGACAGCCACCACCGTATAATTTTGCTATAAATAAAATTGCACTGTAAAATTTCTTGGACATACGTAGTTGAGGGTTAAGATGGCAGTGGAATCTTGTTTTTGATATTTTTTGTTTAGTTTGTAGCTCGATAATAATAACAAGAATCATCAGAGACAGAACTCCTATAAGATGGAGCAAATTGAATGACATACCTTATTACTCGTACGCTTAGTTTTATTTATTTATTTATTAAACTTTATGCACAAGTAAAAAACTACTGTACAAAGGCGGACTTAATGCCTGAGGCATTTTCTACCAGTCAATCTTAGGGAAAAATAATCAAGACTAAAAGCAAACCAATGTAATTAATTAATTTTATATTTCATTAGCTGATACCTGCGGCTTCGCCCGCGTGGATGTCGGTTATTATATACTAAAACCCTCCTCGAGAACCACTCTATCCATGGGTGAAAACAACATGAAAATCGGTGCAGTAGTTTTTGAGTTTATCGCGAACAGACAGACGCGGCGGAGGACTTTGTTTTATAATATGTAAGGATTATTATGGAACGATTTACGATTACCAATGAAAATTCATCCTCGATTTTATATTTTTTCAGAACAAAAAACATAAACGCGTTCTTCAAGAAAGATAAAAATTAAAAAAAAAAAAAATTAAAAGTCCATTCCACTGTTTGTATTCGTCAGGTCCGTTTGATAATAATCGTGGTAGCTAGCCCTCGGACCCGGTATGGATATCAAAATATAAATCGTGAAGGTCCACCCATCGAAACCTACCTCTAATACTTCCTCTATGTGCATTTTATACGATTCCATTTCATTTCCACATGAATAATTTGTAAGTTATTCCTACTATTTTTACTTAAATATTGTTGTTTGAACTTGAAAATATTCGGACTAAAGGACCAAGTAAAGTCAATCAATCAATGTGCCTAGCCTTTTCCCAACTATAATATGGAGCGATTGCCTATCTGACCTCCACAACCCAGTAACTGGGTAATACAATACCCCTTGGTAAGACTGGTTGTCAGACTTTCGGGTTTGTGACGACCCGTAATGACTGTCAAAGATCCACGATCCAATGACAGCCGGTAGCTTTCCGAGACAAGATAGTCACCCATTCGTGGACTAACCCCGGCAAGCGTAGCTAAACCAAATAAAGAATGAATAAAGTATGTATGTCCGAAAATAATTATAGTCCAATTGACCCATTCAATTTTAAATAATAAAGTGGGAACTGTAAATGAAATTAAAACATGAAATTCAAATTCGTAATGCTCTTACACGTTGATATCTTATCATATATTTCAATCAAGACTTTGCTTCAGTAGTTTTCCATAAAACGTTGAAACATATGTTTCAACGTTAGTAGGTACGATACGTTGAGGAATTGATTTCACCACAAACCATAACAGCTAACCCATCCATGCCATAAAAATTGACGACTTTCTGGCAACTGGCAAAAAATCCTCTAAACTACGTAAGTGGCATTAATGTGGCATAAATATGGCATGTGTTATCTTCACGCCATCGCGATAGGAGGCCGGCTCAACGGATCAGCGGACAACCCTTTGACGATGCAAGGAAGGGTTCGATTCCATTGTCTATGGTGGTACGACTGTTTATACTGTCCGTCATGATCGGAATGAAGGCAAAAAAAACAGAATGTGGTCATTCATTACTGTTATTTAATGTACACATACGTTAATGATAGAAATTTCACACTGACAGTAGCAATGGCTTTCATTTTGACAGTTCAACAACATTCATTGCGTAAAGAACGCAATTAATGTTGTTGAGCAGACAATTTTTTCGAACTTAAGACCTTCAAAATCATTCAGATTGGAATTGAAAGTGTGTTACGCAAGGGTGCAGAATCAGCAGGAAAGCGTAGCATAATAAAGCATAATCAGCCTATAATTTTCCCACTGCTGGGACACAGGACCCCTCTCTGTGAGAAGGAGTGGGCTGTAATCTACCACGCGGGCCCACTGCTGGTTGGCACGACCACGCGCGTAACGTTAGGTAATTCAAACGATTTTTGAATTGGAAATATTCGTTTTTTATTTCGTTTTATTACTATTCAATATCTATGCTGGGTAATAAGTACTAATTGTGCTTGTTTATTATTAGAAATAGATGTACTTAAGTATTTTGTTAGTTTGTAAATTGTTTTTTTTTGTTTGTATTAATTATGTATGTACCTACTTACTTTTTATTACTGTTTGTTTTCCCTGTACGTATCCCAAATAAAATATTTTTCTTTCTTATCTTTCTTTCCTTTCTATTTAAAAATCGACCGAACTTACTTCGCGCGTTCGTGCAAAGCCCAGTGGACTTCGGTTTTGTTCTCAATCCATCGCCATCAAAGACCGTTGCTCCTTCAAAAAATCTAGTCTAGCTACACATGACTCTTTAGTTTTTACAGTTTACTTATACCAGCATGTGAGTTAAAAAGCCATACTTCAAACCACAAACACCGACCATCCAATCTCTATAATGGACACAATCCAACGCTTGACTGATTCCTTCCCTCGAAGAACTCGTAAAATTTTATCACTGACGCTTTAACCAGAGCTAAACACTCCCCTCCAATATGGTAAAGATGCTGCTTATTTATAAAAATAGGAAGTAGGTGTTCGTGATAGAGAATTTTGTGATGTATCAAGACTTCAACTTAGATGATACAAAACTCTACGGCGTGATCTAATGAGTACCTTCACATAAGTAATTAATTTATTTATCACTCGCCCGCGGCTTCGATAAAAAGTAACCTATGTATTTCCCCGGAATGTCATTTTATCGAAATCCGTTCAGTGGTTTAGGCGTGAAAAGGTAACATACAGACAGACAGTACATATATTATAATATCTGTGGTATTAGTATAATATTATAAATTCAAAAGTAACTCTGTCTGTCTTGTGTCTGGATTGCTCCATTTTTAATTATTTTTACCTATTGTGGTACAGTAATCTGATTCTAGGTGCATCGTCTTCACATAATAATTATATATTTGATGTATACAAAATATTGTAAAACATTTTTGTAGTAACGCGAACGGTAGAATTTCTTGCCCATTCTTCTCCATACGAAAACTACCTATTGGAAGGGGCAACTAGAATCAGTTCAGTTCTATTTCTTTGTTTTTGACGTTAAAAAGTGCCTTTTATGTGCCTAATTGAAATAATTTATTTGACTTTGACTTTGAATAATGAGAGTCAACTGACAACAAATGTGCGTGGACAAGAGATGAACTGAAGCCTTTTAGGCGCAGCCGTGAGGCACACTTTCCTGCTATTTTCATACATCGTACCTTACACTTTTTGTTTTTTTTTGTTTTTATCTGCTGTAAGTATATTGTGTACCTTTTAGCCTGTGCTAAATAAATGCATTTTCTTTCATTCTTAGATAGCATGTTTGGTTGAGTTTTTGGCCTACAAGTCTTCGAAGTTCAACAGTCAAAAAACTGATAATCGCAAAAAAGTTGGACCATAGTCGAACTGCCGTGATACGAAAAACTGCAGTCAACTATGATTTGACAGCTGCTGTAGTACGACAACTATCAGTGGAAGGGTTGACTAAGCGATCAGTTTACAAAAATAATAGTAAGTATATATAAAAAAACTAGCATTTTGTATTATGATGGACCCGTAAGTCAAGAGTGTGTGACTGCAATACCTGAAAATTTTAGTTTCCGGAGACATACTGAAAACCTAATGATATTCCAACATAATTCAAACTCAAACTCAAAACCATTTACAGGCACTTTTGAATAGTGCAAAGAGTCGGTCAGTTTGTTAGAAAGTTGAAGCTAGTTGCCCATTCCAAAACGAAGATCTCTATGGAGAAGAACGGGCAAGAAACTCCAAGGACACTCTTTTAAATATGGATATAGATATTACAAAATCCTGTGTACAGTATTCTTCTTGCTTCTGTGAGAATAATGTAAAACAAAAAATTATCAAAAACAATTCAAAATATAAGATAAAATTCAGCCCAGAACATCTTCATATCCCTACATCCACTTCAATTCTCGAGGGTATAATGATTAAAATAGCGATCGTCCGGTAAGCCACATTGATTGATGATCACCCCGATAGCGGATATTTTCCCATTTTTTCCCAAATCTTTGTTAAACATGGGGCGGGCATAATAAGTACGGGCCTGAAGTTGATTTGATGAATTATGTTTGCGATACGAGATATTTGTGGTATTGAATAAATTGAGGAGTGAAGATTATTGAATACTAGCTGCGCCCTGCGATTTCTACCGCGTAAGTCTCGATCCCGTGTCGGGATAAAAAGTATCCTATGTCCTATTCCAGGTCATGGTCTACCTATGTGCCAAATTTCATCCAAATCTGTTCAGCCGTTTTAGCGTGAAAGCGTAACAAACAAATAAACGAATTCGCTTTCGCATTTTTGTTAGGATAGTTAGGATTGGTATGTTTTAAACAATAAGGTCAATACAAATAGAAATTTGGAGGAAGGACTGTCTGGCCCTTTCCCTCAAAATGGTTCGCCTAGCAATTGCGGCGTTTATACTAGCTCTTGCCCGCGGCTTCGTTTGTCCGAAAATATCCTACGTGAACGTACTACCGGGATTAAAAGTACCCTATGTGTTAATTAAGCAGGTAGTATGTCTTGCAGTGCGGCACACTAAATAATTACTGATATACCTGTAATTTCAATGATTAGTGAATTTACTTAGGTACACCAATGTTTTTATATAATTTATCGACCGTCATTCTGGTGAGCTTGACTCAAAATGCAAAAACAAACAGAATTCACGAATTGAAAAATTACATCATAGTTCAATTCTCTATTCAAATATTCATTTAACCAAAAGTACAAGAGAGAAAATTATTACATATTCTGATATTTTAGATGATCTCTGTTAAACGAATTTTTTCGATAAAATTCCATTTGCAAAATTTTAATAAAATCAAAATTCGAATTCGCGCAACCCAATAATTGCGTATTGTAAATAAAAATTTACTGCGAATAAAAAAATTGCCATAGGTCAGTTCTGTTTGCATCACCTGCTTAAATTTGAATAATAATACGATGACACTGCACTGCGCAACAATGGCTGACCGATGGCTCACAAAGCCATGTTTTCTTTCACCAAAGGGCATATTCAAATAGGGTCCTTTGAGTCGAACGCATTCTCACGCATCAAACGTGACCTCTAGTCATTCGCGAAGGATTTATAATTAATGTTCTTGCAAGTCCTTCTGTCCGAATTCGCGGATAATGGTCGCGGACACAATTTATGCGTGAATAGAAAAAGTAGAATTTCTTGAATATTGATAAGGGGCCCTTGAGAACTTCGTCCACTTGCTGACCATTGTGGACTCGACCTTCCGGTTTGTTTCGTTTTTGTAGTATGCAGTGGAAATGATTAATTGCCTATAAGTCCGTTAGATTTGAATAGGATTTTCTTATTGTTATCTTGAACCCGGGTGATTAAAAAAAAATGATGCACTCTGAATAAGTGTAGACGATGACACATTCACATGCATTTTTGAAAATAAAACTGTAATCATATTCACTGGTGCACTTTTAAAAATAGAACTGTAAATACTGGCTGAAATAAACTTCAAGTTTTTTTTAACGTCAATGTTAAACAGTGGAAAAAGGGATGTGGCATCACGAGCTTCTCTCATAGGTAGGTAGCTATTTTAAACTCATTGGTTCTCGGCTCGCCTTCCGTTCAATTTTCTCCACATTGCTCGACTGTCAAGCCCTCAATAGGCAGCACAGCCCAGCCAAGCCATTGTAATGTGTCCAGCGTTACCTTGAGTCAGACATGGAACACCTTCAAAGCTATTGCCTTAGTGTGTGTCTTGTTAGAAATATTCGCATTGATATTAGGATGAATTTTCGATCCGGGCTCTTATTTTATTTTAGCACTCAAACGCCCGAGCCTAGCGTTGGGGCAACAATGGTTGACGGGAGTTTAAGTGCACAGCATTTATTTGCACACTTTCTCATTCAATAAGTACTGAAATTAATTGCAAATCATCACTGAAAACTTGAAAAGTATTGCAAGATTTTTATACGATAAAAAATAAATATTTTGTTCGAAATCGGATTCAAAAAAGTATAATCACGCTCAAACCAGTTTAAAACATTCAATAATCTAGCAAAATAATAAAGTACAATCGTGAACAAAACATCGTTAGCGTAGCAAACCGCGTATTTGTCGGAAATGTCGCCCTCACGATTTATGTTGACAGAAACTGTGGCGAGGATTAGAAACCCAAATAAATACAATGAGGTGGATATGTGGACATGCCCGGGCGTTTTCGATAGCGAAAGTTTTTGGTTATCGTCGTAAAAATATTGATTTGATACTTAGATCATAAATGGTTAAGAATTATATTCTTAAACCTTGGCATCATTTTAAGAAATACAATTAGATAAGTAAGTGGTACCTACTTATTATAAGAATACAAATAGCTTGTGTCTGAATATTGTTTCATGTCAAAATATAATTTTATTATCAGTAACAGTACCTACAGGTAACCTTGGATTTCAAGATCATTTTGAGAGTACATAAAAAAAAAAAAATCGTCACCATTTTTTTCTTTAAGTAATTATAGTTATACAGCCTTACTAGGTGTACACACGGCTACGCATCAAGCTATACATTTCAAGTTTATACTGATCTCGCATTGTATAGAATTTCCGTACAATGCGAGATCAGCTTATACTGGAAATGAATAGCTTGATGTGTAGCCGTGTGTACCTAATCATCGACTCACAAAATGTTATGACGAAAAATTTCTACGCTGAGTCATGTGCTGAATTTATGGTAACATGCGCATCGGCTACACCGTATAACCATATTTTCAATGTACCTAAACCATAACATTTATGAGACAATTTCCTGAACACAACACAAAATCTGAAGCGAAACCTTATCGCTTTAACTTTCGAGTACCGACAATTGCGTCACGATCTCGAAACTTCCCGGTCGACGCTCAAAAAACCATTCAGGAAGATGTATCTCAAAAACTTTAGTCGAGCGTAGAGTATTTATGGAAATCTAAATAACAGAGAGCTTTTTTTAATTGAGTTTTTTCTATTTTTTCTATGCGTATTTTATTTATTTTCGTTTCCACAGTGATTTGTTCGACAGTAAATATTGCGGGAACTTCGTTGCCAGTCGACTGTGATGTGTAAATGAAGTGTCTCATATAAGCGTTTGAACTACTAAATATGGCCCGCTAGGGACAGATTTTTTGGTGAAATATTCGAAATGAGTATGGCCCGATTTAGAATTTTGAAAAAACAATTGTGGTTTGTTATTGGTTTTTATTTTTGACGGTTGACGATTGACGTTTTTAAGGGGTGTCATGAAGTGGTGCTTTATCTCTGTATCGCTATAATTGCTTAAGTTTTTTCATGAATTGAGTTGCGGGAATTTAATTTCGCAAATTGGTATTATTATGATTTTTATTCTTCACATGGACAAGAAGGATTTATACGGGCCTTAAAATGCGGATTAAAAATTAATTTATATAGATTTTAAAATAATTATTATGGATTAATTCGAAAGTAAAAGTAAGTATTGTAATACATTTATTGATTTATTTATTTGTTTAATTCCAGGTTTTGAGAAAAGAAAAATTACATAAATGTGTGTGTTCACGACGTTAACCACATCTTAAATACTACATAATTGTTATGAAACTATTTGCACACGAGTGAGCTTAATGACTCATTACGTCACTGTAAAGTTCCATATTCGAATATCAATAAATTATAGGACCTACCTACCTATACAGGTATACCTAATATGTAAAACATAAAGTCTGGCAGTACCTATTCCGGCGTCGACGCTCAGCGTTCACGTGCAGCCGACGAGAATAAACCGAAGTAGTACAGTCACATGCAAAAGTGCACGAGTGTTCGTTGAACTAAAGGTACTATTAGATTGGAGGGTACTTTAAAAACACACCAAAGAGCATATATATTATCAAGTATCGTGGTTGAAACGATTGATAATCTTAACAATTTCCAATGTTTAACATGGGCAATTACGGTATGAAATCTTAGTAGTCATAGGGGATTATTAATTATAGTATTTTTGGAAGTCACGTCTCGATGGAGGATTGGGAGTTTCTTGCCCATTCTTCTCCATAGAGATCTACGATTTGGAATGGGCAACTAGCTTCAACTTTCTAAATAACTGACCGACTCTTTGAAAATTCAAAAGTGCCTGTAAATGGTTTAATTAAAATAAATGCTTTGAATTTGAGTTTGAGTTTTGAGTTTGATAATCGCAATACGTGGCCGTTACCACTACTGCCCATTCTCTTCAGACACAACCAACGGGTCAAAATTGTCCCGACTGCCTTTAAAACCACCAGCAACCATCCATCCAACCAGCCATCTTTCCTTAATCTTTCACTCAATAATTAATTTCCAAAACCAATCAATTTCCCCGACGCCTGTACCCCGACCAGACGCTCCAAGAATAGAAATCTCTCATCCCACTCTATCTCACTTCTTTATCTGCATGACGTCACGAGCCGCCATTGGTCCGTCACCTTTAACCCCTCCCATGCACAAAAAATATCTCCCATTAAACTGTAAGAGATCTTTCAGCTTCAGATAGGTTGCCGAAGTGCTATTAATGGGACATCTTATCTTACGAGGAAAATAAACTCCGGGTTTTAGGAAACGGAGTTACGGAGCAGATAATGTTCGCTCCGTGACTTTATACATATGGGGCTATGTATTTCTGGAGATACGGTTTTTGGGAGGATTTTGTGGTAGAAAATAGTAGGAAGTGTACATAGGTTAATGCACAAACAGTCTGTCTCCGTCTATTTCTGATTGGACTCGTCGTAGATTGCCAAAACAAACAAACACAGGAAATAAGTCACAGACAGTTTGTCACCTCAGTCTTGTGATGTTGTCAGATGGGTTGAAGATTGTTGTATGCGCAGTCAGATAGGTTGTATCTGTAAATACTTACATAAATTATATTTTAACTATTTACCGTTTTCGTCAGTAATCGTAAAATAGATACTGGAATGTACCTATTACACAATATTGTCTTTGGTCCCTGTCCTTGACATAAACCAACTGTCAAACTTTTATTGGTTGGATGCGAGGCTTTTGGCTAATTTGAATGTGTATTATGTCTGTTCTTATTGTTTATTGTTGTAATGTGCGTTTTGTTTGTGCAGAATAAACATTTTTTTTTTTTTTTACTAAAATCTAAACTTTACTAAAAAAGGCAGAACGAAACCGACATAGTGAGATAGGTACACTGCGATATTCATAAAGATTTTTTTTTATATTTGAATCGTACGAAAATATTCTTCATTCCATTTCTTCGAATTTTAAATAAGGCAAAACCCATTCAGGCATTGCATTCAGTCTACCCATTGATAAAAAGACACTGGCAAAACATCACTCATTCATTCTAAATTTAAAAATAAACCGCGCAACCGCCAGATCTTTTGTCCATGACTTCTGACCGGAGTTAATGGATACCGAATACTGATACCAGCTGTCAGAAATATGAACTTTAGTGCTATTTTCTTAGTGAATGTTTTAAGATACGAGTAATCTTATCGTAAGCTTTCGGCTACTGCAGTTTGTGGTGTGTTTCAGACAGTCTTTGTAGAATATTAAGCTTGATTGTGTCTGGCTGTCTGTGTTTGGGTTATCTAGAAAACAGCTGGTCCGAATTTTGATACAGTTCTTAGAACGCCCACAGTATTTTTGAGCTCGTGTCTTGAATAGAAAATATCTCCATGAATTATGTAAATGAACGGATATTGGTAGTTTGGCAAATAAAAGTCTTTAGAACGATGTCCAAAGTTATTTTTTTCCCTGGAAACGTGGACCTTCTAATAATAACAGTGGCAAAAATATTTAAGTTTTTACCGGACATAAAGCAAAAATTACTTTTTTTTTCAATAAATCTGCTAAAATCCCGCCAATTCTTCACGGTGGGGGGAGACAAAAATATTTGAATTCAGAAACCGTGCAAATATAAAGCAATAAATCGTAATAAGTTTAAAAATGGAACGTAGCCCCATTACAAGTATGGATTTGATGCGTTCCGCTACATTGAGCGCGGAACGCGATATATTGCGCATGTAACTCGATTTAATGCAAACGTTTTGCTAGGCTTTAAGTGCTTTTTTGGTTAGCTGATGTAACTTTCGAGTAAAATCGGTAAAGCAAATTGGTATTGGTATAAGTAGGTATACTTACGCGTTGTTGCAATCCGCCTTGGTAGATTTACAAGCGTTCTAATTTGCATGGCTGAAACTCAGACCAAATAAAAACTCAAGACAGAGCGCTGAGAACAATACAGTGAAGCATGCTTAAACTACACCTCCACGCACACATTTACAATTAAACTACAACTCGGTAAGTGCACACATGTTTACGAAACCGGCCTCACGGCACTGTTGACAGCGCTCCGTCTTGGTTTTTATTTGGTTTGACGACTGAAGCTTAATTTTTCAGCTGACTGAGTAAGTACTTATCAAAAATTTAAGATAATGAATAGACTGTAGATTTAGTCGACAATCCATACTAATATTATAAATTCGAAAGTAACTCTGTCGGTCTGTCTGTCTGTAGGTATGTTACCTTGTCACGCCTAAACCACTGAACGGATATCGATAAAAATTGGCAAGGAGATAGATGGCATCCCGGGGAAGGACATAGGCTACTTTTTATCGAGATACCACGCGGGCGAAAGCTAGTCATGAATAAAACAAAATGAAGTCTATTCAGGCATTATTCAGGCCAGAATTATTCCAACTTCCCTTAAAATGTGGTTATAAAACTGACACATTTCGTCTACGCCTCCGTCTTTGCGATTTGATATCGCAACACTATCACAAACTTACATTTTATACTCACAAAACCTGAAGTTCACTTTATCACAAGTACATAAGGATAATTTTGCGTCGATTTTATGTTTTTGCAAAGCAACTGTAAGTTTGTCGTTGTCTGTAAGTATGGAAATAATATGGCGCGAAGACTACGAATTGTCTTGTTATAAAAACGTGTGTTGCCAATTGTGAAGAATTTTGCTCAAATTCAGGGTAAGTATTTTTCTTCTAGTATTTTTTGGATGAGAGTCTTGTTTTTGAAGTGTTAAAGTTATTTTGGAATTACTTATTAGATTTTTTTACTCTGATCTGTATAACCTTATTGGAAAAAATATATAAATTTTATTTGTACCTATTTTCAAAGATGTGTGTGAAGTAGGTGTACCTACTCTACTCATGTCCATGAAAATACATTTATGAAGATTTGTAAAATATAAATGATTCAACATCGACAGTTATTCAAAGTACTTACCTATTCGTATAAAGAAAATTAACAAAGTTAATAAATAAAACGTCAATCAATCTGCCTAGCCTTTTCCCAACTATGTTGGGGTCGGCTTCCAGTCTAACCGGATGCAGCTGAATACCAGTATTTTACATGGAGCGACTGCCTATCTGACCTCCACAACCCAGTAACTGGGTAATACGATACCCCTTGGTTAGACTGGTTGTCAGACTTTCGTGCTTCTGACGACTCGTAACGACTGTCAAATATCCACAAATGACAGCCGGGACCAACGGCTTAACCTGCTTTCCGAGGCACGGAGGAGTCTCGATATGTGAAAATGGTCACCCATCCACGGACCAACCCCGGCAAGCGTAGCTTAACCTGATGGATCGACCCGAGCGGCTGTTATTACTTAGCCACGTGCTCCTGCTTAATAAATAAAACGTAAAGACACTAAATTCAAACTCACACTAACCAATTTTAACCATAACTTTTTGTTCAATAAATCACTCTATTACATCTTGATAACGTGTCTAATACTGATTTTATTTATTTAAATCACACCACCACCAGTTTGACACTTGTACAGGGAATTTAAAATTTCACAACTGGCAACTCAGTAAAAAGGGAAATATGCTCAGCGGCAATGAATTTTAATGGCAGCTTTTAAGACAACATTTATTACTAAAGCGTTATGCTATTTCTTTGTAGGATTCTTTTTTATTTTCCAAAGATTTTATGTGATTTTTATAGCTACTTATTATGAGGTTTGTAAAATCATACACATTTATTTCATTAGGTCCTAAGTGGTTCATTTTTAAATGTATTTTTTCATCAATCAAATTGCTGAGAAAACCAGATTAATTAATTCAATGGAATTATTAAAAGGCTATTAACTTTACTTTAACATATTTAAGATAGGAACATAGTAAGAAAGTGAGAAAAATATGCAAATACTTTTTGGAAGAACGTGTACCTATAGAAGTATGAAGAGCATGAATGGCGCTTCTTGTCAAGTGTCCTCTAATTCTGTTGTACAGTCACGGACTTTAATTGATGAGCCACCTTCAAACTTTTCAATTTTGCAGTTTCATACATTCACGAGATTACACGATTAAACACGAACTTAAATCGCAAGCTCGTAAACAAGATGACAAATAAATTACTATTAATCGGAAATATCCATAGAGGTTGACTAATAACTTCTTAATGATAAAAATAAATATAATGTTGCATTAAGTTTATACAATCTAGTTGATACTGACCTCCTTTGAATCATAGCACATTAACTCAATAGTTCTGAAAACTTAACTGAAGACAGTGACAGTTGAAATATCGTAGTCAGAGAATTTCTCCTTTCGCTAACGTTACTATCGCAACAGTAACCTAATCTTCTAATACGACGACATATGACTTTGCGTCTTTGCATTACACGGCAAAAATACGCACAATGCCAGGTGGCTCATCAATTAAAGTCCGTAACTGTACCTACTTATTAAAAACATCCTACTGTTTTTCATAATTTTAATTTTGTTTTGCAAAGTTTTGTTCGTTTCGCCACTTTGACCGTTGATTGATTGATACACAAAAATAAAATTTTCTCTGTAGAAAAAATCGGGAAGATAACTCTGATTTCCATGCATTTTCGATTTGTACTTATGCTAATGACTAAAAGGATAATTCGAGAATGAATTATCACAAGACGAAGAAAGTGAAGATATTTTTAAATTTACTACTATAAAACGCTCTCAGCACTTATTACATCCTTATTTACTACGATAATACGCTTTCAACACTCACTACATTCTTATTCCGTTATATTCATTCTTATTCTTATTCTTTAGAAAAAGTCTCCAAGCATTTGTTTGTTTAAAAAATCGGGGTTCTGCAAGGGTGAGATTTTTTCTGTATTTGTACACGCTCTTCAAGACTATAATGAGTCAGACAATTAGGCACAAAACACCTTATCTCGGACTCACGGTGAAGTACCCTTGGCCAGTGGAAGTGTGGAAGTGGTCTCAGTTCTCAAGTGTCCTGTGAGGAAGTAGCACGTGTCCCCTATGGTGTTGAGTTACCACTGGACTTCCGGGGAGTATCTTACTGTTGGGTTACTTGCATTTCCTTTTGGTTGGTAACCAGAGGGGCCATTCCCGTATTTTTAAGAACGGTCTCAGTATAAATCTACCAAAAATATCTTTAATTTACCTGAATTTTTGACTAGTTTTTGAATGTGTCTGATGATTCTTCTGATTGATGATTGTTACTTGTAAAGTAATACCGTTTAGTTAAAACAATTTAATATTGATCTTCACAATGATAAAATTGTAAAGGTTTATAACTTAGAATATAAGATACTAGCTTCCGCCAGCGGTTTCGCCCGCGCGGTAAGTCGACAAAAAATAAACCTTGATGTCTGTCCTTCCCCAGGGTGCCATCTATCACCTTGCCAAATTTTGTCCAAATCCCTTCAGTGGTTCTGGCGTGAAAAGGTAACATATAGACAGACAGAGTTATTTTCGAATTTATAATATCAATACGGAAGTATGGATATACAACTACTATATTGAAGGCTGAGCCAAATAGTGGTTTCGGGAGAACAGAGTTAGTAACTCTGAATTTTATTCTAATTAAAGATATTGAAGAAGGAGCCGTTTAAAATCTACTGACGAAATACTGGATGGAAGAGAATTTGACAAATATAACGATCTGTTATAGTTTAGTGACTATGCCTATTTAATGTATAAGTAGTCCGTTTTGTTAATCTCGTGAATCATTTGATATTTCAAGTGATTTTCGTTTGTTTTTTTCTATTTGAATGTTGACATTTGCACCTGTCAAATTAGTCTACCAGATTAAATAAAAAACAGACTTTAGTTAAGAAGAGCATACTTAGATACATACCGGAACATTTCGCTCAGTATTTGCATTTCCTATTCCCATAACTTACAGAGTATACCTATCAGCATATGGGTATTCTCCATACGTAATGTGACGTCACCTTTACCCCAAGGTATATCTTTCAGGAACCATTAGACATGTTCAAACACCCTAATGGCGGAACTCACCCCTAACCTCACATCCACCCGTAAATTCTTGTAGTTTATTAATAAGTTTCAGTTCATTTTCTTCATAAATCACTTGAAAATTCTACTCATTTTGAAATTGGACCTTTTATATTTTGAGTAGGGTTGAAAATCGTTCTATGTTTGATTAAGACAATCGATGAAAAAAACAATTACAGTAGTAATAAGACTTAAAATCGTTCATAATATAGAGAGTTGTAAATGCAGTTCTGTTAAAGGATTTTGAACCGTGAGCACATTAATTAAGGGTTTAAAATAAAGAGAGGGTCTGCTAAGAAGTGTGTAACAACGTGCATCTGTTTGAAGACGCTCATGATGATAAGATTATCCAAACATATCAGGATATTAAATATTATAATGTTAGCAATGCATCATTTTCAGGAAGACGATTAGATAAAGATTAAAGAAGAGTAATTAAAAAACTGAAATATCATTCACATATACGGATCTGTTTCTCAAAAAAATACAATAGACGTTAGTAACCTATTCCGCTTAAATATTCTTCAAGAGTCATAAAAACCCTGTAAGAAATCGACACGTGGGTCCAGCGCTCGGTAAGGCAAACACATAGTGTTCTAGTTTGCGACTGGTCAATCGTCATCCTGAGGATGGACGTCTTACAGGGTTTAGTGAAGCGGAATAGGTTACTAAATATATCTACGTCTATTGTATTTTATAATTGATTTCCGCAAAGTCACGCCTGAATCAATTAACGATCTTTAACTCGTTTTCATGAAAAACTGAAGACAACACTAAGTAATGAGAAAACTTTTTTTTTCTTTTTGGTTTTTATATTTTGGCAACCATACTAAAAAGAGAGAGGAAGCAACCCTAATGGATTCTAATTAACCTTCAAGACACTCGAGATACCTACATTTTAATCTTATCTATTGGTTTAGATGAATATTTATAGTAAGGAATTAAAATTTATTTGCGCTGACCGCAGGTACTTACTTACAAAAAAAAAACAAGTTGAACATAGAACCTCCTCCTTTTGAAATTCGATTAAATAAGATGTAACAGTAATAGATAATCCCTGTACTAATCTACCTTACATTGCTCTCAGCACCTCACGAATCAAAATCTGCTGCATCAGCCATACTTTTATTCCGGGGAATCTTTGGTTGTTTTTGGTTCCTCAAATACTAACTGACCCTTCTTCAGCACTAATACACACCAATCTTTAAAAAACATATTCGGGCCACGAACTCCTCAAGGTTTGCGTGAAGTCTTACAAACGTCGGTTAAAGACGGGCAAACGTAAGGCAGGAGGGGGGGAGGGGGGTAAGAGGATTGCGTTTGACATGTAATACTATTGCGGTGACTACTACAGTGATTGTGAGGTGACCATGCTGGATGGAAGGAAGATTTAAGTCACTGGTAGATCAGCATCATCATTTGCCTAGCCTTTCCCCTATGTTGGGGTCGGCTTCCAGTCTAACCAGATGCAGTTAAATAACAGTATTTTACATGGAGCGAATGCCGATACTGGGTAATACGATACCCGTTGGTAAGATTGGTTGTCAGACTTTCGGGCTTCTGACGACCCGTAACAACTGATAAAGATCCAGATAAGTCACTGGTAGATATGACTGGTAGATTCTTCTCCATACGAAAACTACCTTTTGGAAGGGGCCAATAGAATCATTTCTATTTCTTTGTTTTTTTTGACGTTCAAAAGTGCCTTGTATGTGCCAATTTTAAATAAATTATTTGACTTTGACTTTGATACTGAATAGAATATGGGATCACCATCTGCAGTCTAACTACATGAGAGAGTAGGTGTAAGGATTCAGTGTCATATGAGCTGGAATCAGTCTTTGTTACATCGCAAAAGGTTTGCTAAACTTGACATATCCATATTTTTAAGACTTGTAGATGCTCTAAATCTTCAGTCTTGGAAACCAGACTATCTAGACGGCTCGGATGAATTTTTTAAAGAAGCATCACTTCTGCCCTTCGACTAAACTAAAATATCCTGGCTTTCAGGCTTCCTGCATTATCAGCCTTATAATTTTCCCACTGCTGGGACACAGGTCTCCTTTCTTTGGGAGGGTAGTGGGCCGTAATCCACCACGCGGGCCCAGTGCGGGTTGGTAGATGTCACATGTCTTTGAATTTTAGTTTCTAGGACATGCCGGTTTCCTCATGATGTTTTCCTTCACCGTTTTGAGGGCAGTGGTGATGAAAGTATTTACAAATTAAAGCGCCTGGCTAGGAACCTACGACCTACAAACTCATAAGTCGGGGCCATTACCACTGAGCCACTACTGCTCTGCTCTATCCAGGCTTCCTGGGCATAACAAAACATTGTTTGTCAACACTGCTTTAAAAAAAATGTCCTAGATTCTCCGAGACCTGGGGGCCTAGACAAAATCCATTTTCTGTAAGCGTTAACGCCAACGGAAAGATCAAATTGTATGGAGTTGACAGCAGCAGTCACGTGACATCTCTAAAGCTAATGTCAACTCCATACAATTTGATCTTTCCGTTGGCGTTAACGCTTACAGAAAAGGGATTTTGTCTATAGCCTCTGGTCACCCTAATAAGAAGCCTCGAAGCAAACGGAAGTCACGAAAGACGGAAACGAAATTGTAACTTTTTCTATTGTAGAGATAGTTGTGCAAGTATAGCTACTTGTGAGTAGGTAGGTCCGTGCCCTAGTGATAGTTACTAGGGCTTCGGTATAATAATTAGATTCGGTCTTTGGATTGTAATTTTAATTTAGTTATAGGTAGTAAAGTATTATTTTTGCGTATGGAATAGATGCTTAGTATTGTAACTAACATAAATGGATTGTTTTCTTAGATGTGTCTAAACATTTACCGGCAAGACCGCGGCAGCAACATGCGGTGCTTGCAGGACACATTTCTACCGCGCTATAGTTAGGACTAAAGCCGTAAAATTAAAAAAAAACAAACCTAAGTACCTAGGATCACCCCTAACGCAGACTTCAAGAATTGCTGGAATATCACAGACAAGAATCCGGAACGACGAAATGAGTAAGTAACTATTGTATAGGTACGGCACGTGAGCCATTATAAAAAGAAACCATACCGAGTCATACCGAGTAATTTTTGTGAGACGAGCAAATCATAGACAAAAAACCATCAAATTGAACCGTCATTCGAAATTAAACGCCTATCAAGCTTTGCACAATATTCCTCAACAGTATAATAATGACATTTCAATACAATCAACAATAGGAAAACATTAATGACCATGTAATATCCCCATAAAAAGTTGGTCGCATGCCAAATGTGGGTGGACATCGTAAATCTGTCAAAAAACACAAAATGGCTGACCGCAGCTGTCAATGAGTATTGAGACGTCAAAATTCGAACAACTTTTTATTTGCGGCCAGTCTTTCCTAGCATTGGCACTTATGTGGTAAGCTACAGGGTATATTTTTCAGTGATCTTTTGTTTTTTGTTTGTGAAAGTACGGTGGTAAATTGAGATAAAAGAGACATTGGTCATTACGGGTAGTGTCACGGTAATTTCGGGCGGTGTCTCGTGTGAAAGTAGTTACATTAGTAACAATTAATTTTATGGATATTTCTGTACAATTGTCGTGGAAAACCTGGACATGTGGGTGGGTTGTGTTCCGGTTCTTTGATGTCTTGGCACGGATGTAACTTGTACAATGAATGAAGTGTTAACAACTGTCTCGTGGTCGTGGGTAATCTTTATTTCAAACTAGTTGGATAATTATTTTGTTTGCTAATAAGATTTTTTTATAAGATGTTCTAGCATAAAGAATTTCAAAGTTTTAAGGTTTGGAATAGAATTGAAAACATGAAGATAGAAAATTTGTTGTAGAAAATGATTATCGACAAGTTTTTTTCCCATATTCGACTTGACAACCCGTGGTAACCCTAATAATTTGAAAGACGAAGTTGACAACGTTCCGTGAAATTAATCTGAGACCGTTTGCCATCAGCCAAGCAATGATTTATTGCACCTAAATGAGCCATTATTGCACCTGAGTCTCTTTAGAGACTATCTTTGGCGTGGCCAGACGAGAGTTACCCAGGAATGCTTTGACTATTTATAATGTCTAGATAGAGTGTTGCGTTACAAAAGCACTAAAACAAACAGAGGCCCTAGACAAAGTGACATTCTATCAGCGACAACGATGATGGAAAAGGCAAAAATGTATAGGACTGACATATGCTATCGAAAAGCATATAATGTCAATCCTGTTGAAAGTCGATGTAGAAATACGAAACGCTTTCGAAGCGATTGTCACTTGTCTAGGCCCACAGGCCAACTTTGTTATGCTGGTGTGCGTGACAGCTATATCACAGTATATATAAGTTACAGAATTATATCTCGGCTATGACCTTGAAATAATTACCTACCTACGGCCGTTGGGTAGATAAACCTATCGCGTCCGTGCGTAACTGCGGCGCACTCGATACTGTTGCGTACAGATACATACAGTTACTACCAAAGAGGCAGTTTGGAACAATACCTTTCATTGATTGTTTTGTTTGGTTATCTGAAGACCAGCATGACATGGGTTCGTATTTATAGTTTTATAACTTTATATGCTGGTTGCTATTTCCAAGTTAGCAATATTTTTACCCGACTACGGCGAAGAAAAAAGGAGGGTTATGATTTTGACCGGTATGTATGTATGTATGTATGTATGTTCATCTGTTCCCTCCTATCTTCCAAACCACTTATCACAATTTGACAAATGAGGTATCGTTAGAAGCGTCGTGATTGTCCGCTGGTTATAGGCTATGTGAAGTCACATTAAATTAAAAATGGCGCCCTCTAGAGGACATAAAGTGAGAGACTTAAAAAAAAAATGGTTTAATCGTACCATGTTGGGTATCAAATGAAAGGGCTTAATGAGCACATTTCAAAAATATATATATTATAACCCCAAAAGAATTTAAAAAAAAATCAAGTAACAAAAAAAATAAAGTAATAAAAACTAAAACCCAAATACGACTGAAAAGGTATAAACAAGACACCACAGACAGACAAATTAAAAATCCGGAGTCACACGTAATCTGCTCGATTTATGCCGCCCTAACACGTGTGACTCCGGATTTTTAATTTTTCTGTCTGTGGTGTCTTGTTTATACATTTTCAGTCGTATTTGGGTTTTAGTTTTTATTACTTTATTTTTTTATGTAGTATGGTTTTCAATTCTTCATTCAACTTTTTGTCAGAAACTTTGACAAATCATATAACCCTCTTCTTTCAGCGTGGTCCTAAAACACTTATCGTAATTTTGTGGCTTGCCAATAAACTGCCTTAGAAACATCTAAGAAATTATGATACCAAGTCTTCATAGAAAACGTCGCTATAAATTAAGTTTTAACACCCCTTATCAGTAACAAACCACCTTGTTTAAGTTTTATGACTTATTTTATTGAAATATTGGAAAAACACTTAAATACATTTTGTGGGCTATTAAAGTTTTATAGGCAAAAACTTTTTGGTGAGAATTTAGAGCTTCGAAACCGCCTTTACGTTAAGTCGAATTAGAATATTGGATTTCATAAAAGTAATTAGCCACTGTGAATATTTTAGGATTTAAATTAGTTCACTGTTAAGAAACAACTAACTTAACTTGTACAAAACAATTCAATATAAGTAAGATATAATTATGTAACTGACTAAAATGTCTACAGCCCAAACAACCGTTGATCTAAATTCGAAATCCGAAGTCCAAATCGATTCAAACATAAAAACAATGCTTACATTCAAATAATCGAATTCTATGCAGATTTTGTAATTGGAACACATGCGACCCATATCGTGGGAACCAGCGAACAGGTGACGTTCGAAAACCAAATGTTTTCGCTGACAGCGTACAAATCACGCATCAGGAAATGGAAAAAAAAGTTTGGACAACATTCCCATAGACAAGCAGTGGCTAATAAGTGGGGTGGCGATTGTTATGGGACTAGTAATTATTGGTTATGGTAAATTTAGTAATGGTGAGTTTCAAATAATTTGTAATGTATCGTTTCTTATTAGTGTCAATTAGATTCCTGTGTTGAACTAACTATTATGTGTCCATTTCTCCATTATGCAAGACGTTCATCAGAAGTTTAGAGCTACTCATACTATCGAGCGTTGTATAGAAAATGACAATAATACATTGAGCAGTTTCCGGAAAAGGACATAGGATAATTTTACATTTTAACTTACTTACCCACTGTAAGTGTATCAAGAAGTTTCCTTATAATGTAACTGTGACCATAAAGCTTGGAAGTCTATAATAATTAAAAGAAGGACATAATTATTATTTGTTTACTTATCATGGTTTCGGCATAATAAATTTAGAATCAAGTTTTTTTTTTTTAACTACAAACAACAACACACTACCCTGCAGCATAGCTGTCTGTTCAGTTAGCTGAACAGACAGCTGTGCTGCTGGGGAGTTTGTTGCGTCACTTCTTCTTCCCAGCTAAAGCACTAGGAAATGGAGAAGTGCGGGCGTTTTGGGGACATATGCGTACCATAGATGTTTAAGTAATTTGATCAAATAGAAATACGAAAATTCATATCTTCATGCCATTTGACAGCTCATTTTCATCAAATTTTCCCACACACATTCATGCCAATTTGGTAAAACTATTTGAACCAGCCTTTTTGATTAAATTACTTGAACGTCTATGGTCCGCATTATATACAGTCCTACCAACTTATCTGTGAACTGAAAGAGGACGCCACCGTCGATTCAGTGTTGCTAATTGATTAATTATACAAATTAATTCTAACATTCTAACATCAGAATGTACGTATTCATCATTCTAATAATGATAATAATTTTATTGTACACTGAATGTAATAGACACTGAAAATCGAATGACATTTCAACATGACGGCCGTAGTTCCAATTTTCGCCATTTCACAGATAAGTTGGTAGGAGTGTAATTTTGACTTTCGAAAAGTGCCGATTCTCAGCATACTTTGAATGAATGACTTTTGATTTTAATTTCGACTTACTGTATCGATTTCCATACTCGACCACAAGCTCCAATATTCGTAAGATTGGGTAAAGTACCTATATTCGTGATATGATTTACTCTCTACCCAATGCTCCAACAAAAACAGTTATTTCCTGGTTAAGGTAATATTGGTAGAAATGATGCGTCTGCCGCTCCCACGGGATCGAGTTGCGAGATACAGGGTGCTACCGTAATTTGGAGATAGAAAAAAATACTTACATTACCAACTTATTTATTTTTCATAAGTGTATGTGTGACTAGTGTTATTTTTTATAGACACAGTTATCTATTTTTAAATTAATCGCATTTAATTAAAAATGCATTGCAATTAATAACGGTTATTTTAATAATATTGTGTTCCAGGTTGATCTTTAAATAACAAATTAAATTACTTAATAAATATTGCTTGAAAAAGATGAAACTTATAAGAAAACGCGCGTTATCTTTTACTAGTATTTTTTATATTCTTCTATTTAGAATTAAAAAAAAAAAACTACCTAGAATCACTAAAATGATATTGGGAAATCGCAACGGAATTCCAACAAGAATTCCAAATTCAAACTTTTAAACCGGCCTGTATCATAGAGCCGTGAAAGTATGCGGATTATGCACAGGTGGTTCCGCCCCTCGGAATTCCGTACTTTTTGTATGAATTCCGCTCACTCTGTGCAAGGATTTCCGAATTGAAAATAACTTTCATTAATTTGATGTTCGGCTCTAGAACGAATGTAGCTAATTGCAGTTTGTGAGAAGTTGTGCATTCTGGTTTGAATTCTATGCATGATGTAATGGGGAAATAATATCTCTATAATAATAATAATAATATATAATAAATTTATTTATTTTCTCCCACAAATAATAATGTACACAGTATATATTTCACAAAGTTTTAAGATGGAAGACAGGAGCCCATACTAAGTAAAACCTGTGCTACGGGTCTCCTGGTCTCCTAATCACGAATACATTACGAGACCTATACTAAGGACATAAAAAACAGTAGCAGGGAGCACTTACAGCTAGCAAAAAATATAAAAATAAGAAAAAGAATAGTAACTGGTGTTTTGGTAGGTTTGTGAATTTATTGGTGGGTGTATAAAGCGTGTGTGTGGGTGTGTGTGTGTGTCTATAGTGCAGTGTGTGTGTGTGTGTGTGTGTGTGTGTTGTGTGTTATACTTCTCTGTAACTGAATAATAGTTTCTCCGTATTGCCATAGGTGAGTGTTAGGAGCCATTTTGAGACCTTGCGTCTGCATTTAATTTTCGTTAGTGGATAAATTGCTAGCAGCTTATTTGCAATGTTATACAGTCGTGGCCCTTGGAAAAAGAAAAAGAATCGGCTGAAACTCGTCCTAGCTGGTCTAGCTTGACAGACTTGATGACAACGCCGTCTTTTTAGGACTGGATTAAAATTGCTGAAGTTCAAAGAGGCATGTTGCCTAAGTATAGTAGCGAGTACGTACAGTTGTCTAACCGTTAAAACTTCAGCTTGTTGGTAGAGATCTGTCGTAGGAAAAAGCCGCGGTTTGAATAGGCTTATTTTCAGGATAAGTCTTTGAGCTCGTTCAAGTTCAAGGAGGTGTGTTTTGGCTGCTCCGCCCCATGAGGAGATGCAATAGGCAAGGACAGACTGACAGAGCGCCAGATAGACAGTTCGCATGACTTTAGAGTCCGCTATGTGCCGAAGATTTTTAAAGACATATGTGAGCTTACGAATTCTCCTGGAGACATTACTAATATGTTCTTTGAAGTTTAAGCGGTCATCTATTGTTACACCCAGGTATTTAGCGAATTTACATTTATTAATATGTGGACAGCTACACGTTGAGGCTGTTTTTTGAGCACAAGAATGTGCGATTATTGTGTGTGATGGGATGGGAGTGTTTCGCAATGAGAAAGTTAAAAAAACAGTTTTCGCGGCATTTAGAGTTAGCAGGTTTGAGGCAAGCCAGTGGCAGACCGTGTTGAAGCCTTCCTGGGCATAATGAAAGACCTCGTCCCAGGTATCTCCATAAAAGGTAAGGGTTGTGTCATCAGCGTATGAGATAATTTTACAATTTTGCAGATTCAGTTTGCAGAGGGCATTGATATAGCACAGGAAGATAGAAGGGCCCAAAATACTGCCTTGAGGGACTCCGAAGGTCACTGGGCTCGTTCCGCTTACAGTATCACCTATCCTTACTCGTTGCGTGCGATTTTGCAGGTAGTCTTTAAAAAGGAGCAGTTCTGATCCCCTTATACCCATGTTTTCAAGCTTTGCCAAGAGTTTAACAGAAGAAACTGTGTCAAAAGCCTTTGCCAAGTCTAGAAAAATTGTCAGGCATCTCTTTTTCTCATCCAATTTCGTTGCGATAAATTCGGTAAAGTTGTGTACTGCATCATCTGTCGATTTTCCCGGCCTAAAACCAAACTGGGCATCCGAAAGTAGCTTTTTATTTTCCAAAAAGTTTACGAGCCTCTTATTAATAATCTTTTCCAAGATCTTTGACAGCGATGGTAGGAGTGAAATTGGACGATAATTGTTGACACAGTCTCTTCTACCACTCTTGTGTATGGGAATAACTATGGATTGCTTGAGAGCATCAGGAAACACACCCTGCCTGAGGCAGTTATTAAAAATCTCCGTGAGTGGGGGCACTATGTGGTGTTTAATCAGCTTTAGAACCTTAGTAGAAATGCCATCCCAGCCTGTGCTACAGTCCGATTTCAGGTTTTCAATTATACAAGCAACCTCCTCACAGTCCGTGTCCAAAAGAACAAAGGTCGAGCAATGAGCACTCTGAGAATTCGTTTGGGAAAACGGCTGATACGTCGGTATGTTACTCGCTAGTTGAGCGCCTATATTTGCGAAGAAGCTATTTATTGCATTGCTAGAATCGATAGGCGTTTGTTCTAACGTAAGTAGTTCATGGTGAATTTGTTTTGTTTTGTCTAAGTTTGTTATTTTTTTAATACTGCTCCAGAGTTGCTTGCTATTATTTTTGGCCAACTCAAGCTCATGTTTCTCATATTGTCTTCTACATTTCTTTATTATACAATTGCAAAAGTTTCTATACCTCTTATAAGTAGTTGCAAGTATGTCGTTATTTGGTTCTTTTTTTAGTTTAAAATGCATCCTGTCACGGTTTCTGATACATCTGAGTAAACCTACTGTGATCCACGGCTTTAACGTTACTTTGTTGCGAGGAATTTTGATTTTGATTGAATTTGTTATTATTAATTGTTGAATGTGTTGTATGAATAAAGTAAGAGAAACATTTGGATCACGATGTTTCGAGAATTGGCCAAAATCAACATTTTTACATTCCGCAATGATATTAGTGTAGTTAAGCTTATCGAAGAATTTTTTGTTTGATAAGCTGTTGTTTTGTTTAGTTTCCAGACAGAAAAGTACTGCTTCGTGGTCGGTTATGGCCGAGTTAAGTATAAGTGATAATGAGGGTAACTTTGTTTTAATATTGACGTGATCAATACAGCTTTTCGATCTAGTCGGAATGTCGAAAGCGGGGATTAATCCGTGGAATGTCAGTAGATCGAGATAACTGGACACGTTTTGATTTGAGTCAAGTATATTTATGTTTATGTCTCCAATGATAAGAATATTTTTAAAGGATGATAACTCAGTTAACAGTTTGTCCAATGAATTTAAGAAATTCTCAATTTTTTTGAAGCAGTGCGGTCTGTATATTGCAATTATAGCAGTGTCGTTGTTGCCTTTTTTAATGACCAAGCAATTTGCGTCGCTGAAAGAGGGTTCGTCTACCTGATAATGCAGGTGTTTACTAGTATAAATAACCAGTCCGTCATTTTGGTTATAGTGTTTAGTGGTGCTAAAAGAATCGTAATTATCTATAGAAGGTAAGTTGTGTGCACAAGACAGCCAACATTCCGATAGAATGATAATATCACAGTTTACCTTTATTCGCTTTAGTAGGATACATAAGTTATCATAATTTTTGTTGATACTACGAATGTTTTGATGAAGAATTTTAGTATATAATTCAGGATTTTTAATTATATTTCCACTTTGTTCAGGCTGACAAATTAATGGCTCGCTAATTGTGTAGTTGTCTAATTTGTTAATTATGTTGTTTATGTCCGAGAATTTTCAATTTGAAAAATATTTGAATCTGATGTGATGAAGGTATGTTTAATATAAAAAGAGGTATAATTGATTGTGGCAGCAAAACCGGGTTGCGTATAACATATTGGTTTATGAACATTATTTTACCGTTGGCGTTGTAGTAAAACCTGGTAACTTTATTAAGTTTGTTAGGCAGAGAAACATTTTTTTGTGAGAGTGTGACTGTGTAGTATGTATTGAGTAGCTGTAGGTATGATTTTGTGTAAAATGTTTTATGAATTAGTGACATGCAAAGATTTTTTGTATTTGGACTTTTTTTAACATACATTTTTGGGCCATCATATGCACAATAACACCGAAATTGGACCCATCTGAATCTAGTTATAATAATTAGTCATGTAATGTTTTGTTTACGCAAATTAGTAAGATCTAGTTCGTTCTTTAGCCTAATTGATTGTTCGCCTTCCTTTTTCCGTAGGTATATAGTCCCAGGGGTCGACCAACAGTACTTGAACCCATTTGTTGATGCAAAGTCTCTTGCGAGGAAATGGAGTTTCTTCATCTTAGGTGTTAGGTAGTCCGATAAATATATTAGTGCTGATGGGCCATCAATCTTGATGTGGGTAGTGTTCAATTTATTATTGGTGTTTTCTTTATTATATGCCTTAAACGATGTAATCAGTTTGTTTTTAAGCGGTACGGAAACAAAATCTACTATGATTGGCTTCTTTTCTTCAGATTTAGAATAGCCTCTGTAAATATTCCTAATATCATTCGGCTGAATAGAAACATTCAGTGCCTCACTTAAGCCCAGAGCTGTAGAATATAAGTCTTCCAGGGTTTCATTTTTTGAGAAGGGTATGTTTCTGATTTCCACGCATGCAATCCTATTATTTCTATCCAGCAACTCGAGCTTTTGTTCAAGAGACTGGATATAGTACAAGTCTGACTTTTTGTCCTGCTCTAATTGATCTATTTTCAACTTGAACTCGTCGTATTGTTTCGAGATAGTATCCATGCTATGCTTCATTTCCTCATTTTGAGCTTTGATGGCTTCAAAGGAATCAAGAAGTTTTTGGTATTTGGAGTCTTGGTTATCAGCCCAAGTTTTAAACATGGCTTCCATCTTATTCATAAAGAAATCTAAATCGTCTCCCTGTCTTCTTTTTAGAGCTCTCTGAGGTACGTTGCTAGGAGTGACTTTATTTTCGGTTCTTGAAATTGGGTTTATATTTGAGCTTGCTATCGGGGTTGTTGGTGGAGATTTAGCTGGGGAATGTTGTAGCGGCATTGTGCGATGGCGTGAGATAATTAATAGCGCAGTGTAGGTAGTTTACTCACAATTTGTTTTGAGTACTTTGTACGCGGCGCGGCGTCGTCAGTGAATCCAAGGTCAAGGTCCCGAGCGAGCAGGGTGATACGGCTGGTGAGCAGAATAGCGATACTGCCGTGTTCGTCAGGCCTGTGATTGGTCAGAGAGGTGACGTTACGTCCGCTGCGATGACTTCTTCGCCGCGCTTGTAGTCCTGGTATTCACTATTGATTTATTGTATTTTATTTTGTTGTATTAATTAAATTACTATATTTTAGATTAATATTTTCAGCTAGAACAACACGTCTGCACTGTATGCGATTCGGAATCGGAAATCTATGGCAATAAGAGTAGGCTCATTCGATAAATTCTAAAGGGCCAGAAAACACAGAGATTGCATTTCTTCTCGAGTGATAAAAAAAAACTGTTTGTTTTATCACTCAAATCATCAAGAAAGCCCATCCTAAATAGTAGCATTTCAAATAGATAAAAAATCTAAGCTTCTTTATTTAAAAATTACTTTATCATTCGTTCTAAGCTGTCATCACGAAGGGTTAAGATAAGAAGGGCTTAACCGTTCCCCCGAATTGTTCAACAGCCGCTAATCTGCAGATTACAAGACTTACACTATCACGACAGTTAACGTTGTGGGGTAGGCAGACAGCGGTGTATTGACATCTATTTTGCATACTTGCATCTATATTTACTTCAATAGACTGGAAGCCCGCGCCAATATACACTTTTTAGCTATTACCTAGATAGGTACCTACCTAATAGCTTAAAAGTGTATGTTGTTATTGGTTGTGTGTGTGGGTTAGATATTATGAATACTTTATAGTTTTCCTTGATTCTGTGGTGATGTAGTGAGTCGAACGATTTGTCAGTGATTTTTTCCATTTTAAATCCAGCGAATGATTCCATTTAGTCAGTGCTTATCAGAACTAAATGCAACCACACAAGTCACAATATTTACTCACCCACCGAAATCTTCCTGAACAACACCTAACAAACATAATCACATCATCACGCATTCGCACAAGATAACATACACACACACACACACGCACCCCCACACATAAATACACAAACACAACACAGGCAATCTGATCGCATTACGAATAATCCTCTCACTATCGAAATGCAAACGAGATCCGAAAAAATCGCGAGTCCCGTCCCTACTCGATTCTCATCCCTATTCGATCACTGATGCGATTTTCTGCCACTCGAAGACTTGACAATCCGAGTCGTAATCGACAACCATTTTACAATGACCCCCTCCCGTTCCCCTCTACTGTGCAATTTTGAGGAGCTAAAGGGGTAATTCTGTGGGTTGGTGCAGGTCATACTATAATGGTTTTGCTATAATACGGGTTTTACACCACTTATCGACACCCCGTTCCGATTTGTTATCCGATCTTTATTTGCGCTTAAAATGTTTGGATTTCATTCGAGTTATGTGTGATTACTTTTTGGGGTTTTAAATTGAGCTGTTTTGGCGAAAGTATTCGTTATCTCCAGCACGATTAAATGGAACTGAGAAATGTTTCTCCATGTTATTTTTTCGATGGTGACACGATAACTCTATCATCGAGTAATTATGGAAAAGTTCTGTAGTACGCTGTACGTGTATGAACGTAAACGAAGCAAAAGGAATATGTAGTATGTAAGGAATTTTAGGGGTATGAGGAACAGGGTGTAAAGTTCACTCATTCTCTATAGGAAAGGGAGGATCCTCCGACCAGATGGGTGTTCTGTCTGGCGGGCAACAGCCCACTGCCCAACGATGTAATTATGTCGGAATCTTGTATAAATGTGTCCATAGCGCGGTGAACTCTAATTGCGCGATGCAGGATTTATGTGACGTCAGAATTTTTAGTCTTTGATGCGTAGTTCGTATGTGGCGATGTAGATGCAGCCAGATAATGTAGCAGGTGGCATTCTGTAGTTTCTACCTACCCCTAGTGGAAGAAAGCGTCAGTATAAGTATGTAGTTCTATATTTGTAATTGTTATAATTTAAAGTGTATATTGTTTGATACAGGATATGGTCCACAATCAGTCACAAAATTAACATCACAATAAAGAGTTTATACATTTCGTTCAATTAGTAGCAATGTTTACTGATCGACATTGACTGGGAAAACTTTGAAACAATAAAAAATGTATATGAAACAAAATAGTTTAAAGCAGGGCCAAGTGTTATTGGGTACTTCCATTAGGAATTTCTTAGTAACAGCCCGGAGTTTGGAAGTTGGCGATGTGATCAAAAATCAAAATCAAAAGTCATTTATTCAAACTAGGCTGAGAATCAGCACTTTTCGAACGTCAAAATCACATAAGACAGTCCCCCAAAAACGCCCACCCTTCACCACTTTCTAGTGTTTTAGCTGGGAAGAAGAAGTGGCGCAACAAACTCCCCAGCAGCACCCCCGTGCCTCGGAAAGCACGTTGCGGTTTAGTCCGAAAGGGATACCGGGACCTTGGCAACAGGCAAATGAAGGAACACGGGTGGGTTTTAGTCAGTAAAAGTCTGACACGCCCTTCCGCTCCGCCCAGAGCGGGAGAATTTCCCACCCTCAACAAAAAAAAGAAAAAAGTATCAGGTTGTATGTTGATCTAAATATTATTAGCGCTCGTAACAAATATGGATTTACAGAATTATAAACATTAAAGTCCGCAATACAACTCTCTAAGCTCATGAAAGTGTATTGAATGACTATTTCATGAAATCATGACATTTGGCACTTTCATGAATTTAGAGAGTTGTATTACTGTTTCTAATGTTTATAATTCTGTAAATCCATATTTGTTACAAGCGCTAATAATATTTAGATCAACATACAACCTGATACTGACCTGCAAATTGCAAAAAACGTAAGAAAATTTGAATTTCGCGGGCTACAACCTTAAGCCGTTGGTCTTGCGCCTGAGCTCTCTCCGGTCGCATCGGGTTGCCGCCCCATCGGACTATGAGAGTGAGGGAAGAGAGAGTGCACTATATAATCTCCCGCGCCGAAGGCTGGTGTACGTTGAAATTGGTAGCCATGGCCGAAATACGGTCTGGAGGACTAGGTATATGTTTTGTTACCTTCTTTTTTTTAAACAAAATATTTATAGGTATGCCTTATAATGGTAATTGATAGTAATCACATTTTGTATTTAATTTTTCATGATCTGTATATGTTCTCAGTTTCAGTAGTTTTACTAACATATTTGCTGTCTGTCGACATGTTGTGTTAGTAAATTAGCGCGGGTATCGCGGTTCAATCCCGCTAATTAACTGCGCGCCTATTTAGACGGATTTACTAATATTTGAGTGGGATACAGACTTCGGTGCGAATAGTGCTGGGCCATTCTTTTAATAAAGGATGATTTTTTAGCTTGGTCGAAGAACGAAGACAGCTAATTCAAATATTTTTATTGATGAAAAATAAAGGTTCCGTTCTGGGCATTGACCTTGAGCGACCTTGATCTTGAGCGACCTTGACCTTGAACATAAGAGCCTTATACCCTTTTGACAAGTTATGTTGTTGGTAGCTGTCACTCTATTTATCTACCGCTGATTAAAACAATGTATGTATTCTAACAGTCACTACTTTTGTCACCAGAGTCGTTATTTAATTATGAAAATCGGATTTTCAGAATGAAACTAGTAGTAGGTAAATGTTATATCATTCTAATAAAAATCTCCCACTACAAGACAGAGGCCTCTTGTCATACAACGAAAGAAAGGCCATTGATCACCACGTGCTGGGGAGTTTGTTGCGCCACTTCTTCTTCCCAGCTAAAGCACTAGGAAGTGGTGAAGGGTGGGAGTTTTGGGGGGCTGTTTTATGTAATTTTGATGTTCGAAAAGTGCTGATTCTCAGCCTAGTTTGAATAAATGATTTGATTTGTCCAAGCTGGCCCACTGTGACATAAGTAACAAACAACATTGTTATAAACACTACTGGGTATTATTCTAACCGTATCCTGTACAATTCTAACTGCAACAATATTTAGTCTGGCAGCACAGCAGTGTTTGTGCCTCGTCAACCTGTCTCACTAATTACCACGACCGTGGTTCACTTCCCGTAATTAACTGAATACTGATTTCACATTGTTTTGTACGATGGTTGTGTTATTAGTACTTATAATGGTGGGCAGAGCAGTGATAGCCTAGTGGTGTGACCGTCGCACTGCCAAGTCATAGGTTTCGAGTTCAAACCCAAGACACGCACCTCTGAATTTTCGGATTCATGTGCGTATTGTATTATCACTTGCTTCAAAAACGGTGAAGGAAAACGGTGAGGAAACCGGCATGACTGAGAGGTATTCCTCAACGGCATGTGAAGCCAAGTTTGAGGCCCGTCGATAATGGATGATGGAATGTTCAATGGTATTTTGCAGCTGAGCTTACGTCTGAAGCAGCAAAAATATTATATAGTTTTTTAGATAAGAAATTCAAATTAGATTAAGTTAATTTTTGTGTGACTAAGATTTAAGATTTTGTGTGTCTAATTTAGTTGAGGGGTTAGTCGTTATTTGTAATAGCACAATGGGAGTGACAACGTCGCATCTGCGTACCAAAAATCCCTTATATAAATAAAGATTAAAAAAAGAAATCTGAGTCCCATGGGCGGCTTTATAACTGTGACACCAGGTTAGTCACTAACCACACGACAAGAAGAAGAAGAAGAATGGTGGGGTACGTATGTGGATACTTTCAGAAACTTCAAAGTATTTGACTGATATTGAATTAAGTACTACCATATCTTTTTTACAGGTAGCGTAATCAACATAACAGTAGCGCAAAGGAGGCCACAAAAAAAAGTCAGTTGCCACAAGAAAACAAAATGGGTGATGTCCTTAATTTCTCATTGATTCGCGTAGCGCGCGAGCTACGCCGTAGCCTTGCCGTAGCCAGCCGTAGAACAGGCAATTGATTTTTTTTATTATATATTTTCTTTATTATTTCATTTATGTTGATTATTATTTAATTTTTAATACTGAATTAGGTTCTTGGCGAGAATATCGAATTGATAAAAAGATGTAAAAAAAAAAAAAAACTTTTTTCCTTCAGTACAATCCCACAATTTTAGAAACGATTTGAAACTTTTAAAAACGAAGTAGTCTTTCCTTCTACAACAAAATACTTACATTAAGCAAAAAAATATACCAACACTATATGAAAAATCCCGTAGGTAATCCTCCAATATTTTCCAATAAGCCCACTAGCTTACAATTTGCGTCAACCGTACAGCAGTGCCGGATCAAAGGACGGGCCGGATGAACGGCATCAATGGGGGATGAATGGGGGCCGATCGGATGAAAGCGGATCATCCCCTTACAACCTTAGCTTGCCTGTTACTGGAACTGATTGAGGTGATTAAAATATAGGCATTTATTATCTCTTGTGGAAATTAATAAAGTGACTAGATTTAAAACGAGATTTAGAGTTTATAATTATTCTGTGTGTACTATGTTTGTCAGTCAATTCAATCAATAAATTTTCAGTTTTTCTTTTCTCAAGTTTTCGCTTGGTAACCGTGACAGATTGTTTTTCAGTGGTTTTCAAGGTAATTTTTAGGGTTCCGTACCCAAAGGGTAAAACGGGACCCTATTACTAAGGCTATGTCCGTCTGTCTGTCTGTCCGTCCGTCTGTCCGCGGCTTAGCTCTGAGTACTATAAAGCTATAATTTCTATATTACCTGAATGCATTATCCTTAATCATCGCGTTAAAGGATAATTCATTCAGTATTTAAGGTAAACACCAAGCATTGTAATCACGCCTGTAATACCCGAAGGATAGGCGAAGTGTACCTATAGTACAAAACAATTCGCCAGTTGTGTTTAAGTCCCATGTAATAGGAGCCGAGCCTATTGCCATCTGGGCACAAATCCAGACTCCGGGACACTTTGTCTACATATGGCATACAATTAGAAAAGATTAAATAACATAACTACATTACTTAGGTACAGTCACGGACTTTAATTGATGAGCCACCTGGCACTGTCCGCATTTTAGCCGTGTAATGCAAATCGGGTTTATTCGGTTCCCGACACGCAAAGTCATGTCTTCGTATTAGAACAAGAAAATTATATTTCATATCTTAACCGGTTGGCTAACCTGAGAGCCAGAACTACAAACTTGACAGCAGAGTGACTACCCAAAGTCAACCAATTGCAGGTCTTATTTACTGTTGCGATAGTAACGTTAGCGTACGGATAAATATTAAAAGTCATTTCGACAAGTTCGAAAGTAACGTCTCTGACATCGTTACTTCAACTGTCACTGTCTTCAGAATTATCGAGTTAATGAGCTATGATTCAAAGGAGGTCGGTATCAAATAGATTTGATAAACTTAATGCAACATTGTATTTATTTTTATCATTTAGAACTTATTAGTCAACCTCTATGGATAAGACTTATTTCCGATTAAAAGTAATTTATTTGTCATCTTGTTTACGAGCATGCGATTTGAGTTCCTGGTAAATCGTGTAATCTCGTGAATGTATGAAACTGCAAAATTGAAAAGTTTTAAGGTGGCTCGTCAATTAAAGTCCGTGACTGTACTTCGTAATTTTAAAGCTCATACGTAACCATACAACTTACTTCTGACAACAAAGACTATTTTTCATAAAAAGACCATACAGCAAAAGTTCCATTTTACAACAAAAAAACCCAGACTCACAAAGTAAATACAACAGAACATAGGCTTTATACACACACGTCGTGTAAACGCTGTACATAGGTGTATGCTATGCTTACATTCAGCAGGTCGAGATCAAAGAGAAGGTCTAATGAGGGTGGTGCTCTGTGCTGTGTTTGATGTCAGTTGGGACTCATTTGTGAATGAGCTGTTATTATTTGAGCGTTTTCGTGTTTTGTAAACGCTGGTTTGAATGAGGCTTCATGTCGCTTGTGTCTGATTGAGTGTTTGCCTGTCAATAATATCTGCTGTTTATTGTCCGAATCTCAAATAAATAATAATAAAATCTGCCCTGCTTTTTCCCAATTATGTTGGGGTCAGCTTTCAGTCTAACCGGATGCAGCTGAATACCAGCATTTTACATAAAGCGACTGTGGAGGTCAGATAGCCATCTGACCTCCACAACCCAGTAACTGGGTAATACGATACCCCTTGGTAAGACTGGTTGTCAGACTTTCGGGCTTCTGACGACCCTTAGCGGCTGTCAAATATCCACGAATGACAGTCGGGACTTCCGAGGCACGGAGGATTCTCGGTATGTAAAGATGGTCACCCGTCCACCGACCAACCCCGGCAAGCGTAGCTTAACCTGATGAATCGACCCGGTACGGTTGTTATTACTTAGCCACGAGCTCCTCTCAGATAAATAAGAATAAAGGCAAGATAATGGTGATAGAGAAATTCTTTGAGAAACTAAATATTTAACTGGAAATGGAATTAATGAAGATTTTGTGTTTTAGTTTATTTATATTTATCGAATTTGCTCAAGTCTAAGTTACAGCAGTCTATAAATAAGAGATCTTGTTAAGGCTTGTGCAAACTGGCGCGATATCGCGGGTACGACAGGCAGCGCTACACTTGTCGTGCCCGCAATATCGCGCATTTTTTTTCGTCGTTTGGGGGAGCCTTTACAAAATTGCATGTACTTACTTACTTACATCTTACAATATCCTTTACTAAGATATAAACTGAAGTTTGAATAAGTTATTACATGCCCACTTACAACAGGCATATAAGTTATTGTAATCTATAAAAACAATGTTTTGGTCATGATTGCAAAGAATAGCGAACTTCTGTTTAATAATATGATAGAAGTAGACATAAGGCTGTTTTTATAAAGTTCTGTCTTTTAGCCGTTGAATGAAATTGCCGTCTGTAAGTCATATCATATCCATTTTTGACAGTTTTTCCATACAAAAACTGTCAAAAATTCAAAATTTATTAACAGGATATGACTTACATACTCGGTATACAAGTTTAAATAAACAAAGGAAACATGTTGAAATAAATTAATTAATTTAATTAAATTCGCCCATTGGCTTAGTTGAAGTTACATCCAAAATAATGTACTTAGTTACTGAATAACATTCTGAAAATAAATTAGTTCCAAATAAGATATTCATATAAATGCTTCCTTAATTATATAGCAATAGCTTATTAAATTATAAGGAGGAGCTCGTGGCTAAGTATTAACAGCCGCTCGGGTCGATCCATCAGGTTAAGCCACGCTTGCCGGGGTTGGTCCGTGGATGGGTGACCATCTTTACATACCGAGACTCCTCCGTGCCTCGGAAAGCACGTTAAGCCGTTGGTCCCGGCTGTCATTTGTGGATCTTTGACAGTCGTTACGGGTAGTCAGAAGCTCGAAAGTCTGACAACCAGTCTTATCAAGGGGTATCGTATTACCCAGTTACTGGGTTGTGGAGGTCAGATAGGCAGTCGCTCCATATAAAATACTGGTATTCAGCTGCATCCGGTTAGACTGGAAGCCGACCCCAACATATTTGGGAAAAGGCTAGGCAGATGATGATGAGCTTATTAAATTATAATCTACTCTACTCTACTCATCTCGTCTCTTGAACTAACTAACCTTTTGAACACCTACGCCAAACACCGCAAATCTGCGGAAAACGTCCCATACTATACGGTTGCGAATTTCCAGCGGTTTTCAGCGAACAAGTAGCAAGAAAGCGGCGTCTTCCTGAAAATCAATAGAGCGAGGGTGGTGACCCCGCCCCGCGCCACGCGGTCAGCTCCACTACCTTGACATTGCAGGTCGGGCTACAAGCTAAATGGACGGTTTTTCAGTTTAGGTATCTACAATTCTACACTAGAGAGAAAAGATTTGTATTTTTTTATAATGAACTAGCTGCAGCCAGCGGCTTCGCCCGCGTGTAATCTTTATAAGTTATAGCCTATGTTACACAGGGTGAATGTAGCTTTCTAATGGTGAAAGAATTTTAGAAATCGGCGCAGTAGTTTTTAAACATACACACAAAAATACAAATCTATCCTCTTTAGTGTAGATGTAGATAAAACCAAAAACTATTGGTTCGATTTTAAAAATTCTTTCACCAGTAGTATTCTGTAGGATCACTGAAAGGTCGGGCTACAAGCTAAATGGACGGTTTTTCGGTATAATTAGGTATCTACACTAATATTTTAGAGAGAAAAAAATTGTATTTTTTTTATAATGAACAAAATCAAACACTTTTGGTTCGATTTTAAAAATTCCTTCACCAAGTAGAATTCTGTAGGATGACTGGATAACAAAGGATATAATTTATAAAGATAGCATGCGGGCAAAGCCGCTGATGGAAGAGAGTAGTAATATTTTGTTGCAATATTTTGATTTAAAAGGAGTTTCTTGCCCGTTCTTCTCCATAGGAACCTATTACGCTTTGAAATGAGAAAATAGCTTCATTTTTCTGACTAACCAACTCCTTGACAATTCAATAGTGCCTGTAAATGAATTAAAAGCTTTGAGTTTGAGTTTATACAGGAATAATTATGTATAATTATCTTGGTTTTGGACGATTTCAGTTGATATTAGTATGACATAATTATTGTCAATTATTGTTATTATTGTTATTATTGCATGGGAACGTCGGTCGCAATATTAACGATATCGTGTTTTTATAGTAATGTAATGTACGCACCTATTCTAGTACATACATTCCATTACTTCACTCAGTCGGTATTTCTTACGTTCCTACCTACTCATTATGTGCGTAGCAGGTCAAAGACCGAA
This sequence comes from Lithophane socia, assembly GCA_947522985.1. Classification (NCBI taxonomy): domain Eukaryota; kingdom Metazoa; phylum Arthropoda; class Insecta; order Lepidoptera; family Noctuidae; genus Lithophane; species Lithophane socia. Next base: position 12,095,619 of record OX383267.1, read on the forward strand.
CGAAGCCGTGTTGAGTAGTTTTGCTGAAATAACCCTTATCGCAAAGGAATAAGGTAGGATTAAGTTAATTGCATTGACACTGCTCATTTCCATACGATTGTGCATTTTCCTGGTGCGTATCATAAATAATTTAAATATAAGTTGGTATATGCTTATATATTAAGTTTAATCAGTCTTATGTTTACCTATGTATAGAAGAAAGTACCGAACGGTAATTCGTTTTGTGAAGCGATGGATTGTTTATGGTCAAAAAAAAAAACAAGTTTGGAAGGTTGTACCTTTGTACATACTTAGTTTTTTTTTTTCTTATTTTTGACGATACTCCTACATACCAGTTACGCTTATAATGTTCTATAGCTGTTAATGTACCTAAATGCCAAATATTGTTTACAGTTTTATGAATTAATTAATTTTGTCTTTCTACTTTTACTTAATTTTCAATTTGTACATGTGACAGTAAGCAGCATTCTACAGCGAATAAAATGGTAAATAAATCACTTCAACTTACTAACTACCTACATGGCTACATCCTTGAGGTTGTACTATACATATAGTACATACTAATTCCATGCTTCAGACATAGTCACGGTTTCAGTAAGTAATTACGCAAGGCGTGACCCCACCAATGACGCGGGGTCACGACCCGGGCTGTGTCACCATTGGTTGAAACGACACACACATACATTCACAGAGATTTCATGGGCTTTCAGCTATGTTAGGCGGTTTTCCGAATTTACGATCACATAGGCTTACGATTTTGTATGGAATTGAATAATTAAGCCGTGCTATACATTTGTTAAGGTGCTGTATTAATCGGCACAGCCGGGAAAATTGAATTAAAATAAAGTAGTAACTACATCGGGTCGGCTTTTTTGTTAAATACTGCTGAAGTGAATATAACCCGAACAACGAAATGAAACGAACATAACATAGTTAATTGATTCAGGCGTTATTTTGCGGAAATCCATTATAAAATACAATAGACGTAGATATATAAATTTAGTAACCTATTCCGCTTGACTATTCTTCAAGAGTCATAAAAACCCTGTAAGAAATCGACACGTGTTTCACCTCTCAACGAGGCATCATCAGAATGACGATTGACCAATTGCAAACCAGAACGCAACGTGTTACCATACCGAGCGAGCGTGTTACCATCCAGCGCGTCATCAATAGTCATCCTGAAGATGGCTCGTTGAGAGGTGAAACACGTGTCGATTTCTTACAGGGCTTTTATGACTCTTGAAGAATGGTCAAGCGGAATAGGTTACTAAATATATCTGCGTCTATTGTATTTTCGAACATAATATACCTATAATATCACGCCCATATTCCCCGAAGAGTTAAGCAGAGGTGCACCTATAGTAGGTATCGCTAGTTATGTTTAAGTCCCATGTAATAGGGGGCGAGCCTATTGTTATTAACCGGGCACAAATCCAGATTCCAGGCTACTACTGAGAAAAACAAACACACACGTGAACATTTATCGGAGGAGCTCGTGGCTACGTAATAACAGCCGCACCGGTCGATCCATCAGGTTAAGCTACGCTTACCGGTTGGTCCGTGGATGGATGACCATCTTTACATACCGAGACTCCTCCGTGCCTCGGAAAGCACGTTAAGCTTAAGCCGTTGGTCCCGGCTGTCATTTGCCGATCTTTGACAGTTGTTACGGGTCGTCAGAAGCCCGAAAGTCTGACAACCAGTCTTACCAAGGGGTATCCTATTACACAGTTACTGGGTTGTGGAGGTCAGATAGGCAATCGCTCCATGTAAAATACTGGTATTCAGCTGCATCCGGTTAGACTGGAAGCCGACCCCAACATAGTTGAGAAAAGGCTAGGCAGATGATGACACGTGAACATTAATTATAAGTCCTACAAAAAAATAATGGTAGTTGATTTTTGAAGTTTAGCTTGACTTATTATTTATACACAGTAAAATACTTACGTACAGGTGATACGACATATACCTAACTAATGCACTTTGGCCTATGTTTTTAGAGCCGACTTTTCCAACCTATGTGTTTTTTCAAACTACCAAAGTATGAAATCACTACTTTCCAGCTTCACCCTCGTGTTATCATTATAATTATTATAGCCTATGTTATTCAGTGATAAATAATAGCATCAAAATTGTGAAAGAATTTTTAAAATCGGTCCATTAGTTTTTGGGTTTATTCATTACAAAAATACAAATCTTTTCTCTTTTTTTTAATAGTAGATGTGATGTAGATCATTAGTGTAGTTAAGTATATTAAAAATTCCTACGTTTTTTTTACGGGTTTCATGTTTGATTGAATCAGACTTTGCAATACTTAACTCTAATGTTTAATTGGGGCAAGACGTTTTCATTCATTCGTTTTTAATAGTTTCCAAAAACTAAGATACAATACATTTGTAGGCTCTTCTGATACTACTTCCTCCATTCGAAGGAAACAAAAAAAAAAACAATCTGTCAAATATATCTTTTCCCGATATAAAAAAAAAGCCGTTTATTATCATAACCGCTATATATTTCGGTGCTCCAAATGGTAAGATAGTAGTGACTGTTCTCTAGGGACACTTTCCCTCAGAATATGATTTTTTTGGGGGCTCTTTTAACACCATATTATTCTTATCTGTGGTACTTGTTGACGCCGTATATCTTGTGTTTTGTCTATGCGTATTGACGTATTTTTTATGGAGAGAAAACTGACATTATGACACTATGGTAACAAGAGGCCCTAGACAAAGTGACGTTCTATCAGGGATGACGATGATGGAAAAGGCAAAAATGTATAGGACTGACTTAACCTATCGGAAAGCTTATGTCAATCCTGTTGAAAGTTATTGTAGAAATACGAAACACTTTCGAAGCGACTGTCACTAATGTCACTTATCTAGGCCACAAGGAAACCTAAATCTAAAGTAGGTAGAGTTCTTTGGTTTTAGTTAATCGATAATGTAAATACCTATGAAGTTTCTTCTGTGGCTGTAGTAAAAATATTGAGGTTAAATATTGTGTAGTTATTAAAAGGAAAGGAAATGAAACCTCAAACCAAACTAAATAAAAGTAAGACACTGCGCTGTCAACAGTGACGTGAGGCAGGTTTCGTAAACATGTGTGCACTTAGTGAGGTGTAGTATGATTGTAAATGTCTGCTTGTGAGCGTGTATGCACAAAGCGGAGGTGTAATTTTAGCATGGCAGCTCATGGCTAAGTAATAACAGCCGCACCGGGTCGATCCATTAGGTTAACCTACTATCTTTACATACCGAGACTCCTCCGTGCTTCGGAAAGCACGTTAAGCCGTTGGTCCCGGCTGTCATTCGTGGATCTTTGGCAGTCGTTACGGGTCGTCAGAAGTGCGAAAGTCTGACAACCAGTATTACCAGAGGTATCGTATTACCCAGTTTCTGGGTTGTGGAGGTCAGATAGGCAGTCGCTCCATGTAAAATACTGGTATTCAACTGCATCCGGTTAGACTGGAAGCCGACCCCAACATAGTTGGGAAAAAGCTAGGCAGATTGATTGATTGATAGATAATCCCATAACATGAGGCTGTGAACCTTCTAAAACTTCCTCCCAACATAATGAAGGAAACATAACTCAACAAAAACACCTACCTATCGTACAATATTATATTAAACGTATGATCTCAACGTTCTTTATCACCAACGTTATCAGGACGTAAACAACTGTTCGTTATAACATTTATAACGTCCATAAAGCCTTATCTTGCTACTGACATGTCTTCTGCTTATCGGTGGCTAGGATGCGTCCCCTGGCGATGTCTGGGGAATGAAGTCTTGTTTTTTTTTATAGTTTTGTTTCTGTGCGTGGAATGGTAGCTATACAACTACTCAAAATATTACTTAGGTCCTGCCGAAAGCCAAACGGAATTTATTGATGCTCAATTTTTTTTTATTTTTATATTCGGAAATCGTCAAATGACCTCCCGCTCTAGGCTGAGCGGAAGGGCGTGTCAGACTTTTACCTACTGACTAAAACCGTGTTCCTTCAGTTGCCTATGGCCAAGGGTCCCGGTATCCGTTTCGGACTTTCCCGCAATCCTGGCAGAACAGCGCCCCCCTGCCAATGTCATTCGAGCACCAAAAGATCCTTAGAACACACTTGCAATCACAATCCTAAAGATTTAGAAGGAAATTCGTAATACATTCTTCTTCGTTTCGTGTGATTATATCACAGTTTTAAAGCCGCTCAAGGGCCTCTAACTGGGCTTCACATCGAGAAATATCTCTCGTAATTCATTGCTTCATAATAATTATGTTTGAAATATTCGTCTGCTCGACGACGTAAAATTACAATGAATGTTGTTGAATTGTCAAAATAAATACCTAACATTGGGATTGTGAGTGGGTAACGCTACCCTTGTAGGTTGCAGGGGCTGCACTATGACGTATTAATGCCACCATTTTTCCAGTTTGAGAGAGAGACGGAGCTAGGCAAGGCCGCTAGCACCATCTCGTTTTCGCAGTGGAATAATGATGGCATCTACTTCATAATACTAACCCTGAGCTCATTAGATACTTACCTCTAGTAACGTTGTTGACTGGTTAGCAAATCTTCTATTACCACGGCTTGGTTTAGTTTAGTCCAAGTGTTGGTATCGTTTCTAAGAATAAAATCTGTATGACATTTCTCTATCTACTGGTACTCAGCTGCATCCGGTTAGACTGGAAGCCGACCCCAACATAGTTGGGAAAAGGCTAGGCAGATGATGATGATTTCTCTATCCACGTCCAACCGCGAACAGCATGACCAGTTTAAGTTTGCAGTTCACGGTGGCGCTGCTTGTCAAGGAAAAATGTAACAGCATGACAAATTCGGTACATTGAGTTTTAGTACTGTGTTTTGCCGCCTGCACAGATAAGTTGGACGCGCTGTATATTGCGTACCAATGGGCATACCAAATCGGTTTTGCTGAGAAGCAAAATTTCAATTGGAATACAAAACCAATTAGAAATTAGAATTGTAGGTCTTCTTCTTAGCGTGTCAATGGCAAAAATATCGAGTGTTAAATTTGTTTGGCCCAAAACTCAGCCACGCGAATACCGTTCGCTGACGCAGCCATTAGGTCCTCACGCATGCAGGTGACAGGACATGCGGGGCAAGATTGGAGGTAAGCCATTGCCTGTGGAGAGGCGCCGCATAGGTACGCACCCGAGATCAGGGGCTCTAGACAAAGTGACATTCTCTCAGCGATAACGATGATGGAAAAGGCAAAAATGTATAGGACTGACATAAGCTATCGAAAAGCTTATGTCAATCCTGTTGAAAGTCGTTGTAGAAATACGAAACGCTTTCGAAGTGATTGTCACTTGTCTAGGCCCTCTGAGCCGTCCGTGAACCCCCACTTATGGAGGTTGTCCTTGCTGCAGCCTTCTTGGGTACGAAGTCTATTTAAGGTTTTTCAGGTAGGCCACGGTAACTTATGCCCGGATGGGAGGATTGTAGGTAAATAATTCTTGTAATTTCAAATAGTTTATTTATATTTAGTTGAGCAATATTAAAACGTCCCAATTAAAACACAGACGTGATAGTAGCAAGTGATGTTGAAATAAACGAGCATGATAAACTTTGACAAGACCCCGATAGCAGTATAAGTAGGTACGGTATATTATATAAATTATTATGTAATATGTATGTACTGCGCGTAGGCATTTATTTAGAACACAGCAGCTCAATAAATTAGGTATAATTAAGTATATCTCCCGGGCCCCCGACTCATGGTAGAAGTAGTAACAGTGGGGTTTTAGTCGGTAGGAGTCCGACATAACATCCATGAGGATTTCCCCACGGAAAAAAAAAAAAAAAAAGGTATAATTAAGTATAGTTACAAAGTTTGGTATTGCAACAAAAGTTTTAAGAGTTAAATGACAGTTTTTGCGCGTTTGGTGAACTATTCATATTATTATATCTATTCTAGTTCGAAATGAACAGTTATATTCTTACAGGTAGTGGACCTATCAAAAAAATACTGTAAATTTTTTCGAACGCTTTTTTAATTCAAAATACATTTTATATCCTGTAGAATTTTGTTTTTTTTTTATTTTTAAACAATACAATTAGTAATAGTAATCATCCATTGATTCGATTATATTGTGTGCAAAACGAGTACTTTCAATAACGTTTTAATCGCGCGTTCGTGCCCACTGAAATATAAAAAGTCACTCACTCACAAGTTTCAGATGGAACGCGTTCATTATGATGACAACCATAGAGTCAAGTCCTCCATCTCTCTAGTTCTATATAACAAAATCAAACTTGCACCATAGAAAATTATATCCCAGTAGTGTCCTGCTAATCTGTAACATTTAACAGCGCAGCGCGTCTGGTAGTTTATGTTTGCTGAAGAGCGTACGGATGGCTTTCCTTCAAGCCATCATGCTCAAGAAAGTAAACTCCTTACTGCACCGTAGAAGCACTGGCAACAGCATCCTAAATACTATTACTGCCCGTTTTGACTGTCCTTTCTAAAATCAGTGGCTAACGATAGCCATAGGAATCAATAGGTAATTTTGTTAGGTACTAACCGCCTGGCTACGGGACATTCCCCTGCAGCGAAATTTCGCGCGGTGCGAACAGCGAAGCGTCTTGCTACTAAAACAAATGAATAAAAACATTACACTTCTTTTTAGGCAGTCGTGGAAAAATGTAGTTAAGTACTGCCTGCCGCACCGCCGCTCGCGCCGCCCCCGTCCCGTGGCCAGCCGGTAACACACTACATTTTATGTTCTTTTTATGATATTTTGATTACCTATGTAACTTCTAAGGAGATTCTTTGAAATAAATCAATAATAAAATAAAATATTGCTAAGAAAAACATTTAACTCTCTGGTTTGCATTTCAAGAGCTTTCCCGTAGCTTTCTGAGAAGCCACTTCTTTGTTTACTATCAGCGTCGGTCTGGGACCCAAAAAACTACCGGGATTTTTTGAGGTTCGAAGTAAAATAATAAAGATCTCACTAATCACGGCTTTGCTCTAAATAAAATGAAGGGGAAATGAACCCAGCCGGCCCACGGAGGGATCGGCCCACCGGGAAAAGTCCCGGTATGCCCTGGGGCCAGACCGACCCTGTTACCTAGTTCTCCGTTTATCTCCGCTTATAATATTTTGAATAAGTAAGTAAAAATTGGCCGATGCAAGATTTCTTTTTTATATGATCGGATTCACACAGACCCCTTGATTTAAATAGCAAGATGCTCGATGCATGCTTCGAAACATTTTGTCAGCTAAGTAAAGACAGCATCTTAGGGGTGTAAACCAATGCGGGAAAGTCCGAAAGGGACACCGGGACCTTCAGTAAAAGTCAGGTCAGTAAAAGTCTGAAACGCCCTTCTGCTCCGCCCAGAGCGGGAGAGGTCATTTGATGATTTCCAAACCTCAAAAAAAAAAGAAAAAGTAAAGGGTGTAAACCAAGGTAAGCATTTATTGTACTTCATCGCATATCCTAGACTATCAAAGCCTTAACGCACTGCAATCCATCCATTTCATGAAAGATTTCACTTCACAAAATCCTTTGCACTTTCAAGTCAATCCACTTTTTAACTGCATAACCACTTCAAGGGTTATTAACCAACTCTCTGCCAACACTATATTGTCACATAACATCATATTATTGCTTTGTATCTTCATATCTTTGAACCAGAGTCTTTCAATATCCCATAACGAGTTGAAACTTTAAAATTGACAACTTTTTCGCAACTAACCCCTAAACGACCACCAATATCGTCTGTTTCAAGTTAACTGGATTGACAAAACGTTCTAAAGATGCTTTATATAGGTAACCTTAAGCTTGGCCCTATGCTGGCCTAGGGTTAATAACGATACACTTTTGCTGTGGGTTCACGGTATCTACCATTCAACCCCAGGTCAGGCATACTGACTGTATTGTTTCGTGATAAATGAGTTTTGCTTTTTATTCATTATCTTTCAATGAGGTCGGTGTTGTTTTTGAAAGGAATTAAAGTATTTTTATTGGTATTATTATAATTATTTCTTTGTGAAAGTTGTAGGACATAATTTTCTAGGAATCTTACAAAAATTCCTGTGAGTAATTTTTTTGCAGATTAAATTCCCAATAAGATCTTCTAAATGTTTACTTATACTGTCTATCTATAGGCTTTGCTATCGGTTAGGTTAGGTGCCTATATTAATATATTTACCAATAAGTTTATAGTCTGAATCTGAATTATATAGTTAGGTAGGTACTTCACTAGGTATCATTGAGTAGTTCGTCGTCCCATATCTCATGTCATTGACTTGTGTATAATGTAAGGGTATATACAGGATGTTAGGGTAAACACCGTTATCCTTGCAATCAGTGGTTTGGTTTCATTTATAGAACATAAAATCAATGGAAAATTACAACTTTTTTTTTCTTTTTTTTCTATCTACATTTTACCACAAAAGACGCAAGTTCGTTGCCCTATGCGCTAGGGCAACAAACTTGCGTCTCAACACGGGCGGGGGGTGCGGGATGTGACCTGACCGGCCGCGAGCACGACCCCTCCCTCAGTCAGTCAGCTGTTTCGCTAGAGAGCACGGTGTCGGATAGAAACTTTTTAAAATCTTTTAATGAAAACAACGTTATTTTTTTGTTGTGTTCGGTCATTTATTTGACGGCGCGACACATGACATTTGGCGTTTGCTGTCAACGACGTCGGAACAGAATGGCAGCATGACGGATGTCAGCTGTCATTCTAGCGGAACGTCACTGGTGGGAGCGAGGCGGCCATCTTAGTCACTCTGGAATCGAGAGCCGCCAACGCACCACGCGCTCGACGGATCGCTAAATACCGACGCCATCTTCTACTTTTTTTGTGTTTATTGGTTTTATTATAACAATCAGTGATTAGTTAAAGTGTGATTCAATATTATTTTGTGAATTAAGGAATAAATCATTGGAAGACTGATTATTTGAGACTTTGTTCGAGCTTCTGACCCACACGTAAAGATGGAAGATTCTGATATAGGCCATCCTGAGTCTATATCAGAAGTGGGATCCCATGAGCAACAAACAGGGAACACACAACCTGCGGAAATCATCTCTGCGACAAGAATACTGTCGAATATGGAGGCGATGTTCGCCCGGATATGTGCGATGTCGCAAGTATCGCAACCATCAACTCCTGTAAGTACTAGCACTATACAACTAATCGAATTTGATCCTGACGATTCCGAAGCTGACATTGAAGGCTGGTATAACGTCACTGAAGTTATAGTGCAGGAAAAAAATCTTGCAGGCGTTAATCTGCTGATGGCACTTACTAAGGCGCTTAAAGGTCGCGCAGCAACCCACTTGACCAAAATGAACCTTAAGGAATTAACATGGGCTGCTGTTAAAGAAACGTTGCTAGCTAGATTTGCTAAGCCCAAACTAATGCAGGATCATTTCGATGACATTTTAAGATTTCAAATTAGTGTCAAAGAAACCGCATCAGAGTCTGCAATGCGCTTATGGAACCTGATCGAGCGGATACCAAAAACTGACTTACCTGAGGAAGTTATCACTGGGTTCGCTATATCAGTCCTATGTCAAAAGGATAATTTGATACGAAGAGAGTTAACAGCACATGTGATAACTACTCGTGCTCAATTATTTCGGATTCTTAATGGCATATCATTAAAGCGACGGTTGGACGTCATTGATGGAAATCAAGACCACGATTCTAAGCGACCTCGAATGACAGATTCTAGATTCCCTGGAAAGTGTCATTGGTGTGGCCTGTCAGGGCATCGACAGGTTGACTGTAGGAAGCGAAAAGAGGACTCCAAATCACCGAAGTCTCAAGATCCATCAAGTTCAACAAATAATCAAGACAAGCCGTCTATATCCTGCTACACGTGTGGAAAACCTGGTCACACGTCTACAGCTTGTCCAGAAAAGAAGAATGGAGGGAGGTCGGAGCGGAAGGAAGTCAACCTTTGTGATCATCGACTTTCTAGATCTACATTGGAGACATCAGCTGGTGAGAGATTTCCATTTTTATTCGATAGCGGATCATCTTGCTCCCTTTTAACTGAAAGTTTTCGCTGTCGGTTTCCGGGTACTGTACGCAATAATCTAGTTTATCTTACTGGTATCGGAGGTGATGACGTACAATGCACTTGCCAAATCCTAAGTACTGTAAAAATTGGAGAGGTCTCGGTTGACCTTATGTTTCACGTCGTTCCTGATTCAGTAATTTCTTTGCCAATTATTGTAGGTAGAGATATCTTAGACAAAGGTTTTTGTGTGACAATTGATAACGACAAACTCTTATTTAAGACCAAAGAGCGAACTAACTTTTGCGAAACGAAATCGGTAGTTTTTGATATTTCTTCAATCGATACTGACTTAGAAGGAGAAGATAAGATGTTACTGTCAAAAATAATTAGCAAATATTCAGATTATTTCATAGACGGTATACCTACTAGGCGCGTTACTACAGGGCAATTGAGCATTAAATTGACAGATCCTCATAAAATAGTTCGGAGGTCGCCTTATCGACTAGCACCTATAGAGAAGCAAATAGTCCGCGAAAAAATAAAACAACTATTAGATGCTGGTATCATTCGTGAGAGTTCTTCCCCTTTTGCGAGTCCGATACTCCTTGTAAAGAAAAAAGACAATACCGATAGAATGTGCGTAGATTATCGGGAACTCAACTCCAACACACAACCCGAACACTATCCCTTACCTCGCATCGAGGAACAGATAGACCAGCTCAGTGGCGCCAACTACTTTTCTTCATTAGACATGGCTAGCGGATTTCACCAAATTTTAATTCACCCTGATTCAATTGAGATGACTGCATTCGTGACTCCGGAGGGCCAATACGAGTACCTCGCGATGCCCTTCGGTTTGCGCAACGCACCTTCTGTGTACCAGCGATGTATCACAAAAGCACTGCAACACATTAATGATAGGCCTCTCATTTATATGGATGATGTTCTGTGTTATTCCTCCAATATTTCGCAGGGTTTGGAGCGCCTAGATGAGACCTTACAAGCCCTGACTGCAGCAGGCTTTTCGTTTAACCTTCAGAAGTGTAAATTCATGAAACAAAAAATAGACTATCTAGGTTATTCTTTGCAGTCTGGCGAAATTAGACCCAATTCCCGCAAAATTCAGGCATTAGTTGAAGCACCATCACCACATACAGCTACACAGGTACGCCAGTTTCTCGGGCTCGCGTCATATTTTAGGAAATTTATACCCTCTTTTACAAATGTTGTTGGACCGTTGTACCCTTTAACTAAACTAAAAGGACCTATTAATTGGACTGACAAACATGAGGATATCCGTAGAAATGTAGTTAAAATATTATCTTCGGAACCAGTTTTAACGATCTTTAATCCTGAATTGCCGGTTGAAGTGCACACGGATGCGAGCGCCGAAGGTTATGGCGCAATACTTATACAGAGAAAGAATAACTTACCCCATGTTGTGGAGTACTTTAGCCGGCGTACATCTGAGGTAGAATCTCGATACCACTCGTACGAGTTGGAGACCTTGGCCGTCGTACGAGCGGTAGAACATTTTCGGCATTATTTGTACGGCCGACATTTTGTAGTCTACACTGATTGCAATTCGCTCAAAGCATCGAAATCTAAGGTTGATCTGACGCCTCGCGTGCATCGTTGGTGGGCTTTCCTACAAGCCTACGACTTTGATATCATATATCGGGAAGGCCGTAGTATGGAACACGCTGATTTCTTTTCCCGTAATATCCAGTCGGATGCTGGCGCGTCTTCGACCCCCCAAATCCCTTCTACTAAACGTGTCCAGTTTGTCGAGTTACATCAAGGATGGCTTTCAGTTGAGCAAAAACGCGATAACGAAATCCAAGACTTGATCACTAAACATAATAATGGTGATTTTCCGGAAGCAGTAGCACATACCTACGATGTTAGGGATGGTATCCTGTATAGAAAGGTTGGGCGCAACAAAAATATTTCTTGGTTACCGGTCGTTCCACGCTCTCTGATTTGGACACTTATCAACCACGTCCACAACGAAATTCAACACCTTGGTAGTGATAAGACGCTAGATAAACTCTACGAACAATACTGGTTTCCGCAAATGTCTAAATGCGTGCGTAAGTTTATTGATTCGTGTATAGTTTGCAAAGCGTCGAAGGGACCATCGGGCGCTCAACCCGTTCAGTTACACTCGATCCCAAAACTATCTGTGCCATGGCACACAATCCATATAGATTTTACCGGGAAACTTAGTGGTAAGAGCGACCGGAAAGAGTATTGTTCGGTGATAATAGACGCGTTTACTAAGTATGTTCTACTAGAACATACAATATCACTAGATGCAAGTAGCGCAGTGCAAGCCCTAGAAAGGGCTGTTTGTCTTTTTGGGGCTCCTGCACGCGTTATTGCTGATCAGGGCCGATGCTATATTAGTAGTGAATTTAGAAACTTTTGCAATAATTATAAAATTGATCTGCATTTTATTGCAACCGGTTCGAGCAGGGCTAACGGACAAGTTGAGCGAGTTATGCGAACATTAAAAAGCTTGCTCACGATAGTCGAAAATGACCCTAATAAGACATGGCGCGATGAGTTAGGCAATATCCAACTAGCGCTCAATAGTACAAAATCGGCTGTTACTAAGTACTCACCTACGGAACTAATGTTTGGGATACGTGCAGAATCATTAGGTATGTCCCAAATATCTTCACATTCAGATGAGCGAAATGACCGTTTAGATTTAGAGTCCATTCGAGAAAATGCGTCGGAAAATATTCAAAAGGCAGCTGCGGCGGATACTCTAAGGTTTAATCGTGGTCGTGCTAATATCAAACCATTTACTCAGGGCGATTTTGTTTTTATCAAGAATAGTGAACGCAATCAAACGAAACTAGATAAGAAGTTTAGGGGACCGTTCGTTATAACCTCCGTATTAGGCAATGATCGGTACGAACTAAAAAACGTAAGTGGTTCACACCGCACTTATAAATACGCACACGAGAATTTGCGTGCAGTACCTCAGGGACATGCCGGGTTACTTGAAATCACTACCAGTCTGTTGGACGATGAGGAGGCCGAGACGGCGCCGGAAGATGCGGAGCAATTACAGTCCAGTAGTGATGTTATGTTACCACAAAGCCCAATTCTTGGAGGCGATGACCTAGATATAAGAGACGAAAGGGGCACCGAGTCAGATACTGCATCGGCTAATTCAGTAACCCTTACTGCCGGGTCGGATACACTCAGTGTGTATTCCGATCCCGACATATTAGATGTACAATATGAAGTCGAAATTCAAAATGAGCAAGAAGATTGTTCATAACTGAGAGGTATGCGACATTTCTGTTCCTTCGTATTAAAAATGTTGTGATAAAACTGGTCGAAAGGACAGCGTCGTCCGGTCCATGCTACTTTTACGGCTGGTCGAAGGGACACGCTCGTCCGGTCCATGTTTTTGGTAGTTAACGTCTGATAATGAGTCGGTCGAAGGGACAGTGCCGTCCGGTCCATGCCATTGGGGCTGGTCGAAGGGACACACTTGTCTAGACCCTGTCTGTGAACCGGTCGAAGGGACAGTGCCGTCCGGTCCATTCATTGAATTGGTCGAAAGGACACACTCGTCCGGTCCGGATTATGTTTGGGTAATATAACGAGATTGTGCGATGTCATCCGGTCCATAACTCATGACGGTCGAAGGGATGCATGCTTTCATATCTTGCTTATGTGGTACGTTAGAATTAGTGCTGTGCTGTTTGTCAGACTGGACGAGCAGATAATCAAATAATGAAATTGCCTGTTTTAAGGACAACGTTAGATCTACGCCCGAGGACGGTCGAATGTCAGTCCGGCCGTGACGGCGCGACACATGACATTTGGCGTTTGCTGTCAACGACGTCGGAACAGAATGGCAGCATGACGGATGTCAGCTGTCATTCTAGCGGAACGTCACTGGTGGGAGCGAGGCGGCCATCTTAGTCACTCTGGAATCGAGAGCCGCCAACGCACCACGCGCGCGACGGATCGCTAAATACCGACGCCATCTTCTACTTTTTTTGTGTTTATTGGTTTTATTATAACAATCAGTGATTAGTTAAAGTGTGATTCAATATTATTTTGTGAATTAAGGAATAAATCATTGGAAGACTGATTATTTGAGACTTTGTTCGAGCTTCTGACCCACACGTAAAGATGGAAGATTCTGATATAGGCCATCCTGAGTCTATATATTTTTATATTTAAGTCAACTACCCATGGTTTGAATGACAAGAGTGTTTACCCTTACAGCCTGTATAAACAGCTCAGACCAACAAAAAAGGAAAGACAGATCACGCCGTACAGCAAAAGTGAAGCCACCTTTTTATCTATGTGTGTGTGTAAAAAGGGTTGTCAGTTGTTAAAGTTTTTCCCTATAACTTGGGGAATAATATTTTGGGTAGGCTAATATTGTACGAGTAAGATATTGTTGAGTATGGTATTGTACCTCAATTTTTAGGAAGAATTCCGAAACAAAAACATTTTTTTTACATTGCAAAATAAATTAAAAAAACAATTAAGTACAAAGTGTATTTATGAGATCACCTTCTGATCGCAATCTGTTTGCGCCGCCGTTATGTAAAACTGTCGCCAGAGCTGAGTCCCCTGTGTGTCGTACCTTAAGGATGCTTAACGCCCTCCTGACCACCAATCCTGAGTGTGATCTGTTTGCGGATGAATGGAGCAGAATTATGCGTGTATGTCTGATGTTTTGCGAGAGTAAGTATGCTAGGTTGTCCTCTATTATAAGTTAGTATTTGTGATATTTCTGTTTACTACTGTTTAAATTTCTATGTTAATTAATGTAATTGGTGTTACCGTTTTAATTAACAATAAACAATAAACAACAACCTTTTATGCAAGAATTGCTTGTGTTAGGAGACTCCGCTCTTTCACTTAGAATTATCCATTAATTTTCAATTGAGTGTTAAAAAAAGATATATATATGTGTATAAATAGGTTAGTAAATTAGCTAGTATCCATTTATTTTTATTTTCAGTATTACATGGAAATCTAAAATATTAAATGCTTAAAAAAAACAGACATATTCGATATTTTTTACTTGAAGTAAAAAATATCGAATGGGGAAATTTGAAATCATATTATGGCAACCCTCGCTCTTTAAATGTCACTGTTTTCGTTCGTTCATTCGTTCAGGTTTTTTGTTGCAAATAACCTAAAATTCATAGTTATCTAAATTAAAAAACGATGTTATTTTAAGTACTTACAAGTGAAAAGTGATTCCGTGAGACTTTTTCTGTGATTTAGTATTGTTTTAACACGTTTTCACTACACAGGAAGGCATAATTATATTTGTTTTGGTGATGTTAGCTACACGACGACTCGTGACGTACTAGGAGCGATGAGCTTGGTTTTAGTGTAGGTGTGTGCGTGAGCCTGTGTGTTTACTTGCAGGAGCTTGGTTTTGTGGCTTCACTTTGGATGTACGGCGTGATCTGTCTTTCCTTTTTTGTTGGTCTGAGATAAACAGTAAGTTGATACTTATGTACAATAAAATCATGAATTATTATTATCGCTCTGGATCATAGCAAAGCATGATTTCCATTCCATTTCCAATGAATTTCCGTCTGTTCAATGGAGTAATTATTTAATTTATAATTAGGTGTTTTTATAACAACGATTTACGATTCTGTACTCCGTGTGATGCATTGTCTGCACTGTCCTGTTCTTTATAAAAGTTAACGTACCAGTTACATAGGTGGTAGGTACCTACATAATTGAAGTAGAACAGAAACAGTAGCAAGTTGGAAATGAGCAACCTGTGGAAATAGAGACAACCCGCAGAAAAATAAGGTGTGGTGTGCAAATAACAGAACAGTGACGCCATCTATTAGCAAGTACTAGCCATCTACTAGTGACATCTAGCGGATTTTTAAATAACTTCGGAAGAAGCGCTAGTTGTTTCAGTACGTAAGTAAACAATCTACTAGCTAGATGTTCGTAAAAGCAAAGCAAGATGGCGCTGTTTAAAACAGTACTAATTTTATTTCAACATGACTATTAATTAATTATCTTTATTCGTACTAGCTGACCCATACACCCATTCTCATAGATATAACGCTAGATTTCTTATACTTCCCCAAATCCCAAATTAATAATTTACATTCCACTGTAAGAATCATTAACACCGCGCACTGCTCATGTACCCGTTTCGAATACTCCAGATTAATAAGCCATTTTTAATTTATTTGAAACTAAATGACGTCACAAAATTGATATTACACGAAAAATTCTATTCAGCATTCGCCAACGTCCATACTACGTTGAATACACCGGTTCTCGTCCGATCACCGAAGTTAAGCAACATCGGGCGTGGTCAGTACTTGGATGGGTGACCGCCTGGGAACACCACGTGACGTTGGCTTTTTGCAATATTACTTTTTGTTTTCAGTTTCGCTCCAAAACGAATTTAGTTTAATTATAATAATTTAGAATAATTTATGTTTGTCGCATAATCCAGGCTTATTGTGACTTAAAAGTGATATTTTTGTGTCGATTGTAATGGCAGAAAAAGCAATAAGAGCTAGTAAAATTGTAGCGCTGCTGGAAGAGGGGTGTAGCCAAAAAACTATATTCTTATTGATTATAACAAATAACTAGTAATTTATGCTAATGACATAGTAAAAATATTAATATTATCCACACAGACTGTTAAGGTGCCCGTTTTTAGCAAAGGGGTGTATATTTAAATAGCGCGGTTAATTTATTCAGTAGTTTTAGCGTAATAATCATAATTTAATTATACTCCAGTTATTTAGATTCCTCAGTTGAGCACAATCGTGAATCGCCACATACACCGCGCAAGCGAACCGTATTTATTATATTCAACTACAGAATGCTCCCGCATTATTATAAAATGACGTCATAAAGTCGATAGTAGACGAAAAATTCGACCAATCATTCGCCAACGTCCATACTACGTTGAATACACCGGTTCTCGTCCGATCACCGAAGTTAAGCAACATCGGGCGTGGTCAGTACTTGGATGGGTGACCGCCTGGGAACACCACGTGACGTTGGCTTTTTGCATTTTTTTGTATTTTACTGCTTACTTATCCATACTAATCCATCCTTCCTTCCTATCCTTCCTAATAATAGAAATGCGAAAGTGAGTTTGTTTATTTGTTTATCACGCTTTCACGCTAGAACGGCGGGACGGATTTGGATGAAATTTGGCACTGGGGTAGACCTTGGCCTGGAAAAGGACATAGGTTACTTTTTTTCCCGATATTCCCACGGGTACGAGACTTTCGTGGGTGAAACCGCGGGGCGGAGCTAGTATATTATAAGTTCGAAAGTAACTGTCTGTCTGTATGTTACTCTTTCACGCCTTCACCACTGAACGGATTTCGATAAAAATTGGCAAGGAGATAGATGGCATCCCGGGGAAGGACATAGGCTACTTTTTATCGACATACCGTGCGAGCGAAGCCGCGGGCGGAAGATACGTTTGTTATACCTAAAATGTTTACAAATTGTTTGCACGTTTTTGTCTCTTAACAATTTATTATTCCAAATGATGGATAAAATTTTCTGAACGAAATGAGTTTAGTGATAGCAGGGGGGCCTACACCAGCGCTTACAGCAGTATTATTTTAATCTTAGTTTGTGGGGGAAAGAGATGGAGCTATACGTCCTGTAGAGCTTCATCTCTTTCCTACACTGAAGTAATATTAAAATAATACTGCTGTAAGAGTTGGTGAAAACAGCATGAAAATCGGTGCAGTAGTTTTTGAGTTTATCGCGAATAGGACGACAGACAAACGCGGCGGAGGAATTTTTATAAATGTAAGTAAGGATACATAGATAGATACTAACACCGATAGCTGGATTATGCAAAAATCTTACTGCAGTGTTGTTGTGGAAAATCGATGTGACACTTCTGGCAGCACCTTTTCTCACGAAAATAAATTGTTGCACATTTAGGTGCTGAGAATGCTGGCTTGATGGCTGAAGTGTAAGCAAAAATTATTCTGCCTACCAATAATATAGCATTGAACCAATAGATTGCTCAGTTGCCCAGGATCGCACCCGAGCAAACGCTTGTCTAAAATAAACAAAACCATATTTACTTCTATCATTTTATTCATAGTTTACACATTACATGTCTATCTGACTCCTTAACAACGAAGATACAATGATAGAATAACAAAAAAAAACAAACATCAAAAAGAAAATGCAACACAAAATGTACGTAGTAAAAAAATCCAGTTACAGGCGAAAAAAATGCACTTACACACTAAAGGTCACTTCAAGAATTTTACATCAATTTTGATTGGCACACACTAGCCCTCAGTTATTTTACGTAGAATTTTTTAGATTTCAGCACAATAATTATCAATTGGCAGCCACGCACATAACACAGGAATATTCTCCATACTACATTACGTAATTAACACTAATTAGTTTCAAAACATCCAAATCTAGTATTATGTACACATTCAGATTAAAATAGATTATACTTTACTGTACAAGATTCATTTAAACTGTCATTATAACACCAGACTATACATTCATATTTCAGGATTAAATCATTGACCATCCATTACTATTGCAAAATTAGAATTTGGCAGGGATTTGTAATATTGTATGGCCTCAAAGCCTGTTAATTATTTGACTACGGATATCAATCATTTATATAGTTACTGAACATTTATTACTACCAACATGTAATTTTATAACAAATTGAATTATTTAACAAACCGCAGTACGACAGACGCATTTGGTGTAGTACAGTCTTTTTACATCTAAATGCAGACGCCGCGTTCACGCAAACACATACTTATTTATATAGACAATAACACCATTATTTTATACTAAACAGCTGTCCAAAAACGTAAAGAACTAGTGTGTGCTATAATTATAAAAACATCACAATTAGTATGTACAAAGTCAGATCGAATTATGTAAATTTTCAACATTTACCTACTTGTACATAATTCCAGTATTCCCCTTAAGTTTTAAACGACCAATCATACTTCTTGCTCCCTTCGCGGAGATCAAAGTGAAAACAAGTGAACTTTTCACCGAATTTGTTAATAATACATACACGATTTACTGATACACTGATTTCTTTTATTTTGTAGTACATCAGGTATTTCCTAGCATTGCCTATCCCTCGACTTCTACCCTCTCTTTTATATAATCTCATTCATAGTTTATTATAGTAATTTACAAGTAGGACTTTTTACAGTTTGAGTAGTGCAAGTAACAAGAGCAGCCATTTATTAATTTTACTAACCGTCTTCGCAAAGGGTTCTCAATTCGTCTGTATGTTTTTTGAAGTGAAAACTTCTTAAGGCGCGTTGAGCACTTTTCGGGTGAACAAAAATCTTGGAACTCGCGTCATCGTCACAAGGAAGTCGGTGGCAAAAAACGAAAATTGAAAACCACCGAGTACCGAAATTAAAGTTATTTTTCACTTTTTACAGTTTTTTTTGTAAGTCAGTTGTTTTTTTTTGTAAAAAGTTTTTTTCTATATGTTCACACTGGACAAAGGTGACGAGGAATTGGTCGTCAAATTTTGATAATGCTAGCCTTATTGGAATAGCTTATCGAATCCCTTTATGTAACAATTTTCCGACATTCCTTTGTATATCAAGCTGTCAAAAGCTGTCGTGATTTTCCTTACTATTTTTCTTATTTCTACTTGCACTAATCAAAGAGAAAAATGAACCTTATTTGAACGACATCAAAGACAAAATTGAGAAATCAAATATAACAGAATGTCAATGAGAATTAGAAATAAACAATTATTAACATCGATCGAGCCACCTTAGGGTCACTTTGGATCGCGACGCGACGCTGCGAGAACTTTTTAACAATTATCGGACTTATTTTCTTCACGAAAAGGTATAATTTCAGTGCGAGTGTTGACACGTGTCAAAGTACACTGAGATGCGCGGTGCTGCGCAGCGCATGTACCTTATTGTGTAGTAAATAAATTCGATATTGTATCGCATCATAAAAAAGTGCGCGTCGCGTCTCGGAGCGAACAGACCCAGAATAATTAATTCTAATTTTGTGACACCCTACCTAACATGTCAAATAGTTATAAAAAAACAAAATACTGTCGAAAATCCATGATTCAATCATAATTATTATTTTAAAGGAACGAATGTCAAATTTAAAGAAAAAATAACAATCTGATTTAATTGATCCTACTCAATCCTACCCTACCTACCACATGAAAACTTATTTGAAATAAAACTCATCAAGTCATCACACATACCTAATACTCGCTACAGATCGAAATAAAATTAATAAAAAATAAATAACAAAAGACATGATACTTAATATATTGTTCAAGATAGTAATTTAAACATATTATTAGCACACTTTGGCTAAACATCGATTTTAAATCGATACAATTTTAATTGATGACTGTATCAACTATTCACAATTATTCACAGAAATGACAATTTTATATAAATTCTTATGCTAAATGAGACCATATACAATTGAATACCAATTTATTTCTATTAGATTATACTTAGCTACCTATATTATCATTATTTTAAAGTCAGCAAGTCTTTGAACTTTTTAGTGTCACTTACTATTAAAATACATGATTCCTGCAACTTATATTTGGCTTTATCCCACTTCTACAGCTTAATTTCACCCTCTTCTCTTTCGTTTTGAAGCCGCCCATGGGCCTTTGACTTGGCTTCACATACCGTGGCGAAAAATTTCTCAGGGATGCCAGTTTCCTTCACCGTTTTTTAAGCAAATGATAACTATACAATACGCACATGAATTTGAAAAGACAGATGGGCGTGTCTTGGGTTCGGACTCAAGACCGTGGTTATTCACCCACCCTACAAATGAGATATTCGCAGTTAACATCGTAAAAGAACATTAAAATGGGATAAGCCATATGTTTGTAAAAACCAGATAGTAAGGCCTTGAATAGAAATTAAGTATATTTTTGTAATAGATATAAGTTTAGAAATCAGTCGCAGTATGAACCATTTAATTTAGAAGTAAAGAATTTATTTTATCTTATTATATGACTTTAGAACATCAAATTTTAGCTAACCCCATGACGACTATATACAATCCGATCCTACCTTACAGTTACACCAAGCCATTTACCACACATTCATGACTCGCAACAGGCCATCAAAGGGTTACCTTAGTCTTGATAATGCGGTCAGAGAGAGCCGCCATATTAAGGCCTACGCAGACCAGGACGGCATGGCAAGAGATTTAATTTTTTATCAATGGACATTCAAACGTATCGATATAGAAATACGACATAAATTGCTATGCTTTAAAATGATGCCATGGCATCGAAAGGGATTTCATTGCACGGCATTGAAAGACGCGCCACGGGCTCCCGCGGCGGGATGCCGTGGTGTACTGCGGTAGGCAACGGCATGCCGAGGACGCCGGCGCTAGTTGTGATACCGCGGGGAGCGCGCGACTCGGCAAGGCGCAGGAATGCCGCGGTATCTAAGCGGCTAGTGTGCGCTGACTGACGGCAAAATCCTTTGCCATCCCGTCCCGGTCTGCGTTGGCCTGTAATTACACTGGGATATAGCTGCCGGCACATGTTGCCTCTGATGAACAGAATACCCAAGTCCATATAAGGACTCACAGATTCCATAATATTCCGAATCACCGCGACGCCACCGTATAACAACAATAATAAATCCATTTTACGAATACCTTTACACATTCCTTATACAGTATTAACACAAAGACTTTCGTTTTTAGAAAAAAATCCAAAGTCTTTTCATCTGCACTTGCTTGCAGATATAGTTTCACACTTGAACATTTGTTATTTCACTTTGAAAACTAACTAACTAGTGGTATAGGCAGTGCTTCAGGTTGTGGATAAAATATTTCATTTTGATTAACTTTTTGTTTACAAAAATAGCAACATATTGCTTTAACATGTGAAGCTAAAGCGTTTTGTATACTTTATAAATCTCTAAACACTGTAAGCTGTCACCGTACATTGTCTATATACTCTGTGAATTTATCCCTAGCATAACCAATATACTTTGTACTTTAACAACCTTGTGCAGTCGCCGTATGAAAACCTTGACCATGCTTTGAACTTTGTCACATTCATCATAATCAGCCTATAATGTTCCCACTGCTGGGACACAGGCCTCCTCTGGGTCAGAGGGAGCGGGCCGTAATCCACCACGCGGGCCCAGTGCGGGTTGGTAGATGTCACATGTCTTCGAATTTTTGGTTCTAGGACATGCCGGTTCCCCACGATGTTTTCCTTCACTATTTTGAGAGTTGTGGTGATGAAATAATTTACACAAAGTAAGTCGAAATTTTGTCACATAATGCGATGCAAATGACGACGAAGAATAAGGCAGTATGTTACATCAATCGACAAATAACGTAATGTGACAAAGTGCAACAGTGATCAACGTTTTCGTAAGACGCCTGTACAATCGCCACCACCACCTAAACCACTAGTACGGTAATTAATTCATTTATTTCACTTCACTAAACACTAAGCGTCACTGTCGCGTCACCTCAAGTGTCAATTTTCACGTATAATGAGGATCTTTCTGAAGTCCCAGGATCATTCAGGCTCAGCGAACATAAATGAGAACTTTTCGTGGGAGGTAGGTGCGATGACGCGAGCCTCTATTAGACTTTGCACGACCCATGTAGTGGACACCAGAGGGATGTTGTCTTGATTGGCTTTGTTCTGTACTTCGTGGGGACAGTCCCATTCTGTCACCAATGCTAGGGCGCCAGACATATTGAGGTCTTCTTCGTTAACGACTCTGGTTGTGGCACCAGCTAGGGTGCACACTCGCTCCCAGAATTTCACGAAGGTGTCCTGGTCCCCACATAGTAAGATGATCTTGTCTTTGAAGAATGTTGCGTTGCGTCGGCCTGATGGCGGCACCTGGTGAAATTGTATATGTTAAGAAGTGTTGCCTCGGAAGCAGACTTTTGGGCAGTCATACTTAGGTTTTAGCAAGAAAATTATACCACCAAGAAATAATATTCTGCTTACATAACTTTTTTTAAACATTCAAAATAAGTAACACACATAATGTTGAACTATTTCAACACGTATTTTTGTGAATTTATGTTATGCACTGCTTGTAAAGGGGAAGACGTCAAAAACCTGTCAAATTTCGCCATGTACATGTCGGAAAACGCCTATTTTTTGTATAGCTGTGTCTATACAAAAAATATAAAGCGCATTACCCGCCGCAATGCACTTGTGTTACTACTCACCCAGTTAATGAACCTCTGCTTGAGTATAGACCAGCCAGCCGGCAGAGCGAACGAGTCGATGTCGTGCAGAGTGCTGTCGATGCAGCTCATGATGACCCAGCCGTGCGACACTGAACGGATATCCGCTGCGAGGCACTGAATGTACTTTGCTGTGAGGCAGGGACGAGGCGCAATTAACTTGCAGACGGTGTATTTGTTTCTTGGTACGTCGTCGAAGTGGCTGGAAAAATGTGAAAAGAGAGTTTACCATCACGTTTGGTTGTAATAAAAATTCGCCCTCTTATTCATAAACGTTTCTTAAAGTTAAACAGTCGAAAATGTATGGTTAAACAGTTGCTAATTCATAACTTAACTTTATGCAGCGTTTATGAATAAGGCGGTTAATGTTTTGATAGCTTAAGTCCACTATAGACCAACGCATTCGACTATTACAAAATTATACATTGGATGATGAACTGAGACACTAGGTTTGCTGCATACCAGAAAATATTTAGAACTAGCTGCGCCGAGCTGTTTCACCCGCGTAAGTCTCAATCCCCTGGTCCCCTGGGAATATCGGGATAAGAAGTATCCTATGTCCTATTCCAGGTCATGTTCTACCCCTGCCCCAAATTTCATCCAAATCCGTCCAGCTGTTTTAGCGTGAAAGCGTAATAAACAAACAAACTCACTTTCGGATTTATAATATAAGTTAGGATATCTAGCTTGTGTTTCCAACCAAAATGACTAACTACTAAAATTACTCCACAAATTTTTACTGGCATTTTTTTTTATATACATGTATTTAACAAAAATGCCAGACAAAAATGCCAACCAGTCTAACCAAAGGGTATCGTATTACCCAGTTACTGGGTTGTGGAGGTCAGATAGGCAGTCGCTCCATGTAAAATACTGGTATTCAGCTGCATCCGGTTAGACTGGAAGCCGACCCCAACATAGTTGGTAAAAGGCTAGGCAGAAGAAGATTTAACAAAAATGCCAGTAAATATTTTTAGGTAATTAGAAATCAATACATACTGGTCTTGCATAACTTTTCTTTTAATTTCTTTCTTTCTATTTACCTGTACACGGTCCCTCCACCGGCCTCTAGCTGTTCCTTGAGGCGCTCCTTGTTGAAGGGTCGGTCGCAGAACTCCAGGTCTTCAGTGTCTGTGCCGGCTACTGACGAAGTCGTCTCGCCGTCCTCTTCCGAGGAGTAGTGGCGGGTTTCCGCGCTTTGGGTGGCCTAGGAAATAAAGGAACAAGACTTTATAAAATAAGTTATCGTAACTAAACGTAACTGCAATATTATTTAAAAAAGTCAAGTGTTATACTTCGATCTACATTTAGATTATTTCTAAATTTCGTGTCTCTGATCATTTAATTTGCAACTTACTCTCAAAAACATCTATTGTTTTTTTTTTAAACATGCTGTTCCATTAAGTAAAACTAAAAGTTTTTTATTTTCTGTGTCCACTGTTGCGTTTTATCATTGGCCTATGACGCCATTCTCGTGGTCTCCAGAGAGAATTCCCTCTTTATGTTTATGACAACTTATTTATAGTATCAAAGTTGCAAACAACAATTACAGTGTTCAAACTCAATGTATTTGTTTCAATAAAACCATTTACAGGCACTTTTGAACTGTCAAGGAGTTGGTCAGTTAGTCAGAAGGTTGAAGCTATGGAGAGGAATGGTCATGAAACTCGCATGTCACATCCATTTTTATGGGCATAAATAAATATAACTCAAAAACTATAGGCATGTCCCGTTGACTTAGAATCATGAAAGGCAAAAAGCAAAGTCTCACAGCACAAGTAAAAGAAATCGTATTTTTTTTATTATAAAAAACCCTTCACTGTACGTTGTACGACACGCGCTTGGCCGGTTTTATAAACTAATGTTACCTTGTCAGTCGTGGTTCGCGTCCGTCGCGGCGTCTCAGTGCAGGTCAACAAGAAGTGCAGTCCCGCAAACAGCTTTGAATCCGGTCCCGGTATCGGTCCCATTTTAGATACCGTGTCCTCATCGTTCTCGAACTTAGTCAGCTTGGAGTTCTTCTTGCCAATGTTCTGTTTCGAAGCGCCTTTTAGCTGCAATGGTCCGGCTAAGGAGAGGTAATGTTCAGTAATCTTGTGACTTATTTCTTGAAGGGTAAGTATGGTTATTGATTAAAACGAAATACCATTTAACTTTATAGCTGCTTATTTGTTTTTTTGATCTTAGATTTCATCATGTTGCTGACAAACGGGTGAGTTATAGTGTAGTAAAAGTGAACATACAGAGGGCCAGCCGTTTTAGAGTGAAAGCGTAACAAACAAACAAACTAACTTTCGCATTTATAATACTAGTTAGGATTTTATTTAAGAAATCCTTACATATTATAAAACAAAGTCCTCCGCCGCGTCTAACTGTCTGTCTGTTCGCGATAAACTAAAAAACTACTGCACCGATTTTCATGCTGTTTTCACCAATGGATAGAGTGGTTCTCGAGGAAGGCTTTAGTATAATAACCTACATCCACGCGGGCGAAGCCGCGAGCATATGCTAGTTTAATAATAAGTTTGTTTCTCACATAGGCTCTCACCTTTAACGCCGTCAATCTTCCTGGGCGTGCGCTGCACTTCAGGCTCGACGCCGGCCACCTCCTCCAGCCTGACGGGCGGCGCCGAGTTGCTACTCTCACTCATTTCACTGCTTTCACTCGCCAAGCGCTTGCGACCAATCGGTGTGCTCTTGGTTTTTCCACCTATGATAAGGAATTTTACTTATACAGCATGTAAGAAAAAACCCGATCCGAAAGGGTACCGCAATAACATAACAAAAAGTAAAAAAAAAAAAAATCTTGTTGAAAATAATATGTTTATTACTATTTAAATATTACATTTTTAAAGTTACCCCAATTTCATTATAGATTAGCAAATTTTCTTCAGAGGCCATAAGTTATAACTTATAGACACCCGCTAAACGACGGCCGCCCGCGCCCCATGTAATACCCGTTAAAATTCCCCATTGAAAAAAAAATACGACTCTCAGTATGATTTTTATTTTCAGTGTGATTTTTACACCCTCACGGATCGGACAGGGTTTTGTTACACTCTGTATTTAATTATTGTTTTTTTTTTTATATATTTAAGGCTAATTACTTGGCTGAACAGAATTTTTGTTTGAAATTTTTACAAATTCTTCTTAGAATTTAATTCTATACTAAAGTAGGTAGACCACGTTCACGATTTGGGATAGTGAAACAGGCAGTTATAATTTTGAATGTACCCACTTTAATGTTTCTTTTTGTTTAAGGGTGGCCAGCTTGCATGTACCTATACTTTCTTTCTGCTTGATATTACTCTCTAACACACATGTGTTATAATAAATATGTCAGATATTATATCTGAATACATACACGTGAAAAAATAGTTCAAACTACTTATTGATAGTAATCAATAACTGATAAATGCAATTGTGTTTACCTGCATAATATTTGTATTACCCACTTGAAAACTAGTTATTTTACTACCATTCTGTTGTCATGTCAATGCTATCAACTTATCTTGGTTTTCTTGACCTAGAGCAATGCTTATCTAAATATCTATTAATAGGTATGTCTTTATCTTAGAGAAACATTATTTTACCTTATGTTGGATATCTGCTGAATACGATATAGGAAAGTGCTAATGTTTATAAAAGCAGGATTGAAGAAATTTTGGCACTATTTCTGATTGTATTTTATTTTATTATATTAATAAATAAAGAATAATTATATAATAATTATATTATAATTAAACTCCACTTAAAATCTTTTATATTATTTCACAATGTCAAAAATTGCAATTCGGAAATTTTTAGTTATTGAGGATTATAATTTATGATCAAAACTGAATAAATAAATAGTATTGAATATTCAAAAAAATTCTATACCTATTGAAACAAATAAAACAACAAATGATAAAAAAGTAGCCGCCCGAACAGGGACTTGAACCCTGGACCCTTGGATTAAAAGTCCAATGCTCTACCGACTGAGCTATCCGGGCCGTAGCAAGCATGCCGAAATAGCAGTGTATATTGAATAGAAAAAAATAATAAAAAACTGGAATGTTTCGTGTGTTGTTGGTCTAGTAGTCTCGAGCGCGACTGCTAAGCATAGGGTCCCGGCTTCGATCCTCAGGTAGGGCAAAGGTTTTTTTTTATGTTTTTTTTTAGTTTTTTTTTTCTCTCTTTACACCTCTGACATTGTAATGTGTTTCTTTCTTTACCTGAAATACCGGATGTGGATGCTTTAGGACTCTTTGGTGAGGCGACACGTTTGCGCGCGCTTGAACTGCCCTTATCTCGGCTTCGAGCGCTGCGGGGACCCTGTAAACAACCACAATAATTATTTAATAGAGAATATGAGAGCTCGATCAAATATTTTGACGATCAAGCAAGTTAGTTACCAGTTTGTATTACTATAATAGAGTAGAATTCATCAAAATTTATCATTAGAACTAATAAATATTGTAATCTGTTATGCCTGGTGTACACGATGGCAGTGACTGGACCCGGAATTTCAGACGAGGTCGGAAGTCAGTCAGTAAGCCAAGCAGGGGAAGCTACTGGCGCGAAAATAACCGGGTAGGTACTAACCTACCCGGTCAACTTCGCGCCCCTAAGTCAGTCCAGTTGACTACAACTGGACTGACTTGGGGGCGCGAAGTCAGCACTGGACTGGGTTGAAACTAGTGAGTGAGTAGGTAGCTACACGAGGGACATGGGTGGACCTGGTAGGACATAGGATACTTTTTATCCTGAGATTCCCACAGGATCAAGACTAATGCGGGTGAAACCACGGGGTGCAGCTAGTCATGAATAAATTAGAAAACAAGTACTATTTTGGGATGACATGAACAATGGTGGTATCTTCTCTTCAGTTGCCTCGTTTGTCCACCGGTTACTCTGTTGTTTATTTCTTCAAAATTTATGAATATTTGTAACTCAGTATGTACCTGTATAATATTATCGAGGTCCAGCTCCCTGTTGGCGCGGCGCCGTGGCGTGGAGGGCGCGGAGGGCGAGCGAGTGCGCGCGGACTCTTTGAGCGAGCGCGCTTGGTCTTCGGTCAGGTACAGCTCGCTAGCTGTTACCATTACTAGGGTGTCACTGGAAAAAAAATTGGTTTTATTATTAATCGGGCATATAGATAGTTTGGGAAAACATGTTAAACCCGCATTAATCTACTCGCAAAGTTGCTTCGACGAAGTACTGTCTGGTTGAAATCGACCGAATTCCGAAGTACGTGACTCTACACTCGTGCAAAGAACTGCAAGACGCTTCGAGTCCTTTGACTCGGGCGCAAAAACCGACAACGATCGAAAGTCGCCCGAGGCGAGCCGAGGTTGCACGAAGCGAACCGAATTGCCCTTCTACACTCTCGTAATAGCTTAACTTCAATCAACTTCGCAAGTAGTGTAGTGCAGGTTTTAAATTCAGATTTATAAATTAGTTATTTACAGGTAAATTCGATTCAGTTATAACTGGTGAATCAGAAGTCATCATCATTTTCTTGAGCATATCCCCATTTATTATATTTGAAAATAATACCCAGCATAAAGATTACATTAACTTATCACTTTTCACTCAATTCTAAGGCTTAATGCGTTTAGTGCTAAACATATCTATGCGGGTGAAACCGCGTGGCACAGCTAGTAGTCTAGAAAGTCGAGTTAAAATATCATGTATTATTCTCAAACTTCATTAAAACGCATAATCTACTGTGGGGGTAAAAAACGTAGAGGTAAAGTAACTCACCCATCAGTAGTGCATTTGTAGGTAACAGTTCCACTATCATTCTCCTCAACCCCAAGTACCAACCCAGGTTCATAATTCTGCTCCTCATCAACCATAGCATACACCGACTGACCCTCCAAAGGCAACGTCTTCATATCACCGAAAATTATGAAATCGTCCAACAACACTTTGCTTTGGCCATCGTCGAATTTGATTAAATATTTGTTTGGCTCAGTTATCTCCAACACTTTACCTGAATAGTAACGTTTGTCCACCCATTTGGCCAACACCACCGTTTCTGGAGCAAATCCTGGGTATTCAGACTTGACGACTGCTTTTTCTACTGGAGTCGCCGGTCGTGGGGACGTTGGCCGTCGTTTCGTCTTCAATTTGCTCACTGACTTTGGCGTAGCAACCAAAGAGGATAGAGGCTTCTCATCTTTGGGAGATTTTACCGGCGAATCTTTGCCGTTTTCGCCGTTAGTTGGCACCATTTCGGGAGAGTTCATTCCGTGCATGTATTCCGGTTCTTCAGGCTGTGTTGGCAGCAAAGCTCGCTTGGTCTTCCCGGCTATATGCCGTCGTCCACGAACGCGAGTCTTTTTCAACGAGCTCTTTGGCGTCGCCTTATCGCATTTGTTTACTTCCTCTGGACTAGCATTCCCGTTACTCATAGCACTATCACTAGAAACAGATGTTTGAATACCGACGGATACTTTGTCATCAGTTAGACCCTCATCTACTGAAGTCTCTCGGATATGCGAGAATATGTCTTGTAGCTTCTTCATTAAGGCTTCATATCCCTTGACTGATGTTGTTGGGTTAGAGATCGATTTTCGCGGCGGTTGCGGTACGACAAATGCGCCGTCACTTGTTCGGTTGCTAGAAGTTGACGTGGAACTGACAGTGGACGCGAAAGAGGTTCTATTCGGTAAATTGATCATTCCGCCACTGGTAACGCTTGACGGAGAATTACTGACAGACACATCAGCCATGTACGGATCTATCGTGAACCGTTTAGAAATCCTCTGGTATTCCCGACACATGTCCATACCGAGATCATTATCTGTTCGCACGACGTAGAGAGACAGAAACTCGTTCTCCTCGTTATGACTGATATGTACGTCAAACACTGGTATTTGCGGCGTGTTGATTGGCAAAGAATGGCCGTTTGCAAGCGGTGAAATCGTCGACGGAGTAGCATTGTTGCTGGACCGGAAAGAATCATTCTTCCCTCTCTTGCTCTTAATAGAGTTAAGTTTCGTCATATCGGGAGTACTATCACTGTCCTCACTATTTATCTTGCCTTCCACGATCTCAGAAGGAGTAGATGAGTCTCCATTGGAAAGTTTCGAGATCAATTTGGATGTGACAGTTGGCATAATGTGTTCTGGGCTCTCCAAGTTAAGTGACCCGACACTATCAGTGCTTTCCTGGTCCGTAGTCTTCTCAATATGACAATCCTTTGATCTTGGTTGCGAGAAGTTGCCCTGATCCGAGTATTTGTACCCTTCACTTCTAGTTTCACTTATTTTTCCAGGATTAAGTTCTTCGTTCCTATTTCTAACAAGCACTGGGTCGCTGTTGCTCGGAGTTTTTGCTTTATCGGCATTTTCTGCGCTTTCGGGGGTCGGCGAAAGTTCAAGATGAAAACCTTGCGAGTCATCGAACTCCGAATTTTCCTCAGCAATTGTCTCTGGTACCTTCGGGGGCGGTATTTCTGCGACGAACTCTATGCTGGGTCGCGAGCTCGAACTGTCAGAGACAACTAGGACTTCCTTTGCCTCATCTTTGGCCAGTTCTATTTGTACTTTACGCGGTGTTTTTCTAGACTTGGTGATGTCGACGCTGGCTGGTCGAGATTTGGGTGTCTTTGGCGTTTTGGGTTTGGATATTTCAGCACTGTTGGATCTTTTAAGTCTCCTTGGGCTTGACCGGAGCGGAGTACGAACGCGGGAGGTCGATGGAAGCTCCAAATCTTCGAGCTTCCGAGTGGTTGCGCTTGTAATCTCGGACACTTCATTGTCCAGCGATTGGGTGGATACGGCGAATTCATCGTCGGTAAGTTCTAGCTTTTGGATCTTTGCGCTGCTGTCTGAAGGGTCGTCTGATAGTTTTCTTTTAGGTTGGGCGGTTGGTTCTTCTGTAATTTATTTAAATTTTTGTTTAGTATTTTATTTATTTATTAAACATTTATGTACACAAGTATTCAGGGTTGTTTTGTTAATACGTCGGCAATCCATTAAGGAGATGTAGATGTAGAAGTCATTTGCAACAAAATGACCGCTTATGATAATTTGACATGTTATACATATATATATATACAGTATGTTAACTAACAAAGGGCGTTCCCGTTAACCTGCAATAGTATAGCGTGTATACATGCTAAAAAAATTATTACGATTAAAAAAAAAAAATTTTTTTTTTTGTTTGTCGTGAAATGTTCACAAAACGATTAAATTTAAACGTAAAAGAAACACTCTGTACATGCACACTGTATTTCAACGTAGAAAAACAAGTGTGACAAGTGGGCGTGTACAGAGAGTTTATTTTCCGTAACAATTTAATATTTTTTGTGAATATTTTACTATACAAAAACAAAAAACAAAACATTTTTTTTTAGTGGTAATATTTTTTTTTAGCATGTATAGACGCTATACTATTGCAGGTTAACGGGAACGCCCTTTGTTAGTTAACATACTGTATATGTTTGAAATGCATGAAATAAGTACACCCCTTAATGATTTGCCTCCATAATTATTGGTAATAATTGTTTTGACTTGAAAGTGTTTTGTTTTCGACATTTTTTTTTTAAACCTACCTTTTGTATCTGACGAAATAACGTTGACGTCGTCAGTTCCACTGCTAATAGTCTGAAAATGTAAAAATATACCCAATGAAATAATGTTTACATAATGCTACATGATAACATTTATATTAGCTGTTTCGCAAACCACAAAAATTATAAAAGAGACAGTTATTTATTAAGAAATTTTAAATAAGAACTTCTTGACACATCAGAGCTGTGGAAAGATTTTTAGTATTTATTGCAAGTACATTTAAAACGGGTGATAGACGTGCGAGCAAGT
The DNA here is from genome assembly GCA_947522985.1 of Lithophane socia. Classification (NCBI taxonomy): domain Eukaryota; kingdom Metazoa; phylum Arthropoda; class Insecta; order Lepidoptera; family Noctuidae; genus Lithophane; species Lithophane socia. The sequence goes on from OX383267.1 coordinate 12,127,698, forward strand.
ACGCGTACTTATGGCTCGGCGAGCTTACTCGCCCGTCTGTCATCGCCGCGAGCCGCGAGCCAATTTGACAATGAAATTCTGAGCAAGCTTCACGTGTGTCACCGACGGCGAGCCGAGTAACGTCGCGAACTTAAAGCCCGCGTACTTTAAGTACGCACGTTTATAACCCACTTAACATGGCGACATGGATAAGATTCTTCGCACTACGGCGATGCGACATGTCGAGGAAAAAGTCCTAATGCGATTAAACTTTAGGCAGAAATTATTTTTATTTTTTAAATGAATGACAACAAACCACAATGTCATCATCAGGCTCGTAAACAGGACTATCTGGGAACAGATTTTGAGAATCATCCTTATTTTCTTTAGTCCCCAGACTGTCTCCTGCAGCATCCAGAAGAGGCACTTCAGGGGTTGGTTCTGAAAAATAAACAATTTTCAAAATTATTTAATGTAAATTTTAACATTTTTTAATAAATTAACCCATTTCTAAAAATAATAAAGCTGTGAAATAGCGATGGATCTAAACCATTAACTGATGACCACCCTATTTATGTGTAGGGTAGTCAAAGTCATATAGGGAAAATATTTTTACAGAAATTTTTATTTCTTGGCTTATCATATATGTTCAATAATTCAGTTAGAAGAAATAATTATTTTTCAATAAACATAATTATTATTTTTCTGTTGCTAGTTTGTCAATCACTTATTTAAAAAAAAACTTTATTTCTCATTTTTGACCATAAAAACTTTTTCTATATTTAAATAAGAAAACAGTCGGTCTTTTAAAAAGTGCAAGTGGTTTAACCGTCGCTATCAAGGATACAGCACTCAAGAGGCCCATAATTTTAGAAGTTATTCAACATAAATCTCTTGTCTTGACTAAACTAGTTCCTATGTGAACATGTTGCAACTTGTCTGTAAACGGACCCAATGGAACAGTGTTAAGTGAGGCGGTCTATCTTCAAGGTCCTTGTAAATTGCTATTTTGAGTTTTAATGTGGGACCGGCTAATGATTTAGTATTTTTATATAGATATCTTCATATTTGAGACAGTACATTTTAATATAGCCATTTAGAGAAAATTGTATTTCAACAATGATAAATAAACCTAGATCATCAGATAATTCCAATTTCTTAAGAGTATAAAGCCACAAAAATCATTATTATTTATAACTTAATATTATAAATAATGTGAAACTGAGATTGTTTGTTTGTTACACTTTTACGCAAAAACAGCTGAATGGATTTGAATGAAATATGGCCAGACCCTGGAGAAGGATATAGGCTACTTATCATTATTGCTCACAGATGAAGTTGCGGGCTAGTATATAATAAATTATTTTTAATCAATTTATATAATATTTTAATAGAATCATTAAACTAGGTAAGTAGTCATTTGTAATTTAGATTTCAATAATATAACAACATATATTATGTTAGTGTAACATTCATGTTTTTAGTAGCAAGACGTTTAAAGGATGCTAGCGTTCTACCATCTTTAAATATGGTTCATTTTGAGTTTTAACAATGTATGTGGGTTACTACACATACTTGAAAACGTTAATGAGTGAAAGCCTTTTATACTTTTCTTCGGATGATAACAATTCTATGTAGAAATACAAAACCTTTTTGTTATTCCCTATTTATTTAAAAAGCATTTTATAAAAGAAAACCCAAATCTATAATACATAACTGGCACAATGAGTCCAACTTTCATTATAACCTAAAAAAAGATAAACCACAAATTAAATTGGTTTAGATATATGCATAAAATCTCGAAACATTCATAAGAGACCAATATCTGCCATTTCTTAGAAGAAACAACCAAAACGAAGATAAAAGGAAATGTATTTGTAACTCAAAAATAGATACAAAACCTTATTGATGTTTGGATTATAACCCGACCAAGAAAAGTAGGTCGATACTAGGGCAAGTAATACTTATGTTAATCTAATAATTTTACTAATTTTATGAATACCTTCGTATTTAGAATAAGAGACTCTATCATAAATATAATTTTGGTTTATAAATTTCATTTACAGTCGATAGTAACTGCGAAAATATACGATAATTCTTATTGGATTGAAAGTTACATGACGGCATTTTAATTTCGGTCGGGTTGTACGAACGAACGTCAAACATGACTGTGAAAATAATAGGCAATTACTGAATGAATACTACCGTTACCTGACTCTGGTAGGTTACACTCCATTTCAACGATGGTATCCTTGCTTTCTTCCATATTTTATTCAATCAAAAACAAGTAATTGATCCAAAAGTGGCGCGAGTTAACACCGTAACATCTGTCACTTAGATTACGTTGAATCTCCAAACATTTCTAAGTATTTAAATAAATATAGATATAACACAATGGAATAACTGGAACTAATACACGTTGAGATTATAACAAAACGCTGGAAACGACTTGGAAAATTATATTTTTGTAAATTTTGCGAACAAACCGACATAAGCAGACCGCTCGCTTGTTGATCCGGCCTGAGTTGCCAGACTGCGGTCTCATAATTTCTACCAAAACAGTTAAATAAATAATTTAAGTATGTTCTTTCCATTGACCGAATAGAAAGTAAAACAAATAAAAAAAGAATAGGTAGGTTTTATTTGAAAGGAAGGTTTTTATTTATTGTAATTATTTGTATTTGCATGTTGTTACTAATTTATGTTAAAAATCCTACTTAGAACAGTAGCAACACCAGAATGTTCGATTTGAAGAAATATAAAAGAGCGCGAAAAGGCAAATGGTTTACAGTTTCGTTTATTTTTTGAAGTGGTTACAAAAATGGCATCGAGCAGTAGGGCTACTCGTCTTCTAAAAGCAATGGATCTTCTGGCAAAGAATACTACTTTTGATTATAGTACTGTTCTCAGCAAGGTACGATACTTTTATTTTATTTATTCATAATTTCAATACAATTTATGGACCTTACTAAAACTGACGACTGACTGTCTGTCTTATACGAACCATGTCTTTTAAATAATCTTAAAAGTGTTTCCATGCACGAAAGGTAATCATTAGGTTTTATGTTATAAATAAACCAAAACTTTCCTTTGTTACCAATGTTTTTATCAGTCTTGAGAAATTGTGACCCTATTAAATATTTCTTTGTTAAATATTTCTATTGAATTTTTGTTGATTTCGCCAGGATTGGTGGTAGTTACTCATTTCTATACAAATGATACTTATTTTTCAAGTTTAATTTGCAAAATCCTCTAACCGTGCGTTTGCACTGGCGAAACATTTGCGACAAAACATGTTGGAATCTCTATCTTCTGTCAATGTTCCATACAATTTTTGACAGGAACTACAGATTTAAACATGTTTTGTTGTAATGTTTCGCCAGTGCAAACGCACGGTAAGAATACAAGTCAATGCAGTCCAGACAGGGTTTGCCCTATGACTTATTCTTATCAACTGCGTTGTTTATTGACAAATCTGACTACGGATACCCATTAGCTTAAATCACTTTTCAGACGTGATTCGATAGTGTCTGTAGTTGCAAACGAGGTAAACCGTAAGATGCTTGTTTCTTTTTTATTGCCATTTCGATGCTATATTAGGAATATCAAAATTGATAAGATAAAAAAAAAACGAGTGGGTTAAGCCATAATTAGCAAAAAAAAAAACAGCATGATAAAATTTTAATAATCAAAGTATTTACCTACTTGTCGTTGACAATAGCACACAATAGTGCCAGCACGTAACATCATCATCTGCCTAGCCTTTTCCCAACTATGTTGGGGTCGGCTTCCAGTCTAACCGGTAACATGTCAATTTAAAATTGGTAGGACTTAGTCAAAAGAGACAAATATATTTTGTTACTCAAAAAAACCTTACTAGTTCATTAGGGGTACTATACTTTTATACTTACCTAGAAAACGCCTAGCATCGTTATGTTGTGATCTGATGACATTGTGTTTGTTTACTTCCTTGAATTGGGATTTAATGACACTGATACTGATCATAAAATGATGCAATTTAGGCAAGGAGATACCTACCTAATTCTTTTCGGCATAGTATAGCTTGACAGCGTAATTGTACGGTTTATCGTATACTTAGTGCGCTATCCGCTGTATGATTAGATCTGTAGCTGCATCTGCATCTACAGATAGCTGATAGTGTAGCTATATCTCTAAAGTAACAGCCTCTATTTTAATTAATGATAGCATCATAAGGTATTATTAACGATTTGTGGTTACCTTACGAGACTGAAATTCAGCAAAAATCAAACCAAAATCATATACTATACCTACAGCACATAAATTATATACATTTTTCGTTTTTTCGCTTGGGTTTTTGTTGAAAGTTAGAAAAGAAAACTATTTATTCAATCAAGTATCTATTTATGCAGTAAGTTAGATAAAACAAAGAATCTTTAATGTTGGCAATTTAATTTGAAGGACAACATGATGTCATTTTTTTGATTAATTAGGTAAGTATTGCCATACTTTATGAAGTCTATTATGCAAATGCAAAATTGTCTAGACTGTCTAGCAATTACATAGTGTATAGTGTACAATTCTTTTTGCTACACTCAAGCATAATTAATACCCCATTAAGCGATTGGTTTAAGAAATAACAAACTACCGAACCTAAATCCACGTTCATTCCAGTCAGCTGATTGATACAATTTTGATTTTTAGATAAAATTGCAATCTGTTTTAAATGGGACGTTTCAAGGCACATTTACTGTTGACAAAACTATGTGCAACATGGGAGGATCACTACATGGAGGCTACATTGCGTCTGTGACCGATGTGTTATCGTTTTACACACTGGTCAGCAATACTAATGGCAGATTGTCCTTTACCACCAGCATGAATGTCAAGTAGGTGGTTGTACTTTCTCTTTTGTTTTAACAACTTCCTAAGATAAAAGTTTTATCTCATATAACGACATAAAACAAATAGAAAACATACAGCGGAATCTATTTGTGGACAGTGCCTCTAAAAAAACTACCGTCATTTTTTCTCATCATTGATTTTGGTTGAGCAGAAAAAATCTGAAAACTGTCAGCACCTAATGAAATTCACCGTTAAATCTCAAAACTGGCAATCAAACTTAAAATAATTAGGATAATATTTTAGAGCTGGCTTCTATCGATTTCCGTATTTTAATAATTATTTTTTATCAACAGTTACGTCGGAATAGCTGTTGATGGTGAAACAGTGAATGTGGAAACCAAATCATTGAAAACCGGCAATTCTTCAGTGATAGAAACGTATTTCACCAATGAACAAGGAAAGCTTTTGGCAAAAGGTTCCACGTCGTTCCTGACTGCAAATGATAAATACCAAGGAGTAATTAAAGAACTTTTAGATTTTGATGTATACGGAAATTAAAAAAAAACAATTGTGCAATTTATCACGTTTACAAAAATATAAGTTAGTAAAAAGCTTGGAAGTGAATTAGGAGTAATGGTAGTTACTACTAATTCACTTCCTTGTAATTTAGATTTGCATTAACTACCATTTTACAATTATTTATGGTAACAGCAACCCTGATACTAGGTAAAAGAAATAGACTTGAAACGAGTTAATTAAACTTGAAGCTTAGCACGAATACAATCGTAAATTAAAACGTTTCTCATTTTTTGATTTTCTAAATAGCTCTATAAGCTTTTTTGGCACGTGGCCAAAATCGGAACTTATGCTGCCATCTTGTAATCAATTATTGAACAATGTTTACCAACTGCGCCCCCCTGTCAATGTCATTCAAGCAAAGAGTACATTTTTGTATACGCATCATTCAAGCGCCAAATAAAATAACAGATCCAAATATCTGTTATTAAATCACAGCCTGTGATTTTTGTACGGACGATAAATACGTATCTCAATCAAATATCATCTTTATTTATTTTGATTTAAAGTCGAAAATCGTATCTATCCGTTATACAATAACAACCTGTTATTTTTGTACGGATGATAAATAAATACGTACCTATATATCTCAATTGAATATCTTCTCTAATTCTTTTAGTTATTAAAGTTGAAAATCGTATCCGAAATAACGGTAACAGTCTTGAGGATCTGTGATTTTAAGTAACAGATATTTTTATCGTTAGGAGCATTTGCTATCTGCTATTTTTTAATATCTGTTATTTCTATCTGTGACGATAAATACCTACGCCTCACTCCTAGCGCCAAACCACCTGAGGGTTTATCGTGTCATCTAGATCTAGGTTAGCATGTTCAATAAAATTAATTTATTTTGTTAATGTTACTGTGCATTTGCAGTGGCGAAACATTCACAACAAAACATGTTAAATCTCTAGTGTTCCTGTCATCATCAATGTTTCGCCAGTGCAGACGCACAGTTAGATAAAAATAAACAGATAAGAACAAGAAGTTTTATACTTTAGTTTGTAGTCAAACTGTCCAATCACCCAGTACCAATAACCAGAATTGATTTTTCTAAAGCATTGACAACTGACCAGATGATGCCTGACAACTGACCAACTGACCAATGTCATGCTGGCAATGAGTAGGTACCTAACTAATACTTAAACACAGAAGTTAGTGTAACCATTTTGATCACTGATGTAGATGTCATTTGCATTTTATTGAAAATTAAGTACTATAAGTAATACCTACATAGATAATAAGTAGGTGGAGAAAGCACATAGACTCGCGACAATCTAAGAAGCCGTTTTGACACCTACAAAAATCCTTTGTGTAGCGATGAAAAAAAAAATAGTTTTTTATACACTGATTCTCGAGACATATCGATTAAACACACTTAGAGAGTTGGTAATCGACAACTTATCTACATTGTTTAAAACTGATTCTCAAGGCATATCGTTTTATTACAAGTACGAGAACGAAACATCAAAACGGACTTCTTAGATTGTCGCGAGTGTAGGTTCATATTTCCATTTTCTCGCTGGCCAAAATATACTGAGCGCACTGTGCTTAGACTACAGACAAGCATGCCAACGTGAACGACCGTGTTTAATATAATCAACCTATTATGTCCCCATTGTGTTGAGACAGTCCTCCTCTATTCAAGAGACCGCCTAAATGCAAAGCAAGATTTTTATTTTGATCGATATACCTACACCTGGATACCCACATAGGTACGTTATTTTGAATTTTCAAAATTACCCACATTATTCTTGTAATTTATTCGTAATTTGTTGACAATGTACAGCGGTGGTATTTTCGTTTTTGGCGCTAAAACATTTTACAAAGAAACGAGGCGGGATGCCATTTCTGCTTTGCCACTGGAGATGTCTTGGAAAATATTTTCGTGAGTTACTGACGACGAAGGTCGTATTTCATAAGTTAACTTTTTTACGTTGAGTTTTTGAGATACATTTTTTTTTTCCTGCCTAAGTTAAAAATATAGGTGCATGATTCGTAGATTAACTCTAAGCGTAGGGTTTTGGCCATATCTAAACTGTGTCCAATTATAATGTTATAAATGCGAAAATGAGTTTGTATGTTTGTTACGCTTTCACGCTAAAACGGCTGAACGCGTCCGTTCGTATATGAAATTTGGCACATGTGGGGTAGACCATGACCCGGAGAAGGACATGGCTACTTTTCATTCTGAATCGTAGGATAGTCGCGGGCTACAGCTAGTACAACAATAATTCAATTATTTTCCTGTACAGTTATTTGGACGACACATCCCTACAAATTGCAGCCCGCACGCACAAAACATGGGCGCGGATTATTTTAACGAACAAAAAACTGAGGAATCGACTCAACAAATTCGAACTGGCAATTAAACTGGGCTCTGAAAGCTTAGCAAAGTTTTACAGGAAAAATAAAAGAAAACTGCGTAAGGAAAAGGGAAAAAATTATTTGCCGCTCGGCAAAACTATGGGTAGGTACTTAATACAATTTTTTTCGCTGTTATAACACGATTCGTCCATTACTTAGGTACCTTTTAACGGTTTGTTTTTTTATTTAATAGTCTGCAAAAAAAGCAAGGTTTTGTAGACTTACGAGACCGCCATTTTGGATTTTTATAGGTTGGTAGATGTCGCGTCGTTTCATAAGAATTTAGTTTTTTTTTTCAGTTTGTGGTTCAGAGAAAACGATAGTTCAAACCAAAAGGGCAGGAGAAGAATTTGCTGTGTACACAAAACGATTCAAACTTTACTGAACGAGACCTAAGGATTTGACTGCAATAAATGTTCACAATGTTCACATTGACATTCAAAAATAATCTAATCGAATCTGGACATTAAACCGATAAGATCATACTTAACTATCAAAATATACTTACGAAAATACATTATCTAAATATTTATCTCAGACTTTGAATTATGACCTTTTAGCGAGATGAAACCAAACTGCTGTAGTAGGTCTAGGTACTTACCACAGATGAATACAGATGATTTATTATTTTTGAATACGCATTTTAGGTATCAAGTTACAAGTAGGTACGCGGCGGGCTAGACTTGTCGAATTCAGTGGGCGTAAGGTAATCAGAAGATATAAGAGTTACGCGATAGAAAGAGTCAACTTCTAGGTGAATATAATTGTAGGTAATTAGCGCTGTACGACCTGAATTGAGATATTATTATTAGATTTATTGTGTCGTATTAAGAGTCGCTTTTTATTTAAATAATTTTGCAGAGTAAACCATCTGTATTCATCTGTGGTAGTACAGTCAAAGGTAAAAATACGTTACCTGCACTTAGTGAAATACGGAGGTGTTCGTGGTTAAGTAATCACAGCCGCACGGGTCGATTAAAGGTTTAGATACGCTTGTCGAGGTCAGTCTGTGGATGGGTGACCATCCATTACACACCGAGAGTCCTACGTGCTCCGGAAAGCATGTTAAGCTGTTATTCCAGCTGTCATTCATAGATCTTTGGCAGTCGTTACGGGTAGTCCGAAGCCCGAAAGGCTTATAGTCAGTCTTACCAATGGATAGGTAGGTATCATGTTACTCAGGAAATGGTTTGTGGAGGTCAGATAGGCAGTCGTTCAATGTAAAATACTGGTTAGACTTCAACTGAAAACCGATCACAACGTTGGGAAAAGGCTAGGTAGATGATGACATAAATAATTTTAAAAACCGTTTTCTCATGAACTATTGCTGCTAAATTGTACGTAGTTAGACCATCTTTGCTAGTACTTATAATTATGTACTTTTCCGATACTCCACGAGAAACTTGCTTCAGAATTTTCCTAAGTGTTTACATATTTTAGCCCCTTACTGTACATGTAGGGCGATACGATCCATACATTATCGTGTGAAGTAAATTGTAAAACATTTCATGTGTGAACCGACCCGACGTGATATACGAGTAACGGCGACGCTTGCGTTTCCACGCACATTACATGGTGTGGAAATATACCGAAATTTACATCAAAATACTTTATTTATTGGTGTTGGGAAGCTTTTGGAAATGAGAGCTGCATGTCTTCGTTAAGATGTTTTATTTTATTTACAAGAGCTTTCATATAGGAAACTAAAACTACTTTAGGCATACCTTTGTTTAATTGAAGGTATTCGTACATAAATAAGTACCTATTTCCTCGCACCCACAACGCCAACTGACAAAGCACAAAATCGCGCTCTACGGTCGATTGATGCCTCTCTGTGCGAGTAGATGCCTTAGCGCTGCAGCGGGACAAAAAAAAACCGATATGAATGCATACCTTTATTTAAAAACATGAAAAGTGTGCATGATTTTTCAAATGTTCTATACGAAAACTGTAAATTTCATTCCAAGGATGAAAATTATCTGACGTTGGCTATTAATAAAAATAAAGTTAAAAGGCATAATCAGCCTCTAATGTTCCCACTGCTGGGACACAGGCCTTCCTCTGTGAGAAGGAGTGAGCCATAATCCACCACGCGGGGTCAATGGAGGTTGGTAGATGTCACATGTCTTCTAATTTTTGATCCTAGGACATGCCGGTTTCGTTCACCATTTTAAGAGCAGTGGTAATAAAACTAAATTCACAAAGTAGAGTGCTTGTCTGGGTTCGGACACAACCTGCAACGCGTAAGTCGGGCCGATACCACTGGCCCACCACTGCTCAAAAAAGCAGTTTTCACATGAACTCCGTACTTTATTCGAGGCCTGAGACTCCAAGGTGCTGTAAGGAAGTCACGTAAAAAATTAAATAAAACTTCGCTCCACTGAATATTAGTACGTGCAGAAAGAGATTACTCCAAACTTCGCTGGAGTATTTTTATTTGAGTAACTTTTTTATTGCTTTTGACTGTTTTACTTGACTTTTGATCGCATGTTTGTGTCTTTATTATTTTATGCAAAGGCACACATTCATGGAAACTATTGTAGGCATGTGCAGATATAATGTAGATTGCATTTAACACTTGGCTTGTATTTAGAATAAAAACCTTTCTGGAGCACTGAACATTTTCGGGTTATACAACATTATTTTCTGTTTATGCTAAACCCGAAAAGGGGTCATTGTACTCATCATTTTGAACAACTTTTTCTTTGGGACCAAAACTGAAATCGTGAAAAAAAAATCAGCTGTTCCATACATTTGTGTTCACACAAAATGTATGGAAGAGCTGATTTTTTTTCATCTTCATTGCATGCAATTATATGTGTAGTGTATCTTTATAGTTATGTAAACACTATCTCACATTAGTAGTGAGGTAGCTGTTAGTGACACTAATGTCAATTGTCAATCAGCACGAGTGGCGGGAAACAGTTGATGGTAACGCAGTGCCTGAGCGAGACGCTTGGTGTAGAGATCAGCATGCTTAGCATGACCACAATAGAAACGGGTTTTAACGACGGATTACTAGACAAAATGACAGATAAATAATCACAATCCGTCATTTTTTCTATTCCTCTGTCGACAAAAGCCGTTTCTATGGTAAGTAGTGGTGCATCTTAGCACTTAATCCCCATCAAGGTATAATAATAAAATTAAAATTCAAAACGGACCCAGTGTGTAAAGATACGGATAAGTAATTAGTTTGCTTGTCATACCCCTGTCACAATATTTGGAGGACAAATGCCCGCGAACCAACAAATTCAGTGCGGGCACCTCTCCGTGATAAATGGTCGCACACTTCATTAGTGAATGAGGTTTAATGGCGATAACTCGTGCACAGACTATAAAGTAAATCGATTATTCAATTATCGAATAGATAGTGTTGTTCTCTTGTGTACAATGGGCAATGATTGTCTATTCATAATATTGGTTTAAATTGATATACATTGCATGTTTGTAATAATATATCGATGTGTTAAGTTAGATGGATTAATGTCTGCATAATAGGTTTTATATGGGTTATCGGCGTTGATTGAGGCTATCTACTATACATTGTAACAGTGAATCAATGTTCACGCCTCCCCTTAAGACCTAGGCCAAATATGTTTTGATATAGGTACAACATTTGTTTGTGTTTATGCTAAACCCGAAAAGGGGTCCTTGTACCTTGTAGTTGTTCAAAATGATGAGTACAATGACCCCTTTTCGGGTTTAGCATAAACACAAACAAATGTTGTACCTATATCAAAACATATTTGGCCTAGGTCTTAAGGGGAGGCGTGAACATTGATTCACTGTTACAATGTATAGCTTAACCTGGTCGATTGACACGTGCGGCTGCCCCATCCCACTGAATTTTCTCCATCAAAATTTAAATTAATTACTATTTACGAACTTCCTTTAATAAATTATACATAATAAAATACTTCACAGTATCCCTAAGATCTAGGTCAAGTTCCATAAAAGAAGATTTCAAATCCCACACATCCCGAAGTCAACGAGATTCCAAGATGGCCCCGGCTTCAAATTGACACATCCGGCGGGCGCTTTGACGCGAGCCCTTGCCGGAAGCACACTTACAGCCTCCTGATATCCACTCCAGTGAAGACCATCTTCCTGCTAAAGTGTAGCCCTCTGACGACTTGTGTGTCGATCTTTGTAAGTGAGATCTATTTTGTTGTGTCCTTTGCCTCAACGAGGCGTTTATGAAACTTTTTTTTTGGCGCGGGAATATGTAGGTAGAGGTTGTTCTTTTTCCGTAATCTTTGGAAGTTTGGTGACGCAGTACCTCGATTGATACCTACTGAGAAAATGCTAAGTAGCTACTAGAATTTGGCTGGCAATAGAAGTGTCGATTTTGTTCGAGACACTATTAGATATTCTGTCTGTACTTCTATAACTATTAGTCGTGATCGGTGGAAGTCGCTACACCCCCGTCAGGGGGGTGTGGCTAGCGGGGTCGGGGCTTTGCCCCTCGCCCGCGGAGGCTATACTGTGGCCCGTTACTACGGGCCCCTCCTCTTGGTGCCTAAGCGGCGGTGGTAGTGAGCGCGTTTAGGTCGCGCTCTTGTGTAAGGATGCGACATGATTTTCAGTAGGAGCGTCGCGACGCTCATAGTGGCGTCGCTATCTTCACGGCATCTCGGCAGTCTGTCCCTAGCAGATGAGACCCCAGTTACCTAGGGGAGGCCTAGCAGAGAAAGACCAGGATCGGAGATGTCGACTCGACGCGCCCACAACATATATTGTAAATTAAAGTCGCTTTTCGTGTTTGTTTGTATGTCCGCGTTGTTCTTCTAAACCATGCAACAGATTTTGATGAGGTTTTCACCATAATTATCCTTTAGAGAATTTATTCCAGAAGGTTAATGTGTCTATTCTGTCTATGTCAAAGTCAAAAATTTATTTCAATACTTATTTACTTACTTTTTTATTTCCAGTAAAATATATACATTGGGTAACTTATTATACTAAATTAACAAAAAAACAATTACATATATAAAAAAAATTAAAAAAAAAAATAAAGGGGAGGGGCTCATTGAGCATCAAAGAATTCGTCCGCATCGCTGTCAGTGGGAAAGGCCACGTTGAATGGCAATGCTGATTCTTTTTTTTTTTTTTTTTTTTGATTTGGGTAATACGTTAATATTAAAGGAAATCTGGACGTTTTGGCAAGTCGTGAAAACGCTACGAAGCAGGAGCGGGTCGCTAGTATTGTATAAACTCTTTCACTTGATCGAATTCTTCAGAATTAATTAAATAGGTACCTCAGGTAAGTACTCGTAGAATTAGATTCCAAAATGATAGAAAAGATCCAATCAATCTTTCCGTAACTATGTTGGTAACGGTTTCCAGTGTAACCGGATAAGAAAAGAAAGAAGCGTTTCCCCTGAAGCGGAGTCGAGCGGAGCTGAGCGGAGACGTGAAGGAATCGTACAATCACAGACGAGACGAACGACGCGATGAGGATTTCAATCATTGTGATTGGTCGATTCTTGCAGGTCTCCGCTTAGCTCCGTACGTCTCCGCTTCTATTGAAACGAGGCTTCCGACTACCCGTAACGAATGTCAAAAATCTACCGAACAACTGACGAATGGAAATCTAAGAATGAAAACATCCGTTGGGCTCAAAACTAGAACTTAACTGTTTTCATACAGGAATAGTCAATCAATATGTCTAGCTTTTTTCCAACTATGGTGGGGTCGGCTTCCAGTCTAACCGGGTGCAGCTGAATACCAGTATTTTACATGGAGCGACTGCCTATATGACCTCCACAACCCAGTAACTGGGCCCTACCCCTTGGTAAGACTGGTTGTCAGACTTTCGGACTTCTGACGACCCGTGATGACTGACTGAATGACAGCCGGGACCAACGGCTTAACGTCCACAGGCCAACCCCGGCAAGCGTAGCTTAACCTGGGGGCCAAGTCTACTAATTTACAAACGTGTCAGTGGTCTCACAATGATCACTTTTTGACAGATATGCCATACAAAATCTGTCAAAAACTGATCATTGTGAGACCACTGACACGTTTGTAAATTAGTAGACTTGGCCCCCAGATGGATTGACGCGTTCGGCTGTTATTACTTAGCCACGAGCATAAAGGAATAGTAATGAAGGAAATAACAATGAAAACTTGCCCAGTTCCACCAACTTGTAACAAGTTCAAACTGTTTTGATGTTTATGTTAAACTTTATGTGTTTATGTAAATATAACAAACATAACCTGAATTAGCTATAACTAACCTTGTGTTGGTTTAGGCCGGGTAGGAAGGTACACACGGCTACACATCAAGCTATACATTTCCAGCATAAGCTGACCTCGCATTGTAAGGAAGTTCTATACAATGAGAGATCAGCATAAACTGGAAATGTATAGCTTGATGTGTAGCCGTGTGTACATACTGGACAAATATTTGAAGGTGTTAGGTTAATCACCGGTGGAATGGTCGCTTATGGGCAGGTAATTGGTTTTAGTAAATTAACTTTCCCGTTATTTTGCATTGGGATTTTTTCTCTATTGTTTTTGTATTGGTTAAATGAACTTTCCCGTTACACTGGGGCTTTGTCTCTTTTGTTTTTGTATTTTTTTTTTACCTGGATTAAATATTTACTTAATACGCACGACATTCTATGCTGTTTGAATCATTTCAGTGTTTTTTCGATGGTGAAAATTGTTCACACTATTTACCTTATCTATAATTAAAAGTTGTATTTTTAGAGTTCTGTACCCAAAGGGTAAAACGGGACCCTATTACTAAGACTTCGCCTGTCTGTCCGTCTGTTACCAGGCTGTAACTCATGATAGTTAGACAGTTGTACAGATGATATATTTCTGTTGCCGCTATAATAACAAATACTAAAATACAGAATAAAATAAATTAATATTTAAGGGGGTTGCCATACAACAAACGTGTTTTTTGCCATTTTATAGATAATGGTACGGAACCCTTAGTGCGCGAGTCCGACTCGCACTTGGCTGGTTTTTATTTTTTTCTCCAAAGATAGCTTTGGAGAAAAAAATAAAAACCAGCCAAGCCTCCTCAATTTTATTTTTTATTACAACATAACATCACGCCCGTTCTCTCCTTAGGTTTAGGCAGTGGTGTTCCATTAGTTACTAGGACCTAAGTCCCCCACATTTCGCCAGTAATGTTTTAAGTCCTAAGTATATAATAGAGACCTTGTTGGTCTATAGTGGTGTCGCACGGGCCTATTTTCAAGGTTAAGCAACGCTTGCGAAGGTCGGTCCGTGGATGGATGACC
Organism: Lithophane socia; assembly: GCA_947522985.1. NCBI lineage: Eukaryota > Metazoa > Arthropoda > Insecta > Lepidoptera > Noctuidae > Lithophane > Lithophane socia. The sequence goes on from OX383267.1 coordinate 12,142,706, forward strand.
ATCCTTTACATATCGAGACCCTCGAAAAGCACGTTAAGCCGTTGGTCCCGGCTGGAATTTGTACATCTTTGACAGTCATTACGGGTGAGAAGCCCGAAATTCTGACAATCAGTCTTACCAAGAGATATCGTGTTACCCAGTAACTGGGTTGTGGAGGTCCGATAAGCGGCCGCTCTATGTAGGTAAAATACTGGTATTCAGCTGCATCCGGTTAGACTGGAAGCCGACCCCAACATAGTTGGGAAAAGGCTAGGTAGATCACGATCCTCGGCACACCTCACACCTCACACCTCAGGTCCAGTTGAATACCAGCGTCAGGCACTAATTGTCTGGTAATTTGCTGAACTGGGCCTGTTTGGCGCAGCCGCGAGGCACACTTCTTTCTTAGGTAACTACCTACACTTTGAAATTGTATGTTTCTTTTTGTTTTTTACTTGTCGTTACATTGTGTTGTGTGCTCTGTATGTGCTACGCATCAAAGACCTGACATCACACAAAAATCCTGACGTCACATAAATCCTGCATCGTGCAATTAAAGTTTACCGTGCAGTGGCATAGAATCCGATATCAATCATTGGGCAGTTGCCCGCCAGACACAACACCCGTCCGGCCGGAGGATCCTCCCTTTTCTATGGTGGATGAGTGAACTTTACACCCTGCTCCTCATACTTCTAAATTGGTGACCCCGACGCAATGATATTATATTAACAGATATGTTATACACTCATAAAACAACCGAAAAAAGTGTTCCGCGCAGCAGCGGCACACATACCCACGTTTCATTCATTTTACATTTCACTACAAGTAAAAACGTTACAATTGGAATGTTTTCGAGTCTTCACGATTGCGCGCTTATAACATCTATCATTGCCCTGACGTGATAAAAAACCCCCGACGTTGGTGACGTGGTAAATGTATTTTCTTTCTTTTTTTTTCAGTGAGGGAACGAGTGAAAAGAAGAAAAAAAATCAAGTAATAAAAACTAAAACCCAACTACGACTTAAAAGGTATAAACAAGACACCACAGACAGACAAATTAAAAATCCGGAGTCACACGTGTTAGGGCATAAATTGAACAGATTACGTGTGACTCCGGATTTTTAATTTGTCTGTCTGTGGTGTCTTGATTATATATTTTAAGTCGTAGTTGGGTTTTAGTTTTTATTACTTGATTTTTTTTTTTAATTCTTTTGGGGTTATATCTTCTATCTTCTATAATATAAAAATGAATCGCAAAATGTGTTGGTAAGCGCATAACTCAACAACGCCTGGACCAATTTGACCAATTCTTTTTTTGTGGTGTTCGTTATCCTCAAGGGAAGGTTTAAACGTAAAGCAGGTGTAGGTAGGGTAGGTAGGGTAGGTAGGCTAGGTAAGGTAGGTAGGGTAGGTAGTGTAGGTGGGTAGGTAGGCTAGGTAAGGTAGGTAGGGTAGGTAGGGTAGGTATGGTAGGTAGGGTAGGTAGGCTAGGTAAGGTAGGTAGGGTAGGTATGGTAGGTAAGGAAGGTGGGTAGGTAGGGTAGGTAAGGTAGGTAGGGTAGGTAGGGTAGGTGGGTAGGTAGGGTAGGTAGGCTAGGTAAGGTAGGTATGGTAGGTAAGGAAGGTGGGTAGGTAGGGTAGGTAGGGTAGGTAGGGTAGGTAGGCTAGGTAAGGTAGGTATGGTAGGTAAGGAAGGTGGGTAGGTAGGGTAGGTAGGGTAGGTAGGGTAGGTAGGCTAGGTAAGGTAGGTAGGGTAGGTAGGGTAGGTGGGTAGGTACGGTAGGTAGGGTAGGTAGGCTAGGTAAGGTAGGTAGGGTAGGGGTAGGGTAAGTACTTAGTGCTACCCGTGCGAAGCCGGAGCGGGGCAGCTAGTTATATATATTTTTGAAATGTGTTCATTAAGCCCTTTCATTTGATACCCAACATGGTACGATTAAACCATTTTTTTTTTTTAAGTTCCTCACTTTATGTCCTCTAGAGGGCGCTATTTTAATGTGACTTCACATAGCCTATAGCCAGCGGACAATCACGACGCTTTTAACGATACCTCATTTGTCAAATTGTGATAAGTGGTTTGGAAGATAGGAGGGAACAGATGAACATACATACATACATACCGGTCAAAATCATAACCTACATTTTCTTCGCCGTAGTCGGGTAAAAATAAACAGAGGTACCTACAGCAGCACATTCGCGGCATATTTCACTAAAATGAATTATGACTGCGTGAGACCTGACCCGAGAGGAATTTATATTAGCTCAGAATGGTTGGGCAATTGGAAAATATATCTACTACGTGGGAGTATTCTGGAGTATCGGTTACGGAGCTTTATCTTCAACTAGCAGATGCCCACGGCTTCACCCGCGTGGATGTCGGTTATTATATACTAAACCCTTACTCGAGAACCACTCTATCCATTGGTGAAAACAGCATGAAAATTGGTGCAGTAGTTTTAGAGTTTATCGCGAAGAGGACGACAGACAGACGCGGCGGAGGACTTTTCTTTATAATATGGAAGGGATTTCTAGAGGGTGGCGATTTAGGCTCCTGCATCCGTCAAGGGGGTGATTCTACCCGTCATACTAAACAACTTTCGCCATGAAACTCACGTGAAAAACAAATAAAATTCCTTGACAACAGTAGACAGACTATTTCGATTCATGTATGAAACGTTTTTTTCCCTGACTGTTCTACAACGGTACAAACACATTGCCAGTTATATTTTAAAGATTTATTTATTAGGGCGCTAGTCTTTTGTCAAAGACTGGGCACAGAGCCTGAAATCTGATGGAAAAATCTAGTCGCTCTGACCGACAACCAGATCGAACCCAGAACCCCACATTCGGTAACCGCACTGGCGCCAGTATATTGATTTTTTGAATACCGGGTTGACATGGATCGATTTTAGTTGATCAACTACTAAGTTGAAAATGATTTGGAATGTCTGAACAGACTTTCAATCTAATTTAATTTCAAATTCAAATTATTTTTAGTTGCACAACAAAAGTTGGTCAACTAAAATCGAACCGTGTGGACCTTTGCTATTCTGTAACCGTCTCCCCGTGAAAACTTAGGTGAAGTGAGCTTGAAGTGAACTGGCACTGCCAGTAGGTATCAATGAAAATGACAGTTCACTCCACGCTCACTTCAGCTAAGTTTTCACGGTGAGATGGCTACAGAATAGCAATGCTGGTATTAAGAACTATTGTGCAAAAATGCATGCTTTTGAATCCAGTGGTTTAGGCGGTGCATTATCTGTCATTGAAATTACTTAAGATGTTATTTTGTAGTATGCAGATAATTCATGAACAGTTAAAAAAAAAACAAGAAAAAAATCACAAAAATAATATGGCAACACACGAATTCCTTTATTATTTTAATAATTTATCGAGTTTTAAGCGTAAATATAGACGTCAAAGTGTATCTTCTCTCCACGTGCGCTCTTCATCCGAAGGTTCACGAAGTTAAATCCGAGGCCACCCTGCGTCACGTTGGCGCTTGCACTCGAGTGTGTCATGTCGAACGCCAGAATACCCTGCAAATTGGACAATGTTTGTTCAAGTGGCGATACGAAAATAATTTTAGTAACATACCTACCTTTAACATAGTGTGTTAAGTGTCTGTTTGTAATACATAGGTATACATTATTATGTATACAAAAATAAATAAAATTGAAGTGTCTGTACCTAATGTCAAAATAACAGCTTTTTACTAAATGTTTGAAAGTCTAAACGGTAACTTGTAACAAAAAAACATTTTTTGAATTTTTTGTCTGCATGTTCTGTTTGTTCCGGCTAATATCCGAAACTGCTGGACTGATTTTGACGGGACTTTCATTTTATTTTAGAAAAAGAATTAGGGCCCACGCGGCCTAAGCCGTGTGCAGCAGCTAGTTTTCGAATAAATAGGATATTTATTCTAAAAGCCTATCAGTATGTCCCCATACATTTTCTATAGGTTTTTATGAAATTAAGTACATAGGTAAATTCCGAGCACGGCAGAAATGTGCTCGAAAAAAACACCCTGTATAAAAAACATCTACAGTATACTAGATGTGTCTTATACAGGATGTTTGATATAGTGGTGTCATTAATTTAATGGGTGATACATGGGTAATTACTGCTAATTTAACCACAATTTAAAATATATGTTTTTGGGACTTACGCAGAACTATAAGCATGTTCGTCAATAATCTAGTGAAATACCGATAACCTATTGCCTTGAATAAAAATATTCTATGATAATAATTATTATGTCATAGATGTAAAACAAATGTGGCACCTTCACAGACATCAAGTGACCGTAACGACGATAAGGCACTGATTACGGGATTTTTTGTAAGAATAGGGTAGAATAAGAGACGAGAAGAGCATGTATGTATGACTAGCTTCCGCCCGCGGCTTCGCCCGCGTGGTATATCGATAAAAAGTAGCCTATGTCCTTTCCCGGGATGCCATCTATCTCCTTGCCAAATTTTATCGAAATCCGTTCAGTGGTTTAGGTGTGAAAAGGTAACATACAGACAGACAGACAGAGTTACTTTCGAATTTATAATATTAGTATGTATGTTGAAGCTTGTTGAGAATCTGACACCCAAATTGAATATAAAAGTTAGACAGATTGCTTAGAAGCGATTGTCACTTGTCTGCTCAACAACCAACGGAATGGTGGAATCCGACGATCGGCAATATTGCAGACGGACACGCACGGCAGACGACCACAGACCGCCACGCAACTTCCGATGTCTGCGATACCCCGCACGTACACCTTCCCACGGTCCGTCGTCCGGGCTCGCCGGTGTCCGTCCGTAAAATCGCGGTTCGTGGCATTTCGGTATAACTTACGAACTTTGGAAGCAATGGATTAGGCATTTGTTTTGTAGCGATTCCAATTCAGATTGATCGTGTATTACGCAATTGGGGAGCAGGTTGGCAAGTTTAGGATTCGGAAGTGGTTGAACCAAGATACCTAATAAATACCTTCAAATTTTTTAAATCAACTGTCTCCAGCACGCTTAGCATGGACACAATAGAAACGGGTTTTGTCGACGGAAGAATAGACAAAATGACACATAAACAATCACAATCCGTCATTTTGTCTATTCTTCCGTCGACAAAACCAGTTTCTATGGTTGTCATGCTACGCGTATAAGACGTCTTTATTTGAAAACAAAGTGAATCATTGGGCACAATGATTCACTTTATTTAAATTTTATCCTTAAAACAAAATAAACTGAAACTACAGGAAAATCATAATTATTATTGAAATGTTTTTGTAAAATCTCGGATTTCTTGGGGATCCCCTATATGCGATGACATGACGTCAACAGTAGGTCGAGAATACATTATTTTAAAAAAAAACCTTGACTATGTATGTACAGTCAGCCTCAAAAAGATGTACCTACAGGAACAAGTATTCATGTAATTGTCTACAGTGTTGGTTCCATATTATTGTATCAAAGTGTAGCCACAAAACTTGCCATGGATACTTAATTCTTTTCGATATACTATGTGTTACAGTTAAAACGCATTTTAGTTGTACCTATACATAATTTATAATAGAGAATATCATTTTAAAGCATCATTTTAAAGAACTTAATATATCACGTCGCGTCGTCTTTATTAATCAAAACAATGAAACAAATATAATCATAGGTATATATTATTATTAGTATTCGTATATTGATACGAACTTTGACCTCGGCCAAAACGGTTTGAACGGAATAATTTCGTTAAACACGTTTTATCTAGTTAGAACTATCTGTTATTTATAGCTCGTGGCTAAGTAATAACAGCCGCACGAGTCGATCCATCAGGTTAAGCTACGCTTGCCGGGGTTGGTCCGTGGATGGGTGACCATCTTTACATACCGAGACTCCTCCGTGCCTCGGAAAGCACGTTAAGCCGTTGGCCCCGGCTGTCATTCGTGGATATTTGAAAGTCGTTACGGATCGTCAGAAGCCCAAAAGTCTGACGACCAGTCTTACTAAGGGTTATCGTATTACCCAGTTACTGGGTTGTGGAGATCAGATAAGCAGGTATAAAATACTGGTATTCAGCTGCATCCGGTTTGACTGGGAGCCGACCGCAACATAGTTGGGAAAAGTTTAGGCAGATTGATTGAACTATTTGTAATTTATATTAGAACAGTAGTAAATTCTAGCAATTACCAAGTCACTCCGTAAAAACGCGTGCTCACTAAAAACGCTTTTTAACTGTAATATATCATCTTATGAGGCTAATTGTACCAATGTAGTGACTTATTCGCTCTTGTCAACTAAATTCCGTAAAACATATTTTTAATTTTCCTGTTGCTTACTTATTAGTGACATGTGTGACTCTTGGATATTTACGTTCCGAAACCAGAAAAACCATAGATCACCCATAAATAGGATTTTATTTTTATTTTTTTATTCTTTATTAACAAAAGGGGTTTTTTATCCCTATGGATATGCCAACCCCATCGTACCTTATAACCATAAATAGGTACTAATTATTATTGGTAATTGATTGCCCAAACGATTGTTGGCAATAATGACAATTTTATTAATAACAATACAAGTGCTAATTGAAAACCAGTATTTTTACTAAAGAACCTGTTTTTGAACTAGATAATTACTGTAAACAAAAAATTAAGATAAAGAAATACCGGTGTATTTAATAAATTGTCGGCAATTATTTCAATAGGCCAAGTTACACGTTCAAATCGATTTTTTTTGCAAAGAAAATGTAACGATAGCTTACGAAAAACTATCTATGTAAGTAGATAAGTATACTCCTGATCTCATATGTTTTTTTTTATTTTTTTATTTTTAATTGTATTTAGATCTATTTTGGTTTAAAATTGCTGATCTTTTAGTATGCACGTGTTTCTGTGACAAATAAACCTATTTTTCTTTCTTTTTTTCTTTCTTTCTTTCTTTCTTTCAAGTATGAAACACTGAAAAAACCGGCCAAGTGCGAGTCGGACTCGTACACGAAGGGTTTAAAACGAACACGTTTCTTGTATGGAGATCCCGTTTAATAATTAACTATAGGCCATAAAAAATACACAATCCGTGAAGATTTCAACTGTCCACCTATTTAGTACGGTTCATGAGATCTAGCCCGCTGACAGACAGACCGACTGACGGATAACGGAGGCTTAGAAATAGGTTTCCGTTTGGCCCCCTTCGGGCTCGGAACCCATAAAAAATAGGTAGGTTTTTACAATACTTTCATACAGTTAAATACCATAACTAAACACCTCACCTGAATAGAACGTCCAAAATTGGAAGGCACAGCCGGCAACGCGAAGTACAGATTCTCTACCCTTTTCCTGAAGACCTTGGAACTGTACTGGACATCATGATGGTATACCATAGGCCTCAACACCGAAGTACCCATGAATGTATGGTTACACTCCACAAATACTACAGCTGCCAGCAAAAAGGCTAAGGCACACAGCTTCATTTTGAAAAAGTACTCGTAAAAGAAACACTTTTGAATTTCGAATCAGACGTCTGAACGACTCGACGGACCGAACGTGAATGGATACTGAAGTTGTTTAAACGTATGTTTTAACTTTTTATCTCTATATGATAAACTGGGTGTCATAGTTTGTTCTTATTCACAGTTAATAATTATTATTTCATATTTAATAACTTATCTTTATGATTTGGTCTAGCTATCTCAAACTTGGTCGTGACCGTGAATTTGATTGTTTGAGGTCGATCCACAGTTGTTGCCCGCGTAATTCAAATTTTCTTACGTTTTATGTTGTTTTTTAAATTCGGGGGCTACAACTGCGGAACCACATTAATTTCAAATATTGGGTTCGTTTGCTTCCCAGAAAATAAAGATTTAGGTACATCCCTTGTACCTACCCTTCTTCACCAGTATTAGAGACTATTTTGGACGATCATTAGCCTTTTTCCGTTCGCTAGAACCAACACACTGAGCTCACCAACACATTTCCATTAGTTGTAATCATAGCAATATTGCCTTCAAACCATTGATTTCAGTAAAAACCTTAAAAACAGCATCCCGGTGAAAATATGAAAAAACCACTGCCATTCTAAATCTCCTTTACTAACAAACTAATAGTAGAAAAAAATGCTAAATATAAAATGAAGTCCGGAGTCCCGTCATTTTAGTTTTACCGCGAGGGTTTCGGTTCGAATCTCTGCGGCTCGGATTCGCTTGGAAATAACAAAATGGTAAAAAACCGACTTCACCTGATAGCGTGTGACAGACCGACAGACGCGACGGTGGGCGGCCGCCTTTACATAGAAGTGGAGTTTTTCCCCTCATTTATTGCTGGCTTTTTCCTCATGTATATTTGACAGGATTTTTCCGGGACTTTTTCTAAAAAATTCGTCATTGTAACACAACTGATTCAGCATTGTTTGGGCTATAAAAATACTATGTTCTTTTTATTATTCAGCGTTCATCATCAGTAAGGAAATACAGATGTTATACTTGCAAAAGTGTCTGTAAAAGATACAGAGGGCCTAGACAAATGAAAATCGCTTCGAAAGCGTTTCGTATTTCTACAACAACTTTCAACAGGATTGACATAAGCTTTTCGATGTCAGTCCTATACATTTGTGCCATTCTCATCATCGTTATCGCTGATAGAATGTATGGGATTGACATTATGCTATCGAAAAGCATTATTATGTAAATTCTGTTGAAAGTCGTTGCAGAAATACGAAACGCTTTCGCAGCGATTGCCACTTGTCTAGGCCCTCTGGTCTAATCTGGCGTAGCTGAGATCGAATGCTTCCAGACCTTTGCAACTTACAATTAGATTCAAAGATGTGTTTTAAAAAGTAAAACAAAGCAATAGAAGTTAATGTTATTATTTCAGTTCAAAAAACAAACTCAAGCATAAATATAAACATCGTAATTTAACTCCTTGGCGCGGTCACTTTTCATCCGAAGGTTCACAAAGTTGTAGCCGACGCCACCCAGCGTCACGTTAGCTGATGCGCCGGAGTGTGTCATGTCGTACGCCAGGATACCCTGGAATTAAAACGTAAACTATTATAGATCATATTAAAATAGGCTAACCAGCTTACAGCTGCAGTATTATTTTAATATTACTTCAGTGTAGGAAAGAGATGAAGCCCTACAGGACGTATAGCTCTATCTCTTTCCCCCACGAAGTAAGATTAAAATAATACTGCTGTAAGCGGTGGTGGTAGGCCCCCTGACATCTGAAGGAATGTGCTTCACAGCCAACATGTCATTTTCATTCGGTCATCAATCACACAGAGAAAATTGAAATAGAAAGATGTTCTCACAGGTTTTTCTGGATAGTATTACCTTTTATGGAGGCCTCAGCTGATTAGTCTCATTCAATCTGCCTAGCCTTTAAAAACTATATTGGGGTCAGCTTCCAGTCTAACCAGCTGAATACCAGTATTTTACATGGAGTGACTGCCTATCTGACCTCCACAACCCAGTAACAGGGTAATACGATACCACTTGGCAAGACTTCTGGCTTCTGACGGCTTCTGACGACCCGTCACGACTGTCAAAGATCCACAAATAACAGCCGGGATCAGCGGCTTAACGTGCTTTCCGAGGCACGGAGGAGTCTCGGCATGTAAAGATGGTCACCTATCCATGGACTTAACATTAAACATTGTAGGTATGTTTGTAAAAGAAGACGCTTCTCTTCACAAAAATTAATTGAAGGTATGCCAACAACCGGCCTGCCCCGGTTTCTCAAAGAAAGGGAAAAGAATGTAATTAATAACTATTACCTGAATACTTCTTGAATAGCCTCGGACAGCGGGCAGAGTGAAGTTCAAATACTCAATCCTCTTCTGGAACATCTTCGAGGAGTACCGAGCTTCCTTGTGGTACACTAGAGGCCGCAAAAAGCTGGTCCCCATGAAGGTATGGCCACATTCTACGAAGACCACAGCAGCAAGCAACAACACTACAGTGTACACTTTCATTTTGTCGAAAGTTTGAAGAGTTGGTCGACAGTGTGAGGTCGGTTTTACGAATGATGGTCGCAATGTGCGCGGTTATATTTTTACCTGTTATCGTCTTATTTTGCATCATTAGAAGCTGTAATTAGGGTTCCCTAATTGTTCAGTGGTAGGTAAACGTATTTTTAGCTATAAATCGTTTTTTATTCATTGATTTTCTCATTTTTCATTAATATTAAAACTATTGGCTATCTATGCTCTGACTTTAGTTTACTTTCGTCGCAGTATTTTATTTTATTTTTCAGTTTTTGGAAAACTTACAGCTATACACTTTTGCACGAACTGTACAAATAAATAACAGTATTAAGTCAAAGAACACGCCCGAAAAGACGCGCTTTGAAATCTCAGTGTATATCAGTACGCAACTGAGTGCGCGGCTGTTACGCATGGAGCGGCCGTAGGTGGTTATTTCCGAGACATAATACTGTTAGTTTATTATACTGTGCTTTCATCAAAGACGTACAGAACCCTTTACACTTATTACACTCGACCTTACCCACTATTATTGATGTTAACGTCACTAACAATAACAAATGCATTAGTTTTCCTAATGGCCGTGTTATCAGCCAGTGAATGGCGTACCATATTGATATTATGGTTATAACTAATCATCCATTGATTGTTTAGAAAATTATGTACCGGTTAGTGGTGACTTGTGTTCATTAAAGTGGGATTGTATGTCGATAGTTTACTGTGCTAGTAGACTAAACGGTTTGAGGGAATTCCCTTTTCTAGAGAGAGTGATGATGCATAGGTAAGCGATTTGGTGCTGAGTTCACACACGTCTATGAAACATAAAAATTACAACTTGTGGAATGGGTATTCATTGTGCTGTTAAAAAGTTAAAATTAACTGTAAATAAGTAACCTATACGAGTATGTGAGAGAAAAGAAAGTCAACCCGTGGAATTTGAGACAATTCTTTGGCCCTACTGGTCATCAGCAGGAGGAAAATGAAGCTTCCATTGATGACACCAAGCTGTGAAAATTCTGATTTTCAAATTACCTATAAAAAGAGACTTCACTTCTAGGTTTTTTTATTACAACCATGTTACACTAAAATATTATTTAAAGAGAGATTTTATTGTTATCAGATTTGATTTATTATATTTTTAGAGTTAGGAGGAACAGGGTGTAAAGTTCTCTCATCCTCTATAGAAAAGGGAGGACCCTCCGACCAGACGGGTATTGTGTCTGGCGGGCAACTGCCCAACGATTGCTGTTGGATTCTTGTATATTTTCATCGCACAGTAAACTCTAATTGCGCGATGCAGGATTCGGCGATGTAGATGCCGCCACAATATTATCAGAGATGAGTCTGCTTAGTAAGACAGTAAATAATAATAGTCCTCCAGACCGAATTTCGGCCGTGGCGGCCAATCTCAGCGGAGACTAGCCTTCGGTGCGGGAGATATTATAGTGCACAAGTGTGTGCGCAGACACAGGTGCACTCTCTCTTCCCTCACTCGATGGGACGGCAATCCGACACGACTGGACCCCAGGCCCCAGCATACGAGGTAGCTCTACAATGATGAGGCTTCATTATAGTGATACAATTCGGTGTAACAGTCGTCCAGTCGTTTTGTAGGAAAAACCTCACGGACTCGTTTGCCGGGAGGTATCAAAATATTTTGCCAAAAATAGATTTGTGGGTCGTACAATGCGATACCACAGTTTGGCTGGTGACGTGATATTTTTGAAGATTTTCTGACATTCGGATAAACGTTAAAATAATTCGATTTTCGTACTTTCATATTTTTAACATAAATAATTAAATAACACTTTTGAAGCCTTTTATTCCATTAATTTACTTGTAATTTAGTTGGTATTTGACCTACAGCCAGCAACAAAAGTCAATTAACACAACAGTTTTAAAATCTAATTAATCCTAATAAATGTGAAAGTGAGATTGTTTGTTTTTTACGCTTTCACGCTAAAACGGCTGAACGGATTTGTATGACATTTGGGTAGATGTAGTTTCATTTCAAGCCATTATGCGCAAGAAAGCGAACTCCTTGCTGCACCGTCTACGAAGCAGCAGTAACAGCATCCTAAATGTCATTGCTGCCCGTTTTGACTGTCCTTTCCAAAATCTGTGGATAAGGACGGTCATAGGCATCAGTTAGGTATAGGTATGTACTAACAATACTAACATAATTTTAGGTACAATTATTCTGTTACTAACACACTAATATTTTTATGATTTTATGTTATTTTTGTTGGCTTATGTAACCTATATGGAGTTTTATCTCTGAATTAAATAAATAATAATAATAATAACCCCACCGCCGTATCTCTACGTTGACGTCGTGGTGGGGCTTGCGCGCTCCGAACTCTAGGTCTGTGCCGGTAGAGTTTACTTTGCCGAAACGGGTCTGGGGTGAGGAGCCAGACCAAGAGAGATACAAAAACCCGCAGGGCAGCATGTGGCGAGCTGTTGGGCAGTAGCGACCCCACGGACCCTACCTCCCGGGAGAAGTCTTGTTCCTTACCTCTGGCTTGCCTTTATTGGCCGGCTGGAGTGAATAATGACGAGGAACAGAGCTCCCACCTCATTCTTGCCTTGATTCGCCGGCTTGAGTGGAGACTCGCAAGAGCAAATGTGCTCGGAGGAAGGAAGTATTCCAGTAAGTGCTCGTAGGGATCTTGACCATCTTCCGGGCTCTGAGATTGTTCTGAAAGCCTTGGAATACCTCTCCACTCCTCAAGCACCTCAGGAAGTGTTGCCCCCTTGTCGCTTCGTCACTTTGTGCTAGCGACCGTGTTCGGGGGCCCATTATTGAGTGTGCAAGTCACCCCCTGCCGTTTAATCCGTGTATACCATAACATTGATCAGGCAGGGGACATAGTCCTTCAATAGTTATAGGTAACAAATCCACTAAACCACCCAAACCCATAACCCAATATGTTTTGTTTCCATGTTCTGCAATAGTCCTACACCAACCGGGGGTTGTCCTTGGATGCACTTGCATAGTGCGTACAGGGATAATCGTCGGTTGGTGCCTCATTCCTTGAGAAACTGTCTAAGGGGCCTCTGCGAGTTGGCTTCGGCCCCTCGTACGCCTTCCAAAGGACCGGGACCCCATGGTCCCGAGATATGTAATCATATATAAAAAAATAATAATAATAATTTACAAATGACAGCATTTTATTAACGTTTTAAAATACTCGTGATACTATGAAAGCAAGTATGTAGATAACATTGTGATTTTAGGCACATCGCACATTTTTATTATTTGAACAAAAACAGATGTTTGTAAATTATAGGAATATTCCAAATTCTCCATAGTAATATCGTATTAATATTTGTATGGATTTGTACAAATATTTCCATCATCGTTATTGCTGATAGAATGTCACTTTGTCTATGGCCTCAGAAGTGTTATACACCCACATTAATCACATGCATAATCAGCCAATATTATGTTCCCGCTGCTGGGACACAAGCCTTCTCTTTCTGTGAGAGGGAGTGGGCCGCAATCTGTTGGTAGATGTGTCTTCGAATTTTTGGTTCTAGGACATGCTGGTTTTCTCACGATGTTTTCCTTCAACGTTTTGAGAGCAGTGGTGATGAAATAATTTACACAAAGTAAATTGCCTGCTTTGGTTCGGTCGCATACTGTGTAAGGTGGTTTATTCTTCCCGATTGCGTCACGATTTCCCGAAGTTCACTTGACCGAAGAACATCCGGCGCAGCGCATGATCGTTTGACTTGCGAACACGCCATGTGTAACCCTAGTAGAACGAGGCTATCAACCAATCGATACTACTTCTAATACAGAGTTTCTACACTGAAAGCGTTACAGATTTTCCCAGAACATTCCTATCAAAGCTCCCCATTGTTATCAACGTTATCAGCCCATTTTCCATACAAATAGCTTCACAATACGCGATAAAAACTTTCGACAACATTGTTCAAGCATTTGGGCGCTCAATTTGTTCGCTTTAGCTAAGACGGGCAATGTTCAACAATGGCCACAAGTCTCGAGCAGGTATGGCTAAACTTGTATAAATTAAGTTGCCAACTTAAATTGACTCTGCTATCACTACCCGGGCTAAAGGTGGTGATACACAAGATAGTTTGTTGTTTTGACTACGATGTTTTTGTGTATTGTTATCTTGTTTTTTCTTTGGAAGCGGAGTTGAATGTTTTTTTTTATCTTTGTAAACAATTTGTTGGTATCTTTATACCAGTTTTTGATTATTAAGGGCATGCAAGAGTACCTATCTATTTGTCACCTTTATTTCTTTAATAAATATAATTACTTGGTAATCGCAGTAATCGCACATAACAATAGAGTCCACATACAACACAATTTACCTAATATTAGCGCTGTGTGCACTTTATTTAATTAGGACTATTTAAAATAGTAGATTATTCTTATGTGATTATGTTGCCGTGCGATGGCCAAGTAGGTAATTCTATTTATTAAAGAAATAAAGATAACAAATTGATAGGTACTTACTGATTAAATTAACAGATTTGGTTTTACATTAAATCACACATCTTTTTGCGGTAGAAGAACTGCGTTGCGAGACTTGCATTTTTTTACATGTTTCGAGAAATGATAGTACGGCTGTACTTTTGTTTGTTTGTTTTGCTCGACTTTGCGGGTGCACTATCGTGCCCTCAGATGTTATTACTGTTAATAATAGTTTAGGTAAGGAACACTATTGTCTACATGATTTGACTTTGACTTTCGTTTAAGACCTTAAACTGCAGCTGGCAGACGGGCGAATTCATAGAAGGTTAACCAGTCAACGATTTCGCTGCTCTATTCTACAGGAGTTTTAGCTAGCGAAACTCTGCAGAAATAATGGGCATCGATAGCTAAATAAGAAAAAACAAAAAAAAAAAAACTTGATGTTTTTTTTTGTGATCACCGACCTAAGTTTTTAATCGACTCTGGGTTTTTGCCCATGAAATTTTTGAACATTCTCCATATTTTATTCTTTTTTACAGTTTTAGGCGTCAAAAAACCGCGCGCTCAGTGTGCACCCAATCTGTACCACCTTAGTCAAAGTTCGATATTGTGCGGAACAAACATTGTTCTATAGTTAGTTGACTTGAATAATTGTTAGTTGGCTGTATCCTTCGTGATACATTGTTGATGAAGGCGAATCGACATGATTGATGCTGGAGAGGCGATTAGATGTAGATGGTATGTAAGTACTAAATAATATACAGGGTATAAAAAAAACCCTGTCGGATCCGTGAGGGTGTTGTTGAATCTTAATGAGAGTCTAACTAATTATGAGGGTTTTTTTTTAAAGAAAAATAACAAAATTCAGCGCATTTTTTTTCAATGGGGAGTTTTACCGGGTTATTACATGGGACGCGGGCGGTCGTCGTCTAGCGGGTGTCGACAAGTCATAAAATAATTATGACCTCTGCAGTTTGTTAATTTATAATGAAATTGGGGTAATTTAGGTACTAAAAATGTGAATTTCAAATAGCAATAACTTTATTATTTCAATTTTTTTTTTCAGGTATTGTTTTTGCAATACAAAAACCTACATATGTGCCCCTTTCGGATTGGACAGGGTTTTTGTTACACGCTAAGTACTTATAAAACTTATTTACATCCGACAACCTCACAACTTCAGGTCCAGTTTTGAAATCCAGTGTCGGTAGTTTTCTGAACTATTTGGGTCTATTTGGCGCTCCCGCTAATTTCTTACAACGGAACACACTTTTTTTTTTTTTTGCAGAATGTGTTGTAGGTATGCGTAAGATACAGGGTGTAAAGTTCAGTCATCTTTTAAAGAAATGGGAAGAGGGTGTTGTGTCTGGTGGGCTAGCCCGACGATTGATGTCATTGATGTTGGTAAAACCTGCTTGCGCGATGCAGAATTTTGCGTGACGTCAGTGTGATGCGTAGTTTGCATGTGGCGGTGTAGATGCCGCATGCTTTTTATTTAGCACGGACTAAATTCTGGCTTAGTTACGTACGATGTGCTTTTTGCCAATGCCGTGACAAAATTGTCTGTAAATTCGGTGTCCGTTTTTAGTTCGTTTGGTACTATTCGTATAAAAGTACCTATGTAGTACTGAATTTAATATACGTATGTAGCCGGCATTTCGCTGCAGATGCCCAACATTCGTCATACCAAAATATTTTGCGGGCATGGAGCGAAAATTGCCTGTGAAAATACATCTCGGAATTTTCTCGAATTTCTTTGTATTTTTGCAAAACCCCGGAGAAGTCCTAGTGTATCTTCGCTGATATTTGAATGTAGGTACCTACAGTTCCTTTAGGCTCGACCTATTTCAACCAGCATTTAATTTCGGAACCCCTATTGGAAAGCAGTGGTGGCCCAGTGGTAACTGCCCCGACTTACGAGTTGTAGGTCGTGGGTTCGAACCTAAGCATACGGCTTACTTTGCATGCCCTAAAATCAAAAATTGGAAGACATGTGACTTCTACCAACCGCACTGGGCCCGCGCGGTAGATTTCAGCCCACTTGCTCTCGAAGAGTAGAAGTGGCGTGTGTCCCAGCAGTGGGATATTACAGGCTGATTATGCTATTCTATTTGATAAATCAATAGACACTGTTCATGTTCCTCACAGTATCGTATCACTTAGAACGATTGCTGTGCGTGAGGTCCAAGCAGAACACAGTTATATTGAGTTTTCCATTAGAAATATCTCAGTAGGAGTTCGAAGATTGAATTTGTGGCCGGAGGATGGCATACGGCTCGCCCCTTTTAACACGGAAATTGGAACTATCAGCAGTTTTACAGAACTTGGTAGAGTACTGTAAAACTGTTGACAGTTCCAAATAAAAATTATTGAGCTTCGCCCTCTTCTTCGCCTACCATTCACATCTAAACGAGCGCAATAATATTCAATTGGAGCATGATACTCTGCCAAGATGATTGCAGTAAGGAAATTAAGTTTAAAACTGTGCGAATTTGGCACATGCAGCCGTTGATAAGATCGGTAGCGATCTTTGATGATCGTCTTCTAGTTGCATTTTCAGTTCTGAAACTGTGTTTTGATTGCCTTTAATTGGTATTTTCCAGATGAAGTATCCGACTATCAAACTGAACTTATACAAACCGTACTACGACAAGATCCATCTGCATTTAAGTATCCATCCACCAAATATTCGGGATACGTACAGCGGTCTCAGTCAGTATATCACATCATAATCAGTGCTAATGTTGATGCTAAAACGAAAACAAGCAGAGTAGGTACTAAACTAATTAGAGGGAATGCTGCATAAATCTGTCGACTGACGCCTAAAGGAATGGTCAGTTGTTTGTTTTTCTATGTGACAGACAAACAAAGAAAATCATTTTGTCTGGCTGGAAGAAGCCATCATCTAGGTTTAAAATAGATTGGCAGTCATTGCACAAGAAGTTGTGTATA
Organism: Lithophane socia; assembly: GCA_947522985.1. NCBI lineage: Eukaryota > Metazoa > Arthropoda > Insecta > Lepidoptera > Noctuidae > Lithophane > Lithophane socia. The sequence continues at coordinate 12,160,046 of OX383267.1, forward strand.
GACAATCAATTGATGTCATTAAACAGGGCTTATCCTAACTCCTTACTATATATAAATGCGAAACTGAATTTGTTTGTTTGTTACGCTTTCACGGTAAAACGGCAGAACCGATTTGCATGAAATTTGGCACAGGGGTAGACCTTGACCTGGAGAAGGACATAGGATAAATCTCGATCCCGTAGGAATATCGGAATAAAAGTTATCCCTTTTATTCCGATATTCCTACGGGATCGAGACTTATGCGGTTGAAACCGCGGGGCGCAGCTAGTGAAAATATATTGCAGAATAACGTCACAGTCTCATAATATCTAATAGCGTGCCTCTACCTACCGCAAGATAGATAGCCGAGATAATACTCTAAATCCAAGTTCCAAACTGAATACTCGAAGCAAGACAACTTTGAGAAACTTCGAAAGAAAGTAGACTCGAGCTGTTAATATTAAAATCGATAAGAAGGGACGCTGTGAAAGTCGTGAAAGAGCGAAGAAAACTGATTTTGAAGTTGTGTTAATTTTGTTTCAGCCGATTATCGAGTCGGTAACTTTTGTAAGGTCTGTTAATTGCTGATAGCTGCTCAGGAGTTTGCAATGTTGATTGTTTCGGGCTACATTGCCCATTGGTACCTAATTCGTTTGAAAACTCAAATGAGTGAGTTGAGTTTCGCTTGTGGAATTTCAAAGTATTATTGCCTGTGATTCCGGGTATAAAATGTATTAAGTTTATTACTTTGATGGTGGCTATGGGCGTGGGAGTTTTAGTTATGAATCTTGGTTATAGTTGAAATTGAAAACTGATTTTCATTTGAACGACCGAAATTATTTACACGATTCAGGCATGAATAGAAATAACTTTAAACACTACCTTACTATCACAAAACCGTATTTATCAGTTGTTTAGGTTAAACACCTTTTAAACAAGACATTTATGTATGGAGTTTGGCGTAAGAAGCCGGCGCCGGCGCCAGACAGAGTCACATATTACTCACACACATTTGCACACTTGTTTGCACACTTGTGAGGTACGGTAATAAATGAGAGATCAAACTTTGATGAAATACCTAAACACCCGTGCCTCACATGTGTTCAAGCAAGTGTTCAAATGTGTGTTGTTGTGTCTGGCGCCGGTATAAGGCTGCGTTTCCACCAGAGATGTGCGAGGATGCGTAGCGAGGGATGTGTTTGTAAGGAACCAATAGAATCGCTTGATTTACCTCGCCTCGGTCAGCACAGCTTTGGTGGAAACGGCTCAACAGAGCTAGATTTTTGCGCATACAAAATAAGCGAGGGATGTGTGCGAGGGATGTCTTGCGAGGAATGTGTGTTGAGAAGGATGTGTTTCGAGGTTTGCGCATACTGTACCAGCCAGTCCATCCATCCTCGCACCATACATTTATGCGCATTTTCACAGCTCCGCTACACATCCTCGTAGGCACATTTTCATCGCACAGCTTTGGTGGAAACCGCCACACATTTTCACAGCACAGCTAGACATCCTCTCACGACACATTTCCATCGCACATCTTCGGTGGAAACGCAGCCTAAGACACACGTTATACAAGGTGTCTAAGTTTTTATAGTAAAACCCTGAGGTTCTTTAAGTCCCAACTTAATTATTTTAACATCATCATCATTCCAAACGAAAGATGCCACTGCTGGATATAAGCCTCCTCCGGTACCGCCCAAAGAATTGCCTAACCTAAGTACCAGTGGGCAGGACACATTGCTCGCAGAACAGATCGCCGATGGGGGCGAAAGTGGCGACCGTCGCCAATACCTAACGCAATTTACGCGCATTCGTACGACCAGCGCCGATGCCACGATTTTTTGTTTATTTGATACAAATGATTATGTCCTTTAGTTAACAAAATTTTCTTAATAAATCTTTTTAAACTTTATTGTTTTTTTTTACTGCAGTAGCTTTCCCAACCTTTTGCTTCCCCTATAGAGCTTTGCGACCCCCCTAAAGAGGCTTCGCGACCTCCCAGGGGGTCGCGACCCCCAGGTTAAAAAACACTGGTGTACATAGTTCGTGTGATAGAAGCACACGAATTCTTGAACAAACCCGGCGACTTTTCTTAGCGTGTACAAGCGGCCTTCAAATGAATATTTAGCTGATTCGATCACACCAGTAATCTTCATACGACGCAAATGCTAACAAGTTTGCATTGAGCTAACAAAATCAGCAAAACTTATAAATATACAGATTCTATATACATTTTCTAAATAAAAGATCTTATCAATACATTTTAGAAGAAGCGAAGCTTCAAAACTGATCCCCCGTATAGATAGAGAAAGAGGGAAAACATTTAAAATTAAAATTTTATTTTTTAAACTCTATTTTCAATATTAAAGTAAAAAATATTAAATTGCGGGCGTCGTTACGTTCAGAAATAGACATTACCGTAAAATGAAACGGACTGGCGAAGATACCAACCGGAAAAGTTGGTTCCAACATAATTTTTAACGTAATTAAAACTGTTATTGCTTCAGGGACCTTTGTTTTTCTATTAAGGTTAGCTGTTTTTCGCTTTTATATTTTTAGCACTAAATGTGAACCTAATTGGTCCTTCGAGACAGTATCTCGTTAGATTAGCTAAATATTATTGCGGCTTCTTCCATTTTTCGTCGCACAATCACCCTTTGTTTGCGGATGATATAATTTTAATGGTATATTATATTCTTCATTTTGTAGGGTAACGAGTTTCTTTTGTTTTGATTATTTTACCCAACGGTGCGCGAATTTTAAAACTTTTAGTTTTTACAGTTGAATGATTCAAACATCGGCATCGGATGAGTTAGGTAATGCCGCAGGTTCATCATCCTATTAATTTTAATTATTTTATGTGTTGTGGTGAGAAAGAAAAAATTCAAGAATAATGCTAATTGTACACAGCTCTAAAAAGATGCAAATAAGATAATATTATTTAAGTTATAAAAAAAAGTTAAAAAACTAAAACCCGACTACTTCAAAACCACGTTCTAATAAAAAGTATGAAACAAGAAAATATTTCAGACAGAAATCAAGACAGTGACAATGGTCAAGAATAAGCCGTCGTCGCATGCCATTATAGAACGTGGTTTTTAAGTAGTCGGGTTTTAGTTTTTAACTTTTTTTTTTATTTAAATTATTTTGGGGTTAAAATTTCGTGATAGAGTATAATTGCAGACCCGGTTTACATTATTTTGTTTAGGTTTTATTGTTTCTCATGTACCTAGGTAATACAGAGCTTACTTATAGTTCTCTCTTATAGTTTTTTCGTCCACAAAACCAACCCCTCTAATCTTAGTTGTTTCTTATAAACGTCTTTAACGAGGACCTCAATTAAGCAAAATCGACATGTTGGTTGAAGACTTTTTGAACAACATCCTAGATTATAGGAAAGCACTGGACACTGTCAAGTAATTGTATACACAGAGAGTATTTAAATTACAATGTCAGTCAAAAAGCTTTGCAACATTTACTACGAAGAGCATCAAAACATTTGCGCAAAACATAATGCACTAAACTAGTGCAAGATGAGAGCAATGTTAGGCTTGAGGCCTCTAGAGGTAAAACAGAACACCCTTATCTTCGGAACATATACCTAGCGATCCCAACCGAACTGGAGGTATAATACGTATAAGTAGTATCGATATCGGTATTAGCTCCCGTGTCATGCTACGCAGGAATTTAAACATTAATCGAGGTTAGTGAGTGGTGCGATGGGACTGGTGAGAAACCTGGCATGGCCTGCTCTTCGTCGGGATCAGCTGAAGCACGGAGAACAGCCAAGCGCAGTTCTCATACAATTTGATGATTCCACTATAAATGCAGATGAAGATGGGCTTGTTAGAATCAAACCTTGTCTGACTGAATCTGACGGATTAAGAGGATCGGGAGAAATTCAACGCAAAATGTTACCATTAATCCTTACTTGGGCAGTTACTGTGCACAAGTAAACTCTAAACAAAGCAGTAGTTGACTTAGGAAAGTCACTATTCGCTAAGGGACAGGCCTATGTGGCCCTCAGAAAGACTCAGGTCTCTAGATGGATTATTTATTTGTTCCTTGGATCATAATAAATTGCTAAAAAATCCTCTCATGTTCTCTTGAGGAATTGGAAAGGTTAAGAAGTCTTTCTTCTTAAGTCATGCGTCATTGGGCATTTTTGACCCAGTGCCTCGAAGTACGCGTCGATGATTGAAATGTGGTTTGTTTTGAACGTGTAAGGTTAACATAAGGGGAAAAAAATGAGATTTTTACCGACTTATTGATTTTCAATCACTACTACTAACTGTGATCCGCTCTCTGGCGCTCGTAAGGCGCAACCCACATTGCAGTACAGAGTTTAGAGGCCCTCTCTTTCACACAATAAACCCAATATCGGTTTCAATGTGCGTTGGTTCTCCAAAGTCGATCAGCAAGCTTAGCACGAGCACCGTTTTGTCAACGGAAGAGTAGACAAAAATGCCGTACCATGCGGACAGTACGACGGCAGTAAAGTAGAAAAATATAACTTTATTTACTACACAAAAAGATACACATTTAATTCAGATAATTCGAAAATGCCTCGCTGCGTCGCGCCATGCCGAACTGCGCCGCGCTGCGCCGCGAGGCGCAGCCTGAAGCCGCTCTGTGGTGACTGGTCTCTACTCAGTGATGCCAACTTAGGATACCTAATTTACTCTAGATTTAGAGTAAAACTATTACAGCAGGGTAAGTTTTGGGGTACTAATTTTTTTTAGGGTAATAAAGTCTACTGCTACTGCGGTCTAAGCTCGACTGACCCGTCTTAACTCAACGGAGCAAAGAGTACCCTTTTTTTTTTAAATTATGTGCGACTAAAATTAAAATTGCTGCTAAAATTAGAAGTATTACATTAATTACGAGTTTACCTTAAAAAAGGGAGAAATTACTAAAAGTGGAAACACTGGTAGACACGCTCCGCTGCACCGAGCGGCGTTTTGCTGCGCTGCGCTGTGCAGTTCGAAACCACTGGCCTCTTCAAGCATCGTCGCGTCGCGTCGCGTAACGTCTCGGTGTGAACTGACCCTTATAGTCTAGTCTAGGGAGTGCTTATAATAGAGGACGGTTACTGGTTACTGCACTAAAATATCCATTAAAACAGCGCCATCTCAATACCTAGTGCTAATAGCAAGTACCTACACAGGAAAAATCCAATTGCTGCTATTTATTTATTATTAAGATTTGATGAACTGCATGTTGTTATGATTTTATAATCATTATTGTTTATTAGGTATTAATTATACAGCCACGCCATACGTAGCGCAGCCTCACTTTTGGTTTAATTAACAATTTAAACATATTTATGTACCTAGAAAACACGATATATATACATATTTGTAATGTGCTTGTCAAGCCCTTTCATTTGATATCCGGCATAATTTAAGTGTTTTTTTTTTATGTCATGACTTTATGACCTCTAGAGGGCGCCATATTCAAATTAATGTGATTTCACATCCTATAACCAGAGGACGATCAAGACGCTTCCAACGAAACTCATTTGTCAAATTGTGATGAGTGGTTTAGAAGATAGGAGGGAATAGATGAACATACATACATACATACATACCGGTAAAAATCATAACCCTCCTTTTTGCTTCGCCGTAGTCGGGTAAAAATAAGGTACGGTCCATCAGCTGTAAACAACACCGTTTTCAAACCATTATCTATAGATACATAAGTAGACACACAGGGCTACACATCAAGCTATACATTGCCAATATTATTGACGACACGGTTGGCGTAGTGGCTGAGCGATGGACTGCTGCGCAACGTGTCGCGGGTTCGATCCCCGCACGGAACAAATATTTGTATGATCTGCAAGTGGTTGTTCCGGGTCTGGGTGTTAGTGTATATGAGTTTCTATGTTTGTAAACGCACCCACGATACAGGAAGAAATTCTTAGAGTGGGGCAACGTTTTAAAAAAAAAAAAAAACTTTAACTTTAAAAAGACTTTAACTGGCATATAGCTGATGTTATAAGGAGTAACTTAGGCTACTAGTATTTTAGAAAAATAATTAGGGTCCACGCGGGCGATGCCACAGACAGCAGCTAGTAATGTCTAAAATTCTATAAACGAAAATGTGGTTTTCAACAGTTGCAGAGAAAATTACTTTCAGTGCGACATCCCATAATGTTTTATTTACTGTAAAACCTATTTATGTGAGTGTTTGTGTATTTTCGCTTCGAGAATGGCGGATAAAGATTTTCATAATAGGATATTTATTTCGTGAATAGGTTGTTTTTGAGACTTGCAAGTTACTTTGCTAGCTGGTTCGAGCCTTTATTATGTAATGTTGTTTGTGGAAATGGAAACGAAAGCTATAATGCATGAATGTTGATATTTCGGGTTGATAAATTAAACTAACCGGTTAGGTAACTCGAAACAAAATGGCAGACACGGATTAGATACCGGCTATTGTTAGTTATTTCTGCGTTTTCATTTAAAACGATTTTAATCAACCACGCTCTGCTACCATGTTGATATTTCGGGTTTATAAATTAAACTAACTCGGATAAAATGCACATAACGTATATTGAACTGCCACGAGTTTAGAACAACAAGATGGATGAAACAGGAAGGAAGTATTGCCAACATAATGCCAGTGAGGCAAACTTAAAAAAACAAATATCATTTTGAACAAATCGCGAAAAAAAATCTGCTGTTCCATACATTTGTGTTCACTTAAATCGACAAAATGTATGGAACAGCTGATTTTTTTTTCGCGATTTCAAGGTTGGTCCCATAGAAAAAGTTGTTGAAAATGATGAGTACAATGACCCCTTTTCGGGTTCAGCATAAACAAAAAATAATGTTGTATAAATGTTATATTTTGAGATTATGTTAACTGGCAACCCGCCCCTGTTTCCCACGGTTTTTAGCGCTTGATTAAACATCGTACACAAAACCTTAATGATTTATACCTACACCTAATCTTCCATATAAATCACTCCGTCGATTGGTGAAAACCGCACGGAAATCCGTTCAGTAGTTTTTGAGTTTGTCGCGTTCAGACATACACACGCGGCGGAGGGACTTTGTTTTACAATTATGTTCATGAATGGGCTTTTATACTTACACACTTGGAAGTATATAGAGTTGTTAATACTCTTTTAACCATATGTAATTTATTTTAAAAATGGGAGGTTATAGTTTAGAGGATATAGTTTAAGGAAAATAGTTTTACACCTCTAAATAGTTCACACGGAAATCTAAACAAAACAACAATAAAGTATTTTATTCTGGTTTCAAATTATTATACACGATAAATCAAATAATTGATGGACATGAAATTAGCATTCGTTTGTATTCGGATATGCAATGATTCCCGAGAGACAGAAAAAAGTTGAACTGTACTTGTGTAGTGATCTTCTATACATTTAATAAGTTGAAGTCGCTTTTCATGTCTGTCTGTGAACACAGTGTTGTTCTAAACTACGCAACGAATTTTGATGTGGTTTTCAACATCATTTAGAAAATTTATTCAGGAAGGTTTATGTATACTTAACCGTGCGTTTGCACTGGCGAAACATTTACGACAAAACATGTTGAATCTCTATTTTCAGTCAATTTTCCACACAATTTTTGACAGGAACCAGAGATTTCAACATGTTTTCTTGTAAATGTTTCGCCAGTGCAAACGCACGGTAATACCTACAATAATATTGTAACATTGATATCCACAGGCAGAGGACATAAAAATGACCTCATCGACCTTCGAAAGGTCAACAATGATACGCAACAAAAGAAACCCTTGATACCAAACAGCTATACAGTATTATTGCTAACAACAACAATAAAATTGTTTTATCGTACCAATATCGTGCGTTTTATTTGTCGCTGATGTTCATCGGGTTGGCTCTGGGTTGCCAGCTTAAAAAACAGCGTTGTTTGGGAAAAAAGGGGAAAAATGTACGGTGATTTTTATATACGTTTGCATTATAACGCGAAATAGGAATTACATCCACTGTCAGGCTGACAGTGACATTTGGATTTTGAAAGGCCTATCAAGTGTATGACTATCAATTTTGTCATGAGTGTGTGTGTCTGTATGTGTCTGTTTGTTCTGGAGTGACGACCGCGTACCGGAAGACGTAGCGTTGGAAGGCCGGGACAACGTGGACCGATAACCTGGTCAAGGCCACGGGAATGCGCTGGATGCGAGAAGCCCAGAACCGGTCGAACTGGCGGTGGTTGGGGGACGCCTATGTCCAGCAGTGGACGTCTTTCAGCTGAAATGATGATGATGATGATCAAGTGAATCAGTCAATCCTCTGTTGTCCAAATAAATTGGGATAGAAAAAAAAAAGAAAAACAAAATAATTTTGTTTTTCCATACATCTCTATTATATATCGTCATCTCGGTAGCCACTGATGTGATTAAACCTCATGTCTATGGTATGTAAACTTTTGAGTTATCTTTGGTTGCTGTCAAAACTGATGTCTTGAGAATGTGCAAAAATGTCGGAATAAAATTAATTATAATTCCTTTTGATTCCACTGAATATCAGCCACTCCCTTTTTAGCAATCTTCTGTAAAGTATCATGTAATATTTGGTTACCGAAGGAAAATGTAAATTAAGTTCAATAGGTAAGGAGATGTGCCTTCCTAAGTCGTGACTCTTCCAAAAAATATACTTACTGAATAAGTTTCAAACGCAAAACTCAGTCTTATGATTCAACAGGAATAAATAGTACAAGAAACTTTATTTCCGGAGATTTTGTAACTTTAATCTGGCAACACCAGCTTAGCCATACAAAACGCTCGCGCTCGCGACATTTATAGCTGTAATTATGACTGATTTAGTGACTGACCAGCCTGCCTCAGTGTTGCCCGTTTATCGGAAATGAGCGAAAGCGATATTTATTATAGCCCTGTATGTTATTGTCTTTTAGAATGTGTTCGGTCCAATATTACGCCACATAATTCTGAATTGTTGACGTGTCGTTAAATATTATGCTTGAAATGAAAGTGAAACCAGCGGATCTATGTGACTCAATATTGAGACCGATATTTTTAAAGCCAATATTTGTTTAGACATTTATTTGTATCTAAGTAAGTATTTTATTTTAAGCCGCAGGGATCCACTAGTAGCGGGAAGCGCAGAACCGTTTGAAGTGGCGGTGTTTGCCTTTGTCTAGCAGTCGATGTCTTTCGGCTGAAATGAGAATGATGTTAATGAAAAGAATTTTCCTTTCAATTACATACATACAGTATGTTAACTAACAAAGGGCGTTCCCGTTAACCTACAATAGTATATCGTGTATACATGCTAAAAAAAATATTACAACTAAAAAAAAAAAAAATTTTTTTTGTGTCTTGAAATGTTCACAAAACGATTAAATTTAAACGTAAAAGAAACACTCTGTACACGCACACTTGTATTTCAACGTAGAAAAACAAGTGTGACAAGTGGGCGTGTACAGAGAGTTTATTTTCCGTAACAATTTAATATTTTTTGTGAATATTTTACTATACAAAAACAAAAAAAAACTTTTTTTTTTTAATGGTAATATTTTGCAGGTTAACGGGAACGCCCTTTGTTAGTTAACATACTGTATAGTAATGTTATCATTAATCACTACAAAACCAATCACAAAGGACGTATTTTTTACTAAGAACCAAAACAGTGCAGTAAAGTTGTATGCAATTTCATTGTCGCACTGTTTTTCATTAATGCACTGTTTTTAGGGTTTCGTACCAAAAGGGTAAAACGGGACTCTATTACTAAGGCTCGTCTGACATACAGACAGACCTGTATGCTCAACTCAACTAAACTGAACTGAACTGAACAATTTAACTCAACTCAACTCAAAGTTGGGTTGAGAAATTGTTAATAACCTTTTGCCTCAAAAGTCGCGGGATAACTTTGTTTTCATTAACTTGAGTAGGTATAATTTATCACGGTAGGTACATTGGTAGTTGAAAGAAAAGTAGATTACGCACCTTGCTAAAGTGAGTAATTAATGCACTCGTCTTAATTTAGGGCCCTCGCATGCGCTTGGGCACCAACATAAACCTCGTGCATTAATAACTCACTTTGCCCTCGATGCAAAAATCTACTATTATTTATCATCAATAATCACTACTTATCTAAAGAAAAATAACATATTTAATATAAGAATATGAATAGCGAACAATCGAATTATACCATAAACTTAGCTACAGAACAAGCGATGATAATGAGGAGGTCCTAGAAAAAGTGAAAGTCTATCAGCTATAACGATGATGGAAAACACATTTTACAAAAACAAAAACCGACTTCTAAAAAAAACACTAAAAAGTGTTTTTGGAAGTCGTTTTTTTTTGTAAAAAGTTTTTATTTTTACTTTTTAGTTGACGTATGTACGGGAAACAAATTAAAAAAAAAACACTAAATAGTGTTTTTGGAAGTCGTTTTTTTTTGTAAACAGATTTTGTTTTTCACTTTTTAGTTGACGTACGTACGGGAAACAAATTAAAAAAAAACACTAAAAAGTGTTTTTGGAAGTCGTTTTTTTTTTGTAAAAAGTTTTTATTTTTCACTTTTTAGTTGTGGTACGTACCCCACACAAATTCGAATCCCACTATCTGCTATGTAAATAACAGTGACGCAGTAAATTAAACTATCGTCTAGATAAACTAACTACGCACGCAAAGTTAATACAATTTTAATGGGACCACCTCGGAAGCATGATACCAAACCAAAAAAGAATCATCAAAATCGATTCATAATTGGCGGAGTAACAGCGTAACAAACATACAAGAAAAAAAAAACAGAGGAATTGAGAACCTCTTTTTTTCTTTTTAACCTCTTTTTGAAGAAGTCGTTTAAAAAGTCAAAAATGTATTGGACTAACTGCTGCCCGCGATTTCATCCACGTGGAAGCCAACTATACCTACCATAAAATAGCCAAAAAACTATATTCTTACTGTAGCCAAAAAACTATATTCTTATTGACTATAAAAAATTACTAGTCATTTATGCTAATGACATAGTAAAAATATAAATATTAACCATACAAAAGCCAATCACTGTTAAGGTGCCCGTTTTTTTTGCAAAGGGGTGTATATCATATGGTACGCGGCAATTTTATTGTGTAGCTTTCTATCAGTGAAAGAATTTTTAAATCATAGATTACCTCCTTACCTGGGTCAAATACATTTATTTTCTTTCTTTCTTTACATTCAAACTTACTAACTTTACTTTCGGTGGTGCGGCGCGAGCGCCATTTTCGACGCGGGCAGGCACAGCCCCTACAGGGCTCTACTTCGGACAGAATTTGCTGCCGCACAACCGGTCGACCACCTCACGCTTGTTGAATCCGGATACAAACGGTCTGGATATTAAAAGATTTTATTTACTATTTTTTTTTATTTACATATATATTAATGTGTAGATTGACATAAGCTACTGAACAGCTAACGTTAATCCTGTTGAAAGTATTGACTCTTGACACTTTTCTTTGTCTTAGGCTCGCTGGACCTGTCTTAGGCTATTTTTTCTCTGGGGAAACACTCACGCCTCCGTTTGGAACATTTTAGCCTAAAATTGCCAGCTGATAGACAATGTCATTGCTCTGCGACGCGAAAAAAACAGGCTGGTAATATTACAAGAGAAAATTCACGTGACCAGAGGGCTGGCCAATTCTTAGGCCAAAGAATCAGTATTGCCATCCAACGTGGCAACGCTGCCAGCCTTTTCCCACTGACAGCGATGCGGACGAATTTTTTGATGCCCAATGAGCCTTTATTTATTTATGATTTTCCTTAGGATGGGTAAGCATTTAAAAAGGTAATTACACATACATAATTACTGCTTTAGCAACATTAGAAGTAAAATAAATAAATCCCGACGGACCAAATTTTCAAACGTTTTTAAGTCGCATATAATACTCATGCTGTCTCTTTCACTTGAAGATCTAAAAAGACTTTTAAGAACGTCTTATAGTGAAGTGTCGTTTGAAAATTCGAAGGAAAAAGCCTACGTCCCAATGCTCATTCCTTCTGGAGAAGCAGCCTTTGATCTGTGTCGGGACAGTGATAGGAGTTATATTATTTGTATGTCAATACTAGTCTTACCAAAGGATATCGTGTTGCAAAGTAAGTAACTGGGGCTATGGAGGTCAGAGAGGCTGTCGCTCCATGTAAATACTTAGTATTCAGCTGCATTTAGTTAGATTGGGGTAATGAGGATTTTTTAAGGAGGGTTCTGTCAGACTCTTATTGACTAAAAACCACCCCGGTACCCTTCGCACACTTGAACCGGGGATCACGGGAGATTCCATGATCCTCGGTCCAACCGGTGCGCCTTCCGCAATCCCCGGCTGGTGCCGGCCCGACTTTGCGGCCCGCGGGGGCAGTGAAGTGTAGGACTCCTTTCGCGACCTGCAATAGGGGCCGCCGCCTCCGATCCTGTTACCTTCTCTTGGACACCCCCGATAGGGGTTGCTGGACGTCCCCGAGTCCGCCGCACCTCTCTGTCTGAAGAGGTCGTTTTTCGCTCTCCACCGGCGCCAGGTCCGCCTGCTGCAGGTCAGGAGGGTGGTCTTGACACGCGACCACGCCAATTCTGCGGTCTGCAAAATTATGGTTTCACATCAGACGGACATAACCGCATCCCACGACTCGGCGCTTCCGAACATTGGACGAGAGACGGCCGGCAGCGCCAGGTTGGCTTTAACTTCTGAACCCATTCAGCACACTATGCCTGCCACCCTTTTAAAATTGTTCACAGTGGATATTCTGATTTTTTTGTTGGACGATTACATGCTACATTTAACTTAGTACGTAGTTAGCACTAGAAACTTGTACCCCAGGGTTGCGTAACAGTTTTGGATGTACCAACTTGGAAAGTTTGAGCTCTAGTTATGCTGCCAACATAAACATAACTAACAATATGGTAAACTGTACGGCTCATCGATATAGTTGTTATTGGAGTTGGTTGATCATGCTAGAAGTAATACTGGATTGTTTAGAATAAATATTTAAGGGGGTAGCCCGCGAAATTCTCAGGTCAGGTCACTACGGGTCACTCCGTCTCGCTCTCACTCATGCCGCGAGTAGTATGATGCGAGTGAGATAAAAAGTGAATTTGAGCTGGGATAGTATATGCCCCTAAGTCGTTTTTCGAGTCCATCTGTGTGACTGTGTTGTTCTTATAAACAACGTAACAGATTACTTCCTAAGTTCTTCTCTAGTTTATACTAGGGTTTATACTTATTACCAAGTATAAACCTGTGTGAATGTAACCGTATCAATAAAATATTTAAAAAAATAACAAGACTCAAATAAAAAACTAAACCTATTAGGTTGAAACTTGGTAGAAAGTAGATGATTTGAATTAAAATCTATTTCGAAAAAGAATTAGGTGCATGTCATAAGATAAGCGATTTTTGACTGTTCTCGTATTTTATGTAAAGCCGTATAGAGACTTTGCGAGGCATGCGCCGCGAACGGTGCACAGCGAATGCCTCGCAAGGTATGTACCTTTATATTCGTGGCGAGGCATGTGCTACGCACGTGGGAGGGCGAGCCAACGTATGTCGGCAAATGCTTCAAGTGCCTCAGTGCGAGCATTACATTAGTTGTGGACGTCGCCGCGCATGCACGTTCGAGGTGTCAACAAATAATAACATGAAGACAAACAAACTAGGCATTTGTTTCGCACGCGATGGCTCGACCCGAGCATATGTTGGTATCATTATTCAACACGCACGCCTCAAGCTGAGGCATTCATTGTGCGCCGTTCGTGGCGCATGCCTCGCAAAGTCTGTATCCACTTTAAAACAAATCAAAAATATGGACGAATTTGACAAATGAAACTGAACGCCAGCAGAGCGAGAGTGTCATCATTGTTGTGGAATATTGACACTGACAGGTCTTGCACATCGAACGGGCTGATCCCATTCAGTTTAATTGGTGAAAATTCACCCTAACACAACCCGCTTGTGGCACGTTCATAGTGTCCAACTACGTTTAATTAAAAGAAGGTCATGTTTTATGTTTTACCATTACACAAAAACTTCTGAACCACTTTAAAATAAATAAGTTACGACAAAGAAAGATTACTTTAATGCCTTCTTACAATACGGCCGATATAACTTGGCAGTTCCGAACTTCGCGCAGAAGGCTGCGCAATACATTTTTTTAAAGAAACAAACGGTAGTATGATACGAGTGTGAGTGAGAGAACATGCGCGAAAGTTCGCGGAGCCTATGTTCAGACCTGTCAAGTTATAGCGGCCGTATCTTACACCTTATTTTATTACTTTTTGGAGTATCATTATATTTTTTTGTAAAAACGTTAATCGCTTATCTCTCATCCCGCAAACCTAGCGAAAGCTAGTCTGAATATCAGTGGGGATTAAAAGCAAGCGTTCTGTAAATTTATTAAACGGTTCTGTGGCCCACGATAGCGTCATTCCAATACTGTTTGTAGTACTTTGATAATTTTGCTGTTAACTATAGAATCTTAGTATTTTATCTTCGCTTCGGCGATGAGATTTTTTTATGTTAGTTAATTGATTCAGGCGTGACTTTGCGGAAATCCATAAAAAAATACAATGTAGAGAAAAAAAGCTGTGTCCAGCGCTCGGTGTGGCAACACGTCGTGTTCTGGTTTGCGACTGGTCAATCGACATCCTGAGGATGCCTCGTTGAGAGTGAAACACGTTTCGATTCTTCGATTTCTGACAGGGCTTTTTATGACTCTTGAAGAATAGTTTACTAAATATATCTACGTCTATTGTATTTTATTTATTTATGTTGCCAAGAAACGTAATATGGAGAGGTTTTGCTTAGCTTTTCAGTTGTTTGTTTGCTTAGGGAAATTATATTGTGAAAGAAAAATAATTATATAAGTTTTAATAGAAATATGGTTTGTTAAGGACAGCAAGTTATTTGCTTTGGGCAGAAACCGTGTTGAGCAAATGTTACATGATCTGACCAAGATTATGTCTGGACTTGAAAAAGACTGTGACATCTTAGTTTGTTTCGGCCTTCTTGTTTCTTCTTCTCAAAGTAGTAGGTTAAGAAACACCGACCTCATCTAGTTTTTAAAATATGATTGATTTGCAAAAGTATTTGTGCAAACCTATTGACAGAAATAAAATCATTATCATTTACATACAAACTATAACAAAACATTCAATGAACTAGTCAAATGATAGTATTTGATGAAGGCCTACGAGATTGCTACGCGCTACGACCGCTACGCTTTTGTAGCATGTAACAGATGCGCTACGAATTCGTAGACTGTCATTAGGGTCAGCCTTCACAAACAATCGGTACCTCTCTTTTATACCTAAACGAACATTATTGCCTTTGTTGACATTTAATTAAATACAATAAGGAAGAAATATTACTGGCTGTAAATAATCAATCCTATACATACAAATCTGGAATTCCGCAGATATCCAAAAAAGACGCAATTGTGTTGTGTTGTAGTTAGCGACTCGACAGAATGGCCGACGATGTGTTTCGCTCAATTGATTTGCTGTACCACTCTTAGGGTTGACACATTGACTGGTCACGAGCAAAAATATGTATACATACAGCAAAATTCAATGGCGATTTTGTCGTCGAATAACGATTGCAACTTTGATCTTTATCATAATAACTGGGGTTCCAAAATACTACGTTCGTAATTACATAAAATTACAATCAATAGGTACAGTAGGAGAAAGGAGGAGCTCGTAGCTAAGTAATAACAGCCGCACGGATCGATCTGTCAGGTTAAGCTACGCTTGCCGGGGTTGGTCTGTGGATGGATGACCATCCTTACATATCGAGACTCCTCCGTGCCTCGGAAAGCACGTTAAGCCGTTGGTCCCGGCTGTCATTCTTTGATCTTTGACAGTCGTTACGGGTCGTCAGAAGCCCGAAAGTCTGACAACCAGTCTTACCAAGGGGTATCGTATCACCCAGTTACTGGGTTGTGGAGGTCAGATAGGCAGTCGCTCCATGTAAAATACTGGAACTACTAAAATATTACATCCGGTTAGACTGGAAGCCGACCCCAATATAGTTGGGAAAAGGCTAGGCTGATTGAGGTACAGTAGGAGAAAATTACATAAAATTAATTAGTGATTTTGACCTTGTAGCATTGTAGTCACAATCACTAATATGTATTAGTGCACAAGCACTAAAAGCCAAAATTGGAACTTACGCCGCCATCTTGTTTCGTCAATACAATTTCTGTGACAATTTCATAAATGTTTACCAACGACGCCCCCTGTCAATGTCATTCAGGTACCAAAAGGTACTTGTAGCAGTCTAGTTATCTTTGGCCGAGACGTTATGTAGACTTATCTAGCTCTCGTCATCTCTTCCTGAATATAGAGTTTAATTTAACTACCATTCTGTGGAATGCTTTTCAGGACAGTATTGCTATTCTGTAAACATCACGCCGTGAAAACTTAGGTGAAGTGAGCTGTCAGTGTCATCCCACCTGATGCTAGGGATGTCCAAGCTAATACATTTACAATCATAATCGAGATTTAATAATATTTTAAAGCTAGTAGGTATTTAAGTGTCTAAACATTAGTACTATTCAGGGATGATAAAATAGAATAATAGATATTCAGTCAGAAACTCAATTTTGTTTTACCTACTCAATATTTTTCCTAGACTAGTCCCGCGAGCGCGTTACGTAAGTACCTACTTACAATAAATAATATAAAACATACCTACCCGTTTAATTAAGCAAGCTACTAAAGAAAATGCGCATCAATATAGTTTGTTAATATTTACCCATTGTTAGACTGTTTATTTATATCAACGCAATCCCATGACCCAATCGCGGCTCAGGCTATAGGACTTAGTCTAGGAAAAAAATTGAGTAAGTAAAACAAAATTGAGTTTCTGACTGAAAATCTGTTTTGCTATTTTATTTAAAGCCTCCTTAAATAGTACTAATGTTTAGGCATTCAAATAATAGCTTTACAATGATATTTATTAAGTATCAATAGAATTAGAATAAAAATATTATTAAAATCTCGATTATGATTGTAAATGTAATGCTTGGGCATCCCTAGCTTCAGTGACACTGACAGCCCACTCCACGCTCACTTCACCTAAATTTTCACCTAGGTTTTTACAGAATCGACCGGCAGGTATTTTTAATTTTGAGTTTTTTTAATCTTAAGCATATGAAATTCTTGATTACCGAGCCGCTTAGCTACAGATTATTATTTTAATTCAATGTAGTCATATATGGATAATATTTATTCAGAAAATAAAATTCAAATTCACTTTTGTATGATTTCTACTAACCGGCGGCTAACGCGGCTCGCCTCACATAACTGGCGAAATGTCATGTGGGTGTTACTATAAATAGTACATGGTATGTTTAAATAATAGGGGGCGAGCCTATTGATAGGTACACATCTGCCTAACCCTTCAGGAATTACAGGCGTGATGTTATGGTATTTTATATGTGAAAAATATCTTAAACAGAAGCGACAACCCTACCTCGTTATGATGAATTAAGCAAAAAAAGCAAATAACGTCTCCATATAATATTACGAGCATGATTCAGCCTGTATAAACGTAATATTAATATTACTATATACAGAAACTGTCTACGCATTCCTACAAACGTTTAGGTACAGTCCACAAAAGAGAGTGCAATGAGGGTTTTCTGAAATGACTTTCACTAGGGCAGCACTGAGTCGTCAGGTCCGGACGTCAAGTGTCAAAGCGCCTATATTTTCGTTAGTCGTGACTGAGTGATGAACGAATGAATGATGAACTTCATCATATACCTATTTTGTTTTCAATGTCGAATGGGTAAACTTATTTTTTTTGATCGATTCTAAATGAGGCACCTCATACATCTTATGAACCCGAACCGGCCTCGAGTGACACCACTTGCGTCAAGCGACACGCGTGCTTCACCTGTTACCTCGGTCGCTCCGCAGTCCTGTTGCTTGAGCATGTAGCTTATGCCCACAAGGTAAGGCTCAAAATACCTACATCAAAAAGTCCTCAACTGATCAAAGTTTGCACCCTTTTGCGTGTGCTACCTACGTCACATGACAAAGTGCACAAGTGTACCGAGGGTATCTTGTATGTTCAAAAAGTCCACCACGTACACAATTACATTAAGCGAAGATGTTAATTTCTCGCGTGCATACCAAATGGTTTTGTCGACTGTACTTGTAGGTACCTATTTATATTTTGGTAAGTAATGGAAGCTTATTATTAAACTGTTCGCTCAGGTCATGAATTATTTAGAGACATTCTCGTACATTTGTTAAGCATTTTTCTGGCAGGGGAATGAAGAATGATTGAAATTATTTTGGTAGTTTTCGACGATATGAAATGAGTTTTGAAATATTCTGTTAAGCCAGCACATTCGACTTCTAAACGAATTCATCACCCGTCAATAAACATCTTATTCAGTATTTCTTCATTTTCCCGAAGTAACATAACGAGTTTAACAGCAACAAATAATAAAAGTATTTAATCGAAATTGTTAAGTAGTAGTAAGAACTGAGAATTTTAAAATACTAAAAACTCAGCAGCAGTTCAGTGGCGCAGTGGTGGCTCAGTGGTACAGCCCCGACTTACGTATCGCAGGTGTTGGGTTCAAACCCAGACAGGCACTTTGTGTAATTTGTTTCATCACCATTGCTAATTTCATCGTGAGGGACATGTCACATGTCTTCGAATTTTTTGTCATCTATCAACCAGCAATGAGCCCGCGTGCTGGATTATGGCCTACTCTCTCCCACAAGGAAGAGTTCGCGTTCCAGCAGTGGGAACTTTTTATGCTGATTATGTATGTATGTATGTAAAGGCCTCTAGGAAATTATAGTGCCTAACACCATTGCCAGAATACCCATTAATGGTAATATTTATTCTAATGCCCAGCTTTGATTAAATCTCCCACATTTTTACAATACGTATGTTTTCTTGAAAGAATTTTATTTTAATGTAACTTTCAAATCTTTCGCGAATCTATTCATGCCTCCACAGGTGTGTTTCAAACTTATGTGACAGTTGTGAACGTGAATAAAATAATATTTCACATTTGTAACGTTTCAAATATTATTTACAATGTATTTGTAATGCCTAAATAAATGTTTAGCTTAGATTTAACTTTGTTTGGTTTGGTAATTGTAAATCAGCTTCTGTTTGTAAATATTTTATTTGTTTTTTAGTCTGATAATGAAATTAAGCTTTTGTATTATTATTGTTTTTTGGACAATCGTTAGTTGTTTTAAAAATCTTTATTGCAGACGGTTTGGTCCATGTTCAACCATCGCAATCTTTACCCCCGACCATGTTGACACCTCAATGTTTCATGTGCAACCCCTAAGAATTGAACATGGAAAACTGGATTTTAATACATTGGTCATCTTTTCTTTAGGAGCTCGTGGCTAAGTAATAACGGCCGCACGGGTTGATCCAACAGGTTAAGCTACGCTTGCCGGGGTTGGTCCATTGATGGGTGACCATCTTTACGTACCGAGACTCCTCCGTGTCTCGGAAAGCACACTAAGCCGTTGGTCCCGGATTTCATCTGTGGGCAGTCGTTACGGGTCGTCAGAAGCCCGAAAGTCTGACAACCAGTCTTGCCAAGAGGTCGTATTATCCAGTTACTGGGTTGTGGAGGTCAGATAGGCAGTCGCTCCATGTAAAATACTGGTATTTAGCTGCATGCGGTTAGACTGGAAGCCGAACCCAATATATGTAGTTGGGAAAAGGCTAGGCAGATTGATTGGTCATCTTTTTTTTGTCCATATTCAACCCTTTATTGGAGAGACCAATATCCAGCATATAGGCTGATGATGATTTCTTGCCACCGTTTGTACATTTTGGAAGCAAATTTGTGAAATATGTATATCCAATCAAAATAGTACCTAAACAAAATGAATCAGTCAGTATTTAACGCTTGTTGCCAAGCAAGCAAATATCATATATCATGTATAAAACATTCCGAAAATCTTCCGAAAGATATTCAACCAGAAATTGTATTGTATTCCAACATGTATCGCCCGATTATATATACGGTTCGGATAAGCCAATTCGTGTTCAACTGACATGGGGTTTTTGTAAAAAGGGTGTGAAGAGGGTCCCTCAACACATCTCGGCGGCGTCAAATTATTGTCAACGTCATTATTTTCCACGTAATTTCCTTCAGGTTTCAGGTAAGATGTGTTTTTATTTTGGAAATATTCATTTGTTTGTTCACGATTTTGGAATGCGTAACTTGTGTTTTTGATGCTTTTATGTTACTGTAGTATATCTGTTTATAGATATGTAAACACTATCTCATGCACGTAAACAGTGAGGTCGCTGTCACTTATGTCAACTGTCAGTTCACCACGAACGGCGGGAGACAGTTGAAAGTCAGGCGATGCTTGCACGAGAGGCTTTGGTGTGGTGATGAGTCAGTGTAGTGATATAATCAGCTTAAATATGGGATCAACAGGATTCTACACGCACTTTTGTTGATGTTAAGATGGAATTTTCCACGGAAAAAACCTCTTTAGTCCATTCCGTGGGGTTTTCACTGTCTTTCAGAGGATATGAATGCCAAGTCGTTTGATCAAGCCTTTCTTAAATTGATGAAGTTATAGTGTTTTGCCTAATCTTTTGGCCCGTTCATTTATTTATTTCTGCTGCATCATACATACTTCAACCTCAGAAAACTAAGTTATGCTTTGAAATCAAAGCGTCACCAATTCTTGTTAACTCAAAAAAAAAATACCGCAACTTTAAAATTAACACAAACCCTGCAAGTAATCTAACATTTCAGAACTCAGAACCCTCAGCTACATTTGTAGAATAATATTTTGACGAAATCTCTCATTATTATGACAAACTTCAAAGCCGACCAAATTAATTTCCAATGTTTCTTTTTCATCTCGTTCAAGTTTTTCATCAAGTGTCTTTGTCTGTTCCGAGATTACTTATTTCACAGCCAAATACCTACTTCTTTTTCCTGTTTTAATCTTGTTTTAATTTAAAAATATCGTCGTTCTACCTGGCTGCTGCTGTCGTTAATTTGATTTTTGTATTTAACATTTTCCCGCGCGTCCGCCATTTTGTGCAGTAAATTATTATTTTTACTGACTCGGTTTTTGTTGTTATTCACAGTTGTATTTACAAACAAATTATTCTGCAAAGCGTCTACTAATGGTTGTAAGGTTTTATACATCGTGACGAAACCGGTATGTCCTAGAACCAAAAATTCGAAGACATGTGACATCTACCAACCCGCACTGGGCCCGCGTGGTGGATTACGGCCCACACCCTCTCACAGAGAGGAGGCCTGTGTCCCAGCAGTGGGAACGTTATAGGCTGATTATGTATATATTATGTAATACAATAGCAAGCAAAGTAATTATTAAATTAACAAGACAGTTTGATTCATTGTCACAGCCGAAATAGCCTAATATTCTGCTCCAGAAACAGGGGCATACATTACTAAATTTCTACATTACGCTTCCCATTTACGAAAACAAGAAATAACAAGGATCAGCTAAAACGTCTGCGAGTATAAACTTATTTCTCTCATAACCTAACAATTCCATTTCCCGCCAAAATGCGGCCGGCATCTAACGAACTGTCACATTTTCGCGCGAAAATGAGCGTCGCCATAATTAGGTTCAGGCCTCACTACCAAGATGTGGAACGATACGCAATAAAGGGATAGTCAGTTTTATTGGATGTCTTATTTTTGAAAAGGAGTGGGTATTCGGACCCGATGTTGTAAATATGTATGTCCATCTATTTCGGGGAAAAGCCTTTATAATAGACGGCTTCTGCGGTTGACGTTTTAATTAATTTTACAGATTTTCTAGTGGGTAACTTCTCAGTATTTAATTTATTTTTGCTTACAGTTTACAATTACGAATAGGTACTTCAAAACTGACTGATCCATATTTTGAAAACACCACATGAATTTCTAAGAATATATTTAATTTTCACTCTATTCCTAAGAATTCCAGAAGTGTATTCTAATATCAATAGCCACAATACCGTGGTACAGGGTCGTAAGATTTCCATAATAAACATCAGGCTAGGCCGAAGTATAAATAAAGTTCATTAGATACATATGAAATTATTTAATTAACACTGTCTTTATTAGGACTCGCTGTTTCTGAGAATTTTCATTGATTGCGTTACGCAATGTTTACTTGGTTTAGAATATGATTAGGAATTTCGTGATTGTGGTTCCCGTCTTGTTGATCTATGTCCAATTACTGTTTTCTTATTACATTAAGGGCGAATTTCACCAAACTTTTATACCCATTATAAGTCTTATCCTAAGAATAAATTTTAAATTTTTGTCAGTTTTTCCATACAAAAACTGTCAGACGACTATTTTATTCCACGGACAAAAGATATCTGACTTTGATGAAATCAGCCCTAAATCTGTATAGTATCTGTAGTGTATGAAATCTTACAAACTTTCCTATCTTCGTCAATATTAAGACTAAGCTAGCTGCACACGGCATACTTTTTGTCGTCAGATTATTTCGCCGAGTTTTATCACCGATTTTATGACCTACGTTTAGTACGACCTGTGCACTCAGACCAAATAAAAAACGAAGACAGAGCGCTGTCAACAGTGACGTGAGACCGGTTTCGTAAACATGTGTGCACTTAGTTTGATTGTAGTGTCATTGTAAATAGTTGTACCTAAATGTGTGTGTGTGAGCCTGCACATAGCGGTGGTGTAGTTTTAGCATGTTTCAATGTATTGATCTCTACTGTTCGTTTAGGTTCTACAAGAAATCGGCCATCGGTTTTATGACATGTCCGAACGCTCTTAGTATTTAAAGCTTATCTTGGAGACTATATTCATTGTTAAAGTAAAAATATATCTATCTACACTATCATTATAAAAAGGAAAGATTTGTTTTACCTTTAGAAAGCTACATTCACCCTGAGTAACATAGCCTATAAATTATAAAGATTACACGCGGGCGAAGCTGCTGGCGGCAGCTAGTCAGAAATATTTTGGAACGCGTCACAATTACGCAAAGCTTATGTCTTTATCAACCCAAGTTTCTGGTTAATCAAAATCCGATCCGCATTGCTATTCTGTAACCATCTCACCGTGAAAACTTACGTGAAGTGAGCTGTCATTGTCACCGATAGATGCGAAGACAGTGACAGTTCACTTCACCTAAATTTTCACGGTGAGATGGTACAGAATAGCAATGCTGATTCTGTATAAGGAGAGCGCTTATTGAAAGGGGGCTCTGAACAGTAAGATTGTTGTTTGTTTCACAGGCTTTCAAATTCAAATTCAAATTCAAAATCATTTATTTGCAAACATGGGTAAACAAAGTGCAGATGTTATACAGTAGGTAGATTCTTCGATAAAAATACCAACTATACAGTATGTTAATTAACAAAGGGTGTTCCCGCTAATCGGCAATAGTATAGCGTCCATACATGCTTAGAAAAAAGTAAAACTATTTTTTTTTAAATATTTGTAATTAAATATTTAAAAAGAAACTGGAACACCCTTGGTTAGTTAACATACTGTATATGCCTAGCCTTTTATTATTGGGGTTGGCTTCCAATCTAACCGGATGCAGCTGAATACCTGTATTTTACATGGAGCGACTGCCTATCTGACCTCCACAACCCAGTAACTGGGTAATACGATAACTCTTGGTAAGACTGGCTTTTGGGCTTCTGACGCCCTGTAACGACTGTCAAAGATCCACGAATGACAGCCGGGACCAACGGCTTAACGTGCTTTCAAAGATGGTCACCCATCCACGGACCAACCCGGCAAGCGTAGCTTAACCTGATGGATCAACCCCTGATGGTGCGGCTTGTTATTACTAAGCCACACTCAAGCAAATATGAGTACCAACTACTTAAAGATTATTGTCTTGTGTTCGTAGTAGTAACTGAAACATATCACAGTTGAAGTTTTTGAAAAGTTTTGAAGCCACTTGAGACAAAGCATTTGGTTTTATGATTAGGTCTGGAGTTGATCTCGTGAGGATAACGGTCTTCTGCAGACTAAAGCCATTGATTTCACTTCTAGTTATGTGTCATATGAACCAAAAAAGAAATCTTAATAAAAAAAGGAGTGCTTCAATGAGAGAAGAGTGACATTTAGGGAGGGGTTGGTAAACATTTTGTGAAGTTATCAAAGAAATTGATTTTAAATTTTATTTTAATTTTAGTTAGTTCCAATTTTGTACGACACAATTACCTATTCGAGTAGTCTGTATGTCAAACGCAGTCAATGAAGGTTTTCTGAAATGATGTTCAACCGACCTCGTAATTTCCTACCCAGCAAAGCTACTGCTGGCCTTTTTCATTGCCCATTTGACTGATTTTATTGCATTTTCAGCCACCCCGTTACCGGCTGGTCGCTATGGACTTGTGATTGTGTGGTTTATTAGGTTTTTATTTAAATAGTTTTTAAATTCAAACGAGCTAAATGGAGGTCCCCCATCACTAATTATGTGAAGGCATTCCGAAACGTGCAAAAAGTTATCTTAATTTATTTATTGTGAAGTTTGCATTAGTTCCTAAAAATTTTTGAACTTCTGTCCATTTACTGTGTGCATCTACCGTCACTAAATAATGTTTACCTTGAAAGATAGCAAAGTCAATATTTAATTGTTGCCACGGTCGTGTGGGACGGATGTGTCGGGTGCAACTGTGCACGCGCCGGCACATCGCACTGTTGTAGGCATGCATTGCATTCTCGGCACATAGTTGCATTCTCGACACTAAATATAGTTTCGAGATAGATTTTTCATTTTGACAACCCCTACGTGTTCCTCATGCAATTCCTGTAGAATTTGCTGCCTAAGTATAATAAGTACCTACCTTAGGAATGACCACTCTGCGATTGTATAATATACACTCACTGTCGATGGTAGGTATGTCTTTCCGATACAAATAAGGCTTTTCTTCACTTAGTGTAACTACTGCTGGCCAGCCATTAATATTCTATCTAATAAATAAAATTCTCGTGTCACAGTGTTAGTTGCCATACCTACTCCTCCGAAACGGCTTGACCGATTTTTATGTTATATGTATATTCGGTAGGTCTGAGAATCGGTCAGAATCTATTGTTCGACCCGGGATCGAGACTTATGCGGGTGAAACCGCAGGGCACAGCTTAATTATTTAACTAATATTATAAACGCGAAAGTTTGTAAGTCTAAGTATGGATGGATGGAAGGATGTTTCTTACTCTTTCACGTAAAAACGGCTGAATGGATTTGGATGAAATTTGGCAAACAGATAGTTTATAACCTGGATTAAGACATAGGATACTTTTTATCCCAATATTCCCACGGGATCCAGACTTACGCGGGTGAAACCGCGGGGCGCAGCTAGTCATAAATATTTTTAAGAACCTCATCTTCCTGTGTTTTCTTTAACGCTTCTTTTGTTCTAATAGGAACTGATTGTTCTACGTAATTAATATAAGACACCGTATCCTGCCCCGTTTGTATTTTACTTTCATACGGCAGTGGCAAGCGTGATAATGCGTCCACGTTCTCGATCTTTGGATTTTACAAGTTCTATAATGAAGTCATAGACAGCATTTGTAGCATACCTTGGTAATCTGCTTGCTGCAGTCTGCATCAAACCGAATTTGGGACCGAAAATGAATGTCATTGGTTTATGGTCTGTTTTAAACCTCGACTATGAAGATATTGATAGTATAATAAGACTCCACTAATTATTGCCAGGGCCTCTTTATCTAGTTGACTATAAGCGGGCTCTGCACGTTAAATTCTAACGTTCGCGATGCAAAACATATGGGGCGTTCATCGCCATTCCGGTATCTATGCGACAACAATGCCGTAAGAACTACTTACTATTCACTACTAAAACTAATGGAAGTTCCGGGTTGTCATGTACTAATACAGTGCTTCCTGAAATAGCCTTTTTAACTTTGTTAAAACTGTCGTCACAATCATGCGACCAAATCCATTCTGCATATTTTTTCCCCAACAACAGTAGGAGATATAATATTGAACTTAAGTTAGAAATAAACTTTGCATAGTAGTTCACCATACCTAAGTAAGATGAAAGACGCGCCGGATAAATTGGCGAGGACCGATCTAAATCCATGATTGCTTTAATTTCCTCATCAATCTCATCGGGATGCACCGCCTCAAACGTTCGCGTCCCAACCGCCGACTCGTCAGATGCGCCCGCGGCGTTTGCACCGCTGGTCTGTGAGGAGTGTCGCTCCGCCGCTTCCAACGCCAACGCCAATTCAACGGCTCTTTTGTATGTAATCGATGGTTCCGCAAAAATGCGTGATCTCATTCCATCACTAGCCAAACCCGACACAAATTGATCGCGTAAATTTTCCTCCAGCGTAGTATTGAAATTACATGTACTAGCCAGGTGTTTCAGTGTTTGTAGATATTCATTGAGAGATTCACCCGTGTTCTGACGTCTTTGTCTAAAAACATGGCGTTCTGCAATTTCGGAACGTTTTGTTTCAAGATTATCACCCACAATTTGTACTAATTCACGAAATTTTTTGTTTTCTGGATGATTAGGTGCACATAAATCACACATGAGGTCATATGTTGCTGCTCCCACCAACATTACCAACGTTGCAACTTGTAACTCTGGTTTTATTTCATTTGCGATTATGAATTGTTCCACGCGTCTGATATACGCCTGCCACTTTTTGCTCGATAGGTCAAATTCTTCAATGTTCCCGATAGGCATCTTGAAGTCCCACACTTAAACGATGTAAACCACACGAATTTAATTGTTTTCCTCGTCGCCAGTTCGCCAATTGTATTTATGAAAATATTATAAATAGCGGAAAGCGATGAATGAAACTGCGATTCCAAGTGACAACTGCACAGACTGACAACTGGTTTATTTTAACCACAGAATATGATTTTGACATACCCATAAATAACATTTAAATAACCTACAAAAAGGTTTTGATTACTTTCAAAGTTTGTCGAATAGGGATTTAGAAATCATTTAGTGTACCTATTTTTATCATCTATATATTTTCTTTTTGTGTAAAATGTTTTTTCTTACTTTTGCACACACATTTTATGTATAAAAAAAAAGGAACTTGTGCTAAGAAGTTTCAAGTTATAATTTTACAATTTTAATCTGCCTAGCCTTGTCCCAACTGTATATTAGCTATCATAACTACCAGCTCTTCAATCATTTTATTCATAATCATCTTATTAATGTTATTGCTGATCGCGAAAAAGTTTTTTATATGGATTGAATGGAACTAATTTTGTAGTTTACACAAAGTCGTGAGTGAGGAGCTCGTGGCTAAGTAATAATAGCCGCACGGATCGATCCATCAGGTTAAGCTACGCTTGCCGGGGTTGGTCCATGGATGGGTGACCATCTTTACATATCGAGACTCCTCCGTGCCTCCGAAAGCACGTTAAGCCATTGGTCCTGGCTGTCATTTGTGGATCTTTGACAGTCGTTAAGGGTCGTCAGAAGCCTGAAAGTCTGACAACCAGTCTTACCAAGGGGTATCGTATTACCCAGTTACTGGGTTGTGGAGGTCAGATAGGCGACTGCCTACATAGAGCGACTGCTCTATGTAAAATACTGGTATTCAGCTGCATCCGGTTAGACTGGAAGCCGACCCCAACATAGTTGGGAAAAGGCCAGCCAGATGATGTCACAAGGTCGTGAGTGAAAAGTGACTTGATTACTGTATGAATTTGTAATCACTTTTCATTAAAAGAATGCATTTAATATTCATTAGAATAATCGTCCATTCCCCTCCAAGAATCTATAGAAACCATCTTTGTTTTTATTTTACTAGCAGATGTTCCCTCAAATTAATTCTCCTTTCATTCCGTGTAGAGCTAAATGTTGAAATCTTTTATTTTTCTATTATCTATTTCTGGGGGAGTGTCTGCTCTTGATTACTGTCTCTGGCTGATTTGGGGGCTCCATTCATCCTATGAAAGGGGGCCGTGTACTCGGGTAGTTGATAATTTGGACTCTCTTTGTGATTGCAGTGCTCTTTTGCGTTTATGTTCAGTAAGTGCGCACTTCAAAAGGTTTTGATTACTTTCAAAGTTGTTGTGGATTTAGAAATCATGATATTTAGTGTATCAACTTGCATCTATCTATTTTCTTTTTATGTAAAATGCTTTTTCTTACTTTTTTTGCACACACATTTATATATTTAAAGAAAATAGGAACTTGTGCTAAGCAGTTTCAAATTGTAATTTTACAACTTATCCATACTATTATTATAAATTCGAAAGTAACTCTGTCTGTCTGTCTGTCTGTATGTTACCTTTTCACGTCAAAACCACTGAATGGATTTGGATAAAATTTGGCAAGGAGATAGATGGCATCCCGGGGAAGGACATAGACTACTTTTTATTGACATACCACGCGGGCGAAGCCGCGGGCGGAAGCTAGTAATTAATAAAACAAATATGGGTACTATTTTCTATGTTAGGGGATTTGGTTTCCACATCTGATCCTTAAGGTGAACCATTGTGCGTGGGTAGTACTAATTGTTCAATGATAATTATTATTATACTGAGATTTTTTTATCTCAATCAATCAATATTCTTTATTTGTAAATATAGGTAGTGTGGAAGATGTTACAATTGTTTAATTATAGTATAGTTTATATAGTATAGTTTTGCCATGCGGCGTACAAATATACATGTATGGAAGGCTTTTGCCAATCACGTGAATTCTTTTATAATAAATCAGTGGCAAAGTAAATTAAAAAAAAATAGATACAATAATGGCTAAGTCAGGTAATGAAAATATTTAACGAAATGCAATAATGTAGATAAGAAATAAGAAATAAAATAAATAAATAAGATGTCAATATACTTACGTTACTGTTAAGAAAAATATTTAAAATTAACATTATCCACCGAATTACTATAATATTAGAGTAGTCAAGCATATAAAATTGTGTGTCATGAATTTATATGTTACGAGTATATAAATATTATTATGTCAAAGAATCGTCATCAAAGTAATCACTGAGACAGTAGTAACATTTCTGTATTACGCAATTTATGCTTGAAATTTACTAAATTTAGACTTTTTATTGAGCAAGGTAGCTTATTAAATATTCTTTGAGCCATACAAAAAAAGCTTTTTCTCATTAAAGCCGTACCTGCATGTGGTATTTTAAGCTCTACCTTATTTTTATCGCGTAGTTTCCTATATTTGCTTTTAAAAGCTATTTCATATAGGGTGATGTTTGTTTTAACAAATACATTTACTTCATAAGTGAAGGTATTTTGATCTATGAAATCTATCGAATATGTCCACCGTGAAAGAAAATCCAAATCTTCTGCAAAATACAGATTACATTGCTTGCTTCATATAAGAAAGCCTTCATTCAGAATCCGGTTATAGGTACGTTCAAGTTCTCACCGCGAAAATACATGATACCTACACAACATTTCTTGAGGAAATATAACAAAAATATTCAACGAAATCTATTCTCAATACTGACCAAATGAGGTAAATAATAAGAAAAAGCCTCAAAACACAAACAGGCCCCATAATGCGGGTATCTGATGTAGGGGGAGTTTTACCCCGAATGACGCCACGGGGTAAAAAGAGAGATTTACCCCGGCCAAGACGCTTACAGACGAGCTGTGATTGATGACACGTTCTTCCTGGAGGCGTATGAGCGAATGCTGGTTGGAGTGATGTGGAATTAATTAGGATTTGTTGTGTGAAATTGCTAAGTCATTACAATATAACAAACTACATCCAAAGGGTAAAGCAAGAAAAAATAACTTTTATGTGGACACAGTTCGTGAAACAAAAAATACAAATAACACAATAAAAAATGTGAAAATAATGTTTCGAATTCTCTTATTTCATCGATTAAATCTTTTAAACGAGTTTTGTGTTTTAGTCGAGTAGATACTCGCAAAACTAAATATTGTTTAATATTCTCTTTATAAAGTTGTGATATTTTTGTAAAGTTAATAAAAGTGACTGGCTGAAAATTATAGCTTGAAAATAGCCTGAGAGATATTTATATGAAGATCCTGAGCTTCAGGCCAATCCCGGTACCCCCTTTCCGACTGGCTAATATTTTATTGAATTATGAGCTGTTGTCATACACATACGTTAGTTCAATGCCGACACAAAAAGAGTTATCTTAAAAATATTTCCCTAAAGAACTGCCGATTTAAAAATCCTACCCGACTCCAGCGCAACCCAAACCGTATCTACCTATTTCGTAACCACGCAACCCCAAGCCATGGCTGTGACGCGAAATGAAAGGGTTAGGTGGCTAAAACGCAATCAATCTGCTTGTCAGTCAGTCAATCTTTTTGTCAGTGTGTGATATTAATTTCTATTGACGTTTGATTTTGATTTACATAATATTTCGGATATGGCGATGACGTTATGAGGGAGTGGTGAAAATGAATTGTAGGATATTGAGAATCTTGGAAATTCTTTCAGTCCTTTGAAGAAAATATGTCCTTTTTTTCAGGATTTTAGTGAAACAAGGTTTGCTCTACATATTTCAATGATGATAATATTTACATAATATGTAAGCTAAAAGACTCGTGGCTAAGTAATAACAGCCGCACGGGTTGATTCATCAGGTTAAGCGACGCTTGCCGGGGTTGGTCCATAGATTTGTGACCATTTTTATACAGGGTGTTAGGGTAAACACCGTTATCCTTGCAACCAGTGGTTTGGTTTCATTTATAGAACGTAAAATCAATGGAAAATTACAACTATTTTTTTTTTTTTTTAATCTAAATTTTACCACAAGAGACGCAAGTTCGTTGTCCTATGCGCTAGGGCAACGAACTTGCGTCTCAACACGGGCGGGGGGTACGGGATGTGACCTGACCGGCAGCGAGCGCGATCCTTCCCTTAGTCAGTCAGCTGTTTCGCTAGCAAGTACGGTGTCAGATAGACACTTTTTAAAATCTTTTAATGAAAATAACGTTTTTTTTTGTTGTGTTCGGTCATTTATTTTTATATTTAAGTCAACTACCCATGGTTTGAATGACAAGAGTGTTTACCCTTACAGCCTGTATACCGAGATTCTTCCGTGCCTTGGAAAGCACGTTAAGCAGTTGGTCCCGCCTGTCATTCGTAGATCTTTGACAGTCGTTACGGGTCGTCAGAAGCCCGAAAGTCTGACAACCAGTCTTATCGTAAAAGGGTATCGTATTACCCAATTACTGGGTTGTGTAGGACCAGATAGGCAGTCGCTCCATGTAAAATACTGGTATTCAGCTGCATCCGGTTAGACTGGAAGCCGACCCCAACATAGTTAGAAAAAGACTTGGCCGATAGATTTTGTAAGCTGACAGACTTAAAATAAAAATATGTACAAGTATAAATTAAAAAAGAGGGGAAAAATATCAAAAACTTCGTTGAGACCAAGAATCCTCAAAAATGTTTACAGGTAAGTGACCTAACTAGTACATAGTTCTAGTTACTACTACTGCACTACACTCGCGACAATCTAAGAAACGTCCGTTTTGACGTTTCGTTCTCGTACTTGTAATTAAACGATATGCCCTTTTTTTTTGTTTTTTTGAGGGTGGGGAATCATCCAATGACACGCCCTTCCGCTCCACCCAGAGTTCTCCCGCTCTGGGTGGAGCGGAAGGGCGTGTCAGACTTTTACTGACTAAAACCCACCCGTGTTCCTTCAGTTGCCTGTTGCCAAGGTCCCGGTATCCCTTTCGGACTAACCCGCAGCCCTGGCAGGAAACGATATGCCCTGAGAATCAGTTTTAAGCAATGTAGATAAGTCGTCGATTACAAACTCTCTAAGTATGTTTAATCGATATGTCTCGAGAATCAGTATTTTAGAAACTAATATTTTTTTTCATTGCTACACAAAGAATTTTTATAGCTGTCAAAACGGACTTCTTAGATTGTCGCGAGTCTAGTTTACTTTTATGTAAATAAAAGTACTCTAAAGTAAGCATCACCGCCCACAAATGGTGGTTGTGTGGCGGTATCTACATCGCCACATGCGAACTACGCATCGAAGACCTGACGTCACACAAAAATCCTGACGTCACATAAATCCTGCATCGCGCAATTAGAGTTTACCGTGCAGTGAACATATATACAAAAACCCAATATCAATCATTGGGCAGTTGCCCGCCAGACACAACACCCGTCTGGTCGGAGGATCCTCCCTTTTCTATGGTGGATGAGTGAACTTTACACCCTGTTCCTCATACCCCTAAAGTTGTAAATGTAAACGCACTTTATATTACCTAAAGTAAAGTCTATAAAACCACAACACTTTGTCCAGCAAATCACAGTTTTATTTTGCCAAACTAACTCTTCCTCAGTTCCAGCAACAGAGTGTGAAGCTCCATAAACATGGCGCCGGCAACAGTTGCCAATATAAACGTTCTAAAACGTTCGTTGCGTACAATTGCAACAAAAATAGAGCTCGTTCGTCCAGAAAGTGCCGTCACATTTTTTAGTTTTAAGCTTGGGGCTGTTAGAAGAGCGATTAATTTAAAAATCCTTTTTATGTATTCCATAGCAAATTGATAAGATATTATTGTAACAATATTTTGATTTAAAAAGAGTGTCCGTGGAGTTTCTTGCCCGTTCTTCTCCTAGGAACCTACTACGCTTTGGAATGGGCAACTTGCTTCATCTTTTTGACTGATTGCAAATTCAAAAGTGTCTGTAATTGGTTTATTTGCAATATATGCTTTGAGTTTGTTTTGAGGTTTGTTTGTTTTTGAAGAGAAAACTTCTTTAGGCGCGTTGAACAATTTTTGGGTGAACAAAACTCATGGAACTCGCGTCATCGTCACGCTTGAAGTGTTTTTTTTTTTTTTGCGCCATCTACCATCTACCGTTTGAATTACGTTGAGGTTACGCATTGTTGCTTAGTTTTCACTTTTATAGGCATTCCCCAAAGACTGCCCCGTATGTTTTTTTTTGTGTTTTTGTGCGTGTGTTGTGTTTGTGTACCTATGTGTGCAATTTAAGGAACTAGATGGTATTGGTCAATTGAAATAATTTCGATTTTTTATACAACTTTTAATTTTTGCCGACCGTACGCTGCTCCTCGTACATATATGAGATTTGTGGTACGCGCCGGGAATTTAGTACCGGTACTTGTACTCGTCTGGTACCGGTACCCAAGTACCGAAATGCCAAGAACCGCTAGTACCAATACAGAACCCGTACTTTTGGCACCGATTCCAAGTCCCAAGCCAGTGCCAAGTCCTGGCCAGCATGTTTAGTGGCCTTGTGCGATAAAAACTGAAATGAACAGCATAAACAACAATGTCCTACGCGGACCGCGAACAGACAACGGATTTATATTAGCTGGAACTGAAATAATAGGCTGCATTTATTTTTGCAGTGTTTTGTTACCCATTTCCGTTTGTCTAAAGGGCCTTTTCTGATTTGTCGGCGCAGCAGCGGTGCGACATCAGCATGCTCGGATACCGATAAATAGCGCATCACCTGCATCTACGCCCATTTCGGTAAAACATTATGTAAAGCTGCTTGTGCCGTCGAGAAATGTCGATAAATAAATGTTATTCTTTCTTTTTAAATAATGTCGAATTCGAGTTCGAGTGATGAAGATACTTTAGCTCGTTACCCCGTGGCGTTTAAGATAAATTCACGCTAGAGAAATTCAGTGCATAGTAGCCTTGCCACCGAACCATGATAATGATTTATTTCTATAAAGTAAATTGAAAACGTCGAAAAGAAATATTAACATTTTAAAATCAAGTAATAAAAACTAAAACCTTTAGTTTTAGTTTTTATTACTTGATTTTTTTTAAATTCTTTTGGGGTTATTATATATATATTTTTGAAATGTGCTCATTAAGCCCTTTCATTTGATACCCAACATGGTACGAATAAACCATTTTTTTTTTTTTAAGTTCCTCACTTTATGTCCTCTAGAGGGCGCCATTTTTAATTTAATGTGACTTCACATAGCCTATAACCAGCGGACAATTGCGGGTATCTTTGTAACTTGAGTTTTAGATATTAATTCAAAAAATGAGTGTTTTAGTGTTAATTGTACGCTGAAATATAATAGTATTTTTATTTTTATAACATTCTGTATACCTATGCTTAAAGATATGCCTAATTTCCTTAAATTATGGCAAGTTACCTCTAAACCGAACTATAAACCGCTGGTATTAAAAAATACTTCAAATTAGATCATGAAACTGCAATAACTGAACTAACTATAAAGCAGGTCTTATGTTTTTTTTTTAATTACCATTAATTTCTCCGTAAAAAGCAATTTCTTAAATTATTCGAGGCTTGAGAGGCGCCAGCACCCCACTCCGTCTCGCTCTCACTCAGGCCGCGAGTAGTATGGTGCGAGCGAGATAAAATTTGAGGTAGGGTGGGGCCTTAAAAGGTCACATCCAGGCCACCTTTACCTCTATGTCCATCGTAAACTTGTCAACACTGTAACCACACTATTTTTCTTACTATTTTAGGATTATTGTTGTCATACTTTATTTGTTCCTTGTTTGCCAATAAAATATTGTAATGACAGCTTTTTTCTATGTAAGTATTTTCCTTTCAAAGTTACATTGTGTTATTTCTTACTTAGTTTTTAGAGTAAACAGGTTTTTAAGCTGTATCAATTAGCAACATTATTACAGTGAGTTTTCCTCAATTATCCAAGAGCTGTGATTATTTATTTTCATTCTGGTGTTTTCCTTGTTTATTTTCTGGGAACTCATAGCATGTCTCTTAATGTAATCCTAACTTCCTAACTAATATTATAAATGTGAAAGTGAGTTTGCTTGTTTGTTACGCTTTCACGCTAAAACGGCTGAACGGATTTAGATGAAATTTGGCACATGGGTAGATCATGACCTGGAATAGGACATAGGATACTTTTTATACTGATATTCCCTCGGGATCCAGACTTACGCGGGTGAAACCGTGGGGCGCAGCTAGTACCATAATATTTTTAGGATAGCAAAAATGGGAATTATTTGAGTTTCAATTACATGCCATATTAGTTATGCTGTATAAGTTGCTTATGCTATCCATACACCTGTTTCCATAACCGCTTGCTGCTCAACCCCCATGGGAGGCATGTTCTCTTCCCATTACCTAAAAACCCTATCAATTACAGTCTCACAATAAACCCATCGAGTACAATAACCCTAATTCAATAATCGATTCCGCAGCAATCGAATTATTTCCTGCATCGATTATAGCTGCTTATGTAACGAGTTCCCAACGCAGCAGCATAAAATAGATTGATACAGAAGGCCGGCTCTATACAACGAACGAACACAGGCGCACGCACACATAGACGCGTACGTACGGCGATCTCAAACCAATGCCCGTCGCGAGTGCGAAAAAAAATCAACTGTTCCATACATTTTGTCGATTTAAGTGAACACAAATGTATGGAACAGCTGATTTTTTTTTCTCGATTTCAATGTTGGTCCCATAGAAAAAGTTGCTCAAAATGATGAGTACAATGACCCCATTTCGGGTTTAGCATAAACAAAAACCAAATTTGTATATGCGTGCGTTTTTGCTCGTTGTATGGAATCGGACTTCTTTACCGTTCTATTTTGTGGCTGTATACAAAGCTGCTGGTATCTAAACGTTATCAAACGGGACTGGAAAATAAGCTCACATGTAGTGTCGCTAGCATTCCTCTGGGGAGTAAGCGAGCGGGATAGTGTTGGGAAAAGATTCGTAATTAGCTGCAGCGGATTTTCGTATCAACGATACCTACATTATCGTATGGCCCAGTAGGTGGTTATCATCATCAGTGGCGTTGTGTAGATTATCAAGGGTGATCTGTAATTCTAAATAGCTGGTATAACTACATTGTCAGCGGTTATTACGTAGAATATTTAAGTAAGTACATGATAAAAATACTTAACAACCTTTAATTGGGTAAAAAATAAAAACTTCGTTCGTTTACTTTACCTAGCTGTGGCTAATAAATTGAAATCGAATGGTAATACCAGAAAAATAATAATACCAGCCTATTTTTGTTCAACTTCAGGGAAAGTCAAAGTCAAAGTAAAAGAAAAGGCCTCTTCTCATACAGAGAAGGCATGAGCATTGATAACCAAAAAAAAAAAGTTACCGTGTATATTTTGGTATTGCAAAGAAGCTGTAGCTGTCATAAGTTTTGTTGAAATGCAGCTCATCCGGACCCAGAAAAACACAGAAGAAATGAAAAATATGAAACGTAGTTAATTAAAAACCAACACCAGTTAACAGTATAAACATTTTAACGCCAAAAATATCGATTCCTGCCAAATCGATTATATTTTTTGTCTAAAACCTCAATCGTCCCATCCCTAATGTAAGTACGGATATGTACTGACCCTGTGCTCCTCAGGGAATACCTTTGCCGCGGTTTAAATACATATTTAACTCTAATAAGATCTAGTACATCTAAATTGATCTAGTTTAGTTTACATCGTGATGTTGAAGTGAGCATTTAATTTGGGGAAAAACATTTTAATTTCTTTGCGTGTCGTGAGTGTTTCATGTAAGGAAGTTACATAATACATTAACATAATTTTATGTTAATGTATTATGTAACTGTTCTAATAACAAACTGTTACAACAACTATGTACAGGTTTAAGAACCGAGAACATATTTTTTTTTGACAAGAATAATGTAAAAAAAATATGTATTGATTAAATTCTCTCTTAAAACAACCCAACATAGTTGGGAAAATGATGATGATGTTCAATTCTCAAAATGAAAGGCTTTAGAGTTTAGCTAGGGATGATGATGATGATGTTGAATTCTCAAAATGAAAGGCTTTAGAGTTTTTAGAGGCTCATAGCTAATTCTACGAACGTGATGACGATATCCTTTTGTCAATGAATGTAATGTGTACAGTCACGAGCAAAAATATGTATACACTCAGCATAATGCAATAACGATTTTCTCGTGGAATTACGATTGTAACTATGAGATGATACCTATTTCATAATAATAGGGGGTTCCAAAATACTATGTTCATTATATCATAAAGTTACAATCAATACAGTAGGAGAAAATCACTTTTAAAAGTTGCTAAGTGTATACATATTAGTGCTCGTGACTGTACCTACGTCCTATCGTCGTATCGACTTCTATGTCTAATTCCTTCCCCATTTCCATCATTCAATGCAACAAACTCCTCAACTCATTTGTTTCGATTTCAACGACATTGGTTCGTCCGAACTTTGGCGCTTCCCAACATCAGTTGCTGGATCAATCATTTAGCTCGACTTGTATAGTACTGTTTGAGATGCATTGTAGATTTTTGCAGCGACGGAATTTGGAACAATGTTTGTGTCTGGTTTCGATAGCGGTGTTTTCAATTTTGTTAGTTTTTTGTTAGCTTCTTTTGCTTAGTCAGTGATTTGGTCCAAAGTCTATTGAATAGTCAGACGGGGGCCAAGTCTACCTATTTCCAAAAGTGGTCTCACAATGATTAGTTTTTGACAGATATGCCATACAAAATCTGTCAAAAACTCATCATTGCGAGACCACAGACACGTCTGTAAATTAGAAGACTTGGCCCCACGTTCTATTGCATTCTTAACAGAAGTGCACGAGGCACTAAATGTCTGACGATTCACTAGACTTTCTGCAAAATCTGCATACTTATAAATATTTTTTTAATGGTTTATTATTTTATTTTAGGTTTAAGTCGTAATCAAAGCATTTTGAATATCCGTGACATCTTTATTTGAACTCCACTTTTCTAAACCTTCGACTTTTTAGCATGCGTCAACACTGTGAACGAACAGAACTTTTTTTCCCCGATCGTCAACAGTGTTAAGACAGGGGTGTTACTGATCGGGAATATTCGATCACACACTAAGGAAGAAGACACAAAACCAAACCGCGACGCATCTTAAATACAAAACCAATTTTAAAAACACCCATCAAATCAGAAATAAGTCGATACTCCTTGCAGAGTTCGTAACAACTTTCCGACACAAAATATATTGGTACAGAAGGCCAACTCCTTTTAACGACGTATAACAGGCGCACGCACACATACGCGTACGTACGGTGATCTCAAATAAATGCCGGTCGCGAGTGCGCTTGCACTCGCTGTACGCGAAGCGTGTCTATCTGTGCGTGGGTTTTTGAACGTTGTATAGAACTGGGGGCATAAAAACGGCCACTTTGGCAGCATCATAATACTTAAGAAAATATTATGAATCATCGTAAAATGTCACAAACTGACAATTCATAGTATGATCAGCTTGCAATTCATGTTACAAAATAATTCGTCTGTTTGACAGTTTTCTATGGAGATTCGTAAAATAGTCCACAATTTCTGAATGGTTTTTTTGTCATATTAGAGGAATTGCTAATGACAGCTGGGAATTCAGGAAATGTGCTTTTAGAGGAATTGCTAATATGGGCGTTTTAGGCCCCCTGACCTTCTGTTGTCTATTTATTCTGTGCTTCCATCGCCGGCGAGTGGAACTCTTTTCCCATGCAAATACGTCATTAGGTTCGAACGGTAACAATTTGCTGTGGAGCCGAATTTTAATGCATGATAATGCCTCCTTCGATAAACGTCGCTCGCGATGTTCCTTAAATCTTTATCGGTACTGTTTGCTTGGAGGATTGAATTTAGGTTTATTTGGTAGTAATTTAAGGTTTTATGTTTTGAAAGCATTATTTACGACTAGAATTTGTGGAACGGAATTTTGGAGAAAAGGTTATAAAAACCGATGCGATAATTTTGACGCAGGTAATTAAAAATATCTGGAAAAAAGAAAAACATTTTGATCGCTATAATTTTTTTTTTCATAGCCTCTGAGCCGTAAAGGTCTTTCAATTTCAATCAATATATTCGATTGAGGGTGATGTTCATTTTTTCATTTTTATTTATTTATTTAATAGCACCAAGTCCCAATACACAACATATTACAAACTAGTTAAAAGTTTAACGAAGTTGCATTGCCATAAGTAACTTTAGCGCCCTTAAATAATAAAGTTAGCACATAATTAAAAATTAATTTAAGAACCATTAGATAAATATTTTATTTGGTCTAAATTCCCTTCTTTTTCGTTAAAGTCTTTAGGTTATCGCGAAGTCGAATAAAAGGATGTTTTTAACAAATATTTTCTTAAAGCCTACAAAAGAATACCATTTTAACTTCGTCCGGAACCTTTTAAGGCTCTTTATAAAGATTTTGTATCTAATTTGGGAATAGAATACTTAGCGGGACGGCATTTTTTTCGGGAAAGATTAGATCAACGACTTTGTTTAAAGATTTCGTTGTTTGTGCACTTATAAAATAACTAACTTCCGCCCGCGGCTTCCCCCGCGTGGTATGTGAATAAAGAGTAGCCTATGTCCTTCCCCGGGATGCCATTTATATCCTTGCCAAATTTTAACGAAATCCGTTCAGTGGTTTAGGCGGGAAAAGGTAACATACAGACAAACAGAGTTACTTTCGAATTTATTATAATTAGTATGGATTTATAACTACTACCCGGCTACTTCGTCGTTATTTTATGATCGTTTATAAATAATGCTAAATTAAACACCCAAAAAATAAAAATAAATAAAACGGATGCGGAATTTCTCAGTAGCAGCCCAGATTTTGGTTTTGTGCCCGGTTGATGGCGATAGACTCGCCCCCTATTAAATGGGCCTTAAACGTAACTAGAGCGAAATGTGGGTGTAATATGTAGATGCACCTCTGCCCAACCTCGGGGAAAAAAGGCGTGATGTTATGGTATGATAAGAAAATATTTTAATAACTATTACCTACGTATTTATATCAATTGGAGAAATGTGTGTAAAATTACCTAAATCTCTTTTAGTACTTAGGCACGAGTCAAATTGCTAGCAATGCGGTCCGATCAGCTGATAAATACTGTAATACTTATTGATTTAAAGGTCACGTACACAATCTAGAAAAATTCAAAACATTTTGTTTGAAAGACCAGTTCTTATCTTATATCTTGCCGAAGTTTTCCCCTATTATACCTTTTTCATTTTCCCTCCAACTTAGCAACACAAAGGCCCTCTCAAACACAACAAAACAAATCCCCGTAAACCCGACGCCATCTTTTAAAAAGACACATCACACAAGTCAACTCAAAAACCACACGAGCAAAGTGCAACTGTGAACTTGTTCATAAAGGGCTGACGCGGACGTCTCGACGAAATTTGACGACTTTTAACGAGAATATCCGAGTGAACTTTGCGCCGCGTACAGACATTGCGATGCATGTGTCGCGAATGGTTTGTCACGTACACTGCTTAAAAGATCCTTAGCAGTCACGTACACTGCTAAGGATCTTTTGGTGCTCGAATGACATTGGCAGGGGGGCGCTGTTCTGCTAGGGTTGCGGGAAAGTCCGAAAGGGATACCGGGGCCCTTGGCAACAGGCAACTGAAGGAACACGGGTGGGTTTTAGTCAGTAAAAGTCTGACACGCCACACTCCCCGCTCCGCACAGAGCGGGAGAAGTCATTTGATGGTTTCCAAACCCCAAAAAAAAAAAGTGTGCGCTGTTGGTGAACATTTGTGCAATTGTTTTGAAAAATATAATTTGAAATGTATTCAAAAAACAAGATGGCGGCGTTAGTTCCGATTCTGGCCACGCGCAAAATATGCTTGTTGTGCTACATACCTCAGAATGTTGTGTGTAGATACTTTCGGCAGACAGCCTCATGGTGAAATAAAAGAAGGTGAAACTAAAAGTCGTCATATCACGAATCGACTTAAAGGGAAAGATTTCTGGGTGCTCATTGTGAGCATTGGTTTGGAGCATTGGTCACCACTAGTTTGCCATGATGTATGGATGAAGTGTTCACTCTGAGCATCGGTTGCTGCGGTGAATTTATTATGGCAAAGTGGCGATTCGTTGAGCTTGTGACATGCCACCCGCGACACATGCCTCGCGGTGTCTGTACGCGACTTCACTGAGAATATCCGTGTGAACTTTGTGCAATTAGTGGCGGGAACCGAACGGTAATAACCCTATGGTTAATGATGGTGTCGTAATTAAAGCATATGGGATAGTTTTATGAAAGGAACGGCGGCATTCATAGAATAATGAGGGTTGGGTTGCGAACATTTTAATGGTATGCAAGTTTTGTTTTTAGTGCCGAAACTTG
Organism: Lithophane socia; assembly: GCA_947522985.1. NCBI lineage: Eukaryota > Metazoa > Arthropoda > Insecta > Lepidoptera > Noctuidae > Lithophane > Lithophane socia. Next base: position 12,201,116 of record OX383267.1, read on the forward strand.
TGTTACTTTCGTGTGTTCATTTGAGGAGTTTTTGATTGGAGGAGTTTATTTTAATGTTTTTAGTGCTGTTTATTATTAAGATTTTAAAAGGCCATCTAAATTAACTGTTCGCATCCAACTTATCTGTTTCTATTGAGCTCAGGGGATTAAATATACAAAGGGATTACTGTTCTCTTATGATTTTATGAAATATTTACGTAGTAAAGTGTACGAACGTGCATAGTCATTCCACAAATACTTGCTTTATCAAAAAGGTCATAACATCGTCCCTGTGTAACTTGTCTTTTTTACGATTTTCCTCAGTAAAATCACAAAAATTTCCTAATTACCACCTTTTTTTAAATGAAACTTCTTCGGCGGTGATTCGATAATTGGACGAGAGTTGAGAGTGGAATTTCATGGACGCGTCACGTTTAGACACATTTCGTTACATGAGGGAGACGCAACATAATTATTATAACTCTCTCTCTTCTTGTCTCTCATATTCTATATTTTCACTTATATCACGTGTACGGTGCTGCACGCGGATTTTTTTAAATTGTTTTTCAATTTAAGAAGCTATGGATGCAAGTCTGGTTGCCCAAACTACGTCATAAATGAGTGGTGTTATAATTACGCGATGGTGGAATATAACTGTAGAAGTTAGGAGTTCGCGTTTTGTCGCTTCCTTTGTTAACATTCGGAAAGTCTCGGTTCACAGTTTCCTCTCGTGTTTATCCGTTAATGTTCGTGAGTTTTATATCAAAAGCGCTTACAGTTATTCACTAGTGGTTTTGATTTTCTTCATTTTAATTATTACTTTTTTTTTGACGTTTTCTCTTAGGTATTGTGAAAGTCTGCTCCTAGCATAATATTTTGTTTCCTCTCAAAAATTCGAAAACATTTTATAGTAGGTAAGTCGTATTGACATTTATATTCAGACGCTCTCAATTTATTTTGTTTTTTGAAGCTATCAATGTTCGCGACACTTTTAACAAGGCTTGAAACATAATAAAATGGACCCCACGGCCTATCCTGCAGCAAGAGCGCTGGTCGGATGGCACAGCACGCCAGCATTAACGACATTATCCGTCGGGCTCTTGTCACCGCCGGGGTGCCAGCTGTGTTAGAACGGACCAGCAGAACGGCCAGACGGAATGACCATAATACCCTGGAAGTTGGGTAGACCATTGGTGTGGGACGCAACCTGTGTCGACACCCTCGCGCCATCCCATCTTCCTAGCACGGCGGGCTGTGCTGGGGCAGCTGCTACAGGAGCAGAAAACCTCAAACGACGCAAATATAACAACTTTATTGGGAGCTATATGTTTGAGCCGTTTGGGGTTGAAACATTAGGGCCGTGAGGTCCGAGTGCTCTTCGAGTATTTCGGGACATCGCTAAGCGATAGGTCGACTCTTCACGTGACCAGAGGGCTGGCCTATTTTTAGCCCAAAGAATCAGCATTGCCATTCAACGTGGCAATGCTGCCAGCCTTTTGGGCACCTTTCCCATTGACAGCGATGCGGACGAATTCTTTGATGCACAATGAGCCCCTCCCCTTTATCTTTTTCTTTTTAATTTTGATATATAATTATGTAATAGTACATACATAACGTGTTTTTAAAATTTATTTAGGTATAGGTAGATTAGGATTATTTTATTACATTTAAATATAATTCATTAATGTATCTTGATGTAAATGAATAAATTGTATTATATAAGGGAATGGAAACTAAGATGAAAATTATGAGGTCAACTAATCTGCATAGCCTCTTCCTAACTATATTGGGGTCACCGTCCAGTCTAACCGGATGCAGTTGAATACCAGTATTTTATATGGAGCAGCTGCCTATCTGACCTCCACATCGTTAGTAGGTAACACGATTCCCCTTGTTAAGACTAGTGGTCAGACTTTGAACTAGTAACTACCCGTAACGCCTGCCGGAGATCTACGAATGACAGCCGGGACCAACGGCTTAACGTGCTTTCCAAGACAAGGAGGGGTTTCGATATTCAAATGAAGCGGTAACAGATCGAATGCTCTGACATTGACACGAGTGAATCTTTAAAGCAGACTCGCATCGAGGCGGAATTGTTTCGGGGCGAAAGTTAACGAACACGAATTTTGATGAACCCATACTCAGACAGTTATTTTTGTAATTACAACTTTAAATAGGAGACGGATGTTAATGAGGCCACGTTATGCAGTTAATTGGGGGAGAGGTTTAAGATGTCTGGTTTGAAAGTTAATTTGATGATTTTTGGGGCTTGCTAAAAGGGCAAGAGAATTGTAGAAGTTGGGGTATCTACTCTAATATTATAAAGAGAAAAGATTTGTATTTTTGTGTGTATGTTTGTAATTAATAAACTCAAAAACTACTGCGCCGATTTCAAAAATTCTTTCACCATTATAAAGCTACGTTCACCATGAGTAACATAGGCTATAATTTATAAAGATTACACGCGGGCGAAGCCGCTGGCGGCAGCTAGTATATAATACAATGGGTGGCAATGCCACCAGTCTCTTGGGTACACTACCAGCCGACAGCGATGCGGAAGAATTTTTCGACGTCATATTTTAGTCAATTATTTATTTGAATAGTTAGTTTTAATCAGTAATTTAATTTAGTCTATAAGGTAATACATAACATAATATAGCATACCATCATGTCTGTGTTCCTAAGAGGGTTAGGCGGACCTATAGTTCACTCACATTTCACCAGTTTATATTAGAGGCTCTGACCAACAAAAAAAGGAAGACGTAACACTACGAACATCAAAAGTGAAGCCACCTTTTTATATATGTGTGTGTAAAAAGGGTTGTCATTTTTTAAAGTTTTTAACTATAATTTGTGGAATAATATTGTATGGGTAGGATAATATTGTACGAGTAAGATATTGTTGAGTATTGTATTATAACTCGATTGTTAAGAAGGACTGCATATACCAAAACAAAAACAAAAATTTTTACATCGCTATTTTGTATAGCTACTATTAATTTACTTTTGATAAATCAGTCTTACTTGGAATTTAAATCAGTTTAATCGAATGGGAAAATTTTACATCACATTATGGCAACCCTCCCACGTTATGTAGTGACATAACGTGGGAGGGTTGCCATAATGTGATGAATGAAACCAGTGGCTTTCATTCGTTCATTCGTTGAGGTTTTTTGTTCCAAGTAACCTAAAATTCATAGTTAATTAAATTAAAAAACGATGTTATTTCAAGTACGTACAAGTGAAAAGTGTTTTTACAAGTTTTTACTACACAGAAAGGCATAAATCTATTTTATTATTGATGTTAACTAGACGACGACTCGTGATGTACTAGGACCGATGAGCATGGTTTTAGTGTAGGTGTGTGCGTGAGCCTGTGTGTTTACTTGCAAGAGCATGGTTTTGTGGCTTCACTTTTGATGTACGGCGCGCTCCGTCTTCCTTTTTTTGTTGGTCTGAGATTAGACGCGAACCTATTGTCATCAATCGAGCACATATCCAGACTCCGGGGTGCTTCTGAGTTTCCGATGGAAAAACCCAATAACACTTTGCCCGACCTGAGAGTCGAATCCAAAACCTCATGCTCAGCATTAGCGCTTGCGACCACTAGACGAACTAGGCAGTCAGTTAAGTTATAATAGCAAAGTAACTATAAAATACCTTCTTCGGTAAAACTACAGATCGTTCCATTTTATTGCAGTTGGACTAAAGCCTGTCTTAAGGGCCTATACTACTTCAGCTCAAATTCACAATTTTATCTCCCTCGCACCATACGTGGCCTGAGTGAGAGCGAGACGGAGTAAGGTGCTGGCGGCTTAACACTTAATTGCTTTTTACGGTGAAAATAATGGCAATTAAAAAAAAAAATGAAAACATAAGACCTGCTTTATAGTTAGTTCAGTTATTATGCAAAGTTTCATGATATAGATGAAGTATTAAAAAAAAAATATTATATTAGTTCGGTTTAGAGGTAAATTTGGATTTTTTTTCGATCGAGAAAATTTTATGTTTCTTATCGTGTTTTCGTCAAACATAGGACCTAGCATCAATCCTCAACTTTATCATTATATTTATTTCAAAAATACTGCAGTATTTTTCGGTGTAACGGAGGATCATGCTAAGCAATTTGAGGTTGGGTAGACCCTTAAGCTACGCCCCTAATACCTTTGTTCTCGTCGTCTTCTCGGATTGGAGAAAATAAAGATTATTATGGTTCACTTACATTTTCTGCGACAGTAAGAACACCAGTATTTTAAACACAAATATCAAGTATTTAAAAGGGGAAGGAAATAATAATTAAAGTGCATCAAAAAATTCTTCCGCATCGCTGTCAGCAGGAAAAGTGCCCAAAAGGCTGGCAGCATTGCCACGTTGTATGGCAATGCTGATTCTTTGGCCGAAGAAAAGGCCAGCCCTCTGGTCACGTGAAGAGTCGACCAACCGCTTGGCGATGTCTTTATACAGGGTGTTAGTGTAAACACCGTTATCCTTGAAACCAGTGGTTTGGTATCATTTATAAAACGTAAAATCAATGGAAAAAAACAACTTTAAAAAAAAAAGATAATCTACATTTTTCCACAAGAATATTTCACCCTATACGCAAGGGCAACGAACTTGCATCTCAACACGGCGGGTGGCAGTTGGCGGGGGTGGGTGGGGCGCGCGGGACGTTACATGACCGCGCGACCCCTCTTCAGTCAGCTGTTTCGCAGCGTATCCATGAGTATCGGGACAGAGACGGATATTTACTTTTTAAAATCTTTTAATGAAAATATGGTTTTCTTTTTGTTGTTATTGGGTCATTTATTATTATATTTAGGTCAACTACCCATGGTTTGAGTGACAACGGTATTTACCCTTGCATACTGTATAATAAGTGAGCACTCGGGCCCCATGGCCCCAGGGTTTCAACCCCAAACGGCTCGAACATATAAGACCCAATGAGGTTGGAGTATTTGCGCCGTTTGAGGTTTTCTGCACCTGCAGCAGCAGCTCCAGCACAGCCCACCGTGCTAGGAAGATGGGATGGCGCAAGGGTGTCGACACACGTTGCATCCCACACCATAGGCCTACCTACTTTCCAAGGCATTATGGTCATTCCGTCTGGTCTCTTCCCATCGTCGCGTGCCAAGCCATTGGGTTCCAAAACAGCTGGCAACCCGACGGTGACAAGTACTTGTACATATTATTAGTATTGTAGTGTTAGATGTAAAATAATGTATATTATTGAATCTTGTAAATAAAACAAATATAATTTAAAAAAAATATCGCGTAACTTTAACTGTATTTTAAGCGTTTTCTTTTTGTTTTACAAATATATGATAACTATATTGTCAGAAATGTCGGTACTTTTCGAAAACTCTACAGAAAATAAGACTGCGTTTTTTGCTAGTGCCTGTACTTACACCCCTTAATAGAACCACAGCACGTTCCCAATAAATACTCGCAGAAAAATAAGTAATTCCACAATAAAAAATCGCTTTTCAATATCCCAAGACATAATTCAAACATTAATATCTTCAATACGAATTCATGGTGTGATAAAGCCAGGATCAGTCTGAACTGTGGAGGTTGAACTCATAATCTATATTTTATGCCGCTAGGGTTCGAGGTTCGAGCTGTTATAATGTTATATTGATAGCTCTGTATAGTTTTCGATTTTTTTTGCGTATTTTTGGTGAGAAATTAGGATTTTTTTGTATTTTTTGTCGTTGGGTTGTGCAAAAGTAGCTCTCATTTTTTTTCTCTTGCGGTACCTTTTGGAGAAACGGGTTGGGAAAAGCAGCAGTCGAATGAGACGAAACTTAATAACTGTTTTGTGCGCCTAGACAAGTGACAATCGCTTCGAAAGCGTTTCGTTTTTCTACAACAACTTTCAACAGAATTGACATAAGCTTTTCGATAGCTTATGTCAGTCCTATACATTTTTGCTTTTTTCATCATCGTTATCGCTAATAGAATGTCACTTTGTCTAGGTCCTATGACACCACTAACAGTCTGATCGGCAGCGGCTGTGCACTATGGTGCACTTTAAATTTGAAAATGGAGATGTAATATTACTGAATGACTAGAAAAGAGGTTTGGAGAAAATAGGTTTAAAAAATAATTTACTTCAACCATGCACATAAAAGCTTTGATTGATTTGTTTTGTTTTCAGTATTATCGCCGAAGACGGCGTCGCCACAACGACGCGTTTTTTTTTAAAGTTTTTTGAAACCTTTGGAACTTCAATGCAAACTCAAACTCAAACTCAAAGCATTTATTTCAAATAAACCAATTACAGGCACTTTTGAATTGTCAAAGGGTCGGTCAGTCAGAAAGATGAAGCTAGTTGCCCATTCCAAAGCGTAGTAGGTTCCTATGGAGAAGAACGGGCAAGAAACTCCACGGACACTCTTTTAAATCAGAATATTGTTACAATATATTGTTTACATCATACATATTGGAATCATACATGTGAGTACAATGTAGAAAAACGTGCAGGTTAAAAGCGTCAGTAAATAAAAGATAAAAAGATACAAAACAATTCAAAAATTAAAATAAATTAAAATAAGCCGTGGCAGCTAAGAGATGACCAGTCCCTACTGATGGCGCCTGTTCACGAACATGACGCATGGATCAGCACCATTCAGCTCAACCATTTTGAAGGAAACTTAATGATCCAACACACACGATCCAACACCAGCGAGACATTAAAGTGAGCATGACATACTCTCAGCCGCCAGGGCACATTCAAGTCAATGAAAGACGTACCTAGTAAATGGTAGCTTTAAAGTGCTTAGGTAAGTACATATCGCTCACACGCATGTGCTATGCAGTTATACAATACTAGGAGATTGAATTTATACAATGTAAAGATAGTTTTTACTATCTTCAGCAGCTCCAATAATATTTTCGAATGCTAATCAATTAGTTGTTGCGCCCTGTGGAGCTGGACCTGCAGTCGGACCCACTCTGTTCCTAGTTATGATTATACCAAAAACAGTTAGTAAACCTTGGGTTTAGCCGCAGTCAGGTAATAAGAACATTGCTCGTTGTATTACCGAAACAACAAATAGCCAAGCATCCATAAAATTCTCAAAACTCAAACCGCTATGAACTTTGCTACGTTTTAACCAAAAGCTCACCTATATCAGTAAAACTAAACCCGTTGAGTTAACGAATACTATCGACAAGTGAACGTCGATATTCAAACCGTCTGCAAATTGAATGGATCGTGGGGTTCCCGCAATTATAAGGAGAACTGACAGTTACGAGGTTGCAGTTTATATCAAGTACGAGTAAAAAAAGAGCAATAATAATGTTTGTACAGTGTTTTAAGTCATCATCTGCCTAGCGTTTTCCTAAATATGTTGGGGTCGGCTTCCAGTCTAACCGGATGCGGCTTCTGACGACCCGTAGCGACTGTCAAAGTTCCACCGTGCTTTCCGAGGCACGGAGGAGTCTCGGTATGTTAAGATGGTCACCCGTCCACGGACCAATCCCGGCAAGCGTAGCTTAGCCTGATGGATCGATCCGTGCGGCTATTAGCTTAGCCACGAGCTCCTCCAGTGTTTTAGGTATTACAAATAAAAAAATTATTTCCTTTACCTAGGTATCCTGAGGTATTAATTAATAAAAAAAAAATATTATTTTTTTGTTCTTTTTTATATTTATTTTATTTATTTATTTAGGTATTGCAGTAATTGTTGGATTCTGTCATAAGGTTTGGTTTCCGTTAATTCCTTTAATTTTAATTTTGAATCGACAGCTGAATAGGACTTGTTAATATCTTTCATTTGTGAATTTACTACAATATGGCCGCAGCCGATTTATCATGGCCAGTCCGAACTTTGCACGGAAGGCTGCGCAATAAAATTTTTTTAGGAACCAAAAGGAGCGTTGGGGAGTTTATGGTCAAAAGCGCGAATTGACAAGTGGGTTGCAAATTGTCAAAAGAGCAGAATGTCAAAGCGTAGAAATTCAAAAGCGCAGAATGTCAAAACCGCATAAATTCAAAAGCTCAGAATGTCAAAAGAGCAAAATGAGTGTGAGTGAGAGAACATGCGCGAAAGTTCGAAGAGCCTATGTTCTGACCGGCCATGATTCGTCGGCCGTATTAAATAAATCGTTAACTTAATCTATTGTAATAGGATAAAATAAAATATGGATACTACCAATTCGGCTATTAAAGCCTCTAAATATAAAAAGTTAATTTCGAAAATTGAATATCTAACATTAACAAAATGATAAAAATGTACAATAAAAAGGTGAAAGCAATACTTTATAAAATTATAGTAACATCTGGCGAAGAAAATGGACATAACAATTTGTAATGAACTAATTAAAAATGAAAAATGATTATGTTTTGAATGTTTGATGGCGTTTTGAAGAAACGAATTTAGTTAAAAACAGATTATAATGAGTTTCTTAATGAAGGGAAGAGTTTTCGTCGTTATCTTTCTGTGCTCTCTCTGTTTTATTTTAGACATTTTCTCAGCTCATAAGCAGAAAAAACAGCAATACTTTTTGAGGACTGTTCGGCTATTCTTGTAATTAGATTACTAATTGTTGTTAATACGGCCGTTCGGGTGACCATAAACAATGGGGACATCTTTAAACTTCATTAAACAGTGGTCTTAAATTGTTCAACATAAAAAAGTACTATAGACAGAATGTACATAAATAATAAAATAAATAAATAAATAGACGTAGATATATTTAGTAACCTATTCCGCTTAACTATTCCTCAAGACTCAAGAGTCATTAAAAACCCTGTAAGAAATCGACACGTGTTTCACCTCTCAACGAGGCATCCTCAGGATGACGATTGACCAGTCGCGAACCCGAGCACGACTTGTTGCCACGCCGAGCGCTGGACGCAGAGTACAACATAAAGACTGTACCGTCACTGTGGGCGTAAGTATAGGTAATGAGAATTTGATAAACCACTAAAGACTTTTTGAGAATCAGACGGTAAGAAGGCCAGGCCTTACCATAAAAAACTCTATTTATTTCCTCTAAAAAAAGAACTTTAATCAAAACAAGTTTTCTTTCTTTCAGTATAATTTAGGGTAATCTTATACAGTGTGTCAAATAGCAAAAGTGGCCGCATTTGGAACGCATTTTTCCGCTGAATATATTTTCTGAAAGTGAACTGGAAGGAGGCATTGGAATGCGGAACGATGTCCCACTGTGTGCTTTATTGCGTTCTACCCTGAGTTATAGACTGTTGATGAAAAGGAAGATAAATTGTATGAGAAGAGCGGTCAAATTCATAGTGATCCCGGATCCCGGATTCTACTTCGTGTTTCGTCAGATGTCGGATGTTTATTCGTTGCCCTTTGCACTTCGTGCACATCGGACCGGACGCTCTCTAGCCTAAGTCGATTGAAAGAGTCCAATCTGCACCGAGAGCAAACAGAACTGATAGAAGTCCGACGACTGACGAAACACGAAGATTCTATGTTCTATGTTACGGGTTTGGTTTCCGCACTTAGTCCTTAAGGTGGACCATTGTGCGTGGGCCATGGCGGCCGTTGGGGGTTATTCCATCCAGCCCACCTCCCTCCAGAAGTTCACTATGTCTCCTGGTTTGTTTAGAACCTCCGTGTAAGATCTGGGTGACCCGAGGGTTACAGTTCTAATCTGGGCGACGCCCGTGCATTCAAAGAGCACGTGCAAGACGGTTTCCTCAGCCTCCATGCACGCTCTGCACAGAGGACTGTCCGTTATGCCTATAGTGTGGAAGTGTTTGTTTAACGAGCAGTGTCCTGTGATGGTTCCCGCCACCAGACGCAGGCCGTTCCTGTCCAGGCGTAACAACCGCCTGGTTAGCCTGCCATCCAAGGATGGCATAGCTTCCTTGGACTGCCTGCAGCCCGGTGCCGAGGACCAGCAGTTCTCCGCTTGAGTATGGGTGAATTCCTGGAGCCACCTGCGTATTTGGTTGTAGGGGATGGGTACGATGGGCTCAGGCCCACAGACCGACGTGCTAGATGCTCTTCTAGCAAGCTCGTCTGCTGCGTCATTGCCCAGCGATCCACGAAGATTACCGAGGGACATTACGAAAATAGTTGTACTGTGTGTTTATTTGACATGCCGCTATCTCTTATCACTTGGAACGAACCCCTAAGCTTGCATGACCCACTAACAAGAGAAAATTCCCAAACTATTTGGAGTCTTTAAAAAACGTTTCCTAAAAGAAATACAGCAGTGTTGGAATTAGACTTTTTTTCACTCAACTGTGGTGTGAAGTGAAAATACCTGCTGTAATTAACTTTTTCTCAAAGAAATGCTATGTGACCTAAATTATTTTAAAAGTGATTTAATCAAAATTCTTTATTTTACACACATGAAAATAAATAAAAACTAAATGGTTTGTACAAAGAGCAGTCCTTCGACTGCTCTTAAAAATCGCGCGCAATTTTTATCGCAATTCTGTAACACATGGTATCTTATCTACACACACTGGTGATTTAAAATTCTCGATAGTAGCAATACAGTACACAGAAAATAATTCGCGCGAATAAAATTCGCAGTGCGGCATGATTATGCTAATCACAAAGTACCTAGCGTTTTCCTAAGTTAGCATAGCATTTAAAATGTTTGTGTAAAACATTATGGAGATGTTCTGTGTCCAGCAGTAAAAATATGATCTTCCGATTTATATCGTTTAGGTGGTTTCAAGCAGTGTGCCCATTAATACACCTATTTACTTCTGTACTTCCAAGTCCATGATAAAATAAATAAATCCAACAAAAGTATTTTAACCTAGTTTTCGCCCGCGGCTTCGCCCACGTGATATGTCGATAAAAAGTAGCCTATGTCCTTTCTCAGGCTCAAGATTATCTTTGTACCTTAAATCCGTTTAGTAGTTTTGGCGTGAAAGCGCGATAGACAGACAGACAGAGTTACTTTCGCATTTATAATATAATAGTTTTTGACGATGGTAAATACGGCTTTATTGTTATTCTACTGATACATTTCAATTAAAGTAATACATTATACCTTTGGAAAACTTAGACAAAGTCACCTTTGTCTTTTAGAATTTTTTCCAATGTTACAGGTCACAAAACTCATTAAAAACTAATCAATAGTTTAAAAGTTAAGTTAGCCATTAACTTTATCATTTACGTGTCTATATAAAATGTTATGTTAATAGTTCGTAACAATAAAAGAAGTTAATTGAGCTCTATTTATAGAGGTTTATGAAGATAATTATGTAAACTTAGTAAAATTGTTTTAGGTTATGTATGTGGAGCGAAAATATGAAATGAACAGTAAAAATCTCGTAATCTCATGAAACTGAAAACATTAAGCTTTACTATATATTCATAAAACTTTAATAATGTCGCTAAATCCACAAAAAAACTTATTTTCATAATAAAAACAACAATAGCTAACAATAGAACTTTTTCATAAACAAGTCTTGTCGTCACAAAATGGCGGCGGCACAAAATGGCCGCCTAACAAAAGCATAGACAAAAGAATAAAGGCCTGGCTCTCCTCGCGGCCCTTTAATGAGGGTTTTGGTCATTTTACGCTCATTTCGATGCAAATTCAAGGGTTTCATGATATTTAGAGGGCTATGCAAATACGACCGAAAGATTTTGATTAAAATTTATCAAGATACAGGTTATGTTGCACTGGTTTTCTCGCGTGATTTGTTAAGGAAAAGCAAAAAGGTATTCATATTTTGTTGCATTTTATGGTAGTACCTACGTATGGTAGCTGAAAAATACTTGACATGGAGGTTATTTATTTGTAGTTTCATTATGTATCTAATATAAATTCTTTTCTACCTTGTGATTGTGAGAACGTTGTAGGCTTAGTAGACTGTAGACTTTTTTTTACCTGAAACTTTTTGGAAGGCCTACACCGTCCTCCCGTAACTATTAACACTGTAATTCGAAAATATTGTAAAAGCCAATTATCTTTTAAAAGAGTAACCATGGAGTTTTTTGCCGGCTCTTCTCCATAGGAAACGACCAATTGGAACCGTGCACCTAGCTTCTGACGTTTCATAAGTGCCCATGTAGGCTTATGTGAAATAAAATATTTTGTTTTTTTATTATTTTGATTGGCTTGGTTTACCTTAACATATTCTGCCGCGTTTTGCTTTTTGCACTAACCTTCTTTACCTACAGATAGCGGAAAACTTTGTTTATAAAGACTAAATTAACAGCATATTTAGTGGTATGACCATGCTAAGTCTGTTTGTATTACTCTATGCTGTATATTTTAAAGGATCTTAACAATATATGGGAAGTATTCGCAATGGCTATTAAAAGCATTTAGTAAGATTTAACACACTGTAGTTGAGAACAATGATGCAACTGTTCTATTTGATTTAAAATGTTAATTAAATATCAAATTATTCTATTCAGTGCATGTGAGTTATTCTAGGTTTATCTTAGACATTACAGACATCGGTGAATGAAAAAATCGCGATGAAAACTGATAATATCCACCTACATTTCATCAGATATGTCTAAGTCCCATGTAATAGGGGTGACTCTTTTGCCATCAACCGGGCAGAAATCCAGACTGAGGGCTAATACTGAAAAATCCCTCACGGAAAAAACCATTATCATTTTGCCTGACCTGGAAAACGAACCCAGGACCTTTTGCTCAGCAGTAGCGCTTGCGATCACTAGTCCAACGAGGCAGTCCGATTAGTCTGCAACCGTCGTCCCGTCTTGAGCAAGCGTGGTGATTAATGCTCGTGCCTTCTCTGTATGAGAAGAGGCCTTTTCCCAGCAGTGGGAAATTTACTGGCTGGTATTTAATATTTTTGTCTAAAGTGTTATTTAAATGAGTATTTTGAACAGAATTTAGCTCTACAGCAACCGTGTTGATCACTCGATTATTGGTATAGTCCGCGCGCGACTGCTTATCACCGCTTGAGGTATGTGAGCGGTGAGACAGGGGAGAGTTCCATTGACAAAATTGACCGACTGAGTTAGCTTGGCCTTTGTCTACCACCCATACCTCAGGCGGTGACCAGCAGTCGCGTGCGGACTATAAGATTAAGTTGCCCGTTGACCAATACTCGGACACCTCTCCTACAACTATATGAAATGAACGGGTAGGCACCCGTTCATTTTACATCCAGACCCCTTCGAGCTTTCGAGAGCACGTTAAGCCGTTGGCCTGGAATCCCGAATGTCATACGTTTATCTATGACAGCCGTCGGGAAGTCCGAAGCCCGAAAATCTGACAGATCGTCGAATCGTAGGATATCCGTTTTCTTTAGTAATTGGGTTGTGGAATATGGAGTTCAAATTCGTTTGTAGAAAATTCAAATATGTTAGTTTATTGATTCAGGCGTGACTTTGCGGAAATCCATTATAAAATCCAATAGAGGTAGATATATTTAGTAACCTATTCCGTTTAACTATTCCTCAAGAGTCATAAAAAACCCTGTAAGAAATCGACACGTGTTTCACCTCTCAACGACGCATCCTTAGGATGACGATTGACCTGTCGCGATCCGAACACGACAAGGGTTTTTTATGACTCTTGAGGAATAGGTAACTTTACGTTACGTCTATTGTACGTGACGATTTCTACCAGTCAAAACCGCGATTAGGAACTTCTTTCTAATAATATGGCCTCCCTCTCTACTCTACAATAATCACAGTACCTTAGTACACAGTATAACCATAGTTTCACTCATTCAACAAGAGTAAAAGTTTCATCAACACACTGCCAACATTGTTACTCGCAATATTATTATTTTTATCACCCCATTCTCTTAATGCAGTGCAAACAAACTTGGACTCGTTCTCAGATTAACTTTTGCGAAGTATCAGAGATCGCATTCAAGAAAATGCGCCCTTATCTTGTTATAAAACCATTATTATTTACAACCTTTTCGATCGAGGTTTGATTTGTTTATTCTTTTGTTTATGAAACATTGTTTTGATTTTAATGTTGTTTTGGGTAGCCGATCAATAAAAACATAAAAATACTAGCCTATTATTGTCCCGCTCTAGGGCAAAGGCCTTGTGGCGGTATCTACATCGCTACATGCGATTTACGCATCAAAGACCTGACGTCACACAAAATCCTGAATCACGCAATTATAGTTTACCGCGTGATCAACATTTTAAACAAGATTCCAACATCAATCGTTGGGCAGTTGCCCGCCAGCCACTACACCCGTCTGGTCGGATCCTCCCTTTTCTATTAGAGGATGAGTGAACTTTACATCCTGTTCCTCATACAGAGCCAGGCTTGGTCAAAATGGGTTGCCGTTTTCGGACTTTTACTAAAACTTCAGCTTTCCTCACGATGTTTTTTCTTCATCGATGTCAGTAACGACTAAGATGAACTCAGAATGTACTAAAATTGCGGGGCAGTCTTTGAGGACGGCCGATAGAAGTTAAAACTAAGCAAAAATGCGTAACCTCAACGTAATTCAAACGGTAGACGGTAGATGGCGCTAAAACAAATCACTTCAAGCGTGACGATGACGCGAGTTCCATGATTTTTATTCGCACAAAAAGTTCTCAACGCGCCTAAAGAAGTTTTCTCGTCAAAAATAGGTAACATTGGTGCTTTCCCGTACTTGAACCTCTTGCATGAAAGGCGAGGCCTAAACCACTCCCATTACGACATTTTCAGAAATAGCCTTAAAATCTAGTTCATCTTAACATTGGTCGTCGCAAACATGTTTGAACTTTAATTCCTTGAAATCTTGATATAAAAGTGAATTGAGATAAATCTTGATTTGAATTAAATTGAAATTTGCTAGGAAACAGGGTCTATGAATTGATTAAAACGGTACGTCTGTCGCGGTTTCCACCCTCTTCGCTGAAATGTGTCGGAAAATCTTCAAAAGAAAATGTACTGCATTTTCTTTTGACGATATTCCGACGTCATGATTTTATATCTTTCGGATGTATCAGCTTGTCAAGCTGTTCTTTGCAGTAGTCGTTTAAAGAGTATTTTTGGGCATTTTATCTAGATAACTATGAAGCTTTGGCTATAAGGGCTAAAGTCGCCAGTGGCTAATTAATAACAGCCACACGGCCGGACCGATCAGGTTAAGGAAGCTGCCGCGGTCGCTCCGTGAATGAGTAATCATCTTTACATACCGAGGGCTCTGCTGTCCTTTGTGGATCATTGTGAGACATTACGCGTCAGAAGTCTGGCAACTCAGTCTTATGAAGGAGTATCCTGTTATTCAGTAACTCGGTTGTTGAGGTCATACAGTAAGTCGCTCTAAAATACTGGTATTCAGATGCAGACTCGCGAAGTCACACCAGGTTTTCAATAAAAGGATTTTTTTTCAAAAAAAAAGTCCTGTTAGTCACACTGACAAACAGGAAAAAGTCCTGTTAGTCACACTGACAAACAGGAAAAAGTCCTGTTAGTCACACTGACAAACAGGAAAAAAGTCCTGTTAGTCACACTGACAAACAGGAAAAAGTCCTATTAGTCACACTGACAAACAGAAAAAAGTCCTATTAGTCACACTGACAAACAGAAAAGTCCTATTAGTCACACTGACAAACAGGAAAATGTCCTGTTAGTCACACTGACAAACAGAAAAAAGTCCTGTTAGTCACACTGACAAACAGAAAAAAGTCCTGTTAGTCACACTGACAAACAGAAAAGTCCTATTAGTCACACTGACAAACAGGAAAATGTCCTGTTAGTCACACTGACAAACAGAAAAAGGTCCTGTTAGTCACACTGACAAACAGAAAAAAGTCCTGTTAGTCACACTGACAAACAGAAAAGTCCTATTAGTCACACTGTGTAAAATACGGTGTGACTACCAGTTCGCACCCGAGATAGTTAGGAAAAGGTTAGGCATAATGATGATGTATTGGCTGAAACGCCGTTCACTAAGGCCAGTCTGGACAAAATCAAACTGATAGCTAATTTAGTTTTTTATTTATTATTTGTATGTCATAGACTTTTACACTCTGTCATTACTTAAACTCACGCACTGACTTATTAGGTACTACTTGTAACAATGTTAGGACTATTGTAATATCGTATACTTTTACAATCTTTGTAAATATGTGAGCACCATGTATCTGGTAATTAATTTATTCATTATTGCTCCATTTATAATTCTTTTTACCTTTTGTGGTACAGTAATCTTATTGTAGGTGCATCGTCTTCACATATAATTATATAATTAATGTATACAAAATATTGTAAAACGTTTTTAAAAGAGTAACGGTGGAGTTTCTTGCCCATTCTTCTCCATACGAAAACTACCTTTTGGAAGGGGCAACTAGAATCAATTCTATTTCTTTGTTTTTTTTTTCAAAAGTGCCATATATGTGCCTATTTGAAATAAATTATTTGACTTTGACTTTGACAGTAAACTCAGAATTTCAGGCCTCCAAGAAGTACGTAAAACATAAAATATGTCAACATAAATATACGACATCTTTGAAACAACTTATCCTGTGTTTATAAAACAAGATTATGCTCGATATTGAGTGGGTATAACACTGAGAGCGTAGATGCTTCGCAGCTAATGTTTCAGATAAAACGAATTGCCTCCGAAGTCTTTGCTAGAAATTGCTCTGTAATTTCTACATTTAGTAGGTACTTAGTTTGAGTGGGCCTAAAATGTATACAGTGCTTGTCTCGGAATTTGTTTTGTTGTTGTATTTTTTTTTACTTAAGGTTGATTTTATCAAAGTCAGTTATCTTATAACCGTGGAATAAAATTGTCGTCTGACAGTTTTTGTATGGAAAAACTGTCAAAAATTCAAAATTTATTCGCAGGATAAGACTTATACTCGGTATAAAAGTTTGGTGAAATTCGCCTTTAGTGTTTGGGATATTATTTTTTACATTTATAGGTGAGATCTGGTACGGAGCGGAATTTTTCTGCTCTCTCGTATTTGTTAGGTACTAACGGAAAAACTCGATCTGCTACAGCTACTAGATCATTGTTTCAATCCAAACTATCCAAATCCAAACTAATATTATAAATGCGAAAGTAACTCTGTCTGTCTGTCTGTCTTTCTGTCTGTCTGTCTTTGCTTCACGCCTAAACTACTGAACCGATTTTTGTGAAATTTGGTACAGTCATAGTTTGGAACTTGAGAAAGGACATAGGATAGTTTTTATTACAAAAAATAAAATAAAAAATAAAATTTATTCCGGACATACAGCGCCATCTATTGGTCAAGAGTCGGCATCAATTCAGTACTGAAAATTCATCGGAAAAATGTAAATAAATAGTAAAAAGGTATGAAAAATATAATATAATACAACTTTTAGTACATAGAAAATGCTCTAACGGAGTATAGATAATTCTATTAGTACTATATGTCGAGTTGGTGATCGCGCAATGGTGTCGATCGTTACACGAGTTCGGTTCATGTTATTGTTTTAATTCACGGAAAAAAGTAAATAAATAGTAAAAAGGTATGAAAAAAATAATATCAATATAATAAAACTTTTAGTACAAAGAAAATGCCCGAACGGAGTATAGATAAATAATCCGAGTTGTCACTATGCTCGATAGATGGCGTTGGGATCGAAATAGATCGCGCTATGGTTTCGTTACACGCATTTGGTTGGGTATCGGCCGAGCGCTTCGGTACTGTCGTAGAATTGAGGATTGATCGATTCGTAAATTTAAAATTGGTTCCGTTCATTTTTGAAGAGATCCCGCGTGATCGGGAACTATGCGCCATGCGGGTAAAACCAAAAATCTGTCGGAAGTCACTATTCCACGCGAACGATGTCGCGGGCAAAAGCTAGTGTTGAAATAAAAGCAGCGTCCTGATTTTCATCTTGAGAGTTCAGAAATAATCTGTTGGGTTCACCTGATTACTGTCGATTTTCCAATTGTACCGAGCAATAAGCATAATCAGCCTATAAAGTTCCCACTGCTGGGACACAGGCCTTTTACCATGCAGGCCCAGTGCGTCTTGGTAGATATTTTCGTTCACCGTCTTGACAGCAGTGGTGATCAATTTATTCACATAAAATAAAGCACTTGGGTTCGCACCCCCAAGTGGCGCATAACGGAGCAATATCAATTTAATAAAAATTTAAAATGTCTAGTTCAGATATTTTATATTCTTATTATTACATACATCTATTTGACTTAGATAGTGCCCCAAATACTAACCCCCTTACTAATAAACGTTGTATAGCGCCTGTATAGTTACACAACGCTTTGTCTTCTTTTTCCAAAAGTCAAATTACTTTTGAAAGAAGAAGACAAAACGTTGTGTAACTATACAGGCGCTATACAACGTTTATTAGTAAGGCGGTAATTCTTTAAAATAAACAGTCTGCCTAGATCTTTCCTAACAATGTTGGTATCGGCTTCCAGTCTAACCGGATGCAGCTGAATACCAGTATTTTACATGGAGCGACTGCCTATCTGACCTCCAAAACCCGGTAACTAGGTAATATGATACCCCTTGGTAAGACTGATTGTCTGGTTGTTGTTGTCTTTAATCAAAAATGATAAACGAAAAGCGCAATTTTAGGCCCCCAAGACTAATAATCATGGGGCAAGGTCCAACCCCTTTTCACCCCGGATTTATATTAAATTCCTTAGTCCAAATTTGCCGAAACAATCCCTATGGGGCTACCTAGCAGCGATTTTATTATTTCTTAACCCTATTTGTATACCTAGGCGTGTATATATTGGGGAAATTGTATTAGACTGTTTTATTGCTAGGCGCGGAATTTTATCTTCGAGTCCTAGGATTTAGGTACTAAACATTCAAATTGAGGAATAGGCTTTTATAGAGAAGGGTGTAGCATCTCAAAAAGAAAACGTAAATTCGTTTTCTCATTTTGAAAAAAACTAGATGATATAATATCACGCCTGTAATCCTCGAAGGGTTACATAAATAATTTATATTGTTTTTACCTGTACTTCTTATTCTTCGTTATTATAATTATATTTATTCATTTATATAGTTAGTGAACAGCATTTACCTCTGAATCAGACAAGCCCGATTGCGGTAAACAAAAGATAACACAGAGAGAATAGGGGGCCTCAAATGGCCAGATTAGCAATTCCTCTAAAAGCAATTCATTTCCTGAATTCCCAGCTGTCATTAGCAATACCTCTAATTTGACACAAAAGCAATGCATAATTTGTGGACCATTTTACGTATCTCCATAGAAAACTGTCAAACAGATGAATAGGGAATATGCATGTATTTTTTTAATATTTTTATTCGATAGTTTACATCGTCAAATAATAGTAAAAAAAAATTCGACGGCAAAAAAGCAATTTAAAGTAGTTAAAAAAATGTTTAAAAATATCCAACCGATCCGGGCTATTTAAACGCCCTCCATTTGGCGCGCTTGGTGTGGTGACGTCACAGTTCGTGAAAACAGACAAGCAACTGTCAAGTCAACGTCAAGCACTCCTTTTTCTATGAGCGTTTGACATTGACTTGACACTTGTTGATTGACTTGACATTGACATTTTTATTGTTATCCCGGATTGTTACGTCACATCCGCTCATAGCCTTTTCAAGTATTTAAATTACCCACAGTTTTTTGGGACTTTTTAAAAATTAATTTCTCGCTCAAAAAGAAATTTTATTCAAAAATATTGATGGAGGCATAATTCTGAAGTAACATAGTTTATAGAAAAAAATATTTGACCCATATTTGAATCACATGCATATTCCCTATTATTATGGGTTAAGCAGAGGTGTACTTATAGTACACCCACATTTCGCCAGTTATGTTTAAGTCCCATGTAATAGGGGGCGAGCCTATAGCCATCAACCGGGCACGAATCTATACTCCGGGCTGCTACTTAGAAGTTCCTGACAGAAAACCCAATAACACTTTGTCCGACCTGGGAATCAAACCCAGGAACTCATGCTCAGCAGTAGCGCTTGCGACCACTAGACCAACAAGGCAGTCTAAAAACTAGATCACCAGGTTAGAAATAAAGAGATAAATCAATCTGCCTGGCCTTTTCCCAACTATGTTGGGGTCAGCTTCCAGTCTAACCGGATGCAGCTAAATACCAGTATTTTACATAGAGCGACTGCTTATCTGACCTCCATAACCCAGTAACACGGTAATACGATACCCCTTGGTAAGACTGGTTGTGAGAGTTTCGGGTTTAGAGGTATGAGGAACAGGGTGTAAAGTTCACTCATCCACCATAGAAAAGGGAGGATCCTCCTACCAGACGGGTGTTATGTCTGGCGGGCAACTGCCCAATGATTGATATTGGGTTTTTTGTATATATGTTCACTGCACGGTAAACTCTAATTGCGCGATGCAGGATTTATGTGACGTCAGGATTTTTGTGTGACGTCAGGTCTTCGATGCGTAGTTCGCATGTGGCGATGTAGATACCGCCACATCACTCCCCTCCGGAGACCGGAGGTCGATAGTGGGCTAAGTCTTGTATCTTGCGATGCTTGCCAGTGCCAGTTGTGGTTCCAGTGAGTCGGAACCGGGTGCCGCATTGTTCGCGGTGGGTCGGAACTGTTTGCGGTGATTCCCCAGTGGCTCAGGGTGATGAGGTTGAGGTGATTGATGTGATTCCCCAGTGGGTCGGGGTGATGAGGCTGAGGGTGATGACCAGGAATGCGCGATCGCTGCATGCTGGTGGTCAGGATACCCGTTGACGCCTCGGGTGTTGGCTTGGCTGTGTGACTCGCCTCACTGAACGCTTGCGGGAGTGATGATGATGACGTCACGCTGGAGTAGTTGCACGAAGGCTGCGTTGACGTTCATATTCGGGGTCACCAATTTAGAGGTATGAGGAACAGTGTGTAAAGTTCACTCATCCACCATAGAAAAGGGAGGATCCTCCTACCAGACGGGTGTTATGTCTGGCGGGCAACTGCCCAATGATTGATATTGGGTTTTTTGTATATATGTTCACGGCACGGTAAACTCTAATTGCGCGATGCAGGATTTATGTGACGTCAGGATTTTTGTGTGACGTCAGGTCTTCGATGCGTAGTTCGCATGTGGCGATGTAGATACCGCCACACGGGCTTCTGACGACTCGTAACCCTGTCAAAGATCGACGAATGACAGCCGGGACCAACGGCTTAACGTGCTTTTCGAGCCTCTGAGGAGTCTCGGTATATAAAGATGGTCACCCATCCACGGACCAACCCCGGCAAGCGTAGCTTAACCTGATCGATCGACCCGTGCGGCTATTATTACTTACCCACGAGCTCTTTATGAGATATTTACATTAAAATAATATAAATATTTATATTCGGACATGTCATTGTTGGAACAAATCTGACGGCTAAACACAACAGACTCAAACTCAAACTCAAAGCATTTATTTCAAATAAACCAATTACAGGCACTTTTGAATTGTCAAGGGGTCGGTCCATCAGAAAATATGGAGCTAGTTGCCCATTCCAAAGCGTAGTAGGTTCCTATGGAGAAGAACGGGCAAGAAACTCCACGGACACTCTTTTAAATCAGACAGCGGCTTTCACTCCTATTTTTCATCAAAATACAAAAGATACACAAAATAATTAAATCCAAAACATTTATTTATGAAAGCTTTATACCACAAAAAAGGATAATACACAAAGAATAAATTGAAGGCTAGACAGATCGCCAAGAATATTGAATTATGTCTGTAAACCGTTATTTAGTCAAAATATTCTGTTTTGTTCGTTTGTTCCCAATATTATAATTATAAAATGTATGAGTCGTAAGCCCCTGACCGAGAGGCCACACGTTAATAATAAAATGATCGTACTTCGTGAGTGATGATAGGGTTGCTAGCATTTTGAATTATAATGAACTCAATACTCAATATCTTTATTGCTTTACCATAATGTGTACTTAGGTGGTAACTATATAATTTAGATCATTATGGACCCTGTACGGAACAGCAAAAGGGTAGGAGAGAGGAAGCCCTGTTTTAGGAGACCATTAAGTTGTTACTGTGAGAGTGAAAAGTTTTTATTTACATAATCAAAATCAGGAGATACTTACTAAAATTTCGCTTATCTAATATTTAAGTATTATTTTATCTGAAAAAATGTACATAAATATTTTAGATTGTTTTTACCTGTACTTCTTATTCTTCGTTATTATAATTATATTTATTCATTTATATAGTTAGTGAACAGCATTTACCTCTGACTCAGCCCGATTGCGGTAAACAAAAGATAACACAAAGAGAATAGGGTGCCTCAAATGGCCAGATTACCAATTCCTCCAAAAGCAATTCATTTCCTGAATTCCCAGCTGTCATTACCAATACCTCTAATTTGACACAAAAGCAATGCATAATTTGTGGACCATTTTACGTATCTCCATAGAAAACTGTCAAACAGATGAATTATTTCGTAATATGTATTGCACGCAGATCATATTATTATGAATTGTCAGTTTGTGACATTTTACGATGATTCATAATAATGTTCCTATTATGATTCTGCTAAAGTGGCCGTTTTTAGCCCCCAGAGGGCCTAGACAAAGTGACATTCTATCAGGCATCACAATGCAGAAAAATTCAAAAATGCATAGCTACCGAAAACATGTCTTGATCAGCCTCTTTTTTGTGAACCTCAAATGCTTCCTACTTTGGGATCCTAAAATACTAAATAGCCAAGTAACTGCGACCAAATTGGTTGTAGCTCTTGCCTGTGCTTCGCTCGCTCGGCTCGTGCTCGGTTGGTCATAGTTCTAACGTAACCCATTTGGTCGTGGTGCTCTAGGTTACTCCCAATTCTAACCTAACCCGTTTGGTTGGGGTTAGGTAGCGTAGTTACTGTGACCAACTGTGAGAAAACGTTAGAAACGTTTTTAAAGGATCAGTGAAATATTTCCCATAGTAAAATTACGTACAAGGTAAAATTACTACCTATTTGTATAGTTAGTTTTAATCAGTTATTTATTTAATCTATTATATAATGTAAATAGTTATTACCTAGTAATTATGTTAGAATTAGATTGTATATTTTATTAAAAATTGTAAATTAAACACAAATAAATGAGTCACCCAAGTGCAAAAAAAAAAACCCACTAGGTACTATTTTAAGTCGTTTTGGTACTACTAGACTGTAAACGTTGATGTGGCTAAAGCCAAGAGGTTTTAAAAACTACACAATATTAGTGTGAACGTTGATTTAAATATTGATGTAAAAAAATATGAATTTACAGAATTATAATCATTGGAATCAGCAACACAATTCTTAACTTAGAATTGACCTCAAATGTCACGATTTTGAAGAAATAGTCATTCAATAGAGTAATATAAACTTAGAGAATTGTATTGATGTTTTTTTTTTTTTCGGCCGCCTCACGAAACGTGTGCTCCGACTAACTAAACAACAGCTGCGTACTGTTACAGCAGCCTTAACTGGCCATGGGTCTTTTAATAAACACCTCTTTGTCATAGGAGTCACAGACAGTCCGCTGTGTAGGGCCTGCATGGAGGACGACGAGACAGCAGCTCATGTGCTACTACATTGCCCGGTGGTTGCCACATACAGGGCAAAGTACTTCGGTAACCCAGGTACACTACGTGAGATTGTCAGCAACACCAAGGAGTTGCTGGCCTTCTTGGAGGAGCTGGAGTGGATCGAATGAGCGATGTCCCACGTGTACGCAAAATACGCTCTTAGACGTGGAGTTGCGGATATCAGCCCGTATTACCTATTACCTATTGATGATTTTTATGGTTATAATTATGTAAACACATATTTGTTACGATTGCGAATTATATTCTGATCAACATACAACTTCATATAGACCTGCTTATTGCAAAAAACGTTAAAAAATTATAATTTCGTGGGCTACATTGGCACTTTCGCTTTAAGCAGATGCTAATCATTACGTTACTATAAGCAACGTTTATAAATATAGGGTTTTGTGATTAGATACGACGTCAATCTGCATAGCCTTTTCCCAACTATGTTGGGTTCGGCTTCCAGTCTAACCGGATGCAGCTGAATACCAGTATTTTACATGGAGCGACTGCCTATCTGACCTCCACAACCCAGTAACTGAGCAATACGATACCCCTTGGTAAGACTGGTTGTCAGAGTTTAGGGCTTCTGACGACCCGTAACGACTGTCAAAGATCCATAAATGACAGCCGGGACCAATGGCATAATGTGCTTTCCGAGGCGCGGAGGAGTCTCGGTATGTAAGGTGGTCACCTATCCACGGACCAACCCCGGCAAGCGTTGCTTAACCTGATGGGTCGAACCGTGCGGCTGTTATTACTTATCCACGAGCTCCTTACGACGTGTTACCAGTAAATCTTACGCTAAATCCATTTTTCTTGTTTTCGTGGAATCACTTTTTGCTCATCAAGAAGGAAAAGTCACAAATATTATTCCACAAACCACTTCTTATTCAAAAGTCCGAAATAACACAATCTCTTTCCCAAATTAATATAATTTTGTGTTTACTCAGTAATTTGTTGCCCCGTTAACGTAGAACGTGACGAGAGAACTTGATTATTTATTTATTTACCTGATAAACTTGGGCTCACAGCGCAGTGTATGGTGTTTATCAAAAGTAATTTCTAAGATTTTTTGGGTAGAGAACTTAATTTTTCATGTTATGATTCTGTTGTGAGATATTATGTATTAGATAATCATAAATTATAAGAAGCATATTTTTTCTAAATTATGATTATTTTTTTCATGTTTGCTATATTCTTGAAAGCCATCATCATTCTCCTACCTATAAACGTATTTGCGAACAGGTTTGATTGTCAGTACATTAACCATTTATATATGGTTAATGTAATGACAAACAAACAAATGACTCAGAGGCGGGAGTAATAATAGGCATTTTAATTTAAAAAAAAATCCATATCACCATTCATCGTTTCGTTGGTCTTCCCCTACTCTTATAGTCATCGAAATTCATACTGAAACCCTTCTTCACGAAATTTTCCGTATTCTTTTTCTTGAAAGCCAATGAAATATTTTAAACCATGAGCCATCCAAGTTCCTTACATACATAATAAGTAAAATTACCTTCCACATACATACGTTACCGAATTTCAAAACGTAGCATTCGATCCCCTGACCTACTTGACAATTTGACGTCGGCAAATTTTGTGAAATCCTTTGAAATATTTAAGTGAAATTTCTAGAAAAATGTTACTGGACTTTACATGTAATCATGATCTAACTAGGGTTACCTGAAACAAATTTTAAGACACTGTGTAGTTTTTAAAACCTCTTGGCTTTAGCCACATCAACGTTTACAGTCTAGTAGTACCAAAACGACTTAAAATAGTACCTAGTGGGTTTTTTTTTTTTGCACTTGGGTGACTCATTTATTTGTGTTTAATTTACAATTTTTAATAAAATATACAATCTAATTCTAACATAATTACTAGGTAATAACTATTTACATTATATAATAGATTAAATAAATAACTGATTAAAACTAACTATACAAATAGGTAGTAATTTTACCTTGTACGTAATTTTACTATGGGAAATATTTCACTGATCCTTTAAAAACGTTTCTAACGTTTTCTCACAGTTGGTCACAGT
This sequence comes from Lithophane socia, assembly GCA_947522985.1. Classification (NCBI taxonomy): domain Eukaryota; kingdom Metazoa; phylum Arthropoda; class Insecta; order Lepidoptera; family Noctuidae; genus Lithophane; species Lithophane socia. Next base: position 12,226,564 of record OX383267.1, read on the forward strand.
AACTACGCTACCTAACCCCAACCAAACGGGTTAGGTTAGAATTGGGAGTAACCTAGAGCACCACGACCAAATTGGTTGTAGCTCTTGCCTGTGCTTCGCTCGCTCGGCTCGTGCTCGGTTGGTCATAGTTCTAACGTAACCCATTTGGTAAAATTACTACCTATTTGTATAGTTAGTTTTAATCAGTTATTTATTTAATCTATTATATAATGTAAATAGTTATTACCTAGTAATTATGTTAGAATTAGATTGTATATTTTATTAAAAATTGTAAATTAAACACAAATAAATGAGTCACCCAAGTGCAAAAAAAAAAAACCCACTAGGTACTATTTTAAGTCGTTTTGGTACTACTAGACTGTAAACGTTGATGTGGCTAAAGCCAAGAGGTTTTAAAAACTACACAGTGTCTTAAAATTTGTTTCAGGTAACCCTAGTTAGATCATGATTACATGTAAAGTCCAGTAACATTTTTCTAGAAATTTCACTTAAATATTTCAAAGGATTTCACAAAATTTGCCGACGTCAAATTGTCAAGTAGGTCAGGGGATCGAATGCTACGTTTTGAAATTCGGTAACGTATGTATGTGGAAGGTAATTTTACTTATTATGTATGTAAGGAACTTGGATGGCTCATGGTTTAAAATATTTCATTGGCTTTCAAGAAAAAGAATACGGAAAATTTCGTGAAGAAGGGTTTCAGTATGAATTTCGATGACTATAAGAGTAGGGGAAGACCAACGAAACGATGAATGGTGATATGGATTTTTTTTTAAATTAAAATGCCTATTATTACTCCCGCCTCTGAGTCATTTGTTTGTTTGTCATTACATTAACCATATATAAATGGTTAATGTACTGACAATCAAACCTGTTCGCAAATACGTTTATAGGTAGGAGAATGATGATGGCTTTCAAGAATATAGCAAACATGAAAAAAATAATCATAATTTAGAAAAAATATGCTTCTTATAATTTATGATTATCTAATACATAATATCTCACAACAGAATCATAACATGAAAAATTAAGTTCTCTACCCAAAAAATCTTAGAAATTACTTTTGATAAACACCATACACTGCGCTGTGAGCCCAAGTTTATCAGGTAAATAAATAAATAATCAAGTTCTCTCGTCACGTTCTACGTTAACGGGGCAACAAATTACTGAGTAAACACAAAATTATATTAATTTGGGAAAGAGATTGTGTTATTTCGGACTTTTGAATAAGAAGTGGTTTGTGGAATAATATTTGTGACTTTTCCTTCTTGATGAGCAAAAAGTGATTCCACGAAAACAAGAAAAATGGATTTAGCGTAAGATTTACTGGTAACACGTCGTAAGGAGCTCGTGGATAAGTAATAACAGCCGCACGGTTCGACCCATCAGGTTAAGCAACGCTTGCCGGGGTTGGTCCGTGGATAGGTGACCACCTTACATACCGAGACTCCTCCGCGCCTCGGAAAGCACATTATGCCATTGGTCCCGGCTGTCATTTATGGATCTTTGACAGTCGTTACGGGTCGTCAGAAGCCCTAAACTCTGACAACCAGTCTTACCAAGGGGTATCGTATTGCTCAGTTACTGGGTTGTGGAGGTCAGATAGGCAGTCGCTCCATGTAAAATACTGGTATTCAGCTGCATCCGGTTAGACTGGAAGCCGAACCCAACATAGTTGGGAAAAGGCTATGCAGATTGACGTCGTATCTAATCACAAAACCCTATATTTATAAACGTTGCTTATAGTAACGTAATGATTAGCATCTGCTTAAAGCGAAAGTGCCAATGTAGCCCACGAAATTATAATTTTTTAACGTTTTTTGCAATAAGCAGGTCTATATGAAGTTGTATGTTGATCAGAATATAATTCGCAATCGTAACAAATATGTGTTTACATAATTATAACCATAAAAATCATCAATAGGTAATAGGTAATACGGGCTGATATCCGCAACTCCACGTCTAAGAGCGTATTTTGCGTACACGTGGGACATCGCTCATTCGATCCACTCCAGCTCCTCCAAGAAGGCCAGCAACTCCTTGGTGTTGCTGACAATCTCACGTAGTGTACCTGGGTTACCGAAGTACTTTGCCCTGTATGTGGCAACCACCGGGCAATGTAGTAGCACATGAGCTGCTGTCTCGTCGTCCTCCATGCAGGCCCTACACAGCGGACTGTCTGTGACTCCTATGACAAAGAGGTGTTTATTAAAAGACCCATGGCCAGTTAAGGCTGCTGTAACAGTACGCAGCTGTTGTTTAGTTAGTCGGAGCACACGTTTCGTGAGGCGGCCGAAAAAAAAAAAAACATCAATACAATTCTCTAAGTTTATATTACTCTATTGAATGACTATTTCTTCAAAATCGTGACATTTGAGGTCAATTCTAAGTTAAGAATTGTGTTGCTGATTCCAATGATTATAATTCTGTAAATTCATATTTTTTTACATCAATATTTAAATCAACGTTCACACTAATATTGATCTGCAAATTACAAAAAAAAAAAACGAAAAAAATAGAATTTCGTGAACTACCTTGGTGCATCCCCTTTAACCATACATTTTTGGATGTAAAAAAGTCTCATAGCTTTAAGCAACGTTTATAAATAGTGGGTAAGAAGTTTGTTACAAACTTTTCGATTAGATTTCCTCACAGCTTTATACTCTCACGTTTTGGTCTCTAATGACTTGAAAAAGCTAGAAGCCAATAAGCTGTATGCGACCTCAATAACTCTTCTCCCGTTTAATATCAAGATTAAGGTTTCAACCAGAAACTTTTTCAAATAATTTCTACAAAAACCTAGGCCAAATTCTAGACTTTTATCTCAGGTAACAGTGGCAAAAATAACCTTTAACTCCTTAAAATCACAGTTATATCTGACAAAAAGCGGCGTCGCCAAGCTTATTAGGACATAGCGTCCACATTTCAACGTGGATTTGAGCGGGTTCGTAATTTGGGGAAAAACCGGGCGCTCCGGGCGTCCGGGGCGTATGAGGCGTACGGGGCGTCCGTAGACTCGGTCCGGTGGGATCAGGGAGAGGACACGTCTAGAGATTTTGCTCCGAACAGGTTGATGAATGACGTTCAATGTTTAAGGTTGGGTCCCGAATGGGTAGTATTTTGATTGGGAATGGTATGATTTTTAGACCCTGAGTTCAGGTTACCGATCTGTTTATACGAGTTGTTTTTAAGGCTGAACCATAATCAAGAACTCATTTCCAACGAATATTTTTACTCATTTCGGCCCAAGGCTGATTCAATCCCCTAAAAGGTTATTCGACTTATTCTATACTAGCTTCCGCTCGGCCGCGGCTTCGCCTGCGTGGTATGTCTATAAAAAGTAGCCTATGGCCTTCCCCGGGATGCCATCTATCTGCTTGTCAAATTTTATTGAAATCCGTTCAGTGGTTTAGGCGTGAAAAGGTAACATACAGACAGACAGAACGACGGACAGACAGAGTTACTTTCGAATTTATAATATTAGTATGGATTTAGTAAGTCCCTGCTTCGGTGCAAAATCATCATCATCATTGGCCTAGTTTTTTCCCAACTATGTTTAGGTCGGCTTCCAGTCTAACCGGATGCAGCTGAAACCACTATTTTAACAGACTCATAACTATGTTTAATTAGTCACTGTCTCGGTAAAAAGTAGCACTTTAAATGGTACCCCAGAGATTCGATCCAAGTAGGTACCTATTTAGATTTTGATAAACTCCATGATTGTCTGCAAACAAAAAGATATTACTTTCACTCCACTTGAGACGATCATTTAGTTAAGTAGTCACCCACGAAAATTAACTCAAGTCTCCTATTCCCCAGACAAAATTTATTTTCGGCATGCAAACCTATTTTTATCCGAACACCGAATTAAATTTGTCCGAAATGGGAACAAACGCGACCACAGCTCAAGACTTACGATCGTGAGGTGAATAAGTAGAATTCCTTTAAATTATGTAACGCGAAACTGTAATGTGCACTTAGTAAGCTTTATTTATGCGATTTTATTATAAAAAACCTATTTGATAAACTATTATGGGGTAGTGTCGATGTCATGATCGGTTTTAAGCTTTTCATTGCTGGTTATAAATGTGGCTCTTTTCAAAGGAGGTCTCCCAGAGTAGCTACTAGGTGGCAAAAGTACATTCTATTTTATTTTATTTGGGAAAATAAACAGATACAAATTACAATATTATGCTATAGAACTTAGAACTAAAGTGAGAGTATAAATGTGTAGCCAACAACATTTTCCACATATAAAAAAGTTAAACAAACACAAATGACGTGCTATATAAATAACATTGATTATACAGTACGGAATCAAAAAAAAATCGGAATTCTGGCAGAAGTTCTGAAAGAATCCCACGAGAATGTACTACACGTTCTCGTGTGATTATTTCAGACTTCCACGCGAGCAAAGCCGCGAGCAAAAGCTAGTATTAATATTATTCTTAACCAATAACAGTTAGCAAGTCAGAAATCGGGCATAAGAAATATTCCATCTTTCCTTCCCAAAAGCCAAACTTCAAAAATCGTTTTCCTGTTTATAGAATAGGGTAATAACTTTCAGAGGTATACTCCGAAACCCTTTAAGATGTAGGTACAGTCGTAGGCAGTTAACTTTCCTCTTCAGAACTTCAAAAGCCATGTTTTTAATTTCCAAACGAGTGAACACGTGGCGAAGTTGGGGCACTTTTCTAACTGATTGTACATACTGTCGTTATGGTTGACCAACTGATGTGATTATTTGCATGACAACGCAGCTAGTGGCGCCGTTTTTTTTGCAACAGCGGAACCGAATGTTTCTGTTTTAAATGTAATGTACAAAAATCAAAACCGCCCGTTTTTTTACAAAGGGGTGTATTTATATAAACATTTACTGCTAAGTATTGTATTTATTTTATTTCTTATTTTTTTGTTTATTTCATAAAATGCTGAACCGCTGGACTAGCGCTGGGGCTCTGTCTCGCATAGGGTAGCAGCATTATGCTGAGCGATGGCCGTTTTGCTTGAATGTGACGCATATTTTCCCCGTCTTCGTTTATTTATTCTTTCTTTGCGTTCTGTTTACCGCAAATAAACATATTTTCTTTCTTTCTGTGAAAGTTTCCAGTAACCACCTAAGAGTTCTGATAAGAGTGACACTGGCTGATTACTGTCACTCTAGCGGAGCGTTGTATCGAATGGTTGCGTGGCGATCTTCTGATGACAGATGATGTCACACGGATGTCACGAAAAATACTGCATCGCGCAAACAGAATTTACCGCGCGACGAGCATAAATATACCTCGTCCCGACATCAATTGTCAGCCAGTAGCCCAACAGACACAACACCCGTCTGGTCGGACGTCAGGTCGTCTGGTGGTTGGCATCCTTTGTACTATATTCTACGAATAAATGTCTTTGTCTTTTTCGGAGGATCCTCCCTTTTCTATGGAGGATGAGTGAACTTTAAAGCCTGTTCCTCATACCTCTACAAGAACTTCTATTTCTTATGTCTCCTATTTAATTCATCATCCTCCTCCCCCGTATATACCATAGACTAAGGTTAACTCCGTGTAAAAGTTGGCGCGTGTTCTATTAGAACGCGTATATTAAAAGTTCGCCAAGTACCTTACATTAAGAAGCTTTCCTAACGTCCTCCGTGTTTGCTTTAGTTTACATTCAAATAGAAATGGCGAGTATGTAGTTTAGTTGGGAATTCGTTGAGTTATGTTTAGCACGTGTACATTATTAAGTAAATATGTTTGTATATAGTTGACTAGCTGATGCCCGCGGCTTCGCCTGCGTGGATGTCGGTTATTATATACTAAAATCTTCCTCTAGAACCACTCTATCCATTGGTGAAAAGAGCATGAAAATCAGTGCAGTAGTTTTTGAGTTTATCGCGAACAGGACGACTGACAGACGCAGCGGAGGACTTTGTTTTATAATATGTAAGGATAGTTGATTGACGGCGCAGTATAGCTTTTATCAGAACTGGTCATCGCAATAATGTCATCTGGATTTTGTAGGATTATAGAAGTTCGGCGTGGACGAAGTGGACGTGGTACGAGAGCGGCACCACCACAGACTAATATTAGTCGGCACCACTGACTTCATCTGTCATCAGAAGACAGCCGCCACGCAACCATCGATGCGTCGCTCTGCTGGAGTGACCGTCACCAGCCAGTGTCACTCTTAACTGACCTGAAACTAGACGGCGCCACTTGCTACGCCGTCATAGTAATAAGATTTTGTGCACCTCCTTGGTACAGATATTGAATTCTCTCTTGCAGGTCAATGCGGAAACGCGAAGATCCCGAACATTTCTTTTCTTCAAGGATTAACGGCTTATTCCGATCGGATCCCACATTGTGGGATGATGATATGTAGGTACTCTTTATTTTCATTTATCGATTCAAGCAGGTGATCATTTCGTTCGGATATTAATTTAATCAACATTCCTAAAACGAATCCCACAATGTGGGATCCGATTGGAACAAAATCTTCATTTTTTCCACGTTCCTAACGGATCCCACAATGTGGGATCCCATTGGAATAAGCCGGATTAACGGGAAACTAGGCACCTTAGATTGAATAGGAGTGTTCAGACTTCTGAAAATCTCTGAAACTGTACAATTGTACCGTAATAGATAGCAAGAGGATTGCTAGATGTGTAAAAAATGGTCCATCCGTCAATCAAATCCGTCTATCAAAAAAATGGTCAATCCATCCGTTGACTGATTGCCACTAGCGCAGTTTAGCTTTGTAGATCTATCGATCAAGTAATCATACTCAAAAAGTCATTTATTCCAAAATATGATGACAATGATATCTACTCCACATTCCAAATCATCCATAACATTCATAATGATGTCATCATCCACTCACATAATGTATCCCAAACTAGCATCTGCCCGCGACTTGGTCTGCGTGAAATTTCTTGTTCCCCTGACTCACTGCGTCGCATCGTATCGCCCGCCCGCGCTATTACTTCGTTTTGGCTTAGCTTTCTTTCCGACATTTTTTCTTTTTACTCGTCTTCTAAGGGTAGTGTAATGTTAAATAGCCTATGTAATCTTCCTCAAGAATTGGCCTAGCAAATCCAAAAAGAATTAAGTTCCAGAGACTACCGCGGTCAAACATACTCTTCAGCTTTATTATACACTAGCTTCCTCCCGTGGCTTCGCCCGTGCGGTTAGTCGATAAAAAGTAGCCTATGTCCTTCCTCAGGGTGCTCTACCCGCATTTTGTCGAAATCCGTTCAATGGTTTAGGCGTGAAAAGGTAACATACAGACAGTTAGACAGAATTACTTAAGAATTTATAATATGAAGTACTAGCTTACGCCCGCGGCTTCACCCGCGGCTTCACCCGCGGCTTCACACGCGGCTTCGCCCGGGTGTTATGTCGATAAAAAGTAGCCTATGTCCTTCCCCGGGATTCCATCTATTTCCATGCTTATCGAAATCCGTTCAGTGGTTTAGGCGTGAAAAGGTAACATACAGACAGACAGACAAACAGAGTTACTTTCGAATTTATAATATTAGTAAGGATTAGTGTGTAGTTTTGGGCTACCAAATGCAAAAAGAATTTTTCAAATCCGACTCCTAGTTCTAGGGATTAGCGCGTTTATTCAAACTCTTGAGCTTTATCATACACTAGCTGATGCCCGCGGCTTAGCCCGCGTGGATGTTGGTTATTATATGCTAAAAACTTCATCGAGAACATTTTGTATCCAAAAAAAACAACATGAAAATCGGTGCAGTAGTTTTTGCGTTTATCGCAGACAGACAGACGCGGCGGAGGACTTTGTTTTATAATATGTAAGGATATTATAGTTAGAAACCCCTGCAAAAACTTGAATGTGTGAACGAAGTATTTCAACAAAGCGTTTGATAAAGGATCAACCAGACCAATATGAGAGGATGCAAACTGTGCAAACATAACTGTGGCAAATAGCCCACACATACTTGAGTAGCCCCCGGCGTTACTTGAAGTGTTAATATATGAGTAGCCACGAAAACCGCGAATGGAATTTCGGGAATATGTATTTAATGATCAGTGGTGGCCCAGTGGTAACGGCCGCGACTTACGAGTTGTAGGTCGTAGGTTCGAACCCTGATAGGCGCTTACTTTGTGTAAATAATTTCATCACTACTGCTTTCAAAACGGTGAAGGAAAACATCGTGAGGAAACCGGCATGTCTTAGAACCAAAAATTCGAAGACATGTGACATCTACCAACCCACAGTGGGCCCGCGTGGTGGATTACGGCCCACACCCTCTCACCGAGAGGAGGCCTGTGTCCCAGCAGTGGGAACATTAAAGGCTGATTATGTAATCAGCTCAGACTTAACGCTGGTAGCACATCTCCGTCGCGAAATAATAGCAGCGAAACTGCAGTACTTCAATTTGTAGCGAAACATGACGCGAGTCAGTACAATTGAACAACTGCGGTTTCGCTGCTATGATTTCGCGGCCGAGGTGTGCTAGCGGCGTTAGTTTGTTAACTACTTGTTTTTTCTGTCTTGTTTATTTCGATAAAGGTTTCCAGTTTAAAAAGTGAAATAAGTCCATAAAAAGTGAAATACCTAGGTCTAGTTAATGGTTACCTTGTATCGAAATATACAGCGTGCTTCAGAAAGGTGTGTTCTTTAAGGGTGTGTTACAATATTCTGATTTAAAAGAGTGTCCGTGGAGTTTCTTGCCCGTTCTTCTCCATAGGAACCTACTACGCTTTGGAATGGGCAACTAGCTTCATATTTTCTGACTGACTGACCCTTTGACAATTCAAAAGTGCCTGTAATTGGTTTATTTGAAATAAATGCTTTGAGTTTTTTTTGAGTTTGTGGTACAAACCATGAAACTGAACGACTTTTTCCATTGGACCAACATCGTTCATCTGCCTAGCTTTTTCCCAACTATGTTGGGGTCGGCTTCCAGTCTAACCGGATGCAGCTGAATACCAGTATTTTATATGGAGCGACTGCCTATCTGACCTCCACAACCCAGTAACTGGGTAATACGATACCCCTTGGTAAGACTGGTTGTCAGACTTTCGAGCTTCTGACGACCCGTAACGACTGTCAAAGATCCACAAATGAGAGCCGAGAGCAACGGCTTAACGTGCTTTCCGAGGCATGGAGGAGTCTCGGTATGTAAAGATGGTCACCCATCCACGGGCCAGCCTCGGCAAGCGTAGTTTACCTGATGGATTGACCCGTGCGGCTGTTATTACTTAGCCACGAGCTCCTGAACCAACATCGTTATCACGAAAAAATTAATAATCAGCCATTCCATACATTTGCGTCTAGTCAGTATACATTACGGTCATTACGGTTCACAGCGTACTTTACGACAGTTGATATTTTTATAAAGCTTCTAACACCATTTTTGTTCGCCATTTTAAAAGCCACACTTCTTCGCTGCGTTTATAAATCAAACGTGAGAAATGGTCTCCAACTATCGCCGCTACAGATGGCGTAAGTTTTGACGCACACTTTGCAGTTCGCTACTTTTTAGCAGAAGCTTCAGAGGTCCTACCACGACCGCGCGACTTAAACGTAACGTAAGTCCGATTTTAGAATCGAAAATACAACTACACACTTCGAAAATACAACTACACATCCTATAGCATTTTGCGATGAACGTAATTAGTATCACCCATAGATAGAAATACCTAAAGTCTTATGTCTAAACATGTAAGGTTAATTAGCATTTACTTAAAGTCCACCGATTTTAAAATTGATAATACTCGTTTCATTGTACTCATAATTATGAACAATTTTCACTATGGGACCAACCTTGAAATCGTGAAAAAAAATCAGCTGTTCCCTATATTTTGAAGAGCTATGCGAACATAAAAGGAAACAGCATCAGCACAATCAGCACCGAACAATTACAGTGAAAATTGTTCATAATGACGAGTACAATGGCCTCTTAAGATATTTCGTATATGAATAGATGAACCTTAATATTTTGTGTGAAAACAGTATTGTCAATTTTAAAATCGATCGACTTTACGTAAATGCTTATTCACAGGAGCGGGAACTGCAGCCGTTGACGCGTGCCGCTCGTCTATACGAGTACATACTCCGCACGTTCGTACTAGGCCTTGATTTTCTCAGTAACTTTACCTCGAACTTTATGTTCTACTCATTAGAGGGGCCTCAAAAATGTTTTGTTTGACAGTTTGAAACTAATTAGTGCGAAAGTGACGGTCAGAAGTGCCGATGACTTGCGGGAAAAGAAATAAGTTCCAAGTTGTGGTTGAGTGCTAAATAGTTCGGTGAAATGTTCGACTTTTGCCGCGATATTTCTAGCACTCAATGGTGCGGCTGTTGGTGAGAATTCTAGCTGTGTTTTCTTACTAAAAATAAAGTGGTCTGGTATATTTTGAGAAGTGTTAATGAACTTTACCTACGTATAGTGAATGAGCAGATAAGACAAGAATTTCCAAGTAATCTTTTAGTCATCACTTTTGTCTTGTCATCCTACAAAGCTTGGATATGGCATTAAGATCTTACACCGTGTTACTAGACTTGACTCGTAGATCTTAAAACCATCTTAAAATACTCAACAGTGAACTACGATCAAAAGGCATCACTCTGACAGCTGCGGACGCATACATGACACGCGCTTCATATGAAAACTCCGTATATCATGTCTGAAACAGTAGTAAACGACCATTTTAACTAGAAACGTAGGAAAATAAAACAGCGAAGAAATAAAGGGCTTCTGAACCTGGTCGGGTAAAACTTGAAGACATGTATCGCCCGCAGCGGACAAACCCCCTTTGTGTGTTGAAAGAAACAAAATGTGAGCGATTGTTTCCCGCGCTTTTTGATGTGTTCCATTTTTGAATTTGGAGTTTTTGTTCCTCTTTTTCGTGGCCAGTGTGTCAAGGAAAACGAAAGGTTTGTTCTAAGAAAAAGGTTCGCAAGAAAAAATAATATTGTTCCGCTCTCATTAAATTTTGCGAGTAAAAACTCTTTAGCTAAAATTATCTATATTAGAAATAACCCCGAGGGCCTCTTTCACCGTTTACTGATAAAATTACAGATTAATTTGTAGATAAAAAACCTGTTTTTACAAAATAAGATAATATTTATAGTAGCAGAAATTCTAGACAGGCTTAAAATGAAAATACATCAAAGCTTTCCACATTACGTAATCATGGCTATCCATTTTTGTGATGTTCAAAAATAATAAAGGTGAAACAAGACCAACTAAAAGTTAAAAGGTTGATAAAGGTTATACGCAATGATTGTGAATATAAAAAAAAAAAAACGTAGAGACAGAATAAATAAAATTACCGAATGTACTAATTTAATTCTAGGGACATCGTCTTCACATGTTGTTAATGTATACAAAATATTGTAAAACATTTTAAACGAGTGACAGTGGAGTTCTTGCCCATTCTTCACCAAACAAAACTAATTTTTGGAAAGATGCCCCTTCCAAAAATTAGTTTTGCACTAATTAGCTAAAATCAATTTTGTTTTCTCGTCAATGACATTAAAAAGTGCCTTTCATGTGCCTATTTGAAATACATTATTAGACTTTGAATTTACAGTGCTGTCATTATAACAATGTCCCGTGACGCGATTGGCAGCATTGAATTTTGCAGCTTTTAATATATGTAGTTCTAAATGGCCACTGACAGAACTGTGCTACCAATCAGATGGCTGCAAAATTCATCGTTACCAATGGCATCACGGGACAAGATAAAATGGACGGAAAATTCGAACGGAAAATTCTTTAGAATAATTTTGCAACCATTCTTTGAGAACTTAATCTATACGTAGCAAAGAAAACTGAAAAATCGACCTAACCCTCGCACTCTTTAACCTAAGCATTCATAAATCCTTTAATCACAATAGAGGACTAGCAGATATATAGCCAGCTGTAATTAGTAAGTATGTAAGGCCATTAGAGGCTATGGCCCGTGCTAACATGGCCAACTAATGGGTTATTGTGTGTGGCCCATAAATACTTATTACCGTCTGTTGTGAGAAAAGAGAGGTGGGAATGTTTGTCTGGATTTTGTTTGGGTTCTGTACTACTAGTGTGTGCGCTTTGCTTTTTAACCAACTTCAAAAAGGAGGAGGTTCTCAATTTGTCTGTATGTTTTTTTTTGTTTTTGTATGTTTGTTACGCGATTACTCCGCCAATTATGAATTGATTTTGATGATGCTTTTTTGTTTGGTAGTTCGTGCTTCTGAGGTGGTCCCTTATGTAATTTAGTTAACTTTGCTTGCGTAGTTTTTAACCCCCGACGGAAAAAGAGGGGTGTTATAAGTTTAACGTGTGTATCTGTGTGTCTGTGTATCTGTGTATCTGTGTGTCTGTCTGCGCCATCGTAGCTGCCAAACGGCTGAACCGATTTTGATTTTTTTGGTTTTGTTTGAAAGTTGACTTAATCGAGAGTGTTCTTAGCTATGATTCAAGAAAATCGGTTCAGCCGTTTGAAAATTATCAGCTCTTTTCTAGTTGATGAATGGATGTGAGCATCTTCCACAGGTCTAATCGATTGGAAATTTAGAATTCTCTTATTTCAATGATATGAAAAGAATATATGTAGTAACCTTGAGCTGATGCTGCAGCATCACCTGGAATTTGCAGGATACCCAACTCCCTCACGAACTTACAGCAGAGGTATCGTGTTTGGACTCATTGGAAAGGTCTCAACAAATAGGTTACAGATAGATGGATCACCATCTATCTGTAACCTATTTGTTGAGAATGAAAATAGGAAGTTAACAGCAGCTATCCTTTCTACAACAGCATACATTCATTATGCCTAGTGTGTGTTGGCGTTTGCATTAGCCGTCCCCCGACACGACGACGCTTGGATCAAAATATTACCTACAACTTTTATGATATTATTTTTTTACTTTTTAGACGCTTTGTTTTTGTCGGGGGTTTTTTAAATTTTTAATTTAATTTTTATTGAGTTAGCTTACGTATATTACGTGTTTTTACCACTTAGCCTATATGGATGATGTTTTAAGTTCCCGTCACTGTTATTTACATAGCAGTTAGTGGTATTCGGGAGGCGGTCACTGCACAGCAGTGATGCTCGCGAAGGAGGAGGCGGAACGCGTGAGGGAGAGGCAAAGCCTGCGCCCTCACGCCCCTAACCGCCGCCGCTGGAGACACCCTGGGCGTCGGGAATCCCAGGCGGATTCCCGGCCACCATAGGCGCGGGCTTGCGGACGGCGAGAAATGAGTAGCTCGCCGTCCGATAAAGGCGAGGCCCGGGTCGATGGCGCGTCGTGTTCCACGCGCGCCTCAAAGAGATGTCAGCACACCTGACGGGGTCCGTTAGGACCGATGCCTGCCAGGGTTGCGGAATAGTCCGAAAGGGATACCGGGACCCTGGCAACAGGCAACTGAAGGAACACGGGTGGGTTTTAGTCAGTAAGAGTCTGACACGCCCTTCCGCTCCGCCCAGAGCGGGAGAAGTCATTTGATGAATTCCCTCCCAAAAAAAAAAAAAAAAGTAGTGTAGTAGGTAGTGGTATTCGATGTATGTGGGGTAGGTACCACAACTAAGAAGTGAAAAATAACTTATTTATTTTTAGAGATGGCGTTTTCTATTCTTCTATGAAAAGATGGAATAGATTGTGTCAGGAATGATAATATGAAAGAAAAGGGATGTAGATGATAACGTTACGGTTCAGAGACTGGAGACAGACTGGATGAAGAAAATGTGGTTATTCTAAACAGAGGTACCTATAGTACACTAACATTCCGCCAACTATGTTTAAGTCCCATGTAATAAGCGGGTATGGAGTGAGAAATTGGAGGGAAAAAGCTGCAAATAGATCACGTTGGAGAAATATACTTGACCACCCTCGGCCATAAAGCCTAAGATGATGTTGAATAGGGGGCGAATCTACTGCGAAACACCGGGCACAAATCCAGGCTGCGAAATTCCAGTTGGAAAAACCCAATAACTACTACTACCAGAGAGCATAGAGACGGAGGCAGAGGTATCTCTCCAGAAAGGGTTAAGCAGAGGTGGTACCTATAGTACACCCTGCATAGCCCTTCAGGGATTACAGGCGTGATGTTCGTTTATGTTATTTTATCATGAGACTTCCAAGACCAATAGCTCCTGTCAGGGTTGCGGGAAACTGCCGGGGTTGCGCGAAAATCCGAAAGGGATACCGGATACCGGGATCCTTGGTAACAGGCAACTGAAGGAACACGGGTGGGTTTTAGTCAGTACAAGTTTGACACGCCCTCCTGCTCCACAGAGCTGGAGAAGTCATTTGACGATTACCCACACTCAAAAAAAAAAATGACCAATAGCTCAACAATATTTCAACAAGGAACCCCAAAATTTGGGCACCCTGCAAGCGATGTATTGTAATGTTGTCTTCCCAGTGAGTTTTATGAGAAGCACTATCGTGCGCAAGCATCCTTAACACGTTATGTTGCGGTTACATCTCATTGTGCTTAGTTATTAATAAGGGCTTCACATTTGTATGGGTGTAGGCAGTGAACTAAGTGGCATGAGGAAATGTAGGTACGCCATCATCATTAAGTCATGCATGACGGGTTTACATGAGGTACCTTTACAAGGCTAAAAATGTTCCAGTTCCATGCAAAGACCTGCCGATTAATTCTTTAAGAATTAGAATCGTGAAAACTTAGGTGAAGAGAGCTGTCAATAGTGTCACATATTTACAAACTAGCACTGCCCCGCGGTTTCACGCACATAAGTTTCAATCCCGTGGGAATATAGGGATAAAAAGTACCCTATGTGTTAATCAAGGTTATAAACTAGCTGTGCGCCAAATTTCATCCAAATCCGTTCAGTAGTTTTTGCGTGAAAGAGTAACAAACATCCATCCTCACAAACTTTCGCGTTTATAATATTAAGTAGGATATTTCAACCGTAGACGATTTTTCCTAACATTAATACTTAAGGTTCTCACAGAATATGAATAATGTAAAGTAATTAAAAAATCTGTAATTAAATTAGCAACCAGTTTGATTTTGATTTCAAATGTGAGAGTGTGCTTTGCAAATACAGTTTTATACTATCTAATTATCTGATTAATCAGGATATTTCTATTAAATGGTGTAGAATGGATGAAATTTCTATTAGGTACGTACTATTATCTCATCAAATGAAATGAACAACCTTTAAATCACATTATAGAAGCAACAGAATCTCGTCTGAAGGTCGTTTCTTACATAAATAAAAACCGACCCAAAAGTAAAATGATACAGAGCAAAACCAGAATCTTATTAAACAAAATGAAATCAATACCTACTCACAAAAAACCGGCCAAGCGCGTGTCGGACCACGCACAATGAAGGTTCCGTAGTTGGGATGAATGTATCCCAAAAACAAACTTAACATTGTAGTTGAAAAACATGTTCTCCCTTATGTCGATTACGGCACACACGGTCAATTCTCCAACTGAAAATGTTTTTTTTGTATGTTGTTTTGTAATCGCAAAAAAAAATTGTGGGATAAAACTGCAAATTAAGGATTTTCAGACATTTAACTTTACATGTTCCGTGAAACTCTGCTTCCAGCCAAATTCCATGAGTACAGGTCAACGGGAAGTACCCTGTAGGTTTTGATTTATTTGCAAGTATCAAAATATGTCGCTTAAATGGCCGCATTGATTTATTGCGTTTACTTAGAAGCTTAATTTTTTTATAGCTCCAGGGGACCATAATCCTACGTAGTTGATATTATTTTTTTAATACGTCCACGCTTTCCTGAGTAAAAGGTTATTGACAGACAGACAGACCAACAGACGGACAACGAAGTGATCTTAAAAGGATTCCGTTTTTCCTTTTGAGGTACGGAACCCTAAAAAGAACCCAGGTAGTACAAAAAGGCTGCCTTTGCGCTAATACAGATTACTTTATGTAATTCGAACATTTTATTAAGCTACATTCAATTTCGGGATTACTCGTACCCAAATCTATTCTTAACAGTAATGAATAATTCAACATTTTTTCATGTAGATCTTTCAAACTAATCAACGTATAAAGTCCTGAATTACGCGAGAGCTGTATAATCCTCATGAATTACCAATCGGGCCGAGTATTCCGCTCGAATTTCGAGTTTTTGGCCCCGAAATTTCTGGCAAAGTTAGTCGAGTATAAATTTCTTCGCCCCCTCTTGAGTTCCCCCTTTTTTCCTTTAAAGTTATTTATGTGACAATCTATTGTTTCGAGCTCGGAGAATTTAGTTTTAAATTAACGATGCTATGCGAAGAATTACGGCTGGGAACGGGGCAAAGGGAAACCCTGGGAGCCTTGCGTTTTGTAATCGGTAGATATCGGCGGCTAATCCGATAAAAGGTGAAATTAAGTCGATTTGCTAGAGTCGTACTCTATTCGTAGACGCCAATCCAAGTTTTATGTTCTACCCGTTATTGGATTTTTTATTGTTGTTTGTTTTAAATGTATTTTTATTGGGTTAGAGTTTTATTGGATTTGCTATTCGTGTCCGGTTAGGATGATGTTTTTGACAAACGTACACGATAGTTTGATGATTCAACAAAAACTTTTATTGAATTTTTCAGTGTTGAAGTATTACTGGCTGCACCCCGCGGTTTCATCCACATAGAATATTCCGATCCCTTAAGAATATTGGCATAAAAAGTATTTGTCCTAACCCAAGTCATGGTCTACCCATGTGCCAAATTTCATCCAAATCCATTCAGGCGTTTTAGTGTGAAAGCGTAACGAATAAGCATACAAAAATCAAATCTATTCTCTTTATAATATTACTAGCTACGCCTCCCGATTTCACCCGCGTAAGTCCCGATCCCGTAAGAATTTTAGGATAAAAAGTATTCTATGCCCTAACCTAGGTCATGGTCTACCCTGGCGCCAAATTTCATCCAAATCCATTCAGCCGTTTTAGCGTGAAAGCGTAACGCACAAACATAACAAAGAATCAAATCTATCCTCGTTTAGATTATGACAGATTATTTAACTCCTTCTGTTTTAAGTTTCTCAATAAAAACTTTGTTACAAGACGATAAAGTTCAAGTTCCATAAATACAGCGTTATTACTTCGTAGTTATTAAAATTTACTTCGTCCATTAACTACGTTATTTTAGTTCATAGTTATAAGGTTCTTTGTTTGCGAACGTTGTCGTAGAAATACTTTAAGTTCTTGAAGAATTCTCGTGAGGTTTCAAAGTGTACCTGGCAGTTTTATTATTATTTTGATTAATATTGTAGGTAAATAGTTTCCTTATTATATTTTTTAGATTTTCTAAACGAATCATATCTATCTAGCTAATGTTATAAATGCGAAAATGAGTTTGTTTGTTTATTACGCTTTCACGCCAAAACGGCTGAACGGATTTGGATGACATTTGGGTCATAGGTAGACCTTGACCTTGGTGAGGACATAAAACTTTTTATCCCAATATTCTCCCCCAAATATCCAATATTCCCCCAATATTTTCCCTTTGGTAAGACTAGATGTCTGACTTTTGGGCTTCTGACGACCCGTACCGACTGTCAAAGATCCACGAATGACAGCCGGGACCAACGGCTTAACATGCTTTCCGAGTCACGGAGGAGGTTTGGTATGTAATGATGGTCACCCATCCACGGACCAACCCCGGCAAGCGTAGCTTAACCTGATGAATCGACCCGTGCGGCTGTTATTACTTAGCCACGAGCTCTTTAGCAGTCAGGGACAAAGCTTGCAAATAACATTACTTCCATAAATCCTATAGAAACGATACCAGTCGCATTTCCCGATACAATTTACCATAATAACATTCGCCAAATACAGCCATTGGGACCCCATAACACAAAAGATATACATTTACACAAGTAAACTTCCATTACCAGGACCGGTTATCATGGTTTTCCATCACTATAGTTTATGTACTAAGGAAATATCACATACGATTTTATTTCGTATGTTCGCCCACAAAAGTAAATCATAAAAGGGCGTTATTGGACATTATTATTGCCCCAGCCAATGTTATTAGTAACGTGTTGCGGTGTCAGTGTGATTCCGGACCATTAGTGGAATGACTGGACGGTCGACGGTGTGAATAAGGTTTTATTAAAATTGCGTGCGTCTTTGTAATGGTTTTGGGATGGAGGTTTATGGTGGGACATGGATCTGATTATGGGGGTTTTGTTTTTAATTATGTTTTGTGAAAATATTTACGTACCAACCTATATTGTTTTTGTTGCATTTAGTTTATTAGTGTGTGGTGTCTTTAAACCCGTCCTGATGTTAAAATTAAAGCATAAGGTAGATAAATAAGTTCATATTAAATAAAAATAAAACAAAATTAAAATATATTATTACGTATTTTATCCTCTATTCTAGCACCACCTACTCACTGCATGCTGATAGTGAAAAACGGTAAAAATAATGTAACTTTGTAAACACGTTTGAAACACCTTGAATGTTTATGCCGCTACGCTATTGTTTAATTAGAACTTTATTTAACCTCCTAAGGGCGAATTCGACTGAACTTTAATTCCTAGTATATGTCTAATCCAGCAAATGAATATTACGTTTTTGACAGATTTTCTATACAAAAACTGTCAGACGTCAATTTAATTCCCCAAATGAAAGTCCGGCTTTGGTTGAATCAGCCCTTAATCACACCTTTGCTATTCTAGTAATTACTCAAAAACTATGTATTCGTAGTCTAACAGCAGCATCCGTATATATTTATTTAGACGTAATACCGGAATAAATACGATTGCTTTTGTGTAGCGCCAGTTATTATTTTCTTTTGTAATTTCGGGCATTTCCCTCGGCGCCATATATTTTCTTTAATAATTTACCGACTGGTCATAAGTGGTTGTCGATGTTATTAATTTAATTGCTCCTTAAAGGTCGCAAAAGGTAAGCAAAAGGTAAAATATTACCTATTCATGTAAACAAACGGTACCGGATTATCTTAATTAGAGAAAGGTCGGGAAATAATTAGGAAACAATTTTATGTGCGTCATTACTAATCCTGCCTAGTTTATATCCTGTAAATGAGCAATACCTATTTGTATATTAGGTATATATATCAATCAATCTGCCTAAGCCTTTTCCCAAGTATGTTGGGGTCGGCTTCCAGTCTAAAGCCGAGATTCGACGATCCGCGATTTTGCGGACGGCCACGCACGGCAGACGACCACAAACCGCCACGCACCACGCACCGAGGATCTTCCGATGTCTGCTATACGCCGCACGTACAACTTCCCACGGTGCGTCGTGCGGGCTCGTCTGTGTCCGTCCGCAATATGGCGCACCGTCGGATCACGGCATAACAGTTGAGTCACCGAACAAAACAACGCCAGTTAAAATAAATCACGACCAGAAAAACAATAGACAGTCTACCACACAAACTTTCAACGGGTAAAACTGCAAACTTTTTGACAAACAGGCTACAGTCGAAGACGTTCATTATACGGAGCATTGCGCTGCAAACAACTGCTCTGAAGTTTGGATGGGTTGGGCTTAGAAATACACTGGATATACTGGGGATACTGTCGCGGATTTTTTGGAACATTTGAGCTTCTTTTTCTTGTTGTGGATTTAAAATGTATATTAGATAACCAATTTATTTATTTAGGTTAGCCAACAATTGTTTACACAATACATTTAAAATTATTTTCTTAATGGTAGCTACAAGAATAAGTGTAACAATTACTTACAGGCTAACACAACATGCACCGTTTTTGGTTTTACATAGGTAATGTTACAAAACCAAAAAAGGATATTTACAGTAATAAATAATCAATCATTTTTGGTAATTCATGCGCAACAATATGAAATAATAACAAAAATAGCATTCTAAATAATTTACAATGAACAATAAATGATTGGTAACATTAATAAATTAAATTAAATGAAAGTACTAAAATAAATTAATTCGTAAAAATTTGAAGATCATTCATGCGAATATCTACACACATTCCACATTGTGCGACAATCAATCAATCTACCTAGCCTTTTCCCAACTATATTGGGGTCGCCTTCCAGTTTAACTGGATGCAGCTGAATACCAGTATTTTACATGGAGCGACTGCCTATCTGACCTCCACAACCCGGTAACTGGGTAATATAGACTTTCGGGCTTCTGACGACCCGTAACGACTGTCAAAGATCCACGAATGACAGCCGGGACAACGGCTTAGCGTACTTTCCGAGGCACGGGGGAGTCTCGATATGTAAAGATGGTCACCCATCCACGAGCCAACCCCGGCAAGCAAAACTTAAGCACGATTTTTCCACATTATGCGACATATAAACACAATAAATTGCGTGACTATTCTTTTTTTTCTCAATTCGGTTTTTTTTTTTCTTTTCAACAAATTAACACTTAGGCCTGTTTGTTCCTGACGAAACCGGTGTGTCCCACTTCCATATTCATGGTCGATGATCTTTTAGATAATATATTTTGTTAAACTATTATTTTATAACTTGAACCTAAAGTTTCAGGATGAACTAAAGTTACTTCATCCTAGAAGTAAGAGTTTCCAAACACTTAACGAAACTTTGGTTTCCATCTAATAGGTTGGTAAACAGAGTGATGCTTAACGTGATGGGAAGTGGATATAAACAGGCAAGACAAAATATTTCGAAAAGCATACATGTACGAGTATCATAGCGAAAAGTGTGATGAGTTTGATTGGGACCTCGCAACTGCTCCCAAAGTAGCGAAGTTTTGGACCAACAAAAAAGAAAAAACAAGCAACATGAAGAAGAACTGCCCTTATGGAGGTTTAAAAATCTTCACACGATTCAATATTACACCCAAAGATATAAATACTCGTATGCCTATATACAAATATTCGAAGACATGTGACATCTACCAACCCGCACTGGGCCCATGTGGTAGATTACGGCCCACTCCCTCTCATAGAGAGGAGGCCTGTGTCCCAGCAGTGGGGACATTATAGGCTGATTATTTAGACAGTCAAGGCTGTGAACTTGTCGAAAAAAATAAAGACCAACTGTTAGCCGCTAAATGCACACTAGAAAAGCACAATGACGTGGCGCGAGTGTAAGATGTAGCTGTCACGCATACCTGCATAAAAAAGTTGGCTTGTTTGTCATCTTCTAGACATATAAATAATCAAAGATTCCACTTTATTTTTGTTTTCCCAAACAAGTTCAAGAATACAAACTTCGTGACAACCACAGAGATTCGAAGTCAGTTCATTACACGCCACATTGGCGTGCTCACAAACAACCTCTTGAATTCGAAGTCGGTTGAAGTCCGCTGAGTTTTGGCAATACACCGCGTATAACGAACAGTAACGAAAATTGTTGTGAATGTCAGTTACTTTGTTGTTCTATACGGATTATTTCGGATTCCACTAGAAATGTTCTTTTATAACGAACAATACATTTTTTTTATCAAATCCTCAGCGTGAAAGGTTAAAGTTTAATCTTGATTGGAATGGTAAAAACGGTTGATATTTATCAAGAATGTAAATAAATAAACTCATTCGTTTTCAATCAAAGCATAGCATGCTCTTTGTTATTCTGTATGTTTAAAACTGTCACGGACCTGAAAAGTTACACTGCCCAGAGCATAGCTATGTACAGTCGAAAAAATTGAATTCTGACCCACCATAAGCTTATTTCAGACATTCAAATACAATTAGGTCGACATTCGCGTAAACATACATTTCCTTGGTAACGATCTTGTCATCTGCCATTTAATTACACAGATAATTATCTGTTGCAGTCTCCATCTTTGGTAAGAGCTTTAAAAAAATATTATTTGACACCAATCAAATTTCTGAATGACATTTGTTTTGAGTTATAGTTAATTCCAAAGAGTTTGGATTCAAAATAATATGATTAATAATGCTTTATCTAAAATATTATCTATTGCAGTGATGACAACGGTTAAAATTGCATTAATCTCCTACCCGTATTGACATAGATTGCTTAATATTTAAAACGTCCTAAGTGCGGCATGCACTGTAAAGGAGGGGAAATCTTTGTTATTTTGACGATTTCAAACGATTTATCGTCAAAGTGGGTCATGATTCACTTAGCCTGACTGTACATAGACTACAAAAACGACCAAATTCTTTATTCAATTTCATGATTAAAACCACTGAGTATGTCGATACTCAAAAACAGCATCCCCAAGTCCAAGCCTATATTTTAAAATCCGAACAGTATAAGCTTCGATAGCATTAGATTAAAGATTAGGAACAAAAACACATCGCTCAAGCGGCCGCGATTGCCTAAAACTTGACTATAAACCTTAACACTAAAACATAAAGTTTATTATAATTTGCAATATATTTACTACTTCGATTGAAAATTAAACAAATTTTTAAAATAAGAACAAAAATATTTATGGAAATATAAATCATAATTTCTAAACAATATGGTTGAAAAAACTATGTTGCAAAATAAGACCACAACATTATTTGTGGCCTCGTTTTTCCGGCTGTTTTTTATGCGCTCATCGGAAATCTAGTACTATTATTGATCGAAGAGTAAGTATAAGCATCAGTCTATAATATTCCCATTGCTGGGACACAGGCCTTCTCTCTGTGAAAGGGAGTGGGCCGTAATCCACCGGGTTGGTAGATGTCATGTCTTTGAATATTTGGTTCTAGGACATGCCGATACGATGTTTTCCTTCACCGTTTTGAGAGCAGTCTGTAGCGGTAATAAAATCATTTACACAAAGTAAATCGCTTGTCTGGGTTCGAATCTACGACCTACATCTCGTAAGTCGCAGCCGTACTTTGTCGCGGAATTCCAATACCACTGTTGCTAAAATAAAATTAAAAAATCCATTCTACACGAACGAAAATCAACTATTTCCAATACTGTATTCTTTTACACCGTTTTTCGTAGACGTAATAGGAATAATGGCGAATATTTTATTCATTGGGGAACGTAAACTTTGTCGTTTATTTGCGATTCATTAGAGTTGTTGTGAATTCTGTAGTTGTGGAGCATTTAGAAAACGTTTTAAAATGCATTTTTTTAAAAGGTTTTGTTAATAGATTGTGACAAATGCCAGTTTTAGGCTGCGTTTCCACCAGAGATGTGCGAGGATGCGTAGCGAGAGATGTGTTTGTAAAGAACCAATAGAATCGTTTCATTTACCTCGCCTCGGTCAGCACAGCTCTGGTGGAAACGGCTCAGCGGAGCTAGATTTTTGCGCATACAAAACAAGCGAGGGATGTGTGCGAGGGATGTGTACGAGGGATGTGTGCGAGGGATGTGTTGCGAGGAATGTGTGTTGAGAAGGATGTGTTGCGAGGTTTGCGCATACTGTACCACTGTACCAGCCAGTCCATCCATCCTCGCACCACACATTAATGCGTATTTTCACAGCTCCGCTACACATCCTCGTACGACACATTTCCATCGCACATCTCTGGTGGAAACGCAGCCTTAAACGCCGTTCTTATGATGACTGTGTTATTTTGAACACAGAGTGACGTGTCATGCTCCTGTAAATACCTTCGTTTTAAATATGGAATCGCCTCATGGAACTACGCAAATTGAGCGATACAACCAAAACAATCAACAGAGAAGAGGGCCTAGACAATAGTGACAATCGCTTCGAAAGCGTTTCGTATTTCTACAACGACTTTCAACAGGATTGACATAAGCTTTTCGATAGCTTATGTCAGTATACAGTTTTTGCCTCTTCCATCATCGTTATCGCTAATCGAATATCACTTTGTCTAGGGCCTCTGCTTCTCTCGAGCTACGCCACAACACCCAGTCCTTATGGCCAGCGCCCACCTGGCGAGGCACAGGGTGGCGCGTTTGTCACTGCCAAACAAATATCAACTTTGCGTACCTAAAAACAAAGTTGAGAATAAATAACCCGAGATGCGTGCCTTTTTCCGCTTAGACGCGCTCTCGAGCTATTGAAAGTTATTTTTTGTCTACTTTATTTCAACTAATGCAGGGTCGACATTTGTTTGGAATTGACAAATGCGCTGCGCTGCGCCTCACTCGATGTGCGCCGGCCCTTACGTATCCAGTCAGCCCAGTGCCCTCTCTAAACTCTCCATAAATCCAACACCTATATCAGGGTTTACCGAATAGATCTACAGTCCAAAACCGCATACCCCCGAAATGTCGTCGCGAAATAAACAAGGGTTCCGCAGTTAAGTCGATAGCTAATTGATTAATCGTCGTTTGTGACTTATGTTAGCGGTCAGGTTCTATTCGGAAAGTTTCACTCAAAGGGTGTAGTTATGTGTGCTTGTGCCCGAGTTGTGTTTAAAGCGGTTTGGTCGAACATTTCATAGTTTTCTAGTTATAGTGCTAAAGTATTATAGTTTTCTCGTAGTTATGTGCGTAGTTATAAGAGAGACTTTAGGTGTGGTGATAGTTTCGTAAGTTTAACGTATCCTGGGTTTCAATCAACTCAGCCTATCGCAGTACACTGCTGAACAAGGCTGAGCCACAACACTCTGTTCTCCGCCTTCCGCATCCAGTTTGTCCCAGCCACCTTATTAAGATCGTCGGTCCATCTAGCTGGGGGGCGTCCCACGTCCTTCGCCAAACAAGGCCAGCTCACTTCAGTTTGCCTACTTTGCAAGCTGT
Source organism: Lithophane socia (assembly GCA_947522985.1). Classification (NCBI taxonomy): domain Eukaryota; kingdom Metazoa; phylum Arthropoda; class Insecta; order Lepidoptera; family Noctuidae; genus Lithophane; species Lithophane socia. Next base: position 12,251,115 of record OX383267.1, read on the forward strand.
GTCGGTACACTTTTTTTTTTTTTTTGAGGGTAGGAATTCATCTAATGACTTCTCCCGCTCTGGGTGGAGCGGAAGGGCGTGTCAGACTTTTACTGACTAAAACCCACCCGTGTTCCTTCAGTTGCCAAGGTCCCGGTATCCCTTTCGGACTAACCCGCAACCCTGGCAGGCATCGGTCCTAGCGGACCCCGCCAATTGTGCTGACATCTCTTTGAGGCGCGCGTGGAACACGACGCGCCATCGACCCGGGCCTGGTCCTAGTCGGACGGCGAGCTACCCATTGCTCGCCGTCCGCAAACCCGCGCCTATGGTGGCCGGGTATCCGCCTGGGATTCCCGACGCCCAGGGCGTCTCCAACGGCGGCGGTCTTGGAATATCACTTTCAAAATCAGTTTTTTTTTTCTGTGTTAACTTCACAGACGTGATGAGTAGGTATCAATATTTAAACATGATAAAACAAGAACAAAAACAGATTTTAATTACACCAGTGGTCATCGACCCAAGAACAATAAAAATCACATGTTTTTTTCTTTGTTTTATCGTGTTTATCTTTTTTTCTTTGTTTTATCGGTACAAAATAGATCTGCGGATTTTTGCTAGCTAATTAAATTTGATCCTTTATTTGTCAACATAGGTAAGTTAATTAATCATAAAAATAAGAGTCCTCCAAATCCCTATCCAACTCTCAGAGATAAATGGTTGGAAATATGTTTCCATCAAATAAATAAACTTGGCTCCAGCTTAACTTTCAAAGTAATTTCTGCTCGAGTCTCCTCGAATCGTCCGACTTTTAATTATTAATGAGTTACCCTCATTAAATAAGTTTGGAGACAAATTCTAGCATACTTTTGATGTTGCTGTATCTATGTAAATATATCTTTATTTAAAGGAGGAAATCGGTTTCTCTGAAGTTGTTTATGTTGAAGAGATTATGTTAAAGTTAAGGAAGACCTAAGTAGAAAATGGAATACGAGGAGATCAGGTGACGAAGCTTTTACCATGGAAGATGGAAGGTTTCTAGGAACCAAAACTCCAGAAGCCTTTACATCTTGGCAAATAATTTTCCTGCCGTTATCTAAATTTGGAGCAGTGGTGGCCAAGTGGTAACGGCCGTGACATACGAATTATAGGTCGTAGGTTCGAACCTAGACAGGCGCTTTACTTTGTGTAAATTATTTCATCACTACTGCCCGCAAAACCGTGAAGAAAAACCAAACCGGCATGTCCTAGAACCAAAAATTCGAAGACATGTGACATCTACCAACCCGCACTGGGCCCGCGTGGTGGATTTCGGCCCACACCCTCTCACCGAGAGGAGGCCTGTGTCCCAGCAGTGGGAACGATAAAGGCTGTTTATCTTATGTATCTAAAAGGGATCAGCGCAACATGTATTTTCCATACTTCTCTATTAGTCGTCATCTCAGTAGTGGATGACCTCCCCCATTATGGCCAAGTCATCTTTGTTTATCACACTTTTTATAGATATACCTTTGGTTAGTGAATGTCAGAATGCCTGCCTTACATTGCATAATCTGTATTTATAAAAGGACAAGCACCCACAGAAATAACCTCGGGCAAGGCAAAGATTTTTTTAATAACATTTTCTTCTGGCCATCCCTTCCGGGAAAGCGTGATAGCAATAACATTAGTTCCAGGAACCACAATATTTAGTAGGCAACACGATTATTATTTAGTATGCAGCCGTGTGAGTCAATACTCAATATTCCGGCTCACGTGCCTACGTGAAAGATTTACAAACAGCGTGATTGCGGAGTGCCCCTTTGTGTCCCGTTTTCGACGGGCGTGACAGGACGAAACTGGTTTAGTCCAGTTATAGAGTTGGCGGGAAAACGCTGTGAATTTTTTGGCGGTTTTTTTTTTGTAAAAGTGGCTTTACATGGTGCTATTCTCGTCTATTTTCCGGCAGGAAAACTGGCTTCTACTAGTTTTAAGTTTGCTCTAAAATATTTACTTTTTTGGTATCCAGGATAGCTACTAGGCGTTTCGCTTTGCTACTGAGCCAGATTAGTTGCCAAAAAGCCTCTCTAGCCTTCCCTTATTTTTGCTACCCCATATTTTATTATTATTTCGTCATCGTCCGTCGTGTCTTTGACAGTCGTTATTGGTCGTCAGAAGCCCGAAAGTCTGACAACCAGTCCCAACCAGGGGTATCATATTGCCCAGTTACTGGGTTGTGGAGCAAGCTGACTACCAAATTAAATTGTCCTTAAATTCAAATCACAACTGTCAGTTGTATTCTTTGACAGTTGTATGAAATGGCACGGCAATTTGACGTAGGGTGTCAATTTGCTTAATAATTCATTTCCCTTCCATTTCTTGTTATTCTATTACTTTTATATTAAAGCGTTTCCTCGTCTAGCCGTATTGATTTCTTCCTTTTGACTCTCTATGTAAACAGCTTATTTCAATTTTCAATTCCTTAAAAAGATAAAGAGAATTTCTGCAGCGTCTATTTATTTAAGCTTTGAGTGAACCCTGTTCACAAGCGTCCGTATTCTTGAACGACTCTCGATTGAAAAACTATAGTTTGACTGAGATCACTGTACCGCGCCGCGCCGTAGGTATGTGTGCGGTGAGACGGGGGGCAGTGCAGGCCGCTCATTCATCAACGCTCCCGGCGGCGTCCTGCCGCTCATTCGTCAACGCTCACGGCGTCCCGCCGCGCATTCCTAAGGCGCAGTACAGCTGTCTCGGTCCAACTATAGACTTTGATTATATTGAAACCTAGCAGCCTGCCATGATTTCCGTATTATATGTAAAGATAATATAAATGTATTAAACACATAAACCTTCCAGAATAAATTATCCAAATGATAGTGAAAACCGCATCAACATTCGTTACGTAGTTTAGAAGAACAACGCGGTCACACAGACAAACATGAAACTCCACTTTATTTTATAACTAGCTGCTGCCCGCGTGGAGCCTATCTGCCTGTGATAGCCCTGTAAAAATCGGTCCAGACGTTTCGGAGATTAGCCGGAACAAACAAACGCACACAGGCAAAATAAAAAATAAAAAGTTTTTTTGTTTTAAGTACCTACCTTCAGTAGGATACATTTTCATATGCATTAAGTAAAAACCTGTCAGAAACCCATGGGCGGTATAAAAACTTTGATACCAGTTCAGTCAAAAACCGCACGAAAAAGCAAGACATTGTTTAAACCCGTGGTTTAAACCATCGACCAAGAAAATAAACAGTCAAATTGTGAGAGAGAAAAATGTACACCTACCTACGACATGTTTTCCCAAGGTTTTCAAAAGTTTTCAACAAAAAACGCCGCATACGAACACAGCCTTACATGTCCGTTACTCTGAGAAATCTGGTTGAGTTAGTAAAAAAGGGTAAATTACCTTTGTATAGACAACAGAGAGACTGAGGAATTTGTCTCGAATCACGATTGACTGTGAATCGAGAACATGTTTATCTGTCATTGATAAAACAATTCAAATGTTACTTTTAGGATGTTTTTTTTTGTTTTTGGAGTTAAGTGGAATTTTGGGTAATTCGTCAACTCGTCCTACATGCATGCCTACGGCCCAATAAGGACGACTTGCAGAAAACCAAAATAAATGTGCAGCCGTCCTAAATGTGCCGTGCGCCCATGTAAGCGAATTGACGAATTACTCGGAATTTTAAAAGTGTGATTTTTGTTTTAGAAACGTTAATAGATTTTATTGAAATTCGTTACAAAACATCACGCCTGCATTCCCCGAATGGTTACGCAGAGGTGTATCTAACTATTAGCACACCTACATTTCTCTGGTTATGTTTAAGTAAACAAAACTAGCAAATATAATAAGGGGCGAGCCTATTGCAATACACTGGGCACAAATCCAAACTTCGGGCTGTTACTGAAAAATTCCAGATGGAAAAACCCAGTAACACTTTGTCCAACCCGGGAATCAAACCCAGAACCTCGTGATCAGCAGTAACGGTTGCAACCACTGGACTAATGAGGCAGTCTTACAGAATTTTTTACCAATTCTTTGAAATACTTTAAGAAGCCTTTAATGTACCTAGTTAAATTGAACTAACACGTGTCATGTTCCGCTAGCATCCGATTTGAGTAGTGGATAGTGAGACGAGCCAGTTGAATTGAACTACTGCAGTTTCGCTGCTATGGTTTTGCGGCGGAGGTGTGCTAGTGGCGTTAAAACTCAGTGTCTTTATGAAAGTCAGTGTAGTCAAAACTTCTGCATATCGTCGCGTCTACAGTTCGCCACTGGGGACTGATTTAGTCATGTGCTGCTAGGACAGAGAATTTCGTTCAAATACCGCCGCTATAAATCTTTATTTCGTAAAAACACTTATTAGCTCTTTTAAAAAGACAATCCTGCAAGCTTCTCTCTACACAATCCTACCTCCTACCATGTGTATATACCTACCTAAGTACATTATAAGTACTCGCGTGATCACGTAGCGCCTCACTTAAGGCCGTACGTGGTACAAGACCGCTAACTCTAAGTACTCTACTTATTGCGTTCTTCCAACCCTCGCCTCGAACGGTTTCATTTGATCATGCTGTTTAAACATTGATAAAATGTGGTTTGGCTGCAGTAAAGTTAGTAATGGAGGGAAAAAATAAAACGTTTTTCTGATGGTTATAAAATTCTGGCTGAGCGTTTATAGATTGGCTTTTTATGACAGCATAACATAACGTCTGCCTTTCGATAATCTGCCCATTTTATAGTTAGACCTGGTAATACATTGATAGTAGGTACACTTATATTTAGCCAATTATGTTATTCGTACAATTAAAATTGGTCTATTCAATGACTTTTTTATGAAATCATGGCATTTGAGATCAATTCTAACTAACAACCATTGCACAAAGACAAACATTAACTAGGTACCCCATTACGTAATGGATCATTAACGCTAATGATTTGATTAATTTCATCAAAGAAACATTTAAATTGAGTGATCAACAAGTTAATGGAAGATTAGATTTAATGACAGCTTTAAAAGTTAAAGTTTGTTTCTGCAACTGGCTTTTAGAGAGATGAGACAATTTGTTATGGTCGCGAATCATATTTTCACCAAAATACAACCCCAATCTGACTTGATCTGCAAATTGCAAAACACGAAAGAAAATTTGAATCTCGCGGTCTACCTTTGCGGGTCTACCATTTGTCATATTGTCATATTCACAGCAGCCAATGAACTGCAAACGTGTCATCTTCAATACCATTACATGAGCACCGACATGATCAATGCTGTCCTCTCTAACGGTGCATTATTTCACTACGTGACGGTGAAGAGCTTTCAAGTAATCAGTACTTAATGGAAAATGTATTAAGTTTACCTCTCTCTTGGACCGTGAGTATGGATATGAATGGCTTATCCGTGATATCTGAGCTTATTGTTAGACTGGTCGCATTTTAGCTCTGTAGCTATTTTGCCCACATAAGGGTTATAAGCGTCAAGTACATACTAACTTAATAGGTTCCTATTTTGATACGGCACCATTATGTAGTCATTTTTTACCTGCGTAGTAACCTTGCATAATATGCTGGCATGCTAATTTTTTTAGCAACCCCAGAACAAATCTTAACCCTCCTTTTTTTCTTCGCCGTAGTCGGGTAATAAAAAACCAAGTCGGAGCGCTGTCAAAAGTGACGTGATGCCGGTTTCGTAAAACTTGTAAATGTGTGCGTGTGGGTGTGCATGCACAGAGCGGAGGTGTAGTTTTGGCATGCTTCACTGTATTGTTCACAGCGCTCTGTCTTGGTTTTTTATTTGATCTGAGTTAGCAGCCAAAATTAATCAACGGTTGATTAACGCCCACTTGCACCACCAATCACTAAACACATTTATCGCTAAACGAACTTAAAACATCGTTCTATTTCTGTCAATCGTTTGAGATGACAGGTTTTTTTTTTGGAACTGCTTCTCACACATCAGGTCCCACATTAATGCCTCCAGTCAGGGCATAAAACAAGCTTACAAGCTAAGCTACTACACGCTAAGGGCACCCCATGTGGGGTACGGACCTCGGCTTAGGGTGTCTCTAGGGGAGGACAGCAAGAGACAAGCTGGATCGATTAAAGAGATGACAGACGCAAAATGTTATTATGTAAACGTTTAGCGTAGATTGCATTTAGCGATTTGTGGTAATTATACGTTGGTTTACAGTCCGGCCGTTGAGAGAATGCGTTTCTGACAGCTGTCAGTTAGACAATTTCTAGTAGTGATAAGGATCGCAAAACACATATTCGTTAGTATGAAGACCGAACTGTAGAGTTATCGGATGAATGATTATGATTTAAAAAAAGTATTTTTCATTCTTGCTCAGTCTTCATAACAGTAGACTTACGTTTTTGTTAAGTCCTATATTAAAGTTTTAGAGGCATTATCTTTATGTCTAGACAATTTTACTGTAAAATTATTGCCTAGAGTACCGTTTTGAGACATTAAACAGACTTAGAACTATACTAAAAAGGATTTTAACAAGATAATAATAGGTCCTTTAAGTTTGGAAGGTATTTGGTAGATTATACTTTTGGGATAACATGATAAAACTATACCTAAAATGTACTAGATAGTTAAATAAGGAAGATGAAATTATCAGGCACGTATAGCAGCAATTCAATGCTGACCACTCTCTAAACATAATTCTTTTAACCAAAGACTTAAATCGTTAGAATTGCCCTCAGTGTACTTTGTCGCGCAAAAAAATATAAATATATAGAAGAGTGAACTTATACATTTCGTATATGGCGTCTCCTTGGTAGCATGCGACATTGTGTGTCGGAAGGTGTAAAAATAAAACAGAAACGTAAGCATTTTTTATGTGGTAGGGTGAATCATACGATTTAGTTCTTTGCATTTAACCACATTCTAAAATATCTTTATGAAAAAACAAAGGAAAATCATTAATTTTATTCTAGGAAAGGTAATGGTGGCCAGCATTTCGCCAACCTGTGACCAATGATTGAAATCCTGCTCCAAATCGAGCCACAGTTCAAATGGACTGTGACTTTTGAACGTGGAGGTCGTAAAATCTATTGTAAAGTCAAGCCGGCAACCACGGGTCTTTAATAATATTATGTGGTTCAAGTAAGGGTAGTATTTTCCTGGGAATCTCGTAAAATGAGGTGTCATAATAGAATACAGGTATGTATTTACAGAATTTTATATTTTAAAATAATCGAGAATGTGTAATGAATGTAATGTCGATGTCGCCATTGCATGCCTACAAAGCACAGGCGGTTCGCTAGTAAATAGAATATATTATAAATGATGAAACTAAAACGTTTATTCTTACATACATAATTATAAAACAAAGTCCTCCGCCGCGTCTGTCTGTCGTCCGTCCTGTTCCCGATACACTCAAAAACTACTGCACCGATTTTCATGCTGTGTTCACCAATGGATAGAGTGGTTCGGAAGGTTTTAGTATATACAATAATCGACATCCACGCGGCCGAAGCCGCGGGCATCAGCTAGTAATATTATAAATTATGTTTTCAGTTGATATTATATAGGTATTTCACAAGCCACGTAGCATGTGATAGTTGATTGAAATCGTGGATCTAAATCGAGAGCTCACAATTTAAATTGAGTGTGCATTGAGCCATAGAGCTGCGATGTTCAGAGGACTTATTAAGGAGGCAATAAGTTAATGAATAAAAGTTAATACGTTAATAAGAGTGAGTGAGTCTGGATGATAGCGTGTGAGTGGGTGAGTGAGAGTGAGGGAGTTAGTAAATGAGTGTACTATAGGTACACCTCTGCTTAACCCTTCAGGAAATACAGGCGTGATGTTATATTATAAGTTATCAACGTGCTTGTGACTGTAAAGGTAGGTTATTGACACTCTTCGTTTGAACTGTAATCCTAGTTGTCATTCCAAATTCATGATTGGTTTGATTAATTTAATTAGAATTAAGAATAATTTGATTTTTGTAGAAAATACAACATGTATTGCCAGTTATATAAAAGTTGGTGGATTAAGCTCAACCCATCTTCTGTTTGGGGCATCCAAATTAATTTTACAGTTATAAACACTATATGAGCCGGTTAACTTCATACCACGTGGGACAAAATTTAGATTTTTTCGATTTTTTGCTGTCCCTTTGGGTTTTTCCTAATTTTCTTTTCTCCTCGTTTAGCGTGAAATGTGTTAAGTGATTTCTTGTGCAGGCAGACCTTAATCTGAAGCTTGAAAATAAAATAATTACACCCAAAATAAAAAAAAAACTTTCCTCACCGTAACTCCTAAAAAAACAAAAGAAAAACCCCTTTTAACCCATCCTCCACATTCGTACCTCCTCACCATTGGCCGGATCGCGGACGACTGACGTTTATTCCACCATTGGCACATCATTTACACTCGAACGCTCGCCGCTCGATGTCGGACGTCGAAAACGTCATTCCGACGAATAAGGGCGTCGGTGACGACATATTGCTGAGCTTACTCACACGAAATCCGAATGGCTGCGTTGACGTGCGGTTTGATCGAGTTGTCGGGACGTAATTGCTTGAGACCTGAGGAGATGGTCTAATCAGGTGAAGTGGAATTGTGAGAAGCGTGTAGTAAGAGGGAGTGGTCTGTGTTGGTACTAGAAAAATTTGGGTGAAATCTGAGTTCATTATAACAACACATTTAGTAGTCTTCCTATTCAGGCACCTACCTATTGTTTGTCGGGCTATTTTACGGTAACAATAGTACTTGAAAGTATATTATTATCTTTATTAGTATCTTTTTTGAATTTACTGAGATAAGTCAAGAGACTTAAATGGCGAATCGCGCCAGTATGTAAGAACATACTGGCGCGATTCGCCGCGCGACGCGACGCCGCCGCATTGTTCGCCGTGAAGTTTTCTCAGAAACTGTTTTGTTAAAATTCGCGTCGCGCGGCGAATCGCGCCAGTATGTGAGAGGCTTTACAAAATCTTCAGATACAAAAAAAAAAATCGTAGGTATTATAAAATCGTTGGAAAAAATTTGGTGTGTTATTTCACAATTTTTGTACGCCTAACAAGAGTTGATTTTTTTTATTTTACGAATCTTTCCCAAAAAAAAAACAATAAAATAATAACCCGCTACAGGAAATCGTCCAGTCTGTTTAACTTCTCTAAAAAACCATTACCGAAGTATTGAGTTCAATCATTCCCATGATGCGTTCAGCCATAACTTCCCGCTTTCAAGGGACTGCTAAAACAATGAGGAGTTCTATAGTTCGTGACTTTCGTGCAAAGTTTTCGATACAGACCTCTACGACCCTGACCTAACAAAATAAGGTTGGTTTTCCTTTGGTGGGAGTTTGGGTAACTTTGTCAGAATTAATAAGAGATTAGCCTTGGGTCGGCGTTAACTATGAAGGTTGCTATAATATTGGTAAGTTACTAAGTGGTTTTGGGCGTTAAAAGACATCATCAAGGGTCGATCAGAACTCTGCAGATGTTTTAGGGTGCTTAATATTGGATAGCTTGTGTCCTTTTTGTTACGTTTATGGTAATAATAACGAATATATTCCCAATATTGGAACCTTTTCGGATGATTTCGGTTTTAGTTGTTTTAATTTTGATATTTTTGCGTTACTGCCTCGTTGGTCTAGTGGTCATAAGCGTTACTGCTAAGCATGAGGTCCTGGGTTCGATTCTTAGTTCGAGTCAAACATTTTTCATCAGGAATTTCTCAGAATCAACCCGGAGTCTGGATTTGTGTGCGGTTGATGGCAGGCTCGCCCACTAATAATTACATGGGACTTAAACATAACTGGCGAATGTGGGTATAACTATAGGTACACCTCTGCCTAACCCGTCGGAGATTACAGGCGTGATGTTATGTATGTTAAGTATTTGTTGGTGAAAAGCTTTTTTATGGAAAAGTAATTTTTAGTTTGTATTAGATAACGTGTACTTTATTTTCTTATTTATTCTAAACTAGCTGCTCGCCCCGGCTTCGCACGGGTAGCAAGTACATATCTACGGCGCACCTACCCTACCTACCTACCTACCCTACCTACTTACCCTACCTACCATACCTACCTACCCTACCTACCTACCCTACCCTACCTACCTACCCTACCCTACCCTACCTACCTACCCTACCTAACTACCCTACCTACTTACCCTACCTACTTACCCTACCTACTATACCTACCTACCCTACCCTACCCTACCTACCTACCCTACCCTACCCTACCTACCTACCTACCTACCCTACCTACCCTACCTACTTACCCTACCTACCATACCTACCTACCCTACCTACCTACCCTACCCTACCTACCTACCCTACCCTACCTACCTACCCTACCCTACCCACCTACCTACCTACCCTACCCTACCTACCTACCTATCTACCTACCCTACCTACCTACCTACCCTACCCTACCTACGTACCTACCTACCCTACCTACACCTACCTACCTATCTACCGAGATATTATCAAAAAACCCATTCTATACAGAATGTATGAGAAAACGAGTTTTCTTCATATATTTTTTTTTCGTGAATTTTTCCAATTTTTTAATAGTTATTCTGCTATTCTGGGCGAAGACAAATCCTACAAATCAAAGATCATCAAAATCGGTCCAGCAGTTCTCGAGTTATAAGTGTTGTAACAAACACGACTTTCTTTTATATATATAGATAGGTATTTTATAACGATCTTTTTCTTCCGTTTTTATTTTTAGTATTTATCCGTGGAAACTTGTAAATTGCATTCAATTTTATGTTGTTTAAAAATACTATATGCTGTAAGTTTCCCGAAAAGAATAAAATAAAACCTATAAGTATAAAAATAAATCCCTATTTCCCTTGGTCACGCCATCACGCGTGAACGGCTGAACGGATTTGGATGAAATTTGGCACAGGGGTAGACCATACCCTGGAATAGGACAAAGGATACTTTTTATCCCGATATTCCCACGGGATCGAGACTTACGCGGGTGAAACCACGGGGCGCAGCTAGTAAAAATAAAAATGTTTTCTTGCGTTAAGCAAAAAGTTTCTAGTACTAAGTTTTGTTTCTAATTTTAATTTACGTTACCGCTAAGTATCTAAGTTTCTAGTAAGTTTGAAGTGAACTTAAGAGAAATTAAATGTATTAGAATTAACAACGCTTAATCTTCTTTTGTTGATACTTATGAACCAATCGTCTACAGATTTTCTCTTAGTAAACTTTTACAATTAATTACGCACTTGATAATAAACAGCTTTTACAACAAGAGACTCAAAACAAATAAGGTATTATCGTTTTTAAAAACGAAATCCTCTTTAAAAACAATCCACGTCCCTCTCATTAATTTTGTGGAAGATTTCTTCAGAAAAATGTTGCAACTCTTCAAAGTTGAGAAGATTAGAAAGAATTTAATACATTTTCTCATTACATTTTCAGCAGTTTTTCTCCTAATTCTGCGGTGAACTCATTACTGAGGAATGAGTGAAGTCTAAATCACCTCGCACACTATGCGACTTGCGACTTCCACGATAAGACGCAACGACAGGCTGCCACCCATAATTTTCATATACAAAGTTCCACACACTTGGCGCTGAGTTCGAGAACCGCATCGACTCTCCAACTCTAGGGAGTCACACGCTTTCGGGCAGCGTCTAGACGCACGGTGCACGCGCACACACGGTGACAGTGGTATGTGACAGGCTCAGACACCTCACTAAGTGCACACATGTTCGGCCTCACGTCACTGTTGACAGCGCTCTGTCTTGGTTTCTTATTTAGTCTGAGGCGACAGCTCAGCGACTTGTCGTCGAGCTGTCGCAGTCACATGTCGCGTAGTGTGCGAGGTGGTTAAGTTGAGGAGATAATACATTCAGAGTACCGGAGCACCCAATTTGTAAGATTACAAGGTCGTTTTCATTTTGTCTCCATTACACGCTCGGACGAGCTTTGTTACAGTCTTTGGATGAATTCTAATAAACTTGTAACTATTGTCGTAGGATTTTTGGCGAGTTTCCGAGTTTACGGATGCCTTAATAAGGTTGTGTTTGGTATTCACTGTTCGGGTATGTCATCTATTCACATTGCGTCTTGGAAATTTGACATTTTCAGACGAATTTCTATAAAGATCGTGTAGAAATTCGTCTGTTCGTCCACTTATATGATGAAAATACGTGATTTCATTTTGGATGTTTGGCTAGCAAAGTTTTGGAGTAGGCGATCTATTAACTATTTATTGATTCTCTTTGTTCTATTTGAAAAGATCCGTAGGAGAACCAAGGTAACTGTAAGCCCGAAGCAGCCAATATGCCAAATTGCCTACCCATTTTCCCCATTTTCTGCTTTTTTTTCCAAACTCAGGGCTGGCAGCCAGCAGCTGAGGCACTTCCTATAAAAACTTTTTACAAAAAAAAAAACAACCGATTTCCAAAAAATTTTTTTTTGTGAAAAGTTTTTATTTTTCACTTTTTAGTTGTGGTACCTACCCCACACAAATTCGAATACCACTACCTGCTATGTAAATACCAGTGACTGAGTCAAATAATATTTCGTCTACATAGATTAAGTGGGAAAAAATACGTAATATTGAAGCTAACTCAAAAACCACGCTAGCAAAGTTGTTAAAATTTATATGGGACCACCTCGGAAACATGACGTACCAAACAAAAAAAAATCATCAAAATCGATTCATAATTGGCGGAGTAATCGCGTAACATAAACACAACAAAAAAAACATACAGAGGAATTGAGAACCTCCTCCTTTTTGAAGAAGTTAGCTGAAAAGATTTGATGACGCTCATCATTCGTCTCATTCATCCGTTCATCATTCAATCACAACTACACAAAATAGAGGAGCCTTGACACTTTTCAGTGCTGCGAATCAGTGAACGTCATTTTAGAAAACCTTTAATTTGAAGTGTGGGAATCAAATGGAAACTTCAAACAGTAGTACAGTATTCTCAAGTAGCAGGTATATTATCACTAACTTTGAAACGTGGCAAGAGGTACCGATTTAACTTACATGATTGTACGCATACATACACCTAGTTGGTAGTTTCAAACTCCATCATGTTTGGAAGCGTATGGCACACGTAAGTGCTCCCAGTCACATCGGATTATGTGGTGAGCTTCACATTGTCACGGTATATTAAATATTGATGTAAATACTTTCGAAGTTATTAATTACGCTATTGAAAGGTATTTCCTTTCAATAACGTTATATCAATTAAAATTAGTGTATATTGCATACACTAATTTTAATTGATATAACGTCAATCACAATTTTACTATAATCTACTGCAATAAAATTTACTTATTATAATAAAACTCGTGGCTAAATAATAACAGCCGCACGTGTCGATCCCAGATAAAGTCGTTTCCCAGCTAATATTTTTGTGCCATGTTAGGTACTTAATTTGATGTACAGAATGCGTAGTTGACGGCTATGTGATGGATCTTTTTACACCCTGTATATAATACACACACATATACAATTCGATATCGAGACTCCTCCGTGCCTCGGAAAGCACGTTAAGCCGTTGGTCCCGGCTGTCATTTGTGGATCTTTGACAGTCGTTACGAGTCGTAAGAAGCACGAAAGTCTGACAACCAGTCTAACCAAGGGGTATCGTATCACCCAGTTACTGGGTTGTGGAGGTCAGATAGGCAGTCGCTCCATGTAAAATACTGGTATTCAGCTGCATCCGGTTAGACTGGAAACCGACCCCAACATAGTTGGGAAAAGGCTAAGCAGATTGATATACAATTCGATATCTAGCAACACAAATACAGATCAAGAGAAAACCCCACCGCAAGAAGCCGTTTTATCCTTTTTACTGTCTCCCGCAAATATTCCATAATTTGAACGGAGCTTCATAATTTCTGTAGATAAAAGAGCTTTCGGATTCTCTGTCAGACCAAAAAAAATTTTAATATTTTACCTTCCGCTCCTTTTTAGGGCTCCGTAGTCAACAAGGAACCCTTATGGTAAAAAGGAGCGGAAGGTAAAATATTAAAATTTGAATGAAAGAAACATTAAAGTTTTCAACGCTGCATTTTCTTTTACCAAGGATTCAGGACTATACAAGATTTTTTTTTGGTCTGACAGAGAATCCGAAAGCTCTTTTATCTACAGAAATTATGAAAAAAAAAAGAACCTGATCAGAAGACGAATATGGCGAAACTATAAAGTTTGGCCATGTCCGTCTGTCTGTCTCTCCGCGACTTAGCTCAGAGACTCTCTAGAAAGCTGTAATTTGGCATGGGTGTACATATTATTATATTAATCAGGCAATAAAACTATGAAAAAAAAAAAATTGGGTACCTCCCATACTCGTAATGCGGGGATATTTTTATTTTCTCTTTTATCCCATAATGTGGCGTGTCGGCAAAAAGGTCTTTCAAAAATATTGTGAATGTGTGAAAACCATTTTTGGATTCGGGGATCCGTTTACTAAATATTAAGTCAAGTGGACACTTGACTTAATCCCGTCAGCTAAATGTTTGGTTTTGGATATGTGAAAACATTCACGGCAGGAAAACTATCGCAGCTAAGTAGGCTCTACAAGAACATGTTTTCAAGTACAATGTTAAGTTTTTTCTTGGCATAAATCACCCCAACTACGGAACCCTTCATTGTGCGTAGTCCGACACGCACTTGGCCGGTTTTCGTTAAAGGTGTCAGTTCTATGAATCGCTTTGAGTCTTCGTCTCCTGAGGTATAAGTACTTTAGTTATACTGTATAGTATTTTAAACTGTTACTTCTGAGTGTAAAGGGAGCAATTTTCGGTCGAATTAAAATGAATTGCATTTTAGTCTTTCATGAATTGAAAACCATGAAAGAAATGAAATGAAATGAAATTTGTTGGAATTGTTCCATATACCAAATTAGTCGATGAAGGCACGATAACGTCAAATTTAGTTTTCAACTCAATAGGAATCTATTGTAACCATAAATGACCAACTCCTTCGTGGTATACATAAAAGTCAAAGCACAGTCAACGTCGTAATTGCTTTATCACCAATGGTTCAATGTCACTTGAACGACAAACTGCACAAAACGACAAGGTCTATTGGTCTATGTGACAGTTGGATATTTTGAACTTCAATAATAATCAATAATCATTTTTTATTTGTGTAACATAGGTACTGATTACAGTTCTTAAATTAAAGTTCATAGGTCGCTATGTTATGCCAAAAGGCGTACAAATTATGTTTGCATGCGAAATAAAAATATTATGGAATAATTTCTACAGTCAATGCATAAATAATAATCATAAATTACAATTAGTCACAATATTCAATTAACTTCAGTGAAGTTTAAATTTTCTGAGAGCTGTTGTCAAAGTAGTAAAGGAATAACGAGGTCGACTGTACCAATTTTATAAGCCAAATCTGAATTAATCAACTAGTCCAAACAAACTCCAGTGATTGAACAAAATTTTACTCATTCCTCTAATGCATTGAACAAAATCGAGCGCTCTGGCTAAAAGTTGAGCCGGACTGAATAGTCCGATACGAGTAAATTTTTGTGTTGTTTTAGAAAACTCTATTTACATTGAAGTTATTGTTGCTGGTACAGATTGGAACATTTGAAAAGCGTATGAAACTCGCCCAATTGAGAGCCAGTTTATTATACATTTTTTATTTTATCCAATATTGTTATACTGGAATACAAACGCCAATACTTAAATATGAAAAATAAATGTAACGGCAGGTGAGGCAGTAATAATACATACACATACATATACCCACGCTTTTCCCTTCTTCCATGGGGCGGTAGAAACTAAAGAACGCTATTTGCGTAGCAGATAGCGTACTGTACAGTTTTTATATCTACACATTGATATTGTTGAATATTATTTAACTCGCAGGTGATTTGATCATGTTGCGGGAAAGTCCAATACGGATACCGGGATACTTGGCAACAGGCAACTGAAGGAACGCCTGACACATCACACACTAAAAGTCTGACACGCCCTCACGATCCGCCCAGAGCGGGAGAAGTCATTTGAGAATTTGCCACCATAAAAAAAAAAAACAAGGTGACTTGATCATCAAAAATACGAATTATCAAATCACCATCTGACATATACAAAATGACATGATTACTTTGGAAAGCATTATATTACTTTAATTATTGTTTTTCAAGACATCGCCAAACGCTTGGTCGACTCTTCACGTGACCAGAGGGCTGGCCTATTTTTTGGGCAAAGAATCAGCATTGCCATACAACGTGGCAATGCTGCCAGCCTTTTGGGCACTTTTCCTGTTGACAGCGATGCGGACGAATTTTTTGATGCCCTTTGATAATTTTCCCTTGTACATAATTAAAATTCTTAAAATTCTAATAATTATTGTGAATGTGAGGAATATGTGGATTTTTTTTTCTTTCTCAGTTAGTTTTAATGATATTCTGGAAGTTTGAGTACTTTGTGCGGCCTACTCGAATGTACTTTCTGAGTTGAGCTCCACGATTACTGACAAACGTTTACTCTGACTGGACAGGTCCACTAAAAACTATGTGGTTCTTTCCTCAAAAGATCATTTCTGACACTTAGGCTGACCAAGATTATGTCTGGAGTTTAAAAGAGACTTTGACCCTTGAGTTTGTTTCGCTATTTCTTCTCAGGGGTAATAAGATAGGAATATGACTCCATCTAGCTTATTTCTTATATGACGTTTAAATGTGGTTCCGATAAAACAATTTCATTTCATTTTACGATCAGCAACAGCAGACGAGCCAACCATTAATAAATCTGAATTAAATAAATTATTTTTTCTAAAACTAGCAATCGTGCTTCCGCAATCATTACTTGACATAGTAAAATACAGGGTGTTTTGTAGAAGGACCGACATAATTTTTTTAGTGTCATTTGCTAGAACAAAATTGTTTCATAGCTGATTCCCGCGGCTTCGCCCGCGTGTATGTCGGTTATACTAAACTCATCCTCGAGGACCACCCTATCCATTGGTGAAAACAGCATGAAAATCGGTGCAGAAGTTTTTGAGTTTATCGCGAACAGGCCGACAGACAGACGCGGCGGAGGACTTTGTTTTATAATATGTAAGGATTTTAAATTACAAAATTTAAAATTTTCGTACTTTAACACCATTTTTCGACTTGAAACACATCATTAAATAATTTTCTAGAAACAGTTGTAGGTATACTAAATGTGCATTGCAAATATAATACCAAAAAAAGTTATTACGATTTAATACAACCACATGAAAAGACATGACGACATCAAGTTAGAGTTCAGTTGAGAGTTGAGTTAGGTTAATTGGTAGAAAATGCTTATGGCATTAAGTCCACCTCTGTACATTTGTGTGCTTAAAGGATTAAATAAATAAATGAAGAAAAACATATTTCAATTACTGTACCACATAAAACATAGTTTTATATGGGTGAAAAATTATAGCATACGACTCCCCCTATTCCTAAGAAAATTGTGTAGGTCCTTTTACCAAACATCCTGTATAGCGCAATGTAATACGAAGTTAAAACCCCCTCTTTCCTCTCTACACCGAGATCAAACGTCACCCCCTCGTTTTGCAGCAAAAAATATTTCCCCATCTAAAATAGGAAACGCATACAAAATGAGAGGATATTGCAGCTTTCCCTGGCATCTTTTTAAATATGCAAATTTAAATACGATTACGGTGAGCGAGACAGTACTATGTTTAAAATTCTTTAAACTATCACTCGTGGGAAAAGGATAGAATTACGTCCTGCGTTTGGACTTAAATTTAAAAATGGTTAACCCAGATGCATAATTTAAAATACCCTTTGCGAGATTAGTGATTTAATCCTGCAGGCAAAGGTAATGGAATTATGAAGATGTCGGTAGGTTTAGTTGTAAGAAACATATGTGGAGGAAATAGAATAGAATATATTTATTAAGTATAAAATTGGTAAATTAGTAACATAAAATCTTAGAAATAATTTACAAAGGTATTAGGTATAATGTTAGATGCCTGTACTACCTGCCAGGGTTGCGGAATAGTCCGAAAGGGATACTGGGACCCTGGCAACAGGCAACTGAAGGAACACGGGTGGGTTTTAGTCAGTAAGAGTCTGACACGCCCTTCCGCTCCGCCCAGAGCGGGAGAAGGCATTTGATGATTTCCCACCCAAAAAAAAAAAAAAAGATGCCTGTACTAGGATGAATGTGTAAATGAGGAATTGAGGATGCAGAATTATAAAACAAAGAAAATTCTACACATGAAACAAACAATGCTTGGGAACTCACAGAGTACAAAACATTGCATATTTTTACAAAAACAAATGCATATTTTATTCCACTTGACCGTAGGTCTAAATTACAATACACTCTGAATATTGGTGCAGTATTCAAAGTAGGAAATCTCTTTGTATATGCAGAAACAATCTCTCGAGTAGGTACCTATCCTTATATTTGACACCACAGATCCTGACAGTGCCAATATTTAATACTCGACTGACAAGAGACGGAGCAATGCAGACCTGGGGGTTCTACCACCACCACTTACAGCAGTATTATTCTAATCTTACTTCGTGGGGGAAAGAGATGGCGTTATACGTCCTGTAGAGCTTCATCTCTTTCCTACACTGAAGTAATATTAAAATAATACTGCTAGAAGCGGCGGTGTACGCCCCTTGGCATTGAATGCGCCAAGACTGACGAAGCCTACCATTCACGAAATATTATGGCATATATGTAAGTAAGAAAGATGAGTAAAATAACTAATGTTGAAACATTCCATGATAGAATGTACCTAATTAGAAACCATGCGATGTTCCATATACATATTTTGAATTTTCAAATCTAATCCAACAAACGAAACTATATAATTATTCCAGAAACATTTTTTATCTAATCGAATCATCAAACGAAACTATAATATATTCCAGAAACATATTAGTACACTCAGGGTAATTTATTGTCTATTGTCACTTTATGTCAATTTGCCTTGTTATATTTATAAGCTATTTCATAAAAAACGTCAAAGAATCATATACTAGCTGCACCCCGCGGTTTCAAAAGTATCCTATGTTCTAATTCAAGTCATGATTTACCTATAAGCCAAATTTCATCCAAATACGAGTATGTTCAGCCGTTTTAGCGTGAAAGTGTAACAAACAAACAAACTCACTTTCGCATTTATAATAGTTTATAAGTTAGGGTACGGACATTTAAGTAAGTTGGTAGTCAATAATTATGCTTAACAATTAATTTCCCTAACTTTACAAAATAATTATTTTGGTACGTACATTCAATCACTTTAGCGGAATTCATATATTTTGACTCCCATCCCGACAAAGATCAGTGACATTCAATTTAAGAATGAAGGGAAACTGATTAAACGTCGTCAGGTGAACCGAAATATCATAATACCTTGGCCTCTAATATAATTTGTCAAGTGCAAACGCAATAAGGAGAGCCCTCGTCATGCGCGACGGAATTAAATATTTCATGATTCCACGGATCTTGGAAACGAAAGACGAGCCAATTATAGTATACAATCATGGCTGAAAAAATTCCGAGAATCTTTAAAAAAATTCTGGTTTAAGAATTTTTTGGAAGTGGTAATTATTTATTTAAATTAATATTATAAAGAGAAAAGATTTGTAAGTATTTTTTTATTTTTGGAATGAATTAATTCAAAAAATACTGAAGCGATTTTAAAAATTGTTTCGACAGTAGAATGCTATCATAAGTAACATTATGCTATCCTTACTAATATTATAAATGTGAAAGTGACTTTGTTTGTTTATTTGTTTGTTACGCTTTCACGCTAAACTGCTGAACGGATTTGGTTGTTTAGGTCTTGGGTAAGCAATGTACTTTTTTTTTTTAATGTGAGAAATCATCAAATGACTTCTCCCGCGTGTCAGACTTTTACTGACTAAGGGCTTGTACACAAAACTGCGATGCGACGTCGCATCGCAAAAATCACTGATGATACCCCTAAGATTTTCTTAAGAAAGCTTCTGCGTGCGAATTCGCATCGCGCCGATTCGCAGTGTTGTGTACAAGCCCTAAGTTTTTCTTAAGAAAGCTTCTGCGTTGCGAATTCGCATCGCGCCGTTTCGCAGTTTTGTGTACAAGCCCTAAAACCCACCCGTGTTCCTTCAGTTGCCTGTTGCAAAGTTCCCGGTATCCCTTTCGGACTTTCCCGCAGGGTAGGCAAAGACCTGGGTTAGGACATAGGATACTTTTATCCCGGTAGTACGTTCCCGTGGAATAATTTCCGACGTCCACTCAGGCGAAACCGCGGGAAAAAGCTAACAGTTACATAAAAACGACGCACGAACTTATGGGGTTACACATAATAATGTGGAACGTCACATGAAATGTACACATAACAACAACAACAACACACACAACAACAACAACAATAACACAAAACAACAACAACAACAACAATAACACAAAACAACACCAACAACTACTAGGCTTTGTATAAATGTGTGTTACATTTCATGTTGCATTGCATTGATTTGGACGGCATGTTCGTTTCAACATCTATTACATTACACGTTACGTTTCACATAATGTTTACCCACAATTACTTTCTGTCTTCTATGAAAAACTAGCGTATCCAAATCCTAGCACATCTGTAACCGGCGCAGTACCGCTGCCCCGGGGGAAATCAGGGATCACGCCGCGTTGGGCGTTAAGTCTCATGATGGGTGTGTCTGAACTCTCCCGCGTCTCCCCTGGATTTGCTGCTGTCCAGGAATTCTTTGTTATTACGATATTTGGATAAATAGACATAACCTGGGAATACTGAGCTGAAAAATATTAAAAAGCGTCTAGCTTCTAAATCCATACTAATATCATAAATTCGAAAGTAACTCTGTCTGTCTGTATGTTACCTTTTCTCGCCTAAACACTGAACGGATTTCAACAAAATTTGGCAAGTAGATAAATGGCATCCTGAGGAAGGACATAAACTACTTTTTATCGAAATAGCACGCGGGCAAAGCCGCGGGCGGAAGCTAGTAATATTGGGTCCCCACTTATGAAATTGTCTTCTTTTCTGACTAATAGAGAACCTCGTCACTTTTATGATTTAAAATATTAATTAATTGCTTGGTATTATATCGAATAATGACCATCATAGACAATAGTAAAAAAAACCTTATTATTTATAGTTTTTTTAACATAAAAAATACCTTAAAAATGACTCCTGATTTTGTTAGCAGAAATGACCACTATTTTTTTTTTAACTTAGCCAAATCTTATTTATGTCACTTAATCTAAGTGGCATACGTTATCTTAGTTTTTAAACAATAGTACATAAAAGTTAGTGTTCATGGTTGTTATAAAAATTAAGAAAACGTTAGTATGAAAAATGCAACTTCTTTAAAATTCCCCATACAAAACACCGATTTCATAGGTAGGGACCTAATATTATAAATGTGAAAGGCGAAAGCGAGTTTGTTTGTTTGTTACGCTTTCACTCTAAAACAGCTGAACGAATTTGGATGACATTTGGCACATGGGTAGACCATGACCTGACTTAAGACCTTGGATACTTTTATCCCGATATTACTAAGGGATCGCGATTTGTGTGGGTGAAATCGCGGGGCGCAGCTATTTATAAATAATCGATGAATATACATTGAGGTAATTCGGGAAGCCCTTGAAGAGAGGCGGCTAAAATTGTCCTTTGGAAAATAAAATTAATATAACTTAGTTACTTTTTTTTTTCTGAGCCCTGCAGGTTTTGCCGGAAAACCAAAAAAAATTGCAATTTCGAGTATAATTCAACTTATCCATGTTTTAAAAGTTTCCTTTTTTCGCAAAAGCTGCAAGCGATGTCTGCCGTGAATTTAATTTAAAAAGTCAACACTAATTATGAATTCAACTGTGAGGATTTTCCCTTAACAAGACGAGAAC
This sequence comes from Lithophane socia, assembly GCA_947522985.1. Lineage (NCBI taxonomy): Eukaryota > Metazoa > Arthropoda > Insecta > Lepidoptera > Noctuidae > Lithophane > Lithophane socia. The sequence continues at coordinate 12,272,937 of OX383267.1, forward strand.
TTAAAAACCAACTTCCAAAAAAAACACTATAAAGTGAAAAATAACTTTAATTTCAGAGGTACGTGTCTTTGCTTTTGAATTTTAGTTTTTTGCCACCGACTCCCGAAATTCCTAGATAGTGAACCTGTAAAGTTTTTAATTAAGTCAAATTTTTGAGGATGCAGTTAGAGAAAATTAAAAAAAAAACTAAGCTAGTTATAGAAATTATTTTCTTTTTGGTTTTTTACCTAAAATAATTTTCACTTTGAAATTAAGCTAACTTTGGAACTAAGCAATGTAAAAAGTAACTTAACGAAGCCGGGAGCCACTTATTCTTCGTGCGATTGTGGTTTTTATTTTGTACTGGAGAATACCTGGGAGCCTTCTAGTTATGGAAATATTGAAGGTCGAAATTCCAGTGTTGAGCGTGGACGTGAGTAGCAGTGGACGATCCCGTCTACAATTAGATACAAAGCAAAGCTAAGCTACGCACGTAGCTTAGCCGTGAGGTGCTGTGGAGAGGCGGTTTATATGCCGTTAGTACCTCCCGAGCTATATTTGGGCAGATTACCATCAACACGGTTGTCATGCTACGCGTGCAGAAAGCAAGCTGCACGCGTCGAATGACAACCGTAGAAACGGGTTTTTTACGAGTTTTGTCGACGGAAGAATAGACAAAATGACAGATTGTGATTGTGAACACACACACATTTTGCCTATTCTTCCGTCGACAAAACCCTTGTCTGTTGTGGTCATGCTAAGCGTGCTGGTCATACACGCACGCCAGTTGCGAGTGCTAAGTACCTGACCTTTCTGAAGACCATAACCAATAAAGTCAATAATGACTTTCTAGGGCAAAATAACATTGCGGGAAAGTCCGCAATTGCAGGAAAGTCCGAACTTGCGGGAACGTCCGAACTTGCGGGAAAGTCAAGAAAGGGATACCGGGACCATGGCAAAAGGCAACTGATGGAACACGGGTGGGTTTTAGTCAGTAAAAGTCTGATACGCCCTTCCGCTCCGCCCAGAGCGGCAGAAGTCATTGGATGAACTTCACAACTTAAAAAAAAGGGCAAAATAACAAATTATTGATTTTGATACCAAAATTTATACATCGTTTCCCTAGATGGCGTTGGAGTCGAATTAGATCGCGCTATGGTTTCGTTCTCAATGGACGTATAAAAAGCAAATGTTTGCTTATCGCAGTAACATAACATACCTACTATACCGGTAAGTCACTCGTGACTACCGGTATTGTGATTTTTGAATAGTTAGTTTACAGAATTGTAACTAACTAGGCTTAATGCAATGCAGAAGATATTTTAGCGACCCTTTGAGGTCTCCAGATGTGTTTCTGTATACCCATGTTAGTATGAAGCCAGTTCCTTCAAATCTCATTTTAGGGAGATGAGAGCAGTGGTGGCCCAGTGGTAAGGGCGACTTACGATTTGTCGTGGCTTCGACCCCAAGCTGGCGCTTTACTTTGTGTAAATAATTTACGGGTAACTTGAGAATCTCATTCCTAATTCTCTACCGAACCCTGGCATCGAACTACATAGGACCGCAGGACCAAAGATACATAATAAGTACATAATTATAAAAACACCAGCTGATGCCCGCGTGGATGTCGGTTATTATATACTAAAACCTTCCTCGAGAACCACTCTATCCATTCATCAAAATCGGTGCAGTCGTTTTTGAGTTTATCGCGAACAGATCGACAGACAGACGCGGCTGAGGACTTTGTTTTATAATATGTAAGGATAGTGAAGATACACCCTGCAGAAATCTATCAGATTTTACGTAAAACAAACGCAAAAATAAAGTTAACGAACAAAACTCAACGCTTTGCTAAACTGCATAAGCTAAAGTACAAACTAAACAATTCCGTCTAAAACCAGCAAAGGAGCAATATTAATGTTTAATTTATCGGCAACACAAACAGAACTTGTATCAAAATGAGCGGAACCACCGAGATTGCAGTTGTTATGGTACCCAGATGCCCCTTTTCACTAAGACTAAGCGACACCTAACTGAATCAATCTGACTAGCCTTTTCCCAACTAAGTCGGCTTCCACAACCCAGTTACTGGGTAATACGAGACCCCTCGGCAAGACTGGTTGTTAGTCTTATAGGTTTCTGACTACCCGTAACAACTGTCAAAGATCTACAAATGACACCGGAACCAACGGCTTACGTACCTCCTGGGGCACGAGGGGACAAGATTTTTTCAAAATTCAATGAAAAAAAATCCAATGAAAGTATAGTATAGGTTCGTCATTTTTGTCCACGGGGAATTCCATCGAGCGCACTGTTTGTACACACGGCTACACATCAAGCTATGCATTTCCAGTATAAGCTGACCTCGCATTGTATGGAAATCCTATACAATCCGAGATCAGCATAAACTGGAGATTTATAGCTTGATGTGTAGCCGTGTGTACTTATGTAAAAAACAAGGAAAATAACCTAAAAATTCTGGCATCTAAGTAAGTAGAAGCGGTTGACTTACAAAAACCTTACTATGTATAAGTAGAAAAATACATTATAATACGATGCAAATGGTGACGATTTCTATAGGTACTGCTTCAATGAGTTTTCATGAAAATTCACGCTACCAGTTGGCGTCACTTTGACAGGACGTCTTCCATTTCGACAATGAATATAAAATACTAGCTGCGCCCCGCGGTTTCACCCGCGTAAGTCTCGATCCCTTGAGAATGTTGGGATAAAAAGTATCCTTTGTGTTAATCCGGGTTATAAACTATCTGTTTGCCAAATTTCATCTAAATCCATTCAGTAGTTTTTACGTGAAAGAGTAACAAACATCCATCCATACTTACAAACTTTAGCGTTTATAATATTCTGGGTGTATTTGCAAATCGGAGGGAGTCCCCCATGCTACAGAAGTGGATCTTCGTGTAGCAGTTTAATTTGTGTTGTGTGTTGAATACTAACAATAGTTATTAAGTATATTGTTACTAACAAGAATATGGACCTGATCCGAAATAAATGTTTATCATATCATATCATTAGTTAGATAATTATGATGACGTTCATCATTCGTTCATTATTCAGTTACGACTAAAGAATACATAGGCGCTTTGACACTTTTGACAGGTGCTCGGACCTGACTTCTCACTGGTGCCAACAAGTGAACATTTTTTCAACAAACCCTCAGTGGAGAAAGTAACGAGTTTAACTAAGACAAAGTCCAAAACTGATCAAAGTTTTCATTAGTTGGCTCATTTTTGAATTTGGATCTGTCAAATCCCACACCAATCACAACTCTGATCAAGTTCATCATCACTCATTCGTTCATTCTTGCTCTAAATCTCGTCTCTAAAAATCGGTTGCATTACGTTGATTCCATCAATCGCAGTACACGGAAACCGTTCATGTAGGTAATGAATTAGTCGGCACCGGTAATTACCGCCGTCCCGGTGCCGACCGCAATGCGGTCCAGTGGTTCAAGGTTCGCAAACAGTTTTTTATAATTCACCGTTTCCCAGATGGTGCACCGTGTTGAACCGTGCCAATAGTTTGCTTCGAAAAATATACAATGTAAATGTTGACACTGTGTTTCCTTGTGTTGGGGTTGTAAATTAATTTTATTTCAGTTTTTTTTTTAAGTTTTTATGTCGTGTTTCACTAAAGGAACTCGTGATCTGCTATAGGTTTGAACAAATTAAAACTTCAGGCTTAGGAACCACAAAAATTAAAAAAAGGTTTTTTATTTGATCGTGCAATCTTTCTTGCACACTTGACTCTATAAAATAAACAACACAACAATTCAAGACGTACATTTTACGTTCAAAAACGAATTTATATATGACAAAAATATATTTTGAAAGTTTCCAAAGGTGACAGATCTCACGTAAATCAAAGTTCAATCGAGAAAAGTTAGCGAATAGTTAAAACTACAGTAGTAAAGTTTGAGCATATTGTTAAAACTTTTCTTATAAATAAAATTGTTCTAAACTTTTACTACATCGCGGAAAAGTTATTTCATTATGAATTTTCATTTCGTTTTCTTTTAGTAAAGTGATGAATATTATAAAGCGGTAAAAAACATTTGGGTTTTCATTATTTTACCTGTTAAGATTTTGATTTTGGGCATCCTAAGTCAGATTCTGAATAATCATTACACCAGAATGCTCAAAAACACAGGAAAAAAATATTTGTTTAATTTTTTCTCCTGAATAGTAATTTACTTACTAAAACCTAAATTCCGCCAAAATTTTTCAATTTTATGACATTGTAAAATACATAAAATAACATGTTGCAACAAAAAAAATGCGTTCCCTCGTTCCTGAAAGCTTACAATTCTGCTGTTGTTTGGCTTTCAAGCAATGTTTTTTTTATTACTGTTTGTTCAATCAGAATAACTAGCAGGAGATTTTAAACACTGAGGTTTTTCATTTAAAAATATTAATCTCTACAAAAATATTAGTCAACCAGCCAGCAATATTTCGAGCTAGTTGACCTCGAACCAGCTCTAACCTTTAAACTGAATCAAAACCAAAACCAAAATACCCCATCCAATTTCCCACCTTCCTTTAACCAAACGGCCCGAAAAACACTTCTTCGAACTTTATCTGCAATTGTTCCTTGTAAGTGCACTAACTCTTCCAGCGAATTAATGGTTCATTACCTCAGGTCTTACGTTATGGAGAACAGGTGAGCAGTCTTTACGATGGTTTTACTACTGCTCCCGGTGCTTGCTAGCCCGCCAAAGTTATGGTCTCCGAGTCTTCAAAGTGTCTTATGTAATTGTGTTCTAGAAATATAATGGTTTCGGTTACGGGTGTGGGTTTTAGAGATGTTTTAGAATGTCTATTACTGGTTAGTGGTTAATTTTGAGGTTTTGTTTTAGGATTTACAGCTTTGTTAATCTCAAAAGTTTTAACTTGATAAGATTCGACTAGCGTCAGACAGTATCTGTCTGGCATTAATGCTGAAATGAAACTTTTTGGCGCAGCCATGAGGTGCACACTATTATTGTTAAAACATATTTTTTCACTTTATATTTTATTATTTGTATTTTGTGTTTTACGAACTGTGTCCAAATAAACGTTATTCTTTCTTTTCTTTATTTGTTAGTCTAGCGGTCGCAAGATGAGGCTGGATGATGACTGCTGCTATTAAAGATACCTTAAATTTAAATATCATAAAAATAAATCCCCAGAAAATAAATTAAAATATAATAAATATGCTAAACTATTAAAAACATGCATTAATTTATCTAGGAAACAAACATCCGGCAACTTTATTATGAAAGCAAAAAACAAATGTAAAGCAACTTGGAATTTGATTAAAAATAAACCTATCTGTAGAGACTCACAATATATAGAAGCTATTAAAATAAACAGTACATTAATAAGAGATCCTGAAAAAATAGCTGAGGCTTTTAATAATCACTTTATTGTTTCTACAAACATTGACATAACAAATAGTAGTAAAAATAGATCTACTTTTAATAGTAATAATGAAGGAAATAGTATATATATAGAACCCTGTACGCCAAATGAAATAAGCAAAATAATAGCATCATTAAATAATACCAATGCTGTGGGATATGATGAGATTTCGACACATATTATAAAATCTTGTGTTGATATACTGTCACCTATTTTAGCTCATCTGATTAATTTAAGTTTCTTTGAAGAAAAGTATCCTGACAAACTGAAGTTTTCAGTAGTGAAGCCTTTGTACAAAAAAAATAATAAATATGATGTTAATAATTACCGACCAGTTACCTTAATTCCGGTGATTTCAAAAATATATGAAAAAGCTATGTGTAATAGGATTGTCTCATTTATATATAAACATAGCATAATAAGTCCGGAACAAAATGGCTTTCAAAGAGGGAAGTCAACTACACTAGCTTGCTATCAACTAATTAAATTAATTACCGAGAATATAGATAAGAAAGTACCGGTCACTGCTATATTTTTTGACATGAGCAAAGCGTTTGACTCTGTCAAACATGACATACTGTTAAGAAAATGTGAGAGTTACGGAATAAGAGGTAAAGCGTTAAATTGGCTTAAAGACTACCTAAGTAACAGACAACAACGTGTTGACGTCTTAGGTATGAGCAAAGAAAGAGAAGTGTTAAATTATAAATCTCAGTTTAGGACAAATACGTATGGCGTGCCTCAAGGTAGCATTTTGGGGCCATTGCTCTTTCTTCTGTATGTGAACGATTTGCCTAAAGTAACACAGGATAAATGCGTGTTATTTGCAGATGACATCTCATTAGTAATAAGTAACGAAAATAATAATGAACAGCATGAGGACAAAATAAATACTGCCATAGAAAGTATACTAGATTGGTTCGAACAAAATAATTTATGTGTAAATATTTCCAAAACAAAATATATTAATTTCTGTAATTACAAGATGACAAGTAAAACAATGAAAATTATTGGACGTGATAATGACATTGATGAAGTTAACGATACAAAATTCTTAGGCATAGCAATTGATAAGAATTGCAATTGGAAAAAACATATAGATAACATATGCAACAGGCTAAATAACTTTGCATTTGCACTAAGAAACCTAAGGAAAACTGTTGGAGTAAAAGCCGGTCTACTCGCTTACCACGGTTACGTCTCATCTGTGCTTAGATACGGCATATTATTATGGGGCAATTCTACAGACAGTCATAGGGCTTTTATTGTTCAAAAAAAGTGCTTACGAGCTGTGTTTGGTGCAGGTCCATTGGAATCATGCAGACCCATATTAAAAGAGCATAAATTATTATCACTGGCATGCTTATACATATTGGAAATGGGCGTGTTTGTAAAAAAACACCCTAACCTATTTAGTAAAGCCGATAGTGTAAACATATATAAAATAGGTAAACACTCAAGGGATCCAACCAGATTGGCTATGCCTAGGTGTAGAACAGCTTTTTGCCATAAAAACGCCAGTCGAATGGCAGTGAAGATATACATATAATAATATACCTAAGATAATTAGAGAACTGCCATTGAATCAATTTCAAAGAAGACTCCGAACATGGCTTATTGAAAACTGTTTCTATTCTATTCATGAATTTATGAATTTTAATACAAAGAATTATTTATTACAGACATGAATAATGTAATTAAATTAACTTTGCCATTCCTCTAAGCTTATCTTGAACATTGTAATTTTTATAGTTTTAACATTAGTATTTTTATTGTTTGACATTTGTAATTTTTCGTATTTTGACATTTGTAATTTTCATAGTTTGACATTTGTAATTTTCATAGTTTGACATTTGTAATTTTCATAGTGTGACATTTGTAATTTTTCATAGTTTGGCATGTGTAATATTCATATTTTAACATTTGTATTTTAATTTCATGACATTTTCCCATTGTGACATATTTAAATGATTGCAATTTATTATTTAATTAATTAAAATTATGGCACAACCTAAATTTGCATGCTGAATTTAGTAGGCGGAATATGAAGTACTATGTATTGTATTATGAGATCTGTAAGCACCATATTTCATGCAAATAAATGATATTGATTGATTGATTGAGGTCCTGGGTTCGATTCCCGGGTGGGATAAAATGTTATTGGGTTTTTCCATTTTAAATGTCTCAGTAGCAGTCCGGAGTCTGGATTTGTGCCTGGTTGACGGCAATTGGCTCGCCCCCTATTACATGGGACTTAAAAACATAACCGGCGAAATTAAGGTGTCCTATATGTCAACCCCTGACGAGCCCTTCGGGGAATACTGGCGGGATGTTAATGTTAATGAATGAAAGTTCTATAACATAACCGTAGTTGTCATAATTTTCCAAGAGGAATTCACAACATCCTAAATGTGTTAATGAAAAGAAGTTTGAATGTCAGCTTTCAATTTTTGTGTGCCAGTAGGTACAAATTCTTTTGGCATGGTATCAGCGACCAAATTATTGTGACACTAAGGGTCTTATTATAAAAAATAGACACTTGTTCAACGTGTGTCTAATGTCATCCATCAACTCGGCCTATCGCAGTCCACTGCTGGACATAGGCTTCTCCCAAGCTGTGCCACAACACTCTCGCCCTTCGCCTTCAGCATCCAGTCTGTCTAATGTCAATCTTACGTCAAATTCCATACATAAATGTCGTGTTTATAAGGTATTTAACCTAAACCTTAGATATAAGAAAGATATTTCTATGACCTAAACAAATGATAAACACAGGTTTGTGGTAGTAAGGTTAATACTTTTCAAATTGATACATTCTAAACCCATTTTAAACGAGATCCATAATCCATTAAAAAAGAAATTGTGTCCACGAATAACCAAAGATAACACTACCTAAACAAAAAAGGATCAACGCTAATCGTTTCTCGAACATCGAACCTCACATGACGAGTCAAAGATTACGTCGAGCCACAGTGTAAGATAAACAGCTAAACAATAGAGGGAGCTTGACAAAAAGCTTGATTGATAGACTGTGGCCTGAAGCTGACAGCCGTGATCGATCAACAGTGATTACCAGTTATAATGTGGTGATAAATCTAGGGGTATATGCGACCTGGGAAGAGGTTAAGTGTGTGTTGACGGATGGAGGGCTTTTTAGGGTTATGTCCGGTGAACGATTTTGTTTTAAAGTATGAAGCAATTTTATCGGATGGTTTTTTTTTTGGTTGTCATTTTAACACAAACCTCACTCTCAGTACAAAAACGCCATAACCCCGAAGGGTTAGGCAGAGGTGAGATACCTACGTTTAAGTCCCATGTGATATGAGGCGAACCTATTGAATGGCATAACAGTTTTTAGGTTATTCGATTTCAAAATGTTATTGCTTATTTGAAATAAACGATTCGACTTTGACTTCGACTTTGACTTTATGCTAGGCCAGCTCAAGGTAGCCTACCATTGACGTGCGGCCTACTTTACGACTAGCGTGAAATTGCCAATAAGTAATTCACTAAACGTAGTCAAATAAACAGGTTTTGGGTTTTTAAGGGCTACAGTTATGTTAAACTTGAACAATTAAGGGGTTTTTAAAGTTATGTTAAACTTGAAAAATAAAGTTTTGAGGAATGGTCACCTAAAATAAACAGGTTTTAGGTTTTAAAGGGTTTTTAAAGTTATCTTTGTTAAACTTGAACAATTAAGTTTTGAGGAACGGTCACCTAAAATAAACAGGTTCCAGATTTTAAAGGGTTTTTAAAGTTATGTTAAACTTGATAAATAAAGTTTTGAGGAATGGTCACCTAAAATAAACAGGTTTTAGGTTTTAAAGGGTTTTTAAAGTTATCTTTGTTAAACTTGAACAATTAAGTTTTGAGGAACGGTCACCTAAAATAAACAGGTTCCAGATTTTAAAGGGTTTTTAAAGTTATGTTAAACTTGAAAAATAAAGTTTTGAGGAATGGTCACCTAAAATAAACAGGTTTTAGGTTTTAAAGGGTTTTTAAAGTTACCTTTCTTAAACTTGAACAATTAAGTTTTGCGGAACCGCCACCTAAAAATCTCTAAAGCTCCGGTCTTACCGCCGGCGATTGACATACAGAGAGTGATGAGTAATATATGTACTCTCCTAAAGTTAACTGTAAGCTGAACAAATATGCTCTTGCCCCAAGTCACAGATAGTATAATACTACGTACAAGTCCCCATGCAAAGAACCCTAAAATATCTGAGGTGGTTTTCTTAACGTCAATTTACCAAAAAGATCAGGAAATATACAATAAAATTATTTCCCCAAACGACCCTTACAAGAAAAGCCATAAAATCATCAGAAACTCATTAAAAAAACACACCCTCAATCTAATAAAAGGACAATCATAATTCGAATTCTTGGCGAAAAAGAAAAGAAAAAAAAACTGTAATAATAAAATACCAATAACGGTTATTAGGGATAGAATTCTTCTAGCAAAAATTATAGCCGCAATGTGCTCCCTTCGGCCGTGATATTAAATTTTATCATTGTAGTGGTCGCTTCCAAATATCTTTGTTAAACAGAGCATGAAACAGAGCTTAATGTAGTTTTTCAGCCAGAATTTTATTGCTTTGTTGGAACAACTGGCATGTATTACAATGTAATAATGAGTGTTTAATCTGTTGTGAGGGAAAAGGTGAGATGGTAATGTAATTTCAGCCTATATTTTTTTACAATTCAAGGTATATGGTATTTTTTCCTTCAGAAAAGGAACGAGCTAGAAAACAGTTTGCTTGTTTACTGTAGAATGTTGGTGATATTGGAGGTTTTTCATAACTTAACAAGAATTATTATATCCCAAAACGACTAAGCTTTTTAAAAGAATTTCGAAGTACTAGGGGCCTAAATCGGCCACTTTGGCAGAATTATAAAAGGATAATATTATTAATCATCTTAAAATGTCCGGACTGACAATTCTTAATGTCTGTTATCGGTTTGCAATTCATATTACGCAATTCATCTGTTTGTTAGTTTTATATGGTCCTCAAATTATAAATTGCTTTATGGAAGTTTAATGTTAAATTAAAATTAATTAATAACGGTCATTTTATTAATTACATCATTTTCATGCGGCAATAATATATACACCAAATATGATTCGATTATGAATTGAATTGAGTACAATATGATTCAGTGTTACCATTTTGTGTCAAATTAGAGAAATTCCTAATGATCTGCTGGGAATTCAAGAAATAAATAGTTTTTAGAGGAATTGCTTAATGTGGCCCTTTTAGCCCCCCCTGTCGAGACTACTTTGACATTAAGTTACCCTTGCGTAGTTCGTAGTTTCAATAGCATACAAGGCCAGCAAATAAAATACTAGTTTTGTTAATACTGACGTGCGGTTTACTGTGCCTAGTAGAAAAATAAAGGTAATGAGAATATAATTAAAAGTCTTGTACTTAAACAGCATTATGATCTTAACTGCCCTGGGGATTCCATAAAGGCACCTAAACGCCTGGAATCGAGTTACAAAGACATTTCAACATAAACGAGGCATAACTCGATTTTCTTCAATTTCCTTAGGAATAAAAAGTCTACGCAACAACAAGTAAAATAATGTTACGCAGAAGTCAAAACTGTATTTAGAAAGACTATCGTTCTATGAGGAGCTCGTGGCTAAGTAATAACAACCATACGGGTCGATCCATCAGGTTAAGCTACACTTGCCGGGGTGTGTCCGTGGATGTGTGACCATATTCACATATCGAGACTCCTCTGTGCCTCGGAAAGCACGTTAAGCCGGCGTTGGTCTCGGCTTTCTTTCGTGGATCTTTGACAGTCCGTTCGGGTCGTTAGAAGCCCGAAAGTCTGACAACCAGTCTTACCAAGGGGTATCGTATTACCCAGTTACTGGGTTGTGGAGGTCTGATAACCAATCGCTCCATGTAAAATACTGATATTCAGCTGAATCTGGTTAAAATGGAAGCCGACCCCAACATACTTGGGAAAAGGCTAGGCAAACTGATTGATCGCTCTATGAAAACAATAATGGCGCGCATCATTTAAAGAGTCTCATAGTCAAAGTTGTTAAAATGTTTTGACACAAGACAAAAGTTGATAAAGCTAATGTAAATTGCTGCAAACATGTTTTGGCGCTTGAATGACATTGACGAGGGGGTGTTATTGGTACACATTTGTGAAATGGTTCCCCATAGAAAAGAGAGGATCCTCACTTATCCCCATAGAAAAGAGAGGATCCTCCGACCAGACGGGTGTTGTGTCTGGCGGGCAACTGCCCAATGATTGATATTGGATTCTTGTATATATGTCCACTGCACGGTAAACTGCGCGATGCAGGATTTTTCTGACGTCAGGATTTTTGTGTGACGTCAAGTCTTCGATGCGTAGATCGCATGTGGCGATGTAGATACCGCCACATGACCATCCTTACATAATACAAAACAAAGTCCTCCGCCGCGTCTGTCTGTAGACCTGTTCGAGATAAACTCAAAAACTACTGCACCGATTTTCATACTGTTTTCACCAATGGATAGAGTGGTTCTCGGGAAAGGTTTTAGTATATAATAACCGACATCCAAGCGGGCGAAGCCGCGGGCATCAGCTAGTAGAAATATAAAATAAAATTGTGACGCAGGTGTGCACACTAATACGTTTTCTTTTAAGGTAAGTAAACAAGGAGGTGAAACTACACTTTTGTAGAAAACAGCAGATTTTTTAAAATAACTGACGGAAAATTTAAAACCAAGTGTTTCCAGAATCATGTACTGAATCCATGCGCACAGGTTGTACGTCGATGTCATACCACCAATGATGAAATGTGTCATCGCTCAAGCTTATTTTTATCTACCACCTAATACCACATTTACAGCAAATAAATGACTTTGACTTTGACTTTGACACCATATATACAAAATCTTTTTTTTAAGGACTTACTTTTAACAAATAACTTTTACAATTATCAACGTTACATCTACACTAACCCGCATGCCTTCACTTAAGTGATTCCAGTACTAAGATTCAAGCAATGAATATTTTAGCAGCCCATCTCACTTATCCGACTTTAGCAACATGCGTGAGACAACGACCAGATGGGCCCGCCTTAACTTGAAGATTAATGGGCCCGATATTCTGAACTTGGCTTTATAGTAACCCTTTTATATTAATATTTAGGTATGTCAACTATAGCAAATAAGAAGGAGCGCTGCTTTTGAAAAAATAAAAATAATAAACTAAAATCCAACTACGACACAAAAGTCAATCAACTAAAAAGGTATAAATAAGACATCACAGACAGATAAATTAAAAATCCGATGTCACACATGCTAAACGGCATAAATCGAACAGATAACGTGTGACTCCGGATTTTACCACATTTGTCAAATTATGATGAGCCGTTTAGAAGATATTAGGGAACAGATGAACATACATACCAAAAATCATAACCCTTCCTTTTGCTTCGCCGTAGACGGCTAAAAAATAGTAAGATGTCACAACCACTATTACTACTGCTGCAGCTCAGAAATATTACTTTCTATGTTCCGGGTTGAAGAGTAGGTATGGATGCGACTAGATAAATCCAGAATAGAATAGAATAGAATAGTTCTTATTTGCACAGAAAGTAGGTAGAAGTTACAGATGTTAAGTTTAGACAGAGGTGCATCAGTGCATGGCACTGTTCCGAAGTGACGGATTTATTCGACTAAAAAGGTAAAAAAATAATTGTGAATATTGATCGCCGATGAAAAGGTGGGCTGATGATATAATAGACTAAAACCGGCCAAGTGCTAGTCGGACTCGGTTCCGAAAGGGTGTAGCTATCAGGGTTCATGAGATACAGCCTGGTGACAGACAGACGGACAGACAGACAGACAGCGAAGCCTTAGTAATAGGGTCCCGTTTTACCCTTTGGGTACGGAACCCTAAAAAGCAGGGAAAGACTGGCAGACTATTGGCAAAGACAGAGACACATGGATGAAGTTGGAGGAGGCCTTCACCCGAAGAGGGATCCATACCCGACAAAATAACTAATCTGTACTAACATCTAGAAAATAAGTAAAACTACTAACAACATTTGCAATGTAACTTAAGGGTATGTAAATAAAATGCTTTTTATGTTATATTTTTCAACACATTCGCCTGCGGCTTACGCGAATAATACCGCCTCGACTGTAATATCTAATAGAGCACACTCGTATCGCAATGTACTTTTAATGATCGTCGATACGTTATTATCGAAACTAATTTACTGATCTTAGGAAGAGAAGCTTTTTCCTGCAGAAAACCACAAATTACTGACAAAAAAGTACATTTCTACGCGCAAAAGTATCAAAGAAAACCACAAACATACAGACACACAAATAAACTCCAATATTAGGTTAAGTGGTAGAAATGTCCAGTGAACCGAACTGCGGTTGAAAAGCTAGTCTCACAAATTCAAAAATTGCGGCACATTTGCCTCGGCCTAGGTAGAAAACGACATGAAAATTCAATTTCCCAATTACTGGGTTGAAATTCTGGACTAACTGTTAGGTAAGGCTGTAACTTTTATCCTGTGACCCTTGGCGAGGTCGTTAGAATGCTTTAAAAGCAAAAATAACGTGTTTATTATGTTAAGTTCCTTTGAGTAAGAGATTTTTTCTCAAACATGCTTGGAAATTCGAGCGTAATTTTGACAACCTACTTCGAGATAAATCGAAAATGCTGTACTGATCAAATATATGCGAGCAGGCGGCTGGCAATGTTAGTATATGAAAATACATAACAAAATCAAATAAACACAAAAAGTACAGGATCGATTTGAAAAAATTCTTTCACCAGTAGGAATAGTATTATCACTGAGTAACTTATAAAGATATAATTTATAAAGATATCACGCGGGCAAAGCCGCTGGCGGAAACTAGTCCGAAATAAAGAATATAATTATTATAAATTATAATGAAACAGGTACCTAGAATATGAACATACAAAATATGGACATACAGATTATAAAACTAGTAGGAAGAATATGGAAAAGAAATCACACATAATTATAAAACTCTTAGGTCCGTATTACAGAACGTTCCTCAAGTCCAGTTTGATCTGCAATCAGTTGATCACTGTTTGAGTATAGAATCAGTACTTGAGCATCGGTCTTATTCCAGAACGGCAATCAATCTATACTCAGCTGAATCGAGACTCAAATCGAGCCTCAAGCAGAGATGTGTATTGTCTATGAATCAGCTTGTTTTCGTTTACGATTTATTATAATAACCGACTTTGATCCGATCTTCATTGGGTTAGAAATATTAAAATACACCATAGAACCCCAGTTATTTAGGAAATCAGCGTTATTATTTCATTCCTGAATAGTAAAAGGCCCCATTTATTGAAGAAGTGATGTATAGTAATTTTGTAAGCAAAATTGTCAAGCTTAAAAGACTTGTATTTGTGGCCTTAAATAAGTAAATTATGCTATTTAAAATGTCAGTATGTCAAAACATCAACATCAGTGTGAAAAACATTCGTTTGTTGTTTGTCTATTTTAATTATTTGTTTAGCTGATTTTATTCACGGGTCATCCCCACATTCACCCACATCTCATCACATTGGGAATCGATCGGTTTAACACTTTTAAAATACAAGGACGGAAGAAAAAATTTAGTACTTTGGAAAAAGTTCAACCTTTTAATAGAATTATCGTTAAATAAGTTATTATAATTATCTACCTCTTCAAATATATCGATTATGATTTTGATAGTAGGTACCTAATTTAAAACAATATCAACAGAACTCAACATTGCACTATTGGAACAGAAGAAATATTGACAATTTCACATGACAATCTATGCTCAAGCGCGGTCTCGACCACACTTGGGTGATTACAGATTTGATCACTGCTTGGGTTCGATTGAGTAACTGAGTAGCGATGTAAAATAAAGCCAAACTCAGTTGAACTAAGATCAATGAAACTATGCTTGAGCAACGTTCTAAAATTAAAAGCGGACTTAAAACTAGTTTTAAACAGAGATCAATACTTGAGTTTCCTTCTGTAATACGGACCTTAGAGAATTGAGACTTTGCAATAGGGACATGGAAAGATTGGGTTATCCTCGTGTGCCGTGATGCTGACTATGGCGTCCCGGGTTCAATCCCCTCGTTGGGCAAAATCTGGATAAGAGCAATAGACTCACCCTAGTCACCCTGTTTTATTTGGAACTAACATAACTAGCAATAAATGTGAATGAATTTTTAATCCTCATTATAATTATTTTAATCCTCATAATACAACAATTGCAAAGGGGTGTAATAATCATTACCCCTATTCCTAAATGGAAATCTACTCCAAAGCCTAAAACTGACTAACTAAACACGCGCCACATTTGTAGACCTACCTCTAAAATATTAAACGCAAATAATGTCCGCCCTCTGTCTAGACGGATGCCATACGTACGATGGAATTGACTGGGAATTTCAGCCGTTTTATTTCGAAATAGGGTATCGAAATCAATGGGAGGCCGTTTTAGGGAAATTTGGCTCATAGAGATGCTTGTTGCTAGCGCTGTTTGAATTCTCTAGCTTGATTTTTTCGGGTCCATTTCTTTTTATGAATTTTGTTTTTCAGTTTCATATGAAACTACTGAATTTTAATTTCAGTTTTTTCTTTAGGAAGTTTCAAATTTAGTGGTACATTGATAAAAGGTCTTGTTCGAAGGACATTATGTCTCGCTCACATTGCTCAGGGTTCTGATTATGGTAAATAGTATAAAAGTTATGAAATAGCGAAAAAAAATCAGCTGTTCCATACATTTTATCGATTTAAGTGAACACAAATGTATGGAACAGCTGATTTTTTTTTCGCGATTTCAATGTTGGTCCCATAGAAAAAGTTGTTCAAATTATGAGTACAATGACCCCTTTTCGGGTTTAGCATAAACAAAAAATAATGTTGTATAACTTTTCAATGAATAGGTACTTTTCGGTCTTTTAGGACTACGCCCAAGATGTTTACACTTCTACAAAAGTTAATAATTCCATCTGTTGCTACAATTTTTGGTTTTCCATAGCCCAATGGGGCTTATACCGATCGAATCCCACTTTGCGGGATTTATTAGGAACGTGGAAAAATCAATATTTTGTTCTGAACAAGTCCCTAGTGGCAACTGATCCTAGTACGAAATTCAACTACTAGGAATGATTCTACAAAAATATTATTAACCTATAATGTTCACTGCTGGGACACTGGCCTCCTCTCTTCGAGAGGGAGTGGGCTGTTATCTACTACGCGGCCCCAATGCGGCTTAATAGATGTCATGTGTCTCCGAAGTTTCGTCACGTTTCGATGTTTTATTTCACCGTTTTGAGAGCAGTGGTGATGAAATTATTTACACAAAGTAAAGCTTGTCGCACTCACGACTCGTAAGTCGGGGGCGTAAACATTGCGCCACCACTGCTAAAGTAAAAAAAAAATGTTTGTACTCCCCGATTATTACTTTGACGAGTAAGTAAAAATTATGAAAATACATTTACAGCGTATATTGACTTTGTGACTACAACATCACCTGTAAGTATAAAACATTTATGCAAAACTGAAACTGCGCTTGCTTTTAATTTTTGAAACGCAGTCAGCTTTGAGCGTCGGCCGGCATCTAATTAAACCGCCATATTCTCTCAAAAGAGAAAATTACATTCACAAGGAAACACCACTTTGAAAATAGAAATACATGTTATTAGTAATTACACAAATATAAACTTTATACAAATATAAATTAAGTTGGTTTTAGAATAACAAAATGATGCTGAAAAGGTCATAAAGTTATTTCAGTTGTAATGCAAATTAAACTATGTAAAGATGGAGATACAGTTCCAAATCGCACAGCACGACAATTTTAAATATTGTTTTTATATAATGGAAAAAGTTAAAATTTAATCAAATTAATTTAAGATCTCTGTAGCTAAATATAATTATTGAGTGGTTAAATTCTTTCTGAGCTTTGAATTAACATTTTACATTGATATTTCAGCTAAACTATATTTTTAAAAGTTTTCTATTCGAAAAAATCCAGTTTTGTATTGGGAATGTTTCTCATTAAGTGATTATAGTAACTTTACAGATTACAACAATTTCAATTTCCTTCGACGCCTTTCCAATGAGAAATATACTGTTCATTTCTCAGGTAGCATGAACCCACTTACTTTAAAAGCAGGGAATGCATTCAGAGTACGAATCGCACACGTTGCGCCGATAGCTCATGTTCAGTATGACAGATGGCGCTAGTCGCTTCGTATAGAAGTCCTCAGGGCATTGCCCATACTCGTAGTCGCTGGGATAGGTATTATAGGTAATACTTATGTATTCCAGATGCATGGTTCGAGCTAAAGTTTTCTTGCAATATTTTGGATATGAATTGTTACTAAAACTAACAAATTTTCATTCATTAAAACCGTGGAAACTAAGAAAAGGTGCAGCCAGTTTCGAAACCAAGTGATGCTCTAAAAAGAATGGCGAATAACACTATACCGTACAGATGATAAGTCTGCCTGTAAGGCGAATTTTTAAATAAAATTCTGTCGTTTCCTTGGTCTTAAAAAAATTAAAACAATAAAATTCAAAGATGACACATCGATTTCTCAGCTGTTTTGTACCAGATCTTGACGTCATAAATTAAATTCATAAATACATCTCTATAAACGGCACGCGACCCCTTTCATGGGGTTCCCACCCCGTCGGCTGTAAAACAGTGCAACACAAACTATAGTATTTTGCCAACTTACTGTACTCTCTCTCCTTAGTCGGCAAACAGTCTGTATTTATCGTTCTTAGGGTCGCCATCTTGGATTCTAAGATAGGACTGAAATTATGACGTCATGAAATTTTATTTGAGAATATCGATAGTGAATGTTTATGGTAACGTGTGATATTTGTAAATTGTGGATAGTGTTATGAATGTATTTTATGTTATTTACGGCTATAAAATAAAAGAAAATAGTTTATCTGTGGTAAACATGACGCGAAGAAAGAATACAAAACAAAAAATATGTGAAATAGAGCCTCAGCACTGGTGCAGGTGGTAGTGGTGGTGGCTTTCTGAAATGATATTCGCTATTGCTAATAATCAGTGATCAACTAGATCAGTGAAAACTTGATCGAGGTGATCAGTGGTTACTTAGAATGTTTACAAATGTTTTACAATAATTTTGCACAATATTTATGTAACGTGATTACCCAGTTACTGGGTTGTGGAGGTCAGATAGGCAGTCGCTCCATGTAAAATACTGGTATTCAGCTGCATCCAGTTAGACTGGAAACCGACCCCAACATAGTTGGCTAGGCAGATGATGATGACGATTTATGTAACGTGATTTACAATTCGAAGTAAAACTATACTTTAAAATTCTAACACTATCAAAACAAGAACTTTAAATGCAAAGATTAACGAAATAATCGTAAAGGTGCATAGAATATTTATTTTAATATTTAAAAACTTAAGAGTGCTGACTGTACTTTTAACCTACTAGCAATCGGGGGCGAGCGGGGCCATCTAATATTCTAAGGGGCGAGTGGGTACACTTAGGTAATTAGGGGCAAGATCCAAGGGGCGAGCGGGGCCTTCACCGATATTTCGTTCCCTATGAACAAAATTTTAGTCCCTACTAAAACTATTCCCACGAAAATAATATCACATACAAACTTAAAGGTAACAAAAAGTAGATGTGAGTGGAAACGCCGGGAGGGGACGCCTTATGAGTACATCAAATAGTGACTTTATTGGTGATGTTTTTCAGAAAGGTCAGGTGCGTAGTACTCGCAACCGGGGTGCGTGTATGACCAGATATACGAACGTTAACGAAGCAAAAGGAATATCTAATAATCGTAGCAGCAGGCGTAGCATGGCGCTTTCTATCTCTACGAAGAATAGACATAGCTTTTTCTATACAAAGTGACAGTTCGTTTCTTCATTTTTGACATCCACCGTAGGAATCTTTCTACAATCTGTCATTTTGTCTTTCATTTCTAACGATCTTTGTCTAGGTCTTTTTGTTGGTAGACTATTTCGGTAGAAAGTTTTCTACTCTTCCGTCGACAAAACGGTGCTCATGCTACGCTGGTGTCGTGCTGTAGATTCTGCCTACACCCATTTGAAGAGTAAGTTTATGTACGTGTATGTGTGGCAACTTAAATACCTCCTAATATCAATTTCAGAAACTGCAACCAATTATTCTATCGCCGTGGTGACCCTAATTCTCAGCAAAGCGCTCCGAATTTGCTAGCAATGTCGACGAACTCCAAAATAAATAAGGGCTGCCGTTTGTCACAAACACAAACAAAACAGTGGCAAAGGATTCCGTACCATATAGCCCATAATATAGCCTACATGGGCTATAGTTAATTTTATAGCCGATTGATAGTCTTCGAGTTATGGGCCTTGGTTTATGGCTACAATAATTGCGAGGGGATTTTGCCCTTTTGATGTCTTGGTTTTTTCCCTAAAGTGTTCATTTATTTGAACGATTTTTTTCCAATGGAGATGATAGGGGCAAACGCAACATTTAAATTGAAAGCGAAATCGATTGTATGAAGTAAAAATAAAAGCTAAGTACTAATAGAAAAATAGAAGTCGTTTAAGATTAAAACCTGCAGATACACAACATTGAAAGTTTTGTTTTTCCTTTGAATAAGTACTTGTACATAATGTTAGTGTTAGATGTTACATTGTATTTAAGATATGCTAAAATAAATACATAAAAGCTTCGATTTTAATTACAAGTTTCTGAGGCGCGCTGACGAAAGTGCTACAGCGAAATTAAATAAATATACTTACTTTATTGTTAAAAAAAACACACATTGAAAGTAATGAAAAAGAAAATGCCTGTAATGAAAATCATCATCATAATTATTGGTAACATCGTTAACAGAAAAATCGTCTTTGATACAGCAAAAGAGATCGACATTGAACTTAGCCGTGCTATGGAAAAAGCTAGTTCATACATTTCTAGAGCTTGTTATAGCAGAAAATTGGGAAAACATGAAAATAAGGACCAAAGAAACCGTTACACAAAAAAGGTAAGCCGTCAAAACTGTCAACACAAATCCCGAACACCCATTTCAAAAAGAGAACTATCTTTAAACCAGAAACATTTTCATTCCTTTCTCAATCCTTCCCGGAATCCTCACAATTTCCATTCACACGTCATCCGGGCTTCGAATTTCGAATTCCTCATTTTGGGTGCTTTGGCCGTGTGTGATTATAGCGCCAATTAGGCCGTTGTCCATCTACCGTGCAATCCGGCTGTCCGTCTGTTTATCTACGCCAATTATCACTGGAATGGCGTGATATCGTCATTGGCGTTCGTCTTGGGTACGTATTGAGCCGGAATCTTTAATGGTCTGTTCAGTTCAATTGCTTTATTGGTGATGGTGATCTATGAATATCGTATGTGTTAGATCGATATGTTAGTTTGAGTATTCATCGGTCGTCATCAGCAATGTGTACAGTGGTCATAATTGACTTCGCTGGTTGTGAAGACAATAGCTAGGTCCATAATGGACCTGACCACTATTATTAATATTAATTTGTACACCTCATAAAACAAAAAAACACAATAGGTTTGGGTGGTCGGATGTAACTTATTATTTCGTTATTACTTATTCTTGACTTGTTTAAAAATGGTCGAAAAGTATTTGAAAATGCATCGAAAGGGGGAAAGCATTTTTGAATTCTTCGCGACCAATTTGGTTTACGTAGCAACAATAATTGTGGCAGTCTGACACTAAAAGCTTTTGTTTTCCATAAATCGCTTTTGTGATAAAGATTACCAGATAAAGCATAACAACACCTAATTACACCGAAACACCATCGCACAACAAAACTTCACTGCAGAAATTTTAAGGGTCAAAGATTAACTTCCCACCACAGATGAATACAGATGGTTTACTCCGCAAAATCATTTAAATAAAAAGCGACTCTTGCTACAACACAATAAAGTGCAGTTCAGGTCGCACCACCACTGCTCTCAAAACGTGAAGGAAAACATCGTGAGGAAACCGACATGTCCTAGAACTAAAAATTCTACAACATGTGACATCTACCAACCCGCACTGGGCCCGCGTGGTGTATTACAGCTCACTACCTCTCACAGAGAGGAGGCCTGTATCCCAGCAGTGGGAACATTATAGGCTTATTATGCAGGTCGCACAGCGCTAATTACCTACAATTATATTCATCTAGATGTTGCCTCTCTTTCTATTGCGTACCTCTTATGTCTGCAGACTACGTTACGCTTACCGTATTCACCCGATAATACGAGCCCGCCGCGTACTTGTAGCTTCATACCTAAAAAGTAGGGTGCGCCTTCTGTACTATTCTGTGGTCCCACTCCTAGCTTACTATTTTCTAGCTTGTTGCAAGAAAAAGTCCTACACAAAAACGACGTAAGAGGCTTACGTGAAGTTGTGAACGGAACGTTCTGGATTATTGAGGGAAACTTTGGTTTTAGAAATTGGCATTTCTTAGCGTTGACGCTTGCTGTTTTGGGAAACTGTGTTTAAGCCCTGTTAGGTTTTTGTTTTTGTTGGTTTGCTGTTGCAAATTGGAGGGAAGAGTTTGACTTTATGCAGATTTAGGGTTAGTTATGTTTAGCTGCAGGTTTACATATACATACATTTTGTTCCCATGGGGGTAGGCAGAAGCTACAGCACGCCACCTGCTACGATCTTTACATACTCTTTTTGCTTCGTTTACGTTCATACATCTGGCCATACACGCACGCCGGCTTATTTAGCTATTATCATTTATGATGATGATAAATGAGTTCTATGTACTGTGTATGGAGGCTCGTGGCTAAATAATAACAGCCGCACTGCTCATCGATGGTTAAGCTACGCTTGCCGAGGTTGGTCCATGAATGGGTGACCAACCATTACATATCGACCCTCCGTGCCTCGGAAAGCACGTTAAACCGTTGGTCCCAGTTGTCATTTTGTAGATTTTTGACGTAAATATTAATCTCATCTTTCAACTTCACTTCACTTCACAAAGGTTAGCTGTAAGAGTTTTCCTTGAGCAATAGCACCATCTATTGATTGTGTATTATGCTTTACAATAGCCCTAATGTTTATTATAAGCGGTGGGTATAAAATAAAGTAAAGGAAATCATTTGGCTTGGTGTAGGTAATGAGGATGAAACTAAAACACATGTGACTAAAAGAGTGATGAATGTTGATGGATGACGGCCAAGGAAAAGATGGATGGATTGTGTGAGGAGTGATATGAAAGAGAAGAAGAAAACATGTTGTGCCAATCCCAAGTAACATGGAACAAAGGCAGGGGGCCTAAAACAGTGACATTAGCAACTCCTCTAAAAACAATTCATTTCCAGAATTCCCAGCTGTCACTAGCAATTCCTCTGATTTGACACCAAAGCAATTCATAAATACATACAAAAGCAATATTAAGAAATAATTCATCTGTTTGACAGTTTTCTATAGAGATTCGTAAAATGGTCCACACATTCATTATGAATTGCTTTTGTGTCAAATTAGAGGAATTGCTAAACACAACTGGAAATTAACGAAATAATTTAGAGGAATTGCTCATGTGGCCGTTTTAGGCTTCTTCCACGCAGATCATATATGAATTGTCAGTTTGTGATATTTTACGATGATTCATAATATTTTCCTATATGATTCTGCCAAAATGGCCATTTTAAACCCGCAGGAATATAATGGTATACAATAAAGCGTAGAAATAAATAAACATCAAAAAACAGCTCAGCAATAGTTGGAAGCCATTTCCGTCGTCAATTTGAGACTAGCAAGGATTTGCACGTTTGAGGTCAAATAATGCATGCGCGATAGCAGAATTTGTGCGCTAAATCTAAAGTTGTGAGTCATCATTTCCGTGCACCTCCTTACAAATCTGAACGAGGGCGGAAATCACTGAAACTGGCGATGTAAAGTGAAATTGAAATCTTGAAATATGTAAGTATAACAATTTTTACCTGCTATTTCTTATAACTGTTAAACAGTTACAGTAGTAACAGTTATCATCATTTTACTGTGAAAGGCTTGAAGGTATAGTCAGGGAAATTTACTGATAAGCTATTTAACTTCCAACTTGAAATATCTTCATATTTAAATAACACTATCATCGTATGAAATGGCTACAACACGTAAGGTGTTTTAGAGGTATAAGTGTTAAGTTCATTCCTCCTCTATAGAAAAGGGAGGCTCCTCCGACCAGACGGGTGTTGTGTTCAGCGAACAACTGCCCAAAGATTGATGTCAGGATCTTGTATACAGGCTGTAAGGGTAAACACTCTTGTCATTCAAACCATGGGTAGTTGACTTAAATATAAAAATAAATGACGGAACACAACAAAAAAAAAAACGTTATTTTCATTAAAACATTTTAAAAAGTTTCTATCCGACACCGTGCTCTCTAACGAAACAGCTGACTGACTGAGGGAGAGGTTGCGCTCGCGGCCGGTCAGATGACATCCCGCACCCCCCGCTCGTGTTGAAACGCAAGTTCGTTGCCCTAGCGCATAGGGCAACGAACTTGCGTCTCTTGTGGTAAAATGAAGACTCAAAAAAAAGAAAAAAAAAGTTGTAATTTTCCATTGATTTTACGTTCTATAAATGAAACCAAACCACTGGTTGCAAGGATAACGGTGTTCACCCTAACACCCTGTATATGTTGATCGCGCGGTAAACTCTAATTGCGCTATGCAGGATTTGTGTGACGTCAGGATTTTGTATGACATCAGGTCTTTGACGGTAGTTCTCATGTGGCGATGTAGATGCCACCAGCCACCACAGTGTCACTTAAGCTTAACAATTAATTTCCCTGACTGTACTTATAATACCTATATGTACCTAGGTAGGTACTGACTACTGACTACGGTATTAAAGTTGCCTAAACTTTTATCTCTATTGAACACTTTCAGTAATACTACTTTGAATTGGTTTTCAAAACTGCTCTACCAATTAAAATGACATCGTTCAAAATGAATGGCCATTGAAATTGGAAACAATGATTGCATTCAAATGTTTCATAGAAACTTGACACAAAGGTATTTAAAGCGAATGTCAATTGTTTTATATTTTAACCAATCATTGAAGTGAGGCGTATATTTTGATAGCATAACATCACGCTTTGTAACACCGAAGGGTTGGGTAGTACTTGTACGTATACTACAGTACCTTTCGCCAGTGTTATGTTTGAGTACCATATAGTATTAGCGCCAGCCTATTGTCATCAACTGGCAGACATTCCTAAAAGAAAAATCCGATAAAACATAATGATTTAAAAAATATGTTTTATATTTTTATCAATTACTGAAATGAGACGCATTTATTTTAATTGTTGTGATTTAAACCTCATGTCTATGGCAAGTGGATCTTTTACTTATCTTTGGTTGCTGTCAAAAACGGATGTCTTAGCGTGTGCAAAATGTCCGAATACGTTTTTTCATTATTTTGAATCTACTGAACATTCTCATATCAGGTTATGGGCCCAGCATGCTTCACACATGTTTTCAAATTATATCGTGTGTTTTATTCTGATCTTTAAAAGCGACGATGTAAATGAAACAGACATAGGTATTATAGATCTTAATATTTTCTAAGTATCTCCCAAATAAGTTGAGAATTTGGAACGAGAACAGAATATAACTGCAAATAAATCTTGGAACACGTTCAGACGCACCATTTGTAGAAACGTAAATGATGTGAGTTTCTATTTAGAGTTGGACAATCAAATTTACTGCTTGAATAATGTAGTGCCAACGAACATCGTATGCTATTTTGTTCCCAACACATACAAGTATAAAATGATAAGAGTTATGAAGAAACGTGGATAAAGGGAGAAGGTGTTTTGTGAATGCTTGTATGGTCAAACTTGGCAAACTTTTTGTTTTACCTCTTTAGGGGTATCATGAGGAACAGGGTGTAAAGTTCTCTCATCCTCTATAGAAAAGGGAGGATCCTCTGAACAGACGGGTGTTGTGTCTGGCGGGCAACTGCCCAACAATTGATGTTGGGTTCATATGTCCACTGCACGGTAAACTTTAATTGCGCGATGCAGGATTTATGTGACATCAGGATTTTTGTGTGACGTCAGGTCTTTGAAGCGTAGTTCGTATGTGACGATGTAGATACCGCCACACCTCAAACCGATTATCACCTATAATTCTTGGTACAGTTTTGGCATCAGCTCTATGATTTGTACAAGCACAATAAATGAATATTGTGTTTATTTTAATCTTTCAAATATTATTTTATCCAGACTATCTAGATAAGTTACAGTACCTAACTTTACTTAAATCGTATTCGTCTCTCTCGTCTGAATTGCATATATTTTGATTTAGGGTGACAATCACTTTGTATTTATTTGTGGGGCCTTGAAATTTGCAATTTATAATATTACTAGTTGATGCCCGCGGCTTCGCCCGCGTGAATAAAACCTTCCTCGAGAACCACTCTATCCATTGGTGAAAATAGCATGACAATCGGTGCACTAGTTTTTGAGTTTATCGCGAACAGGGCGACAGACAGACGCGGCGAAGGACTTTGTTTTATAATAATGAAAGCATTTGGTTTTGGTTTAAAAGCCAAAATACAGTAGAATAGGTTATTTTGAAAATAGATTGAATTCGTTTTTAATGTCAATTTATGAAATACTGGCACCGGTTTCTTGAAACCGTCTTGAAGCCTTTGAAAAGAATGTAATTCGGTAACCTATTTCAGTTCAGACGTGTATCATCTCATTTTAAACAATAAAATCATAAACAACAAAAAAATCAAACAACCACATCCATCCTTCGTCCCTCATCTCCGTAAACCGACGGAGGCAGCTGCGTATTTCGCTTGGTGGACCGTCAATTTACACAACGTTGATTTATACAGATAGCGTGCAACGTAACGCGTATCTCATACTGTATATACGTACAATTTTGCGCCATTATGACTCTGTTCGTGTGCGGCGTATAATGTTTCTACTGTGGTTTGTATTCGGAGATTTTTTGCGGAATTCTCGATGGTGATTTTGTATAAGTATGACGGCGCAGCAAGTGGCGCCGGTTGCGATGTTACTGAAAATCATCGAAAAGGTCGAATAAAAGTGACAGTAGTATTTAATAGTAATGTTTATTCACATAAAAATGTACATTTTTGCTTGAGTGCTTAATGCTGCTTTTGTTTAAGTGCCTAATAAGTACCCAAAAGTATTAGCATTTGGGGCCGAACTAGGCATAACCTGTAGTTCAGCCCTCAACGCCGAATCCCCCTGAGTTACAAATTAATTATTTTTAATACATACAATGAAAATGTACGTATCTTATTCAACAATTCTGTCTGTCTCGTGTCTGTCTTGGCTGACTGTCATTCTAGCAGAGCGTTGCATCGATGCTTGCGTGGGTGCGCTGTGGCGGCTGGCTTCTGATGACAGAGATAAAGTCAGAGAACGCTGTCGTACCACGTCCAGGACGACAATCCTGATAATATTGAAGCTGCTGAACCACTTATTCGATGGCCACTTCTGGTAAAGGCTATCTATGCTGTGCCGTCAAGTATCTGATTAATTGGAGGTGATAGTTAATATTAGTCTTGCAGCTTCATTAGGATGACAGCCTTAGTAATAGGGTGGTAAAGTTTAATCTACACTAATATTATAGAAAGGAAAGATTTGTATTTTTGTGTATAATGTTTGTAATGAATAAACTCAAAAATACTGCGCCGATTTCAAAAATTCTTTCACCATTAGAAAGCTACATTCACCCTGAGTAACATAGGCTAAATAAAGATTACACGCGGGCGAGAAGGCAAAGATCTAAACCAACGGGTTGCGAATTTCGCTTGGTGGACTACCAATTTACACAACGTTGATACACAACGTTGATTTATAGAGATAGCGTGCAACGTAACGCATATCATACTGCATATACGTACAATTTCGCGCCATTATGTGTTTGTGTGCCGAGTATAATGTTTCTGCTGTGGTTTTCAGCGATTCAGTATTTAGAGGTGTTCTGAAGGATTTTTTGGAGAGACTTTCTTCACAAAAAATGAAAATATCTCGGGGTATTTTGATAAATTCTAAAGGGTTTATTAGTTTGATTTCTAGTTTTTCCATTTTGAATTCTAATTCATAATATAATGTATTATAAAGCTCTAGACAATTCATGACTACCGAGAATCTATCCTCGCGTCTTTGCAGTTCATAGTATGAACTGTTTAGTATCGTAGCAAAAATTAGGTTCGAGTTACTCAAGGTCAAGAAGATATCTTCTGAATACCTGTCTGATTCAAGAGAAGCCGAAACCCAACAATTGCAGGTGCAATAGCACCACCAGTACCATAGTAATCAATAGATTGCTATGGTATTATAGCACAGTTTAAATAATCATCCTATTTTATTTACTATGGATGATTATTTTTATTATTATTTTAGATTAGAGGATTATGATTCAGTCGTTACGGGTCGTCTCAAGCTCGAAAGTCTGACAACCAGTCTTACCGAGGGGTATCGTATTACCCAGTTACAGGGTTGTGGAGGTTAGATAGGCAGTCACTCCATGTAAAATACTGGTATTCAGCTGCATCCTGTTAGACTGGAAGCCGACCCCAACATAGTTGGGAAAAGGCAAGGCAGATGATGAGTATTTATTTTATTTATCCTATAAATAGATTATTTTATATTTTTTGAACGCGAGAACTTTAACATACTGTAGATTTGTAGACCATTTTGTATTTGTTAAGTACCTGGTACTTGTTGACAGGCCTACTGTCCTCTCATACCTCTCTCTTCTTCAATCGGTCCCTCATTACTGAGGATCGTGGTCACTGGACCCTCTCATACCTATTAATACCGTAATTTGAAAACATTATAAAAGCCATTTATTTTTAAAAGAGTAACCGTGGAGTTTCTTGCCGGATCTTCTCCATATGAAACGACCAATTGGAACTGTCCACCTAGCTTCTAACTTTTCATAACTGCACAAATTTTTGTGAAATACAATATTTTAATTTTGATGATAAACTTTTTATTTAAAAATAATAGAAATGAGTTGAGCATAACAATACTATGTGTATGCCACAGTCTATCAACGCAGCTGTTGTAACAAAGCTTGTAATAAATATAACACTGGATTTCACCACAAAGCCAGCACATTTCACCAATTTTGTATAGTTTTAACCGTATCCATTCCTCTTTTAAGAGGATTAAAATTAACGTAATGTTTTACTAGTTATTTTCCACAACATTTTTGATAGGTATACCAAAAATTGGGCGCATAGCGGTCACGGAAATGTGGATAATATTATGTGAACAATTTATTACTTTCTGTGTGGGCATGAATTTAAAATATAGAGTATACTTTCACATGATTGTATCATAATTGTTGAATACAATTTATTGGAGGAGTAAAACATTAAGGTAATGGTTGAAGATAAGACAACAGACGGCCTCGTTGGTCGAGTGGTTGCAAGCGCTACTGCTGAGCATGAGGCAGGACCTCAGGTTCGATTCCCAGGTTGGGTTAAAAGGTTGGCCAGGTTGGTGGCAGTGTTATTGGATTTTTCTATATGGAATTTCTCGGTAGCAGTCCGGAGTGTCCCGGTTGAAGGCAATAGGCTCGCTCCCTATTACATGGGACTTAAATAAAACTGGTGAAATGTGGGTGTATTATACCTATAGTACACCCACATTTCACACCTCTGCACAATCCTTCGGGGAAACAAAGCGTGATGTTTATAAGACAACACGGAAAGGACGTATAGAGAGAAAGGTATGCAGGCATTATTTCTAGAGTTGTATGAGGGATGTGCTTGACAGATCACGTCCGCTACGAAATTTTGTGCAATGTTACTTAATTTTATGTACGGAATGCGTAGTTGACGGCTATGTGATGGGACTTTTTACACCCTGTATAGATATGTATACAGAACATATGTATACATCCTGTATACAGAAGTATATAAAACATTTTGCTTACATTGGAGTTCATAATACTTCAGCTCAAATTCTTTATCTCACACGCAGAAACGGTGACGAGCGGCGATGATCAGGAATCGACCAATCGCAGACGAGACGAGAGACGCGATTTAGATTTAAACCAATGTGATTGGTCGATTTGTGTATGTCTCTGCTTTTCTAGTTTACGCCTAAGTGGAAACAAATCCTTACTTTAGAATCTATTAGAATGATGTGAATCCACGATGGTGGACTTAGCACTATTGTGATAAATATGTACACTCAGTAATTTCTTAATCACAGCGAAGGAAACTCTCTCTCTAAATCTCCTTCTTTATTTTCAAAATTGAACATTCTTAACAAAAATATTCAATCCCTAAGGATTGATTCACGGCCGTTTCATCCTAACTTTTTGTGGCTGAAAGCGCTAAATCCTAATGAAATTAGCTAATTGTACCTGAAATGCAAAATGTATTTCAGGCAATCTCTTCTCGAGTACTTTTTCTATGAATATTCATTAGTTGAAGATTCGAAACACCTTAAATTGGTACAGAGATTTGTAATAGGAACATCGCGAGGAGTTTAACTAAGACAACCGACTTCCAAAAAGAAGTAAACAATAACTTTAATTTTGGAAGTCGGTGGCAAAAAACGAAAACAGAAAAGCAAAGACGCAAGTCGGTGGTTTTTTTTTGTAAAAAGTTTTTATTTTTCACTTTTTTGTTGTGGTACCTATCCCATACAAATTCGAATACCACTACCTGCAGGCGTAGCATGGCGCTTTCTATCACTACGAAGAATAGACATAGCTTTTTCTATACAAAGGGACAGTTCGTTTCTTTATTTTTGACATCCACCGTAGAAATCTTTCTACAATCTGTCATTTTGTCTTTCATTTCTAACGATCTTTGTCTAGGTCTTTTTATATGTAGACTATTTCGGAAGAAAGTTTTCTATCTTTACTGTCAAAATCACACTGACAACCGATAAATCCTATGATACCCGTAAAACAAAGAATTCTGAGTCGAATTATGTAAAAGAGTGAATTTCGTAAAAAGTGCAGTTGACTCTTTCTATTTTGCTGCCGTCTCGTACTGTCTACTGTCTACAGGAAACGTCATTTTTGTCTACTCTTCCGTCGCCAAAACGCTGCTCATGCTACGCCTGCTGCTATGTAAATAACAGTGACAGAGTCAAATAGAACATCGTCTACTTAGACTATATGGGAAAAAATACGTAATGTTGAAGCTATTAACTCAAAAGCTACGCAAGCAAGGTAAATAAAATTTATATTGGACCTCCGAAGCATAACCTACCAAACAAAAAAGAATCATAAAAATCGATTCATATTTGGCGGAGTAATCGCGTAACAAAAATAAAAAAATAAAAAATAACAAAAATAAGGCATTTAGACGAATTGAGAACCTCCTTCTTTTTAAAGAAATTGGTTAATGAAGTATTAAAGCTCAGACAGGCGCGACGCATCGAATATTATTATCTTTATGAAAACAACATTTACTGCCTTATTGGTTGTAGTCAATTGAAAACAAGGTACTTAGAGTAAGTAAGATAATTGAAAGTGATTCCGATATCCATAGACAAAATAAATCAATTTTACACAAAATGCTTATTATTTTTATTTTTTTCTTAGCCTATTGTGTTTCCCACTGCTGGGCAAAGGCCTCCCCTTTGTACTTCCAAAGCTCTCTATTTTGTGCGATTTCTGGCCATGTTGGCCCCGCAAACATGATTAGATCGTCACACCACCTTCGCCGCGGTCTACCTATGCTTATTTAGCCAACTTAATATAACAGCTTTTTCGGAGTTGGTCCCACAGAAAAAGTGACTATTACCCCTGGAAAGATTGCCAATGAATTCAAAGTCAGCCTGTATCAGCCTATAATGTCCCCACTGCTGGGAAGCAGGGCTCCACTCTGTGAGAGGGAGTGGGCCGTAATCCACCACCTGGCCCAGTGCGGGTTGCTGGACGTCACCTGTCTTCGAATTTTCAGTGGTGATGAACTAATTTACACAAATTAAAGCGCCTGTCTAGGTTCGAACCTACGGCCTACAACGTAAGTCACGGTCGTCACCACTGCTTTCTTTCTTTGCTTTTGTATTAGATATTTCTTATTTCAAAACAAAATGTCTTACTAAGGCTTTATTTCCTACTCACAAGGGAGCAACAAGACACCAGCTAAGTACCGTACCAATAATCGTAACTTATAAAATAAACATGATGAATCCTTATTGTTGCTAAGCGCTCCTTATGTCGGTAATAAGGATAACTCCTAATAAGGAGCAATTTGGAGCTTTTATATTAATAATAATATTATTATTAAAGACGATAAACAAAATGAAGACGCTTTAATTTTTAATCATGATTATCTTCATTAGGGAAGCTGTTATTTTTACCCTTCAAAATATTCGCGATCGGAAAGTTGTTTTTGTAAAATACTCCTTTTTTTGTCGGTAAGGGAATATTTTTTTGCTAAAATAATATTTTAGGAACGTGGAAGCTGGTTGTTGTTAGGCACTTTCTTTTTGTTTTATATTAAACTAGCTGCGCCTCGCGATTTTACCCGCATAAGCCTCGCTCCCGTGGGAATATCGGGATATAAAGTATCCTATGTCTTTCTCCAGATCATGGTCTACCCCTATGCCAAATTTCATCTAAATCCGTTCAGCCGTTTAAGCGTGAAAGTGTAACAAACAAACAAACTCACTTTCGCAATTTATTGTAATATAATTAGTTCAGGATTTAATTCACTACGGAAATTAAAAAAAAATAAAAAACAGAACCCACCTACAACGATACTTCATCATCAGCCTACAGCAGTCCACTGCTGGACATAGGCCTCTCTAATTGTACGCCATTCAGTTCGATTCTCGGCAGCTCTCATCCAACTGCTACCAGCCACCCTGCGAAGATCGTTGCTTCACATACCTGCCTGAGGACATCCTACCTTACATTTGCCGACAACGATTCTTAAATGTACCAATATATCCACCAGGATAGTCCCAGCGTTGCTACAATCACGTAAGGTTTTTGAATGCGTTCCTCTGTAGGTAGACATAGTATTTACATTACATAACATCACGCCTGCAATCCTGCCTCGAGGGGTTAAGCAGAGGTGTAGGTAGTATAGGTCCTTCGGAGATTGGACTGGACATTTCGCCAGTTATGTTTATGTCCCATGTAATGGAGGTCGAGCCTATTGCCATCAATCGGGCAAAAATCTAGAATCTGGGCTGTTACTGAAACAATCCTTAAGAAAAAACCAAATAATTGTACCCAGTATCTACTGTACCAGATCTCTACTGACTTACTAAGGCGGAATATTTTAACGACGCAGGGTTTACACCAACAGCAAAATTAGCAAAAACAATTCCAATAAAATGTTAACACTGATTAAAATTCAACAAAAACGACAATAAATAACGATACCGAAGTAAAAAAAAAAACAGAGACAAGACAATTAATCTACAGCCATCTGTATCCTAAAGCTGGGTGCACATTATTTGTTTAAAAAAATGCGTAGGTAGTACACACAGAAGCGAGCCTGTGGTCGCAATAAACTGAATTTATTATCAGTCCTACGGTATTTTTATGCGATCGCGGGAAAGATTTGTCGTCGTCCCGTGATTTCCCTTGGGACCGCTGTGTT
Organism: Lithophane socia; assembly: GCA_947522985.1. Taxonomy (NCBI): domain Eukaryota; kingdom Metazoa; phylum Arthropoda; class Insecta; order Lepidoptera; family Noctuidae; genus Lithophane; species Lithophane socia. The sequence continues at coordinate 12,305,940 of OX383267.1, forward strand.
TAGTGATATTGTGTATGCGTCCTTATATTTCAATCAGTCGATTGCCAGTTTGGGACCTTGTTACCTGTAATCATTGGTGGATGGTTTATTGGATATGTATGAACTGTTGACGGGGTTGGTCAAAGTTTTTGTTTCTCTAGGGGATCTAAAAGGGATGAGAGAGATTTCCCGGAGAGATTTCTTTAGTGCCTGTCGTAGATCAAATTGACTAGACCGAACCCTGACTGGCACAGCCTAGATAGTCAGCCCTACCGGTCATCTTTATATATATTTCACCGTGAAAACTTATGTGAAGTGAGCTGTCAATCCCTAGCGTCAGGTGAAGTGACAGATCACTTTAAGCTCACTTCACCTAAGTTTTCACGGTGAGATATCTCGTAGACTAATTTGACATTTCAAGTGATTTTTGTTTTTTTTTTCAATTTGGAGTTTGACAGAAAGTGAAGGGAAAGGCAGCGGTTATTATAAATAATAAATAAATAAATGCTTTATTTCCAGGTTTACAATTTAGCAGAATAGCACTATGTAGAACAGAGTTTAAAACCTAAACAATTGTAAAAATACCACTGAGTTTAAACCTCTGGCACCCAAGCTAAGATTAAACTTGTGTTATGGGTGACAGGGCTCTCTCTATAAACATTTACCAGATAATTTATACAAGTTCGGAGTTACATAGTGATTAGTGTCACTAGCAATTGCCGGAGCAAGCAGCATGGTTATTATAGTTTAATACAAAAACAAAAGAATGGAATAAAAATTATATGAAATAAAACTTAAAACTATAAACTGTATGAATGAATGAATGAATGAATGAATGAATGATTGAATGAATGAATCATTAAAGTTTAATCATGAAAAAAAAAATTGTTCGATAAAAGGAGACAGGAACTCCATTTTGTAAATTCTTTATTATCCAATCATGGAGTCTTCACATTAAATAAATCGTATACCTGCACATGTCCTAGAAATGATAGGTATACTGTAAACGTTACGTTACGAGTAGTCTCGAAACTGAACTCGCACGGATTTCAATACAATTTGCCTTAAACCGATACACGTTAGGTTCGCAGATGTAAACTGAGAACTTGTGATCAATTTAGAATATGTGTTTGCTTTGAATGCTTGGTCAATATTATTTCCAGGGGCGAAATAGGGGGTGACCCATAATATTGAAAACATAGAATTGAAACTGCCTTGAAAATGCAGCAGTATTTTGCAATCAATCAATCTGCCTTGCTTTTTCCCAACTATGTTGGGGTCGGCTTCCAGTCTAACCGTATGCAGCTGAATACCAGTATTTTACATGGAGCGACTGCCTATCGGACCTCCACAACCCAGTAACTGAGTAATACGATACTCCTTAGTAAGACTGGTGGTCAGACTTTCGGGCTTCTGACCACCCGTAACGACTGTCAAAGATCCACGAATGACAGCCGGGACCAACCGGGAGTTGTCTCGGTATGTAAAGATGGTCCCCCATCCACGGGACCAACCCCCGCAAGCGTAGCTTAACCTCTTGGATCGACCCGTGCGGCTGTTAATACTTAGCCACGAGCATCTCTTCCTAATATGGCAAATGAATAACAATTCCGAGTTTTCAGCATGTCAGCTAGCACTTTGTCCGTGACTTCGTCCGCGTGGATTTCGTACTTTCTTCCAAAAACTTCAACAATCCCTCCAGCCCCTTTGAAAGATTGATTAATAAATTAATATTTTTGCGATCTTTAACATTTATCTACAATCTTTAACCCCTTATACTTTATTACCCTTTTATACCCCGTTAGGAGCTGATTTTGCAAAACCCCGAAACACGTATTTTTATTTTTTTGTTTTAAGTATTAAGTACCCGGGTATGGGTAGATTTTTGAAAAAACCCTAGTACATTATTCTATTTTTGGTTTTAAGTATCAATTCGCGCGCATTAAAATTCTTCTATACAATTTAGGGGGTACGTACTTTAGGGGGTACAATCCCCGTTTAGGGGGTACTTAGATTATAAAAACTAAAAATGAAAAACTTTATCATTTACTTAGAGTATTGGTGCCAAGTTTCAAGTCTATTAACTCAAAGAATAAGATTTTTCATACAAACGAAATCCCCTATTTCACCCTCATAAGGGTGTAATTTCGAAAAATCGTTTCTTAGTGTAAACTTACTGTTCATAAAGGTTTAGGATGTTTATATCTCAGTCACCCTTGCCTTTTATTTATAGAGATGAGCTTATAACTTACAGTTGCGGATATTCACTTTTCGAAAAAAAGCCTGCAAAAATTAACCGAGCTCCATTTCATCAGTGTCCACCTACCGATGCGTGCGTCCCTCAGTCTCGTGAATCAGGACAATCCGCTCGTGTCTCTAAATGTCCGAACGGATCATACAGGCCGGTGGCATAGTCAGCACTTTACGTAAACCCTGCCCTGGACAGTCTCGTCCTCAATACTGGACACCACGTATTTGCCAATGTCAATGGAGGATTGAGGTTGTGTGGGTGAGTCTTTAGATTTATGGATTTGGTTTGATTGTATAGATGGTTCGTATATGACATATTTTAAGAATTCCGTAACATATCAGTAGAGAATTCGAGGTATTCCACCCATAGCACTGATTTCAATAGCACCTTGTCCGTACCGCACCTCAGCACTTCCATTAACAGCACTGAAAAAAATAATATAAGTGCGGTGCGGTAGAACAGTAAGTAAAAGATAATATGTGTTTAGGTACCTACACTTAACAATTAATCTCATCTAATTAATCTTATTAATCTAACACTAAAATATAAACACTTTAGTACCTCTTGATTTCGATTCTAAACCTTAAATCAGATTTGAGTTGAGAGAATTTAATTTGTCGTTAAAAATATATTATGTTCTCCTACCAAAATATTGGTCGCTAAATTACCCCTAAAATATAACATAATATGACGTCACAAGTGCCTCTAAGACAACATACACATCTCAATTACCCCGAAACGAAGCAGCAACGGCTTTTAACCGTCTTTCAGCTAAAGGGGTGGTTCCGTACCCAAAGTTCCGGCCGGACGCGATAATTTCAGCCTCTTTTGTGCCAAACGCCGGACAAACAGACCGAGTGATGTTCAAAATGTATGGTAATAAAGGAAATGTTGTATGTTCTTGAAGCTTGTCGCTTGTACTTTTGTTCCGGGTCGTATCTTGCGTTTTTTGTTTTGTTTTTGGGAAATGAGGAAAAAGTTGGGTTATTTGTTTTAAAAGAGGTGGTAGGTATGAAACTCAGTTTGGATTAAAATTAAGGGTTGATCTGAGCAAGTAGCATTAACAAATAACAGCTGCACGGGTCGATCAATCAGGTTAAGCTATGCTTGCCGCGGTCCTTGGATGGGTGACCGTCTTTACAATAGACGAACGACGACGACGTGTAATTAGTTATTATTTAACCGTGTGTTTGTATGTTGTGCTGTCTTTTGTGTGCACCAAATAAACGTTTTATCTATCTATCTACATACCAAGACCCCTCTGTGCCTCGGAAAAGCACGTTAAGCCGTTGGTCCCGGCTATCATTTGTAGATCTTTGACAGTGGTTACGGGTCGGTGAAGCCCGAAAGTCTGACAACCTGGAGAGTGTAACAATATGATCCTTATATCAAATAGATTCATAGTTAACAAAACAGTAGACAAGACTACTTTTAACAGCAAGCAAACACTTGCACTGGTAGCAAAAAAATCTTCTTAGAGATAAACTTAGTCATTTATCTTGGCTGTTTAAACTTCACAGAGTTTTTGTTTCGGCTCCATTTTAATTAGTTTTGCTGGCTGTACCGTCCGTGAGATTTAAAAGTAATAAAATTATTTGTCTGTTACATTTTCGTATGTACTTACTTTAAACGAATTGTTTAGATTTTTTTTTTTAGAAGGAAAATACTGTGTTTTTCTTTGTTTATTCGTGTCTGGGTTCCAGGAAATTCTATTCTACATTGTAGTCTTTTTTATAAGTAGATACTTGGGTTTATATACTGAAAGGTAGGTTTACGGATTATTAGAAGGTGGCAAATCTCGTAGGTTGGCAACCTCTGTTGCTAACGTCAAATTCGGTGTTATTGAGCGCAGCTGCCAGACTTCTGTATTTTGTTTCCTTCCAGAATATCGGATACAAAGGCATTCATAATAATCTACATAATATTATAAAAGACTATAACATCCCTCAGCGGCTTTACCTTGATTGATACCTTCATAAATTGCTAGCTGCGCCCCGCGGTTTCGTTAGGTTAGGACATCGTAGACTTTTTATCCAGATATTCCCACGGAACCGAGACTTGTGCGGGTAAAACCGCGGGGCGCAGCTAGTGAAACAAAAAAACAATTGAAATAAACAAAACCAAAAAATCAGTAAATCGTTCACGCAAATCTTTAACATCATAACAACGTTTATAATTAATACTAAAATAACAAAAACACACAGCACCATAGCCCACATTATCATATTAAGATTGGATTTTAAAAACCTCTAATTTTACAGGCCGTCGCCTCCACTTTTGAGTTGAGTAATAAAATGTCGGGATGAATTATGAAATGTACGTATTATTTGTGTTGCTAAATTTGCTAAAATTATTGCTAAAACGAAATATAGCTCTGTTGATAGGCTGTTTTATACTCCGTGTTTTTATAACATTTTTCTCCCGCTCTGGGCGGAGCGGGAGAAGCCAAAAGTCTGACACGCCCTGTGTCAGACTTTTACTGACTAAAACCCACGCTTGTTACTTTAGTTGCCTGTTGCCAAGGGTCCCGGTATCCCTTTCGGACTTTCCCGCAACCCTGGCAGAAACCGGCATGCCTGAGAGATATTTCTCGACGACATGTGAAGCCAAGTCAGAGGCCCATGGGAGGCTTTAAAACTCTGCGTAACTCCGCTGCCGCGAGAAATTGCGGCACAGCGGACAGAGCTCCGGCAGGATCTCATGGCGGTATGGAGAGTGCGATTGTCGCAACCCAGTGCTGGGCACGTCAATTGCGGCGATAAGTCCCCTCTTTGAGGCGTGGCTAGAGAGGCGCCACGGCGTCCTCACCTTCCGCCTGACACAGGTCCTCACCGGACACGGTTGCTTCGGGAGGTTCCTGTTTCGGATAAGGCGGGAGGAAACGCCCGGGTGTCACCACTGTGTGGATCGCCCGGAGGACACGGTGGAGTATACGGTGGAGGTCTGCCCTGCTTGGGCGGAGCCCCGCCGTGTCCTCTTGGAGGCGACTGGCGGCGGTGACCTCTCGCGTCCGGCCCTGGTCCAAGCCATGGTACGGAGTGAGAGGGCATGGGAAGCAGTCACCTCCTTCTGCGAAGCAGTAATGCTCGCGAAGGAGGAGGCGGAACGCGTGAGGGAGAGGCAAAGTTTGCGCCCTAACTGCCGCCGTTGGAGACGCCCTGGGCGTCGGAAATTCCAAGCGGATTCCACCACGGATGCCACCAAAGGCGCGGGCTTGCGGACGGCGAGCAATTGGTAGCTCGCCGTCCGATTAGGACCAGGCCCAGGTCGATGGCGCGTCGTGTTCCACGCGCGCCTCAAAGAGATGTCAGCACAATTGGCAGGGTCCGCTAGGACCGATGCCTGCCAGGGTTGCGGGTTAGTCCGAAAGGGATACCGGGACCTTGGTAACAGGCAACTGAAGGAACACGGGTGGGTTTTATTCAGTAAAAGTCTGACTCGCCCTTCCGCTCCGCCCAGAGCGAGAGAAGTCATTGGATGATATCCCACCCTCAAAAAAAAGAAAAGGTTAGTCACTAACTACACGAAAAGAAGAAGACGCCTGTAATCCCCGAAGCGTTATGCAGAGGTGTACCTGTAGTAGGTACACCCACATTTTGCCAGTTATGTCCCATGTAAAGGTTATAAAAACTGAATACAAGATGATAGTATTTAAATGGGTAACATTTTATGTTTCTACAAAACAATCACCTCTCCGATTGCTCCAAGTGTTGTGTTTTGGCGATATAATCCCCCGAATTCAGACAGCAGACAGACAGCAGCGGTTTGCTCATTAAATTGGCTGTCTTTTCTCAAAAAGACACGCTTTAGGTAGATTTTTGGATATAATTATGTCAAAGTCAAAGTCAAATAATTTATTTCAAATAGGCACATAATATGGCACTTTTGAACGTCAAACAAAGAAATAGAATTGATTCTAGTTGCTATATAGTATGATATATAATTTAATAATATAATAGTATAATTAACCCTAATAATATATAATTTTAATTTTAACTTTAAGGGCTACTTCCGTTTAAATTACTGTTCGCTTGTTTTTATTGCATGATGTGATCTCCTATAATTGAGGGAGCACATAGATTGTTGTTCTTGTCTTTTTATTTTAGCATGTAAGCTGTATTCTTTGTTGGAGATCCTAATAAAATTAAATTAAATTAAATATCCAAAAATCTACCTAAAGTCTGAACCAGCATCCAGTCAGTTCAGGACCAGCACGAATACGCTACGCCGCTACCTAATAGGTCTGTTTTTTTTTAAAATTTAACTGTAGCTAACATTATGGCCTAGGAACTATTTGATGAAACGCACTGTAATGGCAAAAATGTTTTCCTTCGACTCGTGATGTACGAATGATTTGTAGGATAATATCACCATTTTATAAGCGACATAGAAACGAGTGGTAATGTTGAAAGTGACATGTAAGAGTGTAAACGCGATAATTAACTTCGTGATCGCGGTTTTAGACACCATCAGATTACGATAGTGCTTTCATTGCACATTTTTTTGTTATAATAGTATTAAAAAATGCTAAAAATTTGATGTCTCTTGAGCAGTAACAAACAGGTCATGGTCATGGTCATGGTCATATGCATTGGGCAATAATTAGCCACTATACAAGAATAGTATTTACACAGTGACTGCTTTAAAAAATCAATCTGCCTAACCTTTTCCCAACTATGTTGGACTCCACTTCCAGTCTAACCGGATGCAGCTGAATACCAGTATTTTACATGAAGCGACTGCCTATCTGACCTCCACAACCCAGTTACTGGGTGATGCCCCTTGGTTAGACTTTCGGGCTTCTGACGACCCGTAACAACTGTCAAAGATCCACGAATGACAGCTGGGACCAACGGCTTAACGTGCTTTCAGAGACACGGAGGAGTCTCGCTAATTATGTACTACGAACTAACCCCGGCAACCATAGCTTAACCTGTTTTTTTTTTATAATCACTAAATCCACATAGTTTGTTAGTCTTCAGGTTTATCACAAAAACATTAATTAGACCAAATAAATACTCATTCATTGTCGTACACGGTTTCAAAAGGGTAGGTTTTAAATAAAAAGAAATTTGCTAAGCCCTATATTTTCCAGCCATTTTTATGGTCGCAAACTGGCAAAAAGTTCCTCCCGGCTTCGTTTAATGAGAGCCGACGAGAATGTATGCTTAGTAAATACTGCGACCACTTAGAATGTGGACCTAACGGTGTGTGAAAAGGGAGGCTTTATTCCCTGAGTATTATGGCTGATGCTTTTATGTTTTTCGGCTGGGAATACTGCGTTTTTTTTATATGAATATTATGTGGGGGTATGTAATGAGATGCTTTGGAAGAAACAAAGAAGGAATGTGTCCACATTGTCTTATGGAATAACTAAGACACGTCAATCAACGTCGTCACAAAAATACGGAGAAAGATGGTCAACGCAAATTACCGTCTCCTCAATTTTTTTTTATAGAGTATGAATATTGAGGAGACGATTTTTTATTCACGAGAATGAAAGTGATATATCATCATCAATGAATCAGAATTATATAAGCGACAATCTCAAGCATGAGGTGCGTATTGTAAAGAATATCTATTCTAGCTCTGGTTTCAAAAGCAGGTTGAACCATATCCGATGCTGATGTGCTAATATTCTTCACCATGTCTTTTCAAGAAAATTTAAAATTATTGATAACATAACATAATAATATGTTTGCTTCTCGTAGGGTTTTAGGGCAGAGGTATACCTCAGGTACACTCTCATGCGGGCTTGCGGACGGCGAGCAATGGGTAGCTCGCCGTCCGATCAGGACCAGGCCCGGGTCGATGGCGCGTCGTGTTCCACGCGCGCCTCAAAGAGATGTCAGCACAATTGGCGGGGTCCGCTAGGACCGATGCCTGCCAGGGTCGCGGGTTAGTCCGAAAGGGATACCGGGACCTTGGCAAAAGGCAACTGAAGGAACACGGGTGGGTTTTAGTCAGTAAAAGTCTGACACGCCCTTCCGCTCCACCCAGAGCGGGAGAAGTCATTGGATGATTTCCCACCCTCAAAAAAAAAAAAGGTACACTCTCATTTCCCCAGTTGTTTAAGTACTATGTAGTAGGGAGCAGGCCTATTGCCATCAACCGGGCACCAGACTGAGGAACGAATAGAAAAACCAAACAGCACTTTGTTTGGCCTGGGAATTGAACCCAGGACCTCATGCTCAGCAGTAGCAGAAAATTTTATTGAGCATAGTCCATATTCTCAGCGTCTGTGAAAAGAGCACTTTGTCCAAGCACAGCGTTGTGGTCACAGTTTTTACGCTCCCGTTACGTAAAGGGCTAATTAGAAAGTTAGATTTTTATAATGAAAAGCATTATTTCTGCATATTCAAAGCTTTGTGATGTTACTAATTGTTTGGCCCCGTTTGAGGTGTTAGCGAGTTTAAGTGAAAATTTTTGCTCGTTGAAAAAAAACCTTGTGTACTTTCAGTTTGTATGTCATAAACGTGTAATTGTAAAAACTTGGGGCTTTCTGGATTAAAGGTGAGGCAGATAGTACATGCGGGGTCAGGTTTTATAAAAAGAACATCAGAGAAAGAAAAACAATTGCTCTGGAAAACTTTACTCCTTGAAAAACTCTTACTTATTTGACATTTCAAGTGATATTTCTTTGTTTTTCAGTATGGAGTTTGACATTTGCACCTGTCAAATTAGCCTACGAGACTTAAAAATCAGACTTTAGTTGCTGTTTATCTTGTCGAGTCGTGGTGAGACCAGTGGTGGCCCCGTGGTGAGAGCTGTGGTAGCCTCGTGATAACAACCGCGACTTACGAGGTCGTAGGTTCAAACCCCGACAGGCGCTTTACTTTGTGTAAATTATTTCATCACCACTTCTCTCAAAACGGTACGTACGGTTTCCAATGTTTTCCTTCACCGTTTTTGAAGCAAGTGATAATTATTAAACACCCAGCTTTTGCCTGTGGCTTCGCCCGCGTGTATGTCGGAAATTGTTCCATGGAAACGTACTACCGGAATAAAAAGTATCCTATGTGTTAATCTAGGATAAAAACTATCTGTTTGCCCAATTTCATCCAAATCCGTTCAGTCGTTTCAGCTTGATTGAGTAACAAACATACAAACCCACAAAAACACAAACTTTCACATTTATAATATTAGTAGAATACGCACATGAATCCAAGAAAAGTCAGAGGTGCGTGCCTTGGGTTCGTGGGTAAGTAAATAATAGTTGTTTGAATTGATCAGTTACAAAGCCATTCCTCAAAACCACACTCCAGTCTTTGACACTACACCTTCAAATTTACAGTAAAAGATAACAATCTTGAATTTGATTGATCCGCCGCCGTTCAAACGCGTGATTCGTTGAAGTGACTTCGGAAATGAAGAGCGGCGCCAGGGGTAAAGTAATGATATTTTGTCTGCCTGTAGGTGGCGGAACTCGAGGGAAATCAATGGGGAACATACTCGAAACACACGGATTTATTAATTTTGTGACTAGATGTGTTTGCGTTAATGAAGAGTGTGGGTGAGTGATCAGCTGTAGTTTTATGAAGGATTTAGTGCGCCTTGGGGATCCTGTTCTCTTCCCAAGGGAGAAAAAAAAAATACTTACTGCACGCGTAGCATGACCAACACAGAAACGGGTTTTGTTGACAGAAGAATAGACAAAATGACAGATTGTGATTGTGAATCTGTCATTTTGTCTATTCTTCCGTCGACAAACCCCATTTCTATTGTGGTCATGCTACGCGTGCTGGTTGAAATATACTTTTGATAAAATATCTGTGTCTATTGTTATTAGATGAAGCAATCAATCTGCCTAGCCTTTTCCCAACTATGTTGGGGTCGGCTTCCAGTCTAACCGGATGCAGCTGAATACCAGTATTTTACATGGAGCGACTGCCTATCTGACCCCCACAACCCAGTAACTGGGCATGGGCAATACGATACCCCTTATACTGATACGGCTTCTGACGACCCGTAACGACTATCAAAGATCTACGAATGACAGCCGGGACCAACGGCTTAACGTGCTTTCCGAGGCAAGGAGGAGTCTCGATATATAAAGATGGTCACCCATCCACAGACCAACCCCGGCTAACGTAGCTTAACCTGATGGATCTACCCGTGCGGCTGTCATTAATTAGCCACGAGCTCTTTTATTATTAGATACTGTATGTAAAATACATTGGTACCTACATTAAGAATGCGTGGGACTTCCTTCCTTTCCGGAGAAAAAGTAAAGAAGGTATTTTCTAATAAGAAGCTTTGGATACAACACGGAATCGATACACGTACGTTAATCATCTTAAAAAAAAAACTTGCCTTTGATACTCGAACACAATCATTGTATTTCCATGTCAGTACTCTCAATACGTTCGTATAAAAATGTCAAGCAAGACCCATTATAAAAAAGTATTTCATTCGCCCACAACTCCGCTCTAGATTTTAATTCCACGTCTTGGAAGGTACAAGTACTCTTTTCACGTAGGTAGGTACCTATTACGCACACCGCGTACCTGGTTCCTACTTAATACTGATTGCTTTCCCCCGAATAGGGATTACGGCGCGTAATTTTCCCGTTACTAGATTAAACCGGTATCAACCGGTATTATCGACTTTTTCGGATACGCGTAACGAGAAGACTCCGAAATTAGATATGCTGTGGTGTATCACTTTATATGATTTAGGTGCTGTACGGTTTATTGGTTTTTATTTTGAAGTCTAGAAGGTTTAAACCTGCACCCTAATTGCGTAATACAGGATCAATCAGAATTGGAATCGGTTTGCAACAAATGTCTAATCCATTGCATCATAAGTTTGTAAGTTACGTTGCTTGTTGAAAAGATTTTTTTTCGAATTGATTAGTCATATTTTTCAAACCGATTCCAATTCTGATTGATCGTGTATTACGCAATTAGGGTGCAGATAAAGGTGCGTACCAACCGGTGTTACGGGCCGTAATGTACCGTTCGCAGCGAGCATGTTACGTTACGCCATGTCCTAAAATCCGTGTAATGCCTATGCTCATTGCGATCTCTTTGCTCGCCCGTGCTCCAGTTTCGCAAAACACTCTGTGCGCTCGTGACGACTGGTCGCGGCGTACTGACTGAACTGACTGCGTAACACTCAAAGGGATTCGCCAAAAAACCGACAACAATCGGAGCATTTCAAACGAACAACGAGCGGCTCTTTATTTATTTAAACTTTTTGCCCTCAAAAAAAGAGGTACAAAGGCGGACTTAATGCCTTAGGCATTAGCTCTTTGGTCGCGTGTTCATGCTCGTTTCCAGGTACTGACTGCACGAATGCTCGCTTTGTAACATATTACATTACACCCCGTAACACCGGCCAGTACCCACCTTTTTAAATACAGTGAGCAAGCGCGGTGATTACTAACTGCTCGTTATTTCTATGTTAAGTTGGGAAAATTAATCGTAAAGCAAATTGACTACCACCAATATAAATTGTCCACCTATATTCAAATTACACCTGTCATTCTTTGACAGTTGTATGAAATGGCTATAACATGTAGACACTATATTTATGTTGGTAGTCAATTTAATAAACAATATAAATCCTGACTTCACATTAAGTTAGGCCGTATTTACATTATCATAGTCATCATAGAGGAATGACATCTTATCAGTCATATATAAATGTTATGACAACTATGGATTCATTTATTACGATACTGAAATTCTTAAACTACATTGTCATAATTATTTATTTTGGATAAGTCATAGATTCGACTATTGTATGCAAAAGCAATTGTGGCCTTTATCACTGGGGATTTTTCCAAAACAACGTAAACAACATTATCGTTTATCAAAAAAATGATAAATTCTAGATATTTTAGTGACGGCATATCAGATTGCTGATAATTTGCAGCATTGATAGCCTAGTGGTTTTACCTTCAGAGTGCCAAGTCATAGGTCTCGAGTTCAAACCCAAATCACGCACCTCTGACTTTTCGGATTTCATAATTATCACTTGCTTCAAAAACGCTGAAGGCAAACATCGTGAGGAAACCGGCATGCCTGAGAGATATTTCTCGATGGCATGTGAAGCCAAGTCAGAGGCCCATGGGCGGCATAAAAACTCTGACACCAGAGGTTTCTTTTAACTATCTCGATTTTACGTATCGACCGCGTTGGGCGCTCCTTCACTGGCCTTCACTGATGAATCCAATCCAGGCCAATCGGAGCGCCGAACACGGTCGATGCGTAAAGTCAAGATAGTTAAATGAAACTGACACTAGGGTCTCTGGTCACCACCAGGCCATTACACGAAAGAGAAGAACGTAGAAAGACTGCATAGTGAATAGTATGTTGACCCGGGTGTCGTTCTTAATGTATGAACTACATCTGCCTGCAAATTCGTCCACGTAGAAGTCAATTAAACCGTAAAAATATGCCAATGACACACGACAAAAGTGTAGATGTATCAGTGAAAGAATTTTACTAATCGGATCAGTACATACGACATTATTTAGGCTATTAGATTAAAAAAACAAATTTTACCTCTATAAAGTAACGTACGAAATATTTGTGTCTGAAAATTCAAGTGGGAGGCAAAGTCAAGAGAGAACAGTTGGATTTACATCTTCCCACTTGGGTCAGGAGCTATTTCAGGGACTTCCAAGTGGACCTCGAAAGTCAACTAATATTAACAAGCTAATTAACCAATTAACAAGACCGTACTCTATAAAACAGCTAAACCAACAGAAATAAAGAAAGCAAAGAACATAAATTCAAACCGACCAATCCAAACACTTTAAAGTGAGTTTTCAACGCTCAATGTAAATAAAACATAATTTTAATAAAGTGGGCAAACAGCATTGCCAACTTAATAAGCCACAGCGATTTATGCTTTCATAACGTAGCGTAGCGTTACGTAGATGTACGAAAATAGTCGAACATTCACGAATGAGAGTTTCATGTTAAAAAAATGCGATACCATATTTTTGTTTTTCTTGGACATTACTGACATCGGTGAAGGAAAAACATCGTGAGGAAACCTGGGTTCCTACCACCACCGCTTACAGCAGTATTATTATAATTTTATCTTCAGTGGGGGAAAGTAAAGTAAAGTAAAGTAAACATTTATTTGCATAGATTGCAGGTATTAATTAGTTAAAGAGATGGAGCTATACGTCATGTATAGCTTCATCTCTTTCCTACACATTTTTTTTATTTTTTTTATCCTTTATTATAAAGAACTAGGTTCTTAATAATTAATTACAATCTAGTCTATATTGACTAATATTACATATTGTCTATATAGTCTATATTTACTATTGAGGAGCTCGTAGCTAAGTAATAACAGCCGCTCGGGTCGATCCATTAGGTTAAGCTACGCTTGCCGGGGGTCCGTGGATGGGTGACCATTTTCACATATCGAGACTCCTCCGTGCATCGGAAAGCACGTTAAGCCGTTGGTCCCGGCTGTCATTTGTGGATCTTTGACAGTCGTTACGAGTCGTCAGAAGCACGAAAGTCTGACAACCAGTCCAACCAAGGGGTATCGTATTAACCAGTTACTGGGTTGTGGAGGTCAGATAGGCAGTCGCTCCATGTAAAATACTGGTATTCAGCTGCATCCGGTTAGACTGGAAGCCGACCCCAACATAGTTGGGAAAAGGCTAGGCAGATTGATTGACTAATAAGTAATTTTAATCTAACTTAATTGTCTACGTAATCATTATTTAAAATTAGAATAGTGTTGATTGTTTACACAGTCCGTTCCACTTTCTTAGAGTTTGATATTTTAATATAAAACACTTTGCTCACGTGTTAAACGTATACACTGAAGTAATATTAAAATAATACTGCTTTAAGCGGTAGTGGTAGGCCCCCTCTGAAATCACCAACCCGTGTTGAGCAAGCGTGGTGGTCAAAGAGAGAGGCCTTTGTTTGTCAGTGGGACCTCACAGGCCAGTATTATTATGATTTTATTAAGAAACTTTTCCAAACACAGCAGCTAGACAGAAGACATCGCGCGCGGCAGTCGTCCAAAGACACGCGCGGCCGCCTCGCACGATTTTCACTCAATGTACAAAACCTTTACAGGCAAAAACAGATTGGGTGGTCACTCCAAAGTTTCGAACTACTTTCGAAAGGACCTATAACTACGTTGACGGACTTAGAGAGTAGGTACTACCTACTTTGATACCTTGATTCACAAATAAACTCTTGAGAACCGCACAGACCCCATGTGACTAACAATGTGATTATTTTCGTTGCAAAAAGTATGTGCCCGCGAGGTCTACTGTTCGCAGAACTACTAGTTATATAGGATACACAGGACGTCCCACGGATATGCCACATGGAGGGAAAGTACCTTGAATATTGTAGATGGAACATTTTACTGAAAGAAGACATTATTTGAATTTAAAAAACAATTTAAACTGCATTCAGAGATATTTAAATAATTACATGTTGAACCGGCAATCGAACCCGTTATGAGAAAATTAATCACCCTGTAGCTTTATCATACCGATCGAAAGGCTTCATCATAAGGATTATTTTATAACATAGTGTCACAAATAAAAAGAAAACCATGAACTTTAACATTTTTAATACAAAATTAATCAATTTATCAAATGCTCGAAATAAGTCCTGGGTGGCATATCCGTGGGACGCACTGTATAAGGATATAAAGGATAATTATATTTATATGAAACAATAGTGATTCATTTTTGCAAAAAGATTTTGTTTCTGTTATCATTGAGCACCTGGTTTGTTAGTAAGCAGACACACAGCCTGATAGCACTAATCTTATCATTCTATGCTTCCGTATTGTTTTTAGTTTTCTTGAACATGACCAATAGTCCAATATGCCTATACTAACCTACCTTTCATATGATGAGTCACAATAGCTCACACGGATACCCACTTAAAAATAGAAACAGTTTAGGCCCACATAACATACATAATCAGCCTATAATGTTCCCACTGCTGGGACACAGGCCTCCTGTCTGTGAGAGGAAGTGGGCTGTAATCCACCACGCGGGCCCAGTGCGGGTTGGTAGACGTCACATGTCTTTTTTTGGTTCTAGGACGCCAGTTTCCTCACGATGTTTTCCTTCACCGTTTTGAGAGCAGTGGTGATGAAATTATTTACACAAACTAAAGCGCCTGGCTGGGTTTGAACCCACGACCTACGAATCGTAAGTCGGGGCCGCACGATCTGCAACGCACTATCATTCTGGAAAAGTGCGTTGCAGATTGTGCGATGAACTTTGCTGTGTTTTTTGGAAGGACAATGACTAAGTAATAACAGCCGCACGGGTCAATCCATCAGGTTAAGGTACGCTTGCCGGGTGGTCCGTGGATGGGTGAAAATCTTTACATACCGAGACTCCTCCGTGCCTCGGAAAGCACGTTAAGCCGTTGGTCCCGGCTGTCATTCGTGGATCTTTGACAGCCGTTACGGGTCGTCAGAAGCCCGAAAATCTGACAACCAGTCTTACCAAGGGGTATCGTATTACCCAGTTACTGGAGGTCAGATAGGTAGTCGCGCCATGTAAAATACTGGTATTCAGCTGCATCCGGTTAGACTGGAAGCCGAACCCAACATGGTTGGGAAAAGGCTAGGCAGATTGATTGATTTACGGACTGATTATGATGATCGAGTACTCAATAATTCATGAGCATCCTCTTAAGGGGTCATTGTACTCATCATTATGAACAACTTTCATGGGACCAACGCTGAAATCGCGAGAAATCCGCTGTTTCAAACATTTTGACGAGTTAGGCGAACATAAATGTATGGAACAACTGTTTTTTTTGGGAGGATGTTACCAGTTATGTACAAGTCCCAAATGTAATAGAGGGCGAGCCCATGCATTGGCATCACATAGCTACTAGTTACGTTGAAGTCCCAAATGTAATAAGGGGCGAGCCCATGCATTGGCATCACATAGCTACTAGTTATGTTGAAGTCCCAAATGTAACAAGGGGCGAGCCCATGCATTGGCATCACATAGCTACTAGTTATGTTGAAGTCCCAAATGTCATAGGGGGCGAGCCCATGCATTGGCATCACATAGCTACTAGTTATGTTGAAGTCCCAAATGTAATAAGGGGCGAGTCCATGCATTGGCATCACATAGCTACTAGTTATGTTGAAGTCCCAAATGTAATAAGGGGCGAGCCCATGCATTGGCATCACATAGCTACTAGTTATGTTGAAGTCCCAAATGTAATAGGGGGCGAGCCCATTCGCAAAAACGGGGCACAAATCGAGACTCTACTGAGAAATTCTTGATAACACTTTGCCCGACTTGGGAATCGAACCTAAGAACTCATGCTCGGCACTAGCGCCTGCGACCAATGATGCAGTCAAACATAATTCATACACCCACAAATGTTCAACATAAGTAAATTAGTAGCAAAACTTAAAGACTTATAATATCTATAATAATAATTATGTACAAGGGAAAATTGTAATTATCAGTAGCATTTAATTTTAGTTGATCCTTTTAAATACCCTTTACTGTTTTTTTTTCGTTTGTTTATTTTGTTTCTATTTATTTACATTTTTAAATATTTTTAGAAAATCATTTTTTATTAATATAATTATATTTTTTACGAACTATAATGTTTTTTTTTTAGGTAATGTGCTTTTTGTGTAATAAAAAAAATATTTATTTTATTTTATATATTTATTTTTACATCATACCCACAACACGATACACTAACGCATAATATACCATATCCAAAGCTCACTCTACATTCGTTGCAGCAACTCGCATTAATATAAATGCAAGGTGCAGTAACAACGCTTCGTAAGTCGTGTATTAGTGGAGCATCCTCAATGCTAACTAAATAAATAGAACCTTCTCGGCGTTTTATAAGCTTAATTAGCTGCTTCTTGGATCATTTATGGTTAATTTGTGGGGAAGCCGGTGTGTTTTGGGACTATTTATTTATGAAAATTCGGTTTCGTTTTACGCGCAGTCAAAATATACAGGATGTAAGGGTAAACACTCTTGTCATTCTAACCATGGGTAGTTGACTTAAATATAAAAATAAATGACCGAACACAACAAAAAAAAAAACGTTATTTTCATTAAAAGATTTTAAAAAGTTTCTATCTGACACCGTGCTTGCTAGCGAAACAGCTGACTGACTAAAGGAGGGATTGCGCTCGCTGCCGGTCAGGTCACATCCCGTACCCCCCGCCCGTGTTGAGACGCAAGTTCGTTGGCCCAGCGCATAGGGCAACGAACTTGCGTCTCTTGTGGTAAAATTATATAATTATATAATTTTCCATTGATTTTACGTTCTATAAATGAAACCAAACCACTGGTTGCAAGGATAACGGTGTTTACCCTAACACCCTGTATATATTTTATCAACTCATTTTTTGTTGACTTCATATGATTCTTGAAATCTTCTTATCCCTAATTTAGATGCTGAATGCATAAAACCCTCAAATTCAAGGTATTTATTTCAATTAGGTACATTTTTTAATTGTCAAGGAGTCGGTCAGTCAGAAAGATGAAGCTTTTACCTACGCCTTCTTGATTCTGCCTCTTAGACCTCCAACTGTCATTAACGAGACACAATAGAATTTTAATTGTCAATCGGCCATTAGAAGGCCAATCGACAGTTGAGCGGATTTGCAAAAGATTATGAACTCTCTCGGAAATACCCTTCCATTTAATTTTGTAGCACCATGTGTACAGCAAACGTCTACAGGATGTTACAAATAAATGCATCCAACTTAATTAAACTTCTGCTTTTCCCGTTCGATCTCTCAATTTACATGTCCCGCAAATATTTTTGCTTCCATATTTGCCATCATATTAGACAAACATGGGATGTTTGCGTTTCTAAGTTTAATAAGGCCCAGATGGGCCCCGACCTCGTCTTTGATGTGTTTGACATCAATACCAGGACCCACGAAGAACTATCGAAGAACCTTGTCATATCATACGTTACAAATGGAGACGCCAACAAGTAATAAAAACTAAAACCCAACTACGACATAAAAGGTATAAACAAGACACCACAGACAGACAAATTAAAAATCCGGAGTCACACGTGTTAGGGCATAAATCGAATAGATTACGTGTGACTCCGGATTTTTAATTTGTCTGTCTGTGGTGTCTTGTTTATACCTTTTAAGTCGTAGTTGGGTTTTAGTTTTTATTACTTGTTTTTTTTTAAAATTCTTTTGGGGTTATAATATATATATTTTTGAAATGTGCTCATTTAGCCTTTTCATTTGATACCCAACATGGTACGAATAAACCATTTTTTTTTTTAAGTTCATCACTTTATGTCCTCTAGAGGGCGCCATTTTTAATTTAATGTGACTTCACATAGCCTATAACCTGCGGACAATCACGACGCTTAATTCTAACGATAACTCAGATGAACATACATACATACATACATACCGGTCAAAATCATAACCCTCCTTTTTGCTTCGCCGTTGTCGGGTAAAAATGTGACGCATTAATTAACGAATGAGTAAAGTCAAGTGATCAATATTTTGAGACGAAAGGCAGAGAAAAACCATAACGGGATGGATTAAATTTTTCGTTGACATAGAATTACGAAATAAAAGAAAGAAATATGGTGATTTTGAGAGTATGTAGTATTATTATGTGATTTTTATGTGAAATGAAATTATTTATTCTGTAAATATGATACAGGAATCACTTTTACAAGTCATATAAATAAATAAAATAATAAGTTGGATGAGATCGGCGTTTCTAATCTGACTACTCTGAGAAGAAAGGCCGAAACAAACACAGAGGTCGCAGTCTCTTTTAAAATCCAGACATAATCTTGGTCAGGAGGCCATATGAGGACCTTGTAATCAACGGCTTGTAGGTATGTAGTTTTGAAGCAGTAAATGCTTGTGACAATCGGCCAAATATTATTTTATTCCAATGGGCAACACTGTTAATATTCTACCCTACGTGTAGGGTCTGCCCTGCCGTAGGGAAAAGTTTTTGATTTCGATGGTG
Organism: Lithophane socia; assembly: GCA_947522985.1. NCBI lineage: Eukaryota > Metazoa > Arthropoda > Insecta > Lepidoptera > Noctuidae > Lithophane > Lithophane socia. Next base: position 12,325,145 of record OX383267.1, read on the forward strand.
AAAATAAACATCAAATACCAAGGAACTATCGAGTTTGGGCCCAAGAGTGGAGTGTCAAATACAATATTAAAGTGTGACTTGAATAATTTTGTGGTAGTAAGTTTATATGTTTGCTTTATTTACTACTAGCTGCGCCCCACGGTTTCACCAACATAAGTGTAGATCCCGTGGGAATATCGGGATAAAAATTTCCTAACCCAGGTCGTGGTCTACCCATGTGCCAATTTTCATCCAAATCCGTTCAGCCGCTTTAGCGTGAAAGCGTAACAAACAACTAAACTCACTTTCGCATTTATAATATTAATAACTAAGGATAGTTTTAGTAACCAGACTGTATGTATGATTAAACGGGTTGGTATCAGAATGACTGGATCGCAGATTGACCACGTCGTTGGGGATATAAAAAAACCTTTTTTTTTTTTAATAATGATAAGTAATTGTGTTTTTTTTATCATCTTAATAAATATCTCATGAATTTAAAAAGCTAAATTACTTTTAACATGAATCACAATTTAAAACATCTTCTTACTCCCGGAAGCACTGAAAAAGAGGTATGAAAACTAAACTCTTAAAAAAAAAATTCTAACCCCTCTCAGACACAATCCGGTAAGGTGACGTCATTCGCCATCTAGGGAATCACGCGTTTTTCCGCGTTGCACTGAGTAATGTACCACCAACCATGTTCGTGTATGTACGTGTTATGGATGTTTATGGTAATTTATTAAAAGGTTTTTGCTGTAGGTAGACGGCGGAAAAAATACGTACAATACAGTTTTGAAGTGGGTATTGATCTCTTAATTTGAAAAATGATAACACAGTATCTACTTACGTGACGAAATAAACAGGCCATAGCAACAAAATCTTTGAAAAAAAAAATCGGTACCCAATGTTTGTTTAACTGCCTCTAGGCAATTAAAAAAGAACACAATGTTGCACCGGTATCGAATAAATTGGGTTATGGGAAAGAAAATGATTGAATGAATGATGATTAATCAATCTGCCTAAGCCTTTTCCCAACTATGATGGGGTCGGCATCCAGTCTAACCGGATGCAGCTGAATACCAGTATTTTACATGGAGAAAGAAAGAAAGAAAAATATTTTATTTGGGACACGCACAGGGAAAACAAGCAGTAATATAAAGTAAGTCCTAAATTAAAATAAAAGAACAATTAAAACTAACAAAATACTTATAGACAATCTGTGCGAGGCCAAAAAGGCTCATAACTCAGTGCGATATTTAAAAAAAAAAAAAAAACCGCAGCGCTGGTATTCTGATAGGGCCCGACTGCCGACTGGAGCGACTGCCTATCTGACCTCCACCACAACTCAGTAACTGGGTAAAACAATACCACATGGTAAGACTGGTTGTCAGACTTTCGGGCTTCTGACGGCCCGTAACGACTGTCAAAGATCCACGAATGACAGCCGGGACCAACGGCTTAACCTGCTTTCCGAAGTACAGAGGAGTGTCGGTATGTAAAGATGTTCACCCATCCACGGACCAACCCCAGCAAGCGTAGCTTAACCTGATGGATCGACCCGTGCGGCTGTTATTATTTGGCCACGGCCAAGTTAATGTTAAATGATATTGATAAATGATGATCTGATTGATAGATGATAATGTTAGTGATAAATGATGATCATTGATCTAAAAGTGCGAATCATTCCATTATAAACCGTATTTCAAAAGGTTCATATCAAAAACTACATTCCCAGTTTTTCGCATACCAAAAACCTCAATTAAACATCAAAAACATTCTAAATTAACTTTCTCAAACAAACTACGCTCATAAAACTACCGAAAAACATTTAACACAAGCATCATAGCTCGAAAATTATTTCAAACAGTCCAAAGTTAAGGAACGCTTCGATCTAAAGGGACATCCCTTGGGTTCTCAACGACCATTCACGATGACCTCTTAAACTGTTCCCAAATTCCTCTTTAACAGTCTTAGGGTGATACATTCTAAGAGGGGTGGTAGTTCAAGTGTTTCTGGCCACGTTATACATAACAATTGGTTGGTCCCCTTATCTAAAAGGATCATTTTTCACGTCACTGCAACCGCGAGGCGACATTTGTCACAACTCCTTCAAGGCTTTTTATGGGTACCTTTTGCTACCTAGAAAACAAAGATTTATATTGTTAACGTTTTTGTTTTTGTTCGTAAATTGATGTAATTGGATTTTGTTTCGAATGTTTTTTTGGGTAGTAGCTATTTTTTGCAGAGGATTGGGACATAGTGTCTTAATATTAGAGAAAGGTAGAGGTTGAGATTAATTGGACAAGTATGGTTGAAAGTGTAAGCATTATAAATAAGGGACCTTGTTTCGAGTTTTAGCTATCAGAATAGATAAGAGTAGCACAACAACTGGTTTGGGCATGAAACACAACAACTGGTTCAGACATGTAGCACAACAACTAGTTCAGGCAAACAGCACAAGAACTGGTTCAGGTATGTAGCACAACAACTGGTTCAGGCATGTAGCACAACAACTGGTTCAGACATGTAGCACAACAACTAGTTCAGGCAAACAGCACAAGAACTGGTTCAGGTATGTAGCACAACAACTGGTTCAGGCATGTAGTACAACAACTGGTTCAGGGATGTAGCACAACAACTGGTTCGGGGATGTAGCACAACAACTGGTTCAGGTATGTAGCACAACAACTGGTTCAGGCATGTAGCACAACAACTGGTTCAGGGATGTAGCACAACAACTGGTTCGGGGATGTAGCACAACAACTGGTTCAGGCATGTAGTACAACAACTGGTTCAGGCACGTAGTGCAACAACTGGTTTAGGCATGTAGTACAACAACTGGTTCAGGTATGTAGCACAACAACTGGTTCAGGGATGTAGCACAACAACTGGTTCAGGCATGTAGTACAACAACTGGTTTAGGCATGTAGTACAACAACTGGTTCAGGCACGTAGTGCAACAACTGGTTTAGGCATGTAGTACAACAACTGGTTCAGGTATGTAGCACAACAACTGGTTCAGGCATGTAGCACAACAACTGGTTCAGGCATGTAGCACAACAACTGGTTCATTGAAATGCCTGAACCAGTACCTGAATCATCATCATTGATATTAGCCTTGTTGGACGCACTGCTGAGTATAAGTCTGCCTTTTGTGCCATGCCTCCCTGACAGCCTAGACAAAGTGCCATTCTATCAGCAAAGACGATGATGGAAAAGTAAAAAATGTATTGGTAATCCTGTTGAAAGTCGCTGTAAAAATACTAAACGCTTAGAAAGCGATTGCTACTTCTCCTGAGGCCCTAGACAAAGTGACATTCTATCAGCGATAACGATGATGGAAAAGGCAAAAATATATAGGACTGACATAAACTATCGAAAAGCTTATTTCAATCCTGTTGAAAGTGATTGCAGAAATACGAAACGTTTTCGAAGCGATTGTCACTTGTCTAGGCCCTCTGGGCTTCTGGTACGGCTTTGGTTTCTGGTCTCAACAGTGCACTTATTCGAATACTAAAGACAGAGAAATATGTAGCAGTAAGTACCTTTCAGCTAATCAAACCTTCAAATCTCCCACCTAATCCATTTCTCCTCCATAAAATCCAATCTACCCCACTTATGACAATAAAAGTATGAAACTAAAAATCCAGCACGCTCAATGGAGCTGTAGTGCTCAATCGAGCCGAATGTAATTAAGCGTTTGAGCCAACAATCGCGTGGTATGCCAGCCCTGATAGCGGACTGGCTTAACTCCTCAAGTGAAAAGGCAAGCGGTTGAAGCTTTACACTGTGTGAGCTAGGGTTGCCACTTGCCACATTATTGTTTGGCAAGTATAAGTCGTGCGACTGTTGGGACTTCCCATTAGCAAAAATGACGAACTTCTATACAATCTTTCATACCCTATGTATCCCATTTAGGGGATGAATTTTCAAAATTGGAATTTTGTTTTGTGGTTATTTTAAAACTGTACATGTGTAGCAGTAGCTAAAGCATTAAATCACAGGGTAATTATTCAAAACATGCAAGGAAAGTAGACATTGAATTAAACTATAACTAACTGACGCCTGCAGCTTCGCCCGCGTGGGTGTCGGTTATTATATAATAAAACCTTGCTCGAGAACCACTCTATCCATTGGTGAAAACAGTATGAAAATCGGTGCAGTAAGTTTTGAGTTTGTCGGACAGACAGACAGACACGGTGGAGGACTTTGTTTTATTTTATAATATGTAGTGATTTTGCTATGAGCTTCTTCCTAAGATAAGCACGATGACGTTTAAAGGTAAATAAAAAAAAAATCTACCATTTCTTATATTTCTGTATGCGTGGCAGCCCTATCCCAGACCGGAACTATGTGTTTAAGGCGGACAATGTAGCAGTAACTTGTTAAAACCGGATTAAGTATATAAATGGTATCGTTGGTTACGAGTTTTGATTTAGGTGCAGATTGTTTTTGCGGATTTCCTATACGTTCAATTTATTTGTGAAAGTTATTGGCAACTGTGTCCTTATTTTGTTTGGCACAGTAGACTTTTTTCCAATATCAGAGTTAGAGTTTTTATTTAGGAGTGCTGACTTGGTACATAACTGACTAGGAAAAAGAGAAAGTATCTGTATGTGTAATGAGAGCAGTACTGGCCCAATGGTAACAGCCGCGACTTACAGGTTCGAACCCTCGGTTTACTTTGAGTAAATTATTTCATCACCACTGCTCTCAAAACGGTGAAGGAAAACATCGTGAGGAAACTGGCATGTCCAGCAGGCGTAGCATGAGCACCGTTTTGTCGACGGATGAGTAGACAAAAAAGACGTTTCCTGTAGACAGTAGACAGTACGAGACGGCAGCAAAGTAGGAAGAGTCAACTGCACTTTTTACGAAATTCACTCTTTTACATAATTCGACTCAGAATTCTTTGTTTTGTCATAGGATTTATCGGTTGTCAGTGTGATTTTGACAGTAAGGATAGAAAACTTTCTTCCGAAATAGTCTACCTACAAAAAGACGTTGACAAAGATCGTTAGAAATGAAAGACAAAATGACAGATTGTAGAAACATTTCTACAGTGGATGTCAAAAATGAAGAAACGAACTGTTACTTTGTATAGAAAAAGCTATGTCTATTCTTCGTAGAGATAGAAAGCGCCATGCTACGCCTGCTGGAACCAAAAATTCGAAGATATGTGACATCTACCAACCCGTACTGGGCCCGCGTGGTGGATTAGGGCCTATACCCTCTCACAGAGAGGAGGCCTGTGTCCCAGCAGTGGGAACGTTATAGGCTGATTATGATCTCTAATGTAAATGATGGATTTCTAGACGAAATAAATGTGTAATTACCAGCGAGTTCCTAAATCCACCCTGGTGATGGTCACAATTACTTCTCAATATATCGATTCGAAACCCCCTTTATGCAACGCCTGTTTGAGCACATTGCTGGGGAGACTGTAAAGGGGACTCCGCAAAACCTAACTGTGCAAGAGTGCAAGGCAGCATAAGAAGCTAATTATTTTTTTTTTGCAAAAAAAATGGTGACGATGGAAAAGCCGTGTCAGGGACCTAATACGCCTAACCTAAAGGTTAGTAAATAGTATAGTGTATAGTATAGTAGCAGTATCATTGACTGATAAATAGCATACTATGATATATTTATCATAGTATGCTATTTATCAACAGCCAAAAGTAATAAAGCAAAGATTTAAATCGTTTGATTTACCTCCACCGTACTTATGTCGCGGGAATATTTACAAAACTGAGAAAAGTTAGCTCACACATCCTTTATATGGCGTTTCCATAGCAGCATGCAACGTCGTGTATGACAGAGGTGTCTTAACGAAACATAAACGCGATCATCTTTTGACACGGTAGACAGCGTTTCATAAAAAAGTTCCTTTGCCGTAAAATTTACTCTATTGGCTCCACTGTTAAAATAAAAAAAACGGACATATCAGGTAGCGCCATAGTGGCGTAGCGTTTTCGTTTTGGTCCTACAATTAATAGTGGAGCCAACATTACGACACAGGAACTATTTTATGAAACGCACTCTAGGGTGAATCTGACGATTTAAATCTTTGGTAATTATGGTTCCCATCAGTTTACTGTAATACCATTTACACCCAAATTGATCTCGATAAAAAAAAAATAACAGATTGATCTGTTATCTCAATTTTTAAATAAATCCTGTTTTAGGATACCAAACCCAGACTAATTTCACGAATGAATAACTGTTATAGTTTAACAACATTTGTTCGAAAACCTCTCATAATAATTCAAAGTTGATCCGAAGCTATGAAAAGCCGAATGATCCCCGCTGTAAAATTAAGATACCATAATAATCTGAATTATGGACTCCCCAAGTGTCTGAACCAACAGATCAAAGGATTGTGTACTGAGTGCTATTAAGCCATGATTCTTATCTTCAAGCTTTCGTGCTTTGAGGTAAGACAGAAGTTGATATGGAGTTTAGTGAAATTAGTAGGTAGGTGTGCATTGATATACAAAAACATTGATTTACTAGGGTTTTTTTTTGTATATCAATGGAAGAGTGTGTCTTTTTGTCTTTATTAAAAGTGTGCACATAAGTTAATAATTAAATGACCGAACCCACATTTAATCAATTTAATTTAAAAATAAGAAAAAATATCACCCGCATTTCTCCCAGTGTTGTTATAAACAATAAGTAGTCTGAAGCAAATTAGGGGCGAATCTAATGCCATAAGTGCGAATCTAATGCCTAAGTAAATTCGCCTCTGTACATTTGTGTGCTTAAAGTATTAACCTCACCATCGATTACTTTGAGTCTTTTGATTCCCTGTTAAATGATTTCTGTCCCGCTTATGACCACGTAGTCTTGATGGGCGATTTTAATACTTGCCTTCTTAAAAATGACAATCGTACTCACAAACTTCAATCTCTCTTATCTTCTTTTAACCTAAGTATTCTGCCTCTTTCTGCTACTCATCATTTCCCTAACTGTACCCCTTCTCTTTTGGACCTGATGATTGTCTCTAACTCTAATAATGTATCTGTACACGGACAGCTCACTGCCTGTTTTTCTTACCATGATTTTATCTTTATGTCCTACAGGCTTCGTCCTCCTAAGCGTAAGCCGCAATATATTTTCCTTAGGAACTACAAGGGCATTGACCTGGAGACTTTGCTGCGCGATGCTAGCAGTATCGACTGGACGAACGTCTTGGAGAGTTCATGTATAAACGATATGGTTCACTTTTTCAACGACACAATACTCAGCTTATATGATCGTCATGCCCCTGTCCGTCGAGTCAAAGTCAAGTATGTTCCGGCCCCCTGGGTTACCCCTGCCATTAAAGATTTGATGGCATGTAGGGACAGAGCCAAAAGGAGGTTAAAACGTTGTCCTTCCGAACGCAACTTGAATGCGTTCAAGGTGCTGCGTAATCGCTGCAGTCGTATGTGTAGAGATGCAAAGAGACGCTACTTCCATAATTCTCTCGACAACCATAACTCTTCAGAAGTCTGGAAGTTTCTAAAAACTGTCGGCATTGGTAAGTCTCCAGTTGCTGCCAGTACTGACACTGACGTGTGTGCTCTTAACAAACATTTCTCACATCCCCCTGTTACGTTGGATGCACACGTCAAATCAGCAACTCTAAATAAACTTTCTTGTTTTCCAGTGCCGCAGTGTCCTTCTTTCGAGCTAAGTCCTGTAAGTGAAAGTGAGGTCAAAAAATCTATTTCTGCTATCTCCTCCTCTGCAGTTGGTAATGATAACCTTTGCTCAAGAATGATTTCTCCTATCCTCCCTACATTACTTCCCATACTGACCCACATTTTTAATTTCTCCTTGTTTTCTTGTACTGTTCCTGAGGCCTGGAAACAAGCCCATATCATCCCCTTACCCAAAACTCCTAACCCGGTCTCACCGACCGATTATCGACCCATTTCCATCCTCCCTTATCTCTCGAAAGTTCTTGAACACATTGTTCATTACCAACTTTCTGCCTTTCTCTCTTCAAATGACCTTCTTAGTCCTTTTCAATCAGGTTTTCGACCTGGCCATAGCACAGTGACGGCTCTTTTAAAGGTTACTGATGATATCCGCTGGGCTATGGACCACAAATCTCTCACCTTACTCGTACTTCTGGACTTTAGCAGTGCCTTTAATTCTGTCGATTTCGACATCCTTCTAGGGATCCTGAAATCTATCAATTTCTCTTCTTCTACTATTAGTTGGTTCGACCGCGGGTGTGCCTCAGGGTGGCGTTCTCTCTCCTCTTCTCTTTTCTATTTTCATTAACTCTGTCACCAGAGTAATCTCTTCTCACTTCCATCTCTATGCCGACGATTTGCAACTTTATAATAATTTCCTAAGGCAGGATGCGGAAGCCGCCGTGTCTGCCATGAACAGAGACCTGGATTCTATTAGCGAGTGGTCGCGGTCCTTTGGACTGCAAATCAACCCTAAGAAATCCCAGGCCATAATTATCGGCGGCAAGTATATGCGGACTAGGCTCGATGTTGCCTCGCTGTCTCCGCTCTGTTTGAATGGAGTTCAGATAAAATACGCCACTACGGTTAAAAACCTGGGGGTGACCATGGACTCTTACTTATCGTGGACTGCCCATGTCGCTCAAGTCAGTCGCAAAGTGCACTACACGTTTCATTCGTTGAAATGCCTTCAGAGCTTCTTGCCCCTGAACACCAAAATCTCTCTTGCTCAAACTCTCATACAGCCCATCATAGACTACGCTGATTCCTGTTATTTGGATGCCACAGAGGAGCTTTTAAATAAACTGGAGCGTTTGCAAAATATCTGTATTCGTTTTGTTTTTAATCTTAAAAAGTATGATCACGTTTCTAACTTTCGCAAAATGCTCAAGTGGCTCCCTATTCGACTTCTCAGGAACTCTCGGATATTGTGTTTGCTTTTTAACGTCCTTCACAGCCCTAAAACCCCATCCTATTTGCGGGAACGCTTTTCCTACGCCCGTCCTTTTGATGCACCTTGCAGGTCGCATCTTAGACACCTCCTTAAATCCCCTCCCCACTCGACTGACTTTTACTCCTACTCCTTCACTGTGCACGCGGTTCGGTTGTGGAATTCACTTCCGCCTGACATTAGGGACTGCCAAACTGTTGCAGTATTTAAAAGAAGAGTGAAAGAACACTACCTATCCATTTCGTCATAGTTGCATAGTTATTTTAAATTATATTGTAATTGTATATTTTTAAGTGATATTTATTTTAGAAGTATGTATGTAAGTATATTCTCATAATGTATGTTTATATTTAATTTTTGAATTGTTTTTGATTTTTGTATTCTGTTTCTTTTCTACTCTTACACACGTTGTCTACATCTCTTTTATCTACTTTCCTATCGCAGGTATGCTGGAAGAGATTTCTTTAGAAATAAGCATTGCCTTTGTACGAATTTTTCTGTTCCTTTCTTCTTTTCTGTATTTATATGTGTGTGCATAAATGGTTAAATAAATAAATAAAATAAATAAATAAATAAATAAATAAATAAAGTAATTTAGACTCCTAGCTGCTAATGAGAATTTCTTGATAAAAAAACAATGAGTTTTAATGTGCTCAATATTATTGATAATAAAAATATATTAATCACTCATTTTTTTAAAGTCCAGTATCACATTTTAATATTTTGTAAATATCTTTTCAGGCTATCTTTTGGATATGGTATCTCATTCGTAGCGATGACGTATCGACGGATGCAAAAATTAATTCCTTCAGAGTGCTACTGTGACACACGAACATTTATTTACAAACTAGCTGCGCCGATCCCGTCGATCCCGTGGGAATATCGGGATAAAAAGTATCCTTTGTGTTAATCCAGATTATAAACTATCTGTTTGCCAAATTTCATCCAAATACATTCAGCCGTTTTTGCGTGATTGAGTAACAAACATCCAAACACACAAACTTTCAAATGTATAATATTGATAGGATAAAACACAATACAATAATATAGGACTTGGCTCACTTACATTACTTGCACACTATAACCTATAATTAAACATTATCACAATTAACTTTTTTTTATATATGCGTAAGTGAATTTCGTGGGCAAAGTAGAGTTAGAACAGTCGTGCTATTCTGTACAAAAACTCAACGTGAATACTTAGGTGAAGTGAGTTTGAAGTGAGCTGTCAATCCCTAGAGTCTAGTTGGGATGACAGTTCACTTCAAGATCACTTCACTCACATTTTCACGGTTAGTGAAGTGATCTGTTAGCGATTACCACAGTTCTCAACTGTTCGCAATAAGCGTTTTGACTTTGACTTTGACTTTGAAATTCAAATTCTCAATTCTGATACCAAGTAGGTAGATAATAGATTATTTAAATCCCGTTTCTTCCCATATTTACCCAGACACAACTGAAAAACCTTGACACTTTTCCTCCCGTATGTAACAGGTATTTTTTTTTTCAAAGTAATCAGCTTCAAAAACTTTACGCGGATCAAAGTGGGAGTGATCATCAATAAAATATTTATTTTGCAAGCGAAACACGAAATCAACCGTCTGGTGTGTGACGTCACTGATTTCCCAGGGGTATGCGGCCACTGATAGAAAATTTGATTTCAATTTTATGTATATGTAGGTACTGTTTTGATTTAGGACATAGAGGGCTTAGAATGATTGCTATTTTTGAGTATATTTTTTCCGTAATTCATTTGGATACATAGATTGTTTTTAGATAATGATAGTTCATCTGATAAGATCAAAATCCAAATGTTTGATATAATTAAATTGCAATGCAGAGCACTTGAATTTGGCTGATGATTGATTTTTGAACCGAGTATTTATTTATTTTTTTATTCATTTTAAAAATAACAGCTTACTCGACATAATTATGTTAAAAGTATGCTAGGAATAGACCAAAAGAAAACATTACATTCTTATTTTAAACAGGGTTTTGACGTCTCAATTACATGGAGAATATAGTTGATCGAAATCAAGACGTAATTCCAACAACAGAATCAAATACCAACCCGAAAAAACACAAAAAAAGAAAATTAAGGGATCAGCTTTAAAACCTGCGCCAAAATTACTGCATTTACCGAATTTTCCCCAAAAACCGAAAACAAGCCAGCTAATAAAAGTTGAAGGAACCCTACACATTGGTGCTAATACAAAGGGTTCCGTAGACAAATGCTCGGCTGTCGTTCGTTCGATGTAAGGAATGAGCTCCGTTAGATAAGAGAATGGGGCGCCACGTACTCGCGAAGCAGACACAAGCAATGTTTAGAACAGACTGGAAAATAGGAAAAAAATATAAAGTGTTCAATTAAATCTATGGTATTGAAGAGCGAGTTGTTTTCAGTCACATTTTATATATTAAAGTTGCTTTCCGTGTTTGTCTGTATGCCCGCTTCGTTCTTCTAAACTACGCAACAGATTTTAATGAAGTTTTCACCATCGTTAAGAGAATTTATTCCGTTAGGATTCTATGCGTAATACGTTAATAATAAAGAAACACAAGAAATAAGAAATCTCGATATATTGTCAAGTCGTAAAAATCGTGCGAACCAGGAGCGGGTCGCTAGTATCTTTATAAAAAAACATACAGACGAATTGAGAACCTCCTCCTTTTTGAAGAAGTCGGTTAAAAAGTGCATAAATACGACGAAAAGCTAGATAGAAATTGCTACGTGAACTGTTTTGATTAGTTGTCAAAAGAATAAAAACCAATCACATCAGTTTTCCTGCAGCTTTTTTTTTTCTAGTCGCGCAGTCCCGCTCCTGGGCAAAGGCCCCCCTCCACTCCTTCCATCATTGGCGAGCCCGCGCGTCTTCCTTCTTTCTGCAGCTATAATTATTTTTTTATTTACCTTCCAGAAACCGGTTGCAGTTACTGCAAAACTATTTGCGCATTGCATCCGATCCAAATCCGACCAATTACTGTTAGAAGTGCCCGAAGTAGTATATTCAAATTACAACTGTCTGTTTAGCACGGCAAATTAGCGTAAGGTGATTCTATAACGGGCTGCAAACTAGATTCGAACTCCGTTTGAATTTAGAACGTTTGACATTTTGTTTGGATCGTTATTTCTCGGTTTTGAATCGGATGCAGTGTGGCCAATTTCAGGCAAAGAAGATAAGCGAACAGATAATAAACCGTCAACACAGGCAACTGTACACTTGGTTTATTATCTAAATGCAAACAGTGATATTAAAATATGGAAAAAATAATCTGATAAGAATTCAATATCGTCAAATGCCCCTTCAAATTTTACCTAATTTATTTGCATGAATAAATAAATGGAAAATTAATCGGATGGGTTGACATTGAGAAATAATAGCAAGACACGCTCAGTTAACCGAATTAAAAAAAGGAGGAGGTTCTCAATTGATATAATTTTCTGTGTTATAATTATAATTGACTAAATCAAATGTAAAACAAATACTTACAGACTTAAAATACTTACTATTATTACTTGTTGTTTTGTCTTTGTGTTTGTTTGTCAATTTTACCGCAAATAAACGTATTTTCTTTCTTTCTTTCTTACAATTTTTTATAAATAATGGAATGTTCTGCGATAATTCTTGATCAGAGAGAACCAGATATCGTAGTACACCTCTATTCCGTCATAAACCGTCAGATAATTCTTAGAAATTACTTCATTTGAAGACATAGGGCGGAGGTTCGTAGGGTTTCATATAAATTCGTACAATTTGTTATACGGATGACATCATTAACCTTAAACGCGAGGGGAGCAAATTTTCTATACTTACAGCTACTGTATGAGAGGAAGAAATTATTCTATTCACCTGTCATTGAAAAGAAAATATGTTTTATCATCATTATACAAGGTAAGCCTAGTGGTGTGACCGTGGTGGGACCTCCAAGTCATAGGTCTCGAGTCTCGAGTTGGAACCCACGGCGGCGGCGGCCCACCTGTGACTTTTCGGATTCATGTGCGTATTGTATAATTATCACTTGCTTTAAAAACTGTGAAGGAAAACATCGTGTGGAAACCGGCATGCCTGAGCGATATTTCTCGACGACATGTGAAGCCAAGTCAGAGGCCCTTGGGCAGCATTAAAACTCTGACTAACTTCACGAAAAGAAGAGAAGGTTATACAAGGTGGAGAAGACAATTCGACGATAAATTAAACTGCGTATATCTACAGGCGGTCCCAATCTGCATACAAAAATGCAATCAATTATTTAAAAAATCTTCTTTTTTAGTCAAAGATTGGCAAAATATTTTGTTACAACACTATTATTATTCCCATAGTTTGAAAAAAACACTATTATTATTTCGGTGCCGGGATTAATTTGATAGTTCTAAAACACCCCTATGCATATAATTGTCAGTGTTTTCATTTATAGTTTGGTAATTAAGTGTCACTAGTTAATTGAATTCGCCCTTGTAGAAAAGAACAATCAAATCAATAACGTCGACTTGCAATGACGTACTACATAATTTGGATGGTGATTAAACCTGTTTTCTCAAATATGCTTGGAAATTCGAGTATTATTTTGACAAACTTCTTCGAGATAAATCGAAATTGCCGTACTGTTAAAAAACAAATGACGATGCAGCCGCCAAAGTAAGTATGAAAATCCATATCTATCGTGTTTAGCGGCCAAATAAATTACTATGAAAACTCATATCTGTTGTGTTATTTAAAAATGGAACGAACTTTTTACTTCAGCGCATCAAAGATTTTATTTGAATTTCGATTTGGCTTGTAAATAGAGAAACAAATGAACATTATTAGCGCGTGAAAAATTATCGTTGTTCGTGAAATCGCAGAAACATTGATTCTAGAAATTATAATGAATTTACTTAGTTTGAATTTCGCATTGTTTGAGAAAAGTAGGTATTTTACAAGCCTTGGCCGCAACCAGCAAGCCGAGGCACACAATTTCACGATCGTCTATCAATATCCCAGTTGCAGGCCGCGACAATAATGTACTATTGCATCACGACGAATCCTTTTTACATCTAAAAATAATCATGACGAAATAATAAGAGTACATAATTTAACACATATTGACCGACGAAATAATTGCAGACACCATTATCTTATCCTGCCCAATATCAATATCATGCAACCTGTCAACACAAACACGACTTTATCGTTAATGAAATAAGACTCCATTCCGAAGTGATACAGTTAGGAGGATACAGGTGATAAAAAAAGATATAAATTAATATCGATAAAACATAGTGACGGAATTGAAGTATTCATCGCAACAGATCGGATAGTGAAACTCGTGTGAAACGAAGCACATACAGAAAAAAAGATGACTAACTCTTGCAAATATTACACCGAGAGGACTTTGGGATGGATGTTGAACAACAAGATCATAGTTCTCTTGATACTTCTTTCATTCTCCCTGTTTGTGTCTACGTTGGCTTTGGCTGGTCAGAAGAACGGGTTAAGTCGTGAGCTGGACGAATGTAGGAACAGTTTAACAACTGCGGTACCGATAACTGTTACAACAGAGGCTGAGACGACTGTTACAGAGGCTGAAACGACTGTTACAGAGGCTGAAACTACTGTTACAGAGGCTGAAACCACTGTTACAGAGGCTGAGACCACTGTTACAGAGGCTGAGACGACTGTTACAGAGGCTGAAACGACTCCTGAGGAGACTACTCCAGCTCCTCCAGAATCTGACGATACACAATCTCTTGGGGAAGGCGGTGGAAAGTTATTACAACTACTAGGCGTTGCTTCACGTTAATATATGCTTTTCATAGTGAAAGTGCTTGTGTGATATTCGGAGTGGAACGAAGTTTATTTGTAATAAGTAAGTCTGTCACGTGAGAACTTATGTATTGGCCATATTTTTTTTTTCTGATCTAATAATATTATATTTTTTCCACCTGAGTTGATGATGTACACTTTACGTACAGTATTCGGCCGTTATTATTAAGGCACGTCGGGTTTAAGTTAAAGTTCGGCTTTGTAGTGCGTTGTCCCTGTTACTCATACCAGTGACACTCTCTTCCTAATGCTCGATGTGTCATGTTTAGGATTAGATCATAAACTATGAAGAGATGATAATATATATATTATAATATACTGCTTTGTATTACTGTGAAGTGTGTTCGAGAAAGAAGAATATGTTTATTATAGCAACTTCTTTTTTTGTGATTAGGTATTTTTCTTTACTTATAATTATAATAATGTATAATAAGTTAGCAGTTATTTTGAATAGATAAAGACTCCAAAGCATTTTTTTTTTCTTACCTAAGTACTAAGTTGTAGCGGAGATGTCCTAATTAAACTAATATGAAGAGCGATTTTACGTAGATAGTTTACCGATTTATTACTAAACTTGAGGATTTAGGACATTTCTGGAAACTCTTACAGGATTTTGCCTTAAAATGTTTTAAAACTGTATTATTCAAAACTAAAATTATAATTAGTTCTATGAATTAGACAGATAGTTATTCTAAGACTGTATTGTCTGATATGTGGTTATAAATTTTACATTAAGAATATAATATTTTGTCTTCTGTAAATATTTGATACGTGACCAATTTTAATAATTAAATCGATCAGTATAAGTATAATATTATGATAAGATAAGAAAAACTTTGTATTTTCATAACGATTCATGAATATCAGTCATAATGAAATGAAATTATATGAATTTCTGTTTTTTTCAAAAACAACACTACAATATCTTTAGCTTAAAACTAGTCGAGTTCGGCGTTTCCTATCTAACTACTCTCTCTTAAAGTTTGTCTGGCAGGGTTGCGGCTTAGTCCGAAAGGGATACCGGGACCTTGGCAACAGGCAGCTGAGGGAACACGGGTGGGTTTTAGTCAGTAAAAGTCTGATACGCCCTCCGCTCCGCCCAGAGCGGGAGAAGTCATTGGATGAATTCAAATCCTCAAAAAAAAAAGTCAGATATAATCTTGGACAGATCATAATAATGTATGACCAAAATCCAAAGATGTCCTTCATGATCCTTGGTCTCTGAGCACACGTTCTGTAATGAATATTATAAATGTGAAAGTTAGTATGTTTGTTTGTTACGCTTTCACGCTATAACGCATGAATGGATTTCGATGAAATTTGGCACATGGGTAGACCGTGACCTAGGTTAGGACATAGAATACTTTTTTCCCGATATTCCCATGGGATCGAGACTTATGTAATAACAGCCGCTCGGGTCGATCCATCAGGTTAAGCTACGCTTGCCGGGGTTGGTCCGTGGATGGGTGACCATTTTCACATATCGAGACTCCTCCGTGCCTCGGAAAGCACGTTAAGCCGTTGGTCCCGGCTGTCATTTGTGGATCTTTGACAGTCGTTACGAGTCGTCAGAAGCACGAAAGTCTGACAACCAGTCTAACCAAGGGGTATCGTATTACCCAGTTACTGGGTTGTGGAGGTCAGATAGGCAGTCACTCCATGTAAAATACTGGTATTCAGCTGCATCCGGTTAGACTGGAAGCCGACCCCAACATAGTTGGGAAAAGGCTAGGCAGATTGATTTGATTGATTGAAGTTAGCAGTTATTTTGAATAGATAAAGACTGCAAAGCATTTTTTTTTCTTACCTATGTACTAAGTTGTAGCGGAGATGTCCTAATTAAACTAATATGAAGAGCGATTTTACGTAGATATCGATTTAGTGAATGTTTTTAATTATGTTTACCAATTTATTACTAAACTTGAGGATTTAGGACATTTCTGGAAACTCTTACAGGATTTTGCCTTAAAATGTTTTAAAACTGTATTATGTATTTAAAACTAAAATTATAATTAGTCCTATGAATTAGACAGATAGTTATTATAAAGACTGTATTGTCTGATATGTGGTTATAAATTTTACATTAAGAATATAATATTTTGTCTTCTGTAAATATTTGATACGTGACCAATTTTAATAATGAAATCGATTAGTATAAGTATAATATTATGATAAGATAAGAAAAACTTTGTGTTTTATTTTCATAACGATTCATGAATATCAGTCATAATGAAATGAAATTATTATGAATTTCTGTTTTTTTCAAAAACAACACTACAATATCTTTAGCTTAATTTAGTCGAGTTCGGCGTTTCCTATCTAACTACTCTCTCTTAAAGTCCAGGTCAGATATGTCGCTTGGACCGATGCCTGGCAGGGTTGCGGGTTAGTCCGAAAGGGATACCGGGACCTTGGCAACAGGCATCGGTACACACAACACGGGTGGGTTTTAGTCAGTAAAAGTCTGACACGCCCTCCGCTCCGCCCAGAGCGGGAGAAGTCATTGGATGAATTCCCACCCTCAAAAAAAAAAAACAATTCAGATATAATCTTGGACAGATCATAATAATATATGACCAAAATCCAAAGATGTCCTTCATGATCCTTGGTCTCTGAGCACACGTTCTGTAATGAATATTATAAATGTGAAAGTTAGTATGTTTGTTTGTTACGCTTTCACGCTATAACGCATGAATGGATTTCGATGAAATTTGGCACATGGGTAGACCGTGACCTAGGTTAGGACATAGAATACTTTTTATTCCGATATTTCCACGGATTGAGACTTATGCGGGTGAAACCGCAGGGCTCAGCTTGTTTATCATAATTCTGATGTATCTAAACCCATTTAACTATTAAGATAAGGAAAAGTTTGAAAATTAAAACGTCTTTTAATTTGAAATGGAGACTGATAACTAATATTATCGAAGTAAACGTCACACAGATAATGGAATTCCTAAATAAGATTGCCTCATTATTACAGATAGCTATTTTAGTTTCCTTTTGTGTTGTTGCTACCACTTACTCAATATTACGAAATACTAGCCTCCGTCCGCGTGTTTCTTGTTTTAACATAAAATATTTACTACGACACTCGACAATATTGTAGCTTCCGAATTTGTGAAAGAATTTTCGGCGTCGGATTAGTTGTTCCAAAGATTAATAAAGACAACTTACAAATACCTCAAATACGAATAAATTTTCAGTCCTATAAATACGATTGAAAACCTATTCCTAGACGGCACGAAAACATTTGTCGTATTAATCCGACTTAAAACCTATTCCTAGACGGCACGAAAACATTTGTCGTATCAATCCGACTTAAAACCTATTCCTAGACTGCACGAAAACATTTGTCGTATCAATCCGACTGAAAACCTATTCCTAGACGGCACGAAAATATTTGTCGTATCAATCCGACTAGGGTGGTCAATAAGTTAAGGGTGCCTATCCACGATGCATTTGATATCCACCAATCATATTCATTGGTCCCATATCGGTCCACATAGCCACTGAATATGATTGGTGGATATCAAACGCATCCATATCAACGTAGCATAGCCCATCTCTGGTGGAAAGGTACCCTAAATATCCTGCTTGAACTGGAAATCTACCCAGGACACCCCTCGTCTATTTTTAACCCCCTCGTTTTTTTTAATGTATTTGAGAACAACCATCATATTTTGTTACGTTACTTTAGAACTTATTTCAAGGTGGGTTTTATGAAAGTCGATTGGTTTCGACTTTCATAAAACCCACCTTGAAATAAGGCTATCAGAATGCTCGTAACAAAGGAAACTCGTGAGAAGGAGGAGCTCGTGGCTACGGAATAACAGCCGCACGGGTCGATCCATCAGGTTAAGCTACGCTCGCCGGGGTTGGTCGTCGATGGGTGACCATCTTTACATACCGAGACTCCTCCGTGTCTCGAAAAGCACGTTAAGCCGTTGGTCCTGGCTGTCATTTGTGGATCTTTGACAGTCGTTACGGGTCGTCAGAAGCCCGAAAGTCTGACAACCAGTCTTACCAAGGGGTATCGTATTACCCAGTTACTGGGTTGTGAAGGTCAGATAGGCAGTCGCTCCATTAAAATACTGGTATTCATCTGCATCTGGTTAGACTGGAGGCCGACCCCAACATTGTTGGGAAAAGGCTAGGCAGATGATGAGAATGTTCGTAACAAAAAGAAAGACTCTAATTGGTTTTCTTTCTAAAAAGAATTTAAATATCATATTTACAAAAGCTTTTGTATCTTGCTAAAGATCTTAACTGAGGGACGGATACAATCTTTTATCGTGCATTTTAAACCGCAGTTTTGTCTGAACAGCTTAATTTAGTTTGAAAAGTGCTGTCATTGGCCACACCTTGCCCTCTAGCGGCAAGCCATCGAATTAGAATATAAATTGAACTCTTTATATAAACATTTATAATTTGCATTTAAGGGGACGTATTAAGGCGATGATCGTTAGTAACGCCGTCTTTACATCAATGTATAAAACATGACGGTTTTCTACATGTCGTCTACTGTTTTCATTTATTTTTTACAAAAAAAACAAGTTGTAAAGACTTCTATGCAAAATCTGTAGTTTGTGAAAAAAGTGAAAAAAATTGATAAAAAAAAAACACAAATAGATATGTGCGCATGTTTTTAACACGACATGTTTTTTACAAGACTTGTTGTAAACAAGTATCACAACTTATATTTAGGTCCAAATACGGGTTAGAGGCTGCATGTGAAGAGAGATGATTAGTTCAATGAAATGAAATTATATGAATTTCTGTTTTTTTCAAAAACCAACGAAAATAAATCCAATATCTTTAGCTTAAAACTAGTCGAGTTCGGCGATTCCTATCTAACTACTCTCTCTTAAAGTCCAGGTCAGATATGTCGCTAGGACCGATGCCTTGCAGGGTTGCGGGTTAGTCCGAAAGGGATACCGGGACCTTGGCAACAGGCAGCTGAGGGAACACGGGTGGGTTTTAGTCAGTAAAAGTCTGACACGCCCTCCGCTCCGCCCAGAGCGGGAGAAGTCATTGGATGAATTCTAACCCTCAAAAAAAAAAAAAGTCAAATATAATTCTGGACGGATCATAATAATATATGACCAAAATCCAAAGATGTCCTTCATGATCCTAGGTATCATTTAAAAAAAATCTGGGACTGGGGACTTATAGCTCAGGGCCGTGAACCCAGAGCCAGAGCGGGAGAAGTCATTGGATGAATTTCCACGACCAATAAAAAAAAAAGGCCGTGAACCCCTAATAATCGTCACCAACGTATCATACCTACTATTTAATAATTAAAGCAAGAAACTAAAAATGTTATTCTGTTAAAACCTGTGAAAATTAACTTACTTCATAAACCTAACAAAATCAAATAAAAATTATCATATTTCCCTCACATTTCTTTTCTTTTTTACAATCACAAAAAAACCTTAATAAATTCATTTTTTTATTCTAGCCACCCACCCTTAATACTCACCGGTAGCAACACAAACGACGTTCGGCTAATACGTTATAAATATTCATAGTCATAAGTAGCTCCCGACCTATCGAACGTTTACCACTTAGCCAGTGTTACTTGACCCGCGACCACGCATTCACCACTTCCCATTAATCCATGAAACCCTTCCACAAAGACGGGGTGTGGAGCTCTCGATACTTTGGTCGTCTACTCTTCACCAAGGAAAGGGATTCCGATACACATTATACGATATTTCAATGCAGTATTTATATTTCCTTTGGGAATATGGCTTTAAATCCATGTGGAATGTTCTGGTAAAAATATTTTTTGCGCCTTGTTTCCGGTTGTTGGAACTGGAAAATTTCGGATGCGACTTACAGATTTAAAAAAACTGACCCATTTTATTTCGAATTTAAAATGTCAGTTGCACTGCTGTTTTCGTCGTATTAGATAAAAAAAAATTTTTCATCAACGCGACGGAAAGGCTTGTTCATGCTTGTCAATGTCTTTTCAACTTACCTATGAGTTGTCACGCCAAAAATCGCGTCGGCAACTTTATTCTCATTTTTATTATTTATTTATTTAATACTTTAAGCACACAAATGTACAGAGGCGGACTTCATGCCATAGGCATTTTCTACCAGAAAACCTTTGGGTGATGCAGAGACAAACAGAATCATTTTTCATCATTCATTAATCATCATTTTTCTATAGGCAAAATGTAAAACAATAATGTGTACATTGTACAAATATTTTTTATTTTCATAAAAAACATAGGTACCTGAGCACACGAAAATTTTAGGTACACACGGCTACACATCAAGCTATACATTTCCAGTTTATGCTGATCCCGCATTGTATAGGATTTCCGTACAAATGCGAGGTCAGTAATTTATACTGGAAATATGTACCTATGTCGCAGCGCTTTACTGATATAAAATATTAATCAATTTTATCAGTTGAGATTACCTACCTACTTTTCGAATGCGGTATCTAGTTACATACTGTAGCTAATTAGAAAATACTTTTTATTTTTTTTATTTACGTATAAATATTTTTTCTAAGCTAAATGTTAATACGTTAGATGCTCCCGATTGATAATTTAATATCAAGACCGAGAGTCTAGTAGCACACTAATTGTATGTCTTTTACACTCTAATTCTATTATAATTGTATTCTATCAAAATATTAATTACTTTATCCTGTAATTGAATCTAGATCGTTCCAAGTAATAAAGTAATAAGCTTCACCCGGCTTGGAAGCATATCAACATAATCCCGTATATTACGAAATAAAAATAGTCATAATCTGATTATTACTGGCCAGTGTCTACGAAAAACCCATAAATATTTTGATTATACGTTACTTTTGTTGTTGTTATATTTTTGCTTTGACTACATTTTACATTATTTTTTAATTACATTCTTATTAGTAAAATTAAACATTTCCGGAAATAACAAAATAGTACTTAAAAAACTTGACATTGTATTAAAAAATTTCATTTTTTTAAATACTATAAAAAAAAAAAAAATTATAAATGTCGTATTGATCACGATATTACACACAATAGTCACATATACGAGGGGTGTTCAATAAATAGTGAGAATGGGTATGACGCAATTATCTGTTATTAAATGTTATTTTATTTTTCGACGTAGTCACCTTTCAGGGTTATACACTTTGTATAACTTTTCTCTAAAACTAAAATTCCCTTTCTAAAAAAATCTTCTTTCTGATCCCTTAAAAAATCGTGTACGGCGGCGACTTCTGCGTCACCATCTTCAAATTGCTGGCCCCTGAGATGTTCCTTTAACCGCGAAAATCGGTAGACATCACTGGAGCAAGGTCCGGTGATTATGGAGGATGTGCCATCAATTCGAAGCCAGCTTCTTGAATGGCAGCCATCGCAACTCTGGATTTGTACGCGGGGGCGTTATCTTAGTGAAACAAAAAAACAACAGAACACGTTCCGAAACGACGCAAACAAATGACTTCTATTGTTTTTAAACAAAAGATAATTGATTGTTTTTTTATTATCATCATAGCTAATGTCTGGGCTATGCCTGCCAAATTTTTTTTTTTTCTTTCCAAGGAGTATATATCGCATTTTCACTATTTATTGAACACCCCTCGTATATATGTCACAAAAGTGTACATAATAACTTAACACTATGATTATAAACAAACTACGATTTAAACGACTATGAAAATAACAAAAATAATAATTATAAGAAGCAAAACTAAAAAGAAAAAATAAAGGGGAGGGGCTCATTGGGCATCAAAAAATTCGTCCGCATCGCTGTCAATGGGAAAGGTGCCCAAAAGGTTGGCAGCATTACCATTGGGCCAAAATGACAGATAAACAATCGCAATCTATCAGTTTGTCTATTCTTCCGTCGACAAAACCCGTTTCTACGGTGGTTATGCTACGCGTGCTGGTCCTCGAGGTAGCACATAAACGGACAAACATTGCGTTTTATTATGTATAATGACGTTTTTATCAAATTGACGAATGGTTTTTATGTTCAAACACGTCACCAATTAAAAAAATCTTGTAAAAAGCAATCGTGCAATTGTCGTTGATCACGCTATTGAAAATTTCCTTTGAAGATCTGATATTCTCATGAATGTAACGTACATATAAAGATAAGCTTCCTTTTATATAAGTAAGTTTTACAGCGGCCTAATGAAAGATTCCATCGGTGTTATGATAGACGATGGCGGCTGTATTCTGAAGAAATTGGAGGAAAACTGAAGAACCGTCGCGGGTTCGATCCCCGCACGGAACAAATATTTGTATGATCTGCAAGTAGTTGTTCCGGGTCTGGGTGTTAGTGTATGTGAGTTTCTATGTTTGTAAACGCACCCACGATACAGGAAGAAATTCTTAGTGTGGGGCAACGTTTTAAAAAAAAAAAAAAAAAAAAAAATTTGGAGTAAGATGATAGTTCTTAGATGGTCTGTATAATTATGGTTTTCAAAACTAAAATATATATGTATCTACAATGGGCTAACTTTTGCCAAATGAGCCATACCTACCCACAATCTCTCACTAATTTAGATAATTACGTCAAACTAATCCAATAGGTATTTCAAATAAGGTATACTCCTATCTAACAAAATCGGTCAAATCTCATGTTAAAAATATATAAATTATTACAATTACTTCGGAAAATGGCAGTGTGGGTTCGTTCAGGTAGAAGCTCCACAGGAAATAAATGATAGTAATGCATATAAATATTTATGTTTATTTTAATGTGTTTTAAATAATTATGTTTGGTGACATTTTTGTAAATAATAATTTAAATACAGGTGTTTAATCCTCGATTTCATCTATTTTATCATCAACAATGATTAGAATCAAATGTGTCGGTTTAAAAAAGATTATAAATTTTACATTTCTTTAAATGTTTTTTAGCTCACTATGTAAAATGTAATATTCTGCGGTCCGCTGCTATATTGTAATATTCAGAAAGTAACGTAGAAATTATTCCAATAAGTTGCATAATCCTTCCCAGAGAGGTAGGAGTTTGAGCAGTCTTTTACTTATTTCAAAGTTAGCTCTTGTGCTTATATTTTTGTATTATGTATTCTTCTTGCTGATAAAGCATTATAATAATGAACTTAGTAGATAGGTATGCTCAGCAATATAATGTGTTATGACACTGGTAGATTAAAGCACTAACTTCAAGAAATCTTGTATCTACTTTTATTATTTAGCCTTTATTGCCAACAGTTTTGTTTAAAATAATTATAAAAATAAATTATTTATTTTATTTTATTGTCAATTGTCATTTTAATGACGACAATCATCTTTTATCTAGCCTTTTTCCCAACTATGTTGTGGTCGGGTTCCAGTCTAACCGGATGCAGTTGAATACCAGTATTTTACATGGAGCGACTGCCTATCTGACCTCCACAGCACAGTTCCTGAATAACACGATACCCCGCGGTAAGACTTGTTGTCAGACTTTCGTAGGCTTCTGACTACTGGTAACAACTGTCAAAGATCTACTTGACATGACAGCCGGACCCAACGGCTAAACGGCTAAACGTGCTTTCCGAGGCACGAAAGGTTCTTGGTATGTAAGGATGGTCACCCATCCACGAACCCACCGCGGCAAGCGTAGCTTAACCTGATCGATCGACTCGTGCGGCTGTTATTAGGTTGCCACAAGCTCTTGTATTTTAATGACGACCATATGACATCAGAAATACAAATATTCTGTAGATATTCGATGGTATTGTAAAAATAAATACGTTTACATTGTACTATTTTTCTGTTCCTTTCTTCTTGTTTGTTTAATTTTGTGTAGGTACATAAACGGTTAAATAAAAATATATTTTAATCTAAAAAGAACCACAATGTAGTTCCAGAATATGACCATGAGCCTCTTATACGTCGATACTGAGTCAGTCATCTCATCAAAGAACGCGTACAAATGAGATCGTTTCCCTCCCAAATTCCTCTTCCCCGGAGCCATCAATTGCTTGCTACAAAAATTGATCAAATAAAAAATGCGGTGGATATTTTTTCGTGTGCCCTTTGAAAATTCTTCTCTTTTGTATCACAATTTTGGTGTGAATAAGGTTATTGTCAATCAGCGAGTGAATTTTGAAGCCGGTTGGAAGTTTCTGTTGATTCCTGATTGATAGAGAATCCGAATTTGGAACCTGTAAAATTGATCGCTGCATTTAAAATAATTCAAAATGGCTGCCGAATTCTGTCGGTTTTTTCTGTAGTTTGGAAATGTTTTTTTTTTGGGCTGGAACCGCGAACTTAAATAATCATCCATTTAAAAGTTTTACGAAGATCTCTTTGTTCTTAGGGCGGTCGCACATCTGACGGACGATCGTCGGGCGTAACTTTGGTCGCGTCTAGTTCTTCGCTCGACGCACTACCGCATCATCATTGGTTGCGTGTGTCTGATTATTTTTTTTATTATCTACTTGTCCATTCTGGCGTAACGGCGTAACGCGACCAACGATACGCGACGCATCTTCCGTCAGATATGCGATCACCCTTAGTGCGCTTATAATTCGAAAACCTCAAACTTGCTTGCGCACCTTGCACTAAATAGCCTGCTTAGGTGCGAACAATTTGGAAGCAGCTCGCTTCGCTTGCTCAGCTCGCGCGCGGTTCGTCACACACAGTTCTAATCTAATCTAACCCATTTGACCCAAATCTCAATTTTTCGATAGATATGTAAGGAAAATAATACCGAATGATAAACTGACAGTTCTCACAATGTTACGGTGACGTATACATACAATTAAGTAGGCACCTACCTAGGTACTAAATAACATTCGAAAATATACAGTACCTACGTAAACTATAACTAGACGAATGAGACGACCACCTCGTTTGCAACAAACTAACACCAAAATACTACAATATGTTACATTGTAACATAGTTGACAAAGACGGTACATGATACAAAATGCTCCAATGAAACTTGTTTTGACATTTAATAGCTGAAAGTTTGGTAGTTAGCGCGCCTAGACATTTATGATTTACAAGTCATAAGCTTATGGCGCTTGGGGTCCGTGGCTAAGGGATAACAGCCGCACGGGTCGATCAAAGGCTAAGCTACGCCTGCCGCGGTCGTTCGTGGATGGGTGGCCATCTATTACCCACAAATCAAGACCCCTCCGTGCCTCGAAAAGCACGTTAACCCGTTTTGGTCCCAGCTGTCAGTTGTAGATCTTTGACAATCGTCACCAGTGGTCAAGTAAATGCGGGAACAAGAAACACGCGGAGAAGTAAGTGATATGACCAAAAAAAAAAAAATGACATCACAGACTTGCCTCAAAAACATGCCGTTTTGTTTTTGAATTTTCTTCTTCTTTTATATCACGAGATCCGATTATAAATTAAAAGATATGTCAAAGCAAATATATCTTCACTTGCTGAAAAAATATACCTAATGAAATGAAATGTTTATTTACAAGAATAAAAAATTGTAGTATGAGTAATGAAAAACCTTATGCTTTCAAGGGTTATGGAGTTATGGTTCCAAATGAAAATACCCGAAGCAGGGGCGGGTCGCTAGTAAATCCTAAATAATCCTAACTTCGTAACTGTCCTAACTAATATTATAAATGCGAAAGTGAGTTTGTTTGTTACGCTTTCACGCTAAAAAGGCTGAACGAATTTGGATGAAATTTGGCACCATGACCTGGAAAAGGACATAAGATATATTGTATCGAAAGAAAGATCTCAGAGAGCAATTTTAAAGATATCAAACTTCCATCCCTTCTTTCCCACAGATCAGCTATATAGATCCTGTAACGTACTGACGGTTCGCCAGCTTTTCATTATGCACTTAGTATTAAAACAGCACACCATGCTTAAGTTTACTGCTGACAATACGAACAAAAGACGGAATGATATAGTGTGCACATCTAATGCAACCTCAAAACATGTCTTTGTAGAAAGATTTTTTACATTTTTAGGACCATTTTTGTATAATAGATTAAATAAAAAAACAATACTTAGTATCTATAAATTAAATCACTTTAGCTGTAAAAAAATTATACTTAATTATTTACTAACCCTAGATTATGCACAAACGGAAGATCTACTTGTTGTCTGCAAATAGAACCGCTAACGTGCCTCTTTGTTTTTATGTACCTACTCGTAAGTTTTACTTTAGTTTTTAATTTTGTACTCATTGTTAATTTATTAAAATAAGTATCTATGCACTTTCTAGCCTGAAGCACAGGTTCAACCTAGTTCAGGCAAATATGCAACTGGTCTCTATTTTTTTTAAACTGTTATTGTATTTATTGTAAACATGTCCCTTCTTATAAATAAACAAGTTATTATAATATTATAATTATAATTTATCTCGATATTTACACGGGAACGAGACGTATACCGGTGAAACCGCGGGGCAGCTAGTAAATATTAAAAGCAAAAACCCCTCAAAATTCTCAATACTTGGACGACATCCTGTGGTCCCACCTGCCCACGGTGTGTAGACATAACAGTCTCAGAGCACTTACATACTGGCCTTGTTCTAATGACCAAAGTTTTCAGCGCAGCCAACTTAATATATACAAAATTACCATAAGTATAACATGGTAGCTTAATGGTGCTCGGATAAAAGGACATTAGAATCAAATTGGCTTTTGGGGATTATAATGTTGTTTGTAATCGATTTGGTATGTTCTCGGGTTTGTTTTATCTCTATGTTGATGTTTTGTAGGTGTTAATATGTTAATTTTGGTTGCAAATGTTTAAATATTGTTCTGTTATTTGGCAATCATTGAGAAAGCGTCTAATATCCAAGCTACTGTTTCCCTCCGATTGGACGGCCAAAGGAAAATTATCAATTACTCGCGTGCGTTGATTTTTTATGATTTTGAGAAATTTTTGACGTACTATGACGACTGTACTGTGACGACTAATCACTTTGGTGGTTGGTGGTGGTTTATTCAATTATTGTATTTCTTTTATCTTTTCAATCAGTTTTTAATTTATTGTTATCCTTTTTATTTCTTTTTAAATACATATTTGTTACATTTTTAAATATTTTTTATAAAAAACATGAAAACAAAACATTTAAAAATATAAAAAATAGTAGCCCATCGGCATCAGGATCAGGGTCCAAGCTGCCGGTGGTCAGGGCTCTAGAGAAAGAAACCTCCTCACTATGCGTGCCGTGTCCAGGAGTACTGCTTTCTGAATCAAGCCCTTGACCCAGCCGTGCAATGAGAGCCTCCTGAGATGTTGGTCGAGGCTCTTCGCTATTAGGCCATTGACCGTAACGATTATCGGTACAATGATTGCAGAGTCCACGTCCCACATGTCGACAACCTCGTGTGCTAAATCAAGATACTTGATTTTTTTATCTTTCTCAGCTTTCACGAGATTCTCGTCATGAGGGACAGAGATATCAACAATCATTGCACGGCGCTCTCGTCGATCTATCACCACAATATCAGGCTTATTGGCTACAATAGTCCTGTCAGTGATGATAGATCGATCCCAGTACAATGTGGCGTCACCATTTTCGAGAACTGGGTCGGGCACATACCTGTAGTATGGTACTTCATACTTCATAAGGTTGTATTGCAAGGCAAGTTGCTGGTGGATAATCCTAGCTACTAGATTGTGTCTGTGCAAGTACTCGCCATTAGCAAGACGAGAACAACCGGAAACAATATGTCGGATCGAATCACCGGGACAGTGGCATGCCCGACAGATGTCAACCGTACCGTCTTTGACAATGTATTTCCGGTAATTATTCGTCATGATGACTTCGTCCATAATCGCACAGACAAAACCTTCGGTTTCCCCGAAGAGGTCACCGAAACGTAGCCAGGATACAGAAGCCAGAAAGTCTACTTCAGGCCCATGGAGGGCCCGGAAAAAGCGTCCGTGTAGCTCTTTGCCTTGCCATACTTCCTTACGATCGTTAGTATCAAGTACTGTAGGTTTGCGCCAGTTCTCTTTCGCCAAGGAGAGCGGAGTAAGGCCCTTGTCGACTGCAACCACACCTCGGTGCATCCCCACGTCAGTTTGAAAGAAATATTCCCTGAGACTGCAAATCTCGCGGTTGTGGAGGGTTTTGGCATTTAAGAAACCTCGACCCCCACACTTCTGCGGGATGTACAGTCTCATCACTGATGACCGTGGGTGATGCATCCGATTTGCCGTCAGCAGTGTACGGACCTTCCTATCCAGGGCGTCAAGTTCCGTCTGAGTCCATTTGAGTATGCCGAAAGAATACATCAAAACCGGCATGACCCAGCCGTTGAAGGCTCGCACCTTGTTTCCGCCTGATAAAAGACTATTTAACACTTTATTCAGGCGGCCAAAGAAGCGCTCTCTCAACGATTGTTTCATGTCGGCAACATTGATGCCTAATGCTTCCGACATACCCAAATACTTGTAGGTTTCGGTTGAGGAGAGGGATCTAAGGTGTATGGAATCCGAGAGTTGGGTTCCCACGGATTCCATAATCCCCCCTCGCTTTACATGCATGACTGCACATTTGTCCACACCAAATTCCATCCTGATGGCGCCACTGAATGTTTCTGTTACCTTCAGTAGCTCCATCAGTCGCAAATTGTTGGGGGCGAAGAGTTTTAGGTCATCCATGTAAAGGAGGTGAGATATCACCTGACCAGCTCTTCTCAACCGATAGCCTAGACCTGAATCCTCCAGCAGTGTGCTTAGAGGATTCAAGGCTAAGCAAAACCAAAGCGGACTCAAACTATCACCCTGAAATATTCCCCGCTCAATCCTGATCGGTTCATCAATCCCCCGTTTCTGTCGACATCCTGGATAGAGAAGGGCTGTTCTCCATTGCCCCATACATGCCATCAAGAAGGTGCGTACAGTTGCGTCTATCTTGTACAACTCCAGCACCCTAATGAGCCATGTATGTGGCACCGAATCATAGGCCTTCTTATAATCTATCCAACATGTCGACAAATCCTTCCGGGATCTACGAACCTGTTGGCTTATGGCCATGTCTATAAGGAGCAGCTCCTTAGTACCGCGGGACCCATTCTTACATCCATTCTGAGACACAGACATAATTGAGTTGCTATAAATATGTTGTGCAATTTTTGCTCTAAGAATGGATGTAAGAACTTTATAGACCGTCGGTAAACATGTAATTGGTGTAATTGGTCGGTAAACATCTATAGTTTTTAGGTTCCGCTGTACTACCCGATTTATGGAGCAGGTGGGTAACTCCTGTCGTAAAGAACAGTGGTAGCGACCCAGTCTCTAGAGATGTCTGGAATTGCGAAGCTAAGCAGGCGTGTGATCTTTGTAGCCATTTAATCCAGAAATTGTGCAGTCCGTCCGGTCCTGGGGATTTCCAGTTAGGCAATGGACGGACCGCACGGGCCACATCCAGAGGACTGATAGTAATGGCCTCCATGTCTGGTATTGAATCACACGCCCGCTCAACAACACGCATCCAATCACCTTCAGTGTGACCGACGGGCACCGACCAGATGCTTCGCCAAAAAGCACTCATGGTCTCATTATCCGGCGGATGCGCGTCAGTCACACCTTGGGTGGGGATGGGCCGCCCCCATGCTCTGTATACCCACCTTTCATCGCTCTGGAACATGCGGTTCTGAGTGTACCGATCCACTCTTCGCCTATACCGACGGATACGGTTTGCCCATGCATAAACTTTCTGCTTCAGGAAGTCGATGCGCTCTGTGACACAGGACACATATTCTCGAGGACTAATACTAGTTCCCGAGAACGCCCGCCTCACAAAGCGCATCACCCTTGGGCGTGTGTTGCCCTCCCTGAAGCAGATGAGCTTCCCGATGAGTACCCTGGCCTCATTAATACGACGCTCAATCCTGCACTGCCATGCTGGTGCGGCAGGTTTCGGTCGTACAGCTCGGTCAGTGTTTGGAAATTTGACACGAGCAATACGACATGCCGCAACAGCCGTGCAATACAAGATTGAGTGTGTATCGCAAAGGTCTGTGCTGCCTTCAATAAAATTTGGTAACAGTGCATCCAGGGCACACACCAGTGCCCTGTTTCTTTTATTCATAGGCAAACGTGGTAGCCGTGGCCTAAGGTCAGGTGATGTGAACCGGTACTCACGGATCGCATCCTCCAGTGCGCTCCTTAATTCCACATTGCATAGGTTATCTGCAGATATAGCCCCAGCATCCTCCTCCTCATCATGTTGGTTTTCCCGCAGAGGGGCTTCGACAGGAGCATGCATAACATGCTGGGATGGTGGAGGGTTGCTAGCAGAGCTACTCTGCATTTCCGAGCGTAGCCGATCAAGTGTAGCGTTATCCAATCTATGATTGTTTTGAATGACGCGCACCTGATCCGACAATCGTTGGGCCGAGACGTTAACGGCAGGTTCAAGCACCTGAAACAGAGAGAGCATCCGTCCTCGGTACGCTGTAAGGTTAATTCCTCACTCGGTAGCCCCATAATATGCGCGCATAACATTAACATTAATGGAATGGGTCCATCGCATGCGCGACACATTTCCACCGGCAGCGGGGACCCTGTTCGGGGCCTGTTGGCCTCGAGGTCCCAAGCCCGCTGGTGGCCGTCCTCTTCCTCGCCGTTGTGGTGGTATTGGTGATGACGGTGGGGAGAAAAACTCGTCGCTTGAGCTCGACGCAACTGCAGCGACCGGTGATACGGCGCTCACGGTTGTGGCGCGTACCGGCGGCTGCGAGGCGGAGCTGAGCGACGAGTCCGGAGATGGTGGGTGTGCCTGCTGTCGTGCTCTGGCTCTGGTTTGCATTTTACGTACTTACTCACATTTTATGTCTATTACTTTGGATATTTGTCGGGTCCGGTTTTGGTGGGTTTTTCATATTAATTTGCATCTGTTTTTTTTTTTTGTGGTTTTTACTTGTAATGTGGATCTGGAATGTAAAATTATTTCTATCTTTTATGTTAAAAATGTTGAGCGTAAATTTTATTTTGCGGTGACATTGACAGACGCCACAGAGCATTTTCATTCCATTAATTTATTATATTATTATTCTAGCATAAATAGTGGGTTGCAGCTGAAAATCATTGTCAGGACATCTGACAATATGCTGAGCTGAGGCCCTTTTGGCATTGTAATGACTGTTTTTTACCCGACTACGGCGAAGAAAAAAGGAGGGTTATGATTTTGACCGGTATGTATGTTTGTATGTATGTATGTTCATCTGTTCCCTCCTATCTTCCAAACCACTTATCACAATTTGACAAATGAGGTATCGTTAGAAGCGTCGTGATTGTCCGCTAGTCCGATAGGCTATGTGAAGTCCCTTTAAATTAAAAACGGCGCCCTCCAGAGGACATAAAGTGAGGAACTTAAAAAAAAAAATGGTTTAATCGTACCATGTTGGGTATCAAATGAAAGGGCTTAATGAGCACATTTCAAATATATATATATATATATTATAACCCCAAAAGAATTAAAAAAGAATCAAGTAATAAAAACTAAAACCCAACTACGACTTAAAAGGTATACTTAAGCAAGACACCACAGACAGACAAATTAAAAATCCGGAGTCACACGTAATCTGTTCGATTTATGCCCTAACACGTGTGACTCCGGATTTTTAATTTGTCTGTCTGTGGTGGTATACCTTTTAAGTCGTAGTTATACCTTTTAAGTCGTAGTTGGGTTTTAGTTTTTATTACTTGATTTTTTTTAGTTTTAAGGTGTATTTTTCTGTGACAATGCCAATAAACGCATTTTTCTTTCTTTCTTTCAATGCCATTTCCAAACAATGTTGGCGTGCCACGTTGTCCTCGCCACTCACATGCGATTAAATACAGTTTCTTCGCATTGAACAATTTATTCTTCGCTAATAGAAACGTAGGTTAAATAGACTATTTCTTCTTATTAAATAACAAAACAGTTACAAATGAATAAACAGTACAATGGACACCAATACTTGTTGCAAACAATGATCTTTTACAGACAACTCTAAATAAACTGAACTCTATCGGACTTCTGCTGACCCGTATGATAAAATGGCGTGAAAGTATACACAGAACAATAACGTGTCGGGTTTAAAGCTCATAAAGTAGTTGCTTCATTGTTTACGAGTGAAACTCACTCGTTTGACTTTAACAACTTTAGCCGCAGAACATACGGTCTACATACAAAACCGCTTACCCAGTGGTCAGAAGGTTTTACGTACTTTTTGAGTAGTAGCCTTTGTTTAGTACGAGAGAGCGAGAGGCTTAACTGAAATACGTGGCTAGACCTCTAAACGATATACCTCTAAATGGACCTCTAAGCTAAGCCTTTTTAAGGCCTTCTTTAGAGGCCTAGTCAAAGTCAAATAATTTATTTCAATTAGATACATAAAAGGCACATTAGAACTTTTAAAACAAAGAAATAGAACTGATTCTAGTCGCCCCTTCCAAAAGGTATAGTTTTGTATGGAGAAAAATGGGAAAGAAACTCCACCGCTACTCTTTTAAAAATGTTTTTCAATATTTTGTATACATTAATTATAAAATTATATGTGAAGACGATGCGCCTAGAATAAAATTACTGTACCACAATTTATAGGTAAAAAAAATTAAAAATGAAGCAAAGATAAAAGGTAGTGAAAGATCTGGAAAGAGCTCGCCCAGGAAAGTATTGCTATCAAGCAACGTTGCTGCGTTTCAGATGGTACTATTTCGATGTAATCACCTACACCTACAGGTACATAAGACCAAGGGCCCCACCATGAGCGCGTTACGTAAACCTAACGTGAATTCGAAAAAATATTTATTAAAATATAACTATCTAGCATTTTGGTTTGAGTTTTTGCGACTGCAATTAGTATCACCCAAAGTTATGCGAATAATCTTAAAACTAAGTAAATAGTATATGTGAAGCAAGTATTTTCAAGACAGATGTATGTGGAAACGCCGGGAAGTAACGCCCGGACATAGGTGAGCTAATTGGTGATGCTCTTCAGAAAGGTCAGGTGCGTAGTACTCGCAGCCAGCGTGCGTGTATAACCCGGCTTAAAATGGCCACTTAGGTAGAATCATCAATAGGAAAATAGTATCGATCATCGTAAAATGTCACAAACTGACAATTCATACGATCTGCGTCCAATTCATATCACGAACTAATTCATCATGGAGATTCATAAAATGGTCCACAAATTATGAATTGCTTTTGTGTCAAATTAGAGGAATTTCTAATGACAGCTGGAAATTCAGAAAATGAATTGCTTTTAGAGGAATTGCTAATGTTGGGTTGGGTTTAGGCCCCCTGATAAAAACAGGAAAAAAATATTAAACAAAATTGGTGTCGAGTGAATTGTTTACTTCTCAAGAAAGCATGCATTATCATTGATCGCATCATCACTTGATAAGCGCGATAGCGTATCACAAAATACAGGTAATATTCAAAACAGGAAAAAAAATTAGGAAAATCCGGTCCATAGACTGGATTTTACCTGATTTGTTTAGTTTTTTTATCGGCATGCGTAGGTTTTATTATATATTTTTTGATAAAACTTTCATTAGATAGTACTTCTGAGACCTTTCCGGAGTTTAAGTATCAATCACTATCGCCCATCTAAAAAGTACAGTGAGCGCTGAATCTAAGCCCAGACCAGTGGTAACGGCCCCAACTTACGAGTTGTAGGTCATGGGTTCGAAACCAGACAGGCGCTCTACTTTGTGTAAATATTTTCATCATCACTGCTCTCAAACCGGTGAAGGAAAACATCGTGAGGAAACCGGCATGTCCTAGAACCAAAAATTAGAAGACATGCCCGCGTCGTAGATTATATAGCCCACTCCCTCTCGAAGAAAGAGAGTCTAAAATCTTATAAACAAACAAACACCACATCGTGCCTATTTCCACGGGCTATTTATATTAATTGAGATCATTAATAAACAATACTTAGCAGGGCACAAAATGGACGTCAAACACGCACAGTTTTCTTATTAGGGTTCCATACGAAAAGGTGACGGACACGGTCTGCCTGTCCGTCCGTCTGTCACAGTCTGTGACAGCCCTGTGAACCGTGATATCTTTTTGAACCTTATAGGTAAAAACTTGAAATTTTCACAGAATATGACATTAAGTTTGCCTTTGTACATTTGTGTGCTTAAAGTATCCTAAATAAATAAATAAATAAATAATAATATAAATGCGAAAGTGAGTTTGTTTGTTACCATGACCTGGAGAAGCATATAGGATACCTTTTATACCAATATTTGTAACGGAATAGAAACGAAACCGCGGTGCGCTGCTAGTTAAATAAATAAATCAATAAATAATACAACAAAAATAACAAAAATGTTTTAAACCGCTTAACATCTTTGTTAAATAACTAATTAAAGTAGTTAATTGGTTGCACGCGCGCTCCGGCCAGTTGTTTAGAAGCTTATAATAACGTAATTTAGACAATTTAAAGTATATACATTGATACACTTCGTATACTAAATTAACCAAAAAACTAAATTAAAGGAATAACTAACAAAAATAAATTAAAATAACATGAAGAAACCCCACAAGAAACAAAAAATATGTGGTATTAAATATTGTACGGAAGTGTGAGTTCGACTCGCACTTGACTATATTTCCGCGAACAAAATAAACTATACTAAACTATTTTAGTGCTAAAGGCCACGACCCTGAATATTATGATAACGTTAGCATGTCGTTGTGAATGAACATGACATACGACCTTAAGGCTTGAGTGGATTTCTTCTAATGTTGTGATGCAAATAAACTTTAGACTCGTTAGAAATATTTATTAAATCTCTAGTATTTTAATAAACAAACTGTGTGCCCGAGGGGATGTCCCATCAGCAAAAATGACGAACATCCAAACTGTTATTCCGTATGGTTTTGTATACGGAATTCTTACGATATGAATTTTCAAAAACCCTTTATTATTGCTCCCCTTTATTTATTACTACGAGTAGCTGCGCCCCGCGGTTTTACCCGCATAAGACTCGATTCCGCGGGAATATACTTTTTATCCCGATAAAAAGTATCCTATGTCCTATTCCAGGTCATGGTCTACCCCTGTGCCAAATTTCATCCAAATCCGTTCAGCCGTTTTAGCGTGAAAGCGTAACAATCAAACTCACTTTCGCATTTATAATATTATAAAGTTAGGATGGAACTCTTACACAGGTTTCTAGACCCAACAGTCGAGGCTGTACATTGTCTGTCAGTGAGTTAAAAGTAGAAATTATTATTTGCTAATTTTAACGTTTTTTAGCAGGTAAGTGACGATTTTCTAACACACGACGTTTCGAACACTACATACGACAGTGCTAAGTAATAACAGCCGAACGGGTCGATCCATCACAGTGGTTGGTCAGTGGATTGTTGATCATCTTTACATATCGAGACTCCTCCGTGCCTCGGAAAGCACGTTAAGCCGTTGATCCCGGCTGTCATTATGTAGATCTTTGACAGTTTTTACCAGTCGTCAGAAGCCCGCGAAAGTCTTACCAAGGGGTATCGTATTACCCAGCTGGGTTGTGGAGGTCAGATAGGCAGTCGCTCCATGTAAAATACTGGTATTCAGCTGCATCCGCTTAGACTGGAAGCCGACCCCAACATGGTTGGGAAAAGGCTAGGCAGCTTGATAGTTAGTCATAGACATTTAGTCTAGTAGCGCACTTCAATTATACACTACAATCCCAGTGAGTTAACCACAAAGACTCTAGGCTACATTGATATTACAGTGTTAAGTTCTTGTTGTTACAGTAAGTGGCTATGTTGCAAACCAAATAAAGCACAGGGAAGCAACGAGGATACATCAAACAAAACTTACTTTGTAAAGTAGATAGATAGATAAATAAAACGTTTATTTGGTGCACACAAGACATAGCACAACATACAAAAGTACGGTTAAATAATAACTAATTATATTAATAAATAGCTACAAGGAGCCAATAAAAAAAAAAGAAGAAAATAAGACAGTCTGATGACAATATTGTCTATGGCACACTTTAAAAAAATGAAACAGAAAGAGTGGGGTGCGTCTCAACGTTGCACCAAATGGGAATCCAACTCAGTATGCAAAGTATTATTATTTTATTAATTACTAGCTGCGCCCCGCGGTTTAAACCGCGTAAGTCTCGATCCCGTGGGAATATCGGGATAAAAAGTATCCTATGTGTTAATCCAGGTTATAAACTATCTGCGTGCCCCATTCAGTAGTTTTTACGTGAAAGAGTAACAAACATCCATCCATCTATCCATCCATCCATCCAACCATCCATCCATTCATCCATCCATCCATACTTACAAACTTTCGCGTTTATAATATTAGTAAGGATAAGGATTGTGCAATGTGCATATGGAGACCATTGGAGTCTTTTTTTTTTTCGTTGAGCTCCTTAATTTCTGAGTTGAGCTGCACGATTACTGACTGGACAGAGGCTATAGACAAAATCCCCCCTTTTCTGTAAGCGTTAACGCCAACGGAAAGATCAAATTGTATGGAGTTGACATTAGCTTTAGAGATGTCACGTGACTGCTGCTGTCAACTACATACAATTTAATCTTTCCGTTGGCGTTAACGCTTACAGAAAAGGGATTTTGTCTAGGCCCCCAGGTCAAGCTGTGTGGTTCTTTTCTCCAAAGACCATTTCAGACATCTACAACATGGTCTTCATCTGACCAAGACAATATCCGAACTTTAAAAGAGACTGTGAGTTTGTATCGGCCTTTCTTCTCAGAGTAGTCAGATAGGAAACGCCAACCTCATCTAGTTTTAAAAATATGAACCAACTTACAAAAATAAAATCATTTATCATTTACCAAAGCAAACACCGAATGCAAGCACAAAACGCATCTAAACCCAAAGACAGAATCTCACGTCTCACATTTGATCAAAATGACGTCATTAACGTACTTAAGGCTGATCCACACGAGCGTCTTCGGCTATAACTCAAACGCACCACAACTCTAGTAAATCCTACTCATTAGTCGTCTCGACCCACTAATGTGTTCTCGTCCTATTAAGTGACGGCTTACTTGCTCCCTGTGTAGGTAGGTACTTCACATTTGTCATGTACGTGTATCTTATGTGATATAATGGGAGCTATTTTTAGAGTATATGTATGTTAGTAGTAGAAAGTATATGCATGTTTTTAATTTGGTTAAACTGTAACTACACTACCGAATTGGGACACTGTAATGGTAGCAGTAAGTAAGCAATAAATAAAATGTTTGTGCGTTAAGTTAATTGAGTCTTTGGATGTTCATACTTAAAATGGAAAGTTACTGGTTTGATCGAAAAATTATTTTTGTTTTGAACTAGTACTTTGCCTGCGGCTTCGCCCGCGTTGGTGTCGATTATTATAACCTTCTATATATACTAAAACCTTCCTCGAGAACCACTCTATCCATTGGTGATAACAGTACGAAAATCGGTGCAGTCGTCTTTGAGTTAATCGCGAATAGACAGACAGACAGACGCGGCGGAGGACTTTGTTTTTTTTTAATATGTAAGGATAGTTCTAGAGTTCGAAACGTTCAGTTCGACTACAGAACGGCATTCATTTAAAATTGACAGAGGCGTACGCACCTAATTAAATGAACTTATATAAACGTATCTCTAAATATAATACAACAAAGTCGCTTCTCGCGTTTGTCTCTATTGCCGCGTTGTTCTTCTAAAATACACAACGGATATTAATGAGGTTTTCACCATCCTTTAGGGAATTTATTCCGGAATGTTTATAGGTAAAATACATTCACATTTAACTTAGATATAGTACCGAGATCTGAATGTTTTGACACGTCACCACATACTAGATTTTACCAGTGTGAACCAGGGTCGCTAATTCATGTATGCCTTATATGCATAAAATATGTGTTTTTTAAGCCAAGTGCATGCATTTATTTTTTATTTATTTATTTATTTATATATACTTTATTGTACACCAGAAAATACATTGCGAAAATAAATACATTTAAAACTATAAAACATACAATGGGCGGCCTTATCACTTTCTGTGATCTCTTCCAGGCAACCTTAGAATGGACAGTGATTGCGTGGACATAAAAAATGGGGTTGACATTGGTGCAAAATAATAAGTAGGTACTTAAACTTACCAATAGATACAATATACTATAATAGATATATATATATATATTTATATATATATATGCTATATAATAGATACATAAATACATACATACTGACTTTAAAAGAATATATAAGTAAGCAACGAAAAATAAATGATGAGTACAGATTATTACAGCTATGAGAACAAGATCACAACAACAAGTAATGCTCCTTCACAAGTCTCTTAAATACAGGTAACGATTGAGCGCGTTTTATTTTTTCTATGTTGTTTCTGTCTAGTGACATCCTTACTTAATATTATAAATGCGAAAGTAACTCTATCTGTCTATCTGTCTGTCGCGCTTTCACGCCAAACTACTGAACCGATATAAATGAAATTTGATATACAGATAATCTAAAGCCTGAGAAAGGACATAGGTTATTTATCGACATACCACGCGGGCGAAGCCGCGGGCGGAATAGTTCTAATATATAAGAGATGCCGCATTCACATCCCCCTGTATACCAGGAAAACGAACCAGAAGAAAAGGTAGGTACATAAAAGCTACTCACAAAAAATATTTACAAAGTAATCTATACATAGGCGGTAAACTATTACGTCACCATACAGGTAATATCGCGCACAAAATAAATATTTTTCATGCTAGCAGACATTTCCATCCATCATTGTATTGCCCCCAAATCTTCAGGTGAATTTTCCTTAACATGTCTATAAATGATGACCTGGTTCATATTTTATTGAATGGCAGCTTTTCCCATCTTTTTCCTCGTTTTTTGGTAAAGGATATGCAGAAAAATGTTTCACAATTGCGTTCAGTTTTGGATATGATTTGATTTAATTTAATATTTTGCGCGATATGTAGCAAATTGTTTTCTTCGATCGAAGGTTGGAATAAATAATTTGATATAAACATTTACGAATAGTCTATTTTTTATCAAATATCTGTTACGGACGATAAAGCAGAGTCAAGATTGTCTCTTAGATCGATTCGCTGTATGAATAAATTCATGAAACAGTGTAAGAGACAAAGTCAAATAAATTGTATCAAAAAAACCGTTTTGACACGAGACAAAACTGTATTGTCACTTTGTAACTAATAATGTATAGCACTTCAAGATTCTTCCGGCGCGTGACCAAAATTGGAACCAACGGCGACATCTTGTTTTATCAATAAAAATAAAAAAAAATCACGAATGTTTACCAAAAACCCTGTAAATATCATTCAAGCGCCAATAACTGTGTAATTGTGGTATCCCTTCCATAAAAGCCAATAATGGAGAGTTTTAATAATTTTATACTACTATGATAGTCCTACAGACCGTATTTCGGCCATGGCGACCAATCTCAGCGGAGACCAGCCTTCGGCGCGGGAGATATTAAGTGCACAAGCGTGTGCGCAGACACAGGTACACTCTCATAATCCGATGGGATGGCAATCCGATACGATCGGAGAGAGATGAGGCGCAGGGCCTACGGCTTAACGTGCTTTCCGAGACACGGGGGTATAACTCCGCCAACTTTCATACTCCGGGCTGTTTCTAAGAAATCCACAATAACACTGTGCCCGACTCAGGAATCGAACCCAGGACCCCACACTCAGCAGTCACACTTACGACCACGAGACCACCGGGGCAGTCAAAATAACTATTACACAGTGACTGTTATATATATCTTCAAAATAATCAAGTAGTGTTAGTATTGTTTGTTACTAATTACCGACACTTACTGATTGAAACTCCATTACCTTGACATTCACATTGACATTTAAACTTGAAGTAAAACTGATAATTTCTTACAATCATTATTAACACCACTTAGGAGTGGTCCTTAGGGGGCGTTCACACATACATCTTTAAAAAAACCGGCCAAGTACGAGTCGGACTCGCGCACGAAGGGTTCCGTACCATTAATCTATCTATATATATATAAATGAATCTCTATTTCCCTTGGTCACGCCATCACGCGTGAACGGCTAGACCGATTTCGCTAATTATTTTTCTGTTGTGTTTATTATTGTCAGGAGAAGGTTCTTATGAAAGAAAAAAATAAGAAAATTGCGCGGAAAATTAGAAAATTGACCCCCTTAAATATTTATTTTATTCTGTTTTTTTAGTAATTTTGTTGATATAGCGGCAACAGAAATCATCTGTGATAATTTCAACTGTCTAACTAACATGGATCATGAGATACAGCCTGGTGACGGATGGACGGACAGCGGAGCCT
The DNA here is from genome assembly GCA_947522985.1 of Lithophane socia. Classification (NCBI taxonomy): domain Eukaryota; kingdom Metazoa; phylum Arthropoda; class Insecta; order Lepidoptera; family Noctuidae; genus Lithophane; species Lithophane socia. Next base: position 12,366,072 of record OX383267.1, read on the forward strand.
TAGTAATAGGGTAAAAACGAGATGAAGAAGACACTTATACATGGGACTGATTGGCTAAATTTGGATAAGATAAGATAAGATAAGATATTTATTTTGCAAATATGGGTACATAATGGTGACATAAAATAAAAAATATACTATAGCAACAGCCATATTTAACCAAAAGGCATGCAAAAGAAAAAATATACTAGAGATGCTAAGTACTCGTAGATAATAATGATAAAGATTTACAATGTCAATACTATCAGGATTGATTAACTATAATTACAATTACACAATAATTATTCTACAGTCAACTTATTTTGTATTGGAATTACATAAAATATTAAATAAAATTAAAATTAAAAATTAAATGTCATATTTTTCAAATGTCCAATCGTTATAATAAAGTACCTTATCAAGAAATTATTTTCTCCATTAAAAATTCCGTCACACTATAATACGCTTTGTCTACTAAAAAATTACGAAGTTTTTTTTTAAATAACGTCAAGTTTAGTTCTTTCCAAGTTCTCGGAATTTTATTATATATGACTGGCGCCATGTAGCAGACACTTTTGCGCATTAAAGTCGTTCTCGCACTAGGGAGACAAAGCCTACTATTATCACGCCTATTACGTGGAAAGATCTCACACATGCGGTCAAAACGATCAGGGTTCAACTTTACAAACACTGCCATTTCTAAAATATAAATACATGGTAAAGTTAATATTTTATGCTGTTTAAAATATGGCAGGCGGCTATCAGTTGTTTGCAGCTTTAAAAAGGATCGTACGCATCTTTTCTGTGCTTTGAATGCAGTTTCTCTTTCGGTGGAGTTGCCCCAATAAAATTGGATGTACTATACACCTCAGACTCTGTCAACCCTTATGCCTGGTTTATACGATGGCAGTGACTGTGACTGGACCCACTGACTCGGAATTCAGACCAGTCAGTGGGTTCATATGTACGAGATCGGCAGTCAATAAGTCAGGCAGCCACTGGGGCCGAACATAGATGGGTAGGTTAGTCAACTGGACTGACTTGAGGGCGCGAAGTCAGGACTGGACTGGGTTGAAACCAGTGTCTACATGAGGCCCAGCGGGCCTAAAACGGCCACATTAGCAATTCCTCTATAAGCAATTCATTTCCTGAATTTCTAGGTGTCATTAGCAATTCATAATGTGTGGACCATTTTACGAATCTCCATAGAAAACTGTCAAACAGACGAATTATTTCGTAATATGAAACGCACGCAGATCATATTATGAATTGTCAGTTTGTGGACTCGTATAAATAAACCTGCCTGTTAAGTAAAAACAAAAATATTTTACGTGCCTTATTTTGTACTTTTAGCAATATTTTATGTACATTCCTATTGTAGTTCCATAGAGGGCAAATAGATAAGGAACAGTGGTATATCTTGGCTCATTAGTGCGTATTCCCACAGCCTTTGTAACGGTACTGTGACACTGCACGCGATCTTGTTCGTCAAGTATGATTGGAGCCATCCTTGCGGGCGTAATGGTTAGGGAGGAAACGAGCCTTCTTACACATAACATATACTTGTGTGACAGACTTGCTTTCTGCGTTTCATTTCTAATATTTTTATAAAATGACTAGCGACCCGAAGCAGGAGCTTCGCAGGGTTTTTACGACTTGACAAAACATGGAGATTTCTTGGATAGAAATGTAACTTTAATATTAAGTATAACTTCCGTACTAATAAACTTATTATATCAGGTGACTAGTTACGAGTACACACCTATTTCGTTTTTTCAGTCGTTAGTTATTTTACTTTCGAAAGAAGAAGACAAAGTATTGTGTAACTATACATACGCTATACAACGTTTATTAGAAAGGAGGTTAAAGTATAAGTACACCTAACACCTAAATCTTTTAGAATAAATTTTCTAAGGTTTAGAAGAACAACTCGGACATACAGGCAAACACAAAAAGTGACTTTAATTTATAATAATGACTGTGATGAATGTGGAGGAGCTCGTGGCTAAGTAATAAGAGCCGCTCGGGTCGATCCATCAGGTTAAGCTACGCTTGCCGGGGTTGATCCGTGGATGGGTGACCATTTTCACATATCGAGACTCCTCCGTGCCTTGGAAAGCACGTTAAGCCGTTGGTCCCGGCTGTCATTTGTGGATCTTTGACAGGCGTTACGAGTCGTCAGAAGCACGAAAGTCTGACAACCAGTCTAACCAAGGGGTATCGTATTACCCAGTTACTGGGTTGTGGAGGTCAGATAGGCAGTCGCTCCATGTATAATACTGGTGTTTAGCTGCATCCGACTGACTGCCGACATCCGACTGGAAGCCGACCCCAACATAGTTGGGAAAAGGCTAGGCAGATGATGATGACTGTGATGAATGTTTTCTACAGAATGATTTCTAAACTTACGCTTTAATGACTCAGCCCTTATTTAACTTTAGACCTTTACTTCAAAACCTTTGACCCTTTAGAGAATACAGGGTGTGGTTTGTGTTCTTATCAAACATTCATAGCCAAACGCACAACAAGTGCTTTTCACAGGCGATAAAATATACGTACTGGCTGAACTAATCGAAACTTAACGACATTGAATTTTAAATCTTACTACGGCGAAACAAAGTTGAAATTTCGTTTTCGGCATAGATTTTAGGCCTATTTTAATGTCATTATGTACTGAAATATTCGTGAGTCTATTATCAAATGTCAACATGTTTTTTACTAGACATATTCATGATACTGTAGAGTTTTTATTGTTGAAATGTCAATTGATTTAATGTGACCTTTAATTGGCTAGTGTGTTTATACATAGAATCACTAGTCATTTATCGACGAATGTATTTTTACCCCTTTTTTAATTATCTAGCCTATAGAATCTCATGAACGGTAATGAGCTTCCAAACTATATGGATACCCAATGAAGACAGGATTTGTTCCGTATTCGCCCCATACAGAATTCCGTGTTCGCCCCACATTTTATTCCTTTTTGGCCCCGAAAATCATTTACATCACCACGCTTGGTTTTGTGATTACAATATTTCTTTTTACCAGAACATGTCAAAGATATTTTTGTAGGTTAGTTTATTTTGTCTTAATTATCAAACGAGTCTAAGAGCTTAGGAAACGGCGTATTTTAAACGCGCAGACGACGCGCGTTTCAAAGTTTTTCTTCGCCGTCCGAAGTCAAGTTTCAAGTCAAGTTCTTGAAACGCGCGTCGTCTACGCGTTTAAAATACGGCGTGTGTTAGGGGCCTAATAAGGGTACCAACAGACAGGACAAAGATGACGTCATAAGAGCTGGCCTCATAGAGTAACTCAATTAGAGGTGTAATGGACATGAGGAGACCTTTTCCTGTTGCCACATTTCGAAGGACAACAAAAGAAACCGAATACCGAAATAGAAACTGGACTATGAACGAAAAACCCAAATTCACTTGATAATGTCAAACGGTCAACAATAAACAAAGTAGCGGTTAATTATTAAATAAGACTAGAAATCAAAAACGATGACGAAACGATGAATCTATAAATCATATGTTTTTTTTTTATTTTTAATTGTATTTAGATCTATTTTGGTTAATGCTGATTACTGTTATCTTTTTTTATGCACGTGTTTCTGTGACAAATAAACCAATAATAAATAAATAATTTTTCTTTCTTTCTTTAATCTTTATCTCAATATGATGTCACAAGAGATTGATCAATTGCACTCTGAGTGAATTCACACGGGCCGCATTTTGTAAATTATCCATGGGTTGATCATAATCTATACATGTTAAAAATTAAGGTCGCTTTCTGTATGTCCGCGTTGTTTTTCTAAACCACACCACAGATTATGATGAGGTTTTCACCATTGTTTAGATAATTTGTTTCGGAGCGGAGGATTAATGTGTATAATACGTTAATAATAAGTTACATACTAAGAATGTTTTGTTAGGTTATAAAAACTGTGCGTAGTAGAAGCGGGTCGCTAGTAATAAATAATCGTAAGTCTCATCTTTAAATATAACTAAACTATTGCATTAGGTAATCCTATAATAATAAATTATCGTAAGTCTACTCTTTAAATATAACTACACTATTGCATTAGGTAATCCTGTAATAATAAATAATCGTAAGTCTAATCTTTAAATATAACTACACTATTGCATTAGGTAATCCTGTAATGATGGTTGTATGTGTTTTAAATAAATAAATAAAAACTACCCAAAATCAACGTGTGCGTATGGATTGAGGAGCCATGTCTCATATCTAAACGCGGGTACTGCCAATATTTAGTAGTAAATTATCCGATTTTGTAGCCCTGATCCTGGAAATAGTAGTATAACCCCTTAAAAAGTTACAGGGCATTTCAGTTGGCTCCTCAATTTCAGACGTCTGGATTGAGGTGCCACCTTAGAACTCGAAAACTAGCCGATAGATCTTTTTGGTAGGATTTAGTAGTAATTTTGCGTAACTTATACAAAAAAAAAATGGGTTTTGTACTTATTTAGTACTATGATAGCGATTTATACCCTCACTAGCGACCCGCTCCTGTTTCGGACTGTTTTTACGACTTGACAAGACATCCAGATTTCTTAGTTATATGTAATTTTAATATAAACGTAATATACACATAAACCTTCCGGAATAAATTCTCTAAACGATGGTGAAAACCTCATCCAAATCTGTTGCGTGGTTTAGAAGAACAACACGGAAATACAGACAAACACGAAAAGCGACTTTAATTTATAATATGTATAGTTATATAATAAATGCCCACTCAAAATCAAAAATCTAAATATTTTATTTCACATAAAACTACATGGGCACTTATGAAACGTCAGAAGCTAAGTGCACGGTTCCTATTGGTCGTTTCCTATGGAGAAGAGCCGGCAAGAAACTCCATGGTTACTCTTTTAAAAGATAATTGGCTTTTACAATATTTTTAAATTACAGTGTTAATAGTTATGGGAGGACGGTGTAACCTTGGCCTTTCAAAAAGTTTCAAGTAAAAAAAAGTGTACAGTCCACTAAGCCTACAACGTTCTCACATTCACAAGGTAGAAAAGAATCTATATAAGATAAATATGAAACTACGAATAAAACTGTATTAGATATCATACACTACAGTCCAGCCGTCGAGAGAATGCGTTCCTGACTTCTGTTAGTTCGACAATTAATATTTATAGTAGCAGCAAAATACTTAGTATTCGTTAGCATGAAACTGACCGGGGTCAAGAACGCATTCTCTCAACGGCCGGATTGTAAACTTAAGTTCGAAATATCCGTGATTTATAATATATATTTTCAGTTCGTCATGTTTATTGATTTATAATATATAAGTATCAGTGCACACATTCATCACAAGTACTTACTCCCCACTCCTTACACCGTAAGGCTTTACAAACAACATATTTTACACATACAATTACAAACGCCATTTACAAAGTCCCCTTGTAATTTCAACGACAGTCATAAAACAAGCAGGAATACTTGCACAGCCTTATTTCAAAGTCGTCATTCCTTTGTACATAGACACTTTTACTGCACACCATTCAGCTTCACGCAAGAAATCCAAACATACTTTGTGACACAAAACGGAATAGGCAAAAATGACACATTCCTATTCAGGCAAAAGGCGCAATGTGTAAGGGTTTGAACGATAACCTTTTCATGACGTAGTGAGTCTACGGCGTAGCTGTGTGCTACGCGCTACGCTCCAGTTTGCTACGAGAGCCGCAGCGGAGAGGACGTTTCGCCGTTCACTTTCGTAGCGCTACGATGCGATGTTCGCGGTTATAACTTGTGTTCGATTTTCTTTAATGAATGTTCGTGGTTTTGAAATGAACGGAGTCTTTTAAAATGTGTGTAGTGAACAGTGGTGTTTTGACATTTGTTTAGAGCTTTTTGTTCGTAATTTTTGTGTGAGTTGTAGAATTTGGTGTTTTCTTTTTCCTGGAAGAGAGATGTGAAAATCTCTAGGCGATATTTTCTTGTTATGTATGTTAAGAAATATGTGGTCTTTTGTTCCACCAAAATGGAGAAACCTCTTTGTCCTAGCGATAGTTGAAAATGTTCTAGGTCTTACTTTCCGTTTAAGTTACTTGCGGGTAGAAGCAATTTAACTTTTTGGGGTACTCAGAGTTTCATTGTTCGGAGTTCAGGACTTGGTCTAGAGTTTGTCTGAAGTCTCGATAACGGTACACTAATATTGTAATATAAATTATTTGAATAATTGTCAGTCTATTGTAGATATTCTACGAAATTACAATAAAGCAAAGGCTCTATTTAAAGCACTGTTAATTGTAGGAGACTAATTATTCACCTGCAGACACTAGAATAATTATCTTTTGAGCATACTATAATATTTAGTATAGTATTTGGTATGTATAAAGAAACTAAATTATATTGAGACAGAGTATTGAATTAACCAGGAATTATAAATCACTGCTTTCTTTCAAAATACTCCGAAAGCTTTAGCCAATATTTCATTTCCAGCCAAACAGAATGAACATCTAAAACACCTCGACACACAATTACAGAGACAACATAAATTTTAACTTGAAAACACCAGATTTCACGAACTTCCATTTAAAAATATAAAAGTCGACACGTACGCAAACACGCGGCGTTCGCGTAAAAAAACAAATGAAAGGGTGAAGAGATTAAATGAATCGTGACCGAAATAAATGAACATTTAAATGAAAGTACACAGTGACTCTGAGTGTAAAATGTACTGTTTTGGGTGAAATCGTGTGAATAGTTTATGAAAACGGAATGAAGAACGGGAAGACGTACTTTTGGTCGATGCTACAGGCCTTAGCTTTGTTACCAACTATGGCGTTAAAAGGTAAGCTTTGAATAAGTTATTAGTTTACAAAAATAAACATTAATTTGATGGGTTGGAGTTGGGAGGAGACAGGGAGAGTTAACAAAAACAGCGTCGAAAGGTCATTATAGTTTGTTATGGATAATTATGTCCTTTACTCATCCTCACTCATTAATAATATTATAAATGCAAAAAAGCTCTGTCAGTTTTGTCTGTTATCTTTTCACCTGTAAAGGACCGATGAAAGTGTTTTTTATAAAAAAAGTTAGTTAGCCTGGGACATGGAAAAGCACATAGGCTTCTTTTCATCTTGAACATTTTTTTCTATAAAATGCATCACCATCATCTGCCTAGCCTTTTCCCAACAATTTTGGGGTCGGCTTCCAGTCTAACCGTCCGGTTAGTCTGCTGAATACCAGTATTTTACATGGAGCGACTGCTCTGACCTCCACAACCCAGTACATCAAATTAATGAATCATCAATTTCATATTTTTTTAAATAAAATGATGAAATATAAAATACATTTTCTATTATGTTCCTTATCTTTTCTGATTATAAAAGGGTAGTTTTATATAACACAATGTACGAGACCCTTCTAGTAGCATTATATACAAAGTACTAGACCCTTCTACGAGTATTAGCATTTACAAAAACAAATTCTCAACTAATACTGCCTTAAAAGCTGTTCTAGGCAGGTGGATTAGCTATCACAGCAAGATGCTATCAGTGCCAGAAAGTTCCCTGTTTTGTTTATCCTGATTATGCTGCTATTTTCCCGGCTCTTTATCTACCTGGTATTATTTCCCAGTTGTCTTTTACGATGCTCGAGGGAGTGCTTTGTACGATAGTGAACATAAGTAGATATATCACGTATGTTTAAGCAGTAGATCTTCAGTCTAGCTTTCTATGTTTTTCGAGCTGAATGTTAGTTTAGAGGTATGAAGAACAGGGTGTAAAGTTCAGTCACCTCTATAGAAAAGGGAGGATCCTTCAACCAGACGGGTGTTGTGTCTGGCGGGCAACTGCCCAACGATTGAAGTTGGAATCTTGTTTATAATTATGTTGATCGCGTGGTAAACTCTAATTGCGCGATGCAAGATTTTTTGTTTCGTCATGATTTTTGTGTGACGTCTTTGATGCGTAGTTCGTCGTTCCACATTAGCATTTAATACGAACGTCTACATGAAAATTATCAACAATGGATTCTTATACTTCTTTCTTCTAATACGAATAAATCAACAAACGAGTTTGTCGGTCAGAGGCCCTAGACAAAGTGACATTCCATCAGCGATAACGATGATGGAAAAGGCAAAAATGTATAGGATTGACATAAGCTATCGAAAAGCTTATGACAATCTTGTTGAAAGTCGTTGTAGAAATACGAAACGCTTTGGAAGCGATTGTCACTTGTCTAGGCCCTCTGATTACGATACGGGTTTCTAGGTCCACAGTCGAACAGGATTTTGCAATGAAAGCTGCAATGATGGGGAATGTTCAAATTGTCATAATCACCATGTTTGACAGACAGATTGGTGAACAAGGTATAAGCAAACAGAGGGGACTTTGATCAGGCACATATTATGGCATGGAGTTATAGACAGAAAGTGTTACTCATGTATATTCAACGTCGTAACTGCTTAACCACCCTAAGGTTCAGGTTTACTTGTACCTACATCAAATCAATCAATCTGCCTAGCCTTTTCCCAACTATGTTGGGGTCGGCGTCTAACCGGATGCAGCTGAATACCAGTATTTTACATGGAGCGACTGCCTATCTGACCTCCACAACCCAGTAACTGGGTAATACGATACCCCTTGGTTAGACTGGTTGTCAGACTTTCGTGCTTCTGACGACTCGTAACGACTGTCAAAGATCCACAAATGACAGCCGGGACCAACGGCTTAACGAGCTTTCCGAGGCACGGAGGAGTCTCGATATGTGAAAATGGTCACCCATCCACGGACCAACCCCGGCAAGCGTAGCTTAACCTGATGGATCGACCCCGAGCGGCTGTTATTACTTAGCCACGAGCTCCTCTTTACTTGTACCTACATCATAAAACAATAATCTCTATTTGTCTTTGTGACTGTTACATAAACCCTTGAAGTTTCAATTTCCTGAGAATTGTCAAAACTGGTAAATCAAACACAAAGTAGCTTATACAACGACTTAGTTTCTCTCATCGAATGTTGTGCATTTATTCTAACTATAATCCATACTAATATTATACATTCGAAAGTACCTGTCTGTCTGTATTTTACCTTTTCACGCCTAATCCACTGAACGGATTTCGATAAAATTTAGCAAGGAGATAGATGGGATCCCGGGGAAGGTCATAAGCTACTTTTTATCGACATACCACGAGGGCAATGCCGTAGGCGTAAGTGAGTTTGTTTGTTACGCTTTCACGCTAAAACGGCTGAACGGATTTAGATGCAATTTGGCACATGGGTAGACCATGCCCTAGAATAGGACACAGAATACTTTTTATCCCGACATTCTCACGGGATAGATACTTACACGGGTGAAACCGAGGGGCACGGCTAGTACTTAAATAAATAAATAAATAAATGGGTGATAAAGACGATGCCCTACAAGCGCTATAATAAACAGCCTGGTACTCTAAGGGCTGATTTTACCAAAGTCATATATTTTTTATCCGTGGAATAGAAATGGCGTCTGACAGTTTTTGTATGGAAAAAACTGTCAAAAATTCAAAATTTATTCGCAGGATAAGACTTATACTCGGTATAAAAGTTTGGTGAAATTCGCCCTAAGTGGAATACCAAAACGGAATAATAACATTAACAGACAAACAAGTTTGAACTAAGTAAGAAATGTATTGTATTGTGTTTGTAGACATCTTAATTACTAAGTAATAGATTGTTTCTCGTCTACGAAACTAGCGAGAAAGCCAGCTGCGTTAGTGAACCAATATAATATTTTACATTGGAGATGTTTCAAGGGATTTCTCAAGAAATATTAGAGATAAAAAGATACCTTGTTTTTGTCTGATGAATATTATATTTTATTATATTTATAACTAATCATTCTGTTAAAATGATCTCGTTACTTGAGAACTTACTTAAGTTAAATCAGAAATAAAAGTTATGTAGATAATTGAATTTTTGAATTATTATTTTTTTGTTCGTTTTTAGGGTTCCGTACCCAAAAGGGTAAAACGGGACCCTATTACTAAGGCTCCGCTGTCTGTCTGTCTGTCCGTCTGTGTAAAAAACAGAATAAAATAAATATTTAAGAGGGCTCCCATACGACAAACTTGATTTTTTTTGCCGTTTTTATAGGTACGGAACCCCTCGTGCGCGAGTCCGACTCGCACTTGCGTGGTTTTTTTTAATGTTTTCCCAAATTAATTCGTTCACCTAGTAATAAACAATTGTTTGCCTTACTTGGAAGAGACTGGACCCTACGACACAGTGAATCCTAGTGTGGGGTTCAGGTAATTTGTAAAAATCTAGCACCTAAGGTTCCTATGTAATCGTCATGTCATGTTCTGGACATGAATCTTCATGGGACTGGTCATCTCTTAGCTGCCACGGCTTATAATAATTTATTTTAATTTTTGAATTGTTTTGTATTTTTTTTATCTTTTATTTACGGACGCTTTTAACCTGCACGTTTTTCTACATTGTACTCACATGTATAATTCCAACATGAATGATGTAAACAATATATTGTAACAATATTCTGATTTAAAAGAGTGTCCGTGGAGTTTCTTGCCCGTTCTTCTCCATAGGAACCTACTACGCTTTGGAATGGGCAACTAGCTTCATCTTTCTGACTGACTGACTCCTTGACAATTCAAAAGTGCCAGTAATTGGTTTATTTGAAATAAATGCTTTGAGTTTTTTAGAATCTGTTACTCGTTTTTTTTTCCATATCGTACCGTGTTTTTTTTTCTGTACTGCAGATTTTTTTTTTCCCAACGAAAATAAAACTAACAAAATGGTAATTTCTGAAGGTCATACTTTTTTCTTTTTTTATTATTTTTATTGATTCATTAATGAACAAACAGGAAAATCACAAAAACCTCAATAGGTTTGTCCGGATGTTGAAACACCTCAATCAATCTTAATACTAACTGTACACGCCATGAGAACCCCGCGCGCTGAACCCAACACAGGGTGAAGAGGAGGGGCAGTGAAATTACACCGAGCGCGGCCTACGCATCCCCGTGAAATATTATAATAATTTATGGTTTAAACATAGAAAACCATTGTGATGTAGTTTGTAAACATACTAACCAAAACAAGTACAAAAATGATGACGGCAATAGTCAGGTAGGTACAATTCTAGTTACTTAGACTCAAAATAATATCACACTTCCTTTACCCAAGTAATATACCCTCTATTTTACGAGCAAAACCACAGCAAAAGGCCAGTTTCAAGCTAAACTAAACTTATTCATTAACGCCAGGCTTTTGGGCAGGCAGTTAAAATTCATATCTTATTAACTTAGCTTAGCACCACTTACCAACTTACTTATAACTTAGGAGGCTTTATTATAAGATAAACCGCAACGGTAATAAGTGCTTCATAATTTTTGGATTTTATTTACTTAGTGGATTTGTTATGATTATTGTAAGAAGCTCGTGGCTAAGTAATAACAGACGCACGGGTCGATCCATCAGGTTAAGCTACGCTTGCCGGGGTTGGTCCGTGGATGGGTGACCATCTTTACGTATCGGGACTCGTCCGTGCCTCGGAAAGCACGTTAAGCCGTCGGTGCCGGCTGTCATTCGTGGATGTTTGACAGTCGTTACGGGTCGTCAGAAGCCCGAATGTTTGACAACCAGTCTTACCAAAGGGGTGTCGTATTACCCAGTTACTGGGTTGTGGAGGTCAGATAGGCAGTCGCTCCATGGAAAATACTGGTATTCAGCTGCATCCGGTTATACTGGAAGCCGACTCCAACATAGTTGGGAAAAGGCTAGGCAGATTGATTTTTATAATTATTGTAGGTCATAATTTATGAACTTAGATACTCGTAATAAAACGATATAAAAGTTTGTTTCAAAATATTACGCATGATACGAACTAAATTGAGACTGCCTCGTCGGTGGTCGCTAGTGCTACTGCTGAGCATAAGGTTCGATTCCCAGGTCGGACAATCCTCTCAGCCTGCAGGCGTAGCATGAGCACCGTTTTGTCGACGGAAGAGTAGACAAAAATGACGTTTCCTGTAGACAGTCGACGGCAGCAAAGTAGAAAGAGTCAACTGCACTTTTTACGAAATTCACTCTTTTACATAATTCGACTCAGAATTCTTTGTTTTGTCGGTTTTGTCATAGGATTTATCGGTTGTCAGTGTGATTTTGACAGTAAGAATAGAAAGCTTTCTTCCGAAATAGTCTACCTACAAAAAGACGTAGACAAAGATCGTTAGAAATGTAAGACAAAATGATAGATTGTAGAAACATTTCTACGGTGGATGTCAAAAATGAAGAAACGAACTGTCACTTTGTATACAAAAAGCTATGTCTACTCTTCGTAGAGATAGAAGGCGCCATGCTACGCCTGCTGGAGTCTAACTAGGTATGTGCCCGCAGGATGCCACTAGGCTCGCCCCCTGTTATACGGGACTTGTTACATAACTGGCGACATGTAGGTGTAACCCTTCGGGGAATACAGGTGTGATGATATGTTGTGCTTTAAGTACACTTTTTCTTTGTTTCCTTTTTTTAACCGACTTCTTCAAAAAGGAGGAGGTTTCATTCGTCTGAATGTTTTTTTTTTTTGTGTATGATACGCGATTACTCCGCCAATTATGAATCGATTTTAATGATTCTTTTTTTGTTTGGTAGGTCATGCTTCTGTGATGGTTCCATATACATTTTATTAACTTTGCTTGCGTAGTTTTTGAGTTAGCTTCAATATTACGTATTTTTCCCATTTAGTGTATGTAGACTACGTATCCGAACATAAAAGTAGTATAAAAGTATTCGGATTTGCGTGGGGTAGGTTACCACAATTAAAAAGTGAAAAAAATAACTTTATACAAAAAAAAAACAATCGACTTCCAAAAAATACACTAAAAGAGTGAAAAATTACTTATTAGTTTCTTTTTTAGTTGTAGTTTAGTTACGTTGTGTTGTGTGCCTATAGTCTGTGCTAAATAAATGTGTTTTCTTTCTTTCTTACTAAATTGTATGTAAAAAATTACGTTACCACCTAAAAACTTCTTCAAAAATATCTGGAGCTGTTTTATGATACGTAAACGTTTTCTTGATATAGCGTGGGAATGTATGTGAGCAATAGGATACTTCTATTTATATTACCAAATGTTCACCCACGTGTTGTGTTTTGTTAGCAAAATAATACGAGTGATTTTTTAGTACTAAAATAACTGCGAATTTGAGAGTAAATTATCGCACTCCAATTTTGTAAATTGTATTTTTATAACATTTTGAACGGACCAAAATAAAAGCATTTGGTTACACCCACACATGCGACCAGAAATGGCAATAAATCACATAAATCATACATAACATCACGCCTCCAATCCCCGATGGGTTAGGCAGAGGTGTACCTAGTACAGTCACGAGCAATAATATGTATACACTTAGAAACTTTTAAAAGTGATTTTCTCCTACTGTATTGATTGTAATTTAATGATTTAACGAACATAGTATTTTTGAACCCCTATTATTATGAAATAGGTATCATCTCAAAGTAACAATCGTTATTCTACGAGAAAAACGTTATTGAATTTTGCTGAGTGTATACATATTTTTGCTCGTGACTGTACACCTACATTTCGCCCGTTATGTTTTCAATCCCATATAATAGGGGGCGAGCTTATTACTAACAACATAACAACATAATCAGCCTATAATGTTCCCACTGCTGGGACACAGGCCTCCTCTCTATGAGAGGGAGTGGGCCGTAATCCACCACGCGGGCCCAGTGCGGGTTGATAGAAGTCACAAAGTCTTCGAATTTTTGGTTCTAGGACATGCCGGTTTCCTCACGATGTTTTCCTTCACCGTTTTTGAGAGCAGTGGTGATGAAATTACCAACGCCCGGGCACAAATCCAGACTACAGGCTGCTACTGAGAAATTCTAGATGGCAAAACCCAATAACACTTTGTCCGACCTGGGAATTGAACCCAGGACCTCATGCTCAGCAGTAGCACCCGCGACCACTAGACCAACGAAGCAGTCAATCTTCATCTTTTCGTGTGGTTAAGGACAAACCGTGTCAGACTTTTAAAGACGCCCAAGGGCCTCTGACTTGGCTTCACATGCCGTTGAAGAATATTTCTCAGTCATGCTTTCCTCACGATGTTTTCCTTCACCGTTTTTAAAGCAAGTGATAATTATACAATACGCACATGAATCCTAAAAGTCAGAGGTGCGTGGCTTGGGTTCGAACTCAAGACCTATGACTTGGCAGTCCGACGGTCACACCACTAGGCTATCACTGCTTATATATCTATCATTATTTTTATTCTTATTTTTTATAATTTTTTGTTGTTATGTTGTGTTGTTATTAATTAACTAAATCTAAATTTATAAAATTAACTAATTCTAAATTAACTAAACTAACCTAATTACCTATTCAGAAACTTTTTCATGGAACATCATTCCATTCTGCAACTGGAGAAGGGCGTTGTTGGTTGCGCTACAGTTCATACTTTTGCAGCCAACATCGTTTTATTTGTTGTAGGTAGTTAGTCTAGTGATATTGTTCCTAAATAAACTTTATTTTATTTTTATTTTTATGTTAAATTGTTAAAAAAATACACAGATATTTTTCAAATATTTACCCATTTCCAGCCACAACAATATAAGAATATTTAGCCACTTCTGTTTCTGTTTACCCAATAAATGTAGAAGCATGAGTGCCGACAACAATGAACAGTTCAATCCACGTTTAGGCGGTAAAACGCCTGACAGAGTCGATCGAGCAAATTTTACGCGGAAATAAATCGTGCGAACCAATGCGAAATGTAGCGATGGTTATTGAGGAGCCTTTAGACTGGCCGAGGACTGAATAATTAGCGTCAGTGCACACCAAGAGCAGAGTACACCAGGGCATTTGAGACTACTGAAAAATGAATCTTATGACAACTCCATACATTGCAAAATTAAATACACGAATAAACTTGAAACCAAGAGCAGAGCATAGCAGACCATTTTCTGAGAATTTTAAATCTTATGAAAATTCCATCATCATCTGCCTAGCCTTTTCCCAACTATGTTGGGGTCGGCTTCCAGTCTAACCGGATGCAGCTTAATACCAGTATTTTACATGGAGCGACTGCCTATCTGACCTCTACAACCCAGTTAATGGGTATCACGATACCCCTTGGTAAGACTGGTTGTCAGACTTTCGGGCTTCTGACGACCCGTAACAAAGACTGTCAAAGATCTACAAATGACAGCGGGACCAATGGCTTCACGTGCTTTCTGAGGCACGGAGTGGTCTCGGTATGTAAAGATGTTCCCCCATCCACGGACCAACTTCGGCAAGCGTAGCTTAACCTGATCGATCGACCCGTGCGGCTGTTGTTACTTGGCTTGACAAGCCCCTCTGACAACCCTCTGTCTCCTTATGACAATTAAAAACATTGCAAAATTAAATGCACGTTTAAACTTGACACCAAGAGCTGAGTAGAGTATTTTCGGAGACTACTGAAAAATCAATCTTATGACAATTCCATACATTGCAAAATTAAATACACGTTCAAACCATACGCGAGCATTTTGCAGTTCAGTGTTTGCCGACCCTTATACGGGGGAATAGTGGAATAAGCCCTTATAATTAGGGTAATATTATTTCTACGCATATAATTATTAAGGGTTCAACCGCTGGATTCGTGACTAAAAAACAGAATGGCCCGCTTACGTCCCAAGTCCTGGGTTCTATTCCCAGGTCGGACAAACTGATATTGGGGTTTTCCAATAGGAATTTCTCAGTAGCAGCCTAGAGTCTGGATTTGTGAGCGGTCGATGGCAATGGGCTCGCCCCCCTATTACAAGGGACTTTAACATAACTGGCGAAATGTGCTATAGGTACACTTCTGCCTAACTATTTGGGGTTTACAGGCGCAATGTTATGTCATTCCTGAAATAAACTAAGCAGACTGTTAGAAAATAATCCCTACATTGAGCATTTATTCCCCACTTCCCCCAGTAATACTGTCATCTGTCGTGTATACCACGTCCTCTCGATATATCATATTGGAAGTGACAGCCGGTGATACTTATTGCCCCACTCTCCTCACTCCGGCAATACGCACGTTCAGACCTGTAATAAATATGTAGCTGCACGTGTTTTCCTTAATCGTTATATTATATTGTGTTACAAACCATTGTTACACTATGTGCAGGCGCTTAGGAATTAATGGTAACGCTTTGGTTAATGTTTGGTTTTCTGTGTGAAGTGGGCTATTTCATATTTTGTGGTTGTTTTGTAGCTTATTTTCATATAGATATTTTAACATAAAAACTTCTTGATTTTTATGTCATCAGCGTTAGTCAGACCCTGGTAAAACTCAGGTGGAAATTGGATATGTGTGCGATCGGGGGAAACAAAGTTCCTTACGCGATACTCGCACGCTCACACACAGTCACTGTGGCCCTAGTGAAAAGGGATCTAAGTCCAAAAATGCAACTTTACAGGAGACGCAAAAAACACTCCGCGCGCTTCAAATTGCGTGTTTGACCTCGTGTGACATTTAAACCGCTACCAATTGAAATACATGTGAAGTTTTTTATAGGTAAACAATTTATGCTCTTTATTATTATTGAGTTATTTTTATTTTAATGTTATTAGTTTTTAAGATAGTGACTTATACTAACCACAAAATGAATTCCTTTAGGGTATAATATAACTTATACCCCTTCTCCCATAATGTTAAAAGTTAATTCATACAAGTGAAAATGAATACGCATTTGGAATGATTATGTTCATACTAATCTCAACAGAGTTACTTCGATTTTTTCCCTTTATTTTAGTGAAAACGGATTTATGTCTAATAATATCACATTACTCACTAAACCATTTTTAAGAACCAAGTGTTGTTGTATTGATAAACACTAACCAAATAAAAACGTGGGTAATTTATGTTAATTTAGATTAAAAAACACAAAATATATTTGAAAAAATCCGTTTAAAAGAATACAAAAGTACTTGAAACCGACTTTTGTAGTTTTTTTTGGTGTCAGTTGGACCCTTTTACACAAGGTAACTTCTTTATTTTTAGAGATAGCTTAGATCCGTTTACACCAAACGATAGAGCATTTTTCTCTGATCTGTATACTTAACTCATTTTCCACAAAATCGGACTTATACCCCTTTTCACTAGGGCCACAGTATAATTAAAAGAGACAGATAGAGGGAGAAAGTCTCATGGAGGCAGCATAACGCTTTTTCCTTACGTGACGATTACTACGAGTACCTGTCCACTCCTATCGCAAGACGTGTTAAGAAACTTCGTTCCAATAAGGCAGTAGCTTCGCTTAGTACCTATCCAAACTTAACATAACCTAACCTAAACCTAACATTATCAGAACTGAATAACCCCAGGAGGTACTAAATTAAAATTAAAGAACAATTTAAAACTAACAAAATAATGGAGTTATGAGTGAAATTTTTTGTAGAAGTTAATTTTCCAAGATAATTAACATGTAAATATTAATAGGTAACTTTTTTAATTCTTCTCATTCTCCAAAAAAAATCAAGTAACAAAAACTAAAACCCAACTACGACTTAAAAGGTATAAACAAGACACCACAGACAGACAAATTAAAAATCCGGAGTCACACGTGTTAGGGTTAAATCGAACAGATTACGTGTGACTCCGGATTTTTAATTTGTCTGTCTGTGGTGTCTTGTTTATACCTTTTAAGTCGTAGTTGGGTTTTAGTTTTTGTTACTTGTTTTTTTTTTAAATTCTTTTGGGGTTATAATATATATATTTTTGAAATGTGCTCATTAAGCCCTTTCATTTGATACCCAACATGGTACGATTAAACCATTTTTTTTTTTAAGTTCCTCACTTTATGTCCTCTAGAGGGCGCCATTTTTAATTTAATGTGACTTCACCTATAACCAGCGGACAATCACGACGCTTCTAACGATACCTCATTTGTCAAATTGTGATAAGTGGTTTGGAAGATAGGAGGGAACAGATGAACATACATACATACATACATACATACATACATACATACATACATACATACATACATACATACATACATACCGGTCAAAATCATAACCCTCCTTTTTGCTTCGCCGTAGTCGGGTAAAAATATACTTGTACTTTGCTTAACTAGAAATACAAGACTTACCTAAAAGAAAATTTATTATTTACTATTTCGTCCGTTGATCCGGGTGGTATAGGTTCAATTCTCGGGTCCAAAAAAATGTTAATTACATTTTTGGTGAGGAATTCTCAGTAGCAGCCAGAAGTCTGGAAATACTTTACGTTAAAAATACCTTTCGACGTGTGAGCCTTTGCCAACTCCTCCGGAGAAAACAAGCCTGATATTCTCCTATATTTACATCCACGCTTCGAACCTCACCCTATTACAACATTAACGTTCCGTTACGTTTTACCTCAATATACATGCTCCTTTATACAAGCCAAGGCGTTTTTGTGTGAAGCCCATGCATTAGCATTTGGTGACAGGTGCGAACTGGCGCGGTGCCGTCACACGGTCACACCACACCCGGCCTTGCCCATTTTATGTAACTTATTTTATTGTTGTTTTAGAGCTTTTTTCTTTATCGTTCACATTTATAAACGAGAGTTTCGAGTATCGTAAATTGGTTGATGATTTGGTTATGTTATTTTTGTTGTTTAGTCTTTTTTTGGGAGTTTTCAAAGGCAGTTTGTGGTAAAGTATCTAACAATATTCGATGTGATCTATATATTACACGAAATGGGAAATGTTTTGTTTTAAAAGATGAGAAATATAAATTACTACCACAATACTGTGTTTAATAGTTATTTAGCTTAAACACCTTCTAAACACATTTGCATCCACATTATGTATGGAGTTTGATATAAAACTCACATTAGACATGCGTTGACCAAGAGTGTCAAGTTTTTGTGGTAAGACCCATAATGTTTAGAATGATGAATAAAGGTTAGAGCCGGAGAGTGTTTAAAGGCCTAATTGTCCTCCCATGCCTACTAACACTGTTATTTGAAAATATTGTAAAAGCCAATTATTTTTAAAAGAATTATTATTTTTAAAAGAAGAGCCGAAAACAAACTCCATGGTTTACCCATGGAGTTTCTTTTCGGCTCTTCTCCATAGGAAATGACCAATTGGAACCGTGCACCTAACTTCTGACGTTTCGTAACTGCCCATCTAAATGGGCAGTTACATAAACCTACGTTTATGTGAAATAAAATATTTTCATTTTCATTTTAGAGATATTTTTCAACGGCCTGTGAAGCTAATTCCGAGGCCCTTGGGTGGCTTTACTTGGCGGGTTTAACTCTGACACCAAGTTAGTCTCTAACCACATGAAAAGAAGATGAACAAAGGATACTTTAAAAAAAAATGTTAACAAATGTGGGTACATTTCATATATCCTAAACAGTTTTGACTAGTTTAAAGATAGAGTAAACGACGATGTCTGAGCTAGTATTAAACTGTGTGACAGACACCGGCGAAAAAAGTATCCACCACAGGTTCTATGGCTCCAATAATGCCAACAGGAACATCATTCATTCATCCATTGCATATGTCAGAATTCGTGTGTACAGAAGAAATGCCTGCCACAATGAGCAAGCACATTTCAAGCAGTGAAGTTCAACAAATATAGACTATAGACAAAGTACTAGCGTAAGAAAATGAGTTTAAAGTTTTGTTAAGATTTTTGCCAAGGTATACATGGGTAGTGGTGGCTCAGTGGTAACGGCCACGACTTACGAGTTGTAGGTTGAACCCTGACAGGCGCTTTACTTTGTGGAAATTATTTCATCGCCACTGCTCTCAAAACAGTGAAGGAAAACATCGCGAGGAAACCGGCATGTCCTAGAACCAAAAAAATTCAAGACATGTGACATCTACCAAATCACACAGGGCCCGCGTGGTAGATAGAGAAGGCCTGTGTCCCACCAGTGGGAACATTATTGACTGATTATGCTATACACTAACTTGGCAGAAAACTGAATAAAATCAGTCTTTGAGATTTGAGAGGTATTTCATGCCTCCAGTGCCCTGTTTATCAAAACTTACAAGTCTTGTATTACCAAATGTCATTATTTAGTTCACAACTACTTATATTTTGACAGTTTTATTCGTGATTTTGTTTATCAAAAAATTATTTGTAATTTACAACTTGTAGAAAATCATAACAAGTCCTGAGAGTGCCCGGCGACTCTCTATTCCGTCTTACAAGTTTACAAGTGTCGTGCTTAGTACCGCAATAAATGTTTAAATTCGATTTTCTTTTTTAAAATGTGGTCAAAAGAAAGAGATGGCCTAATGCCCGTGTCCCAGCAGTGGGAACATTAAGGCTGATTATGAATATGGAGATGAGCTATGAATTTTGCGAAAATTAACATTCTAGGTAACTTGTGAACGTGTAGACTTTTGATAAACAGGGCCCTGGTGTCTGCAGCTGACAAAGAAAATGGTGAGTGAGTGAATACGACAAGGTAAAATATGGTCCAGTTTTTTAATCGTAGTTAAAACTCACAATCTTTAACGATATACCTTTTTGTTTTGTCCCAGGAATTGTGGCATTATCACCGTTTTAAAGTTAAGCCTCCTAATCTCACATAAAGGGTTGACCGGGGGGACCTCGTTCAACGAAACGGACGCGAAACCCTAGAGCATAATAAAGTAGAGAAAGACCGTTATTATTTATTTAACCTTTGGAAATACGGACATGTTTTGTGTGACAATATTTTTGCATAGGACTTTTCCTGAAAAGTTAACTTCATGATTCTCATTGATCTTCAGTAAAATACATAACATACATAATCAGCCTATAATGTTCCCACTGCTGGGACACAGGCCTCCTCTCTATGATAGGGAGTGGGCCATAATCCACCACGCGGGCCCAGTGCGGGTTGGTAGATGTCACATGTCTTCGAATTTTTGGTTCTAAGACATGCCGGTTTCCTCATGTAAAATACCTTTGTAAATTATTTCTAAGATTTTATGTTAACATTTTAACAATTTTAATACTGAATACATATTTTTTTATTGAAGTCATTGTGAATCATCGTAAAATGTCACAAACTGACAATTCATAATAATTATGATCTGCGTGCAATCCATATTACGAAATAATTCATCTGCTTGACAGTTTTCTAGGGAGATTCGTAAAATGGACCACAAATTATGAATTAATTTTGTGTCAAATTAGAGAAATTGCTAATGGCAGCTGGGACTTCAGGAAATGAATTGCTTTTAGAGGAATTGCTAATGTGACCGTTTTAGGCCCCCAGGTACTGTAGTCTGAAATAGCAAAATGTGGTGAAGAAGTGTGGTGATCAATGTTCCTCTATTATGAAACAAAAGGCCTTTTCCTCGCTGTGTGACGGTTACCGGCTGGTACCTAACTGTGCCATTTTTAGATAAATCGACAGCTGAAAATAGGCGTCAGTAATAGATTGTTCCAATGGAGCAGTCTTGAAGAATTCTTCCTCTTCGCTTCTTTGTTTAGACAAACAAATATTCAGTCCACGTTAGACCAGAAAACATACCAAGTAAAAGAATCAAAAAATAATTTAAAAAATAAAAACCTGACTGCAAAAACACATTTAATAAAAAGAGAGACAAGCATTAACTAACATCTAATCTATCTAATCTAACTAATGTTATAAACGCGAAAGTTTGTAAGTATGGATGGATGGATGTTTGTTACTCTTTGACGTAAAAACTACTGAATGGATTTGGATGAAATTTGGCAAACAAATTAGTTTATAACCTGGATTAACACATAGAATACTTTTTATCCCCCTATTCCCACGGAATCGAGACTTACGCGGGTGAAACCGCGGGGCGCAGCTAGTTATTTATATAATTTTGGTATCGCAGTACAACCAAAAGTTAAACCATATTTCAGGTTATTTGGTTTTCCTTCCTTGGCAGACGGGTAAAAAGAAGTTGCTATAAAATCAACCTAGCCTTTTCCCAACTATGTGGGGTCGGCTTCAGTATTTTACATGGAGCGACTTTCTACAACCCAGTTACTGCATACGATAACCCTTGGTTTTTACCAGACTGGTGGTCAGACTTTTCGGCTTCTGACTACCCGTAACAACTGTCAAAGATCTACGAATGACAGCCGGGGTCAACGGCTTACCGTGTTTTCCGAGACACGGAGGGGCTCGATATGTAATGGATGGTCCATCCATGAACCGTCCGGGGCAAGCGTAGCTTAACCTTTGATCGATCCGAGTGGCTGATATCATTTAGCCACGAGCTCCTCGGAAGGGAAAAAAGGAGTCGCTAACGATCAATAATACAGACTGTCACCAACCAAGATAAATGTTCAAAACTTCATTCCAACTTCAGTAGTCAATTCAAACAAAAAATCTACCAAAAGCAAGGGTTCATTTGCTAACTACCTGCGAAATATCAAACTTTGAAACTAGGTTAGTAATAACAAAGAGAGTTTCGGTACTAAGTCGGCTCATCAATGATAGGGTATCGACACCCAATTCCAAACTTTATTTCAAAGAAGCTAAGGTTTAATTTTACTTACAAGTGTTTGTAGAGTTAATTATTGAATGGAATTGATTACGTTGATGCTTCTCAGCTTGGGAATGTACTTCGAAGGTATTGTTCTAGTAAAGTCCAGGAGGATTGTTGACTAAATTATTTCTTTGAGTCGATACTCTCCCCCTACGATTTTATAGTTTTTTTTTAACGTATCTGGGTATCCTGAATCCACTTTTTGTATCTATAATACATGGAAAATAATAATTATGTAATAGTTATAATACTTCCTGTCACCTTTGTTTACATAGAAAGTAGTGGTGTATGGATTGGTGTGAGATACCATAGCTAAATGGTGAAACATAAAATTCACAAACAAAGGACTTAAAAAAAGAATAATAACTTTAATTTCCGAAGTTGGTGTCTTTGGATTATTATTTTAGTTTTTTGCCGCACCTTCGAGCTAAGGCCACAGATGTAGTGTGTGTGTGAGTGTGTGATATAGGATTCGGATTACATTCACTGATCAACAATCGAATATTTTTTTAAGTTAAAAAAAAAGTCAAAAGTCAAATAATTTATTTCTAATAGGCACGTAAAAGGCACTTTTGAACATTTGACGCACGTTTTTACAAAATGTACAGAAAAATATAATTGATTTTCTGCAGTTGCCCCTTCCAAAAGGTATTTTCGTATGGTAAAGGTGTCGATTGACCACAATATAGTTGCACTTTTATCGCTAGTTATTAATTTTCGGTTGTAAAATTATTATTTAAAAACCTAATAATTTTTAGTCCATGTCAAGTAAGCATCTCCATGTCTGATAAAAAAATAGGTACCAGTCAAACTCAACTCAAACTCAAAGCATTTATTTCAAATAAACCAATTACAGGCACTTTTGAATTGTCAAGGAGTCGGTCAGTCAGAAAGATGAAGCTAGTTGCCCATTCCAAAGCGTAGTAGGTTCCTATGGAGAAGAACGGGCAAGAAACTCCATGGCAGTATTTGTAATGTAAACAACAATATTAATTAATTGTTTGATTTAAATGTTTATTCGTTTAAATGTGCTGACTGTATTTTGTTAATGTTAAATCCATTGTCAGCGCGGTTTACGCAAAACATTTTGATAGCATTTATCATTATTTCAATTTCAAATTAACAACAGTATGCTTTTTATACATAATATAAACTGGACAAACCGCACTTATGTAGGTAATTCAATTATCAGTCGGCAGATTGTGTGGTGAAAAAAAAAATTCTAAGCTCATAATTTTTCTCTTCTTTCACAAAGCATTTATTTCAAATAAACCAATTAAAGGCACTTTTGAATCGTCAAAGGGTCAGTTAGGCAGAAAGAAGAAGCTAGTTGCCCATTCTAAAGCGGTGTAGGTACGGAGTAGATATGGAGAAGAACGGGCAAGAATCTCCACGGAAACTCTTTTAAATCAAAATATTGGTTACATTATTCATGTTGAAATTGTACATGTAAGAACAATAGGTATAGTAAGATGTGCATGTTAAAAGTGTCAAGGCATTCCTTGCTGAATAAATGATTTGACTTTGACACAAGCGAAACACATTTCACCAAATACACTAAAACATCACTAGATACTAAACTAAGCACTCTATGAAGATGAACTACACAGACGAACAGTCTGTAGGTATAGCATCAAACTTTGAAGTGATCTATGTAAATGAGACCGCTGAGAGAGGCTGTCAAAACACAGAACCGTTAACCGCTGGTATTTGGAGAATTGTAATGAGCCTGGAAGTGGCGAAGTTGTATTAAAGTTGATGATTCAGTCTTAACCTAAAATTAAGCAGTGACTATGCAACTTCTTGTTGTTTTTCCTCATTTTTTGTCAGTTTTCTTTACCTCGAACTAATGTAACTGGTACAGAATGCCTCTTTTTTTCGAGGGTGGGAAATCCTCAAATGATTTCTCCCGCTCTGGGCTGAGCGGGAGGGCGTGTCAGACTTTTACTGCCTAAAACCCACCTATGTTCCTTCAGTTGTCCTATGTCCAAGGGTCCCGGTATCCCTTTCGGACTTTCCCGCAACCCTGAGGTAGAGAATGCCTAAGGCATTAAGTCCACCTATGTATATTTTTTGATTACGGAAAGTTTTAATAAATATAAAATGGATGTCACTAGTTTAAGTTAAATAAAATCATTACATTTTGGATCAGTACAAACTCGCAAAATTGTTAAAACATTATTTTCACTTTTTGTTTTTTGTACGTACAATACTTTATTCGTGAACTGCAATACTTTGCTCTCCCTGAGTAGGCGTAAATTCATTAGGATCTTTTTTTACCATGGATCACCACCAGAATCCTTTATAACCCGATAAACCTCATTTTCCAGCAGGAAAAATCCCGCATTCCTTCAAAAAGTGCAGCGATGTAAGTCCATAAAACTTTCGAGTACCGTTACGCTCTAAACCTCTAGTCAAACTGACTTTTTCTAAATGAATATACGCAAAAAACTGCCTTTGGTACAATTTACACCTCCTCGATCGAATGACGTCAGAGCTGTGTTGCAACTTGAAAAAGAATAAAAAATTCACGTTGATTGGGTCTCGGAGACCTGATAGCGAGTTTTGTGAAGTGTTAACTAGTTTTTTTTGTTGGTAACTTTATTAGTTCAGTGTTTAATGGCCTGTTGCTTCCGATGATAGGAAAAAGAAAAAGATAGATTATGTGGTTCTCGAAATAATTATCTGGTCTATTTTGCCGTTATGGAAAAAATCTTTGAGCATGGTTTGATAAAGAGTTTTCTTTTTCTCTTTTTAGCGATAATAAACTAGCAATCATTTAAAGGTGTGTCCAAATATTGCGCGGCAAGAGCGCGGCAGCAACACGTGGCGTTTGCAGGACACATTTCTAAAAATGAAAGCGGTTGCGTGTGTCGTAGTTCTGCTAATAATTCGTCCAAATACAATTACTGACAAATGTTTGCTAGAAATATTTGAGCGCGGCAGGTAGACAGAAGCGATCGCGTGCGGCAGCCGCGCTCAATTACGGCTCAATGTTTGGACACACCCTAAGATGTGATATGAATTCTTAGCTTTGGCCAGCTTATGCCGCGCAGAATCTAATAGGGGAAATTCGCTTGCTCCTTTGTCAAATAACTCGTCGCGCGCTACTACTAGTACTAACTAATAGTACGCTAGTACTAACTAACTAACGAGTCCTATTAAAAGTGATCATCGCGCGGTCGAGGTCTTATGGAGGTTTTCAAACTAAGAAGGAACAAAAAGAAAGAAAGAAAATACGTTTCTTTGCGGCAAACATAACGCTAAGAGAGGAAAAATACACGTCAATAACAAATTGGGGGAAAATATGCGTTACATTCACCCAAAACGGCCATCGCTCAGCATAATGCTGCGACCATATGCAAGACAGAGCCACAGCGCTGGTTTTCAGTGACAGCCGGCGTTGACGTGATGACGTCAATCAGTGTAGAATATAATAATAAAAAATATAAAATAAACGTAAATGTTTACATAGCTAAAATATTTAAGGTGGCAAACTGGCGCGGAAGATCGCCTGACATGCGTATCTTTAAAACAATCGATACGCGCAGTCGCATTTTTACGAGAGATATTTTCCTGGGAATTTATGGACAGGATATAAATAAGTTTTATATTATCTTTGCTGTTTTATTCGCTTCTGATGATATTTATGCAATCCGCAATGATGAACGAGCGGCTGTACTTTTCAAAAGTATTTAAATGCGTGACTAACCCAATTAATGCAGTTAACAGAAATAGTCTAATGTATACCAAAGTTCATAAACCTTTTAAATGACCTCTTTCGTAGTTCCTTGCGGAATAAAGCAAAATAATAAATCATGGGCCAAAAAGTTACCAACTCCAAAGACGTAAAAATATTCAAAATATTATGAATTTAGCTTGCAAATTAACCGTTAACTTTTGATTTACTGCTAGGAGTTTTAAACATGGCTTTTTTAACGTTGTTGCTAAGCTTAAATTGCGGAACGGTTTATTTTGAGTATGGTCTAATAACTTTAAATTACTGATTGTTATTTGCTGAAACCAGAAATTGGTGTTATTGCTTCTGTGGTCTAGTGGCTAGGCTACCTGTCTCAGATAGGTCCCGGGCTCGATTTCTAGTGGGGGCTAAATTTTCTGCTCGGTTTAGTTGGTGATAGGGCTTGTTATAAGTCCACCTGGCTAACTACCACCCTCTTATCTAAGTCTGTCGCCATAACAACAATGTTAACAGCATTGTTGTGTTTCGGCAGTTAGAGTTAAGATAGCCAGTTCCTCAGTGGTTGAGGATTTCGGGTGAAGCGCTTCCACTTTCGGCCTGGTCATCACTTAGGTACCATCAGGTGAGATGCAGGCCAAAAGCTTCCCCGTAGTAAAAAAAACGAAAAAAATAAACTGAGCCCAGCCCATAGTTGTGTGTGTAATACATTAACTATTTTCTGTTTTGCTGTACTAAACGAAAGTGGATCTACAAGGAACAGAAGCGAGAATTTTTCAAAAGTGTATCTACGAGGAATAAATATTATATATAATAAAATACTGGTATTCAGCTGCATCCGGACTGGAAGCCGACCCCAACATAGTTGGGAAAAGGCTAGGCAGATTGATTGATCTACGAGGAATAAATCATCTAAATAGACTCGGTCCGGAATGGGCCACCATTGTTTTTCAATATGGAGTTTGACATTTGCACCTGTCAAATTAGTCTACGAGATGAAAAAACCGACTTTAGTTGCTGTTTATTTTGTCGAGTCGAGGTGAGAGCAGTGGGGGCCCCGTGGTAAGAGCAGTTGTAGCCCCGTGGTAAGAGCAGTGGTAGCCCCGTGGTAACGGCCGCGACTTACGTGTTGTAGGTCCTGGGTTCAAACCCTGCAAACGCTTCACTTTGTGTAAATCATTTCATCACCACTTCTCTACTCTCAAAATGGTGAAGGAAAACATCGTGAGGAAACCGCATGTCCTAAAACCAAAAATTCGAAGCCATGCTACATCTACCAACCCGCACTGGACCCGCGTGGTGGATCACTGCCCACTCCCTCTCACAGAGAGGAGGCCTGTGTCCCAGCAGTGGGAACATTATAGTGTTTGGCGCCTTCAGTAGATATTCGTTATCTTGTATCCGTTAATATATTCCTTAATGAAAAACCCAACTTGATTAAAATAATAGCTTCATCTATTATATTGCTCTACGTACTCCAGTTTTCCACAATTCCTACATTTTTCCACGTGGAAAATAACCACCTGGTTGGACTAATTATGTTATAATCGTTTGCGTGAGCAGAATGAATAAATCAATGGGTGCATTTCACCTACATTAATACCTACTATTATTAACTGGTTATGTTTCATTCCATTCTTACTGATATGCGATAGTATATTTATCTCGCTCGCACCATACTACTCGGCCTGAGTGAGAGCGAGACGGAGTGGGGTGCTGGCGGCTCTCAATGCTCGAATAGTTTAGGTAATTGCTTTTAACGGTGAAAATAAAGTAATTAAAAATAAATAAAATACATAAGACCTGCTTTATAGTTAGTCCAGTTATTATCCAAAGTTTCATGATCTAATTTGAAGTATTTTTTAAATACCAGTTTATAGTTCGGTTTAGAGGTAACTTTGGATTTTTTTTCTCTATAGAAAATTTTATGTTATCGTGTTTTCGCCAAACATAGGATCATGCTAAGCAATTTGAGGTAAGGTAGAGCCTTAAACTACGTGCCCATACCATGCCATGGCCTTATGTTATGTTCGACGACTATTTATATAAGCAGTATGGCCATTTTGACTCTCTCGTTGCCCACCTGGCCTTGTACTGACGAGTAAAGGATCCTTTTTTTTTTGTAGTTGCGAAATCATACAACTTCTCCCGCTCTGGGCGGAGCGGAAGGGCGTGTCAGACTTTTACTGACTAAAACCCACCCGTGTTCCTTCAGTTGCCTGTTGCCAAGGTCCCGGTATCCCTTTCGGACTTTCCCGCAACGAGTACCTATTGCTTTTGATGTATATATAAGCAAACGTTAAATACGTCACCGGGGAGGTTTTTTTCATTCGTTTTAATATTAGGAATAGTTGAGTTTAATGATTAATACGTCACCGGGGAAGTTTTTTTTCATTCGTTTTAATATTAGGAATAGTTGAGTTTAATGATTAGGATCCTAGGCTCGATCCCACGTTCAAGCAGAAGTGTCAACGGGTTTATCATTAGAAAATTCTTAGTAGACTGCCTCGTTGGGCAAGAGCTACTGCTGAGCAAGAGGCCCTGGCTTCAATTCCCGGGTCGGGCAAAGTGTTATTAGGCTTTTACATCTGGAACTTCTCAATAGGAGCTGGGTCTGGAACCCTTCAGGGAAACAAG
Organism: Lithophane socia; assembly: GCA_947522985.1. Classification (NCBI taxonomy): domain Eukaryota; kingdom Metazoa; phylum Arthropoda; class Insecta; order Lepidoptera; family Noctuidae; genus Lithophane; species Lithophane socia. Next base: position 12,394,894 of record OX383267.1, read on the forward strand.
GCGTGATGTTATGTTTAATTCTCAGTTAGAGCCTGGTATCGACATTTGTGCCCGGTTAATGACTATTGGCTCACCCATTGGTAACTTTAGTTTGTCTGTTTGGTAAACTAAGCAACGCGCAGCTTTTTATGATCCAATACAAAATTATCGAATTTATTTACTACAGCATAAGGTACACGCGCTGCGCAGCACCGCGCATCTCAGCGTACTTTGACACGTGTCAACCCTCGCACTGAAATTATACCTTTTCGTGAAGAAAATAAGTTCGATAATTGTTTAAAAGTGACGGAGCTTCGCGTCGCCTTACGTCGCGGTCTGTACTGACCCTTAGGTACCAAGGATTCATCATTTCGGTCCATCGAAACCTTCCATAGTCCAGAAAAAGCCAGGTTTTTATGGTTTTTAAATACATAATGTTTTTTGTTCCAGATTCTCAGATGACGACAAAGAAATTTTCTGAAGAGCCAGAGTTTGAGCGACCTATTGGCAACCACACGTTCTTCTTAGGAAGAGAAGCAGTGCTAGGCTGTGCTGTCACGAATTTAGGCAAACATAAAGTAAGTTTAAGCTACTTTTTCTCTCGTGTCAAAAGATTAGAATACAAGGAGTATTGTTTTATGATGGTTACTCCAGACACCCGCAGACAGGCGTGACGCGACTACGCGACACGACTCCACTAGAACAATTTTTATGAAAACTTCATGGAAATTGTTCTACCAGAATTGCCTGTCGCGCTTGTCTGCGGTCTTCCTTCTGCAAAAATTGTAAACTATCCTGTCCTTGTTTCAAAATGTTTTTTGTCTCACTATTTCTTTTTAATTTAATGCAAGTATTTAATTTGTCTAAGCAACATAATTATTTTATAATAATACCTAGTTTTTTTATCTACTATTATTAATTTCTGCCATCTATTCTACGAGTATTTAATCCAACAAGCTTAATGATTAATGTTTCATAGATTTCTATCACTTATAATACTTTATTTTAATGACTCTATACAATACCGGCCATTAAGCATATCTACCAACTGCATACCTATAGGTTGAAATTGTGAAAGTAAATCATTTAAGCGCAGGACACATTGAGAACGAAGCGAAACGAAGCTAAGTTGTTTATCTTCGTTCATGTAGCCACCGCGTCTTTTCATTTCATACTTCGGTTCATAGTTCGCTGTGTGAACCGAAGTGTGAAAAAAACGCAGTTAGCAGGAGCTTGCAGGCTGTAATTTTTTTTTCAAAATCTGTGAATCAATCTGCCTAGCCTTTTCCCAACTATGTTGGGGTCGGCTTCCAGTCGAACCGGATGCAGCTGAATACCAGTATTTTACATGGAGCCACTGCCTACCTGACCTCCAAAACCCAGTAACTGGGTAATACGATACCCCTTGCTAAGACTGGTTGTCAGACTTTCGGGCTTCTGACGACCCGTAACGACTGTCAAAGATCCACGAATTAAAGCCGGGACCAACGGCTTAACGTGCTATCCGAGGCACGGAGGAGTCTCGGTATGTAAAGATGGTCACCCGTCCACAAAGCAACCCCGGCAAGCGTAGCTTTTCCTGATGGATCAACCCGTGCGGCTATTTTAATTTAGCCACGAGTTCCTAAAAAAAAACGAGCTAGCGAGCGAGTTCAAAATCTGTGAATACTTAGCAAAATGTCTCAAAAAGTTAAGTACGGTTTCCTTAGGCCCCTAGCGCACGGCGAATTTTAAACGCGTTTCAAGAACTTGACTTGAAACTTGACTTCGGACGGCGAACAAAAACTTTGAACGCGCGTCGTCTGCGCGTTTAAAATACACCGTGTGCTACCGCTCTAAGACCATTTTTCTGTAGCTACAACAGTAAAGGCCCCATCTCAAAAAACCCACGTAGGTATGCATTGTGAGACAAAGAGGCCTAGCACATACGTTAAAGTGTAGTTATCCTTCAAAATTGAAAACCCCAAAGTTCCATAACCATATACCTTAATGATTAAAGTTAGATGGTTCTCAATGCGAGCACGTTAGGGTAATGTGGGCACATCACGATACCGGTCATTAAACAGGCCAACTGTAATCAGTATCATAGTTAATGGATTTTCATTTTAAAATGATTGTTATGGTCTATGTGCGTGTGAGTTTGATGGGAAGGGTACATGTAGGGTATACGAGTACCTACCTATGTGTGGTACGAAGACATTGTGAAGGGTGAATGTTGAAATCAAAATTTATTATAGCTACACTTTTTAGACCTAGTATACAGTCGTTGATCAATCTGCCTAGTTTTTTCCCTTCTTCCAGTCTAACCGTAGCTGAATATGAGTATTTTACATGGAGCGACTGCCTATCTGACCTCCACATCCCAGTTACTGGGTAACACGATACCCGTTGGTAAGACTACTCGGTAGACCGAACTCGTTCATATCCACTTTGTCACTTTGTGGGAGGCCTTCCAAAGCTATGTCTTGCAGTACAATATACGGTGGTTTAAATTAATCTTACGTTGTTCATTAAGTCGACACCTTGTTTCTGCTAACTTGCACTGTTGAAACTGTGATTCGATAAATAGCTTTAAGTTTTTCTAGTAGTACTGAAAACAGTAACTGTAAATTAGTCTAAATACAGTGTATCTTCTGCCTGTCCCATCATTGTGCCAGTTATGTTATCTGAGTCTAAAACAAAAGGTTGTTTTATCTAGGCTCGTCACCTTGATATTGTTCTTTGTCTAATATCTCGGTCGGGGTTGCTACCGAGATGAAGGTATATTATGTTTCCATATAACATAATATTATTTATTATGTTTATCATGTGACTAGGACTTAGATCTAATATAGAATATTTCAAAACGGTAAAAGAAAACATCGTGAGGAAACCGGAAATCCAGCATGTCCTAGAACCAAGCATTGGAAGACATGTAACATCCACCAACCCGCACTGGGCTCTCCACTCCCTCTCACAGAGAGGAGGCCGATGTCCCAGCAGTTGGAACGTTACCGGCTGATTATACTTCACTTTTATTTACTTTGGAATAAACACTTCAATCTTATTTTCAACCGAGATCAACTTCAAAATTGAAGGCACGTTATTAATACAAATACAAGTACTTACATACTACCATTACGCAGATGCAGGGTATTATTATACTTATGCTATGCTCGGACTTAGTTATTGTTTATATTTTTTCGTAATGATGGCTTTTAAATTCAAATTCAAATCTTTAATTCAGACCAAGAGATCCATATAGTGTTAGTATGAACTTAGCCTATGTTAGTACAACATAATAACTTATAAACTAGTTGGCTACATGAACATGTGCACGCACATGTCTGTCAGCCCAGAGCCTGATAAATGGTCCATCGACCTTGTCCGCTAGTGTAGCTAAAATGTTGTTAGGGGTTTTAAACGGAATAGATAATTCTGATGTTTTGCCTTATTTGTCAAACTCCAGCAAAAAAAAGCGAACAATACTATGTATTTAAGAGAGAATAATAAAGAAAGAAAGAAAGAAAAGGAAGAATAATTCAACTAAGTATTTACAAACTAAAACTAAAATTAAGCCATGAACAGTAAATTGCATCAGACTCCATCGTCTAAAAGGCCGCAGCTGAGACTGCACACAACCGCAGCAACTTTAAGCACTTTCCCCAGATAATTTTACCCTATTTAGTCACACTTTAGTTACACACAACTTCGGCCAACATACCCCATAACAAGCCCGACATGGCTACCAACTATAACACCTTCGGAGCCAACACTTAAAGCCACTTGTAAGCCAGTTCCTAACATGTTCCGAACTTTCACACTTAGCTTGATATATCGCCAATAACCAACGTACATGGGCCAACTTGTACAGCCTATAAAATTAACATCAATCTGTATTTAGGGTGTTAATATTCCAATGTTTTTTTTTTCATACTATAATGGTTGTATTTTTATGAGAAAGTTGGTGTTACGTCAGCTTTAGACGGCCATAAATTCTGTCTGGAAGTTTCTAGAACAATTAAAGTGTAGTGATGAAGTGAGAAATTCTTCAGAAAATTCATGCATTGTTAAAATAGCAGTGTTGGTGAAAGAAATAGTGTTAGAATAATGAGTGCAGAAAGTATGGGTCTAGAATGAAAACACGGGAATGGAAGTTTATTGAACTTTGAAAATAAGGGCATTGCTGCATTGCGTCTTGTCTCATCGTGTCAATATGTTTAGAAAACAGTTTATACTGTCACTGGCAGAAGGAGCATTACGAGCGACAAAATATACTTGTTCGATTCCCTTATAAACTGTACACAGTATAATATAGTACTCTTTGTTGTACACTCGCGTTCACTTCATTTATGATAGAGTGTGAATAAGTATATCATAATCATAATCAGCCTATTATGTTCCCACTGCTGGGACACAAGCCTCCTCTCTATGAGAGGGAGTATGCCGTAATCCACCACGCGGGCCCAGTGCGGGTTGGTAGATGTCACATGTCATCGAATTTTTGGTTCTAAGACATGCCGGTTTCCTCACGATGTTTTCGTTCACCGTTTTGAGAGCAGTGGTGATGAAATTATTTACACAAAGTAAAGCGCCTATCGGGGTTCGAACCTACGACCTACAACTCGTAAGTCGCGGCCGTTACCACTGGGCCACCACTGCTCTAATATCATCATAATAATATGAATAAGGATAAGATACGATTTAATCCTGAAAACGAAATTTTCATAAAAGACTTCACATTTACACTGTACTATTGCTAAGTCCAAAATAACATAAACACCGTAACAATATCACGATAAATCCGAACAAAAATCCTAATAATCTCCACCTTAAATCCTTACAATCTCTAAACAGGAAAAATATTTCCCGCGAAAAAGAAAATCAACGTCAAAATGGCCGCGTCTTTTGCGGAGAACGGGCACTGGAAACAAAATCTTCCTGCCTTTGTCTGTAGCAATTAGAACCACAAAAATTTACCGATTATCCTTCATTAAGAGTTGTTACACTGGCTGGCTCGATGCCTAGAATAACAATGCACGAAATAGTGCTGCACCTTTTCACGTCGTGAATTTTAATACCCGGTACACACGGTGGCTGAATGCTGTACTATTCTTTGTTGCCTTTGCCTGTTTGCTTTCTTTTAGCTTTTGTCGTGATTTCATTTTATTGTTTGCTGTAACATCTGCTTCTTTTGGTTATGGTGAAGTAGTGTTGTTAATAAAAATGTGTACGTAAAGTCATGTTAATTAAAATTTTCAAAAAATTGACATAAAAAAATTGCGTTATGCACGCCAGACAGTATAACAGGTTGAACGCTAAACATCAATAATGAATTCTTCGTTTACAAAAACGAGCATGCTCTATGCTTTTTTTTACAGCAGACAAACAGCTAACTGTTGTTGCTCTTTACTTAAAAATACAGACCAATCAATTTTCAAAAAAAAGCAGTTACGTATAATCTATAGGTACACACTTTCAATATCACCGCTAAATCACAAAACAACACAGCAATATTTACGACACTAAAACTCCCCAGTGATCCCCCGGAAGAAATTTGACAGGCCAGAAAAGTATCAGAATGAAAGATAAGGGGCTGAACACAAAGGGATACGAGGGTCGAAGACTTAACTGGATCCCTGACCTAGAAAGAAATCTTCATCAGTGATATCGAATGTTGGAACTGATTTCTAACTTGTCTTGTTTTAGTTTGTGATGTTTTTTTGCTTTGAAAATGTGGGCCATTTTTTTGTACAATTTATGCGTAAAAATGTACGGGTGTTTGCCCTGTAGGATTTGCAATCATGAGTTAAAATGATTGTGGAGTAGTTTAGAAATATTATTAATAAACCTGAAGAACTGGAACTACCCTACCAGCCGCATTTGAAAATTTCTTTTTGCATTTGATAGCCTAATTTATAAGATGTATATGCCAATTTAACATACCTTAATGGATACCGATTTACCTTTAATGAATAAAATACTTTACATCCAAAATAAAGCCATAATGTATAACGTATTCTGACATAAAATGTGACGTATTCTATAATCGATTTAATGGTCGAGCACAAGCTAGGTCATACATTGTTCGGCGTCTATTATATCTCCAATTTTACTGTCGAATTTCTAGCTTTCATCACTACTATTAAATCAAACCATTAGTGTCTTCGACAGTCCCCACATATTGATATTTCGTTGGTTATGTGCTTTCCACAAAATTAAAAGCAAATATTTTTCTCCTGTTTTGTATTTCACTACCTAATTTTGTTTTATTATTCACTTAATTCCATTTGTCGGCATTATTTGTATACACATGGTAGGTTAGTAAATAATTATGTGTCTGATGCCTTACGTGAGGCATAATACACGATCACAAATACTTTGTTCTATAAATAGAGCTTAACACTAGTAATGTAAGGCGCGAATGTTCTTTCACAAGTTATTACGCCTTTAGGTATCTGATAGAAACTATACAAGTCAAGTCAAGTAATTTATTTCAAGTAGGCACATTAAAAGCACTTTTGAAAGTCAAAAACAAAGAAATAGAACTGATTCTAGTTGCCCCTTCCAAAAGGTAGTTTTCGTATGGAGAAGAATGGGCAAGAAACTCCACCGTTACTCTTTTAAAAAGTGCTTTACAATATTTTGTATACCTACATCAATTATACCTAGAACCTAGAATACGATTACTGTACCACAATAGGTAAAAAGAATTAAAAATGGAGCAATGACAAATAAATTAAATGTTATAGATACATCAATGGTGCTCACTTATTTACAAAGATACAATAAAATAATCTAAACTCTATAATACATACAAAAACATAGCATAATCAGACTATAATGTTCCCACTGCTTGTCACTGCCTTTTCATCACATTATACAGGGTGAAATTTAATTAATGGGCATCCTCTTCATTATGTACAACTTTCACTATAGGACCCACCCTGAAATCGCGAATAAAAAATCTGCTGTTCCCTATATTTTGACGAGCTACGAGTATGTGAATATAAATGTAGGAAACAGCTGGATTTTATTTTGTATATAATAACTGCCTTTCCGTTCCTCGGCGAGTACGTTAATTAAGCTGCTGATCTTAGCAGTCATTTGTAGATCTTTGACAGTTGTTACGGGTCGTCAGAAGCCCGAATGTCTGACAATCAATCTTATCAAGGGGTATTACCCAGTAATTGGGTTGTGGAGGTCCGATAGGCAGTCACTCCAAGTAAAATCCACTTCCACTAGTAACTCGGAGAAATATATCTGACCTACGGTTCCTAGTGAAAATAGCACAATCAAGGATTGAATGTCCCGAACTTCTTTCCAAGCTGTCTCTGAATGTTCCGCCTCGACACTCTCGTCTGAGAAATCTTCTTCATGCTCCTTACGCGCGCACAGTTTACCGTAGCAATTCTTACATGATTCGCTCGGTCAGAGTATTTAACCAAATTGTTGTGAATAAACTCCCCTCAATCGATTTGTTTGCAAGCAGCTTAGCGTCCATTACTACTGTTCTATCTAAACACTTTCTTGTTTCTGATGCATACTAATAGCGGTTGTGCATGCACCTGCACTTAAGCAGGTACTTAATTTAATGTTATACTTTAGGAACTCATAAGCTATTTCGAAAAGTACAACAATAATCTATTGCTAATTGTGGAGGCTTGTAAATGGCTTGTCGTCAATTACCTCATTCTTAACTCTGTGTTGATAGCTGTAAGCCACCCAAAGATAATAAAATAAAATAAAATAAATAAATAAAATACTGGTATTCAGCTGCATCCGCTTAGACTGGAAGCCGACCTGGCATTGATGCGAAAAGGCTAGGCAGATGATGAGGTACTTGACAATTCGTAATATTTTGACTAGTTGAGGTAAAACACAATACATTGCAGATAGGTATAAAAATGTATATTAGGTTCAACACATTGTTTTATTAGATACCTACACAATGTCTGGGAAATTGAATGTTTGTGTTCCAAGCGTGCGATTCGCCATGTTTGCCGTGATTTTGAATTCGACGTGAGATTAATGTTTTTATTGTAAGTAAAGTCTTTATTTATGTATGTTTCGTAATGGGAACACATTAGGTAATAAAATTTATTTTTGTTCTTTGTTTAACGTTTTATATAAAATAAAAATAAAACTTGATTATTTTGACTTTTTATTTTTCTGATGTAATCAAGTGTCCATCAAAATAGGGTTAAAAGTTTAGTTACAAAAAATTTTCTCAGTAACAGTTCCCGGTTTGTGCACGGTAAATCACGTGCACGGTAAAAATCCTTACCAATGCACTGAGACGTCAGGTCCGGGCACCTGTCAAAAGTTTCAAAGCGCCTATATTTTCTTTAGTCATGATTGAATGATGAACGAATGAATGAAACGAATGATGAACGTCATCATATTTTTTATTCATTGTCGAAATGGAAGAACTCTTGTCAAAGTGGCGCCAACTAGTGGCGTTAATTTTCACTGATTACACTGATTTCACGAACATTACATAGGAACAATTTGTTCGATAAAAGTGGTACCATTACTTACAACCTGCAGTTTTGTGATAAGCGCACGAACATTAAAAGACTGCAGACAAAAGCTTGGCTTACCTAACCTTTTATAAGAGGATTTGCTGAAAATTTTCGCTAGAAAAGTGTGTCATTTTGGAATTAAATGTACCGTTCATTGAAATCTCGTTCAATGATAAAAGTAAAAAGTAATGGGACACTTTTTTGAATAAAATGTTTATGAAAACACGTTCTCATCTGTTTCTTATCAAGAAGATTACATTCGAACGGTCAGCAAAATAATTCGATGAACACTTCAGTATTTAATATATTATTTAACTATTGAGCAAAATATTCATAAAAAATCTGTACTGTCATTATGATTATTAAAATTGTACTATCAATAGTATAATGAAATGCAGAAAAGCAATGTATCGAATCAATTTAGATGTTGTAGGTATAAGTTATAATGTTAAACGACTTTTGTTGTTGACTGTATCTACTTCAATTTTTTTAATTGTTATAGCATAACAGCGTATGCGTAGGGCTGTGAGGGACCTAATAATGCTATCGCCATAATATGACACTTCTCACTTTAAAAAGTATACCCTTTCACTGAATTAAATGTAGGTACTGCGTTATCAAACAGTGGTAGGTACCCACAACCTACCCGAGTATGTCCCAATTTAATCTCACACGTAAACCTTTATTTGGGTCTAAAAGTTAACAACTAACCTTTGTATTAAAACTATTCTATTTCATGTTACTTTGGGAACAAACCCACACCAATGTTCTAACGTAAACACGCGTTGAACTAACAAACATTTTGATGACTGGAAAGTTATTCTTGAGTATTACGGGCGAGTAGGTAAAAGTCGTGGAGTGATTTTTTGACATGGTAGTTATTATTTTGACATGGTAGTTATTATTTTGACATGGTAGTTATTATTTTGACACGGTAGTTATTATTTTGACATGGTAGTTATTATTTTGACATGGTAGTTATTATTTTGACATGGTAGTTATTATTTTGACATGGTAGTTATTATTTTGACATGGTAGTTATTATTTTGACATGGTTGTTATTATTTTGACACGGTAGTTATTATTTTGACATGGTAGTTATTATTTTGACATGGTAGTTATTATTTTGACATGGTAGTTATTATTTTGACATGGTAGTTATTATTTTTTCAGTCTGTAAATGTCCTTTCTTTATACTGAAAATCAGTGATCTAGCACAAAGCTATGTTGGTAAGGTTTTGAGGGGCTAATTTGACATTGACCCAGCCGCCTCTGTGATCTAGGGGTTAGACCACCTATATCAGACCCAGAGGTCCCGGCTTCGATTTCCCAGTGGGGGCAAAATTTTCTGCTCGGTTTGGTTGTTGGTAGGGCTTGTTCTAAGTCCGCCTGACTGGCTACCACTGTCATAGCTAAGTCTGTCGTCATAACAACAATGTTAACAGCATTGTTGTGTTTCGGCAGTTACAGGTAAGATAGCCAATTCTTCTGTGGTTGAGGATTCCGGATGTAGCTCGCCTCCACCTTCGATCTGATCATCACTTACGATCAGATGAGATGCAGGCCAAGCACTTCCCCTTTATGGATTTAAAAAAAAACCCTCTTTGTAAACATGTGATTTGGGACCAGAGTACCATTACTGATTGGTTCACAAGAGTGCTGATAATCAACCTCTTCATGTTCATCATGAAATTACCATCCACCGTTCCACCACAGCTATTCCAAGTATATTTTTTGTCCTCCCTCAGGATGTAACCCTGAAGATGTTTAGGAGTAAAGTTTTATTTACAGGGTCTTTTCCATCTTTTAATATAATTTCCATTCGTTAATTTCTTGTAGAAAAAAATAAATGTCTACTACAAGAAAGGAGATGGAATCTTATTTGTACTAATCCAGGCTGTAAACGTATGCGGGAAACTCCGCAAGGGATACCGGGGCCCTTGGAAACAGGCAACTGAAGGAACACGGGTGGGTTTTAGTCAGTAAAAGTCTGACACGCCTCCCGCTCCACCCAGAGCCGGAAGATGTCAATTGATGCTTTTTCCACCCTAAACAAAAAAAAAGCTGTAAACGTAAATAATATTATTAAATTCATCGTCGAAAACTTAAATAAAGATACCGTGTGTTATTCGTTGACATGTTATAAACTCCCTTATTTCTTCCTTAGGTAGGCTGGCTAAGAGCCGAAGATCAGACAGTCCTCACGATGCACGACCGAGCAGTCCTCAGCGCGAGGTACTCAGTCCACATGGACGCGCCCAGGACTTGGCAGCTGAGGATCAGACCTCTTCGGGCAGAGGACCGCGGCTGCTACATGTGCCAGATCAACACGCAGCCCAGCATGAAGTGGCAGATAGGATGTATTGATGTTTATGGTGAGTGGAACTTTTGGCAGATCGGAGAAGTTGGTCTTAGTTGCTTGATTGATTGATCTTGATTTTATGTATCTTCTGTACATCCATGGCTTAGAAGATCATTAGAGGTCTACACAAGTGAAGAGTTACTCAAAATGAAAAACTATACATTTTAAGTCGTTTTTCTTCTTTGTCTGTATGTCCGCGTTGTTCTTCTAAACCACGTAACAGATTTTGATGAGGTTTTCACCATCGTTTACAGAATTTATTCCGGAAGGTTTATGTGTATAATAAGTTACTATTAAAGTTACATATAAGTAACTAAGGAATCTCGATGTTATATGAAGTCGTAAGAATCGTGCGAAGCAGGAGTGTGTCGCTATCCTTCACGGAAAAACAGATTGTCCTGAACTGCATGACGAACTGGCCCATCTTTTTGTTCCAATAAACTTTAAACAGAAGGCACAAATCATTCGCCGTGTCTTGTCGGACCGTCGATAGTGCCCAGAGTCCTGTCGCTCGCATACTCTCAGCGTTCAACGCTCTTTTGGACGCTAAGCCTGACTGTGATGTGCGGATGAATGGAGGAAGACCCTGTCAATATGTCTGGAGTATTGTACATAAGATAAGCGTATGACTTTCGAGTAGTTTTTAAATAACGTAAAAAAAAAACCGGCATGGCCGTTTTATGTTAAAAATAAATAAGTAATTAGCAAGGTATTCTTTGACGTCACGTGTAGGGACATCTATTTATAGCACATACTTATGTAGAATTTCCAGTTAATAGAAAACGTGGGAGTGCTTTTTATTCTATATGAATTTGCTTTGAGCTAAACAATGCTTGGGTTGGTGTAAAGGTTAAAAACCATTGGTTTGAAAACTGAAGACCACGCGTAATATGGAAATCATCTTAGAAATTAGTTAGCATGGTTCTGTCCATAATACTGCGGGCACGCATAAAATATCTTTTAGGAAAGTCTGGATTAATATAACTTTTCTAAAAGCTGTTACTTTTTTTTAATTTCTCATCTTTCTTATTGTTTTTCTGTCTTTTCTTTTTACAAAGCAAAAGCAAAACTCAGACATAAAAACTAGCATTTCTCGTAGTCTGTACACCAAGATAAATCCCGGTTCTATAGTCGGTTGACCACCCAGTTGAACGGGCTCTGACAACCTATCCATCACCTGTCAACGTTTAGCTGTTCGCTTCTGTGACTTGGAAACACGAGCAACTTGATTTTATTTTATTTTTCGGTTTCTTTTCATCGTGAATGTGGTGCAGTTTTTCCGTTGACCGCTTTATAGCGTTGTCGTGAAACATGAAGCTTTAAAAAACTTAAAAGGCTATAAATGTTGGGCCACAGAATAGCCTTTTCGAGCTATGTTTTGGTCACTTTTTTGTTGAATAAAATGTGATAAAATTTTGCTTGACAAAATGGGATACGGAACAGGGGCTTAAAACGGCCACTTTCGCAGAATTATAATCGGAAAATTATGAATGATCGTAAAATGTCATAAACTGACAATTAAAATATTATGATCTGCGTGTAATTCATATTACGAAATAATTCATCTGTTTCACAGTTTTCTATGGAGATTCGTAAAATGGTCCACAAATTATGAATTGCTTTTGTGTCAAATTAGAGGAACTGCTAATGGCAGCTGGGAATTCAGGAAATGAATTGCTTTTAGAGGAATAATTGCTAATGTGGCCAGTTTATTAACGAACAAAAGAAAAAACTTTATTCACTGACTATAATACGAACTGGACAGTCTATAACTTATGAGGAATACCAAGGACTTCATAAGATAAGCTTATTTTATCAGCATTCGTTACTCTTCAACAATATATCAATCTGCCTAGCCTTTTCCCAACTATTTTGGGGTCGGCTTCCAGTTTAACCGGATTCAGCTTAATACCTGTATTTTCGTTATTCTCCAACAACAGCCACTATAATATTATTTTCCTTGTTTATAAGTATAAATAAAGAATCGCTGCTCAAGATTGATCGGTCCTCACACCACTCTAGTAACAAGCCCCTTTAAAAAACGATTACAAACATTGATAAAAAACCACAATAAAACTTCCACCAGCTTTTAGAAGGACGCTTGTTACACATTGATCCACCACCCCCCGGTTCCGAATTCCGCCATAGATCAACCAATTAAGGCGAGGTTAACAACTTAAACGTCTTTTTATCTGTTCTAAGTGACGGATAGGCGGCTTATCCAACCTGTATAGGCATCAACCGTGCCTAAGCTCACTTAATCCGACTAAGAATAGATTAGAAACGTCTTCAAGATATGGGTCACTCAGTATAAGTGATAGGTGTGGCTTCTTGAATCGCGTGTGCTGCAGTTCTATACGGGGTCGTTTTTGGAGGATTAGGAACGTTTTCGAGGGTTAAATTACTTGTGAGGGGCTCGTGAGTAGGTCACTGAAATGTGGATTATTTCGGTCTGAGAGGCAGGTCGAAAATTAGCTGAAAACTCATGTTTCTGCAGTGATTGGCTGGCTGGAAATACAACATACAATTAAATCAATTTGTCTGTCTTTGCTAGCTAATTCTAGTGAGGGCTTAATAATTTATAATGTCCCGTTAGCCATGACTCACCGAATAAATTCACAAAGAAAACAGTTTTTTTTAATTATCTTCATAACTACTTAATCCTTGGTGGTCAGACTCATCGTTTTTTCAAATCTAGATATAAGCTAAGGCTTTCTGGTATCAGTCCGCTGGTGGGTATCTATTCAACCTATCGGGACACTGTCGTGTCTTGACGAGTATGTTACACATACAACCTAATGTGTAACACTTTCAATCCGAAGGATTTTGAAGGAAATTGCTAACCCATTGCTTCATAAATGCTTGAAAAATTCGTTTGCCTAACAACGTAAATAACGCAATTAATATTTTTTGAACTGTGAAAATTAAAGACAGCCATTGTATGTGTTTCCCGCTCGTCTATGGTGTCTATGGTCCCGACTATCATAACTTATGTCAGTCGTTACAGGTAGACAGAAGCCCGAAATTCTGACACCTGAGGGCTTAGACAAAGTGACATTCTATCAGCGAGATCGATGATGGAAAAGACAAAAAATTATAGGACTGACATAATAAGCTATCGCAAAACTTATGTCAAGCTTGTTGACAGTCGTTGTAGAAATACGAAACGCTTTCTAAGCGATTCTCACTTGTCTAGGCCCTCTGGCCTGACTGTAAAGGTCAGATGGTAAACGCTCCATAATCATTAGTAATACAATACATGTGCATGCGTGGGTAAACTGGAAGCCAACCCAAAAATATTTGGGTAAACACTCATTGGATGTAAGTTCGTATAAACGTACGTAAGTAAAACCACGCGTGACCTTTGACAGATTGAACGAAATAATAATAAATTCATATCAACGTTGAGTACCAGAAACCTGCGTTTAATGGTAGTGGGAGTAATGACACTATGGGAAGTAGGCATAAGGAAAAGACGTAGTAGGTAACAACCTTATTAATTACAGTGTTGACCAAAGATTTCAATCGTAAATTAGCCCTGCCGGCCGCCTCCTCAAAAGATGGTCGCGTTTCCGTTTCCTTTTAACACCATTGACACACAATGTCACAGCGACTTGACTTGATTGTCATGGAAACGTACAAATAATAAGATTTGTGTGTCTGTCTGGTGCTGACATCTTCCTCGAAAATTACGTGACATAAGTATTTTTTTTTATATTTGACATCCCTTTTGTGCCTCTACATGACCAATGGTCAGTTGGTTACTACAAAACCCTTAAAAACCCAATATTTTATATTTATTCAGTCCAATTTTCTAGGCCTATACAAAACCAAAAATATTATATCCGGCCATTCGACCTTTTTCAAGACATGACAGTAGGTCAACACATTATAGTGGGGTCACATTAAAATTATAATAGAGACCGGAAATCAGAATCCACCCGTGTGGCGCGAGGCTTGGCAGCGATCGATCACCGTGGTCTTACATGTGCCAGAAAATGGAATAGAATAAAATGGGTGCGGCGACATGTAGGTAAGGTGGGTTTAGTTACCTACTACATTACACTGTCTTATGTGGGTCGCACATAGGTATAGTCGACCTACAAGGCCGATTGATTTAACATTTTTCACAAAAAGTCCCGGTAAATTGAAAATTCACTAAGGTTGAAACTATGTAGCTAAAATAGACTTTATGTCCCAGACAAAGTGGCAATCGGTTTCAAACCGTTTTGTATGTGTTTTATATGTTTGGGTTTTTTTTTTATGACAACTTAGAGACTTAAAATATCTATAATAATAATTATGTACAAGGGAAAATTATCAAAAGACATCAAAAAAATCGTCTGCATTGCTGTCAACAGGAAAAGTGCCCAAAAGGCTGGCAGCATTGCCACGTTGTATGGCAATGCTGATTCTTTGGCCAAAAAATAGGCCAGCCCTAACTGCGACTGGTCAGCCACGACTGGTCACGTGAAGAGTCAACCGAGCGCTTGGCGATGTTTGGTTTGGTTTCCGCATTTAGTCCTTCAAGTGGACTATTGTGCCATCGGTGGTTATTTCAAGCAGCCCATCTTGATCACGTCTCCGGGTCTGTTAAGACATCTGTGAAAGATCTGGGTGCCCCGACGGTTTCTGTTCAGAGGGCGTAGACAAGTGACAATCGCTCCGAAAGTGTTTCGTATTTCTACAACGAATTTCTTACAGGATTGACATAGGCTTTTTGATAGCTTATGTCAGTCCTATACATTTTTGACTTTTCCATCATCGTTATCGCTGATAGAATGTCACATTGTCTATTAGGCCCTCTTGACGTTTTATCTCGTGCAAGTGACATTCAACCTTGTACGCAAATAAATAAAATAGAAAAGTAATATTTCCACATGATTGGCATTTTAGAAACCGAGACCTTTTTGGTATTAACGGAAAAGCAACACAAATAATTTCATTAAACTAAATTGAACGTTTATCTATTTACACACTTATTACAAAATTACTCACATGTGTGAATTAATTAGATGTAACTAGTTGCGCATCTAATAAATTCACTAACTGACAGACAAGAATATTATTGTATATAATTTTATACAATGTGTAACTGAATTAATACGAACTATGAAAGTAGTTTCTTCAGGCCTGAATTCCTCTTATGCTGATGTCGGTCGCGTACGCGTACCGACGTAGTACCTACGCAGCGTCGCAGTATGGTGCCATTAGAACACAATATATATATGCACGCACCTATGATTTTTCTGACTCATGAGCGTATTGTATAGTTATCACTTGCTTTAAAAACGGTGAAGGAAAACATTGTGAGGAAACGGCATGCCTGAGAGATATTTAGAGGCCCTTGGGCGGCTTTTAAACTCTGACACCGGATTAGTCATTAGTAGGTGGATTAGTCACTAACCACACGAAAGGAAGAAGACCGACGTACGCGACCGACATCAGCGTAAGAGGAATTCAGGCTTTAGAATTTTACTGAATCTTATTGAATAGGACGTGTGCGACTGTGGGCGTTATTTATTTATTTTATTTTTATTTTATTTAATAAGTACAGTTGACAGACTACAGACTAAGACAATCAACACAGTTAGTACAAAATACAGTACATAAATCTGAAATCCAATTATTACTGTGCATAGCATTCAATGCTTAATATGCTTCATTAGTGATGGTGAAAATGACCACAAATTACCCACAATCAGTCATCTGCCTAGCCTTTTCCCAACTATGTTGGGGTCGGCTTCCAGTCTTACCGGATGCAGCTGAATACCAGTATTTTACAAGGAGCGACTGCCTATCTGACCTCCACAACCCAGTAACTGGGTAATACGATACCCCTTGGTTAGACTGGTTGTCAGACTTTTGTGCTTCTGACGACTCGTAACAACTGATCCGCAAATGACAGCCAGGACCAACGGCTTAACGTGCTTTCCGAGACACGGAGGAGTCTCGATATGTGAAAATGGTCACCCATCCACGGACCAACCCCGGCAAGCGTAGCTTAACCTGATGGATCGACCCGAGCGGCTGTTATTACTTAGCCACGAGCTCCTCACAATCAGTAAAGTTTAACAAATAAACAATGTTATAAACAAATAGTAAAAATTCAGTGTATGTATTATGATTACAAAATAATATTCTAATTGAGGTTTTTCGTGGTGTGCGTTAATTCCGGGACATGCTGTATAATGCTGTATACCTATGTCATTTTTTTGAGCAATGGTGGTCCCGTAGTAACGGCCACGACTTACGAGTTGTAGGTCGTAGGTTCGAACCACTTTACTTTGTGTAAATTATTTCATCGCCATTTCTCTCAAAACGGTGAAGGAAAACATCGTGAGGAAACCGGCATGTCCTAGAACCAAAAATTCGAAGACATGTGACGTCTACCAACCCGCACTGGGCCCGCATGGTAGATTACGGCCCGCTTCCTCTCACAGAGAGGAGGCCTGGGTCCCAGCAGTGGGAACATTATAGGCTGATTATGATGTCATTTTTGCCAATGAAATTTCCTATGGCACACGGCTGGTTGCGTTAGTTAAAATTTCCAACATTTTAATCACCTAAAAGCACGAAAAATTCGGTTAGTCCCCCTATGCTCTAGTCCCGCTATGCTCGACTCGAAAAATACCTACCAAAAAGTTTCGCTATGCACGAAATTCTTCGCCTCTTCGTAAACAATGGAAGGTACAGTTGAAAAGAAAATTGTTTGAATTCAATTTCAAATTATTTTTTTTATAGCGCTAGTCGTATATGCGTAAGCGTCTGTAAGTTGAAATTGGTTTTGTCTCGTTCTGACAATCAAAAAAGTCAAAATAACGGATATGGACAAACTAGTTTCAGAGCAATTCGAAGTTAAGAAATGTTTATGAATAGAGCTGTAAGTCAATACTGTACCTACCTGTACCCACAAGATTTAACGAAGTCTGTAGACTTCGTTACATATCCTATCTCACTAACTAATACTGTATGTATTCAGCCAAGTTAGTTGTTCTGTGGTGCTTAAATGGTAATAAAATATTACACTGTAACAGTTTTCTTCATCACTGCCCGCGAATGTGATTTCGTGCATAGCGAAACTTTTTAGTAGGTATTTTACGAGTCGAGTATAGCGGAACTAGAGCATAGGGGGACTAACCGGAAAAATTCACTAAAACACCTTATTGAAATCATATTTCATTACACAAGTTCTGTCTAATTTATGGCAAAATTTCGAAGTAGACGGTCCAGAGTTTAGCAATTTTGTGTTCCCGCGATATTTGCATGCCCGGCCCGGGATTTCTTTTTCAATTTCGAAGTTGTTCGTGACTTTATTGGGCCGCTGTGTCACTTTGGTCGACAAGGCGGTAACGAATGGTAAACGTTTTGATTCCTTTACGTGGGAAGATTAAGTTTAGGTGTTAGAGGTGATTTTGTTCAGGTAATGTTTTGCATGTAAGGCAAACGTCGACGACGCTACTCAAAAGTAACGCAATACAAACTCAAATCACCAATGGGTAACCAAAATGTGGGCACTAGTAAAAATAAAAATAAAATAAATAAAATAAAATTTATTCAAGTTAAAAAGTAAAAATAAGATTTACATTAATTACAAACGAGGTAACTTTAATTCTAGCTGTAATATAGACCTGCCTGATCTAGGTTTGTGAACCTGTGTTTCAGGCCATCAATTTACATCAAAATGTTAAAAGGAACACAACAATTTTATTAGATTCTAAATTAAAAAGGAGACATAATATTTTCAATGACTTAAAGAGTAGGTAACTATTTTGGTATATTATTTTAAAACTAGATTAAGTAAGATATATTATGTTTAAGCAATTTAGTTGTTGTTTGTTTAGTATTTCAATGATGTAAAACGACGCCTGACAACGCGTTCTACGGCCCTAGCGCGCACTACAATGTTGTTTTTGCGAAACGGATAACCTCCGCGGGGCGCAAAACTTTGACACTTGAAACTAACTTTTCGGGCATATCGCAAGGCCGCCCATTGTATATTTTGTAGTGTATAATTTTTTCTATTCATTGTAATGTATAATCTGGTGTACAATAATGTACTTATATAAATAAATCGCTTTATATCATTCAACTCCAACCGCAAAAGAAATTCGTGCCAATAAGCGTGATATGATACAGACAAGTTAGTTAGTAAATAGATGAACTTTTATTTATTTTAAAAGCTATTGAACAAATTCAATGAAACAGTTTTATTGAGAACATTTTAATTACAAGAACTACTCGGTGCACTGTGACACTTTCTCTAGTTTACCGTATAAAGCGATACCTTGTTAGTAGCGCACTGCTACTGGTTAGAATTTAATATCCTATACTAGGGTTAGCACAAACTGTAGTATTTCTATCAAAAATAAAAACTGTTTATTATTTCGTTTATTTATTTTGTTTCTTATTACATATAAGAAACAAAATAATAAACAGTTAATTTTTAAATATTTTTATAAAAATATTTTTATAAAAAATAGTAGCCCACCGGTATCGGGAATAGGGTCCAAGCTACCGGTGGCCAGGGCTTCTGAGAGAGGAACCTCCTAGCGGTACGCACCGTGTCCAGCAGTACAGCTTTCTAGATCAAGCCCTTGATCCAGCCGCCTGACGAGAGTCTCCTCAGGTGTTGGTCGAGGCTCTTGGTTATTACGCCATTAGCCGTCACGAATATCGGCACAGTGATTGCTTTATCCACATCCATTATTTATTACTATTTATTTTTAGCCTGTGTTGTCCAACTGCAGGGCAAAGGCCTCCCTTTCTCCTTTCCACTCCTGTCTGTCTTGAGCTAGTGTGAACCAATCCTGTCACTAGGCGTGAGACGAGCTTCCGCTCGTCTCACCATCTTCTCCTGGGTCTGCCTCGATGTTCCCACTGTTAGGACACAGGCCTCATCTCAAAACGACGCTGGGACCTATATAAAACTAAAACTGTTTAGTGAGAGATAATTAGGCATTTGACCCTCAAAAAGATGTATACAAATACATCGTCTAGAACTCATTTGATTGTCTACAATCAACAGTTCAAAATTGATACATTATTATGGAACATGGATTTTATTCATTTATTTTAAATAAATTCTTGTTCAAATGAACAAGAATTTATTTAAAATAAATGTCGCAGTAAGATGGCTGAAGCCGTGATATAGTTATATCCCTAGGGATATACTTAGCTATATGTATATACCGTAATATAGTCACATGAAAGCGATTCATAAATGTCTTTCTAGGAATATTACAATGATACGAGCACGCTTTAGTTATATACATCTATCTCTAACGAAATACTCAGTAATAGTTTAGTTATACTCAAAAATATCTGACATTTATTTTAGTAACGAGTACTCAGTCAAAATGTTTTTTAACAACCCTGAGAAAGATGCTTTGTAAATCGTTTTTTATTGTCTTTGGGATACTGGAGAATTTTCTCCAAGCTTTCTAAACATAGATTTTACTTGCATGCACTTTTGCTAGCGAAATAGTGATTACTAGGTATATAAAAGGTGATTACTGGGTGTACAAGTAGTTATTGCTAGTTGAATAAAATGTGATTGCTAGGTGTTTAAATACCTAGAGGTTAGTGAGTTTAGTAAGAGTGGTAATAATTAATGATTTGTAGGTGTTCAAATTATAGTATTACGTGTTTACGGTTTGGTGGTAATGACTGTGTTTATAGAAGTACTAGCTAAGTGGGTAGGTACAGTACGACACGACGTAGATGTAGCATAAATTAGAAAATTTGCAGTCATTCATTTCAATTTTAGGAATGTATTTGGATAAATGACTTTACAAATTATTACGGTTGCGTAAGGATCATTTTCATCAAGCAACAATAAAGATGGGTGATTTTAAAGACGCACTCAATTCGGATGGTGATCGGTTTTACGAATTTTGCCGATGCTATATCTGAAGTGGGTCGTACTGTACAAATTTATTTCTAATTCTGGTGAACGCCAAGGCAATTATTTTAAATAAATAGTACCTACGCCTATATAAAGTAGTTGCTTTGTTGTTGATGAGGACACAGTTTCTAGCTTTGATGTCGGGATTAAAGAAAAATAGGCTATTTTTAGCCTAGACTTGATTTACCTATTCTAGAAATATCAATAAATCTGGTGCTCTATAAATTATACGATGTTTGCCATTAATAAAGAATAAATTGTTAATTTGTAGCTGGATATTTGGGGTAAAAGTAATTGGTTTGTCTAGACTATCAAATATACATTTTACAAAGTCAAAGTCAAATCATTTATTTCAATTAGGCACATAAAAGGCACTATTGAACGTCAAAAATTTACAAAAAAATTGAATTGATTCTAGTCGCCCCATCTAAAATGTAGTTTTCGTATGGAGAAGAATGGGCAACAAACTCCGCCGTTACTGTTTTACAATATTTTGTATAGGTACATTAATTATATTTTAATTTTGTGTATAGACGATGCACCTAGACTAAAAATACTATACCACAATAGGTCAATAGAATAAGAAATGAAGCAGCGACAGATAAATTAATTAGGTATGTGATAGATGCCTATACCTACATACACAGTATTTTAAAATCCTTAAAATAAAATACAACATTGAGTATTGTAGATGGCTATACGACTATGCGAAGACCAATTGATGGACTGTGTGAAAGATGATATGGCTAGATAGGAAGTGACTACCGAGATGACGACTAATAGAGAAGTATGGACGAAAAAAACATATAAGCGCTGACGCCAAATAAATTGGGATAAGGGCAGGAGAATGATAATTATAATCTTTGGATAAAATTCCTAAGTGTCTAATGTTTTATAATCCCATGTAAATAATCATAACTTAGTTTACCTACCTGGAGAGTAGAATCAATACAATCACATTTTCATACCGCAACAAAAAGATTATAGCAAAGTATGTTTCTATAAAGTTCAACGAATTTATTGAAGGCAATGGATAAGTTGGAAACTTGTTAAAACTTATCGCACGAACACAATCTTGGAACTTAAAATGTCGCATCGCTGATCTTGGAGTCTAAGATAACATAAGAAGAAGTCAATATAGGGAACGGATATTATTTTACTGGGAAGATAGGGTGAATATCCTAAGACTGGAAGAAAATATAAATGAATTTGATTTTTGAATTTTGTACGTAGGTATGAGTGTCGTGTGTATAGTTGCAAATAAACCGTTTTAAACCAAAACCTGTGGTTTAATAACCGTTTTAAACAAATTTATACCACGGATTTTGGTTTAAAACGGTTTATTTACATGTATAGTCGTGTGCCAATTATTAATATCCGCTTAGCCGTCTATTCGTGACTGAGCAAACTAAAAACTAAAAATTTCTAAACAAACATCCTTATTTTACAATATTAGTGAGGAGGTGACGTAAAGAAAGAAAAAATGTTTATTTGCGGTAAACATTACTCAAAAAAAGAACACCACGCCACAGAAAACATGCGGTAATCCATGCATTTATTTAAGCAGTTGGTGAAATTCTTTTTCTGTTTGTAAGTAACATTGTGCTGAGAAAACGACTGCATTCTGGGCCCTATTTAATAAAATTGATAGAAAACTATAAAAGAAACCTACAAATGAACCCATCACATAGCCGTCAACTACGCATTCTGGACATCAAACTAATATTATGTATTACACAAAAATAATCGATGGGACGACTTTTATTTTTGGTGTGAAATATCGCAGTACCGCATATTGTGCAACGTAACGCACGCAAAACATTGTGTTTATGGGTGCATGCAACGGTTCAGGGTTTGTGGGGTTATTTAAGTACCTATGTAACATTTAAAACTTGTTATAAACCTTCAATATCTCCGTAACCAGAAGGTTCCCAGGTATGGTCCAGGACAAAATAATGACGGGAATAACAAGTAACTTTCGGCTTCGTTAAGTGTCTTTTTACACCCGTTATTTATGTTCTATCTCGTCCTGGAGCGGTAACCTCAGGCATATAATATACTGCTGTTGACATCTTGTTGCTGTTGCGAGTGTGCCTGTCTTAGACTGCCAATATACGTGTATACTTGCCACGTAAGGTACTGAAGGCTTTGTCTGCATCACCGTGACGGTTATAAGCCAAGCGTAGCTTACCTTGTTGGTGTGTTGTCATCGAAATTGAACGTGTGCTCATAGGTACGTAATATTTGGGTTGATTAGTCTATCGGAGGATTGAATGCAAGGTGACTGTAATAATAGACAATCATAGATTATATTAAATAAACTGTTACAATCTCATTACTATCGAGTACATTGAAGCATTCGCCAAATCACGAGTATAATCAGTGCTTTCCCATTAAAAAAACAGTTTTTTTTTTTTGTGAGTTGCTTCTCACATGTTAACCTAGGAGGTTGTCGCCTTCTGCCAGGGTTGCAGGAAAGTCCGAAAGGGATACCGGGACCTTGGCAACAGGCAACTGAAGGAACACGGGTGGGTTTTAGTCAGTAAAAGTCTGACACGCCCTTCCGCTCCGCCCAGAGCGGGAGAAGTAACTGGATGACATACCACACTAAAAAAAAAAAAAAGTGGTAAAAGGTGGTTGCCGGCTCCTTAACCGGGCTATCTTGCGGATGCCTTAATACATTAAAGCCTCCAGCCATAAGGCCAAAAATCTGTGATCGTGAGATTGGCAGGATTTCAGGCTAACATTAGCCAGAGCGAGATCATAGATTTTTTCCTTAAGACTGCACATACACACAGCAACCAAATGTTTAAAGTACGAAGCACTATCAACCCTTAAGTTATTTACAAGCACTCAAGAGACTAAAAAATGACCTACTAACAAGTACATTCACGAAACTTAGAGAAAACATCAAACAGCGCCACACATGCATAATAATATCCTAAATGGCATATCAAACAAGCAGCACATATTGCATTTTAAAATGAAAAATTCTTAAGTAAAACGCGCCTCTCAAAGGGGAAGGAATAAAAATTCAACATTAAACATTTCCCGAGGAACTTGGTATAAATAAAGTTTGTGCTGAACTCCATCTGTGAGGTCTCAAGTGGCGACACAGACGTAACCGTGATATATAGAAACATAATAGTGTGAAAACTTTAAGATTGCTTTCTATCTGAACTTGTATGCGATGAAAATCGAATGTTTTCTCTGTTTGATAGAGGGTAAACTTCGTTGGTGTTAGATAAAGAGGAGTTTTGTAAAGCCCGGTTTATGTTTGTTTAGTTTTGTTGAGGTGGAAGGACCAAATTTTGCACCCAATTTAATGGGCTCTTCATTGGGTAAGGGGTCGATGGGAACCTTTTTGTATGGAGTCGCACCATTCCCGAGTTCCTTTATTGTACTATTTTTTATCTTTTTAGCGCAACTTTGGAAGATGCTACCATTGTAACGTTAAGAACTACGTAAATAGACATTGCTGCACCCCGCGGTTTCACCTGCGTCAGTTTTGATCCCGTTAGAATATTGGGATAAAAAGTATCCTTTGTCCTGTTCCAGGTCATGGTCTACCCATGTGCTAAATTTCATCTAAATCCGTTCAGCCGTTTTAGCGTGAAAGCGTAACAAACAAATAAACAAACTCACTTTCGGATTTATAATTGTATTAGTTAGGATTATAAGTCTGAAACCACCAACCCTTCTTAAGCATGCGTGGTGATCAATGCTCGTGCCTTCTCTGTATGAGAAGAGGCCTTTGCCCAGCTGTGGGACAATCTGGTATACACAGCATGTATCAAAAAGTTGTGGTAATATTAAGTTAGGAAGTTAGGATTGCATTCCAGCTGTATACTGATTTATTTTTCGAAGATCCACTACACAATAAAAATATTAACAATTTGAATAAAGTTATAACATTTCTAGTTCTTTGAAATCATTTTTGGATAAAGCTAATAATTTTGAAAAGTCCGGTTTGGACACTCTTTAGAAACTCTATGGTTTGTATACAAAGAAAGGTGATAATAATCTTTATTTATAAACGTTACTTTACGGCCGTACATTTTCATGTTTAAACCAATGTAGACTTTAGGCATCGTTTATAAATATGTACACCCCTAAATCCGTGTACGACTTACTTATCTTACTCTACAGGAATAACTGTTTCAAGTTCTTAATAAAATAACCCCGACATTACAAATATTACTGTAGCTGCTACGTTAACACGTTTACACAAAGGAAAAGTTTCTTTGATGTAGTGATGGGACATCAATTTGTTACAGTCGAGTGACTCGACTCGCTGGACAAGTCGTCGCAAACTTGTGGTGAAGAGAGAATTAGGTATTTACCCATTAGGTTGGTTTATTGTTGTATTTCCTTTTATGAAACTAGGCTTGAGAAAAATTGAGGCATTTTTTTTAAAGCGATAACATTATTTTCTTTAAAATCATATAAGTTTATTCAATTTATTTCTTGGTAGCTTTATTGTAAGAATTAACAAAATCAAAGATTTATTAATTATTCGTAGTATCAACCTCAACCTTAAAGAAAGTGTTTTAGTAAAATAGGTAAATTATAAATACAACAACAAAATCAAAATAGATTTAATAGAAAAAAAAACTGGTACAATAATCCTCCTACATAACTTAATTAGGTAAATTCTTTCGTAAAATTTTAAATCAACGAATCTATATAAACGGCGTCGCTGTTGAAAAACAAAATCGATCGTTTATAATAAAGCCCGAGTCACCTGTTGTTTCCCAACACTATTAACTGTATGGCTGCAGTACGAGTTTAGCAATTTACTTTTATTCTCGCTTCTATTTTACATGACGTTAAACGAAAACTTGAGATACTTAGTTTAATACAAGATTTAATGAGAAGTTTGTTTAATTTTGGAAAACAACTCACATAATACATAATGTTGTATATAAACTGCACTTCTAAAGTTTGAATAGTTATTCTGGTGCAAAAAAAAGCCTCTCTTTACAGATACTTTGACATCTGTCAAAATATTTAAATGCAAAAAAAAAAAAGAATATTTAACCTTAAAACTCTACCAAACCCTAACCTAACCCTATATAACTTTACCTTTTAGTCTTACCAAGCGGTATCGTATTCCCTGTAGGATATTTAGGTATTGTATTATAAAATACCTACAGGTATTTGGCTGCATCCGGTTACACTGGAAGCCACAACATTGTTAGAAAAAGGTTAAGCAGATGATGATTGCACCTAAAAATACTATAGTTATTTTAGTTTAATTTGCTAAATGTTTTTTTTTCAAAGTTCCGAATCGAAGCCTATTTAAAAAAAAAAAAACATGTGGCTAATGTAATTTAGTTGTCACTAAACGATGGTCAGCCATTGTTTTAACCACCATGAAACATAAAATAAAATATTATTCGAAATATAAACTCTCACGTCCGAGTCGCTCAGCTCGTGGTCCCCTCAATTCCCAACACTACTTGTACTGGCCGCTATATACTTAAAGTTTACCAATTTACTTTTATTCGCACCTCCGCCTCCGTTTTGCATGACTCAGACGGAAGTCGCCAGTATTTCCAATTTCCAACTTGTTCCATATTTGAGCCACTTCGGTGCGTTTAAATCGTTTTTGCAAACGTTTTTTATTTGTAATTTCCTTAGTTTTGTTGCTGTCTTAGTGTCAATGTACCTATGGGTTGGCCTGTTTAGTGTTGAGTTTTAACTATTCTAAAAAATAATTCTGTCCTGCCAAAGGTTTAATAAAAACGAATGTTATTTAATTTGATAATGTCCTGAAACTTCGTGATGTATACATTTTTGTGTAAACATTTTTATGTATGTATTTTTGTGTGCAAAAATCTTGGTTTCTGTATTTTATTTTAAAAAAAAACTAAATACCTATTTAAAAAAAAACTATACAGTCGTAGTAAAGAGTTTTATCACAAGCTATTCAATCAAACAAAAGTCAATTTTGATTTTTAACATTTTCAACAATCCCGATTCGAATAAACCCGTAACTGAATACTACAAATAAACATTCACTCTATTTAATCGGATATCAAAATAAACTTCTCTCTATTAAACTCACTTGCAGCTTTGGCATATACATTGAATTTTAAGCATGTATTTAAAATTGCACACGGGTGGGCCTAAAATATACCAGTGGGCCCAGCACGAACTCTCGGAATAAACGTATGTAACGTAAATTCGTACCATTTTATAATTGTTAATACTCGTTTCGCACATAATATTTACTTAGTTTTAAGACTTTATTCATACCGTCAGATTGGAGCAGTGGTTATTGGTTATAAACTTAAACTTAAGTTGTCATATATTCAATACAATACAATACAATATCTTTATTTTCTCTCTTCACAAAGGTTCACATAGTTATCATAAATATAATTGTAACAATAACGTTATAACAAAATACATAATATATGTTCCTTTGTGAGAGACTGGCGTCCATACTAGGATACCCTGTGTGACGGATCCCCAGGCTCTCACCTCGAACTAACTGTAATTTACTTCTAATACAATAGGTAATTTGAATACTTAGAAAAATGATTATTGTGGAAGGGAAAAAGGCAGACAATATAATTAACGCCCAGTAGTAGTGGTGGCCCAGTAGTAACTGTCCCGACTTACGAGTTGTAGGTCGTGGGTTCGAACCTAGCCAGGCGCTTTACTTTGTGTAAATTATTACATCACCACTGCTCTCAAAACGGTGAAGGAAAACATCGTGAGTAAACCGGCATGTCCTAGAACTAAAAATTCGAAGACATGTGACATCTACCAACCCGCACTGAGGCCGCGTGGTGGATTATAGCCCACTCCCTCTCACAGAGAGGAGGCCTGTGTCCCAGCACTGGGAACATTATAGGCTGATTATACATACAGTCAGCCATTTAAAGATGTACCTATACACAATGTATGTAAGTATGATGAACAGTGTCCAAATAAACGTTATTAAGATGGAACAAATATTGTAGACAATCAAATGAATTTTTGTCTATATATACATCTTTTTGAGGCTATCCTATACGCTATCCTAATTGTGCTTGTTGCAAACATTTAAACCAAAATGTTATAGGATAGTTGTATTTTTTATTCAAAAAATATTGTTCGAGTTACGTTTGCGTCGTACGTTCGTGCAAGGCCTATGAATAAAAGTGCAGACGGCCTCAAATAGACGAGAGTTTTTAAATAAATTATAGTTAAAAGATTTACCCATCGTGTCCAATGTCAATGAAGATTTAATTCCGTAGTCTATACAGTTAAATCCGTAATGATTGATCGACCAGTTTTTGCACTCAGGGATACAACATTTTTGCAAGCGAGTGTAGGGTTACCATGTGTTTTGGGATTGGGACTGGTAGGAGTCCACTAAAATTGGTGAGGATTTTCAAGATGGTAAAGCAATGTTTGTATTTATAACATAAATAGCGACCCGCTGCTGGTCGCTTGAACCCGGTATGGTGCAATGGTAACATGTCAATTACATTGAGATGTCTATGCTATACCTAAATTTAATATTAATTTATTACACACTGTATGTATACCGACCGAAATAAATGCTCCAAATTATGGTGAAAAACGCATAAAAATCCATTTTGCAGTTATGAAGAACTAAGTGGTCGAAGAGACAGACACAAAAAGTTACTGTGTTTTATATTATAGTATTATTTAAAAAATCTGCCTAGCCTTTTCCCAACTATATTGGGGTCGGCTTCCAGTCTAACCAGATGCAGCTGAATACCAGTATTTTTCATGGAGCGGCTGCCTACCTGACCTCCACAACCCAGTAACTGGGTAATACGATACCCCCTGGTAAGACTGGTTGTCAGACTTTCGGGCTTCTGGCGACTCGTAACGATTGTCAAAGATCCACGATTGACAGCCGGGACCAACGGCTTAGCGTGCTTTCCGAAGTACGGAGGATTCTCGGTATGTAAAGATGGTCACGCATCCACGACCCACCCCGGCAAGCGTAGCTTAACCTGATGGATCGACCCGTGCGGCTGTTATTACTTAGCCACTCGCTCCTCACGATACTATATTATTTTATTGATAGTTCTAATTGTACAAATCAATTTTAAAATGTCTCATGTGTCACTTATAGTCTGGCTACCCTAGGGTGATACAAAATAACATTTTAAACCACGGATCATTGATCAAACGTTGATCGTCCCTGTCGAGTTTTGATTGGCGGCCGCAAATGCACGTGGGCCTTTTATTCCCTTACGATGTTGATTCAATATATTTTGAACTCGGATTAATAAAGAAAGTTTGCGTAAAAAAAAATTGTTAGTTTCATCATGAATGTGTGAATGTTTAAAAAGTTAAAAAATTTAATCACTATACATATTATGATCATGTTTCAGTAGCAGCTCGGAGTAACGTTACGACATGGGAGTGGCAATAAGCCTAACCCATATTAAATGGGTTTTAAACATAACTGCCGAAAGAAGTGTACTAGACAAAAGCAATTTATAAGTTTTTCATATTAAATATGAGGCTTTTGGCTATTGTACTAAGTATTATAATGTAATTTTTCATTTTGTAATGTGCGTTTAGTTTGTGCAGAATCAACAATTTTTCTTTCTATTCTTTCTTTGTTACTATAGTCTGTTCCAAAAGTATCTGACGAAAGTGTAAACAAACGTTGTTCAGGTTAAATGCTTACGCAAACACTGAGTAAAGGGAATTAATACCACATTTATCTGTATTTAGAAAGTTTCAACTTTATACCTCACCAGTTTTTCCAACAATTATTGAACATTAGACACAAGGCTAAAATAACAGTACAGTCACTATGAGAAAGTAAGGATTTCCGTCAAGGTTCGGATTGTAAAAAATAATATTTATGAGTTAGACTAAGAAAGACTATAGTGTTGAAGTAGGATCAGTTTGTTTTCGCTATAATCCAACAATCGTAAAATATCATCAACAAAAATTGAGGTTATAAAACTAACCTCAATAGTCAAGCGAAAAAAAACATCTTAAAAATAATCCAACGAATAAATTTTCACTAATTAGGTACCTTATCAAGTAGATGTAATTTGATAATTCCAAGAAACACTAGCTTACCTTATAAATGACAGACGTTTGAAAGTTTTAACAGCCTTCAAGGGTGGCCTAGATAGATAATAGCTCAGTAAATATATTCGTGGGCCTGTAATTTGAAAACGTAAAC
Source organism: Lithophane socia (assembly GCA_947522985.1). Taxonomy (NCBI): domain Eukaryota; kingdom Metazoa; phylum Arthropoda; class Insecta; order Lepidoptera; family Noctuidae; genus Lithophane; species Lithophane socia. Next base: position 12,424,824 of record OX383267.1, read on the forward strand.
AGTCAATTATTTATGACGTATTATGTCTCGTCTATATAGATTTTATTTCTATATAAGTATGTTAAAAGTGCGGCCTTTGGGTACCTATAGGCACCCAAAGGCACACATTCCAAAAGTATTTGATAAAAATGTAAACAAATGAACTAGAAAACGCACCTGTAGATGTCAATTTTTAGTGCTGCTTACAAATTGAGCGCTTAAATTTATTCCTATATTCTAAGTTTAAATCATCGTGAAGATTTGACAATTGAGGTTAATTATATAACCTCACTTTTAATCAATTACGATTTAATTAGATTATTTTAGAGCAGTGGCAGTGGTGGCCTAGTGGTAACGGCCGCGACTTATGAGTTTTAGGTCATAGAATCGCATCCTGACAGGCGATTTACTTTGTGGTGGATTACGGCCCACTCCCTTTCATTGAGAGGAGGCCTGTGTCCCAGCAGTTTTTCATTTAAATAATCATTGTTGCAACCTGAATAGGGTTTTTTTACGTTTTCATTAGATACTTTTAGAACAGACCTTACTTAATTTTGATCAAAACGTCAAGTTTATACCTATACAGGTTATGCAGCTTACAAGAACACACTTGAATTTTAACAGAGATGTGTATGTGCTAAGTGGCCAAAGAATTTGTCATTATTTGTCAAAAAGTGTCAAGTGCATGAATAATAATTATACCACTAAAAAAATTATGACAGTGAATAATTTAAATATTTGCCAGCATAGCTAATTTGCGGCGTGTATCATCATCATCATCATCATTTCAGCCGAAAGACGTCCACTGCTGGACATAGGCCTCCCCCAAGCACCGCCACTTCTACCGGTTCTGTGCTTATCGCATCCAGCGCAGCGGCTCTCTCACTCTCTACAATTATGTGTGAAATTATGTTAATTTTTTTAAAATGTTTTTCGGTAATTTTACTACTAAGTTTATGCCGATTTTAAAATAGATAAGCCTAACACAGTCTACTGGCGATTATGACCCTAAAAATCAAGAAATAAGGTAAAATCCACTCAATAATATTGTTCTATCCGGGTCGCGTTCATGCTGCTTGAAGCCTTTACAATATTCATGCGAAGGGTTTAAAAATAGTGCAGCCTACATAAACGTAGCGTATCGAACCGACACAGTCAGTACGATGGTGACATATACGAGTAATGATTGTTTTTTCCTTAAACTGTAATGATTGTGATCTGAAATAAATAAAAAATATAATGATGCCAAGATCCGACGATCCGCGATTTTGCGGACGGACAAGCACGGCAGCTGACCACAGACCGCCACGCTCCGCGCATTATGCTGTGATCCGACGGTGCGCCATATTGCGGACGAACACAGACGAGCCAGCATGACGCACCGTGGGAAGGTCTACATGCAGGGTATCGCAGGCCTCGGAAGTTCCTTGCTCCGTCTGCCGTGCGTGTCGTCGGATCGTCGGATCTCGGCATATCACGATAAAATGGCTGAACGGATTTGGATGAAATTTGGCATAGGCCTACACTTGGCCTGGAAAAGGACATAGGCTACTTTTCATCCTGGATCGCAGACAAAATCGCGGGCAACTGTTAGTTACCATTAAAAAGTTATTGTTGTTGTATTTTTATTTTGCGAGGTACGTTCTTATCTGTATGAAAATTAGACCTAGATTGTATTTTTCATGGATTTGTTATTTGCGAATCCATGAGTCAACAATGTCTCTTTTTAGCGATGTATTCATTTGGAGAAATTGTTATATCGACAAACGAAAAGACCAACTTTTCGTTTGTCAATATAACAATTTCTCCAAATATTTTGTTATTAAAAACCTTCACATTCAAATTGCAATCTGTCAAACTTATCAAAAATGGTAAATTGATTGTATTTTTGAGAGATTGCGAATAAGGTGCGAATCCGAACGTTCTTAAAATTACGGGAATTGCTCCTCAGATAGGTATACCTATCTGAGGAGCAATTCCCGTAATTTTAATTTGGTACCTACAGGTATACCTGTAGGTACCAAAATGGCACTGCAAAAGGTGTGCTGTTACATCTTTGCTGTCTTTAAATAGATTGTCATACAAAAAAGAAATTTAAGAAAACCTAATTAGCATTTTGCAATTCAAGTAAACTAAAGTGCCACTCGGCCCAATTTTAAAAAACGAATGATTAATTTTATTAATTCAAACCTCAGATAGCACGAATAATTCATAGCCCTTGTTAATTAGTTCCTTAAAAACCGCTTCTTATTTTTAATTACAAAAAAGTGGAAAAGGAACTTCAGCCAATATATTTTTCATTAATCAATCTGACCCAATTTAGGGTGGCGTGACCAAATCTTGACATTTTGCACGTTTTAGTCTGCCAGTTACTAATTAACGTTATATATCAGAAATTTAAATAGGCAGGTTATCTGTCAGGTAAATGCGTCAAGAAGAAAGTCTGATATTTATGTTTAACATTTTAATTTTTGATTGAAGTATTTTTAACTTGCTCGAGGCACTTGTGTGACATTTTAGCTAAATGTAAGAAAGCTAGCTTGTTTATTTAAGTTTTACTTTTTATTTAGTTTTCATTTATTAAACTATGCTAGAATTTTACTTAAAATTTTATAAGTAGTAATCTCAAAATATCCTTAACTTTCTAATAGTTTTTAAATCTGGTGAATCTTGTGAATTAAAATCTTGTTTTAACTTGTAGTAGGGGTTAATAATGTTTGATGTTCTACATAAAACATTATCGTCTACTAATCAAACTACCCGCAATAATTTATTCAATTTCAGAACAAAACCTTAACAAACGAATTTACGACATTAACAAAGATTTCAGAATCATAAATAAAGCAAAACTTAACAAAATTCAAGTCTCAGTTGAATGCAAATCGTTGGCGTCGAACGAAAACGGTTAAAGTACCGAAAAGTTTTCTACAACGTGCGCGGTACGATAAATCACAACAATATTGTGAAAATTCACCTTTTTTTCACCCCTCTTCGCCGTGGTTCACCCCCCGGCGGTGGTACAAAAAAGTTTTCGCGTTAAAAATTGCCAGCCCCTTGCGGTGAGTCGTGCCTACGTTTTTATGGTACACTTTTTGTTTTAGGTTATATCGTACATATTTTATGTGTAAATCTGAAGGTGTTACGATGCTGTTTATACAAATGCTTAACTTAGTTTTCATGTTAGACTAGGGAATTCGGGCTTAAGGCCAGCTAGACCCTTAAGTGCCTTTAAAATGGTAATTCATTTTCGGTCTCTTTAAAAAATAAGTTTTAATTTTGTTGCCTGCGATAACGATACTCCAGCCAATAAATAAATAATACAGCAATAGGCCGAATTGTCACATAAATTGCCAAATAAATAACTTTATATTTTTGTCCACAGTACCACCTGACATCATGAGTGATGAGACTTCAGGTGACGTGTCAGTCCAAGAGTTGGAGAATGCAACTCTCACGTGCAAGGCGACGGGCCACCCGCCTCCGAAGATCACGTGGAGAAGAGAGGACCACGAACCTGTGCTGCTAAAGAAGCCACAGTCTAGGGAGTTTGATAAAGGTAAGATGAGGAATTTAGGTGGAACTTGGATAAGCTAAAAAGGCAGTCAATCTTGAGCTAGTTTCTACTTACATTCACATAAAGAAAAGTCAAGCTTGCTTAGATTGAGAGATTCAAATAACGATTTACCATTCAGTAAGTAGCGCTACAAGCTTATTTTGGAGAGAGGCTGGAATCGGAACTAACGCTGCCATCTTATTTTTTTAATACATTTCAAGTGACATTCCATAAATTAATTTGCACAAATTATTGTTTTCCAACAGCGCTCCCTATTAACGTCATTAGAGCGGCAGATTTTTGTAGCAGTGTAGTGTTCAAATGCGATCTGAAATATAAGGAACTAGTCACCCGCTTCTGCTTCGCAAGGATTTTACGACTTGACAAAACATCGACATTTCTTAGTTATTATGTAACTTTAATATTAACATATTATACACATAAACCTTCCGGAAAATTCTCTAAGCGACGGTGAAAACCTCGTCAAAATTGCGTGGTTTAGAAGAACAACGCGGAGATACAGACAAACACGAAAAGCGACTTTAATTAATACTAAGTCTAGATAAAATGCTTATTCCGGCCATTAATCCAAATTGCGGTGGCTATTAAAACTTCAACTCAAAAGTTAAGAAAGAAAAAGAAAAAACAGAAAGAAAATACGTTTATTTGCGGCAAACATGATGCTAAAAAAGGACAAATACACGCAAATTACAAATTGGGGGAAAATATGCGTCACATTCACCCAAAACCGCCATCGCCCAGCTTAATGCTGCGACCCTATGTAAGACAGAGCCCCAGCGCTGGTTTTCAGAGCTGATTTTTAACAAAAAAACATAATTATTACAATAACTTCCTTTGACACTCAAAACCAAATCCGAAACCAAACCACAAAACACAACAGTTCAAAACGGAACAATTTTGTGTAAACATAACTTTGTTTACATCTTAAAGTTTAATCTTAAGATTAAGCCCGACATGTATGGGATAGCCGGGCACAGGTGCCGGAACAAATTGGTAGGTAAGGGAAACGTGTTGGTCCCATTACCCGGTCCGTTGACTGTCTAAAATACTAGATAGGTGCACGAAGCGAAATCTGGTCCTTGTAGTCGTTTTGCTGTTTTTGTTAAGTTTTTAGAGTTTTTGCAGTGTTTGCCCGTTTATTCCTGGGTTAGGATTTTTAAATAAGTTTTTCGTGTCTTTTCGAGCGGGTAGGAAAGTTTTGGGTTGTATTTTATTTTTTCTGTAGCAGAAATGTTTGAATGGTATTTTATTTCTGATGAGAGGTAACTTAACTATGAGTTTTAGCTTTGCGTACTAACCTATTTAAGTTTTACCGGGTACATTAAAATTAAAATACTACGTTTGATTGACATCTTGGACCGAAAAAATCTTTTATGATAAATCCTAACTACCTATATGTATAAAAATTATAAATACGAAAGTGAGTTTGTTTGTTTGTTACGCTTTCACGCTAAAATGGCCGATCGGAATTTGATGAAATTTGGCACATGGTTAGACCATGACCTGGTTATTCGCAAGGGACGATATTCCCAAGGGATCGAGACTTATACGGGTGAAACCGCGAGGCGCAGCTAGTAGTAGATTTATTTTTAATAAATCTAAATAAACAGATATTTTGCAAGATTTGTAACTGTGTAGTCGACAGTAAACCCTACATTCTAATTTCAAACTCAAAATCACTCTAAGGCATACGTACAATAAAGAACTACTTATCTGTATACGTTATTTGGAATAGTTATTCCAAAACGTTATTCCATTTTTGAATTTACGTGTATGTGGCCAGCCAAACTAAGCTCACACAAACAAAGAACCAGTCTCAAGACAGGCCACTTCGTGACATTCCTGGCTCTATGTGACGCCCTTGTTCTTAATTCAAAGTAGGAAATGAGCAGAGGTAGCAGCTCAACCAGACATATTTATAATGTCTGTTTACATATGTACCAACGTAAATTTCCTTAATAAGCTGGCTTCTTGACGCGGTTTCGGCTCGTTTGTTTTGATAATTAAGTAAGGTGCAAAGGCAGGTTATTTTGCGCCTATTTTTAAGAATTTGTCCTCTATATTTATTTAGACGAAGTCAAGCCTATTTAAATGTTTGTATAAGTGTTTTTCTGAAATATAATAAAAATAAAGAAAGAATAACATTTATTTGGACACAGAAATTAATGTTATTATTGTTTTTTTGGAATATTGCTTTGATATGAACAGAAAGAATATAGCGGTTAGGGTAAAGACTGCCTCTTTGTAAAGACTGCCTCTTTGTAAAGACTGCCTCTTTGTAAAGACAGCGTCTTTGTACAGACTGCCTCTTTATATAGACTGCCTCTTTGTAAAGACTGCCTCTTTGTAAAGACTGCCTCTTTGTTCAGACTGCCTCTTTGTACAGACTGCCTCTTTATATAGACTGCCTCTTTATATAGACTGCCTCTTTGTAAAGACTGCCTCTTTGTAAAGACTGCCTCTTTGTAAAGACTGCCTCTTTGTAAAGACTGCCTCTTTGTAAAAACTGCCTCTTTTTACAGACTGCCTCTTTGTAACGTGGTTTAAAAAAAAGAAACCGCGATGCTTTCAAATTATTTAAAATTACCAATGACAAAATAATAAAAAAAAGGAAATACTTACTTAGTTCCAATGATAACAGATGAAAAAGTCTTTAAAATAAGAATAAAATACGTTAACAATTTCACCAACAAACACCAACATCTGAACTATAACTGAAACCTTTTGCATATAAATAACCACCAACTACGTCATTATTTTCATAACATCATACTAACTTGCGTAGGTGACGATATGATTTATTGATATGAATCGATAAGCGTTTCGAAATAGACGAACTATTTTTGGAAAAATACTTATGTATCTATTGTTTGACCCCTTCACTTTGATAAAGGATCTTGTTTGAACAAGATCCTTTTTGATATTTTCGAATGGCACGTACTTATTCGAACCTCAAATCATTCCAATTTTGCGCTCCTAAAAATATTCATGAACACTCTAATTTAATAAATGCGCATCTTTTTGTGAACTTTTCATCATTCCTATTTTGGGGTCCTTAAAAATACTAAATAGCCAAACAACTACTAGCAATTTGGATGTACCGCTCGCCGGTCGCTACCGCGGCACCGCTCACTTCGCTCGCTCGGCTTGCGCGCGGTTTGTCATAGTTCCAGCCTAAACCCAACCCATCTGTTCGGTGTATCCTAGCTAGCTAAGACTAACTGTAAGAAAAGGTCAAAAATTTTAAAAGAGCTTTTTAATTTTAAAAAAGTATGCATGTTTAGAAGCGCAAAATATTTTTAAAGGTTTAATAATTTAAAAAGTTGTACATCAATAAGTATTTAGAGGATCAGTTAAATATTTGCCTTTTTGAATCTTTTTTTAATTTATTTTTTTACTAGCCATTAGTGTCCCAGTGTTGGGCAAAAGCCTCCCTACTCTTTTTCGAATGTCTTAAGGACTTATTAAATAGTCAAACCCTCGTGGGTTTCAAGGGCAGAAAATCGAAGAGTACCTAAAAGTAAAATAGTAAGTTCAAATAACTGAAAAATAATCGGTTATTTTGAACCCAAGGACCCAACTTCTGATCACAATGGCAAAAAAGACTTTTAAAGGGTTGAATTTAGAATTTATGGTCCTTAGGGGCGATTGTAGGTGGCGATAAAGGAGCGTTAAGGCGCTTGTTAAGGGATTATGGCAGAGTGAAGAGTTTGACGTGGCCCTTTAACCCTAGAGTTCCCTAAGGAACTGTTTTTCAGGAGTTAGACTGTCGTTGCATTATTAAATAATAATAATTCAAAACTCAGAAATGAAACCATTTTATTATATTATGTATTTTCTGAGTTTATCTGTGGGTATCATATTACCTGGTTTATCTGTGGGTGTTGTGGAGGTCAGATAGACAGTCGCTCCATGCACAATACTGGTATTCACCTACATCCGGTTACACTGGAAGCCGACCCTAACATAGTTGGGAAAAGGCTATATTGAATAAGGTACTTATTGAAGTTTTGTACGTGACAATATATTAGTTGATTGTTGGGTGGTCTGTACAACACCCTAAATATGATCACACCTTTCTGATGCATGGTGTATAATAAAGCCAGATTATGCCTTGAGGGTAATAAGTCACTTTGACAGCCCACTTTTCACGTCTTTTTATGGTTATAAATATTCATTTAACATTAAAGATTGAACTAATGGTTGTATTTCGATATGGTTCTGTTATATTTTGGGAATTATGTGTACCAGTCACGCGAGCCTAACAGCATATTAAGTCATTTCCCTCCGTTTACTTTGGCTAAGGCCGTTTGTCCACGTCAACTGGGCGTCAACGAGAACGAGATGTTGGCGCCAAAGTAGCGATTCATACATTTATTATGGCCGCGCGTCGGTCAACAGGACGTCACGTTCGGTTCGAATAAGAACTCTCGTTTCTCGCTGACGTTCTGTTGTCGGTGGCGGTGGACAAACAGTGTAAGTCTAAAATAAACGTTATGTTTTATGAGAAACTTATTTGGAAAACTAAAATGTTTCTTCTCTGTTTACGAGTAGCAGTGTCATGTGTGTGGGTTCAGTCAATAAAACTTATTTGTGGCAGGAAATATGAAAGTTTTAGCTCTTTATAGAATTTTGAATTTGTGAGAAACTTGCGCTATTGCTAATTTGTGATCAAGGTTTTTTTTAACAGTACCTTAATTATATCAAATAATATAGGTACACATACTTAGGTACACACATTCACGCCTTCTTCCCATGGGACTAGGCAGAATCTACAGAACGCCACTTGGTAAGCTCCTTACATACTACTTATGTTTCGTTTACGTTCATAGGTCATACACGCACGCCGGTTGCGAGTACTACGCACCTGACCTTTCATCAATGAGGTCACTATTATATCCCTCTAGGGCGTCCCCTCTAGACGTTTCTATTTACATCTGCTTTATAAGTGGTAAGTTCAGTTAGTGGCGAATGATAAAAGAATACGTTTTTTCATCCTCTGTACATGACCAAACAATCTAATGTAAATACTCATTTCCATTAAAAAAATATGTCTAGTTATATCTATTTAAAAAAAAATACAGGGTGTTAGGGTAAACACCGTTATCCTTGCAACCAGTGGTTTGGTTTCATTTATAGAACTTAAAATCAATGGAAAATTACAACTTTTTTTTTATTTTTTTTTAGTTCTAAATTTTGCCACAAGAGACGCAAGTTCGTTGCCCTATGCGCTAGGGCAACGAACTTGCGTCTCAACACGGGCGGGGGGTACGGGATGTCACCTGACCGGCAGCGAGCGCGATCCCTCCCTTAATCAGTCAGCTGTTTCACTAGATAGCTTCGCTAGCGAGCACGGTGTCGGATAGAAGCTTTTTAAAATCTTTTAATGAAAATAACGTTTTTTTTTTGTTGTGTACGGTCATTTATTTTTATATTTAAGTCAACTACCCATGGTTTGAATGACAAGAGTGTTTACCCTTACATCCTGTATAGCTAGGTACTACTGACACCTACAATATAACATCACGAATAGGTTGATAAAATCTTAAAGACACATTATTGTGGTTTAATGATCGATCGACGCATAGCCCAGCGTATTGTCCTGTCGACAGTTATCATTCAATTGAATTCAATGGCGTAGCTTTGGCATTGACTGCCGTTGGAGATCAACTCCAATAGGTATATATAGGTATAATAGGTAGATTTTATGGACTACCATTGTGATAAACTCACTCGTTGAATCTACGTATTTGAGTTTATTGGAAGACGGTAATGAGATATTACCTGACCAGAAGGGGCGAGTGTAATAAATTGTATCATAATAATATAACGACTTGTTTCCCCGAAGGGTTGGGCTGAGGTTCTGTTCACCCACACTTCGCCCGCTATGTTTAAGTCTCAGCTAATAGGGGGAACTATTTTGCTATTACTAACTAACTTTTGCTATCAACCATTCACAAATCCAGACTCTTGGTGGATTGCTGATTACAGTATACAGTAAATAGCCTCAGACAGTATCTGTCTGGCATTAATGTTGAAATGAACCTTTTGGCGCAGCCGTGAGACACACACTATTGTTATCATTATTTTTTACTTTTTATTTTTATAAACAGCATGTAAGGGTAAACACTCTTGTCATTCAAACCATGGGTAGTTGACTTAAATATAAAAATAAATGACTGAGCACAACAAAAAAAAAACGTTATTTTCATTAAAAGATTTAAAAAAGCTTCTATCCGACACCGTGCTCGCTAGCGAAACAGCTGACTAACTGAGGGAGGGGTCGCGCTCGCGGCCGGTTAGGTCACGTCCCGCACCCCCCGCCCGTGTAGAGACGCAAGTTCGTTGCCCTAGCGCATAGGGCAACGAACTTGCGTCTCTTGTGGTAAAATGTAGTTTAAAAAAAAGAAAAAAAAAGTCGTAATTTTCCATTGATTTTACGTTCTATAAATGACACCAAACCACTGGTTTCAAGGATAACGGTGTTTACCCTAACACCCTGTATATTATGTACTTTACGATTGTGTCCAAATAAACATTGTTTTCTTTCATTCCCAAGAAGTAGTTAGTTAATGGTAGTAGTGGAGTTATTTTAGTGGAATTAGTTTATAATTTTTGTAACTTTTGTATGCCTACTGGAGAAAAAAATCTGCTGTTCCATACATTTGTGTTCACTTAAATCGACAAAATGTATGAAACAGCTGATTTTTTTTCGCGATTTCAAAGTTGGTCCCATAGAAAAAGTTGTTCAAAATGATGAGTACAATGACCCCTTTTCGGGTTTAGCATAAACAAAAACTAATGTTGTTCTTTTATCCTTATCTATGAAAAACCCAGACCAATATCCAATGTCTCACACCTATTTACTGACAAACCTATTCAGATAACATCCGGTTTCTGAATTGACTTTGAACTTGCAAAACTACTTGTCAAACTAAGCTGCATTAAGTATTTAAGGTGATAACCCGCGAAATTCAAAATTTCTCACGTATTTTGTCAATTTTATTTAGATCTCAGCTCCATTGAAGAAATCACCTTACTTGATAAGTTCTGTTGTCATATTTTCAATTCAGAAACCGGGTGTATACCAATTCTTAGTTGGTAAAATTTTATTATTATACAATAGTTTTTCTGTTCAGTAAAAAAAGCAAGAAATACATTCACGACCTACCTGTCAGCAGTAATTTCACTCATATCGTTTGCTAAGCAAAAGTTAAAAGCAGAAATAAATTTTCTTCTATTTAATAATTCTGTTTTTCTATGCTGAGCTCGTAGAGCCGACGTTCTACGCTTGCGTGTAACCTACTTATGTTATTAGTATAACTAACGCTACCGTGGTGATAATTACTGTAATATTGATCACCAAGGAAGGCTTTTAGTGGTAATAGATGACTTATGTAGAGCAGTGCCCTGTTTATCAAAAGTTACAAGTCTACACGTTCATAAGTTACCTAGAATGTTAATTTTCGTTAAATTCATAGCTCATCTCCATATTCATAATCAATGTTCTTAATGTTCATTAATGTTCCCACTGCTGGGACACAGGCACACATCTCTCTCTTTTGACCACATTTAAAAAAAGATAATCGAACTTAAATATTTCTTGCGGTACTTGTAAACTTGTAAAACGGAACAGAGAGTCGCCGGACACTCTCAGGATTTGTTATGATTTTCTACAAGTTGTAACTTACAAATATTTTTTTGCTAAACAAAATCACTAATAAAAGTGTCGAATTGTAAGTACTTGTGAACTAAATACAAGGCTTGTAAGTTTTTATAAACAGGGCACTGCAGGCGTAGCATGGCGCTTTCTATCTCTACGAAGAATAGACATAGCTTTTTCTATACAAAGTGACAGTTCGTTTCTTCATTTTTGACATCCACCGTAGAAATCTTTCTACAATCTGTCATTTTGTCTTTTATTTCTAACGATCCTTGTCTAGTTCTTTATAGATGTAGACTATTTCGGAAGAAAGTTTTCTATCCTTACTGTCGAAATCACACTGACAATCGATAAATCCTATGATAAAACAAAAAATTCTGATTCGAATTATGTAAAAGAGTGAATTTCGTAAAAAGTGCAGTTGACTCTTTCTATTTTGCTGCCGTCTCGTACTGTCTACTGTCTACAGGAAATGTCATTTTTGTCTACTCTTCCGTCGACAAAACGGTGCTCATGCTACGCCTGCTGGTGTCAGAAGGAAAATATTAGGAACTGAGACTGTTTTTTTTTTACTTTTATGTAGGTACTAGGTTTGGTAAGAATATCTATTGTTATTTTATTGAAGATTATTTACAAGTATACAAATAAAAAAGTAAAGGAAGAGCGAATTGGGTATCAAAAAATTCGTCTGCACTGCTGTCAGTGGGAAAAGTGCACAAAAGGCTGGCAGCGTTGCCACGTTGGATGGCAATAATGATTCTTCGGCCTAAGAATTGGTCAGCCCTCTGGTCACTCGAGTTGACTTACCGCTTGGCGATGTCCCGAAATATTCGATGAGCACTCGGACTCAACCTCAAACGGCTCAAAAATACAGCTATAAGGTATTTGCGCCGTTTGAGGTTTTCTGCACCTGCACCAGCCGCGCTAGCACAGCCCGCCGTGCTAGGAAGATGGGATTGCGCGAGGGTGTCGACACAGGTTGCATTCCACACCAAAGTCCTACCCAACTTCTAAGGCAAGGTCATCCCGTCTGATCTCTTCCCAATAACGCGTGTCAAGCTATTGGGTTCTCTTAAACAGCTGGCACCCCGGCGGTGACAAGAGCCTGACGGAGAATGTCATTAATGCAACGATTTTTTTTCCACTCTTTACTTAATTATGTTCGTTTCTACATACTAGGGATTAAAAACGAAGGCAAGTCCAAGTCTTAGCCAGTTTAGACAAAATCAAAACACTATAGGTTTTACTAGCTGATCCCAGAGTCTAACTCGAACTTAAAAATCAAGTAGGTAACAAAAACTAAAACCCAACTACGACTTAAAAGGTATAAACAAGACACCACAGACAGACAAATTAAAAATCCGGAGTCACACGTGTTAGGGCATAAATCGAACAGATTACGTGTGACTCCGGATTTTTAATTTGTCTGTCTGTGGTGTCTTGTTTATACCTTTTAAGTCGTAGTTGGGTTTTAGTTTTTGTTACCTACTTGATTTTTTTTAAAATTCTTTTGGGGTTATAATATATATATTTTTGAAATGTGCTCATTAAGCCCTTTCATTTGATACCCAACATGGTACAATTAAACCATATTTTTTTTTAAGTCCCTCACTTTATGTCCTCTAGAGGGCGCCATTTTTAATTTAATGTGATTTCACATACCCTATAACCAGCGGACAATCACAACGCTTCTAACGATACCTCATTTGTCAAATTGTGATAAGTGGTTTGGAAGATAGATGGGAACAGATGAACATACATACATACATACATACATACATACATACATACATACATACATACCGGTCAAAATCATAACCCTCCTTTTTTCTTCGCCGTAGTCGGGTAAAAATGTAGATGTGTTACTACGAAATATTATAATATTTTTTTTTTAAACATTCACAATCCAACCGCGGCAAACGTAGCTTAACCTTCGATCGAATCGTGCGGCTGTTCTTAGATAGCCATGAGCTTCAACGGCTGTTATTATTCAGGCACAAAATAAAATAAAGCTATTTTTCATATTATGTTATATTCTTAACTAGCTGATGCCCGCGGCTTCGCCCGCGTGGATGTCGGTTATTATATACTAAAACCTTCCTCGAAAACCACTCTATCCATTGGTGAAAAACAGCATGAAAATCGGTGCAGTAGTTTTTGAGTTTATCGCGGAGGACTTTGTTTTATAATATGTAGTGATATTATCAAAAAATCAAGTAACAAAAACTAAAACCCAACTACGACTTAAAAGGTATAAACAAGACACCACAGACAGACAAATAAAAAATCCGGAGTCACACGTAATCTGTTCGATTTATGCCCTAACACGTATGACTCCAGATTTTTAATTTGTCTGTCTGTGGTGTCTTGTTTATACCTTTTAAGTCGTAGTTGGGTTTTAGTTTTTGTTACTTGATTTTTTTTGTTACTTGATTTTTTTTAAATTCTTTTGGGGTTATAATATATATATTTTTGAAATGTGCTCATTAAGCCCTTTCATTTGATACCCAACATGGTACGATTAAACCATTTATTTTTTTAAGTTCCTCCCTTTATGTCCTCTAGAGGGCGCAATTTTTAATTTAATGTGACTTCACATAGCCTATAACCAGCGGACAATCACGACGCTTCTAACGATACCTCATTTGTTAAATTGTGATAAGTGGTTTGGAAGATAGGAGGGAACAGATGAACATACATACATACATACATACATACCGGTCAAAATCATAACCCTCCTTTTTTCTTCGCCGTAGTCGGGTAAAAACAAGGTAGGTAACAAGCTCTAAAATTCATAAAAATACTAAACTTGAAGGTAAACAGTCAGAGAATTAGCAACGGTTTCATAACCACAGCTATTTCCCCCAGTTAACAGTTACAACTTCCGTGCGGTTATAAACCGTAAGCCTCCATTACAGAAATAGGTCTTTCCTGAAGGCTATTATGATTAACGACTTTAGAGGCTATGCTGTAGGTAATATGGAAGCTTATCGTGGGAATTGCATTGAATGCAATTGTTATCTGTGATCTGATTAGTTCTTAAAGGTATTAGGTCCCCACCTATGAAATCAGCGTTTTGTATGGGGAATTTTAAAGAAGTTGCATTTTTCATACTAACATTTTCTTAATTTATATAACAACCATGAACACTAATGTTTAAAAACTTTTATGCACTAATGTTTAAAAACTAAGACATCATATGCCACTTACATTAAGCGACAAAAATAAGATTTGGCTAAATTAAAAAAAAAAATAGTGGTCATTTCTGCTAACAAAATGAAAACTATTAGTAATAAGGTTTTTTACTATTGGTAGATGTCTATGATGGTCATTATTCGATATAATACCAAGCAAATGATGAATAATTTAAATCATAGAAGTAACGAGGTTCTCTATTTGTGAGAAAAAAACGCCAATTTCATAGAAAAAAACCCAATATTTATGATACCTAGACTCTTAGGACCAGAATATCCTTGCAGTCTTCTTGCACATTACGTTTTTTAATGCCAATCATCATCTGCCTAGCCTTTTCCTATCTATAGTGGGGTAGGCTTCCAGTTTAATTCGATGCAGCTGAATATCAGTATTTTACATGGAGTGACTACCTATCGGACCTCCACAACCCAATTACTGGGTAGACTTTCGGGCTTCTTACTGTCAAAGATCTACAACTGACAGCCACGGAGGGGTCTTTGTATGTAAAGATGGTCACCCATCCACGGACCAACTGCGGCAAGCGTAGCTTAACCTGATCGATCAATTCGTGCGGCTGTTATTAGTTAGTGTTGTGAACCACGGGGATAGATTTAGTAATGCACTCCTCAAAAATTAAAAGAGGAATAAATAAAAATAACCCAAAAGTTCGTCTAAGATTATAATGAAAAAGTTTGAAGGCGGATATTGGAAACTTTTTTACTTCATTGTCTGTGATATACATTTATAAACGTTACTTAAACAGGGAGGTTTAGACGACAAAGAATGTATATTAAAGCAGACATTAAGCATAACTTAACTTTAAGCAACGTTTATAAAATATACCCCAAAGTATTTTTTTGTTTTGTTTAAATTGATGTATTGTATTTTTTCTCGTCTAGTTGAGAGCTACACGGGCAGTTCTCTCCCCCTGTGGCGCGTGGATCGTCGACAGATGGGCGCGTTCCTGTGCATCGCGGCCAACGACGTGCCGCCCGCCGTCAGCAAGAGAATCATTCTTAATGTTAACTGTGAGTACCTACTAATGTTTATTTACTTTCCATCTCTCAACGAGGCATCCTCAGGATGACGATTGACCTGTCGCGAACCCGAACACGACGTGTTGACGCAGGGTCGCAGAGTCGTAAAATCTCTGCGTCCGGCACTTGGCGTGGCATAGGGCCCAGGTACAGTCCTAGCAACGTTACTATCTGATTCCGTTACGAAGGGCAATCCAGAAATAAACTACATTATAGATAATGATCATTACGCCCAGCAATAGGAATGTGAAACACTGATTGTTATGAGATTTTTGATAGTATAAACCTAAGCGAATACTCTGAAAACCCAATTATAAACGGCAACAGTCAGATTAGATATATAACGACTCTGTTGGAATAGTTTCAGAGATAACTTCGGATTTCACTGTTTTCCACGAATTTGTTACCAAAAAGTCGAGCTTCAATCAGATAGAGACTGACGCTGATAAACCGTTTGAATTTTCAGTGGCCATCAACCTTTCATAAGTGTTTTGCATACGAACTGATGTGAAGGATTTAATTCCCTACGCTAAATAAAGAGCTTCCTACAGGTCGCTTCAAAAAGTGTTCATGAAGACGGCTATAATCACATTGTTTGGCAAACGACTTGCTAACTTGCGTCACTTTTTACGCAGTCGGGTTTATGATTTTTTTTTATTTTACACTTTTTAGTTAGGACTTTTTTATTATAATTTCTCATTACATGTTACATTTAAACATAGGTAGTATTATCGTTTCTATATACATAATTATATTTTTAATCACCTTTTTAACCCAACCCTCCTTTTTTCGCTTCGACGTAGTCGGTCAACAATCTAAGAGAGAAACTGTTGCCTAAAAAACAAGTAATAAAAACTAAAACCCAACTACGACTTAAAAGGTATAAACAAGACACCACAGACAGACAAATTAAAAATTCGGAGTCACACGTGTTAGGGCATAAATCGAACAGATTAAGTTGGGTTTTAGTTTTTATTACTTGATTTTTTTAAAATTCTTTTGGGGTTATAATATATATATTTTTGAAATGTGCTCATTAAGCCCTTTCATTTGATACCCAACATGGTACGATTAAACCATATTTTTTTTTAAGTTCCTCACTTTATGTCCTCTAGAGGGCGCCATTTTTAATTTAATGTGACTTCACATAGCCTATAACCAGCGGACAATCACGACGCTTCTAACGATACCTCATTTGTGAAATTGTGATAAGTGGTTTGGAAGATAGGAGGGAACAGATGAACATACATACATACCGGTCAAAATCATAACCCTCCTTTTTCTTCGCCGTAGTAGGGTAAAAAATTAGAATTTTTCGCAAAATTTCTTATACTTATCTAAGTAAGCACCCCTGGAAAGTTAGAAAGGCATATCCATGAGGCTGTTTCTCAAAAACTCAATGACATTACCATGTACCCATTTTATACCTATCCTTAAACCAAACAACCAAAACTATCAACAGCCCCCCTTCCCCCCAAAAACCAATATAAAATGCCCCCATCGGTTTGTTTGTCACTTTGAATAATATAATCCGTTCAGGGTAGCTCCCGTCACGAATTTGGATGGCATCCAAAATAATACAAGTCTCTCTATGTAGCAGTAACCCGAAAACGTGACTTTGCAACGAACGGTTCCTACTGAATAGATGCAAGATTTATCTTTCTATTTTTGAGTTCTTTTGTTTTTACAGTCCAGCCGTCCAGAGATTGCGTTCTTGACACCTGTCAGTTGCATACTAACTAATATGTATTTTGCTAATTTGATCCTTATTACTACTAGAAATAGTACAACTGACAGGTGTCAGACGCATTCAATCGACGGCTGGTCTGTAGTTGCAATAGTTTTATAGTCCCTTCCAAAAATATATCCCGTATTTCATTAAAATGTGAATAAATGGATCAGAAAATGGAACTGTGGATATCAATTTATAGTGCCACATACAAATTGAGTGCCTCAGAGCCCTCAATTTGTATGTGAATAGATTATTTGAATACTTAAACCCGAAATTCTGACTTTTACCCGACTACGGCGAAGAAAAAAGGAGGGTTATGATTTTGACCGGTATGTATGTTCATCTGTTCCCTCCTATCTTCCAAACCACTTATCATAATTTGACAAATGAGGTATCGTTAGAAGCGTCGTGATTGCCCGCTGGTTATAGGTTATGTGAAGACACATTAAATTAAAAATGGCTCCCTCTAGAGGACATAATGTGAGGAACTTAAAAAACAATATGGTTTAATCGTACCATGTTGGGTATCAAATGAAAGGGCTTAATGAGCACATTTCAAAAAAAAAATATTATAACCCCAAAAGAATTTAAAAATAATCAAGTAATAAAAACTAAAACCCAACTACGACTTAAAAGGTATAAACAAGACACCACAGACAGACAAATTAAAAATCCGGAGTCACACGTAATCTGTTCGATTTATGCTCTAACACGTGTGACTCCGGATTTTTAATTTGTCTCTCTGTGGTGTCTTGTTTATGCCTTTTAAGTCGTAGTTGGGTTTTAGTTTTTATTACTTGATTTTTTTTTATTACTTACTTGATTTTTTTAAACCACCTTAAAGATGACAATCATCATCAATCATTTCATTATTTGACAATTAAAATAATTTTAATAAGCTTAAATTTTTAATTTACAAATTACTGTCATTCAAACAATAATAATTGTTGGCAAAAGTGGTGAGAGTGTGAGTGTTTGCGTACGAATACCTGAATTTACTTTATTTATTTCTTTACCTTTTCCAATTAGTCGATTCATTAACAGACTGTCGAATCAGTCTTTCAATTTTTGTTGCGAAACGACTAGTAAGCCAATTTTACGTATTTCATATAACGTTCATGTAACTTTTTAATATGATTAGTGTTATTTCTGAAAAGATTTCATATACACCAGTAGGCATTGGCAGAAGCCAATATCAGTTCTTCTAAACATTCAACGCCATAAGAAAATATTCACAATCTTAAAACTGCAAAGTGAAAGAAGTTTTGACGGCATAAGATTAACTGCAGTCAACAGCGGCTTAGTAAAGTTGTATTAAAATTTGAAACAAGTATAAAACTAGAGATTTAATCATATTCTATGAATTTTAATGAGTTATAATGAAAAGACAGGGCCCGAGAATTATCTTTTAGTTGCAGACGTTAAAAAAGTTTAGGATTTTATGTTGGAGCCTTTATAGAACATGGCGCAGAAAATAAAAGTGTCGAGAGTCAGGGGGTGTAAGTTCTTTTCATGTTGAAATTCCTTTGAAGAAATTGTAGACTCTTAAAGGCTAAAATCACAAGGTAGCCGACCTCTGTCATCTGTTTATATTAAAGTTCTTGGAAAATCTGGCGGCTGAAAGATAGCATCGATTTTGGTTCGGCGTCAACTTTTCAAAAGTGGATAATTATTTCTCCGAACGCTGTAGGTAATTGCTCTGAAATTGCTGTTTATTTATGTTTTTAGAACTTTATATTTTCACGAGGTTTGTTTTGTTGTTGTTCCTAGAGGAGCTAGATTGGCAAAGTTATTTTTTTTGCTATGGCATCCCTTGCCCACACTGTAAAGGAGGGAGTTTAGTTTGAAAACTGCTTCGTACAGACGTCAAGTTTCTGTCGGGGCGAGGGAGACGCGCGGCTGAATTGCACCTGCACCTGTACCAACCACGACAAAAAATATAACGTGTTTAAATTTTTTCTACCTAATCGTCACTACTTTAGAGCAACTTAACTAATGCAAATTTAAATTAGCTATTAGCCATTGTAACGCAGCATAAGTTAAGAACTTTCGTGAAGAAGAAACGTGCATAACTGCTTTAAACTAGAAACTTCTAAAACGGCACCTATGTTATATGTAGACATAGGTGCCGTTTGTGGAATAAAATTAATATTTGTAAACTGTTCCAGGAATGTAAACTGTAAACTGTTTCTGAATGAAAATGGATAGGTTCCGTAAATGAAACTAGCTTAGGTGCACTTTGTCCAAGTGCGGTTCTAATCGGTGCTCTAAGTGGACCTTAAAATAATAAAAATAAAAGCAACTACCAGGGAATCATAAGTGACTAGAAAATCATCTCAAAATATCTTTGCTTTGGACCAAATGTCTTGATGCGAACAGCTGTTGCCTCAATAAAGTCCTCGTTGTACGTTCATAAGAAAGATCTGATCGTCAGAACGTGTCTACTTGGTCGCTCTCATTCTTCTGCCTAGCCTTTTCCCAACTATGTTGGGGTCGGCTTCCAGTCTAACCGGATGCAGCTGAATACCAGTATTTTACATGGAGCGACTGCCTATCTGACCTCCACAGCCCAGTAACTAGGTAATACGATACCCTTTGGTTAGACTGGTTGTCAGACTTTCGTGCTTCTGACGACTCGTAACGACTGCCAAAGATCCACAAATGACAGCCGGGACCAACGGCTTAACGTGCTTTCCGAGGCACGGAGGAGTCTCGATATGTGAAAATGGTCACCCATCCACGGACCAACCCCGGCAAGCGTAGCTTAACCTGATGGATCGACCCGAGCGGCTGTTATTACTTAGCCACGAGCTCCTCGCCCCTCGCTCCTCCTTGGTCGCTCTCATTGTCTACAAGAAATGAAACGTGTGTTTATACTATGCTTATAAAGTTGAGTTACGTTAAGATGAACAGAGAAAGTATTCGACTGACACAATTTAGATTCCTATCAACACACTGAAAATGCTGTACTTATCCTTACATATTTATAAAACAAAGTCCTCCGCCGCGTCTGTCTGTCGTCCTGTTCGCAAAAAACTCAAAAACTACTGCACCGATTTTCATGCTGTTCTCACCAATGGTTAGAGTAGTTCTCGAGGAAGGTTTTAGTATATAATAACCGACATCCACGCGGGCAAAGCCGCGGGCATCAGCTAGTTTCCAATATATATATATATATATATTTTTTCCTAGCCTACGCTGTCCCTCTCCTGGGCAAAGGCCTCCCTCCACTCCTTCCATCTTTCGCGAGCCCGCGCGTCCTCTTTCCAGTTTTGATGGAACCATATCCAGCTCGTCCCGCCATCTCCTACGTGGTCTGCCGCGACCCCGTCTCACTGTCTCAGGGCACCAGTTCTGCGCTATTTGGGCCCACAGTTTGTCCGGCATGCGGCAGACATGGCCTGCCCAGTCCCATTTAAGTTGGGCAGCCTTTTGAGCCATACCATAATTATATATTTTTTTATTCTTTATCAAAATTTCTTTCTTTGTCAACAGTTGCACCTACAGTGAAAGTGCCAAATCAGTTGCTGGGTGCTCCTCTGGGTACTGACGTGAAACTGAAGTGCTACGTGGAAGCACATCCGAACACAATCAACTACTGGATCAAGAATAGAGGGGAGATGCTACTAGATGGGTAAGGATCATACTATATGGAGTTTCTTGCCGGCTCCTCTCCATTGGAAACGACCAATTGGAACCGTGCACCTAGCTTCTGACGTTGCATAAGCCCATGTAGGTTTATGTGAAATAAAATATTTTGATTTTGATTTTGTTAAGGTCGGGTTCGACTAAACAAGTGAATGCACAATTCTAATCCTACTCTTATTTTTCTTATTCTTATTAATTACTATTTTTTTATGTAAATAGAGCATTCTTTCGTTTGTTTACCCTACCAAAATGTCAGGAAAATCATGAAGATATTGCTCTTGAACTTGTTCTATTTCTATATTCGTTTGGTCTAAATGTGAAAACCTACTTTTAAAGCAACGTCATGGAACATGAATTTAAACTTTTCTGTGGTAATCCATTGAAAACGTGTCAAACTCTTCCTAAACATTAAAATGATAGGTCATTTATGTTTGTGGTTTTAGTTTTCTTCAAAATTATAGAAACTTTGATTTCGGCCTCAGAAAGCTGCTTATTTGACAGGGAAAATGATTTCATGTCCCGGAATAAATGAATAGATTTATTCCATTCGCTTTATTTCACTTACGCACACATATCAAATTATTTATTTATTCCTACATTCGTGTTGGCCTTTAGTCAATACGCAGGAATCACAAACACTGATTCAATTATTTGGTTCAATTGATAACGTAAAGCATGCCAATTGGTTGTCAAACGTAAACCATGCGGCGTTGTGTTTGGGTAAAGAGCAATTCGAATACTCTCTATACAAACGTATCGTAGTGCGTTTTATATTTTTTTTTGTTCATTCGCATACAGTTTAATTACCTAAGATAAACATGCAGCGTTGGAATAATGTAAGGTTAGAAACAGGGCGATTAGAAAATAAATAAAGAGTTGGAGTCACTTCATATTATGACAAATACATAAAGTGCAAAGAAATGACACATTGGTCTACGTTCCGTCGACTATATATAAAATAGTCATTTATTCCATCGAGCCCAAAAGTCTATCAACCAGTGGGTATCGTGTTACCCAGTAACTGGGTTGTAGACGTCAGATAGGCAGTCGTTCCATGTAAAATACTCCTATTTAGCTGCATCCAGTTAGACTGAAAGACGCCCTAACATAGTTGGGAAAAGGCTAGGCAGATTGATTATTCCATTGACTCCCAATTTTAGTACTAGAGGAGCCTGCTTTACTCATAAGCGGCAACTTCTCTCTATCCGGTTGTCCGTCAACTTCTTTGCCAAAATATCACAAAAAAGTGTAGTGTTTCATCAATCCAATAAATTAATTTAAGTAAATCTTCCCTTTTTTAAGAGAAAATACGTTCATTTTAGTTCTTGTAATATAAAAACACCCTGGGGCCTTTTTACACAACCCACTCATATATCTACATTTTCACGTTTTATGTATCGACATTCAGTCATACTGGTGTTTCAAATTACCGTGCATAAATATTTATAAAGTAAAACGTTACTTTGGGAGCGAGATATTCTGTAAATGTAAGAAGAATACTGTCAATATGGCGAGGTTCCTATTGGCTGGTCGAGTAGTGATTTCATAGACCTTTCAGGTATTATTATTTTCTTTAGATCCTGTTTATTTTAAGACTTACTTATTATTCATCCTATTATTAAATTGCGAATAATATTGTTTAATTATGGTGTAAAAATCAGCCACCCATAAAGGTGGGACCCATAAAGGTGTGTACAAACATAAAGCGGCAATCGTGGGCGGCAGCCGCGCGCGGCCAGCCGAGCACGCTTCTGTCTACCTGCCGCGCACAAACATTTTCACTAGACTGTAGATTCGTAGACCATTTTTTAATTTGTTAAGTACCTGGTACTTGTTGACAGGCCTACACTGTTCTCCCATACCTATTGAAAACATTGTAAAAGCCAATTAATTTTAAAAGAGCCAATGTTTCTTACCTGACTTTCGCGTTTCTTGTTGGCTCTTCTACATAGAAAACGACCAATCGCCACGCTTGGCAGGTGGGTTGACTTTTGAAATAGTAAAAATGGAAAATAGTAAAATTCTTCTACTAAAGGCACTAAGGGACTTACTAGTGAATACTAGTAAGTCCCTTAGTGCCTTTTACGTCGCCCACGAGAAGAAAAATAGGGTGATGCTATTCTTTAAGTCCGGCACCGCACGGAGCTCGTTAGTTCTCATATCTCATACCTACAAAAAATAAATTTATTTTTCAAGACATTTATTCAGCACAGACTAAGAGGCACACAATACACATCAGATAAAATAAAATAAAATAAATATTAATAAAAAAAAACAAATAATGAGTGAAGATACAAGATATTAGCTAGTAACATTCTTCTACACATTTTTCAATGTCATCATCTGCCTAGCCTTTTCCCAACTATGTTAGGATTGGCTTCCAGTCTAACCGGATGCAGCTGAATACCAGTATTTTACATGGAGCGACTGCCTATCTGACCTCCGCAACCCAGTAACCGGGTAATACGATACCACTTGGCAAGACTGGTTGTCAGACTTTCGGGCTTCTGACGGCCTGTAACGACTGTCAAAGATCCACAAATGACAGCCGGGACCAACGGTTTAACGTGCTTTTCGAGACACGGAGGAGTCTCGAAGATGAAGATGAAGATGGTCACCCATCCACGGACCAACCCCGGCAAGCGTAGCTTAACCTGATGGATCGACCCGTCCGGCTGTTATTACTTAGCCACGAGCTCCTCCACATATTTCAATATAAACTTTTAATTATACACAACATGCTAGACCGCTAAGGCGCTAATTGACTAACGTTTATTAAAACTTCAACAGACTACAGACTAGGTTTTGTAATAATTTTCCAGAAAGAATGTTTTAACTATGCAGCTCTGATAACTGACATGATAATTTTGTTTTGTAACTACCTTCTAGTTAACTGCAGCGTAATAAACACGGAAGCAAAACATAACTACTTAGTAACTTTTCCTACAATTATGGGCAGTTTTTTTTTGTTTTTCGACATGTTCCAGATATTCTTATCCAACTGTACAGGGGGCCTAAACCGGCCATATTAGAAATTCCTCTAAAAGCAGTTCCTTTCCTGAATCCCAGCCGTCATTAACAATTCCTATAATTTGAAATAAAAGCAATTGGTAATTTGTGGACCATTTTACGAATCACCAAAGAAAACTGTCAAACAGATGAATTATTTCGTAATATAAATTACACGCAAATCATAATTATTATTATGAATTGGCAGTTTTTGACATTTTACGAAGTTTACGAAGATATAAGAATCATAATATTTTCATAATATGATTCTGCTAAAGTGACATTTCTGTCGCGCACCAGCCGCTAAACTGTTGATCGGCCTATAGAAGGCCGCTAACAATTAAAATTCAATTGTGTCTCGTTAGTAACAGTTGGAGGTTTATACAGTCTAAGAAAACCGTCAAATATATCTGAGATAGTTACAATGTCCCTTTGTTGCAGGCCCAAATACACAATAACGGAAGAGAAGCAGTCGTACCAGGTAACAATGTGGCTGACCATCAGACAGTTCTCCAGGAGTGACATCGGAACTTACAACTGTGTGAGTACCAACTCGCTCGGCAAGAGTGAGGGCACACTCCGACTTTATGGTGAGTGGTACCTACATTTATTTTCGTAATAATTTAGGTTCTCCATCAAAAGATTTTTGAGAGTAACATGGACTAAATAACGAATCTTCTTTTTGTGTGATTAGTGACTAACCAGGGGGGCCAAGTCCACTAATTTACAAACGTGTCAGTGGTCTCACAATGATGAGTTTTTGACAGATTTTGTATGGCAAATCTGTCAAAAACTCATCATTGTGAGACCAGGTGTCAGAGTTTTAAAGTAGCCCAAGGGCCTCTGACTTGGTTTCACATGTCGACGAGAAATACCTTACTGGCATGCCGGTTTCCTCATGATGTTAATAATGAATAACAGTGCCAATTTCGAGCATATTGTGCACATAGATGATTTAGTTTTAGATGTAAAGGATTGTAATATTATTTTAGTACTTATTTTGGTAAAGTTTCGCAGTGATTACAGAACTTTCCAATTTTTTAGAAAAGCTAAGATAAATTGTTTGTTTGCAGAAATAAAACTCAACTCATACTCAGAAGATTTTGGCAATCAGATCAGCGTTGCTGGTGGTAAGTAAAATATCCCATTATCATAACAATATACAATATCTACCTAAAAGCCACATACCTGAACAACCCGCCTCCCGTTTTACTGACAAATGCGTGCACTGACTGGACAGGTCCACTCAATCTGTGTGGTTCTTTCCTCAAAATACCATTTCAGACACCAATCTACGTGGTCTTCATATGAGTTGACCAAGATTATGTCTGGACTTTAAAAGAGACTGTGACCTCTAAGTTTGTTTCGGTCTTTCTTCTCAGACTAGTCAGATAGGAAACGCCAAAAAATGTGATTGACGTGTAAAAGTGTTTGTACAAACCTACTTACAGAAATAAAATCATTTATCATTTACCGTTTACCTAACCTAACCACCCACGCTGGAAACAACGTCACTTCACCTTCACTCCGTGTCCTTACCGTCAACCCCCTAATTAAAACACGTTTCAACTCTAACACTTTGGTTGATCAGTACGTATATTACCTGCTCGTTACCGAGATTAATGGCCACTTAAATGCCGGTTATGTGGTACGGTTTTAAAGCAGTCTCTAGGTGTATAGGTAAATGCCTGTGTCATTCACGTGAAAATTACGTTTTATTTATCACCTCAAACCACTGCAATGAAATTCCATCCACAACAGCTATAATATTGCTATTGATAGAGAACAATACCAATATTATAAATATTCCTATAATATTGATACCTCTTACAAAATATTTCATTGAAACTGTTCCGATATTGGAAAACGGACTATTCACGGCAATGAATAGGTACAGTTTATTCATTTCATAGCATCGTTTATAAAGACTACTCGCGAAGCAAATTGCGACACTGATGTCTGAGCCTAATTTTCATCTTATTCATGCTTGGGGGCACACGCGCCCTCTGGAGTCTTTTAAAAAGTTTTTTGCGACTTGTTTTTTATCGTATTTCTTGGTAATACATAAAGTATTATTTTTTATCTCACGAAGCGACGCGCGCTTTACTCGTGGTAACTAAGTATACAGGAAACATCCTGTGAATGTGTGCGTGGAGAAGAGTAGCTTCAGCACGTAACACATACATTTCCAACTTTGCCATTGTCTCGGACGGTACCGAGAGCTCCTGCGCGTACACACATTCACAGCGTGTTTGTACACTAGGTAACCATAAGTAAAGCACGCGCCGCTTCTTAAGATAAAAATACTGTAACTACCTATAATATATAACTTTTTCTATAATTTTATATTAACAAATAGAGAAACTTCTTCAACATTTGATTGAATTGGTTAAATAAGTTGATATTCTTGGAACAGTATCCTTGAAAATATATGGATTGGTTTGCAGACAAGTATCAGAAATATTTGTATTGGGTAATAATACCTACCTGAGCAGTGGTGGCCCAGTGGTAACGGCCGCGACTTACGAGTTGTAGGTCGTAGGTTCGAACCCTGACAGGCGCTTTACTTTGTGTAAATAGTTTCATCGCCACTGCTCTCAAAACGGTGAAGGAAAACATCGCGAGGAAACCGGCATGTCCTAGAACCAAAAAATTCGAAGACATGTGACATCTACCAACCCGCACGGGGCCTGCGTGGTGGATTAAAAAAGCCCACTCCCTCTCGAAGAGAGGAGGCCTGTGTCCCAGCAGTGGGAAAATTATAGGCTAATTATGCTATGCTTATGCTAATAATATGTACATCCCATTCCCATTTCGGTGACTATTTCTGTTTCTAATGAATTAATAGGTTACGACTTAATAGGTCCGATGATAACAATACAAACACAATTTCTGTTCTGTCACAATTTACCTACTAAAGAAATGAAATGAAGAAAAAAAAAATATTTTCAACCCTTCTCGATTCTGGTTTTTGTGAATGTTTTTTTTATGAATTATAATCTTAATAATATTTTTACCATGCAAATGAGTCCCTAATATTTAGTCATACGCACAGTCCTTTCCCAAATCACACATCAAAACGCAACTAAAACTTAACCCTTCCCAACCGCAGGTCTGACAGAGGCGGCTAAGGGCGGCTGCCGACCATTCCACCGGGAGAGGACGATGTTAACCCTGCTGCTGTGTTACGTTACCCTGCTATTCTTGTTGACGTAGTTTTTGTGACTCTGTACATACTGTTAGGATGGGTTTTGGGTGTGATGTAGGGAGAATGTTTATTGAAAGGAAGGAGAAGCTAGTTCATTTTGTATGGATGGACTGTCTTAACCTTTTACTTGGGATAAGAGTTAAGGAGAATCTGAACGCTAGATACTAGGTACAATAAAAAGCCAACTTTTAAATTTATTTTTTAAATAAGGGGTAACTTCGGATTTAATGTTATTTTATGTAAATAAGACCTTTTATTTTTACTGTAATCACAATGAAATTCTGGCTGAAATATTTTTTCTAACAAGACCCTTAGTGTTTCAGATATTAACATTTTTATGTTACATAGGAAATCAATCAATGTTCATTTTGTTAATGTTTGAACGACAAGCATCACACTTAAATCCGATCATTACAATATTAAGTGAACCAACATAACAATTATCGGAGGTCGTCAACTTAACTCGAATAATATTACCAGATATTTCACTATTTCTCAATCGATTGAGAAAAACAAGATGGCGACGTTTGTTCCGATTTTGACCACGCAGCAAAATTACCTTGTAGGGTTATACCTATATGATATTTTACAACTGAAGAGTAAGGCCTTGCGTACTAAGGACACGTGTGAGTTAATCGTACGTATACGTACAGTGGTACCCAACTGATAAGGCGCGTCGTGAATCATCGTTCGCACAGAAAAGAAAGTATGGCCCCGAAGATTAACGAAAGAACTTAAAACTTACAATCAACCTTAGATCAATACTATAAGTTTCATAATACACTGCAGCTGTTAATTTCCATCTCACTCGCAAGTATGGCAGCTGACTAACATGCCACGCGGCGCGCGCTAACATGGCGTCAGCTGCCGACCAATAGCGGTACAGGAAAAAAGAAGCGCGGGGCGTGGAGCGTGCCGATTGGTCAATAGCATTTCCCGCGCTTTGAAAATTCATCTTCTGCGCAGGTACATCGGTAAGCCATATCAGTTGGGTACTACTGTACGTATAGTTCCAATGTCCAAAAATAATTCGAACTTGTTGGGATTTTCCGTGCGTTCAATGCGATAACACCGGACACTACCTATTTGATGGGAAAAAACGTATTCAGTGTGGCCACTCAATTCGTACGACCACGATCATACGTTAACGTACGATACTACGATAAAAATTCGTGTCCCAAGTGCGCGCGGTCTTATTCTTAAAACCGCATGTGAAAACTATGTAAGTGAAGAAAGAGTGAAAGTACAGAAAGGAATAGCAGAGACTTGAAT
Source organism: Lithophane socia (assembly GCA_947522985.1). Lineage (NCBI taxonomy): Eukaryota > Metazoa > Arthropoda > Insecta > Lepidoptera > Noctuidae > Lithophane > Lithophane socia. The sequence continues at coordinate 12,453,141 of OX383267.1, forward strand.
AGGGTTAGTCACGCAGCAAAATCTTCAATCTGTCATAAACCTTGAATCTTATATCACACCCAAACCGTCACACGGTTATAAATAAAACGAGGGAACGTAATTCAATTACATTGTTTCAATTCTTGTAAATATTGTCATAAGGTGTATCTTTAAATGTAATGTAATGACAACGATAAAATAATTGTGAGATTAGATCGTGTATTCGCTTAGAAAAACCAGCCAAATTGAAATATTGTTTACGTATAAAAATAAAATGTAAACTCATCGCTCGATTATAAGACTGTTTACAACAAATAAAAAGAATTAAAAGGAAATATTTTTTTTCTTTCCTTACATTTAAAAAAGGCACCTTTTTCTTTCAGGATAGACATAATTTCATTTTAAAGACGGAAATACCCGGGTAAGTGCATCCTAACTAGTATTAAAAATGCGAAAGTGAGTTCTGTTACACTTTCACGGCAAAAATAAAATAGCTGAACGGTTTGGAAGTTTGGCACATGGGTAGACCATGACCTGGGTTAGGACATAAAGAGTTGCGTGTTATTGGAGTTGCATAAATAAATAAATAGCACACTTCTTATCCCGGTAAATGCAGATGAAGTCGGAGCAGAAGCTAGTAATTTAATATTGTGACACCGATTATGAGTTGACTTCACGCACTAATTAATGCAGCCATTTCAGTCAGCTCAAAAACTTAAGGATTCTAAACCACCATTTCTACTAAGCTTTCATCGACCAACTTGAATAGAATACGCAGCCGGTTTATCGACTTTCGCCTCGTCTATGACATATCGTATGCTGGCGTGCAACTCCATTTCTAGAAGTAGGTATCTACACCTGTACACTGCGACCGAGTGAATGACTGCGCATTGCGCTATGTTGATTAGCACCTTTAAACACGAGATGGGTAGCATAGAAATAGTCACGAGTGTAGTGGCGATACCATCTGGCACACTGGCTTTCTACCGCCTAGTTGCTGATTGCCAATAATTTTGCATATAGCATAACATCACACCAGGGGTCTTAACCTTTTTAAAATTAGCAATTCCTCTAAAAGCAATTCATTTCCTGAATTTCCAGCTATCATTAGCAATTCCTCTATATTGACACAAAAGCTATTCGTATTGTGTGGACCATTTTACGAATCTCCATAGAAAACGGTCAAACAGATGAATTATTTTGTAATATGAATCGCACGCAGATCATATTTTGAATTGTCAGTTTGTGACATATTACGATGATTCATAATATTTTCCTATTATGATTCTGCCAAAGTGACTGTTTTAAGCCCCTATATTTACGGAAGGGCAGAGGTATTCCTTTATCGCCAGATAAGTTTAAGCCCCAATATTTTTGCTTGGGCATGATATGCTTGGCAGCCGCGAGGCACACTTGTTTTTTTTTTTCTCTAGGTACCTACACTTTGAAATTGTTTCTTTTATTTTTATTTTTTTTATTCTTTTACATGTAGTTACAGTGTGTTGTGTGCCCTGACTGTGCTAAATAAATGCATTTTCTTTCTTTCTTTCTTTTTCTATATCTTAAAAGCAGTGGTGGTCCAGTGAAAACTAGGTGAAAAACACGGTCGTCAATGTACCATGGATCACTATGGAATCTCTTTGATGGACATGGCGGCACTACGGTATGCGTCGTCCGGTGGGTGGCCGTGTCATACACAAGCTCGCACGATTATTCTGCCGTGCAGCTAGCACGCCGTACCGTAAAGAAACCGTGCCCCACTGCACTGTTTACAATACGATGTACAACGGGTCTTATGCTATGATACTTTTTGTAACGGTTTAGGAGTATGAGGAACAGAGTGTAAAGTTTACTCATCCACCATAGAAAAGGGAGGATCCTCCAACCAGCCGGGTGTTGTGTCTGGCGGGCACCTGCCTAACGATTGATGTTGGGTTCTTGTATATAATTGTCCACTACACGGTAAACTTTAATTGCGCGATGCAGAATTTATGTGACGTCAGGTCTTTGATGCGTAGTTCGCATGTGACGATGTAAATACCACCACAACGGCATATACTACTCGTATATTCGAAAAAGAACAAGAAAAGCGTTTCCACACTTTATAAGCGCTACATACGAGTACATATGCTTGATCAAGCTATATCCAGTTTTAGCACGCAAATTGATTTTGGTCGAAAAAGCAAACAGTTTAATCGTTCATTCGCTCGGACACTAACTGGATTGAGTCTAACGTGCCATCGATATGTTGGCCAAGCTGGTGACGAAAATAAATTCACTGCACGTGTATCTGACATTTTACAAACTTTTGTAAAGTTATTTGGTGAAAAACAAGCTAGGGGCTTCTGGCAAAGTAGTAACAGCCGTATGGGTAAATCAATCAGGTTAAGCTATCCTTGCCGTGGTTGGTCGGTGGATGGGTGACCATCTTTACACACCAAGACCACTCCGTGCTTTGGAAAGCACGTAAATCCGGATGGTCCCGGCTGTCATTTGTAGATATTTGACAGTCGTTACGGGTCGTCAGAAGCCCGAAAGTCTGACAACCAGTCTTACCAAGGGTATCGTGATACCCAGTAACTGGGTTGTGGAGGTCAGATAGGTAGTCGCTCCTTGTATAACACAGGTATTCAGCTGCATCCGGTTAGACTGAAAGCCGACCCCAACATAGAACCCCGGCTAGGCAGATGATGATGGGTGGAAAACAAGGTAGCTTTAATGTGTGACCACAGTTTTATCTTAGTTACAGTCAGCCTCAAAAACTATATTGACGAACTATAGTATACCTATATATGTTACGACTAAAGGTGGGTGTGAACATAAACTTAAGATTAGCCGGCTAAACTTAGGTTTATCTTCGAGAAGCAGCTAAAGTTCGATAGGTATCATGTTAGTTTGTGTCGTGATATTCCATCTTAAGCCGGCTAATGTGCACATTAACCGCAACGAAACGGCTAAAAATGTATTCGATGGACGCGCCGGGCCGGCGGAGGGCTTGAAGGGGCGGTAGGGAGACAATGCGCGCACACGTGGCAAGGTTTTTGTTTAGTATTGCGTCATCTTTCCTTGCGGTTGATTGCACGTACTTGCAATGTCGGCGTCGCACAATCTCGAAACGCATAAAACGAAGTTTGAGAGTAAGTTTGTTGAGTTACTAACATCAAAACGAACTGATAATAGTTTTTATTTGAGTGACGAACAGTACGATAATGTAATTCAAGAAGTCAGCTCAGCAAAATTCGTCGCTAAGCGTTCAACATTGCAGTATCGACCGTTAAAAAGATTTGATGTTTGCACTATTGGCGGCGTAGAAAAGCTAATAGCACCGCAGGACAAGGCAATAGTATCTTGTACCTATTATGTGAAAAATTCAGACCTGTTTGATGGGTTGCATACCATTCACATTGATACGGGTCATGGTTTTTTCCTTCTACATTTTTAGCCAAGGGTTGTGTGCCGACTGTGGCAAAGCAAAAAGGAAGGTTATGATTTTGACCGGTATGTATGTATGTTCATTTGTTCATTTCATGTCTTCTAAACTACTCATCACAATTTGACAAATGAGGTACCTATTGTTGGGAGCCTCTTCTGTTTAATTTCTGCTCTAACACGTGTGACTCCGGATTTTTAATTTTTCTGTCTTGTTTATACCTTTTTAGTTGACTTTTTTGCCGTAGTTGGGTTTTAGTTTTATAACTTTTATTTTTTAGAAAATAAAAAACTGGCTTTCAAGTTAAGTAGTAGGTACAGATGGTGGAGATGAGTTGTAAGTTCCGTTCTGTCCAAATTATGACGTGTCACTGTTCCATATTTAGATGTTTTTAATGGCGGTTAAACTTCAGTCTCACTCTCTGAGACAATTTGACATTTAGGCATATAAAAGGATAGGTACTGTATGCTTTGCGTACCCAAGTAGTCAGCTGTAAACATAATCTGGCGAAGAGGGATATTATCGATTCATCTAACACCCAGTGCGAGTGCAGTGCCCCTGATCAGAGTACCTATGTCCCGTTTGTTGGAGTGTCCCAAATGCTCGTTCACCCTTGATGATTTGAACAACTTCTCTGACGCCGAAATAAACTTGTGCCTACGTTTACGAAATTACGAAGACTGTCTTCGTGCGTTCGTTCAAAATTATTTTATGTGGTGAATCTAGGTGAAATGAAACTTGCATGATTGATATTCCAAAAACATGTTACCCAAAACCATGTGGGCCAAAAACAGGTGCCCCAAAACCAATTGGGACAAAAGCAGGTAACCCAAAACCATATTTCCCAAAAACATTGTTAAGTATGACAAAGATCAGTCAAAAATTTCATCATTCAAAGATTTTTTAAGGGAAAACTTCCTATGTATGTATGTATCTATTATGTAGGCTATGTATATATATGTGTCTATCTATTTTATTATATTGTATAACTTATTATTTGCACCTGCGACAGCCCCATTTTATGTACAGGCAAATCACTGTCCATTCCAAGGTTGCCTGGAAGAGATCGCGGAAAGCGATAAGGCCGCCCATTGTATATTTTGTAGTGTTTGTTTTTCCTTTCGTTATATATTTTTGTGGTGTACAATAAAGTATATATAAATAAATAAACTTATAGATTCTGTAGTGCTTTACTTTTGAATATAGATGGCGCTTATATCTGTTTTAAGTTTTCATTTCTGTCGGCGGTCCCCGTAGCTGCTTTCTTTTTTAACTTTATTCATAGGTACACCTACAATAAAATAGCAACGAAGTCAAAACTGTACATTGAATATTTTTATAAAAAAGTAATTGCTACGAGGTGTGGGAACGAGTCTGTTGCCGAAAATATTATAGTTTTCAGATTTTTTGTCCGTTTGTTTGTCTGGATGTATGTTCCGGATTGGCGCAAAAACAGCTGAACGGATTTCAATTTGTACACAGATAGCTTATAACCTGGATTAACACATAGGTACTTTTAATTCCGGTAGTAAAAAAAGAATGAAAATACATTTATTCAGCACATACTAAAAGGCACATAATATACACGATACACAATATAAACATAGTACGTTCTCATGAGATATTTTCCGACATCCACGCAGGCGAAACCGCGTGCAAAAGCTAGTAGCATAAAACCATATCAATTACGTAACTAAATAACAACGATCGTCTCGCAATTCAAGAAATATTGCTAAAAAGCAAAAAAAAAAAGCAAAATTCACACCGAACAACGCCATCATTAAAACCATTAAAACACATAAAATGTCAAACGCGACGAACACACGTTATATTATATTTTCGCACGAAACATTTGAATACTTTACAATTTCTGAGCGTGACCGCGCTAAGGAAATGCCAAGATTTTTCTTTTGTTTCAGCAATTTTGCCGACAGGAGTATAAAAGATTTTATATTTTGAAGTTCTTTATTATGTAGGCGGTTTGGTTTTGATTTGAATGAGAAATCGACCTCGTTTATTATAAATTAGTTCAGAATTGGTTATCCAACCGCTTCATTGCTGACAAGTGAATAAAGTGATTCAGAAATAGCCACAGGCTGAAATTGAATCTTCAATGTGTAACTTACACAACATTTACTTAATATTATCGAAATACAAACAACATCTTGAAGTACTGCAAGAGTGAAAATCGATATAGGTATTGCAAACTCAAACATCTGGATCCGTCAAAATTATAAAATAAAAACGCCACTAATTCACACAATATTCCATATTTTTAGTTAAAAAAAAAACAACACAAAAATAACAATTTCACAGTACACTCGTATCCAGCGACGGTGGCGATGCAAAACGAAGAAAACGCAATTTATTTGATAAAATATTCAGTTGCACAGTTTTGTTTCAAGCTCCTGCGTTGTAAAACTATGCAGCTGAGGCGGGTTAGTTCTGTTGCTGTGTTCGCTTTAGACGCTTATACGACAAATTTCTGTGTGTTAGTAGATTATTTCTGTGTATTAGAGAAATTTATACGTTATATTATAAACGCTTCTTATAAACGGTTATAAATGTACTCAATCAATCTGCCTAGCCTTTTCCCAACTATGTTGGGGTCGGCTTCCAGTCTAACCGGATGCAGCTGAATAGCAGTATTTTACATGGAGCGACTGCCTATCTGACCTCCACAACCCAGTAACTGGGTAATACGATCCCCTTGGTAAGACTGGTTGTCAGACTTTCGGGCTTCTGACGACCCGTAACGACTGTCAACGATTCATAAATGACAGCCGGGACCAACGACTTAACGTGCTTTCTGAAGCACGGAGGAGTCTCGGTATGTAAAGATGGTCACCCATCTTTGGACCAACCCCGGCAAGTGTGGCTTAACCTCATGGATTTACCCGTGTGGCTGTTATTACTTAGCCACGACCTCCTCGGTTATAAATGTACTCCATACATTAATAAAGTTTAATGAATCAATTTTGTATCTTCTCAACCGATTAAAACCGAACTAATTTTGATCAAGGGCTATGAAATAGCTAACTTAGGAAACAATAAATAAACCTAGGCTATTCCTACACATTTTCGACTCTCACTATAAAGGCTTACCACCCCTTCAAAGCCTGTAAAAGCCACACCAAAAGAAAAGGGTGTGTATAATTTGTTAGCGTGACACGAACAGGTGGCACGTAACACACGGTACGTTCATACAATATTCAAGTGTGTGGTAGTTAAATATTTTGACCTTTCGGTTAGATATTGATAGTGTTTTATGAACGAATTAATCATTAATTTGGTATTCGTACTAGGCAAAGCAACCCTGCTTTGGAAATCAGACATTAAACAAAACGGTTCGGTTATCAGAGAGAGGCTTGTGGCTAAGTAATAACAGCTGCACGGGTCGATTGATCAAGATAAGCTACACTTGCCATTGTAGGTCCGTGGACGGGTGACTATCTTTACATACCGACCCCCCCGTTCCTCGGAAACCACGTTAAGTCGTTGGTCCCGGCTGTCATTCGTGGATCTTTGACAGTCGATATGGGTTGTCAGAAGCCCGAAAGTCTGCCAACCAGTCTTACAAAGGGGTACCGTATTACCCAGTAACTGGGTTGTGGAGGTCAGATAGGCCGTCACTCCATGTAGAATATTGTTCAGCTGCAATCGGCTAGACTGGAAGCCGACCTCAACATAGTCGGGAAAAGGCTAAGCAGATGAAAACGGTTCGGTTGTCGAATTCGATTTCCTATCTACTTTTCTATACCCTTCAGTTATTACGAGAAGTCATTTGTGCACCTAAACATAACGTACGTATCAAAATATAAAGGGTCGCTGATGAAAATATTTACAAATGGGTTTGAGAGCACCCTAAAATCGAAATATTCCACCAAGACATTATTTTTTTTCTAAACCAACTCATCTGCCTAGCCTTTTCCCAGGGGTCGGCTTCCAGTCTAACCGGATGCAGCTGAATACCAGTATTTTACATGGAGCGACTGCCTATCTGACCTCCACAACCCAGTAACTGGGTAATACGATACCCCTTGGTAAGACTGGTTGTCAGACTTTCGAGCTTCTGACGACCCCTAACGACTGTCAAAGATCCACAAATGACAGCCGCTTAACGTGCTTTCCGAGGCACGGAGGAGTCTCGGTACGTATAGATGGTCACCCATCCACGGACCAACCCCGGCAAGCGTGATGGATCTACCCTTGTGGCTGTTATTACTTAGCCACGAGCTCCTCCTTTTCTAAACCAACTGATAATTTTTATTCCCAATTTTTGGCTTATTCAATTTGGACTCGTAATTAACTCGGCTACTGCACAAATCTACCACCAGTACAGAGTTATCTAATTGACATTTCCTCCATCCAAATGTCAATTTATCGAGACTAAATCAACTCTAAACCTATAGCACAATAAACAAAATAATACCAATATCGAACGCGGCATCATTAACGTAAATCAGGGTGACATACGTCGATTCACGAGACATTCCCATGGGCGTCGAATGAAATATTACCGCAGTGTTACTACCGCATTACGGATACTGATGTTACTGTGATTAATATATGCTTATTGCATGGTAAAGGGGTACTGATTTTAATGTGTTTAAATGTAAAATAACTCCCTTATTGCAATTGTAAATAATTTTAACGGAACTTACTGAACTCAAGTTTGCATAAACACACGCTTTAATGAGCTTTATCGTATTTATCTAAGATTATCTTGATATCACTGACATCAACAATCGTGAGGAAGCACGAACTTATAGTTAATAACATACCATAATATCACGCCTATATACCCTGAAGGGTTAGGCAGAGGTGTACCTAATACACTCACATATCGCCAGTTATATTTAATTCGATGTAATAGGGGTCGAGCCTATTGCCATCAACCGGGCACAAATCTAGACCCCGGGCTGCTACTGAGAATTTCCTGATAAAAAACCCAATAACACTTTGCCTGAGCCGGGAATCGGACCCAGGACCTCATGCTCAGTAGTAGCACTTGCGACCACTCTGGACTGGACCAACGAGTCAGTCAATAGTAGTATAGTTAATATAAGTTTGAAATCGCCAACCCGTCTTGAAACTTGAATGGAACAGTTAAAGGTGCCGTATTATGAAGTATTAATGCCACCATTTTTCCAGTGTGAGAGAGAGATGGAGCTAGACAAGACCGCTAGCACCATCCCGATTTCGCAGTGGAATAATGATGGCATTAATACTTCAACCGCTCAACTGTCGATTGGCCTTCTAATGGCCGATAACAATTAAAATTCTATTGTGTCTCGTTAATAGCAGTTGGAGGTCTATTACTACCCCTGGCCGGTATTTTTATGAGAAGTAAAACTAGCTGTCTGTATCTCTGAAAATATTGAGGCGTCGGTCGTCAGTAATTAAATCTGCCTAGCCTTTTCCCAACTACATATGTTGGGGTCGGCTTCCAGTCTAACCGAATGCAGCTGAATACCAGTATTTTACATGGAGCGACTCCACAGCGACTGGGTAATACGATACCCCTTGGGAGGATTGGTTGTGAGACTTTCGGGCTACTGACGACCCGTAACGACTGTCAAAGATCCACGAATGACAGCCGGGACCAGCTGCTTAACGTGCTTTCCGAGGCACGGGAGAGTGTCGGTATGGAAATATGGTCACCCATCCACGGACCAACCCCAGCAAGCGTAGCTGATGGGTCTACCCGTGCGGCTGTTACAACTTAGCCAAGAGCTCCTCCTTCGCCACGAGCTCCTCTAGCGTCGTAAGTAGGCGTATTGAAGCTGTATAATCCAATAGAAGTATTTTAAAAACGGTGACATCCATAATAATGATCCGTGATCATCAGTACTAGCACAGTATTCACTTTCTTGACTTAATAATATAAAACTGAAACTATCCAAAGACTACAACTGTTAACACTAACTAAGCAACGAAATATTAATAAATCGCACAACACAACTTTATCACACAATTTCTTCATATAAGAACATAATAATATAACACATAACATTCACTAATCTGTGTAACGCTAATTGTTCGGAACACGCCGCCGTACATATTTGCTGGGGGCGTCTTCATCAATCTTCTGTCGGCCATGACAGATGGCATTCAACGCGCGAGATATCATTATGGGGTGCGATGTCGATTACTTTTGGTTATATGGTTCATGAATTCCTTAGGTATGTGTGTATTTGACAGTGAAGGAGCTATTGCTGTATCGATTGTTTTAAAAGAGCCTTCATGAGTAAAGATTGCTCCATTATTTTACCAGCTGTTAGTGCTGTTTACGTAGCCAGTGATATTACCAACTTTGTCAATTGACAAGAGGACCTAGGCCAAGTAAAATTCTATCAGCATTGACATCATCATTATCAGCCTATATCAGTCCATTGCTGGACATAGGCCTCTCCAATTGCACGCCATTCAGCTTGATTCTCTGCAAGTCTCATCCAACTGGTACCAGCCACCCGGCGAAGATCTTCGCTACACCTAGCCTGAGGGCGTCCTACTACGTCGCATACGTTTATAGGACTAGCGTAGTAGGTACTTCGTATATTTTGTTTTTTTTTACTGTACAGCGGTATGACTGTAATTTACGTACTTTTAATTATTGTTGGGATAAAAAAGTACCATTAAAAATTTCAGAAATCGATTCAGTAAAAGATTCTGAACAATCTACTTTCATTATGTGCATTCATTCAATTACACATTGTATATGTTACCGGAATTGTGTGACACAATTCCTAGGAAATATATACACTTCCGAGCCTACTTAGGAAATGTGTAAAATAATGTTTCAAAGATTCTTTAATACACACATTTCCTGTGAAATGTATGTATTTCATAGAAATTGTATGCAATTACGAAATGATGCTTGGAAATATATAAAAAGTAATGCTTTCTGTGATTACATTAGGTTGTATTGGGACTTGCTTTTATAGTGGCGGAATTTTGTCTTAATTTTAAGTTATCCAATAAACTGTAGAAGTAGTTTATAAAATAGGTACCAGCTTCCGCTAAAATAAATAAAACACGTTTGTTAAATGAAATCAGAATTTTTATTAAGGCTTTCGTTGACATCATTAGTTGTAACAATCGCATCGTAAAATATAAAATATTCATAGGGCCTATTACTAGGTAATTAAACTTCAAAAATCAACTATTTATTCCTTTTTAAGGCCCATCTAGCACACAATGACGGACTACACACTTTTCCGTTAACATATACAACACATACCTATCTCTCTCTTTTATACATCACCTTAAGCTTTCAAGTTGCAAAATGGTAAAATCAAAATTAAAAGTCATTTATTCAAACTAAGCTGAAAATCAGCACTTTTTGAACGTCAAAATTACATAAGACAGTCCCCCAAAACGCCGCCACCCTTCACCACTTCCTAGTGCTTTAGCTGGGAAGAAGTGGCGCAACAAACTCACCAGCAGCACAGCTGTCGACGAAAAAAAGGAGGAAGTTCTCAAGTCGACGCGTATTTTTAAGAGTCAACATTCATTCAAGACTGACAATACTGAGATGTAGCGAAAATAAACAAGCCTTCTTCAACTTTGCTCAATAACCCAAAAAATAATTGAAGACAACGCTAAAATAAACACAGGACCTCAAGAAAAACTTTTAAAAACTCGTCCTCTGAGAACTTCTACTATCCTTTATCTTTCGCATTTTTTTTTTACAAAAATGACTAGTGTAAACCAAGGAGCCGCTGCGACAGCCACTTATCTGCAAGATTTATAATAATATCATGACAGTTAGAAATTCTCGTCTCTACTAACAAAGACAGGAAAAAATTCGCGAGGAATGGACGAGTTTTTGTGAAAAAAAATGTTTTATTCCTCTTTTGTTTGGTTGGTGATGAACGGGGTTCGGTGTGAGATGGACAATGGAAGCTTGTTTACAAGGTGGCCTACCATACCACCAACCATACCATACTATATGGCCTGCTGAACATAATATAGTGTGGCACCGCCACTGTTATTGGATTTCATCTAAAAATGATATAACCATAGCTGATGCCTGCGGCTTCGCCTGCTGGAATGTCGGTTTTTATATAGTAAAACCTTCCTCGAGAATCACTCTTTCCATTGAGGAAAACTGCATGAAAATCGGTGCAGGAGTTTTTGAGTTTATCGCGAACAGACACATAGACAGACGCGACGGAGGACTTTGTTAGTTGAGCAGGAACTAATTTGATTAGTTAGGTACAATATCGAACTTTCGATTTAGGAAAATATTTTTTAACTCAATCTATTAAGGCTATTTTCGTTTTTAGGGTTCGCTACCCAAAGGGTGCCAACGAAACCCTATTATAGTAAAGCTCCGTTGTCTGTCCGTCCGGCTCTCACAAGGCTATTTCTTCTGTACCGTAATAGGTAGACACTTGAAATTTTCTCAGAGTGTGTACTACTATGGCCGATATATCAAGAAAAAAAACAAAAAAGTTAAAATGAAAGGGGTCTCCATACAAGAAACGTGTTTATTTCTGCGTTTTTGCGGTCAATAAAATCAATACTGTGCTTGCGTACATAATAAAATCACAACTACGGAACCCTTTACTGTGCGTGGTACGACACTCACATGGTCGGTTTTTAACTCTTATAAATACGGAGCAACCTAGTCTTGTTGACTAAGCGCTTAAAAAAAAAACTCCTGGCAGCCGTTCTTTCCATTTTACACAGTTGTAATTAAAATATACAATAGACGCTGATATATTTAGTAACCTATTCCGCTTGACTATTTTCAAGAGTCATAAAAACCCTGTAAGAAATCGACACGTGTTTCACCTCTCAACGAGGCATCTTCACGATGACGATTGACCAATTGCAAACCAGAACGCGACGTGTTACCACACCGAGTGCTGGACGCAGAGAAGAAGTTTCTTGAAGAATAGTCAAGCGGAATAGGTTACTAAATATATCAGCGTCTATTGTATTTTATAATGGATTTCCGCAAAGTCACGCCTGAATCAATTAACTACAGTTGTAATTTTTATTGTTTTATTTATACCCGTCACTCAACTCAGACGCAGATATTAATGTAACGCTTTTCCGTAAACACATTTCATTCTATTCACTCCTTTTATAAAATTCATTCGTTTCTACATTTTCAAAGTAATAAAAAGCTCCCTATTCAACGAATTCGTTTGATTCACATGGAAATTATAGTCTTCACAAAAATCAACGGGATTCAATTTCTGTAGCTATATTTAACCCCTTTTGATCGAAACTTAAACATAAAAGTAAAATTTCATATAAATGTGACGCTGTGAACTATTTGAATACATGAGGTAAGGATGTGGACACATTGTGAGAAAAATAAATTCTGATTTGATGATCATTCTCATGTTTTTTACAGTGGAAAAGCTTTCCGGAAATCCCTACTGACCCACACAATACATATTCTAAAATATAGGGAGAAATATTTATGTATGTTACAAATATCAGAACACCACTTTCTTAGACAAGCGCCGGCGCCCTCTATCGAATTACCCATAGAAATTCACATTACCGTGTACGTAAATTTTAGAGTGGACAAGCTTCGCGAACTAAACTTCGCGCACTCTATCTCGCACACCTCTCGACGTCTCGCTTAGCAACAGAGAGCACACGAAGTATAGTTCAATGTAGCCCCAGCATTAACGATCGCCGATTGATGATAGTAAAATTATGATTATGGAAATATTTCACTGTCTGTATTTTATTTCATGACCTTTAGCAGTGGGCATTATAAAATCAATTTTTTTATTAATTTTCTTCCTTTATGTACAGGGTATACCTCCTTTTATTAGATTTTTCCCTAAACGATATATTAATAAAATTATAATAACTTTCATTTTTATTACTATCTCAACTAGATACAATAAGTTTCTTGGCGTTTAGACGATTGTCCTCGCGGGATAACAAGTGGCCAAGCAAACAGACCTGGAACCGCGACTTAATTTACAAATAATTAATTTACAAATAACATTTTGATAGCAGTTATCGAATTGAATCACCGCGTGTCAAGTATTTAATAGTACATCATCATCTGCCTAGCCTTTCCCAATCACTTTGGACCTTGTAGGGGTCAGCTTCCAGTCTAACCGGATGCAGCTGAAAATACCAATATTTACATGTTAAAGAAAATGTTATTTGTAAAACGTCTCTTCATTGATCGGTACTTGCTTGTTCTCTATTGAACACAACACAACTGACAGTCAGCCACGGCGTGTTACCAAGAAAATGTGTCCACAGCCTTACATTGGCGTAGACGCGTCACGTCGACGTGAATACATGAAATAAACGATAAACATTGTGTTTTCGAAGAAATGTTATTGAAATAGGACGGAATATTTCAAAAGAGATTGAATATCTGTCAGTGTGAATGAAATGAAATTATTTATATTGTGATGTTTAGAATTATGTGTCTGACCGATGGAATAAGGAAAAATGCCATTTCAATTTAAGTCTGACAGGCGTAAAGTAGATAATTATCCACCTCTTAAACGTGGCGCGACGCGACTTTCGCAGAACAATTTCCATGAAGTTTTTATAGTTTTTTTTTTCTACTAGAGTCGCGTTATGACTGTCTGCTGACCCTTAATTCCTTTAACACTCGAAAGTTGAATGTCCCTTGCACGATATTACACGACAAGGTATATTTTTATGTGACAGTTACATAGTTTCAACCTTAATAAATATTTAATTTACTGGGAAATTTTGTCAAAAGTGGTGAAGCAATGAAAATTTACATGAAAATTTACGCCACCAATTGACGCCACTTTGACAAGAGGTCTTCCATTTCGGCAATGAATAATAAAAATAATGACGTTCATCATTCGTTAATCATTCAGCCACGACCAGTGGCGAAGGGTGATTTTTCGGGGGGGGAACCCGGAGCAAAAAAAAAGAAAAAAAAAAAAAAAAACTATACTGACGAATTGAGAACCTCCTCCTTTTTGAAGAAGTCGGTTTATAATACTTGTTATGATGTCACTTCGGACCTTCCTTGTGGCCGCGAAAACCTACTTCTTGTTTGTTTACCTAACAAAAGAACGGTGTCAATAAACCGTTTCATTAAATTCCTATTTTGATGTACTTTTCTCAAACTTATTTATAAACTCACATTCAAAAAGCCCGCTTTCACAAACCACGCACACTCACACAGTTCAACAAGTGATTTCAACCGCACTACCGCAGATCTATACTAAGCTCCTACGCTCCTAATAGCGCAACGCCATCTAACGAAAATATCAGAAAAGCAATGCATTTTGTCAGTACAAGAACGAGATATCTCCATTCAAAAAATTCACAAATAATTAAACAGAGGGCGCGTTTAACGAGAAATTTTTAGGGAGTGGCATTTTACAATTCAGAGTTTTCGCTCACGGCCACTAGAGGGAATTGGCCGCGCGGGTGTAGAGCTTCAAACGAATTAGCGAAAAATCGTGAGATTATGAATGTAAAAACCCCTTTATTACATAAACTACTAGAATCTGAGAAAAGTAAACAAGGGAAACAATACATTTTATTTTATTTACAACTGCCAGTCAGCTATTCATATTTATCGTAAAGGGAAAAATTAGAATGTTTGAAAAAACTATCACGTCGTTTGTAATTTATACTTATATCTGAGCGAGCACGGCCTAATTATGTGTTTCTTAATTTCAAAACTTAACCTTGGAAAGCATGTTTCCTCACAAAGAAAATAATCCTAAACAACAATGTATAGGCTACCACTAAGCTACCAGACGGGCCGCACGCGGGCCAAAAGACATTGTAGTTAATTAGAAAGTCCTTGACGAATTATTGCCGCCATCCTAATCCTACTGATAGTACTAATAACTTTTCAAATCTATTAAGAAATTTCAACTTATTAACTATCTACTTACCCCAAATACATAATGTACACTTTCACTAAAGTCAAAACACTTTAATCACTGTTTTATACCAACAAACTAATACTACTACTATGATTCTCGTACTGATAAACTAATGTATTCAATAAATAATACGAACAAAATACAAATTAACTGCAAGTGTAAACAAATTATAACCAATGCGATTACGTCAAACAGCAACCACACAATAGCGTCCTGTCCGAACTCCGAGCCGAACGCATTACGAAATTCAACGAAAACTACCGAACCGATATCGCGGCATCTCGTTCACGCGAACGCAAGTTTAGATCGCTTTAGGTACAATAACTCGTATTTGACCGGCTTGCTCGAAGCGTATAAAACCGGGGTGTCACGTGACCGAAGTGACGTCATGACGCCTTGATTTTTGAAGGAGCGATAAGCCAGCCGCGCCGCCGAGTTATTTTAGAGAATTTTTTTTTGCTGTTGGGAGACAACAAAGACAAAACATTGAATGTAGGCGTTTTGTATAGTTTTAATTATATGGTGTATTAAATACCTATAGTGTGATTACTTAAAAGGCATTTTAAACACTACTGGCTGTGTCATTTTTCAATGACGATAGAGTGGTTTTGTTTCGAATTCCAGAAGGGAAGCCGATAGGAATCAGGTTGTACGGTAGCTGCGGCCCTGGCCACGACTAAAGAAAATATAGGCTTTGACACTTTTGACAGGTGCCCGGACCTAACGTCTCAGTGCTGCTACGTGGTGAACGTCATTTCAGGAAACCCCCATAACTAAGTCAACTATACAAGGCACCGCTGAAGGATTTATTCGTAAATCTGATAATCAATGTACAGATAGAGTTTTACAGTTTTGGAAAGTGTAAGATAATGATCAGTTTACATGGTTACAAAAAAATGCTCATCAGTTGATTGTAAATCTGACGCAAAATATACAATTTAAAATACCTAGCAAAGCATCTAATTTTACACCGAGCTCAATTTTTTTGTCCGCTTTGATTGCAATTCGGGTTGTTGATCTAGGTAATCCTGTCAATCAATAGGCAACGATATTGTGATGGGATAAAAAATAAAAATATAAAAATCGAATTTATGTAAAAATAGTCTTACATTTTGGTTTTGATTGGTAAAATTATTAATGCAACCTAGATTTTGACGTTCCAGGTGCTTTCAATATTATTGCTAAGAAATAAAACAATATGAATAGCGGGTATGTGAGCTGCGTATTATCAACAAGTAACAATATTCACTTGTTTTATTTTCAAACAAACAAAAATCATTACGTTCGAATGCTAATTTACGACTGCAACTCTTCCTAATCTAGAAAAGAATAACGAAAGATATATTTATTGCTTATCTGTGTACATCAGTTCTTCAACTGCCCCGTTAGTCTCGTGGTCGCAAGCGCGACTGCAGAGCGTGGGGTCCTGGGTTCGATTCCCGGGTCGGGCAAAGTGTTATTGGATTTTTCCATTAGGAATTTCGTAGTAACAGCCCGGAGTTTGGAAGTTGGCGGTGTGATACCCCCGTGCCTCGGAAAGCACGTTAAGCCGTTGGTCCTACGCCTGATCTCTCTCCGGTCGTGTCGGATTACCGTCCCATCGGACTATGAGAGTGAGGGAAGAGAGAGTGCACTTGTGTCTGCGCAAACACTTGTGCACTATAATATCTCCCGCGCCGAAGGCTAGTCTCCGTTGAGATTGGCCGCCGTGGCCGAAAATACAGTCTGGCGGACTATTATTATATTATTACATCAGTTCTTATTATAAACGTAAAAAGGCTCAACAGTCGACTCATGTCGGATATGCAATCATGTTACCTACACGTCATCATCACCACAATCATATTTGGTCGTTATCCAACCTCCGTGGAATCCCAATATAAGATGAAAAGTGACAGTTTATTATTATACGTACATGATGAGGAACAATTATTTTACCCATTTCCGCGAACAATCTCGCGGAGGTCAAACCCTCAATTTGGGTAATCCCGTACAAGTATGGACCACTATTTCCTCTAAGAGCGAGCTAGAGGGAAGTTATTATTTAAGCCGGCGCTTGGCGCTGACGGGTTTAGCTAAGATGCAAGCTATAAGCGAATGACTGCTAGGAATGTAGTAGTATAAAAAAAAACTCAATTTTAGTGCCAATATTATCATATGTCCATGTGTCCCATTTGAATTTTAAATGATGTGAATACAATACAATACAGGGTGGCGATTTAGTCACTTGCATCCGTCAAGTGCGTAATGATTATACCCGGGAAACTAAACAACGATCGTTGTGAAACTCATCTGTTTTGTAAAAAAAAACGAATTGCTATACAGCAAAAATACTATTTCAATAAAATGTATAAAAACTTTTTTTTTTAACTGTACCTACTTCGACAATAAATCTATATTTTCAACTTCTTCTTTGAAAAAAATAAGATTTTTCCACAATGCTTGTAACTTGGAGCATACAACAAAACTAGACGACAAATCCGTTCAAAAAGCTACAGTATGATAAAATGCACTTTCCGTGCAATATGGCGTTCAAAATTACGGAATGTAAAGCTAATGTTTGACATTTTCTATACAATCTGTCATAGAGAATGCTATTATACCCTAGGGGAGGAAATACTCTAGGTAAAGACTATTTTGTAGTTTATTTTTTATTTTGACAAAGGGCTAGGAAAACCGTACCTGCACAGAAGGTATGAATGACATCTCACTAGGACACCATGGTGAAGCGATCATGGTCGCACTGCCAAAAAATGTATGGTTGGTTGCACAGCCGATTGGACGCCTGGTGAGATACCCACCATAAAGCTATATATATTCTGCTGGCACAGCAACCATGGTTGCGTCACCATGATGTTCTAGTGAGATATGAGTGATAGGACGACGCTCTACAAAGCTGAACTTTTTCACTACATCATCTGCGTTTTCCCTACTATGTTGGGAAGGGCTTCTAGTCTAACCGGATCGAGCTGAATACTAGTATTTTACAAGGAGCGACTGCCTATCTGACCTTCAGAACCCACTTACTGGGTAATACATTGGTAAGTCTAATTATTGATTGAATCACAGCTATGTATTAATCATGGTTACCCACCCCTCCACATTGCAACCTCGGAAAGCATAGCTTAACTTTTGATCAACCCGAGCCATGTTGTTACTTTACCACGTGTGTGGTGTGGTAACGGCCCCGACTTAGAAGTTGTTGTTGGTCGTGAGTTCGAACCCAGCCAGGCACTTAACTTTTTGTAATAATTTCATCGCCACTGCTCTCAAAACGGTGTAGAAAAACAATCAATCAATCTGCCTATCCTTTTCCCAACTATGTCGGGGTCGGCTTCCAGTCTAACCGGATGCAGCTGAATAACAGTATTTTACATGGAGCGACTGCGGAGCGGTTTAGAAAAACATCGTGAGGAAACCGGCATGTCCTAGATCCAAAAAAACCGAAGACATGTGACATCTACTAACCCGCACTGGGGCCGCGTGGTGGATTACAGTCCCTCTCAAAGAGAGGAGGCCTGTGTCCCAGCAGTGGGAACATGATAGGCTGATTTATTATTCAAAATCTCCCCTGTATCCCAACGATCGATTGTAATTTTCCACATAATATTGTACATAGAATGTACGTAGAAAGTAGTGTATTTCTAAACTGGTATAGACAGGAGAGTACATAGGTACAGCAGAACATGATCGATGGGGTTTGTTATGGGTTCCGTGCACGGTAACGTTACAGGTAAGACAAAGGAAACATGCAACTTAACTCCATTAGTGATAGCACGGGAGCTGGGATGATGCAGTTTTTTATTTTAAGCTTTTAGGAATTATTGTCGATAACGTTAGAAAATCGAAATTCCTTCGATTCGTTATTCCTTCCTTTCATTATTTCCTTTCTGCCGTATTTTTTTACTTGTTCGTAAAGTTTTATAAATAAATAAATACCTTGACGTCGATAAAAAAAAATCTTTGATAATTAGTTTTTAAGTTATTTTTCCGTAATTTCATTATGGCCAGTTTTGCACTGCATAAAAATCTGCCAAAAAATACTTTTTTCAATGTGTTAAGATAAGAGAAAACAGACACAAATTATAGAAAATATACAAGAATTTTTTTTCGAAAATTAAAACAATATTTTTTTAACAAGATATCTGATTTACATTTTTTTGAAAAGTTGGAATTTCCTATTCTGCTTCTATAATCACAAACAGGTCATAAAACTTCAATAGCTAACTCAGAGTTTAATTAATTATCTTAAAATATAATTAATGATAATGAAAAATCTAGACTTAAGTGTTTTAATTAGTTTATTCAATTTTCAATTAAGCTTCTAGGTAATATAAAACTTCAAAGAATTTTATTTCATTGCAAAAAGTTGACTGTCTTCCTTTAAAATATAATTAGACTTTACCAATTAACTAATTCTGAGTAACTTTTTATAGACGTTTCTTACGTCTGAAGTTGTTTAAGCAATTAATATAGCAAGTGTATGTTAGAAAGGTCTCGATAATCTTGGTTCGTTATAATTTCTTTCAGAGCTTAAAATAATTCCTTTCTTTTTTAATAATAATTGACTTGTTATGTCATTACCTAAAAACGCTTTACAAAAACCAATTTCATACTCCCGGTCTAACACCATTTTCACATGCAGCACGGCTTTTAAATTATTTAGAAAGCAAACAAAATAAAATCTCACATTATCTCATTACATTACAATTTAGTTGAAAAGCCTTTTATTTAGCTTATCTTTCAGGCACTTGAATTTTGCCTTTTTTATTATGTTTTCGTTGTGTTACTTTCTGCATTTTGTTGTCAGGAAGTTATGCTTGCATTTGCTTACAATAAAAATGTACAACATTATAATCAGGGGCTCGTGGCTAAGTAATAACAGCCGCACGGGTCGATCGATCAGGTTTTGCTACGCTTGCCGCGGTTGGTCATTGGATTATTAACCATCTTAACATACTGAGACCCCTCCGTGCCTCGGAAAGTACGTTCAGCAGTTGGTCCCGGCTGTCATTCTTGGATCTTTGACAGTCGTTACGAGTCGTCAGAAGCCCGAAAGTCAGATAATCAGTCTTAGCAAGGTGTATCGTGTTACCCAGTAATTGGGTTGTGGAGGTCAGATAGGCAGTCGCTCCATATTGGTATTCAGCTGCATCCAGTTAAAATGAAAGCCGACCCCAACATAGTTGGGAAAAGGCCATTCTAATGTAAACCAAGCCACAGAAGCTTGTGACAAAATCACTAGACCATTACCCTGTCTCACATCAACCTATGATTAAGTACGTAAAATCTCATTATCAAATGAGCCATATTGAAATAATGACACCAATTGCCACGCCAACCAGCGTTGAGTAAGAAACATGACAAACTTCAACTTCAAATATTCATAAATCACAAAAAACAAAAACCGGACGCTAGCTCCCGGTCTACATTGCGTTCACTTAGCTGGAGCGGAACAATATAAAGTGGCTTACTATCTCATTACATTTCCCTTTAATGGAAAACACTTATTGACTACAAACTGGACCAAACGATACGAGTAGTAGCTTCAAAAGAACTTTTTATTGAGTTTTTATTTCTCAGATTTTAGAAGAATAGAGCTAACTGCTGCAATATGTTGATTTGGCCTAAGAATTAAAAAAACTGGCGAAGTGCGAGTCAGACTCGCAAACTAATGATTCCGTACCGTATTAAAATCGAGCAAAAAATGCCGAAAAAACACGTTTCTTGGAAGAGACCCCATTTTATTATTTTTTTTGTTATAGCGGCAATGGAAATAATCATCTGTGAATATTTCGACTGTCTACCTATTACGGTTTATGAGACACAGTCTGTTGATAGACAGACGGACGGACAGGTGTAGACTTAGTAATGGGTTTCGTTTGGCTCACTTACGTGCGGAACCCTACAAAGAAATAATGAATGTTCTGTACTTAGAGGGGGTTCCGCATGTAGTGTGTGCTCGATTAATTACTACGTGTTTTGGATTTCTATTTAAATTACTTTTAAAGATACCTTACTGCAGAAAGCACAAAATCGTTAGTATTCTGAGAATTACATAAATAATCAGCTTATAACGTTCCCACTGCTGGGACACAGGCCTACTCTTCTACGAGAGGGAGTGGGCCGTAATCCACCACGCGGACCCGGTGCGGATTGGTAAATGTCACCATGTCTTCTAATTTTTTGGTTCTAGGACATCTGCCGGTTTCGTCACGATGTTTTCCTTCACCGTTTTGAGAGCAGTGGTGATGAAATTATTTACACAAAGTAAAGCGCCTGTCGGGGTTCGAACCCACGACCTACTCGTAAGTCGGGGCCGTTACCACTGGGCCACCCCCGCTCCAAAACCGGCAACGATCGATAAAATAGTCAGTTAGGATATCGAACGAGCATTTCGAAAAGGAAATTCTCAATGAAGATGTTGACTTATTTTAGTTCTTAACATAGATATTACTTTTATAGCACGGTGTTGGCACGTAGGTGTGGAGTGAAAATAGTTTGAATGAGGCGTGGGTGTAGCGTAGGAGTACTGAGAGCAACTCGAAGATTCAATATGAAACTCTATCAAACGCATTATGTTTAGTGTATTAATAGACTGCACAAAATCTAGGTTGTGTGTACAGCGTAAGCTGTTTATAAAACTCAAACTCAAAGCATGTATTTCAATTTAACAATTTACATACATGCCTTTTGTTATGAAGCTAGGTTGACATTCCAAAATGACTACGCTTTGGAATGGGCCTTCAAATTTCTGTGTCTATGGAGTATTTAGCTCATTCTTCTCAATGAGATCATTCTTCTCATCTTTAAGATTATAATGTTTAAAAAAATGTTACTTCTTTATTTGAAAGAAAACACGTTCAAAGAAATTGTGATATTCACGGGCTTGCCTTCACAGTAATGCATTACGCAATATTGTCTTTGGTCCCTGTTTTTGACATCAACCAATGAGCAGAACTGTCAAACTATTATTGGATGCGAGGCTTTTGGCTAATTTGAATGTGTATTTTGTCTTTTTATTTTATTTATTTATTTTATTTTACAGTTTTTGGAAAACTTACAGCTAAACACTTTTGCACGATTGAGGATAACAAAAATAAGGCCAATTAAAAGTTTTCACGGATAGAAGAGAGCATTATAAACAAAAAAATATTTGAGAAGGTAGACAGTATTTTGAGTAAAAACAGTAGATATCATTAGTAAAATGTGTTTCAAACAGCGTAATCATTATTTAACGTGATCAAAAACGAAACCACAAAGAGTCCTTTTTAATGTTGAAATACCCGTATTGAAAACATCGATGTCAACGTTACGTCTCGGCAGACCGCATTATACGCATTTTACGCATAATTTTATTTTTGTAACGTGCGTTTTTTTTTGTGCAGAATAAACAAATTTTCTTTTTTTTCTTTCTTTTTCTCACTATTACATACGCATTACTCTCCCGTTCAAAGAGAATGAGCCAGCAGTGGGAACATTATAGAAAAAAATCAAGTGAATCCGGAGTCACACGTGTTAGGGCATAAATCGAACAGATTACGTGTGACTCCGGATTTTTAATTTGTCTGTCTGTGGTGTCTTGTTTATACCTTTTCAGTCGTAGTTGGGTTTTAGTTTTTATTACTTAATTTTTTTTTTAATTATTTTGGGGTTATAACATATATATATTTGAAATGTGCTTATTAAGCCCTTTCATTTGATACCCAACATATTACGATTAAACAATATTTTTTTTTAGTTCCTGACTTTATTTCCTCTAGAGGGCGCCATTTTTAATTTAATGTGACGTCACATAGCCTATAACCAGTGGATAGTCAAGACGCTTCTAACGATACCTTATTTGTCAAATTGTGATGAGTGGTTTAGAAGATACAAGGGAACAGATGAACATACATACATACATACCGGTCAAAATCATAACCCTCCTTTTTCTTCGCCGTAGTTGGGTAAAAAGAAGAAGCAATAGGCTCGCCACCTATTACATAGGACTTTAACATAACTGGCGACACGCGGGTGTAATAAAGAGAATATTAAGGTACAACTTTGCTCAACCCTTCGGGGAATACAGGAGTGATGTTATATTAAGCAGAAAAAGTTAAAAAATATAAAAAAAAAATTAAGTAAATTATCCAGTCAGTATCAAAAAAATACTGCCAAGCTTTAAACTGAAAGCTCATTTGCAAACACAAATGTAAATGGCCAACGAAAGGAACATTAAAAATAAAAATACCCGTCTAAAAGTTAGGCTACCTTTAAAAACTAAAT
Source organism: Lithophane socia (assembly GCA_947522985.1). NCBI lineage: Eukaryota > Metazoa > Arthropoda > Insecta > Lepidoptera > Noctuidae > Lithophane > Lithophane socia. The sequence continues at coordinate 12,476,697 of OX383267.1, forward strand.
AGAACTGGGTCATTTTGAATACACTGCAAATGAACTACGTGTTTGCGAAATGTAAAAAAGCCGACGTTACTCTGTACAGTGAGGTGCACAAAAACTGTGCACGTATTAAAACAATTATGGAAACTTCTGCCGTATCTCGTTTGTGAGTGGTGCTTTTGGATACAGTAATACATTTCAGATTTTTTCAACTACAAAACACCATACTTGTTTTCTCCGAAAGGAAATGTCCTTTGTTGCCAATAAACATAATTGGTCGAAAATTAAGGGGCTCGTGGCTAAGTAATAACAGCCGCATGGGTTGATCAATCAGGTTGATCAGTCCGTGGATGGGTGACTATCTTAACATACCTCTGCTGGGGAGTTTGTTGCGCCACTTCTTCTTCCCAGCTAAAGCACTAGGAAGTGGTGAAGGGTGGGCGTTTTGGGGGGACTGTCTTATGTAATTTTGACGTTCGAAAAGTGCTGATTCTCAGCCTAGTTTGAATAAATGACTTTTGATTTTGATTTTGATTTTTACCGAGACTCCTCCGTGCCTCGGAAAGCACGTTAAGCATAGCACACGTTAGGATACTTTTGACCGACTTTTGTGTTCCACGCGCGCCTCAAAGAGATGTCAGCTCACCTAAAGGAGTACGCTAAGACCGATGCCTGCTGGGGTCACGGGAAAGTCCGAAATGGATACTGTGGCCTCAGGCAACTGAAGGACCACGGGTGGGTTTTAGTCTGGTTAAGAGTCTGATACGCCCTCCCGCCTCGCCCAGAGCGGGAGAAGAAAAAAATGTTTTACAATATTTTGTATACTACATATTATATATGAAGACGATGCACCTAGAATAAGATTACTGTACCACAATAGGTAAAAGGAATTCAAAAATGGAGCAATGACAAATAAATTAATTGATAGATACATGGTGTTCACATATTTACAAACATTGTAAAACTAAACAATATCACAATATTTCTAACATTTTTACGAGTAATACTAACAAACGTGTAGTGTACTAATATAAAGCAAATTCACGTGAAACACGATACACTGCTACACACAGTTTAATCCCTTAGTATTCCGTGGAGTCTGTCTTAAACATGACGTAGTGAAAGCTGCATGGCAAGTGCGGATATGCGTACAACTGTAGGTTAGGGAAGGTCGCACACCTGCGATTTGTCTTGCGATTTTGTGGTTAATTGATTCAGGTGTGACTCCGGAAATTCATTGTAAAATACAATAAATGCAGATATTATTTAGTTACCCATTTGTTTCGTTGTTCGCGACTGGTCAATCGTCATCCTGGGGATGCCATATTGAGAGGTGAAACTCTCTGAAGTCTCACAGGGTTTTTTATGTCTGTTAAGCGGAAAAGGTTACGAAATATATCTGCGTCTATAGTTTTTTTTTTTTTCGAATTTGTATTTTGTCTTAACTTGATTTCGTATCGGTTTATGTAATTTTGGTGACGTGTAGGTTAAACTGGCCAACAATCTAAGAATGCTAAATAATAATAGGATCAAAACTATTTAACCAATAGAGGAAACATACGACATAAGCAAGTAACAAACATCGTCTCCTAACGTAGCTTTAAAATTATAAATGCGGAACTGAGTTTGTTTGTTTCTTACGCTTTCACGCTAAAACGGCAAAACGGATTTGAATGTTTGGCACATGGATAGATCATTACCCGGAAAAGGATATAGGCAACTTTTCATCCTAATTCGCAGACGAAGTCGCGGGCAACAGCCAGTTGATTATAATAAAGGCCATTCTCAAAATGGGACACTTATCAGAGATATTTGTGACTTGAATCAATCATGGAACCATTTGAGCTGATATTAAAAAAAAAAAATACAAAATTAACGAGTTTATTAACCATTCAGTAGCAAAAAATATTGCCAAGCGGAAACGGAACTCTGTATCACGACGAATGCTTCGTCTATCTGATGTTTTTTGTGTCCATGAACGCAAAAATCTTTCGTACATAATTGTTATTAGTGTGTGCCTTGCCTTATAGGCGCTGCAGTGCAGACAGCGCAGTTCTTAGAATACACCACCATGCTACACCACACATAGTGTTTGAATTTTATGAAGAAAGTATAAGAAGGTTTATTACCGAGTGCCATAGGACATGTTTTATATTAAAAAACAAGTAAGTGCCATAGGACATGTTTTATATTAAAAAACAAGTAACTTCATGCGGCGAAGTCGCAGGCAGAAGCTAGTAGGTACTCAATGTATGAATACTAGCTTAATACTGAATACTAATACACCTGTAATGATAGTTTCAGGGAGATTACATAAATAAACTAGCTGTGCCCCGCGGTTCCACAAGCGTAAGTTTCGATCCCGTGGGAATATCGGGATAAAAAGTATATGTTCTATTCCAGGTCATGGTCTACCCCTGTGCCAAATTTCATCCAAATCCATTCTGCCGTTTTAGCGTGAAAGCGTAACAAACAAACAAACAAACTCACTTTCGCATTTATAATATTAATTTATAGTTAATAGTTACGAGTATAGTTAGGATAAATATATTTATTGCATGCCACAATGTGAACCAAGGTGATAGGTTTACAGAGTAGAGATGGGTTGTAACAGGTGAAACACGATATCTATGATCACTGTGACTGTGACAAAAAAATAACAGATCCAAATATCTATTATTAAATCACTGCCTGTGATTTTTGTACGGACGATAAATAAGTATCTCTATCGAATATCATCTTTATTTCTTTTGAAAATCGTAAAAGTTGAAAATCGTATCTATCTGTTATAAAATCACAGCCTGTGATTTTTGTACAGACAATAAATACGTATTAACTCAATTGAATATCTTCTTTATTTCTTTTCGTTAAAGTTGAAAATCGTATCCGAAGTTTTAACAGTAACAGTCTTGATGATCTGTGATTTTAAGTTATTATATGATATGATATGATATTTCTTATCATTAGGAGCAATTGCTATCTGCTATTTTTGAATATCTGTGATTTCTATCTGTGACGATAAATACGCCTCACTCCTATTACAAAGACATGATCATTGGTCCCTGACTGGCAAAGCAAAGTGATTCTGCCTAACCGTTTGGGGAATATAGTCGTGATGCTAAAATACATACAGAACACAGACAGCACGGCAAAGGAGTAGGTAGGTACATAGTAGTCATCAAAACATCTCTCAGTATTTGGCTGTCAACTGGTAGCGAACTCAAAATTCTCGTAGCAGCGCCACGTCAAATGGAAAATACCGGCAATGCTCTTAAATACTTTGACCAAAGTAAAAGCCAGCCTTCGGGAATATTCGCTTTTACTCGGAGATATTCGGAGCGTGACGTCTGAGGTACGGTACAAACGAATGCTCTGTTAATTGTTTTGTGATGACGGATATTGCAAGGCGGCCAACGACCTCATTATTGTAATATCCTAACTTTAATAATATTTTAAATGCGAAAGTGAGTTTTGTTTGTTTGATTGTTACGGTTTTAAGCTAAAACGGCTGAACCGATTTAGATGAAATTTGGCACATGGGTAGACCATTACCTGGAATATGCCATAGGATACTTTTTATCCTGATATTCCCACGAGATCGAGACTTACGTGGGTAAAACAGCAGGGCGCAGCTAGTTATTATTATTATAATAATGTATTTTGCGTGTAAGTACGACCGTGAAACGATTTTTTATTTTTTGTAAACCAATTTTTGTAGCCCTTATTTCTTTTAAACCAATTTTTGCAGCCCTTAAGTTCCCATGGTGGGATACAAGCGTCAGCAATGGCCCCCGTGGTACCGACTTACGAGGTTCGAGAAACTTTGATCGAAATACAGTTCTTTATTCAAAACTGACAAGTCAGTCCGGTACTAAGTTGTCAGTTTTGTATGAAGCACCTTTCGAAAAAAGTAAAGTAAAGTTCGAAATTCAAGAAAAGGCTCGTTGTCTAAATAAAAACCTTGTTTTGTAATAAGGTCGATAGTGTTGCCGATTCTGTTGTTCACAAACTACACTAAATTTAAGTTAAGTGCATCTTTTTCTTTCTATTTCATAAAGAAAAGGACAGAAGATAAATTTTAGTTTAGTCCTGTCAAATTAATCAGCACCTGAATTGAAGTAAATTGACGTAATTAAGTAAGTTAGTTTTTAAATCACGTCTAAATTTGTATGGGCGCTGATTAATTTGACAGCACTAAACTAAAATTTATCTTCTGTCCTTTTCTTAATGAAATAGAAAGAAAAAGATGCACTGAACTTAAATTTAGTTTAGACTATGAACAACAGAATCGGCACCACTTGTCTTTCTAAATTGCCGAATATTTAACTAGCGACACGCCCCTGCTTCGCCCGGTTTTCACGACTCGACCAAACATCGAGATTTCTTAGTTATAATGTCACTTTAATATTAACGTATTAGGCTCATAAACCTTCTGGAATAAATTATCTAAACGATGGTGAAAACCTCATCAAATCTGTTGTGTGGTTTAAAAGAACTACGCGGACATACAGACAAACACGAAAAGTGACTTCGTTTTATAATATGTATAGATACATGCACAGTTTACAAGCACACAATCTTTTAAATAACAATACCTACCCTAGTTTTCACATCAATACAAAATAAATATTGACAAACACGCAAAAACTTTATAAATCTTAATATAAAAGTAGTGTATTTAAAGGACTCGGACAAAGAACTGGCGAGCGTCTCTAGCGCCACACATTATTACTTTAGTCTGCTGGTGAACATCATAACGTGGTAAGTAACAGCGTAATATTAATGTAAGAAAAATAAATTAAGGGTAAACTTGCTACAGTTTATTTTTTTTATTTATAATAATTCCAGTGGATTTTTGATAATTATGTGTACCCACCTAGGTAAACATCATGAATAATTTATTGTTTAATAAAATCAATATTTTTTAATACAGAACGTTGATTGAGTCGTGATGTAATTAGTACGAAAACCTTTGGAATTGTGTATGTGCGTGATATTTTGTTTTCAAATAAATATTCATTTTTTTCTAGGTACGACCCAATATAAAATCATAACTGCTACCAGCAGGAAATGAAAATTTTAACAGCCAAGAATTTTCTAAATAATTGTTAATTTAGTTCCTCATAAACTTGAAAATATCTCACTTATATGAGTTTTTTAATATTCCGAACATAACTTGGGACATTAAAGTATGTTATACCTTTTTAGAGAAGAAATTTATGATGATGAAATTATAAAAAATAGGTATCATGAATGTGCTACGTGTAGTTTATTTAAAATGGTTCTGAGAGATAAATTATATAGATTGCGAATCAAATTGTGAGTATAATATTTATGGTAAATTAACGTAAACGCGCATACGTTTTACTCATACCGGCACAGATTCCTAAGTGCTAAGCTATAATTATCTGTTATACGATAAGCTTACAATTGGAATTTTATTACTATTTCACTGAAAATGTATTTAGATCAAGCATCAAAATTATCTGGTTCATCCGAATTACATCAGTCGCTATATAGTAGATATCGATTCCAACGCTAAATTAACGCTTTATCGTACCTATTATCATTTCAAGCTAAAATGATGATTAATCTACTATTCATTTCGATTGTACCTAGGTACTCTGTACCTCTGTGCGATAATAAATAAACCCCTTAAAGACCAAACGAAAATGTTTACACAACTCAATACATTTATACACACATTTAATAAATAGAAAGATATAAACGTTCGCTTCTAGCATATTTTTCATTTACCTGCATATATTTTATCTTAAACAACATTATTTGTGCACAATAAAATATTTTTCTATCATTGTATTTTCTTTTTATTATTACAGTAAAAAACATTTTCAAATATTTCTTAACTTAATCAAATATCGTTACTAGTGATGTCCAGTTGTCCGGTTATGCACTAGAAGAGTGTCAGTGTGTTCAGTCTCCGGATATTGCAGCTTGTCGGTCCGACTTGTAAGCGCTGGCACTTCACTACGAACGACCGAAGATATTTTGGACTTGATTGAGTAGCTTTTCTAATAGCTTGGATTTTTATTTTTATTTATTTTGGAGAGAAATGACTTTATTTTTTGTGAATTTTGTAATAATAATTTATAACAAGTACCTAGCTCGATTATTGCATTTTCCATTTTCAGCACCGCACCGTTTTATAAAACTTATTCTGCAATAATACAAACTCTTTTATTTGTAAAGAAACTTCAAGAAGAGCTCTGTATACAGTATTGAAAGGATGTATATGTTGCATATAATATATGATGCTGTGTGATTCCTCCCAAAAAATATACTTTCGTCAACCGAAGGTCGAAAACGTCATCTATTTTAACATAACAGCATGCCGTCACTGAACCTTTGTCAATACAAGAATATACTCAACAGATAACACAGGGCTTATAATGGTAGTTGTATTAATTCTCCAGTGAAACAAACAAACAAACAACAACAAAATGTCAAACCGATAACAAAACCGAGCCACAAAAAGGAAAAACAAAAAAATCCAGCGTCAAAATAAATTCGAATTCCAACAAAACTACAGCGTCACTAACAGATTAATCGTTCCACAAAACTAAACTCTAAATCGATGCCATTTAAAAAGCAAATACGATGTGATTCAAAAAGAAAACTAATTCTAACAAGTTTAAAGTACCATTAACATATTTTCCGTTGAAACTGTTCCATGGAACTTAGTTTTAACACAATCTGTTTCTTCTACCCTCCGTTAAACCGACAAGTTCTTGGTTCATTCATTGTAAACGAGGTGAATGACGCTTTTGAAATGGTTCGTTGTTCGAAAGATTGTTTTTTAGGAGAAATTCTTCGTCTTTGCGGTACGATCTAATATGATAAGTTCGTTTAGGCGCAGAATGCCGTGTGTAGTGTATATATTTAAAAGATATGTAAACACTATCTATTATGTCGAGATCCTGATCCGCGATTGTGCGGACACGCACGGCAGACGACCACAGACTGCCACGCACCGCGCACCGACGAACTTCTGATGTCTGCGATACCCCGTACGTATACCTTCCCACGGTGCGTCGTGCGGGCTCGTCTTTGTCCGTCCGCAATATGACGCACCGTCGGATCACGGCATTATACGTTAAGCTTACAATTGGAATTTTGTTACTATTTCACCGAAAATGTTCTTGGTTCGTTCATTGTAAGCGAGGTGAATGACGCTTTTGAAATGGTTCGTTCTTCGTCTTTGCGGTACGATCTAATATGATATTATTATGTTCGTTTAGGCGCAGAATGCCGTGTGTAGTGTATATATTTAAAAGATATGTAAACACTATCTCATGCACGTCAACAGTGAGGTCGCTATCACTAATGTCAACTGTCAGTTCACTACGAATGGCGGGAAATGGTTGAAAGTGAAGTGTGTCTGCACGAGATGCTGGGAGTGGTGATGAGCTAGTGTAGTGATATAATCAGCTTAAATACGGGATTAACAGGATTCTACATCGTGCAACACATATTAACAGATGTAAGTGGGGCTGCCTCCGTAGAACTTACAAGGAAAGAAAGAAGAAAACAAATTTATTTAGCACAGACAGGGCACACAACACAACATAACTACAAGTAAAAAAGAAACAAATAAAAAGTGTAGGTACTTAAAGTAAGAAATTAACAGGGAGGCATCATTCGAGGATCCAGAGGACTCAGATAAAGTGAAATTCTATCAGCGATGATGATGATATCAAAAATCAAAAACGCTTTGATGATGGCCAGCCTTTATTTAGGATGTAAGTGGATTATAACATTATTGATGATAGTTTTGTATTTAAAAATAAAAAACCAAATTTTTATTACAGACAAGCATTAGGCAATGGTGGGTCAGAAATCATGATAAGAATAAGAAATCACACACTGATTTCACTATGATAATGCAAGACATAAATATCTTAAATTCACTCAGTGACAGACAACGCTCAAGGTCTAGAAGCTTGAAATGTTTAAGGATAAAGGGGTGAAATAGGTAATAAAAGCTTGTATTTGTTTGTTTGTTCATCTTTTTTTTTATACCACCACTGTTAAGCTCTTTGTCTGCATCTCACATGATGGTAAGTGATGATCAGGCTGAAGGTGGAAGCGAGGTTCACCCGGAATCCTCAATCACTGGCTATCTTATCATTAACTGCCGAAACACGACTGTTAACATTGTTGTTATGGTGACAGACTTAGACAAGATGGTGGTAGCTAGCCCTACAACCAAACAAACCGAGCAGAATATTTTCCCCCGCTGGGAATCAAAACTCGGAGCTCTCTGGTTCTGAGACGTCTTACTACTACACCACAGAGGCAGTCAAACACAATTCGAACTAGCCTCACATTTCACTCTCAAGCCACCATGAATCTTTAACAAAATATCTTCGAAAGAGTACAGTCCAACTCTTTAAACTCCAATACGCTCCACGGAAAGATTCCAACCTCAAAAGTAATGTTGGACTAAAAGCCCGCTAGTCGTCCAGAGCTAAGATTTATGTAGCGTACTGAAACAAAGTCGGTGGCCGTGACGGACTACCCGTGAAACGGAACGAACTACTGCTCGTTAAAAGTTGGAATAAAATAGTAGTGGTGGTTGAAAACGTTGGTTTTTGAATATTTCGGTTTGTCTTTGTTCGATGGTTCTCTAAGAGTAAAGATCTTTGGTTGATTTATTATATAAAAGTGTATTGCGCATGAGTGTAATGAGCAGTTCAGACGGGGAGAATGCCTGCTGTGACATGGCTCAAATCACACCACATTTTATTTATTTATTTTATTATTTCTAAAATATGAATACAATACATTTTTAGTTAAAATATGAGTACAAAGGTACTGCTTATTTCTAAGAAATTTCTTCCAGCAGACCTGCGAAAGGAGAAATGAGAAAGAAATGTAGACAATACTTTATATGACTATACTGTGATAAAATGTGTGACTCGAGCCATGTCACAAGGCTGTGTTCGCCCCGCAGGACGAGCAAACAGTTTTTATCGTCAGGAATTTCTTAGTAGCAGTCTGGAGTCTTTTTCTCGGTTGATGGCAATGGGCTCGCCCCCTATTAAACATAACTGGCAAAATGTACTGTACACCTCTGCCTAACCCATCAGGTATTACAGGCGTGATGTTATTTTATGAATAGATACTTTGAGCGCGTTATGAACATATTAGAATAGTTTCACGTATGAGATAAAGCTACTTCTCGTTCATATCACGCTCCTCTCTTACGCGAGAAGTATTGTATAATCGCAACTTAGTTTTATACTGACCTACTTAACTTAGTTTAGTGAGACTGGAAGTTGATTCGTCTGTTTCGTTAGTTGGAGCTAAAACAGTGAATGTGTCTTTGATGAAAGCCTGCAAGCTGTTGATACTGGAGACAAGTGTATGTGCTAAGCTTTGCTAGAATTAGAATAAAGTTTGTTTTGTTTGTGCTTGCAGAATTTAACGACTGCCAGGAGGAAGAGCGTTTTTTGTAACATACAGGACACCAAGACCCATCACACAGCTGTCAACTACGCATTCCTAATGGAAAATACAATTACACTTCGCTGACCTGGGAATCACATACAAATAAAAATTCACGTCTTCTTCCCATGGGGTAGGCAAAAACTACAGAACGCCACCTGCTATGATCCTTACATTTTTTTGATGGTGGGAAATCATCAAATGACTTCTCCCGCTCTGAGCAGAGCGGGAGGCCGTGTCAGACTTTTACTGACTAAAACCCACCTGTTCCTTCAGTTGCCTGTTTCCAAGGGCCCCGGTATCCCTTTCGGACTTTCCCGCAACCCTGTCAGGCACGTTCATACATCTGCCACGTCGTTTGCGAGACAACAATACAAAAAAATATATGTAAAGTTAACCAGTTAACCCAGCAATCAACTACAACTGCCTGTCAGTATCAGAAACATTACAATAACAAATAAATCAATCTCGCAGACAAGCTCTTGAACTATGAAAATTGACGTCAAGATTTCTGTCTTCACATATCAAGCGGGAATATAATATACCCGCACACGTCCAAACACAACATTACATACATATTTTGGTACCTTAAGGAAAATAACACGCAAAGTGATTCATGCAAATATTCACCCACATACCTGAAAAATATTCCCAGCTTCACGTATGAACAAAGGAAAAAGGTGAAATACAAAAGGTTGATAGCTACCCCTAATAGACAGGATGTCATCAAAGGAACCAGACATCAGCTAAACGAGGTAAAACATTCGAAAAATAGCTCCGCCAAAGATGATAAGTTGCCACATGAAATTGCACGGGGAGGTACTGCTGGTGTCTGTACTCGCTTTGTTCTCACATGGGTGTAAAAAAAGACGCATCACATAGCCGTCAACTACGCATTCTGTACATCAAATTATGTAACATTGCACAAAAATAATTGCTGGGAAACGACTTTTATTTTTGATGTGAAAAAATGCCGTTTACGGTAGTGCGCAACGTAACTCACGAAAAACATTGTGTTAGTGGGTGCATGCAACTGTTCAGGGTTCGTGGGGGTATTTAAAAAAGTTATAGTATTTAAAACTAGCTTTCTTTAAAAAAAAACTGAAAAAGTTGGAACTTTGACATTCAATATCTCCGTAACTAGAAGGTTCCCAGGTATGGTATAGAACAAAAAAATGATCACAATGACGGGCATTAACAAGTGACTCGGCGTGAAGAGAATGTGGTAGTTTCAAGTTCTTCTCACTATTTCTTTTCTACTTTTCCAATATGAGAAACTTCGTCCGTTCAAATCAATGAAAATTATCAGATGCTTAGAAAAAAACTTTTAAAAATAGAAAGCATGGCATGCTTATTTTTAATTTTTATGTAAAAGTTTTATGGTGCTCGTTTACGCAAATTTTAAACATTTTTAGTAATTCCATTTTTATTGGTTTCTAAATAGGCACGATATTATATATATATATATTCAGCTGCATCTAGTTAGACTGGAAGAAGCCGACCCCAAAATAGTTGGGAAAAGGGTGTGCATATTGATTTACCGAAATAGGCACTATATTTGAAGTAAAGTCACGGACTTTAATTGATGAGCCACCTTCAAACTTTTCAATGTTGCAGTTTCATGCATTCACGAGATTACACGATTAAACACGAACTCAAATCGAACGCTCGTAAACAAGGTGACAAATAAATTACTTTTAATCGGAAATAGTCTTATCCATATAGGTTGACTAATAAGTTCTCAATGATAAAAATAAATACAATGTTGCATTAAGTTTATCCAATCTATTTGATACCGACCTCCTTTGAATCATAGCTCATTAACTCGATAATTCTGAAAACATAACTGAAGACAGTGACAGTTGAAATATCGATGTCAGAGACGTTACTTTAGAACTTGTCGAAATGACTATTAATATTTCTCCGTACGCTAACGTTACTATCGCAACAGTAACTTAGCAACGATTGTTTATCGTTGCTAGGTTACTGTTGCTAGACCTGCAATTGGTTGACTTTGGGTAGTCACTGCTGTCAAGTTTGTAGTTCTTTCTGGCTCTCAGGTTAGCCAACCGGTAAAGATATGAAATATAATTTTCTTCTTCTAATACATACGAGTATGACTTTGCGTGTCGGGAACCGAATATACCCGATTTGCATTAAACGGCTAAAATACGAACAGTGCCAGGTGGCTCATCAAATTAAAGTCCGTGACTGTACGTTAAAAAGCAAATAAAACGTTGCTTTGAAAAATTATACACTGACAAAATAATTGCCACAGTTGGTTAAATATTATCAAACCAAATAAAAAAGTTGTATCAAGGTTTTTAGTGAGTACCTACCTACCTATATTTTAAATATTCTGTGTTAGATACTTTTTTAAATAATATAGTTGTTTTTCACCCGTGAGGCTTGGGTAAATTAGTGTTAATGATGTCCCTCCCACATACCGTGCGTACATAAAAACCCTACTTTTATCAAAATACCACAATTTATTTTTATTTGTAGATCGCTTGTGGCTTTTTGGAACAAAAAAAAGATTTTATTCAAAACAACATTTTTATACATAATTTAGGTAGGTAAGGTCTAACAGTAAAATAGCACTCGTAGTATACATGGTGTTACTCAAACTCAAAGCATTTATTTAAATTAAACCATTTTCGGCCATTTTGGAATTGTCAAGGAGTTGTTCAGTCAGAAATAAGGAGTTTAGTAGGTACCTATGGAGAAGAACGAGCAATAACTGCACGGACACTCTTTAAGTGTCCGTGCAGTTATTGCTCGTTCTTCTCCATAGGTACCTACTAAACTCCTATTATTAGTTTATTTTTAAGTTAATTATATTGTTCCACAAATATTAGTTACATCATTAATGTTGAATTTATAATTATTATTATGGGAGAACGATGTAAAAAAAAGTGCAATCCACGCGAATGTGGTCCTAATGCATCAAGCACCTACCGTCGTACGTCCATAAATCAAGCAGTTCAAAACCCAACTAGATTAAGAACACACTTCTATCAACAAACGAAAACGTAAACTAACGAAAAAAAATAAGAGAGAAACCACACGAAATGATCCTAATAAAGTACTCAGGATCATTTTCAGCCAACCTCGCCTACCTCGCTACGCGGATTTGGTCCTTATGAATTAAGCATCATTCTCTTTAAAGAACCACTGGAACAATAAGCACTGACGGCAGACGGGAGCGAAAACAAAATGACACACCACTCCATAGTATCAACCGCGTTACGCGAAAATGGTCCTTATGAATCAAGCAAGATCCGCGTCCATACATCAAGCGGTTGAAAGCACCACTTAATCCACTTCACGGGTAAGTGTATGTGTGAGATATGACGTCATTCGTCACACAACTCTGCCACATGTGATACTGGCTGTGACGATTCACGTGTTCCGAGTAATTTGCCGTGAGCGCCATATTTTGTGGCCTACCGAGGTATTGTACGATATAATGTCCTTGATGTGTAATTGTTCTGTATTCTTTTGGTGAAGGGAGTACACGTGTAGATTAAACCCAAAAAGCTGGAATTAAGAGAAACACCATAATAAATCCTAAAATACCTTAGATAAGCAAGCAATGGGGTGTTTTGCGTGCGAGGAGCTCGTGACTAAGTAATAACAGCCGCTCGGGCCGATTCATCAGGTTAAGCTACGCTTGCCGGGGTTGGTCCATGGATGGGTGACCATTGTCACATATCGAGACTCCTCCGTGCCTCGGAAAGCACGTTAAGCCGTTGGTCCCGGCTGTCATTTGTGGATCTTTGACAGTCGTTACGAGTCGTCAGAAGCACGAAAGTCTGACAACCAGTCTAACCAAGGGGTATCGTATTACCCAGTTACTGGGTTGTGGAGGTCAGATAGGCAGTCGCTCCATGTAAAATACTGGTATTCAGCTGCATCCGGTTAGACTGGAAGCCGACCCCAACATAGTTGGGAAAAGGCTAGGCAGATTGATTGATTGGGGTGTTTTGCGTGGTCAAAATTCTTTGTTCTTCATTCTGTTCAGTTTAATGTTCGTGATATAAATACATTTTAAGTGACATGTCATGTAGCCAAAAATGTAACATTTTATTTTAAAGTGTGCGATATTCTAACCCAAATAAAAACCGCTGAAAAGTGCACCGCATGCAGCGGCAGTGTTAAAATTTTTACGATCGCTGCTTGTCACCGCGTGAAATGCCAATTAAAGTTTATGACGTCAGACGCATTTTAGTAGAAACCACATAAAATCCTTTGTGTAGTTCTCACCATAGAGGCAAACATGGCTGTAAAGAGAAAATACGACGTAATAAAACATGTTTGAAAATATTAATGTTCTTTTTTTTTCTTTCTGGTCCAGCATGTCGTCACAATTTATTCACTGAAATTGTTAATTAGAAATTTAATATCATAGTGTACCATAACCTAGCATTTATGCCTTTTTTTCACTACACGGGCCGATGTGTACAGTTTTATCCCACGACACTGTAAACAGTTTCCTCTTTTCTTTTTCTCTCCCTCTCTCTTTCTTTCACTTTGAATTAGAAGAAGGCAGTCGCAAGTATGAACGCTTTTAGCGTTACATTTTCTGAAAGTTTACAAGCCGCGTATTCCAAAAATGATTGTAAACAGGTATTGGCTCGAAGTCCATCGGAGTGCTAACAGAAGATAAAGAAAGTTCCGTTTTAATGTAATACGAGTATAAAATGTGTGTTAGTAAGTAATTTTGAATTTTAATTTTAACCATAATTATGTATGTCATAAATTAAATATGTAGGTACATTACAATTTATTGGGTCATTCCCAATGAATTGTAATAACCATATTCTTTTTTATTTTTGTTAATCTTGTTGCATAAGATTCTGTAATATCTCCTACTGGGAGAGGGCACTGGCTTTTGTAACACAGGTATACCACCTAGCACAGGAGTCAGGGACTTCACACTATTTTGTAACCACTTTCTTGTGTAATAAAGATTATTGTATTGTAATGTACCTACATATTTTATTTTATGATTATATATGAATGTTTCAATGAATGAAGGAATTGTATTGTAATGTATTTATTTTAATTTGTAATAATATATTGGGACTAACTGCCTTAAAAAAATTATTGATTGTTGATATTATGAAACAGCGAAAACCATAACTTATTATTATTTAAAGAAACTGTTCAATATTTGAAAAGTATCGAAAACCAAACACCAAAAGGAAGCACAACTCAAAACTAAGTTGAGTGACACCCACAATCTTTATCAAAACTTCTTATCACTTTGAACAAGTAACTCAAGTTATAATAGCTTAAGAGCCCCTATCAATTTCGCGGTCTAAAAACAGAAAATTCAAGTTTTTTCGGAGCCAATGTCTCAATATACTTAAGATACCTGTTTTGTTTTCAAATGCAAAATTATTCATCACCTATTAAACTAGTAAGTTGTCGAATAAAATTAAAACTAACTACTCAATATAAATTACGAAAAATAAAAATCTAACACACGTTTTTACGTAAGCGTGAAACACCTGGTTTTTCAATTGCTTTCATAGCTAACTGGTAGCAAATATCAATCTGAGAAAAATCCTAAATACTGGGCATATAGTATATTAGTAAGGCGTCAGATCATTTTTCCAAAGTTTATTGAATTAGTACTTGAAAAAAAATGTGATCCACGCTGAAAAAACGCAATAATACCATGTGCAAAATCGTCGTCTACGCGTAAGAATTTGTTACATATTAACATTTAGTCTTAAATATTTTAAAATTTGAGTTATTTATCTACCAAATTCAGTTTTTATATTTTATTTTTGACTACTAATTTAATTATAATAAAAGATCTAAATAATGCCTTATAAACCGATGCGCTCGCTCGACGCAATCAGTCGCGCCCGAGGGCTTCTCGACGTCGGACCTGTGTCGCCTGTGACGTTCGCCGCTGCCGCCGCTCCCGACGTAATTCGCGGAATCGGGGGTACTTTTGTACTAGAGCTAACCAGTGTTGAGACTGTGAGTACCTATATAATGTATGGTGTCACACTTTGTGATTTGCTAATGATATTTATACATATTAATGTTTTGTATTAGACTTACAGTAAAATTGTGTTTAATTTTTAGAAAATGGGTCGAGTAAGTGAACTATATTATCACGGAAGAATGAAAGCTAATAAAAAGAAAAAAGTTGAAAGAACACGGAAGGCACGTGCAGTTCTTAGGTAAATAATAATTTTACAAAATATTGGTTACATCATTCATGTTTAAATTATACATGTGAGAACAATGTAGAAAGCACATTAAAATCGTCCGTAATAAAAAGATTAAAAAACAATGAAAAAATTAAAATAATCCATGGCAGTCAAGAGATGACCAGTTACAACTGACGGCGCCCGTTCACGAACATGACGCATGGATCAGCACCATTCAGCTCAACCATTCTGAAGGGAGCTAAATGATCCAACACACGCGCCACCATCAGCGAGACATCTGAGTGAGCATGACATACTCACAGCCACCAGGGCACATTCAAGTCAATGAAAGAAATAATATACGGTAAATGGTAGCTCTATAGTACAGTCATGGACTTTAATTGATGAGCCACCTTCAAACTTTTCAATTTTGCTGTTTCATACATTCACGAGATTACACGATTAAACACGAACTCAAATCGCACGCTTGTAAACAAGATGACAAATAAATTACTTTTAATCGCCGCCACCGTTGAAACCTGTAATGAAAAACATAATTATAGGAAAATAAATATAGAAATGATATTAGATAAAGGTGAGCTTAAAACAAATAATGTTCTGTTTGAGTATTTGCTATCTTCGTTATCCTCCATGTCCCGCTCGTTTTTCGACGTGTATACAAATAAATTTAGTAGCTTTAAAATACAACAAGTTGGCTCGCTATACCTCGTCTTATAGCGAAGGAAATGAAGGTACACAGGAGTCTCAAAGCACACCGTTATCTAATTAATCTAGATAATAAAGGGGTACAATAACACGTGTAATTAGTTTCAGACTTACCTTATATACGCTGGTCACACTTTATAGTTTGCTTTTACTTCAGTGAATGCCATACTAGGTAACCATATTTTTAATAGGGTACCTAAACATAGCACGTCATAATCACAAAATAAAATCCATCCAGTATTACGGAACCTAGTAAGTAAAAACTCCTAATAATAGCGGTTACGGACCAAGATTATTAGTTCGCGCTGCACCGTGCGCACAGCGCACACTACGACTGTCAGCGATACTTCGACCGCACACAGACACACTGCGCTCCGATAGTTACCTAAACTCGTAGCGCGCCGAAATTGATAGGGACTCTTAACCAACTCTTCAAGAGACCAGTGGTCCTAAGGGACTGTTAATAATTACTGTCTACCTTCTCTTGAGGATGAAAAGATATGGTAGATAGGTACAGAAGCTCCATACAATGGGCGAAAATAAGTATACGCACTCAATTATAGTCCTCCTCCAGACAGAATCTCGGCCATGGCGACTAAACTCAGCGAAGACCAGCCTTCGGCGCGGGAGATATTATAGTGCACAAGTGTGTTCGCAGAGACAAGTGCACTCTCTCTTTCCTCACTCTCATAGTCCGATGGGACGGCAGTCCGACATGACCGGAGAGAGATCAGGTACAGGGCCAACGGCTTAACGTGCTTTCCGAGGCACAGAGGTATCACACCGCCAACTTCTTAACTCCGGGCTTTTACTAAGAAATTATTGATGAAAAAACGCAATAACACTTTGCTCGACCCGGGAATCAAACCCAGGATCATGCTCAGCAGTTGCACTTGCGAGCACGAGACAACCGGGCCACGCACACATAGCATACGTACGGTGACCTCAAACAAATGCCAGTCGCGTTTGCTTGCACTCGCTGTAAGTATTTATATGTTGAAACTGTTTGTACTTCCCGTCACTTGTCCCTCCCAGTTCACATTATATAATAATTAGTAGCATTCCATTCCAGCACTG
Organism: Lithophane socia; assembly: GCA_947522985.1. Classification (NCBI taxonomy): domain Eukaryota; kingdom Metazoa; phylum Arthropoda; class Insecta; order Lepidoptera; family Noctuidae; genus Lithophane; species Lithophane socia. The sequence continues at coordinate 12,494,117 of OX383267.1, forward strand.
GAATGCCACTGGAATAATGTGAACTGGGCATTAAGGTTCATTAGAAAACCAGCGTCAGACGGTATCTGTCTGGCATTAATGCTGAAATTAACCTTTTTGGCGCAGCTGTGGGGCACACACTATTATTTTTAAAATATTATTTTTCACTTTTTATTTTGTTATTTGTATTTTGTGTTTCAGGAACTGTGTCCAAATAAACGTTATTCTTTCTTTCTTTATTCTATTATTTCTGTAAGTGAAGTGTGTCTCTGTGCGTTTCTATTCGTTACACCGAGTTGTCCTTCTGTTCTTGTTTATTTTGTTTTTTGTTAGTAGAACAATTTTATGCTATCAAAATTTATTGTCTGTTATTATTTTTGATGGTTCTATCTTTGAATTTAATCGGACAATTATGGGGAAATTATTTTTGCGTTGATTTGTGAATGTATAGTATGATTGAAGCAGCTAATGGGTTAAACTTTGTAGAATCGATTTTGATTTGATTTCAGTTGTGAGACTGAATGTCTATTAGATGTTTTAGAAAACTGTTATTTTATCAAGGTTTTTTTATCAAGCCTTTCTAGTGAGAATTGTTATGTTGAGTCTAGATTTTGTGATTCATAGAAATTATTAATATTATACCAAGAAAATAATTATCTTGTCTGATCAAAATATTACGTGCTTTGGAAACTTTTTTCAGAAATCTTCAACCCTGAAGAACTAGGTTTTTTAAATATTTTTTTAGCTTATAATACTTTGTTTATCTAATACTTTCAACCGGTTTCTGAATTGAGAATAAGTTGGGAACTTCTCTACTTTGTGGTCTAACTTCTTTAATGTATCTTGCGATATTCTTTTTTTTTACCTTTGTTGTAAAAAAGATTTGAATTTTGCTTGCGTCACCTTAACAAGTTCCCAACTACAAAGTCTCAATTCAGAAATAAATGCAAAACATTTGCTTACCAAAGGACCACTAAGCAAATGAACAGAGAACCAATTAAAAATAATCTGAACCAATAGAACAGCATTGTCATGCAAATGTATTCAAACCCAGTACCTATCGGCTAATGCAATTCTGCAAAACACCATTTCCCGTAAGATAATAACGTTTCATAATGTCCTAACTCCGGTTTAAATGAAGCCTAATATCGGCTAATAGGCTATTAATAGCCACATTGATAGGCAAAGGCCAGCCAATGAGATTGCTAACGAAATCATGATTCCAGTACGAAATGGATGATGATTTAGTCACAGGTTGTAAATTGAATTACAGTATTGGATCATTGAAAATAACCAGGTTCATTTTGAGTATAAAATAAAAGCATTTCTAAATTCTGATTCGGAATATAATTTTAGATAACACTCGAAAAAAATAATTTAATAACTAAAATGTTCTGAATTTGAAATAAACGTTAGTCGACTGTTCAGTTTTAGTTGATAAAAAAACACATAATGTAATACAAAATTCATGACGAATGTAGTGTAGTCAAAAGAGTAATGGATCAATTACCCGCTACGAAAGCGTAGCGAAATAGCTACGCCGTAGCAATTTCGTAACCCTTTTTCTTAACATTTTTAATTCACGCAAACTCTGACAAATCTCTTTCAGAATGGTAACAATACCAACCAATATGTTCTGAACCTAAAATATGCTTGAATTTTCAACAAGAAAACTCCAGAATCATCATGCTACTACAGTAGTACCGAAACTATGCCAAAATCATAAAGGTAAGAGGGTCCTATTTAGCAGAACACCGAACTGCGCCAAAGCAATACATACAAAAATGGTACAAATTTAAATAATTTGCCTATGTTTGAGAGTAAAAAAGAATCGAAAATACATTAAGGAGTCAAGTGGCGTGTGTAAAATACCCGCTATGAAATCGAAGCAACCGTAGCACATCAGCTACGCCGTAGCAACTACGTAGCGTTTTTTTCTTAACATCGTTAATTCACCCAAAGTTAATCTAATCTAATAAACAATGTTAAGATGACTAAAAATAAAAATGTATTACACCTAAACCACCTTAGTTTCTCAACAAGATCTAGGAACATATAAAATAACCATGTAACCACAGCTGTACGGAAACTATCCCCAAGCCACATAGGTACAAGCCGCAAAGGTACAAGGGTCCGATTTAGCAGAACACAGAACTGTGCCAAAACAATCCATACATTAAGGAGTCAAGTGGCGTGTGTTTAAAGGAGCGGCCGTCACGCCGGGTCGCAGACTTATTGCTTCGAGTTAGCTACGATTTCTGAACTAACAATTCACGCCAAGTTTTTGGGTTTTGGGGCAAGGTAGGAGCAGTAAAGTTTGTTTTATATTTCTTATTGGACCTTAGAAAAGATTATTATTATTTATACGTAAAGTATTATTTAATTACTGTACCGCCCGTAGGTTTCACCGGCGTAAATCTCGATCCCATGGGAATACCGGGATAAAAATTATCCTATATCCTATTTCAGGTCATGATCTACTCCTGTGCTAAATTTAATGCAAATCCGTTCTGCCGTTTTAGCGTGAAAGCGTAACAAACAAACAATCTTTCGCATTTTTAATATTAGTAGAATAGCTTTATTTAATATTTACGATAAGTACGAGTTTAATTACCTTTTTTATCAATTTGCTTAATATAACCGCAGTAAGTATGAAGTTACTGCTCATATAATTTAGCAGAATTAAAACATGAATGATGATACCGCACTTAGAAACTCGCCGTAGGCTGCTATTACGTTAAGGAAAACTTATCATAAAATCGACTTACTGCGATAATCCATATGGATAATTAAGGTTCCCGTTAAGTAAAATGGCAGTCAGATCAAATTGTACACATCATTGTGCTGATTCTACATCTGCCTAGCCTTTTTCCAACTATGTTGGGGTCGGCTTCCAGTCTAACCGGATGCAGCTGAATACCCGTATTTTACATGGAGCGACTGCCTGTCTGACCTCCACAGCCCAGTAACTGGGTACTACGATACCCCTTGGTAAAACTGGTTGTCAGACTTTCGGGCTTCTGACGACCCGTAACGACTGTCAAAGATCCACAAATGACAGCCGGGACCAACGGCTAAACGTGCTTTCCGAGGCACGGAGGAGTTTCATTGTGCTGATTCTGAATCTATTTTTAACTCAATTTTGACACAAATGATACTTACTACTGTTATCGCATGCGCGGCAGAATAAAGCAGCCTCTACATCTTTTAAATTGTGGCACCGAATGGAACGAAAATGTCGGAAATACGACGAACACTAGGTTTTATTTGGCGACGCATATTGCTAGTCCTCACCTATACGGCGTATACGACGCTGTATATTCTTGATACTTGAGTCACCTTTACCTAAGTATACGTCCTTGGTCCTTTTGTGGATTGTTGGAGCTTATTTATCTTTATGCCTTTCTTGGAGAGGCTTTTTAGGTAGGCTTCCGAATTATAATGAGGCAGTATAATGTTTTATCGATATTGAGGATGGATTAGGTAAAGGTAAAAATAATTTGTACCGGGCCAATAACTGGTTTGGAGTACACGAATGTGATATCTTTTTTTTTTTTTTTTGTACTGCGAAGTGGCTCTCCATTTTTATAAACCTAATTTCATTATTGTATATGTAATTACTAGTATTGACCGATAACTTGTATGTGTGGTGCAAACTATAAATATAAGTTGGTTATCATATACATATTATAAATTAAAGTCGCTTCGTGTTTGTCTGTATGTCCGCGTTGTTCTTTAAAACCACGCAACAGATTTTTATGAGGTTTTCACCATCGTTTAGAGAAGTTATTTTATTTGTATAATACGTAATATTATTAAAGTTACAAAAAACTAAGAAATCTCGATGTTTTGTCAAGTCGTAAAAATCGTGCAAAGCAGGAGCGGATCGCTAGTTCATAAATAAATAATAAAAGTATATTAATAAAAGTAATAATAATAAAAGTAAATTAAAAATATCAAGTTAATGCCAGGTTTCCATTTGTTATTAATTTCCATATTCCATATTTAAAAAAAATCATATCCCCATATTATTTCCATATTATAAATCAGCGTCAGGTGGTACACTGTGTGTTGCCATCTGACAATATGCTGAGCCTCAGCTCAGCATATTGTTGTAATGCCAAATGGGCCTCAGCCCTTTTGGCATTGTAATGACTGTTTTCTGTTTTTTTTTAGTTTTAAGGTGTATTTTTGTGTAACAATGCCAATAAACGCATTTTTCTTTCTTTCTTTCTTTATATTGAACACTACATATAATTAATAGAAATAAATAGTCACTTTTAGAAAAAATCTTTTGATAATGCAGTGGTATTGTATATGTGCAGGAAAATGCTCTACGTAGTTGTTTTTCATTGTCCTACAGCGGCCTTGACCCAACTCAAACTCTCATTTCTCCTTATCACTCAAAACTAACTAAACCCCAATAATAGTTAACACAAATCTGCTCAAACTAAACATTTAGAAACAACAACAAAATTATAATTCAGCTTCGAGATAACAAGAGAAATAATTAATGTTATACCCGTTAATTTTACACAACAACAATTTATCAGGGGTCGCGAGATAGCAGGAAATCTCACGTTCTACTAATAAACTTTGCTAACGACTGTGATCAATGGAGGGCTCTTGTATTGCGATTAGTAATAGACAACGTATGTTGCTGTTGGCGGGTCTTCAATGTACATGTCTTGCTTTGCTTATGGGGTGAGATGTAGCTCATGATAGGACCTCATTTTTACTGAACCATGGTTGAGTAGTAAATGAGTTGTTTGTAAGTTTGATAGTGACTGTTTAACAACGTTGTTTATTGATATTCGAGATTTAAGCAAGCAAGGCAATATAAGTTTTGGTCCTAATATCCGAAATTGAAAGAATAGAATACAATATCTTTATTTTTCATAAAATACGGTACATGAGTCCCGCATATGTTGCTTACTTACACATTTAAGCATGTTAGAAATACCTTATAATAAAATAATACTTATACAAAAACACTTCAATAAATTGTTACTATTGAGATCATGAGCTAAAAAAAATACATGATATAATTACCTATATTACTAGTGAGATCATATTTCGAATTTTGCATATAATTTTAGTACTCACTTATTGTATTGTATTGAAAATATTTGGAACTGTTACTCATTGATATTTTTTTCTTTATTTTTTCCCACAGTAAAGAATCAAGTAAAACTAGAATAACTCCTCCACAAGGTAATGCAAAAGAATTCCTTTTTACAACCAAACTGGAGTTCGCGCATCGAAGAATTGTAACAAAATTTTCGACGCTGACAAATTTGGATACAGCACCATATTGAATTTCGACGGAATTTCTACATTCTAGTATAACAGGGGAAACACAATTGTGGTAGCAACACTTTACGATATTCTATACCTTCTTGAATATGGGATGAAGGATGTTTATGGATGAATAAATTTATGTATTGTGCGAAGACAGGCCTTTCCAGGCAGATGAGAAACTATTTCGCTCCTAGAACATGTTTTTATACTCTTCAGGGTAAATTGGGAATGGTACTGGTGGTGAAGTGGCGGTAGAAAAATATGTGTCTAGGTTACATAAAATGGTAAGTGAGATAGAAGGAGTAGGATACATAAAGAGCAGTTCACAAAGAGGAGGCGACTATTAGAACGAGTATGGCATAAGAAAGAAGAAAGAAAGAAAATACATTTATTCAGCACAGACTAAAGGGCACACAATATACTTATTATACAGCAGAAAACAAAACAAAAAAAGAAACAAATATAAAGTGACATAACGATTAAAGCGTTTCCATAACTATATGAGCATTATCTCGAAAAACGTGATAGCGTGAAACGCAGTAAAGACGTTCAGAGTGATGCTCATTTGTTTCTTACTGTTGCAGCTTACCCCAATTCATACAATTTTGAAAGCCACAGCCTAGCAATAGTCTTTTTACGCACCGTAAATGTGCCGTAGACACGAACGCACGCGAACGAACTGCACGAACCGGGCGTGCAATGGCAATGCTGTGTGGTGTTGAATGTGTGCTATCTTTGTCTGCTGCTGTAGACAAAGCTGCGAGGAGCGCAGATTTGTCTATGTTTGTAGCATGTGACGTTATCGTATCGTCCTAGCAATGTAAGCTACGCCTTAGAGGGAGTTGTTTTATTGTATTCGGCGGTACCTAATCAGTAGTCTGTTATTTCAGCCTTGAGTTAAGCCCTTATAACAGTACAATACTGGGAAGTTATTGTACAATTTGACTGGTACAAGATAACTTTGAATATAAAACATATTTAAAAACTATTTATACAATAGGAAGCCTTATCGCCTAAAGATATATTTTAGATTTAGAGAACAGATTCCAATCTAAGTGTTCAATGCTTTCGTGTTCAATTTCGATTCTTAACATGTACATAATTATCGCCTTTTATTCTTTGAAAGCTAAAACAAAAAGATACCAAAACATTAAGTAACATAAATTAATTTTATTAAGAAACAAATAAAAAAGGTAAAATATCATTATTGTAATTCACTTTTTAGGCAAACCCGTTTATTTTATTACCCTTTTAGTACCAAATATTTATTATCATAATTATCACCCTTTGTTTTCATTAAATTTTGGATACACAAGAAATGCGTTGTAAATTGGGTTGGGTTTTAACCTTCAGAATACTTTTACAGAATTATCTGGTCCTAAGATCCGCAAAATAATATGATTAGGTCAAGTCTTGCACCGGTGATAACCGGTAAAAGTATTTCATGCTGTCTGGCCACTAACAAAATCAAAAAGAGGTTTTAGTCATATAAGGTCACCAAGCGGCCATTATTAAACAATTTTACGTCTCATAAATGTCATAAACTTTTAAATTGAATACCGAAAAATATCTCCAAACTTCTCGTAAAAACGAACGACATGCCACTACATATTTCCACATCATCCAATCCCAAACTTAATATCGTAGTTGTCCAATAAAAATATCGTAAGCGCAACAGCCTGGTCTATAAAGTGGAGTAAACATGGCGGCTATGATCCAACTTTGGTCAGACATACTCTACTTGGTCATCTACTAATATAAACTACTAGTTTGTGTTTATGTTTAAGGATATTCATCCTGCAGTTTGCCATGATGAGGGTTTGAGTTTTCGGCCAGTTTGTGGAAATTAGTCTAGACTGGAAAAGTAATAATATTTCTTATAAAAAGGAGTCGATAAGCCCATTCTAAGAATCCTCTTAAGACTCCGATTACAACTACAACAATAGAAAAAAAATCTTCGAGACGATTTCTTTAAAAATAAATTTTTATTCGATTCTCAAGACGCAGGTCTGCTGGGAGAAATTTTGATGAAATATAGTACCTTTGCGATCTCCTATCTCTGTGTAATAAGTTCTAGGTACGTACTTAAAAAAAAATGTCTACATAAATCACAAATAAAGGTTAAAAAAAAGAACATGCAAAACGACTACCCGTATCAAAAAAAACAAAACATTTTCCCAAAGCCTTCATTAACTCTAAGTAGCAACCTTCCCCGCGTACTCAAATACTTCACAATTAAAATTTCAAACAAATACACCCGTTGGCAACACAAAAATCCCTAAAAAGTAACATGTAACAAAGCTAATAACTTGTCGTGGGTCTGGCAACATTAAATAAAGGGCCCATAATTATGAATGCCAATCTACTTAACAATTAGCCAAAGGGTTTTAATACTCGTACTTTGTACTCCTTACCTTGAAACATTTGCAATATAATTTCATTTCATTCTGCTCAACTTTCCTACCATTATTTGAGTTTCGGGGGTTAATTTTAGTTATTATATTATCCGTAATGAAAACAATACGTAAATAACAAGCTTTGGTTTCTATTTATTTAACATGGACGGTTTGATTAGGAGCGTTGTATTGTAGAGCGAAGTTTTCATGCAAAGATGAATGGTAGAGGAATATAGAATTTACATGCGCTTTGAATATGAAAGGCTAATGAGGAAAATGGACTAATTTGTTGTGTTGGACTAACAAGCTTGCCGTGGTTGCTTTTGTTTATCTTCAGGAAATAGCCAATTTAGTAACATTAGGTTTTATTAGACCGTGTTAGAAACACCACCCTTTTTTTTGTGGTTGGAAAATCATCAAATGACTTCTCCCGCTCTGGGCGCAGAGGAAGGGCGTGTCAGACTTTTAATAACTAAAACCCACCCGTATTCCTTCAGTTGCCTGTTGCTAAGGGCCCCGGTATCCCTTTCAGACTTAACCGCAGCCCGGGCAAAGAAACACCACCCTGCGCTCCATAACTCAAGTAACGTATGTTGGAGAGAAAAAACAGCCAGGCTGAAGTGGAAGTGGGCCGGCCACGTCACACGAATGCACCCGGAGAGATGGGCAAGGATCGTCACTCACTGGACACCTGAAGGAGGACATCGCCGTCGAGGTAGACCGCGGCGAAGGTGGTGTGACGATCTAATCATGTTTGCGGGGTCAACATGGCCAGAAATCGCAACACAATAGAGAGATTTGGAAAGAAAAAGGGGAGGCCTTTGCCTAGCAGTGGGATAATAAACTTAAAATAAGGATCCTTCGATCCTAAACAGTAATTGTGGTTCAGGTGTGATATGGCGCCTTTTGAAAGAAACTCGGTCCAGTTGATAGACGTGTATTTATTATCACACAGCACAGTATTCAAGCGACAGCGGAACAAACTTATACACAAACACAGCTAGGATAATTATTGTTAGTACACGTTCACAGAGTGTAGTAGGTAATAATTATTGAGTTAGCAGTTACATTCCAATTCAAAATCCTTTTGTCTTCCTTAAACCATAGACATCTCTCTAGACCCACCAGTGTTGTCAGGTTATACTAACGGAGGGAACCATAGATAATTACTTGGTTTGCCACAGTGGCACGGTTTTTTAGTGGCACAACCTATTTCTTACTAAAAGTAAAAAAGACATGTCTTTATAATACTTTCAACATTGCAGTATTATATAAGGTAAACCTGATTTACCTACTCCACAGTTATTGGTCCTTTTTTCCCCAAACTTTTTTCCACGTATAAATCAAATTAATACAGTTATAAATAACGCCCAACATTGAAAAATAACTAGGTACACGTATTTTAAATCTATCTACACGGCATGGCGCAAAAAGTATTGTAATATTCACGTAATTTGGATGATTCATGAGCCATTAGGTAGCGTTATTGAACTTTCTGGAAAAAAGGTAAGGATCCCTCACGACTGAGGGCAGGGGACCAATATTAAGTTGTCGGCCTCTGGTCTTTTTCATAATGTTATAAGTTATTTTATTCGTCTGCTGATTTGTGAATGATATTATTGTTTATTTGTAATAGAAATAATATTATGCAAACTTTAGGTAAATTAATTACAGATTTTGATAATTCTATATTACCTAAACAATCTAAAGTTCCACCTAGAACTAGTTTGTAAGATGGTGGTTTGAAGGCCCTACGAAAATTACCCGTGTTAATGATGGTTTTATTGGAACATTTTAACAAAACAACATTGTCCCTAGCAATAAAAACCACATAGAGTTATTTCTAACTATTTTTCATTCCATAAAAGACACTGGACTACTTCAAATTCATCCATTTCTATGACTCATCACAGCAAATTGTGACGCACGAATTTTTGCACAATTTCAAATTCAACCAAAAATCCGTCACATCCATGCCTGAATCTTCGAAGAAAACCTTAAAAAAATACATCTTCATATACCGTATTTTCTACCTAAACATAGATAAGTTATGAAAGTACGGATGGACGCCAATCTAGTGCTGTCTTCAATCATTCCGGGATTTTGTCGCGACATCCCATTTCCGAATTCGTGACTCTCATATATCTGTAGGTACGAATCTTTTATGTGTAGGTATGTCTGTTATTCCATCAAGGTGTGTGGGTTATATTTTTGTAGGTAGGATTTTTATATGAATAAAACTGCTATAAATGTTTTGGTCTTTCGGTACAAAGTTTTTATTTTGGTAAAAATATCACTATTCTTAATGTAACGGTTTTATGGTGACTTTTAGTCACATAATCAGCCTATAATGTTCCCACTGCTGGGACACAGGCTTCCTCTCAGTGAGACGGAGCGGGCCATCATCCACCACGTGGGCCCACTGTGGGTTGGTAGATGTCACATGTCATCTAATTTTTGGTACTAGGACATGCCGGTTGCCTCACGATGTTTTCCTTCACCGTTTTGAGAGCAGTGGTGATGAAATAATTTAAACAAAATAAAGCGCCTGTCTGGGTTTGAACCGACGACCTCAACTCGTAAGTCGCGGCCGTTACCACTTGCGACTTTCAGTCAGTAAAACTGTTTTACCTTTCACTAAATGTGGTAGGTGTGGTACCTATTCTTATACCTCCGGCAATTTGAAGACCTAAGTTGGTAATTATAATTTAAGTACAAACCTATTTACCCTCTAACTGAAACAGACTGTCCTTTCATTTAATTTGACTCCAACAATACATAAGTCATCTCTGCCTCTCAAAGCCAATTTGGCTTCATCGTTGACAACACTTGGTACATTGTAGCCAATTATTATCATTCCGTTATTCCCCGACCAATATGGAAATTAACAACACAAGTTATTAATTTTGTTTTTAATATTCACCAATAAGTGAGGCGTGAAAATTAAAAAGTGGCACCGGAATATTATTAATGTGCATAATCTAAACGTGAAATTCCGTCATGTTCTGAAATGGCGGCCATTTTGTAAATATTCATGAATTTATATTTATTCGTTTACACGCCGTTGCGACGTGTTTTGATTTTTGTGGTTAGATTTTGTGTGTAGGTAATATTAAAATTAGTTATTGTATCAAGTGACAAATTATTGTGATGTTCTTCAAAAATGTCAAGTGCGTAGTACTCGCAACCGGCGTATGTGTATGACAGATAAACGTAAAAGAAGCAAAAGGAGTATGCAAGGATATTACTACCACTAATTTGTAAAACCAGTCAGGTAACAAATTACATTTATTTTATACAAAAGTCCCCATTATTTTGATTTTAATTTGCGTTATAATAATAAATCGCCATTTCTGCCACTAGAGACAAAGCCGAACAATGCCGGTTATTGAGTCAAGCAGTTCCAGTAAACACCCACTCCCTAGTACAGAATTCAAACGGCCATTGCAAATAGGCTTCTGCGTATTTTCATAGTAAGTACACTCTTAGCAGCGTTAGTAAAAAAATATCATTAGTATAATAATATTATTAGTAAAAATATCATAAGTATAATGTCATTGGCTTGTTTTAGATTTCATGAAGAGCGAGGGTCAAATGAAAACAAATTCTGGATCAACCCAAAATAATATCTAATTAATGCTTCCACTTGGGATTTCCTGGTATTACCTTATTAGCTATGGTTTTGCCTGTGCTCTACAATATTGGGTCCCCACCTATGAAATGGACTTTTTTTTCTCAGAAATAGAGAACCTCGTCACTTCTATGATTTAAAATACGTGCTTCTGAAAGCACGCTAAGCCGTTGGTCCCGGCTGTCATTTGTAGATCTTTGACAGTTTTGACAGTTGTTGCGGTTCGTCACAAGCCCGAAAGTCTGACAATCAGTCTTACCAAGGGGTATCGTGTTACCCAGTAACTGGGTTGTGGAGTTCAGATAGGTAGAGTCCCTCTATATAAAATACTGGTATTCAGCTGCATCCGGTTAGACTGGAAGCCAACCCCGACATAGTTGGGAAAAGGCTAGGTAGATGATGGAATAAAAAGTTACGTTGATCAAGAGCCGAGGGATTTTTCCTGTCTTAAATGCAACCAGTCCTCCAACCTTTAAAACATTTTATTTCTCTCACAAAATAAAACAACAATATAATCATCGCGGCACACATTCTGCTTCATACTCTTCAAATTGTTTATTACACGTAAAATTATAGTATGCAAATCCTTCCGGTCTATCGCGCGATAGCCGTATAGCTGTCCCATGCACAGCGATAAATTACAAATTTTACAACTCGATACCGCCCCTCGTTTTGAAAAGGTGTAAAACTTTTACGGGCTGTAAAATTTAAACTGTGCTCTTGGACATGTTTAAATAAATATTTTTATAGCGTTAGTGTGATGTTTGCGAGTTACCTCTGATTTATGAATTTGAGGGAAATTAAATTTTAATGTGTTTTTGAGTGGACGTATATGAATAAGTAGGGCAGATTATTTAGAATATATCTGCCACTGACTAGTTAAAAATATGATATACTAGCTGCGCCCCGCGGTTTGACCCGCGTAAGTCTCGATCCCGTGGGAATATCGGGATAAAAAATATCCTATGTGTTAATCCAGGTTATAAACTATCTGTTTGCCAAATTTTATCCAAATCCATTCAGCCGTTTTTGCGTGATTGAGTAACAAACATCCAAACACACAAACTTTCACATTTATAATATTATAGTAGGATTGGGTACCAACGTTCAACAATAAATGACAGTTAATTTACGTAATATTAAAAGAGCGTCTCAAGCACACTTGGTGTCGTAAACCACGACAACCACCAACCACTTGGAAAAGACCAATAGTTCTGAGGTCATAAACATTGGACTCCCGATGCAAGATGTTCACTAAATGCCTTTTGAGAATAAAATACGGATACATTCATATACATCATCATCAGATATCGCCACTTTATCAAAATTCATTCTGAACGTTAGTCGTGAAAACTCTAACGAAATCTTGAAAAGAAATTCATGTCAGGAAATAGACTGTGACCTCTGAGAATGTTTCGATGGTTCTTTGAAGAGTGGTTGGTTAGGAAACGATGACAACTTAACTAGCTTCTGCATATTTGGAGAACAAGTTCTAAATATCAAGACAAGCCAAAAACAAAAAATATTGATTCTTTTGACATTTAAAAGTGATTTACTGTTTTTTTTTAGCTGTCATTCGTAGATATTTATACAAGCGTAGTAAATATAAACCCCATTCAGTAACGTATAGACCCCTTAAACAAATAAACAAGGAAGTACTTGATAGTGAATTTTCGAATATAAATTGGGACAACATTTGCGACTTGCCTAACATAAATGAAATGGTTGAGGTTTTGAATAAAAACATTCTGACAATTTACGATGTTCACGCTCCGGTTAAGACATGCTTAATCAAGGAACCGTCATACCCTTGGATTACGGATACCATAAAACTTATGATGCAACTGCGAAATGATGCCTTGGTCAAATACCGTAAAACGAAGACAGATTCTAAAAAGGCATATTACAAGCAACTGAAATCTCTAGTGTTAAGCTCAATATTTAGAGAAAAGGTAGCATACTTTAGTTTCAATATTAATAATAAAATAAAAGACCCTAAAACATTATGGAAAAATTTAAAAAACACTGTGCTACCAAATAAAGAAATTAATGATCTTCCTACTCAGTTCAGAGTCCCAGACCGAATAAATAACCATTTTTTGAGTGTTCCCGGCAATCCGGTTTGCAATGTTGAGCAACGGTTATATTTTGATTCTCATCGTTTTGGGGATGATAGTGTTGCATTCGGATTACAACCAGTAACCGAAAGTCAAATTTTGAAATACTTTCGTGAGCTTAAGTCGAATGCGGAAGGCTGTGATAAAGTAACCCTAAACATGCTTTTGTTAAGCCTCCCTCACACACTGAAAGCCATCACCGATATTGTGAACAAATCAATCGACTCTGCAACATTCCCTGACATCTGGAAAATTGCAATCGTCAGGCCATTGCCCAAAAAAGAGAATCCAACAGACCTAAAAGATCTCAGACCCATAAGTATTCTTCCATGCCTATCCAAGATTGCCGAGAAGGCCGTTTGCCAGCAGTTGACCCAATATCTGGAAAATAATCAAATACTACCTGAGCTACAATCGGGCTTTCGTAAACAGCGTGGTACTGCCACGGCACTTTTGGATGTCAAGGACAATATATTGGCAGCTCAAGACAAAGGCTTATGTACACTCCTTGTTCTGCTTGATTTTTCGCGGGCTTTCGACTGCATCAACGTGGAGCTGTTTCTGTCAAAGCTGAACTATTATGGTTTTGAACAAAACACAGTTAACTGGTTTCTAAATTATCTCACTAATCGTCAACAGCGCGTGGAGATCAGGTTGAGCAATGGCTCATCCTTTATTTCGTCACTCACCCCTATTAGTAGGGGAGTTCCGCAAGGCTCAATACTGGGTCCCATTATTTTTATTTTGTATTGTGCAGACATTATACAGTCTTTGAAGCACTGTAGATACCATATTTATGCTGACGATGTACAAGTTTACATTTCTTTTAAGCCTAGTGACTATGATAATGCGTTAAGGAATCTCAACGATGATCTTAATAGAATAGCGTGTTGGGCTGAGAGCAACGGTTTGGTTCTTAACCCTACCAAAACGAAATATATGCTTTTTGGAACCAAAAACCAAACCAGTGCAGTGCCGGCAACACTTAATGTTAACCTTTTGGGCGAGTCGGTCAGTCGAGTTAGTGAAGCACGTAATCTGGGTCTGACCATGGACGCTGAGTTAAGATACGAATCGCATGTGGCAGCGTCAGTGCGTACGTGTTTTTACCGGCTGAAGGTCCTTTATAAAATAAGGCCTTATCTATCAGAAGAGCTGCGACTCCAACTAGTTGAGTCACTCGTACTTTCGAATTTAAATTATGCGGATACAGTAATTGGCCCGCGACTACTGGCAAAAACTGATCGACTGATCCAAAGGGTGCAAAACGCCTGCGCTCGATTCTGCTTTAATATCCCACCAAGGACACACGTAACACCATTTTTAAATAGCCATTCAATACTTAAAATGAAGTCGCGTCGTAAATTACACTTAGGTTGCCTATTATTTGGTGTTATAAAGTACAAGCAACCGAGCTACCTTTATGAAAAACTTAGCTGGATCGCTAGTAGAAGGGAATGCGCAAGCAGACAGTGTTCTCAACAACTATTTTCTCAGTCGCACAAAACAGCCGCCTTCAGAGGCAGTTTCAGGTACGCTGCATCCAAATGCTGGAACAATATTCCCCCGCCAATAAGAAATACCAAAACAGTACACACCTTCAGAAGTCGGCTTCGACAGTTCCTTATCAACTCACAGAGAGAACTGGGCGTGACGATTTCGAACACGTCGTTAATTTAAATTTAGCAGTAGGCAACCGACGTAGATCTGAAAAAACAAAAAAAAACAACATTTTATCATGATCGAGGAAATCCAATTACGCACAATCATAGTGATCGCAGCTAATCTTTTATTGAGTATAATCTTTTATTTATTTTTAATATCGTTTTCAAACGTTTTCGTTTTTGTGTAAACACTACACACAATCATATTCATTTAATTTATACTCCTTTATATATGCCTATTAATATTACATACACACCTAAATATAAAAACAAAGCACATAAACAAATCAAATGTAAATAACTCACCAAATTTATCTTGCAAAACCACTATTCACTTTTTCACTTTTTATCTTCTCACATTTCCATTGTTCTGCACCTGCTTGGCGTCCGTATGCCGCCGCAGGGATCCAGCAGAATACCAGCGTCAGGTATACCTAATGCCTGGCATATGCTGAGCTGGACTCCCATTCGGTGCAACTGGGAGACACGCACCACACAAGGGTTTTGCCTAACTAAATTATTTTAAGGATGTAGGTAGTTTTAAGATTGCCACAGACAATACTTTCTTTGCGTTTTTTGTTTGTATGTTCTTTTTACCCAACTCGCAAGGAAGGGTTTATGTTTTTAATGTTCGTATTTACTTGTTTTCTTATTTTTTTTTTGGTTTGTCTTAAAACTTGAATTTATGTAACTATGCTTTTGTGTTGTGTCTTCTATGTTTGTACCGAATAAATGTTTTATCTATCTTATCCAAACTAATATTATAAATGCGAAAGTAACTCTGTCTGTCTGTCTGTCTGTCTGTCTTTCTGTCTGTCTGTCTGTCTGTCTTTGCTTCACGCCTAAACTACTGAACCGATTTGTGTGAAATTTGGTACAGTCATAGTTTGGAACTTTAGAAAGGACATAGGATAGTTCTTATTACAAAAAATAAAATAAAAAATAAAATTTATTCCGGACATACAGCGCCATCTATTGGTCAAGAGCCGGCATCAATTCAGTACTGAAAATTCATCGGAAAAATGTAAATAAATAGTAAAAAGGTATGAAAAATATAATATAATACAACTTTTAGTACATAGAAAATGCTCTAACGGAGTATAGATAATTCTATTAGTACTATATGTCGAGTTGGTGATCGCGCAATGGTGTCGATCGTTACACGAGTTCGGTTCATGTTATTGTTTTAATTCACGGAAAAAAGTAAATAAATAGTAAAAAGGTATGAAAAAAATAATATCAATATAATAAAACTTTTAGTACAAAGAAAATGCCCGAACAGAGTATAGATAAATAATCCGAGTTGTCACTATGCTCGATAGATGGCGTTGGGATCGAAATAGATCGCGCTATGGTTTCGTTACACGCATTTGGTTGGGTATCGGCCGAGCGCTTCGGTACTGTCGTAGAATTGAGGATTGATCGTTTCGTAAATCGTAAATTTAAAATTGGTTCCGTTCATATTTGAAGAGATCCCGCGTGATCGGGAACTATGCGCCATGCGGGTAAAACCAAAAATCTGTCGGAAGTCACTAGACATGGGTCGTACTTGCTAAATCGAGTACCAGGGCTTCCAAGTACGTCCACCTTTAGACACCAGCGCCAAAAACCAGGGCTTGAAATACTTTCAAGTATTTTCTTTCTGCATGGAAAATAGATCCGTATTTTCATACAAATAAGGAGTACTCAATCGCGTATGCAAAAAAATATACGTCCAACTTCCAACCAAGCCTTGGAGGAAGTAAATACTTGCATAGAACATTGATCCGTAACATTATATAAATAAAGAGCACAGTCGCGTTTACAAAAAAAAATACTTCCAAAACCTTAAAGGAAAAATACTTGCATAGGATCCAAGCCTTGTTGATAGAAAAATACTTGCATAGAACATTGAATCGTAACTATATATAAATAAGGAGCAGAATTGCGTCTACAAAAAAATATACTTCCAAACCTTTAAAGTAAAAATACTTTCACAGAACATTAATCCGTAATTAAATATAAATAAGGAGCAAAATCGCGTCGAGTGTTGACGGAGCAAAGTATTTCGGGTTGGCACTTGGTCGGACTTCCATAGGATCCAAGCCTCGTTGGTAGAAAAATACTTGCATAGAACATTAAGTCGTAATGTAATATAAATAAGGAGCAGAATTGCGTCTTCAAGAAAAATACTTCCAAACCTTTAAAATAAAAATACTTTCACAGAACATTGATCCGTAACATGATATAAATAAAGAGCAGAATCGCGTCGAGTGTCAACGGAGCAAAATACTTTGAAGTATTTCGGGTCGGCACTTGGTCGGCGTACTTGTTAGTAAATACCTGGTGTAAAAACCTGGTCGCGTAAATACGCACCTTCTCTAGAAGTCACTATTCCACGCGAACGAAGTCGCGGGCAAAAGCTAGTCTATCTATCATATTTAAGGGTCGTCAGAAGCCCGAAAGTCTGACAGCCAGTTACTTACCAAGGGGTATCGTATTACCCAGTTACAGGGTTGTGGAGGTCAGATGGCAGTCGCTCCATGTAAAATACTGGTAGGTTAGACTGGAAGCCGAACCCAACAGAGTTGCGAAAAGGCTAGGCAGATTGATAGATAGATAGAATACTCTTTATTATGTACACCATAAAAATAACAGACATAAATTAGAAATTTTACATAGGATGACACAATGGGCGGTCTTATCGCTAAAAGCGATCTTTTACAGACAACCTTTGGATGGATTAAAGTAAGAAGGAGAGACAATACTGAAGGTAGTTGATTGATTCAAATCCAATTTACAGAAATACAACATCATTTATCAAACAAACAACCAGACAAATAGATACTAGTAGACAATAATAAATAACAGACAGATATTCTCGTTAGACCTTCACTTCAATACATTTATCTCAATTCCCGTTGTATCTTTGAATATCCTTCAGAAATACAAACTACATAATATTTAAATTCTTCCGTCTCAAGAAAAGCGGCGTCCAGATAGTGAAAGAGTTGTACGGATATTGTCCGTTACTACAATACAGTTTTTAGCATTTTTATTATGAACGAGACGAGAAAATGTTTTATGTTTTTAGATAAACAGTCTGTACCTATACAATGTTGGTCATTTGGGGCGTAAATAATAATGGGTATAATTCTGGTTTTCGTTTTATTTGAACATTCACATCGACATACAATATGGAAGACTTTATTATGAAGCCACTTTACCCATGATTGCAAATAATTTGATGACTATTTTTTTTAATTTTTGATAATAATAAAATATAAAGAAAAAAAACAAATTAAAAATGTAAATAACATGACATGTATTCAAAATGAAATACATAAATATGAAAAAAAAATATTTATGTATATATAAATATCTTGGTTTGAAACACAAACATATAATCGAAAAGTAATTGCCATACCATAACCTCGCCTTCCGCTTCTACGTCAAATTGATGAGAACAAATTAATCAATTTTAATACGTAATTTTTTCTCAGTTAATATCAAATTCGAGCTAAAATACGAGATTAAGAATGAGGAAGGTTAAAAGATTTTTTCACCCTCAGTGTTTCGGGATCTTCTGACTAATTTCACACTCAATTGGAGCCCCAATCCACCACATGTTTATGTCACTAGTCAAACATATATTTAATTGTAACAAAACATAGATTTTCGAGAGAGTAGTTAAAAAACCTTTCAGTGTAAACTAACCTACATAAACCTAAAATCAGTTGCCCCACCGTTCATTTTCATGATAAAAAAATAAAAATAAAAAAAACAAAAGAAGCCGCGCCGCTCCACTAGTGCATCTTAATCTCCGGCCATAATTCCTTCACGTTGGCATTCATGTTCTCAAGTAGAGCATAAGTCGCACATAATGAAATAAGTTTCAGTACTGCGCTTAAAACTCGAGATTTTTAATGCCTTAATATCTTGTCGCTATCAAAGTTGCTCTACTTACTTTATTGCGATGATACTCCTTGTTACTTTGAGCGGAAAGTGTTTTTATTTAGTGGGATTGTTTTTTTTTTCTTTGGGTCATGAGGTCTATGTTTAAACTAGCTGATTGTTGTCGGTCAGATAGGCAGCCGCTCCATGTGTAATACTGCTATTCAGCTGCATTCGGTTAGATTGGAAACGGAACCAAACATAGTTGGGAAAACGCTAGGCATATTGATTAATTGTTGTAGGTATTTATAATCGGATCTTGAAGAATTTTTACTATATTCAACTCAGACCAAATAAAAAATACAATGAAGCATGCCAAAACTACATCTCCGGTTTCTACATACACGCATTACACACATAATTTACAATCAAACTACACCTCACTAAGTGCACTCATGCTTACGAAACTCTGTCTTGGTTTTTGATTTAGTCTGAGCTTTTCAAGAATGAAAGTTCAAATTTAGAACCAAAAAAAAAATCTATTGATTGAGAATAAAACATCAATATTAAACAAGAGCTTGTTCTAAGTTTAAAAGTTATATCGCAGGTTTCTAAAAGAAGGTACAAAATTACTGATCCCAATTCTTGAAAAATCTGCTGTATCAATGACAATTTTTTAAATTGTCATTGCGTTAATTCTTTCTTTTTCGTATCGTTAGTGACTAAACTGTCAGAGTTTTTATGCCGCCCATGGGCCTCTTACTTGGCTTCACATGCCGTCAAGAAATATGTCTCAGGCATACCAATTTCCTCACGATGCATGTTTTCTTTCACCTTTTTTGAGAAGAACATACTGCACTAAAGAAACTACCAAAATACAATAAAAGAATTAGAAAAAGATTTACTTACTTTACCCTTGACCAAGTATACTCAATAAAAAAAAATACGTCATCACTTTCATAAAAGCCATTATTAAAACCGGCTTGTCATAACATACTGACAATATTTCATGACAATTCCCAGCAGGAATTATTCGTAGAACTGATATCCTCTTACTGAACTCGGTTTTGTACCACTCAGCGTAATGAAAATGTTATTTTCAATTGTCAAGGGAGGATTACGTTTCAACGATACTCCGAGATGTATCAATAATATGAAATTATTTTGTAGAAGTATTGGTGAAATTTTATCTCATTTCATTTTGAAGGTAGCTTACGAGCTTGTAATATTTTGTCGCAAATGGCTGCAAGAGTATATTTTATGTGTACTTAGCTAAGTAAACATTCTTAACAATATATTTATGTTATTTATAAAATCAAAATCAAAATATTTTATTTCACATAAGCCTTCATGGGCACTTATGAAACGTCAGAAGCTAGGTGCACGGTTCCAATTGGTCGTTTCCTATGGAGAAAAGCCGGCAAGAAACTCCATGGTTACTCTTTTAAAAGATAATTGGCTTTTACAATATTTTTGAATTACAGTATTAATAGTTATGGGATATAATATTAACTTAGTAAATTGATAATGGTTGACTGCCCTGTTGGTCTTGTGGTCGCAAGCGCGATGGCTGGCCATGGGGTCCTGGGTTTCATTCCGGGGTCGGGCAAAGTGTTGTTGGGTTCTTCCATTAGGAATTCCTATTCTTAGTAAAAACCCAGAGTTTGGAAGTTGGGATGTGATACTCCCGTACCTCGGAAAGCACGTAAGGCCGTTGGACCTGCGTTTGATCTCTGTCCGGTCGTGTCGGATTGCCGTCCCATCGGACTTGAGAGTGAGGGAAGAGAGTGCACGTTTGTCTGCGTACGCATTTGTGCACTATAATATCTCCTGCGCCGAAGGCTGGTCTCCGCTGAGATTACTCGCCATGGCCGAAATTCGGTCTGTAGGACTATTATTATAGCTTTCCAATACTCTAAAATTGCTTTATGATAGATACATATTTAAATTCATTTAATCAATAACAGATTTTACATTGTGTCTGATTAACTAAAAAAATCATACATTGATTTTTCTTCATCTAATATATCAAAATCTAATAATTGGCTGGTAGGTACCTACCAGCCAATTATAAAAAATCGCATTTGTCGTTGTACCTAAATCTACTAATAATAAATATTACTAGAAATAAGAAAATTATTATCCTAATAAAGATATTTTAAAGAGGTAAAATTGCTTGGTAAAAGTTAATCTTTGGAAGTACTGATCCGATTACAAAAATCTTTTACTGAAAGAAAGCTGCACTATAGCCGAGTGATATGAAATGAAATGAAATTGTTTATTACACAAAAAAAAAAAATATAAGCTAGTCTTTGCTATCTGACTACTCTGAGAAGAAAGGCTGAAACAAACCCAGCGATCGCAATATCTTTTAAAGTCCAGACATAATCTTGGTCAGCCCAAATGAGGACCATGTAGATTAGTATCTGAAATGGTCTTTTCAGGAAAGAACTACACAGATTTGAGTGGGCCTGTCCGGTCAGTGCAAGCATTTGTCAGTAACCGAGGTGCTTAACTCAGAACTTATGGAGTTCAACGAGTGTCATAAGATAATGTTTTGTGTTAAAACACTCTTACGTATGGGAATCGGTTGTCATGGTATAAGCGTGTGATGCGGAGAAATAAGGAAAATAACGTGAGGATAGTTTTGAGGACCTGCCAGGGTTGCGGGTTAGTCCGAAAGGGATACCGGGACCTTGGCAACAGGCAACTGAAGGAACACGGGTGGGTTTTAGTCAGTAAAAGTCTGACACGCCCTTCCGCTCCACCCAGAGCGGGAGAAGTCATTGGATGATTTCCCACCCTCAAAAAAAAAAAAAAAAAAAGGATAGTTTTGAGGATGAATGTGGATGGCTATATGAGTTGGAGAAACTATGGATGAACTGTGTGAAAGATGATAATTATGGTAAGAAAGGGGGTGACCGGGATGACGACTAAAAGAGAAGTATGGGAAACTAGTGCGAGTCGGACTCGTGCACGAAGGGTTCCATACCATCTAGAAAAACGGCAAAAAAATCACCTTTGTTATATGGGAGCCCCCTTAAATATTTATATTATTCCGTTTTTTAGTATTTGTTGTCATAGCGGCAACAGAAATACATCATCTGTGAACATGTCACCTGTTTAACTATCACGGCTCATGAGATACAGCCTGGTGATATCAAAATCAAAATCAAAATATTTTATTTCACATAAACCTACATGGGCACTTATGAAACGTCAGAAGCTAGGTGCACGGTTCCAATTGGTCGTTTCCTATGGAGAAGAGCCGGCAAGAAACTCCATGGTTACTCTTTTAAAAATAATATACGGACAGACAGACAGACAGACGGACGGATAACGGAGTCTTAGTAATAGGGTCCCGTTTTACCCTTTGAGTACGGAACCCTAAAAAAGACATCTTGCGCTGACCCCAAATAAATTGGGATAAGGGTAATGATGCCGATGATGTTACAACACACGAACAGAAGCTAGTGCTTCATAATGTTTCTACTATGAGACAATTGAATAAACACCGCTTACTATTAAATCGGCTATCAGTTACTAATTGGCCATAGTAATTCCGCTCTACTAATTCCTCCATTTGTGTTGGTCCACGTAATAATTGACAGTAGTAATCTGAATTAATGCACCCAGTTGATAATATGTAATATTCAATATTTAATTTAGAGTATTCTGCTATCTGTATTTGAAATTATTTACGTTATGTGAACGTTATTCACTACAGTTGGTCCTTTTATGCAAGTCAAAGAGTTATATAGTTTTGTGGTCTATTAAATCCTACTATCCTACTAATATTATAAACGCGAAAGTTTGTGAGCATGGATGGATGGATGGGTGTTTGTTACTCTTTCACGCAAAAACTAGAGAACGGATTTAGATGTTTGGCACACAGATAGTTTATAACCTGGATTAAAACATATGATACTTTTTATCCCGATATTCCCACGGGATCAGGACTTATACGGGTGAAACCGCGGGGCACTGCTAGTTGTACTATATTTATGTTTTGATTTTATCATTGTAAATAACATTGTTGAGACATAAAATCATCATTCTCCTGCCCTCATCCTTATTTATTTGGGGTCGGCGCAACATGTCCCTTTCTTCCATACTTCTCTATTAGCCGTCATCTCGATAGTCACCCCCTTTCTAGCCATATCATCTTTCACACAGCCAATCCATCGTTTCTTTGGTCTTCCCCTACTCTTATAGCCATCGACATTCATACCCAAAACTTTCCTCACAACATTTTCCTCATTCCTTCGCATCACGTGCCCATACCATGGCAATAGCAATAGCAGGTAAGCATTTTACACCCCAATTCGTTTCCACAATTCACAAAGTTGTTCGCAACAAATTCAAAAGTCTCTCACAAACTTCTCAAATCCAAAATTCTAAGTACTTTAACTCGAAATTCTTAGCCAAAAACAAAAGAAAATTCCACCCACTTTAATCTCACCCAAAGATATACTATGGGAGACTCCTTTAAGTCACCCGACTTATTTACGTCTCCTACTTTAATAACAGTACTTTAAATGACCAAAATTCCGTTTTAACGATTAAAATGGGAAAGTTTTCAGACTGAAATTTATCGTAAGGACGCTCAGTTATTTTTCAATTTGGGAGATCGCGGGTTGGAGTAACGCAAGCGGCGATTACGTTGAGAGAAGTTTCAGGAAATATTGTCCGGGATGCGAATTGTGTTCAGAGTTGGGCCTAGTTGATTTGTTTTTGTTGAATTGAGAGTTCTGGAGCAGCTTAACCTATTGTTTCTAATCTATCCCCAATAACTGAAGTATTAGACTAAAGGCTGTGAGTTCGATATTTATTTTTCTTCTCAGAGTAGTCAGATAGGAAACGCCGACCTCATCTAGCTTATTTTTACAACTTTTTAATATGACGTATAAAAGTGATTCCAATATCCTATTTACAGAATAAACAATTTCATTTCATTTCATTTCTTTTCATATTCTTTGCTCAAACGTGAAACATTACGAGTTCTTTAATTTAGCCTAGTAATAATTTTATTACAATGTTTAGCTGGCAAATCAGACCATGTATAGTTATTCTGTTCAGGGAACTGAGGCACTAGACAAAGTGACATTCTATTAGGGATAACGACGATGAAAAAGGCAAAAATGTATAGGACTGACATAAGCTATCGATAAGCTTATGTCAATCCTGTTGAAAGTCGTTGTAGAAATACGAAACGCCTTCGAAGCGATTGTCACTTGTCTAGGCCCTCTGGGCAGCCCACATTTCGCACCAGAATTGGGCTGAAGTAGCCACAGATTTGATTCCGAACAACAAAAACAGGTGACTCGATAGCCCTAGAAGGAGATGTCTTGACGATTTTGACTCCTACCTTCTGGATTGGCCTCGCATTTAAAAATACAGAGAAAAATGGAAAGAAAAAGGTAGGCCGTTGCCCTGCAGTGAGACACAACAGGAATAATAATAATAATATTTAGACAAAAAAATATAAAATATTTATAAACTAAAGGTAAACACGCCGAGATTAATCAGGTACAAGAAATAATCTAACCGAACTGGTTGAGTTAAATGGATAAAATGAAATGGTTTTATAATGGAACAACTCACATATATTTTTAAATGAAATGTGGCAAACTGTTATTGCTAAAGCGTGAAATTCTTTTTCATCGAAATTGATTGTTCGTTAAAACTCTACCCAGAATCGATTTATAATAATTCGCGTGTTTCAGCGTGATACCAACGTGTTTTAAAGAGTGACATTTTATAGGCAGATGTTTTCTATGTTCAAAATCACCTACAGAAAGGACACTTTCAAAATACAATGAAAACTTTTTATAGGAGAAATACAGCTTGAATCACTTTGTTACTTTTTCGTATTTAAAAAGCTGTTTCGATTCGTTCCAAGTGTTTTGCAACTAGCTGTTTTATTCATACCATTTTATAGTTCGGAAACTGCAGTTAATTTTTATTACAAGCCTGAATTGTACCGTTTAAAAATGATAATTCTTATTTCTATGCAATCGTGAAATCGGTGCGCTTTTGTTTTTCTTTATTTTCTTTATTCGTAACTAGCTTTTCCCTGCGGCTTCGCCCGCGTGTATGTTGGGATATATCCCATGGGAATATACTACAGGGATTAAAAGTAGGTAAACTATGTGTTAATCCAGGTTATAAACTATCTGTGGGCCAAATTTTGACCAAATCAGTTTTGTCAAAGCCGTTTCTGCGCCAATCCGGAACCTACACTCAGACATCATACAGACAAACAGAAAAAAATACTAAAAACTATATTTCCGGCATCAGACTCGTATCCATAAAATATTTTTTTTCAAAAATATTTATTGTACATTTTTGACTTAGATATAGATTTTATTCATTTATTTTTTACTATATTGCATTATGTTCTTCTCGGTATAATAAATAATTCTACACTTCACTATAATTATTGCTATGATCAGTCAAACCACAATATAAGGTCCTATTATAATAGAAGGATAAACCTTTAGAAATCATTCAGATCACCAAAATAAGGACAATGGTAAAAAAAATAGTAAGAAAAACGGATTATACCTATACTTACCAGAAAAAAATCTGCTAACGAAAATACACTAAAAATGTTGGTTACTAGGGGGTGAGGCGTATTTATCGTAACAGATATGAAAAAATACCAAGCGCGAGAGCAAGTACCTACCCATAATGGATATGTTTATTCTAGTGTGCCAGCAATATTTTTTTTTATATGTCATAGTAAAATCTCTTTAATCAGTTTATGTTTGCTTGAATATCTTTGGTTAGACGTGCTGAACTGTTCATCTATTTTAATGGGACCTTATATATAGATCCGCTGAACATCACAGTGCTCGTATTAAAGTAATAGCTATCTATATTTATTTCTCAAAATCCACTTCAAAACTCAAACAGCTGAGATCTTGTTTCCAAGAAAAATAATATGAAATGATCTGAAAAAAAGAAAAAAATGTCTGCACAAATAAGACACTCATTAAACGGCGACATTATAAAAGATAAATAACAGTTGGCGATGTCATAATTCTTAGATGCAGGCTAAAGCAAATAATAGTTAACGCGTTTGAAAACGAATGACCATCTTCAAATCAAATTATATGAAACCTAAAAGACGATTTCAACCACGATATCTAAAAAGATATATGAACTGCACATAAATCTCAATACAAATGACAAAACCAAACAAACAAGAGTACAACAAGTCTAGAACATTCCTCGAATACATTCGTGTATCTCACAATTTATCTGTGATATTTTATTTTCTGCATAAACCTGGGAATTTTCCCATAATATTTCACTGGAACAACTGCACCTGCGTTTTACATCTTGTTGGGGAGATTTTAGAACAATGCTAGCTGAACGGGCTGTTCATAATTTGTACTGCTTTTGGGTGGTATTTTTTCTTCAGTACTAATATGCTTATTGCCTCGTTTGGTCTAGTGGTAGCAAGCACTACAGCTGAGCATGAGGTCCTGGGTTCGATTCCTAGGTCGGACAAAGTATTATTGGGTTTTCCCATTAGGAATTCTTAGTAGCAGCACGCAGGCTGGTTTTTTTTTTTTGAGCTTGGTAAGTCGTCAAATGACTTCTCCCGCTCTGGGCGAGCGAGTGTCAGACTTTCACTGACTAAAACCCACCCGTGTTCCTTCAGTTGCCTGTTGCCAAGGTCCCGGTCTCCCTTTCGGACTTTGTCGCATCGCAGTCTGGATTTGTGCCCGTTTTATGGCCCTATGCTCTCTATAGGCTCGCTCCCCTATTACATGGGACTTAAATATTAACTGGCGAAATACGGGTGCACTATAGGTTCTACCTAACCCTTCGGGGATTACGGGCGTAATGTAATAATTATACTTAGCTACATAATGGTAATTAATTTTCAATTTACTGACTTTGTCATGACATGTTTTTCGGTTAACCCGCATGCATAATGGTAATACTTGAATATTACGAAAACCGAGGGCAGTTTTCGTGCTGCTAAGAAATAAAGACGCTTTCATGATCATATTATTAACACTGAAGTGCGGTTAATTGTATATTTTCCTTGTTCAAAAGTGCCTATTTGAAATAAATTATTTAACTTTGAATTCTGACATTGAAACGTGAAAAATTGGGGAAACCGTGTAATACGCGGAGTAATTAAACAAAACAATTAATTTATTAATGTCGATGCATTTTTATTTAGGCTACGACTGTGTACCGACTCTTTTTATCTTGTCAGCATCGGTATATAATTATAAGAAAAGCATTTGCCAATTAGCTAGGTTGGTGATCGACTAATCAGGGTACAATGGACGTTCTCAAATCTCAAATCATGTCGGCTCTTTTCCTGCACATCATGCCAAGTTAAATACACACAATTTTCTGGAAAAATCAGAATGTTATTGGAAAAATACATATTATTTTGACGTCGAGCTCTGTTATTTGAATTCGTACGCGCATCTGTCGCGGGATACACTTTATTACATGTTTGTCAGTGAAGCGTCGCCCGATAGTATTCTGATAGTAGATATCTACTGTCATATGTTTTTGTCTAGAAATGCGTTTATTTTTTTAAATTGAAAAGCGTTTTTTTTAATGAAATCGTATTAAAAAACAATGAATAGCCTGTTGTCAGGATAATTGATTTGATTGTGACAGTCATGTTATAAAATAAACACTTATTTTCACAAACAGATTTACTGCCAGTATTTATTCTGCAGTGAATTGCCATTACAAAATCAGTAACTTATGAGTCAACCATGCTCTGACGTCACTGACGACTGAGTCAACTATAATCTGACACAATTTATTTTGACCTTGTGAGAGATAATAATTTTTTAGTACATCATTATTGATATAATTATTCAGCTCTGAACGACTAAGTTTCTCTATCTATTATTTTAGCTGCTGATCGTACCGATGCTAAATCAATCAAAATCAAAAGTCAAACTAGGCTGAGGGTAAAGCACTTTTCAAACGTCAAAATTACATAAGACAGTCCTCCAAAACGAATTTCACTTTCTAGTGCTTTATCTGGGAAGAAAAACAGGCGCGACAATTTCCCCAGCAGCACAGCTGTCTGTTCAGTTAAAAAAAAAATATCTATACAATAGTATGCAAAATTTTCATTACGCAACACAAAACATAAATCAAATGATTAGCCATACACAACATAACACGGATTTGAAAATAGAATTCAAACTCTCATAATATTCAAATCATTCTAACATTCCTCAAATATAATTTCCTTAAACTGTGGCGAAAGTTCACGCTAAACGGTAGACGTTTACGAGGAAATATATTTCTGTTTTAAACATGCAAGTAATAATGACACAAAACCGCTTCCGGGTTTTGCTGTCATCGCGAGCAGCTCAAAGTTTTCGCGGCAATTAGTAATTCCAGTTAGATTAGCATAATGCAGACAAAGTGTAGGCAAAAACACAAATATATGAGGAAACTCTTGGAGTTGGTTACTGAGGAAATCGTTTAGTTGGCAAGCTCAACTAAATGCAGGAAAAACAGGATGATTTAGTTGGTTTTTAGTGATTTGGGAAGTTAAACGGTGTTGGTTTTAAGGATTATTTAACTGTCACATTTCAAGTCTTTATAATTATTTAATGTAAATAAATAAATGTTAGGTAATATAGGCTATTTTCCTAATTTTCACTGAACAGCTCTTTTGATTTTATCAACTTGTTTGTTACAGTGCAGAAACATTGTTATTAGGTAAGAACTTGCTTCGCTTGTGAAGGTTTCCAAATTAATTTTGATCTCAAAATAAAACTGAATTAGAAGCCAAACAAGGAACACCACGAACTCTCTGTTATGCACAATAAAATCCCATTTTGAAAACTCACAAAGAACCTAAAACGACCAAACAAATTATACGAATCCAAATTCAACAAATTGAAATCTATCCGCGCAATTTACCACGGGCAGGTACTCGTACAAAAAAAAACCTTACCCTGGAATCCAGGGGAAGGAAAAAAATGAAACAAAAGCGAAAGTCACTCATAATAAGGCCCGTTTATTCCCCGTTAAGGGTCAAGCCACACCTGAAGTAAATTGAATTCCATGAATAAATTTTCCCCTGTGCAACATTGAGGTGTAAGTTATGAACTGAAGATTCGCTTTTGTTTTGGGGGAAACCGTAGGTGTATCGTTGATAATATCAAGATCTAATAATCAAATTCGTTTATATTGTTTCAGTAAACTCGTGGAGGAGCTCGTGGCTAAGTAATAACAGCCGCTCGGGTCGATCCATCAGGTAAAGCTACGCTTGCCGGGGTTGGTCAGTGGATGGGTGACCATTTTCACATATCGAGACTCCTCCTTGCCTCGGAAAGCACGTTAAGCCGTTGGTCCCGGCTGTCATTTGTGGATCTTTGACAGTCGTTACGAGTCGTCAGAAGCACGAAAGTCTGACAACCAGTCTAACCAGGGGGTATCGTATTACCCAGTTACTGGGTTGTGGAGGTCAGATAGGCAGTCGCTCCATGTAAAATACTGGTATTCAGCTGCATCCGGTTAGACTGGAAGCCGACCCCAACATAGTTGGGAAAAGGCTGGGCAGATTGATTTGTTTCAGTAATAATGGTGGTGGAGTCTGGCAGACACTGACAACCTAACTGCCTGAAAATAAGAGCATGATAGTGACCTAATTTTGAATAGAAAATAAAATAGTAACAAATAGCAGTGATAAAATTTTAGAACCTTAATATGATTTAAAAAAAAAAGATAATAAATACATAATTATAATGATAATAAAAAAATTAAAACACCTTACTAATCATCATCTGGCTAGCCTTTTTCCAATTAATTTGTTGTGTCCTTGGAGTTAATTGCCCGTTCTTCTCCACAGAAATCTATGATTTGGAATTGGCAACTAGCTTCAACTTTTTGACTAGCTGACCGACTCTTTGACAATTCAAAAGTGCCTGTAAATGGTTTAATTGAAATAAATGCTTTGAGTTTGAGTTGAGGTCGGCTTCCAGTCTAACCGGAAACAGCTGAATACAAGTTATTTCCTACCTCCACAACCCAATATAAATTAGTAAAATTTTAAGTTACTAGAAAATGCTTTCTCACCTGATTCATTCTGCTCGTCTAACTTTAAAATCATTTTATCCAGAGCGAGAAAAAAGAATATACCATCCCAAAATATAGCTCCAAACCTTGCACCACACACAATCTCCGTCCTCCGGCAACATTTCATCGGAAACAAGAACTTATTGCCCTGCGGCCCGTAAATAACTTAATATTATTAGATTACAAATCAAATGTGAATCCTGTTAATGCTACTTTTTATGTTATTTCGACAGGATATCGGATTTTTGTTTTGTTATTGACATAATTAATGTAACATAATATTGTAAATTGTGGGTAGATTGAAACTAAAATACGTTTTGTGGTTGATGTGGAGGAGCTAATAATTTTGTATTTAGTTACCATTTCTACTGGCACAGTTTATTAAAATAACAGTATAATATCTCGGCAGTGACCTTAAAATTGTTACCTATGGCCGCTCGGTAGATAAACCTTCGATAGTGTTGCGTACTGATATTTCAAAGCGCGTTGTTTCGGCCGTTTTTTTATGAAGACATAATACTGTTACTTATTTATACTGTGCCAATAGTTAGTAGTTTATTTTTTTAGTCCTGTCAAAATGAAATGAGTA
The DNA here is from genome assembly GCA_947522985.1 of Lithophane socia. Taxonomy (NCBI): domain Eukaryota; kingdom Metazoa; phylum Arthropoda; class Insecta; order Lepidoptera; family Noctuidae; genus Lithophane; species Lithophane socia. Next base: position 12,524,755 of record OX383267.1, read on the forward strand.
ATAATAATTTCTGGTAATGACAGAAGTACAAACTATACAGTATGTTATCTAACGAAGGGCGTTCCCGCTAACCTGCAGTAGCATAGCATATACAGGCAAAAAAAATACCATTAAATAAATAGTAAGGGAATAAATAGTACATATAAATAAATGATAATAAAGATTCATCAATAAAATTGCAAAGAGAGGCAAAATCCAGGAACAGACACGTCTCATTAAGAATTCTCTTCCACTCAAGAAAAAAGAAGTACTCTTGAAGTAAACAATATCACGGCACCCTGTATACGAGGCGATTGTAAATGATCCACGTACTGTATAAACGAATGTCCGCATTATACAAATGTGGAGGAGTAGTTCAGTGCAGACCTCTTAGTGAGGGATATACGGGGGCGAAAGAGGGGCGGGGGCGTAGCTTTATGTAGCAGTGACAATCACTGGCGGTTTAGCGTAAGCAATCAATATACAAGGCTATATGCATTGAAAAAGTTGCCATTCCAAGAGTAGGATAATAATTTTTGAAAATGCTTGACGAAAAAAAAAAGGTCTCAATCTCATGCAATTTTTATTCCAACGAAGACTTTTGTACCACCGTACAATATTTTGCAAAAACGCCCAAAATAACACGTTTATTGTATTTATGTAATGTATAATAAACATTAATTTAAATTAAAAATAAAAGGGGTTAATTTTTATTATTTGTTGTTACAGCGCGATAAACAATCTATCAAAATTTCAACTGTCTACTTATTACGGTTCATGAGATACAGCCTGCTGACAGACAGATGGACAGCGGTGGCTTTAAAATCCCGTTTTCGCACCCTTCGGGTACGAAACCCTTAAAATTGTCAAAAAGGGGTGTCAGTTTGCAAATGAAAAAAAAACGAATAATTTGGTGTTTTGTCCACTAAGTATGATTACCAAGATTCAACCGGGGACATACCGGGGTTGTACTTGTTCCATACATTTTGGTTCTCCGGGATTCCATACCCGTGCAAAACAGGTTACAAGGTCCTAAAAAACCACCTTGTTATTTTCTTTGAACAAGTGCTCAGTGAAACAATATTAAACTGCATGTATCAAACGCGCCCGCACAAAACTTCACCTCAAGTATATTTTCACACTTAAACTTTGTACTGAACGTTTATATTCGGCAAGTGTGCTTTCAGTTTCTTGCTGAAAACGGCAAAGTGGTTATAACGACCGTCTACAAAGTTATTTAGTTAGTATTTCATTTATAATAAACGAAATAAGTTTCATGTTAATCTTGGGCAAAAACTGAGCAAAAAATACTGTTTGTTTTTGTAACGTAACTAGTTTGTTCAAATGTTCATTGTTTAATTAAAGTTTGGTGAGTAACTAAAAGTAAATGTTAGAATACCAAGTTATTATAGCTCTATAGAAACTTGTAACTGGGCTGATTATCAAAAGAAACGTAATGAATTAAAACTTTATTTCTAACGAAAACAAGCGACTTCCAAAAAAAACACTTCAAAGTGAAAAATCATTTCGCCACTTACGTTTTAGTCCCATGTAATAGGGCGCGAGCCTATTGCCATCAAGCGGGCGTAAATCCAGACACCAGGCTACTACTGAGAAATTCCTAATGAAAAATTCCAATACCACTTTGCCCGACTTGGGAATCGAACCCAGAAACTCATGCTCAGCGGTAGATCTTAGCTATCTTTTACTATTGTGTTCTAGATATAATAATATAATATATCAATCTACCTAGCCTTATCCCAACTATATTGGGGTCGGCTTACAGTCTAACCGGATGCAGCTAAATACCAGTATTTTACATGGAGCGACTGCCTATCTGACCTCCACAACCCAGTAACTGGTAATACGACACCCTTTGGTAAGACTGGTTGTCAGACTTTCGGGCTTCTGACGGCCCGTAACGACTGTCAAAGATCAACGAATGACAACCGGGACCAACGGCTTAACGTGCTTTCCGAGGCACGGAGAAGTCTCGACATCCACCCATCCACGGACCAACCCCGGCAAGCGTAGCTTAACCTGACGGATTGACCCGTGCGGCTGTTATTACTTCGCCACGAGCTCCTATTATATTATAATAATATAATATATAATAATACTAGCAACCCGCCCCGGCTTCGCACGGGTGCAATGCTGAAACTAAATACTAATGGATGTTATTATACATATAAACCTTCCTCTTCAATCACTCTATCTATTTTAAAAAATCGCATCAAAATCTGTTGCGTAGTTTTAAAGATTTAAGCATACATAGGGATATAGGGACAGAGAAAGCGACTATTTATGTAGTGATAATATACATAGTATAATTAAGATTGTCAGTTGCACCCTTCGGAACTTGGACCTTGAACCTCCTGAAATTTTCATCTTTCTTTACAATTCTATTTAATTATCAGAGGTTTTATAACAGCGATGCATTTGATTTTTTTGATAGGATTTTCCCCTGCCTTCAAAATCACCTGTTCGTTAAAAACAAATCCATGTAACTAAACATAAAATAAAAGCAGGAACAGAAAGTTATATACGCCTGAATTTAATTGCAATTCAAGTTGCATCGCGTTTATTCAAATGTAAGCGCTTCGTTGCAGAGGCCAGTAACAGTAGAGAATCTAAAAATATACGTTGCAAAACTAGGGAGTACGTCCACGATTACATTTTTTGTGAGAAACAATTGTTTTTATGTATTTTGTATTGAACAATATTTATGTAAAAAAAAAACCCAGGCACATCGGTACTGCAATAACATAAACAAAAAGTAATAAAAAATATTATTATTATTGAAAATTATTATCCTTACTTCCTTACTAATATTATAAATGCGAGAGTAACTGTATGTCTGTCGCGCTTTCACGCCAAAACTACTGAACCGTTAGATGAAATTTGGTACACAGATAGTCTAGAGCCTGAGAAAGGACATAGGCTACTTTTTATGGATTTATCCGCTCAACCGTCGATTGGCCTTCTAATGGCCGATAACAATTAAAATTCCATTGTGTCTCGTTAATGACAGTTGGAGGTATAACACGCGGGCGAAGCGGCGGGCGGAAGCTAGTTGAAAAAAAAAAATCAAGTAATAAAAACTAAAACCCAACTACGACTTAAAAGGTATAAACAAGACACCACAGACAGACAAATTAAAATCCGGAGTCACACGTAATCTGTTCGATTTATGCTAACACGTGTGACTCCGGATTTTTAATTTGTCTGTCTGTGGTGTCTTGTTTATACCTTTTAAGTCGTAGTTGGGTTTTAGTTTTTATTACTTGATTTTTTTTAATTCTTTTGTGGTTATAATATATATATTTTTGAAATGTGCTCATTAAGCCCTTTCATTTGATACCCAACATGGTATGATTAAACCATTTTTTTTTTAAGTTCCTCACTTTATGTCCTCTAGAGGGCGCCATTTTTAATGTGACTACACATAGCCTATAACAAGCGGACAATTACGACGCTTCTAACGATACCTCATTTGTCAAATTGTGATAAGTGGTTTGGAATATAGGAGGGAACAGATGAACATACATACATACCGGTCAAAATCATAACCCTCCTTTTTTCTTCGCCGTAGTCGGGTAAAAAGTGACTGCTATTTTAAATTCACATTTTTAGTAGGTACCAAAATTACCCCAAATCCTTTAAAAAATAGCAAATTTTCCACAAGGGTCATAAGTTATGACTTGTAGACACCCAAACGACATGACGGCCGGCCGCGCCTCAAGTACTGTCTTGGTAAAATTCCCCATTGAAAAAATACGTGGTGATTTTTTTTTTCTTTTTTCCTGAAAATTTCCACATAAATAGAATCTCAGTACGATACTTTAACAACACCCTCACGGATCGGACAGGATTTTTTTTACACACTGCTTGTATGAACAATGTAGGTGTAGGTTGTACATAATATGTGATTTTTGTTAAGAATTGTTCAAGAGCGGAGGATGGACAACAATATGGTTCTTATGCTAGTGATTAGGTATGGCTGTTAGTCTAAAATTGGTTAGGGACTAACTACCCCATAATATGCACCCCCATACCCCTATAAAACACTTTATAATATCAACGGTGAACAAATCTTGTTTTTAGCACTCTAAGGGAACTTTGTCCTATTTTACAAGATCACACACACACACACACACATTCGACGCTTATTTTTAAATGTCACAGCATCAAGCTAAGATTTGACTTGAGGAGCCTATTGGCCTCGTACAGGACTTTCTGCTGTTATTTTAATTATTTTATTATTTATGTACTCACAGTTAACATACATAATAGATACGACATAATTAAATATGAGTACAAAGGTACTTTTACTTTTTTATGTTTCTATGAGTATGTTTAGTTTAATTTGTGATCTCTGTGTGCAAGTCCCAATAAATATTTTTTTCTTACTTTTTTTTTATACCTACGGTATTTTTTTGTTACGTAAGTTGTCATTTGCTAGTTTAGGTATGCCTAGCAAAGGCTCGAGAGGGAGTTAATTACAGTAGAGTAGAATTAAGGCTCTTACATACTGGCGCGATTCGCCGCGCGACGCGACGCCGCCGCATTATTCGCCGTGAAGTTTTCTCAGAAATTGTTTTGTTAAAATTCGCGTCGCGCGGCGAATCGCGCCAGTATGTAAGAGCTTTTATACTCTTTTATGTGATTGGAGATAGATAGATAGAATAGGTAGGTACTCACACATAAATTATCTACACTATAAAAATTACAGACATAAATTAGAAATTTTACATAGGGTGACACAATGGGCGGTCTTATCGCTAAAAGCGATCTTTTACAGACAACCTTTTTGAACCTTTTTTTTTTTTTGAGAATGAATTTCTCAAAAACTATCCCAAGGCTAAAAGTGCTTATTGACAAATATTCCAACAAAAACTTCTGAGGAACAAAGTCAGTGCTCTGCCCTGCACCAAAGTGCTCAAATCTGCTTATATTTGAATAATACCGCGCTCAACGTCATGGGAAGTTTGCCAGAAAATGCTTATTTATGAAAATTGTTTCACGCTTAATGTTAGCTTTATTGAATTAAAGCTTGAACTATTGGACTTTAACACAGGTTTTGTTAAAGTTTGGTGGAAATTCTCAGTATTTTGATAAGTTTTAAATTCCTTTAATTTTTTGAAGGATGCTCTTCGGAGCACAGACAGATACTTTACAGGATTGGTCAATGACTTCAATCCTTTTTAGTTATTTTATTGTCCCTGAACCGTCATCGGACCCAAAGGGGAAGATGTAACTCCGACCTCTTAAAGTACTACCTCGACGGAACGGCAGCAGAGTCTGTATGTGGAGCTATGACGTAAACTATGGTCCACCTCCTATCCTGCCCTCTCTGTCCCAAAACATGCAGTCAAAGTGACCTCTGCGCTGCCACCGATGGCGCCGTGAAATTTGTGACGGTTTGAGCCAACAAGATCTGGAATACTGTCCTGTACGTCGATTCCGTGAGGAGCTCGTGGCTAAGTAATAACAGCCGCTCGGGTCGATCCATCAGGTTAAGCTACTCTTGCCGGGGTTGTTCCGTGGATGGGTGACCATTTTCACATATCGAGACTCCTCCGTGCCTCGGAAAGCACGTTAAGCCGTTGGTCCCGGCTGTCATTTGTGGATCTTTGACAGTCGTTACGAGTCGTCAGAAGCACGAAAGTCTGACAACCAGTCTAACCAAGGGGTATCGTATTACCCAGTTACTGGGTTGTGGAGGTCAGATTGGCAGTCGCTCCATGTAAAATACTGGTATTCAGCTGCATACGGTTAGACTGGAAGCCGACCCCAACATAGTTGGGAAAAGGCTAGGCAGATGATGACGTCGATTCCGTAAAATTCAAACAACAACTGCATCTCACATCGCTATTCACTCCCACTTCGAATTTTGAATCGGGTTCGAGTGCGAAGTGAACGTCGAAGTGACGGGGGAATTACCTTACTGAATGCTACTTCTTACGTCATCTCATACTATAGCTGTCAAAATGTCACGGTCAATTTAGTTCAACTCGCTGACACGCTACCCTTGCGGCTAGTGTATCAACCGAGTTTTTAAAATGCCAATCAAGAAATTCACAGCGGATTCAGATTCGAAGTTTAGAATGAGGTCTTACAGAATCACGCCCCTGCCAGTGACACGATGAAGACGAAAATACTTTTACTTTTGTAAAACAGAGAGAAATTGCGTGTTAAGAAAAAGGTAAATAATTATGAAGACTATGCACTCGGTTTACTTGTGTGTATAACTAGACAGTTTTTAGGGGTAAGCTGTGTTGTTTAACGGTCTGATTCTGAAATTCGACGACGATATAGGGCTAAAGCTGTTTCTAACTCACATCCGATAGGTTCAAGACATCTGAAAATAAAAAAAACAGTCGATTACAGTACGACATAACATAGATGTAGCATAAATTTTAAAATTTGAACTCATTCATTTCAATTTTACGAATGTACATATTTGCTTATATAACTTTACAAGTTATTGCGTTTGCATAAAGATCATTTTCACCTAAAGTAGAAATAAAGATTGGAGATGTTGAAGGCGCACTCAGTTCGGATCTAAGTTGTGTCGTACTCAAACTCAAGCTCAAAGCATTTATTTCAATTAAACCATTTACAGGCACTTTTGAATTGTCAAGGAGTCGGTCAGTCAGAATTATGAAGCTGTTGCCCATTATAAAGCGTAGTAGGTTCCTTTTGAAAAGAACGGGCAGGAAACTCCACGGACACTCTTTTAAATCAAAATATTGTTCCAATGTACTGTACCAACTGTTCGTGGCAGGAACATAAATAAAATTGTTTTGTGAATTTTAGCAATCACTTTAATGATACGATCATTTTACATGTTTTATAGCTAATCGCCATTTTTCTTCTCTCTGAAAACGGATACACTCTCCCGTGTTGCCAGTAAAAAACACCAAAAAATGTAGCCAGCAAAATAATAAAAACTAAATCTATGTTCGGATGCGAACACCAACTGTTTCATTCTTTGTACAGTTTTACCATATTTTTATTAAAACCAGGACATATTAAAAGGCAGGAGTCTATTCCCTACCGTATTGTAAAAGGTTGTCAAACGCATTTTGTATTAATACGGGTATAAGCCACTCACAAAGGAAAATAGCATAATCGATAGACGTTGGAATTAGCTTGCAATATGTAAGCTTGGTTCGATACGTAATTTTAACGTAAGGGCTATACATTTGTCGATACGGCATTGTATATGGTGTTATGAATTAAATAATTATGTCGTATTTCTCTAAGCATTTTCTTTTTCTTTTTAACCGATTTCAAAAAGGAGGAAGTTTTCAATTCGACTGTATTTTTTTTTGTATGTTTGTAACGTGATTACTCCGCCAATTATGAATTGATTTTGATGATTCTTTTTTTGTTTGGTAGGTCATACTTCTGAGGTAGTCCCATATACATTTTACTAACTTTGCTTGGGTAGTTTTTGAGTTAGCTTCAATAATACGTATTTTTTCCACTTAGTCTATGTGGATGATGTGATGATAAGTTCCTGTCGCTGTTATTTACATAGCAGTTAGTGGTATTCGAATTTATGTGGGGTAGGTGCGGAACCATAAATAAATAGTTAAAAATAAAAACAAAAAAAACAACCAACTTCCAAAAACACACTACAAAGTGAAAAATAACTTTAATTCCGGAAGTCTGTGGCAATAAACGACAATTTTATTCAATACCAAATTTATTTATTTTATTTCATTTATTTATAGTTAATTAAAACGGCACAACACCAACTACATTAATTAACATAGAATTGCATTACATTGTAAAGACACAGACTGTTTCTATGTAGATATACCTATTTTTTTTTTTTAACTAAAAGTGATTGGCCTTTATAGTGGCCACCGACAGACCCTTTAGGTACATATTTGCACTTATTTGATTTTACACCCTTAATTTCAAAATTGTGTAACAAACATAATCGGAGTTTTCAAGGAAGCACTTTAATTGAAGAAAACTCTTCTAACATTGTTGTACACAGCTAATTAGTTCCCACTACACTAATTGGAGTTTCCTTCCAACACACAATTTTAAGCTTGTAAGTAGTAAAACCTCCTTATTCCTAAATTCTTGACATTTACCAAAGACCCCTAGTACCTACTTGTATTTTTTCTCTTTCAGAAGATCGAAGACTTATGACTTGAATTCAAGGAAGCTTCACCAGATATGTCTAACGGGGGAGACTCCCAGGGGACCTACCACCACCGCTTAGAGCAGTATTATTTTAATCTTACTTCGTGGGAGAAAGAGATGGAGCTATACGTCCTGTAGGGCTTCATCTCTTTCCTACACTGAAGTAATATACGTACCAGGAGTAACGAAGAGTGCGTTTCATCAAATAGTTCCTTTATATCGTAATGTTGGCTCCAATGTTGTAGGACCAATACGAATACGCTCGCGCCGCTACGGCGCTACCTAATAGGTTCGTTTTTTAGGGTTCCGTACCCAAAGGGGAAAACGGGACCCTATTACTAAGATTCCGCTGTCCTTCCGTCTGTCTGTTTGTCATTAGGCTGTATCTCATGAACCGTGATAGTTAGACAGTTGAAATTTTCACAGATTATGTATGTTGCCGCTATAACAACAAATACAAAAAAAAACAGAATAAAATAAATATTTAAGGGGACTCCCATACTACAGACATGATTTTTTTAAATGTAACAATGGGGCCAACATTACGGCCAAGGAACTATTTGATGAAAACGCACTCTAACAATAGAAAATTAATTGATTTCTGTCTCATTTGTCAAGATTTGACAGGTTTCATCGTAAGTGTTAGGGGTGAGCTTCTTGCCAAGGAGCACAAATCTAGGTTCAGGACTGGTTCAGAGAATTTCATAATAGAAAAATTAAACAACACTGTCAAACCTAGGACCCCACTCTCTCCAGCACTCACCACAACCACTAGCCCAATGAGGCAGTTTCAAAATAATTCTCCTTTAGAAATGTTTTACAAACACGGAAATAACTGAACAGGATCCGCCCTCGGCTACAATATTGCTCCATACACATACATACATTTTCCATGAATGTACCTACTGTACGTACATGTACAGTCAAGGAACATAATTGCTAATCAAATTGACACCCTTGGTCAATTTGCCGTTTTAAAGCCATATTCTACAACAGTGGAGCAGTGGTTGCCTAGTGGTAATGGGCACGACTTACGAGTTATAGGTCGTAGCATCGAACCCTGACAGGCGCTTTCTTTGGTGTAAATTATTTCATCACCACTGATCTCAAAACGGTGACGGAAAACATAGTGAGAATAAATTTCGAAGATATCCGACACCGAGGAACCCGCACCCCACTCCCTCTCAAAGAGGGCCTGTGTCCCAGCAGTGGGAACATTATAGGCTGATACATACAAAAGTCAAAGAATGCCAACTGTGATTCGAATATACAGATAATTTAAGTTGATAGTCAATTTGCTGAAGAATTAATTTCCCTGTCTTTATTAAAACAAGGCCATGTTTAGAACAAATACACCCAACACGCTAGTCGTTTAAAATATAATATCCCATTACCAACACGTTTACATTTACAAAGTAAACAAACAGCACGTGTTATTTGTTCCTGCTTCTGTTGCGACGTACGTTGTTTTTCAACGTAGGTACCTACCAACCCGCACTGGGCCCGCGTGGTAGATTATAGCCCACTCCCGCTCGAAGAAAAGAGGCTTCTTTCCCAGCTGTGGGAACGTTATAAGCTGATTATGCATATGATTATGCCACATAATCAATCAATCAATCAATCGATGTTTATGTTATTTCAACAGCTATCGATAGGAAATAGCACTGTTTAGTCATATACTCGTACAGTCAGTTGTTTATTTCAATCAGTAAGTCTCTATTATTTAACCTCTCCGATATCCAACAAACCAACAAAACAGTTTAAAACTCTAGTCAAAGCTACAAACGCTATCAAATCGTCCCACCTACTCGACAATCAATACAAATTCCACTGTAGTAATTATTTCTATAATTCGGCAACTTGTGCCAGTCACAGCGAATCGCGGGACGTCAAGAAGATTAATGCCCAGTGCCTAATTAGAAAAGTTTTCCTACAGCTATTTAATGACCCCGGTTGAACTAGAAACAGAATTGGAACAGGACACACGGTGGCACAGTGTTTCTCTGTGTTTACAGAGACGGGAGTTTGTTTGCACTGAACAGTTTATATTGCCCCTGTGCTGCACTTTCCTTAATCGATCTGTGTTGGGTTCTACAGACTTGTGAGTCTGAGTCCGACAATTCATGGGGGATCTATTCGACAATTTAAAGTGAAGTTAGTAGGGAATTAAAGGAAAATAGTGGACGTTTCGGTGTACCTGTTCTGCTTGTATCCTTTGTGGGATTAGAAGGTGTTTTCAGGTTGTTAAGTGTGAAGTTTTGAGTTCGGTTTCAGTTTATCTCTACGACATTTTAGGTACTCTAAGTTTGGGATTCAAAATTGTGGTATTAGGTCATATTTAGATACCAAGAATATTGTGGAAAGACAAGTAAAAATAAACGCTAAATATAAACAGAATTAGGTTTTAATTAATTTGCCGCTATCTGTATGAAATGTGTATATTGTGCTATAATTATAATACCTGATGAAATTCAAGCCCGTCACCCATCCATCTAGTCCATGTTTCGTAGAAAATTAATTATTTTGAAATGATCTACGTAGAATAATAATTTGTAATAGGTATTATTATTTTGAATTAAATAAATAAATAGATAAAAGGTTAGGGAGTTGCGTTGGGCAGTCGTTTGAGAAATTCGAAATTTCTCAATCGACTTTAAAATCTGCAACAGGAGAAGACTCGATCTTTTAGCTAACTTTAAGGCAGCTGTAATTACAATTTTTCCTCAGCCATAATGATCATTTCAGCCAAAAGACGCCCACTGCTGGACATAGGCCTCCCCCAAGCACCATCACTGCAATAGTAAGAAGAACCCCCCCTAATTTCACAAACATACTCAGTATAGTTTAAAATTAATAATATAGTCAAGGATGTTTATCTATTATTATTTGGGCTCGTAACAGATTGGCACACAAATAGTTTGTAACCTGAACACAATAACATAACAACAGCAACATAATATAACAAAGGGTAGGTACTTTTGATCGCGGTAGTACGTTCCCATGGGAACGCGCTCGAGCTCGTGGCTAAGTAATAACAGCCGCTCGGGTCGATCCATCAGGTTAAGCTACGCTTGCCGGGGTTGGTCCGTGGATGGGTGACCATTTTCACATATCGAGACTCCTCCGTGCCTCGGAAAGCACGTTAAGCCGTTGGTCCCGGCTGTCATTTGTGGATCTTTGACAGTCGTTACGAGTCGTCAGAAGCACGAAAGTCTGACAACCAGTCTAACCAAGGGGTATCGTATTACCCAGTTACTGGGTTGTGGAGGTCAGATAGGCAGTCGCTCCATGTAAAATACTGGTATTCAGCTGCATCCGGTTAGACTGGAAGCCGACCCCAACATAGTTGGGAAAAGGCTAGGCAGATGATGATAGTACGTTCCCATGGGATATTTTCCGACATCCATGCGGGTGAAGCCGCGGCCAGAAGATAGCACATGAATATTTTACATTTAATAAAGAAATCCTGATGTTTCACAAAGTCGTAAATACCCGACCGAAGCAGGGGCGGGTCGCTAGTTTACAATAATCATAATGGAAAATGAGAAAATAATTTCACAACGAATTGATTTGAATTGAATCTACAAAATTGCCAATAAATATTGGAAAATTTAAAACATTCATTCTTCACGAATTTGATTGATAATGATGATGATTGTTAATTCCGTAGAGATTCCAATCGAAAATATTACTTCAAAGTATGGCAGGGATTTATTGAATTTTGTAGTTATCAGTTTTAAATCGAATATATATTTCAGCCAATCGCAGTGCAGTGTTGGAAATTTCTCTATAATAACTACCACAGAACTCGGTCAGTTTTGGCAATTATATTTGCAAATTGAAGACAGAGTATCACTTTTACAATCAGGATAATCTTCAAGATGTCAAACCTCTTTAAAGTTTTGTCTCTCTGACCCATTGCAAGGCAAAACCTCTGTGGACTTAAAACGGCCACACAAGCAATTCCTCTAAAAGCATTTCATTTCCTGAATTTCCAGCTGTCGTTAGCAATTCCTCTAATTTGACACAAAAGCAATTCTTAGTTATTCATATGGACCATTTTACGAATCTCCATAGAAAACTGTCAAACAGATAAATTATTTCGTAATATGAATCGCACGCATACCATATACGAATTGTAAGTTTGTGACATTTTGCGATGATTCATACTGTTTTCCTACTATGATTCTGCCAAAAAAGTGACTGTTTTAAACCCCCTTTGCATAGATGAACCGAAAAATCACCAAGAAAGACCCTGTTTCTTCTTGATTGTGTTCCCTGACATATTTTATAGAAAATACAAAATTATAACATCTAAGTAAATTCCCGCACACTTATTGCGTAAAACACTTTCAATCATAATCCAAAAGTTTGAAGGATAAATTGCTAATCAAATTGCTCTATAGTTTCAAAAAATCGTCTGCTCAACAACGTTAATAACATACAATAGACGCAGATATATTTAGGTACCTATTCCGCGTCCAGCGCTCGGTGTGTTAACACGTCGCGTTCTGGTTTACAATTGGTCAATCGTCATCCTGAAGATGCCTCGTTGAGAGGACACGTGTCGATTTCTTACAGGGTTTTTTTATGACTCTTGAAGAATAGACAAGCGGAATAGGTTACTAAATATATCTGCGTCTATTTTATTTTATAGTGGATTTCCGCAAAGTCTCGCCTGAATCAATTAACTAACGTAAATAACGCAAATGAACGTGGATGGACTGTCAATATGTAATTTTGATTGACCAATTGTTTTTGTCTGCTATGCAATTACCCGCGCCGGTTTGACCTCATAACCCCGTGCTTAAAAAACGAACACGACCCTTCAAGAACGCGACAAATATCTTGGAATTCTTCATAGCCAGAAGCACTTTCTGCACAAATTCCTTGAAGGAAACTAGCCCAGTTTTCAACTATAATAACAACGATTTATATAAAGGTTTTCTAGTCGGGAACACACGCCATCAGCCGTCGTGTCCAAATGGGTATCATTACCCGCGAGGTACCGAGATGAAATATAGAAGACTAGTGTAACAATACCGTCTGATAAATTGCTTCCAGGATTACAAATGTTTGCTGATTCTTAGCTTTTTTGTTTGCTGAAGAAAGGGCTCGAACGCTTTTTTAAAAGACACGCTTTTTCGGGATAAAGGACCGCTATTTAACGTCCTTAGTGAAGGACCTTATCCTGATCTTTTTATTTTATTCGAGTTATTTTTTCCGGGGTCTTTGGCGTAGTGTCTGTAAAGGTTTTGATGTTAAATAGCCGAGCTTTTTGTACTGTTATTTTATTAAAGCTGTTTAAACTTTGTAATTTATTTATCCTTAATTAGTTTGATTTCTTAATAGAATAAATATTTGAACCTTACGATTGAGTCATTTAAATATAGCATAGCGTAATCATATAATGTTCCCACTGCTAGGACACGGGCCTCTCTGTGAGAGAGAGTAGGCACCACTCGGGCCCAATGTGGGTTGGTAGATGTCATGTCTTCGAATTTTTGGTTCTAGGACATGCCGGTTTCGTCACGATGTTTTCCTTCACCGTTTTGCAGTAGTGATGAAATAATTTACACAAAGTAAAGTTCCTGCTTGGTGTCGAACCGAACACTCGTAAGTCGCGGCCGTTACCACTGGGCCACCACTGTGTCGACGAGTCATTTAAATGGTCACAATTTATTATTCGACATTTTATTATACCTACGCGTTTTAAATGCTTTAACAATTTTACTCCTAAACAGTATTTTCTGAACCCAAAAAGAAAAAAGAGTTTATTTACATACATTTTATTACACAAATGACAAAAGCATTTAATAAAAACGGACTTATATCATAAACAAAACAGCCTCTTTTGTTCTCTAAACGGTCCATTCCCTTGTCATGTGTAAATTGTATATTTTTTCAGACACTCATGTCTATTGTGGTATCTCTCGTTACTTTTTCAAATGTATATGCGTCTGACAGGTGTAATAAAGTAACGATGAGGTAGGTAACGGAACTATTCGTGTGTGTGTATGTGTGTGTGTGTGTGAGTAAAGCGGATTGAAGAAACAATATTTTGGTAGGTAGTGACTCGTGAGAAATGTGTGTTGTGATTCCTGGAATTTGTTATGTAAGAAGAATATTGTTAGTGTGTCACTGGCCAGATACAAAAATAACAAAGTTGATACATTTAGTTTTTTTCGAAAATAGATCATCTCATCATCTGCCTAGCCTTTTCCCAACTATGTTGGGGGTGGCTTCCAGTCTAACCGGATGCAGCTGAATACCAGTATTTTACATGGAGCGACTGCCTATCTGACCTCCACAACCCAGTAACTGGGTATTACGATACCCCTTGGCAAGACTGGTTGTCATACTTTCGGGCTTCTGACGACCCGTAAAGACTGTCAAAGATCCAAAATGACCGCCTGGACCAACGGCTTAACGTGCTTTCCGAGGCACGGAGGAGTCTCGGTATTTAAAGATGGTCACCCATCCACGGACCAACCCCGGTAAGCGTAGCTTAACCTGATGGATTGACCCGTGCGGCTGGTATTACTTAGCCATGAGCTCCTTATCACGAGCTGTTTTTCGAAAATAGATACCTTATTAAAAAAAAATACATACATAAATTCACGCCTTCTTTCCACGGGGGTAGGCAGAAACTATAGAATGCCACCTGCTACGATAGGTGGATACTTACAAAAAAATATTACAGAATAAAACAAAACTTAAACAGATAGATCACACTTACCTAATTTTTTTTTCCGGATGTTGAAACATTTATAAGCAATGTCTAACTAAAAACATAAGGGTTAATACATATTATTTTATAAAATAAACATAATTTTGAGGTAATTAGTAAATAACAACTAAGTAATAAAGTACAAAACCGGTAAAGCGACAAAAGCGCGAGTCAGGCAGCCAGTTGATGCTAATTATGAATGGAATGTTTCATAAATAGGATGATTTATTTGCAAGGAGAAACAAGAGAGATCTTAAACTCAAACAAAAACATCATTTCAGCCGAAAGACGTCCAATGCTGGACATAGGCCTCCCCCAAGGACCGCCCCTTCAACTGGTTCTGTACTCCTCGCATCCAGCGGATTCCTGCCAAAACATATTCACTTTTACATAGGGACCTATCTAAACACCGCAAAGTTTATGAGGGTTTCCAATAATAGAGTGATCAACAAACTCTAATCCCACCCAGAATCTATAATAGTTATTTATGCAACTGTTATATAATAAGGGGTCTTAAAACACGAATGTGAGTATCAAATGAGTGTTTTAATACCTAATTGTTTACAGCTTACAAGATTTTATCTACACCCATGATTTGAATCTTCTACTTATAAAAGTTTCTTTGCAATAGCAATATCGAACAAAAATGGCGCGGTACGACGTGAATTCGAATTTTTCGAATTCGAATGTGTTTTGTTTTTAAATTACGGTGCTTTGTTAGTGAAAAGCTCGTGAATGATAGTGTTCCTTTTTTAAATGAGTTGCATTATGAAATTCAGTGCTAACTGTTTCCGAAACTTTTATAGAGGATTTATAGCATGGGTGTAGATAAAAATCTATAAAAGATACTAAGTATAGTAACATTTTTTCACTTAGAAAAACAAGTTACATTTGAGTAATATTGTATTGATGAATCTAAATTCGACAAACAAAGTTGTCAAAAGCTTTTTAATCAAAAGGCAATGTAAACTAATTAAAACAAAGCATATTTATTAGAACTACATTGTCTTTTCATGTCTCTCTTAAAAGATATTGAAATATCTTTCAACTTTGTTGTTCAAATAAAATACACAAACGGTTTTTGTTTTCGTCTTGTGAGTTTCAAAGTCATACAGGAGTGACAAAGTGCGACGAGACGACAATAATTTCATTTGAAAAGTAAAATTCTTTAAGTTAGTGTTAATTGAATTATAAACTTACTAGCGAGCCGCCCTTGCTTCGGATGGTTTTTACTTGAAAAAACATCGAGACATTACCTTTATTTTATGTAAGTTTAATATTGATGTATTATACTCATACACCTTACAAAATCAATTGGCTAAATGATGGTGAAAACCGTATCAAAATCCGTTGCGTAGCTTAGAAAAACAAGGCAGTCACGCATACAGACACAAAAGCGACTTCAATTTATAAAATGTATTCGATAACATTATTTTAATTTGGCTTCAAACTTAGACAATGCTTTGTGAAGCCTTTTGGTGAAATCAATAATATTTAAGGCACGTATAAAACGTCAAAGCTAGGTGCACGGTTCCAATTGGTCGTTTCTTATGGTGAAGAGCCGGCCAGAAACTTATTTAGCAATTCAAACTTATTTAGCAATTATTGATGTAGTCTTACGAAAAGCCAGTAGACTCCCCACAAAAACGTCAACTAAAACTGTTCAATTTGCTTTTTAACAAGGGGTTAAACAGTACCGTAAACAAATAATAAGTACAGTCACAATACAACACAACAGAACACAACTCTGCAACAAATACGACATTTTTACACAAATTAAATCTAACTTAGCAATTATTGATGCAATCATAAACAAAGACAGTAGAGGCTCCAAAAACTACTGCTAAAACGACAGTTAACTGTTAATTTGACTTAACAAAGCACAAAACAGTGAAGAACCAAATAATAAGTACAGTCACAACACAACACAACACAACAGAATACAATGCTGCACCAAACACAACAACCTTCTGTTTTAACACAAATTAAAATTACTTAGCAAGTATTGATGCAATCATAAACAAAGGCAGTAGAGTCTCCAAAAACTACAGCTAAAACTACAGTTAACTGTTAATTTGACTTAAAAAAGCACAAAACAGTGAAGAAACAAATAATAAGTACAGTCACAACACAACACAACATAAAACAATGCTGCAACAAACACAAAAACCTTCTGTTTTAACACAAATGAAAACTTACTTAGCAAGTATTGATGCAATCATAAACAAAGACAGTAGAGGCTCCAAAAACTACTGCTAAAACGACAGTTAACTGTTAATTTGACTTAACAAAGCACAAAACAGTGAAGAAACAAATAATAAGTACAGTCAGAACACAACACAACACAACATAATACAATGCTGCAACAAACACAACAACCTTCTGTTTTAACACAAATGAAAACTTACTTAGCAAGTATTGATGCAATCATAAACAAAGGCAGTAGAGTCTCCAAAAACTACAGCTAAAACCACAGTTAACTATTAATTTGACTTAACAAAGGACAAAACAGTGAAGAAACAATTATTAAGTACAGTCACAACACAACACAACATAATACAATGCTGCAACAAACACAACAACCTTCTGTTTTAACACAAATGAAAACTTACTTAGCAAGTATTGATGCAGTCTTAAAAAAGGACAGTAGAGTCTCCAAAAAACTACGGCTAAAACCACAGTTAACTATTAATTTGACTTAACAAGGCACAAAACAGTGAGAAACAAATAATAAGTACAGTCACAACACAGGAGAACACAACGCTGTAACAAACACAACAACCAGCTATTTTTTTTTACACAAAGTTTAAATTTAAATCTCTTTAATCACCAACAAACAGAATCAAAGCACGGGAAACTTATTTATTCCCACGAGTTCACTAGATTTAGAAGGCAAACTTGTGAGTTCCCCGTCTTTGTCACGTTGTATTCCTTAAATTTTAGTTATAAGCGGAACCAGGGCGGGGGCGTGAATACGTAGGAAGTTCGTTAGGAACACTCGAATCTTGCAACCATACTTTTATCCTTTGTCTCGAGTTTCCTTGTGTTCAATTTTTTGTTGTTATTTTGCTGGATTGCTTGTCAAAAGTTCGTTTATCAACGTAATCTATATAAAATCAATTGCCGTGCGTTAGTCTCGCAATAACTCGAAAACGGCTGCAATTTTTTTGTTTTTTTTTTTCGCCTCTATACTGGGGTCATCATCATCAGCATTTCAGCAAAACGACGTCCACTGCTGGACACAGGCTTCCCTCAAGCACCGCCACTTCGACCGATTCTGTGCTTCTCGCATCTAGCTGATTCCTGCAGCCTTCACCAAGTCATCGGTCCATCTTGTAAGATGCCTTCCAATGCTAAGTCTTCCGGTACGTGGACTGGGGTGGTTTAGGACAACATTAGGAAAAACACAAATGAACAGCGAAAAAATCGAATTTTTGCATGGGGATTACCCACGTGGTATGAAGTTCACCTGGTAATCTAGTCATATCTAAAAATAAAGGCAATTATCATTACAAATTGTGATTTCTATAAACACTTTAATAAGTACCATAGTTTTGTCTTTTATCTGCCTGGTAAAAAATCACGAAAATTGAGTTTCAGCTGAACCAACCCAAAAAAATCAAAGAATAGACATTACAATTTATTTTCCCTCCGCCCTCTCATCGCTTGCACATACATAGACTCGGGAGCAGTTTAAATTGCTTTTTCAGGCACAGCGCTTCTACTCAGCCACCAACAACACTACAAGTCTTAAATTTAAATTTCCTTTGCCAATTTTCAAAAGATACTTTGTAAATGAGCTTTGAGTAACAACTTTCAATTCACAAATTTAAATATCTTCAACTTTTGGACCTGCCTTTAGTTTGGCCACTCAGTTTGCTGAAGATCTTCCAATTAAACTGATTCTGTATAAATTGAGACGCTCATCTATTTTGGCTAGAAACAGCTTATTTATATTTCAGTGAGCAAAACGTTTGTAAAGAGAAAATTTAATGGCACTTGTAAATGATCTTTAAGCCCACTCATTATAATTGAGACGAAGATTGTATATTAACTTGAGTTATGAAAAGCAGAAACAGATTTGAAGTTTAAGATTCAAGGTGTATAATATTGGCATCTAAGTTAAGAAAGCGTTAATTCAAAATAAAAACCAACAATTACTGTTACTGAATTCATGGTATACTAGCAGCGCCCCGCGGTTTCACCCGCATAAGTCCCGATCCCGTGGGAATATCAGGATAAAAAGTATTCTATGTGTTAATCCAGATTATAAACTATCTGTGTGCCAAATTTCTCCAAATCCGTTTAGTAGTTTTTGCGTGAAAGAGTCACAAACATCATCCATACATCCATACTTACAAACTTTCGTGTTTATAATATTAGTTAGATTAGATTATTATAACAAATATCCTAACTATAATATATAAATAATCCTAATTCTAACTAATATTATAAATGCGAAAGTGAGTTTATTTGTTATGCTTTCATGCTAAAACGGCTGAACGGATTTGAATGAAATCTGGCACATGGGTAGACCATGATCTGGATTGGGACATAGATATTTTTTATCCCGATGTTCCCACGGGATCGAGACTTAAGCGGGTGAAACCGCGGGGCGCAGCTAGTACATAATAAAAGAATACACACAATCAATCTGCCTAGCCTTTTCCCAACTATATTGAGGTCGGCTTCCAGTCTAACCGGATGCAGCTGAATACCATTATTTTACATGGAGCGACTGCCTATCTGACCTTCACAACCCAGTAACTGGGTAATGCGATACCCCTTGGTAAGACTGGTTGTCAGACTTTCGAGCTTCTGACGACCCGTAACGACTGTCAAAGATCCACAAATGACAGCCGGGACCAACGGCTTAACGTGCTTTCCGGGGCACGGAGGAGTCTCGGTATGTAAAGATGGTCACTAATCGACGGACCAACCCCGGCAAGGGTAGCTTAACCTGACGGATCGACCCGTGCGGCTGTTATTACTTAGCCACGAGCTCAATAATAGAAGAATACATACATTCTACAGAATGACGTAGTTTAAAAAACTGTGAGAATACCATGAATAATGTAACGCATGATGACAGAGAGAAGTGTAAAGCTTTCTAAAGAGCAGTCTTATCGTAAATCGTAAGTCGTGGACAGTTAACATCTACATACTACTGCATTAGTAAAAGCACGGAACCATAAAGTTTAGTGTCGTAGAACTGAAGATATCTCCTTTGAGTATAAGAGTAGGGGAAGACCAAAGAAACTATGGATGGACTGTGTAAAAGATGATATGGCTAGAAAGAGGGTGACTATCGAGATAACGTCTAATAGAGAAGTATAGAAGAAAAATACATGTTACGCCGACCTCAAATAAATTGGGATAAACGCAAGAAAATGATGACTCAATCCTTAGAGTAGTTCCATGCTTTGACTCAAATCACATTTAATGAGTGAACCAGTCATGGAAAAAATTACATCACTAATATTGACAGAAGTCGACTCCTAATCAATACTTCAGTTTCTTAGCCCCTCTAAAAATACATCACGGATCTATACGCCAAACTCCTTCCACACTCACTCATTACATCCCACTACAATCCAGTACTCTCAACTCTGTAAAACTACATCGAAACGACGCAGAGTTTAAAACGCTTCCTAAAACGGAGGTCAACGTCCTCTATTCGCAGGTGTGCGGTAGACGGGATTCATGGGAGGAATTTCTTTTGCGACACAGAAAGAAACTCGGCCCCTACTATTTGCGTTTGAATTTATATTTTTTCTACCATTTTTGTTTTCGATTTTGAGATGGGAGGAAAATTTGGCATTTTTGAGAAGTGACAAGGGGATACCTCCCATAGATAAAGATATTCCGTAAATAATTTGTCACCCTAAATAAGTATTCTCCTACACCATAATAGCTGTCTGTGAATACGTACATCTGTTCAAGTCGTATTTTAGGGGAATAAAGGGTAGTCTTGCGTATATAAAATTATGATCATAGTTTATTCTGCAACTCAAATGATATATTTTTGATTCAGAAAATCTATTCTACATTGGTCTAAAAATCCTGCTTTGTAAAAATATAAGTACATTTTCTTTTAACTTATGGTTTCCTAATTCCCAACTCCTTGTTTGGTTGCTAATTAAATCTAACACTGACATAATTATTCTTACCAATGTCTTCATAGGCTAACATAGTACATGCTTTCATCTTTTATAAACCGACTGCACCTACAGGTGAAATTGGTTTGACAGTCTAATCAAAGGACCAGCAACGATTGGTAAGCCGATGTTCCATTGCGGATCAGATGTCTTTTGCAATACAGCATGGCTTTTATTCAAGACAAAGATGCAAGTAAGAAAAGTTAAGAAAGAAGAAATCTATTAACATCTGATCAATTTAACTCCTCACAACAGATTCAAATAATTCTCACAGAATTACAGTCAGTCTACAATGGTAGTTGCTTTCAACCGCTTGCACTTGAAACTTAATGTTTGTGAGCTCAAGAGATGTTTATTCTCTCTGAAAAGAACCTAGATGTGGTTCTGTACACGCTATAAAAATGTATTATTTTCTTCTTTGCTCTGACATTGCACTTCGGAATAACGTTTAGGTATTAGAGACCTGGGATTTGGACCGTGAATAGGTATGTGCATCTGTGCAGAATATTGGACCTTGTAGAAAATTGAACTACTTATTGAAATTGCAAACGTTAGAGTATATGCATCTAAGAAAAACTTGCATTACAAAATGTCGATTTATAATTGGATCTGTATTTCTTCAATCAGATCGAATTATAAACCTTATTACATAATAAGGTTTAAATTTTTCTTTGTATAACATTATTATAAAGGGAGTAATAAAATGAGTATTTTTTTAAATATTACGTTTTAAAGAAACTATTAGTCAAGTAGAATAAAATCATCGACGTAAACAAAATACAAACCTGACAATAACCCGCCTCCATATCTACTTTAAAAAAAAGAACCGATTCTCAAAAATCGATTGCAACAAACTATACATGAGCTCAGCACACAAACTTGGTGAATTACAAATCGATTAACCACCAATTAAGCGGAGCAGACGGTAGCTCTTCACAGCACCGTGGTCGGATTGTGGTCGGAGTGAATGCGGTCCCTGTGGTTCAATTAAGAGTGCCTATATAACTGTAAATCGATTCATTTGAATCGAATTCTAGAGCTGTCACGCAGTAATTTGTCTTCGAGTATCTTGTTAAGTTTGCGGATAACTTGTGTGTTGAGTCAATAGGAGACATTCATGGGCTTTGAGTTTGCATGTTGTGTTCACAATGGTTTTGGTAAAGGCGTTCTAGTGTTTATTGCTTCATTCAAACCAGATTTAATCAGAGTAATAAAAATACGCCGCTTTCGGTATAAGGTTTGTAGTCTATCAAGTTTTGATTTTATATTTTTAGACCAATTGCAACGTTTTTATGGTAATTCTGTATTTAACCCTCTTGCTTTTTATTTCATTTAGAGTTTTAAATAATTTGCTTGGTTCAAAGTCAATAGATTTTAGCTAAAAATACTACTACTATAAATTTAAGACAAAACGGCACATTTTTATAAATAATGTAAAAATAATAGCGTATTATCAGCCGCATTCTCTTTTAAGTAACAACAAGCAAACTCGATTATCCGAGGTATCAATCAAATTGATGTAAAATATAATTAAACTCGGCTAACAGCGAATCACGGATATAAGCGGCTTTGGTAAGGAATTTTAAATTTTAAACTGGATTATCCGGATAACAGGATTACGTGCAGCAATGACGGACAGTTTCATCATATATTGAGCGTGTTCTGCAATGTTTGAGTTTCTTAATATGGTTGTAAAGGCTTGGAATTTATAGACATATTATATGCATCGTGTTTGCCAACTTAGTATCGAACATAGTGTTTTAAAATGTAGGCGCTTTTGTAGAATATTTTTATTTTAAATTCAATACGAATTCTTTTGGTCACACTTAATTGAAAAACATTTTTTTTTTTTAACACTTTGCCCGACCTGGGGATAATTAAATAATAATTCAATAATAAATACATTACTATACATTCTAACACTACAATACCAATAATATGTAGAAGTATTTAAAAAGGGGTTAGTTGTTAATACAATATCGTAAACACAATCTAAAAAAAAACTTAAAATTACCAAATAAAACAACAGCTGCGTATTATATTACAAGGACCGTCTAAAATTGAAGTGGAAGGAAAAAATAACGATAAAAAGCAATGAGCACCAAACGTGGTTTGATAAGTAAGGGAGGGAAAAGAGAATGTGCAATTCAGATGGTCGCACTGATTGTCGCTTCAATGCCGGCTGCATATTTTTCTGTCATATCTCTCTTTTTGCTTTATTTGGTGAGGGAAATTCTATGATGTGGCAAACTGTCTATTGCGACTTTTTGGATAGATATATAGAAACTAAATGGAATATATTTCTTGTAGAAAAAAATGTAGCACAGCTCAGTTAAAAAGGTTAGGTAGTAGTTATTGAACCGCTTATCAAATTGACTAGGTAACAACTTAAATTGTCCGTGTATATAAATCACAATTGTCATTCTTTGTCATTTCTATGAAATGGCCATAACACGGCAAAATTACATACTTTGTCAATTTCTCTGAATGTACAAAATCGGTCTTATCGCTGACAGCAAAAAAAAGAATAGTAAAATTAAAAATATAATCAATACTTAATTCTTTTTACAACTATAGTTTTATATTTGAGGCTCAAACATTGTAGGATTTTTCCTAGGAAATACTTTTTTTTTTTTTACAACTTGGAATTCGTTTTGTAACCTGCCAGTAGCTTTACGTACATGCGACATCTAAACTGATCAAGAAATTGAATACTTTTGATACGAAGCAGGCCATCACACATAGTAGTTCTAGGACAATTCTTATTCAGGTCATCGTATTTCTGAATGCACAGGATCCTGCACTTTACTGGAAATATCTGCTAGTGCGATTTCTGAGTATCCTCGATAATAATGACTTCTGAAGCTATAGTGTTCAGTAGGTAGGATTTTTTTTTGTAGGATTATTCTTATAAACACCCATTTTAAGAATTTAGAAATTGAAGCTTATGACTTGTCATAATCTACCTAAAGATTACTTAAAGTGATACCTTTAACGTAGCCAGCGACAACATTTCTTGCGTGTTTCGCTAAGAAATTTTGGATTATACGGGCTATTCCTTCAGAATCACCTAAGTAAGATTTTTGACAAGTTCTAAACATCAAATTCTCAATTCAGAAACGGGGTTGTTAGTCGTGTGTAATATCAGAATACCTAACCTTTTCTTCGGACATTTCTTTAGCACCTTACGAACAAGCCTACCTATCCCTTGTACCATCTAGGAAAATACACGTACATGTCAAAATGGGTAGGTAACATTCCTATTAGGATTTCACGGACCTTTTCAGTTGTTAGAAGCAGGGTAGTCCTGACCACGTTTTATTTCAGACTACTTACAACTTCTTACAAGTTTGGAAGCGTTTTCTCTGAGTGCTACGGGATGGGACCGGGATGTCTTGTAAGGCTGGCGGTTAGAACGTTGTGTAATGGGTAGAATGTTATATTAGCTAGTGTAAGAAGTCTTGTATTCTGATATTTTCATATTACAATTCAGGGAGTCGAATTAGTTCTATGTGGTGTAATTGAAATTGCTATAATTGAACATTTGGATATTAATAAAATAACGGTATGAACAGTGTTTTGATTATAAAGAATCAAATATACTTATAATGGGAAAGAAAGCTGTACTTTAATTGGTAACCAGGACACCATACCATACAGTACTACTTTTGAAAAATGTGGTACCTACTGATTTGGAGAAAACACAATGTTACAGAATGGTGTAACAACCGCCCGTTTTACAGATTGCCTACCTAAGGTTGCCAAATTGTCTTGTAAAATAGAACTTACACATAGTTCTATGTATTTTACATGTGAAAATAAAATCGCCTATAGTTTGAACAAAACCACTGTTCCGCGCCTGAGGTACGTGCGTAGCGAGACGGGGGGGCAGTGTAGGCTGCTAATTCACCAAAGCTCCCGGCAGCGTGGGGCGCCCACCCGCCGCTCATTGGTCAACGCTGCCTCCCACCTCGCCGCGCATTCCTAAATGGAAAAGCGGAACAGCGGAACAGCGGTACAGCGGTCCCAGTCAGACTATAAGACGTGTCATTTGATAAAAGTATGATTCAGGACAAGTATTTTGTTCACTACTAATCAAATCATCATTCTCACAGCGCAAACATTAGTTTCTTGATTTAAGATGGTGTCTTAGTGAGTTAATAAATAATCAAACATGGATTAGAAAGCTCCTGAAAAAACAGAGCGAATTAATACTGCCGACAAAATTCTATCGCGTGGTAACCCTAACCGTCTCGTCCCTTCACACGCAACGCCATCGCTCTCACAGCAAACTTTAATATAGTTTGTTCAACTATTTGATAAATTCTACATAAAAACATATTCTTTATCCCACTTGAATAGATTCTGTATCTTTCACAACTTTCTATACAATTGTCCGAAAGTTCGATTGTGTCAGAATTGGATGAGATTGTGATGGAAAGTTTATTTTCCTCTTTTCTCGTCCATAAATAATATTATTATTGTTATTGCTTTCCAGAATAATCTTTCATTTATTTGGTTTATTTGTAAATTTCATCTTTTTAAATGCGTAAAAATTTTGCCTTCTAATTCTCCAAACTCTCTAAAAGGATAATGATCCATTTACTTAAATTATAGTTTTTGAAAGTTTCATTAATACGGGGCTAATAAGTTTGAAAACATCAAAAATAGGGTTGTCCATTATTATCAAAACTTAAAAAAAAAATAGAATAGGGACAAAATTGTTTCATCAGTTTATCAATACATTTTATTTTCCTCAGTAAATTGTTCTAATTAATATTATTTTTCCATACTTTGCAGCTTTGGTTCAAAACAGTAATTAAAATGCTAAAACTACAAATGAAACTACACTTTATTTCATTTGACAGCAATTAAAACCCAACCAACACTTTAATTATGGTTTTGTGACGTAATGAAATGCCTAAAATGTTATGTTTTCGCAATTCATTTGAAATTGTAATGCGAATTTCATTTCAATTCGTTTTACATTCATCCCTGTATATCCATTCAAACAAAACATAAATAGCTACCGTATTCATGTTTCGTTTGAATGGATATACTTACATTCATTTGTGTATGATTCAAACGTGTAAAAGTAAAGCAGGGTTTAACTGTAACCATGATATAGCTATTTTGTATTTTACTAATTAATTTTGTTGCTGTGATTTTATATGCCAAAGTATTTTGATTTTCTTCGCAGATAAACTGAGAATAGCGGTTAAAAAAAAAAGATATTTTCCAAAATGGCGACCGCTGTCGATTCTGGGTTACAAGAGTCGCAGTGTCGAGTGGCGAACTTGTCCCAATTATTTTATAGAATACCTCTAATTACGAAAGATTATATTGAACAGTAAATTATGAGAAATTCAAAGTGCTTATTCAAAGTGCTAGCAACTGGTTTGTCAGCATGATGTATAAAATATACTAGCTTCTGCCCGCGATATCTGCGAAAAATTTCTTGTTTTAGCATAAAATGTATCCTAGAGATAGCCTGTAATGGAGGGGAGGGACTCACGGGCTATCAAATTCGACTCTTCAGCTTTATTATTAGTATTACGAAATATAGATTTGCTCTCTTCTTGAGAATAGACTTTAGTGAATGAATCGGGAAATCGGATATTTGTTGCCGAGCTGTCATTAGATTACTTGGATAACTCGGCAACAATTTAATAAGCTCTTGACTGCACCTCCTAGTCCTACATGGAATAGGTTTATATTCTAACCGTCATTTTTAAAATTTATATTTTTTTTCTATTTCTTATTGATATTTTTCAAATTTTGTTTCTTTATTAAAGTAACTAGCTGCGCCCCGCGGTTTCACCCGCGTAAGTCTTGATCCCGTGGGAATATCGTAAAAGTATCCTATGTGTTAATCCAGGTTATAAGCTATCTGTTTGCCAAATTTCATCCAAATCCATTCAGCCGTTTTTGCCTGATTGAGTAACAAACATCCAAACACACAAACTTTCACATTTATAATATTAGTAGGATTGGCTTCGGCAGTTCTGTTTAAAATAAATATCTAAATAAATGTTATAAAGATATTCCACAATATTATTCTTTCAATAGCTTTCAAAATCGAGCCGTGCGTGATAAATAATAATTATTTCTCCACGAGTCCCTAACGTTGATGGTATTACTGTCTACTGTTACATAATAAAACGCAATTATAATTTTAACAACAATGAATACCCACGTTTGTCACTTTTCAAGAAAGGATTTACAACTTACTCGTTCTTCAAAAAGATACAATTTATCGTCACAAAAATGAACAATTTAAAACAAAGTTTACGCAGACAGTAAGAAATAAACGCCTTATAATATTTATTTTGTAACTTTGAAGACTGGTCTCACTGGGAAATAGACGATTTTTCTTTTCACGTCCCCTTTGTTATTTTCAAAGATTCTAGAATAAAATTGTAGAGGAGTAAAACTGTTCATGATTTTTATCAGAGTAACATTTGCATTATAAAAATACAAAGACATAATTCTTTGTTTTCTATGTGTGTTAAAATGAAAGACTATTGTAGTAACTTTTTATGTTATGAGTTGAGCAAATGAATAAATGAACGAAATGAGTATTATTTTTCTGTTGTGTATCCAAACGATAACGTGTGGGATACTTTATTAATTTGATTTTGGAATAGTTGAAGAATTCGTCATTTGTTTTTTTTTTTGAGAGAACGAAGAAGAGCCAAGACAGTTGTGTTTTTTTACTTTACTTTCATGTATTTTAAATACTATCGTTCTATCCAGCTAGGTGCTGCATTTTATTTGCCCTAACATTTCCACATACATAGGGTAAGGGTTAACACTCTTGTCACTCAAACCATGGGTAGTTGACTTAAATATAAAAATAAATGACCTTATTTTTACCCGACTACGGCGAAGCAAAAAGGAGGGTTATGATTTTGACCGGTATGTATGTATGTATGTATGTATGTATGTATGTATGTTCATCTGTTCCCTCCTATCTTCCAAACCACTTATCACAATTTGACAAATGAGGTATCGTTAGAAGCGTCGTGATTGTCCGCTGGTTATAGGCTATGTGAAGTCACATTAAATAAAAAATGGCGCCCTCTAGAGGACATAAAGTGAGGAACTTAAAAAAATATATGGTTTAATCGTACCATGTTGGGTATCAAATGAAAGGGCTTAATGAGCACATTTCAAAAATATATATATTATAACCCCAAAAGAATTTAAAAAAAATCAAGTAACAAAAACTAAAACCCAACTACGACTTAAAAGGTATAAACAAGACACCACAGACAGACAAATTAAAAATCCGGAGTCACACGTAATCTGTTCGATTTATGCCCTAACACGTGTGACTCCGGATTTTTAATTTGTCTGTCTGTGGTATCTTGTTTATACCTTTTAAGTCGTAGTTGGGTTTTAGTTTTTGTTACTTGATTTTTTCATTAAAAGATTTTAAAAAGTTTCTATGCGACACCGTGCTCGCTAGCGAAACAGCTGACTGACTGAGAGACGGGTCGCGCTCGCGTCCGGTCAGGTCACGTCCCACGCCCCCCACCCGTGTTGAGACGCAAGTTCGTTGCCCTATCGCATAGGTGAAAGGGTGAAATACTCTAGTGGTAAAAAGTAATTTAAAAAAAAAAAAGTCGTAATTTTCCATTGATTTTACGTTCTATAAATGACACCAAAACTACTACTGCTTTCAAGGATAACGGTGTTTACCCGTAACACCCTGTATACATAACCCTACATACCATACATCTCCTCTACATCAGTACCAGTGATACTATCTGAGCTACGATCCAGCGCAGTAATTACGCGTGACCAAGGCGAATTGTTTGGCTTTCGGATAATTGCACCGCACCACAATGCATTCAATTTGCCATGACCACTCCATCTATACGAAATTACAGCATCAAGTATCTACCTAGACAAGTTTGCTGTTAATGGTAGGTCTCAAACTCACCTGCCAGGGTTGCGGGTTAGTCCGAAAGGGATACCGGGACCTTGGCAACAGGCAACTGAAGGAACACGGGTGGGTTTTAGTCAGTAAAAGTCTGACACGCCCTTCCGCTCCACCCAGAGCGGGAGAAGTCATTGGATGATTTCCAACCCTCAAAAAAAAAAAAAAAGGTCTCAAACTCAAACTCAAAGCATTTATTTCAAATAAACCAATTACAGGCCCTTTTGAATTGTCAAGGGGTCGGTCAGTCAGAAAGATGAAGCTAGTTGCCCATTCCACAGCGTAGTAGGTTCCTATGGAGTTGAACGGGCAAGAAACTCCACGGACACTCTTTTAAATCAGAATATTGTTACAATATCGTATAACGACTAAAGGTCTAAAGAAAATATCGTATAGCGACTGTAAAAAGTACCAAGATCTATTTTGTTGTTTCGGGTTCCGTACTCGACGGGTGCCAAAGGGAACCCGTAATAGGGTTCCCTTTGGCCCCCGCTGTCCATTCTTCCGTCTGTCTGTCTGTCAGCAGCTTGTATGTCGACAGTTTAAATTTTCACAAATTGTGTATTTCTATTACCGTTTTAACAAAAAATAATAAACATTAAATAAAATTAATAATTCCGGAACCCTTCGTGTACGAATTTGATTCGCGCTTGTTTTTTTTTACCTATTCTTTTGTCTTTACTTCTTTTTTCTGTATATTCTCCGTTTTCTTGTTTCAGAATGAACTAAACGGATATATAAACCTATTCTATAGCTTTCTTCTCTTCTCTTTCAAGGATTTACTTATTTTTATGAAGTAAGTTACAAAGAAATGTAAAGGAAATAAAATAAAATTTTCTTTCTTCTTCTGAGAAAATCTGTTTGCACTTGCGACAAAGGTGAAAAAGATTCCTTAAGTCCTATTGTTTTTGTAGTCCAACCAAGTACGTTTTACCTGATTAATGTTTTTCTTCATACAAGATATAATTGATATAACAGAACCGTGACCACCAGGAACGGAATTTCAGGTTTGGTCCGATTAATGATAAAAAAAAATCGATTGTCATTTATTCAAACAAAATAGGCTGAGAATCAGCACTTTTCGAACGTCAAAAATACATAAGACAGTCCCTAAAAAACGCCCACCCTTCACCACTTCCTAGTGCTTTAGCTGGGTAGAAGAAGTGGCGCAACAAACTCCCCAGGAGCACAGCTGCTGTCTGTTCAAGAACAAATAAATAATGAGTTCAAAGCCTCTTTTTTGCGAGTTTTCAGTTATTTCAGTTACCTACACCTTCTATAAAAAGAATAACATTAGAGATGAAAGAATAATAACAATGTTCTCAATCATTCTCCAAAACCTCGCACATTCCTCGCTCATCTCACATCTTTACCTGAACCCAAAGCGTTTACGACGTTGCCAAGCACATTTGACGAAATTGAAATATAAATTGGTTTTGGAAAAATTCAAACGCAGAACTTAGTACTTGAATGAGTATTTTTATGATAATAAATTACCTGTCATTGTCATTTGCAAGATGTGTTGAGATGAGCTATGAGTAGTGTATGTGGTTTGTTATGTATGTACGGGCGGAGTGTTGAGAAAGTTGGCAAAAAGTTTGTATGTTAGTTTATTTTTAGATTTGATAGAATATGCAAGGTTTATTGAATGTAGTCTTCTTCTTTTCGTCTGGTTACTTGGTGTCAGAGCTTTAAAGCCGCCTCTGACTTGGCTTCACATGCCGTCGAGAAATATCTCTCAGTCATGCCGGTCTCAGTCCTCACGATGTTTTCCTTCGCCGTTTTAAAAGCAAGTGATAATTATAACATGAATCCGAAACCATCTTTGCATCTGTCACCATCTTTACATACCGAGACTCCTCCGTGTCTCGGAAAGCACGTTAAGCCGTTGGTCCCGGCTGTCATTCCTGGATCTTTGACAGTCGTTACGGGTCGCCAGAAGCCCGAAAGTCTGACAACCACTCTTACCAATGGGCATCGTATTACCCAATTACTGGGTTGTAGAGGTCATTAGGCAGTCGCTCTATGTAAAATACTGGTATTCAGTTGCATCTGGTAAGACTGGAAGCAGGCCCCAACGTAGTTGAGAAAAAGCTAAGCAGATTGATTGAGTCATTAAAGTAATTTCTAACACAATCCCACGGCTAAATTCTCAAAACATAGATAACTTCAAACTTTCGACCTTTCGCATCAGTAGCGCAGAATCAATCAGAGTCCCTGAAGCGGTGTTAATTTCTGTAGTACGGACTAAATGTACACAATCAAACAGTAGCCGTAAACTACTAACTTCGATGCTGTTGGGAGATTGTTTCCGAATAGACCCGAATGGACACGAAGTGCTGCGGACTTTCTACGGAGCAATAATGAGAGAATTAGCGGTTACTGTATCTACTCATTTTTGAATATAAGTACCTACAGTCGAACAAGCTATTTGGTACTCAGCCAAAATATATTCATTTTCCGAAATTCGCTTGGATTGTGTGTTTAGTTTAACTTTTTCAACTTATGGCATAAGAGAGTGACGTAAAAGGATTGTTGACTAACTGAAAACACTCACAAAATGTTTAAAGTAGTTGCAAGTTGTATACCAAGCCTGTATAACAATTAGCTTGTTCGACTGTACCTATAGCTCTGAATATTGGGCTTAAACAGTGTTAGATTTTATTTTACAAGAATAAAGAAGGACATATTTAATAACGTTTTCAGGTATCATGTATCAATCAATCAATCTGCCTAGCCTTTTCCCAACTATGTTGGGGTCTGCTTCCAGTCTAACCGGATGCAGCTAAATACTAGTATTTTACATAGAGTGACTGCCTATCCGACCTCCATAACTCAGTAACTGGGTAATTATAAGGATACCCCCTTGGTAGACTGGTTTCATGTTCATGTAGGTATATATTTACCAAGTGAAGTGGAAAATCCTTTTCTTGTTTTGATATTTATATTATTAGATCAGGCAGTATTGGGTTTAATGTTACGATCTTAAAGATAAGAGGTATACAACTGTAGAAAACATTTAACTAAACTGAAAAGAAACTGAAGGATAAAGACTAACATAAGCTTAGTAAGTTCAGGCTAAAATAACAAACGGCAACAACAATATGCTTTGCCGAATAAAAACTAATAACAAAGCGAAACTTCGCGCTCAATGAACATAATCGCGAAATTAAAACCGGCTAAAATCATAAACAATATTCTTTTCACCACGAAAATCCAAAACAAAAATAGTTTGGTTAAAAAAAACCGCGTAATAATATTATTTACAATTTACTCACACATTTTTGCATTCATTTTTACTTAAAAAAAAGTTATAATAACACAGAGTATGCACCGCGCGCGTAATCTAATTTCCATCGTGTCTTTTTTTAGGGTTCCGCGTAGAAATTATTGAAGAAAAAATGTGTCAAGTTGATCTGGGAAATGGGAAAGCTGACAATGAGTGAGGCCTGTCATCCCACGTCAATTAGAGTTCATGAACGATAAAAAAACGAAATTTTATTTCTTTGTTTACTTAACCGGAATAAAAGGAGCGTAATGGTATCCTTTGTAACCATACAAAGTAAGTAAAATGTGTTCAAAAATAAAGTTAAATTGTTGCAAAGCTAGTACAGACCCACTCAGTGAAACAAATTTTGAGGGTCATGAGAATTGAGGTTTAAAAACATTCTGAAAAGTATGAAACTAAACCGCAGACGCAAACTCAAATATTTGAACTCCTATTCAAACAATTATTTAAATTAATCAAGTCTTTATTTATCTGGTCACAGCAATCATCAATGTAATTTTAATTTACCTTGACCGAGATTTGATTACCTTGCAAAGTGGTTAATTATAAGTTATTTACACAAATTATTATACGCTTTTATTTTTACTCTTTGTAAACAGACAACATTGTCTAATTTGTTATCTATTTTTTGTTCTAACATAGATCTTAAGCAATTTATAATACTAACAAGCTATGGGCCTTGAAGCCTGATAATAAAGTTCACATTATTATCCGGAAAAGAACCGGAGCTCGACATAGCTTGCAGAGTAAACAAGCTGAACTGGCAGTGGGCTGGCCATGTTTGTCAAACGACCGATGGCCGGTGGAGCAGACGAGTCCTGGAGTGGAGACTTCGTATCGGCAAGTGCAGTGTGGGGTGCGCTCCAGCTAAATGGACCGACGATCTTAAAAAGGTAGCTGGGACTGAATGGCTGCAGAAGTTGGAGGACAGGGAGTTGTGGTGTAGCCTAGAATATCTAGCAGTGGACTGCGATAGGCCGAGTTGATTTATTGATTAAAATAGTAGAAATGCATATTGCATCCAGCCCGATCTATTAGTCCTGCCCAATTTCTCCAAAAATATCTAAATAATAAGTTAAACCTGTTTTAACAAAATTACATTTTATGCGGAACCTTTTAATCCCAGCTTGAAACATTTCCCATGTTTTTTTTTATTTTCACGCGACTGCAACGCCGGTCGCGAAAAGGTTTTTTACAATGCCATTGCGCGCTTGTCTGTTGTTCTGTACGAAGATTGCATTCACTGCAACGTTTATAAAAGCTTACGCGAAAAAGCGCCTTTTACGGTCGACGTGAATTTTGTTTTTTTATTGGTGTTGTTGTACCCTGTTAAACATTTTAAAGGGTTAATTGTTTTTGATGCTCTTAAAGGCTCTTATGGATGAATGCTTTAAAGACTTTTAAGGTATGTAAGAGTTTATATATTTAAAGTTAATATTCTTTGAATATCAGTTTTTTATCGTTACATAACTAAAATATTAATATATTTTGTACGAGATTTAAATTCTTGCCAGCTCGATTCTCCATAGCAGCTTACTTTATCGTAAGAACGAGTACCTAATGAATCTAAATCAAATTCAATAAAAAATATTACTAAAAATCAAGATTTTTAAAAGTCAGGCTCCAAGATTCAATTTAAATAGCGCTGAATTGGATTTTTTCCTGGAATAGATTTTTTCGCAGACTTTATCGGCTCATTGGTTTTTTAAAGTCTGCTTAGTCGAGCTCAAATTAAATTGTCACACGATTTTCGTAAAAAATGTATTATACAAAAGATACAGTCAAGAATGACTCATGGGCACACAGATTTTTGTCCGGGCACCCATCCAACTGTACGGCAGTAGAGACAGTCTTATCGCAAGACAGGGAGGGTCCCGTCTCCCCTAATTTAATCACAATGACACACAACATTAAGAAAGTTTGTTTCCCCCTACTTCCCCTTCGCAATATTCGTTCATTATTATGTCGGTTATGATCCCTATCGCCTTTAATTAGTATGGAAGTAGTCCTTTGTCACTAATTTTGGGTTATTGCACTATAAGAATGGAACGTAAAGCCAATTCTAGAATGTCAAGGAAAACATTGTCGGAAGATGACGAATCGGGTTTTTTTTTGTACTTGACAAATCGGAACAGTGAACAATGAACAATCGGGGATGATTCCGAATTTACCTATTCCATCGAGTCTCGTTTTCTGGCTTG
The DNA here is from genome assembly GCA_947522985.1 of Lithophane socia. NCBI lineage: Eukaryota > Metazoa > Arthropoda > Insecta > Lepidoptera > Noctuidae > Lithophane > Lithophane socia. The sequence goes on from OX383267.1 coordinate 12,559,223, forward strand.
GATAGAAAAATAAACCCGAAATCTCTTCCAGAAAATGGCACTCTTCTTGAGACTGGGATTCATAATATTATGGCAATAATGTCCGAAAAATTTAGCTGGGACAGACCAGTGCCCCTGTATTACTCCGCCCCTGTATTACTCGGCTCGTATAACATGTCTGTAAAGTATAATGAAAATTAAATTACAACGGTCGGTTTAAGAAGGCAAATAATGAGAACCCTTTTTTTTTTCTTAGCCTATGGTTTGTCCCAATGCTGGGCAAAGGCCTCCCCTTTTTCCTTCCAAATCTCTCTATTTGTGTTTGTGGCTAGAAATAGCACAAAATAGAAAATAAGGATAATGTACGTTAAATGCGTAAGCGCAGCCGTGGGTGGAGGCGTACAACAGCAGACTGGTGTGGCGCCGGGGCTTACGATCGGCCGTGAGGCCGGCTGACTCGTTCACTGCCGCCAACGCGCGGCGAGTTTGAGCGGTAGCAGGTTCTGTAGTATCTGCCACGGGAAAAACGTGTGAGTTTATGGAGGTATGCAGGTAAAATGTGATCTTCCAACAACAACCGGGTAGTCTGCCACATATTTTCCTGACAAGTATAGAACTTCCCCTCGTTTATTCATGTACGATTCCCCTGAATCACTGAGCGTTGCTATAATTAAATTTATTCGCCGCGCATAACTGCCCGTTGTTGTTATTTACGCCTTTTCATTTCCGATCTGCTTTCGAGTTTTCTGTTGCGTGGTTGTTAATGTAAGTTTGTTATATTTCTGTTTGTTTGTTTGATTGGATTATTGTTTATGAAGGGTTTGTGAGAATGATTCTGGAAAGATGTGTTGGTATCATAGAATTCGGTTTTTTTTTATAATTTTGCAACTTATGTATTTTATTCCAGGCAAACTTTTTCAAATCTCTTTTTGGTCTGTAATACAGTGCGCAGCAATAACTTTCCATCATGTAGGCCAAGGGTATTTTTACCCGACTGCTCAAGAAGGAGGGTAATGTTTCAGTCACTAACGTAGGACACATTGAACTTAACTATAATATGCATCGTCATAATTCAAGGTTTACCAAAGAATATTGTTATTGTTGTTGAATATTGAACCTTGTCTAATGGATGGTTAGTTAGTAACTTACAGCACATATGTAGGACTACGAACAGCTCAATCTTCTTCTTTTTTTCGGCGAATAAAATGCCGGTGCACTTACCAAACCGCCGAAACGGCGTGGTTATATGGGGCTCGCATCCACTAAAAAATCCTATGCCTATAACCCGCTCAATCTCTTAACACAACCCTAGCCAGTATATCACTTCATTAGGCTGTGGTAATAGTGACATCCAAATCTCAAGTAGGTTCGTAGTCAACGCGATAGTCGGCCAAAGCTTTGCTAATCAACGCGTTAGCCCTGACATGCTTATGTCTGGAATTATACTGACCACAAACTGCTTAGACCGTCAACTGCAGAACAAGCTTAGTAGGTAGGTATGGAGGTGTTAGGGATAACACATTTGATGATTTGACAAAGTACTGTAAAGCCTGAAGAGCGTGTGTGTGGAGTAATTTGGTGGGCGCAGCAAACAACGTATCGCTTTATTAGATTTATGCTAATATTTATAAAAGACGCGTACACTATTCAGTAGCTAAAACTAGTCTGTCACTCCTTAAACAAAATAACACTCTTCACATAATTTAATTTTTCTTCAATATATTTTCGCAGGTCTGCTGGAAGAAATTTCTTAAGAAATAAGCAGTACCTTTGTACTCATATTTTAATTATGTCGTATCTTTTTGTATTTTACTGTGTGTACATAAATAATAAAATAAATAAATAATATTTCAAATAAAATTGCTAGAACGTTCGAAGCTACGGCTGCCCTCTTGACAGCCTGCACCACATGAGGTTGCATATCGCATAAAACCTCACAGTAAATACGTAGTATTATAAAACTTAAAGAACAGGAAAATAATCATCGTCACAGTTTAATTAAGTTACAGTATAATATCTTGGTAGGTTCTTGAAATAATAACCTACAGCCGGTCGGTAGATAAACCTTCTGTGTCCGTGCGTAACCGCCGCGCACTCGATACTGCAGTTGCGTAGTGATACACTGAGATTTCGAGGCGCGTCGTTTAGGCTGTTTTCTATGAAGATATAATACTGTTACCTAATTATACTGTGTCATCATCTACTAAAATCCAATGACCGTGTAATTGACAAGGAAAAAAGGTTCAGAAACTCCTTTCTTTGTAATGGGTGTTGTTAATCGCAAATGGGATGGGAAGCAACATTCTGCTAGGTGTTGATAACAATGATAATCAAAGGTAACGTCTAGTCATCTTTTCTGCAGTTATATATTGGTATGGAAGTAAAAGCAGCATCGCCATCCAACGTGGCAATGCTGCCAGGCTTTTGGGCAGTTTTCCTGTTGACAGTTATGCGGATGAACTTTTTTATGCCCTTTGATTCTTTCCCTCCTTTTATTATACATGTACACTTATCATTTTTTTAAGTCTGTTATCTTTTAAAAAAATAATAAAAATAATGCATCCCCCGAAAAAAAATCGAAGTAAAATATGCACATTTTGTTTGTGTACTGTAGGTATAAAAAGTTTTAGGTTCATTGATAATCATTAATTTGGCTGGTATGTAAGTAATCCAAAAACATCATTGAATTAGGAGGTAGGTCTAAATAAAGCGCCTACTTATTCCTTTGTTTCATGTCTCAGCAATTCCCCAAAAAACAATAACAAAATACGTAACTTATTATAACATTCGCGCACAATCAGCACCGCAAGTTATTGCCTTTTCGATAACTCCGATAGCGCTACGTAATACGATTTCATTAATGAATTTAACACCTACAGAAACGCTCCTAGTAATGATTCGACGATTTCTCCCCTCACAAAGGGCGATGGGGAAAAAAGAAAAAAAAAACGAATTGAAAACAATTACGGAGAAGCAAGTTTCGCGTGATAACGATGCGAGGACTTTTGTCAAGGGAGGGACGGTTTTAAACATTTTCTTGCCAACAATTGTGGGGGTTTTCGTGTTTGGACACGATTCTAAAGAGATGTAATCAGTTTTTCGGAGAGAAGTAAATAAAATTGTGTGAAGAAAAATACGGTGGGAAGCTTGGTTTATTCTTGCAGGAAAAATTCAAACTGTTTGCAACATATTTTGTTGCTTTTTATGGACATTGTCAACAGCATAAGCAGTATTTTGCAGGGCCTTGGTTTCTCAAGACAAGAAGGTAATATTTATGAGCGAATTATTATTAACTTCCAAAACAAATTATTTGTCTATAATTTTGGATGTTCCTTTTACAATTTCCTTATTGATTCATTTCATCCGATGGTTGCCTGGAAGAAATTGTTTTAAGCAATAGATGAAGTGATGACACTTTTTTTTTTTGGTATTGGGAAATCATCCAATGTCTTAATGTCTTCTCCCGCTCTGGGCGGAGCGGAAGGGCGTGTCAGACTTTTACTGACTAAAACCCACCCGTGTTCCTTCAGTTGCATATTGCCAAGGTCCCGGTATCACTTTCCGACTTTCCCGCAAAGTGATGACACTTGTGCTTAAATTATTATATTTATTTTCTTCAGTGTATCGTCTACAACGTGCGTTACGTGACAGCAAGTAGCTGATAAAAGTATTTTATGAAAATAAAATAGTTTGATCAGCTACTTGTTGTCACTTCCAAGATACTTTATCCATAACTCGATGTCATCGCCTCGTTCAATAGGGAATATGCATGTGATTCAAATATGGGTCAAATATTTTTTTTCATAAACTATATTACATCAGAATTATGCCTCCATCAATATTTTTGAATTAAATTTCTTTTTGAGCGAGAAATTATTTTTTTTAAAGTCCCAAAAAGCTGTGCGTAATTCAAATACTTGAAATGCTAAGAGCGGATGTGACGTAACAATCCGGGAAAACAATCAAAATGTCAATGTCAAGTCAATCAACAAGTGTCAAGTCAACGTCAAACGCTCCTACAAAAAGGAGCGTTTGACGTTGACCTGACAGTTGCTTGTCTGTTTTCACGGACTGTGACGTCACCATACCAAGCGCGCCAAATGGAGGGCGTTTAAAGAGCCCGGATCGGTTGGATATTTAAAAAAAGTTTTAAGTACTTTAATTTGCTTTTTTGCAGTCGAATTTTTTTTAACTATTATTTGACGATGTAAACTATCGAATAAAAATATTAAAAAAATACATGCATATTCCCTATTGTGGTCGCTTCTCTGTTACTGGTGTCATCTCGTCGAGGGAGCTAAGACAATGCAACTGAGAACGTTACACGACGACGTGTGACATTCTCAGTAAAGTCACTTGTTGTGACCGAAGACTAATCTCGCTTTTGTCCAAGATATAGATCTAAAGATCAAGTTTATAATGTGACGTTTTGATTCACGTATAGGATTAACGTAGGTGTACCAGTCAAGCACTACTGAAAAAGAGGTCTAAAAATTTTGCAGTCATTTGAATTCCGGTAATTTTGGTTTAGACTACTTAAATAAATGTACCTTCACTATTCACACGGAAGACTTATGACTCACCTCAAAACCGACTAAATCAAGAATGGATCTAAAACAATAAAATTCAAGACATATACGCCAAGAAATTTTCCCTAAACCTACCCACATCTGCACAATGTGCCTATATTGTACTTCCAAACTGTCCCTCTAATATTATTAACACCTCGAGAGGCTTTCAGCGGTATTAAATGACGTCGACCGATAAACGCTTTTAAGCTGACGCATAATTCGGTTTGCTTCGTTATGAACAAGCATTTGCATCGCTATGTCACGTAAAATGTGCGCGTAAAAGAAATTTTGCCTTTATTTAGAGTGGGCTGTCATGTGTTATTATTGGTTCGATAAGTTGGTAGAGGTAGGTGAAATGGAAAACTGGGCAAACTATTTATCGGTGAATTGGTGTTACATGAAGTTTAGGATGATCTAGAAGAATCTCGTCGTAAAATGTTGTTAGTACCTACTGAATCTATGGTAGTAATTCACACATAACACATAACGCCCTGTAATCCCCGAAGGGTTAGGCTAGGTAAGGTGTACCTATAGTGTGAGTGTGTGTGTATGTGTGTATAGTGTGGAGTTTGTGTGTGTTTTTCGTGTTCCTAATTCTGCCAGATCTTAGATTATAGAAACTACAACAATGTTTTACACACGTCAAAATGGTAAGAAAAACTATAAATATGTCTTAGACCAAAATACAAATTCTCTGAACTGATAGATTTTATTATTTCGGTATTTTTGCGCGCGTAAAAGAAAGTGAAGTTTTATCTTTAGGTTCATCATTATGTCGTAATAATATTCATTTTATTTTATTTTTTTCCGAAAAACTATAGAGGAAGTATGTTGCTGAATTATTAAGTCAATGAACTTATAGATTAGTTAAAATTACGAACTTTAAATTACGGTCAAAATGAGTGTAGGTATTAGATAAGTTGTTCAATAGTCAATACTTCATTTGTTTTTGTATACTTTCCTAATATTTTTTTAATTAAATCATTTCTAGGAATTATAAATAAATCCCAAGCGATCCTAAATAATCAAAACGAAGTTTTTCTAATTAAACACATTTTATAAAAGCCTTTTTCTTTCCATTCCTAAAACAAACTGTTTGTTTTAAATTGAAAAAAGTTGTGCAATAAAATAGTTTTGAACTGAAATTGATTTAGTTGTAAGTTACGTTTTTAATAAAAACTGATTCAATGTGTGATAAAGTTTGTGTTGGAGTTTTCTTCAACAAGCTAGGTACCTATATTGTTTTTACCGCGATAGAAGAGTCGATAGTGTTCATATACGTCAGTTTTTTTCATATTATCTTTATTTGGAAATAAAATTTACATCAAAATCGTTTTAAATAAAAACAAGCAAAATAAATAAAACTTACTTAAACATAGAACTTTAATTTATTTTCTTAAAACCTTGAGGAGTAAAATGTTCTTGTTACACATAAAGGTAAGGTTGATTGATTTAACCGGCAACACATACGAACAGAGCAAGCTACTATAAAGATTGTAAAAAGCCTTTATTTGCGAAACGATTTTGCCTTCCAGTCTAACCGGATGCAGCTGAATACCAGTATTATTCTTGAACCGCGACTGCCTATCTGACCTCCACTGAGTAACTGGGTAATATGATACCCCTTGGTAAGACTGGCTGTCAGACTTTCGGGCTTCTGGCGACACGTAACAACTGTCAAAGATCCAGGACTGAGAGCCGAGACCAATGGCTTAACGTGCTTTTTGAAGCACGGTGGAGACTCGGTATGTAAAGACGGTCACCCATCCATGGACCAACCCCGGCAAGCGTAGCTTGACCTCATGGATCGACCCGTGCGGCTGTTATAACTTAGCCACGAGTTCCTAAAAAAAAATGATATATACTTCTCATCAGAAAAATCGAAACACCTTGCAAGTTTATGTTTTGTAAGGATTATAGAAAAATGTGTATATTTAGGAATATATATAAAAAAAAACGGAAGTGTTTCGATTTTTCTGATGAGAAGTGTAATATTAAACGACAAGATTTTAAACCCAAAAATAACGTGTTAAAATGAGATAAAGGCACTTTTAGCCAACATACCAGGGGACGATAACGATCCGAAGGTACGGCCAGCATTGTTCTGTAGCCCTTAAATCTTTCACCTTTACTTTCGGTGATATATTACAGGTTAAAAGTGTTTTAGTAAGGTACATTTGAACAATTATTTATCACCTCAATGTGGAAGGGAGCAGGAAAATATAGGGTTTTGGTGCCGGTGGATTTTTAAGTGGGACAGTTATAACAGGTGTTTTAAAACGGCAATGTCTTGGCACTATATACTTGGTAAATATAGAATACCTACGTGTGGACGTGAAATCAAACATTTTTAACTGCGCTGATTTTCACTCTTGGATTTTTGTATATTACGAGTAATGGTTCAATAAAAAATTATCAACAATGGCTTATATTTTGAAATAAGAAACTTGTTAAACCGATCATAAAATAATGTTTCAAAATATCTTCACATTGAGCGTAAAATCACACATGTTCCCAAGCCCCGAAGGGACTAGTTAAAAATAATGAACAGAGAAATACAACAAACAATTAGCACTAATTGCTCTATTAGTGACCAGCTCGGAAAACACAACAACACAGTTAAACCCACATAAACACAGAAAAAAATACACAACACATTATACGATTCCCAGAAGAGGTAGACAAAATATGCCAAATATTTAAATCGTTAGATGTGCCCTCACCGTACTTAGTTGCGCAAAAAAGTGTCCTGAGAGTAAGCTCACACAATAATAATGGCGTTTCCATGACAATTAAGTCAAGTCTCTGCAACATTGTGTCAAAACGAAACCGAAATGCGATAATAATTTGACGTGGTCGGGGCGAATCAACAATTTTAATCTTTGGAATATACTTCTTTTTTTAGTGTATCGACTCTTAGGTGAGTTTTATCGTTTTATAAAATGGACGGCTAATTGGCTATTATCGAGTGGAAGGTGGCAGGCCACATAGATAGCAGTGAGAATGGTAAAGAGAGACAGGAGAAAGAGATGGTATGAAATCTGTATAGAATGGGGGTTGTCACATAGATAAAGATCTGTAGGATATTTTGTTTCTTTAATTTTCGTAAAAACAGGAATTACGTTATAATTTTAAATTTATTTTTGTTAACTTCCTTCTGAAAAGCGAAGGTTTTTTTTAATCAGTTTATAAATAAAATAAAATCGTTATCCGTGTCGTCGGTCTGTAAGACCGATTAGTTCTTCTAAAATAATTATAGGATTTGATCCGGTTTCGCCATAATTCAAGAAAATACCGTAAGGTTTTTAGTAGTTTATGAAGAAAAGATTTGTTTTTTTGTTTGTAATGAATAAACTCAAAAACTACTGCGCCGATTTAAAAAAATCTTACACCATTAGATAGCTACATACACCCTGAGTAACTTATGCTATAAATTATAAAGATTACACGCGGGCGAAGCCGCTGGCGGCAGCTAGTCCTTACTAATATTATAAATGTGAAAGTAACTCTGTCTGTCTGTCTGTCGCGCTTTCACGCTAAAACTACTTTGAACCGATTTGAATGAAATTTGGTACATAGATAGTCTAGAGCCTGAGAAAGGACATAGGCTACTTTTTATCGACAAACTACGCGGGCGAAGCCGCGGGCGGAAGCTAGTAGTTTATAAAGAAAATATTTGTTTTTTTGTAATGAATAAACTCAAAAACTACTGGACCGATTTATAAAATTCTTTCACCAGTAGAATGCTATATTGTCACAAAGTAACAGGCTATAATTTATAAAGATATCACTCAGCCAAAGCCACTGGCGGAAGCTGGTTATGTACATTTTTTGACCTGGGACGAGTTAAGCCTAATAATAATGACAACCAACAAATTGAGAAACAAAAATAATAAAAATCTTTCATATAACTCGACAGTACACAGAATACACAACTTTGCGCCATGCGAAGCAATTTTACGTAATATTTCTTCGCTATACGATTTACTCAAGTGCAATATCCGAGGGGTTACCTGCGCTGTAATATGACAGCTTATGTTTTAAACTGAAACACCATCTAGAATATTCTTCTAGAAATATCTGGGTCATTTTTCTTATATTTTATTAAGGTTTAAAGTGCACTTGTTTTCGGTGTTATATCCAAATATACATGTCTTTTTCTTTCTTCCTTCTTTCGTATTTTGAAAGAGAGTTAAGGGCCTACCCTACCTCAGCTGAAATTCACTTTTTATACTACTCGCAGCCTGAGTGAGAGCGAGATGGAGTGGGGTGCTGGCGGCTCCTAGCCTCGAATAGTTTAGATAATTGCTTTTACGGTGAAAATAATGGTAATAAAAAAAAAAAAACATAAGACCTGCTTTATAATGCAAAGTTTCATGATCTTATTTGAAGTATTTTTTGAATTCCAGAGGTTTTTAGTTCGGTTTAGAGGTAGCTTTGGATTTTTTTTCTAGCCCGTTCTTGTCCATGCGGGTACATACTACATTTGGAGAAAAGTGCCATTAATTGTTTCATTTGAATTAAGCGTTGAGTTTGAGTTTGTACAAGGATTAAAAAAAAGGGCGGCGAAAGAATCACAGGGCATTAAAAGAAAAAGTATCCAAAAAGCTGGTTGCATTGTCACGTTGTATGACAATGCTGATTTTTCGTAGTTTGCAGATTTCATAAGGATGCAGCCGTCCAATCCCAGCATAATAGCTATACGGCGATCACCATATTTGATAAATTGTTGGCGATAGCGTTTCAATCATGGTTCTTTGTAGGTATGTAGTTTGAAGATGGTCGAAATAAATTACGAGTATCAACAGTAATTTTTGGATGGAGCTATTGTGCATTACAAGGTTGTGGTTTAAGCCTCATTCAAACAGGCACCATATCGCGGGCGCGACAGGCAGCGCAAGCCTTGTCGAGCCCGCGATATTTCACCTGTTTATTTTTTTTTTCAGTTTTCAAAATAACTGTTAACAAAAACTAGATATTTGTCTAGCAAAGCAATTTTCATGAAAAGAAGGTCCGCTTGTTTCTATGAACACTTTACTCTTCCTTTAAGACCCACAAGGGACCGATAGCAAAGTAATGCTAGCTCCACAACTACCTTTTAAAATGCTAAAACTAACGTAAATCAAATTGCATAATAATATGAGTATAAGCAGAGTTTAATTATAAAAATCTAGTTAAGATTTTCTTTCACTGAAAAACAAAAAAAAATGTTATAACTTTTTTAAATAAGTTTCTACTTATTCAAATATTTAAAGTCAATGATATTTTCAGAACTTTGTTAAATATTATTAAACATAATTTAGACTTATTATAATAATTTATGTTTGCTCAAACTTCAAGAAGCATTAACGAAGCAAAACTTTAGAAAGTCTATAAACATAACGAATTAATGTTTCACTAGAGAGCACTAGAAATGATAACACACTAAATAGTATCTTTTAGAAAAACTGTGTTAAGTTCTTTCTTTATATAAAATAGTAGAAAACTTAAGAAAAAAATGTATAAATTACAATTAGGTACTTAACTTCTTTATTTCATAACTTAAGTTGCTAGTCTTGTTAGAGTTGGCTACAGTCCGGCCGTCAAAAGAATGCGTTCCAGACCAACTTACAGGTAAATTGGACAATTTCTAGTAGTAATAAAGATCAAATTAGCAAAACACATATTCTTTAGCATGAAACTGATATGTTTCAAGAACGAATTCCCTCGAAGGCCGGACTGTACTTAGCAACTGAAACAGCCAGAAATGACTGACTGTCTTGAAATATAAAATACAATAGACGCAGATATATTTAACCTACTTGGCGTGGCAACACGTCGTGTTCAGGTTCGCGACTAGTCAATCGTCATCCTGAGGATGCCATAATGAGAGGTGAAATACGCGTGTCGATTTCTTACAGGGTTTTTTATAATTCTTGAGGAATAATTAAGCGGAATAGGTTACTAAATATATCTGCGTCTATTGTATTTTATAATGGATTTCCGCAAATTCAAATTCAAATTCAAATCATTTAATTCGAGTAGCAAGACTCATAGAATGGGCACATATTTACAAATACATTAAATTAAAATCAAATTAAACACAAAATTACAATTTAAAATTAAATAAAATTAAAAAGTTACAATGAAATTAAAATAAAATACAATCAAAATTAAAATTAAATAAAATCAAAATTAAATTAAATTAACATTACAACTACAATTAAAATACAATTTACAAATTATTCAATTAATTAATCATGCAAAGTCATGCCTGAATGAATTAACTGTCTTCCTTATGCTAGGCAGTAGCGCTTGCGACCACTACACCAACCAACGAGGCAGTGTATACACAGTGGATTATTAAATGATTACAATTAAAAATAAGCAGTTTATTTTCTCATTACAAAAAAGTACAAAATTTTCGAGATAAACGGATCGTAGGAACTATTTTAACCAATTTTTTCCAGAAAATCTCGCAACAACATTGCAATTTAATACAAAATGCAAGCTCTCGGCATATGAGCTCAATTTGACAACGTACAAGTATAACATACAACATAATCATGGCATATTTCATTTAGCAAGGCTCGCGTGGTCTGCGCTCGAGTCTACGATGTTATTAAGTTCCTGCAACTTTACTTATAGGATAGGAGCTAGGGAGGCTGCGGAAGGAAATAATTTTTTGGTAAATACTGTACGGATATGCGTGAATCAAAGTATGAGCAAGTGGTATTAATTTGGACTGTGGACCGTGAAGTTTCTTGCCGGCTCTCTTCCATAGGAAACAACCAATAATTGGAACCGTGCACCAAGCATCTGACGTTTCATAAGTGCCCAAGGTAAAATCTATGTGAACTAAAATATTTTGATTCTGACTGTTAAAATTTAAAACAATCTAATAATTTAAATTACCAGCGTCTGTCATTGTCAGTCTCTCTAGTATAGACAACTCCTGGAAGTGAGATTGAAAGTTCTGAAAACTTCGTTTCGATTAACCCACAACAACTTTGACATTTGACGAAGCCAATAATAGAATTTTCGGAATCGATTTTATAAAGACGCAGAGAGGATATTCATTTATTTCTGTAGTAAAATTTTTACTTTAAGAAATTTAAGCAAGGATAAATTGGTTTTTTTTAAAGTAAGGTTCAATTGCGTATAACAAATAAAGATAAACATTTTTTTGTTGTGACGTTTAAAAACAATAATGATAATACCAGCCTATTATTGTTCCTGCCAGCAAAATCTGAGCTGCCCAGAGCGGGAGAAGTCATTTGATGATTACACACCATCAAAAAAAAAAAAACCTATTATTGTTCCACTTCTGGGCAAAGATCTCTTCTCATACAGAGAAGGCACGAGCAATCGAGCATTGCTCACCACGCATGCTTAAGACGGGTTGGCGATTTCAGACTTATCTTAATCCTAATTATAATAAACTAGCTTTTGCCCGCGGCTTCGCCCGCGTGGATGTCGGAAAATATGCCACGGGGACGTACTACAGGGATTAAAAGTACCCTATATTATGTTAATCCAGTTAAACAGTGTCTTCTCACACTGCTTATTATAGTATTCGAGGTGCGGTTCGCGGATTGATATAATATGATTGCTGGAGGATAACAAATCTTGAAACCTAGCAATAGTAACGGAATTTATAACGGAATGGAAAATTACCTACTTGAACGCCAAATTTGAAGGTAACTGTAGAACGGAAATTTTAATTCTATAAAAAAAAAAGTTAAAGTTAACGTAAATAGTTACCTAAATAATTCAAATTACGCTTATACTTATATAGTTAAAGTACCTCTTTATATACCACATTAGAGGTTCTACCCTCAGGTGCTAACACAACCAGGCTGCTAGATGAGCTCACTCTCGAGCAGGCCACGTAAAACTGGCCGTGCGAGAAGCAGTCCCCTCTAAGATCAATTCCCGCTGTTTTCAGTGACTGACCCTGAGACTTATTAATCGTCATTGCGAAACATACCTTAAGGGGGAACTGCAGCCTTTTAAACTCGAATGGGTTCTCCGACGGTATTAGTGGTATCCGCGGTATATATACCGATTCACCTCGAGCACAGCCAGTAAATATAATGGCCTCTACCACGTTTTTATGTAAGGCTTTCACACGCAGCCTGGTTCCATAGCACAACTTGGGCGGATTGAGATTTCGTAGTAGCATTACTGGAGCACTTACTTTGAGGATAAGTTTGTGAGACGGTAGACCAGGTGGGTTGAGTGCATTTAAGAACTCCACAGGATAGTGTACAGCATCATCCGTATGCACTACAGTGTCCACAGACTTGTATTGGTATTCTGCACCTTCGAATGATTTCAACAAAGTGTCAAAGAAATTGCGTGCCATAGCTTAGGGACAGGTTCAGTATCGATAAAGAAAATAAGGAAAAAAAAAAAATGGGCCCACGTCTTGCGCCATTGGTCGCGAGCCGTTTTTTTTTTTTTTGTGTTCCTTTATACACCCCTAAGCAATTTTTTTAACACCCTGTATTTTGTTTCTATTGTTAGGTTTTACAATTTTTATCCTCCATTCAATCATAAATCAATCCGCGCGCCGCTCCTCGGATACTATATAAGCAGTGCGAGAAGGCGGGCCAACTCAGCCAGATGATCCCATAACCCTCCTCCAGGAGAGCAATAGGGCCACCAGTACAGTTCTCAAACACAAACACAGACGCCTACCGTCATTCCGACCTCGCCGCCGAGGTCCAGCACGACCGCGATCCCGAATTCGTGCCCCCGTCCCTTGTCCGATGATGTGCCAGCCCGCGCCGTAGCTGAGCACGTAGCTTTAAATTCCCCATATAATAATAATAATGATCCTATATTGATCCAGCCTGTCCCATCTTGCTGTCCTCCCGTCAGTGACGCCCTAAGCCGAGGTTCGTACCCCACAGGGGGTGCCCTTAGCGAGCGTTCACTTAGTTTTAATTTAGAATAGTCATATGCCCCTGGCTGGAGGCCCTGGGTTAGTAGCTTAAGGCAGCCACAGGAAAGTCCGGTTTAATAGTTACGATTTTCATCTAAAATCAACTACTTATGAGATGCCCTAGACAAAAAAAAAAAAACGGGCCAACTCATTATAAATGCAACATTTGTCTATATAACACGTTTAGCGCAAGCACAGCGATCATTTACGATACAACTGAACTGTACTTTTTAATGCAAAACCGTCTTTTAAAAACTGTGACTTTTAGCGCAATCCTTTGTTTTCCAAAATTGTTTTTATAATATTTTCTTTACCACTTTTTATTTTCTGACTTAGATAAACACAAAACAACAGTTACGTTTTGTAATCTTTTACAATGGCTGTTGAATCATTAAGAATTGATGGGATTATGGTGCCTCATTCCATAGTTCCTATAATTAGGGATGGAGCATTTCTGTTTCGGGCCATCTCCTATCTACTGTATGACACACAAGTGATGGGCAGGGAGATGCGCGAGCAAATCGTTAGTCATGTGGCGGCCAACTGGGAAGAGTTTGCCATTATGTCCCACGATAATAATGGGGATAATTATTCCTGCGCCGCTGAATACTGCATTGACATGTCACGCCCTTTTACTTATGGTAGTTTATGTGAACTGGAGGCGGCAGGCCAACTCTTTCCGTGGGTCTTTGAAGTTTACCGCAATGGTGAGCTGTATACAAGTTTTGGTACTGCAGGTAACCCCGTGAGACGGCTACGCTTTTCTCATGATCTGTCACGTGGCCATTTCGATGTATACGTACGTTGTGAGGTTTAAAGTATAAATACTAAGTTTCGAGTTAATCAGACCACGCGTTAAAATTCTTTCATACAAATTTTGACACCTTCTAATTCTCCTTTAGGGGGTAGTTAAAAAAAAAAACAAAAAATACACGTTTTATTATTTACTTAGAATAAGTATTTGTGCCAAGTTTCAAATTTATTAGTTTAAGGAATAAGATTTTCCATACAAACTTTCATCCCCTATTTAACTCCTTTAGGGGTTGAATTTCGAAAATTCCTTCCTTATTCCTTGTCTACATTATAAAGAGAACCTCTGTGCAAAATTGCAGCTTTCCAGGTCCAAGGGTTTGGGCTGGGCGTTGATGAGTCAGTCAGTCAGTCAGTCAGGACTTCTCTTTTTATTTATATAGATTATAAATGCGAAACTGAGTTTTTGGTTGTTACGCTTTTACGCTAAAACGACTCAACGGATTTGGATGAAATTTGGTACATGAGTACACCATGACCTGGTGAAGGACATAGGCTAGTTTTCATTCTGGATCGCGGACGAAGTCGCTGGCAACACCTAGTAGGCTATAAGTCCAGATTTCCTCACTAAGTTATCCTTCACCATGTTGGTAATGTCCAAGTTAGACTCAGAAAGTACATACGAATTGACAAAGTCACATTGATACTTGCCCGAATTTGAACCCACCACCTCGTGCATGTGAGGTCTATCACTGGTCAAGAGCAATACAAGATAAAATATTTTCACCTCACTATCTCCTCGACTATTCAGCCGTGCGTGAGTTTCCTACGAATATTTATAGTCTCACTATACTTCGCACGCCAAACTTTTAGGTATTAACGTAATGGTATCAGGTCACGTGTGCTTAGAAAAAAATAAGTTGAAAGACTACGACGACTTAAGTCCGTAACTGGCAAAGATTGATATTTATTTGATAAGTTTATAAAGTTTTCTTATGTGCTTTGTTTTAATGATTACTTTTGTTTACGGTTTAAAAATGTTGTAGCTTGGAGAGGATTACTCATGGGCCTGTGTATGGAGGTTGTTTATTTATTATTTGAGACTTGGGTGTTGGAGGAGCTCGTGCCTAAGTTAAAAAAGCCGCACGGTACGATCCATCAGGTTAAGGTACGCTTGCCAGGGTTGGTCTGTAGATGGGTGACCATCTTTACATATCGAGACTCCTCCGTGCCTCGGAAAGCACGTTAAGCAGTTGGTTCCGGCTGTCATTCGAGGATCTTTGACAGTCGTTACGGGTCGTCAGAAACCCGAAAGTCTGACAAAACCAGTCTTACCAAGGGGTATCGTATTACCCAGCTACTGGGTTGTGGAGGTCAGATAGGCAGTTGCTCCATGTAAAATACTGGTATTCAACTGCATCCGGTGAGACTGGAAGCCGACCCCAATATAGTTGGGAAAAGGCTAGGCAGATTTATTGACTTGGGCATAGAGGAATTGTTATTGATGGGGATTTTCAATGGGGATTAGTGGAATAACCCAGATCTTGAAGGTCCTGTGGCTTTGGCGTCTTACTTTTAGCTAATTTAAACTTAGAATAGAATGTCATTCTTTTTTTTGTATAATGTGCGATAAGTTTGTGCAGAATAAACAATTTTTTTTTTATTTCAGTGGTAATGTGAGTAAAACAATTTTTTGGGATCGTGGCCCTAAAAAGTTAGATGCCTATAAAATGCTTCTGAAGCTGTTCCTCTAATAATTTTGGGATAAACTATCAAAATAAGATGGTAAAAATACGTACTCATAACTCCTGCCGCCAAATTCCATATTTTTTATTTAAAAAAAAACCAGTTGAACATTGATCATTTATTACTTTTCTGACATTTCATGAAAAAACTTATTACTCTCACAAATTACGTAACCCAGTAATTATAGTTCAAAAATAATACCACCACATTCCGAACACTGCCACTAAAAACAAATTGCACTCCATGCCTGAAAACTAATTAAGATTTCACCGACAAAATGCACCACGAATTCCGAGGCAAGTTCACACAAACAATTAAGTGAACTTCTAAGCTGGAAACAATTTCCTACAACAATATGTACTAGTTATATATGAACTTAATCTAGGCGGGACAGACAGGATATTGCGCCAGACAAGCACCGTTTGGCAGACTAAACCACTAAAATCCTGATTCGCAAATAATACGGACTTTCCCATTTTTATTACTGCAAATTGGATAACGTAGTCTTTTGTTTTAAAATGCAGACAGATCTATTTGTCTGACTGTACCGGTGCCAAATGATTTTAAAAATGGATTTTTGTTTCGGGGTCTGAGTCAGGCTGGAGGAGCTCGTGGCTAAGTAACAACAGCCGCGCCGGTCGATCTATCAGGTTAAGCTACGCTTGCCGGGATTGGTTCATGGATGGGTGACCATCTCTAGCTAGCGGTAATCCTCCGTGCCTCGGAAAGCACGTTATGCCGTTGGTCCCGGCTGTCATTCGTGAATCTTTGACAGTCGTTACGGGTCGTCAGAAGCCCGAAAGTCTGACAACCAGTCTTACAAAGGGATATCGTACTGGGTTGTGAATGTCAGATAGGCAGTCGATCCATGTAAATTACTGGTATTCAGCTGCATCCGGTTAGAAACTTCGGAAGGTCAAATATAAATAAAAAATTAAATGCGTTGGTACGCGCTTCACTTGAGAATGGCTACACCAATTTGATTATTTTTTGTTTTGACATGTTTGCTAAAAGCCGAATTCGGTTTTTAAGGAAAGAAAAATTGGAAAAGCTTCCCGGAAAATGTTCAAATTCAGGAAAAACTGAACGTCCTTTTTCTATAGGGTTGTTTAATTGATTATTGAAATTTGCAAAGGTCAGCGTCTGTCGAGTCAGCTAGTCGTAAATAAAAACATGTTATCTCACTTATGGACCTCCCAATTCACCGTGAAAAGTTAAAGCCAAACTGCAAACCGAGAAATCCAGCATTTCATAGCTATGTAATTTATGAAGGTTTTTATTATAAATTCGACTCATAATGCGTTGAAAAAGAAGATCTTTTGTAATGCCCGTTTGTACTACCATCCTGTTGGCTTAGCCCCTTGTTGACTTTTTAAATGTACAATGTTTTTATTCGCTTCCCGTACAAAGGGTCTTATCATTTGATTATTTACAAGTTTAATTTGATTGAGTAGTGTAACTATATAGTAGAGATAGCTTATGTTTTAGTAAACATAATATACCTATTCGAATGTCTATGCGGGCCATAGACGATCAAGTAATTTGATCAAACAAGCTGGTTCAAACAATTTAATCAAATAGAAATACGAAAGTTATTATATAGTTATTATATTTATTATTATATAGGTACCTATAGTGTATTTATGTTTATATATTTAAGCTATATGTATTTATTTATGTGTAGGTATATTTGTTATTTTTAGTTAAGACTTCGCATATTCATGTTTTTTCTCTTCTTGTTCTCACACACTATTGTCTACATTTCTTTCTCATTTCTCCTTTCGCAGGTCTGCTGGAAGAAATTTCTTAAGAAATAAGCAGTACCTTTGTACTCATATTTTAATTATGTCGTATCTTTTTTGTATTTTACTGTGTGTACATAAATAATAAAATAAATAAATAAAGTTCATATTTCGTCATGCCATTAGACAACTCATTTTGATCAAATTTTGCCACACACATCATGCCAATTTGATAAAGCTGTTTGAACCAGCCTGTTTGATCAAATTACTTGAACGTCTATGGCCCGACTCTTGTCGGTTGATGCATAATAAGCTTAAAATATTCCCACTGTTGGGACACAAGCCTCCTCTCTGTAAGAGGGAGTGGGCCGTAATCCATCACGTCGGCCCAGTTGGTAGATGTCACCATGTCTTTGAATTTGTGGTTCTAGGACATGCCGGTTTCCCCACGATGTTTTCCTTTACCGTTTTAAGAGCAGTGATGAAATAATTTATACGAAGTAAAGCCTGTAAGGATTCAAACCTACGACCTACAAGGTTGTTTTATTAGTTTATTGATTAGCATATTAAGTTTCATTACTAATTCTCACTAATTTCACTACTAATAAAATTCAGAGAGTGACATCGCTTCTTCTATAGCAACGTTTATGGTGCCAGTATTATAAATACCAGCAAAGCATACTCAAAACGAAATTTGAACACAAATTCCCAATTATTTATGCGACTTAAAAAATCAATCGGAACTTGAAACCCCATCAACTCAAATCTAACTTAATTAAAATGATTTTTATAGCAATCCAAAAAAACACTTAAAAAACAAGACGTATCCGAAAAAATATGAAGAATATTGTTAGCCGAAAGGATCTTGGGTCAAAGTAACCCACGCTCGGAAAGTTTATTTTTATCCGAAGTGGCCTGGACCCTCCAAAACAAATTTCATGAATAAATTTTTCCTTTGTAAACAAATCGAGCAGGCCATATTAAATTAAGGCTCTCTTGTGACTGAGAATGCAATAAAAAGGGCGAATTTCAGCCAGTGTTCATCTTTGCATGTTGCTGTTTATTATTTACATACTGGCATTGTTTAGGTGTCCAGTTTTTCTTTTTAACATGGTTAGCGCAGCGGCTGATTAGTCGCCTGCTGATCTAGTAAAATTTAAGCGAAAATCTCGGGTGCATAACTTAGGTACTTCATGCAAAAACACCATTCACCATTTATTATACAGCATGTAAAAAACCCTGTCCGAACTGAAAGGACCCGCGCCTATGTACCGCAATAATAAACATAATATATTTCTAAAAATTGATTCAGGCGTGACTTTGCGGAAAACCATTATAAAATACAATAGACGCAGATATATTTAATAACCTATTCCGCTTGACTATTCTTCAAGAGTCATAAAAAAAAAACCCTGTAAGAAATCGACACGTGTTTCACCTGTCAACGAGGCATCTTCAGGATGACGATTGACCAATTGTAAACCAGAACGCGACGTGTAACAACCACACCGAGCGCTGGACGCAGACTCTTGAAGAATAGTCAAGCGGAATAGGTGAAAATAATGTCATTATTTTTTACCTACTATTTAAAATTGACGTTTTTAGTTCCAAAATTACCCCAATTTATTTTTTATATTTAGATAAGACTTGTAGACACCCGCTAAACGACAGCCGCCCGCGCCCAATGTAGTAACTCGGTAAAATTCCCCATTGAAAAAAAAAAACTTTTTTCAACAAAAAAAAAAAAACACATACCTAAATAGACTCTCAGTATGATTCTTCACAACACGGTGGTTTTCTGGTTCATGGTTTTCTGTAACACGCTGTATATTGTCATAAGGAGATCTATTCGGTAAAAATCTACCCGAAAAAACTTAGGTAAATTGAGCTTGAGGTGAGCTGTCATTCCACCCGATTGACACTATTGACAGCTCATTTCACCTAAGCACAATATAACTAACCGCCTTACTAATAAACGTTGTATAGCGCCTGTATAGTTACACAACGCTTTGTCTTCTTCTTTCAAAAGTAATTTGACTTTTGAAAGAAGAAGACAAAGCATTGTGTAACTATACAGGAGCTATACAACGTTTATTAGTAAGGCGGTAAGTTTTCACGGAGAAATTACAGAATACACTAGCTGGCGAGATAGTGGTCTAACACAAGACTGTAAAAAAACCATGTCATCAAATATTAGTACTTACATAGGTACGGTCAAAAAGCGATGATGTTAAGCAACTTTCATACGTTACCTTTTCCCACCTATCGGGCGTAGTATGTCACCTTTTCGAACTTTAATTTTAAGGCTGCGTTTCCACCAGAGATGTGTGAGGATGCGTAGCGAGGGATGTGTTTGTAAAGAATCAATAGAATCGCTTCATTTACCTCGCCTCGGTCAGCACAGCTCTGGTGGAAACGGCTCAGCGGAGCTAGATTTTTGCGCATACAAAACAATCGAGGGATGTGTGCGAGGGATGTGTACGAGGGATGTGTGCGAAGGATGTGTTGCGAGGAATGTGTGTTGAGAAGGATGTGTTGCGACGTTTGCGCATACTGTACCAGCCAGTCCATCCATCCTCGCACCACACATTAATGCGCATTTGCACAGCTCCGCTACACATCCTCGTAGGCACATTTTCATTGCACAGCTTTGGTGGAAACCCCCACACATTTTCACAGCACAGCTAGACATCCTCCCACGACACATTTCCATCGCACATCTCTGGTGGAAACGCAGCCTAAATGACGTAATCGGAAAATAATATAGTAAAAGCTACGGTATGGTATGCTATACAACATCAAGCTGTAATCACCGACCCGTTTCCAAGAAAGCAATAATTATTTCCTGTTCAAAAATAACCTTGACAGGCTAAAATCATTTTCTGTTTCCATCCTTTATACCCAGAGAATTTAATCTCCGAATTTAAGTTACCCAATTTAATACTCAGATAACATCGTCGTTGTAACAAAATCGTCTATTTAGTTATTAAACTTTTTACTACCGAAACGGGTTAGGCTTTACAAGCTCATAAAGTACTTAGATGGGTACTTGAGAATTATAAGAAGAATAAGAAGAATAAGAATAATTTATTTCTAAGTATATGGTGCATTGAGATCTAAAATTAAACATTGATTCACATATACTACCATTGCTGGTGTAGAAAAATTAAATAAGCTAAGTGCATGCAAATCGTAGACATTACAATAAAAGTTATATTAAATTATCAAAATTGGTTTGAATTTATATTTTATACAATAATATTGATTCAGATTAATTGAATAGTATTATTTGTAATGTCAAAATATTAATTATTATGTCAAAAAGCATAGAATATTAATTACTATGTCAAAAAGTATGATTTAAAAATTCATTAACAGAATAGAAACACATGTCTAAGAGCCAAGTAAACATTTTACATTTGAATTTATTCATTGGTAACATTCTCAAGCCAGGTGGTAATTTATTATACATTTTTACTGTCATACAACTGGCATTTCTACTGTATAGTTGCAATCTCTGAGGAGGTACTAGCAATTCCCCGGCATGTTTTTTCTTCAGTCTTTGGGAGACTTGTTCATTTAATAGGAATAAATGTGGGTATTTTTTTACAAATAAACAAGCCTCAAAAATATAAAGGCACGGGAGCGGAAGAATTTTTAATTCTTTAAATAATGGCCTGCAATGGTCTAAGTATTCTGCTCCGCTCATGGCTCTGATACATTTTTTTTGTACTTTAAATGCTCTGCCCACATCCACTGAATTACCCCATATCACTAGGCCGTAACGCAGTACTGATGAAACATACCCATGATATGCATTGAGGACAGTTTGTTTACTGGACACCAGTCTTAACTTGCGAAGGGCATATACAAACTTATCAAGCTTGTTACATACTCTATCTACATGCTCCTTCCAGTTCAGTTTATTGTCAATTATTATACCTAAAAATAAAGCCGATGGTTCTGGTTGCAAAATTGTATTATCATGTCGAATTGTTGTTGGTGTTACCGACATGTTGCATGTTTGAAATTTAACAATTTTGGTTTTATTAATATTAACATTAAGATTATCTGAGGAGATAAAGAAGGTAGCAGCATTGTGTCCAGTTTACTGCTGTCCTGTTTCGGCAAGACATAGAGATCTCTACATTTAATAGATTCAGGTCATTCATTAAATAATAATAACACATTCAAAATTTTACACACTTGTGATAAAGGATTTAAAATGTCAGTATTAGAGAGTTTAGAAATTGTTAAAAACAATACAGCGACCGTTACACTGTTGAACGAATTAAATACCAGTATTTCAAGGTCGCCTTTGTTGCGATTGTTCGCCCCTTATCGCGCTTATCGCACTGATAACGGTCCTAGCCAATCAGCGCCGAGCAACAATCCTATATAAGTGGGGGTGTCGGGCGATTTGATTCACTCTGCGTCCAGCGCTCGGTGTGGTAACACGTCGGGTTC
The DNA here is from genome assembly GCA_947522985.1 of Lithophane socia. Classification (NCBI taxonomy): domain Eukaryota; kingdom Metazoa; phylum Arthropoda; class Insecta; order Lepidoptera; family Noctuidae; genus Lithophane; species Lithophane socia. The sequence continues at coordinate 12,581,407 of OX383267.1, forward strand.
TGGTTTGCAATTGGTCAATCGTCATCCTGAAGATGCCTCGTTGAGAGGTGAAACACGTGTCGATTTCTTACTGGGTTTTTATGACTCTTAAAGAATAGTCAAGCGGAATAGGTTACTAAATATATCAGCGTCTATTGTATTTTATAGACACCTCTACCAAACCAACTATAGTTATAATACCTATTTTGACACGCTCGTGGAGCTCGTGGCTAAGTTAAAAAAGCCGCACGGTACGATCCATGAGGTTAAGCTACGCTTGCCAGGGTTGGTCCGTGGATGGATGACCATGTTTACATATCGAGACTCCTCCGTGCCTCGGAAAGCACGTTAAGCCGTTGGTCCTTCGTTGATCTTTGACAGTCGTCACGGGTCGTCAGAAGCCCGAAAGTCTGACAACCAGTCTTACCAAGGAGTATTGTATTACCCAGTTACTGGGTTGTGGAGGTCAGATAGGCAGTCGCTCCATGTAAAATACTGGCACTCAGCTGCATCCGGTTAGACTGGAAGCCGATCCCAACATAGTTAGGAAAAGGCTGGGCAGATTGATTGTTTACAAATAAAAACGTTGACTTTGACTTTCGGGAAAAAAACTTAAATCTTAACAATGTATTTCTTCCCTCTAGGTATTGTTTTTGAAGAAAAGGTAAAGTCGATAAAAACACCGGTATGTTTTTATAATTTCCGGATGTTTATTAAACTAAGTAAAGCCTCATTTACACGATGTGACCTCTTTTTTTTTTTGAAGGTGGGAAATCGTCCAATCACTTCTCCCGCTCTGGGCGGAGCGGAAGGGCGTGTCAGACTTTTACTGACTAAACCCACCCGAGTTCCTTCAGTTGCCTGTTGCCAAGGTCCCGGTATCCCTTTCGGAACAATTTTCTTTAAAATTGCATCAACAATTTACTTGCGAACACTGTTTGGACGATGCAACTTTTATTGTTGCTCCAACTTAATTACATGTTATGCCACAGACAATAAAATTACACAATTACATTAATATAAAATTAGATCCAAGAAATAATTTTTAGGGGGGTTCCGTAGTCAAAAAGGAACCCTTATAGTTTCGCCATGTCCGTCTGTTCGTCTGTCCGCGGCTTAGCTCAAAGACTGTTGGTACTAGAAAGCTGTAATTTGGTATGGGTATACATAAATTACGCCGACAAGGTGGTAAATAAAATAGAATCGATTTTTTTTAGGGTAGGTACCTCCCCTTCACGTAAAGTGGGGATGATTTTTTTTTAAGTGCTCATTTTTGTTAGGGTCAAGTGTGACCCTCCCTGCCAACTAAAAGGTTGGTTTCGGATATGTGAAAAAATTCACGGCAGTAGTATTTATCGAAAATAAAAGGAAAACTATCACCGCTACGTAGGCTCTACAAGTTACCTAGTAATAATTGAATCAAAGCCACCCACTATGAACCTCTTGAACCTCTCGAAAAATCTTACGGCGATCAACTTTGTCAACCATAGGGTCTAAATGGACTTGTTTGATTTGGTAATCGCTGTGACTGCCAGCATCAGGGGTCGCTCCCCTAAACCATTATTTTTACAATGGGTTTCCTTTCCTTGAACGCTCTGTTCCGATAAATTATTGTTACGTGTATGTTAGTAGAGGACTGTTTACTTCGACAGTTGCAATTTTTTATAAAGACTCGTTTGTTTAACCATTTTGTGGTGTATCATTTATTTTTTTACCGACTTCAAAAAAGGAGGAGGTACTACGTTCGGATGACTGTTTTTTTTTTTTTTTTATGTATGTTCACCGATTACTCCGCCGTTTGTGAACCGATTTTAAAAATTCTTCTTTAGTTCGAAAGGGTATACTCCCGAGATGGTCCCATATAAATTTTATTAAGTTTGCTTGCGTAGTTTTTGAGCTAGCTTCAATATTACGTATTTTTCCCACAGTCTATGTAGACGATATAATTATTAGACTCCTTCACTGTTATTTACATAGCAGGTAGTAACTTGTGTGGGGTAGGTACCACCACTAAAAAGTGAAAAATAAAACGCCTGTATTCTCCGAAGTCTTAGGCAGAGGAGCACCTAAAGTACACCCACATTTCACCAGTTATATTTAATTCTAATATGATAGCAGCCTAGAATAGAATCACTTAAGCATACACTATAGCCGGGTTCTACCCCCTAAGATACAGGCCTAGCCTAGTTTAGGGGACAGGGTTGAACCAATTGTACTTACCTACCTATTGCTAAATTAAGATCTTTAATCTGTATACAATGCAATGTACTTGAACTTTGTGGTAATAAATTATTAACTTAACTTAGCCTATTGCCATCAACCTCATTGGATTTGTGCCAGGCCTGCTACTGAGAAATTCTAGATGGAAAAACCCAATAACACTTTGCCCGACCTGGCAATCGACCCAGGACCTCACAGCGGTAGCGCTTGCGACCACTAGACCAACGAGGCCGTCAAGCTCTTCTTCGTCATGTTAATTTTATTATAATTTTAATAAAGGTTGGTTTGAGAATCACGACTTTTGTGACCCTCATTATATTCGCCAGAAGATGCTATGTTAATACGGGGAGCAACAAAAGAAGTGGACTGTATTTTAGAGGCAATAGTTTATTCTGCCAGGGTTGCGGTAAAGTCCGAAAGGGATACCGGGACCCTTGGCAACAGGCAACTTAAGGGACACGGTAGGTTTTAGTCAGTAAATGTCTGACGCGCCCTCCCGCTCCGCCAGAGCGGAAAAAGTCATTTATGATCGTTGACAATACTCAAAAAAAAAAAAAGGCAACGGACATGACTTATTGCCGTGCGTATTCACAAGTTATAAACTTTTCCGGACAAATGATTAAATAATTGAATAAGAGAGGACTATCGTTTGTTGCGGCAGAGTCTGTGGAACCGAGTGCCGAGGCCGGGCCGAGCCCTGTCGCCGTCGCGCCGTGCCTCAGCTTACCGATGACGCGCCGGGTGCCTACCATCACCGCTTACAGCAGTATTATTTTAATATTACTTCAGTGTAGGAAAGAGATGAAGCTCTACAGGACGTATAACTCCATCTCTTTCTCCCACTGAATTAGGATGCCTGCCTGATCACGATGCAAACCTAGTGTAAGATGTTGTGTTCGGTTCAATTCCCAGCACAGTAGGTAGACACACATATAAAGCTAGTCGGTAATCGTCATTGTTTCCAAAGGACATAAACGAGTGAATACACGGTTGATCAAGAACGAATGGTCAGGGGGCCAAGTCTACTAATTTACAAACGTGTCAGTGGTCTCGCAATGATGAGTTTTTGACAGATTTTGTATGGCATATCTGTCAAAAACTGATCATTGTGAGACCACTGACACGTTTGTAAATTAATAGACTTGGCCCCCTGATTATTTAGACGTGGCTTTCATTATTGCATTTGTAACAGGTCGTTCTGTAGTTTCTGCCTACCCCTGTCCGAAAATGGCTTGAGTTTATGTACTATCGCGGTCTAAAAATGTTTATCAGTTTTCAAATTAGATTCTTTACCACACTGTGTGTAGTAAAGTCTAAAATGCTTTCTATATCTTAATTTTAAAATTGACACGTTACCATAATGACATTTAACAAAGAGAATACGTTTTAATTTTGAATTACCATAGACCTTGTGACATAGATGTGTGCATGCAATTATAAGCCTTAAGGTGGTAAATATTCTCAGACCGCGATTATAAGTAACTGGTAAAGGTAACCCTTTCAACATCAAGGTAGCTAATCGACCAGCTCCATTACTTATAAACTTTTTAATCAAAAAAGGACTTCAAGCTTTGCTTTACTCCAATACCAAACCAATAACCGCAGAACAAATAATTTCCTATACCAATAACTAAACATTGAATTTCATTTCCTCCATAACGACTCAATAACTTTAAGTAAGTTAGAACTCTCTTATTGGATTTCATTAAACACTATCAATTTACAGATGGGCCGTGGTTGTAACTCAAACGGTTTATTGGGTGCACAGGTCAGTATCGATCCGGAGTGTAGGAAAACCGGAGTTTCAACTGTTTTTTGGAAAAGGATGTTTTGAAGAATGGGTTGAAGAGATTAGAGGTTGGAGTCAGCTGCATGTAGTTGACTGATTCAGGCGTGACTTTGCAGAAATCCATTATAAAATACAGTGGACTTAGATATATTTAGTAACCTATTCCGCTTAACTATTCTTCAAGAGTCATAAAAATCCTTTACAGTACGACACAACTTAGATGTAGCATAGGGATGCAAGAAGTTTCAAAAAGTATCGATATATATCGTATCGATATATAAAAAAAATATCAATATTGATTTCGATATATCGAAAAAAAAATATCGATATATCGATATATCGGTGGAATTTTCTTTTTGTTTTTTTACCCTATATTATTCAAGTTTTATAAGTATTTTAACACCAAAAAAAAGTATAATTTTTACGACTCTGAACTCCAGCGGTTTTAGTCAGTGGCGACAACTATTGCAAATATATCGTTTTTGATACATTTTCGATACTTGATATTTTATATCGATATAATAAATATCTCCTAAAAATATCGATATATCGAACAAAAAATATAGATATTTCGGTATATCGATATTTTTTCTGCAAGCCTATGTAGCATACATTTGATAATTTGCATTCATTAATTTCAATTTTACTAATGTATTGGGTTATAAAACTTTACAAGTTATTGCGTTTGCGTAAAGATCATTTTCACCTAAAGCAGTAATAAAGATTAGAGATTTTGAAAGCGCACTCAGTTCGGAATGTGATCGGTTTTACGAATTTTGCCGATGCTACTCGTACATCTAAGTTGTGTCGTACTCGAACCCGAACACATTATGCACGATTTGTCTGTCATTCTGACAGTAATAATACAGCTTCGGCTAACCTACAGCCTACTACGGATAATATTATCCCCACTGATGGACACTTGGCTTAGGCACGTGCCATTAGATCTACCCGGCTAGGCCGAGAAAAAAAATGAATAGAAAAAATAATAATAATAGTCCTCCAGACCGTATTTTCGGCCACGGCGGCCAATCTCAACGGAGACTAGCCTTCGGCGCGGGAGATATTATAGTGCACAAGTGTTTGCGCAGACACAAGTGCACTCTCTCTTCCCTCACTCTCATAGTCCGATGGGACGGCAATCCGACACGACCGGAGAGAGATCAGGCGTAGGATTCTGACAGTACCTAGTATATGACTTACCTACCAAGCAGGTGCAATAAATTATTAAAAAGAATAAAAACATCAAACAAAATCTGATCCCTTGCTAATAAGAAAATATACGTTGATGTGCTCTTCCCTAATCAACGCCAAACATAACTTTTTCAATTTCATTCAATCCATGGCTATTCTGTCTGCGTTCCTATGTAATGAACAAAGGAAAACGTCATCTGCTTTTTGTAGCTCAACTTTACAGCACCTTAAGCCATGGAATTTAGGAAGTGTCATAAAATCGTGAGGACCTCCGAGATTTTTTATTTAGTTGAGAGAACGAATTGTAAAACAAAGTGAAAAAAAAATGAAAAGTTTTTACAAAAAAGAACATCTGTCTTCCAATAATAAACATTACAAACTGAAAAATTACTTGAATTTCTGAACTCGGTTTCTTATTGTCGTTTTTTGCCATTGTTTTCGTTTTTTGACGAATATATCGATTGAATAAATAAAATAAAAAAACATACAGACGAACATTAGAACCTCTTCCTTTTTTGAAGTCGGTTATAAAGAGGACAAAATGTCTAGCAAGTGAAGTCAGAGATTCTTCACTCGTTTTTAATGCTTTTATTTCGTTTTATTTGTTAACTAGCTGTGCCCGCGACTTCGTCCGCGTGAACTTAAATCTATCTCAGCCTATTATTATAAAATGCAACATGTTCTTTAAGTTTTGCTAAGTTAAGTTAAGCCCGTGGCTAAGTAATAACAGCGGCATTGATCGATCCAACAGTTTAAGCTACGCTTGTTTCATTTTATTTGTTAACTAGCTGTGCCCCGCGGTTTCACCCGCGTAGGTCTCGATCCCGTGGGAATATAGGGATAAAACGTATCCTATGTCCTATTCCAGGTCATGGTCTACCCGTGTGCCTACCCTCTCCTCTCTAGAGTTTTATGTAGTCTCTCTAGAGAATTATGTACAACTTACTCTTAGCTTATCACTTATACAGAACAAATGAATAATTTAGCCCATGGCGTTCAGCGTTTTCTATAGGACCGACCTATTGATTAAAATCTTCAAATACGTTTTGAAAAATAAAACACCTCGTTCTGTTACAATTTTTTATTTGGTATTAGATCACTTGATGTTGTAGCCAAAATCGATCGAGGAAACTCTTCAACGGGCACTGGTACCTATGAGATGAGAAAATAACCACCTTTTACATATTGGGATTACACAGGAAAACGTTTTCTTATTGACGGTAAGCAGAATTTCGTAGAATTCTATTTTATTTGTTGTTTAATTTTTAATTATTCTATTTAATTTTGTATAATTGCGAGTAAATTTAGTTTTGTTTTGTTTTAATTTTATGATTGTCTCTTATTGTTATTAGCCTATAACTTGTGTGTTTGGTGTCTTACTACTGTTAGTGCAAGTTGGTGATTAATAAATAAATAAATAAATTAAATTCCATGTTTTTTATTATATACAGTTCCTTGATTGGAACCTGTAGGTTTGTGCAATGTTCCGATAAATGGAACAACTTGTGTCGGGTGTGTTTCCAGTTGTTTCCTTTGAGAGCTTAAAGGCAATTAGTACCTACTAAATTGGTCCGGAAATTGACCTTGTTATTTGGGTTACTTTCAGAATAATAATTATTCATTCAGTGTACCTATTTCAAAATACTGGAGTATATGAATTACGAATATTTCGCTCACCATCATCGTCAGCCTACAGCAGTCCACTGCTGGACATAAACCTCCAATCACACGCCAATCAGCTCGGCAACTCTCATCCAGCTGCTACCAGCCATCCTGCGAAGATTGTTGCTCCACCTAGTCTGAGGGCGCCCTAACTTACGTACGATGGCCGATTTGCGATCTTCACTCAAGTACGTCTACCAACAGTCATCAGTTCCAAGACTATTATGGCCAGCCCATTGCCACTTCAGCTTGCTTATGCTTGCTATGTCCACAACTTTGGTTTTATGCCGATGCTGGGTCACCTCGTTCCGAATTCGATCCTTCAGCAATAATTTCAATATTTAGGACAATAATTTAAAATAAAGTAATGAGAAACCACGGCTCTCTTTTTCATTAAATCAATTCTTTGACAATAAGTTTTTCTGTTTTTACAAGGCTTTTGGCTACTTTTTATCCTTCTTTTTTTTTTTCGGGAGAAGCCGAGAATATTTAACAAGATTCTCTCCTTAATGGTTACATAGAAAAAAAGAAACATTATTTTCTTCTAAAATGTTTAATGGGAGAACTGTTTACAATAATCAGGGTTTGGATAACAATTCTTAGTGTAGGATACAAGGATACTATGTTTAACATCTAATATTTTGGGTACTTACATGTTTCGGTACAATTGGTAACAAAAAAAATGATATAAATTGTTTTTTTTTGTCCATAAAAAAAAATTGTATGTATATAATTTTCAGTAGATGGAATAACATTTTAACGGTGATCTCAAAACAATAATAATATTTTTTTTCTTACAACTGTATAGCTGGGAGTGGTAAAACAAAATAAATGGTTATTAAATTCTTCTTTCCTTTAATTGTAAACACAAGCATACTAAAGTAAATTATTTACAGTCGTCAGAAGCACGAAAGTCTGACAACCAGTCAAAGTCAAAGTCAAAGTCAAATAATTTATTTCAAATAGGCACATATATGGCACTTTTGAACGTCAAACAAAGAAATAGAATTGATTCTAGTTGCCCCTTCCAAAAGGTAGTTTTCGTATGGAGAAGAATGGGCAAGAAACTCCACCGTTACTCTTTTAAAAAATGTTTTACAATATTTTGTATACATTAATTATATAATTATATGTGAAGACGATGCACCTACCATAAGATACCAGTCTAACCAAGGGGTATCGTATTACCCAGTTACGGGTTGTGGAGGTTAGATAGGCAGTCGCTCCATGTAAAATACTGGTATTCATCTGCATCCGGTTAGACTGAAAGCTGACCCCAACATAGTTGGGAAAAGGCTAGGCAGATTGATTGACTAAAGTAAATTATTTGGTGGTAAAAAAATGTTTATTTTTTATGTGTAAACTTTTTGTTTGTCCACAATGTTTGTTTTTATCACTTATTGACATCTAACTTTTTAATGACATTTCGTTATTTTTATTACATTTTCAAACACCCTATTGTTTGACCTCCCTATTATAATGACAATCAAAACAAAATCTGAATATCCTAATTCCAATTCAAACAAAACGTTATTATGTTATAAACTAAAATTATAACGCTTACAAGTTTAATGGCCGTGTAGAATGTATGTACATATTTACACTAAATTATCACATAAGTATAACAATGGCGGCTAACAATACAGAAATAATATTAACAACACAATTATGTTGAGCGTCCTTGGTAACATGTTGGTGGAGTTATTGAACGACGTTTTTTGCTTCACAGCTCCTTCGGTTAGGCCTGTAGAAATAATCTCTATTAATGACAGATTCTTACAGTGTGTGAAATGCATCGAATTGTTTTTTTACAGAAGAACAGTGAAGCTAAGGCAATGTAGAATGCAAGAGCCCAGCAGCGCATGTAGCGGGCAATGCAAGGCGTTGTCGAAACTAAAACTTGTTGGCAAGTCCATACTTTCATCATCATCATCAGCCTAATAGTGTTCCTGTTAATAATTAAATACCAACATACATTGCATTACATTATTTTGGATTGAAACTCAAGGATTTTTTTTCCAAAACGTGTTTTGGTAACAACCAAGTTCTGAGAAAAATGTTCAAGATTAACATATATTTTTTCCACTACCACAAACTATACCTATATATATGTTTTTTTTTTTAGACTAGCCTGATAGTAAGTATATTTTGCCTCTTGACAGGCGCCTTAAGTAGGCCGCTGGCTTGTTTGCATTAAGACACATGAATTTACTTATAAATAAATACACAGGCACATCTAGTACTTACCTAAATAATAAACAAAATCATATCTCCCAAGATATAACTTCGTCCCGAAAAAAAAAATCAAAAGCGATCCAGACGGATCCCAGATCCCTTAAAACAATTCCCCAGACATGATCCTAACGTCTACGTGTTTCAATATCCTACACTTACATTACTCATATATTTATTCATATCGGTACATACCCAGAGGAGTTAAAATCTTATTTACTTACCGCCTATGTTAACTTCGGCTGCCGATTGGGAGCTCGGGTATAGTTTTATTTCTGTTAAAAAATATACGATATTAGTTTCTCTTGGGAGTTATAAGTCTCTGTGTTCGTATAATAAATTTTTAGATTGAATTATTTTGTAACAAAATTTTTAGGAGAACTACTTTTGAAGGAGTTCATCAGGTTGACATTGTCTTTTATCAGTTTTTTTAAAATATTATTGATGCCATATGAAAATAAAGGTTAAGCCTATATTTTCATATTATATTTTATTTTCATATTATATTTTATTACATCTTTTTCATCATAATTATTTCAAGTATATGATTAAACAGTTAGGTAAAGTCGAACAAGCTGTTTGGTATACAGGCAGATAGCTTGCAACTACTTTGAACAATTTTGTGAGTGTTTTCAGTAGTCTTCAATCCTTTTACGTCACTCCTAAGCCATAAGCTCAAAAAGGTAAAATACACACAAAATTACAACAAATTTTGGCAGTGTAGCGGAAAATGATTATAATTTGCCTAACCGACATAAAAAAAAAAATGGATCAATTTGATCGCAGAAATTGAGACGGCAAACACTTTAAATTAAAAATGTAACACAAAACAACAATTATTTAACTCACCATAAAGTCTCAGTGTCCCCTCACTTTTGCCAAGTGAGTTGGTACTCACACAGTTGTAAGTACCGATGTCACTCCTGGAGAAGTACCTGATGGTCAGCTTCATCATCACCCGATAGGAGGACCGCTCTTCACTTATCACGTACTTTGGCCTGTGAGTATGAAAACGAAAACACGTGATAAATAAAAAAAAACTAAGCCTACGTAAGAGCATACCTTAATTAAGTTAGCGAGAATTTATTGTCCCACCCAGTTTTAAAGATACTGCCTCTAAAATGTCCAATTGAATGTTTCAAATGATTGTTTAATCAAACCTAATTACTTTACATAATTCACTTTAAAAAAAAACAAAAGTGGTTTCTAGAATACATTTTACAGTAAATTGATAACATGCCTGAGTATAGTTGCAAATAAACCGTTTTAAATCAAAATCCGTGGTTTATAAATCGTGTTAAACAAATTTAAAATGGGCTTTGAACCAAGGATTTGGTTTAAAGCTGTTATTATACCGTTTTAAACCAAAATCAGTGGTTTAAAATCCGATTTAAACAAATTTAAAACGCTTTTTATACCACGAATTTTGGTTTAAAATGGTTTATTTACATCTATATGCCTGAGAGATATTTATCGATGGCATGTGAAGCCAAGTCAGAGGCCCATGGCCCATATACTCTCACAGGGTTAGTCAATAAAAATAATTAAAAAAGTAAAATATTTCAAACGGTCAACGTTATACCTATTTTTTTTAGTGATTAAAATACACTAATCGATAGAAATATCTACTGTCAATCCAACAATCAGATTCATGCCAGTCTATCGTTCAAAAAACGAGTGCCAGTTTAAACAACATCACAATCAAACAACAACCATTTATTACCGCTTTACAAAAGCCTCATCCTCTAATGAACCACAAAAGGGAAATGTGTGATGATGATTAATGAATCCACTGATCATTAAAGATCCTCCCTTACCCCTGGTTATAAAAAAAGAATGCTAATAAAAAGCTCATCCATGAGTTCCACTTGACCGCTACGAGTGATTTTGATCCACAATGAATCCACCATTCACGGTGATTGTGGATGTATTGTGAGCTTCAACAGTACGGGTATCAATCATCCCCTGTATGAACTCTTTATTACTGCGTTCAATACAATAGACATGGAAATCTAACCCTTGAAATGGGGCCATGAAAGAGGAGGCCGTATCTTGGTTATATTTTTTTAATTTTCTTAGAAATATTTTCATACCGCTAAAATGTGTACGAAACGAAATCATATTAAAATAAATCTACTACATAAAAACCTTTATTAAGGAGAAAAGCCAGTTGCACACATTTTCAATTGGGGAGAATTAATTACATTCACGATGAGTTGCTAAAGCAGATTTTGGCCGAGCAAGACCACTATGAACTTAACCCTGTTAATTTCTGATATATTACAATGTATATGTTACAGTTAAAACCAGTTTTTAGGAAGAACGTGTTTTCCCTAGTTAGAACTAGTTTTTACTAAATGCCTTTGTTAAACCTAGAATTAACTCCGTTAATTTCTGAATGTGGAAACTTTGCCAGTTTACGCTGAATAATAATTATAACTGTATTTTTTTATAATCTGCAGAATATATTGTGCGCCTTTTAGTCTGTGCTAACTAAATATATTATATTTGCTTTCTTTCACTGCTGAAGTGTCATAGAAGAACTTTTAAGTCCTACCGACTATCAAATCTATATCATAATTATCAGTTCCTCAAAAATATCGCAGTTCTTATGGCCACATCGCCACTTATTGGTACTTAAACTTCACGTTGTACAGTCGACTAGGCCTCCTTGTTATCATAAGTATGTGGATACCACAAGCTCTACGAATAAAACCTTTTTAATGAACAGTTGAACTGAAAAAAGATTTTCATAACACTGATGAGTAATTTGAATTTAGAATCATTCGACGATTATTCAAGAACCTTAAAAAAAAATTAAAACAATGCTATTTTTGTATCGGAGTTGTTTTTGGCAGAGTTTAGATTTACCGATTAACTATATATATCTTTATAAATCAATGAAAACTAATGAGGGTGTTACTATAGGTAAACGTCTGGCAAACCCTTCGGCGATTACAGGCGTGATGTATTATAAAAATCCAAAACCTAAAAATTCTTTTAAAAACATGTAACGCTTACCGAAAAACTAGTCGCTTGGGAAAACCATAGACCATGTTTGATAAAATAGCATCAATATATAAATTTTAGAACACATACATTATTACCAACTATCCATTTCAGTCGACCACTGAAAAATGCATAGCTTTGAAAAGCCGTTACTTATCCTCCTAAATTCATTCATACACCGATTTTCGATATTTATGGCAAAAATCCAACTATTTAAGTCGTTTTAATCGTTCTCACTGCAGCCAGGTATTAAAATTGGCTGCAATATCGGTAAAAATACCGTATTATGCGGTTTTCTGACAATATTTGTGATCGTCCATTTATAAAATCAGTATATTATAAAAGTGACTGAATAGTTAAAAACATAATCATGTAGGTGCTCAAATCATGAATTAATTTGTTTTTTTATGAAATTTGATTAGTTATTCCAATATATGTTATAAACAATGTCACTAAAAATGGTTTCTGTCATAGCTAAGGTCGCGTCCTATTTAAAAGCAATAGGGAATATGCATGTATTTTTTTAATATTTTTATTCGATAGTTTACATCGTCAAATAATAGTTTAAAAAATATTCGACGGCAAAAAGCAAATAAAACTACTTAAAAAATTCTAAAATATCCAACCGATCCGGGCTATTTAAACGCCCTCCATTTGGCGCGCTTGGTGTGGTGACGTCACCGTCCGTGAAAACAGACAAGCAACTGTCAAGTCAACGTCAAACACTCCTTTTTCTATGAGCGTTTGACATTGACTTGACACTTGTCGATTGACATTTTGATTGTTATCCCGGATTGTTACGTCACATCCGCTCTTAGCCCTTTCAAGTATTTGAATTACCCACATTTTTTTGGGACTTTTTAAAAACTATTTTCAAAAATATTGATGGAGGCATAATTCTGAAGTAATATAGTTTATTAAAAAAAATATTTGACCCATATTTGAATCACATGCATATTCCCTATTGGCGCGACCAAGCGTTCAGGTTCACCGACCAAAGTTCGAACAATCATGTATTCGCGTGATGTTCGCTATAAAATAGGACGCGGAGTTTGGCTGTGTCCGGATTTAAGCAATCATCGCGCGAGTATACGATCGCGATTTGTCACTCATTTGTTTGAAAGCCGCAAGTCGTTGTGTATGGGTGCGACGACGCGTTCGGTTGCACCGAGCAAAATGAATGTGACGATTAAACATGAGACGTAAAAAACATGTAAAAACAAACAAATCCATTGGAAATGTGACAGCAATAAAATTCAATTTTACTCGAACATTTACCTATCTTCTTTTCAGAACATAAAAGCTAGATATACACAAAAGAGACGGGAATCCTAAACTGAAATAAAGTAATGTTTTTATTACCTACTTTGTTTGACAGAAACACAGTCACTGGCTTTGTTTTCAAGGGCGTAAGTATATTTTTTCTATTCTATATTTAAAAAAACTCCTAGTATCGTGAAAAAAACCGCTGACCTGTTACAATGTTAAAACAACAACAACCATGTTAAAAGAACTTTGGTTTTTGAAACCATTTTTTTTTTGCTGACAAATCACCTATCAGTTTTTCTAACCGCAATCACAACGGTATCAACAAGATTTGCTGAAAGACGTGATATAATGATAAAACACATCAAGAAGGATAATCACATCAAGCATTACAGGTATATAGATAGCCTAGTGGTGTGACCGTCGGACTGCCAAGTCATCCGCAGAACCCAAGACACGTACCTACCTACCTCTGACTTTTCGGATTCATGTGCGTATTATATAATTATCACTTGCTATAAAAACGGTGAAGGAAAACATCGTGATGAAACCTGCATGCCTGAGAGATATTTCTCGACAACATGTGAAGCCAAGTCAGAGGCTCTTGGACACCTGGGGGCCAAGTCTACTAATTTACAAACGTGTCAGTGGTCTCGCAATGATGAGTTTTTGACGGATATGCCATACACAATCTGTCAAAAACTCATAATTGCGAGACCATTGACACGTTTGTAAATTAGTAGACTTGGCCCCCTGGTTAGTCACTAACCACACGACAGAAAAAAGAAAAGAAGAAGATGATAAAACATCAATTAAATAGTACTACTTTAATAATGCGTTCAAGCCTCATATCCTTTCTCAATACAACGTCAAAGATAACAAAGATAACATCGATCAGGAAACTCCTGTATTGTTAATGCATGTCTGTAATAATAATTAATCCTTGAAACTTATAGACAAAAGGTCTGCTTCGCTAGTATTAGGTTCTATTATTATGATGCTGGCACGTGTAAGGCCCTTTTCACACGTTCTGGCTGTCGGATAACCGGTACCGGGTATCCGCGTGGTGGATTACAGCCCACTCCCTCTCGAAGAGAGGAGGCTTGTGTCCCAGCAGTGGGAAAATTAAAGACTGATTCCACTAAACCAGTGTTTTTCAACCTGTGGGTCACGACCCCTTGGGGGGTCGCGAAGCCTTACTCAGGGGGTCGTCGACAAAAGAAAAAAGGCAAGTGTGTCTAGGTCCTACACTTCACACTTAAAATACAAATTCAGTCAGAAGGATGACCTAGGGGGTCGCTAGAATTTGTTAATTTCTAAAGGGGTCGATTCAAAAAGATTGAAAAACACTGCACTAAACTTTACAAACTTTTGAAATGTGTAGGCTGTTGCCTAAATTGTGCGCCCCTCCAATGCTTGTCAGCAGTGGGGCGTGTAATTTGAAATTAGATTATATTTTATAAACCAATTACTCATATTTGCAAAAAAATAAATGATTTGATTTGATTTCTATCAGAGATTTGCGAGGAATGAGAGAAAAGGGTAACGTTGAACGAGAAAAAAATGGAAAAAAAATGGAAAAGTGGAAAAAAATGGTTACCCATACGTCAGCGCAGAGAGTTGAGGGCGCTGTCTATGTTGTATTTTATAATCGACAAACCCACTTCTCCTTCTTATCTGACTTGCCATGTTCAATACCTATGCTCTGCCCATAGTAAAAATCTTCGCTCCACCAACAATGTCCTTCTCACCGCTCTGGTTTTATTCACTCTTATTTCTTTGTCCAGGCGGTATTTCTTTGGAATGCGCTCCCTCTGAACATCAGGATGGCAGCCAGTCGGTTATCTTTCAAAGTAGCGGCTCGTGAACATATTCGTGAGAAGTCGCGCTGATTTGCTGGGCTTTTTTTATATTTATTGCTATTTATACTTTTTCGAGTTATCTATCCCGTATGTTGCACCTGCCATGTTTTTTCTCTGCATCACTCTAAGGTTGACTGGTAGAAAATGCCTCAGGCAATAAGTCCGCCTTTGTACAGTAGTTTTTTATTTGTGCATAAAGTTTTAATAAATAATAAATCAATATATTTAAAAAAAACCTTTTTTCGATACATTTTGACCTTCAACCAACCGGTTGCAACATGCCGGTTATTGACTACATACCCATCAAGCAGCATCTCCCCTCTATTCTTGAGCCAGTAGTTGATGGTGTTAGGGTAGGCTTCCACGGTGCACTCTAGTATCACATCGGTACTGAGCGGCGCGCCCAGCAATTGATTTGGCACTATCACTGTTGGGGAAACTGTGGGACGAAGAAATAATTTTGTTAAACAAAAGCAGGTGTTTTTCGTCTGTGATTGAAAAATTGAAAAAGAAGAGAAGAGAGTGAAATAGAAGAGAGAGTTTTGTGAAGAGATGGCGTTCGTAAAATACAAGTTCTTCTGTTAGGAACTTCATTGCAGCAGCGCAGAGTATTGAATCGCGATAGCCTCGCCGCTTATTACATCAGGTTTATAAATGACGAATGTTGTAAATATTTAAGGAGGACCTCGTGGCTAAGTAATAACAGCCGCACGGGTCGATCTATCAGGTTAGGCTACGCCTGCCGGAGATGGTTCGTGGATGGATAACCATCTTTACATAACGAGACTCCTCCGTGCCTCGGAAAGCACGTTAAGCCGTTGGTCCCGGCTGTCATTCGAGGATCTTTGACAGTCGTTACGGGCCGTCAGAAGCCCGAAAGTGACAACCATTCTTACCAAGGGATATCGTATTGCCAGTTACTAAGTTGTGGAGGTCAGATAGGCAGTCGCTCATCCGATTAGACTGGAGGCAGACCCCAACAGTAGTTGGGAAAAGGCTAGGCAGATTGTTGTAAGTAGGTATTTAATACACCTCCGCCTTTGCTTTCGGAGAACACAAACATGATGCTAAGTTATGTTAGTTTAAACAAAAACGAAATGGCTCCTATAAGATACATCAGAGATTTACTATCAAATCGCCGATTTTCTTAGAAACTGGTTTTCTCGTTCTATTATGGGAACTGTCAATCTAGAAAAACATTCAAACCTAATCTGCTAACAGTATTAGTTCACTTAAACTGAACCAACAACGCATAAAGAGATTAGTGAACAGCTCAGTTCAGGGAGGTACGGAATCAATACCAAATAATCCAGGCTCGGGGACCTGTGATGTTAGAATATTCATACCAGTGCCGTGTTTGATCTAGGACAGTCACATATAAAGCTATTTTGAAGCTGAAGAACGATATTTTGGAATATAGCTGCAGTATCAGGTAGTTCCAGTATTCCGGTATATAACGAATGCATCGCTAGAAACATAGCTTTATCTCTTCTGCTTTTGGACGTCAAAGTACGCCCCGTTTCTTTATGTATCTTTTTGTAAAATTATGTACAAATGGTATCTCATAATCTCATTTTAAATGTTGTTTAAAGTGTCTCATATTTTTTATTGCTTTATGTTTCTAGCAGAGCGTCGACAAGGAAATTTCACCCCATCAACGTTGTAGGTACATGTATGACAAAGCATTTAAACCAATCTAAACTAGTAACGCATCGGGAACCTATGCAACCAGCCTACTAGGATGCAAAACATCATGTTTTTTTTGTCTTATCTAAGTTTCTGATTGTAAACCTTATTTACAATATACAATCTAACAAAACTTTAAAAAAAGAAGGTTGTATCTTCATTTAAAAACAAGAAGTTTTAATTCAAGATCATCCAATTTATTGACTACCGATCTTTATTCCTATTTCATAAAAATCCCGTCCCATCACTTACAGGCACTAATACAAATTCTATCCGCATCAAAAACAATTACTACGGAATTGAGCTGCTCCTAAATGAAGGGGTTCCGTGATTTCAGTCCCTGAGGGACGGCCTTAGGGACCAACGTGCCTAGACTGGAATCTTTAGGACAGTAGTATTTTAGATTTCTTTACGAATTAACTTTCAAGAGTTTCGGATGTTAAGTGATTTTCTGTGTATTTTTCTTATGTGGGAACGAAGTCCTAACGAAGTTCTTAATAAGAACTGTTTGTTCAGGGCTCGTCGGTCTTTAAAAATATTGCGGACGTATTAGGTATGTGTACTCGCAAAAAATATATTTTACATTGATTTGAAATCTCGCTTTAGCCGGCTTTGAATCAAAAATCAAAATCAAAATATTTTATTTCACATAGACCTATATGGGCACTTGTGAAACGTCAGAAGCTGGGTGTATGGTTCCAATTGGTCGTCCTATGGAGAAGAGCCGGCAAGAAACTCGACGGTTACTCTTTTAAAAATAATTGGCTCTTACAATATTTTCGAATTTCAGTGTTAATAGGTATGGGAGGACAGTGTAGGCCTTTCAACAACACAGTACACAGATCTAGTGATAAATACCAAATTTTGAACAGCTAAACTACCGGCGACCGGCTGTTTTGTCAATAGACTTGTGCGTGCAACTTTTTTGTCAATGATGCACGTATAGTTCAAAATCAAAATTAAAATCAAAAGTCATTTATTCAAACTAGGCTTTGAATCAGCACTTTTTGAACGTCAAAATTACATAAGACAGTCCCCCAAAAACGCCCAGCCTTCACCACTTCCTAGTTCAATCGTCAAAAGAACTCCTAGAAGAGGACCAGCTTCTTGCTAACATTTTTATTACTTTCTTCCTTGAACGAATGTCTGAAACACCAAATACGGTGAACAAAACACCTAAAATCGGCTTTCAAACTCAAAGTCAAAGCATTTATTTCAATTAAACCATTTACAGGCACTTTTTAATTGTCAAAGAATTGGTCAGTTAATCAAAAAGTTGAAGCTAGTTGCCCATTCCAAATCGTAGATCTCTATGGAGAAGAACGGGCAAGAAACTCCAAGGACACTCTTTTAAAAATGGATATAGATATTACAAAATCCTGGGTACAGTATTCTTGGTGCTTCTATATGTGAGAACAATGTCAAATGAAAAATAATCAAAAACAATCCAAAATATAAGATTAAAAATAAGCCCTGGCAGATGAGAGATGACCAGTCTCAACTGACAGCGCCCGTTCACGAACATGACTAAACCAACTAAACGCTATTTCGCTAAACCAACACACAAACAAACCACAGCCTACAACTCAAGACAAAGATTAGCTAACAGGGCGATGAGTAAAACTGTAACGCGACCATTGACTTTAAAATAAGCTATTGTAAAGCTACATTCATACAATTGCTTTCAAAATGGTCGCTCACGGGAAACGTTCACGTGTTAACGGGATATTAGCGGCTATATTCATGCAAAGTGCCGTTGAACAAATAAATAGTTGTACCAACTATTGTGGTGGAAACGTTTATGATTGTATCTTTTGAATTTTACTGGGAATTGACTGTATAGCAATTTCAGCTACATTCTGCCGACGATGGATTTTCGAGGATTGCAGGTTGAAGAGGGGTAATTTTTAAACATTCAACATCCTACTTACAAGAAAATAATTATAAAATGTAGTATTACTTGTAAAGATATTAGGAATGTTGTGATATCGTATACTTTTATAATGTTTGTAAATATGTGAGCACCATGTATCTATCACATGCTTAATTATTTTTTGTGTCATTGCTCCATTTTAAATTATTTTTACCTATGGTGGTACAGTAATCGTATTCTAGGTGCATCGTCTTTACATGTTACTATATAATTGATGTATACAAAATATTGTAAAACATTTGTTAAAACAGTAACGATGGAGTTTCTTGCCCATTCTTCTCCATACGAAAATTACCTTTTGGAAGGGGCAACTAGAATTAGTTCTATTTCTTTGTTTTTGACGTACAAAAGTGCATTAAAATAAATTATTATTTGACTTTGACTTTGAAAAGATACTGCACATTAAAACTCGCGACAATCTAATGGTGGAATCCGACGATCGGCAATATTGCAGACGGACACGCACGGCAGACGACCACAGACCGCCACGCACCGCGCACCGAGGAACTTCCAATGTCTGCGATACCCCGCACGTACATCTTCCCACGGCCCGTCGTACGGGCACGTCGGTGTCCGTCCGCAAAATCGCAGGTCGTGGAATTTCGGCATAAGAAGTCCGATTTGACAGCTATAAAAATACTTTGTGTAGCGACGGAAAAAAAAATAGTTTCTAATAAATTGATTCTCGAGACATATCGATTGATCATACTTAGAGTTTGTAATCGACGACTTAACTAAATTGCTTAGAACTGATTCTCTAGGCATAACGTTTTATTAATTATTCGAGAACGAAACGTCAAATCGGACTTCTTAGATTGTCGCGAGTGTAGTATATTATCATATTTAATGTAAGTCTGAAATCGCCAATCCATCTTGAGCAAGCGTGGTGATCAATGCTTGTGCCTTCTCTGTATGAGAAGAGGCCTTTGTCTTGCAGCACATTTAGATTTTTTTTTAAATAGATGTCTGTCGTCTGATATACACAACGCCAGAAGATTTAAACCTTTTTAGGGACCTTTTAACCTTTAACTATACCCAAAGGGTAAAACGTGACCCTATTACTAAGAATCCGCTGTCTGTCCGTCTGTCACTAGGCTGTATCTCACGAACCGTGATACTTAGACAGTTGACATTTTCACAGATGATGTATTTCTGTTGCCGCTATAACAAAAAATACTAAAAAACAGTATAAAATATATATGGGCTAAAACAGACATGTTTTTTTTTGTTTTTATAGATAATGGTACGGAACCTTTCGTGCGTGAGTCCGACTCGCAGTTGGCCGGTTTTTTTTCTTTCCAGTCCGATAATGTGCCAAAGATGAAGATAGATGCCAATTTGAAATGATTGTGATTTAAGAGCTTTCTTTTAAGGGTCAAAAAACCGATATAAAGTGCCCTTCTCGACACTCAATTCTCAGAGCCCTTAAACATTTAACCCATCTAAGAAACTAAATACATTCCTAAGCTTGACAATCTGAAGAACAATTCGAAGCTTAACAGCGTTCGTTCAAGAGTGTAGAGTGAATTTCGCGAGCCATCGGCTCCGATCCCGCTCGCAATCCCGATCCCGCAATCCGGGATCAGTTCCCGCCTTATCTTACATTGCCTTGCGTACAAACCGCTGTTGAAATCCTTTCGTTTCGTAAATCCCGAGGTTTTTAATAAAAATGGGGTTTAGTGAAGAATATGATTCGAATACTTCTGAAATTCAAAGTTGTCTGGAGTGAATAGATAGATCTGTCTACTGTGGAATTTATTCAAACGTTACAATGATTACCATAACCCATGGGAAATGTAACCATACACATTACATCAGACGACATGCTTCAATTGCAATGAAGAATACTGCCTGTTCTGTTCAAATGTATAAATAGGTCGACGGATTTACTAACTATCCATGATTCAAAAGCATTCGAAATGGAAAAATATGTGTGCCCAAGAAGTAAAACAAGTTTCAACTAATGACTGCACGGGCACGGAGAAATTACGCGAAAAAAACATTATTGATTGTTCACAGCTGTTCAATAATTTCCCGGAGAATTTAAAGAAATGTGATATTATAAACATAATAAAAGGAGAAGGCGCTGACTCCTGACATAAAGGTTCCTAATTTGGGATTCAAAGGCTTCATTGATTCTGTAACCTCTTATTATGTCAAAAAAGATTATTTATTTATTTATAAATAAAAAACTACAGAAACATGTGAATTGTAACGTCACCAACACCCCAGACAATAACCTAGATGTAAGCACTTTGTATTTTAAGTATACTGTTATCTAAGATCTTATGAGAAATAAATTATTTAAACCTACGCGTAATAAAAAAATGATCAATTTCTATTTACCCATGATACAATGTAACCAACACAAGACCGAAGATAATAAAATTGTGTTATAGTTCAAAAACGTCCTTTGATTATGACTGGAAAACGTCTTCTAATCAAACTACCTAACTGTCATTCCACTAACAAAATAAACTAGCCGATTACAGGACAAAATGACATCCCCTTAAACCAGTATTACGACATATCACAAAGGAAACAGTCCCGTTAAAAATTTATCCCCGCCTTAATAGGACGAAGAACATAAAAACTGTGTTAAAGTACAAGTTGTTTAGAAACAACAGCTATTGTCGTAAACAAGGAGTTATGCTATATTACCTGTATCTAGGTAAGTGCTAATAACACGTGTAATAAGTCTACAGTACCTAGCCAGCCATAAATATGGCACAGAGTTTTAGAAAAAGTGAGAACGTTGTCTTTGTCCCTCATATTGGGTCTCCACCTTTCATGAATAGAGAAACTCGTCACTTATATGATTTAAAACATTCATCAATTGCTTGGTATTATATCGAATAATGACCATCATAGACAACTACCAATAGTAAAAAAACCTTATTACTTATAGTTTTTTAAACATAAAAAAATACCTTAAAAATGACTCCTCATTTTGTTAGCAGAAATAACCACAATTTTTTTTTAACTTGGTAAAAATTTATTGATTCGCTTAATCTAAGTGGCATACGATAATTTGGTTTTAGTGTTCATGGTTGTTATTCAATTAATAAAATGTTACTATGAAAAATGCAACTTCTTTAAAATTCCCCATACAAAACGCTGATTTCATAGGACCTAATATAATGTGACAGCTTAATGTGTCAATTTATGTAGGTATTATACCTCCTAACCTGCTGGTAATCAGAAAAAAACGATTTCTAAAGACGATAAAGAGTCATGCCCACGCGTCAGCGACTTGACATTGACGTCACTGACGTGTGTACATGAACCTTTAGTAAGCAAGTAATCACATGCAACAGAGGATGTAGGATATCATAGATAAATCTATGGTTGGAAATCCTATTAGTAATACAGGGTGTTAGGATAAACACCGTTATCCTTGAAACCAGTAGTTTGGTGTCATATAAAGAACGTAAAATCAATGGAAAATTACATAATTTTTTTTTAACTACATTTTACCACAACACGGGTGGGGGGTACGGGACGTGACCTAACCGGCCGCGAGCGCGACCCTTCCCTCAGTTAGTCAGCTATTTCGCTAGCGAGCACGGTGTAGGATAGAAACTATTTAAAATATTTTAATGAAAATAACGTTTTTTTTTTGTTGTTACTGGGTCATTTATTTTTATATTTAAGTCAACTACCCATGGTTCGAGTGACAACGGTGTTTACCCTGACAACCTTTATACTGAGTTATTCAGTCAAGAGATACCACAGTTTCTGATGTCTACTATAATCTGTAATCATTACTCTGACTCTCAAGCGTATGTCGAAAGACTGGAACAAGATAGGCACTAGTTAAAAGGGTAGAAGATCATACCAAGGTATGAACGCTGTGGATTATAATCACCTGCCTAGCCTTTTCCCAACTATGTTGGGGTCGGCTTCCAGTCTAACGCAGCTGAATACCAGTATTTAACATGGAGCGACTGCCTATCTGACCTCCACAACCCAGTAACTGGGTAATACGATACCCCTTGGTAAGACTGGTTGTCAGTCTTTCGGGCTTCTGACGACCCGTAACGACTGTCAAAGATCCACGAATGGCAGCCGGGACCAACGGCTTAACGTGCTTTCCCAGGCACGGACGAGTCTCGGTGTGTAAAGATGGTCACCCATCCACGAACCAACCCCGGCAAGCGTAGCTTAACCTAATGGACCGATCCGTGCGGCTGTTATTACGTAGCCACGAGCTCCTCAGTTGTGGAAAAATTGATGAAATAATTGGACATAATTACATCCATATACATTTGTTTTTAGTTACATAAAATAATTGAAATTATACAATACTAAACTTAACTTACCCTGGAAAAAAAACGTAAACTTTTCCATTCACAGTTTTATAAATATTTATACATACAACTTATTAATAAAACAAAATGCCATCCATGCTCCATTAGGTTCGGGAACCACTAAATATTCCCGGTATATGATCACTATATCAGCTTAGAGAGGCTCCGAGAGCCAATGACAGGGAAGAGTCAATTATACGCAAGGCCGGCTTACAAGAGAGAGATCAATTCGGCTTTATCACGACTGCGACGGTGGGCGCAGGTGTAAGAAATAGCGGTTTAGTTTACATTTTGTGAGCGATATAATCTCGAAGAGGTGAGATAAGGACCTCATGGCTAAGTAGTAATAACAGCCGCACGGGTCGATCCATCAGGTTAAGCTACGCTTGCCGGGGTTGGTGTGTGGATGGGTGACCATCTTTACATACCGAGACTCCTCCGTACCTCGGAAAGCACGATAAGCCGTTGGTCCCGGCTGTCATTCGTGGATCTTTGACAGTCGTTACGTATACTCAGAAGCCCGAAAGTCTGATAACCAGTCTTACCAAGGGGTATCGTATTGCCCAGTTACTGGGCTGTGGAGGTCAGACAGGCAGTCGCTCCTTGTAAAATACTGGTATTCAGCTGCATCCGCTTAGACTGAGAGTCGACCCCAACATAGTTAGGAAAACGCTAGGCAGATTGATTTTGATAATCTCGAAGAGGTGTCCACATTTTTATTTGGAATATTGTATGTAGGCTTGGGTTTCAAATTCATTCATATTTACTGTAAAACAATTTGTACCTTTTTTTACTTTACGTTTTTAACGTTTTGGTTACCGATTCTACTGAAGTTTATTATTTCAATGCTTTCTAATATGGCTAATTATTTCTTGTTGTTTTAAGTAATTCAAAATTAAAGATAGAGGCTTACTTAACTTTTAAACCTATTTATCAAATGTCATAGAATATAAACGTACTACAAAAGGACTACCAAACGGAACTTCGACAAACGTTACTACGACATTACGGAACTCCGACACGTCTTTACTTCGACAGTACTTTACTTCGACATGCCTTTAGTCCGACACTACTCTACTCCGACAAGACGTTGCTTCGACATGACTTAATTACGAAATGATGTGACTTCGACGACATCCTACTTCGACAATAATGCTTGTTCGACATGATTCAATTTTGACATACTCTACTCCGACATGCTGTACTTCGACAATATCTTAAATCGACGTGATGGGTCTCAGACGGGACCTCTTCTTTTCACATGTTTTTTTTTCCTAATATTCTTTGACATTACGATTTTGGCATATTTTTTCTCGTCTAATAATTATTTATAAAATTAAATAATTAATTATAAATATTTGGATAAGGGAGCAGAAGGATGATTTGGAATAAATAAAAACTACAATAAACATACCGATCAACGCACAGCGTTTCGATTAGAACATACTAGCTGGACAAAAGTCACTGTTGAATTTCCATGAATTTATTAACTGAGCCACTAGCCACACCCCCATTTGTCCCAATTCCAAGAATTATTTTGCGCTGATGTCAACTACTGTTAAGGATAGAGAAGTTCACAAAAAACCGACAAGCTAACTTCCTTCTGAGGTTTTAGAATTAATAATACCCCCTACTGTTAATATAAGTTCTAGTCTAAGTCTTTGTAGGTAATTTTTGTCAAAATATTAGTACCTATGCCAGATTTTAATGATGAAGATTCTTCAGAAGAAGAATTATTTAGAGATGTAGAATAAATTTCTAAGCTTTATATCCCACTAACTTTATTATTAGTTGAATCATATTGATTTTTTTAATACTAAGTTAGTTTTATGATCTGCATGTAATTTATGTAAAAAACTGCCCCGTTGGTCTCGTGGTCGCAAGCGCGGCTGCAGAGCGTGGGGTCCTGGGTTCAATTCCCGGGTCGGGCAAAGTGTTATTAGAGTTTTCCATTAGGAATTTTGGAGTAGTAGCCTGGAGTTTGGAAGTTGGCGGTATGATACCCCCGTGTCTCGGAAAGCACGTTAAGCCGTTGGTTCTGCGCCTGATCTCTCTCCGGTCGTGTCAGTTTGCCGTCCCATCGTACTATGAGAGTGAGGGAAGAGAGACTGCACCTGTGTCTGCGCACACACTTGTGCACTATAATATCTCCCGCGCCGAAGGCTAGTCTCCGTTGAGATTGGCTACCATGGCCGAAATACGGTCTGGAGGATCATATTTTATGACTGTTGTTGATAATTTTAGGATTGTTTTTCTACTTGTTTCAGTATACGAAATATTTGTTGTAATTTTTTATTTTATTTGGTACGCGTGACCATGCCTTCTTTTATTTGGGTGTTTTGCGCTGGTACCGCATTAAAACATCATAAGAAAAAAAAAAATACCCTAATAAAAATAACAAATAATTTTGTCTAGCTAGCATGTTCTAATCGAAACGCTGTGCAACTGTGACAGATCCATAATAGTAAGAAAAATATAAATCAAAGAAGATTTTACTCTACACTAAGAAGATTTTACTTCAACATAGTGCAGAAATGGAGCCACCAAAGTGATATTATGTACTAATAAAAAGATGAAGTTTGTTGGTTTGAACGCCCTTAAAAATTACACAAGTTCAGTTGTTTCTCAACGTCGCAGAATAATTTTGAATTAGCATCGTGTCCCGAGACGCATCACGTAGATTTAAGATATTGTCGAAGTACAGCATGTCGGAGTAGAGTATGTCGAAATTGAATCATGTCGAACAAGCATTATTGTCGAAGTAGGATGTCGTCGAAGTCACATCATTTCGTAGTTAAGTCATGTCGAAGCAACGTCTTGTCGGAGTAGAGTAGTGTCGGACTAAAGGCATGTCGAAGTAAAGTACTGTCGAAGTAAAGACGTGTCGGAGTTCCGTAATGTCGAAGTAAAATCATGTCGTAGTAACGTTTGTCGAAGTTCCGTTTGGTAGTCGTTACACTGTGTAGGAGGGATTTCGGGAGGGGTTTGGGAGAGGCCTATGTCCAGCAGTGGACGTCTTTCGGCTGAAATGATGATGATGATGATAATGTCAAATCAATCTGCCTAGCCTTTTCCCAACTCTGTTGGGGTCAGCTTCCACTCTAACCGGATGCAGCTGAATACCAGTATTTTACATGGAGCGACTGCCTATCTGACCTCCACAACCCAGTAACTGTGATAATGTGTAGGAGTGTTACCATTAAAACAGCTCTCATAACTTGGACCAACGGCTTAGTTATACGAAGGTAGGCAAGAGGAATAATCGTCTAATTGTATTGGAAGCAGAGGTGAGAGTCGCTCAATTTGTTTCATTCAAACCTTATTTACAGACAAACGGTGGATTCTCGTTGTCTTCTTATAATCAACTTTGTTATTCAATATTAAATGATTCTCTCAGAACAGAACATTTTCGGATATTTCTTTGTGATTTCGAATATAATTTTTCCAATTACGAATGACATTGGAATTCGATTCGGGGGAGAAAAAATGATATTTGAAATGGATTGCTGATGCTGATTCTGAGAAAGTAATTACAGTGACTTTCTTTTATTTTAAGTTATTTACAGAGAATTCATAGAGAAAAGTCTCCTTTGCATTTTATCCACTGATGAGCAACCCATGCTTGTTAAGTACTATCAAAGGCATGGTTTCTAAGAATATAGTTTTTTTTTCCAATAAATCTTACGAAGAGTATTATTAACTTTTCAATGAATTAAAAAGAACATCGTTACCTGCATAGGATTTCTCCTGAAGCTCGTTTATAGATAATCCTTGAAAATAAACTAAATTTTACTGATAATTACTAATAATAATCATTGTACCGATTTGCGAGTATTCTCAAATATATCACGGCACTATAAATTTACAGTACGACTATCACTTAGTCTTAGTCTATGTAGACGACATCATAAGTGACTCCGTTACACTGTTAATTACAAAGCACGTAGTGGTATTCTAATTTGTGTGGCGTAGATACCACAACTAAAATGTGAAAAATAAAAACTTATTACAAAAAAAAAACAACCGACTTCCAAAAAAAAACAGCCGACTTCCAAAAAAGACACTAAAAAAGTGAAAAATAACTTTAATTTCGGAAGTCAGTGCCTTTGCTTCTCAATTTTAGCTTTTTGCCACCGACTTCCGAAATTAAAGTTACTTTTCACTTTTTTAGTGTCTTTTTTGGAAGTAGGCTGTTTTTTTTTTTTGTAAAAAGTTTTAATAGTAAATACTCACAGTTAACATTAAGTATTATTCTTTTGCTGACGCCGGGCGGCACGTCGTTGGCCGCGATGCACAGGAACGCGCCCATCTGTCGACGATCCACGCGCCACAGGGGGAGAGAACTGCCCGTGTAGCTCTCAACTATAAGAAAAACGAGAGAAACCATAAAAATGCTATAGTCATAATAAAAACATTTAAAACAAGTTAAAGGCCAGCTGATTCGTATCTGTTATCCATGCGACACAGGGTCAGAACTGTCTGTCTAACTCTCAATGAGATGAGAAGAGAAAAATTTACAAAAATGTATTACTATGTATCTATAAAAGGCAAAATCAAAATTCATAGTATCAACAAAAAACAACGGAATGAATTCCGTTGAATAAATACTGTATTTTGACAAAATATAACATCATCTGCCAAGCCCTTTACCAACTAAATGATTGTTGGGTCGACTTGCAGTCTAATCGGATGCACCAGAATACCAGTATTTTTTTACATGAAGCGACCACCTGTCTCACCTCAACAACCCAGTTACTGAAAAAACAATACCTCTTGGTGAGACTGGTTGTAAGACTTTCATACCTCGGCAAGCGTAACTTAACCTTTATTTATTTATTCATATAACAATTCGCATTGTGTCTGAAATATTTTGTACATTAATTAACATAATAGATAAAGATAAAAATAATTAATTATGAATTTCAAACAGTAGTTTCACCAAAACAGAAAAAATAAACAATAACATGAATGTGATAAATATTAAGCAATTATTTCCATAGATCGTAAATCGATAACATGTCAGTAAATTTTAAATAGTTATTATACAACGTGTAACAGAATAAGCGCAAGACCTGAAAGTAGTTTGCTCAGAATCGGCTTCTGAATCGATTTCCATAATTATTTATATGTGTTAATTTTTCATGAAAAAAATCTTTTCTTTAACTGAAATTAGAACCACCGCGTCTTACCAAGGTAATAAGATATTTTATTTAAGGAAATTTAAGCCTTATCTCAAAGGAATTATTCAAATGCATAAACAAATTTGTAATACGCTCATAGCTATCCTATGTTTCATGTTTAGTCAGGAAGTCTATTTTGTAAAAAAAAACTAGGTGTCGTTTAATTAAATTAAATTACAGATATTATTTTAGTCTTATAATTTAATATTCTAATTGGGGTGTATGAGCTCTTGCGTTTATTCCGTTACAGGTTGTATAAATGATTCTAAATATTATTGTGTCAAACGATTGTAACCCTGATCGATCCATGAGGATTCTGAACAAACTTTTTTAAACTTTTAAGTGGTCTGAAGATTTCCTTCACAAAATGGGCCTTTAAAACTTCCTAGGCCTAGTAATCAATATGCTTGACAGCCGGATTAGTGCTCGCACTAAGACGTTATTAATAAAAGGGCAAAGGGTAGTCTCGTTAAGGAAGGGTTGTCCTGTAATTAAGGATAACCCCAAGAGACGGTATAATGAACCGATACGAAACAAAACAAAACAGTATTGATTTAAGATTTATTTTCTTTAGTGGAATTTTTGATTATTAATAATCTGAAAGACGGGTATTGAAATTAACTATGAAGTAGTCCGGAATTCGATTATTTCCGGCCTGCTCAAATAATTGTATAAATATTCAAGTCACTAAGAGTAAAGTCTGTTTACATAAAAGTTTTTTTTTTAACTTTTTTTCCCTAACGTACGTAAACGTTGAATATCAATGTTTACGTCACATTATAGCAATATTCTTGTACTAACTGTCATCCATAGGAACGAAAAATCAAGAAACAGTAACCACACTCCCTCAAAAATATAACAATCAATAAAAACTCAACGAATGCGCAAAACCGCATCATTCCACATCCAATGTACTAGTTCATATTGCCTACGCGGTAACTACGGCGTAGGCGATGGCTACGGCGTAGGTGACGGCTACGGCCTACATCGTTCAAATGCATGGTTGTCGTAGAGGTTTTTTGCTACTTTGAATGTTTGTTTTATGCCTTTTTTTACGTGCCTTTTTTGTGCAAAATAAACACCTTTTTTTTTAGCACATTGGCTGCTACGCTGTGCGGTAGAAACTATTCAGAAACAATTTGTGTGTGGAGTCTTAAGTAGTACCACAACTACACTAACCAGGAAATATTTCTGCTATTTTTGAACCCGAATCCAAAAATAACTTTGAAATGAAATGGTTTGATCAAAGCGAGTCTCGCTCCAAAAACTTTTTCAATAGTATCGTGACAGATGATTTCTTTTGTTTTCCATTTCTGGTGACTTGAAGGCCTCAAGTATGCAATGTTCCGGCCCACTGGCTCTTGAGATTTTCTCATACAATATAACGTATTTTTTTCTAAATAGCCTTTTGTGAGTCCACCGAATTTCAATACATTAGGAATGATGTGAGATTTCCCAAGAATTTTGTGTTGGAACTGTTGGAAGTAAGTAAACCTTACGTTATTATACTGTTGCTGTGGAATTTTTGGTTACAATAGCCTTTGACTGGATTTTTCTTCATAATATTGGTATAAGAATGCCTTGTTATGTTAACTTATCCTAATTCACTTATACGCTAACGGTTGGCTTTGAACCACTGTAAAGGCGATGCCCCATTAGTGCGTTGCGTTGCGTCGTCGCAACGGATCAACGCATTGTATGCCACACCTGCGTTGCGACTACGCACGACGTCGCAACGCAAGAGGACGACCCACGCACCTCAGTTAGAGCGAGGCCCCATTAGTGCGTTGCGCTGCGTTGCGTCGTCGCAGTGTCGTCGCTGCGTCGTTTTCCATATATTTTTTATGACATGCCCCATTAGCCCCTTGCGGCGTCGAAATCGACTCGAATCGTCGGGATCGACGGACTAGAGACGAAGCGGGGGGAGGGTGATGCGCTGCGCTGTCGGAGCTCCGGTGCGACGACGGACAGTGTTACACTGTTCCGATCCATTGTGGAGACTAAGGGCGATGCCCCATTAGTGCGGTGCGCATTAATGTGGCATGTCATTTAAAATATATGGAAAACGACGCAGCGTTGACACTGCGACGCGGCAACGCAACGCACTAATGGGGCAGAACTCTAAACAGTTCTATTTGCGATAATTTTGTTAAACTTTTAGGAACCAAACATTTTGGTTTTCATATTGTTGTTGTTACAAACAATTACCTTTATAAAAATCTCTACTGCCAACTTTCTTCAGCAGCATAGGTTCATGGTCCTCCCTCCTCCACGTGATCTTGGGCGGCGGGTGTCCGGATGCTCTGCAGATGAGGGTCACGTTGTCCAACTCCTGCGCCGACACGTCCGCTGAAGTCTCCTCGTTGATGATGTCAGGAGGTACTGTGAAGAAGAAGATGAAGTTTAGATATCCTTTGAAACTGTATTTTGATAACCCCATAAGGCCGGTCCATGGCCTCGAGCGATGCGACTTGCAACGCAACTTACGTTAAACGACACGCACATCACCTGAAGGCCAATTCTCTTACTTAAAAAACGTTCACATATAGGTCGCAATCTGTCAAACTTGTCAAAAATGTTGGTAAATTGATTGTATTTTTGACAGATTGCGAATGAGATGCGAATGCGAAAAATCTTAAAAATTACGGGAATTACCTCTATGATTCCGTCAGACGTTTCGCAACTCGCGTCGCGATGACTTATAGCATGCTCTAAACAACTTCTTTCATTTGTTTTCTCCGCTCGTGGCCTTGGGGTAATGCTGCACGTCACTTGGCGTACTTATCAAAATATTCGCGCAATTTGGGTAATATAAACTTATTAATTGTGGATATTTTTCTTTAAAAAATAAGGCGAGTCTTTGAACAAATACTCCTTGCGTAGTACCAGCTCTTTAAAGTCATGGTATATTTTTTCCACTGTTTGTTATGGAGTTCTGTGCTGTCAGTCAACTCCAAGGTTATGCGAATTATTCGTAAACATAAAAAACAGTTTACCAGCAAATATTTATTATATACATGATAATTCAACAAACAAAAACAAGATAATTCAAATACCCTTTTGAACGCAACAAAAATTCAACATTCGATCAAAAAAAATAAACAAAAAATTCCTGATATTTTCACGTTGCTTAAAATTCCACCAAATGCATTCAAAAACAAAAAGAAAAATATTACCTGCAGAAAAACTCGTTCGCCCAATAAACGTAAAAATCCGTGAAAATGTCACACGAATATGCTAGGCGGACTGCAAGCAATTTTGCAGAAGTATATTTTTCCACATTTAAAGAATTTGCCTGAGTCAGTGCTGTAACTCGAGCACTCGTAAAAATACGCTTGTGAGTGCTCGAGTCAACTCGAGTGTATCGCTCCGGTTTGCTCGAATCGCTTTCTTATTTACATTATATAAGTGTGTCGTGTTAGATCGGAGAGGTTGCGACTGTTTTTTATTGGTATTTAACTTTGCCTTTGTCCGATGCTCAATTTATTGGCAGGGGAATTTGATAGGGGAGGGAAAAGAGCGTGGTTGAGGACATGTTCATTTAGCGGTGTTTTGGTTCTGTCTTTGAGGTAAATGGTTGAATTCAAGCATAGTTTAGTTCAAGCATTTAAATAAGATTGTTTTTTATTAAATATCGGAAGATTTTACTCCTAACGCTTTTCATAGTTTTATCAAAAATCAAATTGAGTGGTTTATTATTTCACACTTTATAAATTAACAAGACCCTGTTTTTTCGGCAAACTGTTGCTTATTTCTTTACTAAAGTTACAAAAGTAAGCTAAAATCGATAGCTATCAAGTTGGTCGAACACTCCAAGCGATGAAACTTGAGGCGTCTGGCCAAAACTTGTTTTGGGTTCATAATAGATTGAATCAGAACAATTAACAGTTTTGCTTCGCTGAACACGGCTTTTACCTCCCACCAAATGATTGACATTTGGTGGGAGGTAAAAGCCGTCGACCGTCTGTGGGAATCATTCTTTAGCAGCAAAAATATGCGTATAAAAATAAATTATTCATCTACTGATACTTCAAATTTGTTATTATTTTGCGTTTGTGATTAGCGCGTTCAAACAAACAAACAAACTCTTCAGCTTTATAATATTAGTATAGAGTATAGATAACGTGTAGGAAGCTAAACTCTTAGCGAGTTTCAGATGCTGGTGATGCAAATTCTGCAGTAGAGTAGAGCTAGAGAGCCATCTCAAGAAGTCATCATCAAGTCGTCTATAGAAAGTAATATTAGGAGCTAAGTTATAGAATTTATTTTCTTGAAATCTTGGCTTGATTTCACATTATAGTTTACATTATCGTCTATGTTTAAATACAAGATACAATCTAACACTAAAATATATTTTATACTAAGTACAAGAATATAAAAATAAAAAAGGGAACATATTTCTTTGCTATTTCTTTATGCTGACTATGTGCAACATCGTCTTTATTAAAATAAAATTTCATGTGACATCGGTTTTTATTTTAACCAAATCTCTTCTAATCTTAATTTAATTTAAGTAAATGAAACCAATCAAACGTCTCCTCGTCCATACTTCCTAATAATTCATTTGGACTTATACAATTTGAAAAAGAATCCCCCGGGACTACCGGCGCGATATTACATATTAAATTCCTCACCCCCCGGAAAGTTACGCCGGCACCTCTGAGACATAGTAAAAATTCAATATTGAAATCCATACTTCAAAACTTGAGAATTGAAAAAAAAAGAATAAACTCCCCGAACTAATTTGAGCTGCGACGATAAAACTTGGCGCCCACCTTCAATGGCGCGGAGAAATAACGTTAACTTCTCTTAAGGTGATTTATTTTTCCGAAGAAAATACTTTTCCAGCGTTCATTCGAGACGTTTCATTGATATTGAGTTTTGTTCTAAGTTCTACGTAAGTACTTTGAAATGTTTTGAAGCTTTGGATCCGTCCCCTATCTTTAATAAGCTTAAGACTTCCTCTCATTTTATTCTTACCTATTACTCGTTTAGAGAAATCGTTCGTTCGGGGTTTATATTAAAAAATATATTCCCTCTTCTTTGAAAAGTTTGCGATTTCGTTTGTTGTTGTGTAATTTACTTAAGTTCTTTACGGCACACCTTTTCAATATCGTTGTACGACTTTCGGGCATTTCTCCTTTAATTTACGGTTTCGACGAAATACTTAAGCGATTTTAATTAAAGTCCCGAAACCGTTTACGTTTTGATGTAAACTATAAGGATCGTTTATAACAAAGGATTATTTGTAAACGACACCTATAAGTGGGTACTTATAGTGGAGTATTTGTAGACAAAAGCAACCAGAATAAAATTAAAATAACATTTAAGGGCCTACCCAACCTCAAATTGCTTAGCATGTTCCTCCGTTATGCCGAAAATACTGCAACATTAATTTTGAAATAAATATAAATGTTGAAGTTGAGGATTGATGCTAGGTCCTATGTTTGATGAAAACACGATTACATAAAAAAAATCTCGATAGACGAAAATCCAAAGTTACCTCTAAACCGAACTATAAACCGCTGGTATTCAAAAAATACTTCAAATTAGATCATGAAACTCTGCTTAGTAACTGGAGTAACTATAAAGCAGGTCAAAAGGTCGTCAGGTAAAAAGCCGCCAGCACCCATCTGTCTCGCTCTCACTCACACAAGTGAAGCTGAGCTAAGGTAGTATAGGCCCTTAAATATTTGGCTGAAGGTTATTACTAAAACTTGAGTAATTATTTGGAGGATCGTTTCATTTTCCCTTCAGATTCTTTTACCTATAAAATCGCACCAATGGTCCTCAATTAGAGTTGTAATTAAACATCGAAGTCGAGCTGTTGACGAGAAGTCAAAATCAGCGTCCTAAGATGATGATCAAGAACATAGGTAATCCATTGTTCCTACATCAAAGGAAACAATATAAAGTATGTGTACCATAGTGTACCATTTGACATTTAAATAAGGTTTTTGATAAACTACTCTAATATATTAGTAATAAAGACCTCAATTAATCCACTCACCATAAACATCAATACATCCAATCTGCCACTTCATGCTGGGCTGTGTGTTGATCTGGCACATGTAGCAGCCGCGGTCTTCTGCCCGAAGAGGCCTGATCCGCAGCTGCCAAGTACTAGGAGTGTCCAGGTTGACGGAATATCGAGGGCTGAGGACCACTCGGTCGTTGAGGGATAAGACTGTCTGGTCTTCGGCTCGGAGCCAACCCACCTGAGGAGAGGAAGAACAGAATCGTCAAACAACGTTCAGTCAAAAGAATTGATTAGAAGATTGTTATTTGATTCAGGCGTGACTTTGCAGAAATCCATTATAAAATACAATAGACATAGATCCAACTGTGTTGTAAATTGGCATCTGTGACACTAGTTCACAATCATTTATAATCTGGTTCAAATCTCTGCAGAGTCCTATTCCACTTGGCTATTCTTCAAGAGTCATAAAAACCCTGTAAGAAATCGACACATGTTTCACCTCTGAACGAGGAATCCTCAGGATGACGATTGACCAATTGCAAAACAAAACGCGACGTGTTGCGCTGGACGCAAAGAAGACGCTCTGCGTCCAGCGCTCGGTGTGGTCAATCGTCATTCTCATTCAATCGTCATTGGTCGTCGGAATAGGTTACTAAATATATCTACGTCTATTGTAGGTATTTAATTGAATATAATTTACGATGCTATTTAGGAGTCATTCTCGCTTGAGTTTAGACCAAACGAGCAAATGCTAATTTTTTCCCCAGTGTACTAATTATCGTGTGTAAACTTCGATAGTGCTTTCTTTTGTTTGGTTATCCATAATAATATGTTAATAATACCTAAAAAAGAAGAGTGCTTCCCCGAGGACCCGGTAGGTTGACCCATTACCAGGTCCACGGGGAAATTTAATTCCCCGTTGTCCCATGGCATTAGGGATTGTTCCCTGGACTTCTGAGTATATCGATAGAAAATTAATTAAAACCATGGAACCTACTTAGGATTAAATACAAATCTATAATAACAGCATAATATGTACCTACTTCAAAAGAGATCTCATATTACAATCTTTTTCCTATGTTGTCAACTAGTTCTATGATCTGAACCCACCTTTAGAAAACTGTGAATTGCAGAGACACATCAGTAGTCGCAGCACATCGTCAATAAGTTATTTCATTATAGCTTAAACTGTCAAAAACATTCGAAATAACAGTAAACAACAATTTCATTAAAGTAAACCATTCCTCACCGATCCACGATTTCAAGCGAAGACATTTTAAAATGCGCAAATTAGTTTTTGCTCTCCCACCATAGTTGCAACAGTACAGAATTTACATCTCATCCCGCCAAGTCACCGGGTCTTCTATTTAATTTACTCGAGACTGCAGTGAGGCCGCAGGCTCTTTGAATTTTAAACAGGGATTAACATGAACGTACATTGACGAAATGTATCACTGAAGAATACAAAGTTTTTGAAACATTTGTTTCTAGGATTTTTGTTCTCCTAGATTATGGAGCTGCAGGATACAGCAATAGAGAAATACAGAAATGCAGTTGTATTCCTCAATGGAGTTGGCGTTGAAATGCATTCGCATAATAAACATGCATATTTTGTAGGTATGTACAAGATAGTAAACGAAGCCGACACTTCTGTGTAATATATTCTGGCTAATCTCGAAAAGCACTGCGCGGATTTAGAAACAGTTTTCACCACGATTTCAAGTTAGTTTTTCAAGGGTTTGTGTCTTATTTCTACGTGCTTTGTGATGTTCTATTGCCGCTATATTAGTTTTTAAAATCGTAAATAGCATACGAGAGTTATCAGAACGAATCTGATATACTATGTGTCAGATCTGTGATATATGTATAATAATTATTGTATGTAAAAAAAAATGTCAGATTTAGATTGATTTTACACGTACAAAATTGGATTTAAATAAATTATAGTATTTTGTTACATATTTTATTTCACATAAACCTACATGGGCACTGAAACGTCAGAAGCTAGGTGCACGGTTCCAACTTGTCGTTTCCTATGGAGAAGAGCCGGCAAGAAACTCCACGGTTACTCTTTTAAAAATAATTGGCTTTTAAAATATTTTCAAATTACAGTGTTAATAGGTATAGGTATACCAGATAGGTACTTAACAAAATGTTCAGTTTGTTAAAAAAACACTTACATAAACACAGCAAAACGAAGGACTCTGTAACTATATAGGTATAACGCCATATCTCCACCCTCCATCACTAAACAAATGATACCAACAGAATCTTATCTGCAAAGAAAAGATTAGAGGAAAAAGCAAACACAATAATCTGTTCCATTACCTCCATTTCTAGTTTCTCAGAAATTAATCCTGGAGTAACATCATTATCTATTATAATAATGTCTGCTCCGTAATGCACGCTTTTATTATCAAATACATTCATTTCTAATGTACCTTCTATGTTCTTGGTTATTGTGTGCATGGTCTTGTGTATGTTTACCCTTATTTCGTCTTGTGTGGGCTGTCTCGCTGAGTGCTTTGATTTTCGGTATTTTCTTTGAGTGTTTCTCTTCAGCTGTTTGGTTTTAGTTTGTTCATTAGGCGTATATTTTTATAACAAGATTATTTTGTATGCCCTTTAGTATCAAATTGTAATTTTCTACGAAGTGTAATTACTCACGTCATTCAATTTAGCTAACGCTTTTACATGATGTTATGAACGCTTATTAGAAATTATAATTACATTTTATGGGAGGTGCCTTTAAGCTGTTTAAGTCGATAAATCTTTAGTCTGAACCACTATATATTTCCTTTCAATAAGGGTATAAAATTAATAACTCTGTCCCTTTTATTTATCAAAATTGATATAACAATGTCTAGTAACAAATTTTCGGGTGAAATTGGTACTTTGTTTGTTAGAAAATTAATGGATACTCCAAATTAATTTCACTCGAGTGAGAGCCTTTATCTGTTACAAATAATATTTTAACTTATAATTAATCTTCTGCTTAATTAATGTGATTTTGTTTAACATTTTTTACTTTTAAACGGTTTTTAATTAAGTTTTTTGTTATTCGTTCATTTTTATCAAATAAGTTTCTTTTGTGATTTTTTTTTCTCAAATACCTACTGAGTTTAACTTGTATTTTTTTTCAGTAGTGAGCTAAGTATAATGAAGATAAATGGTGTTTCATTGTAATCTCAAGATGTTTTCTTCGCTGTCATAATGAGTAGAGGGGTGCTTCGTCATAAATAATAAGAAACTTAAACAGAAAAATAATTTTGTATCTACGACGAAAATGCTATGAGTAAAGCGCGGGCCACACTGGGAACGAACCTAAGTTCGTTTATCTTCGCTTATGTACCTAACGTGTCTTGTCATAGGTTTTAGTTCACGGTGGCTGCATTCACAAGGGATCCGTCATTGACAATTCGTCAAAAACACGATACGTCATGACGGATGGACGTTCACCTTGCATACGGAAACGAGCTTTTTCGCGACTCGCCAAAATGTCCGAATAGATGTTCACACTTGATTCGTGATTCAGAGTTCAGTCTTGGGCGAAAGCTTCAGCGGATACGTCACAAAAAAAATTGCTATTCTTGTTTTTTGACGAACATTATTTTTAACGATAAGTACGATAAGTGATTTAAAACGTCTTCTTCATTTTTCACGATTCATGATGCGCACATGCATTTAAAAGAATTGCCGCCGTCATAAAAAAAAACAATCGTTAATTATGACGATTTATCAAAAAACTAATCGTCCTCGCGTGAATGAGCCGTAATTATGCAATCACGCGGTAACCCCATGAGCGTTAAACAAAATTAGCTTCTCTCCCAGTGTGGCCTGCGCTTTATACATTGGAATAAAGATGATATTTTGTTAAACGTAATTATCTCATTTAAATCGTTTCAGAGCCCTTTTAATTTTACACCAATTTAAAATCCACGGCTCCAATTAACTATCTAAAACACGATGTATTTTTTTCAAAAAATTGCTTCTCCAGACTAATTACCCTGTTTTAATTAAAACCTCTATTAATTAACTAGTTTTTTTCTCAATTAATTCGTGTCAACAATAACTTACTGAGTGGTTCAAACATTTTAGCGTTGGTAAAGCCCCATTACTTTCGAGTATAAGGACTCTTCACTGAAGTAGTTCACTTTATCATGTGATGCAGCATCCCATCATTATGGACGATTTAATGGCGTCTCTCAAATGCCACTTGAAAAGGATACGCGATGATAAAGGATTGTAAAAGCGATGAAATTACTCATTTTACGTGTAACGATGAGTTTCGTAGTTACGAGTGTGTTTCATGCTATGATGCTGTCAATATTTCTTATTAAGGCGACCCATACACCTTCAATAATATTGCGCAATGTTGATGATTGCACAATATTATTGAACATATAGGGGTAGTATTGAAGATTGCGCAATGATTGAGCAAAAGATTGAGGACTTTTAAATTTTATTGCACAATATTTATTTATTGTGTCTTGTGTATGGTATATTGCCCAATATTTTTTAGTCTACAGTTCGGAGCGGTCGCGCACGCACGCGAAGAAAGTTATGACGAGAATGCTTGTTCAATTTTATTGTCTCAATTTAATTGTACCGTGTGGGTTTCGGAGCTCATCAATCATATTGTGCAATCATCAACATTGTGCAATATTATTGTAGGTGTATGGGTCCTCTTAGATCTATTTATGTCAATGGATGACAGCGATGCGGACAAGTACTTCGACGCCTAAAAGTCCTTTTGTTTTTGCATTTATTTGTTAGTATAGTTATTTAGTCCCTTAATTTAGTGTTAGATTGTATATAAGACCTGCTGTTGCCCGCGACTTCGTCTACGATACAGGATAAAAACTTTTTCCAAAAAAAACAACCGACTTCAAAAAAAAACACTAAAAAAGTGAAAAATAACTTTAATTTCGGAAGTCGGTGTCTTTGCTTTTTAATTTTCGTTTTTTGCCACCGACTTCCGAAATTAAAGTTATTTTTCACTTTTTTAGTGTTTTTTTTTGAAGTCGGTTGTTTTTTTTGGAAAAAGTTTTTATTTTTCACTTTTTAGTGGTGGTACCTACCCCATACAAGTTACTACTTGCTATGTAAATAACAGTGAAGGAGTCTAATAATGATATCGTCTACATAGACTGTGGGAAAAATACGTAATATTGAAGCTAGCGCAAGAACTACGCAAGCAAACTTAATAAAATTTATATGGGACCATCTCGGGAGTATACCCTTTCGAACTAAAAAATAATTTTTAAAATCGGTTCACAAACGGCGGAGTAATCGGTGAACATACATAAAAAAAAAAAAAAAACAATCATCCGAACGTAGTACCTCCTCCTTTTTTGAAGTCGGTAAAAAGTAGCCTATTGCCAGGTCATGGTCTACCCATGTGCCAAATTTCATTCAAATCCGTTCAGTGGTTTTAGCAACAAACAAGTTTTAGTAACAAACTCACTTTCGCATTTAAAATATTAGTAAGGATTAAATGTAAAAAAATGAAATACCTAATAAAAGTCATTATTACTAACACTAATTAATAATTATCACACAATAATTATCACTAATTAACAATTATATTATGCTTTAAAAACGGTCAATGAAAACATCGTGAGGAAACCGACATGCCTGAGAGATATTTCTCGACGGCATGTGAAGCCAAGTCAGAGGCCCTTGGGCGGCTTTAAAACTCTGACACCAGTAGGTTAGTCATTAACCACAATGAAAAGAAGACGAAAGTCATTATATTTGTCGAGTATTTCAGATAGGTGCAAACGGCTACACATCAAGCTATACATTTCCAGTATAAACTGACCTCGCATAGCACGGAATTCCTATACAATGCGAGATCAGCATAAACTGGAAATTTATAGCTTGATGTGTAGCCGTGTGTACACAGTACTGTAATTCTTATTAAATGATTGTGGGTAGTGATTACTAACTTTTATAATAAATATCTAAAGAATAATGCTTAATCACCTCTAAGTAACTTCAAATAGCACGTTTAGCAGATGAGTTTTCGCAGAAGTACATTTTACAAGCTTTTAAAAAAACAAAAAAATGTTTATTTCTTAAAATGTTGTTAACATATGTAGTTGCTGAAAGGCGCCTCCTTTTAAGCAGATAATGCCTGTGATAGAATACGCCGCTCTTTATTAGGTATCTCATAGGTATATAGGTAGGTATATCATAGAAGTAGGAGGGATGTGGGGGTGTAAGTGTGAAAGTGGTGTGATGTGATGCGATGTGATGTGATGTGAGTGATGTGATATGATGTGTGATGTGGTGTGATGTGAGTTATCTGGTGTGATGTGATGTGGTGTGATGTGATGTGAGTGATGTGGTGTGTGTGTATATGTTAGCTCATGTGCTGAAGGAGTGACTCAGTATAATATGTGTATGTAAATGGCTTTATTCTTCCAAATACTTTATTTGGGTAAAGAAAGTATTTAAAACCCAAAAATAAATTAGGAGTGAAGTATCAAGATGGATCCAGTCGTTTATCATTGTATCTGGTAATTAATTTAATAAATATTTCTTCAAACTGATTCCAACTTCATTTAATTAATTGGAGAATGATGAATTGATGATTGATGAACTTTAGTTTAGATTTATTTATTTTGAAGATCATAATGGCGTTCGAGATGTTTAATTTGTCATTCGAGAGATAAGAAATTAATGCATTTAAATAGTAACTACAATTTTCATCGAAATTGAGACTATCCATACTAATTTATAAATTCGAAATTAACTCTGTCTGTCTGTCTCTACGTTACCTTTTCACGCCTAAACCACTGAATGGATTTCGACAAAATTTGGCAAGGAGATAGATGGCATCCTGAGGAAAGACATAGGCTACATTTAATCGACATACCATGCGGGCAAAGCCGCGGGTGGAAACTAGTAATATTATAAATGCGAAAGTGAGTTTGTTTATTTGTTTGTTACACTTTTACACTAAATCGGCTGAACGGATTTGGATGAAATTAGTAGACCATGACCTGGAGAAGAACATTCCCACGGGATCGAGACTTTTGCGGGAGAAATCGCGGGGCACAGCTAGTAAAGTTATATTACTAACAAGTTTTTTATTTTTGCTTCTTTACTTTACAATCGGGTATCGAGTGACGTACCCCACAAAATATGTACGATTAAATTTCCTGCCACAGTAACGTATTGCGATCAAATGGACTCGCTTTGGGCGATGCTTTCTATATGGGGGATTGCAGTACCCAGTCCCCCAATCCCCCAGTCCCCTTCTCAGTACATTAGTAATGAGATTTTTTGAGAAATGAGTAAGAATGAGAAAATAAATTGGTTAATATTGTATGCTCATGTGAATGACATAGTGGAGTAAATGTACTGAGTAATGTCTAGACTGAGTGAGTAAGTTATGAGATTCGATGTAAGATATTAACGTGATAAATGAGTGAGTTGATAATAGTTTAATGAGATAGTTGATTAACGATGAAACATCCAATTACGTAGAAAATAGGTACGAGTAACAAACTTACAATATTGTTATTTCGCAATACACGCAAAGGATTTCCATTGGTAATGTAATAAAATGTATCTAAATCTTCAAAGCCCATCTAAAGGCTCTTACATACTGGTGCGAATTTTAACAAAACAATTTCTGAGAAAATTTCACGGCAAACAATGCGGTGGCGTCGCGTCACTTGACGAATCGCCCCAGTATGCAAGAACCTTAAGAAGACGCCAATAATAACATTTTATTTCTCCCATTTTCCATTAACCAGTAGATTATCAAGTAACACTATATACAGATAACACTTAACTACTTCAAAATTTTCTAAAAAACACAAGTGGATTTATATATTTTTCATCACTTGAAGCTCCAACAATATCTCAGAAAATAAACCATCCAACGAAACGGGCGTACATCAAAACAGTTATCAAACATCGCACATTTGCTGACTACACTTCCCCTATTCTTGTACATTTTATTACCCCATTGTTGCTTCAAGAGCGATGGGGTACTCCGGTACCCTCCTTTGTTCGTCTCAAGGAGTATTTTCAACGAATTCTGACAGGTACCATTAATTTAATGCGCAATGGTGATGGTCCAATTACTTTAAATGCTGCTAGAAAATCTTTAGGCTGAGTTAGAGTGATCTTCGTGTCAGGTCGGGTTGATTTGAGACAGGCACTAAGATTGGGACGGGACGGATGCGTAATATTGTTGAGTGAGCAAGATTAAGCTGTCGCGGTGGAGGGTTAGTTTGGCGCAAGATTTTCCCAGATTATAGTTTTGTATTAATTATTTAAATAAACTGATTATCGTTATTATTTTCACGTATCGAGACTCCTCCGTGCCTCGGAAAGCACGTTAAGCCGTTGGTCCCGGCTGTCATTTGTGGATCTTTGACAGTCGTTACAAGTCGTCAGAAGCACGAAAGTCTGACAACCAGTCTAACCAAAGGGTATCGTATTGCCCAGTTACTGGGTTGTGGAGGTCAGATAGGCAGTCGCTCCATGTAAAATACTGGTACTCAGCTGCATCCGGTTAGACTGGAAGCCAACCCCAACATAGTTGGGAAAAGGCTAGGCAGATGATGATGATGATTATCGTTATGAAAGAAAGAAGAAAAGAAAGAAAGAAAATACGTTTATTTGCGGTAAACAAGACGCAAAACCAGAAAATAAACACAAAGAAAAAAGAAATGGTTGGGGGAATCATGCGTCACATCCACGCAAAACGGCTATCGCTCAGCATTATGCTGCGACCCTATGCAAGACAGAGCCCAAGCGCTGGTTTTCAGTGACAGCAGTTGTGAGTAGTGACAGCATACATATTATAAAACAAAGTCCTCCGCCGCGTCTGTTCACTCAAAAACGACTGCACCGATTTTCATGTTGTTTTTGATAGAGTGGTTCTCGAGGAAGGTTTTAGTATATTATAATAACCGACATCCACGCGGGTGAAATCGCGGAAAATCTGCTAGTATTTGAATATATCTATTTCCAGACAAAGTCACACAATATAGACAGATTTGTAAATGTTGAAGTAAGTCAATAATAAAACATTGTACTACATGAGGCTGTGAACCAATAATTATTGTTTCTCATACAGAAAAATAATGGGCATTATACAATACACCGCTTGCATCGATAATCGAATAACTAATTTTATGTTATGCCACAACACTAAAGTAATTAATTATTTGGCATGTGAAAACCCAATTATTATAAAATGGTCATCAAACAAAAACAACAACTACACAATACACAAAACAAATAAAACAAAACAATACACAATATTAATATCTGTACTCCTTGTTTGCCTATGTTCTACAAATAAAAATATTTGAATTTGAATTTGGAAAAAAATATTCTTTCTTTCTTTGTTTTTGTTTCTTTCAGAACAAAAAATCAAGATTCAACCTCTTCTAAATTGGACCACGGTTCACGATGACTCCTCTGTTTGTTGCAACAGGATTTGTTACATCACCAACAGATAATCTCAGATATTTCAGTCTTTACATCATCCCATTAATTTATTATCGCGATTTGTAATCAGATTTCAACTTTAATTAATTGAATTAATTGATTAATTATTTGGGTAATTGCTTTTCCTTCGTCGTTCATTTTAGTTAAGTGTTTGTTGAGTTTTGAAGAGCAAAACTTTTGTGAAAATAAATTGTTTATTTTGTCTAGTAGTCCTCTATACAAATATGAAATATACAATCTAATTCTAGTATTATAACCTAAATAAAATTAACTATACAAACACATTATGTATGTACAATTATATAACAAAATTAAAAAGAAAAAATAAAGGGGAGGGGCTCATTGAGCACCAAAGAATTCGTCCGCATCGCTGTCAATGGGAAAGGTGCCCAAAAGGCTGGCAGCATTGCCACGTTGAATGGCAATGCTGATTCTTTGGGCTAAAAATAGGCCAGCCCTCTGGTCCCGAAATACTCGATGAGCACTCGGACCCCACCCACGGCCCTAGTGTTTCAACCCCAAACGGCTCAAACATATAACTCCCAATAAGGTTGTTATATTTGCGCCGTTTGAGGCTTTAATCTAGTAGTCTTCTCTAAAACATCACTACATATAAAACAAAGGCCTCCGCCGCGTCTGTGTGTCTGTCTTTCTGTCAGTTCGCAATAAACCTAAAAACTACTGCACCGATTTTCATGTTGTTTTCACCAATGGATAGAATGTCTCTCTGGTGGGTGGAGGGTTTTTAT
This sequence comes from Lithophane socia, assembly GCA_947522985.1. Taxonomy (NCBI): domain Eukaryota; kingdom Metazoa; phylum Arthropoda; class Insecta; order Lepidoptera; family Noctuidae; genus Lithophane; species Lithophane socia. Next base: position 12,625,938 of record OX383267.1, read on the forward strand.
ATATAATAACCGACATCCACGCGAGCGAAGCCGCGGGCATCAGCTAGTTGATAATAAAAATAAAATATCTTTGGAAGATACTAATATCATCTTTAGTGCCTCTAAGGATAAAATACTTATCCCGTAATATCACGCCCGACAGACCAATTGAATATCAAAGTTACTGCTAAAGTACTGTACGAAGGAGTCTCTGTATGTAAAGATGGTCACCCATCCACGGACCAACCCCGGCAAGTGCAGCGTAACCTGATGATCGACCCGTGCAGCTGTTATAACTTAGCCACGAGCTCCTCATAAAAAAATAACTCGAAATGAAAATAGCTTAAAAAATAATGTTACAAGACTAAAATTACCAAAACCTACTATTTAATACTCTTTATCAACCATTCTCATTGTTTCTCCTCTACAATAACAAAGCAAAATTGTCTTAACACAGGTATTCCTAGGCGGTGCCGCTTTCTTGAAATTAATTTTGTCTCTTATTTTACTGTTGACATTAATGTTGCTAATTATATCTACATTTAATAAAGAAAGCCCCTTGTACAAACGTATAAAATTAACGGGTGTTTAGAGATGGGAATGGTTGGCTCAGTCGAATAATTTAGTCGAGTTTTGTTTTTAATGTAACCGAGAATATTATTACACATTTCTTCCTAATTGTGCTATTGGTCGTGTGTACGAATAACACATTAATAACGGATTTTTATATCAATAAAAATGGATACTTTTATATAGGTCATCATCTGCCTAGCCTTTTCCCAACCAAGTTGGGGTCGGCTTCCAGTCTAACCGGATGCAGCTGAATGCCAGTATTTTACATGGAGCGACTGCCTATCTGAATTCCACGACCCAGTAATTGGGTAATACCATACCCCAAAGGTATCAAATTAAAATATCGCTACCATTTTTCTGTTAAATTCTCCAACATTGTTTCCTAACCGATAGATAACTTGTAAAGTGCATCAACTTATCCAGATTAACTTTCCAGATTTAATATACCCACGAAATTGGGCCACACTGTCCCCGATCCCCAAAATCGACTAACATCGAATAATTCGCATAGAAAAGCAATCTGGTGTCCCATCACTATCCCATATCGGGTCGCGTATAATAACACCGTGTTTGTATGAGATGATAATCATATTTCCGGCTGCATATTAAAGATTATACGAACTCATAAAGATATATTACGTGGTGCGAAATGGTATACTTTATTAGGTAATATTTACGTTTCATTAAAAGGTTTCATGCCGTGTTTATGATGGGATAAAAGGGGTATTAATTAATGTCGAATGATATCCGTAGTAATAATATGGCTTAGCGTTAAATTCCGAATTTCATCGAAATTATGTTTGAAGTAGTAATGGGGAATAATTTGGATTTTAGTGCGGTAATTTGGGCAATGTGGTTCCAAATTGTATCTTGTATTCAATTTGGATTTGGCCCAAATTAGTATCTAGTACTTACTTTCTGATGGTCAGTCAAGAATTTAAAGACTGCAGAAAAGTTGATTGCAAATTAACTTGGTTCTTTGGCAAACGTTTTCTCATTTCATTAATAAATCAGGTTTTGGCCACTTTCACCATACTTTTTAAATAATTACATTTTGAAACAATATAATTATTTTCTGTAGAATTCGAAAAAAAGTTACGAAAACATGAAGAAAAGGTACACTTATTTTACTAAAAGTGCTAGCTATACATATAGTTTGCAACCAAATTCGTTAACACAGTGCTGCGAAACTCTGATTCGTACACTCTCTGCCCGAGTCAGGGTAACAGCAATTTCCAAGAATTACATAACGGCGCGCCCAAAGATTACTATTCGTGCCGACCCATTGTAACTTTTGGCTCACAATAAAACAGAACGTGACCGAGGATTTAAATGTGGTGGTTGACGAGTACCAAATCAATTTGGAGCCTGTGCGTGATTCAAATTCTTCATTTAGCAAAATGTGTGCGTTGAAATTTATGATGTTTGTACAGAGCTTATATTGCTCCGGGGAGCTACAAATGTGTTTTATAGTTACGCTCGTATATTATTTTTTATTGTCATGGAGTTTTGTTGTAGGTCTTTTTTTGTGAAACCGTTTGTAGAGACTAGAGTTTTGAATTTAAAATAAAATTCTGCGTTTGTTACTTGGGTTATTTTATACTAATCTATAAAATGGACGAAAAGGTTATACAAAAATGACCTATTTTTTTTGTATTATAAATAGTAGGTAGCTACTCTAATAATAATGTAACATTTGTATGATAAAATAAAAGGAGAATAACAAAAAAAAAAACAGTTAAACATACATTCATGGACGTCTTCTGCTAAAAATACTACCATAACACAAAGGAAATATATCTTGTACCAATCAATTGGTCAACCAATCAGAGCAGACAAGATGAGATTTGACTGCGCTAGAGTTAGTAACTATACATACGTCAGTTTATTTTTGTGTTGCCGTTCAGAAGTCGAAGATCAGAAACCACCTCTATGGTCTAGTCGTAAGACCACATGTTTCAGACCCGGATTCGATTCCCAGCGGGGACAAAATTTTCTGGGTTTCAAAATTAGCTGGGTTTGGTCAGTGGTAGGGCTTGTTCTAAGTCCATCTCTATAGCTACCACCTACCATCTTATCTAAGTTTGTCGCCATAACAACAAAGTTAACAGCATTGTTTTTTTCCGCAGTTAGAGGTAAGATAGTCAGTTTCTCTGCAGTAGTTAAGGATTCCAGTTGAAGCTCGCTTCCACCTTCATCACTTACTATCAGGTGAGATGAACGCCAAGACCTGAACTCGTTGTGGTTAAAAAAAAAACGAACGAAGACGAAAAAACACAAAGAAACAACGATCAATGATTTAAACACCTAAAGCCTAATTTACAATTATATATATATATATAATTATTTACACGTGAAACTATCAATGAATAACTAAGTTCGTGCAACTAGTTTCGTAATGTAAATTAGGCTTAAGTCACATTCAAGGATACCAATATACACAGTGATTCATCGTGCTTTACCGAGTACAAACATTCTGTACATAAATATTTTATCCAGCACATGGATACCCTATCCTCCCCTTTCGTAAAACCTACCCCATTCCGCCCTTTCTTCTTACTTACCATGATTACGTACTGATTCAAAGGATGCCTTTAACATCCTAACTAATAGGTATTATAATGCGAAAGTGATTTTGTTTTTTACGCTTTCACGCTAAAACGGCTGAACGGGGCACATTGGTAGACCATGACCTGGAATAAGACATAGGATACTTTTTATCTCGATATTCCCACGGGGTTAAGACTTACGCGGGTGAAACCGCAGGGTGCAGCCTTATATATTTATTTTATTTTATCGAGAGTACATACCTCAGTAGAAGAGCACTTTTCAATTACTAAATCTTTAACTTACTTTGTTTTAACGAATAATTCCCTCTACAGTATTATTATTTCATGAAACATGTTTGTACCTACACTTTATAACCACAAGTAAAGGCTCCCGCAAACAGGCATGACGCGACCTTTAACAAAACAATATCGGATAAAACCACAGTAGGACAATTATCGAAGTCGCGCTACCCGACAAGTCGCGCAAGTCTGCATGAGCCTTAAAGTGCGAGTCGCTTCATGAGTTTTCTCGGTTGCATTCCCTCAATCTCAAGCACACTCATCTACTCGTCACTGGACACCAGACATAATTAGGTACGAAGGTCCTATTTATTGTGAGTTCTAAGTCAGGCATTGAATATTCTTACACCCAATTTTAAAAACTACACCTATTCCAAAATTCCATTATCTAGATCCCGGTTTTAAATTACGTAAACCATCAGGCCAAAATAAGGCTAGTACGAAATTCATAATTAAATATCCACTTACAGTCCTGCCTACCCCAGTTTATAAGCCGTGTGCATTTGCCCAAGCAATTGAGATTAACGCACGCCCTTTAATTACGTAAGTTTCTGGCGGCGCGCGAATAAATATAAATGAAAAAGGTTTTTTCTACTTAGAGCCAGGATTTTTTAGGAAAATGTAGTGGTGAATTATTGTGGCCTAATGTGATTTAGTCAAGCCCTGAGTTGGCTTATATGGGGGATTAGTTTGGGGGATATAAATACAGGGTGTAACAAGACCGATATCAACGCTTTCTGTACCTACCTCAAACTAAGTAACATTTTTTGGTGAAAAATTACTTTTATTTTTGCTGAGAAAAATCGTTGTTTATTGTAGCGCGTAATGTAACGTACGCACAACATTGTGGTAATGGGTGCATACAACGGTTGAGTTGTGGGGGTATATAAAGTTAAGTTACAACATTTTAAACCTATTTTTGTGAGAAAAAACTTTAAAAAAATTGAAACTCTGACATTCAATATCTCCGTAACCAGAAGGTTCCCAGATAGTGCTGTGATGTGTGACTGTCGGCTTTATTGATCGTTTTTAGGGTTCCGTACCCAAAGGGTAAAACGGGACCCTATAAGGCTACTAAGGCTCCGTCTGTCTGTCTGTCACCAGGCTGTATCTCATGAACCATGATAGCTAGACAGTTGAAGTTTTCACCGACGATTATATACCTATCTGTTGCCGCTATAACAATAAATACTAAAAACCAGAATAAACTAAATATTTAAGAATAAACTAAATATTTAAACTAAATATTTAAATATTTACAACAAACGTGACATTTTTTGCTCGTTTTTGCTCGATATTGAAAACGGCAACAGGTAGACGCTTGAAATATTCACAGAATATTTAGTTACACTTTAAAAATAAATAATTAAATTAAAATAAAACAAATATTTAAGGGGGGCTCCCATACAACAAACGTGATTTTTTTGCCGTTTTTATAGATAGGTACGGAACCGTTCGTGCGCGAGTCTGACTCGCACTTGGCCGCTTTATTTTTACACCCGTTATCGTTAGTAGGTTTAAGTAAGTACCTAGTGACCCAACGACGTATTGTGAACGACATGAAAACTGATTTTTCTAACGTGTAATATTTTTTTACATTTACGCGTCACTCGGCGTTATATTAATTTGCCATACGAATAGATTCCACGAACATAAGTAATTTTCCATGTCGTCAAACCTTCAAGGAAAACAGCAATAATAAATGATGTTTATAAACCAATGTTTATGCGAATTCTCATTAACATATACAATTTATTCCAGGAATGATGTACAAATATGTCGTCTAAGTCAACTCAGTCAGACGAGTAAATAAACAAACGTAAGTTGTATCTTCATTACGATTTATATAACCTACCCACTTCACGCTTGCTTTAACTTTACTAAGTGCGTAAGGTTACACACAGAGCGCTGTGAACAGTGACGTGAAGCCGGTTTCGTAAACATGTGTGCACATGGTGTAGTTTGATTGTAAATATAGTTATAAATGTGTGCGTTTAAGCGTGTCTGCACAGAGCGTTGGTGTAGTTTTGGCATGCTTTATCTGGATTGCTCTGTCTAGGTTTTTTATTTGGTCTGAGGTTACACAAAAATTAATGTAGGAAGGTCACCTTTTTGTAAGGAGGTCAAAAGCAAGGGTGAGTGCGGTTTTGAAAATGAGAATTATTAGTTAATTAACTAATTAATTGATTCATGTGTGACGTTGCGGAAATCCAAAAAATACAATAGATGTAGATATATTTAGTAAACTATTCCGCTTAACTACTCCTCAAGAGTTATCATAAAAAACCCTGTAAGAAATCGACTCGTGTTCGGGTTCGCGACTGGTCGATCGTCATCCTGAGGATGCCTCGTTGAGAGGTGAAACACGATTTCTTACAGGGTTTTTTATGACTCATGAGGAATTGTTAAGCAAAATAGGTTACTAAATATAATATCTACGTCTATTGTATTTTATTAGAGTTATTCTAAACTAGCTTCTGCCCTTGACTTCAGTTCAGTTTGCCGGGATCCAAAATCCTATTATGTTAACCTAGGTTATAAACTACTTACAGGTTAATAACACAGCTTAACAGGTATGCGAAATTTGTGCCAAATTTCATCCAAATCTCTTAAGCCGTTTTAGCGTGATTGAGTAACTAACATCACATTTATAATATTATTATTAGTAGGATACATAAATACTCAGATCTAGGATAAAAACTAGAGGTGTAGCCAACATTAATATTTAGCAAGGTTAGAAATAGTAGGAAGATGCAGAGCAGCATCAAGCGTCGCTTAATAAATGTCTTTCATCGTTTTTCACTTGCTACGAACTATGTCAAACATTTGACTACCTCTAGCCCACTAGACCAACGAGGCTAAGCATGAGGTCTTGGGTTCGTTTCCCAGGTAGGGCAACGTGTTACAGGGTATTTCCATCAGGAATTTCTCAGTAGCAGCCCGGAGTCTGGATTTGTGCCCGGTTAATGGCAATAGGTTCGCCCCCTATTACATGGGACTTACACATAACTGGCGAACTGTGGGTGTACTATAGGTACATCTCTGCCTAGCCCTTCGTGGATGACAGGCGTGATGTTATGTTATGTCTAGAAAAAACTCCCTCGGTCGCTATTTAAACCTTTATGAAGAAAGTTTTGCATTAAAATTCAAATACCTAAGAACTAGTTTCTTCGTTAATTATCAAGGAATTTTCTAGAACATAAAATCTGATTATACCAGCCGTACGTAGCTTGCACTTTTTAATACGCTCCATTAATTAACTGAGCACAGTAATTACGCTACTATCTATAACTAGGCGAAATAAAATACGAGTAAGGCTCTTTCTAAGAAAACTACATGAAACCTTTCATGAAATTACGAGACTAGAATTACAACTACTAAAGTTACGAAGAACTATTATACTTTGTTAGATTCAAGCTGAACGTTAAGGCTCTTACATACTGTTTCCCATTGTTTGTGTTTTCCCATTGTTTGTCTTATTTCTTTTAGTATGTTCGTGTAGTTATGTGTATTTATTGGTTCTTATATTTATACATATATATATTTAGGATTATTATATATTATATATATATATACATATATAGTTTTAACTGTTTCAAGTATTTAAATAAATATTTATTCCACACTTTAGTTATTGCACCTACCACTGTTTGTCTCTGCATCACCCAAAGGTTGACTGGTAGAAAATGCCTACGGCATTAAGTCCGCCTCTGTACATTTGTGTGCTTAAAGTATTAAATAAATAAATAAATACTGGCGCGATTCGCCGCGCGACGCGAATTTTAACAAAACAATTTCTGAGAAAACTTCACGGCGAACAATGCGGCGGCGTCGCGTCGCGCGGCGAATCGCGCCAGTATGTAAGAGATTTAAAGAATGAAACTTATTTTTTTAACAAAATATTATATATAAAACGTCAATTTTTTTAGGTTTCTCTCCAAGGTAGATAAGCACGGTGGAAAATGAAAGTACAATTTTTTTATATCTCAATGTGTATCCTCTTTTCATCCATCTCACCTGATGGTAAGTGATGATCAGGCCGAAGGTGGAAGCGAGCTTCACCCGGAATCCTCAACCGTAGAGGAACTGGCTATCTTACCTCTAACTGCAACACAACAATGCTGTTAACTTTGTTGTAATGGTGACAGACTTAGATAAGATGGTGGTAGCTACTTAGAACAAGCCCTACCACCAACCAAACCGAGCAATCCAACCACCTCTGGGTCCGAGACAGGTCTTACCTACCACTAGACCGCAGAGGAGGTTATTAAAGCCAAGATTGCTCGATTACTTTGTACATTCTCCATTCCCTCAGCAGGTCTTGACCTGCCATTAGTTTTAATAGACCCGGTCGCGGTACCGTCCATATATGTCAGACGAGACACTTACCTTCTTACCACCTTAGTCAGATGACCCTGATCAGCTATCTGATTAGAAAAACAATAGCCTCTCTCAAAACTCTTATACTATACACTGACGAGCATTGTAAAAAAAGCCACTAACTATCATGAAATATTTCCGAAACTACGCAAGATAGCTTCTTGAAGTAAAAAGCGACATTCAAGTGTATACTGTGTGTGTGTAGTGTATTTAATAGCAAATAAACATCACCAATAAAACTGTTTTCTAGATTTTTTTTTACTTCATTTAACTTACTTGTGTAGTTCAGGAGATTTTTTTTTTTTGTCTCTGTGTAAGTGGCTTTTTTATTTTATTTTATTTTATTTATTTATTGGTTTACCAACAATTGTTTACACTAGTAATGGACATAAAAACATTCAAAAACAGATAAACAATAGTGCACAATCACTTAAAGGTAAACTCAGCATGCGAAACGAAAGTTGTACGTACAATACCTGGAGGAAAAAAAGAAAAAAAAGAAAACTACCTTAATCTAAATCAAACAATAGTAAGCAACATGTCATAAGTATAAGACCAGACACAGAGAGAAAAACAAAAAAAAAAGTTAAATTACACCTTATCTAGGTTTTTCAAAGTCTTCGCTTTTAAACTGTATAGTGAGTCAAAGTGCAAATCGATTAGATCGCTACTTTCATTAATCATCTTGCTTAACCTCGCGACAGGGGAACTAGCACCTAAGACCGTTCGTCGGAGCGGCGGACGGAGTGGCGTAATTAGCTTACGAGGAATCCTTGAAGGCACACGAAATTTCAAAGAATTTAGTATCTGTGGGCAGTCAATTTTATTGGCCATTACTTTGCACACAAACATTACGTCAATAAGGCGCCGGCGCTTTTCCAGTGAAATCATTTTAAAATATTTTTATATCGCTCGACAGTGAACATCAAATAGATTCGCGTGTTAATTAATTAAAAGAAAAAGCACACACAATACGAGCCCTCAAATAACTTTCGTCTATAAAAGAAAATAAAATTAATTAAATTATAATACCGCAGTACATAATTAAGGAAAATAGCACTCCCTGTTAATTACTTTTATTATAATTGAGACAGAGAAAAGTTTTCAGATACAGTAGGTACGTACTTACTGAAAATAAAGCCGTGTTAGAAAAGACGTTTGCGAAATTAGGGTAATTTTTAGGGGGTAATTATCCTTGTTTTCTAGAGCAATGGTTCCTTAAGACTGTAGTATTGAGGTTAGCTGAGATAATCTATTCAACCTCACGGATAACACATAATAATAACATAACGTCTGTGGCGGTATCTACATCGCCACATGCGAACTACGCATCGAAGACCTGTTGTCACACAAAAATCCTGACGTCACATAAATCCTGCATCGCGCAATTAGAGTTTACCGTGCAGTGAACATTATATACAAAAACCCAATATCAATCATTGGGCAGTTGCCCGCCAGACACAACACCCGTCTGGTCGGAGGATCCTCCCTTTTCTATGGGGGATGAGTGAACTTTACACTCTGTTCCTCATACCCCTAAACGTCTATATTCCTCGAAGGGCTGGGCAGAAATGTAGACACGGCTACATATCAAGCTATAGGTACATTTTCAGTTTATGCTGAACTCGTATTGTATAGGATTTCCGTACAATGAGAGGTCAGCTTATACTGGAAATGTACCTATAGCTTGATGTGTAGCCTTGTTTACTTTAAGTACACCCACATTTTACCAGTTATGTTTAAGTCCCATGTAATAAGGGGCGAGCCTATTGCCATCAACCGGGCATAAGTTCAAACTCCAGGCTGCTACTGAGAAATTTCAGATGAAAAAACTTAACAACACTTAGCCCAACCCGGGAATCGAACCATGTTACTGTGACAATCAAGTTGTTTTGTTTTCAGTCAAGATTGACGCAATAGAGCGAATCTAATGATTTAAATCTTTAGTTAGATTACGTTAGAGAATTCCTTGTCTATCGTATCTTATGTATAGCACAATTACCATGCAAGTAACCCAGGTAACGTCAGAAGCTAATGGTGGCCATAATTCGAGGTACCTGCCCATAAACATCCCGTAATGACCAACACCCAGCAAATTAATGTCTCAAATGCGATGCTCATTAAACTTTTAATGTAAGATAGGGTTATGAAGAAGAAAATTGTGAAGATTTTATGGAGTACAGTTTGAATAAAATATTTTATTACGTGGAGAAAATGAATGGATGAAATGGCGACAGGTCACAGGAACAACTGGCGACCCACGGATGGGTCAGGTTAAAGGGGAAAATAGATAAGTCCGTGATAAGGCCTGTCATACTGTATTTATGTCGTACTGTGTCGGCATGCTGGGCCGTGAAGAAGACGGATGAAAAAGAGGTGCCAATAAACAAAATAAAATATAAGTAAAAAATAGTAAAAATCTTTCTAAAACAAGTTTTTAATGAACTAAAAAGGATTTTCCCATGGCCACCTTCCGGCTCCATCAGCAGACCCTGAACACCACCTAGTATCAAAGCACTTCTAAAACATAGCCAATGAGTCCAAATACGGTGGTGCTATCTTTTTTGATTGAGAAGTTCCTATGCCCAACTTCCGGCTCCATCATCAGACCAGTTCCATGGTATGATTTTTTCAAAAATGTCTTGGTAGTTATATATGTATGCCAAGTTTCAGCTCGATCGCCAGGAAGTGTTTGTAAAAGGGATGACAATTAGAGTAACCGGAAACACATACGAACAGAGAAAGCTATAAAGCTTGTAAAAAACAATAAAAGAAGAAAACAAGACACTGTGGCTGTGATATTGACAGCTCACTTCACCAAAGTTTTCACGGTGAGATATCTACAGAATATACCGGCAGGTCATTACCGCTTACCTTATGCTTCCCCAGGTTGATGACAGAGCAACCGAGAAGAGCCTCCTTCCCGATGTGGAACGTATGGTTGCCAATGGGTCTCTCGAACTGGGGCACGTCAACCAGTTTGCGGTTGACCACGTGTGAATCTGTTGACAAAGCAAAATATTTTATCAATGTGGAATAAAACTATTTGAGAGTTTATTTTCCTACAGTTCTGTATTATTAATTGACGATACGACCAGATTACCCGGTACATAGGGACACTATAGTCCCAAAGCATTTGGGCAGAATTCAACACGAGAGAATCTGTATACAAAGAAAAATATATAGCATAATGTTGTCAAAGTGGAATAAAAATAATTAAAGACTCCATTTTCATACAATTCTGGTATGTTGTTATTAATTTCAATTCGACCAAAAAACCGGACAAGAATGCGTCCCCGAAACCTTTCATTTGGACATGATTATGAACTAATAAGGATATATTGTAACAATATTTTGATTTCAAAGAGTGTCCGTGGAGTTTCTTGCCCGTTCTTCTCCATAGGTACAGTAGGTACCTTTACACAGTAAACACTACTAACACTACTACAGTAGGCAACTAGCTTCATATTTCTCGACTGACCGACTCCTTGACAATTCAAAAGTGCCTGTAAATGCTTTAATTGAAATAAATGCGTTGAGTTGAGTTGAACTAAATTCAATTTTTAAAACACGTATTCTTTTTTATCTTGCAAGAACGCATTCTCTCGGCGAACAGACTTTAGGAAGAATAATTATAGTCTCGAAGCATTTGAGGCATAACAAAAACCTAGCGCTCTTGTTTCCGAACACACAAGAAAATTCTACGTATATGTCTCTACAAAAAACAAAAGAAGGCTTTTTCTGAAAGAACAATCAACTATGAACAATACTTAGTAAAAACATTTATTCCGATACCATTCGAGAACGTAAATAAAATACCTCTTCCAAAATAACAGTAACAATATCAAGCCTGTCCCAATTTTAAATAACATTACATCACGCCTGTTTTAGGTTTGTACAATGTACTTAATACGAGTATTATAATAAAGTACACCCACATTTCGCCAGTCATTAATGGGGAGCGACCCTATTGCCATCAACTGGACACAATTCTAAACTATGGGCTACACAAACCCAATAACTCTTCTACGTCTTTGCCCGACCTGAGAACCAGGACCTCATGCTCAGCATTAGCCCAATTTTCTGCACTATCAATACTTAAAATTCAATATAATCTAATATTAGGTAGTTCCTCTCTAAATTGGGTGTAATCTGGACAAAATCAAACTGATAGCTATTTTAGTTTTTTATTTTATTATTTGTATGTCACTCTGTCAGCTTAAGTAAACTCACGCACTGACTTATTAGTACTACTTGTAACAATGTTAGGACTATTGTAATATCGTATACTTTTACAATCTTTGTAAATATCTGGTAATTAATTTATTCATTATCGCTCCATTTATAATTCTTTTTACAGACCTTTTGTGGTACAGTTATCTTATTGTAGGTGCATCGTCTTCACATATAATTATATAATTGATGTTTACAAAATATAGTAAAAAAAAAATTAAAAAGAGTAACGGTGGTGTTTCTTGCCCATTCTTCTCCATACGAAAACTACCTTTTGGAAGAATCAATTCTATTTCTTTGTTTTGACGTTCAAAAGTGTCCATATATGTGCCTATTTGAAATAAATTATTTGACTTTGACTTTGGTGCTGGCAACCAAAAACATGTTTTATATGGTACAATAGCGTCCTGTCTCATTCAATGTAATGTCTATATAATTCAAGGACTAACAACCAAAAATAACCAAGCTGTGAAGGTTGGGTTCTAGTATTATTTGAAACTGGACTAGTTAGAATATTTCAGAAATTCTCACCTCAGGTACATTTTTGTGCCTATATTGTTATTTTGAGGGTTTTTATGTTTGGGAGGACGGTGAATAAAAGCCTAAAACAAACAGTTACTTATGTGAAAGTAGTAAGTATACTGTGTTGAAGAATTTGCCATTCAGCAATGTTGATAGCGAATTAAATAATCATATTATGATAGATAGAGATAGAGATAAATGGGTTTATTTCAGTTTTTTTTTGTTGAAAAGAACACACTTTGGCAGTATCATTATAGGAAAATATTAGGAATCATCGTAACGTGTTACAAATTGACAATTCATAATATGATCTGCGTGGAAAATATTAAGAAATAATTCATCTGTTTGAGAGTTTTCTATGAAGATTCGTAAAATGGTCCACAAATTATGAATTGCTTTTGTGCCAATTTAGAGGAATAATTGTTAATGACAGCTGGGAATTCAGGAAATGGATTGCATTTAGAGGAATTGTTAACGTGGCCGTTTTAGGCCCCCTGATTATTATTTATAGTTCAATTTAGCAAATCAATGTTCTGAAGTACACAGAATCTTGATCCACACCAGAAAACCATTTTACAATCGTAACGTAGAACTGTGGCCCTAGTGAAAAGGGCTATAAGTCCGATTTTGTGGAAAATGAGTTAAGTATACAGAAGTGATCAGAAAAAAATGCTCTATCGTTCGGTGTAAACGGATCTAAGCTATCTCTAAAAATAAAGAAGTTACCTTGTGTAAAAGGGTCCAACTGACACCAAAAAAAATTCAAAAGTTGGTTTCAAGTACTTTTGTATTCCTTTAAACGAAAAAAAAAAAAATGCATTTTGTGTTTTTTAATCTAAATTAACATAAATTACCCACGTTTTAATTTGGTTGGTGTTTATCAATACAACAACACCTGGTTCTTAAAAATGATTTAGTGAGTAATGTGATATTATTAGACATAAATCCGTTTTCACCACCATAAAGGAAAAAAATCAAAGAAACTATTGGGATTAATTAGTATGAACATAATCATTCCAAATGCGTATCCATTTTCACTTGTGTGAATTAACATTTAACATATGGGAGAAGGGGTATAATTTATTTTACACCCTCAAGGAATTCATTTTGTGGTTAGTATAAGTCACTATCTTAAAAACTAATTACTTTACATAATAAAAAATAACTCCATAATAATAAAGAGCATAAATTGTTTACCTATAAAAAACATCACATGTATTTCAATTGGTAGTGGTTTAAATGTCACACGAGGCAAACACGCAATTTGAAGTGCGCGGAGTGTTTTTTGCGTCTCCTGTGAAGTTGCATTTTTGGACTTAGATCCTTTTTCACTAGGGCCACAGTATTATGAACTAAAACAAATAAACTCGCAAGAACTGTATGGTCTTATTGTTAGCCAAGTTATCTTAACTTGTGTGAACTCGTGCAAACGGACTTCAGTAATAGTTCCACGTTTATAGAACCCGTGTCTTCACACGATGTATACGTAGATCATTTTGATAGGATATTTACGTTGACGTCAAGGTAACCATAACATTATGCCTGTAAATCCACATTTCGCAAGTTATGTTTAAGTCCCATGTACCCTATTACATGGGACTTAAACATAACTTGCGAAATGTGGGGGGGCGAGCCCATAGAGGTATGAGGAACAGAGTGTAAAGTTCACTCATCATCTATAGAAAAGGGAGGATCTATCAGCCAGATGGGTGTCGTGTCTGGTGGGGCTAGGGGGGGGGGCGTCGGCAAAGGCTATGCAGCACGCGTAGCATGACAACCATAGAAACGGGTTTACTACGGGTTTTGTCGACGGAAAAATAAAAAATACAATAGACGCTGACGCTGAAAGTACTTTTTTACTTTGCGTCCAGCGCTCGATGTGGTAACACGTCGCGTTCTGGTTTGCAATTGGTCAATCGTCATCCTGAAGATGCCTCGTTGAGAGGTGAAACACGTGTCGATTTCTTACAGAGTTTTTATGACTCTTGAAGAATAGTCAAGCGGAATAGGTTACTAAATATATCAGCGTCTATTGTATTTTATAATGGATTTCCGCAAAGTCACGCCTGAATCAATTAACTAGATTGTGATTGTTTATCTTTCATTTTGTCTATTCTTCCGTCCACAAAACCCGTTTCTATTGTGGTCGTGCTAAGCGTTCTGATGATGATTTAAGTTGACGAGGTGGATAAGTAACAGCATCATGTTAGTGTGAAGACGCTATGTGATTGTTAAGGTAGCCAATTAGTGATAAAACGGATTTCTACTTGTTGTCTAACCATCCTCAATAAGTTCTTTATTACGGGTTTCTCAGTTTATTTACTCCATCTGTATTGGTAATATTGTCTCGAACCGGTACCTACGGACGACGTATTCACTATTTTCATCAACACACGAAAAAGCTTCGAAATGTGTTCCCAAACTACACGGCAGAAACCCTCAGTACAGCTCAGCCCACAGTAACCCCTTACATTCTAACCCGGCCGCATTCGGCGAAGTTTTAACAATCACATGGCCGAATCACCGCCCAACTTCGGCGCTTCGGCCCCGGAATGTGTCATTTCGGTACCAAATATGCCAACTATTTGGAGGTTATGTTGAACCTTTGCTGTCAAATGTTAATGGGTTTATTGATGGTATAGCGCAGTGTTTTGTTTAGATTGATGTGGTACACCCAAATCATATAACATCACGCATGTATTCCCCAAGGGTTAGGCAGAGGTGTACTTATAGTACACCCACATCTCACCAGTTATATTTAAGTCCCATGTGATAGGAGGTAGCCTAATGCCATCAACCGGGCACAAATCCAGACCCCGGGCTGCTACTGAGAAATTCACCCACTTCAATAAAAAAAAAAACACAGCGCTGTTTCTCTATTATATTGTTAACCCTCGAGCGTTCAGTGGGTAAATCAGTACTCAAATCGCCTACAAGGATTACATAGACGATCTAGTCGCCACTTCACTTTCGAGTCTGAAAGGTAAGCCTATTATTTGCTGTGGTTGTGTTATGATAAAACACATATGCGAATAAGAAATTTAAATTACAACCTACTGCTATCTCAAATCCTACATAAGACCACCAACTGTCACTGAAGTTTACCTAGCATGGCAGTTAAGGATTTTTTTTCAAAACTGATTGAAGCTGCTAATGGGGATCCATGTAAATAAAAAAAAATCCATTTTTTTAGCGAACTTTCTAACTTATTGTGTTTGAGAACTCCTGAACAACTTAACCTATCTATAATCTACGCTCTCTCGTAGCAAATGAGGAACTGCCCCATACATCGAGTTTGGGCCCAATCTATGTTTAACTTTTACTAATTGTTTACCCTCGGGTCGACTTCAATCACCAGCTTAACTTGACCTCTGCGTCTAAAAACTTTTTCCGCTCCATGTTCCCATTTCTAAAGGATGGGACAGGAGGGGCGGGTCAGTCTAAACTGGACAATTCAACAATGCAATCTCGTGAAAACCGATGTAACATGGGAAACTTTTAATATGATTAATATTTAATTTGTTTATTGGCTGTTGAACGTAAATCATGGTAGATTTTTCATGAATAATATTTTTCTGCTGAAATTGAGAGAGAATGTAATTTTTTTCACCTGATAATTTTACATTAGAAGAGGAAAAATTCTGCCGTAGAAACTGTTTAACTTGAAATATATGCCAATTAAAAACAAGACCACATGAGGAGAAACTGATAGTCAAGTGTTTTATGACCCCTAGTTCCTAGTTCCTAGCTAGAATACCAATACATAGTTGTATCATAAAAACTTTAAAGGTGTTCCATAAACATGACGCCGCAGCAAGTGGCTTCGTCTAGTTTGGTTACGAGGTTACTAGGAACCATACCGAAGAGGTTGGATATGAATGGCACTGGCTGATGACTGTCACTTTAGCAGAGAGTCGCATCGTTGGTTGCGCAGTGGCTGTCTTCTGATGACAGGTGATGTCAGGCGAGCCTCTGTCGTACCACGTGCACGATAAAGTGCTATATTCCGGCACAACCCAGAATTAAATTGAATATAATATAATACGATTACCACGTCTGGTAAAGGTTATCCTGCGCCGTTAAACATTAAAAAACCTAAGAAAATACAAAAGTAAAACGCAAAACTAACAAACTAATACCAATGAATTATAAGCAAATAGAGAAACATCCATTGGCGCGATTGCTTGGATAGCATTAAACCGTAAGTCCGAGATCAATACTAGCCCGCAATTAAAGAAATGGGCTACATTCGTAACATTTCTGTAATTTCCTCCAGCACTTGCATTAGTTCCTAATGGGGTTTTAATAAAATTGTGGTAATTGCCTGACTTATCTTGGGAGCGGTTTTTAACGTTAATTTTCTTTTAGTCATGGTTTGGTTGAATTCTTTGTCCTTACTGAGGGTAGGTAAAAATACTAAATGTAAATTCATTTTCGAATATGAATTCGTTTTTATAATAATGCGTATTCTATTAGTAAAAGTTTATGTTTGATTTTCATGAGTATGAAATCTCAGAATCAGGAATACATGAAATTAGGGATACTTTTGCGCCAAACTTACTGAATGATTTAAATTTCAAAAGGTTTCTTTCTGCTTCTGGCAGCTCTATGTTGCAAATGTTTTTTCAACCGCCTTATTTATTTATTTATTTATTTACCACCTCATTCCAAATTAGAAACGCAAATAGCACAAAAAAGAATCATATTTCACGATAAATACCCTAAAATATACATCTAAACTAATCCTTATTTCAATACTCGTTCAAATGTTATGAACAATTCAAAATCCTATCAAAGGAACCCCTTCTATTCCCAATAATTCACATTTCTCAATACATATTTAACTAGACGTAAATGGCAGTAGCTTCGCCAGCTGTGTCCATACCTGAATATTTGAAGAAAGTAAGAATGCAGCAGTTAGCTTCGTTTATTTGTATCGATTTGATTATATTTAGGTCGCGTTGTTTTGAATTCCTTTAGATTGTTTGATATATTTCTAGAGAAACTCGTGGCTAAGTTATAACAGCCGCACCGGGTCGATCTATCAGGTTAAGCTACGCTTTCCGGGGTTGGTCGGTGGATGGGTGACCATCTTTAGGTACATACCGAGACTCCTCCGTGCCTCGGAAAGCACGTTAAGCAGTTGGTTCCGGCTGTCATTTGTGGATCCTTGACAGTCGTTACGGGTCGTCAGTAGCCCGAAAGTCTGACAACCAGTCTTACCAAGGGGTATCGTATTACCCAGTTACTGGGTTATGGAGGTCAGATAGGCAGTCGCTCCATGTAAAATACTGGTATTCAGCTGCATCCGGTTAGACTGGAAGCCGACCCCAACATAATTGGGAAAAGGCTAGGCAGATTTTGTTTGATATATTTCCCAAATGCGGATGTTGGAATTCCTTTTCTACTTTGCGTTGCTACAAGTGTAAAATAATGTACATTTATTTACAAAAAAAAACAGTTGTATAAAGACCCTCAATCTTAAACTACTGTTTGTTTTTTTATAACCAAAACAAAAACAAATAAAGCTCGTTTTTTAAATCCCGTAGACTAATTTGACAGGTGCAAATGTAAAACTCCACATTGAAAAAACGCACAACAATCATTTGAAATGTCAAATTAGTCTACGGATTTAAAAAACCTATACCTATATCTAATACCACTAGGTGCTACCCTCCTACCCACTTAGTTCATTTAAATTATGTATAAAACATTAATTTTAGGTTTGGAAATATTCTAGTGACTTACAAAATTATTAATATTACCCATTTACTTTTAACAAACAAGCACTTTACTAACAATTTGTAACGTTAGGAAACTTTGAAATTAATCAGTACGAACAAATTTAAAATTACTAAGAGAAATCATTAGTGAAAACTCAAAGTTCAAAGGAGCAGTACTAGGAATCGGTTAAATTAATATTATCGAAGGTTGAAACTGACATGGACAACGTCAAAGCCGCAGCGTCGATTATACCGCAGAACAAAAAAAAAAATGAGGCCCATTTTCAGTAAACATTAAAAAAAAAATGAAAATCGTTATCACTACATCATTGAATATAAAAAAAATTAAAGTCGCGTCTATCTGTCTAAACGCGATATACTGAAAAACTACCGACCGGATTTGTATACAGTTTCCACCAATGGATGGAGTGAATTATGAGGAAGGTTTAGATAAATAATTCATTAAGGTTTTGTGTAAATTAACTGAAATATGACGATGATTGTTGAAGATGATTGTTGATAGGGTTTATCAGTGTATTACGCTGAAATTGCAACAAAGACCCAGAAAGCATGGCACAAAAAGGAGAAGGCCCATAGAGGTATGAGGAACAGAGTGTAAAGTTCACTCATCCTCTATAGAAAAGGAAGGATCCTCCGACGGTTATCGTGACTGGCGGGCAACTGCCCGACGATTGATGTTGGAACCATGTATATTATGTTGATCGCGCGGTAAACTCTAATTGCGCGATGCAGGATTTTTGTGTGACTTCAGGTCTTTGATGCGTAGTTTGCATGTGGTGATATAGATGCCGCCACACTCAGCAGGGGGTGGAACAAACCTGCCAATGATGATGATGGTGAGGATGATGTTAAAGACAACAGAATGGTGAATAAATCGTACAAAACTGCACATAAAATAAAGCCTTATAGGCACGTATTGATAAGCTTCACATAAAGCATTCACAGCAATACTGACCTCGTAAACACAGTGACACAGACAACTCAATATATTCCGTAATTTACGGACCCATTACGTACCTTATCAAGTATTCAATTTATGCAATCGGAATGTGGCATCAATAATTATGAAACTGCATGAGCGTGCAAAAGTATCGTTCAGTTATTAACGGTTTAGTCTGATTCATAGCTATTGGATATTGGATGTTCAGGATTTCTAAATAACTGTGGTGTTCGCCATTACTTATGTCTGTTATTGCATTTTCAGTTGAATTGTCACAATTTCCTGTAGTAGGTGAAAGTGCATTGTTTTAATTTATACAACTGCAGAAATCATAAATGAAGTTACGAGTATCTGGAAGAACTGGTGTTATCGGCATAGTAGTGGCGTTGGGCCGACCATGTTTATGCTACCATATGCGACCATCGCTAAGCGTAGCGAGGGACACGCCCCAGCTAGATGGACTGACGACCTTAAAAATTTGGCTGGAACAGACTGGATGCGGAAGGCGGAGGACAGGGTGTTGTGGCGGAGCCTGGGAGAAGCCCATCTCCAGCAGTGGACTGGTTATCTCAGTCAATCAACTCAGCTTATCGTAATAAGCTGAGTTGATTGACTGAGATAACCAATAACTCATGCAGTAATCAGGCTTTTTACGATCTTTCGTTGTAAGGTTGTCACATTAGCTAAATTGCTGATTATTCTAATATTGTCAAAATGACGCACATTACATGTCATATGTAATCATGTAGACTCTTCTGTTTTTTAAATAATGATAATATAACCAATCTATTTGCTGTGCCATTATGATTTCAGCGATTTTAATTTTAAACCTTTAACATAACATTATTTAGGCGTGGTCCCACCCTTGGGCGCCAATAGTGAAAATGGCGCCCATACTTGGGACTGAAATTACAGTATAAAATTCTTGAAAAGTTCAACAGTGTATCTGTTTATACTGGTAAATTACGCGCTTGGACGTGGAGTTCACACCTCAGCCTATTATACTATACTATGGACTAATATATAATTCCCGTTTCCAAATCTATATTTATAAAAATGAATCCCTATTTCTCTTGGTCACGCCATCACGCGTGAACGGCTGAACAGATTTGCATGAAATTTGGCACAGGGGTAGACCATGATCTTGAATAGGACATAGGATACTTTTTATCCCGATATTCCCACAGGATCGAGATTTACGCGGGTGAAACCACGGAGCGCAGCTAGTTCCTTATAAAATGTGAACATCAGTTGACTGACTTCATATTTTCCAATTACTTTTTAATGATTGTTTTAAAGCCGCAAGTCAAAACCACCAGTTAGTTATGTTAAATGTAAGGAAATGTTCCGAAAAGCCGCAGAAATTAAAACGGAATATAATTGAGTCCTAGCTTCCTTTACTTTGTATCGCTCTTCGCACAGTCACGGCATGAGTAGCCGTTGTGTGTTTCCATAGTACTATGTGGTGTTAAACGGTAGATTAATGCTTAAAGACTATATTATTCGTCATGACTATATTTATTTATTTATTTATTTATTTATGAATAAGCACACCAACAGCACAGTCACTTACAATTCAATTAATTAACATCTAAAAAAGGCATTTCAGTAACCATGAAAATGACAGGTATGCATGACATTGACGTATGAACAATTAGAGACAAAGGAGAACATTCAAAAAGTGTGTTTAGTAGAACTTAATCTAGAACAATATGTGATATGTGTGTGTGTGTGTGTGTGATATGTGATAAATTATAAATTTCCTGCTAAAAGACCTGTGGGAAGACCTTCTGGGGATCTTTGTTGCGCCAGGAACCACCAGGAAGTGGTGAAGGGCGGGCGTTTTGAGGGACTGTCTCATGTAATTTTGACGTTCGAAAAGATTCTCAGCCTAGTTTGAATAAATGACTTTTTGTTTTGTGGATTCTTTTTTTTTATCCCATGGATTATTTATACGGTTCGGTTCTAAAAAGCGAGTAAATGCAGTTAGATTTTTCCAGAATGTGAATTTAGCTTTAACATAAAAGTTACAGTACCGACTATTATATAGTTAAATTCTCAGAGTCTAAAGTTTGATATTGCGGGATAAAATTATGTGGGATTAAATGACTGCAGTTTCTTTGTATAGACATACAGTAAGATGCTGACTTTCCGATACTTTAAGCGATTATGTTAACAGGATTACCCTTAATCACGTTCTCCGACACCCTCCAAAACACCATTATATTAAGGCAACGGAAACAAACACCACCAACCCGTGGCTGCCACCACCTGTCACCGAAACCTGTATTAAACCTTCGTAGAAATAATTGCTGTAAACGGCATAAACATTCAACTTTTACGTTATTTTGTAAATTAAAATTTAGTACGATTCGGTACCTACGAGCTGTGTTGTTCCGTAGTAATTTATGATCACTTTTGTGTGCATTGATTTATGGAACTGCCTTCTTAGTCCAGTGGTCGCTAGCTCAACTGCTAACCTTGGAGTCCGGGGTTTGAATTCTAGACAAATTTTTATTGGGTTTTTCTTTCCGGAATTTTCAGGTAGCATCTCAGGCCGGATTTGTGCCCTATTATTTGATAATTTGTAGGTACTCAAATAATATGTATCAATTAAATACAATTTAACATTTTAATCCAGGTGAATGAGCCACGTCCCTTATAAATTGTCTTCGTTAATAAGCTCAGTCGCGCAACGAATTATGAAAAAGGCTATTTTTGGATTTCCCTTTATACTTATAATTTTATATCGGACCGGACATTTGCCTTCAATTAACTACTAAATACCCACACACACTGAAACACTACTTGAAATCGTTATTTTTCATTCATATTAAACAGGACCTCTATGCATTGTTATATGAGGTCCTGTCTTCGCAAAATTAGAAAGCAGAAAGGTACTAATCGAGCTGACTGCTCAGGGCGTGCCCGTACTCATTAAATAATTATATCAAAAACATAGCCCTTCTTTGCGGTTGAGTAAAAAAGACCACCATCATTGTTAGACAAAAAGATGATTACTATTTGTTGTAATTTTGACTGTACTTTAGTCGCCATAAACGGGCTGTTCTATGTGTAAGAAAGGGATAGCCTATTTTTCGTCGGATTAACACTAAAATAATCACCTACTAATCCAATAACAGGAATATTTCGTGAAGGAATTATAGGTGTTGCTACGAAAGCCCCTTAAGCCTAATTTTAATGCAGGTATCAACCTTTTTGGAGTTTTTTTTCTCTATGTATACTCATTACCTTGACGACCAGCTCCTTAATTTAAAATAACAACATAAAATCACGCCTGTGTACCCTAGAGGGGTAGGGACATTTTGCCTGTTATAATGTAAGTCTCATGTAATAGGGAATGAGCCTATTGCCATTAACCGGGTACAAACCCAGACTCAGGGCTGCTACTAAGAATTCCCTACTGAAAAACAAAATAAATATTTTTGCCCAAACCAGTAATCAAACTTATAGGACCTAAGCACCAATGTGGCATAATTTATATTAAATAATATATTTTATTATTAATATATTTATTTATGTAGAGAGTTTAAAACGTAGTAACTGAACTATACGTACAGAGTGTAGAGGTAAGTCACACACAGACACTTTCTGCGTTTTATTACAACAGTTCTTGCAAGAAAGTGGTTATGGATTTTTACATTAACCATTTTTTTTACGAAAACGAAGAAAAATATACCTTTATTTCGTTGTTAAAAAAAAACATTGGTACTTTCCGAAATAACATTTATTTTATTATGTACCTTAATCACCATTGCAAACTAAGAAGCATTTATCATTCATCTGTCAATATCTACTAGAAAAATATAAAAATACTTGACAGAGAAAAGATTATTATATGAAAGAGCTCCTTCAAAAACATAGCACAAGAACGACGGTAAACCCTACTTGACCCGGCCAAGTGTGTAGGATGCAAACCTTATTACCGTGTTTAATCCTCTTATGAAGACTTTCCC
The DNA here is from genome assembly GCA_947522985.1 of Lithophane socia. Lineage (NCBI taxonomy): Eukaryota > Metazoa > Arthropoda > Insecta > Lepidoptera > Noctuidae > Lithophane > Lithophane socia. The sequence continues at coordinate 12,649,135 of OX383267.1, forward strand.
CCTCTTGCCTCCCCCTATTCCCCCTCCCCCACTCCCCCGAGATACAGGGGATCTTGTATTTTTAATGCGCAAAGTGTTTTTGTTTAAAATTTACATCAATTAAGGACTGTCGCGCATTGCCCTGAGGTAGGGATGGGTTTTGGATTTTTGTGAATTTAGAATCGGATAAAGTAGGATTTTTTTCACACGAATGTTTGAAATTATGTTTGCGCATTGTTTTTTGTAGATTTCAGACTGGATTGAATTGTTTAATTTGTGTTTCTAATAAGGCAATATTATATTATTTTGATAATATTTATTATTGTAAGTAAGTAATCGTATTATTGTATGGATCCACACTGTATATTTTTTTCATAATAATTATTTGTTTATTTATCCATACATTAATAACATAAAAATATAATATGCTAACCTAACTAAAACCACTAACAATAAACTAAAATACGGCTTCGAAAAATCCCTCATCGCTGTCGACTGGTAATGAACCCAAGAGACTGGCGATGCCACGTTGTATGGCAATGCTTAGCCTCTTGCCAAGGTGAGTATAGGATACTAAGTATGGAAAAATAATCATTCTTATTGTATTGTATTGTAACATTATATAGGTACCTTGAGATATTTCATGATAGGATAGATAAATAGGTATTCAACATAAACGGCATATTAATAAACCTAGTAGCTTACAAAATTAGGTATGTAATGAAAGTCGTAAAATGATACTAAATGATCAGCACCAGAATTTTCTTATGGAAAGCTATTGCTCAAAGTTGATTCAAATAAAATTGGGACAAAAAAACTCTAGATCGCGGATGAAAAGAAAATCGATACCTACATATATTACTTATTATAAATCTACATATTTACGCAAATGCTCTTACCTCCCGTAATTCCTATTTACGAAGAAATAAATAAGTATGGAGCTCACTTCGGGGAGTTGAAATTACTTTGTTCAAATTAAGACATCCGTTATATAAAATTTGAATTTAGTAAGAAAACTCCTTTCGGTTTTCCGGGAACATAATATATTAGAAGTGACTTCAAAAAGGCCGTTCAAAACTCTGTGTTCCTGATAAGTTGATATTATTTAGTAACACTTATTTAGGGGTTATTCTTTGATAGTGACACTGTTCAGAGAATACTATGAATATGCTAGAAGTGTTCATTGCATCGCTGTAGAACTATTTTTTTATTTTTCATGTCTTCATAAAAATTTACTACCGAATTATAGGAAAAAAATGTTTTTTGTAATGTAAATCCAGTTCAGGACATAAAACTTAAATTAGAGGATTTCTAGAGGCGCTGAGGAATCCCCAAAGGTTCATATTACAGGTGAATAAACCTGTACTCTTACACCTACATACAATTTCATCAGTCACAAAAATTTCAAAGATTTCATTGTGTTCGTAACATTATACAGTCTAAAGATGGGATATATTTCGTTCTGTACATCGATCACCTCCAAACATCGCCACAACGATTTTCCCCGAGCTTTCTGCATCGAACTGATACTAGTTGTTTGTCTAAACAGCAATTTTATATTATTATTTTGAAGACGAAAATAAACCATACAAAAGTTCAAAAACCTTTCCGAGTACCAAGTAGCAACATAATGTACGCGCTGAGAATAATAATTTAATTTAAAGCCTCAAAACATTAATGTAACCTTTTAGCTAACATTACCTGTCTGACAGACGGACACATCAGCCATTAAAGTTTATTAGGTATGTAAAATATACATGGAATTAAATGAAAAGATAACACTTCAAGCAGAAGGTATTTTTTTTATCTGGAAATAATATCTGATCCAGTCTTGCCAAGGGGTATCGTGTTACCTAGTAATTGGGTTGTGGAGGTCAGACAGGCAGTCGCTTCATGTAAAATACTGGTATTCAGCTGCATCCGGTTAGACTGTAAGTCGATCCCAACATAGTTAGGAAAAGACTAGGCAGATGAAAACTCTAATTGTGACACTGATGTGATCAGTTTGATCAGTCTGATCAGTTTTTAAATTTATTTTATAATCATAAAATACAATAGACGCATTTAGTAAACTATTCCGCTTGACTATTCTCCAAGAGTCATAAAAACCCTGTAAGAAATCGACACGTGTTTCACCTCTCAACGAGGCATCTTCAGGATGACGATTGACCAATTGCAAACCAGAACGCGACGTGTTACCACACCGAGTGCTGTGAGCGCTATTGTATTTTATAATGGATTTCCGCAAAGTCACGTCTGAATCAATTAACTATTTTATAATCATAGTTTAATTTAATAATTATTTATTTTTAACTATTGTTGAATTTGAATGACAGTAGCAAAACATTTTATTGATAATTATAACTTTTAATCATTTAATTGTTAAATGAAATTCAATTCGAGTTAAATATTGATTTTCTTTTAAATAATGGCGAATGATAACCCTCTAGACCACGTGGACCTTAGAAAAAACACGACGTATTAATGCCACCATTTTTCCAGTGTTAGTGAGAGACGGAGCTATACAAGGCCGCTAGCACCATTCTTTTTTCGCAGTGGAATAATGATGGCATTAATACTTCATAATCAGCCCCCAGGTCTTCTTCAACAATACAAAATAGAAACTAATGTTTAAAAAAATATACCTATAGGTATGGAGACTACACGAATATAATATTTTTATTAAAAAAATATCACAGAAAAGTTTCCGCTAGTTAAAATATTTCACGGGCGTATAAAAACTGGCCGTGCGGAAAAATGTAGCCGAAATAGGATGGTCGAAAAATATGACACAAATAAAAAATGGATTTTGACGTTATTCACTCTACCGCTGCGCATTTTAAATGTGGGTATACCTGACTTCATTGTGATGTTTATATTTCATCGTACATGACTAAAAGTTAGACTAGCCACTCAACCATGGTTGGCCCAAAATTACAACGCTACACTCGGCCGTTTGAGTGGCTAAGTATATTATTTGTGAGCTTGATTTATTTTTACAGACGACGACTCAACTGGCTTTGTAATTTGCTATTTTCTCTACTAGTTTTGATCCATATTTATGACCCTTGGGTGTGTATTTTAAGTTACCGTATAGTTTTTGGCATAGACAGAGACTGACACCTCCTCCTACGCCATTGTGATTCTCCTTTATACCCATAGCGGCTTTACCTCGAAATGCGATCACCAATCTGTTTACTGATATGAGAGTGAGAGAAGAGAGAGTACACCTGTGTCTGCGCACATGCTTGTGCACTATAATATCACCCGCACTGAAGGCTGGTCTCCGCTGAGATTGATCGCCATGGCCGAAATTCGGTCTGGAGAACTGTTACGAGTTCGATTATTATGACAATATTCCCTGGCTCTGTCTTTTAAGATAAAATAGTACCTATCGCTAACCTCGTCGTTTTACAACACAGCCAAATCGCATTTTCAATCCAAAGTGATCTAATTCGATACGTGTCGCGGGTTCGATCCCCGCACGGAACAAATATTTGTATGATCTGCAAGTAGTTGTTCCGGGTCTGGGTGTTAGTATATGTGAGTTTCTATGTTTGTAAACGCACCCACGATACAGGAAGAAATTCTTAGTGTGGGGCAACGTTTTATTAAAAAAATAAAATAAATAATAATAATAATAAATAAATTCTAATGGTGCTTTATTAATGACCAATAAACAACTAACAAGATAGCCTAACAAAAGGTAAATACACACAAATTACCTAAGAACTACCCCTAATTGTTTAACGTACCACCCTTTCATTCGGCATGAGAGCAGGAAATGAGTACCATAGAACTCTCCAGGTTACGTGCTCGGCAACCAAATGTATCCACTCAGAAAATCGAATGGGTACGTAATTGAAAAATCGTTTTCGATGTTTGAGAAAAAACGTTCGATTCCTACTTAGGTAGGGCTGGTATTAGGCTGTTTGGGCTGTATCGAGGTAAATGTGTTCTCAGGTAAAAAAAAAATGGTGTGTTGGGTTGAATATGATAATGTTGTTTTAAGTGGGTAGGTAGGTACTTGATTTCTTTTTGCTGGTATAGTTTAATAGGGATGAGGCCTGGGTAAAAAAAAACAAATTCTATTTAGTCCGTCAGTCAGAAAATAAAAAAATATTAGACAAGTATTTTTTGCTTTATCATGTTAATTAAAAATAAATAAATAAAGGAAATAACATTGGTCCATCATAGTCCAATGTAAGACTCAATCCTTCTAAAAAACGAAAACTTCATAAAATCAAGGATCATAGAGGAATCAATATATAATGTAAAATCACTAAACACTTAACAGACGGATTCTCAATCAACGATAAGTCAATAATTACAGTAACTAATGTACCGTAAGTTATGATAATTATTATTTGCTTAAATGTTCTATCAACAGTTAAACACCAGAATCAATATACATAGGAATGTATAATCATAGGAATGTATAATCATAGGAATGTATAATCATAGGAATGTATAATCATAGGAATGTATAATCATAGGAATGTATAATCATAGGAATGTATAATCATAGGAATGTATAATTAAGCGGAATCATATTAATTATAATTATACACAAGTTTGCTGTAATTATCGTTTATTATGAACAGTGGTTTTCTTGCTCCTACAAAATGTCAAATGTCTTTCTGCTGCATGGATTTTATGAATGTAAGTGCGTCTGCAAAAATTGATTTGATTCCAACAAAAGCCATTTAAAATTAGTATAGAAAGAACAGTTATTCGAGCTCGTGGCTAAGTAATAACGATCCATCAGGTTAAGCTACGCTTACCGGGGTTGGTCCGTGGATGGGTGTACATCTTACATAACGAGACTCAGACACAGTTAAACCGTTGGTCCCGGTTGTCATTCCTGGATCTTTGACAGTCGTTACGGGTCGTCAGAAGCCTGAAAGTCTGACAACCAGACTTACCAAAGGTTATCAAATTACCCATTAGTGCCCAGTAAGGGTTGTGAAGGTCAGATAGGCAGCTGCATCCGGTTAGACTCGAAGCCGACCCCAACATAGTTGGAAAAAGGCGAGGTAGATTGATTGATAGAAACAGACAGAGAACAGTTTTTCTTTACGGTGTTCGTCCTTCCTGTTTTCCAAAAGACAAAAATGTGTAACACCGCGTTTACACGGATTATTCCACTAATCCCCATTTTGACGTCTCATAGTGGTCATAGCCAAGGTATAAAACATGTATTTTTACACCTAAAGAAAGTTGTATAGAAAACTTGTCAAGAATGTCAAAACGGTGTAAAAAATTGTGAACAAAATCATGCTGCAACGTCGCATGTTTGATACATGTTGCACGACATGTTTTTGACAAGTTTTTTTACAAGTCTGGTTTTTACAAGACTTGGTGAAAAGGAGTATAAGGGTGTAAAAGCAGGGTTAGATTTATTTATAAGCTACAAAAAATGTTTTTTTTTTAACTTAATGAATAAATGCGGCAGAATCCAAAGCCATTATTCATCATAATTCAATAATATTATTTTGAAACCAGTTTATAGCAGAACATTGTTTGATACGTCGATTTCCGTCTAATTGGCCATTTGTTTCCTCCGTCTACTGCGTCTAGTGTTTCATTTCCTCTGTAGACAAATAGAGGGTTTCTTTGAAGAGTATTAACGATGGCGTTACACTGTTCAAAAAAGCTTTAAAAAGTTGCTTTGATTTACCTAAGTTTAATATTATTTTAATGACTCTCTTATACGTTATAGGCACAATATGGTACACCAACAGCAAAAAATTTAAAAATTGGCCCAGTGCGAGTCAGACTCGCAATTTTTAGCAAAAAACGCCGTAGAAACACGTTTCTTGTATGACCCCCTGTAATTTTTACTTCGTTTATTTTTATTACTTGTTGCTATAGCGGCAGTAGTAACACACAATCTGTGAAAATTTAAACTGTCTACCTATTACGGTTCATGAGATATAGCCTGCTGATAGACGGACGGACAGCGGAGGCTTAGTAATAGGGTTCTGTTTGGCACCCTTCGGGTATGAAACCCTAAAAAGGATAGACAATAATTATTAATAAAACATGTATCAAAACTTATTAAAATATTTTTTCATACTATTTGTAAGTAATCATTTTCGTTATTAACAAGAGTAAATCATTATACAACTAACTATATTTGGTACTAAATAAAATGACTAACTACATTTGCTAAAATATTTATTTCAGAGTTTTATTAGTTTAAATAACAATAACTTTCTCACCTTCTCTAAAACTTAACCAATAAACTGAGGGGAATTGCGTGCAATAAAAATCCTACCACAAAATAGTCTGTTCCACTTTTCCTATATCCGTGTATCGTAGCCGTCCATTCAATAATATATTATTGTCTCGTGACTCGGTATACGATTTATGTGTTGTATCTACCACGTTTAATTGTTCACCCGACCAACAGAACTTATTTTTTATCATTACCTATGTATGTAAGGTACGTGTGTGTGTTTTTATAGTGTAGTACTGGTACAGGGAGCTGGTACTAATCTAATAAATGTTTGTGTATCAATCAATCTGCCTAGCCTTTTCCCAACTAAGTTGGGGTCAGCTTCCAGTCTAACCGGATGCAGCCGAATACCAGCATTTTATATGGAGGGACTGCATATCTGACCTACACAACCCAGTAAGTGGGTAATACGATACCCCTCTGATTGTCAGAATTTCGGGCTTCTGACACCCCGTAACGACTGTCAAAGATCCACGAATGATAGCCAGGACCAACGACTTAACGTGCTTTCCGAGGTACGGAGGAGTCTCGGTATGTAAAGATAGTCACCCATCCACGGAATAACCTCGGCAAGCGTGACTTTAAGTGATGGATCGACCCGTGCGGCTGTTATTAGCCACAAGCTAAAGTTAAAGCCTGCTGATTACGCAAAAATCTAATTTCCTATTGAATCGATAGAGAACCTATTCCATCCAGGGTTTTCAGCCTTCAGGTCAGGTCCAGTCGAAAACCAGCGTCAAGCACATAACTGGACATTTTTACTGAACTGGGCCTTTCCCCTCTCCCCCGAAGATTAATCCCGTGACTCATCAATTGACGTAGTGGTCATTGAGTCAAATACAGCAACGATTATGTGCGTACCATGTGTGCTTATAAATATTAGTATTATATAGGTCCCGTAACGTAAAAAACAACGTTGGCCGTTTACCTGCGCACTGACCGATTTATCGATTCCAGCCTATTCCAAAGTATTGAGTAGCTAGTAAAGTACCTATTATGATTCTACAATAAAACAATTACACTTATATTATAAAACAATAGCCTAGTACTTTAGGACGCGATAGTACCCGTGCGCAGACAAGTCCCCTGCACTGTCGCTCAGCGTTCTTTTTACGTGACGAGAACTATAGTTGCAACTAATTAGTTGTCATGTAAAAGGAATTCAAATTACCGTTCCATAAATGAAACATCTATGTATTGAGTTCATTCAATAGATATTACTGTGTGCTGTCCGTGTGTACAATTTATGTGGCGTGTTTAACACGCTTTATTGACTCTGTCTCGATGCTCACTTCGCGTTTGATTGCGCTCAACTACTGTAGACGACTCAACGTTGGCTGAGTAGGTTATTATTTTATAGGCTGTGGCAGTGACAATTTAAAGCAATGCGGCTGGAAACTGTCAAAGTGGCGCTAGCATAGCTTTAACCAAAATAGAAGATTTTTTTTAGGGAAAAGTTGATTTGACATTGATTTGACATTAATTTGACATTAATTTGACATTGATTTGACATTGATTTGATATTGATTTGACATTGAAAAGTAGAAGTGGCGAATTCTTGAGTACTGAGTACCACTGATATTTATCTTCTGTCCCCAATTATAGTTTGACCTTCTAAAACCTGTATCATACCCTATATTTATTGTTACCTCCTCCCAATATTCTCGATTGTTTTCGTCCGCCCAAAAACCCACAATTCAGTAATAAATTCTGATCGTGTGTAAAGCTGTAAGACCGGTGATAAGTAGCCGTACGCGACTGCTCCTGAACTATTGTCCCCGCGTGACGCGAATAATCAAACGTTTACTTCACTTCGATGACTGATTTTCAGATCAAATGCTGTGATTGTTTTGTTTATGACCCTTGAAAGATATTGTGACAGAAACATATTTTTTCAGCTCCCATTAATAATGATATTTTACAGATCTTTCATGAAAGACAGACAGACATGAAAAGCGTTTTTAATTTATAATGTGAGATGCAGATGCACGAGGCATTATGATAATAATCGATCATCATCATAAAGCCTCGTGCATCTGGCGCGATATCGCGGCCGCGATAGGCAGTGCATCGCGCCTGTTTGTGGGAGCCTTAAATCATGCCTTAGTTCCCCGAAGGGTTAGGCAGCGGATAACCTATATTTAGTACACCCACTTTTCGAGATATTTAATCTGCGTATCTATTATTCTACTACTAGAGCTACTTCTACATCAGTTTTAGGTAATCCCATAGATACACAAATATAATAAAACACTCATTAAACACTCATACATCCTCTCAGTCATGAACACACCCGACACACATATACACTCGCAAACTTACTTACACAACTCATTTAATTATTTCTTTCATAGTTAAGTTTTCATAAGATTCTCATTGTGCTCAGAAACCTCTAGCGCCAATATATTTGCTTTATTTTTTTTACTAGAACACGCAGCAAGATAAGAGACATTGTATGGCAGAACACTGACTCCTAAGACACAGGATAACCTAGTTTAGGAGTCAGGGTTTTAATTTTTTTTGTGTCGACCTTCATTCATTTTACTGTATCCTAGTTTATAAGTAAAAATGGTTGTTTTTGTGCCAATAAAGAAATTATTATTATTTTTAACCAATGCTCTCCCACTGCTGGGAAAAGGCCTCTGTTTCTCGTTTTACCTTCTGACCACATTCCTCAGACGACAAAATCTTAAGTAACTCATTCCTCGCCTACACTTTTAAAACTTAAAGTCCAGGTAATCACAAAGTCAACTCTCAAATTGGGTTTAAGATAACGAAGGCCAAGGGGTGAGTTTGAACGAGGACTCGCCACTTTCAAAGGATAATGGAGGCTCTGGTCCTAGGGTCTGGTCCATTTAAGTAATCTAGGTGGCTAACTAGATTACTGAAGGCACTCTCCCATGTAACGACACGTACTTTTGGATTAGGTGGACTAATTTGTTAACAAAAATCGTTTGCCTTTCCCAGACAAAGGTACATCTGAAGTCTGAATACAGTATTTAAATGAACCCTTGTGGAACACAGTATAATTATATGGTAACACTTGCTGTTTCACTCTTATTCTAGGAAAACTTCTTCATTTACCCGAATAAAAAGTATTTTATTTTAGTAAGTATTTTATGACGTAAATGAGACAAAAGGAGTATGTAAGCAGCGTAGCGATGGAAGAAAGCGTGAGTTTATTAAGTAAGTATTTTTCCTAGGTATTTTTCAAGCCTTGTGGCAAATATTATTAGGGACCAACTCTGAAATCGCGAAAACAAAAATCAGTGAAAGTTGTGCATAATGATGAGTACAATAATAATAATATAATATACAACCTGTAACGGAATAAACGCAAGAGCTCATACACCCCAATTAGAATATTAAATTATAAGACTAAAATAATATCTGTAATTTAATTTAATTAAACGACACCTAGTTTTTTTTTACAAAATAGACTTCCTGACTAAACATGAAACATAGGATAGCTATGAGCGTATTACAAATTTGTTTATGCATTTGAATAGGCTTTATTCCTTTGAGATAAGGCTTAAATTTCCTTAAATAAAATATCTTATTACCTTGGTAAGACGCGGTGGTTCTAATTTCAGTTAAAGAAAAGATTTTTTTCATGAAAAATTAACACATAAATAATGATGGAAATCGATTCAGAAGCCGATTCTGAGCAAACTACTTTCAGGTCTTGCGCTTATTCTGTTACATGTTGTATATGCTTTATTTCGGACTACATATACAAGTACACACAATCCATATAATGTTAGTAAAACTATGTTAGTAAACTTTTAAAAACTAAAACTGACGTGGCCCAACACACATTGGTACGTGCCTCTGCACCCAGTGCCTTATAAAGGGACTGTCTACTTTGTCCAATAATGTGTTTAGGCTGCTCCCTTCCCCATAATTGCACGAAAATCGTCAACACGGGCTTCCGCGAACATCTGCGAAGCGCTGCAGAAGCGCGGAAGCCCCATCAACATCCTAAACCCATCATTATTATTATTATGATATTGAACGCGCAGGACGTTGTAGGCCCTCTGAGTATATTTCACCCACAAGCTGCACGTGTAGAAAGGTTTGGCAGTATGCCTTGAAGAGTGAGACTTTTACACCCTTAGGACAATGACCCCTTAGGAGATTTAGTGTATGAAAAGATACACCTTATGTTATATAGGATTAGGATTAGTTAGGATTATAATATTAGTTAGAATACGACCAGACATTTTCTGATTTCCAGAAAATCACATACTATAGGTACCGTTGGACAACTATCCACTTAATATTCCTTTAATTTACATCACACTCCTGAAACCCTTATCCCGTCCGATAAACCCTCCGTCCAAAAATCGGACGACACCATTTTCCAAACTCCGGACACCAGAATTCAGTGCGACGCCAACTGATTAATGGACACTGTACGTTTTAAACCGAATTTAAATAACATTTTTACAGTCCGTGAATTATTTATTGTGCCCCATCATGAATAAAATTCGTATAAATATTTCAGAGATCATTTTGCGGGGATAACTTGGTGAGTGGTTGCTAATTTTTCTTGGTAGAAAAATGGTGGGGAAAAATGACGTGTGCTTCAATTACGATTGTTTTGAAGTTAAGACCCTGCTTACAAGGGAAATTAAGGTAAAAGTTGCCATATCAAAAATTAAGGTAAAAATTGCTATATCAAAAATTACGGTAAAAGTTGCCATATCAAAAATTAAGGTAAAACTTGCCATATCACAAATTAAGGTAAAATTGCCATATCATAAATTAAGGTAAAACTTGCCATATCACAAATTAAGGTAAAACTTGCCATATCAAAAATTATGGTAAATGTTGCCATATCACAAATTAAGGTAAAAGTTGCCATATCAAAAATTAAGGTAAAACTTGCCATGTCAAAAATTAAGCCAATACAGGACAAAAGGAAAATGAAGTCCAATTAGATATTGGAAAAATGTTAATTGCAGAGTCCTTATCCAGTAAAGCTGCTCCAATGTTCAGAATTCTAAAGAATTTGAGAGTGCGTGGGTAAACTTTTCCTTCTATTTATCTGACATTACTTATAGCACAATCAAATAAAAAATTAAAAGGAACTGTAAGTAGTTGTTGTCTGAGGTTGCTGTTGCCTCTCCTCTAACACCCTAATACAATATCAATCTGCCTAGCCTTTTCCCAACTATGTTGGGGTCGGCTTCTCGTGTAACTGGATTCAGCTGAATACCAGTATTTTTCATTGAGCGACTGCCTATCTGACATCCACAACCCAGTAACTGGGTTATACGATCCTTGGTAAGACTGGATGTCAGACTTTTGGGCTTCTGATGACCCGTAACGACTGTCAAAGATCCACGAATGACAGCCGGGACCAACGCCTTAACGATCCTCGGAAAGCACCGAGGCACGGAGGAGTCTCGGTATGTAAAGATGGTCACCCATCCACGGACCAACCCTGACAAGTGTAGCTTAACCTGATCGATTGACCCGTGCGTTTGTTATTTTACTTAGCCACTAACACCCTCAATACATAACACAATATCTAACTTCCATAAGATTCTCGGGCAGTCCGTTACGTCCGAAGTTTAAAGTTTCGAATTTACAAGCGGAGTCCGCTTCCGTAGTCCGGACTCTTACGGACTCGTAAGTAATTACCGGTCACAGGCGAATTACTGAGGGTTAGTTGTTTTAACTTCGGTAATCACCCCTTCTGCTGGCCACTGGGAGTTTACGGTCTATTTTGATTTGATTCTGAATATTTGGCGGTTAGTGTAAAGGTAAGGGTTCAAAGAAGAGCGGTAGTCGCCACATGTCGTCTGCAATGTACCTTGTGCATGACGTCACTGACACGTTATAAAAGAAAATAAGTTGATGTTATACCTAGAGTGAGTTTTTTGACAGCGTGAAGACAAACCCCGCTGCCACAATTTTTTTGACAGCCGTCACTGCGACCGTTATGTGGCGGCCACCGCTCAGTAAAGTGTTGCTTATAAGGATGAAGAAAATGGAAAATAAAGAAGCTGTTTAAAATTATTTGTAAATCATAAAACGTCTTTCTAGAATAAAGTAAAAAATCATAATGTTTGAAAAAACTTTTTTTTTAAACAAAAATAAAGGACATTAAATAGCAAATTCTACGCATGAGACATAAAAACAAAAAAGAATGTTTTATATTTGTAAGCACCAAAATTATTTAGACTCCACTGCGACAGCTAGATAAATAACGGTAGGTCTCTCATTACTTTATACATTTTCAAAGATAAATTCTGAAACTAGGGTTAAAATCACATTTTGTGTCCACAACCCTGCTTTAAATTTATGGCGCAAACCACTTAAACTCATTAAATTCCACGTGTGTATATCAAGCAATACCCGAAAAAGCGGACCCTAAAGCCGGACATATAAAATGTCCCTGGAAAATAATTATCCAACTTAAACAATAAAGGCCCCAACTACCTAGGGGACTAATTCTATCCTCGGATTGTTCCACTAAAGTCCCCTCACTAGGGACCTCGAAATATTTTCACGTAATTTTTGTTTTTTCTTAAATCTCACCAAAAAGGTCGGAACCCTCCGGCTGCTCGAACGATTTCTTGGAACCACAAAAGAAATTACGTGTCAAAACGTGTTTTGGAAGTTTTATAAACTGATTTGCATTCTTAGAAGATAAAATTAACAAAATCTAAGCACAAAATTGTGAGAAAATGAACTTTTGGCGCTGTCTGACTTTTGTTACCTTACGAAGGTCAGACAACCCAGGATCAAAACGTGTATTTTGGTAATTAAATAGTTTCTTTTGACTGTCTATTAAGAACAATGCAATTATACTGTGACAAGTAGGTACATTTACTAATGTACCTACATGTCACAGTATGCCCGGTTGAAGGCTCGCCCCTTAGTACGCGGGACTTAATCATAACTAGCGAAATGTGGGTGTACACCTCTGCCTAACCTTTCGGGGATTCCAGGTATGATGTTATGTTATGTTAAATAGGTACAGTCACGAGCAAAAATATGTATACACTCAGCAAAATTCAATAACGTTTTTCTCGTGGAATAACGATTATAACTTTGAGATGATACCTATTTCATAATAATTTGGGTTCAAAAATACTATGTTCGTTATATCATAAAATGACAATCAATACAGTAGGAGAAAATCACTTTTAAAAGTTGCTAAGTGTATACATATTAGTGCTCGTGACTGTACATAGTTGAAGGCACCTAAAATAAATCCTGGGTGTACGGTACGTAAACTGTAACAAACCCTACAAAGCTCCTTTCAAATCCGGAAAGTTTACAACATACCTACCTATTATCAAATATTTCACGACTAAAGCAATTGGCTTGGACCCAAAAAGTTGCTAAAACTATCTCTTTCTAGGGTAATTATTCTGACCCAACTACAATACTTTGAACCTCAGTATAGTATTTTGTTTAATGTTTTAATTGAATTGCCACCACTAACACATATTATGTGGCAGTGCATTGCCTGTGCGATTTTTACACTCTAGCCAGCCGAACGTCTTTAATGACATCGACAGATCGTTGTAATTATTTATTTTAATACTTTAAGCACACAAATTTACATACAGAGGCAATAGGCATTTTCTACTAGTCAACCTTTGGGTGATGCAGAGACAAACAGTGGTAGGTGCAATAACGAAAATTGTGGAATAAAGACATATTTATTTAAATATAAATATACCAAAAAAAAATATGTACCTTAAAAATAATGAATATGATTTATATACCTAATGATAAATATATATAAGCACAAAAATAAATGCATATTAATACATACTAAAACATATAAGACAAACAATGGGAAAACACTAACGATGTAATGATACTGCCAGCTTCTTACGAATATGCTCCACTCTCCACTACACTTCCTCTCTCCTTAAACATGTTTATTGTTATATATATATATATCTAACTATGTATATATTATATATATTTATATAGATAAGATAATGCTTTATGTGTGTATGTATTTATTGTATATGTAAACGGTACACCACTGACTACCTGCAGTATTGTCTCTCCTTCTTACTTTAATCCATCCAAAGGTTGTCTGTAAAAGATCGCTTTTAGCGATAAGACCGCCCATTGTGTCACCCTATGTAAAATTTCTAATTTATGTCTGTAATGTTTATGGTGTACATAATAAAGAGTATTCTATCTATCTATCTATGCTCTCGAACTATTTTGATGGCCCAATGGCCATCAGGCTCAGAAAAATGTGATGACTAATTATTATTTACCGAAGAACGAGGTAAAACTAGATCAGTAAAAAGCTCAGTTACGGTTTAACGATTTAAAATGACCTGTAAGTGCACCAGCTCCGCCGCCGACGAGGTAGCGAACTAGGTATCGACTAATTTCTCGCTCAAGAAACCTCATCATCTGCCTAGCCTTTTTCCCAACTATGTTGGGGTCGGCTTCCAGTCTAACCGGATGCAGCTGAATACCAGTATTTTACATGGAACGACTGCCTATCGGACCTCCACAGCCCACTAACTGGGTAATACGATACCCCTTGGTAAGACTATTTGTGAGACTTTCGGGCTTCTGACGCTTAAGAAACGTATAGAGAAATTTCTCGCAGGCAGTGTGAACACTCACCGATTAACTATTAATAATAACATAATTAGGTATCTCTTTTATTGACGCGGATTCTACGTATATTGTACGTTTACGTTACGTTTATTATTTGTATATCATAGATTTTTTACATTTTATGATTATTAAACTCACACATTGTCCTATTAGTATTACTTGTAAGTTTGTAGGAATATTGTGATATCGTATACTTTTATAATGTTTGTAAATATGTGAGCACCATGTATCTATCACATACTTAATTAATTTATTTGCCATTGCTCCATTTATAATTCTTTTTTTACCTATTGTGGTACAATAATTGTATTCTCGGTCCATCGTCTTCACATGTAATTATATAATTGATGTATACCAAATATTGTAAAACATATTTTTTTAAGAGTAACGTTGGAGTTTCTTGCCCATTCTTCTCCATACGAAAACTACCTTTTGGAAGGGGCAACTAGAATCAGTTCTATTTCTATGTATTTGACGTTCAAAAGTGCCTTAAATGTGCCTACTTGAAATAAATTATTTGGCTCTGACTTGACTTTGACTTTGTTTCGTGAGTGGCTGTGTACCAAAAGCTGGCCACCTAACTCAGCTCAAACCGATCAATCTTTCCTGTACTCATTGGTTACTAATCCAAGTATACCAAATTACGTATTAAGGTGAGCGCTCACTATGTTTAGGGGCCCCATCTTAACATTCCGGTCTCGGGGGCCCGGTAACGAGTTGACCGTTCGCCAAACCACAAGGCGCACACTCTGGGGAGAATCACTCGCTCCTACTTAGATGTTAGTACCTGGGACGTGAAATTTATGGGATATTTAGTCGGGAAGTGTAGGTGAAATGGGAGACAAAGAGAATTTGAAATTGATTGGGACTTCTTATTGTCTTTGTGTTTTTTTTAAGTGAAACTTCTTTTACGACGACTCGAAATAAGGATCAAGTATTTTTTCTTTACAAACTATTTTACTTCAGAATTATGCCTCCATCAATATTTTTGAGTAATATTTCTTTAAGAGCGAGAAATATTTTTTTAAAGTACCAAAAAACTGTGGGAAATTCATAGAATGAGTATCAATCTTAGCCTATCATAAACTCAACACTAGACTAACTGACAAGGCACCTTCTGCCTTGACACTTCTAATTCTCATCAAAATCCCTCATCATAAGTCAAAACCAGTCAAGAAACTAGTTTATAATCTCAGGCACTATTAAGGTAAGTGCTCACTACAACAGCGGGATCATTACTCAACGTTTAATTCTCTAGAGAAGATAGTTGACCGGCCGTCAGATGACAGGGCTTTACACCTTGAATTGTTAGATATTATTGAAAAGATACCTAGAGCAGTGATAGCTTAGTGGTGTGAACGTCAGACTGCCAAGTCATAGGTCTCAAGTTCGAACCCAAGACACGCACTTCTGACTTTTCGGATGCATGTGCGTAATTGTTATAATTATCACTTGCTCCAAAAACGGAAATTTTTGTATATCTGACTGCCAAGTCATAGGTCTCAAGTTCGAACCCAAGACACGCACTTCTGACTTTTCGGATGCATGTGCGTAATTGTTATAATTATCACTTGCTCCAAAAACGGAAATTTTTGTATATCTGCCCTGAATATTCTGCTACAATTTTTCTTATTTATGACCAAGTATTCAAATGCACCAATAATTATAATTCCGAACTGAAATACAATTTTCAGTCACTACTCATTGTGACGTAATTTTAATACAACTTTGTTTCATTATCTGCAGAATATTCCAAAGGATACAACAAACAGACCACAGAAACAATTGAATTTCCTTCATTAGATTTTCCTCATTTTAATCAAAATGTAAATTAAATTGTTTTTTGTTTTCACTGTACCTTCTTATTTTCCAACGTTCTAAAGTTTCGCTAAAAACAATTTCTGGCTAAAAAATTAAGTGACTTCATTTGACACAACATTTTTGAACGATCAAGTATATATCTCGATTGATAACTGACAGATTTCATGCCTCAAGTTTTAAAGAAAAAGGGTAAAAATCGAGTCAAAATTACTTTGAAAACGAATTGCATAGCGACATACATTCAATTGACTTATTTGGTTTTTTGATGATCCATTAGATTTGTATGCCTTCTTTTGGCTAGATAACATTACCTAGCCTACCTAGCTATGCCCTGCTAGGAAAATAGCAGAATACAGATATATTAACTCCATCGATTATGAGGGCACCTAGTGCTTCATACTCAAGGCCTGACTTCCGTAACTCTTGTTGCTGACTCAACATATATCCCTGGCCACTGCGCTGTCCTACTTACTTGTGATTTGTCGCTGTCTAAGCATATTAGCCGACCTCTTCAACATCTAATGTAGCCATGAAGGTGATTTATGCAATATTTGTTTTAACGTAGTTAATAATACTGCAGACGCAATCGTAATCGTGTAACTAAGTGACAGCAAACAACTATTTACCTTAATTATTAGTGTTTAAGTAAATTATAACATAATAAATTAACTAGCTATCTCATTATTCTTAAAACTTACGTTAAATATTGTTAAGAAATCAGTTGTCCTAATAGTAATCATAAGAACTAATGCCGCCTGTGATACAGGTTTATCCTAGTACAGGCATCATACTTTGTAATACCTGCATTATTTCTAAGCTTCATACTGTATTTTACCAATTTTTATTTTTTGAATAAATTTATTATTTATTTTCTCTTTATTTAATTTTTCATACTTACAAATTATATTTTTAAATATTAGAATAAAAAAATATAAAACATTTAAAAATATAAAAAATAGTAGCCCACCGGTATCGGGAACAAGGTCCAAGCTACCGGCGGTCAGGGCTCCAGAGAGAGGAACCTCCTAACGATGCGAGCCGTGTCCAGGAGTACAGCTTTCTGAATCAAGCCCTTAATCCAGCTGCCCAACGAGAGCCTCCTTAGGTGTTGGTCGAGGCTCTTGGCAATTAAGCCATTGGCTGATACGACTATCGGCACAATGATCGCAGAGTCCACATCCCACATGTCGACAACCTCGTGAGCCAAGTCAAGAGACTTGATTTGTTTATCTTTCTCGGCCTTCACGAGGTTCCCGTCATGCGGGACCGTTATGTCAATGATCATTGCGCGCCGCTCTGTTCGATCCACCACCACTATACCAGGCTTATTGGCAACAATAGTCTTGTCAGTAATGATGGATCGATCCCAGTACAATGTGATATTTCCATTTTCGAGAACTGGGTCGGGCACGTACCTGTAGTACGGCACTTCCGGGTTGTGTCTATGCAAGTACTCTCCGTTAGCTAGATGAGAACATCCGGAGATAATGTGATAATTATTATTATTTATTATTATTATTACCTCCTCAAAATATAAGCACAAGTAGGTAGGTATAATATCCGCCAAAATCCGGTTATAACCGCTTATAACCAGTTCAACAGTTCAATATCACGTCTCAGGGGGCTGATAACGATTTGAGTCGGAGCCAAACCGATGTCGAGTCGAGGCGGCCAATCGCTAAGTGAATATGGTTAAAAAATGAGAAATCGAAGCGTGAACTCGAATAATATCGTAGTTGTTTTCGTAGTTACAATGTTAAATGTGGCGAAAGGGGAAATTGGGTTGGTTGCCAATTTTTGTTCAATTGAGCAACATTTCTGATGGAGCGACTACAGACGAGGAAACGACTAGCTATCGACAATTTGCTCGCTTAAGAAACATACAACAGATGTAGGTCCCGTGTACAAGAGGCGCATAATAGCTATTAATATTCGATCGCTGACTATTCACACTGCCGACGACAACTCTATCTCCACTAGTTTTTTGCACCGACGACAGCTATCAAAGTAAGAAAATACTCGCTCAGTGACCTCGCCTCGCGGGCAGAACACTCGCTGAGGGACGCTCGCTTGGTACATACGCATACAAGCGAGTGACTGGGCACACTCGCTCATAGGGCAGCGATAAAAGCATCTGAACTACACACTCGCTACTCGTTGCTCGCCAAGCCGTTTCTAGTTTCTAGCTCTACTCGTTTTTCGCTAATCGTCGGCGGTAGAGGTGCCATACTTGAAAATAGAATTTCCACATGTTTATCTATTTTGTAATTTTCATACAGATAAAATAGACTTTCTTAGACTAAGCCCAGATTAGATACATAAATTATGTCTCATTTCATAAAAATATGGGCAATTTTCTATTTCCGGCATTTAGTGTGCAACCCAAAAAGCCTATTTTGATGCAAAATTTGGGCCTGACTAAGATATTTAACTAATCTGGAGGTAAAATCATCAGGCCTAAAATTTACATCAGAATAGGCTTTATAAATCAGTTAATTCCTCTTCTAGGCTTAGGTAAAATGTCGCGATACACTTTAAAACATTATTCTACTTGAAACTGATTTGACTGCCTAGCTGGTTCGCAAGCGCTACTACTAAACATGAGGTTTCGATTCCAGGGTGGGGCATAGTGTGTTATGGGTTTTCCGAGTGTCATACTGAATTTCGACAGTTTATTATTTCGACACGGTCTCAATTTCGAAACACAATATTAATAGTTCAAGTTCTACGACATACCACATCTGGAATGGTTGATGGCAATAGGCTCGCCCCCTGTTACATGGGACTTAAACATAACAGGCGCAATGTGGGCGTACTATAGGTACACCTCTGCCTATCCTTTCAAACTCAAAACTCAAACTCAAAGCATTTATTTCAAACAAACCAATTACAGGCACTTTTGAATTGTCAAAGGGTCGGTCAGTCAGAAAATATGAAGCTAGTTGCCCATTCCAAAGCGTAGTAGGTTCCTATGGAGAAGAACTCCACGGACACTCTTTTAAATCAGAATATTGTTACAATATGTTGTTTACATCATTCATGTTGGAATCATACATGTGAGTACAATGTAGATAAACGTGCAGGTTAAAAGCGTCCGTAAATAAAAGATAAAAAGATACAAAACAATTCAAAAATTAAAATAAATCAAAATAAGCCGTGGCAGCTAAGAGATGACCAGTCCCTACTGATGGCGCCCGTTCACGAACATGTCGCATGGATTCAGGAAATACAATCATGATTTTAAGTTATTCTACCTAATTTCAAATCTAAATCCAGTCTATAGAAAATGTCCGTCCGTTTACCAATTAGTGATGTAAATCTAAGCTGTTCATTGTTAAGGAAACAAGGAGCCGTGTGCTGAGTCCAAACAAAGTAATTAAATTAAAATTTAAGGCGTGTTTCCCTAAAGCTGTTCTAAATCACGGAACTGAGGAGGTCAGATGGGGATAAAGGAAGAAAATTGTCACGTTTGTTTTATCTTTTGTACCGGAAGTTGAACTTTAAAAAGAAAATTTTGAGTAAACTGAGCCGGTTTCTCCATTGGGGAATTGTTTTTTTTTTTAAATACAGTATGTTAACTAACAAAGGGCGTTCCCGTTAACCTGCAATAGTACTCGTATAGCGTGTATACATGCTAAAAAAAATATAACAACTCAAAAAAAAAAAAAAAAATTGTGTCGTGAAATGTTCACTAAACAATTAATTTAAACGTAAAAGAAACACTCTGTACACGCACACTAGTATTTCAACGTAGAAAAACAAGTATGACAAGTGGGCGTGTACAGAGAGTTTATTTTCCGTAACAATTTAATGTTTTTTGTGAATATTTTACTATACAAAAACAAAAAAAAACATTTTTTTTTTAATGGTAATATTTTTTTTAGCATGTATAGACGCTATACTATTGCAGGTTAACGGGAACGCCCTTTGTTAGTTAACATACTGTATAAATACTGTTCTTACATTTCTTTCAATTAGAATGATCAAGTATTCAAAAAAAATTGAGGTCTTATTTTCTGTATGTACATCATCTATACATAAGCAGTAGAAGCAGTGATAGCCTAGTTAAGTGGTGTGACCGTCGGACTGCCAAGACTATGTATAGATCTTCTCCTTTTTTTCGTGTGGTTATTGAGTAACCAGAAGGCCTAGACAAGTGACAATCGCTTCCAAAGCGTTTCGTAATTCTACAACGACTTTCAACAGGATTGACACAAGCTTTTCGATAGCTTATGTCAGTTCTATACATTTTTGCCTTTTCCATCATCATTATCGCTGATAGAATGTCACTTTGTCTAGGCCCTCCTCTGGTGTCAGAGTTTTTATGACTTGGTTTCACATGCCGTCGATAAATATCTCTCAGGCCTAACGATGATTTTTTTATTTTTTTGACGATTTAACGATGATTTATTTATTTAATATTCCTAACGATGATTTCCTTCACAGCCCGTTGAAAAACATAATCGGTCCAATCTAAATCTATTGTTCGCCAAACAAAATCTAACACAATACACATCAACCGCCATTATTCAAACAATTTAATATTTTTTTGAACACAAAAAAAAACAGATTTATACGTTTTATCCAATCGGAAGTAAAATATTTGGCAAAAATTGATGCAACATCCGAAAATTGTCGGTAGAGTAAACAAATTAAATGACTGGACAAACGAGTGACGCTGCATTTTAAAAACAAAGAGAGTTTAGCGGGAAACGAGTAATGTTGGATTGATATACGAGCTTTGTTTGTGTGCTTTGAACAATCATTTTTAGTATTAAATAAAATATAAGTAAAAATATTTTTTTAAACAAGCTTTTAATGAACTTAAAAGGATTTTCTCATGGCCACCTTCCGGCTCCATCATCAGATCCTGAACACCACGTAGTGTCAAAGCATTTGTTAATACATAACCAATGAGTCCAAACACGATGGTGCTAACTTGTTTAATTGAGGAGTTCCTATGGCCAACTTCCAGCTCCATCATCAGGCCAGCTCCATGGTATCATTTTTTCAAAATGTATCGGTAGTTATATAAGTATGCTAAGTTTCAACTCAATCGGATGCCAGAAAGTGCTTAAAAAATGGATGACAATTGGAGTAACCGGAAACACATACGAACAGAGCAAGCTAATATAAAGCTTGTAAAAAGTGTCGGTTCATTGTCTTTCAATAAAAAAAGATCTTTCTTTTTGTTACATTTTGCATTTCAGCGCTGTTTACAAAAGATATAAATACCTAATGAATTTTGAAATTGTGCCTAGGCCTGGTGTATCGTAAAATAAACTGTTTTCATAGGAAAGCACTCTTATTTTAGTACATAACAAGTGTAAATGTTTCTGATCAGTAAATCCACTGCCAAATCTTAAAATGACTTTTGTAATTGGTGGGCCTGGAAAAAAGGTGGTCATAAATTAAAAAAAAACTTAAAAAATCCAAAATAAATAAATAATAATAATAAAAAAAAACAAAATAATAATAATCTTTCTTATCACACGTATGCTGGAAGAGATAATTATCCTTTGTACGTATTTTTCTGTTCTTTTTTTCTTGCCTGTGTGTGCATAAATGATTGATTAAATAAAAAAATATTTAAAAAATTGAGGAGAGCAACAAGCGCCGTCTATAACTTTACCATAACAGTATTATGGTGTGCAACAAAAGTTATCAACAGTTTATGAACAGCAAATGCTATAATAACTGAAAAGCTATAAGGGTTCACGCAATCGTAGTTAATTTGCCACCTCCGGGTATAATACGGCATGAATGGCCATTAGCCTGAGTGTCATTCAGTCCCTAGAGAGACTCACGTTGCAGGCTTAATATATCGGTGTCTGCTATTGTACCTAGTACCTACCATTGTGTAGAACACTAAGGTTTATAGGAAAGCCATTTTATAATGTGTAAAAGTGACTGTAGATGTCATCGGTTCTGCCAGGGTTTCGGGAAAGTTCGAAAGGACATTGCTGAAATCGTGATCCATTTATTTCATATGATGCAGATCCGCGTCTTGCAGAGCACATTAAACCGTCGCGATAGCCGATTTATCCGTCTGTAAAAAGCAATTTCTACTTAAATTTTAAAATAAGTAAATAATTTCATATTATGAATGTTATCTACATAATGAGCTCGAAAGCATTCGCGCATAGCGCTCGTACATCGGAATTAATGAAATAATTATTGTGACTTCAGTTTACTCCTTTTTAATTGGGTATTAAAACTATATAAAAGTGTTTTTATACTTACGCTTGCCAACAATTTTTTTAATTTTTTTGGTTTTATGTTAATTATTAGTTTAATTAATTTATTATAATTATTAGTTTAACTAATTGTAATTGTATCATTTTATAGAATAATTTTGTTTATTAATTTCGGTTGTTTTTTTTTTTTTGATTTCTATTGTTTTTTTATTTTATATTTTTTTGTACTAACGATTATGTCTGAATGATTTTGCTGTGTTTGTTATAGAATTGGATATTTTTTATATTTTTTACCTAACCACAGTCAGTATTTGGATTGTTGTTGTTTTTAATTTCTTCTTAAATGGTTTGTTGTTGTTTTTAATTTCTTCTAAAATTCAATGTAATTTATTTTATTTTAGTCTAATTTATAATCTAATTTTCATATCAATTATTATTCAATTTGTATCTTTTACTCGTTTATGGTCGAATTTATTAATTTAATTTTCAAATTTTTTAATGAATCTGTCGTAATTTAATAATAGATGGTTTTACCACTGTTTTTTGTGCTAGCGGTGTTAACCTATAATTAATTGTTGCACCCGCAATTGTATCCTATGTTAATAATATGCTGCTAATGTACTGGTGTAAACAATTGTTGGTTATCCTTAATAAAATAAATAAATAAACAAAGAATCGCGAGCTTATTATCGAAATGTATTCTATTAAATACAAAAAAAATATTGAAAATTAAATGAAATGGAATAGAATACTCAATCAATCTGCCTAGCCTTTTCCCAACTATGTTGGGGTCGGCTTCCAGTCTAACCGGATGCAGCTGAATACCAGTATTTTACATGGAGCGACTGCCTATCTGACCTCCACAACCCAGTAACTGGATAATACGATACCCCTTGGTTAGACTGGTTGTCAGACTTTCGTGCTTCTCACAACTCGTAACGACTGTCAAAGATCCACAAATGACAGCCGGGACCAACGGCTTAACGAGCTTTCCGAGGCACGGAGGAGTCTCGATATGTGAAAATGGTCACCCATCCACGGACCAACCCCGGCAAGCGTAGCTTAGCTAATGGGATACTCAATATTCAATTTAATGTATGTTTACACACTGTTTGATTTTTGGAAAAAAAAAGCATCACTGTCTATTAAATGGGACTTAAGCATAGTTGGTGAATGAATTCTATATGGAAACCTCTGCTTGTCCTTTAGACGAGTACAGTTGTACTATTTTATAAAAATCACACCGTGAAAACTTAGGTGAAGTGAGCTTGAAGTGAACTGTCACTGCCTTAGCATCAGTAGGTATCGATGACAATGACAGCTCACTCCACGCTCACTGCACCTAAGTTTTCACGGTGAGATGGTTATAGAATAGCAATGCAGGTGTGATGTACATACTTACGTATTTCTATTTAAAGTCTTATTTTTACAAAGGCACACGTGCAACGCTAGATAAAACAAAATGTTAACCGTTTACGCACGATTTATAAAAGCTCCATCCGAGTCACTTTACTACATACCTACCTAAATAGGTACTTTTTACTACAGACCCCTAAAAAAGTTCCCTACCCATAAACCTTCTCTTCCACTTTAGAAATAAAAAGTAAACCATTTAAAAAAAGATACACTAACATAAACCCGACATAAACGGAATATCATCGTAAAGTAAATCTTGGACATACTCAAAAAGATTACATCGTGGCACCTATCATAATTCAGGGTAGGCAGTAAACGCAGTACGAAGTCGTCTTAAAGCGTTCATGGGCTATATTCAGCGGGGCTTTTATCTAGATTGCTTTGCTGGACTCCAATTACTCCTAATTTTATAGTGAATAATTGAAGAGTCCTACGGGGTACGCTCGCTCTTATGTTGTAGACGAAACGTAGATTAATGTGTGTTTTAAATGGGTTTTTTAAATAGAATTTGTTGTGTAAACTGATTTACACGGTGCAAGTTTTAGTTAAGCATTTAGTTGCATAAAACAATTAGTGATTTGAACATTTTCTTGCCACATGTCGCCGATATGATAGTACGTCTATATTATCTGAATTCATCAAAATCCTATAAATGCGAAAGTGAGTGCACCGTGCACGCATTGATTGATCTAATCGCTAAACAGGGTTTGCTGAGACGGTTCTTCTTTTTACTAGCTTATTTATTTATAGGTACTTAAATGGTTAAAAGTATTTATTGGGTATGTTGAAACTGTTTGTACTTCCCGTCATTTGTCACTAAAGGTTCATTAGAAAACCAGCGTCAGACTGTACCTGTCTGACATTAATGCTGAAATGAACCTTTTTGGTGCAGCCGTAAGGCACACAATATTGTTGCCAAAACATTTTTTTTTATTTTGTTATTTGTATTTTGTGTTTCACGAACTATGTCCAAATAAACGTTATTCTTTTTCTTTCTTTCTTTAGTTTGTTTGTTTGTTACGCTATCACGTTAAAACGGCTGAACTGATTTGGATGAAATTTGGAGACCATGCCCTGGAGCAGGACTTACATTTCATCTGGCTGGATCGCAGACGCAGTCGCGGGCAACAGCTAGTATTTAATATATCTGTAATGCGGCCTCCAAACTCTCGGCGAGAACTCACGAGAAGACAAAATCAATGACAACGTACTATTCACATTCTTAATAGAATATTAGAATATTCAATAAAATATTGATGAATTGAAGATAATAATAGGAAATTATTCCACATAATAATTAAAATAGGCAGGGTACGTTCAACTTACTCAAACAAATCAGTTCTGTCCAAATGTCACCGTGAAAACATAGGTGACATAGTGAGCTGTCAATAACTTTAATCACAAGCATGAGGTGAAATGACAGCTCACTCCAAGTTCACTTCACCTACCTTTTTTACCGTAAACACGGTGAGATCACCGTGAAAATATAGGTGACATAGTGAGCTGTCATTAACGTCAATCCCAAGCATGAGGTGAAATGACAGCTCACTCCAAGTTCACTTCACCTACGTTTTTACCGTAAAAAACGGTGAGATGTTTACAGTATTAGACCAGCTCGCTTTTGCTATTTGTGCCTAATTAAAAAATCAGAGAGAGTTTTTATAAAATTTCATTCATTTTATTCACATCAATTTCCAGCCGCCGAAGTCAGCGGACATTTACTCACTTTTGCACGCGACATTTTCAAACGGTATTTATATTTTAGTGTCAACAAGCTCTCTAATCGCTCAGCCAAGTCTGTTTACTGAGAATGAAAACATAACGAGGGTTGTCGTCAGACGCGTGAATAAAATATAGGGCTGACTAAACTTGGCCCAAGTTGCAACGGTCGTATAGTGAGTTCCGAAAGTATCTGATGAAAATGTAAACAAATGGATTAGAAAACTTACCTGTGGATACCAATTATGTAGTGGCACTTACACATTGGTTGCTTTGATTTTATTATTTGAATAATTAAGAGCATTTATTTTGAAAGGTGGCAACGTCGCAAATCACTGTTAAATATTTACCTGTTTTGATTAATTTGGCAATATTACTGTATGGAAATATGAAATATGGCTAGACAACTGTCTAAAAATTTATTATGAATTGCAATTATAACACTGAATTTAAGTTTTTTTGTAAAACCGGTTACCGGAAATACCGGTTTTAGGTGTAAAAAAAGCATTTGGAAACCAAATCTTTTTTTACACCTAAAACTAAATATTCGGTGTTACGATATTATTTATTGCATTTCATAATCAATATTTAACAGCGAAATATTTGACATCTATTTGCGACGTTGCCCACTTTCAGCATAAACGCTCTTAAACCCGAAATTATAATGCCTGTTGGAAAAAGTGGTGAATATAAAGTATGTGCAATATAAAGTAAGTGGTGAATATATATGAAATCTTCTAAATACATGAAAATACATGATAAATGTGTTACTAATATCTTTTATTAACTGATTGCTCAAGAATTTAACCTGAACAGGATTAGTTTACACTTTCTTCTGATACTTTTAGAACATACTATAGGTGATGGGACGCCTTTGAAAACCACTTGATTACGTCATCATGTTGCTGAATATTGGCATCCCAATTACTGTTACCGCTCATTGGAATGCTTTAGGTGAGGATATGTTAGTAAGGTATGCCTTAAGGATATTGATATATATACAGTATGTTAAATAACAAACGGCGTTCCCCTTAAACCGCAATTAGGGTCCATACATGTTGCGGGAAAGTCCGAAAGGGATACCGGGACCTTGGCAACAGGCAAGTGAAGGAACACGGGTAGGTTTTAGTCAGTAAAAGTCTGAGACGCCCTTCCGCTCCGCCCAGAGTGGGAGAAGTCATTGGATGATTTATCACAAAATCAAAAAAATAAAAGTTCCATACATGGTAAAAAATATTACCACTCAACAAAAAAAAAAAAACAAAAAACTTAATAAAAAAAAATAAAAAAATTATTAGTAGTGAGATATTCACAAAACTATTAAATTGATACGTAAAAGAAACACTCTGTACACGCACACTTGTATTTCAACGTAGAAAGACAATAGTGATAAGTGTGCGTGTACAGAGTTTCTTTTCCGTATCAATTTAATATTTTTTGAGAATATATTACTACAAAAAAAAAAACGTTCTTTTTTTTTTCGACATGTATGTATAGACGCTATACTATTACGCCCTTTGTTAGGTAACACCTGTAAATATAATCGCAGTGCTGATAAAAGTATGTATTTTTGATCTCTTTACTCATAGGTACGTTATTATAAACTTTTGATTCACTTGCCTCTTAAAAATCGGAACGTCCGTCAGTATATCTATTAGCTCAAATGTACATGCATAAACTTATCTTGTTCCCATAGGGGTAGGCAGACACTACAGAAAGCCACTTGCTACGATCCTTAATTCCTTACATACCTGCTCCTATTTGCTTCGTTTATGTTCTAACATCGTCCCAAATGCTAAGTTGGGGTAGCTAATTTAGTTTTTTATTTTATTATTTTTTGTATGTCATAGACTTTTACACTCTGTCATTACTTAAACTCACGCACTGACTTATTAGTACTACTTGTAACAATGTTAGGACTATTGTAATATCGTATACTTTTGTACTCGTGAGCACCATGTATCTGATAATTTATTTATTTATCATTGCTCCATCTATAATTCTTTTTACCTTTTGTGGTACAGTAATCTTATTGAAGGTGCATCGTCTTCACATAAATCTAATTATATAATTCATGTATACAAAATATTGTAAAACATTTTAAAAAAAGTAACGGTGGAGTTTCTTGCCCATTCTTCTCCATACGAAAACTACCTTTTGGAAGGGGCAACTACAATCAGTTCTATTTCTTTGTTTTGACGTTCAAAAGTGCCATAAATGTGCCTATTTGAAATAAATTATTTGACTTTGACTTTGGGGCATACGTCGACGACAGACGGTATAAAAACTTTCGTCACGTCGGTCGCGTCGTCGGTACCGGTAAGTTAATACAAAACACATTCCCAAAAAAATAAACACAACCAAAATACTTTCAACACTCCGAACAAGACATCTACATTTAAACCAAGAAGAAAAAAATATATTTAAAAGCAATCAAATACCTATTCATCACCGAATACCATCGTATTTAAATAATGTAGAGGAATGAAACACGTAGCTAATACCGTGGGGACATATCAATCTTCTACCAGGCATTAGTCGGCGACGACGCGTCAACCGAACATCAATCACTGAACCTCGAAAATATTTCGCGAAAACATAAGGTGAGAAAGTAAGACTGTGGTACGGATTGTGGGGTAGGTTCCGTACACTATGTGGTTGTAAATTAATTTATCTACACCCATGCTATATATCCTCTCTAAGAGTTTATAAAAAAGTTATCTTATTGCCAACATTAAAACAACCAGTGTCATAGTAACCATAATATCATCCAAACGGGTGTTATAATGTTGTACTGAATTTCATAATGCAACTCATTTCAAAAACAGAAAATTGTCATTCAGGAGCGTTTTACTAACAAAGCACCGTAATTTAAAAACAAAACACATTCGAATTCGAAAAATTCGAATTCACGTCGTACCGCCGCCGCCGCGCCATTTTTGTTCGATATTGGTATTGCAAAGAAACTTTTATAGAAGATTCATATCATGGGTGTAGATAAAGTCTTGTATGCAATTGTAAATAATTAGGTATTTAAACACTCATGTGATACTATACCCCTTATTATATAACAGTTGCATAAATATATATTATTATACCATTTTCTGTACACTATAATAATTATTATACGGGCTTTTTGCCAAGAAACTCGAAAGAAACTGCGAACATTATTCCTATCCACTTGATTGTGCTTGAATTTAAGAAAATTTAAAACAAATTCTCTCCTCATCTTATTCAGTTACTGGCTGGTTTACTGGTCGACTCTTCACTTGACCAATAGGTTGGCCAATTTTTTGGTCAAAGAATCAACATTGCTATTAAACGTGGCAACGCTGCCAGCCTTTTGGGCACTTTTCCCACTGACAGCGATGCGGACGAATTTTTTGATGTCCAACGAGCTCTTCCTTTATTTTGTATTTTTTGTTATATTTTAGTGTTAGCTTGTTTATTGTAATTAAGGTAATATCCACAACTCTCACACTCAAAACAAATTTTTTTGACCTTCAGTCAGTTGATATCCACAGATCAGAAACCAATAAAATAGATAGATAGATAGATAGATAAAACATTTATTCGGTACAAACATAGAAGACACATCACAAAAGCATAGTTACATAAATTCAAGTTTTAAGACAAACCAAAAAAAAAAAAAAAGTAAACAAGTAAATACGAACATTAAAAACATAAACCCTTCCTTGGCAGTTGGGTAAAAATAACATACAAACAAAAAACGCAAAGAAAGTATTGTCTGTGGCAATCTTAAAACTACCTACATCCTTAAAATATTTTAGTTAGGCAAAACCCTTGTGTGGTGCGTGTCTCCCAGTTGCACCGAATGGGAGACACGGGAATAAAAAACATGAATTAATTCCCACGGAACCCCAATGAATCCAGCAGTACCGCGTTCCGTAGCGAGATGACAGATAGAATAGGTAATTTGTCGCCCGCAGATGTCGTCAGGATATCCATTTACCGAACGATATCGTCGAACAAACATGAGATTCTTAAACGATATGAATTCAGTCGTCGGTTTTCAAACGTACTCGTTCCAGTTTAATGGGTATTTTTTTCTCTCTTTGATTTTTATTAATGAGGCGTGTAAATGCATTTTGGGTATTTTATGGGAAACGGTAATAAATGATTTGGCACGGAAAGGACTAAATTGGTGTAATTCAATAGAAATAGAAAAATAGTTTTTTTTTTTATTGTCCAGGTAATTATACAGCCAGCAGGTTTTATAGGCTATACAATATTACCTATAAGCTTTACTAGGTTACAATTATTTAGCAGGTTTGCAGCCCCAAACTAGACAGTTAGTCTGTATCTTGGGGCTCGGGGTACGACTTACAAAGTGGAATTTAAACAATAGTGATTTCAGGGTTTGTATGGTATTTTGTTTGTATAAGTGTGATGTGGGTGTGGTGTGTTGTGTATGTGAGTGTGTGTGTATGTTTGCGTGTTTGTTCCCATTGTGTATCATTGATTTAGTGTTAGATCAGAGCATTTATATTAATTGTTCCGAGTCGTCGTAACCAGAGTTTTGCAACATTTTCAAATGGCCCCACTAACTTCTTTTGCTCTTGGGCCCATGTTACTGTGGGATGACAACACAATAGAAATACCTGTGGTAGATGCTCAATGAACATCAGAGGTGACACACAAAAATATCTGCGTTCGTGACCACACAAGTTGGTCTAATCAGTTTTCTTGGATGTGAGTCTATGAATTAGTGAAAAATTCATTCATAAAGCCTGATTTATATACAAGGTGCAATTTAATTGCATGTGGTATACAATAATGTTAAAACAACAATAAAGTTGCACCATCTAAACTGTGTTTAGACGTTGCAATTCATAAATTATGTTGCCTCCATTTTATCGTATGCCACAAGAAGAAATTGCATAAAGAGCTTGAAAATTAATGCTCTTTTAAAGTTCTTGAACTAAATCGTAACATAGGTGCTTTACTCGCAGTTACAAAAAGCTAAGAAGTTTTGTTAATTTAGATAATAATCTAAGTAGGTACTTATTTAATGTTTTACTCATACATCATCATCATCTGCCTAGCCTCTTTCCAACTATGTTAGGGTCGGCTTCCAGTCTAACCGGATGCAGCTGAATACTCGTACCATTACTTAACATAGAGCAACTGCCTATCTGATCTCCACAACCCAGTCACTGGGTAACACGATACCCCTTGGTAAGACTGTATCTACAAATGACAGCCGCCGGGACCAACGGCTTAACGTGCTTTCTGAGGCACGGAGGAGTCTTGGTCACCTATCCACGGACCAACCACGGCAAGCGTAGCTAAAAGAATGTTTGTTTGTTTGTGTTGTTTGTTTTGTGTTTATTTGTTTGGTGTGTTAATGATTTACTCATATAAAAATTACGTTTATAAGCCTTATGACAGACATACATACATACATATATAAACTCACGCCTTCTTACCATGGGGGTAGGCAGAAACTACAGAATGCCACCTGCTACGATCCTTACATATTCCTTGTGCCTCATTTACGTTCATACACCTGGTCTTACACGCACGCCGGTTGCGAGTACCTACTACGCACCTGACCCTTTCTGCAGAACATCACCAATAAGGTCACTATAATGCCTTCCTAGGGCGTTCCCTCCTTGCGTTTCGACTCACATCGGCTTTTTAATTACCTTATACCCTATATTACCTAGACTTCTAAGTAAAATACATGTGATCCACACTCAAGAAAGAACACGATGCTTTGCAAATTACAGCCATATCTCTATTTTCCAGACTATACCAAGGTGACCCAAGTATTAAAATATTTCACCTAAATGTCACCTTGCTCTCGTTACATCATTTGTAACACGATACAAATATTTGTGCCCACATATAAATTAATTTAATGAAGGTTTTATTTAGTTAGCAAATTGCAAAAGCATTCGAGGTTTCCAAGAAATCTAAAGGTGAAGTAGGTATAGTCGACCTAATTGCTCTTGATCTTATTTTTTTCATCTTTTGACGTTAAAAAGTGCCTTTTATGTGCTTTGAAATAAATTATTTGACTTTGACTTTGAACAATAATCTTAATCTATATTTATAAAAATGAATCCCTATTTCCCTTGGTCACACCATCACACGTGAACGGCTGATGAACTGGAGAAGGACATTATGATACCTTTTATCCCGATATTCCCACAGGATCAAGACTTATGCGAGTGAAACCGCGGGGCGCAGCTAGTTACCAATAAAAGTGGGCAAATGTCAGTCAAATATCCAACACTAACAAATTCAATTCCAAAAAAATATATTTAATAATTAGTGATCCATATTTAGTGTAAGTGTGAACTTAGCCTATTTTAGTAAACTCAATAACAAACGAATCCTATGTATCTAAATAGTACATTAATTAAGGAGTCATTTTTATTACGAGACCATTGGAAAAAAATCTATCAGGATTGCAAAAAATGGAAATAAAAGGATACAGAGAGAGCACTAAGCTGCCAGTATTATAAAAAAAATTAACTTTAGTATGATATTTTTTTTCCTGGAAAAGTGATGGCTATGTATGGGTGGGTCTCGTAGACTGAATAAAAGTGAGCTTTATGTTAATGTGTGTTGGATTTATTTTTCGACATCAAAGCAATGTGAATGTTTAATACGCATTGAAGCTTAAAAGAGATTTGAATCCCAGTTTGCATGACAAATTAAAACCTCAACCGAGAATGGCAGGACCGCATTGGTCGGGGACAGTAATATTTGTATACAGGGTGAGCCGTGAAACGATGTCCAAAGCAAAATTTTAGAAGCCTCCTTCCAAGGGTTTCCCTAAACTCCCGTGTATGTTAAACAAATATTTATAGTTTAGGAGCTAGATGGTTTTTAATATATTTAGGAAAAACTCACTTAAATTCAGACATTTTATTTTTACTATAAATTCTTAAATTAAATTATGTTCTACGATCGTTTAAAAATACTATCTGTCTAAACATCACCTAAGGTGACTAAAACTTAGCTCAAAGGGAAATTTTTTGCTAAACAAATTTTTTTTAGATTTTTAGTCTTTAAAAAATGATAAAAAAGAAGGATGGCAATGACCCCAAATTAGTTTTAAAAACTTTCACGGACCCTCATCTTTCTAAAGCAATACTAATAATAAATACTTTTTAGGACATTATTTACAGAAATTGGCGTTTGTAGGTACTACATGGTATGGTGAGGCGAAACAATTTTTTTCCGTACTTGGTAGTACCTACTAACGTATAGTATGTCTGGAGTAATCCATTTTTTATGCTCTTCCTAGCGTCCAATTGAGCTGAAATTTGGCGCACGTATATGTTAATTGTCCAGAGAAATCTACCTACCATACCTACTAAGGATTAAAAACAAAGCTCCACTTGACTTTCCAATAAAACAAGGTGACTTGTAAACAAGTAACACAATCTAAACAAACACATTACAATTAATTTGGTCCACAATTCATTGCGCGACCGCAGCGACATCAGTTTAATGAATCACCGGGACCATGTGACAGGTTGTTGTGTTCCTAATGGCAATTTTAGTTTCAGGATTAAATCTGAGATAGGTACAGCAAACCCTGTTTTAGATTTTGAACGAAATCTTGTTGTGTAGGTTAATTGCTTCTAAGATCTTTGGCTGAACGACGTTGATAGAGAGGCGCTATTGGTAAACATTTGTGAAATGTATTGAAATTACAAGATGGCGGCGTTAGTTCCGATTTTGGTCGCACGCCGAAACATCATTGTAAAGCTGTAGGTACAGCGCAGCGTGACCAGTTTAAGTGTGCAGTTCACGGTGGCGCTACTTGTCAAGGAAAATACAACAGTATGACAAATTCGGTACATTAACTTTTAGATCTTTATTTCGCCGCTTGCACAGATATGTTGGACGCGCATAGATCTGAGATTTGTTTTTTTTATATCTTTTTTGGGACTGTCAGTCCTGACACTGCTATCAGTTATTTTAATCAAATCATTATCATCAATTTTAAGAACTACGACAACAATACTCTGAGATGTCAGAAATTTGCACCGTACAAACTCCAAAAAATTCGTCTGCATCGCTATCAACAGGAGAAGTGCCTAAAAGGCAGGCAGAATGCCATTTTGTATGGCACATTGCTGATTCTTTGGATAATAAATACATGAGGACTCTTTTTGTTTTGTATTCTGCGCAAGGCTTAATACCAGCAGCAACCACGTTTATAAAATATCACCAAAAGAGAGAAAAATAGCTGAAATATTTACAATCGCAACTGCACAGAATAAATTATCCTCCTATTTTAGCTTCTACATATTCGCAAACAAACCGAAATCAAGTTAAAAGGGTACATTAATCCTATATTATCCAGATAATTATGTAAATTAGGAGTATGTTAATTTACTGACATAATAACAAAAACATTCGGCGGAAGCGAACGACATAATGATATTAAAATAATTATTAATTATACGACAATTATAAATGTGACGTCTTTTGTTGGTTTTTGTTAGTTGTCACATATCGTGTGGACTGACATTTAATTTCGTACGGAATTTATGATGCTTACTAATTAAGGTACTTCAATTAATTAACTATGCACTGACTGGACTAGTCCACTCAAATCTGTGTGGGTTTTTCCACAAAAGAGATTAAACATTAATTTGCATGGTCCACACATGGTCTGACGAATATTATGTCTGGAGTTTAAGACTGAGACATCTTCGGGGCCAGCACGGCCTTGTGTGTGACATGGCTCGAGTCACACATTTTATTCACATAAAATGTGTGACTCCAGCCATGTCACAGTAGGCCGTGCTCGCCCCCCTGAGTTGGTTTCCGTCTTTATTCTCACTGTAGTCGGTTAGGAAACACCGAACTCGGTTTTAAAACATAATTAATTTAATTTTGACGTTTAAAAGTGATTTTTCGGGCCAATTTAAGTACAGAAATTTAATAAATGTCATTTATCATTTAAGGATTTTAAAAAATGAAACCGTTCTTGACCTCAATGTCGGCTGGTGAAAAGTGATGGATGATGGGACGAGCGCAACCGAAGTTGCTTATTCACTCTTACTTTGAAGGTTGGCGGTTGTTTATTTCGTAGAGTTAATAACCACATAATAATATGTGGTTATTAATTAATAGTGATGAAGTCAATCGATCTGCCTAACCTTTTCCCAACTATGTTGGCCAGTCTAACCGGATACAGATGGAATACCAGTATTTTACATGGAGTCACTGCCCACATTTTGTATTCTGTTTTTTGTTTTTTATGTGAATATTGTGTGCCTTACCTGATTTTCTTTCTTTTTCTTTCCTATCTGACCTCCAAAACACAGTGGCCGGGTAACACGATACCCCTGGCCTGGGTAAGACGGGTTGTCAGACTTTTGGGCGTCTGACTACCCGTACGAATGAGAGCCGGGACCAACGGATTTACGTGCCCTGTCTGTGCTAAATAAATGTATTTTCTTTCTTTCTTTCTTCTTTCTTTCCGAGGCACGTAGGTGTCTCGATATAAAATGGATGGTCAATAAATAACTATGACTAATATAATATCGATCCGTGAAGCCAAAAAAAAGTTCGTAAAAAGTTGTTTCGAACTAGTTTTTCTTCTGTATCATGGGTTTACAGACACAAATCTAACATGCACAAACATTCAGACCCAAAACCTCTATCTATATGTCTTACAAATATTGTGTCATACATTTTCAGGTCGTTTTCCTGGAATCGAGACTGTTCCTTGTTTCTCTCATATTTGTGCTGTGTGTTTTTCTGTTTCAAGGATTTAAACCAACCTTTTTGTATAAAATTCCCAAAAACACAAATTATGCTCTTTTGCTGCTGAGGGGCTGCAGTATCAGAAAAATTGTTAATAGGTTTTCTATCAGGATTTCTCAGTCAGCTTGGAGCCTGGATTTGTGCCCTGGTGTGCTTTGTGCCTGGCGAGCCTACCAACAGGCTCGCCCTCTGTTACGTTGGACGAAAATAGAATTGGCAAAAAGTCATTAGGAATTAATTTGTGATACAATTCTGCTTATACCTTTATGGAGTACCTACAAGCTTCACACACTTGCCGGGGTTGGTTCATGGATGGATCTCGAAATGTGGAAATGTGGAATGTGTGTCGAAATGTAGGTGTACAGCTATTGTACACCTCTGTTCAACGCTTCGGGAAAACCAGGCGTGATATTATGGTGTTATTTGTCTTATATCAAATTCTCATAAACTCAGGCCCAAAAATACCTATTACTCCTTGCGAAGAATATAAAACATAGGTACCTACATAGCTACCCATAAAAACCCAATTCTCATTCAGCAAGAGAACTCACAATTTCATGGTTTACCGAACTACCATTAGCGTGGCCCATTCCAATCTTAGTAATGGGATTGCATCGCCATTGAATCTTACATGTTGCTTTCAAGTTATTTGGTTAATCTAAGTTACTGGTGGTCGTTGTAATTGCGTGTTTTGTCTCTAAGAGATTAGTTTGTAAGTTTAATGACGCAAATCAATCTGCCTAGCCTTTTCCCAACTATGTTGGGGTCGGCTTCCAGT
The DNA here is from genome assembly GCA_947522985.1 of Lithophane socia. Taxonomy (NCBI): domain Eukaryota; kingdom Metazoa; phylum Arthropoda; class Insecta; order Lepidoptera; family Noctuidae; genus Lithophane; species Lithophane socia. Next base: position 12,685,664 of record OX383267.1, read on the forward strand.
CTAACCGGATGCAGCTGAATAAGTAAGTGTAAGTTTAATGACATAAAACTCATAAATACTTGGGCACTTTTCCCACTGACAGCGATGCGGAAGAATTTTTGACGCCCAATGAGCCCTTCCTTTATATTATAATAATTTTTATTTCGCTTCGTAAGTTAAATTAATTTTATTTTAGATTTTTGTAATAAAATATTAAGATGATGATTTTTTATTTTACTTTAACATAAAACCGCCAGGGTCAATTACTTTAGTTAAAGAAAAACACAAAAACACATTTTTAGAGTACAGTAACAATAGTATATATTGTGAAATTAAGAGGCTCTTTTATGGATCAAACGACTTTTTATTCAACAACACTGACAAAGGTACATTTTATAATCAACTGACAGATTCCAAACAACATTTAGTTTTCATAATAGGTATACAACCTCCATCACGCACCCTTAATCTATAGCATGATGCATGTGCAAGATTACATCAAGTACCTACCTAACATATTTCCTACATGTGCACGCACCCTTAAACTACTTAGTGTGCATACACTTTAAGTAAGAGTACATTCAGCTGGAGCTATCGTTCACTGATATACAATCTACCTTTATTACATACGTCTGTTCTTAACACAGCTCAACAACAAGAATACTAAACACAAACAAAATAAAATTATATATTACAAATCTTAACATCTCAAAACAAAATCACATGAAAGACAATATTAGTTAAAATCATTACATCAAACATTATTCGCCCCCTTAATAGATAATTTTTCTAAAAGTTGCTTAAGTTTTGGGCCTGGTAGTGATTTCGTTAACATATCAGCTACCATTTCTTGTGAAGGCATATATTTTACCTCAACCGCCTCATCGACTATAGCTTCGCGAACGTAATGATACCTAATATCGATGTGTTTAGTTCTGTTATGGTTCATCTTATTTTTAGCTATTTTATGTGCCGACTGGTTGTCGTTGTAAATGACTACCGGTTTGTCAGAAGACCCCTTTGTTAAACTTCTTAACAAATTTCTTAAATAAATAGCTTCTTTCGATGCTTGACTAAGGCCTATATATTCTGCCTCAGTGGAGGACAGCGCCACGCACCTTTGCTTACGACTTTCCCAAGATACTATATTATCTCCTAGTCTGAAAATTAAACCGGTACAGGATTTCCTATCATATGACCCACCCCAATCGGCGTCTACATACCCATTTAATTCTAGGTTTCCCGTTTTCTTAAACGTTAGTCCAAAGTTCGACGTCCCCTTTAAATACCTAAGCACCCGTTTGGCACATTTAAAATGTAATTCATCGTAACTTGAATTAAATTGTGACAAAACACTAACAGCGTGCGCGATATCGGGCCTAGTAGTTTGAGCTAAATAATTAAGACAACCTATGAGAATTTGATATGGCAACTTACAACCGGAATCTGAAGCTTTCTCCAATTTGAGACCTACTTCCATTGGGGTAATGACTGGTTTACAATCCGTCATATCAAAATCCTTCAAAACATTAAGAACGTATTGTTCTTGATCAAGATAAATCGTATTTTTATCTCTCTTAAGTCTAATGCCTAACACGTGTCTAGCACGACCTAAATCCTTAACTTTAAACCTTTTAAGCAGGTCATTTTTTAATTTCTGCTTTTCGGTTTCGTTATTTTTGGAGTAAAATATAAAAATATCGTCGACGTAGATAACTGCTACTATTCTATTTCCATCGCTTAACGCTTTTTGATAAAGACATGGTTCGATTTTTGACTGTACGAAACCTAAATTGACCATGTTCTGATCTAGCTCATGGAACCAAGCGTTCGACGCTTGTTTGAGTCCATACAACGATCTTTGCAATTTACATACCTTTGTCTCTTGACCTTCAACAATCGCCCCCTCAGGCTGAAGCATGTAGATGTCTTCTTTTAGCTTGCCATACAGGAAAGCAGTCGTAACATCCCATTGGTCGATGAGCCAATCATATTCTACAGCTAATGATAATAGTAATCGCAAGGTTGAGCTTCTTACGACCGGAGAATACGTTTCATTGTAGTCTATTCCACGTACCTGCGTAAATCCTTTAGCTACCAGTCTAGCTTTGTATTTCGACACTTTACCGTCACTGTCCCGCTTAATTTTAAAAACCCATTTGCAATGTATTGGCCTTTTGTCACGTGGTAAGTCTACCAGTGACCAAGTCTGATTCTCGTACAATGATTTTAGTTCTTCATCCATAGCTTTTTGCCATAATTTAGAATCAGGCCTTGTTAATGCTTCTTCAACGGTTATTGGATCGCCATCAATTTGTGCGATAGCATTGTATAATATAGGCTTGCACTCACGAAGATTGTATCTTCGTTCTGGTTCTGCTGTACTGCTCGTGGTAGCAACCGTTTCATCAGGCACCGCAGCCGCCTCAGTGTCAATACACTCCGCTTCATGAAACTCTTCTTCATCTTGAATAATATTATTAGATGCACCACTTTCAACCACAGATTCTATTCGTTCCTCCTCTATATAAATAGGAACAACTGTGTTCTTTCTCATGTCGGTACCATCTCCAGGAAAAACATTTTCCAAGAATTTTACATTTCTTGAGAATTTTATCTGACCTGTTTTTGGGTTCATCAGTCGATAACCTTTAGTAAATTCACTGTAGCCGATGAAAATCAATTCTTCCGTCTTCATATCGAGCTTTTGCCGTTTCTGTTTAGGCTTCAATGCATATGCTTGACAACCGAAAATTTTCAAATGACTTAAGTCCACTTTCTTATCTGACCAAAGTTCTTCAGGTACTTTATTCATGACAGCCTTTGTCGGGCTTCTATTTTTTAAGTATACCACTGTACATACCGCTTCTGCCCAATACTTTTTACTAAGTTTGGCCTCACAAAGCAACGTTCTTGCTTTCTCAATAATCGTTCTGTTCGCCCTCTCAGCCACACCATTTTGCTCAGGCGTATAAGGTACCGTCTTCTGATGTTTTATACCAGCTGACCTTAAAGTGTTATCGAAGGCTTGGTTACAGAATTCTTTACCATTGTCAGATCTAAGGCACTTTATCGACTTTCCTGTTTGCTTCTCCACTTCCGCCTTATATTCACGAAATTTATCGAGGGTTTGATTCTTATTTTTCAAAAAATAAACGTGCGTCTTACGCGTATAATCGTCGATAAACAACAACATATATCGAGATCCACCGAATGATGGTTCTTCCATTGGTCCGCATAAATCACTATGTATAATTTCCAAAAACTCTTTCGCTCGAGTACCTTGATTTTTCATAGAGCTCTTACAAGTCTTTCCATTTATGCACGGAACACATGGTTCAATTTTATCACTTGAATTAAAATTCAATCCAGTCACCATATTTTTCAATGAATTCATATATTTTTGTCCTAAATGTGCCAATCTTCTATGCCAAATATTTGACAAAACTTCATTAGACAAAGTCAAATTGACAACACAATTTTCTTTTTCAATTAACTCGAAAATTCCATCAACCTCTTTGCACGTTGCTACTATTTGGTCCGTTTTATTTAGAATAGAGCAACCTTTTTTGTCAAATTTTACAGCGAAATCCTTCTTTACAAGATCGCTTACTGAAATTAAATTCATGGAAAGTCCGGGAACATGATATACATTTGTTAATAGGAATTCAGTGACATTTTTTACTTTCGGGATTGCGTTCCCTCTTCCTATTACCTTCATTTCGTCCCCACTTGCAACTTTTATCTTTAAGTTATTCTGTTGCCTTTCGTAATTCAGTAATTTTCCGGCATCGTTCGTCATGTGGTTCGAGCATCCACTATCCAAGTACCATCGGTCCTTTTTCACCGTGTTCATCATACTCCAGCATGGATTCGCTCTCTTATTGACTTTGCATTCAGATGCTTTATGCCCTTCTTTATGACACTTAAAGCACTTAAATATCTTCTTTTCCTTGCTAAACTTCTTTCTATTTTGCGCCGTTGTTACCATCGCTTGCTCTCCATTTTGAATATTTTCGCTCTGTCGGCTTGCTTCTTGCATCAACTTTGATTTTATCTGCTCCAGTTTAATTTCTTTTCCGCCGTTGTCTATCGCCATTACAAATGGGTTGTAATCTGACGATAAACCGCTTAATAATATCGAAATTATCCACTCATCAGAAATTTTAGCATCAATGTCTGCAAGTTGTTGTGCCAAACAAATTATTTTAGAAATATATTTCTCCATGGTTTCGCAATTTTCTAGTCTACATTGCCATAACTCTCGTTGTAATCTGATTCGCCTGCCCCAGCCCTTGTCTTCGTAAGCCTCGCCGAGACTCACCCAAACCTCACGTGCTGTCTTCGCACTATACACATGTGCGAAACAAGCAGGCTCTAGCAGTAGACATATCGTTGTTCGAGCCTTCCTATCAGTGTCTTTTAAATCTGCTGTTATCTCCGTGGCTTCAATGACTTTGAACCAGTTTTTTGATTCTAAATAATTTTTCACCACGAACTTCCAGTTAGCGAAGTCTTCAGCACCGTTCAATTTTCTAATTCCACAAATTGAACCTGAATGTTCTTCTGCCATGACGAGAATTGTACAGACGGCAGTTTTTTGGAGCCTAGGTCTGGGCCATAACCTATTGTGAAATTAAGAGGCTCTTTTATGGATCAAACGACTTTTTATTCAACAACACTGACAAAGGTACATTTTATAATCAACTGACAGATTCCAAACAACATTTAGTTTTCATAATAGGTATACAACCTCCATCAGTATATTAGTAACTGAACATCTTTCTTCCGTATACCAACATCGTAATTGCGAAAAAATTATCAACTGTCCCATACAAAACTTCAATACCTACTTATTCGAACCAAATGTATGGGACGGCAGATTATATCAGTTTGATAGTGTGTACCTATTACACCCTTAAATTACCACACCTTTCTGATACACGAAGTATTTATCAAAAACCTTCCAAATCTTTGCACACTTCATAAAGCCAACGCACACGCAAGTAACCCTCGACAATTAAAAGCCATTTCTAATTACGCTTGAAGATCGAAGTTTACACAATTTCCACAGTGTCGAGGAAATTACAAGTAGCAACTACAGACAGTAAATTAGACAATACGGTGGAATAATCACTGGCTCTTACCCTTTCATCGGTTTTAACTAAACACCGCTTAATCCAATTCCGGCACAATATTCGTAGGTACTCAGAATTCTTAGGGATTTGGGCCAATTTTTGAGGCAATAGCGGAAGAGAGAGAAATCATTTTAAAACGGTTTTTTTATATTATTTTAATTATAAACAAAATGACATACAATCCTGTATTCCCCGGAGAGAGGTAGACATTGGAATTGTTGGTAACAATCCCTGCCTGCAATTTTCTAATGGTTTAGTCACGGTGTCAAAGTCAGAATCAAGTAATTTATTTCAATTTGACACCATTTCGCTTCAAACTTGCATACTCACTAATCAGCGAGGTAATTGCGTTACACACTAACAGTAGCAATGGCTTTCATTTTGACAGTTCAATAAAATTCATTGCGTCATTTAAGTTGATGAGCAGACAAATGTTTCGAACTTATGAAGCAATGGATTAGTAATATCCTTCAAAATCATTCACATTGTGATTGAAAGTATTTTTACGTTACGAAATTAGGGTGCAGCTCACCTTTATAATGCTGCGGCTACACTTCGCGTTATCGCGAACTTGTCTTCGTGCGCTCTCTCTCGCACAGCCCTCGATTACTCGCTGAGCAACAGACGGCGCACGAATAAAAGTTCGCGATAACGCGAAGTGTAGCCGTAGCATAATAAATACTGGACATAATGGAAGGACAAATGTTACGAACACCTTTGATGTTTCGATTCTAAATTTCGATTCTCACAAATCAACATAAGGCAGTAAGTACTAGGAACTTCTGAAGACGAAGCTAATGAAGATCTCCACCTAACCATGAGTTGCCTTGGTTGGCCGATGCAAGGAAAAGCTGTTCAGGTGGAGATTCATAGGCGACTCCGCCTTGGAATGTAAATATGGTGCTGTTCCATAAACGATGAAACACTTACTGTCGTGTCCTGCGTGTCCAGTCAGCTGCACGTAACAGGAACTGATGGGCGCTAGTGATGGCACCCAACACTTGGCCGAATTCTGCGCAGAGTTTATTGAGAGTGCCATCGACTCGCTAAAAAGAAGTACTACTTCTAAGTTATCTACATACACAAAACTTTACTCCCACCGCTTGTGCCTCTGACATGTCAGTACCGTTTCCTCAATACCCTCTGTATCCCTCAACTTAGACCTCCAACAACAAATTATTTACATTCTCTTAATCAAGTGGCAGTAGGTAACACAATGAAGGCACTGCACTAATTGACTCCCAACCCTCGACGACCCACTATTGTGTTAGGTTACATTTTTAAACAGCTGTAGAAAGCTGTTACCTTTGTGTGAGATTGGTTTGTTTACCAAAAGGTAACGTAATTAGAGTTGATTAGAATTAGGATTCAGAAGCAGCTTTTATATTAAACAAGGCGACTGAGAGTAATTTGAAAATGTATTAGACGAAAAGGTACAATATCAGGTCATATTGCTTTGGTTACTTTTAACTAGCTGCTGCCCGCGGCTTCACCCACGTAGCACCTTATTCTTTTTCTAAAATAAAAGTAAGTTACTAGTTAAGTTACTCCATAAAACATCAGCTATCAGCCAGTGAAAGTTCCGTCAAAATCGGGCCAGCCGTTTCGGAGATTAGCCGGAACATACTTGATGACTTTTTCAGGTACAACGCTTTTTCGTTACGTGGCGATTTTTACCAGTTTACTCGTACTGCAAGTCGAAAAGATCGCTAAAGAACTTCATTCCAATAATAGTTAAACCCGAAAAAAAAACCGCTGGTTAACCCAGTAAACTAGTAAAAGCACCAAAAAAAAGTATAGTTTAATCTAGACGAATTATGATGCACGCGCTTAACATTGACCAAGACGAATTGCATTACAGGCAAAAATATCTAAATTTTAGACTACCCATGTTTCGATCTCGGGCACAGCAATTAATTCAAATAAGTGATGGTCTTACCCGGTTTTCCCGGGGTAGGGATAATACCAGATGACAAATAGTCTTGGAAATAGTCAAGAAAGGGTTGCCCAAAGGTCACCCGCTTAAGATGTACGCATTTAAATTTCGGGCGAACGCTTTCCCAGTATTAAAGTTAGGTTTTTGTTAGGGTTAGGCTTTAAGTATTTTCTCGAGTAAAGGTATGTTTGAGGTTTTATTTCTTGAGTGTGTGAGTGGAATTGTAAGTAGGTTTTATAAGAATCCTTGAATTGAAATCCTAGAGATTAGCGCGTCCATTCAAACAAACTCTTTAGCATTATTGTATATAAAGCTATATTATATTATAATATAAATATATTATACAGATAATATATTATAGATATAGAGGAGCTCGTGGCTAAGTAATAACAGCCGCACGTGTCGATTCATCAGGTTAAGCTACGCTTGCCGGGGTTGGTCCATGGATGGGTGACCATCTTTACATGTCGAGACTCCTCCGTGCCTCGGAAAGCACGTCATTCGTAGATCTTTGACAGTCGTTACGGGTCGTCAGAAGCCCGAAAGTCTGACAACCAGTCTTACCAAGGGGTATCGTATTACCCAGTTACTGGGTTGTGGAGGTCAGATAGGATTGATAGATATTATATTATACCTAATGGTGGCAATCTTCTTCTTTTCGTGTGGTTAGCGACTAACCTGGTGTCACAATTTTAAAGCCACTGACTCGGCTTCACATGCCGTCGAGAAATATCTCTCAGGCATGCCGGTTTCCTCACGATGATTTCCTTCACCGTTTTTGTAGCAAGTGTTATACAATACACACATGAATTAGAAAAGTCAGAGGTGCGTGGCTTGGGTTCCAACTCGAGACCTATGACTTGGCAGTCCGACGGTCACACCACTAGGCATTCACTGCTTGTAATTTATTATAATGTGACAGCAGATACTGGTGGCTTGTGGGTAAATAATAACAGCCGCATGTGTCGATCAAAGGTTAAGTTTCGCTTGCCGCGGTCGGATAGGTGACCATCCAATACACATAATCGACACCCCTCCGTGCCTCCTCAAGCATGTTATTGCCCGGTTGTCATTCGTAGAAAAATGTCATTCGTAGTTTCGTCAACAGATGTTATGCCCAGATCCGACGGTGCGCCATATTGGGGACGGACACAGACGAGCCCGCACGACGCACCGTGGGAAGGTGTACGTGCGGGGTATCGCAGACATCGGAAGTTCCTCAGTGCGCGGTGCGTGGCGGTCTGTGGTCGTCTGCCGTGCGTGTCCGTCCGCAAAATCATGGATCGTCGGATCAGCATAACGTTACGGACGACTGCCAAGTCATAGGCTTGGCAGTCTGACGGACACGCCACTTGGCTATCGCTGCTATGGCTCTGGCTCTGGTGGCAATCATCATCTTTATGGTCAGCAGTCATTAGTTAACCACCATAGACATAGTCCACTCCAATTGTTTGCCGTCGTCAGCCACTCTCATCGACCAAAAAACACCAATAGCCATAACAAAACGACTTCCCATTTTATCACTCCACAATCAAACATGTTCTCATCCATCACTTCACTCCAACTTGCCAAACAAAACTAGCAATCAACTCAAAAATCCGACGGCGAAAACAAAAAGCGATCTAACCCTCTCTCCGCTGTGCACAATAAGTACAATCAATACGCAACTGTAACAAAACATAACCGCGGAACGGAAAAACAAAAAGGAGTACACTTAAAACCGGTGGAACTGCACAAACACGGCGCCGTTCCGGAATCCGGATCGGAACTTATGCGATCACGTCCACGGAAATGGAATTTTAAATCCACACATTGTACTTAGCGGACGAGTGTTGCGGGTTAGTGGCACAGCGAGTCCGCGATTCGAACGGGGTGCGCGGTCGGCATAATTATGCAGTGTGACGTAATTATTTATCATTATTTTTGTGTTGAAACGTACTTTGTTGAAAAATGTAGGCGGAAACAAATATTCGGAATTAAATTTGTAGGTAGCAGTGAAAGTTGAATGACCTTTTTTTTTCTTATTGTTGATTTTGATTTCCAAGTGTCAAAAGTTTTTGTTTTTTAACACAGAGCCATCTAGTAAAAAACAAAAAATTTAATCTGACTTTTTTCGAGCTTATCACTTTTTCCTTACGTGACGATTTCTACCCGTCAACTCCTACCGCAAGACGTGTTAAAGATCTTCGTTCTAATTATACAATGGCATAACTGGAAACATGTGTTAAACATAAACTTTACTGCTACATATATATCGCTACTACACAACTCCCACTCCTAATTACTCCACTTTTTATAACACACCATGCTGAAACCTACTTGTACCACAGACGATAAACATATTTAAGACTAATCGCAACCACTAAGGTTATTGTACACTCACACAAAATTTATGTTCCGCATTCGAAGGTGAGGCAGGTGCGCCTCGTAAGCTCTTAGCATTTCACGGTTAGAACACAGAGTAAATTAATTCAGAAAGTACACTGATGAGTTCAAAAAGTAGTTGATACAGTGCGTCGCTAAAGGACCTATACCTCATTTTTGTTATGACGTCACTATTTGTACCAAGCTGTATAATGTTTTTGTATTTTTTGTTATTATATTATTAAACTAGCTGCGCCTCGCGGTATCATCCGCAAGAATCTCGATTCCGTGGTAACATCGGGATAAAAAGTATCCTATGTCCCAATCCAGGCCTTGGTCTATCCATGAGCCAAATGTTATCCAAATACATTCAGCCGTTTTAGCGTAAAAGCGTAAAAAACAAACAAACAAACTCACTTTCGCTTTTATAATATTAGGTAGTATTTGATTTTGCGTAACAGCCGCTCGGGTCGATACAGCAGGTTAAGCTGCGCTTGCCGGGGTTGGTCCGTGGATGGGTGACCATTTTCACATATCGAGACTCCTCCGTGCCTCGGAAAGCACGTTAAGCCCAGGTCCCGGCTGTCATTTGTGAATCTTTGACAGTCGTTACGAGTCGTCAGAAGCACGAAAGTCTGACAACCAGTGTAACCAAGGGGTATCGTATTACCCAGTTACTGGGTTGTGGAGGTCAGATAGGCAGTCGCTCCATGTAAAATACTGGTACTCAGCTGCATCCGGTTACACTGGAAGCCGACCCCAACATAGTTGGGAAAAGGCTAGGCAGATGATGATTTGATTTTGCGTAGTTTTTGAGGGTTCCGTGCCTCAAAAGGAAAAAAAAACGGAACCCTAAGACACGCACAAAAAATACAAAACATTAAGTACATCCCAAACTTAACCACCCCGAATAATACACTACGTATACTTGTAACACCCGTAAAACTGAATGCACAATCATAATACCACCCATTCATCTTGACGCCTGAAAATATTCATACGGCTTGTATTAAAGCGCGCGAGAAATACTTTACATATGTATACCACGAATGAATGACGGTGATGTGGAAATACAAGATTTTGCTTCTACGTCTGTTATGGACGAAAAGATTTTCTTGAATTTTCGTGTGTGAAATGAAGATAACGTTTTTTCACTGAAATATATGAAAACTGTGGCTTTATGTGACTCATTTGCCTACAGGGATTAATTAATAAAATTATTAATTGGGCTACTATTTTTGATATTGTTAAATGTGTTTATATTTTTAAATTGTAATATTTAAAAATGTAATTTAAAAGTGTTTGAATGTTATAAAGAAAATTATTCATTTAATTATTAATGAAATAACCATAGAAGTAGACAATGAAAAATGAAAGTTTATTTTTAACAATTAGGGTGGCATAATCTGGCTAGATTACAACCCTCATTAAAAATAAATGGAAATTAATGAATTGGGAATTAATTCATAGATAATATTCAATGACAAAACATTACTCTCTTTTTGAACCTCACCGCAGTTGGGTAATCCTATACTATTAAATGAGCAATATTTATAGAATTATATATATTTGTAATAACGTTTTCGAAAACGACTGTGACGATTTCGATGAAATTTGCATTATAGGGGTTTACGGGGGCGAAAAATCGATCTAAATAAGTCTGATTTCTGGGAAAATTCATTTTCTCTATTTTCACCCGATCATAGCTCGGTCGACCACCAGGTACTATATACTAAAACATCCTATTCACTGCTTATAAATACGTAAAAAACGGACATTAACATCTAGCACTCCGTTGTCACAGTGACTAGTCTCAAATAATTTCTTTGAGCGTCTTAATTCCAGGGCCGTAATTAAGGAACAACCCCGGGGCCTGTCAAATTAATTACACCTATTCCAGATAATCACAGTTGAAACTCGAGAAGGGTGATTTTTTACTCTTTTTATTTATTCCCCTTAAAAAGTTTCCGGTACGCTTGGATTTAGCGTTTTTTAAAGGGTGTTAAAGGGTGGCTCCAGAGTGAATATAGGTATAGTGAATGAGGTTTTCATGGTTGCCGGATAGTGTTGGAACGGAATTTGAAAGTGTTTAGGAACGGAATTAAATTATCATCGTCAGCGTAATTTTTTCAAAGCAAACATAGCATCACGCCTTGTTTTCCCCGAACGGTTGGGCAGAGGTGTACATACCTATAGTACACCTTCGTCAGTTATGTTCAAGTCCTATGTAATAGGGGGCGAGCCAATTGCCATCAACCGGGCACAAATCCAGACTGCGGACTGCTACTGAGAATTCTAGATATAAAACCCAATAACACTTTGCCCTTCCCGGGAATCGATCCCAGGGCCTCATGCTCAGCAGTAGAAATTGCGACCACTAGACCAACGAGGCAGTCACTAGTAATTTCTTAGCAAAATAGTTATTTCAACTATCAACATTTTTATCCAAGTCGGATATCTTTTATCCGTGGAAGAAAATTGTCGTCTGACAGTTTTGTATGGAAAAACTGTCAAAAATTCAAAATGTATTCGCTGAATGACTTCATCTGCCTAGCCTTTTCCCAACTATGTTGGGGTCGGCTTCCAGTCTAACCGGATGCAGCTGAATACCAGTATTTTACATGGAGTGACTGCCTATCTGACCTCCACAACCCAGTAACTGGGTAATACGATACCCCTTGGTTAGACTAGTTGTCAGATTTTTTGGTGCTTCTGACGACTCGTAACGACTGTCAAAGATCCACAAATGACAGCCGGGACCAACGGCTTAACGTGCTTTCCGAGGCACGGAGGAGTCTCGATATGTGAAAATGGTCACCCATCCACGGACCAACCCTGGCAAGCGTAGCTTAACCTGATGGATCGGCCCGAGCGGCTGTTATTACTTAGCCACGAGCTCCTCATAAGACATTCGCTGAATGACTTATACTTGGTATAAAAGTTTAGTAAAATTCGCCCTTAATATGATAATCACGACTGACACACATATTATCACCATGCTTTTTACGGGACAAAGTATTTTCAACACGCTACAAACTAAAAAAAATAAAAATAAAAAAATACACACATAATTACTTATAGGAATGACAACATTCTAGGTCCTAAATCAACACACAACTACAATAAGTTGAGCTTGATCACAAAACAGGTACAGTAAGAATCAGTTTAACTTAAAAACAAAACAAAACAGAACAAAAAAAAAACACATCTCATCACATACGAGTGATAAAATTCAAAAATTCATCATAATTCCGTCATAACGAACAATAGAACCATCGTGTGTTGAATTCAACACCATTTAGTCACGACTTGGCAATGTAACGATATACGGAAATACGGCGTTTTATCCTTTCACCGTCCGCTTATGAAAACAGGACTTTCCGGGTTTCCGATGCTTTTCAACACTTTTCAACGCTAAAAGGAAGCATCGGAAAGATTTATTAAATTCGACCGAGATCCCGAAGGATCGTGCATTGTAAAGGGCGTCCCTTCCCTCCGAACATTGTGTTTCGGTCTCAGTCCGAAGGAGGACGGATTTGAGTCCGTGTTATTGTTATTTCGCCGTAATAATTGTATTATTTGAGTCTTTTACGCAAATTGTTTTTTATGGTAATGTTTTGTTTGGGCTTTGAAATGGAATGAGAAGACAGGCTGTTATGAATAAATGCTTTAACAGGATTTGTAAACGATTGTACGAGTCGTTTCTACAGGTTTAATTAAAAACAATGATTTTCAACCGTTTTGAATAAATATAAGCTCTCAAAGCATTTCGTTTACAGCACCTGAGAACTATGAGATTTGTTTACAGAAATCACAAGTAAACGTCAGAATAAAAAATCAAACAATAAGTTTGTTTGATTTAAATAAGTCACCTCTTCCTATTTGCAAGTTCCTCAACGTTTCTGAAAGATGTATCGTTACTAACGCTATATCACTATCAACAAACTGTAAATAGTTACTTTAGCATCTTTACAAATATAGGAATAGCTAGCAATACATAAGTTACTTTACGGGTGACAATCAACATCAATATTCACTGTGTTGTGCTATCTATTTATTATCTTATTCGCCTTTCCTCACTGGTATAAAAGTCCAATACATGAAACAACAATGTCACAACACTGCAACAATGCATATTTCCATTGTACACAGACCCATTAAACCCGAGCAAAACTTAAAAAAAAACAAACTTTACTCCAGTAAAAAATCCAACTCATTTAACAATAACCAAATTTGATCATAAAATCTGTCGGCCCACAATTTATGGGAAACACCACACATAATGACAGAGGTTTTGTCCATTAACCCAGCGTTAATGGGAGCTTGGCAGAGAACAGTTACAAAGTTCAACTGTGTTTTACTGCTAATCAAAATTCAAGTATGCTAATTTTGGAACACTATTAAGCTGAACGATGAAAGCCTACCATTTTGCGAATTTCGCACATTTCATGCTATTTAATTATACAGTCTGTTTGTAACTGCGTGTTTACGTTGGGGCCTATTTTGAAGCTTTGAAATCGGTTCTGATGTCTTCCCATAAAATAATAGAAGCAAGGATACACAAAACACATCAGAAACCTGAAATCTACGAAGATATGTGAATGGCATTATACCACCCTGTAACTGAAATACTGTAGTGTAAAGGACTTTCTTGCCGTGCGTTTGCATTGGCGGAACATTCACGACACAACATGTTGAAATCTCTATTTTCTGTCAATGTTCCATACAATTTTTGACAGGAACAACAGGACTGACAGGACAGGACAGGACAGGACACAACATGACAGGACAGAACTTCAACATGTTTTGCCGGGAATATTTCGCCAGTGCAAACGCACGGTTATGCAGACGGATATAATATAATTATCAAAATTCATTTAATCAAACTAGGCTGAGAATCAGCACTTTTCGAACGCCAAAAATTACTTAAGACAGTCCCCCAAAACGCGCGATTCGCCACTTCCTAGTGCTCCCCAGCAGCACAGCTCTGTTCAGTTAGAAAAATTTGATTCACACAATAGTATGCATAAATAATGTCAACCAGATACTGTTCCTTACATTGGCAATAGCCTCTTCGCATATACAGGTATCGAACAAGTATTGATTTAGTTAATTGATTCAGGCGTGAGTTTGCGGAAATCCATTATAAAATACGCAAGACGTATATATATTTAGTAACCTATTCCGCTTAACTATTCTTCAAGTGCCATACAAAACCCTGTAAGAAATCGACACGTGTTTCACCTCTCAACGAGGCATCCTCAGGATGACGATTGACCAGTCGCAAACCAGAACACGACGTGTTGCTATAACAAACGTTGGACGCAGAGAACAGCGTCTCTATGTTCTACGCTTGCATACTGCCTGTTATCTACTTCAGGTCATTAAGATCAAGTTAATTATTCTACAACTTCAGATTTGCTAAGGAGGTAAAATATGGCACTTGCCTAACAGGTTTTCAACCTACAAGCTGGTGCTAAAACCTTCGGCCCACAATGACTTTAACACGTGTAATAAATATTAAATTAATGAAACCTTAACTTCGCTAAACAGAATTTTAATTCTAGTTCGCAAACCTACCTAAAGCTGTTTGACTTTTAAACTTTTAAAACGATAGATTTTGCTCAAAGTAAAACAAAACCTTTCTGATTCTGTTAAAAGTAAAATGTAATTATATTTCATCGTGTTTAATTTATGAGTGGAACTTATTACTGCAGTGCCTATAGATTTAAATTAAGTATGCAAATTGCTTTCAGAGTAATTAAAAGTCGAAGCCGCATCGGCGAGGAACGTTGGAGTCAATACTTCACTTAGTAACTTTAACCTCCACGAGCCAAGATACATTATTATTTAATAAGTATAGTTGAGCTTGTCATAGTTCTACCAATTTTGACAACAATTCCCAGTAAAATCTAACTTCTGTAGCATAATAAGCCTGCCTGTAATCAGCTTTGAAGGCAATGGTAGCCTAGTGGTGTGACCGTCGGACTGCCAAGTCATAAGTCTCGAGTTCGAACCCAAGCCACGCACCTCTGACTTTTTGGATTCATGTGCGTATTGTATATGTATGAAGGATTTCGTACCACCGTCCAGTATTGAACATTACATATTTTTGTTAATTACCTTAATTATTTTTTATTTTTTTTGTTTTAGCGGCCATAGAGTACCTACACACTCTGTGATAATTTCAAAGTGTCTACCTATTACGGTTCAAAAGATACAGGTGACAGACGGACGGATAGCGGAGCCTTAATTACTAAGGCTCCGCTATCCGTCCGTTGGGTCCCGTTGGCAGCCTTTGGATACGGAACCCTGAAAATACAAAAAAAACCCTTGGACTAAAAACTTTTGAATTAAATCGGTTAACAAAGGTACCCGGGCAAAGTTCCCCGGATTGTTTCAGAAGTGGGTGGCAAACTGTCAGTTCATTTAGCCAAATGAGCTGCTACTACATTACAAAAACAATTGCACCAATTTCAACCTTAAAGTAATCAACATAGGAATCATTATGTTCACTGTTTCGGAAGTGTGTGAAATTTTGGGGTAGTGTGAACAATTTTTGGCAATGCTTAAAGTTTTAAGTTAAAAATATACTGTGTGTTTCTCCACTTATAAGTTTTAATATGACGTAATTATGTAGGCATGTATCTCTTCTGTACGCATAGACAAGTTCTTTTCCCTAAGGAAAGCTAACTAGGCTCCGAAAAGGTCATAGGGCGGGCTTTTTGGCAGAAACCCAGAACATTGCCGTGTATTTTCGTGATATTGAAACGAAGCTGGTTCATTCTTGTCAACGTAACGGCTTGGAAAATGTCTACTGCCGAATATAAGCATGCCCATTACAACATTTTAAACAATATTGCATAGAATATACAGCCTTAGGTTTAAGTAGCTGATACATTTAACAAATGAGGAGCTCGTGGCTAAGTAATAACAGCCGCACGGGTCGATCCGTCAGGTTAAGCTCGCTTGCCGGGGTTGGTCCGTGGATGGGTGACCATCTTTACATACTGAGACTCCTCCTTGCCTCGGTAAGCACGTTAAGCCATTGGTGCCGGCTGTCATTTGTGGATCTTTGATAGTCGTTACGGGTCGTCAGAAGCCCGAATGTCTGACTACCTGTCTTGCCAAGGGGTATCGTATTACCCAGATACAGGTTGGTATAGATAGGCAGTCGATCCATGTAAAAAACTGGTATTCAGCTGCATCCGGTTGGACTGGAAGCCGATTCCAACATAGTAGGGAAAAGGCTAGGCAGATTATGATTTAACTAATCAGTTGGCGTATGTACAAAGGTTTTTTTTAATTTTTTTCATTAGTAAAAGAAACACTCTGTACATGCACACTTGTCTTCCCACGTTGAAAGACAAGTGTGCTTTTATAGTGTTTCTTTTACATATCAATTTAATATTTTTTGTGAGTATTTATTATTAGATTTTATTTTCATTTTATTGGTTATGTATTTTTAGCATGTATGGACGCTATACTAACTATATAGGTTATATAGGTTAACGGGAACGCCCTTTGTTAGTTAACATACTGTGTAAATACGGATAGTAATTACAAAAAAAACATTCTGAACTGTTTCTACAATGAAAACGCGTTAGACCACAAAATTGATTCAACAAAGAAAACAGGACCTTCGCGCATTAATTACAAAAGTAAAAATGCTGAAAATGCAACACTGCATTGTTTTCACATCATTTAATTTTAAAGGTTTTTTTTTCTTTCACAATATCCACTCATATTTACATAAGTTAATTGGCATATTTCGTGTCGAGTCCTTCCATATAATGGATTTTATTATCACACACTGTTGTGTTGGATGCACTCAAATGATCGGGCGATTAACTCTTTTCGTTCATGAAAGCCTGGTATTTTAAAATCTGTTTTTTCGTTATTTTGCGATTGTGTATCGGGTATGACGCCTGTCTGTGCTTTTGTTTTTAGGGTTCCGCAGTTAACAAAGAACCCTTAGAGTTTCGCCATGTCCGTCTGACTGTCTGTCCGCGGCATAGCTCAGAAACTCTTACTACTACTAGGAAACTGTAAGTTGGCATGGGTATAAATATTAAACACCGAATCGCCGATAAAGTGGTAAAATATAATCAGGAAACAAAATATACAAACATACACTTATTTGTATAAATGTACTGTAGTACGTATGTATAGACGTATAAATAGTTCCTGGTGTAGTAAAATGTTAGGAAGAAAGATAAAAAAAAATCAAGTAATAAAAACTAAAACCCAACTACGACTTAAAAGGTATAAACAAGACACCACAGACAGACAAATTAAAAATCCGGAGTCACACGTGTTAGGGCATAAATCGAACAGATTACGTGTGACTCCGGATTTTTAATTTGTCTGTCTGTGGTGTCTTGTTTATACCTTTTAAGTCGTAGTTGGGTTTTAGTTTTTATTACTTGATTTTTTTTTAAATTCTTTTGGGGTTATAATATATATATTTTTGAAATGTGCTCATTAAGCCCTTTCATTTGATACCCAACATGGTACGATTAAACCATTTTTTTTTTTAAGTTCCTCACTTTATGTCCTCTAGAGGGCGCCTTTTTTAATTTAATGTGACTTCACATAGCCTATAACCAGCGGACAATCACGACGCTTCTAACGATACCTCATTTGTCAAATTGTGATAAGTGGTTTGGATACATACATACATACATACATACATACATACCGGTCAAAATCATAACCCTCCTTTTTTCTTTGCCGTAGTCAGGGAAAATAGCAATATATGCTAAACTAAATATCGTCACAGCTATTGTAAGCATATTTTAATATTATTTCGATAGTAAAACATTGTAAAGTAAAACGTTTATTTTCATATTTTGAAGTAGTAGGTACAGCTCAGTGAAACCTTCATAGTACCAGCCTACCAGCCATGTTACAGGATTATAGGCATTATAAATTATTATACCCGTTACAGAGGTTACGTACACGGCGTTTGTATGCGAGATAAGCCGCATTTAACTGAGACATGAATAATACTTAAAACCCCTTACAAACTAACTTATGTAGAATTACAAAGAAAACGTAATAAGTTAGGATGCCATACTAATATTATAAATTCGAAAGTAACTCTGTCTGTCTCTCTGTATGTTACCTTTTCACACCTAAACTACTGAACGGATTTTGACAAAATTTGACAAGGAGATAGATGGCATCCTGGGGAAGGACATAGGCTACTTTTTATCAACATACCACGCGGGCGAAGCCGTGCGCGGGTGCTAGTACTAAATAAGTAAGCGTAATAATGATACAGCGTGAATCCGATATGTATGGTCATATTTAAGGTGTGAGACTATCAAACTATCAACTTTCTCCATGGGACCAACATCGTAATCGCAAAAAAATTATGAGCTGTTCCATACAAAACTTCACTACCAACTCGAATGTATGGGACAGCTGATTATGTACCCTTAAAATATGACCACTTATTCTTGATGTTACACATTATGTAAAAATATACTAAAGCATCGATTCAGTGAAACATTATTTACACTTTTTTATTTTGTTATTTGTGTTTCACTAACTGTGTCCAAATAAACGTTACTCTTTCATTCTTTGATAGAAATAGATTTCTATTCAAGACTTCGCGGACCGAAAGACCAATTCTTACATCTATCTCTTCTTCAACGAACAACTGCACATAAATTCGAAAAACCGATAAATATTAAGAGGAATCATCACAAATCTCTTCAATATTTATTCGATTCAATTTCTGAGAAGCGTCGCAAGCTACGTAATATCGAAAACATGGCCCCACACCGCTACACGGTTGTGGCAATGGGCCAAAGGTTCCTCACAGCTGGTTCGCAGTACACTTTATATTTATTATATCTATTATTAATAATGTACTGTATATTTTGAGACGGGTATTGGTTGTAAATAATGTGCATCTGCAGTTTCAGTGGTACTTTGATGTTTATTTTAAAGTGAATGAGTTTTCTCGCAGTCTCGATTGCGTTTTCATTTTAGAAGTCTGTAAAATATCTTTTCTTACTTACACTTATCATAACATCACGCGTGTATTCCGCGTAGGGTTAGGCAGCGGTGCACCTAAGAATATTACATTTCGCCAGTTTTATTTTAAGTCCCGCAGTAGTAGTATTTATTATTTTTTGTTGTTTGTTTGTTACAACTAATTTTGTACGCCATAAATGACAAAACATGTAGCCACCTCAAATTAATTATAAGACTTTCATACTGTACTCATGTTTCACAAAATAAATATTATCTTATCTTATGCCATGGGGGCGAGCCTATTAACCGTCAGAAATACAGACCCGGGCTGGTATTGAGAAATTCCCGATGAAAAAACCAAATTACACTTTGCCGGATCCGGGAATCGAACCTCATGCTCAGCAGTAGCGCTTGCGACTAGACCAACGAAGCGGTTTGTTTTAGAAGTCTGCAAACTATCTTTTCTCAGTGTATATGTATTATATTCGAAGCTTAAGGTTGAAAAGTAGCTAGAGGACCTTACCTCTAAAATCCCAACCAAGCCATTTAATTCAACAAAAATGATTTAATTCAACAAAAATGATTGTAGCGTATGACCAAGTTGAACGAAAAAGCTAATTTTATTTTTAAATATTATTAAAATCTGCATGAAACGATTCATTCGATTGAATGGAAAATATGATTATAAAACTTGGTCACACACAGCGTGTATCAAAAATGGTTATATTAAAGGTTGTGGTACAGATTATAATACTGAATTTTCTCCATGGGACCAACAATCATGGTACAAACAATAGTAATGGCGAAAAAATAATCAGCTGTCCCATACATTTGGGGCGAGCAGGTTATTGATCCAAAGTTGTGTGAATTTCTGATACAGACTGTATATCTATATGTATAAAAGGAGAAACTGACTGACTGACTGACTGACTGACTGTTGATATATCAACACACAGCCCAAACCGCTGGTCCTAGAGACATGAAACTTGGAGGGTGTGTTCTTTGTGAAGAGTAAGTATCCACTAAGAAAGGATTTTTGGGAATTCCACCCCTAAAGGGGAAAAATAGGGGATGGAAGTTTGTATGAAAGTCCGTCAGTTTTGAAGTTAGGATCTTCCAATTTTGATTTTAGACTGACGATTGAAAATTAATCAATACGTATCTCAACGTTTTTGATAATTCTACCCCCGAAGGGTTAAAACGGGGGATAAAGTTGAAAATCCTTAATTTTCGAAGAAAAATCACTACTTTCTAACGCAACGGTGTTGTTAGAATTTCAACCCTTAAGGGGGTGAAAACGGGGATGAAATTTTGTTTTTAATTAAAGTTCTTTATTTTTTAATTTAAAACCACTAATATTTCGGCTTATGGTTGGAAACTAACACAACCTAAATATTTGTTTTTTTTTTTAATTTCAACCCACAAGGTCTGAAAGGGGTATGAAGTTTTGTATTGAAGTTGTTCATTCGCAAAATTTTGTATTCAAGTAAAAATAATATTTATAAGTACACGTGTACTGTTTCTAACTTTACAGTATTTTACATGGAGCGACTGCCTATCTGACCTCCACAACGCAGCAGTTATTAGGTAATACGATACCCCTTGGTAAAAATGGTTGTCAGACTTTCGGGCTTCTGACTTCCCGTAACGACTGTCAAAGATCCACGAATGACAGCCGGGACCAACAGCTTAACATACTTTCCGAGGCACGGACGGGTCTCTGTATCTAAAGATGGTCACCCATCCATAGACCAACCGCGACAAGCGTAGCTTAACCTGATAGATCGACCAGTGCGGCTGTTTTTATTTAGCCACGGGCCCCTCTCCCGGATAACCCCCTCCAGCCAGTTTCTATTCCTTCCGTATAATGATAAGAGACGGTGAAGATAACATTCTCCCGCGTTTTATCGCTCTTTTTAGTCAGTATTTAGTAGATCAATACGCTAAAATAGAAACTGAGAGACTCAATTATATACGATATAATCAGGCAAAGTTACGTGCAAATAATTACCCCTGGTGGCACAGGTAAGACTTATCTTTTAAACTTGCTCTTGGCAAAAGTAAGAAGCACTCGAGACATAGCTTTAGCTGTAGCGTCGTCTGGGATTGCTGCTACATTATTAGAAGGAGGTAGAACTGCACACGCTGCCTTAAAACTAACTCTAAATCTTACAAATGTAGAGACACCCTTATGCAATATACCAAAGCAAAGCAATCTTGCCGAAGTGCTTAAAAATACTAAACTAATAGTATGGGATGAAATAACGATGGCGCACAAAAGAGGAGTTTGCAGGACATACGAAATAATAAAAACATAATGGGTGGTATGACGGTGTTGCTGGCAGGAGATTTTCGACAGACTTTACCGGTAGTGCCTAAAGGTACGCGCGCAGATGAGATCAAAGCATGCATCAAAAGAGCTTTCTTATGGCCTTCAATTAAAGTTCTAAAACTTACTCGAAACATGAGAGTACATCTCAGAGGTGAAGTTTCTGCCGGCAGATTTGCAGATCTTCTTCTTCAAATCGGAAACGGAAACTTTCCACAAATAGATGGGTTGATACAAATACCATACGAATTATGTACTGTGGTATCAACAGTTGAGGGACTTGTAGATAAAATTTATCCTGATATTAAAAATATTAAAGGCAAACCGATGGAGTGGTTATGCGAGAGAGCCATTTTGACTCCCAAAAACGACCAAGCCGCTGCGATCAACGAAATGTTGATAAATACATTCGAAGGCGAAGAAATGATTTACAATTCTGTTGACACCATGGTCGATATGGACGAGTCGGTTAATTATCCTGTAGAATTTTAAACTCTCTTAATCCGCCGGGTCTTCCGTGTCACAGACTTATGTTGCGTGTAGGTGCTCCTGTCATGTTACTTCGAAATTTACATCCTCCAAAATTGTGCAATGGAACTAGACTCCAAGTAACAGCTCTCCGCCGCAATGTTATTGAGGCGAAAATACTAACTGGATCTGCCAGAGGAGAAACAGTATTCGTGCCGCGTATACCATTGATACCAAATGACCTTCCGTTTGAATTTAAAAGATTGCAGTTCCCAATCAAGGTTTGTTTCGCGATGACTATTAATAAGTCACAGGGACAAACTCTAAAATTTGCTGGAGTTGATTTGCGGCAAGACTGTTTCTCCCACGGCCAATTTTATGTGGCTTGCTCACGTGTTAGCTCTCCAACTAGCCTGGTTGTTTTAGTGCCCGTTTCCGAATTAGTGAAAAACATCGTATATAGAGAAATACTGTGAAGGATTTAGGTAGATACCGGTCCTTTACAGCAGGTATTTCTTTACAGTATTCCTCAAATATCACACGTAGTAGAGGACAATTAGCCATGAAGAAAGGTCTATTGTTATTGTTATAATACCTAATTCATAATTATCTAGAAAAAAAGAATTTATACTCTACGCAGACGACGTAAAATAAAATAGTAACGAAGTCAAATATTACATTGAATATTCGAGTCTGATGTTGAATATATGTATAGTTTTTAGAATTTTTGGTCTGTTTGTTTGTATGTATGTTCCGGCTTGCACAAACATGGATGAGCGGATTTAGATGATATTTGGCACACAGATAGTTTATAACCTGGATTAACCTATAGGTTATTTTTTAATCCCGATTGTACGTTCCCGTCGGATATTTTTCGACGTCCACGCGGGCGAAGCCGCGGGCAAAAGCTAGTTCGTTATAAAAAGAACCATTTTTTTCAACGTATATCATTTTGTCGGCGTCAATGTAATTATTTCGTTACTCGTCAATGCCCTGCTTTCATTAGTACAAATTGAACGATAAAAGTTTAATTTCATTGATAACGTTAATGAATTAAATTCATTAATCGCTTCTCCATCTCTTTTTTATAGCTAAAAGCGAGCTTTTATCTTTTGCGTACAGGGTTTGGTTGCCATACTGAGAACTTCTAATGATTACAGTGATATAATTAAACACGTTACAGTACCTACTTAACACTGTTATAATTATTGTTTTTACTGTATGAGCTTATGTGAACCTCTAACAAGATATTTCTTTGTACACTTACCACTAAGGCGCGGGACATACACAAGAGGCGTGGCGCTGCGCTGGTGTGGCGAGCGACGCGACGGTGCGGCTCGGGCGTTGCACCTCTCCTTTCATATTTCGCCAGCACCACGCCCGCCCCCCGCCGCCTGTGTATTTTCCGCACCTCGTCGCTCCTGTACATTTTGTATGAAATATGAAAGGATCGGCGTAAAGCCCGGGTCTCACACACCACACCAGCGCCTCTCGACAATTGTGTATGTCCCTCGCCTATTTTACAAAAATGCGCGTATTTTTTAATCAGAACTATATAATAGAGAAATATTCACTTGATCTTCTTAAAACAACCTATTTTGAAGTATCCGAAATGAGAAATATTTGAAGATCCCAAAAAGAGGTTCATGCGGGATTTTTTTACCGATCAATTATATACGTGCCAAAATAAAATCTGTTCCAATCGCCAAATCTCACAGTGAAAGCTCGATTCTAATACGAGTCTGCTAAAAGAAGAATCTTCACGAAATAAATTAAATGTGGGAACCGATTGTTCTCGCAAAACTTTGTTTTTAATTTCCTACAAAGAAAAAAGACTCTACGTCTTTAACTAAGAAAGGTCGTTTTTTAAAACACAATCAAGTGTCTAATGATTGTTTTTATTTTTTTCCTTTCTTCGTTTAATTGTAAGAGCTTTTCTGACGCGACAGAATTCTAATTGGAAGGAATGTTTAGATTCTGTTGTTGATTTATTTTTGTTCCTAGTTTTAAGGCAAAATGGTCTTTTGTTCTTCAATATTCTCTTTCTTGTTTGTGGAGAAGAATGTTTTACAATAGTGCTCAACGTGCTTGAGGTATATCTTTGTCGATTTGCATTGTGACATATTAGTAACCTATGAACTCTATTTACTTATTTATTTATTTAACTATTTATGTACACACATAATAAACAGACAAGAAGAAAAGAACAGAAAAAAACGTACAAAGGTGATGCTTATTTCTAAAGAAATCTCTTCCAGCACACCTGCGATAGGAAAGTAGATAAGAGATGTAGACACCGGCACCGTGACAATATTTCTCTAATTAGTTATTTATTTATTTATTAAACTTTATGCACAAGTAAAAACTACTGTACAAAGGCGGACTTAATGCCTGAGGCATTTTCTACCAGTCAACCTTAGGGTGGTGCAGAGACAGACATGGCAGGTGCAACATAAGACAATACATGTAACTTGAATAAAAATGAATACTAATTAATACATACACATATACATACATACATAAATATAAACTAAAAAAAAACTTAGTCAGCAGAAATAACGACAGGTAGAGGAGAAAACGAATCCAGCGAATTAGCAAAAGCAGCGAATTATTATTATTATTATTTATTTATTTATTTAATTCTTCAACGACACAATTTACAGAGGCGGTCTTAATGCCATAAGCATTTTCTATCAGTCAACCTTTGGGTGATGCATCATCGGTTCGTTTGAAAATTGATTATAATACCGGAATCAGAACGTTCAAATATAGAATAGAATATAATACTCTTTATATGATTTTCTCAAAAACTAATTCCAGTTACAAGGATAGCAAAAATGTCGATCTCTTGAAAGGTACTTTCGGTTATCTATCTCAATATTCTACAAAATATAAGAGGAGGTAAATTCATATAAATATAATATGAACCGAGTCTGAAAACACTCCGCCCTGGGTTTTACCCGATGCAGTACTTTTTCTATAAAAAATATTATGAATAACGAAATATCCTGTTTACCGTAAGAGAAAATGTTTACGAAGAAAATGAGCTTCCAATACTTGTTGAGAAATAGCGGCAAACAAGTTTGTATAAAAACTAAAAATATACGCTTTCGAAGATTACATCTAATCAGGAATTCCTTCTTCGCTTCTTCGCGGAACTTAAGAATAATTTGGAAATTATAAGTAGATATTTTCTTTAGTTAGAAATTTAAATAAGATTCAGAGTTCCTAATAAAAACCAACCGGTCGGTGTCGTGTGCATGTCGGTGGCAAAAACCGAAAATAAAGTAATTTTTCACTCTTTAGTGTTTTTTTTGGATGACGTTTTTTGTTTTTTTTTGTTTTTGTTTTTCACTTTTTAGTTGAATAATCCGTAGCAGATTATCAGTCGTCCCAAAGGCAAACTCTAGTTTACAATTCTAAAATAAATCTCTCGGTGTCAAACATCCTGTGCGTGCGCCGTCGCCGCGAGTTATCCACCGAATGTGGCGATACATCTAAATTGCGACATGATACATTAAAACCTGGATTGTGACGTTACCGATCTTACGCCAACGGAAGATCGGTGCGCGGAGGACGGAACAGACGCAGAGGGCGAGCGGTCTGCGACGGAGCGACCGATCTTCCGCATAGTGTGCCTGTTATTAGTCATTCACAGTTACGCAATATCTGTGCGTTTTGACTGTCCCTTTCAGAATATGTGGGTCATGTCTTGTGTAGGTGTGGCAAGTCATGGCAAGTAAAATGTAAATAAATATGTTATTAGGTTAAGTTTTCTATGGGTCTATGCCACCCGAAATAAAGTTTATATTATTATTATTATTATTTTATATATTACATATCTCGGGACCATGGGGTCCCGGTCTTTTGGAAGGCGTACGAGGGGCCGAAGCCAACTCGCAGAGGCCCCTTAGACAGTTTCTCAAGGAATGAGGCACCAACCGACGATTATCCCTGTACGCACTATGCAAGTGCATCCAAGGACAATCCCCGGTTGGTGTAGGACTATTGCAGAACATGGAAACAAAACATATTGGGTTATGGGTTTGGGTGGTTTAGTGGATTTGTTACTTATAACTATTGAAGGACTATGTCCCCTGCCTGATCAATGTTATGGTATACACGGATTAAACGGCAGGGGGTGACTTGCACACTCAATAATGGGCCCCCGAACACGGTCGCTAGCACAAAGTGACGAAGCGACAAGGGGGCAACACTTCCTGAGGTGCTTGAGGAGTGGAGAGGTATTCCAAGGCTTTCAGAACAATCCCAGAGCCCGGAAGATGGTCAAGATCCCTACGAGCACTTACTGGAATACTTCCTTCCTCCGAGCACATTTGCTCTTGCGAGTCTCCACTCAAGCCGGCCAATCAAGGCAAGAATGAGGTGGGAGCTCTGTTCCTCGTCATTGCTCACTCCAGCCGGCCAATAAAGGCAAGCCAGAGGTGAGGAACAAGACTTCTCCCGGGAGGTAGGGTCCGTGGGGTCGCTACTGCCCAACAGCTCGCCACAAGCTGCCCTGCGGGTTTTTGTATCTCTCTTGGTCTGGCTCCTCATCCTAGACCCGTTCCGGAAAAGTAAACTCTACCGGCACAGACCTAGAGTTCGGAGCGCGCAAGCCCCACCACGACGTCAACGTAGAGATACGGCGGTGGGGGTTATTATTATTATTTTCGGGAGTGTTCTTTTTCTCAGCTCTTAGGCTGGTTTTAGCTACATTTACGGGCCAAAGCCAAGTAAATGCAGCGTGTGGTGTGTATTTAAGATGAATGTGTGTTTTCTTCCTCTAACTGCATGAATTTCCTAACTATTCTGCAGGTGTTTAAAATGGCAGCTTTCTGTAGGTTGATATAAATCGATTCTTCTAAATCTATTAATTTTAGGCTACGGAGAAGATGGTTGGGGATAACGCCGGTCGTGGAGAGAACTATAGGGATAATGTATACTTTTTCCTGTCTCCAGATTCTTGTGACTTCCTCTTTAAGGTCAGCATATTTGCTTATTTTTTCAGAAATGGTTTTTTGTAGGTTATGGGTGTTAGGAACTGCAATGTCTATAAGGTAAGTGATTTTTCTTATTTTATCCTGTAGGGTTATGTCTGGTCTGTTGTAGTGGATAGTCCTATCTGTCAGTATGGCGCGATCGTAGTACATTTTGTGTGTATCATTTTCTAGGATAGTTTGTGGTGTGTACTTGTAGTAAGGAGTGTTAGAGTTTTGTATGAGATTGTGTTTGAGTGCTAGTTTTTGATGAATAATGTTTGCAACCTGGTTGTGTCTGTGAGTGTAGTCTATCTGTGTGAGGGTTGTGCATGCTCCAGTTATGTGTTGTATGGTTTCTGGTTGAATGTGGCATCTGCGGCATTTATCGTTTGTGGTGTTAGGGTCTTTAATTATATATTTCCGGTAGTTTTTGGTGTTGATAATTTGATCTTGTATAGCAATGATGAAGCCTTCTGTTTCAGGGAACAGGTTATCTATTTTAAGCCACTTATTAGACGCAACTATGTTAATATGGGATTGTTCTAAATCATGAGGGTGTCTACCGTGCAGGACTTTCTTCTTCCAGTTTTCAATTTTTTGGGTCTGTGGGTCTGGGTTATTTGTGTCTTGTATGTTTTGTTCATTTAAGTTAAGTGGGGTATAGTTAAAATCATTTAGGGAAATAGCTTTGTGTATGTTACTAGTGCGAGATTTTGAATAGAAGAATGTTTTTAGCCTAGTGATTTGTTTCTGCCAAAGGTGATGGATGTCGATTAGGCCTCTCCCACCATGCTGTCTTTTGATTGTGAGTCGTTCAATCGCAGATTTAGGGTGAAGGTTGTTGTGTTTTGTGAGTATTGTGCGCGTGGTTCTCTCTAAGTTTTCGATGTCAGTTTTTGACCACTTTATTACTCCGAATGAGTAGGTCAATATCGGTATGGCAAAAGTATTCAAAGCTTTAATAAGATGCTTTCCCGATTATTATTATTTATATGCAATAGCATGTATTGGCGTTCCGACGCGGAAGGTCCGCGACGGAATTTCCATCAAGTGTGGCGTAGGCCTTAGGCTTAGCCCAAATATAGCCACTTATCTAGCCTAAAAGCTAGCCACAATACGACTCGATCCATCGATTACTGAATCATTAGGTTACTCTTCGAAATAGGCTCGTTCTTTCAGCTATTTATAAACGTCACGAATACCAAATCGATCCGTTAAGCAAATGGGTTCATATACTCTCACCTGGGTTTATACTATACTAGCTGTTGCCCGCGACTTCGTCTGCATGTTTTTATACAGGGTGGCTTTGAAAACAATCGACAGTGTTCTACCTATCATGTATAAACAACTTTTACCATGGAACCAAGCGAACTTGCAATAAAAAACCCTCATTATCAAGCGAATAAAGTATAATTTTAGGTCGAATCAGTTTTTTCCCCTAAAAAGTAAAACTACAAAGTCTCAGACAATGTCTTTACAAGAAAAAAATGTTTACTTATCCTTACAAGTAAAAGCATCAAAATAACTTATTCCCCCCAGTTGACTCGAGGAGCCTAAAAAGTAAAACTACAAAGTCTCAGACAATGTCTTCACAAAAAAAAAATGTTTACTTATCCTTACAAGTAAAAGCATCAAAATAACTTATTCCCCCCAGTTGACTCGTCTAACTTAAGCATAATAATAAGCGGCTCTTATCAATATTCCTCCATTTTTCCGTCCCGAAATTGACGGAGACATTTATTTACTTATTCTGAGGGAAATAAGACCTCGTTATAATTACGACAAACGTTACTGGTATCGTCAAAGTTAGATTGGCGTTCCGATTATTTCTAATATTCTTGTTACTCGTTATAATGAGTCTGTTTCTTTTGGATTTTGACTTGTTTTTGTGGGAAAAAGGATTGATATTGAGTTTTATTTTAAGAAGGTAAAAGATTTCTTAAGAAATGAAAAAAAAATGAAATGATAATACTTAGTTCAATATAGGGTTCACAGATTTATCGTTGATTGAAATGCCTACATACAGTAAAAATTGTATTTCAGGGACTCTCGCACTCTTGCGATCAATTATTATTTATTTAGCTTTTTCCCAACTATGTTAGGGTCGGCTGCCAGTCTAACCGGATGCAGCTGGATACCTGTATTTTACAGGGACCTCCACAACCCAGTTACTGAGTAACAGGATACCCCTTGGTAAGACAAGTTGTCAGACTTTTGGGCTTCTGACTACCCGTAACGACTGTCAAAGATCTACGAATGACAGCCGGGACCAACGGCTTAACATGCTTTCCGAGCCACGGAGGGGTCTTGATATTATGTAATGCATGGCCACCCATCCACGAACTGACCGCGTCTTGTCCGCTCTAATTCTTTGAACACAGTCATATCGAAAAAAAAAACAATTATAATATGAAAACAAAATTAAAAGACTAATTTATGAATGAAAAGACCAACAACACTGGGGCCATTTTTCCGCTAAACTTATCAGCTAATCTCTTATGTAATACATAATTAAACCTAGACACATTATTCATACCGTACAAATTATACTAACGAAATACTTTCAGCCTGACAAACTACTTGCAAACTATTTAATTAGTCGGGAAACTTTTATCTTAGATCTCGCCACCTCTACCGCTATTCACATAAGGTTTAATTTTGTTCAGTAAGGTAGTTTAAAGGCTGCAAATATTGATTGGTAGCCAGCTACAATTTTCTGAAGTGTCAGTGGCAATTTTCCCCTACAGTATGCTGTAATGTAAAGGGAAGATTGACGTTTAAACACTCGCTTGCTGGCAGCCCCTAGTGAGGTAAAAGTTCGATTACGTTACTCTGTGGGTAATACGCTGGGTTTATTACCACGTTTTGGCTGACGTGGCATAATTGATGTTTTGGTCGTGTGCTTGATTGGTACGCCTTGGATTTTACGCGTGTTTTTCAGTACCTAAAGCCATATATAGCCACATAGTGACTTTCTGTCAGCGATAACGATGATGGAAAAGGCAAAAATGTATAGGACTGACAAAAGCTATCGAAAAGCTTATGTCAATCCTGTTGAAAGTCGTTGTAGAAATACGAAACGCTTTCGAAGCGATTGTCACTTGTCAAGGGCCCTCTGGAGTAATTGGGTTTTTCGATCAGGAATTTCTTAGTAGCAGCCCGGAATCTGGATTTGTGCCTGGTTGAAGGCAATAGGCTCGCCCTATTACAAACAAAACTGGCGAAATATGGGCCTCGACCTAATCCTTCGAGGATTATAGGCGTGATTTTTTATTATATTATTATGTTTAGATGTATACTTTAAGGAACAGCGCCCCCGTAAAATCCAAGGACCAGGCTGCCCAAACTCCAAAGATTCATTCAAGGTCTATAGATACCTTCAACACGGAACCGTTTATGTAATAAAAATTAAAATTAAAAAACTAAAACCCAACTACGACAAAAAGTCAACTAAAAAGGTATAAACAAGACATCACAGACAGACAAATTAAAAATCCAGACTCATACGTGTTAGGGCATAATAAAAAGATTAAGTGACGGCCCACATGACGATCAAGACGCTTCCAACGATACCTCATTTGTCAAATTGTGATGAGTGGTCTAGAAGATATGAGGCAACAGATGAACATACATAATATACCAGTCAAAATCATAACCCTCCTTATTTCTTCGCCGTAGTCGGGTAAATAGTTCAAAACCTAGTTTTGGCTGGTCGCCAGAGTCGTACATCTGGCGGTACGTTAGTGACCACTTAGTGTCAATCAGTATAACTTGGTTATGTAGGGGTTAGTAAATGGCATGGTGGCGGGTGTGGTTAAATTTGGCTGTTATTATAATGTTCTTTAACAATTTCAAGTCAACATCTGCCTAGCCTTTTCCCAACTACGTTGGGGTCGGCTTCCAGTCTAACCGGATGCAGCTGAATACCAATATTTCACATGGAGCGACTGCCTATCTGACCTCCACAACCCAGTAACTGGGTAATACGATAAGACTGGTTGTCAGACTTTCGGGCTTCTTCTTTCTTTCTTTCTTTCTTTTTTAAAAAACGTTGCCCCACACTAAGAATTTCTTCCTGTATCGTGGGTGCGTTTACAAACATAGAAACTCACATACACTAATACCCAGACCCGGAACAACTACTTGCAGAGCATACAAATATTTGTTCCGTGCGGGGATCGAACCCGCGACACGTTGCGCAGCAGTCCATCGCTGAGCCACTGCGCCAACCGTGTCGTCAAAGCTTCTGTGACAGTAACAACTGTCAAAGATCCGCAAATGACAGCCGGGACCAACAGCTTAACGTGCTTTCCGAGGCACGGAAGAGTCTCGGTATGTAAAGATCGTCACCCATCCACGGACCAACCCCGGCAAACGTAGCTTAACCTGATGGATCGACCCGTGTGGCTGTTATTACGTAGCCACGAGCTCCTCTTTCACTATTTCAAGTATTAAACAAAATGTTATATTAACGACGCTGAATCTTGACGATCTTAGATAGAAGTGTGAACCGCACTTCATTTAGTCGCACTTGAACTATTTGGGATCCTTTGATTAAGCATTCAAATTACTTAATACTAACACTTTGGTCCTTTGAGTCGCGCGTTAATATTGATCAAGTTTGAGTTACTGAAGATACTTAAATATGAATCGAGTAGCAAGTACGAATCAAGTAACTGTGGTTTGTCAGATCAAGTGTATGTTTCAAAATTGTTATAAATGTTATGACATGATAAATGTTATGACATATAATTTAAATTGTTATAATTTTTATGACACATAATTTAAATTGTTATTAATGTTATGACATGTAATTTAAATTGTTATAATTTTTATGACATATAATTTAAATTGTTATAAATATTATGACATGTAATTTAAATTGTTATAATTTTTATGACATGTAATTTAAATTATGATAAATGTTATGACATGTTTCTATAAACTACCCTTTTGTCAAGTGCTATTTATGGAGCTGCTTATTCTTCTGCAAATCACGGTGACTCTGGCACTATAGAGGTATCATAGGGATTGATTAAGCTGTATTTAGAAGACCTATATTCGGCAGTAAACTTTTACGAATTTGGGACATAACGATATTTATTATTGTAGCTAAACTATGTA
This sequence comes from Lithophane socia, assembly GCA_947522985.1. Classification (NCBI taxonomy): domain Eukaryota; kingdom Metazoa; phylum Arthropoda; class Insecta; order Lepidoptera; family Noctuidae; genus Lithophane; species Lithophane socia. Next base: position 12,717,971 of record OX383267.1, read on the forward strand.
GTTGTCAATTTACAATATAAAACACAGCATTTTGTCAGAATAACCTATACATTATGTCCCGGAATTAACGCACACAAACCAAATATCCCAATTGAAGATTATGTTAAAATCATAATACACACTGAATTTTTACTAATATGTTTGACGGCGCGTCTAAAGACATTACGACGCTAAACTTACGGAGTTGATTTTCGAACGACTGTGACAGCTGTCAACTTGACGTAACCCCGGGTACTGAGGAGGCGGCCCCCCGCCAAAATATTGGAATATCGCGGAGATGGATCGAAACCGGTAAGGATTCATGGCGACTGTGGTATTGGTGATCATGGTGACTACCCTGGCAGGGCAGTGAGTTGATTGATCTGAGCTCGCGCCTCACGTACTCGGTGGAACGTCGTTTACATTATTGTTCATTCCCATTTAATTACATCTCCTAGCCCGCAAACCCACGCATATTAAGAGACAATAAGAACTCTTCTGATAAAGACCACGTATTGCCTTTATGTTTAAACATTGTTTATTTATTAAATTAGATAAACTGGTTGTCAGACACATTACCCACAAATCTACCCACACAGTCGCATCGTTTTTAGAGCAGCGGTGATGAAATAATTAACACAAAGGAAAGCGTCTGCTTAGGTTTCAACCTACGACCTACAACTTTTAAGACGCGATCGTTTCCCCTAGGCCATCAGTGCTTTATATGAACTAGCTGCGCCGCGCGGTTTCACCCGGAATAAATAGTGTCCCATTTCCTATTCCAAGTCATGGTCTACCCATGTGCCAAATTTCATCTAAATCCGTTCAGCCGTTTTAGCGTGAAAGTTTAACAAACATTTATAATATTAGTTAGGATGTTTTACTAACTTAACAAGAACTACTGCTACTTACCCCGTACAGCTATTGTAGGTAACATAGTAAAGCCATGTATGAGCGTCCAGATCAACTTCCTATACATCTTCATGTTTGTAATATAACTGTCACTTTTTTCATGGTTCACTTAACACTTGTGTTTTGATTGCACTTCACTGTTGTTATTATGTTTTTTCAGCATCTGAAACAATGAAAAAACTACGCGTTAGTTTAAATTGTTAAGAAACTGTGGCGGCATCTACAACGCCACTTGCGAACTACGCATCAAAACTAATCCTGCATCGCGCTGACAGAGTTTACCGGGCAATTGACATTATAAAGGTTTTTTTTTTTTTTTAATGGAAGCTGGGTGCAAGCCTTAAGGCGGTGACAGTTGATACGCGAGAATTTTGAGCATGTTTTTAAAAAGTTTGAAAGCCTGAGGCTATTTTATAAAATAAAAAAAATGACAAACCACGCAAATTGTTCAAATGTTATAAGTATTCTACGACTTGAAAAGTGTCTAGTATTTTTTTTTAATCTATAACTGGGGCACTCTTGGCAATTACCAGTAAAAAAGAGGGTTAGTTATAAAATAAGTTAAAAAAAAAAAAACCTACTTCGTCTAAAACAAGTACGAGTATGACTCAAAATGCTCAAAATGGTTTCAACTATCACCCTCTTTAGACTTTGCACCTAGCTTCCAATCACCCTGTATAGGTAACTTTCCGACATTACACTTACGGACCCCCACTCTCGGTATGTAAAGATGGTCACCCATCTACGGACCAACCCCAGCAAGCGTAGCTTAACCTGACGGATCGACCCGTGTGGCTGTTATAACGTAGCCACGAGCTCCTCTCCACTGGTACTGGTTTCTATATAATTCTATGAAACGCGACGTGTAGCTACGGAATGTATTCCATAGAAATAAACGATGGTGAAAACCATCAAAATATGTTGCGTGGTTTAGAAGAACAACGCGGACATACAAACAAACACGAAAACCGACTTTAATTTATAATATGGTATGGATATAGATAATTGATTGAACGTTTACGTGTATCGTGGCACGCGATACCGCTGTGCTTCGTTCACACTCAGTCTTCGTAACAGCAAAGTCAAACAAGTCAGCGCACGCAACACGATTATGTTCACCAAGCTTTTACGCAAACATGTCGAAGTATTCATGGTCTTTACATTATGCATCAATTGCACGTCGAGCCACGTTTATACTAGACATGATGACAAGTAAGATCATAAGAAGGAACTTATAGATTTTGATTTGCACTATGACTTGCAACTTAAAGAGAAATTCTGAAATTAGTGGCTTCGCTTGGCTGAAAAGCTTTTTTCATGGTATGGACGCGTGGTATGCGTTTAAATTCACCCATTGACTGACAACTCACGCCCTAAACCGCTGGGTATAGGGCATGTAGCACAAGAGTTCCATTAATAACGAAGGTGAGCGTTAAGGAAGGATTTTGAAAATACATCCTTAGATGGCTTAAATAGAAGATGAAAGTTTGTATGGTACTTTTTTTCGATGGAGAATTTTTGACGATGGAAAAGCCCTATCGGGCTTGTATCGTGAAAAAAGAATTGCGTATAAAATTCACCTGTATTATGTAGGTACTTAATCTAAGATCATAGATCAAGATAACAACATCAATGAACGAACAAAGGGGCGAAGTGTGACAAGTGGTGACGAGTAACGTTTAGATCTAAACGAGCCTTCTGATAAATGTCATCCCCATGGAAACCCTTTACTCATCTCTGACGTCATGCACGCTATAGAAAGTAAATAGTTTTCATACTCATGACGCAGCGTTGCGTTAAAAGTCAAATAAAGTTACTTCGTACGCTGGTTGCTATTCGAGTTAACTGCTGGGTTTACCGCTTTCACAGCACATACGTAAAATCACGGTTTGTAGTCTAACGGGGTAAAATTGTTAGATACTAGAATGCACTAATGTGGAGTTCTTGTAATGATTTTCCAGCTTCTTTAAATAATTATCATTATGTTTAATACACTTGGGTGAAGACAAGTACTGGATTTAATTCCCGAATCGGGCTAATTTAGTGTCGAAGATTTTGCTTTCTAACTTTCAGTATCACTTCATATCAATCAAAGGCACCTCACCACAACTCTTTTAACAAATTTTCTTGGCCTTAAAGGAAAAATAAAACAGTCAAGTGCGAGTCGGACTCGCATACGAAGGGTTCCGTACCACCATACAATATTTTTTAACTTGATTTAATTTTTATTATTTGTTTATAGCGGCATTCTGAGGAGATTGAGGAGCGTGGCTAAGTAATAATCGCCGTACAGGTCGATTGAACAGGTTAAGCTACGCTTGCCGGGGTTGGTCCGTGAATGGGTGACCAAATTTACATACCGAAACTCCTCTGTGCCTCGGAAAGCACGTTAAGCAGTTGGTCCCGGCTGTCATTCCCAGATCTTTGACAGCCGTTACGGGTCGTCAGAAGCCCGAAAATCTGACAACCAGTCTTACCAAGGGTTATCGTATTACCCAGTTACTGGGTTGTGGAGGTCAGATAGGCAGTCGCTCTATGTAAAATACTGTTCTCCAGCTGCATCCGGTTAGACTGGAAGCTGACCCCAACATAGTTGGGAAAAGGCTAGCCAGATTGTTGTCATAGCGGCACTACATAACATAATCAGCCTATAATGTTCCCACTGCTGGGACACAGGCCTCCTCTCTATGAGAGGGAGTGGGCCGTAGTCCACCACGCGGGCCCAGTGCGGGTTGGTAGATGTCACATGTCTTCGAATTTTTGGTTCTAAGACAGCCGGCACTAGACATACATAATCTATGAAAATTTCAACTGTCTACATGTGTACATATTCATGAGATCCGTTTGAAACCCTTCGGGTGCGGAACTCTAAGAAGCAATGACATGATTTCCAATAAAAAATAAAAGAAAATTGCATATCATTCGAAAAAAGAACATGTCAAACCTCCTCGTGCCGACCTAGAGGAGGACACGTAACTAATATACCTCGTAACACCTATAAAACGGTTCCCTGTTGGGGAAAAATCTTCAGCGATAAATAAAGGTCAGACTGCGTTTTTGCCGCCACGCTACGGCCACAGACCACGGAGTTCTCACACGCGGCGAGGGGAACATTGATCGCTGGCGTGTTTTGTTTTTAAAGTTTATTCTATTGTGTTATTTTTTGTTAGAAATTGTAGTTTTGTTTAGGATAAGATGGTAGTCGATATTTTGAGGGGCTATTGGGTGTTTTCATACACGAAACCTCTTAAGGTGTCATTGTACTTTCTTTATTTCATTTTTCTTACTTATAAATTATATTTTTAAATATTGGACTAAAAAATTATATAAAACATTTAAAAATATAAAAAATATATGAACAACTTTCATTATGGAACCAACCCTGAATAAGCGAAAAAAAACAGCTGTTCCCTACATTTATGTTCGCATAGCTCGTCAAAATGTCCCTTTATTCCCCTTTATTATAATATAGTCACTTTTTAGTGCTGTTTTTGGAAGTTTTTATTTGTCACTTTTTAGTTGTGGTACCTACCCCACACAAATTCTAATACCACCACTGCCTGTAAATAACTGTGACGGAGTAACTTAAAACAACGTCTACATATATTAAGTGGGAGAAATACGTAATATTGAAGCTAACTCAAAAACTACGCAAGCAAAGTTAATAAAATTTATATGGGTGATCCCATATAAATTTTGATTCCCTCTGAAGCATGACCTACCAAACAAAAATGAATCATCTAAATCAATGCATAATTGGCGGACTAATCGCGTAACAAACACATAAAAAACATAGAGAATTGAGAACCATTTGAAGAATTCAGTTGAAAAAAGACGATGCCATATAAAAAGGACAGTGGTCGCCGCTGCCGTGCCGCTGAACCACAACAACTCTTATGGTCAGGTCATGCCACTAAAGATGTAACTTACGCGTCACTGCATTGCGCCAGTCACGTACACTCAATAAGAAACTACTTCGACCAAAATAATGATGTTTGGTGGCAGAAATAAGTAAGGTATTTCTTAGAAAAAAGTTTTTATACTGTTAAAATAATGGAAAAGAAATGTAAATCTTTAAAATACTTCTTTTTGAACTATTTAATGTTCACAAACATCATTATCTCGTTCCACGCACTTTGAAACTATTGTTTTATATCGCACAGACGTTAAACTAAAACTTCAAATTCCATACATTGACTACGTGTTGCCGCACCACAGCCACGCCACACGCGATTCACACAAACGCCGGTTAACCGCGTTCACGGCCTATGATTAATCTCTTTATCCCGAAGCTTTGTGGCAACACCCTTTATGTTATACTCCGTGCATTTTGTTATATAGGTGTACTGTATTGTTTAGAGCAGTAGTTTTGTGAGGTGAAATGTATGGCTTAAAAGCAAGTGTTGGAAAGAATGGTGAGTAGGGCTTTTCATTTTTAACCCACTTTAAAAAAAAGGAGTTTATGCATTAGGTGAGTAAATTTTTTATCTCACTGAGACATGTCCTTGGCTGAAATCTGTCGATTGGAATGTTTTGAGATGCCTCTGCCTACTCTGTCTAAGTTGATAAAACCTTATTTGCATGCTCCTGCTTCGTATGAACCTCTAAGCTTGATTGATTTCATTCTTGGTATTTTTTGATCCAGACCAGGACGGCATGGCAAAGGATTTAAAATCTTACCAATGGACATTCAAACGTATCGATATAGAAATAAGACATAAATTGCTATGCTTTAAAATGATGCCATGGCATCGAAAGGGCATGGCATTTCATTGCACGGCATTGAAAGACGCGTCGTGGGCTCCTGCGGCGGGATGCCGTGGCGTACTGCGGTAGGCAACGGCATGCTGAGGACGCCGGCGCTGGTTGTGACATACCGTGGGGCGCGCGTGCCGTGGCAAGGCGCTGGAATGCCGCGGTATCTAAGCGGCTAGTGTGCGCTGACTGACGGCAAAATCTTTTGTCATCCTGTCCCGGTCTGCGTTGGCCTTAAGGGTATTTTTCATCATGTATCGATTCGTTGAATTGATTCCACTTGGTCCAGTTGCTTTGATATCGATGTTTTCAGATTCTTTTTCAGCCGAATACAAGCCATACGAATCTTATAAATTCGAAAGTAACTCAAAATTTGGCAAGTATATAGATGGCATCCTGGGGAAGGACGTCATACCGCGGGCGAAGCCGCGGGTGGAAGGTAGTGTAGAATATGTTGCATAACAAGCAAATCGAGTAGAAAGTCAATGCTTAAAACCCTGGAGTACCTACTTATTTTGATGACGTCACTAGGTATACTAATAATAAGCCTCCTCAATTACATTCACCTACGTCCTACGTCATAAAATAAAACCTTTTACGACAAGGGCAAACATTTACGATCATAATCTTATAATTTTCCTTTACTACGAACACTGTATGAGATTTTTCAGGCAAAGCCCGACCTATGTACCTATACAGGGAACGAGGAACAACTGAAGTGAATGAAGCTTTACGACCTACATAATTTCTTCTAGATCAATCTGCCTAGCCTTTTCCCAACTATGTTGGGGTCGGCTTCCAGTCTAACCGAAATTAGCTAGTACCAGTATTTTACATAGAGCGACTCCTGACCTCCACAACCCAGTAACTGGGTAATACGATACCCCTTGGTAAGACTGGTTGTCAGACTTTCGGGCTTCTGCCGACCCATAACGACTGTCAAAGATCCACTAATGACAGCCGGGACCAACGGCTTAACATGCTTTCCGAGGCACGGAGGAATCTCGGTATGTAAAGATCACTCATCCACCGACCAACACCGGCAAGCGTAGCTTAACCTAATGGATCGACCCGGTGCGGCTGTTATTACTTAGCCACGAGATCTTCTAAATCCTCAAAGTTATGTGAACGATACGTTATTTTCTATCATATTAAACTCCGGATCATATTCTTGATTATATTCTTTAAAGTGTTAAGCGTATCTATATTTCCCTAGAAACCTAAATCCAAAACTATTTCATAACGCCACCTTACAATTCCCTCTCACATCTAGCAACTACATACGTGAATTTGTTGTTTATTTTGCGCAGGAACTTTGACTTGAATCAAGTCGCACATGCACTATTCATCCTCCGTTGAATGCTTGGCACTCAATCTAAGTTGCACCGGCAGGTCTTGCCCATTCCAACCAGGTCTTAGTGTTCAACATTCTATAGAAAATTTTCGTGTTTTCCGAAACGTTTTCTTCGAAATCGTTTCGGGATTGCTCGAAAGCACGGCATTGCATTTCGATTTGTTAAGAAACACTCGACTCAGAAATGTTATTTTCGGAAATACTGTTCACTGTAACTGAAATTACTGGTGTTATCTTGTCTATGATATAAAAGGCTGTCCATTCTGAGTTACTGCAAAATTTGTAATTGAAAACGACTGTTACAACATTCAAATTCAAACTCAAAGCATTTGTTTCAAACTAGCTTCCGCCCGCGGCTTCGTCCGCGTGCTATGTCGATAAAAAGTGAAAACAGCATGAAAATCGGTGCAGTAGTTCTTAAATTTATCGCGATCAGGACGACAGACGCGGCGGAGGACTTTGTTTTATAATTTGTAAGGATCTACGGAATCGTATGGACTAGCTGATGCCCGCGGCTTCGCCCGCGTGGATGTCGGTTATTATATACTAAAACCTTTCTCGAGAACCACTCAGTGCAGTAGTTTTTGAGTTTATCGCAAACAGACAGACAGATGCGGCGGAGGACTTTGTTTTATAATATATGGTTATGGCCAATTACAGGCACTTTTAAATTGTCAACGTTCTTAGTAACAGTGCATGGTTATATAATGCTACCCAAAAATAATGATACGAGTCTTCTGGCTATTGTTTCTCTCTAGCATTATCATCGTCCTCTCGCTCGGCGTAACATGTCTCCTTCCTTCATACATCTGTCTACTTAAACTGTACGTAGACAAATACTGACTTTTATGAAGAAGACGTGAATCAAGTGTCTTCCCCTTAACTTATGGTGAATAAGAAAATCTCTTAATTTTTAACCGACTTCTTCAAAAAGGAGGAGGTACTCAATTCGTCAGTTTTTTTTAAATGTATGTTACGCCATTACTCCGCCAATTATGAATCGATTTTGATGATTCTTTTTTTGTTCGGTAAGTCATGCTTCAGAGGTGGTCCCATATAAATTTTATTAATTTTACATTCGTAGTTTTTGAATAAGATTCAATAAATACGTATTTTTCCCCCTTTGCGTATGTATAATATCGTCTATATTATTATCTTAGTTGCTCCGTCACTGTTATTTACATAGCCGGTAGTGATAATCGAATTTGTGTGGGGTAGGTACTAAAACTAAGAAGTGAAAAATAAAAACTTTAATTTCGGAATTCGGTGGCAAAAAACGAAATTGAAAACCAAAGACAAAAAACGAAAATTGAAGGAAAAAAAAATATATCTATTGGTCATCTCAGTATTCATTTTTCTAGCTAGGTATCATTTTTCTAACAATCCTTCCATTGTTTCCTTCTTTCCCACATTCATACTGTCCACGCGCGGACGCGGTGCAAAAACTAAACGCGCGGGACGACGACGCGATGCGAGCCAATGAGCGACGACCGACGCGAACTTGCCACTTCCTGTCAAAATCGCGTTCAAGAAAAGTTAGCGTCGTCCGCCTTCCGCTTTGCAAACTATCATATTAATTAAATCTAATAATACAGTCCACTAGTTTTTTCATTGAAGAGTACCAAAACCATCCAAAACACATACTTCAAAACTCTCTCATTACTCATTACTCTCGTTTCTCATTACTCTGCATCCTATAATTCCTCATTAACAATACAAAGTTATAACTACATAACACAGGTATATATAGTAGCTACATAGCCCCTTCGGAGGTGATTGCCTGATCTGTTTGCAGACACCACAAGCCGATAATAGCCCACGTCTAAGCTTCGAAATGGCAATCAAGAGGTTGTGAGTGCAAACCCAACTCATTGAATTAGTGCTGGGAATTAACTCAGACATATATTTCACGCTTAATAGGTACTAGACGGGTAATGTTCAACAAACATAGACTTAATTATAATCCTGTATAATGTAAAGGTACGAGGTAAAGAGGTAGGAGAGTTTACCGTTGTGATGTCATAGGACACTGACTAAACAAACTCTCTAGGCTTGACTTAGCTTGAGCTAAACTCACAAGATGGTTTAGACAGCACCTATATTTAGCGTCATGCCAAAGTGTAGGACGCAATCTCTTTCAAACTTATATAAGAAACAACAATATTTTTAGTTTGGCTTACAGAATCTTCGCCATTAGCCTAAGAGTCAGTTCAGACCGCTACGGGAAGCGACGCGACGCTGCGCGCACGTTTTAACAATAAATCGAACTTATTTTCTTAACGAAAAAGGTAGAATTTCAGTGCAAGGGTTGGCACGTGTCAAAGTACGCTGAGATGCGCGGTGCTGCGCAGCGCGTGTAACTTAGAGTCAGTTCACAACGCTGAGACGCGACGCAACGCGCACTTTTTTTATGATCTGATACAATATCGAATTTATTTCCTACACAATAAGGTGAACGCGCTGCGCAGTACCGCGCATCTCAGCGTACTTGGACATGTGTCAACCTTCGCACTGAAATTATTCCTTTTCGTGAAGAAAATAAGTTTGATAATTAAGATAGTTAATTGATTCAGGCGTGACTTTGCGGAAATCCATTATAAAATACAATAGACGCTGATATATTTAGTAACCTATTCCGCTTGACTATTCTTCAAGAGTCATAAAAACCCTGTAAGAAATCGACACGTGTTTCACCTCTCAACGAGGCATCTTCAGGATGACGATTGACCAATTGCAAACCAGAACGCGACGTGTTACCACACCGAGCGCTGGACGCAGAGAAGAGAGATTTCTTACAGAGTTTTTATGACTCTTGAAGAATAGTCAAGCGGAATAGGTTACTAAATATATCAGCGTCTATTGTATTTTTTAAGTTTGATAATTGTTAAAAAGTGCGTGCAGCGTCACGTCGCGGTCTGAGCTGACCCTTATTGTGTAGTAAATAAATTCGATATTGTATCGAAAGTGCGCATAGCGTCGCTTCTCGGTGTGAACTCACCCTAACCCTCTGGAAAAAATCAGTGTCATCTAATCTAACTAAAATTATAAACGCGAAAGTTTGTAAGTATGGAATAATGGATGGATCGATGGATGGATGTTTGTTACTCTTTCACGTAAAAACTACTTAATGGATTTGGATGAAATTTGGGAAAACAGATAGTTTATAACCTGGATTAACACATAGGATACTTTTTATCCCGATATTCCCACAGGATCGAGACTTATGCGGGTGAAACCGCGGGGTGCAGCTAGTGTATTGTATGTGTAAAACCAAAAGAACCAAAGCTTAACAACAGACAGAAACGCCAGCTCCACAAATCTTTTCCGAACACAAAAGGCGTTAAACCAAAATGCAAATCAACTGCCACAAATAAACTAGTTATAAACACTGCAGTCTTATCAAAAACCGTAACAAAACCAAGTCTATTCAGCATTCAGTGTTTTGGGTAACTCCGCCGGTACTTTCGCGAACAGACAAATTTATCCTTCAACCAGAATCGCTTGACGCAACAAATCACGCCCCGGAAAGCACTTGCGTGAGGTTAACAATCTTATTAATGAATTTACAAGCAAGTCTGAACTTTATCTCTTGTGTGCTAAGTTTGATATTCGTTTTCGGATGTTTCTGCTCTGTTACGTTCCGAATCAAGGTAGGTTTTGTTTCAAAATCAGGATGTTTACTAACGATTACACGTAAGCACGGCTGGGTACTGACAATATAATTTATACAGTTGAGATATACTTGAATAACCTTGGGAGCAACACAGGAAACTTGGTGAAATACGCCGTTTGTGCAAGGTTAGAGATATATCCTAATTTAGGGTCTTCTCTCTAGGGGAAGGAACGAACTGATGCGTAGAACGTTAATGGCATGCGTCATTTGTTTGATGGTATCTATAAACTAGGTACTGATGAGTATTAAATGAAAGAAAATTTAAAACTCATATTAAAAGTACACTTTGTAAACAAGCATATTACAAATTAGAGGATTATATCCAAGATAAGAATGCTTGGAAACATGCTGGTCTTGCTCCATAGGACAAATTCGAGGCTGGACAAAATCAAACTGGTTGCTAATCTAGTTGTAAAATTTATTATTTTTATATCATCGATTTTTTTACATTTTATGATAATTAATCTCACACACTGTCCTATTAATATTACTTGCAAGTTTGTAGGAATATTGTGATATCGTATACTTTAATGTTTGTAAATATGTGAGCACCATGTACCTATCACATACTTAATTTATTTATTTGTCATTGCTCCATTTTTAATTTTTAATTCTTTTTACCTATTGTAATTGTATTCTCGGTGCATCGTCTTCACATGTAATTATGTAATTGATGTACCTATACCAAATATTGTAAAACATTTTTTTTTTAAAGAGTAACGGTGGAGTTTCTTGCCCATTCTTCTCCATACGAAAACTACCTTTTGGAAGGGGCAACTAGAATCAGTTCTATTTCTATGTATTTGACGTTCAAAAGTGCCTTTAATGTGCCTACTTGAAATAAATTATTTGACTTTGACTTTGTATTGTTGTGATGGGGATTCTCAAATTTTCAAGTAACCATCGACAAGAAATTGACCATGCTAATAACACTATAAGGAGCATTGCACGAGTCTTTTAGGTGTGCACGGGGCCTACCACCACCGCTTACAGCAGTATTATTTTAATCTTACGTCGTGGGGGAAAGAGATGGAGTTATACGTCCTGTAGAGCTTCATCTCTTTCCTACACTGAAGTAATATTAAAATATTACTGCTGTAAGCGTTAGTGGTAGGCACCCTGGACAGGAGGTGAGACATGGTCAATTCCACGGGAAGACCCTGACCCGGGTACTTTTATCCCGGTAGAATAAAAGTACCCCATGTCGTAACCGGGTCAGGGTATCTATGTGGCAAATTTCATCCAAATCCGATCCTGCATCATCACACTGCTAAGCAAAGGCCAATAACAGCCACCAGCAGCCCTTTTTTTTTCCAGGTTGTAAAACCCTCATGGATGTCCTCCGCCCTGGGGCGGGCGGAGGGTTCTATCAGACTCTTATTGACTAAAAACCACCTCGGTGTTCCGACACTTGCACCGGGGATCATGGGAACTACCAGCAGCCCTCACCCAGCCAAAATGCACCGCTTTGGATCACGTAGAAGATAGCGGGACCAGTTGGACATAACTATTAAACAATGGGCCAAATTAGCCTTGGGAAGAAAATATGTGCGCAAGGAATATGTGTTTGTGTGTGTATATTTTTATGGTGTAAATATTAAAGAGTATATAAATAAAAAAATCAATCTGCCTAGCCTTTTCCCAACTATGTTGGGGTCGGCTTCCAGTCTAACTGGATGCAGCTGAATGCCAGTATTTTACATGGAGCGACTGCCTATCTGACCTCCACAACCCAGTAACTGGGTAATACGATACCCCTTGGTTAGACTGGTTGTCAGACTTTCGTGCTTCTGACGACTCGTAACGACTGTCAAAGATCCACAAATGACAGCCGGGACCAACGGCTTAACGTGCTTTCCGAGGCACGGAGGAGTCTCGATATGTGAAAATGGTCACCCATCCACGGACCAACCCCGGCAAGCGTAGCTTAACCTGATGGATCGACCCGAGCGGCTGTTATTACTTAGCCACGAACTCCTCCAAAAGAGTATATAAATAAGTAGCTGGGATTCGTTAATATTATTACATCAAATTATAATTGGATTATTTGATACCAACAAAAGCAGGACCGTCTTGACCTTTAATTAAAACAATCCTACACAAAAACAGCCTTCTTTATCGTAAGTCTACGAAACGACGAGATCAATTAGAAAGCCCTATCTTTAAAAATAAACAAAGAAAATAATCTTGTTAATTTAACACCAGAAAAAACTCTGGCAGAATGAGAAAATGCCTTGTTTCGTTACGAAAAAAAACAACTAATTAATGACACTATTTCATTAGGGTCAGTGTTAATTACAGAGCAAATAATTCTCTTTGTGAAATAATTGTTTGTGTACCTTTATGTTGCAACATAACAAATAAGGGTCATTTTTCATTGTTAAGTTTTGTAATCGTTTGTTTTTATTTAGCTTTGTAACCTTTCGCTGTCAAAATTGGATGTTTGTTGTTCTGATTGGCTGACCGAAACAAAACACAATTGTGTTAAGTAATTAAAACAGACATCAGAAGGCAAATTCTCGTACTTAAAAAAGTTCACATTCAAGTTGTAATCTGTCAAAAATATTGGTAAATTGATTGTATTTTTGACAGATTGCGAATGAGATGCGAATACGAGCGTTCCTAAAAATTACAGGAATTGCCCCTCAGATTGAATTGAATTGCTAAAGTGCTTTTCTTTATAATATCTGCACGTATGACTTCCTAAATTAACGAAACAATAGATAATAAAAACGTATTTATTTATGCTTTAAGATTGTTCGGTGAACTCACTTTTGCCTAGCATTCGAGATTTAAAACTCAATATTTCTCAATTCAAATAACAAATTTAATCACCTCTGTGGTCTAGTAGTGGTTAGACCGCCAGTCTCAAACCCAGAGGTCCCGGGTTCGATTCCCAGTGGGGATAAAATTTTCTGCTTGCATTGGTTTGCGGTCAGGCTTGTTCTAAGTCCGCAGTGCGCATGTGTTTCTGTGATAAATAATCTCCTCCAGCAGTAGACTCTTTGTTCAAGTTGCTTTAAGGTTAAAGTACCTTAAACCTGCTTCCATAAACACCAGAACCTCATTGAGAGAACGGACATAATAGTTATTTATGCAACTGTTATATAATAAGGGGTATTATTATTTTTTATACCTAACGTGCTCTAGTGCGGTTGGGAGAAGTGCCGTTCAAATCAGTGCTAAAAGTGGAATACCTCATTATTTACAGTTGCATAATTTATATCTACAACCATAATTATGAAGCCTCTATAAAAGGTTCTTTGCCATACTAATATCGAACAAAAATGGCGGGATACGACACACGTGAATTCGAATTTTTAGAATTCGAATAAACTACAAGTTTTTTTTTAAATAACTGTGCTTTTTTAGTTAAACGCGCCTGCATGACAGTGTTCTTTTTTTTAAATGAGTTGCATTATGAAATTTAGTACAACATTATAACACCCATTTGGATGATATAATGGTTACTATGACACTGGTTGTTTTAATGTTGGCAATAAGCTAACTGTTTCAGAAACTTTTTTAGAGGATTTATAGCATGGGTGTAGATAAAATAAAATATCGCCGAAAATCAGGAAGCAGCTTCAGGTTGTAAAAGAGTAATACGAGTTCAGAAATTCAGAGTAACAATGTGATATTGGAACTATGCCCAGTAAACTCGCTCACCCAGAATCAATTGGCTCTAATAGTCTTGTTGCCTACATTGTATAAAACTGGTGAAATACTTGTGAGTATCTGAAGTATAGATTGGAACTGAGAATGTGTTTTTTATGATTACTGAAAGATCCGAGTCGGTTTTCATCAATTGTGCGATAAGTTTGGATTACACGACCTTACCTTCACCAACCCACGTTTCGTAGTAAATACTTTTTGTTAAGATTAAAAGAAACATTATAGTCCACTAGCTGCGCCCCTCAAGTCTCAATCCTTTGGCAACATCTGGATAAAAGTATCCTATGTCCTAACCCAGGTCACGATCTACCCTTGTGCCAGATTTCACCCAAATCCGTTCAGCCGTTTTAGCTACAAACAAACACAAATAATCAAACAAACTCACTTACGCATTTATAATATTAGTTAGGATGTTGTATTACCATGGAAATTCGTTTTTTTTGATAGACTAGTAGGCAGATTAGAAAAATGATTAATTATTTTTATATTTATAATTCTAATTATAAAATGCTTATTACCTGCTGGTAAACGTGCCGAATTTTACTTCCATAATATTATAGCGTCACAAGATAACTAAGAAAGTACCAAGTGCCAGCGGGTATACGAAAATAAATATTATTTAAATTCAAATTAATTATATACACTTTCCAATTTCCAAATTACACGATCTAATTTGAAGTTACACTCTATATTTCAGAATTTTCACGTCGGAATCTCATCAATTTTAAAAGCTCTTGTTGTAAAAAGAACTTAAAGAAAAATATATTTTACTTTAAATCTCTCTTTCGGGAGAAACACGACAATCCTTTGGTACAGTACACCGCGCAACGTTGCGACTTCTAAAGTATATATTTTTACTAGGTACAACACTTGTTTGTGCTCCGCTTTCCGTGAGGATTAAAAGTGTATTGCAATACTTTATGTATCTCGGTTGATAGATAGCGGTGGTTACATAAGTGAACTATATAAAATGATTTTGTAAGTGCATCTTTCAAGACGATTTTGAAAGCGAATGTTTATGGATAGCTTTTAACTTAAATATAGCTAGTTAATTGATTCAGGCGTGACTTTGCGGAAATCCATTATAAAATACAATAGACGCTGATATATTTAAATATATCAGCGTCTATTGTATTTTTTAATATAGCTCGCATTTTCTAGTTAGAATAGTTTTAAGAGAAAAACACAGACGAAAAAGAAATTAATTTCACCAAATATCAAATGTTTAACGGTTATAAAATAACATATACATCACGCCTTTATTCCTCGAAGAGTTAGGTTGATGTGTTCTTATAGTACAACCCACATTTCTAGTGCCAGTTCTAATTGCGCCGGCCGGTTATAATGGTTTGGTAAATTCCTGTGGCGCATGAGTCACTGACGGAACGGAATGTTGCCATCTTAAATATTATATTTATATAAACATTAACCGCATTACTAATAAACGTTGTATAGCTCCTGTATTGTTACACAATGCTTTTTTTTTTCTTTCAAAAGTCAAATTACTTTTGAAAGAAGAAGACAAAGCGTTGTGTAACTATACAGGCGCTATACAACGTTTATTAGTAAGGCGGTTAGAATTAAGTATTGTATTTATTTATGTCTTATTTTGTGTTGTTGGCGTTGACGTCATGACGTCGACGCCGGCTGTCACTGAAAACCAGCGCTGGGGCTCTGTCTTGCATAGGGTGACAGTATTATGCTGAGCGATGGCCGTTGTGCGTGAATGTGACGCATATTTTCCCCCAACTTGTTATTTTCGTATATTTGTGCTTTCTTAGCGTCATGTTTGCCGCAAATAAACGTATTTTCTTTCTTTCAAAAGCACAAAATATTCGCATGTATCTGCTACGACATCGTAGCATAGATACTGGCGTAGCTACACGATCGCTACGCCGTAGCTCGTAGCAGCTTTACTATCAGTCACAACCAATAACTATAATTCTACATCGAAATATAAAATTCATTACGTAGGTATTTAGCAATACATTTAATATTGTTACAAATAAAAGCCATCATAAAAATGTATCGTCTATCACCCCTTTTCCAGAAAAAAACCGGTAACATCCAAAGATCACAACATAAAGCGTACAAATTAGAGCACATTACGCAAAAATCAACCTTCGAATGAAACATGTCGGTAATTAAAACGCAACAGGAGTCTGAAAATGAAACAAAAATTACGAAAAACACCAATAACATGACGGGAATTTAGACTGACAGCGGTCGAAAATTTCGCCATTAGCCTTTGGCAAAAAGGTTAATCACGCGAATTAACGCGAATGGGGAGTCGCGTGCCTGTAATTGGCTTTAGGCAGGGCATTTGGACACAGTACGGCTGATGCAGATGTCCAATAAATTGATCGATAAAATTGATTTATTGGGTCATTTATTTTTAGGTGCGGATTTTAACATATCATAACATTACATTACGCCTTGTTTTCCCGAAGGGATTGGCAGAGGTGTGCCTATTAGTGCACCTACATTTTGTCGGATTTTACCTTATTAAAATTAATTTAGGATGTTCTTAATGAGTTCTGGGTGTTTTAGGTAGTGTTGAAATGTTTCATTGCCACTCTCAAAGGCTGAACGTTACTAGAAAGGACAACAATAGTTCAAGATCTGATTCATAATAAAAAGGCTCAAACCCTACAAGAAGTACGTTATTTTATTTTATTTTAAAAGTTAAACTAGCTTCTGCCCGCGATTTTGTCCGCGTGAGATTTAGTTTACCCGGGTCCACCCAGTCGCATCGCATCGCTCGTCCGCGCCATTACTTCATTTTCGCTTAACGTTCTTTTTACTCGGCTCCTAAGGGTCCTAGCGTGGTAGCAGTTATCCATCCTCATGAATTGGGCTACCAAATACAAAAAAAAATTTTTGTCTAACCGGATGTAACTGAATACCCGTATTTTACATGGAGGGACTGCCTAATTGACCTCCAGAACCCAGTACTTGGGTAATACGACAACCCCTGGCAAGACTGGTTATGAGACTTTCTGGCTTCTGACGACCCGTAACGACTGTCAAAGATCCGCGAATGACAGCCGGGACCGGCGGCTTAACGTGCTTTCCGAGGCACGAAGGAGTCTCGGTATGTAAAGATAGTCCCACCCATAACTCATCCACGGATCAACCACGGCAAGCATAGCTTAGCCTGAGGGATCGATCAGTGCGTCTGTTATTTATTACTTAGCCACGAGCTCCTCTCAAAAGGGTAAGGGACACGGGGTAAAAATTAATATTTTTAATTCTCGTCAGCAAAGTGATAGCGGATTTTAGGTATCATGCCCAGGGTTTGCTAAGTTATTTTATCCCTTAACTGTTTATTCCTAGCCTGTAGCAATTTCATGTTTTTTGGTCATAGTAAAAAATCCGTCGTGTCATCGATGTCATGTGGGGTTAAATGAGATTTGCTGCATAATCGATCGTATGTTTAGATTCGTGTAGGAAAATTTTAAACCCTGGATTGCATCAACAATTTGCTTTTTTGATAGGTGAGTTTTAACTGGTTTTTTTAATATTTAAAAGTTGATATCGCTGGTAAATCGGTTGTATATCGGTAAAAAAATGTGGTTTTATTAAAAATCTTTTAGTGTAATGTTCTAGTACAAAAGTATTTAAGTG
Source organism: Lithophane socia (assembly GCA_947522985.1). Taxonomy (NCBI): domain Eukaryota; kingdom Metazoa; phylum Arthropoda; class Insecta; order Lepidoptera; family Noctuidae; genus Lithophane; species Lithophane socia. The sequence continues at coordinate 12,735,946 of OX383267.1, forward strand.
ATAATTTAGAGAGCTGCATGGACAATGGAAATTCAAGCGATTTACGACGAGAAATAAAATTTGAAATAAAGCAGAATTTAAGATGAAATCAGCCTTTGCAATCAATCTGCCTAGCCTTTTCCCAACTATATTGGGGTCGGCTTCCAGTCTAACCGGATGCAGCTGAATGCCAGTATTTTACATGGAGTAACTGCCTATCTGACCTCCACAACCCAGTAACTGGGTAATACGATACCCCTTGGTAAGCCTGGTTGTCAGACTTTCGGGCTTCTGACGACCCGTAACGACTGTCAAAGATCCGCGAATGATAGCCGGGACCACCGGCTTAACGTGCTTTCCGAGGCACGGAGGAGTCTCGGTATGTAAAGATGGTCACCCATCCATGGACCAACCCCGGCAAGCGTAGCTTAACCTGACGGATCGACCACTGCGTTATTACTTAGCCATGACATCAGCCTTTCGACACGACATCAGCCTTTGCAATATATGATTTTTTTTAAATCCTTTTGCAGTTTTGTCCGAGCTTTAACAAAATGGAAAGATGCAACACAGAAACAAAATATGTATAACACAATTTCATCACCAACGATGATAAATGAACAACCTCCATAATTGAAAAGTAAATATCTCGGAGGGTAGAAAAAGTAAGGAGTTTGAAACTGCTGACGTGTAACTGCAATTCGCTCGATTAAGGGGGATGCGCTAGGGTGGCCCGCGAAATTCAAATTGTCTTACGTTTTTTGCAATTTGCAGGTCAGTATCAGGTTGTATTTTGATTTAAATATTATTAGCGCTCGTAACACATATGGATGTAAAGAATTATAAACATTAAAATCAGCAATACTTCTCTCTAAGCTCATATAAGTGTATTGAATGACTATTTCATGAAATCATGACATTTGGCACTTTCATGAACTTAGAGAGTTGTATTGCTGATTCTAATGTTTATAATTCTGTAAATCCATATTTGTTACGAGCGCTAATAATATTTAGATCAACATACAATCTGATACTGACCTGCAAATTGCATAAAACGTAAGAAAATTTGAATTTCGTGGGCCACCCTAGCGCATCCCCCTTAAACAGAACTTTTACGCTGATGTTATTAACAGTTACGTACTTCACAATATTCTTGTTGGTAAGCACATTTTGAAAACTTTAAGCAGTAAACTGAGGTATCGCGCACTGTAAAACGAGGTGAATAGGAATGCCAAGTTGAAATCGGGACGAAACTTAAATAGTTATTTATGCAACTGTTAATAATAAAGGGTATTATATTATATATATATAGTATCACATGAGTATTTTAATACCTAATTAATTACAGTTGTATACAAGATTTTAACTACACCCATGATATGAATCTTCTATAAAAGTTTCTTTGCAATACCAATATCGAACAAAAATGGCGCGGTACGATGTGAATTCGAATTTTTCGAATTCGAATGTGTTTTGTTTTTAATACGGTGCTTTGTTAGTGACTTGTGAAAGACAATGTTCTTTTTTTGAAATGAGTTGCACTATGAAATTCAGTAGAACATTATAACACCCGTTTGGATGATATTATGGTTACTATGACACTGGTTGTTTTAATGTTGGCAATAAGCTAACTGTTTCAGAAACTTTTAGAGAGGATTGTGGATTAGAGAGCATGGGTGTAAATAAAAGGGATTTTAACATTGAAATAGTATATTTTATATAATAGGGGAAATAATTTATTTATTATTATATCCCATGTAATAAGAGGGACGAGGTTATTGTAACCAACCAAGCAAAAATCCAGACTCATGAGAATTCCTAACGAAAAAACGAATTAGACTGCCCGATCTGGGAATCGAATCCAGGACCAGTACCTGATGCTCAGCACTGATTCATCATTAATTAGTGCTGAGTGCGTAACGAGCGTTAGCTCTATGAAACAAAAATATGGAAGATTCTAGAAAAAAACATAGTTTAAAAGTGCTGACGAGTTGGTACTTACAAAGTGTAACTCTAGAGTATACTCGATTAAACTATTTTTGAAGTTATTAACTGTTGCGAACTCGGGAATATTCTTGTTGGTAGATTTTTATCGAATTCTCGTGATGGGGCCAGTGTAGCTAGGCTGACTTTAGGGTTCGATGTGAGAAAAATAAGAGCCTTACGGATAAAACTAGGAACTAAACTTCTCTGTTTATGAGTGCCATAAAGAAGACTGTGTCAAATTAAGTTAGCTAGTGAAACTCCACAGATGTGTTGGATATATTTATCTAAACATGATAAAAAACAAACAAATTTCAAAAATATATATATATATAAAATCCGGAGTCACACGTAATCTGTTCGATTTATGCCCTAACACGAGTGACTCCGGATTTTTAATTTGTCTGTCTGTGGTGTCTTGTTTATACCTTTTAAGTCGCAGTTGGGTTTTAGTTTTTATTACTTGATTTTTTTTCGGTTTTATGACCTCCTGTACCTAGATGATAATGAATCCGAGGTGCGGGTAGTCAGCCCCGTTAGAATCCTTTTGGAAAATCCAATTTTTTTACCACAAACTTGAACATGCATGAACTAACAGTATTGTTTGATTCAACACACTCATGCTGATAAGAAAGAAGAATACAATAGACGTAGATATATTAAGTAACTTATTCCGCCTTTTCTCAAGAGTCATAAAAAACCCAACAGGCAACACGTCGTGTTCGGGTTCGCGACTGGTCAATCGTCATCCTGAGGATGCCTCGTTGAGAGGTGAATTCTTTGTCGTTTTCTTACAGGGTTTTTTATAACTATTAAATAATAGTTAAGCGGAATCGGTTACTTAATATATCTACGTCTATTATTGTATTTTATAATGTATTTCCGCAAAGTCACACCTGAATCAATTAACGAAAGAGGAAACAGCTAAGTTATTAGGCTTCTCTAGAATTCATTATTTTCTTAACAGATTAAAAACTAAAACAAAACAAAATATAATATTCCGATACTCCTAAACTCCCATCACCCTCAAGTATTCATCTATAACCGTCAGGCTCAGGTACAGCCGTCCGCTGAACATCGCCCATCAAGAGGATATGTTCAAACGGGCGGCATGCGACGAAATTGGCTGTCCCATCTCTGAAAATAGATCTGTACTCTTACACACTTATAGTGCAATCGATTTACACTTTATTCCGTTGGCGCAAAGGCGAGTTTTCTTTGTGTGTTGGTAGGGTTAAAGTGGTAAAACTATACGTAATGGTTAGCAATACAGGGTGAATTTGAAATAGATATGTCAGTTTGATGTGTGAATAGTTTTTAGAGTTGATTATTGTTTTTCTAGAGAAATGTTTTAATCGTCTGAAATTTTTACTAAATTGAATATATTTTGATGTAGTTTGATGAAGTTCCAAAAGTGTAGTTTCAGAAAGGTCAGGTGGTCTTGCAACAGACGTGTGCGTATTACCAGATGTATGAACGTAAACTAATCAAAAAGAGATATTATAAGGATTGAAGCAGGTGGCATTCTGTAGTTTCTGCCTACCCCCATGGGAAGGTGTGAGCTTTAATTTAAGTATGAATATAGTTTATGAACCAGTCTTTATCAACAAACACAGCAACTAATTAACAATGAAACACATTTATCGAAAACAAATCGTTAAAACATTGTATTTGTCCAACCTTTGTACGATAAAATACAATCGATATTAACTGTTGCAGACACCTTACAAAACCAGGCAGCGAATAGAAACTCTTTACAAAAAATCTAAAGAAAAAGTTATACCTACCTATTCAGCTGCAGCAATTAATTCCCCGGTCTCATCTCTTATTTCCGAGATAAAAAGTCAGACATCGAAAACACGGTGGAGTGAGACGAAGCCATGATAATTGGACTGTCAAACTACAGGGACTATTGTTAGATTGTTTTAACTCAACGTCAAAAAACTAGGGCTGCATATTTTTTTTGTTTTCACGTACTGGCTGGTTTTTCAATTGTTTTTCGGACAGGTTTACGTGGAAATCAAGCTGTGACGTAGCCTTTTTTGGTGACAATTTTTTAGACGAAATGAAAAAACTATCTAATATAAATAAAAATAATAATTTAACTTATCATAATTATTTGCTTTGTAACTGATGAGCGTAAAGGCAGGATTATACGAGCCCAGTAATGTGACAGTACAGTAAGTCCGTTCAGCGCTGACTTACAACTAGCATCGTGTAGACAGTTTCAACCCAGTCCAGTGCCGCCTTCACGCCCTCAAGTCTGTCCAATTGACTAACCTACCGTGTACTTTTGGGCCCAGTAGCTCCCCGCCTGACTTACTGACATGCTGCAAGAACTAAGTGACTGGGTCTGAAATTCCGAGTCACTGGGTGCAGTAATTGCCATCGTATAAACCAGGCATAAGCGAGCGGCTTTGTGTTCGAGTCGAGCGAAATGTCATTGGTTACCTAACATAATGGATTAGCATTGTCTCAGTAGTAGCGGTTGTACTATTCAAAATTTCAGATACACCCCCTCGGGAAGAACAGGCCTGACCAATGTTATGATGATTATTGATCGATTGAATCGTCATGAAAACAGGCCCAATAAAATGAGGGCTATCGTGTATAAATTCGCTGCTAGAGGCGCTAGTGTAGCGTGAGGTCTCCGAAATGTAACTGAATGTTCACTGTTTACGGAATTTTCTATCAGGAATTTTTACTTATTATTTATAATTTTGGTAAAGATTACGCCATTCCTGATTGATTATGGCTTAGATTTTAAGTAACAACTCAGGATCTAATTTGGTAGCACTTGGAGGAAGAATATTTTTTGTCTGCTTCATACTTGCCAATTTTAGGGAACAATAATGTGAATATTCATTTGATGTTTTATTTGATACAAGCTGCGCCCCGCGGTTTCACCCGCGTATGTCTCGATCCCGTGGCAATATCGGAATAAAAAGTATCCTATGTGTTAATCCAGGTTATAAATTATCTGTTTGTCAAATTTCATCCAAATCCATTCAGTAGTTTTTACGTGAAACAGTGACAAACATCCACCCATACTTACAAACTTTCGCGTTTATAATATTATAAGCAAGGATGTTTTGGATATAAAACATATCAAATAAAAGTACTGACACGACCTTACTCGTCAGTGGCGCCAATTGGTGAGTACAAAAACGATAGCCCCCATTGTACGATAGTTCACTAAATGCGATTAAAACTAAACATATTGAAACATAATTATATTTCTGTCAGTAGTTTGAATGACTTTATAATTATGTTGCTATTTAAAGCGAGCTGCCGTGCAAGTAATCCTTGGTCGGTGAAATTGCTAAATGACTAGTATCACAGATACCAATAATAGCTTTATAGTAATTTCTCAGAACCTCCAGTAATTTCCGAATGGTTCTGGATTGTCGACTGCGTACCATAAAACGTAGCGTTGAAAGGCCTCCCACAAGGTGGACCCAATGACCTTGTGAAGGCTGCAGGAATCCGCTGGATGCGGGATACACAGAACCGGTCGAGTGGCTATGTTTGGCGGAGGCCTATGTCCAGCAGTGACGTCTTTCGGCTGAAATGATGATGACGATGAACAAATAAAATGTATTTTTTAAAAAGGCTTAATTTTTATCGACATACCACGCGGGGGAAGCCGCGGGCGGAAGCTAGTGGTTTATAATTATGATTGAAGTTACTGTTATTTTTTTGTTTGCACGTGTTTCTGTGACAAATAAACCTATATTTATTTATTTCTTTCTTTCTTTCTTATATCTATTCAAACCTAAGCAAGTACCTATACTAAAAACAAAATACGATTTCCGTATTTTCTATATATTCATATTTTTCCTACATTTAAAAATATAACTATTAGACATTTTTACGTCAACACGGTTTACCGAAAAAGTTTCTTTATGAATAAATTCAACGCTGAAATCCTTCACGGAGGTTTCATAGGGAATATCTTTATTTTTTTCCACGGTATGCGCCATTTGGTTCATTCGTTCGTTCACTCGGTCGTTGAACTGATAAATCATTCATCGTGTGGGGAATGACTGGTAATACGAATCAAAATGTAAGTGCGAATATTGCCTGAGGTTAATTTTTTTTACAAAAGATTCGGTTTTATTTTATAGATAGGCGTTTTAATACTGAAAGTATTATAATCAATCAATCTGTCTAGCCTTTTCCCAACTATGTTGGAGTCGGCTTCCAGTCTAACCAAATGCAGCTGAATACCAGTATTTTACATGGAGGGACTGACTATTATATCTGACCTCCACAACACAGTTACTGGGTAACACGATGTCCTTGGTAAGACCGGTTGTCAGACTTTTTTGATTCTGACTACTAACAACTGTCAAAGATCTACAAATAACAGCCGGGACCAATACGATACGGTTTAAACGTGCTTTCCGAGGCACTGAAACTATACAATTTTATTATACCAAGCAACAGAAAGGTTTCCAGGGGCTGTATTATGAAGTATTAACCGTATAATGATGGCATTATTCCACTGCAAAAACGAGACGGTGCTAGGAGCCTTGTCTAGCTCCGTCTCTCTCACACACTGGAACGATGGTGGCATTAAAACGTCATAATACGGCCTCTGTAGTCTCACAACAATAGGAAAGGAATTAATTAATTGTATGTCATTAGTCGACTTCGTGTCATATTAATATCATTCTGGTCATTCTAAATCTTCTGTTTCAATGGCCTTTATTCAAGATGTTGTTAGCTCTTAAGTTTCTGAAACTGTAATTCGAATGGGGGTACATTCGAATTATAGTTTTAGAAACTTAATCTATACATATTATAAATTAAAGTTTGCTTTTCGTGTTTGTTTGTACCTATGTTCCAATGGGCTTTGTCCAAGATGTTGTAAGCTCTTAAGTTTCGAATGTACTGTGTTTAATCTATACATACTATGTTTAATCTATACATCATACTGTGTTTAATCTATATATAAATCAAAGTTGCTTTTCGTTTTTGTCTGTATGCTCGCGTTGTTCTTCTAAACCTCGCAACCCTCGCAACCTCTCACATAATCTGACCAAGATTATGTCTGGACTTAAAAAGAGACTGTGACCTCTGAGTTTGTTTCGGCCTTTCTTCTCAGAGTAGTCAGATAGGAAACGCCGACCTCATCTAGTTTTAAAAATGTGATTGACGTGTAAAAGTGTTTGTACAAACCTACTTACAGAAATAAAATCATTTATTATTTAACAGATTTTGATAATGTTTTTACCATCGTTTAGAGAATTTATTCCGGAAGGTGTATGTGTATAATAAGTTATAAATAATTAAGAAATCTCGATGTTTTGTCAAGTCCTTAAAACCGTGCGGAGCAGGAGCGAGTCGCTGTCGCTAGTGTTAGATAACTGCTAGCTTTGTCATCAATAGCCTCGTCTAAGCATGTCTGGATCATGTTATTCATCACACTAATATAAATAAGTATATATTATAAGCCTTTTAGTCGGACAAACAAAGTGTAATCTTCAGTCTCGTATTTGGCGTTTATTTATATTGTGTATGTCCGTTTGCTAGTCGGCAAAGGCCTCCTCCAACCTTCTCCATTCCTGTCTCTCTCTGGCCACTCTGCCCCATGTCTTTCCAGCCACCTGTCTGAAATCGTCATCCCACCTTTTCTGTGGTCTGCCTCTCTTTCTTTGGCCGTTTCTTGGGTACCACTGGGTAACTATTTTGCTCCATTTATATTTCCCTCAAGCTTATTTGAAGAGCAAATATCGAAACAAATGACCAACGCAGCACTTACAATGTAGGATAATCCGTCAATAGGCACAGAAAGTCCCAAAAAAAAAAACAAGTAAAAACAAATGAATACGTTTTTACTATTAAACGACAAAATGATTTAACCCTCTGTCAAATCGAGCTCACCGCTCCTTTCATACCTTTGCTCTGTCAAAGGTTTTTACGTTGTAATAATTAAAAACCTAACCAGTTTAACGATAACAATTAATCATTCCGTTACAAACTCCACATTAAAGACTCCTTACCTCGACGGCTTATAACATAAACACCATGTTCAATTAAAAGTTACACGTCGCTCAAAGAGTAACAATGAATAAAGATCCGGTAAGTGGCACAACCCTAGCGTTTAGGGGTGGCGCTCGACAAATATGAATATTTTACTAAGTCTTTTGTAAACGTTCACACGACTCGCCCACTTAAGCTTCACTGTCTCGGTATTTCTCCACAAAACATCGCTTTTCATACAATACACTGTTTATGTGACAACAAGAGTTTAAGTATAACACTATCTAAGTCTTAAAAAGTTTGATGCAGTTCATGTTACTCCACTTAAAAGTAGGTACTGGATAAATTATGGCACATCTCAACCAATCTGCCTAGCCTCCCAACTATGTTAGAGTCGGCTTCCAGTCTAACCTAATGCAGCTGAATACTAGTATATTAAAGAAGAAGAAGAAGAAAAATGCGTTTATTGGCATTGTAACAGAAAAATACACCTTAAAACTATAAAAACAGAAAACAATCATTATAATGGCAAAAAAAAAGGTATAAACAAGACACCACAGACAGGCAAATTAAAAATCCGGAGTCACACGTAATCTGTTAATTTATGCCCTAACACGTGTGACTCCGGATTTTTATTTTGTCTGTCTGTGGTGCCTTGTTTATACCTTTTAAGTCGTAGTTGGGTTTAAGTTTTTATTACTTGTTTTTTTTTTAAATTCTTTTGGGGTTATAATATATATATTTTTGATATGTGCTCATTAAGCCCTTTCATTTGATACCCAACATGGTACGATTAAACCATTTTTTTTCAATCACGACGCTTCTAACGATACCTCATTTGTCAAATTGTGATAAGTGGTTTGGAAGATAGGAGGGAACAGATGAACATACATACATACATACCGGTCAAAATCATAACCCTCCTTTTTTCTTCGCCGTAGTCGAGTAAAAAGGGCCTCAGCTCAGCATTACTACTACTACTATTTTACATGGAGCAACTGCATATCTGACCTCCACAATTCAGTGACTGGGTAATACGATGATACCCCTTGGTAAGACTGGTTGTCAGACTTTCAGTCTTCTGACGAGCCGTAACGACTGTCAAAGATTCAGGAATGATAACCGGGACCAACGGCTTAACGTGCTTTCCGAGGCATGTAGGAGTCTCGTTATGTAAAAATGGTCACCCATCCATGGACCAACCCCGTGCGGCTGTTATAACTTAGCCAAGAGCTCCAATTGCAACTCTCTTTTGATATTTTTCATCTTTCAGGCGCCAAATTATCCTTGTAGCATTCTATAGTCATTTAGATCGACAAAAATCATCGACCAGTGACCTCTGTAATGGCGCAATTTCATTGGACGTTAACTCGTTCGGTATACAGCATACGGGGAGTCGCCGCAGGCGAGATAACAACCATAATGAAAGTTAACAAGTCGATACGTGTTCGTCACCGTCTGTAGGGATTCCCCGCTTGCTTTATACCGATCGTGATAGCGACCAATGAAATTCATAGGTCGATATACAGCTTGCGGGTCGTGAGTCAAATACTTTTTCGGTTCCCCGAATGCGGGCCCTGTGGCACGCGTTCCAGAAATCTCTCGCACCTGGCATGCGAGCCCTATCGACTAATGAAAATGGTTCACCGAATGCGGGCCCTGTGGCACACGTTCCAGAAATCTCTCACACCCGGCATGCGGCATGCACCCTATCGACTAATGAAATTGCGCCATTAAGAAGATCAAAACGAAAGGTACAAACAAAATAATTATAATTCTAATAACAAATGGAAGTTACATTCAAAAATAACTTCAGAAAATCAATTCAAAAAGTGAAAATTAAAGCATAATTTAACATTTGGAATTAAAACATTTCAATATTTAAATGAAAGCGACCTTTGACCACCATCCAGCGAATTAGGATGGGGTCGCTTAGACTATCTGCTTTTAAGATATCATGAATTAATTATTGCGTTGAACTTAGCGCGGTTTGAACCGCGGTCTGTCTTCAGTAAGACTGGAATAACAGTTAGGTTTCTTCCAGAGCTTGCGCGTGTGAAATATCAAACACTAGCTGACCCGACAGAGGTTGTTCTGTCAATTTTCTAATTTTCCGCGCAATTTTCTTATTTTTTTCTTTCATAAGAACCTTCTCCAGACAATAACAAACACAACAGAAAAAGAATTAGCGAAATCGGTCTAGCCGTTCACGCGTGATGGCGTGACCAAGGGAAATAGGGATTCATTTTTATATATATAGATTATATTAAACCGCCGCTAAGCCGAAATCAGACGCCTCACTTTTTGTTCATTTTTGCCGTTCGTTCGGTATTTTAAACTGGAAGGAAATCGTCTGAACACAAAATGAATCAAAAGTGAAAAATGAATTCATCGGTGAACCAATCCAACGATGTTGGATTTGACCACAGAAACTTTCATTCACCTTATCGAATGATTAACGTCTGATATTACCAATTAGCTAGTGAGCTACCGCCAATTGTTTTAACCTATGGAAACATATCAACCCTCCACTACCCGCTACATCAACTCGCGATGCAGTGTGGTCACCTAAACGCGCCCGTCACCGCGCCCGCTACCGCCTTGCCGCCGTCACTCTGGCTGAGGCCTTGGGATCAAATGTACACAGATTGTATTATCAATGAGCTTGAAACGTGACCTTTGTTTCCTCTTGTAATCTCTAAAGGGGTGCGGAGGTATGCTTTTGGGTATCCATGATCCAAAAGCGGTAACCACTACAGGGAGTAAAAATGGATTTCCTGGAAACTAAAACTAAATCGTCATTTTAACTGGGTAAACAGAAAGTTACAAAGTCAAACCATGCATTTGCTGACGACCAGATTTTATTAACTAGTTTAGTTTTATTACTTTACTCAAAACAGTTATTTTAATATTTTCTTATATCAAATGTTCGGCATTTGAACCGAATGCTTGCTAACCGAATCTGAAACGAATTTCAGCCCATCCCTAATAAATATGCTTTAGATAAAAAAAGCAGTAGATCCTGTCATATCTGAAAAAAAAAGAAAATACGTTATATCTAAGTTTTGAGAAACAAAATACAGAAACTTATCACAAAACTTTTCACTTAACTTGAAACAGAAACTTATTACTTATTTGTAGTCTAGCAACATCATTCGTAGTATTTTAGTCACCGTGCGTTTGCAAACATGTTGGAATCTCTATTTTCTGTCAATCTTCCGTACAATTTTTGACAGGAACTAGAGATTTCAACATGTTTTGTCTCGAATGTTTCGCCAGTGCAAACGCACGCACGGTCACTAACAACACGAAAGGGAACATAGGTGAGTCTGCGTATCACTGATCAGTTTCCCTCAGTCACCGCAGTCGTCAGTTTATTTAATTCGCCTGTTTCTGTCGCCAATCACCAGAAAATTATCATTACAATATATAATTATTATATATTAATTAATTCAATATATATTTATATTATTATTTATTATCAGGTGTGCTGGAAGAGATTTCTTTAGAAATAAGCATCACCTTTGTACGTTTTTTCTGTTCTTTTCTTCTTGTCTGTTTATTATGTGTGTACATAAATAGTTAAATAAAATACATACAAGACTCCCCGATCATCGTAACCCAAAACTTAGTCCAAACCCATTATCTCATAATTACTTCAAAGTCACACCGAAATCCTAATAAAAATTGTGGCTTAAGACTTTTTAAATATTCAGACGGCGAACATTTTGACGCTGATCCGAGGGAGGTATCAAAGTATTTTCATTAGTCTAAAGTGAAATTCATTTCCCCGAACCCAATAGCCGAGTTCAAACTTAAGATATTCAACGTCGACTAAGAATATTAAAGGAATTTTCATAATCCATCAATTTACTAGTATAAAGTTCGTTTTAGCTGCTTCACGTTCAATTGCGCAGATAATTTCACGAATGAATCTGTTTTCAGCTCTAGGAATTACTTAAACATGAATTTCCTTAAAGTTTGGATTTTGTTCGTAAATACCTAACACTACTATTATCTCATCCTTCTTCTTTTCTTTGAGGTTGGGACATCATCCAATGACTTCTCCCGCTCTGGGCGGAGCGGAAGGGCGTTCCAGACTTTTACTGACTAAAACCCACCCGTGTTCCTTCAGTTGCCTGTTGCCAAGGTCCCGGTATCCCTTTCGGATTAACCCGCAACCCTGGTCTGGTCTTTCGGTAGTTTACTTTTGTTGGAAGTTTATTGGAAGACAAATGGTTCGTTTCTAGAATCCTAATCGCCTTTCCGAGTAAAGGTTCATGCACACACGTCAGTTACGTCAACGTCAAGTCACCGATCAGTTACGTCAATTTCAGGGACGTGTGTGCACAGATAGTCAGTCAGTCAGTCATAGCAACGCCTCGGTTATCCATGTTTCGTTCCTCGTAATACAAGTTTTGACTTGCCGGTGACGCGTGTCGACTGAGACTGGTCCACTCAAATCTGTGTGGTTCTTTCCTCAAAAGACCATTTCAGACTCTAATCTACATGGTCCTCATATGGCCTGACCAAGATTATGTCTGGACTTTAAAGGAGACGGTGACCTCTGAGTTTGTTTCGGCCTTTCTTCTCAGAGTAGTCAGATAGGAAACGCCGACCTCATCTAGCTTACATTTACAACTTTTTAATATGACGTGTAAAAGTGATTCCAATAGCCTATTTAAAGAATAAACAATTTCATTTCATTTCACGCGCCGGTAGTCATGTGACTGATGTGTGTAGCTAACGACCTACAACTTCTATGTAATTATATTTTTTTACGTGACTGATCGGAGACTTGACGTTGACGTGACTGACGTGTGTGCATGAACCTTTATGCAGATAAGATGGTTTTGGAATTTCATGGTAACCAAACTACCGTAGTCTATTATTGATTTTTAATTCTTATAGCCGTGAGTGACTTCGAACTGTGGTCATCTATAAGTATTATCAAGAATGAAGACGCCATTACCAATAGTCATCTATGTACGCAGTAAACAGACTTTAGAAGTAGAACATGTCCGTGAGACCTTTCAGTTGCTAATGAGAGCGGGAACAAAAACAACTCTGAATGTAGTTCATTTAACAGAAGTGTCACCTAGGGAAATGACTTCACAACGGCATAAATTCTAACATCCTCCATTAAAACAAAAAAAGCTAAAGTCTTCAACTGATATTATGTTTGAACTGACAAAACAGTTAATCTGTGAATACCCACGACTGTATTTTTTTTACTTCTAAGAGCAAAGAATTGTTTTGTTATATTTTATATTATACTAGCAGCGCCCCGCGGTTTCACCCGCATAAGTCCTGATCCCGTGGAAATATGTGGTTAAAGAATCTTTATTTACTCAAAAGAAATTTACTACAAATTTCACTTAATGAGAAATATTTTATCAGGATAAAAAGTATCCTATGTATTAATCCAGGTTATATATAAACTATCTAAACTATCTTTGTAAAGTATTATATTATTTTTAATTATTGTGAATGTGAAGACTAAGTGGATCTTTCTTTTCTTTTTTATTATTTATTTTTTCTTAATTTTAATTAATCATAGTCTGGCAGTTTGAGTAATTTATGCGGCCTAACCAAATGTCCTTTCTTTGGTATTGTTCGTCAAATCGTTGAGCTCCTTAAATTCGGAGTTGAGCAGCACGATTACTGACAAATGCGTGCACTGACTGGACAGGTCCACTCAATCTGTGTGGTTCTTTCCTCAAAAGACCATTTCAGACACCAATCTACATGATCTTCACATAATCTGACCAAGATTATGTCTGAACTTTAAAAGAGACTGTGACCTCTGAGTTGGTTTCGGCCTTTCTTCTCAGAGTAGTCAGATAGGAAACGCCGACCTCATCTAGTTTTAAAAATATGATTGACGTGTAAAGTGTTTGTACAAAACTACTTACAGAAATAAATCATTTATCATTTTATCATTTATCTGTGTGCCAAATTTCATCCAAATCGGTTCCGTCGTTTTTGCGTGAAAGAGTAACAAACATCTATCCATCCATCCATCCATACTTACAAACTTTCGCGTTTATAATATTAGTTAGATTAGAAGTTAGATTAGGTAGATAGTTAGATATAAAAAAAATCGGAAATTACCCCCAACAACAATACAACTTTATAATATTAATAAATACTTAGTATAGATTAAATCAGTATACTGTTAAAAAAATATTGTAATAAAATAAACTACAATCCCAAAACCTAGCTTTAAAACAGCAAAGAGCAAAGCCAGAAACATTCCCACAGCGTCCAGTAACAGTTCAATACATACAGCATTTGAATCAATTTGTTGGTCCAATACCGCCCGATCACATAAATCACAAATCGCCACTATATATTACTGTTATGTGCGTACACATGACGGTTGGAACGGTCGCTGCCCAACGACAGTAATTTGTTGAATTTTATGCATGGCGTGGACTATTGTATAACGTGATTCGAAATCTGTTGCGAGATATCGCTTGTTTTGCGTCCGTTATCAGTAGATGTGTTTTGTTGTATAGATGTGCATAGGTATTTGGATATGTGGTTTAGGTGATGGATTGTAAAATGGTTAGATGTATTTATAGTTTTACATTTGTAACATAACAAACTAAAGAAATGTTATTATTCCTATACTTTGAAGTATAAATGAGTAAATCTTATTGTTATGCTAAAGATGATAATCGGGTCGTCAGAAACCCGAAATTCTGAAAACCAGTCTAACCAATGGATATCGTTTTACCCAGTTACTGGATTTTGGAGGTCAGACAGGCAGTCGCTCCATGTAAAATACTGGTATTCAGCAGCATCCGGTTAGACGGGAAGCCGACCCCGACAAAGTTGGGAAAAGGCTAGGTATATTGATGTTATAAAAGTAACCAAGACAATTTTATTGTTAACTGACGCTTCCTGAGTTTAATTAAACACAATAATTAGTACATTATAATAACATATTTATCAAAAAAGGATTTGGGAAATAACAAGTTAAAATCCGGTCTGATAGACCTACTATACCTTCCGAGGGTTAAATCCTTACTTCCTTACTAATATTTAATATTTTAATATTATTATAAATGCGAAAGTAACTCTGTCTGTCTGTCTGCCGCGCTTTCACGTAAAAACTACTGAACCTATTTAAATGAAATTTGGTACACAGATAGTCTAAAGCCTGAGAAAGGACGTAGGCTTTTTATAGATATACCATGCGGGCGAAGCCGCGGGCGGAAGCTAGTACATTATATTTTATGGAATTTTACGTCATCGTATAAATAAAACAAAATTACTGTCATTTGTCTTTTAATCTTTACATAAAGCTCACAAAGTGTCAATACACCAATGCCAATGTTATCTTTTGTATTTTTAGCAGACTCGGTTTGTTATAAAAAAAAATAAGCGAGGCATCGGTTGCTTATGAATGCCATTGAATTGGTTTCTAAAGATCGTGAGGGTAGCTCAATGATACTTGTAGCGATGACCCTACCAGCAGTCATTACTGAGCTATTGAGAACATTCAATACCCTGCGCGTAGGTATCTCTGAAGTAGGTACCGATCTCGAAATACTATTGATATATATATATATACTACGTATAGGTTCTGTGTCTGTCTCACGTTGTGTAGGTATACTGAGAGTGAACTCAGAACTCATTAAGTACTAGGTTTTAAGATACTAGCCACAACATAACTAAGGAATTGATTTTATAGATTGCCAACGGAACTGGTAAAGCTGATATCTTTAAAATTTCTTACCTTTTTTTATTGATTACAAAAACTATTGACGTGTAAAAGTGTTAGAACAAACCTAATTATAGAAATAAAATAAATTTACACATACATATAGTTGGTCACCCAAGTAGGGTAAAATCTGAGGTGGAAGTGACACTGAGCTTGTGATTTGAATGGAACCCAGGCCTTCGAACTAACATAGACGGGACGCTTGCTTGATCATGGACCTATTAAGGTATGGTGGCACCAGCAACAAACAAGAATACACAAAAAGTAACACCGTTCAACAAAGACTACAGCTTCAATCGAATTCGTCCAGCGATGCAAGCTTTATGTGCAGTAAATGCCTTCGAAGGTGCAAACTATCTCACAGGACAAACCTTAAATTTAAACTGAAAGAGACCCTTGTAACAATTCTAGTCCTTTTCAGTCCATTTGTTTTAGACTATACTCCATTTGAAATAAGATTCGACATTTGAATAAACCTTTGATTACGGTTCGTTCAAACGATTTTAACTTCTATTGCGTTGGTAGCATGAAAAATGGCAGCTGCAGTAAACAGTTGGTATTGTAACCACTTTTTTGCTTTTAATGCCATCCTTATACCTACGGTACGGACTGTAAAAAAGGTTTATTTAAATGAGTAATCTTATTTCAAATGTTTTTTTCTTACTAGCCTACGCTGTCCCAAGCTTGGGCAAAGGCCTCCCTCCACTACTTCCATCAATCGCGAGCCTGCGCATCCTCCTACAGTCCTACCAGTTTTAATGGAACCTATCTAGTTCGTCCCGCCATCTCCTACGTGGTCTGCTGCGAGTGCTGCGACCACGTACCGCTGTCTCAAGGCACCAGTTCTGTCCAATTTTTAGACGAGGTATTCGCAAAATAAGCCCCAATTGTGTAACACACTTTCAATCACAATTGTTTTTGAAGGAAATTGCTAATCCATTGCTTCATTAATGGTAGAAAAATTTGTCTGCTCCACAACGTAAAGCACGCATTGAAAATATTGTTGAATTGTTAAAATGAAAGGAACTATTGTAAGTGTGTTACGCATTTACCCCGCAGAAGCCAGAGTATTCGTAACAATATTTACATTACTCAGAAGAAGTCTTATACTTCTTCTCGTGTCGCTGACTTATATGTTTTCCGACATCATAATATCTAGCTGCGCCCCGCGGGTTTCCCCCACGTAAGTCTCGATCCCGTGGGAATATCGAGATAAAAAATATCCTATGTCCTGCTCATAGTCTATCCATGTGCCAAATTTCATCTAAATCCATTCAGCCGTTTTAGCATGAACGCGTAACAAACGAAGAAACTCACTTACGCACTTTTCGTTAGGAAGTCAGTATAGTTAGGATTCATTATCATATTTTTTTTCATTGAGACCTGGGCTGCTCTTTCGTTTGCCTCATTTAAGTCCTGGACAACGGGCAGGAGAACACGTGCGGCAGAAACTCAGAAGTAGTAAAAACATGGTTTATTTCAGCTGAAAACTGTGACAGAATTTCCCACGTATGTACAAAACCGAGCATGCTAATCACGACCAAAACCTTTAAACCATTACCGCCCATGTAGATCCATGATTGATGAACCGTCGAACATTTTATCTTTATCTCGAACATAGCCAACAAACATACAAATCCGAAACGTTGTTCCATTCAATCGGGAGTGGGAAATGTATGCGCATACATTCAACCTCGTTAGAGTCCCACTTTCAATGGACCACGGATATCGATGTGCAAGATGAGATATTGTTACCATCCTTGAGTGATTGAGCGTTTGAATAGAGATTGAATATTAATGTTGATATTTGAATATTATGTTCAGGATTTCCGGACTAGATTTTAGGTAAGTATTGTTTATATCTTGTTCTTTTAAATAAACATGAAATGGCCAATTTTTTTTTTTCTGTTTTTTATACAAATATTTAAAAATATAAACAAATAAGACTTAACCTCGGGTTTTCGGAAACTTATCCGCGAGTTTTCGAAGACTGCAGTATACCAGTCATTTGAATACCTCGTAGGTATACTACAAAGTGTCCGAAAACTAAGGCATGAATAAATAGGAAGGCCCAGAGAATAGAAGAGAGGAGCTGACAACATCACCTACTGGTACTAATGCGGGAAGACCTGTTTCTCACATTTGAGAGAGAGATATTTCATGTTTTCACGTAGCATTTGCATATTCTACATGCAGGTGATATAGTTTGAAGTTAGCAACACTAAGATCGAAAAAACCACTTAAAGAAACTCTATAAAAAAGTTAATTGATTCAGGCGTGACTTTGCGGAAATCCTTTATAAAACACAAAGGACGTAAATATATTTCGTAACCTATTCCGCTTAACTATTCTTCAAAAGTCATAAAAATCCCTGTAAGAAATCGACACGTCTCAGGATGACGATTGACCAGTTGCAAACCAGAACACGACGTGTTGCCACACCGAGTGCTGGTCCAGCGCTCGGTGTGGCAACACGTCGTTGAAGAATAGTTAAGCGGAATAGGTTACTAAATATTATCTACGGCTATTGTATTTTCAACTCTAAAAAAATAAAAGCCCAGGAAAAATAATCCAGCCCTATCCAGCATTCCAACTTCTTTTACATCAGATTATTCCAAAGAATATCGGGAATTTATATTCTAACGATGGCCAGTAATTGGAATTTTATATTGGATCGTGTTCGATAGCGTCAAGCCCCATTCTGTATAATTAGGGGCAACAAAATTTTGACTAGATTACCGTGGGTGAGGGGACAGAATGTGTTTTTATGTGATTAATTATTTAGTAATAACTTTGTTCCACTTGGAAAAAGCAAAAAAAAAACAAAAACAAAACAAATGAAAATGTTTATTCTATTAATAGGAAATCGGAATCACTTTTACACGTCATATTATTATAAAAAATAAGCTAGATGAGGTCCGTTTCCTATCTAACTACTCTGAGAAGAAAGTCCGAAACAAACTCAAGGGTCGCAGTCTCTTTTAAAGTCCAGACATAATCTTGGTCCGTCCAGTCAGTGCAAGCATTCGTTAGTAATAGTGGAGCTCAACTCCGAATTGACGAACAAAATCAAAGAAAGGACAAAATTCAAAGACCAACATTAATAGGATTCATGTAGGTACCGACATAGCCCGAAGAATTGCCAAACTTAGGTGGCAGTGGGCAGGGCACATTGCCCGCAGAATAGATGGCTGATGGGGCCTAAAGGTTCTGGAGTGGGCGACCGCGTACCGGGAGACGTAGCGTTGGAAGGCCCCCCACAAGGTAGACCGATGACTTTTAAAGACGTAGACAGCCTTCATAGGCCTTCCCTCCCACTTCCACCACCGCCACGTTCTGTGGTTCCCACATCCAGCGGAGTCCTCCGGCCTTCACAAGGTCATCGATACACATTGTGGAAGGCCAACATTTAACAGACTTTTACATACCTACTGCCCATTTCCGCAACCCCAGTAAAACCTCACAGGAAACATAAACATCCGTCTCACTCCATTTTCTTTTACACAGCAATGAAACCCAGAATCATCAACTTTGTAAAAAATATGGCCCTTAAATATATCTATCGTATTGATAAGTAATACGTGCTTACATGTTATGGTTAGAAAAACGTTCGGAGTTTTCATGAAACTTTTATCAAGGGAACGGAAGCGGGTAAATCCATAAATAATTTATTACGAGAACGTTTTAATACCTACATTTTTATGGTTTGTACTCTTTTTTTATATTCGAGTTACGGAGTTTTTATTCGGATCAGAATCGTTCTATCAAATGGTCGCTATTTCGGTTTTGGTAGTCTCTAAAGCGTGTGTTGTATTTATTTTTGACTAGCTGCGCTCCGCGGCTTCACCGGCGTAAGTCTCGATCCCGTGGGAATATCGGGATAAAAAGTATCCTTAGTGTTAATCCAGGTTATAAACTATTTGTTTGCCAAATTTGATCCAAATCCATTTAGTAGTTTTTACGTGGAAGAGTAACAAACATCCATCCATCCATCCATACTTACAAACTTTCGCGTTTATAATATTAGTTAGATTTAGATTACTAGTAACGTAGGCACAGTCTACTTTACTTAGTTCTCATGATTTTTTAAGGTGGCTTGTTGAAATTAGAGGAAATTGCCTGAACATCGGTTGGAGTAAACTAAAAATGTTCAGTAGCAATATTTTTAAGTATTTTTTCTGTTCAATTGGAAATAATAATTACCGAAGCAACATAATGATGTGGATATAAAAGAAACAAATTACGAAAAAAAATACCACAAAATTTATCTGTTCCTGTTTGCTTTTTTAAACGTTTTTTCTCAGTCTCATAATTTCAACAGCTAAACCTCTTATATAACTAAACCATTTATCAAAACACCTGCTGTCCCAATCGGCAATAGCCCCGATATTGAGTTGGAACTTTTTTTAATATAACTGTGTTCCAAAAGAGGGAACAGCCGAAGCACTTTTTCCACAATTTCCATGACTGAATATTCGGGAAGAGATAAATTGTCCGCACGTGATTCTGCGGAACCCAGCGGTGACATACGAAAAATTGTTACGTAATAAATTGAAATTATTTTTTGAGATATTTTGAGTTATTGGTGGTGTGTCTTTCGTCTTTCTATGATAGTACTCGACAGTGTCGGTGACAAAGCAATTCATTAAGAGAAGGAATAACAAAAAGGAGGATGTTCTCATTTAATCTGTATGTTTTTTTTTTGTAGCGTGGTTTAGATTGTTTTTGTAACGATACAATTTGTATCTTAAATGCGGAAAATAATTTGAGTTAGGTTAGGTTAGGAGGAGTTAATATATAAAAATACAATAAACCTAAATGTTTACATAAATATAATATTTAAGGTGGCAATATTTCGTTCCGTACTTGACTTTACTTTTAAGTATTTTAAGTCCATGGTAACAGGGGGCTTAAAACGGTCACTTTAGCAGAATCATAATATGAAAATATTATGAATCATCGGAAATGTCACAAACTGACAATTCATATGATCTGCGTGTAATTCATATTACGAAATAATTCATCTGTTTGAAAGTTTTCTATGGAGATTCGTAAAATGGTCCACAAATTATGAATTGCTTTTATGTCAAATTAGAGGAATTGCTAATGACAGCTGGGATTCAGGAAGTGAACTGTGCTTTTATAGGAATTGCTAGTGTGGCCGGTTTAGGCCCACAGTTTGACATTGACTATGTTTTTCAAGTGTTACCACAGACGTAAGGGTGCCGTAGCTCACAGTATATATTCAGTACAAATTCCGTGTTCAATTATTTCATACTAACCTTTGTATTATGATAAGTAGGGAATAATATTCAAGGTAAGCTGATTATTTAACAACCCACATGTCTTAGCAAAGGTCACATTAAGGCACATGGGTTTGTTCAACAAGAAATAGACTTACCTACTTGACGTACCTATGTAGGTACTATATTACCTATAGAGGTATGAGGAACCGGTCGTAAAATTCACTCATACTC
Source organism: Lithophane socia (assembly GCA_947522985.1). Classification (NCBI taxonomy): domain Eukaryota; kingdom Metazoa; phylum Arthropoda; class Insecta; order Lepidoptera; family Noctuidae; genus Lithophane; species Lithophane socia. The sequence goes on from OX383267.1 coordinate 12,757,105, forward strand.
TATAGAAAAGGAAGGATCCTCCGACCAGACAGTTGTTGCCGATTGATGTCGGGACGTTGTATATATGCTGGTCGCGCGGTAAACGCTGCTTGCGCGATACAGGATTTTGCGTGACGTCAGTATGATGGGTAGTTCGCATGTGGCTTGGTAGATAGAACCTCTTTTTTGAGTGGAATAAGATGTACGAAGAATTGAAGCGTAAACCTAGTTGAAACTGCTTTTAAAACAGCAATTCTCAAGGCTATCAATCTGCCTAGCCTTTTCCCAACTATATTGGGGTCGGCTTCCAGTCTAACCGGATGCAGCTTAATACCAGTATTTTACATGGAGCGACTGCCTATCTGACCTCCACAACCCAGTAAATGGGTAATACGATACCCCATGGCAAGACTGGTTGTCAGACTTACGAGCTTCTGACGACCCGTAACGACTGTCAAAGTGTCAAAGATCCACAAATAACAACCCGGACCAACGGCTTAACGTGCTTTCCGAGGCAGAGAGGAGTCTCGGTATGTAAAGATGGTCACCCATCCATGGACCAACCCCGGCAAGCGTAGCTTAACCTGTTGGATCGACCTTTGCGGCTGTTATTACTTAGCCACAAGCTCCTCCAAGGCTATAAGCCTGTAAAAATGTATCATCATTCTCCCGCACTTATCCCAATTTATTTGGGGTCGGCGCAACATGTCCCTTTCTTCCATACTTCTCTATTAGTCTTCATCTCGGTAGTCACCCCCTTTCTAGGAAAACCGGCATGCCTGAGAGATATTCCTCTACGGCATGTGAAGCCAATTCAGAGGCCCTTGGGCCCTTGCTAAAACTCTGAGACCAGGTTAATCACTAACCACACGAAGAAGAAGAAGAATATATAATACAGGTTGTTAGGGTAAACACCGTTATCCTTGCAACCAGTGGTTTGGTTTCATTTATAGAACGTAAAATCAATGGAAAATTACAAGTTTTTTTTTAATTTTTTTAGATCTAAATTTTACCACATGAGACCCAAGTTCGTTGCCCTATGCGCTAGGGCAACGAACTTGCGTCTCAACCCGGGCGGGGGGTGCGGGAAGTGACCTGACCAGCAGCGAGCGCGATCCCTCCCTTAGTCAGTCAGCTGTTTCGCTAGCAAGCACGGTGTAAGATAGAAACTTTTTAAAATCTTTTAATGAAAATAACGTTTTTTTTTTGTTGTGTTCGGTCATTAATTTTTATATTTAAGTCAACTACCCATGGTTTGAAAGACAAGAGTGTTTACCCTTACATCCTGTATACACCGAAAGGAGCTTCGTTTCAACTGGGTGTCCCACGACACCCAGTTCATTCACGTTCATTCTCAATCCTTTATCTGCTAAAAGTGCAAAACACATAACTATCTATGACCAGATATCACACAAAAGAGGAGTTACCAAGCTAATACAGATTAAGTCGTTGATTGAAGTTAAACTTTCTGTTAACCAACTAGCTTTAGTAAAACTCTCGCATGCAGTTTTAAATGATGTGAGAATTTCCTCGAATTTTAACTGTTTGGCGTATGTAAAACTTTCATGAACATTATTTAGTTAGAATTCCAAAAATCTTTTTAATCCATAAGTACACTTTTGGAGGTAAAAAAAAAAGTGAATAATGACGATAATTACCAAGACGCTGGTACAGGACGGAAAACACAATATATTTTGTCGATTAGAGCTACAGATATTCTTCTGTAAACATTTAATCTTATAACACAGAAAATATTAGTCGCTTTGTGGACATGTTAACTATTCAGCTTTGTTACAGTTGTAATGGCAATCATGTCATTTGGTTTAAATAGGTTTTTATTTTTATTATCTTATTTATCTTTTATGTAGTTTCTTTTCCATTTTGTGAGAACGATATAGGCTTAGTGGACTGTAGATTTGTTGAATATTTTCTATTTTGTTAAGTGCTTACCTGGTACTTGTTGAAAGGCCTACACTGTCCTCCCATACCTATTATCACTGTAATTCGAAAATATTGTAACAGCCAATTATTTTTAAAAGAGTAACCGTTGAGTTTCTTACCGGCTCTTCTCCATAGGAAACGACAAATTGGAACCGTGCACCTAGCTTCACGTTTCATAAGTGCCCATGTAGGTTTATGTGAAATAAAATATTTTGATTGTGATTTTGAATAATTAAGCTAGCTTCTTCTTGTTGAAAACTGATTATTTAAGACAAAAATTGGTTATTACAAGCACCTTGTTGTACCTACGCTGTTTAATCAGCATAATGTTAATCATTGCAAACAATTTTTGCAAAAAAAGAAGCTCCATCCATAGTACACGTTATTTTGCCCACACCATCTTCCTGAACCCAATATTCAATGTAATTCAAACATATTCAACACACGTCACAATATGTTGCCCCGTTGCCCTTTTCAAAAACGCAACCTAAGGGCCTAAAAGGGAGCCCTTTCACCAGCCCAATAGAGTAATTACATCTGGAGGGTACCTCGTGAAAAACCCTAATTCCGGCCGATGAAAAATACTGAGCAAAATACCGTCCATTTGTTGCTCCTAAGTAAACAATTTTAATCAAATCGCTGTATTTTTTTTGTATCTTAAATATTTGCACGGAAAAGTGTACTCGAAATGCGTCGTGCCAAATATAAGACGAAAAATAAAAATGGTTTTCTTTAGAGGCGACTCTTTAGTTTTTCCCGGAACTTTATTCCGAAGAATGGAGTCTTATCTTGAAAACATTTTACAGTTCTGAGAGGAGGTTAACTTTTGTTATAATTCAGTTTAGATCTAATGTATAAATTGAATTAGAACAAGTTAAGGTTTGAAGATTTCCCGTTTTCTCGGTCTTTAGGAAGGTGACGCTCATTTAGTGTCAGCCCGTTAACTGACCCGGAAAGTTTAGTCTAGATTTATTTTAAAGAACTTAGTTCCAAATAACGATACTTGGAAAAAAGTTCTTTAATATAAGTTGTAGGTTTCAGCAGTCATATAAGGTCTCAATCAAAACTACCTTAAAAGAAATGACCCTAATAATTTTGAATTCTGAATCCATAAAAGATAAACATTCAAACGCTCAAAGTAGAATTCATATGAAACCGGCTCAAAATTTTGAGAAAATAGTGCGATAATTCATGTTTGGCAGATTCAGGTTCCGATATCACAGTTTTATAATAATGTAAAGCTCATTTCAGAGTACGCTATAATATAATAGCATATACACCCGTTTGCAAAAAAAACGGGCACCTTAACAGTCATTGGCTTTTGTATGGACAGTATTAATATTTTTACTACGTCATTAGCATAAATGACTAGTAATTTGTTATAATCTATCTTCCAGCGGCGCTACAATTTTTCTAGCTCTTATTGCTTTTTCTGCCATTACAATCGACACAAAGATATCACTTTTAAGTCACAATCAAGCTGGATTATGCGACAAACATAAATTATTCGACTAAAAATAACGAGAAGTTAGTTTTAGTTGCCAGGATAACCTTGTAACCGCAAACCTGCAAAATGTTAGTAAAAGTCACAAACAGAAAACGGGATTATTATTGTTTTTAAGCCAATGTTTCGAATTTGGAATTAACTTTTTTTCTTACCCAGACTCTTTATTAAGTGCCAGTAACAGAGTTTGGCTATTAAAACCTCTTTACAACTAAATGATTACCAATAATGTACAAAAATCAAAACCGCCCGTTTTTTTTGCAAAGGGGTGTAGTATATAGTTTATAGCACAACAACATCGCTCGCCATGCATTTATTTAGAACACGTTCACACTTTGCTATACTATACAGGGTGTTAGGGTAAACACCGTTGTCACTCAAACTATGGACAGTTGACTTAAATATAAAAATAAATGACCAAAACCAACAAAAAAAAACGTTATTTTCATTAAAAAGTTTCTATCCGACACCGTGCTCGCTAGCGAAACAGCTGACTGACTGAGGGAGGGGTCGCGCTCGCGGCCAGTCAGGTCACGTCCCGCACCTCCCGCCCGTGTTGAGACGCAAGTTCGTTGCCCTAGCGCATAGGGCAACGAACTTGCGTCTCTTGCGGTAAAATGTAGATTACAATAAAAGTTGTAATTTTCCATTGATTTTACGTTCTATAAATGAAACCAAACCACTGGTTGCAAGGATAACGGTGTTTACCCTAACATCCTGTATATTATTGGAAATGTATGGCGAGTTATATTGTTGTGTTATGAACCATATGCTATATGCTACATATTATAGTGTAGTTTGAAATGAGCTTAGTTATGTTTATTGAAAGCTAAAGTATATCTTTCCCTAAGTACACAAACTCATCAAAACTGTCGCATTATATTAATAAATAAGCTAATACTACACCCATGATTTCAATATGCCTTTTATAACACCCACGTATAATAGCCAAGTTCTATTTTTAACCTCAAAACACACCGTATTATAAATTAAGTGCAATTAAACCCTGTTTCCTCAAACTCGGAGTATAATGGTTAATTTAAAGACCAATTAATTTTAAATTCTTCAACAAATTGCGCTCTTAAACCTGAGACGTTATGAAATTACAGAGAAAACCTACGCTTTTATGTGCGCACCTATTATGAGTAACCTATTTATGAAGCTTATAATTAAGAGAGGTTAGATGTGTACTTCCAATCTTTATGTGCCTTTAAAATATTGCCGAAGTTAGGTAGGTACGTGAGATTAAGGCCGAAGGTCCACGACGTTACTCAAAAGTAACGTGTCATAAACTTCAATCACTAATTAGCAGCCAGAATATCACAACACAACTATTTTAATGGTGGTCCGTACGTACATGACGCGACTTAGCGTAGGAGGAATTCAAGCCTTAACTAATTTGTATTTGATTGATTGTTTAGTTTAGTTTATTTATTCATAAACACGATAAAATAAAATAAAACATATTTTCACTCATACTTCAAGTAATGTCAGCCGCATGCATAGCGACCGCTGGGCAACAGTCGTGGAGACTGTTGCCCAGCGGTCGCTATGCATGCGCTATCTTGGACGGCGGCGCCGCCGAGGTATTTAGAATAGCCCATACTCTAAAGCAATTCCAAGCTCATAGAGTGCATAATTGATTGATTGATTGATTGATTTGATGGATTTGGTAGAAAATGCCTCAGGCATTAAGTCCGCCTTTGTACAGTATTTCTATTTTTTACTTGTGCATAAAGTTTTAATAAATAAATTATCTCAATGCTTAATGTAAATAAGTTTTAAATAGAGATTCATGACCGAGTCTTTTACTGCCACTTTTTCCAAAATCTCTTCTTTTATTTTCATTTTGAATACTTTCACATATTATGTAGGAACCAAACAAGAGGATACATATCGAAAACAGGGAATTTAATTAATTTTTCACAATTTAACGCTTTGTATTGCATTCACGCATGAGGGGGTGAGCACAAAAGCGGTCCAAATATTCCGAGTGAGCCATAATGAAAGACCGAGCATTGCGCACATTTATAAATTATGGATTTTAAAAGATTTTAAGCATTTGGATCACAGACAGATCTTTGTTTACTTTTCTGGTTAGGCGTTCCGAGTTGTATTTTAACTATGTTCTATTTTAAAATAATAAGAGGCCTCGCAGCACTTTCAGCATCGCCATACAACCTGGCAGTGTTTTTTTTTTTTTTTAGTCTGTGAATTCTTCCAATGACTTCTCCCGCTCTGGGCGGAGCGGAAGGGCGTGTCAGACTTTTACTGACTAAAACCCACCCGTGTTCCTTCAGTTGCCTGTTGCCAAGGTCCCGGTATCCCTTTCGGACTAACCCGCAACCCTGGCAGGAACGTGGCAGTGCTGCCAGTCTTTTAGGCACTTTTCCTGTTGACAGCGAAGCGATCAAAATTTTAGATTCCCTATGATTCTTTCTCCTCTTTTTTTTTTATTATAATGTTTCTTATTTTAAGTCTCTTAGCATATAAATAATGTAAATACTATGTTATACCTTCATTCTGGTCGACACTTAAAAAACTTTTTACAAAAAAAAACAACCGATTTCCAAAAAAAAACACTGAAACAGTGAAAAATAACTTTAATTTCGGAAGTCTGTGGCAAAAAACGAAAATTGAAAAGCAAACCCTTTCGAAATAAATTTTTTTTTTTTTTAATCGGTTCACAATTTGCGAAAACATCGGTGACCAAACACAAACACAAAAAAAATACGTAGAGACGACCATAGAACCTCCTCCTTTTTGGAAGTCGGTTAAAAATGAGAAGGAGCTCGTGGCTAAGTAATAAGAGCCACACGGATCGATCCATCAGGTTAAGCTACACTTGCCGGGGATGGCCCATGGATGGCTGACCATCTTCACGTATCCTCCGTTCCTCGGAAAGCACGTTAAGCCATTGGTCCCGACTGTCATTCGTGGATATTTGGCATTCGTTACGGGTCATCAGAAGCCCGAAAGTCTGACAACCAGTCTTACCAAGGGGTATTACCCAGTTACTGGGTTGTCAGATCGTATTACCCAGTTACTGGGTTGTCAGATAGGCAGTTGCTCCATGTAAAATACTGGTATACAGCTGCATCCGGTTAGGCTGGAAGCCGACCCTAACATAGTTGTGAAGAGGCTAGGCCGATTGAATTGCTAATAAAAAAACTTTATTGTCTCCGAAATATAATAACTGAACGAGAATAATTGGCTATAAGAGTCTTCGTAACTTCATTCACGAATCTGATGGTTCAGTAACTGAAAAATAAAATAATAAGAAAATTTTCGAAGAATCTTTAAACCCTTTACATTAAAATCCCTAACTATGATAACAGGTGATATTTATAATAATAATAAGGAAGGAATGTAATAACAGCGTTTAAATTATTGTTTCAGTAATATTAATTTACTCCTGTCTGGAACAGACATTAGCGGGAAAATAATTAGATGAAACGTTTTCAGGATTCAATAATTTCGTTAGAAAGATAAAAACTATCCATATTAATATCCATACTAATATTATAAATTTGAAAGTAACTCTGTCTGTCTGTCTATCTGTCTGTCTGTCTGTCTGTATATTACCTTGTCACGCCTAAACCACTGAACGGATTTCGATAAAATTAGGCAAGGAGATAGATGGCATCCTGGGGAAGGACATAGGCTACTTTTCATCGACATACCACGCGGGCGAAGCCGCGGGTGGAAGTAAGTATAAAATAAATACGCAATTAGGGTACCTACTGGTCACTGGCAACGTGGCAACATGAGACCTTTGTCAATTCGCGTGCCGCAACAGCAGACTGATTCATCTTAACACTAACCGACTTTGACAACAAACTAAACCAGTAGCAAAACCTATTCGTGAGTTAGTTACCTAAGCGACCGCAAACAATGAAAAACTTAATTTACTTGTTTTTATAGTGAACAAACGCAGATTCACATCTTGACATCGTTGGAATTTCAAAGTCGTTTAGAGAATCAAACTGCAGATGCAGCTGAATAACACACACACGGAACAACTGTTATGACCTACCCAACTCAATTATTAAGCAATACCGATATCCCAAGGGTACATGGTGGGTATATACCAGTCTTGGGTTGTGGAGGTCAGACAGGCAGTCATCATAATCATAATCAGCCTATAATGTTCCCTCTGCTGGGACACAGGCCTCTCTGTGAGAGGGAGGCTCCATGTAAAATACTGGTATTCAGCTGCATCCGGTTAGACTGGAAGCCGACCCCAACATGGATGGGAAAAGGCTAGGCAGATGATGACATGGTGGGTATATTTTGGTGAGACCGATTTTCAGGTTCACAGGCTTCTTACAACTGTCTTAAGTGTTCCTATGACCAGCTCATGCTTATGACTTCGTTCCGTTGTGGTTTCCGAAGCTGCGAAGGTCCGAAGCAGGGTCTAGCTTTCCGGGTACTCAACCACAGGCTATGGGCACCTTACTGTGCTCAAAAATAGTAAAAAGTACGTACCATCGATTTGATAAAAAAGACGATATGAGAGACTGCAATCGCGGAATTAGTACGTACTATGTACAACATTAATTCCATACATACCTAACAAACATACCTAACAATGACTGAAAACCAGAAAACCACCAACATTATAAATACATAAAAAAAATCAAATCAAAAAAAAAATGTTGTCTATTAGCAAATTCTAATTCAAACTCAAACGTTTGAAAATTTTCTGTTTCTTGTGATTTTTAATACTACTTGTGGAAACTTGTAAATGGCCATATTTTGTTTAAACTTAGGTATACTTACTGTATCTATTTAGCTGTAAGTTTTCCTAAAAAGATAATAAATAAATATATTTTTTTAAACTATGCTATAATAAAAACACAGAAATGCACATAAAAACGTCAAATTACATCTAGAATGGAAAATGACAAACGTAAATTAAATATAACGGAAAACACATTCCATTCGATTGAACTTCGAGAACCCATTAAAATAAATGTTTAACACATTCCACTTTAATGGCACGACCTCAATGGAAATCCTCACATAAACGATAAAATATAATTCGCCTTACCTTATTTCCGATTTCAAAATCGAAAGGAAGGAACCAAATACCGCTACATAATCACGACTTCTCACTGTTTTTAACACAACCTTTAACTCACTATAACCTTTATAAATTAAGAATGTATTGTTATTATAAATAGACAGGTTTTTCTCACATATTTTCTATTTACCGGCATTGTGACATTGTTCCAAGTTTATGTAACACCAGCGTAGCACCGCCGTAGACTCGTAGCAACGCTACGACGGCTCGTAGCGGACTGAAGTACTGACCCTGTCGTAGCATACATATAATATAGTACATAGTATACTGATGTGTATATAAAAGTTTAACTTTTTGTGTACTTAGTTGCGACTAAACCAAAATTGTTTGTATGTTTTCCGTGGTAGATAAAGTGCTTTGGTACTAGTAACGCCATCTGTTACCAGGTACAGTAATTACATGTTCAGTTGAAAAGTAGGTTGCGAATGTGTGTGTTTGAAAGAGGTTAGTTCGTGATTTCTGAGAATGGCCAAAAGTTTAATACAAATATTACTGCATGAATGTTTGCGGTTTGAGCGAATCGTTTTTGATCCTTGCGGTCAAAAAGTAAATTAACTAAATTGTTGATTTAACTTTAGAAAATGGCGCTTTCTGTGAAACTGCACCCTAATTGCATAATGCGCTATCGGCCAAAGTTGAAATCAGTTTGAAACAAATGTCTAATGCATTGCTAAATTGAAGCAATGGATTCGACATTTGTTTCGAACCGATTCCAATTCTGATTGATCGTGTATTACACAATTAGGGTCCGTTTAACAAATTAAAATAAGAACGAAACTTCAATACTTACATCTCTTCCCGACTTGGCTCTAAAAAGTATAAAAACCATCAAAGGCACTGGCGACTAAAATCCAATTTATAAAGAAAAGTTTTAGATTAAAAAAACTTATTTATTATTATACCTGGCGTCGATATGTTTAGAGACAGTACCTACAGCGTAAAAATAGTAAGTGAATATCAATATTTTACGCGAAGCGACTGTCGTGTGACCTCCGCAACCCAGATACAGGGCAAGACCAATGTCCTGTCATTTTCAAAGCTTAACATAGAATAGTACGGAAGTTTTTTTTATATCTATTTAACTCCATTGTAGTACGACAATTTAAAGATTCAATAGTTATACTTTTTGTCGATCATTTTATACGCGATGAGTTTTAACCGCCTCACAAACAAGGCAAGTTAAATAAAAGCTTGTAAAAAGATAAAAACCATAGATAAAAACCTTTGGACAAAAGTTTTTTGTTTTGTTCTATTTTTTTTGTTTTACACATAAATATGGGAAAACCCCCTTCCCCTGATTTAACAATATTTTACGAGGAAAACTGTACTTATCCATTTTTATAGTGTTAGCTTATTTCATAACGATTCCAACGACACCAGTTTTATATTCTGCTCCCAAAACTTTAGAGATGCCGTAAAAAATGCCAAAAAATGCGAGCCAACAATTTTCGTTCAAATAAAAACATATCGAAGTTCCATAAAAAGACGGCCTAATATTACCAAAAACAATATTATTAAAACACAATAACAACTTTTTTTTTTTATGGGCACATATTTTCATATTTTGCTCCAAAATCTGAAATGAAATGAAATGAAATCTACAAGTTTAACATACCTATACAACACAAAAGATAAAACATCCAACATTTTATTCTAAAATCAAAAGCCTTTCATTCATAAATAAAGTTAAATCCGCCATAAATACTTCGATTTGAGACTACATATCGCCGAATACCCTGGGGATACCTTATCCAAACTTCGGGAATTATATCTATCTAGTTGAAGCATCTGCTAACTTTTAAACTTACAAAGGGGGAAAAGGGGGAATTCCGTATGGATGGGGAAGTTTGCAGATTTGGAAGTATCTTGGTTGAATTCGTTTTGGATAAGTTATGTCGTGTCAATGGGTGAATGGGCCGGTGTGACTATATTATGAGGAAGTGTATTGTAAGGTCCGCCTAAAGCCAGCGCTAGACGCAATCACATATTTGACCACTTATTTGAACACTTGTGAGGTACGGTTGTAATTATGTGATCAAACTTTGAATAAATACTCAAATACCCGTGGCTCACAAGTGTTCAAATATTGTTCCTGTGTTTGGCGCTGGCTTTAGACAGCCTTATAAGATATGAAAAGATAATATCATTTATTTGTCCAAAACATTAGTCTATACACATATAGCATACATGCATGCCATAAAAATGTTTGTATCAAAACATTGGCAGTGGCAATTAGCCAGCCATATTAGCCATGGGACCAAATCGTGGAACCAAAGCCGTCTAACCATAGAAATAAGTTTAGAATCTAACACACAAACAGACTGGACTTACATATACAAAATGTAGGTATATTTTGTGCTGTAAAGAAACTTATGTATTTGTCTGAAAAAAGATTTCAATACAATTAATATTTGTCCGTAACAAGGTCTTATCGAAAATATAAAGCATTCATTTTACTCCTTTGACCTTGACGAAGTTTTTTTTTACATTTTTTACAAATATTTATACCAAAAGTCCTTTATATTAAATTATACTTGCAAGTTTCGTCTTTCTATCTGTCATTTATTTATTTACAAAAAATAATAAAGAATTTCGCGTTTTCGTGGTTTGAAATGGAGATTCCTAAACTGAGCATCGTCTTATTTTACGCGCATTATTATGGCTTTTAGAAACCAAACGTGGCTGAACTGCAGGTTATGGATCTTTGAAAAAATGAACAAGCGCCTTTTAGAAAGAAAGAAAAATATTTTATTTGGGACACGCACAGGTAAAACAAACCGTAATAAAAAGTAAGTACATACATACTTAAAAGAAGAAAAAAAAAGAACAATTTAAAAACTAACAAAATACTTAACTAACGACCTGTGCGAGGCCAAAAAGGCTATCTTAGCATAATGCTACGATATTTAAATAATAAATACCGCAGCGCTGGTATTCTGATAGGGCCCGCTGTCATAATATATATAAATCCCACTAGGGGTTTACAAAATAAAACAATTTCATACTCAAAAACATCAATAGAAACACCAGCTCTTAAATATGAACTTTTTTTGTTAGTTGTTACTTTTATTCTTAGATTACGTAGATTTCCATTGAAAACGTATGTTTGTGTAGGAAAGTCCCTTCACATAATAATATGATTCACCTATGCATGTACTTAAGTGTTGTAAAACATACATAATTGTGTTCGTCACAAAGTAATCCTTCTATTGACTGAAATTTCATAAATATGTTAGACGGCGACGAGATACTTTGCATATTAAAACGAAGTCTTGTAAAATATTTGCAACTGAAAGTTTTGGGTTAAGTTACAGACAGTCAGCGAGTAAATGCTTCAACTTTTTTTATTGTCCGTACTCAATTAGGACACATCTTTAGTCTGTCACGTAATTACCATATATACAGATCGTACAAATTACTTGTGACTCCAGTTATTTTGTTTAAATTTAGCCAATCTTAAAGCTTCAAAATGCTTTTTTTAAAGTCTCAATACGACTATTTTGCACCGAAATACATTCTGTCAAAAATGCTCTCTTAATTTTTTTGAGTAGTCTATTATCTGCCTACGATAGGCAACCCCAAGCCAACATTTTTGTTCTTTAATATCGAAACCAGATTTTATTATTTATAACTTGTGAACCCAGATTTTTTTTTCACGCCTAAGTTGACCGCTGTCAAGCCTCCCATGGACCCCTGAAGGTCCACCTGGACCACTTTGGGAATCACTGAGATAGATGGACCGACGACCTTAAGAAGGTAGCTAGGCCAGATTGAATGCGAAAACCGGAGAACGTAGTGGCGCAGCCTGGGAGAGGCCTCAACCTACAATAGGCTGAGTTGATTGATTGATCCATCAGCTCTTCACTTGGACCACAACACAAATAAAATAGCGATGCTGGATGTGAAATCAAAACGATGACGGGATCGTTAACATCGACTTTGCACGGAGATTGGCAGGTGCCTTATTAAAGTATATTGCTTTGATGATTATAAGTCATATTTTATTAACAACATGTCTGGCTGTCATTCGTGAATTTTTGACAGTCGTTACGGTTCGTCAGAAGCCTGAAAGTCTGTATTACCTAGTTACCGGGTTGTGGAGGTCAGATAGGCAGTCGCTCCATGTAAAATACTGGTATTCAGCTGCATCCGGTTAGACTGGAAGCCGACCCCAACATAGTTGGGAAAAGGCTCGGCAGATTCATTGGTTAAGGTTCATATAAGTAGGTTACGTTGAAGTAAATAAACATAATTGTAATAAAGTTTCCAATCTCCCTAGATAGGGATTAATACTAATATTTCTTAGAAGAGATTACATACAATCTGACCTAATTAATGCCAGTCAGTAACATAACTCGCTAATAATTATAATTTAATTAATGAGTTTAATTATATCTGCAATAATAAGCCAAGCTTAATAGGCGCTTTGCAACGGCTACTTTGTCTTTCTAAAGTAGACCGTGAATTCGTCTTAGTAAGGTATATTATTACTTTCCAGTACCTTCAAGATGCTGTATTTCCAGAAAGGATAGACAAAGGCTTTGCTTTCAAGCTAAAACGGCTGAACTAATTTGGATGATATTTGGCACATAGGTAGTCCTTGACCTGGGTTTGGACAAAGCATTTTTACCCGAGTACCCAAGAAGGAGGGTAATGTTTTTTATCCCGATATTCCCACGGGATCGAGACTTATACGGGTGAAACCGCGAGGTGCAGTCAGTATAAAATACAATACAATAACTATTGATTAAGTACTGTAATCGAATGATTAGCTTAAACGAAGTAGCCAACTCAGTTTAACCATTGGTTTATGCTTCCTGACGTCAAGTTTTGCAATTTTCATCACTTTTAGTAACAAAATAAAAAAGTAAGACGCTTTGAATTATATCTTTGAAGAGGATAATGTTACTTACATGCATGCATAACCTACTCTCAGATATCACCAGTCTAGTTACAAAATACAGTCCACAATATTGTAAAAGCCAATCGCACAAAAACTCGGCTTGTAAAGTATTACGTGGTTTCACTTTTTTTATAAATCTCTGCAGGTAACGCGGCGAATGGTCAGCAAAGCCTAAAATAATGGTCTCGTTTCGACTCCCAGTCGACTCCCAGGTTTTTCAACCCCTGATATAGAAAACTTTGGAGTCGCCGCCCAACTTTACCATGTTTTTTTTTTACTATGAGATTAAAGGGACTGGGACTTTGTGAGTTGTTGAGCCAAGGTTTTATTGGGAGCTAGAGTTCCGAACAGGACCAGGTTATGTTACTAATGTCGGCTTTATTTGCTATAATTTTCTAAAAGTTTCTTCGTTTTGGTGAATATTCGCTATAATGCGGTAAGTAGTAGTAATAAGTAGCCTAAGAATGGGTTTCTTAGGCTACTTATGTTACAAAATAACTAAAGAAAGGTGCATTCTTCGTTGAGGCTTAGTTTTCTATGCCTACAGCAGGAATCACAAATAGCAATTACCGTGAGATTACCCAGTTAGAAACATATTTTTATTAGCAAAAATATTTTTTAGTTTATATACAAAAACATACGTTCCCATGCTCTCCTGAACTGATGCTTTTAGAAACAACACCATTTCCGATACCGCAACTCTAGTATTTATCTTATAGGTACCTCCAAAGACTTCCCCAACCCACATCCCTATCTTGATTAAATGATCTATAAAAGTCAAACTATCGCTCACTTAAAGAATGTCGCCCCCTTTCTATATTCACGACCCAACAGGTGCAACAAAGAGCTTCGTTAGTCTGGTACCGCGCGCCGCGCCGCCATTTTGACGCCCGTGTGAAAAGCGCGCGAATCGGAACGTGTTTTGTCGACTACGAGATTTTTTGCCAAATCAGTGATCGAGTAATGGGAATTTATTGTATTTTTTTTTCTGTGACTTTTTTTTGTGTTGTTTTTTTTTCCTTCGCAGCTATCAAATACACCCAGTTACATGTGTTTGATAGCAACCAAAGTCAAAATGTTTAATTCTAAAACAACCTTTTCAGCCATTCTGATTACCGTGGCCTCTGGCAACTTACAGGCAAAAAATCAAAATCATTTCACATAAACCTACATGGGCACTTATGAAACGTCAGAAGCTAGGTGCACGGTTCCAATTGGTCGTTTCCTACGGAGAAGCGCCGGCAAGAAACTCCACAGGACACTAAAGAACGTTTTGAAAATAAACAGCACTTCTCGTGAGAAGATGACTTAGTATTTATTTTTTTACAAATATAATACATTGTCAGTTATAAATAGGGCCCTATACTAAACTGGCTGTCAGTGAGCCACATCAATAACTACTGTCTACCAACAACAGAAGCCTACAACACCTGGATGCCATTAAGCCAAGCTCAGCAACACGTAATCGAGACCTTAAACACTTAAACGCGGCACGTATCCTTCGTAGATCGCGACTCGTCCCGGTTCCTCGGAAGGTTGACGAAGACCCCTACTATTGTACCGCAGAGACTTTTTAAATGTAACTTACATCCCTGGGCAGGCCAAGGAAACACTTCCTTTGATTGAAAGCCGCGTCACGTAACAGACTCGCCGACTAAAAACTACTAGTAGCATAACAAAATACTTATGATCAGGCTATAATGTGGTACTGCTGAAACACAGGCCTCCTCTCTAGGAGAGGGATTGGGCTGTAATCTACCACGCGGGCCCAGTGCGGGTTGTTGATGACACATGTCTCAAATTGTTGGTTCGAGGACATGCCGGTTTCCTTACGATATTTTCCTTCACCGTTTTGAGAGCAGTGGTGATGTTATTATTTACACAGAGTTATAGCGCCTGTCTGGTTTTGAACCCAGTGACCTACAACTGGTAAGTCGGCCGTTACCACTGGGCCACAACTACTCTTTAGGCCCCTCGCCCACGGCGACTTTTTGTAGCGATGGTGTCGCGCGTTTTGTAAACGCGCTTCTTTCATTGCGTTATTTTCATTCGTCTGTTCAACAACATTTATGTAAATAACGCAATGAAAGTCGCGCGTTTACAAAACGCGCGACACCATCGCTACAAAAAGTCGCCGTGGGCGTGGGGCCTTACTATTAAACTCTACTACTCTATTACTACTCTACTACTCTATTACTACTCTACTACTCTATTACTCAAGAGGTTGAATTCAATGTTTTCATCAAAAACGCGGATCGCTTTGGTTCCGTTCAAATCAAAATCAAATCAAATCTTTTTTTTATTTCGGACACGAATATCCATATAGTGTTAGTAACAAACAAAAAAAACAAAAAATTACTTATTGCCTACTGTTAGTATTAATCAACCTCCGCACAAACTGCTGAACAATTGGCGAGCCTAAGCTCTCGGCTACAGTTTTCAGGATGCTGTTCCGACTGCCCCTCACTCTCTTAAGCAGCGACGCCGTTTTTTTGCGTATAATTGCATGGAAGCCGTCGGTGCGGTTATACTTACATATTTTTCTTTCTACCTCGTTCTAGCTTGTATAATTTAACAGCAAAACAAATAGTAGGGGTCGTTGATAAACTTCCGAACTCGTTCCAAAACTAACTTTACCGAATAAATGTACCAGAAACCTTTGAAGGTTTAATCGAAATTCGCGAACCGGCTTGCGAGATAAAAGGAAATTTTACAACAGCCGAGCTGAATGTGATTATGTTCAAGTATTCGAGATACTCATTATTTTGTTTGCTATTACGGAGTGTTTAACTCGGATTTTTCATTCAAATTTCGTTTACTAGGTCTGTTGTAATGGCAGTTTCAGTTTTTGTTTACAACGACCCTGAAGGCCAATTCTGCTATTTAACGTGCAAATTGAAAATCATGCGACCGGAATTCACAAAGTATGTAGACTTAATGAACTTGTGTAACAGATGTGACAGATTGATTACTCATTTAGAATCAGTTTCTTCCATTGAGAGACAAATAAGTTCTTTCTGTTGGAATATTGAAGGAAATTTTGCCTGATTCAAATTAATGTCACAAAAATAAAAAATAATAGTAAAATGTATTCAAGTTAAAAAAGTAAAATTATGATTTACATTTTACAACTTTAATTCTAGCTGTAATATAGACCGTAAAAAAGAAGTAATTATGTAAATATCTTTCCCAACAATCATTTATTTTCAAACCATTTGTATTATTACTTTTATACCAACAAGAAAACTGAAAAGCATAACAAATCTTAATAGAAATAGAATTAATCGTAATAACATCGTAACTGGGTTTTCCTCTTGTTTTTCTTTGCGCAGCCATATTTTACCGGATGCGAGGTTAATTTTACGCGCAATTTACTTTATTACGTCTCTCGTCCGAATTCTTCTGTCCTTAATATATTGATCAATCTATAAATTGTTTTTTTTTTGGCGAAGTATTGTTTGGGCGAAATATTTATGTAGATAAATAAAAAAACAATATGAAAACGTCTATTGTCACTATAACAAATTGTTAAATGTAAATAATTATATTATTAAGCTATGCTAACTTATTAACACTGTAATTCGAAAATATTGTAAAAGCCAATTATTTTTAAATGATTAACCGTTTTCTTGCTGGCTCTTCTCGATACGACCAATTGGAACCGTGCACCTAGCTTCTGACGGTTCATAAGTATCCATGTAGGATAAATAAAATATGAAATAAAATATTTTGATTTTGAATGGAATTTGATATTTTTAACAAGGCACCTCTATGATGTCGTCAGCTCTTTATACAATAAATTGCTAAGTTTTGGCATAGATAGATCCACTAGTACTATTTTTGCCTCCAAATATACCTGTATATCTACATGGCACAGGAGCGTGGGGGTTAGCACAAGAAAAGAGAAGCCTTTGCAAAGCAGTGAGTGAAGTTGGGCTGTGGATGATGGTACATAATAGTAGGCATCATCCTTTATGGCGGCTCTGAAGTGCGCTACCCGCTGCGCAGTACCGCAACCCGCAGCTCCGCTGACACGTGAATTTGTTACTGCGCAGCGACTCGCCTCATGTTCCGAGGCGCCGTAAAGTTTGCATCGGGCTGTATTTGCCGGTCAGAACTTTATATGGCGCTTTAAATAATAACATGTGTGTGAATAATTAGTAATAATGGGTAACCACAAATAGTATACATTTTTTATCCAAACTTTTTGAAACCAATGCGGGCAAACGGCCACATTAACAATTCCTCTAAAAGCAGTTAATTTCCTGAATTTCCAGCTGTCATGAGCGATTCCACTAATTTGACACAAAAGCAATTCATAATATTATGTGGACCATTTTACGAATCTCCATAGAAAACTGTAAAACAAATTAATTATTTCGTAATATGAATCGCACGCAGATCATAATATTATAAATTGTCAGTTTGTGACATTTTACGATGATTCATAATATTTTCCTATAATGATTCTGCCAAAGATAACTCTTTATACAAAACTCCAGCACGTCACACAATATTCACGTTCACATGAGATCTTTACATGCTTGCAAATACGTGCATATCA
This sequence comes from Lithophane socia, assembly GCA_947522985.1. Classification (NCBI taxonomy): domain Eukaryota; kingdom Metazoa; phylum Arthropoda; class Insecta; order Lepidoptera; family Noctuidae; genus Lithophane; species Lithophane socia. The sequence goes on from OX383267.1 coordinate 12,775,082, forward strand.
CAGACAATAGGTGTCCGGTTCAACGGTCGTGGTCTTCGATTGTACTTGAGACGAAAATGGAGCGTGTTCCAACTCGAACAACTGCGGAAATAGGACTAAATACAATAAGTTATATAAAAATTAGCATTTTTGGCTGAATTTATGCCGACATCTTTCTGATTGACAATTAGGAGTTTAAGAGTGCCTGTAAATGGTTTAATTGAAATAAATGCTTTGAGTTGGAATATCAATTCGCTAATCATCAATTTATTACTTACTAGCTTCCGCCCGCGGCTTCGCTCGCGTGGTATGTCGATAAAAAGTACCCTATGTCCTGCCCCAGGATGCCATCTATCTCCATGCCAAATTTTGTCCAAATCCGTTCAGAGGTTTAGGCGTGAAAAGGTAACATACAGACAGACAGACAGACAGACAGACAGAGTTACTTTCGAATTTATAATAATTATCAATATGGATAACAACGTGTTTTTTTTTTATTTCCCACTCTAGGGTATTAATGAGAATCAACTCACAAACACCTAATTAGCACCCCCATAAACCAAAGGTGAAATTATATTTTCTTTGAAACTACTCAGGTCATACTCCTTTAGTAGTACTTAAGGCTTCAGGTTATAAGTGAGCTTCAAATCTACTTAGTTTCTTACAAAACTCCAAGAACTCAAGTAATTCTCTTTAGAGGAAATAGGGTAGGTCTTTTTCTCCATACAAAAAGTCATAATTCGAGGTTCGGCTCTCGTCTAATTCCTCCTCCAATATTGGACCAATTTGAAAGATATTTTATAAATTGAATAAGAAGAAAAGAAATTGTGCCCCTGTTTTTCTTTTTTCATTTATTGTTGTCAAATTTATACAATGGGCCTCTGATGAAAGCGGTCTAAACAATTTTGAGTATTTTCTGAGGGTTCTAGTGCTTCTACAGATAATGTCTCATCAAAACGGAAACTATAGGAGCACAGTAAATATCCTTCTTATTCAATTTATAATTATATAAATATCTTTCAAATTGGTCCAATATTGGAGGAGGAATTAGACGAGAACCGAACCTCGAATTATGACTTTTTGTATGGAGAAAAAGACCGACCCTATTTCCTCTTAATTCATTATGTAGCTTCCCACGAATACCTAGAAACAAACTACTTCCCTTTCAAAGTCCCTACTTGCAGTAGTCTTACAAAACACAATACAGGCGAATTCAACAGGCGTAAACCCAGAACTAACGGGTATTGCTATCCTATTATTCAGATAGGATCGTCCTTCACATTACATCGCTTTTCATCATATATTTAATCCAGGGGTAGTGAATGGAGATCCGAGCATGAAGTATTGTCGACCGATAACAATGGCTGATTGGAAAATGTATTGTAATCGAGTTTCCCTATAGTTTTATTTGCATGAGTGTTATTGAGCTGTTTGGGATGTGTTTAAGCTTATTATGTGGGTAATACACGATATTTTTGAGTATGAAATCACGGTTGATGTTGCTACATGCTTTTTTGATTATGGGGCTTAAAACGGTCACTGTAGCAGAACCATAATATGAAAATTATTATGAATCATCGTAAAATATCACAAACTTACAATTCATAATATGATTGTAATTCATATTACGAAATAAATTATCTGTTTGACAGTTTTCTATGAATATTCGTAAAATGGTCCACAAATTATGGATTGCTTTTATTTCAAATTAGAGGAATTGCTAATGACAGCTGGGATTCAGGAAATGAACTGCTTTTAGAGGAATGGATAATGTGGCCGGTTTAGGCCCACAGAAGTGTTATTTGCTTCCTTTGTTACTAGTTGGGGTGATTTTTTACTGCCACGTTGATCTCGTGGGCGCAAGCGCGCCTGCTGAAGTTGGGTTCGATTCCCGGGTCGGGCAAAGTGGGTTTTTCCAATAGGAATTTCTTAATAACAACCAGGATTTTGGAAATTGGCGGTGTGCCCCCGTGCCTCGGAAAACACGTAAAGCCGTTAGTCCTGCGCCTGATCTCTCTCTAGTCGTGTCGGATTGCCGTCCCGTTGGACTATGAGAGTGAAGGAAGAGGGAGAGAGCTATAATATCTCCCGCACCAAAAGCTCCGTACCTGGTAACTTAACAAAATAGAAAATGATCTACAAATCTACAGCCTCACATTCACAAAATATAAAAGAATCTATATAAAAGATAAATTAAAGAATAAAAAACCTATTTAATGGCTCCTGCAGAACAGCGCGAAGCAACGACGCGACGCGACGGTACGAAATTAATAATAACTCAAACATACATACATACATACATAAATACTGCTAAAATCATAACCCTTTCTCTGCCGCAGTCGGGTTAAAAGTATTAATTAATATCCTGCCCACAAAATCCCAAAATTCTAGCTTTCCCCACATCTGGACAAAAGTGTCCATTTCAATAAACACTATCGATCGCCTACCTTGGCAGCTATGGCGTGATCACAAACAGTCCGTACTGACAGACAGACATGATTACTATAATAGCCCCCTTGAGCGTAGCGTGCTCTGTGAAAACTACGATATTTACTTACTTATTTGTAAAGTTTCTTCATGGGCTTTGGAATCAAAGGTTACAATAATAAAGGTTATTAACCTTTGTATGTATTATATATGTATACCGTAAGATTGTGAGAACCGTTAGTTTATAATCTGTCGGTATTAGGTTTAGAACTGTGAAACACCGCGCGCGAGCCGTGCGAGCGAAGCGAGCCGTGCCGCGCCTTCAGATTTTATTTTTACTTGACTTTTCTAACTTTTGATTAAACTTTAGCGAAACTTACTAAGCCACGATTTAAAAAAAAAATATTACCAAGTTCGTGCACATAGCTTTAAAAAGTACTTACCTTATCAATGAAAACATGTTTACAAAATGTTCCTATACTTCCTTGTTATACAAGCTTCATCCAAGAGTGCCCCACAAGTATACACGGAAATACAAGATATTTAATTAGTCAGTAATCCTTTGTTAGGGTTAACTGAACCAGTTAACCTCTGAGTAATCGAGTTAATTAGTGGGAATAGCTGTGATGCGATAATTAATATCTCAAAACAATAAGCTTAGTCGCTCCTGCCTTTGCATCGAAGGCAACGTACCTGCCTGCATCACTCCTGCGTGTGTGGGATAGATCAAATGTAGGTACATCTGATCTATTTAGGTACATAGATTGGTAAATCTGCGGTTAATATACAGCATGTGCTTAAGTAAGTATTGTTTAGGATTTACTTAGTTAAGAAAGGATTCTGGTAAAAAGTTTTTGGGAAAAAATAATGGTCATGTCTATTCCTGCCGTAAAATAAGGTATAATAATAATAAATAATTATAAACTCTTTGATTGATTCCTTAAAATACATACTCGTACTCGTACATTATAATAATATAATAAAAATACATTTCATCACAACATGGTGCCAATCAAAATTTGAATACATATTAGATTAAATTCAAAATAAATGTAATGAATAGAGTAAAATCGAACAAATTATACATTGAAATAGGTTCACTTTTCAATCAACTATAAAGTTCGTACCGAAAAATGACCTTTCCTATTTTTATTTCTATGAGTACTATCAAAAATCAATTAATTTAATAGATTTTAAAATAAATATCGATTATTGAGTAATAATGTCTATGAAGTCTGGTAAAAAAACTCAACCCGTAAGATACACTCCACAGCACTCAAAACTAAAACTTCCCGTCACCGCCACTCCTGCTTATCCCTTTAACTCAACTAAGCTACATAGCTCCTATTAATCAAAGTCACGGGCATGTACTACTAATAACCTAACGTTATCGACGAGCCGAGCGTGTGTCCTCGCCAGATAACACCCCGTATAATTTACTGCTGTAGCACCCTGTATAATTATTATATCTACTGATGTATCACAATTTGGTTTAATTAAGTTTATGGGGTTTTTATGGGTTAATGGGGTTTTAAAAGGTTTAGGCAATAAACACTTTATGTCATAGCTGCAATTTGGCTGTTCAAAAAAGGGCTTCGTTATCATCTGCCTAGCCTTTTCCCAACTATATTGGAGTCGGCTTCCAGTCTAACCGGATGCAGCTGAATACCAGTATTTTACATGGAGTGACTGCCTATCTGACGTCCACAACCCAGTAACTGGGTAATACGATACCCCTTGGCAAGACTGGTTGTCAGACTTTCGGACTTCTGACGACCCGAAACGACTATCAAAAGGTCCACGAATGACAACCGGGACCAAAGGCTTAACGTGCTTTCCGAGCCACAAAGGAGTCTCGGTATGTAAAGATGGTCACCCATCTACAGACCAACCCCGGCAAGCATAGCTTAACCTGATGGATCGACCAGTGCGGCTGTTATTACATTACCAGCAAATAAATGAATTCTTTCTGTTTCGGCTGTTGCCGCTGTGTATTTTGGACTTCGACATAAATAATGGACTGCTGCTGGTTCTTTATACTATGTATTCTGAATAAATTACAATGATGTTCTGTGTGATGGTTTTCTGTTGGTTTCTGTGATGAATTGTGATGATATAATGGGCGATGTCGAACTGTGCGGCGCGACGCGACGCTCCCTGCAAGCAGTGTTGCCACTAGCGCTGGCGCCCCTGGCGGTGCGAAGCGACAACTCGGGGCATGGCCGCAGTAAGTACCGCGGCGGGGTCGTAACACTTTCTTTCTTTCAATAACAGACAGATGACGATTCTTTTACCCATAACTAGCAGAATTCCATGCATCTTTTATGTCCTGCCCTAAAACAGAAGCAAACGATAGTTCCAAGCTAATAAATTCGATAACAAAAGCTGGACGTATCCCATAATAAGCACGACATGGGAAAAATCACCGTGGATTCTACTAAAAATCTCCCATAAACTAGGAGTTCTGGTTTCATCAGGATTGTATGGTGTTGATGGTATTCTCGTAAAATGTGCACTTTGTGCCACGATAAAATATAGATCGCTCATTATCATGGCTTGTGGCTAACAAGGTAGTGTTGGGAAATGTTTATCGATAAACAGATACTAATCCTGTGAGAATATCGACTCTTGTATAACTTACAATTTGAATTTATTCTACCAAGTCGAGCACCCAATCCTTTTATTCTACGGTTTTCGATATTTATTTTCTCAAAAGATTTACACAATCACTTACAGATAAAATACAATATTAAAACTTAAAAATACATAAAGCCGATTGGCGTAGCGGGTTGGTAGGTACTATGATAAAATTACATTAGGATTTCTTATCAGTTTTAGTAAGAGGGTAGCTGTGTATAAAAATGTGTGCAATAATCTTGTTTCTGCATTATTTCAGGTCTGTGCTAGCTACTCATCCAAACTAGGTATATGATACACAAACAATGTGTAGAATTCCATACCAACTTAAAGGGCTCGCGAGGTTCACCCAAACAGACTAAGCGCACGGCGACTCGGTACCATCCGGATACCAGCCTGGCAAGCTACTAGTATGATCAACAAGCATGTATTAAGAAAATGCCTAAATAAACCTATTTTACCTTACAAAGCTAAAGGCTCCCGCAGACAGATGCGGTGCGACGACGGTGCGACGCGAGTCTGGGAGAACAATTTCATAGAAATTGTTCTACTAGAGTCGCGTCGCGCCTGTTTGCATTTCATCAAGCATTAAGGCTCCCCTTAATGCTTCACAACATTAACCTTAACCTGCCCCTCACTACAAAAGTTAACAAGCTACACACTACGATACGCGCAGGAATCGTTCATAAAATCCTGCCGTTTATTTGTTTTCTTAGAGAAGTTCTCCCTTCTACCATATCCTGCGTTCTTATAAGACGTTCCTCCATTATTTTTTATTTCTATTATAACTTTGTTACTGTGACATGCAGTTGTTACTTAGGAGCAAACTGAAGATAGGTTTTTTCTTTATATTTTCGAATTAATGGCGAAGGTAATTTATCGACTACTTAAAAAAAGTCAAGCGTCGAGAAATATGAACTGTTATGAATTTAAAAAGTTAACTCTTAGCTTTATTATGAAACTAGCTGCGGCTCGTTCCACCCGCGTAAGTCTCAATCCCGTGGGAATATCGGGATAAAAAGTATCCTATGTCCTATTCTCGATCATGATCTGTCTACCCCTGTACCCCTGTGCCAAATTTCATCTAAATTCTGTTCAGCCGTTTTAGCGTGAAAGCGTAGCAAACAAAGAAACTCACTTTCGCATTTATAATCGTTTACATAAGATTAGGATGTGTAAAGGGAATGTATGAATCATTTTGTATTTTAGATATTGATGTAAAAGTAACAGTATCAATCGACTTTCGTTCCTGACTGTACTATTAGCGACCGATAAGATTAGGATGTGTAAAGGGAATGTATGAATCATTTTGTATTTTAGATAATGATGTAAAAGTAACAGTATTAATCGACTTTCGTTCCTGACTGTACTAAAAGCGACAGATAACTAAAATCAATACTCAATCGGTTATCTTGTTTGAATGATTTGCAATCAGCTACTGCAATCGGTTCTGCACTGTTATGTAACATCGAACAATACTACATAGGTATTATTATAGTGATAGTGGTGTGCTATTTCTCGACGACATGTGAAACCAAGTCAGAGACTGCTTTAAAACTCTGACACCAGGTTAGACACTAACCGAACAAAAAAAAGAAGATTAAAGTGATAGTTAGTATATACCGTGGCTTATTAATAACAGCCGCACGTGTCGATCCATCAGGTTAAGCTACGCTTTCCGGGGTTAGTCCGTGGATGGGCGACCATTTTTACATAACGAGACTCCTCCTAGACTTGGAAAGCACGTTAAGCCCGGCTGTCATTCGTGGATCTTTGACACTCGTTACGGGTCGTCAGAAGCCCGAAAATCAAATAACCAGTCTTACCAAGGGGTAGGGGGGGGGTATTACCTAGTTACTGGGTTGTGTTGATCAGACAGGCAGTCGCTCCATGCAAAATACTGATATTCAGCTCCATCCGGTTAGACTGGATGTCGACCCCAATATAGATGGGAAAAGGCTAGGCAGATTGAGAAGATGAAACAGCTCAAAAATTATAACAACAAACACTGAAATAACACTTCCCTACATTTATGTGAATATCTTTGTTTGCACAGATATCTACCCTCATAAGAAACTATAGCAGCCTGTTATCTATTCCACGTGGCGAGCCACGCCATGCTCCATTGTCTCACGACTATGAGATAATCTTGTGGTCCCTTCATTGTTGCAGGAGATTGCTCGCCCGATTAGCAGTGTTTTAGTTTACTATGTCACTTTGATGCTTCTGATTTTGAAGATTTTGTATTGATGTTTAGATCTATATATTTTGTATTTCTGTAGCTAAATAATAAAAAAAATAAAGTTTCAAGATTGTAGAGTTTTGAGAGCAAAGACGGATTTTAGGGCCGTATATAATACTAGCTGCGTGGCTCGGAAAGCACGTTAAGCCGTTGGTCCCGGCTGTCTTTCGTAGATCTTTGACAGTCGTTACGGGTCGTCAGAAACGCGAAAGTCTGACAACCAGTCTTACCAAGGGGTATCGTATTACCCAGTTACTGTGTTGTGGAGGTCAGATACGCAGTCGCTCTATGTAAAATACTGGTAGTCAGCTCCAACCGGTTAGACTGGAAGCCGACCCCAACAAAGTTGAGAAAAGGCTAGGCAGATTGATATAATACTGATTGCTACGCCGTCCGGTTTCACCCGCGTAAGTCTGGATCCCCTGGGAATATCGGGATTTTTATCCCGATTTATATCCTAAGTCCTATTCCAGGTAATGGTCTACTCCTGTGCCAAATTTCATCCAAATATTTTCTGCCGTTTTAGCGTAACTAACAAACAAACAAATAAACTCACTTTCGCATTTATAATATTAGTTAGGATTAGGATAGAACCTATACTCAAAACTCAAGCATTAAACGATGGTGATTGATAAAAGATTGATAATCAAAACTTATACCTATTTTTCTATTGATTGGTTTGCTACCTTCACATTTGTTTCTTATTGTGTTAATTTCTCGTGTAGCTTTTTTAATTATTTTTTTTTAATACTGTACAACGCCTTAGATTTATTTAAATCAGTTATGTTGTATACGTATCTTAAATAAATAAATTACTTTTATTTAATTTAAAGTCAGTAATTTACTTAAAGACAATAATTATATAAATATATAGGTATATAACACAACTAAATATTTACATTAGGTTCTAAATTACTATTTAATTCTCTGCATCACCCTAAGGTTGACTGGTAGAAAATGCCTCAGGCATTAAGTCCGCCTTTGAACGGTATTTTTTTTTACTTGTGCTTAAACTTTTAATAAATAAAATAAATTAATTAACAATTACTTAAAAATAAACAAATAAGCACATAAATTACTTAAATCTAGTCTTAACCAATCATATGGCTTTAAACGAGTTTTAAGTAATTCTTGAGCTTTGAGTGAGATTCTGTAATATGGGCCTTAGTGTACCTGAATCAAGATCGTTACAGAGTAAATTAGATACATTGTCAAACCTTTGCAAAGTAAATAACTATCTTGATGTTCGTGCTTGTGCCTTACTTTGTTTTTTATTATCATGCATTTTAATGATACATTATGTTGAAGACTAATGATAATTAACATAACGACACTAGGGTGTTCCACAGTTTAGAACACCCTGGTAAAACATTGTCTATTGAAAGTTTGAATGATAGTATACCAAGAGTATTTAGAAACTGCATTTAAAATTAGTTTTTGGAATACTAAGCATCTCTTATACCTTGCAATAATAATCATGAACATTAAGATTTGTATTGTAATTAGCTCGAATAGAGATTTAAAATGTGACGCTAGACAGGAAACGACAGCTTGTCATCACCATCATCATCAGCCTAGAGCAGTCCACTGATGGACATAGACCTTCCCAATCACACGCAATTCAGCTCTTCAGTTAATTGATTCAGGCGTGACTTTGCGGAAATCCATTATAAAATACAATAGACGTAGGTATATTTAGTAACCTATTCCGCGTAACTATTCTCCAAGAGTCATAAAAAACCCTGTAAGAAATCGATACGTGGTTCACCTCTCAACGAGGCATCCTTAGGATGGTAATTGACCAGTCGCAATCCAGAACACGACGTGTTGCCACACCGAGCGCTGGACGCAGAGCTCTATTCTCGGCAACGCTCATCCAGCTGCTACCAGCTACACTGCGAAGATCGTCGCTACATCTAGCCTGAGGGCGTCCTACCTTACGTTTGCCGATTCGCGGTCTCCACTCAGGAACACGTCTACCCCAACGTTCATTGGTTCTACGGCTAATATGGCCGGCCCATTGCACTTCAGAGGCCCTAGACAAAGTGACATCTATCAGCGATAACGATGATGGAAAAGGCAAAAATGTATAGGACTGACATAAGCACTCGAAAAGCTTATGTCAATCCTGATAAAAGTCGTTGTAGAAATACGAAACGCTTTCGAAGCGATTGTCACTTGTCCCTCTCACCAGCCGTGAGATATGTCGACAACATGGTTCTCTGCCGGATCAACAACGGCTCGTAATTAGATAAATTGAAGGAGTACGCTACTCTTCCTCACAACGTAATACGTCTGTTTTCCCTCAAATTAGAATAGTAGGTCTAGAATCTAATAGAGCAGCCCATTTTACACAAATTGAGCAAATTGAATGATTACTTCTTCCTCTTTGTTTGTAGAATAACGTGCTTTAGTAATTACGAACACAAAAGATTCTAGTTATGTCAGTGCTTTTCCCCCTTTGAACTGTTGTTACTAGATCCCAACTCAATAATACATGCTACTCAAACCATGTACTGTATTGCTAAGTTATTATCCTCTCTAGACGAAGTCCAACTTTTCAAAAAGCAGTCTCAGGCCAAGATCTATAAACGTTATTTAGAACATACTTAAGCCAAGCGTTATTCCTGTCACTGTCGCACAACTGTCAAACTACAATAAAGACGGGGGCATGTCTTAGTCAAAGCATGTGCTACGTAATGTTTATAGATCAAGGCCTTAATGCAGCTGCTGAACATAGTGTGCTAGGTTCGATACACGTGTCAGGCAAAGTTTTATGTTCATTAAGATTGGCAGTAGTCTCGCTAGCCCCGTTCCACATTCTTTCGTTGATAGGCTGGCAAAATATAAAAATATGATGATCCCGAGAAAAAAAATCAGTTGTTCCGTAATTTTGTCGAGTTACGCGAACACAAATCCATGGAGCATGCAGTACATTGTCATATATGTTCCCACAGTAAAAGTTATAAATAATTATAATGAAAAGGTATTTTTATTCGGTTTTTGAGTTATTTCAATTACACTTTGTATAAGTAGTAATACATCTTTGCATAGAATAGATTTTATTTGAAATACACGTGTCAATTTATGGTAATTTTTTGCATGTCCAATAAGTAACACGTGCTAGCAAAAAGATTTATTCAAATAAATTCGTAAATTACCTAATACGCATGACATATTTTAATCTGTGATTGGCAAGAACCTTGCAATATAAATGTGTTTTGTTTTTTCAAAAACTAAATTCGTAACATATTATAATCAAATAATGTATTAGAAAAAACAAAAAAACTCCACATACCTGTATCGTTACGAACTGTGCATAATAAACTACGTGCTAAAAATAATAAATACACAACTGAGTTTAAAAATAATGTTAGATTACATCACCTATCGGCCTAAAAATAATATTCTCTTATCGTAGATATATTTAGGACACCGAAATTCATTGACCTACAGTCGTCTTTTACTACAATTCATTTCATTAAAAATAACGAATCATGCTATCCAAAAAATACTATGATTACTCTCACGCCAATTTAAAAAGCCCTTATAATCTTTGAGGCGCAACCATAAACCTATCACCATCTCCTTCCCTCTAATACAATCAAAACTGCAAATATACTCCATCACATTCTCGCAATCAGAACAATATCGCTTCGTACTCAACAGAGTTTAGCCGGTTTTTCTTGTTTATTTTTGATTCAAACGCATACAAGTTTAGACATCTGCCGGGACCGCCCGTCCGGCGAAAAAAAAACAACCAAATTGTTTGCAAAAATGACGTAGAGAGTTCGAATACGCATGCGTGCGTATCTGTCAAATACGCGAGAAATATTTACGTCAAAATTGGGAGATTTCGACGCCGCGTGTTGTAAACCGTATTTTTATAAATTAAAATATTAATTAAAGCGTTCCGAGTGATATTTAAAGTGTTCTAATCAAGGCTGATATTAAAATTGTTGTAAAAATGTCGAAGGGAACGTCGTTAGTTGGGCTAGATGCGATCCTGAAGGAGTTAGGTCCTTTTGGGAAGTATAACATTATAAATTATGCTTTATTTTTATTTCCGTGCTTTTTGGCGGGAATGTATGGTTCTGTGTTCGTCTTTGAGGCTGCAGACATCGATTACAGGTAAGTCTATATTTTAAAAAGTTATTTTTTGACTTAAACTGACCAAAGCTAAAATCGAAAGCAGTTTCTTTCAAAGCGGTTTATGGTTCAACAGTCTAAAATCTTAGGAATTCTGTGTAAATGACTAAGTATCGGTGTGTTTTCGTTTTGGGGTTATATTGCTTTAGAATTTGACGTAGCCGTCACACCACCCTTAAGGCAAGTTTGCGCATGCGTGATTATGTCGTCGATGAAAAATTTGGGGTTCCTCTGGGTACTGAATTGACCCATTTTGCAAAACGGTCCCTACTAGCAAAAAACAATTTTATTATTGGTATTATAATGTTAAGGTTATGCCATGAAACTTATCAATAACATTAAATTCCATTTCATTATTATCCTTGTGTGTATTTATTGGAGTTTCAGTATAACATGCAAAGGGAAGATAAATAAAGAGGAAAGTTCATAAAATAGCTGTAATTAACAAAGTAAACAATGTCAGTTGCTATGAAAAACCATCTTTTGTCATAATTATTTGTAACAATGCAGAAAAAATCGAATGTCATAGTTCGAAACCTTTTTTTTTTTGTTTTTCCAATTTTTATTTTTCCCACAAAAAATAATGGTTTTATTTTTGCTACCACACCAACAAAAACTGTCAGTTTTAAATTAGCGAAATAGTTAATTATTAATTCTAGCTACTAGTTTTTCTGCGTCATCTTTCGAATACTTAACTTATTACAGTGCTTTCATTATAACTTGACCCGTGACACGATAGGTAGCACTGAATTTTGCAGTCTTAGTTTCAATACTGATAGAGTTTAAAATACCAATCACATGAATGCAAAATTCAGTGCAACCAATCGCGTCACGGGTCAAGTTATAATGACCGCACTGTAATAAGTTAAGTATTTGTAAGATGAAGCACAAAAACTAGTAGCTAGAATTAAGAACGCACTGTAGTTAAATCTAAGATGTTTTTACAAATAAGACATGTATTTATTTTGACAAGTATTTTCTTGATACTTGACAAGCGTGACCTGCATAAATTATGACTTGAAATTATGCCCCAAAATCGATAATTTGTGAGTTTTTGTATCGATAAAATCTTGGCTAAGTAATAACAGCCGCACGGGTTGATCTATCAGATGAAGCTGCGCTTGCCGCGGACAGTCCGTGGATGGGTCTTTAGCATACTGAGACCCCCCCGTACCGCGGAAAGCACGTTAAGCTGGTAGTCCCGACTGTCATTCGTAGATCTTTGACAGTCGTTATACAAGTAGTCAAAAGCCCGAAAGTCTGACAACCAGTCTTACCAAAGAGGTACTGTATTACCCGCAGTAACACGGATCTGAAGGTCAGATACGCAGTCGCTCCATCTAAAATACTGGCGCATAAGCTGCATCCGGTTAGACTGCAAACCGACCCCAACATTTATGAGAACAGGCTAGATAGGCAGATGATGATAATTATGATTTAATTCAAAAGGGTTTTACGATAGCAGCAACTTTTCAATACCGTAAAATCGCTGCAAGATATCTCTAAAGATGAATACTTATAAATACTCTGTATGACCTACGTTATCACCTCACTGTTCAATACCCTCTTGCTATCACAACTCACACAACATTGGTAGGGTTAGCAACAGAATTCCATTAACACTGTCACTTTTACTTATCATCAAAATTGACACAAAATGATTCTATAAACTGCTTTTTAGCATTTCTATAATTAAGTAAGAGTTGGTAAAAATTCTTCAATTTTTTTAAACTTTTGTTGCCAGTAAACATCTTGCTCAATAATTAATATTTTAAACAAATAGCGTACGTCTTTCAAAGTGACGTTTGTCAAAAGTATGACTATTGTTGCTGACTATACTATTTTGGGCAATAAATAAATATGTATAATTATTATTATGTATATATTTATTATCGTAATATTGGTAGAGTTTGTCTAAAGACGTCCTGGAGACCTTCAAGTCAGTCACCCGAAGACCTTGGTTAATCTAAGATGAGATTGTTTACTAAACAAAATGTATTTTTAGTGCAGCAAAATAAATCATGATTGGCATTCAAAATGTTTTTGTAGACACGTAACAAGAAGAGTAGGTTATTATAAATTACTTTACGTAAATGATATATATATTTCCGTACTTTTGTAAGGGTATCCGTATTTTTAAGTAATCAAACTGTTTGAACCAACCTCTTTGATCAAATTAATTGAACGTCTTTGGCCCGGATAAATCTAATTTTAGGGCAAGCTGCAAATAGCATAATTCCAAACCCCAACTGCTTCTAATAGTTTTTCTAATACGAAAAATGTTACAGTAATCGCATAAAATACTATTATTTTTATACAGACAATGCAGATAATTTACCTATAAAAATACAAGGAACGTCTCTCAACATCCGTTGGTTTATAGCCACACAGGACACAGGTGAATAGTTGCAAGCGCAATTTACCACGGTTAGAGACTCTATTTGTAAAATTTTAACAGTTGCTAGAAAGAGCGAGAGAGATACGGTAGAGAAGAGAGAATTTAGATAGAGATAGATAGATAGATAGAATACTCTTTATTATGTACACCATAAAAATTACAGACATAAATTAGAAATTTTACATAGGGTGACACAATAGGCGGTCTTATCGCTAAAAGCGATCTTTTACAGACAACCTTTGGATGGATTAAAGTACGAAGGAGAGACAATACTGCAGGTAGTCAGTGGTGTACCGTTTACATATACAATAAATACATACACACATAAAGCATTATCTTATCTATATAAATATATATATAATTTATACATAGTTAGATATATATATATATATATATATATATATATATAACAATAAACATGTTTAAGGAGAGAGGAAGTGTTTTTTCACCAGAATTTTAAAAGTGGACAAAGTTTGAGCACGCCTAATCGACACGGGCAAGGCATTCCATAACCGTACAGAGAGACTTTATTGTAATAGTTAGGTGGGGTTCTGTAGTTTACTTCCTTCGGAAAAAGCGTGAGATTATGTATGTAGATACTATGTGAGTGGAAATTCTTCTTCTTCTGCCTAGCCTTTTCAGCTGAATACCAGTATTTTACATGGAGCGACTGCCTATCTGACCTCCACAACCCAGTAACTGGGTAATACGATACCCTTTGGTTAGACTGGTTGTCAGACTGTCGTGCTTCTGACGACTCGTAACGACTGCCAAAGATCCACAAATGACAGCCGGGACCAACGGCTTAACGTGCTTTCCGAAGCACGGATGTGAGTGGAAATTATTGTATTTTATTTAAAGACAGACCAAAATACTCAGTAGGGAATCATTTTAATATATTCGGACTTCCTTTTGCACAACAAACAAATTAAACAGAGAATAATTGAATACACACATTCCTTGCCTATCATCAGCATGTAGCAGCATGATACAGTCAGAAGAAAAAATATGTAGCGAATATAAATACTTATACAGCGTGTAAAAAAAACCCTGTCCGATCCGTGAGGTGTTGTTAAGAAACATAATTCTTACCTTGGACTAAAAAAAAAAAAAAAAATTATTGATTCCCATCACGTCTGCGGAGTTTCACTAGTTAATTTAATTTGACCCTGTATAGCGCTGAAAGGGTCATTTGGCGCGCGGCCAAAATCGAAACTAACGCCGTTATTTTGTTTTGTCACAAAAACAATTGCATAAATGTTTACCAACAGCGCCCCCCTTTCAACGTCATTCGAGCGCCAAAAGATCCTCGTAAACTATTTGGTCATGAGCATGACTTAAATGATTGTTACCGAGCCTCTTTCATTGTGCCAATTAGCAACAATGTAGTTGTGTCATAAGAATTTATACAATTACTAAGCTCTTATTTAAATTACGTACCTACTCTGAGTAGGCTACTCACTGATAAACAAAATAAACAATAACCCGAAACGTCTAATACTTTTTTTCAATTTCGCTTTCAGATTGTTCTTTTGATGCGACACTCGTTGGTAGGTTCCGTGAATGTAATATTTGAAAAACCAGTCGGCTACTTGACCACTTTTTTCAGGAAGAACTTTATCTCGAATAATCTCGAAGCCAATCAGAAATGGCCAATCAAAAATGTTTCACCATTTATTTTTGTGTATATTTCTGGTATGGTGAAATTTTGCCACATTTATATTGGCACTACCACCAGCTAGCTAGCTATCCACTATCACCAGTATCAGCAACACTCCTACATGACCTAGATCGCAATATAGCGTGTTATTGAAACTGCAATCATCGCAGTAAAGACGCGCGACAACGTACGTCGCAATGGTAAACATTCGCAGTAACGTACATCGCAATCACGTACTTTCGCAGTAACGTACATCGCAATCACGTACTTTCGCAGTAACGTACATCGCAATCACGTACTTTCGTAGTAACGTACATTGCTGTAATGAACTTCGCAATAATGGGGTACACCCCGTTCTATCCCTTGACCTTATCACTACTACACTTAACCTTAACTAAAGTAAATAATCTACAAATAGACACACTTTGAAGGTTAATATTATCACAAGGAAATATAACGAGACAAATATTAGATTCCTTTCACACGAACAGCTGCAGCGATGCATCGCGCGACAATATCGTGTTTGAAGGCTCTCGACTCTATGTAAGATGGCGGACGAAGATGACAATTTGCATACAGATTTGTGCATTGAATTTTTATTTTATTTTTATTGTCGCAATATGGATGCTTACAGACGTTACAGTTGTTATCAAGGAGAATCATTGAATATTATAAGAATCTATAATAACACCAACCGGATTATTCAGTAAAAATCTCGCTGTGAAAATTTAGGTGAAGTGTCAATGTAGGTTTTTTTCTTATAACATAAAGTTAAATTACGACTAAAATACTCGTTGCAGGCACTAGTGATGTAACTAAATTCAATTAAACCTCTTTGCCTTCATTGATCGACGTTTCGTTTCGTTCGCCATGGCCTGTTTTAAAATACCTACTCATTACTTGCCACTCTTCCCAGTCTATGGCAAAACCAAAATGGTGATTATTCTGCTTGATATAAGTTTAGGATGATAGAAGATGCGTTCAGACCAAATAAAAACCAAGACAGAGCGCTGTCAACAGTGACGTGAGGTCGGTTTCGTAAACATGTGTGCACTTAGTGAGGTGTAGTTTGATTGTAAATGTATACGTCTGAGCGTGTACGCACAGAGCGCAGGTGTAGTTTTGGTATGCTTCACTGTATTGTTCGCAGCGCTATTACATGTATTAGTTTTTTATTTGGTCGGAGAAAAAAAAAATAGGTAATAATAATAAATTTATTCAAAAAATAAATATTGGTAAAATACAGTATAAAGCTTAGAAAAAATGTAGGTACTTATTACAAAGTATGATGCCTGTACTAGGACACAGATATTATAATACTACTAGGATAAACCTGTATCCAGTAGATGCCGATATCTCGATGGTAAAACATCCAACATTAATGTGAAAAGGTCTTTACACACATGTTATCATAGTAGGTTTATTATTTACTCTTCCCCGTAATATCGCAGGCATATTAGAATACAAATAAACACACTATTTCAATATCATTCAAATACATATTACTGTAAAGTTAAGTCAATATTTTTTCTTTTTGTTCGCTACGCAACAATAAGTAATAAGTTTCGCTTCGCAACAATATTATATTAGATATTATTTTGACGTACTGTTTCATGTTTTTTTTTTTTCAAACAATAGGGAAACCTTTTGGATTATGTAGAAAAACATGCTGCGCCGTACAGAAGGTCATAGGATAAATTAAATACTAATTAATCACCTCACAGCAAATTTTACCTAATGTATAATTTAATAAATAATACCAGCCTATAATATTCCACTGCAAGGCAAAGGTCTCGCAGAAGTCTTTGTTTTTGTTTTCAGGTTTTTTTAGTTTTAATGTTCTTTTTTTTAAGTGAAAACTTCTTTATGCTACGTTGAGCACTTTTTGGGTGAACAAAAATCATGGAACTCGCGTCATCGTCACCATCACGCTTGAAGAAATTTTCTTAGCGCCATCTACCGTCTACCGTTTGAATTAAGTTGAGGTTACGCATTGTTGCTTAGTTTTCACTTCTATCGGCAGTCCCCAAAGACTGCCCCGGATGTTTATTTTTTATTGTTTTTTTTCCTGCTATTTTCCCAAATATATTTCTAAATATATTTCATTTTATTTAATATATTTCTTTCTTTCTTATAGAGAAAGTATGAGCTCTGAAATCGCCTACTCATCTTGAGCAAGCATTATAGTGATCACAACAAAAAAAATAAAAATCTTTTCTCTTAAAATATTAGTGTAGATAAGGCCAGGTTTCCTCACGATATTTTTCCTTCACCGATATCAGTAATGTATTTGCTTTAAGTCTTCAAAGAAGCAAAACAAGTTAATAATCCTCATTCCCCGACTCATCTTAAACGCAAATCGTCAAGGCAAGAGATCGAAAGGTACAGTCACTCACAGACACGCTATGCACAACATTAGCATATATTTGCATCAAATCATTCCAGCTGTGTTCCGTAGTGTACCATTTTGCGGAGGATTGGAGACTGAGAAATATGGAAGACTAGCTGCGCCCCGCGGTTTCACCCGCGTAAGTCTCGATCCCGTGGGAATATCGGGATAAAAAGTATCCTATGTGTTAATCCAGGTTATAAGCTATCTGTTTGTCAAATTTCATCCAAATCCATTCAGCCGTTTTTTCCTGATTGAGTAACAAACATCCAAACACACAAACACACAAACTTCCACATTTATAATATTAGTAGGATATTCATATTTTTCACAACTAGAGACATTTAGAGATATACGTATTGGTACGGGCAACGAGCTTAAATTTTCTGATTAACTGACCGACTCCTTGACAATTAAAAAGCGTCTACAAATAGCTTAATTGAAATATCTAAATACTTTGAGTATGGCTGATTTAAATTAGGTACGTACAAATATAACTGCCTCAATGACTGACAATGCACAGCCTAAATAATTGAAGACAGAAAATGTTGGAAACTATAATGGTATAGACTATATTATATGCTCCATGGTGCAGTATTGCGTTTCAGACATGTTCAGTCAAGTGCAAAAAAAATTGGCAACTACCAGAGAATTGGCATTCTGATGTCAGTTGAATCTATCAAATATTGTATGAGATTTTTTGATCAATCATGACACTCCAAAATATATCTTCCTGCCCTTGTCCCATGTTACTTGAGGTCGGCGCAACACGTTTTCTGTTTCCATTCTCCCCTGTCAACCGTCACGCTATCATTCACTCCCTTCTCTTCCTTATCATTCCTCACACAATCCACCCATCTTTTCTTTGGCCTCCCTCTCTATCTCTATCCATCAACGTTTTGTATTCATTACTCATTTAGTCACATGCGTTTCCTTCCTCCTCATGCCCATACCAAGCCAAACTATTTCCTTTGAACTTCTCAATCACTGGCGCCAATTTAAAAAAAATATATATATATATACCTACTAAGGTATAAATAAATCTCAAACCCACCTCGTAAAGGACAGGATGAATTTACAGCAACACTGTAGAATAGTGGTCCATATGACTCCGTATGTAAATGTTCATCAGAACATTTGCTGAGATTAGGCAGCTTGAGCCCGGTTTATATGGATTTGTCCTAGTTTTGGAACCTCCTGAAGTTCCTCATTTTAGTTTTAAAGTCCTATTTACCCTTCTTTCAAAAGACTTATGTTGGATTTTTGGACTTTGAGTATTATGAATGGAATTTTGTGGGTACGTTTAGATACTTAGGAAGTTTTTAAATGTCAGAAGATATATTCTATTTCTGTAAATTATTGGGTCTGACAAACACATTTACACATTAAAAAATATATTTTGAAACTAGGTGAGGTCGGTGTTTCATAACCGACTATTCTAGGAACAAACACCGAAACAAGCTCAGAGGTCACAGTCTCTTTTAAAGTCCAGACATTATCTTGGTCAGATGATAATATGAAGACCAGGGGGTCTACCACAAGTTTGCGCCCTCACGCCCCTAACCGCCGCCGTTGGAGACGCCCTGGGCGTCGGGAATCCCAGGCGGATTCCCGGCCACCATAGGCGCGAGCTTGCGGACGGCGCAGCAATGGGTAGCTCGCCGTCCGATTAGGACCAGGCGCGGGTCAATGGCGCGTCGTGTTCCACGCGCGCCTCAAAGAGATGTCAGCACAATTGGCGGGGTCCGCTAGGACCGATGCCTGCCAGGGTTGCGGGTTAGTCCGAAAGGGATACCGGGACCTTGGCAACAGGCAACTGAAGGAACACGGGTGGGTTTTAGTCAGTAAGAGTCTGACACGCTCTTCCGCTCCGCCCAGAGCGGGAGAAGTCATTTGATGATTTCACACCCAAAAAAAAAAAAAAAAGAGGTCACAGTCTCTTTTAAAGTCCAGACATTATCTTGGTCAGATGATAAAATGAAGACCAGGAGGCCTACCACCACCGCTTACAGCAGTATTATTTTAATCCTACTTCGTGGGGGAAAGAGATGGAGCTATACGTCTTGTAGAGCTTCATGTCTTTCCTACACTGAAGAAAAATTAAAATAATAATGCTGTAAGCGGTGGTGATATAAGAAATCAGAAATTAATGATTTCCACCTCCGTGCCTCGGAAAGCACGCTAAGCCGTTGGTCACGGCTATCATCCGAGGATATGAATTTTGCAATGAATGTGGGTACAAAATAAGATGTAAACATTGTAAAAGCAGTTCCATCACACTCTACCTTACGGCATGCAAAAGTAATAAAAATAAAACAAATATAGCTATATCTACTCAATTACAAAAAAAAAGGTAGGCCCCGTGATTAGTGTCTAAGATTGTTTTTTACGGAAAGAACCGGATTTGAGTGGACCTGTCCAGTCAGTGCACGCATATCTCAGTAATCGTGTAGCTCAAGTCAGAACTTAAGGAGCTCATCGACATTTGATTCTATCTTATTTTTGCCTATAGTTAATAATTCAACAAATATAAGTTATTTAGACCGTATCATGACACGCCGCGGTGCGACTTGCGGACAGTGGAGTGGTGCGGGTCATTCGAGCGCCGCGTCGACCCGCGCCGCCCCGCGCCGCAAAACGCACCGCCCTGTGTCGTGGCCCCTGGCCTAAGCCAATTTTATTGCCAAATATATTTATTTATTTATTTATTAAAACTTTATGCACAAGTAAAAAAAAAAAATACTGTACAAAGGCGGACTTAATGCCTGAGGCATTTTCTACCAGTCAACCTTAGGGTGATGCAGAGAAAAACATGGCAGGTGCAACATACGGGATAGCTAACTCGAAAAAGGATAAATAGTAATACATATATACTTACATACATACATATAAACAGAATAAACATTGTCAGGAGAAATAACGATAGGTGGAGGAGAAAACAAGCCCAGCAAATCAGCGCCGCAACAATTCTGTCAACTTCTCACGAATATGTTCACGAGCCGCAACTTTGAAAGATAACCGACTGGCAGCCATCCTGATGTTCAGAGGGAGCGCATTCCAAAGAAATACCGCCTGGACAAAGAAAGAAGAGTGAATAAAACCAGAGCGGTGAGAAGGACATCGTAGAAGACGATTGTTGGTGGAGCGAAGATTTTTACTATGGGCAGAGCATAGGTATTGAACATGGCAAGTCAGATAAGAAGGAGAAGTGGGTTTGTCGAGTATAGAAAACAACATAGACAGCGCCCTCAACTCTCTACGCTGACGTATTGGTAACCATTTTAAAAGCAAACGGTGCGAAGAAACATGATCGTACTTACGAAGATTGAAAACGAATCGAATGCAGTTATTTAGAAGATATATCCGTTTGTGTATCTCGGAGGAGCTCATGGCTAAGTAATAACAGCCGCACGGGTCGATCCATCCAGTTAAACTACGCTTGCCGGAGTTGATCCGTGGATGGGTGACCATCTTTACATATCGAGACTCCTCCGTGCCTCGGAAAGCACGCTAAGCCGTTGGTCCCGGCTGTCATCCGAGGATCTTTGACAGTCGTTACGGGTCGTCAGAAGCCCGAAAGTCTGACAAGAAGTCTTACCAAGGGGTATTACCCAGTTACTGGGTTGTGGAGGTCAGATAGGCAGCCGCTCCATGTAAAATACTGGTATTCAGCTGCATCCAGTTAGACTGTAAGCCAACCCCAACATAGTTGGAAAAAGGCTAGGCAGATTGATCCGTTTATGTACCTACATAGAGCAACGCACCTCATTAATAACCTTTTACATCAGTCTCGGCTTACCATATCCAGGCCACGTGATATGTATTAGTCCTGCCACAAAACGAAATAATATATTATATAAATACCGCGAATAATTAATTAAAGGGTTGATTAGTTGTCCTCCAACAATTTTAAGTAGGTATGCACTACTTGCAGGGCACGTGTGTGTCAAATTCGTGCACGTTTAGTATGCGTAAATGTTAAGCAATTTTCAAAGACATTCCTTTCCGTAGACCGTTAGCAAGAGCCAATGTCAATAAGTTATAATACTAATGAGACAAGGACACACTTATTAGATCCAGTAGTAACAAAAACGAGATAAAAACATATTTTCTCTATCTGCTTCGCGTATAACTGGAGCCCAACAAAACGGCTGTATCTGGAACATTTTCATTCAAAATGTTGGCCATGGCGTAGTATATCTGTGGCCACGGGAAACATAAAAGTGCAAATAAAAACTAACCTGATCGTGCTTAACATTTCAATTTCTCGACTGTACCTAAAGTCGAATTAGTAGGCCTGTTTTTTGGGTATTTTCGTAACTGAACACAGACATCTAAACATCGATATGATATCAAAGAACCAGGATGTAGGCCGACACTCGGTTATCATTATCGGGCACGTGGGGATCACGACCAGGTCGTACGATGTAGATGTTGGGTGACACGGTTGTAATCAGCTGCGGTTTAAGATATCATGAAAGAATGTGGCAACAGATTTAAAAATAGAATGGAATCATTTTAAAAAAACAGTCGTTACGGGTCGTCAGAAGCCCGAAAGTCTGACAACCAGTCTTACCAAGGGGTATCGTATTACCCAGTTACTGGGTTGTGGAGGTCAGATAGGCAGTCGCTCCATGTAAAATACTGGTATTAAGCTGCATCCGGTTTGACTGGAAGCCGACCCCGACATAGTTGGGAAAAGGCTAAAAAAACCAGTTGGTAAATAAATCTACAACATGTTTTTTTTATGTTAGCAAAGATTATAGGTAGATTTGGTGATAGCTTATAGGTATTCAACAAATTAAATATAAACCTACTAGGTAAGGTTAACGTGGATATGGTGAAACCGTTGGAAATCGAACTCACGGAGCTGTCACTCACCAAAACCATTGTATTGATTGGAATGCAGATGACTTATAATATAATTAGGTAATAGCAATCACTTCAATTGGTTTAAATAGGTTTTTATTTTTATTTGAATTCTAATTTTATTATCATTAGTCTTTTACATAGATTATTTTCTATTTTGTGAATGTGAGAACGTTGTAGGCTTATTGGACTGTAGATTTATTGAACATCTTCTATTTTTGTTAAGTACCTGGTACTTACTTGTTGAAAGGCCTACATTGTCCTCCCATGCTTACCAACACTGTAATTTGAAAGTATTGTAAAAGCCAATTATTTTTAAAAGAGTAACCATGGAGTTTCTTGCCGGCTCTTCTCCATAGGAAACGACCAATTGGAACCGTGCACCTAGCTTCTGACGTTTCATAAGTGCCCATGTAGGTTTATGTGAAATAAAATATTTTGATTTTGATTTTGAGTTAATGATATAGGATTATTCTAATCTTTTTCTATTAATAACATAACGTAAACTCACGCACGTAAACCCCGAAGTGTTAGGCAGAGATCCTCAAGGTCCTCATTCTCAGCAGTAGCACTTGCGACCATTGGAGAAACGAAGCAGTCAAACTGGTTTCAAACCCGTTACGTCTGACATCATGTTTTGTTTCCTCAAAAAATTATGGATATATGGCAGGAATATGTCTAGTTGCTCGTATACATTTCTCTAACACCGTCATAGAAAATTGTTAGCTTATGATTCCTCTTCCCGCCTCCATCTTCGACCATCCTCCAAATCTTGTACCATCCTGAGACGCCATCACAAACAGCTGGGCGACCTGCAATCAATCATGAGCGGGACTGTTATTAATTATCATTACGATACGCGATCGACAGACGGATACTTTTCACTAGGTGATTGAGTATCATTTCGTGTTCGAAAATTATTGAGAGTAATTTTTAAGGTGAATAAATGAGAAAATGTATGAACAGGCATTTTATGCAATGATCGTTTAAATGTGGATAACGCGTAAAGATAACAAAAGGTTTATAGAACTATATTTTTTTTTAATTCACGACATTTTATGGTAAAGGGGTGTCGTATTTCCCAGTACCTAAAAGGGTTGTGGAACTCAGATAGGCAATTGCTTCATGTAAAAAAAATCAAGTAACAAAAACTAAAACCCAACTACGACTTAAAAGATATAAACAAGACACCACAGACAGACAAATTAAAAATCCGGAGTCACACGTGTTAGGGCATAAATCAAACAGATTACGTGTGACTCCGGATTTTTAATTTGTCTGTCTGTGGTGCCTTGTTTATATCTTTTAAGTCGTAGTTGGGTTTTAGTTTTTGTTACTTGATTTTTTTTAAATACTTTTGGGGTTATAATATATATTTTTTTGAAATCTGCTCATTAAGCCCTTTCATTTGATACCCAACATGGTACGATTAAACCATTTTTTTTTTTTTTATGTTCCTCACTTTATGTCCTTAATTTAATTTAATGGCGCCATTCTTAATTTAATGTGACTTCACATAGCCTATAACCAGCGGACAATCACGACGCTTCTAACGATACCTCCTTTGTCAAATTGTGATAAGTGGTTTGGAAGATAGGAGGGAACAGATGAACATACATACATACATACATACATACATACATACATACATACATACATACATACATACATACATACATACATACATACATACATACATACATACATACATACATACAAGAAACCATGAAAACCAAATAATAAAAGATGTGAACATACCAGTGAAGAATAAATTATGTGTTGTTAGTGCTAACAAAGTTAATAACATTACATCAATAGCTGAAGAAACATTTAAAAACTCTCAAATATGTCACTATATTTTGCCAAACTGTGGTATATTACAACTTATTAATAATTTAGATAAGAAATTAGCGGACTTTACAATGTCCGACCATTGTGTCATCTTGATTGGTGAAAAAGACTTTCAGCAAACAAAAAACTATGTTAATATAATTATAGAATTAAGAGAATCCTTGCTTAAAATTCAGCATACAAATGTAATTTTATGTGTTCCTACCTTTAAATTAAGTAACTTCTCAACTATGTTTAATTGGCGAATTGAGACTTTTAACAATTTACTACATCTTGATCTTCAAACTTATGGTTATGCAACTGCTTTTGACACTAACTTAGATCTATTGTATGATTTCTCTATGTTTTCAAGAATAAATAGAAAGATAAACGACCGCGGAATGAGCAATATTTTTAATAACTTATTGCAAATTATATCTGTAAGTTCGATAGAACGTGATGCCTTTATTCACGAGATTGATAATAACGTCGTTGCATCCTCAAGTCGTGAGTTTTTGCTTTGATTCTATGTATATTCTTCACCAAAATATTGCCGGACTTATAAATAAATCAGACCTTTTAAATATTTACATTCAGGAATTGTTGAGTCAACAAAAAGTAGTTGACGTAATATGTATAACCGAGCATTTTATAATGTCAGGCCAAGAAAAGTTATTATATATTCCTAATTATAAGCTGGCGGCATGCTTTGCTAGACAGAATAAAAAACGTGGCGGTGCCTGTATCTTAGCAAGAGTTGGACACGAGTATAAAGAACGACCTGACGTAATGAAATACTCGATATCAGGAATTATAGAATGTTGTGCTGTAGAATTTCCTTCTCAAAAAATTATTACTATATGTGTATATAGGCCTCCTAAATTATGTAATCTAAGTAAGTTTTATGAAAATTTAGATCTCGTTTTAAAAAATGTCTGTAAAAAACCCTTTCAAAAAGTAATTTTATGTGGAGACTTTAATATAGATGTTTTGAACAGGAATAGAATCACCTCTGAATTTGAATGCTTTCTCAGGAGCTTCAACCTTAAACTAGAAATTAATCAGCCAACTAGATTTATCAGTAATACCTGTTTAGACAATTTTGCACATAATCTTAAGCAGAAGTGCCAACATGAAGTCACTGACTTTGGATTATCTGACCACACTGCTCAAATAATTAAGATAAAAGTTAATAAAACGAATCAAATAAAAACATGGAGAACATTAATACGAGATATAACTCAAGAAAACCTTATTAAATTTCGATCGCACCTCGATAGTCTATCATTTTCTAATGTATATAATACAGAGGATGCTAACAAAGCCTGTGATAACTTTCTTGACATTTTCCTACTGTTACACGATCTCTGTTTCCCGAGCAAATTAGTTACTGTAAAATCAGAGAAAAAAATAAAATGGGTCTCTCGCGGGATACGAATATGTAGCAAAAAACAACGGCAACTATTATGGCAGCAGAGACTAAAACCAACGTCTGAAAACAAAAATAAATTTAAGATTTACTCAAGGAGGTTTAAGAAAATTATTAAACTTACACAAAAAGCGCAGAATAACCACTTAATAAATAACTCAAAAAACAAATCCAAAACGGCCTGGCAAATTATTAATAACAACAAAATTGTAAGAGAACCCATTTCTCAAATAAAAAAAGGAGATGAAATAATATCAAACCCTAATTTAATAGCTGAATCTTTTAATAACTTTTTCATTGAACAAACCTCTGGCATACCTAAACATACGTTATGCGATACCATTAACATAAATATAAACCCGCATACAATATTTATGGCCCCTGTTATACCTCAAGATGTAATGCGTATAATTAGAAATCTGAAAAATAAAAAGAGCTCTGGCCTCGATGGCATTTCAACAACAGTTATCAAATTTGTTGCACATTGTATAGCTGAACCCCTTGCTCATATTATTAATGTAAGCATACAGTCTGGCGTATTTCCAGAAAGTCTCAAGAGCGTAATAGTCATACCAGTATATAAAAAAAACGATAAAGAAGAAATGGTAAATTATAGGCCAATTGCTCTTATCTCTATATTCTCCAAGATCATAGAGAAAGTTGTCTATGAATCTCTTGACAACTTCCTAACTAAATACCACATACTATGTGACGAACAAATGGGCTTCAGGAAAAATAAAAATATTAACATGGCCATCTTTGATTTTCTCCATGAAATAATGCCTAAAGTAGATTCCAAAATACCGGTATGTGCAATATATGCCGATATGTCGAAAGCCTTTGACTGCGTGGACCACGATATTCTCTTAACCAAACTTGATGCGTACGGTATTCGTGGCAATGCTCTTAAATTAATAAAAACTTATCTCAAAGGCCGTAGACAATGTACAGAGATATCACGCTTATGTTTATAATCTAGGAACGAACTAAAAACTTTATCGTCATTTAAAGAAATAAAATACGGAGTTCCGCAGGGAAGTGTCCTCGGACCTTTACTATTCCTACTTTATATTAATGACCTGCCACGCCATATATCTAATCCAATTATTTTATTTGCAGACGACAGTACTTCAATTGTTTCATGTACCAATAAAGACTCATACGTAAATGACATCAATAACTCGATCAGCAGCTTAATAAAATGGCTTGACAATAATAACCTAGTTATTAATCTACAAAAAACTAAAACTATGCATTTTCACCAACGTATATCTCCAGGTGACATGGATATCAACTACAATGGCCAAACTATCGATAAAGTGAATAGCACAAAATTTCTGGGAATCTTAATTGATAGCCAGTTAACATGGAAGCCGCAAGCAGAAGATATCTGTAAACGTCTGAGCACAGCCGCGTTTATGTTATACAACCTATCCAAAAAAGTAAATCGGTCAACAATACTAGTGGCCTACCATGGTCTTGTAATTTCTATTTTAAGATTTGGTGTTATATTTTGCAGGGCCGCAGCTACCGTACAACCCGATTCCTATCGGCTTCCCTTCTGGAATTCGAAACAAAACCACTCTATCGTCATTGAAAAATGACACAGTCAGTAGCGTTTAAAATGCCTTTTAAGTAATCACACTATAGGTATTTAATACACCATAAAATGAAAACTATATAAAAAGCCTACATTCAATGTTTTGGCTTTGTTGTCTCCCAACAGCAAAAAAATATTCTTTAAAATAACTCGGCGGCGCGGCTGGCTTATCGCTCCTTCAAAAATCAAGGCGTCATGACTTTCTAATTAACTACAATGTCTTTTGGCCCGCGTGCGGCCCGTCTGGTAGCTTAGTGGTAGCCTATACATTGTTGTTTAGGATTATTTTCTTTGTGAGGAAACATGCTTTCCAAGGTTAAGTTTTGAAATTAAGAAACACAATTACGTTAGGCCGTGCTCGCTCAGATATAAGTATAAATTACAAACGACGTGATAGTTTTTTCAAACATTCTAATGTTTCCCTTTACGATAAATATGAATAGCTGACTGGCAGTTGTAAATAAAATAAAATGTATTGTTTCCCTTGTTTACTTTTCTCAGATTCTAGTAGTTTATGTAATAAAGGGGTTTTTACATTCATAATCTGACGATTTTTCGCTAATTCGTTTGAAGCTCTACACTCGCGCGGCCAATTCCCTCTAGTGGCCGTGAGCGAAAACTCTGAATTGTAAAATGCCACTCCCTAAAAATTTCTCGTTAAACGCGCCCTCTGTTTAATTATTTGTGATTTTTTTTAATGGAGATATCCCGTTCTTGTACTGACAAAATGCATTGCTTTTCTGATATTTTCGTTAGATGGCGTTGCGCTATTAGGAGCTTAGTATAGATCTGCGGTACCTAGTGCGGTTGATATCACTTGTTGAACTGTGTGAGTGTGCGTGGTTTGTGAAAGCGGGCTTTTCGAATGTGAATTTATAAATAAGTTTGAGAAAAGTACATCAAAATAGGAATTTAATGAAACGGTTTATTGACACCGTTCTTTTGTTAGGTAAACAAAACAAGAAGTAGGTTTTCCCGGCCACAAGGAAGGTCCGAAGTGTCATCATAACAAGTATTATTAACCGACTTCTTCAAAAAGGAGGAGGTTCTCAATTCGTCAGTATATTTTTTTTTTTTTTTTTCTTTTTTTTTTTGCTCCGGGTTCCCACCCCCGAAAAATCACCCTTCGCCACTGATATTTTGGGGTTATTGTAGTGAACGAGAAAGCATTTTTAAAGCTCAAAAGCGCTGTTTGAGAGCTATATTTGGCCTCAAAGTCACTGACAGTTGTGTGCCTATATTTAAGTCTCAGAAACTATTAACTTTCCCATGCCTCTATATCCTCGAATTAGCAATATTTGTAAAAACAAACCGTAATTTATTTGCCACATTAACAGAAACCAGAAAACGGAGTACATCATTAAGATCACAATATCAGAATTTACTTCACACAGGCACATTTAAAACGAGGTTATTAAAAAAAAATGTAATTTGTATGGCTCCTGTTGTCTTTAATAAAATTCCCGATCATATGAAAACCTTGCCCTTGATGAAATTTAAAAAATGTTTTACTGAATTACTAGTAGATAAATGTTATTATTCTGTTCAGGATTTCCTAAATGATACATCATTTTGATAACTTGTATAATAATTATTGTGTTTGCATGCCAACAAGGCAGAATGTACACGGTTCTTTATTATGTTATTTACGATCCTATTTGTATGTACCTACATTCAAAGCAAATAAAGTATATTCTATTCTATTCTATACATACATACATACCGGTCAAAATCATAACCCTCCTTTTTCTTCGCCGTAGTCGGGTAAAAATAGTATAGGTATTCAGCTGCATCTGCTAAGACTGGAAGCAGACTGGACGGATGAGTTTAGTATTGTGGTGGTATCTACATCGCCACATGCGAACTACACATCAAAGACCTAACGTCACACAAAAATCCTGACGTCACATAAATCCTGCATCGCGCAATTAAAGTTTACCGTGCAATGAACATATGTAAGAACCCAACATCAATCGTTGGACAGCTGCCCGCCAGACACAACACCCGTCTAGTCGGAGGATCCTCCCTTTTCTATGGTGGATTAGTCAACTTCACACCCTGTTCCTCATACTCCTAAAGTATGACACCGGCGACCTTAATGCCTTGTGGCATTTTTTACCAGTGGCAGTGAACCTTTTGGTCAAAAAAGGCTTCTAAAGAGGAAAAGTTTAATTAAAAACAAAAAGCTTGATTGAAATCAAACAAGGGTCCATACCCAACCTAAACCCGTGTTCGACTTGCCCGCTCTTGTTACAACATCAAAAAGGCAGCCACTTTACGAACGTAAATCTAAATAGTTTCCATATAGCAAAAACTTACCTAATATTTGCACATTTATTTAGTTTCTCAAACAGAATTATTATTACAAGTGCCTCTTTCTGCTTATCGAAACTTCATGCCCACTTAGCAACTAACTGCTTTGATTGGCCTAATAAATTGTAATATTTATCAATAGGCATTGAATGGGACAAATACCGATCATAATTCAGCGTCAAATTAGGGAGGATAAATTGAATATTGCCCTGTTGCCAACCAAGCATTACAATGACTATTTGACAGTTCCTAGAAGAATGGATTTGAGTTCTCTTGAGATCAGAATTTTATAGAAATTAATGAAATTCTATATTATACTAGTTCGGCTGCAGATGACTTCACCACTTAAACTGACGTAAATTAGCCTGTTAAAATATTTTGTAATTTATGTCTAAGTTTTCCTTTAAATAAACATTATTTATATTTATTTATTTACTGTGAGGAGGGTTAGTGCTAAGATCTTCTTCTTGCACCATGTTAAGATTATTTGTTTAATGCGAATTAAAGAACTACTAAGTAGTTTTGTAAAATTACTAAGAAAAAAATCTATGTTCAGCATTGGGCTTATACCTAGAATTCAGTAAAGCCCAATGCTGAACACTCGGATATTTCTATAAATCAGTGAAACCCAATGCTGAACATAGGGTTATTTCTATAATTCAGTAAAGCCCAATGCTGAACATAGGCTTATTTCTATAATTTGGCCTAGAAATAACTCCTTTGCTAAAATAACTTTGTAGTGTCATTTGATGTTGATAACCTTTGGATGTCCTGATTATTAAGTAGCATAATTAATTATTACAACATGCGGAGTATTCGTGTGAGGTAATCATCGGTGACACTTTCAATTTAATTTTTGTTTTTAAATTATTAACCGAATAACACGTGTGCAGTGGCAGTATCGATACAAATTATTTTTAAGTATCATCGTGATAATTGAAATAATAATTGACGTCAAGATTAATGAAAAGTTAATTATATTTTTAAGAAAATATCTAAAATATACGAATGTTATTAGTCTTCTTCATCTCGTGAACTTATTGGCACAAAATGTAGTTTCCATCAATAAGTTTACTATATGCCTCCCGGTGCCGTTTCCACTCATATCTGCCTTGTTAATACCTGAAGGATGGTGAAGGAGGTAAGGATCGTAGCAGAGGCGTTCTGTAATTTCTGCCTACCCCCATGAGAAGTGTGAGTTTATGTATGTATGAAGTTTCCATTGCTCAACATTTTGGATATTATTATAATAGTTTTACCTTTTTTCCTAAGGGAAGTTAATGCTTTAAGGAAGTTTCATCCAAAGAAACATAAAAAAATACGTTACTTACGTACGTTATGTTAATAATGTATTCCATCGATAACAGATTATTGTTATCGATGGAATATAAAATATCAGCATCAGGAAGAAAATCTCTCCGTTGCTAAAAGCTCATATCATCCCACCGCTCGGTAGCCAATAGCCAAAGGCGATTTTAGCCAATTTGTTTTAACTACTGAAACTCTAATAGGATCATGGCCGATGCACCAGCAGAAGCGATCCTGTAATTTCAAAGGCAAAGTATCGAATATTCTAGTGTATTTACCCTATATTTCGAAGCAAACAACATGTTCAAAGCTGCATCCTGAAACGTAAACAACATGAATGAAATGTAAATATCGATATTTATTTGAGAATTTACATTTGAAACTTAATATAGGAACGTAGATATTCTTGATTCCTAATTATAAATCAAAAATAACTGCAAGAACTAAGTCAAAAGTTCAAAAAAGATCACTTTTTAAGCAGTTTGATGCATAGTATGCATACGGTTTGTCTTAGATTTCTTCAGAAAATTGCCTTGGACCATTAAAATAACACCTTTTTAATTGCCAGATTGAACTTTTCTAAATTACTCTTTATTTGTTTCAGATGCGCAGTCAAAGAATGTGAAAGCACGACAAACATAAGCTTATGGCTACAACATGCTATACCAAAAGAGAAGAACAGATATTCAAAATGTGAGAGACATCCTACCATAGGAAACAATATCACTATTAGTAATAGTTCTTGTACAGCAGATATTTTTAATACTACGTTGAAAGAAAAGTGCTCTTCCTATGTTTATAGTGATGGAGACTCGGCTGTTATAGATGTAAGTATTGATAATACTGTTTTTAGAAAATAAAAGTACGCATAATAGGAACTAGGACGTCGAGTTGCGGATACAACCCCTGTAAACTAAATCATGAGCATAAGCAGATTTCGCATATAATGTTCCCACTGCTGGGACACAGGCCTCCTCTCTTCGACAGGGAGTGGGCTGTAATCTACCGCGCGGGCTCAGTGCGGGTTGGTAAATGTCACGTCATGATTTTTTGGTTCTAGGACCATACTATTAGAAAATAACAAATACTGTTATTTGTACATAATTGGTCTTTTTCTTAGCCAAGATTAATTGATTCATTTTGAAGACCATCAGGATCTTCAAATCGGGTCAATTGATCTTGGTATGAAAAAGGATTGATGCGACTAGTAAAGTCACAAAGCTTAACACGCCATCATCCTTCAGCCATCTCCTACAAGCGATATTAAAAGTTTTAATTCACTCACTAGTTTCAACAAAAAAAAAAGAAATGCAACCATCGACTCGAGTCACAAAAGTTTACAGAAGCCACCAAGAAACTGATAAACAAAAACGGGCGGCACCAAAAATATCCGTCTCTCTCGTAATAATTCATCCAATCATTCGAATACTCAGTAACAGGATACATTGTCACGCGACCTATCAATACTTGGGCCAACAGACAGTTATCGCGTCAATTGGCCGATAACGTCGGCATTGTCGGTCCACCGGTCGTTTATCATAATTTTATTTACATTGAACCACGTGCTGGATGAATGGATTTAACGTATTAACGTTTACGGGAATGAGTTTTGATAAAAAATTATGAACATTAATTTTATCATTACCCAATCCTAGCAGTCCATCGATTGTAAATTTGATTTTACTATAACAAATGACAAGGAATTCAGTCGGCAGATCTATTTGGAAAAGATACAAAACTGCAAGTACAGTTGGTTTGATTACTGAGAGTGGGTTTCGGCCTGTTTTCGACTCCCAGCTTGGGCAAATCGTTAGTATATTATTTTCTCAGAAATTTCTCAGTAGCAGCCCGCAGTTTCTGGATTTGTGCCCGCATTGTGACAATAAGCTCACCCTCTATGCCATGGGACTGAAACATCACTGAAATTCGCATATACACCTTGGCATAGCCGTTTGGGAAATACAGCTGTGATAATTGTTATCTTGTTTTGTTGATAAACACAAATAATATAATACTGCACTCACGATTCTGATGCGATCTGCATGGATAATAAAGATTGTAATCGGCCATGATCATGTTTTGAAGCTATCATTAACATTGACTTTACATAGTGTAATAAAATATTTTCAATGTTATTGTAGAATTCTAGAACATCTA
The DNA here is from genome assembly GCA_947522985.1 of Lithophane socia. Classification (NCBI taxonomy): domain Eukaryota; kingdom Metazoa; phylum Arthropoda; class Insecta; order Lepidoptera; family Noctuidae; genus Lithophane; species Lithophane socia. The sequence goes on from OX383267.1 coordinate 12,808,469, forward strand.
CAAGGTCAAAATAAATTAGCTAGCGAAACTGCTGCAGCCGTGATGGGTATTGGTATCTCATTACGATAGGATAATTAAAAAATCCCAGATTTGTTAATTTTTGGAGTCAACGACCGATGGTAGTGTTGTGGCGGCATCTACATCACCACATGCGAACTACGCATCAAAGACCTGATGATACACAAAAATCTGACGTCGCACAAAATCCTGCATCGCGCAATTAAGAGTCGATCAACATATATACAAGATTCCAACGTCAATAGTTGGGCCGTTAAGTCTCTAAAGTGTTGTTACTTGAATGTTGAGTTGTATTGTACGAGTCGAGAAAATCGTTTTTCTTTTGTTTTATCGAGTTATGATATCGATACAAATCGTCTGTGTAGTTAACATTAAAAAAACTATTTTTTTAAGCTGATATTTCAAGTGGGAAGAGACATTCTTAGGCATCACAACACATTAGACACTGGGACTTATTTCTCTTAGCCTTCATTTATTCCAGCCATTTCACCAAACTATTTGTTTCAGTTCGATCTCGGCTGTCAAGATTGGAAGAGGACGCTTATAGGCACTATCCATAACTCTGGCCTCTTCCTCTCCCTGCCTCTCACTGGTATCATCTCTGACAGGTTTGGACGGAAAGTGGCCTTGTCTGTAGCCGCTCTCATGAACAGTATATTTGGCTTCATGAGGTCTTTCTCCACTAATTACATAATGATGGTAGCTTTGGAGTTTCTGGAAGCTGGCTTTGGAGCTGGTGCTTATACTACTGCTTTTGTTTTAGGTAAGAATTAATAAATTAATTCTGAAGTATTGTATCAAAATTATCCTAGGTTGATGAAATTTTCCTAATTATGTTAAAATTTGTATAGATCGGTTTCCCCCAAAAACTAGTTTAATCAAGTGTGGTTCTCTTTCATTACTTTCATCATTAACGCATTACTTTTTCACAGCTATGGAACTTGTGGGACCTAAAGGAAGAGTGTTTGGAAACACCCTCATAAATATAGTTTATGTGTGTGGCTTGATGTCTCTAGCTGGACTGTCTTGGATACTTCAAGACTGGAGGACACTCCTCAGAATCATGTACGCACCATCCTGTCTAATATTCTCCTACCTATGGATCTTAAATGAAAGTATCAGATGGCTGCTAAGCAAAGGCAGGCATGACGAAGCAGTAACAATTATCAAGAAAGCAGCTAAAATGAACAAAGTAGAACTATCGGACCAAGCTTTAGCACCACTGCAAGAGATGGAGAAAAAGCCAAAGGATGAAAAAGAAGAACTTGTAACTGAAAAGAAATCATCAGTGCTCCTGCAAGTGATTCAATCCAACATTATTAGAAGGAGATTGCTGTCATGCTCATTCTTATGGATAACTTGCACATTTGTTTACTATGGACTGTCAATTAATTCAGTCTCTTTGGCAGGCAATAAGTACGTCAACTTCATGTTAGTGGCTTTCATTGAGATTCCAGCCAATTTGACTTGTTTGTTCGTGCTCGATAGGTTTGGAAGGAAGAGAGTCATGATTACCACCTACATTTTGAGTGCAATCTTGTGTATCAGTTTATCTTTCCTGCCTAAAGGTGAGTTGGATGTTCAGTAATTAAAACAAACATTTTATTATTTTCTCATTAAATAGGGCTCAAAATAATAAGGCATTAATTCGCAAAATATGATTTTAAATTAAGTTAACGTTCTGAGGAAACAAGACTCATTCGGCAAGCCGTATGAATGTTCATCATGCGTATCGGTATCAATTCTCAGAAAACATTTTAATTTGTTCCAAAAATTCAAATTCTTATCTGAAACAACACAGTTTTAACGCGAATTTTATAACCAAACGAATTGTAGTTTGTGTTCACAATTACTTCGCTTACAATCAAACGAACAAACATAATTTGACGGGAACAAAAGGCGAGTTAGATAATCCCGGAACAGTTTACGAGGCGTAGGAGTGTTCCCATTATGTTGCGTCAAGATGGCTTGCCGGATGGACCCCTTTGTTCCATGTAGGAAGTAACATTAGTATAGCAAGGCCGACCCTTGCTATGTATAGTATATATGATTATGACAATATCCTCGAAGGAGTGTTTATTATAGGGATTGATGGCACAGGTTACCTTTTGCTAGAGGATAATATGTACGTACAACCTATGGATGCATATAGCCAAACAACTTTATAGAATTAAATTTGACCAGGGCAGCGCATATTCTCGAAACCGAACGCAGTATCCGAAAAACAATATTATCTCGTACAACAGTGAAAACAAACTCGACACGAGTTTTGAGCGAATTTTGCTCCACTGTTTATTTAGTAATCACTGCTTGTATAACAGCCTGAATTAATGGAATATTCAAGTTAAACCGATTTCAAAGCCTACGGCGCAAACGGCAATAGTAAAACATAAATAATTTTCGCGGTTTTAACAAAGTTGGCAATTTCGAATCGTTTGTTTTGCAAACATTCGGACGAATAAATGAATTCGAAATTTCGATTTTAGGAATTGAAAAGTAATTCATGATCTTTAATTTGCGTTGATAAAGTTTGATTATTTAGTGTTTGTCTTGGGATTAAGTTGAGAGCTTACGTAATTTAAGACAGTATTGACAGTTCTCAACATAAATACACTGTGTAAACACAGACCACACTTTATGAACTCTCTCTTTTCAATTTTTCTTGATTTGCTTTTTAATTTAATCAATAGTGATGATGGTAATAATGATGATAAATAATTGTATATCATTCGAACAATCACCATCGTCATCAGCAGCAAATATAGGTATCATCAGCCTATAGCAGTCCACTGATGGACATAGGCCTCTCCAATTGCACGCCATGCAGCTCGATTCTCGGCAACTCTCATCCAGCTTCTACCAGCCACCCTGCGAAGATCGTCGCTCCACCTAGCCTGAGGGCGTCCCACCTTACGCCTCATGATATATTCACTCACAATCGCGTGCAAAATTTTCCTAGTAATTAAGTACCTATATTCAATTTTCTTCAGTTTAGGTGCACGTATCCAATTCTTATTTCCTCGTTTACTCTCACGTCAACAATCTTCAATGTATAAAAAGCCATTAATTATTTTTGTATCATTTCAACAGGTCAGAGCTGGTGGTCACTCATTTTCTACCTCTCCGGGAAGTACTCCATCACGGTGGCCTACAGTTCCGTATACATATATGTGTCTGAGGTCTTCCCTACCAATGTCAGACAGTCACTGCTTGCCATCTGTTCTTCAACTGGAAGAATTGGATCTACGTTGGCACCTTTAACCCCGTTGTTGGTAAGTGTTAGAAGGCCTGTGTGTTTGCGTTAGCTTTAGCATTAATCTTTATTATTGCAAGAATTTTAGGTAAATCTTCTTCTCTTTTTATTCTATACGTACTATATTTAAGGTTAACTGATTGAGAAGTATTTTTTTGAGTAGGTCGACCTCAGCTTGATGCTTCACTCAAAAATATATGAGGGTAAAATTATATTGTGGGATTTTGCCATTACTTATTTCCTTATCCCATCATACCAGGGGCTGTCAACATTTCACGTATCACCCACCGTGTTACGTCACATGCCAGCTTACATAAATCATGGGCATCTAGGGGGATGCAGAAATATATATGCAGCAGCAATTAAACATTTGTTTATTTTCTAAAAATTATATTACCTATGAAGAAACAAACTGAATTCATATCTTTATTTTCCCAGGCTTTATACTACGACAACTTACCATCAATATTCTTCGGTACGTTAGCCGTCATAGCTGGTCTGCTCGTCTTCACGCTGCCAGAAACCATCAACGTTCCCCTACCAGACTCCATTGAGGAAGCCGAAATGTTATCCAAAGCAAAACGTCGGAAAAACGATGCTTAACAAATAAATGAAGGCTCTTTTCTAGGTTAGGAAAGACTCGCTTGTGGTCTCGCTTTTGACAAAGGATTTAATAACTCTGTGACAGAGAGCGAAAAAATTGTGTTAGCTATTCATTTTGTTTGGCTAGAATTCCGAAGAGTTCTTATGTATTCCATAACCCAATTGAGAGATACAAATTCTTGCATTTTATTTATTCGCTGTTTATAATTATTTATGTAACAAAGCAACTTCCATTAGTGAATTTATGTGCTTTAGAATTTTTTAGAGCGACATCCATATGTAGTTTTACTTAATTTTTACTATATTGTTTACTCCCAGAATGCTTCCAGGTTTCATTAACCTTCCAATTTTGAGTCTTCAGGAATTCGAAATCTTTACCAAAAACAATTTACGCATCGTCTTGTTTTTTATATTTAATATATAAATTAATTAATTAAGGTTAGTATCTTCAAGCACAAAATGTATTGCTCAGTCTAAAATAACTAGGTGTTAAAGGTATCATCAAGGTGTTATGTATGTTTATATACATATTTTATATGTTTGTGTAAGTGGGTTTTGCGTAATATCGCGTTCACAGGGAAATCTAGCTGTCTATGAGTGAGATGTGTTGTGAACCTACGATTCCTGTAGTGGTGTTCTGTAAAAATCTCACCGTGAAAACTTAGGTGAAGTGAGCTGTCACTCCATCTGACGCGCCTGTCGCTCTCGTCACTCCACCTGGCACCTTTTCGCGGTGAGGTGTTTCCAGAATAGATCGGCTGGTCTTCCGTTTCTTAGCGTTTATTTTGAATAGGTTCTTTGTAATGTGTATGAATTTTTAGTGCAAAAAATTTTATAGAAAAAACTTGACCGTTATTTACATTACAGCAAAAAAAAAACTTATTATGTAAACGTTTTGAAAATTGCTTAGAATAATAAGGAAATAGTCACATTTAATACTTTTCGCTTTTATTTGAATTAATAATTATAATTCAACGTTCCAGAAAAGGTTGGCAATCCCAGTGAGTGGCAAGATGAGATATTTATTACATAAATATGCCATAACCATTAGTAAATAATCATTTAATGATTAAAAATCCGTAAGTTTAAAGGTTACCAGGTGCATAATAATCTAAACTTGTATTTTACTGAATAATATTATCAACTAAGTAAGTATATCACTACTTATACAGTTAGGAATAAATACGTATTTTATTTTCCTGAAAAGGGTTTTTTTTTAAATAATCTTAGGGGTAATATTTGGGTAATATAATATCATTGCTTAGGGGTTTATTTATAAACGTTGCTTAAAGTTAAGTGACGTTCAGACATCTAAAATGTATGGTTGAACAGTGGCTAATCATTACTTAACTTTAAGCAACGTTTATAAATAAACCCCTTAATTTTTTTAACAAAACTGTAACGGTACCTACAAAACCTCAGAAAAATAAATAAAGAATTACCTCAAACAGTTTTAAACATGTATTTTATTTATTTGCTACCCTCATATGCTCCGATAGACACACATTTCCATATTGCTGGCAGAACAGAGGGCTGACTATGAAGTATTAATGCCATCATTATTCCACTGCGAAAATAGGATGGTGCTAGTGGCCTTGTATAGCTCCGTCTCTCACTAACACTGGAAAAATGGTGGCATTAATACGTCGTAGTATAGGTGCTGATGGTCGATGGGGCCGAAAGGTTCTGGAGTGGTGACCGGGTACCGGAAGACGTAGCTTTGGAAGGCCTCCCACAAAGTGACTCCCAACCGATGACCTTGTGAAGGCAGCCAGGAATCTTCTGGATGCGAGAAGCACCGAACTGGTCAAAGTAGCGATGCTTGGAGGACGCCTTTGCCCAGCAGTGGACGTCTTTCGGCGGAAATGATGATGATATTGATGCTCTTATACCACACTGAAAAGAACGACGTATTTGAATTTTTAACGCTTTATATTTTCGTTCAAAGGTGAATTTGAAATATGAAAGAAGAATATTGTCTTATTTTGTTTTTTTTTTTCTAAAAACGTTTTTTTTTTAATCCTTTTCCAGCTTTATTTTTGGAAATTTTCCTTCTCCATATTATCTACTATCTTCTCGAAGAAAAATACTAACGAGCGCCTAGAATAATTAATATAGCAACCTTTTCCTATGCAACGTTACCCACTATCTTCTACTACTGCGCATTGATCAAAATATTAGAAGGCTAATCTAGTGCCACGTTCGTCAAAATCAATCAGGAATTCGAAATCTGTTTCAAATCAAGCCTTTCCGTCAAAGCTAATTTTAGTGTGGTCCATACTGAATGGATTATGAAGCGTGTATTCCAGTCTAATGTCTATACCTTATCTACCTAGTTAATTGATTCAGGCGTGACTTTGCAGAAATCTATTAGAAAATACAATAGACGTAGATATAAATTAAGTTACCAATTCCGCTTAACTATTTCTCACAAAAAACCCTGTAAGAAATCGACACGTGTTTCACCTCTCAACAAGGCATTATAAGGATGACGATTGACCAGTCGAGCCGAGCGCTGGACGCAGAGCTCGGCGTGGCAACACGTCGTGTTCTGGTTTGCAACTGGCATGGAATCAGCCTCAGTAGGTTCATGGACTGCGGCAAGCATAGCTTAGTCGAACATTTACACAACATAGTGCTAGATCAATATTAATAGGCGCTATTCAGCATCACACAGTCAGTTCAGATCCAACACTGATAATACCTTCTCCTCGCCCACAACCAAGTACAATTCAAAACGGATTGGGAATTATTATTATTATTTCCACAAGTAGACGTTTTTTTTAGGACTGCATCTTACATCATACTTATAGGGAAGAAGACAAAATCATGAGTTAGTAAAAAGCTTCTCAAAAAACGTTTACCAACATTATCCTATCATATCATTTAGATCATATCATTTTTGATATGTGTGTACATCTCGGGACCCTAGGCTCCCGGACCTTTGGAAGGCGTGCGAGGGGCCGAAGCCAACTCGCAGAGGCCCGTTAGACACTTTTAATGGAATGAGGCACCTACAGACGATTATCCTTGTTCGCACTATACAAGTGCACCCAAGGACAATCCCTGATTGGCGTAGGACTATTGCATGATATGGAAACAAAGATATTTGATTATGGGTTTGGGTAGCTTAGTGAACTGGTTATTTTGAACTATGGAAAGACTATGGCCCCTGCCTGACCAATGTTTATAAAAATACACAGATGTAATGGCAGGCACACTCAATAATGGGTCCCCGAAAACGGTCGCTAGCACATAGTGACGTAGCAACAAGGAGGCAACATGATATATATATCATATCATTATCAATGTTATTTAGAACCGAAGCTAATACAAGTCTGCTGCTTTGAAATAGTAGTCGCAAGCACTACAGCTGAGCATGAGGTCCGATTCCCAGGGCAAAGTGTTATAGACTTTTTCTATCTGGAAGAGATTCCAGATTAGTAGCAGCCCGGAGTCTAACCCAACCCATTTTCGTTTGGGATAGCTGGTAAATTCTACAACGAATTTGGCTCGTGCGTGGTTAAAAGTGTACTTCTAATGGTGGGCCATTAGAAGTACAAAAAGTTTCAGTTAAATATTTACCAAATGTTAACTTAAAAGAGCCAATTCCAAAGGAGAATATCCAAATGACCTCATTTCAGCAATAACTCAATCCTAATACAATAATTAATATGACAATGGCATACAACATAGAACTGTACAGTTGGATTACCAATGACTAACCGTCTAAAATTAGACACATGGTCAAGGGCCCCTGGTATTTAAGGGGCCTCAAGACAATGGACCCGAATAGTAATTGATCTAAGTTACGGCCGTTAGATCATGTAGTGGCCTTCAACTATGATTATTAATAAAAAACATTAAAAAGATATTATCTAACTCGTGTTCAATAGTGTTTTGTATTGGCCTGATAGTAATTTAATTATTTCTAAATATATGTTGATGTCTAAAATAACAACTTAAGATGAGTATCAGATAATCTTGATAGAAACATTAAAATCAGAATCTTTCTCGGTCGAAAAAAAATGAGAACTGAGAACATAATGCATCACTACACATTATAAAACAAATCCTGCGCCGCGTGTCTGTCTGTTCGCGATAAACTCAAAAACGACTGCACCGACTTTCATGCTGTTTTCACCAATGGATAAAGTGGTGGCACCGAGGAAGGTTTAAGTATACAATAACCGACATCCACGGGCATCAGCTAGTGAATTATAAAGTGACTGACTACTGAAAACAGAAAATGCAAGAGTAAGAAAAAACGTCAACCACAAGCTACAAGGACTAGAGTACGAAGAACTAGGATTAACAGAAGTACTAGCAACCAAGTAAAGTAAAGTACCTACATAGCAAACAGCCTCTTAAAAAAACACATTCCTCCATATATCACGCACCAATGAATAGACAATCTATTTACCGAAACAAGGGCATCTACCACACATGAACATTCCATACAACAAGGCTTTGCTTATGTAGTAGTAATGGATAAATGGTAATTAGGTGACGTTCGTTTTGAGCAAATAGATGGTGGTATGGGGTGTTATATTACTTCGTAATAGAGGAACGGGAGAATAAATTATTCACTTCATGAAATACGTGAAAACTGTATGTTTTATAGTGCTCTGAAATATATTATCTATAGTGTTAGAGTATGAAAGAGGCTAAAAGGTGAATAAAAGATAGCGTGTCCCAATGAAAGATAATGAACTATGTTACTAAGAGGTTGTATGGGCGACTACTAAGAAAGAATTTTACAAAGTGTGATCTCAGAAAAGCTATACGAGAAAGACATGGAATATATGAAATAAATCCTCCCAACATCGTTAAGTTAACTTTGTTAGTTGTTTTATTTGCAAAAACTTCAGAAAGCGATACCTACGAAAACACAATAAGACATTTTGTAAAGACTGAACCTACTGCACGTATCATTTATGAAATCACTCTAATTTTATAGGCCAATGACTTCGCACAGCAAACTGATAAAGACCGTGCTATCAATGTTATAAAGATGACTCATCTGAAACGTGCCTCGTCTACTAGACTGACTTGAGAGAACCTTGTCTAGACGTAGCCAGTCATAAGCACGACGCCATTGCTCATAGCTCTTAACCATATAAGGATGAACAGACGTTCGAGAAAGTTCTCTTGGGCGCAATGGTTATAAATAGTACTAGAAACTTGAAATAAACGAATTTGTTCCATATATGTTTTACGACGTTCATTTGAAGTCAAGTTTGGTGAAATCGACGGCGATAGACTGTATATATATTGAGAGTGAATTGTTATTTGAGTACAATTCATTTATACACTTTAATATATTATTATAAAGGGTCAAATTAAATTAGTTAGCAAAACTCCGCATACGTGATGGGTATCGATATCTAAACATGATAAAGCAAAAACAGATAAAGGCATAACACAAAAATAATCTTGATGATAAAAATATTACAGCTGTTATGAAAGGGAAGGAAACAAAGACGGGAATATAAAGAGAGAGGCAAATCATTTACAGAACGTCCCAAAATAAAAACAAAAGAAAATTCAAAATACCATTACCGTTAGTCATTCATAATCATTAATTAAATAAAAACTGCAATTAGTTAGGTATAACATTGACATTGAGCTAGGCAGTGACAGTGAAAAGAGTCGCTTAACCTTTTGTACGAAATACTTTTGTATTATTGAGCACTATTATGCAAATCGTGGCTTATCAATTCGTGATTAAAACAGGAAAAAAATATATAATGTATTTTTATTGGGATAAAAATGATAAATTGTACCTAGATGGCTATTTCATTACATTAGATATACAGTGAGAATTAAATTATCTTTACAGAATAAAAGGACATGAGCCAGTAGAAATAAAAAAAGAATATCAGAAACATGTGGCTGTAGGTACACTTACTAGGACTTCTTTTTGTAACACTATGGAGATGATAATGTAGTTAAGAATGTGCCACATGCGATCAGGAATGTAAGTTTTATTTTGTAATTCTAGTTATTTCTACAAAATGTGACACTTCTTCACTTAAATGGTAACATTTTTGCATGTTTTAATACAAAATATTTAGGTCCGTCACGCCACGTGTGAATACAACTAACTTCCTTCTGGGTCATTAACAGCTGATTCGTTAATTTAGTGTGTTATACACCCTTATTATAAAGTGCTAAAAATCATAATTGCTTGAACATTTATAACACATGGTTTTTTCGTACACACGATCACGCGACAATCACGCTGTCGAGTCGCCTAAAAACTATCTAATGGGGTCATCGTCACTCATTCATGTAGATATCAAATCAATACTAATTTAGTTATAAGTACTTGTGGTATTTTTCTCATCGCAGCACAACATGATGAGATTATGTTAAAATGCATTTAACATTAAGCGCACATTGCATATATCGACCAACACATCAACAATCTGAAACAGAACAATTGGATTTCTTGAAATTCGCTATCCGATGCCGCTCCTACAGTGGAATACGTAAACAAGCCGTTTAAATAAACAGACATGGAGGACGTGCAAGCGATGCCAACGATTGGAAAGGAAAGCGGCGTAAGCGCGTCGCGCGATAAAATGACGTTTGTGTGACGAGCCAACTCGCTCGGAACCAATGCAGTGTCGAGCCCGCTAGACGTTTCGCCTCAGTCAGACGCGCACGCTTCGCCGGCCGGCCATTCTTACCCAAATATCGTACAAAAATCCGTGTCAATTTAACTCCAGCTGCGTTTTAAACTTCATTCTTCTGAATCGTGTACAAAACAGGTGCATTTTCAAGTGTACTCGTGATTGTTTTAAGGTTATAAACTGCACATTCCAACGTGGTGTTCTGTGAATTGGGTCATGGTGTACAATTTATACGTTTCTCTGTAAGTATTACTTTTTAAAAAATTCAAAAATCGATTGTGATATCAGAGTAGTGGTGGCGGTGTACCTTAATTTAGTAAGGCTCGATTTAATCGATTATTTTTAGTCGATATCGAGTTGAAATATTTGTAGCTATTTTTAAAATTCATTCCTTTTACATCAGTGTTTCTTTGATAATTATGTTTCAACTAAATTGGATTACACATTCCACGTAACAACAGACATGTAATGCGTGTCGTAACATACGGTTCTTTTTAACCGACAACGTATTCTGTTATACCGCTGTAATAATTTTCAAAATATTTGACCTATTTAAAAGTGCCAATAACTTTTTCTACAGTCACATTAAAAAAAAAAAAAACTATTGTCTCCGTAGATCTTTTGTTCCTTATTTATCACAATTATCACCAATAACTGTCAATTATTCCTGTGTTAGAAATCGGACTATATTTAAGCGTCAATAACTTTTATTAATGACAACTCGAATACACAGATTACCTTTATCTTTTAGTTTAATAATTTAGCGTTGAAATATGGCTTTTTTGCGTGAGCAAACTTCATTGTCTTGGCTAGCGTGTTTCGTCGTATTGTTAAAAATTACCTGACACGTCTTACAATACAAACACGCTGGGAGTTCAGTTGCGTTATGAATAGCCATAACTAACGGCCTTAATGTGGCTAGCAGAGTTACCGTAGAAAGCAAAAACTGTCCAGCTGATGTAAATAACGATATAATACAAAACCCGTTATAAAGTTAAAACGAAGATGACCGTCAAACAACGAAAATGTTGACTTTGAACATATGAAGACCGAATAGTTAAAATTAAAGCAATATTTCAAAATCAGCCGAAAATGGCCAAAACTTGTAGAACATCACTACAAAGCATTGCGATTGGAAGTTCCAACAAAATTGTTAAGGAATTCCACACCAAAAGTTCTGAACACGTTTAATTTCAAACAGTAAGTTTACTTTCTTGCATTTTATGGAACTGTAAAATGTACAAGAGTCTAAAATTAAAACGGATTAATATAGAACTACTTTGTTACTCTGATCTTTAAGGGTAACTATTTTAATATAGCGTTTCAGTCATTGAAATAAAGCTCTAATTCCATTAGCAGCTGTTCTAAAAATAACTTTATGATTCACTGTCGTCAGGGAAGATAATCCAACAATGGCAGTATATTGGACTTAGTTTCCTTATTTTTAGTTTAGGGCATTATTCTTCACTTAGGAGAAAACTATCTTATTCTATTTCAACACTTTTTGTTTTAAATTCAACTGTGTCCGATCGGAATTGCAGTTCTTCAATGAACTGTGATTCCATCGGATTATTTCTATAGAACTGAATACTGAGACTAGTCAAAATAACTAGTATCTGTACTATCAAAATATCGAGTGCAATTTTCTAAATTATTTAATTTAAAAAGCTTCATTTAACATTGATATTTTCATCCCGTTTATGATAAAGATGAATAACGAATGAATATTTATGGGCAGACAATTGCAGCCAATCGATGAAGATTTTTATTAGATTTTAAACTTTAAATAAGGAATCGATATATCGTTGTTAGAATCAACGCTAGAATCTTTACGCTCATTATTTTAATCATGCAAACGTACCTATTCGGTGAATTAAATTATTTGTTAAGTACATGATACTCGTTTCAACTGAACCGTTTGATGAAGGTCTTATGTTAATCTACAGATTTCGATAAGGTTTGGTTAAGTCTATCTTTGTTTTATTCGACCCGATTCTATCATTCAACCCAGAAGTCGGAAAAAAATGCATACTAAGTTAGTTGTCTCGATTATATTATTTGTAGTCAATAGAGATGGAAATGTAAAAGGACCAGTAGAAGTATAAGACAATTAGTTGATTTTAACATTTCACGAGAATTCAAAACTGAAAGAATCAAAGAATTGTTTAGTCAAAACTTTGCTATACCCATTAATGTCAAAAGCCACTCAACAGATAATTTGGACACACACAATCAAATGAATAAACAATATTTGGTTTTCGATAAGGAGCGAATGTCAATACAGTCAAAGAGGACGATTGAGTTTTATAATATAATCAATTTGCTCTGATTGTATCGCTTAGAAAACCCGTCTAAGTTACCTGTGATAAGGAACCATTCTTATATTTATACTGTCAAAAGTCTTATAACAAACTCAATAATTGTTGTTGCTCTGTTTTTTCATGAATAAATTCATTCTAGTAAAACAACTGAAACCAAAAACTTGTTTAGTCTTTAGGTTATGGGCCCAGAACGCTTCTTACTCCCCGGTGTGGGACCACGCAATATGTTTTTCTCTTCCATTCGCCTCTCTCCTCATCAATAACTCTCTCCCTCTTTTCTTTTATATCATCCTTCATGCAATCCACCGTTTCTTTGGTCTCTCTTTCCCCTTCGATCATCAGTTTTATTTCTTACCCCCTCAAAAATGTGTTTCATCCCTTCTTCTTCTTCTCCGCCTCGTCGATACATCCCTCTATCAATTTCATTTTAACTTTTCTGTCAATGGCGCCACTTTCAAACGCTCTCTGATAAAGGTACTCACAAGGCGTCTGAAAGGTGTAAATAATGACGGAACAATCTAGAACTGTCCGGATGCAGTTTGTACGGGTAACGTTGCAGCAATATTTTTGTTTCGCTCGGCATCAATGTTGGCTTGTTATTGTCCATTGTCAGATGTGGATCTTTTGTAACTGTATACTTTGTGGTTTTGGGTATTGAAACGGATGCGTTATCGTTGCTACTAGTTTAATGATTGACCTGTGATAATAATTTTGTTTATCAATCATTATGTGGCAACGTAATACCTATATTTTGTATTGTTGTCAACAGCTGACTAATGGCCGATTCCTATACGGACCGTTATTGGTTAAAATTAAGACTTGTCTCTTTACTAATAATGAAGCAAGGACCTTATAGCTTTGCATAGTAGACCCTCCCATATGGAAGTAGCTATCACAGGTAAAATTAGCTTACGAATCTATTTATATGCCCAGTTTGGCAAGATTTGTTTTAGTTTATAGGAACCGAGCATAAATGCTTGCGCAAAATGGGAGCTGATACTTAAAAAACGTTAGGCGATATTCGCAATGGAACATAATTATAACTCTTGATAATAACAATTATTAGTTGAGGAACTCTAAGTGAACAAACGGTGAGTTCCACCCGGACGTGATAATAATAATTTGTCAAACATGTGGATACACTGTGGTGAGAAATAGGAAAACTAACGAAGAATAATAAAACTAATTTCACAGCATTAATTATAGAAATTGTTGCTAAGGAATTTAAGATTATGCTGTTTCACAATGAGAAGCAAATCTCAGCATGATGTTGAACATATGGCTTTCCAAACCGCATCTATCAACCCGGTCGAATTAACAGACGTTCAACAGAATAGATTGAGCATTCTATTTGGGTCTCACTGAAAGGTTTAGTTAAATGTCTCTATTTTGGAGTAAAAAGCTTTATCACACAAGATTCCGTGATTCATGTTTCATTCAAAATCTCTTTCTTCATCAACATTGCCATTTTTTTTCTCAAACTTTCTGTGGCCTTTTATTTCTATTACAGCATGTGATTCATTTTCATTGTTCTCTGAAATCTCAGTTCTGTTCCCACACTGGATTAAGACAGTCCCTTCTTTATTCCCGGTTTTAAACCCCTGATGATCGGACCTTACCTGCTCCGCTCATTCCACAAGGGATTATCTTGGGACCCCTTGAGATTGTTCGCTGTATTTGGTAAAAAGGCCCATTTCGTGATGGATGCTTATATGAGCGTTTTAATATATCTCAGAAAAATATGTTGTTTAAAACGCTCGCTTCTTTATAACCATGTTCATCGGAGAGTGACGAAACCGCGGAATGTATTGAGCGTGCAGAAAAACTAAAGCATTTAATTAATTAATATACTTCCACTTACACGATTAGCTTTATTTTATTTTAAAGTAATAACTATTATTAATTATATTGCTATGACGTTGGTCCATAACTTCGTTTAATGGTTTTTTCTTGTCAACAAACAATGGAAGATTTCTAGAGGAAATTATAAAGTGCGCTTTGTGTCTTTTCACGTGGACTGACACTTCAAAGTAAAAGATAAAGAAAGCGTTATAAATAATTTAATAGTTATCAGAACAACTAATTAGAACTGTATTTTAAATAACGTAGATAATATGAACTAGAGTATGGAAGAAACTTTTGAAAAATAAGATCATAAATAGTAAGTATTTTTGTTTCGTGTTTGCAGCACATTGCTGTTTAAAATAACAGTACAGAACATTTTAATCCTTCAGTTCTCCATTATAACTGTGAATATTTAAAAATCTTGATTGAGGAATGCAAAATCCGACATTCATTTCGAAATAATACAGAAGCTGTTTCCAGGTAATATGCCAATTATTATTGCGAGATATTTTGTCACAATGTGATGCAAAATCTACGAATATTTTGGTAATTTTAATATTAATGTCGTATTTCATTACCTCGAGTGGCAATAAAAAAATATCATAGATTATTTAAATATTGTAGGGTGTGCAAGATATTTTTTGTAGTCTAACGCTATATTGCTGTAATGGTAAAAATAATTCATCATCGTGATCCGTCATCCATAGCCCGACTTCACCCACTGTTGGGCATAGGCCTTTCTTGTGCCAATACAAATGCTCCAGTGCCAGCCTCATCCAGGTTTTCCCCGCGATGGCAACAATGTTGTCCGCCCATCTCACCCCCAGATTACCTACACTCGTCTCCAGTCCTTGGACGCCACTCCATCACAGCCGTACTCAATAATATTATTTATACAGTTCGTTGCCCTAGCGCATAGGGTGAAAGGGTGAAAGGGCGAAATATTCTGGTGAATGTAGACTTAAAAAAAAAAGTTGTAATTTTCCATTAATTTTACGTTCTATAAATGAAACAAACCACTCACTGGTTGCAAGGATAACGGTGTTTAAAACAAATTTTTGACAAACTTTACTAAACTATTTTGGTCAAAATTCCTTTGTATCGCTACCATTGTAGAAAAGAGTTGGAGCAATTGAATTTTACAACTCTTGGCTGACCAATTCGATACGGAAACATAGTCTTTGTTTACGAATGAAATTCTCGTTTCCCTAGGTTTGACGTGGGAACGAATAAGCAGGCTATGTTTAACATCAAAGGAGTACCGAACCGATTAGTCGTACTATGTACTCGGATGTGATGCGGAGTACTAAGGAGTATAATATAGAATGATCAAGTATTAATGCTTATAGAATGGATACAAGAACAGAAACAGACCAAAGAGAAGATGAATGAATTATGTCAAGTGGGGTAAATTATTTTTTATCAAATTTGACTACCACCTTAAATTATCCGTATAATCAAATCACAAATTTCATTCTTCGATAATTTCTGCGTTTCATCTCATAGTTCCTATGCCGTAATGCTAGCTTCTCTATTGTAGGACCACTCTATTGTAATACGAATCCGTTACGCCGCTAGTCGCTACCTAATAGATCCGTTTTTTTTTAATTTTACTGTAGAGCCAACATTACGTCCTAAGAACTATAAGATGAAACGCAATAAGTTGTATGAAATAATAACACGGCAAATTGACGTAGTGTGTCACAATTGACAGTGAACACGGAGTTGGCGGCAAGTACATTCATTATGTTTAGGCGCAGACTCCTTTGTGAAAAGAGCAGAAAGATGCTGCAGATGATGTTAAAGATGAAAGGACTTGTGAAAGACCTTCACTCCTATTTCTACACCATCCATAGGGAGATCAAATAGTATCTTATCAATCAAAGATTATAATACATTATTGATTACATTCGCCTTGTTTACAGGTACCATATAATGACAAGATAGCTGTATCTAATCGCAAATAGGTACTAAGCCATGTGATCTATTTTCTAAGCAGAGTTAATGAGTTAAGACTGGCATTACACGTGTAAACTTTGATTAAATGATAAGGCTAATTATAAATGATAAATATCGAATTGTGTTAGTAGAACAATAACTCAAAAAGCAAGGCAAGCACATTTTTTAAACTCTTTTAAGAATTTATTTCAATTGAAACTTTTGAATTGTCAAGGAGTCCGTCATTGAAGCCTGTTCTAAAACGTAATAGTATGTATTATTCTTGTATAAATGTGAGAAAAGTATTAAAAAAATAAACTTATAAAGAGACGCGAAGCAAAACCTAATGGCCGAAGCCACATTAAGAGGTTCGCCTCGTGACACGCTTGGTGAGTAGCGTAAGTACCTCTAACAAGGGACAAATTAGTTATGCAGCATAGCACCAAGCGCCTGTGTGGCCATTGCGATAGTAAAACCATGTGTTAGTTCGCTCGGAGCATGTCACCTAGAGTACCTACCGGAAGGTGTAGCGTAAGGAGGACCAATGGCTTTATGCATGCAAGAATTTTTAGGGGTATGAGGAACAGGGTGTAAAGTTCACTCATCCACCATAGAAAAGGGGGGATCCTCCTACCAGACTTGGTTTTTGTATATATGTCCACTGCACGGTAAACTCTAATTGCGCGATGCAGGATTTATGTGACGTCAGTATTTTTCTGTGACGTCAGGTCTTTGATGCGTAGTTCGCATGTGGCGATGTAGATACCGCCACAAATTCTTACGGCCTTGGTTGCTGTACGCAGCTCGACATCGAGGGTCGATGTGGTGACGATCATCGGAGGCCTATGTCCAGCAGTAGACGTCTTTCGGCTGAAATGATGATGATTATGATGATAGCACGTAGCGTTGCACTAGACCTAGTTGCGAAAGACATATAGCTCCGTGGCTTTGACGGTTTTGATCCTAACCTACACGCAGTCCAAAAGTCCATTAGCCCTTGCTGGCTTGATATATTTTCACGACTTGAAATCTATTAGGTAATTTTTTTTTTTTTTTTTCCTAGCCTATGCTGTCCCACTCCTGGGTAAAGGCCTCCCTTCACTCCTTCCATCTTTCACGAGCCCGCGCGTCTTCTTTCCAGTTTTGATGGAACCTAAAATCGTGCTAATTGTATGTGAGAAGAAGTAACCTTCGACCCGTCTAAAAGAGCCTTGACAACAAACAGTCGAATCTACCAAGTCAGGGTAAAGGTTAAACCTATCCACGTCAGTCGTTAGTTTTATCTCGAAATGTTTTGTACGTCAAACGCATCAAAGATAATGCACAAAATACATTAGATGAAAAACGCACCACTCCCCGAAGATCGCTTATTTATGAGCTTACACATTCTTTACTAAGACTCTGTGCTACCGGATAACTATCTTTTATTATCAACCTATATTTTTTTGGGTTATTTTTGCCATCGACCCATTAAGAAGATTGGCCTGTATGATCCCTCTTCAAGGGGGTCTATTTGTTACTGGTTTCTCGATCATGAGTTCATGTTTGTGCCTCTAACTTTGCCTCAAATCCATAATAACTAAGCGTGTTCTGGAGGCCTGTCACCACCTCATAAAAAAGTATTATTTTAATCTTACTTTAGTGCGGGAAGAAATGGAGCTATTTGTCTTGTAAAGCTCCAGCTGATTGCTCAAAAAACCGGCCAAGTGCCAGTCGAACTCGCTCACTTATGGTAATCTTTGAAAACGGCAAAAACATCACGTTTTTTGTATGGGAGCCCCCTTAAATATTTATTTTCATGGTTCCAATTGGTCGTTTCCTATGGAGAAGGGCCGGCAAGAAACTTCACCATTGCTCTTTTAAAAATAATTAGTTTTTACAATGATTTAAACAGTGTAGGCCTGTCAACAAGTACCATTTATGGACTACACTTAAAAGTTATTTATGTCGGAAATACGTCACTGATTTGACTAATCGGCGCGCCAGTGCCGCCTAGCGGCGCTCGACAGAGTCTACAACAAAGCTCGACCGGAGATAAGTTGAGTTTGTCAGTGACAGTCAAGCAGTGAATACGTTTGCGTGAAACTGTCGCGCGTTTCGTATAGTTGTGTCGTGTACCTACATTGTGTGAAATGCTAGTGTGATTAATTTGATCGTAAATTATAATTTGATTTACGGTTTTTTTATTACGCAATGACCAACACTTCTCATAATACACCCACAGTAGTTAAAATTAATATGGCTGATAATAACGAGAGAGACGTACCTTCTCCGAAATATACAATTGTTAATTCACTTCGACATCAAATAGGTTTGTTTTCGAGCAATCCAAGCAAATTAATGCCGATGGCTAGTAACAAATACATATAATTTAATTCCGCTCGACATAGATCAACAAACAAATAATAAATAACACGAGATTTATGCAAACAGAAATCGGAACTTTATCCAGAAGATGTTAACTCAGCGCAGGCAAATAAAACATTAATAAGTCTTCAAGTTTATAACTGCGTAAATAAGTGCCCAGTTTACAAGAACTTCCTAATTATCTGTAAGAGAATTTACCTATTTTATTTATTTATAAGGTCATTGGTGTTCGGTGAAAGCCATAGGAATCTGCAGGATGCGGGAAGCACAGAATCGGTATCTAATTGCGTAACACATGATTGAAACAGCGTAACTATGATTGATAAATAGATAGCAGTATGACGCCAGTCACTTTCTCTCTTATATTTGAACATTATAGATAGTTAGTTATAGGTAGTTAGAGCAGTGGTGGCCCAGTGGTAACGGCCACGACTTACGAGTTGTAGGTCGTAGGTTCGAACCGTGACAGGCGCTTTACTTTGTGTAAATTATTTCAACGCCACTGCTCTCAAAACGGTGAAGGAAAACATCGTGAGGAAACCGGCATGTCCTAGTACCAAAAAAATCGAAGACATGTGACATCTACCAACCCTCACTGGGCCCGCGTGGTGGATTACGGCCCACTCCCTCTCACAGAGAGGAGGCCTGTGTTCCAGCAGTGGGAACATTATAGGCTGATTATGGTTATGCTTATAGATAGTTACAATGACATGAATACTAAATAAACCAATAAGTTATTAATAAAAACGTATTAAATAAGATTTCGTAGGTCATTGAGATTATCAAGAAATTAACGCCGGGAACACACCTCTGTCGCGAAACCATAGCAACGAAAACGTAGTGATTCATTTCAACTGACTCGCGTCATCTTGCGCTACTCGAATCGGATGCACGTAGCGGAACATGACGCGAGTCAGTATAATTCCCGTTCCAGTTCGATTCCTTGCACACTGCGTTTTTATTGTCTGTGTGTAACACTACAGGCCCCCGGCCGCCCTACACCGTACTAACATTATTAACACAGGTCTGTGTAAGGTCGTATGCGTCCAAATAGAAAATGTTCAAAAACTCATATCGGAATAACGCAGGGCGGAGGAACGCAAGCGTCCTACTTCTATAGCGTCTTTAATATAAAAAATAAATAAAAAACATGACGCTGTGTGTAATTTCGTGGCCGTTCAAATAAAAAATGTACTGAAAACAGATAACTCAATAACGCACCCGTTATTATCGACCGATAAAAACGCGCCTTGAATCGGAAACAAATACAACAATCCACACATTCTTCTCAAAAATCCGTTCATACCAAAGGGCAAAAATCGTTTTACTGATATTTTTTCAACTAAAACAAACACAGTTACCTCATTCAAACTCGAGGTTTAAGCCAAACAGTCCACTTATTCATTCAAACGATAATCTTGAGCTTGTGTCGGTAATTAACGGTAATTAATAACATAAAGCTTAATTTATTACCTCAGTAAGATATAATTTATGTATGTAAACATAAACTTGTACCTAAATACATATTTAAGTCTCATTTTGTGATAAGATTAGCTAGAATACTTTAATCTGTAATATTAATATAATATATGTAACGCTTTAACACCGTCACTGGCAGTTTTGTTCTACCCATTGATAAGGGCCTCCTCCTTATTGTGTCATGCTTGCCTGGTCGGTGTGAATCTCATACAGTTCTCACCCGAGGTCCTTTGTAGGTCTTTCACCCATCCAGCTGTTGATCTGGCAACAGTGTACTTGGTACACTTCTGTCGTCTTCCGCCAATCATCATTTAGGGCCTATTACTATGTAGCCTTTTCCTACATCCAGATATTCTTCTTTGTTTCTCAGGTTGTATAGTTCACTCATCCTCTATAGAAAAGGGAGGATCCTCCGACCAGACGCCACACTCACATGAATTAGTTAAGAAGAGCTAATATCGTGGTGAAAAGAATGACCTATTAGCAAGGATGCTAGCGAGACTAACTTCCATGAGTTCCAGCTCCAATGTATGTGTCCCAGATTGCGTCATATTTTCCTTCAGTTGAGTCACGGGACGTTACGTCATTCATGGGGGCACTTCTAATGCATCCCACTGTTATCTATACCCATCCATCCATATAAGTGCAGATAAGGGGATTATAATATTAGCTTAAATTGTCTATCAGCAGTCATGCGCAGCATAATCAACCTATAACGTTCCCACCGGCCTCCTGTCTGACTGATCTAGGTGTGGTGTGAGCGGTCATGCATGTGGTATGCAAATTAATTTGACTTACAATGAGTACCTTAATCATAGTTTGTGATAATGGTTGTAGTACTTTGAAAAACTATCCCTAATTTTAAGTTAATCGAAGCAGAAACCAACATAATTCTCAGATAAGGTGATAACAGAAGAGTGATAAGCCTTAGCTCAATCGTCTTGCCTGGACAAAGTTGTCGTCTCGTAGCGACGTGGACCGATGCTACTGTAAGGCTGCCATCAGACAGACTGCATTTCAACTGTTTCAACTGCACTCCTAGCAGTTACCAGTACATTACGAGTATTGCAGTTGTACTAAACTGCACTCAAACTCCAAGAATGCAGTCCGTCTGATGGCAGCATAAGAATCGCTGAAAGGTAATCGCAGATGCTATTCGATTCTGAATGAGGACAGCACAATTACTTAACGAACATATTAACAGAGGCATTGATGGTCCCACAGATATCTAAACGGCCTATAGACGCTACTGTGGGAGAACTGAAAGAAGAAATCAGTTCCAAGGTTTATCTCATGTAATGCCCAATCTTCTGATAAAGGGTTAACGATAACGGTTGGGTGGCATATGTTTTTGTACTGGGCCCATAACCTTATCGAAAATCGAGGCAATAAATAAGCAGTGGACTGATAATTACTAAGTATATTTCGTGGTCAATATTTTTGATAAGTCAAGTGACAGTACAAGAACATATGCCGTACCTAACTATAATAATTTGAATCGGTGACAGGCATGTGCAACAGGCCAGTGTATAGGCGACCTCTTCCAATAAATTATGCCCGTTTTCTATAGAGTAAAGCCACACAGTGAACGTCTTCAGCACATCTTCAACGGAACGCATTTCTTTTAGGTGTACCATTGACAAATCCCAGTGGAAACAAAACACAGTCGTTTCCTCCAACACCCTCGCATAGCAACACGTGACCAATATGTGATACTGCCTACGTTAATACACTCGTGTGACATACGTCACATTATTGTACTTGAACTTTTGTGTATCTTCATTGTTTAAATACTCAGTTGCGACAGTTTGATGTTGTACTCATTTTGTTGTACACCTTTATTGTTTGATCTGTTACCGACAATTTGTAGTACTTACAATACCTATACGTGGTTTCTGGTTAAGTACCTAGGTACTGTTTATTTTTTGTGTAGGTTGGTTATTCTAGATATGCCTAGTTGCATTTTTCATTGGAGGATATAAAATAGTGTTGGCACTATTTAGTTTACCGCCAGGGCGTTTGTCCACTGCCACCGTCAACGGAACGTCAACGAAAACGATATGAGGGCCCGAAGTAGTGATGTAGCAATTACTATGACCGCGTGTCTACTGCACGCCGCCGTCACTGGGACGTCACTCTCGGTTCGAATAATCTCGTTACTCGTTGACGTCTCGTTGACGTTGGCGGTGGACAAACGGTGTCACTCTGAAAAAAATATTCGTGCCAATATTCCTAAAAAATGTCTAAAATCAGGTGTGTATTCCCAATAATAATGAGAAAACAACTAACTGACTGCACAATAAAATATTGTAAAAGATAAATTCTATTTAACAGAAACTGAAATAAATATTAAAACATAGATATTATTATAAACAGTAGTCGTAGCAGTTTTTTTTTATCGGATAACGAAGATAACACAACGAAATACATCTACAATCGTAGACACATTCCGTAACTAAATCAGCGCATTCATCTAATAATCAAACCCAACATGTCAGCAATTTCGTGCTACAACTAAAACTTTGTTATCTTATACAACACTATCGAGTACTTTCTATCTCCACTTATCGATATCGATAAACCTATTTTTATCTTTTCTTATCTCTATTCAAGTTATTGAACTTGCATACAAAGCTATAAAATCAGCTTATTAATATACAAAGGAGTCACAGATTCACTTTATCGATATAATAAAATGGTATTTATTGTATGACCCGATCTTAGAGCATCCGCTTGGATTGACGCGGCGTCTTCAATCGAATCGATTACTGCATAAAATCGATTAAACGGAATCGATTAATCGAAATATGACTTCTCGTTATTTGAAAGCCACAAAAATGAGTAAATATTTATGATAATATTTGTTTAACTAGTGTCAGTTACGAGTATATCTTATCTTCCTTTCAAAAGCTTATTATAGTGAAAAATCAAATATAAACTCTCTAGGGATTTTGTTTTATCTATTGTTATTATAACTCAGTGGTGTCCCCGATGTCCTCTATGAAAGGTATATTTTAGGCGAAAATAAGGCGTTTAAAGTCCATTTCACTTATGGAAATCATTGAAGATAGTACTACTGTACCGAAAATAATAGAGCACGGAAAATTAAACGAAGGTACTTAGGTAAGTTTTTTGTTATCCGCTGTAACACTACCACTCAAAGATAGTTTTATCATTCACTACTCACTAGCCTTGGCTTTGCCCACAGATGTCCTTTTTCAGGTTATCGTCTACCCATTTGCCAAATTTCATCCAAATCCGTTCAGCCGTTTTAGCGTGAAAGCGTAACAAACAGACTCACTTTCGCATTTATAATATTAGTTAGGATACTAGCTGCGCCCCGCGGTTTCACCCGCATTATTCTCGATTCCGTTAACCTATGTCCTAACGCAGGTCCTATTCCACTCATGTGCCAAATTTCATCCAAATCCGTTCAGCCGGGTAATTTTTCCACTCATCCTACGGCCCATTTAGGACAACTTGCAGAATAGCAAAACAACGTCCTAAATGCGCCGTAGGCATGTAGAACGAGTTGACGAATAACTCGTTCAGCCGTTTTATCGTGAAAGCGTAACAAACAAACAAACAAACTCGCTTTTGCATTTATAATGTTATAAAGTTAGGATGTGAGGATTAACATTATCCGTTATAATAAAATACATCTATTTATAAAACAACATAAATATAAATATGTTAGAGGCCACCCAGATGCATTATTCAAAGAACAGTGTATTCATACAACTGTGTGCTAATACGTTACCATAAACGCGCGAAGTAGGATTCTCGAAATTTCTAGAATTGTCCATGGATAGGATAAAAACCACGTGAATCCAAACAATTATTATGAAGAGTCGGTATAATCACCACGTGCGGAAGAATAATGATAAAATGATAATTACAAATAAAATTACGTTTGTATTACATTTTGTTATAGAGTTAGTGAGTCAGTAATAATTCATCTTACAATGTTTAGCCAAATTATAACACTGTCGGTATTCGCGTTTCTGAATTTTGGGCTTTAGGGATATAAGGAACAGGGTGTAAAGTTCACTCATCCACCATGACGGTTGTTGTGTCTGGCGGGCAACTGACCAACGATTGATGTTGGAATCTTGTATAGGTATATGTCCATCGCGCGGTAAACTCTAATTGCGCGATGCAGGATTTATGTGACGTCAAGATTTTTGTGTGACGTCAGATCTTTGATGCGTAGTTCGTATGTGGCGATGTAGATACCGCCAAAGGGCGAAACAAATTAAAAAAAAAACTTTATACAGGATGTAAAAAGACCCATCATATAGCCGTTAGCTACGCATTCTGTACATCAAATTAAGTAACATTGCACAAAAATAATTGCTTGGAAACGACTTTTATTTTCGGTGTGAATAATCGCTGTTTACGGTACTGCGCAATGTGTCGCACGCAAAACATTGTGTTTATGGGTGCATGCAAAGGTTCAGGGTTCGTGAGGGTATTGATTGTCTACTTTAATATTTTCGACACAATGTATTTTGTTATGAAATAAAAAAATAAATAAAAAAAATTAAAATTAAGATATACCATTTAAAACTGTCTTACTTTAAAGAACGTCTCAAAAAATTGGAAAGGCGGGCGGTTTGGGGGACTGTCTTATGTAATTTTGACCTTCGAAAAGTGCTGATTCTAAGCCTAGTTTGAATAAATGACTTTTGATTTGATTTGATTTGATTTGAACTTTCCCCTTATTTATAAACGTTGCTTAAAGTTAGGGAACGCTTAAACGTCAAAAAATATATGGTTAAGCAGACGCTAATCATTATTTAAGCATTTTTATAAATAAAGGGGTGAATCTCTATACTCAGCAAAAAGCAATTCCTTGAATGCTGCTGATATCCCTTGGGGGTTTAACCAATTTACCCATACATTAATATTTACATAAAATCCTGTTACCTATTTCCAGGTCTTGGGACCACTATGGGAAAAAGTTTCTGATTTCCCCCTATGGACCTTAACAGATCATTCTGTATATCTTCCTGTATGCAATTCTGAGTATCTATCTACTTACAATGTGTCCGTATTCCGTGAGAACACACCGCAGCTGATAAATTCACAGCGAAGATTGGAACTATTAAATAGTCAATGAGAATTGAACAATAGGATCTAAATGGACGGAGTGATTCGTTCACGAGTCGCCTGAGTGCTATCGATAAGTAGTTTCGTATTAAATGACTTTATATACGTACCTATGTATTATTATGCACTGAAACTATGCTAAAATAATAACGGCCTATTATTGTCCCATTCCAAGGCAAAGGTACAGGGTCAAATAAATTAACTAGCGAAACTGTGCAGTCATTATGGGTATCGATATCTAAACATGATAAAATGAAAAATAAATTAATTTGATTAGTTTTTTTTACGCCTGAAGGAGGGAAGATATCGCCGTTGAGTCTACCTCGTGGCGAAGATGGTGTGACGATCTTATGTTTGCGGGGCCAACATGGCCAGAAATCGCACAAAATAGAGAGCTTTGGAAGGAAAAAGGGGAGGCCTTTGCCCAGCAGTGGGACACAAAATCGGCTAAGAAAAAAAAAAAAGTTTTTTTTTTGTGATTAGTAAAGTATTCACTTGAAATATCAGTTAAAAATAAAGTTTTTCACAATAAAACAGATTTTCTTAACTCATACTTCAAGTAACAACACTAACGTAATTTGTAGATCTTTGACAGGTCGTCAGAAGCCCGAAAGTCTGACAACCAGTCTCACCAAGGGGTATCGTATAACCCAACAACTGGAGGGTTGTGGAGGTCAGATAGGCAGTCGCTCCATGTAACATACTGGTATCCAGCTATCCAGCTGGACCGGCTGGTATCCGGTTAGACTGGAGGCCGAATCCAACTTAATTGGGAAAGGCTAGGCAAATGATGAGTTATCAAAATCATCATCATCATTTCAGCCGAAAGACGCCCAGTGCTGGACATAGGCCTCCCCAAGCACCGCCATCGCCACTTCGACTAGTTCTGTGCCCTAGTTCGCATCCAGCGGATTCCTGCGGCCTTCACCAAAATGCAAATCAGTAATTGCGAATGCCACCCCTTTTTCATACTGGGAAATTCCTTTAGTATTCAATATTTAATATGAAGTTGCATCTCTTTCGCACATTCGTTGTCGCACTCTGGCTTTTGTATTAGTCACTGCACAATGTGCAACCGCGTGTGTTCTATAAAATGAACTTGAAATGTATTGTAATGATTTTGTGATTTACCTTGAGATAATAATAAACATAATATAATAACACATATGGAGGCTCTAGTTGGGCAGCTGGATTAAGGGCTTGATTCAGAAAGCGGTACTCCTGGACACGGCTCGCATTTTTAGGTGGTTCCTCACTCTGGAGCCCTGACCCAGATAGCAATACCGGTGGGCTACTATTTCTTATATTTTTTTTTTTATTTTTTTTTTTTTTATTCTAAAATTTAAAAATATAATTTATGTGCATGGAAAATGAAATAAAGAAAATAAAAACATAATATTATGATAAAAATAATAAAATTGTGAAACTGACAATGGGATTCGAACGGAAAATGAGAACTTCTCGAAAGTGTAAAAATTGTGAGAGTGACTTTGTGCTAGACCTGTAGGAATTGAACAAACTGTAAGTTAACTTAAGACAGTAGCTAAGTCACATGTTCTTTTTTTAAATAAGAGCATTGTTTTTATTTTATTTTATGAGTAGGTATTTTTTCTCTTCTACTCTTACACACGGTGTTTCATCTCTTTTTTATTACTTTCCTATGGCAGGGATGCTGGAAGAGATTTCGTTAGAAATAAGCATCGGCTTTAAGTTTGTTTCTTCTCTGTTTTTATGTACATAAACTGTTAAATCCATACTAATATTATAAATTCAAAAGTAACTCTGTCTGTCTGTATGTTACCTTTTTACGCCTAAATCACTGAACGGATTTCGACAAAATTTGGCTAGGAGATAGATGGCACCCTGGGGAAGGACATAGGCTACTTTTTACCTACATACCGCGCGGTCGAAGCCGCGGGCGGAAGCTAGTAAATAATAAATTTTAAATTCAGGATACTTACGTTTATACTTATTTCTGTCTAGATATATTTAGCATGTTAACACTTACCAGCCTCTAAACTAAAATAGTATTTAATGTTTAAGTTATTTTACCTCTACTTTTCAAGATAAAAAACGTGACATAAAATCGAATGAAACAAAAGTGTCTAAATGTCCCAAATTAATCGATCACGATTCATTCGAGTGCTATCGTTACGCAGTTCGGCAGTTTTTGCTTCAGGCCAAGGTTGATGACGTTTAATATTATAAAAAGATTTTTTTAAACGAAACTGTGTCATTTTATTTGTCTTAAGTATTTAACAAATTAAGCTGATGTCCCAAATTGGATGATAACTAGATAAATGACAATGCATTTCTTAATTTAGTCTTGAATACGTTTTGATAAGCAATGTCCTCAAAACTACGATGATTCATTGGTTTAAGGTAGCCTAGGCGCTAGGGTAGCCCGCGAAATTCAAACTTTCTTCCAAAATCAAAATCAAAAGTCATTTATTCAAACTAGGCTGTGAATCAGCACTTTTCGAACGTCAAAATTACATAAGACAGTCCCCCAAAAACGCCCACCCTTCACCACTTCCTAGTGCTTTAGCTGGGAGAAGAAGTGGCGCAACAAACTCCCCAGCAGCACAGCTGTCTGTTCAGTTAGAAAAAATTGATTCTATACAAAAGTATGCAAAGTCATTTACAATAAGCAACACAAAACATAAATTTAATTATTAGCCATATGTCAGCTAGCACACGCTAATATATCAACCAAAAAAAACGAGAGAAATAAAAAGTAAGCAGAAATAAAAAGTAAATGTAAACATAAATTAACTAAATAAAAGCCACCAGGCACAAAGAGCGTGCCCGCCTACATATCTTTAGATGTAACTGGAAGTTATAAATGATAAACTAGGACCATTGAAGTAAAATAAATAATATTTAACAATTTTCGAGGTCGCTAGCTAACCACATATTGCAATACAATTCATATAGTAAATACTAATTCATTGTAATGAGTAGATTATGTCAATAATAAATTAAATTAGAAATAACATTAAAAATAAATTGATTATACAGTCAAATAAAAAAAAATACAAAATACATTTTAATATTCCGTTTAAATGTCCGTGAAAATTTCATGAAATCGTCATTCAATGCACTTACATGAACTTAGAGAGTTGTATTGCTGATTCTAATGTTTATAATTTTGTAAAGCCATATTTGTTACGACAAAAAAATATTTAAGAGGGCTCCCATACAACAAACGTGATTTTTTATAGATAATGGTACGGAACCCTTCGTGCGCGAGTCCGACTCGCGCTTGGCCGGTTTTTAAAACTCATTACAAAAAAATTAAATCGGTCGATTTAATCGATTCCTGATCGATCGATGCACTGATAGTTAGGTACATTATGTTTGCAGTAGGTAGAACTTTTCTGGTCAGAGGAACTTCCCAAGTCGCGTGACAATAAGCATTATCTTAAATCTCTTGGTCAAGGTCATACTTAATCTTTATGACAACTGTTATCAATAGTCTAGGCTTTAAACTGATAAAGGAAAAATGGACGACCGGATTACCCACTTACATGTATAAAGAAACACCTGACTTTTTATCTCTTTTAACCCCCGACGGAAAAAGAGGGGTGTTATAAGTTTAACGTGTGTATCTGTGTGTCTGTCTGCGCCATCGTAGCTGCCAAACGGCTGTACCGATTTTGATTTTTTTTTGTTTTGTTTGAAAGGTGACTTTATTGAGAATGTTCTTAGTAAGTCGTTTATTAGACGCTTTGTTTTTGTCGGGGGTTTTTTAAATTTTCTTCCATCTTTTGCGAGTCTACGCGTCCTCGGATAAACACGAGATAACCACGTGTTTTCCTCGTGTTTTTTCCTGATGATGGCAAATCTACGTTGACGGCCGTACCTTACGACTTTAGCTCATACTTTAGAAAAAGATTCGCCAGTCTGCAATATTCGTAACGGTGCACTCTGTAAGAGTTTGCCGGACGTGCTTAATGTAGGTATTGTTCCTCGTGAGGCCTTGCACTGAGTAGACATGAATGAATACTAAAAACGTTTTGTGCGCAGGACCGTTCTGTGGGCCTAAAACGGTCACATTAGCAATTCCTCTTAAAGCATTTCATTTCCTGGGGGCTTAAAACGACCACTTTGGCAAAATCATAATATGAAAATAATATGAATCAACGTAAAATGTCACAAACTGACAATTCATAATATGATCTGCGTGTAATTCATATTACGAAATAATTCATCTGTTTGACAGTTTTCTATGGAGATTCGTAAAATGGTTCACACATTATGAATTGCTTTTATGTCAAATTAGAGGAATTGCTAATGAAATTTGGGATTCAAGAAATGAACTGCTTTTAGAGGAATTGCTAATGTGGCTGATTTTGGCCCCCTGTATTTCCAGCTGCCATTAGAAATTCCTCTAATTCGTAATATGAATCGCACGCAAATCATATGAATTGTCAGTTTGTGACATTTTACGATGATTCATAATATTTTCCT
The DNA here is from genome assembly GCA_947522985.1 of Lithophane socia. Lineage (NCBI taxonomy): Eukaryota > Metazoa > Arthropoda > Insecta > Lepidoptera > Noctuidae > Lithophane > Lithophane socia. The sequence goes on from OX383267.1 coordinate 12,838,516, forward strand.
ATTATGATTCTGCCAAAATGACTGTTTCAAGCCCCAGCCTACTACTACCAGTTGACGTTGAGGACGAGTCGATTTGGATTGGATTTTGAAAACCAGTCTTTGCCTCACCGACATAACTTTGTCATGTGACGTTCCAAGTAACATGTTTCTGTCGCCTCAGCTCAATTAATGTGTAATTCGCACTAAATACCTTCGGGTGGCTGATCTTATTTTGTGAATACTAGCTATATAGTGCATTTTTTTAGGGTTCCGTACCTAAAGGGTCGCTAACAGAACCATTACTGAGACTCCTCTGTCCGTCCGTCTGTCACCAGGCTTTATCTCATGAACCGTGATAGTTAGACAGTTGAAATTTTCACAGATGATGTATCTATTATAAAAAAATAATAACAAACAGAATAAAAACTTATAAATATATAATAAATATTTAATGGGGCTTCCATACAACGAAAACGTGGTTTTTCTACCGTTTTCGTAGATAATGCCACCACGGTTTTAAATCCCTTGATCCCTTGGAAAATGTATTCTACATTATTTATTGAATTGCACGATTACTGATTTATTTTACTAACAATATCATTCTACGTCCAAAACCTCTTTTAGTATCCTGGCAATACAATCTTGCCACTAAACATAACACCAAGCTAATAAACAAGTATTCCTTTTACCCCAGCGATATATTCCCCAGCATTTTGTCGTCTGATGCAACGATAAATTAGTAGATCTACTTTTTAATCTCTCCATCGAGAATCGTTTAAATTCCGCCATTGGATCCGTTCCGATTGTCCACTCGACTTTTACCGTTAACTTGGCTTCAAGCCAGAGAGCCAGATCCACTTTCTGGGTAAGCCTTATTTTAATTAGCTTTAAATATGCGCTATACGATAGCATTTAACTCTTAAAGTTTTTTTTTGCATTTTGAGGTTTTTGAAACGTCAGTCTTGAGATATTTTCTTTAGACTGGCACTGAAATTATCTTTTAAATAAATTCGAAGATAAAAAGGTAAAATGTTGGAATTTCTCGTGCATCTTTTTATCACGTAGACTCTTGAGTTTGTTGGCACCCAAAATGCTTGTTTTAAATCGTAAAGATCGCTGCAAAAACACCTGAATTCTGAAGATTCACCATCACAATCTACCAATCTTCATATCCTCCAACGCGCAACACCCACAAAAGTAAACCAACAATTCCCATGATAAACTCCACCCTTTGATTATTTTATAAGTCTAGATGGGTGTAAAAACACTATAACAAACAAGCCAACTTTGTTATGCTGACGTGCGTGACAGTTACCTCTTAAAAGACTCCCGCAGACAGGCGCGACGCGACGATTGCGCGACATTAAAACTCGCGATGCAACTCTTGTGAAACAATTTGTATGAAAGCTTCATCGAAATTGTTCTACCTGAGTTGTGGCGCGCCGTTGTCACGTCGTTGGACGCAATTTTTCCGACAATTTGTCAGTTTTGACTGTCTGTCTAGAAATATTTATATCTTTGACTCCAATATTCATCAATAACAACCAACAACCGGTTTGGTGATAATTAAGCAACAGCGATTATGTAACGTTATGATTGCTACACGTTGGCAACTTGCAATTACTGTCGGGATAATACGACAACCGTATGACAAATTGCCAGTTAGTAGCGAAAAAATATATTTAAGACCTCTTTATGAACAGCGATACCCGGTAACCGTGTTTATCTCCGGTGCCCCGGGTGGAAATCAGCCAAACGTGACACAGTTTGTCAGGTAGCTATACTAGTTATGGTACTGCAGAGCAATTACCAGGGGCGGTTTTCCACGAGCTAATTTTGGCCTCATTAGCGGAGCTCATCATTCCGTAATACACCGCGAATTAAGACACATCGTGTTTTGTCCCATTTATAACCGACGAAGTCACGACCTAACATAAACTCGTTTTGAAAACAATGCGTAGTTAGAAAATCCGTCTCGTAAAGAACTCGAATCGCGTCTCGTCTCTGCATCATCCGTAACTGGCATCGGACGGGTCTCCTTGGTTGACTGGTAGAAAACGCCTAAGGCATAAAGGAGATGTCCGCTTTTTGTAGGGACGTTAGTTTTTTATTCCGAGAAAAATCTAACCAACATCAAACTACACCTATATAAAAGTGACAAAAATATGGAACTAGGAACCACTGAAATAATATTTCAATTTACCTCAGTTTAAGAGAAAAATTATAAACTAAGTTAGTACATATATTTTATTTGTTGTTGGAAACCCTTAGTGGAAACCCAAATAAAACCTCCCTCACACTTTGACAATGCCTATTTGATTACTCATTAAGTTTATAATCCTGTTTATTACAGACAGTGAGACAGGCGTCATCTGTCTTATCCCATTTCATCTTATTTCATAATATGGTACATATAGGAAATAACCTGATAAGAATTTTTGTTTGCATTGTCGTATTCTTTACAACAAAATATTGATTGACTGTAATGACAGTACCATGTGTCAATTTTTTGCCGACCCCAACATAGTTGGGAAAAGGCTAGGCAGATGATGATGATGTGTCAATTTTGAAAAGTTTGTTATCATTTCTGGGGTGTGTTCACTTTATTATCCGAGATAATTAGAAAAGTTTGTTCGTTTTACGAGTCAATGAACACTAAATTAAAAAACAATTTTTCTCAAAATTGGTAATCCTTAAAAATGCATGATACAGTTAGAGCTACTGCTTTTTGGGATGTCTATCCAATTATATTTAACTAATCCTGGTTAGAATTATTGAATAATAAAAAACCATTTTTGGACATGTCCTTTTATTCCGCGTTCGGTTATTATAACTTGCACATAAAGTTTTAATAAATAAATATTGTGATAGCCATGCACGACGTTGTAGTTTCAAATCTAGGCAAATACCAATGTGACATTTTTAATTAATTTATCTTGGAAATTACTGACGAGGGAAAAACATCGTGAGGAAACCTAGACTTTATAGTAGTCAATAAAGTCTGAAATCAAAGAAAACTTCTCTGTATATAATAAAGTTCTGTGCCCTGCAGTGGGACAGTCTTTCTTTATTTTTCGTGTGGTTAGTGACTAACCTGGTGTCAGAGTTTTAAAGCCGCCCATGGGCCTCTGACTTGGCTTCACATGCCGTCGATAAATATCTCTGTTAGTCTCTTAAGCATTCCCATCGTGCTCCCATATTATTCATCTAATTGCAAGCTATGTTTCTGAATTGGTGAAACCATCCACAAAGCTATTCAACTCAATTTATTTTTAACATAAGACGGCTATCCGCCAATTACATTAGCTATAGAAAATAAGACAAAATCATACATCATCTCACAGAACTTCAGACATCCTGACATGATCGACTTCTATTCGGCTGCAAACACATCAGTCAGGTTTAGCGTCAAGAAGACAGTTGAGAAACAGTCCTTACTCCTCCACCACCAAGAATCACATCCACATCTTCCAACATCAACAGTAATTTTAAAAAAATACAAAAAAAAAATCGAAAGTCGGTGGCAAAAAACAAAACCTGAAAAGCAAAAACACTGACTTCCGAAATTAAATTTATTTTTCACTTGTTAGTGTTTCTTTTGGAAGTCGGTGTTTTTTTATTTTGTGAAAAGTTTTTATTGTTCACTTTTCAGTTTTGTGGTACCTACCTCACACTAATTCGAATAGCACTACCTGACATGTAGGTACATAACAGTGACGGAGTCACATAGAATATCGTTTACATATACTAAGTGGGAAAAATATGTAATATTGAAGCTAACTCAAAAACTACGCAAGCAAATTTATATGGGACCACCTCGGGGGTATACCCTTTCGAACCTCTGACTAAATAAAAAACCAAGACAGAGCGCTGTCAACAGTGACGTGAAGCCGGTTTCGTAAACATGTGTGCTCATGTTTTGGTGTAGTTTGATTGTAAATGGTTGTCAATGTGTGCGTTTGAGCGTGTACGCACAGAGCATTGGTGTAGTTTTGGCATGCTTCACTGTATTGTTCGCAGCGCTCTGTCTTGGTTTTTTATTTGGTCTGAGTTTCGAACCAAAAAATATTTTTTTAAATCGTTGCACAATTGGAGAAAATATCGATGAAAATACAAAAATAAAAAAAGTACATACAGACGAACATAGAACCTCCTCCTTTTTTGAAATCGGTTAAAAACACACTTCTACCTACACACTACAAAGTATTTGACGAGTCCGTCACCCGACACCGACCTTCGCGGTGAGACTACAAGGAACCACGCTCCAGTGCACAGCACATCATCGTGCATAATGCCTTATAATGCTCACACAGTGGTGCAGAACTAAGCACGAAATTGATTTTGTGGTCATCCTGTTTGCGGATTGTCGGACGTGACTTTTCGGGGTTTTGTATGGATTCTGCACCGCTTCGGTAACTTGACCGGATGGTTTTAGAGCTTCATTGAATTTTGGCGTACATCGTAAATAATACTTACCTACTTATGTATTTATGGTTTTGAGGCCTATTGATGGAATACGGTTTTATAAATAAATAATTATTATAATTTTAGAGTCCTATTTTAAGCTTTGAATGAGCCCCCGAATTTAAAAATGTCAAAAAAAACAGACCATATCAAAATAATATTTACCAGTTGGCATTGCAAAGTTACCAAAAGTAGCGTTTCCAAAAATATACTGTATCAAAAATAGAAATGAACTGGATTAATCTGGTTTCCAAAACAGCCGGTATCTGTCGCTGCATTGCGAAGCGAAATTTTTCACTCTGTCAAGCCTTATGTGGTAGGCAGGACCATAAGTGGACCATGAATCATTTTTAGCATAACCGTGTTTATTTCTAAGTAAATAAAATTACAGTTTATGGCGAGAACCTAATGTATTTTGCCTATGTTGGTAAAGTGTTAATAAAATTATTATATTGATACGTTTTACTTTCCATAAATTTACGTAAAGTCGCGACTTTTTTTTACAAAACAAATTTTCAACCATATTTTTTTGGTCTAAGGTCTAGGAGCCATTTATGAAAACCTATGAAAAAAAAAAATATTGTCATAAAACATTTTTTACAATCAAGGATTCTCTGACTCCTGTTAAAACTGTGTTGCAGGAGCCAGTGTCCTCTTTCCTTTTCCCAACTATGCTGGGGTTGGCTTCCAATCTAACTGGATGCAGCTGAATACCAGTATTTTACATAGAGCGACTGCCTATCAGGCCTCCACAACCCAGTAACTAACGGTAACTACGGTAACTACGGTAATACGGTACCCCTTGGTAATACTGGAAAAACAAATACAACAAATATTGAACAAATATTTGTATGATCTGCAAGTAGTTGTTCCGGGTCTGGGTGTTAGTGTATGTGAGTTTCTATGTTTGTAAACGCACCCACGATACAGGAAGAAATTCTTAGAGTGTCAACGTTTTTAAAAAAAAAAAAAAAACTGGTTATCAGACTTTCGGGCTTCTGACGACCCATAACGACTGTCAAAGATCCAGGAATGACAGATGGGACCGTGTTTTCCGAAGCACGGAGGAGTCTCGGGAGTCTTTGAAAACAATATGCTACGATATTTATAAGCACATTAAAATGCAATGGTTAGTTTCATAGGATAAAACTAACCATTTGACAAATAAATAAAATATAAAATCCTTTAATGGTACATCAGGTGGCCTACCACCACCGCATACTGCAGTATTATTTCAATATTACTTCAGTGTAGGAAAGAGATGAAGCTCTACAGGACGTATAGCTCCATCTCTTTCCCCCACGAAGTAAGATTAAAATAATACTGCTGTAAGCGGTGGTGGTAGGCCCCCAGACCAAAGTAGAGCAAGACTACATTTTTTTTTGAAACTATCCAAGTCATTAGTAAAAAAAGCAAACAAGAGCGGTACCTACTAACGGCTGGTTTAATATAGAAACCAACGGTTAATTCCTAAGCTCCCACCGTCTTATGAGTCAGCCTAACAATCCTAGTTAATAAGTCACTCCCATTCATAAATTAAAAGGTCAATTAATGTATTGAGCAGCGGCTAATCGCCACAATTACTAATTGGACGATTAATTAATACAATTAAGATAACTGCGGATTACCTCTACGTATATCTACAGGGTGCGCCCACGTGTAATTCGAAGTTGGTACCAACTTCTAATTACACGTGGGCGTACCCTGTAGTAAGATGTAATGTAGGAAAATAACATTGTTTGTTGGTTTTATTGTGTAGAAGACTCTATTAAACGTAGGTATCCATACTTCCATACTAATATTATAAATTCGAAAGTAACTCTGTCTATCTGTATGTTACCTTTTCACGCCTAAACCACTGAACGGATTTCGATAAAATTTGGCAAGGAGTTAAATGACATCCTGGAAAAGGAGATACGCTACTTTTTATCGACATACCACGCGGCTGAAGCCGCGGACGGAAGATAGTTATTTATAGAACGCTAAATAAACTCCAGGGATTTTTTTTTGTCATTTACATGTCAACAAAGTGAGATTTTTTTATAATTTATTAATTCTTTACTTATGTAATATTATTTTATGTCTGCGTACACCCTGTACCTATACGTTCTACCTACTAATTAGATTCGATATCCTAAGATGAAAAAATAAAAGGGACGTGGTAATTTTCCTAAAAATACAGGTTCTATTCACTGTAATAATTAAATGATATTACTAGCTATTGCCCGCGACCTCGTCTGCGATCTAGGATGAAAAGTAGCCTATGTCTTTTTCTACGTCAAGGTCTACCCATGTGTTAAACTTCATCCAAATCTGTTCACCCGTTTTAACGTGAAAGCGTAACAAACAGAGAACAAACTTACTTTCGCATTTATAATATATCAAAGTTAGGATTTATAGATACACCTACATTTCATACACATCATTTCACCAGAGGGCCAAGTCTACTAATTTACAAACGTGTCAGTGGTCTCACAATGATCAGTTTAAAAAAAAAAAAAAGAAATAAAGAAAATATGTTTATTTGCGGCAAACATGACGCCAAGAAAGGACAAATATACGAAAATAACAAGTTGCGGGAAAATTTGCGTCACATTCACGCAAAACGGCCATCACTCAGCATAATGCTGCGACCCTATGCGAGACAGAGCCCCAGCGCTGGTTTTCAGTGACAGCCGGCGTTGACGTCATGACGTCAATCGGTACAGATATGCCATACAAAATCTGTCAAAAACTCATAATTGCGAGACCACTGACACGTTTGTAAATTAGTAGACTTGGCCCCCCTGTTTTGTTTTCAAGTTCCATGTAATAAGGAGCGAGCCTATTGCATTCAACCGGGAACACCTCTGCCTAACCCTGGGGAATATAGGGCGTGATGCTGTGTTTTATTATCTAAAGATTTCCTGGTAATTAGAAAAGAGTCAGTAAGTTTATAATGTAACTTACGTGATTTCAAGCGGGCACACTGCAATAACAGGAATCATTTACAACTTTGTACGCCCTATTGAGGAAAAGTCAAATTAATATTAATTACTTACACGTGTGATAATAACTGTATTGTAGCTTTTCAGTAAATAATAAAATTATATTTAGAATGTTATAATTATGTGCAAAACAATGACTCGATACCTAACTATTTATTTATAAACTAAAAAAGTTGTAATAAATTCAGAATATATTTACCACTAGCTTCCGCCAGCGGCTTCGCCCGCGTGATATCTTTTTCAGCTTATACTGGAAATGTATAGCTTGATGTGTAGCCGTGTGTACCTACCCCATACCAATTCGTATACCGCTACTTGCTATCTAAACAACAGTGACACGAAGTATTATAACATCATTAAGATACACACAAGTGGAATAAATACGTATTATCGAAGCTTACTCAAAAACTACCAAAGCAAAGTTAATAAAAAAATTATGGGACCACCGCGCAAGCTTCCTATAGTAAATGAAAAAAAGAATTTTCAAAATAGGTCCACTGTTGACGAAAATTTCGATGAAAACACATATAAAAAAAATACATACTGACAAAGATTTTTTTAAAAACTTGTAGGTTAACGACGACGTTAGCAACAGCAAGTTTAATAATAAAAAAACTGTTATTAATAATCATACCATAGTAATGCAGCCACAATTAATACAGTAAGCGCCACAAGCCATACTATTATGTTGAGTGTGTGAATCATGCGCAGATACATTAATATTCTTGTGACGTGACAGCGTGTGACGATGTGGGATTTGAACCAGGAAGGGACTAGTCACAGGCATAGCAAATTACTAAGAACAAACCGACACGTCTTCACGGATTTCTTGTTGATTAGGGATGAAGTATGAGGGCTGATACCACTCGGGGGTGCGGCGAATGTACATACGGCTACACATCAAGCTATAGGTACATTTCCAGTTTAGTCTGACCTGGCATTGTACGGAAATCCTATACAAGGCGAGATCAGCAGAAACTCGAAATGTATAGCTTGATGTGTAGCCGTGTGTACAAGTATCTCCTGGGCCCTCGACTCATGGTACTAGAAGGAACAGTGGGATTTTAGTCCGATGTAGAGGATCCATGGAGATTTCCCAACGGAAAAAAGGGACGAAGTATGAAGGCGAATTAGAAGAGAGTAGGTAATTTTGAAGAAAGAGCAAGAACATTATTATTATTATTAATCATTTATTTTCAAGTAACAAGACTCATAGTGTTAGTAACAATATACTTACAAACTATGTTAGTAATACACTTACAAAAATTAAAACAAAAACATAAATAGATTGTGACATCACTGCTGCAAAGTGACAGGCCCTGCCGAAACCTTGCAGCAGTGGTTCACAAACTCACAATCAAGCCTGCTAGCTATCATAGATAGAATGCTGTTGGCGCTGCCCCGCACCCTACGGACCAAGGATGGATTATGCCTATACGAAAACGGCTAAAGTAGAAAAATATTAAATGAATAAACTGCTGCCTTAGGCTTCGCTCGCGTGGAGACTTTATTATTTTTCTTAAATAAAAGCCAAAGCCTAAGAGTAACTTAGGCTTTGACTTTTATTTTCCTTTTAACATCACCTATATGCCAGTGAAAGTCCGGTCAAAATCGATCCAACCGTTTCCGAGCAGCCGGAACAAACAGACTGACAATTTTTTTTTAAATGTTTTTTTTTTTTGTTATATTTACCGTAGGTGTATACTTTTAAATGCATTTGTAAAAAAGGTGTTATTTTGACGTTACTAACAGACACTTCAAAAAAAGCTGTTCCCTACATTTTATGTTCACATAGCTCGTCAAAATGTACGGAACAGCTGGTTTTTTTTTTCGCGATTTCATATTTGGTAGCATAGTGAAAGTTATTCTTAATGATGAGTACACACGGCTACACATCAAGCTATACATTTCCAGTGTAAGCTGACCTGGCATTGACCCGGAAATCCTATACAATGCGAGATCAGCATAAACTGGAAATGTATAGCTTGATGTGTAGCCGTGTGTACAAGATCCCTTTTGAGGATGCCACCCTGGATATATAAAAATACAAATATTGCTAATTTAATTGTATAAGATATGATTTCAGACTGTGTGCCTAGTGCATACACCTGGGGGCCTAAAACGGCTAACTTAGCAATTCCTCTAAAAGCAATTCATTTCCTCAATTCCCAGACGCCATTAGCAATTCCTCTAATTTGACACAAAAGCAATTCATAATGTTGTGTGGACCATTTTACTAATCTCCATAGAAAACTGTCAGACAGACAATTACTTCGTAATATGAATTTCACGCAGATCATATTATAAATTGTCAGTTTGTGACATTTTACGATGATTCATAATATTTTCCTATTATGATTCTGCCTAAGCTGCCGTTCAACAACGAGCTCAAAAACAATATCCGAAACGACACAAGCATTATATAGGTAATAGATACCTACCTATTTTTTTTCCTTAATTTTATTGTTATTATTATTTTATTGTTAAGTACCTAAAATTAAGGACGAATCGGAGAGACCAACAAAGAACGATTCATCTCAAACAAAGTAATAGTCATAAAACAGAAATAGAACTAAAACCGCAGGTAATAAATGTAGATAATAAAGAAGACACTATTGGTCACAATAATAATCGGAACAAAGTTACACAGCATGCACACAATGGCTCATTTACATTATCATAGCGTGTGGGTGACTAAAAACTTGAATAATAATTTAATATGACCCAAATACTTTGCGAAATGAATATCATTAATATTGTAATAAAATTTAGTGTGATCCAACGAAAAACCGGTTTTGGTTGATAAACATGATGATGTGAAATTAACAAATAACAAAGATAAAATAACTAGAGAGAATTATCTTTTCTATAGAGATAAATTATTAGAAATACCTATAGGTAATTAAACCGAAATCGCAAAATAAAAAACAGCTGTTCCCTACATTTTGACGAGCTATGCGAACATAAATGTACGGAACAGCTGATTTTTTTTCGCGATTTCAGGTTTGGTCCCATAGTGAAAGTTGTTCATAATGATGAGTACAATAACCCCTTAAGAGATTTCGTGTATGAAAAGATACACCTTACACCTATAATCTCTGTACGTGTTAGAACAAACAGATAACTAGAAATAAAGTGGAACCAATGATTTAGTTCCATGTACAAAAGTACAGTCACGAACATAAATACAACAACGCAAGATTCAATACCACTAACTTTATCTTTTCAAAATTATATAGTTGTGAAATAGATCTTTTGTACAAGCGCCAATGCTTATTTAACGAGATTTAAATTTTAATTTCGCGTTACTGTAAGGTTTATGCTCGTGACTGTACATGCTGATCTTGAAAATAATGACGAATTAACCAGTCATGAATTTGCATTCGCAAGTTCCATATCAAACTGTACATTATGTATGTATATCCTAAACAATAGGCGAATTAGATAAGCAAATAATGACGCATCGATAGTAAACTTTAGACTTAATCTAACTCTCATAGTCTACTCATCTGCCTAGCCTTTTCCCAACTATGTTGGGGTCGGCTTCCAGTCTAACTGGATGCAGCTGAATACCAGTATTTTACATGGAGCGACTGCCTATCGGACCTCCACAACCCAGTACCTGGGTAATACGATACCCCTTGGTAAGACTGGTTGTCAGACTTTCGGGCTTCTGACGACCCGTAACAACTGTCAAAGATCCACAAATGACAGCCGGGACCAACGGCTTAACGTGCTGTCCGAGGCACGGAGGAGTCTCGATATGTAAAGATGGTCACCCATCCATAGACGATCCGTGCGGCTGTTATTACTTAGCCACGAGCTCCTCCTACTAACTCTCGTAGTCTACTACAAATTAAAATTTTCATTAGTACCTCGCCGTTAATATAAAGTGTATGCCAATCTGTGATAAAATCAAAATGAAAAAGTCATATATTCAAACTAGGCTGAGAATCAGCACTTTTCGAACGTCAAAATGACATAAGACAGTCCCCCAAAACGCCCACCCTTCACCACTTCCTAGTGCTTTAGCTGGGAAGAAGAAGTGGCGCAACAAACTCCCCAGCAACCCATCACCACCTGTGAATACATAAGTATACCACTACTTCACTTGATAAAGAGAAAAGCTCTCACAAAGAAAACTAGTATTTTGCCCGCGGTTTGTCCGCGTGGGTATCGAAAAATATCCCACGGGAACGTACTACCGGGTTTAGAAGTACCCTATGTGTTAATCCAGGTTATAACCTAACTGTCATGGAAATCCGTTAAGTCGTTTTTGCGCCAATCCGGAACATTCATCCAAAAAAACGGTTAAAAATAAAAAAAATCTCCATCAGACTCATTGCCCACACTACGTAGCAATAATTTTTTTTCTTAATATTCAATTTACAGCTTTGAATTCGTTACTATTTAATTAAATAATAAACAATAACAAATAATTTATTTGCATAAAACTTTGTGTTTAATGTAATGTATTAATGTATATAGCCAATGAATATAAATAATTTATATAGCTATAGCATATCCACAAAAATCACTTTGAAATCCAAGTTTCCTCATCAGCTTTAGATATACGTCACTATCATCAAAAAATAACCTTCAATTTTTGTTTCTAGGTAATCACCAAGGCGAGCGGAGCATCTAAACCATGGAGGAAATCAAGAAAGAGATCAACTTGGACTCAGTCCTCGAAAGCTTGGGACCATATGGCAGATATAACCTACTGAACTTCGTCTTACTTCTCTTCCCTATCCTGCTCAGCAGCTTCTTCGAATGTGGCTTCATATTCGAAGCCCAGGAACTGGCTTATAGGTGGGTTTGACTTTGGTATTATTTTATTTATTTGGGAAAATAAATTGTTCCACATTACAGTATTGAGCTACAGAATGAGTAAATGTAAACCCATGACATTTTCCACATATTATAAACTAGCTGCGCCCCGCGGGGTCCGCGGGGCGCTACTATTTTACGCGCGTTACTATTTTATTAAATAATAAATCATTTATTAGCATAAAACATGATAAACAATGGTGTTCAATGTGTTAACGTAATGTATTAATGTATATAGCCAATGAATATAGATAATTTATATAGCTATAGCATATCCAAAAAAATCGCGGACCCGCGTGAGTCTCGATCCCGAGGAAATATCGGGATAAAAAGTATCCTATGTGTCATCTGTTTGCCAAATTTAATCCAAATCCATTCAGCCGTTTTTACGTGAAAGAGTAACAAACATCCATCCATCCATCCATCCATACTTACAAACTTTCGCGTTTATAATATTATTATATATACAATACAATATATATTATATTATATTATTATAAGTTTAGATAATTATTATGATATTTCCTTCTTTATTTATTCGAGTACCGAGTAAGATAATTATTTACATAATGATATTACAGTCTTACTATAATAATATGACCATTTATATAAAAAAACAGAGACAATAATCGTAGGGCATACAAAAATTCGTCCGCATCGCTGTCAACAGGAAAGTCCCCAAAAGGCTGGCAGAATGTCCATACAACGTGGCAATGCTGCCAGCAATTTGGGCACTTTTCTGACTCTCTTTTGATCTGATTCTTTGGCCAAAAAATAGGCCAGCCCTCATCCTTCTTAGAAAATATAGAGTGAATCCTGACGGAACTATACAGTTAAGTTTTTTAGCTAGCTATACTAACACACATCCATAAAATTAAACGGTTCAAGATGTTTGAGTTTCTATGTCTATATTTTCTTCACATATAAACAATGAGTGGTCTGTTTTTGTAGTAATGACCGATTTGCCCTTATTTTGACCCAAAACATGAGCAGATGCCTAATGCAAATGACCCAATATATAGTTATTGTTTGTTTATATTTGATTTAATCTAATTTATTGTGCGATGTTTATTTTGGATTCTTCATTAGCCGTAATGTTTCTTGATTCTCCAATAGAAATATAAAACGAATTAAATCTTCATGATTCCTGAAACTACTTACTAATATTATAAATGCGAAAGTAACTCTGTCGGTCTGTCTGTCTGTCGCGCTTTCATGCCAAACTATTAAACCGATTTAAATGAAATTTGGTACACCGATAGTCTAGAGCCTGAGAAAGGACATAGGCTACTTTTTATCGACATACCACGCGGGCGAAACCGCGGGCAGAAGCTAGTGTTTCATAATAACAAATCATCCTCTGACCTTCACAGTCGGTTGGAATTGCGAGTTTCTATACGTAAATGCTTCGCCTTATGAATGTTGCGCGATGTTGGGTATAATTTCGTTTCTCAGGACCTTATAAATGACCTCATCTAAAGTCTCATTAAGCCTAGGTTTCGTAAATGTTAGAAGGTACATCGGGAAGTACTTTATAACTTCCATCTATTCTGGGAAATAAGCGAAAAAATACATGGGATTACCAAAAAAAAATCTATCATAATTATCCTGCTACGGACTAATAGTAATTTAAAAAAGAGAGTAACAGTCACAAAAACAATAGCAATTTTGTTATTCTGTAGGTACCTAATTTCATCCTATTTTACTTCTTAAAACTCCGTAATAATCAATTTAACATCGTTTGCATACTTCATGCAATTCTATCAAACTTATGTTTATAACACTATTTAACAACCTTTTTACTATATACAAAGCCATTTATGACATTGATGTCCGATACCACTATACAGTCATATCAGCAATCAAAGGTATTAATTACACCTGTTGGTATTATGATACTTTATATTATACACTCGAATGACTCATTTACATGAATCAATAATTTAACTTTTCCAACGAATATAGGAGTATGATAATAATAATGCCAGCCTGATAATGTCCTGCAGTGTAAAGGCATATTCTAATACTGAGAAAACATTATCACACTTGTTCAGATTTTAATCCATTTATGCATGATGGTGGTCATAAATGAAATTTAAAACTAAAGTTTAATTTGCAGTACTGAGTTACTCTCGTACTAAACAAGTTCAGATTCTCCATTTTCTAAAGATCTAACATTTAAGATCTAACTTTTTGATTTTGTATCTATCTATTTGTAGACTTAGTGAAGTCATAGTCTTAGATTGTATACAGAACGATTTGACATCTAACAAAAACAAAAAACAACAAAAAGTCATATATATGCAATCGTAAAAAAGGTCAATCTAATACTTACCTTTGTCAACAGTTAGCTCGATCATTTTAATTGTATATCGAAGTTTCTTCAGATCATTCTCTCTTGTTATAAATAGGTGATAGAACAATACTTTTTTTTAAATTTATCTATGGACCTGACGTACTGTCTCAATTCGCTCCGGTTGTTGCTCCCGTGGTGTACTGAAATAATCCTCGAGTTCATTTTCCTTATAAGTTTTTGTTTCATCTCTATTCTATTTTAAGGTATTATTTAAAGAGGATAAACGTTAATTTGTTTGTTTACTAGGTTTATCAGGATTGTCACATTATTTTTGGTTTCAAATCAAATGTTTTTCACTAATTCCAATTACATACAGATTGCACGCAATCCAAGATTCAAATGATAAAAAAATATGATAACGTACACCAAAGTCGCCATCTAAATTGGTAGTAAATTGTTGAGGAAGGCTTCCAAGGCTTATAATGAAGTTACAGGCTAACTTATTGATGGAATTACTAATTTTGTCAACAGATGCGAGATTGACGGCTGCGAGCAACGTTTCAATGACACCTCCTGGATCAACTACGCCATCCCGACGAACCACATACTCAACAAACCAGAGTCTTGCAAAATGTACATACCCCTTAACAACTCGGAGTTCCAGTGTCTGCCTCACAACTTTGAGTTGAACAAAACCATGGAATGTGAGAGATTTGTCTATGAGGACGAGTATTCACTTGTTAAAGAGGTCAGTAGAAAAGAATAGTATTAATTTAAATGTACTTAGTTTTATTTTCAATGCCTTGAAAAGACGAATGCTTGTTCTAATGTTCGAAATGCTTGGTCTAAGACCCGTATTCTAGAACGATACTCAAATGAATCAAAAATTTGGTGGAGAATCAGCACTTTTTGTACGTCAAAAGTTACAAACGGCTGCTCCCAAAACGCCCGCCCTTCACCACTTCCTAGTACTTACTTGAGCATTAATCTCAACTAAAACTGTTAGATCGGAGTAGAGGTTAATGCTTGAGTTTCATTCTAGAATATAGACTCCAGAATACTGTCTAGCCTTTTAAGCATAGCAGTTGATAAATATCAAGCCTACAATCTGAGAATATTTTCTCGTTCGAAAAGTAATTACGTGAAGTAATACTAAAATATTTGCGAAAGAAACTCTTATCCTTATTTGTATGAGACTGTGTCTGTTTACTTATTCCACTTTCTCATGTCAACTGCTCTGTGAATATTGTTGATTTTAGCAAAAAAGAGCGTTGTATCATTGAAATGAACATTTTCAACTATATCTGATACATTTTATTTAGCTTTTGCTACCTCGCCCAAGAGTTTTGCATTATGTGGGCAATTGTAGTCCGAGTCCATATGTAATTTGAAGTTTTTAACAAATTACACGTAGACTCGTTACCAAGTTATTGGCTTTACATAATAATACTATATTTGTCCGCAGTAATCGAAGTACAGGAGGTGGACGCCACTGCGCCAAATATGTAAACTCCACGATCTAAACATGCTACTTAATTTTAAGACACTTGAGCTATTTCTAAGTCTTTATCATCTTTCAGTTCAACCTCGGCTGTCAGGAATGGAAGAGGGCTTTAGTTGGGACCATTCACAACTGCGGGATGTTCGTTGCCATGTTGTTTACCGGAGCCATTTCGGACCGGTTTGGGAGGAAAGTGGCCGTTGGCTTCGCAGCAACCACCAGCTTCATATTTGGTTTCTCGAGATCGTTTGCGCCAAATTATTTGACTTATGTAGCATTGCATTTCTTGGAGGCGGCGTTTGGTGGTGGACTGTATCCGTCGGCTTATGTTTTTAGTAAGTGTTTTATTTTCTTTGAGTCACTAAAATTTCACTTCATCCACCAGTTCCGTCCAATTTTCCATAATTTCTAGGATTTTCGCAATACTATTCCAGGAATATCATAATTCTACATTAAAAACACTATTATTCGGAGGAGCCGACTTGCTTCTCTAGGGAAACCATTCGGAATAAGTTAACAACTTGGAAACTCAGAAACTTAGCTAGTTGCCCACTTGGAACGATATATTACTTTTGCAGTTTTAAAAAGTTTTAGCAACAAACATTTTGCTAAGATTCCTAGATTATTAGGCCTATGGGTAAAGCTTGTTTTACCAAAGTATTTATCACCTAGACAATTTTGTAAGGCCGTTTAATACGACATACTTTGTCTCATATCGATAATGTGTACATACAACGATTAGAAATCTTAGTAAAAATCATAAATACCTATATTAATCGATGTTGTCGGCCATTGCCAAGATATAATCTTAAAGATAGTCGTATATTAACCATTTAATGTCGACTCTATAGATGGAGTGATTCATCGATAACACCATGCATAAGATCGATCGAGACCTTAAAACAATAAAAACATTATTTTATTAATTCCGCTTTAAGTTCTACTAAACCTATTAGGAAAGTCATCACAATGCGTACTATCTTCAATATCGTTTTCCATGTACGGCGTTTCTCACGACTTGCCCATATTGATGCTAATTTATTCCTTACAGTTATCGAGCTGGTCGGCCTCAAACAGCGAGTCATAGTATCCGCCATGTGCAATATGACCTTCGTCATTGGCGTGGTGCTCATCGCCCTCCTTGCTTGGGTCATCGACAGCTGGCGCACCTACATCCTCATCCTCTACTGCCCAGCCTTAATCGTCGTCATCTACATTTGGTTTATGAACGAAAGCGCCCGCTGGCTCCTCAGTAAAGGCAAACGGGACAAAGCCGTGACCGTCCTCAAAAAAGCAGCTAAAATCAACAATTTGGATCCCAGAAAACTTGAGCTGGACTCTTTGGGAGATCCTCTGCTAAAGGTTGAGAGTCAAACTACTGATAAGAAGTCTCAGTTCTCAAAGGCAATACGTTCTAGTATAATATGGAAAAGATTGATGATTTGTTCGTTCTTGTGGATGACATGTTCTTTAGTTTACTATGGGTTGTCAATTAACTCAGTGTCATTGAGCAGTAACAGGTACGTGAGCTTTATGCTGGTGACGCTGGTGGAGATCCCGGCGTATATCGTGGTTGTGATAGTCCTGGACAAGTATGGAAGGAAGCAGACGCTCGTGGCCACTTATCTGACCTGTTCGCTGATGAGCTTGCTGTTCGCTTTCTTACCAAGAAGTAAGTACCTGTTGTAATATTGTTTTTTTTAGTCTTACCTTGCGTTACAGTTTTATAACTAGTGGAAATGCATGAAAAACTTCCGTAACTCTGGTTTTATTCTATTTTATACTGATTTCATGACGAGATATTTTAACCATCAATTTAAAACCGATAAAGACAACTAGGTCAATGCCATAATATTAATATGTATAATGTGTTGCCAGTAACTCATATTTAATCGTAAAATTAATCGTCTTTATTAAATACTATCTGCTGCCCGCGGCTTCGCCCGCGTGGACCCTAATTCTTTTCTAAAATAAAAGTAGCCTTAGTTACTCCTTTTAACATCAGTTATCTGGCAGTCAAAGTCCCATCAAATTCAGTCCAGCCGTTTCGGAGATTAGCCGGAAAAAAGAGACAGGTAAAAATTTAAAAAAATGTTTTTTGATTTTAAGTAAGGTAATTACATAATAAATAGGTATGCATTTAATACAAAGCTGTTATTTTGTCATGACGAACAAACATTTTATTTATTTGTATAGATATATTCGAATCAATCGCCAGTTGGTCACGCTATCGTGATAAAAGAATAATTAATATGTGCGTATCATTACCAACGATATTTCATTCTGTCTATTCCATATATTTTTTCTCAACCTTTACTGTCACTCTGATGGCAATGGACGTATCCCTTTAACATTTTATTGTATATAATGAGCTCATAAGGTCTATTGTTGAACATCTGCCAACAGCCTGTCATCGTAAGACTATTTTAATAAATATATTGAAATATATTCTCTTTTTTTTCTAATATATAAAATTCTCGTGTCACAGTGTTAGTTGCCATACTCCTACAAAACGGCTTGACCGATTTTTATGAATGTATATTAGGTAGGTCTGAGAATCGGTCGTAATCTATTTTTCATACCCCTAAGTGATAGGTAGGGTAGGTAGGGTTGGTACTTAATGCTACCCGTGCGAAGCCAGGACGGGCAGCTAGTATATTTATATATTTCACCACCCTTGTTAAAATGGATTGGAGGTCGTAGTCTTATGAGAGAGCAAAGAGGAATCGGTAGTAATCGGTACTGCTGCTCACTCATCGTCTTTTTGTTACCGGGACCTAAATCTGCAACTTTTTTAAACAGACAGTGTTTAATAATATTGGTACAGTCGTTTGCAGAAAAAAAAACTCCGATGTCACTTCGTGGACAATAGTGTGGGTTATACATTGTTTTGACTGTACTTTAACTACATTTTAGTAAATGCTTTAATGTATAACTGTTTTTTGTTCCAAATAAATAAATAAAATAACCTATCCAAAAATATTACTTTATTTTTAAATTTTTGTTTAGTTTTTAAAATCTTCTATTCACTATCATCATCATCCTATACCAGTCCACTGCTGGACATAGGCCTCTCCAATTGCACACCAGCTCGATTCTCGGCAACTCTCATCCAGCTGCTACCAGCCACCATGCGAAAATCGTCGCTCCACCTAGCCTGAGGGCGTCCTACCTTACGTTTTCCGAACACGTCTTCCACAACGGTCATTGGTTCTACGGCTAATATGGCCGGCCTATTGCCACTTCAGCTTGCTTATTCTGTGAGCCATGACGACAAACATGAAAAAAAAAACTATTTAGTATATTCTATTAAATTGGCGATATCATTCATATTCATTCATATTTTGTATCTTTTTATCTTTTATTTACGGACGCTTTTAACCTGCACGTTTATCTACATTGTACTCACATGTATGATTCCAACATGAATGATGTAAACAACATATTGTAACAATATTCTGATTTAAAAGAGTGTCCGTGGAGTTTCTTGCCCGTTCTTCTCCATAGGAACCTACTACGCTTTGGAATGGGCAACTAGCTTCATATTTTCTGACTGACCGACCCTTTGACAATTCAAAAGTGCCTGTAATTGTTTTATTTGAAATAAATGCTTTGAGTTTTGAGTTTGAGTTTGTGATTCATAGGTATTTAGTTAAACCAAATACGTGGAAACAAATATACTTATATCAAGAAAAAAATAGACGCAGTGAGCATACCACAACATGTGTTCTAATAATGACTCCGGAACCCTAAAATGATACCAAAAAAATTAATGTCATAGAAAAATTTAGATATCTTATTTTAGATTATCTACCGATTAATTTCGTATAACCCAAAGAACGATCAGTTATTTAATTGTAAATCATTGCATCATTATATCAACAAGGCTATCGCAGTACATAAACAAGCCTATAGAAAACATTAGAATCTAAATAAAGGCTCAATAGTAAACATAAAATGCGTTTGTAAACAACTTTTGTTTACTACGGAAACAAAATGCGGATATATTGAATTTAGTTTACAAGTGGATTTGATTAAGGCTGGTTACACAATCACGGTTTTGATCGTGCGACTAAATTCTTCGGGAAAGACACGAACAGCATTTAATGCCTATCTTAGTAATCCAACATTATCATACTGTAAGATATTATGAAAAAAACAGATCCGCTGGGGCCTGTATTTTTCGCGGGTCGTTGGGTCGCGAACGCTGGTCGCCGGGTCGCTGGGTCGCGATCTCATTGACAGTCTTGAAAGAAAAGAGAAAAATACACGCGATTATCTATAACTAGCCCCGGCGCATCGCATCGCATCGCCTGTGCTTTATTTTGTTTTCAGTTAGTTACTTATATCGCATATTATCAGCTTCTAAGGCTCCTAGCGTGATCTTAAATAGCCTGTAACCTTCCTCAAGCATTGGGCTATCAATTGTTAAAAGAATTTTTCAAAGCCAGGTAGTTCCAGATATTAGCACAACAAACTCTTCAGCTTTATTATGGATTAAATCTTGACATGACATGTTATTTATTTAAATCAGCAAGAGTAAACCTATACATCTGCATCCGGTTAGACTGGAAGCGGACCCCAACATACTTGGGAAAAGGCTAGGTAGATTGAAGAGTAAAACAAGCTAACGTATTTTTAAACTCGAAAGTATCTAATAAAAATCTACCAATAAACATAAAAATGTCTAGTTACTTTCAATAGTCGCGCGATAAATCGCCAATGTGAAAGCGGTCTTCGCTGACGCGTCAGTCCGTCGACCTTGCGATGTGGTGAAACATTCTACACGTGTGTGTACTGCGCTTAGGTTCGTAAACGTACGATCACGAACTTATGGCAGAATGAAATGATAATGGACGATAAAAATATTATTTAATTACTCATTATTATAAATGTATCGCTGTACAATAGCACGAGGATGGACCTTTCTAATGTTAAACTAAGGAAGGAAAGTGGTATTCGCTAGGCATGTTTTCTTTGATGCTGTGGCGGCATCTACAACGTCACATGTGAACTAAACACAATGACGTCACGCAAAATCCTGCATCGCGCAAGCAGGTTTTACCGCGCGACTGCCATATATACAACGTCCCGACAAGGCAGCTTAGCCCACCCATCAGCTTAGCCCAGTCGGAGGATCCTCCTTTTCTATAGAGGATGAGTGAACTCTATAGTGCCACTCTGCCCTTCTAGCCATCTACATTGATATTCGACAATATTAGCATTTTCGCATGCTTTTATTCCCCCTTCATACAAGCCTATACCAAGAAAAACTATTCACTTTCAAATTTTCTGTTACTAGTGCCACTATCAAACTTATCCTTCAGCGTTAGACACCAGTCCAGTCCAGTTCAGACCAGTCGCAAACCAGAACACGATGTGTTGCTACACCAAGCTCTGCGTCCAGCGTTTTGTGTAGCAACACGTCGTGTTCTGGTTTGCAACTGGTCAATCGTTATCCTGAGGATGCCTCGTTGAGAGGTGAAACACGTGTCGATTTCTTACAGGGTATTTAAAACTCTTGGAGAATACTTAAGTGGAATCGGTTACTAAATATATCTGCGTCTATTGTATTTTATAATGATGTCTTTAACAGAAAAGCCTAATTTGACATCCTACTAACCCCCATTTCTCTTCCAGACGACTACTGGTCCATCCCCCTGTACCTGATCGGCAAATGGAGCGTAACCCTGGCCTACAGCTCCGTGTACATCTACGTGTCTGAGGTGTTCCCCACGAACATGAGACAAACCCTTATCAGCATGTGTTCCATGGCCGGCAGGATCGGGTCGCTTATTGCGCCGATGACGCCCTTGTTGGTAAGTAAAATGCAAGTTCTTATAAGAGATTTTCAATTGTTATTAAATTAATAACATAACATCCCCGAAGTGTTAGGCAGAGTTGTAGCATTACCCATATTGGGTGCGAGCCTACTCCACCACGGGCCAAATCCCAGACTCCGGGCTGCTACTGAATAAAATAATAATCATTAAGTTAAATTCAATGATAGGTAATTAAATTATTTATCCTAAATTCGGATTCGGAGTTTTGGGAAGAGCAGACAATAGATTTGCTGTACTAGAGAAATGTTCAGCCGGGATACTCAAACTCAATATAAAAAATCATTTATTCAAATTAGGCTAAGAATTAAAAAAAATACATCTTTTGAACGTCAAAATGACATAATTGACAGTCCCATATAACGCCTATTCTTCACCAAATCCTAATGTTTTAGCCACAGAGTACATTTTTATCTGAGATTTTTTTATGGTTTTAGCTGGGAAGAAGTGGCGGAACAAACTCCCCTATAGCATATCTGTCTTTATTTTAGAAGAACTTAATTATTTACTTACAAATTATAGTATGCGAAGTAATTAACAGTAACAGGGTTTGGAAAAACTATTTTAGTGTAAATCTTTGAGAAACTGGACCAATAAGTTCTTATTTTATTTTAATTATTATTCAATTTTTTATGGGCCTTTCAGTGAACTAATTGGAAAACCGTACATACGAGAAAACTAAGATATACTTGACACACAACAAAATAATATATGAAACAACAGCATTTCAGAACGGAGTAGAAACTAACCTAGATATTTTCATTTACAGTCCTTATACCACAAGTCCATGCCTACGGTGATCTTCGCGGCCATGTGCCTGATATCCAGTACCCTCGTGCTGATGCTGCCAGAGACCAGAAACATGCGGCTACCAGACACGATCGAGGAGGCAGAGGACCTCTCCAGGAACAGAGCCAAAAACTGAGGCTGTATATCCTAAAAATTAAATGAAGTAGGTATAAATGTCCAAAATTATAAAGACATCAGGAACCTTTTAGACTTTTTGTATTGAAATGCAGCTGGTAATATTGAGGAAAGGGTTGTTAATCCCTGGTTTGTAAAAAGTTGATTTTTTAAAGCTTATTGTGAAGGTGTGTTCTTAATTCGTCCCATTTATTCGCACCTCGCTTACAAAAGTTTTTGTAAAAAAAAATATACCAGGTATAGGGTTGATGGATGGTTTTGCCCTCGCCACTCATGTATGAGCAGTGAGTGGTGGCCCAGTGGTAACGGCCGCGACTTACTAGTTGTAGGTCGTAGGTTCGAACCTGCCAACCAAGTTGGGGTCGGCTTCCAGTCTTACCGGTTGCAGCTGAATACCAGTATTTTACATGGAGCGACTGCCTATACGACCTCCACAACCCAGTAACTGGGTAATACGATACCCCTTGGCAAGACTGGTTGTCAGACTTTCGGGCTTCTGACTACCAGTAACGACTGTCAAAGATCCATAAATGACAGCCGGGACCAACGGCTTAACGTGCTTTCCGAGTCACGGCGGAGTCTCGATATGTAAAGATGGTCAGCCATCCACGGACCAGCTCCGGCAAGCGTAGCTTAACCTGATGGATCGACCCGTGCGGCTATTATTACTTAGCCACGAGCTCCTCGGTGAAGAATATAAGTGTAGAGGATAAATTATGGGGCGAATTAAAAATACACCAAAAAGAATCGCCGGTTGATCCGGTAGAACCTCGTTGTATAGAGATGATCCAATGTGTCGTTATGTTATATTAATATGTGTAGTCCTTTTTTACAATGCACTTTTATATTATACTTATCTACTGATCTTACAAGACTTAGTACTTACACAAAATACTTAACGATAATTAACACAATAGACTTAAAGTTACCCTGTTGGATCTAACCTATACTCCATTTGAAATAAGATTAGACATTTAAACAAACCTTTATAAAGTCCGTTCAACCGATTTTGACTTTTATACCGTAGGCATAAGAATGGCAATAAAAGCAAAAAAGGTTACACAAAACCAACTGTCTACTGCAGCTGCCATTTGTCATACCACCAACGCAATAGAAGTCAAAATCGGTTGAACGAACTGTAAAAAAGGTTTATTTAAGTGTCTAATCTTATTTCAAGTTATGGATTATAGTTATGGAGTATAAAAACCGTCGAAAAATTGTCGGAAAAATTCCTTACACATTTTTTAATAGGTTAGAGATATAAACAGATACTACATAGAGTGCGGGCCATGAAAGGAGGTCGGCGGAAAATTGTGGAACTATATTTCTTTTAAAGCAATATGATGCAATGACATAGACACTAGCGCCGTGCCAAATGGACTTCAGTGGTGGAGCGTACTAGATTGATTCACAAATTAAATTCAAAATCGAAAATATTTCAGAACCTTCTTGTTCGTAAAAGTCTATGAAGTTAACAATTCTGTGAGTTTGAATTCTCGTTTACAACTTTGTAGGCTATTATAGACTCTTAGCCAAGCCACTATCATAAGTTCATAACTTACGAACAATTTACTTCAGAAAAACTTAATCCTCCTTAAAGAATCACTTGAATTTCCAACTTCAAGTTCCAACGCAAATGAAAATAACTTATCGTGAAATGGTATATCATGTTTTGTTAAAGCGACTTTCATTGTGAAATAAAACAATCCTACAAAACCATAGTGATTAAAATAGTTATGTACAATTTGGAATGAAGCACTGTTGTTAATCTTCCAAATAATCCATTAAGTTGTAATTCTTAAGTGCCCGAATACACAGTCCGTTTCAGCATTGTAAACTATCACCCAGATTATCGTTCACAATTCCAAAGATTTTGAAAGAAATTCCTAATCCATCATAATTGTTTGAAAAAAGAATCTGCTCGACAACGTAAATAGCGCAATAAATGTTGTCGAATTGTCATTATGAAAGGCATTGCAATTGTTAGTGTGTTACGCAATTACTCTGCAGTCAATATTTTATTATTGTCACTGCAACAAAGTAATGTTATATCGTGAGACTGGGGGAGAAGAAAAGTATACCTAAAATGATTTTCCATTTCGTTTAAAACCCATTGCACACTCAGTGGGAATCTAGAACTCTTATAGACTTCTTATAGACAGCAGGCTACAAATTACAAAATCGAATAGCATTTTATGATTTTTTATGTTTTCTTACAAACTTCGGCCTCCTTCCATTTTCCTTTGATACATTGTGTTTTAGTATCCGATATTCATTCTTATGACCGTATTTTTTAAATGTCAGTATATGATTTAATGGGTTGTGAAACGTCGTGAATGCAATTAAGTAATAAAGATTATCATTATTCATTGCTGAATATGACTTGTGTGTTTGGGCACTAATAAAATTAACAAAATAACTTTTTTATTTTTACGTTCAAAAACATTACAATTTATCTGTTTACTTAACTCGAATATGATACATAAATCACTTAATTTCTACTTAACCATACCTTATTTTTTATATAAAAAATATTCACATTGTTCTGTATTACAGAGCCATTAAATAAAAATGAAAATGTAAAAAAAAACAAAGATGTTGTCCAATGTTGGGCGAGGGATGTTGTTTTTATCAGCACAAAGGTTTGGACTATCTAAGAATTAATGATTAATTATATCGTTGTCATGCATTATTTTTCTATTTTTAGTTAAACATACAACTTCAAGGTTCTTTGAATGTACTTCTAAATTCACTTTTCTCTAGAAATACGAACAAATTGTGCTGTAAACATCAACTACCTACATCAATTTTAATTTATTTAATTATATTTACGTTAATATTTAACAGTATTTTTGTATTAAGTGTCCACAGTTTATAATTAGTAGTTTTTAAGTTTAGTGTGGGACCAATATAAATAAACCATCGTCCATAAACTACGTTTGTATTTAGTTAACTGAAGCTGCATTATTAAATCTGATTTATTAAATATTTTATTTAACTTTCTCTACTATCGAGCAGCATGTTATTCATACAAGAATCATCACATATATTTTTAATCTTGAATATTTTATTGTATACTAAAATTAGTAACAAAAATTGCATTATCTTCGTTCTTTTGACGCATTTAAATAGTTATACAAACATTAGTCATCACAAGATTACATAAACATTACAAATCTCCGATAAAGGTTTAATTAAAGCGAAGTTTTCCAATACGTAAGCACGTCTTAACATGCATGTCATGCATAACAAATGGCTTCATCGAATGAATGATGGCTCCTATGATGAATTCATTTCTAATGACTAAATCATCACGTAATTATGATGCCACCTTGATTGCTTCATTATTTTAATCATTACTTTTATTGTGATTTCAATGCTGAACAACATAACAATGACAGTTTACCATTTATCATCTATTATTTACATAATATTTATGTAAAAACTAAATGTATATTTAATCACTTTTTGGATTGGATCTTTGTGATAGAAATTACTTTGTTGTGATAGATTAACACAATGTTATGGTAGATTTGAATTGATAAATAATTGCCGAATGTCATGCATAGTTAATACGGCATTTAGTGGGGATTTACATACATCTAAATAAGGCTTCTTACAACTGACTTGTTAATACAATGAATTCTGTCAAACGTCATGTTAGATGTTGTGATTCAATGAACAAATTGGCAACGTCATTTAAACGTTGTCATGTCATTTGACAACACTGCAACGGAGTAAATTGATTGGCTTTTTGTAATAGGGAGTTAGAAATAAATTATTAATAGCATCCTTATTTAATGTCTGCCTTAGAATTATTATTATCAACAGCGATTATTCATAGTGATAAAAGCCTGAAAATGGATCAAATGCTTACAAAATGTTTTCGGATTTGTTTTCTTTTTGTTAACAAAACGCTTATGTGTAACCCTTAATTTTAACTCCCTAAAAAGACATGCATCATGACAAATTAAGGTTATTGTCAAATTGTTGCCAGCTCGCCCCCTATTACATGAGACTTAAACATAATTGGCATAATGTAGGTGTACTATAGGTACACCTCTGCCTATCCTTTCGGGAAATACAGGCGTGATGTGTGTTTTGAAAGCTTTTGGAAAAGGTTTTTTTTTAATGACGTAGTTTATGGACATACCTTATGTAGTGATACTACCGAATTACTGCACCCAGCATTTTTAGTTTATATTAAAATACATTTTTAGTATTTTATTAATTTAGGTGATGATTATTATAATATAATTAGTATATAGTAGTGCATCAGTGATTGTCATTATTGTGCTTTTATGATACCTATTATTATTTATTATTTGATTTGTATTTGGTACAAATACAGTTTTGTTGAATACACAATTTGTATAATAAACTTTTTGTAAAATAGTTTTCCGTTTCATTATGACGTCAGTTAACCCTCCGCATTCTATGTTAACTTAGTTTAACTAAAAAAATATTCCTGTACTCATAAAAACATGTATGCTATGATGTAAAACAAAGGTCATCAATCTTCTATCTCTACAAAGAACAACGATCTTAGGGTTAGTCCGTAGCGGTGGTGGGATCGGCAGCACTCAGTAATGGGGCCCGCTAGACATGGCGGGCTGATATCAGTCGGGGGTGCGGCGAATGTGCAAGTATCTACCGGGCCCCCGACTCATGGTACTAGAATTAACAGCGGGGTTTGAGTCGGTAGGAGTGTGAAATAAACCTCCGTTCTTCCCAGACGGAGGGTGTCCATGAGGACATAATTGGACATAATTAATCCATGTTCTATATTCTTCTAAAAACGTAACAAAAAAACCACAGGGCATCGAGATATAAGTACTAACGTACTAGAGAAGACACCGTAAATTCCTACTTTGTCTCGTTCAACTGCGGCGATCGCGCCGCAGTTTGTCGACGAAAACGCGTAGTGCCGTGATTTACATGGCGCTTAAGACCTTTTTGCCGAGAATAAATACACTTCCGCAGCAAATCTAGCACTGTGGTAAATTAGGTACGGTTTAGACGAATTGTTATTATTTTAGCGCTGCAGCGAACTAAAGATTCAATACGGAGAATAGGACAATTCAGTTATTTGACGTAGCTTCTCTAGTACGTTAGTACTTATATCTCGATGCCACAGGGTCAAATTTTTGAATTATTTTAGTTAGAGTTGCAACGAGCAAAACTCATCATCATCTGCCTAGCCTTTTCCCAACTATGTTGGGGTCGGCTTCCAGTCTAACCGGATGCAGCTGAATACCAGTATTTTACATGGAGCGACTGCCTATCTGACCTCGACAACCCAGTAACTGGGTAATACGATACCCCTTGGTTAGACTGGTTGTCAGACTTTCGTGCTTCTGACGACTCGTAACGACTGTCAAAGATCCACAAATGACAGCCGGGACCAACGGCTTAACGTGCTTTCCGAGGCACGGAGGAGTCTCGATATGTGAAAATGGTCACCCATCCACGGACCAACCCCGGCAAGCGTAGCTTAACCTGATGGATCGACCCGAGCGGCTGTTATTACATTGCAACGAGCAAAACTGTTAACTAATTTAATTTTCCTATACTCTCAACCTAAGATTTAAATCTTTAGATTAGCCCTACCGCGTCAACGGATAGTCGCGTTTCGGTTTCGTTTCGCATGATACCTCTGACACACAATGACGCAGCGATTTGATTGTCAAAACGATAGTTTATAGTGTGTGAGCGCCTGAGCGCACTCTTCTCAGTATGAATATTTTTTCGCGTGTATAAGTAAGGTGTGGGCAAATCTAGCGATTTAAATCTTAGCTCTTAACCACAACAACGGAATACCAACCTGTGTTGGAGTATCATTACCATATTAATAGTTCAAGCATACCTGGCTCATTAAACTTCCCGGGACGCTCCAACTTACTTTAAATATTTAACCAAGCTTAAGTAATTACTTAAGTATGCAAGGGGTGGGTGACGTTGATGTTGCTCATGATTAATTGTTGCAAAGTATGGTCGCGGTTACAGGTTAATGGGCGGTGATGTGTCACTCGCGTTTGACGGGTTAGGTTCGACGTAGAGTGGTGCGCAATCACGATTATTGCTAGAGGGTTAATACGATTTTGTTGTGCAATTTAGGTGAAAGCATTGCAAGCTTTTTGCATAAATTATTTGGCATAAATATTGTGAGTGATGAAAGATTATACTGTGTAAAGTTAATCAATCTGCCTAGCCTTTTCCCAACTATGTTGGGGTCGGCTTCCAGTCTATGTAAGTTTGTATGGAAATTCTTCATATTTGCCGATAAGAAATCCCATTGCGCACGCGGCGTTTATACAACAAACAATTAAATAGGTACTATCAACAAAATATTGTTGCTGAAAAAGGAATGTTCTTCTCTGGCAAAGTAATGCTTTTATTTATGACCACTCAAAGCAGTTTCCTTAGAAACACTTTTATTCGCAATTCCAACATTAAACTCGTGTAAAAATATCTTCTAAACCTCAGAATGCTACGAGGAAAGCACACATTAAAAAGAAGGCTTGCTACACGCCAGAAAGCATTTTAATTTCACAAAAATTGCCTTCTAGAGGCAGTGCTGTTTTTGTCCTGTTTTTCATTTAGAGCTAGACACATGGCCACAAACCGTGTTTTTTGGGGTGTGAAAACGGCCTACAGCAAACTTTAGCGCTCTACGTAACAATGCAGCTAGAAGGAATGAATCGTGGAGGGTGGAAAGTTGGATACGGCTATTGGCTTAAACATTGAACAACAAAATAAGGTACCCAATAAATAGGGCATTTACTTTGGCTATATCATTTACTTTGCAGAATGTATTAATAATAGTCCTTCAGACCGAATTTCGGCCATGGCGACTCAATGGGCACGGCAATCTCACAGGAGACCAGCCTTCGCCGCCAGAGATATTATAGTGCTACACTGTCGCTCACATACAACAATTATTCAGATTTATTGTTTTAAGAAAAGACCACAGATCTTGGCCACAGTATAAATAAGTAACAGTATTTTGTTTCCATAGAAAACGGCTGAAACGACGCGCTTCGAAATCATACTCTGAGATTTCGGAGCGCATCGTTTCGGCCGTTTTCATCATCAGTACACAACAGTCTCGAGTACAGTTACGCACGGACGGGGAAAGTTTATCTACCGATATAATACTGTTACTTTATTATACTGTGCCTTGGCTGTTATGAAGATGATAATCTTTCTTTAGGTATTTGGCTTAGTTTTTCGCCCCTACATAATAATAAATCATACTGATCATAGCTTGATAGCCTACTAAGCTGTTAATGTGCGCAATATGGATGGAGTTATGGAACTATGGAGAAGTGTCTTGACTTGAAGCTGCGTAAGAGTGCGTGATCCAACACGACCCCTTCTATGTCCACCGCGCACAGGATGGATGGAAAGCGACACATGAAGGTTTTTTTTTTTATTGTAATTGCTGTATGGCGTTCCAGTGAGAGGATAATCCTTTCAGCCGTCGCTGTCAAGTTGGACCATAGTTGAACTGCCGTGGTACGAAGAGCGTCATTCAACTATGTTTTTAAAACCGCCGTAGTACGGCGAACCTCATTGGGAGGGTAAATGATTAAATAAATAATCAAGATTTTTAGATTATGAATTTTGATACTTAGTAGATATCACACATGGCTACAAAATTATTAGGTATCAAAATTTGAAGGTACCTACATCAAAATTCAAAAGGTTTAGTATAAAGCAACGAATGAAAACGTTGAGACAAAGGCTGTTCTCGGAGCTGTCTGTTCTTTGTTGTTATGTTAGTATATATTACAAATCCACGTGTAAGTAATTATATTTTAGTCTGATGAATGAGTTATTTATGTGCAACAAAAAAAAACTGTTTATATTAAAAGCATAACTACTACGTATATTTTTGTCTGCGATGAAACACACAATTTCCACAATTCTGAATCTTCTGTTATCTTATCTTACTTCTTACTAATATTATAAACGCGAAAGTTTGGAAAGTATGGATGGATGGATGGATGGATGTTTGTTACTCTTTCACGTTAAAACTACTGAATGGATTTGGATGAAATTTGGCAAACAGATAGTTTATGACCTGGATTAACACATAAGATACTTTTTATCCCGATATTCCCACGGGATCGAGACTTACGCGGGTGAAACCGCGGGGCGTAGCTAGTTTCTTTATATTAATGAGCAAATGAGTCAAAATATCGAACACTTTTTTATCGAACACTTCGGTGTTTCCCAAATACAACTTCGGAGTTTTTAGCCAAACGTTGATCGCATCATCTCTTTCTATCTGATGAGAAGCTAAATGGCACTTATAGTTGTCTGGCATTTTTGCTGAACTGTAGGCCTAAAACGACTACATTAGCAATTCCTCTTTATGCAATTCATTTCCTGAACTTCCAGCTGTTATTGGCAATTCCTCTAATTTGACACAAAAGCAATTCCTATTGTGTGGACTATTTTACGAATCTCCATAGAAAACTGTCAAACAGATGAATTATTTCGTAATATGAATCGCACGCAGATCATATTATGAATTGTTCATAATATTTTCTATGAAGTGTCCATAATATATA
The DNA here is from genome assembly GCA_947522985.1 of Lithophane socia. Taxonomy (NCBI): domain Eukaryota; kingdom Metazoa; phylum Arthropoda; class Insecta; order Lepidoptera; family Noctuidae; genus Lithophane; species Lithophane socia. The sequence goes on from OX383267.1 coordinate 12,869,916, forward strand.
GATGATTCATAATATTTCCCTATTATAATACTGCAAAAGTGACTGTTTTGGCACACTCCCCTGATAATGCCCTATATCGCACTTTTACACTTTTTATTTGTTTTTATTTTATTTTGCTATATCTGCATGTATATTGTGTGCCTTTTAGTCTGTGCTGAATAAATATATTTTCTTTCTTTTCTTTCTTTGTTTTTCTTTATTTTTAAATACCATATCTCCAAAAAAAGATTGTCTGAAGTGCGTGTTCCAAGTCTGAGTCGAGGGATGGTATCTCAGTGCAACAATGGCGCGGTCCCGTCCCTTTTGTGTGTAACACTCGGGTCGCGGCGCCTCCCAAAATATTGCACTTCTCTAAATCGCCACACAGTGATGTCATGCGTACGATAAAATAAACTATCGATGTACATGACACTGGTTAATTGAGTCTCGCAAATGCCGAGAGTTCTTGGGTTCGATTTTAATATACGACAGTCATCTTTCAAGAAGTTCTCTGTAGTGCCAGCTTGCAAGATTTTGCTTGATATATACGTGGCACAAATGGTAATGAAAGGAAACGGCGAAAAATTACCGTCACCACGTCGGTAATGTTTATTGTGTGATTTAATTTAATTAAATTACTGCAACATGCTGATTGAAGCGTCACTGAATTATCCTTTGTGGTTCACAATGAACATAAAATAGGTACGATAACATCATAAAATGTGAACGTGTACCATAACAACGTATTTCTATATTGATTTGCGTTACAATAGCAAAATATATAATTATATAAACATCGGTTTACGTTATGCTGATTAGTTAAGGATACTTATTAATGCTTTTAAACGTATATTATTATGTCAAGTCGTAATAAAAACATTTTGCTTTGACATGTCTCATTATAATGGAAAATAGTCTAGAGTACTAGTTATTCTGCTAAAAGATAACAGAAAAACTTAACGAGTACTCTCCAGTATAAGTAGATATTGCCAGTCAGATCTTCAACGAGACGATTACTTTCAATAAATGGTTTGGTTTGCATTGCAGGAAAATTGTTCGATTTGCAAGTTTCATCAAAGGAAATGTTGAAAATCTTTTAGTTTGGCGTTATCTCCAGAACGTTAACGGCCTTATAATAATAAGTGTCATACCTCACGGGGGCGCCATGGCGACATCGCTTGGTCTCGCTGCCAACTAAATGTATAAAGCATGTATATTTAAGTAAATGTATACATATAGCGGGTAGCTCACGTGGCGTCCGCTTGGTTACGCAGCCAATCATACATTTTGTTGGCGACGCGGCCAGGCTGCCTCGCCATGACATCCCGGTGACGTATGACTCTAACGGTCCATTTTAACAGCTTGACCTTTTGTAATCAGCATTGCAACACCAAGAATGATTCCACAAGTACTCCCTCAATCTACATCAAACAATTCTATCGATATCGACAACCAACAACGTTCCCATCACTACAAGTTGACACCAGTATAAAGGCTCTTTGTGTGATTGAAGCGGAGACTGTAGCCTATCTGCTATCACCACACTATGCTGATCAAGATTACAGGTGCTACACGGTTGACATTATTAAATGGGTTTTAGTTTAGAAGCTGTTTGAAAGCTTGATAGTAGCGATATGCAGGTAGGAACATTGGATGGATTAGGTTATACTAACAATCACTCTAGTGACGGCACATGCAATGAATAGCTATGTAGTTTAAGCCTCGTGTAAACTGACGCGACTGGCAGCGCGTCCCTTGTCGCGCCTGTTTGTGGGAGCCTTCATTCCATGGAGCAAATTGTAAAGCTTACCCCACGTCCTATTCAAAAGCGCAAGCGTAAGCGCGTATACACGATCGTTAGAACTTTTTGCTCGGTGAACCTGAACGCGTGGTCGCGCCGACCGAGGGCGCTTTCCGGTTTTCCGAACACAAAAGAGACATAAGCGCGACGGTCGCTTTTAAATAGGACGCGGCCTTACACGTTTAATCTAGATGAAAAGATTATGAATGTTATAGATTCGATTCTCACGCGCGAATTTTATTTCGCAATACTCAACAAAACATTCGCGCGATTAAATTCGCACCGCACCGAGTCAAATTTTAAATCACGAGTACGGAGTGAGTCAGAATGGCGACAAACATTTCAAGCGTTTTTTTTTATAGCATTTTGCCCTTAGCCTTAGCAACAAGAATTAATTAGTCATCGTATCGCATCTCTGCCTTAGGCGCGGGCCACACAGAAGAGACGTGAGACGGGACGCAGACTTCATCTGGTACAAAACGTATAGAAAAGACAAGACGCAGCGCAGGCGCGTCGTTTTTCCATCTGCATACTATTTCCCGCGTCTGCGTCCCGTCCTCGTCTCACGGCTCTTCTGTGTGGCCAGCTCCTTAGGTTACTCCAAGATCTGACATCCGAGGCCCTGTACGCAAAATTGCGACGTCAACGTAAGTGCCCATACACACGGGCGGCACGCGTTAACAGCAGAGGTTTCAGGTTTCCGAAAGGGATACCGGGACCCTGGCAACAGGCAACTGAAGGAATACGGGTGGGTTTTAGTCATTAAGAGTCTGACACGCCCTTCCGCTCCGCCCAGAGCGGGAGAAGTCATTTGATGATTTCCCACCCAAAAAAAAAAAAAAAAAATAGGTTTCAGGTTTATGCAATCGTCACCATCGCGTCGACAAGAAGTGTCGACGGCTACCGCTCATGTGTATGAGCACATACGTAAATTCTAACGCTTTTAAAACTTAAAATACTCGTTTCGCACATAATATTTACTTAGTTTTATCTTGTGTTTGTTTATACCGCGCGTTCGTGCTAAGCCTTGACACACAACAACATCCACATTTAAACTATCACTCCATTTAAGTATCATTTCAACATCTAAGACAAAGAAATAACCAGAAACTCCTCCTAAATCTCCCCAGAACTAAATTCTATGTCATTTGATTACAAACTCCAAAGTCGGTTAATAAGCAGTAGTTGTAGTTCGTACTTTGTAGCTAACTGCAATATACGTAACTAAGTGAACGAAGCCGAGCGCATAAGTTTCTTGCAAGGCGCTCCAAACTACTATCCGATGATATTAGAAACAGATTTGCTTGATACGAGTTTTATACGGACAGACATTTTTGTTATTATATTAGAGACTGGAGGGTAAGCGTTGGACTAATTAAAATGAGGTTTTAATTTGAGTTGGTGTAGGAATTTAGTCGTAGTTGAAACACCGTTTTTAGTATACTTAGATTGAAAACTAAGTCTATATTGAAATAAACTAGATCTTAACATAATAGTACAGACATTTCGCCAGTTATGTTTAAGTCCCATGTAATAGGGAGCGAGCCTATTGGCATCAACCATGCAGGCACAAATGCAGACTCTCCGGGCTGTTACTGAGAAATTACTATTGATTTATACTAAGATTCTAACTAGATCATCTTTTGTTTGAAATATTAATTCGTACAGCAAGCGAGGCCTTTTAGGTCTTTTTTGGGTCTTCGTCTTAAGTCATTAACGTGTACTGAAGATTAAACAACATCAACCGACGTACCTGAGGGCCTAGACAAGTGACAATCGCTTCGAAAGCGTTATCGTATTTCTACAACGACTTTCAACAGGATTGACACAAGCTTTTCGATAGCTTATGTCAGTCCTATACATTTTTGCCTTTTCCATCATCGTTATCGCTGATAGAATGTCACTTTGTACATGTGTACGTAGGTACTACCGTGGACTCTTGCACAAAGTAAAACCATTTTCTATTTATGTAAAAAAAGGAAATTGTAATATCAAAAATGTCATTGAACAAAGTTACATATGTCATGTGCATATTGAACAAAGTTACATGACAAGTGAAATAAGCAGACTGTCTTCTTTATCAATTCCGGGATAGGGGCAATATGGGCCTGCGGCTAAACAGGAAAACGTTTAGTTTTCTGACGTTAAACTATCAACCTTTTCACATTATATTTAACAAACTATTATAAAAAATATCGGAGTAAGCAATTTATGGAAGAGTCTAAAACTTTGTAAGGCACCATTTCCCATTTAGGTAAAATTTTTAATCTTCGATGTAACCTCCAACTGTCACTAACAAGACACAATAGAATTATAATTTATATCGGCCTTCAGGCCAATCAATAGTTGAGCGGCTTGGCACTGGGGACAGCCCAACGATGCACTATCATAGAGGTTTATAAATGGACCGCCGGGTGAATCCAAGACTATCTATCTATTGAGTCTGGGAAATCATCAAATGGCTTCTCCCGCTCTGGGCGAAGCGAGAGGGCGTGCCAGATCTTTACTGGCTAAAACCCACCCGTGTTCCTTCAGTTGCCTGTTGCCAAAGGCCCCGGTTTCCCTTTCCGATTTTCCCGCAACCCTGGCAGCGGACCAAGCGGACCCTGTCTGTGCTGACTCTTTGAGGCGCGTGTTACAGTATTACAGTTTTCTATCGGAATAATCAATATTCCGTAATACAATTTACATTATTACCATATAAGAACATAAACATAAAGCAATAATTACGGTATAGTATCAAATTACTTTACTTACGTGACAACCGCCGACAATTCCAAACTACAACGGCACTAGAACCGACCAACTGGACATCTACCGAGAAACTGACTCGATAACGTCCTTACAATCCTTTTTATATCCTACAAACGTCACTTTATGTCAAACATCTACCGTCATTTTTAAATAAATCATAGATGATCATATATTTTGGTTGAAACGGCTTATTATATTAAAATAGCCATATAAAATCTTAGATACGCTACAAGTATAATTAAATATTACATAATAATTTATAGTAATAACATTGTAATGAATTTTACAAGATAAGTGTTATTTTTAGGTAAACACAATATCAAATCAGCTACTTCTGTACGATTCACAACAGTTGAGTCGAATTAGCGTTTGACCCACAAAATAAGCTTGTTAGAAAAACAATTAAGTAAATCAACAACAGATAATAATTACATTTACAGCTATATCAAGTATTTATTTTATAATAAATACATATATATATCACGCGCGTGGAACACAACCCGTCGTCGTTCTGGTCCTTATCGGACAGCGAGCTACCCATGGCTCACCGTCCACATGCGTAACACACCTTCAATCACAATCTAAATGAATGTTGTTGAACTGTCAAAATGAAAGCCATTGCTTCTGTAAGTTGTTATGCAAGTACCCCGCATTGCCTGCGGGGTAATCATTTGTACTTTGGATGTGGGTGTTTTGTTTACTATCCTATAAGTATGCGTTGTTATTATTGTTTGCATAATTTTCTCATGCAAATAAGGGCTCAACTTATAATTACTCACCTACCTACGCATGATTATAATTTAAAACCGGTACGTTTAGTTGTTTTCATCTACTTCGAAAAGGAGTTAATTCTAGCTGTGGAAAAATTATTGTATTTAATTTGAAGGGAGGTTGTTGGGACAGTAATACCTAGTACTGGCAGCATATTAACTAATTTCTATTAGTTTTGAGGACACTACGAACTGGTTTAGTGTTTTTTTTTTATAGAAAAATCGTTTTAAAGACAAGGATTTTTGTAAAGTCAAGATAACCGAAAGAAACCAAAAATATAATTACTAACAATGATATTATATTAACAGATATGTTATACACTCACAAAACAACCGAAAAAAGTGTTCCGCGCAGCAGCGGCACACATACCCACGTTTCATTCATTTTACATTTCACTACAAGTAAAAACGTTACAATTAGAATGTTTTCGAGTCTTCACGATTGCGCGCTTATAACATATCTGTTAATTTAATATCATTGATTACTAAGTATTTGGGGTTGAAACTCTCGGACCGGGTGGTTCGACTGCTCATGCTATAGGCTATGAAACTTCCTAACGGCTGTTTGACACTTCCTGTGACCTGGCTGACTTTTAAGTACCTTAGCCAGAGGCTAAGCATTGCCATACAACGTGGCAATGCCGCCAGTCTGTTGGGTACATTACCAGTCGACAGCAATGCGGAAGAATTTTTCGACGCCATATTATTTTAGTAGTTAGGATAGTATAATATTTTATTCAATCTGCCTAGCCTTTTCCCAACTATGTTGGGGTCGGCTTCCAGTCTAACCGGATGCAGCTGAATACCAGTATTTTACATGGAGCGACTGCCTATCTGACCTCCACAACCCAGTAACTGGGCAATACGATACCCCTTGGTAAGACTGATTGTCAGACTTTCGGGCTTCTGACGACCCGTAACGACTGTCAAAGATCTACGAATGACAGCCGGAACCAACGCCTTAACCTGCTTTCCGAGGCACGGAGGAGTCTCGATATGTAAAGATGGTCACCCATCCACGGACCAACCCCGGCAAGCGTAGCTTAACCTGATGGATCGACCCGTGCGGCTGTTATTAATTAGCCACGAGCTCCTCCTCGAGTATAATATTTTATTCTATTATTTAATGATTTAATAGTTGTCATTTTAATTCTGCAATAAAAGAAATAACCCAGTAACGAAGTATTTGTACAAACAATGAAATCACTTTTTAATTTAAACAGGTATCCCTTTACGGAAATCAATGATGACAAATTCATTATTAAGTATTCTAACAGAAATATTATTGCGTGTGCCGAATTATTTTTAAAACACGTCGACCAATGTTCGTCGCACGTGCTACCTGCACACGTTATAATAATTTACGCGGTATCGTGATTTTCCTGACGTCTGTTATTGACAGGTCATGATTTCAGGCTGTGGAACATTTGTTATTGTAATCGGATATAGAATAAGTTTCCCATAGAGACTTTAATTCATTTATTAGATACTAGCTGCGCCCCATGGTTTGCCCGTTTTTTTTCCTGACCCGTGTAAGTCTCGACCCCGTGGGAATATCGGGATAAAAAGTATTCTGTGTTAATCCAGGTTATAAACTATCTGTTTGCCAAATTTCATCCAAATCCATTCAGTAGTTTTTACGTAAAAGAGTAACAAACATCCATCCATCCATCCATCCATCCATACTTACAAACTTTCGCGTTTGTAATATTAGTTAGATTAGATAGTTAGATTACACATCAAAACAAAAAAACATCGTGAGATGAGGGATATTTCTCGACAGTATGTGAAACCAAGTCAGAGGTTTCTGACACTAGGTTAGTGAAGAAGATTTCAGTCTCTTTTACCCACGACCTCGTTCACGTGGCAGTCGGAGAAGAAGACTAAATTAAATTCATTTATTTCCAGGTAAATAACACCCATTGCCAGACATACAATAATAGAAATCACAATAGAATAAAAACAAATAAAATCAAACATTAAATTAAATCCGATTAAATAAAATCAAATAAAAATAAATCAATAAAAACAAAACAAATCACATTAAAATAAAATAAATACATAATCAAAACGTTAAAATAAATTATAAAATAATTTATTGAACCACATAATTAATAAATTAATAAAATTTAAAAATTTAAAATAAATATATATATACTTACTCCTAATAATACTCCCGCCTCTGAGTCTGACTAAAGAAACAATGGATGGACTGTGTAAAAGATGATATGGCTGGAAAGGAGGTGACGATATGATGAAGCCGTCCCTTCTTGGCAGACGGTAAAATACGTAATGCAATGAAATGAAAATAGGATTAAGGTCAAAAGATGATACCCGTTATAAATATAACGGGTTAATTTAGTAGGTTGATGACAACGAACAAGCTCAAATATTATAATATTATCCAAATCAAGTCAATAATTACGTAGAGTTTACAAATAGTTTCTGCTAACGTAAGTCGATTCTTCGCAAACAGCTCTTTAAATATTTGTTTTTGCTAAGCAGCTGCTAAAAATGATACCACATAAGACAGTAGACATTGTGTATTTACTCAAGAACTTGCGTAATACACAGCTTTATTATGTAAACTATATAAGCAATGTGGTAAATGGAGTCTGGTGATAATGTTTTAGAAGGCATTATCACCAGACTGCCAAGTCTATGTCTCGAGTCCGAACCCAAGTCACGCACCTCTGATTTTATCTGATTCATGTTTTGTGTAGGTATTGTTTATCACTTGCTTTAAAACGGTGAAGGAAAACTTCGTGAGGAAACTGGCATGCCTTAGAGATATATTCTCAACGGTATGCGAAGCCAATTCAGAGGCCCATGGGCGGCATAAAAACTCTGACACCAGAGGGCCTAGACAAGTGACGATCGCTTCGAAAGCGTTTCGTATTTCTGCAACGACTTTCAACAGGATTGACATAAGCTTTTCGATAGCTTAAGTCAGTCCTATACATTTTTGCCTTTTCCATCATCGTTACCGCTGATAGAATGTCACTTTGTCTAGGGCCTCAGGTTAGTCACTAGTCACACGAAAAAAAAAAGAAAAAAGATGAGGAGATAGACGTCTCACTTAGGCCTACCCTTAATCTCGACATAACTTGCGAAATAACTGCTTAACTTGATCTATTCTGTAAAAATATCACCAAGAAAACTTATGATCTGTCCGAAAAGTACTGATGAAAGTGTAAACAGAAAGAACATAACCTGAACAGGGTTGCTGTTATAATTACCATATTATTATATTTTAACTTACGTTTAGCATCACCTTTTCCACCAATTATTGTTTGAATAACAGTATTAAATTGTAACAAAAAATGCATCCGGAGAGATGGGCAAAGATCGTCACTCACTGAACGCCTGGGGACGACATCGCCGCGCGATGATGATGTGACAATCGAATCATGTCTGCGCAGTCAATATGGCCAGAAATCGCAAAAAAACAGAGAGAAAAATTATAAAGTAAGCACTCAATTTGTAACTGGCATAGTTCAAAATTTTTGCAAAATACTTACATTATTACGACTACCACCTTGTTATTCTAGTAAGCGCAAGTGTGATTATTGATCAAATAATCATGGACCCTTTTTGGAGATTAAACTCCAGGCTAAGCTAATATTATTTGGGTTTTTCTCTCAGGATGGAGATTTCTCAGTAGCAGCCCGAAGACTTGGAACCGGTTGATGAAAATAGGCTCCCATATTACGGTGGACTTACAAAGACTAACCCGTTCGGGAAATGCAGAAGTTTTGTTTTGATATCATCATCAGCATATTCAGCCTATAATGTCCCCACTGCTGGGACACAGACCTCCTCTCTGTAAGAGGGAGTGGGCCATAATCTACCACGCGGGCCCAATACGGGTTGGTAGATGTCACATATCTTCGATTTTTTGGTTGTAGGACATGCCGGTTTCCTCACGATGTTTTGAGAGCAGTGATGATGAAATACACAAAGTAAAGCGCCTGTCAGGCTTCGAACCTACGACCTACAACTCGTAAGTCGCTATATTTTTCTATGCTGAATTATAATTGTGGAGTATCTCAACTAGCGTCAGGCTCTAGAAAATAATTCCCTAGTATAATATTCTCCTAGAATTATATACTTCTTCCACGACCTTTTGTAACTATAATGACTGCGTCCATAGTGACCGCTTGAATTAAATCATTTGTCTTTTTACAGTTACTTACTATTGTTTGACAGTAATTAGTTCATTAGTACCATTCGCGGTACAGTCTATCGTGCTAGTTGACATCGTACCTGTCAGATTTATTCGTTTTTTTTTTGACGTCACGAAAGAAATAACAATAGAAATAAAACTTAATCATATAAATGGTGATTGTAACCTAAATAAGTAGACTATGGTGCCTAAATGACATTGACGGGTGCGCTGTTGGTCAATATTTGTGAAATTGTCACAAAAATTGTATCGACAAAACAAGATGGCGACATAAAACTTAATCAGAAAAATTGTGGTTTTAACCTAAATAATAAATATGTAGAGTGTGGCGCCTAAATGACATTGATAGGGGTTCGCTGTTGGTCATTAGTTGTGAAATTGACACAAAAATTGTATCGACAAAACAAGATGGCGACATTAAACTTAATCAGAAAGATGGTGGTTTTAACCTAATTATGTATAATAGAGTATGGCACCTAAATGACATTGACAGGGTTCGCTTTTGGTCAATATTTGTGAAATTGTATCGACAAAATAAGATGGCGATGGCGGCATAAAATTGAATCAGAAAAATGATGGTTTTCACCTAAATATGTAGAGTGTGGCGCCTAAATGACATTGACAGGGGGGCGCAGTAGGTCAATATTTGTGAAATTGTCACAGAAATTGAAACGACAAAACCAGATGGCGGCTTTAGTTCCGATTTTGGCCATACGCCAAAATAACGTTGAAGCGTTGTAACTCATACTCTGGTAATTAAAGAGGGTGTTAATATAGCACGGGTTCGTGTGATATTATCTACACGAGTACGCACTTACTCCCAGAGAATTATACTCCTACAGGGATTTAGATGTTTGCTACCTAAATAATAACTCATTTGGAGAATCTATCTTGAGATAATCATTATTGTAATAGCAGAATAGGTACCAAGGTTGGTACCTAAAGTGTGTATTAATAGGTATTAATACACACTTTTAAAGGGTGTTGATTGTATAAAAGACTGCGGCATAGAGTGATCAATAAATAATTACTATAATATCGAAGTATAAATTTTAATAATGGTTTTGTGAAACAAAAATAGTACTAGGTTTTTGCCGATCTTTGAATAGCTATAGTGACTTAATGATTGGACATATTTATTTAATAAGTAAACGTTATTAGTTATACGAAGTTTACTTTATTTTTGTATTGTCGTCTTCACCTTGTACCTACTTCGTAGAAAACAATGACAAACATTGTATGTAAAACTGACACTAAAGGGCATTGCAAGTGTAGGTATAGATGAAAAGCTTAATTGGAAACCTCTATCAATCTGCAATCTGCCTAGCCTTTTCTCAACTATGTCGGGGTCAGCTTCCAGTCTTACCGGAGGCCGCTGAATACCAGTATTTTTAATTTTGCAACTGCCTATCTGACCTCCACAACCCCGTAACTGAGTAATACGATACCCCTTGGTAAGACTGGTTGTCAGACTTTCGGGCTTCTGACGACCCGTAATGACCGTCAAAGATCCACGAATGACAGCCGGAATCAACGGCTTAGCGTGCTTTCCGAGGCACGGAGAAGTCTCGATATGTAAAGATGGTCACCCATCCGCGGACCAACCCCGGCAAGCGTAGCTTAACCTGATGGGTCGACCCGTGCGGCTGTTATTACTCTAGCCACGAGCTCCTCCTCCTATAAACCTCTATCTAACAATGAAAAAATAAAGCCTCAGTTTTGTCGGAACCAGTTGCTTTTAAATATCAGTACTTATTCAAAGCGAAACTACGACTTGACCTTTCCAACATAAAAAATAGACCTTCATATTGAGAACATATCAAATGCAACAGTAAGTGTGTTATCAACACAGTGTCGACACAGTGTCTTTACCAACACTTAATAATGCCGAATAATTTTATCATACAAATGACTATAAATCATTACACTTTCCTTCTCAGGCACCTCAAATAAGGCGAGTAATCTGTTTACCCTCGGAAAGTGCTTATAATTTAAGTAAACTTCCACAACACTCTCGGGTCAGATTTTCAGTATTCATAATTCAGAACTTGTTCAAGTAAATTACCATTCGTCCTTTTAGACCTCTGGGTTCGTTTAGGGTTGCCAAGGAAATATGTGTGAAAATTGAGATATTTTTATTGACTACACGGGGTCCTGGGTTTTCATACCCTAATAAGCGAGTAAATTTATCTTTTTTAATACAACTCTCTAAGTTCATAAATATAATCAATAGGATTATTGACTATTTCATGAAATCACGACATTTGAGGATTATTCGATTTTGCGAAATTCAAATTTTCTTACGTTTTTAGCAATTTGCAGGTCAGTATCAGGTTGTATGTTGATCTAAATATTATTAGCGGTCGTAAAACAAATATGGATTTACAGAATTATAAACATTAGAATCAGCAATAAAACTCTCTAAATTCATGTAAGTGCATTGAATGACGATTTCCTGAAATTTTCATTCCATGCAAATTGACCTGCAAATTGCAAAAAAACGTAAGAAAATTTGAATTTCGCGGGCACCCTAGCGCATCCCCCTTTTTTTTTTTTTGAGGGTGGGAAATCATCCAATGACTTCTCCCGCTCTGGGTGGAGCGGAAGGGCGTGTCAGACTTCTACTGACTAAAACCCACCCGTGTTCCTTCAGTTGCCTGTTGCCAAGGTCCCGGTATCCCTTTCGGACTAACCCGCAACCCTGGCAGGTAGCGCATCCCCCTTAAGTAGCGAATGGTACACGCTAGCTCAGTAGCTAGCATGTGCTTCTCGTTAAATAAGCTTATCCTTCTGCGAAAATAATAGTGTTGGGATTATCCATTCCATGATTGTCATTTGTTATCACTTGACCCAGTTAGCGACTGACAATTGAGCATATTATTGCCTTTTCGATCTGCTTTTAAGGTCCCTTGTGATAAACAATTGAACCTTGCACGTGTCAGAAACACAATGGTTGCTTGACAGCCCTACAAGCCGAGCCACCTTCAAGTTACAAGTTCTTATTCCATAATTACAAAGTTGCCTTTTTCAAGCCCAAACGCCGCCGTTTTGTTTTTAACAATAACACTTAACCGTGATTAGTTTAGAAAAGTATCAAAGGTTTTGGGAACTGAAATTATCATTATTTATAAAAAACAATAAATAATAATAATGTTGTTTTGTTTCCCGAAACAAAATTATACACAACATTAGTTTTTGTTTATGCTAAACCCGAAAAGGGGTCATTGTACTCATCATTTTGAACAACTTTTTCTATGGGACCAACGTTGAAATCGCGAAAAAAAAATTAGCTGTTCCATACATTTGTGTTCACTTAAATCGACAAAATGTATGGAACAGCTGATTTTTTTTCGCATATAAACTTAGTCCCATATAAAAAGTTGTTCAAAATGATGAGTCCTAAATAGTAATGACCCCTTTTCGGGTTTAGCATAAACATAAACTAATGTTGTATACATGTACAGGGGTGAACCTTAGGGTAATGTAGAGAGGAGTGGTAGGTGCAATTACGAAAATTAAAATAAATAAATCTTTATTTCAGACCAAAGATCCATAACCTACGAGTAAATAAGTTGGCACTTACTTAAAACACGTTTAAAAGCCCTCACACATAAATTGAGGAATTTAGTGTTTATATAAAAACCTGATATACAAATATCAGACTTGACCAATGTCGTGTAACCCAACCATACTGGGGGCCTAAAACAGCCACATTAGCAATTCCTCTAAAAGCAATTAATTTCCTGAATGCCCAGCTGTCATTAGCAATTCCTTTAATTTGACACAAAAGCAATTCATAATTCGTGGAACATTTTACGAATCTCCATAATCCATCCATCCTTCCGTAACATGAATTGCACGCAGATCATAATAAGAATCGTCAGTTTGTGACATTTTTCGATGATTCATAATATTTTCCTATTATGATTCTGCCAAAGCGGCCGTTTTAAGCTCCCTAATTGTTCTCTGAATAAAGAAAGAATTGTCAACAAGTTTTGTACATATAACTTTAAAAAACGAACAACAAAATTATTTACCGTCGCTGCATCAGCATACTTATTTAAATTTAATCGCCGGTATATTGAAGGTATAAAAAAATAAAATTAAAAAACACAGACGAATTGATAACCTCCTCCTTTTTTGAAGTCGGTTAAAAATAATAAAAAAGGAGTACTAAAAAGGCCAAGGCTTCGTAATTAAAAATAGCTTTGTCGTGCAATGACTTGTGTCATTATTTTTTTGCGTGGGATTCCCGTCGACTCTGCTAGGTAAGAAGAACTGGTGAAGGTCGGAAGGATACATACGATTTTTTTACGATTAAGCGGAACCTTTTTTTTTTTCCGTGGGGAAATCCTCATGGATGTTAGGGCGGACTCCTACCGACTAAAACCCGACTGTTCCTACTTCTACCGTGAGTCGGGGGCCCGGGAGATACTTGTACCTGCGCCGCACCCCCGACTGGTCAGGCCGCCATGCCTAGCGGACCACGATTGAGCGGAACCTAGAACCCTTTAGAAGAATCTTTGGAAGTCGCGCACCATAATTGCGTAACACACTTTCAATTACAATCACTCAGATTTTGAAGGAAATTCCTTAACCATTGCTTCATATGTTTGAAAAAAATTCATCTGATGACAATGCAAATAACGCAATAAATATTGTTGAATTGTCACATCGAGATATAAGTACTAACGTACTAGAGAAGCTACGTCAAATAACTGAATTGTCCTATTCTTCGTATTGAATCTTTAGTTCGCTGCAGCGCTAAAATAATAACAATTCGTCTAAACCGTACCTAATTTACCACAGTGCTAGATTTGCTGTGGAAGTGTATTTATTCTCGGCAAAAAGGTCTTAAGCGCCATGTAAATCACGGCACTACGCGTTTTCTTCGACAAACTGCGGCGCGATCGCCGCAGTTGAACGAGACAAAGTAGGAATTTACGGTGTCTTCTCTAGTACGTTAGTACTTATATCTCGATGATTGCACGTGACCTTTTTTCTTTTTTTCTACTTGTTGCAAGCGTTACTGCTGGGTAAACCTGGGTTCGATTCTCGGGTCGGGCAAAGTGTTATTGAATTTTTCCATCTGAAATTTCTCAGTAGCAGCCCGGAGTCTGTACTCGTGCCCGGTTTATGGCAATAGGCTCGCCCCCTATTACATGGAACTCAATCATAACTGGCGAAATTTGGGTGTACTATTAGTAGACCTCTGCCCAACCCTTCGGGAAATACAGGCGTGATGTTATGGTATGTAATAAAACATAATTCCATCTATTTAATTGACACCAAAATACCTCGTCTTCATGCAAACAGTTTTTGTATTTTACAATATTCCAACATAAATCAATATGGAAATTGATATAATTGTCACGTCTATTAAAATGATTTATAATCCGCGATCAACATTAATAATAGTATATTAATTACTAATGCCAATCAATAAAGTAACAATAGCAATAATTTAGTTATTAATGGCGTTTTAATAGACGATTTATCATTTTCATTCAGAATACATAATTTCATTCAGAATCTAAATTAAAAAAATAGCGTTAATTTTCTTAAAAAAAAACACTATTGTTCACCAGCTGAGCATTTGGTTCTCGATTCCCTTTTTTTTTTTTTTTTTGAGGTTGGGAAATCATCTAATGACTTCTCCCGCTCTGGGTGGAGCGGAAGGGCGTGTCAGACTTTTACTGACTAAAACCCACCCGTGTTCCTTCAGTTGCCTGTTGCCAAGGTCCCGGTATCCCTTTCGGACTAACCCGCAACCCTGGCAGGGTTCTCGATTCCCTGGGGCCTTACGGTCACTTTAGCAGAATCATAATATGAAAATATTATGAATCATCGTAAAATGTCACAAACTAACAATTTATTATGATCTGCTTGTAATTCATATTACGAAATAATTCATCTATTTGACAGTTTTCTATGGAGATTCGTAAAATGGTGCACAAATTATGAATTACTTTTATGTCAGATCGTGAATGATTAGAGGAATTGATAACTGGAATGAACTGCTTTTAGAGGAATTGCTAATGTGGCCGGTTTAGGCCCCCAGGCCTGGCATAATTTTATTAGGTTTTACCTAACATCTATTAGGTTAAATTTTATTAGTTTTTTATAATTTTATTATGGTTTAGGAATTTCTCGGTAGCAGTTCGGAGTCTGGATTTGTGCCTGGTTGATGACAAAAGGCTCGCCCTCTATTACATGGGACTTAAACATAACTGGCGGAATGTGAGTGTACCACTGCTTAACCTTTCGGAAAAACAAGCCGTGATGTTATGGTATGTAAACACTAATGCATCAGCATAAACTACTAGATATTTCAATGAAAATAACTTGTAAAGTTCAGAGCAATATTCTGTTCAAATGAATAAGATAGAGAGTGGGAAGCATACATTTGAAGCTACTTGTCGGATAACAATCCCTCTGAGTCAAAAAGTTTCAATCCCACAAAGAGCTCGGCTCCAGAACAGAGTTGGATAGGGAAGGGACATGACTGGACGGTGGAAAATATTGTCAGCCGGCTTCCTGCCGTGCTAAAGTAAATTTATAGGGTATATATAAATAGGGAAAGAACCAATTAAACCATTACCTTTTTTACAAAGTTTATTGTAATTATATAACACAGGTTTACAAAAATTGTGGCAAGCCACTAAAACAATAGAACTTTCCCAACCTTTAACCTGGTATTAACCTCTAACACACCCTGTCTCCGTAACAAGGTGTGTTAGGAGAAATACAAGCATGAGATTAAATATCAACAAGCTCAAGGTCGCTTGTGAGGATCCGTGAGATGAACGCTTAACAACTTCTAGCTCAATCGAATAATAAGTGACCTTAAATATGGTTGTGCTCATAAGAGAAATTATAACATTAGGGGCAAAGCACCCTGAGACACAACCTAACACATGAAATTTAGAACAACTGGTTTATAACCTAGTTTACTACACATAGGCCTAAATCACTTGGGAATGACCTTCAAAATGGTCACCTGGGTATCACTCACTCAAAGGGTCTACTACAAACTTGCAGGTGTTAACTGTCCCTCCATTCACGAAGGTCTCTCAGTCGACGTCAGTTGACGGAATCAAGTCCCTTGGCATGGAACCACAGAGAAAACTCTGGGTTCCCACGTACACGCGGCCTACGGGATCCGTAAGGAAAACGATGACGCTAGTCGTTACCTGGAGCGGCGACACTTTCCTGGACGAGCTACCGGATGGTAAGGCCTTCCAATATACGGGGATGGCCACACTGCCAGCACTCGTAGGATCTAACCTCAAAACTGCCAAAGCCCGGGTCAGCCAGCACACTGCCCGCCACTAGTCGGGACTAACTGCTATTTCACCAGACCACGGGACGGCACCAGGGCGTCACGTCTTTCACGTTCGCATCAGTTCAGGCTAGCATAAAAAAGCCAGACAGGTTCGGCTACTGAAACAACATCTCTGATATATTTCCAATAAGATTATTGGCCGAACACAGTCTAATCATCACAGAACTGGTGCCTCTCGAATAACATACCTGTTAAAACTCCATCATCGCGTAGCGTCACCAGGATCGGGAAGGAACACCCTTCCCGTCACACACGCAGGACCAAAGACCTGACTCCTCGATATCCACCTTCGAGCAAGTTCTAACCACAGACTAAAAACCGAATTCTTTGACAAGTGACAATCCACTTCCGAAACCATATCATAAGAATTTAATTTAATTTATTGGACATTGCATGACTATAAAATTTGGGTGATTACATCTGAATGTTAATAAATTTTAATTCCTTAATTAACATCTAATTAATTATCGAAACCCAAAAACAACGCTCCGTCTCCAGTATTGAGAAACTCTGGAGCTACCTAGCTTCACCGCTAGATGTCGGCTAAGATGTCAATTTGCAACGTCACAATATCGATATTTAATTTTAAGGATGGATATTGGATAGTGAAAAGAAAATAAAGAAAGAATAACATTTAATTGGACACAGAGTTCATGAAACAAAAAATAAAAAAGTGAAAGTAATATTTTAAATACAAGTGTGCAGCACGGCTGCGCCAAAAAGGTTCATTTCAGCATTAATGCCAGACAAATGCTGTCTGACACTGGATTTCTAATGAACCCTTAGGGACAAGTGACGGGAAGTACAAACAGTTTCAACATACCTAATACACTTAGTGCTTAAGCTGCAAAATGGGATGCCTAACATTTTCAACGATATTGTAAAAATATTTCGGTTTATGCAAATATATTCTTCTGAACACACATTTTTTTCAGCTACTGTTTGACATAGGTCTTAGCTCAGACAATTCCTGCATAATCCAACTAAGTCATTATCACAAAAAAAAGGCATGAAAACTTTGACACCAGGTTAATCACTTAACACTTTACACACAAAAAAGAAAATGAAAAACATGTTTTAAAGAAATAAAGTGACAATATCTCGATGACATAATTCCATCTAGTGTGTTCTCTCGAATCATTCAAAAACTGATTGTTGAGTCATTTCGGAATCGCGCATCGTTACCTACTCTCATTAATGATCCAAAGCTGTACCTGTTACTAGACAAATGTACCATTACTCCATTATTCATCTGTGTTTTTCCCTTCACATTTATTTTAGCACGACACAACTTCAAGGTTTCATCGGTAAAAAAAAAATCGTCAACGCAATCATTTTTGACTGCCCCGTTGGAATCGCTGAGCATGATCCTGATCCCCGATCCTGATACATACGTACGAGAAATACTCCCTTTGGCGTGAAGTTGCGGATACTAGCCCGTATTACCTATTACATATCATAAACTCACCCCTTCTTCCCATGGGGGTAGGCCAAAACTAAAGAACGCCACCTTCTACGATCCTTACATACATTCGTGTTACAGTTTCATTTAAAAGCTTTCAATGTGTCATATTAAAGCATAGGTAACCTTTACATTATGTCGTACTGTAACATTACCGTTTCGCGACCATTACAATCTCGATTATATTCTAAATAATGCAGTAGCCACCTTATTAGGGACGAGCCGGTTTACTCGTTGAGAGGAAACGAGGAATTGGTGTTTAATTGATAGTTGGCATGGTAACTTCAATCGTTTTATGTTTGATTGCTCACTATACTAATTAAATAACGATATTGTTTGTTTGGAGTATGAGAGTTTTTTTTTTGTCAGCCTGTCTCATGTATCCCATTTCTAGGAAAAGGAAAAAAAAAAAAAAATCCGATCGTCGCAACCCTTTCGCTGTGAGAAAGCTACACATCTACATATCACGCCTGGAACTAAATAGTCGTATTCAGTAACCAACAACAAATATATGAGCAACGTTTTCAATGAAATGAGTTAAAAAGCCATATAAACCCGGGGCTTGCGTCTCGTACACTGCGTTTTGAGCGCTGAATAAAGTTCATACGTAACGAATTACATGACGCACGCCCTTGCACGGCAGCGTTACATAGAAATTCATAACATTTTAATCAGCGCCCAAAACGCAGTGCACGAGACGCACACCCTTGCGCAGCAGCGTTACATAGAAATTCATAACATTTTAATCAGCGCCCAAAACGCAGCACACGAGACGCACGCCCTTGCGCGGCAGCGTTACATAGAAATTCATAACATTTTAATCAGCGCCCAAAACGCAGCACACGAGACGCACGCCCTTGCGCGGCAGCGTTACATAGAAATTCATAACATTTTAATCAGCGCCCAAAACGCAGCACACGAGACGCACGCCCTTGCGCGGCAGCGTTACATAGAAATTCATAACATTTTAATCAGCGCTCAAAATGCAGCACACGAGACGCACGCCCTTGCGCGGCAGCGTTACATAGAAATTCATAACATTTTAATCAGCGCCCAAAACGCAGCACACGAGACGCACGCCCTTGCGCGGCAGCGTTACATAGAAATTCATAACATTTTAATCAGCGCCCAAAACGCAGCTTACGAGACGCGCGCCCCGGGCGCCTGTTATGATTAGGACCTAAGTAAAAGCTACTGTTTACTTATCACTTGGAAAGAGCAAAGCCAAGAGGAAAAGTAATATGCGATTAAAAGTGTTTGCAACTGTATCTGTAATAATTGGTAATCTTAAATAGTTGCTAATCGATTACTCAGCCTTATTTCTTTTGAACTTAATCACTATAGTTTAGCAATTGATAAGTGTTTACCGATGTCTTGTCATAATCCGAGTATCACCTTGCAAATCAGTAGGAAAGAGAGGTCGTTCCGATCATTTCTGGCTTAAACTTGGTTAATTATTAACTGGGTTCCGAGTGAAAAATAAACTAGTCGCAAGGCTGAAAGCCCTAAAAGCTATTGCACCTTAAAACATAAATAAGATTTAAAAAAATACTTTCACCAAAAAGTTCGACCATTTTAATTATAACGATCTACAATGTAAGCGCATCACTAAACCACAGGACGCGCAATATCGAATACTAGTTCACGTCAACGGCATAAAACACGGAAATCTCTTGCAATACAAGTCGTGTGCGCACCAATGTAAATTGTTTGTGCTATTGCATTATATGCTTATCTGATTCTGGCAGGGAATCTAACCGAATTTAGGGGCGGAAGATTTACAGCTCTAAAAGATAAATGTGAAGAAAATGTTGGCTAAATACTAGATATTTATTTACATGCCAGAATGTGAAGTTAGATGGTAGGGTTTATAACATGATCATTTCCGAAGCCATCGAAAGCCACACTCACCGTTTTTCCCGCAGTTAACTAAGATTCATAGTGAGTTCAAAACTTGGCAACCGATTTGACATTTTTATTTAATTTGTATTCTATGTTAATCATAGACACCTCAGATTTACTGATAAGGACGTAGTTCCCGACTATTTATGATCGGAAATTAAAAGCAAGCAGTTGGCAAGTCACCAATCAGAGAGAAGATTCATAGCCAATTCATCACCCTGTAAGAAATAGACGCAGAGTCCAGCGCTCGGTGTGGCAACACGTCGTGTTCTGGTTTGCAACTTGTCAATCGTCATCCTGAGGATGCCTCGTTGAGAGGTGAAACACGTGTCGATTTCTTACATGTTTTTTATGACTCTTGAAGAATAGTTAAGCGGAATAGGTTACTAAATATATCTACGTCGATTGTATCTTGCAGACATCAGCAAGATTATTTTATCACCAAAGAACTAATTACGTTTGCATTCAATCCGATCCATATTTAATGGTTCTATCGTGTGACCACGAAATGAGCAGTCTTTACTGTTGATTGGACTATGATTTTATTACGGAACGTAATAGTGCTAAGATAATTCTGTAGGTTCCATTGTGTTGCAGCCACAATTCAGGTAATTCTAAGTGCTGAGTATATTCACGAGAAACATCTTCAATAAAGTGCTGTGGTTTAGAGTTAGCTAATAAAATTACAAATTATATTACTGTGGTTAGCCCCAAAACTATTGTAGGTTTACACGATTCCAAGTCTGCAGATTGCAGCGAGGGTGCGTCAAGTCCTGCTTCGTGACTTCAGCTACCTCTCTTCTTCTTTGTGGTTAGTGACATCTCTCTGATGGCCGTCGAGAAATATCTCTCAGGCGTGCCGGTTTCCTCACGATGTTTTCCTTCACCGTTATTTAAGCAAGTAATTTTACAAAACGCACATGAAAAGTCAGAAGGGCGTGGATTGGGTTCGAACTCGAGACCTATGACTTGGCAGTCCAGCGGCGAAACGACTAGGCTATCAGTAGCTGTAAATGAAAAGTTTTTGCTTTGAAACCAGCTGCCTTTTGCTTTACCAGTCTTGGCTGGAGGAGGTGCAATCTTCATCAACTAATGTTCCTTTGCCTTTTAACCAGTACCCTGACTGCGTAAAACACTTTGAATCACAATCTGAATGTTCTTGAAGGATATTGCTAATTTATTGCTTCATATGTTCGAAAAATTAGTCTGTGCAACAACGTAAATGACGCAAGGAATGTTGTTGAACTGTCAAAATGAAAGCCATTGCTACTGTAAGTGCGTATTACGTAACTACCCCTCAGTTTATTTACAGTCTGTGACACCGCCTCCAGTTCTATGACTGTATTATGATACATCGTTGCAAATCAACAAACTTTGTAACCATAAGACGGCCCTTTTTTTCCCATTAGCAATCTAGTAGATTATTTAGTAGGTCTGGAATACTATTATAATGAATAGTATAAAATTAATGTTAAAAACAAGTACAACACACGTAGGGTTAGAGAGAACAAACTGGTTCAACCACAGATAATAAATTACTATGGTAAGAGAACATCTAAGTAATAGATTTCATCATCATCATCTGCCTAGCCTTTTCCCAACTATGTTGGGGTCGGCTTCCAGTCTAACCGGATGCAGATGAATACCAGTATTTTATATGGAGCGACTGCCTATCTGACCTCCACAACCCAGTAACTGGGTAATACGATACCCCTTGGTTAGACTGGTTGTCAGACTTTCGACCTTCTGACTACCCGTAACGACTGTCAAAGCTCCACAAATGACAGCCGGGACCGACGGCCGACCGTGCTTTCCGAGGCACGGAGGAGTCTCGATATGTAAAGATGGTCACCCATCTACAGGCCAACCCCGGCAAGCGTAGCTTAACCTGATGGATCGACCCGTGCGGCTGTTATTACTTAGCCACGAGCTCTTAAGTAATAGATTTATTAAGAGAAAAAGTAAAAATTAGTAAAGGAACACTTAAAGCAAAATTAAAAAACATTATACAGGATAGCAAATAGAATTAAAAACATTGTTAATATATAAGTAGTAGGTATGTGAGTAAGGTTGGTGCATTGTTCTGAAAAAGAGCGCCTCTCGCCATCAAACGTAAAAATTTGGCGAGTTTTAGCATTAACTAACACCTTTATAAAGAAACATAATTTAAAAAAAAAAAAGAAGACCACTATTTTCGACCCAACAGCAAAATTAACCGTGTTATTGACACGCTACTGTATCCTTGCAAAGACTCAGTGCCCTGCAATTTTCCACTCAATTAGACTTAAGAAACATTAGAAAGTGTGCCTTAAATTAAGGACATTCCAACGTCGGTAAATATTAAATACGCAAGCATGCCTTCCTTGCTTGTTTACTCGGTTACTTAGGCATCTTAAAAAGATGCGTATTTTTGAAGGCTGTTACTCAATAAACTATTAGAACTGTCAAAGTCAAGTCAATAAGTTTAGCCTTATTGTGATGACTTGCATTTTAGAATTATTATGGCAACCACTCATGGCATAAGACTAGTTTATTGATGGCCATTATTTCTTTTTGGGACAGCCCTTTTTTTTTTTTTTTTTTTTGAGGGTGGGAAATCATCCAATGACTTCTCCCGCTCTGGGTGGAGCGGAAGGGCGTGTCAGACTTTTACTGACTAAAACCCACCCGTGTTCCTTCAGTTGCCTGTTGCCAAGGTCCCGGTATCCCTTTCGGACTAACCCGTAACCCTGGCAGGATTTTTGGGACAGCCCTGGCATTCCAATCAAAAATAGTCTTTCAATGACAGGTTTCAATTCTCCTTCCACGACTGTTACCATTATTTTTTTATTTTTTTCTAAGGTGTCTTTTCCGTAAGAAATTTTAAATTATAACTTAATCTTGCACATGCCTTGCACTATTTTATCCTCAATCTGCCTAGCCTTTTCCCAACTATGTTGGGGTCGGATGCAGCAGAATACAAGTATTTACATGGAGCGACTGCCTATCGGACCTTCACAACCTAGTAACTGGGTAATATGATACCCTTGGTAAGACTGGTTGTCAGACTTTCGGGCTTCTGCCCACGTAACGACTGTCTAAGGTCCACGAATGACAGCCCGAAGTCCGGGACCAACGGCTTAACGTGTTTCCCTGGGCACGGAAGAGTCTCGGTATGTAAAGATGGTCACCCATCCACTGACCAACCCTCGCAAGCGTAGCTTAACCTCATCGGCATTTTATCCTATCGTATACTATTAAATGAGCAGTATTTGTAGTCACGGTCTCGAAAACGGTTCTAACGATTTCGATGAAAGTTGCAATAAAGGGGTTTACCGGGGCGAAAACTCGATCTAGCTAGGTCTCATATCTGGGAAAATTCGTTTTCTCTATTTTCACCCGAGGTCGCCCAGTTACTTACATAAAAACTAAGAACAAAAGAATGAGCCCCTCCCCTTTATCTTTTTTCTTTTTAATTTTGTTATATACGAGTATGTAATAGTACATACATAACGTGTTTTTAAAAGTTACTTAGGTATAGGTAGATTAGGATTATTTTATTACATTTAAATATAATTCATTATAAATACAAAAAAATAAATTATCTTGGTGTAAATAAATCAATGACGGTGGAAAAGTGAAAAAAAAAAAAATGCAGTATTGAGTTTTGTTCTTAGTTTTTCCCGCAGAGCCAGACCGTGACACCGGGGCATAAGGTTCGGATGTCTGATAGTTTCTTTCACAATAGTGTTGTTAAGTAAATACTTGCATTTAGAATGCATTTTTATTTTAATTTACCGCAATTTACTTCAACGGCTAATAAAATTATATTGTTCTATCTTCTATTAGGTACGTGTAGGTCTATTTACCCGACTACGGCGAAGAAAAAGGAGGGTTATGATTTTGACCGGTATGTATGTATGTATGTATGTATGTATGTATGTATGTATGTATGTATGTATGTATGTATGTATGTATGTATGTTCATCTGTTCCCTCCTATCTTCCAAACCACTTATCACAATTTGACAAATGAGGTATCGTTAGAAGCGTCGTGATTGTCCGCTGGTTATAGGCTATGTGAAGTCACATTAAATTAAAAATGGCGCCCTCTAGAGGAAATAAAGTCAGGATCTAAAAAAAAAAAATTGTTTAATCGTACTATGTTGGGTATCAAATGAAAGGGCTTAATGAGCAAATTTCAAAAATATATATATTATAACCCCAAAAGAATTTAAAAAAAAATCAAGTAATAAAAACTAAAACCCAACTACGACTTAAAAGGTATAAACAAGACACCACAGACAGACAAATTAAAAATCCACGTAATCTGTTCGATTTATGCCCTAACACGTGTGACTCCGGATTTTGAATTTGTCTGTCTGTGGTGTCTTGTTTATACCTTTTAAGTCGTAGTTGGGTTTTAGTTTTTATTACTTGATTTTTTTTTACTCTTCAATATCTTTTAGACGTTTGGTTGCCTCATCGGTGCATTCTTTCAGGCTTTCTGTAATCGAAATATCTTTCATTCATTGTAGTGATGTACCGAATGAACATGCAAGTTGGTGAAGTTCTTCTCTGCTGAAATGCATTCTAGTGACATCCTTTTTGGTAGATGCCGAATCCGTCGCGCAGTTTAGAAGAACACTGCGACTGGCAGACAGACACGAAAAGAGATTTTAATTTACAATATATTAACACATAATTATCACGCCTATATTTCCCGAAGGGTTAGGCAGAGGTGTACCTATAGTGCCTACACCCACATTTCGTCAGTTATGTTAAAGTCTCAGTAATAGAGAGCGAGCCTATTGCCATCAACCGGGCACAAATCCAGGCTCTTTTTTTTTTTTTTTTTTTTGAGAGTGGGAAATCATCCAATGACTTCTCCCGCTCTGGGTGGAGCGGAAGGGCGTGTCAGACTTTTACTGACTAAAACCCACCCGTGTTCCTTCAGTTGCCTGTTGCCAAGGTCCCGGTATCCCTTTCGGACTAACCCGCAACCCTGGCAGGCATCGGTCCTAGCGGACCCCGCCAATTGTGAAATCCAGGCTCTGGGCTGCTACTGAGGCATTCCTAATGAAAATACCCAATAACACTTTGCCTGGCCTGGGAATCGAACCAAGAACCTCATACTCAGTGGTAGTGCTTGCGACCACTAGACCAACGAGGTCAGCAGTCTGGGTTAACACCACTTCTCTTAAGCATAATCAGCTTATAACGTTCCCACTGTTGAGACACAGGAAAGAAAAGAAAGAAAAATAGGTTTATTTGTCACAGAAACACGTGCATACTAAAAGATCAGCAATTTTAAACCAAAATAGATCTAAATACAATTAAAAATTAAAAATAAAAAAAAAACATATGAGATCAGGAGTATACAGTTAAATAATCGGCAGCTGCACGTCATGACTGTGACAAGAAGGCTTCCACTCAGCATGATGCTGCGCTATGGGGACCCACAGCACAGCGCTGATTTTCAGTGGTCACCCGGGACTCCTAGAGTATATTAGTAAATTACAATATGTATCAATAAACTGGAAAAAATACTCAAGGAGCTCGTGGCTACGTAATAACAACCGCACGGGTCGATCTACGCTTGTCGGGGGTTGGTCCGTGGATGGGTGACCATCTTTACATACCGAAACTCCTTCGTGCCTCGGAAAGGACGGTAAGCCGTTGGTCCCGGCTGTCATTTGTGGATCTTTGACAGTCGTTACGGGTCGTCAGAAGCTCGAAAGTCTGACAACCAGTCTTACCAAGGGGTATCGTATTACCCAGTAACTAGATTGTGGAGGTCAGATAGGCAGTCGCTCCATGTAAAATACTGGTTTTCAGCTGCATCCAGTTAAACTGGAAGCCGACCCCAACATAGTTGGGATAAGGCTAGACAGATGATGAAACTTGAAAAATACTCGAAAATAACTGTAAGTATATATTAACACTGTAAGTATATATTGTTTCTATCTTCAAAAAAATGAACAAACTGTAAAAAAAGAACAAAATTCTTAGCAACCGATATAATGTCGTGGTCAAACACTGGTTTCCGTTGCTACGTGTGTGTTTATAAAACATGTCTACCATTACATAACACCAACAGTACTAGGTGTAAATAGTGGGTATCGATTAACTTGAACCTTGTCGTAAGAATTGTGAGAGGTAGTGAAACAAGGATTTATTCCTCGTAGATAATGGGATTTTGGGGGAGGGCGGGTAAGTAGAGTTCCAAAGTATCTTTACCCGATTACGGCGAAGCAAAAAGGAGGGTTATGATTTTGGCAAGGTATGTATGCATACATGTTCATCTGTTCCCTCATAACTTCTAAACTACTCATCATAATTTGACAAATGAATTTGGTATCGTTGGAAGCGCCTTGATCGTCCGGATAGGGTATTGACGTCATATTAAATTCAATATGGCGCCCTCTATGAGGATATAAAGTCATTTTAAAAGACTGATCTTAATGGTGTCATGTTGGGTATCAAATGAAAGAGCTTAATTAGCACATTTCAAATATGTTATAACCCCAAAAGGAGTAGATTACGTGTGACTCCGGATCGGTCGTAGTTGAGTTTTCGTTTTTATAACTTTTATTTTTAAGAAAGAAGTATAACCAATAACCGCAAAGAATTAAAAAAAAAAAACAAGTAATAAAAACTAAAACCCAACTACGACTTAAAAGGTATAAACAAGACACCACAGACAGACAAATTAAAAATCCAGAGTCACACGTGTTAGGGCATAAATCGAACAGATTACGTGTGACTCCGGCTTTTTAATTTGTCTGTCTGTGGTGTCTTGTTTATACCTTTTAAGTCGTAGTTGGGTTTTAGTTTTTATTACTTGATTTTTTTTTTAATTCTTTGCGGTTATAATATTATATATATTTTTGAAACGTGCTCATTAAGCCCTTTCATTTGATACCCAACATGGTACGATTAAACCATATTTTTTTTTAAGTTCCTCACTTTATGTCCTCTAGGGGGCGCCATTTTTAATTTAATGCGACTTCACATATAGCCACCACCACCACCAGCGGACAATCACGACGCTTCTAACGATACCTCATTTGTCAAATTGTGATAAGTGGTTTGGAAGATAGGAGGGAACAGATGGACATACATACATACATACATACATACGTACATACCGGTCAAAATCATAACCCTCCTTTTTTCTTCGCCGTAGTCGGGTAATAAAGGGTGTCCCCCATACAAGAAACGTGTTTTATTTGGCGTTTTTTTGCTCGATCTGGAAAAGCGTTGTACCTGTAAATAAACCTCTTTGACGACAAAAGGTAGTGTTTAGCAGGAAGCCTGACTTAATAGACAAAACCTATAAACTGATCGGCTTGTGTAAGTTTGTTGTTAGTGTTAAGTATTTAAGACTAATTGTGTAAGACAATGTTGTTGTAAACAATAAATTACGCAAAGACTTTCCTTTCTGAAATGGAAAGTTATGCAGAACTGTCATTGTCTTATGTATTTTATGATACCCACAGATGTAACGTTGACTGGTAACTAGAATTAGAAAAACCGGCCAAGTTCGAGTCGGACTCGCAGACGAAGTGTTCCGTACCAGTCGGAAGGATACCGTTGGCTATCCTAGATCAATCTAATCTCTTGCTCAATCAATCTGCCTAGCCTTTTCCCGACTATGTTGGGGTCGGCTTCCAGTCTAACCGGATGCAGCTGAATACCAGTATTTACATGGAGCGACTGCCTATCTGACCTCCACAACCCAGTAACTGGGTAATACGATAACCCCTTGGTAAGACTGGTTGTCAGACTTTCGGGCTTCTGACGACCCGTAACGACCGTCAAAGATCCACGAATGACAGCCGGGACCAACGGCTTAATCTCTTGCTATGGACCAAAAATATTTGGAAAAAGTAGACACTTTTATCAAAAATCTAGCATTGTTATCCGTTCCGTTGTATCCGCTTCCGATATTTTCATCTGGCTTCATCCGTTCCGCGGCTTTTGCCGCGCATCGTGCAACGCTCATATCACAAATTAACGACCAGTAAACAGTTTAATATCCTCAGTCAATAAGTGTACTTCTCATAGTAAAAGTAGTTGTAAATAATGCAAAGTTTCATAGTCAATGTTATCGTAAGTAAACTCCGCTTCGATAGGCAATGATTTTAACATGAACAATAAAAAGCATAGATCGCGTCGGTCGCGCGCACTATCAGCCCGGCGACCGACGTCGCACGCGCGCGTTCCTTATTCAAACAAAAATTCCAATTAATTACGTACCAAGTGTTGTATTTATTGTTTTTTTTTTAATAATTGTTATAGTGCTGTGCTACAATCATGGATCCAGAAAAAAAAACAACTTCTGAAGTGTCTGTGGACGATATTTTGACAGTTCTTGGACCTTTTGGGAAGTTCAATGTTTACAGTTACATTTTGATATTGTTTCCTGTGTTTTTGGCGGGAATGTATTCTTCAGTTTATAACTTTGAAGTTATGGATCTCAAATATAGGTATGGTTATTTTGTTAATATTTTATATTATAATTTGTACCTATTTATCTAATGTAGGTACCTAATTATTTAAATATTTTGGAGAAGTGCTGAAATTGTAACAGCAGGTGATGAAAATTCTACAGTTTTTTTTTTTTAACATATTTAACTATTTTAACAACTTAGATAAAATGTAATATTATCAATAACGGTGTTGTTACATATTTACCTATTAACTGTCGAACAATTCTCCTACTATGCATTTATTTTCAATAAATAATTTCGTTTTTTTAACAAGATTGATCGCATTTTGTTTTTTTTTTTTTATCGTATCGTAGTAGGTAGCCAAAATTAATTTATTCAAACTAGGCTGAGAATCGGCACATTTTGAGCGTTAATATTACATAAGACAGTCCCCCAAAACGCTCACCATTCACCACTTCCTACTGCTTTAACTGGGAAGAAGAAATGGCGCAACAAAACTCCTCAGCAGCACAGCTGTCTGTTCAGTTAGAAGATGACATGATCTTGATTAATGATAATATGCATGCAACAAGGAGGTTGCTGAGAGCAGTGGTGGCCCAGTGGTAACGGCCGCGACTTACGAGTTATAGGTCGTAGGTTCGAACCCCGACAGGCGCTTTACTTTGTGTAAATAATTTCATCACCACTGCTCTCAAAACGGTGAAGGAAAACATCGTGAGGAAACCGGCATGTCTTAGAACCAGAAATTCGAAGACATGTGACATCTACCAACCCGCACTGGGCCCGCGTGGTGGATTACGGCCCACTCCCTCTCATAGAGAGGAGGCCTGTGTCCCAGCAGTGGGAACATTATAGGCTGATTATGTAAGGAGGTTGCTATGTACCATAGGGAGGATGCGCTAAGGTAGCCCGCGGAATCCGTGAGTCATAGTGTTTATAAAATTAAATGTCAATTTGACATATTGTATAGTGTCTCTAAACACCAATTTAAAAACAGTATTGTTGTTAGTTACGCTCATAAAAAGTATGAAAGTTTTTATTATCCAGATTGAGATAAAATAATCGATCAATAAAAACTAGTGTATTGTACGTTGGTTATTCTTAGACATTTCTTTACACAAAACAAAGTTGTTTTTTATTTCTTGAGCTGTCTGTCAGTCTGTGGCAAACAATTCAATTTTCAATTTAAATTTTTGCCAACATTAGCCAAGGTTAAGGTTTAAAAGTGCTAACCGATCGGCTTATTATCCATAAGTAGGTAATTATTTTGTAAACAGAGTGCGTAAAATGAAATTACGTCACAGCGCGATGGAATTTGATTCACAATGTTTGTGTCAATATGCATCACTTTGCAGAAACTGTAACTTAATTCCTTGAATGAATGTTTATTTTGAATGCATCACGGATGTATTCGTAATGATGAAGTATGGCATGTATTTAATTGAACCTCTAATAATTCCCATTTTTCGATCCTAAAAATATTATTGAACACTCTAATATTATGATTGCGCCTCTGTTTGTGAACTTCCAATAACTCCTATTTCGGAGACCAAAAAATACTAAATAGCCAAGTAACTGCAACCAACCTGGATATTGCCGTGGCCGGCCGCTACCGCGGCACCGCTCGCTTCGCTCACTCGGCTCTCGCGCGGTTGATCACAATTCTAACCTAACCCATATAATTGGGGTAATAAAATAAAAAACAATAATATCGAAACCCTGTAGTGCGAAGCAAAATATAAGGCCAAAGAATAGCCCAAAAACACTTAGTCCAAAAAGGTTCTGGACTGGCGACCGCGTACCGCAAGACGTAGCGTTGGAATGCCCTCCACGAGGTGGACCGATGACCTTGTGAAGGCCGCAGTAATCCGCTGGATGCGAGATGCACAGAACCGGTCAAAGTGGCGGTGCTTGGGGGAGGCCTATGTCCAGCAGTGAACATCTTCGGCTGTAATGATAATGGTAATGATGACGCAATTCAAAGTGATGGTCCCGACAGATTTTGAAGCAACTGGAAGTGACGATGAACACAGATCATTGCAAGTGGAGATCTACTATTCATAAAGTAACAAGAAAGAGAATCATCAGGTCCTGGGTACGATTCCCAGGTCGGGCTAAGTGGTATAGGGTTTTCTATCTTGAATTTTATTTTAGAGTTTGGATTTGTGGCAACATGTGAGTGCACTATGGGTACATACACCTCTACCCATCCCTTCGGGGAAACAAGGCGTGATGTTATGTGTTAAGTAACAAGCAAGATTCCCAATCCTCAACTACAAATGAATGTGTCAGTTCAGGACACTAATAGGTACCTGTACCTAATATTTGTGCTACAACGTCCTTTGCAAATTCTTCACCTTGTGCATACCTATTGCTAAAATCAAATCATACCATATAAATATGTTTAGACAACCAATTCGCACTGGCACGGGGTCAAAACTAAGTACTTCTTACTTACCGCTATTTTGTTTGACCAAACTTTTGTACAAAAACTACTAAGATGGTAATAATATCCTTCACGCCTTGGCACACATTAACATATGGATAGTAATGAAATTGATCTGTATTCTGAACGGGGATTGAACCGAGATAATTGATCGTATCAATATTTTCGGAAAACTCTAAGCTATAATTTGTTTAGCCATTGGCGGTTTATGATGATCTCATGCAGTTTTCCTAGAATATTATATATCAATCTGCAATCTGCCTAGCCTTTTCCCAACTATGTTGGGGTCGGCTTCCAGTCTAACCGGATGCAGCTGAATACCAGTATTTTACATGGAGCGACTGCCTATCTGACCTCCACAACCCAGTAACTGGTTAATACGATACCCCTTGGTTAGACTGGTTGTCAGACTTTCGTGCTTCTGACGACTCGTAACGACTGTCAAAGATCCACAAATGACAGCCGGGACCAACGGCTTAACGTGCTTTCCGAGGCATGGAGGAGTCTCGATATGTGAAAATGGTCACCCATCCACGGACCAACCCCGGCAAGCGTAGCTTAACCTGATGGATCGACCCGAACGGCTGTTATTACTTAGCCACGAGCTCCTATTATATATATGCTAGCATAATCAGCATTATCCTGTTCCCACTGCTGGGACATAGGCCTCCTACCAATTCACCTCACAGGCCTAGTGCAGGTTGGTAGATGTCACATATCTTTGAATCTTAGGTTTGAGGACATGTCGGTTTCCTCACGATTTTCTTCACCGTTTTAAGAACAGTGTAACAGTTCACAAAGTTAAACGCTTGGGTTCGAGCACACGATTGACTGGAAAGTCGGAGCCGTCTCCCAGGCGGATTCCCAGACACCGTAGGCGCGGGCTCGCGGACGGTGAGCAATGGGTAGGTCGCCGTCCGATAAGGACCAGGCCCGGGTCGACGGCGCGTTGTGTTCAACGCACGCCTCAAATAGCCAGCACAATTGACGGGGTCCGCTAGGAACGATGCCTGCCAGGGTTGTGGGAAAGTCCGAAAGGGATACCGGGGCCCTTGGCAACAGGCAACTGAAGGAACACGGGTTTTACGGGTTTTAGTCAGTAAAAGTCTGACACGACCTCCGCTCCGCCCAGAGCGGGAGATGTTATTTGATGATTTCCCACACTTAAAAAAAGAAAAAAGTCGGAGCCGTTACCACTGGGCCACCACTGCACTCCTTAAAATATTGAAGTGACGGAAAGTAACGAAACAAGGCTATGAGGTCATCGCCCTCCTGCCCTTATCCCAATCTTAGATTGACTTAGCATCCATATTATAAGCCATCCCAATTCAGTCACTCCCTTGCTAGCTATATCATCTTTCACAAAACCCTTCAATCTTTTGTCTTCCTCTACTGTTAAGGCCCTACCCTACCTCAAATTGCTTAGCATGATCCTCCGTGATGCTGAAAATACTGCAGCATTAATTTTGAAATAAATAAAATGTTAAAGTTAAGGCCTGATGCTTTAGGTCCTATTTTTGGCGAAAACACGATTAGGTACATAAAATTTTATCTCTAGAAAAAAACTCCCAAGTTACCTCTAAACCGAACTATAAACCGCTAGTATTCAAAAAATACTTCAAATTAGATCATGAAACTTTGCATAATAACTGAACGAACTCAGGTCTTATGTTTTTAATTTTTTATTATCGTTATTTTCACCGTAAGAAGCAATTCCCTAAACTATTCGAGGCTTGAGAGCCGCCAGCACCCCACTCCGTCTCGCTCTAACTTAGGCCGCGAGAAGTATTGTGCGAGCGAGATAAAATCTGAGGTAGGGAGATATTTTATGTAAGTAAAATGGGTAGTTGTATTTTTTGTAATTCTGCTCCAATAAACTGTAGCAATGAGCTTCATTTACGCTTAGATATTAGTAGCTCATTCACGAGTCGTAGTTTCTACCATATTATGCTTAGTAAACTAACCGGTAAACTATTTGACATACCGAAAATGATAACATGACACATATCCTTCCTTCAACGATATATTCGGGAAATTAGACCGTGGGATATGTAAATAGGTAGACAAATAATTATATCATCAAAATGTACTTACTACGACCTTTCTTTATGACCTCTTTGATAGCCTAGAAGGACAATAGTCACACATCAGAACAAGCCTCTCTTTCTCCACCGTGCTAATCTTCACGCTAAAGATGATTGTAGCCGTCAAGGCGTCAATGGCCCAGTAACGGTTAGCTTGAGGTCTGGAGTTCGATGATGTAGGTCGGATAAAGTATCCAATAAACCGGCCAAGTACGAGTCGGACTCGCGCACGAAGGGTTCCGTACCATTATCTATAAAAACGGCAAAAAAATCACGTTTGTTGTGTGGGGGGCTCCCATACAACAAACGTGAAAATCTGTGAAAATGTCAACTGTCTAACTATCACGGTTCATGAGATACAGCTTGGTGACAGACGGACAGACATACAGACAGACAGAGGAATCTAAGTAATAGGGTCCCGTTTTACCCTTTGGGTACGGAACCCTAAAAATATAGTAGGTAGTATCTTATCTAAGTCTGTCGCCATAACAACAATGTTAACAGCATTGTTGTGTTTCGGCAGTTAAGAGGTAAGATAGCCAGTTCCTCTGTGGTTGAGGATTCCGGGTGAAGCTCGCTTCTACCTTCGGCCTGATCATCACTTACCATCAGGTGAGACGTCAGGACAAGAAAATGCATTTTCTTGTTAAAATAGGTGCAAGAAAATGCAGTTGGTGTTAAAAAAAAAATGTAGGTATATCTAATTGATGATTTTGGTTTTCATTTACGAGATCCAAAAAGTAAGCTTTTAAACCAACCAACCAAATAAACCAACCGGTTTACTTTACTTGGCCCGGGGACCAAAATCAGTACACACGCCAATAGGCCTTGCTTGTGACCAGCCTGTAGACAAATGATTAAAAAATCAGTATCAGTTTTGATGAAATCCAAGGTGTTTTTTTTTGCCACATTCGTAGTCATATCCAAACAGCCTCTTGACATTCACAGCCCGCAGCTAAACCCATATCTCCCTATAGTATATAGATAGACCAATGCATCAAGCATGTAAGTATTGCTAATCGAAGTATATTTATGTTAGGACCTCCTTGATCTGTGGTATCTTCTGTAGGAACGATAGACACACATGCTACGCTTTGTATTATTATGAATTCTGTCGTCAAATGTAAAACTTATAACTTTTGCAATAGGTATTATATTGAACTATTATTACAACATATCCTACTGTTGAAATCTAACTGCTTTCACAGAATTTCGAGGAACACACGTATTGTTTCAATTCCGTAGATACCGATACCGATACCGATACCGATACCGATACCGTTACCTTCACTTACCTACGCAAGCAATCACAACATAATCTATTCTATGTTAACATATTAGAGATATGTCACATTCTCGACCGAGAGAGAAATTGATATTCTCTATCTGATTATCTCAATGGCCGTTGATCTTCACGTAAATTCGATCGATTTCCACGTGAACAAAAAAAAACGAGCATGTATGTTATGTACCCATCGAATCAAAGGACTAATGTGTACTGTCCACAAACCGAAGCTCTTAATCCGGTATACCACAAAAAAAAAAACTAAAAGTCATTCTGACTACACAAAACTGTGAACATAAGACGCACGCACTGTAGTCATGTCCTGCAGATTGAACACCATGGACTATTTCCTCTCCAGGCTTCGGTAAAACACGTTAAAATGTTCGTAATAAGAATGGAAGCAGTCAGCATTAATTCGTATTCCCGCGCAATCGCTGGTTCTTCGTTACCTAAAACACTTCGAATTTACTTATCTGCTTGGGTTTAGACTGAGAGACTGACAGCGAGTAAAACCAAGAATGTCATGATCCTCATGTCTTTATCTAAATTTATTTAAGACTAGCTGCGCCCCGTGGTTTCACCCGCGTAAGTCTCGATCCCGTGGGAATATCGAGATAAAAACTATGTCCTATGTCGTATTTCAGGTCATGGTCAACCCCTGTGCCAAATTTCATCCAAATCCGTTCAGCCGTTCACGCATGATGGCGTGACCAAGGGAAATAGGGATTCATTTTTATAAATATACATAGAAGCAGCATTTCTTCTCCTTTCAATCTCCTATCTCGTCGTCGTATCTGCCGTCTCAGCATTCACCCCCTTTCTAGCCATATCATCTTTCTCACAATACATCCAATATTTTGGTCTTCCCCTACCCTTATAGCCATCCTTTCAATCAAAAAATTTGTTACTGACACGTGCTTTCTCTCTTCCCCAGATGTTCAGTTCCAGAATGCGAAGACAATCCCCAACACATAAACTTTACCATCCCCCATGACAATGATGGGTTACCGTCAAAGTGCCTGCGTTACGCTCCCTTCGCTAACGCGTCGCACTTCGCCAACTTGAGCCAATGTTCACCGCACTACTATGACACGTCGACGGAGATTGGGTGCGAATCTTATGTCTATTTGGAGGAACATTCTATTGTTAAGGAGGTAAGGTAGAACTTTTAATTTATATAAATGTAGTCCGTAGTTATAAAATAAAGAATGAGTATACTGTGGGCTGGCATCTACAACACCACATGCAAACAACGCATCAAACACCTTACACACACAAACATAATCAACCTATAATGTTCTCACTGCTGGGATACAGGCCTCCTCTCTTCGAGAGGGAGTGGGCCGTAATCCACCACGCGGGCCCAGTTCGGGTTGGTAGATGTCACTTGTCTTCGCAATAAATAATGATCACATAATCTAAAGGAACTTACACAGACCTCCTCTTGCATTGTATGTATTTCCTCTTCCTTTTGAGGTATCAGAAGCGTAGATGGGTGGTCAGAGGGCATACCACCACCGCTTACAGCAGTATTATTTTAATATTACTTCAATGTAGGAAAGAGATGAAGCTCTACAGGAGGTATAGCTCCATCTCGTTCCCCAGCCTGGTAGGTCCACTGCCTGGATAGCATCACTTGTTCCAATTTTATGATTACTTACATGCCACACTCTTTCGAGTAAGAGAAGGTTATTCAGTTATTCATTGTATCCCAGTGCGTAGTGTCTGTTGGGATCTATTTCACTGCATCCTCACTAAACCTTGAAGACGCTTCCTCACCATTCGCCTGTAATGTCGTCATAATCTCATCATCTGCCTAGCCTTTTCCCAACTATGTTGGGGTCGGCTTCCGTCGGCTAACCGGATGCAGCTAAATATCAGTATTTTATATGGAGCGACTGCCTATCTGACCCCAAAACCCAGTAACCGGGTAATACGATAACCCTTAGTAAGACTGGTTGTCAGAAATTCGGGCTTTTGACGACCCGTAACGAATGTGAAAGATCCACAAATGACAGCCGGGACCAACAGCTTAACGTGCTTTCCGAGTCTCGGTATTTAAAGATGATTACCCACGGACCAAACCCGACAAGCGTAGCTTAACCTGATGGACCGACCCGCGCGGCTGTTCGAGCTCCTCCCTGTAATGTAACAATTCTATTATTGTTTTGATGGCGCACAATGTAATTATAATCAATACAAACAAACACGCGGTCACTCCTTGTCGAGTGTCATTATGTTGCTCATTAGTCTAAGTCCACCGGTCTATGTAAATATTTACATAATAGCTTTATTTATATGTACGACGGCCTCGTTGGTCTTGTGGTCGAAAGCGCTACTGCTGAGCATGAGGTCCTGGATTCGATTCCCAGGTCGGACAAAGTGTTATTAGGCTTTTCTATCTGGAATTTCTCAGTAGTAGCGCGGAGTCCGGATTTGTGTCCGGTTGATGGCGATAGACTCGCCCACTGAACCTAACTGGCGAAATGTGGATGTATTACCTACTAGGTATAGGTACACCGCTGCCTAACCCTTCGGGGAAATGAGGCGTGATGTTATGTTATATGTATGACTAGCCCTGCCCTGCTTCCTGCCAGGGTTGCGGGTTAGTCCGAAAGGGATACCGGGACCTTGGCAACAGGCAACTGAAGGAACACGGGTGGGTTTTAGTCAGTAAAAGTCTGACACGCCCTTCCGCTCCACCCAGAGCGGGAGAAGTCATTGGATGATTTCCCACCCAAAAAAAAAAAAAAAAAAAAAAAAAAAAAAAGCCCTGCCCTGCTTCGCACGGATGCAATGGTGATGTGGCGGCATCTACATCGCCACATGCGAACCACGCATCAAAGACCTGACGTCACACAAAAATCCTGACGTCACATAAAAATCCTGCATCGCGTAATTAGAGTTTACCGCGGGATGGACATGTATACAGGATTCCGACATCAATCGTTGGGCAGTTGCCCGCCAGACACAACCTCCGTCTGGTCGGAGGATCCTCCCTTTTCTACAGAGGATGAGCGAACTTTACACCCTGTTCCTCATACCCCTAAAGTGGCATGTCAGAACATCGTTGTTTTGTATACTGTATCTTAGTTAAATATTGATAGAATAGAAGAGAATTGTCTTTATTCAAGTATCATAACATAATGACTCAAAAAAGCCACCGTTGTGGCAACCCATGTGAGATGGCACAACAGTGACCCACGAAAACACAGTCTAGCGACTTGTAATCATGTTAATAAATCCGACAGTAATCTATTGTAAAATGTGTGATGTGCATGAGAGCAAATAAATAAATAAATAATGTGTTACCTTCCGCAATAAAATATGCTCTTTAAATGATAGTGAAAACCACAACAAAGTCCATTGTGTAGTTTAGAAAATCTAAGCGGTCATAAGATCGCTTTTTGTGATTGTCTGTATGAAAGAAAGAAAGAAAAATAGGTTTATTTGTCACAGAAACACGTGCATACAAAAAGATCAGCAATTTTAAACCAAAATAGATCTAAATACAATTAAAAATTAAAAATAAAAAAAACATATGAGATCAGGAGTATACAGATAAATAATCGGCAGCTGCACGTCATGACTGTGACAAGAAGGCTTCCACTCAGCATGATGCTGCCAGTATGACAGTTTTGTCTTGTTATGCAAACTCAAACTCAAAGCACTTATTTCAATTAAACCATTTACAGGCACTTTTGAATTGTCATGGACTCGGTCAGTCAGAAATATGAAGCTAGTTGCCCATTCCAAAGCATAGTAGGTACCTATGGAAAAAAATGATACAAAAAGCATTTATGTAGATATAGAAGATCCAACAGTGCTACATGGCTTTCCCACTACCGTTTAAAGTTGTTAATTTTATATGAAGAAACGAACCGTATGTAGAACTCTTTGTTAGCTACTTTTCTGCCAAATATCATCAAAATAGGTTCAGTAGTTTAGCTGTAAAAACGTACCAAAAATAGGTACAGACTCATTGCCACGTAATTATTTAATTTTATTAATAAACATCTTGTTTATTTACAAAATTAAATAATTATTATAGGTATCCATTACAAATTAAATTACTAGTTTTTATTCGCAGATTGTTGTGAAGTCATTGAAATAAAAACTTGAAAACAATATGACTTCTGAAATCCTGTAATGCCAAAGGTAAATTGAGGATATAAAAAAAAACAATCCATGTTGTTCGATTACCATAATCATAATAATCATAATCATAATCATAATCATTTATTCATTTGTAAACATAGGTTTAACATAGATGGTATTAAACAAAAAAATAATAGTAGCTCTATGTTTTGCTTCATTGGCATACAAATGTTTTTGTTAAGAACTTAATAATTAGATTCACATGCTTAGATAATATTAGTACAATAAATTTAAAATATAATTAGGAACTATTACAGTAAGGTTTTTAGTTTTATAATTATTTCTCGTTTAAAAATTCGTCTACTCTGTAATAACATTTTTCGGTTAAAAATTTCTGTAGAGCTATTTTAAATTTAACTATTGGCATCTCTTTTATGCCGTCAGGTAATTTATTATAGATCTTAGGAGCTAATCCAAAAAAACTTTTGGACATAAGAGCTGTTTTACATTTTAAATTACATAATTGATTTGCATGTTGAGATCTTATTGGGTTTTTCTTTACTGCTGAGAATTTAGGGAACAGATTCGGATTCATTTTTACAAACAACGCAGTTTCTAAAATATATAATGACGGTAGAGTTAATATTTTCAAGGATTTAAAATAAGGAACACAGCTGTCTGTTACTTGAAGACCGCACATTGACCTTATGCAACGCTTTTGCATTCTAAATACCGTCTCACTGTTAGTCGATTGACCCCAGAAAATAACCCCGTAGCGAAGGACTGAACCAACTACTCCGTGATATGCTGTGACTAGTGTTTCAATGTTTACTTTTTTTGAAAGCTGAAATAGTGCATAGGCAGATTTACTTATGCGCTTACATAACAATTCTACATGAACTTTCCAAGTTAGCTTGTTGTCAATAGTTATGCCCGAGAACTTACTCTTCATAACCTCTTCTATTATTTTATCGTCGTAGGCTACAGAAATGGTAGGATTTACGCGTCGTTGGTGAAAATGCATTACGTGAGTCTTGTTTAAATTTATTTTTAAGTTGTTGTTTTCAAGCCATTTAACGATCTCGCTTAGAGTAGCATTGATATTATTTTCGTAGTCGTTAGGGTCTGTACACTCAATAACTACTGTGCAATCATCAGCGAAGAGGACCATTTTTTGTTTTACTGCTCTTGGAAGGTCATTTATATATATTAAAAATAGTAACGGACCCAGTACGCTGCCTTGCGGCACGCCGTATTTAACCTTTTTGAATGCGGATGTATAGGAAGTCTCTAATTTAGTTTTAGGGGATATTCTACAGATTTCAGTACATTGATACCTGTCACTTAAGTAAGATTCTAGAAGGTTAAGGATGTTGCCTCTTACTCCATATCCATATAGTTTTTTTAGTAGCAGGTTGTGATCTACATAATCAAATGCTTTTGACATGTCAGTGTATATGGCGCATACTGGGTTCTTTTTGTATACAGACGTCATTATGCTTGATAATAGATCATAAAGTGCCATATTTATTGTAGAGTTTTTCCGGAATCCTTTTTGTTCGTGGCATAATAGCTTGTTTTTTTCAAAGTAGTTGCAAAGAGCATTAAATATTACTTTTTCTATGATTTTCGAGAATACTGGAATTTTTGCGACTGGCCTGTAGTTTTTAATATCGGATTTATCATTTTTTTTGAAAATTGGCTTAATAATAGCCTTTTTGAGGTGTGTAGGAAATATGCCATCGGTTATGCAATTGTTAATAATATGAGCTAGAGGCTGTGATATTGAATCTTTAACATATTTTATTACTTTTGTAGATACGCCATCGTAGCCAACAGTATTTGTATTTTTTAATTCATTAATTATTTTAATTATATCTAACGGTGTCACTGGAAGCATGAATAAAGATTGAGACGTCAAATTGTTAAAATTGTTATTAGTTGTATTATCACAATCGTCTTTTATATTATCATTTTCAATTAAATCTATAAAATAGTTATTAAACGTTGTTGCAATTTCATTTGGATGAGTAGTAGTTCGGTTTTCTGTTTTTAATAATAATACTGAGTCATGGGGAAAATTGTATTTAGTTTTGTTGATTATTTTCCAAGCAGCTTTGGATTTGTTTTTAGAGGATTTAATAAAATGATTATTTTGGGCTCTTTGAGTTAATCTTATTATTTTCCGGTATATTGCAGAGTATTTTTTAAAAGCAAGTTTATTTTTTGGATTCCGTTGCATTCTATATTCCCAAAGTAATCGTCTTTGTTTTTTGCTGCATATTTTTATACCATTGGAAATCCACTTGGTAGATTTGCTAGTTTTTATAGTAACGTATTTATTTGGGAAGCATAATTTATATAATAGTAAAAAGTCATTTATGAAACTCTGAAACGATTCATTTGCATCCTTGGCATCATAAACGTTCATGAAAGATAGACTTTTTAGATGTGATTTGAATTTAATTAGGTTTTCTTCGCATATATCTTGTTTTATTATACCATAACAATACAATAATTTTGTTATTAGGTACCAACTTGTGTTTTTTTTTTTTAATTATTATTATCTGACCAGCTTTTGCCCGCGGTTTCGCCCGAATGTGAATCGGAATATATTCCACGAACGTAGGTACAGTCACGGACTTTAATTGATGAGCCACCTTCAAACTTTTCATATCATAGCTTATTAGCTCGATAATTCTGAAAACATAACTGAAGACAGTGACAGTTGAAATATCGATGTCAGAGACGTTACTTTCGAACTTGTCGAAATGACTAATAATATTTCTCCGCACGCTAACGTTACTATCGCAACAGTAACCTAGCAACGATTGTTTATCGTTGCTAGGTTACTGTTGCTAGACCTGCAATTGGTTGACTTTGGGTAGTCACTCTGCTGTCAAGTTTGTAGTTCTGGCTCTCAGGTCAGCCAACCGGTAAAAATATGAAATATAATTTTCTTCTTACTGTACTACCGGAATAAGGCTGCCATCAGACGGTCTGCATTTCAACTGCACTCCAACTGCAGCAGTTTGAATACATTACGAGTATTGCAGTCGTACTAAACTGCATTCAAACTGCAAAAATGCAGTCCGTCTGATGGCAGCCTTAAAGGTATCCCAGCCTATGTGCGAAACGGTAACAGACAGAGAGAGTTACTTCTAAACTCAAACTCAAAGCATTTATTTCAAATAAACCAATTACATGCACTTTTGAATTGCCAAGGGGTTGGTCAGTCAGAAAGATGAAGCTTGAATAGTAGGTACATGAAGAGAAGAACGGGCAAGAAACTCTACGGACACTCTTTTTAATACAACATATTGGTTACATCATTCATTTTGAAATTATACATTGATTGATTGTTGGGAACGATGCAAAAGAGTACGTAAATACAAAATATAAAAACAATTCAATTATTTTATTAAAATAAAATATTGTATTTTTCATATTAGTATGAATTATTGAATAGGGCAATTATCTTGACTTTTATGCCATGCTTAGAAGCCATTAAGCTGCGCATTGTGGTTTAGTTATTATACTTTTAACAAGAACTTCTAATAAATTAATACTAATGATATTACAGATAGCAAGAATCACATTTTATTAGGAAAACTAGAAAAGATAATAATTATGAAACACTAGCTGCTGCTCGCGGCTTCGCCCGCGTGGACAATAATTCTTCTTCTAAAATAAAAGTAGCCGAAGTTACTCCATAAAACATCAGCTATCTTCAAGTGAAAGCCCGTTAAAATCAGTCCAGCCCTTTCGGAGATTAACCGGAACAAACAGACAAAACTTTTAAAAATTGTTTTTTTTTGTTTTAAGTACCGTGTGTTCTTCCACAATTATGCATCTAGAAAGCTATTATTTTGACATTACAAACAGACACTTTTTGTTGTATAGATAATAATACTTTAGGTATTTTGTGTCACCGATCAAAAAATAAAATAACTTTTTACTGATTCAGTGAAAGTAATAGTACTTAATTCTTAGAAAGTGTTATTTTTATTTTATTTGAGTTCTTTCTGCAGGAAATAAAATATATATTTTGCTGCCTTGGACTTGGCTAAACAAACAAAAAAATGAATCAGACAATTATATACAGCATCGACCAGTGTCTCACTGCTAACAGCCCAATAGCAATTTCAGACTGCAAAACTATTCAAAACTTATGAAAATCTGCCATCTTGAATTTCAAGTTCATCAACCAACAGATAATCTGTCAAATGCACACAACAACTTCATTATATTTTTTCCTTTAATACAACCTCTCGTAACGCTTCTATGAGCAACCTAACTATTGGAATTATAATCATTATTATAATGTTCCATGATAAATAGGTTTGGCGTAAATTGCTATACCAGTAATACATTGTTCGTTTAAATGCTTAAATTACTCCCAATTGCTCTTCAGCTAGTTGAAGTTTACCGCGCTATGTTTGATGTGTGATTTTGGGCGTCAACCAAAACAATTGTATCTACCCATAAAATAAATAATATTGAAGTTTCTATTTGTAATGTCAAAATAACAGCTTTTTTGTTTTTTATTCTCGTAGACTAATTCAAGTGATTGTTGTTTGTTTTTACCCGACTGCCCCAGAAGGAGGGTAATGTTTTTCGAGAGTATGTATGTATGTATGTATGTCTATTTCTTTGGCACGCTCTGTAGCAAAAATAAAAGACAATTAAAAACAAAATGGTTTATTAAATCTTCTTCGTATTAATTTTATTCTAAAAAGTTTCACTAAAGATAGGTGAAATAATGGATAAATGACAGACAATACAACAGTATCTATAATAAATGACAACATCTAATTGAGATCAAATTGGTACGTGACCATTCATTCATTTCATCATTGCAGCCGAAAAACGTCCACTGGTGGACATAGGCCTCCCCCAAGCACCGCTACTTCGACCAGTTATGTGCTTCCCG
Source organism: Lithophane socia (assembly GCA_947522985.1). NCBI lineage: Eukaryota > Metazoa > Arthropoda > Insecta > Lepidoptera > Noctuidae > Lithophane > Lithophane socia. The sequence continues at coordinate 12,913,395 of OX383267.1, forward strand.
CATCCAACGGATTCCTGCGGCTTTCACAACGTCATCGGTCCAACTTGTGGGAGGCCTTCCACTATCTCTTCCGGTACGCAATCGCCACTCCACAACCTTTGGGCCCTTGGCCCTTTTGGCCCATGGCCATATATTATATCTTTTTCACAAATTCATTATATGTTTGATCATAGATCTATGATCATAGATAATATGATAGTGTAATAACCCCTTAAAAAAACGGTGAACGGACATAAAGGAACGGACATAAAATACAGAGCGTTTTTGACACCTCAATATCAAATACTGGTAAAAATGACAGATTTTCATGACGACCATTAAAATATAACGGCCTCCGATTTTCTAGAAAACCGTAGCATTAGGAATAATTCTACCAAAGTATTGGTAATCATCACAATATACATATATTTTTTATCCCTGGAATAAAATTGACGTCTGACTCTTTTATTTTGAAAAGCTTATTTATAGTTAAGAGTTGGCCCTTTGTATACAGCACGGTTTTTTTTACGGTACGGCGTATAAGCCGCGCCGTAGAAAAAACGTGTCTGTCAACAAGCATCTATAGTGGCAATACTGACGACCCTGCCTACACACGGCGAAAAATCGTAGTTTGCCACGGCAAGGCTTTAAACTAGGCATAACATGTTTGGTCGAACCCCCCCCCTTAGGGTAATACCCCACAGCAAAATGTTAATTACCTTAGCTAATTTATGGGTGTAAATTATAAGTTTTCCTACTTAAGTATTATAAAAAGCTTGTATTCTAAGAATGCCGCACGCTTTTATTTATGATTTCCTTTAAGGGGACTACAGTAGCTCAACGCAAGTTTTCTATTGGCTAAAAGTATATGATCCACTGCAGTTAACAAAATCAGAAAAATATATTAAAAAAATATATAATAAATATAAAAAAATTACGAAGATAGGTACCTCTAAATATTTCTTTTTACGATTATAAACCATTTTAATATACAATCACTCTGATTATTTGTCAAATTATTCTTCAAGCAACATAATAGTAACTTAATAGTGTTTTATTTTTTTATTCCAATCAATAGATTTTTTGTAAATAAATAATCCTTATCCTTACATATTATAAAACAAAGTCCTCCACCGCGTCTGTCTGTCGTCCTGTTCGCGATAAACTCAAAATCTACTGCACCAATTTTCATGCTGTTTCACCAGTGGATAGAGTGGTTCTCGGGGAAGGTTTTAGTATATAATAACCGAGATCCACGCGGGCGAAGCCGCGGGCATCAGCTAGTTACTTAATATTTTGCAATAAATTCCTAGCGTTGTGTCATCAGTGTATGGAGACAAAGTGACATTCTATCAGCGAAAACGATGATGGAAAAGGCAAAAATGTACAGGACTGACATAAGCTATCGAAAAGCTTATGTCAATCCTGTTGAAAGTCGTTGTAGAAATACGAAACGCTTTCGAAGCGATTGTCACTAGTCTAGGCCCTCAGACTTCTCTTTCTTTTCTATGCAATCCGACAGTGACCGCTTTTTAGCTGTTGTCAGCCTCATAACAAACTGTTTTAGCTATGCTATGCTATGCTATGCTAGTGATGCATGTTTACGTAAAACCCTATGTTATCTACCTCCATCCGCCATTTTGCAATAATTGTCTTTTAATGATAATGAACAGGTAGGTGATTGTCTATTTTGATTGATTAATTTATACTAGGAAAATCTTGTTATAATAGAGGTCCTATTTATAATGGCTTGTACTTAACACTCTAATAAAATAAATGCGCTTCTTTGTCATTTATAATATTAGTTAAGATTACGATGACACAGAGGTACCTATGAATAAGAATCTGTAAATAATATGTTATGTCAATATTCAATGAATATTTCAGACTTTGAAATCAAATAATTTATATTGCCTATGAAATTGGTGTTTTTTTTCTCATAAATAGAGAACCTCGTCACATCTATGATTTAAAACATTCATCAATCGCTTGGTATTATATCGAATAATGACCATCATAGACATAACAGTAAAAAAACCTTATTACTTATAGTTTTCTAAACATAAAAAATACCTTAAAAATGACTCCTCATTTTGTTAGCAGAATTGACCACTATTTTTTTCTTTTTAACTTAGCCACAACTTATTTTTGTCGCTTAATCTAAGTAACGTTATCTTAGTTTTTAAACATTAGTGCATAAAAGTTATAAAACATTAGTGTTAATGGTTGTTATATAAATTATGGAAATGTTAGTATGAAAAATGCAACTTCTTTAAAATTCCCCATACAAAACACCAATTTCATAGGTGGGGACCTAATAATAAACTGTAAGCGATTTTACCCCAACACAAAATAATATCGATCATAATTACTTACACACTTCATATAACTGGGTATTATATTTTTAGTCACACATAGTCATTGGTTGCAACTTACAAGCCTAGGTAAAAATTGGTATGATAAATTGATTATCCATTACTCACGCATCAGAATTTAATAAAACCTTGATAAATATACAAAGTCAATGGTACCAACCATTATGAAGTCAGGAATGTCGTTCTACATCTCATTCATGTCAAGATGTAAATAAACATCTTAAAAAACCAGGTTGAATAAATCAAATTATATTAAACTAGAAGCTAGTTTAGTGCCTGCGGCTTCGCCCGCGCGGCAAGTCAATAAAAAGTACTTCCCCAGGGTGCCATCTATCTCCTTGCCAATTTTTTTCGAAATCCGTTCAGTGTTTTAGGAGTGAAAAGGCAACATACAGGCAGACAGACAGAGTTACTTTCGAATTTATAATGTTAGTATGGATTTAGCTAATTCCAACCTAAGTTTGGTGAAGTGAGCTTGAAGTGAACTGACACTACCATAATATCAGTAGGTATCGATGACAATGACAGCTCACTCGACGCTCACTTCACCTAAGTTTTCACAGTGAGATGGTTACAGAATAGCAATGCTGTCATTCCATCTAATGCTAGGGATTGACACTATTGACAGCTCACTTAAAGCTAACTTCACTTAAGTTTTCATGGTAAGATTTTTACAGAATAGATCGGCTGACACTGCCATAATATCAGTAGGTATCGATGACAATGACAGCTCACTCCACGCTCACTTCACCTAAGTTTTCACGGTGAGATGGTTACAGAATAGCAATGCTGTCCTTCCATCTAATGCTAGGGATTGACATTATTGACAGCTCACTTAAAGGTAACTTCACTTAAGTTTTCATGGTAAGATTTTTACAGAATAGATCGGCTGACACTGCCATAATATCAGTAGGTATTGATGACAATGACAGCTCACTCCACGCTCACTTCACCTAAGTTTTCACGGTGAGATTGTTACAGAATAGCAATGCTGTCATTCCATCTAATGCTAGGGATTGACACTATTGACAGCTCACTTAAAGGTAACTTCACTTAAGTTTTCATGGTATGATTTTTACAGAATAGATCGGCTGACACTGTCATAATATCAGTAGGTATCGATGACAATGACAGCTCACTCCACGCTCACTTCACCTAAGATTTCACGGTGAGATGGTTACAGAATAGCAATGCTGTCATTCCATTTAATGCTAGGGATTGACACTATTGACAGCTCACTTAAAGCTAACTTCACTTAAGTTTTCATGGTAAGATTTTTACAGAATAGATCGGCAGCTCTCTTCAAGCTCACTTCAAGTTTTCACAATGAGATTTTTAAAGGGTCGGCAGACGCCTAACTCGAGTGAATGGTTCACTCAAGAGACTGTTCAGTTTTATTTCATTCCACTTTCACACGGTACAGACCAAATTAAATAGGAATGAACGTTCATCTGCTCCTTTCATTTCCTTTTTAGATCATTCCGTAGACGAGTGAAAGATGCCGAATGCCGAAATCCAACATCGTTGGATCAGTTCACTAATGAATTAATTCTTCAATTTTGAATCTTTTTGTGTTCAGACGTTTTATTTCGAATGGAAGATAAAAATGAACAAAAAGTGAAGCATCTAATATTTGATTTACATATCCCACACGCCTACCATTTTCACTTCTTTCCTAATTCTCGCAATTTACTGTATTAATTCTCCTTTTACTCTTAGTCTGTTCTCTGTATCTTCTTCCAGCATCTTTTCACGATCACTTTTGTCAACCGCTTTTCTCAACCTACTAGCTTCACTTTTGTCAGCAGCTACTTTCTGTTCACATACAAACACATTCATAAACACACCCTTTTTTCCCATATGGCTAGGCTCAAGCTAAAACGCTACTATAATATGTTCTCCTACGGAGTCCTACGGCATCCCCTCCCGGCGTTGCCACCCACATCTGCCTTGTTACTCGCCTTTCATTCATCCTGTCAACATGACCAAACGTTTTAGGCATACTCTTTTCAATTTTTGTCTCTACGTCTTTTCTGTTTTTGTCTTTCTGTCCAATCATGACATAAATCTTTTCATCGCCAAAATCATATTCAATCTACGATCAAAACCTAATAAAGAGTTCTGAATTATTAATCAAAAAGTCTATAAAATGTATCGAATCAATGTTTTGTAGTGCACGTGTAATAATTTGCTTTAGCCCAGTTGAAATACGCACATAATGAAACCGATGCAAGCGTGTAAGGATCCGATACGGTTCAACGATAAGGAATTTTAATATCGATATCGTATAGCCTAACAAGGAATGGAGACGTGTTTGTTTGTTTATTTTAAACGACTTCTTATAAAAGATGGAGGTTCTCAATTCCTCTGTTTGTTTTTTTTTTTAACTATAAAGTGAAAAATATAATCTTTTTACAAAAAAAAAACAACTGACTTGCAAAAAAAACACAAATATCTTTGCTTTTCATTTTTAGTTTTTTGCCACCGACTTCCGAAATCAAAGTTATTTTTGTGTTTTTTTTGGAAGACGGTTTTTTTTTTTTATTTTTAAAAGTTTTTATTTGTTTTAAGTGAAACCTTCATTAGGCGCACTTTAGTAGTAATATAGTTTAAAGAGGTGCTCATAAGGACCCACCCTCTTTTTTCATGATTTTCTGGCTTTCATTGTTCAACGAGAACAAGCAATAAAGAAAATTACATAGGACAGGCATTTGATAGCTTATTACACACATTTTATTAGCATACCTTAAAACAAAGTGTGAAATACTTAGTTAGCTTAGTTGCTTAGTTCAACCCCCAAAAATCAGCCAGTTAACGAAAAAATAATTCTTCAATTCCAAAAACGAGTTATCGGTCTGCGCGTACAGTCGCAGGCGCCGCTAGCTACAACCAACAATGCATTAAGCAATCGATATAAATTAAGTAAGTAAAATCGTTCAATCATACACAAATCAAGGGTGAAGGTCGCTAAATTAATGCTGATCTGTTGCCAATAGTGTGCCTTACTTGCGCAGGCGCAGGACACATTCTATCATCCTTGTCACAACCGTTGCCTTGCTTGTCGGATAGTGTACGACTATTGTTTCTTGATCCTTTACGACAAACAGTTAGTGTTGAATGCGTGCAAGACAGTACAATAATGACAAATATTTATACATTATAATAATAAATTGCACATGTATACACAATTGCAAACTATTTATTCATTTATTTATATAAATAAATTGCACAATACCTACCTATACGCACAGTGACAAGCAAAAATATATTTTTTTGCTATTAAAACAAGGTCCACCCTTTGCTCCAAGATGCTCTTGTTGTGGTATTACATTCCTTCGAAAAAATCGTATAGATAAGAGATAATTATGGCTGATTCAAAAACCCCACTGCCACTGCCATTCAATTCAAATGAGATATTGGATTTCTGCAAAATAGTATTCTGAATTCGAAACCTCAGCTGTTGGCGGATCGCTTGATCAGTTTATTTGTTCATAATAATTCTACGCTTTCTTTCCAAGCCTTCAGCATTTGATTTGGGTGTATACAAATCAAATTCTGAAATTCGAGCTGAAACACCAAAAAAATAGTTGACACAAAAAACCAAATCGATGGCATTTCAGTGATTCACTGACCGTGAATAAAGAGCCCGTTTTGATTTCCGTAATATCGAAACCTATTGATAATCGAATTTCACAGTATGCGACCTGTGTTGTAGTGTGTCGTAATGTCCGTGACTCATTCTCATGTTTCACTGGACGTTACGATTGTTGGAAAACTCACAATGTATGTTGTTTTAATGCCCTTGTATTATCTCGATTATTACTTTCTGTAACACTTTATTTTCATAATTACCTAATTGCTTTCCTTTTGAGCACAAGTAAAAGATCTTCATGCGATGTACACCCCGATTTATACTTGGCGGCTCGGAACATGAGGCGAGTCGCTGTGCAGTAACTAATTCATGGGTTAGCGGGGGTGAGGGGTGGGGTACTGCGCAGCGAAAAGCGCACTCCTGAGGGCCTAGACAAATGACAATCGCTTCGAAAGCATTTCGTATTTCTACAACGACTTTCAACAGGATTGTCGTATGCTTTTCGATAGCTTGCTTATGTCAGTCCTATACATTTTTGCCTTTTCCATCATAGTTATCGCTGATAGAATGTCACTTTGTCTAGGGCCTCTGATCTGCTATTTGAATCGAACTGTACCTAGAATCGGGGCTGACTATGAAGTATTAATGCCATCATTATTCAACTGCGAAAAAAGGATGGTGCTAGCGGCCTTGTGTAGCTCCGTCTCTCACTAACACTGGAAAAATTGTGGCATTAATACGTCGTAGAACCTACGTCAATTTGCCCTGTTATAGCCATTTCATACAACAAATAATGACAGTTGTTATTTGAATATTTACTTTGGTGAACCATTTACTTTGGTGGTCAATTTGATTAACAATTAATTTCCCAGGCTTTATGTATTTCAGTTCATTACAATTTCGAAGTCCTGATAAAATTTCATCACAATGGGATTTCATGGCTGGTTCATTCGTATTGAAGGACCATTTCAAAATCGGAATCTTCAAACCGAGAGTCCCATCTAGTGTGTTCTTCGTGAAAAATCCTTATTTCAGCCATTGATTTACCATTATTACCTTAACTATAAATACATTTTCTTTATTTCCAGTTTGACCTCGCCTGCCAAGACTGGAAGCGATCCTTAGTGGGTACGGTCCACAATGCAGGATTCTTCATAGCTATCCCTCTTACCGGACTCATATCAGACAAGTATGGCCGCCGTCCCGCGCTCGTGTTTGCTTCGGTGGCCAATGGGGTCTTCGGAGTCATTCGGGCATTGTCGGTTAATTACGACATGTTCGTTGTGTTTGAATTTTTGGAACCGGCGTTTGGTGGAGGAGTTTATACAGCATGTTTTGTTCTTGGTAAGTAACTAAGTTTTTTTGACAATTTAATGTAAAATTAATTTTATAGGGACATAGCATTTGTTAGCAAAGAAATATAGCATTGAATTAATTTTATTTATTTATAGTTTTAATAAATAAATTATGCATTATGCACAAGTAAAAAAACTACTGTACACCCCTTTGTAATCTCTACGGAAAGGAATCTTAATGCCTAAGGAATCTTTTACCAGTCCAGTACTATTCTCGGCTATATTTCACATACTCAAGTCAAGAATATTAGGTACTATAAGTAAATGGTATCAGACTACACATACCGCTAACACAACACGGCTCAATAACTAAGGTCATTGTACGCGGAACACTGACTTCAGAAGTACCACCATTTTCCTTGAGATTGGAACGGCGAAGGCAAAGTGACAGTTCTAACGGAAATAACTAGCCATAGATATTGATTATGTTGTAAACTTAATATGGCATTTTAATAGATTGCATTTCGTAATAAACTTAGAGGAAAATTCCTAACCAATATTAATCTCATTACTGGAAAACCCAAGAAAAGGTGTAGCCAACGTTGGTGTTGGAGCATGACCAACATTGGATACACTTGAATCTGCATTTTATGTTATGTATGTTCTAACTTAGGAGGAAAATCGATTATGGACTGTACTTAGTGTATATGGGGTACCCATTCGTTTTGGGAGATGATTAAGGAGTGTTACAGGCTCGTGGCTACGTAATCACAGCCGCACGGGTCGATCCATCAGGTTAAGCTACGCTTGCCGGGGTTGGTCCGTGGATGTACACATACCGAGACTCCTCCGTGCCTCGGAAAGCACGTTAAGCCGTTGGTCCCGGCTGTCATTTGTGGATCTTTGACAGTCGTTACGGGTCGTCAGAAGCCCGAAAGTCTGACAACCAGTCTTACCAAGGGGTATCGTATTATACCCAGTTACTGGGTTGTGGAGGTCAGATAGGCAGTCGCTCCATGAAAAATGACCGGTATTCAGCTGCATCCGGTTAGACTGGAAGCCGACCCCAAAATAGTTGAGAAAAGGCTAGGCAGATGATGACAGGCCCAACATGGAATCCGTTTAAAATCAAAGTGCTTTATTGTGTAAATGGATGCTTTGTTTTGAAATCGGAGATATAACATACGTAGTCAGTACCCATTACTTAATGTATTTCCGTATATCACGGCTTTGTATTTACAACGTTATAAGTACCCAATAGTAATTGATTCCGAGTCCGATTTAATTAACTGTCACAAATATTTATCACACTGTTTAGTCTAAGAGAAGAAGATAATTCAAGTCTTCATCTTCCAGTCAAATGACCAAACCCCTAGGTCTATTTCAATTCGATCTATTTTCGGTGGTTGTGGAAAGGGAGTTCCCTATTCACAACCACATTAACAAGCAACTCAATTTAAAAAGTTAAACAGCAGTATTTACCGCAATTCTGTCACCGAATTAATGTCACGGCAAATACCAAAATTAGTTAGGGTTTGTCCTAAACAAACTGGCTAGGACTCAGTTTGGGACCTTCCTCAACAAATAGTGGCTTCAGGCCTAAGTAACAACCTGGAATAATATTTGGGGACTCGAAATTATCGCGAACTTGACCCTGAATTTGTGCGGTCCTTTGGTCCTTTTTGAGTGAAAATTGGCAATGTTTGTGTAGAAAGACGAACCGTAGATATTCATAAGCTTTATTATTTACTAATAGCGTCACCGACGACCAAAGGAGACACGTTTCATACAAAGTTGGGCCCAAAACCCAAAGTCCAGGCCAGCGACAAAAAAATTTGGTCATCCTAATCATTTTTTACTATGGCGCCGAATCTGTAAGACCTGGTTTTAAAGTTGAAAAATCTAGTTATTTATTTATTTATTTAATACTTTAAGCACACAAATGTACAGAGGCGGACTTAATGCCATAGGCATTTTCTACCAGTCAACCTTTGGGTGATGCAGAGACAAACAGTGGTAGGTGCAATAGCGAAAATTGTGGAATAAATGTTATTTAAATACGTAAACCTATTAAAACTATATATATATATAATAAACCTAAATATATATAAATATAAGAACAAATAAATACACATAACTACACGAACATACTAAAACAAATAAGACAAACAATGGGAAAACATTACCTAATAATGTGCTATCGAACTTTAATTTTAAAGGATAATCGGTTGGTTGCCATCGGTTAGTGTTATTCGGGTCCTTTCAATGATTCATACAAAATTCCCATAGAAAACACACTTTCAGGTTTTCCCAAATCCTCCAAATCTCCCGGCATCTTTACCAAATTTTCTTTCCGTAAAAACCTAATTCGACGAAACTTCTACTACGAACATTTTAAAACAAAAAATTGCCAAATCTGTCCAGCCTTTTTCAAGTGGTGCGCTTTCCAATGAACAGCACTTCATTAATTTATATAGAGATGACGATATTGAAAACGACGGACAATTCGGAAACAGGCGACCTTGCTCTGTAAAATCTTGGCTAACCTACCTACCTTAGTTAATCTCCATAATCATAATCAGCTTTGTTCACACTGGGACACAGGCCTCCTCTCTGTGTGAGGGAGTGGGCCGGTAATCCACAACGTGGGCCCAGTACGGGTTGGTAGACGTACCATATCTTCCAAATATTTTGGTTCTTAGACCTGCTTGTTTCCTCACGATATTTTGATTCACCATTTTGAGAGCAGATGTAATTTACTCAAGTACTAGTTAATATTGGTTATTATAATTTACTATTGTTGGTAAGGTATCTACCACATATCCTGCAAGTCTTATGTTCCCCTAGCTGCGATCTTTCAAGCCTTTGTCTGAAATGGTGAAAGATCTAAAACATTATCGTTGATGACCAAAACACCAACGAACCGAATTAAACAAATTAAACAATTTGCCGCTTCATTGACTGTAATAGTACCGTTTTAGCAATCTTTAAACTGTCTCAGTCCATTCAGAATATTTATAACAACTGCTATATTTTTTATTGGTACTTTTCTTTTTATTTACACTGAATAATTTAAAGCAGTTTTTATGGCTCATAAAAAGTCTAACATTCTCTTCATTGTTGTATTTTTTTCTTCATTACAAACATGGATTGTTAAAAGGCTATTTTATTTATGTATTTCGACAGTTTTAAAATTGTATATGCAGGAATCAAAGCAAAAGGAGCATGTCATGCAAATGCAAGTCACAAAACAAAAAATGATTCATCATCAATACACAATGCAAGCAATTTTTGTCGCAAACTTGTATATATGTTTAATTTTCTCTCCAGTAGAAAAAGGTTTTTTTTATTCGATGTGCGACTTATTCGAAATGACTCTCAAGAAATTCCGAGAATCATATAACAGTTTGTCAGGAGCTTTTTGCTTATCAACTGCCTTGCGACATTGCAATTGTAATCAATATTACAAATCTATGTTTAGCCATCAGCACCCAAATAGCCTTCGCGATTGATTGCTTTATAATTCAGTTGAAACTAATTTACGGGTTTTTGTAGCTCATCTTCCGGTCTTTGTTTTAGATCCTTTCTTGCAGTTTTCATGGGAAACCGGTAGTTAGGCTTTGTTACTTCATGGGGACCAAAAAATTTGCCATTTACACCTTTTTCCTTTTGGAGAAAACTCAATGAAGCGTTGAAAGATTAGAATCACGAGTCATTCGTTGTTTATTTTTCGAAAGGTATATATAGATAGAGTCATCGACACTTGAACATTGTTTTTCAAGACATTATTCTAAAAATAGAATGGAGCTTTCCATCAGAATTTAAGTAAACAAAAACAAAAGAAAAAAATGTTGTTTAAAAAACTTCATCTCATTGTATCAATAACATTAAATTTCCTCTTGTTTCAGCATTGGAACTCGTTGGACCAAAAGGCAGAGTCTTCGTCAGTCTCCTCTTCAACACCATGTTCATTCTCGGAGGAGTCACAGTCACCTTACTCTCCTGGTGGCTTCTCAACTGGCGTTACCTCCTCTTCATCATCTACACCCCAGCTGTGTTCGTCTTCGTCTACATCTGGACCCTCACGGAAAGCTTCAGGTGGCTCTTCAGCAAAGGAAGATACGAGGAAGGTCTGAACGTTCTGAGTAAATCAGAGAAGATGAACAAAGCAAATGTCCCTAAAGAACATTATGAGCAAGTTGAAAAGCATGCAACAAAACAGAGAGACGAGAGGAAATGTGAGAACGTGGAAAGGAACCAGTCAACGTTCAACCAGCTCTTAACTTCGCCAATGATTTGGAAGAGGCTGTTCACATGCTCTTTCCTATGGATATCGTCAACTCTAGTATATTACGGACTTTCTATAAACGCCATAGAGTTATCAGGGAACAGCTATGTGAATTACATTGTGATATTGGTGATAGAAGCACCGGCTAATATCTGCAAGCTAATATTCTTGGACAGATTTGGCAGGAAGAAGGTGATTGCTACCGCGTATTTCATGACTGGATTGATTTTGATCAACTATGGATTTGTTCCAGGTATAGTAACGCCTTTTATTTAATAGAATATAAAAGTTTTATTTTTTATAGAATGGAAACTGAAAATGCCTGAGAGATATTTCTCGACGGCATGTGAAGCCAAGTCAGAGGCCCATGGGTGGCTTTAAAACTCTGACACCAGGTTAATCACCATCAGACGAACCATCGACTTATTTTCCATCTAACAACAGACAAATAATATCCCATAATACTTTTATTAATTTATTTTAACACCGTATATTGATTCTGAACTAACCTTACACAACCGATAGGTAGGTGCGTTTGTTATTGTACACTTTACATACACAAATTGAAATTAATGGTAATTTTATATCATAAACTGTTTAACTATTTAATGTGTTTGCGCAAATCGTTATTTTATTAGATAAACAAGATAATTACTTCCTCATACGACTGTGTGGTGGAAAACATCGCTTTTTTTATTGATGTAATGTTAGTGGTCTTTTAATAATATCTCCTTGTTGATTATCGTTATGAAAAGTCGTGTCAATTCTATTATATATTCTATAACTATATAATTATAATGTATTCTATACATCATTAGTGCAATCAAGATTAAATCCTATTTTATTTTGTACTGAAGTGATGACCATAACTAATTGCAATCAATTGTGTTTTTTACTACCTATTTGTAATGCATACTTATGTGTCATTATTATGTGTTTCATTAGTGTAATTGGCTTAAAGGAGGAGCTCGCTAGCTAGTAGGAGGCGGGGCTCGAGGCTAAGTAATAACAGCCGCACGGGTCCATCCATCAGGTTAAGCTACGCTTGCCGGGGTTGGTCCGTGGATGGGTGACCATCTTTACATACCGAGACTCCTCCGTGCCTCGGAAAGCACGATAAGCCGTTGTTCCCGGCTATCATTTGTGGATCTTTGACAGTCGTTACGGGTCGTCAGAAGCCCGAAAGTCTGACAACCAGTCGTGCCAAGGAGTATCGTAATACCCAGTTACTGGGTTGTGGAGGTCAGATAAACGGTCGCTCCATGTAAAATACTGGTATTCAGCTGCATCCGCTTAGACTGGAAGCCGGCCCCAATTTTGTTGGGAAAAGACTAGGCAGATGATGAGTTCAAGAAAGCTAGCGTATGTATACCTATTTCTTCATCGTTACGTTTCCCTCTCTTGTATATTATTGCGAATACCAAAAAAATATTGACCCCCTTATTAATTTTATTTTTATTTGCCTTTGGTTACAGCTGGAAACTGGTCAATTCTTTTATACCTTGGAGGAAAGTTTTTCATAACATTAGCATATAACTCGCTATATGTATTTGCTGCAGAAGTATTTCCTACAAACTACAGGACATCTTTATTAGCCATGTGTTCTACTATTGGGAGGATAGGATCTACTGTTGCACCTCAAACGCCTTTGCTGGTAAGTATTCAAACTTGGATCAATAATATCCTAATTCCTTTTTTCGTAACTTCAATTTCAATAGAAAGTTTATTAAAATTCGTTCAGTATTTTCACACATTCATGCAAACGGGTCGGTAACAGAACCTCCTATCTTTAAAGCCGGTAAAAAACACGAGTAATTTATTTTTACAACTAAAGATTGAGAAGGCTGTATGTTTCACGACCTTTGCCTGCCTATTTCAACATCAATAACAAACAAGGCAATTATTTATCCAATGAATATTTGTTTATTAATGATAACTATTTTTTTTTTCGTTGATAATTTTTTGGTTAACTGTATAATTATTATATTTTTATAATAGTAAATTACTACTCATACACAACATCTATTAAGAATTATTTAAATATTGTTTATGTCCAGCAGGTCCACTGCTGGACATAACATAATGGTTTATGATTTAAATATTATTTTTTAATTTCTTCCCTCAGACGAGGTTCTACGAGTACCTTCCAACAATGATTTTCGGTGGAATGGCGGCACTATCAGGATTCCTCGTGCTCACGTTACCAGAGACAAATAACCTCAAGTTACCAGACTCTTTAAGAGAAGCAGAGGATCAAGACAGAAGAAAGAATGTAGAGGAAACAGTAGAAAAAACGACAGATAACAAAACTAGGTTATAATAGCTAATACTAAACCAAAAAAGAATGGTTGGAACAAAAAATTGAACTAAATAAAACAAAATTTTGAGGTATGTTAGCGTTCTTTTTTATGCTATAACTCTGTGAAGAGGCTGAATGGCAGGATGGCTATGGCCAAAAAAAGTAAAGTGACATTTTGGAATTAAGGGCTTGTTTCACTACTGTTTTCAGATTTTTCATCTAAAATCTTGTTTGTTCATAGAATTTTCTAATTCTATTTGGCTACATCCGCGAGTTAATTATTAATGTTAATTAACTTGATGTATAGGACAACGTTGCCTGCGGCATACGCAAATTTGAAAACGCTCAAGTTGGTTGTGAATTTCTACCAACATCCACCTAGTTGGTTTCTGTTGTTTTTTATTGGGCATTGATTTATGTATTATTTTATTATTTATGCTCTAAAGTTAAAGATCTTCAGTGAAACAAGTGGTCATGTTGAACTCATTAAGACTGACGCATACTATTGTTTTAGGCCAAACATTGAAAATCACCAAATAAGAAATGTGTGTTTTTATACTGGCTCAAATAATAATGTGTGACACTCCTAATTAATTCAGGTTAAAAGACAATAAAATCTTTACAATTGTATTGTAATGTCTACAGAATTTTCTACAGTATGTTGCATTATTTTACCTACTTTAAAAACTTAAAGAACGTCAACAAGAGATCGGACGAATAAGCCAAAAAATAATAACGTTTATTATTATTTGGCTTTTAATAAAATTACTTCGTAATAAAATTTTACTTTATTTGTCAAAAAACATTGGGAAATAAAAATGAGAACATACATTAAGAATATACTAAATTATAAGGCATTTTATTATTGTTGTCTTTATACACGCTGTAAGGGTAAACAGTCTTGTCATTCAAACCATGGGTAGTTGACTTAAATATAAAAATTAATGACCGAACACAACAAAAAAAAAACGTAATTTTCATTAAAAGATTTTAAAAAGTTTCTATCCGACACCGTGCTCTCTAGCGAAACAGCTGACTGACTGAGGGAGGGGTCGTGCTCGCGGCCGGTCAGGTCACATCCCGTACCCCCCGCCCGTGTTGAGACGCAAGTTCGTTGCCCTAGCGCATAGGACAACGAACTTGCGTCTCTTGTGGTAAAATGTAGATTTAAAGAAAAGAAAAAAAAAGTTGTAATTTTCCATTGATTTTACGTTCTATAAATGACACCAAACCACTGGTTGCAAGGATAACGGTGTTTACCCTAACACCCTGTAGAAATCCATGTTTTCTGGAGTGTATTTTTATTCTAATTACTTTTTTACTCGTCCTTATGTTTTCAGTATGGACATATACTGACATAGCAAGTTGGACAAAGCCCTGTGGCATCTCTTGTTTAAATGCTTTAAGATTTAAAAGTTTGAATAAAACGAAGTGACATTTAGAAAAAATAATTACCTAACTTTTAATAATTCAGCAAGGCTTGTGATTATTAGTAATATTACATGTCAAATTAAAAATAATATTACGATAAGATTATTTAAGAATAATACCTAATATTTACATTTACATTAATGAGATGAGCCGTACCACGACTGTTCTCTGTTGTGTTTCTTTTATAGTATTTTATTGAGTATTGTGTATAAATTGTGTCATTCCCACAAAAGTGTAAAAACTAACCTTAAAAATGGTACAACAATTGTATTTTCGTAAATATTTAATGTATATTTCTCGAATATAATTTTGAATGTACAAATAATACAAAGCAATTATAGACAAGTAGGTACATAATAATACTATAGTTAAGCAATTAATTAGATGATCTTACTTTATCTGACTAAAGCAAATGTCACACTGAAGGGAAAGAGATGTCGATAAAATAATGTCGAGCGAAGCGAAAGTGTTCTTTTTTCAGTGGATCCTGATTGAATATTAACAAAATCTTCGAAAGGGGTTCAATCTGGCCATATCTAATACATTTACCTAATTAACCCACTGCTCCCCAACATCGCTGCTCTCGCTTCTCTTTAAGTACAATACGGCCGATGAATCATGGCCGGTCTGAAGTTAGGCTCTCCGAACTTTCGCGCATAGGTATATATTGTCACTCACACTCGGTTCATAATGGTGACATTTGGTTCCAAAAAATATTACTGCGCAGCCTTCTGCACAAAGTTCAGATCGGCCATGATTCACCGGCCGTGTTTTATGACGAATGCTGTTTTTTTTAATGCAATACCTAATACCATTTGTCTATGTCTAATTTTACTATGTCCAATATAATTGTAGATAGTACCGTGATAATAGAATAAATTAAGTTTTTTATTATTATTTTGTTTATCTTATTTCCTTAAGCGGTATGGCCTACAATGTGTAGGTATATTTCTTTTCTACGTAATGTTTTGCTTGTACAAGATGATGTCTATTTCCATATTAATATACCTAATTTGCATAGATAAAGGTGTATACTCCATTCCGTTGTTTTTTCATGTAATATTTTATTATTATTGCGAATTGGGCCTGCGGTACTACTAGGTACTTTTGAAAGCAATGGGTAAAAATGAATCAACGAAAAATTCATTCAGTATCAAGCATTCCTTTTTGGTGGCATAAAAATAAATAAAACTGGCAAACGATAAAACCCAAACGGTTCACGTCCGAGTTTTAATTTGAAAACGGATTAAAAACTAACGTATTACCCCTGCTTCGCGTGTTGGGAACCAACGTTGGAACAATGTTGATCCAACGTTGGTTCCAACACAATGGTTTTGGTTTTTAGAGACTTAAACATCCATGATGATCTGAAAATAAAATGTCTAAAACCTTTCAGGTTCCCTGAAATAAATACTTAGGATATTTTAACGTAACGCAACCATAAATTATCTGCTATTAAAATGAACCAATAAAACGGTATTCATAGACAATTTAAGTAAAATATTGTAGAACAAGGTTCTTTGCCCGAAGATAAATTACTCAACCATTGATTATAATATAAGTTAACGGCAAGCCACATAGTGAACATTTAATGCCATGTTTTCGTCTCAATGGAATGCCGAAACAAGTGATTAAATAAGTTAGCGATAGTAAATTACCAAGTAGTTAAGTTAATTCTATTTAATACATGATTACTGATTACTTACCACTTGTAACGCGTCCTTGCATTTGCTATAACTAATAAAAGAGTTTGTTTGAAAAAGTGAACCTTGTTGATTATGAGACACTAGTAGCGCCCCGCGGTTTCACCCGCATATGTCTCGATACCGTGGGAATATCAGGATAAAAAGCATTCTATGTGTTAATCTAGGTTGTAAAATATCTGTGTGCCAAATTTCATCCAAATCGGTTCAGTAGTTTTTGCGTGAAAGAGTAACAAACATCCATCCATCCATACTTACAAACTTTCGCGTTTATAATATTAAGTTAGATTTAGTTTGAGAGACACAGGTATCTTTCTTCTCTCTAATGTAACGAAATGTGCCAGTGCTCTCGGAAAGAAGTAAAACTTCTTGTGCTAAAATATCTGTGTGCCAAATTTCATCCAAATCGGTTCAGTAGTTTTTGCGTGAAAGAGTAACAAACATCCATCCATCCATACTTACAAACTATCGCGTTTATAATATTAAGTTAGATTTAGTTTGAGAGACACAGGTATCTTTCTTCTCTCTAATGTAACGAAATGTGCCAGTGCTCTCGGAAAGAAGTAAAACTTCTTAAAAAATAAAGATTATGACAGATTTAGTGTGAAGACGGACACTACGGCAGAGAAATCTTTTTGCTCTCTCAAAACGTGATGCGTGCGTTGAAATTTCACTCTGAATTCTCGTCCAATTATCGAATCGCCGCTTATGAAGTTTCACTTCATTTAATGAAAAAGCTGATGATTTGTGACGTTGCGACTGTTTTGTTACTACTGGTGCTTCGGCTTAGGTAAGTACACTTTAGAATTATTATATTGATGTCCAACACCAAGGAATACTATTTACCAACTTAACATTCAAAATTCAAATTATTTACGTCAAAAACATTTGGCGCCAACATTCGCGCCAATAACCCGACTAATATTTTTTTTAAACGTTCCATTCCACGGTGCTCTGCATCTAACGGGGAGCGTTCATTGTAATTATGCGTTTACTACGTGATCCCATTTCGTTGTACGTGACTGCGTGGACTTAGCAATATTATAAATATAAAAAGGCCTATTCATTTTACTGATAGCCTTGCAGATAAGCTGATAACGGATGTGATTTTTTTAATGTTACATTTTTCTTGTATACATAGCTAGGTTTATACTTGAAGGGAATCCAGAGTCTCCGAAAATTATAGTAGTTACTCCAAACACGAAATACATCTACGTGTTTTCTGCTATTAAGCCCATATATGTTTGCTCAGGCAGCAGTTGAAATTGGCTTCTGAATACACTGCAAATGAATCAACAGTAAGTTATGCAACTTACTGTGCAAACACGTAATTCTATTCAATATCCTTTATGGTGGATCCGCAAAGGTAACCCGTGAATTTCAAATTATCGTACGTTTTTTGCAATTTGCAGGTCAGTTTCAGATTGTATCTTGATCAAAACGTGATTCGCGACCGTGACAAATATGTATTTACATAATTATAATCATTAGAATCAAATACTTACATCTTTCTATGTTAGAATTAGTCTTGATTGTATGAAAAAGTCATTCAATACCTAGATCAATTCTAACTTAGAAAGATGCCTGCGTTTCACCTGATGGTAAGTTATGATCAGGCCGAAGGTGGAAGCGAGCTTCACCCAGTATGATGAGTACCTTTAAGAGGATGCCCAAGAATTCAATTTCTCCCTGTAATTCTGCGCATCCACTGTAACAACATATTTTTTTTAGCTTTTCTTCGTTATATGCCTCATGGCGCCGCCTCCGCCTCAAAGGACCACACAAAATGCATCGAAACGGTTTTTACCGCAGGTACAGGTACAGCTCAAAAGTTCCTGCACTCTGGAGTCCTCTTAAAACAGTCAAAGGCCCACCTGTCCAATATAATTGCATAAACATAGGTACTACATATAGCCGATCTATGAAAATATGGAGGTATGTGGGCAAAGCTAAAATTGCATTGAAAAAGTCCTTTGTGTCTGATTTTTCACGGCTAGTGGTTTCATTTCAATTTTCTGGCGTCGTTTTAACTTCTGATTGGATGTTTTATTAATTAACGTTACACAGATATGTTCGTCTCGTCATTTAGTTTGCTATACTTATAGGTCTGTTTTAAAATTAAAAGTGAAGTGAGTGTGTGAGTAAGTGAGTGGTGAGTGAGTGAGTGTGAGTTGTTATTTTTAGTGTGTTTGTCCTTCCTTAGCGTCATGTTTGCAAATAAACGTATTTTCATTCTTTATTTCTAACATTCTGATACATTGGTATTGTTTCCTCATCATTATATTCGTGCTTACCTACATAGGTAAGTACCACAAAACAAACTAAAAAATTTAATCAATACACAAATTATTAATTCAATAACGACATCAAAATGAAAACTCAGACAATATTTAACAAAAAAGTTTATCCGTAAACAAATCTAATCCCTCTATTTAGATTTACAGTGTTAGGTAAAAAACTGGCAACACTCGGTCAGAGGGCAAACGTTATTCGGGCAAAAACAATTTGTAAGTTTTTGTTAGAGAACCCTTGGGCCCTTTTGGCTGAATACATGAATACGTTAGGCCGAAAATGCCCTTTATGATAGCTATGGTTTTTCACAAAGCGTGTTGGGTTAAACTCTATAATGTATGAGCAATTGTGTTAAGGATCTTGAGTAAGGAAATAAGGTTTTTGACTTGACTACTGGGCAATCTGGTTGAGTTGAGTCGAAGTACTATTCACCACACAGGCATCGGATATGAAAACCTTCTTTTGTGTAGGTCTAGTTTTAAAAAGTGACTAAGATCTCAAGGAGTTGTTGGCAATTAAATATAAAATACTCTAGGTAGTGCATGCTTAAAGTAATTCTTCAATTCTTGAGTGTACTACGTGAGCTTTTAAAATGGATGTGCGATTAACGCTTGTGCGACAAAACTGTATTATTTTGAATGCACGCTTGTGCGACACATTACACACTGAACCTCGACATCGCGCTAGTGCGCCAAACGATTGTGCGACGGTACTTAATGTAACTCGACATTACGTTGGTGCAGTATTAAGGCTCCCACAAACAGGCGCGATATCGCGGGCGCGACAAGGGTAGCGCTGCCTGTTGCGCCCGCGATATCGCGCCAGTTTGCATGAGCTTTTACAGTTCTACCATTGCAGCAAAATTATTTTGCTGAAGCGGTCATGGGTGACCCATACTCGACACTTCGACAGTGTTACAAAAGAAAAATATTTTCACATTTTCTTGTTTCTAAATAATGTTTTCGCATAAAACTTAGAATTAATAATAAAGTACCACAACTGTCCTTTCTACCTAGCTTACGATTGATTGCGGCCCGCCACGCAGTGACGCGGCTAAATTATAGCCGCTGCATCGATGGCTGTATAAAAAAAATGTACAATATATGTCCCTGTCATGTGAATGCGACATTTTATTGTCACGTTGGTACATTTAAGTAAGTGTGACGTTTTAGTTGTACGTGACGTTGGTGAAAAGGTTTGAATTAGGAATGTTTTCTTTTTTTAAAGTGAATGTAAAATGTTGATAATTAATGATTTTATTTCTGCAAGTAGGTTTGTACACGTACGTTTTACACATTTTAAAAACTAGATTAGGATGGCTTTATTAGTTCAGCTTTTGCGGGGCTGAAGACCAAATATAAGGCAATTAGGCACTACACTATTCGCTTGCTGTTTACATAACCGCAGAAATGTAGTAGGTAGGTACTGTATGTATACTCCTCTGCACACCCCTTTGGGGAATACAGGCGTAGGTAATGCTAAGTTAGCTTCCTGTTTAATTAACTCATCTAACCGAGGTAGTTTCCAACGCTCAACGATTCATCTTACTAACCGGAACATCTCAAACTGATGGACAGTCGAGTATCATCTTGTCTGTGCGGTCACCAAGACGCTTTATCATTCTGGTTCTGATAGGCATTAGGTACCCCTCTATTTAATAGAACCCTATATATTTCTCTACTATTTGAAGTTATAAACCAAGGTAGTGTAAAGGGTCACGATTGGTTATAGGACAGTAAATAAACTTCAGGGAGAGATGGGTAGGTGGGTACTATTTATAACAATAAATTACCTGTTAGGAACACATAAACCTCATGATTTATTCACTTCAATCCTCACTAACAGGCCGTCAACAATTAATTCCAGCAATTTCTCAGGAGATTGCAACTGATATACGACCTCCTTACTGTGTTCGCGCCATCACTCAACCAATCCAATATGGCGGCCGTAAATCGCTTCAAGTCATCTGTTAAGCGCTATGTTGGTAGGTATGTAATTAAGCATTCCCGCGTTGAATCAACGCTGTACACAAATTAATGGTGGGTCACCGCGTAGCCGGCGACATTCGGTATTGCGAATTCCGCATGCACCTGTGTCTGAATGTCTGTGTTACACGCGCTTACGGACGAGTTGTATTAGCTCAGGCTGCATTGTTATGGAATTTATGGTTAGAGCTGCAATTTCTGTGACATATCGAGGTCCAGGTCTGTTAAATCTCGTCACTAAAATTGCATACATTCTTGATAGGGTTCTTAGCACAAAAACATAGATTAACGACAAGACTTTACTTAATTAAAGCAGGAACTTTTTGGTCCTTTCGCCCGAAGTCTGTGTTTAAAAGGACCAAAACCTCTTCACAGATAACAACTCAGCTAGGTACTTTTTAGCCGTCTCTAAGAAATTCACCAGGCTGACTCATTCACAGCCAGAAACATTTAACTCGACAGAAGAAACGGAAATGGTTCACAAAATCACAACGTTGCCAAACAAGATTCTCATTTCAAAGAAAGCGGAGGAGAAAAAGCTGACTGCCAGTGACACCAGCCTTTTACTTTTTTTTCCATCTACCGCCACAGTTAAATAATAGTGTTCATTATAGCGGCTGACGTTTTTCCGCAAGTTGGGCCCACAAAGGGTGTCGGAACGTAAATGCAAATAACTGTCACAGGCCAGATGATTTTATGAGGATTTTCCTCGTTTGATTCGTTTAAGACTTTTCACGAATGTTGGCTAGGTTTTTTTGAGATCAAGTTGTCTTTGTTTTACCTAGATTCCTCTTTAATGCTAGGGGATAACTTTGGTGTGCAGATAGATGCGAACGCCTAATTAACGCCTTAACGCCATGAAAATTCATGTCTCTTACACACGGACTCTACATAATTATAAGAATATATTCTACTGAATTCTTTTATAAATGATTTATGTTGCCTTGTCCGTCCATAAAACCATACATTTCCCCACTAACCCAGATTCGTTACACCCAATCTGTAGCCACACAATAGCTTACAATAAATCGACCAAATCTAAGCAGCAATCCAGGTGTTACACTGGTATTTGCAAAATGTCCGCCACCGTGCTATGTCGTGCATTCAGGCTCTATCCGCAGTATAGCTCACCCACAGACAGTCTAGTGCAGAAGGTCGACTCCATTAGCTCCATACGACGAGCGCGAGCGTACCTACAGTGGACACAAATACCGCATAGGCCTACGTACGACGATCTTTAAGCCTTCGTATGATGGGTGATTTTTAACGCAACGATTATTAATCGCGCACCGAATTTTCAACTCTCGGTACTGAGCCGAGCATTGGGAATCCAACAGAGCGTATTCCAACCCGTCAAATAAGCCCACTGTTGAATCTTCAACTCTTGGCGATGAGCAGTGTGTTGAAAATCTAGTGCGTGATAAAAAGATTTTAGTTTCAAGCAAATTACTGTCCTGCATCTATGGTCTCTAGTCTCAAATTCGTGATTGCACTTACTGTTACTCATTGTCCGTGAAGCCGAGTGAAGCGTGTATAATTCTTCTAAGCTCGTGCTTTGACTTAGACATGTTCCCGTCTCTATCTCGCACTTGTAGTTTAACCGCTATGCTACAGTGACAGGAATAAATCTAAGCCAAAGTACCTACGTGTTAAGTAACTTTTATACAGGGTCAAATTAAATAAGCTAGCGAAACTCCGCAGACTAAAACAGATTTTATTAACTCACACTTCAAGTAACAACACTACCAGTGGTGGACACCAAAAAAACAAAAACTTTTTTTTCTGTTTTTAGAAATCGATATCGATATCCATACCCACGTCTCCGGAGTTTCGCTAGGTAATGTCATTTGACCCTGTGTTTCTCGGCCTAAATGTGCGTGCGTTTCCGCTCGTTGTATGAAGCCGGCCTTCTGCACCTTTCTATTCTGTGACTCAGCTCTACGATAAATCGCGTCGGACCTGAGAAATGCTTCATTACAAGTCGCCACACCACTCGACTGCAATACGGCTGTGGACCTGATAAGAGAACGGAAAGCAATGCTTGGGGCTGCCCGAGGCTATTTATGATTGTCGAAGCAATATCGGAACGGGCTATCAGATTGTATTGTAACATTCTTAAATCGGAACGGGGAATTTCAGGTATTTCAGGCGATTTCATTCTGCGGTGACGCTGAGAGTTGTTGTTATGTGGGAATTTCGGGACTTCTATTCAGTGCAGATTGTCAATGTGAACTTATACTTTTTGCAAATCCTACAATCCGTATTTTTCTGTGTGACCTTGTTTTGTAGGATATATGCGTTGATACAAAAGAGCTGTACTGTTTCATTTAGCTCGTACAAAAAATCAGCCACCGATTGTATGTCGTCTGCGAATGCTCGAAGGAAAACTTAATAATTACCTAAGTACGCGATACGAGATACCTTACTGATTTTTTATGGTCCGTGAGTGGCAAATTTCTTCGTCAGATAGGAAATGTTCACTCCAACCAGCTATTTTTTTAAATTAATATCACGTGTTTTTATTCCGATATCCTACAATATTTACAGAATAATCGTTTCATTTTTCAAATAAATAAAGTTAGTTACAGAGCGGGTCAATAAAACATAATAACATCACCCCGTATTTCTAGGTAGGCAGAGGTAAATTAATAGGACACTCATATTACGCCAGATATGTTTAGTTTATGTCAAATCAAATCATTTATTTGTCCCATGGAATAGGGATCCTTTTGCCACAAACCGGGCCCAAATCTAGACACGAACTTGAAGCACACGCTCACCAGTTCACCAGCACTTTGGACCACGAGGAAAATAGGCCTTACTTTTAATATTTGCATGCCAAACTATGGCGAAGTTTGTCATCGCTCAAGAATACTATTTTATCTACCAACTTTTTATTTGACTTTGACTTTGTAAAACGAGGCAGTCACCTGTTCTTTTCGTCTACATAATAATCAGCCTATAATATTCCCACTGCTGGGACACATCTTCCTCTCTGGGAGAGGGAGTGGGCCGTAATCAACCGCACGGGCCCAGTGCGGGTTGGTAGATGTCACATAACTTCGTTGTTTTGTTCTAGGACATGCCAGTTTCCTCAAGATGTTTTCCTTCACCGTTTTGAGAGCTGTGGTAATGAAATAATTTCCACAAAGTAAAGCGCCTGTCAGGGTTCGAACCTACGACCTACTTACAACTCGTAAGTCGCTGCCCTTACCACTGGGCCACCAATGCTCACTGGGCCACCACAGTCCCTAGAACCTAGAATGTTCTTCTCCAGGTCCCAGGCTACCTATATAATATAATAAATTTCAATTTGATCGTTTTAGTAATATGGCGTGAAATGGTAGCAGACAGACAGCTACATTCCAATTTTTAATATTTGTATGGAACAATATACTCTATCGTAGCAAATTCCTAACACGAACTAAGTAATGTCCATAGACACGGATCTAGGTAAATTCTTGGTCGTATGTTGGCTTTGTTGGGCCACGTTCAAGCCACAAATGGGTCAAGGGATATATACTCCATGCTCTTGCGGTTGGCGTAATTTGAACGCGCGTATTAGCAGTTTGTGATGTAGCTTAATTAATTCTAGAGTTTTGGAGAGATGTACTAGGATTTCTTTTTTCTGAAAGTTACGAAAGACCAGCAGTCTTATGAATTTGATGGTCCTTAAAGTCGATATTCCCGATGTTTTTTTTTTTATGTGCCTGTAGGTATTGCTTTATTTTGTTTCTGGATTTCATATTTGAATTTGGATTTCATATTATTAAAGATTGCTGCTGCTAGTAAAATTGTGATGTTACAAGCACTTTTTTTGCTAAATCAAAAAGTTTATTTTAGGTGCTTTTAATAAAAATATAAAAAAATTACAGTGGAGTCTACGGCATAGGATCCATTTGATGAAACGCACTCTAGAGATAGTCTAATTTAAAACTGCCCCTCCACTTAAATCTCTATGCAAGAAGCAGTGGAGGAGCGTGCATTATTAGGCTATCTATAGGTACAACTATCCCTTCATCTAGAAGGTTAGGGTCTTTCTTTCGGAGATTTTCCATGTTAATAGGAACTGCATAAATATGATAAAATACAACAACAATCAACTAAAGGCGTTCAAATAAAACAAGAACATTTTCTTGAAACGTAATATTATTATCAACTTTCATCAAACAGAATCTTTTTACCTTCATATGGTAAAATACCAGATTTCTTCTTCTTAGCTTCCCAAGATGGATGCAATTTCTCCGGTTTATCATCATTATTCCTATCATTTCTATTATTAAAACCTCCTTTATCATTAAAATCATTATTGAAAGACTTCCTATCATTAAAGTTTCTTCTGTCATTTTGTGGTCTATCATTGAATTTTCCTCTATTTCCTCTATCATAACCATTTTGTTTATTAAATCTATCTTCATTATGGTAATTATTGTTTTGTCTTAGTTTACTTTTAGGGACAAGGCCAAACTGAACTGCTCTCCTTAGTCTTCTGTTTCCTCCAATATGTTCTTCTTTAATTTCATCAGGTGCTCTAGGTTCTACAACAGACATATAATTTTCTCCCGTCGATGTTATAAAGAATGGATCTACAATTTTATTTTCAATCACAGGATCATCTGAATCTTTCTTCAATTTCTTTTGGAGTATTTTCTCGTTAAAGTGTTTGGTTTTCGTCAATTCTTTTTGTTTCTTTACTGGGTTTTTTTTGATGATATCTTTTTGTGTTTTCTTTGTTTGTATTTCTTTAAGTTGAACTAGTTTTGGTTTCTCTAGTTTCGATTTAACATCAACAACAGATGTTTTAACTACAGGAGTGGGCTTAACAATTTTACCAGTTTCTTCCTTTACTTCATCATCACTACTTTCTGCAGCTGCATCACTCTGTTCATCTACATCATCAGGTCCAGAATCATCACCTATTTCATTATCTCCCTCTGACTGGTCACTCTCTTTGCCTGACACTTCATTATCGTCATTTTCATCACCCGACACTTCATTATCGTCATTTTCATCACCCGACACTTCATTGTCATCATTTTCATCTTCTGACATTTCATTTCCACTAACCTCATCACCAGAAACATCTTCATCTTCTCCAACATCACTAACTTTGCTGTCATCTCCTATAGCAATATCTTCAACATTCCAATCTCCTTCAGAATTGACTACTTTATTATTCTTGGCCTTTTTCTTATTCTTCTGTTTTTCTTTAGCTTCCTTCTTCATCTTTCTTCTTTCTAGTCGAGACATAAATAGGTCTTGTATAGTAACATTGGAAAACCTGCCTCTTATGAATTTGTACTTGTCTTGTAATGCTTTGTGGAGTAGTAATCTGGCACATGCTTTATCTTCATCTACTTGGGGTTTATTCAAGAAGGTATTTAACTCTCCCTTGTGTGTTACTATGAATTTTGCTAAGTCCTTAGGTTTGATTTTCTGTAAAGTATACAATAAATATTAATTATAGGCAACAATAACATCAATGTCCTTCAAATAAATTCTTACTAATATTATAAATGCGAAAGTAAGTCTGTCTGTCTGTCGCGCTTTCACGCGAAAACTACTGAACCAATTTAAATGAAATTTGGTACACAGATAGTCTAGAGCCTGAGAAAGGACATAGGCTACTTTTTTCTACCACGCGGGCGAAGCCGCAGGCGGAAACGCGTTTAAAGTAATTTAGTATCAAACATCAGGTTCCACATAGTTTTCATAGGTACCTATGTTGCTAGCCATAATTCATTCAACTGGACAAATTCTTCATTATTATAATATTGAACAGCTTATAAGCAGGCAGAATCAAATTCTTCATGAATCTGGTTTAACAAACTTAATAGTACTGATACCTTTATAACCAAAACTTCTTTTATAGCAGACTCCGCTTTCCTCTTTAACTTTTCTTGTAGTTTTTCCGGAGCTTT
Source organism: Lithophane socia (assembly GCA_947522985.1). Classification (NCBI taxonomy): domain Eukaryota; kingdom Metazoa; phylum Arthropoda; class Insecta; order Lepidoptera; family Noctuidae; genus Lithophane; species Lithophane socia. The sequence goes on from OX383267.1 coordinate 12,940,555, forward strand.
CTTCTCTGTCAGTTGTTTGGCCTTTCTAGTCAATTTGTGTATTATCTGTATTTTAGCCTGGTTTAGTTTCTTTTTGAGTAATATCACCTGGAATTATTATAAGGTATATGTATTGGTTAAATTAAAAGAGTTTGTATAGGGCAGAATTTTTTCATTTAAAGGACTGATTTAGAATTAAAAAATGCATTAATATAATTCAATATGGATACTATCGACGGCAGTCTATTTAGAACTTGCTACCTAGATAGAACATAATAATAGACATCATTCTTTGCAAGTGATATTTGATAGGTACAAGAGTGCTACGATTTTTTTTTTAAATTCAGTCATCAAACTGTAAGCAATTATTAATAAAACAATTCATAAATGATCATACCTCAGTGTTGAAGTCCTGTTTTACAGCTCCAACTTCCATTTTATCAGATAATTAGACTTATTTGTAAAGAATAGGTTATGTTAGCAAATGTGTAATTTTACACCAGTAAAACACAATATTGAACGACAATAGAGCTAGGAGCCAGGTTGTTTAATAATATTACTCCTTATTTCTTTACCGATTAAAGAAATGTTTCACTTATAATACTTTCATGAGTTTCATGAAATTTATCAACACATGAACATGAACGAAATTGAGTTTGACAGTTCTAATGACGTTTTTGCCACTGTGACAGTGACAGGTGACGGAACTGATTGAACTTCAACACTCAACAATGACAGGCACGACACCGGCTCAATTGCCAAGAAGGGAAAAAAAAAAAAAAAATGACAGGCACTGCCAAAAATAAATCACAAACTGTTATTCTCATACCACTTACTGATTGCGCTGATGTTTGATTTCTTTGGTGGGATTCAATCTAAAACTGGCTCAACGTTTGGCACTTACCACAAGTTTGAACTGTGCGTTTGCACCAGGCGAAATCTCTATTTTCATTTTCTGTCAATGTTCCATACAATTTTTGACAGGAACTAGAGACTTCAACATTTTTTTGTTGTGAACGTTTCGCCAGTGCAAACGCATAGTTAGGATCAGTTCACACCGAGACGCGAAGCTCACTTTTTTTATGATCCGATACAATATCTTAATTTATTTACTACACAATAAGATACACGCGCTGCGCAGCGCCGCGCATCTCAGCGTACTTTAACTCGTGTCAACCCCTAACTGAAATAATACCTTTTTCTGAAGAAGCGCACTTTTTAACAATAATAATTATAAGTATTAAAAATGAAATAAAGAGATATAATAATTATCGAACTTATTCGATAATTATTATTGTTAAAAAGTCGCGGTTTGTACTGCCCTTTTACGCTGTTTTTTAATGCTTAAAAGTGCACGACGAGTGAGGCCAGAAGCTCTGTCTACACGTTTGAATCGTTGTGTGCAAGTGCAATCAATAAATCCTATTCCTAGTAGGTAGTTAGCTACCAAATCGACTAAATGTCTATGATCATTCATCCTAACTGTCAAAGTTGTTTCTGCAAATTGAAATAAGTACAAATTCTTTCTGGTCGGATCTGTCAATCCGAAATGTACGTAAAAATTTTGTAAAAAATAAATTCCATGAAAATCAATGTAATCTGTTTCATTTTACATGGTGTTATAGTGAATTAAGATTCTACATATTTAGAAAATAGTGTTGATGTGCTAATTTCGTCTTCATAGTTTCTGTGTTTGTTATTTCAGCATGGCTCCTCGGTTTGAGTTAGCAGTCGGTCTCCGAAAGGGACACAAAACGACAAAAATATCCGCCGGCAGGAAGGGTATTACTGACAAAGCCATCAAAATCAGACCCGCCAGGCTAAAGGGTGTAAGTATTTTCAATAACATAGTAACTCTATTTTACAGTGAGGTTATGTTTTGAATAATGTAAACGATGTGGTTTGTTACATTTATTTTCATGTTGACTTTTACGTTATTTTGATCAGTGGGTCGTCTCAGGGGTTCTCCTCTAAGACTGAAATAATAAAATCTAAGTTGAAATACAAATTCTATTATAACAAGTACCTAGGAGTAGTTAAATTCAAGTTCACAAGACAAACCTCATTGTTCCTCCTTACGACCTGTACCGAATCTGGCGAGTAAATTATCATATCAGCGGTTTTCTAAACTTTTTCAGTGAAGAATTCCAATCAACTTTCATCTAGGTCCTAGGTACCTACCTATTTTGCAGAGTCCTATGAATGCTAAAATGTTATAACGACTTTTGGAAGCTATTCCCTAAGATCCTGTGACTATTCTAATATTTCAAAATACATTAAAGTTTATTCTTTCTGTTTCTGTGAATTATTAATGTCTATGCCTACCTACCTATCTGTCTACAGTGGTATTTACTAACAAATTTATGCAATTATTTACAGCTCCAAACCAAGCACTCAAAGTTTGTGCGTGACCTGGTCCGTGAGGTTGTTGGACACGCTCAGTATGAGAAGAGGGCTATGGAGTTGCTCAAGGTGGGTCACAATTTTATTTTATATTACTCTGCTAGATCACTTGATCATCATGGTAGTCTTGGTACTATAGAGACAGGGGTCATTCTGCCTACTGTTGACATTTTCACTGTTGCTAAATAATACAAACAGTATTTTCTACCAACAATGATTAACTTAAAAAAACATTAGCCTCTGCATGTGTAGGACCACCATAGAAACTGGTTTTGTTGACAGAAGAATAGACAAAATGACAGATAGACAATCACAAACTGTCATTTTATCTATTCTTCCATTGACGAAACCTATTTCTATGGTGGTCATGCAAAACGTACTGGTCATACAATTAAAGTTAATTATTGCTCTACTTTGACCAAGCAGTGTGGATTTAGATCTATCATACTGCCACAATCTGATTTAGTAACAAAATCAGTTGACTTGAACACTGGTCCAGGCCTCGGGAGACTAATTTTTCTGATAATATTTTCGTTGCTAGGTCTCAAAGGACAAGCGCGCCCTGAAGTTCCTGAAGCGTCGTCTGGGCACACACATCCGTGCCAAGAGGAAGCGTGAAGAGCTCAGCAACGTCCTGACACAGATGAGGAAGGCTGCCGCACAGGCCCATCACGCCCCACACCCCGCTAAGTGATCAATAAACTAAGTAATTGTACTTATGTGGTGTTTTATTGAGGTTTCAAAGTTATTATTGGTGCAACAGTTCAGAAGGCCAATTCCCGTAATTAAAAACATTCAAAATCTAGTCTCAGTCTCATCTCGGTGGCAATGTCCAAAATATTGAGAGAAAGTAGAGGTATTATTGACAGAATATTTAGACTGAGATTAGAATGAAAATGTAATTAAAAATAGAGTATTGCCACTCTGACATGATTTGAACTAACAGTGAGTGGTCCTGATAGATGGCACTGCACATTTCTGTAACAATTTGCAGATAAATGCCAGTCAGAAGTCAAGTTTACATGAATACTATATTGCTTGAATTGCTTGAATCAACAAAAGGAATCATGAATTGACAGGTGTAAAGGAGGTCACACCTAAGTAGTTCATTTGTTGTTTTACCACAGCTACTGTGGTCCATTCCTCCATTTACGATTCCTACGACGTCCAAATCTACCTTGGAATTTGTTCCATGTGAAACTGCAAAAACTAAGGAACAATAATATTCTCGCACTGCTGTTTTGTCCCTATCATAGTTAACGCGTATTAGCACACATTTGTATGTACACACGGCTACACATCTAGTTATACATTTCCAGTTTTTATGCCGATCTCGCATTGAATAGGATTTCTGTATAATGCGAGGTCTGCTTATACTGGAAATGTGTACCTAGTACTTGGGTACTAAGTTATTAGCAGAGCTATGTGCTGATAAGTAAATGAAGTCCCTAGCTACCACCACACCTATTTATTTTTATAGCACCTGAGAACACAACTGCAATAGACAGCTTCAAATACTAATGAATGACATGCCGCTGATTCTGCTTTATACAGGTATGCCTACCATTCCCTGGTGTGACAGATTACATTGCCAATCTAGACGAGAATGAAATACCAAGACGAATGATAGTAGCTGCCAAGTAACTATGGTGATTCAGAGAATGAAATGATTTCGTTTTTGTCACGACGCCACGATAATTATGGGTGATTATTGGTGACTGACGAAGATGAGGCCTATGGTTTTAGACACCCGAAAGGGAGGTCACTTCAAACGAGAGGCCAGCTAGCCCGCGAAAACGTGAGGCCAGCAGATGGGGAGTTGGAACCCTGCTTGTTGGTGTCCCTTCGTCCAGCATACTCACCATGGAATCCTGATATTTCATGAATGTCAAAAAACTGTTCTGAAATAGTGCTAAATAGTGCCCAAAGGAAAAAAATAGTGCTCTTGTACTTGCGAAGTTATAGCCATAGTTCGATGAGTATGCTGGACGAAGGTTTCGCCCAGCATACTCACCTCCGTCCGGAGAATCTGTATACGCTTCAAACATAATTCATACTTCAAAAAATAGTTCCCAAATAGTGCCAAACGGTGCCCAAAAAGAAAAAACAGTGCTCGAATAACTTCGGAGTTATAGGCTTCGTTCAGTGAGTATGCTGGGCGTAGGTTCTACGCCCAGCATACTCACCTCAGTGCGCGAATATCGAACGAGCTATAGGTACAATTTACGTCTCAAAAAATTGTGCTTGAAATAGTGCCCAATATCAGTCCAATTTTTGCTTGACTTTTGACTTAGAAAACCATTAAATTTTAATGTAAACTTCTACATACTAACGTAAAATGGGGTACAGTCGTCGACACATGTTTTTGGACAAAAATATTAAACTTTCTAATTGTAGACTTCATGTTATTGGAAATAATTATGGTATTTTCTCACATGTCAAAAACTTTCGATTAAATGCATTATTATATATTTTATAAATAATAATAAATGAATGAAACTTTAAGCGTAAATGAAGTCTATTACTTCATTGCATTGTGTGTTTGTCTGAATAAAAACAGTCATTTGCAGCCAATAAAATTAATATCTTGAAAAATTGTAAAAAGGAAATTATACAGTTTCTTTTTGTATATATGTAACTAACGTGAACTTAAGACGAGAACAGATCCTGACGGGTAACGAGGACAAGCTTGTAATAAAAAAATTGAAGAAAAGTAAATTATATCCTAGCAAATAAGACAGTGTTTCATTTCCAGTAGAATTGGAGGATAAAACCAGGCCTCCGCAGAAGTAGGTATATAAATAGGTATTTGAGATCCAATTAGATAAACAAACAAGTTACATTACGTTATTATGTGTGTACCTACCTACATCAAACCTTTAAAAAAGTAACTAAGTAGGTACCCATTTTTAAAACTTCTTAAGCATGTCCTTAATTTTAAGTGTACAGTGTCATATTCAACGAAAAAATGAACGTGTTTTTGTAAAAAACAACTCGCTTGCTACCTAGTTTTACAGTGCAATTAATGAATGAGTGTAAAATCAATTTAGTTAAATGCCACTATTATAAATTGAAATATACTTACTGATTTGGGTGCAGCTCCTATATTGATTACGTACTAGATACACAATTTTATATAGGTAAATAATGACATCACCAACACATTGTTTGGTTTTGCAACCCACTATGTAGTCAAACTCAAAAGCCGGCGTTATTATAATGATGTGCGACGAAGTAAACAAACAAAGAAACTGAGAAGCGCTTGTTCGTTTCGATTGCTTTGTCCATTTTGTGTCAAAATGGACCCTCATCACCTTCAAAATACAGATCAGTCTTGTCTAATAATCGTAAGATGTTAGGGCAGCGCCATCTAGTATTTAAACATAAACATATTCATTTGCGTCGCGGGCGCCGCGCGTCGCTTTGTGACACAAAATGGACCCTTATCACCTTCAAAATACAGATCAGTCTTGTCTAATAATCGTAAGATGTTAGGGCAGCGCCATCTAGTATTTAAACATAAACATATTCATTTGCGTCGCGGGCGCCGCGCGTCGTAAGCCCCATACCTATTGACCGTACGTGCATCCATTACTGCCACACTATATTGAACTTTATCACATGAGGAATACAGGTCAATTCCGTAAACGTTGTGGTACCGTCCTTGATCCGGAAAATGATTATTTTGAATAATTTTGTCAGTTGTAATGTAAGCATTAATAACAGCAACTTTATTTTTCATGCATGATTTACTTCATTTGATATCTTAATCCTTCAAGCGCCGTGATCTAGACAAAATATATAAAATCATTGTTCCTAGCTACCGGGGTCCCATGCGACGCGCGAAGGCTTAATCATATTATTATAAAGTATTATTAAAATAATGTGTAATTAATAATATTGCGATTCTAAAGTAAATACTCCCTTACATAGACAATTAATAATTTACACAAGACAAAAATTGTTAGAAAGAAAGTTAATAATATTGTATTCGACTGTACTCAATGTAATGTATGTAGAAGTTTACAATCAAATTTAATGGTTTTCTAGGTCAAAAGTCAAGCAAAAATTGGACTGATATTGGGCACTATTTCAAGCACAATTTTTTGAGACGTAAATTGTACCTATAGCTCGTTCGATATTCGCGCACTGAGGTGAGTATGCTGGGCGTAGAACCTACGCCCAGCATACTCACTGAACGAAGCCTATAACTCCGAAGTTATTCGAGCACTGTTTTTTCTTTTTGGGCACCGTTTGGCACTATTTGGGAACTATTTTTTGAAGTATGAATTATGTTTGAAGCGTATACAGATTCTCCGGACGGAGGTGAGTATGCTGGGCGAAACCTTCGTCCAGCATACTCATCGAACTATGGCTATAACTTCGCAAGTACAAGAGCACTATTTTTTTCCTTTGGGCACTATTTAGCACTATTTCAGAACAGTTTTTTGACATTCATGAAATATCAGGATTCCATGGTGAGTATGCTGGACGAAGGGACACGCTTGTTGCACTATACAGTATGCAAGGGTAAAGACCGTTGTCACTCAAACCATGGGTAGTTGACTTAAATATAAAAATAAATGATCCAGTAACAAAAAATAAAAAACCTTATTTTACACTAACACCCTGTAGAGTTTTTCATGATTTACAGGTGTACGTAGCTACTTATTCTAAAAACATCGTGTCGCACGGTCGCAGCTAAGTAGGTTACCTACCATCTTTCTTATATCTATGGTTACCATCCATCCGGCAGTTCGGATTTTTGGCCCCCCCGGACTTTCCAAGTTGAAAAGTCTGGGAAAAGGATTACTGGGAGAAAAAATAGCTGTTCCCAACATTTTGACGAGTTAAATTTAGGGAACAGCTCTTTCGCCATTTCAGGGTTGGTCCCATAGTGAAAGTTGTTCATAATGATGAGTACAATGACCCCTTAAGACATTTCGTGTATGAAAAGATACACCTTATACAAATATAATATCCAGTTTTTTTTTTATGCCGAGCTATGCAGAATTTTTCCTACGAAATTTTAACACTAGCTGCACCCAATCTATCATAAATTCATAATTCATAAGCTACTTTTGAACTATTTGCACATAGTATGTAGCGTAGGTACGATATTTTACCCTTAGCTTATGCATCGATCACTAAAAGAAAGTCGTTCATCAATCTGGAATCTAATCGTATTCTAGAAAATTGCGACAACGCAATTTATTATTATCAACGTCACCCCCATTCGATTTCAAACTCACTGACCCTCATCTAGAGAATTCTGTACGTCACAGGGGTAGCATTACGTAGGTAAACAAACGGAACAAACATCTATAGGTCACACAAATATTTGTTCCGACGCGCGAATCGATTCGTGACCCTGAAGACTGACAGCTGTTGCAGCACCACTGCGTCAATTAGAACACTGAATAACCAAGATTGGTATTGTGGTTACAAGTTCACTTTTAATCATCCTATATTTGAATCCTACTAAATGCCTAGGTAGGTAAGCTGTAACAAAACATAAACATCACATCACGCATTTTCCCCAAAGGCACAGATATTATAGTTGTGCAGAGGTGTACGTACACACGGCTACATGATCAAGCTATACCTACATTTCCAAACTCAAACTCAAAGCATTTATTTCAATTAAACCATTTACAGGCACTTTTGAATTGTCAAGGAGTCGGTCAGTCAGAAATATGAAGCTAGTTGCCCATTCCAAAGCGTAGTAGGTACCTATAGAAACTCCACGGACATAAAAATATTGTTACATTAGATGGGTTACATCATTCATGTTGAAATTATACATGTGAGAACAATGTAGAAAGCACGTTAAAAGCGTACGCAATAATAACATACAAACAATTCAAAAATTAAAATAAGCCATGGCAGCTAAGAAATGACCAGTCACAACTGATGGCGCCCGTTCACGAACATGACGCATGGATCAGCACCATTCAGCTCAACTATTTTGAAGGGAGCTAAATGATCCAGTTTATGCTGATCTCGCATTTCCGTACAATCTGAGGTCAGCGTATACTGGAATTGTATAGCTTGATGTGTAGCCGTGTGTACCTACCTATAGTACATTTCGCCAGAGATAATAGGGGGCGAGCCATCAACCGGGCACAAATACTCCAGGCTACTATTGAGAAAATCCAGATGGAAAAACCCAATAACAATTTGCCCGACCCGGGAATCGAATCCAGGACCTCGTGCTCAGCAGTAGCGCGTCGAAGCAGTCGAAACTACAGTATAAAACGAAGTATGTTCCGGTTATAACGAACAGCATTATAACATAGCGTTTGGTTTTAAGGCTCGTGCAAACTGGCGCGACAGGAAGCCCCTTGTCGCGCCCGCGATATCTCGCCTGTTTGTGGGAGCCTCTATATCAAACCTTCCCCGCTGCGCTGGCGTAAACGGTACTAATGTTTTAATTGTTTGTCATTTTTTAATTTCTTTGAAAAACTGCTACATAAGAGTGCTCCGAGACGAGCTCCTTAACATTGCAAAAAGTTGTTACTAATTCAAGTTTTATTTGATCATTCGGTGAAGTAGGTATGTTTTGCTTCCTTGATAAAGCCTGTTCGGTTTTTTTAACCGATTTCTTTAACATGAAGTTGTTAATAGGCACATAGTAGATTGTATAGGCATTTGTTTTTACATCAGTAGTTAACGTAATATTCTTGTTTTAGGGACATCTTTGGTTGGTACTAATAACTTATTAGTACCTAATAAAATTTACTACAGCCAAAGTACAAGTATGGTAAAACCAAAGTAAAAGTAGATAAGTACTACATTACCTACAGTGGATACCTACATTATCGGCATGGTTTGTGTTGCAAACTTGCAATTTCTACTAAACACCTAGTTAACTAGGTACCTACGGATCTACTTCTCAAAGTTTGGCCCGCCTTGCTTATCCTAAAAATATCAAAAACCCTAATAAAGAAGTGCAGAGTTGAGGGTACTGGAGTTATGTAATTATGGTACCTACCTAGATGTTTATTTAGATCCCCCTATCAATTAATATCACATTTACCAAAACATAAACCAATCCGCGAAGGAATTTCATTACCTACCTACGTTAAACTTACTAATACATGACAGCATGATTCGCTTGCCTTGCAAAGCAGCCATCATTCCTTGTTATGTAGATGACATATTGGTCTGAGATGACATGTCCATTCGTTGATGCGTAAAATAATAAATTAAATTAAATTCTTTATTTCTTTCTAATTCTTTATTTCAGACCTAACTTACTAAGTTAGGTCTGAATTAAAGGTATTTTACTTTATTTATATAACTATTATTTTAGGCAAAAAAAAGATGGCGGATGACGGATCCAACATTAAGTCAATGACACCCAGTTTTTTTCTTAGTCCATTCTGCCTAACGATACTTTTGATATGTTTTTATCAATTTGTGATAAAATTATTCTTAGTTTTATTTGTACGCCTGCGAATTTGTGAGTCTGCAAAGCAAAAGAAAATGAATCAGCTGTTTATAAAAAAAACTGGATTCAATCAATGTTTGAATATTGGTTGAGGATAAAAAATAATTCTTTACGTTATGGAATAGGTGTATGATGTTATTTTTACCCGACTGCCAAGGAAGGGTTATGTTTTTATTAATATAGGTAATTTTATTGCGCTTGGGTGTTTGGCCTTGAGTCTTTAGGTAAGTGCCTACCTTAACTTACTTAGAATAATGCAGCGGCGTCCAGACCTAACAAAAAAAAAAAAAAACAAAATCAATCTAACTTCGTGGGGGAAAGAGATGGAGCTATACGTTCTGTAGAGCTTCATCTCTTTCCTACACTGAAGTAATATTAAAATAATACTGCTGTAAGCGGAAGTATCCGTACCTACTTAAAGGAAGGTACTTTCGCTTTACAGTCCAAGAATCGAACCTTGACATCCGCGTTTACAACAACTAGGGCAATGACCGATAAAGAATAGGGTTGGAATTAGACCGAGCGAGATTATATTTAAACTTTCCACTACGTTTTCCATCTACTAGCATAGCAACACCACACAGCAGTGTCGGTAGGTACGGTCGGCAAAAGAAGGTCGATACACTGTTACTTTAACATTCCATATAAATTAATTAACCCAAAATTATTGTTATATTTAAATAGTTTTTTATTATTTAGCATGTGTTCGGGTTTAAAAAAATATAATATCTATATACGATATACGATTTTATGATTAAACAAATAGGTAATGAATTTTTGTTGCAGACCTTACCTGCATGAACGTTAGGAAATAATGAGCCAAAAATAATTATGATTTAAAATAGACTGCCCGGAAAAAAGCAGTTCAAAGATCAAATGGTTTTGAGGTCAATTTAATTTACAGATCGTAGAATGAAAATTGCGAAAATAACATGTTGATTATAGTCTGGATACTAAACATTTTTTGTAAAAACATATTTATTATTGACAATATCTTTGAACTGCGATTGTGACGCTTGTTATACCTAGAGGGGGTCTCAAAAAGGTCATGGGCTATCAGGTTGCGTCAAGAAACTCGAGTAGATATGACGCTACGTGGTACATCTCTCATTACTTTTGCAAAGCAGTCAATATTACGTGGACTGTTATCTAAGTGTGAATAAACAACGAAAGTTCGTAAATGACTATACTTAGATTGTCGTCATTACATCAGCCCAGACTGCCGAATACAGTAACATATTAGTACCTACTTTTAAGACAGCTTGACGACGAAAGGTCGCCGCTGCTGCTAATTTTGGTTCATTTCCATAGCTTAGCGATGGAAAGTGTCCTGTATTTAATTTTGGCACTAAAATTAAGTGCTTATCCTGTAGTGTTATCGCCTGTATTTATATTCACTACGCTAGGCAATTGGCGTGCTAAATTGGAAATCATGCATGACGCCGGTGAAGTAATAAAGGACGTCAAATCCCAACATCACCATCAATCTACTAGTTGACTAGGGTACATAAACTTACAATCTGGCCCTCGAGAGAATGCGTTCCTGACACCTGTCAGTTGGACAATTTCTAGTCGTAATAAGGACTAAATTCGCAACACATATTCGTTATTAGGTATGAAACTGACAGGAGTGACAGGTGTCAAGAACGCATTTTTTCAACGGTCGGACTTTATCTAGTAGTGACTAGAAAAGTAGGTAGGTACTTATACTTACCGCCATGTACATGTACCTAGCCGTAGGCACCATAACTATGTACCTAGTTAAAACCAACTTATGGCGCCAGGGTTGCTGGTTGCTGTGTTCCAGTTTGTAGGATGGATGGCCAGTGAAGTTAAAGGCACATGACACATTTCGGATTTGTCTCTGCTCTGGGGATGGAAAGGCATCAGCGCCACCTCGGTCTTGATTGCAAGTCGTTCATAGACGGCGGGTGACCAACAAGATGAGCTGTCGGATTATTGCGTGTTTGTCTTTCGAACCTGTATTGTAAATATAGCCTTCATATTATATTGTTCTGGTGCCAAAAGTTTGATCTTCTCACCTACAGACTTTATCCTTCCACACTTATTCTTGTGTAGCTGACTTGTCTATGAATGATGAATATGTAAAGCATGCAGTTGCTATGCTGGCTAGCAGTGGTTCTGATGGTGACGATAGAATCCTCTGGCACCGAAGTAAAAACAAAGGAAACATAATAGAAACAAGAAATCCGTCAACACTGAAACTATTGGAAGTCGTGGAACATGACGCTTATAATTTCCTGCATATCATTACCTACTAAGCGGGAAAGTATTTCATGATTTGATTGAATAAGTATTAGGAACATTATCGCCACAACCAGTCTTACCAAAGGGGTACCTATGTGTGGAGCTCAGGGCAGTCGCCTCCATGTAAAATACTGGTATTCAGCTGCATCCGGTACTGGAAGCCGACCATACACTATAACCCAAACATAGTTAGGAAAAGGCTAAGCAGATTGAACCCCCTCGGACTGGGAACGGTCGTATCTTTTACATTAAAACTAGGCCTCTTGAATAATATGGAAGCGATTTATGTTTATTCACGACGGCACTGATAAGAATTATCATTATCAATGACACGATAGTTTCGTTCCCATATCTATAGATCTAGACACATAAGTAGATACTTGTCCGTAATTATTATCATTTTGGTTTTCGTTCCAAGAAAAACTGCATCTTTTTTTAGTAGTGAGTGTAGGTAGGGAGGTCTAGGTAGAGTAAGTACGGCCAGCAAAGAAAGTCGATTGACAATGTTTTTTCGGTAAAACGAAGCAATCTTAGGCCGTATTCTCGGCGGCAGCGGGCGGCTGCTGGCGGCAGAGGTGAGGGGAGCAGCACGTGCGCGTATTGATGCACAGTTTTTAATGGAACTATCCTCGGTCTCCGCGCCGTCATCGCGCCACTCCCATAGAGAACAGTTCCATTGAAATAAGCATTAGAACGCGCCGTTCGCTCGCCGCTGTCTATGTCATCTAACCATTACTTTAATGTAAATATACCACCCCCATGAGAGTCCAGCCAGCTAGTAAGTAGATATATAGGATCAACCTACAGTGTATCATTGTAGGTTCATGTTTCATTTCAAATGGTGTATCGATTGAGACATTCTATTATGAGAATGACACCGTGATGTTCTCAAGTTCGTTGTAACACAACCTTGACCGTGAGTCCGTGACAAAACATTGATTAATGTAACTTCCTTTACCACTGAATTAAGCAGGCAGAGTGATGAGTAATACAGAATCTTTACATAATAAATATGTAAGTAAGTATGTAAGACTGCTAAATAATAGGTATCATTACGATACAAAATACCATTAGGTACCTAGTTAACTTATGCATTTTCTCAAAATATCCAGGTATGTTAGTATTTCCGAAACTTAATCATCAGTCACAGGACTAAGCGGGTTGTGGCTCTGAAATGGAGGTGGGCAGGACACTTGGCTAGACGTGGTGATGGCAGTTGGATCAGAGCCCTAATGGAATGGTTGCCGAGAAAAAAAGATCGTTAAAGCGTGAAAAGATATCAGACAGAGAACATTTATTTTCGCATTTTTAATAGTAAATTAGTATGGAATTTGGTGTAGGAATCTATAACTAAGTAGGTAAATGTAATAAAATTGGAATCTTGGGATGTGCAGTACCTACGGTAGATGAGTAACTTCGAGCTGGGTACTAAGATAAAACATTTCAAGTGATTGTTCTTTGTTTTTTCAATTTGGAGTTTGACATTTGCATCTGTCAAATTAATCCACGAGATTAAAAAGCAGACTTTAGATGAATTTTCTTCAGGCTTTTGTACATACTAGCTAGGTATTTAAGCCTAGTTAACATCATACCTAAATGTTTAGGCATAACTATAAAAGAACGCCCATAATTCAGTGTATTACTATAACCGTGCCCGTATCAGCTGTTTATCTCCTTAGTTAAAGAAGTCATCTGGGGTCAGAGGAATACTACAATTCAGGAGCGATAATAAATGTATTCTTAAAATGAACACTACCTACCTATTATAATTAAGTACTATATCTTTAGCTTATATTCTGACCTGAAGTCAGCTAGATTATAATTTATTATAACAAACACGAAATCACCAGTCATGTGACTTTTTACTTTGTAGAGTTCCGTAGGTACCCAAAGGCTGCCAACACTGCCAACCCTTATTACTAAGGCTCCGCTGATCCGTCCGTCTAGATACAGAATAGCTTATAGGTATCTGGTCTTGAGATTGTACTCACAAACATTAATATTCTTATTAACTTCTATAGTTTTTTTTCCGTTATGGGCCCATAACCTTATGTTGGGGCAGGTTAGAATAATGTTAAATAACTTGGTTTACTTCTATAGCTTTATTTATAAATATATATTCATATTTTCCTCAATTAACAAGCTATTTAACATCACTTCACTTGTAGTCGCATAGACAATAAAAATGAGGTTGTATTCCGACAATAGGGAGACACTTGATATTTTCAGTGTTTACTACTATGGCCGCTCTTTAACAACAAATAATAAAAACATGTAAGTAGTATTAAAATATTGTACAATCCTTCGTGTGCGAGTCTAATTCGCACTTGGGTTTTTTTTTAAATTAACTAATTATTATTGAAGTAGGTAATACAAATACTTGACTACGTACCTACCTATATGAACTGCTAAAAATCAGAGTGTAGATTATATTTTGTGATTAACAAATTTAAATATTTTAAATGTAAGTAATAACCTACAAGTTAATGAAAACTGTAAACCGACTTTTGTTGCTGACTTTTACCTTCGAGATTCGTGTAGTGTAATAGGACATAACTGTGCATTTACCTATTGTTATTCGAGTTTAAAATAACAAGCATGGAAAGTATCATGTCGTACTGCCACAATATTAACTAGCAAGACCTTGAATTCGGGAAAATATTTCTGCAGGTAGCTATTTCCGAGAGGTAGGTATCAACGGTAGACTGGTACCGACAGGCAGGACCAAAGAAGGTTGGTACGCTATTGGTAAGGCATGAACCGCTCCAAATTTTATACCGTGTCACTGACTAATTAAGTAGGTACTTATCATATTTTAGATCGTAAGAATCGATATTCCATTTTGTAAAGGATATTTTTACCACGGAAAGAAATCGTAATCATTTGACAATTTCGACATAATTTCGTAGGTAAGTAGGATGTAGGTACCTACCTACATTTAGAGGTTTGTCCCATGTTTGTTCAGTCATATCGATCTTAGATTCATTCAAAGAACCTTCACTGCTAAAAGCAATAAGTTTTAACTACTTAACTTATTAAAATATGCATACAAGCAATAAATACAAATAATTGCTGAATTCATAAAAAACCAGCAGTTATCTACACCGCCATTTTGCTTTTCCAATTTCGAAACTAACAACTTTTAAAACAGAATTACTTACAATTTTTATTTTTCTATTAACTACCAAAAGATAAAATTTTAAAACACCATTTGAATTTTTTATTTCTTTAGGTACTATCCGCCACGATTGTGCAATATAGGTACGATAACTTATAATCTAGATGGTTGCGTTAGTGTGTTTTATTGTGACGGCTAGACGCACCCACTGACAAACAATTTACATCATTGGCCCGTGACCTTAGGGTCAGTTTTCATATTGATACTGTTAAGACTTGTAGTGTGATGTAACAAGGTCATTTGAGATGTATTGGATCACTATTTGAAAGACAGCAAGCCCAGAGCGGACAGCGGCAAAGCCGAGTAAAAACCGGCCGCGAGTGCGAGTCGGATTTGCACACGAGTGGTTCCCATTGGTTACCGTGGGTTTATTTAGTTCGGTACCAAATTGTTTTTGCCTAGTCCATAATGGTCATTGCTCCTTAGCACATAACACATTCATAATATTAATTTCCTCTTTCAATATTATGTAGGTGTAAGTATGCTATCACTCTTCTTAGCTAACTTTCCCACACTCACAGTTCAACGGGTGGAGTCTTCATACGCTACGAATATTATAGAAATCGATATCAATGAAACCTTTGGTGTGACCGAGTTTCGTGACAGTTTCACTAACATTGTTTGGTGATTAAGGTTTCAAGGACGTTATGTAGCTTGAAGTAACTTATTTTAATAGAAATCGTGGATTTCCAACAGTTTTTCTATGGTTTTTCGGGTATTCGCGGAAGTTAATTGGACTTGCATAGAAAAACATCATAATTATTTCGGTAGGTACCGAACGGCACTGTTATATCCATCCATTGATCCAGGTAACGGCCAGGTAGTCAATTTGGGTCACCAATCTTTGTAGGTCCCCATTCCTGGAAACATAAAAAACGGGTCGACCCGAATGTCTCTTGTAAAGAAATTGTGCTTTTACTACCCGGTGCGAACGGCGAATAATACCGATATTGGCCAAGGTCTGTCTTCACTAAAGCGCAGGCCACACCGCCAGCTAGCGGGCGGGCGGGCTAGGCGGTCGAACATCGTTTCACCTCTTTACATACTTCGGTTCACACCGCGAGCTACCGACTGACCTAACGAGCTAAGCTAACGAAATTTCCGACGATTCCAGCGAAGCTACTCGTGCACCTCGTTGGCGCGCCCGGTTCGTTCGCCCGTCCTCCCCGTTACGAGTAGACTAGTCGACTAGTCCGTAGTTTTCGGTAGTAGTTCGCGTAGTTTGTATAGTTTCCTTCGTTCGCTTCGCCCACCCGCCTAGCCCGCCCGCCCGCTCGCCCGCTAGCTGGCGGTGTGGCTTGCGCTTTAAAATAGCCTTTTCTTTGACATACTTACCTCCCATTTTATGTTAATAATGTTACCCTCCACAACCAAGGATATTATGCAACCCTCGTTTCTTGAGAAAACTAATTAAGTACGTGGGTACTAAAGATGGTCAGGGAACTTACTACAAGTACCTACCTACACACGGCTACACATCAACCTATATCTACATTTCCAGTATAAGCTGACCTCGCATTGTACGGAAATTCTATACAATACGAGATCTGCATAAACTGGAAATGTATAGCTTGATGTGTAGCCGTGAGTACCTACCTACTACAACAGTCTTTGGCTCAAGATAAATGTGTGTGACGTGGCCGTCATATCCAATAACGGATGAGGATTAGACCATCTAATTTAAAAAGGACATCGTCCATTTATCAATCTAGCACCGTATTCTGCTAATAACATAATACCTACTTAGATTAAAGATATTGAAGGATGGACGATGACCTCTAGGTTTCCGCTACGTCACAAACACCAAGGCTACAACGTACCGACATGTTTGCGTGTGATTGAAAACCGAATTGGGAACAGAAGGACCATCATCATAATTATTATTTTATACAGTATGTTTTATCTAACGAAGGGCGTTCCCGTTAACCTGCACATAGTACCTATAGCGTCTATACATGCTAAACAAAATATTACCATTAAAAAAGTTTATTTTATTTTTTATAGTAAAATATTCACAAAAAATATTAAATTGATACGGAAAAGAAACACTCTGTACACTCACACTTGTCTTTCTACGTTGAAATACAAGTGTGCGTGTACAGAGTGTTTCTTTTAGGTATCAATTTAATAGTTTCGTGAATATTTCATTTCTTGTATAAAAATAAAAATAAATAAAAAATTCATTGTTATTTTTTTTGCATTTATGAACGCTATACAATTGCGGGTTCACGGGAACGCCCTTTGTTAGTTAACTTACTGTATAAAACAGCTCGAATTCCATTATTTCAATTTTATTACTGGTTGTAAACACTAATTTGGCGAACGGTGATGTTATGATTTTCATAAAGTGTTGCAGAAGCGCTTGCAGGTTGTTAAACTTTTGTTATGACATTTCATTACTTATCAACAAATCATTTGGCTAACTAATAAAATAATCATTTAGTTAAATCCTTTTTATTATCTTAATCGTAGTTATCAGAACCAAATATACATAATTCTTTTTATATAAATTTAGAAAAAAATGTACAATATGAGGCAATTTTTATTTTTTCTAGGTATAGTTACATCAATTTGCTTCTAATTTACTATTATAACAATAGCCTTGGATAATGCGTCGCATTTATAACGATTAGCCAATTTAAGAATGATTATTAGGTACAGTAATTTAGAATTTCTATAACAATTTTCTAATTCATGGATTATTTTTCAGTTGTATTTTTATGAAAAGAAATGGTAAAACTTAATACATTTTATTTCTAGGTAGTTGTAACACAAACAACTTAATCTAGAATGAAAAAAAAATAAAACAAAATTCATTAAAATACACAGCAGGATGTCTACAGCTTCTCTATTCTTTTTTACATTTTTTATTGACATGATCGAATTTATTGTAATTCATACTTTTAATTTAGAAATTTATATTTTTAGGGACATTTTATACTTTGCTAGTAAAACTGACTATCCATAATTGACAATGGATTTGAGTAATTTCATTTTTTTTACAAGTTCATTTAGGTATCTGAATGTGTTTCTGGTAAACAATATTCAAAACAAGTAAGTCTTTCTGATGAAATGCCTACCATAGATACTGCTAATATATTTTTATTGTCTCCTGTATAACAGTTATCACTAAACAGGGTCATACTAAAATAATTTAGTTCAAATAAATATTAAATGAACCGCAAAAAATTGGTAGGCCAAAACTTGGGACCATTTCTGGAGTAAAAACACTGTTGGATAGATGCAAAACACTAGAGTTTGTATTTGAGTTTCTATTTTTAATTTTCCTCTATTTGACATCGGTGTATTTACAAATAGATGAATATTGTGTGTATAAATGCTACATTGTAATTAGTATGAAATTAGAATAGCCTTAACATCCTAGCTGTTCTTAGAGATACATCTAAGACATTATGTTTAACATTTAAAGTGTCTTTTATTTTAAACTAACAATTGATTTTGTCTATAAAAACAGTTTTAGTGAGGTTTTACGGAGAACATATTATGAAAGTTAACAGCTAAAAATGCACAAATGCAGACCTAATTTCCAAAATGATAATGGAGTAAATGGAATGAAGTGTTATCTGGCAGAAAAAAGTATTTTAATTTTAATTATAAAATGATATCATACTAAAGTAAAACATTATCAAAATGGCATTAGCAGAAAAAAAATTGAGGGTAGTCTAAATATTTAGTCAACAATTATTATAATATTTGCTTTTTAAAATTGTATAAAGCTGTTTTGTAAAACGCAACTCATTTTTGTATAAAATTGGCTATTTCTTTTTAGAATACCTGAATTTTCTCTAAATAATACATTTTATCTTCTTAACAAACTAATCACTTACTTGCTTATCGTCATGTCTGATTCCAAACAGGACCTCTTCGAACCCAGACAACTGAGCTCCAACAAAAAATCTTCCTTCACTTTCATAGCTCAATATAAACTATCATTTTTTTTTCATAACAAATTTATGTAATGCTAAGATTTACTCAAGCCATTATAACAGTAATGTTACGAGTTACATGCCATTTAATTTTATGATACAAATCATAACACTCACCTATATTTAAAGTAAAATATCATGTTAAAGTAAAGAAAATTATACTAATATGGAACATTAGAAAATAGGTAGGAAACAGATTCGCCATTGTGTGTACGTCTCACTGCCTCCGCAAGCATCATGGAGACATCAATACACTGGATTTTGGGGCACTCCTGCATGTGCCTCTCTTGAGGGATTGTGTTTGTGACGACAACTGCTTCTAAACAGGCATTGTTGATCCTTGAGATAGCAGGTCCAGAGAAAATACCATGAGTAAGTATGGCATACACTTTTATTGCTCCTGCTTCTATCAGTTTCTCTGCAGCATGACAGATAGTTCCACAAGTGTCCGCCATGTCATCAACTAGGATAGCTGTCCGGTCCTTTACATCACCAACTAGTACCATGGAAGCTACCTCATTAGCCTTTTTCCTCTCTTTGTGAATCAGAGCAAACTCCACATTTAATCTGTCAGCAATAGATGTGACCCTCTTGGCTCCTCCTGCATCAGGAGACACCACAATACTGGTCTTCCAGTCAGGAATATTTTCTTTGATCCATTTCAGGACTGCAGGTTCAGCAAAGAGGTTATCCACAGGAATGTCGAAAAATCCTTGAATTTGAGACGCATGGAGGTCCATTGTGATGATGTGATCGGCACCTGACACCGACAGGATGTTGGCGACCAGTTTTGCGGTGATCGGCGCTCTGCTCTTGTCTTTCTTGTCTTGCCGCGCGTACGGGAAGCACGGGATCACGGCTGTCACCCGAGATGCAGACGCAATCTTACACGCGTTAATCATGATTAGCAACTCCATCAGATTGTCGTTTATTTCGCCGCTGCCACTCTGTACAATGTAAACATCCTCGCCACGTACAGATTCACCTATTTCCACGCATGTTTCCATGTTGCTAAACTTCTTGGTTACAACTTTTCCTAAATCAATGCCCAAACGATCGACGATCTTCTGCGCCAGGTCAGGGTGGGAGCTCCCGCTAAACACTTTGATGTTAGGCATTCTGGTAGTTATAGGTAAGGCTAAGTGATCTAATTTATTTACTACTTCTTGTATAGTTACGGTTGATTTCATCAGCACAGCACCGATACGACCCTTCGACCGTCACTCGCGGTATATGCGTCGGGAATAACAAGATGAACTATTTATGTGTGTCTAATTACCGATAAGAGACACCAGCGGCAACGTGGGGACCCGCCGCGCCGTGCTGTAAATACGCACGCACCGCACTTGACCAAACTTCACGCGTTCGCCTTGTCTCAACTCGCACGTTTTTTATTTTATTAAAAAATTGATTTGACCTGTCAAGAATGTCAAGAACAATGAATGAACTGTTTATGTCAGGAACCGTGTGCCAAAATATTTTTAAGTTTTTAAAGTTTTATCCTTTTGTTGTTAATTGTAAATATAATTATTAGATTGATCTGTTTCAGTTGATGAATTTATCAGTGACGCAATATTTGCGGCAGTAAGATCGACTTTTTTATCGTTTGAAATAATATTTTTATCCATTTTGTATCAGTTCTTTAACAAGTTGGCCCATAGAACGAACATGACCGGTGTCGAATGGAAAAAAACGAAAAACATAACAGAACAAGTTTTTTTTTCCCCTTATTGAAATCAACGTGCAAAACTGCTTCCGGTGTGCTAACACAATAGTTCACAAACAAACAAGTTTGGAGTAGATTAATTTGGAGAATCAATTGCGTAATATATCAAATAAGCAATTGATTAAGCACTACTTGAAGTTTGCTGTAGATCTAAGCAAAATTTAATTATTATTTAAAATCATATTATTTCCCGCCTATTGACATAGGTCGTACTAAAGCAAGTCCACAGACTAATATTTAGCTTTATACTACGTTCATACCTCATTCAATCGACTAAATATTTTTATAAAAATGGCCACATGAAAAAACAACACTGTAGCTAATTTATATTCTGTGGTTGCTAATGTCACCGAAAGATGAAGTTGAAGTCGAACTGTCGAAAGTTCGAAATGAAATCGAAACCCACCAAAACTAAACCCGAACGAAATTACATGAATTTAGTCTTGTCGTTTTTGACAAAAAATGTGACGTGAAAGTGTTAATTTCGGATTAACTTACAAGAGAAATAACAAACAATAATGGGTGAAGAAACAAGGAATAGTAAAGATGACAAACTGAAACTCGTTCGATGTATGGAATGGTTGCAAAAACAGAATAATGAAGACACGGAGAAGTTATCATTGGAAAATAAAAATGACATACAGTTTATTATACAAACTCATGCTGCTAGGAAGAACTTTTTATTGACTGTGGCTGAAGACGATGCGACTGTGCCTTCTGGTGTCAATGAGCCTTCACTGGAACCTCGGACTGTGGTGAGTGCAAAAAGATTATTTTAAACTTACGTCCAGTAACACTAGTTAGTTTTATTCATGTTCTATTATCTTTATTTCATATTAAATGTCCGAAGTCGTCTAACTCTGGTACTGCCTAGTATTTCGACAACTTTGTGAACCGTGGTAACTGATGGCACTTATTATAGTTTTGTTTTAGGAAATTTCAGTAGTGATGTCCAGGTTAGTTAATAAGATTAAAACATATCCTATAATAATAATGCAGGCTATAACCATTGTCTACTGCTGACTTGTTAGTGCTGCATAAAAAAACATTTCAATGAATGCAAAGTTCCAAACTGCTGTTACCCACTGACCAAAATAAATGTAATAACTTTAATTAAACTGAAATTTGGCCAAACATGAAGCATGTGTGATTATTAAATTGGCAAATGGCAAAAATACTAAATGCCTTGAATCCTCAAGATAAATAACAAATTATATTCAAAGAAAACTACATAGTGTTTCTTTAAATGCTCACAGTCCAGATATAAGCTCCGTGTTGCCAACCTGCAAATGGAATGTGAATGGCAGTCGTGTCGACACAACTTCATTGATTATGAGCTGTATCAGAAACATGTCCGCAACCACTCTTCGAACCTGCATATCATTGAGAAAGAAAATGGAGGTTTGTTATGAAATTGAATTTTTTTTTTTTTTTGTTTGTTACTCCAACAACAATTTCTATGCATACAGCATAATCAAAATATAAAACTCATATTACAGAACTTTTAGATTTTCATACATAATAGGTGTACACAATTTCTATTATTTACTACTATACTGTACTACTGTTACTGTATTTTTATTATTTACTTATTTACATAAACATACAAACACAATCATGTTAAAAGATATTATGTTAATGTAATCATCTTTTGATAAAATAACATTGATTGAGCTTGTTGTTGATATTGTAACTTGTTATTGTAAATGATTAAGTGATGTAAATACAGATTATTATTTATTATAAATGAAACTTTCCCCTGTTGTCATGGAAAATAATGATTATAATAAAATTATTTTGTTGCATTATAATCTTTATGGCATAATCTTATTTGTGCTTTGCAGAAAAATATAAATAATATACCTACTATGCATTCATAATCTCACGCCTTCTTCCCATGGGGGTAGGCAGAAACTACAGAACGCCACCTTCTACAATCCTTACATACTCCTTTTGCCTCGTTTATGTTCATACATCTGGGGGCTGACTATGAAGTATTAATGCCATCATTATTCCACTGCGAAAAAAGGATGGTGCTAGCGGCCTTGTATAGCTCCGTCTCTCACTAGCACTGGAAAAATGGTGGCATTAATATGTCGTAGTATAGGTGCAGGTTATACACGCACGCCGGTAGCGAGTACTACGCACCTGACCTTTCTGCTGAACATCACCAGTAAGGTCACTATTATGTCCTCCTAGGGAGTCGCCTCCCTGTGTTGCCACTCACATCTGCCTTGTAAAAACCTTTTGTTAGTCCGCTTTCACTCATCCTCTTAACATGACCAAACCATCTAAGCATACTCTTAGTATAAGCATATTAGATAGTAGGTATACTATCTAATTAATATTATAAACGCGAAAGTTTGTAATTATAGATTATGGATGGATGGATGGATGGATGTTTGTTACTCTTTCACGCAAAAACTACTGAACCGATTTGGATGAAATTTGGCACACAGATAGTTTAACCTGGATTAACACATAGGATACTTTTTATCCTGATATTCCCACGGGATCGGGACTTATGCGGGTGAAACTGCGCTGCTAGTATAATATAATAATTAGTCAGTCTAACCGGATGGAATGGATATATATTTTTTAATGTACTGAGCAAGAGCATAGATCCTGCGATGTCAATACAGGAACACGCGTTGCGCAGTCGCGCCTGCCTAGGAGAAACCTTAAATAATTAACAATCTTTTTTTTTCCTTTTTTCCAGAATATGAATATGTCTGCCTCTGGGATGTATGTGGGCACAAAACATCAGACTTCAATGAAATGGTGCGTCATCTCAACTACCACGCTTACCATGGCAAGTTGATGGCTATCGGCTTCAATGGCAGGGCTACACTGAAGCTGGCCCCATGCAAGAAAGACTCCAGTAAAAGAAACCAGATACCGATGCTAGTTGACGATTATGCTTGCATGTGGATTGGCTGTGGGGAGGACGTGAAATATAATTCAATGCAGGTAATTTTACAGGATTTGCTAAGTGCTTCACGTACTTAATTAATAAAGTGTTCTATATATAAATAAATAAATCAATAAATAAATAAAATTATCTTAATCCCACTCTTGATTTGTAACCAATCCACAACTGAGACTTTATCTCACAAGTAGCCGTCATTTTTTATTAAGTCTGTCTGACTGATACTGGCATGGCCACCATCAGGGATTTTAATTTTGATAACACAAAAAATTTGACGCCAAATATCAGAATTAGTTGGTCACTGGTTCAAAAGTTATAAGGGTTTATAGGTTACATTTTTAATGCCCAAAAAATAAAAAAAATGGGGCCTGGGTAACTTAAATTTAAAAATGTGGTTCTGCAAACCCTACATATCAGTTTGATCTCATAATTTGC
The DNA here is from genome assembly GCA_947522985.1 of Lithophane socia. Classification (NCBI taxonomy): domain Eukaryota; kingdom Metazoa; phylum Arthropoda; class Insecta; order Lepidoptera; family Noctuidae; genus Lithophane; species Lithophane socia. The sequence continues at coordinate 12,964,873 of OX383267.1, forward strand.
ATCTTAATAATTAGTAGTTTCAATAACAATCAAACATGTTGTATGCTAAGAGAGGCGATTTATTTTCCTAGCCATTGCTCGGATTATGTTAGTTTACATTTAGAATAAGATCTTTTTGTTAACTTGTACCTTTCCGTTAATAAAGACCTTTAAAAATCAAATCAAATCAATCAATGCTTAATAGTCTAAGAGCTATATCGAAGAGTAAACTCTGCGATCTTGGATTATGATATCGTATTGAATTAATTATATCTTCTAAACTAAGACCCAACTAAATCTGTGACTTGGCAACTGATTCCGACTAATTAGTGACTAAATTTGGGAGAAAACAGATCTGCTCTGGGTGAGCTTTTGAGATTCAAATGGGCCAAGCTGGGGTGGGCGCTCCCCACATCGGCCACATATAAACCTTATAACTTTTGAACCAGTGACCGACTAATTCTGATATTTGGTGACAATTCCGGCTAATTAACGACTAATTTTTTGATTATTAACTAATTATTAACAAAATTAAAATCCCTGATGGTGGCCATGCCAGTGTCAGTCACACATTAGTCTGTCATAATATAAGGAAGAAGCTAAAATAAGAAGCCTTTTGTATTGAGACATTCACATACAAGTCTCCACTCTAGCTTAGGTTGATTTGTCACAAACTCCTTGTTCACAGCACAAACAACATTATTACTGCACTGCTTTCGCAGGTCTGCTGGAAGAAATTTCTTAAGAAATAAGCAGTACCTTTGTACTCATATTTTAATTATGTCGTATCTTTTTTGTATTTTACTGTGTGTACATAAATAATAAAATAAATAAATACAATAGCCCCTAAACCAATTTTGAAAACTGGTAAAAAATCTGATAAAATCCTACATTGCAAGTAAGAGAAATAATGGCTTCTTCTTTGATTTCAGCTGTTCCTAGACCACGTAAAAGTCCACACGAACTATTCAGAGAAGTTCCTTTGCTCCTGGGCTGGTTGCGGCGCCATCTTCCCTCGGAAAGAGATGCTAAATGTCCACGTCAGAACTCATACGGGGGAGCGACTGATCGCTTGTTACCACTGTGGACAGCATTTTGCGAATAATAGGAAACTTTCCGATCATTTGAGAAGGCAGGTGCGTTTTGTGATCGTACAGAAGCGTAGCTTCGAATTGTATAGTTGAAATTTACGAGCATGCGACATTTGGCCTTAACGTTATTGATTTAAGGTTTAAATTGCAATGACTAACAAGCAATTTCATATTCACTTATTGGTTTTGTTAAACATAATGCAGTGTTGTTAACTTTGTGCTATTTTTAGGTCAAGTTTAGGCTGCATTCTGACTGCAAAAATGCCAATGTTTCAATCATTTTTATTCCTAGATTATCCATAGACAGACATACACACAAATACCCTTCTCAAATTCTACTTTTGTTACCAGAATGTCTACCCAAACTCGCCGTTCGTGTGTGAACTATGCGGTACCCGCTGCGCCACAGAGTACCTGCTGGGCGAGCACACTCGGCAACACATATCCACGTACGCGTGCACGCTGTGCGACATGTCGGCCACGTCGCCGGCCGCGCTCGCCAACCACGTGCGCTACCGACACCTGGCGAGGAAGGATACGAGGACGCATGCGTGCCCGCACTGCGAATATAAGTAAGTTAATAATACCAGTTGTCACTGCCGAGCTAATATAGAACTTGTGTGACTTGAAATTAAGTTTAAAATAAATTAACTTCCATAGGCCGAGAGCTAAAACCGAACTAAAAACGTAACTGGCGAATTGTGGGTGTACTATAAGTACATCTCGTCCTAACCCTTCGGGGAAACGGGCGTGATGTTATTTTTCTATGTGGCCCGACGGCCCTTAAAAACGAATAGAGCTCAGGTTAGAGTCAAATGATTAATTTCTGTCAATTTTAAGGAATTTTGGCAGTGACAACTGCGCTGCGTTGGACTTTGTCAAGTCTGCGCCGGCCGTAAAAGTAGCAGTAAAGCTTGGTTTTCCGTGCCAAACAAATATCAATATAGCGACTCTTAAAATAAAGCCGAAAATAAATAACCTTAACCACTGTCCGCGTTGAAGCTCTCTCGGACTAATGGAAGTGTATTTATTTTCAACTTTAGTGCCACTAGCGTAAGGTTGATATTTGTATGGCAATGAAAACCGTGCTGTGCTTCGCCAGGTGCTCCATTACACACGAAAGTATGCACACTTCCCGAATTTATATTTAACCACTCATTAATCTTCTCCAGAGCAATAACAAAATCGGATCTTCGTCAACACATACTTACACATAAAAAGAAAAAGAAGAGAAGTAAATCAAGTAAAAAGGAGTTAGACCCAGTATCTGATGAAGAAAATTCTGACTCTGACTGTTACGAAGTTAAAAAGGAGAAACAAGGGAAGTCTGTAAGAAAGTACGCGTGTCATCTATGTCCTGAGAAGAACATGAAGATATTTTCTAGAGGGAATCGGTTGACGACGCATTTGGTGAAGGAGCATGGCGCTCAGTGGTCCTTTGGACATAGCAGGTTCAGGTAAGAATCCCAGAGCGCTTATTCATCAAAGTAGATCATAACAGCAACATAATAACAGCCGCACGGGTCGATCCAACAGGAGGAAAGTTTTGGGTATGAATGTCGATGGCTATAAGAGTAGGGGAAGACCAAAGAAACGATGGATGGACTGTGTGAAAGATGATATGGCTAGAAAGGGGGTGACTATCGAGATGACGGCTAATAGAGAAGTATGGAAGAAAGGGACATGACGCGCCGACCCCAAATAAATTGGGATAAGGGCAGGAGAATGATGATGGGTCAATCCAACAGGTTAAGCTACACTTGGCGGGATTGGTCCGTGGATCCATCTTTACATACCGAGACTCCTCCGTGCATCAGAAAGCACGTTAAGCTGTTGGTCCGGGTTGTCATTCGTGGATCTTTGAGTAGCCCAGTAATGATTCGGAGTCGAGCTGTTTCGGGCTTTGAGTAGCCCAGTAATGATTGCAGAAGATTTGGCTGGCAGTAACTACATGTATGTGTATCGATACTTTACTTGGCTGTTCTCGAAACAACCAATTGGAACCGACCACCTAGTTTCTGACGTTTTAAAAGTCATGTAGGTTTATGTGAAACTAGCTCCTGCCCGCGGCTTCGCCCGCGTGGTATGTCGATAAAATGCAGCCTATGTCCTTTCTCAGGCTCTAGACTATCTGTGTACCAAATTTCATTTAAATCGGTCCAGTAGTTTTGGCGTGAAAGCGCGACAGACAGAGTTACTTTCGCATTTATAATATTAAGTAAGAATAAAATATTTTGATTTTTAATTATCCAAAAAAATTTTTTCAGATACCAAATATGCGAAGACGGCATGTACAGGCTGACAACCACCCGCTATGAATCCTTAGAAGTCTCTGAAAAAATAATGGACGGCTATAGTAGTCCGAATGTGCCTTTAACAAGTCTAGATTTTAAACTAAGACAAGTCGCCGACCCTACCAACTCCACACCTAGATGCTTCGAGATCACATTGAAGAATGAAGATGATGATGATGAAATGGAAGTTGATAAAAAACCGGTGATTAAAGATAATGGAGTCGAGATCCTGATGTGTGATGCTGATGAGGAGGGGAATATTATTAGCTCTGAAGTTATTGATAATAAGTCTGATTTGATACCGAAGTTAGAGAGGTAGGATTATCGATATTTTTGTATTAGGTATGCTGTGAACCTGTTTTTGTCAAATGTTATTCGTGGTTTTGTCTGTCCCGACTGTGTTAGCAGGTTAAGTCGAGAATACACGCAAAATAATATTGCTAAGTAAAAATTTTGGGTCCCAAATTCAAAAACTGTTGGGTATTTCTAGAAAATTCGTAGTAGCGGCCCAGAGTTTGGATTTGTGCCTGATTAATATTATGCCATTAATCCGGCACAAATCCAGACTCCGGGCTGCTACTAAGAATTATGGTGATGTCAACCCGTCGAGAAATACAGGCATTGTTATCTGAAGTAGGTAAAAATGTGATTTGTAAAAGGTTATGACAGGTTAGAGCTTCCGTTAAAGGTACAATTTTTTACTGAAAGTTTCTTTATGCGAATTGAGCGATTTGTGCTAGGGGATAAACTTATGGATTCGCGTCACCGATATGGTCACGCTGTAGTGCTGTCTATAGAATATAGATGGCGCTAATAACAGTTTTTCACTTCTGTTGGCAGTCCCCATGATATTTTTTGCCTATTTTTTGCCTATTTTTTTTTAAATTATGAAATGCACTTTAGTTTTCCAGTGTATTTCCAAATGTTTTTTTTTCTTGTTTTTATTTATAGGATTTTGTCTTGACTGGATATTGTAATATTATATTTTAATATTAATGTCGTATTTTGCGTTTTATAACATTCTAAATGAGTATTCTTTTAATTATAAGGACAATACTTTATAATCTTGTGCTGTGCATAATATTAAGTAAAACACATTGATAATTTCTTGTAATCTCTGATTAAGTATTATAATATTTACAGAATTGTTTTGAAATTTAATCTAAGACCACTTAGATTAAATTAGTAAAATAAAAAAACAAATTTTGGACATGTATTAATAATTGATTTCTGTACATTTTTTTTTAGAAAATAAAATCAATGTTATACTTGTGATAGAACAATAATGCACTTAACCAGGAATATATGAAACAATGATTACCTACAGTTCGCGACAGATAACTTTGCCGTTCTAAAGTTAGGCCGCGCTGCTGTTTATGGTGTATACCAGCATAAGTAAACAATTAAACCCGGCTTTCACAGATGGTTATGATATGATAAATCGATAACCAATGCCGTTATTAGCACTTGTCTATGGACAAACTCATTCAACTCGTATTTTACATATAAAGTGTATTTAGCTGATGTAAAAATGTATTCTTTTATATTTTCTTCTTGCTAAAACATAATAACGGCCTTATTTTCATTTAAAAGTAAGATTGACTACTGCGCAGACATTTGTAGCCAACTTCAAAGCGTCAAAGTTATTTGACACGAACTGTACCTATTTACAAACTATATTTTCTCGAGCTCGCGGGCTTATTACCTTTTGACATACCAATAAACTATCAACGCTTATTTACGCAAAAGTAATTGGGTTTTACTTCTAAGATCCGGATAAAATTTATAAAGTGATTGAAAGTCGGATTAATACGACAATTGTTTTCGTGCCCGTGCCGCCTAACCCGCCAGAATTGTTTATGTCCACACAGTAAAATACATAGTGACATAGGGTTCGTTTTTTGTTTTTATTTCATTGCACGATCCTCGTAACTGATACTCGTAAATCACATGTTGGAAGTTTGTTTGGCAAACGTTACAAGTGCAGCTTTATATTTTGCCAGGGTTGCGGGAAAGTCCGAAAGGGATACCGGGACCTTGGCAACAGGCAACTGAAGAAACACGGGTGGGTTTTAGTCAGTAAAATCTGACACCCTCCCGCTCCGCCCAGAGCGGGAGAAGTCATGTGAGGATAATCCAAACTCAAAAAAAAAAAAAAAAGGGTGTAACTGTCGAGAATATCACGCCGCAACGGGCGACCGCGGGCGGTGGCTGCGGTCGCGGAGGAGCTCGAGCTGCGCGCACTCGCCGGCACTCCACTGCGTCATCGACCGCCATACAACGAACGTTATTCATATTCTCACCGATTCAAGTTTATTCAACCGTTTGTTTTTCCTTTTATATAAATTCGAATACAGTCCACTATTGTCAAGTTACCTCCCGTGTTTCTGTCCTCGTAGCATCTGGAGGATTTACCCATTCCTGTTTAGTAACGTTCAGTCTTCCTCTATAGAAAAGGGAGGATCCTCCGTCCAGACGGGTGTCGTGTCTGGCGGGCAACTGCCTAACGATTGATGTCTGGATCTTGATCACGCGGTAAACTAATAATATTGCGCGATGCAAGATGTTGTGTGACGTCAGGTCTTTGATGCGTAGTTCGCATGTGACTATGTTCAATCATTTTGTGGCGGCATGAACTTCATGCCGCCACAAAATGATTATCAATAAAAAGGAACGGTTTCCAAAGGCATTTTTGAATGAATTGTGTGTAAGTTATACACGTAGTATTATAATCTTGCCGATTCTGTGTTTCACAAACTAAACTAAATTTAAGTTCAGTGCATCTTTTTCTTTCTATTTCATTAAGAAAAGGACAGAAGATAAATTTAAGTTTAGTCCAGTCAAATTAATCAGCGCCCATACAAGTATAGACGTGTTTAAAAACTTGCCTACTAAAATTACGTCAATTTACGTCAAGCGCTGATTAATTTGACAGGACTAAACTAAAATTTATCTTCTGTTCTTTTCTTAATGAAATAGAAAGAAAAAGATGCACTGAACTTAAATTTAGTTTAGTTTGTGAACAACAGAATCGGCACCACTATCTGTGGTTATACCTAACATCTAAAATGAATGATTATTATATCATGATGATTTGAATAAAAATACTATTTAAGGATAAGCATGTATTTTATTGTAACAAAAGCATACAAAACGAGTGGACAACAATCTATAAAACTATAACTTTACAAAAGTAGTTCTGGAGATTGTTTTGCCGATTTAAATATGACTTTTTTGCTATCGGTATGTCGGATAATTTTTTATGGAATTCAAAACTGGAAATATTTAGGTGAGAGGCCTCATCAGCTTCATTTAGCAGGTAGGTATTTTCATAGATTTTGATTAAATTAATAACAAGTCTGCAAAACCATCATCAAAACCACATCCATCAAGTACTTTTTTATTTAAATCCAAACTCCTTGAAACTTTCAATCAGTCGGTCAGCCTCCCTAAACCCTGACTCCACAGCTCCATGGCAGTCAGAATGTCTGTGGTGTGACGTGGCTTCTCCCGCGAAGCAGACTAGAGGGAACTTGTTGGAGTGGTACAGCGGTTCTGATAGCTCGATGGCACTGCCACCCTTTTCTTCTAAGTCAACTGTTCGGTACGCGTAGGCTCCGCGTGCTAACGGGTTTGAGGCCCATTGTGATCTGAAATGGATTAAAAGTTTGTATAAATATAAATATTACTTTTAGGGTTCCGTACCCGAATGGTGCCGAACGGAACCCTGCGCCTTCCGTCTTTCTGTTAGCGGGCTTATCTCATGAACTGTTGTTACGGTTCATAGAGAAATACAAATTAAAAGAAAAATTTAAGGCGGTGGATACAAGAGACTTTTTTTTGGCGTGTTTTGCTAAATATTATAGGAAGCCTTCATGTGTGCACTCGCACTTGGCCGGTTTTCTTTGCTTTAATTCCCTGTAGCAATATTATAGTCCTTTCACAGTTTATTTTGCCTCTGATATTGCATCTCTCTCTGTCAAATCGCAATGATCTTTATATTCGTAACAATAAGGTTGCTGTTGGGGTGCTGCCGTCAGAAGTAACATAATTAGGAAAGGACTGTAGTAAAAGTTCTTGTGAAAGATATTGGGAACTAGTGGCTACGTAATGGTGCGGGTGCCATTGATATTACAGGTTCATCTACTGAGGACTTGCATAAAAAAGTTTTTTTTTTTGTTGTAAAAACTGTTTTGTGTTTTGTTTTAGAAGGCGACTGTTTTTATATCTACATACTTTCAGGACACCTCCAAGAGTTGATTTGGCGTTGTGTATGTCGACCCTTCTATCTGTTTTTATAAACAAATCCTAAAGCATGTAAACTCACCTCAAAATATTCTTAATCGGCGAAACATCAAACTCCTTCTTGATAACAATATCAATTAACTTCTGAACTCCCGCCTTCACTTCTTCAACGCTAAGTTTCTCCATAGTCTCTGCCTCTTTTCCATAGATCCAGGCTAGCAGGACATTAGGTTGGTAATCCACGGACCATAGGCCAAAAATCTCCGTTATCCATTGGTCCTTAGCTGCGAATTTGGCCTTATCTTCATCTCGCCATAGCAGAGTGAATTTAGCAGGAGTTTTGGGCCACCACGGTGTCTCAAATTCGATGTAGATTTTGTCTAAGACACACATGTTGAGGTTTTGGATTGTATTCACTTTTTCGGCGGGCAGTTGGGGGTAGAAGAGTTGTTCGTGTCTGTGAAAAAAGGTACAAAATAAATAATCAATTGGTAGTGCTTCCAAAATCGTCAGTAGGTAGGTACCTATTTTCGCGTCAGTCAATCTGTGATGTGTATTGGTTTTCACGAAAGAACAAAATCCCATTTGGTAGGTAAATTGCTAGCGGCCTATGAATTCTTTCAACTTTTGAAAAACCATGCAAACTTTATCTTATCATAATCAGCCTAATGTCCCCACTGCTGGGACACGGGCCTCCTCTTTGTAAGAGGGAGTGGGCCGTAATCCACCACGCGGGCCCAGTGCGGATTGGTAGATGTCACATATCTTAGATTTTTCTAAAACATGCCGGTTTCGTCACGATGTATTCCTTCACCGTTTAAAACAGGAAAACTTTATTTTAAGAAAGGAAAGACTTAACCTACCAATTTAGGAAGACATGCTTAGGTAAACAAGTCGAATATTGGAAAACTAAAATTTATTAAACCTATTAATAGTGTATCTACTAGTTATAGTAGGGGAGGCAATGATACTAAATGGGAATTTATTCGAGCGTCGTGGAGACCTATTGGATTGTGAAGATTAGATGCTAAAAAGAAAAAAAGGTTATGTGAAGTATACCCTTTCACTGGTGGGGGGAGCGTCTATGGTAGGGAGCCCTAGCGAGGATTTCGGGAGTTACTCGAGCGCGGCAGAATAACATACGGGGGGCAACCTTGTACCTTGTGAAGTACTCCCACCATACCTGAGCGCTGTACATAGGGGAAAACGCTTAGGGCAGCCGATCAGATTAGTAAAAAAAAATCGATCGTTAGAAAAACTAGAGCGCGGTAAGTTGGTTACATGCAGAAAAGTGTGCATTTCAATAATCTGACAATTTAAGCGTGAAATAAGGCAATGGGAGAGTTTTTACTAATCTGATCGGCTGCCCTAGGCGTTTGCCCCTATGTACAGGGCTCAGGTATGGTGGGAGTACTTCACAAGGTACAAGGTTGCCCCCCGTATGTTATTCTGCCGCGCTCGAGTAACTCCCGAAATCCCCGCTTGGGCTCCCCTACCATTAGTTATGCGGCAAGTAGGTAAATACCTAACTACTTCAGCTAAGAAAATGCCTAATAGAGACAACGGAAATACGTCTAGCCCGAAAGCATTAAATTGTTATGACGCTACACTTAACCGACGTTAATTGTGTTTACTTGAAGTGTTAACAGAATTAGTGCTTAGCGCTTAATGCATGATGAATCATAGGTGTGTTTATGTAACTACTATTTGTTTACATTTATTTTAAACATGTTGTTATGATTGAGTGTAAATTAGTTTGTAAATAAATAGGCACTTAAATAGGATTTCCCCGGCACTCGTTGGTCTAATGGTCGTGTGACTGGCGGCGTAGGGTCCTGGGTTCGATACCTAGGTAGCGTAACGTGTTATTGGGTTTGAACTTGAGAGCGGTAGCAGACACACGGCGTATTTTAAAAGCGCAGACGACGCGCGTTTAAAGTTTTTCTTCGCCGTCCGAAGTCAAGTTCTTGAAAGCGCGTCGTCTGCGCATTTAAAATACGCCGTGTGCTAGAGGCTCTAGATATTTCTCAGAGCGTCCCGGAGAGAATTAAAGTCTGGTTAATGGCAATGGGCAGGCGAAATGTGGGTTCACTATCGATAGACTTCTGACTAAGCCTACCCCTTCCTTCGGTAAACATGGGCGCGATATTATGTTAGATACTGCAAGATGACTATCAGCACGCGTAGCATGACAACCATAGAAACGGGTGTTCTAAGGGTTTTGTCGACGGAAGCGTAGACAAAATGACAAAGAGTGATTGTTTATCTGTCATTTTCTCTATTCTTCCGTCGTCAAAACCCGTGTGGGCCCGCTACCAATTTCATAAGGCTTTAGATAATGTCTGACGGCAGTCGACCGATTTATCAGGTGGCCAGAGGTCGTACCTATTACCGACATTACTGCCGAGACAGTAGCTAAAGCATTGCTATCTGGATGGATTGCCCGGTTTGGCTGTCCTACTGGCATTGTTAGTATTTTTACGGACAGAGGCCGTCAGTTTAGAGTCGGCTCTGTTGGAACAATTAACTAAATGCCTTGGTTTCCAGCACAAGCCTACCCGTTTTTATTGTAACATGGCTATGCTAAGCGTGCAGGTAACACGGTATGGAGCAGTTAAACGTAAAAAAAATTGTTTATGGAAAACAAACTTACCTTTCCTTCAAAACTCCGACAGACACGGTCACAATTACACTCTTGGCTGCATACAAGCTTCCGTCCTTACACTTCACTTGTACCAGTGGGTTGGTAGGGTCAATTGAGAGCTGGCTGGTGCCCCACCGAATGTTCTCCACTTCTTTGTTGAGAAGCATCTGCAGAGGAATCTCCTTGGACGGGTCGGGGTATTTGTTCTGGAAAGCAAGGAAAGGAGGTTGAATCAATTAGGGACATTTAGAGATCTTATAGTCGGTTAAGAATGGTCAGTAATCTACGGAGCTCACAAATCTAAAAATCCATGTAGGTACTGAAGTGTTAGACAAGGCAATTAATCAAAATTGAAATCCCACTCGATGGAATCGATTCAGCCGTTTTAAAGCAGTAGGTATAGTAATTCGCCGTTGCCAAAGTTGAAAGAGCACACTTGGGTTTTACTGGATGGGTTTATAGCATCGATATATGGGTTTATAGTATAAAATACTGACGCTGCCCTCTTTGTACATATTTGAGGTTGCGGTATTTGTAAAAACTAACCCAAATTTGTTTCCCAAGCTATCTGACTCAAATTGTCGGAGTCGACGACACGTCAATATGTTATGTGCAAGACAGTCTAAGACAGCTCTGATGCATAAAAGTGTTTTCTGCATGGCACCAATTATATAATAATATGATCGCATACCAGTATCAATCAAAATCTTAAATGTTAATTTGTTTAAAAAACATTTCAAAAACTTTCTCATAAGTAAATCGTATTATAATGTCTCGGAGTTCATATCGGAAAAAATCAGTGGGACCTAAGTATCGTACTCATCTTGTTTTCAGTATTATTCTAGACATGCTTTTTTAAATAATAATTAAACTTATAATGTAATTGTATTGACATTTTTTTGATAAATTATTTCTGTTCCTATTTTACTTTAAATTGACATGCTTATATTGTATACATTGACATAGTTATTATTGTAGTCAATGACATTTGATGTAAAATTTATTATGACATTTTCTATTCTATTGTAATTTAAATGATTTGACTTTAATTTGTAAAATTTTTAATGAATTTATTAATATTTCTAATGTTAATTTAAAATAATATTTAATTGAATAAGATTTGCATGCCCACTTGACGGCAAAACATGGAGAACTTACTTTATGACAACACCTATGTACATAACCCATGTTTGCAAAGGAATAAATGATTTGATTTGATTTGATTTGATTTGATATAATAGTAGGTATCCATTTTTCTCAAAGCGAAGTTCCATGATGAATAATGTACTTAGCATAATCAGCCTATAACGTTCCCACTGCTGGGACACAGGCCTCCTCTCTGTGAGAGGGAGTGGGCCGTAAGCCACCACGCGGGCCCAGTGCGGGATGGTAGATGTCACATGTCTTCGATTTTTTTTTGTTTCTAGGACATGCCGGTTTCACGATGTTTTCCTTCACTGTTTTGAGAGCAGTGGTGATGAAATAATTTACACAAAGTAAAAAGCGCCGAGAACCGGCAAGAAACTCCACGGTTACTCTTTTAAAAATAATTGGCTTTTACAATATTTTCAAATTACATTGTTAGTTGGCATGGGAGGACAATGTAGGCCTTTCAACAAGTATGTACCAGGTACCTACTCAAAAATGATTTTATTAAGTGCAAATTACCGTTAAAACGTCCAAAATAGTCTTGTATCCTCTTCCCTTCCAGTTCAAGAAAGGATCCCCCTCACTCTCCCAGAACTCGGCTAGCCCTTTCAAAGACTTGCCTCTCTTGGGGTCATCCTGGCCACCCAGGTGATTGTTCCTTTCAAACCATTCGATGAACGAACTGGATAGTGCAGGCTCTTTCTTTAAGGCGGGGTTAGAGTTGGCTCTGAAAAACGAGTAAAGATTTTTAACAATTAATTTTCGTGATGGCTCGAAGGGTTATGAGGATCGGATTTTAAAGCATCAGGTTGAAGGTTCAAATCTGGGATGTTTGTGCTTACCTAACTAAACTTTTAAAATTGTGCGTAATGGTAAGGTTATTTTTATGTTCATGACTGTACCTACTTTTACACTATAAAATAAAACGCTCCTGCACCCTAATCACATTTATTATTGTGCCCTAAATGCGTAATATACGATCAATCACAATCTGAATCATTTTGAAAGAGATTGCTAATCGTAAATAACGCAATGAATCTTTGTCATTTACCGTTTTACAATAGAAACATGGTGACGAAACATTTTTTTAATCGTCCAAAATCGTTGACACTCAGCCAGTGTGGTGATCACTTCTCGGCCCTTCTCTAGGTATACGAGAAAAAGGCCTCATTCCTTCATAGTAGGATTGATACAGCCTAATATTATTTATTTCCTTTCCCATATCAGAAGAGGCAGTAGGGCAGTTAATTAAAACAATTTTAAAACCCACTTACGCGCCCCTCACGACGTCGGAGATTGATTGCTTGGTGTTCTTGTCGGCACCCTCCAACTCGTCTCCTAGAGCCTTTAGGATGCCATTAGCTTGGTCTTCAGGGACCAGTTCGCCGTTAGAACGTAAATACCAGTTGGTATCAGGATCTGATCTGCCCAGAAGACCTAATGGGTTGACCATTTCGAAGATTACGTTGTCTTTCTCGCCGTGACACCTAGAAAGTGGAATTCAGATAATCAAGTGATAAGGCTGACTATAAATAGTTAATTGGACCACAGGCCATAGATATTCAATTCTAGAAATATATTTTTTATTCTGCACAAGTCAGACGCTTATCAGTAAAAATACACTCAGTAATATAAAGCAGCCAAAAGAAGTACTTAATTCTGAATTGCTTATTCATGAGGGTTCCAAAATCCTTGGGCAATTTTGCCTATAAAGGCAAAGTTCTTGAGCAAATGAAAGTCGTAGAAAACCCAGTGTCTTCAAAGTAAGTAAGTTACTTGATGCCAACAGTCTACTCGCTAAGAATGGCGACTATGATATTGTACAGTTGGTCTAGTGGTCCCGGTAGCACTTGCGGATTAGGTGCTTGAGGGTTCGATTCCCCCAGGTCGGGCAAAGTGTTATCAGGAATATCTCAGTCCGCCCGGAGCCTGGTTTTAGCCCAGTTGATGGCAATGGTCTTGCCCCCTGTTACATGGGACTTAAACATAACTAGCGAAATGTCGCCGTACTATACTTAGGTACAGCTCTGCCTAACCCTTTTAGGAATAAGGCGTGATGATAACCGATAGAAGATATTGCAACATTATCTCACCACGCAGCGCCAATATCAATAGGCTTCCCTGCCAACTCCGTGGTATAGACTCTGCCACCGATCCTGTTGCCAGCTTCAAGGCCCAGGACCTGAAGACCAGCATCGTGCAGCTTCCTCATCGCCGCGATACCCGCAGCACCACACCCGATCACTATTACGTCCATTATTCGCCTGGAAAAAAATGAAAAAGTTACATACTCGTATATCTCTATTATTGTTACATCCGATAGAAAGAATAACACAGTTAGCGATCATGAGACAGAGATAAACAACACAATTGAAAAACTAATTGAATGGCTAAACACAAATAACTTATCAATAAATCTAAAAAAGTCCGTCTTTATACAGTTTAATAAATCTAATAATCCTAAACACAACATAAAACTAAATATACATAAAATTGAAGAAGTAACACAAACAAAATTTCTAGGCGTATCTATAGACCAAGATGTTGATTGGAAAACACATGTTGATAGTGTATCTAAAAGAATAAATAAGTTTGTCTATGCCCTCAAACAGGTTAGAAACATTACTAACATTAAAACAGCAATAACATCATATCACGCATATGTCGAGTCGCTGTTACGATATGGCTTGATCATGTGGGGTAACAGCACCGATCAGCACAAAGCATTCGTTGCTCAAAAAAAGTGCATTAGAGCAATTTACGGGCTCCAACCACACGAATCATGTAGACCTGTATTCAAAAAACTTGGTTTGTTACCGCTACCGTCTCTTTATATCTATGAGATATGTATGTTTGTAAGGAAGAATCAGGATTTATTTCTTAAAGCAGATGATGTTAATGTCCGAAACCGACGAGACCCCAACAGGCTCGTATTAAGTGAGATTCCAAGACTAACTAAATATAATAAAAGCTGCCTTGCAATGTGTGTACGTTTATATAATAAGTTACCAAATGATCTCAAAAAATTAAACACTAGATTATTTAAAAATAAAGTTTACGAATGGTTATGTGTTAATAGTTTTTATAGTGTTAAAGATTTCATTGACAAAAAATGTTAATGTAAGTTACCAACTGAAAAATTTGCACGCTGATTATTGTATTGGCAAAACATGTTTAGTTCTAAATTGTACTTTTTTACCATCTTTGTATACCGTGTTTTTATGCAAATAAATATATTATTATTATTATTATTTTTTGTCGTGTTTTTCCTTCTCAGCTCTTTAGCTGGTTTTTTTTTTTTTTTTTTTTTTTTTTTTTTTTTTTTATTATTATTATTATTATTGGTCTTTCAAAGGGCCGATTTTTTTAGAAATAAAAAGTTAGTGCTGGAGCTAACGACCAAATTTTTATGCTTATCCCTAACTGCGCTATGTATAGGGAAATGCTATGTGTGATCCACCCTAAGGTGGATACTCGAAAACGTATACCCGAGAATCCACCCTGGGCCTAGGATAAAGGGAATTTATAGGCTTTGGGTGGATTCTCGGACATACGTTTCCGAGAATCCACCTTAGGGTGGATTTTTTGGGGTGGAAAATCCACCCTAAGGTGGATACTCGAAAACGTATACCCGAGAATCCACTCTGGGCCTAGGATAAACGGAATTTATAGGCTTTGGGTGGATTCTCGGACATATGTTTCCGAGTATCCACCTTAGGGTGGATAAATGGAATAAGACGGACATCCGACTTGCTCGGGATGTGAGCGTAGTGCATGTGCGATTTTTGTTTATAAACCCACGATCCAGGAGAAACGTAGCGAAGCCATTTTTGTAAAACAATGTTTATATTGTTTATGTTATCTATAATACTGATAATGATAATGACAGAGGTTCAGTAAATAATTTAATGTCAAGGCTTCTGAGATACACGTCAACTAGGTATTGTTAAAACTACATACCTACTTAAGTACTTACCTAATTATTTACCTATTATTCTTAATAATAATTAATGTATGATATTATAAAATGAATGAATTAATTAATTAATCAAATTAAATAATTATAGGTTTCTTCCTCACGTTTCAAAACTATAATTCTATTCCTTCACTGATGCGTCCAGTGGCAGATTATTTTACGACGCGAATGTTCGGTCAAAACCCACCACGCGACTGAGTCTATGGACTCTCATTACCGTATGCCGCACGAGAATTGAGTGAATTAATAATAGAGAAAACCATCAGGTATGTAGTTTGCAACTTAATTTAAGCAAATGTCAATGTTGACCGCCCATCGTACATTAATCTTTATCGTTTAAAGCATGTAAACAGCCGTCCCATTCACTTGGGTCGAGTGGATATTGAAGTTTTTTATGGGGCAGTTGGTAGGTAATTTTTTCGCGATTGCGATTTTGGTCCTATGAAGAATTGTTCAGTTTGATGGTACTACCCTTCAAAGTCCACACCTTTCTTAAAAATGCTGTATAATCAGTATATAGGTAATGTTCCAACTGCTGGGACACAGGCCTCCTCTCTGTGGGAGGGAGTGGGCCGTAATCCACCACGCGAGTCCATTGTGAGTTGATAGATATTTTGGATTTTTTGGTGGTCACAATCCAAGTCGTTGTTGGCCGGTTACCTCACGCACGATGTTTTCCTTCACCGTTTTGAGAGCAGTGGTGATGAGTGATGATTTACACAAAGTAAAACGCCTGTCAGGTTTCGAACCTACGACCTACTACAACTCATAAGTAGCGTTCGTTGCCACTGGGCCACCACTATTGTGGATGGTAATTTGAGACGGGGCTTGAAGGGCAGCGTTTATAAGGAACGATGGTAGAAGAACATCCCTAATTTTTTTACCGCCTTTATTTTAATTTCGAATTAGAAATGGAATAGATACGTCATCTAAATAATAAACTCACACCCGAGCTGGAGCTCACACTGTTGTGACTTGCGACCGATGTAGGTACTTACATACTTTTCCACTAAGAAGAAATTCGACGGCCTATTTTTTGGCCAAGGAATCAGCATTGCCATACAACGTGGCAATGCTGCCAGCTTTTTGGGCACTTTTCCTGCTGATATCGATGCGGACGAATTTTTTGATGCACTATGATTATTTCCCCCCTTTTTTATATACTTAAAATAATATTATAATGATTATTTTAAGTCTGTAAGCTTTTCAAATTATGTAAATCCGTGTCTATTTTGTGTCTTTAAATAAAGTATTACTTAAATCTCTAATAATCCTCCTTTTTTCGCTTCACCGCAGTCGGGTAAAAATACAGTTGATTGACTGATTTGATTTTTAAAGGTTCTAGGTTTAAGAAATACAATTAATTAATTAGGTAAGTACTCACGCCACTTTTGCAAATTAAAGAAGTCCGTTGTCACAATAACCTATGCCACTACACAGCAGAATATAAACTAAAGATTCGTCTGTGAGTTGTTTATATTCATTCAATAGATATCTCATGTTATTACTTATTACGTAATAGTTGTAATCGTCGGATCACGATGTTACTCAATGTTATCAATTTTTGCCGCTCTTTTATGTAGATTTAACTTGGACATGCCTATCTACATTATTGAATTAATAACGAAAGTCCAAATGAGATTATGACCAATTTTTTTTATTGTGAGTGACCGATTGATTGGCAGGCATTTTCTTCTATTTAGTAATACCACAGCATAGTACAGAAGGTGCACTTTGCATTTAAAGTATGAAGCTACAAGGCCGCGGCTGGCCTGTCTTGTCGGGCCAATTCAATGAGCGTAACGTAGTCAGAAGAGATATACAATGAGTTACGCCATAGAAAGAGAGGTAACTTCTAGGTGAAAGCGCTGCGCGACCTGAATTGCACTTTACTGGATCGTAGCAAGAGTCGCTTTTTATTTAAATGATTTTTCGCAGTGAACCATCTGTATTAATCTGTGTTAATACTAAATTCCAAAGATCTTATCATTCAGCTTGTTTGTATTCTTAAAGGAGCAAGCTGAATTCTTGATGATAGCACCGCAGCTCATTGACCAAGTCAATCAGTCCTATGGTAATGCTTTCAGCATTTTTTTCGGTTAACAGTTTTCAGCTATTTTCCGGGTTGCTGCAAGAACTGGTTAGGTATACAACAAAAAACAATAGGCTCCTATTGAAACGTTCTTTCTGCCTTTAACCAAGGTTAGGCTTTCGAACGATTCCGTATTGAAATGTTTTTTTTCTCTTATCTCTTAGAGTCATCTAATCTGTTATAGTTATAGCCATTGGTTCCCACCATTTAAAAATAAAGAGCTACTCTAGCTATCCCATATTGTACATAACCATCATACGTTTAGTTAAGGCACTTATATTACATAGAGCTTGATAGAGCCACTGCTAACAGGATCAGCGGCATTCTTAGACCCATCCTTGTGACACGCGACCGACTGGTAGAGTTACCATGCTTTCCGAGTAGAGACGGACGGGATGATACTTTGTCCTTGATAGAGTTCGCGCAAATGCGGTTTATTCGATGGTCCTATGTGATATGTGATCGACTAGTAATTATTAATTTACATCACCAAACAGTAAATAACGGGG
Organism: Lithophane socia; assembly: GCA_947522985.1. Lineage (NCBI taxonomy): Eukaryota > Metazoa > Arthropoda > Insecta > Lepidoptera > Noctuidae > Lithophane > Lithophane socia. Next base: position 12,982,852 of record OX383267.1, read on the forward strand.
GCAAACCAAAAAATGTGAAGTGAAAATACAGGGTGTAAAAATTCCCATCATAGCCGTCAACTAAACACTCTGTGTAACATATTATTGCACAAAAATTATTGCTGGGTAACGACTTTTATTTTTGGTATGAAAAATCGCTGTTTACGGTAGTGCGCAACGAAACGCACACAAAACATTGTGTTTTTGGGTGCATACAACGGCTCAGGGTTACTCGGGATATTTAAAATTAAATAAATATTAAATGTTTATTTCTAGATTGCTTACAAATGCTTTACAAATTAAACTTAGGCTAGCTAATTAAGTTAAGTATAACAATAAAACTTGCTTTCTTTAAAAAAACGTCTGGAAAAGTTGGAACTTTGGCCTTCAATATCTCCGTAACTAGAAGGTTCCCAAGTATGGGACAACACAAAAAAAAGATCACAATGACGGGAATAACAAGTGACTTCCGGCTTCGGCAAGCGGCGTCTTTTTACTATCCGTTATACTGTAGGTAGGTACCCTTAAAAATGCGATAATGCCAACAAAAACTCGTGTTTATGTAGGTGTCGCAATAGTTCCATAAAGGCTCTTACATACTGGCGCGATTCGCCGCGCGACGCGAATTTTAACAAAACAATTTCTGAGAAAACTTCACGGCGAACAATGTGGTGGCGTCGCGTCGCGCTGCGAATTGCGCCAGTATGTAAGAGCCTTAAAACATTGAACTTTTAAGTATTTTGTGAATGTTATTTTAGTAGCGTTTGAGGAAAAAAGACCAATATCTGGTGTTTTGGTACCAGAATCCGCCATTATCCTCTATGTATTTGCAATTATCTCCAATAACGCAAACTCATGCCGTCCCTACATAAGATGCAAGTTTTTGCTTAACGTGCGGACAACGTCCTCTGTAGCTTATGTAACATTTTACGATACGACTATAACATTTATAACACCAGTAGCTTTCCTGGAATATTGGCTAATAAGAACCAGTAGTCTAGTCTTACTAGGTACCTCTCTTTTAGGCTATGCGTAAACATAAGTCAAAACAGTTTTGTCTGTCGTTGTCCAAATTCATCAGGCACATTTTGAAAATGTCCCCCAAAAATAACATTTTTTTTTCAAGCATCAAGGTGCGTTTCCACTAAAGTGGAGACGAGCGGAGCTGAAATCATCCGAATACAGACGAGACAAGAGACGCGATGAGGATTTCAACCATTTTGCTTGGTCGATTCCTGCAGGTCTCCGCTCACCAAGCAACGCTCGTCTCCGCTTCAGTGAAAACGCACCCTTAGCTAGGACATACCTAGTATCTATAGTTCTATACTATGTCCTGACTCCTACCTAAGCTTTTTAGAATACATATTTAAAAACGAACTAACAAATTTTCTCACGGATAAAATACATATGATTATGTATGAAAGTATTCTACACATAACTAAACGTTCCTCAATAAATGTAAATTACCTACGGTGAAAATCGCATCAACTTCCTTCAAGCGGTTTAGAAGTTATTGCCATTAAACAGACAAACAAACTAATGCATACATAAACAAAATTATAGGAGTTTGGTTTTAATCCGATCCGAGGGGATTTCATGCTCATGGGTCTAATTATTTAGCAGTAAGTACATACATCACGCCTGTAATTCCCGAAGGGATCGACAGAGGTGTAGGTACACCCACATTGCCCCAGTGTTAAGTCCTATGTACTTAATATGGGGCGAGCCTGTAGCCACAAATCCAGCATCCGGGCAAGTAAAATAGCGTAGTTATACTGGTTATGCGTAGTAAAATAGCGTAGTTATATAGGTACGGGGTACTCACACGAAAATGAAAAGTTTTAACACCGGCTTATGTCCAAATTCTCGTTGTGACCTTTGTTGTCTACACAGTGGATAACAGTCTGTCTGTTGCGCTAACCGATCAAGATAAAAATAGAGTTGACCTTGTATTGCCTTTATATTGTAGCGTATTAGCTGTCAAACTAACTTCAGTTGAGAAGTAAGATTAGGATATCTTTAGAGTGAAGTTCGTACGATCTGAGAAAGGATAGTTCCATTTTTAAATTGATTGGATTCGCTGGTTCCTTACTCAATAGTTTAGAGGACTTGGTAGATAGATGGTTTTAAATGTTAATTTCATTTTTTAGAATTGTCCAGGTCGATGTTCATTGACAAAAGTTTTGTTAAATCATCTCACTACGTAAAACGATTGATATCTGAACCAGTTTCTAATGTTACAAAGCATAAACAATTGGAACTTGATGTTTCATGTCTGCGGTTTTATGAATGGAATTCTACACATACTTACTTTTAGAATTTACAAAGAAGACGTGCACAAATATGCAGACTGTATATTTTATAAGCAAATTATGCAAAGCGGCTATTGCATCAGTTAATTTTATAAAGACTACACACAAAGTTTTAATTCCGTATTCGAAATATTAGGTCCAATGCTGGCTGATCAGTATCTAAGAGAATAGGTATGCCAATGGTGCCTCAATGCTAGTAATGCCAATGGTGCCTCAACGCTCGTAATGTGCCTTAACTGTCAAAAGATGCAAGGTAAAATTGCGAGTCAGCATGACGCTGCAGTCAATAGGTTTGCTCTGTTTCCTTTAAAGACCACCTGAAGGCTGGTCTTTCAGGTTTTGGAGCAAAGACCGTTGTCAAGGATAAAACTGGCATGTTAGTAACAGTATACGGCTGTGGTCAAGATATACGAGGGCAGGTAAATATAATATTTTAATATCCCGTTACGCCATTGTTGGCTGCGGTTTGGACTGCGCTTCTTTCCCACAGTGCAATATTGTGGCATTTTATAGCGTGCTTAAAGGGAGCCTGAGTGACGAGTTACCAGGCAATAAAATTATCTAGTGCATTTGTTTATGAGTATTTTGGCAGAGGATAGGTACTGTGATACAAAAAATTCTTCAACTAAGGACTGCATTTTGTCTATTCTCCTGAATATGACTGGACGGGACTTGAAAAGTTGGTGGTGATGGGCAAGATCGAAGGGGAAAGACCTCACGAGCCGGCCACCTAACCGCTGGTCAGACCAAGTAACCTCCCTGAGAGAAGCTGAGAACCGAACGAAAGGATAGAACATCATACATAAAGCCACGAAGGCCTTTCAGGGACACGACCTTCAAGTAATGAAGTACACGACCAAGAAGTAGGATAAGATGGGAAACCGTAGATACACCAGCACGCTTGCCATGACCACAATAGAAACGGGTTTTGTCGACGGAAGAATAGACAAAATGATAGATAAACAATCACAATCTGTCATTTTGTCTATTCTGACAAAGCCCGTAGAAGACCCGTTTCTATGGTTGTCACGCTACGCGTGCTGGGCACTGTACTACATCCACAATGCTCTTGTTGCAATTAATACTCTATTAATTAATTTCTATGGGTGACTTGGTTATGGGTAGGTACGAGTACTTCCAGCTTCACATTAATAAATCTAAGTATGACAAAACCATAACAAACCACTTTTGAACCAAAAGGTTGAACATAAAATGGTTCAAGAGCTGACCACATTCTGTTTTAAAAATTACTGAGTTGACTTGGCGGCTGGCGCAGTGGCTGAGCGATGGACTGCTGCGCAACGTGTCGCGGGTTCGGTCCCCGCACGGAACAAATATTTGTATGATCTGCAAGTAGTTGTTCCGGGTCTGGGTGTTAGTGTATGTGAGTTTCTATTTTTGTAAACGCACCCACGATACAGGAAGAAATTCTTAGTAAGGCAAAATTTAAAAAAAATAAAAAAAAATACTGACCATTGTAAAAATATCACAAAAAAAAAACGATTTTTCTTTGCAAAAGCTCATTATCGTATTTAATTTCCCTTCAAACTCCCGCGCCATTTGGCCAACGTCTTTTTCCTGTCGCAAGCGCATGCTCCAAGGCACACGTTGCAGGCGCTAGATATTTTTTGTGATAACTCGATACACGTGCACCTGCACGACAGGTGTGCACGTGCCATGGGTGGGCTCGGAAGAAACTAGCTTTTTTGTCAGTTTACTGTGAGGAATTGAGGAAGGTTTCTTATGAGAATGTATGTTAGATGGAGTCGTAAATCTATTAGATTTTCGGTCTTTAGATCATAATTTTAGGCTACGGTGCCAGATCTTATGGTGGTATGGTAAGTACATGGGCATCTATTGGCATGAAGTTTTATAGTACTTATTATTATAGGTACATAATGTACCCAGTGCGGGTATCCAGTCGCTGGATACGGTGAAGAGGTTCACCGTATACAGCGACTGGATACCCGCACTGGGATAAAAATCGCGCGAAATTTTTATCGCAATTCTTAAAGGGGCGCTTCTAAGTTTTCCATGGGGCACTCAGCGCACTACAAAATACTTCAAAACATATTTTCAATTGTGAAATAATAATATAAAAACTGGAATTATTTGTTGATGGAATATCCAGTATAAGGTCACAAGGTTTTAGATTAACGAGGTGTCAAAACTCTTTTCAACATTTTTTGCATGACACTATCTCCACATTCTGATACCCCCACCAGTAAACAGGCATTTCGCTAAAAGCGCTCATTTTGTTTAAAAGTTCGTTGACACACGTTCGCGTTGTTATCATAAAATTCTCCATTATGCGCTGATTTCCTGTGTCGCGTAATCGCGTTGGACACAAGGAAGATGTCACAGCGAAGAAATTTTTATGCTCAAGAAGAATAGTAGGTACCTATATATCCATTGTGGCATGAGAATCAAGGGAAAATAATAGGTACATATATTGTTCTTTATTAGAACTAAGCTAGATCACCTAACATACCTATGACAGACATGGACATGCCATGCATGGATTGCAATGCCAGGGTTGCGGGAAAGTCCGAAAGGGATACCGGGACCTTGGCGACAGGCAACTGACAACTGGCAACTGGGTTTTAGTCAGTAAAAGTCTGACACGCCTTTCCGCTCCGCCCAGAGCGGGAGAAGTCAATTGATGATTTCCATGATGATGATGAGAAAATAAATCAGCGTTAATTTTCAAGCAAGTTGCTGTTAAGGATCCATTTAGCTGAAGCTTTAGTCGCCTGTTGCAAATTAATCGCAATTTCGCATACCCGAGTTAACTTTATCACGAAAACGATTTGCAATCAAATCAAATTCATAGAATTTGGTCGAAACAGCTTCACAAAAACTTCGGTAAGGGCCAAGGCTTTTGTTTGCTGTTATATTATGTGTTGTTGTTTTATAGTTCATTCACAACATTGTTGTACATTCACAACAAAACATGTTGAAATTTATATTTTCTGTCGACGTGCCATACACTTTTTGACAGGAACTAGAGACAAACTGCAAACGCATAGTAAGGAGAGGCACAACCACAGACAGTTGGTAAACATCAAAGAAAGAATATTTCCGGTAAAATTCAATTAAATAAACCCATTAAAAACAAGTACCTTCCTAGATATACTTAATTAAAGTAAATGCAAGAAACGAAGCAAAAGGAGTATGTAAGGATCGTAGCAGGTGGCGTTCGATAGTGTCTGCCTAATGGGAAGACGGCGTGAGTTTATGCATGTGTTTTTTGTATGAAACAACAGACAGACAGAAAGTCACTGTTTGACAACCAAGAGACCCAAGTTACAATAGATACTACTCATAGAGTAGGTGCTACTTTTGCAACATAAACTTTATGTCATATTGTAGTTACGACACCGAAGATGAACGCGTCTTGATAACTGTAAACCTGATGCCTGGAAGACGCAGGTACATGGGTGCAGCTTTTTGCGCCCCTCTTATTGCTTTCTATGTAATCATATACAGGCTTTAAGGGCTGTCATCAAAGAGTTTTGGAGTTAGAATAAAATAGGTAGGTACTAGTGATTGTTTGAGGCGCACGAAAAACACATGCTGCGACGACTCCAAATAAATTGGAATAAGGGCAGAAGGGTAATAATGATGCAATTCAGCAAGTAGCCAAGAAAGGTCGAATGAAAGTAAGAAAAACAAAATTAATTGCACCACTAGTCAACGCTTGCTAAACGAAGCAGTTGCGAAGGGTAGGATTCCTTGTTCAAAACTTTCACCCTTCGTTTTTCAGATGTCAAGAATACTAAATTGTAAGAACGCTAAATAAGGAAAATTGGTCCTTAGGTACGAATAAATAAACAAACGAATAACAATGAACTTGGTGAATCTTTTAAGGCACGAAATATAAGAGTTGAAGACATGTTTACAAATGAGTCAGTAAAAAATGCTGCACACAAACAACAGTGACTTAACGACAAACAAGTGGCCTGTAAAAATGATGTTTTGTAAACATTAGTATTATTGCGATCAATAGGCTACTTGTTTATCCAAGGAATTAATAATGACACTAAACAGCCATTATTCTATTGTTAGGGTAGTTGTTAACCGATGCGTCCTAGGTTTGCATGCAGTCCTACAGTGCAGCCCTCCGGTTTGATTGACATACATACGCGCGCGCGCAGGTACGAAGCGCCGTCAGTCGTCCCGCGCCCGTCGCCCGAGCGCCCGCGTTGCTGTGTCGTGCAATAAAACCGGCCCGAATGCCGGAGAACCAGTCGGCGGGATGGCGAGTCTCGGCGTGCTAGTAGCGCCATGTTGAAACATACGCAGCGGCCGCCAGCGGCGAACGATGCCGACCACCGCTACCAGAACATGCCGCGGCGGCCGCACCACCACCTGCCTCTCAACGTGTCAACCCTGGACTCTTCGAAGCACTCCGTCGGGGGCACTTCGGCGAGTGTCAGCCCTGGAGCGCAGCCGGCGACGAATACCGCCCCAGTGTCAGTCGTCGCCCCCATACCGATTGCGTCTCCCCCGAAGCTGGCGAATGGAAACGCGACAGGACTACCAACGCCTCGGTCGACGACCGTCAGGAATAGGAGCACGAGAGCGGCCACGGAGGAAGCCTTGACTTCGCTAGCCTTGTTGTGCCTCGTCAGCTTGCTGCTGGCTCTCCTCGCGTTGTTGTTCTTGCTGAAGATATCGGCGCCCGCAACCAGTGCTCCTGAGGAGTTTGCAGTGGTGTACGAAGTGACATTAGCGTTGTGTGCGTTGACGCTATCATTGAATCTTTGCTGTTTGCTCGTGTGTGCAATACAGTTCCTCTTTGCTGTGAAATTGGTGCATTCCCCTTCAGCGCCTAATGGACGGTAAGTTATTCAAACAACCTTATTTTGTTTACTTTACGACCATCAGAATCAGAACTTTTTCTCCAAGAGATAGGAATCCGAAGATTACCAACACAAATATTATAATCTGTTAGGTTATTACTTGCGGCATGCGTCGCTGGCTCAGTTCCGAACAGACTTATCTCAATTCAGGTTATCTCTTACACAACGGCATAACTGTAAGAAAACTTCAAGTTTTCAACTCGACTATCGGGTTTTTAAATATTTTTCGTATAATTAATGCTATAACTGTTGATGGCCGAACTTCTAAGGTTTTTTTTGTGGAATTCGGCAGTTTGTTGAGATTGTTTCGTTTTTATCAGCGTGTGTTTGTGTAAGGTAGGCAGAGCAGGTGTTAACGGTCCGAAGTGGCGGTTATTTGTGAATGATCCGATAAAAAATGCTCAGTGTTCAAACGGTTGATATTGGCTCGCACGCGCCTAGGCCGTTCTTTATCAAGTTTTTCAATCCACAATCCACATACGTATTAATATTGTTTTCAGCTGCGTGTGAATATGATCCGTTATGCTATCAAATCAATACGTTGTACAGTTGTGTTAATCTGCTGAGCTAGTTAGCTACTGTTATCGTTTTTTCCTCAAGATGTTGATTGCTGCATCTATTTGACTGTTATGGCATTCAGAGCGGTTTAATTCAAAGGAATATAGGTAGGTAATCTACCATTCTACCATGCAATAGGTTAAATTCTAGAGCTATTCCAAGTCCAAAGAAAATCATTTAGAAAACGAAGCTGATAATGATGAACCATACATATCGTCAAATTAAAACAAAACAACATTAACGCAAACGTCAACAGCCTCTCTAAAGATTTGTTGTGGCATTACAATCAGCTGTTCACTAAGAAGTAGTGGCACTAGTTTTAATACCGTCGACTTTGATTACTGTCGAAGACAACTACTTTATCACTTACTACATCTAAACTGTACATATTTTCTAGGTAAATGAGAGACACACAACAAAAACAAATGAAGGTACACCTCTGACTAACCCTTCGGGGACATACAGGCGTGATGTTATGTTATGAGGGACCATAATAGGTGAAACCTGAAAATAAGCTTCGATAAAAGATACAATATTATTCGCGGTAAAAGAAGTGTCCTCTATCCTAACTCCATCACAGACTTTCAACCTAGTATCGCGATTTGATTCCAATTTATAAAGCCTGGGTTTCGTAATGCCAACGAAAGTTTGAAGAAGCACACCAAACGTTTAGAGAGTCTTGAATATAAATACCAAGATAAGTACCCCTTTAAAAATTATAGACCACTTCCAAAGCTAAACAGTATTTTGGAAAAGCGAAGCATGTAGGACAGAGCATGCGACCCTGCGTTACGTGCCTGAACCGGTATTACTTTCCGGGTTGCCTGTATTTATACCGTGACCGCATAGCTGAGGGAGCACTGGCACAGAGACAGGTCAGAAAGTACTATTTTGATGTTTTAGATAACGAAAATGATATCAAATATCTTGTAGAAGAAGAACCAAAAGTTTGGACGAAGGACCAAAAATATTGTATGATTTGTTTTGACTCATACTCATCTGTGACGAAAATATAAAAATCTAAATAAAAATATCATACGAAATTGAACTACTACCACAAAGATTTATACTTAAAACATAAACAATGCGAAAACCTTCCTACTTAAATTCAAGTCCTGGTGGACTTGAGTGTGCATCAAATCTTTCAAATCTCGATCTTCTCTTCGACTTTGGCACTATTGAAAGCTTCACAACCTGTTCCAAATATCCCAACTTAACAAGGCATTAGTCCCAAGACTGGAAGTAATGACTTCGCAGTGTCCATACATTCACCAACCACATGCCAATGAGCGCTCAAGGTCAAAGGACAGAGGTGATTTAAAAGGCACAATAAACTAAGCACGAACACAAAATAAAGCATTAAGTAGGCAAATCATTTTCTACTTTGTACATGGAACCGGTTGCAGAGGTCTCTCGGTTCTGACCTTTGGCGACTGCAAATTGTTGTAAGCAATGCCATCAGCGGCATTCAGACACTCAACTTATAATACCGAACTTGTGAGGTGAGATGCTGTTAGTATCAAACGACCAAGAACACTTTGTAGTATCAATGTCAAGTCTAGTTGTCGGCGCATCAGCTGTGCTTTTAATACGTTTGGAAAATTAATAGCCAATCGGGGACCGATCAATGTCAAATGATTGTCAAATTCAATCAGTTCAGATGCAGCAATTTCGAAATCTAATACTATCCACGCAAATTGAAAACATGTCAGATCAGATACGTCAGAGATATATTTATATTATTATATTATTATTGTCAGTTATTATTATTATTATTGTCAGAGATATATTTTGACGACACGGTTGGCGCAGTGGCTAAGCGATGGACTGCTGCGCAACGTGTCGCGGGTTCGATCCCCGCACGGAACAAATATTTGTATGATCTGCAAGTAGTTGTTCCGGGTCTGGGTGTTAGTGTATGTGAGTTTCTATGTTTGTAAGCGCACCCACGATACAGGAAGAAATTCTTAGTGTGGGGCAACGTTTTTATAAAAAAAAAAAAAAAAAAAAAGAAAAAAAAAAGATAATGACAGCATGGACACGCGAAGGTGCATCCGAAATTTGAGTTAGGATAATTGCCCTAATACTCAGGTCAGACCTCCTAGATTTTGAACCATATTAGAATGTCGGAAGCAACTTTATACTTCTTGTATGGCTTGGAGTGATGCCAAACAATTAGCTCTGTAACAATAGATTGCATTTAGTCTTCTATACACCTCGTTAGAGAAAATATGCGCGAAGCTATAAATTGAAATGAGTCTAGCATTCATTCTTACATAGCATATATAAGTAGCGTTTAATAAGTAGTGTTGGAGGTTGAAGTAATAACAGGCGCACGGGTCGATCCGTCAGGTTAAGCTACGCTTGCCAGGGTTGGTCTGTGGATGGGTGACCATATTTACATATCGAGACTCCTCCGTGCCTCGGAAAGCACGTTAAGCCGTTGGTCCCGGCTGTCATTCGTTGATCTTTGACAGTCGTTACGGGTCGTCAGACGCTCGAAAGTCTGATAACCAGTCTTACCAAGGGGTATCGTATTACCCAGTTACTGGGTTGTGGAGGTCAGATAGGCAGTCGCTCCATGTAAAATACTGGTATTCAGCTGCATCCGGTTAGGCTGGAAGCCGACCCCAATATAGTTGGGAAAAGGCTAGGCAGTTTTGATATAAGTAGTGTTTTGACCATCAAATGGATCACGGTCTGAAATAAAGTATTTTTATCTTATTTTTTAACTCTGCTCTACTAGTGCTTTCCCAATTGATATTTTATTGGCTTGCTTTAGCTGCTTCTAGAGAAAGAAAAGAATTTTAGTAGTACCTATCGCAAAGCATGAATACTCACTTTTGAGTATTCATGCTTGACACTACACTTTTTCGGTTTTCGGCCTTCGCCTTTAGCTGCTTGTTCAGAAGCAAAGAATTTTAGCATCTATCGCAAAGCATGGATACTCATAAAATTTTTAGTATTCTTAAAGTAAGAGTCGGCCTTTTTCGTCAGATATTAAACCATTATGCTTCGTGTGTGTGTATTTGTTTCCATCTAACCCATCTTGGTTTAGAATACGCAAGTAGAAACCACATTCTAGACTTCAAGAGTCATGACAACTACAAGAAATATATTCTCGTCCTTCTCATAGAAACACGACCAAAAGAATTCAAATAACATATTTCTCAAGAGCTATCGGACTATAATTGCGTACAAACTTGTTTTCTAACCAAGAATCGACCTGTGTTCATAATTTATGGCAAAATCAGGAGGCAGGTGCAAGCTTCCACCGAGAAACGCGTTACAAACGACAGAGCTAAACAGCATCAAGATTTGCATGATCCATTGCTGCCATAAAACAGTTGAATAGCAAGAAAACAGTAGACAATCTTCAATGTATCGCAAACCGAACGAATTACGTCCATGCTATGAGGTTAAGTATTTCGGAGAATATGTGTTTTGTTTAAATTGCAGACAAATGCATAGTTGGTGTTACGGTTTCGGGTAAATATTTCCTTTAATTAATTTTGTAACTGCTTGACAATGGGGCATTGAAACTGGAGCACATACCGCTCGGATTACTTAACAGGATATTGAAAAGCAAAGGGGAGAATGCTAGATCTACAATTTGGTTCTTAGTTCCGGCACATTTATTTTTGGCTAACCAAGATCTCAACTTAGTCTTTTTTTCACTGACTATGAAGTGAGTAAAAGAAAGATGGGCAGTAGTTTCCAATTGAACTTATAAACTGCTAAATATTTTCCACCTTAGCCCCCAAGGTAAGACACAAACTAGACATTTATTTGGAATAAAGCCAGATACAAAATTGAACTCCATAGAGAAAACGCTTAAGGTAGTCAATTAAATAAGAATAATTATCAATCAGTGTTCAAAGTTGTATCTAAAAGTGCATTCAATAGTTTATAATGCACCTTCAAATAGTGCATGTCTACAGGTCAGTCAGCTCGCCCACATAGAATTCAAATAATGACATTATAAACGCATTCTGGACACATTTTGTTCAATGAAACGTGCTTCAAATATTAGTCAAATGCTAAGCAATACGTTAGCTACTGACGAAGTAAATTAGTATGGGAATAGCGTACATACAATTGATTTAAACTGTCGTAAGCAACTGTGCGTTGTAGTGGAGTTATAGTTTGTAAACATTGTATCTACATACAGTATGAATAATGCGACGCATAGCTAAGGGTCGTTTCATACGAGGAAATATGCATCTAGGAGTGGCAAAACTGCGACGCGCTTTACTGACTAGCTATTAGCTAGTATTATTACTACAGCATGATCTACTCCCTTGATGAGCAAAGTGGATCCCAAAAGCCAGGAAACGACAACGCGGCAAGCCTAGAATGAGTTGGCGGAATGAACTGGACTCCTTTTTAAAGGATTGACTCAAAATTGTAGAAGACTGGGAAAAGTGGAAAGAAGAAAGGGAGGCCTTTACCCTGCAGTCGGACAGTACCAGCTCATAAAATTATTTACACTCATATAGTTCGCGCTTATCTAAAGAAGAAGTAGAGGCATCTTCCAACATTTGTCACACAAGCGATGGCTTCGATCGACTATGCCTCAAGCATTGAAACTTACAAACTTAATATTATGAAAGTTATCTAGAACCTGTAGTATCCACTGGCCGTTAGATAGATAGATAGAATACTCTTTAATATGTACACCATAAAAATAGGCCACTCTGCTAGGCTGCTTGTCTCATTTTTCTCAATTTTTTTGAGAATTTTTTCTCTAGGACCTTGCGAAAAAGGTAAAATGATTGTACTGGCCTTCTGGCGACTCGATCCATTCGCTAAAAGTATCGAGTTTTTGTGATGTGGTGAATGGATTTTGTGTGGACAGGCTTAGTCCACTCAGTGTGTTGTGTTGTCCTGTTTAAATAATAATCATTTAGATAAACTGACATCTTCTATAAACTGTTTGATATTTGTTTGAATATTTCATACTTAGTCTCTCTTTTCTCAAACTGTCTTGTGAAAGTTTCTTGTTTTTGCATTTGGATTTTTATCCCTGAAGAAAGCTTTGTTAACAAATTTATATCTTGGAATATAGGTAATACTAGTATGTCAATCAATCAATCTCCCAATTTATTATTTATAATAAAATCACTCGTGCTTTCAATGAACACACAACAAAATAACCGTTTTACTTCAACGTACTACTGTATATCACCCTATAACTACAGTAGATTAAAGAAAAATCAAATAAAAGCGCCCAAAAAGACCAAAATCTCTTGAATGAGCTTTCTCATGAGAACATGCGTTTAAAAAGCTCCTGCCTTTTGTTGAGAATCTCGATCGTGTGAAAGAGAATTCTTTTTTTTGCGTCTTTCTTATTCAACTGCATGAACTTATTCCTTGCAAGACCCTTCACGTTTATAAAACTACCTGCGTATTTAAATTCAATGATTTAATAATGATTGTTTGGCAACAGATAAAACGCTTTTATCTACAAGTCTGCTAGCTGTAGCTCTTTAAGTTCTCTGTCTAAGTAAATTTGTGATCAATTCCCTTGGCATGACGTCTAACCTATAAATCATTGCAGGTATTTGAAAGCCTATAGACTTGAGAAAACCTTTTAGTGAATGATACTCTGAAAGTATCCAGTTTAATATGTATCTGTATGTTTTATTTCATGCCTTATCGGCTGAACGGATTTGGATGATATTTTTGACACGGATAGACCCATGTCTTGATTAAGACATAGGATACTTTTGTCCCGTCAGTAAGTTCCTGAAGGAAAATTCCCAACCTCTCTGCGCACGAAGCCGCGGCAAAAAGCTAGACTTTTAATATTTTAACAATTTATAGGCATGTAACTCTTGGTATGGCTAATAACCCAACCTTGTCTAAGAATGGCGCACCTGCTTCTCTGCCTACCAATAACGGAAATCCGTGATGTTACACATCAAGCCTCGTGAACGATCCTCGTATGGAATTCTGAATCGTTATTCTATCCGTATGTTCCATACCCGAGGTCATTCAAGACCGGTTCTTTCAATACAAGATTACACAAAGAAAATTAAACCTTATTCAATTGCGCGAAGATTAAGTTTATTTTGACAGAATTTGCCCTGATCAATGAGTTGTGATTGATATATTCGATGTCAAATTAAGTGCTAGAATTAAGTCAGGTGAGTATTCAAATGTCTTGATGAATTTGGTCGCGAATTCTTTATTCTTATTGAAAGACATATAAAATATTGGTATTTGTATCCCTATAATGCTCACTGTGGTGGAGCACATACCATCGAATTACTTAATAGGTATCCCATACTGAGCTGTATTTTAAAATCAAAAGATGTCAATCTGTCTATAGTCGATAAGACAGTTGACGGTAAAATAGAAATAGAAACGAGCAAAGAGATAGAAGTTCTTGAAATAATAAAAGATGACTTCTCACTGATTGGGAAAGGCGTAGTAGATGGAGAAAGAATTCTTCAAGTTCGTCGCAGAGTGCGTGATGAGGATTCCTTGAAAACCATTTTTCTAGCAGTCTTAAGAGTTATTTATAAAATATATATCATAATGAAGTCTATAGTCGTGTCGTAGGTTGCACGCACTGTTATCTATATACAGCAACTGACAATGTAATTTACTGCAATAATATTAGTGAGCGATGATGGGTATGCGACCTTTCACCATAGATTTTCTTAAGCACCTTGGTACCGTTCATAATCTGTTATTTTCGGGTCGATGAGGAAAAGATCACGATTAATATAGATATGTTTCAATGGCTGTTGAAGGCATTATGTCAGAAACGGATTCTATTGCTCTTGTCCGATAGGGTTTACGAGTATTATCAAAACAAAAGAAGATTGAATCTCAACTCGACAATCTTCATTTGTTAAGCGTAGCATCTTTCTGGCTATTCCTAAGGACAACTTTTTCAACAATCTCTGTTTGATTTACACGTATTTTGATTGTACCCTGTTTCCAAGTATCATTATCTTAATCAAAATATCGATTCACCACGTACATACGTTTCTCATAACACACAGATTCAAAGTTAAACACTATCTTTGTTCGTAAATTGTAACTCATCGAAATGAATTCCGAATAAAAAAGGAAAAAAAACCCAAGGGCCAGTCCTTGGGCAAGGCCGCTTGGGCTATCCCAATTATTTCCGGTCATCTACGAATCGAGTTTTTTAGACACATTTCTGTGGTAAGGTAACTTTTAAATTCCAAGAAGTTCCTATGTATCATTTTGATTTATTGTTGTATCCGTTCGATAGAGAGAGTTTGAGCAAGGTGGTTTCTGCTTCTTTTCCTGTGCCATATAAATGTTTTATGATTGGAGGATACTAACAGGGAGTAGAGTAAATTCTTCTTTAATTGCCTAATCATAAAGTTTAATCAAATAAATCAGGAAACATGAGTCTAAACACATTTCCGCGTCACCGATATCGACTTACGCCACTCAATATTTATTCGCATTTTTTTCAACACTATCCCGACTGAACTGAGTCATCAATACTGATTCATGAGCACTACAGTTTATAAATACACCTCTACACGTGCTAAGTTCACCGACTCTGCCTATTGTTAATGTGGACACATTTGTATAATTACTTTTTTTTTTTTTTTTTTTAAATCTTTATTTAAAGAGCTTTTTCGCTAAATGCGAATATGACACTCTATAGGTATACAAAAGGTTAACATTAATTTACATTGGTGCATTTTACAACTAGGTTCTGGGTCTGTTCTTCAAGGCGAACTTAACCATATTTATTATATTAATTATATTATCCGATAACGGGATTGACAGATTTATGTTATGCGCGCCAATTTGTGATCTAAGTGTTTGATTCCGGACACATCTCATCAAAATATGATACGTGTCCTCATCTTCGTTACACGTACTGCAAAGAGGTGAGGTTAACTTTTTCATCATAAAACCGAATTTATTGAGCGGCATATGTCCTGAACGAAGCCTTAATAATATGGTTAAGTCCTCCCTGGTAACAAAACACTTATCAATCCAAGGTGAATATGAAGGTTGTGAATGGATTGTTCTGTACCAAATGCCTTTTTCCCTGGAGCGAAGATCAAAGTAGTCTTTCCAAGTATAATTACTGTTACGGCAAGTATCAATGGGGCTTAAGATAAAGGAGTTAATGAGTTGGAAAAAAACCAAGATTATGTAACACTTGAGGATCATGCATCGGGTGTTTTTTTTGTGACGCATTGACCAGCAGAGTACACGTAGAAATGGCTTTCATTTTGACAGTTCAACAACATTGGTTGCGTTATTTAGATTGGATTCGTAATATCCGTCAAAATCATTCAAATTAAGATTGATAGTGTGTTACGCAATTAGGTTGCTGGTACACCTTCACATTCAGGAGTCGTAGAAGTCACTATGCAAGAAGGCATACATAATTATAATCTTTAGATAGTAGTACGGATTATTTTTGAACTTTCAAACCAGTGCGGATTAAGGAGGAAGAGATCAAAGAAAGATGAAGATTCAAACAGAGTGAGACGAATCCCGCGCAGGATTCAATCTTTTTGAACCACGATTTGAACATTTACTGGAACGAAGACACTTGAGGTAGCTAAACATGTATTATACTGGTGAATGAAACCGTTTCATCAGATAATAATCACAATCCACAAGATTGCGTAGCAATTTATATTGGCAACGTTTTTACTTTTAAAGACCTTATTAATAGAACTGACATTTGATAATCAGTGCCACTCTAAATTCAAATTCGCCCGTTTGTAATGTCTCAAATTAATTTCTAATTTGGTAAATTCCATTGATTAAAATTTGAACTACAAAATGGAATTCAAAAATCAATGAAGCGGTTAATAGTGTCATTTGTTACTTTGAATGGCTTAAAATTCCTTAATGGTTCGTCTTCTTTGACCCAGTGACTGCTGCCAAAGCTTTGCTTTAGATTTCTACCAGTCGTGCGTAGAAAAACAGCCTTACCATGCATAATGAGCCAAGTATCTGACTGCCATCTTGCCTTAACAATGAAAACCAGGTCGAACTCAGGTTGTTGTTACCCATCCTAGATGTAATTAGAAGGGTTTGTTGGATAAC
This sequence comes from Lithophane socia, assembly GCA_947522985.1. Classification (NCBI taxonomy): domain Eukaryota; kingdom Metazoa; phylum Arthropoda; class Insecta; order Lepidoptera; family Noctuidae; genus Lithophane; species Lithophane socia. Next base: position 12,999,635 of record OX383267.1, read on the forward strand.
CTTTAATAAAAAATTACATCATGTCATTGTTTCTAGCTTGGTATCTCTTTTATATCTACTGATTTATTTCATTACAGGACCAAAGATAACCCCTTGAGGCACACCAAAAACTATTCATAATTTTTAGGTATTATTTTTATATTTTCGCTTACAGGAGTAAATTGTTGACGATATGTCTGGTTTTAGCTTTCGCAAGTCCCAATTACGAATTGCATTTTCAGTGTCTAACATAATTTGACCTAAACTCAAGTATTTAGAACGCCTCCCTCAAAACTGTTTTACACTTTTTCATAAAACCTGACATTTAACACCGAGTCGGATATAAGTCGACGACTCTATTGTGGTGTTCTGCTCTAGTTATATTGAATGTGTAACCGAGCCGAGTGAATCTGCCGTAGCTTATGAGTTCGTTATGCCTTGCTGGGTCTGCTGTGACCAACTTATAATTGTTAGGCTGTAGATCGTGGCTGGTCATTGTTTGGAGTTTTGGAATTTGGTTTCTGTTCTTTATGGGACTTTATGAATGAAATAAATAATACTATGGTTGTAGTAAATTATATACTATAATATATACAACGATAAATGCACATTTCGTGCACTAAAGGTGCAAGAAAAATATCAAGAGTTTGACTTTACGGAGTAGGGTAATTAGAACGTCACTTGTTTTTTTTTGGCCCTAGTAAAGATTTTCATGCTCCATTCTTAAAAGGCACAATTACAAATATTACGGATTACCTACCTTATTTTAAAATGCAACTCGACTCACCGGAGATTCCTTGATTTGTAATTCCACGCTTTAACATACTTATCGACATTAAATTCCATATCGATGCTCATAAACACGTTACTACCTGTCCCAACACGTTTCTACTGAACTTTGTGACTTCAGTTGCACCTGGCTTTGATAAACGTGTTATCTCCTTCCTGTGAAGGGATGGAAGCATCAAGAAGTAATTCTTGCCGACACTATGGTTGAACAGATTACAAGTTATTTCCGCTATAAAGAATGTTACCTTCACCGTTGACCGGATTGCAAGGTTCAACGTCTCTTCTTGGCTTGCCTATTGCGTACCCATCTCTTATAGTAAGTCAATGATCATTAGAGATGTCTTGACTATTATTCTGAAACTTTTGCTCTATGTCACCATTCTTATTATTGCCCTAGTTTGTCTTTGATTCATTGTCTGCAATGATAGCGTCATTGTATTTTGTAAGTGATATGTATTTTAGTATATAAGTATTTTACGTTTTATTTAATAAGTAAATTGTTTTTATTTGATTTACCCTTTTATTCTTATACATACACGGTGTATACATATCTTTTTATCTATCCTATCGCAGGTATGCTAAGCTTTAGAAATAAGCTACACCTTACGTACGTATTTTTCTGTTCCTTGCTTGTTGTCTGTATATTTGTGTGTACATACTCGTAAATAAATAGCTTCTTAATGATAATTATCCAAATCCATAGCTCCATTGGTTAGTAAAAGGTCAGTAACGTGTGTTTGATATTAAAAATATTATGATTATGGCCTCAGGGTTATATATTCGTCACTTACAATTTCCTCCATAAAAACGCGAGAGGCGCCAATAAATTTCTAGTGTTATAGAGCATAATATACCTACGCCATGACCTTGATGACGACAGGTTTAAAACGAGCGGAACATTAGCGGTTATATCTGATGACGTGACGTTACCTGAATATGTTAATTGCTGGCTAGATTAAATGTTATATCGATGCGGATTTATTAGATTTATATGAAGTAGGCCTCTTATGCTTAGAAAGCCTACACTTTTTGCCATCCTCAACTTGTTTTTCCGTAATAAGTTGAACAGTTTTATTATGCCTACTACGGCATTCTTCTTTGAAACAGAAGAATTCAGTCGGTACCTAAGTAGTTCATTAGAGTCAACATTATTGGTATTTGCCCAGAGTGCATCGTGGTTGGCCTGCAATTAATTAGGAAGTCCTCTTATTGAACTTCTATCATTCACCGCGTGGTGGATTACGGTCCACTCCTTCGCACAGAGAGGAGGCCTGTGTCCCAGCAGTGGGAACATTATAGGCTGATTATGCTTAATCAACTTAAATCTGCTGGTGACAGTACCTACTATTATGAGTGTTCGAATGAATTAATGAATGTTCTATTATGTGTGTTGTTGATATTCAAGACCAACGTATTCTTCTTTGAATTATCAATTTATCATATATGTATGTCCGATTAACTAACACAATATACACATAATTATACCTATACAGTTATTAAGTGTTATTAAAATAATTGTATTCATTTGTTATTGATAATTCCACGGTGTTTTCATTGCTGGATATACCCGATTCGTGAGCTATATGAATATGATGAACTTATAATGTTATGTAACTTCACAACACGTACACACGGCTACGCATCAAGCTATACATTTTCCAGTATAAGCTGACCTCGCATTGTACTGAAATCCTATACAATGCGAGATCAACATAAACTGGAAATGTATAGCTTGATGTGTAGCCATGTGTACCTATAGGTACCTGTGTGTTTGACTAAATGTCAGTCATTTCTGAAATTCACGTTTAGCGTTAAAATATTGTTTTTAATTTGATGGTTGGACATCACGATGCTAGTCTAATATAAGTACTAAAACGTGTTGTGATTTATAATAGCTGCTATTAGAAATCTCTTACCCACAAACTAAAGAATGTACTAAGTAGGTACAAATGAGCGCTTTAAAAAGCAGTCAGTGGTTTCTTTACTTATTTCAAGTTCGCTAGGTCACCAGGCGTGGGTTAAACGGGCTTGCCCACGCGCATACTCATTAGTTCGAAGAATCCTCATATTGCTGTAAGTATTTGAGACTATATTCGGTATTTTTACTACTGGCTTCTACTGTCTGTTAGAAAAAAAACGATATCTATAATTATATCGCATCGATAATTAGAATCGCAAAACTTAGAACTCCTTCATGTTCAGGATTTCATGAAATACGTCATTCAATGCACTAACATGAACTTAGAGAGCAGTGTTGCTGATTCTTATGTTTATAATTCTGTAAATCCATATTTTTTATGGCCGCAAATCATATTTCGATCAACATACAACCTGATACTGACCTGCAAATTGCAAAAAACGTAAGAAAATTTGAATTTCGCGGGCCACCCTAGTGCATCCCCCTCAAGGGATTTACCCTTCCCTATTGCTGATGGAGTTTTTTTATTTCTCGATTGTAAAATAATAGGTATTGTAGGTATCTATTCACAATCTTTACAAAATAACACGTTTAATTAAGTAAGTAAATATCAATTAGGTAGCTCGATAATTTTTTCACTTCCATTATCGTTGCATTTAATTAAGCCGGAGATGCGATCAAAATGGAAAGGATTGAATCCTTGGCCATTTGACCGCTGTAAAGTTACATAAAACTTGCATAAAATGAAGAGTCTCAAATCTCAATGTCAAATAACAATGTTTACAGAAACAATTTGTAGGTACTTACAGCATTTTGAAAGTTGTATAATTTTCCATTGCATCATTATTTTTTCAATGTTTCGAAAGGGCAAATTTTGGAGGAATTTTAAATTTTCAGTCTCTGAATTCTAAAGATGGACTACATCTTAATTGCGTAACACAGTTTCAATAACAATCAGAATGATTTTGTAGGTTTGTTGATGCGCTAGGGTGGCCCGCGAAATTCAAATTTTCTTAGGTTTTTTGCAATTTGCAGGTCAGTATCAGGTTGTATGTTGTGCCAAATGTCATGATTTTATGAAATAGTCATTCAATACACTTTCATGAGCTTAGAGAGTTGTATTGCTGATTTTAATGTCTTATAATTCAGTAAATCCATATTTGTTACGAGCGCTAATAATATTTAGATCAACATACAATCTGATACTGACCTGCAAATTGCAAAAAACGTAAGAAAATTTGATTTTCGCGGGCCACCCTAGCGCATCCCCCTTAAGGATACTGCCTTCATAATGTTCGAAAAATTTGTCTACTCAACAAGCTCTCACTATCTCGAATAGAGGAGGCCAGTGGGAACATTAGGGCTGATTATGCTTATGCAACTATAAAACTTTATCGTAAGTAAATTCCAAGTTACCTGAATCCTCTTTATAGCTCAGTTACTAACAGAATTTGAACACCTTAATCACCCTAATGCTATTTGATACCAAACAACATGAAACCTTTCAAGTGACATTTCTTAGCTTACTCCTTGAGGACGTAAGGTAACACCGCGGAAGTTTGACACCGGATAGAAAGTGTAATCATCAAAACTATTCCCTACGTTACAATTCAATGGGGTATTTTGAACTTAGAGAGTTGCATTGATGATTTTTGTAATGTTTTAAATCCTGTAAATACATATTTGTTACAGTAGCAAATCATATTTGCGTAACGTATTTTCGTAACCGATTAAGACTAATCTGTTTCATTTTGACAGTTCAACAACATTCATTGAGTTATTTGCGTTGTTGAGCAGATTTTTTTTCGAACGTATGAAGCAATGGATTAGAACTTTATTTCAATCCGATTCCAAATTCTTATTGATCGTGTATTATGCAGTTAGGGTGCAGATATTATTCTGCAAATGCAAAAACCGTAAGAAAATATGAGTTTCACTGGCTACCCTGGATCCTTGGCACTTTCAAATTCAAATTGATCGATAGAGTAAAACTTAATTAAAAACTATACTTAACTCAAGAAACATAAAGTTTATCAAACCATTTTAATTCTGGCTTGTGAAATACTTGCGAGGGGCTAGCTTTCCTAAGCATCAGACGGAACCTCCTCATTTTTTGAAGTCGGTTAAAAAAAGCTCTATGGCAATTCCTTTTGAAGAATGACAAGCCATAGTAGCATAAGTAAAACCTTTGTTAAAATTGTATTCATTCATTCACCTATCATTTATACCAAATCTACAACCGATCTGACAGATTTTGTATGGCAAATCTGTCAAAAACTCATCATTGTGAGACCACTGACACGTTTGTAAATTAGTAGACTTGGCCCCCTGAAATCAAGAATATACAGGGCGCCATTCTTCATTCCCTCTCTCATATTCATTTTATTTACTTTAAAACCAATGACAGTTCAATTCCCTTCAGTAATCTCGTCTACTATTGTGAGGTAACAGGTTTACATTGCTACGGATTCCGACCTCGGTGCATAGACAAAGAAATAGCGGTCCTAGCATATAAATTAGTTGCATAAATTGTACTGCCCGTTGGTTAGAACATCGGCATTTGTGAGATGGTAATGGAGGGTATACAGAGGTAGAAAGAGTTACATAAATTAATACGAGTAGTAGGTGGTTGGTACAGGACATTCTGAGAAAGGTGGGAATAAGAAAAAATACTGGCTGGTGATAAACGAGTGCAAATGTTACAACTGTCAAAAATAAGAACACAGTTTGGATTATTCAGAATTGGAATGCAGTTCGCGACAAAACCGACTAACTAAAGTGAGCGAAACTGTGTTCCTCGATCATTAGTTTCTCTATCATTAAAAATTAAGTAAGTAAACAGAGGGTATTAAAATTTCCCTACCATAGCTTTAGCTTCACTCATTTCCTTTAATTGAGAACGATCATGAATATTCCAGACGCGAATTTAATATCCAGGCCAATTCAATAAATGGTTGTCCAGATGCGGAAATTGCAGCATTAATACACCAATAACATTTCTAGCTTCCTGTACAAGTGTTCGTACATAGCAGAAATGTCTCTGTCTCTTGAAGATTGGTCCAACTAAACTTCACAAACAAACTGCATTTATGGAAGTTGAAAATTGAAAATAGAATACCATAATCGAATATTTCGGCAGTCGGAAAATCAACCAGGAATAAATTGTGGGGTTACTCCGTTACTTTGAGGTGCAAGTCTTTGGTTCAATTTGGCGAAACGCAGCAGCAGTCGCAGTCTGCTTCGGTACTAGGAACAAATAAGTATTAATTTGTAGAAATAGTGCCAGAAGAAGAAATATTCGTCGCTGACGACCAATTTTCAGTAAATACAGAATAATAGGTAGTATTTCAGATTATTCGGGGACTCACGATAGAATTCATTTCTTGTGAGGGACTGAAAAACTGTATATTGTCGTTGAAATGCATTGACCGCTGCATGAAACATGCAACCACTTGTTGAAAGATTTCAGGCATAACAAAAGAACATTGTGCAAAAATAAAGGTGATCACAAAAGATGACTTTTACAAGCAATTTTTCACAAAAGATTTGCAATATGGCCGTTAAATTGATGACACGGATCGAAAAGCGTGACTTTTTGTGGATTTTCTACAGTAGCGGGACATATTAGCTTGTCTAATGCTCGTTTATGTTTCTTATTATTTATAGTTATCGTCACGCTTATTGTATTTCACGGGCTAAGCAGTATGTAGGTACCTATAATCCGGTAATTAATTGAAGTAGGTACGTAGTGCTTTATTTTCAAAAAAACATAATTTCCACGTACCACAAAGATTTTTTGGCGCGTGGCCAATATCGGAACTAACGCCGCTATCTTGTTATTTCAATACAATGTACAAAATATGTCAACAACGCCCTCTTGACAATGTCATTCAGGCGTAGTATTATAATATCTGTGACCAAGGCAAGGTCCTTATAACTCTCTAGCTATAACAGAACCGTTATTCTAATTAACATGAGATGTGACGGAAAATATACTAAATCAGAGACTACAACTTGTACTAACCAGGAGGCTTTAAAAGGCACATCGATTCGATAACCATAGTTAAAACCAAAAACATAATTTAGCAAGAGAAAATCGCCGACAAAGATGATAGGCAATAATAAACAGTAGCAGTTCATATCGATTAGAAGCAATTCCGATTACACTTAATTAAACACTAAAATGGCGATGGATAAATCAGTTTTAAAAGGACAACGCCTATTTATAGTAGTGGACCGGCGAATAAAATATGCGACGTGAACCTTGGTTTAACTAAGATAACCGACAGTCACGCAATATGTAAGTAAATGTTTGTCTAAATGCTTTTCAAATTAGGAACGAACTTGAATGTGGCGCCAAAAGATTTGGTAAGGAATTCTTGGAATATTGTTCTGAATTCGAAATCTTTGGAAGATCGAATACTGGTCTTTTGAATCAGAACGCATAACTGTAAGTAGTTTGAATTGCGATTTTACTTCTAGTCATGTTCAATCCATAAGTAGTGGAGAAGAATTTTATAGAGCTAGTCAGAAAGTCTATTGTCGGCAGTAGACGGTTAAAAGGCAGTAAATAACTTACGAGATGACCTTACTCCCGATCCAAGGCCAATCTGATAAAGCCTTAGAGTTCTTTGCTAATCGAGGCATCTTAAAGCTGTGCCTGCCTATATCTGGAGGTTGTGTTCGACCCGTTACCCTGTTATGTCTTTTACAACTATATAAGTAGTTTATAATAAGTAGCCTACAAGTAGTTTACCGCTTCTAATGATTATAAACTGCGGGATACCAGGCTTCCTAGTTGCCAGTACCGTTGCTATGGCAACGCCAAACACATTCTGTTGCATCCAGTCTGCTAAGTGTGAATGGCCAGTATTACCCTCAAGAATGCTTGAGTAGCTGAGAGGACCATGTTTAGATGGTCATCGAAGAAGGCGTTTCCCGCTTGACAAAGATGGAGTTAAATGAATATTTTATTTCTTTAATAGGATACCACTGGGCTACCAGTTGCACTGGGCTACCAGAGCAGTTGTTGGCCCAGTGGTAACGGCCGCGACTTACGAGTTGTAGGTCGTAGGTTCGAACCCTGACAAGCGCTTTACTTTGTGTAAATAATTTCATCACCACTGCTTTCAAAACGGTAAAGGAAAACATCGTGAAGAAACCGGCATGTCCTAGAACCAAAAATTCGAAGACATGTGAACCAACCAACCCGCATTGGGCCCGCGTGGTTGATTACGGCCCACTCCCTCTCACAGAGAGGAGGCCTGTGTCTCAGCAGTGGGAACATTATAGGCTGATTATGTAATAGGATATTTCGTAATTGGCTTAATAGGTTTTTAGAATGATTTGCTATGTGATTATAGCAGTGGTATTTGAGCTAAAGTGGTCAAGGCGATTTCGCTTTACAACTAAATAATATTGACTGACATTTAAATACCGTAGGTAAATCATTGAAGATTTATAGTCTGTGCATCGTCTGAGAAAGAGATCCCTGCAAAAGAATTCAAGACACACTTGACATCTTTTTAACCAAAATTCCATGGGTATACCGTAATTCGCAAACTATTTTAAATTCTGCACGCATATTTTCAATACGGATCCATTTAGCTACAACAAGATAAAATGCATAGCGTAAATTCTCTGGCGTCACCTACAATAGCATTCCAAAGCTTTTTTGCACTTATACCAAACCAGTGTTGCATTCCGAATAAATGAGCACTATTTAAAAGTGGAAGGTTTTGCTCCCTTTTACTCGGGAACGGAGAGAAAGGGATGGATAGCTATTGGTTTATTTCACTATTTGGGCAATGAACGGGTGTGTAGTACTGCGTAGAATTTAATATAATGATGCTAAGAGAAAATCTCGTAAAAATGTAGGCAGAGGTTTTTTTTAACTTATCGTAACATTACGCCTTGTTTCCGCAAAGGGCAGAGGTGTACCTATAGTTCACCTCACCAGTTATGTTTAAGTCCCATGCAATAGGAGACAAGCCTATTACCATCAACCGGGCACAAATTCTGACTCCCGGTTGCTACTGAAAAAGTCTAGATATACCCAATAACACTTTGCCCGACCTGCAGGCGTAGCATGAGCACCGTTTTGTCGACGGAAGAGTAGACAAAAATGACGTTTCCTGTAGACAGTAGTACAAGACGGCAGCAAAATAGAAAGAGACAACTGCACTTTTTACGAAATTCAATCTTTTACATAATTCGACTCAGAATTCTTTGTTTTATCATAGGATTTATCGGTTGTCAGTGTGATTTTGACAGTAAGGATAGAAAACTTTCTTCTGAAATAGTCTACATCTATAAAGGCCTAGACAGCGATCGTTAGAAATGAAAGACAAAATGACAGATTGTAGAAAGATTTCTACGGGGGATGTCAAAAATGAAGAAACGAACTGTCACTTTGTATAGAAAAAGCTATGTCTATTCTTCGTAGAGATAGAAAGCGCCATGCTACGCCTGCAGGGAATTGAACCCAGGGCCTCATGCTCGACAGTAGCGCTTGCGACCACTAGAACAACGAGTCTGTTTTTAATGTTCAGAATAAATGCCCTATAGAGGAAGACAGAATAAAGGTTTGCAAAGGTTTGTAATGGTCAGTCGTAGTTCAAATTTTAATAATCAACCTGTTTCTTTATTTACACAAGCCATAAAGCCATTACAGTTTCCATTACTTATCATTAGAGTGGGGTCTTTAATGTACTGGAAAGCAATTAAAATAGAGCATGTCTTATCACTGTCCTATTTCACAAAATCTTGCATCATTACTTTCCTTCACGACTACCAACATTACCCTACTTTGTAGGTATGCACAGCAAAACGTTCCCATAAAGGTGCTCCCTCACCGGGAGCATTCACCTGAGTCAAGTATTACATCAATGTGGGAGAAGAAACGAGCATTTCAGCGCCTGTAGTGGTATTCTGTAACAATCTCACGGTGAAGACGTAGGTGAAGTGAGCTTAAAGTGAGCTGTCACTCCACCTGACGCTAAGCATTGACAGCTCACTTCACCTAAGTCTTTACGGGGAGGTGTTTACAGAAAAGACCGGCTGGTATATTTGCCTGACATATGCTGACTTGGACTCCCATTTGGTGCAACGTTGAGATGCACACCGCACTTTGTACATTTCATTATTATAAAGTGTGTCAAAGCCAATAGTGTCATCACATGTCCTGTTTTCTTCTTTTATTGATTTTTTTGTATATATAGGCACCTTGTTAATTAATTGTTGTTAATTTATTAATGTAATTAGTTATTATTTAACCGCGCTTTTGTATGTTGTGCTATGTCTTTTGTGTTGTGTGCACCAAATAAACGTTTTATCAATCAATCTATCTATAGTGCGCAACCTGTAATGATACAATTCGAGCATTACATCAGTAAGGGAGGAGAACCGAGCATCACAGTACCCCTACCCAATGTCTGTAATATTTTGATACGAAATCAATGTTACATTACAAGCGAATGCTCGTCAGTCAGGGAGGCAGCCGGAGGCAGTAGGTCATCATCTTCCTGCCCTTGTCCCATGTTACTTGGGGTCGGCGCAACATGTTTTCTTTTTCCACTCTCCCCTGTTAACCGTCACGCTATCATTCACTCCCTTATCTGTGATATTATTCCTCACACAATCCTTCCATCTTTCCTTTGACCTTCCTCTCCCGCTCCATCCATCTACATTTATATTCATCACTTTTTTAGTCACATGCGTTTCCTCAGGGAGGCAGTTATAGGTATTATAATGTAATGCTCAAGATCGAATCTGTAACGCTACATTACAGGCGATTGGCGAATGCTCTCGGTGAGGGAGCACCTTAAAGTTATTTGGAGTAGTTTCGTAATTTTTACGTTCCTACTGGTCGTTTCGACTTCCATAAGCTTGCATGTATTTACATTATTTTCATAGTTACACTAGTTCTAAATATGGATGCTGTATACAACTAATGAGAACACGTTTATGATATTTGAGTTTGTTTAATTTATAGGGTGCACATAACATCGTGCCGTTTCCCCGAAGGGTTAGGCAGAGGAGTAACTATACACATAGGTGTATTTTTGTGTGACAATGCCAATAAACGCATTTTTCTTTCTTTCTTTCTTTCTTTCACATTTCGCCCAGTTATGTTTGAGTCACATGGGAGCGAGCTTATTGCCATAAACCGGGCACAAATCAAAACTTTGGGCTGTTACTGAGAAATTCCAGATAGAAAAATCCAGTAACCTTTGCCCGAACTGAGAATCGAACCGATCTCATGCTAAGCAGTAGTGTTTGCGACAACTATACCATCAACGCGGCAGTAAAGGGTGGACTATAGTAGTCAATGTCAAATAGTTTATTTCAAATAGGCACATAAATGGCACTTTTGAACGTCAAAAACAAAGAAATAGAACTAATTCTAGTTCTACTAGAAATAAAACTGTCATAAAAACGTTCTTAAAAGATTAACTAGTATTGGTTTTACACAGATTTAATTAATGGCTACACTAATAGTATAAAAGATTTGTATTTTTGTTTGTATAGAATAAACTCAAAAAATACTGGATTGATATTAAAAATTCTTCCACTAGTTGATGCTATATTATCACTGAGTAACATTTATGCTATATTATATAAAGAAACTAGCTGCGCCCCGCGGTTTCACCCGCGTAAGTCTCGATCCCGTGGGAATATCGGGATAAAAAGTATCCTATGTGTTAATCCAGGTTATAAGCTATCTGTTTGCCAAATTTCATCCAAATCCAATCAGCCGTTTTTGCCTGATTGAGTAACAAACATCCAAACACACAAACTTTCATATTTATAATATTAGTAGGAAGTAGGATTAGTAGGATAGTAGGATCACGCGGGCGAAGCCGCTGGCGGAAGCTAGTAATATCTAATTTTGTAACAGTATTTGGCCATTCCTGTCACAGGAATAGAAACGCTTCATAAGTTAGGTTCTGACATTTCAAACTTGTTTAAAAACCAAAGCGTCTGACAGTCCGACACAGACTACATCAAAAGTTCAGTAGGACATTAACGATCACATAAAAATTTTATTCAGTGCTGTTAAAATCAGATTACACTCGATGTTTCTTTATTAATATTCGATCATATATTTTTTATAAAGCAGTTATGTGAATTTGACCTTCAAGTTCATTTTATTTTTATTTATTGGTAGGCACATAACACTGTGGATGCAGACGGCAAAACGATAATATTTAATATTACTTAAAGAAATAATATCTTGTACCAAGTTTTTTAGTCATAACATATTTGTAATTTAATCACTACAATTATCTTGTTACAAATCTACATATTTATGATAATTGCAGAAAAATATCATAATGATGACGACTCGACTGACAACTACAAGTATCAGTTTGTGTTGATTTATTTTTATTTTCGAGCAAGCTTTCAAGTAGTAACAAAGCCCACTTATGACATGAAGTTATGACAAATTGACAATTATCTTGTTAAGTTATATCATTTATTTTTTTGCTTTCAACAAGCTTGTACACGTAAGTATAGTATAATACCTAGAGGCTATACTTATTTGCAAATAAAAATAAACATAGTACTTATACAGGGTGTTAGTGTAAACACCGTTATCCTTTAAACCAGTGGTTTGGTTTCATTTATAGAACGTAAAATCAATGGAAAAATACTTTTTTTTTTTTTTAAAGAATGTCTACATTTTTCCACTAGAATATTTCACCCTACGCGCAAGGGCAACGAACTTGCGTCTCAACACGGCGGCCGGCGGTTGGCGGGGGCGGGCGGGGCGCACGGAACGTTACATGACCGGCCGTCAGCTGTTTCGCAGCTCTCTCGAACGCGTATCCATGAGTATCGGGACACTGACGGATATTTAATTTTTAAAATCTTTTAATGGAAATAAGGTTTTTTATTTGTTGTTACTGGGTCATTTATTTTTATATTTAAGTCAACTACCCATGGTTTGAGTGACAACGGTGTTTACCCTTGCATACTGTATTTCTAACTTATCTCCATTTATTTACTAGTAGGTATTTTTGTTTCAAACAATCTATGGGCTTTTTATTTTGATCTGAGACTTATGGTATAAAAAAACTCGGTTTTTTTAAACATCTCATGAGAATTTGTTATTGGGCTAGGCTCAGCACTGTTACGAGTAGTTTGTTCCTTCTCTTAAAACATAAACATTCTTCTATCTGATCTGCAAGAGTCTTATTGGGGTCGGGCATAATTTTAAGCTTTCTGCACGGAAAAACAATAGTTCTCAAAAAGTTGCGAAGATACGAAAGAAGCTTGCTTTTGCCTCCGTTACCTATACTTAGGTATTATGTTAAACATAGTATCTTGTGCATTTTATTACTCGTAAACGAGGTAAGCTGTGAGCAACAGGTTATTTTAACGTATAACGTGTGGACAAGTGTCCTTTTATGCACTTCATGGCTCAACACTGTGCAGTACAACTATTTTCTTATGTCCCTCGGCAAACTTCGTGTTTCGTCAGTCGTCGGATTTCTATCAGTTGCCCTTTGCACTTGGTGTAGACCGGCGGACTTCCAAGTCGATTGAGAGCGTTCGGTCAGCACCTAGAAATTCGACGACTGACGAAACCCGAAATTTGCCGAGGGACATTAGGTTTTTTTTACGGCACGTGATAAGTAAAATAGAATTAAATACTAGTCACGCGCCGTATAAAAAAAAACCTAATATTAATCACCCGTATAACATGAAACTTCCATTAAAACATTACTTTTGCAAATCAAAGTGATCAACTCAACTTAACTCAAAGTATTTATTTCAAATAAACTAATTACAGCCACTTTTGAATTGACAAGGGGTCGGTCAGTCAGACAGATAAAGCTAGTTGCCCATTCCAAATTGAAGTAGGTTCCTATGAAGAAGAACGGGAAAGAAACTCCACGGACACTCTTTTAGATGCTGGAGCGATAGCCGCTTATCACCATTAATCACTAGTAACCGCATTTGTACAGTGAAAATGGCAATATAATATGGATTTCTACTGTTTTAGTAAGAAATTATACGGACTCTACTCGATAACACTGCACCACTCAAAATAACAACGAAACCAAAAAAAAAACAACTTCCCTTCGCATGTTCAGAGCTTCCCCCATAAAAATGCAACGGCGATTATTTTCAAGTTAAATCAATATTACTATAACGAGGTATAACTACATCGTTTACCTGTCGCGACCTTGAATGAAAGGGGCAGGCCCAGGTAGGCACTAGTGTTGTGGCCGGCTGAATGATTCGTAACGGACTTTTTAAAGTATTTGCTCTTTCTTTTTTTGTCTATGGTAATTATATAACAAGTAGGTACTTAGTGGATTGTTGAGAAAGTAAACAAAGCTGTTTGTTTCACTTACCTAACATTTTCGTATTGACTATTTTACGTCTAGGGTTAGCATTATTAGCAATTTCAGTGTATTTGGCTTTTTATGTATTTTTCTCGTATTGAATTTGCAATAGGGTTAATCCAGTTATAGCAAAAAGCGTTTTTTTTTTGCATATGCTATATTAATATAAAGTACGGCTGCAGTAATTAGAACCGTAAAGAATCGATTGTAACAATAATTTCATACGATTAATCGATTAGTTTGCACAGCACGCGCTGTTGATAACGATGTGAAAGATTTACCCTTTTACTTTCAAGCATTCCTATTTACTTACCTAAGACTTTATTTAAAGTTGACAAAGAATAAAAATAGGTACATATATATCCAGGTTACTTGTAATTCGACGTATATCTGTCTGGAGCTGATAGGCCAGAATGCAACAAATTGAACCCTCATTTTTTTCCAAAAACATTTAATTCCAAATTTAAAAAAAAAAAATCTGACAACCTAGCAAGAGGAAAAAAAAAATTCACGTATGGTGTCACGTTCCCTGACTGTATCTACCTATCAGGCAGGAAATCATACTTCATCTTGCACTACGTAGTGGCCAAACTGGGCCATTGTGTACACTAATCATAAAACCTAACTGTATTGACACAAATCTAGAACAAGGCCGCAGATAAGGTTGTATGTTGTATAATGCATTGTTTGATAACGTAATAGCATTACATAGATTATAGCCCACTATTACGTTCAAGTGTTTGGTATAAGTAGGTACTTTACGCTTATGTTATCTGGATTATGTAAAGCTGTACCATTACTACCAATTTAGTGGTTTATCTTATCATTATGATGATTACGAATTAGGCAAACTGGTCGCTTTTTTATTTTTTCCACTTAGATTTTCCTGAAATTAATATAAGTAACGTTCATCTTGTCCGATTGCAATAAATGTTGCCAAGATTCAAAAATCTATGTTTATAATGTACCTACTGTACATAAATGCATGCAATACTTTTAAACTAACAATAGAGGTCAATAAATAACCTGCTACGTTTTTTACTGAGAAAACCAATCATTTATATTAAAGTATCTTTCATCTAAATGAAAAAGAACTTCACAAATACTTCAGACATGTTAACAAAACGCAGTTTTGCAAACTATGGCGCCAAAACTACACCATAATTGCCATACAACAGTGTAAAAACAAAACGAATGTAAATTTCACGAAACACCCGGGAATGTTCACGAATGCTAGTAGGTGGTATTACTCCATGAGTTGGAACCAATATTGGGACCAACTCTTGGCCTAAATGTAAATGGTATACCCCAGCTTTTAAGCTGAATCATTATGGAATGCGTTTGAAACTTTGGAAGCCATCTTGAATTATTTAAGCAAATGTGTTGACAATTTTATTATAATTTGAATACGATTATTATCGTGAAATTCTGGCTATTGTTATCATTGCTGAATTATCATCTCGCAAAAACTGACTAAGTACCAAGTACCCACTTCAATTGTCCGTAGGTACCTATAATCAAATCACAAACGTCATTATTTGACACTTGTCTTGAGCTTTTGAATTCCAGGAGATGATTTTAGGCTTGTTAATTAATTATGGTTTGCATTTGCAAAGGTTTTTTTTTTCGTAAAAATGTTATGATAGACCACGTTTCCACTAAGATTTCCAGAGCCTTACGATTATATTATAATCCTTACTAATATTATAAATGCGAAAGTAACTCTGTCGGTCTGTCTGTCGCGCTTTCACGCAAAAACTACTGAACCGAACCTGTCTTTTTATCGACATACTACGCGGGCGGAAGCTAGTTCTAGATAAGTACTTACTCAATTGAACACATTACAGTAGTTCCTGCTTTTGCAAAACACAAGGATCTTTTTAGTATGTGCAAAACTTTTTTAAATTTAATTATATTGTTGGTCTTCTCAGACGCAACTTGCATAGGACTGCAAACTACAGTTTGTCGTAGTAAGTATCCTAGGTAAATACAACAGTTTTTATTTTTCAGTATTGGAATTCAAAATGTTAATTGTGCAATTCAAATCACCAGCAACCTGCCATGATCTTTCTAGACAAAATAAAGTCTATGCTATGCCTTTGAATAATGATTGGAAACGTCGAGATCGTCCTGATTAAAGATTAATTAATAACTAAACTACATACAAATAGGTAACACATCCATGTTAGATTGATCGTTTTGCAAAACAATCTTCAAACCACGATGCACTATCAAAGCAATAGATAGTCACTAAAACATTGATCGATGCACTAAAACTATTAAATTGGCCCCAGCATTGGCCCAACTCAAAAGTCGGTTGTACATACCTGTTACCAGGAATTTCGTTGTGTAGACACTGAGAGTATACCGGTTTCGTCAGCTGACGCGGACTAAAATGGCGGCAAAGGCGCGAACGAAGATTGATAACCTAATCTTGTCCTTTTTGTATTCGTTCTACATGTGTGGGAATTTGATAACGATTATTTAATCGACTATTATTATTGTTTATGTTATTTAATCGATTGCTAGGTACCTATTTCTGATGATCCTCCTTGTCCCGCCAGTTATGTGAATGGACAACAGTAGGTATTGGGAACCGGGGATGAAACGAGAGAACGAAATGAAAATAAATAAGTATGTACTTAATAAAAATTAAAAAAAAAATGCGAATTAATGTTGGGTGTTACCAACATATAATTCTATTATTTACTAAATAAATAAATGTAGAACTACCGTAACAAGAATAGAAAACGTGTCCAGATGAATCTGACCACAATAAATTTTAATATGTATGTATTAAATACCAGTGCATTTTTAGTAGCAGTCCTAAGTCTGGATTTGTGCCCGGTTGATGGCAATAGGCTCGCCCCCTATTACATGGCACTTAAACATAACTGGCGAAATGTGGGTGAAGGTACCTACTATACGGCGGAGGTGTCCCTATAGTAGGATAGGGACACGTCCGCCTAACCCTTTGGGGATTACAGGTGTGACAGTATGTTATTAAATCTAGGCACCTACCTTGAAAATAACTCCAACCAAATGGAAGCACTGGAAGTAGCAAACACTACAGCACCTTCGCGACTATCGGAATTATGAATGCGTACAAAAACACGGCTCTCACGTTAAATAGAGTGCCAAATACTGATAACGACAGGCTACAGACTCCGTTGTCATGTACCGATAGCCAGTATCACTGATAATGACATTGATAACATTAATATAGTATTGTAAACACAGACAGAAAATGATGCTAAAATTAGCGACGCTATGTTTTATCTAATTACCTAATCATAATATCCTTTTATCAATTATCTTTTGTTTTGGTTGCACCATATTACGAAATACTTAACATTCTGCGATAAATTAAGATCAGAATCGTAATTCTGTACCATGTACTATTTAGGTAGGTACTTTCGACATTCTTGCCGAGGTCAGTCCGTAGATGGGTGACCATCCATTACATACCGAGACTCCTCCGTCCTCGGAAAGCTCGTTAGGCCGTTGGACCCGGCTGTCATTCATATAAATCTTTGTCAGTCGTTACGGGTAGTCAGAAGCCCGAAAGTCTGACAACCAGTCTTACCAAGGGGTATCGTGTTACCCAGGCACTGGGTTGTGATGGTCAGATAGGCGGTCGTTCATGTAAAGCACAGCTAGCTTTCGACATTATAGGCCAGTCCATACCTACACGCCTCGGTCTACCGTACGGGCTACATAAATAGGTGTGCCTGCGCAGGTCGACCGACATGTCGTATGTTCCAAGAACTGCACAGGTCTGTTCCAATACACGCTCCGGTCTACCTGGGCAGGCCCACCTGCAAAGGTAGCGACTTGCAACTTTGCCTGTTTACGCTGAAAGTGTGAAAATATTGTTTGTACCTATGACTAAATGTAGAAATCGGTGGTTTTCTCGTGCTTTTCACTTCAATTCACATGACATTGCGTGTTTGTTTTTATAACTTAGTAGGAAATCTTATTACGAGAAACTTGAGAAAGCACCGTCGTTTTAGAAAATTAAAACCGTAGGCTAAATAAAGTACCTTTATCTACATCATGCTTATTTATGAATACTAGTTTATATAAGCGACTTCATCCGCTTGAAATTCCTTGTTTTGAAAAATATCCTATCCTATCATATGATACTCGGCAATAATACGTAGCATAACACTTATTTGTGAATAAGTACCAGATTCTGCCCGCGATTCGTCAGCTTGAAATTTCTTGTTTTGACAAAATCCTCTGACTCGGCAATACTGTAGCTTCCCATTATGGGGGATGACAACTCTATAAGCTCATGTAAGTGTATTGAATGACTATTTCATGAAATCATGACATTTGGTACTTTCATGAACTTAGAGAGTTGTATCGCTTATAATTCTGTAAATCCATATTTGTTACGAGCGCTAATAATATTTAGATCAACATACAACTTGATACTGACCTGTAAATTGCAAAAATCGTAAGAAAATTTGAATTTCGCGGGCTACTCTAGCGCATGAAAGAATTTTCGGAATTGGATCAGAAGTTCCGAAGATTAACCCCTCAATACAAACTAACAAATGTTACCTCTTTATAATATTTGTACGGACAAAGTAGGAATCTAGGAATACATACGAACTACAACAATTTGCCAATAGGTATACAATATAATGCCATTAGTCTTTAGTTAGTAGTTACTGGACTGTAGAGACCGCGTACCGGTAAGCGTAGCGTGGAACGCCCCCTGGCTAGGTGGACCGACGACCTTACGAAAGTGGCTGGGACAGACTGGACGTGAATGCGGAGGACAGGGTGTTGTGGCGCAGCTTGGGAGAGGCCTATGTCCAGCAGTGGACCGCAATAGGCTGCGTTGATTGTTGATTACTGAACTGTAAATAACAGTTTAGTAACTGCTAAGGAATTAGATACAGAATCATGAAGTAGGTAGTTATAGTCTGTAACTATCTAATGAATGATTCTGTAAGTAGGTATCTATTATTTTATATGTTTTGTCCATTCTTTTATTGTAAAGATGTGATTTTTTTTACGCAAATGCCGTCTCGTTTAGGAGTAGGTACCTTTTCGTACTTTTTAGGTTAAACAAACGTGAGATGCAATCTATTTGCATGAAGATTAGCAGATAGTGACTTATGTGGCTACTGTTTATAATAAAGGCTCTTACATATTGGCGCGATTCGCCGCGCGACGCGAATTTTAACAAAACAATTTCTGAGAAAACTTCACGGCGAACAATGCGGCGGCGTCGCGTCGCGCGGCGAATCGCGCCAGTATGTAAAAGCCTTAAATGTTGCGCCATGAATTCTTAACTGTTTATGTACTAACCTATTATTTTTTGCTTCGCGGTTAGGACACGTTAGGGTAACATTGGCAACTTTGGAACACGGGATTTTGTCACTTTAATTCGGGTGTTTTTTTTTTCTAGCGTTTTATTTTTGTGTGTAGGTACCTACCTAAATTAATCACTAAAAATATTAAAATCAACAAAATAACCAAACATATTTTACTTACACTTTTGAGGAAGGTAGGGGCATTTCTGCACAGAAGCAAACCAATTAGATATCTATAAGCACTGGAATTCAGACAAAATAAAAGAAGAAAAAAAAAACAAAAGCACGCGAAAAAAGGCCTCAGTTGAATGGCGGTCACTACGCCCTTTTCGCCCGGAGAACGATCAAACAGATATGGTGAATTCCTTCTACGTCGAATCTTTCCCAGACAACGGTAATTAGGGTCGTCACGCGAACACGAAACACTCGGAAACAGGGTCACGCAGTAAGAGTAAGTCAATATTTTTCGAGTCTACATCGAGTGTAGTGTGGTCGTAGTTACGAAAGAGGCTGGATTAGAGATTACATGAGGATGCAGCGGAATTTATTTATGTATAATGTATATAGATAATATAAATACTTAACGTGCAGTACCTACCTTCTACTTAATTTGGGATCTAGTTTGAGTTCAGTTTGGTATCACTCGTCTACATTCCAGCCACATGAGAAAAATCACCAAAACTGATACTTTTTTTTGATACTGCGTGCGTATATGTGTACACTTCGTTCTATCGTTCATGCTAAGCATTCTATTGGGCGGTCGAAAACCAACCTATACCTAGCATAAAAAAAACAAAATACAGTTGGGTCATTGATTGGCTATCCAAAATTGAAAATATCTTAATTTATTATCTGTGTGAGCCCTAAGGCTATGCCTTAGGTGCAACTAAAGTAACATTCCCATTTAACTGTACTAGTAACAGTCCTGCTTTTAATTCCTCCACAGCAGCAGCAGCAATTAATTTTCCATTAAACCAGTGTTTTAAAACGATATCCACTAATTTTAACAGCGTATCTTTGGTTTTAGAGAAGCCGTTCGATTGCTCCTACTAATTGGTAGTCACATTAAAAATGAACGTAAAACTAGTATGGAGAACTGATACTGGTGGTTTTCTTTACGATTCGAGCTTCATTCTTGTGATTTCGTTTCGACTTGTCAATCAAAATCAAATCAAAATCAAAATATTTTATTTCACATAAACCTACATGGACACTTATGAAACGTCAGAAGCTAGGTGCACGGTTCCAATTGGTCGTTTCCTATGAAGAAGAGCCGGCAAGAAACTCCATGGTTACTCTTTTAAAAATAATTGGCTTTTACAATACTTTCAAATTACAGTGTTGGTAGGCATGGGAGGACAATGTAGGCCTTTCAACAAGTAAGTACCAGGTACTTAACAAAAATAGAAGATGTTCAATAAATCTACAGTCCAATAAGCCTACAACGTTCTCACATTCACAAAATAGAAAATAATCTATCTAAAAGACTAATGATAAGTAAGATTGTATAGTCTTGTAGGATGTAGAATCAAGTTATTCTGTTGGGCCGCTTACTTCATTCTAGGTATGGTAAGAAACCTAAACTTAATTTATCTACATAGGTGTGCCTACCTATGTAGATATTTTTAGTTTACATACATGTAAACAATAGCTTTTTTGGATTAAGAGTACTAAGGCCTTTGGCTAAATGTTATCCCTGTCATTGTCGCACAACTGTGAAATTACAAGTTCAAAACAGGATCATGTCTTAGTCAAAGAACGAGCTAAGTTACGTTTATAGATCTCGGCCTTAGACTTTACAATTCTCATTTTTCGTTTATGCAAAGAAGATAACTTGCCTATGCCCCATGCTCTCTGCATGAGAACTTTTCGAGACATCAAATATACTAGATACCTAGTTATTGGGTCCCCACCTATTAAATTGGTGTTTTTTTCTCACAAATAGAGAACCTCGTCACTTCTATGATTTAAAACATTCATCAATCGCTTGGTATTATATCGAATAATGACCATCATAGATTTTGTCGCTTAATCTAAGTGGCATACGTTATCTTAGTTTTTAAACATTAGTGCATAAAAGTTTTAAAACATTAGTGTTAATGGTTGTTATATATAAATTAAGATAATGCTAGTAAGAAAAATGCAACTTCTTTAAAATTCCCCATACAAAACACCAATTTCATAGGTGGGGACCTAATATTTATGAATCATTGTGCAGTGCATTGAATGTAGTCATAGTTTTTTTAGGAGAACCATTTGCGATAAACTATCTTTAAAACATTTTGAGGAGTATACCCCTAATAAATATCTTCGTTAATGCTTGTGATAATACCTTTGTTTGCTAAACAGTGAAACAGATACACCATTATTCTTTCATTATCTTTTTTGCCGATGTCCGTTTTTTTGTGTTTTTGGAAGCATTTTATCTCGTTGTTTTTGTACTGTCATACAGCTTGCTGAGTCTGCGGTTGCAGCAATCTGTCTGTAACAACTTCTGTGAAACGACTACCGAGCAATTCACTATTGTTTTTCTAATGACTATGCAACATAAGATGTATTGCTATCATTTTTAGTGTTCTTAATGACTTGAGTCTTAGTAGCTAACGACATTTCAGTCTAGACTATTTTGAAACTTCGAAATTTTAATTTATACATGGCTAGGTAGTGCCTTTATAATCAGCCTATAAGGTTTCCACTGCTTCTCTCTGTGAGAGGAAGTTACCTACCCCCCGGGCCCAGAGCGGGATGGTAGACGTCACATGTCACATATCTTCGATTTTTTGTCTTTAGAACATGCCATTTTCCACACGATGTTTGTCTCACCGTTTTGAGAGCAGTGGTGACGCCTGATGTCTGGGTTTAAACCTACGAACTCGTAAGTCGCGCCCATTACCAGTGGGCCACCATTGCTAGAGGTAGAGCCTAAAGTTTAGTTATTAAACTTTTTTGTTTCAGCCCTTGACTAATAGATCATTATCCGAAAAGAGAAAAACTAGATTTTTTATAAAATAAATTATGAAACATAATATTTCATTGAAATGATGAAGTCTGTCTTGTTTTTTGTACGCATGACTAATCTGTCGGGTCTGCCTACCCATGTTTACTATTATGGTGATGGCCTACAGACCTAGTGCGAGGATTAACATAACATTTTGGTCCATTGTGACATATGACAGTGATATGTTATATTAAAACGTTTTAAATTGACATTTTGTTTCTTTAAGTTGCCTTTGTGTGACGTGTGGGTGTTGTTGAAAAAATCTACTTAGGTACCTAATAAAAATCTTAAATTCACTGACAGACAACTACGCGTAGCATGACCACCGCACCGTAGAAATAGGTTTTGTCGACGGAAGAATAGACAAAATGACAGATTGTGGTTGTTTATCTGTCATTTCGTCGTGCTGCTGGGTCTAGAAGCATGAAATTACCGAGAGTTCCTTTGCTTGTAATTACCTAAATAACTAACTTTTTTGTGCTAAGTTAAGTAGGTTTAAAAAAAAATATCCCAGATTGACCGCTATCTAGTCGTTAGTTACTAATAAATAAAGTTTATTTGCTGGTAAATATTAATTAATTCTTACTGGCCCATATTTTTTATTTTTGCCTGCGTCTTCACGAGACTTTCACACAGTTACACTTTCCATAAACTCCTTTCAAGCAAACTTTTTTGTTATTTTTAACCACAATTTCGTAAGAGCTCCGGATGCATTAGGTAAATTAAACAAACTTATGGCGGTAGAACTAGGTAACGTAAATATTTCTGTTCATTAAATCATTTTACCTACATTGAGATCTGTTTATGTTCTTGGTAATGTTACCGTGCGTTTGCACTGGCGAAACATTCACATAAAAACATGTTGAAATCTCTGTTTTCTGTCAGTGTATCGCCTAGCGTTCGCATTGTTACGTAACTTGTTGCCGCGAAACATGTTTGACGTTTCATATCACTCGACATGTTTCGCCACATGTCTTTACAAACCAATTTCATATCAAAATGTATCTGTATGAATCTAGTAACATGTTGTTAGATTTGTTTTGACACTTTGGTCGGTTATTATAGTCCACACATTTTGTATTCCTCAAACATGGAAAACCTTACCAAAGCTCTATGAACTTTATCGTGTCTACTTTGGACCACTCTATGTTTCGATATAAACACGGGATGTTTACCACCATACTCGGATAACACTAAATATCAAGCAATAGACAAGTTGCGAGACATAATTTGACATAAACAAACAACAGTGCGAACGCAAACGTGACAAATCTTTATACAAAACATGTCTATTGTGTATGTTTCTAGACAGTGCGAACGCAGTTTACAACAAATCTTGAGATCTGTCTTATGACTTACTCATGTTTCGTACAGTGCGAACGCAAGTTCAACAATACAAGTAATGAGATTTGTTTCATGTGACAAGTTTCGAAACATCTACATGTTAAATGTTTTCTGGTGCAAACGCATAGTTAAAATAACATGTTACACAACTATGTGAAATATCTTTAAAGATTTCAGTAAAAAATGTGTCGCAATTTAAAAAATGATAATCTTTACATCTAAAAATAACATCTACATACATGTAGTTACTAAGATAAGAACCGAAATAATACCGATAAGCCCATGATAACGATCTTCGGTCGAGGTCGAAACTATTCGGGCTTCGAACACCCGAAACAACATACCGTAATGTTCGTCAGTAGTCCTATCTAAAGCCGATACCAATATTAAACCGGTAGGTATAGGTAATCCTACTAATATTATAAATGTGAAAGTTTGTGTGTTTGGATGTTTGTTACTCAATCACGCAAAAACGGCTGAATGGATTTGGATGAAATTTGGCAAACAGATAGTTTATAATCTGGATCAACACATAGGATACTTTTTATCCCTATATTCCCACGGGATCGTGAATTAGGGGGGGAAATCGCGAGGCCCAGCTAGTCAAATTATAATTTTAGGTAATCACTATAGATGCAATCAAATAAATAAGTAATATTAAAAAATATTTTATTTAAGTAAGTACTAAATATTTTTTTTATTATCCTGTCTTTCAAACTTATTTCACCCTTATCCATTTAACCCTAACCTCCCCTCCAAACGTATCGACAAAACTGTGGTTGTCGCACGCAAGGTGTGTGTGATAGTGTATGCACGTGTATGTTCCCTATCGCCCTACCTACCCTAGAATCAGTGGAGCAAGACGCACCGTTGCAACGGAAAACCGTTGTAGCAGATACCCCATCTGTCATCGGAAGTACTTGTAGGGAAACCGTCAAGTTGTGTTACCTGTAATTGGTACAGGTAGAGATGAGATATACCTGCCATTCTCCATACCCGGCCTTTAAGGTATGGGTATCACTAAATACCTGGTACAAATACCAGGTATCAAAATACTTCTAAGTATTTGGGTGTGGTAGGATTTCGATAAGTAAACGTATGCGATAAGTATGGTATGCCTCCAATATAATGTAGGTACGACGTTTCAAGTACCTATACGTGATTATAAGTCCTCTAATATACCTACTAAGAAGAATACCTAACCTAAGTACTATCCAACTAATATTTACACTTTCTTGAATATATTTACACCACAAAGTTGTTACACATAAATAAAAGCTATTATTATTGAATAATTATACGTGTCTACTATACACTTTTCTAGATAAAAACAAACAGGTGTAACGAAATCGCAATCACAACTGACGCAAAAAATCAAAACATTGTCGACCTAAGTACCACTAGACAACGTAAACATTCAAACACGTAATAATATTCCCTAACATAAACAAACTAAGGAACTCTTTCACGTCGTGACAAAAAATGTAATTATGCTATTATGTTCCTTATATACGTAAAAATAAGTACCCATTTTGTCTAACTAAATTAAATCAACCGAATGTTCATAAAGCACGAATGACGTTTCGGGTCCCTTCGTAAGCTGTCGGGTAGCTTCGGGTTGCTTCGGCGTACCGAACTACCGATAAAACTGGGCGCTACCTTGTGGTAGCGGTTCGTATCGTACTATGCGTCTGACGTCATACCTTCAAGGTATTTACCCAGTATTTCGGTCCGTACCCGGTCTGTGTACTGGGAAGCACATACTTGGTATATATACCTCTACCAGTATATACGTCTCATCTCTAGGTACAGGTACCATACGCGTATTATGAAGATTCAGGGCCTATCCTACTATGCCGAAAATACTGCAGCATTAATTTTGAATTAAATATGTATAATTATGTTAAAGTTGAGGATTGGTGCTAGGTCCTATGTTTAACGAAAACACGATTACATAAAATTTTCTCCATAGAAAAAAAAAACCAAAGTTACCACTAACCCGAACTATAAACCGCTGGTATTCAAAAAGTACTTCAAATTAGATCATTAAATTTTGCATAATAACTGAACTAACTCTATAAAGCAGGTCTTATGTTTTTTTTTTAATTACCATTATTTTCATCGTAAAAAGCAATTACCTAAACTATTCGAGGCTTGGAGCCGCCAACACGCCACTCCGTTTCGCTCTCACTCAGGCCGCGAGTAGTATGGTACGAGCAAGATAAAATTTGAGGATGGGTAGGCCCTTATTAAGATGGCAGCCCGGAGTCTGGATTCGTGCCCGGTTGATGGCAATAGGCTGGCCCTGTATCACATGGGATGATGGAACTTAAACATGACTGGTGAAATATGAGTGTAGGTACTATTAGGTAGGTACTACACCTCTGTCTAATCCTTCGAGTATTACAGGCGCGAGTGAACTTACCTATAAATGGCCTTTTATTCATTCGGTCAAATGGCTTAACATTGCTGAGGCCCTAGACAAAGTGACATTCTATCAGCGATTACGATGATGGAAAAGGCAAAAATGTATAGTACTAACAAACGCTATCGAAAAGCTTGTGTCAATCCTGTTGAAAGTCGTTGTAGAAATACAAAACGCTTTCGAAGCGATTGTCACTTGTCTAGGCCTCTGGAGTTCGTCAACATGGGCCGCCAGATGATCGGGACTCTTCCTCTTTTCAATCTTGCGCATTCTCTTGTTCATCAGCATGGCTGGGAAACCTAGAAAAAATCTGAATTCTATATTTAATTGTAAATATAAAGCTGCGTCCACACGAGCTGAGCACGAGTTCGCTTAGCGTAGACGGACGCGATTTGTGCTCCGCTCCGCTCGTGCTCTGCTAACCTAACGCAGCTTTAGTTAGTAGTGATCTCAGTGAAATCTGTTCTCCGGTTTTTCTTTATGTATGTGACTATTGTTTGTTTTTTGTTTTCTAAGCTTTAGTCTTTGCTACAAGTATCGGAACACTGTGGGTCTAGTAATTCAACCGTTAGTCAATGTAGATCTCAACTTGGAAATAATCATGAGAAAACGGTGACATCCATTCTTTCACGACACGGCGACGTAGACAAACGTGTGACCCTGTACTTACCTATTGTGCAGATAATGTTATAAGGCCATATATGCAGGTTATGGGCATAAGACATGAAGGGAATGAGTCTATCGTTACTCTTCCTTGGTACTTATTACTGCAAACTCCCATGTTTGAATAGAAATTCTCCTATGGATAAACTCAGAACATAAACGTAAGTTTATTCAAGATCTAGTTGTAGGAGACACAGCAAATACGGTAGGTTAGGTTAGCAAGTAAAACTAAACCTTATCAACAAAGGTACCTATATATGGGGGATGCGCTAAGGAAGCCCGCGAATTTTTTTTTTTTACAATTTGCAGATTTGTCAGTGTCAGGTTGTATGTTGGTTAAAATATGATTCGCGACCGTAGCAAATATAGCTTTACTGAATTATAACCAATACCTAGATACAGGAATACAATTTAAGTTAGAAAAAAATACTCAAATGTCATGATTTCATGAAATAGTCATTCAATAGGATTATATGAACTCAGAGAGTTGTATTAATGATTTTTAAGATAACGATTCTATAAATAAATATTTGATACGACCGCGAATCATTATTTAGCTCAACATAAAACCTGATACTGACCTGCAAATAGCAAAAAGCGGGCTACCCTGAAGCTTTCGCACAATATACATATGGAGTAGGTACCTACTGGGTAAGAAACACTCATCCAGGGGGCCAAGTCTACTAATTTACAAACGTGTCAGTGGTCTCACAATGATGAGTTTTTGACAGATTTTGTATGGCATACCTATCTGTCAAAAACTGATCATTTTGAGACCACTGACACGTTTGTAAATTAGTAGACTTGGCCCCCAGGGAAGGAATGAATAGTGATCAAATTAAGTCCACCTTTCTCTTAACTTTTACTCAACATAACATGGGATATGTCCAAATACGTGTATGTTGCGTAAACTGCTCGATGCAGGTTTATTATGAAAGACTAAGGCAATGAATACATAGGAACTATAAACATCGAGGAAGGAGAATATTAATTTTATTGTTCACAGCTTTAATGGCTAATCAGCGTATTTAATGAATATTTAAGTGCGTACCCTACCTCAAATTGCTTAGCATGATCCTCCGTTATGCTGAAAATTCTGCAGCATTAATTTTGAAATAAATATAATGTTAAAGTTGAGGATTGAAGCGAGGTCCTATGTTTGCCGAAAACACGATTACATAAAATTTTCTCGATAGAAAAAAATCCAAAGTTACCTCTAAATAGAACTAGGTATAAACCGCTGGTTCTTATTTATAAAAATGTTCAAATTAGATCATGAAATTTATTATACAGTATGTTAACTAACAAAGGGCGTTCCCGTTAACCTGCAATAGTATAGCGTCTATACATGCTAAAAAAAATATTACCGTTAAAAAAAAAAAAAGTTTTTTTTATTTTTGTATAGAAAAATATGCACAAAAAATATTAAATTGTTACGGAAAATAAACTCTCTGTACACGCCCACTTGTCACACTTGTTTTTCTACGTTGAAATACAAGTGTGCGTGTACAGAGTGTTTCTTTTACGTTTAAATTTAATCCCTATGTGAAAATTTCAACACATAAATTAAAATTTTTTTTTTTTTTTGAATGGTTATATTTTTTTAGCAAGTATACACGATATACTATTGCAGGTTAACGGGAACGCCCTTTGTTAGTTAACATACTGTATATTATTATTATTTATTATGTATGTATGTAGATCATGAAACTATGCATAATAAATAACTGTATAAATATAATAAAGCAGGTCTTAAGTTTTTTGTTATTTTTTAATTATCTTTATTTTCACCGTAAAAAGCAATTAAGTACCTAAACTTTTCGAGGTTTAAGAGCCGCTAGCGACCCACTCCGTCTCGCTCTCACTCAGGTCGCGAGTAGTATAGCGAGCGAGATAAAATCTGAGGTAGGGTATAGCTTTATTAGCTACCTAAAAGTTATTTCTGCGATTTGCTTGTGGTATTTTATGTAGGTACCTACGAAAGTAGGTAAGTACCTACGTGCTCTTTTGACCCTTCAAAGACAAGAGCCAGACGTGACAAACGTGCTTGCCGAAGAACCGAGTATGGCAACTTTTGTATGTAGGTACTTTATGTTACAAAGGAGACCTAAGTTAGATACTTAGATCATCATCTGCCTAGCCTTTTCCCAACTATGTTGGGGTCGGCTTCCAGTCTAACCGGATGCAGCTGAGTACCAGTATTTTACATGGAGCGACTGCCTATCTGACCTCCACAACCCAGTAAATGGGTAATACGATACCCCTTGGTTAGACTGGTTGTCAGACTTTCGTGCTTCTGACGACTAGTAACGACTGTCAAAGATCCACAAATGACAGCCGGGACCAACGGCTTAACGTGCTTTCCGAGGCACGGAGGAGTCTCGATATGTGAAAATGGTCACCCATCCACGGACCAACCCCGGCAAGCGTAGCTTAACCTGATGTATCGACCCGAGCGGCTGTTATTACTTAGCCACGAGTTAGATACTTAGATATGCCAAGCAAAAGTGATGAGTGTAGCGCGTACGTAGGTACTTACCTATCTTGAGGCTGCTGAAAACTTTCAGTGGAACTGTTTCGTGTGTATCCCACTATTTCTATTAGATATTTCTATTGATAGAAATACTGGGCCTGATTCAGACTGATTGTCCCACTATTTCTATTGCTGTCGGCTGCGACAAAAAACGCTGCATCACCTCTTATGACGACTTATCTTAAACTACCGACAACGATAAGGGTTGATTTGTTTTTTAAAGTAATACCAGACGGAATAATGTCGTAAAGCGATGAAGGAATGATGCCAATGGAAACATGTGAGGAGTAGGTACAGTCACAAACAATCATCCATACATTACATCTGCGTAGTGACGAGGTGGCTTTGTGTGATTTGTACTGTAGAGTATGTGGTGGAGAATTATTTAAAAAAATGGCAGATTAATAATTTGTTCTCCATTTATTTATTTTGAATACCGAGAAGTCGTGTTTTAATTTTAATCTATTCATAAAAAGTGGTAAACTTTTCAAATAACATACCTAACTGCGTTTTTTGTCGCAATAGAAATAATGGGATATAATTTGTAAAAAAACGCTGGTCCCACTTTTTCTATTTTGTATTTCCATGGAAATAGTGGGATACACCCATCGATCACTAATAAAGAATTCTTTATTAGTGATCGATGGATACACCCACTGTTTCTACCATGCTACTGTAAGCGGCCTTTACAACTACCTACCTACACCACACCTTTTCAGTTTAGTTAAAAAGTGTCTTATATGGACTGGTAACATTGGAACAAACCAGAGATGTTGCAAGCCCCAATTTCTTGATAACTCGTCCAAAACTCGTTAAAATGCAGTCCACTTGGCATACTTACATTATTTCAACAAAATGCAGCAAGTTCGATAAAACCTTCGAGTAATTCAAACGAGTTTATAGTATTTCGATAACAGTAACGATGTTGTAATCAATGATCATAATAATATCCGTCAGAATATGCCAGTGTCACTGACATGCAGCAAATAATATAAACCGACCGATTTCAAAAGCTATTCCACAACTAACATGATCGAAAAACAAACCGACTTCGCAATTTTCCAAGGTTACTCTCGATCAACAGGTGCCGGGGCCCGTTACACGACTGTTCAAACGAGTTTCAATTAAAATCGAGTTCTTATAATATACAATCGATTAAATGTTTGTGTTTCCATTAAATAATTGCAGCTTCTGGATTTTGGAACAGATAATATCTTTTATGTAAAACGAAATTCTTGTATGAAACAAACGAGATCGACTGATCATGGCGGAAATTCGGGGCACGCTGTGTTTACTGCTTTTCGATGTAAAAGTTGATGAACAAAACTGTCTTGAAATCTCGAATATTGTTGATATCTCTGTAGCTATGTAATATGTACCTACCTACGTATTGATCAGTTATTGGGTCGTGGGAATCCTGCATTCATTAGTTTGTGCTCTTCGCCAGCATAATGTTCTGTGATTGTTTACGAACTCAAACTACGATTTAGACGAGCGTCATATTATTATGGCCGTCATGAAAATCTTTTACCAGTATAAGCACCAGTGTAGCTCGCGAAATTCAACTTTTCTTACGTTTTTTGCAATATACCGCTCAACTGTCGATTGGCCTTCTAATGGCCGATAGCAATTAAAATTCTATTGTGTCTCGTTAGTAACAGTTGGAGGTTTAACCCATTGAATGCCGAAGTTAACCGTCAAGTCACAATTAGTGGCAACCATACAATCAATCAATCCGCCAGTTATTTTTAAGTCCCATGTAACGGGGGGCGAGCCTCTTGCCATCAACCGGGCACAAATCCAGGCTCCGAGCTGCTACTGAGCAATTCCAGATGGAAACACTTTGCCCTAGCATTTCCGAACCCAGAGGACCTCATGGACATTGGTCTCATATCAGCAATTTCATTTAAATAGCTCATGACTTCATTGGTCGTGGTCAAAACAATACAATCAATCTGCCTAGCCTTTTCCCAACTATGTTGGGGTCGGGTTCCAGTCTAACCGGATGCAGCTGAATACCAGTATTTTACATGGAGCGACTGCCTATCTGACCTCCACAACCCAGTAACTGGGTAATACGATAGCCCTTGGATAGACGGTTGTCAGACTTTCGTGCTTCTGACGACTCGTAACGACTGTCAAGGATCCACAAATGACAGCCATAGTGGCCACCATACGGCTACGTAATATTGCGTATTAGGCATTCAATGGGTTTATGTTGATTAAGTTAAGATTCGTCATTCGCGAACTTAACAAATATGGTTTTACAGAATTATAATCAGCATTCCAACTCCTTAGAATTGGCCTCCAATGTCATAATTTCATGAAATAGTCATTCAATAGGCTCAGTCCAACAAAAAACCAAAAATCCTGTTTTTGTTGGTCTGAGTTCAATAGGTATATGAACTTATGGCCGATTTCTATAATTTACGGACCGTTATTGGTTAAAATTAAAACTCTTGTATCTTTACCATTATAATAATTGAAGCAAAGACCTCATAGCTTTGCATTAGGAGACCCTTTCATATGGAAGTAGCTACCTAGTAGCTATCACAGGTAAAATTAGTTTACGAATCTAATAATATGCCCAGTTTGGCACTAAAAAAATCTACCATTGGTAACCAAAACAATTCGTATTTATTTATAGGAACTTAGCATTAGAAAGTGGTATTGATGATTTTTATGATTATAATTCTTTATATAAATATTTGTTACGGCCGCGAATCATATTTAGATCAACACTGAAAATTGCATAAAACTTAAGATTTGAAATCCCCGGGCTAACCTGACGCTTTCGCCAAGGTGTCAAAAAACGCTCTATATTTGGACAGCCGATATTGTGTGACCGTTCACCGCTTTCTCTTGAAACCAAACCGTAACCTATCCTGCATCTATCCATACTAAACCATATTTTTTCTTTACTTTCAGATCAAACAAATACCTGCAAAAGTCAGCGATCACCAGGGTATGCGCCGTCGGAGGTTTCTTTATATCCATACCGGTATTTTTAACAGGTTCGTACGATTACGTTCTTTATAATTACTCTGTGGTTCCCTTTCGTATAAAGAACCACTCTAGTTTCCCACGGTATTATAAAAAGGCGATTAGGGCTTGCAATAAGTGTTTGCTGATGTGAACTAATCACGTAGAGCTTTGAGGCAATTGACTGATTCTTGAGACGTTATAATATGTCATGTCGTTATATTATGTCTTGTGGCGTCAAAGGTGTATCAGAACTGCATCATCATTCCTCATCATTAAATAACTTGCCCATTCTATCTTTAAATTCATTGACAAGCACCACCTAGACAAGTGACAATCGCTTCGAAAGCGTTTCGTATTTCTACAACGACTTTCAACAGGATTGACATAAGCTTTTCGATAGCTTATGTTAGTACTATACATTTTTGCCTTTTCCATCATCGTTATCGCTGATAGAATGTCACTTTGTCTAGGGCCAGTAGTTGGCACTACCCAATGGCCATAACAGCCAGCTATCTTATTAAAACCACCACTAATTCCACCCTTTTCAATTCCAGGCATAATTCTCTACACCTTCATACAATTCCATTCAACGCCAGCGATCGTGACATCGGTCTTCATCGGCGTTGGAATCATCTTCTGCGGCTGCGCAATGGTTCACAATGTCTTTGTTTGGCAGAAAGAGAAAACAAACCTTGTAAAGGCCTTTCGAACTCAAGAACTAAATACTACGACTGCTTCTCCAAACATGAATGCGTCGAATGGAGTAATTATTGGGAATGGACATTTGAATAATACTGGCATGGGGAATTTGAGTTTTCATAGCGTGACTGCTGGTGGTGCGTATACGCATCCTATCACGCTGTTGCAGCAAGGAGGTCCGTATATTATAAGGTGAGTAACGACTATCGGGATAGCTACCATTCTTTAAAAAATCGGTAATTCCGAAAGTATAGAACAAATTAAAGGAACTATTTTCAACAAAATTTTTACTACTTAAAATATTTAAATAGAAATTACATGAAATGAAATGAAATTGTTTATTCTGTAAATAGGATATTGGAATCACTTTTACACGTCATATTAAAAAGTTGTAAAAATAAGCTAGATGAGGTCGGCGTTTCCTATCTGACTACTCTGAGAAGAAAGGCCGAAACAAACTCAGAGGTCACCGTCTCCTTTAAAGTTCAGACATAATCTTGGTCAGGCCATATGAGGACCATGTAGATAAGAGTCTGAAATGGTCTTTTGAGGAAAGAACCACACAGATTTGAGTGGACCTGTCCAGTCAGTGCAAGCATTTGTCAGTAATAGTGGAGCTCAACTCAGAACTTAAGGAGCTCAACGACTCGACGAACAATACCAAAGAAAGGACATTTGGGTAGGTCGCATAAAGTTCTCAAATTGCCAGACCTTCGCTAAAACTAACAGAACGAAAAATAAATATCCACATAGTCATCACATTCACAATAAAACAATACTTTACAAGTAATCATCATGTCATTTTGTATATAATATTCAATAATGTCAATTTGTATATAAAACTGGTAGGTATATTTTTATGGCTTTCCATAATATTCAAAATGTCACAATGCTTAGCAGAGTACGTACATAATAAGTGAAATAGCTGTGGTAGAAGTAAAATACTTACAATAATTATTATTTATTTTTGACTGATTATGGCTTTTAACTCAATTATCTGAGTCCAGTAAACACTACTTACAAGTTGTTGAATTTTGCAAAATACGTTTTATGAATTCCTTCAGAAATTACTATTTCTATTGCATATTCAGAGGCAAAAGATTTAGGATAAAACCGTTTCTAAATCGTTCGCCCCTGAATAATTTCCTTTACCAAAACGAAACAAAAAAAATAAACCATTATTTACCTTAATTCTTAAACTTTCAGGCCTCCAACTAGTACTCCTCCGGGCGAAGGGGCGGTGACTCCCGGCGTCCCCGCAGCCACCATCGACCTTAGCCACGACACGCACGAGCTCAGCACGCTCGTATGAGCCGCGCCGTGTCACTTTATGCGAAACACTTCACTTTATTCCAAGCGTTGACTTGCGAAACTCAACACTTTGTTTGAGTTGCCTCTATGTGAGAATGTGCCGCCAATATGTACGCTTGTCTTGGACGCGACGTCTCACTTTATGAGAAATGCTTCACTTTGTTCGAAGAGTTGACTTTATGCGAAACTTCTTCACTTTTTTCGAGGACTTCCGACTTGAAGCGAAAAATCTAAAAGCACATGACGAGAGATCTATACATTATAGTCAAATTAGAAAGCCGTGATAACTAGGCGCCTCGAAATCGTTATTATTTATTGGAGGTAATATTTCAACAGAACGAAATAATTTGCTTGGCATTTCAAGTTGTGAAAAACCTAGGACATTTTCAGCCTACAAAAAAATGCTGCATTTTTATGCACCAAAATGACATTATTTTACGCCTTCATATATACCTACTGCAATTACTTTATGCGAAATGTCGACTTTATTCCACTTGCCAATTCTGTTCGTGTCACTTTATGCGAGTTGACTGTATGCGAATTTGTCAGTGTGTGACAATAATGCCTTGATGCTGTGTGTCCCAGTGGTGGGAGTTTGTGTGTATGGCTGAGGACTAAGAATGTGTGTGTTGAGTTTTATGAATTAATTTATAATTTTTGATACTTCGTTTTGAGATGTTCAGATGCCTTATGTTTTATTACCATGTTATACTTAAATCGAAAACAGGAATCAGAAGTATTTTTAATTTAAACTTTACCATTTTTATTTTTCATAAATAATTTACAAGTTACATTAAAAACTGCAGTACCTTCAAGCTGACCAAATAAAAATGAGGATAATAATTAGTAAGTTATAATCCTCATTTTTATTTTGTCAGCTTTATTTCTTACTCATTTCGATGTCATTAGACATCTTTAAATCTCAGAGCGGAAGAATCACAAACTTTCAGTGTTGGTTGATATCTTTAACTCAAAGGTCATAATAAGCCTCTATCATTGTTCTTTTTGTATATTGTGGTAACTGTAAATATTGTTTCTCTAGAATACGTTTTAAAATTGCCATGTTTTTATTTTAATTAGTTTTTATAAGAATCTTCAAAAATGGTCTTGTCACAAGTTTGAATCGTAACTGGGTTGATTTGTGTGAGTGATGGGTAAAATATTTAGCTTTCAAAGAGCTCAAGTTACATGTAGTTTCATAAAAACTTTATTATATTAATCACTTGCAGAAATTAAATAGTCAATGCCTACTTTAATTTATCACAAACCGGTTATTTTTTCAATCGACTTTTATCGGTTTGTGACACAAAAAAGTTTGCGACTGATATGGCTTTTAACGACAAAGATCGAATTTCAAATGTCACGATATTTTTTGTCGTTTTGTGTGTATTACACGTTTATTATAACTTGTCTCGTAACGCGATTGGTAGCACTGTTATGGCAGTTGCCATTTTGAACTCTATTTGTATTGAAACTAAGCTTGACAAGCAATGGTGCCAACATGACGGCAAGGGACAAGTTATAATAAATGGTGTGTAGTCTGGCAAAGGTAATGAATGATACTGAGATTAAAAATGTCGATTAAAAATGTCGCCATTTATACAATTTCAAATGGGTACCTACTTGTGTATACTGTTTTGAAATAATTTAACATGTAAAATGTCTTAAATATTTGTATTTTTTAAATTGTTATTTTTATAATTTATTTTTCTTTTTACATATTTTTGACAGATTATAATTAAAATAAGAATTCAACCCATGTTTAGCTAGCACTAAAAGGGGTATATTGAATGGGTTTTTTTTTTGAAAAAATATGAATGATTTTATAGCGAGTAGTGTTAAAATAAAACCCACCAATGTGATCATAGAACTAAAAGTAAAAAGAAAAACAAAAAACAAACCCAAAATAATAAGTGTCAAAATGTATATTTGTACATAGTGTTTTTACACAGAAATCAGGAGGCATAAATTTATTTATTATTATTTTCTTTAAACTGATAACATTTTCTATTTTTGCTGTAGTTCATTTTATGTGGGACTAAAAAATAAAAATAATATGAAAATAATACTTTTTTTATTTCGTACATTTTGTATAAAAAAAAAAACACTTTTATTGTTAGACTAGTTTCTGCGTCCTTCCTTTGCCCTGAAATTAAATATTCAAGATGTAAGTACCAATATCATAAGGAGCTTTAATTAATTACTGGACGTCAATATTGTCCCCTAGCAAACTAAGGTCCAGTGAGCCTAGCGCGAACGCTCGACGTAACGGTACATACACTACAGCTATTATCTTAATGTCTCTCGGGAATCATCGCATTTCCGAATACAAACGAATGCTAAATTCCATGTCCATCAATTATTAGATTTATCGTGTACAATCATTTGAATTCAGAACTGAGTACTTTATTGTTGTTTCGTTTTGATTTCCGTCTGAACTATTTTCCATAAACTATTTCCTCCCATTTTTATTACCCGGACTGTCAAGAAGGGTTATGTTTTATATTAAAAAAAAATTACATTATGTTAAAAGATTATTAACAAATCTATATACTTGCAAGTCGATTGAGAACGTCCGGTCTGCACCAAGTGCAAAGGGCAACTGATAGAAATCCGACGGGCGACGACTAATGAAACACGAAGTTTGCCGAGGGACATTAAAAAAACAGTTGTATTGTACATTCGAATGATCTTTTTATCGAAAATACAACAGACTATCCTTTAGCAATAATTAGTATTACCCATAGATATGAATGAGAGCAGAGGTGGGCAAGTGGAAACGGCCGCGACTCACGAGTTATAGGTCGTAGGTTCGATTTAACAGGCGCTTTACTTTGTGTAAATTATTTCATCATCGATTCCCGGGTCGGGCCAAGTGTCATTAGCCGCGTACTGACTGAGCGAGCAGCCTCGTGAGGCAGCCGCCTTCGAAGAAGCGAGGCAAAACACAACCGTCTTGAGTGCGCGCGGCAAAGATACTGAGGCGCTTTAGAGCATGGACAAAAACCGACAATGTTTGGCTCGGGCCGCGGCACGCTCGGGCGAGGCAGTAAGTAAGGCTCAGTCAGTACGCGGCTATGAGTTTTTCCATCTGGAATTTCTCGGTAGCAGCCCGGATCTGTGCCCGGTTGATGGTATTAGGCTCGCACCCTATTACATGTCGGATCTGTGCCCGGTTGATGGTATTAGGCTCGCACCCTATTACATGTGACTCAAACATAACGGTTTAAATGTGGATGTACAGTCACGGACTTTAATTGATGAGCCACCTGGCACTGTTCGTATTTTAGCCGTGTAATGCAAATCGGGTGTATTCGGTTCCCGACACACAAAGTCATATGTCTTCGTATTAGAAGAAGAAAATTGTATTTCATAATTTTCATATCTTTACCGGTTGGCTGAAAGCCAGAACAAAGTCAACCAATTGCAGGTCTAGCAACAGTAACCTAGCAACGATAAACAATCGTTGCTAGGTTACTGTTGCGATAGTAACGTTAGCGTACGGAGAAATAATAATAGTTATTTCGATAAGTTCGAAAGTATAACGTCTCTGACATCAATATTTCAACTGTCACCGTCTTCAGTTAAGTTTTCAGAATTATCGAGTTAATGAGCTATGATTCAAAGGAGGTCGGTATCAAATAGATTTGATAAACTTAATGCAACATTGTATTTATTTTTATTTTTTTATCATTGAGAACTTATTAGTCAACCTCTACGGATAAGACTTTTTCCGATTAAAAGTAATTTACTTGTCACCTTGTTTACGAGCGTGCGTTTTGAGTTCGTGTTTAATCGTGTAATCTCGTGAATGCATGAAACTGCAAAATTAGAAAGTTTGAAGGTGGCTCGTCAATTAAAGTCCGTGACTGTACTATAGGTACACCTCTGCCTATCTCTTCGGGGCGTACAGGCGTGATGTTATATGTAATATGTATAACAATTACCTTTTCATTCCTTGATATAACCCTGTGTAGTACCCACTCATGTACCAGCTGAGTAACATGGAAGATATGGCTTGGTCCTCCGAGTCGGTGCGGTCCATTGGTGAAGCAAAGGCCATCGGTGGAGGCGGCATTGGCATTTCTGTGGAGCCTAGTTGCTGGAAATAAAAAGGAGAAATCCTTACTTAATATTATAGATGCGAAAGTAACTCTGTCCGTCTGTATGTTACCTTTTCACGCCTAAACCACTTAACGGATTTCGATAAAATTTGGCAAGGGGATAGATGGCATCCCGGGAAAGGACAGGCTACTTTTTATCGACATACCACGCGGGCGAAGCCGCGGGCGGAAGCTAGTATTTTTATATTGTGATAAGTTATGTATGGCTAAGTAATAACAGCCGCGCGCGTCGATTCATCAGGTTAAGCTACGCTTGCCGGGGTTGGTCCGTGGATGGGTGACCATCTTTACATACCAAGACTCCTCCGTGCCTCAGAAAGCACGTTAAGCAGTTGGTCCCGGCTGTCATTTGTGGATCTTTGACAGTCGTTACGGTCCGTCAGAAGCCCGAAAGTCTGACAACCAGTCTTACCAAGGGGTATCGTATTGCCTAGTTACTAGGTTGTGGAGGTCAGATAGGCAGTCGCTCCATGTAAAATACTAGTATCCAGCTGTATAGTGTTAGGAGTGTACTAGCATATTATCGTTCGTTGTCTTACTATGTTATGAGATGTTACAAAATGATTCATCCGTAGCAACATCAAATTATGATGTCTTGTGTAGTTTGTGAGCATTTAAATATATAATTATTTAATATTACTAACAATACTGTATATATTTTATCTGTTTGTTTCAGTGTACTAATACGTGGCAACAAGTTTCACAGTAAATTCAAGTAGTAGTACCGAACAATTCTTATTTTTTTT
This sequence comes from Lithophane socia, assembly GCA_947522985.1. Classification (NCBI taxonomy): domain Eukaryota; kingdom Metazoa; phylum Arthropoda; class Insecta; order Lepidoptera; family Noctuidae; genus Lithophane; species Lithophane socia. The sequence continues at coordinate 13,038,836 of OX383267.1, forward strand.
TTTTTTTTTTCTTTTTTACTTTTTTAAATTGAATATCTCTTTTTTTTGTGTTTATCCCTCCTTCGCACTTTTTCTCATTGCACATCTGGCATTGGCAGAATTGTCGACATCGGCACCATTGCCATAGATAAAAATAGAATACAAAATTATTCTACTTATTATGCAAACAAGCTGTAACAAGTACTTACATTCCTCAACATAGATAAATTTGGCATGGGCGGGATCTCCGGGAATTCGAAGCCGTTGATATTCATGTTCCTTGGTCCATGGTTCTTCTTCTTTTTCGAAGACTTTTTCTTTTTCGGTGATGTTCTATCTGAAATAATAAATACCCGCATTTTAAAAGAAAGTTGGGGTCTGAATGTAATTTTTGACATTCAAAAATTGCTGATTCTCAGCATAATTTGAATAAATGACTGATTTTGAGGAGCTCGTGGCTAACTAATAACAGCCGCTCAGGTCGATCCATCAGGTTAAGCTACGCTTGCCGGGGCTGGTCCGTGGATGGACGGGTCGTCAGAAGCCCGAAAGTCTGACAACCAGTCTTGCCAACGGGTATCGTATTACAAAGTTACTGGGTTGTGGAGGTCAGATAGGCAGTCGCTCCATGTAAAATACTGGTATTCTGCATCCGGTTAGACTGGAAGCCTACCCCAACACAGTTGGGAAAAGGCTAGGTAGATGATGAATTGATGACTGATTTTGATTTTAAAAAGGTGCGTAAAATTGTGTTGTAATGCGAACAAGCAATGGAAATATGCTATTTTGTAGTATCTGATAATATGAGCTTTACTAACGATCTAAAGGAGTGATTTGTATTTTTTTTTTTACGTAATTGAGTTTCTAACAAGCAGACGGCCCCGATAGTAAGTGATCGCAGCCTATGGACATCGGCAATTCAAGAGACAACGCTAAACTGCTCCATATCCCTTTAATAAATAACACCAGCTATCTAATTGAGTAATGAGGACCATAGACATTCAAGTAATATGATCTAACAGGCAAACAATTTTATCAAATTGGCATGAATGTGTGTGGGATAATTTGATAAAAATGAGTTGTCAAATGGCATGAAGAAATATGGATTTTCATATTTCTATTTGATAAAACTGGCTACGAAAATGTGTTATGAGCCATAGAGAATAACACATTTTCGTAACCTAACCGATAAATGCGGCCTATAGACGTTACGAAATAGACTTACCCACCAAACAATATTATAGTTACACATTATTACAGGTTTATTCCTAATTCAGGTAGAATCCAATTATTATATACCTACCTCTAGTTTAAGGCCCTCTTTTGTAAAATATTTATGTTAATCAATTATTTCAATAATGAATAAACAATTTCAATTTCAATAGTATAATAATGTTTGTAATAATTTAGATATTGCGAATTTCAAAACTTTTCAAGTAGCATGGACTAACAAGAAACCTTACTGTTAACCTACATTGAACTTGGCATCCATCTAGACCTCAACTCTTTTATCGGCGGACTTGGCCACATTTTTACATTACCATTTTTGTTGGCTAGCTACAAGGACAAAAAACTTCATGGATGCCACGAGAACAATGCCTTAAGGCCTAATCCCTCAAAATGGAATCTTTTTAAAAATTTGTCAGGCCAGCAGCAAAGTTATGGATATGTTCCCTTACTGTGAGGTGGTGATGAAATATATTGACAATTTGGTTTGTCTGGGCATTGTTAAATCCGTACCATTGCTATCAGGACTAGGCATGCGGTCACTGCCCGCCAGGTCCAGTCCATCCAGGTTAGGAGACAAAGTGCCGTAGCTGTCTTCAGGCTGTGGCCGTGCCTCTATGATCTGACGACTCCTGGCCTCCTCGCCATGGGAAGGCATCAGTGATTCTATTGATACCAGTTCTTGGTTCTCATAGCCTGGAAGAGTTAAAGGTTTTGTAAGTAATGTATAGGTAAACAAAGTCAACTTTTTAGTGACGCAGAATGTTGTGGAACAATCCTTATTAATATTATAAATGCGAAAGTAACTCTTGTCTGTCTGTCTGTCGCGCTTTCACACAAAAACTCCTGAACCAATTTAAGTGAAATTTGGTACACAGATAGTCTAGAGCCTGAGAAAGGACATAGGCTACTTTTTATCGACATACCACGCGGGCGAAGCCGCGGGCGAAAACTAGTAAATTTATATAACTTGAATTTAAATAAAAGTGGATAAAGAAGCGGATAAGATAGTTACAATACTGATTAAGACTGACTGCACCTTTTTGTTTGCAAACTATTTAGGTTATTAACCCGTCAACCGATTGTCTACTAGAAGTTGTTTGCATGTAAGAGAGAAAGGTATTCACGATTATATTTACTGTCATTTTGAGTGTATTTTTTTTTGGAACAATTGCTGGTTCACACAATATTTGTCAAGTTATTACAAAAAAAAAATTGGAGTTAGAAAGTAGATTCTCACCCAAATATTTGACAACACAATCACCAGTGCCTACAAATCTGACAATAACCGCTTCATACTCCAAGCCATCTTCACTGAACACCAACCGGCATGACATACCAGGTTTCCACATTCCTTCCTTCAGTCTCTCATTAATGGCCATGCCATTAGAAACTTTTGGCATTTGATCTTTCTTCTTAGATAACTTTGTTGCAGATATTTTATCTTTTTTTGAAAAGAAAACAGCTGTAGGAATGAAAAAGGGGTAGTGTTAGGAATTTTTATAAGGTTGCCCAATTTGGAGAATTAAATGATTATCTAAATTAAATTTAAAGATTATTCTTTAGCTATTGAAGTTGTAAACAGGAATATTGATGGGAAGATGTTGAAATCTTGCAGTAAGATTTCAACATCTGTAGTAAGATTCTTACTACAGTTAGCCAGGCTATTTAGTATTAGTGCAAGGTGCGTTACGTCGCAAGTTTGATACCAGTTCACAGTTGGTTTCCCTTGGGTAGATTATAAACTATCGAAAAATAAAACGATGCGAAGATTGTATATGGTTTGTTGCAGTTAGTTTATAATCTGTCGGTATAACCGATAGATTATAGCTGCAACAACCCATGAAGTTCATAATTATATTATTATCACCAAAATAAATGGTTAATAATTAACGTACGGTCTGTGGTGCGGTCATGAGATGGACTCGTAGTGTTGGTCGACATAGCCACTCGTTTGGCCACCTCAATGTTTGCGATCCTCACAGCCTTGTCATATGCATCATTCAGTTTCTTATCATCCCACTGATCATCATCATCAGTATCAGACTGAAACAGGATAAAATAAAAATGATACCCATCTCGCGTAAAACCAAAGGCAAGTTTGATCCGTCTTCGACTTACATTATTCATCCCTTTCACGTATAGAACTTCACTTTTGGACATCGCAAGCTTGTTTCCTTGTTTTTTTTTGTATGTTTTAGGACACTATAAATTTTTTTATTCAAATAATTTTCGACGCCTCAAACGAAGCGAATTTCCTCAAAATATTTTTTTTTGACAAGTCTTTCTGTTGTCTTCTTGACATTTCAGGATTTTTTTTATTGTCTTTGATATACGAGACACGATTTATGCGCAGTTTTAGTCGAGTAATAAAAAAAATATCAATAGTAAATATTCGGTTCTAATTGGGCAAAGTAATGGTTTATGTTTTGTATACTCTAAAGCCCAAAACTCGAAGACCCCCACGTGCTACTTGTTGTCCTTCCTAGTTGTTATCACAGATAACTATATAAAAGTCGGTTGATATATAGATGTGCTCTGTGTTATAGATAAAAATGTGTGTAATGTCTATGACCTAAGTTTCTATGTCAACTAGTTATCTGCTGTTCCAAGTACTTCCAACTGTTCAACTGTTCGGTTGGAGATATAAAGCTACCTCGGTGAAGTTAGCCGCACGATTTCATTATTATGAACTTTTGTTAGTGCTAATCGTTAGAGAGAGTTGGAGGGAAAAGAAAAATCGTTAGAGAGTAATTAGTTTTTATGTAAAAACAATTTTAATTTCGTCAAATGCCGTTGACAAATTCTCGAGGTAACTCGTGGTGTAGTACACCAACGGTTAATGTCTTTCGCGATAATCCGTTGGTGAGGCCCCAGCATAAGTATAAGAGATTGGTCATATTTAAAAATCATTTAAAAAAAACTTTGTATCTCAGCGGCAGGGGGGAGTGGGAGGATCTACTAACCCTTCCCCCCTTTCCTCCCTCCCCTATCCCCTATCGAGGCGGCACGTTTCTAAATTTTAACCTGCTCAGGTCCTAGGGTAAAACGCGTTCTCAGAAATAATTTCATATCAAGTAAAATATTAACTCTCTAATACTTTTTTTTTAACTCTCTATCGGGAATGGGGGCCAATGTCACAAAAGTAATTAAAATCGTTGATAAATAAAACTAATTACTCTCTAACGATTTTTTTTCTCTCTAACTCTCTCTAACGATTAACTACTCTAAGCATTAACAAAAGTTGAGAATAATTATATCGAGGGCAAAATTCACAGAGGTGGGCTAACGTCACGCTCTTAGAAATTATTTAATATCAAATAAAATATTAACTCTCTAACGATTTTGTGTAACTCTCAATCTCTCTCTAACGATTTGCAAACGATTAAAAAAATAAAATTACGTCTAAGTCCATTTTTGCGGGAAGGGGGGCCAACTTCACACGAAAAATTAAAATTGTTTTTACATAAAAACTAATTACTCTCTAACGATTTTTCTTTTATCTCTAACCCTCTTTAACGATTCTCTAATGATTAGCATTAACAAAAGTTCATAATAATGAAATCGTGCGGCTAAATTCACGGAGGTTGTTTACCACCATAGGTACTCGGATTGTCACACTAAACATCAAGCAATGGACAAGTTGCGAGACATAATTTGACGTAAACGAACAACAGTGCGAACGCAAACGTGACAAATCTCTTTATAAAACATGTCTATTGTGTATTTTTCTAGACAGTGCGAACTCAGTTTACAACAAATCTTGAGATCTGTCTTAAGACTTACTCATGTTTCGTATTATAGTGCGGACGCAAGTTCAACAAAACAAGTAATAAGATTTGTTTCATGTGACAAGTTTCGAAACATCTACATGTTGAATGTTTTCTGGTGCAAACGCATAGTTCACAGATACCAAGAGCACATCGATCAGAGAGAGAGAAGTATAGCAAATACAACTTTTGCAGGTAGGTAGTCATTAAATTAAGAATGTTTGATTTCAGAGAAAATATAGAAATAATAGTTTGATTAGAAATGTTTATTGGATTTACGTTTTGTTAGTTCGTTTATCTAAAACCGTATCTAATAGATTCATTTCGTCATAGGTTTTCTTCATTTATTTTAGTCTGTGGCACAATATCGATTGCTAATTCTATTCTGTCTGTGATTGAAGTGAAGCAGTCAGAGAATTTGACAGTTGGCAAATGTCACAACAGTGTGTTAGAAAAAAATACCGAACATTTTCAAGAATTTCTGCACACAAATTTTACAGTTACAACCGATAATTAAACAAGAATTGAATTATTAAGTGCTAATGGTGCTATTCGTTTACTACACGATCATAATAGCAGCATAATAAATAATGTCCACATGTACTAGCAGTCGATCTTGCGACATTATTTGCGATTTACTTAGGTTATTGGTGTAGTTTAGATTAAAAATTGCGAGCAAAATCATATAATATTGGTAAATAGGCCTTAAAGTTAAGATAATAGTCATTGTCATACCAATTAATTCGAAAAATGGCTGAAAATGAATTGACTGATGTAGAAACCAAGCCATCAGAACTTGATGCAAGCACACCTGATTTTATACCTCTCAATATGACCCCAAAGCCAAAAGTCCTAGATAAAGATCCTGAGCCAAATGCAAAAAATGAAAATGGTCCAGAAAAAAATGGACAGAAGAGGATACAAACGGCGCCAATTGATGCAACTGACGTTACTAATAAGAAACCTCGCATCAACACGCCTGAAGACTCCAACGTTAAAACTGAAAAGGCAGATGGGGATCAAATGGATCTAAACAAAAAGGGAGATGAGGAAGAAATTGACCAATATAGCGATACCGAAGAGTTTTATTTGACAGTAAACAACTTGCCAACTGATTGGACTTATGTTCAAATAAAAAATTATTTGGACCAAGAGGTGAGTTTTGTCAGTATTAATAAGAATAAAAAGAAAAATAGATAAGAATTTTATATAAAGCATGCTTTTCTCTGTAGACTTGTAGGCTAGGCTTGTTGGGCTAGATTATTTGTTATAAAAGTGGAAAGAGGGAAGGGAAGCATTTGCCCTGCAGTGGGACAACACAGGCTTATAATAAACTAGCTGCGCCCCGCGGTTTCACCCGCGTATGTCTCGATCCCGTGGGAACATCGGGATAAAAAGTATTGTATGTCATATTCCAGGTCATGGTCTACCCCTGTGCCAATTTTCATCTAAACCCGTTCTACCGTTTTAGCGTGAAAGCGTAACAAACAAACAAACTCACTTTTGCATTTATACATTAAATAATTTTTGATTTTAATGTTTTAGTGCGGTCATGTGGATGAAATGGAGATGTTGAAACATAGAAAATCAAAGAACTGTGCTATAAGGCTGACATTCCAAAGCGTTGACAAATGTGTAGATGTCTTTAAGAAGTTAGAGAACAAATTCGTTCAAGATAAGAAACTTAAAGTGAAGATAAGTGGTATGAAACTATTTTAATTGATAATGGTGCCGATTCTCTTGTCACAAATTCTCTAAACTAAACTAAAAATCACTAAAATTTAGTTTATTCCTGTCAAACGACAATTTCCCATTCTGAAAATAGACTAAAATGACACAACTTAACTATAATTTAGTTTGACAGCACTAAGATGGCACTGAGTTTTAATTTAGTGAAAATGCTATTCTGAATTTGACGTTTTAACCAAAATTTTTGTTCTATATCTAAAATCCTCTAACTAACTCTGACTATTTTTAATCACGATTAAAAATATGTGGAATAAAATTAGATGTCATGAACTAAAATTCAAACAGCCGCGCACGATTGCCGTGCAATGTTTGGACACACCTTTAGAATGCCTAAATAAAATGTATCATTCTAATAATCCTATAATTTTTTCGTATTTTTTTCAGATACATACACAACATTTCCAACAGGTGTAACTGTTCCAAATACTATTCAGGAGAGTATCATTAAACAATGCTCAATCTCAAACGAATTCATAGCTGCTACGTAAGTTATTAATTATTTATATTAAAAGCAGGCCCTTTAATTTTGAACATGGAATTAATTACTTGTAAATGGTGCTGCAAATAAATAAAAAAGTGCAGGTTTTGATAAAAGTGTTGAGAAACAGAATAATCCCAAAATTCCGATAGAACCCCACCGTGTTCAAATGTACACGTCAAACTATTTTAAGAATACTGTTTTGAATAGTCTTGTTGTAGGCTAAAGGTACCTACCTCACAGAGAAAAAAAAAGTGTAACCATAACCTACCTTGGTTACTGTGTGTAGGCGATATCAACCATTACTGGTCCAGCACCCTAATTGCGTTACATAGTTTCAATCCGCGAGTTATGAAGGATATTTCTAATCCATTGCTTCATAGGTTCAATAAATTCATCCACTCAAAAACGTAAATAAGGCAATGAACGTGGCTGAACTGTCAAAACGAAAGAAAATGCGATCAATTGTCATTTTATGTGTGTTATACAATTACCTCGCAGGGTTCCTCACATTTTTTCCTCTGAATGGATCAGAACTGCAACAATCAATCTGCCTAGCTTTTTCCAACTACTCAATACTCAATTTTTTATTGCACTCCATATGTTACATAGATGGTATATTAAGTAAAAGATCAATATGAACCCTGTCGGGCACAGCAAAATTAGGAGAGAGGATGTATGTTGGGGTCGGCTTCCAGTATAACCGGATGCAGCTGAATACCAGTATTTTACACGGAGCGACTGCCTACCGGACCTTCACAACCTACTAAGTGGGTAATACGTTACCCCTTGGTAAGACTGGTTGTCAGACTTTCGGAGCTTCTGACGACCCGTAACGACTGTCAAAGATCCACGAATGACAGCCGGGACCAACGGCTTAATGTCCTTTCCACGGAGTCTCATGTAAAGATGGTCCCCATCTACAGACCAACCCCGGCAAGAGTAGCTGAACCTGATGGATCAACCCGTGCGGCTATTATTGCTTAGCCACGAGGTCCTCACAACTGCAACATATACTTTAAAGACAAGTCGTCAGAAGATAAGGGTGACTTAATTTTTTTATCTTTGCTAGGCGCTGGAGACCAGATCTAGATTGTTTGGATACAGACCCTGAAGGCCTGTATGGTTTGAGGCCTGAATTTCTGAAAGCTTTGGGTATAAAACCACCGTTAAACAAAATGGTTCATGTGACTAATGTAAGTAACAGATTTTTGTATGGAATTTATAAACAGATTATTATTGTTTATGGGAGCTACATCTGCCAACAAACTGCTTTGCATTTTGGCAAAAGTATTTTTTTTTTTGTAAAAAAAAAGGATTTTGCCACGAATATACGCATTTTCATTTTTCATTACTAAGTATTGACCAAATTATATTCGCTTCTTCTTCTTGGTTTTAAATATAACATTAATTGGAAGTTAATTGGTTAGCATCTTGCCCTTGCCACCCTACGTCAATTTGCTGTTTTAGGGCCATTTCATACGACTGTCAAAGAATGACAGTTGTGATTTTAATACAGGTACTGATAATGGACAATGTGCTTAACAATTAATTTCCTTGAATTTACATATTTCTGACTTGTTTACCGATAACTGATAAAATGGGAATCCAAGATTTTTATTTCAACTGTTTATTATTTTTTGGTGTTTGGTCCATGGGAAATTTAAAAATAATCAAGTCTTTTTTTAACAATTTGCCAGTACCTATAGCACCTTAGCGTGAAGATAACACCTTATTAGATTAAGTAATTCTTGTACCTCATCATCTGCCTAGCCTTTTCCCAATTAATTTGGGGTCGGTTTTCAGTCTAACCGGATACTGCTGAATACCAGTATTTTACATGGAGCGACTGCCTATCTGACCTCCACAACCCAGTAACAGGGTAATACCCCTTGGTGAGACTGGTTGTCAGACTTTCGGTCTTCTGACGACCCGTAACGACTGTCAAAGATCCTCGAATGACAGCCGGGACCAACGGCTTAGCGTGCTTTTTGAAGCACGGAGGAGTCTCGGTATGCAAGGATGGTCACCCATCCACAGACCAAACCCGGCAAGCGTAGCTTAACCTGATGAATTCTTGTACCTTCATTATGAAATAAAATATTTATTTATTTATTATTTATATTTACCTATATAAAATTTTCTCAACAGTTCAGGTGCGACAAAAATGAATTAAAAGAAGTGATGGAGATGGCTGGCAATGTCCTCATGTGTTGTGTGATAGCGACCCTCACAAAATACGCAAAGGTCATGTACAGCCATCCTTTAGAAGCCGTTCAGGTACGAAACATTGTATTCCTTCTCAGGTATTATGTGTTGCCAACAGCAAAATTATTTGATGTTACCATTACATAAAAAATTCAAAATACCTAAATGATGCAAAAGAAATATTTCTAACAAATGCACCAGTAATGCAGAAAACAAAAGTAATTGCCTCAATCAGACCATTATGCCTATGTTCTGCGTGAGGCCAATATCCGACTATGGAAGGTAGGCTGAAGAGAAATCCATACTAATATTATAAATTCGAAAGTAACTGTCTGTCTGTCTGTAGGTTACCTTTTCACGCTTAAACCACTGAACGGATTTCGACAAAATTTGGCAAGGATATAGATGGCACCCTGAGGCAACGCAAAGTAGCATGTCCTTCGACATGCTACTTTTTATCGACATACCGCGCGGGCGAAGCCGCGGGCGGAAGCTAGTTTCAAATAAAAAGGGCATTTAATTTACAGTCCTAAGCAGTTTAAATGAACAAACTTCAAGAACTTTAATTTCAGTGGATTTTATCTATATTATTCGTGAATTGCTTTATCAAATATTTACCTTTCAGGCGATTTCAATGTTGAACGGGCAATTGTACTACGGGGCTCCCCTTAAAATTACCTTAGATAAAAACCCTGCAGATAGCGTCGTATTGCCCAAAGGTCTAAGTAACATAGGCCAAGGCTTAGGCGTAAAAGCTAGACCAATACGCAACATAGTGCAACAGTACCAAAGATACGCCAACAAACAAAGTTCTTTAATAAATCCCATATTATTTTCCGAAGTAGAATTCAGTGAAGATTGTATAAATAAGATTAAAGATGATAATCCAGCGGAAATCGAAAAAAAAATCAAAGAATTTATCATTTCACGTCCGGGCTGCAATATACTTAATCCAACCACTTCGTTTAAAGTACAAAATATTGATCAATTGGAATGCCCTGACAGTTCGATGGATACGAGTGATATAGCTATGCCTGAAACGTCAATTGGCAAGAACAAACGTGGCGGTAAAAAAAATAGTGTAGGATCTCCTCAAGACCTAACTAAGAACAATAACTCGGTACAACCAAGTAATTCACCTCAGTTGGGAGCTCCTGCTAACCCTCTAGTCAGGCCAAGTGGCCCAGCTTTTATGAATCCCAATATGATGATAAATCCTCCAGTTCCTATGCATAATCCTTTACCTATGCCTGGTCCTCGTGACCCTTTCTTTAGACCTGGTATTAACCCTCAAGAACCTCGTCCCTTTCGTCCGCGTGTTCCCTTTGCCCCGCCTCCCATGCAGCGTCCTCCATTCCCGCAACCGAGGCCGCGTTTCGGTCCTCCGGCAGGTATGAGGCCTCCAATTTCGCCGGTAAGCTTCAATGGGCCTCGAGCTAATCTTGGGAACCGTGTGACTGTTAAATTTGCAAATGTAAGTACCCAGTGTCTGTTCATAAAATATTTGATGAAAATGTAAACAAAATGTTTTTCGTTTGACAATTGAGGTTAATCTTTTATCCTTAATTTTCGTCCATAATTTTTGAATTACAATTTAGAACTATTGGAAAAAGTGGTGAAATAATTTCTAAATAAATAATTCTAGTGAAATATAATGTTGAAACCTAAATACAGATGAATGTGTTACTAGTCCCCTTTTAGTTAGTGTTTGCGTAAGAATTTAACCTGAACAGGGTTTGTTTACACTTTCATCCGATATTTTTGGAACAGAAGGTTTAGAAATCGTTAAAAAAAAAACTTTTACGACTTTTACGAGACATGCAGTTGACAGTAACAATAATAATATTTCCAGCTCCCGCCGTCCACGACATTCCCGTTTCTCTGTGACCTGTTGGCGCAGTGTGGCCAAGTAATGTCGGTCCAGTTGACCACTCCAGGATGTGCAGTGGCCTCGTTTGGGCATCCATCCCACGCAGAAAGATGTTTCCGTATCCTTTGTTAACAAGTCATTATTTTTAGAAAGAAGTGGAATATGATTTGGGTAAGCATGAACTTCTCCAGTTTTCATAAATGAATTTTACTCGACCCTAGAGGGGCGAGAGAGAAAATAGAGAGAGATGAGTGCTCAACGCAAATTAGATTTAAAGTATTCCATGAACATATTGCAAATCTGATCCGGATGAGATTTGCAATATGTTCATGGAATACTTTCAATCGGTTTATGAACCCTCCAATCTGAATTTGAAAGAATGGCTTCCCCCTGAAGCGAGTAGTAACAAATGCACTAATATTACTAGCATTACGTTTAGCGAACATCAGGTCTTGAAGTCATTACAAGCTTTAGATTCCACTAAAGGTCCTGGACCGGATCAACTACCCCCTTTTTTCCTTAAAAAGACTGCTAAGAGTATATACAGACCCCTGCAAATTATATTTAATATGTTTATATCAGAGGGCACCTTCCCTGAACAATTAAAAAGGGCTAATATAACTCCTGTATATAAATCAGGGTCCAAACAAGAGGTCGAAAATTATCGCCCCATATCCATTTTGTCTGCTTTGTCGAAGCTTTTTGAAAGGCTCGTTTATCAGGAATTACATAAGATAATTTACAGAATTATAATAGAACAACAACATGGATTTGTTAAAAGTAAATCTACAACTACTAATCTATTAATATTTACCGACTTTCTCTTTAACAATATGGATCAACAAGTACAAGTAGACGCAGTGTACACAGACTTTCAAAAAGCGTTCGACAAAGTAGACCACAATTTGCTTCTTACCAAAATTGCATTTAACGGCATACGAGGAGATTTGCTTCGCTGGTTCGCATCATATGTTAGTAATAGATCACAAAAGGTTGTTATCAAGGGATTCCACTCAGCGACCGCTGTCGTAACATCTGGCGTACCCCAGGGCTCAATCTTAGGGCCTCTTTTATTCATTTTGTTCATAAATGATATTGGAAATTGTTTCAGACACTCAAAATTTTTGCTCTATGCTGACGACTTAAAAATCTTTAAAGCTATTAGAAAACCTGCAGATTGTTGTCAGTTACAAGAAGACTTAAATCGATTCTCTGAATACTGCGTTCAAAACAAACTTTACCTGAGTATTTCTAAATGTTTAACGATATCATTCACAAAAAATTAAAACTTTTTAAATCATAATTATACTCTAAACAATGTAACTCTATTGAAAGCTCCATCCGTGCGAGACCTAGGGGTACTGCTAGATAACAAACTTCACCTTGATCAACATATTGATAAAATCACCAAAAAGGCTTATCGTATGTACGGGTTCGTTATGAGATCAGCTACTGAATTTAAACGCGCAAGCACTTATTTTCATCTCTATAAAGCACTAGTTAGATCGCAGCTCGAATATGCAGTGGTAGTGTGGAACCCTTTTTATAATAAATATGTTGAGATGCTAGAAAAAGTGCAGCGCAAATTCCTCAGATCGATGCACTATAGGTGCTCCCACAATTTCCCAACCTATAAAAATCTACTTAATAAATACAATTTAATGAGCCTGAAGTCTAGACGTTTATATCTAGACATTATGTTTCTTTTCGACGTATGCTATAACAGGTATAACTGCTCTGAGATTACTAATAAAATATGCTACTGTGTCCCAAGAACTGTTATTAGACGAGAGGTGCGCGCACGTCCTCTTTTTGCTGTGTCCCATTGCCGCACCAATGCTGGTCTGCGGGCGCCTCTACGTCGGTTGTGTAAAAATTATAATGATTTTTGTTCAGAAACTACAGAATTAGATTTATTCTCAGTGTCAACAAATAGTTTTCGTTCTGCTTTGTTAAAGAAACTTATGGATTCCGATGTATAGTATTAGTTATTTGAACAGTCCTGTAGTCTTTCTCGCATAGATTGTTCATCAGTAAATTTATATGAATTGTATATGCTGTGGATAACGGTGTGAGTTTCACATTTATATAATATCTTTGTTTATATTGTTTGCGCAGATGTAATGTGTTACTGTTTGTTTGTCCCAAATAAATAAATAAATAAATAAATAAATAGATAGTGCACATTGTGAACCAGACTTTACACTTCGCAATTTCTTCACGAGATTCAGTTCCTGCTATGTAATTACGTAGGTAACTTATTTTCGTAACCGATTATGACTAATTTGTTTCATTTTGACAGTTCAACAACATTCATTACGTTATTTACGTTGTTGAGCAGATTTTTGAAGTGAGAAGTGAAAACTTCTTTAGGCGCACTTTTTGGGTGAACAAAACTCATGGAACTCGCGTCATCGTCACCGCACGCTTGCCATGAGCTATATGTACAAGGTGTTAGTAAACACCTTTATCCTTCAAACCAGTGGTTTGGTTTCATTTATAGAACGTAAAATCAATGGAAAAAATCAACTTTTTTTTTTTAAAGAAAATCTACATTTTTCCACAAGAATATTTCACCCTATACGCAAGGGCAACTTATGAAGCAATGGATTAGACATTCGTTTCAAACCGATTGCGATTCTGATTGATCGTGTATTACGCAGTTAGGGTACTGGAGCAACTTAATAATATAATTTCCCAGTGTTATTTGTTGCGATTCTCGTTCTAAACACAAAATATATTCTGTTGTAACAACATTATTTATGCACAGTGTCATGGGGTCTCAACTCGAACAAATTATAATAAGTCTTGAAAAAAATATCATAGATGGCAGCATAAGTAACAATTTATGAAATTAACAATCACTGAAAAGCGTTAAACGGCAAATTTTGGCTGAGGTAATATTAGTAAAAATCATAACATCTTTTTTTAATGCTGATTTATGTAATTTCAGTCATAAATCTCGTATTTTCAACAAAAAACTTAAATTAAGCCGTTTACTTCAAATCGAACCCTTAGAATGATAAAGTAGCCATCTGTTAATCATTTTGTCGAGAGCTCTTTGCAATAGATGGCGTTTTACACAAGTGATGACAGGGTCACTTTCAACTTGCGTTTAAGTCGTTTCATTTAGAAAAATCAAACAACATTTTTTTTAAATCTAGGACTTTACATAGAAATATAAAAATTGAACACCTAGGAAGAAAAAACGTAAAAAAGGAAGAAAAACATCTAGGAGTCTTGCCTAGATACTACGCAGGACTCCTAGATGTTTTTCTAGATGGCGTTGTAAAACTACAGTCTCTGGCAATTAGTGAGTCGCCCATGCTGCCATCTGTTAAAAAAATGGAGGAAGCAAAATAGCCAGCTCAATAGCCAGACCTAGTGTGGTGTCATTTCTTTGTATGGGATTGGGTATCTGTACGTAGTTAGTATTATAATATCTGTGACAGTGTGTTTCGTAACCATAATTTCCTTAGTAAATAATATCAGAAAGTTTTAACGGGATGAACGTGGAGGGATTCATGATTGAAGTTTCTTTTGTCTGAAGCTTGGTACGTATCTTCGTGTTTATAATATCTATTTTCCCTTGAAGAGGCTTGATTTTTTTGCAGCTCTCGGAAATTATACAGGGTGTACATTCTGAAATTTTTGAAACCAAAAATATTAGATTAGTTTTTCATTCTGAAACCCGAAACAAAGGCAACATAGATTTCGGCATTTATCCGTGCATATGATGAGAATAAATGGTTAATTAAGCATGCCTTGTGATTAAAATCATTCATTGTACAGCTTCCAGCTTCCATTTTATGTTATTTCTTATAGTATTAGTAATATTAGCATTATTTTAGTAATCACCTTCTTAGGTACCTACTATCATTTAGATCTTGAGTGTTTTATGCACTTGTAAATCATACAAATATAGTTACATTAAAATATCTTTTTGTATGGTTTCAGATGAAACACCGCGTTATTTATCACATAATTTTCTTTTCTGTTTTTTTTTTTCAGTTTTATTAATTATTATTCACCGTTTCATGTCGCGAATGTTTATAAGACTGTGCGAAACTGAATGCTTGACTTAATATTAAATACACTCTATATTATACAGATTTCACTAATTGCATACTAGATTTAATGAAGTTTGTTAAAAATAGCCTTAATTTTAATTTAGCATTAGTTACTAATTGTCTACTTACCTACTTACTAAATAAAGTCCTATTTATACGTCTCCGGTCGATATGACATTAAATTTTATTTAAAAAAAAATGTGTCACTTACAACATGAACAGAGTTACTCGACTAACAAACACAAGTCTCCAGTAAACAGGTGAAATGTAAAGGGTTTTTAAATAATTTCATCATATCAACTGTAATTTTTATTATGATTATTTTTTAAGTGTTTGATTAATGAAGTACTTAGTTATTTATTTCTTTTAGTTCTGAGTTTTATCAAGTTAAACTTTGACGCACGATTTGTCATATAATTTCCGTGTGAACAGCCATTAATTTACTTATTTACAAAATAACAATGCTAAAATCCGCGTCAAAGGCTGATCTCAATTTACTAACACATACTCTTTTAACATTCAAATATCAAGATAATTATTTAGAAATGAAAAATGCAATTATTACCTACTAATTTTAAGTTAGCACATCATTTAAATTGATACATATTTGCAATTTTGCAAAAAAACCTCTCATATTTTTAATTAGTTATTCAAAACCTACACTTACTAATTCATGTCCATAATTTTAATTGTTTCTTTGGTATGTCGACACCTTGGCCAAACAATACCAATTAATCTTAATACAATGAAAATTGTTTTCTTAGTCATAAGATAACCAAATATTCTTGATTAATAATCTCAAGTAATGTTCTAATTAGTTCTATAAATTAATAATAAGGTGTAATTTAAGGTCATAAATGATATTTTAACTGGCAACTTAATGCTGATACATAACCCATGTCTTAGATTTTAAGATAGGTACATTAATCATTTTATTCTACTAAAGGTTACTCATCTTATTTGGGATCATCGCTATGATTTAACTTAATTTTTAACAACAAACAGTCTCATTGGACCGTTATTTGTATTGCCAGCATTTTTTCACATTGTTTGTTTTTTAAGTTTATTGTAGCCACTCACAAAAAATATCACATTACTACTTTCATCAATTTCATTAAATAAGTCCCTAGATTTTATTTTCGTACCTAATTAAATTTATTATTTTAGTATTAAGTTAGTGCTTTAAGTAGGTACCTAATACATCTTTTATAGGTCTAATAAACACATTAAAATGAGGTCTGTGTTTAATTTTTTTACCAACTTTTTCTTCCATCTCTGGTCAAACTACTTCTACTCGTATATTATAAAACGGTGAGTTTCTGAATTGACTGCCCATGACAAGTCATGCCATACAGTCTCACATACAAACCGCCTAGTTTCGGCACGAGGTATCAGCACATATTGTTTCGACACGAGGTATCGGCACATAGTTTTGGCATGTGGTATCGGCACATAGTTATGGCATGTGGTGGTATCGGCACAAGGTTTCGGCACTAGGTAGGTATAGGCACATATTTTCGGCACGAGGTATCGGAACATAGTTTTGGGATGTGGTATCGGCACATAGTTATGGCATGTGGTATCGGCACAAATTTTCGGCACTAGGTATCGGCACATAGTTTTGGGATGTGGTATCGGCACATAGTTAAGGCATGTGGCATCGGCACTGGGTAGGTATAGGCACATATTTTCGGCACGAGGTATCGGCACATAGTTTTGGGATGTGGTATCAGCACATAGTTTTGGGATGTGGTGTCGGCACATAGTTTTGGGATGTGGTGTCGGCACATAGTTTTGGGATGTGGTGTCGGCACATAGTTTTGGCACGAGGTAGGTTTAGGCAAATAGTGTCGGCACAAGGTATCGGCAGACGGTTTCGGCGTGACGTATCAGGACATAGTTTGGGGATTAGGTATGTCTCCTGAAGAACCGACAACAGGAACGGAACAAAAACATTTCGGATACAATATTTATAGTGCGGACAAGCAACTAGATTTCAAAAACAATGTTTTGTATGAAGCAGCATCCAACAGCATCCCCATAAGTTATTCAACGCGAATACAGTAATCAATGAGCGTTAAATTGATTTGTGCATATTGCTCCGATAACACCGCCTGTTATAATTGACGTCAAATAGCTCGCATAATTAGGTTTGCTGTGCACTGAATTACAGTTAATAAGCCTGTATTATATTATGGATAGGTAAGGTACTTGATTGTAGCGTGCGGCTTGAGGTAGAATGGTTGAATTTTGGTTAAGATGGTTGGGTCATTATTTTGTGTGGAAATCGGCTGTCATGGTATGGGCATGTGATACGGAAGAATGAGGAAATTCTCGTGATGAAAGATTTGAGTATTAATGTGGCCATGAGCCATGACAGTAGGGGAAGGCCAAAGAAACGATGGATGGACTGTGTGAAAGATGTAAGACACTACTGGGGAACTGGGGGGACTACAGAGATGACGACTAATAGGATTACTGGACAGTAGATTTAATGATCTAGAATAAAATCGTGTTTGATGGAGTTATGACTAAATGGACCACCTTTTTTTCCGTAGGGAAATTCTCAAGAATACTCTCCGTCTGGGAAGAAGGGACGGTTATGGCAGACTCCTACCGACTAAAAGCTCACTGTTAATTCACCATGAGTCGGAGGCCCGAGAAATACTTGTAGGTACATTCGCTGCACCACCGACTGGTATCAGCCCCCCCATGCCTAACGGGCCGCATCACCAAGTGCGGCTGATCCCACGACTGCACGTCCTCCCATTTGCATGTAATATTGCGTGCCACCTCTTCGGGCCTTACTGCTCAGAGGCCCTAGACAAAGTGACATTCTATCAGCGATAAATAATAATAATAATTCCGTCAACAAAAATAAAGCTTTTCAACACGCTTGTCCGCCCTATCTTAGAGTACAGTTCAGTGGTATGGTGTCCGCATTACGAGGTTTACATCAAACGAATTGAGAATGTCCAAAAGCGGTTCCTTTACCACCTGAGCTATAGTGATCACTTGGCTAAGCAACTTACGAGCTACTCCGATAGGCTAGGGCACTATAACATAGACACTCTAGTCAGTCGTAGGAAGAAGTTGGACTTCATTATCCTACATAAGATATTGAACGGAACAATGGATTGCAGTGAACTTCTGAGCTCATTACCCATCCAAATTCCAACTCGGATTCCCAGGCATAACACATTTCAGTTATTTAACATCCCCGGCTCAAAAACAAACTTGGGTCATTACTCCGCTGTGCCAAGAATCTGTAGGCAATATAACATGTTGGCTAAAACGACTGATTTAGATATATTGCAAGGTATGTCTAAATACAACAAATGTTTAAAAAGTTTATTAGTATGTAAGCCATAATTTTATGAAATTGTTATTTTGAAATGTTTTTATTTCACTTTTTTTAATCTTTCACTAATTTAATCTAATTTAATTTAATTTTTAACTTTTAATTTTTATTTTTACCATAATTGTTTATCTTTTAATATTTTATATGTAAATGTTAACCGTGTTAGCTTAGTTGTAATTTATTGCTTTGCATGCTGTGGTCTCCTGTAAATGAGGGAGTACACTTACGTAATACCTATGGTACTTATCATAATATTTGTCATGTCCTGTGTACATCTTTTGTTGGAGATCCTAATAAATAAATAAATAACGATGATGGAAAAGGCAAAAATGTATAGAACTGACATAAGCTATCTAAAAGCTTACCTAGTATATCAATCTTGTTGAAAGTTGTTGTAGAAATACGAACCGCTTTCTAAGCTATTGTCACTTGTCTAGGCCCTCTGATCATTCCACCTTGTAAATGGCTACATCAGACCTACTACACTATCTGGATACTTGCACTAATTACCTACGTCCGGAATGTCTGGTCAGATTACACCTAGCGCGTTCCTATCGCATTGTGCACTAGATGACATGGCTATTAGGGAACGGGAAGCTATCTAATGTAGCTACATAGATCTACTCGTGTGCGAGTGTAGTATATAATGGAAATTGTTGGTTTGTAGTTTATGTAAGTTATGCTACAATTAACACTTATTATAATGGTACTAGCTGCGCCCCGCGGTTTCACCCTCGTAAGTCTCGATCCCGTGGGAATATCGGGATAAAAAATATCCTATGTGTTAATCCAGGTTATAAACTATCTGTTTGCCAAATTTCATCCAAATCCATTCAGTCGTTTTTACGTGAAAGAGTAACAAACATCCATCCATAATTCCATACCTACTTACAAACTTTCGCGTTTATAATATGTAGGATTTAATCAAGTTCTGACTGTTAATAAGTCTAATACTGTCAACCGCATGTCAGTTAGTTATGGCAGAAAGAACAATTTCCATTATCTTTTCATACTTAGAAATTGTTCCACCAGTGTGGAAGCGCGCCATTCGTTCGCGTCGCACTTGTCTGCGAGAGCCAAAAAAAGAGTGGTGTTCCTATTTCAAGTGTTAGGTAGATATAGCTTTTCTGAAATGACACGCCCCACTACCGGATTACCCATATAAATCCGCATTACCGTGTACTTAATTAAATGCGATAATTAATTGATAAACCCATTATACTTACCTAAGATACAATAAACGTAGATATATTTAGTAACCTATTCGAGTAGATATTAGAGTCGAGTTTGACTCGGCCTCCAATGCTCGGTGTGGCAACACGTCGTGTTCTGGTTCGCGACTGGTCAATCGTTATCCTGAGAATGCCTCGTTGAGAGGTGAAACACGTCTATTTCTTCCAGGGTTTTTTATTACTTTTGAGGAATAGTTAAGCGGAATAGGTTATTAAATATATCTACGTCTATTGTATCTTACTTAAATGCGGTAATGGGCCGCGTCGTTTCAGAGTGGAAAAGCCATACTGCGGTCGTGCGATAGACCGTATCGAACCACAACATAATTATTCTGTGCCCTTATTTTATCGTGCTGAGATCTACAAGCGTGAAAGCCCGGCTTCGCTTAGCTAACATGTTGTACATCATCTGTAAGCCGGTGTATTGCCGTATTCATGTGTCACACGGTATGCCTGCCGACATGAGGCCGATACGGGCATTATTACACGTCGGTTACAGGCCGGTTACATTACCCGGTTACTGTGGCCATATCGACACGTTAAGTGAGCTTTATTGTTGGTTAACTGGGAGTGTGTATTGTTTTGTAAGTTAATTATACCTCTGAAAGCTATTGTTATTGACGATGATGGGATATGATGGAGGAGTAATTCGCAAGCTAGCAACCTAATTGCGTATTATGCATAGGCTTCCAATTCTTAACCGAACACGGCGAAGCAACAAAAAAAAAAACAAAACCCGCGGTCGGTGTTCTAATACTTATTTTATAAGCTTCCAATTTTAAAATATTAGAATACCGACCGCGGTTTTTGGAACTAAGGTACCTATATACTCGTACCTACTACTAGTTAAGACAAAGCCTCATCATTTTAAGTTTCGACCTCTAGCATTGTTAGTAGAGACAAACTACTTAAATTAAGTGGCGCCACGCAATTTCATAATCTATACTTAGGTACAGTCACGGACTTTAATTGATGAGCCACCTTCAAACTTTTAAATTTTGCAGTTTCATACATTCACGAGATTACACGATTAAACACGAACTCAAATCGCACTCTCGTAAACAAGATGACAAATAAATTACTTTTAATCGGAAATAGTCTTATCCATAGAGGTTGATGATGAATGATGATAAAAATAAATACAAATCGAATCTACAGGGTGTTAGGCTAAACACCGTTATCTTTGCAACCAGTGGTTTGGTTTCATTTATAGAACGTAAAATCAATGTAAAATTACAACTTTTTTTTTCTTTTTTTTAGTCTACATTTTACCACAAGAGACGCAAGTTCGTTGTCCTATGCGCTAGGGCAACGAACTTGCGTCTCAACACGGGCGGGGGGTACGGGATGTGACCTGACCGGCCGCGAGCGCGACCCCTCCCTCAGTCAGTCAGCTGTTTCGCTAGAGAGCACGGTGTTGGATAGAAACATTTTAAAATCTTTTAATGAAAATGACGTTTTTTTTTTGTTGTGTTCGGTCATTTATTTTTATATTTAAGTCAACTACCCATGGTTTGAATGACAAGACTGTTTACCCTTACAGCCTGTATTTGAGACCGACCTCCTTTGAATCATAGCTCATTAATTCTTCTGAAAACTAACTGAAGATAGTGACAGTTGAAATATCGATGTCAGAGACGTTACTTTCGAACTTGTCGAAATGACTTTAATATTTCTCCGTACGCTAACTTTACTATCGCAATAGTAACAATCAAAAACAAATCGATAAACAATCGTTGCTAGGTTACTGTTGCTAGACTTGCAATTGGTTGACTTTGGGTAGTCACTCTGCTGTCAAGTTTGTAGTTCTGGCTCTCAGGTTAGCCAACCGGTAAAGATATGAAATATAATTTTCTTCTTCTAATACGAAGACATATGAGTTTTCGTGTCGGGAACCGAATAAACCCGATTTGCATTACACTGCTAAAATACGAACAGTGCCAGGTGCCTCATCAATTAAAGTCCGTGACTGTACATAGTACTTTTGAAACAAAGTCATTCATCGTGTCTCACTGTGTGACCGCTTATAAACTCCTCATAATCAGTCTATAATGTTCTCATCCAGGTAACCAATAAAAAAAAATACGTGTAAAAGTGATTCTAATATCCAGAATAAAAAAAATCATTTCATTTCATTCCCTTTTGTGAAATATCTCTTAGAACACTAAAGGAACAACCACTAATAACTACTAGTAAACTCAGTCTGACAGCTAAACTTTAACAAGCGTAACGTTCACGTGTTAATTTGAACGTGAAATGACGTTGAAGAACAAGGTAAACTTCGCGTCTTGAACCTTAGTTAATTTTAGATGCGATGCTTTTTCACGAGTTAGTAGAATTGAAAAACTAGGTTTGTTTCAAGTTGTTCGAAATGTCTGGTGTGGGAAATTGTTGTCATATTTGCTGTTCATTTCAATAAAAAACATTTTTACAACTAAAAACAACAACCGGCTTCAAAAAAAACACTACAAAGTGAAAAATAACTTTAATTTCGGAAGTCCTCACACTAATGCGTATACCTACCACTACTTGCTATGTAAAAAAAAGTGACAGGAAGTAATAACATCATCTAGACTAGATAGACAAAGTGCATTAAATAAATGATATATTATTGAAGTACTACTCAAGCAAATAAGTTAATTTAAAAATTATATAAGGGACCACCGCGCAAACTTCCTCTACCAAATGAAAAAAGAATATTCAAACTCAGTCCACAATTAACAAAAAAAATATCGATGGACATACGTACACATAGAACCTCCTCCGTTTTGATGAAGTCAGTTAAAAAAAGACCTTTATTTTTTCAGTGAGCTTGAGCTTCGTTCCTACAAAATGAATAGAACCACAAAATGAATAGAACATGTGTGTAGAAACGTATAAATGTTTCAGAAATAAGCGAAGACTTATTGCTAGCTCAAGCCGCCATCTTCCTTCTTTGATACTTCTGGTGTGACGTTGCGTGAACTCTGTACCTATGAACTAGCGCGGAACCCTCCTTTTCAAGTTAGTGTTATTTTTTTTAGAATACTTAAGTTTATTTATACCTATCCTCGTGAGTGGAGTTAGGTGGTTTACCCCCTAAAAGTGCAGACAGCGAAAAAGGAATTTATTTTGAACTAGCTTCCGCTCGCGGCTTCGCCCACGCGTTATGTCGATAAAATGTAACCTATGTCCTTCCCCAGGGTGCCATCTATCTCCTTGCCAAATTTTATCGAAATCCGTTCAGTCGTTTAGGCGCGAAGAGGTAACATACAGACGGACAGAGTAACTTTCGAATTTATAATATTAGTATGGAAGTATGGATATTGTACCTACAGCTGGAAGTACTGGGGGGAGGTCTTTGCCCAGCAATGAGAGATGCAGGCTGACATTTACAAATTTTGGTAATTGAACATACCTACATAATGCCAATATCTTTAAGTTAGTAGCACAGCTGTGCTATTCTATAAAAATCTTACCGTGAAAACTTAGGTGAAGTGAACTTGGAGTGAACTGTCACTGCCTTAGCATAACGATGACAATGACAGTTCACTCCACGCTCACTTCACCTAAGTTTTCACGGTGAGATGAATACAGAATAGCAATGTCGGTCGCAAATGATATAGGTTCACAGTGACTCGGCGATTACTAAGGTGGTTTTATAGTAGATCGGAGATAACAGGTCGCATAAACAAGGTGTTATTGAAATAACTGAAATCATCTCATTTCGTGTCGGTCATTGCACTCATTGTTATGACAAACTTTTACTACGGGACCAACAAAAAAACGCGAAAAAAGTCTGCTGTGATTTTGTCGAGTTATGTAAACATTGTAGGTATGGAGCAGCAGATTTTTTAAATGTCGAATCGGCAAAATGTTGCTGGAAGCGCTTTTCAGAACCGGGTCTGATGACAAAAGCTGTTTAACATTCTTATTTAAATAACGTCAACGCGATCAGAAACACTTTTGACGTGAAACGACGTGTGACGGCTTAAAAAGCAACGTATTAATTCCATAATTTACATATTAATGCACATGCGAAAATACACAAGAATATTATGAATATTATTAAACTGACGTTCGTTTATTTATTTTAAGGAAATTCTTTATTTTTTTAAGCTCGAGGACCTCGTGGTCATTTCGCTGTTTTAAGTCTGTATTTATCCCTCACTTAAAATGAGTTGATCACTACTACGCTACTTCTTACCTATGATTAATCAAGATGCAAATATTGTTGGTGCCAAATCTTTAAGTAAGTAGGTACGCTACTTCTTAGAATGAATCAAGATGCAAATATTGTTAAAACAATGTTAAAAATAAAACCAATTTATAAGATTTTCACTTTCAATTCATCCTTTAGAAATAATCGGCTTAACACAGAAAAGAATAAAGCGTAACAGAAAGTCGTTTAGGAGCAGTACAATGTCTTGCTAATAGCGGATTATGGAAATAACTTGATGCAGAACTTTGAATAGCTTGAATAAAGACCTTTGCACACCTTTACGATTTGACACCAACTTTAAAAATCTTTGAGAAATGAGCTTTATATTGTGTCACGTAGGTACACACGTAGTATAAGCTGACCTCGCATTGTACGGAAATCCTATACAATGCGAGCTCAGCATAAACTGGAAATGTATAGCTTGATGTGTAGCCATGTGTACAGTAACATTTTCATAATGAAGGTAGGTAACTATGTAGTTTGTACTGCAGTGGGAAAGTCCAGGCTAATCACTTATAAATACATAGTTAAGGAGTAGGTACATAGGTGACGCGTGCATGATGTTCGCATTCTAATCTCAATCTGTCAAAAATACCGTTTATTTCCCTACATTTTTGACAAGTATTTGACATCGATGGTCGTTGAGATGAATTTGCGACCAGATTTTGAACATTTCTACGGGAATTAGCCTTCTGGTGTGCGAAGGTCTTACTCCTGCCCAGTTTTAACCCCCGGAAACGATTAAAAACAAGTTAAGCGCGAAATCTCTATAGTATTAAGTGAAATACGTTTCGAAATGAAACTGGGTGATGTGCACAATAGCCGGTGAACTTAGTTGTTTGTTTGTTGTTGAACAGTGATTAATCCTGGGTAATTGAGTGTGAATTTTAGGTACCTACGAATTATTTTAACCTTCTAACCGCTTCGGATTTATCCGACAAATATTTTCGTGTCCATTTCGCCAGGTTTATTTACTTTACTTAATACTTACTTACGTACTACTTTATTTACGTATCCGTCTTTGTTGTAGGCATTCAAATTCAAAAGAGCCTGTCATTTGTTTTATTGAAAGAAATGTCTGTGTTTTAAACTGATTCCTCATTTAATAATGTGTCATAATCGTGAAAATAATATAATAAATCCATAATTTTGTCTGATTATTCAAAAAAAATCTTTGTTTAGGTATAGGTACATTTACTTTCAGCGAAGGCTTTTGATGTTTATGCTCGATTGATATTAGAGGTCTCTTTAGTGAACGAGGTGTCTAAGTTTAGTTATAGCTTTGATCATTAAAAAGAAAAAAAAAACTGGCAATTCAGACTTTTTGCTTCAGATCCGATCCTGTTAAAATATTTTCTACAGGCCGAACCGTATTCCGTCGCGTCGACGTAAAAAATTAATTAAATAAAACAACAAAAAAAATAGTTGACGCCATCATGGAATATCGTTACCTATCAAATAATTGAAAAGTTCTGGAGTTTGTAGAGCAAATATTTTTATGGAGCCAAATTTTAATCATCGAGGAGAACACTCAAATTAATTTGTTTCATCGACGCATGGTTATTGGTTAGCGCAAGTTTTCAGTGGTTGGACCATTTAATTAAAGCTTTGGTCAAACAGTTTTATATCATGGTCAGTTTTCATATCAATCACATTACTTATAGACGAGGAGGAGACCACAACACACAGTAAATTAATCTTCGTATAACTAATGAGTAATGACGTCCCTAGTCTGTGTCAATCTATACCTATCATTATTATTTTCCGTGATACAGCAAAATGTAAATTCCCTTAAGGGTTGTGACCTAACCTATTACCTATATTTTAGTAGTTGTACTGCTGATTCTAATGATTATAATTTCGGTAAAAGCATTTTCGTTACGGTCGCGAATCATATTTTATCAACATAATGTCTGTTTTTTAATCTCATTGAGCCTCGTCTGATTTTTAGAAGGGTGTAACACGTGCAGGTGAGATTGACTTGGCCAGTTAGGTGTATGTCCCGCCCCTTACACCCTGTAGTACCTAGGTACAGTTCGATTCAAACTTAATAGCGGCTGGGAAGTTAGCTACGCGCTGCGCAGTTACCCCACCCCTCACCCCCGCTGACACATGAAATGGTTACTGCGCAGCGACTCGCCTCATGTTCCCAGCCGCCATTAAGTTTGAATCGAACTGTAGGTACCTGTATTTGTATCGCCAATGCCTTCAACACCCTGCCCTGGAGTTGCATAAGGGAGGCACTCCGGTACCACCGGATGCCGACCTACCTCTGTCGTGTGGTCGAGGCCTATTTGACGGACAGGGCCGTCATCTACCCTGGCCACCAGGGAGTGTGGAACTGGGATCGGTCCTAGGGCCGCATCTGTGGGACATCGGATACGACTGGGTGCTGCGCGCCGATCTCCCTAGCGGCGTCAGCGTGGTTTGCTACGCTGACGACACGCTGGTCCTGGCGCAAGGGAGGTCGCACCAGGCGGCGGCCGAACTCGCGACACGCGGGGTTGCGACAATCGTCGAGAGAATCCGGCAATTGGGACTCGAGGTGGCCTTGCACAAGTCCGAGGTCATAGGTTTTCATGGTCCTCGGAACGCGCCACCGTCGGGTTCCCAAATTACGGTAGGAGGGGTTCACATCGGCGTCGAGTCGACGATGAAGTACCTAGGACTCGTCCTCGACAGCCGGTGGAACTTCGTGGAGCATTTTAGACGTTTGTCTCCCAGGCTGGACCAGGCTGGAGCTGCCTTGGGGCGGCTCCTGCCCAATCTGGGGGGTCCAAACGCCTCCTGCCGGAGGCTCTACGCGGGGGTCGTGCGGTCCATGGCCCTTTACGGGGCTCCGGTGTGGGCGCGTTCCCTTAGGCTGCGGCCGGCCCGCCGGTTGAACGCGTCCCAAAGGGTCATGGCCATTCGGCTGGCCCGGGGTTACCGCACGGTCTCCCGTGAGGCGGCGAGCCTCCTTGCCGGATTACCGCCATGGGATCTGGAGGCGAAAGTCCTCGCGCACATATGGGAGTGGCGCGAAGAGATGAAGCGCCGGGGCGTAACTCTGCCGGCTCGGCTGCCGCGAGAAATCGAGGCACAGCGGACAGAGCTCCGGCAAGATCTCATGGCGGCATGGAGAGTGCGATTGTCGCAACCCAGTGCTGGGTACGCCACAATTGCGGCGATAAGTCCCCTCTTTGAGGAGTGGCTAGAGATGCGCCACGGCGTCCTCATCTTCCGCCTGACGCAGGTCCTCACCGGACACGGTTGCTTCGGGAGGTTCCTGTTTCGTATAAGGCGGGAGGAAACGCCCGGGTGTCACCACTGTGTGGATCGCCCGGAGGACACGGTGGAGCATACGGTGGAGGTCTGCCCCGCTTGGGCGGAGCCCCGCCGTGTCCTCTTGGAGGCGATTGGCGGCGGTGACCTCTCGCGTCCGGCTCTGGTCCAGGCCATGGTACGGAGCGAGAGGGCATGGGAAGCAGTCACCTCCTTTTGCGAAGCAGTAATGCTCGCGAAGGAGGAGGCGGAACGCGTGAGGGAGAGGCAAAGTTTGCGCCCTCACGCCCCTAACCACCGCCGCCGCTGGAGACGCCCTGGGCGTCGGGAATCCCAGGCGGATTCCCGGCCACCATAGGCGCGGGCTTGCGCACGGCGAGCAATGGGTAGCTCGCCGTCCGATCAGGACCAGGCCCGGGTCGATGGCGCGTCGTGTTCCACGCGCGCCTCAAAGAGATGTCAGCACAATTGGCGGGGTCCGCTAGGACCGATGCCTGCCAGGGTTGCGGGTTAGTCCGAAAGGGATACCGGGACCTTGGCAACAGGCAACTGAAGGAACACGGGTGGGTTTTAGTCAGTAAAAGACTGACACGCCCTTCCGCTCCACCCAGAGCGGGAGAAGTCATTGGATGATTTCCCACCCTCAAAAAAAAAAAAAAAGGTACTTACCTGTATTTTTAGTTTTTTTTTTTTCTGTGGATACCATTTTATCTTTGAGGTTTAATTTCACTTTGTGAGGCTGAGTATGGTAGACTCACACCTTAGCAATTTGTAAAATAGTTGTGTGTGAAACTGAATCGGTCCTACTCATTTCCCTACTGATAAATTATTGTGAAATTTTATTCTCCAGTATTTTCCGCAACGGTTCATTAATGAAAGTGTCGATATCCGCTGGATACCGATACCCATGGATGTGGGAACATTGTGCGAACTCCATTAAAAACGGAGCGCTGTGTAAACCGCGACGCGAATGATGATCCGATTAGGTTTATTTTGTACTTGTTAAGGCTTTTAATATTGAATTATTTTGTTGCATTGACAACTATGGCCTTATTTTTTCAACTTTTTATGTTTATTGAAAAAAGACCGCTGAAAAGATAGAATTCCTAAAGGCGTCTGATTTTTAACATTTGTTTGTAATAAATCGAGTTTCTGTAACTCGTTACAGTCGTCACTCAGTGCAGCGAGCCGAGCCGTTCGCTCGTTGCGAGCGCCGGATTCTCCATTCGACTGTCAGCTGTTTAGTGAATTCCTTTGAAACGAAAATATGAAAAACGACATGGTGCTCAAAGCGAGCGTTCGCCGCGTCTTGTGTAACACCGTAGGTATTGTAAACAAGCTCGCCGCGAATGATAGGTACATTACCGATACCTGATACATTACATTATAATATGATTTATGATTTTATTCAAAATTTTAATTTAATTTTATGATTTTAATCTTATTTCAATTTTATAAATGATGATTTTTTGATGATTTTTTGTCTTAATTTTGTTTTTATTATTTTATTAATTTTTGTTTGTGTTTTTATTTATTGTGAATTTTTAAATGTTATAAGATCTTATTTGAATCGAAATAAATGATATTTAAATTTCAATTTGAATATTTGCGAGTGTGGTCTCTCCGATTATCTCAGGAGTCAGTCAGGTCGGTCATCTCCACATCTCTAAACATGGATAATTTATGAATTATCCACGGTTAGAGATGAATAGCTGGTCAATTAACCTGCTTTTTAGATTAAGAACCCTTTTTATATTGAAAAAAAAACTTCAAATAACAAGAAGACACGAAGAAGGTAGGTACCTAGGTACAGTTTAAGTACATGTAAGATAAGTAGGTACTTAAACTGCAGCATTTAATAAGTACAAGTCGATCTGCAAAGCTCCAAAATCAAGCAAACAGAAAGTATGAAAATTAAGTTCAGCCAAAAAGTCAAAGGGCCAGTAAATTGCTGGTTCGCGTCAAGTTGGCTGCTAACGACTGCCAACTTTGACGTCAGCTCCGGGCCTAACGACTGGAAACAGGCCGGACAATGCACTGCGGGAAACGAAACGCAACTAGTTTTAATTGTTACGTTATCGGGATTTTTTATGTTGTTTTGGGAAAGGTATTACTTATTTACCATTATTTAGTGGTTTTTCGGCTTAGATGTTGAAACAATAATTAATAACATCCTTTTTTTGAACTCGCTTAAAAATGTCATGGAGTTTCTTGCCCGTTCTTCTCTATAGGAATCTTCTACGCTTTGGAACTATAGCTTCATGTTTCTGACTGACCGACAACTTTGACGATGCAAAAGTACCTGTAAATTTATTTATTTTTATTTTTATTTCATTTTTAATACTTATAAATTATATTTTTAAATATTAGACTAAAAAATTATATAAAACATTTAAAAATATAAAAAAATAGTAGCCCACCGGTATCGGGAACAGGGTCCAAGCTACCGGCGGTCAGGGCTCCAGAGAGAGGAACCTCCTAACGATGCGAGCCGTGTCCAGGAGTACAGCTTTCTGAATCAAGCCCTTAATCCAGCTGCCCAACGAGAGCCTCCTTAGGTGTTGGTCGAGGCTCTTGGCAATTAAGCCATTGGCTGATACGACTATCGGCACAATGATCGCAGAGTCCACATCCCACATGTCGACAACCTCGTGAGCCAAGTCAAGATACTTGATTTGTTTATCTTTCTCGGCCTTCACGAGGTTCCCGTCATGAGGGACTGTTATGTCAATGATCATTGCGCGCCGCTCTGTTCGATCCACCACCACTATATCAGGCTTATTGGCAACAATAGTCCTGTCAGTGATGATGGATCGATCCCAGTACAATGTGATATTTCCATTTTCGAGAACTGGGTCGGGCACGTACCTGTAGTACGGCACTTCCGATTCCACTAGGCTGTATTTCAGAGCAAGTTGCTGATGGATAATCCTGGCTACAAGGTTGTGTCTATGCAAGTACTCTCCGTTAGCTAGATGAGAACATCCGGAGATAATGTGACGGATTGATTCTCCCGGTCGGTGGCATGCCCGACAGATGTCAACCGTGCCGTCCTTCACAATAAATCTCCGGTAATTGTTCGTCATGATAACTTCGTCCATAATTGCACAGACAAAACCTTCGGTTTCCCCAAAGAGGTCACCGAAACGCAGCCAGGCTACGGACGCTAGTAAATCTACATCGGGTCCATGCAGGGCCCGGAAAAAGCGTCCGTGAAGCTCTTTACTCTGCCATACCTCCTTGCGATCGTTAGTGTCAAGCACTACAGGCTTGCGCCAGTTCTCTTTCGCCAAGGAGAGCGGGGTGAGGCCCTTGTCCACCGCGACCACATCTCGATGCATTCCCACGTCGGCTTCTAGGAAATATTCCCTGAGACTGCATATCTCCCGATTGTGGAGGGTCTTAGCGTTTAAAAAGCCTCGACCTCCACACTTTCGCGGGATATACAGTCTCATTACCGATGACCGTGGGTGATGCATTCGGTATGCAGTCAGCAGCGTACGGACCCTCCTATCCAGGGCGTCAAGTTCGGTCTGAGTCCATTTGAGTATGCCGAAGGAGTACATCAAAACCGGCATGACCCAACCGTTGAAGGCGCGCACCTTGTTCCCGCCTGATAAAAGACTATTAAATACTTTCTTCAGGCGGCCAAAGAAGCGCTCCTTCAACGATTGCTTCATGTCAGTTACATTGATGCCTAACGCTTCCGACATACCCAAATACTTATAGGTTTCGGATGCGGAGAGGGCTCTTAGGTATATGGAATCCGAGAGTTGGGTGCCCACGGATTCCACAATCTCCCCTCGCTTTACATGCATGACCGCACATTTGTCCACACCAAATTCCATCCTGATGGCTCTACTGAAAGTTTCAGTTACTTTTAGTAGCTCCATCAGTTGTAAATTGTTGGGGGCAAAGAGTTTTAGGTCATCCATGTAGAGGAGGTGAGATATAACCTGTCCACCTCTCCTCAGCCGATAGCCTAGACCTGAGTCCTCCAGCAGTGTGCTTAGAGGATTCAGGGCCAAGCAGAACCAAAGTGGACTCAGACTATCGCCCTGAAATATGCCTCGCTCGATCCTTATCGGCTCACTATTCCTCTGGATATTTCGACATCCTGGATAGCGAAGGACTGTCCTCCATTGCCCCATACACGCCATCAGGAAGGTGCGCAGAGATGCATCTACTTTATACAACTCCAGCACCCTCATGAGCCATGTATGTGGCACCGAGTCATAGGCCTTCTTATAATCTATCCAACATGTCGACAGATCCTTTCGGGAACGACGAACCTGTTGGCTAATGGCCATATCAATGAGGAGTAGCTCCTTAGTACCGCGGGACCCATTCCTACATCCATTTTGAGAGGCAGACATGATGGAGTTCGTGTCGATATGTTTGTTAATTTTAACTCTCAAAATGGATGTAAGAACTTTATAGACCGTCGGTAAACATGTGATCGGCCTATAATTTTTGGGTTCCGCGGTGCTACCGGATTTGTGGAGGTGGGTAACTCCTGTAGTTAAGAACTGGGGTAGCAAACCAGAGTCCAATGCAGTCTGGTACTGAGCCGCTAAGCGAGCGTGCGACCCTATGAACCATTTTATCCAGAAGTTGTGCAGGCCGTCCGGCCCTGGAGACTTCCAGTTAGGTAACGGGCGGACTGCACGAGCTACATCTTGGGGGCAGATGGTAATAGCCCCCATTTCTGGTATAGGATCGCAGGCTCGCTCGACTTCCCGAGTCCAGTCCCCTTCAGTGTGACTGACAGGCACCGACCAGATACTTCGCCAGAAAGAGCACATGGCATCATCATCCGGCAGGCGCGTGTCAGCCACACCTTGGTCCGGTTGCTCCCAAGCCCTATATACCCACCTTTCATCACTCTGGAAGGTGCGGTTCTGAGTGTATCGGTCTACTCGCCGCTTATACCTACGAATACGGTTTGCCCAGGCATACACTTTCTGCTTCAGGAAGTCTATGCGCTCTGCGACACGGGATATATAGTCCTCAGGACTGATATCAGTGCCTGAGAACGCCCGTCTCACAAAGCGCATCACTCTAGGGCGAGTATTGCCCTCCCTGAAGCAGATTAGTTTGCCGATGAGCGCTCTGGCCCCACCAATACGTCGTTCAATTCTGCACTGCCAAGCTGGTACGGCTGATTTCGGTCGTGTAGCTCTAGATTCATTATCAAATTTGACGTGAGCTACACGACATGCCGCTACAGCCGCACAGTACAGAATCGAGTGAGTATCGGTGAGGTCTTCGCAGTCGTCAAAATAGCTTGACAACTGCGAATCCAGAACCGCCACCAGCGCTCTATTTTTGTTATGCATGGGCAAACGGGGTAAGCGTGGCCTAAGTTCGGGCGGCATGAGCCGATATTCCCGAATCGCACCCTCCAAAGCACTCCTCAATTCATCATTGCACTGGGTACTTACGTTTGTAGCCCTGTCATCAATCGCGTCGTCGGCTTGACTGGTAGTGACCGGTAGTGGTACCATAACAGTCTGCGACGGCGGAGCGATGACATGGCTACTCTGCATTTCATTTCGCAGGCGATCAAGTACAGTATCATCCAACATATGGTTACGCTGGATGACCCGCACCTGATCCGACAGTCGTTGTGCCGACACGTTGACAGCTGGCTCAAGCACCTGAAACTGAGAGAGCATCCGAACACGGTACGCGGTCAGGTGGCTTCCTCCCTCTGTAGCCCCATAGTATGAGCGCATGACGTTCTCATTAATGGATCGTGTCCATCTCATGCGCTGCACACTTCCGCCGGGAGCTGGGACCCTATCAGAGGCCGGTGGGCCTCGAGGTCCTAAACCGTCCGGCGGCCGGCGTCCTCCCCGTCGACGAGCAGGTGGTGGCGTCGTGGGCGGGGAGAAATACTCGTCGCTCGAGCTCGACGCAACTACCGCGGCCGGTGTCATCACAGCGCTCACAATTGCACTGGGTACCGGCGGCGGCGAGGCGGAGCTGAGCGAAGAGTCCGGAGGTGGTGGGCGTGCTCGTCGTGCGGCCGATCTCGTCAACATAGATAGTATTCTTTCTTCATTTTCCTATTTTTCTGTTTATTGTTTTATCGGAGGTGACATCTGTCATGTCACCTCCGATTCGGCAGTTATAAAAGAATTCTATTACATTTTGTTGATGGTTTTTTTGGTCTGTTTGATGAGTTTTTATGGTTTTCCGGTTTAAAGTTTAGTTTATTTTTATTCTAAATATTTGGTTTTGATAAAATAAATAGTATTCTGAGGAAAAATTGTTGTTGACGTATCAGTGTTGCCAGCCGTTATTATTATTTATTTTATTTTTATTTTATTTTATTTCTTAAGAAAACTTACAGCTAGGATACAGATAGTTAACAATTAGTGAGAGAAGGCCAGTTAAAAGTTTTCACTGACAATATTGGGGTAGCACAAGAAACAGCAGACAGGCAAGCGAAAGTAAGAAGAAGTAAGCACTCGGAGAGAATTAAGAGAAGATTTAAAAGTTAGAGAATTTAGTGATCTTCAAAGAAGGTTTTACATAGTATTTTTTTAAGTTTAGGAACACTGGTGGAGAATAAATCAAGATCGTCAACACTCTGACACATCGAGTTGTATGCCCTGCTAGCTCTTATCATATAAGAGTTTTGTCGGTATATGCACCGCACAGAGGGAACATACAGAGGCTGATGATTCCTTAAGGTGAAGGATGGAACACGCAGCCCAATTTTGCTCACCAATTTCGAACAGTCGGTTGAACCATTAGCCAAATTGAACAAGAATACCATGTCGGCAATTTTTCTCCGCTCAATTAGTGGAAGAATATGAAACTTCCTGCAGCGGCTGTAATAATTAGGCAAATAGTTTTTGGATCTAAACTGAATGTACCTTAAGAACTTCTTTTGAATACTTTCGATGCGATTAACGTAAGTATTATAGATAGGATTCCATACTGGTGAGCAGTATTCGAGATGACTGCGTACAAAAGCACAATAAAGAATTTTGAGTGTTTTGATATTTTTAAAATCGGCTGATATCCTCAAGATGAAACCTAGTGCCTTAGAAGCTTTTTTAATAATATTATCGATGTGTGTGTCAAAAAGAAGTTTCGAGTCAAAAGTGATGCCTAGGTCTCTAATCGTATTAACTCTGGCTATTGAAGTGTTGGCTATTTTGTAATCGTAAAGGATAGGTTTAGGTTTACGAGTGAAGGTACAAATATAACATTTCGAGACATTTAGATCCAAGCGGTTGGCCGTACAGTACTCTTGGAATCTGTCCAAATCAAGTTGGAGACGTTCAGCATCTTCGTAGTTTCTGATTTCATTTAGAATCTTCATGTCATCCGCAAACAAAAGAACTGTTGCGCTAGCGAAACATGAAGAGACGTCATTGATGAAGATGTTGAATAACAAGGGTCCCAAAAGCGATCCCTGTGGAATTCCTGAGGGGGTAATCATAGTTCTCGATGTGTATCCATTAAGAACAACAGTTTGACATCTGTTGGCCACATAAGAAGAGAACCATCTGAACAGATTTCCACTGATACCTATAGTCAATAGCTTACGCAGAAGTATAGCATGATCCAAGCGATCAAAACACTTGCTATAATCTGTGTAGATTACATCTACCTGTGTGCGATGAGCCATACATTCAGTCAAGTAGTCACTACAAAGAATGAGATTGGTGGTTGTGGACCGACCTCGCAGGAAACCATGTTGACGGTCACTGATGTTTAGTTTAAGACAAGCATAAAGCTGCTTGTATATTATTTTCTCCAGGATTTTAGCGAAAATGCATAGTTTGGATATGGGCCTGTAGTTTTCCACGAGGTCTCTAGGCCCTTTTTTGTGGATCGGTGTGATTAACGCCGACTTCCAAATTATAGGTACCTCACCTAAATTTAGGGACCGTCTGAACAGAAGTGAAAGAGGAGGAGTCAGACTTTTGGCACAGTTGAGTATAAAGACTGGCGGAATATTGTCTGGTCCTGCAGATTTAGATAAGTCAACTCCTTTAAGTAGATTGAATACTTCTAACTCATTAACTTCGACCGAATGTATGTCCGAAACGACATCGCTCAAATGCATGTTTGAACCCTGCGCATGGTCATTGGAAAGATCGTCGTCATCGTTGATACTACTAGCAGAACTGAGAAAATTAGAATAAAAATAATCGCCAAACATGTTGCAAATATCCTCTCCTTTGTTTGATGTGCTATTTCTATATTTAAGTAGGGAAGGATAAGCATTGATTTGATTTTTTGATTTTACGTACGACCAAAACGCTTTAGGTGTCTTAAAAATGTCTTCTTCAATTTTTGAGATATAGCAGCTAAACATTTCACTTTCAACTTCCTTGGCACGCTGTCGGAGCATAACAAAAGACTCATGGTCAGACAGATTTCCGTATTTTTTATATTTTGCATGGTACTTCGCTTTTTCTTTAAGAATTTTTATCAGAGGCTGTTTGAACCAAAGAGGGTATCTGCTGCTCGGAACTGCCGTCTTAATAGGTACAAAAGATTCACGTAGTTCATTGAGAGTTTCGTAGAAAAATGATACGGCATCTTCGAGTGTCCTAGTGCTCACTTCGTTGAGCCAGTCGATCTGGCTCAGCCGTTGATTAATAGCCGTATAGTCGGCCGACCGATATAAAAAAATTATACGAGGACGCGCAGGAAGAGTATGAAGTTCCACGAAATCAGCAGACACATAGAGAGCCCTATGATGAGGATCTTCGGGCACCAGCGGATTGGCGCAACTTGCCACCGAAACCTCGCTATTAGATAAAACTAGATCTAGTATTTTATTGTTGACATTTACGTGCGAATTGTATTGCGAGATATTGCAGACTGTAAAGTTATCAAACAAATTGACCTGAATATGACCTTGGATATTACTAGGGCAGACAGACTGACCATCATCATCTGGTTCCCAGATTATATTTGGAAGGTTAAAATCTCCAAGAACCAGAAATTTATCAGCGGGATGCTTCTGAACGATGTCTGTTAGGTTAGTAGAAAAATTACTTAACTGACCTGCTTGGGAGTAGCCAAGATTTTGATTGCAGATGTACACTACACAGATATGCATTTTATACGATACTCGCGGTCTCTTCCTGTGTAGGGTAAGAGTAACCCATAAGTCCTCGGCAGACGAGAACCATTCGCTGCGGAGATCACTGATTAGTTCACGTCGCACTGCAATAAGCACACCACCTCCCAAAGTTTGATTCGTGCTAGAATAGTTTCTATCGCGCCTCCACACTATGTAACGGTCGTCAAACAATTCGCTGTCCCTAATACCCTCAATAAGCCATGTCTCAGTTAAGCAAATGATATCGTAGGAATTAACACACACATTACGATAGAATATTAACGTTTTTGTACGCAATCCCCGAACATTTTGGTAAAACACACTAATAGGTGACATCGCAAACAGAAAGATTACTAATGAATAGTTCAATAATAATTGTTAAAAGCAAAAGGTTAAATTATGATAAATTAAGAAAATGAGCGAGATCAAGCCGATTAGAACCTTAGTTCCAGGCAAATAGGATTCAATAGACAGATGGCTATGGTCAACACCGATCGATAAGAGAACAAAAGGGCAGCGGTAAAGGAATGCGCATAAAAAAATGGCACCAGTGTTTCTCAAACTATTAGCGTAGTGCGTGCGAGTACACAAGTACGACAAATTATAAAATTGACACAACATTTTTAATTCAGAAACTTTTTCAAGTCCTGCTCCGTTTTTATGTGATGTGTTGGAGAAGTAGTATTTTTCTTTGTAAGGATTTTGCAACCAACTACCCAAGTGTATAAAAAACCTCGTTCTTTAGCAAGTTTTTTCGTTTTGTTCAACAGCATTTTATTCTCAAAAGTTAGATGATCATTGACGTAGATGACACTGTCGGACTGCAGGCCCAACCTGCTTGCAGTTATAGATGCTTTAAGTTTTTTCGCAGCGGCCACGAAATCATTTTTGAGGTATCTGTTATGAACTGAGCAGATAATATTTTTATTGTGTTCGTTGTTTCGCATCGGTACTCTCGCAATGAAGTTTATCTGCTCTTTAGGGATACTGCATCCAATGATATCTCCTATCTTGCCAATAATTGTGAATAGATTTTCTGAGTTGGTTGCTGGAACACCCTTAATTTCTAAGTTGTTCATTCTTGATCTTTGTTCCGTTTCGCGCTGTAGATTTTCAATTTTGGAGCATCGATCATGCAACGCCGCCATCTCCTCCTTAGTTTTCTTAAAGCAGTCCACTTCACTCTCCAACCCTGACACTTTGTTGGCTAATGTCTCCACCGAATGGTCCAGAAACTCGACATCAGTTTTAAGGCTGGAATACTCCGATCTGATCGACTTAAGCTCCGCCAGTTCCGATTGGATAGCTTTCACGTTCTCCATTAAAGCAGGTAAGTTGTCCATCTGGGCTGAGAGGGCTTTCAGTTCTGACATAATAGAGTCCATGTCAGCTGTTACGGGCACGGAAATGGTTTAATTAAAATAAATGCTTTGAGTTTTAAGAGAATGTTGCAAAATTAGCCTATAATGTTCCTGCTGTGACATAGGCCGTCTCTCAGTGAGAGGGAGTGGGCCGTAATCCACTACGCGGGCCCAGTGCGGGTTGGTAGATGTCAAATATCTTGGACATGTCGGTTTCCTCACCATGTTTTCCTTCGACATTTTGAGAGTAGTGGTGATTAAATAATTTACACATATTAAAGCACCTGGCAGGGTTCGAACCTATGATCTACAAATTGTAAGTCGTGTCCGTTACCTACCACTGGGCCACCACTGCTCTAGAATGTTTATGAGAATGTTGCCGTTTCAGTATATAGTTCGAGGGTAGTGGTCACAGAGCACTATATAGTGTAGTGGCATCGAGATATAAGTACTAACGTACTAGAGAAGCTACGTCAAATAACTGAATTGTCCTATTCTTCGTATTGAATCTTTAGTTCGCTGCAGCGCTAAAATAATAACAATTCGTCTAAACCGTACCTAATTTACCACAGTGCTAGATTTGCTGCGGAAGTGTATTTATTCTCGGCAAAAAGGTCTTAAGCGCCATGTAAATCACGGCACTTACGCGTTTTCTTCGACAAACTGCGGCGCGATCGCCGCAGTTGAACGAGACAAAGTAGGAATTTACGGTGTCTTCTCTAGTACGTTAGACGTACTTATATCTCGATGTGTAGTGGTGATAGTGACATCAGCCCAATATGTCGCTCTTATTTTGTTCGCTCATTTTAGTTTGATCATTGTGCTACGCTTGATAAGTAGGTTATGAAAAATGGAAGCATGGTTTCCTCAATGTATTTTTAGCTAGAAATAGGTAGGGTACAGCTAGGTGCAAAAACATGACTTTAGGGTTTAGGGCAAAAGTGATTCACGTAGTTTTTTTTGCACTACTTTCATTGAAGATAATATAGGTATACAGAAGATAGGTACTACATAGATTGAGGTGGAGAGTGTGTACGAAAAATCAATTTTTATTTACAACACCTTATCATTTCAGTCACTGTCATTCGGAAGGATAATTAATTACAGGGTAGGTTACTATCTTCGTTAAAACGTACTTGGGTAGGTACTTGGTACCTACGAAAAATACAAATCGAAGTTACTGACCAACTCCACACTCTCACCGCACAATTTCCGCTTAATTTCTAGGACACTTCATAGATTATTTACCTACCCTCTTACAGTACCTCGCCGCTTCCTAACTATCGGATTACATCAGGAGCACATTAGTTATTTACTAACGTACGAGACGGTAACGATACGCTATCCACAACCTGTCTGCTGGATACCGATCAGTGTCGAGAGAAAATCTAGAGAAATAGAATAAAACTAGTCTGATTTAGAATGTTGGTGCATTTATTTCTAGTGCTTTCATCGGTGGTAGATAGATAGATTTATAGAACAATCTTAATTTTTTTTTTTTTGTTATGGAATAAATATAAAAGTTTTAAATGTAGGTTTTCGAAGTTTTTGTTTCTGTCAATCATTTGAAGATGATAGAGACCCTATGACATTAATTAACTTTTCTAAAATAAGTTAGATGTTGAAAAAAAAAGTATCAAAATCGTTGAACAATTTCGCAGGTTCGACCAGTGCAGCGTCTCGGTAGCGTCTTAGTTAGAATCGCGTTCACCTAGATACTGAAAGACGTGGGTTCGAGTCCCACCTAAGGCGTTCGATTTTTCAACGTTTAACTTATTTAAGTATATTTAACTTTATTAACACAACATACAAAAATAAAAACTACTTTTCTACTTATAAATTAAAGTTTGTAATTCTACTTATTTAACTTAAAAATTGCAAGTTGTTTATCCCCGAATTTACTTCATCATTTCTAGAAAATGACCGACTGATATCTGCCCACTCAGCAATTTCTGTTGTGACTCTTGAATCCACTGATCTTTGAGTACATCTTCTGGTCTTCTTTGTTTAGCCATTGGGCGTCGCTCTTTTTTTAACGCATTCAATACATGTACCAGCGTTGGTTTACGGCCAAATTTTTTATTCAAATGGGAATGCCAGTTTTCCGCAACATTTGTAGTTCTGTGACGTTCGCCGAAAACTGACCATCTTCTAACACATTTTTCATTTTGTAACCAGAACTTCATATACTTTTGCAGTTTTTTAGATTTAGAATTATCGAGTAATTCCATACTTTCTTGTAGTATGTATGACTAACCATCTTGTATAAGACTTATTGGCAGCAATGGCAATGTTCCGCAAAGCAAAACGATGCTTCTTGTTACTTTTTGTTTTGTTAAACCGAGTTTTGTTCCCATTTTGTAAACGGCTTTTTTAAAGTGAAAATAGCAAGTCTTGACCTCAGCAGAGGGAAAATTTATGTTGATAGCATTTATGGCTGCTAATTCGGTATCCAAAGTAAATTTGTGAGGGTTTAATGTCGGTAACTGCGATTTTATTAGCTGTAAAAGGACATCATAAGATTCTTCTTTCTTTTCTGTCATGAACGCGTACAAAAAAAAAAGGACTAATATTAGTTTCTTTTTGTGTGCTTCCAAAGTCCGCATGAAAAACATATAATTGGGCGAATTGTGGCGGACATGATTGGAACGTACCATCAACCAGCACTTGTTTTATTTTTTAAAGTAATTTCGGGTCTCTATTTTCTTTGGAACAGAAAACCAAAATGCGCTGTAACCCGTTTTCTTGTTCATTTACGTAGTCACATAAAACGAAATCTAGGTGGAAATTAGGTACTTCTACCTGGTCTCCTCTACTAGAAGTATACTTCTGTACATCGGCACTCTTATTTCTTAATTTATAAAGACCGCTTTTCATCGCCTTGAAAGATGGCATATTCGCATCCCAGTTATACCCTTTTGATATTATAGGATCGAAACATTTATTGTAAATAGTCGGGATCGGTCTAAATTCTTCGCTTGTTACTTTATTTCGGCATTCTTGTTCCGCCGAGTAAATTTCAATTTGCTCTAAATTTTTAATACACGACCCTGCATGTTTAGTTCGCCGCACTATTGTACTGTCCTAAAGATAAACAAATAAACAGCTTGTAATAATGCAACAGTAGGGGCTTAATTTATTTTGACTAATAAATAAGAACTAAATAAAAATATATTCTGTACCTTAATGGTTACATAGCCACCACATTTATTTTTACTCCAATCACTGCATCGCCACAATACTGCGCCGTTTTTGTAAGTTTTTTTTTTGTGGAATTTGTAACCA
The DNA here is from genome assembly GCA_947522985.1 of Lithophane socia. Classification (NCBI taxonomy): domain Eukaryota; kingdom Metazoa; phylum Arthropoda; class Insecta; order Lepidoptera; family Noctuidae; genus Lithophane; species Lithophane socia. Next base: position 13,079,988 of record OX383267.1, read on the forward strand.
TCGTGTAATAGCACTTCGCCTCTTCTTTGTATAATTTTAAACTCTTCAGACATGAAGTTGAATATATTATAAATCAATTAACTCAATTTAATTTCTTATAGGGTGTTGAATATATTTTATATATCCCAATAAAAATTTATCATCTATCGGTAAATGTCAGTCAATGTTAATGTTATTCTTGTACCAGCCAGTGCTACATTGTAAATAGGTTTCAATTCAATAATAAGGTTTGTAAACAATTAGGGGATTCAAAAGGAAATTAGAGTTTTATATGATCCCCTAGGGCATCGTAGTGGAACATTGAGTGCTGTGTAGTCCCCTGGGGGACTGGTCAAGGGGATTTTAGTGGAACGAGTGAATATAGTTGGGGTTGGGAAAAGGCTAGGCAGATGATGAGAGACACTTTTTTGTTACGATGGGGCTTGTGGCTACGTAATAACAGCCGCACGTATTGATCGATCAGGTTAACGCATTTAGTGCGGCCAACGCGCCTGCGCGTTTTTGGGACTTTCACCATGTGCTCGCGACGCGTAGGCGCGTCCATACAGTTTACTTGAATTTACTTAGCTTTCTTCGAGTGCGGCGCGCCGCACCTGTGCGTTCATTGTGCATTTCTATTGTTTCGAAAACATCGTAAAATAAGGGTCGGTAAGGGTCTCTACACATAAGTTATTTCGATTGTTACATACGATATTCGGTTGTTACGTTATGTAGGTAATATGTTACGAGTGTCAAGGTGGAATAATATTCGTTCTTGGTGTACCTACCACAACTCGCTTTCCGAGTCGTGTCTATAATAAGTAGCTAATTATTGACATTGATTTGTTAGCGCGCAATAAAAATAATCTATAAATATAAAAAATATTTATTAAGTTTTTTTTTTACCCACGCCTTTCCCTTTCGGCCTGGGTTTAGCCTTATGTGGTCCATTTGGCATCAGAAGGTTAAAAATCTGCATCATTGGCTGTATGAAGGTTTGACGTTTTTACAAAAGTTTTTGACAAGTGTTGCTTGTCTGTGGCTTGCAAAAACTTTTACGACGGCGACGACGACGGCTAATAAAAATGATTTTTCAAGCTTTTATTAATATATTTATGAGACTGGTGAACATAATTTCACAGTAAGTATTTATTCTTTTCTTCTGTATTTGTTACATAAAAAGTGTGGTATCATATTCAATAGGAAATAAATTTCATATGATTGCCGACCGGTTCTTCTATTTATTTACGTTATCCTGAAACGTAAAATAAAAAGAAAAGTAATTTTACCTACACTATGACTTGTCTACTTCTAGAATATAATTATTATTAATAACAAGCAGTGTTGTACATAACTCAATCTTTAATGTAATTTGGGTTTTAATTATGTTTCAATTTTCAATTTTAGAACATTACGACTTCACACCAACGACCAACGGGTCGTCCTGTGGCGGAGATCTAAAATCGAGCGTCGCCGTTGGGAGGTGCAGTGGCGCTGTATTACACCCCGGATGCCTCCCCTGGAAATCCCGCGGGCCCGGCCACTGCGTCCAACGCCCCCCATGGCCATCCCGGTGCCGTCGTGGTGGCGCCATCCCCGCTGTGCTGAACATTGGCGGGGTTATGAATAAAAAATACCATATTTTTATTTATAACCCCGCCAAAATAAAACCAATGAACTGTAAACAAAATGCTGTTTTATTTAAGTACTCCAATTAACTGTATTTGTTCCTAATCCTGCCTACCTTCATCAATTTCTCCCAACAGTGAACACATTTTATCAGCATGTGATAGTTTTATTATACTAAACTAAGATATACTTTCATAATTCTGAAGTAAGTACATAAATACTTTTGGTTTGAAAAGTAGGTAAGTGAACGACTGGTGGCGACGAGAATGAAGATGTGGAGTGAACGAATGAATGAAAGATGTAATAAATAACAAGATTTATTTATTTTTGGTTTTTTTCCCCACGCCCTTCCCTTTTGGCGTGGGGTACACGATTGCTGCTTGCGGCGACGGCGACTTCTGCCGCAGGCACTGTCTCTTGGGAGGGGGGGGGACCGGCCTATCCTTCTTGGATATGCCAGCGCCGCCAACGACGTCCGGTGCTGCCGGGGTCACTGCCTCCCCCCCCTCCGGGACCCAGTCACTGGGCATAGTGTCTTCGTCGTCATCCCTAACAATAAAAGTTATAATAAGAAGAAATTATGTAATTAATCTTTTAATTGTTAACAACAATAATAACCTAACATTATAAAACTCGACAGTCAGCCTGTAATAGAAGGCTAACAAAATGTAGGTTTATATTAGGGTTATTTATAGGTATAAGGTAGCCCTTCTGGACCTGTAGAGTAATATTTGAACAATACTTACATTTTGGGCGAGACTCGTTCACTTGAGGGCAAGAGTCGCTCAGGTGACAGTTCGGTGGAAAACTCAATTTGGCGCGCACGCAAATTTCATAAAGTACTAGTTTTTTTTTAATTTTATTATGTTGCCCTCTATGGGCAGACTTAGTCATCGAACCGTACTGCCTAGTCTCACAAGTCAATAAGGATCCATTTTTGTAATAGTACAATGAAGTCTAGTACCTATCTAGTTCATACTCACCTATTATCAGCTTTACCTGTTGAAAGTCTTCACTTCATGTTAGTATGTGTGATGGAAATTAGATACAAAGGGAAAATAAAAAAACTTGAGGAAAAGTTCATAGTTTATTGGGGGAGCCCTGATGAGTCGCTTGGACATGAACGATCACCAGGGCTCCCCATAATCAACGCGCTCCTGGAGCCAATGAAGCCACACGCTGCCCGGTGGTGGAGGTGGTGCTGCTGGTGCAGACTGGGGTATGTTCCTACAAAAAGGAAATTATGATTTGTAGATTTAAAAAAGAAAACTTTCATAATGAATTAAAAATGTAACAAATATTCTTGAATGTTCTTGGTAGATCATGTATGTGCAGTCAGTCAAAGTCAATCAGATTAAAATATTTTATCAGGGAAGCCACATGTGCTGAAGGAATTATTGCAAAGCTTCCTCAGGGTTTTGAACTTTCCATCGCTAAGTTATGTAACTGACTTTGACAACTTGTTATAAAAGCAGATACTGTTTATAAGAAATGACTTGCTTGTTTTAGTTAATCTAAATTTGGGTATCACAATATCATGTCTATTGCATTTATGATATCAATATATGTATTTATGTCATGGAAATCATATATATGTATTTATGTTATGGAAATCCCTTCTTATTTTGAAAAGTAAGTTTTTGCGAACACAAAATACTTTCTAAGATATAAATAGAAGGCAGAGTAGTTGAGCAAGTATGTACTCACGGCATGTCCAAGTCCTCGCCGTCTACCGCCCTGTTCTCCGACTGCCACTCCACCACCGACTCCCACTCCATATCCAACACCGTTTCATGGGCCTGGTGCAGATGCTCCAGGTTATAAAGGATGGCTCTAAAATGAAAAAAAAAAAACATTTAAAATAATAATAAGTACTTAATACAATAATGCTTACATGAAAAATATTCATTCAGATGTTGATACTTACTCATTAGTGCCTGGTGCATCTGCACCAGGCCCACAACACACGAAACGGCGAAAGGCTGTCCAGGAGCACGACATGAGCACAAAATAATTATCGGGAGCAGGCACCTCGGAGTCTCAAATGTCAATGTCAATACTACCGTATTTTATCGTAGACAATTTGAACGAGTGAATGAATGACAACAAAATAATGTTACCATATAATTATTTTTTTGATAATATACTTTTATATTACTTTATTAATGTTATTTATGTTAGTTAACTTATGTTGACCACTAATACGTGTTTCTAAATTGGTTTCAGTAGTGAAATATTGAATCCTTTTGTTTAAAATGTCTTTTATATTTATTGGACTACTAATCTATGCCGCCGATTGTTTTAAATAATCTTTTGTAACCAAAACAGCCAGAACCCTTTTGTTTAAAATGCCTTTTATATTTATTGGACTACTAATCCATGCCATTGTTTTAAATAATCTTTTGTAACCAAAACACCCGGAGCCCTTTTGTATCTTTTATATTTATTGGACTACAAATCTATGCCATTGTTTTAAATAATCTTTTGTAAGCAAAACAGCCGGAATCCTTTTGTTTAAAATGTCTTTTATGTTTTTTGGACGACTCATCTTTGCCGATTGTTTTTAATAATCTTTTGTAACCAAAATTAAGTGTTATTAAGTCACTTCTGTTTTGCTTTCGTGGTGAACAGACGTACCCTCCGTGCTCTCCGTTTCGATACTCTCTTGCTTTTTTATTTTGACCACTGCTTTCTTTCTGGACCTCTGATTTACCCCGTGATTACTTTGGCTTGTGATATTGGACTCTGAAAATACCTCGTAATTACCTTGGCTTGTGATTTTGGACTTTGAAAGACTTGTGTGTGAAGTGTGGTGAATCTTTGTGATCTTTGAGGCTGTACATGGTAAGTACTAACAGTTATTATTATGAGCTATGTTTAACTTAATTTACTTGATCTATCGTTCAAAAATATTATAGGTATCCCTATCCAATATTTATGTAGATGATTCCAATTCCTATTCGTCGTAATACTTTGACATTGACGACTGAGTTCAGCTATATATAGCAAATATAAGTATAGGTATCCACAATTCGATGTACCTATTGAATTTTTTCATTCGCCACGAAAAAATGGGAGCAATCTTTATCTATCTCCTTCAACTTCTTCTATGTACATAAGCATCTTTTTGTTGATCAGCTCGTATTTCTTTGTCTATGGCTCAGGCAACTCTCCAGCTGTTCTTTTATTTGGATACTTATCGTACTGATTATGCGGCACAAAATGTACGATGAAACATTGTTTTTAGATGGCACGTAATTTTGAAGACGTGACACGTGACCTCCACGAAATGTTCGGAGAGGATGTTACCGAAGACATTGAGTCCGACGGTTCTGACAGCGAAAGCGTCACCTCCGGGGCGTCAGACAGGTAGGGAACCCAAGAATTAATATCTAATTATATAATCGTATTTTTAAACGTAGTGTTGAATTCCAGCATTGAACGGTTTCTTTTTCTCCTTTATAGCTCAAGAGTTTCCTCCGTTGTCTTTTCTCCGGATGGAGAGTGGACTGAGGAGACACCCATTATAAATAATTTCCCATTTACTGGGACCCCCAGGATCATGATCGCGGAAGCATCGTCCAAAGGGGCTATTGATTATTTTAAAGCTGTATTCACGGAAAGCTTTATGACCAACCTAGCGGCAATGACCAATATGCATGCCCAAATTTTGACGTCCAGGCCACTTAAGCCTAATAGCCGCCTAACAAAGTGGAAAAATACAAATATGATTGAATTGTGGACGTTTTTGGGCATCCTATTTTTCATGGGCACCGCTAGGTTGAGCAAAATAGCAGATTACTGGAAAAAAAGCTCCTATGTAAAATTTAATATAAACAAATACATGTCAAGGGACAGATTTCTGTTAATTTTAAGATGCCTTTTTTTTAATACGACGTATGAATCGCGAATTAAGTATTCAAAAATTGATTATCTTTTAAATTATTTTAATAATATCATGAAAAATTTAATTTATCCCGAACAAGAATTGAGTATTGATGAATCAATGGTTGGATTTAGAGGGCGAGTGATTTTCCGTCAGTATATTAAAAATAAAAAGCATAAATATGGCATTAAATTATATGTTTTGGCCGACCCTAAAGGACTGGTGCATAGAATACATATGTATAAAGGTTCCGCCGACATTGAAGTTGGGGGTAAAGGCCATGTCGACAAAGTTGTCATGACACTTTTAAAAGATTACCTGAATAGCGGCCATTCCGTATACATGGACAATTTTTATAATAGTGTCCAGTTGGCCGAAACATTAATAACGAAAAAAACGTACTGTACAGGAACATTGCTTGCGAATCGAAAAAAAAATCCGAAAACTGTGGTCATCAAAAAACTTTTAAAAGGGGGAAACATTTTTAGATTTAACGGAAATGGTGTTTGTGTCTGTAAATGGAAAGACAAGAGAGATGTGCTCACTATTTCCACTGAGCATTCACCTGAATTGATGCCAGTGGAAAATAGGCGTGGTCGTGTGGTCAACAAGCCAAATATTGTTGTACAATACAACAAATATATGAAAGGTGTTGATCGACACGACCAAATGTTAGCGTACTATCCAAGTGAGCACAAATCAATGCGGTGGTACAAAAAAATTGGCATTCACATTCTGCAAATGATGCTACTGAATTCCTTTTTTTTATTTCAAAAAGGTACAAGCAGTACTCTTTCCTTAGAATCATATAGGGAAAAAGTACTGCTTGAACTTCTTCCCCCTATACCTGACACATTAGCGCCAAAAAAAGCAAGACACATGCCTACAGAATTGGAGAGAAATGACAATGGGTGTTCTAAAAGGCGCAAATGTGTCAGGTGCTGGGTAAAAACAAAAAAAAGGAAGGACACTAAGATTGTTTGCCCGGAATGTGATGTCGGACTCTGTCTTCCATGTTACGGTCCACACCACGATGAAATGCAAAATATATAGTATAAGTGTAAATGTATAGTTTAAGTGTAATATATGTACACACGGCTACACTTCAAGCTATACATTTCCAGTTTATGCTGACCTCGCAGTGTACGGAAATCCAATACAATGCGAGATCAGCTTATACTGGAAATGTATAGCTTGACATGTAGCCGTGTGTACTTATATCTATGTGTAGTATAATTTGTGTAAATACACGGCTATACATCTAGCTATAAATTTCCAGTTTATGCTGACCTCGCAGTGTACGGAAATCCAATACAATGCGAGATCAGCTTATACTGGAAATGTATAGCTTGACATGTAGCCGTGTGTACTTATATCTATGTGTAGTATAATTTGTGTAAATACACGGCTATACATCTAGCTATACATTTCCAGTTTATGCTGACCTCGCAGTGTACGGAAATCCAATACAATCCGAGATCAGCTTATACTGGAAATGTATAGCTTGACATGTAGCCGTGTGTACTTATATCTATGTGTGGTATAATTTATGTAAATACACGGCTATACATTTCCAGTTTATGCTAACCTCGCAGTGTACGGAAATCGAATACAATGCGAGATCAGCTTATACTGGAAATGTATAGCTTGACATGTAGCCGTGTGTACTTATGTCTATGTGTAATGTAATTTATGTATTTTTAATTCTGTAATAAATGTTTTGACTGAAAAGATTAATTCGTTTTATTCTACTACTTACCTAGTATCAAAAAAAAACATCTTAAAATAAGTATGGGTCTGATATTGCTCTACTAGATAATTCATATACCACTAAATGGCAACACTATGTGTTCAGTTTCATTCATTCATTCATTCGCTCTATACGTTTAGTTATTATTATATTTTTGTTTTCCCAGGTATATCATGTTACGCCATGAGAACCTTACATGATATACCTACATATTTTTAACAAATGAAGTGGGCGAAAAAAACAGCCGTAGACGTAGGCTTGTTACTTTTATCTGCTCGTTACCTAGCTATATAATCTGTGTCGTTACTTCAACACACCACTGAAGTTTGAAAATGGCCAGGCCCAGGGCCTGCCTGTATAGTTCAAGAATGCTTTCGGGCATATCACAAATATTAGGGTACAAAAATAAGTTTTGTAATTTTAGGCTGAATACGCAAGACTAACCCATTTTGCGGGTTACCCTTGCGCATTCACTCGCCGTGATGTGTTATAAGTAAGTAAGTAGGGTAATTTTAAATTCATTAAAAACAACTATACATTTTATATTTTTTTATTATAGTTCATTATTTATTTTGGGAGCTCTACACGAGTCAAATTTACAATTTTAAATTGGTCTATTCAACTCCATGATCATTCTTAGGCCGTGCTGAGGAAAGCAGCACGGCCCTAGGAATGATCATGGAGTTGAATAGACCAATAAAGAGGAACTCGTATAGAGCTCCCCTAATCGCCGCGATATTGGCCCGCGGCCAGTCTGGCCTCGGTGGTGGCCACAGCCTCTGCCCACCGCTGGGACAGCTCCGCCAGCTCCCCTGGGCCAATAAGCTCCCGGCGGCGCCGGCACTGTTCCCGCCGCTCCTGAGACTGCTCCGGTAGACTCAGGCGCCGGTACAGGCGCAGCAGCCCCGCTACCAGCGCCCGCTCCTGCCGAAGCTGCTCACTCCTTGAGCGGCGGTCCACTGTATTGGTGATCCTGTAAAATATTTAAATTGTTAGTTCATGTTATCTACTGATATCATGATAACAGGACCTAACATTGAGAGAAAAGAGCATCATCAAACATCAACATGTACATATTCCTTTTTAGGGTTCTGTACCCAAAGGGTGCCAATGGAACCCTGTTACTAAGACTCCGCTATCTGTCCATTTGTCTGTCAGTGGGCTGTATTTCATGAACTGTAATAGGTAAACAGTTGAAACTTTCACGGAATGCTACTATAACAACAAATAATAAAAGTTCATTGAAAACAAGCAGGTACGGAACCCTTCATGTTGGCTGGGTTTTTCCTTTTTGTATTTTACATTCTAGCAAGAAGTAGAGCAGAGTATGCTAGAATGGACGGAGGATTTAGCCCAGTTGGGGGACTGTATAAACTAACTATGGATAATATTGGGTCATCCTGTACAATAAAAATTCACGCTTTAAACACCTCTTGCAAGACAGAAATTGAAACACCTATAACTCAAACTAATTGCAAATAAAACAATACTTACAAATTGTTTTCATCCCACCACATTTCTTCATTTTCCAAGAATAGGATCAGCGGCTCGGTTCTAAAAAAAAAACCAAATAGTTAATAAAATTACACTACCAGGACTATAAGTTCATTCATCATAAAATTAACCTTAATTTTCCTATTTTTTGGTTAAAAATGCCCAAAGCTTAGACACATCACAGTGAAGCGGATACACCATTCGAGTAAAACTAGTCACTATGATATCATTATATGTAAGTAGGTAGGTTATTCACAGGCCTCCAATTGTTAAACAGCTATGAAAGTAATTGAACACCCATAACTCACAACTAATTACTAATCAAACAGTCATACTTACTCTCTAGAATTAGGCGCCGCGCCGCGTCTGCAGTCACCGAAGCTAAAAAATAAAACAAAACTCAAACCATGCAAGAAAAAAAATCAATTAGCATATTACAGGCAGACTGCACAACATAATATCCATAAACACTTAGTATGCCCAAAGCCTCAAAAACATTCCAGTAGCTGCCACACCATGTTAGTAAAACAGTTCCCCACAATAAGATAAATATTCTGAGAAGCTTTCAGTCATTGTATCATCCATACCAGATAGTCGCGATTATCAGATGCGCATGTATGGACACGTCTGTAAAACATAATAAAAGCTACTTGAATCTGTCTGCAGATTATCAAAGTTCTATTTTTTAAACTTGCTGCACCAAGTTTTAAAATAAGTAATAAAAGATGGAGGTAGGTACTTGTAGGTCGCAATGATTGCTTGCAAATGAACTCACCAATTGAATACGTTTCCCATTATTATCTTGTATTTTAGTAATCTGAAATTAACACAACAATTCTTATAATATAACAGTAGCACTAATTAAAAAATAATCTCTAAATAAATGAACAATTTAAACTTACGTTGCAATCTCAAAGTTCTCGTTCTGTCTGATTAAAACTTTTTGACAGGCAAAACTTGAAGTTAGCAAAAAGTACCAACAATCAGTAAAAATAATCCACGGTTGATTTCCTGTTTCATTTTCAACTCTTATAATTCAATTATTAACTTATTACGAATCCCGATAACAGTATGCTTATATTTTATGTGAACTCATTTATTATGCTATGTGTGTGTGACAAAATGATTAAAAAAAGTCAAGAAAACTGGCCAAGTGCGAATTTGACTCACGTTTTGTAGTACAATAAACGTGCCATCTTTATGAAAGATTTCCGACGAAGAAATATGTGTGTTCCTATCTGAGAAAAATTATTGGGTGATCTTTACTAATTAAATTGATACGATACACTATTTTTTATATGACTATAATAAATATATCATCATCACCGTAGATTATCTTCATAAAATTAGTAGTACGATAAATCTTAGTTTGCTTATATCCCGATAGATGGCGTGTGTAACAGCTAACATTTTACCCTTTTTACGTTCTACCTGGGAGCCGGGAGTTCGGCACCGAAAGTGCTTCACAAAAAATTGTTACAAAAACAACTGTCATGTGAAACAACCTTTACTTGAGCGTATTATATCTAAACAAATATAAATAATTGTTTTATGACTGTCATAAAACTCGAAAATTTTCAAACGCACAGATGCGTCGTGCCGCACTTGGACAAGTATTGAACGCCGCACTAATGCGGCCAGCCGCACTGGGTAGACTTTCGTCAAACGCGCGTACGCGTTCATAGCACCATAGGAAATATTTATTGAACGCGCAGGTGCGTTTGCCGCACAGGGTCAATAGCTATTTACTTAGCGTTTGCAAATAATTCGCAAATAATTTAGCAGGCAATGCGTATGCTTGCCGCGATTAGTCCGTGGATGACGATCTTTACCAAGACCCCTCCGTGACTCGGAAAGCACGTTAAGCCGTTGGTCCCGGCTGTCATTCGTGGATGTTTCAGGTCGTCAGAAGCCCGAAAGTCTGACAACCAGTCTTACCAAAGTGGTAAAGTATTATCCAGTAACAACAACAAATCAATTGGTAGCAGCATTTTCGTGGTTAAAAGTTAAAACCACCTCAACCTTAGCGTGAGATGCTCCTATTCAAAAGGACTGCCGGCACGTGAAGATAAAAAGAAAATACTAAGTGAGTTAAAATTCATGCAAAAACGCTCCAAAAATCCATTCAGTCTAGTTAAATCCGTTTCTTTCAAACTCATTTTGATAACACATACGTTTTTATGAAAAGAATCCTTTAAAGACATTTTATACTAACATTACCAGCCATTACTATTCTTGTCATGTCTCATCTCAAAATTCTTAAGAGTTAAAAAGGCACCTATCGCCCCATTTGATCAATCTTTAATAGCCATATGAGCGTCATTTTATCAAGAGACGAGGCAAACACCTTGTGGTGTGGGTTTAGTATCAAAGTGTGTGGGAGACTATAATTGAAGACTTGAATTTCTAGAATGTAGGTTTGCGCGGCCAACATGGCCAGAAGTCGCACAAAACGGAGATATTTGGAAAGGGCAGGTCTTTGTCCAGCAGTGGAACACAATACAGGCTATTTAAAAAAAAACAGTTGAAGACGTGAAAAAAGTTTTTCGTATTACGGTTTTATTGGCAGTTATGAGCGTTAATCGATTTTCGGTCAACATTATGCTTAGTTTCTCCAGCACCCTAATAACGTAATAATTGATCAATCACAATCGGAATCGGGTTGAAACAAATATCGCTACATAAGTTCGAATAAAAATTCTGCTCGACAACATAATTATCGTAATGAATTTTATTAATCTGTGAAAATGAAACAGATTAGCCGTAATCGGTTACGATAGTAGGTAAGTTACGCAATTAATCAGAATGAAAACGTAGCCACAGTCTATGATTTTTCCCGCATCTTGGTTGCGTTTCAAAATTCAAACCTTTCAAGTACTAACAACAGAACCGAGACTAACTGAAGAGCGTTCAAATATTTGTGCGATACAGGAATTGAGCCAGCAATCCTTTTGTGTAAGCCAATCATTCAGCCAATCAATCAGCTTCAGCTGTGTTTATCTTCTCGTGATTCCTTACCTTGCTCTGACTCTTTCGTCTTTAAATACATTATTAATTATTATATTAATTATTACATTTTTAAGTGAGATGACTGTTACCTACAGCCCTGTTTGTGAATTTCGTGTTGGGGTTGCGGCTAATAACAGCGTCGCGTCGATTTTCGAGCATAAGCAACGCTCTTCTAGGACGGTCCGTGGATGGGTGACCATCTATTAAATACTGAGAGTCCTCCGTGTCTCGCTAACCACGTTTAACAGTTGGTCAGGGCTGTCGCGCGTTGATCTTGGAGAGTCGTTGGGCCAGGTATCCACCAAAGCGGAGAGGAGAGGAGACGAGAGGAGATGTGTTTGAATAAACCAATCCGATTTCGTTATTTCCACATCTCTTGGACCAACTGGGTAGTTAGAAGCCCGAAAGTCTGACAACCAGTCTTCTCTGTTTTCGGGGGTTTCGTATTACCCAGTAACTGGGTTGTGGAGGACTGCTTAACTGATTAAGCAGTCGTTCCATGTAAAATACTTGAAGCTGAATCCAGTTAGATTGGAAGCGGACCCCAACAGAGTTCGGCAAATGATAAAGGTGCCGCTAGCCCGCGCGGTTTTGATATTTCCAATACTTATGTATGGTCCTCTTCATGACAACAAGTCGAGTTCAAATTCTAACAGCGTTGGTATGTTTCGGTTCGAACAGTTTTTTTTTTACCCTCAACGGGGAAGCTCTCACCTAATGGTAAGTGATGATCAAGCCGAAGGTGGAAGCAAGGCGGAATCCTCAACCACAGAGGAACTGGATATCTTTCCTCTAACCCTTCCCCTTCCCTCTGCCGAAACAACAATGCTGTTAACATGATTGTTAAGGCGACAGACTTAGATAAGATGGTGGTAGCTCGCCAGGTAGGCCTAGAACAAGCCTACCAAACCGAGCAGAAAATTTGGCACCTTTTTAAACCTCTCGGTGTGAGATAGGATGTCTAACCACTAGACCACAGGGCGGTTGCAGGTAGAGTACGATAAGGCACCAGTTTTGTCTGTACTTCGATAGCAACGAGAAATCCGGAGTCACACGTAATCTGTTCGATTTATGCCCTAACACGTGTGACTCCGGATTTTTAATTTGTCTGTCTGTGGTGTCTTGTTTATACCTTTTAAGTCGTAGTTGGATTTTAGTTTTTATTACTTGATTTTTTTTAAAATTCTTTTGGCGTTATAATATGTATATTTTTGAAATGTGCTCATTAAGCCCTTTCATTTGATACCCAACATGGTACGATTAAACCATTTTTGTTTTTAAGTTCCTCACTTTATGTCCTCTAGAGGGCGCCATTTTTAATTTAATGTGACTTCACATAGCCAGCGGACAATCACGACGCTTCTAACGATACCTCATTTGTCAAATTGTGATAAGTGGTTTGGAAGATAGGAGGGAAAAGATGAACATACATACATACATAAATACATACATACATACATACCGGTCAAAATCATAACCCTCCTTTTTTCTTCGCCGTAGTAGGGTAAAAATTTCCTAACAAGCCGTGTGCCCATTGGTAAAAATAACGAACTTCCGTAGGTATAAACTTTCTTACCTTATTTGAACCCTTAACGGGAAGAATTTACAAAAATCCTTCCTTAGTCGTCACCTTCAATATAAAAGGCAATATAAAAGGAACTCTTGTCCAAAACTTCATGTTTCTAGACCCAGTGGTTTAGGCTGTGCGTTGTCCATCAGTAATGGATGCATGATTTATATATAAGTAGTTGAAGAAGATACGACTGCGTACCAAAATAAACTAGTTCCTCCAAATATACTTGATTATTGAACTTCCAAACTTATAATCGGACCAAGTCGATTGTTATAATCGAATTATTACGAGAATTGACTAACTCTGTTGTCCATTGCAAGTTTTATTAACGAGAAAAGTTTCTTACTCTCAATGTTCGTTTAATTTCGGAATGTTTCGGAGTTCCCCGTCTTTATTTTGATGAAGCGATGGTTTTAGTGATCATGGAGTTTTTGGTAGGCCAAACTAGAAAGTGCGAAAAAAAAATCAGGTGTTCCCTGCATTTGTGTTCACTTAAATCGACAAAATGTATGGAACAGCTGATTTTTTTTCGCGATTTCAAAGTTGGTCCCATAGAAAAAGTTGTTGTCAAAATGATGAGTACAATGACCCCTTTTCGGGTTTAGCATAAACAAAAAATAATGTTGTTTATGCTAGTCGAACTCTGCTTGCGCGATGCAGGATTGCTAATTGAGGAGGCTTGTAAATGGCTTGTCGTCAATTACCTCATTCTTAACTCTGTGTTGACAGCTTTAAGCCACCCAAAGATAATAAAATAAAATAAAATTATGCGTAACGTCAGTCAGTGTGATGCGTAGTTCACATGTGGCGATGTAGATCCCGCTTCACGTGTATTTCGAATTTAGTTTTCCTCCTTGCCGTGCCACTTCAGAAAAAAGAGTTTTTGAAAAAAAAAACTTTGTCCTGACACGACTGTAGGCTGCCCTTACCCAAATACAAGACCATTACAAACTTATATACCTAAAGCCAAACCAACGTAAAATATAAATATTAAAATGACTACAGAACAAAAGACGAAATCTCCATATACCAACCCTTTTCGAAACACAAAGCAACTGAATTTACTTAAAATCCACTCACAGACTCAGGCTATTATAAAAAAATATCATCATCCAAGTAAAAGGCTACCAGATGAAACTCGGACCCGTAACTCAATCAAATTAATGAAGGGACCACTTCCCGACAGAGTTCGGTTGCAAAATCAATTTATGTCCTACAATCGTACGGGGCCATTCGTAAATTACGTCACACGAATTTAATAATTTTTGGAGCTCGTCTTTGCCCTTATGGTGGTTGACCACACCATCCATAGGTGGTCATATTTTGTTTTTGTCGTGTGACTTAACTTATTTTTCACTTTTAAATTACATAAGAACGTTAGAAGAAGAACCTTTAGAATAAAATAGCTGCGCCCCGCGGTTTCACCCGCATTAGTCTCGACCCCAGGGGAATATCGGGATCAAAGTCATTCTATGTCCTTTTCCAGGTCATGGTTTGCCCATGTGCCAAATTTTATCCAAATCCGTTCAGCCATTTTAGCGTGTACGCGAAAAAAACAAATAAAATATTAGTTAGGTTATTATTAATAGAGTTGATAAGATAAGATCATAAACATGACCGCAACAACAACAACGGTAATAATATAAAGATTTTCGTTAGAGTTAAAGTTTAGAAAGTAAATACTTTAGATATATTCATGTGGCTTCACGAAGCTTATGATTTGTCACACGATGTCACACTTTGTTTACCCGCTACCTCCCACTTTACGTGTGACGTAATTCATGGATGAGCCTCCTACGGCAAAGTTGGGATAAGTAAGGATTACCGTATGGCGGGAGATATTTTACGAGGCTCGTGACCATCTGGGACTACTCTGTTAATTTTTGTGGCCTTGTGAAACTATACCCTGAATAAAGTGGGTTGGTGGTGATGAATACGATTTGCAGTAGGTAGTGTAAACCATTTTATGCTACCGTAAATAATATTGTTTTGTTTTTGTGTAAACCGCTGTTTGCATAAAGACGGTCATACATATACAAATCATGCAGTATATTAACCTAAGTGACTGTGCGTGTGTGTCCTTAATTCTTTCCGTATTATGATATGAAACATGACAAACCAGAAAAGTTATAATATCTTCTAACACAAATTATACCCTGACTTTTTAAAGAATAATGTAGAACCTTCAACATTTTACCTCTAGATGAAAGTTAAAAGAAACTTTCGCGAAATTGAATTTTTGCCGAGTCCGTATCAATGTATTCGGTAACGGACTCAATAAAATAAGTTAGAATCAATTGTATTAAGTTAATCGTAGCAGTAGCGTTGACTTGTGGTAACGAGAAACGTTATTGTTTAAGTTTTAGATAAGCGTGGGACGAGTTTGTGGCTAAGCACAAAGCTACGCTTGGGGTGTGTGGGTGTGTGGATGGGTGACCATCTTTACATATCGAGGCTCCTCCGTGATTCGGAAAGCACGTTAAGCCGTTGGTCCCGGCTGTCATTCGTGAAACTTTGACCAGTCGTTACGGGTCGTCAAAAGCCCGAAAGTCTGACAGCCAGTCTTACCAATTATTGGTAGGTACTGTATTACCCAGTTACTGGTTTGGAGGTCAAATAGGCAGTCGCTGCATGTAAAATACTGGTATTCAGCTGCTTCCGATTAGACTGGAAGCCGATCCCAACATATTTAGTAAAAGGCTCGGCAGATTGATTGATGAAACGTGGGAATAAAGTGAGAAGGTAGAAAGGGAAATAAAGATTGAAGTAATTAGAGTACACAGCATCCGGATTTGTGAAGTAAAGTTAGAAACAGTTAGAGAGAGCGAGATCGAGAAATATACCCTGCGTTCTAACCGAAAGCGATTGTCGCTTGAATACGCGATCGTTAGTGCCCGTGGCTTCGCCCGCGTTGGGGTCGGAAATTATCTCATAGGAACGTATTACGTAGGTACGTACGTACGAACGTACGTATACTACCGGAACCAGAAAAGTATTCTATGTCTTAAGCCAGGTAAAAGTCTATCCCCAGGGTTGCGGTAAAGTCTGAAAGGGATACCGGGACCCTTGGCAACAGGCAACTGAAGGAACACGGGTGGGTTTTATTCGGTAAAAGTCTGACACACCCTCCCGCTTCGTCCAGAGCGGGAGAAGTCATGTGATGACTTTCTAAGCTCAAAAAAAAAAGTTAGAAGTTTATCCGTGTGGTGTGCTAATTTTTTTCCAGCCGTTTCAACGCGAAAGCGTACCAAGCCTAATTGCAAGTCAGTGCTGGACTGACTTACTGAGCTCGTATAAACCTGCCTGATAAAAAGAGCTACACATCTCAATAGTTACCAAGAACTAGAACAGCCCTGTCAAGTAGTAACAAAATGGAGTGTCGCAAAATTTCCACAAGTTTGTGATCATTCACTCCACCACGCGACGGCCGATTGAAACTTTGCTAACTAACAGAATGGCGGTTTCTCTGTAAATACATAGTAGGTACCTATATCTGAGGCGATACTGTAAACTGCGATGAAAACAGTTTCAAATGTTCTTACATTTAGTTTGGAACTACGTTTTTTAAATGCTGTTTGATGCAATGACCTAGACACTAGCGCCGCGTCAAAAAGGCTTCAGTGGTGGCGCGGACTCTATGTCATGTTTTGCAGAGTTTAGAGGTTTAGGTAAAACATTTTCGTCATGGGAAAGATGGAGGCTTATTCTGTACTCCTGTTGCCTTAAACACCTCGGTGTGCTTATGAAGTGTGCTTTGGTTTATTTAACATCACTCTCAGCAAAAAAATTGCTGATCAGATAATATTATGTGATTAGCAATGATACCAACAAACAAGAAGCTTTATGACCGAATCACTTAGTCAATTTTTCACACGTTGTCAAGCAGACGAAAGCCGAATTTTTCAAACATAAGACCAATAGGATCATGAATTTCCTTCAAAATCGTTAGAATTGTGGTAATATGTCATCATCTGCCTAGCCTTTTCCCAACCAAGTTGGGGTCGGCTTCCAGTCTAACCGGATGCAGCTGAATACCAGTATTTTATATGGAGCGACTGCCTATCTGACCTCCACAACCCAGTAACTGGGTAATTAGATACCCCTTGGCAAGACTGGTTGTCAGACTTTCGGGCTTTTGACGACCCGTAATGACTGTCAAAGATCCACAAATGACAGCCGGGACCAACGGCTTAACGTGCTTTCCGAGGCACGGAGGAGTCTCGATATGTAAAGATGGTCACCCATCCACGGACCAACCCTGGCAAGCGTAGATTAACCTGATGGATCGACCCGTGCGGCTGTTATAACTTAGCCACGAGCTCCTGGAATTGTGGTAATATGTGTGTTGCACAATTAGTTAGATTATAACAGAAACCACAACAAAATCCGGAGTCTTTTGGCCTATAACCGAAAGTAAACGAGAACTGCATAATTTTCAGGTCACTCTACAATAAAGAATTTGCATGAAAACTGTCAAACATGAATAATGGAATAGAAACTGTCACTCCTCAAACAGCGGTCACGAACTCACGGGTTTGAAAATTGAAAAAATTACATTAAAACTTTTGGTCACATGGGATGAAACCGGCAAGTTTCCATGTAAGGGTGGTTTCAGATGTGGTATCCTACTATCGGAAAACCATTTTGTAATCTTTGGTTAGTGTGCATTAACGATCCGTTTGGCGCAGTGGCGATTGGCTTGTACGCTACGGAATGCGGAGGACGTGCGGTCTGTGAGATCGGCCGCAATTTGTGATGGGAGCGCTAGGAATGGCGGGCTGATACCAATTACGGGTGCGGCGAATGTACATTTATCTCCCGGGCCCCCGACTGATGGTGCTGGATGGAACAGTGGGGTTTTCGTCGGTAGGAGTCCGACATAACCGACGTTCTTCCCAGACGGAGGGTATCCATGAGGATTTCAACAAGGAAAAAAAAAGGGCCGCATCCTGATATGTGCATGCCCTAAACACACACACATGTTTTTTTAAATTAACTTTGCGCATTATTCTCCAAGGTCTTCGTATTTATTATACAACACTAGTCGAACGACATTTATTCGGAGTAAATGCGTTACAAAAGATGGTAGGTAATTAGGTACCTATCTATATATATCCTTGTTTGATCAGTCAAGTATAAGTTTTAATAAAAATAGTCTTAGCAGCTGCGATCTTATCAGACGCTAGCCTTACGTTATTTAGCGTCAGGCCGTTGGAGGTACAAACGTGCCTTATTCCCAATTCAAATGTCCCCGAGTGTTCGAATTTCGAATCGCGCGCGACATTTCATGTGACATTCTTTATTTAAAAACGATAGTTACTGTCATTGGGTAAGCAGAATAGTACCTATAGGTATATGTATTAGTGGTGACGGGTAGTCGGAAGCCCGAAAGTTGACATCCAGTCTAACCATGGCGGGTATCGCGTTACCAAGTAGATGGGTTGTAGATGTAAAGGTCAGATTGGCAGTTGCTCCATGTAAAATACTAGTACTCAGCTGTGTCCGGATATAGACTGGAATTTATTGTGCTGGCCAATTTATAGCCTTTATTGTTCTACCCCTAGGCAAAAACAATAACCGATCAACTAAATATGACAAATAACTTTATTATAGGTTTAGAATAACTTCAGAACAAAACAATGCGTTAATTATGTAGTAAATTATTTTATCAACTAATTACATTTATGGACACACTTTACAATAGACGATGTAATTTTGATTTTAATTGGTTGCATATATTTTAACCAGCTGAATTTTAATGATAACACTTTTTTTGTCAGGTTACAGAAGTGCTTGAAAAAAAAATGACATTGCTACTAACTGGAAACATATACCTAAAAACGAAGCAAGTTTAAAGTAATTGTAAAAACGTCACACAAAATGCTGACGTCACATAAAATTCCTGCATCGCGCAATTAGAGTTTACCGCGCGATGGACGTATATACAAGATTCCAACATCAATCGTTGAGCAGTTGCCCGCCAGACATAACACTCTTCTGGTCGGAGGATCCTCCCTTTTTTATGGTGGATGAGTGAACTTTACACCCTGTTCCTCTATAACTCCATCAATCATCGCTCAAAAATAATTTTATTGCAATTCTAAAAGCATTATTATTTCAACGCCAATATCCAAAGCTTGATCTAAAATTATTTTACTGTTGAGACTTCCAACCGAATGAAGATATCTCATTTAGGTCAAACTGAGCGGACGGCATTTCGCAGTCAGACTTCATTTGTACTAACTAATAATATAAAAGAAAAGTGAATTTGTTTGTTCAATTCTTGGCTTTCAGTGTTCTACTTGTGAATTTTTATTTTTCGACTGGCAAACTTGATGATTAGTTATGGAAACATTTCTTGTGACCGTATCTTATATTGGTTCAGGATTAGACACAGTCTCATAATATCACGCCTGTGATCCCCATAGGGTTAGGCAGATATTACATATACATCCACATTTTCAAAATACAATAGACGCAGATATATTTAGTAACCTATTCCGCTTGACTATTCTTCAAGAGTCATAAAAACCCTGTAAGAAATCGACACGTGTTTCACCTCTCAACGAGGCATCTTCAGGATGAAGATTGACCAATTGCAAACCAGAACGCGATTTGTTACCACACCGAGCGCTGGACGCAAAGAGAGAGCTGGAGTCTTTGTGTCCAGCGCTCGGTGTGGTAACACGTCGCGTTCTGGTTTGCAATTGGTCAATCGTCTAAAATTGTATTTTATAATGGATTTCCGCAAAGTCACGCCTGAATCAATTAAGTATCCACATTTCCGCTAGTTATTTTTAAGTCCCATGTAATAGGGGGCGAGCCTCTTGCCATCAAACGGGCCCAAATCTATGCTCCGAGCTGCTACTGAGAAATTCCAGATGGAAACACTTCCCGAGCATTTCCGAACCCAGAGGACCTCATGGACACTTGTCTCGTATCAGCGATTTTATTTAAATAGCTCATGACTTCATGGAAACTGGCATGTTCTAGAACCAAAAATTGGAAGACATGTGGCATCTACCAACCCGCACTGGGCCCGCGCGGTGGATTACGGCCCACTCCCTCTCACCGAGTGGAGGCCTGTGTCCCACCAGTGGGAACATTATAGGCTGATTATGATTATGAATTCATTGTTCGTGGTCAAAATAATACAATCAATCTGCCTAGCCTTTTCCCAACTATGTTGGGGTCGGCTTCCACCCTAACCGGATGCAGCAGGATACCAGTATTTTACATGGAGCGACTGCCTATCTGACCTCCACAACCTAGTAACTAGGTAATACGATACCCCTAGGTAAAACTGGTTGTCAGACTTTCGGGCTTCTGATGTCCCGTAACGACTGTCAAAGATCCACGAATGGCAGCCTGGACCAATGGCTTAACGTGCTTTCTGGGGCACGGAGGAGTCCAGTAAGCGTAGCTTAACCTGATGACTCGTGCGCCTGTTATTACTATAATACACAGTCAGTAATTTGTTACCGAGGCTGCCCAGGGTGTGCCGGGTCTAAATTTAAGTACGAGTAGGTATAGGGCCACTATTAGAAGCTATTTTAAACCACCCCTGACTTGCTGTTATGTAATTCTTGACCATGGCCAAGGTAGTTCTTAAAAAACCTACACAGAATTAAAATAATCTTTTTTATGCACTTTAAGGGCGCCTACCACCACCGCTAACAGCAGTATTATTTTGATCTTAATTCAGTGTTGGAAAGATATGAAGCTCCACAGGACATTATAGCTCCATCTCTTTCTCCCCCGGTAGGCGCCCTGAACAGTCCTAGTCTGTATCATACAGTAATTCAAGTCTAGGTTTTCCAGTTTCACGAAGATTCAATCCGTACCGTAATAGGTACCTAAGAGAGATGAAAAACGAAAACATATTCTACACGTAAAGCCGAAGATAAAACGTAGTTTCATAATAAATTAAATTTGAACAAATTCCACTTCCAATATCTCAGTTTTCTTTTGGATTAAAAATGGAAATAAGTGTCGGCGTGCACTTGCGACTGGGCTTTCTTTTAATGAATCTGTAGGTATAACAGTCCTCGAAGAGTTTTTTTAGGTCAGTACGTCTGATTGGATCACTGTCAAAATTAAAGTGATCTTTATTTATGTTGTAATAAGGTTGCTGGTGGGTTGCTGCATGGGTTGTTGTCTGAGGTAAACTAACTGTGAAGGGACTACGACTTTTTTGTTCTATGCAGGGTTGATAACATTGGAAACTGTTGGTAGTCGCTACGTCTCCGTCAGGGGGTGCGGCAGGCGGGTTATGGGTGCTCTTACGGTGCCCGTCATTACAGGTAAGTTCATTGGGAGGCTATTTAAGCCTGGCCTGTGGCAAGCGTGGTGTGTGCAGCAGGAGCGCCATGGCACTGTTCCAGTTCTAGGACATGCCGGTTTCCTCGCGATGTTCCTTCATCGTTTTGCGAGCTGTGGTGATGAAATAATTTAGGTACAAAAAGTAAAGCACATGTCAGGGTTTGAACTTACGACCTACAACTCGTAGGTTGCGGCCGTTATGACTTGGCCACCACTGCTCACCAAATAATTCAAGACAGAATTCAGCAGCTTTAAGGAATACCATCGGTAGATATTATTAAAAGACAGACCGAAAGTCTGGTTTACGTTCTTAATTGGTACTAAAAAGTTTTGAATTCACTAGAAAAAAACCGGCGTTTTGAGGTTTATTTATTTTTAGTGGCATTATGCAATAAAATCCTAAGTCAAAGGTATCGGCCTATCGTTAAAAAATGTTTTAAAATAAATGTAATGGATTACAATGGTAGTCCGGTAGGTAGGTATATTTTTTCTGGATTCCAAGTTCTAAGAATTGAGAATTGAGCTGAATGGCGTGCCATTGGAATGCCCAGCAGTGGACTGCTTTAGGCTGATGATGATGATGATAATAATAGATAGATACATAAACCATTTATTTTGTACATTGCAAGAGTTTTTTGATGAAAAAGAAAAGTTTAAAAATTATTAAATATTAATTAAAATAAAAAAGTTATTACATAAATACCTGACCATTGTCTATTGTTTGTATACATACCTACATATTTAATTTATTGGAATTAATTAATTTATTTTGATTTAACTTATTTCTTATTAGACGGAACGATAGCTACAGTAACAATAATAATTTATTCTATTGATTTGAACCAGCTTTATTTTATATTTTGTAACAATGACATAATTTATGATGAAAAATGTAATGTATTATTGAAATGCTATTTATTAATTTTTGATTTGTTTGTTTTGTTTTGCAGTGCCCTTACAGGGTGCATGTTATTATCCTATTCCAACCTCTGTACAACATGTTTGCAATAAACTGATTTGATTTGCACACAAAAGAAATAGCACAACATAAAAAATACAATTAAATGATAACGATTTAGATACATGTGACATAATGTGCGTCATAGCTTTAAGCGGTCACCATATTTACTGTGACTGATTTCAAAATTGGTCCTGAAAGACATGCCCTTAAAAGGATTTTAGCGAAACTCTTTGTTTTCAACACATTTTACGAACATTTTATTTAATTTTGAAACGAAATTAAAACGCTCCATTCGCTTATTTTCAACAGAAAATAAAAACAATTTGGTGAATTGAAAAATATAAAACGTTTGGTAAAGTGAAAACGGGTGGGAGGCAAAACGGCTGACAGTTAGACAGATATTTAATCGTAGACATGTATTTTGGAG
Source organism: Lithophane socia (assembly GCA_947522985.1). Classification (NCBI taxonomy): domain Eukaryota; kingdom Metazoa; phylum Arthropoda; class Insecta; order Lepidoptera; family Noctuidae; genus Lithophane; species Lithophane socia. The sequence goes on from OX383267.1 coordinate 13,103,018, forward strand.
TGACCTACATACAAACAGTCCCTATGTTTTTTAGGCACAAATCCCCAAGAATTTTTCAGATTTTCTTATTATATAATAAAAACTTTTTACAAAAAAAAAACAACCGACTTCCAAAAAAAACACAAAAAAAGTGAAAAATAACTTTAATTTCGGAAGTCGGTGGCAACCACCGACTTCCGAAATTAAAGTTATTTTTCACTTTTTTTGTGTTTTTTTTGGAAGTCGGTTGTTTTTTTTTTGTAAATTTTTTTTATTTTTCACTTTTTCGTTGTGGTAACTACCCCACACAAATTCGTATACCGTTATCTGCTATGTGAAGGAGTCAATTAACATGTCAAAAGTGGGAAAAATACGTAATTATTGAAGCTAACTCAAAAACTACGCAAGCAAAATTAATAAAATTTATATGGGACCACCTCTGAAGCATGACCTACCAAACAAAAAAAGAAGCATCAAAATCGATTCATAATTGGAGGAGTAATCGGGTAACATACACACAAAAAAAAAAAACATACAGACGAATTGAGAACCTCCTCCTTTTTGAAGAAGTCGGTTAAAAAATGGGTGTATCTTTACTATAGGTACCTACACCTCTGCACCCTTTGGGGACTACAGGCACAAGACCTGTGCTGTTATTATGTTACACAGTTGTTACAGGCGCCAAGTTATTATGTTATGTTACTTCATTTTATAGTAGGTACGAGATCAGAAATAAACTTAGTTGATGGTCGTCACGGGTCGTCAGCCCGAAAGTGCACTCTTACCAAACGGGTATCGTATTACCCAGTAACTGGGTTGTGGCGGTCAGATAGGCAGTTGCTCCACGTAAAATAATGGTATTCAGCTGCATCCGGTTAGACTCGAAGCCGACCCCAACATAGTTGAGAAAAGTCTTAGCAGATGACGATCACAAATAAACTTAGTAGGTACTCTCTAGTAGAGTGCGTTCAATTAAAAATATCTTAAGTTACCATAAAGTTGAGATCAGTAACTTACCATCAATAACGTCACCAGTAACACAGAATTTAGTTCAAACAGTTAGAAGTGAACCCAGTCAATAGACGGTCTGGAGATTATTCAATTAGAAATGTGTACAATGAAGCGCTTTCAGCGGAAGACAAAGCGCTGACTTAGCTTACTGAAGCTTTAGCTTCTAGAGAGTTATAGGTTCATACTAGCAGTAAATCTTCGTGTTACGAGTTCTTCTAGCAAAGTACAATACCTACATTTATAAGCAGGATTGGTATAGGACCACTCCTACCGTCCCGAGAATGCGTTTCTGACACCTGTCAGTTCGACAATTTCTAGTAACTATAAGGATCAAATTCGCAAAACACATATTCGTGAGTATGAAACTGACTGGTGTTAAAAACGCATTTTCTCGACGGCCGGACTATAAGTATACCTAAGTAGCGGTAAAATTAAAGGCACATCAGACACTTTTAGCTCTCAATTTATTCATTTAAAATACAAAGCTTACAGTACCTATATGAACACCAATCACCAAATCGCTAAGGTACTTATATGCTGAATGAAAGAGAAAGAAAAAGCTAAGGTGTGTCCAAACATGGAGCGGCAGCAACACTCGGCGTCTGCAGGACACATTTTTGCCGCGCTCTAGTTAGGTAAAAATGTTTGTGCGCGGCAGCAGAAGCGTTCGCGCGCGGCAGCCGTGCACGATTGCCGCTTTATGTTTGGACACACCTTTAGAATAAAATTAACAACCAAAAGACACTCAAAAACTGGTACCTACAAGATATTGTTATTTTTGAATTAATAAGTCTTGCGGGCTCGCGAAAGATGGAAGGAGTGGAGGGAGGCCTTTGCCCATGAGTTCAGAGCGAAGGCTAGGAAAAAAATAAGTCTCGATGAAACTTAATTAGTAGATACAATTTAAAAAACATTAACTTATCTTTCCGAACAAGAGAAATACTAGACTGAGCCAACGTTTTTTAAAACATGATCTCTCGCTTTTGCGCTCGACTAATTAATGTAATAGTTTGCTACGTCAGTCTCTATTATAAAAAAATGCATTTTTCCAATTTCATTTTACTCGCTTCACATAACAATATGAAACTGAAAACCCATTCATCTAAATACAATTAACCGGACCTCACTTCCTGTCAGAAAATACGCAAAACGAAATATACGCCGATCCGTATTTCCAGTGTATTTTAAAACTACGCCATGTGCATACCGGATTCGTATTCCGGTTAAACAATGGTAGACGGTAATGGAATGCGATATTTTATTCCAATATTAGCTTTGGGCTGGTCTTTCCACGAATTTTTGCAGCATTTTTACGGAGGTGGAATTTTGGATTGCGAATTTTTTTGTAAAATAAGGAAATTACCGTCATGATAGGTTAGGTTTTAATTTTGCTCGCCGAAGTTGTCGTAGTGGCCAGTGATTGATATAGCACCCTAATTGCGTAATACGTGATCAATTAGAATTCGGTTGGAAACAATTGAACAAATCCATTGCTTCATAAATTCGTAAGTTACGTTGTTGAGCAGATTTTTTTTTTAACTTATGAAGCAATGGACTAGATATTTGTTTAAAACTGATTCCAATTCTGACCGATGATGCATGACTCAATTAGGGTGTGCAGGTCAGTAGTGTAGAGGTTTTATGCGATATGCAACCTCACGTTGGGCTGGCTGGTAGAACCGCAGCCTTGACTTGCGAACGCTCCAGCAGTCGTTGTTCAAATATTGACAGGTGTGTTTTTATGTCGAGTTGGAGAGTTCCGCCTGAACCCTTAATATGTATAAACGTGCCTTCTAATTAATAAACCCTTGGAAAACCTACTCCTCTTTGGAATTCCCTCCTCACACACCCCCACACATCTAGTTAACGCCCTTCAGGCGTTACAGTAGCGTCCACTTTTTCTGCTTACAACTACATTCTTGCGCTCACCTGTCCATCTGATAACCGTAGTGATTAATAAGAAAATCAGTCACAGTTCATTGTTGCGATCTTTAGTGCTTTAAATGTTACCTTCAAAATCAATCTAAATCAGCCTAGCACAGTCCGATAGAGGCTTCTACAAAGCAGCGCCGGAATGCTTGGTGCAGTCTGCTATAGACTAGGACAGGCTGAACCGTCCTAGCTACAATATCCTTACTTATATTACCTTTTACTATTATCTACATAAAAACCTAAAATTCTTCCATTCATTTACATAGCCTAAGCCGCTAGGTCTACAAGCATACGTATAATTTTTCACAAGAGTTTCTTTTTAAAACGAAAGTTTACGAAAGTGAGCATTGATGAATGATTTTTGAAAATGAAATTGATCCCCCAAATTGAATGAAAATATGATGAATTTCCATACAAACTTACATTTAAGCAATGTAAGTTTGTATGGAAATTCATCAATTTGCCGAATGGGAATCGCATTGAACACACGGCTTGTCCATAAAGAAATAAATAATTATCATGGTAAAGAAAACCACAGTCTGATAACAAAACCTTATATCCCCTTATAACCTCATATCTAATTTTATGGTGTACAGTCACGGACTTTAATTGATGAGCCTCCTGGCACTGTTCGTATTTTAGCCGTGTAATGCAAATCGGGTTTATTCGGTTCCCGACACGCAAAGTCATATATCTTCATATTAGAAGAAGAAAATTATATTTCGTTCTTTACCGGTTGGCTAACCTGAGAGCCAGAACTACAAACTTGACAGCAGAGTGACTACCCAAAGTCAACCAATTGCAGGTCTAGCAACAGTAACCTAGCAACGGTAAACAATCGTTGCTAGGTTACTGTTACGATAGTAACGTTAGCGTACGGAGAAACATTAATAGTCATTTCGACAAGTTCGCTCTGACATTATTTCAACTGTCACTGTCTTCAGTTAAGTTTTCAGAATTATCGAGTTAATGAGCTATGATTCAGAGGAGGTCGGTATCAAATAGATTGGATAAACTTAATGCAACATAGTATTTATTTTTATCGTTGAAAACTTATTAGTCAACCTCTATGGATAAGACTATTTCCGATTAAAAGTAATTTATTTGTCATCTTGTTTACGAGCAAGCGTTTTGAGTTCGTGTGTAATCGGGTAATCTCGTGAATGTATGAAACTGTAAAATTGAAAAGTTTGAAGGTGGCTCATCAATTAAAGTCCGTGACTGTACATAAGATATTATAGAGTATTTTATTCTATTCTATTCCTTAAAAATCCTGCTCTACACAGTCATGTCCTTAAGTCCCTAACAAGATAGTTAGATAGGCATACTAAAAGTGGTTCTGAAACTTTAGCCATATGTTAGCCTTGAATCCAGTCCCTCGGCTCACGAAACTTGTTTAGTTAAATATGCTAGGAATATGGAACTGACTTTTAACGACTTGTGTGAAAGCGAGTCTGCCTTTTCGGTTTCGACGTGTTCGATTCCCGTACCTGAAAAAATAAGAAAACTAAATCTGCCTGGGTCGGCTTCTATTCTAACTGGATGCAGCTGAAAACCAGTATTTTACATGGAGCGACTGCCTATCTGTGAATTCCACTAAAAGCATTTCATTTCCTGAATTCCCAGCTGTCGTTAGCAATTCCTCTAATTTGACACAAAAGTAATTCTTATTAAGTGTACCATTTTACGAATCTCCATAGAAAACTGTCAAACAGATGAATTATTTCGTAATATGAATCGCACGCAGATCATGAATTGTCAATATGATTCTGCCAAAGTGACTGTTTTAAGCCCCCTGACCTCCAAAATCCATGTACTGGGTAACTTCGTTCCTGACGGGGGTCCCCCGACCGCACATGTTTTTTTTTTGATCAGCCATTTGTCCAAGGCTATCAATATACGCAGGTTGGTAAGACATAATTATGTAGACACCTACTAGAACTATGGTAGAAGCTGGAATAAAGACCTCCAAAGAATAAGAATAAGTAATCAGGGTTCCGTACGTCCAATTTTACGTTCACTCAATCCCATGCAATCCGCTTTCTGAGGATTAGATCCATTCACGCGGTGTGTGACAAAATGTTCGTTATACCAACTGATTTGTTGCTTAGAAATATATGGGTTTTGTGAAAGATTTGTAGAAAAGGCGACGAGGAAAAGTAAAAGAGATTTCAACATGTTTTGTTTCGAATGTTTCTCTAGTGCAAACGCACGTTAGGTTTTCTTTTTTTGCGTGACTAGGTATTACTGATTCAAGCAGTGATAGCCTAGTGGTGTGACCATCGGACTGCCAAGTCACAGGTTTCGGGTTCGAACCCAAGACACGCACCTCTGACTTTTCGGATGCATGTGCGTATTGTATAATTATCATTTGCTTTAAAAACGGTGAAGGAAAACATCGTGAGGAAACCGGCATGCCAGAGAGATATTTCTCGACGACATGTGAAGCCAAGTCAGAGGCCCTTGGGCGGCTTTAAAACTCTGACACACCACACGAAAAGAAGATGAGACTGATTCCGACCTTGACAACTACCTGTAAGGCATTTTTTGGAACAACGTTATTCCAAATGGAAACCGTCGTAGAGCCGCTGGAACGATATTGTTCCAGCGGGTTCGCGCGGTAAAAATCTCTATTTTTACTTATAAATAAGGGTTTTTATCGTCTGTTGCAATTTAAGTCTATGGGCAGATAGATATTCTAGTCAGCTTACTTAAAGAAAGTAAAAAAAACCGAATTAAATCAATGTTTAAGAGTCAAAAATATTAGGTACACGAAAAGCCGGTGTAATATCTCTTAATCCTCGGAGTTTTTACAGAGATTTCTCCAATTGAATGAGCACGACGGATTTGTTATTGTTGTACCCACTTTCTTAATGCTTCGGTACACTCAGACGCGATATTTTATGGAAATTCAATCTTTTACGTGACACTTTTTCTTCGAACTATATACTACATTTTAATACTCTAGAGTTTAAAGAGATGCGGTTTGCATACAAATTGATAGTTTTAAATCAAACAGTTAATAAAAAAAAGGTCAAATACCTTTATTGTTAGCAGATTGTTTTAACAATTTTGGTATTATTTAGCACCAAATTGAAAGAGCCTCCATGCGAAGAACCCCATGCTTAGTATTCACGCTAGCGACCACTAGACGAAAGAGACAGGACTTTTGTCCGCCGTCACAGTCAACGGGACGTCAACAAGAATGAGATGACGGCGCCGAATAGCGATACAAACATTAACTGTGGCCGCGTGTCCATCACACGTCCGTCACCCGAGCGCCGGGATCCCGGCCTCCGATTTTCGAGTAGTTCGGCGCGACCGCTAGAACTCAGCCCGAGATTGTAACGGGCCGATATGCCAGCAATACAAAACACGTTTGATGTTGTCCACACACTATGGTTGCTTTTTTTTTGTCTATAATAATCGATCGCGGTGGACAAACCTTTGAAGTCACCGGGACATCACGTTCGGTTCGAATAATTTCGTTTCCCGTTGACGGTGGTGGTGGACAAACGATGTCAGTCTATTATTCAATTTCCTTAGAGCGTTCCAATTAAAGTGGTTAGATTATACCAACTTACTCTACCCATAGAGACGTTTTTGAAAAACCGGAAGTAGTTGCGATAAATTGGATTTAGTCGTTCACTAAACAAGGCCTCTACTTCCTGACGTCACTACCGGTTAGTTTATGGTGCTGTGTTCCTGTTATTCCCATGGTATAGGGGAGATAAAAATATTTTTTCTGTATGGGGAATTGGAGTTAAATCAAAGTACAGATAGATATATGTATAAATAAATATAGTAAGAATGTTATAAATAAGTTTTCCGGATGATCTTTTGGGAGTAAAAGAAGCGAGTGAGCGGGTGAGTGCGGATGAGCTTTTTGCGAGTGTTTATTCCTAGGGGATTTACTGATATTTGATATTATATGAAGCTGTAAGAACGTCGTACATATTGAATTCAGGCAGCTGTAATTCAAGTCGAGAATATTCATGTATTTTTGAAGTAAAAACTTCTTTTGGCACGTTGAGCGATTTTTGGTAGGGGGTATTCACGCATAGAATATAGATGATGACAAAATGATGATGATGATGTTTTTTTTCGTGAATTTATATACATAAATTGATTGTTTTCTCGAACATATTGTAATCAGTTTTCAATTTAAACATGCACTGAGAGAGAGAGCTAGGAATCAAACTTTCGTAACTATGTTTGTGTATTCAGAAAAAAAATACTAACATCTTTAGAATAGAATAGAATAGAATACTCTTTATTATGTACACCATAAAAAATACAGATACAAATGTAGAAAATTTAACATAGGGTGACACAATGGGCGGTCTTTACTTCTTTAATTATAATATCTTTTTTCTTTCAACTCTTATTATGAGTTGATTGACGTTTATGCTAGCTTAAACTCCGGCAGCCGCGAGAATGTCAGTTGGACACCTCTCAGTTGGACACGATTAGGAAAAAAAAAGTATAAATTCGTAGAACACTTTTTCTTTTGTACTCACCTAATAGGTGTCAGAAACGAATTCTCTCGGCGGCCGAAATATAATGCCCTTTCGCTGGTCAGTACGACAAAGCCACAACAAACCTCTTCAAGACCACTACAAAGAACACACTGACCATTTGAATATAAGTAAATTAATTTAAATCCAATTTAAAAGTATAATAAAATCGTTTAATGTCCTCTGACAAAGAGTAGGTACGGGAACCCAGATGTTGCGTCAAAGCACAATCGTCTATTATAGCCCAGTAAGGCTAGGGTTTGTGGCCAATGCCGACTGCTATTTAGCCACCGGCTATATGTGGCTGTCCTGGACGATATTAAACTGGATAGGACCTTAGGGCCTAGACAAAGTGACATTCTATCGGCGATAACGATGATGGAAAAGGAAAAAATGTATTGGACTGACATAAGCTATCGAAAAGCTTATGTCAATTCTGTTGAAAGTCTATGTAGAAAAACGAAACGCTTTGGAAGCGATTGTCACTTGTCTAGGCCCTCAGATGTATTGTCATTTTTATTAGAGGCAAAAAAGAGAGGTAGCTTGTGTGGATCTTTTAGGCTTTGTTTAAAGATTATCTTGCAGATGTTCAGTATTTCAAAGTCAAAGTTTATTTGCTAGAAACATGGCACGTTACCTCCTTGTGTGCAAAGGCTCTCGTAATCGGCTGACGTCACGCAAAATCCTGCATCGTGCAAACAGAGTTTACCGCGTGATATATACAACTTTCCGACAGCAATCGTCAGGCAGTAGCCCAGCGGACGCAACACCCATCTGGTCGGAGGAGTTGAGCTACACGATTACTGACAAATTTTAATGCGTGCACTGACTGTACAGGTCCATTCAGTTTTGGTTCTTTCCTCAAAATACCATTTCAGACAACAATCTACAAATCGATCTGACCAAGATTATGTCTGGACTCTAAAAGAGACTGTGACCTCCGAGTTGGTTTCGGCGTTTCTTCTCAGAGTAGTCAGTTAGGAGACGCCGACTTCATCTAGTTTTTAAAATATCATTGACATTTAAAAGTATTTGTACAAGCCTATTTACAGAAAATGAAATCACATTTATCTTTTATACACTTCCTTATCCACATTCAATTTAATCTAAACCCAAAGACAGCGTCCACACAAGATAATTGCGTTCCAACTAATGAAATTGTAAGTCTTACTTCCACAATGGTACCTTGTACTACCTTGTGGCACTTTATAGTGCCATATCCTCCGTACCTACGTGCACCATGTTGGAATTATTTTGGTTAAAAGCATTACTATTTTAAAGGTGTTGGACTATTTGGCATGCATTTAAAAAATACTCTTTACTGGATTCTTTAGTCGCGATCACCACATCTATATTCCTACCGCTGAGAGAATACGTTTCTGACACCTGTCAGTTGAGTTCAAAAGAATAAGGGCCTTACCAAAAAAACTTATACACTTGTTCAACGCGTGTTTAACGTCAGTTTTATGTCAAACTCCATACAGAAATGCTGTTTAAAAGGTGTTTAGGCTAAACAACTGATAAACACGGTTTTGTGGTAATAAGGTAACCTCCTTACTAATACGTGTATGTCAATTCTATCTAAAAGCTAGTGTTTTACGAATTTATACTTCACTAGCTTCCGCCCGCGGCTTCGCCCGCGTGGTATGTCGATAAAAAGTAGCCTATGTCCTTCCCCGGGATGCCATCTATCTCCTTGCCAAATTTTATCGAAATCCGTTCAGTGGTTTAGGCGTGAAAAGGTAACATACAGATAGACAGACAGACAGACAGACCGATTTACTTTCGAATTTATAATATTAGTATGGATTTGTCCCCAATCGTGTCCAACTGAGAGGTGTCAGGATAGCATTCTATCGGCAACCGGAGTTTAAACCGCGTACAAGAGCTGTCAATGTCATTATTGTTACGGAATATTGACACTAACAGCTCTTGCTTGCGGTTTTATGTGCTGATAGCGTTCAGTTTCATTGGTGAAATTCCCTCATAATTATTTGTGGGTTCCTCTGAGATTAAAGTTCAGGAACATTAAACTTGTATTATAAATGAGCAGTGGTGGCCTAGTGTTAACGGACGTGACTTACGAGTTGTAGGTCGTAGGTTCGAACCGGAGCAGGCACTTTACTTTGTGTAAATTATTCTATTACCACTGCTCTCAAAGCGGTGAAGGAAAACATCCTGAGGAAACCGGCGTCTTCTAGAAGCAAAAATTCGTATCTCCACCCACCCGCACTCCACAAAAGAGGAGGCCTGTGTCCTAGCATTGGGAACATTATAGGCTGATTATGCTATGCTATGTTTATAAATCGTTTTAACAAACTTGGTTATAGGATAATGGTACTTATAACCTTATCGTTATCATTAATCTAAGAACTACTTAAAAGTTAAAATACTTTGAAAAGATAACGGTTAAGGTACCATTTTTAATGTAGCATGTAAGTAGATTTTTAAACTGATGTAAGAACGCCAAGTTACTAAGTTATAAAATACTTTCCTTCTTTAAGTTGGATAGTCTAACTTAGTTTGGTTATCTAATGTTTTAAGAGTAAAGTTGTTATTTTATCCTACTTTGCCAAGTGTTTGACTGGCCGTAGTTACTTACATACATGTTTAACTTTTTTATTCTTCATATTTTTGTTTTATTTCTTCAAGAAAGGATGAAAAGTAGGTTTATTAGTCACAGAAATACAATACATACAAAAAATCAGATATATAAAATAGATTTTGAAATAGGTTTTTTTTTTGAGGTTGACTGCTTCGTTGGTCTATGTGGTCGCAAGCACTACTGCTGAGAACGAGGTCCTGTGTTCGATTCCCGATTCAGGCAAAGTGTTATTGGATTTTACCATCTGGAATATCTCAGTAGCATTCCGTAGTCTGAATTTGTGCTCGGTTGATGGCAATAGGCTCGCCCCCTATTACATGGGACTTAAACATAACTGGTAAAATGTACTATGAGGTAATACACCTCTGCCTAACCCTTAACCCTTAACGTGCTTTCCGAGTCACGGAGGAGTTTCGGTATCTAAAGATGGTCACCCATCCACAGACCAACCCCGGGAAGCGTAGCTTGACCAGCAGTGCTTTGCAGTGCATCAGCGATGTTTGCAGAATCACATGTAGATGGATATTATGCCATAATTAGAAAAAGAGCAGCATCGTTGATGCGCAGAGTGAGAGACAGTCCTAATGGCTACCTGAAGGTCATTGCTGAACACATCGAGAGTCCTATCTGGAAGCACTGGGTTAGTCTACATATAGGATAATTGATTTAGTTTGTTTTTGTATGTCTGTATTACTAACATAGTTCATAAGTTACATTGTATTACTAACACTCTATGGACAACCAAGTCTGAATAAAAGTATAAATAAATAAAAAATTAACCTGATGGATGGACCCGTGCGGCTGTTATTCCTTTAGCCACGAGCTCCTCTAATATTTGAAAATAATAACTATACTTAACTAAAGAAAAATAATTGATTCCCCTTTGTTACTAATAGTAATAGATACTGGAACAAAATTAAAGAGAATCGCATCGCTATTTCAAAGTTATCCAGACAGAAACTTATGCAAAAAGTATGTCTAGAAGAATGTTCTAGAATGCAGTTTTTCTTTTAATCCCCGATAGTGTCTTAACGAAGTCGTTTAAAGTCTTTCCTTACAAGCTTCTACCTTTTTCCTAAGAATGCAATTTACTTGGATTAATTGTGCAAAGTTTTTTGTTAGCACAGTCGGTAGACGAGATGGACTTGACGAATTGAGTGGGGAGAAGACAAAAGTATTGTGAGGTTTGTGTTACTTACCGTGCGTTTGCACTGGCGTAACATTTAATACAAAACATGATGAAATCTCTAGTTCCTGTCAAAAGTATGGAACATTGACAGAAAATAGAGATTTCAACATGTTTTGTCGTAAATGTTTCGCCAGTGCATATCACGGTTAATAATAAACTTAGAAAAGGAAAAGTTGAATATATAGAGAAAATTATGGAAAATATCTATCTATTCTCCAAGGGCTCGTGGTTAAATAATAACAGCCGCACGGGTCGGGAAGGTTAAGCAACCCTTCCCGAAGTAAGTCCGTGGATAGGTGATCAAGTGATCATCCATTAAATATTTATTTTTATTTAGATACAAATTAAAACTTTTTCTTTTTTTTTACTACATTTTAGATTTTTTGCAATTATTGATTAACTCAAAACACTTGACGACAACAATATGATCAGCCTATAATGTACCCACTGCTGGGACACAGGCCTCCTCTCTTCAAGAGGAAGTGGGCTATAGTCTACCACCCAGGCCCAGTGCGGGTTGGTTGGACGACAACACTGCTTTAATACAAATGATAGGTGATTATCAAATCAAAGTTAAATATTCTAGTGTGTGCAGGGGCTTATTTTTTACGTAATTTAATTCTCGACTAATTTGTAATGACCTATTTCCGAGAGGTCATTGTCCTCTAATAAATTCAATATTCAATCTAATCACACCTATTCTATACACGGAAAGAACAATTAATCAATCAATACATAAAGTTGTAGAACAGCTAAATTCGCATCAATTCATACAAACGAATTAAGAGCTGTACGATGAAGACATTGCTTTATACCATTCCCAATCAATATCAAACGTTGTAACAAGGAAATAAGACTCAATTTAGCTTGTAAGACATCTAAGGGTGGGAACACAAAGAGGCCATACTTTTAAACGACGTCTTTACCATCGTCTTTGTAATTTTCATTCGAGTTTCATCTGTGGTAAGGTGACGGTAATTCTGAATGGGGATTTAAATGCATTAGATTATCGTGTTTTTGTTGACGAAAATGAGTCATTTCATGAATGTATAGCCCGTTTATTTTATTGAGGAAGCCGTGAAAGTTGAATGAGGAAAATATTTCGATTGTGAGATAGGTGAATGTCCTCAATTACGTTGTAGGTAAAGTCTGTGTAAATGTTTATCAAATTGACTAACAATTCAAATCACGACTGTCATTCTTTGACAGTTCTATGAAATGGCTATAACACGGCAAATTGACATAGGGTGTTATTTTGCTTAACAATCAATTTCCCTGCCTGTACCTAGATGTACTTATTTACAAGAACTAACTATTTTTAAGTTCACGCTAAGGTTGCGACCTAACTTGTACTTGACTTTACCGATGCAGAGGCCGAACATTGGCACGTCCGTTCATGAAGCCTCAACTGCAGCTCGACTTTGTTATCGATTGTCTCATGATTCTCATGGCTTCTTATGTGATTCTCATCGCGTGGTAAACTCTAATTGCGAGATGCAGGATTTACGTGACGTCAGGATTTTTGTTTGGCTTCAGGTCTTTCATGCGTACCTAGTTCGCATGTGGCGATGTAGATGCCGCCACAGTTTAAATAGTTTTGGTTTTAAAGTATTAACCTCGTCTGCTTAGTAACGGATGCAACAAAGCTATACAGAAACTAAATATCTTCAAACAAGGAAAAACTGCGTTGGCTTTTACCGTGGCCAGAGCATTGCTATACGTGACATTGCCGCCAGTATCTTGGGTCCATTACCAGTCAACAGTGAAGCGGAGGAATTCTTCGACGCCATGTTTTAGATTGTTAGGAAAACTTACATCACCGTATTCCATTTTTTATTGTAAGTCAATTTTATTTTCAAACAGGAAAATATTTACATAATTTAAAAGGTGTTTAAAAATTAACTTTACAAACTTTAAGAGGTGCTTTAGAGCATCAAACTGAATAACTTTTACTATGGGACCAAATGTTAAATAGGAAAGCTTATAAGCACCTTTTTAAGTTTCTAAAGTTACTTTTTTAACACCATAGATAAGCTGACAGCCATAAATGTACATGCATATAAAAAAAGGGGAAAGTTCATAGTGCATTAAACTTTTTTAGTACTTATCATATAATCTTATTTGTACCTATACCTAACGCAGGTAAGTTAACGTAAAATCAAGCGTTGTAAATAAAATATGTTTAAATAGGTCACGTTACTTTAACCAATAAAAATCCTACTTATTTCAAGACTTCATTGTATAAGACTTACCTACGTTAAAACGGCAGTGAGTACAAAATCAAGTTACTTGCGCTCACAATAATTAAGGTAACCGTCTTCGTCTTGACTCGGAACCGCTCGGTTCCCTTCGGCTTTCATCGCCTGCAAGATAACGAGAGTTTAATTGACAATAATGACGGTGGAATAAAGAATCTACTTGTGCAAAGAAAATTGTAAAGAGGATGCAAAAGCTTTGAGACATTTTTTTGCTTGAAAATGATCATTATTACTTTGTCAGTATCGTGCTTGATATAGGTACAAATTAAGGAAATCGCTCATTATAACAGCACCGCTCGGACAAGGCAAATAACTTGTCATTCAAGTTAGGATTTTAAATCAAATGCATTAAACTCTATTTTTATGTGTGAAGGCTCGTGGGCAGTGAGCGGTCATCGCACGGCCACTAATTCTTAGCCATGGTAAAATAGACTTCAATACATTTGATTGCATGCATGCCAAGAGGTTTCCGTTGTGGTTAAAAAAAAGAAAAGAGGAGGAGGAGAGAGAGAAAAGAGACAGACAGAGGGAGAGGAGGCTTGTTTGCCTATAAGTAAATGAACGTACAACTGTTTTTTTAAGGTAGTATTCAAGACTGACTTCCAATGATGGCGAACATATCATACTTGCAACAAAGCATTAAAGTTGCCAAAATCTACAGAAAAAAAACTGTATTAAGACCAAATTGTTGAGTCTATAACTGAAATAACTCTTCTGAGTCTCGAAATTCGACGTTTTATTTGATATCAAAATGAAAATGTTGACCGTGTTAATCTGAGAACCGAGAGTAGATACTGTATTTATCTTCCCCTCAAGCCATAAAGATCGTCCGAGGAAAGTGGATTTCTATGAAGTTATATTAGTATTTTATGAAGCCAATGTTTACGATGCGGTTTAATAAAGAATGCCTTACTTCTTAGTACACTTAGTTTCCGTATGAGGCTATAAAAGCTGAGCTAGCTTATTGAAGCCATTGCTTTTGAGTGCGTAGCGTAAAAAGGAGCATAGCGTTGTGAGCTTGCAGAGTAGTATTAACAACTTGCAAAGTAGCATATACAACTTGCAGAGTAGCATATACAACTTGCAGAGTAGCATATACAACTTGCAGTGTAGTGAATTATACTTGCATTCTAGCGTTACGCTTAAAAAATTATCTGCTACGCTATGGCTACGCCGTAGCAGATGAGCATACCGTTTTTGGCAGCATTGTATGTAGCGCCACGCTAGACTATCGTAGGCTTGACTCATGTTGTATGCTACGCCGTAGCTAATTTAATTATGAACGTAAAGATTGCATTGACAGCCTACGTTTGGAGAGGTTAGCGCAGCGTAACATATTACCGACTTGACGTAGCTTAGACCATGTTGTTATATTAGCACTAAACACAATGTGTTTGACTTCTGTTTTTATTATGATGACAACATAGTGTTTTTGGATCAGACGCCCATTGACTTCTTTAAAACTCTGACACCAGGTTACTCACTAACCACACGAAAAAAGAAAGAAAAAGTAAACTTCAAAACAAACACTTTATTAAACTTCTAACAAAGAAAAATCATATAAAACCAAGAAACTAAATCTTTCCCACATTGTAACCGAGACTCAGTTATCTTCGCCGGTTTATTCGCCATGTATCCTTTCTAATGGGACAGGTATGAAAGAATCGTTTCACCTGACATTACTTCCGATCATAATCTTGACGCTGGTTTACGGCGATGTTATTGCATTGTTATAGGATCTGGATTTAGATTGTTCCCTTTGATGTTTGAATAATGATGGGCTTAAAACGGACACTTTAGCAGTAATATAAAAATATTAGGTCCCCACCTATGAAATCAGCGTTTTGTATGGGGAATTTCAAAGAAGTTGTATTTTTCATACTAACATTTTTTTAATTTATATAATAACCATGAACACTAACGTTTTAAAACTTTTATGCACTAATGTTTAAAAACTAAGATAACGTATGCCACCTAGATTAAGCGAAAAAAATAAGTTTTGGCTAAGTCATAACACTTTAATTAATTATTTCAATAAAATATACAATCTAACACTAAACAATTTTCTAACTAATATTAAATAAAACTGACACTTCCCGTGACCCAAGGGCTGGCTTTTACCTTGGTCAGAGGCTAAGCATTGCCATTCAACGTGGCAATGCCGCCAGTCTCTTGGGTACACTACCAGCCGACAGCGATGCGGAGGAATTTTTCGACGCCATATTTTATATATTAGTTGTTTATTTGTACAGTTAGTTTGGCTAACTTAAAAAAAATAGTGGTAATTTTTGCTAACAAAATGAGGAGTCAGTTTTAAGCTCTTTTTTATGTTTAGAAAACTATAAGTATTTTTTTACTATTGATAGGTGTCTATGATAGTCATTATTCGATATAATACCAAGCAATTGATGGATATTTTAAATCATAGTGACGAGGTTCTCTATTTGTGAGAAAAAAACGCCAATTTCATAGGTGTCCCAATATTATGAATCATCGTAAAATGTCACAAACTGACATCATGATCTGCGTGTAATTCATATTACGAAATAATTCATCTGTTTGACAGTTTTCTATGGAGATTCGTAAAATGGTCCACAAAATTATGAATTGCTTTTGTGTCAAATTAGAGGAACAGCTGGGATTCAGGAAATGAACTGATTTTTAGAGGAATTGCTAATGTGGCCGGTTTAGGCCCCCTGGATGTTTTGTGGGTTTGAATGAGAAGTTTCGAGCTTTAGTCGAAAAAACTTCAGCGGGGTAAGCAAGGCCTTGTGACACATTTTTATCACAGTTTAGTCATATAAAATGTGACAAAATGTGTGACAACTCGAGGCATGTAAATAGCATGGCATAACATTGCCATTGTTAGCGTCATGTTTGCCGCAAATAAACGTATTTTCTTTCTTTTTTGTCATTTCGAACCATGATTACCGACTTGCACATGTAATAAGCATATTTAGTGAGCGTGGAGTGAGCTGTCATTGTCATCGATACCTACTGATATTATGGCAGTGACAGTTCACTTCAAGCTCACTTCACCTAAGTTTTCACGGTGAAATTTTTACACAATAACACAACAAGAATTTGAACGAAAGCCTTCATGACTGCGAGTCCAACTTCAGTCGTACTTTTTTGATAGACAAAAGGTTTATAATGTAGGGACATCAAAAAAGACTTAAGGCACTTACCATTCTGCAGGCACAGACTGATAGCAGATGTTAAATCGCCTGGATTTCAGATCCATTATAGTTACTAAATGATATAGGGTAGGCTTATCCCTAAAATTTATATATAGTCATTTGTTTAAAGCAAAACTAAACCTACATTTTTTATTTTTATTTTATGTGTGATATGCATTATAATAATTATATTAGACCCTCAAGCGGCGCAAATACTGTAACCTTGTGGGCAACTACAGTTTTGAGCCGTTTGGGGTCGAAACGCTCGGGTCATGGGGCCCGAGTGCGCGTCTCCTTTTTAAGGAAATTTCTCACCGACTGGTCGATACTTCACGTGACCAGAGGGCTGGCTTGTTCTTTGGCCAAAGAATTAGCATTGCCATTCAAAGTGGCAATGCTGCCAGTCTTCTGGGCACTTTTCCGGATGACAGCGATGCGGACGAATACTTCGACGCCTGAGGGTCCCTTTGTTTTTATATCTATTAGTAAGTCCTTTTAGTTTTAGTTTTTTTTTGTTAGTTATTAATCCTATACATAAATAAATGAATAAATAACACTAAAAAAATAAATAATTATATTTAAGACTAATTTATAAGTTTATATTTTTAAGTTATTGAGTTGTACTAACATTGGCTAAGTTCATACTAACACTTTAAGGATCCCTTGGTCTGAAATAAAATATTTGTATTTATAATAAACTAACTGCGCCTCGCGGTTTCACCGGCGTAAGTCTCGATCCCGTGGGAATATCGAGATAAAAAGTATTCTATGTCCTATTCCAGGTCATGGTCTACCCATGTGCCAAATTTCATCTAAATCCGTTCAGCCGTTTTAGCGTGAAAGCGTAACAAACAAACAAACAAACAAACTCACTTTCGCATTTATATTATCAATGCGTTCAAACGTCAGTTGATAGTGTTTTTATCGCAAAAAGCTTATTATAGTGTGTCTGAATTTTTAAATGAAAAACTTGTCTAACATTAATTTTATTAATTTATAATACTGAAGTCTATTGATTATAATAATATGTAGTAATGTGACTAAAATATTTGTACGCCAATATATTATAAGGCTAAACATGATTGGACTATAATGTAACTGATGAACATCTTGCATGCTCTTGTGTGTGTATACCATGTTTATACAAATAAATAAATAAATAAAAATAAATAAATAAATTAGTAAGGATGGATGGTTAACAAGCACGTGATGGACAGACAAACCAACCAGCGAGCAGTCCAAAGGCATCAAAGGTGAAATTGTCATTACGGATATAAAACTGAATTAACTCATATCCCTGTATGTTCACACTGTTTGTACTACGCGTCACTTGTCCATAAGGTTTCATTAGAAAACCAGCGTCAGACAGTATCTGTCTGGCATTAATGCTGAAATGAACCTTTTTGGCGCAGCCGTGAGGCAGCACACTACCTACTTATTATTGTTAAAACATTATTTATTTATTTTTACACAACATTTTGATTTGTATTTTGTGTTTCATGAACTGTATCCAAACATACGTTATCTTTCTTTCTTTTCTTTCTGTATTACTCGAGCATCCATATCCTACAAACAGGAATACAGCAACGCTGCTTGGGGAGAGGGTATGGTAAAAATAGGGGTGATGAGTACTTCTCCGTACTTCACAAATAGTTCCTACTAATAGAGCTTCCCAAGTATCCGATCCCCCTTAATTTCGAACTAACTAACTGTAAAGTCCTCTATAATATAGTACGTCGCCTACAACCGCGAATATTAAACTTTGATGAAAGATTCTTCACTAATTGCATCGTCAAAACGACGTCTTTCCTATCTTAATTTAATACAGCTACACTATAAATAAATCTGTAGGATGCCATCTTAACTTTGAAGATTTTATTACTTTAGTTTATAGAGGACGAAACTTTTAGTTATATTTGGTTTTTAAGCTTATAGGAACACTAGCTTTTGCTCGCGGCCTTCGCCCTCGTTTAAGTCCGCTATCGTCTCACCGGAATGTACAGACGCCAGCAGGTCAAGCTACCCGAAACTGTCAGATGAAGGATCGCCAGCAATATGTCGACTACAATGGCTGTGTATCTCAACCGTATTACACGAGATCAGGCGTGAGCCAGGGCAGCAATGTAGGGCCTCTCGAGTTTATTGTAATGATAAATGACTTGCCGGAAGTCGTCAGACATGGGACTTGTTTATTGTTTGCGGATGACCTGAAATTGCTGCTCGAGGTTCGGGATCACTCGGATTGTGAACGCCTACAGGAAGACATTCACAGAGTGGTCGAATGGAGCAATGACAACAAACTCCATTTTAATGTTGCTAAATGTTCGGTGATGTCGTTCACTCGCGCGCGAACTCCCTTGAGTTATCAGTACAAGGTTGAGGATGTGCCGATGCAACGAGTG
The DNA here is from genome assembly GCA_947522985.1 of Lithophane socia. Lineage (NCBI taxonomy): Eukaryota > Metazoa > Arthropoda > Insecta > Lepidoptera > Noctuidae > Lithophane > Lithophane socia. The sequence continues at coordinate 13,122,090 of OX383267.1, forward strand.
TCTCAAGTACGAGACTTAGGGGTACTCTTCTCTCAGGAACTAACCTTCCGTGAGCATATCAATAAGATATGTAAGAAGGCATACAGAAACCTAGGTTTCGTACTCAGGCAGTCCCAAGGATTCACCAACATCATGACCCTAAGGGTACTATATGACGCATTAGTCAGAAGTCACCTCGAACATAGCGCATTCATTTGGGCTCCTCATGAGGCGAAGTATAGTGTTATGTTGGAACGTATCCAAAATAAGTTCACGAGGCACTTGTATTACAAGCTGTATGGGGTATATCCATTATACCCATTGATGTACCCTACACTATTTGTGTTGGGTATGGTAGGGTATAACACTCTAAGAGTACGACGGGAGTTTTCGCTCGTAGCGTATGTAGTGAAACTACTACGTGGCGTGGCGCATAACCCGGGAGTGCTGCGACACCTACAGCTGTACGTGCCCGACCGGTACGTGTGGAGGCGGCAACGCCCGCCCCTGCTCGCTGTGCCTGCGGCCAGGACCAACCTACTGGCGAGAACTCCTCTCACTAGAGCCATACGCGTGGTGAATGAAGTTCACGGGAGGGTTGATGTATTGTGGTGCAACTTGAGTGAATTCGCAAAAGTTACACTATATGTAATAAGTTATTTAGATTAAGATATTTTTTAACTAGGTATAAGGTGTAGATTTAGGATTTAGTTATTAAGGCCAGTCTGTCGCATTGGATCATAGATCTGTAAAGATAGTGTAGGTAAGATTTTTATAAATAAATAAATAAATAAAATAAAAAAATAAGATTTTCCCAATCAACCTTGAACCTTAATGCTTTAGCGATAAAGTTGAAAATCTATTAAAGAAATTTGACAGATTGTAGTAGCTTGATGTGCTGGCGTCTGTACTACCGGGATACTTAAGAAATGCTGGGTTTCCTATAGAAACTTTCATCCCTATAGGATTATTTTTGAAACAAGAAGTAGCCTATGTCCTTCCCCAGGAAGAAGCATCCATCTCCATCTATCTCTATGCCAAATTTTGTCGATATCCGTTCAGTGGTTTAGGCGTGAAAAGGTAACATACAAACAGACAGACAGAGTTACTTTCGAATTTTAGTATGGATAAGATGAATATTATTTAGCATACGGAACGCATACTTAGTTCAAGCTGGTTTGTTTTGAGAGTTATGAGATAAGAAGATTATTATTGACTGCCTCGTTGGTCTAGTGGTTGCAAGCGCTACTGCTACGCATGAGGTCCTGGGTTCGATTCCCGGGTCGAGCAAAGTGTTATTGGGTATTTCCATCTGGAATTGCTCAGTAGCAGCCTGGAGTCTGGATTTGTGCCTGGTTGATGGCAATAGGCCCCTAATACATGGGACTTAAACATAGCTGGCGAAATAATTATTCCGTTTTTTTACAGTTTTAATAGCAATCACGTCATTAGGTTTAAATAGGTTTTTTTTTATTATTTGTCAAAGTCAAAGTCAAAGTCAAAGTTTTATTAATGCGATTTTTGGTGATACAACAGGGTCTTAAAAATATTTTATAGTAGCTCAAAAATCTACCCTATGGGGCATGCATTGTTATGTGACAATATTAGAAATTAAGTTAAACATAGTGTTTTATATTTCATAATCATTGTCTTTTATATAGATTCTTTTCTATTATGCTGGTACTTGTTGAAAGGTTTTACACTGTCCTCAAGAGTAACCGTCGAGTTTCTTGCCGGCTCTTCTCCATAGGAAACTACCAATTGGAACCGTGCGCCTAGCTTCTGACGTTTCATAAGTGCCCATGTAGGTTTATGTGAAATAAAATATTTTAGTTTTGAAATATTGTACTAGTACCTCTGCCTAACCTTTTGGGTAATACAGGCTTGTTAATAAATGGTAAGCGAAATCTTACTAGTATAGTGTTTTCTCTGATTTCTGTCGTTACGGGTCGTCAGAAGCCCGAAAGTCTGACAACCAGTCTTACCAAGGGGTATCGTATTACTCAGTTACTGGGTGGTGGAGGTCAGGTAGGCAGTCGCTCCATGTAAAATATTGGTATTCAGCTGCATCCGGTTAGACTGGAAGCCGACCCCAACATAGTTGGGAAAAGGCTAGGCAGATTGATAGTGTTTTCTCTGATTTGTTTGTTTTCGTCTTTTTCCTACAGAATCTTAAACATAGTTTTCCTTTTTCTATTGTTTGTTCTAGGATAATGCAGAGGTCAGATTTACAGCTTCACTTAAAAGATGGTTTGAATACGTACTTCACTCGAAGGAGATTTACGATTATTACCCGACTACGGCGAAGAAAAAAGGAGGGCTATGATTTTGACCAGTATGTATGTATGTTCATCTGTTCCCTCCTATCTTCTAAACCACAGAGAGATAAATTAAAAATCCGGAGTCACACGTAATCTGTTCGATTTATACCCTAACATGTGTGACTTCGGATTTTTAATTTGTCTGTCTGTCTGTGGTGTCTTGTATATCCCATTTTAGTCGTAGTTGGGTTTTAGTTTTTATTACTTTAATTTTTTTTAAGCGTTGTGTATTAAAATTATAGGATAAAAACAAACTATTTTTTTTTGTTTGCATAAACTGTTCATTATTTTTCAAGAAGTTTCTCTACTGCTTCTACCACAATAAAGTATCTGATTGTATCTCTAGAGAATTATGTTTGTAAGAAAATTTAACCACTAAAAGTTAAAGAAATAAAATGGCGACGCTAAATTCAGCAAAGTTCGGTCTATCTTAAATTAGGTGCACAGTGTGCCAACCCCAAACTTCTAAAAGGAGAAACTCCAAAAATAATCTAGATGATACAGAGTGAATTTGTTAACCCTTTGTGCAATATTAAAACTTGTCAAAGTCGCATTTTCATTAAACTTTTTATATACAGACTTAGTTATAATTTTGTTTTATAATATTTTGTTTTTTTGCGCACATGTTAAAAAATCATTTTCCATAAACAAGGTGGATATGACAATCCCAACTAATATTATAAATGCGAAAGTGATTTTGTTTGTTACGCTATCACGCTAAAACGGCTAAACGGATTTGGATGAAATTCGGCACATGACCCAGAAAAGGACAAAGGCTGGATCGCAGACGAAGTCCCGGGCAACAGCTAGTACGACAATAAATGAAACTGCGTATATCAATTGTCCCAGTCTGCATACGAAAATTCAATCAAATGTATCCAATAGTTTAGTCACTGTAGTCTAAGTCAAAGCGCTAGTTAGTTTGAAATTATAACTTTTTTAATTTCGATTGTAGGATATTTCTGAAAATACTTCTATTCACTAGTATTGTTAGTGGTTTTCATTTATAGTTTGACCGAGACCGCTGTACCTCCCCTTAGATATGTGCGCAGTGCAAGCCGCTCATTTCCCAACGCTCACGGAGTCCCGCCGCTCATTCGTCAACGCTGCCCGCTGCCTTGCCACGCATTCCCAAGGCGCGGTACGCGGTCTCATTCAAATTACATTGTCGTATTTGTCGTCTCCACATTTTATATTGTTTTTATGCAAATTGTAGTTTTCGCTGTCTATTATGCGCAGTTGTGCGCTTTAATGCTATTTTGTAGAATATTGTCGTAAAGTTGGCGTGAGATGAATGTCTAATTTCAGAATGAGATAAATCCAGACTGTTGCCGTGTTGAATTAAATTAGTTTTCCATTTGGAAACAAAGCGTGGTCCAGCTTACTTAACATAAAATAGGCGACACGTCACGCGTCGGGAGGTACAGTTAAAACAACTAAAATCTATAAGAACATAGTGACACGTGATTTTTATATGTTCTGATGCTCATTTATCTAAATACATAAAAGTAGGGGAGTGTGTATAAATGACAGTGCATAATGAGCGATTTCTAAAACCCTGAATAACTCTACTATCTGACGAAGTTTCTATATTCTGCTTCCTAGATAATTACAGCAGATATTAAACATTGTTTATAAAATCGTCACCCAGCTATTTGTCAATACAATAAGTTGTTATGTACCTATTGCCACCGCTGTACCACAGTATAATAAAGTAACAGTATTATGTCTCAGCAGTGACCTTGAAATAATTACCTACGGCCTCTCGGTAGATAGCCTTACCACGTCCGTGCGTAACTGCCGCGCACTCGAGACTGTTGCGTACTGGTATTATATACACTGTGAGGTTTCGAAGCGCGTCGTTTCAGCCGTTTTCTATGAAAACATAATATTGTTACTTATTCATACTGTGGCTGTACACAGTCTCCACATAGCCCTATACAAATTGTAAATTGTGGGTACAAATCATCGACCGAAAGTTAAACTCTGCTAATAACACCACCGGAAAACGGACAGACGACCGCACGATACTTTTGTTCCCAAATTCGTCTCCCCAAGGTTCACCTTGGTCACCTTTCAACTCACCCATGGAATATTCTATTCTTTGAAGGAAACCATAATTTCAAATGCGTTTTCTCATCTATTCAGACGATTTCTCGAAGGGTAAAGGTGAGCACAAAAGCGCGGCTCAAAAGGTTACGGTTTCGAATTTTACGGGTCGCTTGCATTCTCAACAATGGTCCTAATGTGCTGACCGTACCTGTGTATGTCAATGTGAATGTTTGGACAGTCGCTAGTGGCGTAAGTTGGGTGAAGCGTTTGTACAGATAGCAGCGAAATTAAAATAATATAGAAAGTTAAGAATGAAACGGAAAAAAGGTAAAAATATTATTATTTGTTAATTTATTTGAGTTATAAGTCAGACTGATTCATTATAATTATTTCATGGTTGTATCTTACTGCACCGATCCGTACGTTTTGCAACGTGGATAGAAATATTATAGGATAAACTAAATATAAATAATAAAAATTAAAAAAAATATTCAGTAAAGTTCAGACATTTTATCAGATTTTGGAGTTCCATTCCCTATCTCCAAACTTATTCAAACATTGCAAAATCATAACAGTCTTCAAAGAGTGCCAATACCTAATTGGAAGCCATAAAAAACTGGTGTTGAGTTTCAAACAAAATGGAAGTTAATCACTTTGTGCCATTTAAAAGGTTTTTCAGCGAAATTAGTTATTTGGGACAACGTCGGTAATATCACAAAAGTGGTGTGCGTGTTATAAATTGATTCGGGGTAATCGCCGCCCGAATTTCGCTAAAAGGCTTGATTTAACTGAAATGTCTATGGCACGCTTACAGGTTCTAAATAAAGAGAATTTTTTGTAAGTATTTATTGTAAAAATCTGGGTCGATACTGGCTGGAAAAGGTCATGTGAGAAATGATTTTATATTATAAAAGTAGAATTTGTTTCAATAAAATATTTGATTACAACTAAACAAGCGTCACAGCCCCGCCGCCGCCCGTGGCCATCACCATCAGCCGATTCACCATCACCTAATTTGCAAAATCTCCTATAAACCAACTAACTGAACCCCAAATGTAAGCCAAAAGCCATACATTTGAATAAAATACCAAATCAAACTTAACCGATTATCTACCAATACCATTCCACGTATGGCAGTTCCATGAAGCACGTTCGTACATTTCGTACGCCCACACTGGTACGTGCAAAATACGTCTTTAAAGAGGCGTTCGAACTGGACGCGTACGTGTGTGTCAAGATTTTGATATATAGTTAAGTAAAATGTGATTTTTATAGATGCAGGGAGGTTTGTTATCGTTTTATAGATATTTTTATGGTTTTAAAATGTTGAAAAGATCTGTTAAGTTGCTTTTAAGGAGTTAAAAGGTTTTTTGCACGTAGGTGTGTCGATATTGCAAAGCTCTGAGTTGACTACTAAGCTCCACTATTACTGACAAATGCTTGCACTGACTGGACAGGTCCACTCAAATCGTTGTGGTTCTTTCCTCAAAAGACCTTTTCAGACGTTAAGGCTCTTACATACTGGCGCGATTCGCCGCGCGACGCGAATTTTAACAAACCAATTTCTGAGAAAACTTCACGGCGAACAATGCGGCGGCGTCGCGTCGCGAGGCGAATCGCGCCAGTATGTAAGAGCCTTTATTCTACATGGTACTCATATGGCCTGACCTAGATTATGTTTAGACTTTAAAGGAGACTGCGACCTCTAAGTTTGTTTCGACCTTTCTTCTCAGAGTAGTCAGATAAGAAACGCCGACCTCATCTAGCTTATTTTTAATATGAACCGTAATAGGTAGAAAGTTGAAATATTCACAGATTGTGTGTTTCTAAAGTTAATAATTAAAGTGGATGCCCACACAAGAAACATGTTTTTGTCGCGTGTACGAGACTCGAACTTGGTCGGTTTTTTTTTAAACATTTTAAGAAGTATTTTTGATTCCTGTTATATTATGGTCTCCTACGTATCTGCGATTTAGGAACCTTACAAATATTCTTGGTGGCAGTGACTGAACTAAAATAATTATTTCCGTTCGTGGTTCGCTGTCACACCCTTAGGTTGTTGTTGTTAGGTTGTTGTGATAGTCGTTGATAGGTAGTTGTGGTAGACGGTGTGAGTACTATGTACTATAGAGCTACCATTTACCGGGTAAAATGTGTTTGATTGACTTGAATGTGCCCTGGCGGCAGGGAATGTCATGCTCACTCAGATGTCTCGCGGATGGTGGCGCGTGTGTTGGATCATTTAGCTCCCTTCAAAATGGTTGAGCTGAATGGTGCTGATCCATGCGTCATGTTCGTGAACGGGCGCCGTCAGTTGTGACTGGTCATCTCTTAGCTGCCATGGCTTATTTTAATTTTTGAATTGTTTTTTGTTTTTATAATACATATAATATAATTTTATTTTATAACGCTTTTAACGTGCTTTCTACATTGTTCTCACATGTATAATTTTAACATATACGATGTAACCAATTTTTTTGTAACAATTTTTTTAAATTAAATCTTTGTCCGTGCAGTTTCTTGCCCGTTCTTCTCCATAGGTACCTCCTACGCTTTGGAATGGGCAACTAGCTTCATATTTCTGACTGACCGACTCCTTGACAATTCAAAAGTGCTTGTAAATGGTTTCATTGAAATAAATGCTTTGAGTTTGAGTTTGAGTCAGATACAAGCAACAACTGAAAATCGTTCAGAAAAAAAAACTTACAAATGATTTCATTAATCATGAATTGTTAGAATCGCAAGTCAAATTACTTATACGATGAAATCCTATCTTTGGCCCCGACACTTAACACAGGAAAAACCTCGACATACCCACAAAAAGTGTACAAATAAAGGGCCAATTTAACAGTCGGCTGGTGAATCCGTCGAAGTCTGACGAGGGTGCAAGTAAATACGTACTAAAGAGATTTTCATTATTTGCCTCGCTTCTCCGTGCTACCTACGTCATCCGTAAATGTATGCGCCTAGTAGGTGTTTTAAAAAGTTCTCGTTTATTGTATCGGTGTGATTTGGGTTGGAATTCCACTATATTGAGTATTGGGAATTTTCTGGAATTCGTAGAAGTAATGGTTTTTTATTTGGTCCGAGGTGTAGGCATAGGGAAGCTTCAGTACTGACGGGTACAGTGGCGTCAATTCTCCCGAGACTCGTACCGTCTACAAAATTGTGTGACGCCACGGGACGTCTGACTTCGCTTAAAACATTTTTTTTTTAATGTTAGCCTATACTGTCCCACTGCTGAGCAAAAGCCTCCCCTAAATCCTTCCAAACATCCTTTTCCAGGGCCACCTCGATCCAACCCTTGTGGCCAGCCTCGGCGGCGCCGTCCATTAATACATTAATAGGAGAAAAAAAAATCAAAAGGTATAAACAAGACACCACAGACAGACAAGTCTGTCTCTTGATTTTTTTTTAAATTCTTTTGGGGTTATAATATATATATTTTTGAAATTTTCTCATTAAGCATTAGGCTATGTGAAGTCACATTAAATTAAAAATGGCGCCCTCTAGAGGACATAAAGTGAGGAACTTAAAAAAAAAGATGGTTTAATCGTACCATGTTGGGTATCAAATGAAAGAGCTTAATGAGCACATTTCAAAAATATATATATAATAACCCCAAAAGAATTTAAAAAAAAATCAAGTAATAAAAACTAAAACCCAACTACGACTTACAAGGTATAAACAAGACACCACAGACAGACAAATTAAAAATCCGGAGTCACACGTAATCTGTTCGATTTATACCCTAACACGTGTGACTCCGGATTTTTAATTTGTCTGTCTGTGGAGTCTTGTTTATACCTTTTAAGTCGTAGTTGGGTTTTAGTTTTTATTACTTGATTTTTTATGTCCTCTAGAGGGCGCCATTTTTAATGTAGTTGCATTAGTAATGTGACTTCACATAGCCTATAACCAGTGGACAATCACGACGCTTCTAACGACACCTCATTTGCCAAATTGTGATAAGTGGTTTGGAAGATAGGAGGGAACAGATGAACATACATACATACCGGTCAAAATCATAACCCTCCTTTTTTCTTCGCCGTAGTCGGGTAAAAACAGGGTATGAAACAGAAATGCGAACGCACCAGGGAACGTCAGCAGGGAACGTAAATATGAGACAGATAGTTTAATGCTACACAATGCTAGAATTTCGCATTTTTTTGGCATAGCTACCCCCATTTCGTAGAAATGTAGAACGTAGAAATGTCTTATGCTATTAAACAGACCCGAGTGCGTCTATTTATCCGAATGCTTCGGAAGAAGGGTCATGTTTAATCTAAAACTATTCTGTAAATACTGCGATTTTCACTACCCTTTTCTTGTTGCGTTATTTTAAGAGTTTTTTGAGGACTTGCTGACCAGCTGGAGGACTGAATAGTCCTACTATGAATAGGCCTAGTGGTCGCGAGTGCTACTGCTGAGCATGAGCTCCTAGGTTTGATTCCCAGATCGTGCAAAGTGTTATTGGGTTTTTCCATCACGAATTTCTCAGTAGCAGTCCGGAATTTGGATTTGTGCTCGGTTGATGGCAATACACTCGCCTCCTATATTGGACTTAGACATGTAATAACACACATACACGAACACTCACACACACCTATGGCAACACCTCTTTTTCATACACCTCTCGATTTATATTCATTTCGTTACCTAGTAGATAACCCTTTTACATTTACTTTTGTTACATCTTTGTGCATATTTTTACTATTGTTTACCTAACTGCTTAGCATTGTAACGGCTGACAAGACCCCAAGAAGGAATCACTGGCTCTGAAGATACAGGTTATGCCTAGTTTCGGAGTCATGGATACAACACTTTATTTGCCAAACTTAAGCCCTAGCTACAGTACTCAATGTAATTTGCAATGTCCAACCTCCTTTTTTTTTTCTTTTTTTTAAGTCACTGCGATGTATACCTTAGATTAAGAAAGACCATTTGTAATAAGGGTTGTGAATAAAACATTTATTATTATTTATTATTATAATAACTGGTGAAATGTGGGTGTATGATAAGGTACACCTCTGCCTAACCCTTCGGGGATTTCAAGCGTGTTGTTATTTTAGTTCAGTAACTTACAATACAGCGGTTTGTTGCTATACGAGTAGCGACACATAGTACACAACTAATACCTCAGCAATTTAGCCACATTGTCATTTAGGTAGTTGTCTCGGGGGTCATTCAGGAGCGATTCGGTGACGCTTCGTAACAGGAGTCGCTTTAACCGACATGTTTGTCACAGAGTGTAACATTGTTTCCGTCCTAGCTAGAATAAATATGATTCTTTTACATAAAATACAATGAATTGTTGCAAAATTAACATCGCCCGGGAAAGCTGATTTGTCACTGTTATTATTTTGAACCTAAACATTTTCTCAGCTTATTCCGTTGAAAGATTATTTTATATTATACTCACTATCAGATCACGATGATGAAAAAGGCAAAAATGTATAGGACTGACATAAGCGATCGAAAAGCTTATGTCAATCTTGTTGAAAGTCGTTGTAGAAATACGAAACGCTTTCGAAGCGATTTTCACTTAAATTAACATCGCCCGGGAAAGCTGATTTGTCACTGTTATTATTATGAACCTAAACATTTTCTCAGCTTATTCCGTTGAAAGATTATTTTATATTATACTCACTATCAGATCACGATGATGAAAAAGGCAAAAATGTATAGGACTGACATAAGCTATCGAAAAGCTTATGTCAATCTTGTTGAAAGTCGTTGTAGAAATACGAAACGCTTTCGAAGCGATTGTCACTTGTCTTGGCCCTCAACCTATCATCACAATGAGTGCTTTGAGACTTCTGATCAACTGAAGGCAGTACTATGCACAAATACTATGTTACAATGTGTCCATTTCGCCTCAATGTAAGAAAGCCTTAAAATATGAAAACAATACCTATCAATATTTTTCAAATAATTGTCCACAAAGGTAACCAAAGCCATCTATCATAAAAATCACCAGTTTTATAGCTATCAAAAGAACAAAACAATTCCAAATCTAAGTGGTTAAATGGTGGTTAAGAATTTAAAAAAAAGTTAGTTGTAACATGGCGGCAGCTTCACGTATGCATGGACGTGATCGGAAGACCAATTGTTGTTTATATAACCAGAATTCTACATTTGGGCGGTGGCTTCCACGGGACTCATCATGGTTTAGTTACCATCCCAGAGGCGGAATAGATGCCAGGGTTGCGGGTTAGTCCGAAAGGGATACCGGGACCTTGGCAACAGGCAACTGAAGGAACACGGGTGGGTTTTAGTCAGTAAAAGTCTGACACGCCCTTCTGCTCCGCCCAGAGCGGGAGAAGTCATTGGATGATTTCCCACCCTCAAAAAAAAAAAAAAAGAGGCGGAATAAATGCCAAGAGCGCCCTAGGCAAGCACTTCAGACGCCCACTAGCTGCCATATAAAAAAAAAATTGTCTCCAGCCAGTCTGCACGAAGAAGTAAGTTATATCTATACACACACACATACACACTTTCGCAGTTATAATATTAGTAGGGATAATTAGGTATATATTAGCTACGTAGGCCTATGTGATGAGAGAGAAGAAATCAAGAGGTACCTAACGAACATGTAAATCCATGATGCCTCTCTGGGAAACAGATCTGACTGTGTATGTGTGTTGACAGATGATAGTTCGTTATCATTAAATTTAGTATCTTATCAACTTTTGTTAGAAAATCAAGAATCAGAATCAGAATCAGAATCAGAAATCATTTATTTGCAAAGAATGTAGGTAACATTGTTTTGGTGGTGTAAACAAAATAAAAACACAAGGATCCAGTACATTCTACCAAATGGCATGCAACATTACGCATTAAAATAATCATAATTATTACAAATCTATATGTCAGGTAATCAATTTTTAATTTATTTTCTTGAAATTTAAACTCACTGACAAAATAATAGTCATAGTAAATACAATTAGAATAAAACAAACTTAATAAATTGAAATATTATTGAGAAATTAATGTCATATGGTGATGTCATTTAAAAACTCACTGACAGCGTAATAGCATTTTTCAACTAGTAGTTTCGTTAATTTCTTTTTGAAAGAATGAGATGTATCATTTTTAATGTCATTAGGTATTTTATTGTAAATAACTGGTCCCATATGCATAATATTCTTTCTTAATAATGCTGTTTTGAAATTGCCAGTATGTAATAGACCTTTGTATTGGGATCTCAGTAATGCCGGTCTTGAAGAATGATCTATCATTGTCTCAAAAAGATTTCGGTTCATTTGAACAAATAATGCTACCTCCAGAATATAAAGCGATGGAAAGGTTAATAATTTTAGGGATTTAAACATAGGAATACAGCTGTCTGTTGAATTAATGCCGGTCATTGATCTGATGCAATATTTTTGGGCCTTGAATACCCTTTCTCTTTCACTGCAGTTCCCCCAAAATACTACTCCGTATCTTAAGATAGAGGCAACCAGACCATGGTAAGCTATAATGATGGTGTCAATATTAACTTTTTTCGACAAGTTGTAGAGAATATAAGCTCCTCTACTTAATTTTTTGCAGACTTCTTCTGTCTGCTGCTTCCAAGATAATTGGCTGTCAATTACTATCCCTAAGAATTTAGCAACATTTGTCTTGTCAATATTTTGACCATTGTATTCGATTTTCAAAGGATCTGGTTGCAAACGTTGAAAGAAATGCATTATCTTTGTCTTTTGTAAATTAATAATTAGATTATTAGTGTTTAGCCAATTAATTATTGATTTTAAAGTGTCATTAATGTCTTTTTCATAATTTGCTTTTTCCACGCATTTTACTATCGCTGTGCTATCATCAGCGAATAACACCATTGGCTGTTGCACTTTTCTCGGAAGATCATTGATGTACATGAGAAATAATGGAGCTGCGATGATACTCCCCTGTGGAACTCCGAATTTGACTTCTCTACTATCAGATAGGTATTTGAATTCCAATTTACGTCTAGAACATACTCTTGAGATTTCCGTATGTTGCTTACGATTACTGAGGTACGATTTTATAAGGCTTAACACATTTCCTCTAATGCCGTAGCTGTCAAGTTTTTGTAGTAGGACATTATGATTAACGTAGTCAAAGGCTTTGGTCATGTCAGTAAATATAGCACAAACTGGTGTTTTTTTGTCAACATTCGTCATTACATTATGTATTAAGTCATATATCGCCATGTTAATGTTTTTATTCTTTCTAAAGCCCTTTTGCTCCTCGCTAAGAATGTTATATTTATCTAAAAATGAAAAAATTGATTCGTATATATTTTTTTCGAAGATCTTGGAGAATACAGAGACAAGGGCAACTGGTCTGTAGTTTGACATGTCTTCTTTACTATCTTTTTTATGTAATGGTTTTATAATTACTGTTTTTAGGCTATTTGGAAAAATTCCCGAGTTTATGCAGAGATTCATTATATGACACAAGGGAAGAGCTATAACATCGGAAACAAATTTCACTACTGAAGTTGCTATTCCATCATATCCGAAACTCTTTTTGTTTTTCAATATTTTAATTATTCTTATTATATCAGCCGGTATTACCGGAGACATAAATATTGAGTTTGGATTGTTGTCTATCCTAATGACCTCGTTATTATTATTATTTGCAGAGTTTTGGACTTGATCGACAAAGAAATTATTGAACGAATCTGCAATTTCCTTCGCATCCCTAATAATAGCGTTGCCTATCTTGATTTTCATGATGGGATCTTTAGTACGATTACTCCCATTTATTATTTGCCAAGATGCTTTAGACTTATTAGGTGCTTTTTTTATAATGTAGTTATTTTGTGCTTTTTGTGTGAGTTTTACTATTTTTTTGAATCGTTGTGAATATAATTTGAAACTATTTTTGTTATCTATTGAAGGCGATTTTCTATATTTCCATAATAATTGTCTTTGTTTGTGACTACAAATTCTAATCCCTTTAGAAATCCACTTGATTTTCTTGTCCGATTTTATGTTAATTAATTTATTTGGAAAACATAGATTATATAAAAGACTAAATAACTCTATAAAATTGTCATATGCCTCATTTGGATTCGTAGTCTCTAGTACTTCAGAAAATGATAAATTTTTCAAGTGTTTTTTGAACTTGATCAAGTTAACTTTAGACAAATCTCTTTTATTTACGCGCCACGAGTTGACTATACATGTTTTACTAACATGTATTTCCAATAATTGAGCAGAATGGTCTGATAGGGCAAAATCGATTACCTCACTATAGCATTTTTTCTGGGCGTTATGCGCAAAATTATCCAGACAAGATTTACTTCTTGGTCTAGTCGGTTGCCTTATTTCTAACTTCAGATTGTGATTGAGAAGCAGCAGTTCAAAGTCTAAAGTGTATCTATTTTGTTTAAGAATATCTATGTTGAAATCCCCGCACAACACCACTCTCCTATCCCTTCTAAAACACAGTTTTTTAAGCACAGATTCCAATCTCTCGCAGAATAAATTGAAATTAGACATCTTAGGCACTCTATACATACATACAATTACCAAGTTCTGTTTCACCAATTCTATTGCGCAGCATTCTATTACTCCGGAAGTGGATAATCGTGCTATATCTGTTAGTACCCTGAATTCGTAGCATTTTCGTATTAATATACAGGCACCACCTCGCCTTTGTTCCTTTCTTGAGTATATTGCAGCGAGTTTAAAATTTGGAATGTTAATCAGATCCTCTTGTCCAGAAATAACAAAATGTTCCGTGATGCAGATTATGTCAATGTCTACCTTTTTCTTGAACAATTCTTGGATATGTACGAGTAATGTGTCTGCTTTGTTTAAAAGTCCAGCTATGTTTTGGTGTAAAATGGTCATCTTATTGTAATAGAAAAAACTCAGAATTAGGCGGAGAATTAGTCGGCGGTAGACTGTCAATCTTGCAGTCGAAACTTGTGGTTAGAGAATTTATTCCACCATTTGCATTTGCTGGGTATTCTAAAGAACGGAATAGGTCGTAGTCTATCTTAATGTTAGTCAGGATCTGATTGTAAATATGTTTCCATCCGTCTTTGTTAATTTTCCCTGTATTACAGGAAAACATCTCATGTGTTAGTATTCTATTGCTATCAAAAAAGTAGGCATATTCATTGTTCTTTACGTCCAAACAGAGAAGATTGTTAAACAGTTCCACTTTATAATTATAGATTAATGCACCTTTTATGTACGTCGGGGCACAGATAATGATGTTTGTGTGCGTGGCGTTTTTCAAAGCATCCTTTAAATTTTCCAATATGTTAATGTAATTGCCATCCTTCAAATCATCTCTTCCAATAAATATTAAGCAGTAGTCGTTCATTGTAAAATCCTTTATCTTGCTCTCAATAGTATTTAATAAATATTTGGTGGAAGTGTTCGGTAGAATGTAATGACAGTAATTAAATATTTTAGAGAAGACTTCTTCAATCTCCGTCAGAGTACCCTTTGTGCAGTTGCTACTTATGATGCATAATCTATTTCGTGGATTAGAAAGCAAAGTAGCGCCTTGTGAATTTTTGTGAGCAACGTTATGCTGGTCCGGCGTTGTCTTATGTTTACACTGGCTCGGATCTTCAAAAGGCGGATGGGATGTTTGTGTAGCTTTATTGAGCGACTCGCATTTTGTATTAACCTGGGAACTGTTATTAACCCCAGAGTCAGTACTTGAGGTATTTGGTGATATTTTGTGTAGCTTTTTATTTTGTTTGCGAGCTGATTTTGGAGTGTTGTTATTTCGGTTTGGGGTTGCGCAGATTCTTTTATATGATTCAATAGATTTTAATGATTTTTGTAGGTCAATTTTTAGTCTAAAGTTCTCACTATTTAGGTCTTCAATCTCCTGGTGAGCGGTAGTTAGTTGCGATTCTAGTGATTTTATTTGTTCTATTAGGTAATTACTGTTCTCGTCGTCATTTTTGTCATGCAGACTGTCCGGGAGGCTCAACATCGTGGAATCAAGTATTGTTTTCTCCTCATCATTTATCATAACGGATAAGTCAGTCAGAGAGCAGGTTTTGTAGTTTTTTCGAATCGTAATATTATTGTCTGTATTCATATTGATTTTATTAATGAATGTAAGTAACTTGAAATTGAGTTTTGAGCGTTATTTTGTAAGATAATATAGAACTTTGAATTCACAAAAAGAGGCGGAGCTTCGCGCTGGGGTTAAGCGATGTAGGAATAATCAAGAAGGCGGAGGTGTCTGAGTAATTAATCACAATTTTTTTTTTTTAATGACTTCCCTGCAGGCGTAGCATGAGCACCGTTTTGTCGACGGAAGAGTAGACAAAAATGACGTTTCCTATAGACAGTAGACAGATCGAGACGGCAGCAAAATAGAAAGAGTCAACTGCGCTTTTTACGAAATTCACTCTTTTACATAATTCGACTCAGAATTCTTTGTTTTATCATAGGATTTATCGGTTGTCAGTTTGATTTTGACAGTAAGGATAGAAAACTTTCTTCCGAAATAGTCTACATATAAAAAGACCTAGACAAAGATCGTTAGAAATGATAGACAAAATGACAGATTGTAGAAAGATTTCTACGGTGGATGTCAAAAATGAAGAAACGAACTGTCACTTTGTATAGAAAAAGCTATGTCTATTCTTCGTAGAGATAGAAAGCGCCATGCTACGCCTGCTGCTCTCCCCTTTGTTACCTCGCGCCCCTAGGCACGTGGCTAGTTTGCCTTAGGGGTAATACGCCTCTGTACCATCCTTTACACGAATGGAACCCTTCATGCCCCAGAGAATCAACGAATCTTGTGACGATTATAATATCTATGACATTAATTACCTACAGGTCAAGGATCATGGACAAACATTGGTTCGTAATATTGCCCACTGTATATTCTTATTTGGAGGTGAGATAGACCCTCGTATCGAGACAACCCTCTAGAAGTTAATGAGCGAGTGCACTGAATTGTAGAAAACGATATCCTCCCTAGTATTACGTAGGATGTCTTTTTCTACGAATCAGTTCGTTTGCTAATGTCTATATCCATGTGAAAACCTCGTAAGTGTAAAAGAAGTAACTTGACAGGAGGAAGAAAAACCAAAAAAAACATAATAATATTCATTAATATTAATATAGTAGATAATAATTAATAAAAAACATAAAAGACGCCGTGCAAAAATTTAACAGCACGCAGTTTTTTCTCACTTGACAAGTTACTTCTTTTATACTTACGAGGTTTTCACATATGGAGTATTATATAGACATTAACAAAAAGACTATTAAAAAAAAAACACTTCATAGAACTTACACTTCAAAGTGAGTACTACTTGATAACTTGAACTGCTATGAACTCATCAGTATTCTATGAGAACTGCGAGCGTCCCCGCTTTTAGTGTCAAAGCAAACAGTGCCTAAGTGTAAAATAAAATTACCTAAAAACACAAGTTTTGGCTTCTCTTTTTAAATGAAAGTGGAAATGAAATAAGAGATATTATGACTTTTTCATACGTGTTTTTGATTATGCAACAGTTTTTATTTAGATTGAAAATACCAATGACCGCGTTAGAATGCTGAAAAGTTTTATTGGCCAGTTATTTCAAAGTTTTTTTTTTTTTTTTTAGTTTTAAGTTTGGAACGGATTTACCAATGACCGCGAAAGAACGAACAAAATAGTTATTTATGCAACTAATTATATACAGTTGCATACAAGATTTTATCTACACTCATGATATGAATCTTCTATAAAAGTTTCTATGCAATACCAATATCGAACAAAAATGGCGCGGTACGACGTGAATTCGAATTTTTCGAATTCGAATGTGTTTTGTTTTTAAATTACGGTGCTTTGTTAGTGAAACGCTCGTGAATGACAATGTTCTTTTTTTGAAATGAGTTGCATTATGAAATTCAGTACAACATTATAACACCCGTTTGGATGATATTATGGTTACTTTGACACTGGATGTTTTAATTTTGGCTATAAGCTAACTGTTTCAGAAACTTTTATAGAGGATTTATAGCATGGGTGTAGATAAAAAGCTTTATTTTCCTGTTATTTCACCGCTGCAACGTGACACGTATATTATCATTCAACAACGACAAGGAATGAACGTGGCGGCAGACATAAGAACTTTCATAGTACATTCTCAGACAAACATTCCACAAAGTCGATTTAACCAAACAAACCATTGCATAAACATAGTCATTAGTAATAGATACGACAGTTGGAATCTAACTGCATCAACATTGGATCATAATCTAAGTCTATAATCATTTGCCCATTCATACCGCTAGTCAATAACAGTACGAAGCAGATGGATCGTATCACACGCATTAAACGCATCGCACGCATTTATCGCGTCCCACGCTATTATCGCGTCGCGCGGAATTATCGTATCGTACGCAATTACCACGCGCTATTGGCAACGCGTTCGCTTTACATCACAAAGCGCTGTTATAATTAACATCGTGTCGCACGTTTGATGTTTTATGTGGACTGCTCAGTTTATTGGTAGCACGCACATATAATGGGATAATTGGTAAAGTTTACTTATCATTTGGGAAAGAAAGATGCAGAAAAGATAGCGATATAAAGAATAAACACAGAACTAAAACTTGATCAGGAAATTAAAAGATTGAACGATACTAAATTCGGCAGTTTTCAAACAGTTTATATGTCAATCATTCCGTTTTGACCAAGGAGGACTCTTTATACTTTTTTCATCAATATTACGGTAGGTATAGTCAACCTACAGAGATTTCCTTGTTGATCTAGTGGTCGCATGCCGTGCTGAGGTCGAGAGCTCAAATTCCAGGTCGGGCAAAATTGCCAAATTGGGGTTTTCCATCAGGAATTTCTCAGTAGCATCGGACTCCGGATTTGGGCCCGGTGGATGGCAATAGGCTCGCCGCCTATCACATGGGACTTAAACATAACTGTTCACCTCTGCCTAACCATTCGGAGAATACAGGAGTGTTGTTATTGTTATGTTTTTTAAACCTACAAAGCCAGTCCTTAGAGTGAATATGTTAAAAATACAATAGACGTAGATATATTTAGTAACCTATTCCCATGCCACGCCGAGCGCTAGGCCCAGAGACACTACGTCCAGCGCTCGGCGTGGCAACACGTCGCGACTGGTCAATCTTCATCCTGAGGATGCCTCATTGAGAGGTGAAACACGTGTCTATTTCTTACAGGGTTTTTTTATGACTCTTGAGGAATAGTTAAGCGTATTCCGCTTAACTATTCCTCACTACTTTACTACTAAATATAACTACATCTATTGTATTTTTATAATGGATTTCCGCAGATACACGCCTGAATCAATTAACTAGTGTGTTTATTGTATAAGGTTGATTTTTGCTGTCTCGAATTTTTTAAAGAAAACAACGTGTGGTCAGTATGCAGGTTTATTCGCAACTGTTTAAACATAGTGGACTGTAATTAGACATGTATAGATAGCTACTTACTTAAACGTATCTATAGGCTCACGACACACAAACGCTAATCAATTTGGACATTCCGCCCGCCAAAGAACATAGTTCTTTTAACTAAACTTTAACAAATAAACTTAAACTTGAACTCAACAATGCAAATCATATAAAAATACTTATGCGTAAGCTTAATACATAACAAGTGTAAATATAAACTCTTAAGAAACATACCTCTCAACATCTTAAAAAAAATATAATTGAATGAATAATAGAACAACCTGTATTGTTCTTATTTGTAGTAGGTAACTTAGAAAGTAATACATTCAAGCAACACAGAACACGTGCGGCTCAACCGGGCGTGTTCAAATAGGTACATTGATAACAAACAGGTTTCATAGGTAGATCATTAGTACATAGCTCAACTGAACTTAATGATGCGGTTAAATAGTAGGATCTGGAGAACTCATAGTAGTAAATAACATTAGGTAAATAGGTTAGACCCTTTTTTCTTTTTAACTCATATTTGTAAATAACATAGGTAAATACGTAAGACAACTTAATTTGGTTAGGTAGGTAAATAAACTCTAAACTTGAAACAACTAAATAACAATATAACAGTAAAATAAACAAATTTCATTTAGTTATAATGCAAATTTTGCTTACTGGACGCTTATATTCTCCGGTTTTACACCTTACTGATACGACTCGGGTTACATTATCAGGTCCAGGATATTTTTTAACAATTTTACCAAGTAACCATCTAGCTGGCGGTACATTGTCCTCCTTTAAAACAACAACATCGCCTATTTCTGGCTCATCCCGTTTAGTGTTCCATTTATACCTTTGATTTAAATTAACTAGGTATTCCTTATACCACCTATTCCAAAAATCTGTTACAATTTTTTGCGTCAATCGCCATCTATCCAACCCAACAACATTACAATTAGTGTAATCCTCATCTGCAATATTTAATAATGGTTCGCCTACCAAGAAGTGGCCTGGTGTCAAGGGTAGAGGGTCATTTGGGTCATCGCTCAACAAGGAAATCGGTCTCGAGTTTAAACACGCCTCCACTTGCGCCAGGACAGTCGACATTTCTTCATACGTAAGTGTACTATTTCCTACTACTTTTTTCAAATGTGTCTTAGTACTGCGCACTGATGATTCCCACAGCCCGCCAAAGTTAGGCGAGTGGGGAGGAATATAATGCCAGGTGGTTCTTTCTAAAGAAAGTTGTTCTGCCATTTCTCCAGGAAGAGAAGACCGGGCATTATTAAACATTTCTCGCATTTGCTTATCGGCGCCAACAAAATTGGTACCATTGTCACTGTATAAATCATGACAATGGCCTCTACGAGCAGTAAATCGCCTAAACGCAGCAATAAAAGCCTTAGAAGTCATGTCGGTTACTGCTTCTAAATGGACTGCTCGCGTAACCATACACACGAATATGCAAATGTAACTTTTGTATGACTTAGCTCCTCGGCCTGGTGAAAATCTGATAAAAACAGGACCACAGTAATCCACTCCAGTAGATTTGAATGGCTTACTGGGTTTCAACCTTGCCTCTGGAAGCAGACCCATTATAGGAGTAGTCTTCCTCGTGGAGTATCTCAAACAAATAGTACACTCTCTAAAATATTTTTTAACACGATCCTTAGCACGTAAGATCCAATATTTCGTTCTAAGAAAATTTAACATAGCCTGTGGACCACCGTGCAATGTTTTTACATGAGCATCCGCAATTAAAACCTCGGTAAAATGATGGTTACCAGGCATAATTATCGGGTGCTTCGTGTCATAACACGCGTCCGATTGTGCTATGCGGCCGCTGACTCTTAGTATCCCTTTTTCGTTCAAAAAGGGACAAAGAGATCGTAATTTACTCTTTTTAGGCACACATCCTCCAGTCTTTAACTGATTTATTTCTAATGGAAACTCGCGCTCTTGTACTTGTTTAATGCATGCTAATAAAGTCTCGTTCATTTCACTTGGTGTGATAAATTTAGGTAGCATAGGTCTGTTATCTTTCTTTAATGTATAATTCAAAACTCGTCTACAATAGGATACAATTTTTAATAGTTTATTTAAAGATGAATATTTTGACCAAACAAATTCTTCGTCAACGTCAGATAAAACGGTTAAAGATTGGATTCGTTCCTCTTCGTGTGTGTCTTCAATCAGTTTAGTCTCTGTGTGTACTGTAGTTTCTGACAACCACTGCGGTCCTCTCCACCACAAACTATGCTCACTTAAATCCTTGGGCTGCAGACCACGCGAAGCACAGTCTGCAGGGTTAGTCTCTGATGAGACATGACTCCACTGGTGATAATCCATAATATTTAATATAGTGGACACTCTGTTGCTAACAAATGTTGCCCATCGACTTGAGCCTCCCTTGAGCCATGCTAACACTATGGTGGAGTCCGTCCATCCATAGAGATGTTCCTTGGGTATCTCAAGAACTTGTGATACCTCACATATAAGCTTGGCTGCTAAAGTGGCACCACACAGTTCAAGTCGGGGTATAGAAATCTCCTTTACGATTGGGGCAACTCGAGTCTTGGCGGACAGTAAATGTACATGCACTCTATTTGAACTATCAATCACTCTTACGTAAACTGCTGCCGCAAAAGCAGATTTGGAAGAATCTGAAAATACGTGTAACTCTCTCTTACATTCTTGTGTAAAATTTACCCACCTAGGTATTTTAATATTTTTGACATATAGTAGCTCATGTCTGTATTTTAGCCACTCACCATGTAATTCTTCCGTCAAACTCTCATCCCACTCAAGACCGGACTTCCACAGTTTCTGAATTAAAATCTTAGCATTAACTACCACCGGGGCAATCCAGCCTAAGGGATCATACAATCTCGCTACTTCAGATAATACTTGTCTTTTAGTGACTAAATCTTTAGGTTCCGGTAAGTTTATAACGTATTCAAAATTATCATTCTTCCTATTCCAACTCAAACCTAACACCTTGATTAGATCGTTAAATTTTATAGGTTGCCTTTCACTCAACTCAATTTTCCCAATCTGCTCTAAAAACTTCTCATCATTGCTATTCCATTTCTGCAATTCAAACCCACCACTCCTCATTAACTCATTCATCTCCTCATAAATTTTGATTGCTTCATTAACAGTGTCAGAACCGGTCATTAAGTCATCCATATAATAACATTGTTTTGTTATTCTCGCCGCTAATGGATACTTATTCCCTTCTAACTCAGCAAGTCTGTGCAATACCTTGACAGCTAGATATGGCGCGGATGCTGTACCAAACGTTAAACGTAACAATTTGTAACGTTGTATGGGCTCCGACGGATCGAATCTCCAGACAACTCTCTGGAAATCTGTATCCTCGTCCGCCACTCTCACCATCCGATACATTTTTACAATATCGGCTACGATACAGATTTTGTGATGACGCCATCTCATCAAAATGTGCCTTAAATCTTGTTGTAACCTTGGTCCAACAAGAAGCTCATCATTTAGGGATACACTGTTATCACCCTTACTCGAAGCGTCAAAGACGACTCTCACTTTAGTGGTGTCCTTGTCTTCTCTCACCACAGCATGGTGAGGAAGATAGACAGCTTTAGATTTATGCAACTCACTCTCAGACACCAGTCTCATGTGGTTCATACTCAAGTACTCACTCATAACTTTATTATATTCTTCTCTCAACTTTGAATCTTTCGATAACTTTCTTTCTAAATATTTTAACCTCTTTACTGCTATTTCTTCTGTATTACCATCTTGACACTTAGGATCGTCTCTTGTAAAAGGTAATCTCACTATAAATCTCCCTTCATTATCTCTCACTGTAGTTAAGTCAAACCAATCCTCACATACCTTCTCGCTATTAGTCATCTCTTTCTTTATTAAATTAGGCTCATCTTCCATTTCCCAAAACCTTTTAAGTAACTCATCCTCCTTCACCTGTATGTGCATGCTAATGAGATTATCCCTTGCTAACGTTCGAGATCCCTTTGACATTCTTCCTGACAAAACCCATCCAAACACTGTATTTTGTGCTATTAAATTACAATCAGGATGCTTCATAACGCCATCAAGTAGTATTTCACTATAAACCTCTGCACCTAGCAACATATCGATCGTACCTGGCGTCGCGTATGTAGGATCAGCTAAAGGAAGATTGTCAATTTCTACCCAATTGGAAGCGTTCACATTGGTTGAAGGAAGTAGTGACGTTAAGGAATGCAACACATAGGCGTTAACTAGGATGTAATTAGCTGGATTATGACGTGATTCTAGGCGAAGTGAAACCATGTTTTTTATCCTCTTACGGCCCTCTCCTAGCCCTGACACCCAGCCACTTACTGGTTTGCGTACAAGACCCAATAATTGCACAGTTGACTCAGATACAAAAGATGCCTGTGACCCTTGGTCAAGTAAAGCACGAATTATTAATTTAAAACCGTTAGAACGGAATACCTTAACCTTAGCCGTCGCAAGTAGCACGCTGTTGGGTTGTAGCTCTCCTCTAGAAAATGTAGCAGTTATGTTTGTGTCACCTCGTGATGTACTCGCTCTCTCCTGTTGTGTTTCACTCGGTGACACTGCGGCTGCCTGCTCCCGGTTACTGGCTGGCTCCTGGTTCTCTCTCTCAAAGTGTAACATCGTATGATGTCTTCTCCCACATTTCTTACAGCTGAATGACTGACGACATTTAACTACCGCATGACTTGGTGCCAAGCAATTAAAACATAATTTACTCGTTTGAACGAAGTCCGATCTTTCTTTAGGTGTCATAAGGCTGAAACGCTTGCACTGGTTGAGATAATGACCTTCATGACACATCGGACACTCTTGTTTATCCTTAGACTTGTTCTCTTTCTCCTTGTCTAATGATGCGTGAAAGGATTTCGACTTAGCAGCAGGCTTAGCTTGTTGCGCGCCGCGGTTCCCGTTCGTATCTATCATTTCTAACGTCCTGAATCGGTACTCTAAATAATCTCTTAATTGTATCCAAGTTGGCAACTCATCACACATCGTATTTAATTGTTGTTCCCATTGTTTGACAGATTCTGTGTCCAATTTTGAAACGACTAAGTAAACAACAGACGCGTCAGCGTAACTGGATTCAGTACTAATGCCTAAGTTTCCCAAAGATTTAATACAGGTAGACGTCGTATCCAACAAATTCCTAATTGCACTGGCTGACTCTGTTTGAATTTTCTTTGTGCCAAATAAAGACCTCATAATAGCATTGCAATTATAACGCTTATTATTGTATCGCCGAACTAACTGCTTCCATGCTTCGTCATAATTTGCTTCAGTCGTCGAAAAATTACATAATAGATTGAATGCTTCTCCACTCAAATTGGACTTAAGGTAATGTAATTTCTGTACCGATGAAATATTCTTATTATTGTGTATTAATGAGGAAAACATGTCGTAAAAGGTCGGCCACTCTTCATATTTACCCCCAAACGTAGGTAATGTTATGCGGGGTAGTTTTACATCACTGTAGTTATTGTTCGCACTTATATTGGTAACTACTGGTTTAGGTACCTCGATAACTGGCGGCAAAAACTGTTGCAAAGCTTCTCGCAAACTTGATTTATACCGAACATATAGCTCCTCAAATATCTCATATTTCCCTTCTGTAAAATATGCTTCCTTTTTCATGTTCGATTTTGCAACTATCTCCTTGTGTCCGTCTTTAAAATCTTTAAATAGTTGTTCTAACAATTCCAATCTCGTTTCTAAGTACTCACGTTTAATTCTTTCTTTCGGAGTCTTCTTAAAATTCCTCTCAGCTCTCATTAAATTCTCGAACATCTCATCTTGTAACGAAAAAAGTGCCTCCATTGTAGTTACAAATAAACTCGCACAGCAATCTCAGCAAAATATCACTCAGTCGATCACTTGGTTTAGATAATAAGTTCTCGCTGGTAACAGTTTGTTAATTTTAGTTTAATCTCTTTTAACACTCACTCAATGTACTGTTTTTATGATTTGCACTAAAAGTCACATCCACCTTGTAAGCAAGTAATAGTTTATCGTCAATCAATCTTACGGTTTTTAGTCGTTATTAAAACTGTTTTGTAACTTGCTTAATATCTATTAGCAAAAACGTGTCACTCAATGACTCCTTATCGCTCACAGGTAATAAATCTTTTGTTCTCGCGGGTCGTCCGGTCTCGATGCTCATTAACACAATCCGGTTCGATTATGGACCATATGTTTATTGTATAAGGTTGATTTTTGCTGTCTCGAATTTTTTAAAGAAAACAACGTGTGGTCAGTATGCAGGTTTATTCGCAACTGTTTAAACATAGTGGACTGTAATTAGACATGTATAGATAGCTACTTACTTAAACGTATCTATAGGCTCACGACACACAAACGCTAATCAATTTGGACAAGTGAATATGTTTTAAAATGAAACTATGACAGAGCGCTCGCCGCCTCAATATCGGTCAAGCAGCGACGGGACAAATGCACTAAAACCAATTTCCTTTAGTCAGTGTTACAACGAAAGGATAAGCTCCTCACACAATATGTGTGCTTTAATATGCACTTTAGAATATACAGTAATAATGTTCGAGAATATTTTATAAGAGACTAGATACAGTCAGTAAAATAGTCGGATAACATTTAATTTACGTTTGTTTTGAAACCGTTATTTCGAAGTGTTGCCAAAGTAAAATAATACATTCAGTTGCCATTATGAAAATAAAATTAAAGGTTTGTTACAATATAAATAATTCGAATTTTGAGTGTTGCCACAGTGATTAAAATTCGGTATTAAAATAACAATTCGGTATAAAAAAAAACGTCATCTGAATTGAGGCAAAATAAAAAACATCGGTGTTATTTTTAGATTATGTTCGAACGTGTATTTTTTTTAAATATGGTGATCAGTTAAAAATAAAATGGGAACCGCCTTTTGTTGCTGATTGTACTACAGAAACTCCGGGAATTTAAAAACAACAGGGTTTCCGGGAGAACAATATGAGTATGGAAGAAAATTAATTTATATCACAACTTTTACATTGTAAAAGTGTATTTCACAGTATGTACTACGAAGTATACTTTAGAGAGAATTTATAATGTGATACATGATAGTAAAGTCTGGTACAGAGTCTGTATCATTTTGGACACTTTCTGGAAACCTGATACTTTTAAGTTTTTAGCTAACGCAGATATTTCTATCTCACGAAGTGACTCGCGCTTAACTTGTGGTAACCAACTGTACACACACGGTATGAATGTGTAAGTGTGTGTAAGCGCAGGAGCTTTCGGTACCGTCCGAGATACGGGCGAGGTCAGAATTGTGTGTTATGTGCTGACGCTACTCGTCTTCACGCACAGCCTGTTGTACACTTGGTTATCACAAGTAAAGCGCGCGTAGCTTTGTGTGATAAAAATATTGTAGAGGATATTATCGTCTTTCTGAGTTGTAATGTTTGGGAGGTACCTACCTACTTCAGTGCATTTTTTATTGTTTGTTGTTGCCAGAATCTAAGTCTCATATTAGGTACCTACATATTATAACTTCTATCTATAACTTCTTACTATGTATAATTTTTCTTCAAGCTTCATAATAAGCTTTACCTACAGCAAATTTTTAAACTACAGCAGTGACATGTTTACATAAAAACAGTGTTACCACTACACAAAAAGTTGAACATTCAAACTCCCATTTTCGAACATACGTCCTCGATTTATCACTGGATTTACGGTGAAGCAAAATATCGACCACAATCGTTTAAAATAAAATGGGACGTGGTTCGTACGTGTGAACTAGAGAACTGTCAACACAACTATTGAAAGAGATTGCAGAAATACCGGGATAAACTGGGTGTAGGTAGTATTGGCAATCTGTGTTGCATATGGATAGGTTGTGATAGGCAACTGATATGCAATTAATAGAATAAGTATTACAGCTTGGCAAAAAAGAGTATGATGCGGTGACAGATGAAACCAAATATTTTACAGATGCAGACCTATGATGTTGGCACTACTTTGCCGACAAGTGCTAGTAGGTTTTTGAGTCAGTACAAGCAGCGTTTTTAACTATTTGTTTAAATTCTTTTACTCATTTCCCATTTGAAGTGACCTATATACGGTAGTGGCGCCCTCATTTTTTCCAAACTCTTTTTTGCCAAGCTGTACGTTATTCGAAAGTTGGATAATACCTTCATTATAATACATTGGTTTCGATGGGGAGGTGTATTTATTTTTCTACATGTCAAGATTATACTTAGTTAATGATCAGTTAACTTTTGTGTAGACTGGGAGTTTTTGTTCGTCAATAAAACATGATTAAATTAAATAGCAAGACAACGTATTTTGAACATAAATATGTACACAACTCGAAGTCAGTGATATTAATTAATCAACTAATTAAAAGTCAGTGATATTAAAAATAATGGAAAACTAAAACAAAAATAAACCCCTCGCCGTCTAAGTAAACTTCATACTTACCTAAATTTTATTTAGAACTTTGCACACTTCAAAAAGTTCATAAAAAAAAAAAAACTATTAAAACTTGACAACTTAAAGAAGCCCTTATAAATAATAACGCCTCTACGTAATAGAATAGAGCTTGAATAGTTCTTTCAGCATTTCTTCTCAACGATGGAGCGAAGTAAACTCGTTAACTTGCTGAATAGATAATTTTCAAACACAATTTTCTCTCAACACTCGCCCAGGGAGTGTTGTGTTCAAAAATAGTGAGAATTCAATTTTCTGCCTTTTAAAAGGTGGCCATGCTTGTTATTATCTACGGTGGACGCTGGTCATGACCCCACATCATTACAAGCTGCATAACGTAAACAACGCAAAAGGAGTATACAGCAGGGTGTTAGGGTAAACACCGTTATCCTTGAAACAGTGGTTTGGTGTCATTTATAGAACGTAAATCAATGGAAAATTAAGTTTTTTTTTTTTTATTACTTTTTTCCACTACAGTATTTCACCCTTTAACCTATGCGCTAGGGCATCGAACTTGCGTCTCAACAGGGGTGGGGGGCGCGGGACGTGACCAAACCGGCCGCGAGCGCGACCCCTCCCTTAGTCAGTCAGCTGTTTCGCTGTTTCGCTTTTAATTAAAATAACGTTTTTCTTTGTTGTTACTCGGTCATTTATTTTTATATTTAAGTCATCCATGCCATGGTTTGAGTGACAACGGTGTTTACCCTTACACCCAGTATAAGAAGCGTAGCAGGTGTGTTCTGTATTTTTTGCCGTGAGTAGGTAGGTGTATCTAATTATCCGTCTAATTCTACATCAATAAATCCAAAACCATGCCCACAAATACCAGAGCTAACAATATCTCCTGTAGCCTGTCCTGTGTAACAATGTGTCCTGTATACACTTCCGTAACCACAGCGTATACAGGGTGCGCTCGTGTTAATAAATGAGAGCGTTGTCAACAATCGATACTACGGCCAAATATAGAACCAGTGTTGTAATGTACATGTTCATTTGTTTGAAAACCTGAGCTTTGCCTGGGATTTCAAGAGCGTTTGAGATATTTTTTTTATTCGATTGAATAAACTAACATAACATCATGCCTGTAATCACCGGAGGGTTAGGCAGAGGTAGCTATAGACCCCCACATTTCGCCAGTTATTTTTAAGTTCCATGTAACAGAGGGCGAACTATTGCCATCAGGCGGGCACAAATCCAAACTGCGGGCTACTGAGAAATCCGTGATTGAAAAACCCAAAAACTCTTTGCCAACTTTTTTTCAAGCTTGGCAGTTCCATTTACAACCATTAGACCTACGTGGCAGTCATTTGTTTAAAATATTATCATATTGATCTACATAATGCTGCTTTCCACCTTATTAGCGTTTAGCAGTCGAGTCAGACATGTAGAAAATAAGAGGAGAAGGACAGGCGAGAGGAAATGGTGACAAAACAAAAACAGACGAGAGAATCTCATCGAGAACGAAGAGTTAATACTTTATTTTTACCCGACTACGGCGAAGAAAAAGGAGGGTTATGATTTTGACCGGTATGTATGTATGTATGTATGTATGTACATCTGTTCCCTCCTATCTTCCAAACCACTTATCACAATTTGACAAATGAGGTATCGTTAGAAGCGTCGTGATTGTCCGCTGGTTATAGGCTATGTGAAGTCACATTAAATTAAAAATGGCGCCCTCTAGAGGACATAAAGTGAGGAACTTAAAAAAAATATGGTTTAATCGTACCATGTTGGGTATCAAATGAAAGGGCTTAATGAGCACATTCCAAAAACATATATATTATAACCCCAAAAGAATTTAAAAAAAAATCAAGTAATAAAAACTAAAACCCAACTACGACTTAAAAGGTATAAACAAGACACCACAGACAGACAAATTAAAAATCCGGAGTCACACGTAATCTGTTCGATTTATGCCCTAACACGTGTGACTCCGGATTTTTAATTTGTCTGTCTGTGGTGTCTTGTTTATACCTTTTAAGTCGTAGTTGGGTTTTAGTTTTTATTACTTGATTTTTTTTTGGACTATATTAGACTTGATAAGACATAATACTTGCTAACAGATAATAATAACTTGTTAATGATAATCTAGCTGTTAAATAATTGATCTTAAATGGAAATTATGCACCCAAATTAGCTGTGCTATCTACAAATAATACATACTTGATCTTAAACGGAAACTATGCAGCCAAATTCAAGTTACTATCTACAAACTATTATACTAGTACTTGGCGAATTACCGACCCCTTGATCGCCTAGCAACACATTTACCGTTATCCTAATATGTCCTCGATTTCGCCTCTCCTTATTACCGCTTACAACGCGTTAATAAGAAGCCGTTATCTCCTTTACGTCTCCGTCATCAAAAGAAATAACATGATTTCGTTAAGGATACATTTTACAAAATAATTTCTCAATTCTAAAAAGTTAATAGCGCGTGAAACGGCATTGATGTCAAGACCAATACAGTTAAAAAGGCGAAACGTTTCATCCTGTCGTGCTCAAGATAAAAATATACATTTTCATATAAAAATAAACATTGTCACGCGAAAAAGGTGATAAAAGCAACTGGTAATAATTTACGAGTCTCCCGACGCCACCTTTGTTAAATTTTTAATTCTACATTCAAAAACCTTTTCGCTTAAAAGGAGAAAGTTCGAGATTATTCTAAGGAACATCTGTGTTTTTCAATGGTGGAGCTATTAAGCTTTTTAAATGTTAAATTCTTTCGAAGTTAGAAAGATCTTTGTAGACTATTTTAATGCGGAAATGTGGGAATTTTCTCTTCGTATTTTCTGTGTAGCTAAAGAAGCTTTTTTTACATAATTACGGGGATGTTATGCGAGTAACACGACATCTGCGTAATGATATTTTGTGTCCCTATCTCATAATTTGCTTTGGCCTAGAGGCTGGAAGGGTTTTTCTTTTTTGTTCAACATTGGCTGTTTGTGATGTGATCATTCGCGTGGCTCTAATTTTTATGTGCTTTGTGAAAAAACGTTTTACTTTTGAACATGGCTGTGAAGTCTTTTAGGTCATGTGCCCGGAAGGTCTTTTCCTTTCACGGATTATCTAACTTCCTGGGCTGTAAGCTCGCCTTTGTGAGTTTTTCACCAACCAAATCCCCGACTAATTTGAAACCATTCTAACCTACATGCGAAGGCGGTTTGAGATTACTGGCATAATGCGGACTTCCTCCCCCCTTGCGATACCTACATGCAGCACGGCAGAACGTGACCACCACCTTCTGTGGGGGTCACACGGGGGTCACTTAATGACCGTCCGCGCTCTGTGGACGCAAAACGATCCTTTACGATCCGAGTTTCTACTCTGTTCAGGTATGCAAGTCAGAGGTAATTTCATTTAATTATTTGTTTAGTTTTAGCACAGTATATTGAAGTAACAGTATTATGCTCGGCAGTGACCTTGAAATAATTATTTACGGCCGCTCGATAACTAAACCTTCCGCGTCCGTGCCTAACTGCCGCGCACTCGAGACTGTTCCGTATTGATATACACTGAGACTTCGAAGCGTGTCGTTTTGGTCGTTGTCTATGAAGACATCCTAATACTGTTACTTATTAATACTGTGGTTTTAGTATTCCTTTCGAGTTTCCGAAAATGTCGTTGAAAAGTGTAGATTGCATAAATTATTCGCTAGTTTTTTTATTATAAAAAACTTTTTTCCCTACAATCTTTTTTACTAACTGTTTGGTTGCTACTAGAGAGGTCGCAACACTAATTGCGTTTTTAAGGGAACTTTTTGTGAAGCTAACAGCGTAAAAAAAATAATGGCCTATGGCTCTTTCCATTTTCTTCAATCAATGTGATTACCTTTTCCCAACTATGTTGGGGTCGGTTTCCAGTCTAAACGGATGCAGCTGTATACTAGTATTTTAGATGGAGCGACTGCCTATCTGACCTTCAGAACCTAATTACTGGGTAATACGATACCCTTGGTAAGACTGGCTTGGTAAGGCTTTCGGGCTTCTGACGACTCGTAACGATTGTTAAAGATCCACGAATGACAGCTGAGACCAACAGCCTAACGTGCTTTCCGAGGCACGGAGCAGGTTCGTTATGTAAAGATGGTCACCCATCCATGGACCATCCCCGGCAAGCGTAGCTTAACCTGATTTATAGACCCTTGCGGCTGTTATTACTTAGCCACGAGCTCCTTCGTTTTCTACAATATGTTAATAAAAAGTAATAAAAAAAAAAAAAAACAGTTAGTAGGTATCTACGTAGTGTGCGCACTTTCCGTTTCCTATTCGCTGAAACAGGCAGCGCGATAAGTACTTCGCCTTAATGGCAGCGGTTAAAAGAACAAGTACATGATATTCCTTTTACATGACACGATATTAAAGCCGCCATTTATTACTACTTATTGTGGATCCTCACAGCCCGGCTCTGCCGGCGGCTTGATCACAAGCAAAACCGCCAAAAAAGCCGCCGGCAAGACCCGCCGGCGTACGCCAGCAGGTGCGGCTGTGAATCGATATTCTAGTTCAGTGCGAACTGTTCCAAAACAGCCGCACGGGGCGGTCGACGGCCTCGCCGGTAAAATGGCCGCCAGTTTTGTTGTGATTGCATCACGCAAAGCCGGCAGCCGAGCCGCCGGTTGACCGGCGGCGGCGGTATGGCCACCGGCGCATGCTGCCAGGTTGTGTGAATCCACCATTAAAAGGGGAAAAAATGCCCGTAGGTATACATATTATGAATTCTGAGTTGCACATCAAGACACAGAAAAATCTAGACTTGAGAATTTATGTTATTTCCACTTCAACATCAACATGTCCACTGCTGGACATGTTGATTTAGGCTACGTAGGCTTCGGTAGGCTGAGTTTATTTAACATCAAATTTTTGCTTCTGTGGAAGAAGGTAGTAAATATGTATGTTTGAAGGACTTTCTTTTTCTACAAAAACACATATTTGTTTACATGTTTGGAAACCAAATCGAGAACGCACTATAAATCACCTATTTAGGACTCCTGCCATATGTGTTGCCATCGTATCGTACCCGTATCGCCACTTCTAAATCCCCCACAATATCGTCCCCCGAGTGACTCACATAACACGAAGTTGTACCGAATACTAGATAACTGCTTCGTGACTTCGATTTTATGCATAGAATTATATCTTCAAGTGTCATAGCTGTTCCGTCTTTTATTAAGCTGTGTTTGCTAGTTTTAATTGTGTTTCTGTAGTGTGGTGGTGATTAGGGGTTAGTATGCCAGATGGAGTTGCATTTGGTTGCATCATTTGGATGCGAGATGATTTTGACTTTTGATTCACAGTGTAGAGAAGATTTTTTGTTATTATAAAATTGAACGTTACAAACAGATGATCAGGCTATAATATTCCCTGCCAGGGTTGCGGGTTAGTCCGAAAGGGATACCGGGACCTTGGCAACAGGCAACTGAAGGAACACGGGTGGGTTTTAGTCAGTAAAAGTCTGACACGCCCTTCCGCTCCACCCAGAGCGGGAGAAGTCATTGGATGATTTCCCACCCTCAAAAAAAAAAAAAAAAGGCTATAATATTCCCACTGCTGGGACACAGGCCTCCTCCCTTCGAGAGAGAGTGGTTTGTAATCCACCTGGCGGGCCAAGTGCGGGTAGATGTCACATGTCTTCGAATTTTTGGTTCTAGGACGTGCCGGTTTCCTCACGATGTTTTCCTTCACCGTTTTGAGAGCAGTGGTGATGAAATTATTTACACAAAGTAAAGCGCTTGTCTGTGTTCGAACCCACGACCTATTTTAAAAACATATAGATACAATTTGCTAGACTTATAGAGGTATGAGGAACAGGGTGCAAGGTTCACTCACCCGCCATAGAAAAAGGAAGATCTTCCGACCAGACGGGTTTTGTGTCTGGTGGTTACTGCCCGACGCCTAATGTCGGTACGATGTACATAAATTTATGCTCGTCGCGCGGTAAACTTTGCTTGCGAGATGCAGGATTTTGCGTGACGTCAGTGTGATGCGTAGTTCGCATATGGCGATGTAGATGCCGCCACAGACAGAGTTGTCTAGTGAGTTAAATTGGACGTCCCAATAATGAATATAATGCCGGTGTCGACGCTTTGCTGGTTATATTGAATTTATGCAATTGGAATATAGAGATAACAGGCAGGAAAGGTTGCTTATCGTCATCATACCATTAATAGGTACAGTACGCAACAAAAGTCGACTAACACAAATCAATCTGCCTAGCCTTTTCCCAATTCCTATGTTGGGGTCGGCTTCCAGTCTAACCGGATGCAGCTGAATACCAGTACAAGTCGAATAAAACGAAAGTTAAAAAAAAACGTAATTAAAATCATAAACAATATCAAAGTTTTCATAAAAATTCTATAGGTACTGATATAAAATTTTAAGAGTATTAAACTTTTAGCTAAGCAACATGAAGAAAAGTAGAGCTTTTAATAATTTTGTATTAATTAAGATGATAAATGTAAAAGTTACAGGGTTAATCGATATTCGTTGCTGGCTGTACCTACCTTCCTAAATCTTGTGTAAAATCTTAACTAATATTACAAATGCGAAAGTGAGTTTGTTTGTTACGCTTTCACGCTAAAACGGCTGAACGGATTTGAATGAAATTTGGCACAGGGGTAGACTGGAATAGGTAATTGGATACTTTTTATCCCGATATTCCCACGGGATTGAGACTTACGCGGGTGAAACCGCGGAGCGCAGTTAGTACCTACTAAAATCGTTTCCTTGTTTCTTTTTCGTACGGTTATAAATAAAACAAAAGAAATCTAAGAAAAAGAACACGTTCAGACCGTTAGTGACATTTTTTCAGACTTATATGTGCGAGAAAAATGTTCGTGTCTAGAACCCACTGGCTGATATATTGCCCCGCAATAATGAACATGAGACCTACATCTGGTCACTGACTAGAGAGATAACGAAGTTTCTTTACCTTAAAGTGTAGGCCTGTGAATTCCGAAAAGGGTAAAGTGTTCATAGTACCTTAACTTGTGCAAAGTTTGCAGGTGGTATCTGATTAACGGGTGTAAAAAGACGTTTAACGAAAGTCACTTGATATTCTCGTCATTGTGATTAAAAAAAAATGTGGACCATAGCTGGGACTCTGGTTACGGAGATATTGAAGTTCCAAGTTTCAACATTTTCAGATGTTTTTTGCAGCAACGCAAAGAAAGTTTTTAATATTATATCTATTATATTGTATTGTATTATATTATATCTATTATATTGTATTATATTGTGTTGTGTGTTATTATATTGTATTGTATTATATCTATTTTATTGTATAATTTTATGAATGTTTTAATGAATGAAGGAATTGTAATGTATTTATTTTAATTTTAATTAGTTTGTAATAATAATAATAATTTGTATATTGGGACTTGGTGCCTTAATAAATAAATAAATAAATAAATAAATAAATAAATAAATAAATAAATAAATAAATAAATAAATAAATGAATAAATAAATAAATAAATAAATAAATAAATAAATAAATAAATAAATAAATAAATAAATAAATAAATAAATAAATTAATTAATAAATTAATAAATAAATTAATAAATAAATGATTATCTTAATTTTAAATACCCCCACAAACCCAGAACCGTTGCATGCAGTTTGGCAGTGACAACCGCGCTGCGCTGCGCCTCGCCAAGTGAGTCCCCAGTCAAATGAGCCCTTTGTCCTAAAAAGCTCATGCAAACTTTCATCACCAATCCTATACTACTATAACAATCGAGAAAACAGTACCGAGAAGGCCCTATAAAACGAAAATCAATAAAATAGGCCTCCTCACTCGATAGCCTAATAATAAGGATCCCGATCCTTCGTGGATTCCAGATGACTTACGGTCTGGATCGGTTCATGTAGATGTATAATTTATTAATACCGATTGATTTATATGCTTTCTATTGAGGAACGAGTGTACGCATAATGTGGGATGGTACCGAGGCGTACCTGTTGGTAATATATTGAGTACCGGCTGTCTTTTTAAAAATAAACAAGCTTGAATTTGGCGTACGTCTCTGGCTTTGGTTAGTAAATATAATCTTGAAATCAAAAATGTTGTGTGGTTTTTGGTAAAAATGAAAAAAATAAGCAGATTCAATAAAAACGATACGCAGTTTCACTAGACAGTGATGAATAAGGAACAGGGTGTAAAGTTCACTCAGGAAGTCAGTCTGGTAAAACACAAGTTCAATGAAGAAGGCATTAGCATACACGCCAAATGTTTGCACACACTTCACACACATTGTACTGTAAACATCACAGTTTTAGCACAATCCTGTTTGAACATAAATACTCATCAGTATGACAATACAAGCTTGCTGACAAACATTGGCAAGGCTTCAAGACAATTATAATTTGTACGTATGCCAATGTTTGTCTCTGTGAAGTGGTGACTGATGGAAATGTACGGGGGGTTAATAGGGGCGGGACGAGCGTGTTTTGTTTCGTAGTCTACAATCTATTGCCCGTTTACTATAACTTATCCCTTGCCGTTGCTCCTTGCCTGTCAAGCTTAGTTTCAATACAAATAGAGTTCAAAATGAAGACAGACCAGTGCTATCAACCGCGTCACGGGACAAGTTATAAAGAACGCTCTGTACTAATTATCAGTCATCGTAGTCATTTGTTTTGTGAATGACGATGACGTCTTGAAGAAAAACCTCTACTTTCGTGGTTGTTCATTCGAATGCATGACTCTTACTTCGTGTATGAGCCTCATCAACAACTATATTACTGCTGTGGGTCCCCCATAGCTCAGCATTATGCTCAGTGGAAGTCTTCTTGTCACAGTCACAACGTGCAGCTGGGGTAGTATTATGAAGTATTAATGCCATCATTATTCCACTGAGAAAACATGATGGTGCTATCGGCTTTGTCTAGCTCCGTCGCTCTCTCACACTGGAAAAATGGTGGCATTAATTACTTCATAATACGGCACTTGCTGACTATTCTATTTCTGTTGTGTTAGTGATGAACTGATGATAGATCGCTTTTTATTCGAGTTAACTTATCTTTTTTTGTATACACGCGCACATTTTTTTTTCTTTCTAGTATTTGAACGGGAGTAGGTTCATGATAGATTTTTTCTTCAGTTAGGTCGGTAAGATTTCCCAAATTTGGTGGTTCGTGATTTTTGGTCTGTTTCTAAACAATTTTTAAAGCCACCAGGAAATCGTTTTACGTAATAAATTGATGTTGCCTATAAAAAAAACCATTTTAATTTTTAACACAAGCAATAATCCAAACATGAAATCCTCTAAAGTTAGTAGCGCGTCCGCCCCTTCTCCAAATCCGTATATTTCCAACTAAATCCAACATATCAGGGTATGCAATCTCATCGGTATAATACAATACTGAGATGTATTCTCTATTAGTTTGACCCGTGGCTTTATCGTATTCTGATCCATCTGCTGAAATATGGTTATGTTATTGAGATATGTCGTGTTAAGCGTACATAAATGATAATGACCGCTGTTGAATAAAAAATATTTCTTGGTATCTTGGCTTACCAAATTCTGACGAATGGCAGAATTTGGTGTGTAGTAATTATTTGAGAAATATCTATACAAAATGGATTACTGCTAAGGAACCTTTGAAAATGGCGGTATTCGAAATACTTGAAACTGCACGTATTTCTGTTAGGTATAAGATAATTTTATCAATCTATATCTGTCTATCTAAGTACAGCAAATCTGCTTTGTTGTTTACGTTTTTTTTTTTTGAGTTTGCGAAATCATCAATTGACTTCTCCCGCCCTGGGCGGAGCGGGGAGGGTTTGTCAGACTTTTACTGACTAAAATCCACCCGAGTTCCTTCAGTTGCCTATTGCCAAGGTCCCAGTATCCCTTTATTATTAAAGACCTGTAGCAGTAATAAAACAGTTGTTGTCTGTGGAGACTTCAACATCAATATATTAGAAAAATCAGCCACAGTAAATAAATTTATAAGTCTATTAAAGTCGTATAACTTGTACAATACATTCTCTGAGCCGACTAGAATAACTGCCACTAGTGCTACCTGTATTGACAATATTTTTACAAACTTAAGACCTTCTAGCCATTTAATTATAAATGAGTTGGACTCTGATCACTGTGGCCAGTTAGTCACTTTCCCTCTGAAAATAGTCAGAGCTCAAAGAAAACTTGTGAGTTTTGTTCCTGTAAATAAAAGTCGCTTAGAACAATTTAAAAATAATTTAATGGAAAAACTACCCGGTTTGCCTTATCACAACGACCCGGATCAAGATTATACCGCACTATTTAACCTCATCAATTGTGAGTTTGGGAAGGTTTTCACCACAAAAACATTGCCTGTTTGTAACCGCTTTATATTTAGTGATTGGGCAACACCAGGAATTTACAAAAGTAGGCAAAGGTTATTTGAATTATATCATGAAAAAACATATAACCATGATGAAACTTTTAAAGAATTTGTTAAGACATATTCTAAAACTTTTAAAAGAGCCTGTTCCTCAGCAAAAGCCATACACATTAAAAATAAAATAAAATCTTCTGGAAATAAAATTAAAACAACCTGGAATATTATTAATTCTGAAACGGGAAGAACGACAGTACGGAATCGTGACTTCCATCTAAAAATCAATGATGTAGATATTAAGGCAGACGTGGAGGTGGCAACTGAGTTTGAAAATTTCTTCACTAATATTCCAATTTTAACAACCAAAACTCTGTCATCGTCATCCTCGACTTCTGCTTATTCAATAATAAAAGAATGTGTACCAGAATGTGACAAACTTTTTGAATTCACAATTGCTACTGCTAAAGACATTATAGAATCTTTTAAAGAACTCGATGTAAAAAAAACTGCTGACCTTTGGGGATTATCAGTACATACCATGTCTTCAATAATTGATGTTATTTCACCCTTTTTGGCAATTGTTTTTAACTCTTGTATTGCATCTGGTGTATTTCCTGATCTGATGAAACTTAGCAAAGTGATTCCACTGTTCAAGTCTGGCAGCACAACTGATCCCTCGAATTTTCGGCCTATTTCGATTTTACCTACGTTGAGCAAAATCTTTGAAAAATTAATTTTTAAACAGATGTTAGGACATTTTAATGCACATAATTTACTCCATCTAAAACAGTTTGGTTTTACAAAGGGTCGTTCAACTACAGATGCGGGCGTGGAATTACTGAAAAGCATTTTCGAGGCCTGGGAGGAGTCGCAGGATGCTCTTGGCATTTTCTGCGACTTATCCAAGGCTTTCGATTGCGTACATCATGATACTCTCATCAGGAAACTGTACCACTATGGTATGAGGGACAAGGCTCTCGACCTTCTGACTTCTTATCTGAACAACAGAATTCAGAGGGTCGATGTTAATGGCAAGAGATCTGCAGGATCTTCGGTCACCATGGGCGTTCCGCAGGGTTCAATTCTAGGTCCTTTCTTATTTCTCATTTATATTAATGACTTGCCTTACCACATAAGGGATAATCATAAGATCGTTTTATTTGCAGATGACACATCCCTCATTTTTAAAATCAAACGTCAGTTAGTCAACTTTGAACAAGTTAACGATGCACTCTCTAAAGTTGTGCATTGGTTTAATGTAAATAATCTTCTCTTGAATGAAAAAAAGACTAAACTCATTAAATTTTCAACGCCAAATGTCAGGCAGCTATCTAACAATGTTAAAGTTAATGGAATAGAGTTGGACCCCGTTGAATCGACAGTTTTTCTTGGAATAACCATTGACGGTAAATTACAATGGGGCCCACACATAGAAAAATTGTCAGGTAGGCTTAGTTCGGCCGCCTATGCCGTTAAAAAAATTAGACAGATAACTGACGTAGATACGGCCAGAATTGTTTATTTTAGTTATTTTCATAGTCTTCTGTCTTATGGGATTCTTCTCTGGGGAGCCTGTGCGGACATTAATGCTATCTTTGTTTTACAGAAAAGGGCTGTTCGAGCCATTTACAACCTAGGTCCAAGAGATTCCCTTCGAGAAAAATTCAGAGAAATAGATATTCTGACTGTAGCCTCACAATATATATTTGAAAACCTATTGTACGTACACAAAAACATATCAAAGTTTAAGAAAATGTCCGATATTCATAGTTTAAATACCAGGAATAAACACAATCTTGCTGTACATCGCACTCGTCTCCACAGAGTAGGCAACTCGTTCATGGGTCAATGTATACGCTTTTACAACAAACTTCCCATTGACATTCGAAACTTACCCATTAAACGATTTAAAAGCTGTATTAAAACCAAACTTTGTAAAAAAGGGTACTATAAAATCTCAGATTATTTAGAAGACAAAAATGCATGGGATTGAGCTGCTCGCTCTGCTAAGCATTGTGACATTTTGAATATTATGGAAAACCATAAAAATATACCTACCAGTTTTATATACAAATTGACATTATTGAATATTATATAAAAAATGACATGATGGAGGACTATGTGGATATTTATTTTTCGTTCTGTTGAATGACGTGAGGACTATGTGGATATTTATTTTTCGTTCTGTTAGTTTTAGCGAAGGTCTGGCAATTTGAGAACTTTATGCGACCTACCCAAATGTCCTTTCTTTGGTATTGTTCGTCGAGTCGTTGAGCTCCTTAAGTTCTGAGTCGAGCTCCACTATTACTGACAAATGCTTGCACTGACTGGACAGGTCCACTCAAATCTGTGTGGTTCTTTCCTCAAAAGACCATTTCAGACTCTAATCTACATGGTCCTCATATGGCCTGACCAAGATTATGTCTGGACTTTAAAGGAGACGGTGACCTCTGAGTTTGTTTCGGCCTTTCTTCTCAGAGTAGTCAGATAGGAAACGCCGACCTCATCTAGCTTATTTTTACAACTTTTTAATATGACGTGTAAAAGTGATTCCAATATCCTATTTACAGAATAAACAATTTCATTTCATTTCTTTCGGACTTTCCCGCAACTTTGTTGTTTACTAACACTGGAATTAAGTTGTTACTAATGAGTCTTGTTGTTCAAATAAAATAAATGGTAATTTTTGTCGCGTTGATTGCATGGGTAAGTCCTTATGGGCCCCGATCTCGCAAGTACACGTCCGGGATAGCCACAATTTCTCGCGACAGTGTATTAAATTTTGTTGGCTCAAAACTTCCACGGCATCGTCTGTGGTAACACAGAGGTCGATCTAGCCGCACTTTTTTGGGGCACAGAGTGCAGGGAGTTTACTCCCGATGCACTAAAGTAGTACGTAGTTTCGGCCGATATTACGGACGTATCCTACCGCAGAATAACTTACAGACATAAGATTAGCTTGCGGTCCGAAGTAAGAATTAATGATTAACACGATTTGACAGTTCTTCCTAAGAGCGACGTGTTTGTGCCCGTCCGAAAAATTTTATTTGAGATATGATTTGACGGATTACTTTCGGACGGGCCCGTATCTTCATTGACGGCCTTACAGAGTAGACCCTTAAGATAGGAGGTGGGACATAGTGTGAAATGATGATAGACAATGTTATGATAATTATGATGGTATAATGTTACTAATAGGTATTACGATGAAAACCTACTTATTTTTCACTTTAGTGTAACAGTTTGCCGTCACTTGAACCATAGAACCAGGCAGAATTAGATGAAAATTAACATGAAACAGACAGACGAACGAACTTATGCTTCCCCTACATCAAAGCTAGAATGTTATCTGTATATGTGTTGAATCTAGTTATAATTATAACCATATTATTCCTAAGTTAGAGTTTCCTTGAGTAGAAACAGTAATAAGATGTCATAACTTCT
Source organism: Lithophane socia (assembly GCA_947522985.1). Classification (NCBI taxonomy): domain Eukaryota; kingdom Metazoa; phylum Arthropoda; class Insecta; order Lepidoptera; family Noctuidae; genus Lithophane; species Lithophane socia. The sequence goes on from OX383267.1 coordinate 13,163,096, forward strand.
TGATTTAATTTCCATGTTTGTTGGGGAATGAAGGAAAATTATTAGATAATAATATCAGTTTCTGTATGTACTATGTGTGTGTGTGAGAAGCTCGTGGCTACGTAATAACAGCCGCACAGGTCGATCCATCAGGTTAAGCTACGCTTGCCGGGGTTGGTCCGTGGATGGGTGACCATCTTTACATACCGAGACTCCTCCGTGCTTCGGAAAGTACGTTAAGCCGTTGGTCCCGGCTGGCATTTGTGGATCTTTGACAGTCGTTACGGGTCGTCAGAAGCCCGAAAGTCTTACAACCAATCTTACCAAGGGGTATCATATTACCCAGTTACTGGGTTGTTGAGGTCAGATAGGCAGTCGCTCCATGTAAAATACTGGTTTTCTGCTGCATCCGGTAAGACCGGAAGCCGACCCCAACATAGTTGGGAAACGGCTAGGCAGATGATGATATACTATGAATGTATACCTAGATATTGTATTAGGATGCCGTAAACTTTATGTTATTGAGACATTTTTTCTGTATCGATATTCTGATTTAGAATCGTTTTAAGGGTCGAGGAGGGGCTGGTGGCTAAGTAATAACAGCCGCACGCGTCTATCGATCATGTTAAGCAACGCTTGTCGCGGTCATTCCGTGGATGGGTGACCTTAAAAGACCGAGACCGAAATTACGGGTTTACGGTTTTTTTTCTACCAGTGTCACGTTGCGCCCGTCTGCGGAAGCCTCAACTAGGGATTGTTGTTTTAAACGTAAACAGTAAAATAACTAGTATATTTCAGCCTACAAAGTCTTGCTTATATAAAACGAATTAATTTATTAAATTGGTTCATAAATAATTATCTCCCTGGAGGAGAAGAAAATCGTAATCCTCAGTAAGATTGAGGGTATCGAAATATTGGGACTTACTGAATAAATGAGGGGAAATTGTGAATTTTATTTTCACCGAGCTATGAAAATCGAAGTCTCTCTTAAAACGCGGAGGAATTGTTTTGACGACATATTTGGTTTAATAGTTTTATTTAAGTTAGGATAATAATTGTAATTTTTTAAAGTTAATTTAGGTACTATAAGAAGTTTTCAAGTTTAATCAATATATTTAATACTAGCTTCCGCCCGCGGCTTCGCCTGCGTGGTATGTCGATAAAAAGTACCGTATGTCCTTCCCCGGGATGCCACCTGTCTCCTTGCCAAATTTTATCGAAATCCGTTCAGTCGTTTACGCGTGAAAAGGTAACACACAGACAGACAGACAGAGTTACTTTCGAATTTATAATATTAGTATGGATTTTGAATATTACAGTATAGAATCAAGAACGCCAGCGAGCGCTACCAGTCGCGCGCGCCATACGTTTGTTGTCTCAGACAACAAAACGTTACACAAAATTTTGTTCGCGGTGTCAGCTCTAGTTTACATCGAACCTCAATGATGCTAATAGTATTCAGATACTCTAACGAGACGGATTCTATCTCATTCTCTCTTTGAATTTGATCTCTATTCGTTTTATGTTTTGGAACAATACCCGTGCCTCGGAAAGCACGTTAAGCCGTTGGTCCCGGCTGTCATTCGTGGATCTTTGACAGTCGTTACTGTCTGACAACCGGTCTTACCAAGTGGTATCGTATTACCCAGTTACTGGGTTGTGGAGGTCAGATAGGCAGTCGCTCCATGTAAAATATATTCAGCTGCATCCGGTGAGACTGGAAGCCGACCCCAGCATAGTTGGGAAAAGGCTAGGCAGATTGATTGTAGTCGAAATAAGTCCACTGTCAGTTTGCTTAGAATGTCATACAATGCCTCTACATTTTAAAACAAAACAATGCCGGAAAATGGAAGTGACTGAAACTACGTATAACGAGTTCCTAGGACGAACGTATTATCTATCTTCCACAGTTATGACAACGGTCAACGGTGTACCTTGCGCATACTAAAAATATTGCTGAGCGTAAGTCACGAACCTACCCTGACCCGACCATCCATCCCTTATCTTGGGGTAAGCAGAAAATATAATTCGACGTATAAGCCGAGCCCTGCATACCCCATTTATCAATGTCTGCATACGTTGATCTACTCATGTGATTCAAATCTGAGAAAAGGGAAAAATGGTTTGAAATAGGGGTATCTAAGCACGTAAAATATTTCGGACTAGTTGCGCCTCGCGGTTTCACTCACATAAGTCTGGATCCCGTGGGAATATCGGGATAAAAGGTTTCCTTTGTACTTCTCCAGTTTATGGTCTACCTATGTGCCAAATTTCATCCAAATCCGTTCAGCCGTTCACGCGTGATGGCGTGACCAAAGGAAATAGGGATTCATTTTTATAAATATAGATTAGTAAGTGAGAATTTGTTAGTTCCTTAACCTACAATCGATCTACCACAGAATTATAAATGGCCCACAAAAGCTAATTTGCGTGAATATTTCATCGGTTAGTAGGATTAAGGAGGTCATGAGTACACAGTACATTCATCATCTGCCTAGCCAGCCCAGCTATGTTGGGCTAAGGTAGTCTAACTATGCAGTGACTTCCAGTATTTTTAACCCCCGACGGAAAAAGAGGGGTGTTATAAATTTAACTGAATATATAATCTGTCTGCGCCATCGTAGCTGCCAAACGGCTGAACCGATTTTGATTTTTTTGGTTTTGTTTGAAAGGTGACTTGATCCAGTGTTCTTAGCTATGATTCAAGAAAATCGGTTCAGCCGTTTTGGAAATTATCAGCTCTTTTCTAGTTGATGAATGGATGTGAGGATCTTCCACAGGTCTAATCGATTGGAAATTTAGAATTCGCTTATTTCAATGATATGAAAAGAATATAGTAACCTTGAGCTGATGCTGAAGCATCACCTGGAATTTGCAGGATACCCAAATCCCTCACCAACTTACAGCAGAGGTATCGTGTTTGGACTCATTGGAAAGGTCTCAACAAATAGGTTACAGATAGATGGTGATCAGGGTCTGATGATGGAGTAGGAAAGATAAATGAGAGTAAATTAGTAGGTAACAAGCTTCACTGTGGCAAAAAACGTACAGCTACGCAGATTTCGGCGAGCTGCGTGTTGATCGTAGCGTTTCTACTAGTAATATAATATAAAATTTAAAAAGTAGGAAATAAAAATTAAATTTAAAATTTAAAAAACCCCCGACAAAAACAAAGCGTCTAAAAAGTAAAAAAATAATATCATAAAAGTTGTAGGTGATATTTTGATCCAAGCGTCGTCGTGTCGGGTGACGGCTAATACAAACGCCAACATACACTAGGCATAATGAATGTACAAGTATGCCTTCCTATTTTCATTAGCCGTCCCCCGACACGACGTCAAAATATTACCTACAACTTTTATGATATTATTTTTTTACTTTTTAGACGCTTTTTTTAAATTTTTAATTTATACATGACACGATTGGCTATCTGACCTCCGCATCCCAGTTACTGGGTAACACGATAACCCTTGGTCAGAAAAGTGGTCAGACTTTCGGGTTTGTGATACACACACGTGACACTCACACACATTACACGCACATTATTCTACTATAACGCTTTATCTTTTTAATTTCGGTTAACCCCTTGAGTTAAACAGAAATGCCGGTAAACTGTAATGAACATTATGATTGCTTATAATTCATAATAATATAATGTGCTTATTATTAAACAGTTGAATTCAAGCATTGATCCAGTTTCAGTCATGTAGTTTAGAGTAAAATCTAGATTATTCTCCAAACTAACTCGATTATACGTATAAATTGTATAAGCTTAACCAAAATAAATACATATTACATGAACAACCGAAGATGTATTATTTATTCGCGTTGTTTCCCTTTTCATCCCGGGAGAATCCTTTGATTTCGTCGACGTATTTACTCAAGAGGATTTATTTGTAAATCTTTATTTTGTATCACAATACTGTTTTAAATAAATAATAATAGGTATGTTATTTTGGAGATGATTTAAAGATATACAAGGATAAGCATTCCAAGGTAAGGATTATTTGCTGAGTTTATTTTTATTTTTTAGATGGTGTGTGTGATGATGCTTAATGCGGTTTCTTGGCTCATCAACATATCAACTCAGCCTATCACGGTCCACTGCTGGACGTAGGCCTCTCCCAGGCTGCGCTACAACACCCTGTTCTCTACCTTCCGCATCCAGTCTGTCCCAGCCACTTTTCAAGGCTGTCGGTCCATCTGGCTGGAGGGCGGCCCACACTACGCTTATTTCCATTTTATTTAAACTCAATCAATAAATAAAAGGAAGACCATTTACACGATGCCAGATTCTTGCCTTTGAAATTCAATAAAATTGAAGCAACAAATGACTTCGGTGCAACTTTTATTGTAGTTTTTAACTTATAATGGTATTCCACCGGCAATAATAAATAATACACCATTTATTGCAGGCGACACAGGCCCATAGATAAATACCTTAACCTAAATATACATATTCTATAAACAAAACAAATAAATCGCCATGTCCTAACAATAAAGATCGTTCGCGCGAGACCATTATCGCCGCGTTCATTATGTCATTGATTTATTCGGCGAAACCGAACTCGTGGTCGCGTCGAAAGAAGGCGCCTGCCGGTTTTCCAAACAATTAAGTGACATGGGAACGCTGGGAAGGAGCTCGTGGCTAATTAATAACAGCCGCACGGGTCGATCCATCAGGTTAAGCTACGGTTGCCGGGGTTGGTCCGTGTATGGGTGCCCATCTTTACATACCGAAACTCCTCTGTGCTTCGGAAAGTACGTTAAGCCGTTGGTCCCGGCTGTCATTTGTGGATCTTTGACAGTCGTTACGGGTCGTCAGAAGCCCGAAAGTCTGACAACCAGTCTTACCAAGGGCTATCATATTACCCAGTTACTGGGTTGTAGAGATCAGGTAGGCAATCGCTCCATATAAAATACTGGTATTCGCTGCATCCGGATAGACTGGAAGCCGACTCCAACATAGTTGGGAAAAGGCTAGGCAGATGGATAAAGTGACATGGGAACGCGACAATCGCGTATTCGCGTGAACTATCTTGTTGGTTAGGACACGGGGTTATGAAAATAAGCTATTACTATTGGGGCTCTTTTTATTTCCTTAACATAAGATTCAAATTAAAGGTGTACATATTACATCACGAACTTTCACTTGAGCCTTTGAAGAGGGTTATCAATTTGTATTACTAGTATATTCTTTTCTTTTATCTTGTTGTTCAAATCCGAATAGTATATCAAATAACGTACTAAAAGATTGTATAGTTCAAGGCCCTTATTAAACAAAAAGCCTTTGTTATACCCGAAATATAGGAACGAGTGCTAACATTGTTCTTTGGTAAAAATACTTCAATTACACGGAAATAATATGTTGTAAGTTCTTTGATATTAACAATGACATGTAACAGCTGGTTTGTTTCCGAGGCAATTTGGAAGGAATGACGTCATTACATAGTACATTATTAATTGGTAAAGAAGTGTAATCGTGTTCTAGGTGAAGCAGTTTTCTTGCAAAAAATTGAAATTAAACATGAAATAAAAAAATATAATAAGAAAAAGGTCTTACCTTTTTCTTATTATATTTTTTTATTTCATGTTTAATTTCAATTTTTTTTTTCATGTTTAACATAACAATTTTTTATTTCATGTTTTTCGTTCGAAAACAACATCTTTGAAGTACACAATTATCAAGAGATCTCCATTAATTGTATATGTCTTTATTAGGTAGAAGGGTATGGGTAGGAGAAAAAGTGAAAAAGCATTTATTTTGTTTGATTGTTTTTGAGTAGATATTTTGAATGAGTTATGGACAGCTGCGCTGACTCTAAATAAATTGGTAGGAAGGAAACGATAATCAAAGATAATTGGAATTTCCTTTAATTCAACAAACAAAAGAACATTCATGATCCCATATTTTAACAACAGCTTAACATAAAAAAACATTTTGAAATAAAAATTCCTGCCAGTCACATTCTCAAAAATAGAACATGACCTCCATTTTCCAAAGACAATACCCCCTCTAATCTATATAAGGTGGGTACACAACAAAGGCGTCACCCAAAATGACGTCATATCTCAAATATGACGCGGCACTAAGGTGAATTTCTAAAGAGATAAAGCCGTGGGTACACGAGCGTAACAATACAAATTGCGGTATATCTTTGACCCTTGTCATTTGTCGCTTAGTCATCGATATAAAGTAGCATTTTGTCTTGTCTTTTAAGGATGATGACCGGTGAAGGTTTTAAAAGTGAGGAATGGTTGTATGGGAGGGATTTAATTCTTATAATGTATGGTTGTGACAAATATTGCGTAAGGCTTTACAAAAGGTACTCGAGGAAAGGGTTTCGCTGGTCTTGATTGGGGATGGTTTGTATATGAGCCCTCTCTCTCTGTTTGAGGTCTGTGATATATTGCGCTCACAATAAAATGGCATCCGTAGATACAAAGTTGTAATGTCTCATGTGTTTACTTATGTACCTATCATATGGCCTGACCAAGATTATGTCTGGACTTTAAAAGAGACTGCAACCTCTGAGTTTGTTTCGGTCTTTCTTCTCAGAGTAGTCAGATAGGAAACGCCGGCCGACACCGACCTCATCTAGTTTATTTTTAATATTTTTTAATATGACGTGTAAAAGTGATTCCAATATCCTATTCACAGAATAAACAATTTAATTTTATTTCATCTGTAATTTAATCAGCAACCTTTTAATTGTTTTATTTCTTAACATCCTCATGATTCTTTTGCCCTCGTTCCTATTCATTTGGGGTCGTCGGTGTAACATGTTTTATTTCTAACTAGCTGCGCCCCGCGGTTTCACCCGCCGCGTAAGTACGATCCCGTGGGAATATCGGGATAAAAAGTATCCTATGTGTTAATCCAGGCTATAAACTATCTGTTTGCCAAATTTCATCCAAAACCATTCAGTGGTTTTTACGTGAAAGAGTAACAAACATCCATCCATACTTACAAACTTTCGCGTTTATAATATTAGTTAGATTCAATGTTTGTCGTATTAGAATGGAATAAATCTTTATAATTACTACACATTGTATAAAACAAAATCGCCACGTTTGTCTGAACGCGATAAACTCAAAAACTACCGAACGGAATTTCATACGGTTTTACGGCACCAATGGACGGAGTGATTCATGAGGAAGGTTATAGGCTATTTAACATCACGCTAAGACCCATAGGAGCCGAGCAAAAAGACAAAAAGTCAGCGTAGGTGGGCGATGCGACACGGTGGGACGAGGCCTAAGGAATTTTATAAAAATGTGGCTGAATAAATTGTGTATCTAACGACTTGCACGCGAACAGAGTCACGGGCAGAAGCTGGATTACCTAGGCGCGGGCCACACAGAAGAGACGTGAGACGGGACGCAGATTTCATCTGGCATAAAACATATAGAAAAGACAAGACGCAGGCGCATCGCTTTTCCATTTCTGCGTACTATTGCCGCGTCTGCGTCCCGTCCTCGTCTCACGTCAGTTATGTGTAGCCAGCCCCCTATACCAAAAAAAGGTTGGGGTATTATCAAAGTAGCCATGGGAAACATACTATGGTATGCCAAAAAATGTCAATCAGTACCAGGAACCGAACGATTTATGTATACCAAAGTAACGATAAAAAAGTATATTGAAACAGGTTCACGACATCGTATAACGGAGGATCCATTACCCAATAATGGTTTTATTGCATCCGCCAAAAAAATGTGATCGGTTTCCGGGTATTTTTCGAGGTTTTTTTACCTCTGTCGAATGATCGGAAAGTGTAACGAAATAAATGTTACGGTGTTTGATGTAGGTAACGGGTGTAAAGATAACCTTAACGGAGCCGAGAGTCAGTTTTGACCATACCAGAGGCCCTAGGCAAAGTGACATTCTATCGGCGATATCGATGATGGAAAAGCAAAATGTATGGGACTGACATAAGCTATCGAAAAAAGCTTATGTCAATTCTGTTGAAACATACAGAACGCTTTCGAAGCGATTGTCACTTGTCTAGGGTAACATTCTGGTAACGAACATGTTGAAAGTCAAAGTTCCGACTTTTTTTGCCGTTTTTTTACGAAAAAAGTTTTAAATGTTATAACTCCCACGATCCTTGTACCGTTGCATGCACCCCTAAGCACAATGTTTTGCGTGTATTACATTTCATTACGGACAACCGTAAACAGCGAATGTTGACACCAAAATTAAAGTTGTTTCTCAGCAATTATTTTTGCACAAAGTTCAATAGTTTGACGTACAGAATGCGTAGATGACGGCCTCGTAATGAGTCTGTTTGAGTAATTCGTCAACTCGTCCTACATGCCTACGGCCCATTTAGGACGTTCTACTCTTCTTTTGGGTAATTCGTCAACTCGTCCTACATGCCTACGGCCCATCTAAGATGACTTGCAAAAATCAAAAGAACGTCCTAAATATGCATGGACAAGTTGACGAATTAGGTACTCGTTCTTTTGATTTTCTGCAAGACGTCGTAAATGGGCCGTAGGCATGTAGGACGAGTTGACGAATTACTCGTCTGCACGAAATAAATTTTATGCAAAAAAAAAACATTTATTGGCAATACTTACGCATTTACATACTGCCAAAATGTACAACATCTAACCCCGCTCATATGTACACCACCTAATACTCTCTGACACCGTGGATTCTATCTTAGTGAAGACTGAAGCGTCATTAGATAGTAATTTGCTAAGACCGCTACAAACTATTAAGCCAACCACGAGCAGTTATTTGACACAGACTAACCGACAACGTTGTTATGTAGGTAAAATAATACGCGCCTCGTTCGAAAGGGATTTCACAGGTTCGTACTTGGTTGTCGAATTTCAAAGGATTATACTTACAGACAGATATTTCGTAGCGTTATCTATACATAATATCAATTAAATTCTGTTTTCGTGAATGTCTGTGTCCCCGCGATGTTCTTCTAAACTACGGAACGGTTTTTGATGCGGTTCGCACCATCTTAAGAAGGTCTAAGTGTATACTTTAAATGTGTATAATTCTTTAATATTAAACTATCAAATGTAAACGATATACTACAAACAAATAAAATTGAAGTGTCTGTTTGTAATGTCAAAATTACAGCTGCTTACTACATGCATAGGAAAGTATACCTACGGAAATTATAAAAAAAAAAACATTATTAAAATTTTTGTCTGTCTGATCGTTCCGGATAATCTCCCAAACAGCTGGACCGATTGTGACGGGACTTTCACTGGCAGATCTCAGATGTTAAAATGGTGCTTTTATTTTCTAAAAAGAAAAAGCGCCACACGCGGTCCACGCTTGCGAACATCGCAGTAAAGAACTTTCGCGACGTACATCGCAATCACGTACTTTCGTAGTAGTTAACGTGCATCGCTGTACCTGTGATGAACTTCGTAATAATGGGGTACACTCCGCGGGCAGCACCTACTTAGTAATAAATAAATCTCGATATTTTGTCAAGCCGTAAAAACCGTGCGGAGCAAGGGCGGGTCGCTAATTAGTAAAGCTTTTAATTTTGAGGTCAGTACTAGGTTCAATTTCGAGTATTGGGGCTATGAAAGGGATATTGGTCCTATTACCTGCTAGACGGTTTCGAGTGGCCTAGACTAGACAATTCCATGTTGAATCAAATTCGTGTTGGTAAGGCTATTCACACACTGAGCAAAATAAAACTAGTTTTCAACGCCGCCGACGCAACCAATCGCGTGAGCACATTCATTTCTATGGCGGTTCTCACACGACGCAACTTGTCGAAAACTAGTTTGCAACGGCGATCTCAAAATATAATTTCAGACACTAATCTACATGGTCCTCACATGGGCTTACAAAGATTATGTCTGAACTTTAAAGGAGACTGCGACCTCCGAGTTTGTTTCGGCCTTCCTTCTCAGAGTAGTCAGATAGGAAACGCCGACCTCGTCAAGCCTATTTTTATATTTTAACGTGTAAAAGTAATTCCGATAACCTATTTACAGAATAAATAATTTAATTTCATTTCATTGTAGTATGAAGTTTCTCATTTTGAAAAAGGCGTGACTTGATGTATTTTTAAAACTAAAGTTTCATTTTTATCAAACGCAGAAACTCATTATGATTCACTCACATAAAGACTCACCCGAAATATAAATTACTAGCTGCTGCCAGCGGCTTCGCCCGCGGGTATTCTTTATAAATTATAACCTATGTTACTCAGGGTGACTGTAGCTTTCTAATGGTGAAACAATTTTTCAAATCGGTTCAGTAGTTTCGGAGCCTATTCAATGCAAACAAACAAACAATCAAATCTTTCCTCTTTATAATATTAGTATAGAAGTATAGATGTACATGGTACACACGGCTACACATCAAGCTATACATTTCCAGTATAAGCTGACCTCACATTGCACGGAAATCCTGTACAATGCGAGATCAGCATAAACTGGAAATAAATAGCTTGATGTGTAGCCGTGTGTACTTGGTTTAAATCTAACTGGAAACTAATGAAAAGTTGTTTAAAACTCCAATTCATTGTATAATTAATAACCACTCAAAACAAAAGATATATTCGTATCTACAAATAAATATTAGCATACTTTAGCGTAAAAGCTTATAACAAGAAACTTCTGTGTAACTTATTCACTGCCTTATTTGTGTATTATTTATCTAGAAAATAATCCAAAGCGAAATCAGTAACAAAAACCTTTCAGACTAAGTATTTTTATATGATATAAGTGAATTGGAACTCAAATTAGCCGTAGACGGACGAAACACTTGATATCCATAAAAATAGCCAAGTGCGAGTCAGACCCACACATTAAGCGTTCCGTACCAATCAATCTGCCTAGCCTTTTCCCAACTATGTTGGGGTCGGCTTCCATTCTAACCGGATGCAGCTGAATACCAGTATTTTACATGGAGCGACTGCCTATCTGATCTCCACAACCCAGTCTTACCAAGGGGTATGGTATTACCCAAGTGAGTAGGTTGTCAGACTTTCGGGCTTCTGACGACCCGTAACGACTGTCAAAGATCCACGAATGACAGCCGGGACCAACGGCTTAACGTGCTTTCCGAGGCACGGAGGGGTCTCGGTATGTAAAGATGGTCACCCATCCACTGATTAACCCCGGCCAGCGTAGTTTACCTGATGGATGTTATTACTAAGCCGTGCGGCAGTTATTACTTAGCCACGAGCTTACCATCATACAATTTAACAATACATAATTTAAATTACTTCAACGAAAAAAAAAACGCCGATAAAACCACGTTTCTTGTATGGGTACCTACACACTGTAAAAATTTGAAGTGTCTCCCTAATAGGGATTGCCATTGGCACTCTTTGGGTACGGAACCCTAAAAATATATGTGGAATTACAAGAAAGATACTCAGAAATTGTGATAAAATTTCACGTTACTGAGATGTCTGTATGAAGGTATTCTGATGCCAACTTAGAAATAATTATAATAAAAGAAAATAGGATTGTGTACATATTTTATTATTCGGTATATATCGCTATATTGTATGTTATCCAATATTGTCGTAATAACCCAGTGGTTAAAGCATTGCCTCTCATGAACGAGTTTGTGGGTTGATTCCTGTACAATTTGTGACACTTTGACCATTAAAAATACAGATAATTAATAAAATATAGGTTTAAAGATATTTATTTCTCATAAGAACTTATAAACAGTTCACTTATAATGAGATACAAAGTTGCTTCTTAAAATAATATAATACAATATTTGCCTTTGGGGCGATGGTGATGTTATAAGGTACATACATCTGCCGTCCACTAACTATAAAGCCGCTAAGTGCAAAAAGTAGTTTTCGAGAAAACGCAAAAATAAGTGGGAATTGATATCTCTTGAAAAGTATGCTACCTAGGAACAAGGTTGCAAGTTATATACGTAGGCACAGTCTTTTTGCACAATATGTGATTTAGTTCATTCATTTATATTAATCACATTTTATTTAAATTCATTTTCTAACTTTTAGCTAAGCAATTTTTTTTCATTTTTACCTAATATACTGCACTATAAGGCCGCTAACCATACCTTAACTGCTTTATAGTAAAGCAATTTCTTGTAGCCGCCACGTCTTGTACTTATAGTAAAAGTTATCAAAAAATACTTAGTTATTTAGCAGTTAAAGGATTTTAACAGACTTATAGCCTAGTAACTAACACTTGGAAGACTAACTTCGCTTACTTAGAAAGCAGTTATGGGATTTTAAACGCTTTTAAGCTCGGTATTGTAAAACATATTTTATACTGGTTCTCCTATTGCTTAACTAGAAGGCAGTTAAAGACATCTCGCTCGCAATTAACTGCCTTTTAAATAAGCACTTGCGGGTAAAAAGTTGAAAAGTTAAAAACTATTTTATGAAAATCAGAACTTTATTTATTAATAAAAAATAATAGACAATCAGTACGTCTAATTAAATTGTGAAGGAACTTAACAAATAGCTTATTATTTAATTAAACAATATAAAATAATAAAAAAACAAGTTTAATCAAACTTTTACAAATCTTATTCAGTAATGAGATCACAATTACATCTTTAATAATAATCAGTATTCGCGAAACCATAGGAAAAATTATATTATAATTATTTTATAAAAATACCCAACACATGTAAGTATCGTTTTTGAAAGCTTTATGGCACATGACACTTGGTTTCAAATTCTTATGCACTTATGAAATAAACATATCACAATCAGAGATCAATAATTGCCAACTTGAAATAATATAATTGTGCGTAACACATAACGTCATAATCAATTAAATATTAAACTTTATATAAAAAACTATAAATTCGGCCATTTTTTATGCTTAAATATTAATTTAAAACTTTAACAAAATGAGTAAATCAGATTAGGTAAATAAGCAATTATACCTAGTAACACTCGTGTAGTATTATCAAAATTAAGTAATAAAGTAAAGAAGAAGTAAGATGTACGTCTTTTCTTAGGTAACCGATGTCCAATAATCTCTTCTGTTCTTGTAAATTCTTGAGTATGTCGTCGCGTTATTTTTTTTTTGGGAAACGTTTTAGTTATTGATGTTTTCCTTTTCAATATTGGTTTACTTTTAGGGTTTGATACTGTATTTTGTCTTTGCATGTCATAACCATATTCAGTATCATCACTAAAAACTTCTTCACATGGTTGATAGTCCTTATCCTTAACAGAGTCATCACTGTCATAATCTAATATTTCTGGTATAATGCAGTGAAAAGAAGATGGTATCGGGGAAGGAGGGGGCATCGATTCGTGGCAGTATATGGAATGTGTTTCACGCTGTTGAGTTAATGTTTCTATTGTAAGCTTCAGAGTTTCTTCTGGTTGGCTATAATTATATGTGATTTGTGTTTCATTGAATTTTTGAAACACTTTTGATGTCATCGAGTAAGATTCTTGGTAGAGAAGATTAACTAAATCGTTATTGTTCATGCGGGGGTACTTTCATTCTTTTTGGCTAATATTAGAGCAAGTGGAAATGCGTATAGATGGCATGCTGTTAGTGTAAAGGCGTTGTGCAGTTGGAAATTCCTGGTCCACCAACACACTATTCATCATAGTTTGGATCCTTGATGATACACCGGAACGTCTAAAATACAATGAAATATAATCAGTTAACTAATGAACCAATTATACGACACATCTCTTGCGCACTATTAGGTATAAAACAATCAGCAATCGAAACAGATACCTACAACAACAATTACGATGAACTTAGAAACAGTAGGTACTTTAAAACACTCTTGCAATAGGTAGGTACATAATGAAAACTAGCAGCACGCGTTTTACCTGTGCAGGTATTGCGGAATACAGAAAAATATATGGTAACAAAAACAGGCATTTATAAAGTTAGATAAATTAAAAACAATTCATTCGTTTTTGCTTAAAAGATTTACAAACATCCAAACATACTTTCGTATTTATAATAATATTACAAATAGCTATTTATTACAATAAATGAAATAATAATGTCAGCTTACCTTTGCATATTTTGCGCCATTCTCGTAATTGTGGCGCCAAAAATCAAGAGACGCGCCACACGTCGGTCCGCTAACGAGCACCCGAAGTGAAAAGGCAAGAATTATAGCCTGAGCTGGTCAAACGCAAACGCAAATCACGAGCGTTTAACTGCTTTTTAGTCTAGTATTGTCGTTTAGCTGCTCTCTAGCGATTGATATTTAGCTAATACTAATTTCAATACATAACTTAAAAGCCGCTATTGGCGTATAACTGCTTTATAGTTAAGGCACGATGTTCAGATGGTTATTTGTGACACAATACATGAAGGTAGTTAAAGACGCTTAGCTGCTTTTTAGTCAAGCATGACTAGATAACGTACTTTTAGTTAAGTAAATTTAGAAAAAAATGATACATCAATTTGCCGTTAAAGTATGTTGACGTCTTTCTAGAGAAGTATTGTGGCTTAGCCGCTTTTTAATTAAGGGAGTAACGAAATTTATGTGGTTTAACTGCTCAGCAATGTTTTGTATCTCTAAAACTATAAATCATAGAAAAATGATTCTTACACCAGAAGATAGAGCATCGAAAGTTGTATAAGACTACATTACAAAGTGAAAAACGACCAACTGTGGCTTAACGGCCTTTTAGTTAGTGGACGGCAGACATGTTTTTTTAGATTTCTTTTAAATATCATGGAAATAACCGTCAAGTCAGGCGCAGACTCCTGGAGTCGATTGACAGATAAGGGATTTTTTAAATTGTCTCGCTGAGCATACAGAGAATGCTGAAGTTGCAGAAATTTATTGAATACAAAGTCAGAGTCAATAAAAATACAGTATCTAAGCATACTCTTACCTACTGGTATTGTAGATTATAAAGTACGCCTATGCGAAATAGATTACAATAATCTGTATGCGGAGGTACCTTAGGGGGTCGATCTCTGGATTGAGTGTCTTGCATAAAAATCCTTCACACCGTAATACTCTAATATCTGCAATTGGTAAAAGCAGACTAAGTACATTGCCTTACGCTCGCACGTACAATCGATACCGACTGCCCCATCACTACTTCCTCCGTGACGTATCTTGACGATAGCTCGCTTGCCAGCCGATGCCGCTTGACCGGCCGTGTACGTAATATTTTTTGCGCGGACTACCCGCTACCTAACTTATATTATTATAACAAAGTTTAATAAAGCGTACAATTTGTAACTTAAACATTAATAATTATGTGAGTCCATACTAAGACTTGCACATACCCAGTAGTTAAAAGATGTACATCATAAGTAATTCATGTCAACATAACATAATAAAAACATGTTCTAATGTTTGTAAAGGCGAAAAAGTAGCCTATGTAACAAAATTAATCACGATTTGTCTACAAATAGAATAAGATCATTTGTAAACATCACTGTAACAACCTTTTTAGTAATAAAGACCTTGAAAAATCAATCAAAATCATCTGGATTGAGTTTCTGGTTTCTCGCATTTCGGGGAGCGCCCCTGTATACGGCCCTGATCCTGGGGAAGGCCATAGGTACTTTTCATCGACATACCACGCGGGCGAAGCCGCGGGCGGAAGGTAGTGATATAAGTCTGAAATCTCCAACCCCTCTTGCGCAAGAGTGGCGATCAGTGCTCGTACCTTATCTATTACTATTATAATTATTATTTCAGCCCATTAAGATCTAAATCATAGGAAGATGGAAGATAATGAATGGAAAGAGGCATCACCGTCATCGGTTTTTTTTTGGTAGGGGAATTATGGAATAACTTCTCCCGCTCCGGGCGGAGCGGAGGGCGTGTCAGACTCTTACTGACTAACTGCTTCAGTTGCCTGTATGTTGCTAGGGGCCACGGTATCCCTTTCGGATTTTCCCGCGATCTTGGCAGGCATCGGCCATAGCAGACCCTATCAGTTGTGCTGACATCTATATGAGGCGCGCGTGGAACACAACGCTCCGTCGACCCGCGCCTGATCCATAGCGGACGGCGAGCTACCCAATACTTACCGTCCGTAAGCCCGCGCCTACGGTGGCCAGGAATCAGCCTGGGATTCCCGACGCCACCGTAATCGGCCCAAAGCGTTCTATAAGCCGATGAATATAATGACGAAAGAGGTATAATTCAGTTTAATCCTACAGTTTCCTATTTAATGATTATAAGATTCGACCGTAGGATATAGGTGTATACATGTGCAGGGCCGGATTTAAGGCAGGGCAACAGGCCCCTGTTGCCCTGCCTGGCCCCGGGCCTCCACAAAATAGGGACCTCCACAATATGATTTTTTAAAATAAAAAACAGTATTAATTCACAAGGAACCTTTTTTAATTTTCTTTTCATTTCCTGGGTTGGTGGTCTTAAAAATGATACGTTGAATTACTTTGATACCGATAGCCGAATTAAATCTTTTATTTTTCGTCTTTTCCATAAAATTTTAGGGGCCTCCACTTCTTGGTTGCCCCAGGGCCTCCACACTTTTAAATCCGGCCCTGACATGGGTATATCCTACGGTCGAGGCATTAACATAATAAGCTCTGAGGATTTTTATATAATTTAAAAGGACGAACCTAAAAACAGGTCTACCCCAAAAATATGCAAATCTCTACATGACCTAGGATTAAACCAAGCCAAAACAAGGCTGTTTAAACACGAATTTCTAACCTAAAATGATTAAACTTTAATCATTTTAGGTTAGAAATTCGTGAAACATAAATGGCGAAATGTCTTACTTTAATCATTAAAGGAAGACATTTCTTGCCTGCTACTGAGAAATTCCAATCCAACTTTGCTCGACCCGGGTAACGAACCGAGCAACTCATACTCATGCCGAAGCGCTTGCGTCCACTAGACCACCGAGGCAGTCATGTGGGTGTACTATATACACCTCTGTCTAACCCTTCGGGAAATACAGGCGTGAGTGATATTGGGGTATGTTATGTAAATTAATTAAAAATCTAAATAAATTATATAGTTTTGGAATGTGCTCATCAAGGCCTTCAATTGGATACCCATATTGTAAATAATTGAAGTTTTTTTAATTTAATTTTTTTGAAAATGGAAGTACTGCCGTTTTTTTCAAAAAAACTTAGCCTTTGTAACTCGGGATGATTCTAAATTAAGATTCTAACGATACCTCATACATCGAAATCCGTTCAGTCATTTAAAAAATTATGACGGATTTAAGAAACTCATATACATACATGAACCCTGAAAACATTACACTCCTTTTTGGGCAGTCGTGTAAAAACTAAATTCTATAAAACAGTCTGCGCGTTGCTCTTTGAGCTCTAAACGAGGTCAAAAAGAGCGGGTATCGTTAAAGTAGTGCATTTGGTCGGAGATGAGCTCGAAATAGCTGAGATCACGCAAACGACGGCTCTCCAGCATCCGGCTGATAAAAGACTGGGCACACTGTATTGTGGCGAAATGTAGGTAGTAAGGGAATAGCAGTGTTGTAGAGTTGGAGTTTTATTTGCAACTAATGATTTTGCATTAAAAATAGCCTTTAGCATAAATGGCGATTTTGAGGGTTCCGTAGTCAACAAGGAACCCTTATAGTTTCACCATGTTCTGTCTGCCAGCTGTAATTTGGTATGGGTATTATATACATATAAATCACGCCGACAAAGTAGTAAAATAAATTCATGAAAAAATATATTTTTAGGTTCCTCCCCTATATTGGAGATGGTTTTTTTAAAAAGTTTTATGATCTAATTTGAAGTTTTTTTTTAATACTAGTGATTTATTGTACCGTTTGGAGGTAATTGTGTTATGTTTTCTGTTGAGTAAATTTTATGGAATCGTGTGTCAAACATAAGTACCTACATAAGAACGCGGCGACGGATGAATTCTCCATACAAACGTAATACCTAAATCATTTGCAATTTGAGCATATTTCCACAATAATATGTTGTAATTCGGATTGAGACAGTATTTATCTAAGTTCCTACATCTTTTTTTTTCCAAAAAAACCTAACTAGAATGAAGTTGTAGCGAATTGAATTTTTACAGCGTAAATGACATGTATTCATTGTTTTTTCTGTATTATAAACAACAATATTTGTAATATTGTTTCAGCAGAAACGTAGCCTATATTATCAAGTTACAAATTAACGAAAAAAAAGAAAAAAAAAAAGTTTTCATTCATCATTTTTGGTATTACGGAACACATCCTTTATCATACATTTTCAATAGCTAGTAGTGCTATCGCGTCAAGCAAATGTCATGTCAATGCTAATGTGTCGTATAGTTCACGGTAGGTATTTGTATCGCTCCGACAGGCACACTAGCGCAAAATTTGTAGTTTGTAGCACTCGATTCGTAGTTGCAGCCGATTATCCTCAACTTTTAGCAATGTGAGTTATCTTAGACTCTTAGGTCATTCATCAAATACACCAACACAGCAAAAAAATGCTATAAGTGCTGCTCTCGTCGATAATCAGATTAGAGCAATAAAATAAAAATTAAAGCACATCGTGAAAAGTGAAAACAAAACAGACTGTCCAAACAAAAACCAGTCTAGACAAAAAAAATCGCGTTATAGTTCTCTCACAAATACGATGAGTCAATGATCGGTGTTGTTAGCGCAGTATCCAAGATTCCTTCGGTTCGACTATCAAAGTCTCTCTTTTCTTAAAATAGTGCAGAAAAATCGAAGCAGAAAGTACCAATACGATGTCAGCATTACACACGGATTTAATATCACAATTCTATTGTACCTGCAATACTTTGAAACGCTTCGAACTGCGACGTTAAAGTTTTACTCAGATTGTAGAGGAGACAAGATAAAGAGGGTGATAGTCAGCGAATTCTGTGGAAGTATTTGTTGAAAGATATTATGTCTGGCTACGTAGATTTTAAGATAGTACGTAGTTGGTAAGTTTCATTTATGAAAAATTTTCTATAGCAGCTTTTCCGTCATAAGATTATGACTAATTTTTAACCGAAGAAAAAAAACGGAGGAGCTTCTCAAGTCGACCCGTATATTTTTTTTTTTATAATAGTCTAAATGAAACAATAAATAATTACGTTGTTGCCATTTTTTTTAATACTGCATACTATACCTGTAATAGGCGTACATGTCAGTACTTTTATTTAATTATTGTTGTCTATTTATTATTTGTGGTACTTGCTGTTTGATAACCAAAATGGACGACGACTAGTACATATGTAGGTTAGGTACTGAGTCGTCTAAGGTAATTTACGACAATAGGTACGATTAAAGTTGTATTGGAAGTAATGACGAAAACATGGAATCTTGTCATATCATATGTATGGCAGCCTACGTCTTACTTCAAATTATCTTTACTTTTAATCATTTTTCAATTATAATTTTTTGCCGGGATGGTACATAGTAAATACACGTAGTAGATATCCTAGAAATAAAGCAATCAATCTGCCTAGCCTTCTCGCAACTATATTGGGGTCGGCTACCAGTCTAACCGGATGCAACACACCAGTATTTTACATGAAGCGATTGTCTATCTGACCTCCACAACCCAGAAACTGGGTAACACGATACTCCTAGAAATAAAGCAATCTAGGTATATTATTTTGTTTCTACAATATTATTTTGTCCTCAATATCCTGGATTTTGTAACAGTTTTACCATTATTTAACCATATTAGGTACTTTAAAGTTTGTTAAATACATAAGTACCTCCCGTTCAAACCCGTACATTATGTTGAAAGCCTTAAACTTCGTCTAGGGACCTCCTAATCTCCAGTGGGACATACACAGTGGTAATAAACAAACAATTTAGGCTGGACACTAGTCGTTACAGAGGCCATTTGTACCAGGGTGCCAGGAAGGGATGATGGTTTTAAGACGTGTCCAGCGCCCTTATGACGTGACACAGTTGGAATGACAACCCCTTTCATTTTGATGCTACAAAATAATGCATTGCTACATGTGTTTCAAAAATTATTTTGCTCTTTTACAGTCACGAGCATTAGGTACCTTACAGTGTTACAGTTACGCAAAATTATAAAGCGTTATCCTCGTGATATGAAAATTATAATTTAGAGAAAAGACATATATTTCACTATTACGTAGTATAAAGAAAGAAAGAAGACTGCTGCGAAGCCAAAAAAGGTGGGTAATGTGTTTGACCTGTATTATGAATGTATGTGCGTCCCTATGTTCCCTCGTAACTAATAAACGGCTGAACAGATTTTGATAAATGATATGTCGTTAGATTCGTCTTTATTGCGCTAGTGTCACTGGGAATATTCAAATCATCTAATCTAATCTAACTTCTAACTAATATTATAAACGCGAAAGTTTGTAAGTATGAATGGATGGATGGATGGATGGATGGATGGATGGATGGATGGATGGATGGATGTTTGTTACTCTTTCACGTAAAAACTACTGAATGGATTTGGATGAAATTTGGCAAACAGATAGATTAACACATAGGATACTTTTTATCCCGATATTCCTACTCGGAGGAGCTCATGGCTAAGTAATAGCAGCCGCTCGGGTCGATCCATCAGGTTAAGCTACGCTTGCCGGGGTTGGTCCGTGGATGGGTGACCATTTTCGCACATCGAGACTCCTCCGTGCCTCGGAAAGCACGTTAAGCCGTTGGTCCCGGCTGTCTTTTGTGGATCTTTGACAGTCGTTACGAGTCGTCAGAAGCACGAAAGTCTGACAACCAGTCTAACCAAGGGGTATCGTATTACCCAGTTTCTGGGTTGTGGAGGTCAGATAGGCAGTCGCTCCATGTAAAATACTGGTATTCAGCTGTATCCGGTTAGACTGGAAGCCGACCCCAACATAGTTGGGAAAAGGCTAGGCAGATTGAAAATTGAATTCCCACGGGATCGAGACATACGCGGGTGAAACCGCGGGGCGCAGCTAGTTTCAAATAAACGTAAGTTTCCAATTTTGGCTAAAATTAATTGTTTACCAGAATCAATAACAACTTAAATTGAAATTATAATTAAATATATTATGTAAATTCAAATCACTGTCATTCTTTGACAGTTATATGAAATGTCGTGCATGAAGTGTCAATTTGATAAACAATAATTGGTCTGACTGTACTGTGTGAGCTATGGACGAGACATACAACATTTTGACATACAGTATAGCCTTGTGTGCCGGCAAACCATGAAGATAAAAGGACCTTACCAAACTGTGTCAAAAATAGGAAATAAGCAACATTGTATGCAAAGTGTACTGAAAATTGGGACACAAAACCAGTTTTACCATCTGATCTTGTTAAAGTAATACTTCCAACATTTAAGTAACTTCCACCTCTGCCTACTCTCTAGGATCAGAGGGTCGTGTAAGTGCGTAATAGTTATGACGTCATAAATAAACATTAGTACTCGTAGCGTACGTCGACGTAACACGTGAATCTGTATGTAATGGCCCCGCGAGACAAAATATTCTGGAAATAAATATAAATCACATGCAAAAACAACATAAATTGATAAAATACAAAATCTGAAGTACTTAGTGAGAAAGGGATTAGTGGGAAAGGGAGGGAAGAGTGAGGGAGGGAAAAGGAAGGGGGCCAGTAATTATTACAACTAACCATAATAATTATTATTATATAACATATTATATATTATCAATCTGCCTAGCTTTTTCCCAACTATATTGGGGTCGGCTTCCAGTCTAACCGGATGCAGCTGAATACCAGTATTTTACATGGAGCGACTGCCTATCTGACCTCCACAACCCAGTAACTGGGTGATACGATACCCCTTGGTAAGAGTGGTTGTCAGACTTTCGGGCTTCTGAAGACCCGTAACGACTGTCAAAGATCCGCGAATGACAGTCGGGACCAACGGCTTAACATGCTTTCCGAGGCACGGAGGAGTCTCGATATGTACGGATGGTCACCCATCCACGGACCAACCCCGTCAAGCGTAGCTTAACCTGACGGATCGACCCGTGCGGCTGTTATTACTTAGCCACGAGCTCCTACAGCAAATTATATATTATATAATAAGTATTATGTATAAAATCTTTATTTTCAGAAGAGATCCATAACCTACGAGATAAGACACACGAGCTCTGAAGCAAGTACATATTTTTGCCAAGGTTTTTTAGGGATATAGACTTGTGAATTTAGAACTGCCTTGTTGTGATAATCGACGTCATATTTGGCAAACAAATTGGTTGATACCATGTTCCTGAGAATTGAGATTTTAAAACCAATAAAACGTTTTCCACCGAGAATCAAAACCTAAAAACCAACCCTAAAAGAACTATAACAATAATAGGCGTAAAGACATAAAACTGTCCAACAAAAGGGTGACAAAACAATTTGCAGCCCGACTGAATACATACTTACATCATCTTAGAGAAACACGAGAAAATCTTCAGGCAATCTCGGTCTAGATCCAGTATTTATTACGTACACCTTATGTTCTGTGGATTTATTTCCACGTATATTTTTTCTTGCTAACATTTCTCTAAGATCCGCCATTTTCTTTACTAAAAGCGCTTGAAATCTCTTTTTATCTAATGTTAGGGAGCGTTTACATTGTTTGTTCTGACTACGGTAATTTTTATTTAGAAGGCAGATTTAACTTAACTAGTTGAACAAGATTATAAAGGCATGTTTAGGATATTAATGGTTTAAGTGTAACCGCCTCCTTACAAAACGAGTTCTAACTTTAGACCCATGAATGAATTCTAAGTTGTCAATTTTTTAATAAGAATTTTACCTTAATTGGAATAAAGTTCGAAATTTAAAAATAGCGCGGTAGTTTACAAACAAGTTTTTAAAAGGATTTTTTCGGGAATTCGATTTTAAGGGTAGGTAGATTTTAAGGTAGTCCGCGAAATTAAAATTTTCTTAGGTTTTTTTTTGCAATATAAATATTTGTAAATGAGTGTTTTGTTTTATA
This sequence comes from Lithophane socia, assembly GCA_947522985.1. Classification (NCBI taxonomy): domain Eukaryota; kingdom Metazoa; phylum Arthropoda; class Insecta; order Lepidoptera; family Noctuidae; genus Lithophane; species Lithophane socia. Next base: position 13,185,911 of record OX383267.1, read on the forward strand.
CATTTTTTTTGTAATGTGCCTTTAGTTTGTGCGAAATAAACAATCTTTCTGTCATTCTTTTTTTCTCTAATTATTATCGAAATAAAATTAGAAATTAAATAAATGGCTCGATGGTTTAAACCTATGTCTAAAGAAAGAACTGGTTTTGTAAAAAGGCTGTAATTAAATTGCTTTGTAGTTAACAATAAAAAAGTGATGAAAAAAAAATATCGTGCGACTCAATTTGGGAAATAGCACCTGACGAATAAAAACTTTTTCCAAAAAAAACAACCGACTTAAAAAAAAAACACTAAAAAAGTGAAAAATAACTTTAATTTTGGAAGTCGGTGTCTTTGCTTTTTAATTTTCGTTTTTTGCCACCGACTTCCGAAATTAAAGTTATTTTTCACTTTTTTAGTGTTTTTTTTTTAAGTCGGTTGTTTTTTTTGGAAAAAGTTTTTATTTTTCACTTTTTAGTGGTGGTACCTACCTCATACAAGTTACTACCTGCTATGTAAATAACAGTGAAGGAGTCTAATAATGATATCGTCTACATAGACTGTGGGAAAAATACGTAATATTGAAGCTAGCGCAAGAACTACGCAAGCAAACTTAATAAAATTTATATGGGACCATCTCGAGAGTATACCCTTTCGAACTAAAAAATAATTTTTAAAATCGGTTCACAAACGGCGGAGTAATCGGTGAACATACATAAAAAAAAAAAAAAAAAAAAAAAACAATCATCCGAACGTAGAGGAGGTACTACGTTCGGATGATTGTTTTTTTTTTCCTTTTTTGAAGGCGGTAAAAATAAATGATGATGAAAAACAAAATGTATAAATATAGGTATACTGTATTTATATGGGTTATTTATAGTTCACCAACTGTAATACTTCCACAGAGCCTTTAATACACAGCTCAGTGTGAACCGGTATTTTAACAGTTTCTTGTAAATTATGTAGCAGTAGTTGGAAAATATAATGGTTGCCAGTCGCCATACAGAAATAACACTCAGGGCAATGGCCGTCTCTCACTTGTGAAACAGAAAAAGAACGGTTATCGATCATCACGTTTGCTTCTTTGCATGTTTTTTAAGTACTTTATTTAGATTTTTAAATTATTTTGTGATTATTATATACAATTTCTTTTTTCTTTCTTTCTTAACAGAAAAAAAAAGTATTTATTGAGACTCACACAGGAAATCACAAATGCAAGAAGAGACCTGTGTCCCAGCAGTGGGAACATTAAGGCTGATTATGATTATGCTGCTTAACCTTTTCCCAACTTTCGGCTTCTAGTCTAACCGGAAGCAGCTGAATACCAGCATTTTACTTGGAGCGCCTATCTAACCTTCACAAATCCAGTAACGAGGTAACACGATACCCCTTGGTAAGACTGCCATGGACTTTCGGGATTCTGACTAGCCGTAACGATTGCCAAAGATCTACAAATGACGTGGCTTAACGTGTTTTTTGAGGCATTGAGGGGTATCGATATGTAATGGATGGTCACCTATCCACGGACCGACTTCGGCAAGCGTAGCTTAACCTTCTATCGACACGCGCAGCTGTTATTATTTAGCCACGACCGATTTAGTGTTAAACTAACTATTTACTATAATTAATTATCTAACTAACTATAAGTACAAAAACCAAAGGACACTAGGCGTCGAAGGCGTCTCCTCCACATCGCTGTTATCCGGAAACGTGCCCAGAAGACTGGAAGCAGGCAATTTGGGATCATCAATTTGAGACATTATATCGTTGTTTTTTTTTCAATGTTTTTTATTTAATTTATGTTGAAAACATAACATAGCTGATTACTTATGAAACATAAGAAAACAGTAACAGTAATCGATTAACGTTAAAAGGCTACCAACTACAAAAAGTACCAAATAAACGCGAGTGTGTACGGTCCGTAACAAAAAAATCTCGAATACAAGAATAGAGATTTCTGTCCCACAAAAGAATAATATATGAGCATGTTATGCGTGATTCATCGAGTTCACTTTGTATCCGACTGTACCACGTATTTTTATGTAAAGTGACCGGTTTGGCTGGGACTGTACATTATGTGGTATGGCTTGGGAAAATTTTTGCGAAGCACTTTGATATTTTCAAGGACATATGCAACAATTCATCGACCGTGCCCTATCGCCTTTGCTATGCATGCATCCCACGTTCCCGTGAAAATTTTTCTCTAGAGAAAATTCCTATAACGTCTAACCTTTGACATTCGACTTTAACGTTTTTAGTTCTGGATCCAGTCCGTTTTTTGCCTAAGAAAACGATACACAGTCGTAGTTCATTTTTCTTTTTATGTACAGGTACTTATCCTGGAACATTTTTATGAGTATAAAAATGCCTACAAGTCTCTAAACCTACAAGGTAACATCAGGAATGACATCTTTTTAGTAAAATGCCATAGAAGTTATGACTTGATTAGTGACCTATACTAATATTTATTGGGTATGTTGAAACTGGTTATATTTCTATGTATTTGACGTTCAAAAGTGCCTTTAATGTGCCTATCTGAAATAAATTATTTGACTTTGACTGTTTGTACTTTCCGTCACTTGTCCCTAAAGGTTCATTAGAAAACCAGCGTCAGACAGTGTCCGTCTGGCATTAATGCTGAAATTAACCTTTTTGGAGCAGCCGTGAGGTAGCACACTATTATTTTTAAAACATTATTTTTCATTTTTTATTTTGTGTTTCACGAACTGTGTTATAAATGTTATTCTTTCTTTCTTTTTTTCTTTCTTTAATTGACAGCTGATGGTTGATTGAACTAACATTATACCTACAATAAAAAAAAAAAACTTGATGTATCTCTCCATTACCATTTAACAAACGGCAAACTATCTGTTGGCCCACACCGTCAATTTCACTTTCCCTCACCGCAATTTCACGTAACTGCAAAAACTAAAAAGCCCCGAAAATCGGCTTCCACACTTTTCACCAACCGTCGAGGCGTATAACGCAAAGTCCATTACCGGGTTACCATATAAAGCCTGTATCAAAAATGTATGATCATATTTATGCTTTTGGTACACACGGCTACACATCAAGCTATACATTTCCAGTTTATGCTGATCTCGCATTGTATAGGATTTCCGTACAATGCGAGGTCAGTTTATACTGGGCATGTATAGCTTGATGTGTAGCCGTGTGTACAGACCATCAAACTAAACAACTTTCTCCATGGGATCAACATCGATAGGTATCGCGAAAAAATAATCCGCTATCCCATACAAAACTTCAATAGGTACATAATTGACCCAAATAATATCGGGTGTAAAACAGTTATATATGCAACTGTTATATAATAAGGGGTATTAAAACACGAATGTGTTCATTCGTGTTTTAATACCTAATTATTTACAGTTGCATACAAGATTTTATCTAAACCCATGATATGAATCTTCTATAAAAGTTTCTTTGCAATACCAATATCAAACAAAAATGGCGCGGTACGACGTGAATTCGAATTTTTCGAATTCGAATTTGTTTTGTTATTTAATTACGGTGCTTCTTTAGTGAAACGCTCGTGAATGACAGTGTTCTTTTTTTTTAAATGAGTTGCATTATGAAATTCAGTACAACATTATAACACCCGTTTGGATGATATTATGGTTACTATGACACTGGTTGTTTTAATTTTGCCAATAAGCTAACTGTTTCAGAAACTTTTATAAAAGATTTATAGCATGGGTAGATAAAGACACTTAACGAAGCCGAAAGCCACTTGTTATTCCCGTCATTGTAGTATTTTTTTTGTTCGCGACCATACCTGGGAACCGTCTGGTTACGGAGATATTGAAGATCAAAGTTCCAACATTTTCAGATATTTTTTTAAGAAAGCAAGTTTTATATGGCTTAATTTTAAATACCCCCACGAACCCTGAACTGTTGCATGCACCCATAAACACAATGTTTTGCGTGCGTTACGCACTACTATAAACATCGATTTTTCACACCAAAAATAAAAGTCGTTTCCCAGCAATTATTTTTGTGCTATGTTACTTAATTTGATGTACAGGGGCCGTATTATGAAGTATAAATGCCAGTATGATTTCATACTGAAAAAAAGGATGGTGCTAGCGGTCATGTATAGCTACATCTCTCTTGCACTGGAATCATGATGGCATTAAAACGTCATAATACGCCACTAGAATGCCCATCACATAGCCGTCAACTACTGGCTATGTGATGAGTCTTTTTACCCGACTACGGCGAAGAAAAAAGGAGGGTTATGATTTTGACCGGTATGTATGTATGTATGTATGTTCATCTGTTCCCTCCTATCTTCCAAACCACTTATCACAATTTGACAAATGAGGTATCGTTAGAAGCGTCGTGATTGTCCGCTGGTTATAGGCTATGTGAAGTCATATTGCATTAAAAATGGCGCCCTCTAGAGGACATAAAGTGAGGAACTTAAAAAAAAAATGGTTTAATCGTACCATGTTGGGTATCAAATGAAAGGGCTTAATGAGCACATTTCAAAAATATATATATATTAACCCCAAAAGAATTAAAAAAAAAATCAAGTAATAAAAACAAGAACCCAACTACGACTTAAAAGGTATAAACAAGACACCACAGACAGACAAATTAAAAATCCGGAGTCACACGTGTTAGGGCATAAATCGAACAGATAACGTGTGACTCCGGATTTTTAATTTGTCTGTCTGTGGTGTCTTGTTTATACCTTTTAAGTCGTAGTTGGGTTCTAGTTTTTATTACTTGATTTTTTTTACACTCTGTATGGGATAGAAAATATTTTTTTCGTTATGACGGTCTTGGACCCATTGAGAAAGTTGTTTAGTTTGATGCTCTGTACCACACCACTCATTTCTGATACACACTGTATTCGGGATTTGGGAGAAATCGGTTCGTGAAGGTGAGCAGAAATGGATGTCGTACATGGGATAAGTGTCGCGAGAGCTGAGCGGTGTTAAAGAGGGTGGTTTTAATGGATGTGTTTGATGTACGGATTTTGTCTTTGATTTCATATTTTGGTGTAGATTTAGTATTTGGTAAAAGGTTCTGTCGATTATAGAATTAGAAATAGATGTTCAATCTAACTTCCTGTAAGCACAAGAAATTTTGAGTTGGTACTTGCATATATTTTAAGTTTTATTTACATTTTTTTTTTTTTTTAAACGTTGCCCCACACTAAGAATTTCTTCCTGTATCGTGGGTGCGTTTACAAACATAGAAACTCACATACACTAACACCCAGACCCGGAACAACTACTTGCAGATCATACAAATATTTTTTCCGTGCGGGGATCGAACCCGCGACACGTTGCGCAGCAGTCCATCGCTTAGCCACTGCGCCAACCGTGTCGTCAAACATATAGCTATGGGTCTATACTATACTACCTCAGAACAAATTCACTTTTTATCTCACTCGCACCATACTATTCGCGGCCTGAGTGAGAACGATACGGAGTGGGGTGTTGGCGGCTCCAAGCCTCGAATAGTTTAGGTAATTGCTTTTTACGGTGAAAATAATGGTAATTAAAAAAAATATAAGACAGACATAATATAAACAAATATTGCATAAATAACCTTCAAGGTTACATTAGATGGGAGTAGTTTGAAAGAAAAACGTAATGAACACAATCCGTAAGAAACGAGAAATCCAAAATTGTATTCTTATGAAAACAAAATAGGCAGTATCAAAGAATATTCGATTTCAAGCATGCATATCCTATAGCAATGTTTCAAAGGATCTGATACTGCCTCAGGCTAACAGTGACGGTACACAAGACTCATTCGTTCACGTATCCACATACATGACGGCTTCACTCGTAAAATACGCTAGAGACGATGCGAACATTCAAGTATATCTGAGTACATTTGAGTACAAGCTATAACTTACGAAGCACCTCTTCTTACGTAACTGAAAGATGTGCGTATATCTAAGGCTAATTTATGGTTTAGACAGGATTCTGTTCCGTATTTATTTATTTATTTATTCACAAGGCAACTACAACAGGTAACAATCACAATATATCACTAGGTTCACATTATAGGTTTCGATCTGATTATCACCCAAAGCGTAATCGCACATCACGACTAGCAACAACATAATAATGATGACAACTACAGTAAAAGCTTAGTTCACAAGATTCTCCGACACTCTTCTACTTAGACAGGGAAAGTGTAGGAGAACAAACATGCGGTAAAGTACATTAAGTTAAAGCATTTAAAGAGAGCAGTATTTAAATAGAAAGAGTACACACATGTCTTTTGAAAGCTGCGGCACGAGAATCGAAGAGCAACACAACACAATGAGCAATGAGCGCAATGATGTTTACAATGAGCGTTTGAATTTTTCTTAAATTTTCGCTAATAACTGTTCACGTTATATCAGTTTTACTAATTTAACCAACACTTTTTTGATTATAGTTTTTATTGCAAACAAAGTGCTAGTGCTAGTGGAGGAGCTCGTGGCTAAGTAATAACAGCCGCACGGGTCGATCCATCAGGTTAAGCTACGCTTGCTGGGGTTGGTCCGTGGACGGGTGACCATCTTTAGATACCAAGACTCCTCCGTGCCACGGAAAGCACATTAAGCCGTTGGTCCCGGCTGTCATTTGTGGATCTTTAACAGTCGTTACGGGTCTTCAGAAGCTCGAAAGTCTGACAACCAGTCTTACCAAGGGGTATCGTCTTACCCAGTTCCTGGGTTGTGGAGGTCAGATAGGCAGTTGCTTCTTGTAAAATACTGGTATTCAGCTGCATCCGGTTAGACTGGAAGCCGACCCCAACATAGTTGGGAAAAGGCTAGGCAGATGATGATAGCAAACAAAGTGTTGCTATTTTGCCATAGGGTACACTGACGTTAGCAGACTGTCTCAATGACTGAACGTGATTACCGAGATAATATACATCATAATAAAGTAAGAAAAAAAATGAAAGAAAAATGCGTTTATTGGCATTATATAATAGTCTCAAGTGTTCAGTCGCAGCCACTGGTAAAGGCACTACCTGTAAGTTAAAAACATACCGCCTTACTAATAAACGTTGTATAGCGCCTGTATAGTTACACAATGCTTTGCCTTCTTCTTTCAAAAGTAATTTGACTTTTGAAAGAAGAAGACAAAGCATTGTGTAACTATACAGGAGTTATACAACGTTTATTAGTAAGGCGGAAAAAGTACCGAATTCATACAAAAATATCTAACATAATTATAAGTTAAATGAAACCCATCTTGAGCACAGACCATTAGCGTTATAAAATAGCGAGAAAGTAATAAAAAAACATAAACATGTAAGTAAGTACCTATTTGAAACACTCAAACTAGATTCAAGTACTCACATTATGTAAAAGTTAGGCTACAAAGAGATTTATTAGGTTCAAAGCCGTAAAAACAAACTCACATTTGTAACAATAGACCTCTAGTAAGTGTAAAGTTTTATTACAACTAAAACTGGTACGTTTTAGTAATTTTCTCGCAGGATTTGTAAAAACTTTGTATTGTAAGTTTACTTAGGTCATTTTATGAGTACGTAGGTAACAGCTGAGGCACCTGTCCCATTGCCGACTAGCTATCAACGATTTTCTTGCTCTAGAAACGTACGAAAGATTGTAGGTCCCTTCTTGGATGGTAAGGAAAAGAGATATAATTATGACGATGTGAACAGTCAGCAATCAACTATTAATATCAATAGTTGATTGCTGACTGTTCACATCGCTAGCGAGTACTCGTTTGCTGCAGCGACAAGAGCTATCAATGAGAGTATTCACTCAGCGGCTCTCGGTTTGCGGGCTGAACACTCGCTGGGAGACTCACGCTTGGTACATTGGCATAACAGCGAGCAATTGCTCGTAGCCTAACGTCGCGCACTCGCTGCGCGTAGCTCCACAACTCATTTTTAGTTGTTAGCTCTACTTACTTCTCGTTTAAAAATGGAACGGACTTTTTATTTCAACACATGACAAATTGGCAACTAAGGAGGTAACATAATCAAAAAAATTATTTAAATTTCGATTTGGCTTGCAAATAGAGCTGTTTAAAGTAAAGAAGAAACAAATGAATATCTTAATACCAATGATATATAAAACTATAGATACGTTGTCCGCACTCTAAAATGACAACATGAAATGAAGCCAATTGGCCACATCGCGCTTAGTTACGCACCAACCTGTCGCGGGACACTACGTTTGTTTTTAATTTAGATATACGAAATTACGTACTAAGATGTATATTTATCTCCCTCTAGCAACAGGCATCCCGCCGTACGGTGTCATATTTTCTTTCCCTTTCTTCATGCGTATAAGTAGCTATCTAGTATTTTTGCCGTTTTTAAGCGCCGTGATGTTGGTTTATGACGTGTCTATATAATAATACGTCATTGCTTAATACAAGCAACATTTAACGTAATATTGTTAGTGCAATCAATATTTCTAAATAGATAACTGCTTCATATTTTGTAATAAATTACCAGCGACAGTGACCGTGCTTTGGTTGTTGCCAGCTTCTTAAAATTGGTATTGCTTCGGAATTGGATTCCAGGGGGTCAAGTCTTCTTCTTGTCTGTGGTCTCGCAATGATGAGTTTTTGACAGATTTTGTATGGCATATCTGTCAAAAACTGATCATTGTGAGACCACTGACACGTTTGTAAATTAGTAGACTTGGCTCCCAGATGTCAGCCTGCGGTCCCTTAACGCATACCTTTTTAGAATTGAAACTGACCCCAAAATATTAAAGGCTATAGAGTATCTCTACAGGTAACCTTGCATCAAGGATGAAATATGTGGTTTCCATGCAAATACAGGAGAAACTTGAGTTATTATGGATAGAGGAAATGAAAGAAATTTCATTATTAAGTCCATTGTGAGTCTATGAGCGCGTAATTAGTTATAAGCAAACACAACTCAACTTATTAAACGCTTTGCACAAGTTTATAGAGGGAGAAACTAAAAAAATTATGGGTAAGTAGACGTTCTAAAATTAGCATACACAGGGCTTTAATGCAACAGCTGTAGGATTGCATTTTCATTTTAAAAATAAAGGCTAAATCTACAAAACATTTTCTCTTACAGCATGTGTTTTTAAATCCTTGTTTTGCCTCATATAAAATAGTAGAGCACCGTAACATTGTACTTAAAATATCATAATATTTAGGCTAAACTGAGCATGAGCCACCGCCATATTTAAAAAAAATAACGTCCTTTACTCAACGAGGAAGTACACCGCAGTATTTTACTTCTTACGATCACTTTTAAAAAAAATCTAGAACATTCTATGCGACGAAATTTCTAATCTATGGACACTGGCCACCGTTCTGCGGCTGATATTGACTGTTCCTTTTTTGAAGAAAAGGAGGCTTAAGCATTGAGGCCGTCACGGATCAGGATTTTGTATTTTTTTTTAATAAAAATTGTAGTGGAATTTCGTGTCGACCTTTTTTACTGGCACGTCCATTTTTGTTTATTTTTTTTTGTGCCTGTACTTTAGAGAAGTTGAAGAATTATTAGCTGAGGTCATTTTAGGGGTATGAGGAACAGGGTGTAAAGTTCACTCATCCCCCATAGAAAAGGGAGGATCCTCCTACCAGACGGATGTTGTGTCTGGCGGGCAACTGCCCAATGACTGATATTGGGTTTTTGTATATATGTTCACTGCACGGTAAACTCTAATTGCGCGATGCAGGATTTATGTGACGTCAGGTCTTCGATGCGTAGTTCGCATGTGGCGATGTAGATACCGCCACATCACTCCCCTCCGGAGATCGGAGGTCGATAGTGGGCTAAGTCTTGTACCTTGCGATGCTTGCCAGTGCCAGTTGTGGTTCCAGCGATGTAGATACCGCCACAGTCATTGTTTACAAGGTGTCATTCTTAGGTTATTTGGAATGGTTTAATGTTTCAGCAACAAACTGTTGATTATTTTGCTGTGCCCGACAGGTTCATACAGACATTCCCTCAACTGGTCTTCGTAGCATAATCAGCCTATAATGTTTCCACTGCTGGGACACATGCCTCCTCTCTGTGAGAGGGGGTGGGCCGTAATCCACCACGCGGGCCCAGTGCGGGTTGGTAGATGTCACATATCTTAGAATTTTTGGTTTTAGGACATGCCAGTTTCCTCACGATGTTTTCCTTCACCGTTTTGAGAGCAGTGGCGAGGAAATTATTTACACAAAGTAAAGCGCCTGTCAGAGTTCGAACCTACGACTTACAACTCGAAAGTCGTGGCCGTTACCACTGGGCCACCACTGCTCTTCCTCAACTTCATAATTATCGACAACATTATTTTCCGATCTCAAGACATTAACCAATTCAATCCTTACCAAACAAAGAAGTCACAAAACTATTACAATGACAAATGCTCGTGTAAATATCAGAAAGCATAATCTCGATATAGTAGAAGTCTTATTTCAAGCTCGAGCGATTTCGACTCAACGCTGCGATTCGATTTATTTTAACAAACGATGCATTCGCCACTGAGAAGATCGTTCGTTTTGGAGTATTGAACTCTTTCCTAAGTGGTAATGTTCTTTGAAAATAAATTGTTTTGTAAAGTTAGAAATTATTAAATTAAATTATTTCAAATTCAATTCAATCAAATTGTTTACCAACTTTAAATTGTCCGTATATTCGAATCACAACTGTCATTCTTTGACAGTTGTATGAAATGGCTATAACACGGCAAATTGACGTAGCGTGTCAATTTGATTAACAATTAATTTCCCTTACTGTAAATAACGTGAATTGCGTCCTAGTAGGCTATACTAGAGTGGCAGTGGGCGGAGCACATTGCTCTTGGATAGCCAATGAGGCTGCAAAGTTCTTGAAGTAGCAGGCTGCGTAACGGCAAGCATAGTGTGGTTAGGCCCTACAGCTGTTTTATTCTGTAAATACCTCACCGTGAAAACTTAGGTGAAGTAAGCTGTCAATCTCTAGGTCAGGTGCTCACTTTAAGCTCACTTCTCCTAACGGTTCTCAGTGAGATTTTTACAGAATCAATCGGCAGGCCCTACAAGGTGGATCTACGACCTAGTATAATACTGGAATCGTATAGAAGAGCTGGCCTATTCTGTATAAACTCACGCTGAAAACTTAGATGAAGTGAGCTCTCATTCCGCCATACGCTAGGGATTGACACTATTGACAACTCACTTCCTAAGTTTTTACGGTGACATTTTTTCTGAATAGAACTGCTGGACCTGTCATTGTGGGGATTCTTCATGGAATGATGTTGAGTCTCAGAGAAATATTTGCCTTTAACTTATTAACTGCAGAGTGGTGATTAATTACTTCGAGATGTGCCGAAAGTTTGGCACAGGATGAGCGAAATGTTCCTTCAAGCGCCTTGACGTGTTTTAACATTTAGCTTTCTTGAATTTGCGTTATTTATAGTATACGTAGGTATTTACTTACGTTCTATCTATAGACACAAATAAATAAAAGCAAGATATTACTACTTTGAACATTTATTAATGTAGACACTAACCTGCCTGTACTTTTAATATCACTTGTTTTATTCTAGCAAACGAATTAAGAATCTGTGATTATTTTTAATATGACGCGACGGGAATTATTAAGCTGTAGAAATATATTCATTATTCTTATTAAAAATAAAAGAAGGAAGAATTATTATTTTATTATCGCTTCTTTGTTATAGGGAAATATGAATACGTGGGATAGAAGTGAACAGCTCTTCTATCATGGAAATTATGTGTACTAATACGCATTTGCACACTTATTTTCGTGGAATACAGAAGTTATGTAATGTTGTGCAAAGCAACGTGTGAGGTTCGAATTCCCAACACTTAAGGCCTACGTCCAAGACGCTACTTAAAAGTGACGTGTTACAAATTAAAATCGCCAATGAGTAGCCAGAATGTCATTGCACTAGTACTTTAATGGCGGTCCGTAGCTACACGACACAACCATTCACAAATTAAATTCGCGTTTTAGCCTTGAAATGGCGGTAATTTCTCTTTCCTGAATATCTCGCCGTATGAACCCAAACAATAAACTATTTATTATAATTTTTCGTTGTTGGAGCATGTTGAAGATTACGATAGATTCAGTACGTAATCAGTTTTTGAAATAAAAAAATATAGGTGGGTCAATGACCGCTATAATTGCCATGCTAAAATGCGACAGCTATAGTTAAAATGCGTTAGTACGTCACGACGTTAGTTCACCTTACTCAACAGTTCCACTCCTAATGCAAATTATTTTGCTCAATTAACAGGAACTCTATTCAGCTTACAATCTGCCGATGCACTGTAATTTTCCTCGCTATAAACTAAGCTAAGTTCTCACTAAACGCACGGAAATGTGGCACTAAGATTAAGGTAATGTTCAGACGGGCGACTAAGCGAAGCTCAGTCGCCGCCCGACGCAATCCCAGCGAATGTTTCCCTCAAACTCATTTTAAAATCCATTTCGTTTCTATGTGCGGTACACGGCTATATATTCTTTATTTTGTAAATATATTGCGCTGCAACGAAAACCGAGCACACAGTTTTCGTTGAATTGTAATTTCTGTTGCATTTTCGATGCTGGTGCGTGTTTCTTCCGGCGGTGTATGTTGATTCACAGAATTCTTCACATCGATATTGCTAAAGGTGGTGAAATTAAATGTTAGCGGGCAATTTATTTAGACTAACAGCTAACGAAACATTTTAAAAGAGTAACGGTGGAGTTTTTTTCCCAATATTCTCCATACGAAAACTACCTTTTGGCGACTAGAATCAATTATTTTTTTGTAAATCTTGACTTTCAAAAGTGCCTTATAAGTGCCTATTTGAAATAAATTATTTGACATTGACTTTGCAAGGATCTTCTGGCGCTTGAATGACGTTAACATGGGGGCGCTGTTGGTAAAAATTTGTACACAAATGACAGCCGGGACCAACGGCTTAACGTGCTTTCCGAGGCACGGAGGAGTCTCGATATGTGAAAATGGTCACCCATCCACAGACCAACCCCGGCAAGCGTAGCTATATATACATACCACACACGACTGTTACTACTCACACGATGTTACTACCGACATATTTCTTACCACAGATATTATAATACTACGTTACTTACCAAACAGTCTAAACACGTTGGTAATTGAAAAACCTTCAAAGTAATTCCTCCGTACACTTTAAACACACATTATTTCTCATTAAATTAATTAAACAGTGCTTGAACGTTTGAGAGTGAACACGGTTGTGACGTTAAATCAGGGAAATTAATTTATAAGCAAATTGACACTTTATTTCTAGCCGTTCTATAGCCATTTAGTAAAACTGTCAAAGAATGACGGATGTGATATGAATATTACACTCGGAGGAGGCCATTGAGGAGGCCTTCATATCACACTCGTTTTATTATAAATTCTTTTTTCTTTTTTTTCTTTTGCAGTAATTTTTATGCTATCAATGTTAATGGCCGCATTAGTACTTACTAGCTTTTAAATGTCTTATGTATAAGGAAGAGCGCTGTTGTCCGAGATACAGATATTAAATTATCTAGTTCAGACACAGGTGTCTTGTATAACTTATTAGACTAAGCTAAATGATCATTGTATTGTTCTAAAATGTATGTAACTGAAGGTGAATAAAACTTATTATTATACGGACAATTTAAGTTGGCAGTCAATTTGATTAACAGGGGCTTTGTGGCTAGGTAATAACAGCAGGACGGGTCGATCGATCCGGTTAAGCTACGACTGCCGCGGTTGGCCCGTGGATGGGTAACCATCTTTACCTACCAAGACCCCTCCGTGCCACGGAAACCACGTGAAGCCGTTGGTCCCGGCTGTCATTCGTGGATCTTTGACACTCGTTACGGGTCGTCGGAAGCCATAAAGTCTGACAACTAGTCTTACCATCGTATAACCCAATTTGTGGAGCTCAGATAGGCAGTCGCTCCATCTAAAATAGGTACGGGTATCCAGCTGAATCCGGTTAAACTCGAAGTCGACCCCAACATAGTTGGGAAAAGGCCAAGCAGACAATGAGTCAACTTGCTTAACAATTTATTTCTTTGACTTTACAGCGCCCAAACAAAGGCGGTTAAATTGGTAAATTATTTTGCGTGAAAATTGTAATGTGTATTGTGAAGGCTCTTTTTGTTGAACTGATGTCACCTTTGCGAATGGAATCAGTAATGAGGGATCGGTTTTATCAAGCAAAAATAAATAGCTTAATTTACAATTGTTTATTTCGTTTCACTTGTTTTTTTTACGGCATTAACGATTTTATTATACCTACCTACCTAATGTTAGTAGGTATTTTGAATATACTCTTTACGTGACCGGAGGCGTTGCCTATCTTTAGCTCGAAGAACCAGTATTGCCGCCCAACGTGGCATTCGTCATCATTTCAGCCGAAAGACGTTCATTGCTGGACATACGCCTCCCCCCAAGCACTGTGGTTCTCGCATTCAGCGGATTCCCGCGGCCATTGTCATCGGTCCACCTTGTGGCCCTCCAACACTACGTCTTCCGGTACGCGGTCGCCAGAACTCCAGAACCTTTAGGCTCAATCGGCCATCTGTTCTGCGAGCACTGTGCCCTGCCCACTGCCACTTCAGTTTAGTAATACTTCGGGCTATGTTCGTTACCTTGGTTCTCCTACGGATCTTTTCATATCTGATTCGATCACGCAGGGAAACTCCGAGCATAGCCCTGTCCATTGCCCTTTGGGTGACTTTCAGCCTTCTAATGTAGCCCATTGTGAGCGTGGCAATGCTGCCAGCCTTTTTTCCATTGACAGCGATGCGGATGATTTTTTTGCTGCCAAATGAGCTCTTTCCGTTTTATATTATATACTTGTACATACTATACAGGCTGTAAGGGTAAACAGTCTTGTCATTCAAACTATGGGTAGTTGACTTAAATATAAAAATAAATGATCGAACACAACAAAAAAAAAAACGTCATTTTCATTAAAAGATTTTAAAAAGTTTCTATCCGACACCGTGCTCTCTAGTGAAACAGCTGACTGACTGGCGCCGTTCATGTCATATCCCGCACCCCCCGCCCGTGTTGTGACGCAAGTTCGTTGCCCTACCGCACAGGCCAACGAACTTGCGTCTCTTGTGGTAAAATGTAGAGATAAAAACAAGAAAAAAAAAGTTGTAATTTTCCATTGATTTTACGTTCTATAAATGAAACCAAACCACCGGTTGCAAGGATAACGGTGTTTACCCTAACAGCCTGTATACAGGATGAAATTTAATATTATAGGCATCCTCTTAAGGAGTCATTGTACTCTTCACTATGAAAAACTTCCACTATGGTACCAAATAAAAAATCACGAAAAAAAAATCGTCTGTGTTGGCATAGCTCGTCAAAATGTAGGGAACATTTTGACGAGCTATGCGAACATAAATGTAGGGAACAGCTGTTTTTCGCGAGTTTGTCAACTTACTCTTTCCTTCCTCGATAAAGTTTTTGTCAAAACGCTACAATAACATTCTAGTTTCCGTGAATCATAGAGAATCTTCTCTAATAAACAAACCGAAAACTACAAAGTACTTACACCAATAATTATGACAAAGTTTTGAAACGTTCACTAACCACAACAACCGGCAAAGCAGGAATAGTTCGCGTGACCCGAGAGCAGGTACTAACAATATGCCTTACATTTTACAAACTGTTATGAAAAATACATACGGGTTTTAAAGATGGCGAGCTAAGAAAGAAGTAAATTATTACATTCTTTATCTGATAGACGTCCAGAATTACTGAGAAAAACAAAAACTGTCTAATCATCCTGTTTTTTCTAAAACTTTCTATGAATTTTGCAAATTCATGAAAAGATGATTTTAACACATACAGGATGTTAGGGTAAACACCGTTATCCTTGCAACCAGTGGTTTGGTTTCATTTATAGAACATAAAATCAATGGAAAATTACAACTTGTTTTTCTTTTTTTTTAAACTACATTTTTCCACAAAAGACGCAAGTTCGTTGCCCTATGCGCTAGGGCAACAAACTTGCGTCTGAACACGGGCGGGGTGTGCGGGACGCGACCTGACTGGCCGCGAGCGCGACCCCTCCCTCAGTTAGTCAGCTGTTTCGCTAGCGAGTACGGTGTCGGAAAGAAACTTTTTAAAATCTTTTAATGAAAATAACGTTTTTTTTTTCGTTGTTTTCGGTAATGTATTTTTATATTTAAGTCAACTACCCATGGTTTGAATGACAAGACTGTTTACCCTTACAGCCTGTATAGGAGGTATGCATTATATCAGATTTAAAAGAAAGAGATTTCTTACAATAGTTACGAAAGCTGGAAGCTGCACCCGGTTAGACTGGAAGCCGACCCAGACATAGTTGGGAAAAGGCTAGGCAGATTGATAAATATGGGACGAGCCTGTATAAGGAAAATAAAAATTACCAATAAAATATGAATACCTACTTAATTCAACACATGCGAAATTAAACAGTTCACATGAAATTTTTAACAGCTCATTAAAAGAAAATTAATTAACGTAAAGTCAAATCCAGGTGCGACGAGTGAGTGAAATTTTTACGATCTCATTCGGAAACTGTGAACATAAAATGAATTGATTCATTCCGAATAATTTATTACTTGAATGTAATCTTGAATTTAAATGAGATTGTTGCCTTGACAAGCCTTAATTTGATCTTGTTTGCTGTTAAGATATCACCAAGCCTTTATTTCCTGAAGGGAGAGGCAGAGATGTGTAAAGTTGTTGCAAGGCCTACATTGTCCTCCCATACCTCTTAACACTGTGATTCGAAAATAAAAGTAACTGTGGACTTTCTTGCCGGCTCCTCTACATAGGAAACGACCAATTTGAACCATGCACCTAACTTCTGACGTTTCATAACTGCCCATGTAGGTTTATGTGAAATAAAATATTTTTGATTTGATTTGATTTGAAAGTATACGATAATTTCGCCAGTTATGTTTCAGGGCAGGGTTTTCACACGACGTTTTTTTTGAGGATTTACTAGCGTGTTACCGGCGAAGCAATTTTTTTTAAACGCTCGCTCCGTGTATTTAGCGATCATTCTTCATTCATTCATTCTTTTTGCTGCTTTTTCAGAACGAGAGAAAATAAAAATAAAATAAAGTAAAAAATTAAAGGAACATACAAAAAACGTATTTTTTGAATATTGTACGGTACCCTTTCTGTGCGAATCCGACTCGCACTTAGCCAATTTTTTAATTCTCTCAATTATTATGGTCGATGATTTTGGTGCACGGTAAAAGTCCAATGAGTTTATATTTGCAGCAACATAATTACCTTAATGTATGTGTAGTATATTACTGAATACATAAATAATAAAAAACCCCCGACAAAAACAAAGCGTCTAAAAAGTAAAAAAATAATATCATAAAAGTTGTAGGTAATATTTTGATCCAAGCGTCGTCGTGTCGGGAAACGGCTAATGCAAACGCCAACACACACTAGGCATAATGAATGTATGCTGTTGTAGAAAGGATAGCTGCTGTTAACTTCCTATTTTCATTAGCCGTCCGTTAAATTTTTAATTTAATTTTTATTTCCAGCTTTTTAAATTTTATATTATATTACTAGTAGAAACGTTACGATCAACACGCAGCTCGCCGAAATCTGCGTAGCTGTACGTTTTTTGCCACAGTGAAGCTTGTTACCTACTAATTTACTCTCATTTATCTTTCCTACTCCATCATCAGAGCTTGATCACCATCTATCTGTAACCTATTTGTTGAGACCTTTCCAATGAGCCCAAACACGATACCTCTGCTGTAAGTTCGTGAGGGAGTTGGGTATCCTGCAAATTCCAGGTGATGCTGCAGCATCAGCTCAAGGTTACTACATATATTCTTTTCATATCATTGAAATAAGAGAATTCTAAATTTCCAATCGATTAGACCTGTGGAAGATGCTCACATCCATTCATAAACTAGAAAAGAGCTGATAATTTTCAAACGGCTGAACCGATTTTCTTGATTCATAGCTAAGAACACTCTCGATTAAGTCACCTTTCAAACAAAATCAAAAAAATCTAAATCGGTTCAGCCGTTTGGCAGCTACGATGGCGCAGACAGACACACAGATACACAGATACACACGTTAAACTTATAACACCCCTCTTTTTCCGTCGGGGGTTAAAAATAAAACCAGGCATAAATCCATACCGTCCATATATAACTGCTACCGGAAAACTTCTAATTGAAAAATTGAATAATACTTTGCCCGACCTAGAGACCAAATCCCCATGCAACTGGAATGTTCAAATTAATGTAAAATTACATTAATTTGAACATTGCAAATAATTATGCAAATAAGATTAACCACTGATTTATCTGATGGAACTTTCTGTTAAGATAATGTGATTTATTTCGAAAACAAGGGTGGTGATTGGAGATGCTCATCTTTGTGATTTGTTTACGTTTTTGGGGTGAGCAGAAAGTTTAACGGTGTCGGAATTTGCTTTTTGGATTATAAGGTTGAAATATTGGATTTTCTTGGCAATCCTGAAAATTATAGTATCCTGGAATATTATAATCGTGCCTCTGTTTTTTTTAACCGACTTGAAAAAGTAGGAGGTTCTCAATTCGCTTGTAATTTTTTTTTGTATGTTTGATTGATGATAAAACTTTTTACAAAAAGAAAACAACTGACTTCCAAAAAAAACACTAAAAAGGGAAAAATAACTTTAATTACCGACTTCCAAAATTAAAGTTATTTTATAATATCGTATAATTTACTAGGGCAAGACTTGATATTTTAGCTCACACATATCTCTCGATCCAAAACAGAGATGGCCATTCGCAAACATTTTCTAAAACAAAACACTACCTATCTCGAAATTACCTACTTGAAATGTGACTTTCATTCTCCGAACTCTTTGTCCGTATATCACGAATTCGTGTTTAATCCCGAAACGTTGGCAAAGCGAGATTTAGCTACTTAGCTAGAATTTAGCCCGGATACCTGGAGTCTAGATATGCAGTTATGCACTAAAATGTTACGTCCTTGGAATATTCCAGAAGTTTGAGGTCTGTATGTGGTCTCATAATTTTGCGCTTATTTTTTTTTGCCTACGCCTTAATTTTATTTGGTTTTGGAACAAACTTGACACCAACATGGTCATCATCTGCCTAGCCTTTTCCCAACTATGTTGGGGTCGGCTTCCAGTCTAACCAGATGCAGCTGAATACCAGTATTTTACATGGAGCGACTGCCTATCTGACCTCCACAACCCAGTAACTGGGTAACACGATACCCCTCGGTAAGACTGGTTGTCAGACTTTCGAGCTTCTGACGACCCGTAACGACTGTCAAAGATCCACAAATGACAGCTGGGACCAACGGCTTAACGTGCTTTCCAAGTCACGGAGGAGTCTCGATATGTAAAGATGGTCACCCATCCACGGACCAACCCCGGCAAGCGTAGCTTAACCTGATGGATCGACCCGTGCGGCTGTTATTACTTAGCCACGAGCTCCTCCACCAACATGCCACCAACTGAGGTGACACCAACATGGTAAAATATTTAATGGATTTTGTTCGATCACCGTTGCCGTACGTACGATATGAAAGCCTATGCACTGCCACACTAGTGCAGCAAATAATCTCAGCTCGTTTCTTCGTATTCATTCGGATTAGAAAAATATTCATCAGAAAGTTTTATTTACATAACAACATGACATCTCGCCTGTATTTCCTGAAGGGTTAAGCAGAGGTGTACCTATAGTAGGTACACCCACATTTCAGCCAGTTATGATTGAGTCCCATGTAATAAGGGGCGAGCCTATTGCCATCAACCGGGCATTATTCCAGAATCTGGGCTGCTACTGAGAAATTTCAGATGGAAAAACCCAATAACATTTTGCCCGACTCGGGAATCGAACTCAGGACCTCATGGTCAGCAGTAGCGCTACGACCGCTAGACCAACGAGGCAGTTCAAAGAAAGTATTTAGTATTAGATTCCGCATTTAAACTTTTTTATATGTTACCTATTCTTAATTTAAAATTATAAAGAACAAAGTCAATGTGAAAAAAAAAAACAAAAGCGAAAATAAACATGACCCAACCCTTCGAAAGATTTATCGATACCATTCCATCATACACGCGGTATCGAATGACTGTATAACGAGTGATGTATAGCGAACATTCATCATACGTCCGATTATATTATTTATTTTAAGCCGATATCGAATCGAAATTGTATGTCAAGTGCAGAGCTTGTAGGATTTGTAGGATTCGTTTGGAGGATTTTTGTATTAATTTTTATGTTCGTTATTTCGTTCAGCGGACTGAATAATAATAAAATAAACAAGAAAGTCTGATTATAGAAAAACTAGAGCAATTTTCAATTTATCTTTTATCAAGAAAGCTATGAATTAATGCTTTTTATTACTAAAGATAAAAAGTTATTACAATTTATAGTCTTTTTCCTCAGTTATGATAAGGGTGAAACAATATCGATAGATTCTAGGCGAGGTGAGACTGCAAGCGACCTTCACTTAAGACAGCAGTCTAAAGTTTGTGAATAAACTAAATAAATGAATAAGTATCTTTATTGCACATGATCCGTACAAAAAAGATTTTAAAAACAAAAAAAAAAAATTCTCATTAAAACTAAAATACCTACAAATCAATTAAAAATTGTAAATAAGAATAATAATAAATAAATAATTATTCATTTTAACTTGGGATTTAAAAAGACAAAACCGAATAAATGAAATCCACCTGTGTATGTCTGCTTACGGATGTTCAGGAAGAATATTATATTTAAATAAGGGTTCCTTGTTGACTACGGAACCCTAAAAACAAATAGTCTATCATTCCAATTTTTTTTACAATTAGGTACTCTATATTAATGAGACTGAACGGTTCTGTGTTTCTCGCACCCAGCGACCCAGCGGCGGTGCTTGGTAGGCTTATGTCCAGCAGTGGACATCTTTTGGCTGAAAATGATGATGATGATGAATAAGACTGAAGCTAATCAGCTACATGAGCTATTTGATTGTTGATACACGACTTGTAGGGCAATATAACCGCTAACATAACCCGCATATTCACCAAAACCAAATCGCTTGGAATGACCTCAAGCGTCCGTCCCCCTCTACGCGGAAATGTGTGAAACTGCGAACGGTCCAAGATGAACGACGCAATAATAAACTTGGGCAGTTTCGTCTTCCGGACTGAAGGGGGGAAGCCTGAGCCCCGATTTGCGTAAATTCGGAGTAATGCCAATTTTCCGCCGTTTTGCCCTTGAATGTACCAATTTCAAGCGTTATCATTTTGTTGCTGTGTGTCCAGACTTTGATTCGTCCCACAGGTCTTACGAGACGGTATGATGAACAATCTTGGACTGCAAGTCTTTGTTTCTAAGCTGCCATACTTAGTTGTTATTGAAATATTTATGTTTTACTAGCTGCGTCCCGCGGTTTCACCCGCGTAAGTCTCGATCTCGTGGGAATATCGGGATAAAAAGTACCCTATGTGTTAATCCAGGTTATAAACTATCTGTTAGCCAAATTTCATCCAAATCCATTCAACAGTTTTTACGTGAAAGAGTAACAAACATCCATCCATCTATCCATCTATCCATACTTACAAACTTTCGCGTTTATAATATTAATAAGATTAGATTTGATTTCATACGGACCTAGGCCGTTAAGAAAGGCGCCTTCTCAGTATGGCAACTGTCTTCGCAGGACCAGGACTTTACCGTGTTCTTGGGCCTAAAACGGCCACATTAGCAATTCCTCTAAAAGCAATTCATTTCCTAAATTTCCAGCTGTCATTAGCAATTGCTATAATTTGACACAAAAGCAATTCATAAAGTGTGGGACATTTTAGGAATCTCTATAGAAAACTGTCAAACAGATGAATTATTTCGTAATATGAATCGCACGCAGATCATAATTATGAATTGTCAGTTTGTGACATTTAACGATGATTCAAAACATTTTCCTATTATTTTATTATTTTTTTTTTGATAATAAATTTTATTTTATTTTTTTATTTTATTTTATGATTTTGAAAGTGACTGTTTTAAGCGCCTTGATGATTTTGTCTTCTTTTCGAATTGTATCTGTACATCTCCAAGCCAACAGGACTAGACCAGGATAAATCGACTTTCGAAACCGGTTTGTAAGTGTACGACCATATTTTTATGTAAATAAAGTCACCTTTGAGCTACATACATTCGCCTCAGACTTTGATTCGTCCCAAGTCTTACACTCCACTAAATACATATCCCTTACTGAACCGCCAACGTATTCCTTATTGTGAGAATTCCTGATCAGTCGTGCGTCCCAATTTGATCCTCTAACTCATTGTTGAATGCTAGTTCTCTACAATAGTTACAGTACAAGTTCCACTTGAAGAAACTCCTGAGTTAACCGTTGGCACTAAATAGATACGTACAGAAGGCCGGCTCCATAAAACTAGCAAAGACAGGCGCATGCGCATATAATTATGATCTGTTCTAAAAATATCTAATCAAAATATAAACAAATGGATCAGAAAGCATAACGGTGGATGGTAATATGCCACCTAAAAATTGAGGGCTTGAATTTGTTTTTTTTTTGATACTTACATAACTGAAACTCAAATTTTAAATCACGATAGAGATGTTTTGTAACCACAATTTTTGTCGATGATTTTTCAATAACAAATTAATACTTAATGTTATTCAAATATTATAATAAAGGCTGTCATTTGTGGATCTTTGACAGTCGTCAGAAGCCCGAAAGTCTGACAACCAGTCTTACCAAGGGGTATCGTATTACCCAGTTACTGGGTTGTGGAGGTCAGATAGGCAGTCGGGAACAGGCTAGGCAGATGATGATTCAAACATTAATCGTTGGAATAAGTGGTGAGATATAAACTTGAATCCTTCTAAATACAGTGTTACTAATTCCCTTTAGCAACCTACTAGCTACTATTAGGTAATTATAAAAATTATGAAATTAGAGTTTTGTATGGGGAATTTTAAAGAAGTTGCATTTTTCATATTAACATTTTTTGAATTTATATAACAACCTTTTATGCACTAATGTTTAAAAACTAAGATAACGTATGCCACTTAGATTATGCGACAAAATTAAGTTTTGGCTAAGTAAAAAAAAAAAATTGTGGTAATTTCTGCTAACAAAATGAGGAGTCATTTTTAAGGTATTTTTTATGTTTAGAAAACCATAAGTAATAAGATTTTTTTACTATTGGTAGTTGTCTATGATGGTCATTATTCGATATAATACCAAGCAATTGATAAATATTTTAAATCATAGATGTGAAGAGGTTCTCTATTTGTGAGAAAAAAACGCCAATTTCATCGGTGGGGACCCAATATAAACAGGGTTTGTTTACACTTTCATTACATACTTTTGGATCAGACATTACGGAGACTTCGGGCTATCTCGGTTGGATGCCAGTCGAGACTGCGCCTGCACCGGCTGTACGTGAAGCGTGTTTATGTGTGCGTGCATTTTCGCTCGATGTACAAAGCCGACCTTCTGTACCTATGTATTTTGGGGCCGTTGGATACATTTAGTTTACGAGCTGTGGGTATATTACTACTTACGGTCATACGGTGAATTTAGACAATTGTTTACAAGTATTATTGTTGAGTATGTATGTATGTGTTAAGTAATTTGGGTTACATATTGAAGATTGTAACCGTCTGCTTAAGATTTTTTGGGGAATACATATAAGACAAGAGATTACTGTGTTGATAAAAAATATTAAGATCAATTTCCAGGAGTTATTCGTGATTGCGGGAAAGTCCGAAACGAGTACCGGGACCCTTGGCAACAGGCAACTGAAGGAACACGGGTGGGTTTTGGTCAGTAAAACGTGACAAGCACTCCCGCTCCACCCAGAGCGGGAGAAGTAATCTGACGATTTCCCACACTCAAAAAAAAAAAAGGGGTTATTCGTGTGATACAATAATCGTGCATATTTGCAAATAACTACTGAGTAAAACTATATTGTTAGTATTCCATCGAGTGTATGCAATCCTGGTACGTACCTATGCAAAACCAATTCATCAGCCGTGTGGCAGTGAACTTAAAGCGCTGTTAGCGATTCCATAAGCGATTTATCTACTATTCTTTACCGAGACCTTACCCCAGAATCCCCGTAATTTTCATCAAAAAAGTATCTCAAAATATTCTCGCCACTTTAAAGAAGTCATAATGAACTTCAAAAGTGATTTTTACCCGACTACGGCGAAGAAAAAAGGAGGGTTATGATTTTGACCGGTAAGTATGTATGTATGTATGTATGTATGTATGTATGTATGTATGTATGTTCATCTGTTCCCTCCTATCTTCCAAACCACTTATCACAATTTGACAAATGAGGTATCGTTAGAAGCGTCGTGATTGTCCGCTGGTTATAGGTTATGTGAAGTCACATTAAATTAAAAATGGCGCCCTCTAGAGGACATAAAGTGAGGAACTTAAAAAAAAAATGGTTTAATCGTACCATGTTGGATATCAAATGAAAGGGCTTAATGAGCACATTTCAAAAATATATATATTAAAACCCAAAAAGAATTTAAAAAAAAATCAAGTAAGTAATAAAAACTAAAACCCAACTACGACTTAAAAGGTATAAACAAGACACCACAGACAGACAAATTAAAAATCCGGAGTCACACGTGTTAGGGCATAAATCGAACAGATTACGTGTGACTCCGGATTTTTAATTTGTCTGTCTGTGGTGTCTTGTTTATACCTTTTAAGTCGTAGTTGGGTTTTAGTTTTTATTACTTACTTGATTTTTATGCTTTTAAGCAAGGTAATGAAGCGTCAGTTTTTAATATTCTTCCTACTATCTGATCGTGAGATTACGAACGAGGGAAGGAAAGGGAGTCGACTACTCAAATCATTATCTTTTCCGAAATTGTCATTTGTTTTATTAAGATAAAATGTTCGGGACGATTCTTTAGGTGTGTTGCGTTAAGTACGGAAAGGGAAGTCGGTCTTCTTGTTCATCTCTCGTTTTAGCTCAAAGAAATGATGAACGTGGTAGCTATAGGGTGTGTTGGACGTATGTACAGTCAGTATTTAATAAGAATACTGACACACTAGATACGTCAAAGGACATCATTTATTTTGGGTTAAATTATGAAAGTGTCGGACAAACAAAAAAAAAATGATAATTATATTCCAACATTCAGAACATGTACTCATGTCTCTTCACTGTTCACTATCTAACCAAATCTGTAGGGTGATTCCCTGAGCTGTTATACGATTTTAACGAAAAATACTGTTTTCAGTATGTTTTAGTTCAAATAATTAAAAGTAACTAATCTAATTAAAGTAATAGCTTGTAGTATAAAAAAATGAAAAGATAAACGTCCCCTTCGGAATATAGCTTTTTTTTTGTTTGGCTTTCACACTTATAGCCCAAAAAATTGACGGAGAATGATCTCCTTGCCGTGTTAATGCAATTTCATACAACTGTCAAAGAGTTACAAGTTGTTCAGACATACAAACGCGGCGGCGGGACTTTGTTTTTACCCGACTACGGCGAAGAAAAAAGGAGGGTTATGATTTTGACCGGTATGTATGTATGTATGTATGTATGTATGTATGTATGTTCATCTGTTCCCTCCTATCTTCCAAACCACTTATCACAATTTGACAAATGAGGTATCGTTAGAAGCGTCGTGATTGTCCGCTGGTTATACGCTATGTGAAGTCACATTAAATTAAAAATGGCGCCCTTTAAAGGACATATAGTGAGGAACTTAAAAAAAAAAATGGTTTAATCGTACCATGTTGGGTATCAAATGAAAGGGCTTAATGTGCACATTTCAAAAATATATATGTATATTATAACCCCAAAAGATTAAAAAAAAATCAAGTACTTAATAAAAACTAAAACCCAACTACGACTTAAAAGGTATAAACAAGACACCACAGACATACAAATTAAAAATCCGGAGTCACACGTAATCTGTTCGATTTATGCCCTAACGTGTGACTCCGGATTTTTAATTTGTCTGTCTGTGGTGTCTTGTTTATACCTTTTAAGTCGTAGTTGGGTTTTAGTTTTTATTACTTGATTTTTTTTATATTATGTAGTGATAGTCTTCTTCTTTCTTTGTTTTCGTGTGATAAGCGACTAATCTGTATCAGGGTTTTTATGCCAACCATGGGGTTCTAACTTGGCTTCACATGCCGTCGAAAAATATCTCTGAGGCGTGCTGGTTTCCTCACGATGTTTTCCTTCACCGTTTTTGAAGCAAGTGATAATTATACAATACGCACATGAATCCGAAACGTCAGAGGTGCGTGGCTTGAGTCCGATCTCGACACCTGGCTTGGTAGTGATAGTGATACATACATAGCTACATTAATGTACTTACGTTTTTTCCCTTGAAATCTAAGAAAAATCTACAAACAGGTACAATTTCCCAAAAAAGGGTACCAGTTTTTTTTGACATAGAATTGAGACATCAGAAAACATTGTTCCACGAATCCAATCGTTCCGCCAACTTTTCCTTACAATTTTCCGAATCACACTAGACATACAGCTTCATAAATCGTTCCATTGAACCGTGTCCGGGGCGGTGGGCCGGACAGCCGGTTTCCGGATAAGCTTCGCTCAACTGTATCGGCACTATCTAATTATGGGATAGTTAGTTCATTGTTCCTGAACTGTTTGTTGAATACAGTTAGTGCGACTAAATACTGAGTTTAGGATCTTGGAAGAGTTTCAGTTAAGTTTGATGTTTGTTTAAGTATAGAATTAAGAAGTTTAATAAACTAAATAAAGCAGAGATAAATTGTTTAAGATTATTTTTTTGACGTTACTTTATTTTATGACTATAACCTAACCATAGCATAATCTGCCTATAATTTTCCCACTGCTGGGACACGCCTCCTCTCGGTGAGAGGGAGTGTGCAGTGCGG
The DNA here is from genome assembly GCA_947522985.1 of Lithophane socia. Classification (NCBI taxonomy): domain Eukaryota; kingdom Metazoa; phylum Arthropoda; class Insecta; order Lepidoptera; family Noctuidae; genus Lithophane; species Lithophane socia. Next base: position 13,212,770 of record OX383267.1, read on the forward strand.
GTTGGTAGATGTTACATGTTTTCCTCACGAGGTTTTCCTTCATCGTTTTGACAGCAGTGGTGATGAAATAATTCACAAAAAGTAAAGTTATCTGGGTTTGAAACTATGACCCACAACTCGTAAGTCGATACTGGTATTCAGCTGTATCCGATTAAATTGGGTCGACTTTAATTTAATTTTAAAGTCGATGGCAAAAAACGAAAATTCAAAAGCAAAGACACTGGTGCCGATTCTCTTGTACACCGAACTAAACTAACTAAACTATCACTAAAATTCCTTACTTTTTACTATGAGAATCTTAGAGCTATTCTGCCAACAAAAATCTCTAAATTTAAAAATTATTTTGACAGAACTAAAATCGAATTTGACAATCGCGACTGCACTTGGTACCTACTTGTTTGCCTACCACGTGATTTTTTTTGAGCCGGAGAGGCGCGCAATGTGGCCGTCTCGACGTATTTTTATATGGAATTTTTCACTTTTTGGAAGAAAACAAAAAAATTAAATTACCAACATGTTAAGTATTACGGGTTTGCGAGTTACAAAGGGGGTCAAAATTTTCATTATTTTTGCGATAGGACACACCGTTTTCGAGATATAAGCAAAAGAAAATAAAAAAAAGATACAGTACCGTTTTGCAACTGAATTCGAGGTGTTGGTTTGAATTTTAGTTCATGACATCTAATTTTATTCCACACATTTTTAATCGTGATTAAAAATAGTCAGAGTTAGTTAGAGGATTTTAGATATAGAACAAAAATTTTGGTTAAAACGTCAAATTCAGAATAGCATTTTCACTAAATTAAAACTCAGTACCATCTTAATGCTGTCAAACTAAATTATAGTTAAGTTGTGTCACTTTAGTCTATTTTCAGAATAAGAAATCGTCGTTTGACAGGAATAAACTAAATTTTAGTGATTTTTAGTTTAGTTTAGAGAATTTGTGACAAGAGAATCGGCACCAGCGAAATTAAAGTTATTTTTCACTTTGTAGTGTTTTATTGCAAGTCGGTTGTTTTTTTGTTTTTGGTGGGCATGACATTTTGGATCCATCATCATCCCTAGCCGTAGCCTCTTTCCAATCATGTTGGGGCCGGCTTCCAGGTTAACCGGACTTTTTTTTGGAAGTCGGTAGTTTTTTTTGAAAGTTTTTAAATATAACAGTATATCATTTAAGCACGCCAGCGCCATCAGTCGTGCGCAGACTTATCTTGCGCCCGAAATCTCTATCTCTAATATTCCCGAATTTTCTAGATTGCGAACACTCTAAAAAAATTGGGAATAACCTCTGGTGGTTATGAAGCGGGCAAATAAAGGTCAAAGAACTATAAAACCAATTTTAAAAATCCCTCAATTTTTTTAATATCAAATACCACAACCTTGTCATCCATATTTATTTTGATAAAAGACGCTGAATGAATTCAAACACATTCTGTACACTGTTCGTCTCACGGGATAATAATATATAAATAATTATGTTCAACAAATAACGATCGGTTCCTTTTGTTCAACTGTTTGTTTAGGACCATTGTTTGATTGTTCTCAAATAGTAACGTTATTATTGACACAATGCCGTGTGGAACAATAATTATTGTATAGTAGGACACTTCTAAAGGAACGTGTCGAAAAGTTTTGTGAGCTATTAATACATTCTACATATCATAACATCACGTCTTGTTCCCCGGACAGGTTAGGCAGAGGTGTACCTATAGTACCTACACCCACATTTCGCCAGTTATACAGGGTGTTAGTGTAAACACCGTTATCCTTTAAACCAGTGGTTTGGTTTCATTTATAGAATATAAAATCAATGGAATGATACAACTTTTTTTTTTTTAAGAAATTCTACCCATTCATTCTTTCCACAAGAATATTTCACCCTACACGGCGGCCGGCGGTTGGCGGGGGCGGGCGGGGCGCGCGGGGCGTTACATGACCGGCCGTCAGCTGTTTCGCAACTCTCTTGAACGCGTATCCATGAGTATCGGGATAGTGACGGATATTTACTCTTTAAAATCTTTTAATGAAAATAAGGTTTAAAGTAAGGTTTTTTTTTTGTTGTTACTGGGTCATTTATTTTTATATTTAAGTCAACTACCCATGGTTTGAGTGACAACGGTGTTTACCGTTGCATACTGTTTAAAAGTACCATGCATTGGGGGCGAGTCTATTGCCATCAACCGGGCACAAATCCGATTCCGGGCTGCTAAAGAGAAATTACTGGTGGAAAAGCCCAATAACATTTTGCCCGACCTAGGAATCGGACCCGGGACCTCATGCTCAGGAGTAGCGGTTGCGACCACTGCACCAACGAGGCAGTCAACGTAATACATTCTATTATATCATTAATCTCCAAGGTTTTGTGATGATGCTAGCAGAAGCTGAATTACAGGATGAACGCACCATCTCGTAACTTATCCTACACAGTCATCGTGCGCCTAGGAAATCTTCTAAGTTCGACAAAAAAAAAAAAAAAGAATATTCTATCTATCTATCTATTTTGCGTCATCGAACATAATGCAGTATTTTCAGCTCTATCTTCTCATTCTCTCTACTCTGAAAAAAATGATAAAGCTCCATTTGAATAGGTACATTTTTACACGTTAATTATTGCATTCTTGTATGAAATAGCACATACTTTCTTCGTTATTTCAGGACCGGCCACATAATATATAAAATGGTTTACCGGGTTTATGTATGATTCAGAATATTAATATTATAACATATTTTTTTTAAATATTATGCGTTTTTTTAAATATTTTTTTAAATATTCGCGGCAGACCACGTAGGAGATGGCGGGACGAGCTGGATAGGTTCCATCAAAACTGGAAAGAAGACGCGCGGGCTCGTGAAAGATGGAAGGAGTGGAGGGAGGCCTTTGCCCAGGAGTGGGACAGCATAGGCTAGGAAAAAAAAAAAAAAAATTTGCGTTGGAAGGCCTCCCACACGGTGGGCCGATGACCTTGTGAAGGCCACTGGAATCCACTAGGTCGATAGCTAGACTTTCGAGTGAAATGATGATGATGATGATGTAGATAATAAATGGATAATAATGGGAGCAATAATGTCAAACTTTTATTTTACTTTTATTGAATACGAGGCTTTTGGCTTCTTTTGTATCATTTCTTATTTTGTCTTTTCTTATTCCTATACAGGGTGTTAGGGTAAACACCGTTATCCTTGCAACCAGTGATTTGGTTTCATTTATAGAACGTAAAATCAATGGAAAGTTATAACTTTTTTTTTCTTTTTTTTAGATCTAAATTTTACCACAAGAGTCGCAAGTTCGTTGCCCTAGTGCATAGGGCAACTTGCGTCTCAACACGGGCGGGGGGTACGGGATGTGACCTGACCGGCAGCGAGCGCGATCCCTCCCTTAGTCAGTCAGCTGTTTCGCTAACAAGCACGGTGTCAGATAGAAACTTTTTTAAATCTTTTAATGAAAATAACGTTTTTTTTTTGTTGTGTTCGGTCATTTGTTTTTATATTTAAGTCAACTACCCATGGTTTGAATGACAAGAGTGTTTACCCTTACATCCTGCATATACGTGTGCGTTTTTTTTGTGCAGAATAAACAATTTTTCTTTATTTTTCTTTCACAAGACATTTTACATAAATGGTGACGTTGTCTTTCAGCAATAAGACCGCCCATTGTGGGCGGTCTTATTGCTGAAAGACAACGTTGCCCTTTTAAAAATTGTCAATTAACTCAAAGTCAGGCTATATTGTATCCTTTCGATTATCCAAACACTATATTCGCTCAGACTATGATAGAAGAGCAACCTTGAAAGTATTTAAACAATCTTACACACATTACAATTTACAAAATGAGAAAGTTACGTAACAGAACGTTATAGGAATTTGATTAATGTTTGAACATATTGTTGTAAGGATAGGTCGCGGTTACAACGGCTTGGTTGGATGGCTGATATATTGGTACATATAATATATTCTACGTATACGTAATTACATCCATATTTTACGTAAACGTAACTAGCACTTTACCCGGACTTTGTCCACGCGGATTTCGTACTATCCTATAAAAATTTTAACACCCCCTCCATCCCTTTTAAAGGTAATAAAGTATAAATACTGCATGTCAAGTTAATGGGATCGTGCGTTAAAATTCTGCGATACAAACTTTGACACCCCCCCATCCACCTTTAGGGGGTATTTTAGAAAAACAAAAGATGACAATCTTTATAACTTACTTAGGTTAGTATTCGTTCCAAGTTATAAGTTGATAAACTCAAGAAATAAGATTTTTCATACAAACAAAATCCCCCCTTTTAACCCCTTTAAAGGTAGAATTTCCAAAAACCCCTTCTTAGTGCTACCCTACATTATAAAAGAAAGCTGCATGTGTGCAATATTTCACGTTCCTAGTCCCAGAAGTTTCGACTGTCCATTGATATGTCAGTCAGTCAGTCACACTTTCCTTTTATATTATAAATAGGTAAAGATTATACATACGGCCGTAATGTATGGCTCTTCATTTATTTCGTTAGACGCTTGTTGAGAAATTACGTCGGGTAAAATATAAATGGCTTTTGTTGGAGTAAACCGAGTTTTCTGTTGGTATGTTATACCAAGAATATTTAAATGGTAATCTTCTCTGTGTATGTATAGATACTCAATTTGAATTTGTTAGTAGGTTTCATACCAAGGTAAAATGGATTTACGAGTTTCGTGAGAGGTAAAACTAGGTATGTGTTGGATGACCCATAAAACTTGATTTAAAGTCCAAAAACAATCCCTGGAAGTTTCACACATATCTGCTTTCGATACCTTTCGGTACCTATAGTTTTTCCTAATAAAAGCAGAATTTAGGAATCTCAAACTGTGTTTATCAACGAACGGTGTTTTCTGATATAACAAATATGATCAGCACTAAAACTTTCTCTATACATTAAAACTTTAGTAAACATGCACTATTCAATTTAGTCTACTAATTCAAACTCATACATAAGTTAGGGGCAATTTTGAACGAACTATGCGCTATTATGGAGCACATAAAATCCTTTAGCAGCTGTAGGATTTTGTGTTATAACGTATTTGTGTTATAACTAGAAATCGCGCTGCACTTTACAGCTTGTTTATGTATTGGATCTCCGACAGAGGCTACACAATTACTTGCATGTTAACAAAAACAGAGGCCCTACACAAAGTGCCATTCTATCCGCGATGACGATGTGGCGGTATCTACATCGCCACATGCGAACTACGCATCGAAGACCTGACGTCAGACAAAAATCCTGACGTCACATAAATCCTGCATCGCGCAATTAGAGTTTACCGTGCAGTGAACATATATACAAAAAACCCAATATCAATCATTGGGCAGTTGCCCGCCAGACACAACACCCGTCTGGTAGGAGGATCCTCCCCTTTCTATAGTGGATGAGTGAACTTTACACCCTGTTCCTCATACCCCTAAAACGATGATGGAAAAGGCAGAAATGTATAGGACTGACATAAGCCATCGAAAAGCTTATGTCAATCCTGTTGAAAGTCGTTGTAGAAATACGAAACGCTTTTAATTCAATTGTCACTTGTCTAGGCCCTCAGGGATAAATACAAGTGTGCGATTCCAATTATAGGAGATCGCATCATTCACTTATAATCATGCCAGGCACAAAAAGTTTAAAATAAGCTTTAGTTATAAGCCTTTCTTACCCGCTAAAGCTGAGAATAAGAAATCTAACTGGCTTTTTCTGAAACTGACTCGCAGAACGTGGACACGGAAAGGCCCATGCCCCCTTGGATCATTCGTCTTGCACCATCGACCACAGTGGGTCTTTAAAAGTTGCGTGTCGAGGACGGTGGTGATCATAATCTTGCATTTCTTTCTGAACTTCATTAGGTACCTGCTCATTTTGTATGTAGGTATTTAGGTGATAACAATGTGTAGTACATATATAGCATACAGCAAATAATGTGCATTTTTAGTAACGTAGCAACGTTACTAAAAATGCACATTATTTAGGTAAATAATTATTTTATACTTGACTGCGTCGTTGGTGTAGTGGTCGCAAGTGCTACTGCTGAGCATGAGGTCTTGGGTTCGCTTCCCGGGTCGGGCATAGTGTTATCTGGAATATCTCAACTCCTGTATTTGTGCCCGGTTGATGGCAATGGCAATGGTTCGAAAAACTCAAAACTCAAAGCATTTATTTCAATTAAACCATTTACAGGCACTTTTGAATTGTCAAGGAGTCGGTCAGTCAGAAATATGAAGCTAGTTGCCCATTCCAAAGCGTAGTAGGTACCTATGGAGAAGAACGGGCAAGAAACTACGGACACTCTTTTAAATCAAAATATTGTTAAAATATATTGGTTACATCAATCATGTGAGAACTTTGGAGAAAACACGTTATTACGGCTATGGGACTTAAGGCTCTTACATACTGGCGCGATTCGCCGCGCCGTGAAGTTTTCTCAGAAATTGTTTTGTTAAAATTCGCGTCGCGCGGTGAATCGCGCCAGTATGTAAGAGCCTTTAAACATAACTGGAGAAATGTGGGTGTAGGCACCTACTAATATTCACCCCTTTCATCCCTTGAGGGATTACAGGCGTGAGTGATGTTATGATATGTAAATAGTCATTTGATCTCAGGACTGTCTAGCGCCCTCCTTATTATGCTAATAGCTAGAACATTATACATTGACAACTTCGAGCGAGTGAACAGCAAATCGAGCCAAGCTGAGCTGGTAAATTGCCAATATGCAATCAGTGTTGCATTACGTCTCAGATTGTGCATGATTGTCACTTGCAAATATGGTTGTCGTTTCAACTGTGTTAGTGCTCGACGACACGACGCCTTTACCGCGCCGTTCCACTTGATTAATTCAAGTATTATAAAGCGCGTGCACTTTTGCAAGTAGCCAGCGATGGAAAAAAATAATCAGTTTAAACAATACTAGTGGGTGTGGTGGCGGCGCGGTGGCGGCACGGTGGCGGTGCGGTGGCGGCGCGGTGGCGGCGTGGTGGCAGCGTGAGAGCAGCGCAGTGGCGGTGCGGTGGCGGCGCGGTGGGGGCGCAGTGACGGCGCGGCGGCGGCGCTTTAGCTACCTCAAAGAGGTAGAATACACCTGCAGCTGGCCAAGGATCCATCAAACCACGGTCCAGACACTTTCTCTCCTTAATTACATAATCATACATAAGCAGCCTATAATGTTCCTACTGCTGGGACACAGGCTTCCTCTCTGTGAAAGGGAGTGGACCGTAATCTACCACGTGGGCCTAGTGCGGGTTGTTAGATGTCACATTTCTTCGAATGTTTGGTTCTAGGACATGCCGGTTTCCTCACGATGTTTTCCTTCACCGTTTTGAGACTCTCCTTAATTACCAACACACAATTATAAACATAAATAAATAGATAATCACCTGCACAAACCGAGTGTGTCTTAAGAGAAAATATCTAAATTCGCGGCCTCACCCTAATTGTTCTGCCGACGGAGACAAATGGCCGTCAGCCTGTGACGTCATCCATCGTGTTGATAACGACTTGCCAGGGGGACCAGAAGTTTTACTGATAATAATTATGATGTACGGTTTTATGAGGTCGAAAGTTAGGCCTATAAAATTTGAGTGGCGTATGTCCAAAAACAGATTGTTTATTTACCGATAAGTGACCCAGTGTTTTGTCGGTGACAAATAAAAACTGTTTAGTAATGACGGAGTGGTTTGTCAATGACAAATATAAATTACTCGTCTCTTTTGTGAGCAATTTAATTTGTCACCACTACCAACTAAGGTGTTATCTTTGTTATTCAACCTGCATTGTCCCACTTCTGGGCAAAAATCTTGCCCACAGCCTTCCACTCTTCCCAGCGCGTTGCCTTCTCCAGCCAATCTCCCATAAATGCCTCTAAGGGCGAATTTCACCAATGAAACAACGCGATCAGCACATAAATTACGTTTAAGGGCTGTCAGTGTCATTATTATCTGAGGAATATTGACGCTGACAGCTCTTCAATGCGTTTTAGATCTGCTGATCGCGTTCAGTTTCAATGGTGAAATCCGCCCTTAGTCATCACGCCAGCGTTTCTTAGGTCAAGGACGGTAGCTAAACTGACGCTTTGAAACTCTCTCGTGAGACTCGAAATCTTAGTTCCTACCGTCATTACATCATGCCATAACTTCCTATCACACTTATTCAATCAATCTTTTTTAACAGAAACTTTGCATTCAAGAAAAGGTTCAGTAGAGTATAAAAAAAAAAAAAAACATTTTTTTTCTTTGTTTAGCTTCCGTGTTCAAGAAAATCGGAAACCATATTTCCTTCTAAGACTACATTGTGTTTCACTAAAGCAGTAAATCTACACGACCCTAGTAAAATTGGGTCATATCTACTTATTTCTTAAATTCTTTGAAAGTTATAATTCAGAAAGTTAAAAGCTGCGTCCAAGGCAACAACTTTACTTACCTGCGTGATTTTTTTACTATTAAAAATGTCTGTAAGTATATGCATTCTATCCGCACAGGGGTACTTTGGGCATGCCCTAAAAGGAAGTTAGAGTTCAAAATAACAATTTTGTTGTCTCCTCTTTCTTTTTCGTATGGTTAGTGGCTAACCTGGTGTCAGAGTATTTATGCCGCCCAGGGACCCATGGATTTTGTTGTGTGTTGACTCCAATCGAGTCCAAAACTATATGTACAAATCGTAATCCTAACTTTTTTTAAGATTATTAATTAATGCGAAAGTGAGTTTGTTTGTTACGCTTTCACGCTAAAACGGCTAAACGGATTTGGATAAAATTTGGCACAGGGGTAAACCATGACCTGGAAAAGGACATAGGATACTTTTTATCCCGATATTCTCACGGGATCGATACTTACGCGGGTAAAACCGCGGAGTGCAGCTAGGTACGATATTTAATTGATTCAGGCGTGACTTTGCGGAAATCCATTATAAAATACAATAGACGCAGATATATTTAGTAACCTAGTCCGCTTGACTATTCTTCAAGAGTCATAAAAACCCTGTAAGAAATCGGCACGTGTTTCACCTCTGAACGAGGCATCTTCAGGATGACGATTGACCAATTGCAAACCAGAACGCGACGTGTTACCACACCAAGCGCTGGACGCATAGACTCTTTGCGTCCAGCGCTCGGTGTGGTAACACGTTGCGTTACTAAATATATCTGCGTCTATTGTATTTTAGGTACGATATATTATGTAAAGTCTAACTACTGTGGCTAGCCCAGTGCGGTGACTAGAATATCATTAATTACATTACATTGCCTTCACCAAAAATTCTTCACATGCTAGCACCAGAAAACAGATTTTCCACATTACTGCCACATTTTCACACTTAACCTACTGCCACAGAATCCTGCGTTGTCAGCAAGGAAAATAGGCTTACAATATCACCGGGTGCGATCGATATCTCAGAATTCACTGAAAATTTATTTTGCCCCAGATTTGCACCTCAGAATAATAACTACAGAAGGTCGGCTCCACGCAACATGCAGAAACAGGGGCACGCTCACATAACGCGTACGTATGGCAATCTCAAACAAATGCCGCTCGCGAGTTGCTTGCACTCGCTATACGAGAAGCGTGTAGTATATATGTATATATGTGTGCGTGCGTTTTCGCTCATTGTATTGGGCCGACCTTCTGTACCCATCTACTCTATGTTTGCAGGTTTCTTTCAAAGGCGAAGTCGTAGCAGTTTCTTTTGTATCCAATCCGGTTAATGATCGCTGTGAAGAAATAGGAATATTGCTTTGTACTGTCGCTGGTGTTGGTTTGATCTCTTTGAGTTTCAGTTGAAAGATTTGATTATTATTTGTGAAATTATGTTTTGTTAAGATTGAGTCGTTGAAAATAGCTTTGAACTTTTCGGCTTTTTGATATAATAATAATAAACACGTTTATTTTCTCTACACAAGTTAGCATTCAAGGACACTGAACCAGACACAATAGAAGTTTTATTTTTATAACGCCTATGGGCGTTAGTGTCCCTCAAAGTTAATGCTAATCTTTGACAGTTGTGCAAGAACCAGGAGCTATAAGTTTGTTAGGTTATTGTTCTACCCAGATCAGAAACGTTTTCCAGTTGTAAGTTTTCGTAATTCCGAATTGAATTTAAAAACTTACTAGTTACTATACCTTGCGCCAGATGACCGTCCAATAAAAGTCGTTGACACCTTCTACCAATGTATTCCAATATTTTAAATCGATACGAAAATATGTTAAGGCAGTGTCGCTAACACGATCAAAACAAACGTATCGTGGTACGAGTCGTCCTTGGCGCGTGCACGTGGCATGTTTTTTTGTTTGCAATTAAGTTTCGGGACTTTTTATACATGTGGGGTTCATGACTTATATTTCACGGTCATCTGGCGGAAGGTATAAGTAGGTGGTTCTAATCCCGAAGTTAATTTCCTATCATGTGTGTACTATTGTTTTTTGGTACTTCAATTATTACATAGCTATAGCTACCAATTATGCTTAAAATGTTATCATTTTAAGGTGATAGTTACCACACCAACCTACCTTAAAACAATTCTTTATTTATATACTTCTGACTCAAAGACAAATATTTATAGTCTTAAAAAAAATATCCGTTCCATTTTACAAACCCCACATCCCTAGTTGCCACAAGACGCAAATTAAAACTTCGAAGTGAAGAGTCTTCCTCAGTACAGTTGGGTCGCGTTTGACGATAGTTACTTGATTGCGTTCTCTTCTTCTCAAAAGTTATAACACGTAGGTTCGCGGCGTCTTTGACATCTGTCGTCTGAATAAATGATTAGAGTTTGAGTTCAAATTCTGACTTCAGAACCGCGTATCATTTGTGGATCATGGTTGATAAAGTGTAGAAAATATATTGAAGGAAGAAACTTAAAAAAAAAGTTTCCATCGTTATAATATGACGCTAGTGGTTCCGAAGAGTTTTGTAGAGAAACCAGTTATGTTATACTTATAAGGCTAATATAAAATAGCTGGCCTATTGGAACCGGATACGAATTCAGACTCCAGCCTCATCATCATCCTGGCAGTGTTGCAGGAAAGTCCGAAAGGGATACCGCGGGGCCCTTGGCAACAGGCAACTGAAGGAACACGGGTGGGGTTTTGTCAGTAAAAGTCCGACACCCTTCCGTTCCGCCCAGAGCGGTAGAAGTCATTTGATGATTTCGTTACCTCAAAAAAAAAAGATATCATCATCATCATTTCAGCCGAAAGTCGTCTACTGCTGGACATAGGCCATCCCAAGCACCGCCACTACGACCAGTTCTGTGCTTCTCGCATCCAGAATTCCAGAATATGATGAAATTAAATGTAACAAAACTATAAAATTAAATATACCATTTTGACCGATCCGGGTGTGGCGGCATCTACATCGCCACAAAAATCATGACATCACACAAAATCCTACATCGCGCAATTAGAGTTTACCGCGCGATCAACATAAATATACAAGATTCCAACATCAATCGTTGGGCAGTTGCCCGCTAGACACAACACCTGTCTGGTCGGAGGATCCTCCCTATTCTATAGAGGATGAGTGAACTTTACTTTTTTTTTTTGGACGGTTCGAAATCGTCAAATGACTTTTCCCGCTCTGGGCGGAGCGGAAGGGCGTGTCAGACTTTTATTGACTAAAACCCACCCGTGTTCCTTCAGTTGCCTGTTGCCAAGGTCCCGGTATTCCTTTCGGACTTTCCCGCAACCCTGGAAACTTTACACCCTGTTCCTCATACCTCTAAACGGGAATCAAATTAAAGAACTCACGCTCAGCAAATAAAAAGGAAAGTAAGAAAATATTTAAGGTAGTATTCAATTTTAGTTTAGATGAATATTCTGGGAAAGAATTTGTTTCCTAGTCTTGTGAAAGCAGGTTTCATCGGTTGACTTATGCCATCACGCTTGGATCATTAATCCTTTTCCCCAATCTCAGGATAAGAGCTATCATCTTTTCTAAGAAGCGCTATTTTAGGAATTCTAGGTATTGGAACGATACCGAAGTTTTATCCTAAAATAACAAAAAATATTTTTTTAACATTTTCAGACCTTTACATCCAATAAAACCTTTTCGATCAACCCGTACATACAACATGTCTCGGAATTAACGTACACCACCAAACACCTCAATAAGAAAATTATGTTATAATCATAATACATTCACTTAATGTATAGAAAAAATCAATCTGCCTAGCCTTTTCCCAACTATGTTGCGGTTGACTTCCAGTCTTACCGGATGCAGCTGAATACCAGTATTTTATATGGAGCGACTGCCTATCTGACCTCTACAACCCAAGAACTGCGTAATGAAATGAAATGAAATGAAATGAACAAATAAATACAAATAGTTGGTACAAGTCCATATTATGTTAGTAGGTAGTTACTTATAGCTAAGTTAGTATTTAAAATAATTATTATTGTGGACATGAATGCATGACCAATGCCTCAGAATTTGGCTGTCCACTCTTTCCGACACCACGTTCAGAAGCTTGTTGGTGGTACCTTTTATCCGAAACCACAGGGAGGCCGTTCTTTTGCGAAGCACCGCCTGGAAGCCGTCTGTGCTGTGGTCGGCGAACATGCCGAAGGCACTGCACCGCCATGGGAGCCCCAACAGACCCCTGAACGCGTTGTTATACTGGACGCGCAGAGCTTTTTTAGAGTAATTGCTCCACAGGTTGCACGTGTATAACGTTTGGCAGTAGCTTTTGAATAGTGTGACTTTAACGTCACAAGATACCTCTTGGTAAGATATCTCTTACCTACCAAGATACAGATATAAATTAGTCTTTTTTTTTTTTTTCCTAGCCTACTCTGTCCCACTCCTGGGCAAAGGCCTCCCTCCACTCCTTCCATCTTTCGCGAGCCCGCGCGTCCTCTTTCTAGTTTTGATGGAACCTATCCAGCTCGTCCCGTCATCTCCTACGTGGTCTGCCGCGACCCCGTCTCACTGTCTCAGGGCACCAGCTGCGCTATTTGGGCCCACAGTTTGTCCGGCATGCGGCAGACATGTCCTGCCCAGTCCCATTTAAGTTGGGCAGCCTTTTGAGCCACGTCAGCTATCTTTGTTTTGGAGCGCAGTATTGTGTTACGAACACGATCCGTTAATTTAACGCCTAGTATACTGCGCTCCATTGCTCGTTGGCAGACCTTTTTGACCGAGTTTGGACTTTTGGATGTTAGTCAAAGACCAAGTCTGTGCGCCATAGGTTAAGACGGGAAGAATACACGTCCATGAGCCTGCGTTTCAGTGCCATAGGCAACTCACCCTTAAATAGGTCCTTCATGGACCAGTAGCTCTTCCAGGCGTTTTCCGTTCGTCTTGTGATTTCTTTATCTTGCCTCGCCTGGAAAGAGTAGTCTCTCTACTTGGCCCAAGTAAAGGTATTCCTGGACATGTTGTATTGTCTCCCCGTCTACTTTTATGCTTCTAGGTGTTTCGTTGCACATAACTTTGGTCTTTGACATATTCATCTTCAGTCCAACCTCAAGGCTTGCATTGCTAAGTTCTTGGAGCATCCGTTCAAGTTCTTTGGCTGAGGATGAAAAGAGAACAATGTCGTCGGCGAAACGTAGATTTGTTAGTCTCGCTTCGCTTCTGAATAAATTAGTTACCTATACTGATTGTTGGAGAAAATTGTGGTCACATTAGAAATCTACCCACGTACACAGTCGCACACGTAGGTATTAAGGGTCTAGTGTAGTAGGTATTTCGTCCATTTTGGTTAGTTTCGACTGTACAGCGGAAGTGTGTAATCTACGTTGTTTTAATAATTGTTGGGGCAAAAAATTATCTACATTAAAAATGACACAAATCGATTCAGTAAACGATTCTGAACAAACTACTTTCATTATGTGCATTAATTCAGTTACACATTGTGTGTAGTACCACGGTGAAACTAAACGAGAACAACAATGTATCATGAAATTATCTAGATAATTGAATCAGACGTGATTTTGCGGAAATCCATTTTATAAAACCTAAACCTTGATTTCTTACAGGGTTTTTTATGACTCTTGAAGAATATTAAGCGGAATATATCTAAGTCTATTGTATTTTATGAAATTATCTGCCAGATAAGTTAAGCAGAACTAATCCAGGCCAACATTTGACACTAGGACTTTTTCTTTCTTAAAAGTCCTTCAAAGGATAGCAAATGAACTGAACCAAATTACGAAGTTGCCTGACCATTCAAAGCAGCAACATTTGAAACAGAAGTGTTTTAATTAAGAATTTTGAGATGCAAATTAGTTCGCAAGCAACGTGCGGACCCGTTGAGTTGCAATAGGAATAGCTAAGAGTCTCCAATCAGATGTGGTTAGCCACAGCTCAAGAATGCAGATCACTTGAGTTTAAGCAAATGTAGTTTTATCTTAAATTAACATCCGGAGGTAGTGCATTGTTCTTGTGCAAGAGAGGTAGCTCCTGATCTACAACTGTGGTGAAAGGATTTTAGAGGCGAAGAAAGGAGGGCAATTTGTTGTCGCAAAGCAGTCATGCTTTTTTTTTAAAAGCATTACAGGTATTTGTCTGCGAGCTTTGTTTTTTAATTATATCGGTGGTATGTATTTTATTTATCCAAGTCCTGCAATGCGTTGCAATCGAATACTTTACAAAAAAAATAATTACGTTACGTTTTTCAGGGAAAGCTATCGCAAAGCACAGTCATGTTTTTATTTTTTAAAGGATAACGGATAGGTATTTGTCTACGGGCTTTGTTTTTTAATTAAATCGGTGGTGTATGTATATTATTTATCCAATTCCTGCAATGCGTTGCAATCGAATATTTTACAAAAAAAAAAAAATACGTTACGTTTTTTAGGGAAAGCTATGGAAAATATTGTTATTTTGCACGGTGAGTCATTCATTCGAAGAGGTTCGCATTAGAGGTCTTCCTCTCATTCGGCAATATTATTAATTTCTATAAAAAAGATTCTTTTCATCAACGTCATCATTTTTTCAGCCGAAAGACGTCCACTGCTGGAGCTAGGTCTCCCCCAAGCACCGCCACTTAAACCGCTTATGTGCTTCTCGAATCCAGCGGATTAGTTTATTCTATCCCAATCTAATTTAATCTTTATTTACAAGCAAGCAAGCTCATTTATTATTTACTAGCTGTTCGTGCCCGGCGTCGCCCGGGTGAAATCCGACTTTTCCGGTGGATTATCAAAAAGTTCATGTGTTAAATCCATATATCTATTGATTCTGAAGGTCGATTTTGATGAAATAAAAGCTAAATGTTACTCACAATGAAGCTTCTTATTTTTCAGTTATTTAATTTTGAATCCAATAAGTGGCTTTTACGTGATACGCTCACAAACGAACAAACAAACAGACAAAAATTTCAAAAAATGTTTTTTTACTTTCTATTACTTATTTCTCGCGGCTTCCAATACTTTTTTTGCAAAAATCTTTAATGTACAGACACGGACTGTTTACGATTTTATTATATGTATAGATTTATTTAACAATTGCTTGCTGCACTTACAGTAAATACTAAAGCGTGCAGCAAGCCAACAACATAACATTTTATCTAAAAAGGTTAATGCAAACATTTAACATACGTTTAAGCAAGTTCATCAAGGAAGTTCATGCAAGATTCTTTAAATATGAACTGTCCCACTAACGGTGCCCTAGATTTAGTTCGCAAAAGAAATACCCACCTTTGCACCTGTCGGTGACAAATTAAAGACATCGTTTCTCCAGTTTTTGCGACCACGCCTTCAGAAAGAAACTGGGTTGTTTATAGGCGTCGGGTACAGTGCACCACTAAGCTTAGTGCTAATGATAAGGTAGCATTTACGAAGTGTGAGTGAAATTTTGGGAGGACTGTACATACGTGCGTGCGATAAATGACTTGAAGAAAAAGTGAGGTGTTGTTTGTTTATTTTACTACGTCATTTAGGACTGCGTTAACGATAATATCGTCTGTATTTCTAGGTACAGTTACGAGCATAGTAACTTTACACTAATCCCGCGCCCAAAAACAGTGACGGTGTAAATTAAAACATCGTCCACATATAAGTGGGAGAAATTCGTAATATTGAAGCTATCTCAAAAACTACGCAAGCAAAGTTAGATATGGGACCACCTCTGAAGCATAACCTACCAAAAAAAAAAGAATCATCAAAATCGATTCATAATTGGTGGAGTAATCGAGTGACAAACACACAAAAAAAAAACGTACAGACGAATTGACGAAGAACCTCCTCCTTTTTTAAGAAGTCGGTTAACGTGATACCTATATGAATGCTACGATGGCGTATTCGTGCGACGGTCGCTTTTAAATAGGACGCGCCCTTACGTCAAATAAATTCCAAAGTGATTTTCTTGTGGAATAACGATCGCAACTTTGAGAAAATACCGCTTTCTTAATAATATGGTTTTGAAAAAGCTTTGAAAATTGCTAGTTTTTGTATCTTGCGCAAGTGTAAGTAAGGTATTTATTCTCATGACTGGTACAGATGCCATTTCGTCTTTGCCGTAGGTTCGTCTGCTCCATGATTTTTGATCTCAGACTTTATGATCATACAACATCCAAACATACATTACATACTTTGTATCAATCATATACAACATGCCTCTGTATGTTTAGCATTCGTCCTAACAGCAAACAGGACAGTACCTCACTTAATTCTTACAATACATAAGATCCATGTCCCTAACAGGGTGTCTTATTTGCTCAGGACAAATATTTACAGGCCTCAAGACATTTGTCCAGTCTGGATGTTTGTGCACGTGGTTTGGATGTACTTATGTAGTGGCTAAGCCGGCGGGAATCCTTGCGTGTTAGAGTGGGAGGCGTTTATTTTATTTTCTACCCTTGAGGCTGAATATTAGCTTTGTAAGAAGACGACTAAGTTGGAGAAATTGTCTGGCTCGTGGGAAACTAGCGCACCTTTAGATGTACCAATTCCTATACGAGCAATATAGAGTTGCCATTTCTTACTTAAGGCTCCCACAAACTGGCGCGATATCGCGGGCGCGACAAGGGTAGCGCAATAAAACCGGCCAAGTGCGAGTCGGACTCGCACACGAAGGGTTCCGTACCATCCTAACTAATATTATAAATGTGAAAGTGAGTTTGTTTGTTTATTTGTTTGTTGGTTTTTTACACTTTCACGCTCAAACGGCTGAACAGATTTGGATGAAATTTGGCACAGGGGTAGACCATGACCTGGAATAGGACATAAGATACTTTTATCCCGATATTCCCACGGGATTGAGACTTCCGCGGGTGAAACCGCGGGGCGCAGCTAGTTATCTATAAAAAGGGCAAAAAACACACGTTTGTTGTATGGGAGCCTCCTTAAATATTTATTTTATTATATTTTTTAATATGAAATCACGAAAAAAAATACAGCTGTTCCGTACATTTATGTTCGCATAACTCGTCAAAATGTTAGTATGAAAAATGCAACTTCTTTAAAATTCCCCATACAAAACGCTGATTTCATAGGTAATGAAATGAGCCAATATTATATATCCTAGGCTTGACCTGTTTTCGTGTGCAGTAAGCTCAATGTTTCCGGAAATTGAAGCTCTGATACATCAAAGCGGGTATTGTGGTGTACCGCAAAAGAGATGATGGAACGAACTGGACGAAATAAATAGGTAAATGGTAGTGGAACGTCACTGGCATTAGCTAGGATTACCTCAGGGCAGGGTACACTGAGCGGATTGTGGCGGAGTTTGGATTAGAAATACGCACATTATTCATCAAATCATCAGTAGTTTAGCATTTGCATTTACTGACAATTTTGTGTTATTTGTGCAAACAAAAGTGTTTGCAAAAATAACACAACACAATAACACATTTTTTTTTAACGCGAATTGCTCTTTTTATTTCTCCCGAACACGGCGAAGCAAAAAGGAGGGTTATGATTTTGACCGGTATGTATGTCTGTATGTTTATATGTATGTATGTTCATGTGTTCCCTCATATCTTCTAAGCTACTCATTACAATTTGACAAATGAGGTATCGTTGAAAGCGTCTTAGTTGTCCGCTATGTGACGTCATTTTAAATTGATTAAGGAGCCCTCTAGAGGACATACAGACATGAACAATTTTTTTTTTTTTTTTATGAGCCCATGTTGCGTATCAAATGAAAGGGCTTAATTAGCACATTTCAAATATATATATATATATATTATAACCCCAATTTTTTTTAACCGCATGGTTTCCCCGTCCGCTAAAATAAAAGTTATAAAACTAAAACTCAACTACGACAAAAAACTCAACTAAAAAGTTATAAACAAGAATCACAGACAAACAAATTAAAAATTCGCAGTCACATGCATCTGTTTGATTTAAGCCCTAACACGTGTGACTCCGGAACTTTTATTTTATTATTTTGAAATGAAGTTTTTGTAAGCTCTTTGAATTTCTTCATCACACAATCCTAACTAATATTATTAACGCGAAAGTTTGTAAGTATGGATGGATGGACGGATGGATGTTTGTTACTCTTTCACGTAAAAACTACTGAATGGATTTGGATGAAAGGCAAACAGATAGTTTATAACCAGGATTAACACATAGGATACTTTTATCCCGATATTCCCACGGGATCGAGACTTACGCGGTTGAAACCGAAGGGGCACAGCTAGTAAAGTATAATGTTCTCAAACCGTCTTACATAGCAACACGAATACCACATAATACGACACCTAGGATTCTCTTGATGGACAAATTGACACTTTTGACGATCGGGACCCTTGTCACGTGACAAAGGAGTGTTAGGGGCGACATTGTGTACCTTTCAGGTAGCGGGTAGTTTTACAGGGATGCGGAAGGGAAGAATGGATGTGTAGGGGTGGTGTCGTGGAACGGTTTTTCTTTTGAAGGTGTAATGTTACATTGGGATGGCGTGAATGGCGCGAATGAATTGGAGGTGTGGCGGTAAGAGGTATAATACTTACTAGGTCGCAGGTAGTTATAATAAAGGTAGTATAAAAAATGCGTCAGCGGAAACCTCACGATACCTACTGGCTTACGGAAATTCTTGTGTCGATAAAAGAGTTTCCGTGGAGTTTCTTGCCCGTTCTTCTCCATAGGAACCTACTACGCTTTGGCAGCTAGCTTCATCTTTCTGGCTGACAGACCCCTTGACAATTCAAAAGTGCCTGTAATTGGTTTATTCGAAGTAATTGCTTTGAGTTTGAGTTGGATAAATTAAGTAACGTTTCAAAAAAATCAGATTTTAATTTTTGGCGACGTTTGGCGTAGATTCGTTTTGTATAGAGATGTAGGTGGGATCGTCCACCTTGACGTACGGCCAAGCTACGAATGAATGCTTGTCTTATAATCAAATAAACTGCGTAGCTAACGTGACAAACCTCACAATGCAAGTGGAATTTACTCTTCAAGCAGTAGCTGTTCCCCTCTGATAAAATTTTCTAAAAGTTTTTTTTTTCAAATTTAAAATATTACCTTGCCTACATCATGAACCTCGAAGCAGAAGGTACCCACTTTTTGCCAGCCCAAATATGATCAATGAAATAGGAGGAGAAAAATGTCTAAATCAAAGATCTAGGTATATGATTGAATTAGTTTAATTTACAATTTTAGATAAAACTAGCTGCTCGCCCCGACTTCGCACGGGTAGCAAGTACATATCTACGGCGCACCTACCCTACCTACCTACCTACCCTACCTACTTACCCTACCTACCATACCTACCTACCCTACCTACCTACCCTACCCTACCTACCTACCTACCCTACCCTACCCTACCTACCTACCTACCCTACCTACCTACCCTACCTACTTACCCTACCTACCATACCTACCTACCCTACCTACCTACCCTACCCTACCTACCTACCTACCCTACCTACCTACCTACCCTACCCTACCTACCTACCTACCTATCTACCTACCTACCTACCTATCTACCTACCTACCCTACCTACCTACCTACCTACCCTACCCTACCTACCTACCCTACCTACCTACCTACCTACCCTACCCTACCTACACCTACCTACCTATCTACCGATTTTCATTTCATTTCATTTCATTTCATTTCCTCCCTGCCAATTTTCAGCTAAATCGGTTCAGCCGTTCTTGAGTTATAAGTGGAGTAAGTAACACGACTTTCTTTTATATATATACATAGATATACAATCTAATTCTAACATTATGTACAAAGGGAAAACACTGTTATGGTGTCAAAAAATTCTTCCGCATCGCTGTCACTGGGAAAAGTGCCCAAAAGGCTGGCAGCATTGCCACGTTGGACGGCAATGCTGATCGACCGACCGCTTGGCGATGTCCCGAAATACTCGATGAGCACTAGGTATATTAACTAACACTGTTACGAAAACTTAAATTACAGAAATAATCTTACTACCCGCTAATTGGGTGGTATTAGCTAGCAGTAAGACTTTTCAATCCACTGAATTAATTTCCTTTACGGACTGAAAAATAAATGCAATAACTCGAAAGAAGGCTCTTTTTACACGTTTCTTTCTATGAGGAACTGCTCAAGATTTGAGAGTCTCGTGTAAAACTTAAGGAGTTCTATGCACCAGTCCTTGAGGTAGTCGAGTCGTGCTCGCGAGATGAAATGAAAGGTGCTTAAGAGTAATTTTTAAAGTAGGTGGTACTTGGCACCAACATGTGGTATGTATATTAATTTGAGAATAGTGGTTGGGACTTTATTTTACCAGCCTTTTAAATTGGTACCTTTTTTCATCACAGTCATAGAAAGCATCATTGAAACCCTGAGGGTCTAGACAAAGTGACATTCTATCAGAGTTATCGATGATGGAAGGGGCAAAAATGTATTGCAGTATTGACATTATGGTACCGAAAAGTTTACGTCAATCCTGTTGAAAGTCGTTGTAGAAATACGAAACGCTTTGACAGCGATTGCAACTTGTCTTGGTCCTGTGTTCGTATATTGGTCTAAAATCACCAAAATAACGAGCTGGCATAAAATAATCAGCCTATAACGTCCCCACTGCTGGGACACAGGCCTCCTCTCTGTGAGAGGGAGCGAGCCGTAATCTACAATGCGGGCCTAGTGCGGGTTGGTTGATGTCACATGTCTTCGATTTTTTTTGGTTCTAGGACATGTCGGTTTCCTCACGATATTTTCCTTCACCGTTTTGAGAGCAGTGGTGACGAAATAATTTCCACAAAGTAAAACGCCTGTCAGGGTTCGAATCCAATCCACCACTGTTCTTAATAATTGTTGTTCTTTTTGTATGAGAAAATGCCTTTTCTCAATTATCCTATATGAAATACGATAATTACATGTTGATAATTACTAATTACGTATTCTTATACGGAAGTCGATAAGTCACACTCATTCTCATCAAATAACATTTTCCTATTACTCCCTGAGGCGCCATTTAATGCTTAAGCACATCCATTCATAATCCCCATTCATAAATAATATGTTTACCACCATACATAATGAGATTATTACAAAACTTTTGTTGTAAAATCTAATTTAAATGCGAATCTTAATTAAAATTTACAAACAATAGAAGATTTAGGAACGGATCTGGAAGCAGGAGCGTTCTCTGAATGTTTTAAATTAATTGCCTTAATTTATGTTTAGTTATGTTTATTAATTAATTTTAGAAACGTTATTAAATGTGATGTTGTTGTTATGGTTTATAGTTCATTTGGAAGTAATTAAATCGAGACAAAATGCTCACCCCTATTGGACTTAAATATGTATAACTGGCGAAATGTCGATGTAGGTACTATAGGTACACCTGTCCTCTGCCTAACCCTTCGGGGATTACAGGCATGATGTTATGTAAATATAGGGATTTTTATAGATACTTCCACTTCTTATTTATAGAAATATTAAAAACTGAAATAATGAGGATAAAAAACTTGAATTTTAGGAACAATAAATCTCCAAAATCAAGTCGCAATCTCATCTCAGCGACAGTCAATGTCAAAACTTGTCAAAAATGTTGGTAAATTAGAGGTATTTTTAACAGATTGAGACTGAGATTAGACGCGACTGTTGGTGATAATTCTGTATCTATTTGTGTACCTTTAACCAAACTTAAGAGGAAATAGGGTCGGGCCCCTCCCTCTCGCCTGTTTTCTCTCTGGTTTATGATCTAAGAGCAATGATTTTTTACAGTAAAATAAATATCAAGTAGTTCTATGCTCCTATGTTTTCCGTTTTGATGATACATTATCTGTAGAAGCACTAGAACCCTCCGGAAATGCTCAAAATTGCCTGTTTAGACCGCTGTCATCAGAGGCCTATTGTACAAATTTGAAAACTATTTTTAAAAAAAGAAAAAGATAAGAGCACAGTAAATATCCTTCTTAGTCAATTTATAAAATATCTTTCAAATTGGTCCAATATTGGAGGAGGAAATAGACGAGAGCCGAACCTCGAATTATGACTTTTTGTATAGAGAAAATACCCACCCTATTTTCCTCTTAACTTAATTTTAAAAACTTTGTCTCTTTTATCGTTTTTATTGCCAGACTGACACTAATCTGTTTGAGTACCGAAATACTGAAATAGATTGACCGCGATGTGAAATCGGTAATTTCACGTAAAAAAATGCTTTGAAACGAAGAAAGAATATGGCAGAGGAAATATCTAGTAATAAATTGTTTCTCAGAAAAATGGATTGTTCTGTTTACAATGCAATGTCTGTAGGAACAATTATTATACGCAGAATAATGAAGAGTAATTAGTCTTACAGCTGTAAGCTTCCATTGTGATGGCATATCTCTTGGTTATGTTCGACAAATATCTAAGAAAAGCAGAGGCTTAGGTAGCGGAGGTATTTTTAACCGACTTCTTCAAAAAGGGGGAGGTTCTATGTTCGTATTGTATGTATTTTTCTTTTTTTGTGTATGTTCATCGATATTTTCTTCGGTAAACTAATTCGGTGATTTTAAACATTAATAAAAAAAAATAAAAAAATGAAAAGCAAAGACAAGCAAGAAAAGCACCGAAATTAAAGTTTTTTTCACATTTTTAGTATTTTTTTTGGAAGTCGATGGTTTTATTTTTATTTAAGTTTTTATTTAGGTTTTGTACTTATGCATATTTACATGATCCCTGTAGTACACAAGTTCGCGTTAATAACATTAGCAAGATGTATACTGTTCTTATTTATGTACAAAGTTTTAGTGTAAACAGTAAGCAGGAAGCGAGTCTGAGGCCATCTCTCATTCCGTAACATTTGAGATTAGACGACGAATACGGAACTGGCTTATTTACGCCGATCTGTTACAGTAAAGTGATGGGTGGAGGCCGCGAAATAGAAGAAAAAATTGAAGAAACAAAGCCATTTACGTTATTGAATGTTTAAAATAAATACATCTAAAAACAGAAACGAATCATCCTTATTTACGCTTGAATTGGGTAATTTTATATGAAGAGATGATTTTTTTAATAAAAAAATCATCTTCTGCCTTTTAGCGTTCAAAAATAAGCTTTTAGGTAGTCTGAACATGCATGAAATTGAAATCTAACGATAATAACGATGTTGATGTTGATTTTATACAATCTTCACAACAAACAAAAGGAAAGAATTTTTTTATTTTATTTGGGACACGCGCTGGTATACAAACAGTAAAAAAAGAGCATTAAAACTTAAAAATCGAACATATTTTTCAAATAAACGAACACAAAAACATAAAAAAACAAAAACAACTGAAACGTCTTTCCTAGTAAGGAAAGACGTTTCAGTTGTTTTGTTTTTTTTTGTTTTTCAGTTGTTTTTGTTTGTTTTTTTACTGTTTTATGTTTGATACATACTCTGTATTTCTTTATTTCTACTATTCAGATATAAGTATTTCATTTCTTTTTCGATAAAAAAAATACAACGAAAGGCTATATAAAAATTATTCCTACTAAAATAATAATAAAATTGGGTCAAATAACCGTAATAATTCGCGTGATAATGGATCGCGACGTTTGATTGACACCTTTGCATTAGCAAAATGAAACAGTTATCTTTTCTTAGGGCTCAGACATACTCGTACGATCAAGAATTCGACGTAAAAAGAATGTAATGGACGTATTTACAGGTTGTTTTTTTATATAAAAAAAATGTACTGTACAAAGAGAAACGCATAAATTATACAGTAAAGATGATTGTGAAAGTGGTTGTCAATATCAGGTAGACCAGGTGGTTCCTGAACTAAGTAAAAAGATACTTGTATCTCAGGAGATAGGACTTATAGGAAACTAGCATCCGCCCGCGGTTTGCGCGTGATATGTCGATAAAAAGTAGCCTATGTCCTTCGCCGGGATGCCATCTATCTCCTTGCAAAATTTTATCGAAATCCGTTCAGTGGTTTAGGTGTGAAAAGGTAACATACAGACAGACAGAGTTACTTTCGAATTTATAATATTAATTTTAGAAAAATAATTATTGTCACGCGGGCAGCAGCTAGTATTAGATTATCATTTGCAAGCCCTTATAAAAAGTAATAAATTATTTTATGGCAATTTCTTTCTTAATGATTTTCATTAAGTAAATTGAAGAGATTTTTTTTGAGACAATTTTTTATTTCGTATACTATCTTTTAACTTAATTATAAGGTAGTCCTTATAGAAAGTAGCTATTGAAATGTTTGTTATTTTTCCACCTGATCTCAAAGAGCATTGTTTACCTAAAATAAACCAACTATTATACGGAAAAATGACAAAGGATCGGAAGCCTCTATTATTTATGAAAAAAATATCGCTCACCCGATAGCAGGAAAATTAATAAAGTATTCGTTATTGACACTATGATTGATCATCAGGCACGTCACTAATGATTGATCAGTGAGGACGACACTACTATATGAACAGTGTTGGGTTGTAGGGGTGGGAATTGTATAGTTTGAAAATGTTTTGGTAGTTTTTTTTGACAGAATAGGCTGTGGTTGAGTGACTGACTTCGGAGCTTTGGTGCGAAGGTCTGATTTCTATTCAAATACTTTTACGGCTAAGATGTGAGTGGAAACGCAGGGAGGGGACGCCCTACAAGGACATATCGACTGTGAACTGGCAACCGGTACTATCTCAATTTTGACAACTTTACAGAAGGAAGAAAAAACTATAACTATAAATTGAACCAAGAATATCTCTCAGTAATTCCAATCAGCCAAAACTTTATTCCGTACACGTTTGGCGAGATAGTATTATATGCTCGCATTCACTGCGCGTCGAAGTTAGTACCTACAAGTTGAATGAAGTCGATTCTGGCGCCAAATTTAAATGTATCTGAGATGGGATTTCTTGCAACACTGCGGAGTATGAAATAGTATAAAATGGTATTAAAAAGTAAAACATTGACATTGACATTGACATTTTTTTGAAAGATCAGGGGGCCAAGTCTACTAATTTACAAACGTGTCAGTGGTCTCGCAATGATCAGTTTTTGACAGATTTTATATGGCATAACTGTCAAAAACTGATCATTGTGAGACCACTGACACGTTTGTAAATTAGTAGACTTGGCCCCCTGGTGGCTAGTACTCGTAACGTGCGTGTATCACCAGATGTATGAACGTAAACGAAGCAAAAGGAGTATGTATGGATCGTAGCAGGTGGCGGTCTGTAGTTTCTGTCTACCATGGAAAGAAGGTGTGAGTTTGTGGCGGTATCTACATCGCCACATGCGAACTACGCATCGAAGACCTGACGTCACATAAATCCTGCATCGCGCAATTAGAGTTTACCGTGCAGTGAACATATATAAAAAAAAAAAAAAAAAAAAATTTGGTATTGGGTTTTTTGTATATATGTTCACTGCACGGTAAACTCTAATTGCGCGATGCAGGATTTATGTGACGTCAGGTCTTCGATGCGTAGTTCGCATGTGGCGATGTAGATACCGCCACAAGTTTATGTGTGTTTAGTTTATTTTAGCACAATTTCTTCCTTACTTACATTATAAACGCGAAAGTTTGTAAGTATGGATGGATGGATGGATGTTTGTTACTCTTTCACGCAAAAACTACAGAACCGATTTAGGTGAAATTTGGCACACAGATAGTTTATAGCCTGGATTAACACATAGAATACTTCTTATCCTGATATTCCCACGGGATCGAGACATATGCGGGTGAAACCGCGGGCCGCTACTAGTCTTACATAAATAAAAGTTTATTTTTATAAAGTGTAACATACAATAGACGCTGATATATTTAGTAACCTATTCCGCTTGACTATTCTTCAAGAGTCATAAAAACCCTGTAAGAAATCAAAAAGTGTAACATAGCATAATCAGCCACACAGGCCTCCTCTCAGTGAGAGGGAGTAGGCCGTAATCAACCACGCGAACCAGACTTAGTAAGTAGAGTTAAATAGTTTAGCCTAAAAAACATTTTACTCTAAAACTAGGTATTTAGAGCTGTCCTGAAACGGAAACTAAGTGGAAAGTAAAAACACATTAATTACGTCGGAACTAAACAAAAGTAAGCCGTATTCTGTGTGCCTTTTGCCTTTGAAAATTAAATATTCGTTTGTGTAACATTTTCGTATCATACTTTGTTTATAAGTTACGAACACTTTCCGAATTTAAGATAAATTCAACCTTATCATCATAAAAACATAGTCGAAAGTCCCTTGCGTTGCATTTCCAAGAAATATTACAACTATCCCTTCTGTTGAAATATTATAATGTTTGGTCTAACAAACTGTGTGACCGACGTATATTTAATCCCTCGTTGCCAATATTTGTGGCAAATGTGGTAATTTGGCCAACACTTCGTGGTTGGGTCAGTTTCGCCAATTAAGTCACACTTATGCTGTCTCATTTATGGATTGGCTCCAGTAAATTTATGTTGGGAGGGTATGTGAATGAATTTGAGAAAATTCTGTTTCGGTTTAAATAAATTTATTGCTCATAAAGAACACACATAGTTCACTTATATGAGAAACTTAACAATATATTCTAGACTAGCTGCGCCCCGTGGTTTCTCCCGCGTAAGTCTCAATCCCGTGGGAATATCGGGATAAAAAGTATCCTATGTCCTATTCCAGGTCATAGTCTACCCCTGTGCCAAATTTCATCCAAATCCATTCAGCCGTTCACGCGTGATGGCGTGACCAAGGGAAACAGGGATTCATTTTTATAAATAAAGATATATAATATATATAGATAACAAAAACAATAATAATGATTTATTATTGTTAGTACGCCAAATGCAGCTTTAATCTATTCTTAAAAAAATTCACTGATGACGAATCACTTAGTTCTTTTGGAAACTTATTATAAAACTGCGCTCCCTCAAACTGAAAAGTTCGTCTCCCGAAATTATAAATTTATAGGGTGATTATAGGAGGAATGAATGATACGTCGGTAAAAATAAAGCTACTAAAAGAGTTTATGAGGCAACTCAAGCAATACCTTAAGGTTATACCTACAGGGTGACAGTGACATACAACCTGTTACTATGCATTGAATAGGTACACGATTCTGAACCCGTGGGTTGAGATTTTTCGGGTCGTCAGAAGCCCGAAAATCTGACAACCAGTCTTACCAAGGAGTATCGTAGTACCCAGTTACTGGGTTGTGGAGGCCAGATAGGCAGTCGCTCTATATAAAATACTGGTATTCAGCTGCATCCGGATAGACTGGAAGCGGACCCCAACGTAGTTAGGAAAAGACTAGGCAGATATCATATTATAGTAATTCTATTTACAATAACCGTTAACATAATGTTATTAGGTACACAGATAATAAGCGTCAAAATGTCACTTACGACTGATAAAGCATAATTACAACGGAGCATTAAGGATAATTTATCAATTTGCGACTAGATGTGACAAACGGACCATCTTAATTTCATAACAGTTCTGTGTGGGTCGACATGATAGATGTTCTATGAGGAACAAGGACACTCCATAGGGATGGGAGTCGATTTTCACTGAATAAATTTACCGAATTATTTTATGTCTTTAGGAGTATGAGGAACAGGGTGTAAATTTCACTCATCCACCATACGTAGAAAAGGGAGGCTCCTCCTATCAGTCGGGTGTTGTGTCTGGCGGGCAACTGGCCAACGATTGATGTTGGGTTCTTGTATATATAATATTATTGTATTATGTCCACTGCACGGTAAACTTTAATTGCGCGATACAGGATTTATATGACGTGAGGATTTTTGTGTGACGTCTTTGATGCGTAGTTCGCATGTGGCGATGTAGATACCGCCACATGTCTAAATTCAATCAATCTGCCTAGCCTTTTCCCAACTATGTTTGGGTTCGGCTTCCAGTTTAACCGGATGCAGCTGAATACCAGTATTTTACATGGAGTGACTGCTTATCTGACCTGCACAACCCAGTAACTGGGTAATACGATATCCCTTTGTAAGACTGGTTGTCAGACTTCTGACGACCCGTAACGACTGTCAAAGATCCACGAATGACAGCCGGGACCAACGGGTTAACGTGCTCAAGCTCGGCTTCAAGTCTCGGTATGTAAAGATGGTCATTGGTCACCCATCCACGGACCAACCCCGGTGAGCGTAGCTTAACCTGCCGGCCGACCCGCGCTGCTGTTATTACTTAACCACGACCTCCTCATTATCTTTTATGTTTAAGTTATTGTGTTTTTTTTTCTTTTCCTTTATACCCTATCACAATTGGTGTTACCTACTGTATTCATATCATTATTAAAATCTAGCCTATTAGCGAATAAGTAATTTAAATATAACTTAAACTGATAAGCAACTATAGAATTAAGAAATCGTCCAATAACGTCTTTCTTGTTCACTACAAGTTAAGGGGAAGACACTTGATGCAAGTGTTCTTTATTAAAGTACTTTTATAGTAACTTTACTGAAACATAACACTTTTTTTTTGTCCGACAACCTAATCTGTTTCATTACTTTTTCCCTAAAACTTTTGTATCCTGCACTGTCAATTTGGAATAAACATCTCGATTTGTCTCGATCTGTCGAAGTTCAAACAAGTTTTCTATCTCTTCGTTTTTAACATCCCCTGATTAAAACTGCTTTTTAAAGTCTCTAATTAGGTCATACGAGAGGTCCAGTCTAAATAACAGTTTTAATTAATTAAAACTATGCTCAATGGCGCAGTTTCCGTTACGCTACGCTATTTCCATTACATGATCGTAAAACTCGACTTTTCGCCTCCCTATTAGATACGCTTCGCCAAAAACACTTAGGACGGACCGCTAAATAATGGCTGATTTTACTCTATAAAAGAAGAATGTAAGTAGAACGAGTAAATGCGGAACTTCCTACATACAAATGCTGATTTAATACCTACATAAAAAACTGAGTAAAAGAAATTAAGACAAAAAATTAGATTTTTTTTAGGGTTCCGTACCTTGAGGGTAAACGGAGCCCTATTACTAAGACTCCGCTGTCTGTATATCCGTCTGTCAACAGGCTGTATCTCATGAACCGTGATAGTTAGACAGTTGGAATTTTTACAGATTATTCTGTTGTCGCTATAACAACAAATACTAAAAAACAGAATAAAATAAATATTTAAGGGGGCTCCCGTATAACAAAAGTGATTTGTTTGCCGTTTTTATAGATAATGGTACGGAACCCTTCCTGCGCGAGTCCGACTCGCACTTGGCCGGTGTTTTTAATCCTCTCCTATGTACAATATTATGTACAGACGCCTGCAGGTCAAGCTACCCGAAACTGTTAGATTTTCCCAATCAACCTTGAACGTTAATGCTTTAGCGATAAAGTTGAAAATCTATTAAAGAAATTTGACAGATTGTAGTAGCTTGATGTGCTGGCGTCTGTACATTACAAGGATCGAAGAACGTGATCCTACTAATATTATAAATGTCAAAGTTTGTGTGTTTGAATGTTTGTTAGTCAATCACGCAAAAACGGCTGAATGGATTTGAATGAAATGTGGCAAACAGATAGTTTCTAACCTGGATTAACACATAGGATACTTTTATCCCGATATTCCCACGGGATCGAGACTTACGCGGGTGAAGCCGCGGGGCGCAGCTAGTATTCTATAGTTTCTGCTTAGGTTAATGATAAAAGTCGTATATTTTATTTCTAGGAAACTAGGAAAGCATTTTGAGTGAGTATTTATAATAAATTCATGACCAAAAAGGGTAACAATAACTCTCACAGAAGAAAAACCCAAGTTACTATTGTCTGCGACCACTTCTGTTCCCAACTCCGAGGCCAAATGTCAACACACGTTTCCCTCCCATTGTGTATAATCTGTATTTACAAGCGGCCGCCATTCTAAATAATGAGCCACGAGCCACTCAAGTTATGGGAAAGGACATGTGCCACTGTTTATGGAAACGCAACCCATAGACAAAGGACGTAGAGTAGTTTGTGTTACTAGGACACGTTTTGTTAACCGCTTCGTTTAGTCACGTATGGTTTATTCATGCTGTCATGGGGTAAATTTTACATTAACAAGGGAGCCGGTCATTTTCGTACGTGTGAATTTTTGAAGTGTCAAAGTGATAATGTCTCAGAAGTTATGGGGGCAGGCCTTTATTTGGCTATAGTGGGGCATATTTTGGTGATAAATAGTGGATATTCCAGCAGTGATAGCATAGTGGTGTGACCATCTAACTGCCAAGTCGTCAAGAGTTCGAACCCATGACACGCACCTCTGACTTTTCGGATTCATGTGCGTATTGTATAATTATCACTTGCTTTAAAAACGGTGAAGGAAAACATCGTGAGGAAACCGGCATGACTGAGAGATATTTCTCGACGGCATGTGAAACCAAGTCAGAGGCTCACGGGTGGCATAAAAACTGATACCATGTTAGTCACTAAGCGCACGAAAAAGAAAGAAAGAAATAGAGTCAATCAAGAAATAGAATCTTTCGGTCTACTCTGTAAATATCTCACTGACTGTGAAGACTGCAAGGTGGAATAACAGCTCACTTCACCTAAGTTTCCATGGGGTATCGTATTACCCAGTAACTGGGTTGTGGAGGTCAGATAGGCAGTCGCTCCATGTAAAACACTGGTATTCAGCTGCATCCAGTTCAAACTCAAACTCAAAGCATTTATTTCAATTAAACCAATTACAGACACTTTTAAATTGTCAAGGAGTCGGTCAGTCAGAAAGATGAAGCTAGTTGCCCATTCCAAAGCGTAGTAGGTTCCTATGGAGAAGAACGGGCAACAAACTCCACGGACACTCTTTTAAATCAGAATATTATTGTTACAATATACTAAAACTAGAACTCCACTCCAACATAGTTGATGAAATAACGTGGTTTTCTTAGTGTATCTAACATAGGTCAATCTGCCTAGCCTTTTCCCAACTATATTGGGGTCTGCTTCCAGTCTAACCGGATGCTGCTGAATACCAGTATTTTACATGGAGCGACTGCCTATCTGACCTCCACAACCCAGTAACTGGGTAATACGATACCTCTTGGTTAGACTGGTTGTCAGACTTTCGAGCTCCTGACGACCCGTAACGACTGTCAAAGGTCAACGAATGACAGCCGGGACCAACGGCTTAACGTGCTTTCCGAGGCACAGAGGAGTCTCGATATGTAAAGATGGTCACCCATCCACAGACCAACCTCGGCAAGTGTAGCTTAACCTGACGGATCGACCCGTGCGCTTGTTATTACTTAGCCACGAGCTTGTTACACGCAGCTGCATAAGGGGAATCGCCCACTCAGCACTCAATACTTTTATTATAGGAACATACGCTGCAAAATTAACGAACGACGGAAACGGCGAGCTGAGATAGCACTTTGTGACGCACGGACCTAGTTTACCCAATTATTGTAACTCTGTAAAATTCCATTCCATATTCATACTTCGAATAGGCACTTAGGCTAAATTAAGATATAATTAATGTAATTCTTTTATTTAAAATAAATTAAGTAAAATCATTTTTGGTTTTTTTTAAATCCTCCGATCGCAGCTAACGTAATTGGCGCAGTCGGTAGGATATTCGCGGGCCGGTTCGCAAGCTTTAGGGATCTCTAATATCGATATCCGCGTACGCGAATCGCCTGGGTGGCTATCGAGCCCCGGCACCGAATATCCGAATCTACGGTCCAGCTGCAGTTCCGGAAGGAGAATCCAGACTTCGATTCACGAGAAAACCAGAGATGAAAAATTTGTGAGTACACTTGAATTGTTCCTGTGTTGCTTCCTTTTTAGCCCTTATACCACCCCCCAACTTCCAAGATTTTTCACCCGAAAAATTCCAATTCCCAGGAGCCCGCATCTCGTACGGCTCGCTGGAGTACTATAGATAATAGTAGAGATTTAAATAGTGTTAGTGAAGTTAGTAGTATAAATAGCGTAAATATGGCCCACGACCCAGATACAATTTTCAAGACCCTTCGCATGGTCCCGGAGTTCGATGGGAACCCAAACGTTTTGACTAGATTTGTTAGAATATGCGATCAAATAGTAACTCAGTATGTTAGTAATGCCCCAGGTAGCGAGTTAAACAACTTATGCCTATTAAATGGTATATTAAATAAGATAAAAGGCTCTGCCGCTAGTACCATTAATTCCAACGGCATACCTGATAGTTGGCTAGGGATTAGGACAGCCTTAATCAACAATTTTTCGGATCAACGGGATGAAACAGCTTTGTATAGAGACCTTTCTTTAGCTACGCAAGGAAATAAGACACCTCAAGAATTCTATGAGGAATGCCAAACTCTGTTCAGTACGATAATGACGTATGTAACACTACACGAGCCAATTCCTACTACAGTAGAAGCGAAACGTACATTGTATAAAAAAGTTACTATGCAGGCTTTTGTAAAAGGATTAAAAGAACCATTAGGTTCCCGTATAAGATGCATGCGCCCCGATACTATTGAAAAGGCCCTTGAATATGTACAGGAAGAACTTAATGTTATGTATTTACAGGAACGTAGTGAGTTTTCAAAATCCACTACCCAAAAGAATTCTAACCCAGTTCCTCCACGTAGTAATAATTTCGCAATACCAATTCCCAATTGGCCCAATCCCATAGGAATTAGACCCAACCAATTACCACCACCACAACCATTTAAGTTCAATCCTAACTTTATTAACCAGCAGCCTCAATATCGCATGCCTAACCGTACGCAGCAAATATTCCGTGCGGTACCTCAAAATTATAACGCTCAAAGTAACATGTTCCGTTTGCCACCTAGAAACATTCCGGCGCAAAATCAAAATCAAGGTCCTAAACCTATGAGCGGTGTACAGCATTTTACACCTAAACCCATGTTATCTGGCCATAATTGGCAGAATTCAGGTAATCCACCAGCAACTAATTATTTTAAAAATCGTGAAATGAACATGAATGAATGCGCGTCATACGATGACTCATATTACCCGACGGAGTATTATTACGATCCGAACTGTTTTAATTACGATGACATTTATTACGATTATAGCCCGTTCGCTACATTAGAGTGCAACCATGATCCGACTTTAAGCGATGTAGGTGTTCAAGGTCAAGTTACAGGTTCAACTGAACCCCAGGCGGGTCCAAGTCAGGATTTTCAAGAGGCACAGAAATCAAAAAAACCAAAATAGAATTAAATCTCCAAACTCAACGTCAGTTGCCGTACATACTAATATCGGAACCACCTTTAAAATTACTAATTGACACCGGCGCGAATCAGTCTTTTATAAGTCCAGAAGCTGTAGAGAAATATTTTCCGAACCTTCCCTTAAATTACGACCCGTTTGAAGTTACCAATGTACACGCGGTTACTAGAAATAATTACTCTATAAGTTTACCTTGCTTTGCGGAATTTAACGATCCAGAGTTCATTAAGTTATTTATATACCGTTTTCATGAATATTTCGACGGTTTAATTGGTTTAGATTTGCTAACTAAATGGGAGTCTAAGATAGACTTAAAAGATCAGAGGTTAATAACACGCACATCATCAAATCCTATCCGTATGTATAATTCCTGCAATGTAAACTTATATGAAGACATAATACCTGCTCAATCTTCGAAATTAGTTAGAATACCGATCGACGTTCCAAATGGTGCAGCATTAGTTAGTGAACAGACTATATGCAATTGCATCGTACGCGAATGCCTTACTATTGTGGACAATAATCGCGGCTACTTAGAGATAGAAAATACGAGCCCGAATGATATTATAATATCACTAGACCGACCAGTGCACGCAAGTTTATTTAATATCGAGTGCACGCGTACCGAACATTGTACCACGCGGGTTCAAGAAGTGACAACGCGATTACGAACAGATCATTTAAACGAGGAGGAGAAAGTCAACCTTATAGCTCTTTGCTCAAAATTTGCTGACGTGTTTTACATCGAAGGCGAAGCGTTAACCTTTACCAATCGAATAAAACATCGTATTAAGACCACAGATGAGGTCCCGGTTTACACAAAAAGTTACAGATACCCATTCATTCATCGCCAAGAGGTTAGGGAACAGATTTCAAAAATGTTAGATCAGGGAATAATAAAGCCTTCAGATTCAGCATGGAGCTCACCCATTTGGGTGGTCCCCAAAAAAATGGATGCCTCGGGCAAACAAAAATGGCGTTTAGTAGTTGACTTTAGGAAACTCAATGAAAAAACTATCAACGACAAATACCCTATCCCGAACATTAGCGATGTTCTTGACAAACTAGGTAGGTGCCAATACTTCACCACCCTAGATCTGGCTAGCGGTTTTTACCAGGTCGAGATGGACCCTCAGGATATTCAAAAAACAGCTTTTAATGTCGAACATGGACATTTCGAGTTCCTTCGAATGCCCATGGGACTTAAGAATTCACCATCCACATTTCAAAGGGTTATGGATAATGTTCTCAGAGGTCTCCAAAATGACATATGCCTAGTCTACCTTGATGACATCATCGTTTTCTCTACGTCACTACAAGAGCATATGGCCAATCTCGAGAAAGTTTTCAATAGACTTCGGGAATCGAACTTTAAGATCCAAATGGATAAATCCGAATTCTTAAGGCATGAAACTGGTTACCTTGGACACATAATAAGTAGTGAAGGAATAAAACCTAATCCGGATAAGATTCATGCAATAGAAAAATACCCCATTCCAAAGACCCCAAAAGAAATTAAACAATTTTTAGGCCTTGTAGGTTATTATCGAAAATTTATCCCGGACTTTGCAAAGATTACGAAACCTCTCACAACTTGTTTAAAAAAAGGTAGAAAAGTTGTACTAGACTCCGAGTACATAAACAGTTTTGAAAAGTGTAAGAATCTCTTAACAAATGACCCCATACTACAGTATCCCGATTTTAATAAGGAATTCATACTGACAACAGACGCTTCGAACGTTGCTATTGGAGCCGTTCTATCTCAAGGACATATAGGTTCCGACAAACCTGTGTGTTTTGCATCCCGAACATTGAATGAAAGTGAGCTTAACTATAGCACCATAGAAAAAGAACTTCTTGCCATAGTTTGGGCCACCAAGTACTTTAGACCGTACTTGTTTGGTCGTAAATTTAAAGTATTAACAGATCATAAACCTTTACAGTGGATGATGAACCTTAAAGAACCCAATTCGCGATTGACTAGATGGAGGCTGAAACTTAGTGAATACGATTTCACCGTTATCTACAAAAAAGGTAAATCCAATACGAACGCCGATGCCTTATCTCGGGTGGAGATTCACAATGAAGATACTAACACCTTATTAGACGAATTATGTTCTTTGATTCCTAACCCATCAGAAAACCCGCCATCTGCGAACTCATCCACTGCAACTGTACACACCAGTCATGAACATCCCATATTAGAAATCCCAATCACCGACGAACCCCTTAACAGGTTCCATAGACAACTATGCTTTACGATAGTGGAAGATGTCAAACGCAAACCAGTAGTTACCAAGCCATTCGAAACTCACACGCGCATAGCAGTCCAGATATCATCATCTAATCTAGAACAAGATGTAGTCCACGCCCTCAAAGAGTATGTAAACCCAAAAGTAAAAACCGGTATCCTAATAAATCCACCTCTTGCCATGTATTCCATCATACCAGTCATACAGGACAAGTTTAAGAGTTCATCTATGAACTTAGTACTAGCTAAGATAGAATTAGAAAACGTTAAAGATTATCTACGTCAGCAAGAGATAATTCAACACTACCATGATGGCAAAACCAATCACCGAGGAATTACCGAATGTTATTTAGCCCTCTCAAGAAAGTATTACTGGCCCAAAATGAAAGACCAAATAACCAAATTCATCAATGAATGCATTATTTGCGGGCAAGCTAAATATGACCGGAGACCTATTAGACCCCAGTTTAATATTGTACCCCCGGCAACAAAACCATTCGAAATAGTTCATATGGATTTATTCACTGTTCACAATGAAAAATATGTTACATTTATAGATGTTTTTACCAAATATGGACAAGCATACCATCTTCGAGATGGCACGGGCATTAGTATACTTCAATCATTATTAAAATATTGTACCCACCATGGAGTTCCCTTAACTTTAGTGACTGACAACGGAACGGAGTTTACTAATCAACTGTTCCTAGAATTCACACGCCTTCACAAGATAAACCATCATAGAGTTTTACCGCATTCGCCTAACGATAACGGTAACATCGAACGCTTCCATTCAACTCTCCTTGAACATATAAGAATATTAAAGTTACAACACAAAGAGGAGCCTATCGTAAATCTTATGCCTTATGCTATAATTGGTTATAATTCTTCAATACATAGCTTCACTAGATGCAGACCATTTGATTTATTAACAGGACACTTTGATCCACGCGATATTTTAGACATAGATTTTACCCAACAATCATTACAACAGTACGTTCATAATCATAGGGCGCAAATGAAGGAAGTCTATAATATTATCAACGAAACCTCTTTATCAAATCGTACTGCGTTGATAGAAAATAGAAATCGGAACCGCGAATCCGAAATAGAATACTTTCCTCAACAACAGGTATTAAGAACCCTTCTGCAAGCCGTCAGAAAACTGCACCGCGGTATACCCAAGATACTATTTTGGCTGATTTACCCATACACATTTATACGTCCAAGAAACGTGGGCCCGTAGCCAAAAATAGATTAAAAAGAGGCCCTAAGGAACCTAACTTGTTGCAGGATTCTACTATTGCTGGTTGTTCGCGAGACCCAGTCATCGGAGATAAAACTTGAAAGCT
Source organism: Lithophane socia (assembly GCA_947522985.1). NCBI lineage: Eukaryota > Metazoa > Arthropoda > Insecta > Lepidoptera > Noctuidae > Lithophane > Lithophane socia. Next base: position 13,249,857 of record OX383267.1, read on the forward strand.
TGGCGAATGGACCTGGCTTATTACCGTATAAACTTGGACCGACGAGAATGACCACTCATCATCATACATTTCTTCAGTACGTGAATCTAAGGGACATAGAAAATCAAATTACAACACTACAATATCAGATATCAGAATACAAAAGTCGGCTTAGTAATGACACTTATACACTTTTTGAATTCCAAATTAATTATCTTACTAACAAAATTGGCAAAGTATCTAATCAGCTAAAATCTTTAGAGCCTGGTCGTGTCAAGAGAGGTCTAGTAGACAGTCTTGGATCGGTAATTAAGAGTATAACTGGAAATCTAGACTACACAGATGCCTTAAAATACGAAAATGCTATCAAAATTCTACAGATTAATAACAATAAGTTAGTTAATGAATTTAACAATCACATAAGTCTTAGCAAAGAATGGATGTCTAAGCATAATGGTGTTCTAATACAATTAATCGAAAATCAAAGTAGAATCAATAGCACCTTAGAGTTACTATTAAATAACACTTATACAACAGGTAATTTAATAGCATATGCAAAGTTTGGTCAACTCATGTCCATTATAAGTGAAAACGTAGAAGATTTAAGATTAGAATTAGTTAGAATAGAAAATATGTTAGCGTTTATACATGCATCAAGCACTGTTCATTCTATGATAGACGTAGATACACTTAAGTCTATGGTAAATAGGTTAGAAAAAATATACAGTAAGGATGAGATACTAAGTTTAGAGCTCAGAGAATATTACGACATCATCCAACCCGGATCATATTTCAATGAAAAGCAGATAGTTATAGTTTTCAGATTTCCTATAATTTCCAAAATTGTTTATGATTTATATAAGCTATCTATAGTACCCAATAAAAACCGTCAAGCCCTTATCCCTACCTATCCCTTTATAGCAACTAATGGGGACTCTTTCGTGTACATAGAAGCAGAATGCTCGAAGTTAAGTAACTGGTATCTCTGTGAAAAGGAAATAACCCACCAAATACGAACAAAAACTGACTGCATACAAGAACTTATCATGAACCAAGCCCTCAAGAGTTCCTGCCAATTTACTACAGTATTTTTGGAAAAAGAAGCGATGGAAAAATTAGATGACCAGCACTACATCTTATCGTTTCCAAATCCAACGAAAGTGCAATTAGTCTGCGGGAGAGAAGACTTCAATTCGCTACAAGGAAGCTACCTCGCTACTATACCTATCAATTGTTACCTCCGCACAAAGGAACTAACCATAATCAACGACAACGACGTAATACAAGGGCAGCCTTTGAAATTAATGAACATTCCCTACGACGCGGAGACACCGAGTGCTGCATTAACCCAAGTTCATCTTAGTTCAATTGACTTAGGAGGATTACACAGCATACAGAACCAAGTCATGACGAGCCAGCCGATAGAACTTAACCAGCTGCAATCAGATGTCATATACCATACGACAATACCCTTCTACATTGCATTATTAAGTGCAGGCGCACTTTTCATAGCCATACTAGGCTATCGCAAAAAATGGTTTTGCAAACGCTCTGAAACGCCCAACACCAAGGGACATACGTACGAGGAACCTGATAAAAAAGAAGAGGATCGCGCGCGCAGAGGACAAGTTCCAGCAACATTTTCTCTCAAAGTTCTAAAATAGTTCCTGATCTGCGGGTGGAGATGTTACACGCAGCTGCATAAGGGGAATCGCCCACTCAGCACTCAATACTTTTATTATAGGAACATACGCTGCAAAATTAACGAACGACGGAAACGGCGAGCTGAGATAGCACTTTGTGACGCACGGACCTAGTTTACCCAATTATTGTAACTCTGTAAAATTCCATTCCATATTCATACTTCGAATAGGCACTTAGGCTAAATTAAGATATAATTAATGTAATTCTTTTATTTAAAATAAATTAAGTAAAATCATTTTTGGTTTTTTTTAAATCCTCCGATCGCAGCTAACGTAATTAGCTCCTCACGTGGTTTTCTTAGTGTATCTAACATAGGTAGGGAACCTGATTCAGTGATACTTTATTACTTTGAAGTGCATTTCTTATAATTGTTTGATTGTTATCTTACCTTTCAGCTGAGCTACAGGAAATAGTTAATTTTACCTTACGCAATAAATGAAGAAACTGAATTCCATACCCATGTAAAACCTTATCACATAATACAATCATTTCCTTCCCAAAAAACGTAACCCATAACGTATAAAAACCTATTTTTACACGACCTGCCTTAAAAAAACATACGCTGAACATAAAAATACATATTTTAACCCCATAATGCGACGCATGCTAATCAGATTGTAAGGGTTGTAATCTAAATTACGCACCCCTAATTACGTTCTATGTCCCTCGTGAATATTAACACCCTTTACGTGTATACAGGGTGTTATACTAAGTGATGTTTAATATTTATGACCAAGAAGCTTGAAATTATGGTCTGAGGTGACTGATTTTCAGAAAGGTAATTCTTAACTGTAGGATTTGAAATCTTCAGAATTCAAAATGGGACACGTTTTTTCGAAGAATAAGCGCCGCCATTGGTAACGGTTTAGTAACTAGTGACCTAATAGTAACTTTAAGAGGATAGATAGATAAATAGCAACAGCGTTGGTACTTGTGTGCAAACATAACGACATCACAAATATGTCTAACAAATGCGGTGAGTTTGACGACATCCTTAAAACCTGTCTTTGACCAAAGCCTATATTTTTCGTTAGTTTCGTCATAAAATAAATCGGCCTTGCACAGCGCGAATAGGGCTGGATATGGACTTAATGTTTTTTGTCTGTGAGATTATTATTAAAAAATATTGGACACGGATATTTTCCTTTTTTTACGTAACAAAAAATTACGGCAATACATAGAGTTAAAATGTGGCATGATTTTATACTGACTTGACGTAGTGAGCCGGGACGTTTTATTTAAATGAGGTGAAAAACACAATTATATGACTTGGAATAGGGACCGATTAGTTCAACCGGGCTTCAGACTGGCTAAAGTAGACTCATCCTTCATGGGGTACTGTTTAAAATGTTACAATAAAATACCTCCCCACATACTCCAACTGAATGAAACAAAATTTAAATCTTGTATAATACGCACACTATGCCGCCAAGCATATTATAAATTGGGGGATTACATCACTGACAAAAATGCTTGGCTCAGCGCTGGTCCAGCTCCACAGGGCGCAACAACTAATTGATGCATACGAAAATATTGTTGGAGCTGCTGAAGATTGTAAAAACTATCTTTACATTGTATAAATTCAATCTCCTAGTATTGTATAACTGCATAGCACATGTGTGTGAGCACTATGTACTTACCTAAGTACTTTAAAGCTACCATTTATTATGTACGTCTTTCATTGACTTGAATGTGCCCTGGCGGCTGAGAGTATGTCATGCTCACTTTTATGTCTCGCTGGTGGTGGCGTGTGTGTTGGATCATTAAGTTCCCTTCAAAATGGTTGAGCTGAATGGTGCTGATCCATGCGTCATGTTCGTGAACGGGCGCCATCAGTAGGGACTGGTCATCTCTTAGCTGCCACAGCTTATTTTGATTTATTTTAATTTTTGAATTGTTTTGTATCCTTTTATCTTTTATTTACGGACGCTTTTAACCTGCACGTTTTTCTACATTGTACTCACATTTATGATTCCAACATGAATGATGTAAACAACATATTGTAACAATATTCTGATTTAAAAGAGTGTCCGTGGAGTTTCTTACCCGTTCTTCTCCATAGGAACCTACTACGCTTTGGAATGGGCAACTAGCTTCATCTTTCTGACTGACCGATCCTTTGACAATTCAAAAGTGCCTGTAATTGGTTTATTTGAAATAAATGCTTTGAGTTTGAGTTTTTTTTAATATTTTTTTATTATTATGATAAAACAAAAAATACGTGTCTAATATTTTTTTATTATCTGACTGACGGACTAAATAGTTTTTTTTTTAATCCATTCAACATTCACAATTCACATTCAAAACAAAGGAACCTCGTACCAATTATTCCGAATCAAACTACTACGTACTTAGTAATCAATACCTACCATTTGATATTGTTTCGAAATCATTCAATTGTAACAGTACCTGATTGAATACAGACGCATGAATGGCTTCAATTAATTACGTTAGTAACGACGTGTTTTCATTCAATTTGCTAAAGATCTATGAAATGTTATTGGGTACCTACTTCCATTTGGAATTTCTCGGCCCGAAGTCTGGCTTTGGTAATAGAATCGCCCCCTATTACATGGGACTTAAACAGAACTGTGGGTAAACTACATATATATAGGCGTGATCTTATGTTATATATTAGGTGAACACTAATGTTTTAAAACTATTATACACTAATGTTTAAAAACTAAGATAACGTATGCCACATCGATTAAGCGACAAAAATAAGTTTTGGCTAAGTTAAAAAAGAAATAGTGGTCATTTTTGCTAACAAAATGAGGAGTCATTTTTAAGGTATTTTTTATGTTTAGAAAACTATAAGTAATAAGGTTTTTTTTACTATTGGTAGTTGTCTATGATGGTCATTATTCGATATAATATCAAGAAATTGATGAATATTTTAAATCATAGAAGTAACGAGGTTCTCTATTTGTGAGAAAAAAACGCCAATTTCATAGGTGGGGACCAAATATTACACTGTTCTAAGCATTATTTTCTATTAGTAACGCTACGCCGCGCTATGCGACTCGCTACGCCAAGTGCTACGACGTAGCGTGGTCGGCACTACGGCGTAGCTCGGTTTGTGATACGGTGTAGCTCTGTCTGTAGGTACTAAGTTCAAGCGCTATAACGCTTGAGATTAGCACAGAGAGCGTTGTGAGATATATTGATAGAAATTGATGATACTTGTCGCGACCAACGGCCTATTTTTTTCTCTAAAACATTTTACGACCACAGGCTATTCATACAGTTATTTTTTTCTTGCAATTTATCTCACTGTATTGAAAAATAAATCAATGTCAGTTGACAATTTGTAGCCACACAATAATTCTTATATTTATAGTTGGTTGGTACTCTATTCTCTTTGTTAAACCAAGCATTATATCATGATTAATGTTTGGATATAATAAAGACATTTCTACTCTATACATAATATTTCATGTAATAATTTTTATGTGACTTCATTTATAATAATTTATATCATATGAGGATTTATGCGCAACACTACACATTCAAATAATTTGTCGCTGACATATTATTATTTTTATTCTTCATAAAATAATTTATTAATAGTAAAAGAGTTATTTTCATGATGGAGTGTGTAAAATAATTACGATGGCTCAAGTTATTTTCAACTTTAGGTATTTATAAATAGAGTTTCAAATTCTCTGGTTTGTATAAATGTATTTTAACTTGCTGCTGAATATTTTTGGGAGTTATAAAGTGTGGGTGTTCAGGTTGAAATTTTGCAATTTTACTGTATGTGAAGTTGACAGGTAGTCTTTTTACCCGACTGCCCCAGAAGGAGGGTAATTAGAAGTTTATTTTGTATTATATATTTTTTTGATAACCTCAATTTTATTAAGGTATCTCAAAGGTGTTTTTATCATTAGTAATAATATAATATTTTATTTATTTAAAACACACAACTACACTTCTCATCAGAAAAATCGAAACACCTTGCAAGTTTATGTTTTGTAAGGATTATCAGAAAAATGTGTATATTTAGGAATATATGTCAAATGTCGTTTAATAGTGAATAATATGAGGTTTTCAAATCCTAATGTTAATGTTCTAAATTCTAATTAAATTTTCATAGGTTTCGTTTTTTGTGTTAAATTAGGACAGAAACCATAAAAACGGAAGTGTTTCGATTTTTCTGATGAGAAGTGTATCATCACAGGCTTACCTTATACAATAGTGTAGTTATATTTGAAAGAAAAGAAAGACAATACATTTATTCAGCACAGACTTAAAGGCACACAATATACATGCAGATACCAAAATAAAATATAGAAACAAAAAAAAAAAGTTTAAAAGTGCGATAAGAAAAAAAATACACTATTTAAAGAATATACTTACAATTATTTATTGAGGAGGAGCTCGTGGCTAAGTAATAACAGCCGCTTGGGTCAGGTTAAGCTACGCTTGCCGGGGTTGATCCGTGGATGGGGGACCATTTTTCACGTATCGAGACTCCTCCGTGCCTCGGAAAGCACGTTAAGCCGTTGGTCCCGGCTGTCATTTGTGGATCTTTGACATTCGTTACGAGTCGTCAGAAGCACGAAATTCTGACAACCAGTTTAGACTGGTTGTCGATACCCCTTGGTTTGCCAAGGGGTATCGTATTACCCAGTTACTGGGTTGTGGAGGTCAGATAGGCAGTCGCTCCATGTAAAATACTGGTATTCAGCTGCATCCGGTTACACTGGAAGCCGACCCCAACATAGTTGGGAAAAGGCTAGGCAGATTGATTGACTTACAATTATTTATTACTAGCGACCCGCTCCTACTTCGCACGGTTTTTACAACTTGACAAAACATCAAGATTTCTTAGTTATTATTAACGTATTATACACATCAAGCCTCCGGAACAAAACTCTCTAAACGATGGTGAAACCTCATCATAATCTGTTGCGTGGTTTAGAAGAACAACGCGGACATACAGACAAATGCGAAAAGCGACCTTAATTTATAATATGTATAGATTATAAACAACCCAGATATATTACTGCCAAACTATTTTTGTAAATTATTACTAAGTTGTCTGAGAAAAAAAAAATCGTTTGTCATGACGACATTTTCTTACTAAGTATTTATTTTTCGCTTACCTGCAGCACTGTTAGTAAAATACATTATTGTTTTTACCGAAAAGCCTTATTCTATCCTATATATTCTTATTATATCCTACATAACTAAAAATAATAATAGATAAAAGACGAAATTATCTTTTCCCCTAAAGATATTGCCCTAAAAATACATTTCAATCCGCAACCCACAAAAAACGCCTCAAGATATTCCGTTTTAAAACAACAGAAACAAAATTCTCTTAAAATAAAACCTTAGATACTGAGGCCGATTCAAATTACACTGTTTGGTTAAAGAATGCCAAAGGGGCTTGAAATACCTAACTATACGTAAATTGGAGGGGAACTAGGCAGTGGCGAGTTAATTACCTAAATAAACAACTGAATAGAACATTTTCTCCTTTGTGAAACAGAAGCGGGCCTAAAGAGTACGTATATAAAAATCAAAGGAGGTTTTGCGTAAAATTGTTTTTTAAACAATTTTCGGCAGCTCGGCGTGGAGCTGTGGAAGTTGGGATATTTGAAACTTCTTACTTTATGTTGGAATTTGAGTAGGAAGTGATGTTGGATTTGAGTATGCTATTATGACCTTAAAGGGGCTTCAAATATTTGGACAGAACTACAGGTAATTTGGCCTCTACGGCCTTTTAAGAATTTCGGATTTGATTATCACTCAACTCAATACAAATTATACTCGTTATTGCCTCGTCCTCAATGATGATAGAAAACAAGTGTAGTAGGCGTTTAGTCGAGTCTCTCGTCACATAATTTTGAAGAAATCTAAAAAATGAACGCGTCCCAACGTGTGCTGTCAACGGCCTTCTGCAACTATATTCATTCGGTTTTTATGTCAAGTAATGGCGTCACATATTTCCGCTTATTTTAGAGTATTTTGTGCAAAATTCACCTAAAAATGGAAAAGAGGAAGTCAAAAAGGATAACAAAAGGATCACATTTATTGAGAAAGATTAAGAAACTCGAAAAACATCAAACGAATTTTCAATTCGGAAGGCGAACGTAAAAAGTTACCGCGTGGTGTTATATTTTCTGCTATTACCTACTGTTTATGGCATTGGTGTTTATAAATACATGAAATAGTATAATCGCCTTCAAGAGTATAATCGCTAACCTAATCCAAAACATCGGGTGTGATATTGTGTTTTGTGACTTTACACATGTTTGCAAATGTTGCAAGTAAACTTTCTAGTATTTCTGAGCCTTAAAATGGCTTCAATACAACTTGCCTGGCCTGTGGGGCGTTCTGCGGGAGCGCACGTGGTTAAAAATGGCTATGTTGTAAGCTAAACAACCTGAGGGGTGTTCTGAAAGGACACACATGGTTGACTTTTTTATAACCTATACTGAAGCTCTGCCTGACCTGTGGGGCGTTCTGCGGGAACGCACGTGGTTGAATATGGCTAAAATGTGAGCGAATTGCCTGACCTTGGGGCGTTCTGCGGGAACGCACGTGGTTGAATATGGCTATAATGTAAGCGAATTGCCTAACCTTGGGGTGTTCTGTGGGAACGCACGTGGTTGAATATGGCTATAATGTAAGCGATTTGCCTAACCTTGGGGTGTTCTGTGGGAACGCACGTGGTTGAATATGGCTATAATGTAAGCGAATTGCCTAACCTTGGGGTGTTCTGTGGGAACGCACGTGGTTGAATATGGCTATAATGTAAGCGATTTGCCTGACCTTGGGGCGTTCCGTGGTTTACAATGGCTGTGTTTGTGTTTGTGAGCTAAACAACCTATGGTTTACTTTTTTCCATAAAGGGGAGTTCTGTTGGAACTTACATGGTTATTTGATGTGTTGCCCTTTACAGCATGCATAAAGTATAATTGTTCCAGATATTGTAATATTCCCCAGTAAGCAACTCATTTGACCTACATGATAGTAATATAATGAGATTGTCCATCCGGAGTTGATATATAATACTCAACCAGATCAAAATCACAGTGGCAGCTTGAGAAAACTGATTAACAGATCAAGATGGGATGTTATACTTCAAAAAGGCTTAGCAAAAGCGAAGATAATTCTTCATTTACCAAAGATCATTCAGATATACCTCACCCGTAGGGGTGGTGAACATTGAGAACAATATTAATATGAAAGGTATGACCTTTATTTAATCTGTATCAAAATATATTTTTTAATCTGAATCAAACAAAAGTTTGACAGTTCAAGAAATGTCAAGAAAGTATGGTTTTTTGTGTTTGTTGCTTAATCCTGACACAAAAGGACATTTATATCCTACTATCTGTAATGCTTAGGAAAGATAGTTTCTTCTGGAATAATCAGAGACGGAAAGTTACCTCTCTACCTACCTAACTTAGTGAAAATCTCTGACTGTAAAGGTACTTAAAAGAAAGAGACTTGATCTTTCTTGAATAGAAAACATTCACATACCTTCAGTGTTTTGGAAAGTACAGTCTACTCTAGATGCACTGGAAAAGTTAGATTTTATTCCAAAACAGCAGCAAACTTTCTAGGTCTAATTGTTTACAATAATAGTTTATGTAACTTTGACATTGTAATTATTGAATCGAATAACAACTTGAAGTCTATGCATCTAATTTATATTATATTTTTTAGCCTTATTGGTTAAAATAAATTCAAATTTAGTTTAGATTTCATGATCATGATAGGTAATGGAATTTTAATGTCTAGTTTTATTACAAGTAGGTAAAGAATTTAATTTATTATGAACAATTTTGATAGCCAAGTATATTGAATTGTGCACACACAATGATCTTCAATGGTGGTCTATAACTTGGCCACATTGGAAGAATTCATTTTGAAAGGTTAATTCAAGTTCTAAGTAGAGATATCTACTGATGCCTCTTCACATGGTGTGGAATATCATGTACTTACTTAGCTATCAGACTGCACATCTATAATGGACTCAGTTTCACATTAATTCCCTGTATTAAATTGCTATTTTGGGATAAAAACATTCTAATAGTTTATGAAATTGCTGAATCTTGTTAAAAATTTTGTTTCATATAATTATATTACTCAGTGTCACACAACAATGGTGTGAGTCAAGACATCTGTTATATTTTGATACCTAGGTATATAGGTATATAGGTACCTACATAATAATATAATTATATAACAATATAATTATGCACCTCATACAGAAGTATGGAAGATAAGACTTGTTGCACCAACTCTAAATAGATTGGGATAAGGGTAAAATAATGAAGATAGAGGTATTCTACTTAAATACTAAAAATATAATAAGGTACCTACGTTAATGGTTTTGTGAGTCTTAAAAGGAGGCTTGCAGATTAGGAACTGAATGATATTTTATATTTATTATTACCTATCAAAAGATTAGATACTTTTTTAATTGGTGATGATCACAGACCAACACATTGTGTCAATGTGGTACTCAGATCCAGGGTCTGTGGCAGTAATTACTTTACATTATATAGGTCTCAAGATTTATCATCTATTGTGATTTTTCCCTTCTATTCTCTATGGTTCTTAAAACCATAGAAAACCATACCAACCATACATTACCAAAGTAACCATAAAATATAATTATAAACAGAGCAACAGTAGAATATGCATACCTTTTTTCATCAAAAATTGAAATGGAAGGAAAGAATCCGTGATGTAACAGTAGAAATGATGATAAAAATCAGCATCTAAATGTACCTAGGTACTTTGAATTAAAGTACTTACTCACCTGCATTTGTAGCATGGGCTAATACTGTGAATTACAAAATATTTTCACTCAGAGTTTTTCCAAGAAGGAATTTTCCGTAAGCTTAAGTTTCATTAAATCAAATCTAGCTTTAATTAATATCTAGCTACAGTTAATGAAGTCAAAAGATTATTCAGAGGTTTTCTATTAATGAAGTAGTTATATAAAGTCCTTCAAAACCTATCTATAGGTTCTTAATACTAATAAGGATCTATCTTGTTTACATTATATGAACTTAAAATAACTATTTTCACCAAAATTATTTTTAAAACTGCTACCCGTAAACAGTGACTATAGATGTTAGCTACAAGCCAAAAGGGAACTAAATATAATCTTAATACAATCTTATTTAAAAAAACAAAAAAAAAAAACAACCTTATTTTTTATTTATCTTTAGAAGTTATTTTATTATAGGTACATAATAGAATAAGAGCACACCAAGTTACAGCAGGCTGTAGTGAACTCTTTAGAAGTCCTAAATGTCTGTGAGACTGTGCTAACTTGCTTATTATATAAACAAGAAACCCCAAAAATAGCTGTGAGCTAAAGTACCTATAATTAGTTTTACAGTTGGAAAGTGTGGAGTAATATTGACATTAGTACATTCTCTTACAATTATTATTTAATCATTCTATCCAATGCCCTCCTGGTTTGGACCGAGTCAAACAGCAGTTTGATTTGATAAAAGACCTTAATATTTTTAAGTTATTGTTGATAATCAACTAATAATTGTTGTCTAATATTATTATAAAGCTCGTATTTTTGCTGATCTATCACTTTTCAATAATCTCAATATAAACTTTTCTGAATCAATTTTTTAGTGTTTGTGAATGATTTAGTACAACTTTAATTAGGTTATTATACCTATTTTTGCTCCTTATGCAATGATAAAGTATTAATACCTGTACAAGTACAGGTGAATGCTAATCTAATAAGTACCTACCTATGTTAAAAATAGCAAATACTGGCTATTTTTATTGTTTTTATTATGATTTATTGTTTTTACAACTAGTCTTTGAACATCTACACTTGTTTTCTATCATCATTGAGGACGAGGCAATAACGAGTATAATTGAATAGTCAAACGAACTTACCTGTAAGTGAAGTTCGACGGTAATTATACGAAGTTATTGCCTCGTCCGAAGATGATGAGTCCCACCCGACCCAAGCATTCCATGCTTTATAGTTATATGAGCATGGACCCTATGTTGTAAAACCATAAATCGCTATGAACTTAATGAATATAGTTGCAGAAGGCCGTTGACAGCACACGTTGGGACGCGTTCATTTTTTAGATTTCTTCAAAATTATGTGACGAGAGACTCGACTAAACGCCTACTACACTTGTTTTCTATCATCATCTTCGGACGAGGCAATAACTTCGTATAATTACCGTCGAACTTCACTTACAGGTAAGTTCGTTTGACTATTCAATTAGTAAGTACATGACCTCGTACAGTGGGGCTACAGCACGGCGAGCAGGGTGGATGTGAAGCTATGTTCTCATTCTTATCCAGCCTTCTGTGCCTCAAAAAATGCAGCCAAAGTGACCTCTGCCCTGCTACTGATGACGACATGGAAGTGGCAAAGTTTTGGGCCAACAAAATTTTAGTACACTGTCATGGCATCCGAGACGAAGACAAATTAGATACCTATATTTGCACCGATTGATTCAGAGCAGCTCGTGACTAAGTAATAATAGCCGTACGGGTCGATCCATCAGGTTAAGACACGCTTGTCGAGGTTGTTCCGTGGATGGGTTTCCATCTTTACATACCGAGACTCCTCCGTGCCTCGGAAAGCACGATAAGCCGTTAGGCCGGCTGTCATTCGTGGATCGTTGGCAGTTGTTACGGGTCGTTAGAATTCCGAAAGTCTGACAACCAATCTTACCAAGGGGTATCTTATAACCCAGTTACTGGGTTATGGAAGTCAGATAGGCAGTTGCTCCAAGTAAAATACTGGTATTCAGCTGCATCCGTTTAGACTGGAAGCCGACCCCAACATAGTTGGGAAAAGGCTAGGCAGATTGATTTTTATTTGCACGATTGATTCGCCGTTGCTGAACGAACATGAATAAACTACAAAGTTTTATATGGAGTGAGTATAATTTACTTATGATCTGTAGATCATAATGTATAATTTAGAGCGGTTATCGGCCTTACCACAAGAACTTAGACACTTGTTCAACGCGTGTTTAATGTCAGTTTTATGTCAAACTCCATACAGAAATGTCATTATTAAAAGGTGTTTAGGCTACACACTGTTTTGTGGTTACAAGATAAATGTTTACTAATCTAACGTTAGTTGGTAAATTAAATAGGTTTTAGATTCCGTCTATCCGTACGTAAAGCTACTAATTTATACATATTGCAAAATGATTATTGTTTTCTATGGATTCTTAATTTAGGTAATCATTATGATTTCTATTTATCTTTTCCTCTCATCCCCAAACTATTCCAAAAACATGTAACAGATAGATATTCTCAACATTTGTCACAGGAAAGCAATTAAAAAAAGTGCTGTGGACACATTAAGCGTGCAGCTCTATCCGCAAGTTTGCTCAGATCCCACGCTCGAATCAACTGTGTTGACGCAATCATACATTCAGGATAGGTTCCCTACATTTTTGAGACATAGAAGGATACTTTACTTTGTAAAGTATTATATTATTTTTAATTATTGTGAATGTGAAGATTATGTGGATCTTTCTTTTCTTTTTTATTATTTATTTTTTCTTAATTTTAATTAATCATAGTCTGGCAGTTTGAGTAATTTATGAGGCCTAATCAAATGTCCTTTCTTTGGTATTGTTCGTCAAATCCTTGAGCTCCTTAAATTCGGAGTTGAGCTGCACGATTACTGACAAATGCGTGCACTGACTGGACAGGTCCACTCAATCTGTGTGGTTCTTTCCTCAAAAGACCATTTCAGACACCAATCTACATGGTCTTCACATAATCTGACCAAGATTATGTCTGGACTTTAAAAGAGACTGTGACCTCTGAGTTTGTTTCGGCCTTTCTTCTCAGAGTAGTCAGATAGGAAAGGCCGACCTCATCTAGTTTTAAAAATGTGATTGACGTGTAAGTGTTTGTACAAACCTACTTACAGAAATAAAATCATTTATCATTTATCGATATACACTACATTTACTATAACTTTAAAATAAAATAATGAACTATACTCGCGACAATCTAAGAAGTCCCTTGTGACGTTTCGTTGTCGTACTTGTAATAAAACGTTAAGCCTTGAGAATCAGTTTTAAGCAATGTAGATAAGTCGTCGATTACGAACTCTCTAAATATGTTTAATCGATATGTCTCGGGAATCAGTATATAAGAAGTATTATTTTTATATCATCGATTTTTTTACATTTTATGATAATTAATCTCACACACTGTCCTATTAGTATTACTTGCAAGTTTGTAAAAATATTGTGTTATCGTACGTATACTTTAATGTTTGTAAATATGTGAGCACCATGTACCTATCACATACTTAATTTATTTATTTGTCATTGCTCCATTTTTAATTTTTAATTCTTTTTACCTATTGTAATTGTATTCTCGGTGCATCGTCTTCACATGTAATTATATAATTGATGTACCTATACCAAATATTGTAAAACATTTTTTTTTTAAAAGAGTAACGGTGGAGTTTCTTGCCCATTCTTCTCCATACGAAAACTACGTTTTGGAAGGGGCAACTAGAATCAGTTCTATTTCTATGTATTTGACGTTCAAAAGTGCCTTTAATGTGCCTACATGAAATAAATTATTTGACTTTGACTTTGACTTAGAAACTATTTTTTTTTTCATCGCTACACAGAGTATTTTTATAGCTGTCAAAACGGACTTCTTAGAGCGTCGCGAGTCTAAATTAAATGTTAAACAAGTCACGTGTCTTTGGCATTCTTCGTCATAAGATCATTGAATACATTTTGAATGAAATTCACATAACATAACATCACGCCTGTTTCCCCCAAAGGGTTAAGCAGAGGTGTACGTATAGCAGACCTACAATTCACCAGTTATGTTTAAGTCCCATGTAATAGGCGGCGCGCCTATTGCTATAAATCGGGCACGATAACTAACTACTGAGAAAATCAACTCTCATGAATACAGATCCCTGGTTTATGTAAGCTTGTTAAAGCTCTAAGGCTGCCATCAGACGGACTGCATTTCAGCTGTTTCAACTGCACTCCAACTGCAAATTTGCAGTTTGAATGCAGTTACCAGTACATTACGAGGATTGCAGTCGTACTAAACTGCATTCAAATTGCAGGAATGCAGTCCGTCTGATGGCAGCCTAAACCGCAATGTTTTTTTAGGTTTTAAAAGATTTATATTGAAAAATAAGAGACAGAAAACGTCTTTGTGAAGAAACGGCATCAATATTTTTTAGGTAATAAGCCGGAAAAACACAATGATCAGAAAGAAAGATCCAAGTTAATCCCCGCTCAAATACTTTGAAAAAAATAAATAAACAGAATTGAACAAAGGAAAGTCAAACTGAACTTTTACTCAACAAATAAAAACAAGGCACATTTGTAAAACACAAATATTGTTCTTTCAAAGTTTAAACTTGCGATTCCTCTCAGCCGGACCGTTCGCGTTACTTTTTACAAAATAAACACAACTTAAAGAGTCTTAGTAACGTTAAAATTCACTTTTCTTGTTTTGATGCTTTTTTGTTTGTTGGAAAAATATGGTGGCCACAACCATATATAAGACTGCAGCAGGCGTAGCATGGCGCTTTCTATCTCTACGAAGAATAGACATAGCTTTTCTATACAAAGTGACAGTTCGTTTCTTCATTTTTGACATCCATCGTAGAAATCTTTCTACAATCTGTCATTTTGTCTTTCTTTTCTAACGATCTTTGTCTAGGTCTTTTTGTAGGTAGACTATTTCGGAAGAAAGTTTTCTATCCTTACTGTCAAAATCACACTGACAACCGATAAATCCTTTGACAAAACAAAGAATTCTGAGTCGAATTATGTAAAAGAGTGAATTTCGTAAAAAGTGCAGTTGACTCTTTCTACTTTGCTGCCGTCGTACTGTCTACAGATCTGATCTCTCTCCGGTCGTGTCGGTTTGCCGTCCCATCGGACTATGAGAGTGAGGGAAGAGAGAGTGCGCCTGTGTCTGCGCACACATTTGTGCACTATAATATCTCCCGCGCCGAAGGCTAGTCTCCGTTGAGATTGGCCGCCATGGCTGAAATACGGTCTGGAGGACTATACTGTCTACAGGAAACGTCTTTTTTGTCTACTCTTCCGTCGACAAAATGGTGCTCATACTACGCCGGCATTCCCTTCATTTGAAGGGATATGTGGGATGTATGTGTGTGTGTGTACAGGGCCGCCTGGTGCAGAATAAGGAGGACCAAACTTGTCTAAGTTTATGAATGAAATATCTTCTATTTATTATATTTTATCTATACAGTGTGTATCAGAACTGTGTGGAAATCAAAACATCGACATCACAATACTGAACAACGTTATTCATTGGTCAAACACAATGATCGAAAAAAAAATATATATGCAAGACATTGACGAACGTAACTTTGGCTGGTAATAAGTTGTTTTCCGCACTCGTTTTCGCAATGGAATTTTCACTCAGTATTTCTGTTGAAATGAAGATAATCCCGACCAGAAATCTTCAAGTTAAAACGAAAAAGTTGCAATGAAAACCATAACGAGTATACATAAAAAAAAAACAATGTTCAAATGTATGATTTTAAACACGTATGGAGGTAAGGAGCTTTATATCTGGATTTTAATTAAAAGTAACAACGCAACAGCTTATTTTCTTGTTAAAGTAACATATACCTTTACGATAAGCCATAACACACGTAAGTTAAGCTTTAGGACAGAGGTTCCCAACCTGTCTGTAATATTTTATTAGCCTTTAGTGTGTCCCACTGGCCTTTGCCCAGCGCAAAGGCCAAAATATATTAATTTTATTTATTTCATAGTATAAGGCGTGAATTCCTCCTAAGCTGATGTCGGTCGCGTACGCTTAACAACGTACTACGCGCCGCAGACGTCAGCGTCGCAGTATGGTGCTAAATAGAACACAATGTATATACGTATTACGTACGCGCGACAGACGTAGGTGACCGACATCAGCGTAGGAGTAATTCAAGCCTTACAAACCAACATTACATGACAACGATACGCACAACTATTCATATTTTGACAAATACCTGTCACTTTCAAAATTGAAAAATTACCTTTTCTTGCTGGTTCTGTACAGGCTCCTGACAAATTTAGGTTTTTGTAAGCCTGTTAAAGCTTTTTATCAATCTCAATGCTTAATTAAAGTTTTAAAAGATTTATTCTGAAAAACAAGATACTTACAGAAAACGTCGTCGATGAAATTGTATAAATATTTTTTTAGTTAATAAGCTGGAAAAACGCACGTATCAAAAAGGTGTTATTCAATTTACCCGTAAGTTTTAGGCCAGGTGAGTTAAAAAATCTAAGTTACTCGCTCAAATATTTTAAAGAGAACAAACAGAATCTAACAACGCAAAGTCAAACTTAATTTAAGTAAAATCATTTATTTACCCTTAGCCTAAAAAATGTTGGCAACCTCTGCTTCAGCCCATACACGTACCATAACCAACTACCATATTACAGAACATGAACCTTATCGTTATTTCTCGGCTTTAAACCTCCTGGAGGTCTCTCAGACTCCGCGGATTACTCTTAAAGGCGTAATGAAAAGAGTACATAATATTGTTTATGGTTAAACATGGAGATTTTTTACGATTTTCCCCCTCCAGAGATAAGTGAAAGTCTACGGTGTAATAACATAAATTCATGGCGTTACACACGTAGATGTGAACCATTTGTTTTTATTTTACGTAAACCTTTGTAATTTGGACTCGAATAACGGGTTTAATGAGAGTTTTTTCTAACTTGAACTGGTTGTGGGAATAAATGGATTGAAAAAGTTGGAGTTTTTGTTCTTCTAACTTAGCCTATAGAGTCATGTTTATCTACCGCTCTTGATGACGTTAAATCACTGCATGACTTTAAACAATGCGACTATATTAACGAGGGAGAGTTTTGATGATATTGGCCCTAAAGCCGTCTGTCCACCGCACCTTGAACGGGACGTCAATGAGAACGAGATGATGACGCCAAACTAGCGACAGTACATTAACTATGGCCGCGTTATCTCATTATTCTCGTTGACGTCCCGTTTACGGTGCGGCGGACAGACGGCCTTAGGGTTAATATCATCAAAACTGACCCAGTAACAGTGTAAGGGTTTCAATGTTTTAAATTCACAAGCATGATTAAATGTCCAAAGTCAAAGTTATTTATTCAAATCAAATCAAAATACTTATTTTAATTCACATAAACCTACATGGGCACTTATGAACCGTCAGAAGCTAGGTGCACGGTTCCAATTGGTCGTATCCAATGGAGATGAGCCGACAAGAAACTCCACGGTTACTCTTTTAAACAATATTTTCAAAAACACGTATTCATCAGAAACACGTTAGAATACATGGAATGTTCATGAATGTTTCCTGATATCTGGCTGAAATAATTCAAGTTACTGCCATTTTGTAATAAAACTTTTAAATATTTAACATCCATCTTTCTCAGTTCACTACCTATTACTTATTCTAGACGTAACGCCCCACTGAGGTTACATAGAATATACGAGTATTCCAGCATAAAATACTAAAAAGGTACTGACGATTCTTTAATACCTCGAACCTAAACTTTTCGGATATATCCTAACTACGTTTTGAATATGGTAACCCTCGAAGAACAATTTACTTCATTCAAACGCGAATCTGTCTACTTCGAGCTCAGATTACGGTTCGGGCAATATCGAGCAATTTACACTATAATATGTTTAACATTAATTAATTTTGATTGTGTAACGTAATTAATGTATTAAATGTTTATTTGTAGTACAACGCTCAGCTGGGTGTTGAATAGTTTAATATAATCAAACTGTTCATGCATTCAGTGTGAATGGATTTGTTGGTGGATTGGCAAATAAAAATTCGATGCATGGGTTTTATAATAATAAAGCAACAACAATTAATCAGGTTAAGCTACGCTTGCCGGGGTTGGTCAAAATCAAAAATCAAAATCAAAATATTTTATTTCACATAAGCCTACATAGGCACTTATGAAACGTCAGAAGCTAAGTGCACGGTTCAAATTAGTCGTTTCCTATGGAGAAGAGCCAGCAAGAAACTCCATGGTTACTCTTTTAAAAGATAATTGGCTGTTACAATATTTTCGAATTACAGTGTTAATAGTTATGGGAGGACAGTGTAGGCCTTTCAAAAAGTTTCAGGTAGGTAGTTAAAAAAATAGAAAATGTTAAAAAAAAAAAAGTCTACAGGCCACTAAGCCTACAACGTTCTCACATTCACAAGGTATAAAAGAGTCTATATAAGATAAATATGATACTACAAATAAAAACCTATTTAAACCAAATGACATGATTAGCATTACATTGGTCCGTGGATGGGACCATCTTTACATATCGAGACTCCTCCGTGCCTCGGAGAGCACGTTAAGCCGGTCCCGGCTGTCATTTGTGGATCTTTGACAGTCGTTGGGGTCGTCAGAAGCCCGAAAGTCCGACAACCAGTCTTACCAAGGGGTATCGTGTTACCCAGTAACTGGGTTGTGGAGGTTGGACAGGCAGTCGCTTCATGTTAAATACTGGTATTCAGCTGCATGCGGTTAGACTGGAAGCCGACACAAACACAGTTGGGAAAAGGCTAGCAGATTGAGGTGGTTTTGAATCGGAGCTTTTAGATTTAAACGGAATCGTGTACAGCTGAAAATGAACTTCCCAGTGAATGTCATGAACATTTTGCTCGAATATTCGTTGAAATTGGCGGCCGCTTAGTTTCTGTGACGTCACGGACGTTTTCATTTCTAATATTTTTTGACAAAAAATGTCGTTTCAAGGATTTATTTTTGTCATATATTTCGTTGAAATGAACTGTTGATCAAAAAGATTTTTCGCTTTCAGCTTTTAAAATTTTGTGGGTCTACTGGTTCTTGTTTCGATCCCCAGAGGGTCTAGACAAAGTGACATTCTATCAGCGATAACGATGATGGAAATGGCAAAAATATATAGGACTGACATAAGCTATCGAAAAGCTTATGTCAATCCTGTTGAAAGTCGTTGTAGAAATACGAAACGCTTTCGAAGCGATTGTCAGTTGTCTAGGCAAAGCGATATTATATTCCGGCCGCTGAGAGAATGCGTTACTGACACCTGTCAGTTGAGTACAAACAAGAATTCATTCGAATTTATACTTTTTTTGTTCCTAATCGTGTCCAACTTGGAGGTGCCAGAGACGCATTATCTCAGCGGCCGGAGTTTAGATTTTTCTATTAGGAAATTCTCAATAGCAGCTCGGAATATGGATTTGTGCCCGGCTAATGGTACTTATATACTAGTTTCTTATTAATTACATAGAGTTTTTAACAAAGTGGTAAGATGTAGGTCAATCAATCAACTCAGCCTATCGCAGTCTGTGGCGGTATCTACACCGCCACATGCGAACTACGCATCGAAGACCTGACGTCACACAAAAATCCTGACATCACAAAAATCCTGCATCGCGCAATTAGAGTTTACCGTGCAGTGGACATACATACAAGAATCCAATATCAATCATTGGGCAGTTGCCCGCCAGACACAACACCCGTCTGGTCGGAGGATCCTCCCTTTTCTATGGTGGATGAGTGAACTGTACACCCTGTTCCTCATACCCCTAACTGTCCCAGGCTGCGCCACAATACCCTGTCCTCCGCATTCCGCATGCAGTCTGTCCTAGCCAACTTTTTTAAGGCCGTCGGTCCATCTAGCTGGGAGGCGTCCCACACTACGCTTGCCGATACTTGGTCTCCACTCTAGGACTCGAAGTTGTAGGTCGGCAGGGGTGTACTAAACATACATAAAAAAAGACACACAGACAAACATAACAACCTCCTCCTTTTTAGAAGTCGGTTAAAAACTGGAACTCAATGTTGCCATTAGCATAAAAATAACAACGAACTTTAATAACGGGTCCAGTTTTTTAAGTTAGGTATAACATACCAAAGATATCTAGAATATTCTAGACTTAGATAGGTCATAACCTTCGTAGCTGGCTGAGGGGAATTTAATCTAGTCCGTGCTTTTGCGTTCGTGCGCTAGGAATTTGTCGAAATGTTGTATGTGTCTCGTGTAACGTAACTAAATACTGGTTTTATTATGTTGATATGGGACTCAAGGTTTGGACTTCATAGGTTTGTTGTGGTGTAAGGAATATCTCGTACATTACGTCCCATTTTTTATTTTATTTATTTAACTATTTATGTACAAACAGACAAGAAGAAAAGAACAGAAAAAACGTACAAAGGTCATGCTTATTTCTAAAGAAATCTCTTCCAGCACACCTGCGATAGGAAAGTAGGTAAGAGATGTAGACACCGTGTGTAAAATTCAAGAGAAAGTAAAATACATATAATCAAAACAATTCACTTAATAAACTAGAACAAATAATATGATCATACACTTACATACAAATATACATACATACCTAGTTCATAAATATATTTATTATATATCGAAATAAATACACACACAAATATGACGAAGTGGAAAGATAGTGTTCTTTCACTCTTCTTTTAAACAGTGCAACAGTTTGGCAGTCACTAATGTCAGGCGGAAGGGAATTCCATGACCGCACAGCGTGCACAGTGAAGTAGTAGGAGTAGAAGTCAGTGGAATGGGGAGGGGACTTAAGGAGATTTCTAAAATGCGACCTTCTTCATTTATTCAAAGATACATTTATACAGGGTGAACCAGAAAGGTGTGGTCAAAAAGGGTCAAAGTCAAAGTCAAATAATTTATTTCAAATAGGCACTTATAAGGAATTTTTGAACGTCAAAAAAAGAACAAAGAAATAGAACTGATTCTAGTTGTCCCTTCCAAAAGGATGTGGTACATGGTCTGTACCACATCTGAACATTTTTTTCCATGGGACCACCATCGTAATCGCGAAAACATCATCAACCGGAATATTATACATTTGCGTCGAGTAGGTATTAAAGTTTTGTATGGAACAGTTTTTACGCAATTACGATATTGGTCCTATGGAGAAAGTTGTTCACTTTGAAGACCATTCCTTTCTGGTACACCCTGTATTTTGGAAATCGGAAAAAACTTCCGTCCATTTCAATCATTTTTACGATCAAGGAAAAAAATCAGCGTAAGAATTAATGACTGTTCCATGTGAAGCTACTTGCCTTTCCACTCTGCTGGGTTCCCAACTTATAAAATGCAGATAAAAAAGACTCTATGTTAAAAGAAATAAGAATGTTGTTTCTGTGGCAGTGTTAAAGGATAAGTTTGTAAGCCAGTGTGTCATACATGATATTATGTCACCTCAAAAGTAGGAAACTATAGTGTAGTATTTTGTCAGAATTGCGTTTTAGGGGCGTTTATGATATGCGGAATGGGGACACTGCCACTGGGCCCACTGCTTTAAACTATCGCTATGTTATAAGTATATAAATACGAATAGAAATAGAACTTTGTTGAACTGATCAAGGAATAATGAGGCAGGGTAGCAACCAACATTTTTTATTTCATTTTCAATACATACAAAAAATATTTTTAAATATTAGGAAAAAAAAAATACATAAACACTTTTAAAAATATAAAAAAATAGTAGCCCACCGGTAACGGCCAAGCAGTACTGGCGGGTAGCTTGGACCTCAGAGCTCCAGAGAGAGGAACCTGCTAACAATGCGAGCCGCGTCCAGAAGTACCTACCGCTTTCTAAATCAAGCTCTTAATCTAGCTGCCCAACGAGAGCCTCCATAGGTGTTTAACCAACATTATTATTAATTCTTATGTCTTTATTTAATTTTTCATACATATAAATTATATTTTTAAATATTAGAATATAAAAAAATTATAAAACATTTAAAAATATAAAAAAGAGTAGCCCACCGGTATCGGGAACAGGGTCCAAACTACCGGTGGTCAGGGCTCCAGAGAGAGGAACCTCGTAACAATGCGATCCGTGTCCAGGAGTACCGCTTTCTGAATCAAGCCCTTAATCCAGCTGCCCAACGAAAGCCTCCATAGGTGTTGGTCGATGCTCTTGGCAATTAAGCCATTGGCTGATACGACTATCGGCACAATGATCGCAGAGTCCACATCCCACAAGTCGATAACCTCGTGAGCCAAGTCAAGATACTTGATTTGTTTATCTTTCTCGGCCTTCACGAGGTTCCCGTCATGTGGGACCGTTATGTCAATGAGTATTAATTAATTATTAGTTTACGAAATAGCGAAATTTTGGTGTAATTAATTTCCACTATACTCGTACTACTACATCGACCTATTCTTCTGCCAGTATCCCAATCAGACTACCCACAGTAGCTACCTACTAACTTTCATTTAATATGATCCTATATTCATAATGAAAACTGATTACATAATTAATCTTCCCACAATCCCTTCATGTTCAATAACCTGTAGGTATATAAGCTTCATGTTCAATAACCTATAACGTGGTAGGTATGTAAGCAAGCATTTTTTGCTGAAACTCCTCGACAAACTCCATTATAAATGGGTCTCGCTAACGACCTATTCTTGACTAACACTATCTAGAATAACGCCCTAATGACACTAGATGAAGTTGTCTGAAGCCTCTGTGTGGGGTGGATATACGATCGAGGTTTGTGGGACTCGTTATTCCTTGCAAAGTATTTTTTATTTATCATCTGCCTAGCCTTTTCCCAACAATGTTGGGGTCGGCTTCCAGTCTACCGGATGCAGCTGAATATCAGTATTTTACATGGTGCGACTGCCTATCTGACCTCCACAACCCAGTAACTGGGTAACACGATACCCCTTGGTAAGGCTGGTTGTCAGACTTTCAGGCGACCCGTAACAACTGTCAAAGATCTACAAATGACAGTTACAAAGTTTTTTTATTATAAAACTAATTTCAATAAACACACAAACATATCTGGCGAAATGTGGGGGTACTATAGGCACATCTCGGCCCAACCTTTCGGGGAAACTTGAGGCGTCATGTTTTGTTACGTAATTAAAGAATATCTCTTTTATCGTGGTAGCGTTTACAAAAACAAACTTTCACATGCACAAAAATCTAGAACCGGGCCAAATATTTATAGGTCATTTATATACTTATGTGTACCGAGCGGGAATCGAACGTGAAGTAGGTAAGTGGTGAAGCCTTTAAGCTCAGCCACTGTATGAATCTACATCGTCACATGCGAACTACGCATCAAAGACCTGACGTCACACAAAAATCTTGCCGTCACCTAAATCCTGCATCGCGCAATTAAAGTTTACCGTGCAATGGACATAACTACAAGAACCCAACGTCAATCGTTTGGGCAATTGCCCGCCAGACACGACACCCGTCTGGTTGGAAGACTCATCCACCATAGTAAAGGGAGGACCTTTACTATGGTGGATGAGTGAAGTTTGCACCCTGTTTCTCATACCCCTAAAGTATTATGATAATTATGTTCCCTGTTAACTTTAGATAATTATATTGCTAACTGTGAAACAATACCTGTATTTCCTAGTCAACAATAAAGCATGAACGTTACCAATGCTGAACATCAGCCTTGGCAAATGCTTCCAAAGATTTTCAAAATCTTTACTACAAAATCCCGTACCAATACTGTCCTGTAAATTATTCACAAAAAAACACACCCCCTACATCTATACAGCGTGTAGGAACCGCGCACACCTTCAGTTATAAAGGTGTGGCCACGTCAGCGTTTATCGGTCGCGCGCTACTCATCAATCTTGCTTTCGTTCAGGTGATATGTCGCACGTCCATTGAACACGATTTTGTGTGGGACGTATTCAACTAACGTTACAAATGACATTTTTCTGTTACATGAGCGGTTGAGCGCGGTTTCGATAGTGTGTTCGGGGTTTATGATATATTTTTTTCTTCTTTTTGTTTCCTATGATTAAGTATATGTTTGGAGAGTTACGTAAATACCGAATATGAAAAAATACTTACACATTTTTAGGGTTTCGTACCCAAAGGGTAAAACGGGACCCTATTACTAAGGCTCCGCTGTCTATCTGTCCGTCTGTCACAAGGGTGTCTCATGAACCGTGATAGTTAGATAGTTGCAATTTTCACAGATGATGTATTTCTGTTGCCGCTATATCAACAAATACTAAAAAACAGAATAAAATAAATATTTAAGAGGGCTCCCATACATCAAACTTGATTTTTTTGCTCGTTTTTGCTCGATATTGATAACGGCCATATGTAACTAAATATTCTGTGAATATTTCAAGAGTCTACCTCTTAATATATTCACTTTAAAAATAAATAATGAAATTAAAATAAAACAAATATTTAATTTTTATTTTTATTTTATTATTGTTTATATTTAATTTTTTATGTTTTTATTTAATATTTATTTATTTATTTCCCGTACAACAAACTGGATTTTTATGCCGTTTTTATAGATAATGGTACGGAACCCTTCGCACGCGAGTCCGACTCGCACTTGGCGGCCGGTTTTTATTTATTTTAGCTTCAGAAACATTTTCACCCGAGAACCTGGAAAAGACTTACCTTACTTTTTCAGGCCTAAGTATTTTACAACAAATCGTGGAAACCTACAAGAGCTGTTCGGACAGTCTGCTACAAGCCTTAAAACTCATTCAATGAAACTATAACCGTTTAAACGATATCATATCGATATAGCATCGTTATCCCCATGTGGTATGACGTTAAGTTGCCAGACCAATACGTTATCGGACTAAGCACCGAGGAGACTGAGGATCGATACCGCGTCCGACTTAGCCACACAATTCCCTATTGAATTTGAATGCCTTTTTACCCGACTACGGTGAGGAAAAAAGGAGGGTTATGATTTTGACCGGTATGTATGTATGTTCATCTGTTCCTTCATTATCTTCTAGAACACTCATCACAATTTAACAGATGAGGTATCGTTGGAAGCGTCTTGATTGTCCGCTGGATGTGACGTCACTTTAAATACGTAATCTGTTACGGACGCTTTTAACCTGCACGTTTTCCTACATTGTACTCACATGTATGATTCCAATATGAATGATGTAAACAATATATTGTAATAATATTCTGATCTAAAAGAGTGTCCGTGGAGTTTCTTGCCCGTTCTTCTCCATAGGAACCTACTACGCTTTGGAATGGGCAACTAGCTTTATCTTTCTGACTGACCGACCCTTTGACAATTCAAAAGTGCCTGTAATTGGTTTATTTGAAATAAATGCTTTGAGTTTAAGTTTTGAGTTTTTGAGTTCGATTTATGCCCTAACACGTGTGACTCCGGATTATTTTATTATTCTATCTGTGGTGTCTTGTTTATACCTTTTTAGTCGTAGTTGGGTTTTAGTTTTTATTACTTTAATTTTTTTAGTAACTGTGCTTCAAGGCGAATTTTACCAAATTAATACAATCAGGGGGCACAAAACAGTCACTTTGCCAGAATCATAATGGGAAAATATTATGAATCATCGAGGAGCTCGTGGCTAAGTAATAACAGCCGCACCGGGTCGATCCATCAGGTTAAGCTATGCTTGCCGGGGTTGGTCGGTGGATGGGTGACCATCTTTACATATCAAGACTCCTTCGTGGCTCGGAAAGCACTTTAAGCCGTTGGTCCCGGCTGTCATTTGTGGATCTTTGACGGTCGTTACGGGTCGTCAGAAGCCCGAAAGTCTTACAACCAGTCTTACCAAGGGGTATCGTATTACTCATTTACTGGGTTGTAGAGGTCAGATAGGCAGTCGCTCCATGTAAAATACTGGTATTCAGCTGCATCCGGTTATACTGGAAGCCGACCCTAACATAGTTGGGAAAAGGCTAGGCAGATTGATTGATTATGAATCATCGTAAAATGTCACAAACTTACTATTCATTTATTACATTTATTACGTTTATGGGGCATGCGGTGCTTACCTATAAGAAATTGTTACACAAACCCTAGTTTTTAGTATAGCATTATTCTATCATTTTACCAGTGTAAACAATTGTTGGTTGGCCAATAAAGAACATAAATAAATAATATAATCTGCGTGCGATTCTTATTACGAAATAATTCATCTGTTTGACAGTTTTCTATGGAGATTCGTAAAATGGTCCACATATTATTAATTGCTTTTGTGTCAAATTAGACGAATTGCTAATTATGACAACTGGAAATTTAGGAAATGAAATGCTTTTAGAGGAATTGCTAATGTGGCCGTTTTAGGCCCACAGTACATTTTAACCGTGTCGTACAGTGGCTGTTTCGATATTGTTATGAACTTTGTTTGAAAGAAATCGGGCTTAATCGGATATCTATGGGTTTAATCAAATTGTAATAGTCATTATTCTACAACAATGAGGACACTGACCACTCTTAAACGCAGTTTAAATGTACTGATTGCGTTCAGTTTCGTTTGTGAAATTTGCCCTTACTTGAAAGACACGGATTAAAGTTACTATCAATATTAACTTTAGGTTTTTTGAGGTTTTTGTTTGTTTGTTTGTTACGCTTTCGCGCTAAAACGGCTGACCGGATTTAGATGAAATTTGGCAGAAGGGTAGACCGTGACTTGGAAAAGGACATAGGCTAGTTTTTATCCTGGTCTACAGACAAAGTCGCGGGCAACAGCTAGTTATTAATGTATCATAAACAATGCTATCAAAAGTCTATTTCGTGAACCAATTTGCCGTTGACCAAATTGAACCATTGGTGTTCGAATTTCCCTCTTTAATCTAATTTTAATTCTGATCGATCAAGAAACGTTCGTCGTGAACTATGCAAACACTTCTTCATTAAGAGGGTCTTTATCTCATGGTGGGTGGTACGGTGTGGGGCTCCGAAATGTATTGCAAATTAAATCCTAAATACTAGCTACACCGCGCGATTTCTCCCGCATAAGTCTCAATCCCGCAGGAATATTGAGATAAAAGTATTGTATGTCCTATTCCAGGTCATGGTCTACCCATGTTCTAAATTTCATCCAAATCCGTTCTGCCGTTTTAGCGTGAAAGCGTAACAAACAAACAAATTCACTTTCGCATTAATAATATTAGTTAGGATAGGGTTAGGTTTAGGATTAGTGGAGCATTGGTGGGCACCAATGCGTAGTAACGGCCATGACTTACGACTTGTAGGTCGTAGGATCGAAATCAGATCAAGGTGTTTTACTTTGCGTAAATTATTTCATCACCACTGCTCTCAAAACGGTGAAGGAAAACATCTTGAAACCGGCTTTTTCTAGAACCAAAAATTCGAGGACATGAGGTGACCAACCTGCACTGATTGCGTAGTGGATTACGGCCCACGACCTTTCACCCGGATACCTGTATCCCAGCAGTGGGAACATTATAGGCTGGTTATGCTAAATAATCATTATCATAGATTGCCTTATTGGTCGCGATTGCTGAGAATGAGATCGTGGGTTCGATTCCCAGGTTAGGCTAAGTTTTATTTGGTTTTTCCATCAGGAACTTCTCAGTAGCAGTCTGGATACGTGGTGATCGCCTCTTTTTTCACGGGACTTAAATATAACTGGCAAAATGTGGGTGTACTATATGTACACCTCTGCCTAACCATTAGGGGATTACAGGCGTGATGTTATGAAATTATTTTTTATGTTATTGGGGAGAAAAGGGGGACAATCATGCAAGCGGCTCACCTAATAGTAAGAACTAGGCACTGGGCAGCCTGGGCAGCCTAACAACTTTTCTGAGTTGTAATTCCTTTTTTTTTTTTGAGTTTTGGAAATCGTCATATGACTCCTCCCGCTCTGGGCGGAGCGGGAGGGCGTGTCAGACTTTAACTGACTAAAACCCACCCGTGTTCCTTCAGTTGCCTGTTGCCAATGGTCCCGGTATCCCTTTCGGACTTTTCCGCAACCCTGGCAGGAGATGTTATCCCTGGGATCAATCTGAAATGACCTCTGAAATGATTCAACCGGTTCATAATAACTCTGCAAAAAAGCAGAAATGAGTATGTGGTCGCTTCCTCAGAAGAATTTCTTCATAGAGAACTATTACTCTATATCCATACTAATATTATAAATTCGAAAGTAACTCTATCTGTCTGTATGTTACTTTTTCACGCCTAAACCACTGCACGGATTTCGATAAAATTTGACAAGGAGATAGATGGCATCCCGGGGAAGGACATAGGCTACTTTTTATCGACATACCACGCGGGCGAAGCCGCGGGCGGAAGATAGTATATATATGCTCAGAAACCAAAGACTAGCTTTCCGAGAAATCTCTTATTTCTAAAGGTTAAGGAAATTACTAACATTTTCTTATTACGAGTTGCCAAATAGCAATTTCTTAGAAAATCAATTGCGGAAAAGGTCCAATTCCCAAAGCTTTCCTGGGTCTAACAAAGAAATGCTCCTAGAGAAATTAATAGGTGCTTACTGCCTGCTAATGAAATTGATAAGGGTTGGTCCACGTGGTGGGAATAATAAATTAACTTCATTTGTAATAAGAAGTTGATTTAAAAAAAACACATTTTAAAGTGATTTTTTGCTTCAAATTTTTTGCATTTTTCAATATTTCTTAAGATAAAAATTATTTAAAAAAACATTTAAGAATATAAAAAAATAGGGGTCCGCCGGTGTCGGGAGCAGGGTCCAACCTACCAGTGGTTAGGGCTGCCGACGGCGACGTATGTAAGGACAGTCGAGTCTGCCAGCTATCATCATCAGCATTATTACTACTAAAAAAAAAACAATTCAAATATTTTCTGAAATTCACTTCCTCCTAAATTCGCCTATGTCATAGCCCCATAGTCTCGCTTCAAACGAGAAAAATCAACAGCGAATATAAATATTTTTTCCACGTGACACCAATGAGTAATGACTGATCGAATGCACGATAAAAACTGCCTCTGATCATAGAAATAAGGAGGATGTGACGTCTTATAAATAAATTGAGAATACTTTCGTAGTCATAAAACAGTCTTCTAAACTTTCGTGTTGGTGGTTTAAAAGTTTAGCTCATAAAGTTACTAAATATTAATGTGTTGTATTATACGCTCGTGGCTAAGTACTAACAGCCGCACGGGTCGATCCATCAGGTTAAGCTACGCTTGCCGGGGTTGGTCGGTGGATGGGTGACCATCTTTACATACCGAGACTCCTTTGTGCTTCGGAAACCACTTTAAGCCGTTGGTCCCGTCTGTCATTAGTGGACAGTCTTTGACAGTGGTTACGGGTCATCAGAAGCCCAAACTCTGACACCCAGTCTTACCAAGGGGTATCGTATTACTCAGTTACTAGGTTGTGGAGGTCAGATAGGCTAGGCTCCATGTAAAATGTATTCAGCTGCATCCGGTTAGACTGGAGGCCGACCTCAACATAGTTGACAAAAGGCTAGGCAGATTGATTGATTTGTGTTGTATTCACACTCATTACAATTTTTTTTTTCTTACACTGCATTTACTTTAAAAACTAAAAGCCGACGGTTTAGATCATACCTTTATTTTATTAGCTTCATTCATTTATTTAATTAATTTTGCATGCTAGTTTTAGCGTTTGTGAAGTTAATGAATCCTATTTTTATCGGATCATTAAGCTGCCGCGTTCAGTTCAATAACGCGTTAGGATGCTGGTGGCCCGCTTCTATAGTGCGTCGGAGATGTTCGCGGATGCGCATGCGCATGTAGATTATTTCTACGCAACCATGCGCAATTGGTGCGCTTCCATGGTGCGCAGTGTGTGGCCTAGACTGTGTTTTCGTGGGTCACTGTTGTGCCGTCTCACACGGGTTGGCACAACGGTGATCCTATTTGGTTGCTTTTTTTTTGTTTTTTTTTTATTTTGTGAATTGTGAGTTCTTACTAACATAGTTGTAAGTTTTACTAACCTTTTTGAGTCATGTGACTTGAATAAAGAAAAATTCTATTATATTCTAATTCTATTAAAAAGTGCGCGTCGCGTCGCGTCTCCGTGTGAACTGACTTTTACGCATTGCTACGGCGAGGCCATTGAGACACGGCCAAGCCCTTGCTGTGTCTCTTGATATATCAAAGGCTTTTCGCATTCGGAATCCCTGCTGATATTTTTTTATACTAAAACTGGCCAGGCAGTGTTTAAATTGCTTGTCATATCTCCATTCTTTCTGCAATCCAGTGTACAACCAAAACATATGATATACTAATGATCAATGAGTACGCTTCGCTTTTTATCTAAATTCCCGAACGGTCGTAAATGTATGCCGACATTTTTTTATATGGATGCTGTAAAGTTTTTATAGTATGTATATAAGTCAGTGTGGTGCGTTCCCTATGTTTATAGTGAAAATGTCACATGTTTTGCTGTGTTTTTATGTTTATTAGATAGTTTTGTAGAATGTAAACGTGGTTTTTTATTCTGCTTGGTCGGATATGGTGAGGCCTTTTTCTGCGGGCGTAACGAGAGGCTGAACAGTTTCACTCTGTTTTAAACATTGATGGAACTGAACTGCCGGTCGATTCTGTAACCATCACACCGTGAAAATTTAGGTGAAGTGAGCGTGGGGTGAGCCGTCAGTGTCACTGAAGCTAGGGATGCCTAAGCATTACATTTACCTACAATCATAATCGAGATTTTAATAATATTTTGATTCTAATTCTATTGATTATATTGTATTATTTTAAAACAAATATTTAAGGGTCTAAACATTAATACCATTTAGGGAGGCTTTTAAATAAAATAGCAAAACAGATAGGTATTCAGTCAGAAACTCAATTTTGTTTTACTTACTCAATTGTTTTCCTAGACTAGTCCTTATAGCCTGAAACCATACCTACTTATAATAAATAAAATAAAACATTCAAAAGAAAATGCGCTTCGACAAAGATTGTTATTAAGAACCCATTTTTAGATTGTTTATTTATACAAGGTTATTGGTAAAACACCAGCAACTTCTTAAGGAGTCATTGTACTCCTCATTATGAACAACTTTTACTATGGGAACAAATATGAAATCGCGAAAAAAAAAGCAGCTGTTCCGTACATTTATGTTCGCATAACTCGTCAAAATGAACAGCTGTTTTTTTTTTTCGCGATTTCATATTTGTTCCCATAGTAAAAGTTGTTCATAATGATGAGTACAATGACTCCTTAAGAGGTTGCTGGTATTTTACCAATAACCCTGTATAAACGCAATCCCATAACCTAATCGCGATGTGTTTGAAGAAGCGATTGGGGATCGAGTCCAGTAAAGACTGTGCGACGTTGTTCAGCGTTGTAACGAAACCAAATCTATTCATTATGAAGAGAGATTCGGTCGGTCATCAGTGCTTGGCGAGACTGCAAAAGGGGGCGCGGGGCAGACGCAGCGCGAGATACCTACTCAAACATAAAAACTTCATTTGAGTGGCTGCATGGCGCGGAGAGCGCGCGGGCTACTTGGAGCGGAGAGCGCGCGGGCCACTCAAACTCACGCCATAGCTCGGGTCCATATTAAAGAATTATCACAAGTGGTCGTAATAAGAGCGCGGGCAGCAAGCGGCAAAACGCGCGGTAGCTGGGATCTCGTACTAGTTCGAGCTGACCACGCACGTATTGCCATTTAAAGTAAGAATTTTCAAGTAAAACTACCTAAGTCTTCTTCATCCATATTTGACAAACACTGGACACGACAACGCTCGGAACGAAGTCGCGCTCGCGGCTCGACTGCGGACACCGGACAGAACTGCAGCCAAGATGGCGCGCGTCCCCGAACCAGCAGCGCCGCTTCCCGCACCGCGCTACCATTGCTACCAGTGCCCCAGTGCGGCCAAGCATTCAGTGATCGAGTGCTAAAAGTGTGCCTGGCTGACGGGCCATACAATTTAACCCCACACAAATTATGTGGGAACCTACATAAGTAAATGTCATTTAAATAAAAAGACGTGCGGACTAAATCTAGGTACTAGGTACCTACCTACGCGTTGCAAATAGATAACAAAATATTCATCAATTAATCATCATCGTAATTACCTACTATTACTAACCTCAACTGACATTTGCAACGCGCGCACAGGCTCGTTGCGTTGAAGTGGTATTATTATGGTTTCCAAGACAAGACAATCGGGTGAGATGATCACCTCGCGCATGCGCGTTACGCGCTCAAGTTACTACTATTATCTACTAAATTCAACTGACATTTCCAACGCGCGCAGCTCACACAAGTGAAGTGATTTAACAGAATCGCGTGGAATGATATGTGCAAATCGAGTGAGGTGATCACCTCGCGCATGCGCGTTATGCGCTGAAGTTTTGGTTTAATTCTCCTTCATTGGCGGTTGGCGGCCATGTTGGTGGCCTATTCGTATTCTAGCTGAGCTCAGAGACAATAATTAGTACTTAGCTATTTATTTCAATGGTTTTAGATATTTCATTGTCTAAATCCACCCGTTTATGGAAAGTCAGTATCTCTAATGCCGACATTTTGTTTTCAATAATTAACTATTAACTTACGAAAAGTTCAACTACCAGATTCGTATGAAGTGCGAAGTTTTTTTTTAATTTCCCTTCATTGGCGGCCATGTCCATATGTATAGGTATTCGTATTTTTTAGAGACAATAATTATTACTTACTTATTTATTTAAATGCTTATATATATTTCAATGTCTAAATCATACCTACTATTTTTGTCATAAAAAGTTAGTTTATTACCTACATTTTTTTTACAATAAATGAACTATGAACATATTATGAATGTAACGTGACACGTAGTTCAGAGACAATAATTTAGTAGCTATTTATTTCAATGCTTTTAGATATTTCAATGTCTAAATCCAACCATTTATGGAATGTCACTACCTCTATTGGCCTACATTTTGTTTTCAATAATTTTATGAACTTACGAAAAGTTCAACTGACACTAGCAAGTAGCAGCGCGCGCAAGCTCACTGCCTGGCACGAGAACAGTGTTGCCAACTGCTACCTTCAGTTAGTAGCTAGACGGTCTGCTAAATGTAGCTAGATCGTCAGATTGTACCCAATAAAGTAGCTAAATGCTACTTCTACTTCGTTTTTGAATCCTAGTTATTAATTTCAAATCTTTGTTGTTTGTTTTTTTAATATGGTGTTTGACATTTGCACCTGTCAAATTAGTCTATCTACTTCTTTTCATAGGTAATGCCATTTTCCACGAGCATTAAATTAATTAAACTGATAACACAACACAATAAAAATGTTGTTAAAGTTTACCTATGGAGCATTACGGCAAAGGAACTATTTGATGAAACCATAGATATTATATCATTTCATACTTCCAGATGCACTCTACCTAGACCTATTAAAAAATATCGAAAGTATTTACGTCATGTGTAAAGTAGCTAAAAAATCTAGCTACAAGTTTTATTAAATTCTTTATTCAATTGATTGACACTGTAAAATAGCTTAGCTACGAAGCAGCTAAGATGGCAACACTGCACGAGTATACGGTGAAGTGGTTGCCATAGAAACCACACTGTGATGTTGCTATGGTTACGACATTCGCATATACCTAGTGTAAAGTTTTTTTTTAATTTCCCTTCATTGGCGGCCATGTCCATAGGTATAGGTATTCGTATTTAGAGACAATAATTATTACTTACCTATTTATATATATAAATGCTTTTAGATTTATTTCAATGTCTAAATCATACCTACCATTTTTGTCATAAAAAGTCAGTTTATTGCCTACATTTTTTTTACAATAAATTCTAATGAACTATGAACTTAAGGTGTAAGGGTAACGTGTCACGAAGTTGCGCCTACGTGACACGTTACATTCATAAATTCAGAACAATAAGAAAATGCAATAGGTACCAATGTCCAATAAGTACCTAAAGCTACTACAAAGCGTCTTCTCGTAGTCTCAGTATAGGTAGGTAACCTACCTACTTAGGTACATTGTTCTTTATAAGTTTGAATAAGGTTTGAACTTTGAACCTATTGTCAGCTGACGACTTGAATGCAATGCAACACCTAGCGCGAGTGATGAAAGCGATATGATTTGTATATAAATCAAATCATAAACAAATAAAAAAAAAGTATTCATAAATCCTATGTCATCATCGTTATTTTATTGCTACCAAGTTCAACTGACAATAACAAGTAGATGCGCGGCCAAATTCACTTCACCTACACCTCTGCCGCGCCGCAGTTAAGTGTGGTGTTACCATGGATACGCTAGGCAGGCAGTCAATTTTTTTTAAAATAATTTTCCCTCATTGATTGGCCCTGTCCATAGGCCTATTCGTATTCAGACACAATAATTAGCACCTAATTATTTCAATGTCTAAATCCAACCGTTTATAAACAACAAATGGATTTGACTTGAATGGTGAGATTGAGCACCTTCGTAAAATTCTCAATCTCAGTCATCAATCATTTTTTTTCAGTGATTGGTGTATTGTTCGTTTGCGTTTTATAGGTAGGTTCATAATCAGTAAAAAACACAAAATGTAGTAACATCCCATCATCTAGATTGTAAGACAAACCACAGTACAAGATACAAACCTTTTATCATACCTAAATTTAGGCACATCAAGGGGTGCTAATAATGATCGATAGTTACCTACTTATACACACAAATTGCCAAACACTCTTGCAAACAAGAAAAATTAGAATTATTATAATAATTCATGTATTTATTTTAAGCTGATGAAATTATGTGTGTTTAGGTTGCTGCAGTCTAATATTTAAGTTTTCCTGTATCTATATGTACACACTATGTCTATGTCTCATAGATGTAAATCGATGCTATGTCTGTCATTCAACACAGGTCTGTCGCAGGTCTGCTGGAAAAAAATCTAATGATAAAAATGTTAATGTATTTTACTTTATTGGTGTGTACATTAATACATAAATAGATAAATAGAATTTATTCATTTGTATCACATCAAAAAAAATTGCTAATACATTTTTTTGCTACTGAGCCAGCGGCCTCCCGAGGTTTATACGTAGGATGTGTGTGGATTGCACCGCTGCAGCGCTGGAAGAAATAATAAGCATTTATTACTATTTGATTTATTTCATTCCTACAATCATCAAGTACCTATATTTTTTTTAAATCAATTAACCCACCTTTAATATAATTGTCACTATCATCAATAGAGTAATGCAGTACTCTCAATAAGAATTCAAAACGGTATGATTTATTTATAATAAGTAATCATTTCAATCAATCGTTTTGAGTACAATGAGTTGCAACATTTCTTAATTCCAAGCTCAAAAATAGTGTGTAAAATAATGAATACTTACCAGGATTGATGTGATCAAATCAAGTAGAGGCAGTCTTGAGTCCTTTATTTTCATAAATTATTTTATGGCCTTAGCAATTGCAGGATCCAATGGGCTCATCTGCTAAGAAGTAGAATATTTATTTATCAGATTAATAATATTCACTTGTTTTAAATGTGTGCCTATTCTTTTATTTAGTTAACCTTATTTTGTCCTACTGCTGGACAAAGGTCTCCCCCATACTTTCTCAGTTTTCCATAGGTTTTTCCTTCGCCGGCCGATCAGTCAGGAACGAGTCCCAATCGTCACGCCAGCATTTCTTAAGCCTGACTCGGTGACGACTCCCGTCTTCGGGCACCCACTGTGCCACGATTCTGGCCTATACCTACTAGACTACTACTATAATTTTATCATCCAGATTATCTAGTTAGATATTTAGATAAATACTATTTTACCTTACTGACTGACATCCACTCCCGTCTTGCAAAGCTAACCATCCGACTGATGATCTATTTTTCACATAATATTGTGAACAGTGATACAGGAATTTTTGAGTTGAGGAATACATTGCATCATCATCGTTTCAGTCGAAAGACGACCACTGCTGGACGGACATGGGACTCCCCAAGCACCGCCATGCCGCCACAATCGATTGAGTTTTGAATAATTTTAGAACAACTTTTACCATTACATGCCAATGCCGTAATACTACCTAGCACATTCACGATTACACACTAATATTATTCTTATGTCCCTGACAAACTTATGAACATTATTCATACTAAATTCAAACTTTCATTTGTTTAGTTTTTTTTGTAGCTCATTTTGGAAGTGCTAAACAAAACAAAATGCTCCTTGAAACTTCTTACCATAGAGGCATATCCATTTCCATCACAGTCACAGATGATTAAGATTTGATCAGTGTTGTTAGTGTAAAAATCTGGGTTGCCGTATGTCACATTCTGATTTGCCGTATTTTGAGATAAAATACTAAAATGAACTCTGGTTTTAGTCGCGAGTCGGGATTTTCCAGGAGTGATACGTTTCGCTGCGCTAGTAAAACGTTGACTTACAGCCAACTGCCGTATTTTTTGATAAGGCATTGAAAGACCTGCCGTATACCGTTTTCTGATAAATAAACGTGGATTACCGTAAATTACGGTAATAGGGAATATGCATGTATTTTTTTAATATTTTTATTCGATAGTTTACATGGTCAAATAATAGTTTAAAAAAATTCGACGGCAAAAAATAAAGTACTTAATTTTTTTTTAATATCCAACCGATCCGGGCTATTTAAA
The DNA here is from genome assembly GCA_947522985.1 of Lithophane socia. Lineage (NCBI taxonomy): Eukaryota > Metazoa > Arthropoda > Insecta > Lepidoptera > Noctuidae > Lithophane > Lithophane socia. The sequence goes on from OX383267.1 coordinate 13,286,913, forward strand.
CGCCTTCCATTTGGCGCGCTTGGTGTGGTGACGTCACAGATCGTGAAAACAGACAAGCAACTGTCAGGTCAACGTCAAACGCTCCTTTTTTTATGAGCGTTTGACGTTGACTTGACACTTGTTGATTGACTTGACATTGACATTTTGATTATTGTTTCGTATTGTTACGTCACATCCGCTCTTAGCTTTGCAAGTATTTGTATTACCCACAGTTTTTTGGGACTTTAAAAAAAATAATTACTCGCTCAAAAATAAATTTTATTCAAAAATATTGATCGAGGCATAATTCTGAAGTAATACAGTTAAAAAAAAAAAAATTGACCCATATTTGAATCACATGCATATTCCCTATTGCCGTATCAATAACAACACTGGATTTGATGAAGTTTCAGACCCCTCACTCCCGCTGTTACATGACATTGTTACTGCGCAGCGACTCGCCTCATGTTTCGAGCCGCCTTAAGTTTGAATCGAACTGTACGTGGACTTAAAAACCGCTGAGTAAGTTCGTCGGCGATCCAACAGGTTTGAAATTTTGATCGTAGCCCGCCTTGCTTGGCTTGTCGTCTGTCATCGCCGCGAGCCGCGAGCCACCAATTTGACAATTACATTTTGAGCAAGCTTCACGTGTGTCACCGTCAGCGAGCCGAGTAAGGTCGCGAAGTAAAAACCCGCGTACTTTAAGTACGCACGTATATCACCCATTTTACATGTAGGTACAGCTTGTAAAGAACTTTGTTTTGGGGTTTATTTAAAAAGGTAAGTAAGACATATACATAAACTTATCGTTCTTGTCAATTTATTATTTTAATAAATTTATTTTATCAGTACCTACGCCGATTTTTATTAATAATTAAAATTTCATCAACAATGTAGAAATACATCATCATTTGTGTGTGGTGGAAATGTGTGTAACTGTCTATAGTAATAGTAGTAGTGTATGTACTACTTACTTAATTAGTCTATAGTCTGTGGTGTTTGGTGCGTGGGTTATGCCAGCCATAGACTAATATATATAAATACTGATTTACTGATATGCCAGCTACAAACAAAAAAAACTAATACACACTAAACAAATGAAAGTTTGAATTTAGTATGAATAATGTTCATAAGTTTGTCAGGGACATAAGAATAATATTAGTGTGTAATCGTGAATGTGCTAGGTAGTATTACGGCATTGGCATGTAATGGTAAAAGTTGTTCTAAAATTATTCAAAACTCAATCGATTGTGGCGGCATGGCGGTGCTTGGGGAGTCCCATGTCCGTCCAGCAGTGGTCGTCTTTCGACTGAAACGATGATGATGCAATGTATTCCTCAACTCAAAAATTCCTGTATCACTGTTCACAATATTATGTGAAAAATAGATCATCAGTCGGATGGTTAGCTTTGCAAGACGGGAGTGGATGTCAGTCAGTAAGGTAAAATAGTATTTATCTAAATATCTAACTAGATAATCTGGATGATAAAATTATAGTAGTAGACTAGTAGGTATAGGCCAGAATCGTGGCACAGTGGGTGCCCGAAGACGGGAGTCGTCACCGAGTCAGGCTTAAGAAATGCTGGCGTGACGATTGGGACTCGTTCCTGACTGATCGGCCGGCGAAGGAAAAACCTATGGAAAACTGAGAAAGTATGGGGGAGACCTTTGTCCAGCAGTAGGACAAAATAAGGTTAACTAAATAAAAGAATAGGCACACATTTAAAACAAGTGAATATTATTAATCTGATAAATAAATATTCTACTTCTTAGCAGATGAGCCCATTGGATCCTGCAATTGCTAAGGCCATAAAATAATTTATGAAAATAAAGGACTCAAGACTGCCTCTACTTGATTTGATCACATCAATCCTGGTAAGTATTCATTATTTTACACACTATTTTTGAGCTTGGAATTAAGAAATGTTGCAACTCATTGTACTCAAAACGATTGATTGAAATGATTACTTATTATAAATAAATCATACCGTTTTGAATTCTTATTGAGAGTACTGCATTACTCTATTGATGATAGTGACAATTATATTAAAGGTGGGTTAATTGATTTAAAAAAAATATAGGTACTTGATGATTGTAGGAATGAAATAAATCAAATAGTAATAAATGCTTATTATTTCTTCCAGCGCTGCAGCGGTGCAATCCACACACATCCTACGTATAAACCTCGGGAGGCCGCTGGCTCAGTAGCAAAAAAATGTATTAGCAATTTTTTTTGATGTGATACAAATGAATAAATTCTATTTATCTATTTATGTATTAATGTACACACCAATAAAGTAAAATACATTAACATTTTTATCATTAGATTTTTTTCCAGCAGACCTGCGACAGACCTGTGTTGAATGACAGACATAGCATCGATTTACATCTATGAGACATAGACATAGTGTGTACATATAGATACAGGAAAACTTAAATATTAGACTGCAGCAACCTAAACACACATAATTTCATCAGCTTAAAATAAATACATGAATTATTATAATAATTCTAATTTTTCTTGTTTGCAAGAGTGTTTGGCAATTTGTGTGTATAAGTAGGTAACTATCGATCATTATTAGCACCCCTTGATGTGCCTAAATTTAGGTATGATAAAAGGTTTGTATCTTGTACTGTGGTTTGTCTTACAATCTAGATGATGGGATGTTACTACATTTTGTGTTTTTTACTGATTATGAACCTACCTATAAAACGCAAACGAACAATACACCAATCACTGAAAAAAAATGATTGATGACTGAGATTGAGAATTTTACGAAGGTGCTCAATCTCACCATTCAAGTCAAATCCATTTGTTGTTTATAAACGGTTGGATTTAGACATTGAAATAATTAGGTGCTAATTATTGTGTCTGAATACGAATAGGCCTATGGACAGGGCCAATCAATGAGGGAAAATTATTTTAAAAAAAATTGACTGCCTGCCTAGCGTATCCATGGTAACACCACACTTAACTGCGGCGCGGCAGAGGTGTAGGTGAAGTGAATTTGGCCGCGCATCTACTTGTTATTGTCAGTTGAACTTGGTAGCAATAAAATAACGATGATGACATAGGATTTATGAATACTTTTTTTTTATTTGTTTATGATTTGATTTATATACAAATCATATCGCTTTCATCACTCGCGCTAGGTGTTGCATTGCATTCAAGTCGTCAGCTGACAATAGGTTCAAAGTTCAAACCTTATTCAAACTTATAAAGAACAATGTACCTAAGTAGGTAGGTTACCTACCTATACTGAGACTACGAGAAGACGCTTTGTAGTAGCTTTAGGTACTTATTGGACATTGGTACCTATTGCATTTTCTTATTGTTCTGAATTTATGAATGTAACGTGTCACGTAGGCGCAACTTCGTGACACGTTACCCTTACACCTTAAGTTCATAGTTCATTAGAATTTATTGTAAAAAAAATGTAGGCAATAAACTGACTTTTTATGACAAAAATGGTAGGTATGATTTAGACATTGAAATAAATCTAAAAGCATTTATATATATAAATAGGTAAGTAATAATTATTGTCTCTAAATACGAATACCTATACCTATGGACATGGCCGCCAATGAAGGGAAATTAAAAAAAAACTTTACACTAGGTATATGCGAATGTCGTAACCATAGCAACATCACAGTGTGGTTTCTATGGCAACCACTTCACCGTATACTCGTGCAGTGTTGCCATCTTAGCTGCTTCGTAGCTAAGCTATTTTACAGTGTCAATCAATTGAATAAAGAATTTAATAAAACTTGTAGCTAGATTTTTTAGCTACTTTACACATGACGTAAATACTTTCGATATTTTTTAATAGGTCTAGGTAGAGTGCATCTGGAAGTATGAAATGATATAATATCTATGGTTTCATCAAATAGTTCCTTTGCCGTAATGCTCCATAGGTAAACTTTAACAACATTTTTATTGTGTTGTGTTATCAGTTTAATTAATTTAATGCTCGTGGAAAATGGCATTACCTATGAAAAGAAGTAGATAGACTAATTTGACAGGTGCAAATGTCAAACACCATATTAAAAAAACAAACAACAAAGATTTGAAATTAATAACTAGGATTCAAAAACGAAGTAGAAGTAGCATTTAGCTACTTTATTGGGTACAATCTGACGATCTAGCTACATTTAGCAGACCGTCTAGCTACTAACTGAAGGTAGCAGTTGGCAACACTGTTCTCGTGCCAGGCAGTGAGCTTGCGCGCGCTGCTACTTGCTAGTGTCAGTTGAACTTTTCGTAAGTTCATAAAATTATTGAAAACAAAATGTAGGCCAATAGAGGTAGTGACATTCCATAAATGGTTGGATTTAGACATTGAAATATCTAAAAGCATTGAAATAAATAGCTACTAAATTATTGTCTCTGAACTACGTGTCACGTTACATTCATAATATGTTCATAGTTCATTTATTGTAAAAAAAATGTAGGTAATAAACTAACTTTTTATGACAAAAATAGTAGGTATGATTTAGACATTGAAATATATATAAGCATTTAAATAAATAAGTAAGTAATAATTATTGTCTCTAAAAAATACGAATACCTATACATATGGACATGGCCGCCAATGAAGGGAAATTAAAAAAAAACTTCGCACTTCATACGAATCTGGTAGTTGAACTTTTCGTAAGTTAATAGTTAATTATTGAAAACAAAATGTCGGCATTAGAGATACTGACTTTCCATAAACGGGTGGATTTAGACAATGAAATATCTAAAACCATTGAAATAAATAGCTAAGTACTAATTATTGTCTCTGAGCTCAGCTAGAATACGAATAGGCCACCAACATGGCCGCCAACCGCCAATGAAGGAGAATTAAACCAAAACTTCAGCGCATAACGCGCATGCGCGAGGTGATCACCTCACTCGATTTGCACATATCATTCCACGCGATTCTGTTAAATCACTTCACTTGTGTGAGCTGCGCGCGTTGGAAATGTCAGTTGAATTTAGTAGATAATAGTAGTAACTTGAGCGCGTAACGCGCATGCGCGAGGTGATCATCTCACCCGATTGTCTTGTCTTGGAAACCATAATAATACCACTTCAACGCAACGAGCCTGTGCGCGCGTTGCAAATGTCAGTTGAGGTTAGTAATAGTAGGTAATTACGATGATGATTAATTGATGAATATTTTGTTATCTATTTGCAACGCGTAGGTAGGTACCTAGTACCTAGATTTAGTCCGCACGTCTTTTTATTTAAATGACATTTACTTATGTAGGTTCCCACATAATTTGTGTGGGGTTAAATTGTATGGCCCGTCAGCCAGGCACACTTTTAGCACTCGATCACTGAATGCTTGGCCGCACTGGGGCACTGGTAGCAATGGTAGCGCGGTGCGGGAAGCGGCGCTGCTGGTTCGGGGACGCGCGCCATCTTGGCTGCAGTTCTGTCCGGTGTCCGCAGTCGAGCCGCGAGCGCGACTTCGTTCCGAGCGTTGTCGTGTCCAGTGTTTGTCAAATATGGATGAAGAAGACTTAGGTAGTTTTACTTGAAAATTCTTACTTTAAATGGCAATACGTGCGTGGTCAGCTCGAACTAGTACGAGATCCCAGCTACCGCGCGTTTTGCCGCTTGCTGCCCGCGCTCTTATTACGACCACTTGTGATAATTCTTTAATATGGACCCGAGCTATGGCGTGAGTTTGAGTGGCCCGCGCGCTCTCCGCTCCAAGTAGCCCGCGCGCTCTCCGCGCCATGCAGCCACTCAAATGAAGTTTTTATGTTTGAGTAGGTATCTCGCGCTGCGTCTGCCCCGCGCCCCCTTTTGCAGTCTCGCCAAGCACTGATGACCGACCGAATCTCTCTTCATAATGAATAGATTTGGTTTCGTTACAACGCTGAACAACGTCGCACAGTCTTTACTGGACTCGATCCACAATCGATAAAAACATCGCGATTGGGTCATGGGATTGCGTTTATTTAAATAAACAGTCTAACAATGGGTTCTTAATAACAAACTATGTCGCTTTTTACTAACTAGCATAAACGTGAATGTTTTATTTTATTTATTGTATGTAGCTACGTAGATACGTACGATACTAGGAAAAAAAAATGAGTAAGTAAAACAAAATTGAGTTTCTAACTGAATATCTGTTTTGCTAATTTATTTAAAGCCTACCTAAATAGTATTAATGTTTAGACACTTAAATACTTGTTTTAAAATAATACAAAATTATCAATAGAATTAGAATAAAAATATTATTAAAATCTCGATTATGATTGTAAAGCTTGGGCATCCCTAGCATCAGGTGGGATGACACTGACAGCTCACTCCACGCTCACTTCACCTAAGTTTTCATGGAGTGATGGTTACAGAATAGCACTGCTGTACGCCGATAAAACTAAGAATCTCTAAATCTCTATCTTCTACTATTGTAGTTGAAGTGGCTTCACGTCTTTGTAATGGGTGATGCTCAATCAAGGGAATCCCATGCGAGATGCGGCACGCGACTGCGCGCGTCGATTGTTTTAAAGATAAAGAAATCCCACGATTATTCGCGCCAGTTTGAACTCCTCCATCATCTGCATCTGCCTAGCCTTTTCCCAACTATGTTGGGGTCGGCTTCCAGTCTAACCGGATGCAGCTGAATACCAGTATTTTACATGGAGCAACTGCCTATCCGACCTCCACAACCCAGTAACTGGGTAATACGATACCCCTTGGTAAGGCTGGTTGTCAGATGACCCGTAACGACTGTCAAAGATCGCCAAATGACAGCTGGGACCAACGGTTTAACCTGCTTTCCGAAGCACGGAGGAGTCTCGGTATGTAAGTTTGAACTCCGCCGTACAAATAAATGAGTTGACACAATCGACACGGGTGAATTTGACCCGCATCCCGCGCTGTATTCGCCTCAGTTTGGCCAGAACTTAATTCGTGAATCGGTCCTGGCCTCTTAAGTACCTAAACGGTATAAAATTAAAACTTCTCACGTCTAAGGCCGCATTCACACGGGATCCGTCATTGACGATTCGTCAAAAAAATTAAAAGAAGATATGTGATTTAAGACGTGTCCCTCAGTTTTCACGATTCTTGATGCGTGTGAACACGGGCATTTAAGAAGTCGTCTTCGTTATAAAAAAAACGGATCGTGAGAAAAGACGATTTGTCTAAAAACACGAATCGAATTTGTGTGAATGAGCCGTAATTCTGAAAAGCAATTGTTTTCCTAACATTTACGAGTAAATTAAGCTGCTTTGCATGTGTGTGTGAGATTGCATGTGTACTAAAGTAATAATCTCCGTCTCCAAATGACTTAATACGCATTTCACACACAGTAAAACTCTCGAAGACAACGTAAACCGATTACGGCCGAAGGTTTTACGATGCCGGTGAAAGCCTAATTACATTTATTTATAGCCACTTAATCATTGTTGCCAGTTAAAGAAACAGCCTGTTGGTTATTTGAGTCGCGAATAATTAATGTAAGCAATAAAATTTCGATTTCAGGCGCTAAAAGGAATTCGCGTTTGATAATAAGTTTTAAAAAGTTTATTTTTATGACTTTTTGATAGCTTTGATGCTTATTTTTTGTTACCTTTTTAGAGACAAGATGGAGAATAATTACTTCAGACGTCTTGAAAATAATAAAAAAACCGGCCAAGTGCGAGTCGGAATCGCGCACGAAGGGTTCCGTACCATTATCTATAAACACGGCAAAAAAAATACGTTTGTTGTATGGGAGCCCCCTTAAATATTTATTTTATTTTGTTTTTTAGTATTTGAGGTTATAGCGGCAAAAGAAATACATTATCTGTGAAAATTTCGCGGAGTCTTAGTAATAGGGTCCCGTTTTTCTCTTTGGGTACGGAACCCTAAAAAGCTTCTTACGTCTTGTCTGCAATGTAATCGAAGTGCTACGTCTCGTAGCAAAGGCGTAGCATATCGACCGGGTTCTACGAAATTCGTAGCGTCGTAGCCTCGTAGGTGATTGTGGGAACTTGATACTTATCCGTATGTTCCGTTGGTATTTATTTAGTAGTTGTTCATTGGGTCGGACTTTGAACTCACTACCTCGATGGTTGGATGGTATTAAACTTTGTGCGATGGTGTAAAGGCCACACTTATGAGACGTTCATTAACTTTAATGAGCCAGTTCCTTGTGATAATGTAATGGAACTAATGGAAGGTAATTTAGCTGTATGTAAAATTGGGAACTCAAATGATTTAAACAAAAATTCCATCTCCAATACAATAAGTACCCGCGGTTCAGCGTACCAGAAGACGTAGCGTTGGAGGGCCTCCAAAAAGGTGGACCGATGACCTTGTGAAGGCCGCAGGAATCTTGATGCGAGAAGCACAGAACTGGTCGAAGTGGTGGTGCTTGGGACAGGCCTATGTCCAGCGGTGGACGTCTTTCAGCTGAAATAATAATGATGATACAACGGTGTTTAGTTAATGATTCATCAAAGTTAATGAACTACTACGTCGTAAGAATTTCGTTTCAATTAATCAATTTTATAAACATAAACTTTAATAAGAAGCCGTTTGGTAAACTTTAACTTAAGATTAGGAATAATTATTTCAAGGTGACGTTAAAATTATTTTGAACAAGTTAAGATTAAACTTTGGCCAAGCTGTTAAATTGTCACAGAACATTCTAAATAGTTTAAAAGTTATTTTGATTGAAGTTAAAGCTTGAAATTATTCAATTTGTTTGAAATTCCTCGTTATTGAAACTGGCTTTTAAATAATTATGTTATTTCACAAGTAATCGCTTAGGAATTTTATAAGGATGATTTTAAGAGTCGTTTACGTTATTTTTTTTCTGCACATTTTTGAAGGACTTCTTCTTAGAGTCATCATCAGCCTAGCCTTTTCCCAACTATGTTGGGGTCGGCTTCCAGTCTAACCGGATGCAGCTGAATACCAGTATTTTACATGGAGCGACTGCCTATCTGACCTCCACAACCCGGTAAATCGATAATACGATACCCCTTGGTAAGACTGGTTGTCAGACTTTCAGGCTTCTGACGACCCGTAACGACTGTCAAAGATCCTCGAATGACAGTCGGGACCAACGGCTTAACGTGCTTTCCGAGGCACGGAGGAGTCTCGATATGTAAAGATGGTCAACCATCCACAGACCAACCCCGGCAAGCGTAGCTTAACCTGATGGATCGACCCGTGCGAACTTCTTCTTAAAGTATCGATGGAAAAAGTTCATATAACATGTTGGGGCCAAAATTCAGCTACGCGAACTGCACCCACTGACGCAGTGTTCCGGCTGTTGCCTCTGTGTGCTATAATGGAATAATGGAATGCTGGTTCGTATAAATATGTGTATTCCGTAAAATTACTATGTTTGTTTCTGGATTTTAATCTGGATGTTTATAATTCTGTAATAATGGCGTCCGCGACGTTCCCTTGCGAGCGGTTTTCCTCGCGACCCCTGGCGCCCCTGGCGGCGCGAAGAGAAACCTGGTGCATGGCTGCAGTAAGTACCGCTGTGTGCCATCTGGCGGCGGCGGGGCCGAAACATGCAGTCATATGGTCATCAAGTGCACAGGTAACAGGGCATGCGGCGCAGGATGGGCCATCGTCTGTGGGGTAATCGCACTTGAGATCTGAGCGTCCATGAACCCCCATCTGAGGAGATTGTCAGTGTTCCGGTCGATTTGGGTACGAAGTCTATCAGAGATTTGCAAGTTGCACGTAACTGTGGAGGCGTTGTTATTGGCTGGACTTGCTGGAACTTTGAAGGTATTGCTTATTGCAATTCACGCCTTGTTTCCCCAAAGGGTTGGGCACAGGTGTATCGATAGTACACCCACATTTCACAAGTTATGTTTAAGTCCCATGTAACAGGGGGCGGGAAAGTCCGAAAGGGATACCGGGGCCCTTAAAAACAGGCAACTGAAGGAACACGGGTGGGTTTTAGTCAGTAAAAGTCTGACACACCCTTCCGCTCCACCCAGAGCGGGAAAAGTCATTTGAAGATTTCCTACATAAAAAAAAAACAGTGGGCCTATTGAATACGTCGTGTTTTTTAAAAGCCTCATGTAAAGTTTCTCCGACTAACCTAACACATTCTTTTAAGGAATTAATACTCACATAAGGCATAAACTGTCAGTAACGAGAAACAATATAATTTAAATTGTTATCTGCCTTCTAAAGGCCAATCGACGGTTGGGCGGTGGTTCTTTGACTGGAAAATTAACGACATTTCAGTAAACATCGTTTCATCATTCACTCATTCATTCGCACACCAAAACATCAAATAATCACAAAGTGCAATATGATCTCAAACGATGTAACCCTCCACTGGCATATTATGTGGTCCACAAAACCATAGGCTAAGAATGTATAGACGCGACACGCTCGCTCCAAATTCATTTAAAATTCCAACACTTTCGGATCAAAAGATAGTGTTCAACACTGTCGGGATTGGATTTGCCTTTTTTGTGGACAAGAATTCATTGAGATTTGTTACAGTTGTAATGGCAATCATGTAATTTGGTTTAGCATAATCAGCCTATAATGTTCCCACTGCTGGGATACAGGCCTCCTCTCTTCGAGAGGGAGCGGGCTTTTTTTAATCCACCACCCGGGCCCAGTGCGGGTTGGTAGATGTCACATGTCTTCGAATTTTTTGGTTCTAGGACATGCCGGTTTCCTCGCGATGTTTTCCTTCACCGTTTTGAGAGCAGTGGCGATTAAATAATTTATACAAAGTAAAGCGCCTGTCAGGGTTCGAACCTATGACCTACAACTCGTAAGTCGCAGCCGTTACCACTGGGCCACCACTGGTCTCCCACTGGGCCACCACTGCTCTCCCACTGGGCCACCACTGCTCTGCAATTTGGTTTAAATAGGTTTAAAGGATCGTGGGCAAAAGACACCCAGCTCCGCCACGGTTCAAACCACTGTAGTTTTGAAGACATTACTTCTCCCTTTACTCAGGCCAAGGCACATCAAAATCTGTCCCGGGGTTTACTCAGTTCTGATAATGTTGACAATTGATATTATGATCTGCGTGCGATCATACTACGAAATAATTCATCTGTTTGACAGTTTTCTATGGAGATTCGTAAAATGGTCCACATATTATTATGAAATGCTTTTGTGTCAAATTAGAGGAATTGCTAATGACAGCTGGAAATTCAGGAAATGAAATGCTTTTAACGGAATTGATAATGTGGCCGTTTTAGGCCCACTGGTCTTGTTACCACTAAAGGGATGCCTACTGTACCTGCACGATATCTCGGTTCTTCACAGATTTCTTATTCAATGATAATATACCCGGCTCTCGGCTTACGTGGGTTACACGAAATCTCGTCAGTAATGGCTTATGGTAACTTAACCCGTCACCTTGGGATGATAAGAACGGTTTCATAAATGGGATAGCAGCCCTGACTGTCAAGGGTATTTCAGTCATTCTTAGGGCGATGACCTCTTCTTTAAGGAGGTTTAGGGATCGAGATGAATCATTTTAATCTTAAATAATGGGTCTGACTCTATTTGAGACCATGATAATTATTTGCATATTCTTAAAAAGTTAAAAGAGAGAAAAAAAAGTCAAGAGTAATATACACGGTGATTTTTAATTCACTGTTAACCTTTTAGGAGGTGAAAGTACTCATGATTATTCGATTATAAACAAATTTCACCATCTATATTATACCATCTATTGCATTTATTTGTATTAAGTACAATAATATCTTTTCAGCTGCTGCCGGTTTGATTTTTTAAAGGTGCCACCGATAAACCAGTCACTTAGTATAAATGTGACTGCCCCGTTGGTCTCGTGGTCGCAAGCGCGGCTGCAGAGCGTGGGGTCCTGGGTTCGATTCCTGGGTCGGGCAAAGTGATATTGGATTTTTCCATTAGGAATTTCGTAGTAACAGCCCGGAGTTTGGAAGTTGGCGGTGTGATACCCCCGTGGCTCGGAAAGCACGTTAAGCCGTTGGTCGTACGCCTGATCTCTCTCCGGTAGTGTCGGATTGCCGTCCCATCGGACTATGAGAGTGAGGGAAGAGAGAGTGCACTTGTGTCTGCGCAAAAACTTGTGCACTATAATATCTCCCGCGCCGATGGCTAGTCTCCGTTGAGATTGGCCGCCGTGGCCGAAAATACGGTCTGGAGGACTATATATATAAATGTCACAGGGTGATAATAATATGATAATTCCACTTTTCCTAAAAACCCTATGATATGGATATTTCAAAAACCCATATAATTAGAAAATGGTGAAATAAATTCTGCGAGCAACTTGGAAGTAGCGCGGTTGTTCACAGTTCAAACCTAACCTATTTCGCCCAGTTCAATATGACGAATCATACAATCGTCCGGAGACTAGATTATAATGGTGAAAACATTTCTGCGGTAGATTGTACAATGCGTTCACCATTTTCGAACTATCCGGGTTTTCGCAATATCCCTAGAATAGCCCTAGGGTTTTCGCGAAAAGACGAATTATCAAATCATCCACCGTACACCGTAAAAAAAAAAAGATTAATACCTTACTTACAACCGTACTGTTAAGCTTTCCCTAACATCTTCGTATGTAGGTGACCAATCTAACCCCCCTACTGCGATACGACACGGTACATAATACCCGAATAGCTCTTGGATTACGATGGAAACAAAAAATCTCGTCAGTAACGGCTTACTGTAACTTAACCCGTCAAATATAAGGGCTTAACCTCCTGTTAAGGATTTGTATATACCAATGAGAGACTCGGCTAATACGTGGGACAAGCGAAGAGCGTGTTTTTTTAGAAAAAATGCGGAAAATGCTTGCGTTGTGTGTGGTGGAGTTTGTAAATCATTTATGCTGTTGAAGTTTGACACATTAAACGACTAAATAATAATGGGGTTTAAAAAAGAAGATGCCATACCTATTATTGGAATAAAATGTAAATATTATGTGTCCGAATATAAAGCGGCAATCGTGCGCGGATGCCGCGCGCGGTCTGCCGCGCTGTGATTGGATGACTGCCGCGCGCGAACGCTTCTGTCTACCTGCCGCGCTAACCTTTTTACCTAACTGGAGCGCGGCAGAAATGTGTCCTAAAGTTAAGCTAGGATAATATTTGTTATTAATTGGTCAAGAATATTTTACATAAGCTGAAACACTATACTACTCGTATTTAAATTATATACTAAATTAATTATGTATTATTCTTCTTATTACATATACATTATGTAATAAGAAGAAATCTTATTGCCATTAACCAAGAACATAATCGAGCATGCGGGCTGCTACTAAGAAATTCATAATAACAATTTGCCCGACCTAATAAGTCCTTACAATATCCTTATAAACTATTCCTATCATTATAATCATAACTACGTTCATAATGATCACTAAACTTAGGCAGCAGCGTTGCTTTGTACAAAACTTTAAATGCTCTGAGCTGCCATTTTCAAGGAAGTTAAAATGAGCTTCGCAAAGAAATAATTATTTTCTCTTAGTACTCAAAAGTAAATTGGAAATAGATTAGAAAACGGTTTAGATATAGTGAAATACAAGACGAAGACACTTAAACTGTTTTAACGGTTTAATTGAAAACTTTTAGCTTAGGTTGAATGAAAATTAATACAAAGATCTCGGGACCAAGATAATAGATATTCATAGGATATTTTAACTTACGCCGGTAGCACACCTCCGCCGCGAAATCATAGCAACCCGCAGTAGTTAAATTATACGGACTCGCGTCTTGCTTCGCTACGCGAATACGAATCGAGTGCGAACTATGGTTTCAACGCGGAGGGAGGTGTGCTAACTGGCATTAATGTTATAACTGCGAAAATGAGTTTGTTGATTTCGATGAAATTTGGCACATCGGTAGACCGCGACCGACCTAGGCTAGGACATATTCCCACGGGATCGAGACTTACGTGGGTAAAGGACTTACGAGGGCTTACGAAGGCTTACGAGGGTACCGCGGGGCGCAGCTAGTACAACATAGTTGAAGAAATGTGGGTGTAATATACAACACTGCCCCATCCACGCCTACCCTGTGATGGTAAGTTAGAAAGTAAATATAGAAATATTACTTCGCAAACGTCTAAATTCAACCCTTCATATTCCTTGAATACGATGATTAAGACGCCTATTCGCATCGGCATCAATGCGTCAACTCTCTAACGCGATGGGGGAATAAATCAAGCCACGCAGGTACAAATGACCCTAATGTGCCGTGGTGTGCAGGTGCCTCAGTAATGAAGGGTTAACGGTTTTAGTGTTACGTATTAAATTAGATTTGATGGTGAAGTCTGTACGTGTAGTACTAGTGTAGTAAGAAACTTTTATGTTTACACAATATTGACAAAAATTGGGTGATGGAGTGGTAATATTTTTAAAGGACTATGCAGCAACATAAAATAAACATCACGCCTGTAATTCCTGAAGGTTTAGGCAGAGGTGTACTTATAGTACCTACATTACATTTCGCATGTAATAGAGGGCGGGGCTGTTGCTTTCAACCGGGCACAAATCCAGACTCTGGGCTGCTACTGAGAATTTCCTAATGAAAAAACTCAATAAAACTTTGCCTGACCTGGGAATTGAACCTAGGACCTACTAGGAATAGTCTTTGTGCAGCAATTGCCGTCAACTGATAGATGATAGATAGCTGTGCGTTTTATTTTTACATTATTGTACTTATTCCATGAATAATGTCATAAACACATGACACATGACATAATGTCATGTCATGTAGGTAAAAATAAATCATCATCTGCCTAGCCTTTTCCCATCTATGCTGGGGTCGGCTTCCAGTCTAACCGGATGCAGCTGACTACCAGTATTTTACATGGAGCGACTGCTTATCGGACCTCTACAACCCAATTGCTGGGTAATACGATACCCCTTGGTAAGACTAGTTGTCAGACTTTCGGGCTAGTGACGACCCGAAACAACTGTCAAAGATCTACAAATGACAGCTGGGACCAATGGCTTAACGGGTTTACCTAGACACGAAGGGGTCTTGGTATGTATTATGTAAAGATGGTCACCCATCCACGGATCAACCGCGGCAAGCGTAGCTTAACCTGATCGATCGACCCGTGCGGCTGTTATTAGTTAGCCACAAGCCCCACAAAAAAAAGCATGCAATCATGGTGAAAATAAATAAACACGCAAAAATATTAGCACCCTCTTTTTTTCTGGTGTGAAAACCAGATTTGTATACATGATAGTTAGGTTGTGAAAACAATATCCAATACAAACTCGAACACACAATTTCATAGAAAACGCAAATACTATGACATTTAATCTGTAACAAAACATTCCATTTCAAATACGACAAAAACTACATACAATCCAAAACGCAGGATAAAACCGAATCGTGGGCTCAACAATAAATTGTAATGACAAAAGTAAATATGTTCCAGTGATCTGTTTGTGCATCTCTACCGAACAACAAACGAATGAACGAAATGAATGAATGTATTTTTATTCTGAAATGAATGATTTGTATGCGAATGGGAAACAAGCATTCCAAATATATACGAAACATGTGAATATTAAATGCGTCGTGGACGTATAGTAATTCATTTGGAGCTTTTTGGATAAGTATTTCAATTTATTTGAATTCTAATTTTATTATCATTAGTCTTTTAGATAGATTATTTTCTATTTTGTGAATGTGAGAACGTTGTAGGCTTATTGGACTGTAGATTTATTGAACATCTTCTATTTTTGTTAAGTACCTGGTACTTACTTGTTGAAAGGCCTACATTGTCCTCCCATGCCTACCAACACTGTAATTTGAAAGTATTGTAAAAGCCAATTATTTTTAAAAGAGTAACCATGGAGTTTCTTGCCGGCTCTTCTCCATTGGAAACGATCAATTGGAACCGTGCACCTAGCTTCTGACGTTTCATAAGTGCCCATGTAGGTTTATGTGAAATAAAATATTTTGATTTTGATTTTGAATTGAACATTGAAAGTGGTGAAAATCAAACGTTTAGGGCAGAAAATACCATTGTCATGTCCAGCCATTTTCATTATTGATTACTTATAGTAGGTATTGAAAGCATATTCGTTTTTTTCGTGATTTTTCATAAGTTAGCAAAATGTTATAAAAATAATTTATGCAAAAATGTTATATAAAAGTTTTAATTCCGTAATAGAAACTTTAAAAAAAAAACAACCGACTTCCAAAAAAAAAAAACTACAAAGTGAAAAAATCCCTTTATTATATAAAAATAAATAACTTTATACAATATTTCGGAAGTCGGCGGCAAAAACCGAAAATTCGAAACCAAAGTCACCTCCACACTTCCGAAATTGAAGTTACTTTTCTCTATGTACTACGTTTCTTTTTTGGTCAAAGTTTTTAACTTTCACTTTTTAGTTGTAGTACCTACCCATAACATGAAATCCGACGCGAATTACATCAGCCCCTTGACAAGGAACTGCAAGAAGACCACGACCGCTCTGACAAGGGTGCTAATAATAATAGTCCTCCGTATTTTCGGCCACGGCGGCCAATCTCAACGGGACTAGCCATCGGCGCGGGAGATATTATAGTGCACAAGTGTTTGCGCGGACACAAGTGCACTCTCTCTTCCCTCACTCTCATAGTCCGATGGGACGGCAATCCGACACGACCGGAGAGAGATCAGGCGTAGGACCAACGGCTACAAGGCAAGGTTGCAAGAGTGCTACAAGGTACACGAAGATGCAATCCTCTCATATATCTGCATGTGTTAAATTATAGAAGAATTGCCATTCAAGCTGGTAACAGACCTGATGGTCCAGACATTCAGTTCCGCTACCAGCTACGTATCTGGATAAGCTGGAGTAAATAAAATATCTCCACTCATTAAGGTCTTCTTATGCACTTCCTGGTTTGTCTACTTGCCCGACAGGTCCATGTTTAACAGTGGACGTTTATCAAAGTAATTTTCTAACCGAATTTCAACTGATGGGTGATTCAATCAGTGTCCGCAACACAGCTGTGCTTACAACACAAATATGAGAACTATCACAAATCATGGATGATAATGTTAGTTCGTAAATTATCCGCCGATCTATATCGGAGACTGTCATACAGAATTTGTATTAAGCTTAGTTCAGATTGAGATAGTTTGTAGAGTTGTTGAGAAAAGTTCAGTGGTGTAGCAGAGGATAATTAATTTTCTTTTTATGTGCGTTCAATGCCTTTATTTTCTTTAAGGACAAGTTACATGCTATTAAAGATAGGTATGAAATATACGAGTTACTAAACCAGTATTGAAATGTACATAAACTTTTTGTAATCCCATGCAAAAAGTTTTCGTTTTCAGGTCTTTTTGCTTTCATGACACACTGATAAACGAATAACATCGACAGCGTCGCAACTAAATCAACGCTCAAATTAAAATTAAATATTTTTATTTATAGAACATATGTAACCAAAAATAACGAAAAGTTCATAAAATAAACGCCAAGTCTTGCTGCCTAAAAACATTTAAATAATATTAATTTACAATTAAAAAAACAATATTAACGGATAAATATTCATAAAATAAACGCCAAGTCTTGCTGCCTAAAAACATTTAAATAATATTAATTTACAATTAAAAAAACAATATAAACGGATAAATATTCATAAAATAAACGCCAAGCCTTGCTGCCTAAAAACATTTAAATAATATTAATTTACAATTAAAAAAACAATATTAACGGATAAATATTCATAAAATAAACGCCAAGCCTTGCTGCCTAAAAACATTTAAATAATATTAATTTACAATTAAAAAACAATTTTCCATTAATAAATATAACTATTTCGTTCGCGTACACTATTTCCGCCTGAAACCTCCGTTATTTCCGAAATAATGAGGCTGTATTAATTACCGCGATACCGCGGCTATCATTATTTCGATACGAATTAGGATGTTCCAATATGATGTAATTAGGTACTATCGTGGTGTCATTACCCTCTGCAGTAATTATAATCCACGTATTATGGGCTCATTTTGCGATATTATAATGTTTGCAGGTACCTACTTTATTATAATGTCTGCCCCGTTGGTCTCGTGGTCACAAGCGCGACTGAGCGTGGGGTCCTGGGTTCGATTCCCGGGTCGGGCAGTGTTATTTATTTATTTATTTTATTATTTATGTACACACAGTCAAATAGATACGACATAATTATATATATATATAGTCCTCCAGACCGTATTTCGGCCATGGCGGCCAATCTCAATGGAGACTAGCCTTCGGCGCAGGAGATATTATAGTGCACACGTGTGTGCGCAGACACAGGCGCACTATCTTTTCCCTCACTCTCATAGTTCGATGGGATGGGACATAATTATAATATGAGTACAAAGGTACTGCTTATTTCTTAAGAAATTTCTTCCAGACCTGCGAAAGGAGAAATGAGAAAGAAATGTATGTGTGTGTTAATAGTTTTTTCCATTAGGAATTGCTTAGTAACAGCCCTGAGTTTGGAATGAATATACTTACAGACAATTTACGTTTGTTGTCAATTTGCTTAACAATGAATTTCCCAGACTTTCCATATTGATTGGTTGCTGGTTTTCTTTCTAAGTATTGTAATAATGTGAAAGTAATATTTAAACGAAAACTCAAACACTTTCCTTTGACTTATTCCGTAATATACCTACCTCTACCTCTACTACCGTGTAAATTGAGCTTTATTGGCAATTCGCACGACAGGAAAGATACTGAGAAGCCAAAAACAAAACATCGTGTCTCTGACACAGGTGTGTAAAAAGAACTTTGCCGGAGTGAAGTGTGATAAACGTTATTAAAACAAAAATCCAACCACGCCAAAAAAAAGGGCACGAGGTGCCCGTTGTATTTCCCCATAATAAACAAAGTAGTTCGAAAATATACCCTTTACAAATTCAAACACTTCAATATATCGCACACTTTACAAATTCAATTCTTTTCGCTTTTTGGAATTCGAATTCGAAATGAAAGGAAGTCCCTTCAGTTCGAATTCTAATTCCAAAAAACTGATATACACCTCCTTCTCTAAAATGCCATTCTATTTTCAACATGCAATCACCTTTACACAAAGACCTTTGATATCCAGTGTGTAAGGTACCTTTGACTGCAGTTTAATAAACAGAACGTGTAGACAAAGCCTTAAGTAAGTATTTATTTCAGCGCAGTTTTGTTTTGTTTTCAACTTGTTCGAAGCCCGAATTTTGAAGTGGTATTTGTGTTTTCCAGGATGCGCCAAAGTCAAAGCATTGTTTATAAAACAGAAAATAGTTTCGCAAAATATGTTGTTGTTTGTTTTACCATTTAGTAGAACAGTTGGGTATTCCGAAATAATTTTATAAAATATTAAAGCCATTATTTTTTGGGTCGTAGAAGCTATTTTTCACTGAAATGAATCTCCATGATTGATTTCTTTATTTTTCTTTTTTCTTGATGATTTTCTTTTGTTCTTTGTTTTTATTGTTATATTTCTTTCTTTCTTTCTTATGTGGAGATTTTATCTTTTCTAGACTTATCTCGTCTTCTTTTCTTACAGAGGTTTGAGCAATATAAGAAGACGCTGGCTCATGGCATGAAAAAATATTAGCTACTTGTCAGTAAGTTGACCTGAGGGCCTAGACAAGTGACAATCGCTTCGAAAACGTTTCGTATTTCTACAACGACTTTCAATAGAATTGACATAAGCTTTTCGATCGCTTATGTCAGTCCTAATCATTTTTGCCTTTTCCATCATCGTTATCGCTGATAGAATGTCACTTTGTCTAGGGCCTCAGGATGCGTCAGACCTACCTTCATAAAAAAACACCACTGGCTGAGTACGAAAATTCGTTGACTGGCTAAAGTTTTTACATCAGCATGAGCAATTTCCGTATATAAATAGGTCTTGCTGATTTTATATAAAAAAAACTATGCAGTGTACTTAGAATAAAAATGTCCAAACGTAGTAGTCAGGGAAATTAAATTTCTTATCAAATTAACTACCAACTTAAATTGTCTGGATATTCAAATCACAACTGTCATTCTTTGACAGTTGTACGAAATTGTTATAAGACGGCAAATTGACGTAGGAGGTCAATTTGTTTATCAATTAATTTCCCTGACGTACAACTGGACCTCAATTTTTCTACTTATTTATTCACAAAAATAATTAAACAGAATGTTTTATTCATACCATAAGCAACGTTAAAATGGATCCTAAAATAGATAGCAAATTAATTTAGAAATTATAATACAAACACATTATTATACTCATAACTTCTGAAATTAATTAACGTCACATCATTTTAGATAATTAATTTTGTCAGAAACGAGCCTGCCTCCATATTGGTCCAACAATAATAAAATAATAATTTTAGAGAATATCTATATAAAATAATTATTTTGGGATTGAAAATAAACGAAAGATTAGGAATGTACCTACCTTATTTTGAACAGTTACGCCGGTAGCACACCTTCGCTGCGTCTCGACTCGCGTCTTGTTTCCCTACTCGAATCCGATTCGAGTAGCGGAACATGACGCGAGTCAGTACAATTGAACTACTGTGGTTTCGCTGCTGTGGTTTAGCGGCGGTAGTTTGCTACCGGCGTTAATAATTATGTAAACTTGAGCTTACTTATTAATGGTAAAAAGAGGCTTAGGGCCGGTTGTTTCAAACGGTTGGTTAACGTACCATACGTACGTCAAATTTAACGTTCGTTAAATACAAAGCGTTGTGTCAAAGTTATTCCATTATTTCGTGAAACAACGCTTGTTTTTGATTTGACGATAGTTAGCGCCATTTTTGACGTTTACCCGTGCGTAAAGTGGACGTGAAACAACCAGCCCTTCGTATTTTTCTGTAGGTGCCATGTGGCAGTAGATATACAAGGTGTAACTGAGTTATTGTCTGAGTTAATTACTAAAAAAGATAGTTATTGTCTGAGTTAATTACTAAATAAAAAAAAGAAAAACAAACTATATAAATGAATAAATATAATTATAATAAGGAAGAATAAGAAGTACAAGTAAAAATAAACTAATATATCTATGTACATTTTTGCAGATAAAATAATACTTAAATATTAGATGCGAAATTTTAGTAAGTATCTCCTGATTTTGATTATGTAAATAAAAAATTTTTCCCACAATAACAACTTAATGATCTCATAAAACAGGGCTTCCTCTCTTCTACCCTTTTGCTGTGCCCTACAGGGTCCATAATGATCAAAATTATATAGTTACCACCTAAGTACACATTATGGTAAAGCAATAAAGATATTGAGTATTGAGTATTGGAAAATCTCTTAGAGATCATTATAATCAACTTTTACTAAGGGACCAACATAAAACCGCAAAAAAAAACCGCTGCTTTTTTGTTTATTTTGTCGAGCTATACGATCATAATTCATAAATGTATGGAGCAGCAGATATTTTTTTGGGATGTTAATGTCGTTCCTTCTCAACTGTCTCAAAGTTGTAGTGTAAACGCCTGGCTAATAATGAATTAGTCTGTACAATTCATCAGTTTTGTCAGTCATTTAATTGTTCACCTCCACAGAATAACTGTAACTGTTTTCGTTAGTCTTTTTTCACCGAAAACTACCTAAAACTTAATCAAATAAACACATACATATATCATTAACCTACAACACACTATCCCAATAAAATTATAACTCGTTACGAAACCACCCTTTGATACTGAAAATAAATTCGCTTACAGTAACAGCCTTCCTTTAATTTAAATCCTTTGAGAGATAATGAAGTTAGTGAAAAGGGGTGTAGCAGTCAGAAGGGGTGTAGCCGTCAGAAGTCAATTAAGATGTAGTTAGCGTCTGATGAAAGCGGTACGCGTCTATCAAAGATGGTGTGGTCTGTATTGTTGATTCATTTAATAATTTGTAGCTCGGAAGATGAATGGAAGTAGGTTTAGCTAGTTCTGGGAAAATTGTGCGGGACCTGAGTGGCATTTCGCGTGTATGTAAATCTCTGTCTCAATCTGACAAATCTACCTATTCTTTTGACAGGTTTTTGACATTGATTGCCGCTGAGATGATGACTAGATTTTGAAGAATTTAATTACGGGAATTGCTTTCTGTTTTTGATCCGTTCGAAGACGTTTTTTGAGGTTTAGTAGTAGAAAATTCTGTTCGAATGAGTTCATTCGGAGAATTACTACTACTTCTGTCATGTGCACCTATTTTTGTCGCAGTTCAGGTTGAAGTGTATGCACGGACTCCGGTGAGGCACGAATGGATGACGACGCATCTGTGATAAATAAAATAAAAAAGCCTTTTGTTTCTTTCAAAAATTACATGAATTTATATTTCTAAGTTAGTTATACTAATTTTAACTTACATTAATATATAAATCTATATAATTATATATATATATTTTAGTTTGGGCCAGCCGCCTCGATTAAATCGTATTCCCATCTCTTGTACGGTCTCTTCCTCTGTAGCGTTTCCTTCTTGGGCCTTTCCACAATGTTACTCTCGAGGTCCATCGCTCGTCTGCCAATCGCGCTACATGCCCTACCCATTTACATTTCAGCTTCTGGGCATAGTTTAGAGCATCAGTGGCTTTTGATACTGCTTCTTATTTTGGTGTGTCTCATTTTCTGAATTTTCTTTATCTTAAGCATACTGCGCTCTAGTCCCCGCTGGCAGGTGATAATTTTTTTCCCTGTCTTTGCGGTGTACTTCCACGTCTGACACGCATAATGTCAGGCACGGTAGAAGACATGTGTTCATGACTCTAGTTTTAATTTTAACTGTCATGTTATTCTTAAAAATCATGCAGCATCTACGATGCCTCTAGTAAATACATGCAAATGTAATTAGTGTAATGTATTGTGTGTGTATGTATGTGTAATGTAATGTCATGTATCTAAGTAAAACACATTTACCTAAGTAAATGTTTTTTACTAAAAGACGGTAACTACTTACTACAAGATGAAAAGTCAAAGTCAAGTCAATTGATGTATCTAAGTAAAAAAAAAAATGGATGTATCTAAGTAGAACACATTTACTTAGAAGACGGTAACTACTTACTACAAGATGAGGTGATGCTTTCTTGTTTACTAGAGAATAAATTTAAAAAACGATTTGACTAAACTAAATTGCATGGTAGAGAAAAATAAACATAAATAAGAAGAATACAAAATGTTATAGCTCTTTGACATTTGCCATTTTATTCATACCGATGGAATTCTGTCTACAACCAACGTTTTCCACGAGATGGTATCTAAAACATTGTAATAAAGCCATGTCAAATAGCCGGAATATTTGAAAAATAGCTCCGTGTTTATATTAAAAATTTTAGAAGACGAATTTACGGAACGACGACAGTTCAAAATTGCTAGAATCTTCTTAGAATTTTTGATTAAAGTAAACAGTTGCATAAAATGATGATTTACCAGTCCACAAATATTATTTTAATTAAATTGGTGTTCCTTTGGAGGTTGTTTTGAAACTTCGAGCCATATTTTTTTAGGGCCGTGAAACTTGTGATTAATATAAAAAATACGTTGATGTTTTGATTATTTGTACTCGTTGAGTCTTTTCTTCGTGTAATATGATTACATTCTTATTAAATACAATACAATATTGTGTCTGTGTCTTTATTGACATCATATGAAGTTACAGAATCATATGCAGCCTGTGAATCCCGAACTAGGTAAAAACTTGTATGAAACCCTGTATGTCAGGAGTCTGTGCCTTCTCCCATTTTCCTTACACTAATTATTGATATAACAAAAAAAAAAATAAGTTTAAAAACACAAAAAAAAAAAACTAAGGTAGTGTCAAAGTGGAAAATAAAAATTAAATATATTTTACTAAGGTAGTGTGAAAGTGGCAAAAAAAATATCTTCTAGCTTCTTGGATTTTTATGCCCTCAAACTACACTATATTTGGGGATGTTTTATTTGAACCCTCATTGAGATCTGAGCGCGGTGCTTAAAATTACTTGTAGTTATTAAACAAGGACTCAGGCTACGTGTTAACCGCCACGTTTTTTAAGGTTCTAGAAGCTTCTCCTTTTTACCTTGGATAAAATATACTATGTTAATTTTAGCTTAATCTTATTTCCATATTTTGGTTTGGTATTAAAAGATTGCTGGAGAGTCTCGTTAAAATCCGTTCAGTAGATTTTGATGGGACAGACAAAGAAATAATATAAAAAATACATCGTTTTGGCTGTGTTCCTAAAGGTCCGAGGGCATTTTAACGAATATTTTTTGGACGTACTATATCTTTTTAATTTTTTTAAATTTATTTCTATATGCTTATAGCGACGAGAAAAGCCTTTTCCACTAAGCCTAGGCTTTTGGCTCGCATTTTATCTCCCTCTTAATTAAATTAAAAGTGTGTTGTGTTTTAGAAATAAACAATGTTGTTTTTATTTTATTGACCGACTGTTGAAAGCGTAAATTAAACTGATAATTAATATTCAAATTCAAGAAAATTGATTATCGTTATACCAATCATTAGCATTCTTAGCAACTACCAAAATTCTCTTGAATGACAAAGATAATATTTGGGTATCGTTGGAAACCTTAAATTAAAATTATTATATTAAAATTATGAATACTTAAATAATGACTAAACCTTTTCGTTGACATTTTAAACCATAGTCTAATTTTCATCTCGTGTCACAAGGAAAAACACCAAAACAGAAAACAAAACATTAAAATCCTTCTCATTTTTCAAATATCCTCAAAAATATTCAAACTCAAGTCTCCTCTGCAGGGTGTCCTCAGTCCTCATACTCAGACGAGGACTCTTGACTCAAGTGTCCCTGTTTCAAGTGCTAGGATGAACACATCTTCAAACGTTCCACTTATCTTTTTTATCTGTGGAAATGCGACAAATGCTAATTCCGACTGCTGTGGAATGTTTGCGACGTGTACACTTATTTCAGTGGATGGAGGAGGGCGTATTTATCGGTGGAAATGACTTTTTTAGAGTACATAATAGAAAGCTTTTTAGTAATCATTTGGAGTAATATTTTTATAGTGGTTAATTGACGAAGAAAAGGCTAGAAGACGACATGCTCCTAGGCCCGCGTGGTGGATAACGGCCCGTTCTCTCTCACAGAGAGGAGGCCTGTGTCCCAGCAGTGGGAACATTTTAGGCTGATTGTGCTTATGCTTGTGTTAATGTATACTTGTGCAAGTGCAATTTTGCGTAAGTATATCGTAACGTACAATATCTGTGATCAAAATAAAAGCAGTGTTTGTTTCGTGCAGGAATTTTACACGCGATCCGTTTTGCAGAAATCCAATCGGTCCGACAGTGTAATAATTGAGTTGTCATAAATTTAATATGTATGTACCTATACACTGTTACAAGCCTATTAGAGTAATTGATTCGAGAGTTTGTATTCATGCGATTGCCGTGATTTAAAAGTACCCATTCACATACGTAAACGGTGAAGGAAAACATCGTGAGGAAACCGGCGAGTCCTAGATTCATAAATTCGAAGACATGTGACATCTGCCATCCCGCAATGGGCTCGCGTGATAAATTACAGTCCACCCCCTCTCGAAGAGAGGAGGCCTGTGTCCCAGCAGTGGGAACATTATAGGTTGATTAACCTTATTCTATGTGCATTCGTAAAGCATAACATGGGTTTTATTTGTTTTTTGCATTGTTTTTACATTGTTCGAATAGATAATGAAGATATTTGGATAAGAAGTACCTATTATTAGACTCGATAGGTACGTAGAACAGTCTATTGTTCAGTAATTTCAATTCAAAATTAGTTGGAATTACCAATTACGTTACCAAGCTCTAGAGATAAATATTGAATTTACTATTAATGTTGTAAATACAACGATTTTCAAAGCTTAAAACCATATTTACACGCTGCGAAGTAATTTCCTAAAGTATACCATAAGTTGAAGCAACAATTAACAATTGCAACGTCTAAACAATGTTTACACGATGCAAGTAATTTATTGCTTAAATATTGATGCCATAGGCAAGAAACTTGCATCGTGTAAATGGGGCTCTAGACCCAGGTTATATTCATCATATGATTTCTTCCACCGCGTTCAAGATTAACTTCATTTAAAACAGATCAAAATGAAAAAACCGGCCAAGTGTGAGTCGGACTTGCGCACGAAGGGTTCCGTACCATTATCTATAAAAACGGCAGAAAATCATGTCTGTTGTATGGGAGCCCCCTTAAATATTTATTTTATTCTGTTTTTTAGTATATTTTGATATAGCGGCAACAGCAATACATCATCTGTGAAAATTTCAACTGTCTAACTATCACGGTCTGGTGATGGACGGATAGACAGACAGACGGACGGACTTCTCGTCTTAGTAATATTCCGGTTCCGTACCCAAAGGGTAAAACGGGGCCCCCGTTTTCGGTAGTTCCACCATATCATTTAAAATCTTAATCATAACCCTACGAGGAACCCAACGCGTGGAATTAAATTAGACTAATCCCGTATAGCTAAGAGAACTGTTGTGACTTGTTAAATAGTTTAATATTAACATGAATGTTCAAAACTATGAAGTTAGAACCTGCCCAAAACTGCTAAAGTCGAGGTAGGTGGTAACTTCCCTTTAACTTTTAGTTTCACCCTAATTACCTTGTGATTTAGAAAACATTTAATATTTTATTATGTCATCAAGATCATCAGCTTATTAGCAGTCCACTGCTGGACATAGGCCTCTTTAATTGCACGCCATTCGGCTAGATTCTCTGCAACTCTCATCCAGCCGCTACCGGCTACCCTCCGAATATTGTCGCTCCACTTAGCCTGAGGGCGTCCTACCTTACGTTTGCCGATTCGCGGTCTCCACTCAATAACACGTTTACGTCAACAGTTATCGGTTCTACGGCTAATAAGGCCCATTGCCACTTCAGCTTGCTTATTCTGTGAGCTATGTTGAATTAGGTTCTCTGCCGGATCCGTTTCGGATTCGATCCCTCAGAGAGACTCCAAGCATAGCCCGTTCCAAAGCTCTCTGAGCGTCCTTGAATTTATGGACCAGCCGTACCGTGAATGTGCACGTGTATATTATTTAAGCAGTACCTATAGGTACTGCTACGGAATCTGAGTTTATTATAAACCCAGATTATAGATATATTTAATAGGAGGCGAGCCGATTACCATTAACCGGACACAAATTCAGACTCTGGGCTGCTATTAAAAATTCCTAATGGTACCACCACAACCTTTACCACTGTTTTACCCTTCTGGGAAAAACAGGCGTGATGAAATGTTATTTATTTTTCTTTTGTTTCATTTTAAATACATATTATTTACATTTTTAAATATTTTTATGAAAAACATTTTCAAAAAAGTCCTGAGATCTAGCAGTATTATGTAGTTTTTCCAACGAAAATGTATGATTGGTCTACTGCTGATTTTATTATGAAAAAGTATTTTTACTGTAAATATTTGTAAAGTACTAAAATAATATATCAAAACAGTGCTTTGTGTATTACATTCATACATACATAAGCCCACTGCTGCTTGCCGTGGGGGTACACAGAAACTATAGAACCGCCACCTGCAATGATTCCTTTTGCTTCATTTACGTTCACACATCTGGGTCATACACACACAACGTGCCTGATGACGTCTTGAAGAACCTCGCCAATTAGATAATAGTTTCCACCAATGCCGGTCAGAAGAAGTTAGCCCATTACTCACTGCGAAAAAACCCTTATATTAGCTTTTCCCTGTCAATCTCACACAAGACATGACCAAATAAGTTACAACATATTATCTGGCCTTTGTATCCTAGTAGAACATTGATATAATTCCCAGGACGCTCTATACAGACTGTGTCCTAACCAAAGCGTTTGCGTTAATTTTGAGCAATGAACGAGAGGGCAAAACAAGTCACAATCGCTTCGAAAGCGTTTCGTATTTCTACAACGACTTTCAACAGGATTGACATAAGCTTTTCGATAGCTTATGTCTGTCCTATACATTTTTGCTTTTTCCATCATCGTTATCGCTGATAGAATGTCACTTTGTCTAAGGCCTCTGTTGTCCATTGAACTATTGCAAGACAAAACATTAAAGACTTGATTTCTTACCATATTCCTAGCTGGTCGATACTTCGGCTTTAACACTTTAAAATATAATAATCATGTTATAATTATGTCGTATCTCTATGTATTTTACTGTGTTTACATAAATAAATAAATAAATAATATTCTTAGTTTATTTTTAATCTGTTTGGCCCAAAACTCAGCAACGCGAATACCGTTCGCTGACGCAGCCATGCGGTGCAAGATGGGATGAGCCAATGTCTGTGGAGAGACGCCACATACACACTGGAGATCTGAGCCTAAAGCCTATAGGATTGTCTGTGGGACGCGACGGCGAAACGGTCAAACCGTACATTTTGACTAAGATGTAAGGTTTGTAGAGTTAAGCCTTGTAGAGTTATGGGGCTTGGACATTATCAATCAATCAATTCAATTTTTATTCAAGTAACCATGACTCATTTGTTAGTAAACTTATCCTATGTTAGTAACTTAGATACCTAATTATTCTAAAACAATATACACAGCGGCAGCACCATCCGACGCATCACCGCGGCTGCACCATTCCATGGGAAATGTCGCAGCAGCGATTAACGTACGGACAATCCAGCCTGCTCGAGATTAGGGACAGGACACTGTTGTTGCTGCCCCACTCCCCACGCACCAGGGATGCACAGCGCTTACGCATTGTGGCACAGAAGCAGTCCACATGTGCATCCGCGAACATCCCCGACGCGCTGCAGTAGCGGGGCTGCCTCAAGAGCACCCTGAACGCGTTGTTGTACTGCACGCGGAGGGCACTGTATGATTTTTGAGTATATCTAGCCCACAGGCTGCTCGTGTAAAACGCAGAATTTCTCACATTAGATCTGATATTTTAAACAGTGAAAGCGTTATGTCAGGTCTTGGCCACCTACTTTACAGGAAATGTATTTCGTGGGATACAAATTATCTTCTAATTTACAAGACACTACATTTATGAACATGAAGATCGCGTATTCGCGTGGCCGTTCGCTTTGGTTAGGTCTTGGGGTGATACCGATGCGTCTTATATCTGACGTTTATAAGTACCGGCAACTTGACCTATATACGATAAATAATCGAGGGAACACTCATGTTTGCCCACGGATTTGTCTGTTCACATAAAATATTGTTATTTGTTCTGTATCGGGATGTTTGCTGTTTATATTCACGATTTGTTTAACCAGGTTTTGTATGAATAGGTTATTCGGACTGTTGGATTGCTATTAATTGTTAAATATTTCATCTTTTATACCCGGGGGTTTTATGGCAAAATGATAGAAAGTAGCGTAATTTAAGGCTGTGCGTGGACTGAGTCAAGACTGATTTTAGACGGACTTTCGTTCTATAAAAACAATCATGGTATGGTCAGTGGCGCGATACTCTTTGGTTTTTCCAAGTGTAAACTGCGCGGCAAGAGCGCAGCAGCAACACGCGGCGTTTGCGGGACACATTAACTGCTGCGCTCTAGTTAGGACTAAGCCGACGAATGTTTGCGCGGCAGTACTTACGCAGCATATCCGAGACACGCCCTGCACTTCAGTTGTCATGAAAGCGGTTGCGTGTGTCGTAGCTCTGCTTATAATCGTCCAAACACAATTACTGACGAATCCTTGCTAGAAATGTTTGTGCGCGGCAGGTAGACAGAAGGGTTCGCGCACAGCAGTCGTCCAACACGTCGTACGGCAGGCCGCGCGCGGCTGCCGCGCACGATTGCCGCTCAACGTTTGGACACACTTTATGAGACAGGGAACACCATAAAACCTGTTAAGCATGGTGCTGAAAGCAAATTGTACCTTTGACTGTTCATTGTCGAATCGCATATCAATCAAAATCAAATCAAATCAATCAAAAGTCATTTATTCAAACTAGGCTGAGTATCAGCACTTTTCGAACGTCAAAATTACATAAGACAGTCCCCCAGCACGCAATATTAAACCACAACCACAACTAATGTGAATGGACCAATTGCTATAATATGATTAATCATAAACTCAGTTCAATTAGTTGGCGATAGTTTGTCACGTTTTCCAAAGGGTTGCCTATCATCAATCTGTAACATAAACTAAGTTTGAGCAATAACCGGACATTAATATTACTACTAACTCATAATATTTGCAGTTAATCATTTACTTATCGGGTGTATCTACACCTAATATAATGTATGTCTTGTAGAGCAACACATGAGTTTGGCATGAATTAGATTGTAACAGTTATGTACGTATAGATTAGCAAACTGTTTACTGTTTTTTTATAGTTTTAAGGTGCATTTCTTTTGCCGTAATGCCAATAAACGCATTTTTCTCCCTTTCTTTACTAGAAGGATCTTTTAGCGCTCGTATGACGTTGATAGGGGGGCGCTGTTGGTAAACATTTGTGCAATTGTTTTTTGAAATGTATTGAAAATATAACACGGCGGTGTTAGTTCCGATTTTGACCACGCGCTAAAAGAACCTGCAGGCACGAGGTGTAACTTGGAATGATCATCTAGCTTCATCTTTCTGACTGACCGACTCCTTGACAATTCAAAAGTGACTGCTAATGGTTTCAAATTCCAATTGGTTACATTGGAGTTCATTAAATTGAAGTGACTATTTTAATTGTCACTTTATTGATGGAGGCTATTTTAATTATAATTGTCTATAACTAAGATCATTAATACTACCACAATATTTGTAATAAATCTTATCGGATTTACCAACACACATGCTCTAATATGTCTTGTGAAGGCAATTTGGCTCTGACTTGTATTACATATTGTGATTTGTATCTAGATAATATTGAACAGCCTTGGGCGAAGAATGGGCCAATGAACTAAGTGCTTTCTAGAATTATTATTAGTAACTTTTATAAGAACTATCTCAAGAAATGGGTTTAGGATATTGGATATACCTACTTCTCAGTATAATGTCAAAAGTTCGGAGTTCAATATAGTTAGGTACCTTGTCTATGCTAACACGACATAATTATTATTTTAGGTTTATTTATAAACTTTGCTTAAAGTTAAGTAATGATTAGCGGCTGTTTATCCATACATTTCTGATGTTTAAACGTCTCGTAATTTTAGGTAAGGTTTATAAAAGAGGTTCGAGTTCAGAAAGCAGGCAGGCTTCAGGGAACCACTTTGTTGGACATCTTCAAATAGAAGATGATTCCACGGCGAAGGAATGAGGACCCTCAGTAATGAGGAATAAGACATGAACATCAGAGCGAGCTGTTACCCATGATTAAGTTAAAATTTTGATACGATTGTGAATAGTACTTTGATTATAAGAGTGCCCGTGGAGTTTATTGCCTTGAATGTACAACTAGCTTCATCTTTCTGACTGTCAAAAGTGCTAGTTATTAATTAAATTGAAATAAATGCGTTGAGTTTGAGTTTGCATACTAACACATAAAGATTCAGAGTTCCTGTTAAGTTGCTGTTAAGTTCAAGTTAGATTGCTAAACCGTAGTCTTGAAATATTTGTTAAAATGTGCTTTTAGTACTGAGTGCACGTGACGTGAGCGTATCTGATAAATAATGTAGATAACTAAATACGATACTAAAATAAAGAAAAAAATAATTATGTATAATAATGTTTTTTTTTTATATGTAATTTATGTGTATAGAAATAAAATAAAGGAAATAATGATAATAATCTTTTTACTTAAGCTGCCCGTTTATCTTTCATTCGTTGATCAGATAAAGAACTATTTGCATAACAAAAGATAAAAAAAGATTGGCATAAAAGTCTCTTTCTAAATTCTCTAGTAGCAAGCACATAATAGCTACCCTGAGATTGCCAATAGCTAGCGTCGTCTATCTCGAGGCGCATTAGCTACACTGCGACACAGACAAATTGAGTGCATTCACGACAACGACTGACACTTGAGTTAGTGCATGCTCCTAGATTGATAATATCTAGACTTGGACCGTAATCAATATCTGTGCTTTTATTTTCTTAATTCATGATTTCTTTCTTCATGATTCTGTGAAGAGTGGCAGCGAAAGGTTGCAAAGCAGAAAACAGCTTTCTAAAAAAACAATGATTAAACAATAAACAATGATTTGTTTATTGCCCCATGCTTTGTTGATGTTCTACAGCTGTTTGCTGTTGCAAGACAACAGTGCTTGAAAAAGTAGATACGGTAGGTTTCTCAGAAATGTGAAATTGTTGTTAAAAGATAAAAGTATGGAGTTTCTTCGAAAAATTGTGAAAATACACAAAAAAAATACAACACACATTTCAGGATAAACAGAAGCTAACAGAACTTCATACAGACAGAACCAGCTCACCTAAAATAAAATAAACTTGACTCCCCAAATGTAAATCATTAAGATAAGTACCCTCAGACTCGAGGCCTCGGATGGCCTGCCGAGGCCAATCGTCCGTGAACGTGGATTTATGACGAGTGGAGGCCTCTGGCCTCACGCAGATTGTAAATTGTTAATCCGTGATAAATTGTACGTAAAATTGGACTCAACCTCGGATCACTGAAACAAGAGGGATAAGGTGTTGGTTCATAGGAAATTGAAGACGCTGTACGTCCAAAGTCCAATTTTCGTCGAAAATCGAATCGGTGGGCGTCAGTTTGCACCAACTTTGTATAGGATATTTGTATAGGACAAGTAGGTAGCATTATCATGCTTATAATGATACCCTCCACTCCTCAACTTGGCGCTCATAATACGGATGTTGGCTGAGTGAAAAACAAAAAAAATTGTCCGTATCCGAAAAAAAAAAATAAGGCACGTATTTTTTGCTTTATCATATAAATAGAAAATTATATAGATAAAACGCATTACAGTTGGGGAGCGGGAGCTCGCTACGTCACAAGTCAGTACTACTCAATGCATTGCCGTAATTTTTTGATTACGTAAAAATAGAAAAAAAATACGTGTCCAATATTTTTAATTACCTAACTGAGGGGCAGAAAATTTAGTCAACAGCCCTGTGATGCTACAACCACTGATTGCATGGAATAATGTCTTTGACATGCAAATACCCTACTTAGTAGATGGATCGCAATAAGTTGTTATAAGTATATATATAGAAGGATGCTGGCTATTGTTTTGAAATAATCTGTATCATCACGCTTGTAATCCCCGAAGGGTTATGCAGAGGTGTCCCTATAGTACACTATACAATAAACGTGTCATTCTTAAATTAAAAACATCTTTTTTTGTAAGTATACCCTATTTAGTCTGAGGGTATACCTACCCAGCCATTGCAGTACTTTATAATTATGTAAATAATTAATCTTTCGAGGCTTATCTACCTTCTTTCTATAATCTTTGGTTTTAACGCTCCATTTGTTTAGTGGCGAGCTATTCGAATTGGTGCCGGGTTCGATTTCCGTGTTAGAAAAATAGGCTCTTTATTTTGAGAGATAACGACGATCATTCACAAAATGAATATAAATAATGCTATTTTTTCTTTTGCAATAAGTTTGGATATGTTTATAAAGTTTTACAAAAGATATTAATAAAATAAACAAGCCAGACGTCTGAATCGAGGAGTCAGCATAAATGCCCCGTAACGTTTTAAGGGTTTTACTACAAATTCCAGGATACTACTAAATATTGGCAGTACCCGCGATTAAATATGAGACATGGCCCCTTAATCCATACGCACATAACGTTTGAGAGTGTTTATTTAATGACACTCATTTTTTTTTTTTGTGGTCGAAAGTAGGCACAAGTAGGCTCGGAAAACCGATGGTAAATGAAGGTTCTACGACATAATTACGCTTATCTTGAAGACTTGGACAATATTGGCACAAACAGGAAATAATGACATAAAAGGGGGCTTATGTGTTGCAGTGGGGTGAAAAAGGTTGTGGATGATGATCGATGATGTTCCTAAACATGATGGATTACTGTAAATAACTGTCTACCTTAAAAAGTAACGTTGTTTGTATTTTATGAAACAATATGACAGTTTCCTTATAGGTCAATAAGATCTTGATAGGATAAAAACATTTGAGGTACCGAACCGATAGTCGATCGCGCATGGGTCCTCCGAATAAAGGGTTATTATTGAGAAGGGTCAGTATGTTTTTTTTTTAAATAGTGTAGAACTCTGTTTACAAAATGCGTGAGTCATATCTACAATAAAATTTAAGCAATATTAGGCCTCGTGCAAACTGGCGTGATATGGCGGGCGCGACAGGCAGAGCAACACTTGTCGGCTCCACGATGTCGTGCCTGTTTGTGGGAGCCTTTATGTTTTTCATCGTTTAACCGCTCACGAGTCACGGCGGATATGTCTCTATGATTATATCGTGATGTTAGAAATTATGAAAGATCACAATGCTGTAAGGTTCGACAATGGCTTTTACCTAATAAATTAAACACTGCCTATGTAAATCTATCAATAGCCAGTATAAAAGTTAATCGTTCCCACTGCAGTTCGCTCCAGCCTCCAATAAGATCGTGTTACATTCAGTTTAATTCAGAGGGCCGTCGAGTTATACCAAGATGGCGACGATTTATCTTAGAAATTCACTCCCTATTACTGCCAGCTCCGTGTTACGTTGAAATTATGCAAGATATTTGAGCTGATTAGTTGAGATTGGAGGTTTTTAAGATTAATGGCGGGTTCTTCTTCCTTCGAGTCAATTTCAGTATCTTAGAGGAAAAATTGATGTATATACATGTGTGTACTTTGATTGATTACAGGCCTAATAGAAGAACGCAGAGAGGAACTTAATTTTAAAGAAAACAAAATTGTTCACAATTTATATGGGCAGTATGAAGATATACAAAATTCTTGAAGACTGAATGACCAATTTGTATTTTTTTTAACAATCGAGAAGAAAACTGGAGTATTACCAACGTCAGTGTACTTGTGTACGTTTAATATTCGGTTAAATCTTACCTTCTTTTAGTTGATCTGACCACTTTATCTAACTTATTATTGTTTGAATAAAATTATTTTAGTGTTTTAAAAAATCGCTCTTAAAATAACCGCAGTCGTCAAATAAAAAAACATGTTTATAGTGATTTCAAATTAGAATTTCGGGTTTTAATCCTTCGTCCAGGTAGATGCAAAAGTGAGTTTGTTTGTTTGTTACGCTTTCACGCTAAAACGGCTGAACAGATTTGGATGAAATTTGGCACATGAGAAGACCAGGACCTGGGTTAGGACAAAGAATACTTTTATCCCGATATTTCTACGGGATTGAGACTTATGCGGGTGAAATCTCTGGGCGAAGCTACTATAAATTTAAATAAAAATCGAAATACTAAGATGACAAAATGGAGAAGTATGAAATTAAACATGTTGTGCCGACCCCAAATAAATTGGTATAAGGACAGGAGAATGGTGATGAAATCAAAGCATTCAATTTTAATTAGCACTACTTTGTAACTCTGCACAGAAAAACCTCTCCGAAGTCCCGAAACAGTCTCAATTCAGTTCAAGCCTTTGAGGCTACGAAACAACCAATAAGAGAGCGAGAAACAAATTAATCCGTGATTACAAATAGAGCTATGGCTGAGCGGAACGGAGCGGAGCGGTGGTGCGTTTATAGAGCGAAGAAAGCGAGCGAGCTAAAAGTGTCACAGTTGCAAGCTGCAGTTATTTGTATTGGAATGTTAAGTTTAGTAACACTTTTAGAAATTGGCACGTAGCGTGGCGTAACCTATATGTTTTGGGTAAGTTTTCTATACTCGATGTCTTTGATTTGTATGGATAACACTGAGTAACTATAATTAAATTCAAGTTAAATTCAGAAATATCTATTACTGAATTCAGCAAATATAATGTAATTGGTACACTCTGCTGCGTTTATAGAAACTTATTAATAACGTTAATTAAAAAGCAATTTTAGGCATTCATACATAATTTTAATTAATTTTAAAACAGTTTTGTTTTTCTATTATTATGACTAAAATTTTTATAACTTGACACGAGAGTGAATTCAAATTAATAAAATATTTAATTTAATATTCTGCATGTTTTTTGTTCTAGAAATCTAAGTAGCAGTGAAAAGTGAAATTGGATCTGAAACATCTGCCTAGCCTTTTCCCAACTATATTGGGGTCGGCTTCCAGTCTAACCAGCTGCAGCTGAGTACCAGAATTTTATATGGAGCGACTGCCTATCTGACCTTCACAACCCAGTAACTGGGTAATACGGGATCTGAAACGTGCAATATCGGCAAATTGTAGAAGTTGGTGACTTTGGTTTCATTACACCATGTGCTGCCACAGTTGGCTTAATCGCATGTAATTTTACTTTGTGCTTCTAGTTTCGATGTGTAGGCAAACTAAAGCAATAGTAGTGTATTGCTGTTTCAAATCAAATCAAAATCAAAAGTCATTTATTCAAACTAGGCTGAGAATCAGCACTTTTCGAACGTCAAAATTACATAAGACAGTCCCCCCAAAACGCCCACCCTTCACCACTTCCTAGTGCTTTAGCTGGGAAGAAGAAGTGGCGCAACAAACTTCCCAGCAGCACAGCTGTCTGTTCAGTTAGAAAAAATTGATTCTATACAAAAGTTTGCAAAATCATTACATTACGCAACAGACATCAATCATTACATTTCAGAAGTTCTAGCACTAAAACTGTTCGAGGCGACTTCGTCAGGTGAAATACGTCTCCAATGCTTTCTTGTGCCTCCGCAAAGCTGTGAATTCCACTGTGTTCCATTTTGATGGGATGCAGTATAGAAATTGCAGGAGAAGCCTGTACAGTCCGACAGTCGAGAGAATGCGACTCCTGTGAGTTGGACAATTTTTAGTGGTAATAAGGACTAAATTCACAAAACACATGTGTGTTAGTATGAAACTGAGATGTGAAGAATGCATTCTCTTGACGGGCGGACTGTATGTACCTGTGATTTCTACGCTAGGGTAGCAATGGTTTGCCAGGGTTACGGGAAAGTCCGAAAGGGATACCGGGACCTTAGCAACAGGCAACTGAAGGAACACGGGTGGGTTTTAGTCAGTAAAATTCTGACACGCATGGCCTCCCGCTCCGCCCAGAGCAACAGAAATAATTTGATGATTACCACCATAAAAAAAAAAGGCTAACCCTTTTTTTTTTTTCAACGGTTCACGAAATCACCAAAACCCTCGTGTCCGTAGGCGATACTCACTACTTTCTAATAAGTCATGCCCGTTTTCAGTAACAACACTACATGACTCCTAAACGAATTCCTAAATAAAAGCGCATTGTTGAATTTTGAACTCTCGGTCCTTAGTAGAGCGTTGAAATTCCAGTACAATATTTAGGCATTAATTTAGATGTTTCCTAGTGTTGGAGAAAACGAGCTATAAACGACCGTTTCGCAATTATTTATAATCTTACCTAATATACGATTAGTATTTCACACAATTCGTTTTCTCTGGATCTTGAGTGCTATTTCTGAGTATACGCCAAGAAAATTCACGTATTTTTACACCTACGACTCTTCTCTAGAGCTCGCATTTCAAACCAAACATACTTCTTTCGTTTCAGTATCATCCACTCAATTTTATCCTAGATTTATCTCCAATTCAGAAGTACTTGGCTCCTTCCAATATTTGCTGACTTGCCAAGCTATATCCTCGTACTTATATTTATTTGAGCACTAGATAAGAACACAGTGTCTGGATTTTGGCCTAAGAGTAAATAGAAAAATATTGGAGAGAATACTGAAATTGTGGGCATTGACTGTAACGCAGACATCGGAAGTTTCTCGGTGCGCGGTGCGCGGCGGTCTGTGGTCGTCTGCCGTGCGTGTCCGTCCGCAAAATCGCGGATCGTCGGATTATGTACTCGCCAAAATGTTTTGTTATTCGAATTTTTCTAGTTTTATGATTTACTTAAAATGCAACTAGAATCTCGACCATGAATAGTGTAGTCGATTAACGTTAAACAGATGAGATTGATCGCCTCAAAACATATCGATGGACCATGAACTTAATCCGATAATCATGCACCACACTGGATCGATCGTATTTCAACGATCAACAAAAAAATTAAATATTAAAAGAACCAAAACAGTTCACAGCTTAAACTGACAAAAGCCGTACTAAGCGTCAAGTTGCAGATCGAGCAGCCATTTGTCTCAATAAAAGTCTGCACCTGGTGCGTGGTGAGGTGGTAAGTCGGTGACGTAAATAATGGTGACAACGTTGTTCTCGTTGTACTTGTTAGCGGTTGGTGACCTTTATAGACACTGTGAATGTTAAAATTGCGAATCTTTATCCTTACATATTATTTATTTTTATTTATTTATAGGAGAACCAACAGCTATAACAAATGAATAACAATTTTATAAGAAACATAGAGCCAATTACAGGTTCTCACGGGTAAAAACTGAAAAAGTAATAGAAAACTTAGGGTCACTAACAAGCACGATAGAAAACCCCAATTAGAATATTAAATTATAAGACTAAAATAATATCTGTAATTTAATTTAATTAAACGACACCTAGTTTTTTTTTACAAAACAGACTTCCTGACTAAACATGAAACATAAGATAGCTATGAGCGTATTACAAATTTGTTTATGCATTTGAATAGGCTTTATTCCTTTGAGATAAGGCTTAAATTTCCTTAAATAAAATATCTTATTACCTTGGTAAGACGCGGTGGTTCTAATTTCAGTTAAAGAAAATATTTTTTTCATGAAAAATTAACACATATAAATAATGATGGAAATCGATTCAGAAGCCGATTCTCAGCAAACTACTTTCAGGTCTTGCGCTTATTCTGTTACATGTTGTATATATATATATATATAAATGTCAGGTACAATAAGCACTAAGCAGTTTTAAAAAATAGCGTTCAGCCGATTGCGTGCAGAATGGGATTTGGTGGTAAATGGGTCAAATGAGAACTCCTTACAAAAAGTATTAAAGTCCTTACTCACCATGTATGAGTTTTGCCTGTAGTTAGAAGAGGAAAATGGAATGGAGATAGGTGGATTAAATCTAACTGATCTCTGAGGGACATTGAACATTGAAAATTTGATATAAAACAAAGTCCTCCGCCGCGTCTGTCTATCGTCCTGTTCGCGATAAACTCAAAAACTACTGCACCGATTTTCATGCTGTTTTCACCAATGGATAGAGTGGTTCTCGAGGCGAGAACATAGGGCAGGCAAAAATACGCAATCCAACAATTTACAAGTTTTTCTTACATATTTTTCTGCTTTAGCACCAGACGTGAAATGTAACAATTTCAGATTTTTTTGACCCATAACCAGCACTGTCAGTTAAAAAGGTGTTACAAGTATAAAAAGTACATAGTATTATAACCTAAGGTGTGCCAATTAATATATTAGGTACTAATTGCAACATTAACAAGCTCAAAAGTAAATACTTTGACTTTGACTTTGTCTTTGAAACCATACTTAAGAATCAAAGTAAACAAAACGTCGTGTGGACCAAGCAATCCCGTCAACATTGTTCCTAAAAAAACAAATTTAAAATGGTACGTCTAGACGTAGAACATCCCCTAAGGATAGCTTGATCGAATATCTTCAATTTTTTATTCAGGGCAGTGTAAAGGAGGAATCTTTAGATTGTAAAATCGAAAGTGGGTTTGTTTAGCCTCGTCACGTTTTGATTGTTCGAGAAATCTCCATAAGCCGTACATGTCTGTGCTTATCAATTATGGTTTAATAATGAAGACAGTGTTAAGCTGGCGATACACGGAACTGGTTAATGCAGAGACTGAAAATCAGCATCAGCTTCCGTTGCCATACATGAGATGGCGCTCTAGAAGCAGGTGATGTGAAGCAGCAGTAGTGTGTGTCTCTGCTGAGCATGAGGAGGACCTCATGCAACCCAGGAGCGTTCGATTCCCGGGGCGGGCAAAGTGTAATTGAGTTATACACATAAACGTTCCGGAATAAATTCCCTAAACAACGGTGAAAATCTCATCAAAATCTGTTGCGTGGTTTAGAAAAACAACGTAGTGGACATACAGACAAAAATGAAAAGCGACTTTAATTTATAATTATGTAGGTATAGATTTATATAACCTATTGCCATTGCATGATCATTATGGGACTGATAGGAAAACAAGCCAAGCCTTTTTGACGAAAAAGCCAGTCATAGTTACCTATTGAGTAGATATTGCATCGTTACTTCAAAAGTCAAAGGCGCAAACGGCGCCTTTAACTACCTTCATGTATTGTGTCACAAATAACCATCTGAACATCGTGCCTTAACTATAAAGCAGTTATACGCCAATAGCGGCTTTTAAGTTATGTATTGAAATTAGTATTAGCTAAATATCAATCGCTAGAGAGCAGCTAAACGACAATACTAGACTAAAAAGCAGTTAAACGCTCGTGATTTGCGTTTGCGTTTGACCAGCTCAGGCTATAATTCCTGCCTTTTCACTTCGGGTGCTCGTTAGCGGACCGACGTGTGGCGCGTCTCTTGATTTTTGGCGCCACAATTACGAGAATGGCGCAAAATATGCAAAGGTAAGCTGACATTATTATTTCATTTATTGTAATAAATAGCTATTTGTAATATTATTATAAATACGAAAGTATGTTTGGATTTTTGTAAATCTTTTAAGCAAAAACGAATGAATTGTTTTTAATTTATCTAACTTTATAAATGCCTGTTTTTGTTACCATATATTTTTCTGTATTCCGCAATACCTGCACAGGTAAAACGCGTGCTGCTAGTTTTCATTATGTACCTACCTATTGCAAGAGGGTTTTAAAGTACCTACTGTTTCTAAGTTCATCGTAATTGTTGTTGTAGGTATCTGTTTCGATTGCTGATTGTTTTATACCTAATAGTGCGCAAGAGATGTGTCGTATAATTGGATCATTAATTAACTGATTATATTTCATTGTATTTTAGACGTTCCGGTGTATCATCAAGGATCCAAACTCTGATGAATAGTGTGACCAGGAATTTCCAACTGCACAACGCCTTTACACTAACAGCATGCCATCTATACGCATTTCCACTTGCTCTAATATTAGCCAAAAAGAATCAAAGTACCCCCGCATGAACAATCACGATTTAGTTAATCTTCTCTACCAAGAATCTTACTCGATGACATCAAAAGTGTTTCAAAAATTCAATGAAACACAAATCACATATAATTATAGCCAACCAGAAGAAACTCTGAAGCTTACAATAGAAACATTAACTCAACAGCGTGAAACACATTCCATATACTGCCACGAATCGATGCCCCCTCCTTCCCCGATACCATCTTCTTTTCACTGCATTATACCAGAAATATTAGATTATGACAGTAATGACTCTGTTAAGGATAAGGACTACCAACCATGTGAAGAAGTTTTTAGTGATGATACTGAATATGGTTATGACATGCAAAGACAAAATACAGTATCAAACCCTAAAAGTAAACCAATATTGAAAAGGAAAACATCAATAACTAAAACGTTTCCCAAAAAATTAATAACGCGACGACATACTCAAGAATTTACAAGAACAGAAGAGATTATTGGACATCGGTTACCTAAGAAAAGACGTACATCTTACTTCTTCTTTACTTTATTACTTAATTTTGATAATACTACACGAGTGTTACTAGGTATAATTGCTTATTTACCTAATCTGATTTACTCATTTTGTTAAAGTTTTAAATTAATATTTAAGCATAAAAAATGACCGAATTTATAGTTTTTTATATAAAGTCTAATATTTAATTGATTATGACGTTATGTGTTACGCACAATTATATTATTTCAACTTGGCAATTTTTGATCACTGATTGTGATATGTTTATTTCATAAGTGCATAAGAATTTGAAACCAAGTGTCATGTGCCATAAAGCTTTCAACAACGATACTTACATGTTTTGGGTATTTTTATAAAATAATTATAATATAATTTTTCCTATGGTTTCGCGAATACTGATTATTATTAAAGATGTAATTGTGATCTCATTACTGAATAAGATTTGTAAAAGTTTGATTAAACTTGTTTTTTTATTATTTTATATTGTTTAATTAAATAATAAGCTATTTATTAAGTTCCTACACAATTTAATTAGACGTACTGATTGTCTTTTATTTTTTATTAATAAATAAAGTTCTGATTTTCATAAAATAGTTTTTAACTTTTCAACTTTTTACCCGCAAGTGCTTATTTAAAAGGCAGTTAATTGCGAGCGAGATGTCTTTAACTGCCTTCTAGTTAAGCAATAGGAGAACCAGTATAAAATATGATTTACAATACCGAGCTTAAAAGCGTTTAAAATCCCATAACTGCTTTCTAAGTAAGCGAAGTTAGTCTTCCAAGTGTTAGTTACTAGGCTATAAGTCTGTTAAAATCCTTTAACTGCTTTATAACTAAGTATATTTTGATAACTTTTACTATAAGTACAAGACGTGGCGGCTACAAGAAATTGCTTCACTATAAAGCAGTTAAGGTATGGTTAGCGGCCTTATAGTGCAGTATATTATGTAAAAATGAAAAAAAATTGCTTAGCTAAAAGTTAGAAAATGAATTTAAATAAAATGTGATTAATATAAATGAATGAACTAAATCACATATTGTGCAAAAAGACTGTGCCTACGTATATAACTTGCAACCTTGTTCCTAGGTAGCATACTTTTCAAGAGACATCAATTCCCACTTATTTTTGCGTTTTCTCGAAAACTACTTTTTGCACTTAGCGGCTTTTTAGTTAGTGGACGGCAGAACAACGTTGTGGCGTGGTTGTGGTGTTGTTGTGGTACGTGTGGTCCTTAGTGTCGGTCCTTTTTAGGGCAAGGTTAGGAAGACTGTGGGTATGGAGTAAGATGTTCTCCAGTCTCACTGGACTTGCTTTAATTTACAGCGATTTATACTTATCACATACTATGGTGAATCAGAAGAGGAAGATTTTAGACTGAGGAATTAAACTGATGACCAATGTAGAAACTAAAGTTGTAGGGTTAGTAAAGCTAACTACAAACACAAAATATAACTTGTTTATCGATCACAAGAGCCAACACAGTTTATTTATTTACCTACCAGAAATGTACAATGCCATTTTCGTCAACCTTTTCGCAACAAATCAACAAGACAATCAATCGAGGATACCCTTTAGAAACAATCATTTTGAAGATCGCTCACTAAAATCATTTCAAACGGCTAAACAATAATTCGGCAGCACAAACCTCAAAATGTTGGCAGTCTGTGACAATTCCGGTGCCCGAAAGCATTTTGACATCTGTCAAATTGTTAAGAAAACAATTATGGCGGACGTCTAGTCGTGCTCGCTAACAAAATAATGGTGTTGAAAATGTACGCTTTATTTTATAACTGACACGTTCGTTCTATTTATGTTTTGTCAGTATTTAATTTATTGTTTGAACATGCCTGTTTTCTTCAATTAAGTCAAGCTAAGCACTTATTAATCGTAGTTAGAAAACAATCTCGCTGCCTATGATACGAGATTGTATTCTATAATTTATTTATTTCTTAATAAATAACTTTAATTTTGGAAGTCGGTGTCTGGTTTTAAACTTTATTTTTTGCCACCGAAGTTCTTTTTTTTTCACTTTGTAGTGTTCTTTTGGAAGTCTGTTGTTTTATTTGTAAAAACATACCTAAAGTCGAACATAGAACCTCACTATTTTAGAAAGTCGGTTAAAACAACGGAAGAGCTCATTAATGGCATTGGCAACATTGGGGTTGGCTTGCAAAACTGCTTACAAAATGTAGAAAAATGTGTGGCTTGGGTTCGAACTCGGGGCTTATAACTTTGCAGTCTGATGGTCACACCACTAGGCTATCACTTGCAACCCAATACTGAATAGGTCAATCCCAAGTTACGCTGCAACACCCGGTACAAAACTTATTTACTCAAGCAAGCACTAGAGAAACATTTTCTCCTCGCAGACGGAATCTAAGCATCAAAGTAGAATATACTTTAAAGGAAAGTTTGCTCGAGTTATGCATAGTGGTAAGCTTAGACGCTACATTGTATATGCATTGCATCGCTTTAGAGTCTGCTAACTTAGAGAATAAGTTATAATTGGACCATAGGGATACTGAGAGGTTTTGTCTTAAGTTTAAACTAAGTTAGAGGTGTCCGTTGTTTCATAACAACATGGCGTCTTAGGAACGCGTTGAGTTAAGGCTAGGATACCTGATCTTTTCAAAAAGAAGGATAAATAACGGGTGTAAACATACACTTAACGAAGCCGACAGTTACTTGTTATTCACGGCATTGTGATCATTTTTTTGTTCTAGACCATACCTGGGAAACTTCTGGTAACGGAGATAATGAAGGTCAAAGTTCCAAATTTTTTCAGACGTTTTTTTAAAGAAAGGGAGTTTTAAATGGTAGGTATACCCCCGTTGCATGCACCCATAAATACAATGTTTTGCGTGCGTAATGTTGCGCATTACCGTAAACAGCGATTTTACACACTAAAAATAAAAGTCGTTTCCCAGCAATTATTTTTGTGCAATGTTACTTAATTTTATGTATAGAATCCCTAGTTGACGGCTTTTTGATGGATTTTTTTACACCCTGTATTCCACTGGCCTTCATTCTCGCCAGCGTCTGTTTCCCGGAAGCTGTAATGGATATATTCGATTCTTCAAGTCAAGAATGATTATTGATTAGGGTACATTAAGTCTGTGTCAAATAAATTTTATTTATTTCTTAGGCACAGACCAAATAAAAAACTAGAACAGAGCGCTGCGAACAATACAGTGAAGCATTCCAAAACTACACAACCGCTCTGTGCATACACGCTCACACGCACAC
Source organism: Lithophane socia (assembly GCA_947522985.1). Taxonomy (NCBI): domain Eukaryota; kingdom Metazoa; phylum Arthropoda; class Insecta; order Lepidoptera; family Noctuidae; genus Lithophane; species Lithophane socia. The sequence goes on from OX383267.1 coordinate 13,331,549, forward strand.
ATTTACAACCATTTACAATCAAACTACACCTCATTAAGTGCACACATGTTTACGAAACCAGCCTCACGTTACTGTAGAGAGCGTAGGCGTAGCTTAGGTAAGCATTTACTACCGTCAATAACATCATCGCTTGTTCATCAGCTGACATATTGATAAAACTAGATTCTAGCTAGTATGAAGGAGGAGATAATTATCTAATTCTGAAACTATAAACAGTTTTATTATTTTTCAGTTTGAAGAATTTAGAATGCTGAAACACAATTATAACTAAAACATTTGAAACACATTTGTACTTAGACTGAACTTTTACCATAGACACACTGAAAGAGCCACCAGCACACATCTTGTAACATAATATGGAATGACACATATACTATTATTCCGCTTATGACGTAAAAGTGGACAAAGGCGTTCCATTTCTATGTCCTGGGCAACGAATGCATATAACACGAACCGAATTTCGGTCCCGAATTTCAAAGCTTTAGCCAGTTACAGAGCACAATGAATTTCAAATATACGAAGGTACCAAATCCTACTATCTTACTACATTCTACTACTAAGTTCCCGTGGGATAATTTCCGACATCCACGCGGACGAAGCCGGGGGCTAAAGCTAGTGTATGAATAAATATTTAGTAACAAACAAGTACAAACTATTATTGCCCTGGAGTGGGACAATACAGGCTGATTCATCATCATCTGCATAGCCTTTTCCCAACTATGTTGGGGTTGGCTTCCAGTATAACCGGATGCAGCTGAATACCAGTATTTTACATGGAGCGACTGCCTATCTGACCTCCACAACCCAGTAACTGGGTAGTACGATACCCCTTGTTAGACTGGTTGTCAGACTTTCACAATACAGGCTGATTATTTATTTGTTTATACTCCTTACATACGAATTCTTTATTCTTCTTTTCATGTGGTTAGTGACTAACCTGGTGTCAGACTTTTTGAAGCCGTCCATAGGCCTCTGACTTGGCTTCACATGCCGTCGAGAAATATTTCTCAGGCATGCCGTTTTTTCACGATATTTTCCTTCACCGTTTTTAAAGCAAGTGATAAATATACAATATAACACAACAATCTGCACATGAATCCGAAAAGTCAGAGGTGCGTGGCTTGGGTTCGAACTCGAGTCCTATGACTTGGCCGTCCGATATCAGATTTAAACAAATCTTCCACCAGTAGAATGCTATATTATCACTGAGTAACATAGGCTATCATTTATAAAAATATCTTGCGGGCAAAGCCGCTGGCGGAAACTAGTACATAATATAATAATTCACCGAAATTATCACGTTGTAGTAGAATAATAAATGTGAAAATAACCTGAGAACATTAACGAGAATATCACCTGTCTTGTAGAACGTCTTTCTAATAAATTGTAGTTAATTTAGTTGTGTCTAAGAGAGCACTTGAATACAATTAGTTCGTATCTTATCTAATTTAGTTCTAATTAGCTCCAGGTACTGTATTGTTTCAGTAGTTTATCAAATAAACTATAATGGTGTTTATTGAATACTAGCTGATGCCTGCGGCTTCGCCCGCGTTGATGTCGATTATTATATACTAAAACCTTCCTCGAGAACCACTCTATCCAATGGAGAAGACAGCATGAAAATCGGTGCAGTAATTTTTGAGTTTATCGCGAACAGGACGACGGACAGACGCGGCGAAGGGCTTTGTTTTATAATATGTAATGTAAGGAAGGATAAACACATTTAAGGAGCTCGTGGCTAAGTAATAACTAATAACAGCCGCACGGGTCGATCCATCAGGTTAAGCTACGCTTGCTCGGTTGGTCCGTGGATGTGTGACGATCTTTACATACCGAGACTCCTCCGTGCCTCGAAAAGCACGTTAAGCCGTTTGTCCCGGCTGTCAATCGTGGGCCGTCAATCTTTGACATCCGTTTGGGGCGTCAGAAGTCCGAAAGTCTGACAACCAGTCCAAGGGGTATCGTATTATCCAGTTACTGGGTTGTGGAGGTCAGATAGGCAGCATCGCTCCATGTAAAATACTGGTATTCAGCTGCATCCGGTTAGACTGGAAGCCGACCCCAACTTAGTTGAGAAAAGGCAGATTGTTATCTACCTTTACTCTATACACTGACACACACACTACACTCTTTTTGTCGCGAGCGTAGCAAATTTTAATTTTTACAGTCTACAGCTATAAAATCAGCATTTTTCAGACGTAATAAAATAATCAAACGTGTTCATTTTTAGGCTGCCAACCCTAAAGTCTCCACTGTCTGTCCGACTGTCTTTGAGCGGACTGTATCTCATGAACCGTAAATGTTCATAGATTTATAGTGAAAGCGGCAATTGAATTACACATAAGTCAATTGCCGCTTTCACTATAACAACAAATAATAAAAATAAAATAAGGTCAAAACCATACAAGATACGGTGGTACGGAACCCTTGGTGTGAGAGTCCGACTTGCACTTGGCCGTTTTTTTTAATGTAAAACTACTACTAGCATGAAAATAAACTAATAAGCGAAAGTAATTTAAAAGTCTTATCAAATTAATTTGAGCGAATTTCAATTAAGAAATAGATTCCTTCAGATCTTGTTACAGGAAAAAGGCGAAATACAATTATGTAGATCACTTGAATATCAATTAACTTAGAGCTTGATTAATTGAATTAATTAATTTTAGCAGCCAATTTTAAGTTAACTTTGGTACATTCAATTTTACCAGACTAAGTTTCTTTTAAAACAGTGGTGGTGGCGGCCCAGAAGGTAAAAACGAGTCGTCAGTCCAAAAATCATTATTGTCTGTCTCGCTCGCACTTATGGGGCAGTTAGCAAACTATCGGTAAAATGCAAGGCGATTGCAAGCACATTCTTATTGCTACTGTCTTATGCGGCCCGAGGACTCAGAGGGCCTAGACAAGTGACAATCGCTTCGAAAGCGTTTCGTATTTCTAAAACGACTTTCAACAGGATTGACATTAAGCTTTTCGATAGCACATTTTTGCCTTTTTCATTTTCGTTATCGCATATAGAATGTCACTTTGCCAAGGGCCTCAGAGGACGTAGACAAGTGACAATCGCTTCGAAAGCGTTTCTTATTTCTAAAGCGACGATTGACGTAAGCTTTTCGATAGCTTAGGTCTGTCCTATACATTTTTGCCTTTTCCATCATCGTTATCGCTGATAGAATGTCACTTTGTCTAGGGTCTCAGTTCATGCGATAGTCGTCATATCGGTAGTCACCCCCTTTCTAGCCATATCATCTTTCACACAGTCCATCCATTGTTTCTTTGGACAACCCCTTACTCTTATAGCCATCCACATCATACCCAAAACTTTAATTACCACATTTTCCTCATTATTGGTCTGTTACAATCATCATCTGCCTAGCCTTTTCCCAACTATGTTGGGGTCGGCTCCCAGTCTAACCGGATGCAGCTGAATACCTGTATTTTACATGGAGCGACTGCCTATCTGACCTCCACAATCCAGTAACTGGGTAATACGATACCCCTTGATAAGACTGGTTGGTTGGTGGTATTGGCCTGTTACAATATGGCATCAAATCTATGAAAGCAACCAATGCAATGTTAGCAGCTTATTTGCGTTTCCAAACATGTAAAAAAATACGAGTTTAAGGAAAAACAACTGTAATACCAACATAAAAGGTTCAGTTTGCGCTAGAACTTCATATTTTTTATGACTTTTTCAACAGTAGTAGTCAGTCTAAAATCAACTTAATTTACACTTCGATAAAGTTAATGTTTGTTTAACTGGAAATAAGATAAATTTGAAACAAAGATAGACCTTAGGTATCATTGTCACCGCGATTGCTACATAAATCCATGTACCTTTTAAAACTACATTGCTCCAAGCTCAGAATTGGTATTTAAAGCCGTATTTGTCTAGTATTTGCTCGTGTAGACTGTCTGAATAGCCTGTATAGGTCATTCATATTCATGAGCTATCCGGTAGATCGGGCTAGGGGCCCGAGCTATGTCGCACAAATGCTCACGTGGTGGGCAATCCTGCGAGGAATATAGATGATTTATGTTTTGTTCGTGTTATTTTCTGTATTTGTGTAGAATATGGTCAGTTTTTAGAAGGATGTAGGGGCTTGAAAGTATCGTATGCGTGAGGTAACTTGTTATTAGAAAACATTATCATGAAAGCAGTGATAGCCTAGTGGTGTGACCGTCGGATTGCCAAGTCATAGGCCTCGAGTTCGAACCCAAGCCACGCACCTCTGACTTTTTGGATTCATGTGCGTATTTTAAAATTCACTTGCTTCAAAAACGGTGAAGGAAATTATCGTGAGTAAACCTGAGATATGCCTACCTATTTCTTGACGGCATGTGATGCCAAGTCAAAGGCCCATGGGCGGCATAAAATCTCTGACACCAGGTTAGTCACTAACCACACGAACAAACAAGAAATGTGACAAATGCACGATATAGAGAAAACATAAATAGGTTTGAACAATATGATGTGCCATCAACCGTAGCGTAAAATAAAATATTTTTACACATAGTACTTAGGTATCATAAAACTAACATTATAATAACAACTTGACTTAATAGCTAGAGTATAATGTTCTGAGGCCCTAGACAAAGTGACATTCTATCAGCGATAACGATGATGGAAAAGGCAAAAATGTATGAGACTGACATAAGCTATCGAAAAGCTTATGTCAATCCTGTTGAAAGTCTTTGTAGAAATACGAAACGCTTTCGAAGCGATTTTCACTTGTCTAGGCCCTCTGTGCTTAATAGTTTTATCATATCAAAAATAAAATATTAGTAAAAATCTTTTTTAAAACAAGCTTTTCATTAACTAAACAGGGTTTTCCCAGGGCCACCTTTCAGCTCCATCATCAGACCCTGAACACCACCTAGTGTCAAAGCACTTCTAATGAGTCCAAACACGATCGTGCTATCTAGTTTGATTGACGAGTTCCTATGGCCAACTTCCGGCTCCATTATCAGACGAGTTCCATGGTATCATTTTTTCAAAATGTCTCGGTAGTTATATAAATATACCAAGTTTCAGCTCAATCGGATGCAAGGAAGTGCTTGAAAAATGGATGACAATCGGAGTAACCGGAAACACATACGAACAGAGCAAGCTAATATAAAGCTTGTAAAAACAAATCAGAATTATATGGTGGAATTATAGGTTGTTCTACGCAAGGAACAGCATGTTGAACAAGCAGCAAATTATGTTGGAAAACAATATTGTTTTGGGATTGGCTATCTGTTTCGTGTCAAAGAACAAAGAGTTAAAGATCGTTCTGCAAAGCTATCATATCCACCCTCTCGTATCACGTGAATTAATTGTTTGGTAAACCAATCACAATTGCTAACATTTGACAGTTGATTTTCTGATTGGAGAATTGATAGGACTTTAAAAAATCTGGTTTGATCTTTTCGTGTGCGGGTTTTTCACGTAGATATTATAAAACAAAGATAAGGACATGAATAAATACGCTCTTTTTTTGAAGTTGGTTATAAAGAATTATCAAATTATTCATTACTAGCTACGCCCCGCGGTTTCACCCGCATAAGTCTCGACCCCGTGGGAATATCGGGATAAAAGTATCCTATTTCCTTCTCTAGGTCATGGTCTACCCACATCCAAATTCGTTCAGCTGTTTTAGCGTGAAAGCGTAACAAACAAACCAACAAACAAATTCACTTTCGCTTTTATAATTATTATCGTAAGGATTAGGATAATATAAAAGTTAGGATAATTAGGATTTTCGCCATTTTAAAGTTTATTGGCAAAATTCCTTTGTAACCATGCATTGCATATTATTATAAAAAAATCCATAGGTATTCATAAAACTTTGCAACACCGCCGTTTTTAATCATGCACAAGTTTATTATGTAACCGTCAATGAAACTATGTATTATACATAAAAGTATATTGCCCAGTGCCCGTAGCACGTATGCGTCATTGCTTTCCAATCGCTAAAGTATTCATTACAAGGGAAAGGGTCGTCTATTTTTAGACAGAAACCACCCAGCTTATCTACTAGATACAGTCAACTACAAAAAAGATGTATAAGTACATCGACAAAAAATAATTTGATTTTCTACAATGCGCGTTCCATAATACTGTATCAATGTGGTACAATAAAGTACCCAATGTTAATTAGCTTTGGTACTAGATACAATCAGCCTAAAAAAATATGTATATCATCATCTGCCTAGCCTTTTCCCAACTATGTTGGGGTCGGCTTCCAGTCTAACCGGATGCAGCTGGATACCAGTATCTTACATGGGGCGACTGCCTATCTGACCTCCACAACCCAGTAACTGGGTAATACGATACCCCTTGGTTAGACTGGTTGTCAGACTTTCGTGCTTCTGACGACTCGTAACGACGTAAAAAAATATGTATATATCAACAAGAATTAATTTGATTGTCTACAATACCTATGTGTGCCATAATAATGTATCAGTGTGCTTCAATAAAGTTTAATGAATGTGCTTAGTAAGCTTTGGTACTAGATACAGTCAGCCTGTGTTGTAAACAAGATGTATATACATCGACAAGAATTAATTTGATTGACTACAATATGTATCAATGTGCTTCAATAAAGTAACCAATTTTAATTAGCTTTGGTACTAATAGAGTCTTCTTCTGCCTAGCCTTTTCCCAACTATGTTGGGGTTGGCTCCCAGTCTAACCGGATGCAGCTGAATACCAGTATTTTACATGGAGCGACTGCCTATCTGACCTCCACAACCCAGTAACTGTAACTGGGTAATACGATACCCTTTGGTTAGACTGGTTGTCAGACTTTCGTGCTTCTGACGACTCGTAACGACTGCCAAAGATCCACAAATGACAGCCGGGACCAACGGCTTTACGTGCTTTCCGAGGCACGGAGGAGTCTCGATATGTGAAAATGGTCACCCATCCGCGGACCAACCCCGGCAAGCGTAGCTTAACCTGATGGATCGACCCGAGCGGCTGTTATTACTTAGCCACGAGCTCCTCATTACTTAGCCACGAGCTCCTCATTACTTAGCCACGAGCTCCTCATTGGTACTAATACAGTGTTTCTCTAAAAATATGTATTTATGTACATCAACAAGCATTAATTTGAATGTCCATAATTTGTGTTCTAAAATACTGTATCAATACCCTTTGTGTAATATGTTTTGTGGGTACACATTAAATAATAATCAGTCATAAATAGGCTCACCCCTATTACATGGGACTTAAACAGAACTAGGTAAATGTGGGTGTAATATAGGTACACTTCTGCCTTAGCCTTTTGGGAATATAGGCGTGATGTTATATTGATTGTAGATAATCAAATGATTTTTTTTCGAAGCATACTTCTTTTTGAATCTGACTGTACTACTTTCACTGGCTTTATGTATTGAATCGGTTGCCTTTAGTAGACTGATTGAATGCTGATTTTAACAGTTATTGGTCCGTTTAGAGTTAAAATAAGATGATCATTTCCTGAACCACATTTGGTACTACTTTTACTGAGTTTTATGTTCTAGTTTCAATCAGTAGTCTTTTGTAAAAGGATTACCGATTCGTTTTACTTTTTACTTTTAATTCGTTGTTAAAGTAAGATTTCATACTCGATTTAATTGTATCTACACATATCTATAAATAGGAAAGATTTGTATTTTTGTGTGTATGTTTGTAATGAATAAACTCAAAAACTACTGCGCCGATTTAAAGAATTCTTTCACCATTAGAAAGCTACATTCACCCTGAGTAACATAGGCTATAATTTATAAAGATTACACGTGGGCGAAGCTGCTGGCGGCAGCTAGTATAATATAAGCTTCGCACATTATGGATGAAAAAAATGATTTTCGAAAAATTTCTTCGTTTTTGTACCACTACTTTCTTGAGTTTTTTCCGGTACAAAATACTACCAACATAAAAAGTCTTTACGGTCCCCTTTACATCATAACTGCTTTTGCTCCAAGCAAAACCGCTCAAACCAAATACGTTTTCCCAGATTTGAATATGGAAAATTTCCACAACTTCTCAAATGTCCGGCCAAACGGCTCCACCAATGACGGCAGTTGATTTGATCCGTTGTGGAGACGGCCATGAATTTCGGACCCGCATTCGAAATTTGAATCAAACGGTCGATTTACGAACTTTGCATGAATATCCGGCGAGTGTGTTCAGTTCAAAGATGGTGTTCAGTATGGTGATGAAGGTTGAGTTTAGATCCTTAACTATTAGTAATTTCTTGCATTTTGTAGTAAAGTAACGTTGGTACATGCATTAAACACATGATCAGGGGGCTGACTATGAAGTATTAATGCCATCATTATTCCAATGCGAAAAAAGGATGGTGATAGTGGCCTTGTATAGCTCCGACTCTCACTAACACTGGAAAAATGGTGGCATTAATACGTCGTAGTATAAGGTGCTGTCCAGGATTATGTCTGGACTTTAAAAGAGACTGTGACTTCTGAGTTTGTATCGGGTTTCCTTCTCAGAGTAGTCAGGCAGGAAACGCCGACCGCATCTAGTTTTTAAGATAATATGTTTGACGTGTAAAAGTGTTTGTACAAACCTACTTACTTACTTACAGAAATAAAATCGTTTATCATTAAAATGGTATTACAGAAATACAGAAATAAAACTTATGAATTTTTGACCTTGTCTCTAGTAGGTACCTACCTAAAAAAACAAAAGGTCAAATATTACGAAAACGAATTCGAACACATACGATTTTTCAAGCTCAAAAAGACAAGGTCAAGCAAGTCAAAGTCAAATGATTTATTTCAACTAGGCATATTAAAGTAGGGATGCAAGAAGTGTAAAAAAGTATCGATATATATCGTATCGATATTTAAAAAAAATATCAATATCGATTTCGATATATCGAAAAAAAAATATCGATATATCGGTGGAATTTTCAAAAAACTATTTTTTTTTTTTTCTTTATTTTGTTCAAGTTTTATAATCATTTAAATACCAAACTAGGAAAAAAAGTACTAATAATTTTTACGGCTCTGAATTCCAGCGGCTTTAGTCAGCGGCGACAACGGTGTTGCTATTAAAAATATATCGTTTTTGATACATTTTCGATACTTGATATTTTATATCGATACATCGATATATCGAAATAATAAATATCGCCTGAAAATATCGATATATCGAATAAAAAATATCGATATTTCGATATATCGATATTTTTTCTGCAAGCCTATATTAAAGGCACTTTTGAACGTCAAATACATAGAAATAGAACTGATTCTAGTTGCCCTTTCCAAAACGTAGTTTTCGTATGGAGAAGAATGGGAAAGAAACTCCAACGTTACTCTTAAAAAAAAAATGTTTTACAATATTTGGTATACATCAATTATATAAAAAATTACATGTGAAGACGATGCACCGAGAATACAATTACTGTACCACAATAGGTAAAAAAGTGCATTGCTGCTTATATAAATAGGTAGCTACTCGTATGTGCTATTACGTACAACCCAAACGAACTCTATCACAATACTGTAACTCCACTAGAATAACAGCTAATAAATTCATCGCCTTTCTTTCATGAATAAATAACAAAGTATTGTATATTTTATTCGTAAGCAGTCCATAAATATTTCAGTACAAATAATTCAGCCTTTCACAGATAATGGAAGCCTTGCGAGTACCGAATATTTTTGGTCCAATCTGTCTATGTATTGTCAATGTCTAACATTATCCTTATAATCTCTGAGATTGGTCGAGACTGTATCTATACAGACAAATATTGGGACCAATAAAAATTCATGACAGTACAAACAATTCTATGTTATATTTATTCATTGAGATATTGTATATGTTATATTATATCGCTGTATATAGAAGTTTTGATATAGAAACTGAAGACAGGGTGGAATGGACGCATAAACTATATGCATTGGTTCTAGCCCTTATATCATGTCTGTTAGCTAGACTGGGAACGTAAAGGTCAGGATATAGTGTTACAAGACAGCGATAAAGTATCTGAAATAATTTTAAACATTGGGTAAATCAGCCCGCGTGGCATGACCATGGTAGAAATGAAAAGACAATCACTGATTGTAGAAAGATTTCGACGGTGTGTTATTATAATTATTTTTAACTTTTTATCATGTCATTTTTATTTGTGTTTCACGAATTGTGTCCAAATAAACGTAATTCTTTCTTTCTAAAAATGAAGAAAAGAAATGTCAGTTTGTCTTCGTAAAGTAGAAATAGATGTGGTCATGCTACGCATGCTGGCATCACTACAAGTTCTCTTTGCCAGTGATATTTTATTATCACTTTCGGTCGAATTTTTACCCGACTACGGCGAAGAAATGTATGTATGTTCATCTGTTCCCTCCTATCTTCCAAACCACTTATCACAATTTGACAAATGAGGTATCGTTAGAAGCGTTTTGATTGTCCGCTGGTTATAGGCTACACGCTGTGAAGTCACGTTAAATTAAAAATGGCGCCCTCTAGAGGACGTAAAGTGAGGAACTTAAAAAAAATGTTGGGTATCAAATGAAAGGGCTTAACGAGCACATTTCAAAAATATATATATTATAACCCCAAAAGAATAAAAAAAAAATCAAGTAATAAAAACTAAAACCCACCTACGACTTAAAAGGTATAAACAAGACACCACAGACAGACAAATTAAAAATCCGGAGTCACACGTACTCTGTTCGATTTAACACGTGTGACTCCGGATTTTTAATTTGTCTGTCTGTGGTGTCTTGTTTATACCTTTTAAGTCGTAGTTGGGTTTTAGTTTTTATTACTTGATTTTTTTTTGTATCAAGTTGTTCTATTTCAAGAGTTTATGAGTATATATTTTCAATCAAATGGGGGCCTGAAATTCAGAGTAAAACAAAAATTTATATTTATGTAATAGTAGCTGTTACCCGCGACTTCGTCTGCGATTCAGGATGAAAAGTAACCTTTTTCCTTCTCCAGGTCATGGGTCTACCTACATGTGCCAAAGATCCAAATCGTTAATGAAAGCGTTACAAATAAACTGCCTTTCGCATTTATAATATTAGTTAGGATTTAGTTACAAGCCTCACTAATCAAAACCCGTCAACATAAAAACCGCTTCCACAAATCGCTATCTCATACACTGTGGACACAACCACAATCGTCGCCACATTGTCTAACATAAGCAGGGCGCGGATTTAACCGCCGCGCGGATAAACCCCTTCGGATATTCAAGGTACAGCGGATATATCCAGCTATATTCCGTTTTACGGTGCCGTCAAGCCGTACGCGGTATACTGCATATTGGGAACACATATTGTTAAGCAAATATCCGATGCGACAGGCCATCTCTAGTTTATGTTTTCTCATTTCTGCTGCCTTTGCTTCGAATATATTATGGTGGTATAGATTTTGGCTGTGACTGTAAATTTTTGGCGAAAAATTTTGTTTAGAGTTTTTGCTTACAATATATTTTCATCCGTATGAAAACACATTTTTATAATGAACTGACTTTTGCCCGCGGCTTCGCAGGCGTGGATGTCGGAAAATAATCCTACTGCCGGGATTAGAAGTACCCTATGTGTTCATCCATACATAGAACATACCCTTCTTTCATTCACCTACTCATACACAAACACGAACGGCAACACACCCACACACACACCTACACTCCTCCCACAAACACACAGCACGATATACATATAATAATTTAAGAATAAATTATATTTTTGAAATTTTTTCATACTTTTGTTTTCTGTTATTGTATTTTAGTTCATCTTCTTCTTTTTTTTTGAAATTGTATTTTGTAGCACACACGTTTGTCTATTCTTAAGTTGAGTATCTAAGCCAAATAAAATGGTAAAGGGCGCTGACTCCTGACATAACAGGTACACCTAGTTCAGGAGTCAGAAGCTTCAAACAAGATGTTGTGACATACTACGCCATAAAAAAATAATTATTATTATAATCCAGGTAAAAAAAATATTAATTACGTAATACATTGTTTTCATATAAGATCGACGAGAAATCGTAAGCTTCCAAGCCGCTTCGGGGATAATGTTCTAAACTGAATAGCTATTCTCTTTAGCCTGGAAGAATGTGGTGATTGATATAGAAACTCCATTGGTTTACGCGGCTCACGTCAGTACAGCTCCCAGTCGGCATGTTTATTTCCGACATCTTCAACAAACATCATCATACTTCAGCGAATTTACACAAAACCTTAAAGAATTATACACCAGAACCTTGCTCTTGAATCACTACGTCCATAAGTGAAAACCGTATGCGAATCCGTACGGTAGTTTTTGAGTTTATCGCATTCAGACAGACGTGGCGGAGGACTTTGTTTTATAAAATGTAGTGACAGGACATCTCCGAACTACCACTGCTATGTAGACTTTCAACTTTAGGTTTTCTGATACAGGAAAATGTTAGGTACAAGCTCCTCTAAAGAGCAAAAAAAACTTATAAAATAATCTTTTATCTTAAGCCTCTATTATTTATGTAAAAGGAACTACACTACGTAAATCTTTCGAATAATATTTCAATAAAAGTGAGACAGACAGTCTGTAAAAATATTATATGTAAAGAAAGTTCATGTACTTCGACTTTAGGTGTGTTTATAAATAACTAGATGCAGCCCACGGTTTCGCTCGCATGGACTCTAATTATTTTTCTAAATTAAAAGTAAGCATAAGTTACTTCTCATAACATCAATAGTGGTATTCTGCAAAAATTCACCGTAAAAACTTTGGTGAAGTCAGCTGTGACTCCATCTGACGCTAGAAATTGACAGTTCACTTCACCTAAGTTTTAACGCTGAGGTCTTTACAGAATAGACCAGCCACTACGTGCCAGTGAATATCCCGTCAAATTAGGTCCAGCCGTTTTGGAGATTAGCCGGAACAAACAGACAGACTGGCAATTTTTTTTTAAATTGTTTTATATAGTATACTTTCCATTTAGTAAAAAGCTATTGTTTTGACATTACAAACAGACATTTCAATTATTTATTTGTATGTTTAAATATCTATGACTGTCTTTATTTAAATTTATGAACAGCTTTTACGAGGCGTATCGAAGTAAAAATCTTCGAAATACACAAACAGATAGAAAAAGAAGTCGTTGACTTTTAGAAAAAATGAAAGCATTTGTTCAGCTGTAAAGTATTGACTTAATGTGAAGGATTTTTTTTCAATAAAATATTTTTTTTTATCGTTTTCACGATCCATTCATATTTTATCTCCGCGCTAACATAAAATTGTCCTATCACTCGCAAAAAAGAACATCAAACACTTTAGATAATTTATCATTCAAGCATAATTATTATAAATATTCGATATTGTTTGGTAGCAGTGATAGCCTAGTGGCGTGACCGTCGGACTGCCAAGTCGGTCTCAAGTTCTAACCCAAGACACGCTTCTAACTTTTCGGATTCATGTGCGTATTGTATAAATTATCAATTTATACAATACGCACATGAAAAGTTAGCAAGTGAATTTTAAAGTATTTTAAAATTTTAAAGAAGTTGCATTTTTCATACTAACATTTTCTTAATTTATTTAAATAACAACCATGAACACTAATGTTTTAAAACTTTTATGCACTATTGTTTAAAAACTAAGTTAAAGTAATATGCCACTTAGATTAAGCGACAAAAATAAGTTTTGGCTAAGTTAAAACAAATAGTGGTCATTTCTGCTAACAAAATGAGGAGTCATTTTTAAGGTATTTTTTATGTTTAGAAAACTATAAGTAATAAGGTTTACTATTGGTAGTCTATGATGGTCATTATTCGATATAATACCAAGCAATTGATGAATATTTTAAATCATACAAGTGACTAATTTGTGAGAAAAAACACGCCAGTTCCATAGGTGGGAACCCAATATTATATATTTTGTTTTTTTTTTGTCATATATTTTTTATTATTATTCGCGCTGATCATTTTGTATGCACGTGTTCTTTTTGTCTTTCTTACACCGCCGACCTAAACATGGTTACCACCTATACATACTTGACTGCAGGAATACGTATGCTATCTCTTCTTCCCTGGTCAATTTCTTCCACAAAAATATCCGATTTTAAGGTACCTATCGACGGTTCTTATCTTAAACTCCTTTCCTTTTATCAGCATCTTATGCGGTGACAATAGAGTGCATTGGCTTCGCTCTAAGCGATTCTTTAGTAAATGGGAGCTTCGGAGGTGTCAATTTACACTGTAGTGCTAATGCTGGTCCCGCTTTGCCATTGTCCCGCTTTCAAATCGGAATTTTTGTTCGACAGATATCAACTGGCGTGCAGAAAAATCGACCCAGTCCATGTCTTTGGATTCTCCTCTTTTAAAGAACAAAAACCGGACCGGCTGTGGATCGGAATTTCTTGAGTTGATTTACGATTCGCGTAAGGCACTGTGTAACTGGTTATTTTTGTGTAGCGTCATGGCCAAATGCCATGACGCTACACAAAAATAACCAGTTACAAATTCAAGCCGTGCGACTTCGTAACGTGTTATTATTTTTATTAACCGAGTATAGGTCCCACTGCTGGACAAAGGTCTCCCCTACACTTTTCCATTCATCTTTGTCAGCTACATCTTTGCAATTTTGTTAAGAAAGTTATTTTGCTTAATTAATTTTTGGAAAGAAAATTCGTCTCGGTCGCTATCACCGGTTACGGTGTAGAGGACTGATATACATATATTTTATATTCCATTTGCCATGGTGTTATGCATAGGTATTTTTTTTCTATTTTAACCAGCAGCAGTCGGATACAAATTCAAATATGTACCCTACTTTTTGTATTTAGATTTTGAGGATAGGTAATAAACGTCATGAATATTACTGTGTTCATATGGACCTAATAAAGAATGTTTATAGAATAGTGAATCTTAAACTCAGTGTGAAATGTTTGTAAAGGTAAGTTAGCCTAAGACCTTGTTGGTTTTAAGATTGTACACAATTAGAATAGGATCTTTTTGTATACACTTTATAATATAATGTTAATAATAAAGACTTTTTAAAAACAAACAAAAACAATAAACGTCATTACAGCTGGTGATCTATCATCGAATTTTTTCAAACAGTAACTATCATAATGTAATCATCACCCTTGACAGATTAGTGATAAAGAAAGAAATTAAGAAAGAAAAAAATACCGTTGCTGTAATGCCTAATTCATTCACCTTTAACGATCACTTTTATTAACATTGCCAACTTCAATAGAAAATTGCTTTTTAAACTAACAATTTATTCCAATCTATCCTCAAATAAATGAGCGAAAATCAATTTCCTTTTTACAAGCTTTATATTAGCTTGCTCTGTTCGTATGTGTTTCCGGTTACTCAAATTGTCATTCATTTTTCAAGCACTTCCTTGCATCCGATCGAGCTGAAACTTGGCATACTTAAATAACTACCGAGACATTTTGAAAAAATGATACCATGGAACTAGTCTGATGATGGAGCCGGAAGGTGGCCCTGGGAAAACCCTTTTTAGTTCATTAAAAGCTTGTTTTAAAAAAGATTTTTACTTATATTTTATTTACAAAGACTTCACCTTCAAGGGAAAATTTGATTCTCCTAGTATACTACGTAGGTACTTATTAACCATCACTATAAAGAACTAATACAAGGCGGAGATGACAATACGACAGTAAATTAAATAAAATCGCATATAACTAAACTTTTTTGGCTACTCTACAGGGTGTTAGTGTAAACACCGTTATCCTTGAAACCAGTGGTTTGGTTTCATAAGAGAACGTAAAATCAATGGAAAAATACAACTTTTTTTTTTAAAGAAAATCTACATTTTTCCACAAGAATATTTCACACTACACGCAAGGGCAACAACCGGCCGCGGCCGGCGGTTGTCGGGGGCTGACGGGGCGCGCGGGACGTTACATGACCGGCCGTCAGCTGTTTCGCAGCCTCTCGAACGCGTATCCATGAGTATCGGGACAGCGACGGATATTTACTTTTAGTACAGAGTAAACAATTTTTCTTTCTGATTTGATACTGATTTTTTTTTCGCGATTTCAATGTTGGTCCCATAGAATTGTAAGTTTAAAAAATAATATTATTTAATTATGATGCAGTGGTCGGCCAGTGGTAACGGCCGCGACTTACTAGTTGAACTCGTAGGTTCAAACCCTACCAGGCGCTTTACTTTGTGTAAATTATTTCATCACCACTGCTCTATAAACGGTGATGAAAAACAACGTGAGGAAACCGGCATGTCCTAGAACCAATAATTCGAAGATATGTGACATCTACCATCCCGTACTGGGCCCGCGTGGTGGATAACGGCCCACTCCCTCTCACAGAGAGGAGGCCTTGTCCCAGCAATGGGAACATTATGGGCTGATTATGATGTCTCAAGGCTGCATGCAAAAATTCAATAATCTATTGTATCCAATAGGTTAGTCACTATAGCTTATCGGCTAATCCGCAAAATGCGGCTCTACACCAATAATTTAGTTTGTTTCAAAAATCACTTTTTTTTTAATGTTAGGATTTATTTGATAGTTTCAAAATACTCCTATGCATTAGTATTGCCAGTTTTTTTCATGCATTGTGGTATTATCGTCTCCTCATTGTATAAACTACTTGATTTACGGTGAAAGTCCTGCGTACAGCGAAAAAATTCAATTGATTTCGACCCAACTCAATATAAGAATGGTAATGAAACCAATTGTATTCAAAATGGCCGCCGAACATAATACCGTGAACAGTAAATGGAAAAAATAATAGAAATGCAAATGCTACACACAGTTATGTAAAGTTTATTAAAGGTTTTCAAATTATCTGAAAATTGTATGGGCTTTTTTTGTCATGAAAAAGATGGTAATCGCTGAGTGCATAGGTTGTGGTTGCGATAGACATTTAGTTGAGCATGCCAAAAAATATGCAAAGGATTTTGTACGGTCAACAATAGAAATGATTAACACTACTACTTTTACACATAATTTAAATTGGCTCACAATTATTCGACAAACCTTTAACTTTTCATTGAATAGGTAAGAGTTAATAGTCTTTTAATTTTACTTCTGTTCCGATTTTAATTAAAAAGAAAGGAAAGAAAGAAAAATAATATTCATATTATTATTATTTTATTATCTAACACAAATTTATTTTATTATGTATACACACACCCTATACAGGGTGTTAGGGTAAACACCGTTATCCTTGCAACCAGTGGTTTGGTTTCATTTATAGAACGTAAAATCAATGGAAAATTACAACTTTTTTTTCCTTATTTTTTAGTCTACATTTTACCACAAGAGACGCAAGTTCGTTGTCCTATGCGCTAGGGCAACGAACTTGCGTCTCAACACGGGCGGGGGATGCGGGATGTGACCTGACCGGCCGCGAGCTCGACCTCTCCCTCAGTCAGTCACCTGTTTCGCTAGAGAGCACGGTGTCGGATAGAAACTTTTTAAAATCTTTTAATGAAAATGACGTTTTTTTTTTGTTGTGTTCGGTCATTTATTTTTATATTTAAGTCAACTACCCATGGTTTGAATGACAAGACTGTTTACCCTTACAGCCTGTATATAAGACTGTTTTTTCATCCGTCACCTCACACCTCAGGTCCAGTTGAAAACCAGCGTCAGGCACTACTTGTCTGGCATTTTTGCTGAACTACTGGGCCTATTTGGCGCAGCTGCGAGGCACACTTCTTTATTTCTTAATCTCCTAGGTTACCTACACGTTGAAATTCTTTTTTTTTTACATGTGGTTACTATATGTTGTGTGCCCTGTCTGTGCTAAATAAATGTATTTTCTTTCTTTCTTTCTTTCTTTCTTTCTTTCTTTCTTTCTTTATTCTGCACTAACAAAACGAACATTCAACAAAAAAAGACACAAAATATACAATTACAAAAGTAGCCAAGAACCCCGTATTCAAGCAATAAAAGTTTGACAATGTTGTTCATACACGTACTCTTTGATGTTGTTCATTGGTTGATGTCAAGGCCAGTAATTCAATGTTTAGCTCATTAATTATGATTTTAAAGTCTGAAGTGATAATCGATTTCTGTCGCAGACTGTGCACATCCACAAATATTTGTTATTCGTACCTACTTGTGAAGTGGTCCATCGATTTAGACACATGTTTGAACATGTGAACTACCATGGTTTAAACATCAACAATATTTTAGCTTTTATTTTTCGCAAAACGCCTCGCAAACTGTTAAACCTCAAACCAACCTGTTGTGATTGTTGTGCAGAAATGCCGACAGAAAACAATAAAATTAAATGGTTTTGCAAACATACTCAATTAATTCTAACCGTCGTAAAGGGTCAGTCTAATAGTGCAGGAACAAATACTGACGAACAAACTATAGATTAGACGCTGACCACCCACAAATTAGACGCTGACTCACAAAAGCTTTCCGTCTAACATTTTGCCAACTCATTTAATTCCGTTTAGTTTCAATCGCAAAAGAAGTGGCATGAGAAAGTTAAGTCTTTGCTGTAAGACGAAAAAACGTTCACGATACGAAGGGTTCCGTACCACCGTATAATATCTAATACATTTTTTTTGTTAATAATTAAAAAACAAAGTTTCTTGTCCCATCATTTAATTTTTTAATTTTTATTATTTGAAGTTATATTACTTACACAATCTGTGAAAATTTCAAGTGATATTACGATTCAAAAGGTACAGCTCTGTGGCATACAGACGAATGGACGGACGTTGGCATCCTTTGGGTACGGAACCCTAACACTAACGTTTCTAGACCACGACTTTCCAGATTACTCGAACTTTCTCTTACATTTTCTACGCCTAATTAGTCTGGAATAATTCTAACTTACATTGTAGGGTTAAAAATTTCCACAAAATTATATGCTTATTTTTTGTACCGGTTTTGGGGTCTGTTTGTACCGGTCATTGCCAGCATTTTTCTGCCCAAACTATAGATATAAATATTTATTTATTAAAAAACGCCAACAGCAAAAAACATAAAAGATAAAACTAAAATTAAGTTAAAAAAACAGTTGTTAAAAAATACATTCAACATTAGTTTACAATATTATTGTTGTTGTCAATGTTGTTTTTGATATTGGTTTATTGGTCTTCATTGCAATTGAAGACCAATTAAGAAATGAATATTCCTAATTGCCAACCAAATTAAAGCCCTTCAGACATCGAACCTTCCAAACTTCCAAATTCAAAAAGCCAATCGTGCCATCAAGACCAACGAATAATAATTACAGAAAGTGATACTGGAATTAAGGCTGACGTAGACGGCGCGGCGTAAAGAAGACGGTTCAATTAGTGGTTCGAACGAGTGGTCCAATTAACCCCGCTCTCCCGCGTGTATTGCGAGCCACTCTATTAGCTTTTGATCTATTTGTTTTGTGGAACATTTTGGCTGTTGTAAAGGTCAGGCATCGAGTTTGTTTTAATTAATGGTCAAGTTAGAGTTGAGTGAGGTGTTGGACTGGAGTTTATTTTTTATCTATGGTTTGTCTTTTTAAGAAGTCCGTTTTTGTTTTTGAATTTCGGTTAGTAATTGATCTCCCTTTCATCTTGGTATTGTGTATCATGGAAATATGGATATAGATAGATAGATAAAACGTTTATTTGGTGCACACAAAAGACATTGCACAACATACAAAATACCACCAAACCAATACCAATAGACCTGTAGGTCTCATCAGATTTTCTCCTCTGGAATTACCTATCTTAAGGACATGTTTTAATTGCCAGTTCGTGTCAGAATAAAAAAATTAAAAGAAAAAAAAAGATAGAAAAAAAATACGTTTGTTTGCGGCAAACATGACGCTAAGAAAGGATAAATACACGAAAAATAACTAATTGGGTAAGTAACTGTTACCTAGTATTTTTTTTCTCGTAAGAAGACAACTCCCTTCTATTTAGAGAAAATACAATGATTTTGGTAGCAGTTAAAAATACAAAAATATGATTATTTTATCGGAATAAGTCTGAAATATTGATTTATTTATAATTTTAATACTTTAACCTTTGGTTCAGTCAAATATTATAAATTATTTACAGTAACAAAGTTTACAAACGCCAAAATGTTACCATTATACTCTTCAAATGAAAAAATACAACACAAATAAAAACACACTCAAATCTAACAACTCAAACCACCACGTTTCCCTTCGGCCCAAACTTCAGTACTCCACGCAAATTACGAAGTACATTCCCTCCATAGCTCAGTGGGACCAGTTCTGTGTACCACAGTTCACTCGTACCACAGTTCGGGACGAAACCACATGCCAATGAAGCAGCTGGGATTTGTCCCACGTTGCGAGTTCACAGACTAATCTAAAGAGACCAGGTTTTACGAAAAGCATCGTACTAGAAATGGAATGGGAAAGATTAGAAAAAGTGTTTTCCAGTAAATAAGTTAGCGAAAAATTAAATCAAAATTAAATGCATCAGCTTTTTGAGATAAACAAAACACGTTTGGCAGCAACATAATGATAAAAGTTTCCTGAGTACAAGAACCAAAAATCCTAACTTAATTTATAAATGCGAAAGTGAATTTGTTTGTTTGTTTGTTACGCTTTCTCGCAAAAACGGCTGAACGGATTTGGATGAAATTTGGCACATGGGATGACCTGGAATAGGACATAGAATACTTTTTACCCTAGTATTCCCACGGGATCGAGACTTACGCGAGTGAAACCGCGGGGCGCAGCTAGTAGGAAATAAAAATGTCGTCTTTCTATGTGTTTAGTTGATTTTATGTGTTTTTTTTTTTAAACTACATTTGGGATACTCTTGGCTTTCGTCTCATCTGAAGGTAAGTGACGATCAGGCTGAAGGTGGACGCGAGTTTCATCCGGAATTCCCAACCACAGAGGAATTGGCTATCTTACCTCTAACTGCCGAAACACGACACGATACGAATATTAAATAAAACCCTTCAAATTCTACTGAATGATAGTCCAAGAAAATTTTAAAAAAGAAGCTGCAGAAATAAATTTAATCACACTCAAAATCGCTCTTCTTTTGAGAGTGTTTCACCGGAATTTTAATTTTCTACACGTTCGCCTACACCATACTGCGATAAAATTCAATATCTTTTATATTCAGGTAAAATGCGACAGTCACTGTCTGCCGTCTGAACATTTTCACGGGTAAAATACGCTACTACCGATATTGGTAAAATTTGGCAGACGGACACCCTGTTACCTAGAAAAGAACTTAGGCACTTTGTATTCGAGAAGATTGCGAATTTTGGAGGCTAGTATTAAAATCGGTTAGTCAATAAAACATGAGAATCTCCTGCTGTGATCGATAACATCGAGTCTACTTGTCAGAAGTTAATAAAAAAAAGTAATTTGAAAACATATTTTGTGAGTCACACATATTGTCACGGTCTACGGTAATAAACGTATGGAAAATATTTACGTCAACCAACTGGCGACTACTGTCAACGGTTTGGCGTAATTATTATTATATCATTTATTTCAGGCTACGCCCATAGTGTTAGTAACAATGGTCTTAAAAGCTAGTGTTAGTCAACAATTATAATAAATAATAGTAATATTTCCAATGAAAACATTTAAAACTTAAAAAAAAACTTTTGCTAACAGCATACAAGTTTTTAATTTAAATCAAATAAAGTGTGAATTTACGTGACCTGCCAGTGTATGTCACGTAAAATCGTACCATAAAAAGAAAGAAAATAATCCCGGAAATTCACGTAGAGGCTACCTAATCCAAAATACAACAAAGTTCATAAAATACCCAGTAACATTTTTCGCTCATTACATCCATATCCGGGTTTTTCTTTTTACCCGACCGTCTAATCCCATTGATGTCCAAAACCTCAACAGAGTGCTGTAAACCCGTTTTGTGTGGGGTCGACCCGGATATAAATGACAGATTTTCCGGATTTAACGTCCAATCTGTAGGTGAGTTTCCGGAGATAATCCAGGTACAATTTTGATGGTCTGATGTTAAAAAGATAAAAGTACTTACGTGATCCGGTTAACCGGATTTTATTTTGCTTTGAGTTATTTTGTGATTTTGGTATATATTTTATAAAAATGTAAGCCTAAGAGCGTTTGAAATTGGGTTTATTTTCATTTGAAATACGTATGCTTGGCACTTTATTAAATCAATAGGATACAGGGATCATTGTTTTGATTTCGCCATTTTGATTTATTATCTGGTACGAGTCTTGTGATCCTCATTAGTAAAATTACAATACCTAAGTTCATAATAACTAACTTTTAGGTGTTATCTATTTTCCAAAAGTCAATTTTCCATTTATTAAATCCAATCAAATAAAATATAATTATTATTTTTTTAATTTTCCATTTATTTCCATTAAAAAGCAGCCCCTATTTAAATTGAGACCATTACTCTTTTCCAAGTCTTTACGACCAGCATAAAAAATAACTTCAAACATTTTATTCTTATCAAGCTATATTTCAAAGCATCTTGAACGTACTTAAAATTCAATGCAGTCTTCAAATTGCCAGCCAGATATAAAAAGAAAAAAAAAAACAAATTAAAAAACTAAATCGCTATCTTTAATTAAATAGGTTCTTAATTTAAATTTATCTCTCCCGATAGCTATTGGCGATAGTTAATAGGTGCTTTATGGGTTTATAAAGAGGCTGTTAGAACCTAATTCGATATCACCTAGTCTTATTCAATCAAGTCTGAATTGGATGTTTCTAATACAGGGAACTATATATATTTTTTTTATTAATACAGTGAACTTACAGTCATCCTGATGCTAAGAAAAAGTTAGGTTAGTAAAAAGGGATTGCGGGAAAGTCCGAAAGGGATACCGGGACCCTTGGTTACAGGCAACTGAAGGAACACGGGTGGGTTTTAGTCAGTAAAAGTCTGACACGCCGTCCTGCTCCGCCCAGAGCGGGAGAAATAATTTGATGAATTCCCACCCTCAAAAAAAAAAGGTTAGTAAAAGTCAACTATTTTGGTATATT
The DNA here is from genome assembly GCA_947522985.1 of Lithophane socia. Lineage (NCBI taxonomy): Eukaryota > Metazoa > Arthropoda > Insecta > Lepidoptera > Noctuidae > Lithophane > Lithophane socia. Next base: position 13,354,447 of record OX383267.1, read on the forward strand.
CTTTGCAGAACAGATAGTCGATGGGGCCGAAAGGTTCTGGAGTGGCGACCACGTACTGGAAGACGTTGGAAGGCCCCTCAGAAGGTGGACCTATGACCTGGTGAAAACCGCTGGATGCGAGAAGCACATAACCGGCTTAAGAGGCGGTGCTTGGGGGAGCCCTATGTCCAGCAGTGGGCATCTTTCGGCTGAAATGATGAGTTCAAGCGTCTTTTGAAGGGCAGACGTTTGATTGTTGAAAAGGTATTGGCTGAATACTTTTTTGTCAAATAGGAGTATGTTAAAGTGGCAAAATCGAGGAAACGTCAAAAGATCATATAGAAGATAAATAAATAAATAAATAAAGATTCTGTTTGAATTGTTGTCGAAACGAGTCCTAAAATAAAGTCGGACACTTTATGACCTGTTTGTTATTTACTTTATGACCTGTTTAGAAATAGAAAAATAACATCAAGTTTTTATCGAATTTAGCTGTCGATTTAGCTCAAAACAATAAAGGCCAAATTGAAATTCTAATCAACAACCCAAGAATTCCAAGAAAGCCAGAAAAATACCCTCTATAAATAAATCAAATTGTAACAAAACTAAGTCTAAACCCATTCTTAAAATACGTTCGATGCTTCGGAGATTTGTCACCAAAATGCAAGATTAACTGCTAATTATAGTGATTAGAACCAAAAAGGGATTAGTAAGACAAAAGCTGATTGATTAGGGAGCACAAAAAACCTTCTAAGGCTTGGCCGGAGTGGTCTTATCGGTTAATTAATTTCGCAGCTGATCTAAGAAAAAGGACCGGGTAAAATCTACTGATTACGTCAGTCGAGGGCATCTGTTAATAAAATACAATAGACGCTGATATATTTAGTAACCTATTCCGCTTGACTATTCTTCGAGAGTCATAAAAAACCCTGTAAGAAATCGACACGTGTTTCACCTCTCAACGAGGCATCTTCAGGATGACGATTGACCAATTGCAAACCAGAACGCGACGTGTTACCACACCGAGCGCTGCAAATGCCTCGTTGAGAGGTGAAACACGTGTCGATTTCTTACAGGGTTTTTATGACTCTCGAAGAATAGTCAAGCGGAATAGGTTACTAAATATATCAGCGTCTATTGTATTTTATAATGGATTTCCGCAAAGTCACGCCTGAATCAATTAACTATGTGTTAATAAGTCTAGGAGAAACATGGTTCTGATAGATCATTATCGTTTTATGTTATTGCCGAGATGTTTGATTTAGATGTCTCTCTGAATGTGTGATCAAAATAACTGTCGTTATAAACTTAAAATTGAGACTAATCGTTAAAAACTGATAATGTGACTCTGAAATCGCCAACCCGACTTGAGCAAACGTGGTGATCATTGCCCTTCTCTGTATCAATCAATCAGGGGCCTTAACAGACAACATTAACAATTTCTCTAGAAGCAGTTCATTTCCTAAATCCCAGCTATCATTAGCAATCATCTAATTTGTCATAAAAACAAAATGTGTGGCCAATTCTACGAATCTCCATAGAAAACTGTCAAATAGATAAATTCAGAAATTCATAATAAGAATTACACGCAGATCATATTATGAATTGTCAGTTTGTGACATTTTACGATGATTCATAATATTTTCATATTATGATTCTGATAAAGTGACCGTTTTAAACCTCCTGGGCAAAGGCCTATTCTCTGTATGAAAAGAGGCCTTTGCCCTACAGTGGGACAGTGATAGGCTGGCATTATAATGAAACGAAACTGAATATCGCAGAATAACACTTTGTATGGCTTCAATTTATGTAGCTACAGTGAAGAGCACCAATATGTTTGCACTTAGCAAAAATCAAAAGCATTTTTCTAGTGGATTAACGATTGTAACTTATTTATTTATTTATTGATATGGCACCTCAACGACTTACTCACTAAGACATACACAAAAAATATTACATATAATTAGGTATAGTGAATTCGTCACTTACAGAAGTGCACAGCACTATATTAAGAGAACTTAATGATTATAGGGCGTTTTACGTAGGTATCGTTAGTTGAATCCTACAATACAAAACAAAAGAAAAACGAGCCAATATGATGGAACGTGCTTAAGTTAACCAAATAACAAAAAAAACAAAAAAGACCCAGAAAGAACGATATGGATGTGGATACGACTTTATAAAAAAATCAAGTAACAATAAAAAAAATCAAGTAACAAAAACTAAAACCCAACTACGACTTAAAAGATATAAACAAGGCACCACAGACAGACAAATTAAAAATCCGGAGTCACACGTGTTAGGGCATAAATCAAACAGATTACGTGTGACTCCGGATTTTTAATTTGTCTGTCTGTGGTACCTTGTTTATATCTTTTAAGTCGTAGTTGGGTTTTAGTTTTTGTTACTTGATTTTTTTTAAAATACTTTTGGGGTTATAATATATATACTTTTGAAATGTGCTCATTAAGCCCTTTCATTTGATACCCAACATGGTACGATTAAACCATATTTTTTTTTAAGTTCCTCCCTTTATGTCCTCTAGAGGGCGCCATTTTTAATTTAATTTGACTTCACATAGCCTATAACCAACGGACAATCACGACGCTTCTAACGATACCTCATTTGTCAAATTGTGATAAGTGGTTTGGAAGATAGGAGGGAACAGATGAACATACATACATACATACATACATACATACATACATACATACATACATACATACATACCGGTCAAAATCATAACCCTCCTTTTTCTTCGCCGTAGTCGGGTAAAAACTAAAACCCAACTACGACTTAAAAGATATAAACAAGGCACCACAGACATACAAATTAAAAATCCGGAGTCACACGTGTTAGGGCATAAATCGAACAGATTACGTGTGACTCCGGATTTTTAATTTGTTTGTCTGTGGTGCCTTGTTTATATCTTTTAAGTCGTAGTTGGGTTTTAGTTTTTGTTACTTGATTTTTTTTTAAATACTTTTGGGGTTATAATATATATATTTTTGAAATGTGCTCATTAAGCCCTTTCATTTGATACCCAACGTGGTACGATTAAACCATTTTTTTTTTTAAGTTCCTCACTTTATGTCCTCTAGAGGGCGCCATTTTTAATTTAATGTGACTTCACATAGCCTATAACCAGCGGACAATCACGACGCTTCTAACGATACCTCATTTGTCAAATTGTGATAAGTGGTTTGGAAGATAGGAGGGAACAGATGAACATACATACATACATACATACATACATACCGGTCAAAATCATAACCCTCCTTTTTCTTCGCCGTAGTCGGGTAAAAAGACGGTTCGTGTCGTACAGGGGTCTCGTGAATCCGAGCTGTTTAAAAGTCTCGTACGGAATTGACGAAAGGGGTTAGAAAAGATGTCGATGCTATTGGTACGTGTAGCGATTTTATTATAGTTTCCCATTAGGCGGTTCATGGGTGCTGTGCTACCTAGGTTAGTACGACTTGCAGTTGTGGCAAAGGTAATGGTTACGCGACCAGATCTTATTATTTTCTGTCGAGGTACAGCTATATTTAATTCCGACAAAAGATCGGGGACATTTAGTAATCCGTTAACAATTTTATATAGAAGGATTTGGTCGGTCACGTCTCTTCGATGTTCAAGAGAACATATGTTAAAATGAGTAAGCCTTTGACCATAAGAAGAATCTCGTGGACAGCTAGAGCTTCTAAATCGAAGGTATCTGGTGAAGTTTCTTTGGATACGTTCAATCCTGTCTACGTGAACACGGTAACTCGGGTTCCAAACTGGAGATGCGTAGTCTAGTAGACTTCTCACAAGAGTATTGAAGAGCACCTTCAGGGTGGAGATGGACTGGAAATCCACTTAACTTAGAGATAAGACCTATTTCATAATAGTTAATCTGCCTAGCCTTTTCCCAACTCTGTTGGGGTCGGCTTCCAGTCTAACCGAATGCAGCTGAATACCAGTATTTAACATGGAGCGACTACCTATCTGACCTGCACAACCCAGTAACTGGGTAATACGATACCCCTTGGTAAGACTGGTTGTCAGATTTTCGGGCTTCTGACGACCCGTAATGATTGTCAAAGATCTTCGAATGACAGCCGGGACCAACGGTTTCCGAGGCATGGAGGAGTCTCGGTATGTAAAGATGGTCACCCATTCAAGGACTAAACCGGAAAGCGTAGCTTAACCTGGACCCGTGCGGCAGTTATTAATTAACCACGAGCTCCTCGTTCATAATAGTCTTTGTTCCTAAATACTATGTTCGTAATAACATAAAATGACAATCAATACAGTGGAAGAAAATCAATTGTATAAGTTGCTTCGTGTATTATGTAGATACAGTACCTACATTTTAAAAACCGTATTCCCTCCCCACTGATTTATCAGTATTTTATACAGTCATAGCGACTGCCTTACGGTCTCCTACATTATTCCTTTCATGTTATACACAGTGCAAACCTACACACGCTACAGCATGTTTATACATGGAAAGCGGTGCCAAAACCTTGAAACACTGTTTGGCATAAACTTCCCACTTTCATGCCAATTTCTGCCGCAGTTTCTCACTACAATTTGCGTCCAAACTGACCTAAAGAATACCATGACTTCACGACAATTGTGCCTATTTTCCGAGAGGGTAGGCAGAGGCCAATTTAGTATACTCTCATTCTGCCAGTTATGTTAAAGTCATCGTCAGTTATGTGTAACTAGCTGCCGCCAGCGGCTTCGCCCGCGTGTAATCTTTATAAATTATATACTATGTTACTCAGGGTGAATGTAGCTTTCTAATGGTGAAAGAATTTTTGAAATCGGCGCAGTAGTTTTTGAGTTTATTCATTACAAACATACACACAAAAATACAAATCTTTCCTCTTTATAATATTACCTAGTGTAGATGAGAGGCAAGTCTTTATTGTCTTTACCATCTCCATCACATAACTATACTTATTTTAACCTCCAATTGTCACTAACAACACAGATAGAATTTGAGATTTAGATTTGAGATTTGAGACACAATAGAATTTTAATTATTATTGCTTTCTAAAGGCCAATTGACAGTTAAGCGAATAAATGTATACAAAATATTGTAAACAATTTTTAAAGTTACTATGGAGTTTTTTGCCCATTCACCTGCATACAAAATTAACTAGAATTTCTTTATTCATGTAAATTTTGACGCTGAAATACATTATTATTTAACTTTGACTTTGACAACGTTCACGAATCCAGTCTCCGAGTTGAAACTAAATAAACGCTAGTGAAAAACAACTCTATTACACTTATCTCAAGTGGGGATCAAACCCAAAGCTCAGTAATCGCATTAACAACCACGAGACCCATGAGACACCCAAAGAACACGTCACACTATAACAAAAGTCCAGTACAACCTTCATTTGTTTCACTGTCCACACATCCATCCACATTTTAACACTGACAGCGCTTTTATTTCGTAGCAATAAGGTTGTTTTTCGCAGTGCACGTGTTAATACTGACGTGCGGTTGTCCAGGTATAATCTGAAAGGGCAATCTGTCACCCACAGGGGCACTTAATAAATTCTCTACGCGAAACAAAAAGCCCGATATGATCTACAAAGCATCTCGTATCTTTCTCAGTGGGGGTCTTAAGTAAGAGATTTTAGAGCATTTATCCTCTTTTGTTTTTTTTTTGAGGAAATCATAGAGATATAATATTACATAGTGCGCGTATTGCACAAATCGCTTAGTGCGCATCGTAGACAAGTGAGCTATAGTTTAGTGTTGAGTAGGATATACAAGAGGCACTTCAAATGTCCCATAAAAAATGATTGAATGTCCAAACACCTCAAAATAACATTTTGTACAGCTTCACTGTGACATAAAAATTACAATACAATACAATACAATACAATATCTTTATTTTCTCTCTTCACAAAGGTTCACATAGTTATCATAAATATAATTGTAACAATAACGTTATAACAAAATACATAATATATGTTCCTTTGTGAGAGACTGGCGTCCATACTAGGATACCCTGTGTGACGGATCCCCAGGCTCTCACCTCGAACTAACTGTAATTTACTTCTAATACAATAGGTAATTTGAATACTTAGAAAAATGATTATTGTGGAAGGGAAAAAGGCAGACAATTTAATTAACGCAAAAAATAAAATCATATAATATGGTGTAGTGTAATATGAGTGTAGTGTAATGAGTGTGAAGTAAAGTGTCCAGTGAAGTGTGCAGGTGAGGTGAGTAGGTGATGTGTGCAAGTGAAGTGTGTGAGGAGAGGTAGTGTGATAGTGTGGTAAATGCGTCGGGTGATACAGTCATGAACTAGAAAATGATATTAAATATTACGAGGGTACCAGAAGTAACTGCTCTGTAGTGTCATAGTCTAATTTTTGCAACCAGGTTGAGACGTTAATCTTGCAATGCTTATTTGGTAGAGAATAAATTGTCAAACTTTTATTAATTTTGTTGTACAAATAGTTTGCAAGAAAACCAAAATGCCGACGGGAGAAAGCGGTGTGAAACTGAGTAGTAGGACAAACTGCGTGTTTACGTCGCCTACCATCAAAAAGACTAGGAACATAGGGAAGAGAAGAGTGCCTGCGCAATATGGTATTTAAGATGAACAGTTGCCGTACAGTTAATACTCCAGTTCGCTCATAAAGTTCTTTGGTGGGAAATAAGAAAGGCAAGAAATTACTGACCTTTAAGACGGCCCTTTGCGAGCGTTCGATCCGGAGCATTGATGTTTTAGTTGCACCACCCCATACCGTTATGCAGTAAGAGATCAACGATTGGCACAACGCAAAATAAACTGTTCTCATTACGCCAGTGTCCGCAACATGACGAAGATTTTTGAAAACAAACATTAGTTTCCGGATTCTTGAGGAAAGGCAATTTATGTGTTGATGAAAACTGAGAGTGCTATCAAGAATGACTCCCAGGTACTTGATAGATTCTGTACGCAGGAGGTGGGGACACAAGCAGTGAGCACTATGGGAAGAAATGCACGAGGATGCATGAGCGGTAATTTTGAAATTATCAAGTGAACAACTAGGTTTTTTGATGAAAAAGGACATATACTTTGTCTTATCAACATTGAGAGCGAGCTTATTTCTAGCTAGCCATGACAACACTAAATCCATGCCTGTCTGCGCGTAGGAGTACACTTCGGGCCAGGTATCAGCTTCAAACAAAAGCGCTGTGTCATCGGCGAAAGTTATGATCCTTCCACTGGGCATCTTGAGCTCACAGAGGTCGTTGATGTAAGTTAGAAATAACGGGGGGCCAAGAATGCTACCCTGAGGCACGCCATGTACGACGGGAAGGTCACCGCTAGTCCATTCATCCACCCTGACTCTCTGGAATCTGTTGGAGAGGTAGTCAGAAAAAAGCTCAAGCTGTGTATCCCTTACACCAAAGTTCTCCAATTTCTTAAGTAACAGTGGGACGGAGACTGTGTCAAATGCTTTGGCCAGGTCCATGAATATTACAATGACTTTTTTGTTCACATCCTGCTTACCAGAAATAAACTTGGTAAGATCATGAATGGCGTCGCTGGTCGACATGCCAGATCGAAAGCCGTACTGAGAAGGAGATAGCAATGAATTTTTTTCCAGGTAGTCGACCAGGCGATTTTTCATGATCCTTTCCAGAATCTTAGACAAAGCCGGAAGGATGGAAATTGGTCTATAGTTGTTGACACAGCCTCCATCGCCACTTCGATGGGGCGAATCTCAGCTATTTTCCAGGCATTAGGGAATCTGCCAGAGTCAATGGCGAGGTTGCAGATAAGTAAAATTGGAGACATGAGAACATGCCTATATCTCTTTAAAATACTGGTAGAAATGTCGTCATAGCCAACAGCGCAACTAGACTTCAGACTATGAATTATATTTCCGATCTCTTCCAAGTCCGTGGGCAAAAACACCATCGAGTTGGAATGAGGCTGGAGCGGAAGCGACGGGATATTGTTACCAGAATAACAACGGTCAGCAATATTTTTGCCAATGTTAACAAAAAATTCGTTGATTATATTTGTCGAAATAATGGGATCATTAGTATTAATTAACTGTGTGGCTTCGTTTTTAGATTTTTTCGTGTGTGAAATGTCTTTTATTTTGTTCCATAGTTCTTTGTTATTAGTTTTAGCAGCAGTCTTAAGTTCTGATTTGTCATGTTCCCTTTTTATCTTTTTTAAAAGTTCGTTACAAAAATTTCTATATCTTTTATAGGTTGTCAATATGGTTTGGTCGTTAGGGTACTTTTTTGCTTTTTGGTGCAGTTTGTCACGATTCCTCATACATCGCAACAATCCGGTCGTTATCCAGGGCTTGCTAATTTTCTTTCGGTTAGAGGTTTTCAAAAATAAAGTGTTCGATTTTATAATACCATTAATTGTATTAACAAAGTACTGAACAGCAAGATCAACATCCGTCATTGAATACAATTCATGAAAGTTGGCATTTGTAATTTCAGAGTCAATTTTTTCGTAATTTAGGCGTTTAGTTATTCTATTGGTTAAATAATTTTTATGTTTATTTAAATCTAGGATAAGGAAAACAGCATCATGATCAGTGATGGAGGTTTCAGCCACGTAACAAGAAGCAGGGAGTCGAGTTTTTAATATAATATGATCTAAGCATGTTTTATTATGTGTAGGGAAGGTATAAGCCGGCAACATGCCATGGGATGCTAAAAGGTTCAGATAATGAGCGGAATTTGAGTCTGTGTTGGTCTCTGTTATGTCCACATTAAGATCACCTATGAGAATAAAGTTTTTTATATTGGAGGTAGTAGTGAGAAAAAGGTCAAGAGAGGTAAAAAAGTTATTAAGGTTTTTGTAACCAGCAGGTCGGTAAACTGCTAGCATGGCCGTATTTTGATTAATTTTGATCATTAGACAGTTACAATCGGAAATGATAGGTTCTTCTATGCACACTCCAATGTTATTTTTGCAGTAAACAACAACCCCTTCGTTTTGAGTTAGAATATTATTAGTTTTGTAGTAATTATAACCTTCCAGCGGCGGAATGTTGTGTGCACAAGATAACCAGCATTCCGTCAGCACAATGAAGTCCCAACCTATTTGCGATCTCTGTAATAATGTGAGTAAACCTGGTGTGTTACGCGTAATACTTCTAATATTTTGGTGTATAACTTTCAGAGATAGTTCAGAGTCAGTTACAATATTTTGACAATTGTCAATATCGCAGGTGAACGAGCGAGCCACTGTAATACGATCTAAGTCCGATATTATGTCTTTGGTACTATTGAATTTAAATTTTAGGGAATAATGACCTCATAAATATGTTGGTGCTGCATGGAAATATAAATAAAAACATCAAAAACGAGTCTTGATTAAAAATAAGGCCGTTGCATAACAATACATTCGAAATAATAATATTTTGTACATTGTAATTATGCACTATAATACTATGCATTAAAGTCTTAATTACTTTAACTTTGTCAGAATGGATTAAATCATATGTGAAGGTATGATACAATCTTAATTGTAGGGTATGTAGTAAAATTGTCACCGCAGTTATAGGTCTGTTATACTTTTGTACAAGAACAAATCGTGAATCGGAATATCGTTGTTGATGTAAACAAATATAGTTACGCTCGCAGAGTAATGTTCTGTACACATTCGTGTTATTTTGAACAAAGATATTTAGTTTAGTTTTGACTGTAATCTTGTAATATGAGTGATATGTGGCAAGTGTAAAGTATAGTATTCGTGTGAAGTAAGTGTTAAAGTGTTTATTTGTGAAGTGTAAGGAACAAATGTTTTTAGTGATGTTTTTAAGAATAATATAAAAAAAGGGATAACAAAAATAGGCGGTAAGTACAAGTTCCAGTCAATCAGACTTTAATTTGAGAAGGTCTTCCTCGCAGTCAATTCGAATTGGACGAGATGTTTCTTTTTCTTTTATGTATATTTTACCATAAGAATTCCAGAAGCTATGATACTTATTATCAATTTTGAAATTTTTCACAACGTAGCGAAGTTTTTTGGCTGCAGGTGTCAAAAATTCATCGATGTAAATTGGCTGGGACTGAGATGGTGTGGCTAGTTGAATGTGCGAAGTATTTAACTTGTTACTAGGATTGTCCTTATTGAAGATTCTACATTTTTTGATCATGTTGTTCTTCGTGAACGTTGTAGTAAATTGAATTATGATAGGATGCTTATTATCGACTTTGGTTTTGATTCGGAAGGCATCGTAAACATCTGAGTCATTGATTGGCTGATCGATAATTTTACCAATATTTCTTACAATGGTGCGTAAAGTTTCCTTGTTTTCGTTGTGGTCTTTAGGGATATTATGAATCTCAACCGAAGTGGCTCGGGAATTTCGTTCCAGTAGCTCAATTTTTGACTCTAAAAAAGCAATGGTTTTTTTATTTTTGGAATTTTCTTGTTCCAGTCTGCTCATACGTTCCAGGAAACCGTCGTATTTATCAGAGACAAATTGTAGATCTTTCTTGATGTCATTGGCTTGTTCTTGAATAGTGTGCATTGCCGAGTTAAGTTGGTCTAATTTAAGATTTTGTTGATTCTGGAAACTTTCGAACATAGCCTTGATTTCTGCAACACCTGAATCAACGAATTTTCTTTTAAAAGATCTTTGTGTGATGTTCCTGGACCCGTCAGATTTTTCACATCGGTTTGAAGAAAAGTCTAATTGAGTGTCGGAGCCATAGTTATCACAATCTGCAATTGCCAAATTCGGAAATGACGACGAGGACTGCATAGGTTCCGGTACAGGTGTTGACGGTGGTGTGCGTTGAGTAGCCATATTAGCGGACAGCGGCCGGGCAGTTAGATTAAGATATGACGTATTCTTTAATGCGCTGTGAGGGACGACCGACGTCTGCGCAGTGGAAGTGGCAGCTGGGCGGAGCCAACGTCCTTGCAAGTGTTACTGGTGTGCTGTAGAGACGTGATATGTGTGTGTGCTGTCTACACTACTCACGCAGATTGTACTCTTCACTGGATCTGGGCGCCTGGTACTTTTAGTTTGTCCACAGATTTTTATTTTAGTTAATTGATTAAATACGATAATAATTTTAAATAAAAAACCAAAATCAATCGTAACCGTAGACACGACCGAACTCAACGGCGATCCGAGGGGAGAGGCTCAAAAATGAATGAATCTCGAACTGACAAGTGAGTGAGAGTAGTGAGGAACGTCGTGTTGTTCATAATTAAAATATCTCTACGGAGGAAATGGTCGTGCGGTTATTTGCGACAGAATATTTTTGCACCCACTTTTCACTAGGTACTTACTTAAAATTTTTAGGTATAAGAAAAACACAGTTAATTTCACATCTTTCAGATATATTTTAACTGCTAAATAAATTTTATTTAAACGTAATAAAATAATCCTAATCTACCTAAATAACTTTTAAAAACACGTTATGTATGTACAATTACATATATAATAAAATTAAAAAGAAAAAAAATGGGGAGGGGCTCATTGAGCATCAACGAATTCGTCCGATAAATATATTTTGATTAATATTCAGCAGGATATTTGTAATTTTTCACTTCTAGTTACGTACTAATAGATTTATAATCCATTGATGCATAACTTCATAGAATACTATGAACTTATGTATTGGCCTGAGAGTATCCTTATATGACAAACTTAGAAACTTGCAAGTCCAGTTGTATACCATAACTTTCTTTGTTGCTAGCCTCTCATAAAAACAGCCTATTTCGTGGCCATGACACGTCTGTGGTGGGGTGACAAATGATAGCCACCATTACGATGGGAATTTTTATCTTTGACAGATATAGGTGATCCCTGGTGGGGCGAAACGTGATATTTTCTGATCAAAATATAAAAAAGATACTATTTCAATGCAAAAAAATAAAGATGTCAGAACAAAAAAAAAATGTGTCAAGAGATTTTGAAACTAATATTTTATGTGACGTTTTTATTTAAATAAATACGTGACTTTTATGAAGTTTAGTTTGAGGTTAAAATGATTGTTTCATTTCTTATTCAGGTGTGTGAAAGCAATTTTCCGTCGACAAAGTGTCAGTCATTTTCACATCGCTGTTGAATTTCTTTAGGGAAATTAGGCAGCTGTTTGAAATTGTCATTGACTCTGGAGATAGAAAATTATACCTTTACGTGTATCATTTCGCTTCATTTAACAATTTCCCTCTGTCGATATTTTAATCTAGGTTCCGCCAGTTCGCCTACGTGGTATCTTTATAAATTACTAATGTTGCCCGCTATTTCGTCTGCGATCCCGGATGAAAAGTAGCGTATGTCCTTCTCCAGGTCAAGGTTTACCCATGTGCCAAATTTCATCCAAATTCTTTCAGCCTTTATAGCGTGAAAGCGTAACAAACTAACTCACTTGACTTTCGCATTTATAATATTAGTTATGATGTTGCTCAGTGATGATAAAGATTTTTTTTTATCAGTCTAATAGTTTTGTAGTATATTTATTATTTTTACCCGACTACGGCGAAGAAAAAAGGAGGGTTATAATTTTGACCGGTATGTATGTATGTATGTTCATCTGTTCCCTCCTATCTTCCAAACCACTTATCTTTATAATATTAGTGTAGATTATACCCTCCCATCTACTATGTAATATAATACTTACTAATTCGAGCAATTACTAATCAGGTCTAGCATTAATTATATTTAATAAAAGCAAAATACAACTGCAATAAATGTTCAGATAATCCACTATACACCCACTGAATTTAAACTACCCACTTATCTTTAAACCCACAATCACTACACTGGAGTTCAAAAAACCGCGTAACAACATCGAACAATCCGGCATGAATAATTCAATAACAACATAGTATACGTAAGTTGCAGAAGCATAATGTTGCAGAGCATAACATTAACATCGATTTACATATATTTACAACATTATGTGGAAAAATATTTACGGTTAGTGCAAGGTAGGTAACTATAATTCTGTCATTCATCAACTGGTGAATGACAGAATTATAGTTCATTTTAATAACACAGGAAAAAATTGTTTTATATTATTTTTCCCGAATATTTTTTCAATGATACGTTTGAGTTTTGTTTTTAATATACTGTTTTGTTTTTATTTTACCCTCTATTGATTTTTAGTAGCTAGAGGCTGTTTTTTGTATGGGCGGTTTTCTCATTTGAAAATCTGTGAACATTCATTTATTCATTTATGTAGATTTTTTTTCCTTGCATGTTGGATTGCATGATATCTGAAGTGAAAAATAACATAATGGAATGAACCATGTGTATAACTATTCGAAGAAAAACGTTAAAACGTTTATAGCTACTTTGTAGCTCCTTATCACATTTGCCGGTACTACTATGTCATCAGGTTAAGTATTTCTTGTAATATTTATATCCAACATTATTTGCAATAAAGAACTTATGAAAATTATGGCAGCGGGGTTTGATTAATACGGTGTCACAAAATGCTCTCTAGGAAAACACACCAACTTAAATATATAAATAACGTGTCAGTGACGTCATTGAACGGTTTTTAGAAGCTATGTGCCGGCCACCGGACTTCTAAGGCTGCCATCAGACGGACTGCATCACAGCAACCGCGCGCAGTCGATATATTCAACTACATGCAACTAAGCGCTAACCGCACATAGTTAGTATGCAGTTAGTCAAGGAGCATAACTGTATGCGGTTAGCGATGGAAAGCGTGCCTCGACACTACACGACTGTAGCCGACCGCGTAAAGTTGAAGTCACGACTGTATGCAGTTAATATTGACTTCACACGACTGCAGCTGACCGCGAGAAATTGATATGATGACTGAACGAAGTCTGCGCGCGGTTGCTGCGATACAGTCCGTCTGATGGCAGCCTAAGAAACCGTAGATACAGCGTAGTCTTTTAAAATTTATCTGACGCATTTTATACTAACAAAATTATAGAATCAAAGAACATAAGTACTTAACATTCTCTTTGTCAGATTTAATACATAAGTCTATTTAGCATCGCAGATCCGGAGATACGAAGATGTTTTGAATTTTCTAAGAAAGCTGGTTTGTAAATCTAAATGGGTCCCAAATATCTGGAATAATTTCTGCGTTAGTTCGAGATTAAGATAAACGCGGAATATTTTGAATTCTAGCTTATATTTAAGGTCAAAAAGCTCACGGAATGTTTGGATTGTCTTGAATTAAAATAGAATTGTATCAAAGAAGTCAAAATGATATTTTATTTGTATAATTTTAAACTAGCATTTCCCTGTGACTCGTGTGGCTAACTTCCTCATGCGTAAATAAAAACTACCCTCTGTTTTAATCCAGAACAAAGTCTATTCATATTCTTGGGTGTAATAAACACATCTGCTGACTGATATTGGTGACATTATGTTTTCTGTCATCTGTGTAAATTGATCTTTCAGAACTTTTCTCACAGAGAAGCCTGAGTCCCAGCAATAGAACATTACAGACTTATTGTATAATATTAAAGGGCCAAATAATAAAATTCACCAAAAGGCGTTCGTAATATTTAAACATCCTCGCACTTTTCTAAAACCGTTTCTTGACATCAACAGCTTATCACCCATAACAGAAATACGACATCACAAAAAACACGTACAGTCGTACACAACAGTCGATCATACGTAAATACGATTAATATTGTGCCCGTCTGTACCCACTGGAATTACTATATTTCATTGCGACGAACACCTGGGCTCTGTATACATTGCTTGTGTACATGTCGACTGAACGTGTTTTCCTGTGTTTTTTAGTTGGATAGATTTGGGCGGCGCATTTCCTATTATCGTCACTCAATGTTGGAGGAAAAGTGGCGGGTTAAGGGGGGAATAATAGGAACATATAGCGTCACACAGGTGCAGGTTATGGAGTCTTGGTTCTGGTTCCATTGGTGGTAATTAATAGGCATACGGATCAATTGATCAAGCCTTTAGTTTTTATTTGTTGAAATGTAACATGTTTCCTCTCGCGTTCCTGCAATCTGTGGGAGTGGTTTCATGAAAAGGGACGGAAGTGTGTAACAGGAAGCCGGGAAGCGCGCGCTATTTGATTTGACCAATGAGCGCGCGCGTTACCAGAGGTAACTGTCAGTTGGTACTAACCCATTTTCCGAGAGGTTGGTACTGTTAGCCAAAAGGTCGGATGTTATAAATCATATGGCACTACTGTAAGGCTCGCTCGCTCGATATGGTTTTATTGCTGTAGTGGCCGTTCTTGACTTCGATCACGCCTGATGGAAAGCGATGGATGAGGTCTATGATGGCCCAGAAGATGCCTGTTCACTCTTGCTTCTACAACAGACGGGTTATATAAGGAAGGCTAAGATGGACACTGCCAGAGAGTTCCACACTTTGGCTGTGCGCATAATAAATGTAGAGGAGAAGGTTAATCGACCCACCCACGGACCTAACACGGGCCTTGGCCCGTGGATGGGTGACCATCCATTTTGTACCGTGTACAACGTGTGTAAGAGCTACAATACTTATAAAATGATAATAAGAAAGAAATCAGTGGTTATTTTGACCACTGAAACCTTACGAACCTATTCTGTGGACGCGAATAAGGTTCAATTGGAACGGACGTTGGATTCTGGATGCGGTTTCCACGTAGTTTCAGGGACCATTTATTTGCCTATACAACATTATTTTTAGTTTATGCTAAACCCAAAAAGGGATCATTGTACTCATCATTTTGAACAACTTTTTCTATGGGACCTACCTTGAAATCGCGAAAAAAAATCAGCTGTTTCATACATTATGTGTTCACTTAAATCGACAAAATGTATGGAACAGGGTTCAAGGTTGGTCCCATAGAAAAAGTTGTTCAAAATGATGAGTACAATGACCCCTTTTCGGGTTTAGCATAAACAAAAAATAATGTTGTAGATAATTGAAAAAAAAAATATTTCTGGCATTGTTCTTAGAGCATTGAGAGACTTAATGGTGACCTTAGAGTACGCTGCGACTGCGCATTCCACAGTATTTGCTTAACTTTTTTATCAAGATTTTTTTCCAAATTAGATTTTAATAATTTATACCTCATATAAATCCATATGTTGGTTTTTTACGTACAAAAAATACAGCATCCCATACAGCAAAGCTACATAGTGATTTAGCTTTAAAAATATGCATATCTCGTCGCAGTGCAGTACCACAGAGTACTAGCAGTACCTACTGCACTACTGCAGTATTGCAGCACAACCAGTACATTGGACAAGCCTTAATTTAGTATGTGTGCGTTAGACGTGAGTTATCCTTTATAGCTGTAGATTGTTCTAAAAAATATTTGAGTAGTATGAAAATAGTTTTTAAGAGAAAATTGAGGGGTTGTCTATTATAAATATTAATAAATTAATATTATTAAATTGAGGGGTTGTCTATTATAAATATTAATTGGTATTTTGATTTTTTTTTATACACTTCAGATTTATATAGTACCGGTTTTATATGAGCTAGGTAGGTACTTATACGATTTCATTATCGTCCACTACTTTGTAGACGAGAATACAATTAATTAAATTGATTATGGGTAATTAAATTGATTATGGGTAATTAAATTGATTATGGGTAATTAAATTGGCTATGGGTATCTATGAGAAAACAACATCGTTCTAGGAACGCTTGCGAAGGGTCAAGAGAAAATTCAAATGAATCAGTAACTTGTCATATAATTTTCTGGGATTATTCAAAAGGAAAAATGTCCCAAAAAAAATACTAAGCGCACAAAATACCTAAACAAGTCATTAAGACAAAGTTAACAGTTTATATATAGGATCAGTTTATATTAGGATAAAAATACAAAAATATATGCACTTATATTGGTTCCACCAAACTTGGTAACTCCGAAAACAGATAAAAGGAAAAGATAACCGGAAATAGCACAAAAACGGCGGTACCCTTTTAAATGGATTGGTATATTCAAACCAATAGCCCTTTAGGTATATGAGGAAATATACGCAGCGTCATAACATTTGAGCCTATACGTATAAAAATGAATGAAGAATTTACTGCAGCAGTAATCTGCTACGCAATGAGCTACGGCGTAGCACTGTGCTACGAATAGTCTACGACTTCGTAGCGATACAAGGAGCTTGACGTAGCAAACCTCCAATTTGTACTGACTCGCGTCATGTTTCGTTACTCGATCGGATTCGCGTAGCGCAACATGACGCGAGTTAGTACGATTTAACTACTGCGGTTTCGCTGCTATGACTACACGGTGGAAGTGTGCTACAGGCGTTAAACTATAAATAGGTAAACTCGCGACAATCTAAGTCCATTTTGACGTTTCGTTCTCGTATATGTAATAAAACGTTAAGCCTTGAGAATCAGTTGTAAGTAATGTAGATAAGTCGTCGATTACAAACTCTCTCAGTATGTCCAATCGATATATCTCGAGAATCATTTTATAAGAAACCATTTTTTTTCATTGCTACACATAACATTTTTATAGCTGTCAAAATGGACTTATTAGATTGTCGCGAGTCTAATGGTAAGTAGTATAGTATTTTTTTTCCACTACCTTTATGATTTCTGATTGTTCAAGATAATTTAATTTAATGTTTCCTTATAATTTATTATTGACAAGTAAACTATATACATTGGGTAACTTATTATACTAAATTAACTAAAAAACAATTACATAATTATATAACTAAATTAAAAAGAAAAAATAAAGGGGAGGGGCTCATTGAGCATCAAAGAATTCGTCCACATCGCTGTCAATGGGAAAGGTGTCCAAAAGGCTGGCAGCATTGCCACGTTGAATGGCAATGCTGATTCTTTGGGGTTAAAAATAGGCCAGCCCTCTGGTCACGTGAAGAGTTGACCAATCGAAACACTCATCCGAGGGTCCGAGTGCTCATCGAGTATTTCAGGACATCGCTAAGCGATTGGTCGACTCTTCACGTGACCAGAGGGCTGGCCTATTTAATTTAATTATTATAATTGGTGTAAGCATCATAATTTTATGTATATTGGTAGCCATGCACGTTCTTACTTGTAACTGTGACAGATTTTTTAAACCGGATTATAAGCTAGGCATTTAAATCTAGTAGTATTACCGGTTAACTATATACTGAAGAAATGAAATATAAAACCGAAATAGGTTAATGGTGTGAGTGAGGGTCAACAAAATATATCAACCCACAAGATATACAAATGTATCCCCTATAATGACCATTGTGGTTTTTTTCTCAGTCCAAAAGTACGCACACAACGATTATGACGTCATTACACAGGATATTAGGGTCTTGACACATCAAAGTCAGCTGAAAGGAATCACCAACATAAATTTTTAGTGTCCTATAAATTGAGGTATTCGAGCATCGTGAAGTAGGTTTAGGGTTCCGCGGTCTGAAGTGTGAAACTATGCGCGAAGTTATTTGGGATTATGATGGATAATGGTATTGAGGGCAATGTGTGTGGTTTTGGTTTGTTCAAAGTAATTTGTTTTAAATAGGGTAATTAGTATTTTGTTAAATGTGATATTCCCACGGGATTGAGACATAAGCGTGTGTAACCGAGGGGTGCAGCTATAAAAACAATAAATAAATAATTCATTTAAATTAACTATAACATACAATAACATTTTTTGTGTTATTATTATTATTATTTTTAATATTTTTTATTATTTATTAATATATTTTTATTTTTTTATTAATATACATTTCTAGATCATTTTTTGTTAAAACAAAAAATTACACGTGGAGGAAGTCGCGGGCAGACGCTAGTTTAATAATAAAGTAGGTGGGCCTTTGAAAGTCAAGTTCTGACTTAGGTCTCATGAATAAATCGGTAAGATCGGTCGTAAAAATACTACCAATAACTCGTTTATGAATTGACGATAAAACATAGTAAGCTGAGCAAGTCTTTACGATTTCAATGACTACGACAAGAAATTGTAAGTGAATTAGTATTCGAGTTCAGAATCAGTGGTGATGATACTATATAATCTAATCTAAGTAATATTATTAACGCGAAAGTTTATAACTAAGGATGGATGGATGTTTGTTACTCTTTCACGCAAAAACTACAGAATTCATTTAGATGAAATTTGGCACACAGATAGTTTATAACCTGGATTAACGCATAGGAAACTTTTTATCCTGATAGTCCCACGGGATCGAGACATATGCGGGTGAAACCGCGGGGCGCAGCTAGTCCAAAATAAATATGTAATTGCATCATTATTCAAAAATCACAATGCAGTGGCTGAGCTTAGGCCTCAAATATGCATTTTAACATGTCCGTTGTCTAAAAACCAGTCACAATCGACCACCGTGTTCCAAATCTAGGGCATAAAATATTCATCATCTGCCTAGCCTTTTCCCAACTATGTTGGGGTCGGCTTCCAGCCTAACCGGATGCAGCTGAATACCAGTATTTTACATGGACCTGCGACTGCCTATCTGACCTCCACAACACAGTAACGATACCCCTTGGTGAGACTAGTTGTCAGACTTTCGTGCTTCAGACGACTCGTAATGACTGTCAAAGATCCACGAATGACAGCTGAGACCAACAGCTTAACGTGCTTTCCGAGGCACGGAGGAGTCTCGGTATGTAAAGATGGTCACCCATCCACGGACCAACCAGGCAAGCGTAGCATTCGTCTCCAGTAAATCATCACAAATTACATTTTAACATGTCTGTTGTTTAAACCAGTCACAATAGACCACCGTGTTCCAAATCTAGGGCACATTGAAAGTGTTAAATTTTATAACAGCGCCATTTTCTTCAGAACCATGTATCATAGTAAGATTCGCACTTAACGCATGTTTTATACGTCTCATGGGCTGCAGCCATAACATTCAACGGAGAGCCGTTAGTAATGTGTACGAAATATATATTTATTTTATATCAACATAAATCATGGTAACGCATGAAAGAGGACAATGTATCGTTCTATGCAAATGACGACGCAAAACGGTGGTGTGGCAGCCATTTTGTTGTGTTCTTATTTTGAAATGTGAATATAAAATTCGAGATGGTGTTTTTTGGCGTTATGCGATGTTTAGCTATTGAGCCATTGAGCGTCAGATTGCCAAGCGAGAAGCGTAATAGCGGTAGCACACGGCGTATTTTAAACGCGCAGACGACGCGCGTTTTAAAGTTTTTCTTCGCCGTCCGAAGTCAAGTTTCAAGTCAAGTTCTTGAAACGCGCGTTGTCTGCGCGTGGCCTTAGTTCAAATCCTCATTCGGAAACCGAAAATGAAGAACCGGTGGTCTACTTTTTTGGGAGCCACATCGACGATCTGAAAGATAAATCACAAAGAACAAGTTCCATTTACACAATATTTTCATAGTAACGACTAGTGTTTGTTTTTAACGGTTACATTTTTTGAACTAGGTTCAGTTGAACGCATTCGTTAACAGTATCTATTTTTCCGCCGAAAATAGTTTGATTTAAGTTTTTACGTTCGTTAGTAATTTTGCATATTTGTGAAGTCTACGTCTTTTTAGAATCGTTTTTTCTGTATTTAGTTGGTTATCATTAGTCATTAAGAACACGCGTTTGTTTTTAACAGACGCCCTCAGTGTATTCTGTATGTTCCATACCATACCCTATAAAAACGGTAAAAAAACGTTTCACGTTTCACGTTTGTTGTATGGGAGGGCCCCTTAAATATTGATTGTATTTGATGTTATAGCGGCAATAGAAATACATCATCTGTGAAAATTTTAACTGTCTAACTGTCACGGTTCATGAGATACAGCATGGTGACAGATGGACAGACAGGTAGCGGAGTCTTAGTAATAGGGTTCCGTTTTACCCTTTAGGCACGGAACCCTAAAAAAGAGTCGCTTGTTCTATTTTATTTAAAAAATGAATTTAAAACTTTGTTGCCTGGAGCGTATCTGTGTAAAATAATTTTTCCATTGCTTTATTTCATTCAAATTATAGTCTTTCAATTTGTACTGAAATATACATTGTATTTTTTGCAGTGACACCTGAAACTAAATACTAAAACTGTTGAAAATATACCGATCTTTTTTAGCAATTTTAGAAAGAAGAATAGTAAATAATCACTTTCATTTTCCCATTTTCATAAAAAAAACAACTAAAACCTTCGCACAGATAACTAAACAGTTAAGAAATACAAGTCAATTATAAGTTCGCGCTTTGTCTTCAGGTGGGTAAGCACGTATAATGGAAGCCGAACAAAAGATAAATGGCGCGGTGGATATCGACTCGGAAGTAATTTGTTAGACGCCAGTTGCACGCGACCTTTGTTAAGAATACCTACATATTATGGAAGATATAGGTACATACGAGATACATCATACCTTTGGTATCAATATTATTGTGTAAACAGACTCATCACGTAGCCGTTACCTACGCATTCGTACCTCAAATTAAGTAACATGGAACAAAAAATAATTGCTGGGAAACGACTTTTATTTTTAGTAGTGCGCAGCGTAACTCACACAAAACATTGTGTTTATGGGGTATTTAAAATTAATTTATACCATTTAAAACGAGGTATTTCACTCAGAGCACTGATTTCAACAGCACTTGTCTGAACCACACCTGCTCTGAAATAAAATTTTGATAAGTGCGGTTCGGTGGAACAGTTTATTAATATTATTTTCAGTCTCCGAACGGCACCTGCTTTCTTTAAAAGCCGTCTGAAAAAGTTGGAACTTTGACCTTCAATATCTCCGTAACCAGAAGGTTCCATACCTTGGAACCTTCTGGAACAAATGAAAAATGATACGTTCTGAAACTTTTCTTCTAGAATTTTACTTCCTTTGCACTCTAGAATAAAAACATCAATAGTGTTGTCAAAGAAAAATTGTAAATGCATTTATCCTTGAGTTCCTTGAAGGAGTTCTTGGCTCTATAACGTCTACGTAGATAAATCGATCCAGGATCGTGCTAGGAATAAAATACAGTTCTTTAGCCATGGAGACCACTTTGTGCCTGCCAGAGCACTTAAAGTTTCCGACCCGGTTGTAATACCAATTTATAAAACTTATTGTGGATAGCCTGAATCTTTCAAAATTCCAGTGCTGTCATAGAAGCCGTAAGGTCGACCAAGGTAAGGCAAGGGCGAGCAGATCATTTTTCACTTGTTACATTTTATGGAAAATATCTTTTGCAACAGTTCCTACAAGATTTGAGACCAATCTTTATATCCCTCATATTTATTTATATAACAATTGCTTGCTGCACTTACAGTACTTAAACACCAAAGCGTTGCAGCAAGCCAAAATCATAACATTTAAATAAAAAACTTAATCATCATCTGCCTAGCCTTTTCCTAACTATGTTGCGGTCGGCTTCCAGTCTTACCGGATGCAGCTGAACACCAGTATTTTACATGAAGCGACTGCCTATCTGACCTCCACAACCCAGTAACTAGGTCACACGATACCCCTTGGCAAGACTGGTTGTCAGACTTTCGGGCTTCTGTCGGCCCGTAACGACTGTCAAAGATCTACAAATGACAGCCGGGACCAACGGCCCACGGGATCGAGACATGCGGGTGAAACCGCGGGGCGCAGCTAGTCCAAAATAAATATGTAATTGCATCATTATTCAATAATTACAATGCAGTGGCTGAGCTTAGGCCTCAAATATGCATTTTAACATGTCCGTTGTCTAAAAACCAGTCACAATCGACCACCGTGTTCCAAATCTAGTGCACAAAACATTCATCATCTGCCTAGCCTTTTCCCAACTATGTTGGGGTTGGCTTCCAGCCTAACCGGATGCAGCTGAATATCAGTATTTTACATGGACCTGCGACTGCCTATCTGACCTCCACAACCCAGTAACTGAGTAATACGATACCCCTTGGTAAGACTGGTTGACAGACTTTCATGCTTCAGACGACTCGTAATGACTGTCAAAGATCCACGAATGGCAGCTGAGACCTACGGCTTAACGTGCTTTCCGAGGCACGGAGGAGTCTCGGCATGTAAAGATGGTCACCCATCCACGGACCAACCGGGCAAGCGTAGCATTTGTCTCCAGTAAATCATCACAAATTACATTTTAACATGTCTGTTGTCTAAACAAAGTCACATAGACCATAGACCACCGTGTTCCAAATCTAGGGCACATTGAAAGTGTTAAATTTTATAACAGCGCCATTTTCTTCAGAACCATGTATCATAGTAAGATTCGCACTTAACCCATGTTTTATACGTCTCATGGGCTGCAGCCATAACATTCAACGGAGAGCCGTTAGTAATGTGTACGAAATATATATTTATTTTATATCAACATAAATCATGGTAACGCATGAAAGAGGACAATGTATCGTTCTATGCAAATGACGACGCAAAACGGTGGTGTGGCAGCCATTTTGTTGCGTTCTTATTTTGAAATGTGAATATAAAATTCGAGATGGTGTTTTTTGGTGTTATGCGATGTTTAGCTATTGAGCCATTGAGCGTCAGATTGCCAAGCGAGAAGCGTAAGAGCGGTAGCACACGGCGTATTTTAAACGCGCCGACGACGCGCTTTTCAAAGTTTTTCTTCGCCGTCCGAAGTCAAGTTTAGCCTTAGTTCAAATCCTCATTCGGTCGGATTCGACGAAACCGGAAATGAAGAACCGGTGGTTCACTTTTTTGGGAGCCACATCGACGATCTGAAAGATAAATCACAAAGAACAAGTTCCATTTACACAATATTTTCATAGTAACGACTAGTGTTTGTTTTTAACGGTTACATTTTTTGAACTAGGATCAGTTGAACGCATTCGTTAACAGTATCTATTTTTCCGCCGAAAATAGTTTGATTTATGTTTACGTTCGTTAGTGATTTTGCATATTTGTGAAGTCTACGTCTTTTTAGAATCGTTTTTTCTGTATTTAGTTGGTTATCATTAGTCATCAAGAATACGCGTTTGTTTTTAACAGACGCCCTCAGTGTATTCTGTATGTTCCATACCATACCCTATAAAAACGGTAAAAAAATCACGTTTGTTGTATGGGAGCCCCCCTTAAATATTTATTGTATTTGATGTTATAGCGGCAATAGAAATACATCATCTGTGAAAATTTTAACTGTCTAACTATCACGGTTCATGAGATACAGCATGGTGACAGATGGACAGACAGGTAGCGGAGTCTTAGTAATAGCGTTCCGTTTTACCCTTTAGGCACGGAACCCTAAAAAAGAGTCGCTTGTTCTATTTTATTTAAAAAATTAATTTAAAACTTTGTTGCCTGGAGCGTATCTGTGTAAAATAATTTTTCCATTGCTTTATTTCATTCAAATTATAGTCTTTCAATTTGTACTGAAATATACATTGTATTTTTTCGCAGTGACATCTGAAACAAAATTCTCAAACTATTAAAAATATACCGATCTTTTTTAGCAATTTTAGAAAGAAGAATAGTAAATAATCACTTTCATTTTCCCATTTTCATAAACAAAACAACTAAAACCTTCGCACTAACTAAACAGTTAAGAAATACAAGTCTATTATAAGTTCGCGCTTTGTCTTCAGGTGGGTAAGCACGTATAATGGAAGCCGAACAAAAGATAAATGGCGCGGTGGATATCGACTCGGAAGTAATTTGTTAGACGCCAGTTGCACGCTACCTTTGTTAAGAATACCTACATATTATGGAAGATATAGGTACATACGAGATACATCATACCTTTGGTATCAATATTATTGTGTAAACAGACTCATCACGTAGCCGTTACCTACGCATTCGTACCTCAAATTAAGTAACATGGAACAAAAAATAATTGCTGGGAAACGACTTTTATTTTTAGTAGTGCGCAGCGTAACTCACACAAAACATTGTGTTTATGGGGTATTTAAAATTAATTTATACCATTTAAAACGAGGTATTTCACTCAGAGCACTGATTTCAACAGCACTTGTCTGAACCACACCTGCTCTGAAATAAAATTTTGATAAGTGCGGTTCGGTGGAACAGTTTATTAATATTATTTTCAGTCTCCGAACGGCACCTGCTTTCTTTAAAAGCCGTCTGAAAAAGTTGGAACTTTGACCTTCAATATCTCCGTAACCAGAAGGTTCCATACCTTGGAACCTTCTGGAACAAATGAAAAATGATACGTTCTGAAACTTTTCTTCTAGAATTTTACTTCCTTTGCACTCTAGAATAAAAACATCAATAGTGTTGTCAAAGAAAAATTGTAAATGCATTTATCCTTGAGTTCCTTGAAGGAGTTCTTGGCTCTATAACGTCTACGTAGATAAATCGATCCAGGATCGTGCTAGGAATAAAATACAGTTCTTTAGCCATGGAGACCACTTTGTGCCTGCCAGAGCACTTAAAGTTTCCGACCCGGTTGTAATACCAATTTATAAAACTTATTGTGGATAGCCTGAATCTTTCAAAATTCCAGTGCTGTCATAGAAGCCGTAAGGTCGACCAAGGTAAGGCAAGGGCGAGCAGATCATTTTTCACTTGTTACATTTTATGGAAAATATCTTTTGCAACAGTTCCTACAAGATTTGAGACCAATCTTTATATCCCTCATATTTATTTATATAACAATTGCTTGCTGCACTTACAGTACTTAAACACCAAAGCGTTGCAGCAAGCCAAAATCATAACATTTAAATAAAAAACTTAATCATCATCTGCCTAGCCTTTTCCTAACTATGTTGCGGTCGGCTTCCAGTCTTACCGGATGCAGCTGAACACCAGTATTTTACATGAAGCGACTGCCTATCTGACCTCCACAACCCAGTAACTAGGTCACACGATACCCCTTGGCAAGACTGGTTGTCAGACTTTCGGGCTTCTGTCGGCCCGTAACGACTGTCAAAGATCTACAAATGACAGCCGGGACCAACGGCTTAACGTACTTTCCGAGGCACGGAGGAGTCTCGGTATGTAAAGATGGTCACCCATCCACGGACCAACCCCGGTAAACGTAGCTTAACCTGATGGATCGACCCGTGCGGCTGTTATTACTAAGCGTTGAGCTCCTCCTCCTATAAAAATGTAATGCAAACATTTAATATACATATTATTGTCTTCAAACAGCCTATTTTTATTCAACATCGCTTACATCACTCGATCTCCCTTTTCGTCATTCTATGTAGATTATCTCTTGATATACTTATAAAAAGCGAGTTCTGTTTGATGCGAGAGCGACACCATCGGAGTGTGAAACCCGGGTATTGTCGGCAAATTGTCTTACAATTGAATTCAGCTCGCAAACCGGTTTGTGTCAAACCACTAAACAAGGCCACACAGAAGGGCTATTCATATGTCGATGTTTTTTTATCGAGTGTAAACTGGGTATGTGACATAGTTTTAAATAAAATATACAATCTAACACTAAACAATTTTCTAACTTATATTAAATAAAACTAACTGTACAAATAAACAACTAATATCTAAAATATGGCGTCGAAAAATTCCTCCGCATCGCTGTCGGCTGGTAGTGTACCCAAGAGACTGGCGGCATTGCCACGTTGAATGGCAATGCTTAGCCTCTGACCAAGGTAAAAGCCAGCCCTTGGGTGTAAACTTAGTTACTTTTAGTGTAAGTTACACTGACAAGCAATATAAAAAAGCCACTAACTTATCACGAAATATTTCCGAAACCACGAAGTGTATTAGTGTTAATCGCGCATAAAAAAGATGTATTATTGTACGTTTGTATGATGTAAGCACTGTATTATAGATTTTCTGTCCTTTTCGTTTTTGTGGTTAAGACGACATGAACGGTTTTTCGCTTAGCAGTAAAATGCGTGGCGATTTTAATGTGGAGCAATTTAATAAAATAATTGAAAACCTCCGTTTTATTTTGGAAAACCAGAATTTAAATGCTTATCAGTTGCTCGTGTCTGAATATCAATTGAGGATCTCGATTTAAATAAAAGCATGAAGT
Organism: Lithophane socia; assembly: GCA_947522985.1. Lineage (NCBI taxonomy): Eukaryota > Metazoa > Arthropoda > Insecta > Lepidoptera > Noctuidae > Lithophane > Lithophane socia. The sequence goes on from OX383267.1 coordinate 13,381,255, forward strand.
TTCTTGAAATTACTTTTTTTATGTGTGGTAATAAAACTCGTCTCAGGGTTATGTAGATAAAAAGGTAATCAAAATACTATCAAAGTACTATTTCGAGTACCATCCTAGTCACTGATTTGGGGGCTCGTAGGAAGTCTTCAAATTAAAAAGTATTTTTATAGGTACTATCTGGAAATCACTATAATACTTTTAAAGGCATCATGCTGCATTGGTGATTAAGTTGTGTTACCACCAGCTTTTCTTTCTTCCACTCCCCTTAACCGGTGGAACGTGGATCTCGTAGAGACACAATGGATTTTTAATTGTGTCTGTAATTACGGCATACGACGGGTTAATCATTAGTTTTGGTAGAAAATAGACAACACCGTACTCTAAAATAGCATCTTCATTATCTACCACCATCCATCAACGACAAGAAATAACCCATAATAGACCGAAACTCATTTTACTTTGAAATTACGCCGAACTATCAATCAATTTTAAATTCTATTGCTTCACAATAAAATTGAAGATCGATTGCTATGTAGTGCTGAACAAAAAGCACATACCTAGATCATTGCTGCCTTATATGTTACATTAGTGGTAAGCGATCCGAGTACGACATTATGCCACTTCAATAGAGCTGGGAATTCGCGTGAGGCACGCTAAACGTTTCAAGTTGAGGGGGATATACGGGAGTCGAACGTGTGCAGGCACTTTGAAGAAGATAATCCACGCTATTTTTATCTCACATTAATTATAATTATTATTTGTGAAGCGACCGCTGGGCAACAGTCTCCACACAGTGGGTGCTTGAAGATGGACGGCGCCGCGGCCGCCGAGACCGGTTCCTTTTTAAATCGAGTTCCAGAATCGAGATCGAATCGAAAACAAAATGAAACTCGAATCGTTTTGGAAGAGATGGCGAGACGATTTAGACGCGTACCGCAAAGGTTGGATCGAGGTGGCCCTGGAAAAGGATGTTTGGAAAGATTTGGGGGAGGCCTTTGCTCAGCAGTGGGAGACTGTAAGCTAACATAAAAAAAAATGTGAATACGATGTACCTATCTGGTGTAAATTAATATACTACAATAGGTACAAAGTATTAAAAATTATTAAGCAATAACAGATGAATTATATATAATGAAAGATGGTGCTCACAAATATTGCAATCGTCAAATAACGAATGTATTGCTTTTAGTACTGTTTTCTCTTCAGGAGGGCTCTATCCCAGTCGATACGGAGGCAACGGGAAAGGGACCGCTTGAGTGACTATACCAGCTAACGCACCGCACTGAACCCTTTGTTGGCATATCTCTATCGGAGAACCTAGTCACAAATGTAACAACTGTGATGCAACGCTTAGTGGTCTCACAACGTTGCGAGGTTGTCGGTGGAAATGGCTTTGTTTCCCCCGGGAGATGCAAACAGCATAGTAAACGAGTACAGAGTGTTCTACCAGAGATCACAAAGTTCAATTCAGGGTGTAAAAATACCCATCACAGAGCTATCACAGAAATACACACGTGCTTATAAAAAAGATAAGGTTTCAAAAATACGCGACGGAAGAATGGCGTGCTTTACTCCTGACCTACCGCGCGCCGTGAATTTTTCCGTAGTTAGCTACAATTTTGCGGAAAGAAAATTACTTATTAAAAAAAAAACTCACTTTTTCTGAACAAACTAAGTAGGTTTTAGGTTTATATATTAATAATTGGAAAGTATTTTTGTTGTGAAAAATTTTTGTTTACGGAAGGGCGCAATAGGCGGAGAAACATAGTGCTTCATTGCAATTTAAAGCTATGTCATAACATTCGTTAAAAAAACTTCAGCAGAAGTCAATATCTCCGTAGCCAGAAGGTACCCAGGTATGATCCAGTATTTAAAAAAAAATATCACAATGATGGGAAGAACAAGCGACTTTCGGCAACATTGAGCGTATTTTTACACCCGTTTTGTGACTTGTGTGTGAATGACCACAGTTTAATAGTTAGAGTCGAGTGACGACCTGCTCAAAATATACCCCCGTATGTGCCAACATGTGTGCATGAGAAAGGAATTCAGCAAAGTAAACTCAAGTTGTATGCTTTTGTGAGCGTGCCAGTGTATGCGTGAGCAATGTCGCCAAATTACTCTGGATATTATATTTGGCACTAGTTTCACCCAACCTTCAAGAAGTTACCTACAGTTACAACTATGTATTGTTTTTCGCACAAAATATCTAGCGCAAACTATTGTCGACTGATATTTCAATTCGCAAAAGACGCAGCATTTCTTACCAAAAGTTGTTAACTAAGTAACAAATCGTTTGGTAATTAAAAGTATTTTGACGAAGGGAACATTTGGATGTTCTAAAAAAAATAACTTTTTTATGCAAACCCTTGAAGCATCCTCGGATTCTTAGTGCGTCACTGCAGGTCTGTATAACTTGGCCAATTGGGGATACATCGAACAGACGCAATGTGACTGCAAATTAGATTACAGGATAGATGATGCCTTACCGCTGTTCTACTTACATAGTAAATACCTATGCCAGGTTACCAAAAGTGCTATCGGCATTCAATCTGCCTAGCCTTTTCCCAACTGTATTAGGGTCAGCTTCCAGTCTAACCAGATGCAGCTGAATACCAGTATTTTACATGGAGCGACTGCCTATCTAACCTCCACAACCCAGTAACTCGGTCATACGGTACCCCTTGATAAGACAGGTTGTCAGACTTTCGGGCTTCTGACGACCCATAGCGACTGTCAAAGATCTACGAATGAAAGCCGGGACCAACGGCTTAACGGGCTTTCCGAGGCAAGGAGGAGTCTCAGTTGTAAAGATGATCACCAACCCCGGCAAGCGTAGCTTAACCTGATGGATCGACCCGTGCGGCTGTTATTACTAAGCCATGAGCTCCTCCTCAAAAGTGCTATCGGCATTATCAAGTTAAAATTAACAGTATTTTAATTATTACATAACTGCCTGTCTCGCAGACTGCCTCGTTGGTACAGTGGTCGCAAGCGCTACTGCTTAGAATGAGGTCCTGGGTTCGATTCCCGGGTCTTGCAAAGTGTTATTGGGTTTTTCCATTTGGAATAGGGAATATGCATGTGATTCAAATATGGGTCAAATATTTTTTTCTATAAGCTATGCTACTTCAGAATTATGCCTCCATCAATATTTTTGAATAAAATTTCTTTTTGAGCGAGAAATTAATTTTTAAAAAGTCCCAAAAAACTGTGGGTAATTCAAATACTTGAAAAGGCTAAGAGCGGATGTGACGTAACAATCCGGGATAACAATCAAAATGTCAATGTCAAGTCAATCAACAAGTGTCAAGTCAATGTCAAACGCTCATAGAAAAAGGAGTGTTTGACGTTGACTTGACAGTTGCTTGTCTGTTTTCAAGAACTGTGACGTCACCACACCAAGCGCGCCAAATGGAGGGCGTTTAAATAACCCGGATCGGTTGGATATTTTTAAACATTTTTTTAACTACTTTAAATTGCTTTTTTGCCGTCGAATTTTTTTTTACTATTGTTTGACGATGTAAACTATCGAATAAAAATATAAAAAAAATACATGCATATTCCCTATTGCTCAGTAGCAACCTGGAGTCTGGATTTATTCCCGGTTGATGGCAATAGGCTCGCCCCCCCTTTAATATTATATATCTATAATATAAAAATGAATCGCAAAATGTGTTGGTAAGCGCATAACTCAACAACGCCTGGACCAATTTGGCCAATTCTTTTTTTGTTGTGTTCGTTATGCTCAAGGGAAGGTTTAAACGTAAAGTAGGTGTAGGTAGGTAGGGTAGGTAGGGTAGGTAGGGTAGGTAGGGTAGGTAGGGTAGGTAGGGTAGGTAGGGTAGGTAGGGTAGGTAGGGTAGGTAGGGTAGGTAGGGTAGGTAGGGTAGGTAGGGTAGGTAGGGTAGGTAGGGTAGGTAGGGTAGGTAGGGTAGGTAGGGTAGGTAGGGTAGGTAGGGTAGGTAGGGTAGGTAGGGTAGGTAGGGTAGGTAGGGTAGGTAGGGTAGGTAGGGTAGGTAGGGTAGGTAGGGTAGGTAGGGTAGGTAGGGTAGCTAGGGTAGGTAGGGTAGGTAGGGTAGGTAGGGTAGGTAGGGTAGGTAGGGTAGGTAGGGTAGGTAGGGTAGGTAGGGTAGGTAGGGTAGGTAGGGTAGGTAGGGTAGGTAGGGTAGGTAGGGTAGGTAGGGTAGGTAGGGTAGGTAGGGTAGGTAGGGTAGGTAGGGTAGGTAGGGTAGGTAGGGTAGGTAGGGTAGGTAGGGTAGGTAGGGTAGGTAGGGTAGGTAGGGTAGGTAGGGTAGGTAGGGTAGGTAGGGTAGGTAGGGTAGGTAGGGTAGGTAGGGTAGGTAGGGTAGGTAGGGTAGGTAGGGTAGGTAGGGTAGGTAGGGTAGGTAGGGTAGGTAGGGTAGGTAGGGTAGGTAGGGTAGGTAGGGTAGGTAGGGTAGGTAGGGTAGGTAGGGTAGGTAGGGTAGGTAGGGTAGGTAGGGTAGGTAGGGTAGGTAGGGTAGGTAGGGTAGGTAGGGTAGGTAGGGTAGGTAGGGTAGGTAGGGTAGGTAGGGTAGGTAGGGTAGGTAGGGTAGGTAGGGTAGGTAGGGTAGGTAGGGTAGGTAGGGTAGGTAGGGTAGGTAGGGTAGGTAGGGTAGGTAGGGTAGGTAGGGTAGGTAGGGTAGGTAGGGTAGGTAGGGTAGGTAGGGTAGGTAGGGTAGGTAGGGTAGGTAGGGTAGGTAGTTTTTCAATTTTCAACTAATGACACAACGATGATGTTTCCCTTTTTTCTCGTCTATCACCTTGTTTCCAAGGAGTTTCCAACAAGAAGGCGAAGGCTGAATATATATCAGTCCTCCGCCACCATTCTAGGATCCGGTACTCGCGAAGCCGGCAGGATCTGGTCAATGTGTCTCCTCCATACTACACCGTCATCCGTTTGTATTTCATAGTGGAGGAGACCGATCCGTTGTAAAATTATTCCAAATTTCCATTTCTTATGACCTGAGTAATTTCGGGCTTGCACTCTGTCCCCCGTAGCAAATTTTCTTAGTACTTTAGTTAGGAATTTATCCTTCCCTGAATTAGACTTATGCGGGTTATCTGAGAACATTACATGTAAATGGGTCCTCACATCTCGCCCAAACATTAATTGATAAGGCGTAAGCCCGTTTCGGCCGGGGGTGCGCCGCAGTCTATTTTTGATAATTAGAAGCTTCTCATTTAAACAGTCACTCTCGCCCTCCATTGCGCGTAAGGCTCTCTTTATAGTTTGAACAAAGCGTTCTGCCTGTCCATTCGTCGCGGGGTGGTAAGGGGCGGATGTCCTGTGTGTAACTCCAATTTCTTTAAGAAAACTCTCAAATTCCTGCGCAGTAAACTGTCGCCCATTATCCGACACCAAAATATTAGGTATTCCAAAGGTACAGAATATCTCCTTCAGCTTCTTTATGCACCAAAAACTTGTAGTGGTCTTAGTCGGTATGACCTCTACCCACTTAGTGAATGAATCCACTAGAATAAATAAATATTGTCCTGAAATAGGGCCGGCGAAATCAATATGTATTCTTTGCCATTGGTCTGTTGGTTCTTCCCAATGATGTAAGGGTGCCTTTGGTGGTTCGTTCTGTTGTAGGCGACACGCCCTACATGATTTTACCTTATCCTCAATCTCTCTATCAATATTTTTCCAAAAAACAAAACTACGGGCTAATAATTTCATCTTAAGAGTGCCCATATGCCCAGCATGTAGTTCATCTAGAACGCGTAGGCGTAAGGTCTGCGGAATCATAATTCGGGTTCCTTTCAATATACATTCGTCTTGAAGGGTTAATTCATTGTCCTTATAACCAAGTTCTCGTAGCGATCTACCAGTTCGTAAGCGTTGTAACAATTGCTGCAGTTCAGGATCCTTTTTTGTTTCTTGAGCTATTATGTTAGGACGGACTTCTAATATGTTGATCTGCTGTATTTGAAAAGCGCAATGTTGGTCGATGGAACTTTCTTTAGGGTTTTCAACAGGGAATCTTGAAAGGTAATCTGCATTGGAATGGTTCAAAGACCTTCTATATTCGATTTCATAATCGAATCCGGATAGAAAATGAGCATAATGGAATAACCGCATTGTACTAAGGGCCGGCAAGGTCTGATTGGGATGAAAAATTGATGTGAGTGGTTTGTGGTCTGTCACAAGGGTAAATTTCTTTTAATATAAAAATGAATCGCAAAATGTGTTGGTAAGCGCATAACTCAACAACGCCTGGACCAATTTGGCCAATTCTTTTTTTGTTGTGTTCGTTATGCTCAAGGGAAGGTTTAAACGTAAAGTAGGTGTAGGTAGGTAGGGTAGGTAGGGTAGGTAGGGTAGGTAGGGTAGGTAGGGTAGGTAGGGTAGGTAGGGTAGGTAGGGTAGGTAGGGTAGGTAGGGTAGGTAGGGTAGGTAGGGTAGGTAGGGTAGGTAGGGTAGGTAGGGTAGGTAGGGTAGGTAGGGTAGGTAGGGTAGGTAGGGTAGGTAGGGTAGGTAGGGTAGGTAGGGTAGGTAGGGTAGGTAGGGTAGGTAGGGTAGGTAGGGTAGGTAGGGTAGGTAGGGTAGGTAGGGTAGCTAGGGTAGGTAGGGTAGGTAGGGTAGGTAGGGTAGGTAGGGTAGGTAGGGTAGGTAGGGTAGGTAGGGTAGGTAGGGTAGGTAGGGTAGGTAGGGTAGGTAGGGTAGGTAGGGTAGGTAGGGTAGGTAGGGTAGGTAGGGTAGGTAGGGTAGGTAGGGTAGGTAGGGTAGGTAGGGTAGGTAGGGTAGGTAGGGTAGGTAGGGTAGGTAGGGTAGGTAGGGTAGGTAGGGTAGGTAGGGTAGGTAGGGTAGGTAGGGTAGGTAGGGTAGGTAGGGTAGGTAGGGTAGGTAGGGTAGGTAGGGTAGGTAGGGTAGGTAGGGTAGGTAGGGTAGGTAGGGTAGGTAGGGTAGGTAGGGTAGGTAGGGTAGGTAGGGTAGGTAGGGTAGGTAGGGTAGGTAGGGTAGGTAGGGTAGGTAGGGTAGGTAGGGTAGGTAGGGTAGGTAGGGTAGGTAGGGTAGGTAGGGTAGGTAGGGTAGGTAGGGTAGGTAGGGTAGGTAGGGTAGGTAGGGTAGGTAGGGTAGGTAGGGTAGGTAGGGTAGGTAGGGTAGGTAGGGTAGGTAGGGTAGGTAGGGTAGGTAGGGTAGGTAGGGTAGGTAGGGTAGGTAGGGTAGGTAGGGTAGGTAGGGTAGGTAGGGTAGGTAGGGTAGGTAGGGTAGGTAGGGTAGGTAGGGTAGGTAGGGTAGGTAGGGTAGGTAGGGTAGGTAGGGTAGGTAGGGTAGGTAGGGTAGGTAGGGTAGGTAGGGTAGGTAGGGTAGGTAGGGTAGGTAGGGTAGGTAGGGTAGGTAGGGTAGGTAGGGTAGGTAGGGTAGGTAGGGTAGGTAGGGTAGGTAGGGTAGGTAGGGTAGGTAGGGTAGGTAGGGTAGGTAGGGTAGGTAGGGTAGGTAGGGTAGGTAGGGTAGGTAGGGTAGGTAGGGTAGGTAGGGTAGGTAGGGTAGGTAGGGTAGGTAGGGTAGGTAGGGTAGGTAGGGTAGGTAGGGTAGGTAGGGTAGGTAGGGTAGGTAGGGTAGGTAGGGTAGGTAGGGTAGGTAGGGTAGGTAGGGTAGGTAGGGTAGGTAGGGTAGGTAGGGTAGGTAGGGTAGGTAGGGTAGGTAGGGTAGGTAGGGTAGGTAGGGTAGGTAGGGTAGGTAGGGTAGGTAGGTGTTAAATAAATTACTGGTTTATATCCATTAGTTTAATACATAGTTTAATAATTTTCAACTAATGACACAACGATGATGTTTCCCTTTTTTCTCGTCTATCACCTTGTTTCCAAGGAGTTTCCAACAAGAAGGCGAAGGCTGAATATATATCAGTCCTCCGCCACCATTCTAGGATCCGGTACTCGCGAAGCCGGCAGGATCTGGTCAATGTGTCTCCTCCATACTACACCGTCATCCGTTTGTATTTCATAGTGGAGGAGACCGATCCGTTGTAAAATTATTCCAAATTTCCATTTCTTATGACCTGAGTAATTTCGGGCTTGCACTCTGTCCCCCGTAGCAAATTTTCTTAGTACTTTAGTTAGGAATTTATCCTTCCCTGAATTAGACTTATGCGGGTTATCTGAGAACATTACATGTAAATGGGTCCTCACATCTCGCCCAAACATTAATTGATAAGGCGTAAGCCCGTTTCGGCCGGGGGTGCGCCGCAGTCTATTTTTGATAATTAGAAGCTTCTCATTTAAACAGTCACTCTCGCCCTCCATTGCGCGTAAGGCTCTCTTTATAGTTTGAACAAAGCGTTCTGCCTGTCCATTCGTCGCGGGGTGGTAAGGGGCGGATGTCCTGTGTGTAACTCCAATTTCTTTAAGAAAACTCTCAAATTCCTGCGCAGTAAACTGTCGCCCATTATTATTATTATTATATCATTTATTTCAGGCTACGCCCATAGTGTTAGTAACAATGGTCTTAAAAGCTAGTGTTAGTCAACATACAAGTTTTATATATTGGTGTGGAGTTTCATCCAATGTCGCAGCATTGGAGACTCCCATCTATCTGCGAATAAACTCAAGATAGCGTTAGTACTGCCACGAAGACGAGCAAGCAGAGAAGCGCTTCTTTTTCGTATGATGGCCGCAAAACCATCTATATGCCTTTCCGCAAACATCCTTGACGCGCTGCATCGCCATGGCAGCCCCAACAGTATCCTGAGTGCGTTATTATACTGGACTCGTAGATCGCTATAAGCACGCAAACTATAACTAGTCCACAGGCTGCACGTGTAAAACGACGAGCAAAAACACTTAAACAAAGTGATCTTGACCGCCTCTGCACATCGCGCAAACCTGCGGGCCAGCATGTTGCAGCGTACCGACAGCGACCTACGTTCCCTGTCAATGTCCTTGTTATCTCTCAAGTCGTCGGTAACCCAATGACCCAAGTACTTAAAATTGGTAACCCTATTTAAGGGTGCTCCACAGAGCGATACCTCTGGTATATTTGGGTAACCCATAGCACTTGCTTTAAAAACCATTATTTCGCTCTTTTTGGTGTTATACTTGAGTCCTTGAGCTACCGCGTATGCTTCACAGATTGATACCAGTCGCCTCAAGGCACCGATCGAAGGGCTCAGCAACACCATATCGTCAGCATAACTAATGTTATTAACACATACTCCATCTATATGACAACCGATATTGGTGTTGCTGAGCTCAGCGATCAGCCTGTTCATGTACAGATTGAAAAGTCGAGGTGAGCTCAATCCCCCCTGCCTCACCCCGCACTCCAACCGATACACATCAGAGAACGACCCCTCCCACTTCACACTGTTTTGTTGATTAGCATACCAATATTGAAACAATTTAATGATGCTACTGGGCAGGGCAGTTTCTTGCTGTAGCTTACGCCAAAGTACTTTATAATTAACGAGATCGAATGCCTTTGACAAATCAAGAAAACAGGCAAACACAGGCGTCTTTCTGTCAGTATAGTACTGTACAGTCTGCTTGAGGCATAAAATAGCACTCTCAGTAGAGAGCCCTGGTCTAAAACCGAACTGATTGTCTTCCAATAGTATATGCTTCGATAACTGTTTGTCAAGCAGACTGTCCAGCACCTTGGCTATGACAGTCGCCAATGATATAGGCCTGTAATTGGAAATGTCAGAGGCATCTCCGGTTTTATCTTTAACAATAGGCACTATAGTGGTGTTAATAAGGTCATCAGGTAAATAGCAGTGACTAACACAAAGGTTAAAAAACATGGCCAATAGTCGCGGCAGGTGTACGCCGGCGTGTTTCAGATGTTCGATGCTAAGACCGTCGTGACCGGGTGACTTACCTCTTTTCATTCCCGATATTACCGAGGCAACATCCTTTCCAGTGAAGTGGACGGTAACGTCACCCGAAACGGCCTCAACATTGACCATCTGAGTCTGATTTTCAATTAGTGAATCAACCTTAAAATGTTGTTTAAAAGCGTTGGCTATACTTGTCGGTTCATGCACACCTGCTACACTCACAGGGCGACTCGACCTTGGATTCAAACTATTTGTGGCCTTCCAAAATGATCCAAACTGTTTCTTTGAATGATTCTTTGCTATTATGTTCATTTTTATTTGCTGTTCATTATCTTGACAGTATTTTAGTTTGCTCTTAAATATATTTCGAAACTTACACATATTATCATATATATACCCTTTCTTGGGTTTGTTGTGCAAAAGCCAAGTTTGATACCACTGTCGAGCCTCACCGTGAGCACCACGAACATGCATGTTCCAACCAGGTACATATTTTCTCTTTTTACTTACAGCTCTTTCACTACCCATATAGGTAAGCTCAGCACCCTCTTTTAATATGTTAACCAAGCCGGTATACATCTGATTCAACAGTGTGAAGTGGTGAGTATCAGAACACATTCCACGAGCACAATTAATGAACTCTGTTGGAAAATCAATAAGTTTTAATTTGGAATGACAATAGCCCGAGTATTCAATAATCATATTATTATCCCTTTCACCCCATATAACTTTATTACATTTATTTATTTTGGATACTAATTTGGGTATAATTAATCTTAAATTACATTCAATTATCACTGGAATGTGATCAGATGAGTAAACATCATACATAACAGACGCTTCAAAAGTCTCGCAGCACTACTCACCACACAGTGGTCCAGCCATCGAGATGCACTATTCGCGGTGCTAACAAACGTATACGTGTCCTGTGGTAACAATTCCATGTCCACACATGACCACAATTGCTCCGCACACACCGTCATTAACTCGTTTGCAAAACGTTCACCGGGATGCGCATTAAAAACCCCCAATATAAATACAGACTCCGTATCACTATTCTCACATATTGCTAATATCTCACTGAGACAGTCTGTAACGACTATTAGATTTTCTGTCGAGTTTGTAGGCATATACACTGAGAAAACCAGTAGAGAACTATCTGCATAATCAATTTTAATAGCTACCAAGCGATCACTTTGGCACGACAACACTGTTACCGTTTGGAAAATAGTCTTTCTCCACAACAGTGCCACTCCACCGTATGGTCTTCCAATTAAAACTCCGGCTGATGTGTCAACGGCGGATTTACCGGTAAACGCGAAGTCGCTGTGTAGGTTCCCCAAATATGCTACGTCATGAGGAAGCAGCCAGGTCTCTTGTAATGCTATGACGTCACTAACTTCACATAATTTTCGCACGCAATCAGCTGATCTAACAATATTCTTACAATTGAATGTCGTAAATTTTACATTTCTAATTACTGTATCCATTATGTGAGTTATTTATTTGTGTCCTTAATCACCGACAGGGTGTCTCTGCCATTCTTGAAATGAATAAACCGTCTAAAGGTTATACCTTCCGGCCATAGGTTGTCATCCAAGAAAGTGTCTATTTTATGTTTTGGTACATACAATTTAAAAGCATTATATGGCCTCTCTTTCTTCATATTAATTTTCTCTAAAGTAACTATTTCATTGGACTTCATTTTTATGTAATCACAAATGTCGGTTTCCGTAGTCTCTTTATTGACATGCGATATGAACAAAGGGATTATTAATTCCGCCGCTCTAAATTTACCTGCAACATTAGTGATTGCCTTTCCTGTCATCCCAGCAAAGCGTTTGTTATTGTTCCGCTTTTGTACCAAAGTCCATTCATCTTTCCGCTTACTTTCGTTCAACTTGCCATTGCTTACTATTTGCGCCATGGTTCGTTGTTGCTCAACAAGCGAGGAGTCGTCATTTCCGACACCAAAATTATCCGACACCAAAATATTAGGTATTCCAAAGGTACAGAATATCTCCTTCAGCTTCTTTATGCACCAAAAACTTGTAGTGGTCTTAGTCGGTATGACCTCTACCCACTTAGTGAATGAATCCACTAGAATAAATAAATATTGTCCTGAAATAGGGCCGGCGAAATCAATATGTATTCTTTGCCATTGGTCTGTTGGTTCTTCCCAATGATGTAAGGGTGCCTTTGGTGGTTCGTTCTGTTGTAGGCGACACGCCCTACATGATTTTACCTTATCCTCAATCTCTCTATCAATATTTTTCCAAAAAACAAAACTACGGGCTAATAATTTCATCTTAAGAGTGCCCATATGCCCAGCATGTAGTTCATCTAGAACGCGTAGGCGTAAGGTCTGCGGAATCATAATTCGGGTTCCTTTCAATATACATTCGTCTTGAAGGGTTAATTCATTGTCCTTATAACCAAGTTCTCGTAGCGATCTACCAGTTCGTAAGCGTTGTAACAATTGCTGCAGTTCAGGATCCTTTTTTGTTTCTTGAGCTATTATGTTAGGACGGACTTCTAATATGTTGATCTGCTGTATTTGAAAAGCGCAATGTTGGTCGATGGAACTTTCTTTAGGGTTTTCAACAGGGAATCTTGAAAGGTAATCTGCATTGGAATGGTTCAAAGACCTTCTATATTCGATTTCATAATCGAATCCGGATAGAAAATGAGCATAATGGAATAACCGCATTGTACTAAGGGCCGGCAAGGTCTGATTGGGATGAAAAATTGATGTGAGTGGTTTGTGGTCTGTCACAAGGGTAAATTTCCGGCCATAACAATAATGAAAGAATTTTCTTAGGCCCCAATAAATCGATGTAGCTTCCTTGTCGATTTGGCTGTACTTCTTTTCGCTGTTCGTTAAAGATCTTGATGCAAAAGCAATCGGACGTTCTGATCCGTCTGGAAGCCTATGTGATAAGACGGCCCCGAGTCCTGTAGGTGAGGCGTCTGTTGCCAATATCAACGTTTTGGATGCGTCAAAGTGTGTTAGCACTCTTTCGCTAAGAATCTCTTCCTACACTTTGTTGAAACTTTCTTCACATTTCGATGACCATATGAATTCAGTCCTTTTTTTCAACAATTCATTTAATGGGCTCGTAATAGAAGCCAGTTTAGGTATGAATTTGTTGTAGTAATTTGCCATACCCAAGAACGTTCGCAGTTCATTCACATTCTTAGGACTGGAAGTCTTCGTGATTGCCTTTACTTTTTCTTTATTCTTGTGAAGTCCATCTTTGTCAATTGTATGGCCGAGATAGTTTATTTTGTGTTTGAAAAAGTGACATTTCTCTTTATTCACTCGTAGATTACTTTCTTTTAGTTTTTGTAAAACCTGTCTTAGTCGTTTAAGTAGTTCTTTTTCTGAAGATCCTTGTAAAATAATATCGTCGAAGAAACATTTCACGCCTTCTATTCCTTGTAACAATTTATCCATGAATTTTTGCCATAAACTTGGGGCAACCTTAACTCCAAACATTAGCCTGTTTACCTTGTACGTTCCTTTGTGTGTACTTATTGTTTGTAGAAGTGCACTCTCGTCATCCATAACCATATTTAAGTAAGCTTGACAGATGTCTAATGTACAGAATAGCTGGCCTCCGTTCATCTCTGCGAAAATATCTTCTATGATAGGAATTGGGTATTTTTCATCTTTTATAACTTTATTCAAAGTAACTTTGTAATCTGCGCAAAGCCGTATATTCCCATTTGGTTTCACAATTGGAACAATAGGAGTTCCCCAATCTGAATGATCTATCTTAGTGATTATACCTTGTGTGCATAAACGTTCAATTTCTTCATCTACTTTTGATTTCAGGGCGTATGGAATGCGTCTCGGTTTAATAAAAATGGGTTGAGAATTCTCTTTTAGATATAAGTGTGCTTTCATATTAGGTATTTCCCCCAAGTCATTTTTAAATACACTGTCCGTATATTGTTCAAGCAAGTCGTCTAATCTTGTAGGTTCCATGGATTGTAACATGTGCATGTCGGCTAGTTCAATTTTTACCTCTTTCATCCAGCTTCGGCCAAATATTGGATCTACTTGTTGGTTAATGATGTACAGTTTTCCATAAAAAAACTGGTTTTTGTAGTTGCAATTAACGAATGCTACTCCTGTAGGTTTGATAACTTCACCCGTGTATGTTCTCAGTTTCATGTCAGTTTTGAATATTTTCTTCTCTATTTTTAATTTTTGGTACTGATTTAGTGACATAGACGATAATGCAGCGCCAGTGTCGAATTCCATTTGTACTTTTTTATTTTCGATGGATAATGAAACTAGGTACCGCTCTTGAATTTCACTTTTAATCATGTTGATTTCACCAATGCTTTCTACAGAGATGTTACTAGAGGTGTCATCAAATTGGTTCGTATTAATGTTGCGTTGTAAGCAAACTCGAGCTAAGTGTCCTTCTTTCTGACATTTTCGGCATACTGATTTAATGGCACCACACTCATTAGCTCGGTGATCGGTTTTACCACAGCGGAAACATTTCCCTTTCAAATCCTTGATTGTAAGTGATGGCCTTTTCTTAGAGTTGGTAGGCGAGGGTTGAAAATTTGGTCTATTCGTAAGTGAAATTTTATTGATTCCGTCAGTGTTTCTTTTAATTTCAGTAGCCATGGTACAATTTTCTGCTTTTCCCATTTCTATTGACGTTGCGATCTGCACTAATTTAGAAAACGGTGGGGTATCTCTGTCTTGCAGAATTCTTGATCGTATTTCGCCATCTTGTAGTCCTCGTATGAGTTGCAACGATAAGAAGTTGTCTGAGGTAGACTTCTTGCAATGTTGACATTTGAACTCACAGTTTGAGCAAAGCCTCTTTAGTTCTGCAGCGTATGTCGCGACTGGTTCCGTCGGTTGTTGCATCCTTGAAATGAATTTGTGCTGTAGATGCCAAACGCTAGGTTTTGGGTCAATGTATTCACCAAGTATATCCGATAATTCATCGAATTCTTTGTTCAATGGGTCTTCTGGTGAGCATAAATCGTAAATCTTTTGATGTAACTCTGGGCTTAAAGTTGCCAGTAGCGTGTGAACCCTTGCCTTTGGATCCATTACTCTGTTCATTATAAAGAACAATGTCAATCTCTTGATGAAGTTTTCAAAAGATTCTGTATCTTGTAAGGGTTGAAAATTCAGTTTCGGATAATATTCTTGTTGTGCCAGGTTGACGCAGCTTGCGTAATCTATTGTTGTTGCAGGTTGCGTAGTTATTTCATTATTCTTTCTCATTGTTAGTAATTTGCATTTGAGGGAGGTGTATAGTTCTTCAAATTCGTACCTGTATTGAGTTTCCTCCTCCAATTCCCCCTGGTCAGTCTCGAGTTCGATTTCCGCTTGTAGTTCTTGAAATTTTTGGAAGTTTTCTCGTAGATTTTCTAAACGAGTTTCAACTTCTTCCGTTGAAAGTTCGGTTTTCGAAATTAGTATATTTTCTGTCCGTGTAAGAACGCCTCGTAATGAAGCACGAACTCTTTTTTGTCTTCTTATATCGTTCGGCATTTTCGTCGCCAATTTGTTAAATAAATTACTGGTTTATATCCATTAGTTTAATACATAGTTTAATAATTTTCAACTAATGACACAACGATGATGTTTCCCTTTTTTCTCGTCTATCACCTTGTTTCCAAGGAGTTTCCAACAAGAAGGCGAAGGCTGAATATATATCAGTAGGGTAGGTAGGGTAGGTAGGGTAGGTAGGGTAGGTAGGGTAGGTAGGGTAGGTAGGGTAGGTAGGGTAGGTAGGGTAGGTAGGGTAGGTAGGGTAGGTAGGGTAGGTAGGGTAGGTAGGGTAGGTAGGGTAGGTAGGGTAGGTAGGGTAGGTAGGGTAGGTAGGGTAGGTAGGGTAGGTAGGGTAGGTAGGGTAGGTAGGGTAGGTAGGGTAGGTAGGGTAGGTAGGGTAGGTAGGGTAGGTAGGGTAGGTAGGGTAGGTAGGGTAGGTAGGGTAGGTAGGGTAGGTAGGGTAGGTAGGGTAGGTAGGGTAGGTAGGGTAGGTAGGGTAGGTAGGGTAGGTAGGGTAGGTAGGGTAGGTAGGGTAGGTAGGGTAGGTAGGGTAGGTAGGGTAGATAGGGTAGGTAGGCCAGGTAGGGTAGGTAGGGTAGGGGTAGGGTAGGTACTTAGTGCTACCCGTGCGAAGCCGGAGCGGGGCAGCTAGTATTAAATATAACTGGTGAAATGTGCGTGTACTATGGGTACACTTCTGCCTAATCCTGCGGGGATTACAGGCGTGATGTTATGATATGTTAATTCATTGACCGACTTCTTCAAAAAGGAGGAGGTTCTCAATTCGTCTGTATGTTTTTTTTTTTGTGTGTATGTTACCCGATTACTCCGCCAATTATGAATCGATTTTGATGATTCTTTTTTTGTTTGGTAGGTCATGCTTCAGAGGTGGTCCCATATAAATTTTATTAGTTTTGCTTGCGTAGTTTTTGAGTTAGCTTCAATAATTACGTATTTTTCCCACTTTGCATATGTTGATGACATGTTAATTGACGCAGTGACATAGCAGATAACGGTATACGAATTTGTGTGGGGTAGTTACCACAACTAAAAAGTGAAAAATAAAAACTTTTTACAAAAAAAAAAACAACCGGCTTCCAAAAAAACACAAAAAAAGTGAAAAATAACTTTATTTTCGGAAGTCGGTGGCCAAAAACGAAAATTGAAAAGCAAAGACACCGACTTCCGAAAATAAAGTTATTTTTCACTTTTTTAGTGTTTTTTTTGGAAGTCGGTTGTTTTTTTTTTTTGTAAAAATTTTTTTAGGTCAAATAATCAGCATTGCCATCCAACGTGGCATCGCTGCTAGCCTTTTGGGGCACTTTTTCCCACTGACAGCGATGCAGATGAATTTTTAGATGCCCAATTTTTTTTCCCTCGTATACTTTGTATTTATTGAAAATATTTTAGTGCTAGAATGTATGAAAATGTTTACAGTATATTAAAATCTTGCTATTAAAAGAAAAAGGTTATTCCAGTAACTTTCGGAACACAGTGACAGAAAACGAAGTTTATCGGAACTTTAAATTACATGTTCATTCTCATTTCTATCCGGGTTGTTTGCCAAGTACAATGCTGATACAAATAAACGATTACCATACAAAACAAATAAACACTGACATTCGTTTACTGAATACGTTTCTTGAAGGTCACATCCCATAATATCGAGTCGAAATAAACATGAAACAGTACTTTTAGTGCTCTATGGATGATTTAACATATTCAGGCCATATTTTTGTCAGCACGATTGGCGCAGTGGTTGAACGATTGGTTTTTAAGAAGAGGGTTCCGGGTTCCATTTTTAAACCTATAGTCTATAGTTGTGTCTGGCCTGGACGGATTTGGGTTTGATTTAAATCGCTTGATAGTAAACGGACGACAATGCTGCATGCCGTAAAAGGTTCCCTCGAGACTAGTTATATTAGTAATCAGGAAACACAAGGTTTAATAATACGCCAGTCGGGAACCGGGATGAACTTGAAAGCTGGTGGTGATGGTCAAAGTAGATGGGAAAAGACCTCGCAGCTCGTCACCTCACCGCTGGTAACCGCCCTCACTGGACTCTCTGTCACGATAGCCCTGAGAGAAGCGGAGAACCGAACGAAAGGGAAGAACATCATACATAAAGCCACGAAGGCCTTTTAGTGACAGACCTTCAGGCTTTCACGCGACCTTTCAGGGGTATCAGGAACAGGGTGTAAAGTTCACTCATCCACCATAGATAATGAGGAGGATCCTCCGACCAGACGGGTGTTGGATTCTTGCATATTATGTCCATCGCGCGGTAAACTCTGATTGCGCGATGCAGGATTTTATGTGACGTCAGAATTTTTGTGTGACGTCAGTTCTTTGATGCGTAGTTCGCAGGTGGCGGTGATGCCGCCAGAAGGGACACGACCTTCAGTAAAGAGGAACGTGACCAAAGAAAATAAATAATACGATTATCAAAGTCTATACGAAATTCAGGAAGTCAGGAACTTCGCAATTTACCTCAAAAGCTGTTCTACCGTCTTCCCAGAGCTATGGTAAGCCTCAAATTTAGTGGATATTAAACATAGTGAAACAGTTCGGTTGGCACGAAATGGAGACGCCGAGCGAACTAATAGTCTTATCTTGTTGAATAAATGACTGCGAAACTGATATTATAGCTGAGTTTTCTTTATGACTTTGTAAAAGGAAGTTTTTGCTTTAGTATGAAATAGTAGAGCTTGTTGTGCAATGTTTCGTCCAGTATCTTCTATAATATATCCATACTCCATAAACTCAAACTCAAACTCAAAGCATTTATTTCAATTAAACCACTTTGAATTGTCAAGGAGTCCCATGCCATGTCAAGGATGCCCATTCCAAAGCGTAGTTTATATTATAAATTCGAAAGTAACTGTCTATCTGTTTGTATGATACCTTTTCACGTCTAAACCACTCAACGGATTTCGACAAAATTTGGCAAGGAGACAGATGGCATCCTGGGGAAGGACATAGGCTACTTTATATCGACATGCAGCGTGGGCAAAGCCGCGGGCGGAAGCTAGTACATATTATAAATAAAAGTCAAGCCATTACGACCATCCTTACCTACATACAGGGTGAAAAAAGACCCATCACATAGCCCTCAACTTCGCATTCTGGAAATCAAATTAAGTAATATTGCACAAAAAATATTCATGGGAAATGACTTTCATTTTTTATGTGAAACATCGCTGTTCACGGTACTGCGCAACGTAACGCACGCAAAACATTGTGTTTATGGGTGCATGCAACGGTTCAGGGTTCGTGGGGGTATTTAAAATTAAGTTAATAACATTTATAAATTGCTTTCTTTAAGAAACGTTTGAAAAAGTTGGAACTTTGACCTTCAGTATCTCCGTAACCAGAAGGTTCCCAGGTATAGTCCATTACAAAAAAATCCGGAGTCACACGTGTTAGGGCATAAATCGAACAGATTATGTGTGACTCCGGATTTTTAATTTGTCTGTCTGTGGTGTCTTGTTTATACCTTTTAAGTCGTAGTTGGGTTTTAGTTTTTATTACTTGTTTTTTTTTAATTCTTTTGGGGTTATAATATATATATATTTGAAATGTGCTCATTAAGCCCTTTCATTTGATACATGGTACCATTAAACCATATTTTTTTTTAAGTTCCTCACCTTATTTCCTCTAGCGGGCGCCATTTTTAATTTAATGTGACTTGACATAGCCAGCCAGCGGACAATCACGACGCTTCTAACGATACCTCATTTGTCAAATTGTGATAAGTGGTTTGGAAGATAGGAGGGAACAGATGAACATACCAATATGGTGTCCTTTATATGATAAATATAAGCAAAGGATTGAAATGGTCCAAAAAAAATTTTTACGCTCCATTCACTATAAATGTCACCGTTCTAAAATATCGTACGCACTACTACTAAAAGCATATAAACTCCTGGGCTTGCAGGCCAGGCGAACCCTACTTATGGCTGTGATGCTGCATGGCATATGTAATAACAACTTTGACTGCTCTGATATCACCAATAAACTTTGTTACATCGTACCCAGAATGTATTACGGCGAGAGGCGCGCTTGCCCCGGCTGTTCCACACTGTACAGTGCAGAACCAATGCTGGCGCAAGGGCGCCCCTCCGTCGTTTCTTGGAAATATTATATAACACACACTTTTTCGATCTTGATATATTTTCACTATCCCAAACAAAATTTAAAAGAATGGCTGTTCAATTGCTTGCACAATAATTTATGAATTCTTCCTAACCTATTTCGCCTCCAGTAGATGCGTCTTTTGTTTTGTTTAATTTCTCCACAATAGTTTACTCCGCGGACATTGGTGTGGGTTACATGTTTACCTCTACTACCCTAGTTTGTTATCTACTATAATTGTAACGTGTAACTGTTTTATGTCCCAATAAAGAAAAAAGAAAAAAGAAAATAAAATAAAATACATACATACATACATACATACATACCGGTCAAAATCATAACCCTCCTTTTTTCTTCGCCGTAGTTGGGTAAAAATGATCGTAATGACGGGAATAACAAGTGACTTTCGGCTTCTTAAGCGTCTTTTTAAATCCTTTATATTACCGGCATCATCATCATCTGCCTAGCCTTTTCCCAACTATGTTGGGGTCGGCTTCCAGTCTAACCGGATACAGCTGAATACCAGTATTTTACATGGAGCGACTGCCTATCTGACCTCCACAACCCAGTAACTGGGTAATAGGATACTCCTTGGTAAGACTGGTTGTCAGACTTTCGAGCTTCTGACAACCCTTAACGACTGTCAAAGATCCACAAATGACAGCCGGGACCACAACCGGCTTAGCGTACTTTCCGAAGCACGGAGGGATCTATGTAATGGATGGTCTTGGTCACCCATCTACTAATCGACCGCGCTAAGCGTAGCTTTACCTTCGATCGGCCCGGGTGGCTATTATTATTCAGCAACGAGCGATTACGTACCATACTTACCTAGTTATACATATTACCAGCAATTTCCTAATCAAAATAAAGTATACAAAACTGCTAACTCTTATGACTTAAACCATAGGGCAGAAATACTCAAGCAAATCTACAGTACCTCGGCTTCTTAAACGTTTACGTTTAGTCTTGAAGCAGTGTTCAATTAGTATAATTTGTCACTAAAATAACTTAAGTACGTCTAAATTGTTCCCTGTTTTGGAAAAACGTAGTCTCACATACAATAATTCTAAGTTACTTTTAGGATGAAAGAAATAATCTATTTTTACAATTGTTATTGAAATAAGTACAAAAATCTTATTTTAATAACTACACATACAGTTCATTTTGTGCTGCAACTCAGCAATTATGTATTTTTTTCAATAATACCAACTAGGCAATTTAAAATTAAAATAAACTTAATCCTTTAAGAGCCTACAACCTCAAATTGCTTAGCATGATCCTCCGTTATGTCGAAAATACTGCGGCATCAATTAAATATTATGTTAAAGTTGAAGATTGATGCTAGGTACTGTGTTTAACGAAAACACGTTTCTACAAAATTTTCTCGATAGACAAAAATCCAAAGTTACCTCTAACCGAAGTATAAACCGCTGGTATTAAAAATATACTTCAAATTAGATCATGAAACTTTAATATAGAAATTTAATATTGAAACTTTAATAATAACTCAACTAACTATAAAGCAAGGACATATCTTTTTTTTTTAATTATCATTATTTTCACCGTAAAAAGCAATTACCTAAACTATTCGAAGCTTGGAGCACCCCGCTCCGTCTCGCTCTCACTCAGTCCGCGAGAAGTATGGTGCGAGCGAGATACAAAGTGAATTTGAACTGAGGTAGGATAATTATAGGCTCTAAATAAAGTTGGCATTTGTTTATGTGAAAATAACAATTGAAAATAAGGATTCGAATGTTCTATTTTCAGCTTTTGATTAACATACGTATTCTATCTTATGCTGTGATCCGACGGTGCGCCATATTGCGGACGGACACAGACGAGCCCGCACGACGCACCGTGGGAATGTGTACGTGCGGGGTATCGCAGACATCGTAAGTTCCTCAGTGCGCGGTGCGTGGCGGTCTGTGGTCTTCTGCCGTGCGTGTCCGTCCGCAAAATCGCGGATCGTCGGATCTCGGCATTATAGTGGAATCCAACGATCGGCAATATTGCAGACGGACACGCACGGCAGACGACCACAGACCGCCACGCACCGCGCACCGAGGAACTTTCGATGTCCGGGCACGTCGGTGTCCGTCCGCAAAATCGCGGATCGTGGGATTTCGGTATTAAACGTCACTAGCGAAATAATTGGGTCTAGTTCTAGTACATCATCATGACTTCCAACACAGATTTAACATTAATTAGAAAGGACATCTTTCTTGGCAGCGTTGGTCAAAGCTTATCAGATCTTGTGTCAACGCCATAATTAGGAATAACGTAAGATCATCTCGTTAATGACCTTCCTAACGGGTTTTCTTAGGCAAGGGTCCAAAGAGGTGTTAACTTAGCATGGTTTGTGTGTTATTACTGAAGCATGAATAATTTATCGGTTTAATAATCTTTCGTCATAATCATAGGGTTATACTGGGTTAGATTTCGGAAGTATTGCCAAATATAAGTGACAGTGGGCAAGGCACATTGCTCGCAGAACAGATGGCCGATGGGGCCGAAAGGTTCTGGAGTAGCGACCGCGTACCGGAAGATGTAGCGTTGGAAGGCACAAGGTGGACCGATGAACTGGTGAAGGCTGCAGGAATCCGCTGGATGCGAGAAACACAGAACCCATCGAAGTGGCGGTGGTTGGGGGAGGCCTATGTCCAACGTGGATGTCTTTCGGCTGAAGTGATGATGATGATGAATGGGTTAGATCGCCAATTGGTACACACGGCTACACATCAAGCTATACATTTCCAGTATATGCTGACCTCGCATTCTACGGAAATCCTACACAATGCGAGATCATTATCTGGAAATGTATAGCTTGATGTGTAGCCGTGTGTACTTTGAAAATCGAACGGTTTCAAGGTGAGTCTGCAATGATCTCGCTTCGGCACAAAGTATCTAGGCATATGATCAAACCACATTCCAAAGTCATAGGAATAGGGGTATTTTTTTTTTTTTTGTTATTGACGTCTCGCAGGTCAAACCTAGGAGGCTGCTTAACCGGGCTAACCTGTGCATGCCATAGTGATTATATTAAGGGCTCTAGCCAGAGCAAGAAACGTACAAACTAAGCGACTACACCCTAAGGGCACCCCTGTGGGGTACAGACCTCAGCTTCATAATTGGATTGGATCATGATTAATTAGGGATGAATTTAAAGCTACAGGCTCAGCAGCGTGGGCTGGCTCGAGCAAGGGTCGGGGTGGAGGCCCAGGGTACACAGGACTTTACATTGTTAAGTATCATATTTGTGCAACATAAGTTAATGAACCACGTGACGAATTATAAACCTACTTTATTTATTTTGCTTTCAAATTGGGTGCGGTTACTTGACAGATGTTCAAAATGTGGGTCTGGTATGAACACGCGAAGTAAACTTTATACGAATATACGTTATTCGAACGATTTTAAAATTGGAAATATTCGATTTGCACTCTTATTACGTTGGTTTTAAGGCTTTATTCTTATCAGCTGTTCTTCTATACTGTTATTATGAATGCTACATAATGATTAACTTATTTTGTTTAAAATATTTGTATGCCAGTCCATGGCGAGACATGTAGAGCATAACCTTATTATTGAGACCATTATTGGACCATGTTTTAATGCAAATATTCTATTTTATCTATCTATGGGTTTTATTACATACTTACAGCTTACTTACTTACATACAACTGTGTTTGTCGCAATGATTTAAACCGATATTTTACGATTAAAATATCGTTTGAGTTGACGTTACTTTTAGGTGTCGCGTTCGTGCTACGACCTCTGGATACGTTCTGGGGGCTTAAAACAGCCACTTTGACAGAACCTCATTAGGGAAAATATTATGAATCAGCGTAAAATGTCACAAACTGACAATTCATAATGTGATCTGCGTGCAATTCGTATTACGAAATAATTCATCTGCTTGACAGTTTTCTATGGAAATTCGTAAAATGGTCCATACATTATGAATTCCTTTTGTGTCCAATTAGAGGAATTGCTAATGACAGCTGGAAATTCAGGAAATTAATTGCTTTTATAGGAATTGCTAATGTGGCCGTTTTAGGCCCCCCCGCACAGTATAATTAAGTAAAATATCGATTCAGACAGCCCCAGATAGACAAAAAAAATTCAGCAACGAGCGATTACGTACCATACTTACCTAGTTATACATATTACCAGCAATTTCCTAATCAAAATAAAGTATACAAAACTGCTAACTCTTATGACTTAAACCATAGGGCAGAAATACTCAAGCAAATCTACAGTACCTCGGCTTCTTAAACGTTTACGTTTAGTCTTGAAGCAGTGTTCAATTAGTATAATTTGTCACTAAAATAACTTAAGTACGTCTAAATTGTTCCCTGTTTTGGAAAAACGTAGTCTCACATACAATAATTCTAAGTTACTTTTAGGATGAAAGAAATAATCTATTTTTACAATTGTTATTGAAATAAGTACAAAAATCTTATTTTAATAACTACACATACAGTTCATTTTGTGCTGCAACTCAGCAATTATGTATTTTTTTCAATAATACCAACTAGGCAATTTAAAATTAAAATAAACTTAATCCTTTAAGAGCCTACAACCTCAAATTGCTTAGCATGATCCTCCGTTATGTCGAAAATACTGCGGCATCAATTAAATATTATGTTAAAGTTGAAGATTGATGCTAGGTACTGTGTTTAACGAAAACACGTTTCTACAAAATTTTCTCGATAGACAAAAATCCAAAGTTACCTCTAACCGAAGTATAAACCGCTGGTATTAAAAATATACTTCAAATTAGATCATGAAACTTTAATATAGAAATTTAATATTGAAACTTTAATAATAACTCAACTAACTATAAAGCAAGGACATATCTTTTTTTTTTAATTATCATTATTTTCACCGTAAAAAGCAATTACCTAAACTATTCGAAGCTTGGAGCACCCCGCTCCGTCTCGCTCTCACTCAGTCCGCGAGAAGTATGGTGCGAGCGAGATACAAAGTGAATTTGAACTGAGGTAGGATAATTATAGGCTCTAAATAAAGTTGGCATTTGTTTATGTGAAAATAACAATTGAAAATAAGGATTCGAATGTTCTATTTTCAGCTTTTGATTAACATACGTATTCTATCTTATGCTGTGATCCGACGGTGCGCCATATTGCGGACGGACACAGACGAGCCCGCACGACGCACCGTGGGAATGTGTACGTGCGGGGTATCGCAGACATCGTAAGTTCCTCAGTGCGCGGTGCGTGGCGGTCTGTGGTCTTCTGCCGTGCGTGTCCGTCCGCAAAATCGCGGATCGTCGGATCTCGGCATTATAGTGGAATCCAACGATCGGCAATATTGCAGACGGACACGCACGGCAGACGACCACAGACCGCCACGCACCGCGCACCGAGGAACTTTCGATGTCCGGGCACGTCGGTGTCCGTCCGCAAAATCGCGGATCGTGGGATTTCGGTATTAAACGTCACTAGCGAAATAATTGGGTCTAGTTCTAGTACATCATCATGACTTCCAACACAGATTTAACATTAATTAGAAAGGACATCTTTCTTGGCAGCGTTGGTCAAAGCTTATCAGATCTTGTGTCAACGCCATAATTAGGAATAACGTAAGATCATCTCGTTAATGACCTTCCTAACGGGTTTTCTTAGGCAAGGGTCCAAAGAGGTGTTAACTTAGCATGGTTTGTGTGTTATTACTGAAGCATGAATAATTTATCGGTTTAATAATCTTTCGTCATAATCATAGGGTTATACTGGGTTAGATTTCGGAAGTATTGCCAAATATAAGTGACAGTGGGCAAGGCACATTGCTCGCAGAACAGATGGCCGATGGGGCCGAAAGGTTCTGGAGTAGCGACCGCGTACCGGAAGATGTAGCGTTGGAAGGCACAAGGTGGACCGATGAACTGGTGAAGGCTGCAGGAATCCGCTGGATGCGAGAAACACAGAACCCATCGAAGTGGCGGTGGTTGGGGGAGGCCTATGTCCAACGTGGATGTCTTTCGGCTGAAGTGATGATGATGATGAATGGGTTAGATCGCCAATTGGTACACACGGCTACACATCAAGCTATACATTTCCAGTATATGCTGACCTCGCATTCTACGGAAATCCTACACAATGCGAGATCATTATCTGGAAATGTATAGCTTGATGTGTAGCCGTGTGTACTTTGAAAATCGAACGGTTTCAAGGTGAGTCTGCAATGATCTCGCTTCGGCACAAAGTATCTAGGCATATGATCAAACCACATTCCAAAGTCATAGGAATAGGGGTATTTTTTTTTTTTTTGTTATTGACGTCTCGCAGGTCAAACCTAGGAGGCTGCTTAACCGGGCTAACCTGTGCATGCCATAGTGATTATATTAAGGGCTCTAGCCAGAGCAAGAAACGTACAAACTAAGCGACTACACCCTAAGGGCACCCCTGTGGGGTACAGACCTCAGCTTCATAATTGGATTGGATCATGATTAATTAGGGATGAATTTAAAGCTACAGGCTCAGCAGCGTGGGCTGGCTCGAGCAAGGGTCGGGGTGGAGGCCCAGGGTACACAGGACTTTACATTGTTAAGTATCATATTTGTGCAACATAAGTTAATGAACCACGTGACGAATTATAAACCTACTTTATTTATTTTGCTTTCAAATTGGGTGCGGTTACTTGACAGATGTTCAAAATGTGGGTCTGGTATGAACACGCGAAGTAAACTTTATACGAATATACGTTATTCGAACGATTTTAAAATTGGAAATATTCGATTTGCACTCTTATTACGTTGGTTTTAAGGCTTTATTCTTATCAGCTGTTCTTCTATACTGTTATTATGAATGCTACATAATGATTAACTTATTTTGTTTAAAATATTTGTATGCCAGTCCATGGCGAGACATGTAGAGCATAACCTTATTATTGAGACCATTATTGGACCATGTTTTAATGCAAATATTCTATTTTATCTATCTATGGGTTTTATTACATACTTACAGCTTACTTACTTACATACAACTGTGTTTGTCGCAATGATTTAAACCGATATTTTACGATTAAAATATCGTTTGAGTTGACGTTACTTTTAGGTGTCGCGTTCGTGCTACGACCTCTGGATACGTTCTGGGGGCTTAAAACAGCCACTTTGACAGAACCTCATTAGGGAAAATATTATGAATCAGCGTAAAATGTCACAAACTGACAATTCATAATGTGATCTGCGTGCAATTCGTATTACGAAATAATTCATCTGCTTGACAGTTTTCTACGGAAATTCGTAAAATGGTCCATACATTATGAATTCCTTTTGTGTCCAATTAGAGGAATTGCTAATGACAGCTGGAAATTCAGGAAATTAATTGCTTTTATAGGAATTGCTAATGTGGCCGTTTTAGGCCCCCCCGCACAGTATAATTAAGTAAAATATCGATTCAGACAGCCCCAGATAGACAAAGCCATCCTTTTGTTATTCTGGTCAAGCCTACTCGTACTCTAGACCGCATCTGTTGTCGTTCAATGTGTCTAGACGACGCTAATCGCTGTAAAGAGAATTTAACACCACTTCATTACACTAAAATATTAGGCATTTATACTCGAAAAGAATGCCTATTGCTAAGCATAATAAGCCTATAAAGATCCCACTGCTCGTACACGGGCATCCTCTCTATGAGAGAGAGTGGGCTGTATGTAATCCAACACGCGAGCCCAGTGCGGGTTGGTGGTTGTCACATGTCTTCGAATTTTTGGTTCTAGAACATGCCAGTTTCCTCACCGTTTTCAGAGCAGTGGTGATGAAACATCACCACTGCTCTGAAAACGGTAAAGGAAAAAATCGTGAGGAAACTGGCAATTACAATATAGACACATAGTCACTACATAATAATCACTACTTATTATAAAACAAAGTCCTCCGCCGCGTCTGTCTGTCGTTCCATTCGCGATATACTCAAAAACTACTGAAGCGATTTTCGTGCAGTTTTCAACAATAGATAGATGTTTTGAGGAAGGTTTTAGTATATAATAACCGACATCCACGCGGGTGAAGCTGCGGGCATCAGCTAGTATTATTAAAATACAAAGTCCCTCCGCCGCGTCTGTCTGTTTGAACGCGATAAACTCAAAAACTACCAAAGGGATTTTCATACGGTTTCACCAATGCACAGAGTGTTTCAAGAGAAAGGTTTAAGTGTATAATTCATTAAGGTTTTGTGTAAATTGGCTGAATTATGAAGATGTTTGTTGAAGATGTCGGAAAAAATCATGGCGACTGGCGGCTTCACTGTGCGTGTACCGCGTAAACCAACTTCATTGTTTTCCTGGATAGGGTACTTTTAATTCCGGCAGTTACACGTTCGCGTGGGATATTTTCCGACATCCACGTGGGAGAAGCCGCGTGCAAAAACTATGTAGTTAACTATAAAATCCGGCTGAATAGAAGAACAAGTTAGTATTTACTTTAATATTTACGATTTAGTTAACGACCGTGTTGGATTCCAAAAGATTCCCCGCGATTGAAACGTCGCTTTAAAACAGTTTATGGGGAAATAATCGTAAATTTTAAATTACGACTTGGTTAGCAATTTAATTCTTTATTGTTTTCTATAACTGGAAAGGAATAAGCAAAACCATTTAACTGCCAGAGGTTGAGTAAATAGAAACAGCCACACGGGTCGATCGATCAGGTTAAGCTACGCTTGCCGCGGTTGGTCCGTCGATGGGTGACCATCTTTACATACCAAGACCCTCAAGAGCAAGCGTGGTAATGAATGTTTATTATTATTCCTCACTTCATTTATTATCTGAATAGAAGAGCCTCTCTCTTTAGTGAAATATTTGTCAATAATTTGAGTATTAATAAATTCAGCCTTGTACTGTACATCAAACATTTGTGGCCCGATGTCTATTATTAGCAACATGCTTTAACTTTAATGTGCATTAAAGTTCAGAACCGGCTGGCAAACTCTTTTGAAGCTGTAAATAGGAATAGACATTTAATTAACATAATTAACTTGAGAGTTGACGTCAAACAGTTGTATTATTTTCTATTTTTAAAAATGTTATTCTTTTTGTAGTTTATTTCGGCAAGGGAATTGTGATAAACGTTCTTGTGATCAATATTTAATTGGACCGTTAAATAAAACCGTTTAACTAATTATTACGAGTACTTCATAATATTCCCGTTCATTTCAGTCACAAAAAAGTTAAAGCATGATAAAAACCTATGAAAAAGTAAGCGAGAATAAACTGTGTTCGCTTAAAAAGTACTAGGCAAACATGACTTAACAAGATCTCACCAAAAACGTTCAAGCGAAATGTTGTAAGCTTCCAAACCACTAGACGAGGATAAGTTGCTTCGTAATATCAACTTAACAGCCGTATTAGGTGCTATAAACTCTTTCGAATTTCTGATCTCCTGGTAACAACAGGGAATACTTTACGAACTTAGTATATGGCTTATGAAGAAGTATTTTTTTTGCTTTTTTATTTAATTTGAGGACAAACTTCGAATTTTATAGAATTTGGCGATCCTGGTATGATGAATTAATCCTCTGGGATGTTTTATGTTTTCGGGATAAACGTTTTCATTTTTATTTATAACTTCAATTTTTTAGAAACCGTTTTATTTTTAGGGGCAGTTCAATGATCTGAGTGCATTAATGTCGGTATAAAATTGTGAGATCAATCCCGTATGGTAGTCATAACAAGTGCAAACCAAATCGCGTCAGTTTCATTAATGAAATTTCCCATAAGTAATCCACAATAACTACCATACTATTATAATTATTAAAAAAAAAATATATCGAATCGAGTTTATTATTATTTGGTACATTATTTTTATTTAAACATCTACTACACACTATAAAACTGATTCCGACGATCCGCGATTTTGCGGACGGACACGCACGGCAGACGCCCACAGACCGCCACGCACCGCGCACCGAGAAACTTCCGATGTCTGCGATACCCCGCACGTACACCTTCCCACGGAGCGTCCTGCGGGCTCGTCTGTGTCCGTCCGCAATATGGCGCACCGTCGGATCACGGCATTACGTCTTCGCAACATAAGGTGCAGTTGAAAACCAGCGTCAGGCACAAGTTGGGTTGGCATTAATGCTGAATTGAGCCTATTTGGCGCAGCCGTGAGACGTACAATACAATTTTGTTTTTTTATTCCGTTCTTTGTTTTTGTGTGAATATTGTGTCCATTACCTGGGTCAAAGAGTTCTGTTTTTAATTTAATTATCTCAAATTTAATCTTCAATTAAAATTATATACAAAGCGAAATAAAAATTATAATAGAAAGGAAGGGCTCATAGGGCGTCAAAAAATTCTTCATTTTCTTTCTTTCTTTATTTTCATTAATTTAGGAATATTTTTTTTATGAGCCTACGGTGTGACCTAATGCTCCGCTCCTTCCAAACCCAATAGGTAATCATTCAAATAAAAATGCTACGCTTATACCGTTGTTATGCAATGCCTCAAAATCCGTTCTGCAGTTTGTCCGTGTCCTCGGAACAAATAACGGCTGTAAGTAGATCTCCCTTTCAACGTCTTTATTTGTACGAGCCCGGAGTCTGATTTAATCTTGTCCTTTATGCCCCTGAGCTTGGTAAAGACATCCCCTCTTTTCAAGACCGTTGTAAAAGGAAAACTATTTTTATATTTCTGAGGTCTTAGTTGTCAGAGCCATAATGTTTAAGCTGCTTCAAATTGCTTAGCATGATCTTCCGTTAAGCCGAAAACACTGCAGCTGAGTACAATGACCCCTTGTCGAGTTAAGCATAAACAAAAAATAAGGTTGTATATAGAGATTTTTTTGCTGGTAAAAAGCTTTTTTCTACAAAAGAGCTACACGATCAAAATATATGGAAGAGCAGATTTAAAACAAAATTACCGATGAATAATTTCAACACTGGCTAGAATCATGTAGGTACTGAACTCATTGTAGCAGTTGGCAGGTCGACATCTACCTTACACCCTGTATATTTTTGTGAAGACGTCTTTTACAGAGGTGGTCCTCACTCCTGCTAATAATGCTTTTCATGATCTGACAATCTTCTTCAGCTTACTTACACAATATCTGTAGATCCTCACCAAGTCAATAATATTAATACTTAATTCACAAAGAATTGGTCAATTAGTTCCTTGAGTTTTGTGTCCAAGCATTGTTGTATCTCAGGTCATAAGCTTGCCTTTGCACACTTTTGCCAAAAACTCGAGATCGATGAGATCACTGTTCATATTGGTAGTAGTCTATATTATTCATATAATGGATGCCTTACTGTCATCTCTTAGAACAGTGAAAAAATATGATCAAAAATATGGATGTTGATCATATTTTTTCTAAAATTTTAACTAAAATACGTTTACCTCACTCAACCTATAAAAGATATACTTATCCTTGATAATCATAAAATTCTTAGTGTATCTAAGGTACGTGTGTGAGCATGTGGCGCTATGCTTTGAATATAAATGTGAGCCATATTTATAAGATAACGCACGAAATTCAATTACGTACAGAATTTACTTGAACGTATTTCCAAAACAATATGTCTAATACCTACTACAGTCTGAATTTTCTAAGACAATTTTGCTGCTTCTTAGGAAGTTCATATTGTTTATTCTGTAAATAATCAGAATCATTTTTACACGTCATATTAAAAATAAAAAAATAAATGAGTTCGGCGTTTTCTGACTACTCTGAGAAGAAAGGCCGCAAAAACTCCGAGGTCGCAGTCTCTTTTAAAGTCCAGACATAATCTTGGTCGGGCCTTATGAGGACCACGTAGATTACTGACTGAAATGGTCATTTGAGGAAAGAACCACACAGATTTGAGTAGACCTGACCAGTCAGTGTAAGCATTTGTCAGTAATCATGGAGCTTAAAGGCTGTTACATACAGGCGCGACTTGTCGCGCGACGTGACGCCGCCGCATTGTTCGCCGTGAAGTTTTCTCAGAAATTGTTTTGTTAAAATTCGCGTCGCGCATCAAGTCGGGCCATGTATGTAAGAGCCTTAACTTGATGTATGCGGTCGAAGTATGCTTATTATACCTACTAAGTATGGATACGTTCAGATATAGGGGAAGGTGGGGGGAAACCGGACAGGGGGTGAAACCAGATGGTTGCTATTTCATTACTCCGCGTACAGCTGTCTCGCTCTAGCTAGCGGTGAAATACGCGCGAACGCTTACTCATTGCAGTTGCAAATGGCGGTGACGGTAACATCTCAGCGCGTGCGTCTATAAACGAAAATTGTAAACAAAGGTAAGTTATCTAATATTTTGATTTTTTTAAAGTGTTGTCATTAAGTTTAGGTATGTGCTATCATATACAGTTGTATTTTTTATGAAGTAATACATATTTAACCTTTTAAAATGGCATTTGTTGTTGCTATGAGGTTACATAATCTCTGTTAGTTTTACAATTTCTAAAATGGCACCTGTGGGGTACAAGCGGACGGGGTGATTTCGACTATCCGGTGTCACCCAGATTGATTTTATATATAGGTATTGCGGGCGTTTGTTTTATTCCTCTGTTTAATTACTTTTTTTTTTTTTTTTACAGAGTGCTAGCAGATTCGGAGCAGATTCGGAGTGTTTGGTTTGTGGCGAAAAGTAAAGTCAAACTAAGTCCACTGATGAATGGTACCAATGCACTGCTTGTCTTAAATCGGCTCACGAAAGTTGCATCAGTTGTTAGAGCAACTTACCATGCAAGAATTATTATTTTTTGTATGCAAAAACTGTGAATAATTTGATTATTTAGTTTTATTGTTAGTATCTGTATTCACCCCTTGAATAAAAAATGGCTATCCGGTTTGACCCATAGGTATGGGGTGAATTCGGATTTATAATTTTTTATTAAAAAACTTATATTTTGTAGTTACTAAGATTGATCTCAAACATTTTAATGCCAAAGTTATGCCTAAGGTATACTTAAACATTTATGACATTGATTACCTCAATAAATAACATAGTGGTTTATTTATTGTGTCTTTTTCTTAACTATCCGGTATCCCCCCACCTTCCCCTAGGTAGTATTTTGTTGAGAAGTTTTGATCCACTTACACAGATTTTGAAAATAAAATGCAGTCTGCAAGAACTACACCTATTTTTGCCTATGTTTTACAAATGAATTTGACTTCATTGTTATCTGCTTTAGTTTCATCCCATAATACCTGGGACTTATAGTTAATTGATTCAGGCGTGACTTTGCGGAAATCCATTATAAAATACAATAGACGCTGATATATTTAGTGACCTATTCCGCTTGACTATTCTTCAAGAGTCATAAAAACCCTGTAAGAAACTCTGCGTCCAGCGCTCGGTGTGGTAACACGTCGCGTTCTGGTTTGCAATTGGGCAATCGTCATCCTGAAGATGCCTCGTTGAGAGGTGAAACACGTGTCGATTTCTTACAGGGTTTTTATGACTCTTGAAGAATAGTCAAGGGGAATAGGTTACTAAATATATCAGCGTCTATTGTATTTTACATGGGACTTAGGTAAACATAACTTGCCTTACCCTTCGGGGATGTTATGTTATGTTTCGCGATATTATGTTATGTTATTATCTTTTGATCCAAACAAATAAAAGATAGACAGGTAACCTTTTCAAATGAACTGTGATTGATATTGATGTGTGTACCTATTCTATTTTCGTTCACCAAAGGCCACATAACTAAGAAGCTTCAACCAAGATTACTTGAAAAATATTCGATACAAAAATAAAATATCGGCGCCGATCCTTTGAAGTCCGTAGAAATTATGTCTATCTTTCAGAAGCTAACCTCTTTTGGCTTTTTTGTTATCTTTTTTCACTGTTTACTGAAAGTAAAGGTAATCTTTTATAATAATTTTGTGTACTTTCAGAAAAAAGTACATAATCATAGATAAACTATGGAAATTGTTTTGAAAAATAAATCTGAACATTTTGTAAAAGAATTTTTACCAAATAATGGCATCATTGCTTTGTTGTTTGAAAGATATGGATGCCTGTAAATACATGGGGTTACTGTTAACTATTGACCGATATTTAAACACGTGACTTTACTAATTATTAAGAACAACTTTTACTATGGCACCAAACCTGAAATTGCGAAAAAAAAATCAGCTGTTCCCTACATTTTGACGACTTATGCGAATATAAATGTCAGCCATTGTCATTATGACCAACTTTCACTATCGGACCAACCCTGAAATCACGAAAAAAGCAGCTGACCCCTACATTTAAGTTCGCACCGGGTGGTCGTCAAAATATAGCTTCGGTGACTATTTTTATTTCCGACGACTATAGGTTACGGGCGTGTGATGATGTGGCACCTATCATGACTGTAAGGGTCAGTTCAGACCGCGACGTGAAGCGAGTGACGCGAAACTGCACGCACTTTTTAACAATTGTCAAACTTATTTTCTTCACTAAAAAGTTTTTTAGGGGTATGAGGAACAGGGTGTAAAGTTCACTCATCCCCCATAGAAAAAAGGGAAAATCTTCCTACCAGACGGGTGTTGCGTCTGGCGGGCAACTGCCCAATGATTGGTATTGGGTTTTTTGTATATATGTTCACTGCACGGTAAACTCTAATTGCGCGATGCAGGATTTATGTGACGTCAGGTCTTCGATGCGTAGTTCGCATGTGGCGATGTAGATACCGCCACATCACTCCCCTCCGGAGACCGGAGGTCGATAGTGGGCTAAGTCTTGTATCTTGCGATGCTTGACAGTGCCAGTTGTGGTTCCAGTGAGTCGGAACCGGGTGCCGCATTGTTCGCGGTGGGTCGGAACTGTTTGCGGTGATTCCCCAGTGGCTCAGGGTGATGAGGTTGAGGTGATTGATGTGATTCCCCAGTGGGTCGGGGTGATGAGGCTGAGGGTGACTGCACGGTAAACTCTAATTGCGCGATGCAGGATTTATGTGACGTCAGGTCTTCGATGCGTAGTTCGCATGTGGCGATGTAGATACCGCCACAGTTTAATTTCAGTGCGAGAGTTGACATTGACACCTGTGCGCATCGCGTCTCGGCGTGAACTGGCTGTAGAGGTACGTGTACAGTGCGGACACGTTAGATTACCATTGTGGTAATGGTTTTGTTTGTTGGCGGGTGGTTTATTCTTGAGGTGATCTCGCCTACTGTCGAGATATTCTCTTTTCCGCTGGTCTTCAATGTCATAAACATATTTTGCCTGTAAATATTTATGAGAAACACAGAACCGTTCGAAGTAGCGGTGCTTGGGGAAGGCCTATGTCCAGCAGTGGATGTCTTTCGCCTGAAAATACTTATACCTACTAGAAGAATAATGAAGGGATTTTAAAACCACCATTCCTGTTTTTGAATTTAAGTCAGGCAGGTACTTAAAATAGAGTTTTTTGTATTTATTTTCTGAGTAAAACCGCTGCTCCAATTTTATTACCAAAGTTTTAAAAGGTTTTGTTGATACCAAATTCAGGACAAGAGTTATTCTAGAAGTTAACTCGTAAAAATTTTGAATTGCTAAAGAATCTGCGGTTTTAGAAAACTTTGGAATCTGTTTGGAGATACGTAATCTTGTTAGAGATGGCAGATACTCGTACTCGAATCTTCAGGTTTAAAGATTATCCAGCACCCTACTGCATGATAATCTTGAAACATAAAGATGCATGCACGCAACTAATTGCGTAAGACACTTTAATTTCAATCACAAACCGAGGTTTTTGAAGGACATTCTAAATCCATTGCTTTATGGGTTTGAAAAATTGTCTGCTCGACAAACGTAAATATCGCAATGACCGTGGCAGAATTAGGGCGTTCGTACGCGGCGGGTCTTGTTTGTGTTTAAAGATAATATGAGCAGCGCTCCGTGCACCCGCCGCGTGCGCACGCTTAACGTAGCGAACGCCCTTACTGTCACAATGATAGGCATTTCGATCCATTGCCATTGTATTTATGTGTGTTAGCAATTACCCCGCAGCGGCACGCTCAAAAGGTGTATGTTTTCACACAGAACCCACCCTATAGTCACACCTTGGGTGACAGAATATAGGCAAAGAGGGCTATCAAAGGCAAAGCCCTGTACGTTCCTCTCTTCCTTACAACCTCGTATACACTTGTTGTACTTTAAACTTTTTATTTGCACCAAAGACCCCCCGGCCGGCCGGCAATGGGCGGCCTTATCCTGGACATAAAATGGGGGGCATTTTATGTCCAGGATAAGGCCGCCCATTGTACACACATCAACACCGTCTAGGGATATTTTGTATAAAGTTCATAAACTCAAAAAGTACTGGCTGGTTTTAAAATCTTTTGATGAAAGCTCATTTTGTAGGCCTTTTTGAATAATTCCAAATTTAAATTTGAAAAAATCAATTAAAAACAAGTGATTTGCGCGGCATAACTTTAACGGAATTCGAAGGTTTCAATTTACCTACCATAGTTTTAACAATTTTTTGGTATCAGATTAGAGTTTTAAAACAAGTTAGCAGTTAATTTAGAATTTATGACACTGTATGCATCATGCAGCGGCGCCATTTAACGAGAGAGGAAATGTTAAGGGCAGTAGGCATGCTCCAAGCTGGGGCTACTCAACGGAGTATTGTTGAGAAGATTGGAACAAAACCAAACGTGATTTCAAGGTCATGGTCACGTTATCGTGCTACTGGTGAAGTGGCTGAAAGAAACCCAGGCGGGAAACGCATAACCACCCAACGACAAGACCGATTTTTGCAAGTTGCCGCGAGAAGACAACCACATGTTACGGCCATGCAGTTGGTTGAAAGGCTCCAGTCCGAGCACCAGTTGCTTGTGAGTGACCAAACTGTGAGGAGAAGACCGCATGAAGCTAACCTTTATGCTCGTAGACCACTACGTACTCCAGCACTACGCCGAGGAAATCACGGACGGAGATTACAATGGGCTTGTGAACATTTTGTCTGGGAAGATAACCAGTGGTCTGTAGTGATGTTGCCGATGGCTCCCGATTCGGTTTCCATCCCGATTCGCGAAGAGTACGCGTATGGCGAGTTCTCGGTCGTGAGAGCCGTCTGCAACACCCTCAGGAAGTCCATCCATACCACGGCAGGACGATTATGGTTTGGGCCGGAATTCGTGTTGGTGGAAGAACAGACCTCGTTTGGATCAGAAACACCATGACCGCAGAAAAATACCGTAACCAGGTGCTTGTACCAATAGTCTACCCCCATCGACTACAATTGGGCCAAGAATTCACGCTCATGCACGACAACGCCCGTCTGCACACAGCGCGAGTGGTGACCACCTGGCTGCAGGAGCACGACGTGTCGCTCTAAGACTGGCCCGCGCAATCACCAGACCTAAACCCCATAGAGCACGCGTGGAACATGTTCCAAAGAAGGGCTTTGAAGAATTTTCCTTCAAACATTGCGACTGAAGAGCAACTTTTTTGGCATCTTAGCAGGACCTGGGACAATATCCCGCAGCAAGACTTTGATAACTTGATTCAAAGCATGAAAAACCGTTGCAGAACCGTTGTTAACGTCATGGGTGGTTTTACTGATTACTGATTTTCGTATAATTGCAAAAAACTAAATAATTTCGCTTTACTTTTCACTTTTTTTTGAAAACATATTCATCGATAGTTTTACCATTATTTCACTTTTCGTCTTTATTTGAATAAAATTTTAATTACGCAAAAAAAATATTTTTGTTTTATTTTGAAGTCTACTCTGATAAATGGGCTTTGTAAAAATATAAACATTTTGTATGTTATCTATAACCAATTTTGAGTAAATTGAGAAAATCCGAAATATCCCTAGACGGTGTTGATGTGTGTATATTTTGTAGTGTATAATAATGTTTACTTTTTGTCATGTATTTAATCTGGTGTACAATAAAGTATAATATAAATAAATAATACTTTGAGTGATCCATATAAACCAGCTACTCATTCAAGGCTCCGATGAAAAAGAGAAAAAGAGAAGGGAGAGGGGAACAGGAGATGTTTTGGGCAAACAAAATTTGAAATACTATTGTGCTGCTAGACATGAGGACAAAGAAGAAGGCTTCTCAATAAAACAACCAAAATATACAATGAAATTTTATTTCCCAATAACTATTCATAATTTTTATCTTCATAATCAAACGAATATTTACATATTTCTAAACGCTTTTTTATCACGTCGGTAACAATATATAAAGTTCATTCGGTGGGCCTTGGGCCTGTACAATATGAGCTAGTGCTGTGAAAGAAATCACAGGTTTCAAGAACAGTATTCCTTCAGCTAGGTAAAGTAAAGTTAGGAGTAAAATGAGAGTTGTCACAGACGGCGGGTGCAGTGACTGGGTCCCGGCGTGTAGCTCCGCTAGACTTTCTTCTGGAACAAAGGGTTATGGGTTAGCGAAAGAACATAATATATTTTGTATTGTATACGCCAGCGTTTTTTCCCTCAAAAATCATATTCAAAACTTTCCTCATGATTTGTCCCGCAAGTCTAACAACTGATTTATAAACATTATAAAAAACTTTATTGCTAAAAAGATTAAACTAGGCAACTGTATCTTGGGCACCAATATGGAGAGTTTACCATTTAAACATTTATTTTAAAAACATGTTCGATAGTAAGTAAAATAGGTTTGCTTCAAATTAGAATAAAACTAAATAAAAATCCTAGAATAAAAAATACAAAAAAAAAAGATAATTTTCTTCATGTAATATAACCCATATTATTAGAACATTTCTTAAAACCATATAACAATTAATACATAATCACAACAGAAGTAACATCAACATAAATACATCATCAAATTCATTTATAATTAAAACAATATTCATAACGAAAAACAAAACAAACAAATCGAGATTCCACACTTCTCGGTCACCGGCGTCAGTTCCAGACTCATTGAATTTTCTATTCTATCAATTAATAAAATGGGTTCGATATCTATTCACATCATTTTGAATTAAAATTCTCATCTGAGCTGCAATGCTCTTTTATATGTCCCTTTTGGGATGCAACATTTTGCAAGCAATATAATCGATATCATAATATATTACAAAAACAATATTACTTAAATTTTCAATAAAAAATGAGTATCCATTAGTCAACCCTCAAAAGATAAAAGAAAGAATTTTCAGTTATTTGTTTTTATTTTTCTTTCTTATTAATATTTCAATAATACCACTAGAAAGGGCACCATTATTATTTTAGGCGAGATTCCGACTCTCAAGTTTTCTTTTACTACTTAAATCAGTTTCTGTGATACTCGTATAGAAGTTCGGTTCTTTATTTGCATAATAATATCGTTTGTGAGTTGAGATCAAACTTGGAAAACATTTTTTTGCTCAAACCTTAATAAATATCAAAGATTGAATTTTGACATTTGATCTTCGGTTACATTTATTTTAGAACGTTTGCTGATCAAAAGATTGATTTAATATTTATTTGAGACTTGGATTGATTCATGCATTTATATGGCTAGCTTATAATAACCGACTTTTTTTCCAGTACTTTTCCACCATTTGCGTAATTTGCTGAACCCATATTTGTGATTTTTATTGCACAAATTTTCTTAAAAATCGGCAAATAGACAGAGTTTTTTTGTAGGCCTTGTACAGCGCATTAATAAAGTGCTACGAAATTGTGTCATCATCGGCTTCCAGTCTAACCGGATGCAGCTGAATACCAGTATTTTACATGGAGCGACTGCCTATCTGACCTCCACAACCCAGTAACCGGGTAATACGATACCCCTTGGTTAGACTGGTTGTCAGACTTTCGTGCTTCTGACGACTCGTAACGACTGTGAAAGATCTACAAATGACAGCCGGGACCAACGGCTTAACGTGCTTTCCGAAGCACGGAGGAGTCTCGATATGTGAAAATGGTCACCCATCCACGGACCAACCCCGGCAAGCGTAGCTTAACCTGATGGATCGACCCGAGCGGCTGTTATTACTTAGCCACGAGCGCCTCCTCCTCCGAGCTGTTATTGCTACGAAATTGTGTAAAAGTGGAAATTCTTACACACACTAATACTACAAACACTAGCGCTAATTATGATTTGGCCTAATGTTTTTTATTAATAACCTTGTTTTCATTCATTATGAACATGCTTATTTTTATTTCTCCTGCACCATATCTCTCACTCTGCTAATTACCTACATGGCTTTTGAAAAGAGTTAGTGTAGGTACTGAAATAGATAGGTAC
Source organism: Lithophane socia (assembly GCA_947522985.1). Lineage (NCBI taxonomy): Eukaryota > Metazoa > Arthropoda > Insecta > Lepidoptera > Noctuidae > Lithophane > Lithophane socia. The sequence goes on from OX383267.1 coordinate 13,420,868, forward strand.
ACTAGGTACTGTAGAGGTTTTATGCAATATGCAACCTCACGTTGGGCTGGCTGGTAGAACCGCAGCCTTGACTTGCGAACGCTCCAGCAGTCGGTATTTAAATATTGACAGATAGGTTTTTATATCGGGTCGGAGAGACCAAAACCCTTTACATGCATAAACGTGTCTTCTCATTAATAAACCCTTGGAAAACCTACTCCTCTTTGGAATTCCCTCCTCACACACCCCCACACATCTAGTTAACGCCCCTCAGGCGTTACAGTACCTAATAATCTCTGACTCGAAGGTCACTATCCTACCTCATATAAAAGCGATGTATAAGTTTTAAATCGTGCAGTTCCTTCAATAGAAAACAAATGACAGCCGACCAAGTCTTGATTTCTTGCTTGAGAATCTCAGAAAACTTTCATTTGTATTGATTTTCATGTGCACCTGCTGGTTTAAAACTGTTTCTCGCAAAAATATAAAATTTTCTAACTTTTATTATTATTATTTATTTTATATCAGACAACATTTTGGTTCATACACATATACAACTCATAAATTTAGATTGCAAACTATTAAAACACATAAAAACCCAAATTAAAATTGTGATTAATAAAATTTCAATATACAACAATTCATTAAAAAAATAGCAATAAAAAAATAAAAATAAAATAAAAATAATAAAAGCTAGGCTTTTTTAAAAATATGTATAACGTACAAAAAAAGACAGTTCGTTGAACACCCGCGTGCTCAATTCACTCTATAGGATTTATTAAAAACATGACAAAAATAAATCCCGAATAGCATAAATGTATGAAACGTTACTGAGAAGCACGTGTATTTTAAATAGAGCCATTTAGAGCAGAATGCACACGTGTAACTAATAGAAGGTACATCCAGCTTCTGTATTTTAATAAAACAATTATGAACTTGTTGTAGGTATGCGTATTTAGAATCTATCAATAATTTTAAAATACTGAAACCAATAACTAGAATTAAATGCGACAATCTTTATAGTTAAAAAGGACTATCATTGCTATGTCCTGCGCCAAACATAGCGTTACAATACAAATGTTCTAGTGTAGTCTTAAAAAAAGAGTATGTGGCCAGTATCTTATATTTAAACTTTTGTCTTTAGAATTTCAACCACGATGCCTATGGTTTTTCAAACGTCCATAGGAAGATTGACCACCTATCATCAGAAGGCTAGCCAGTTTAAATACCTACCGAGAACATGTGTGGTTCAAACTATTCTTCATAATATATCCCCGATACGTACCGTTGAGCACGTGCACCGACACGGTGTGGGATCTGGCGCCTCGGACCGCGCATGTGTAGTTGCCAGCGTCGCTGCTGTTGACACGTGCCAAACGCAGCTGACTATCAGCGCCCCCTGGCACTTGTTCTGTCTTCACACTGAAAGAAAAATATTGTTAGTTTCATATTATCACACTATTGGGAAGAAAAATAAGGGGAAGTTTAAAAGGGCCAGTGACAGAAAAGTTGAAAGGTAATCGTTTGGCCTGGTATGGGCATATGATGAGGAGGGACGAAACGCATGTGACTAAGAGAGTGATGAATAATAAATGTTGATGGATGGAGCGGGAGAGGGAGGCCAAAGAAAAGATGGATGGATTGTGTGAGGAATGATATGAAAGAGAAGGGAGTGAATGATAGCGTGACGATTGACAGGGGAGAGTGGAAAAAGAAAACATGTTGCGCCGACCCCAAGTAACATGGGATAAGGGCAGGAAAATGATGATGGGAAGAAAAAATAAGATTTAATCGTTATAATTTGTTTACATCTAGGAATGACGTATTCAGCAAAAGTGGTAATACCTTAAAGATTTACTGAACAATGGTTTGGATCAATATGAACGCATGTTGATTCAAACTATTGTTCAGTTCCGCAGAAACTGGCAATGGCTCAATGTATTGCGGTGGAACATGCAGGGACCAGGGGGGTTAAAACAGTCACTTTGGCAGAATCGTGATAGGAAAATAATAAGAATTATCGTAAAATGATTGAACTGACAATTCATAATGATCTGCGTGCGATTCATATTACGAAATAATTCATCTGTTTGATAGTTTTCTATGGAGATTCGTTAAATGGAACATAATATGAATTGCTTTTGTGTCAAATTAGAGGAATTGCTAATGACAGCTGGAAATTCAGAAAATGAAATGCTTTTAGAGGAATTGCTAATGTGGCCGTTTTAGGCGCACAGAAAATAAGCAGAGAAAACGAACCGAACGATCCATCGACTTTTACAAAGACAAACTTATTATAACACGCCTGTATTCCCCGAAAGGTAAGACATTTAGGTGTACTTATAGTTCACCCACATTTCACCAGTTTTGTTTAAGTCCCGTGTAATAGAGAGAGAGCATATTGCCATCAACCGCAACAGCACAAATCTAGACTCCGGGCCGCTACTGAGAAATTACAAAAATACCTATAAACACTTTATCCCACCTCGGAATCGAACCCAGGACCTCATGCTCAGCAGGCGCGCTTGCGACCACTAGACCAACCGAGGCTGACCAGAGACCTAACGGTTAATTTGACTGTTTATTATAAAGAAAAGTACCGTAATATCTGATAGATAGAGAAGGAAACCAACGTTGCTCCAACAGCAATATATTATCTATTTATACACGAAATCTCTTACGGGGTTATTGTAATGAACAACTTCCACTATCAATGGGACACAATGAAAAATAAAATCACCTGCATTTTGACGAGCTATGCGAACATAAATGTAGGGAACAGCTGATTTATTTTTCACGATTTCTGGTTTGGTCCCATAGTGAAAGTACTTCATAATGACGAGTACAATGGCCTCTTAGGCGCGGGCCACAGAGTAGAGACGTGAGTCCGGGACGGGACGCAGACGCGGTAAATTGTATGCAGATGGAAAAGCGAGGCGCCTGCGTCCTGTCCTTTCTATACGCTTTGTGCCAGATGAAGTCTGCGTCCCGTCTCACGTCTCTTCTGTGTGGCCCGCGCCTAAGCGGTTTTCGTATAATAGCAATTACGTCAATTGGTTTAAATAGGTTTTTATTTTTATTTGAATTCTAATTTTATTATCATTAGTCTTTTAGATAGATTATTTTCTATTTTGTGAATGTGAGAACGTTGTAGGCTTATTGGACTGTAGATTTATTGAACATCTTCTATTTTTGTTAAGTACCTGGTACTTACTTGTTGAAAGGCCTACATTGTCCTCCCATGCCTACCAACACTGTAATTTGAAAGTATTGTAAAAGCCAATTATGCCTACGGCATTAAGTCCGCCTCTGTACATTTGTGTGCTTAAAGTATTAAATAAATAAATAAATTATTTTTAAAAGAGTAACCATGGAGTTTCTTGCCGGCTCTTCTCCATAGGAAACGACCAATTGGAACAGTGCACCTAGCTTCTGACGTTTCAAAGTGCCTATGTAGGTTTATGTGAAATAAAATATTTTGATTTTGATTTTTTTTTGAATACATACACCTTAAATTATTATACATTTGACGTTTTAAGGCGAGGTTGACGTTTCCAAAAGCTGTTTCTAGTGATGTCTCAAAATATAACAAATATGAAGAACACGTTTCCGCAGTTCCAAGTATATTATTATAACAATATTCACAACATCAGCGTTCTATTAGGTTGTTGTCAACTGGCGTGTTTTTGAGCGGGATCTATTTAAAATTTCATAAATGTCTGGCCCGGCTTCAAGTTTCACGTTTGCGTGAGCCGCCCCGTTTACATTGTATATTTATAAGCAATCCGGCGTGCTTCCTTTTTCTGTACACTATAAGTACCGATAGAAGGTAAAATAAACCATTATTGCGTTATTTGGATGGTGATTTGAATTCTATATGGAGAAAAGTAATAAATTAAAGTGAGGGGAAGGGCGTTTTGGTTCGATTATATATTCATGATTTTGGGTTATTTTGTTTAACTGTAATTATGATTGTCTATTGGATTCTTATGTATGGTAAAGCTCCAAATATTTCCATTTTGTAGGTATCTACTTAATAGACTTAGGTACGTCTTCTTTGATTGCTATATATTTTTAGCCCTTGCTACTTAGATTTAAAGTCACTTCATTTTCCAACGCACATTAATTTATGTGTTATAGCATAAATTTGCAAATGCCACCGTCCAGTCAAAGGTCAATTCGCTAAGTTCAAAATGGCGTACCTATACCGTACGCTCAGGCCGAGATCTACAACATTAGCTTTAGTAAGCTAAACCCGAAAAGGGTCATTGTACTCATCATTTTGAACAACTTTTTCTATGGGACCAAGCTTGAAATCGCGAAAAAAAAATCTGCTGTTCCATACATTTGTGTTCACTTAAATGGACCCCTTTTCGGGTTTAGCATAACCCAAAACTAATGTTGTATAAACGCTACTTAACACGTACTTTGGCTAAACGTTATTTTTTTCACTGTCGTACAACTGTTAAACTGCATGTGTAAATAGAGACGGGAAAATCGGAACATGTCTCGGTCAAAGCACGTGTTAAGTTACGTTTGTGGATTTCGGCCTTTATCTACTTGATAGTGTCCCACAAAATAAGTAGTAGGTAGGTACAAATGTCAGAAAAAATTGAGTACAAAAGTTATCAAAGAATTATGTAAAACATGAAACTCTTCTGTTATAAATTCATTTATAATTTGGAGTCTTATTCCGCACAAGTTCAAGACTACTTTAAAAGTTTTCTCTTGTTTATTTGACCCTTTGTCTGTCTTCAAAATATAAACTAGACTGGCTGTCTAAATTCTTTTTAGTAGACATAAAACTTACACAAAGGATCTTTTCTTGAAACAGTCTAATCAGAAACTTTTTATGTTTTAGTTTAGATATTTTGTTTTGTAGTATTTAAACTAAAATAAGATGGTTTAAGTTGCTGTCAATTTTATTGGTGTCATGATGTAGGATAATGTAGGTTGACATTTAGGCTTCCTGTACTTGACGCCGGAGCGCCACAGGCGCCGCACCGGAACCGCGTGTACCTGACATTGATGCGGAGTTAAATCGATCACAGTTCAGTAACGTATTACTAACAAAACTTGCGGTCCGGCGCCGGTGCGGCTCCGGCGTCATGTACGAGAAACTTAAGAGGAAATAGGGTCGGTCCCCTCCCCATACAAACGCTCTCGCCTGTTTTCTCTCGGGTTTATGACCTTAGAGCAATGATTTTTTACAGTAAAATAAATATCAACTAGTTCTATGCCCCGTTTTGATTTCCGTTTTGATGATACATTATCTGTAGAAGCACTAGAACCCTCAGAAAATGCTCAAAATTGCCTGTTTAGGCCACTGTCATCAGAGGCCTTTTTTTTTTTCCCGCTCTGGGCGGAGCGGAAGGGCGTGTCAGACTCTTACTGACTAAAACCCATCTGTGTTCCTTCAGTTGCCTGTTGCCAGGGTCCCGGTATCCCTTTCGGACTATTCCGCAACCCTGGCAGGCATTGGTCCTAACGGACCCCGTCAGGTGTGCTGACATCTCTTTGAGGCGCGCGTGGAACACGACGCGCCATCGACCCGGGCCTGGTCCTTAACGGACGACGAGCTACCCATTGCTCGCAATCCACAAGCCCGCGCCTATGGTAGCCGGGAATCCGCCTGGGATTCCCGACGCCCAGGGTGTCTCCAGCGGCGGTGGTTAGGGGCGCGAGGGCGCCGGCCTTGCCTCTCCCTCACGCGTTCCGCCTCCTCCTTCGCGAGCATCACTGCTTCGCAGAAGGAGGTGACCGCCTTCCATGCCCTCTCGCTCCGTACCATGGCCTGGACCAGGGCCGGACGCGAGAGGTCAGTGCCGCCAATCGCCTCCACGAGGACACGGCGGTGCTCCACCCAAGCAGGGCACACTTCCACCGTATGCTCCACCGTGTCCTCCGGACGATCCGCACAGTGGTGACACCCGGGCGTTTCCTCCCGCCTAATCCTACACAGGTACCTCCCGAAGCTGCCATGTCCGGTGAGGACTTGCGTCAGGCGGAAGGTGAGGACGCCGTGGCGCCTCTCCAGCCACTCCTCAAAGAGGGGACTTATCGCCGCAATTGTGGCGTGCCCAGCACTGGGTTGCGACAATCGCGCTCTCCATGCCGCCATGAGATCCTGCCGGAGCTCTGTCCGCGCTGCCGCGAGAAATCGCGGCACAGCGGACAGAGCGTGGCACAGCAGAGTTGCGCCCCGGCGCTTCATCTCCTCGCGCCACTCCCAGATGTGCGCGAGGACCTTCGCCTCCAGATCCCATGGCGGTAACCCGGCAAGGAGGCTCGCCGGATCAGAGGATCAGAGGCCTGACAACTATTAATGAAAAAAAAAACATAGAAGCACAGTAAATATCCTTCTTATTCAATTTATAAAATATCTTTCAAATTGGTCCAATATTAGAGGAGGAAATAGACGAGACTCAAACCTCGAATTATGACTTTTTGCATGGAGAAAAGACCGACCCTATTTCCTCTTGATCGTAGCATCAAAGAGTTTTCGTATAAAATCTATGAATTTGTTTGATTAAACAGTGGATATAGTTAAGTCATCCCTGGTAAAGTCAGTTCTCCTGTATATAGTTATTCTAGTCATTGGTCAGTTCAGTCCATGTCCGTTTTCGTCAGCTTCCAAATCTTCATTTAGTAAAGTCTCGTAGCTTCCCGTAAGTTAAAGTTTAATTTAATTTACTCACAAGCTTAGTCTAGGAAGCATAGTCGCAGCAGAATTAATAATCTACACATACTTTGACTACATTTTCTCTCCTAAAATACATCACCAGAACTTAAATTGAAATAGTCGAGACCTCATTATAACAGTGTATGAGGGTCTAGAGAACTTTAAAATTCGCTGACAAAAGTATGCTTTGATGAACATGATCAGAAAATGCTTGAGTGTGCAACTAAAGTGAAAACTATTTTAGGGGTGTAGTTATTAGAGAAAATCAAGTGGGAACCTTTGACAAAACGGAGGTTTTTAATAGGTTCAGACAGCTCCGCAATTTTGCAAATAATTATGTCAAAAATGATTGAAGTTGTAATCTTCAATGACTGTTAACATGATCGTGAGATCTTAAGTCTGACCGGTATTTTTTTGGGTCACCATTATTTCAGTCAAATTATCAAATTTGAATCATTTTATTACAACTTGATTGTCCAGCGGAACAGTCTCTCCACCTCAAACGTTATGTGTCTCTTGTCCTACTTCTTTATTTTCTTTATTCTTATCTATGTTTATCTAAGAAATCAGAAAATATTTCAAAGCTTGTAAGTTAAAAATAAATTCTTGTCTTACCTAATCCCTCCGCGTGTAGTATCAGCATTCAGCGCCCTGCCTTCGTGCAGCCACGTCAGCAGCGCCGGAGTTTCTACGTGTCGCGCTCTGCACAGCAGCGCTAGCGTCGACTCAGCTTCGTAGTATTTCTCCAGGAGAGGGGCACCAGCCTCATCGACTACCCACACTTGAGGCGCTGAGGAGAAAACAAATGAGTTTTGAACTTGATTTTAATACTATAATTACAGTTTAACTGGCTTTTGCATTTACTCCTGTGGTTAATCGAATCCTCAATCCACGAGAAGATCAATAAATATTTCAAACTTGAGAAGCTCCGCTAATACGACTAACTTGAGATAGCTGTATTCACCTGACCCCCTCTGAGCCGATCGGTAACATAAAATAAGAGGCTTGCCCGAATATGTATGAAAGCACTGACCATGCACTTATTAACATGTGCACCGTAAATATTCGACACTCCCCGAAGTCTAAGGGGTGCTACAGACTTGTTTGGGTCGGCATTTTCGAGGTGGAAGTTTTTTTTTAAAGAATACCGACCCGAGATAATTACTACACATATTCGGCTCGTACCGAACGGCAAGCTCCGTTCGGCATCTACTCTCGCTGAATCAAGTTAAGGTCACTTTGGCACAATTCGAGTTAAGCCAAGGCTTTCTTTCTTTCTTCTATTTGATTTTGTCGCCAGGCTGTGCTATAATCATGCCGACCCGAACAAGTCTAAAGTAAAACCATTTAAGGCGGGCTACCACCCCGGATCCACCATAACGTACTTAATGACGTAGCAGACAGCATAGATCTTTTTACTTGTTCTCTGAGTGAGTTCTCAAAAACCGCGCTGTACATTATATGTTATGGTGAATAATAAAGCTGTAATTATGGCCACACTATTGAATTAGGAAATTCCTGTAATGATAGTGATGATGAGTTAATAAATAAATAAATAAATAACACACTATTAACTAGAGTAATGACATCAAACTCTTATATATTAGGCAAAATATACACTTATACACTAAAAACAGTGATATCCACAATGTTAACACTAGGAATAAGGACAAACTACGAGTTCCCTTTCACCGGCTTCATAAGGTTCATAACTCATTTGTTGGGCTTGGTATAACATTTTATAACAAGCTACCCTCTTCTTTGCTAGATTTGCCTTATAATGCGTTTAAAGCTAAAGTAAAATGCGACCTTTGTTCAAAGGCGTATTACTCTATTAACGACTACTTAAATGATAAGAATAGTTGGTCGCTGTGATTAACTCAAGACAATGTTTATGTTCTTTCTCCAGCATTAGCTTACCCACTGACAGGTTATATGAGTTCATATATGTATTTTTTTTATTTGACTGTATAATCAATTTATTTTTAATGTTTTTCTAATTTAATTTATTATTGACATAATCTACTCATTACAATGTTTACTAAATGAGTTGTATTGCAATATGTGGTTAGCTAGCGAACTCGAAAATTGATAAATATTATTTACGTTACTTCAATGGTCCTAGTTTATCATTTATAACTTCCAGTTACATCTAAAAATAGCTATATGTAGGCGGGCACGCCCTTTGTGCCTGGAGGCTTTTATTTAGTTAATTTATGTTTACATTTACTTTTTATTTCAGCTTGAGTACATATAGTTCTCGTTTTTTTTTTTTTTTTTTTTTTTTTGATTGGCATATTTGCGTGTGCTAGCTGACATATGGCTAATAATTAGATTTATGTTTTGTGTTGCATAATGTAAATGATTTTGCATACTTTTGTATAGAATCATTTTTTTTTTTTCTAACTGAACAGACAGCTGTGCTGTGCTGCTGGGGAGTTTGTTGCGCCACTTCTTCTTCCCAGCTAAAGCACTAGGAAGTGGTGAAGGGTGGGCGTTTTTGGGGGACTGTCTTATGTAATTTTGACGTTCGAAAAGTGCTGATTGTCAGCCTAGTTTGAATAAATGACTTTTGATTTTGATTTTGATTTTGAAACTTCATAGCGACATCTTCCAATGAATGCTCATTCGAGTAACACTCATAATTTCATTATAATAACACTTGTACACTTCGCATAAGTCATTAAAACTTCCATGTTACCGAATTGATAGAAACTGAGGAGTTCCGTATTACATTATGTATGGATTACTTACTTGTTCTTTGAGGAAAGAGCTCCAATTAATAACGATGAGAGGAAGATTATAATGGAGTTTGTGTAATTTGAGAGTGGTGGGTAAGCTCCTGTTTATTGGAATTAAGACAGTGTCTGACATAATTATTGTTAAGATGCTGACAGCAGAGCTAAACCGCGGTCACTCTCGGACTGTATAGAAAAGAAAGAGAAGGACGATGACTCAAAGCTTGTTATTTATTGCAAAATATGAAGCAATAAGTATCTATTTACTCAAAAATGAGTTGATTATTCCATACTAATATTATAAATTCGAAAGTAACGCCGTCTGTCTGTCTTTATGTTACCTTTTCATGCCTAAACCACAGAACGGATTTCGATAAAATTTGGCAAGGAGATATTTGGGATCCCGGGGAAGGACACAGGCTACTTTTTATCGACGTAACACGCGGGCGAAGTCGCGGGCGGAAGCAAGGAGAAAATAAAAAACAACCAAGTTCTACATTCAATTAAGACGTTCTTTTTTATTAATAATTAAATACAGTGATACCCAACTGATAAGGCGCGTCGTGAATCATCGTTCGCGCAGAAAAGAAAGTATGGCCCCGAAGATTAACGAAAGAACTTACAATCAACCTTAGATCAATACTATAAGGTTCATAATACACTGCAGCTGTTAGTTCCCGTCTCACTCGCAAGTATGGCGGCTGACTAACATGCCACGCGGCGCGCGCTAACATGGCGACAGCTGCCGACCAATAGCGGTGCAGGAAAAAAGAAGCGCGGTGCGTGGAGCGCGCCGATTGGTCAATAGCATTTCCCGCGCTTTGAAAATTCATCTTCTGCGCAGGTACATCGGTAAGCCATATCAGTTGGGTACTACTGTACCAAGGTACGTTTATACATATTTAATACAGATATTTTGGATTGGAACTCAAGGTAAGAGATTCGTTTACCTACTGTTAATTTGTGTGGACATTTTTGTTTCAAAATTGTGGTAACAACCAAGTCCCGAGAAGCTGAAGGTACAGTACAGGAAGTACAGGTACAGGAAGTACAAGTACAGGTACAGGAAGGCACTTAAAAACGTACAGAAGAAATAAAAACCGGCCAAGTGCGAGTCGGACTCGCGCACGAAGGGTTCCATACCATCATCATCTGCCTAGCCTTTTCCCAACTATGTTGGGGTCGGCTTCCAGTCTAACCGGATGCAGCTGAGTACCAGTATTTTACATGGAGCGACTGCCTATCTGACCTCCACAACCCAGTAACTGGGTAATACGATACCCCTTGGTTAGACTGGTTGTCGAAGGGTTCCATACCATTATCTATAAAAACGGCAAAAAAAATCAAATCACGTTTGTTGTGTGGGAGCCCCTTAAATATTTATTTATTCTGTTTTTTAGTAGTTTTTTTGTTTTAGGAGCAACAGAAATACATCATCTGTGAAAATTTCAACTTTCTAACCATCTCGGTTCATGAGATACAGCCTGGTGACAGACGGACATGACAGACAGCGGAGTCTTAGTAATAGGGTCCCGTTTTACCCCTTGGGTACGGAACCCTGAAAACCACCTCTCCCTTATGTTCTTCCTTTTTGAGTAAAAGCTGCAGGCTTTTACAGAAAGTAAGCTTTCATTTTGATTGTATATTTTTTAGTTTTGTTTATGTATTCTCATAACCACGAAATTTTAAAACAAAGCGGTCATTAGGAGATTTGTATTCAGAAGTCAAAATATTTTCAGCCAATCATAAGTTGGCACTCTAAAAGCCAAAACTAAAATGACGTCAAATTCCTAGTTAATGTTGCACAGAATTCTCATTACTACCCTTCCAACATTGCAGAAACTTCAACTGGATATCCGGTACGGAATACCGTAAAATCCTGGGCATTAATAATGCCGAAATATTGATTACAGCCGACAATCTTTCGGAAACCTTCGTGTCTGGCCGGAGACTCAGAATAGTTTATAGCACAGAAGGTTGACTCCATAATCACGAGTGAAAACGCAGGCACACATAGACGTTGCGGGAAAGTCCGAAAGGGATACCGGGACCCTTGGCAACAGGCAACTGAAGGAACACGGGTGGGTTTTAGTCAGTAAAATTCTGACACGCCCTCCAGCTCCGCCCAGAGCGGAAGAAGTAATTTGATGATATCCCACCCTCAAAAAAAAAATAGGCACTCATAGACACGCTTCACGTATAGCGAGTGCAAGCGCACTCACGACTGGCATTTGTTTGAGATAGTCTGAGATCGCCGCTTTATATAAGGTTAAGTTAAATTAGCTAGCGAAACTCTTTAGACGTGAAAGGTATCGATATTTAAACACGACGATTTTTTGCTGATTGTTTTTTTTTTGGGGTCTGTGACCGTTTGTAGTGATGTTGCTTGAAGCATGAGTTGAGAAAATCTTTTTTTTTTTTATTATCGTGTTTTTCGAAACCCGTTTGTGAAGTTTATCCAAAATATATATTTTTTAAACCCATATTTGTAGTGACTACACTACCTGCGGTTGATGACCCCAAAAATACACTCATCAAATTAATTTATTTTTTGTTTTATCATGTTTAGATTATTATCGACACCCATCATGTTGTGTCCGGAGTTTCTGTCTGTATAATAATAGATGTCTGTATACAGGGCGTCCCACGGATATGCCACATAGAGGGAAAGTACCTTGAATATTGTAGATGGAACATTTTACTAAAAGAAGACATTATTTGAATTTAAAAAACATCAACAACATCAACATTGTATTCAACAGGAAGAGACTCATTTTGAGCATTTGATAAATTTATAAATTTTGAATTAAAAATGTTAAAATTCATGGTCTTCCTTTTATTTGTGACACTATTATTTAGCAACAAATAATCTTTATGATGAAGCCACGCCAGCTACAGGGTGATTATTTTTCTCATGTAACGGGTTCGATTCCCGGTTCAACCATGTAATTATGTAAATATCTATGAATGCAGTTTAAATTGTTTTTTTTTATTCAAATAATGTCTTCTTTCAGTATAATGTTCCATCTACAATATTCAAGGTACTTTCCCTCCATGTGGCATATCCGTGGGACGCCCTGTTTAGTAGAACCAACGCGTCTATGTGTGCATGCGCCTGATTTGTCACCTTGTATGAAGCCGACCTTCTGTAGGTACGATTCTGTGCCGAAGCTCGAATCTCTAGATAATATCTCGAATGTTAGGAGTTAGACCAAAATGTGGAAGGGACAATTTCGATGAAAAGGGTGCCTAGATTTAGGCCCAGACAGGATAGATAGGGGCGATCAATCGAGTGTATACTTTAGTGGTAGGCCTTTATTTTAGGCGAAGAGGAAAATAAATGGACTTTGGTATCCTTTATCTATATTGATACCTACCCTACTTGAGAATTTGGGGATAGTTGATGATAACAATCGAATATTTTTTAATAGAAAAACATCGTATCATAGTGTGGCGGCATCTACATCGCCACATGCGAAGTACGCATCAAAGACCTGACGTCACATAAATCCTGCATCGCGCAATTAGAGTTTACCGCACGATGGACATATATACAAGATTCCAACATCAATCGTTGGGAAGTTGCCCGCCAGACACAACACCCGTCTGGTCGGAGGATCCTCCCTTTTCTATAGTGGATGATTGAATTTTACACCCTGTTCCTAATACCTTTAAAATAGTATCATACCAGCACGTGTGAGCAGATAAATTACGTAGGTAGCACATACTTATAAATATTTCTCAAAATAAACGACGAAAAAAATAAAGGAGGATTGGCCCAGAACGGGTTCAATTCAGATAAACATAATATTCCTAATAATTTTGTTTATTTGCAGGGTTTTTGAGGTACCAATACTAACAACATAGCATAAAGTTAAAACTAACCAAACTAAAAAAAAAAGAAGCAACATTAACATTAAAACTAAGTAACCATTTGTTAACCTTTCCAGCTGACAGCTATCGTACCTACTATAGCAGATGTCAAATTATAAGTGACTGCAATTTTTCAAACCACGGCAGTTTAATAGAATTGTATATTTTGCAGAAAATAATTGGCTTTTTTATTATTATTCCTAATCATAATATGAGTATAATGTAATCTATTAGGTACCTATGTGGTCTGATCCAAATTGATGGGTAAAAAAGTTACATTACCAATAACACCAGAATTCAAACTCTCAAAAACCTGTGTAATCCAAATTCTCCTACATCAACTAAACCATTTTTTACTGTCAAAAAAATATGGTTTCACTGAAAATTTTAATACATTTTTATGCAAATAAGCCCTCTAGACCGAATCTAAATCCTTTCCGAGACCGATCTCGAAAAGATGATTAATCGTTTCACTAATCATATTCAAGTATTTGAATACTTTATTTTAATGTGGATGGAGAATTATTAAAGTTCATTGTTCATCAAAAGTTATATTTTTGGTTAGGATCTTGGCACCCGTGTTTTTTGGCTGATGGCCTAAAAACATATTGATAAAATAAAATATATAAACTTACTTATTTTTCTGACATAAATTCTTCATCTAAGTGACATTAATAAAAAAATAAAAAATGGTAAAAAGTTTCTTTATAATTAATTTGTACTTTCCAAAAAAATAATATGATTTAAAACGACCCCCTATCGATAGCGGTAACTCCAGCAATTCCCAACGAAAAATATTGAAACGAAGTTTAAACCAAAAAGTTTAGAACACGATTCAATAATAAAATTGAATCAACCGTGTATAAATAAATTGCTAGTAAACATTTATTTAATTTTTTTTAATAAGTTTCACGTGCTCTTTAGATTGACGATGCGCTGATAAAATATATTTTTGTTAAATAAATGGTAGACTAAAGGCTCTTACATACTGGGGCGATTCGTCGCGCGACACGTATTTTAACAAAACAATTTCTGAGAAAACTACACGGCGAACAATGCAGCGGCGTCGCGTCGCGCGACGAAGCGCCCCAGTATGTAAAAGCCTTAAATCCTTTCCTTACTAATATTATAAATGCGAAACTAACTCTGTCTGTCTGTCTGTCGCGCTTTCACGACAAAACTACTGAACCGACTTAAATGAAATTTGGTACACAGATAGTCTAGAGTCTGAAAAAGGACATAGGCTACTTTTTATCGACATACCTACTAAGCAGGCGAAGCCGCGGCCGGAAGCTAGTATAACATAACTATCATCTAGAACAAAATTACCGTTACAACCTTCCAAAGAGCATGAAAGTTAATTTGTTTTAGGAGCTCATGTTAATACGTGATCTTGTTTCTCAGTAACATCAAAGGTAACGCTTTAGGCAATTTAATGGTAGCTTTAACTACATGCGCGGATATTAGATCTCATTGAAATTGGCTTAGAACAGACATCTTGGTTATTATCAGGTTGTTTTGTGTTGAGAGTGAGAATAACGTGAAAAAAAAAAAGAAAAAATGATTAACAATAACCGGTGAAACATATTGAAAGGGCAGTAACCGCGGAATAGATAAAACCTCTTTTTACCCGACAACGGCGAAGCAAAAAGCAGGGTTATGATTTTGATTTATGCCCTAACACATGTGACACCGGATTTATGTCTTGTTTATACCTTTTTAGTTCACTTTTTTGTCGGAGTTAGGTTTTAGTTTTATTACTTTTATTTTTTGTTCTGTGGCAGTAACCCATTTACGCTATGGACCAATCAATACCCCTTTTTCGAAGACGCAAAGTTAACACAATCTCAATAAACGTATGCCTAAACTTTCGGCCCAACAATCTTGTAGCATCCGTGAGATTTTGCATTTCCCAAATGGGCCTTAAAAAGGTTCATAGTTGACCCTTACGTCGGATACGTCTGTATTCCGGTTAAAAGACCGCCGAGGGATCGTACAACGTACCTACATTATTTATGAGTATGTCCTACAGATGATGGAGGCGGGAATAGGCACGTGATTAGCTTTATAATTGCTTTTCTATGTAATACTAATGTCAGGCCCTTGGGATTAAAGCTGAGCTGAATTTTAAATGGTCTATTCTCATATTATATCGTCATATTTGTTTCGTGAGTAGAATTTGTTATACTGGCAAGGAAAACTGATCTAGAACAAACGATATTTCAGTTTCTCATTTTAGCAGTGATAGCCTAGAGGTGTGACTGTCGGACTGCCATGCCATGGTCTCGAGTTCGAATCCGAGACACGCACCTGTGACTTTTCGGATTCATGTGCGTCTTTTATAATTATAACTTGCTTCAAAAACGGTGAAGGCAAACATCGTGAGGAAACCAGAGAGGTATTTCTCGACCGCATGTGAAGCCAAGTCATAGGCCCATGGGCAGCATAAAAACAACTCTGACACCAGGTTAGTAATTAACTGCCCCGTTGGTCTCGTGGTCGCAAGCGCGACTGCAGAGCGTGGGGTCCTGGGTTCGATTCCCGGGTCGGGCAAAGTGTTATTGGATTTTTCAATTAGGAATTTCGTAGTAACAGCCCGGAGTTTGGAAGTTCGCGGTGTGATACCCCCGTGCCTCGGAAAGCACGTTAAGCCGTTGGTCCTACGCCTGATCTCTCTCCGGTCGTGTCGGATTACCGTCTCATCGGACTATGAGAGTGAGGGAAGAGAGAGTGCACTTGTGTCTGCGCAAACACTTGTGCACTATAATATCTCCCGCGCCGAAGGCTAGTCTCCGTTGAGATTGGCCGCCGTAGCCGAAAATACGTTCTGGAGGACTATTAGTAATTAACCACACGAAATAGAAAGATTTTCTCAAATAAGTACAATAGGAATAAAATAATTCTTTAAGTCTTGAGTCTTGAGATCAACTAAAGCAACTGTGGCTATGAAGTGATCTTATAATCACGGTCACGACTCAATAGGAAATATGCATGTATTTGTTTATATATTTATTCGATAGTTTACATGGCCAAAAAACAGTTAAAAAAAATCGACAGCAAAAAACCAATATAAAGTACTTAAAAAAAAAGTTCAATATAGCCAACCGACCTGGGTTATAAAAACGCCCTATTTGGCGTGCTTGGTGTGGTGACGTCACCGTCTATGACAACATACAAACAAGTGTCAAGTCAAACTCCTACAAAACACATTGACATTTTGATTGTTGTCATAGAATTTTACGTCACATTCGCTCTGACCAATAACGTCGCTTTTCAAGTATTTGTATTTACCACAGTTTCTTGGCACTTTAAAGAAAAATATTTCTCCCTCAAAAATATTGATGGAGGCATAATTCTGAAGAAACATAGTTTATAAAAAAAATACTTGACCCTTATTTGACCCACATGCATATTCCATATTGGCTCGGGCACTACTGATGACCTAGGCCTCACATGAAAATCGGGGAAATAAGCGGTTGCAATAATACTCACCATCATTATGGCAAGGAGTGCGATGCAATGTCTAAAATATTTCATGAATCCCAATCGCAATGAAGACATTAAGACATGGTCGACCCAACTGGGTTGAAAATACATCTTTTAAATACAGCCCTTCATTTAGATATTTATTTTGTAGCTGTAGTAAATAACACGCTTTTACTTGGCGGTAAGTACAATAAAACGTCGATAAAAGTACCAATTCTAAGCCATCGTGGAGGCATTTTAAATCTCTTAAAATAATCAACTAACATTGTTATTATTCTTGTGCTTGTACTCTTTCAGTATGCATCACATACAGCCTCGAAGCTATAACCATAACAGTAACTTAGTTCACTTAGTTAATCGGCTTTCGCCTAAGAGGGGTAAACAAATACATTTTGTTTTATTTGATGGTAGTGCCAAAATAGGGCCAGACATAAGCTCTAGCCATTTTCGTACACAATTGCTGGGTTCCACTTAGCCTAAAAAGAAAATGTATAACTATCTGCAATCCAAAGGCGGAGGGTTTTGTTCGGAATTATTAGCGATGAAATTCTAGTTGAGAGCTGAAATTGGGTATGGGAAATGACTCAAGAAATCCAGACAACTTACGTTTATTTTATTTTTTTAGTGTCTTTGGGTGACTTACAGCTATCAACACAGAGGTGGTAGATGAGAGTGAAGAGAAGAGTGAGTTAATTGACGAAAAGCCATTTAAAAAGCCTCCACAGTTAACAATAGATTATTGTTGTACTTTTGATTAAGAATTCATAAAGCATTAAATTAACTATAAATTAAGGACCTGCATAAGTACAGATAGACATACCCAAAGACATTCCCATCACACCACTCACTCAATTCTGTTCCAGAGACCTGACAGCTGTCAGGCTCCAAACCGACGGCAGTGATCCAGATGTTGTACTGGCCTCGGTATACATGCCAGGCGTGGAGGTGGACTGCCCGCCAAAAGAAATGGCCGACCTGGTGCAACACTGTGAGCGCGCCAACCTAGACCTGATAATCGGCACCGACTCGAACGCCCACCACCCGCTCTGGGGCAGCGATGCACCAAACTCCAGAGGAGAGGTACTATCCACCTATTTATTTTCCACTAACCTTAACATTATAAACCGCGGCTCTGAACCCACTTGGGTTACAGTCAGAGGACAAACGATTATTGACCTAACACTTGCTACTGAAAATGTGACAAACCGTATAACAAACTGGCACGTATCGGACGAACCTTCTTGCTCAGACCACAGAAGGATCCGCTTTTCACTAACTACCAACACAAAGAAACCAGCACCGAAACGGAACCCAAGGCGCACTGACGTCCCAGGGTATAAACGCCTTCTGGCCTCCCTGGTAGCGAGGCACCTATCACGCGTAACCCTAAGAGACCAAGCGCAACTGGAGTACACCGTAACAAAACTATCGGAGTACCTCACCGAAGCATACCATGCATGCTGTAGGCTAAGAGCACCAAAAGCCAAGGGGGAAAAAAACCCATGGTGGAACGCAGAACTTAGCAAGCTCAGAGATACACTACGAAAGAACTTCAACAGAGCCAAGAACACCAGACTCCCGGCCGACTGGGAGATATACAAAGAAACCCAATACACTTACAAGAAGCAAATCAGAACCGCCAGGAGAACAGCATGGCGGAAATTCTGTGAATCCATCGAAACAAATAACGAAGCCGCAAGGGTGAGGAAAATCCTATCAACGGATCAGGACCGAACTCTTGGTGCGCTGAAAAAAACCGACAACTCATACACAATTAACGATCAGGAAACTAGTAAGGTCCTTCTTGAGACCCACTTCCCGGAATGTAAACTCCTAGAGGATAGGACGTGGGAGGGGGACTCAGAATGGACCCCAACGGGTCAAGACTGGTCTAGAGCCCAGAATATAGTAACAGAAGACCGAATAAAGTGGGCTATCAACTCCTTTCAGCCATATAAATCTGCAGGTCTAGATGGCATCTTCCCAGCCCTACTGCAGTGGGGGATAGACCATCTGACACCATGCCTGGTGGAGATATATCAAGCCTGCATAGCACTGAGATACATTCCTCTTGCATGGCGAGAAGTGAAAGTCATCTTCATACCCAAACCTGGAAAAACAGATTATACACTACCCAAGGCTTATAGACCAATAAGCCTCACATCCTTCTTACTTAAAACCCTCGAGAGGCTCTGTGACAGGCACATCCGGGACGGACCCCTCCGGGCAAAACCACTACACAAACAACAGCATGCGTACTCCACTGGCCGATCAACGGAATCTGCGCTGCACAGCGTGATTTCCAAGATAGAATGTGCAGTGGACCACAAAAGCTCAGCACTGGCCGTCTTCATTGACATTGAGGGTGCCTTTGATAAAACCAGCTTCAAAAGCATCACCATGGCCCTCAACCGACACAGCGTAGACTCGACCCTGAGTGGCTGGATCACCAACATGCTCCAACTCAGAGCTGTACAGGTGACTGTGAATGACACTACTAGGGCCATCGTGGCGAAGGGCTGCCCCCAAGGGGGAGTCCTCTCGCCGCTTCTATGGAACCTGGTGGTAGACAGCCTCATCAAAGCACTGAATGACGAAGGTTACTTCACCGTAGGCTATGCGGACGATATAACCATAATAATCAATGGCACACATGAAAACACTATATGCAATCTCATGCGCCAAGCTCTGATTATAGTAGAGAAATGGTGCAATAAACACCAACTTACGGTGAACCCAACAAAAACTGAAATGATCCTATTCACAAAAAAGAGGAAACTACCGATGCTACAACTACCCCGCTTCTTTGGGACAACCCTAAGCCTATCAACTGAAACCAAGTATCTGGGCATCTTCTTGGACAAACAGCTGAACTGGGCGAAACATATGAACTACATCGTCACTAAAGCCACTGTATCCCTCTGGCAGTGCAAGCGACTGCTTGGAAGGAACTGGGGAATTAGCCCCAGGGTCACTTACTGGCTATACACCACGGTCATCCGACCGATTATCACATACGGCTCACTGGTCTGGTGGCCCAGGACAGACCTGAGCACAGCCCAAAGAGACCTTGAAAAACTGCAGCGTTCTGCATGTGTTGCAATCACCAGCAGCATGAGAACTGCACCCACTGCCGCCCTACAAGCAATGCTCGGACTGCCGCCTCTGCACCTCATCGTACGAGAAGAAGCGGCCCTGGCAGCTTTTAGGCTTCACTTATCAGGAACCCTGACCAAAGACTCCAGAGTTAAGCACACACGCATAAAGGATGATGCGGTCAAACGACAGCCAATGATGGCATCACCCTGTGACAAAGCCCCGAAGACACACCACTTTCAAAGACACTACAGTATAGTACTCACAGAAGAACAGAATGACTACTCAGGACAGGACCGAAAGAGATGAGAGTATACACCGACGGATCGAAGACCCACTCCGGTACAGGAGTCGGAGTCTTCTCACACGATCTCAACATTAACATATCCAGCCCGCTGGGAATGTTCAACACCGTATATCAGGCGGAGTGTGTGGGTATCATACAGGCGGCCTATGCCATAGAAGCCAGGAGTGTTACGGCCACCCATATACGCATACTTTCCGACAGTGCCTCAGTTCTCCAATCCCTACAGGAAAATTACATTACCTCGAAGCTTACACTAGAATGTCACAATGCACTAGAACGAGTAACGGTATCCGGATGCAACAAAGTGACACTACAATGGATTAAAGGACACAGTGGATCGCTGGGCAATGACGCAGCAGACGAGCTTGCTAGAAGAGCATCTAGCACGTCGGTCTGTGGGCCTGAGCCCATCGTACCCATCCCCTACAACCAAATACGCAGGTGGCTCCAGGAATTCACCCATACTCAAGCGGAGAACTGCTGGTCCTCGGCACCGGGCTGCAGGCAGTCCAAGGAAGCTATGCCATCCTTGGATGGCAGGCTAACCAGGCGGTTGTTACGCCTGGACAGGAACGGCCTGCGTCTGGTGGCGGGAACCATCACAGGACACTGCTCGCTAAACAAACACTTCCACACTATAGGCATAACGGACAGTCCTCTGTGCAGAGCGTGCATGGAGGCTGAGGAAACCGTCGCGCACGTGCTCTTTGAATGCACGGGCGTCGCCCAGATTAGAACTGTAACCCTCGGGTCACCCAGATCTTACACGGAGGTTCTAAACAAACCAGGAGACATAGTGAACTTCTGGAGGGAGGTGGGCTGGATGGAATAACCCCCAACGGCCGCCATGGCCCACGCACAATGGTCCACCTTAAGGACTAAGTGCGGAAACCAAACCCGTAACATAGACATAGAAGTACAGATGTATGCACAACCGCTATTAGAATGCATCGGAAACAATATTAAAGTATTTAGATAAAACAGTCGCAATGAGCAGTTAGCTGCTTGCAAACAAATCGATTGAGGGGTGTTTATTCTTAACAATTTGGTTAAATACTTTGACTGACCGAATCATGTAAGAATTGCTACGGTAAACTGTGCGAGCGTAAGGAGCATGAACAAGATTTCTCAAACGAGTATGACCGAGAATGAACTTACAAGAAGATGACAAAGGACCTTGGTAGGGCTTGCATTTCATCTGTATTAAAGTGTACTGAATCTATATTTTGATACTGCACGCGTAGCATGACCACCGTAGAAACGGGTATTGTCGACGGAAGCATACACAAAATGACAGATAAACAATCACAATCTGTAATTTTGTCTATTTTTCCATCGTGTCGACAAAACCCGATGGAGGCATTTTTTATTACCTGACATTTACGTAGACACCTTATTGTATGTTGTTCGATCCTAAATAAATGCCTGAAGGCGTCGATAGTAAAAAAGGAAAAAATCTCAAGGTTTAAATATCTTCGGTGAAAATTCACTGCTTCTCCCCCATGACCTATTTCCATAGTTACTAAACGTCAATTAAGCTAATTGATGATTATAAAATTCAGCAAACCACTGCCCCGTATTACCATGATTAATCAGTAGAATAGTTTATCCCACATTTCGAGATCTACAATTCTAATAGAGTACAAAACCACTTACTATTAACATGCAAATAAGTCCTGCTAACTCTAGGCGGATGCGTCGATATCTGGCACTCGTATACTCCCTCGTCACCAGGTTTGACTTCCCTGATGAGTAGCCTCCAGTTTCCCGTGTATCTCCGGGCTACAGACACTCTGTTGTCATGGGCGTAGGTCACGGCTCCTACTGTGAGCAGTTCTGGCATTTCATCCTTGCCTCTGCGACGGACCCAGGATACCTGGAGCAAGGGAATATCATTAAGTGATAATACAGGGTGTAAGGGTAAACACCGTTGTCACTCAAACCTAGGGTAGTTGACTTAAATATAATAATAAATGACCGATAACAATAAAAAAAAAACGTTATTTTCATTAAATATTTTAAAAAGTTTCTATCCGACACCGTGCTCGCTAGCGAAACGGCTGACTGAATGAGGGAGTCCGGCGATCCACCCGTGTTGAGACGCAAGTTCGTTGCCCTAGCTAGCGCATAGGGTGAAAGGGTTAAATACTCTTGTGGAAAAATGTAGATTAAAAAAAAAAACGTTGTAATTTTCCATTGATTTTATGTTCTATAAATGAAACCAAACCACTGGTTACAAGGATAGCGGTATTTTACGTATAGTAATGTTTGCAAAAACCAAGGTAAGTCGATTTCGTCCTCTATTACATAGAACTTATGGCTGATTTACATTTTTGTCTTCGAAAGGTGTGTGTCCAAACGTCAGTCCAAAAGTGACATGCAGTTTTTCAGTTATTTAATTAACTAATGCAAATCACAGGGTGAAATTTAATTCATGGGCATCCTCATAATATGGGGTCATCATTATGAACAACTTCCAACCAACGCTGAAATCGCGAACATAGTCAGCTGTTACCTACATTTTGACTAATGTAGGGAACAGCTGATTTCTTTTCGCGATTTCAGGGTTTCACTAATCCATAATCCTTTTACCGTACAATAAATCCCAATAATGCTTTCACCAGTTAAACGATCCGCCCATTAACATTAATAAACATGAAAATCACTACGTTTGTGGTGTTAATCCCCAGGTGATTAACCCATCAGCCAAACGAGGCATCAATTGTTGTTCCCTCGCTAAATCTCCTCTTAATGGTCCACCATGACATTTCAGAATTTCTGAAATGAAATACTCCGTGAAAAGTTAAGTGATTAGTACCCGTTCGCATCTTTATCAGCTCGGCGGCATAGTTTGAATCTACTAAATGGAGTAATAAATTGAGCAGTTAAAAACATTTGGGCCTTTGGTTATGGAACTAAGTACCTAGTAACTCATTTCATGTAATGGTTTTATAGTTACACCGCAGCTTATGCCGCATTGAAAGAGCTTCGAGTACCTAAAGATACTTGAGAACATCCGGCACATTGGGTACCGAATCTACATATTATATCATAGTATATCTCGATCTGGGATGAATACATAAATAAAATATACAAATAATAATAATGTGCCTCATTCCATTTAAAATTGTCTAAGGGCCAACTCGCAGAGGGGTCTCTGCGAGTTGGCCCTTAGACAATTATACTTTGAAACATAACTGGCGAAATGTGGGGGTGTACTAATAGGTACACCTCTGCCTAATCCTTCGGGGATTTGAGGTATGATGTTATGTAAGTTTTATTATTCACTTACTTATATTTTTTATCCACTAAGGGCTGATTTTACCAAAGTCAGATATCTTTTATCCGTGGAATAAAAATGGCGTCTGACAGTTTTTGTATGGAAAAACTGTCAAAAATTCAAAATTTATTCGCAGGATAAGACTTATACTCGGTATAAAAGTTTGGTGAAATTCGCCCTTAATAGTTTTTTTTTTTAAATTTGTACAAAAAAAAAAATACAAAAAAAAAGTGATCCGCCGGTGTCGGAAAGAGGGTCCATGCTACCGGTGGTTAGGACTCCATAGACAGTAACTAGATTTTTTGTATTATTTTTATTAAATCAATTATGAAATTACCTATTGAAATATCCTTTATCTATCATGGCTATTAAGTAGAGAGATTAAGTGGTGAAGGGTGGGCGTTTTGGGGGACTGTCTTATGTAATTTTGACGTTCAAAAAGTACTGATTCTCAGCCTAGTTTGAATAAATGACTTTTGATTTTGATTTTGATTTTGAGACTAGACCGTCAATTAAAAGATTAAAAAGCGTTGGTTACAGAAACATTTAAGAAAGATTATTAATTAGTATCATTGGCTTAGTATAATTTTGCTGTACCTATTCATCTCATCAAAGTATTATGCAGCGCTGCAACTTTATACTGTTACACTTTTTTCTGAGTTGACATTACTGCGAATTTATTATTTTTCTCATACTTTTTATCTCTCTGTGTGGCCAGTTATCCCGAAATATGCTGTAACTAATGCTTATTCGAATCCACATAAGTATTTAAAGCAACAGAAAATACAAAATATTATTAAAATTAATGTAATTATATAACTTTTCAGAATTATTTACTTTATTCTCAAACTCACATAAATGTTTTCATTATCTTGGTCACGTCTTTTGCAAATTGTATGGTATAAATTGAGCAGTCTCGCAATGTACTTGTTTAAACAAAACACAGCGGGTGACGGTAAAATAGAATATAGTAACAATGCACAGCTTGTTATGGCACTGGAACAATCTTCAAGTATTTGCGTACTTGTATAATTACTGGGAAAACAATAGATACTCGTACTTGAATGTTTGAAGGAAAATTGTATGGCGCTTGTACTTGCATTTTCGAGTTTTAGGCAAATTATTGTGGTTAATTGTGCAAGCACGTCATGTCGTTGGTCGCGGCTGTCATTCGTGGATCTTTGGCAGTTGTTACGGGTCGTCAGAAGTCCGAAAGTCTAGCAACCAGTCTTACTAAGGGGTATCGTATTATCATAGTTGTGAAAAGGCTAGGCAGATTGATTGATTCAGTGACTGTCTTATTCAATCAATCTTCCTAGCCTTTTCACTACTATGATGAGGTAGGCTTCCAATCTAACCGGCTGCAGCTGGATACCAGTATGTTACATAGAGCGACTGACTATCATCTGACCTCCAGAACCCAGCTACTGGGTAACACGATACGTCTTGGCAAGACTGGTTGTCAGCCTTTCGGTCTTCTGGCAACCCGTAACGACTATCATACATCTACGAATGACAGCCTGGAACACGGAGTGCTCTCGTTATGTTATGGCTGGCAGGTCACCCATCCACGGATAGACAGACAGAACGTCTCTGATTTCTTAAAGTCAGTCACAGTATAAGTCATGTCACGTATTTAACCTCCGTATCAAATTATTATCTTTGCATTTAACTTTACCATAAATACAATCATCATTCATCTTATCCTCTCGGAGATTAACCCTAAAATATTAATACACACAACCCTTCGGGACTTAATCCAGCCAATATTTAAAGTGCGGATAATTTTCTCGTATAAATTTTAGCAGCCGATTAATAATCCTTTCTAATAGCTCCCAGGACGACCACTTTGTAGACAATGGATGTAACAATTCCAATAATGAGTCTAGGTGGCGCCACTGTCTCAACAATGGCCGCTCTTGGCGCCATTAACGAATTTTGAGTCGTGCTTCAGCTGATCGCTCCATTAAGTGTAGATGAATGGAATCTTCTTCGAGTTGAGTGAGTGAATGAAATTTGTGGGGAGTAGTACCTGAGTAATGGTCAGTTCTCTTTTTTTTGCTGTTTTATTTGGTTCTCCTTACTTGGCGCCAAAAGCAAAAACCCTTGCACAATTATAAGAGAATTTGGGGTAAGATACAATAACGAAAGTTAGTGCAAACTTACGCTCCGATCTACCAAAATCTGTGCATTTCCGCGTGATTTTGTTAAATCGAAGTGTAGGTTTACGGTAAATTTCTTGTCTGAATCTTACCCATAGTTACCCTTAATTTATTTAGGCTATAATAGCGGTAAACTGAAATAGAGCTAAAAGATGAAAAATGATACAATTTAAGTCAAACGTACAAAGTAGATGAAACTTGTTTTGGATTGACAAGTTTCATCAAAATTTTGCAACATCATCACGAAATTTAGTCGGCACTTTAATTTATAGTGAAAATTCCCTCAACTACTTAGTTTGCAAGTTTAGAAAGTGTCGTAAACGAAAAGCCTTGGAATGAGATTTCGTAAAACGTCATGTTGTTTAATGGAGGCGACTAACGAAGTGTGTAAAAGTAATAGTCTGGGGCGCTCGGCTAACTCCGTATCTCTTCGGGTAACTCCGTAATATCTCTGTATAAAGCACAACAATAGATAGCTACAGAAGGTCGGCTCCATAAACTAAGCGAAAAGGCACGCACACATAGATAGTCTTCACGTACTCTACGTACAGCGAGTGTAGCACTAGCATTAGGCCGAGGCTGGAATGATATGCCTTGATCACACGTACCGACTAGATAGGCGAGACTGCATAGTGATACTAAGCCGAGAGAGTTATGGGTGTACAAGTAGGTGTATACTCGTATTTTTTAACTTGGCACCGAGTCAGTCGGTCAGTTCAGTTTTGACGCTGGACACTAGAGAGAAAAAGGATAGCAAAAAAAAAAAAATACCCAAGCGTGCTGCGCGCAGCGTGAGTGTGCCAAATACGCACCGAGTGCACGTTTATACCTGCCGAGTGGGTAAACGAGTCAGTACGGAAAGCGCGGGGTTGGGTCCTGAACAGGGCCCGAGTGACAGTCTCGCCGTTGAACTCGGCCGAGCGGTCTGTGATATGTTTACACGTACCGAGCACTCGGCCGACGTGTGATAAGGCAATAGACTCGGTTCACACGCCGTACACGTGTCTATGTGTGCGGAAGCCATGTGTGCGACATGCTGCTGTTTTCGCTTGTTGTGTGGAGCCGACCTTCTGTACTATCCTCCATATAAAGGCTGATAGCTAAATAAATAATGGCCGTATTCTGGTACATAATTAATTACATTTCGTTCAAGCTGATTTGGGAGCAAAAGAATATGGCGCTTGATTATCCTGTTGTGCGGGTCGTATCTTCGATCGTATGTCCTACTTCAATATAGTTCCGACCATTATTGGTTAACATTATCACTCGTGGGAATAAAAAGATTAATAAAATATCAGTTGCCCACACGCACAAATTAATAGCTAAAAAACCGAATGAACTATTTTATTAACGCAGTCGATAAGTAGGTACATTCAGGAGCAATAGTTATTTATGTTATAAGTGCGGAAAGTAGGTGATTTCCGACGAGCGGCATTGTATCAGTCGACACGAGTCGGAAATCATCTTACGCACGTGTATCATACGTTTTGCTATGCATTGTGCGAGGAAATAAAATTAATATTTATATTGATCAAAATCAAAATCTAGAGTAGGTAATTAATAACGCGTTTAATGAAGTATTCGTTTTATTGCTATGGAACTTCGTTCCTGACGGGGCTCGACAGCACACGGTGCCGACCCCTGGCAGCATCTCGCCCCTTCTCACGTATGATTTAAAACAACAACAACGCCGGGCTGACGACGGAGATTAAAAATATAAAAAAGACTGAAAAGTAAAAAGCACTAGTGCGAAAAACTCTCACTTTCCGTACGATTTGGCTACTTCGAAAACGCTCTTTTTGAGCATATGCATTGTAAAGTAGTATTTATTGCCAAATACAGCACAAAACAAAATCGACTTTATACATGAAAACAACCAATAACACCTTATCAAAACATAAAACCATCTTCAAACAATAGGAACCATTTTTGTACACGAACAGAACAACGGGAATGTAATCGCTATTAAGATATCAAAGTTCGTAAACTTCAAAACAATATAAGTTTCAACAATACAGAAACCTTGTAAGATATTAGAGGCTCTTATTTCCGTCTTCAAGTTCCATTAAAAGCTCTAAAGGTAAATTTTCCGCGAATCCAACATAAGAAATATTTATACAGGGTGTTTCAAAACGTGATCTATTACCTACATAAATTGTAATAAAATAGTAACGGAGAATTTTTGTCTTTTTGTCTGGATGTATGTTCCGAATTGGTGCAAAAACGACTTAGCGGATTTGTATTTAATTTGGCAAACAGATAGCTTATAACCTGAACTAACACATACTTATAAACCGGGTAGTACGTTCAAAAGCAAGTTTCTTTAAATATTTGAACTGCAACCGTCTCGATTTGTGCCAGGTTGATGGCAATAGGTTCGCCCCCTATTACATGGGGCTTAATCATAACTGGTGAAATGTGAATAGTTGAACTGCGACTGATAAAACTGATGATTCCTTTTTGATTGATGAAAAAGAAAAAGAAAAAAAAAAACACACTGATCTAGCTTGTATTAAAAACATCCACCGTTTTAATTACAAGCACAACGACTACATCAATAGAAGTGTGGTAAGATAGTGACGTTTTTAAGGGTTTATGTAATATCGGTCCTAGTTTTTGAAAAAAAGGAAAGAATTACTTAATTATTTATTTTGTACTAGCTGCGCCCCGCGGTTTCACCCACGTAAGTCTCGATCCTGTGGGTATATCGGGATAAAAAGTATCCTATGTCCTATTACAGGTCATGGTCTACGCCTGTGCCAAACAAACTTACTTTCGCATTTCTATTATTAGTTAGGATCTTGTAGGTATGTACATCTCACAATGTTTATTTATTTACAAACACGAATTCAGAAACATCCTGTATAGGTAGAACAAAATCTCATAACTTGTAAATTCTTCAAGAAGAAAATAGCTCAATTTTATTTTCGGAGATATGATTTTTATCTAACCGCTCATCAAAAATTATATTAAAGTTTATGTTGTGATAAAAATTCATGAGTATGGATAAATCCTTTCTTCCAAATATGATTATAATAAAACGATGATTTCCCACATGCAAGGAAAAAGGGGTTTATCTTTACATTTATGAGAGGTAGTTCAAGAAAATATACGAGTTATTGACTTTCTGATAGCGTATGTAATCTTTTTTTTTACATTCAATCAGCAGGGTAATTGCGTAACACAATTAAAAAACTGTTGAACTGTCAAAATGACAGTTCAACAAAATTCCTTGCTTTATTTACATTGTAGAGTAGAGTTTTTTAAACTATAAAGAAACAATTTACTTAAACATCCATCGGATTGTGATTGAAAGTGTGTACGCTTCTTTTTTCTCGTGTGTTCAAGAATATAGGTTTTGTCATCTCGAAAAGATAACCCAGTCAACTGGTAGCGAGATATTGACTGCACAAAAAACGCCAACCGAATGCACCATTACGTACACACGGCTACACATCAAGCTATACATTTCCACGACTGCTGTAGTAAATCTAGCTTATCCCAAATACTGTAACAAAAACATGAAAACAATCACAATTAAATAACTATAAAGCTAAGTGAATCAAGCGGTTTTTACGTGAGATAAGGCCTGATTTCCTCTTACATTGGTCGCGTACGTCGTCGGTCGCGCATGCGTGTATACATTGTGTTCTCTATACACCATACTGCGACGCTGACGTCCGCGGCGCGTACTACGTTGCTACGCGTATGCAACCGACTGTACACGACCGACATCAGCATAAGAGGAATTCAGGCCTGAAGGTACTTGGCTTACAAAACGGCTGTTAACACGCTAACAGTTTTAACTGGATTAGTCAGTTTACAAAATATATGGTTCCTTTATCTAAATGGTGTCCGAAAAAGAAATAGCTGGCCTTATCTTGGATGATCCCAACACACGCTAGCAAAAGCGGCTAAAACAGTGCTATCCCACGCAATACACTCATTGTTGCTTCCAGTGCCTACTTTAAACCCGGAAGAGGTTATGAAATGATTAAATCATAACTTAAGTACCAGGTAGGTACTTTGATTCACGTTTGAAAAAAAATTGAGGCTTTTAATTTCAACACGGCAGCAGTGTACTCAATTTTAAGAAAGTAAAAATACATATTTAGGCCCATTTGCACTTCAAATCACTAAAATGTATTTAACTCTAAACTTATCTAAAAGTGGTGCAAGTGCCATAAGTATTAACAGCGTCAGTTCGTGTTCCTTTTTTAATAAGAAGCATACATTATTATAACTTCTAATGGATGCTGAAGAGGGAACACTCAATGAAAGTGGATAATTAATTGTACGAAAGTCGTTAACCCATCGCGGCATTGTCTTATTGTGTAGAAGAGTAGAGTCAAAGTTAAAAAAATAGAAAGATACAAGCATCTTAAAGAGTTAAGCTGTTATTAATGTGTCGTGTTGTGTCGTGACACACGGGATACACAAATCAAAAAATCTTTTCAAAACAACGTCAAATCACAACGAGTTTTGATTGGCTAACACTGCGTCAGAAGGCGTCACGACACGACACAATACAGTAATAATATTAATCCGGTTTTAACGCCCATTCAACCTCCAACTGTCATTAACGAGACACAATAGAATTTTAATTGTTATCGGCCATTAAGAAAGAAAGAAAGAAAAATAGGTTTATTTGTCACAGAAACACGTGCATACAAAAAGATCAGCAATATTAACCAAAATAGATCTAAATACAATAAAAAATAAAAATAAAACATATGAGATCAGGAGTATACAGATAAATAAGAAGAAGAAGGCCATTAGAAGGCCAATCGACAGTTGAGCGTAATAAATAACACGCACTCACCGTTTTATCCTGCAGCAAACTAATCCTGCAGTTCAAATGCGCATCTTCCCCCAACTGCACAGTTATCTTAGTTATATTCCCGTCAGGAGCATCTTCAAAACTCGGCCCATATTTCCTATCATGGTCAAAATACGTGTTCTTCAACACCACATGCGGTACCATGTCTACCTTCATAGGTTTAGAGGTCGCAGGGTCTTGGGAAGGCTGTGGTACTTTGAAAGACTTGGTGCTGTCGATGGTTGAGTTGCCAAGTCTTAGCATCACTGGCGCGGGGACTATGCCAGTGCTGAGCGCGTAGAATGTTGTCACAGTTTGGGTTTCTTCTGTTGTCGTTGTTTGTGGGTTTTCTGGAGAAGAAGGAGGATCGTTACTGTGTGGCAACAATTACAATGTCATTTATACAACAAAGTTCAAACATTGCATTGTATTACCAATTGTCTTTAAAAACCAACTAAGAGTAAATATTCTCTTTTTTTTTCTTTTATTAGTGACTAAGCTTGCGTCAGAGTTTTTAAAGCCGCCCAAGGGCCTCTGATTTGGCTTCACATGCCGTCGAGAAATATCACTCTGGCATAATGGTTTCCTCACAATGGTTTCCTTCACCGTTTTTAAAGAAAGTGATAATTATAGGTACAAATACGGCAATGAATCCGAAATGTCAGAGGTGCGCGTTTTGGGGTTTGAACTCGAGACCTATGACTTGGAAGAGTAAATAACGTGGTGGATTTTGAATAAGTGGCGATGGATTGTAAACAATCAGAGATTATGAATTCAATTATAGGTTTAGATGGGATAAGGGCAGTAGAGAGAAATGAGGTTTGTTTTACTGTGTTTTTGGGATGACAAGCGCTTCGCTCATTAAGGCTATGCTCATTAAATTCTTTGGTTAAATACGTTTTGCACGCGTACAATAATGTCTTTGCGTTTCAAGGTCACTCTGTTTGAGGTCATTTTATAATACTTGAAATGTGTTTCAGACTTTCAGTGCATTCAAAACTAACCCCATGTTTTGCCGCAGCGCACAAGTCTGCGTTATTTTTTTGTTATAGAGGCTTATGTTGGGCAATCCTTATCCTTACTTCCTTACGAATATTATAAATGCGAAAGTAACTGTCGGTCTGTGTGTCTGTCCGCCTGTCTGTCGCGCTGTCACGCCAAAACTACTGAACCGATTTAAATGAAATTTGGTACACAGATAGTTTAGAGCCTAAGAAAGGACATAGGCTTCTGTTTATCGACATATTATTATCACGCGGGCGAAGCCGCGGGTGGAAGCTAGTGTATTTATACAGAGCAACTAGAAAGACATAAAAGAAGTAAATAGAAAGTTCGAGAACTGACCTGTGGTAAATTGACAAACGACTATCTGTGTAAGGAAGAACACGCTCGCACTCCACATAGCGCCTGGACGAGGCTCTGCCCCCCGCAGGGCTTCATAATCTGAAACAAATAGAAATAAACATCAAAACTATGTTAAAAATAATGCCTACGCTGCGGCTGCCGCGATTTGATAGCCCGAACAGGTGTCGCATACAACTTTCAGTGCTGTTTAAAAATTTGGCTGCCAGTGCTGGTTGCCAAGTTGGTACCCGCAGTGATGTGACTAAGGGAAGATAGGATGCAAGAACAAGGAGAGCTCGGGATCATAATTTCAGTCACAAAGTAAAAATCAGCCTCTCTTGAGTTAAGTCGAAAGTCAAAAAGGTGAGTATAGACTAAAGCATGTAACAGAAAATCGAGCATTCGCTGTTTTAAAATTTTATCGAACCGACACTTTGAAAACGACACTCGATGTTTTATTACACCATAATTTTAAAAACCATCGAGCGTATTGGTGTTTCATTTTATCGAGCACGAGCGCGGGTGACGCGGAGTTAGGTGTTAGGGCAGGTCGTTTCAACGAACGCAAGGTAGAAAGAAATGTTGCAGGTAAATTCTCAATCGCCGTGAGCCGAATCGACCGCAGCGTCGAGCATGTAAGTAGCACTATTTCTATATCAAACATTACATTACATGGAAGTGCTCAACAAAATGCTGTAGTTTATGCTAGCTATTCCTTAACACATCTCTGCCTATTCTCCTCGAAAGCTTAGGCAGAGATGTATCTACAGAACACCCATATTTCTCCAGTTATGGTATTCCCATTGGCAATTTGGCATGTGGCGTATAATTTTTCCAAACTTTTACTACTTTTATTTTTTCATTCGTTAATTAAGTGTTTCTCCTGCAGTCGAAAATAAATATAAGTTCGCTTGTTTTCTTTCTAAAAATAACAACAAAAACAACCCCTTTATCCAATCGAGTTAACGGCTTACAAGCTATGATAAGCAAGTACAATCTTTGTTCTTGTGTTTTCTTTGAGATTAACATTGAAGGTGTACTCTGGAACAAAACATCGCCAATTAGCCTAATTGGGTTATCTCTCTTGTAACCGCCCCCTTAAAATTCACGTTGAATAAATCCTTTCAAGATTTCTTAGATTTTGAAGTATGTTTGGTTTTTTAAATGTTGAATGTGTATTTTTATCTTAGCTTATTTCTATTTTAGTTTTTATTGAAAATGAAAAGCAAAAAAATTTGTTCGCGTATAACGTAATGATTTGTATTATACCTAAAACGTAATGGAAGGATAATTGACCACTTACCTGCTTCTATATTATCATATTTTTCAAAATAAAAGCTTGTGCAAACTGGTGCGATATCGCGGGCGCGACAAGGGTAGCGCTGCCTGTCGCGCCCCCGGCCGAGATGAAACTTGCTCTCAATATCGATAACCAGTTTACCGCCCATACGGGTGAGGTACATCTGAATGAACGCGTGGAGTAAACATAACGTTAGCTCGAACGATTTTAAAATTGAAAATACCTACTCGATTCGGCCATAATTAGCCGTTAGTCCCAGCTGTCATTCGTAGATCTTCGACAGTCGTTACCGGTCGCCAGAAGCCCAAAAGTCTGACAACTAGTCTTACTAAGGGGTTACCTACCCAGTAACTGGTGCATGCGGTTAAACTGGACGCCGATCGCTGGGCGATTAATTGGATGCAACTTATTAAGTTTGTTGCAGGAGATTAAAATAAAATGGTTTATGATAGTTGTATTTTTGAATTAAAATCGTTCGAATTTGCGTTATGTTTACGTCGCGCGTTCATGCTAGGGCCTCAGTTTTTTGACCGCCTGACCCGAAAATGTGCCAAAACTTAATTATAAAAAGAGCGTTAAAATACTTTGTAGCCTAACCATCAATCAGTCTAGAAAAATAGACCTGCCGTAAAAATTAACAAGTATTTTTTCTGAAAGTAACTTTTTACTGTCTTTGGGCGTAGCTTAAGCAATTAAAAGTTAGAAAAAGTAGTCGCCGTATTTTTGTTTCGACTTTTTTCTCTCTTTACACTGTTACTCAGGGATGGTGATGAAAAAGTATCGCTCAAATAATGTAGGCAGGTCGTAGGGGATAGACGGAATTAAAAATAAAATATTGTATACTTAATTTCTACACCAATAATAATTTGAGAATGCGTTGTGTCACCGTAATACTATGAGAAACGATAGATTATAAACTGTCGAAAAATTGTGAACTAGATGAAATAGGTTAGGTTAGATTAGAACTGTGACCAACCGCGCGCGAGCCGAGCGAGGGAAGCGAGCGGTGCCGCGGAAGCGGCCGGCGAGCGCTGCTTCCAAGTTGCTCGCAGCTAGGCAGGCTATTTAGTAATGTTAGCGCAAGGTGCGGTACGTCGCTCATAAGCAAGTTTGATACCAATCCACAATTGGTCGATTTCCCATGATTATAGTATAAAATATCCAAAAATTATACGTTATATAGGAAATAGTTTGTTGCAGTTCACAATTTTTATATTCTGACTAATTCGGTCTCCATTTAAATGAGAAAACTTCATTACATTTAAAATCGACTCATATATACGTACATACATTACATATTACTTCTACTAATGAAGATATTTGCACCAACTTTGCCACCAAAGTCCAATGTAGGACCAACTTTAATTAAAGTTGGTCAATCCTCTAAATTGTGGAGAAGCGTAGTTAAAAATCTGACCCGCAAAAAAATGTACGGTAAAATTTGCAAGTCCTCATCAAGGGTGAGGGTATTATCAACAGTAATACAACCGTATAAGGTTTCATTTGTAATTGTGGCTCGTTCCAGTCATTAACCTCTAGTCGCCCTTTGTTCTAACTCTTTACAGCCCGCTCGGTTGTTGGGGTAAGCGATAAGAGGTAGCGGTTCATAAAGAGGTTAGGTTGGATTTTACGACAGTAGTTTGACCTATGTAGGTAACATACTCATGAATTTCAGGGTCCAAAAAGTGTGCAGAATTAAAAAAAATACGTAAAACATTTCAGGAAAACAAAATGGTTGTTTTTTATTATTTATTTACCTCTACGGTGGCTATCAACTTTTATTACCTAATATTATTGTTAACAGATAAATTACAGCAAAATATTTAGTTATCCCAATAACTCTCATCTACATTAATAATAATGATTTTTGAGAAATCTGACGTCTGGAAGAGTTTGATTTTATCACTTACTTGTCTTATTCGGTTTAATTTGCAACCTCACCTAAAAAAGGTTGAGATTATTTGAATTTATTGAAATTACGTACTAAATTTATTCAGCCGCATTTCACGGTTATAATTTTTTCTTTACTTGAGTATTTAATCACTTTACTTCCACCAGATTTAATTGTAATCAATCATCTACTCCTCCTCAAATCTCTCAAAACTTGTGACAAAGTGCTAATTATGTTAGTATTTAATTTCTTCAGGAAGCCAGAAGTTTAATTCTACTGTTTGAGGAAACGCCTGCGGACTAAATCTGAATGTTAAATTCCGCAAACACGGGGCCTTTTGTGCATTTGAATTTTTCGTGTGGGTTTCCATTGTGATTTAGAAGATTTGTGATGTGTTTGTGACATTTACATTCAACTTTTATTATTAAATAAATAATTAAAAAACAAGAAGTATTTGCAAAAGATGCAAGACTATTTTCAAAGGACCATATACAACATTATTTTTTGTTTATGCTGAACCCGAAAAGGGGTCATTGTACTCATCATTTTGAAAAACTTTTTCTATGGAACAGACCCTGAAATCGCAAAAAAAAAAAATCTGCTGTTCCCTACATTTTGTCAATTTAAGTGAACACAAATGTATGGAACAGCTGTTTTTTTTTTCACGATTTCAAGGTTGATAGGTCAAACCAAAAATAATGTTGTATAGGTACTATTGATAATACTAACGACTCGTGTGTATCGTCCAGCAGGCCTAACATGACACACGCGACAACTACTCACGCGAGAGGGAGTAGTTTTTGTCTATTTCGTCACTTTTCTCGTTTTCTGACAGCGCTGCCATACAAAATACTCGACTCGTTCTGTCAAACTTGATGTTTTCTCTACAAACCCTAACATGACACCCAAGATATCTCGACTTTTGACAATTAAACACGAGATAATCTCCGATTCTTCTGTCATTTACTCGTCGTCGATTTTTACGACGAGATGAGTAGACAAAATTATTAAACAAAAAAAAAAAAAAACTCCATAATAACATGGCAGTTTCTTAAATTGTTCTTATTTTAGTCATAATTTTATTTTGCAATATAATATGTAATATATAATAATGGAAAAAACTTAGTTTTAAACTACTATCTATATTGGAACGAAAGTTCCTTTCAGCAACCACGAGAGAAACTGTGGCGGAGGGGAGCACTATTACGTAGATGAGCATCACTTTCAGTAATAACCAGTCACTTTGGCAATTATGGTGATTAGTGAAGAAGAGGGATTATGGCTGTATGGCAGTATCATACCTTCGCAACATAATAGGATGGTGATTAACCACGATTAGTCTTTTGTGGTTATAATAGCGAAATCAACTCCAGCTGCATATTTAACTGAACATCAGTCCTTTTGCCAAGTGTGGTGATTAACAAAATTTGCAATAACACGGGTTTTATGGTGATTGTTACAATTTCAACTTTCGCTTTATCAAATGGCGATCATCGGCCCCTTTGTCATTTGTGGTCATTATTTAGTGAGTATACAGGATGAAATTTAATTCATTGGCATTATTATCCACGTATTAACCGTATCGTAATCTATTTTTCATTTATGACAACAATACTTATCGAAAAAGTAATGATATTTAAACTTTTTTTTTTTTTTTTTTCCCTATATTGTGCCACTAATTTTCATTTCCGTCATTTTGTATTTTAATTTCGGCATGCCAAAGAAAAATATTTAATTTTAATAAAAAAAGTCGGTTATAAAAGAGGTGGACGTAAAATTAATATAGTACATACTAATTCCATGCGTAAAATCGAATGAATGAAACCGAACCTTAAGCTGATGTGGCTGTCATAAAAATGATTTGTTTTTAATAATTTGCTACATCGGTATCTCGTCACGAGATAGAGAAGTGTCAAAGTGCCTTTTTCGGTTATACTCGTGCATAACGGTCATGTTAGGGATTAGAATGACGTCATAATCGACGACAAATTTCGACAAAACGACAAAAAGAGCGTTCTCGCGCTTGTCATGTTAGCCCTGCTGGAAAGCCACATGAAACTAGCTACAAGCATTAAATAAAATGTCAAAAACTTTCTTTTTCTTTTAAAAGAATGGCCAAGCTCTCCTGTACTACCAACTTTACTGGACCATTATATTATACTTTCCTACCAGCCCGTATTGTACCGTTCCTAGGAAATTCCCACAGTTAAAAGTTTCCAAAGATTTACGAGTTATCTTTTCTATGGGGGCTCCTTTTAAACTTTGGCGCCTTTAAAAAGAAGCCGTGGGAATATTAATTATGGCGTCTTTTGTTTTTACGAGTAGGTGGTGGCGTGTCGAAATTTTATATTTAGAATGTAGTATTATATAGAGGTCCTCGAAAAAGATTTTTTTAAATGGATATGGACATATTTTTTTATAAATTTCAATAACCCTGATCAGGGGGCCTACCAGCACCGCTTACAGCAGTATTATGTTAATCTTACTTTGTGGGGGAAAGAGATGGAGCTATACGTCCTGTAGAGCTTCATCTCTTACCTACACTGAAGTAATATACTGCTGTAGCGGTGATGGTAGGCTCCCAGCACCGTAACACACTTTCAATCACATTTCTAGAGTTTTGAAGCTTATTGCTAAACCATTGCTTCTTATGTTTGAAAAATTCGGTTGCTCAACAGCGCAGTGAACGCGCAGATAGCACAGTGAACGTGGGTGGAATGTCAAAATGAAACCCATTGCGATCAATTGTTAGTTATGTGTGTGTTACGCAATTCCCCCGCAGATTCAGGTTGGTGCATATTTTCCTTTTCTTTTACCCACTACATAAATCAAACAATGATGTTAGGTACCGAAGCCTAAGGCAGTTAATTGGAACTAAAACGGAATTTCCGGGAATCATCTTAATCAAAAACATAACGGAGAGACGAAGAGCTCGTCGTTGATTATTTTTCTAATTCCCAGAAAACAGTGAAATAAATTAGGTAATTTCATTTCATCTCATAACTACTGAGGATTCTTTGTTTATTTGGAAGCAGCAAAAGTGCAACATTTGGCCAGATAATATGAAAAGACGTCATTCCTACTTCTTATTTTTTTTTAAAGAATGCTGTTTAAGAATAATCTAAACATAAAAAATCTATTTGCTCTAGCAACATTTTATATTAGTTTTTTGTGTACTGGCAACATTAATGTTTGAATCTTGTTCGGTGACATTGTACTTTTGCTTCTGTGTAAAGGACCATGGGGGATTTTGTATAGACTCCGTCCCCACCCTCCAACAGTCATAGGATACGTGTCAATATGTTTTTAGGGATCCCGAGAAAGACTTACTGTCTTGCTCCATTGCAAAATCAATGGGGTTTTTTTATAATAACAAAAAACTTTTCTGTTAGCTAACCTAACCTAAGCTATAATTGCCTATCCTTGCCAAACATAACCTAACCTCACCTAACCTAACAGTGATAATTTGATCTTGGATTTTGAAGGTCAAATGGAACTCCTCAATGATGAACAGCATTTGTGTATTCTTGTGATTGGATAATTGTACAAAAAACTTAAAAAAAAACGACTAACCTAACCTATTTTTTTTTAAATCCTCATGGATGACCTCTGCCCTGGGGTGGGCAGAGGGGTCTGTCAGACTCTTACTGACTAAAAACCACCCCAGTGTTCCAGCTCACACCTTCGCCGGGGGTCACGGGAACGTAAAAATCTTCCGCAACCCCAGACTGGCCCGCCATTGCGGGACTCCTCGGGTCAGGGGCCCCCCCGTGACCCGAGGAGTGAGGTGTTTAACTCCCCCCGTGACGTCTAAGAGGGGCTCGCGTGAAACACTACGCACCGCCACCTCGGGTCCTGATGTGTAGGGGGCGACGGACGTCCCCGAGTCCGTCCGGCGTTTACCACCTCCGCCGATGCCCGGTGCGCCTGCTGCGGGCCGGGTGAGTGGAAGAGATCTCCCTCTCCCTTTCCGCAGCCACCTTCTGCGAAACGACTGTCTCACGGAAGGAAACCACCGCGTCCCAGGACTCCTCGCTGCCGACCATCGACTCGACTACGGCCGGCAGCGACAAGTCACTGCCTTCTTCTGAGATGAGGGCACGGCGCGGCCCCTCCTAAGCGGGACACTCTGCCAGCGTAGGCCGCGCCGTGTCCTCCTGGCATTCAACGTAGTGGTGACACCGGGCGTCCGGCTCCCTGTTTATGCGACACAGGTACTTCCCGAAGCAACCATGCCCCGAGAGCACCTGCGTGACCCGAAACGACAGGGAGCCGTGCCTCCTCCCGAGCCAGCGCTCGAGCACCGGCCGGATTGCCTCGATGATGTCGAGGCCGGCGCTGAAGCGTGAAAGCCTGTCCCGCCATTCCGCCATCAGGACCTCGCGAAGCTGAGACCGATGCAGCTCTATGTGTCGCTGCATCGGTTGCTCACCCCGCACTCTCGCTTCCTCGCGCCACCGATACGATGACGCGAGTACTTTCGCCTCGAGGTCCCAGGGCGGGGATCCGGCCAGTGCACAAGCCGCCTCGTAGGAGATCGTGCGATACCCCCTGATGACTCTGATGGCCATCGCTCTCTGCGGCTTGCGCAGGACTGCGATACTACCGGCCGTCAGGTCAGCCGCCCAGATCGGGGCCCCGTAAAGGGCCATCGATCGCACGATTCCCACGTAGAGCCGCGTTGACAGCGCACAGAAGCTAACCTAACCTAACCTAAACTTTTCCGTTAGCTAACCTAACCTAAGCTATAATTACCTATCCTTACCAAACATAACCTAACCGAACCTAACTTTAAAAAAAGGTATCAGAGAAAAAAAAATGGTCCCTGATAAAAAGAACGGTTGTCATGAATGAGAACCATATTTAGGTCGCTATATTCTATGCCTCTTAAGTGCAAACTAAGAAAATATATAAATGTAAAATAATGCTAATGTTGAATAAAAAAGTAATATTCCAGGAAAACCCCACATTTTTGAAAAATGTCGCCATAGTAAAAAAGTATCGAACCCACCAGATGCTTCGAATGACACTAGTCTCAAGCGTGTTGGTGGGTGGGGACGTTTCTTCCCATGGTCCTTTATCCTAAATAATCTTGGAAATATAGTCTACTGCTTAAAAACTACAGCATTTTATTATACATGCTGTTAGTGGTCCTTCGAAACCTGTGAATAGTTGTGCGGTGTGTAATAACGTATTCAAGAAATATTAACGGGGTAGTGGTAAGGGCTCGGCGCCGGCGCCATTGTTCGTCTTCGTCGGGCAATTATTTGCGAGAAAACTATAAAAACCCGGAGCTTGAAAAAACAAGAATATTCGAAACATTTCTGCACATTTCACAGAAATACATTAATATAAATTGTTGTGAACTACAAATCTATAATTTTGCAGCTCACTGAGTAGGTACTTGAGTAATAATTGTACGTGGTCGCCGGGCAAGTTTTTGCGGGAAATCCATAAATTCTCAGCAAAAACTAAGAAGATTCGAGAAGATCATCGTATTTCACAGGAATACACTCAATTCAAGAGAAAATTCTGATGATAAATTATTGCAAATCTATAATTTTGCATCTCATTCAATCTACCTTCCATTAAAAATAATCATTCTTGTGGAACGGGCGGGAAACGGTCGACTCGTCGAGATACTACGTCACTGTCTTTAGTCTGTGATCAGCGTCGTGCAACAAAGTTGAAGTTGATAGCTGTCATCGAGATCACGATTGGTTGTATCTACCCTGCTTGCAAAGAAGTTCGTCCAGTGCTTACGGTTTTTAAGTGTGCGGATACGTAAAGCAAAGTGTTCTGTGAGTATTTAGTGCGTTGTGCGTAATCTACTTTCGTATTAACAATGACGGTGGAGGAAGTGCTTAAAAAGTTGCGTCTCGCCCGAGCACAACAAAAAGGTACTGTTACACGCATCGAGAACTTTATTAGTGATCCTATTAATCTTGCGTCCGCGTCTATGGAGATGATACAAGCTCGTATTGAAAAGCTGAACACAACTTTCAAAGACTATGAGAGAACACAATTAGACATTTTATCATATGATGAAAAAGACAAAGAAAATGTTGCTATTTTAGAGGATAAATATTTTGACATAATCTCAAAGTTAAATTCAGCTTTAAGAAACTTAAGTACATCTGAGGTAAAACAATGCTCTTATGTTTCAACTTCAAAATTACCTAACATTGATATCCCGGTATTTGATGGGAAGGATTTTACAAAATATACTCCATTTATTGATCTATTTATGGCTGTTATTGATGGAAACAAGACACTCTCAGATGTGCAAAAGTTATTTTATTTGCGCAAATTTTTAACTGATGAAGCATTGGCTGTTATTGTAAACCTACCGCTTGTGAATGAATCTTATAAAGAAGCCATTGAGCTTTTAAAAAAGCGATTTGACAATAAGTCAAGATTAATATTTAATCATATAAATATACTATTGCAACTGCCTGTGATGCAGAAAGGTACAGCAGCCTCTATAAGGTCTTTTATATCACAAGTGCAACAACAGTTGTATGCACTTAAAAACTTACAGCAACCTGTAAATCAATGGGATATGCTTTTAATTTCAATCTTATCTAAAAAATTAGATCTATATACCAATCGTGCATATCAGATAGATAGGGACACAAATATACTTCCAACTATGGAAGAGTTCATTACTTTCTTAGAGAAGCGCGCTATAGCATTCGAAGATAGCTGTAATTCTGACTATAAGAAGAATTCAGTACAAAAAGTGAGCAATGTTGTCACTAAAAATTCAATTTCTTGTTCTTTTTGTGCAGGTGTGGCACATTTGTTACATTCATGCCCAAAGTTTAAAATGGCTTCAATAGAAGACCGAATAAAATTCATAGATGACAAAAAATTGTGTACTATGTGTTTAAAGACTCACACGGGTAAGTGTAAGTTCTCATTCTCTTGTAAAATTTGCAAGGAGGGGCACAATACGCTCCTGCATAAAGACAGTGGTTCTGGCTCACAGGCTTCTATATCACTGCATTCTATTAATTCAAAAATGAACACTTTATTGCCCACCATAAAGGTAAAGTTGATCGACTATCATGGTTCTGAACTTTATGTAAGAGCATTACTTGATTCAGGAAGCCAAGTTTGTCTTATTACCTCACATCTTGTGGAAAAATTACAATTAAAGCTTAAGAACCAAACTACCAATATAATTGGCATAGGCAACAATTGTAATCAAATCAACAAATATGTTGACATTACTATCAATTCTCCAGTGAAAAATGTACAGTTAAATGTAAAATGCCTGGTTGTAAACTATATTACAGCAGATTTGCCTCAAAATCATTTTGATATTTCAGGGTTAAATATTCCCAAGCACATCCAGCTATCAGATGATGAATTTAATGTACCAACAGAAATATCCATGCTATTAGGAGCTGACATTTATTTTAATATTTTAATAAATGGTCAAGTTAAAATTCATAATAGCTTGTTATTGCAGAATACTTTGTTTGGTTATACTATTGGTGGGAAGCAATTTGTTAATGACCACAAAAATAGTTTAGTTACAAACTTGGCTATTTGTGATAGTAACAAATTAGAACTTGTAATGGAACAATTTTGGCTCACTGAGATGATTCCCCAGTCTGCAACAGGAGGCTGTAATGAATTTAAAAAATCAGAAAAATGTTTCCAGCAATCTGTTAAACTCATAAATGACAAGTTTTGTGTTGATATGCCCTTAGTTTCCAAAATGGAAGAGTTGCAGCTTGGGGATTCATTCTCGGTGGCTCTTCAAAGATTCCTATCACTGGAGAAACGATTTAAACAAAACTCTGTATATTTAGAAAAATATAAGAACTTTATTGAGGAGTACATAGCATTGGGGCATGCTAGAACGGTGGATGTAGGTACTTATGATGTCCAAAATGGCACTGTTTATTTTTTAACTCACCATGCTGTTCTAAATGAAGCGAGTCTTACCACCAAGCTGCGCGTGGTTTTCGATGGTAGCATGAAGTCTAGGGCTGGTGTATCACTGAACGATGTTATGTTGAATGGTCCAGTTGTTCAAAGTGAACTCTTTGATATTCTGCTTCTATGGAGAACATACTTATACACGCTCACCTGTGACATTCAAAAGATGTTTCGTGGAATACTTATCAACCCCAGTCAAACTTGTCTTCAAAATATTTTATGGCGTGATGATCCATGCAAACCCATCAGCTGTTTGCAACTCCAGACTGTCACATATGGTTTAAAATCTTCTACCTTCTTGGCTACACGTTGTCTGATAGAGTTGGCTCGTAGATATCAAACTGAATTTCCTTTAGCTGCTCAAGCAATGTTGTTAAACACATATTGCGATGATGTTATTTGTGGATCTAATAATACTAAAGATCTTCATCAATTAAAATATGAGCTTATTGCTCTTTTGAAAAAAGGCAGCTTCATGCTTCATAAGTGGTGCTCAAACTTCCCTGAGGCTATTAATGACCTCCCCAATGAACATAAATGTTTTGAAAATTTAGACATCAACAAAAACAATATTGTCAAAACATTGGGTCTAAAATGCGACATTTTAAATGATACATTTACTTTTAACTGTCCAATGATTGACAATGATGATACCAAGACCAAACGGTCTATTCTGAGTTTCATTGGCAAAATGTTTGACCCACTAGGCCTCATAGGTCCTATTATAGTTGTGGCAAAAATTTTTATGCAATCTTTATGGTCTATGAATTTAGACTGGGACAAAATATTGCCCCAAGAGCAACTCAATGTTTGGGATAAATTTGTAAAAAACTTAGCTTTAATGAATACAATTACTGTGCCAAGATATGTTACTTCATGTGATGTGGATATCATAGAGTTGGTGGGATATGCTGATGCATCTATGAAAGCGTTTGGAAGCTGTCTTTACCTACGAACTGTTAAACCTGATGGTTCAGTTTTTGTTAATTTATTGTGCTCTAAATCCCGTGTTGCTCCATTAAAGAAAAGTTTAACAATTCCAAGACTAGAATTAAATAGTGCTTTGCTTCTTTCACAACTTGTGCATAGGGTGTACAATATTTTAAAAGGTAGATTCCCTAGTCTCACAGTTCACTTATACAGTGATTCTCAGATAACATTAGCATGCATAAAATCTAAAAACATAAAGTCAAACCCTTATGTAGCTAATAGAGTAAATCAAATAAAAACATTAACTTCAAACTTTCAGTGGTCTTA
Source organism: Lithophane socia (assembly GCA_947522985.1). Taxonomy (NCBI): domain Eukaryota; kingdom Metazoa; phylum Arthropoda; class Insecta; order Lepidoptera; family Noctuidae; genus Lithophane; species Lithophane socia. Next base: position 13,465,035 of record OX383267.1, read on the forward strand.
TGTCAGCACGGCTAATAACCCTGCTGATCTACTATCAAGAGGTTGTGACCCACATAAATTAAAATCTAATGTCCTTTGGTGGCAAGGTCCTAAAGAATTGTTAAATAAGGACTTTGAACACTCTGTAAGTAATATTGAGTTTCCCATTCCTCATTTAGCTGAAACAGGTGTTGTAAATAATATCTGTGAAGTCAATAAACTTTCTTCTAAGAAAAATGAGCCAGTTTTAAGTGATTTAATTGGAAAAATATCCGAATTCAATAGGCTTCAGCGAATTGTTGCCTATATATTGCGATTTAGTAAAAATTGCTCCAAAAACATTAATAAAGAGTATGGCCCTTTGACACTGCAAGAGCTCCGTAGTGCTTTGTTGGCTATTATTCGTAGTGTTCAAAGAAAGCACTTTCTCAAAGAAATAGAGTGTCTTAAAAATAATTTGCCTATCAAATCAGGATTATCAAGTTTACATCCTTTTCTGGATCAGGCTGGTGTGCTTAGAGTTGGTGGCCGTCTTCAGTGTGCGATCGACATGGCTTATGACAAAAAGCACCCGGCTATACTTCCTAAATCTTGTAATTTCACAGATATCCTAATTCGTAATGAACACATGCGTTTGTTGCATGCAGGGGCAAAGTTAGTGTTGAGCTCACTTTCACAACATTTTTGGCTTATCAGTGGTGTATGTGAAGTCAAGAAGGTAGTAAACAAGTGTGTCAAGTGCTTCCGTTTGAAGGCTGCAGCTGCTAAGCAGCTTATGGGGTCTCTCCCGCAAGAAAGGATTACGGCTGCTAGGCCATTCAATGTAGTTGGGGTAGACTTCTGTGGACCTTTTAATGTTAAATCTTCTAGAATTAGGAAACCATTAATCACGAAAGGCTATGTGGCACTTTTTGTTTGTTTTGCTACAAAGGCAATCCACATGGAGCTGGTCAGTGACCTCACCACTGAAGCTTTTTTAGCATGCCTCAAACGCTTCATTGCTCGAAGAGGAATGCCAGAGAAAATTTTCTGTGACAATGCAAAAACATTTAAGGGTACCGCTAATGAGTTAAATAAACTGTATAAATTGTTTATATCAAATGCACATGTGGATGCTGTGAATAATTATTGTACTCCTAATTTCATTAAGTTTAACTTCATCCCTAGTTACTCTCCAGAGTTTGGAGGCTTATGGGAGGCGGGGGTTAAGAGTTTTAAATACCATTTTAAGAGAATTGTTGGAACTGTTGTCTTAACCTTTGAAGGTTTGTATACTGCTATCACAGAAATTGAAGCTGTGCTGAATTCAAGACCTCTCCTTCCCATGAGTTCAGACATTTCCAATTTTGAGTATTTAACACCTGGCCATTTTCTCATAGGAACCTCTATGATGAGTTATCCTGAAGCAGACTTATCTAATCATTCTATTAATAATCTAAAATTTTGGAACATTTTATGTAAAATTAAACAGGACTTTTGGAAAGTCTGGTCTGGTGATTATCTTACACTGCTTCAAAGCAGACCAAAATGGCACCATATCAATCCTAATTTAAAAGAAGGAGACCTAGTTATTCTTCGCAGTGATAATACTGCTCCTATGACATGGCCCATGGCAAGGATTGTGAAGACAATACCCGGACCAGATGGTATGGTCAGAGTGGCAGAAATAAAACTGCCAAATAATAAAACATATGTTAGATCTCTGAGAAAATTATGTCCATTACCGATAAATTAAATCAAACTCAATTTAATGTAACTTTCTTGCTTTCATCCGGTAACATGTAGACTGTAGTTACAGCATTTGTCATCTGCATGGCCCCGGCCCAACTATGTTTAAGAATAATCTAAACATAAAAAATCTATTTGCTCTAGCAACATTTTATATTAGTTTTTTGTGTACTGGCAACATTAATGTTTGAATCTTGTTCGGTGATATTGTACTTTTGCTTCTGTGTAAATTTATCCTAAATAATCTTGGAAATATAGTCTACTGCTTAAAAACTACAGCATTTTAGTCAAAAATGATGGAATGTCTGTCAGCTGGAAATTCTACTGCTCGCAAAACTAGGATAAATACTAAGTAAAGAATAAAATGTCTGAGAGAATGTTTTGTACTTTTTGCTTAGCTAATTACAAATTTTCCCTGCCAAAGAAATAAGGAAAATGAAACGTGATTTAGATACCTATGTTAAATGTATAATTATGTAAATCAGTGGGACATTTTTGAGGGTAGCTTTTCTCTGTTACAAGGGTTGCTGATTTACATTTTGAAGCCAAGTGCGTGCGGTCAACTGCCTTTCGTAAATTTTCTTTTCATCATAACGCGCTTATAATATTTCAATTTCAGTTAATGATCTTACAAAAGATAATGTAGGTAAACAATATATATATTAGATAGGTACTTTAATGAGAAAACATTTCGATAATACTCGGTATGTATTGCTGATTTTTTAGAGGCGCGGGCGAGACTACGCGACGGTGCGGCGTGGGCATTGCGCCGCTCCTTTCATATTTCATAGAAAATGTGTACTTAGGAGCGAGTGTCGAGGTGCATGACATACCTACACAGGCATCGGGGCGCGAGCGAGGCGCGGGCGGCGTGCGTTTCGTCGCTCCTATACATTTTGTATGAAATATGAAAGGAGCGGCGCAACACCCGCGCCGCACGGTCGCCTCGCCCGCGCAACTTGCCACTTGTGTATGTCCCGCGCCTTAGAACCCTGTTTCACAAAAAGACGATAGTTATAAGAGGCGCGTAAATTAGCTATGTACCAAAGTTGGACGCATAATACATTTTTGCACCTCCCAAAATACACATAATATTGTTTCTGACACAAGACCTAATTGTTTCTGACGAACTATTAAAGTTAACTAATGTTTTGAAACTTCATCAATGTTGGACAGTTCTTATTTATGTAGCGAAAACTTTTCCAATAAACTACTAACATGCGCTATATTTGTCCGAACTAATAGAATTTAGTTCAGAGGAATTTTAAAAAGTTTCGTCTGAAATTGTTAGAACAAAGGGTGTGTATGTACTTAATAAGTGTTCTAGAGAATGTGCGGTGTAAGGAGGTGCATACACCGGGTGCTTTTATTGTGTTGGGTTTCATAAAAGCGCAGTCGCCAGCTCAAAGCTACGGTAACATAACATAACATCCCCTGGGTTCTTAGAATTAGTACAGACCGCGACGTGAAGCGACGCGATGCTGCGCGCACTTTTTATCAATTATCGAACTTATTTTCTTCACGAAAAGGTATAATTTCAGAGCGAGAGTTGACACGTGTCAAAGTACGCTGAGATGCGCGGTGCTGCGCAGCGCGTGCACCTTATTGTGTAAGTAAATAAATTCGATATTGTATCGGATCATAAAAAAAAGTGCGCGTCGTGTCGCGTGTCGGTGTGAACTGACACTTAGAAAGAGCAGGCAGAGGTGTATTGTACAAGTTTACACCCCTTTTTGCTAATTACATTTACGGTAACAACCCAAAAGCAAATAATATAACAAGCCCAACCACATGAGGCTCCCGATTTAAAATAGTTCTGCTATCGACCCGTACCGATGACAATAAATATCAAAGTAACAAAGATACTTAAAAAAAAAAAAATCAGCCATGCACGTGTCAGACCACACACAATAAAGGGTTCCGTAGTTGGGACGAATTTATCTCAAATACAAACTTAACATTGTAGTTGAAAAACATGTTCTCCCATACATCGATACGTCTCGGTCACGTAACGGAAAAAAAAATATGACAAAATTAAAATCAAACTTATAAAAAAATGCGTTCACTTAGACGCTTGATTTTAGATCTCCATGGGACCGTAGACCTACGTATTTAATATTAATTTCAACTTAAAACCTCCACGCGTTCCTGAGAAAAAGGGTCTTGACAGACTGACAGACAGACAGATAACGAAGTGATCCCTAAACATTGATTCAGCATCAATAAATATCCATTAGTTAGACCAACCACACGTCTATTGAGGATTAATAAATAAACCACTTAGAGGTACCTAAGTGGTAAGATAATAATGTAAATATAAGTGACTGTAATTTATTTCGATCGGAAACCGGAGAAAGTTTTATTGGATTTTTTCATCAAGAATTTCTTAGTACCAGGCACTGGGCCCGCGTGGTGGATTACAGCCCATACAGAGAGGAGGCCTGTGTCCCAACAGTGGGAACAATACAGGCTGATGCAGATGATGAGCCCGGAGTTTGAATTTGTGCCCGAGAATGGCATTAGGATCACCCCCTATTACATGGAACTTAAACATAACTGGCGAAGTGTGGGCGTAATATGTATGTAGATACAGCTCTGCCTAACCCTACGGGGGAAACAGGCATGATGATAAGTTATATGCCTAGCCTTTTCCCAACTATGTTGGGGTCGGCTTCCAGTCTAAACGGATGCACTGGATACCAGTATTTTACATGGAGCGACTGCCTATCTGACCTGCACAACCCAGCTACTGGGTAACACGATACCCCTTGGTAAGACTGGTTGTCAGATATTCGGGCTTCGCACGACCCGTAACAACTGTCAAAGATGAAATGATAGCCGAGACCAACGACTTAACGTGCTTTCCCAGGTACGGAGGGGTCTTGGTATATAAAGATGGTCAGCCATCCATGGACCAACGTAGCTTAACCTGATTGATCGACCCGTGCGGATGTTATTTCTTAGCCACAAGTCCCTCTTGTTCAAAACGCAAATAAAAATAAAAATATGTCAAACTAGCTGCGCCCTGCGGTTTCACCTGCGTAAGTCTCGATCCCGTGGGTATATCGGGATAAAAAGTATCCTATGTCCTATTCCAGGTCATGGTCCACCCCTGTGCCAAATTTCATCCAAATCCGTTCAGCCCTTTTAGCGTGAAAGCGTAACAAACAAATAAACAAACAAACTCACTTTTGCATTTTTAATATAGGATGATTTTCTCCAACGATTCAAAACCCGGTGTGTAAGCGGCCTAACCTAGATTTAATAAATGAAATCTAGGGATTAAACAAAGTTTGTAACTTGACCTAATTTATTGTTAGTTGAGCCGACTCTGGCTTAACGTTTATAGTTTCAATGGCTTACTAACATATTATGTGTTAATCTAGATGGCTAGGTATTCCTATTCAGTCTGATTCAGCTAGGACTGGTTTAACCTAATTTTATGTTTGCGATTCATTGGTTCTCATTAGAAGGCTGAAAGTCACCCAAAGGGCAATGGAGAGGGCTCGGAGTTTCCCTACGTGATCGAATCAGAAATGAAGAGATCCGTAGGAGAACCAAGGTAACCGACATAGCCCGAAGTATTGCCAAACTTAAGTGGCAGTGGGCAGTGGCACATTGCTCGAAGAACAGATGGCCGATAGGGCCGAAAGGTTTTGGAGTGGCGACCGCGTACCGGAAGACGTAGCATTGGAAAGTCCCCCACAAGGTGGACCGATGACCTGGTGAAGACCACGGGAATGCGCTGGATGCGAGAAGCATCCAGCGCATTCCCGTGCCTACCCCAAGCACTGCCTCTTCGACCAGTTCTGGTCGAAGAGGCAGTGCTTGGGGTAGGCTTATGTCCAGCAGTGGACGTCTTTCGGCTGAAATGATGATGATGATGATTCATTGATCGATTGGGATTTGTTGATATACATAATCAATACACATAATCGGCCTATAATGTTCCCACTGCTGGGACACAGGCCTCCTTTCTGTGAGACGGAGTGGGCCATAATACCACAACGCGGACCCAGTGCGAGTTGGTAGATTACATTTTGTAGATCGCAATTTGGTGGGTCACATTTTGAAATGAAAGGACAAAAACTGCTGAATAGAATTTCTGCTATTCTGCAGTTGAAATTAGCTTAGCATAGCATGGTAAGTTTACCTGCATAATCCAAGAGCTCAACTGCATACACATTTGCATTCAACCCAATTCTCTAGAACAAACCATTTCCTAACTACTTTAATCATACATTGTCATCATCATCTGCCTAGCCTTTTCCCAACTATATTGGGAGGCTTCCAGTCTAACTGGATGCATCTAAATACCAGTATTTTACAAAGAGTGGGAGAGAAAGAAGCCTATTTGAGCTCCAAAATTCAATTAGTAATACAATACTCCTAAGGGCAAGTACTGACCTTATTGGTGACCTGTAAGGACTTATACTGACCTTATTGGTGACCTGTAAGGACATATACTGACGTTACTGGTGAAAGGTCTGGTGCGTAGTACTCTCAACCGGCCTGCGTGTATGACTAGATGTATGAACGTAAACGAGGCAAAAGGAGTATGTAAGGATCGTAGCAGGTGGCGATCTGTAGTTTCTGCCTACCTCCATGGGAAGAAGGCGTGTGTTTATATATGTACATATGTGTATGTACGACAGGAGGAGCTCGTGGCTAAGTAATAACAGCCGCTCGGGTCGATCCATCAGGTTAAACTACGCTTGCCGGGGTTGGTCCGTGGATGGGTGACCATTTTCACATATCGAGACTCCTCCGTGCCTCGGAAGGCACGTTAAGCCATTGGTCCCGGCTGTCATTTGTGGATCTTTGACAGTCGTTACGAGCCTTCAGAAGCACGAAAGTCTGACAACCAGTCTAACTAAGGGGTATCGTATTACCCAGTTACTGGGTTGTGGAGGTCAGATAGGCAGTCGCTCCATGTAAAATACTGGTATTCAGCTGTATCCGGTTAGACTGGAAGCCGACCCCGACAAAGTTGGGAAAAGGCTAGGCAGATGATGATGTGTATGTACGACACTCCTTAGTAAGACTTTTTGACTGACTTTAATCAGACATAATATAGAGTGTAAGGGTAAACGCCGTTGTCACTCAAACCATGGGTAGTAGACTTAACAATAAAAAAAAACGTTATTTGCATTAAAACATTTAAAAAAAATTCTATCGGACACTGTGCTCGCTAGCGAAACAGCTGATTGACTGAGGGAGCCCTGCGACACCCACCCGTGTTGAGAGCAAGTTCGTTGCCCTAGCGCCCTAGGGTGAAAGGGTGAAATACTGTTGTGGTAAAAAGTTGATTTTCTTTAAAATAAAAAGTTGTTATTTTCCATTGATTTTATGAAACCAAACCACTGGTTTCAAGGATAACGGTGTTTACCCTAACACCCTGTATAGAGTGTAGACCCAATAAATTAGCCAACCCCTCAAAATCTTAACACCAAGAATTAAGTATGAAAATGTAACTACAACGCGGTTCGCTCGTGCTATCGCGTTGCCCAATTATACTAAAATTACTCCCTTAATAAATGAAAATCCTTGGGAGCCTTAATTTTAACCTGCGCCTGCAAAATGCGAAGGTTCTTTGAATAATTCAAACGCAGTGTACGTTACAAATGTAGTCGTTGAGAATGGGCAATGGTTCCCAAAGTTTCGAGGTGGGCGCAAACAGTTTAGTTGTCTGGATCAACAACTTTAAAACTAACGTGAGAGAACTGCGAAATGGGTTTTTTTTTTTTCACAGGACAAGGTTTTTTTTTACATATTGTATAAGTATAAGGTGTATATTTTCATACACGAAATCTCTTAAGGAGTACTCATCATTATGAATAGCTTTCACTATGGGACCAAATCTGAAATCGCGAAAAACAAATCTGCTGTCCGTACATTTTGACGAGCTATGTGAACATAAATGTAGGGATCAGCTGATTCTTTTTTGCGTATGTTTGTCCCTTAGTGAAACTTGTTCAAAGTGATCAATACACAGACCCCTTAAGAGATTTCGTGTATGAAAAGATACACCTTACATTTATTTATTTATTAAAGAACACCAACAGCATATACATTCAACATTGCTTAAAGAAAAATACTAATAATTATGAAAGGTATTGCTGGAATTATATATCTAGCTTTCGTGAAACTCGAAACTAAAAATTACAAAAATGGTTACCAATTGCCACCAGGGTGACCAGGGTGTAAACAGAGATAAATAAGTAACTGTGCATAAATAATTGTTGGGCAAAGACTTTTAATTTTGAAAGAGAAAAGAAAGAAAGAAAGGTATTTTAGTTGAGACACGCACAGGAAATACAAAAAAGTAATAAAAGGAGCATTAACATATATTTTCGAATAAACATAACAAAAAAGAAAATAACGACCTGTGCGAGAACAAAACGGGGCCTATCAAAGGCTGCGATATTTAAAAAAATAAATACCCGCAGCGCTGTTATTCTGATATGGCCCAATAATTGGTGTGCAAATTCGCTGTTTACGGCAGCGCGCAATGTTAACCCCGACAAAACATTGTGCATATTGCATGCAATGGTACAAGGGTCGGTGAGGTATTTCAAACGAAGTTTAAACTTACCTAAAACTTGTTTTCGTAAAAAACATCAGAAAAAGTTGGAACTTTGACCACCAATATAACCAGAAGGTTCCCAGGTATAGTCCAGTACAAAAATTGTTCCCAGTAACGTGAAAACCAAGTGATTATCGACTTCGATAAGGGTAATTTTACACCCAATATTAATTTAAATTGCCAACTTAATAACATAAACACACCAAGATTAAGTTATCTTACTAGCAATTATATTATAATTCCATTAAGTAACTGACATCGTTACGAAATAATTACGTAACTAAGCATTATTTCACGAAAACCAATTTCCTGGGTCATGTTTTCCGGAAAATAACGAAATTTCCATTTAATTTAATACTTGCGCAATTTGCCAGTAATTAATTACATGATTGTTCCCCGAAATCTTATATTGGGTGTAATAAATGTCGGTCTTAAGTGCTAAACTAAGATTAGTTCGGCTAATATTTTGATAAACTTGAATCGGTTAATCAATCAATGTTTATTGTTTACTTGGGGATCAGGAGATAGTTTTGGGTCAATTATTAGTTAAGTCGATTATTAGTTTGGCTTCAACTTCGTAACGCCGTGCCTCGCTAGTTTAGATTACAGTTTTGAATGTATAAATTCTGTTACCAAATGATCCCAACTCTTATCTCCCGCCATACCTTGATCCAGAGTGCTTTAAACTGAAGATATTGCGGATTGACAGTTTTTGTACAGAAAATTATGTAATACCGTCATATTTTATTCTTCAGACAAAAGTTACCGACGTAGCCTGCAGAGTAATGAAGCTGAAGTAGCAGTAGGCTGGCCATGTTTGTTGAAGGATCGATGGCCGGTGGAGCAGACGAGTCCTTTTTTTTTTTGAGCGTTCATAATCATCAAATTGCTTCTCCCGCACTGGGCGGAGCGGGAGGACGTGACAGACTTTTACTGACTAAAGCTCACCCGTGTTCCTTCGGTTGCCTGTTGCCAAGGGTCCCGGTATCCCTTTCAGACTTTCCCGTAACCCTGGCAGGGGCAGATTAGTCCTGGAGTGGAGCAAGCGTATCGGCAAGCATAGTGTGGGACACCCCCTAGCTAGATTGACCGATGATCTTAAAAAGGTGGCTGGGACAGACTGGATGCGGAAGGCGGAGGACAGGGTTTGTGGCGCAGCTTGGGAGAGGCCTATGTAGCAGTGAACTGCAATAGGCTGAGTGGATTGATTGAGACAAAAGTTATCTGTATATTGAAAAATCTGTCCATCCTAAACTTATTTATCGACCAAAGTAACTAATACCAAATTAAGTCCATGAAATTGTGGCGGTATCTACATCGCCACATGCGAACTACGCATCAAAGACCTGACGTCACACAAAATTCCTGACGTCACATAAATCCTGCATCGCGCAATTATAGTTTACCCTGCAGTGGACATATACAAGAACCCAACATCAATCGTTGGGCAGTTGCCCACCAGCCACAACACCTGTCTGGTCAGAAGATCCTCCCTTTTCTATGGTGGATGAGTGAACGTTACACCCTGTTCCTCATACTCCTAAAAAATATTTTAAAATTCTATCCATCTAAGTTTTCTCCTTATAATTTTTAGCCACTGGCATACGTCTCTTCATTGTGTACCCATATCCATAACTCTTCTGGTCTTACCTGTCCTCCAAAACTACATCCTTTTTCTTTGTCTTAAACAACTATTTAATTGATTTATTTAACCACAAAAGTATCGTTTCTATCAATATTTAGAATTCCAAGCGAATGCACAGAATTTTCATCCTCTGGTTCAGGTATCATTGTTTCCTTTTCCAGAAGTCTTTGGCCTTACCCTGTCCATCTTACTTTTTTTCTCATTAACTCCTGCCAATCTAAATAAAGTAATAACGAGGCAGTAACCATACAGTCTTGTAACTGGTTATCTAAGAAATATCTGACAAGAATGGCTTTTAGAAGCAGATGGCCGTTATGGTGTCACTAAGGGGGAAAGTGTGCACTTACAGCCAGCCGCCGGAAAAGGATGCAATTAATTGTGGGCTGTCCCAAAGAATGTCTTGGCCGAAAATAACTTTTGGATTTTATTATGGTCAGCCGGGTTCAGTGTTTTGTTAAACACATTTCTTGTATTGGGACCCCCTTTATTTTTTACTTAATTTTATTTTTATTATTTATTGTTATAGCGACCAAAGAATTAGACAATCTGTGAACATTTCAACTGCCTATCTTGACGGTTCGTGAGGTACAGCCCGCCGACGGACAGCGGGACGGACAGCGGAGGCTTAGTAATAGGGTTTCGTTTGGCACCCTTCGAGTACGGAACCCTAAAAACACAAAGCCTATTGCTAGGAAGGTATTATGAAATATTGTTTGATGTTACGATTTATAATATATAAAAGTCTATACAAAGAAGCTACTTAGGGCCTCCTGGACCCATGTCCCGCGTAAGCCTTCAAAAGACCTTCTTGTATTATAAAATCGATACCTCCGGGTCTTCCATTTTGGTAAGACATGGCCGACATAAACAAAATATCAATAAAGGCCAAGGGATTATTACCTTTCTCATTTATAATTTATCTTGACCCGATAACCCTAACTGTAATATACCATCAAACCATGTTGATGTCCAATGCATAGGAACGAAACAAATCAAATATTCTTCAAGGTATGAGATAGAAAAACCCATTTTCATTGACATCGCTGTCAATAGTTATTGTATAGTACACTTACACTGGCAATATCTTTCATTTTGACAGTTCAACAACATTAATTTCGTTATTTACGTTGTTGAGCAGATGAATTTTTCAAACATTGTGAATCAATGGATCAGCAATTTCCTTCAAAATCTTTTGGATCGTAATTGAAAGAGTGTTATGCAATTAAGGTACTGAGGCCCTAGAGAAAGTGACATTCTATCAGCGATAACGATGATGGTTATGACAAAAATGTATAGAACTGACATAAGCTATCGAATAAGCTTATGTCAATCCTGTTGAAAGTCGTTGTAGAAATACGAAACGTTTTGGAAGCGATTGTCACTTGTCTAGGGAATGTGGGCTGGCAATTTTCATAGTCCGGAGAAAATCATGCCTTTTGGTCACTTGAAGCGTCAGTCAATGGTTTGGCGATGTCTCGAAAAATATAACTCTGGCCAAACTGAAGAAAACCCCGCGCGGGATATGTTACGAAACTCGCTCTCCCCGATGGTGTCAACTTACTTCTATGGAGATGTTTAAACTGGCGTTAATAGTTACGTCACTTCCTAATCATTCAAAAAATCGTCCAACGCGTCATGTCCCGCATCCCGCGAACGAGGCTAAGTGCTGAGACGCAGGTGACGCAGGTCCACGCAGCGCAGGGCAGAGCAGATTTTGTAATGCACGAACGTACTGACAGCTGTGTACGCTGAGGCGCAGGCACGTGCGACGCAGACATGTATCTGCCCTGCTCTGCATCCGAGGCGCAATACACGTTCCCCCCATCTAATACTATCCATACTTCCATACTAATATTTTAAATTCGAAAGTAACTCTGTCTGTCTGTCCGTCTATCTGTCTGTCTATCTATCTGTCTGTCTGTCTGTCTGTCTGGATGTTACCTTTTCACGCCTAAACTACTGAACGGATTTCGACAAAATTTGGCAAGGAGATAGATTGCATCCTGGGGAAGGACATAGGCTACTTTTTATCGACATACCACGAGGGCGAAGCCGCGGGCGGAAGCTAGTATTATATATACTACAAATCCGTACTGTGCTGTGCTGCATCACCTGCGTTACAGCTTACGCTTAGCCTCCCTTATGATCGATATCCAAGAAAAAATAAACTGGTAAACTTTTGACATCGCAACGTTCCGCCATTTCTCTTGAATTTAAAGTAAACCGACCTAAAGGGCTTTATATTAAACTTTTCCATCGGATTGAAACTAGTTTCATGGTTAATTTAACTCACTTTGAATTTGAGCTCAATGCAGCGAACGTGGGGACTTGTAAGTGCTCAGTGCTTGCTATGTACGGAAAAATTAAAAAAGTAAAATGAGAAGGATTCGGTTAATAACGTTTCGTTTATTTGTTAAAAATTGGCTATTTCATAAGGTTTATATTTTGATTGAAATACGGCCACTAAAATGTCATCGTAGTAAAAAACTTTAATAAACATAAACAAAAGTAGAAAAGGATTGCAAATAGTCAGTGCTCTAACATAATTGAAATATAATTAAATGGTAATCAACCAAAGCCTAAAGGTCTCGAGTTTGAACCCAAGCCACGCACCTCTGACTTTTCGGATTCATGTGCGTATTGTATTATCACTTACTTTAAAAACAGTTAAGGAAATCTTCGTGAGGAAACCGGCATGCCCAAGAGATATTTCTCGACGGCAAGTGAAGCCAAGTCAGAGGCAAGCCATGTGTGGCATAAAAACTCTTCACTAACCACACGAAAAAGATAGATAAAAATATTAGTAATATACTGAACAAATAAAAGAAAACTTTTCGAACCACTGCCTTGTTTGCACTTCTTGTATTTACAACGTCAAATGTTTTATTTGTACAGCCGAGCACACAATTCACTGCGACCTACAACTGAATGTACACTTAAGCACTAAAACAAATAGGCAAAACCTTACATGAGAGACGACAAAAGAATTGGTAGGTAAGCAGGCTAAATAAACATTATTTGCTCACAAATAATGTTATTACGAAGTCTGACAACCAGTCTAACCAAAGGGTATCGTATTACCCAGTTTCTGGGTTCTGGAGGTCAGATAGGCAGTCGCTCCATGTAAAATACTGGTATTTAGCTGCATCCGGTTAGACTGGAAGCCGACCCCAACATAGTTGGGAAAAGGCTAGGCAGAAGAAGAAATATTATTACACTTATTACTGACGTAATAACGTTTATATCACTCAAATGAATGACATTAAAGACTTGACACTACATGGGTAAAGTTACGGTTTCCTAGAAGAGCAGTGGCCGTCATATTAAAACGTCTAACATGAAAATCAAGTATTGGACATTCTGGTGTCAAAAACCGCTCTGTTTTTACAGCCGTTATTTTTTGACCGTTTACCGCTTTCTTATGAAACCAAAGCTATAGAATCAAGGGCGCTAAGGTAGTCGCGAAATTCAAATTTTCTTACGTTTTTTGCAATTTGCGTGTCAGTTTCAGGTTGTATCTTGATTAAATATGATATGCGACCGTATCAAATATTTATTTATAGAATTATAATCATAAAAATCATCAATACAACTCTCTAAGTTCATTATGATCATATTGAATGACTATTCCATGAAATCATGACATTTTAGGATTATTCTAACATTAGGAGTTGTATTGCTGATTCTAATGATTATAATTCTGTAAAGCAGAATGTTTGTATGTGATGAAGTTTGTAAGGGGTTTTGTATTGACGATTTTTATGATTATATTTCTTTAGATAAATATTTGATACAGCCGCGAACCATATTTAGATCAACATACAACCAGGGCTTAAAACGGTCACTTTAGTAGAATCACATTATTAAAATATTATGAATCAACGTAACATGACACAAACTGACAATTCATAATTATGATCTGCGCGTAATTCATATTACGAAATAATTCATCTGTTTGACAGTTTTCTATGGAGATTCGTAAAATGGTCCACGAATTATGATGGAATATGCATGTGATTCAAATATGGGTCAAATATTTTTTTTTATAAACTATGTTACTTCAGAATTATGCCTCCATCAATATTTTTGAATAAAATTTCTTTTTGAGCGAGAAATTAATTTTTTTAAAGTCCCAAAAAACTGTGGGTTATTCAAATACTTGAAAAGGCTAAGAGCGGATGTGACGTAACAGTCCGGGATAACAATCAAAATGTCAATGTCAAGTCAATCAACAAGTGTCAAGTCAATGTCAAACGCTCATATAAAAAGGATTGTTTGACGTTGACTTGACAGTTGCTTGTCTGTTTTCACGGACTGTGACGTCACCACACCAAGCGCGCCAAATGGAGGGCGTTTAAATAGCCCGGATCGGTTGGATATTTTTAAAGATTTTTTTAACTACTTTAAATTGCTTTTTTGCCGTCGAATTTTTTTTCACTATTATTTGACGATGCAAACTATCGAATAAAAATATTAAAAAAATACATGCATATTCCCCCTATTGCTTTTATGTCAAATTAGAGGAATTGCTAATGACAGCTGGGATTCAGGAAATGAACTGCTTTTAGAGGAATTGCTAATATGGCCGGTTTAGGCCCCCTAATATTGACCTGCAAACAAAAACAGTAAGAAAATTAGAATTTCGCGGACTACCCTGACGTTTTCGCCTAAAGTCTGCATACTTGGGATATCTCATCCTTGGCCAATACAAACAGTTCATTTGTATTTTCCTTAAGGAAAACACACTAACAATAGATTTATCCAAATCTCTCATATTTATCATTCACAAAAATATTCTTCATTTCCTCATAGGCCGGTCATACCCCACATAAAACGATGAAAGATATTGCATATAAATCTTCTTTATTTAGAGCTCTTTATTTACGAGTAACAAGTTATGAGGTCGCATCTGACAGTGCACTAATATATGAAGATATATCTTTATTGGACAAACGCTATTAGGGGTCGGTAATGCCTTTGCTAGGGAATAGGTATGGGCGTTATTTCACGTCACTAGTTACAATAACTGGCTACAGGGCATGTAACCGAATAACTATACTCCATTTGAAATAAGATTAGACATTTAAACAAACCTTTTTACAGTCCGTTCAACCGATTTTGACTTTTATACCGTAGGCATAAGGATAGAAAGAAGTCTGACACACCCTTCCGCTCCGCCCAGAGCGGGAGAAGTCATTGGACGATTTCCCAGCCTCAAAAAAAAAGGCATTAGGATGGTATTAAAAGCAAAAACAGTTATACAATACCAACTGTTTACTGCGGTTACCATTTGTCATGCCACCAACGCAGTAGTCAAAATCGGTTGAACGGACTGTAAAAAAGGCTTATTTAAATGTCTAATCCGATTTCAAATGGAGTATAGTTTCAAGTCGCACATAAACATGTGATTTTTGTAACTAGTTACATTACAATGCAGTGATCGAATGAAAGCGAGAAACGAAACAAAATACGTTGCGAGCGCATGTCGTTTCTTTCGCGCGTAACTACTTATAGCTACGAAAAATTATTTGTTCAAAAAACTTAAAGCTAACGTAACGTAATGCAACGTATTACTTAAGTAACCATTTATACAGGGTGTTAAGGTGAACACCGTTATCCTTGCAACCAGTGGTTTGGTTTCATTTATAGAACGTAAAACCAATGGAAAATTACAACTACTTTTTATTTTTTTTAAATCTACATTTTACCACAAGAGACGCAAGTTCGTTGCCCTATGCGCTAGGGCAACGAACTTGCGTCTTAACGCGGGCGGGGGGTGCGGGATGTGACCTGACCGACCGCGAGCGCGAGCTCTGCCTCAGTCAGTCAGCTGTTTCGCTAGAGAGCACGGTGTCGGATAATTTTAAAAAAAATCTTTTATTGAAAATAAGGTTTTTTTTTGTTGAGTTCGGTCATTTATTTTTATATTTAAGTCAACTACCCATGGTTTGAATGACAAGAGTGTTTACCCTTACAGCCTGTATTTTCGTTTCGCAAATAACTGTAATACTTCGATTTAATCAACATGTTGAACCACCGAATAGAATTTGAAAAAACACTAGTTTTCAAAACAGGTGACGCGATCCAAGTCACTAGTTACGTTACGTTTCGCGAAAATCACGTAGCGACCCATACCTACTAGCGAAGTATGCTGCAAATACGTATTCTGATGCTTTGTGCCTTATATGCTTTATGATGCTTTTATCATTATGGTGTGAAAGGTACTCTACCTGTGGTCTGGAGTAAAATGTGTGGTCTTCTTTATATGGGCCATTAAAATGATGCGAGTGAAGGTTGTATAGAGAACCTCAACAGCTAGTACTAAAATTATATCTAGTACTAGCTTCCGCCCGCGGCTTCGACCGCGTGGTAGGTCGATAAAAAGTAGCCGATGTCCTTCTCCGGGATACCTTCTATCTCCTTGCCAAATTTTGTCGAAATCCGTCCAGTGGTTTAGGCGTGAAAAGGTAACATACAGACAGACAGAGTTACTCTCGAATTTATAATATTAGTATGGAAGTATGGATAGTATGGATGGATTATTCTGGGAAATAGCAGGGTTAATAGAGATTTCTTGTTTACTTGCTTTACTTTTAATGTCTCTGTTATTTATACAAAGCGACACAGTAAAAAATCTAGCTAATGAGTAAGCTGTCTGTGAAAAATAAAATTAGCTAGAAAATACAGTACCCTGTAAACTTAAAATAGAATCTTAACTAATATTATAAACGCGAAAGTGAGTTTGTTTGTTTGTTACGATTTCACGATAAAACGGCTAAACGAAATTAAATGAAATTTGGCACATGAGTCGACCAATACTTGAATTAGGTCATAGGATACTTTTTATCCTGATATTCCCACCGGATCGAGACTTATGCGGGTGGCACCGCGGGGCGCAGCTAGTCATCAATAAATGCTAAAAATGTAGTCCGTTTTATAATTTGTTCTGTGTACTGGTCCCTTCACGATGTTTTCCTTCACCGTTTTGAGAGCAGTGGTGATGAAATTATTTACACAAAGTAAAGCGCCTGTCAGGGTTCAAGCCCACGACCTACAGCTCGTAAGTCGGGGGTAACCTCTGGGCCACCACTGCTCTCAAGATTAAACTACCACTATTTACATCAGATTTCTACCCTTTGTTATTTTTGTATAAAACCTTACGTTGGCCCAATTTAAAACACTACGCTCCCGTTACCAAAAGATCAACATTGACATTCGATCTTAAAAAGTTCGTTTCAAATGTCGGTTCCAGTCGATCGAGTTCGTAAATTGGCCCTAAAGAGGGTGACAATAAAACCAGACTCTTTTATGGACGTTACTAGACGTCACACGTTAAAAAGTAACCCGAACGGTTTCCGAACAATCCCGAAGTGAAAACCGAAGGTTATTTCAACAGTAAGGAGAACTTTAAAAGAACGAGTCAGACTCGCATACGAAGGGAAGCCATTGATTGCTATTATTAAGATCGAGCAAAAAAACGACGAAAATACATGTTTCTTGTATGGGGACACCCTTTAATTTTAACTTTTTTGTTTGTGGCCATAGAAGTAGATACACACTCAGTGAAAAAATTAAGATTTTTTTGTTTTAGTGGCCATAATAGAACACAGTCAGTGACTGTACGGTTTAATAGATTGAGCCCTGTGACAGACGGACGGACAGCGGAGCCCTTTGTTTACGAGCCATTTACGAGAAAGTTCATAAACATATAAAAATTATAGATTTAAATTCACACACATTAAAAAAAACATTAACAGAGTGGCTACTACAGAAGGACTACACATACACGGAGTCTTTACTCACTTACATCGCCTAAATGAAAAAACGCACACTTACAAACATATTCACACATACATCCACACACATTCACCCTATATTCATTCACGCATACAAACCCACAACAGGCACATAACACATCACACCACTACACATCCCCTCCACATTACTCATACACGCACAACTATTACTGCTGTCAAGTTTAAACGGTAGATCGACACTGTCCACTGTTGTATAAAAATGGTGAATTTATAAGCTAGACACTGTCTCTTAAAATACAGGATAGCCTAGTTTAAGAGGCAGGGTTACATATAATTATGTACAGAAATTTTTGCAACACACTGTAATGCCTAGAATAAGTCTACCCACTAGTTATATCTACTTGTGTACATTTTTGTAACTATTTTGGTAAATAAACTTTACTTTACTTTACTTTACTTTACTTTGTAAAGGAGCCCGAACGGTTTCCGAACAGTCCCGATGTGAGAACCGAAGATACAACTATATGGAGAACTGGTAAAAAAGAAAGGGGTTTTTACTATACTTAGAGCTTTATGTAAATAGCTATGTTTTATCACTGCGAGATACAATAGCAGACTTTGCATTTAAAGCGGTTCTGCGGAAGAGGGATTTTCGTTTGATGGAGTGGGACAATCTGCATTGCATTCTAGGCTGTTTGGTCTAGAATTCTAGATTTTCACATTGGAATAATATGTGGGATTTATTTGATTGTGAGTGGCAGTTGTTTTACATACATTATGCTGAGCTGCAGCCCTTTTCGGGATTATAGCGTTATTTTTTTTTCTATTTTCATAGTTTTATGGTGTTTTTTGTTGTAAGGCCAATAAACGCATTTTTCTTTCTTTATTTTCTTTATTATTGTCATCATCACTTGCTTGAACATGTCCCGATTCTTTAGAAGGGTTTAACCAGATTCGGTTGGGTTTCTATATTTGACATCAAACGTGTATATTCCTTCTGATGACACCATTAGGTACTGGCCAGCCATTCTTTGATGGTAAAAGATAGTTGATAATTTTTTTATATGAAAGTATTATACGGTACCTACTTATACCTAACAAAAAAACATTTTATTTTTATTTTAGTCTATCTGTCTGTTTGTTTGTTCCGGCTAATCTCAGAAATGGCTGGACCGATTTTGACGGGACTTTCACTGACAAATAGCTGATGGTATAAGGAGTAACTAAGGCTTACTTTTGTTTTAGAAAAAGAATTAAAATAAAATTAAAATAAAATATTTTACTCCCCAATTCTTTTTCTCCCTTTTCATCCCAATTCATTCAAATGAGTAATTTTATTTTAATATTCACAGTAAATCAATAATATACATTATTATACATCTAACTCTATAATACTAATAATATGTACAAGTATGTAAAAAGGGGGAGGAAATAATCATTAAAGTGCATCAAAAAATTCGTCCGCATCGCTGTCAGCAAGAAAAGTGCCCAAAAGGCTAGCAGCATTGCCACGTTGTATGGCAATGCTGATTCTTTGGCCGAAGAATAGGCCAGCGTTCTGGTCATGTGAAGAGTCGACCAACCGCTTGGCGATGTCTTGATATATTCATATATTATATTCATTCAAATTAATTTCAACTCGACTACGGTTGTTCACACAAGCAGTAAGATTATTACTCGAAATGCGAACAGTACAAAATACAATATTATTACGTTGGCAAACAATGGTTTTCTTCCACAACTCCTATTACTTTTTGCTGTGTTTCTCACAGGGGAAATCGTGCAAACCAATGCACCGACTAAAGCAAACCATTGTATTACGTACGAGTATGATTTTTATTTTATATTTATGGACTGAGCTGTTTTATTTTGGTGGAATTTAAAAAAAAAGTTGCTTCAAGTACCTAAGACATTGTAAATCTAAGATGGTTAAAACCCAGATAAACATGTTCGATAAAATACTCTAAAAAAACAATTAAGTAGGTAATAATTAATGATTATTTTATACAGGCTGTAAGGGTAAACACTCTTGTCATTCAAACCATGGGTAGTTGACCTAAATATAAAAATAAATGGCCAAACACAACAAAAAAAAACCTCATTTTCATTAAAAGATTTTAAAAAGTTTCTATCCGACACCGTGCTCTCTAGCGAAACAGCTAACTGACTGAGGGTGGGGTCGCGCTCGCGGCCGGTCAGGACACTTTCCGCACCCCCCGCCCGTTTTGAGACGCAAGTTAGTTGCCCTAGCGCATAGGGCAACGAAAAAATGTAGTTAAAAAAAAAAGAAAAAAATGTTGTAATTTTCCATTGATTTTACGTTCTATAAATGAAACCAAACCACTGGTTGCAAGGATAACGGTGTTTACCCTAACACCCTGTATACATTTTTTTTTCACGCACAATCGCAATCGGCGTGCGTGTATGACCAGATGTATGAACGTAAACGAGGCAAAAGGAGTATGTAAGAATCGTAGCAGGTAGGGTTCTATACTTCTGCCTACCCCCATGTGAAGAAGGCGTGAGTTTAGTGTGTATGATTCTTTTAGGATTTATGGAATAATCCAACTTTTTTTTGTTGTATTTATTACTTACATTAATAAAGGTACTGCATTCTATTCTTAATATCCCGAACCACTTCTAAATCTTACCTTAAAACAAAATATAAAAACTAAAATAACAATCCTTTGCTTTTACACCCTCTATTCGGACGGGTTGACGTTTTAAAAGGCGGACCAATCTCCATTACAGTACGGACATGGACGGAAGTCCATTCCACTACCCACCTACGAACATCCTTTACTGAGGACGTTGGAAGAGGGGCGATTCATAACTTTAACATCCACTGGACTTACGTTCGAAGACTATGTTGTATCGACATTTTTAAAAGCTTCTTTGAAAGTGACATTTCACTTCCGTGCTAATAAAAAGGACGCTGGCACGAAAGAATTTTAGTACCGTCCGGTTCCTAGAAAATTCATCATGGTTTTATTTACAGTAGGAAGGTCTAGGTAGGTGGGTAGGTCTTCAGTAAATCAGATATACAAAACTAGCCCTTACTCGCGACTTTGTCTGTAATCCAGGAAGAAACGTAGCTTATGTTCTTTTCCAGGTCATGGTCTACCCATGAGCCAAATTTCATACAAATCCGTTCAGCCGTTTTAGCGTGAAAGCTTAACAAACAAACTCACTTTCACATTCACAATAACAATATTAACAATACAATGACAGTTATTCCAACAAATTAATGTAATGTGACCCAGTGCTTGTTTGACAATAAAAATATAACCGTGAAAACCGTCGAGCGCTCACATGCAAACAGCTTCTAGTAGGCGATCATTTGACGGCTTAAATACCTAGTGTCTTCGTACTCACAGAATACAACATGGGTCTATTTGACATTACATTTTCAAAATTGCAAGCAAAGAACTAAATCTTGACTTAGCTTTCACCACCATTTAGAACAGACATTTTTAAACTACAACGTCATCTATCTAATAGCAACATGCACGAAAGTCCACTCCGCCGCACGTGAGTCTTAGTTTAAATCCGAGCCACAAGAGAGGCGATTTATAATGTCTTTACAAAATATGTTTTTTCTTCAGATCCAGTTTTTAAACATGGAGCCATTTTTGATTTTCGAACTTTAGTCTTTATATTAACGAAAAAAATTTAAAAGTTACGCGTCGTCGTTGTTCGTTGTCGTTGTAGTTGTTGTGTTGGACTAATATTATAAGTAGTCGCATATTTTAAAAATAAAGTCGGTTTTCGTGACTTCTGTATGATCGCGTTGTTATTCTAAAGTATGCAACGGATTCTGATGCGGCTTTCGCATAATTTAGAGCACTTAATGCGAAGGTTTTTTTTTTACATTATTATTTTACTCAAATAAAGAACAGAAATATCGATGTTTCGACATGTCGACATTGCACCCGTCCGAAACGGGTTACTAGACCCGCTTTCGACACGGGTTTTTGTAAAAAGAACTGAATTTCAATCACAGTAACGTTCTTATTTCAAAAACAATCTCGATGATAACCATGCCACACGAAAAATCTCGGCCGATAATGTTGAGAAACACTGGTCACGCAATGTTTATGGAGTGTACAAATGTAGCCGGTAGCACTTTCTATGTTGATCTGGTACCGCATGGCAAATGCAGTGCCTCCTCGCACATGGAAGTAGGTTAATGTTTTGCTTTAGTGCCATCCACTTGCCACTACAAAGACTTTGTAGAGAGTATATACTCTTATAGCAAAGTCATACTTAATGTTATCTTTATATTATAAATGCGAAAGTGAGTTTGTTTGTTTGTTACGCTTTCACGCTAAAACGGTTGAACGGATTTGGATAAAATTTGGTACAGGGGTAGACCATGACCTGGAATAGGATATAGGATACTTTTTATCCCGATATTCCTACGAGATCGAGACTAACGTGAGTGAAACCGCGGGGCGCA
This sequence comes from Lithophane socia, assembly GCA_947522985.1. Lineage (NCBI taxonomy): Eukaryota > Metazoa > Arthropoda > Insecta > Lepidoptera > Noctuidae > Lithophane > Lithophane socia. The sequence goes on from OX383267.1 coordinate 13,487,189, forward strand.
GCTAGTAGACGGATACAGTCACCCTCTTAAATTGCTTTACTAGTTTTTACAGAAACTCTGATTTTATTGTCCTTATCCCAATTTATTTGCTGTCGGTGCAACATGTATTTTTCTTTTATAATTCTCTATAAGTCACCCCATACTAGCCATATCATCTTTCACACAGTCCATCCATCGTTTCTTTGGTCTTCCCCTACTCTTAAAGCCATCATACACAAATTTTTCCTTTTTTTAAAGTATTTACCTAATTGGATCAATATAAATTATTTCCAGGTATTTGTGGTAGCATCGTGGGCAGTAATATATTGTTCACCTAATGGCGATGGGAAGTACAATCCTAAGAAACATAGAGTATACGATGATGGAGGATACTACAAAGCGATAAATGAAGTGAAATATATTCCAACCGACGAAGGAAACTACACGTACATAATTATTTAAACCAGGTTTTTAAACTACCACCTTTTCAAAAAACCTCCCAGTTTAATGAAACTTCAATAAGGCAGCCCCTGACAAGAGAAGGTTGAATTGTCACACAAAAATAGATCTTGACGTTATATGACGTGAAAGTGACATTCAACCTTTGGGTAGTCAAGAAATTAAATGTCATAGTCGAGAGTCGTGATAAAGTCGACTGTATACCTACTTACAACAAGGAAGCAAGGATGAATGAATGAAATAATGTTACATTATAAACAACAGTGTGGGAGAAACCAAAGAAAAGCAAATAAATGGAATTGCACTTATTAAGAGCCACAAAGCTAATTGCAAGCAATTTTGTTTCCTATGATAAAAAGATCAACTGTGGTTTTAATTTACGACAGGAAAAAATTTGAGATAAATAATTTGTTTAATTTAAAATTAGCCGCAGTTGTAATTCTTAAGTATGCCTCTAACAATGAAATAACAACGGCTTTTAAGCAGATACCTGTTGCTTATTCATTAACAGATAAAGGAGATTTCTACAGAAATACTTCAAAGCTAGACCTCAAACATCAACCCATTTAAATTTAAATTCAACCAGTTTTAGGATTAGTAACCTTAACTTCATCTTACACAGTTTAATTTCCATTGCTACTTGAAATAGTTTTATGATATCTTCAAATGTTATGTTTTTACCCGACTGCCCCAGAAGGAGGGTAATGTTTTTCGCGAGTATGTATGTATGTATGTATGTATGTATGTATGTTTGTATGTATGTATGTCTATTTCTTTGGCACGCTCTGTAGCCTAAACGGCTTGATGGATTTTAACATTTGAGGTGTCGTTAGATTCGTCTTAATTGTGCGAGTGACATAGGCTATATAAAATTTATATATTGCAGCTAAAAATACAAAAAAAAGTGAGAAATTAAAAAAAAAATATTATACAACAATATTAGAATTATCAAATAAAAACTAGTAATGACTCAATCCCAAATCGAGTGAAACCGCGGGGAACAGCTAGTAATCTATATCTATACTATCTATACTAATATTATAAAGCTGAAGAGTTTGTTTGTTTGTTTGAATGCGCTAATCTTAGGAACTACTGGTTGGAATTGAAAAGTTATTTTTGTGTTAGATAGTCCATTTATCGAGGAAGGTTATAGGCTATATAACATCACGCTACGACCAATAAGAGCGGAGCATAAGTGAAAAATGTTGTAAAAACGGGAAAAATTATTCCTTTTTGAGAGCTTCCGTTGCCTGCGCTGCGTAAACGGTTAAAGTTACGCAAATATCATGTATGATGGAATTGTTCCTCTTTAAAATTTCAAAAAAAAAGTCCGCGACAGCATATGTCTATCTTTTATGATAGACTCACTATAACCTTTTTTATGGTAATAAAATTTGTTCGAAATTATTGCATTATATTTGCGAAGGGGTTTTATCAACATAGTATTAAATTCTTATTCAAATAAATAGTTTTAACACCAAGGGTATTTATGTAGCAGTAAAATACTTTTTAATTCTTTGGAATTGGACATTTAATTTCGAAGTTATTACGAGTATAAAAATGCAATAAGCGAACCGTTCGACGCCGGCGCCTCGCCTCCACGACTTTCCCTACTTTAGAGAGGAGAGGATGGGCACACGGGTAGACCATGATCTGGAATAGGACATAGGATACGTTTTATCCCTACATTCCCACGGGATCGAGACCTACGCGGGTGAAACCGCGGGGCACAGCTGAAGTGCTTAATCATCGATACCAATTGAATGAGCCGAAACAGATACATCTGCTGTTAGTTGTCTCGTAATTGGGTTGTCTGTAGATTGTCCTGGTTGTATAATAATATTGCAGTGTCATTGGATTAATATAGGGTACAAAATTTCAAGTCGATCGGACGAGAGGAAGTGTTAATTAATTTCCATTTTATCTGCTAATTATCCTCAACCAGCTGAACTGATTTTTACCAAACATAGCTAAGACCCATCCCGTTTAAACCTGCCTTTTAATAAAAAAGCTGCATTGAAATAGGACCTTCCGTTTCAGAACTACGATGCCACGGACACCTACACGCTCACACAGAACACCATAGGCATCAAACTTATTACCGTACTTTCTTTATTTTATTCATGGGGTAGGTCAAAAAAAGATTAACTAGTTATTAGTTAATAATATTTTGAGTAGGTTGTAAAAGCCCACCGGGTTGAACGCGTTACAAGCACGTAGTTAGTTACATGCAATTAGCAAAAGCATGCAATTAACTACATGCTCGATAGATAGCGTTGAGCTAATGACGATAATTTCTGAATCGCGGTTTCCGTGTAATAATGACCCTCACACATTTTTGTGTCTCAGATTGTCGTTAATTTGGTGAATTTTGGTCAGTCAGCTCAGTTTTCTTAAAAATATGTTCACTTGGTTATTATTAATTTCGTTATTCATTATTTTGTTTGTTAGGTTTTTCGGTCGAGTCGTAGGAACCACTCGTTACTAGTACATACTACATAGCGTAGTCGAGTCCGTTATCCATAATATCCATCCATTCGAAGTTGCGAAGCAAAGTAGCAAACCATTTTCGGGTGTTTGTTTTCTTCATTCAAATTCATTTTTACCCGACTGCCCCAGAAGAAAGGTATGTGTTTCGAGAGTATGTATGTATGTATGAATGTATGTATGTATGTATGTTTGTATGTATGCATGTCTATTTCTTTGGCGCGCTCTGTAGCCTAAACGGCTTGACGGATTTTAACATACGAGGTGTCGTAAGGTTCGTCTTAATTGTGGGAGTGACATAGGCTATAGATTTTTTTAAATTTCATCTGCAATTTAAAAAAGGGAGGGGAAGGTTTTTTTTAAAAAAAATTACATTATTGGTATCAAATAAAAGCTAGTAATGAGTTAATTCCAAATATATAAATTAATAAAACTAAAAAGGTTGAAATAAAACAAATTATTTAAAAAACAAAAAACCCGCCTGCAAAAACGCATAACTTAAAAGAGAAAAACAAGCATTATAATCTGTAGAATTTTGGTATTACAGGCGGGGAACAAACCAATAACCTGAAATATGGTGTAACTTTTGTATGTTCCCCGCCTGTTATACCAAAATTCTACAGATTATAATGCTTGTTTTTCTCTTTTAAGTTATGCGTTTTTGCAGGCGGGTTTTTTGTTTTTTAAATAATTTGTTTTTAATCAACTTAGTTCTCTTTATTTTATAGTACACTAGCTACAAAACATCGAGATTTCTCACTTACATGTAACTTTAATACGTATTATACACATAAACCTTCCGGAATAAATTCTCTAAACGATGGTGATAACTTCATCAAAATCTATTGCGTGGTTTAGAAGAACAACCCGGACAAACAGGCAAACACGAAAAATGACTTTAATTTATAATGTGTATAGATTACTAAAAACTATTTACAGAAAGATCTGAGACTGCTATTCTCAATCATGAAAACTTTCAAAGTATTTAATATCACAATAACTTCCTAGTCTGATAAAAACGTAACTACATATATTCGTATGAAAACGTACAAAGAAGTTGCCTGCTCTTTTAGCTACAATGTTGACTCTGTGGGCTAATAATAGTAGTAGTATAATTGAGATTGTAAATTTAAGAAAATTGTTATAAATGATATTCTTCAAGGTCCTTACTGATTACACTAGGCAACAATGTCAGTAATTTATTAACTTAACTGAATTTGTTAAGACCTTAGATTTGCAGATGAACAAGAACATTCCGATAAATTGTATTAAGTGGAATGCTCAAGATTTTCCCGTTTCAATTTCCATGGAATTCGAAGTAAATTTTATGGAGACATTTGGAATAAGTGGAAAGAGAGTAGTTTAAATCTAATGGCTCCGGAAGGTAGTTTCAATACAGTTAGCCCGAAGCTTTGCATAAAATCTCTTAAGTTTCACCAATCTGATCAAAACTTTTAGAGTTTTACTAGTGATATAGTTGAAACTAAGTATTTTGTTATTTTATAGGCCCTTTGGATTCTTCTTGTGAGGGAAAAAATGGTCAATTCACAGACAAAATGTGAAAGATTTTTACTATTTTCTCATGATCCAACAAACCATTTAAAAAAAAGGGACCTTCCCTGACCTCCTACGTCCAAAAAAACTTGGCATCCAAATACCTATTTGAATCACTTATTCTGAAAAGAAAAATACACACCCTGTTTACTTTTCCTCAACTATTTACGCTCAGACGGATTGGTGGTACCATTGAGATCGCACGTCCGACCATTTTTCTTTCGCGAACCGATACAATGGCAGTAATCGGTGCGTAACGAAATTGAATAGACGTTTTAAGGGTCCCACAAACAAATGCCATCAATAACTGCCCTGAAACCAATCTAGACGTTTTGGTTACCTTCCATTGTTGTTAGCATTACTTTGGATTAATTTATTTCGACTTTTATTCAGGTAGAGTGATATTTTTCTTCGAAAATTGAATTGAATGGGAACGTCTTTCTTTGGGCATTCATTGTTTCAAATTGCGTATCTTCTGTATTTATATTGTTAGCGATTATATTCTAGAACCCATTATGTCCTTGTACTGTCTACATTTTAATGTAAAGTTATGTTTGTTTACGTTTCTCTGAATTTGCTAACTAAAACTCTATACCTAAATAGCTATCTCAAACATCGTCAAAAGCGTCGCAAGGGTATGTCTCTGTCATTCCGTACGAGTGTTCTTCAAATAAGATGTGTATGAGGTCATACAGTGCGCTATGTATCTTGCTAGTAAAGTTGACGAACTACATAACTATACTTGAGGACTGCAATGAATACATAGAAATGAAAATGTAGTTAAGCTAATAGCCGGATTCAATTAAATTTTTATTATGGAACTTTTAGTCGTTTCAACCACTTTTTTCCTAACCAAGGCAAATCACGGCAGTCCAAATCACACTGCAACTTGATGACCACGACCAACCTGTCAACAGTGCACCTACAAAGAAGAAGAAGAACCAAGGTCTCGGTCTACCCATGTGCCAAATTTCATCCAAATCCGTTCAGCCGTTTTAGCGTGAAAGCGTAACAAACAAACTCACTTTCGCATTTATAATATTAGTTAGGATAACTGGCAAAATGTGGGTGTAGTTTAGGTAAACTTCTGTCCAACCCGTCGCGAAAACAAGGCGTGATGATATTTCATTTAGGTATGTTCAGAACTACGATGCTAGATATAAGGATCTTAATTACGGGAAATGAAAATAATGAAAAATGTATGCTACAAAATTTAAATAACACTGACTGACAAGTACCTACAGCTGCTGCTATTTTAATAAAATCAAGACTTTATATGAACAAATCTACATCGCTAACGCTTATACCAATACAAACGCTAACTTCAATGCTCCTTTAAAAGCGTTGTGTGCAGTACATTCGTCATTCTGAGAGAGTGCACGTCAAGTTAAATGTTTATGATGTCATATGCACTCTGGAACTTGCAACTGAATTTATTCTTGATAATAAATTTAAAAGCAAGGAAGCTTTTAGTCTTACTACGAATTTTGTAGTTGAAAAACTTAATACTGCGGCAGGAGAAATACGCAAGTAAAATAAGACGCTGTAAATATTTTAAGCTTCGTTGGTTGTTTGGGGAACAGTACTTCCCATGGAGAAGATTGTCCAAATCCCTTGGGTGTCGTAAGCAGCCATGTCTGAAGAGATTAAAATTAATTAATTAAGATGTTAGGATTAAAATTTTGCGGTCTAAGCAAGGTGAATTTGTAGTAATATCTTAATGCTTTATGATATTATCATGATGCTGTAAAACCCATTAATTTTCCATGATCTTTATAAATTAACTGTTGATCCCGGTTGAATATTATGTATGTATACAAGCAGATATGGGTAACATGCTAAGTCATAATGTGGAAAAGGTGAGCCTAATTTACAAGACGACTTATCTGGACTCAAAAAATATACACGTATGCCAGAAGCCTAATATAGTGGATGTCAAAGATATCATGACAGCTAAATATAAATCATTTTCCATACTATTGTAAAGAATCAAGTTTGCCTAACTGAACATACAGTGCTGCTGGGGAGTTTTTTGCTCCACTTCTTCTTCCCAGCTAAAGCATTAGGAAGCGGGCGTTTTGGGGGGCTGTCTTATGTAATTGTGACGTTCGAAAAGTGCTAATTCTCAGCCTAGTTTGAATAAACGACTTTTGATTTAGCTAAATTTAAACAAAATTAAAATGGCAAAGCTGGTGCTGATGCTAAAATTAGGACTTCCACAATCAATAATATATAACATGTATCAAAGAAACCACTATTGTCTCACTCTAGTGGAGTAAAGCTAAATAGTGTAACACTTGTGCAGTCATTGGTTGAATGACTTTCCTCAAGCGCATTAGACGATGTCGGGTCGACGCCAGCAAGACAGTAACCTAGTTCGTTTGGCTTGAAACTAAAGCGACACTGGGAATTAGCAGCTGACTTTGAGTTTTTCTTGGAACACGTTACAATGGTAAAAGTGGAAGCTTACAAAGAATTGCGTTCATGTGACTTAGCTTCAGTAAATGTTTAGTTTATTTTTGTTGTGAAACTATAAATTGTTTATGATTGGTGGTTGTGGTCCGACTTTAAATATATTGCAGTTAGCTTTCATTTGTCGTGTGAAACGAATATTTGCGATTTATAATATTTTTCTATTATCCTGCAATATTAAACAGATTATAAGTTCACGTTTATATTTAGTTTAAAAAAAATATATAGGTACTTTAGTTTCCACATGACAAAGTACAAAAATGTGTTACTGTTTTTTTAGAATCAGAGTTGTTGACTAATTGAAAGTATGAACCAGATATTCAACATAAACGAAGCAAAAGGAGTATGTAAGTATCCAAGCAGCTGGCGTTCTGTAGTTTCTATCTACCTCCATGGGAAGAAAGCGTGAGTTTATGTACCACTACGGAAACTGATAGTTGAACACGTTTCAACCTTACTGCTTAAGGGTGAAAAGTGGTCCACCGCAATTTTCCGCGTTCGAATGTATCTAAAATTGAAATGTCAAAAAAAATCCGCTACATTTTTATTCACGTCCGCTTGTGAAAACTACTGTGTTGAACCACTTGACGCTATCAAGTGAGGTTTGAACTATTCTACTTCAAAAAAATCCACCAACATTCGAAAATCAACAACGTGTACGAACAACACTTGAATTTGGAGAGCCGAATATTTTTACAGTCGAATATTTACATGTTGGTACAAAAACTAATATTTACTAGGCACACCACTAGTTTGCATTTTTTGTGGTTGCGTAAAAACTCGATGTAAGCGGATAAATTCACGGAAGAATAGGGGTTTTATATATTGTAAAGATAGAAAAGGAGGAATAAGATCAATAGAAAAGGCCGTCCTATGTACCAGTCAAATTAGCAAATTGACACTACGTCAATTTTCCGTGTTATAGTAATTTCATCCAACTGTCAAAGGATTTCAGTTGTGATTTGAATAAACGGACAATTTAAGTTGACGCTAGAATTGCTCATTTCCCTGACTTTACATACAACAGTAATTAGCGTTAAGTCAAGCGTGGTTTATCACGCAACATTAACAGGTTCATACTTTTAATGGTTCCTTTAATTGACTATTATGTACTGACGGAGCCGTTGCATTTTTCAGTGCTTAAAATTTCTGGGCACCAACTTGTCTCACTTGTCTTGTAACTATCGAAGTATCTCCACCATGGCTGCCTAAATTCTATTTTTGGAACTTTATCTCCTAGATTAGATTATTTTATTTCACATATGCTAAAACGATGTGTGGTTTCTATCTAAATAATTGAAAGGAGTTGGAAATCCTCTCATATTTTTTCCTAGTTTATTTCCCACGAGTGGACCCATCGATCTTCCACATAATATTAATTGAGATCGATCCACGTTCGTGACATACACTGTAATTTCCTTCTAAACTCGATCCATTACTCTTAATAATGTCAACTTTTTAACTCGCTTTTTATATTATTATAACAGAGGGATTAATAATTTGTTTGTAGTAAACTTTAGTTTTGAGTTTTGTTTATCTACTTAAATTGATCTATTTAAAAATGTTGTGTTGTAGAATTTAAGACAGTATGTATGTGAAGAAAAAAATAATTGATAAACTAAAAAACTAGCACGTTATGTTTTACTGATGGTGTTATTTTAAAGGTAAAGTAAAAATTCAAACAGTAAGTAAGAAAAGCTATCACTATGTCTAATGATTTCAGCGAAATAACAATTAAAACAGAATTAGCAGAAATAACAAGACATGAAAATGTTAACAAAAAGAGCTGCGAGCAAAACCGAACTAAGTACACAATTAAAATTAATGGAAAATCTCACTGACGAATTACAAATATCACTTACAAACAATTTAGCGAAGATTCTATGCCATTTCGAATAACACCGAAACAAAATTAATGTTTCATTGAAAACGGGGCCACCATCACGAAGTTGACAAACTTTGAATTCAAATGTTATTGGACCAAAACAGTCTTCAGCACCACAGAAACTGTTGTACTGAATTTCAGTGAAATGGTTTTCAACAAAGTTTTTCGGTGATACACAAAATGGTCTTTGATTTTTTATGAAATAAAAGTTGTTTGAAAAGTTTGATGCTTATCTTTTTAACTTTAGATTTTATCGAAATCGAGTCCAAACCTGAAATGTGGAAAGAGGGAAGTTATGCCTTTACCCTGCAGTGGGACAACACAGGCTTTTAATAATAAATAAGTCCAAACCCAAAGTGAATATGAATGATTTTGATGTTATAATTTAAAAATGTCTCCGCGTAGGTATTTCCCTAGACCGGACCGCTACAAATTAGTCCAAGGGGAATATTACCCCAGTTTACTTGCTCTGCACAAGATAATACCACGTCCCGTTCTCCGGACATAATATATTATTATTATTTTACGATGTACGAGCAAGCTGTAATAGGAGGAATATTCATGAGGAATTAAGATAGTATTAGTTCAGAAGTGTACCCCTTGCTGCTACAACTAATATTCCAAAATCACCTGTTACGTCAGCTAAAATAAATGATGTATTAACATTTATATATGAAACAGTGGAGCAATAAATATCAGCTTTGTGCAAATACCATAATATATTCCAATATTTTAATATATGGGCCTACTTTATCGCCAACCCCTAAACGAAACCTGTAAATAAATAACGCGCTCGACCCTTTCAGAATACCAGTAATTTCATATCGCCCGCAATTAATACGACACTTATCGGTCGAGTGCCTTTTCTCTGTATCATTGTCTCTCTCCCACATACTCGATTTAAGGGAGATAGCACTTCCAATCACCTGGAAAATACTGGTCGGAACTGGTAAATACCAGTTTTTACCGGTAATTTCTGGAGAGCGTGAACCTTAATCAAAGGGGACTCTATTAACATTTTATTGGGAGGGCGATTCTTTTATAGGCTCTTTAGGTTCTTGGTTTATGAGGTCAGATTCTGATGATAGATGTAAGAAGGAATTTGGATTAATTGCTTTATCTTCAACGTACTTGGTAGTATTAGTAGGTACGGATCTGATAACATTTGCGACTCAATTTCCTGATGAAAAAGAAAGGAATTGTGAAGCGGTTGGGAATAGCAACGCTTGATAAAAGAATAACATACGATAATTGGATGTCCACAGTTGAGTGAGTTTACTAAAAACAGAGCTATGTGAGAGTATAGGCGATGGTCAGTTTTGAAAACAACGTCTAATGAATCACTTGTTATTGTTCAATGCTGAGTAATTAACGACCATCGTTATGGAGTGCCGCAGGGAACTATCTTTGGTCCATGTCTCGCTCGGCAGATTAATGATAGCGGCATATGGCAACTAATTTTCACCTCGATGCTAATGTCTAAACTCGTTACGAATAAGTAGTTGTCTCTCATTAAGGTTACGATAGATCGTGAATTGAAATTCACATCGAGAAAATATGAAACGCTACTGAATGTGATTAATATTACATTCAAAATTAATGCACCGTTTAAAGTTCTATACATAAAATGAAACAATAAATAATAATCAAATGCGTAGATTCACTAAAATATGATGCAGAAATTGAGTTCAGTTTGTTTCATTGAACATACAAAATGTGAGCTAATTAAACAGTTCATGTAACAGGAACATGAAGTTCTAAACAAAAGCATTATTGTTCGTTAAATAGCATGCAAGTTTAATATTCAGTTCATTTGCACATCAAATTGGTACTGATGTAGAATTTATGTGGTATAATGTTCATTCAATGTGTTCATATTCCGTGTTCGGTGTTCATCCAGTAAGCAATGTCATAAAATTACATCAAACTTGTATTCCCCAAAGGGGTTGGTAGCGTTGCATCACCCACAGTTCGCCAGTTTATGTTTTAGCACTATTTAAAAGTAGGTACTCCTATTGCCAACCAAAGCACAATTCCAGAAACCGGTACACTGAGAAATCCTTGAAAAAAAAATCCACTAACACTTAGCCCAACCCTCTGGGTGATTGCGTAACACACTTATAATAGCAATGGCTTTCATTTTGACAATTAAACAACATTCATTGCGTTACTTACGTTGTAGAGCAGACATTTTTTTCGAACATAATATTAAGCAACGGATTAATGGATGGATGGATGGATGGATAGAGAAATGGATTGCCTTTAGAATCATTCAGATTATGATTGATAGTGTTTTACCCAATTGAGAGCGCCGGTAGCAAACCCATGGCTTCACGCTTATAAATTGCGCTTGCAACCACTAGACCGTAGAGGTTATTGCTTAGTAGGTAATATTGTTAATATGAACAGACACGTAAACACAACTGCTTATATCAAACTATTCAAAGGACAAATACGAGTAGAATCGATTTATTTAAAAATGGAAGTCTAAATACATTTAGACCTTTCCGCTCCATATTATGGTAACTTTAACTCAGATTTAGTATTGATACAACCAATTTATTATTAGAAAATAGAGGTCTATTGCTCGGTAAAACGACCGTTCGATTAGTGTGAGGATCACGTATTTGACCCACTCCATTGGGTTCGTATAAAACAATTCCTTCTTGTTACTTTTCTTCTGTTTCTAGGTCAGTTTCTGTTTGAAGGTTACATTCAATGAGGCTAATTAAGAAAATGGAAATAGTTAAGAATTTCAAGATTCATTTGAGGGTCGTGCTTGCACGATTGATTTGCCTTAATAATACCTTTTATAGAAATATAAATCGTTATAATTATAAATGATTGTAAATTAATCAGTGAAAAACTATTAATAACAAATCATGAATTAATCTAACTTATTAATTGTTAAAGTACATAGATCACCAAGTACGTATTGTCCAATAATATCTTGAACCTAAAAAGAAATCGATTGACCGCTCAAATTCTAACGCAACAGAGCGGCAACATGACATGTGTTTAAAACGAAAGTAATTATTTGCACCTTCGAGGAAGTATACTAAGGTACTTTACGGACAGAATACAAATCGGAACGGCAACATCGCACTGTAATACGATCACTCAGGAAATGATACTGGAAAGTCTAGAATTACAAAGCCACATTCAGACAGGGACAGAAAATAAATTGCGACAAAGTCTGATGCTTCTGCCAGTATTAATTTCACGCTACTCACACTAGATGAAAATCTAGAATTTACAGAGACATAACCTGTCTAAATAAATGTAGAATTTTCATATATATCAGAGTATAATATGTACGGTTCTCAGTAGCAGCCCAGAGTGTGTCTGAAATGGGCACGCCACAATTGCGGCGATAAGTCCCCTCTTTGAGGAGTGGCTAGAGAGGCGCCACGGCGTCCTCACCTTCCGCCTGACACAGGTCCTCACCGGACACGGTTGGTTGCTTCGGGAGGTTCCTGTTTCGTATAAGGCGGGAGGAAACGCCCGGGTGTCACCACTGTGTGGATCGCCCGGAGGACACGGTGGAGCATACGGTGGAGGTCTGCCCCGCTTGGGCGGAGCCCCGCCGTGTCCTCTTGGAGGCGATTGGCGGCGGTGACCTCTCGCGTCCGGCTCTGGTCCAGGCCATGGTACGGAGCGAGAGGGCATGGGAAGCAGTCACCTCCTTCTGCGAAGCAGTAATGCTCGCGAAGGAGGAGGCGAAACGCGTGACGGAGAGGCAAAGTTTGCGCCCTCACGCCCCTAACCGCCGCCGCCGCTGGAGACGCCCTGGGCGTCGGGAATCCCAGGCGGATTCCCGGCCACCATAGGCGCGGGCTTGCGGACGGCGAGCAATGGGTAGCTCGCCGTCCGATCAGGACCAAGCCCGGGTCGATGGCGCGTCGTGTTCCACGCGCGCCTCAAAGAGATGTCAGCACAATTGGCGGGGTCCGCTAGGACCGATGCCTGCCAGGGTTGCGGGTTAGTCCGAAAGGGATACCGGGACCTTGGCAACAGGCAACTGAAGGAACACGGGTGGGTTTTAGTCAGTAAAAGTCTGACACGCCCTTCCGCTCCACCCAGAGCGGGAGAAGTCATTGGATGATTTCCCACACTCAAAAAAAAAAAAAAGAGTGTGACTGAATCTGACATTACGAATTCGCCCCATATTACAGTGTACTTTGATCACTTTTGGACTTAGTCACATTAAACTCGGCGCTATTATAGCTAGTTCTCTCTACAAGCTAATAATTATTAATATTAATTCTTTATTAAGAGTAACAATGAGACTCATAGTGTTAGTAACAATAAAATAAACTTACAACTATGTTAGTGAACAACAAAAATAATACAAGGCATGTGGTGGTATAATTTCATGTTTGAAACCGAAGCATATTCCTGTTCCAAAATACTTCGAAATTGAAGTCCACTATTTACCGAAAGACCCATAGGGGGGGCGTACACGGACTGCTCGAGCAGTTTGCCAGTGATCGAAATACACGGGCCGCTCGTGAAGTCAATAGTTTGAAGCTGTCATTGATAACTACTGCAGCAGTCCTCTTACTCCTTCGGGAATAAAAGCAAGATGTTATGTTAAAGATATACGGATATGCGAAAGCAGGTTTGACCCTCCAAAAGTTTTCGCCTTGTAGTGCATCTGGGAAATATGAAAATAGGAAAGTTTACCTGAACTCGACTTTCAAGAATACACATAACTGCATAAAACTTGGATGTCCGTGGAAGTTAAAATTCAATTTTCAAGAAATAAAGATGCCTGGAGGTGTCCGCTCTTGAATGCAGTACACTACAAGGACCGAGGTCATATAAACACTGGTCTTTAGAGGATGGTGTCGTAACCATAACTCTCTGCAGGCATTTTTAAGATCACGTACTAATTTTAAATTTTCTTTGAGCGAGTGAAGTATATATAGAATACGCATTAACGAACGCTTTGAAAATGAAATAATGTCCGAATATAATATAAATCGTTCGCTAGACTTTTTAACACAAAAATCGGGAAAAATATAGCATAATATTCTTTCATCTATTGGACCACCTAGAGAAGCTTGTGGCTAAGTGTTATCAGCTACACGGATCCATCCATCAAGTTAAGCTACGCCTGCCGGGTTTGGTCCGTGGATGGGTGACCATCTTTACATAACGAGACTCCTCCGTGCCTCGGTAAGCACGTCCCGGCTGTCATTCGTGGATCTTTGACAGTCGTTACGGGTCGTCGGAAGCCAGAAAGTCTGACAACCAGTTTTACCAAGGGGTATTGTATTACCCAGTTACTGGGTTGTGGAGGTCAGACAGGCAGTCGCTCCATGTAAAATACTGGTATTCAGCTGCATCCGATTAGACTGGAAGCCGACCTCAACATAGTTGGGAAAAGGATAGGTAGATGACTATTTTTTCATCTATCTCCCTTTTTCACAACCCAACCAAAAAGCATTTCGGCACATCCCTACCCTGAAACATTTAAACCAATTAACACAGCAATGGGACAGCAGTGGTGGCCCAGTGGTAACGGCCGCGACTTACGAGTTGTAGGTCGTAGGTTCGACCCCTGACAGGTGTTTTACTTTGTGTTAATTATTACATCACTACAGAGGCCTTAGTGCGAGTTTCTTTTAACTATCTTCACTTTACGCATCGACCGCGTTCGGCGCTCCGATTGCCCCTTCACAGGCCTTCACTGTTGAAGGGCCAATCGGAGCGCCGAACGCGGTCGATGCGTAAAGTGAAGATAGTTAAAATTTTCGCACTAAGGCCTCTGCTCTCAAAACGGTGAAGGAAAACATCGTGAGGAAACCGGCATATCTTATCTTCAAAAATTCGAAGACATATGACATCTACCAACCTGCAGTGGGCCCGCGAGGTGGATTTACGGCCCACACCCTCTCACAGAGAGGAGGCCTGTGTCCCAGTCCCAGTGGGAACATTATAGGCTGATTATGTATGTAACTATGTACATATTATGTATGTATGTAACACAGCAATAAGAGCCACCCACAAAAATATACGACAACACTTTTAATATCTTCACAAAGGGACGCAGTAACTAACACGCACGCGACATTGTAAGTAGCTGTTAAGAGGAGCAGGTGTTGCGAACAGCTCTCGAAAGCTTTTAACTTAAGAGCCCCGTACTTGGTGACTGCTACTTACCATCGTCGGTCGCTTTATGAAACTTTGATATGGGGAATAATGAAAGATGTTTTGTTAAAGGGATATTTTAAGATTTTTTTTTTTGGGGTTGGGGCAATGTCTTGTTAAACTTTAGTAGGTATGGATAAAGATCTCTATGAATTTTATGCCATTGTGCTCCTGGTTCCGCACAGGTGGATTAAAAATACTAAAAACCTTTCTAGAGAACGTTTCCATGAATAAAAACGATGAAAAACAGATAAGTGGTTCTCAAGTAATAAGTGCACAAACAGACAGAAGGATAAGATTTTTTTTAAAAGAAAGAAAGAAAGAAAGAATAACGTTTATTTGGACACAGTTCGTGAAACACAAAATACAAATAACAAAATAAAAAAAATAAAAAATTTGAAAACAATAGTGTGCGCCTCACGGCTGCGCCAAAAAGGTTCATTTCAGCATTAATGCCAGACAGGTACTGTCTGACGCTGGTTTTCTAATGAACCTTTAGTGACAAGTGACGGGAAGTACAAACAGTTTCAACATACCCAATAAATATTTTAACCATTAGGTACCTATTAATAAATAAGCTAGTAAAAAAAAGGAATAAAAAAAATAAAATAAAATAATATAAGTAAATACAACAAGAACCGTCTCAGCAAACCCGTTTAGCGATTAGATCAATCAATGCGTGCACGGTGCACTCACAATGCGCTACAGGCCGCCGAGCTCGGCGGACAACCCACCGACAGTTAGGTATTTAGTTTGTCGAAGAAAGAAAATACTGTGAGTGTGTGTGTGTGTTTTTAAGGTGCCGTTACAGTTCCTTATTTGAACTACAATCTAGCATGGTAAATAATTATTTTTTAACCTAAATTGCTACGGTAACGTATTCTCAAGAACATAACAAAGATCAAAAAGTACAATCTTTTGTTAAACTTTGTACTTTTTGATCTTTGTTAGTCACAAACCTAAGCCTTGTTGAAAAACCTTAATTTGACGAAACTGAAGTAATAAGTTTATTGTTGTCATTGACTATCAGAACCAAAACTTACCAAACAAAAATTTTAAACTTAAAACCTAGGCGTTTTCCAATAAATTGCAATAAAGTAATGAAAAGTTCAGCAAAGTTGAAAACTCAAATGCCCCTGTAATTCCACCCCGACCTATTAGTGTTAAAAATGAAACACAGCAATGTTGCTAGCAAGCAGAAATTGTACTTGCTCGTTAGTTAGCAGAAGTAATATTTATTTGTACGAACAACGAAAGAAGATCTGCTAGTAGTAAATGGATACACGGGGGGGTAAATGCCACACAATCTGTTACCATGGATTCAGAACATTATACTGGCCACCCCTTTTTTTTTTAAGGGTGGAAATTCATCAAATGTCTTCTCCCGCGGAGCGGAGCG
The DNA here is from genome assembly GCA_947522985.1 of Lithophane socia. Classification (NCBI taxonomy): domain Eukaryota; kingdom Metazoa; phylum Arthropoda; class Insecta; order Lepidoptera; family Noctuidae; genus Lithophane; species Lithophane socia. The sequence goes on from OX383267.1 coordinate 13,503,580, forward strand.
GGGAGGGCGTGTCAGACTTTTACTGACTAAAACCCACCCGTATTCCTTCAGTTGCCTGTTGCCAAGGGTCCCGGTATCCCTTTCGGACTTTCCCGCAACCCTGGATACTGGACACCCCTGCGTTGATCGTCGGTTACGTAACGTCAGTGGAGTAGGCTTGCAGAAAAAATATCGATATATCGAAATATCGATATTTTTTGTTCGATATATCGATATTTTCAGGCGATATTTATTATTTCGATATATCGATGTATTGATATAAAATATCAAGTATCGAAAATGTATCAAAAACTATATATTTTCAATAGCAACACCGTTGTCGCCGCTGACTAAAACTGCTGGAATTCAGAACCGTAAAAAATATTAGTACTTTTTCCTAGTTTGGTATTTAAATGATTATAAAACTTGAACTACATAAAGTAATTTTTTTTTTTGAAAATTCCACCGATATATCGATTTATCGTTTTTTTTTTCGATATATCGAAATCGATATTGATATTTTTTTTTAATATCGATACGATATATATCGATACTTTTTTACACTTCTTGCATCCCTACAGTGGAGGTGAGGTGCGGTACTGCGCAGTGAGTAGTGTATTTCAGAGTCGCCGTAAAGTTTGACGCGAACTATAGTTTCAGCCTTAGTAAGGTTTCAATTTACTGAGAATTCTTGTCAAACGTGGTAAGGCAATTATGAGATTACTTGGCATATACATAAATTTAGATAGGATTCGCGTTTGACCATAATCTCGTCTTTCAGATGGAAATTAATGATGTAATCGACGATGGTGCACGTTAGCCTTACACTAGGTACTAAATTACACGACCAACTAAGTAAACAAATAAATACAAAACAAAAGGACACTTAGGCGTTGAAGTACCTAATCGTCCGCATCGCTGTCATCCGGAAACATTCCCAGAAGACTGGCAACGTTGCCACGTTGCATGCTAATGCTAATGCTAATTCTTTGGCCAAAGAACGAGCCAACCCTCTGGTCACGTGAGACTCGGGCCCCATGACGCGAGTGTTTCTACCAACTTAAATTGTTCGTATATTCAAATCACAACTGTCATTCTAATACAGATGTATGAAATTGCTGTCGCTGAAAACCAGCGCTGGGGCTCTGTTTTGCATTTTGCGTGGATATGACGCATGTTTCCCCAAAACCTTTTTTATTTTTACATTGTGGTTATTTTCTTTTTTTGTTTTTTGCGTCATATTTACCGCAAATAAACGTATTTTCTTTTTTTTTTTCATTTTCAAATTGCTATAATACGGCTTAACGTAGAGTATAAATTTGCGTAACAATTGATTTCGCTGGCTGTACCTTAACTGTACTCACAAGAAATAATAAAATTGTATTCAAAGAAAATTCTTTTAGTCATTATTTTCATTACCTAAATGCCCATGTACCTCTAAACTTTCCTTCGGCTCTAAAACCGAAAAAAGATCGCCGTCATGCCACTGAAATTGCGCCTTTTTTGGTCATTATTAGCAAGAACGGTCCTTTTTAGAAGTAAAAAACGTTAGTGACAAAAACCGTCATCAACATTCTATCCACATGTCCATCAAGTAGGATAATCTTCGGGGCTCGTTTTTCTAATATTAAAGACAACGTAATGTAATACTTTAAAAGCAGTTTTTCTAGAAAATTTGCCGTAAAAATTGTTTATTTTCGGACTTTTAATTAGAAAGAGCTTTGTTTAAAAACTAATAACTTTCTACAATGGAGGAGCTAGCCTATTTATTAACGACGAGGAAAGTTTTCAGTTCGACGTGAAGTAGGTATCATCTGACTCTGTGAAACCTTGGAAAACCTTTTTGTTTGAGATTAATGACATAAAAATTTCGGGTGGCCATGATTTAAAATTAATATCTTGGACCCGTATACTGTATAAATGAAGCAGTTTAAATAACCTTCAGATTTCATGTGAGTCTCAAATATAGAGCGTTATATTGTTTTAGGAACTATCAAGTCACGTAAAGATCATTTACCTCACCAGTATAAAACAATTTAAAAAAAAATTACTAAAACCGTCCCCAAAAATACAACCACGATAATTTTGAAAACCACTCTCTAAAAACAGTCAAAACTTTACCGCTTTCAACGCGTTAAACGCGTATAGGAGTGAATACAAACTTTATTACTGTCGCCGAGTCACCGAAGTGGTGACGTCATTATTCTACGGATGACACGCTGTATAAACTCGTGGTACATTCACCGGGTATTGCGGCCATGATTCGGGGAAATGGAGGATTTATTTTTGGGACAGACCGTGAGACAAAGGGTTGGTTCATACAGCTTCTATTTTGTTCATGAAGGTGGGTTTGGTTTTGATTTATATTGCAAAGGTATTGCTTCCACGCTTCAACCACACTATAACATTCGACCACTAGGTAAAAGAATTCTTCTTAATTTTGGATCAGTATAGTTTTGCGCTAAAGATGTTTCTATAGTTAAATGCTTCAACAATCCATACGTATTTCATATGTCCTAACTATCCACTTACTTTAGTCCTAGAACCAAAAATTCGAAGACATGTGACATCTACCAACTCAAACTGTACCCGCGTGGTAGATAACAGCCGACTCCCTCTCTAAAAAAGGAGGTCTGTATCCCAGCAATGGGAATATTATTGGTAAGTATATGGCCAGCTTTGGGTAGTAATTAAAAAATAAATCTGACGCATTTTCCAGCCACTATTTTAGCTTTCTCAATACCCACCTAATTGATTTCTTAAAACCATTCTTCAAGTTAAGGAGGCCGCTACCGCCTCCTTGCTCGAGGGTGTCGTTACAAGTGACAAATGAGTTTAATCAGTTAGTTGGGCAGCATCTTACACCTTTGTGCTATTTCTACACATATCGGGAAACCACTACGGGCTATGTACAATTTTTATATTTGCTGTAGAATTTTAAAAGTAGTTTGTTTAATGTGCAAGAAGAACTCGTCAAGAGATGAATGTTTTTTAAAGAAAGGCTTGGCAAATTGCTGTTCCATAATTTATAACTAAGAACGGGAGTGAATGAATAACTAAAAATGTATGCCCTTTAGAACAAAAACTGTAGTGGAAGTGAAAATTTCCGCCTTTTCTGGAGTCGCTAAAAATCACCGAGTGGAATGAATTATCCTACAACTGAAGATTTTTTTTAATTTTTGAGAATCTATTCTCTAGTCTCTTATACGATAGTCACCCTATTGACTATACAGGGTGATTCCGACCGCATCCTAAAACTCGAAACGAGTTTGTTTTTCAAACAATTTCACGAATCACGACCCTTTATTGTACACCCTTTTATTTTGTGGACGTTTTAAAATTATCTGTTTTACGTTTCTAAGCCCGAATTTTTCCGTTCAATTAAAAGTTCCGATTTCATAGTGATTAAAAGGATTTTTCGATAGCATAGTAATTAATTTGGGGCGTTTATTGGATTATGGTTTCCAATTTTATTAGATTTAAGAGTAAAATTGAGTTAAGGTTGGCAAAGAATTAAATTAGTAGATTGAGTTACTTCTACGACCCTATGAATCTATCTATCTATGTATATATCTAGGTATAAAAATCAGCCGTGAGTCTTGCAAAAATAAAATAAAATTTTAACTTAATTAAAAAATATATAACTATTACGGCTCAAGAATACAGCCCTGTATCGGACTGCCTGCCAGGGTTGCGGGAAAGTCTGAAAGGGATACCGGGACCTTGGCAACAGGCAACTGAAGGAACACGGATGGGTTTTAGTCAGTAAAATTCTGACACTCTACCTTCCGCTCCACCCAGAGCGGGAGAAGTCATTTGATGATTTTCCCACCCTCAAAAAAAAAAAAAGCCCTGTGTCGGACTGATGGATGGACGGACGTACAGATGGACAGCGGAGTCATATTAATAGGTATCCTTTGGGCACGGAACCCAAAAAATAAAACACGATGAAAACAATCATCATCCAAATCACGTTTTCACATTACGAATCATAAGCATGGCATTGACGTAATAAATTGAGTGTTACCTATTTACAAATGCTACCCTATTGCTTACCGATTCAATGTATAGAGGGAAAATCATGTTCACTGTTCATTCGTGGGCGTTTTCCGGCTGATATGATGAATGCAAAGTATTCAATCGAATCAAGAGATTCTGAAGGGGTTTAGACTTACGATCCCTGCTTTCAGGGGTTTACAACAGTTTAATTACGTGTATTGATGATGTATAGCATTGTTAGACGTGATTTGAAGTTATGTTTACCATTGTTTAGTTAAGCAATACATTGCGATACGTAACTCAGTTTTTTCTAAAAATTATGAAGACTGTAAAATGTTGGTGGAAAATGTCTTTTTATTCCAGAATTGGGCAGTGGCGTGTTATTAAATGAGAAGCAAGCGACACCCATTCTCTGTCTGCCAAGCATTTTTTTTTTAGGGTGGGAAATCATCAAATTACTTCTCCCGCTCTGGGCGGAGCGGGACATTGATTCCATAACGATTCTGCAGTATTAATTGTTGAAGAACAAAGCTGACCCCTTTTTTTTTTTGTGGGTGGGATGTCATAAAATGACTTCTCGGAACGGAGTGAAAGAGCGTGTCAGACTTTTACTGACTAAAACCCACCCGTGTTCCTTCAGTTGCCTGTTGCCAAGGGCCCCGGTATCCCTTTCGGACTTTCCCGCATTCCTGGAAGCATAATCATCATAATAATGTTAGACACTAGCGCCGCGGCAAACGAACTTCAGTGGCGGACTCTAGGTATACTATTTTTTCATCAAATCGGAACTGACTTTTCCAATCACAAAACTCAAATAACAAACGAGATTACAGTACACGTACAGGGTACCAATTTCTTCGACCTTTACAGCTATTATTATTTTTAGAAGACAAAAAGATTCCCTAAAACCCTTTTCTCGGAGATCCAGGTCATTCCGAACAAAAGTTGCGGTCATAAGCTGGTATCAGACTGGCTGTTAGTGAAGTTTCATCGCGGCAGACATCGCAATAGTTATACAGCGTGTTAGGGTAAACACCGTTATCCTTGAAACCAGTGGTTTGGTGTCATTTATAGAACGTAAAATCAATGGAAAATTACGACTTTATTTTTTATTTTTACCCGACTACGGCGAAGAAAAAAGGAGGGTTATGTAAGAATGTGTATATATATGTATGGTATGAATGTATGTATGTATGTTCATCTGTTCCCTCCTATCTTCTAAACCACTCATCACAATTTGACAAATGAGGTATCGCTGGAAGCGTCTTGATCTTCCGCTGGTTATAGTTATATATATATAAATAAAAATGGCGCCCTATAGAGGACATAAAGTCAGGAACTAAAAAAAATATATTGTTTAATCTTATCATGTTGGGTATCAAATGAAAGGGCTTAATGAGCACATTTCAAAAATAAAAATTAAAAAACCGGAGTCACTCGTGTTGTCGGGCATATATCGAACAAATTACGTGTGACTCCGGATTTTTTATTTGTCTGTCTGTGGTGTTTTGTTCATACCTTTTTTAGTCGTAGTTGGGTTTTAGTTTTAATTACTTTTTTTATTTTTTATTCTTTTGTGGTTATAATATACACCCCTTTGCAAAAAAACGGGCACCTTAACAGTCATTGGCTTTTGTATGGATAATATTAATATTTTTTACTATGTCATTAGCATAAATGACTAGTAATTTGTTATAATCAATAAGAATATAGTTTTTTGGCTACACCCCTCTTCCAGCAGCGCTACAATTTTACTAGCTCTTATTACTTTTTCTGCCATTACAATCGACACAAAGATATCACTTTTAAGTCACAATAAGGCTGGATTATACGACAAACATAAATTATTCTACTTAAAATAACGAGAAGTTAGTTTTAGTTGCCAGGATAATCTTCTAACCGCAAACCTGCAAAATGTTAGTAAAAGTCACAAACGGAAAATAAGATTATTATTGTTTTTAAACAAAAGTTTCGAATTTGGAATTAACTTTTTTTCTGACCCAGACTCTTTATTAAGTGCCAGTAACATAGTTTGGCTATTAAAACCTCTTTACAACTAAATGATTACCAATAATGTACAAAAATCAAAACCGCCCGTTTTTTTTGCAAAGGGGTGTATATATTTTTGAAATGTGCTCATGAAGCCCTTTTATTTGATGAAGCCAACATGGTACGATTAAACGAATTTTTTTTAAGTTTTTTACTTTATTTCCTCTATAGGGCGCCATTTTTAATTTAATGTGACGTCATATTTTTATTATTTGGGTTTGTAATATATGTTATTGTAATATATTTTTAGTTGATTGACTTTTTTGTCGTAGTGGGGTTTTAGTAAACTCCGAAGTCTTTAAATTCTTAATTCCTTTCCCTCTTTTATCTAAGTCAATAAGTTTAAGTGTGGCTGGTATCCACTTTTACTTACACTAGGCGACACCTAAGCCACTGCCCAAATAAAACCCCGTTGTTGGATATTTCAGCTTTCGGCGAAGAGCCGACAGTTTAAAATCCAACAGCACGTTATTATTTAAGTGTCGCTTAGTTTTTGTGAAAACGGGCATTACTTCTCGGAGGTACCTCCATGAATAGCAAATCCGAGGGCGGAATGAAGGCTGATTTAAAATATCCGAGAAAAACTTCAAGTAAAGTGTCCGACAAGGTCTAAGATATGCGGGAGAAGGCAGTTTCTTCTGAAGTTCAAAAGCATCTTTTTTATGAAAAGATGAATATTTTATTCATCGTTTTTTTTATAAGCTTATTATAGGATTATGGATCTTCGTGTTCTAATTATATTTATCCAGATACTTAAAATTGTTCAATCGTTTTATCATCTTAAAAAGTATTCGCACTAATAGACTTCATTTTAATTTTATATGATCCATTTGATGTCACTAAAGGAATTTTAACAAAACAATTTTCTGAGAAAACTTCACGCGACTCGCGACGAATCGCCCCAATATGTAAGAGCCTTAATTCAAATGAAGCGTTTGAAACTTATCAATTTTATATATTAATAAACTTTGTTCCACATCATAATGCATGCAATTTACCAATAAGCAATCGTAATTTTAAGCAATATGTAATAAAGAGGCTTTTTTATTTTTATTTTATTTAAGTACCTACTCTTGTGGAAATAGATTAGGCTGTATTGGTACTGCCAAATCTACAAACAATTGACATACCTACAATTAATGATACCGTTCAATTTCTGTACTCTGCCTTTTTGGTCTAATGGTCGCAAGCGCTACCACTGAGGATGAGGTCTTGGGTTCGTTTCCCGGGTCGGGCAAAGTGTTATTGAGGTTTCCCATTTGGAATTTCTCAGTAGCAGCTCGGAATCCGGATTTGTTCCCGGTTGATGGCAATAGGCTCGCCCCCCATTACATAGGACTCAACCATTATGTACAATGGTGAACTAGGTATAGGTACCTCCTCTGCCTAGCCCTCTGGGGAATACAGGCGTGATGTTAATTATATTTATACTATGGCTTTATCATAAAAAAAAAAAAAAAATAGACATAAAATAATATATTATTGACGTAAATAATGAACTACTTAACAAAAAAAAAAAAACAATAGACGCAGATATATTTAGTAACCTATTCCGCTTCACTTTTCTTCAAGAGTCATAAAAACCCTGTAAGAAATCGACACGTGTTTCACCTCTCAACGAGGCATCTTCAGGATGACGATTGACCAATTGCAAACCAGAACGCGACGTGTTACCACACCGAGCGCAGGACGCAGAGAGCTCAGCATGATCCTCAGCTATGTCGAAAATACTGCAGCATTCATTTTGAAATAAATATGTTAAAGTTGAGGATTGAGGACTATGTTTGACGAAAACATGATTACATAAAATTTTCTCTATGAAAAAAATCCAAAGTTACCTCTAAACCGAATTAAAAAACGTTGGTATTAAAAAAAAACTTCAAATTAAATCATGAAGCTTTGCATAATAACTGCCATGAACTAACTGTAAAGCAGGTCTTATTTTTTTCATTTGTACGAGTATGTTACCATTATTTTCACCTTACGCTCTCACTGAGTCCGCGAGTAGTATGGTGCAAGCGAGATACAAATTGAATTTGACCTGAGGTAGTATAGGTTATTAACACATTATTTTTCGATAGTTTATAATCTAACGGAAATAACCTTGCGCTAATATTAAATAGGCTGCCTAGCTTCGGGCTTCTGACGACCAGTAGGTAACGACTGTCAAAGATCCAAGAACGACAGCCGGGACCAACAGCTAACCAAACCATTAACCATAATAACCCTAACAAATTATTCACCAAAAACTACCCGTTTAAAAACCTCATAGATAAGCCAAGCCAAGTGGCTCGGAATTACAAAAATTGCAAATTCACACGTAGACGTTTTAAAGGTTGGCACGCCAGCCAATGTAGCGTGCCAACCGAGTCTATTATACACTAGTTCTTTAAACAAATCTTATAAATGGATGGCATTTTTAAAATTCCGTCGACCTACTCTCGTTTGGTGACATTGAGCGATGTTGTAATGAATTAATTCATATTTGTGGTGAATTCACGGAAAAATTAAGTGTTGTAGCAGTTTTTTTAAAAGAGTTTCAGGAAATGGTGCACTTGATTTCTTAGATTTTAGCCACAGAGCACTCTATTCTGGCAGTGACTAGAGGCGGCAGTAGGTAGCTACTGATAAAATTTGTGGCGCCAAAAGTGCGTTGACCGCATAGAATTTGGCCAGCGAGTCGTGGCTCAAGGAAATGGCGGCAAATCACGACGAAAAGCTTGAAGAGAATACTATTTCTCAGATAAAAATATATTATGACATACCCAATGACGACCTCAAAATGTTGCCAATAATAATTATCTTATAACAGAGATCAGTTTACCTGAAACAAACGAAAAAATATTTCATAAGAAAATTAAAATACATTACTTATTTACAAAATGATATGAATAAAATCGCATCTGTACATTTTCCGCAAGGATAAACCTCGGACTGGCAAGCCGGAGGCATTGTTCTTTTTTTGAATTTTATCGACATTCTGTAAAACAAGTCAGACAGAAACCAGAAATTTCTCTCGTCGCCGGAGGGGTGCCGGTCCGATAAAAATGGCGGCGCCATCCCCTTATCGCCAACGGGCTGCGACCGGACCAAGGGACCAAGCGGCCGTATTTGACACAGAAAATAAATAATAGCACGGTTTAATACGAATCGTGATATTTGTACCGAGATTTGGGGTTGTTGTGTGAGCGGTTAATATACCCAACAATATATTATATTTTATGCTGGCAACATCCTTGTAATAACAAATTTCATTTATAACACGGATCTGTAATAATTGCAACACAAATTATAGAAGGTGCAGAGCAGCAGAGCAAAATACCTTTTAATCCGCGCTCGCCTCGCTTTGAGAGGTACAGACAAATAATTTAGCTAAGTGGATGACGACACGATGAAAACTGGAGGACAAAAAATGATAACTATAATGTCGACACTGGGAAAAGGTGTTTTTTTTTGCGTTGGCAAGAATTGGAACGCTAAAAAAACATAACCCTTCCTTGGCAGTCCGGGTAAAAAAGACCCGCTGGCGAGTATACCAGTTTTTGAATATGTAGGTACCTAGTGCTTGATTGGGTTATTTTTTCGTGAAATTTTATTTGTTTTTTTTTATTTTTTTCATGATTTGTAAGTTAGATGTTCTATTTATTATTGTTATATTTCCTGTGCGTGTCAAAAATAAAATATTTTCCTTTCGTTCTTTTTTGTGTGGTTACTAGCTACCACTACTAGCGCCAATGGGCCTCTGACTTGGCTTCACATGCCGTCGAAAAATATTTCTCAGCCATGCTGATTTCCTCACGATGTGAAGCTTTTAAACTACCAATCAGAAAAACATCTGGCACATGAGCCAAAATATCACACAAAAAATCTATTTACACATTACTTAATGCTTACCTCTCTGATTACAAGCGAAATATTCCGCGGCTTTAGCGACCAATGAAAAAACAAAATTACAACATCATACTTATAACATAACCGTATCTAGTATAACACGTTCACGCGCTGTTACGTCTGAAATGACCTTAAAAAGGTCGACGTCCGACTCAAACTTTCGCCAAATGGGTTCCGTGCCTAATTTTTCTGACGTTGATATGGATTGAGTTACTTATTTTCACGCCTCTTTGAGATGACTTCGCACAATGGCTGAGTAAAAGTTTAGTGGGTGTATGATTTTTTTGGTGTAATATTTCTTCCTAGCGGCTTTTGGTGGCGTTTCGTTTAGAGGAAAGGGTCGCTTGAGTTTCTGGGTATCTTCACATCTTAAGTTACTGAGGAGTGTGTTAGAAAATATTAGCTATGTTTGGAACTGTAAGAATGAGCAGTGGCATTGATTGACTTGTACTCTGATCATTATAAAAATTGATTTAGTCGAAGTCAACGTATCATAAACGAAACTGTAACTGCGAGGAAAATCTCTCGAATAAAACATAAAATTCTATAGCTTCCATTTCAAGTGACAATACAATTGTTTCAAAGTATTGACATCATTCCACTCCGTTTATCTCCAACTGACATTCAACAAGGTCATTCGTTTTATCTCACTTGCGGAACCCTAAAAATTTGACGGGTCGGGACAATGCTGTCGCGATGGCAGATACGACACGAATTTTATAGGTCGGTAGGCAGGGCAGGGTTGCGTTAGCAGTGGGTTGGTAGCTCTAAATCTACTGACTATGTTAGGGTTAAAAGCCTAAAAGCGATGGATTCAATTTAAGTATTAAAGTTACGTATTCATAGTGTTTGAATGTTTTCATAATATTTCAAGGACCCTTTTTTATGGGAAATTATCAAATAATTTCTCCCGCTCTGGGAGGAGCGGCAGGGGGTGTCAGACTCTTACTGACTAAAACCCACCCGTGTTCCTTCAGTTGCCTGTATGTTGCCAGAGGCCACGGTATCCCTTTCGGACTTTACCGCGACCCCGGTTCAGGTTAACTACTGTAACTAAGAAGTAACTTATACAGGGTGTTAGGGTAAACACCGTTATCCTTGAAACCAGTAGTTCGGTGTCATTTATAGAACGTAAAATCAATCGAAAATTACAACATTTTTTTTCTTTTTTTTTTAACTACATTTTTTCGTTGCCCTATGCGCTAGGGCAACGAACTTGCGTCTCAAAACGGGCGGGGGGTGCGGGAAGTGTCCTGACCGGCCGCGAGCGCGACCCTTCCCTCTGTTAGTCAGCTGTATCGCTAGCGAGCACGGGGTCGGATAGAAACTTTTTAAAATCTTTAATGAAAATAAGGTTTTTTTTTGTTGTTACTCGGTCATTTGTTTTTATCCGAAATTCCCGTGATGCCCGAATAAACCTCTGAAAGTTTTGATATTGCAAAATTGACAGATTAAGGGTCCAAAAAAAGGAGGCTGGAACATCTCGACATGATTAATGTAAAGCCCCTTTCCTATGAATATGAAAGTTTTTTGTCTATTTAGCCTATGTCAACTATTTTGCTAGGAATATTTGACACCGGTGCGTGCGAGTATCACCAGATTTATGAGCGTAAGCGAAGCAAAAGGAGTATGTAAGGATCGTAGCAGGTGGCGTTCTGTCCTTTCTTTTGTGGCGGCATCTACATCGCCTCATGCGAACTACGCATCAATGACCTGAAACGTCACACTAAAATCCTGCATCGCGCAATTAGAGTTTACCGCGCGATGGACATTTAAACAAGATTCCGACATCAATCGTTGGGCAGTTGCCTGTCAGACACAACACCCTGGTCGGAGGATCCTCCCATTTCTATAGAGGATGAGTTAACTTTACCTCATACCTCTAAACTTTCTACCCCCTTGGAAAGGAAGGCGTGAATTTATGTAATCATTTTTATTTCAGAATAATAAAGTTAAATTAGGAAAAAAAAAAAAATTGTTTGGTACCTTAATTATCTGCTTTATTTTACCTGTAATGAAAATAGCTCAACAGCGATTAATAAGGTTTTTATAGCAGAATAAAATATTTAAATAAATGTGACCTAAATAAAAAATAGGAAATCAGTACTCACGTCTCACTTAGCCTAGAAAACGTTCATACGTGTTCCTGACGTGTCTTGGAGGCCTGCCCAGTCCGTAAGTAAAAAAAAAAAAGAAAAATACAGCAAACGTAAGTACTTTTTAACGACCTAGCAATTTCGTATTATTTATTTTCTTGGATTTCTCCGCAAAAATCGCTTAGGCTTGACGTTACAGTTTATATAAGTAACAGTATTATGCCTTTATAAAATACGACGGAAACGACGCGCTTCGAAATCTTAGTGTACCTATATCAATTCGCAACGGTATGGAGTGCGCGGCAGTTACGCTCGCGGTCGGACGCGGAAGGTTTATCTACCGAGCGGCCGCAGGTAATTATTTCAAGGCCACTGCCGAGATATAATACTGTTACTTTATTATACTGTGACACAAGAGTTAAGGAAATCTGTGGAGGCTGACCTTGTCAGTTTTTACCTAAAGCCAAAAGTTACGGGTTCTTTTTTTCACTGTTTGGCTTTAGTAAACGATTTTTCCTTTTAAATGTAATGTTTTTGATGCGAACATGTACGTAGGTGGAAATTCTTTTGAATAATATTTTATTGTGTTATGATTTCATGACTGAATTATTTTATTACCGGTAGATATGTACGAATATGCTCTCAAAACGGTGAAGGAAAATATCGTGAGGAAACCGGCATGTCCTAGAACCAAAAAATTTCGGAGACATGTGACATCTACCAACCCGCACTGGGCCCGCGTGGTGGATTACGGCCCACTTCCTCTCGAAAAGAGGAGGCCTGTTTTCCAGCAGTGGGAATATTATAGGCTGATCGCACCCAATCACAAATTGCTTAGCATGATCCTCTGTTATGCCGAAAATACTGCAGCATTCATTTTGAAATAAATATACGAGTATGTTAAAGTTGAGGATTGATGCTAGGTCTTATGTGAGGCGAAAACAAGATTACATAAAATTTTCTCGATAGAAGTTACCTCTGCACAGAATTATAAACCGCTGGTGTTCAAAAAATACTTCAAAATAGATCATGAATCTTTGCATGATAACTGAACTAACTATAAAGCAGGTCTTATGTGTGTATTTTTTTTTAATTACCATTCTTTTCACCGTAAAAAGCAATTACCTAAACTTTTCGACGCTTTAGAGCCGCTAGCGCCCCCTCCGTCTCGTTCTCACTCAGGTCGCGAGTAGTATGGTGCGAGCGGGATAAAATCTGAGTTATGGTGCGCCTTAAGGAAAACGTATCGTGATTGAAGTAAAATTATCCTGTTAAATATTAATATATATCGATTTAAGTGAACACAAATGTATGGAACAGCTGGTTTTTTTTTCGCGATTTTAATGTTGGTCTCATAGTGAATGTTGTTCAAAATGATGAGTACAATGACCCCTTTTCGGGTTTAGCATATACAAAAAATAATGTTGTATATATGTTTTGAATTATCTCAATAAAATATGATTGGTGGCATCTCCAACTGAGCTAGTTCTGGATTGCTACATTTGCAAAACAATATCTAGAAATCATAGCTCATGGTACTCGTCCCAACCACAATCTTCCCCATCCCTTCCAAAATCTCTCTCCATTACAGTTTCAACGTTCAACATTTCAATCGTGACGTCATCAATCACTGACGTCATCACGGCATAGTGTTTTGTATTCATTTGGGTACAGTCAACCTCAAAAATATGTATACATCGACAAGAATTAATTTGGTTGCCTGCAATTTGTGTTTCTTAATAATGTCGAGTCAATATGTAGCTACCATTAAGTAGGGTAGGTACCCAAAGTGCGCTATTATAATTTCTAACGTGGCGATATTTTCGTGCACACACACGTCCATGACACGCCATCATGATAAAATTTCCGTCCACGATAACGTTATAAGAATAAGAATAATTTATTTGTGAAACATAGGTAAAAATGACATACAAAGATCTTAAAAATTAGGTAGTGCGCTATGTTTTGCCAATGGTGACATACAAATGATCAACATTTAAAATAAAAAATAAAAACGATTGATTGGTTAGGTCCTATTGAATTACAATGATACCTTTATTACATTATAAATAATTGTTTAAATAGATACCCAGTTATAACGCATATTAGCGCGTGCATGCAAATTACATTTTATTACAATTTAAGAGTCAATTTTATTTCATGTCATTTAAATTCAAAAGATTAGTATTAGTATAATGTTAAAATGTACATATGTCAGGATTAGATTATATAACGTGCACGTATTTCCGGACATGTTAAGGATTTGGACGTCAACGATAATATCGTCACGTCAGAAATGATAAAAACGTACAATGTGTAATTTGTTTTGTAGCTACAGATTCATAAAATATTATGGAAGAAAGATTGTAGGCAATCAAATGAATTTTCGTCGATGTATACATCGTTTTGAGGCGGACTGTAAGATCCACAAGAAGCTGGATGCAACGGACGCGGTGGGTGAAAATGTGCTGAGTTGGGAATTGATTGGAAAATGAAAATGTTTGTGAAAGGCGTTAGGTATATTATTATTGTTGGGTAATAATTGGAGTTATGAAAGGTTGGGTAAGTTTCAATATGCACATACCTATTTATGGTAAGAAGAAGTATATACGTATATACACACATTACACATTGTACACTTTCAGGTAAACTATGATTAATAACGTACACTTGTGTCAGATTTATCGACAGTTTCATAATATTGATAAAAGTGAGCAGAATATTATGTGATTGAACTGGTTCACAGCAAAAGAAGTCAATACAACTCACAGATTGTGGTAGTGGGACAGGTGCCATAACCGCTTTTATTTAATATACCTACTGGCCACTGTAATCACAGTGGTACACACGGCTACACATCAAGCTATACATTTCCAGTTTAGGCTAATCTCGCATTGCATAAGATTTCCATGCAATGCGAGGTCAGCTTAAACTGGAAATGTATAGCTTGATGTGTAGCCGTGTATACGCAGCTGTTTTTCGTCCCATACTAATTATATTCCATTAAGAATTTTGGGTTAAGCAGCTACTCAACACAAATGGTTAAGATTGACAATATTTCCGGTAATAAATCAAGGTGATTTCTGATTGATTGATCATTGGGGTGCCTCGAAAGTAATCAATCAATACGTTCGTCTGAAAGTACCCATTTCCTGTTCTTCGTGATTAATGTTTTCCTGAAAATATTATCATATACTCCTTTTTATAATATTTTTTTTTAATTAAAACTGTTTTCTACAGTGACTATTAGTTCAGTCAGCCGCAAAAGGATGTATGTGTACATTGCCGTGAATTAATTTAATTGTTTACAATCTGTTTTCCATAGTATTGTATATGTAGCTACAATTTAGTACCTACCCAATGTGTGATATATTTTGTAGCTACATTATTATGGAATAAAGATTGTAGACAATCAAATAAATTCATGTCAATGTATACATCTTTTTACCGCTCACAGTACTTACACGTAAAAAATTATCAGCAACATTACAAATTCTTCTCATGCCACTTGTAAGTATTTTAAATTCATCTCAGTCAAACTCATCCGAAAGCTCACTGAAGGGGCGAGCAAAAACACCCGGATGACGTCATCAAACATGATAGGAATGGATAAATAATCTGGTTCGGATTAAACATTTGCATTAGGTAATTTGTTATTTACGCTGAGGATGGAAATTAGGTAAAGATTCCTGGTAAAAACAAACTAAAGAGACTTTCTAAAAAAGTAGGTAGATTTACTAGGTCCTGGGTTAAATTCCCAGGTCGGGCAGTGTTACTGGGTTTTTCCGTCAGGAATTTCTCAGTAGCACCTCAGAGTCAGGAATTGTGCCCGGTTGAGCATCAGACATAACTGGCCAAATGTGAGTGTACTAAAGGTACATCTCTGCCTAATCCTTCGGGTATTACTGGTGTGGTATGTTATTTAGTTATGAAATCATGAGAATCCTTCAGAATTTAACAGTTTTATGGATTTGCCTATCTGATGATGCTTTAAACGATAATTTAAAAAAAAACTACTAGATATTCAATCAATCTACCTAGCCCCAACTTTTCCCAACTATGTTGGGGTTGTCTTCCAGTCTAACCGGATGCAGCTGAATACCAGTTTTTCACATGGAGCGACTGCCTATCTGACCTCCTCAGCCCAGTACCTGAGTAATATGATACCCCTTGGTAAGACTAAAACTACCAGACCAGAGACCAGCACCACCACCACCACCACCAGAGACCAGCTACCACTAGAGATTAAAATTACTTTAATTCCTTTTTTAAATAGTAAAACAGAATCAAATAAATCTTGCTTATTTCAAAAAGAAATAAATCAATGAAAATAAAACTGGTTGAAAAAGAAAAAAAACTAACAATACAAAAAATATCAAATTCGATGTTTGAATTCAAATATTTCAACAATACAAGTGTACGCTACAAATCAAACCGATGTAGTTCAAAGCTAGCCTTTGTAGTTAACCATTGTCCGAACTCAAATAACCAATGTTGGTTTAACACAAGCCATTATTTATAAAAGAACAGAAAATATGAATTCTTTTTTTAGTCATAGGTACATATGTGGACCTCTAAATGTTAAATTGTAAAATATGACTTCTCTATTTTATGATATCAGTAAAAATTGGTTTGTTTTATTTGTATAATTATAATTACCCCCGTGTCTCGGAGAGCACGTTAACCCGTTGGTCCTGCGCCTGATCTCTCTCTGGTCGTGTCGGATTGCCGTCCCATCGGACTATGAAAGTGTGCACAAGCTTGTGCACTATAATATCTCCCGCGCCGAAGGCAAGTCTCCGTTGAGATTGGCCACTGTGGCCGAAATGCGGTCTGGAGGACTATTATTATATAATTTACTATCTTTGTGAAAAAAATCTGAAACTTTCAACCTTTTTACCGACTGACTGAATATTTTGGGTTATTCCACTAATCCCCAGTGACCATCCCAATCAATGGGGATTTGTTAACTTTTTGTCCACAAATCCCATTGACATCTCTTATAGATCATGCGTGTTCTCTTTAACTCGTGTCGTCATTAAAGAACTTAGCAACTTCATTAATTTGAATAAATAATGAATGGATTTCCAATAACTTTTCACCTATTTCCACAAAATACATCCAGCCTTCCATTCTGCCAAACCTCGAAGGCTCGGTGTCACTATAATATTATCCGCGTTGATTTCCCCGGTCGCGAATCATTAATTCTTCGAAAGCATCTACAGGGAATTAAATATATTATCACCGATCGCGCTGTTGTAGTGTTGTTTTATTGATGCTTTTCAAGATCAAAAAAGATTTTATTTTGTGTTGAGGATTTATATTGATTGTGTTTATAATAATGCTGCATAACTTAGTATTATTTTCTCTTGTAGGATGTCTGACAATATGATCCATGCCACGACTAATAATTTAGCCACTATTCTTGAGCACACGCACAATATTACAATGGTTCCGATATTCTAGTTGTTTGAATGTGAACACTCTGTACTATTAAGATAAGTGATTTTAGAACCTTTGGGACTATTCTTTAGGGTTCCGTACCCAAAGGGTAAAACGGAACCCTATTACTAAGACTCCGCTGTCCGTCCGTCCGTCCGTCTGTCACCAGGCTGTATCCCATGAACCGTGATAGTTAGACAGTTGACATTTTCACAGATGATGTATTTCTATTGCCGCTATAACACTAAACAGCATAAAATAAACATTTAAGGGGACCCCATAAAACAAACGAGATTTTTGTGCCGTTTTTATAGATACGGAACCCTTCGTGCGCGAGTCTGACTCGCACTAGGCCGGTTTTTTATGATAAATAACTCGCTTTTTGGTTTGTGGTTCCGTAGCCAAATGGCAAACACGGAACCTTTGAAATTTCGTCCTGTCAGTCCGTTCATATGTCACAGCCATTTTATTACTGTTCACACATTTTAATTAGTTATATGTTTTTCTTGATTATACTAGCAAACATTATTACATTTCAGTAACCATATTTACATAGTCCATACCCAAAATGGCTACGTTTATTCCTTAACACTACATAAGGTCCTTAACATCTGGTTACGCAATATAGTCGGATGTATTCCCAACTCAAACATCCTGTCCCTTAACTTTATCTCAACACAGTTGTTCAGTGAGTCTGCACCCTTATCTATCTAAATACATTACGTATCGCCTCCGGAATAGTGGTACCTCAAAACGGTCTATAATTTGATTTAGCTGTGGGTCTAATTATTGAGTTTAATTGCTGAATGGAGAGGCTGTGGCGGCATCTACATCGCCTCATGTGAACTACGCATCAAAGACCTGACGTCACACAAAAATCCTGACGTCACATACATCCTGTATCGCACCATTAAGGCTCTTACATACTGGGGCGATTCGTCTCGCGACGCGACGCCGCCGCATTGTTCGCCGTGAAGTTTTCTCAGAAATTGTTTTGTTAAAATTCGCGTCGCGCGGCGAATCGCGCCAGTATGTAAGAGCCTTTAGAGTTTACCGCGCGATGGAAATATATATAAGATTCAAAGAATCAATCGTTGGGCAGTTGCCTGCCAGACACAATACTCGTCTTGTCGGAGGATCCTCCCTTTTCTATGATGGATGAGTGAACTTTACACACTGTTCCTCAGTAGAAAAAAGCCTATGCCCAGCAGCTATGGCTGTCAAAAGGCCTATGTCCAGCAGTGGACTGCTAAGGTGATGAAATGATTGTTCAATGAAAATTTACTGTAACAGTAACTTATGTTCAACAAAATCATCTTCATTCTCCTGCCCTTATCCCAATTTATTTGGGGTCGGCGCAACATGGCGCAAATTTGCTCAAAAATGTATTTTGAGCTCATACTTCATCATCTGCCTAGCCTTTCCCAACTATGTTGGGGTCGGCTTCCAGTCTCACCGGATGCAGCTGAATACCAGTATTTTACATGGAGCGACTGCCTATCTGACTCCACAACCCAGTAACTGGGTAATACGACCTGCATTTTGAGCTCATACTTATCTGTGCAAATTACTAACTTTACTGACAAATGCGTGCTCTGACAAGACAAGTACACACTCAAACTTGTGTGGCTCTTTCCTTAAAAGACCATCATGTAGATCATGTAGATTAGTGTCTGATGACACTAATCTACATGATCTGACCAAAATTTTGTCTGGACTTTAAGGGAGACTGCGACCTCTTGAGTTTGTTTCGGCGTTTCTTCTCAGAGTTTTTAAAATATTAGTGACTAAGAGGTGTTTGTACACACCTAATTACAGAAAAATAGTATAGCTCAAAGTACTTATTGCTTGTACTTTTAAAGGTTCCAAAAAATGTAAATAAATGTATTTTTTTTTTCTCCTAATTTGGCTTATTTTACTTCAAACTATTTTTAGTCTATCAACTTCAAACGGTTAAAATAAATAATGGTTTACAGAACGGTATTTATATATCATTTGTAGTTAATTGTATTACAGTACTCAGGCTTCAAACGTTTAAGTTGCTACTTGACCTAGTTCTAAGAATTTACTGTAGATATTTAGTTCATTCTCTTGAATATTGTATTTCTAACACGTATGTTAGTAGTAGGACCCAAATATTATCATTCCTACTTAATAAGAGACGGTACAGCGAAATACAATATCCAATGAAGACACTTCAATATTATTACACCCTGTTTTATCTAGTTACGTAATTTTGAAAGTGCTACACCCATCTCAAACAGTTAGACCCGAAACTTTATCTTGTGCGTGTCCTAATCTAAATATGTTATATCGCTACACGTCAACTTTCAGCATGCTTCATTTTGATTAGCATAATTATAATCAGCCTATAATGTTCCCACTGTTGGGACACAGGCATCCTCTTTCTGTGAGAGAGAGTGAGTCATAATCCAACACGCAGGTCCAGTGCGGGTTGGTGGATGTCACATGTCGTCGAATTATTGGTTCTAGGACATATCGGTTTCCTCAAGATGTTTTTCTTCAGTGTTTTGAGAGCAGTGGTGATGAAATAATTTACAAAAGTCAGAGAATATAAGAAAATCTATTATACACATATAAGTATCGAATCAAAAATGAAGAGATCCGTAGTAGAACCAAGGTAACCGACATAGCCCGAAGTATTGCCAAACTTAAGTGGCAGTGGGCAGGGCACATTGCTCGCAGAACAGATGGCCGATGGGGCCGATAGGTTCTGGAGTCGCCACACCGCGTACCGAAAGGCGTTGGAGGGGCCCCCACTAGGTGGACCGATGGCCTGGTGGAGCAGAAATCCGCTGGATGCGAGAAGCACAGAACCGGTTAAAGTGGCGGTGCTTGGGGGCGGCCTATGTCCAGCAGAGGACGTCCTTAGGCTAAAATGATGAAGCTGAAGTAACAGTAGCAAAAATGGATTCAAAATCACATTACCTACAGCAAAATCTTTTACTCTTAAGATCCTAAAATTGTATCACGTTACTCAATATCGCTACGAGTATACCCATGTCAAACCGACAGACCCTAAAGTTTATCTAGCAGAGAGGCAGTTAGTATGTGCGTGTCCTAATCTACAATACGTTACACATCAACTCTCTTTGAACAGATTTAGTTTAAGACATTTTGATTTTACAATTAATTCATATATGTTGCTACCATTCTTGCTGAGAATAAAGGGTACTTCACTGATATGAGAGGGTATATATATCTGCCTAGCCTTTTCCCAACTATGTTGGGGTCGGCTTTCAGTCTAACCGGATGCAGCTGAATACCAGTATTTTACATGGAGCGACTGCCTATCTGACCTCCACAACCCAGTAACTGGGTAATACGATACCCCTTGGTTAGACTGGTTGTCAGACTTTCGTGCTTCTGACGACTCGTAACGACTGTCAAAGATCCACAAATGCCAGCCGGGACCAACGGCTTAACGTGCTTTCCGAGGCACGGAGGAGTCTCGATATGTGAAAATGGTCACCCATCCACTGACCAACCCCGGCAAGCGTAGCTTAACCTGATGGATCGACCCGAGCGGCTGTTATTACTTAGCCACGAGCTCCTCCATATGAGAGTATAATGGATATACTTCAGTAGAATCAAATAAAAATATAATTCATTTTGTAGGGACATTCTTGCACAGACTATGGACATCTGGGCCTAGCTTCATCCCGCAACATCGTCCGCGTGAAATTTTGACCCCCGACCCACCGTGTCGCATCGCATCGCCCGCCCCCCTCTATTACTTCGTTTTCGCTTAGCATTATTTCTGACTTTTTTTCTTTTTGCTCGTCTCCTAAGGATCGTAGCGTGATGTTACATAGCCTGCTAATAACGTTACTCAAGAATTGGGCTATCTAATGCAAAAAGATTTTTTTAGTCCGACTGGTAGTTCCGGAGATTGCCCCCTACATCCAAACAAACAAACAAACATTATTAAGAGGTATAGATTAATAGATGGATTACATTTTTGGGGTGTGCCTACTCATGTGAAATATTAATAGGTAGTACCTATTAATATTTCTCTTTCGGTCATAAGCACTTCTGCAATTTTCATAGTTCATTGAATTTTAATTACCTAATGAAGGATTTTTCTGGAGTGGAATTATAACAATTACAAACCACGATCGGTAATATTACTGGCGCAATTTCATTTAAAGCGTCGCGCAAACTGGCGCGACATCGCTGGCGCGACAGGCAGTGCAACCCTTGTCGCACCCGCGATATCGCGCCTTTTTTGAGGGAGCCTTAACGTTACTAACACATACATTACCCACTTTTTAACCTTGCGGATTAAATAAAGCTGAATGAAATAAGCTAAGCGGAATCAATGATATTAAGTATATAGATATATCATTTATTAAGGGAAAAGATAGCACAACACATAAAAGCACAATTAAATAATAACAAATTACATTAATATAAAGAAAATTGAAGGTGGCAATATATACAAAAAAATAGTACATTACTGTCGCGGCCAGCAAATAAGGGGATTGATTGACGATTGTGAAAATACGGGTCGAGGCGAAGCCGACGCACTCGATCAATTCCAGAATTAATGACGAACAAATATAATTTTTCATTCGCCAATATGTTCATTTGTTGCTTCTTTTCTTTAAACAGTTCTATTTGCCAGCCAAATTATTTTTTTTTTTTAATCTTTGATAAGTTTGTTTTTGACCAGAGGGCAAGTGACAATTGCTTCGAAAGCGTTTCGTATTTCTACAACGATTTTCAATAGGATTGATAGCTTTTCGGTAGCTTATGTGCTATTATATACATTTTTGCCTTTTCCATTATCGTTATCGCTAATAGAATGTCACTTTGTCTAGGGCCTCAGTACAGCAACTTCGATTTATCTCGATGAAGGTTCAAAATAATGGTCGAATTTCCGAGCATGTTTGAGAAAAACATTTATTATATTTAATATATTTTTTTATTATATTCTATCCAGTCCCAATACTCAATGAATGGGTGAAGTCATAACAATTATCAGGCGACGCAATATTGGGAGTGCTCACCCATCTCAAACGTATCCCTAGCTTTATCTTCCAATACGCTCAGTGAGTGCGTGCCCTGTTCTAAATACGCTATACATCGCTGAAGGCTTTAAAGTAGGGTCCACACGCGAGTGTCAGTTTTTTTCTTGTAACTAGAGATAGCTACTAACATTACAAGCTTTCCTTCTTGGCTGCAAACGTGACTGCCGACCCAAGTCGAGAAAAGGGTTGTTGGGTTTTTCCTTCAAGAATCCCTCATTAACAACCTGGAGTCTAGGATCTAGGATTCCTTGTTCCCGGGTGATGGCAATAGTGTCGTCCATGTCATGGGACTTACATATAACATGGAACTTACATATAACTGGTGAAATTTGTATGTAAATATACACGGTACACCTCTGCCTGCCCCCTCTAAAAATATACGCGAGATGATTATGTTAGGCTACTTCCTTCTGGTCAATGTCGCCGTAGGTTCGTATAGCAACCTACCCATCTCAAACAGATCCCTAACTTTATCTTCCAACACGCTCAGTGCGTGCGTGTCCTATTCTAAATACGCTACACATCGCTCAAGGTTATAAAGTAGGGTACACACGCGAGTGTCGTGTTCCCAAGTTTTCCGGACTTTTATCTTGTTCGTAAGTTTGGCCCCATTTGTACTGAAGTGACGATGTCGCTCTGAAATGTAGTCGTATGTTAAAAATGACTTCTATGTCTCTCGCTAAATGTTTCGGGATATTATTATGACAAAGTAAAATGACGATCAATAAAACGGCTGATTCGTAGGTACAATAATTGCACCATTATGGTACAATTATAATTTTGCTTTAAAGGAGCGATATCGCGGGTGCGACAAGGGTAGCGAAGCCTGTCGCGCCCGCGATACCGCGACTGCTTGTTAGTCTTTAATGTGGTATTTAGTGCCAATAGGGGTTGATTTATTAGTAAGATTATAAAAAAAATGAGCGAGGACGATAATGAAAAAAATCTTTTTTTATTTTATTTTATCAGACAGCCAAATGAATTCCTTGTAATCCAGTACCAGCCTATTATTGTCCCACTACTACTACTAGTAGTGGGACAATAATAGGTCTACACTAGCAGTGATAGCCTAGTGGTGTGACCGTTGGACTGCCAAGTCATAGGTCTCTAGTTCGAACCCTCTGACCTTTCGGATTCATGTGCGTATTGTATAATTATCACTTGCTTTAAAAACGGTGAAGGAAAACATCGTGAGGAAACGAGCGTGTCTAAGAGATATTTTTCGACGACATGTGAAGCCAAGTCAGAAGTCTTTTTTTTTTTAGGGCGGCTTTAAAGCCATGACACCAGGTTAGTCACACTGAATAGTCTGAAATGCGGAAAAGTCCGAAAGGGATACTGGGGCCCTTGGCAACAGGCAACTGAAGGAACACATATGATGATTTCGCAAACTCAAAAAAAAAAAAGAGGGCCCTGGCCTCTTTCCATATAGAGAAGATGCGAGCATTGATCACGACTCTTGCCTATGTCAGTATATCTTCAAATTATCTCCCACAGTGAAATGAAGTAGTCTTTCTTTACTCAGGCACAGCACACAATATAAGCCTAAGTCTACACTGCATACTAAGCCAGAACTAAATCCGTGCAAGACCTTGAGATGTGCTTAGTATTCGCTCGCATTCATGTACTAAGATTTTACACGCGTCGCTATCCATCTGTATAAGGTGCGTCGTTATCCTGAAGAGTCATGTCATGTTTAGGGCTTCGTTTATTGTTAGGGTATATAGAGATGGATGAAGGTAGTAGAACATTTTACTGTTGAGACATTTTGTAAGATTTTAGAAATCCTAATACATACTTACTAACTTAATTTATTATAAATGCGAAAGTGAATTGGTTCTTGTTTGTGACGCTTTCACGCTAAAACGGCTAAACGGATTGGGATGAAATTTGGCACATGGGTAGACCATGATCTGGAGGTAAGGTTACGTATGATACTTTTTTCTGGTAATGGCAAACAAAGTAGCGGGCAGAGTTAAAAAATTGTTCTCTAAAAAAAATCTTGGTAATCTCAAGCGTATTTTCAGCGACTTGATTTGCGATCCAAAGAAAAAAAAACAACCATTTCATAGTTTATTCCCTTTCTAAAAACAGTTAATTTCATTTAGCCCTAACATTGACCCCTATTTGACACTTTCTGTCACGATTATGAAAAATAACAGTCCCACACAGAACGTATAAACGCGTTATAACGTAACTGCAAATACCGCCGCTATAGTTTCATAACGTTGTCACATATGATGGTAACTGGAATTTACGACGTAAACCAGGTACCGTAAGGAAGATAAACTATGTTTTATAGCCATGTGATTAAAGGTGGCTTTGAGATAGTATTACATTTAAGTTACGGGGCGCCGGTCGGTGGATAAATAAAGGGTGCTGATTTGGCACCAAGGGGTCTGTAATACTGTTAATTATACATTTCTAAATAAAAGAGCGGTAAGGGAATTGGTGCCTTACGTTTTTTGCGATTTGCAGGTCAGTATCAGGTTGTATGTTGATCTAAATATGATTTGCGGCCGTAACAAATATGTATTTACAGAATTATATTTATTAGAATCAGCAATATAATATATACACCATGTAAAATATTGGTATTCAGCGTCTGCATCTATGTTAGACTGGAAGCCGATGCCAACATAGTTGGGGCAAAGGCTAGGAAGATTAATTCACTCTTTATTATATTTTTTATAAAATCCATTCCCTTTATTTTTATTTTTCTCTTTTCTCTTTGTCCCCATTTTTATGTTCATATGCATGGTGATGAAATTCAAAGCATATGGAAAATTTTGGGTTTGTTTTTAAGGCTGACAACGCCGCAGCAAGCCTCTAGATTTTATAGCATGTGTTTAAAGGCAGGCAGTAACTGTTTTCCATAAAGTGTCGGCCTTTACCTAACCTAATTACATGAATAAGAACCCTTTGAGCCACTCAAAGAGAAATGAGCATAAAATAAGTCTAATTATGACATTTGTAGGTCTAAAAAGATTTCTAATTGACTACATTTACCATAGTCAGTCATGCTTTTACTTAGAAACACGCACACACATAATTTCAAGCCTGTTTTCCGAAGGATTAGGCAGGGATCACTTACTGCCAGTGTTGTGGGAAAGTCAGAAAGGGATACCGGGACCTTTGGCAACAGGCAACTGAAGGAACACGGGTGGGTCTTAGTCAGTAAAAGTCTGACACTCCCGCTCCGCCCAGAGCGGGAGAAGTGACTTATTACTACACCCCCATTCCGCCGTTTATGCCATATATTCCATGTAGTCCCATGTATGGTGGTGACCCTATTGCTTTCAACCGGGTATAATTCTAGACTCCAGGCTGCTACTGAGTAATTCCTGATAGACGACTACCTATACGATACGATTTATATATCTCTCTAAGAACCTAATAACACTTTGACCGACCTGGTAATCAAACCCAGGCCCTCCAACAGTTGCGTTTTTTAGAAACAATATACAATATTTATAGTTCTACCAACGTGTATCTAGAAACCCAACTTCAAACAATCTATCATAGTCAATAAATTTAAAAATATCAATAAATTTATAAATATATAATATCAAAAATTTTATTTCAGCAATATAAATCACAAACAGAATTGTTAGCTCTGAAATAATAATATAATTTACTTTTACTGGAGGAGCTTGTGGCAAAGTTATACCAGCCGCATAGTTCGATCCATCAGGTTACGCTACGCTTGCCGGGGTTCGTCCGTGGATGGGTGACCATCTTTACATATCGAGACTCCTCCGTGCCTCGGAAAGCACGTTAATCCGTTTGTCCCGGCTGTCATTTGTGGATCTTTGACAGTCGTTACGGGTCGTCAGAATCCCGAAAGTCTGACAACCAGTCTTTCCAAGGGGTATCGTATTACCCAGTTACTGGGTTCTGGAGGTCAGATAGGCAGTCGCTCCATGTAAAATTCAACTGCATCCGGTTAGACTGGAAGCCGACCCTAACATAGTTAGGAAAAGGCTAGGCAGATGATGACTTTTACTGTTATCACTTCTAAAACAATAAATGTCCTGTCTGTAAATCAAAGCTCGTTTGAAGATACATCAAAGTCAAACCTCTTTGTTTCATTTACTTCATTTTATTGTTTTACTTGCTAATATTTGTCGTAGTTCTACACCATCAACTCCAATAATCACTTGTATTTTGAATAATTATTATTGCAGTTGCATGACCTCAAGTTCGTGTTTCAACGGCTGCTTGACAATCGTTCGATGCCTTTGTTAACAATTGCAAGAAATCGTCTTTAATACGGCTTGGAAAACAACTGAAGACTGATTTTACTTGAATAGGTAACTAACAAAGCATTGTTTTGTGAAAGCTAGTTACAAGCCCTTTGGTCAATGCGGCTTGCAAAGATCTTTTGTTCTATCTATGCTACAAAGAGAACGCCTCTCGAGCCTGTAATCCAATCATCAATCTTGTTGGCTGCAAAATGTTTCTCCAAGGTCCAGGGTTTCTGTGTGGTTCACTCGCATAACGTAAGGACACAAAATGTCTTTTCTTTAAAAAAAACTTAATTTTTATAAATGCCAGATGGTTGACTACGAGATGGTTGAGGTACTTTGACCGTGTAGTAGTCAACCATCTGGCAAGATTTTTAGTACTACTTAGGTTACGCGTCAATCAATCATGCATTTTTTTGTCGAATTATTATGATTCATGAAACAGACTTAAAGTAGGTATTTATCAACCGGTTTATCAATCTTTAAGATTCTATATTTTATTTCAGTCGATCATAAAGTGCACAACCGGAATCGAATCCACGCCGTGCCTTCTGCACGTATACACCGGTAACCATCCCCGGTTGGCACGTCCCCCCATTTCTTTACGACGCTCGTAAATCATATAGTTTCCAACTATTTCTGCGTTTATTGACGCAAAAAACTTAAGGTTATGTGTTATCTGAAGATTTGGGTACGTGGCAGTAAAACGGTTTGGGCGAGGTATTGAAAATTATAGGCGTATTGGGTGAGTTATTTTTAGTATTAGCTCTGTTCGCGACACACTTTTTGCCGACTTGATTTACTATTATCGTCACTGGTTATTCCATATGTGACCTTAAGCTAAGAAATATTACTTTCAAATAACCTAGGGCGCAACGTAACGCACGCAAAACATTGTGTTTATGGGTGCATGCAACGGTTCGGGTATGTGGGGGAATTTAAAATTAAGTTATAATTTAAAACTTGCTTTCTTCAAAAAACGTCTAAAAATTTGGAACAACATTTCAATATCTCCGTAACCAGAAGGTTCCCAGGAATGGTCCAGACCAAAAAAAAAATCACAATGACGGGAATAACAAGTGACTTTCGGCTTCGTTAAGCTACTTTTTACACCCGTTATATTATCAGTATGTTTATATCCCATTGTGGGGTACAGGTCTCATTCGGAACAAGCTTAATTATTGACTATCACCAGACATTGATCGATGTAATGCAAAGCAATGCAAGTGTCACAAGAAATTTATTTTTTCAAGTTCTTAACTTCGGTAGCAGTTCATCATCATCTGCCTAGCCTTTTCCCAACTATGTTGGGGTCGGCTTCCAGTCTAACCGGATGCAACTGAATACCAGTATTTTACATGGAGCGACTGCCTATCTGACCTCCACAACCCAGTAACTGGGTAATACGATACCCCTTGGTTAGACTGGTTGTCAGACTTTCGTGCTTCTGACGACTCGTAACGACTGTCAAAGATCCACAAATGACAGCCGGGACTTCGGTAGCAGTTATGAACAGGAATTGTCGTAATCTATTACAGGAGATTAACCTCTTCAAAACCCTATTCCGTCGTCGAACGACATTGACCCTTACAATATTATGCTTCTGAAGTTCACACGTACAAGGTTGTTCAAGGACATTGTCAAATTGTGTTACTTCTCATTTTCTCAAAGAACATTGCTCATTGTATAACAGAAAGTAATTGTCTTTCCATTCTATAATTTTGTTTTAACTTTGGAATGCCAAACTGATTGATTGATTGAAACTGATTAGCTTGGAGTAGCTTATCAATGATTTTGTTAAAATAATATAAGTTAGATAGTTCAGTTATTATACAAAGCTTTATTATCTGCTTCTTCACTAAGCTGAGATATTTCAGTAAGTTATTTTACAAATGGATTGAAAAATAATGAATAACCAGAATAAAATTACAGTAATATTAATTTATCATCATCTGTTTTTAATTATGTTAAACATGCCAACATTATGTCGTGAACATACGTTAGTAACGTACTCAACTCAAAAGATTCACAGAAATAATTTTAATTTATACTTCATCATTTAGTTTCATTAACAGTTTTCTGTGTGGTTCATGTAAGCTACAAAAACGAATACAGAAATAGAGACATGTTATTAAAAGATAATTAAAAAATGTATACTTTGAGTGAACATATGGAATTTCTTGTCATTTTTGCTTTTGCTGTGCCAGATTTCTTTGAGAGAATTTGCTACGGTCTTGTCTATTTTTAATTAAAGAAAAATCTACACTGGTTCCGTCTAATTATGCGTCGTAACTCTGAATTAAAATACATATTTTATTTATAGTTCTGACGTTTTTATTTTCCATGACAGCTTTGTCTTAATATTGTTATTTAATGGAATTAATCACTGTAACTGGAGTTACCGACATAGCTTGTAGAGTAAGCAAGCTTAACTAGCAGTGGGCTGACCAATGGTCGGTGGAGCAGACAGAATCGGTGGTCCTGAGGCCCTAGACAAAGTGACATTCTATCAGCGATAACGATGATGGAAAAGGCAAAAATGTATAGAACTGACATAAACCATCGAAAGCTTGTCAAAATCGTTGTAGAAATACGAAACGCTTTTGAAGCGATTGTCACTTGTCTAGGCCCTCTGATGTGAGTGACACGTATCGGCAAGCGTAGGTCGCGTAGGTCCCGTAGGTCGCCTAGTGTAGGACACACCCTAGCTACATGGACCGACGACCTCAAAAAATGTGGCTAGGACAGACTGGGTGCGGAAGGCGGAGGGCAGGGTGTTGTGGCATACCTGGGAGAGGCCTATGTCCTGCAGTGGACTGCGATATGCTGAGTTGATTGTATCCCCGTACTTATTACGTAGTAACTTCGGTACCTACATCTTCAACAAACCCGTCTCTCACTTTAATGACAACTAAAAAGGATGCTAGCATATAAAAAAATCTTGTTATCTATTTAACGCTTTTGTAAAAAAGAAGGTAGGTATTACAAAAGTGTTTAGAGATGTCAAATTTTGTGTTTTTTACTTTTTTATTTTATTTTAAGATCGTAAAGTAAGTCCGCGATAAAATGAAAATTACGACAACTTCTCGTTCGTTGACTGTCACTTGTTTCATTTTATTTTCTTTCTTTAATTTTATTATCTTGTAGATAAGACATCTCAAATGTATTTTTTAACCCTGGAATTCTAATCTCATTTTATCACCGCTTATTACTAATGATCGCCTGTGAGGCGATTTTCTAAATAAATTGAAATTTTGTTTTAAAGCGTTTATATAATCAGCCTATTATGTTCCCA
Organism: Lithophane socia; assembly: GCA_947522985.1. NCBI lineage: Eukaryota > Metazoa > Arthropoda > Insecta > Lepidoptera > Noctuidae > Lithophane > Lithophane socia. The sequence continues at coordinate 13,533,632 of OX383267.1, forward strand.
CTGCTGGAACACAGGCCTCCTCTTATGTGAGAGTGAGTTTAGTTTAACACCTTTACTGTTTAAGAACCTTTAAACGATATATTTAACAGGCGTGCCTTCTACCTTTCATGAAATTAAAGCGCTTTTTTTTTTCATTAAAAAAACCGATTCTTGGTGACACTCCAGAGATTTTTATTTAGAGAACCTTTTCTTGGGTTAAGGATCATAAAATGTTATTTTGAATTTTGCAATGACAGACGTCCTTTTAATTACCTTTGCATCTTGATTGCAAAGAATATTTTATTCGCACAACTTTCAAGACTCTTTCAAGATTACTATCACTATTTTACCTACATAATCCAAAGGTCATCCCACAAATACCTAGGCATCTAAATATTGGCAGTACCAACGCAAGTAAAATTAAACGGGAAATGGAAAATACTTTTGTCCAATCAAAGTCAAAGTCAAATAATTTATTTCAAGTAGGCACATTAAAGGCACTTTTGAACGTCAAATACATAGAAATAGAACTTATTCTAGTTGCCCCTTCCAAAAGGTAGTTTTCGTATGGAGAAGAATGGACAAGAAACTCCACCGTTATTCTTAAAAAAAAATGTTTTACAATATTTGGTATAAATCAATTATATAATTACATGTGAAGACGATGCACCGAGAATACAATTATAATAGGTAAAAAGAATTAAAAGAATATATAATTCATTCAGATTATTATCAGCCAATACATTCAGATTATTATCAGCCAATCAAAGTTAACAAGAAAAAACCGGCCAAGTGCGATTCGGATTCGCACACGAAGGGTTCCGTACCGTACCGTATTAAGATAAGGCAAAAGACGTCGAAAAAAAAAAACATTACTTGTGTCCCCACACAAGTAATTTTTTTTTTATCGACGTCTTTTCCTTTAAGTACTGACTTTTTTTTTTTTTTTGTTATAATGGCAATATAAATACACAATCTGTGAAAATTGTAACTGTCTACCTATTAAGATCCATGAGATACAGCCCGCTGACAGACAGACGGACGGACGGACAGTGAAGCCTTAGTAATAGGGTTCTGTCTGGGACGAAACCCAAAAAATGTGCTGAAAATAATTTTTGTTTTTCGCGATTTCTCTTTGAGCAATAAAAATATTAATACCATCGAAAATTCGACGTCAAATTGATGTGAAGGTCTGAATATTTGCTTACACAACGCTTTTATGGCCTCCTGAATATTTGTTATAAAACCGTCATTACACGTAAAACACAAGCACACGTAGGGTTCCATAACACCGTCAATAATTTTTAGCTTTATTTTATTTTTATTATTTGTTGTTTTAGCGGTCATAGTAGTACACAACACACTCTGTGAAAATTTCAAGTATCTACCTAATACGTTTTAACAGATACAGAGAGCCCTGCAGGCACAATTTGGGTACGGAACCCTAAAAAATAAAAATTAACCTATCAAATGGCGTATAAACGATTTCACAAATAATTGAAAAAAAAAACATTTTCTGTTAGATTTTACAATATCGCTTTTCGGTATTTGCCTTATGTCATTACAATATCAGAATTTAATTTGCTTGGTATCGTTATTTGACATCCATGTGAGTTCAAATTAAATGAACTCGTTAGAATGCGAGTATAAATATAATTTATTTCCATAAATTATATCATTGACAAAATAATGTAGGAGGCAAAATTGTTGCTGAAAATCCACGTACTTTTGGAATAAACATAGATAGGTTCATAATAATAATGCTCTTTTACTATACATTCAATCTGCCTGCCTAGCCTTTTCCCAACTATGTTGGAGTCGGCTTCCAGTCTAACCGGATGCAGCTGAATACCAGTAACTGGGTAATACGATACCCCTTGGTTGGACTGGTTGTCAGACTTTCGTGCTTCTGACGACTTGTAACGACTGTCAAAGATCCACAAATGACAGCCGGGACCAACGGCTTAACGTGCTTTCCGAGGCACGGAGGAGTCTCGATATGTGAAAATGGTCACCCATACACGGACCAACCCCGGCAAGCGTAGCTTAATCTGATGGATCGACCCGAGCGGCTGTTATTACTTAGCCACGAGCTCCTCTCTACTCTTTTACTATACATATATACATAATTATAATATTCTTTTGTCACAATACCTACACAAAGAAAAAGACGAAAAGGTGGCATACAAAGGGCGGCCTTATCGCAAACAGCGATTGATATCAGACAACCTGACGATGTCGGCGCCTAATCGTTCAAACACTCCTAATTAACATACAATAATGTATAGATAAATAGCATTGTCACGTTTTATACCTCGATGCGCAATTTACTTATATGACAGTGCATTGTGCAAGTGTGCATAGGTGATACCTAATAATCATAAATGATAGATACACTTGACACTTTTGTTTTTTTTTTTTTTTTTCACTAACCTTGTAGTAAAATATGTTCTGTTATGTGTCTTTTAGTTTATGCTAAATAGATGTATTTTCTTTCTTTGCTTCTTGCAGATAGATAGATAGAAAGGTAGATATAAAATTATTCAGTGCCCACAGAAGATATACTTTAAGACACAAAATCACAATTAAATAATAACATCATTTACAATTTTTGTTTTGATTAATAAAAATAAAAAAATGATGGGAAAATTGCAAATTATATTGACTGATATTTTTTTATATTGACTGATAAATATTTTGGTAACAACCAAGGTCTGAGAAATGTTCACAATTAACATATATTTTTTCCGCTATCACTAAACTACATAATATATTGATGTTTTTTTTTTTAAAGAAAATTCTCCTTGTAACCTCTTGTCAGCGCCTTAACATTGCATGCAGTTTTCCTTTAAGTTCGCAGACGTCCTATTTATTCCCGCGTTAACTTAGAAGTCTCTTTCGAGTTGCTCGTAAAACAAATGAGGATGAAAATAAGTGAGATTTTCTTGCAATCTCCTCGTAAGGATGAACCATCCGTAGTTTAAAGCCATCCATCCCAGACAATGTCAGTTGGCTAGACGTTAGAACGAATCGAGTTTCTTGAAAGATTGGCTTTAGAACTATTGTTCCTTTCAAATATTGCAAAATATTTTGTTCTGATCTCAGACCAAAATAAAAAACGAATGAATGATTGAAGGTATCATTCATTGATTCATTCAAAAAACCAAGTCAGAGCGCTGTCAACAGTGACGTGAGGCCAGTTTTATAAATATGATGTGTGGATTTAGTGAGGTGTAGTTTGATTTAAATGGTTGTAAATGTGTGCGTATGAACGTGTATGCGCAGAGCGGCGGTGTAGTTTTGGCATGCTGCACTGTATTGTTCGCAGCGCTGTCTTGGTTTTTTATTTGGTCTGAGGTTCTGATATGAAATCTTGGGATAAGAAAGTATTTTTACTAATAATTAAAACTAAATTATTTATATAAGTATCTAAAAAGCAAACTTAATTAATTATATAACACTCCAGACTTGGATTTCCTGGGGAGCTTGTGGCTAAGTAATAACAGCCGCAAGGGTCGACCCATCAGGTTAAGTTACACTTGCCGGGGTTGGTCCATGGATAGGTGACCATCTTTACATACCAAGACTCCTCCGTACACTGGAAAGCACGTTAAGCCGTTGGTCCCGGCTGGCATTTGTGGATCTTTGACAGTCGTTACGGGTCGTCAGAAGCCCAAAGTCTGACAACCAGTCTTACCAAGGGGTATCGTATTGCCCAGTTACGGGTTGTGGACGTCAGATAGGCAGTCGCTCCACATAAAATACTGGTATTCAGCTGCATCCGGTTAGAATGGAAGCTGACTCCAATATAGTTGGGAAAAGGCTAGGCATACCTACTGACATGGAATCCCTGTGTTGTCGCCTTTGCCTTACAAGATTATTAAGCACCTACATACGAGTAGTAGGAACATTATAGCATCGGTGGGTTTGATTTCTGAGGCGATCAGACGACAATAATTGAATATTCTTCCAAATCAGTAAATTTACATAAACAATATTATGTAATTAACTTATGTGTATTAACTGAGTCCATGAAGTTATTCACTACCTAATATTCTATTCATTCTGTTATCTGGAATTAAGAATCTGACTGGTAAGCAAACATCAAATGCCTATAAACACCAATGGATAAAAAAAACATTTAAAATCAAAACGAATTACCATAACTTTATGTCCAGTTTGCAATTAAACGAAGCCTCAATCCAATAACAGTAAAATTTTATATTTAACGCACATTTGTGCTATCTTTTTAAATATAGATCCAGGGAGGCCATTTTGTATTTCGTTCCAATTTTAAATGACGCGGGATCGAATGATCCAATTTAAAATGTTTATTTGACATGTTATTTACAAATTAGGCATCGTTGACTGAATTTAATGAGAAATAAAAGAAAGATCATTTACAGTTTTAAATTAAGTGACTACGTCGTTAATCTAGTGGTACGCAAGTGGGGTTCGATTCCCAGGTCGGGCAAAGTGTTATTAGGTTTTCTATCTGGAATTTCTCAGAAGCAGCCCGGAGACTGGATTTGTGCCCGATTGCTGGCAAAAGGCTCGCCCCTAGATGGGACTTAAACTTGAACATAACTGATTAAATGTGGGTGTACTATAATAGATACACCTGTGCCCAACCCTTCGGGGAAACAAGGCGTGGCGTTATGTAATGAATTACGCATCCTATCACAATTATTATTATGACATTATAGGTACCATAAATCTATGGTATGTAATTACCTAAACATATCATTCGGCGCGATAGATTGCGTTGTGGCAGCCAAATAGATCCTTTAACAAGCTTAACAATACAAAAGGTGGATTTTAAGCTTTTTTTTATTTTTTAGTGTGATATTAAATTGCCACTTTGTAACTTTAGAAAAAAAATATCACACACTGAAGCTCTTTAATTATTAATAGCCAAGCTATTCATATAAATAAATGCTACATAGCTCCTTAATTCCTGTGGCTTCGCTCGTGTGAAACGGATTTTCTATCGCCCTCGGGAACCATACATTTTTCTTCGCAAAATTGTAATCTACGGTCTTACGTACTCTTAAAAGATTTACATAGAAGATTGTTCACAAATTCCTCCTTAATCCTTTGGTAAAATATTACGAGGTAATATGTTACTCTTTTCATGTTATTTTTTTGCCGTTTCTAAACAGGAAATTGTTATTTCCGCCCGTCGTACCTTTTTTATTTCGGGCTTGTGCGTTTTATTTTTATAGATATATTTAGATATGACGGCTTCAGCGATGGCTGAGCGATAGTGCCGTCATCATCTTGATTCGGTGGTACGGACTCCATAGTGCAGGTTTACAATTTATAAAACACGATGATACAGCAAATCAGTTAGTATTTCACTTTCAGAACAATCATCACAGTAGGTACAATACTCATAATGTTCACGCACTACTTTCCACGTTCGGGCAAACCAACAGTTTTGCATAGGAGAAGTGGAGGTCTGCACCCGTTCGTTACCCTCACAACACTGACTCGTCGTTCAGCCACTTCCCTTAACACGGCTCTATACATGGGCCGCCCCACTCTAGTGAGCGCGTCACGGCGCTTACTCTCACCTTAGTACTACAATAATCAATTGAGATACTATTATCACTCAACTTATATGATCTCCGACATAAATATATTAAACCAAAACAAGGCTATTTACTGAAAATATATTCAATAATTCTCTTACGTTAAGTGCAAACATATATTTCAGGCAAGTTATACGCGCGTTGAATACCAGTGATCGTATTAACTGTTAATTAACATATTCAAGTAATTAACGGCTTGGAATTGAGTTTTTGGTTCACTTTAGTATAACAAACAGAGATATGTTTGTTTACATTGGTTTTAGGGAGATTACAGATAAACAAATCAATCTGCTTAGCCTTTTCCCAACTATGTTGGGGTCGGCTTACAGTCTAACCCGATGCAGCTGAATACTAGCATTTTACATGGAGCGACTGCCTATCAGACCTCTACAACCCAGTAACTGGGTAATAATGATACGCCTTGGTAAGACTGGATGTCAGACTTTCGGGCTTCTGACAACCCGTAATGACTGCCAAAGATCCACGAATAACGGAAACAAACGGCTTTCCGTGCTATCCTATACATTATATCGAGACCCCTCGTCTCGATATAATGTAATTTATGGTCACCCATCCACGGACCAACCCCGGCAGGCGTAGCTTAACCTTCGATCGACCCGTGTGGCTGTTATTATTTTGCCAAGAGCTCCACAAAAACCGTAGCTTATAAAGAAAAAATAAACAAAGCACTCTGTATCCATCTTAGCTGGGCCATTGTGGAAACGGCTCGTTTTGGCGCAGATGATGACCAAGTAATCCATCCATACGTATGTGCTTTGACTTATTTATTTTCTACGTCCATTTTCCTTTTCGCCAGGATTCGGAGGAAAAATGGCGGACCAAGTCACGCGTAATGACGTAATGTTTTTGGGCATCACAGATGTGTGGACACTACCTTTGTCTTGTCTATAAGTACCACATTCATTTATTACCACCGACCCGCCCTAGCTTCGCATGGTTTTACGACTCGACAAAACATTTTTATCTCCTGTACCACAAAAATAAGTAATACTCCTACCACTAATCTGATCACATTGACCGAATGAACGAAATGAACTGTAATCTTCCACTTATCTTCGCCATTAAATCGAAAATGTAATCGGAACTACAAATAATATTTGTTTTTATTCAATTTTAAACATAGGCTTTGATTGACTCTAGACTATTATCTTAACTCTAGTTTAAATAAATGAAGGATACTTAAAAATATGAATTGGCTGGACCTGATTAGGGCATAAATGGTAATTGTCATTACTTAACTATTTGTTATTTATATTACTTAATGTTTAATTTAATTTTATTTTATTTCCGTTCCAATTTAAATTAGAAACTTAGTAATTATGATTAGAACTTTGAAGTTATAAGCGAAACTGTCGCTGACTAGATTAAATGATAAATGATTTTATTTCTGTAAGTAGGTTTGTACAAACACTTTTACACGTCAATCACATTTTTAAAACTAGATGAGGTCGGCGTTTCCTATCTGACTACTCTGAGAAGAAAGGCCGTAGCAACAACAAACTCAAGAGGTCTCTTTTAAAGTCCAGACATAATCTTGGTCAGATTATGTGAAGACCATGTAGATTGGTGTCTGAAATGGTTTTTTGAGGAAAGAACCACACAGATTGAGTGGACCTGTCCAGTCAGTGCACGCATTTGTCAGTAATCGTGCAGCTCAACTCCGAATTTAAGGAGCTCAACGATTTGACGAACAATACCAAAGAAAGGACATTTGGTTAGGCCGCATTAATTACTCAAACTGCCAGACTACATATAATTAATTAAAATTAAGAAAAAATAAATAATAAAAAAGAAAAGAAAGATCCAGATTGTCCTGCTGGACATAGGCCGCCACTTCGACCGGTTCTGTGAAAAAAAAAAACAATAATCATCATCCGCCTAGCCTTTACCCAACCAAGTTGGGGTCAGCTTCCAGTCTAACCGGATGCAGCTGAATACCAGTATTTTACATGGAGCGACTGCCGATCTGACCTCCACAACCCAATAACTGGATAATACGATACCCGCTGGCAAGACTGGTTGTCAGACTTTCAGGCTTCTGACGACCCGTAACGACCGTCAATGATCTACAAATGACAGCCGGGACCAACCGAGTCACAGAGGAGTCTCGATATGTAAAGATGGTCACCCATACACGGACCAGCCTCGGCAAGCATAGCTTAACCTGATGGATCGACCCGTACGGCTGTTATTACTTAGCCACGAGCTCCTCCACCAAAAAAAAACATAGTACTGACATTATATAAAAATAGTATGTAAGGATCGTAGAAAATAAGTACCTAAAACTGATTTCACTCCTGGCGTAACTTACAAAGGTATAAAATCCCTCAACCTTCTTTGAAAACATTTTGATTAAGTACAAAAAGTCACTTTCATCCTCCTTTCTAAATTACCTGCCATGACGCACCTGAAACATTTTTCTTCCATACTTCAGCTCATTTTTATTCCAGTCTACCTACCCAGAAATAATGTCCCTATATTAATATAAACCGACCCTCAATTCAGAACACGCAGCTGAATAATTGAAGGCAATTTTCTGATTAGTACCACAGCGAGTGTTACACTATCCTAAACCGCTGTTGGTTCTAATGACTGCTATCTACGTAAAGTGCCCGCTCCATTTCGAAGCGACCGAGTAATGTAGGAGGTACACTGAGAGGTGAACGTAGGTGTGTAGAACGATTGAAATTTTGGTACTGGCCAGTACGGAGTTGAGATATTGTTTGAAATATTTATGCTGTTCCAGATGAAAGGGACACTTGTTGTTAGGAGTTAGCCGTTAACTGACGGTTTGTACATAATATTCGTAATTGATGGATCTGAGAAGTGGCCATTTTGTTTTTGGGTTCGTGTGATTTCGGAGTCTGTTTTGTTGTTGATCTGAATTTCACATTAAGCAAATTATTTGACGCTTGAAGTTTGATGTCATAACTTTAGGGTGCGACACATTCATGTTTATTATTGTTCGTGGTTTTGGAGTTTATGAAATAATAGTTGGATCGAGTTTGGAACTAGTCTGCTAATCTCGTAGCAACACGATTAAAACCGTCAACATTATAAAAAAAATACGTATTTGTCAAAAATAGCTTGGCCAAGTCCATTTAAAATTTATAACAGTAGGCGAGGATAACAGTAGGCCATACAATGTTTTCAAATACACCAATCAACAGCATGGCCTTTAATAAATTAATCATAATTACTTATACATAAATAATTACTTATACATATTGATATCAACTTTTAGAAGTTATTATCATTGGAATTATCGATCTAATTAATAACGAAAGAACTTAAATGGAACATTTTTTTGAAAAATATTTCCTTGTTACATTACATTACAATTATCGTCCTATATACTCAATATTACAATTCAATTATTATCTTTATCGATTAACAATAATATAAAATTGAAACGTGAAATAAAAAACGTCCCTTCTCTGTTAATTCAAAATATAAATAAAAGTCGCAGTATTTCTATAAAAACCTTACACTTATTATCTATACAACATTATTATTAGTCATAAGTTTACTATGATTAAGTTTATTATTATTAGCCATACGTCAATATTATTATTAGTTTTAAGTTTCATATAATATTTTAAGTCAATTCCAATGAATGGATATTGATTTCGAAAAATTTCAATATTAAAATTTAAATTATTTTAGTTGGCCCACTTGCACAACAAACCACTAAATGTCTTTCACTTTCTCCAACAAAACAATGTTTTACATACGTTTAGCACTAAAATGATGAATGGCCTAAAATTTCGAATAGAACTTTTAGCAAACTAACTCACGACTACTATTGTTTACAATTAAACTCACATGAACTTTGGAAAATTATCAATATACAGACCAATCACGCAGTGAGATAGAAAGTTGAAATTCATTAATAAAAAATCATAGTGTCTTACGAGCTCTGTGTGTCCCAAACTCAATGTTTAAATGGGTCAAGACCCGCGGTTAGTCAATGACTGGTCGTTTAGCAGTGAGCCATCATAATTTGGGCCCAATGATGACGTAGTACTTTGATTGACGACCCTTACCTTACGTACATAATAATATAAATAATTATTGCCTGAGTCTTGGGCACCTTATGGCACACCTTTATCTTTTTTATGGGTCAGTCATAATCTGCCTAACCTTTTCGCAACTATGTTGGGGTCGACTTCTAGTAAGCCATAGATAAAGGAGGTAAAAAAATACTGGTATTCAGCTAGCTGAATACCAGTATTTTTTTACCTCCTTGGTGTGTACCCGACCTCCATCTACTAATTTTCTAATGATGACCTAAAAACATACGAGCATGAAAATATTATAATTTTCCTTTTAAAAGTTGATAACTTTTATACCTTTTAATTTAACGTGCAATTTCAAGCCGAAATGATTAATAACTTAATTGATGTATGTATTACTTGGGCAACTATAAATAGGTTTCAAATTAAACCCATGAGTGGTTTTGGACATTAATTTGGCTATAATGACTTGTTATCGATACCTGTTGTCGAAACGTATATTATTATGTTTTTTTAATGTTTTTTTATAGTGCTTTTTTAATAAAAATATTTAAAAATGTAAATAATATGGCGTATTTAAAATAAAAATATGGGAACCTTCAGCTGTATTATCATCCCCAGTTAATTGCTTATAAAAAAAAAAAAAATAGCTTTATTTTCCTTGCATAGTAATTATTCCTTATGTATCTATAACTTATGTATTATAATTAATTAAAGTAAGTAAGTATTTTAACATTAAATTTCTGGTGTACAAGGACTGCTATCAATAGCGGTAAAAGCCTCCTCCAGCCGTTTCCAAGCTGTTCTATCCCTGGCTATTCTGCTCCATGTTTTGCCAGCTATCTTTGCGATATCGTCGCTCCATCTCTTGTGTGGCCTGCCTGGTCTGCGTTTTTTTTTTTTTTTTTTTTTTTTTTTTTTTTTTTTTTTTTTTTTTTTTTAAAACGTTGCCCCACACTAAGAATTTCTTCCTGTATCGTGGGTGCGTTTACAAACATAGAAACTCACATACACTAACACCCAGACCCGGAACAACTACTTGCAGATCATACAAATATTTGTTCCGTGCGGGGATCGAACCCGCGACACGTTGCGCAGCAGTCCATCGCTCAGCCACTGCGCCAACCGTGTCGTTTTTGTTTAATGGGTACCAGTTCGTGGTGATTTTTGACCACCTGTCGTCTGTTACTCGTTGGACATGTCCAGCCCACTTCCATTTTAAGTTAATTGCTTATCCAAGAAAAACATCCTCATAACACAATGGCAGTCAATCCTGCCTGTATCTTTTAAAAGAAAGCACAAGAAAAAGCCAAGGCTTAACGACTGCAAGGGACAAGTCAGTTGGCTTTCATCCCACGTAGGATATAAATAGTTCACTGCTCAATAAACGATATAAATAAATATTGGATGACCGATCTATTACGCTACGATTTTTTTTATTCATGTTTTCCTTTCATCTGCAGTCTGCGAGTGGTTGCGTAAAGCTGGGACTACATTATGTTTGCGCATCAATTTAGTTCCGTGCACCAACTGTGTTTTCACGCACAAACTGTGCTCCGTGCGCCTTCTTGTGTTTGTATGAAATTTTTTTTTTTTTTAGTTGCGGTTGCGCATGATTCGGTACAGCCGGGCGGCATAATTGAATCCTAACTTTCTAACTATAATATTATATAATTTTATATTTATCATATTTGAAAGTGGGTTTTACGCTTTCACGCTAAAATTGCTGAACGGATTTGGATGAAATTTGGCACAAGGGTAGACCATGACCTGGAATAGGACATACAATACTTTTTATCCCGATATTCCCACGGGATCGAAACTTACGTGTGTGAAACCGCGGGACACAGCTAGTAATATATAATTATAATTTTAATGTTTGGTAAAGAGCCGCTCGGCTTAACTCGAATTGTGCTGAGTCGACCCAAACATAAATCAACGAGGATAGATGCCGAATGAAATGTGTAGTTAGTAAGTAGTACCTAGTAGTAGTAAGTCTTCGGGTCAACTTTGTTGTTCAACAAATACTACAGAATCGAATGTAACCGAACATATGTCTAGCACCACTTACCTGCCGTCACGACAAAGTACAGCATAGAAAACATGAGTAGGATGACGCGGCAGGTGGAACTAATTCTATTACGTTTTTTGTTTTTATTTGATAAGGATTAAGAAAGCCTTTTAGCTTTTGTGGCGTACAAAGTCTTTGTATTATAGTTGAATCATCAAGAAGATGTTTCGTGAGTAAACAGTTTGATGATTCATATTTTTCAGCGACTATAAGGATGTAGACTGGGTAAAAAAAATAAAACTATTTAGTCCATCAGCCAGATAATCAAAAAACATTAGACACGTATTTTTTTGCTTTGCCATAATAATAAAAAAAAAAATTAGATAAAACGCATTAAAGTTGGGGAGTGGGGTCTCGCTACGTCATAAGTCAGTATAAAATCTACGACAAGTGACCACGTCACATTTTAACCCACACCACATTTTAACTCAATATAATTATAATGCCGTAATTTTTTGATTACGTAAAAAAAGAAAAAAATACTTATCCAATATATTATTTTATATCTATATGACTGACAAAAAAAAAATTGAGTCAACATCCCTATACTGTCCAAAAAACCTATAGTATTCCAGTAATCTATGACTCATTTACTATCTTATTCTGCCCAAGATCAATAATAAATAAATATTTCAACGCAAACACAACTTAATCACTAATATAATAAAGATCAATTCAAAAGTGACAAAGTTAGAGGACAAGCTTTATCAGCAATTGATAAAAATATGGTATCGTCAAATAATATCGATATAAAAGATAATAACGAATTTGAAGTATTCGTCGCGACAGAACGGATAGTGATACTCGTGTAAAACGAAGTTAAATAGAAAAAAAACATGGGAAGTTGCAAATATTATACGGAGGTGACTCTCGGGTGGATGTTGAACAACAAAATCATAGTATTCTTGTCACTGCTGTCATTCTGCCTGTTCGTGTCTACGTTGGCTATGGCCGGTCAGAAGAGGGGGTTAAGTCGTGAATTGGAAGATTGTAGGAACAGTTTATCGACTACAGCGGCGCCTACAGCAGCGCCTACAGAAGCGCCTACAGTAGCTCCAGTGGTACCAACAGTGCCAAATTCCGTAAATGCTGACCAGGCAGACTCGACAGAAACCCAGAGTAAATTATTCCAAATACTAGCCGGTGCTTCGTAATCCATTAAAAGTGAAAGTGCTTCTGTGAATTTAGGAGTGAAAAGATGCTTCTTTGTTATCATCAAGCACCGTGTTACCTACCTAAGACTGTCACGTGAGAAATGTATAAAACTTCTATATGTACATCCGCCATATTGTTTCTAATCTATTGATATAATTAAAATTAAATATTTTCATTTTTCTTGTGCGTTTCTGTAATCTATGACAATATTTCGGCCTGTTTGTCTACATGATTGTGTAATTTCATAATGTTCTGTTCTGCTGTAATGGTGTTAGGTTTACATCTATGTGGTGTGGCACATTATGACGTCATCTTTTGCGTATTAAATCAAGCATTTTCTATAGATAAATTGCCTCGTTGATCTAGTGGTCGATAGCGCTACTGCAGAGCATGAAGTTTTGGGTTCGATTCCCAGGTCGGACAAAGTGTTAATGGGTTTTTCTATCTGGAATGTCTCAGTAGCCGGAGTCTGGATTTGTGCCAGGTAGATGGTAATAGGCTCATGCCCTATTACATGGGACTTAAACATAACTGGCGAAAAATGTGGGTGTACTATAGGTACAGGTACATCTCTGCCCAACCCTTCGGGGAAACAAGGCGTGATGTTATGTAAATTGCGCATAGAAATTGCTTGAATTGATTTATCTCTATTCACATAATTCGTGAGCGTCACGTCAATGTATGATTTTGATGCGACGCGGCATGCCACGACACAACACATTCATGACGTGTCCCGGGGCTTAATGATGCTCTTAGCGCAATTAAATTGCACAATTGTTCGCAATTTATTGACTGTCCAGTATTGCCGTAAACTGCTTTTGCCAAGACGTCATAGTTAACCTGAATTGCCAAGAGATGCGCAATTTAGTTGACCGAGAGAAGCACCCATTTTTAATGTAGCTGCTTTTCGATTATTGACATAATAAATGTATAGTTTTAATAAAGTTTGGTAATTTTAGGTAAGGGGAAATTATTTATGAGGTTCAGGTGTTCAACTATGTTGCAGGGGTGCTATTATATGTTGAGTTTTGAATAGATTATAAGGAATGCAAAGCGTTTATTTTACATCAAATAGCTGTTTAAGGACATTTCTGGATACTTTTACATAAGTTAAGTCCTATAAATATTTCATGTTTATTTTTATACCTACGGACATGAAGATTTATGTGTTTTTTAATTCTACAACATTAATACATTTTTGTCATCTGTAAATATTGATACGTGAACAATTTTGATAATGTATTCAGGATCAGTATTGTAAAGTATATGATAAGATAAACAAATGTGTCTTTTATTTATTTTTGTACCTAATTCGGTTCAGTTGATACCTGTTATCGGATTATGCACCAGATAACTTGAAGCTTTAAAATGCCAATGCATTCCACAACTTTCCTTGTCAAATCCTTTACTGTCCATGCTGCTTGTTTGTGGAATGCATTACCAGTTCCAATAAAACGCGCGCAATCGTTGCCTGTGTTTATAAGACTCGTGAAGGTACATGGTCGTTATGATTTTGTTCTCGTTGTCAGCTAAATCATTTATAGACGTCATTTATTTTCGTTGCTTATAGAAAAATCATAATCAGCCTATAACATTCCAACTGCTGGGACACAGGTCTCGTCTCTGTGAGAGGGTGTGGGCCATAATCCACCACGTGGGCCCAGTGCGGGTTAAAATGTCATATGTCTTGGAATGTTTGGTTCTTGGACCAGGCCGGCCGGGGCCGGCTTGGGCCGGTTTCCTCACGATGTTTTCCTTCACCGTTTTGAGAGCAGTGGTGTTATACATAATATATCTATATAAAAAAATCAAAAAGTTTATTTGTCCAGGTAAGTAGGTTTACAGGTTAAAACCAAGTAGAGACGACATTATGTAGCTTAAAATATTACCTATAACTAGGTAACAAAATTATTTACCAGTAAGCCCCAACTTAGTCTGTATCTTGGGGCTCGAATATAGTTAGTATGTATGTGTATATTTATTATATAGAGCTGATGCCAGCGGCTTCACCCGCGTGGATGTCGGTTATTATATACTAAAACCTTCCCCGAGAACCACTCTATCCATTAGTGAAAATAGCATGAAAATCGGTGCAGTAGTTTTGGAGTTTATTGCGAACAGACAGACAGACGTGGCGGAGGACTTTGTTTTATAACAATTATGTAGTGATATATCTATGTATCTACTATAGTATATTGTACTTATACTGTTTGTTTGCACCAAAGACAACCCCATTGTATGTCCAGAAAATCACTGTCCAGTCCAAGGTACAAGAGGTCGCAGTAAGCGATAAGGTACAATGGGCAGCCTATTTGTAGTGTATAATTTTTTTATCTTCGTAATGTATAATCCTGTGTACAATAAGGTTTAATAGTATATTATGCAATTAGTGAATAAAGGACGGATTTAAAGCGAGGGCCATAGGTGAATCACGAGCAAGTGAAGGATTCTAACGACTGAATCACGACCGTAGGGAGTGATTCATGATGATTGAATCACGAGCATAGCGAGTGATTCAAGTGTTAGAATCCTGAACGAAGCGAGTGATTCATGGCCCTCGATATAAATCCGTTTTATTCAAGAGTTGCATACTATACTTTATACCATGACTACGAGAAAAAGAACTTCGAGTATGTTGTTATGTCAATGTTATGCCTTGGTTTTATGGTACCTACACCGTAGCATAGAATACATACTCCATAATGTCGATGACTTTTTTTTCTTCGACAACTCTTTAAAATAAGTTAGGAAAACAGACTGAAAATGTGCCAGATGCTTGATTTTCATTTTTCCATTTACAAAACTAATCGTAGGCTTTGATGTAAAGCAGCTGTGATTTATTAGGAAGCAAGTTTTCTACTATATCGGCCGCCCTCTCTTACATAAACTCAGGTGTTAACACATCTTCATCACTTGAAAACATTTTCAATCGATTTATTATTAAGTAACCCTCAACTTTTTTTTCGTACAACTTACAATATCTAAAATAGCGCCAATTTACTAATGACAGCAAAGAACACAAAACAGTTTTAATTCTAATGCTAAACTCCTGTTCGAAAATCAAATCAAATAGGAGTTTGTATATCATTGAGATGGAGTTCGAATAAATTGGTGTTCTAAATTCAAACACCAAAACAGTGATTAAAAGTGCTTTTTATTCACTGTTTTCAGTGAATAAAATAAGCTTTTTAGAGGGGGAATGGTATGAATAAATAATTATAAATATACGCTATTCTTTGCTAGTTTTCCTGTTTTATTTTTAAGATAAGTTTCAACTACTTACTGACCCGTCTCCATCGAAAAGAAGTGCCTACACACACACATACATACGTACATTCGCGCCTTTTGCTCCTATGAGCAGGCCCTACCACCTACCACCTACCTACATACCCCTATGGGTAGGCAGAAACTACAGATCGCCACCTGCTACGATCCTTACATACTCCTTTTGCTTCGTTTACGTTTACACATCAGATCGTACACGTACTTGACCTTTCTGCAGAACATCACCAATTAGTCCTTCTAAGGTGTCCCCAGAACCTAAAAGTGAGGTTAGTTGATTTCTTTTCATTTAATGAACAATCACAATATTTTCCCTTCTTCAAAATAAAGCTCTCAGCTTAAATCTAAGTAATCTGTTTATTCATTCTCAATGCCCTACAAATGCAAAGATTTCAGAAACTTGTTTGTATTCCGATAACTTTCACAGATAAAACTGATCAGAAAAATATGTTAGGCTCAGACAGAAACTCGTTTCCATGCCAACCAGCTACTTATAAAAAGTTTTAGAAATATTTTTATGAAATACAGAAGGGCTTCTGCGCCTAGGTTTTATTTAATAAAAACTTAGTAAAGATGTAAGTTACTTCAAACCATAAATAATAATAATGAGACTACTGAATTTTTTCAAGGAGTTTTGTATGTACATGGTCAAAATAAATTAACTAGCGAAACTTCACACGCTGACAATGATGACCAAAAAAAAGATTTTTTTAACTAAGAACTAGTAACTGCAGTTGATTACGGGGTTAATGGCATAAGGTAGTTTTATATTACAATCATTAGGTATCGTTACCCATCATAAAATATCTCATAATCATCGTATTACCCAGTTACTGGGTTGGAGAGGTCAGATAGGCAGTCACTCCATGTAAAATACTGGTATTCACCTGCATCCGGTTAGTCTGGAAGCCGACCCCAACATAGTTGGGAAAAGACTAGGAAGATAGAGGTAACCCATCATTCTGTGAAGTTTCACTAGATAATTTAATGCACTGCATGCTCTCGGTCAGGTTAGGGCAAGGTGGCAAGTGGTGGTAGACAACAAGTCAAGTAAGGACTAGCGCACATCTGGCGAGGCGCAGCGCAGCGCGGTTGTCACTGCCAATCAAATATCAACATTCTAGGACTTAAAATAAAGTCGAAAATAAATAACCTGAGACACGCACCTTTTTCCGCTTAGATACACTCTCGAGCTAATAGAGGTTTATTTTATTCTTAACTTTATTTCAAAGTCGGCAAAGTAGATATTTTTTAGGCAACCGCGCTGCACTACAACTCGCCAAGTGAGCGTCGGCGCCGGCCCTAACAAGTCTATAGCTGACATTAGGTATATTTAGTTCCACATGTATCATACTCGGAACTATACAGTAAAGATAAGTTTCTGAGCACCTACTACTGTTCTACGTACTATCATTATCATTATTCTTGAGTACGTTGATAATGCCTTAGTTAAGCTGAATGCGTTCTATGTGACATACAATTATTTTAGTATTAGTGTTGCTATTGGTCTGGTTTGAAATGGCTACTAGTATTACTGTAGCATTCAATATTATTTAGCTTTGTAGGTATTGTATGGTGTATCTCTGTTCATACACGAAATCTCTTAAGGGGTCATTGTACTCATCATTATGAACAACTTTTACTATGGGACCAACTCTTTTTTTTTTCTTTTTTTGAAGATGGGAAATCATCAAATGACTTGCAATGCGGGAGGGCATGTCAGACTTTCACTAAAACCAACCCGTGTTCCTTCAGTTGCCTGTTGCCAAGGGTCCCAGTATCACTTTCGGACTTTCCCGCAATCCTGGCTGGCCGCAGTCCTGGCAGGATGGGAACAAACCTGAAATCGCGAAAAAAAATCTGCTATGCGAATATCGAGCTATGCGAACATAAATGTGACGGCTGATTTTTTTTTCGGGTCCGCGCCATCGAAGCATCTTCTAGTTCCTAATAATGTATCAAAAGACCAGAAAAACCACTAGCTTTAAATACAAATCAATTAGAAAGTTAATAACCTGAAAATTTCAGCCTAAATTAGTCTATTCCCATAGCTGTTCCAGACTACAGACAAAGGTCATAAGTGAGTTGCTGAACTCAGTTTCCAGTTCCAGTTTCTATGACGTTTATTTGCCAACTTGTGCCGTAAACCGTGTTTAAGCAAAGTTATTCTGTGTGTTTTGTATTTCTGAATTTTGTTCATTTTTGATGTTATTGTTTTTAGCACTGAAGTTACATTTGATTGTGAGAGTTTTCAGTTTGAAGTGCGGAGCTTTCAGTTTCGTGTTTTGTAATTAAAATGAACAACATATTTTTGTTATTACGGATACAAATGTTTGCAAGCTAAACATCACAATTAATCATCATCATCATTTCAGCCGATAGACGTCCACTGCTGGACATAGGCCTCCCCCAATTACCACCACTTTGACAGAGGCTGTGCTTCTCGCATCCAGCGGATTCCTGCGGCCTTCACCAGGTCATAGGTCCACTTTGTGGGAGGCCTTCCAACGCTGCTCTTCCGGTACGCAGTCGCCACTCCAGAACCAATCAGCCTCATTGGCCATCTATTCGACCATAAAAGTTGGCTGGGATAGAATGGATGCGGAAGGCGGAGAACAGGGTGTTGTGGCAGCCTGAGAGAGGCCTATGTCCAGCAGTGGACTGTGATAGGCATGATTGTGATTGATTGGCCATCTGTTCTGCGAGCAATGTGCCCTGCCCACTGCCACTTAAGTTTCGCAAATCTTCGGGCTATGTCGGTTACGTTGGTTCTCCTATAGATCTCTTCATTTCTGATTTAATCACGTAGATAAACTTCAAGCCTAGCCCTCTCCTTTGCCCTTTAGGTGACTTTCAGCCTTCTAATCAGGCCTATTGTGAACGACCTTGTTCCAGAGCTATAGGTCATCACTGGTAACACGCAAAACACTCAAAACCATTGTCTAGATATTTTGTTACTATCTTCAAATTAAAGGTATTTTTTTAAATGTCAGTGAATATAATTAAATGGTGCCCCTAAGATACAAAGCTTGTACAACACCATTTCTAGGTAATCAGAGTAAGAAAATGTTAAGTTTTCAATTAGCAATAGGTAGCTATAGAATTCCGGGAAAGGAAATTGCTAAAGTGAAGCCAAATGACTAATTACTGATTTCGGAGAAATTCTTTGAATGAGTCGCCACTTGAACTACTTTAGCTTTCATTCAATTAATCCCAAGTGTACAAGTACTTTTCCAGTAACTATTTAATTTTAACAGAAAATATTTCTAAGAAGGAATCATTACGAATTAGACCTCTTTATTAAAAATTAGACACGCTACACCAATTTGCGTAATAGAATAGAATAAAATTATGTTTATTCAAGTATCTTGACTCAAAAATGGTTAGTAAAACTTACAACTATGTTAGTAAGAACTGAAACTTCACAAAAACAAAAATAAAAACAAACAAATAGTACTGGGTCATCGTTGTGGCAATCCAACAGCGACCCACGAAAACACAGCCTAGGCGACTTGATATCATGCTAAGGATACTGTTGGAGCTGCTCCACACCCTGCGCACCATCCTAAAAGCGACTTTTAGCGCATGGTTGCGTAAAAGTTGTCTAGAGGACCCCGTTGGCCCGTTATAGTATTTTTATCTCAAGAAGCGACGCGCGCTTTACTTATGGTAACCAGTCGACTAGCGTCAGCACAACACACACACACACATACTTCCGACTTCGCCATTGTATCAGACGGTATCAAGAGCTCTTGCGTTTACACACACATTCACAGCGTGTTTGTACACTTGGTAACCACAAGTAAAGAGCGCGCCGTTATGTGATAAAAAAAATTACTGTCACTTAACGATGTAGAAGCAACAAAGTGTTTTCCATTCATCAGCTTAGCGTACCGTCTGTTAGATCTTCAAGTTAATCACTTAGTTCTAACATTAGTAGATTGGACTTAGAACTATTGTTGTGATTTCCTCTTTGAAGTTGAACTGAAGTCTTTGGAATTGAAGCTGTATTGAAGGTTGAATGGTCAATATTGTTAAAGTGTTATTGGATAAAAGTGGAAACCGCTTCTTGTTACAAAAAAATAATTGGAAACTACCTTTTGGAAGGGGCAAATAGAATCAGTTCTATTTCTTTGTTTTTGACGTTCAAAAGTGCCTTTTATGTGCCTATTTGAAATAAATTATTTGACTTTGACTTTTGTTCTAGAAGTCGGCTGAAAAGGGTACCTGTACCAATTTTTATGTCGGTCAAAGTTGTGTTTTTTTTTACATGAGAATTTTGTGTAGCTTTTTTTTGTTTTTTTTCCTGTTCTCGGAAATGTAAAAAAAAATTGTTTTAATTTATTCTTTATTGTATAAGCGCTGAACGCAAAAAAATCATAACTCTTTTAACTAAATTAGAAATTACCAAGGCGGACCCAACACAACAGGAGGCCAAGTCTACTAATTTACAAACGTGTCAGGGGTCTCAGATTCGTGGATTAGTTTTTGACAGATATCCCATATAAAATCTGTCAAAAACTCATCATTGCGAGACCACTGACACGTTTGTAAATTAGTCAAAGTCAAAGTCAAAGTCAAAGTCAAATAATTTATTTCAAATAGGCACATAATATGGCACTTTTGAACGTCAAACAAAGAAATAGAATTGATTCTAGTTGCCCCTTCCAAAAGGTAGTTTTCGTATGGAGAAGAATGGGCAAGAAACTCCACCGTTACTCTTTTAAAAATGTTTTACAATATTTTGTATACATTAATTATATAATTATATGTGAAGACGATGCACCTAGTTAGTTAGATGTTAGTAGATTTGTCCCCCTGGACCATGCTTATATACGATATTACATTCAATACATCACTGGTATTTTATTCTTCCATTTCTTTCCTTATTTCCACAAACTGAGGCATCAAACAATTCCAATACAATTAAGGTATAAAAGAACTGATCCGTGATACCTATCCCGGAATCTCTCCCTTTTAATCACATGCAAGAGAGAGCTAAGACAGATCCTGCTTAATCACGCGTCCATCCAAGCTCTCCACTTGATTAGAACCGTTTTCCGAGATTAATAGTGACTGTAATGTACCTTTTTTAATGTATTACTATCTAACTTAACGACGCACATAAGTCTTGTTGATAGGACCTATTTATTTACAATTAGGTTCAAGAGTAGTTTTGGTCCTATTACAGACCCTTGAGGTATCCCTGATTGTTCGTAGCACGGAAGCGTTTTTGATATATTGTAGGGTGAAGACTGAAGATGATGGCGTAATCATTATTGAGTATAGAGGACGATTTCTCTTCAGTAATGGTGGAATAAGAGTGCTTGGGATCGTGGGTCCGCATTAATGCAAGCCTCAAACTTTTAATAACCACTGTAGGCGTAATTTATTCAATAAAATTGCTTTACTAGTAACATTAAGAAATCAAAACATGGTCCTTTTCTCCATGTTGTAGCACGAGAATGAAACTTAATTAAATTGTAATTCAGTTTTGTTTTAGTTATTACTAGCTGCGCCCCGCGGTTTCATCTACTTATCTATGTTTTATTCCAGGTCATGATCTACCCTTGTGCAAAATTTCATCTAAATTCGTTTAGCCGTTTCAGCGTGAAAGCGTAACAAACAAACAAACTCACTTTCGCTTTTTTATTATTACTAGTGGGACGACGCCAGTGGGACCAACGGGTATACACGGCTTCGCCCGCGTGTAATCTTTATAAATTACTCAGAGTGAATGTAGCTTTCTAATGAAGAAAGAATTTTTGAAATCGGCGCAGTAGTTTTTGAGTTTATTCATTACAAACATTCACACAAAAATACAAATCTTTCCTCTTTATAATATTAGTGTAGATAGTTATGATAGTTAGGATTACCTATAGGAACTAGTCAAAATGAAAGCAAGTAAGAGGAAAAAAATATGAGAATTAAAAAAAATGTGGTTCACTGAAATTAGCGTAGTTTGAGTATTACTTTACTTGGGAGCCATTTAGGTACAGGTTGAGAGTGGAGCTGTCGAGAACAACAAGGTTTTAAGAGCACTGGAGCAGAAGTACAAGCTTGACAGCACCACTGTATGGATTAAAAGTACAGGAATGATATGAAAAACAAGAAAAATATGAACATTTTTGAAGTAGTGAGAGTAACCGGCAACTTATTTGTGAAGTTCTAAAAGAAAGTCTTGAACACAACATAAGTGCCTAAACCACTTATAAGGTTAACTACCTTATAAGTGGTTTAGTGGAGTTTAAGTGGAGAGTTAGCTTTAAGAACCATTTCATACATGAGATGGCTGACCCGAAAAAAATTTTTTATAATGTTTTTGTAACAATAATACTCATCACGCCTGCACAGTTTCGCTAGCTAATTTAATTTTAAGTTACACAATTAATTTTTGCCACTTTCCAAAAATTTATGAAGTTAAAATTAGCGTCGCGCATCGTGCCATGACAACGTCAAACGAGAAATGAAACGTAGTAGCCGTAATTAATGATCGCCTGTTTCAAAGTGAAGGCTTTCGATTATGTAATCAAGTGTGGCTATTAAAATATACCCTTCTAAAATGGAGGGTTTTTTATATATTTTCGTATACTTACAGTTCGTTTTTCAATCCCATCCAAAAAGAAACAAAATCATTTGAAGTGTCAAATTAGTCAATTTGACACTTCAAATGATTTTGTTTCTTTTTTTTTTCAATTTAGAGTTTGACATTTGCACCTGTCAAATTAAGAAACGAACTATGTAAACTTTTAGGTCAACTTAAAATGTTGTCTTTCAGGCCATTACTGTTTTGTATAAATATTTTACCTAAAAAGATAATTATTTTTGTACTAAGTAATTGTGTTTTTGTCGTGATTAAACCTACCCAAGCCAAAAACACGTCATTCTGTGGTGGCTATAAATAAAATCAAGCATATCAGAAAGCTGTGGCTGTCATCAAACTGAACAACTTTCTGTAATCGCAAAAAAAATATCAACGGTCCTATTCTCGACCCAAATGTACGGCTGATTATTTCTGCAAATTTTCTGCTAATTAAGTCTCTACCACACCCTTAAATTTGACCACACCATTCTGACACCCGCTGTATATGGATAACAAAACCTAATATAAAACAGCCGAAAAAAGTTTCGAATTTCAAACTCAAACTGAAGCCATATTTTCTGATCCGAATACCGCAGAGCTCTCGTAAAAAAGTTACTTTCGAACTCCGACCCTAGTGATCCGAAACTCATCGATCCGTCGATAAATATACGTTATCTTCCATTGAAACTCATAGCGGAACGGGAAAAAACGTTGAACATACAATGGCGGACGCAATTACACGCCTTCTATAGTCATTTGCATTCACCGCTCCGCTTTACTTTGTAATGTTACTGGTGTGGACAAGTTGTGACCGAACAGCGGTTGTTAGAACTACTGTACCTTTATGTTCACCACATAGGCGATGAATTGGATGATTTATTTAAAACAAATTGGCACGAACTTATGATGACTTCAGTCTTAGACTCTTCTAACCCTGAAACGACAAATGAGTGTTGACCTTTGACCTCTATTTACGGTACAAAATATTTAAATTTCTTAGGTAAGCATACCATTCCCACGGCTGGAACACAGGACGCCTCTCTATGAGAGGGAGTGGGCCGCAATCCATCACCCGGGTCAAATGAGTTTTAATTTTTGACATGTACAATATTTAAATTTCCTTTAATTTATACATTTACCTAAATGATACGTGTGAATGTTAAAATCACCGTCATTTCCATTCAAATATCTAGCCTAAATCTATTCAAAGTTCAAACCCTATGCCAAAAATTCAGGACTTAGCATATCAATGCTTTCAACCCTTTCATCAATCAACTCGCCTCAAAGGACCAGCGTATCTGTTGGTATATTAGGACCCAAACCCTTAATCGCCTTCGCTTTAGACTCGTACCACCTAAACGTCCCCATTCGCTTATCTGCTATGAGTCGGCGAATGCCTCTGAATACAGTTTGAGCTTCATACGTCATCGTTGGTACAGACATTACCTGTGCGTCACGGTGAATGTAAAATTTTGTGTGATGTCATTAAGTGACTCACGTGTGCGATTATTGCTGTTATCGTGTGGTAACCGGCAATTGGTGTCGTAAATTATATTTTGTTAATGTGTTTGCGTATGTTATAGTTATCTAAGGGTGAGGTATGTTAAGTAATTTAATTTTGTGTGATACGGAATTTAGGAGGTGATTATTTTGGTAAGGTCTGTGGTCTCCGAGCATTTAAACTGACGGTGTGTGAAAATGCTTTTAGTAATGTCTTAGTATGGAATTTATGCTGTTTTCGAGCGTAAAAATACCAACACCTGGAAGATTTACAGTAGCTACGAATCCATGAAATAGATTCGCTAAAATATTGTTTTTGTAGAAATAATATAAATAATGCGTTAAATAGGCTCGCTCCCTATTACATGGGACTGTGCGTAAAATGTGGGTGTTCTAAGGTAAAACTCAGCCCTTCAGGGAATACTGCTGCACGCGTAGCATGACCACTGTTTGCGGGAAAGTCTGAAAGGGATACCAGGACCCTTGGCAACAGGCAACTGAAGGAATACGGGTGGGTTTAGTCAGTAAAAGTCTGACACGCCCTCCCGCTCTGCCCAGAGCGGGAGAAGTCATATGATGAAATCACACCCTCAAAAAAAAAAAAAGCATGACCACCGTAGAAACGGGGTTTGTCGACGGAAAAATAGATAAAATGACAGATAAACAATCGCAATCTATCATTTAGTCTATTCTTCCGTCGACAAAACCCTTTTCTACGGTGGTCATGTTACGTGGGCAGGAGTATTGTCATGTTATGATTTATGTCTGTACAAGTTAAATAATATTATTACAAAATAAATTACAAGTAAACTAACTCTTTTAAAACAACGACAATTAATAAATCAAACCATTACTTTAACAGATGAATAAGTAATCCAATCGAAGGCTAACAATAGCTCGACTCCAGTAGGTCCTGTAACTTAGTGAAGTCAGTGCCAAAATTAAGTCTTGTGTTCATAACGAACGACGGACGCAGGTGGTTTATCTATCGAGCGGCCGTAGGTAATTTTTTCATGGTCATTGTCGAGACATAATACTGTTAATTTATTATGCTGTGTGTGTGGTTGGATGATTAAATGAAAAGCTGAATACGTGTAAAAGGCTTTGTTAATTTTACATTCAAGATTTAAAATTAGCCAAACTCGAACTCATTAAAACTTAAAGCATTTACAGATACTTCTAAATAGGTTAGTCAAAAAGTTAAAACTAATTGCCGGTTCCAAAGCGTGGATTCCTATGGAGAAGAATGAGTACCTACGTTACTCCAAGGTGAAATACTTTAAAAAAAATCACTATTATTATTGCAAGACAAGCAAAAATGATTTTAAATTTTTAACAGCTAAAGTCTCTTTGACTTGTTGTCCAATCAAATTTATGTTTAATCAAAATTTTTAACGACATCTATGCAGTCAACATTCCATTGTACTCAATCTTACATTATAATGAAAATAAAAGTGCTTTCTATTTCAGAATTTATTTATGAAACTGCAGACATTCCAACTAGCCGAATTTCTCTAACAATTTACTTTAGATCGTCAACTATTTAGAGAAAGTTCTCTTTCATCAACTAATAATTGGCGATTAAATTTCTTTAGTCTTCAAAGCTATTTAATGTTTTATATTTTGTTTTAGTTTCATATAAACTAAAACAAGGTATAGTAAAACTTTAAATAGCTTCAAAGTCATTGGTATTTTGTTTGTGAGTGTCTTAAACTTTAATTTGATAATAAACAGCCAATTGCAATATTTTTTTAGACTGCAGATTATACACTATATTATACCTTTTATTTTTAAAAGAGAAACCGTGGAGCTCGTGGCTAAGTAATAACAGCCGCACTGTGATAGATCATTTAAGTAAGCGCAAGCGTAGTTTAACCTGATGGATCGACCCGTGCGGCTGTTACTAATTAGCCACGAGCTCCTCCATCGAATGACTTGAATAAAATCCAAAAATAGGCAAAGGAAATATATGTAGTAAGCCAATCACGCAAACCGCTTACCCGCCCCAGTTCAACTAAAAGGCGAGGAAGTTAATGAGGCAAACGCATTAGCCTATCTTACAGTTGCAGTTACGGTTCGTTAGTTAATCCGACATGTAACGGTTAGTTAGATTAGCCGTCGTACTAGTGCCTGCTTGGGAATACTTAGGTTTCAGTTTTTGCTAGGTGGAGTTACTGGTTTTTGGAGGATACTTAGGAGGCTGATTAGATTTGGATTTTGTGTAATTTTTAAACTAAATGATCTATCACGATGAAACTCCATTATAGCATAAGCATAATCAGCCTATAATGTTCCCAATAATGGGACACATGCCTCCTCTCTGTGAGAGGGAGCGCGCCGTAATCTACCACGCGGGCCCAGTGCGGGTTGGTAGATGTCACATGTCTTCGAATTTTTGGTTCTAGGACATGCCGGTTTCCTCACAATGTTTTCCTACACCGTTTTGAGAGCACTGGCGATGAAATTATTTACACAAAGTAAAGCGCCTGCCTGGGTTCGAACACTCGACCTACAACTCGTAAATTGGCCGTTACCACTGCACTAAGCAAGACCAAATTTCCTTAAAAGTTATCCAGAGTAAAAAAAAAAAAATGTTTCTTATAGTTTTTTTTTCAGTATAAAAATAAAAAATTACTGTATGAATATGACTGTATTTATACAACAGTACTGTATGAATATATTACTTCATACAAAAGATTTGTGAAAATAAAATTCTTTGACAAAAACGGTACCTAATGCTTTATCTAAAGATCAAAATATAAAAGGCGCACCCTACCTCAGATTTTATCCCGCTCGCACCATACTACTTGCGAACTGAGTGAGAACGAGACGGAGTGGGGCGCTAGCGGCTCTAAAGCGTCGAAAAGTTTAGGTAATTGCTTTTTACGGTCAAAATAATGGTAATTTAACTAATTTGAAGTATTTTTTAAATACCAGCGGTTTATAATTCTGTGCAGAGGTAACTTTGGATTTCTTTTCTATCGAGAAATTTTTATGGAATCGTGTTTTCGCCTCACATAAGACCTAGAATCAATCCTCAACTTTAACATATATTTATTTCAAAATGAATGCTGCAGTATTTTCGGCATAACAGAGGATCATGCTAAGCAATTTGTGATTGGGTGCGCCCTTAATGACGATTATTATATCCGAGGCACTCGTTTTTTTCAAGAGAAACTCAAGGAAGTAATTAAAAAGAAATTGTTTAATTAAGATCTCTGATTTAATACATTTACTTTCGGGTGTAATGAAACGCTTATTCTGTAATCTAAGAACCACTGGACTTTACATATTTTATTTTTAAAAGCTTTTTTTATTAAATGATGAGACACTAAGGACCGTTTTTATTCAGCTGGTGCTTTTTCCAACAATGCTTTTTCTTTTTAAGAAGGACTTTC
This sequence comes from Lithophane socia, assembly GCA_947522985.1. Taxonomy (NCBI): domain Eukaryota; kingdom Metazoa; phylum Arthropoda; class Insecta; order Lepidoptera; family Noctuidae; genus Lithophane; species Lithophane socia. Next base: position 13,561,231 of record OX383267.1, read on the forward strand.
ATTGCAACAGTTTGAAACTTCCGAGTTTTTTAAATTAAAAATCTCGGAAGTTTGGGGTTGAAACCCTAGGGCCATAGCGTCATTATGCTCACTTAGTCTATCAAGACATCGCCAAGCGGTTGGTTGACTCTTTTACGTGACCAGAGGGCTGGCCTATTTTTCAGCCAAAGAATCAGCATTGCCATACAACGTTTTTGACTGGTAAAGTTTTTTGATAAAAATGATATAATATGTCAACAACAGAACGGTTTTATTAAAAATAAATCTACTACTTTGGCAAGTTTTAAATTAATAAAAGAAATCCTTAGTGCAATAGATACAAAAAAGATTCCAATAGCTGTATTTCTGGACATGAGTAAAGCCTTTGACATGATATCTCTTGACAAACTATTAAATAAACTAGAAAATTACGGTATAAGAGGCCCAGCCTACAATTGGTTTGATAGCTACCTAAGGGGTCGAAAGCAATGCACGGAGATCGTGAAAATGTGCCGTAAGACTAACACCTACGTAACGTATAGATCTAAGTACCTAATTAACAAATGTGGCGTACCTCAAGGGACTGCGATTTCGCCGATACTATTTTTAGCATACATTAATGAACTACCGAACGCAACAGACCAATACACTATACTGTTCGCAGACGATACCACTATTCTGACTAAAGAGGCTACTGTTGAGCAAGCAATAAATGTCACAAATAAAGCTCTAAACGATGTACATGACTGGTTAAACCTAAATAATTTACAAATAAACACAAATAAAACTAAATTTATGACATTTTGCACAAATAATAATAACAAAAAAAAAATAACCGACACATTTGACACACAAATAAAATATAATAATGACAGAATTGAAAAAGTAAATACTATAAAATTCTTAGGAATACATTTTGATAATTACTGCAACTGGAAATCACATGTAGACATGGTGTGTAAGAAATTAAATAAATTTATATACGCGCTACGGAAAATAAAACAGTTAACGAATGTAGAAACAGCTCTAATTGTGTACCACAGCCACGTGTGCTCTGTACTGAGATATGGGATAATCGTCTGGGGAAACTCCACGGACTCCCAAAGAGCATTTATAGTTCAGAAGAAATGCCTCATCATCATCATCATCAGCCTATAGCAGTCCACTGCTGGACATAGGCCTCTCCAATTGCACGCCATTCAGCTCGATTCTCGGCAGCTCTCATCCAGTTGCTACCAGCCACCCTGCGAAGATCGTCGCTCCACCTAGCCTGAGGGCGTCCTACCTTACGTTTTCCGATTCGCGGTCTCCACTCAAGAACACGTCTACCCCAGCGGTCATCGGTTCTACGGCTAATATGGCCGGCCCATTGCCACTTAAGCTTGCTTATTCTGTGAGCTATGTCGACAACTTTGGTTCTCTGCCGGATTACCTCATTCCGGATTCTATCTCTCAGAGATACTCCAAGCATAGCACGTTCCATAGCTCGCTGAGCGACCTTGAATTTATGGACCAGCCGTACCGTGAGTGTCCACGTTTCGGCTCCATAGGTCATCACAGGCAGGACGCACTGATTGAAGACTTTAGTCTTTAGGCTCTGCGGGATACGCGACGAGAAGACTCGACGGAGCTTCCCAAAAGCTGCCCAGCCCAGCTGAATTCTTCTGTTAGCCTCCTTCTCAAAGTTGTTCGTACCAAACTGCAGAGTTTGACCGAGGTAAACGTATTCACGAACAACTTCGAGAGCATCGCCATTAACAGCAATCGGTCCCGGACTAACGTGGTCGTTGACCATAACTTGGGTTTTGTCCAAGTTCATCCGGAGACCAATGCGTACAGAAGAATCAACCAGGCCGTCCAGCATCTGCTGTAAGTCATGCAGCGACTCAGCCATTATGACGATGTCATCTGCAAATCTCAAGTGTGAGATGTACTCGCCGTTGATGTTAATGCCGCGTCCTTCCCAGTTCAGCGTCTTAAACACATCCTCTAAAGCGTTAGAGAACAATTTCGGGGAAATAACGTCCCCTTGCCTCACACCTCGACGCAGGGGGATATGAAGAAATGCTTCAGATCGATCTATAACCTTAAATGGACCGATTCCTGCCGACCCGTGTTTACTAACAAAAAACTGCTTACACTCCCATCCTTATACATTCTAGAAATGTGTAAGTTTGTTAGAAATCACCCTTCGCTTTTTGAAAAGGATGAAAAAGCTCCTTTAAAAAGAAAGGTAGCACAAAAGCCTCTGATAGTCCCTCGAAATCGACTAAAACTTTGCGACACGAACTGCTATAGTATGGCGGTTAAGCTATACAACAAGCTACCGGAAAAAATGAGAAAACTAAATGAATTAGAATTCAGCAGAGCCTTATTTAATTGGCTGTGCGACAGATGTTTTTATTCCATAGATGACTTTATAAATTTGAAATCCTTTTGACATAGTAATTATTTTATTATTTTTTTATTATTGTTAATGTTAATTTTCTTGTTTGTGTTAATAATGTAAGAAGACAAAAAATATTTAATTGTATACTGTAATTTACATAGTGATTATTTTATTATTTTTTTATTTTATATTATTGTTAATGTTAATATTATTTTTTTTGTTATTAATGTAGGAAGACAAAAATTTGATATAATTTTTTTTTTTTTTAAAGCTTTTACTATTTAAAAATTTGCACGACTAGAAAGTCGAATATAGTGAAACCATATTATAAAAATTTACCATATACAATGTACCTATATTCTGGCAAATAAAGAATTCATTCAACGTGGCAATATAATAGCCTTTTGGGCACTTTTCCTGCTGACAGCAATGCGGACGAATTTTTCGATGCACTATAGTGATTATTTCTCCCCCCCCCCCCCCTTTTTTAACTTGTACATTATTATTATTATTATTTTACTGTTAGATGTACATTATTGAATTATTGCAATAAATAACAAATTAATAAGCACGAAATTTTAAAAATATATTACATCATAAATACAAACATAATTCACGCCTTCATCTGATGGGGGTAAGCAGAATCAATAGAACCTCTTGCTACGATCCTTACATACTCCTTTTGCTTCGTTTATATCCAATACTAGCTGCGCCCCGCGGTTTCACCCGCGTAAGTCTCGATCCCGTAGGAATATCGGAATAAAAAGTATCCTATTTGTTAATCCAGGTTATAAACTATCTGTTTGCCAAATTTCATCCAAATCCATTCAGTAGTTTTTACGTGAAAGAGTAACAAACATCCACCCATCCATCCATCCATACTTACAAACTTTCGCGGCAAACGTCTAACTATAATATAATATAATATTATATATATTATAGTTAGAAGTTAGATTATGTTAATGTCTCCAAAATATTTTTCCAGCAATCAAAAAAAATTAAAGATTTAAGACTTCTTCAGCGCCTTTAATGACGATACTACTTCCTACCACCGATCATCTTATTTGGTTATCCAAATAAAACTTATAAGGTCTTCTATATCCTAAGATAAGGCTCATCCATCATCTAACTTGACCTAAAAGATCCACAATATCAATAAGACCGCCTGTGCTTAGACTTTCCTCGAAGGACCATTTATCTCCTACAACTTCCAAGTCACTCAAGGATGACAGATTTATTGGCCGGCAAATGGCTGCCAGTGTTAACGTATCGCATCGACCTCAATACACTCTTAAAAGATATTTTAAAACTTAGCCAGTAACTGTACGATAACCTCGTGTCCAAAATATGGACCAAAGGACCAACTTAGACAGACTTAGGGCTGATTTCATCAAAGTCAGATATCTTTTATCCGTGGAATAAAATTATCGTCAAAAATTCAAAATTTATTCGGAGGATAGGACTTATACTCGGTATAAAAGTTTGGTGGTTTGGTGCTCGTAGCTAAGTAGTAACAGCCGCACGGGTCGATCCATCAGGTCAAGCTACGCTTGCCGGAGTTGGTCCGTAGATGGGTGACCATCTTTACATATCGAGACTCCTCCGTGCCTCGGAAAGCACGTCAATCCGTTGGTCCCGGTTGTCATTCGAGGAACTTTGACAATCGTTACGGGTCGTCAGAAGCCCGAAAGTATGCTAGTAGTAGTGCATCCGGTTAGACTGGAAGCCGACCCCAACATAGTTGGGAAAAGGCTAGGCTGATTGATAAAAGTTTGGTGAAATTCGCCCTTAGTAGTATAAACTCACTCGCTTCCAAATGTTGGTCAAGCAGATCAACATTTCAGCCAACATTGGTCATATTCTGGCCAGTGCAGCAGTGGTCTAATTTAGTGTTCAAGTATTTTAGTCGAATTTCATATAACGTAGATACAAGATGTATATTTAGGACGACGGACGGAGATAGGAAAGTTCGGGCGACGGCGTCGCGACGAAATATATTTGAATTTTCGTCATGTCACTGAACTTTTGTTGCATAGAAATAGAGTAGTGTATTCTGCTTTCAGCAAGTTAGGTTGGAAATTTAAACTTGGAGATTCACGTGACAACGCTTTTAGCATGGGGTCTCAACTCGAAAAAATTATAAATAGTCTTGAAAAAAAATCATAGATGGCAGCATAAGGAACAATTATGAAATTAACAATCACAAAAAAGCGTTATACGGCAAATTTTGGCTCAGGTAATATTAGTAAAAATCAAAACATCTTTGTTTAATGCTGATTTATGTATTTTCACTCATAAATCTCGTATTTTCAACAAAAAACTCAAATTATGCCGTTTACTTCAATTCGAACCCTTAGAATGATAAAGTAGCCATCTGTTAATCATTTTTCTGAGAGCTCTTTGCAATAGATGGCGTCTTACTCAAGTGATGACAGGGTCACTTTAAACTTGCATTTAAGTCGTTTCATTAAGAAAAATCAAACAACTTTTTTTTTTAAATCTATTACTTTACGTAGAAATATAAGAATTGAACACCTAGGAAGAAAAAACGTAAAAAAGGAAGAAAAACATCTAGGAGTCTTGCGTAGTATCTAGGCAAGACTCCTAGATGGCGTTGTAAAACTACAGTCTCTGGCAATTAGTAAGTCGCTAATGCTGCCATCTGTTAAAAAAATGGAGGAAGAAAAATAGCCAGCTCAATTGCAAGACTTAGGGTGGTGTCATTTCGTTGTATGGGATTGGGTATCTGTACGTAGTATTATAATATCTGTGCTTTTAGTAAGTAACTTCTTAGGTAGGTGCCAACTTAGTGTTTCATAATGCCAGTTCAGACTTTTCTAGATCCTATCCAAAGATAATCTAATCTAATCTAACTAATATTATAAACGCGAAAGTTTGTAAGGATGCATGGATGGATGGATGTTTGTTACTCTTTCACGTAAAAACGACTGAATGGATTTGGATCAAATTTGGCAAACAGATAGTTTATAACCTGGATTAACACATAGGATTACTTTTTATCCCAATAATCCCACGCGATCGAGACTTACGCGGGTGAAACTGCGGGGCGCAGCTAGTATTAAATATTTTAATTACATGTAACCAAAACACGGTAGTGGGTAGTTTAAGGCGAGCTTTTTTCACGCTCCGAAGGTATCAAAGCAGTACCTCAGTCCCCGCCAAATGCATAACCATCGTAACATATTACGAAAACGCTGGCGATGTGCGCGTCTAACACACGCGCACCGCTCCTGAGTCAGATCGCAACACATAAATCAGAACGTACTACACAATCAATAATAAACCTAATCCCACAAAACACAGCGTGCATTTACCATGCGCCGTACATACTCACACTTAAACATAGATACGGCACACTAGATGCATTTTCCGCGCCCACAAAAACATTTGATGCTACGTAATGCACACATGCTCAAAAGGGGCGGGCATTAGAAAGCATAGGTACAGCGACTGAACACTTGTGTGTGTTCAGTCACTGTATCTATACTTTCTAATGCCCGCCCGTTTTGAGCATGTGTGTAACTCTAGGGAAGAGGGGTTGATATATTTATAAATATTTGATCGATAAAAATATCGATGAAAACTGGATACCTATGATGAAAACCGACTGCAAAAAAGTGAAATATTTTTGGGGCGTATTTTGCCATCATTAAAACCAAATTTAAGTAAAATATAATTCAAAAGTCATTTATTAATAAAACTGAAATAAAATGCATAAGTATAAACTCTAAAAAAACTAGATCTATAACTATTATAATAGTAACGGCTGAAATAACTAGATAGAAGTGTACGTACCTACTATGTTTTTTCAAAAAAAAATATCCGTGTTATTTAGAAGTGTTACAGTCTTCTATAAATTTCACTCCACATAAAATTTCCATACCGGGGGCCATATGAAAATCGATTCTTGAGTAAACTAAACTCCAATAATATTATTTTATATTAATCAAATGTAAAAAAAAAACCGTAATAACAAGTAACGATTACCTACCGATATCCATATCTCAGCGCGGTGGACAAATTGCAGAATAAACTTTCATAGTCATATAAATTCATACGACAATCGACATTATTATCGATAGCCTACGTTAGAAAGTCTCACCAGGACATCACTACCTTACCCCAAGCCGCGCGCCGCACAGTGGTCTGAAAATCAAGCTCAAAAAACTACTACAATAAAGTATTTAATCAATATCGTTTTTAATTATTCTCATCTAAATAGTAATTAGCAGGCTATAAACTAACGATAGTATAAGTAAATCGATCGGCAACTTCATTTAATCACATCAAAGATTTGAAAAATCACATACAGAAAATTCAACATTTCAAAAATTTGCTACGCGCAAATCGGCAACTGACTGCGCATGAATTGGCTGTCATCCTGATCGCCGTGTACAGTGCAATAGCTCGTTTGAGTACCAGCTCTTCAGTTCCATTCTATTCTATTCAAAATAAAAATGTATGAATAAAATTATTAAATAAAATTATTGTTGTCAGAAGTGGTTGTAACACTAGTGATACAACACTATTACCTGGTGGTATCTTTTAACTTTAAAACACCCACCGTACCACCAGGGGTACGGCCAGGGGTACGGTGGGTCTGCAGTGAAAAAATCTACTTTAAGTGTTTTCTCCCATACAAAAAAACACAAAACTTTTTTTCTCACGCGTGCATCTACCAGAGACATTACATTTTTTTTTTTATTTCGTGGCTTAAAGTTTCTATGAGTACGGAGCTCCATTTTCAGACCACTGTGCGCCGCCGCAGGGCGTCCTGTACTATGCGAGCTCACGCTTACGTAAAGTATCGTTTTGTGAGTTTTACATTGCTGGTTCAGTCCCTTAGCGAAACATTTAGGTAGTAGTTAAGAAGCAATGTATTTTCTGCAAAAATAATACAGTCGCTGTGATATTTGAAAACGAAATTAATGTAGTAAAGTATTGTTTTGTGATTGTTACATTGCTTGTCCAGTCACTTAGTGACACACTTAGGTAGTAGTTAAGAAGCAATGTATATACTGCATAAATAGTACAGTCGCTGTGATATTTGAAATGAAAAATAACGTAATAGAGGCAAGAACTCAACCGGCGGGGGTGGCGGGCTCGCAAAAATTGGCACACGTCCGACCTCCAACATGTTCCGCTCGGGACTAAAGGACGCGTGAAACCAATGAAACCACTTAGTTTTGAAATTAGTGGTATAAATATTTTAATATTTCACATTATGTCAGCGCATATTTAACACATTTTTTACGACCTTTATTATGGTATAAGTTTTATTATTCAAAGCCTAATAAAACTCAAATAAAATAAGAAATTAGACCGAAATTAGACTTGTCTTTGCGATTTAATTGGATGCAGTAAAGTGCAAGTAATCGTGTATCGCATAGCCGGAATCTAAAGATCGAAGTATGAATTATGCAATATGTTTTTTTCAAAATTTAAATCCGTGCTATCTACGAATAAATCACAATAGAAAACGACGGTTTTTAGGGTAACATCGCCTTAAGAAAAGAACCGTTATTAGTTACATAATATAAGGATTCTTCAAAATGTGCGAAAAAAAAAAAAACTTTCTTTTCATAAAGACGAAATTTTTTGTCAATATTTTATCAGTCAATGTCATCGTAGTATCAGTGTAGTAGATGTACCTGCCAGGGTTGCGGAATAGTCCGAAAGGGATACCGGGACCCTGGCAACAGGCAACTGAAGGAACACGGGTGGGTTTTAGTCAGTAAGAGTCTGACACGCCCTTCCGCTCCGCCCAGAGCGGGAGAAGTCATTTGATGATTTCCCACGCAAAAAAAAAAAAAAAAAATCTTTGTAAAACCTACCACCTAAGTTCACATGTGGAAGCAATAAATAAATGTATTGAAAGTAAAGATTGTTCACACCACCCGTTGCTTAATGTCAAATTAAATGTCAGGCAAACCTAACTTAGAATCCTACGTTACGTTTGGGATTCAATAAAGCGCCCGTGACATAAGACACTGTTTTGTCCCCTTAGTATTATTGTACTATAATAATGCTACGCTATATTTCTAACCGACTTCTTTAAAAAGGAGGAGGTTCTCAATTCGTGTGAATGTTCTTTTTATTATTTTTGTGTGTTCGATTTTGATGATTCTTTTTTTGTTTAGTAGGTCATGCTTCAGAGGTGGTCCCATATAAATTTTATTTACTTTGCTTGCACAGTTTCTGTATTACATATTTTTCCTACTTAGTCTACGTAGACGATGTTCTATGTAACTCCGTCACTGTTATTTACATAGCAGGTAGTCGTATTCGAATTTGTGTGGGACCAGAAATAAAAACTTAAAAAAAAAAAAAACTTTTTTGTTTTTTTAAATAAAGTTAGTAGGTATTTCTCTGGAAAAGACAGGTAGATAAATTACGTTATTTGCACACTTCAATAATTACAGTTTAAAATCCCCTAAAGATAATAAATGAGCCAGAAAGAGCCTATCGCTCCATCGGGACCGATTCCGATCTTGGTTTCTAACTGAGAATTTTCCTCACAGAAAAATCCAATTATACTAAATTGGCTGAATAACTCTTCTGTACATAAAAACCTTCCCTTTTTACCAATTTTCGCTTCATGACACTAATCAATTGCATCACCTTCTGACGTATTTTTCCTTTATACCTTTTTCCGTATATACTCTCAGCATTAAGCCCAATAGAATATTCAACAAGAAAATATTACCATTTCTTAAGAGATTTCGCGACAAATCGTCAAAACATGAGAAAGCTTTTATTTTGTTTAAAATTGATAAGCATTCCCTTATGAGATTTCGTGAAGGAAATCTCTTTTTTTTTTCTTTATTAAGTTACTGAATTTGGGCCGTTATGGAAGCTAAACGTGAAAAGTCAACCGTTAAAATGGCGCCGGTACCTACGTTCCTTTTTTAAAATACCCCTTTTTATTCGGTTAATTTTGGCGTGTAAACGTATTAAAGAGGTAAGTATAAATACGGCGCCTGGATTACAGATACCGTTTAATATTTCGGACCGAATTATTCAGTCAATTATCAATGGTCAATACGTACCAGTACCTACTCCTATACAACCTCCTTTTCTAACCTGAAGCACAGGTTCAACCTAGTTCAGGCAAATATGCAACTGTGCTCTATTTTAAACTGTTATTGTATTTATTGTAAACGTGTCCCTTCTTATAAATAAACAAATAATTATTATTAATTATTATTATTAACCTCTTTTTAATGTTCGATTTCAAACCGTTATAATCGAACTAATAGTGGACTGACTTTTGTTAAGATGGCTTTTGACATATTAGCTGTCATTTGTAGATCTTTGACAGTTGTTACGGGTCGTCAGAAGCCCGAAAGTCTGACAACCAGTCTTACCAAAGGGTATCATGTTACCGAGTAAGTGGGTTGTGGAGGTCAGATAGGCAGTCGCTCCATGAAAAATACTGGTATTCAGCTGCATCCAGTTAGAATGGAAGCCGACCCCAACATAGTTGGGAAAAGGCTAGGTAGATGATGGCTTTTGACATAATATTATTAGATAACATCGAGATATAAGTACTAACGTACTAGAGAAGACACCGTAAACACCTACTTTGTCTCGTTCAACTGCGGCGATCGCGCCGCAGTTTGTCGAAGAAAACGCGTAAGGCCGTGATTTACATGGCGCTTAAGACCTTTTTGCCGAGAATAAATACACTTCCGCAGCAAATCTAGCACTGTGGTAAATTAGGTACGGTTTAGACGAATTGTTATTATTTTAGCGCTGCAGCGAACTAAAGATTCAATACGAAGAATAGGACAATTCAGTTATTTGACGTAGCTTCTCTAGTACGTTAGTACTTATATCTCGATGTTAGATAATAAGAAGGTGAAGCTTTTACTGAAAACAGAAAAATGCAGTTTGAATTTCCTTCAAAATTGGGGTCATTGGCCACTTTGCCCTACTGCCCGTAGTTTCGCACTGATCGCAACTATCATGTTCATTTACGCAATTGACAAAATATTTATATTCCCCCCACTTCCATGCTGCTGACTTTTTTTTTCGATTTATATTATCCTTAAAACCGTCCCTTATAGTTTTGGCGCAATATGAAATTACTTTTTAAACATGCTCTAACTTTCGACTTGGAATTTACTTGTTCAAACTTAAGTACATACTACAACCTATAGTTTAGTTTCTTTCTGGAACACACACTCCTTGATATAAAGCATTGTGGAGAAGATAAAGTAATTAAGGGTAGAGCTCTTCTTTCCAAAATGAAAGAAAAACACTGAAACAAATTGGCGTTCGTTTGTAGAAAACTTAATTGAAAGGGAAGCGTTTCCGTGAATTTTGCGAAGAGGAAACTTGAGATTTTTTTACTTTTTTGCTGCCCCGATCTGCGTGTTTAAAAGGGTTTTGATTATAAAGAGTTTTGGTAAAAAAAAACAAAGACAATACAGAAAAAAACTTGTAAGCTAATATTGTCAAAGAAATAATAACTAAAACCGACTTGGCTAAAGTGGAATAAGTGTATTTTTATTTATTATGAGTCAAATAGATCCCTCAACCTACTCTAGGGCAAAAGATATCCTTATTGGAGACAGCTCATCATCATCTGCCTAGCCTTTTCCCAACTATGTTGGGGTCGGCTACCAGTCCAATCAGATGCAGTTGAATACCAGTATTTTACATGGAGCGACTGCCCATCTGACCTCCACAACCCTCCTACCTAACTGGGTAATACGATACCCCTTGGTAAGACTGGTTGTCAGACTTATTGTAGATAGCTTAACACTAGAAAAAGCTCCTCTGATAGCAAGTTATGAACAGCCGTGAAAAACAAATGACTGCATTAGTCCTGACAATTGCAGTCATTGGTTTAGCAGCAATATTAGGTACATTACTCGTAGCTTCTGCCTGAACGTGATATTTCTTGTTCCCGCGTCCCAGCCCGTCGCATCGCATCGCCCGTCCTATTACTTCATTTTCGATTAGAGTTATTTTAGATTTTTTTCTTTTTGTTCGGTTCCTAAGGATCGTAGCTTGATGTAAAGAAGCAATTAAAAATCAACAAAAAAAAATATTGAGTATTGAGTAACCTAAAACCTTTTTCATGAATATAGACTATCAAATGCAAAAAGCATTTTTCAAATCCGACTGGTAGTTTCCGAGATTAGCGCATTCAAACAAACAAAAAAAACAAACTCTGTAACTTCATGTTTAGTAGTCTAGATAGAAAATTATTCTAAAAGGAATACTGTAATACCTACCACTGATAATAGGCCCTCGGCAGATAGACGCGAAACGACCTCATAAAGTAGAATTCAGCTGGCAACAACCTTTGTACTGAAAAAGTTGTAAGGCTCATTTGACGACGTGAATAAGCGACATTGGGACCGAACTTTAAATTGGAAAGGGGATGTATGTAATGATGTGAGACTACTTTAGTAGCTTAATATGCCTATTCAAGATTAAATAGCTATTCTGAATATATATTGCGAAAGTTATTTCGCCAAAAAGAAGGTATTATACATTGTGAGCGGGTAAGTCGATAAAAATACGTTTTTCGTGCTTTATATTAGGCAAAATTCATTAAAGCTAACTCTACAATCATTGAAATACCTTCCATTTACACACGTTTTTTAAACTAATCCTTAAAAATACTGTATATAGTATATGTGTGTGTAATACAAAAAAATATATATAAAAGAAACCGTATAAAACACTTGAAGCGCTTGTGATGAGAACTACAGCTTTATTTTTATTTTCCACACTTTTTTCCGCCACGAGGTGAGTTGCTCCGGCAATTTTTACGCAAAGGTAAGCATCCGATATGTCTGCTTTTTTTTCTTTACGTTTTCAGCGTGGCAATATGATTTTATTAAAACCTATCTAGCAATATTCCGGGATCCATGATATTAGTATCGTTACTAATGAGACATTTTTTTTTTTACTTGAGATCACTGTTTATTTTGTTGCTTTTACTTGCACCAATACAAAAATTACTTAAAATACCTACCGTGAACAAATAAACAATATTGACTACCACGCTTGCTTCGTCCATTTTCACTTTCTCACAATTTCTTTTTTCATATATTTCTTTGAGAAAAACAAATGAATTGAATTTTGAAAACAATGGTTCGTCAGACTGGTTCAGAACCCGTAAATAAAATGAAATGAAATTGTTTATTCTGTAAATAGGATATCGGAATCACTTTTACACGTCAAATATAAAATATAAAATAAGCTAGATGAAGTCGGCGTTTCCTATCTGACTACTCTGAGAAGAAAGGCCGAAACAAACTCAGAGGTCGCAGTCTCTTTTAAGGTCCAGACATAATCTTGGTCAGGCCATATGAGGACCACGTAGATTAGCGTCTGAAATGGTCTTTTAAGGAAAGAACCACACAGATTTGAGTGGACCTGTCCAGTCCAATTTTTTGTGTTAACTACTATTACTAAGACGTGAACAATAATACCAACTAAATCCATCGATAACACCATCGATTCCCATGAGACAGACAGCAGTATGTCTTGATTCATTGCTTAATGATTTATTCAGCAAAGAGAAATTGATATTGGATTAATCTCGTAAGCCCTTATACACGAATATTATAGTAAATGTACCTACATCTCATCTTCATCTGCAGAGCCTGTTACCAACTATGTTGGGTATACCAGTATTTTACATAGAGCGACGGCCTATCTGACTTCCACAATTCAGTTACTGGCTGCCTAGCCTTTTCCCAACTATGTTAGGGTCGGCTTCCAGTCTAGTCAAATGGAGCTGAATACCAGTATTTTACATGGAGCGACTGCCTAATCTGACGGCCACAACCCAGTAACTGGGTAATACGATACCACTTGGCAAGACTGGTTGTCAGACTTTCGGGCTTTTGACGGCCCGTAACGACAGTCAAAGATCCACAAATGACAACCGGGACCAACGGCTTAACATGCTTTCTGAGGCACAGAGGAGTCTCGATATGTGAAGATGGTCTCCCATCCACGGACCAACCCCGGCAGCGTAGCTTAACCGGATGGATCGACCCGTGCGGCTGATATTACTTAGCCACGAGCTCCTTCAGTAAATGAACATCTACCAAACAAAAAAGGGAACTGTCTACTTGTGGCTATAATCGCAAATCCACTTACCCATGGCCCTCAAATTTTGTCCCGCCATAATTGAAAAAGACCGAAGACAAGTAATTCCCTAAGCAAACACAAAAACGCAAGTCAACCTCATTTTCATGCGCGTTATTTTCATTTATTTTTTTCTCGGCAACCCCAATAACTTCGTGCTGGCAACACGGTTCAATTCACTATGTTCCCAAATGTCCCGGTAGATTAATTTTGGTAAAAACCTGTGAAAGACGTCCGTCCTTCATTTTGCTAATTCATCGTATTGATTTGGCTGTAGCTTTTCTAATTTCGTGTGGAGAAATAATGGAATGAAAGGACCGTGTATTTGTCCAAGAGTGTGTTTTGTTTTTTTTTTCGCACTGATTGCGTGTGAAAGGAGTTCTTATCTCAGTGTATTGTGGTGAGGAAGGAACGGTTGATTGTATTTTTATCTTTAGGGTCAAGGGTGAGAAGGTCTCTACAAGGATTTTATTTGCGGCTTGTTTTTCTTATAATTTTTCTTTCTTTCTTGTATGCTGATTATTGCAAGAAGTCTACAAAAAATAATCATACGGCCATACTTTTGGTATTCTAACAGAGTTTTACTGATTCTGAAATAAATGCGAAGTTTTACTATAGCAATCCGGAGTCCAAAATACTGATCTATAAACATTTACTAGCCCTTTTTTTTTTGAGGGTGGGAAGTCATCCAATGCCAGCTCTGAGCGGAGCGAAAGGGTGTGTCAGACTTTTACTGACTAAATCCCCCCCGTGTTCCTTCAGTTGCCTGTTGCCAAGGTCCCGGTATCCCTTTCGGACTTTCGCGCAACTCTGACAGGCATCGGTCCTAGTGGACCCCGCCAATTGTGCTGACATCTCTTTGAGGCGCGCGTGGAACTCAACGCGCCATCGACCAGGGCCTGGTCTTCGTCGGATGGCGAGCGAACATTTACTACCCCTGCTTTTCAAACCCGTGAATTTTCTCATAATATAATTTATCAATCTATAGAGAGCCGCATACCTACATACTACATGTAGCATATTTCCACTCAACTGCGACGATTGATATAACAGGCCGGATTCATTAAACTCTTTAATTCCCTGAGCCACCAGAATGTCACGGAGTGTTTACATTTTTCTACAACGATGAAGTTAACAATGTTATTTTTGCATATTTTATTGTCATCATTTTTATTGAGTTTCAAAAGTCTCCTTATTTCAATATTACTGCATCGTCTGTGTACACAACAACCGTCATTTTTCTTAGATTACTTCCCTCGGGGATTACAAGTGTCATAATTATGATAAGTGCTATTCCACAATAGTAATAGCTGTCCATTCTACTCAAAAATCGCAGTCTAAGCCTACATCATCAAAACAGAAGTAGCAAGACAGCTTCAAAGAGAACTCCTACATATTACATGCAGCACTCTTCCACGCAACTGCGACGATCGATATAGCAGGCCGGATTCATTTAATATTTTATTTAGAGAAGTTATCGCGTAACACTTACCCGGTGCGTCGGAAAAATGCCCGTGGAAAATTGAATTTTAAGGCCTTACCAAGTGGCCACGAGCTACACGCTCAAGCGACACGAGTCTTGCGGAGAAAACAAATGAAAGAAGTTGTTTAGAGCATGCTTAGCGTCATCGCGACGCGACTTGTGGAGCGACGAACCGAAACAGGATAATCGCGCGCGTGTCGCTTGTCGCAAGTCGCGTCAAAATTCGCATCGCTCGAGGCCGTGAACAGGGCCTTTAAAGGTAAGGTCGGGTATAGCTGGGCCGCGTGGGTAGACAACGGGTATTTTTGGCTATTTCGAGGCATGTAGATCCGGGTAGGGTTCTGTTTTTTTAAAGTTCAAAACAATGGGTAAATATTAAGAGTGTTATATTTGGCAGTAAATTACACATGTATTTTTTCTTCCGGCGAGAAACAATTACGTACGAGGTTATTTCAAGGAGCACCGCCATCTTTCCGAGCGCTAAAACAACACTCAAACGAGTTGTTTACCTGTTTATTTCTTCAAGATGGGTGATGATTTTTCACAATGGACTGGATTCTCAGTTTAATTACTTTAAACCAGTTGGCAGTAGATTTACTGTGTTCCATAAGAAGGAAAATGCTTATTAATTAGTCAATTTTTGGTTCTAAGATCCGGACACTAATGAAAAAAACCAGTACTTAGATTAATAGGTTACGAGTACTATCCTTTTCTGTTACAACTTTCCTAAAAATAATCCAACTGTAACAAGTAGGAGGGACCTACAGCTTAAATTTTGCCTTAAAAGAGATGTTCGTGTTAAATTCAATTTCAGGGTAAAAGGTTAAAGGTTACTTGTACCTATCGGTAATGCTATCTTGCTTATGTTGTTACGTTGAGAGAACGAATTTACAAGTACACCGAGAACATGGTTTTACTTTTTCTTTTTGTCCTGGTTCGTTACACTTTGTTTCGTTACATGTGAGGTTGTTGGTGGAGGAGTATTTCGAAAGTACGAGGATGTGGGTTCAATACATAGCCAGTATTAATGTGACGTTTAAAGACACTTGTACTGTATTGGATATCTTATTTTCCTGTGGTTAGTGAGTGTCAGAGTTTTAAAGCCGCCCATTGGATATATTGGATATCACCACAGATTAGTACGGATGGTTCACTCCGCGCAGCAGAGTCGCTTTAAAGAAAATCATTTAAATTAAAAGCCACTCTTGAAACACAATAAAACATAATAAAGTGCAATTCAGGTTGCACAGCGCTAATTACCTACAGTTTTAAGTTAGGTATCGAATGTTTCAGAGATATTCATAATTTCCATTGTAATCGCCTCATTAGCAGTGATAGCCTAGTGGTGTGACCGTCGGACTGCCAAGTCAGAGAACTCAAGCCACGCTCCTCTGACTTTTCTGATTCATGTGCGTATTGCATAATTATCACTTTGCTTCAAAAACGATGAAGGAAAACATCGTGAGGAAACCGGCAACCTTTTTTTTTTTTTGCAGGGTGGGATATCATCAGATGACTTCTCCCGCTCTGGGCGGGGCGGAAGGGCGTGTCAGACTTTTACTGACTAAAACCCACCCGTGTTCCTTCAGTTGCCTGTTGCCAAGGTCCCGGTATCCCTTTCGGACTTTCCCGCAACCCTGACAGGCATCGGTCCTAGCGGACCCCGCCAACTGGCAACTGGCATGTCTGAGAGATACTTCTCGACGGCAAGTGAAGCCAAGTCAGAGGGCTCATAGGGGCATAAAAACTCTTACAACAGCACGAAAAAGAAAGAAAGATCGTTTAAAATTTGAAACTAAATCCGTACCTTTAGTTCGTTAATAACCTAGGTAATTAAAACAAAAATATTATAATGTTAAATGAGGAGGTAAGGTGAGGTACCTAATTATACCAAGATTAAACATATTTCCGACAAAAGGTAGCGTACTCGAGTTTTAACGAAAACTCCTGAATACATACCTCGGTACTCGGTAATGTATAAAATCCTGTAACAATTCGAGATTGTTAAAAGCGATAAAACCGTAAAGAAATTTTAACGAGTATAATATTGAAAGGTTACATTCCTATGAATATTATATTCATTAAATTTGATTAGCAAGTTAATCGGGGCTTAAGAATTGAAACGACTAACTGAAATTACTTTGGAATAAATGGACTTATGCAGGTTGGGTTGATGATATCGTCAAAGTCGTGGGAAAATGCTGGATGAGGGACCCACGGAACCGGGATACCCAGCATTGGGTGATTCCGGGCTGAAATGATGATGGTAAAATGGACTTATTCAGTGAATTTACGCCGACTTATAGTTTTTAACCGACTTCTTCAAAAAGAAGGAAGTTCTCAATTCGTATGTGTTTTTTTTTTGTGTTTGTTACGCGATTACTCCGCCAAATATGAATCGATTTTGATGATTCTTTTTTTTTTTGGTAGGTCATGCTTCAGGGGTTACTTACTTTACTTTGCTTGCGTAGGTTTTGAGTTGGCTTCAATATTACGTCCTTTTTCCACTTAATTTATCTAGACGACATTATATGTTACTGTAAATAACAGTATACATAGCAGGTAATGGTTATCGAATTTGTGTGGGGTAGGTACCTAACTAAAAAGTGTTTTTTTTTTTTTTACAAAAAAAACGGCTTCCAAAAAAAAACTATTTTTATTGGAAGTCGGTTGTTTTTTTTTGTAAACGATGAGATGGCAGATAAATAGTGACGGTTATCTATAGTAAAAATCGATTGAAGTCTATTCACTACCTGAATAATCAATCGTTTGTCCCCCATAATCATGATGCTATAGGAGATTCTTTGCCAGGAACATAATAAAGCCGTCTTACCAGTTATTTACGGACAAGAACGTTAGAGAAAACATAAAAAAGTCACCAATCTGTTGTCTTCTAAAGTTTATGCAGTAGTAAGTACCTGGAACGAAAGAAAGGAAAAATGAATATTGGTCACAAAACAACCTACACAGAAGTAATACCATTATTAACATGAAAAAGAAACTGACATTGGTTACTTCTGTGATAGCCGATAGGAACAGTAGACAAAACCAGTATAGGCCAACATATTATACTGGTTTTGTCCAATTTGTTCCTATTGGCCATCTTTTTCTTTTCATACTTCATAAAATGCTAGACCAACTCAAGGTGAAAGTTTTATCACTGACGAGCGGCCTAAGGGTGTATTCATGTAAAAAGCTGGTAGCCGTTAAGCACCGATTCGCCCAGACAGTTTTCATACTCTTTGCCAAATCGCCGATAAGCACCGACAAGTTCCTATCTGAATTAGTCGACGCCCAGTCGGTATAGGAGCAGTGGTGGCCCAGTGGTAACGGCCACGACTTATGAGTTGTAGATCGTAGGTTCGAACCGTGACAGGCGCTTTACTTTGTGTAAATTATTTCATCGCCACTGCTCTCAAAACGGTGAAGGAAAACATCGTGAGGAAACCGGCATGTCCTAGAACCAAAAATTCGAAGACATGTGACATCTTCCAACCCGCACTGGGCCCGCGTGGTGGATTACGGCCCGCTCCCTCTCACAGAGAGGAGGCCTGTGTCCCAGCAGTGGGAACATTATAGGCTGATTATGCTATTATGCAGTCGGTATTGGGTCGCGCTGATTTAGGAAAAAGTATTAGTAACCAGTGGTTGTCGGCGCTGACAACAGCTGGCATATTGGCGCGCTTTAACAGCTTTTTACGTGAATACACCCTAATGTACTAGCTATCATCGCTAAATCGAGGTTATTTATTGAACCTACATCTCAGCTCACCTCTTCAGGGAATAGACGTGTAATGTTTAAATAAGTTTCATACTTTTCCTGACTGGAATATGTAAGGTCTCAGGTGATACGACCAGGCACCTAAAACTCTAGCAAATACTAAATCGAATTTACTGTTGGCTAGCCGCCAATACTTTGAGATGCGGCCTTGAATCGACTTTGAAGTTTTTTACAAGGAATATCCTACAGCTGTTGAAGGATTTGCTTGTAAATCTGTGAGAAATTTTTCTTTGGATTTTCATAAAATAAAACTTTTAATTTATACGGTTTTAGAAAAACTCGCCAAGATGTGCTAAAATGTACAGGTTATTGAACAGGAATTGTGTTTTAATATCAGTATTTTGAAAAACGTCGTGGTACAATTTATCGGGACCCGCTGACTTCAAAAAGGGCGACGAACAATAAAAAATATACATAATTATTTTAATTAATTATCATACACGTATAACGCTTTCACGCTAAAACGGCAGAACGGATTGAGATGAAATTTAACACATGGGTAGACCATGATCTGGATTAGGATATAGGATACTTTTTATTCCCATAGTCTCACAGAATCGAGACTTATGCGAGTGAACCCGCGCGGCGTGGCTAGTATAAAATAGTGGTAAAAAATAAAATTCCAAAAAAAGAAAAAAAATATTCTAGCCTTTAAATGACCTACCAAATCTCTTAATTTATTAACATCTTGTGCCCGCGCTTCTCCCGCGTGGTAGTCAACTAAACTATAAAACATACCCTATGGCACTAAAAAATAGTGTGGCTTTCTCCCAGTGACAGAACTTCCGAAAACGGATCAGTACTTCCAGAGATTACCTCCTACATCCAAACTTTCAAACTTTACCTC
The DNA here is from genome assembly GCA_947522985.1 of Lithophane socia. Classification (NCBI taxonomy): domain Eukaryota; kingdom Metazoa; phylum Arthropoda; class Insecta; order Lepidoptera; family Noctuidae; genus Lithophane; species Lithophane socia. Next base: position 13,580,849 of record OX383267.1, read on the forward strand.
TTTATTTTTCATCAATTTAACTAACAAATCTAAAGGAAAACGAAGTCTTTAAAGTCTCTATTGAAATGTCTGTCTTACAAACGTCTCAACTTCCGTTCCATACATATTAATATCAAGTCCTTAACGAAAACATTTCCATAACAAGTGAATTACATTAATTTAATGTGTGTCAACATCGTTTTGAAGAGAACGTAACCACCCACGTTACGTTAATCAGTTGACTCTCCCAGGCATAACCTAAAACCTTTATAGAGAAACAGACTCTAATGCTTACGACTCAAAGGACATAATGACATACATGTGTAATTTGTGACGCAATTACGAATGTTACCCTGTGACATAAGCTTACGTGCCTTAGTACCTAAGTTCTTCTTGTCTTCAAATTCACTTATTTTCTATTTTGCTGGACTATCTTACTTAATAATTATTATGTACACTACCATATTATGCCTCGTTGGTCTAGTGGTAGCTGTAGCGCTTACGGCTGAGATTAGGGTCCTTTTTTGTTTTTTGAAAGTCTTCAAATTTAATGACTTCTCCCGCTCTGGGCGGAGCGGCGGAGTGTCAGACTTTTACTGACTAAAACCCACCCGTGTTCCTTCAGTTGCCTACTGCCAAGGTCCCGGTATCCCTTTTGGACTTTCCCGCAACCCTGGCAGGCATCGGTCCTAACGGACTCCGTCAAACTAACGGACCCCGTCAGAGCATGAGGCACAAGACTAAATAAGGAGCATGAGGTTCTGGGTTCAATTTCCGAGTCGGGCAAAAAGTTATTGGGTTTTTCGATCTGGAATTTCTCAGCAGTCATCTTGTCTTGTTTGCAATAATTTGATTTATTTTCAAAATATAATTTCAAGAACGTTCAGTCTGTTCTCAGTCTCAATTTGTCAAAAATAGCTCCAATTTCCCTACATTTCCGACAAGTTTTTGACATCGATTGTCACTGAGATGAGATTGCGACTAGATTTTGAACTTTAATTACGGGAATTGGTCTTCTGATCTCATGATGATACGAGAGAAGAAGATAGCACTCATGTCTATCTCTTTCTAATGTGTGACATTTCCATCAGAAATTATCCTCACAGACATTTTGTCTATACCTTGCATCGATTAAGTTATTAACAACCTCAAAACGTGGGGGTTAGAGGTCATCGCGTCACCCCAACCTCCTAAATACAAACAAAACGGTGATTTACACAATTATTTTGACGTTAACAGCGCCCCTGAGACGTGGGTTAGGAAATTAAATGTACGTTAATCCGTGGTTAGTTAACCGATATAATTGGAATCTGACCGCATTCTGATAGTTTACACGTAAGTTGGTTTAAATGCGCGGTAAAATAAAGTTTAGGAATGGTATTTAGAATTGAGTGAATATTGGTAATAGCTGGGGTAAAATTGAATACAGTTTAATATCATTCAATAATTGCGCAAAAATTGAGACCTGAGTAAGAACATCCTAACTTCCTAACTAATATTATACATACGAAAGTGAGTTTTTTTTGTTTGCTTTCACGCTAAAACGGCTAAACGGATTTGAATGAAATTTAGCACATGGGTAGACCATGACCTGGATTGGGACATAGGTTACTTTTTATCCCGATATTTCCACGGGATCGAGACTTACGCAGGAAAAACCGCGGGGCGCAGCTAGCAAATAAATCTCTGAAGAAAGCAGGTTTTCTCCAAAAAAATTGTGTGAAAACTTTTTTCGAAAACGTACGACCAAGCAGCCTTGAAAGGAAGGAAAGAAAAATTGTTTATGCTTCACGAATAAGACGCATAATATTATAAAATAAACATAAAATCAGTCTAAATGCAGTCTTTTATTACCGGAGTTATAATTCCGTGCCCCAATCGCGTTTTTCTATAATTTTCTCAAGTGAGAAAATCCACCTCTTATTATTCTTTCTCACGAGCCAAACACTCTAGACACTCTCGAGAGAGAGACTAATAAGGATAACTGTAGTAACTAGTTTTATACTTAGTACTGTGACCCTGAAATAAACTACACGACACCTAAACCTACTTAAAATTTACGTCTCGAGAAAGGCGTAAAAGTGACAGAAAATACAATAAATTTGAAGATAATTTGCAACAATTCACGGCTGGAGGAGCATAAACAAAAATCTTTATTGGGCCAATGAAATACCAACAACAACAAGGGGGGGAGTGACACCCTCAGCTTCATGCATGTACAGGGTGGTACAGTAGGCAGCTATTTACGTTTATTTGGAAAATATTATACAGGTTGTTGGAATGTTGGGACCTTGAATGATTGTCATTTGTAGAAATTTTATTTTAGATACATAAAATAACTTTTAAGAGTTAGGTAGGTACTAATAAATGCAATGTATTTTCCTGAAATTATAAATACGTTGCGGTTTAATTTAATTTTTTTATTTAACCAGTGACCAGACGGAAAAATCTGTTATAGATAAAATATACCTTTTTTTGTAGATGTAAAAACCTTAAAAAAAATATGGAGGTCAGAATCACCACTTCCGCTAAGTACAATTACTATTAATGTTTAAAATTAATAAAAACAATTACTCCTCAATATTTTTACCTATAACATTGAACAATTCAACTGCCAGCATTTGTATTTTGCTCAGAAAACTACACTAATATTTTGATAGATATCAATTCAAATAATACCTTCATAACCAAGACAATTACATCCTATATAAAACAATCGCGTGTTCCGCAGACTTCAACAAAAGATTCTCAACACCCTCTAGCAATAACGGAATTTAACGGAGATCGTTAACGTTAGCGTGTTTTTGACGGGTGTTAACGATAACGGAAATCGTTATAGCTATCAGGAGGGCTATTGTAACCGCCTTCAGGCTTTTAGTGACTGTCAATTGGATTAATAGCGTTGTAACCTCGTTGAATATAAATATATTGGGGGGAAATGGAAGGGGGAGTGATTAATAGGTTCCGCGGTTTTATGTACTTTAAGGACATTTTTACGTGTTAATGGCTATGTTTTTATTGGCGTGTGAATTTATTTTGTGATGATATCTCCATTTGAATTGTGGTCTCGATATTCAGTGTGGTGTGATGTAATTACTGTAGGTTATGGAGCGTGCGATGATAGGGCTAATTACAAATGGTTTTTGATTAGCCTTTTCCCAACTATGTTGGGGTCGGCTTCCAGTCTAACCGGATGCAGCTGCATACCAGTATTTTACATGACCTCCACAACCCAGTAGCTGGGTAATACGATACCCCTTGGTTAGACTAGTTGTCAGATTTTATTGCTTCTGACGACTCGTAACGACTGTCAAAGATCCACAAATGACAGCCGGGACCAACGGCTTAGCGTGCTTTCCGAGGCACGGAGGAGTCTCGATATGTGAAAATGGTCACCCATCCACGGACCAACCCCGGCAAGCGTAGCTTAACCTGATGGATCGGCCCGAGCGGCTGTTATTACTTAGCCACGAGCTCCAATTTAGTAACCTATTCGGCTTAACTAGTCCTCAAGAGTCGTAAGAAATCGACACGTGTTTCACCTCTCAACGAGGCAACCTCAGGATGACGATTGACCAGTCGCGAACCCAAACACGACGTGTTGCCATGCCGAGCGCTGGACGCAGAGCTAGTATCCAAAACTCGCGCTCGTCTCGCACTCGCGCTTGGCTATTATATGATATCTACGTCTATTGTATTTTATAATGGATTTCCGCAAAGTCACGCCTGAATCAATTAAATATCGATTTTTGATACTTTGACTATTAATCCGTTTTATTATACGACAATCGTTTGGAGTTTACATAATTATGATATTATGCGACGTTGTCGTGAAGTACTTACCTACCTACTTACATGGGCAAAAAAGTATACCTATACAAAAGTTACAATTTAGACTAATGCTAAGAAAAAGGGAACACGCGACTGATTTGCTTTCAAGAAAATTAATTTATTAATATTTGATGACTTTTCAAAGTCGTAGAACGTAGTTAATTGACAAATAAATCTTAGACATCAATTAGTATTCTGCTCGTTGTCGAGACATTCCTAGAAGTAGTAGTATGTAGTTACGTGTTCGTTACAATAAACTCGCAAAGTTAGCTAACTCGAAATCAGCTTGCCTATACATAAATGAGTGTAAAAAGACCCATTATATTATAGCCTTCAACTACGCACTCTGTACATCAAATTAAGTAACATAGCACAAAAATAATTGCTGGGAAACGACTTTTATTTTTGGTGTGAAATATCGCTGTTTACGGTAGTGCGCAAGGTAACGCACTCAAAACATTGTGTTTAGGGTGCATGCAAAAGTTCAGGGTTTCAACCCTGAACTTTTAAAATTAAAACATTTAATACAAAAAAAACGTATTTCAAATTAAAACACTGGTTTTCTTCAAAGAACGTCTGGAAAAGTTTGACTTTGACCTTCAATGTCTCCGTAACCAGAAGGTTCCCAGATATAGTCCAGAACAAAAAAAAATATCACAATAACGGGAATAACAAGTGACTCGGCTTCGATAAGCGTCTTTTTACACCCGTTTTAATAGCATTAAAAGGTCTTACAGATTTCATAATGAATCTACGCATTAAACTAATAATATAGGTAATAATCCATCTATATCAGGCGACACAGGCCCATAGGTAAATACCTTAAGGTTGATGCGCTAGGGTAGCCCGCGAATTTTCTTACGTTTTTTGCAATTTGCAGGTCAGTATCAGGTTGTATGTTGATCTAAATATTATTAGCGCTCGTAACAAATATGGATTTACAGAATTATAAACATTAGAATCAATCTCTCTAAGTTCATGAAAGTGCTAAATGTCATGATTTCATGAAATAGTCATTCAGTACACTTCTGTCGGTGGGGGATTACCACCACCGTTTAAACAGTATTATTTTAATATTACTTCAGTGTAGGAAAGAGATGAAGCTCTACAGGACGTATAGCTCCATCTCTTTCCCCCACGAAGTAGGATAAAAATAATACTGCTGTAAGCGGTGGTGGTAGGCCCCCAGTGGTGGCCCAGTGTTAACGGCCATGACTTACGAGTTGTAGGTTCGAGCCTACTTTGTGTAAATAATTTCATCACCACAACACTCTCAAGACGGTGAAGGAAAACATCGTGAGGAAAGCATGTCCTAGAACCAAAGATTCGAAGACATGTGACATCTACCGACCCGTACTGGGCGCGTGGTAGATTACAGCTCACTCCCTCTCAAAGAGAGGAGGCTTGAGTCCCAGCAGTGGGAACATTATAGGTTGATTTTGTTACTGATTCAGCTTATTATGTTATTATAGCAACAAACAGCTTAGATGAGATTGGGTAACAAGTTTTCTGATCAGAAGATAATTATAGTTTAATAATATTATTCGTTCATCTTCCCCAAATCCTTACCTAATTTACTTTTGATATTCTAAGCAATTCACATCAAAATCAAACCGAGTAGCTTTATTTGTGATCAATGTAAGCGATTTCGGTTTCTGCGTAAACAAACGTCTTCAGTCTGTTTGTCTGACTAGTTATTGGGGTCTATTGATTAATTTTATGCAAATCTAGATGGATTGTTCAATGTTACAAATATGTTATTTGTATTAACTCTGAGTATTTATCTTTTATTAGATTTCATTAATCGGATTTATGAATACAATTTCTTTGACCTCAGTACTACAAAAAATGTGTAACATCTAGTAAATTATACAAGGGGTAAAACTGAAATGTGTCTCTCCTATAATACATGAAAACAAAAAAACTTTTAATCTGAGACTAACCTTGAAAATATTGCGAAAATAAAGCATCTGTCTCACTCATATTATATCCATTTTTTTGAGGGTGGGAAATCATCCCATGACTTCTCCCACTCTGGTCGGAGCGGGAGGGCGTGTCAGACTTTAACTGACTAAAACCCACCCGTGTTCCTTGAGTTGCCTGTTGCCAAGGTCCCGGTATCCCTTTCGGACTTTCCCGTAACCCTGGCAGGTCATATTATATCCCTGGGTTTTAAATATTCTAGCAAGCAAGCGAGCACCCTACTTAATGCTTACACTCAGTTTCTGAATTGAGATTTTACATTGAGGATTTGTCAAATTAAGATAGTTAGTTAGTTTGACAAGTTCTCAACTCAGAAACTTGGTGTTAGCCTTTTAATTTAGTTTTTATCACAGGAGTTTATTTTTAACTCTAGGTATCTGTCTCGTTATCCAAGTATTTAAGACAATTCAGTCCCAGACGGCAAGTTTTCAGCACCAAGTTGAAATCTACTCCGTAGTTGGATAGATGTGGTTTGTCTTAAAGACAGTCCTTTAACAGAGTTAGGTTAGCCGTTTGTGAAGAATTCGAACAAATAAATGAAGCCGTTTTAGTTATTACTTTTGAATTTTAAAGTACTAGAAAAGAAAGAGAAGCGCGGTGACACAATTCTTGTAATTTATTGCAAAATATGAAGCAAATAAATGCGAAAATAAAAATCAACTAAGATTTTCGACGCCATATTTTAGTTAGTGAGTAGTTTTAGTTAAGTTAGTAGGTACTTATATAATTTTGTTATTTTTATTACATAGCTTTTCAGTTAAATATAAATTGTTAAGAAAGAAAGAGCATTATTTTAATGAAAAAAAACAGCGTTATGAATAAAAAGCGTTTAATAATATAAAAGTTTTGCATTTTACCAAAGTACGTTGATATTTAATACAGATATTTTGTTGGAATTCAAGGTAAAAAATTAGATTACCGTTATTTTTTTTTTATTTTTTTTTTCTAAACGTGTTTCTTATCACCCAGGTTGTGAAAAATATGTTTAAGAATAACATGAATATATATTAAGAATAACATAAATATATATTTTTTTCTGCTACCACTAACTATATTGAAGATTTTTTTTTTTTAATTAAAACGTGTTTAGGACAATTGCCTCTTATCAGCACCTAAAGTAAGTTAGAATTAATTAGTTGCCCTTTCCGTTCTGTGAAAAAATGTTGAATCTTATACATGGGACGGATAATTTACTCTATGATAGGTACGTATTATTTTTACCCAACATTGGCCGTGTCAATGTTTGATGATATACTTTGATTGCAATATACGAAAACAGCTTACCAATCAAATCAAGTGTCATAAAAAACGTGTATTTCAAAAATTACACTCTAACAAATCGTAGTTTCGAAAAGGCAACCTTCTTGCCTTGTCCCAACCCTCTCCAAAAATATGTAATCTACTTTCAAGACACTTCGACTCAGAAGTTGATTTCTCATCTCAATAGAGGATAACGAATGGGTATCTCCAAGGGTGATGGGCCGCGAAACTACCAGTAATATAATCATAATACCGACGCGTATCCAAAACCATAAAAGATATTATTATTTGTGGTTTAAGAGCCATCGAGCTTTGAAGACCACTTGAGAGCAATGTTCTAAAATATATACGTTGGTAAGTTGTGAAGAGGTTTTGCTTAAATTAATATTAGAGGCCGTGTTGGAAAGTCGTTTTGGTGCCGTATTATGAAGCATTAACGTCACCATTTTTCCAGTGTGAGAGAGATATGGAGCTAGACAAGGCCGCTAACACCATCCCGTTTTCGCCGTGGAATAATGATGGCATTAATCTAACTTGTAAGTATGGATGGATTGATGTTTTTTACTCTTTCACGTAAAAACTACTGAATGGATTTGGATGAAATTTGGCAAATAGATAGTGTTTAACCTGGATTAACGCATAGAATACTTTTTATCCCGATATTCCCACGGGATCAGGACTTATGGGGGTGAAACCGCGGGGCGCTGCTAGTACTTCATAATACTACCCCTGATAAGGAATCCTTCGACTGACAGCTGTCAAAATTAGTATGAAAAAAGGTCTGATTTTCGGCCTATTTCGGCGTTGCGGCGCCAACGCGACTCACTCAACGCTCTGTTATTATTGTAAACATGTCAAAGTTAAGCTTAACTTTAGACACGTTTACACATAATACAGAATTCGATTATGAAAAGCTGGCTGGTTTATAAAAAAAAATACGTCAGACCATTTTGTATTGTCATTTGGAGTAGGTACCTTAATACAGCGTGATGTTTTAGACATCATGATTTAAAATATAATGATTAAATAAAATTAATCAATTTATGTTTATCTACTTGGGCAGTCGTTTTAGACACTGCTCATTAACCATTATATCAAGAATAAAATTTAGAAAATCGTGCTTCCAAATTATTCTTAATAATATTTTAATTTCCCCGTATCAAACACATAAAATAAAGCCTAATCTCCCATAACAAAACAAATAACAACACTTTTACGTCCCCAAATAGCTCTATGAACACCCAAACCTACTATGGCCCTATCAAAATGTCATTACAAACGATATTCTTACTTCCCCAGTACAAATCAGGCAATTACAGCGATTCCCCACGTTCAGGGTCAATGTGACCCGGGCTATAATGTGAATAGTTCTAGTTTCCTATTGTTTTAGGTCCGCACTTTATCTTGAATCAGATATTCAGATCAACGTGGAACCGTTTGACTGGCGATGGCTGTTGATAGTTATGTAGTTTTTGGGAGTAGCGACAGAGGCTAGATAAAATCTAGTTAAAAGTATTAGTAAGAGGTAATAGTACCTACTAGTACATAGATAAACTCACGCCATCTTCAAATTGGGGTAGGCAGAAACAACAGAACGCCATCTGCTACGATCCTTACATACTCCGGTTGCTTCGACTACGTTCATACATCAGGGGCCTAAAACAGCTGTATTAGCAATTCCTCTAAAAGCAATTCAACAAAGCAATATGTGGACTATTTTACGAATCTCCATAAAAAACTGTCAAACAGATGAATTATTTCGTAATATGAATCGCACGCAGATCATTATGAATTGTCAGTTTGTGAAATTTTACGATGATTCATAATATTTTCCTATTATGATTCTGCTAAAGTGACTGTTTTAAGCCGCCTGGTCATAGACGGACGCCGGTTGCGAGTACTACGCAACTGACCTTACCAACTAGTACGACTACTTAGTATGTTAATGAAGTTACATAATTAGTGACTTTGTTCAGAAATGTCTCTGTACTATATCCAAATACCTAAGTCATAATATACAAAACTATCTGATGCCCGCGGTTTCGCCCACGTGGATGTCGATTATTATATACTAAAACCTTCCTCGAGAACCACTCTATCCATTGGTGAGAACAGCATGAAAATCGGTGCAGTAATGTTTGAGTTTATCGCGAACAGACAGACAGACAGACGCGGCGGAGGACTTTGTTTTATAATATACAAGACAGTTGGATCGTAGCAGGTGGCCTTCTGTAATTTGTACCTACTTCCAGGGGAATAAAGCGTGAGTTTACGTATGTATATGCACAAGACAGTATGAGATGTATCTGACGAATGAGATTGATCTAGTCTTCTCCTTTTCCTGTGGTTAGTGACTAACCTGAGGGCCTAGACAAGTGACAATCGCTTCGGAAGCGTTTCGTATTTCTACAACGACTTTCAACAGGATTGACCTAAGCCTTTCGATAGCTTATGTCAGTCCTATACATTTTTGCCTTTTCCATCAGCGTTATCGCTGATAGAATGTCACTTTGTCTAAGGGGCTCTGGTGTCAGAGTTTTAAAGCCGCCCATGGGCTTCTGACTTGGCTTCACATACCGTCGAGAAATATCTCTCAGGCATGCCGGTTTCCTCACGATGTTTTCCTTCACCATTTTAGAAGCAATTATACATTATGCACGTGAATCCGAAAAGTCAGAGGTGCGTGGCTTGGGTTTGAACTCGAGACCTATGACTTGGCAGTGGTGTGACCGTCAGTTATGACGTTTCTTAGTCATTAGATAAACCTAAATCAACAAAAGTCAGTCAGTCACTAGCCAACCTACACTTAAAAGTAAGTCTTTGCCCACATAACGTCAACTAGGTACATAAATATTCATCTATAGGTAAGTGATAGAATTAGAAATAGACATTGATTTACGATCCAGCAATTCCGTCAGTCACTGGCCACATAAAGGAATATGGCCGACTGATGACGATGCGGCCTAGCAGCCATTCGTAGAAATTCGAAACTTGAAATGTCGGTAGCTTTGTGACGTCAATCAACGTGGCATTAATTAAAACGAGGCAGGTGGCATTTTCTCGACTATTGAAACGCTAGAAAGGGATTCCACGTAATTTATTATGCTAAAATCTTAGAAGTACAGTGATGTCGTGGTTCACATAAAAATATAATGGCTGACTGACGTTGCGGCCTAGCAGCCATCATTCGTAGAAATTCGAAAATCGAAACGTCGGTAGCTTTGTGACGTCAATCAACGTGTCGTTGATTCAAACGAGACAGGTGGCATTTACTCCACTACCGAAACGTGACAAAAGGATTCCAAGTGATTTTTCCAATCTTAGTACCTACTGTTTCTTGTATAACAATGTTTTAGGTATTATAATAACGTTTTCTATACATTCTAGAACCCATTAAAAATCATATTGTTTTAATACATTTTCGGCAGACAGGCTTGCTCGACGTATATTTTCTTCCAAGGATATTTTTCTTTCAGAACCTGAATCAAAATTAGGTCGAATCAATATATATTATAGAGTAGTAGTAGCGTTATAGTACCTAGTATATTCTACCTTTTATCAAAAAAAAATCTGTGTCATGACTGACAGACAACACACCTACTTACAGTACCTACAACTATTTTCTTAATGTCCCTCGGCAAACGTGGTTCGTCAGTCGTCGGATTTCTATCAGTTGCTTTTTGCGCTTTGCTAAAAAAAAAATCTCGTTTGATAATTGCGGATAATTTTATAACTTCAATTATAACTTTATAACTTCCAATTATGAATCGATTTGGATGATTCTTTTTTTTGTTTGGTAGGTCATGCTTCCGAGGTGGTCCCATATAAATTTTATTAACTTTGCTTGCGTAGTTTTTGAGTTAGTTTCAATATTACGTATTTTTCCCACTTAGTTTATCTAGACGATGTGTTAATTTACTCCTTCACTGTTATTTACTCATCAGGTAGTGGTATTCCAATTTGTGTGGGGTAGGTACCACAACTAAAAAGCAAAACATAACTTTAATTTCGGAAGTCGGTGTCTTTGTTTTTCAATTTTCGTTTTTTGTCACCGACTTCCGAAATTAAAGTTATTTTTCACTTTTTATTAGTATTTTTTTTTGGAAGTCGTTTTTTTTGTAATATCAGATATATTTGAATCAGACACTAAATTCTTTATCGATGCAAGAGAAAAACCAGAACCGAAATCTCTACAGGCAAACTCGCGGGCAAGCTACACATTACTAGTTACCTTAAATATCACTACCATGTCAAACAAGAACTCTGAAGCCACAACTTGAAGTCTTGAACTCATTGTGTGTTATCTAATTCCGTCCCTTACTTTAGCTTAGCTTAGACTCAACTTGGGGACGTCGTTGCTTTTCTTTTAAATTCTCTCTAAGTCAATTTAAGTTTCTTACTACACCAGAAAAGGTTCTTTGGAGACGTTACGAGTCTATGTACCTTAGTGTAACTACATAGTATCCACTTTATTTGAACAAGAAGTGTGGGTCGCGGTACTTAGAAGTTGGTAGATAAAACGCGCTGTTGGATTTTCAATTCTCAGCTGAGCGCTGAAAGTTGTAAATCCAAGAGCATGATTTTATTTTGGCGGTCATTAAGGTGTCTCTTAGTGTTAGTAACAACCGGCAAAAGTGTCTCCTTTTAGACCTGCGAAAGGATATTTAGAGGTACTATTGTAAAGATACGACTGAAGGCAAGTGGTAGGTACCTACATAAAGTATATTAGTTAGTAAAGTATATTAGTTATTTTAATTTTATTCAATACATAAAAATAATATAACTAATATACTATACCTATTTACACTAACCTAATAATATATTACTTACACTTATAATAATATTACATTTCTGCTTAGCCCTCTTCCTCTCTCCTAATTTTGCTGTGCCCGACAGGGTCCATATTGATCTTTTACTTATTATACCATCTATGTAACATATGGAATGCAATAAAAAATTGAGTATTGAGTATTGAGTTAAGACTAGAATTTCGGCTTATAGGTACAGTTACGAACCTTTTATCTTGTGCAAGATTCAGAAGTAATTTTTCACCAAAATGTAACAGTTTTCTTCAAACGTAACAGTAACGGTTTTCCGCGAATGTGATTTCGTGCATAGCGAAACTTTTTAGTAGGTATTTTACGAATCAAGCATAGCGGGACTAGAGCACAGGGGGACTAACCGAAAGCATTGATTGGTCCGAACAAAGTAGGTATTCAAAAAAACATAGGTACTAGATGAAATCGGTCCTTTCTCAAAGTTGCAATCGTTATTTCACGTCAAATCGAATGCTGCTTTTGAATTTCGCGTAACATAGGTATCCTCGCGCAGCAAGGGAGAGGTCTAAAAAAAGTAGCCTATGTGTGTATCTATCTCCTTGCCAAATTTTTGGCAAAATCCATTCAGTGGTTTAGGCTAGAAAAGGTAACATACAGACAGAGTTACTTTCGAATTTATAATATTAGTAAGGATTTATAGTTATGTACCTAGAGGTAAGTATGCGAATGAAATAAAACCAAGAATTACTTTGCTCTCTTCGAGAAAGTCGCAATGCTTCTAAGCCTGTTTTGTAAACAAAGATCAAGTTGTTTACGTAAAAGAAATATAAGAACCAACTGACTACGGTAAAGTAGAGACAAATGTCGGGGTATAAAAAGTTATAAATTCAACTTCCACCCCCTAGTTCCTATAGCTTCGTTCGGCTTTCTTTTATTGATTCGTTCACCATAACTTTTGCACAGCTAAATGATGATTGAAATAATTTAACAAAAACGTCCAAATAAAGAAAACAATTGTTTTTCGTCTTCTCAGAAAGGATTTTTCTTTAAACACACCGTTTGAAAAAGTATCCAAAGTTCTGCCTATTTCCTCAAAATCTAATATTAGTAACGGCTTATCAAAACAAAGTCATTTATTCAATTGACGTATCAGCACTTTTTGAACGTTAAAATTACATAAATGACAGTCGTCCAAAATGCTCGCCATTCACAATTTCCTAGTGCTTTAGCTGGGATGACGAACACTTCCTCGTGCTGGGAAGAAGAAATAGCGCTACAAACTGCCCAGCCCATATACTTAGCTACCGCCAGCCAGCACTAATAGGAATCTCCCACACATTAAAATTCCGTAGAAAAGAGGGTACCCTATCGATGCCGACATATTGACGCAATATCTAAGCGACCGCCTTTCGAGCCTAAATCGGGATGATACTCCCCAAACCGTTAATCCACTGCATACATTTTAGATAAGCTTCCTAGAATCTTCGCCTCGACTTTGACCTTATTTGAGATCATAATTGTATATATAGGATGTGTCTAAATTCATGTGGTAAGTTTCAACCTCGTGATTTGATGGATTGATCATGAATTTATAGTAGTCAGACAGTCGCTGACCTCATCTGGCTTATTTTTAATATGACGTGTAAAGTCATATTAAAAAAATATTTAAAGAATAAACAATTTCATATCATTTGTTTATGATACAATACAGGCTATAGTATTAATTAAACCCCTCGGAATCTCGCCGAAGGCCGGTGGAGCAGACGACTCCTGGAGTGGAGACCGCGTATCGGCCGAATGGACCGACGACGTTCAGGTGACTAGGACAGACTGGATGCGGTGATACGGTGTTGAGGTGCAGCTTGGGCTTTGGCCTATGTCCAGCAGTGGACTGCGATAGGCTGAGTTCGTCTCGCAAAAATAGATAATTAATTATGTCTCATCAGTAGGTAAATAACAAACGAAGCGAACTAGTTATAGTGCTACAGGGATCTTATGGCACCTGAATGACATTGACAGAGGGGCGTAGTTAGTAAACATTTGTGAACTTATCAATGTCATTGTAAACATTTGTGAACTTATCAATGACAGAACAAGATGGCGGGATTAGTTCCGAGTTCGGAAACGCGTCAAAATAACTGTATAGCTTTGTGATTAAAAACTAAAAGCTTCCAACTGACTTCCATAACGAGTAGGATGAGTATACAGTAGGGTGTAAGGGTCGAACTCGCGGCCGGTCAGATCACGTCCCGCGCCCCCCACCCTTTTTGAGATACAAGTTCGTTGCCCTAGCGCATAGGTGAAAGGGTGAAATACTCTAGTGGTAAAACGTAATTAAAAAAAAATATATATATAATTTTCGATTGATTTTACGTTATATAAATGAAAAACGGTGTTTACCCTAACGACCTGTATTTATAAGCTAAATAATAAAGAATCCATCTGATCCCATTGCGGATAATACATTTATTATTATTCTTTATCTGCAACAGAATAGGAGATACAAGAAATAGTGTAGTTTCTTTGTCTGTATCTCCTGTTCTGTAGGGCGTTTCAATAGGGAATATGCATGTGATTCAAATATGGGTCAAATATTTTTTTCTATAAACTATGTTACTTCAGAATTATGCCTCCATCAATATTTTTGAATAAAATTTCTTTTTGAGCGAGAAATTAGTTTTTAAAAAGTCCCATAAAACTGTGGGTAATTCAAATACTTGAAAAGACTAAGAGCGGATGTGACGTAACAATCCGGAATAACAATCAAAATGTCAATGTCAAGTCAATCAACAAGTGTCAAGTCAATGTCAAACGCTCATAGAAAAAGGAGTTTTTGACGTTGACTTGACAGTTGCTTGTCTGTTTTCACGAACTGTGACGTCACCACACCAAGCGCGCCAAATGGAGGGCGTTTAAATAGCCCGGATCGGTTGGATATTTTTAAACATTTTTTTAACTACTTTAAATTGCTTTTTTGCCGTCGATTTTTTTTTTACTATTATTTGACGATGTAAACTATCGAATAAAAATATTTAAAAAATACATGCATATTCCCTATTCGTGTGAATTGAAGCGCCCTGTATACGTAGGTATATCATGGAGGGTTCAATCCCTTTCATAGAGCTGAGTGCGGACTGATATTAACATTGACCCTTCAGAGTAGGTACGTATCATAATGGGTCTAACCTTCCGGCAAAGTACACTTACGTACTTGGTTGTAGGTAATACTTGCATCTTTTTTTAATACTTGTCTAGGAGTATAGACCATTAAGTGCTGGGAATGGTTGTTTCTATGTCAGCTACCAGAAAGTAGGTTTTTAGGGTTCCGCACCCAAAGGGTAAAACGGGACCCTATTACTAAGGCTCCGCTGTCTGTCTGTCTGTCCGTTGTCACCGAGCTGTATCTCATGAACGGTGATAGCTAGACAGTTTAAATTTTCACAGATGATGAATATCTGTTGCCGCTATAACAACAAATAATAAACTAAAAACCAGAATAAAATGAATATTTAAGGGGGCTCTCATACAACAAACGTGATTTTTTTGCTCGATATTGAAAACGATAACAGGTAGAAGCTTGAAATATTTACAGAATATTTAGCTACATATTCACTTTAAAAATGAATAATTATAATTAAATAATAAGCATACAACAAAGGTGTTTTTTTGCAGTATTTATAGATAATGGTACGGTTAATTATATATCTAATGTTTTGAGTACCTACCACCAATACTCTTAGGCTGCCTGTCCACTGAAGCAACGAATATAATTAAATTGTATTGGTTAATATTAGCACAGCTCCGCTCCTCTCCTCTCTTCTCTGCGTGTGGACAGTGGGCAGGCAGCAGAAGGAGAGCAAGAAAAAATTAAGACAAACAAGGAACACGAACAATAAACAAAATACCTACCTTACAAAAACATCCCTACATTATGGAATTTTTACTGTTGTAAAAATTCGGTACTCCATAAAGTAGGGAATTTTTTGTTAGCCTTATTAAATAAATGGTACATGTGTGTAATGCTGAATAGAACCGATCTAAAAATCTGTACTGCAATATTTCGCACCGTGCAAAAGGATTTTTGCATTAAATGACGTCTATTTGTGATCCGCGACGTAGATGAACGCTTTGCAGTGCCCATGCAATCGCATTCAAACGTTTTATATCAAGCCGTTTTATCAAACATTTTGGACATCGCTTGATTAAAAATGTTTTTTCTATTGATAGCTCAAAAAGCACGTAGCACGATTTTATTTCTAAAGCCAGATTTACACGATGCAAGTTTTTTGTGGCAAAAAATAAAGTTGAAGCAACTCAACTCAACTGTCAACAATGGTATGCCGCACACAATTAAAGCGAACCGTGTAAATTAGGCTTAAAATTAACAAGCCAATAAACACAAATAATTAATCAATGTCTAGATCAAAAGAATGTAAACCGGTTTGCACATTTTTAGAAATAAAGGAGGCTATTCACGTTTCATATAAAGTTGGGCCCAAAACAAAAAATCTAAAGGAATGCTCGTAGAGATTTCGCGCTATAGTGGAAAATGATTAGCAGGAATTCCCCAGTCAGGGTAACCCTTTTTTTTTTCTCTGGCACTTTGTGTTTTGGGCCCAATATGAATGGTCTCCTTTAAAACTCCTTAACACTACAACTTATGACTATTACTTATTATACAGGCTGTAAGGGTAAACACTCTTGTCATTCAAACCATGGGTAGTTGACGTAAATATAAAAATAAATGACCGAACACAACAAAAAAAAAAACGTCATTTTCATTAAAAGACTTTAAAAGTTTCTATCCGACACCGTGCTCTCTAGCGAAACAGCTGACTGACTGAGGGAGGGGTTGCGCTCGCGGCCAGTCAGGTCACATCCCGCACCCCCCGCCCGAGTTGAGACGCAAGTTCATTGCCCCAGCGCGTAGGGCAACGAACTTGCGTCTCTTGTGGTAAAATGTTGATTTAAAAAAAAGTAAAAAAAAGCTGTAATTTTCCATTGATTTTACGTTCTATAAATGAAACCAAACCACTGGTTGCAAGGATAACAGTGTTTACCCTAACACCCTGTATTGTTACATAAAAATGATCCGAAATAGAAAAAAAAAATGATTTCCTTACCATTGCGCTTAAAATTTTTATACTGAATTAAAAACATCAACACTTTTAACTTGTATTTTGCAAATCAAATATTTAAATTTTTAACTCCCCATTTAAAGTCTGGTACCAAATCCTTGCGGGAAAGTCCGAAAGGGATACCGGGACCTTGGCAATAGGCAACTGAAGGAACACGAGTGGGTTTTAGTCAGTAAAAGTCTGACACGCCCTTCCGCTCCGCCCAGAGTGGGAGAAGACATTGGATGACTTATGATGATGACTGGTACCAAATCCTAATATCAATATGACAACTAATAGAGAGTATGGAAGAAAAAGACATGGAGCACCAACCCCAAATAAATTGGGATTGGTAAGGGCGTTAGAATGATGATGATATTAAGTACCTACGAAATCTAGTAGGTACCTGCCTGCCCCTCGTTTCGAGTTAAAGTTATCAGCGAACCATTTGCAGCTCTCAATCTTACTTCATCAGGATGTAACCTCGCTAAGGCTGCCTGGCCATAGCCGCGAGTAAGCTTAGCTGAGCGTGGGAGCAGTGCAGAGAGTGCTAAGTAACAAAGTGGCGCAAAAGAGCTGAGTAAATGGACAGGGTGCTCGAAGCGGTGAAAGTAAGTGGATTTAATTATTATCTGTGCATAAAAGAACGAGAGAGAGATATGTACTGTCTTTGGTCTCTGGCCCTGACATCAAGCAATGGACAAAATTTACCAACTTTTATTGGTTGAATACAAGTTTTTTGACTAATTCATAAATGTGTGTATTTTATGTCTTTTTTTTGTAATGTGCCTTTTGCTTGTGCAGAATAAACAATTTTTCTTTATTTTTAAGTATTCCACGGTTGAAATGAACCAATAATATCCGCATCACTAACCATTTCCACTGTAGTAGATTGTGATCGATCAATTGTATGAACCGTTCAGATTGATGTAGTGTGGTGCAAGCATAGCAGCGGGATAACTTTCATCGATCCATCATCGAATATTTTTAGTTTTGAGTGAATCCACTAGTCAACGTCGAACCGCCGCAATTTACGTAGCTCATCATTTAATTGTGCATCTGTTGTGGTTTTCTTCTGTGTTGCACCAAATAAATGATTTATCTATCTATCTATTTATCTATCTATCTATCTATATGTTGCCACTACACAAAACGCATCACGGAGGATGATATTCTCGTTTACCCATTTCTTTTACTTATTTATTTTTATTTTTATATATTTTTTTTTTTTATACTATTAGATATTAATATAATATATTTTATTTTTTATTACAGTGCGCTGTACCGGTACAGCGTTCTGATAATGGTTTGCCGCACCGATCGACGTCATTACGTCAGCGCCGGCTGTCTCTGAAAACCAGCGCTGGGGCTCTGTTTTGCATAGGGTCGCAGCATAATGCTGAGCGATAGCCGTTTTGCGTGGATGTGACGCATGTTTCCCCCAACCTTTTTTATTTTTACTTTGTGGTTATTTTCTTTTTTTGTTTTTTGCGTCATATTTACCGCAAATAAACGTATTTTCTTTCTTTCTTTCTTTCTATCACTGTGCGCATTATCGTGGACGTTCACGCCCACACGTCACAGCATCACGATAACACCAGGGAAGTAAAATGTATGGAAATACATACAATATGAAGGCGATATAACGTTAGAACGTGTAAGCATTTCCATACATTTTATAGACTTGGACGTGGACATTATAAATAACTAGCTTCCGCCCGCGGCTTCGCCTGCGTGGTATGTCGATAAAAAGTAGCCTATGTCCTTCCCCGGGATACCATCTATCTCCTTGCCAAATTTTATCCAAATCCGTTGAGTGGTTTAGGCGTGAAAAGGTAACATACAGATAGACAGAGTTACTTTCGAATTTATAATATTAGTGGACAAAAGCGCACAATCTATCTAAGTGGAGAGAAAACGAGAATTTTGTGACATTCTATACACATTAGCGCTTTCCTACAAGCAGCTTCATTTCTCCGCTCCTCTCAGCTCCAATGTCAGCCGCCTAACTATCACTCAGTTAGTAAATTGAAGCCTCAGCTCGTTAGTATAATGGCACACTGAGTCGGCAAATGTTTACAGTCTAAATGTTTAACACGGACGGGGCTAATTCGTGTCTCGGGGGTTTGGAGAAGATTTTCTTTCTGTGACTGTTAATGTCTGAGGAGCTTGGGCTATAAGCTTGGACTATTTTTAGTCACAGATCTGGTTAGGTAAGGGTTAACTTGAAGTGTAGATAAGGATAGTCTGCTGTTGAAATGTGGTGATAGTGTGTGGGTGATTAAGGCTGTACCCTACCTCAGATTTTATCTCGCTCGCACCATACTACTCGCGACCTGAGTGAGAGCGAGACGGAGTGGGGCGCTAGTGGCTTTCAAGCCTCGTAAAGTTTAGGTACTTAATTGCTTTTTACGGGGAAAATAATGGAAATAAAAAAAAACATAAGACCTGCTTTATGATATTATGATAGTTCAGTTATTATGCAAAGTTTCATGATCTAATTTGAAGTGTTTTTAGAAAACCAGCGGTTTATTGTTCTGCTTAGAGGAAACTTTGAGAAAATTATATAAGTAATCTTGTTTTCGCCAAACATAGGACCTAGCATCAATCCTCAACTTTAACATAATATTTATTTCAAAATTAATGCTGCAGTATTTTCGGCATAACAAAAGATCATGCTAACCAATTTGATGTATAGTACGCCCTTAAATACACAAACTTGAGTCAAGTAAAAGATACTTCAAGGGAAAGTCTACTACACGTATAAGAATCTCAACAGCAATTAAATAAATAGTTAAAGTAAGTATTCAATTTATTTAGAACTAAAATGTAATGTGCAGAAATTACTACTTATGCCTAATTAATTACTAAAAAATAACAATGTAATATCCTAACTTAACAAAAACTATAAAAATATGGCATCGAAAAATTCATCCGCATCGCTGTTAACTGGTAATGTTCCCAAGAGACTGGCGGCATTGCCACGTTGTATGGCAGTGCTTAGCCTCCGACCAAGGTAAAATCCAGCCCATGGAATGAAGTGCCTTTTTTTTTTTTTTTTTGAGGTTGGGAAATCATCCAATGACTTCTCCCGCTCTGGGTGGAGCGGAAGGGCGTGTCAGACTTTTACTGACTAAAACCCACCCGTGTTCCTTCAGTTGCCTGTTGCCAAGGTCCCGGTATCCCTTTCGGACTAACCCGCAACCCTGGCAGGCATCGGTCCTAGCGGACCCCGCCAATTGTGCTGACATCTCTTTGAGGCGCGCGTGGAACACGACGCGCCTTCGACCCGGGCCTGGTCCTGATCGGACGGCGAGCTACCCATTGCTCGCCGTCCGCAAGCCCGCGCCTATGGTGGCCTGGAATCCGCCTGGGATTCCCGACGCCCAGGGCGTCTCCAGCGGCGGCGGCGGTTAGGGGCGTGAGGGCGCAAACTTTACCTCTCCCTCACGCGTTCCGCCTTCTCCTTCGCGAGCATTACTGCTTCGCAGAAGGAGGTGACTGCTTCCCATGCCCTCTCGCTCCGTACCATGGCCTGGACCAGAGCCGGACGCGAGAGGTCACCGCCGCCAATCGCCTCCAAGAGGACACGGCGGGGCTCCGCCCAAGCGGGGCAGACCTCCACCGTATGCTCCACCGTGTCCTCCGGGCGATCCACACAGTGGTGACACCCGGGCGTTTCCTCCCGCCTTATACGAAACAGGAACCTCCCGAAGCAACCGTGTCCGGTGAGGACCTGCGTCAGGCGGAAGGTGAGGACGCCGTGGCGCCTCTCTAGCCACTCCTCAAAGAGGGGACTTATCGCCGCAATTGTGGCGTGCCCAGCACTGGGTTGCGACAATCGCACTCTCCATGCCGCCATGAGATCCTGCCGGAGCTCTGTCCACTGAGCCGCGATTTCTCGCGGCAGCGGAGTTACGCCCCGGCGCTTCATCTCCTCGCGCCACTCCCATATGTGCGCGAGGACCTTCGCCTCCAGATCCCATGGCGGTAATCCGGCCAGGAGGCTCGCCGCCTCGCGGGAGACCGTGCGGTATCCCCGGGCCAGCCGAATGGCCATGACCCTTTGGGACGCGTTCAACCGGCGGGCTGATGGAATGAAGTGCCTACCAGCCAATTTTTAATATAGTCCTTTTTGATTTTCTCATGTTTCTTTAATAAATTAAACGATATTCGCATTGATGGGTCGAAAATATACCGTTTTAAAGCATAATTTTATACTGCAGATTGAAAACATAAACATGAGTATACACATGCCACAACTTACAAGCAACAAGGTTTCTTCATTAGCGAAACTTATAAAATCAACATACACGGAGTTTAGAGTTTGTCTAAGTTTGTGAGAATCTACTCTTATTGCGAAAATGTTTGTCTAACTAACTTGTAAGAGAATCTGAGATCGTTCGTGTGTAACATGCCTAAGATGCGTGAGTCTTGTAGTGGCAAGTTTAAGAAGAGAAGCAGTTGTTTATGCTTAAACATTTTGTTAATAAAACTGCTGCATTGTTTAATATTATTAGGTCCCCACACTCCCCACCTATGAAATCAGCGTTTTGTATGGGGAATTTTATAGAAATTGCATTTTTCATATTAACATTTTCTTAATTTGTACAACCAGGAACAGAGAGAAAACTATGAGAAATAAGGTTTTTGTACTATTGGTAGTTGTGTATGATGGTCATTATTCGATATAATACCAAGCAATTTATGAATATTTTAAATCATAGAAGTGACGAGGTTCTCTATTTGTGAGACAAAAACGCCAATTTCATAGGTGGGGATCCAATATTATAATGTTTTTGTTCTTAGTAAAGTATTGTATATTTGTTAAATATAATGTTATTTAATTAATATATTATGTATACAATTATTATATTACCTACGTATGGATAACAACTAGCGTTGGATTGATTTATTACCACTAATCTAATTGCAAAAAAAACCTTGGTATTGCTTATTTATATCACAATGTCGAAAACGGTTTCAAAATAGGTAGGTTTTTTTGAAAAAGAACATATTAAACTGTACCAGAAAAATAATAACGACAGGATTTTTTTGGGAAACATTTTTTATTACAAGTACGCCAACGAAATAATATAACTAGGCACGCACCGATCGGCTTTTACAGACTATTCTAAAAAAAAAAACCATTTTCGTTGCAACAAAACCATAGAATATTTTAATAGTGAATATTTTTTGGTACGCTTTTTTAATAACAGGCTCCTTTTTAGTTTGAAACACAACAAATAAAATAAAACTGCCATCAACCGGGCATAAACCAAGAGTACATGCTGCTAGTTAACGAAAAAAACCAATAACACATTGCCCTACATTTTTTTTTTTGAGATTTGGGATCATCAAATGACTTCTCCCGCTCTGGTGGTTCCTTCATTTGCCTGTTGACCCCTTTCGGACTTTCCCGCAACGCTTGCCCGACCTGGGAATCGACCCCAGGACCTTATGAACAGCAGTAGCGCTTGCGACCACTAGACCAACAAGGCACTCGAAACTTATCAAATAATACCGAAAGAAACTCGAGAGTAAAACCATAAACAACGAAAAAAAAAATTGAAACACTCAACGTTGATCCTCTGACATACAACCTTTTTATGGCCGAACAGTTTATGTTTGAAACTTGACGTGCTGACAGTGCTTTCATAAGTTTTATGACCTATAGCGAACCGGGACACTAGCCAAGCGAATGAGACACAAACAAAACTCAGTCTAGCATTCTGCTAAATGTCTGACAGTTTTTTTTGCTTTTTAACCCCCGACGGAAAAAGAGGGTGTTATAAACTTATAACACCCCTCTTTTTCCGTTAAACTAACGTGTGTATCTGTGTCTGTCTGCGCCATCGTACCTGCCAAACGGCTGAACCGATTTTGATTTTGTTTGAACGGTGACTTGATCGAAAGTGTTCTTAGCTATAAAAATTAAAAAAAAAACATTTATTAGATGCTTTGTTTTTATCGGGGTTATAAATTTTTTAATTTAATTTAACTTTTTCCTTTACGTCCTAGGCAGAGATATGTCACAAAATAATAAAAATGAGAGTAGGACACCCCTCTTAGATCCAGTGCAGTGGTAAGAGTAAAAGAGACAGAAATATAATGTTTCTACCTCTTTCTTGTCTGCAAGCTTTTTGTATGGCCCCAATTGTTAGTCAACAACAGAGGTCCAAAATAACGGCCGTTGCAGTACAATTCCTATCGAAAATAGTACACGTAACATGAAATATGTTAACATTTTTAATTCTTTAATGTATTGACAAGGTTTCTTTACATTCAACACCTTTCTACTTAATTAACAAACAACACTGCGTTGAAAAATGATTTTAAATAATTAATTTGAACAAACTCGCGCCGCGAATGGCTCTTTAAATATTAACACCTAGGTACTCGTGAATATTTCACTTTTCGTCGTAACTTTTCAAGTTTTCTGGTTGTAATGGGTTACTTTATAACTTCGAAGTGGTATTTGATTTAGACGTTGTATTTTTTTTTGGGAGGAGCTCGTGGCTTAGTAATAACTGCGGCACGGGTCGATCCATCAGGTTTAGCTACGCTTGCTTGGGTTGGTCTGTGGATGGGTGAATATCTTTACATACCGAGACTCCTCCGTACCTCTGAAAGCACGTTAAGCCGTTGGTCCCGGCTGTCATTCGTGGATGTTTGACAGTCGTGACGGGTCGTCAGAAGCCCGAAAGACTGACAACCAGTCTTACCAAGGGGTATCGTATTACCCGGTTACTGGGTTGTGGAGGTTAGATAGGCATTCGCTCCATGTAAAATACTGGTATTCAGCTGCATCTGGTTAGACTGGAGCCCACCCCAACATAGTTGGGAAAAGTCTAGGCAGATTGATTGATTTTTTGTAGCATTTTCTATTGGTTTGGTTTTTACTGGACATTTTATGTAGAAAGAGGATTCATCATCATCAACTGCCTAGCCTTTTTTCAACTATGTTGGGGTCGGCTTCCAGTCTAACCGTATGCAACTTTATTGATGCCCAATGAGCTCTTCTCCTTTTTTGTAAGTTTTGTTACATACCTACTTGTACTTAAATATATTTTAGTGTTAGTTTAATTACAATATTAAACTGAGTTAGAAAAAATATAAAAACGGGTGCAACTGAATACCAATAAATTTAACATGGAGCAACTGCCTATCTGACACAGCCTAGTTACTGGGTAACACGATACCCCTTGGAAAGACTGGTAGGTACTTCAAGCTGTGAATTTGATAACTGAGTCTGTTCTTACTTAATTGCTTTCCAATTATCACGAGCTCTTTTAGAATGATCTTATAATACTAGCTTTTGCGCCGGCTACGCCCGCGTGGCGGTCAAAAATAATACCACGGGAACGTAATACCAAGATAAAAAGTATCTCATCTCCTAACCCAGGACATGGTCTACCCATGTGCTAAATTTTATCCAAATCAGTTCAGCCATTTTAGAGTGAAAGCGTAACAAACAAACAAACAAAGAAACTCACTTTCGCATTTATAATATTAGTTAGGATATAATTGAAGTTAGGATAATTGCTATAAAATTTAATAAAATTAAAATAAGGCCTTGTCCCAGAACTTCTATCTATAAGCACCTACCATTATACCCTCATTAGAATCATCAAGCACCTCTGTATTCATGGGGTTAAGTTACCTATTAGTGCAACAGAGAGGTTCGAAGGCGCGACCTTTCAATTAAAAGTCCGATGCCTTTACGTAGGGGCTATTACCATTTTGTTTTGCAACTTAACAATACATAACATAGGTACAATTAAAAATAAAAGTTATAAAACTAAAACCCAACTACGACAACAAACTCAAAGAAAAAGGTATAAACAAGACATCACAGACCGACAAATTAAAACAAATCAAACCGATAACGTGTGACTGGATTGTTTAAATATTTTTTTTTTAGTTCATGACTTTAGAGTCCTGTAGAGGGCGCCATATTCAATTTAATATGACGTCACATAGCCTATAACCAGCGGACGATCAAGACCAACGATACCTCAATTTTGTCCAATTGTGACGAGTAGTTTAGAAGATGATCTCACACATGAACATTCATACATACATACCGGTCAAAGTCATAACCCTCCTTTTTGCTGCGCCGTAGTCGGTTAATAATGTTACATCAAGACTTGTTTCCCGGAATGGTTAGGCAGAGATGCACGTACCTATAGTAGCTTCACCCAGATTTCGCCAGTTTTGCCACGTTAAGTCAAGTCCCATTTGTGATAGAAGACGAGCCTATTGCCATCCACCGGGTACAGAACTAGACTCCAGGCTGCTTCTAAGAAATTCCTATTGAAAAAGCCCAATAATAACAATGCTTGGTAAATTATTATGATCGTATTTACACACTTTTCATTTCAAAAATCACTTTACACAAATCATTCACAACACCGACTTCAAAAATACATTTCACAAAATAGAGTTAACGTAACATTGTATTAAAAAGAACTCCATAAAACATTTTATACTTGGTTCAGAAATAACTTTTAATGGAAGCCGTTTCGGGAAACACGTATAACTTAGTTGTTTTGTAACGAACCTGGTTTTAACTTGAACGTGGGGAAATGTGTCGAATTTTGGAGAATATAATAATGATGAAGAGTATTATATCTTACTTTTCTTTCTTGTTTGTTCCTGCGTTAACATAAGGTTTACAAAATTATGTTAAGTTAATGAAGAACATTTACTTTAACGCCTCGGCAGCAGTTAGTACTTTTGAATCTGCCTAGCCTTTACGTTAGGGTCGGCTTTCAATCTCATTGAATGCAGCTGACCACCAGTATTTTACACTAAGCGACTGCCTATCTGACCTCCACAACCCAGTTACTGGGTAATGCCTTAGTAAGACTGGTTGTCAGGCTCCCGGGTTTGTGACTGAAATGAATTGAAATGAAATTGTTTATTCTGTATTAGAATCACTTTTACACGTCATAATAAAAAATAGTAAAAATAAGCTAGATGAGCGGCGTTTCCTATCTGACTACTCTGAGAAGAAAGGCCGAAACAAACTCAGAGGTCGCAGTCTCTTTTAAAGTCCTGACATAATCTTGGTCAGGCCATACGAGGACCATGTAGGTTAGCGTCTGAAATATTCTTTTGAGGAAAGAACCACACAGATTTGAGTAGACCTGTGCAGTCAGTGCAAGCAATTGTCAGTAATAGTGGAGCTCAACTCAGAACTTAAGGAGCTCAACTACTCGTCAAAGATCGAATGACAGCCGGAACTAACGGGCTTTCCGAGGCATGGAAGGGTCTTATTATGTAGTAGAGGGTCAGCTATCCACGAATGCACGCGTCAAGCCTAGCTTCGATCCTCGTGGCTGTTATCATATAGCCATGAGCCCCTCTTGGGCAGTTAGTATACTTTTACGAACATTTCTTTGCTTTACTAAAACCGTGTAAACAACCACTCTACTAATCACTAAAGGAGGTTGTATCACTAAATCTGTATACCAAAGCTTCACTAAAGACGTTTATATTCAGCTTAGCATTATATCTTTTAGCCCATTCCCCCTTACAAAACCGCAAAAAGAAATTTTAATAAAAAACTTGTCGCGAACCGTTGCGAACACAGTTTACTTACTTTGTTTCTACGATGATTCAAAGACAAAAGAAATTTCTGCCGCTAAGTTATCTTTTATAAGTTTTAACAGTATTTTTTGCGGCGACGCGCTACTAAAATATTTTTTACTGTTTTTTAAAACTAAGAGCTCATTGGGAAGAGTTTTATAAGTGGAGAATCTCTGGTGAATAAAAATGTTTGTTTTATCTTCTTCAGAATGAAAAGCCGGGAATGAAAATACGAAGAAATGTTAAAAAGTCATGCTGAGCATGGGATTTTCAAAAGTCCCTTGCAATATATATGAGAAATAAACTGTGTACAGTACAACTATATTCTTAATGTCCCTCGGCAAACTTCGTGTTTCGTCAGTTGTCCTATCAGTTGCCCTTTGCACTTGGAGTAGACCGGACGCTCTCTTTATACTTCAAGAGCAAAAAAATTGATCAACACACATGCCAAAGGCAGATTGCCAATTTCACACTTAAAATAGTAAATTGATTCAGGCGTGACTTTGCAGAAATCCATTATAAAATACAATAGACGTAGTTATATTTTGTAACCCGACAGAGTAAGAAATCGACACGTGTTTCATCTCTCAACGAGGCATCCTCAGGAGGACGATTGACCTGTCGCGAAATCGAACACGACGTGTCGATTTCTTACAGGTTTATTTATGAATTTTCAGGAATTGTTAAGCGGAATAGGTTACTAAATATATCTAAGTCTATTGCATTTTTTATTTCATAGAAGCCCAGGTTTACTCACGATCTTTACCTTCACCGAATCCCAGTGATGTCCAAAATTAACTTAGAAAGCACATACGAATGAAAAAGTCACTGACATTGTACTTGCCCATTTGAACCTGGTACTTACTTGTTGAAAGGCCTACATTGTCCTCCCATGCTTACCAACACTGTAATTTGAAAGTATTGTAAAAGCCAATTATTTTTAAAAGAGTAACCATGGAGTTTCTTGCCGGCTCTTCTCCATAGGAAACGACCAATTGGAACCGTGCACCTAGCTTCTGACGTTTCATAAGTGCCCATGTAGGTTTATGTGAAATAAAATATTTTGATTTTGATCTTGAACC
This sequence comes from Lithophane socia, assembly GCA_947522985.1. Classification (NCBI taxonomy): domain Eukaryota; kingdom Metazoa; phylum Arthropoda; class Insecta; order Lepidoptera; family Noctuidae; genus Lithophane; species Lithophane socia. The sequence goes on from OX383267.1 coordinate 13,608,473, forward strand.
TAGACAAGTCATTCTTAGGCTGGTACCTATCATAAAAATATAGAACAAAAATTAAAATAATGAAATTTTAAAACTGACACGAAACTATTCGGCGACATAACTGTACTAGATTGTGTTAAAACTAAAGCTTTTACATTTAAGATGATAGCAAGTTCCAGAGCTTAACTTCTCAACTATGTCGGGGTTAGGAAGTTAGCTCAACGCGATGGTGATAGCATGCAGGATGACGGGCAGTTCTTAGCTCTTGAGTTTGGAAATAGGTAGTATGTAAATATACCTACTGGTAGGGGAGTCCAAGCGGGGATTTCGGGAGTTACTCGAGCGCGGCAGAATAACATACGGGGGGCAAACTTGTACCTTGTGAAGTACTCCCACCATACCTGAGCCTTGTACATAGGGGCAAACGCCTAGGGCAGCCGATCAGATTAGTAAAAACTCTCCCATTTCCTTATTTCACGCTTAAATTGTCAGATTATTGAAATGCACACTTTTCTGCATGTAACCAACTTACCTTAACTTAACCGCTTGAGTCCTAATGATGCAGGCGATGCATCAATCGGAAATATCCTTCAAGCCCCACTGATGCATAAAATGCATCAGTCGATGCCACGCAACTTAGATCTCTATTTCTACTGAAATACGGGTTAATAGTGTCTATGGGCAGTAGCACTCTAGAGTTGGATGATATTCACGTCAAATTAATCTACTAAATGCTTAATCTGTGCATGGAACACCACTAAAAATTAATTTAAAAAATAAAAATTGACGTTTGACAGTGTCATCTGTCAGAGCGCCTGCGCGGGTGTGCGCGGACGGCCTCCGTGCATATTTTAATAATTATTTAATTTAAATATTTTAATTAGTGATCGTTGCGCGCGTCTTGTGTATCACCGTATTGTAACCAAGCGCACCTCGAACGCTAAGACATAACAAATAACGTCGCAAGTCAGTCTCCGCCAAGAATCCATGTAAAAGTACACCTAAAACCATATTTCAACGTAACAAATTATTAAGTCATATATAGGAGGGTCATCTATTGCCTTTTATTGGTTTGTATCGCTTTCCCAATACTTTTACGGCTGAGTGGATTCCCCAGTAATAACAGGTGTGTGATGTATTGGCCATCTTAGCGTTATATTTATTGCCAGTTCCCTTTTATTATTCGGTTATGGTTATACTATTTTGTCCATTATTTCACGAGTTATGTTTGAGAAGCTATATATGTATGCATATGCATGCTGCATACATGTTTCATACAAGGGCCTATACTACCTCTGCTCAAATTCACTTTTTATCTCGCTCGCTGGTGGTTACTACTCGCGGCCTGAGTGAGAGAGCGATGGAGTAGGGTGCTGGCGGCTCCAAGCCCCGAATAGTTTTGGTAATTACTTTTTACGGTGAAAATAATGGTAATTAAAAAAAAAAAAAACATAAGACCTGCTTTATAGTTAGTTCAGCTATTATGTAAAGTTTCATGATCTAATTTGAAGTTTTTTTTTGAATACCAGCAGTTTTTAGTTCGGTTTAGAGGTAAATTTGTTTTTTTTTTTCAAATTTGGAAATTTTATGTCCTATGTTTTCGTCAAACATAGGACCTAGCATCAATCCTCAACTTTAACAACGAGTATTTATTTCAAAATTAATGCTGCAGTATTTTTTGGGTATAACGGAGGAATGATCCTCCGCTAAGCAATTTGAGGTAAGATTAGGAAAGTATGCTTATTTTGAGCCCAAAGCCCCGTACAAGTTGTCCATGTAAGTAAAGTTTAGATAGTGTTTTATTAAATTTAAAACATGATTTATCAGCCATGTTACGATATCTATAAAAAAACTCAATATTTATGCTCGTTTACTTCTTTATAAATAATGCTTGACAGGCGTAAACAATAATTTAATTTTCGTAAAATAACTCACAATTCCAAAAGATTCAAAAGAAAATCGCTTTTGAATTTCGTTAAGTGATCTTTTATCTTTTTACACGTGACTTGCTTACCTTTTTCTTTTTTACCTTGCTTTGTATTTTTATTTTTCTGCACACGTATTTCACTGCTATTTTTGTGTCCAACACACGGTACGGCTGTATGTACATTTGCGCAAAACGGCTTACTCGTCAGAAATGCATTACTACGTGCTAATATTCGCTAAACGAGGTACTTGTGCGCTTGCAGCTGGTTTTATGACAGTGCTGTGTGAATACAGCTTTAATAGGATTGTTTTGACAACTCTATATCGACAATGGTGGGTAATTTTTGAGAGGAAATAATTTTGTGTATTGTGAATTGTTGAATTTTGGAGCTAACGCTTGTAGGGATATTACTATAGTTTATAATGCCTATAATATAGAAAATTGCTATTGTAATGCTGAAGTAATACTAGCTTCCGCCCGCGGCTTCGCCCGCGTGGTATGTCGATAAAAAGTAGCCTATGTCTTTCCCCGGGATACCATCTATCTCCTTGCCAAATTTTATCGATATCCGTTCAGTGGTTTAGGCGTGAAAAGGTAACATACAGACAGACAGACAGAAAGACAGACAGAGTTACTTTCGAATTTATAATATTAGAATGGATTCTGATTAGGTCAAGATTTTACTTTGGATGTACTAGTCCTACGGGCTTTCTGTGCTCTAGAATACGACCGTATAAAGTCCTCCAGACCGTATTTCGGCCATGGCGGCTAATCTCAACGGAGATCAGCTTTCGGCGCGTTAGATAAATTATAGTGCACAAGTGTGTGCGCAGACACAGGTGCACTCTCTCTTCCCTCACTCTCATAGTCAGATGGGACGGCAATCCGACACGACCAGACAGAGATCAGACGAAGGACAAACGGCTTAACGTGCTTTCCGAGGTACAGGGATATCACATTGCCAATTTCCAAACTCCAGGCTGTTACTAAGAAATTCCTAATGGAAAAACCCAGTAACACTTTGCTCGAACCGGGAATTGAACCAATTCAGCAGTCGCGTTTTCGACCACAAGACCGACGTAGTAGTCCACGACCGTATAAAAACAGACGTGCAAAACTCAACAAAAATATTAATAGCCAACATCGAATTCAATTGAAAAAAGTATCTAATACCTTCTGCGTAAAGTTCAGTTTATTACAAAAAAATGTTCTCTTTCATTTGGAAAAACAATTGCTGAAAATATATGTATTATTTCACTTTATTTAGACAATTTCATTTATTTTTACTGTTTCCATTCAATATCATTGTTATTTTCAGTCGTTCATTGATTGTAGGCACGGAATGTAATGTGAAGCTTAATGTGATCGGAAACACGGCTCCAATCTGTTACATATCGCATTGCAGATCAATTAGTTCGGGATGCTTCAAACGGGGGAATTATAATTGACAATTATAATTTTCGACCCAATTTTTTAAGTTGATCTACTCATATTTGTTTCTCCTCAATCAATCTGCCTAGCCTTTTCCCAACTATGTTGGGGTCGGCTTCCAGTCTAACCGGATGCAGCTGAATACCAGTATTTTACTTGGAGCGACTGCCTGTCTGACCTTCACAACCAAGTAACTGAGTAATACGATACCCCTTGGTAAGACTGGTTGTCAGACTTTCGGGCTTCTGACGAGCCGTAACGACTGTCAAAGATGCTCGAATGACAGCCGGGACAACGGCTTAACCGGTAAACTACATGTTTGTTAAATAACTAATTTACTGCTTTCCGAGGCACGGAGAAGTCTCGATATGTATTTTTTTCTTCTATCAATACTAAATTAGTTTTTTTTTTGGATGTGGACCTGATCAGGAAAATGTCGTGAGGAAAGATGTTGATGGCTATAAGAGTAGTTGAAGCCCAAAGGAACGATGGATGGACTGTGTAAAAGATGAAATGGCTATAAAGGGGGTGACTACTGAGATGACGATTAATAGAGAAGTATGGAAGAAAAATAAAGAAAATTGTCAAGACATCGCCAAGCGGTTGGTCGACTGTTCACGTGGACAGAGGGCTGGCCTATTTTTCGGCCAAAGAATAAGCATTGCCATACAACGTGGCAAATACTGCCAACCTTTTGGGCACTTTTCCTGCTGACAGTAATGCGGACGAATTTTTTTACATACTATTATTATTTTAGTTGTAGATATCATTGGAACGGATGATAATAAATTAAATGTATAATAAAGATTTTTTTGAAAACGACATAAGTACATAGTTCTTGTAACCAAAATCTTATGTTAGTATTTACAGTGTTTCACTTATGCATTAAGTAGTACCTACACAAATTGTTGTAAAAAAAAATGAAAGGATACATATATTTAGCACAGACTAAAAGGCACACATTATACGAAATATACAGCAGATAACAAAATTAAAAAAAAACTGTTAAAGTGCGATGTAGGACATTATGAGGGGAGTATGCCTCAAGGTTGCGCCAAAATAATACATGTTACGCCGACCCCCAATAATTAGGATTACAGCAGGAGAATACTGAGTTTTTTTTTTGTCTGAACGAGCTAATCTCTCAACTTGAAAAAATATTTTTACACTTGATAGCTCATTTCTTGAGAACGATTATAGGCTATTAATTTAACATCTCTCTACGACTCTTAGGAGCCGAGCTAAAAGAAAAAATGCTAAGCAAAAACGAAGCGGGCGAGAGATGCGATGCGATGCGATGCGTTGGGTCCCGTCAAGGGATTTTTATAAAAATGTGACTGTTATTTTAGTACATTGTGTATTTTACGACTTCCACGCGAATGAAGTCGCGGCCTTTTAGGTTAGTGTAAGTATAAACCTCCAACTGTCTCTAACGAGACACAATAGAATTTTAATATTTATCGCCTTCTAAAGGCCAATCGACAGTTGAGCAGATCTTTTCCCTGCTATGGATATTGGCCCATTCGCATGGCCTGTTATTGTACAGGCCAATATTATTTATTTATTTTATTATTTATGTACTTACACATAGTTATATACATAAAAGATACGACATAATTAAAATATGAGTACAAAGGTACTGCTTATTTCTTAAGAAATTTCTTCCAGCAGACCTGCGAAAAGAGAAATGTGAAAGAAATTTAGACAATAGTATATTTTTAGTAGTGTATTATTGTATAAGATAAAGTAGACCTAATTCTATAAAAATATTTTTGTTGCTGATTCTCTCTCTCCCATCAAAAATCATGTGAGTTACCCTAATGTGTAAAACAGCCGTGAAACCAGAAAAGCTTCACTGCTATTTCTATACCACGAAACCATTATAAATCTTCATTCTCACACGCGTCACAAAACCTCGTAAAACCCTAACATTTTCCCATTCACGTTACCAAGAAACATCGAACATTTTTATTATTTACGAAAATTTCCCGAATATTTCTTCGGAGCGATTACGGTGGCTGTAATAACTTCGCCATTACTCAAGTTACCTAACGATCCATGCTACCTTCATGCGATTGATACCGTAACTACAGTTTTATAGCCCTGTGCCACTATGCAGGTGGGTGTAAAAAGGACCACTGTGAAATATCCTATTATGAGCCTATAAACTACCTAAGCTCAAATTCGCGAGTGCGAGACGAAAGCGAGATAGGGTGGGTTGCTGGCGGCTCCAAGCCTCGAATAGTTTAGGTAATTGCTTTTTACGGTGAAAATAATAGTCATTTAAAAAATATATAAAACAATAAGACCTGATTTATAGTTAGTTCAAATATTATGCAAAGATAAATTATCTTATTTGAAGTATTTTTTGAATACCAGTGGTTTATAGTTCGGTTTAGAGGTAACTTTGGTTTTTTTTTCTATCGAGAACGTCTTTTCGTCAAACAACTCCTCAACGTCCTCAACTTTAACATCATATTTATTTCAAAATTAATGCTGCAGTGTTTTCGGCATAACGGAGGATCATGTTAAACAATTTGAGGTTGTATAGGCCCTTAAAACATTCCTTCTCGACTCTTTACGTAATCGCTGCGCTTGGGGTGGTCATCAACTTAACCAGATTGACTTAAAAAGCTCTTTGCATAATCTTTTCGAAAAGGAAGGTAAGTATTACCCATTCTAAACACAATCTTTCTATTTTATCAAGCTTTATATCAACTGATTATATATTATATATTGTCGAATGTTTGCGCAACAGTACTGCGCAGTATATCCGAGACACGCCACGCACTTGTCGTGTCATGTCGTAGCTCTTCTTATAACTCGTCCAAACACAATTACTGACGAATTTTTGCTAGAAATATTTGCGCGCGGCAGGTAGACAGAAGCGTTCGCACGCGGCAGTCATCCAAACAAAGCGCGGAAGGCCGCGCGCGGCAGCCGCGCACGATTGTCGCTCAATCTTTGGACACACCTATAGAGTTTTCGTACCGCACCTTCTGTTTTCTTCACGTCTTGCCGAAACAAAAGCCTTATTGGCTACCAGCGATCCGATTTTGGTTACACCGTTTACGTTATAAATCTGGGATGCAATAGTTTTATTTTTATCATCATTTTGTGAACAGCTCGTTGCTTTGGCTTAACCACCTCTTTAGAGGTTTGTGTAATGGGACAAAAATTGTGTTTCAAAACCTTTCAATTTTTGGATGGATTTGTATTTATATTCAAGGAATTTTGGTTGCCATTGGTCCCGGCTATCATTTGTGGATCTTTGACAGTCGTTACGAGCCGTCAGAAGCACGAAAGTCTGACAACCAGTCTAACCAAGGGGTATCGTATTACCCAGTTACTGGGTTGTGGAGGTCAGATAGGCAGTCGCTCCATGTAAAATACTGGTACTCAGCTGCATCCGGTTAGACTGGAAGCCGACCCCAACATAGTTGGGAAAAGGCTAGGCAGATGATGATGATTCAAGGATTTTTGGGTAAAATTACGCCTTTCCATAGATAGAGCTATTTAAAGCCTTTTTGGATGACTTACCTACCTACCACTATTCACTCTTTGAGTCTATGCTTATTTGAATATGGTACCTCACACTCACAGAGATTATCAAGAGGGAACTTACTGCTTTGGGGTGAGCACGACTTTGCGACAGGCCTCGAGTCACACGTTTTAACACAGTTTAGTCATATATTTGTGACTCGAGTCATGTCACAGTAGGCCGTGCTATGCTGTTCGATGTTGATAATAGAACGCTCAAACTCATGCTTATTCTTTGAATCTCTCTGAACTGCCCTTTTCTACCTACGAGTGTTCGAAGTGTTATTGGGTAGGTACCTTTCTTTTCTATTAGACTAAGAAAATCTTAATTATCATGTATTATATACGTGTTATTAGTGTTGAAAGTTTAATAATATAACGATTATACATAGTTCAGTTGGAACTTCTATCATTTATTTACGTGGTCATAAGTTCCTTTTCAAAAGTCTAGGTTACCTAGATATCGAATATAATTTAATAGCACCGAACATTGGTAATAAAGATAATGGTAACGTACGCGTGTCGAATTTGTTATTGCTATGATGTTATAACGATACAGAAATATAGCCAATTTTAAGAAGTAGGTAGTAGAGGTTATAGATTACTTAGTTAATTTATATTTGAACTAGGCGGTTTCACCCGCGTAAGTCTCGATCCCGTGGGAATGTAGGGATAAAAAGTATCCTATGTCCTATTCCAGGTCATGGTCTACCCCTGTGCCAGATTTCATCCAAATACGTTCAGCCGCTTTAGCGTGACAAATACACTCACTTATATAATAATAATATTATACATATAGTTATGATGCACAGCCGGGCTATGAAAATCTGGATCGAACCTTAATTTTTTTTAAATATTTAATTCTCATTTATAGAAAGAAGAAAGAAAGAAAATATTTTTTTTTTTTTAATTACGCAAGTAAAGAACAATAAAAAAAGGACAAGTTTCGGGAAAATATGCGTGACATCCACACACGGCCATCGCTCAGCATAATGCTGCGACACTATGTGAGACAGAGTCCCAACGCTGGTTTAAATATAGACGCTGCTATAGACAGTTCAATAAAAAAACAATATTCAAAAGTTTTATATGGTGAACGTGCTAATTTTGTTTTAGGTATTATTAAAACTGTCAAGGACAATTCTATTTTGCTTTCGAAAGATAGGACAGGTTGTACAGGTTCAAGGGATCTCATAGCAATTGTACGAATTGAAATGGACACTAGACATAAATCTAAAAATCTGGTTTTTGACCTACATTGAAATGACACAAAGCCTACTATTTTGACAAAACGTGACTGTTGGCAGTACTAATATCTCAGATATATTATGTTTGTCCCGAAAATCGTGCCTTACAGCGTTTCATGTTTGACAACCATCTATAAACTGCTGTGATACGATAAAACGTTTTATTTTTAGGGTTTCGTTAAACATGGATAGAAACTTTTTGGATGCCATGATTCGATTTTCAGAGTTACTTGGTACGGTTCTAGTAAAAAGTAAAATGTATTTGAAAGGTATAATTAAGAATGTGTTACTTTGAACATAGTTCATAGTTAAATGCTTCATACTTTGAGCATAGTTCGTCATCTACTTGCACATAGAGCGAAAAGTCATCATCATGTGCCGAGCCTTTTCCCAACTATGTTGGGGTCGGCTTCCAGTCTAACCGGATGCAGCTGAATACCAGTATTTTACACGGAGCGACTGCCTATCTGACCTCCACAACCCAGTAACTGGGTAATACGATACCCCTTGGTAAGACTGGTTGTCAGACTTTCGGGCTTCTGACGACTCGTAACGACTGTCAAAGATCCACAAATGACAGCCGGGACCAACGGGTTGACAAGCTTTCCGAGGCACGGAGGAGTCTCGATATGTAAAGATGGTCACCCATCCACGGACCAACCCCGGCAAGCGTAGCTTAACCTGATGGATCGACCCGTGCGGCTGTTATTATTCGGTGGCCACGAGCTCCTCACATACAGCGAAAAGTACCAATTTAAATTGTTATAGGCACCTTAATGCCGCAAATTATGAGGCCGCGAAGCATGTGTGACTATGATAGATAGGCAGGAATGTCTTGTTGAGAGGATGAATGAAAGGCGTCTAACAAAACATAGCAGATGTGAATGGAAACGCTGGGACACCCTTTTCTGTTCTGTGGGGACGCCTTAGGAGGATATACAACAATGACCTTATTGGTGATGTTCTTCAGAAAGGTCGGGTGCGTACTCGCAACCGGCGTGAGTGTATGACCTGTGGGCCAAGTCTACTAATTTACAAACGTGTCAGTGGTCTTACAATGATGAGTTTTTGACAGTTATGCTTACAAAAGCTGTCAAAAACTGATAATTGCGAGACCACTGACACGTTTGTAAATTAGTAGACCTGGCCCCCTGATGTATGAACGTAAATAAGGGAAAAAGAGTGTGTAAGGATCGTAGCAGGTGGCGTTCTGTAGGTTCTGCCTACCCCCATGGGAAGGCGAGTGTATTTAAAACCACAGCAAAATGTGAATAATCCTACAATGAAAACTTAACTTAAGGCTGTGCGTAAACTTGAGTCAATAGTAATCTATATTATTATTATTTGGTACAACAGCCTCTAGTCAGACTATCGCTCTGTGTAAACAATGACGGCGCGTAAACTGTCAACTAAGTTGTTTTGTTCTTGCAAAGCAAAATGTTATGTCTAGAACACAACTGTTTTGACCAGATCAATTGTTTTGACTTGTGTCCGCTCTAGACACAAGGCAAAACAATTGATCTTAAACTATTCTATTTAACTTACCTAACCGGTTATTGAATAAAACGCAAAACTGACCGGTGTCCCCCAAGGGTCAAGTATTTAAAATGACAAGTTCAGTAATAACGCGTATTATAAGTAATTGTTTATGTACAGTCACGGACTTTAATTGATGAGCCACCTGGCACTGTTCGTATTTTAGCCGTGTAATGCAAATCGGGTTTATTCGGTTCCCGACACGCAAAGTCATATGTCTTCGTATTAGAAGAAGAAAATTATATTTCATATCTTTACCGGTTGGCTAACCTGAGAGCCAGAACTACAAACTTGACAGCAGAGTGACTACCCATACTCAACCAATTGCAGGTCTAGCAACAGTAACCTAGCAACGATAAACTATCGTTGCTAGGTTACTGTTGTGATAGTTACGTTAGCGTACGGAGAAATTCTCTGACATCGATATTTCAACTGTCACTGACAAGTTTTTAGAATTATTGAGTTAATAAGCTATGATTCAAAGGAGGTCCGTATCAAGTAGATTGAATAAACTTAATGCAACATTGTATTTATTTTTATCATTAAGAACTTATTAGTTAACCTCTATGGTTAAGACTATTTCCGATTAAAAGTAATTCATTTGTTATCTTGTTCACGAACGTGCCATTTGAGTTCGTGTTTAATCGTGTTATCTCGAGAATGTAAGAAACTGCAAAATTTAAAAGTTTGAAGGTGGCTCATCAATTAAAGTCCGTGACTGTACATGTTAGAGATAATGAGAAGGTTCTCTCATTATCTCTTAGTAATAAGCGATCTGCTCCTGCTTCGTACGGTTTTTATGACTTGACAAACATCCAGATTTTTGTCATTATGTAAGTTTAATATAAATGAACTATTAACATAGAAACCCTTCGGAACAAATCCTCTAAATGATGGTGGAAACTGCATCAATATACGATGCGTAGTTTAGAAGTACAACGCGATCATACACATAAATACGAAAAGCAACTTTAAATAATATAATACGTATACCTAAATAAAATAAAAAAAACCGGCCAAGTGTGAGTCGGACTCGCGCACGAAGGGTTCCGTACCATTATCTATAAAAATGGCATAAAAATCAAGTTCGTTGTATGGGAGTCGCCCTTAGATATTTGTTTTATTTAATTTAATTATTTACGTATAAAGTGAAAATGTAACTAAATATTCTGTGAATATTTCATGCGTCTACCTATTGCCATTATCAATATCTAGCAAAAACGAGCAAAAAAATCAAGTTTGTTGTATGGGAGCCCCCTTAAATATTTATTTTATTCTGTTTTTTTAGTATTTGTTGTTATAGCGGCTACAGAAATACATCATCTGTGAAAATTTCAACTGTGTAACTATCACGGTTCATGAGATACAGCCTGATGACAGACGGACAGACAGACAGACGGCGGAGCCTTAGTAATAGGGTACCGTTTTACCCTTTGGGTACGGAACCCTAAAAATAACACCAAAAAGCCCAAAGAACTGAAAATATTCTTCAAAATCTTTGATACCTAGAGCAGCTTTATAATATCAAGCCTGAGTTATGAAAATCCTTTCGTCCAATCAGTAAGCTCAGAATCTTAAACGAATTTTCTGAAGGCCGTCTGTATAATCTGGAGGGAACACTTTGTTTTTATTATTTTTAGGCTCAGTAAATCTTACGACATTTTTAAACGTTTACTAGAGGAAGGTAAGTAGGTACTTAGGAAGAGGCCGATGATCTTCTATAGTCGTGTGTTGGATGATTACGTTCTACTTTCGTATCGGTACAACTTCAAGAGAATAATAATATGGCTCATAATCAGCCGACAATGTTCCCACTGCTGGGACACAGGCCTCCTCTCTGTGAGAGGGAGCGGGCCGTAATCCACCACGCGGGCACAGTGCGGGTTGGTAGATGTTACATGTCTTCGAATTTTTGGTTCTAGGACATGCCGATTTCCTCTCGATGTTTTCCTTCACCGTTTTGAGAGATACGTTTCGCGGGTTCGAACCTACGACTTACAACTCGTAAGTCACGGCCGTTATCACTGGGCTACCACTGCTCTCATGGAATATGGCTCATTCCGTGTTAAAAGATATGCCAAATATGCTATCCATATTATCCATATTATAAATTCGAATGTAACTCTGTCTGTCTGTATGTTACCTTTTCACGCCTAAATCACTGAACGGATTTCGATACAATTAGGCAGATAGATGGCATCCCAGGGAAGGACATAGGGTACTTTTTATCGACAGCCGCGGGTGGAAGCTAGTATTAAATATACTTAAGGCCTAGACAAGTGACAATCGCTTCGAAAGCGTTTCGTATTTCTACAACGACTTTGACACAAGCTTTTCGATAGCTTATATCAGTCCTATACATTTTTGCCTTTTCCATCATCGATAACGCTGATAGAATGTCACTTTGTCTAGTGCGTCAGGGGTGCTTCAGAAATATTTACATTAATATATACCTACACGTCGAGGCTATTTTAATCAAGTACCCCATTGACTATGATAATGATATTTATTTCTGTAAACTGGTTTAAAAAACACGTTTACACATCAAAAATTACTTATGTTTTAAAACTAGATGAGTTCGGTGTTTCTTATCTGCATACTCTGAAAAGGAAGACAGAAACAAACTCAGAGGGCGCAGTCGCTTATAAGTCCAGAAATAATAATGCTTGGTTCTGGCCGTATGAGAAAATCGTTTGGCTTGGTATGGGCATGTGATGAGGAGGGAGAAAACGCATGTGACTAAGAGAGTGATGGAAAGGGAGAGATAGTCCAAAGAAAAGATGGATGGATTGTGTGAGGAATGATATGAATGAAAAGGGAGTGAATGATAGCGTGATGGTTGACAGGGGGGAATGGAAGAAGAAAACGTGTTGCAACGACCCCAAGTAACATCGGAAAAGGACAGGAATGTGATGACACATACATTCCTAAAACCATCTCAAACGACAACAGACAAGGAAATGCAACTACAAAATAAATGAGTGTTTTCAACTAAGATTCTACTCGAAGAAACTTAAGTAAAGTAAATCTAGAAACATACAACACAGCAGTTATTTAGAATAAACTAACAACTGTACGTAAAGAAAACTTGGAATGAAATATTAAACCTGTGCAAGAGGTTCTAAGACAGCGATGAATGGCGTCATATTTCACGACAGTCCTAATTAGTTCATAGTATTGTGTATAAGCACTAGGTACGGGCAACTAAGAGATTGTTTTAGTATGATAGAACACCTGTACAATGTACACAATGTGTGTAGGTGTAAGTATGTTCTTATAGTACTTTACGTGTAGTTTATGTCATAGTGGTACATTCTTGAACTGCCTCGTATTTGTCTTACGTATTTTTATTCCTATAGTTGATTCCCAAAAATGCAAGCCTGAATCGTTGTAGTTGCCTCAAAATCACTATAATTATCCCAAATACATCCAGGCCCAAACAAAGCTAACCTGAATTAAAATAATTTCTGAGAGAAAGGACCAATTTTTTGTATCGAACTTTCTGTGGTTGTACCCCATTATAGCGAAGTTCGTAACAGCGAATTACGTTACAACGAAAGTACGTTTATGCGATGTACGTTAGAACGAAAGTACCTTATACTTTCTGTAGTTCATTTACATCAAATGTTTGAATATCATTCTATAAACTTCATTAACAAAACATCGGCTAGAAACAATCTTCTAACATTTTCATTCAACCTTAAGACGTCAACAATGTAGGACACCAATGAGTTGTACCCACAACAAGTATATCACATGTACCGAGCCATCTCTATCGATCGGTCAGTATCCAACCACATCACAAGTACCGTCAGCCAGGAAAGTGTCTTTACTATATCGCCTATCAAAACAAATGAAGATTATTGTTGATGTTCACTCAATTTAAACTAGGAACGCGTGACGTCACTAGCATCCTAAAAGTGAAAGCGTGTTTGTTGCTTTGTTCTTCTTTCATGCAGCAATAGAGCATCCGCACTTCTGCTGCAACAGACTGACGTGATGTTATGAGCCGGATAGTGACGTAGGCTACCTTTTATCCCGAAAAATGCACGGTTTTTTGTGGGATGAAACGGGAACGGAGACTCGGGTAAAAGCCGAGTCAGTGAGTCATAAATCATTACTAATTAAATGTTTTTCGAGGAGAACAACTTTGCATACAGCCAGTGAAACTCGTTTATCAAGTGATAAAATTAGCTGCTGTTATTTCAGTCAGTCAATCAAACCATAAAATAATCAGCCTATAATTGATCACACTGCTGGGACACAGGGCTCCTCTCTTCGAGAGCCTGAGTGAGCGAGCCGTAATTTACCACGCGGACCTAGTACGATGTCACATATCTACGATTTTTTTTTGTTCAAGGTTCTGACCTCCATGTAAAATTACTGGTATTCAGCTGCATCCGGTTAGACTGGAAGCTAACCCTAATATAGTTGGGAAAGGCTAGGCAGATTGATTGGTTATAGGAAATACCGGTTTCCGCACAGTGCTTTCTTTCACCCTTTTGGGAGCAGTGGTGATGAAATTATTTACACAAAGTAAAGCGCCTGACTAGGTTCGAACCTACGATCTTCAACTCGTAAGTCGTGGCCGCTACCACTGGATCACCACTGCTATCAACTCAATCAACTCTTCAATCACAGCAATTACCATTAATTTGTTGGTCCGTTATCATAATATTTTTATTATGTTGATTTCTTGACTCTCAAAATCGGGTGTAATTATTGGTAGACCACTTTTGTGGCTGACTGTACGTCCTGAACCGTCTTGTACTGATGAATTATTTATTTAATTCGTGCACCAAATAACTTGTTGAATACTTAAGCGCGCATACGTTATGTAATGTCATGATCCCTGCTTTGAGGAAGGTCTTCCGTATTTCTGTTTTCTTGCCTTTTGGAAGGGTTCCGCTTTATATTCTGTTACAGTGCATGGTAATTTATTATGTAAAACACCACTTAAGCAAACAAAAAATTCACAAAAAAGTGAAAAATAACTTTAATTTCAGAAGTCGGTGTATTTGCTTTTCAATTTTCGTTTTTTGCCACCGGCTTTCGAAATCAAAGTTATTTGTCGATTGTTTTTTTTTTTTTGTAAAACATTTTATTTTTCCCTTTTTAGTTGTGTTACCCACCCCACACAAATTCGAATACCACTACCTGCTACGTAAATAACAGTGACACACACATAGAACATCAACCAGATTTAATGAGTGGAAAAAATACGTAATATTGAAGCTAACTCAGAAATTACGCGCAAGCAAAGTAAATAAAATTTATAAAATGGGACCACCTCTGGACCACCTTTCGAAATAAAAAAGAATATTTTAAATCGGTTCACAATTTGCGAAACTATCGACGAACATACACAAAAAAAAACATAGAGACGAACATAGAACCTCCTCCTATTTGGAAGTCGGTTAAAAAAACGTTTTACACGACTGCCCATAAAGGAGTGTAATGACAATTTTTTGTTTTATTATAAAATAAAAATAACACATAAATATCACGCCTGTATTCCCCGAAGGGCTGGGCAGAGATGTACTTATAATACACCCACATTTCACCAGCTATGTTTTAGTCCTATGTAATAGGGGGCGAGCCTATTGCCATCAACCGGGCACAAATCCAGACTCCGGGAGGCCATTAAACAATTCCAGTTATAAAATATGGATATACGTATATTTCAATTTTTTTTTAATTACCTGTAGTTTTGTGTGTTGTGTTTTTCCTTGTTGCACTAAATAAATGATTTATCTATCTATGTACTAAATGGTGTTGGCAAGGATTAAACCCCTCGGCCTTGCCTGCATTTTCAGACGTGATATTATAATATTATTGATATAAAATATTTGAAAATTTTATAAAATTAAAAATATTAATATTATAATTTTTTTTAGTTACCTGTACTTTTGTCTGTTGTGTTGTTCCTTATTGCACTAAATAAATGATTTATCTATCTATGTACTAAATGGTGTTGGCAAGGATTAAACCCCTCGGCCTTGCCTGCATTTTCAGACGTGATATTATAATATTATTGATATAAAATGGTGTTGCTAAGGAGTAAACCCCTCGGCCTAGAATACAGACGTGATATTATGTTATTTATATAATTACATGAATGTAATTATCTCATATTAAATCCAATAACATATCAACACCAAATAAATCAATCACGAAAAATTCCGAAAAAAAAAAAACGAAAACAACCCGAAAGTCTGACAACCCAGTCTTACCAAGGAGTATCGTATTGCCCAGTTACTGGGTTGTAGAGGTCAGATAGGCAGTCGTTCCATGTAAAATACTGGTATTCAGCTGCAACCGGTTAGACTGGAAGCCGACCCCAATAACGTTGGCAAAAGGCAGATTGATTGATTTAACATATTATATCACACACTCGATATTATAACCCGTTAATATACATATCACCTCTACGCATAAGTGAAGCGGAAGCTCCGAAGTTCACATCGCCTCGGTAAGCAAAGCAATCATTGTAATGTTGGCTATCAAATCAAACGTGATCCCTGATTCCATTGAGTTCGTATTCGAATGAGAGACACTACATTTAATTGTATCTGTGAACTAGTGAGTGGATGCAATTATGATAGAATAGCTGTGGCCAGTGTTGTGTTATGTATGACTCATCCATCCATACTAATATTATCGATAAAAAGTATAAGTAGCCTATATCCTTCCCCGGGATGCCATCTATCTCCTTGCAAATTTTTATCGAAATCCGTTCAGTGGTTTAGGCGAGAAAAGGTAACATACAGACTGACAGACAGACAGACAGAGTTACTTTCAAATTTATAATAGGTATTAGTATGGATTCGAAAGCAACTCAGTCTGTCTGTGTCTGTCTGTCTGTATTTCTACCTTTATATCTGTATTTTTTATGGTGTACATAATAAAGAGTATTCTATTCTAAGGACATAGGCTACTCTTTGTCGACATACCGCGCGTACGAAGCCGCGGGCGATAGCTAGTATAACAATATGGAGAGCAGTGAGTGGCCGCCCAGTAATATCGGCCGCGACTTACGAGTCATAGGTTCGATTCTTCATTTAGCGTGTTGATGACAATGTAAATAAACTCGGAACAGAATTCGGTGACGTGTTTGGCCATCACTAGCGTTCATCAGTTCCTGTAACGTGCAGCTGACAGGACACGCAGGACACGACATTAAGTGTTGCATCGTTTGCGGAATAGCACCACATTTTCATTCCAAAGCGGAGTCGTCTATCATATGAATCTCCATCAAATTTTAATTGCTTCGGCCAACCTGGGTCCGAAGTCTGTTTAAAGACCTCCAGGTTACCCAAGGCAATTCATGGCCAGGTGGATCTTCAGCAGTTGCGATTGATTAATAAACACTTTTAGTTAATAAAACCCAACTACGACAAAAGTCAACTAAAAAGACACCACAAAATCACCAAAAATCCGGAGTCACACGCAAGCTTGTACCGGGAGCCCCCTCTGCCCTCCGCTCGCTCGCTTAGTGAGGGTCTCACCGGACAACGTTGATAGATGAAGTAAACAAAGTAGACGTAGATAGAAGGAACGGTTTATTACTTGTTACTTATTAAATACGACACAATATGATTAAAGCAATTTATCAATATTATCACAGTACTTAGAAGAATGATGGTTATAAAAATTACAGACAGTAACGGTAAGACACGCTTCGGTCAAGTACAAAGATGAAGTGTCAAGCAGACTGGAAAAAGACTGCACGGGAGATTGTGGCGTTCTGAATTCAAATTGAAAATAGAATGATGATGTGGCCAGCCATAAAGGATTGCCAGTAATAAATTATAGGATGAGTATGGATGAGAAGAACTTCGTCACAAGCTGTACGATTTAAACCCCATAACACGTCTGTCTCCAGATTTTCAATTGGTCTATCTGTGATGTCTTGACCTTTTTTAGTTGACTTTTTGTCGTAGTTGGGTTTTAGTTTTATAACTTTTTATTTAAATTTTTTGGGGTTATAAGTAATTTTGAAATGTACTTTATACCCATTCATTTAATACCCAACATGCCATCAATAAAAAATATTTTTTTTAGTTCATTACTTTATATCCTCTAGAGGGCGCCATAATCTATTTAATATTGTTTAAACGAAATCTCATTTGTCAAATTATGATGAGTAGAAGTTACGCCGTAGTCGGGTAAAAACAGGTGTTAATGATTCAAGCAAAAGCAACACAAAGATAGTCCATATTCTCAAATGGTGCCATAACAAGAAAAGAAATTACGACATTAAAAAACAATAGGTACAACAACAAAATGGAATACAGAATAATAACATCATTTAAACAAGTTTATTGTGTGTAACCTTATTAGGTACTACATGCATGTTTACAACAAAGATGAAACCGCTTGGCTAATTAGCAATATTATAACAACACCACGACACGATGCGTTTTGACAGCACTTCGTGTCTAAACGTCTGAACTACATTATTTGGATACCTTCAGCTAGTTGAAAATATGACTATATCAATCTGCCTAGCCTTTTCCCAACTATGTTGGGGTCGGCTTCCAGTCTTACCGGATGCAGCTGAATACCAGTATTTTACATGGAACGACTGTCTATCTGACCTCTACAACCCAGTAACTGGGTAATACGATACCCCTTGGTAAGACTGGCTGTCAGAATTTCGGGCTTCTGACGACCCGTAACGACTGTCAAAGATCGACGAATGAAAGGGGACCAACTGCTTAACGTGCTTTCCGAGGCACGAAGAAGTCTCGGTATGTAAAGATGGTCACCCATCCACGGACCAACCCCGCAAGCGTAGCTTAACCTGATGGATCGACCCGTGCGGCTGTTATTGCTTAGCCACTGTTATGACTATAGTAAAGGATTAATAATACGTTGACAAGTTTTTGTCTGCTGCTTTGTGGAGGAAATATATTTTTATTTAACTATGGTAGCCAGAATTCTATAGATAATTGTTTGATAGAGATTTTTTTTTCCTTTGCGAAAGTACCTGTGTTATTTGGGATGTAATGAATCAAAAATCTGTTAAATATCTATAAGTATAATTACATGACATAGTTATTAGTATAGTTATATATGACATTCGATCGATTGATTAATCCAATCTTCCAAAATATAAAACAAATTCGTAAGAGTTTGAACCCACAATCCCTCCAAAAAAATCAAGAAAAGATTCAGAATAGCCTAGATTTCCTAGAATTTTCTTCCCAAGTTATTACATATTTCTTCCCTGCAGGCATAAACAAAGATTGCTTACGTTTTTTTGGATTTCGGAACCCCAATCACAAGCCGTTTGGTTCCGTGTTACGAATGGGATAACCGGATTGGGTCCCCCGGGGGTCGTAGAAGGCGACAAAGGGACAGTAACTGCAGATCCTATTGTGTTCGAGATTTCCAAAATCTATTTTCCTTCACTTGTCATCTTTGACCTTTTCCGGTGACAAGTTTCACTTTGCATACGCACTATATTTCTTTTATTCCGAATCTTTTGTTGGCAAAGTAAGTTACCAGTGCTTCATAATTAAACAAAATAGGTAACACTTTAAAAAAAGGAAATGGTTCAATTTAGCACTACTTTAGCATGAATTCAAAATCATAGTTTCTCTTTCGCTAGTGCAACGCCTAGACCGTCTACTGCGGCTTTGACCGGCTACTCGGACAGTAGCCTGAGACCAAATAAAAACCCAAGGCGTAGCGTTGCGAACAATACAGTGAAGCATGCCAAAACTACACCTCCGCTCTGTCCATACACGTTTACACGCATACATTTACACACATTTACAATCAAACTACACCTCACGAAGTGCATACTGTTTACAAAACCGGCCACAAGTCAGTCAGTCTTGGTTTTATATTTAGTCTATGTGCAAACAAAAACAGCTCTATTATAATAATCAGTCCAGACCATATTCTATGATACACTAGAATGCATGTGACAAACAGATCTGGGTGTCATAAGAACTAACATAAATAAAATCAAAATAACTATGATTTAATTTCATTGATTGAGCCGGATTCTGTAAATCCAGGCTCAAACTATCCGATACAAAGCTTAATAAAAAATGCAAACTCCATTTAAAAATCTGACCATTTATACAATAAAATCTGCCGCCTCATATTAGTGTGAAACGTTTAATATATTAAACCGCAGCGCAACGAGTTTACTGATTGGTGAATTGATGTAAAAAATACCCAATAAAGGTCGTTATCCAATGGTATTCCACCAATTTTACGATTACAGGATTCCACGATTTAGTCCCGGATCCAATGGAACATTATATCAATATTCGAAATTCAAATCGGCCTGGTAAGTGATGAACGGCAATGGTGGAACACTTTAGTGTTCTATGAATTCGAGAAATGTGAGACATGAAATTGAGAACCTGAGTTGTCTGTCTTTACGAAATACAATAGCCGATTCCTCTATCTTACCGACGGCTACTAATTGTTTATATAGCTTAGGTTGCAGCTCGTGGCTAAGTAATAACAGCCGCTCGGGTCGATCCATCAGGTTAAGCTACGCTTGCCGGGGTTGGTCCGTGGATGGGTGACCATTTTCACATATCGAGACTCCTCCGTGCCTCGGAAAGCACGTTAAGCCGTTGGTCCCGGCTGTCATTTGTGGATCTTTGGCAGTCGTTACGAGTCGTCAGAAGCACGAAAGTCTGACAACCAGTCTAACCAAAGGGTATCGTATTACCCAGTTACTGGGTTGTGGAGGTCAGATAGGCAGTCGCTCCATGTAAAATACTGGTATTCAGCTGCATCCGGTTAGACTGGGAGCCGACCCCAACATAGTTGGGAAAAGGCTAGGCAGAAGAAGATAGCTTAGGTTGCAAGATCTAAGTTATAATACGCCCTATAGATTTTACATGCAAAGAATTCAGTATCCATTGTCAATAATATGGGTGCGCAACTGTATAAGATAACACGAAAGAAACATGAATGTGTTTTTCTTTCTCCTAAGACAAAATATAGGTTGTAAATCTATTAAAATACTCAGATTCGTGAAAGGTAAAACGAACTTTTAATTATATTTTGTAAAACTGAAAAGAAAACCGTAATTACCGCCTTAATATTCGTAAGCAAATTATAGTCTTCTCAGTATTGTATGATTATTATCTATTAAATAATAAAACACGATTCTCATTTTTCTAGAACATTAAAGAATTATGTATCTCTAGTAACGACTACTTATTATTCTAAAGCGTCTTCCGGTGTCTGGTTTTCTATTTATTTTTCAAGCAGTAAATAATAAAACACTGATAAGAAATTATGTAAATATTTAATCTAAATAAATTAATTATTTCAACAAAAAAAAAAAATTCAATAAACAATTTCTAAAATAAACACAATGACTTCTTTCTTTTTTCAGTAATCTAAGTCGCAAAAAACGGTGTTATCTATTTCTATTAGAGCTGGACAAAGGCACCCCAATTACTTCCAAGCTTCTCTACACATAATCTATTCCGCAAATTAAATCCAATACGAAAGTAAATTCTAATGGTGGAATCCGACGATCGGCAACATTGCAGACAGACACGCACGGCAGACGACCACAGACCGCCACGCAACACGCACCGATGAATTTCCGATGTCTGCGATACCCCGCACGTACACCTTCCCACGGTCCGTCGTCCGGGCTCGCGGTGTCCGTCCGCAAAATCGTGGATCGTGGGATTTTGGTATAAGGTACCAACCAAAAAACAAATGAATACGTAGAAAACAAATAAAAGCATCAAGTTCCAAGCAACACAGTACACGTAAAAAAGGTCACTATTTTTTTATCACTTTATCTGTCACTCTTCACAATGCGACAAATTGAGACAAAAACATGAGCCTTTTACAAGCAGCACGAGATATCTCACACTATTACATTCTTGGCCTCGACAGCACGGCGAGAGAATACTAATATCTACACAAAAATTCATAACGCGAGCATGTTCTTTATTACAGTCAGACATAGATATAAGTCGATAGGCAGCTAACTTACAACAACTTAAGTTTAAACAATTTTGTACTGAGAACTCAAATCTTTTACATCACTCTTCTATATGCATATAAAGCTTACTCTGCGTCCATCACTCGGCGTGGCAACAAGTCATGTTCAGATTCGCGACTGGTCAATCGTCATCTTAAGAGAGGTGAAACACGTGTCGATTTCTTACAGCGGCTTTTATGACTCTTGAGGAATAGTTAAGCGGAATAGTTTACTAAATATAGCTGCGTCTATTGTATTTTATGATGGGTTACCGCAAAGTCACGCCTGAATCAATTAACTAGTACGTAAAGCTATTACGCAGATAATAAAAATCCTTTTTTACCGACTTCAAAAAAGGAGGAGGTACTACGTTCGGATGATTGTTTTTTTTTTTTTTTTTTTTTTTATGTATGTTCACCGATTACTCCGCCGTTTGTGAACCGATTTTAAAAATTATTTTTTAGTTCGAAAGGGTATACTCCCGAGATGGTCCCATATAAATTTTATTAAGTTTGCTTGCGTAGTTCTTGCGCTAGCTTCAATATTACGTATTTTTCCCCACAGTCTATGTAGACGATATCATTATTAGACTCCTTCACTGTTATTTACATAGCAGGTAGTAACTTGTATGGGGTAGGTACCACCACTAAAAAGTGAAAAATAAAAACTTTTTCCAAAAAAAACAACCGACTTCAAAAAAAAACACTAAAAAAGTGAAAAATAACTTTAATTTCGGAAGTCGGTGGCAAAAAACGAAAATTAAAAAGCAAAGACACCGACTTCCGAAATTAAAGTTATTTTTCACTTTTTTAGTGTTTTTTTTTGAAGTCGGTTGTTTTTTTTGGAAAAAGTTTTTTTGTGCCTCTTATTACTTGGGCCTCTAACATAACTGGTGAAATGTGTTTCCTATAGTTACACCTCTGCCTAACCCTTTGGGGGTTACAGGCGTGATGATATGTTATTTTCAATAAACCTATAAATGGCTGATTCCTATAACTTACGGACCGTTATTGGTTAACATTAACCCTCTTATTCATAAACGTTTCTTGAAGTTAAAGAGTCGTATAAACGTCGAAAATGTATGGTTAAACAGTTGCTAATTCATATCTTAACTTTAAGCAGCGTTTATGAATAAGGCGGTAAGTCTCTTGTATCTTTATCAATAATGAAGCAGAGAACTCATAGCTTTGCATAGTAGGTTCTCATAAGGAAGTAGCTATCACAAATAAAATAAGCTTGAATCTATTGTCTATATAACTTTTGCCTTTATGCCTAGTTTGGCAATAAAAAAAGATACCATTGGTAAGCAAAACGATTCGTTTCGTTTATAGGAATCCAGCACTAGTGGTGAGATGAAAATACCAAATTCTTTGGTCGACTGTACAAAGTCATCATCTGCCTAGCCTTTTCCCAACTATGTTGGGGTCGGCTTCCAGTCTAACCGGATGCAGCTGAATACCAGTATTTTACATGGAGCGACTGCCTTTCTGACCTCCACAACCCAGTAACTGGGTAATACGATACCTCTTGGTAAGACTGGTTGTCAGATTTTCGAGCTTCTGACGACCCCTAAACGCTGACAGCTTAACGGGCTTTCCGAGGCACGGAGGAGTCTCGGTATGTGAAGATGGTCACCCATCCACGGACCAACCCCGGCAAGCGTAGCTTAACCTGATGGATCGACCCGTGCGGTTGTTATTACTTAGCCACGAGCTCCTCCTTAGCTCGAGTTCAAAGTATTGCTCAGAAAACAGATAGGTATCCGTTTAAAAAATCGTCACGAGGAAAGTGTACGAGTATGTTGTTTTATGCAAAGGATTGTCTTCGATACAGTCCTTAGGGACGCAGGGAAGTGATGAATCGTATTCCATGAGAATTTTGCTGTTCCTTGTTTTATTGAACTCTTTTGTCTCCTTTCAGTTGAAAACATTGATTGAATATGCATGTTCTAGTGAATAGGCCGTGGGTAACATAATAACAGTCGACTTTATTGTTACAATGGAAGTCAATCTGCCCCCCCCTTTCCCAAGCAGATGAATACTATCAAATCATTTTGAATTCAGGAATACACCCTTATAAAACTATTACAATGGAAATATATGCAGATAATAGCAGCCGCAGGCAGCGGTCGGACTTCCACATTGCTTAAAAAAAGTTGTCCTCTCAAGTCTCAAGTCACAATCAACCTTTTCGCTATTCCTAAGATACGCACAATAGGACAAGAAAGGTCCTTCACCGAAGAAAATAATTGTAAGTTCTACCGACATGCGTAATTAGATTCAAAACCAGACTTATGCATAGCAAGTACACAGTACTAACTCACTACCACTATTATAAAGCCACAGGTGGATAGATTATTATGAGGATATAGATATATTATGAGGAGCTCGTGGCTAAGTAATAACAGCCGCACGGGTCGATCCATCAGGTTAAGCTACGCTTGCCGGGGTTGGGTGACCATCTTTACATATCGAGACTCCTCTGTGCCTCGTATAGCACGTTAAGCTGTTGGTCCCGGCTGTCATTTGTGGATCTTTGAAAGTCGTTACGGTTCTTCAGAAGCTCGAAAGTCTGACAACCAGTCTTACCAAGGGGTATCATATTACCCAGTTACTGGGTTATTAGTATCCTATCATCCTACAGGGGGCTTAAAACGGCCACTTTGGCAGGAATTATAATAGGAAAACATTATGAATCATCGTAAAATTTCACAAACTTACAATTCATAATTATGATCTGCGTGCAATTCTTATTACGAAATAATTCATCTGTTTGTTTTTATGGAGATTCGTAAAATGGTCCACAAATAATGAATTGCTTTTGTGTCAAATTAGGGGAATTGCTAATGACAGCTGGTAATTCAGGAAATGAATCGCTTGTATAGGAATTGCTAATGAGGCCGTTTTAGACCCCCAGAACGACCCTCAGGTTGTTTTCACCCTACCAGGGTTGCGGGAAAGTCCGTAAGGGATACCGGGACCTTGGCAACAGGCAACTGAAGGAACACGGGTCGGTTTTAGTCATTAAAAGTCTGACACGCCCTTCTGCTCCGCCCAGAGCGGGAAAAGTCATTGGATGACTTCCCACCTCAAAAAAAAAAAGGTTGTTATCACGATAACTCCTCAGGAATGAGGAGGAGATGAATTGAACGTCATCTGTTTCGCGGTCACAGTACTTTGCTTGATAAGGAAATGTTTTCACCCCGTGATAAGTGATGGCGTCTCGGGAGAAGATATTTCGTCGTTTACGGTCGAAACTGTTTCTCATTTTTTTTTGTTTTTTTTTTTCTTATGCTAGTGGGATATTTTCGTGACCGACGGTTTTTGAATTTAGATTCAATTTAAGCTATTGTCAAGTGATTTGAATGGATGTTTTCACTTTCGTCAATAAATCATCATCATCTGCCTAGCCTTTTCCCAACTATGTTGGGGTCGGCTTCCAGTCTA
This sequence comes from Lithophane socia, assembly GCA_947522985.1. Classification (NCBI taxonomy): domain Eukaryota; kingdom Metazoa; phylum Arthropoda; class Insecta; order Lepidoptera; family Noctuidae; genus Lithophane; species Lithophane socia. The sequence goes on from OX383267.1 coordinate 13,633,562, forward strand.
ACCAGATGCAACTGAAAACCAATATTTTACATGGAGCGACAGCCTTTCTGACTTTGGTCAATAAATAAAAAATATAAAATAGTTTATTTGCACCTTCAAGTAATAAAATATGATTAACAATAAAAATAGGCCTTAATAAGGTAAGTAAGATTGTATCAATCACAACAGCTAACATTTTCATTAATATTCATTTTCTGTATGTTTTGAAACAAAGAGGTTTGTTCTAGTAGAACAAGCCTCTTTCGATCGAAAGCTCAGTATCTTTTACATTTCAGTAAATCTGACATAGTTCTGCATCATCATCAGTCCAATGAGGTCCCTAAATTCGGAATTGAGCTGCACGATTACTGACAAATTCGTGCACTGACTGGACAGGTCCACTCAATCTGTGTGGTTCTTTCCTCAAAAGAGCATCTCAGACACCAATCTACATGGTCTTCACATAACCTGACCAAGATTATGTCTGGACTTTAAAAGAGACTGTGACCTCTGAGTTTGTTTCGGCCTTTCTTCTCAGAGTAGTTATATAGGAAACGCCGACCTCATCTAGTTTTGAAAATGATATTGACTTGTAAAAGTGTACAAACCTACTTACAGAAATAAAATCTTTGAGCTTTTCTTATAACCCATTACTGATATGAAGAAAAACATCGTGAGGAAACCCGGACTTATAGTTACTAAAATTCTGAAATCACCAACCCGTATGGCTCACCTCCAATCTTGCCCCGCATGTCTTGTCACCTACACACGTGAGGACTGGCTGCGTCAGCGAACGGTATTCACGTGGCTGAGTTTTATGATATTTTTGCCATCGTCACGCTAAGAAGAAGACCAACCCGTCTTGAGGAAGCGTGGTGATCAATTTCTTATCTGAATGAAAAGAGAGCTTTGCCCTGCAGTGAGTATTATTATTACCCATATAAAATCCACCCACTTATACAACATTATTTTTTGTTTAAGCTAAACCCGAAAAGGGGTCATTTTACTCATCATTTTGAACAACTTTTTCTATGGGACCAAGATAGAAATCGCGAAAAAAAAATTAGCTGCTCCATATTTTGTTGATTTAAGTGAACACAAATGTATGGAACAGCAGATTTTTTTTTCGCGATTTCAAGGTTGTTCCCATAGAAAAAGATGTTCAAAATGATGAGAACAATGACCCCTTTTCGGGTCTAGCATAAACAAAAAATAATGTTGTATATACTGCATAAAACTAATCATAATATTAATAACCTTTAATTTCTTCACCACATAATGAATAACTACTATAAACAGTACATAATATGCTTCAGTAATACCTTACGAAATATACATATAAGAAATTCATGCCATCCTTAAAAATTACGCATACCTTTTTGTTTCATAAAAAGATTGCCTTATATTCATGAGCCGAAGCATAAATCTCACTTGAACATTAAAGATTTGTCATGCCCTTTTCTCGTTAAAATCTGTTACGATTTTTATGAAATAATTTTTTCGTCTTTTTCGAGATGATTAATATTAATTTCGTATTTTTCCGCATTATTACGAAACAAGATCCGATCGTTTTAAAATTAAAATATTTAAGAGCTTATTTGATTTGTTTTAATGAAATATAAGCATGAAAGAATACCAAATGTCTGCTCAGAAAAATCTAGGTTTCATTTTAATTAAACTCAGAGTAACATTAATAATAATATCTACTTAGAATATTAAAATTTACATAATTTTCTGTACCTAATCTCTAGGGCTAGACGGCCGCCTACAGATTTTTAATGAAAAAATATGGACGAAAAACGTTAAGTTGGAATACTAAATTAAATTAAAACAATTTACATAAAGTAAAACAGCTGCCAGACGTTAAACTAAATTCTCATTTTAGTCGCAAAATCTAAGAATTTTATTCGCACACAAAAATAAGTACCTCAAATATTTGTTCCAAATTCACCTTCTAACAAAATTCATGAGTTTTATGCCAATCTAGTTAGATTTATAACACATAAAAATATAAAAAATCAACTTTATTACACGTACAGTCGACCAATTCCGGTTAATGTATTCCGAAAATTTTTATAGGCCTATAAAACTTCACGAAATAACCGTAATGACGCGAAAGGTAATAAGTTTTTATCTACCGAAAAAAAAATTAAAACTGGCAATGGAAAATGCCCTCTCATCTCATATTAATTAAAAACACAACTAACCTGTAAAATGAAAAGGTCATCGTTTGTTGTTTCTGCAAATTGGACAGCGGCGGCCAACGATCATAATAATTATACCCAAGTGTACACTCACACTTGCAATACACACTTTAACACTAAAATACACTGTACATATTCCTATAACGTACACAGTGTCCACTTAACTAGTTTAATATATCCTAGGAAAAGTTTGACCACGTTTGTGATTAGATCGTAGCGCGCGGCATGGTCCGCTACGGCGTAGCGATCGGGGCGGCCGGCGTAGCTCGACTGAAGCGACGGCTACGCGGTGCTACGACGGCGCAAGTCCGAAGTTAGGCTGAGTATACAAAAAGTTAATATTCGAAATAGGAAGAAAAGTTATTTGGAGCATTTGATTTCATTGATATTATATCAAGGTATTTACGAACCCTTTTACAAATTTTAAGGTTAGGTGCTAGATTATAGTGTGATGAATTTGACGCGGCATCTTATGATGTTTGCCATAGTTACTGGCGAGGAGGTCCTAAGCTAACAAGGGATCGCTGTTATGTGACACGTTTAGTCCATACACTGAAACCCTGCTGCGTATAATACTGTGTTTTGTAATATGAACTTTGGTGAATAAAATTAAATGGAACTCTCATTTAAATGGCTTCGGGAATCATGTTTGCGAGAATTTATAAATCGGAAAGTTGAGTAGCATAAAAACAATTAGGGTTTCAGCCATTCCGTGTAGGTTTTTTTGTGTTTGTTTATACTGTGTTGCTTATGAGTCAGAGTTATGAGGCATGTGGGTGTATCAGAAATATAAATTAACTAGTTCTCGCCCGCGACTTTGTCTGCGATCTAGGATGAAAATTAGCATATCTTATTCTCCAGGTCATGGTCTACCCATGTGACAGAGTTCATCAAAATATGTTAAGCTATTTTAGCGTGAAATTGTAACAAACAAACAAACGCACGTTCGCATTTATAATCCATCATTAAGCCCGCCACATTTATGAGCATTTGGCCTCAGGCATTAATTCCATCTTGATAAGGGATTTTTTTACTTGTCCTTAAAGTTCTAAGAAATTAATAAACTCCAAGTAAAATAAGGGATATATTTAACTGAACCTCTAGAATCTTTTTGCTCTTCTAATGATGCACGTTTTTTTGATTAATTGAGCCTCTTTTTAACTTTCCAGATTTTTCTCACGGTTGCTCGCAGTAACTAAGCTAGGGTACCCCAACCAAATGTGTAAAGCTAGGTTGGATCTGTGACGAACCACGCGTGAGCCGAAAATATAAGCTTGATGTTATTATGTAAAAATAAACAACTCTTCTTTTTTAATTTCGCTCTGAACTAAAAGCACTCCTTTGTGACGTCATGGCTAATGGAAAAGAGCACAGAATTTAAATAATACATAAACTAGCTTGACACTTCCCGGATTTCATGGAGTTTCGTAAAAGTGAGTTAAATGATGAAAATGTTGAGAATAAAACATTGTTTTAATTAATACTAGCTACCCGCGGCTTTGCCCGCGTGGTATGTCGATAAAAGTAGCATATGTCCTTCCCCGGGGTGCCATCTATCTCCTTGCCAAATTTTGTCGAAATCCTATAAGTGGTTAAGCGTGAAAAGGTAACAAACAGATTGACGGATAGAAAGACAAACAGACGGAGTTACTTTCGAATTTATAATATTATCCTTACATATTATAAAACAAAGTCCTCCTCCGCCGCGTCTGACTGTCATCCTGTTCGCGATAAACTCATAAACTACTGCACCGATTTTCATGCTGTTTTCAGCAATGAATAGAGTGGTTCTCGAGTAAGGTTTTAGTATATAATAACCGACATCCACGCGGGTGAAGCCGCGGGCATCAGCTAGTAGTATGTTATAGTATGGATTGTATAAGCAGCATAGGAATCAGAATTTTCTATATAAAGGCCTCAAAATAATAAGCAAGAAACTTCAAACAATGAGAAATAATATGAAATCTAATATAAAATTGCACGCCCCTTCACTGCTTGTTGCCTACACATTTCAAATGTTTATGTAGAAATTTTAGTAGAGGGGCGTGCAGTTTGATATTAGTCGATTTCTACAAAGTGATTGTATCATCTTTAAAACAAAAAAAACGCTAGCAAAAGAAGTCACAACGTATTATATTATTATTCTCTCAATCCAAATCGTAAAGAGGTTAGTAGGTAACGACCAAACTATTTTCACATAACTTGGACGATTTACGCATAATCACAACTGCGTAAAAATCATACTTTTTATTTGGGTGCTCCCTTTTGTCCCATGAATTATGGATCCAATAGTTTATGCTCAGGCGGTGGGTCTGTGGGTCGCTGGTTCAAGGTTAGTTGACAAACTAGGGGGTTTAACCCGGTAGAATTGCGATGAGAGCAGTTTTAGGCAGGATGTTTTTTCTTCAATTGCGTTGTATTTTAGAATGAAGTCGTTACGGTATGGTCAGTGGATTCCTAGATACAATACATTTTTAATGAATAATTATTTAAAAAAAATACATTAACACATTTAAAAAAATCAGCTGTTCCCTACATTTTGACGAGCTAAGCGAATATGTAGGGAACAGCTGATTTTTTTTCAGTTTTTGTCTCATAGCACAAGTTGTTCATAATGATGAGTAAATACTCGTACACCTTATATAAACAGATACACAGATACATAAGTTAAACTTATAGGTGACCCTTCTGGGGGTTTTCGTTGGGGGTTAAAAACCAACACCTCTCTTTGTATTCTTCATTTAATTAATTAAAAAAAGTCTTTAAAAAAAATGTTTTTGTTTTTTATTGACACTATCGGTAAAATCACTCGATGTAGAAAAAGTCTGAGATTTTACTTTTGTGGGGTTGTAAGATGTTTATTTTTTCTCTTTCCTTTCCTCATAATTCGCGTCATTGATGGCTGCCACAAGGATTTGTAAACAAAACTGTATCAACTTTATCTTATAAATGGATAGGCGATAGAGAACGCATTACGTAAAGAAAAAAAACAAACGTAGCTAGGTCGTTGACTTATTCACATAAAAACTTTAATGAGCTTAGACTGTCATTTTTTGTCCCTGACATCATAATACAAATATACTCGTACTTCCACAAAAACACACATTTTTATCATACCAGCATCCACATTACAGTACTCATTTTTCACGCCAGACTACCTGATATTTTGCCCAGCAGTAAATTTTCATTTTTACACATTTACAGATTGTCCCCCGTCGGCCGTGTAACATAAATATGAACAGGCGAATTAATCCGCTGAAATCTGGTACATTTTCACAACCCACTCTATTACAGTCATATGAAAATCAGTGTTATTTATTTAGGACAAAAAATTTATAACCTAAAATAATTTGTTTGGGTTGGACGAGTCTTTTGAAAACAGTACTTATTTATGTTTACGTAAACATTTGAAGCAAGTTTTAGGGCTTAGAGTATTAGAAGAGTTCACAGTTTGCTTACAGTTTTTTTTAAAGCATAATAAGGATTTTTCAACACAGCTATCTGTATGTACCCAATACTTAGAATATGAATGAATCATTAACGCACAGTATTACATATTGTTATTGTTTTACTTTTAACGTTTAACTCAAAGGGATGAATTACCAATTCAAATGTTAAATATTTTTTAACTAAAAACCAAGGGTACCCATGGTTTTGGTTAAAAAAATATTTAACATTCTAGAAAAATAGAATAAGGCTTTTGATTGTGTTCATCATTAAACATCCATTTGAAAATGGGATTATTACATAAGTAAGTAAATTGTTTTTAATTCTGTCTTTACTCAAACAATAACAGTATTTGAAGATTCGACGTAAATGTGGAAAACGTCTTTTAGTTCTGTGTTTGCAATGGGAGTGCCACAAGGTCCTATATTCAGCCTCCCCTTACGTAACAGTTTTGTTCATATTGTTTCTACTTAAAAAAGCTTTTACTGAAAAAAATAACAACGAGTGAAGTGAAAAATAAAATCACAGATAGATTCAATAAAACAGCAATGATACAGGCAAATAAAATTAAAGCCGTATTTAAAAACAAACAGAATTCTTGATGGATCACTTGCTTGTACATGTCTGTCACAATGGATTGTTGGAGTGTTTTTAACTGAATCGTGACTTTTGATTGGTAACAGTTTGAATCAACAGAAATCTGAAAATGCTTTTTGTGTATACAGAGCTTTTTTTATTATTTTGAAGCGGCAATTGGTTACAGGCTTTGTTTTTAAAGAGACATCTCTCGTTCATTGTAATTAAAATGAAAAAGTATCATACGGCATTTGTTAAAAAATCAAATAGAATATTTATTGAAACATATTGGTAAAGGTATAATAAAGGGCTAGTGGCGATTTTCGAATAGCTGCATCTAGTTATACTGGAAGCCGATTCCCAACTTAGTTGGGAAAAGGCTAGGCAGGTTTGATCGATAATTGATAATTGTAGTCAACATTATCAATATCAAATACGACATTAGAATATAATAATAAAATAACCCAGAGCCAAGAATAGAACATAATACTATTATATTTTTTACCCGACTACGGCGAAGAAAAAAGGAGGGTTATGATTTTGACCGGTATGTATGTATGTATGTATGTATGTATGTTCATCTGTTCCCTCCTATCTTCCAAACCACTTATCACAATTTGACAAATGAGGTATCGTTGGAAGCGTCGTGATTGTCCGCTGGTTATAGGCTATGTGAAGCCACATTAAATTAAAAATGGCGCCCTCTAGAGGACATATGTGAGGAACTTAACAAAAAATATGGTTTAATCGTACCATGTTGGGTATCAAATGAAAGGGCTTAATGAGCACATTGCAAAAATATATATATTATAACCCCAAAAGAATTTAAAAAAAAATCAAGTATCAAAAACTAAAACCCAACTACGACTTAAAAGGTATAAACAAGACACCACCGACAGACAAATTAAAAATCCGGAGTCACACGTAATCTGTTCGATTTATGCCCTAACATGTGTGACTCCGGATTTTTAATTTGTCTGTCTGTGGTGTCTTGTTTATACCTTTTAAGTCGTAGTTGGGTTTTAGTTTTTGATACTTGATTTTTTTATACAAATCTGAAAGTCAAACTAGTAGGAGAAGCGTTAGATAATAAATTGTCACGAAGGCGGAACTAACATGTCAATATTTCCTGATTCATTAGGATCTTATGGCTATTACAGACTGCATAAGCAAGACATACGACGCGTCTGGATGTGTGACCTACTTATTATTTTGGCCTAGCAAGGAGATTTGATTTATAGAAAGGTTGTAAGTTCTACACAGATTGGTTACTTTATTGACAAATTGAACGCTGTAATGGCTGTGTGTTAAAAATAATGTAGAAATTAGTCATTTTAATTTAATTGACTAATAGGTGCTCGGTTATTTAAGTAAAGTTAGTTAGTTAAATAAGTTATTGGCTAATTAAGTGTGTTCGACAGTAAGTAAGGTTGATTTTAACATAGTTTTAAGTACAGTCACGGACTTTAATTGATGAGCCACCTGGTACTGTTCGCATTTTAGCCGTGTAATGCAAATCGGGTTTATTCGGTTCCCGACACGCAGTCTTCGTATTAGAAGAAGAAAATTGTATTTCATATCTTTACCGGTTGGCTAACCTGAGAGCAGAACTACAAACTTGACAGCAGTGACTACTCAAAGTCAACCAATTGCAGGTCTAGCAACAGTAACCTAGCAACGATAAACAATTGTTGCTAGGTTACTGCTGCATAATAACGTTAGCATACGGAGAAATTCTCTGACATGGATATTTCAACTGTCACTGTCTTCAGTTAAGTTTTCAGATTTATTGAGTTAATGAGCTATGATTCAAAGGAGGTCAGTATCAAATAGATTGGATAAAAATAATGCAACATTGTATTTATTTTTATCATTATGAACTTATTAGTCAACCTCTATGGATAAGACTATTTCTGATTAAAAGTAATTTATTTGTCATCTTGTTTACGAGCGTGCGATTTGAGTTCGTGTTTAATCGTGTAATCTCGTGAATGTATGAAACTGCAAAATTGAAAAGTTTGAAGGTGGCTCATCAATTAAAGTCCGTGACTGTACGTTACATTACGTAACGTACGTACGTTACGTTTACGTTTCACTGATAATTTGACCTTTTATTGCCCTATCTAAACTAATATCTATTTTATGATACTTTTTTTAAATTATTTTTATATTAGTGTAACTGTCATACATGAACAGTTCACCTCTTACTTTAAATTTTTTTATTCATGTTAGGTTTGCACAGCGTTGTGAGCTCCATTATGAATTAATTAAGTTATTAGTGTTTTTCTGTTTGTAATATTCCACAATGTAGCTGTTTGTTGTTCATATTTAATAAAAATAAAATAAATAGCTAACGTTTGGATGTAGGAGGTAATGTCTAAAAGTACTGATCCGATTTAGAAAATACTTTCACTGGCAGGAAGGTACTCTGTTGACCGTTTTCACATTGGATGATAACGATAACCATTCGATATCGTCGGACTGGTAGTTTTATATAATAACTACTAAACGCTTTCACACTGTGTCGGTGTAGTCAAGGGTATTGTCGCCGACATTGGTTGTCGTGCCGATATCGGTGGACGACACACTGCACTTGTTCACTGCTGCCATTATTACCTCGAATACACTATTATACTTTTGGCATCGGCGGCGTGATGTTTGTGAGCTTTTGCTGACGCAACGCAACTATTCGAGGCTGCTGTGGCTTACCGCATGACAATAAGCTGTTAGGTACATCTTTTCAGATTCCAATAGCGTTGTCGTCAGGGCTGACGATATTTCGATATCGTTATCATCGCTGTGTGAATACGACCATTGTCGGGAGCCATAGGGTATTTTATAGACCTGGGGGCCTACCACCACCGCTTACAGCAGTCTAATTTTAATATTACTTCAGTGGGAGAAAGAGATTGAGCTATACATCCTGTAGAGCTTCATCTCTTTCCTACACTGAAGTCTGAATCCTGACGAAGTCGTGGACACAAGCTAGAAGTTTATACAAAAAGACATAACGTTAAAGCAAAAACGAGATGAGTTCCAGACACGTGGATGTCAATTAAATCCATTCTGAACAATCCATCACTTAGTTTTATATTGTTCCTGTCACGTACGGTCCGGTTCAAAACAGCATTAGCACGTTAAGACTCGTTGTCGATTGAACACACGATACAGTCTATACATCTGTACGTGTAAGTACACACACTGCCGTATCGTCACGTATTCCCGCGTGTCGTACTCATGCTAAACGAACGAAACAAAAATATACTTCCCACACTTTTGCTAGATCGGCCACACACACGCATCATGCGCGTGACCTTGGCCAGTTTATCCCATTGCTTAATTCGAGTATATCTAATATGTTCTGATAGCAGTGAGCGTCTTGCAATGGACTGTGAAGCAGATGGCTTAGGTTCTAATCTCGAATAGTGCAGCGCAAATTTTTGCAAATATTTTTATTTTTATTTGCAATTATAATAATATTCAGAATTGCTGCCTTTTTTATTAATGTTGTTATTGCAATAAAGGGTTTAGAATAAAAAAAAGGCGTGTTGATTGATAAGAAATATAAAAAATATTTATTCGTTCCAAGCAGGTAGGTATTTATTTTACATAAAGTTAACAACCCGTTACTAATAAGTATTGTTGTAAGATGTGAAATTTAAATAGATGTAAAAAAACTTAGAAGCAATTTTGTCAAAGATTTCAAATTTTTATCAATGCAATTTGTATTATTTTGACATAAAAAGGTTTTAAATTATTTACTTATTTATTTATTTTACCATAAACATTAAGCTTCGATCATAATCGATGAATTTAAGCAGTAAATAAGAATATTAGAATATATTCAAAATGTAAAACAACTACTTACTTACTAAATAAGTGATTTTAAGGCTAAGTATGGGCAGTTTGTTTACATTATGTATTTTACATTTTATTTGCTTTTAGTGAATAGGTATTGAGGTTATAGCTTAAGTATTCATTTTCTTTACGAAAAGAAGATTGAAACTAAACCTCAAATTTTAATCCCTAAATAATAATATTACCTACTTATTCAAATAATGTAAACATGTTTTATTTCGGTTAATTTTTGTAATAACTCCCAGTATTCTCGATACAGTCAAGCAGACATTTAAATTGACCAATTGAAGTCTGGTGGTCTGGTGAAGTCTGGTTGGTCTTCGATGATGTAAGCCAGTTCAGTGTTGAGTGCACGATGAACGGTTAATAATGACGTGTTGAATAATTCAGCAAAATGTCTCGTTGGTATGAAACCATTTGTTTCATATTCAATCACCATGTGACGTCACTGCGCCTCGTGAATTAGCACCGGCTTTATCTTCCTCATATATCTTGACCCACAGACTCACAGCATTTCTCTAAAACAAATAATGAAATACCTACTGTTAGACATGCCTAAAAAAAATACTAAAATAACATTATATTTATTACACATAATAATTATTTGTCATTCACTAATCGAAATAAATAATCTTTCAAATTACCGTGTGACGTCACTGGTCCTTGTGAATTAGCCGCCTTCCTCGTAAATATTGAGTTTGACCCACAGACTCACAGTATTTCTCTAGAATAAAATGTAATGCTACTGTTAGACATCTCTAAGCAAAATACTAAAACTGTTTACTTTACTATTCATAATTAAAAGAAAAAAAACATAAATAAATAAAATTATATTTATTAAACATAATAATTATTTATCATTCACGAATTAGGTAAATAATCTTCAAAATTATTTATATTTTTCTTTTCTTTGACCTCATATTGAATTTAAAACTTTATTTAATTATATATCTTCTGAGTAAAAGGATTAACAATGTCTTTGTTTTAGATTTATGTTCAGTAAAATATGAAATATTTAAAATGATAACACTTACACTCGGTCCGGTTTCATTAGATATTTGTTAATGCATCCAGTTTTACGCAGCGCAATAGTATTTGCCCTCACCTCAATATTTATATTTGACTGCATTGTGAAAAGAATAACTACAACACCGCTAATAGATATATATAACAGTCGTCACCCACAATAATCACGAACCAACAACAACGTTCTAAGCATAGGTGAATACTCGTAACGAACTGCATCTGTCTACCTCACAGAAATCGAAATATTTTACTTTGTTTTCTGAGTACCTACAAAACTTTAATTATTTATGTGAACCAAGTCGAACGAGACAAAACACTAATGATATCGAAATACATCTAGTAATTAAAAACTAAAAACAAATACTTACTATTTAATTATGGAAATACTGCTAGGTATTATAAAAAGCTAACAAAACAATAAATAGTAATTATAAAAATAAAAAAATTTAACCGCAGCGCAGGTGAGATTCGATCCTGGGTCGCCATAGTAGCACCTCTCAAGGCTCATTATTTAACCACTGAGCTAGTAAGCCAATACTATGTTGATAGAAATAATAAACTTATATCAGTTGCAGACAAAATGAGTGTGTGAGCGTGTATATACATATAGTATTGAAACAACTTATAGAAGAAGGTCGTAAGTCAAGTCGACACGACATTCAATTGCTTTCCGAGATTAACAATCCACTTTTGAACTGTATAGTACTTCATCATGATTAGTCACGTCATCGAATAACATAGACGAAATAAGGGTAAAACAATCTAATCTAACTATGTATCTGATCTAACTAATATTATAAACGCGAAAGTTTGTAAGTATGGATGGATAGATGTTTGTCACGTAAAAACTACTGAATGGATTTGGATGAAATTTGGCAAACAGATAGTTTATAACCTGGATTAACACATAGGATACTTTTTATCTCGATATTCCCACGGGATCGAGACTTACGCGGGTGAAACCGCGGGGCGCAGCTAGTGCTTAATAAAATAACATAGGCTTGGATTCCCCGAAAGACTAGGCAGAGGTAGATATAATCCACCGGTAAAATAATTAATGTTTGGTTACATAACATCTCGCCTATATTCCCTGAAGGGTTAGGCAGAGGTGTCCCTATAGTACACCCACATTTCAGCCAGTTATGTTTAAGTCCCATGTGCGATCGAGCCTATTACAGTAGTACCCAACTGATATGGCTTACCGATGTACAGTCACGGACTTTAATTGATGAGCCACCTTCAAACTTTTCAATTTTGCAGTTTCATACATTGACGAAATTACACGATAAAACACGAACTCAAATCGAAGCTCGTAAACAAGATGACAAATAAATTACTTTTTATCGGAAATATTCATAGAGGTTGACTAATAAGTTCTCAATGATAAAAATAAATACAATGTTGCATTAAGTTTATCCAATCTATTTGATACCGACCTCCTTTGAGTCATAGCTCAATAACTCGATAATTATGAAAACATAACTGAAGAAAGTGACAGTTGAAATATCAAAATGACAAATAAATTACTTTTAATCGGAAATAGTCTTATCCATAGAGGTTGACTAATAAGTTCTTAATGATAAAAATAAATACAATGTTGCATAAAGTTTATCCAATCTATGTGATACTGACCTCCTTTGAATCATAGCTCATTAACTCAATAATTCTGAAAACTTAACTGAAGACAGTGACAGTTGAAATATCGATGTCAGAGAAATTCTCCGTACGCTAACGTTACTATCGCAACAGTAACCTAGCAACAATTATTTATCGTTGCTAGGTTACTGTTGTTAGACACGCAATTGGTTGACTTTGAGTAGTCACTCTGCTGTCAAGGTGACTCTCAGGTTAGCCAACCGGTATGCAATATAATTTTCTTCTTCTAATACGAAGACATATGACTTTGCGTGTCGGGAACCGAATAAACCCGATTTGCATTACACGGCTAAAATACGAACTGTGCCAGGTGGCTCGTCAATTAAAGTCCGTGACTATGCCTGCGCAGAAGATTAATTTTGAAAGCGCGGGAAATGCTATTGAACAATCGGCACGCTCCACGCACCGCGCTTCCTTTTTCCTGTACCGCTATTGGTCGGCAGCTGCCGCCATGTTAGCGCGCGTCGCGTGGCATGTTAGTCAACCGCCATACTTGCGAGTGAGACGGGAACTAATAGCTGCAGTGTATTATGAACCTTATAGTAGTGATCTAAGGTTGATTGTAAGTTTTAAGTTCTTTCGTTAATCTTCGGGGCCATACTTTCTTTTCTGTGCGAACGATGATTCACGACGCGCCTTATCAGTTGGGTACCACTGTACCATCAACTGGACCCAGATCCTGAGTGTGATCTGTTTGCTGATGAATGGAGCAGTGAGAGTAACGGCCAGTTTCTTCATCAAAAGTAACAGTGAATTGTTCTTCCGCGCTGTTGGATTAACAACCCTCGCCTTAGCGCCGAGGATCGAAAATACATTTGGCTGTTACTTTTGATTAAGAAACTGGCCGTAAGTATGCTAGTTTGTCCTCTATTATATGTTAGTATTTGAGATATTTCTGTTTACTATACCTGTATAATCACTTTGTAAATAATATAATCGGTGTGACCGTTTTAATAAACAATAAATAAATAAAATTGTAATTGTAACCGGGCACAAATTCAGACTCCGGGCTGCTATTGAGAAATTCCTAATGGTAAAACCAAATAACACTTTGCCCAACTTGGGAATCGAACCCTCATGCACAGCAGTAGCGACAAAAAAAAACATCCACAGCAAAATCTTCATCAAGATTTATATAACTTTCACACATAAAATAATATGGCATTCAAAATATATAGCTATGCCACATCCGATACAGAAGCAAGTAGCGCTATAATCTGGCAACTGATACAGTTTCCGGAAAGCAATACCCATTGACCTAGCCATTTAATGGAATATCTACGAAAATATATCATGTACGAGATAATACTAAAGGAGGTTTACAAAACGTTGTCGTATATTAAAAGGCAGAGCCTTGCAAACTAATAAAATTAGGCATGTTTCCAAGTTAAGTTTCAATAAAACAAACAGCAACTTACACTTGTTTGCCAATTTTTTTGTTGTTGTATCTCTTTTGTTTTATGGGTAAGTAGGGCAAATAGTAAGAATGGAGCTTTTTCTTGTACCACACTTTTATCTCGTAAATATAGTTGTCAGACTGTTCTGAATTAATTATGGAAAGACTGAAAACGAAAGAAAGTCAGCCAATACTAAAAGTAGAATCCCCATTTTTAAGTATCAAAGAAAGAAAAGAAAAAGGAGTTCGTGGCTAAGTAATAACAGCCGCTCGGGTCGATCCATCAGGTTAAGCTACCCTTGCCGGGGTTGGTCCGTGGATAGGTGACTATTTGTATATACCGAGACTCCTCCGTGGCTCGGAAAGCAAGTTAAGCAGTTGGTCTCGACTGTCATTCGTGGATATTTAACAGTCGTTACGGGTCGTCAGAAGTTCGAAAGTCAAACAACCGGTCTTACCAAGGAGTATTGTATTATCCAATTACTGGAAGGAGGTCACATAGGCAGTCGCTCCATATAAAATACACGTATTCAGCTGTATCTGTTAAGACTGGAAGTCGACCCCAACATAGTTGGGAAAGCCGGGACCAACTTAACGGCTTAACGAGCTTTCCGAGGCACGGAGGAGTCTCGATATGTAAAGATGGTCAACCATCCACGGACCAAGCGTAGCTTAACCTGTTGGATCGACCCGTGCGGCTGTTATTACTTAGCCATGAGCTACTCATACTATTACTTACATGATAAGAAGATGTTAACAGTACATTTTTAAAACTGATTCCCTGCTTACGCCTGAGAAATACCTTCTTTTTTTTTTTGAGTGTGGTAAATTATCCAATGACTTCTCCCGCTCTGGGTGGAGCGGAAGGGCGTGTCAGACTTTTACTGACTAAGACCCACCCGTGTTTCTTCAGTTGCCTGTTGCCAAGGTTCCGGTATCCCTTTCGGACTTTCCCGCAACCCTGACAGGACCTGAGAAATACCTAAGCTCCTATTCATAGCCAAGAACCCAATCAAATGAACAATATTTATTCCATTATCAACAAGGCCAGTAGAAAGTACAATTTTAATAAAGCCAGGCATTGTTCCAACTGAAGTTTCAATAAAACAAACTCCTACTTGGTTTGCCAAGAAATTTCTGTTATTTCTTATCTGTGTTGGCCTTCGTTTTGTTGCACTTCCTTGTATTTACGTTGCAGATTTGACATGATTAGTAACGTACATGGTGTAATGCTTGCCAACAGTATTTGGGAGAGACTATATAAGGCCTCTCCGTTATTGGTAGTTCTTTTGAGTATGTAATGTTTGGTTTGGCGATGGTAAAGGCTTAAAGGGACATTGTTTTCATTTTAAGTTCATTTATACTATCCTCACATACGGCTCTCAAACCTGTGCCCTGTTTATCAAAACTTATAAGCCTCGTATAGTTACCAATTGTCATTATTTAGTTCACAAATACTTATGTTTTTACTCTTTTAGTCGTGATTTTGTTTATCAACAAAATATTTGTAAGTTATAGCTAACTTGTAGAAAATCATAACAAATCCTGAGTGTCCAGCGACTCTCCATTCCATCTTACAAGTTTACAAGTGTCGTGCTTAGGGGTGTTTCCCCGTGGACCGGTTGAGTTGACCCATTACCGGGTCTACGGGTGTTTCATTCCCCGTGGTCCCATTGCAATAGGGATTGTTCACTGGACTTCTGACTAAGTATATCGATAGAAAATGAAAACCGATGATGATGTAGAAAATGAAAACCATCAGTTACATACAATAAAGTTTACTAATTTATAAGCAAATATAGTTATTTATGATATAAGTGCGGAAAGTAAGTGATTTTCGACGAGTGGCATTTCGATTCACAAGCGAGTGAAGCGAGCGAGCAATCGAGCGCCACACTCGCGTGGAGTCAGATTAACGGGCCATGTTAGGAATGCACTACCGCGCTCCAAACACAAATCGCAGACGACATCACTGCCGTATGTCGAACGAGTCATAGGCCAAATCTACCACCGTGTGGGTCCCAGAAAACGTCTGTGGACATCGAGGCAGACCCAGGAGACGATGCAGAGATGGCGAGACAAGCTTGACGCCTGCAGACAGCATTTGGTCCGCACTAGCTCAAAACTGAAAGGAGTGGAAAGAGAAGGGGGAGTCCTTTACCCTGCAGTAGGACAATGCAGACTTAAAATAAAAATAAATAATAATAATTATAATGACTTAACCGCTCGGGTCAGACGCTCGAACGCGTGATAAACATTTTAGTGGTCATGATTATGATAATTTATTTAAAAAAAAAATATATATATATTTATTATTATTTATTTTTATTTTTAGCCCGTGTTTTCATTCAGTAAATAAATAGTATACATTGTGTACCTATTATTTATTTATTGAATGAAAACGATGTCAAAATGGTGTTGCAAAAACGTAGGTATTAATTTGTGACAAAACCTACCTACTCGGCTCTAATATTGTTTTAAATTTAATGTTTTTGGTACTTAATTTTGACACGAAAGAAAATCAGAGAGTCCGGTCACGGTCTGCGTACAACTTATAGGTACCATTAGCACTTTTTAATAAGTTCCTTACACTTAATCGTAATGGTGATAATGTGTCAAACTTTATGTAATAGTTAGTTAATAGATTAGGTGCGGGAACCATTAAGTATAACACAATTTATGGGTCCCTTATTCGTCCATATAACCTCATTTACCGAAGAATTTATGAAGTAGCTGTAAAAAATTGACATAATTTATGACAGCTTTTAGTATAACTCACGACAGTATATACTATATATATACTGCATTTTTCTTTAAGTGCCTTATTTGGTAAACAGTCACGGTACGTGAATCATTCTTCTATCTATTCATACTTCGTATTAGGGACAGAGATTGATTGTTAAAACAAACGCACAGAATATGAATAAGTATAAAAAAATTCTTTGAATTAATCATTAAAAGCCAATCAATCTATCCAGCCTTTTCACCACCATGTTGGGGTCGGCTTCTAGTATAACCGGATGCAGCTGAGTAGGAATACGAGTATTTTACATGGAGCAACTGCCTATCTGACCTCCACAACCCATTAACTGGGTAATACGATACACCTTAATAAGATTGCCTGTCAGACCTTCGGGCTTCTGACGACCCGTAACGACTGTCAAAGATCCACGAATGACAGCCGGGACCAACAGCTTACTTAACGTGCTTTCTGAGGCACTTAGGAGTCTCGTTATGTAAAGATTGTCACCCATCCACGGACCAACTCCGGCAAGCGTAGCTTAACCTGATGGATCGACCCGTGCCGCTGTCACGATGGGTGACCATTTTCACATATCGAGACTCCTCCGTGCCTCGGAAAGCACGTTAAGCCGTTGGTCCCGGCTGTCATTTGTGGATCTTTGACAGTCGTTACGAGTCGTCAGAAGCACGAAAGTCTGACAACCTGTCTGACCAAGGGGTATCGTATTACCCAGTTACTGGGTTGTGGAGGTCAGATAGGCAGTCGCTCCATGTAAAATACAGATATTCAGCTGCATCCGGTTAGACTGGAAGCCGACCCCAACATAGTTGGGAAAAGGCTAGGCAGATGATGATGATATTTACATTTTTCATATATTTTTAAATATTTTTATAAAAACATTAAAAAAAACATTTAAAAATATAAAAAATAGTACCACTACTTATTTATTATTACTGTCCCACTGCAGGGCAAAGGCCTCTTCTCATAAACAGAAGGCACGAGCATTGATCACCACACTTGCTCAAGACTAGTCGGCAACTTCAGACTTTTAATGACTTAAAGTTCAGATTTTCTCACGATGTTTGCCCTCCCTGATGTCAGTAATGTTCAGTATAAACTTAGAAAGTACATAAAAATTGAAAAAAAGTCACATTGAAACTTGCCCGAATTTTAATTAACACTACCTACAGTTCTACACATCATGCTATACATTTCCAGTATAAGCTGATCTTGCATTGTACGGAAATCCTATACAATGCGAGATCAGCATAAACTGGAATTGTATAGCTTGATGTGTAGCCGTGTTTACATGAGAGGCAAGGCTTAAACCAGTGGGGCATTACATTTCAAAAGGACAACTTATAGGAAATACAATTTTGTTCGAACCTTCAGTGATTTGTCTTCAAAATTGAGTACCTACCCTACCTACCTACCTGATTGGTATCGTCAACACCGCCCCGATCCCCAAGGACTTGTCTCAATTTGAGACAAACGTGTTGGGGAATTCACCGGGTCCGAAGAGCGAAAACATTATTAAAAATTTTGTTTTTACTTAGTAGGATCAAGGGCGACGACGCGACGGCTAGAAGTAACATCATAAATGTATGTACATAACGGTTTTTTGTTTCTTTTATAATCGTTATAATTCTGTTGCTGCTCACTGCTAGTTATAAGTTCTAGAAGCAACAAGGATATTAATGTACCCAAGATTTTGTAATATCTTTATTTAAAAGAGTGTCCTTGGAGTTTCGTGCCCATTCTTCTCCATAGATATCTGCGTTTTGGAATGGGCAACTAGCTTCAACATTCTGACTAACTGACCGACTCTTTGACAGTTCAAAAGTGCCTGTAAAAGGTTTAATTGAAATAAATGCTTTGAGTTGGAGTTTGTATGTGGCCCTCTCCATTGGCCGTGAAGTTGATTCTGAGCCACTCCTTTCCATTAATTATTTAGTTCAGGTTAATTACTTATATGTTACGTAATGGTTTTTACATTATTATTTTTACGTACTAGCCCGTTGTATGAAATTGTGTCATTGGCAAAAGAATTATCCATAAAATGAATTTAGAGTGCTACAAAGATATAATGGCGCCTGAATGACATTGACAGGGGGCGTTGTTGGTAAACATTTGTGAAATTGTGTGACAGATTGACAAAACAAGATGGCGACGTTAGTTCCATAGACTACTATTTTTTATACTGGTTAGTTCGTTTACAACACAAACGCGTGATGTTATACATTTTATTTAATGACCCTTTTTCTCTCTAATCCTTCATTTATTACCAAGCTTGACAGGTAGATTATTTTCATTAATACGATAACTTATCTACACGTGCCCCAGCCGAATAATTCTTTAGTTACATCGAAAGTAATTAACTGAAATAAATTAGCCAATTTATCATAAGAAATCATAACCAGATGATACACTTAAATTCATTTATATTTCAATTGGAATATTATTTATTAACTAAAACTTTAGGTTGCGTGATCTTGAAGAATGTAAAATCGTTGCCTTATTATTTCATATCTCGCGACATAATAAAGTATTAAATTAATAATAAATGGGTTCTGTGTAGTAAATAATAAGTAATTGTATTTAATTAAAGACTAAGATAAGGTCGTCTGAATGTAGGCAAACATGTGAAAATTGTGTAATTGAAATAACTGAAAATCTTCTATGATTATCAAGTAATTTATATGATAAATGTAATTATTTTTTTTAGTTAAGTATGTAATATACTCCATCTTTTATTTTTTAATCCATCCATTAAATTAATGAATAATGTACGAAATATATATACCTATACATATATATATATATATTTGCACACCTGTTTAGCTAGGATTTGGTTAAAGAACTTTCGTTGTATGTATCATCTCATGTACCCATAAACAAGCAAATAAATTATTTGATTTGATTTGATCCATTATACTCATCATTATACTCGTTATTGCCTCGTCCTCAATGATGATAGAAAACAAGTGTAGACACACGCCCCCCCCCCCTTTTTCGCGTTTGAGTGTAGTAGGCGTTTAGTCGAGTCTCTCGTCACATAATTTTGAAGAAATCTAAAAAATGAACGCGTCCCAACGTGTGCTGTCAACGGCCTTCTGCAACTATATTCATTCGGTTTTTATGTCAAGTAATGGCGTCACATATTTCCGCTTATTTTAGAGTATTTTGTGCAAAATTCACCTAAAAATGGAAAAGAGGAAGTCAAAAAGGATAACAAAAGGATCACACTTATTGAGAAAGATTAAGAAACTCGAAAAACATCAAACGAATTTTCAATTCGGAAGGCGAACGTAAAAAGTTACCGCGTGGTGCACAGACTAAGTAGTACCTACTTGGTGTGATATTTTCTGCTATTACTGTTTATGGCATTGGTGTTTATAAATATATCAAAGAGTATAATCGCCTTCAAGAGTATAATCGCTAACCTAATCCAAAACATCGGGTGTGATATTGTGTTTTGTGACTTTACACATGTTTGCAAATGTTGCAAGTAAACTTTCTAGTATTTCTGAGCCTTAAAATGGCTTCAATACAACTTGCCTGGCCTGTGGGGCGTTCTGCGGGGGCGCACGTGGTTAAAAATGGCTATGTTGTAAGCTAAACAACCTGAGGGGTGTTCTGAAAGGACACACATGGTTGACTTTTTTTTTTTTTTTTATAACCTATACTGAAGCTCTGCCTGACCTGTGGGGCGTTCTGCGGGAACGCACGTGGTTGAATATGGCTAAAATGTGAGCGATTTGCCTGACCTTGGGGCGTTCTGCGGGAACGCACGTGGTTGAATATGGCTATAATTTAAGCGAATTGCCTGACCTTGGGGCGTTCTGCGGGAACGCATGTGGTTGAATATGGCTATAATGTAAGCGAATTGCCTAACCTTGGGGTGTTCTGTGGGAACGCACGTGGTTGAATATGGCTATAATGTAAGCGATTTGCCTGACCTTGGGGCGTTCTGCGGGAACGCACGTGGTTGAATATGGCTATAATTTAAGCGAATTGCCTGACCTTGGGGCGTTCTGCGGGAACGCATGTGGTTGAATATGGCTATAATGTAAGCGAATTGCCTAACCTTGGGGTGTTCTGTGGGAACGCACGTGGTTGAATATGGCTATAATGTAAGCGATTTGCCTGACCTTGGGGCGTTCCGTGGGGACGCACGTGGTTTACAATGGCTGTGTTTGTGTTTGTGAGCTAAACAACCTATGGTTTACTTTTTTCCATAAAGGGGAGTTCTGTTGGAACTTACATGGTTATTTGATGTGTTGCCCTTTACAGCATGCATAAAGTATATTTGTTCCAGATATTGTAATATTCCCCAGTAAGCAACTCATTTGACCTACATGATAGTAATATAATGAGAATGTCCATCCGGAGTCGATATATAATACTCAACCAGATCGAAATCACAGTGGCAGCTTGAGAAAACTGATTAACAGATCAAGATGGGATGTTATACTTCAAAAGACTTAGCAAAAGCGAAGATAACTCTTCATTTGCCAAAGATCATTCAGATATACCTCACCCGTAGGGGTGGTAAACATTGAGAACAATTAATATGAAAGGTATGACCTTTATTTAATCTATATCAAAATATATTTTTTAATCTGAATCAAACAAAAGTTTGACAGTTCAAGAAATGTCAAGAAAGTATGGTTTTTTGTGTTTGTTGCTTAATCCTGACACAAAAGGACATTTATATCCTACTATCTGTAATGCTTAGGAAAGATAGTTTCTTCTGGAACAATCAGAGACGGAAAGTTACCTCTCTACCTACCTAACTTAGTGAAAATCTCTGACTGTAAAGTCATTGCTTTCATCAAACAATTTAACAAATAAAGCTTTAAACTGGCGGGGCCCTCCTTGCTCAAACGCGAAAAAGGGGGGGGGGCGTGTGTCTCCTGGAGCACCAGCTGTGGATGGGAACTGGAAGACAAGAGGAACCACTAACATTGCAAGTAAACCCACAGGTGGGGGCACATTTCATTCTCATAGTTTTGTGAAATGAAACTAATCACGAGAGATCTTGTTTTATTTATCGCTTAGTGGGGTATACAAACCCCAATAAGTCACACCAGAATAAGATTAAACTCCTACTGAATGACAAATTCTGTAAGAGTTCGCTGTTAATGATTTTTTCTATAAATACTTAGTTATTTTTATAACTATTCATAACAAACTTTGTTTGTTAATTATTTCTTGTTTAAAAGTCCAATGGGGCATTAATTCTTACTTTGGATTGGAAGATGTTAATACTTACTATTATTAAAATAATACATGTCAAGTTGAAAAAACTAACAAACTACTGTTCGTTAGAAAATTACAGAAATCAACTTTCTTGTAACCATAGAATGTACAAGATGCGGTTACAAAACCAACATTAACATACATACTGGTATATACTTGATGCATTATTTACTGTATGCCTTTTCTTTTGGCTCCGGTAACATTTACATGATGATATGAAACCTGTGTTAAGGTTAAGGTACTTAAAAGAAAGAGACTTGATCTTCCTTGAATAGAAAACATTCACATACCTTCAGTGTTTTGGAAAGTACAGTCTACTCTAGATGCACTGGAAAAGTTAGATTTTATGCCAATACAGCAGCAAACTTTCTAGGTCTAATTGTTTACAATAATAGTTTATGTAACTTGGACATTGTAATTATTGAATCGAATAACAACTTGAAGTCTATGCATCTAATTTATATTCTATTTTTTAGCCTTATTGGTTAAAATAAATTCAAATTTAGTTTAGATTTCATGTTCATGATAGGTAATGGAATTTTAATGTCTAGTTTCATTACAAGTAGGTAAAGAATTTAATTTATTATGAACAATTATGATAGCCAAGTATATTGAATTGTGCACACACATGATCTTCAATGGTGGTCTATAACTTGGCCACATTGGAAGAATTCATTTTGAAAGGTTAATTCAAGTTCTAAGTAGAGATATCTACTGATGCCTCTTCACATGGTGTGGAATATCATGTACTTACTTAGCTATCAGACTGCACATCTATAATGGACTCAGTTTCACATTAATTCCCTGTATTAAATTGCTATTTTGGGATAAAAATATTCTAACAGTTTATGAAATTGCTGAATCTTGTTAAAAAATTTGTTTCATATAATTATATTACTCAGTGTCACACAAAAATGGTGTGAGTCAAGACATCTGTTATATTTTGATACCTAGGTATATGTATATAGGTACCTACATAATAATATAATTATATAACAATATATGCACCTAATAGAGAAGTATGGAAGATAAGACTTGTTGCACCAACTCTAAATAGATTGGGATAAGGGTAAAATAATGAAGATAGAGGTATTCTACTTAAATACTAAAAATATAATAAGGTACCTACGTTAATGGTTTTGTGAGTCTTAAAAGGAGGCTTGCAGATTAGGAACTGAATGATATTTTATATTATCAAAAGATTAGATACTTTTTTAATTGGTGATGATCACAGACCAACACATTGTGTCAATGTGGTACTCAGATCCAGGGTCTGTGGCAGTAATTACTTTACATTATATAGGTCTCAAGATTTATCATCTATTGTGATTTTTCCCTTCTATTCTCTATGGTTCTTAAAACCATAGAAAACCATACCAACCATACATTACCAAACTAACCATAAAATATAATTATAAACAGAGCAACAGTAGAATATGCATACCTTTTTTCATCAAAAATTGAAATGGAAGGAAAGAATCCGTGATGTAACAGTAGAAATGATGATAAAAATCAGCATCTAAATGTACCTAGGTACTTTGAATTAAAGTACTTACTCACCTGCATTTGTAGCAGGGGCTAAATACTGTGAATTACAAAATATTTTCACTCAGAGTTTTTCCAAGAAGGAATTTTCCGTAAGCTTAAATTTCATTAAATCAAATCTAGCTTTAATTAATATCTAGCTACAGTTAATGAAGTCAAAAGATTATTCAGAGGTTTTCTATTAATGAAGTACCTAGTTATATAAAGTCCTTGAAAACCTATCTATAGGTACTTAATACTAATAAGGATCTATCTTGTTTACATTATATGAACTTAAAATAACTATTTTCACCAAAATTATTTTTAAAACTGCTACCCGTAAACAGTGACTATAGATGTTAGCTACAAGCCAAAAGGGAACTAAATATAATCTTAATAAAATCTATTTATCTTTAGAAGTTATTTTATTATAGGTACATAATAGAATAAGAGCACACCAAGTTACAGCAGGCTGTAGTGAACTCTTTAGAAGTCCTAAATGTCTGTGAGACTGTGCTAACTTGCTTATTATATAAACAAGAAACCCCAAAAATAGCTGTGAGCTAAAGTACCTATAATTAGTTTTACAGTTGGAAAGTGTGGAGTAATATTGACATTAGTACATTCTCTTACAATTATTATTTAATCATTCTATCCAATGCCCTCCTGGTTTGGACCGAGTCAAACAGCAGTTTGATTTGATAAAAGACCTTAATAGTTTTAGTTATTGTTGATAATCAACTAATAATTGTTGTCTAATATTATTATAAAGCTCGTATTTTTGCTGATCTATCACTTTTCAATAATCTCAATATAAACTTTTCTGAATCAATTTTTTAGTGTTTGTGAATGATTTAGTACAACTTTAATTAGGTTATTATACCTATTTTTGCTCCTTATGCAATGATAAAGTATTAATACCTGTACAAGTACCTACAGGTGAATGCTAATCTAATAAGTACCTACCTATGTTAAAAATAGCAAATACTGGCTATTTTTATTGTTTTTATTATGATTTATTGTTTTTACAACTAGTCTTTGAACATCTACACTTGTTTTCTATCATCATTGAGGACGAGGCAATAACGAGTATAATTGAATAGTCAAACGAACTTACCTGTAAGTGAAGTTCGACGGTAATTATACGAAGTTATTGCCTCGTCCGAAGATGATGAGTCCCACCCGACCCAAGCATTCCATGCTTTATAGTTATATGAGCATGGACCCTATGTTGTAAAACCATAAATCGCTATGAACTTAATGAATATAGTTGCAGAAGGCCGTTGACAGCACACGTTGGGACGCGTTCATTTTTTAGATTTCTTCAAAATTATGTGACGAGAGACTCGACTAAACGCCTACTACACTCAAACGCGAAAAAGGGGGGGGGGGCGTGTGTCTACACTTGTTTTCTATCATCATCTTCGGACGAGGCAATAACTTCGTATAATTACCGTCGAACTTCACTTACAGGTAAGTTCGTTTGACTATTCAATTATAAACAACTTTACTATGAAAAATCTAGAAACCGTGAAAAATTTATAAAAATTATGCACTCAGACAAAACACTTTTTCATTTTTTAAGGATCGAAATAATTTTTCATTTTCTATGGAGAAAAAAAAGCAATAAAATGGTGTGTTCCAAAGATGAAAAAAAAAAACTTTATAACAATTGAGGTGAAAACGAAAATAAATAATGATAAGTGAAATAGACACTGTAGGCTTAGAACTTGGCATGAAATATCTTGGTAAAAAAAATGGCGCCGGCCCTCCCTCACTCATTATTTTTTGCTCGTACATTAAATTCGACCGTCGTTCTTAATATTTCTCAGTTTTGGCACACGCGTGAGTAGGTTACGAAGATGTAGGTAATGAGTTGAAATTAAATATTTTGTGGATATTATGTTTTTGCGGTCCTCAACCTTGGTGGAGCATGAGATTTTCAGATTAATTTAATTATATTTTCTTGTTGGTATTAACGGAATAATAAGAATTACAACTAACTATATTTCATTTTAAAAGATAACCTATACCTAATGAAGATTCCTGTAACTTTACTTTGGTCTTTTTTTAGACTTTGTTATTTATAATCTGATCAGAGGCTATAGACAAAATCCCTTTTCTGTAAGCGTTAACGCCAACGGAAAGATCAAATTGTATGGAGTTGACATTAGCTTTAGAGATGTCACGTGACTGCTGCCGTCAACTCCATACAATTTGATCTTTCCGTTGGCGTTAACACTTACAGAAAAGGGATTTTGTCTAGGCCCCCAGGTTTTATCTCGTTATCATTTGAACGCGCAGACCTTATTATCTTACAAAAAGATTACGTCTTTGAGAATAATATTTATTTTTATTTTAAATAGAATATTCTATAATAATTACACCATAATTATAATAGTTATAAATGTATAAATTTAATCTAAATTAAATGAAAATTGAATTAAATTTAATGTTTTTTTTTAATGTTTCTATAAAGCTTATGTATTTTTAAATGAAATAAAGGGAATAATAATAGAAACAAATAATATCTTACCTAGAAAATAAAATAAAACTATTGTCTTACATAAGTACTAGTTAAAGTTATTATCGGAACGAAGTAGGTACGCAAAGAACCAAGTACATAGTTCCAATTTCGACCATATTCAAGTCCCATCCTTAAGCAAAGCTTGCCGAGGTTGGTCAGTAGATAGGTGACCATATGAATGGTCACCTCGGTATGGTCGTTTTCGGTATGTTATGAAACATACCGAAAACGTGCTTACCGAGCCACGGAGCCTCAGAAAAATATTTAAAGCATGTATAGGTACACAGAAATGTGTAATGAAACGCACTGAACATTTCTGCGTTGTGAATGCGCTTTCATGAAATATGCGTCTAATAAGTACTTGGCAAAAAAATCCTTTTATCTGAGCCTTCAGGTGTCAGATTGCCGTCACTTACTAGCTGTGCCCCGCGGTTTCACGCACATAAGTCACGATCCCGTGCGAATATAAGGATAAACAGTATCCTATGTCCTTTTCCAGGTCATGGTCTACCTATGTGCTAAATTTCATCCAAATTCGTTCAGCCGTTTTAGCGTGAAAGCGTAGCAACCAAAGTCAATTTCGCATTTATATTATTAGTAAGGATTACAAGTTTCATCAATAATATTACAGTTTTTGTACCCATTGTTCGCGAACTTTCTATACATTTATTGTTTTGTCTTTGTTATCAAATTCCTGGATCGGCTTCAAGACATAACACTAATTAACAAAAACGTTTGTTCTTTGAAAGTAATAACAGGATATTTCTTCATTAGCAGTCTGGTCTTTATTTTATTATACTTTATGTAACTACTTTATATTACTTAAGTGGGAAAATGGAAGCTGGTAATATTATTTTATTCTTTGCCCTAGATCTTTTTATAAATAATATTTCAAACTTGGAATGAAAATAATAGAGATACAACGATTCATCATAATTAACACAATCATTCTGACATAAATCTTTGATAGTCCTAAATATATACACTGTCCGTGTACATATATAAAACTATTCACACACAAGTCTAAAAGTTACCAGCTTCGATTCGTTATTTATTAAAATGAGCCATTAATATTACATTAGTAACGTAAATTCGAACGAATTTTAATCGAAAACACAACTATGCATTTAACACAAACAGTATTTACCTATTTCATAAGAATAAAGTCTCAAAAACTAAGTAAATGTTATAAGCTTTAAAATCATTCGAATTTACGTAACGGTTTCCGCGCGTGCGTGCTAGGCCCGTAGGTAGCAAAACACACTCGACGCAATAGACCTATGTAATGAAACAATGGTTTTCTCGCCTCCAAATTGTTCCCTTTGTAAACAAAATCAACAAAAATTCCGATGACTAAAGGTCAAATAAGATTTCCACAAAGGTCTTAAATGACCTTCAAGTGTCGAACGCGTTCTTTGACCTAGGTTTAGTAATAATTTTTGGGTCTAGATAACTGGGTCGCGCCGGCAATCTCCTAATACGGGCTGCGGAAATCTCTTGTGATTCTAGTGACAATGGTGATGCGGCTTGAAGCGTGGTCCAATGAATAGGCGCATTTAGAAAATATTTTTTAAATATTCATATTGATGTAGTAGAAGTAAGTAGTAAGTACTAAGGGCTAATTTCACCAATGAAACTAAACTCGTTCAGCTCAAATAAACCGCGTTCAAGAGCTGTCAATGTCAAAATTGTTGTGGAATATTGACACTTAAACCGCATTCAATGTCAAAATTATGTGTGGAAGATTGACACTGACAGCTTTGACCGGCTTAGAAATACGAAGTGTTCAGTTTCATTGGTGAAATCCGTACTACGTCATTTTAAATAGAGAAGTTGCTGATGCGGACAGTGTAAAGCTCTTTAAGTTCTGAATTGAGCGACAAATGCTTGCACTGACTGGACAGGTCCACTCAAATCTGTGTGGTTCTTTCCTCAAAAGACCATTTCAGACGCTAATCTACATGGTCCTCATATAGCCTGACCAAGATTATGTCTGAACTTTAAAAGAGACTGTTCTGAGTTTGTTTCGCCCTTTCTTCTCAGAGTAGTCAGATAGGAAACGCTGACCTCATCTAGTTTATTTTTAATATTTTTTAATATGACGTGTAAAAGTGATTCCGATAATTTGATTTCTAGTACCTACCGGTCATTGTGGAGATGCTTAGGGAGGTTCTATTGCCATTTCGAGCAATGACATCTTTCGATTGAGATAAATATGATGTTTTAAAAAAGCACTGCGTCAAGTAGACTGGTTTGCTGAAAAAACTATGCGAGACGAATTTCTTTAAAAGCTCTGGCTACACTTTGTAACTTTATTATCCAACTGTTCAAAAATGGGTGTTCCACAAGGCTCGATATTGGGTCCTTTCCTCTTTTTAGTATATATTAATGATCTACCCCATTTATTAAAAAAACAACCACAAATGGTGTTATTTGCTGACGATACTTCCTTAATTTTTAAAATAAATAGACGTGCATCAAATCTTGACGACGTAAATAACGCCCTACTGCAGGTCCAAAATTGGTTCACTGCTAATAATTTAGTATTAAATGGGAAAAAAACTAAATGCATGAGATTTGCTTTACCGAATGTTAAAAGTAGTGATTGTGACATAATATTGAATAGGGAGAAACTAGAATTCGTCGATAAGACTGTTTTCCTGGGGATCACACTCGACTCAAGGCTGCAATGGGGTCCTCATTTAACATCTCTTGCAGGACGGCTAAGTTCAGCAGCATATGCTGTGAGGAAAATCCGTCAATTCACTGATGTAGATACCGCGAGGCTAGTCTATTTCAGTTACTTTCATAGTATCATGTCTTACGGTATTTTACTATGGGGACGGGCTGCAGATATCGAGTCTATTTTTATTCTGCAGAAAAGAGCTATCAGAGCAATATATGGCCTCCGTATGCGCGATTCTCTAAGGGAACTGTTTAAAGATATTAACATCATGACGGTACCTTGTCAATATATCTACGAAAACATCATGTACGTAAGGAAAAATCTAAGTCTTTTTAGTAAAAGAGGTGAAAAACACAATTATAGGACTAGGAATAGGGACCAATTAGTTCAACCGGGCTTCAGACTGGCTAAAGTAGACTCATCCTTCATGGGGTACTGTTTAAAATGTTACAATAAAATACCTCCCCACATACTCCAACTGAATGAAACAAAATTTAAATCTTGTATAAAACGCACACTATGCCGCCAAGCATATTATAAATTGGGGGATTACATCACTGACAAAAATGCTTGGCTCAGCGCTGGTCCAGCTCCACAGGGCGCAACAACTAATTGATTAGCATACGAAAATATTGTTGGAGCTGCTGAAGATTGTAAAAACTATCTTTACATTGTATAAATTCAATCTCCTAGTATTGTATAACTGCATAGCACATGTGTGTGAGCACTATGTACTTACCTAAGTACGTTAAAGCTACCATTTACTAGGTACGTCTTTCATTGACTTGAATGTGCCCTGGCGGCTGAAAGCATGTCATGCTCACTTTAATGTCTCGCTGGTGGTGGCGTGTGTGTTGGATCATTAAGTTCCCTTCAAAATGGTTGAGCTGAATGGTGCTGATCCATGCGTCATGTTCGTGAACGGGCGCCATCAGTAGGGACTGGTCATCTATTAGCTGCCACGGCTTATTTTGATTTATTTTAATTTTTGAATTGTTTTGTATCGTTTTATCTTTTATTTACGGACTCTTTTAACCTGCACGTTTTTCTACATTGTACTCACATGTATGATTCCAACATGAATGATGTAAACAACATATTGTAACAATATTCTGATTTAAAAGAGTGTCCGTGGAGTTTCTTGCCCGTTCTTCTCCATAGGAACCTACTACGCTTTGGAATGGGCAACTAGCTTCATATTTTCTGACTGACCGACCCTTTGACAATTCAAAAGTGCCTGTAATTGGTTTATTTGAAATAAATGCTTTGAGTTTGAGTTTGAGTTTGAGTTCAAGTTGATTTTATGTTTATTATCGACTAGCTGACCCGACAGACGTTGTGCTGTCTTCATCATCATCAGCCTATAGCAGTCCACTGCTGGACATAGGCCTCTCCAATTGCACGCCATTCAGCTCGATTCTCGGCAGCTCTCATACGCTCGAAGACTGAAGAAGTTGTTCTGTCTTAATTTTTCGCGCAATTTTCTTATTTTTTTCTTTCATAAAAACCTTCTCCTGACAATAACAAACACAACAGAAAAAGAATTAGCGAAATCGGTCTAGCCGTTCCCGCGTGATGGCATGCCCAAGGGAAATAGGGATTCATTTTTATAAATATAGATAGATTTGTAAGTACCCAATTGTGCACGTGAAAACAATTATATTTTAAAACTTTCCGATTCACAAGCGGCTATAATATTTTCTTTATTTATTAAAACGAATGCACAAGTAAAATAATACTGACTTTACAAATTACTCTGGCACAAATATTTTTTGTTTCACTTTCTTCTTCCCCCTCCTGTGCCTTACGCCGTCTCCTACGGAAGTGTTTCGTGGCTTTATTTCCGTCACGCCGTAAAAAAGCCCGCCCCAAAGACCAGCGTTGTTTGCGAGCGGTCGCCGTGCTTGTTTGGGTTCCTTCGAGAACCATGGCAAGGGTATTGTGTAAATAAAATGGATGTCGGCTGTGACATCGTTATATTGTAGGTACGACACAATTTTAGATTTTCAAAATTCGTCACAATCTCTTCCGATCTAGTGCGAGTTATCTATATGAACTCAGGCTGAGATTGTCAATTTTGTTCTTGAAATCTTGAACGAGATTTCGAGACTGAGTGCGCGCGTATTAGCATAGTTTCTTGAGAAGCATGTTTCAATATAATTATTAGTGTGCGTGTGAGCGTAGTGCAGATGATTATTACATAAATAAACTTTAATTTTTATTTACAAAATATCACACACAATTATTTCATTTTCATTCATTTTTTAATAAAAAAAGCTTTGTTTCAAAAAGTAGGCGGAATCTCAGTCTCGGTAATCTTGAAATCTCGAAAACGAGATCTTGCCTGATTGCCGGGCGAGATCCAACACGATTCGAGTAACACGCGAGATCTCGAGTTTCCAATCTCTCTTGAGATTGCATTCCCTAGCTATAAGTTATTTTGCTCGTTTCATTATTCTATCGATGAAACCTTTGTGTCGTTGTATGATAGAACACGACGAGTTGCTCGGGTTGCTAAATATTAGTGTTTTTATCTTGTAAACGAAAATTGCAACGGTTGTTTTGCAGTTGTCTTGCGGTAAATAACGTGAATGATTGAGAAATGCGATGGTACAGTTCGATTCAAACTTAATGGCGGCTCGGAACATGAGACGAGTCGCTACGCAGTAACAATTTCATGTGCCAGCGGGGGAGAACCCCCCGTTCCCCCCGCTGGCACATGAAATTGTTACTGCGCGTGTGTGTCGTACTGCGCAGCGAGTAGCTAACCTCCGAGCGCCATTAAGTTTGAATCGAACTGTAGTAAGTCGATGGTTTTGTATTTAAGGTATATTTTGATTTTGAAAAACATTTAACAATTTTTTTTTTATTGAATTGTGGAACAGCTCTTGACCTCAATCTCGCCTGATGGAAGGCGACAGATGAGGTCTATGATGGAACGATCAAGCCCAGAAGATTCCTATTCACTCTTGCTTTGAAGGGTGACATCATTGCGTTACAACTGCTCACCATCTCGAGTTACACAATAGTCTCACAAATTTGATAGCTGACGTAAAATGAAACATCGCGCGCTTATTACGGATGTTTGTTGACGTTGCGAGATCGAACTCGATAAGATTCTATTACTTTTGTATCTTGTACACCCTGACTTACGACTTCTGAGTTGTGGCCGTAAATCCTGTGTTGTGGAAAACTGCAGGTTTAGAGATAGATAACACGTGTTTTGTGTGTATATAAAATTGTGAATTACGGAAGGGATAGTGTTGTAAAAATAGTACAGTCAACCGGTTATCAGTGGTAACAATTTGACATTATCATTATCTCGTAGCAGTAAGAGGATATTCGTAGTTGGAGTGTTACCACTGAAGTGCGGTTGATTGTACCTACAATGATTTTGGTAGACACTATTAATGTTACTTTTACAAAAATCCGGCCAACTGCGAGTCGCACATGTAAGTGTGGCGGTATCTACATCGCCACATTCAACTACGCATCAAAAATCTGACGTCACACAAAAATCCTGACGTCACATAAATCCTGCATCGCGCAATTACAGTTTACCGCGCGCTGGACATATATACTAGAAACCAACATCAATCGTTGGGCAGTTGCCCGTCAGACACAGCACCCGTCTGGTCGGAGGAACCTCCCTTTTCTATGGTGGATAAGTGAACTTTACACCCTGTTCCTCATACTCCTAAATAAGTTTCCACATCACCGTATAATATTTAACACAACATATACCCGTAAGTTTTTCCTATACCAAAAATCGCACAATGCGCCTAAAGAAGTTTTCATTTCAAAATATCCCTAAATCGCATTCTTTTAAAAATATGTGATTCTAATTTTGAAATCTTACACATGGCCTTCTACTTATTTTTACTTCAAATAGCTTTAAACTGTACCTAAATGTCCCGAATAATAAAACAGAGTATCAAAAAAAGATAGTTTCAAATGATACCTCAAAAAACTTAGATGTAATATTATACACCTACTAAAATAACTTTACACTTTTCTGTGGTAAGATTTTACAGCACTTACGAAGTGATAAGTCGATTTTATTTTTGTTTTAACTTTAAAAGTATTTTGTTTGCATTTTAAAAGTAACTTTACGTGTTTATTGTTGAAATTTTATGTTCACAACGTTTACAGTGCTCATTTTCTTGCTCACGTAACGTGAATACAGGGGAAACGACTCAATGCTGGGTTATAATATTATGTAATATGCTGGTACAACGTGTAGTAGTTTGGTTTGATAGCATTTTAGTGTTGGAACTGGATTAAAACGCGATGCGCATGAGAGTGAGCGAATGAGTGAGAGTGGATTAAAACGCGATATTAGGAAGCGCAAGAGTATGCAAAAATAGCGCCGTATATCTACGTGTCGTCCTGTAGTTTCTGTCACCCCACCTTGAGATAAAAGCGTGAATATATGTAGGTAAATAAAGAATGATCAGCGGCCCCTTCTCAATCAATCAATCTGCCTAGCCTTTTCCCAAGTATGTTGGGGTCGGCTTCCAGTCTAACTGGATATCAGTATTTTAAATGGAACGACTGCTTATCTGTCCTCCACAACCAGATACGATATCCCTTGGCTAGATTGGAACCTTCTATATCTATACATAATTATAAAATTGAAGTCCGTTTTTGTGTCTATTTGTGTAACTGCGTTATTTTCCTCAATTTCAAAACGAATTTTAATACAGTTTTCACCATCACTTATAGAGAACTAGCTGATGCCCGCGGCTTTGCCCGCTTGACAAATTATATACTATACCTTCCTCGAGAACCACTCTATCTATTGGTGAAAACAGCATGAAAATCGGTGCAGTAATTTTTGAGATTATCGCGAACAGACAGACAGACAGACGCGGCGGAGGACTTTGTTTTATAATATGTAGTGATGTATAGCTACAATTATTAATTTAAACTAACATTTACTATATAAATCCTTATGTTTTTTCAAGTAGTAAAAGCCGTGCGATATATGCGGGTCGCCAGTAAAAACTAGTAAGTATAAACACACATTCTAGCTGATCAAAGTTTCTTCTCAGGTACTGTCCATAAATAAACCCTTTTAAACATCTTCTGTAATATCAGTCAGACGCCAAGTCAGCGACTCAGCGGGTCTCCTTCGTATGACAATATTAAAACACCTGTTCCACGACGATGGATTATGTAACGTCAGGTCTTATGCATCGCGTCAGCGATATTTTAAAGTTTAATATCAAGTTATTATATACTTTGAATTTTTGGAATCATTTTACTAAAGCAATGATTGCGTTTTTCCTGAAGGAATTTTTCAGTAGCAGCGGCCGGAGTCTGTATTTGTGCTCAGTTGATGGCAAAAGGCTCGCGTCCTATTGCATGGGACTTAAACAGAACTGGCGAAATGTGATTGTAATAATATAAACAAGAATAGTCATCTGCCTAACCCTTCGGGGAGTACAGGCGTGAAGTTATATAGGTTTTTGTAGCCTTTGTACAGTCACGGACTTTAATTGATGAGCCACCTTCAAACTTTTTAACTTTGCAGTTTCATACATTCACGAGATTACACGACTAAACACGAACTCAATTCGCACGCTCGTGAACATGATGACAAATAAATTACTTTTAATTGGAAATAGTCTTATCCATAGAGGTTGACTAATAAGTTCTCAATAATAAAAATAAATGCAATGTTGCATTAAGTTTATCCAATCTATTTGATGCTGACCTCGTTTGAATCATAGCTCACTAACTTGATAATTCTGAAAACTTAACTGAAGACACTGACAGTTGAAATATCAATGTCAGAGACGTTACTTTCGAACTTGTCGAAATGACTATTAATATTTTCTCCGTACGCTAACGTTATTATCGCAACAGTAACCTAGCAACGATTGTTTATCGTTGCTAGGTTACTGTTGCTAGACCTGCAATTGGTTGACTTTGGATAGTCAAGTTTGTAGTTCTGGCTCTCAGGTTAGCCAAAAGGTAAAGATATGAAATATAATTTTCTTCTTCTAATACGAAGACATACGACTTTGCGTGTCGGGAACCGAATAAACCCGATTTGCATTACACGGCTAAAATACGAACAGCGCCAGGTGGCTTATCAATTAAAGTCCGTGACTGTACATTAGTGAATGTACTAACGAGACATTAGTTCTGATAGTATGCCTCAAAATTAAATGATCAAAGAGTGTTTGGAGCCCAAGAGTTCGTTGTTAAACAAGACGCAGCTAACGCTACTTGATATTTTCAAACGTGCGTTTAAAGCCAGATTTGTTACACTGCATCAGAAGACGTCACGATACGACACAACACTATCGTGTCGTGACGTCTTCTGACGCAGTGTTAGCCAATCAAAACTCATTGTGATTTGACGTAGTCCCCTGGTGCCGTATTATGAAGTATTATTGCCACCATGTTTCCAGTGTGAGAGAGAGAGACGGAGCTAGACAAGGCCGATAGCACCATCCCGTTTCGTTTGATTGGTGTATCCCGCGTCACGACAACGTCATGTGTTGGTGGCTTGAGATTTTTCTATAAACACCTTGAAACACATTTTTTTTTGTTATTATTTAGCCAATGAAAATAAAAAATAAAAAATCGTCAGAATCGTCACATTTTCCTGACGGATCCTAGATAAGGGAGCGGTTAAACTAGTTTTTTTCCCAGAATCGTTCGAAGCAATTTCCGGGCATAAAACAGTAACCGGAACCTGTTTTTAAGTACCAACATTCTTCCGGAACGTGCTAACAGCTCTGAAGTGTATTAAAATTTAAAATGCATCGATACAACCTTGTATTACCTGAATTCACTTACATTGATAGTGCTGTTAATATTGAATTCGGCATTCAAAGTTGATAAAGTTACTTTGATAGCCATAATAATGATAAATGTATAATTTATGAAAGATATTTATCTATATTGCATAATTTAATCTTTACTTCTATACTAATATTATAAAGAGGAAAGATTTGATTGTTTGTTTGTTTGCATTGAATAGGCTCCGAAACTACTGAACTGATTTGAAAAATTCTTTCACCATTAGAAAGCTACATTCACCCTGAGTAACATAGGCTATAATTTATAAAGATTACACGCGGGCGAAGCCGCTGGCGGCAGCTAGTGTACAATAATTATAAGATAACAATCATCATTAGGTCTTTGAGAAATTGAATTCTTCCATTCTATATTTGAATTCAAAATACAATTATAAATTACATCTGTCAGTCAAAGTCATTCCACATATTTTTTTAAAGAAATAAAGATGTCTATTATTGGTACAGTCACTTTATGATTTTATTAGTTAACTAATTAAAAATGTATGACAAAGTTGTTGGATACCTGCTCCCATAGGTAAGTTAGTAGTGAATAAATTAACCAACTTGGTTTTACATTAGATCTCACAACTTTTTGTGGTAGAAGAACTGCGTTGCAAACTAGCATTTTTTTTACATTTTATATTTTTGACGGTTCTTCTTACAGTATACTAATTGTGAGATCAAATGCATAGCGGTGAGCTTAACTCATAATTGAGGCTTATCAAACACCTATGAGCGATGGATAGAATTGAAAATATACCAAAGGTAATTTTAACTGTTCATCAATTGATTTTTATCTGAATCTTAGCTCTCTTAGATTTTTATCTGAATCTTATCTCTTTTAGCTGAATCTTATCGTTGCATTGATATGCAACGATAAGATTCAGTAACGTTTTTCACCAAAGGTTTTATTTAATTGCCATTAAAATCATCATCATCATCATCATTTCAGCCGAAAGACGTCCACTGCTGGACATAGGCCTCCCCCAAGCACCGCCACTTCAACCGGTTCTGTGCTTCTCGCATCCAGCGCATTCCCGCGGCCTTCACCAGGTCATCCGGTCCACCTTGTGGGGGGCTTCCAACGCTACGTCTTCCGGTACGCGGTCGCCACTCCAGAACCTTTCGGCCCCATCGGCCATCTGTTCTGCGAGCAAAAACATGCATGCATACTGCCATTAAAATGGTCACTTGTGACCTCAGTTTTTTTTTGTAAATTGCTATTGAAATAAAAGCTTTATTTTACTTGAACGTAAACTAAAGCATTTAATTTCAATACCAGCCTTATATAAGTATTAAGCTCGAAAACCACTAAAATCGAACATCCCTCCCCGGAGTCTATTTTATTTCAACAACTTCAATTCTAAACTAGACCAGTTCCATTCAGTATCCATGTCCAATAACAGACACCACTTGGGCTAAATTAGTCTGTTTCCAATAGGGTTTTAAGTGTTGTTACTAATTAATGTGTAATACTTAATACGGTTTGGACAAGGGGTATCGTATTACCCAGTTACTGGAGGTCAGATAGGCAGTCGCTCCATGTAAAATACTGGTATTCAGCTGCATCCGGTTAGACTGGGAGCCGACCCCAACATAGTTGGGAAAAGGCTAGGCAGATTGACTTAATATGGTTTGGACTATACAGGGTTATTGGTAAAACACCAACAACCTCTTAAGGTGTCATTGTACTCATCATTATGAACAACTTTTACTATGGGAACAAATATGAAATCGCGAAAAAAAAAAAACAGCTGTTCCGTACATTTTGAAACAGTGGAGGGAGGGCAGTAAGGGAGGGGCTCGCCTAAGTAATAACAGCCGCACGGGTCGATCGATCAGATTAAGCTTTGCTTACCGCGGTCAGTCCATAGATGGATAACCATCTTAACATACCAAGACCCTCCGTGCCTCAGAAAGTACGTTCAGCTGTCGTTGGGGTCCTGACTGTGTTCTTGGATCTTTAACAGTCGTTACGGGTCGGTAGAAGCCCGAAAGTCTGACAACCAGTCTTACCAAGGGGTATCGTATTACCCAGTTACTGGGTTGTGGAGGTCAGATAGGCAGTCGCTCCATGTAAAATACTGGTATTAAGCTGCATCCGGTTAGACTGGAAGCCGACCCCAACATAGTTGGGAAAAAGCTGGCTGATTGATTTGAATTAAAACAGTAGAATGAAAATTAAATTTTTGAGATGAATCGATTGGTCCAGTGGCTGAGCAATTATTGGGGTCTGTGTTTCACGATTGATTCCTATAATATGGAAATAATTCTGTTTTTTGTTTTATACGATGCCCAATTTAATCAAACTTGATTTAATGTTGATCACATTGTTTTATTGGTTCTTTTCCGCAACCTATACATTAAGGTCCTAAGATTTCATTGTAACTATACTGAAATAAAATCCCGAAACAAAAATCTGCTATTCCCTACATTTATGTTCGCATAGCTTGTCAAAATGTAGGGAACAGAAAGATGTTCATAACGATGAGTACAATGATCCCTTAAGAGGATTTAAACGAGTAAAATATCACCCTGTATATGTTGATCATACCTATTGGAAATGTCGATTTCAGTAATAAGTTGCACATTCTTGCTAAACAATATGTAACTTAGTCCAGACCCAATCAAATCTAGAACACAGTTAGCCAGTTCGGTCTAATAAATAGCCATAATTATGTAAGAGCCATAAACAGTAGAGTATAGGTCGTTGCCGGCACCCTGTTATTTATTAAAGGCAAATTGTGGGTACCGTGCAATAATAGCAGGATGTGACGTCATACAATTCTGCTTGGAGCCTTTGTTGTTCTAGATGTATGCATGTTTTATGTAGATATGGTATGTGATTATGAAAAAAATAAGATGTTTTTCGTAATATCCAATTGGGGATACGAATCATTTTGTCAGTTTTACATGAAGATTATTCATGGCAATTATACAGCTTTAATTGTGTTAATTTACGAAGTAAAAATGTGATTGTCAAAGAAATATTTTATTATCTGTTCCTTCATCGGCATGAAACTTAAGCCTCCAATGAAAAACAATGCTGTTAATAACTGTTAAACATATACATGTGTATATTGTTAAATATATCCATAATTATGTATATGCCTTCTCCTTTTCTCCCTTTCTTAGTTCATCCACGCTTGTGGCATCCGCTCGTGTTGGTTCAACCGTTTTAACCACGTTCGAGCCTCATTTCACCTAGTGCACCAATTTTATGTAATAATATCATAGATTCTCGCCTGTTTTATGTTATATCTCGGATTTATGAACCAATTTCAAAGACGAGTTGTCTTTAAACAGGCCTCACTTACCAACAACGTAAAAATTTTATAACCGAATAAATTATCTGAATACATCGTAAATATGTTTTACGAAGTTTTTAAATTTCTAACGTATTATTTTATTTTCATCTCGTTAGAGACGACAAGAAAATAAAACGCTCGTTGAGAGCATTATTATATCATCAAGATAGCAACATTTTCAAATTTTCATTAAAAATAACGACGAGTACATAATGGCTAGTGCAAAAGTTTTTGATTGCATCACTAATTTTAGCCCATCTCCATAATAATGAATCTTAAAACTCATCTGTGAACGAACTCACTTTTACTACATGTATAATAAGGTTGAAAATCCTGCGTACGTCCACTTGGCAATAGGCGGCGGGCAGAGCAATTACCGTTAAGCGATGTGTATGATGTACATTCGAGATGGTCATTAAATTAATGATAATAGCCATATATAACTTTGGAAATCCTTCAACGATACATGACCACACTGTTTTTGCTATTAACAATAGAAATAGCCAGGGCTGCCTGGTTTAGTTACAAATTGCAAACCATACTTATTTTATTATATTATTGTAATATTTGGCCTTTTGCCGTCGCCATGACCGGACATCGTCCAACAATCTCAATGTAACTGCTACTAATTGCAGATTCCACCAAACTAGCCCTTTAGGCTAACTTTGCTGGATAGCACGACTCATGAGTTAGTAACCTACTCGTATATAATCATACGCGACTTTAGTTACTGGAAATAGTAATAATCAAGTCATTTATTCAAATTATGCTGAGAATCAGCACTTTTTGGACGTCAAAATTACATAAGACAGCCCCCCAAAACGCCACCCTTCACCACTTCCTAGTGCTTCAGGTGGGAAGAAGAAGTGGCGCAACAAACGCCCCAGCAGTACAGCTGTCTGTTCGGTTAGAAGAACTTGATTCTACACAATATTAGGCACGTATTCTGTACTGTGTGAAACTCATGCTGCGATTGCTTGTCCACTGTTAACTTTTGACTTCTGGACACTTGCGTACTGGACGGAAATTAAGAAGAATATAAAATTATCCCCGGAAAAACACTGGCAGCCTTTAGAGGAAAATTTTGGCAACCCTATTCGCGTATTAATGTAATAATACTTTTATTACGACAATTTCCAAAGAAGGCAAGAGACAAGACAAAAGATATACTCATGAATAAATTGTTTATGATAGCATAAATTAAGAGTGTCTTTCTTTTGATATAAAGCAGACGAGCAACATTCGAATACCTTTTTTATTCAAATAATTTCTCTTTAATTGTTGAAACTAGCCACACGCCTTTGTGTTAATGCAAAGCATAGAATGACTGTGATAATGTAGCTGATGCAAATAGGTGTATTTATGATCTTTGGAATGTGTTTAAAACTATGAAAAAGGCATTTGCTAGAGCACTACGGGATTTTAATTGGTCAGTCTATGTGAGTAATGGACGTTTTTTAGAAGATTCTCATTTTTAGCCTTATATACCGTCTGCAATTTGAATGAGAAGTGTTGCTTCTAAGTAGTCCGTCTGTTGCAAATATTATTCATGGCGGCACTAGCGATGTTTCATTACGTGTAATCTGAAATTTTATATACCGTAAAGGCAGGTTTTGTAATTCAAGAGGTGGTTTCATGTTAATAGAATTTAAAATGATTTCGTATAAATCTTTGGAATATATTTCTGCTCTTAAGACCATTACAAGATAATAATGGAATGTAATGAAAGGTGCTAAACAACTTAGTTTCTTTTTTTATTATCCTCATTTCTTGTGGATCTTTGACAGTCGTTACGGGTCGTCAGAAGCCCGAAAGTCTGACAACCAGTCTTACCCAGGGCTATCGTATTACCCAGTTACTGGGTTGTGGAGGTCAGTTATGCAGTCGCTACATGTAAAATACTGGTATTCAGCTGCATCCGGTTATGATGATGATTGGCCGGACATGAACTGATCTTTAAGTGTCTCTATAGAAAATCTCACGCTTAAAATGAAAGTCAAATGCACTGCAGTTTAACTGCTTCAAACTGCAAAATTGTTACAAGAAAAATGTAAATTCTCGTAACATCTGGCACGAAGACTTTTCAGATTACGACATTTTGCAATGTTTATGCATCAGTTGAAGTTAATTAAAATTTTAACCATCTTGTTAATATTTGCTTTTTATTTTGAAATAAAATGCAGTTCTATGTTCTTTCTCATAATTATCTATGTTATTTCCTCTTTATTTGTTTTGGGATTTTTATCTAAATAGACAATGATAATATGTCAACCCCATCGTATCTTTTAACATTATAACATAAATACCTATAATTTAATACACAAACTGTACTAAACAGTTAAACAAAGATAGAAGTCACCAATGTATATTATCTTAAATAATATTTTTTAGCCTCTGTAATCCCACTACTCTTCCGTTTTACAATGCCATGCCACATATCTGGGGGCGTAAAACGGCCACTTTGGCAGAATCATAAAAGGAAAATATTATGAATCATCGTAAAATGTCACTAACTGACAATTCATGATAATGATCTGCGTTCGCTTCATATTACGAAATAATTGCTGTTTGACAGTTTTCTATGGAGATTCGTAAAATGGTCCACACATTATGAATTATTTTGTGTCAAATTAGAGGAATTGCTAATAACAGCTGGAAATTCAGGAAATGAATTATTGCTTTTAGAGGAATTACAAATGTGGCCGTTTTAGGCCCCCTGAGCTAGTCCCTTCATCATCAGTAAGGTGAAAGGCATCCATTGCTGGACATAGGCTTCGCCACAACAACCGTTCATGTGCCTCTCGCATCAGGTGAATATCTGCGACCTATATCTTCGTCGCTCTACCTTGTGTGGGCCTAGCGACGACGCGCGACGATGCGTTTTACGATACAATTTGGCTCCAACTACCATCCGTTCTGCGAGTAGTCCCAGTCGCGTATAGGTCACATCTTGCATACCGACCGCATAATACTCGACAGTTGTTCCCAAAGCATCTATTTTTGAAGTTACGATATTTTGATGTGACATTGCAAGTATACTTTACCATCATTTCAAAAACCCTTTGCTTTTTATTCCATTAGAATTGGTAGGGAGACGTTTGCCCTGCAGTGAGATAATGCAGGCTAGTTGGATATACAATATTTATAAAAACTGTATACACAAAATGGTAAAAGTTGGAACTTTATTATGTTGTAACTATTTTATTATTTGTTAAGGTGTTGCCAGTTAACGGGTCACGCGAAAAACTAATGCCTTTAATATTTATAGTCTGTCAACGTTTCTGGCCTAACTACCGTCCTTGGATTATTTGACGGGGTTGTTAGAAGTTAATGGTTCGTTATGTGAAGTGG
The DNA here is from genome assembly GCA_947522985.1 of Lithophane socia. Lineage (NCBI taxonomy): Eukaryota > Metazoa > Arthropoda > Insecta > Lepidoptera > Noctuidae > Lithophane > Lithophane socia. The sequence goes on from OX383267.1 coordinate 13,675,920, forward strand.
ATCGGACGAGAAATATTTTCTTATGGACGTAATTTTGAATGTCGTCTACGTATCGACGGCCTTGTGTTGCAGGAAATGGGTTAACATATCATGTTGTGTTCTTATGTTTCGTTGGTCTTTCAAGGCTATAATGCCATGGTAATATAGAGAAGGCCAACTTTCTGGCAGTGTCTTTTTATACGTAGTTATCTTAGTTTTATATAATGCTCTGAAGTCTTTTGTTCGCATATTATAATATGACTACAAACATACACGTAAACTCACGCCTACTTTCCAACTCATGCCACTGGGGAAGGCAGAAACTACAGAACGCCACCTGCTACGATCCTTACACACTCCTTTTGCCTCGTTTTCGTTCATACATCTAGTCACTCACGCACGCCGGTTGCAAGTGCTATGCACTTGACCTTTCTGACCATTAAGGTCACTATATTTCCTACTAGGACGTTCACTCCCGGCGTTTTCAATCACATTTGCCTTTTAAATTATATTAAACACTTTGTTAGTAGCCTTTCATTCCGCCTCTCAACATGACCAAACCATCTAGGCATACTCTTTTAAATTTTTATCACTACATCTTCTTTTAAACCGTTGCCTTGTCACGTTTTCCTCAGTCTAGTTTAATATGACACTTTTACCAAAAACCAATGTTTTAACCCAGTGGGTAAATCAATGTTCCTCACTGACAATGAAGAGGACAAACGTTATCCAATCACTTTTTTTTACTTAATTTTAAATCTAACACATAGAAAAAGTGCGCAAAAAACCCATAAGTATAAGCATTTATTTTATATTTTATTTTAATAATATTTTAATAATATTTTTTTCTTCTTCCAAATTTTAACGTAATAAAACAAAAAACTGAAACCATAATCCCCAAAATTCGCACACACAAAATCAAGGACGCACCCATTATCTCAACAAATTCAAAAAGCTGAAAACTGAAAACCCAAAATTAAAAATACCATACAGCTCTATAACAGATGCTGAAAACTTTTCAGCAATTAGACCGAAAGCTCTCGACTTTAAAGTGTTATTAAAACACATCCCCCGAGACTCCAGTCCTCATGAAAATACGAAGCAAATGAAATTATTTTTTGCATGCTAAAATGTGGAATGTGAAATTGAAAATGCAATGTGTTAATCAGCTCAAAGAATTCCTTTGCCTAATGTGGATGTTTTGTGATGAATACACGTTAGTGTTTTGTTTTAGTTTTGGTATTTAGCGTGTTTTTGGTTTAACTTTCTGTATTTTGGCAGTGTTTGACCGCAGCTTCATTCTTATTATATCTATATTATTATATTATTACCTACCTGCTATAAGTTCTGAATGAACGAATCAATAATAACCACATTTTTAGTAATTAATTTTACATAATTTTGTTTATTTATTTTCTTTCTTATTTATTTACATTTTTAAATATTTTTATAAAATCATTAAAAAAACATTTAAAAATATAAAATTTATTATTAGATAGAATTTTATTAGTTTAATTTTTTTTTTTTAATTTTTTTTTTTTTTATTCACGACGCTCGTCGCCTATCCCGCAGTGTTTGACGACTAAGATCATGCCCATCATGAATTATACGCTTCTGAAACGTTGTCACTGACAGTCGGGCTGTTCCACAAATTCAAGGTCGCTCAGTGCGCTATGGAGCAGGCTATGCAAGGAATTTCTTTGAAGGATAAAATCAGGAATTAAATTATCCAGAAAAGGACCGGAGTTGCCGACATAGCTTGCAGAGTAAGCAAACTGAATTGGCAGTGGGCTGGTCATGTTTGTCGAAGGAGCGATGGCCGGTGGATCAGACGAGTCCTAGAGTGGAGACCACGTCCCCCAGCTACATGGACCGACGACCTTAAGAAGGTGGAACAGAATGGATGCGGAAGGCGCAGAACGGGTGATGTGGCGCATCCTAGGAGAAGCATAGGTTCAGCGGCGGATTGGTGTTCTTTGTCTGGGAGAAGTCTTTTTATTGAAAAAATCAAGTAACAAAAACTAAAACCCAACTACGACTTAAAAGATATAAACAAGGCACCACAGACAGACAAATTAAAAATCCGGAGTCACACGTGTTAGGGCATAAATCGAACAGATTACGTGTGACTCCGGATTTTTAATTTGTCTGTCTGTGGTGCCTTGTTTATATCTTTTAAGTCGTAGTTGGGTTTTAGTTTTTGTTACTTGATTTTTTTTTAAATACTTTTGGGGTTATAATATATATATTTTTGAAATGTGCTCATTAAGCCCTTTCATTTGATACCCAACATGGTACGATTAAACCATTTTTTTTTTTAAGTTCCTCACTTTATGTCCTCTAGAGGGCGCCATTTTTAATTTAATGTGACTTCACATAGCCTATAACCAGCGGACAATCACGACGCTTCTAACGATACCTCATTTGTCAAATTGTGATAAGTGGTTTGGAAGATAGGAGGGAACAGATGAACATACATACATACATACATACATACATACATACATACATACATACATACCGGTCAAACTCATAACCCTCCTTTTTCTTCGCCGTAGTCGGGTAAAAAATATCAAGTAAATACAGTTGCAAATACCCGGATTGATAACATCATGCTGTGCCATCTTAGCCAATGTTTATATGCAGACATGGATGGGTTGTTAACAAAATGGATTGTGGGAATAGATTTACTGATTCTTCACAGAATTCTTTCTTTTACCATTCTCAAAACAAATACCTTACCATGAGCAATCTAATCCAGTTCACATACATAACCTGTTCCCTTCAACCTAATGGATGAGTTCCACCCCTTACCATGCCTCAACTAATTACTAAACGTTAACGATAAAAGGTAATCACGGCCTAAGGCTACCAAGGCTACCACTTAAGACATTACTTACGGGGACTATTTCGACATAATTTTTGCCCAATCATAGAGCACTTTGGAAAATTTGTCGTATCCCTTGAGAAAAACCAGGGCTACTTACTTCAATGAAATACCCTTGATGGTACAAGGAATAGTTTAGGTACAAATAATATGGAACTTTTTTTTACATTTACCATATTTTTTTACAAAAGAGTTTCTAGGTTCCAAGTGTCTCAAAGGCAGTGGTCGTAATGGCCTTAACCAAAATACATGCGAATACGCGATTGTCGCGTTCATAATATTATATTCACTTTTTGTTCAGAAAACTGGAAGGAGCCCTCTGTCAGTGCAACCACGCGTTCTAGTTTGCCATACAAATGGTGACATAATATGAACGCGACGATCGCCTGTTCGCGCGCCGCTTTTGGTTAGGACGCGGCCCTAGATAGTTGTTATTTTATTTTCAGCCAAGCTCAGGAAGGGTAACAAAATATTGTACCCTTTACGTAACACATCCTTTAACATATTTTCAAGTTACCCTCTGAGTAACAAACACCTTAGGCACATGGTAATATAATATCTGATACAAAAATATTTATCAGAAAGGCTATGGGTGTGGAACTTACAGACCGCCAAACTGAGCAATTTTCTCCATGAGACCAACATCGTAATCGCGAAAAAATTAACCTTTCCATACATTTGGGTAGAGTAAGTATTGAAGTTTTGTATGGGACAGCTGATATTTTTCTCGTACGATAGACTTGGTCCTTTGTGATGATATGACATGCCATGTTGTATTTAAATTATTTAATAATAGTGATGTACTTGATCGAGGTGGAGGTGGAAGAGCTCGTGGCTACGTAATAACAGCCGCTCGGGTCGATCCATCAGGTTAAGCTACGCTTGCCGGGGTTGGTCCGTGAATGGGTGACCATCTTTACATACCGAGACTCCTCCATGCCTCGGAAAGCACGTTAAGCCGTTGGTCCCGGCTGTCATTTGTGGATCTTTGACAGTCGTTACGGGTCGTCAGAAGCCCCAAAGTCAGACAACCAATGGTACCGTATTACCCAATTACTGGGTTGTGGAGGTCAGATAGGCAGTCGCTCCATGTAAAATATTGATATTCAGCTGCATCCGGTAAGACTGGAAGCCGACCCCAACATACTTGGGAAAAGGCCAGGCAGATGAAGATGTACTAGATCACGTTTACGTTCATGATCTACTAAAGGTACCAATTGTAAAAGAAAGAAAGAAGAATAAGTTTATTTGTCACAGTAACACGTGCATACAAAACGATAATTAACTCGAGCAACAGAACAATTAAAACACAATAGATCTTATATAATCTTGTCATGTAAATCTTGTCAAAAATCTTGTCATAAAATAACAACTATCGCGCGCCGCTTTTGGTTAGGACGCGGCCCTAGATAGTTGTTATTTTATTTTCAGCCAAGCTCAGGAAGGGTAACAAAATATTGTACCCTTTACGTAACACATCCTTTAACATATTTTCAAGTTACCCTCTGAGTAACAAACACCTTAGGCACATGGTAATATAATATCTGATACAAAAATATTTATCAGAAAGGCTATGGGTGTGGAACTTACAGACCGCCAAACTGAGCAATTTTCTCCATGAGACCAACATCGTAATCGCGAAAAAATTAACCTTTCCATACATTTGGGTAGAGTAAGTATTGAAGTTTTGTATGGGACAGCTGATATTTTTCTCGTACGATAGACTTGGTCCTTTGTGATGATATGACATGCCATGTTGTATTTAAATTATTTAATAATAGTGATGTACTTGATCGAGGTGGAGGTGGAAGAGCTCGTGGCTACGTAATAACAGCCGCTCGGGTCGATCCATCAGGTTAAGCTACGCTTGCCGGGGTTGGTCCGTGAATGGGTGACCATCTTTACATACCGAGACTCCTCCATGCCTCGGAAAGCACGTTAAGCCGTTGGTCCCGGCTGTCATTTGTGGATCTTTGACAGTCGTTACGGGTCGTCAGAAGCCCCAAAGTCAGACAACCAATGGTACCGTATTACCCAATTACTGGGTTGTGGAGGTCAGATAGGCAGTCGCTCCATGTAAAATATTGATATTCAGCTGCATCCGGTAAGACTGGAAGCCGACCCCAACATACTTGGGAAAAGGCCAGGCAGATGAAGATGTACTAGATCACGTTTACGTTCATGATCTACTAAAGGTACCAATTGTAAAAGAAAGAAAGAAGAATAAGTTTATTTGTCACAGTAACACGTGCATACAAAACGATAATTAACTCGAGCAACAGAACAATTAAAACACAATAGATCTTATATAATCTTGAGTACAAAACAGAAACAGAAATAGGCTCGCCCCCTATTACATGGGAATTAAAAATAACTAGCAAAATGTGGGTTTACTATAGGCACCCACCTCTGCCCAACCCTTCGGGTAAACACGGCGTGATGTTATTACAAAACAGGAACAGTCGGCAGCTGCTGACACGTCACGACTGTGACAAGAAGGCTTCCACTCAGCATAATGCTGTGCTACTGTGGTGCTGGGTAGCCACAGCACAGCGCTGATTTTCAGTGGTCACCCGAAGACGTACGGAAACCAAGTCAGGTTTAGTGAATCCTAACAATTTTTAATTATTATTTTATATCCTAATTAATATTATATTACAAATGCGAAAGTGAGTTTGTTTGTTACGCTTTCACGCAAAAACGGCTGAATGAATTTGGATGGAGGGGAAGACCATGACCCGGAATAGGACATAGGATACGTTTAATCCCGATATTCCCACGGGATCGAGACTTACGCGGGTGAAACCGCAGGGCGCAGCTAGTTGTACATAAAAATATAAGTACGGTAGGCATTAATCTTAGTAGGCTTAACATCAGGAAGGGTACAGTCACAACAAACAATAAGATTACTCCCGACTAAGCTTTACATCCAAAAGATAGATCAAACATAAAGAATCCACATCAAAGTCTAAACTACAAAGGTCGTAGCACTCTCCGACAGACCCGAAGTAAATCTGAAGACTCCACAAAACAGTAAGATTATCCTATTATCGAATTACACTTTCCTCAAGGGAATATGTAAAAAATTATATATAGTGATATAAAAAACATGTTCCATCGCCGTTAGAATGGAATTCATGAATAATTGAGTGGACCGTGGGGGCGGCCATAAGTCATGAATCGATGACACTGATGTACTATTTCTGGATGAGTTGCCAAGGCCTGGGCAAGGTTTTTCTAGATAGTGAACGTTGGTCTTATTATTTATTTATGGACTGTGCTCTTCATATCTTTGAAGGTTTACTGGTTTATGCTTGTCATGTAAGTGGGTAGGTAAGATATATATTTTGAAGAGCTATTAGCAATAGTGAGGTGAAAACAATCAGCCAGGCTTGGCAAGACGACGTGCGGTCGTGGGATCGGCCACACTTTGTGATGGGGCCCGCTAGGCATGGCGGGCTGATACCAGTCGGGGGTGCGGTGCATGTACAAGTATCTCCCGGGCCCCCGAATCATGGTCAAAGTCAAATAAAGTTAAATAATTTATTTCAAGTAGGCACATTAAAGGCACTTTTGAACGTCAAATACATAGAAATAGAACTGATTCTAGTTGCCCCTTCCAAAAGGTAGTTTTCGTATGGAGAAGAATGGGCAAGAAACTCCACCGTTACTCTTTTAAAAAAAAAATGTTTTACAATATTTGGTATAGGTACATCAATTATATAATTACATGTGAAGACGATGCACCGAGAATACAATTAAAATAGGTAAAAAGAATTAAAATTAAAAATGGAGCAATGACAAATAAATAAATTAAGTATGTGATAGGTACATGGTGCTCACATATTTACAAACATTAAAGTATACGATAACACAATATTTCTACAAACTTGCAAGTAATACTAATAGGACAGTTAGTAGAAGTAGGAACAATGGGGTTAAAAGTCGGTAGGAGTCCGACATAACATCCATGAGGATTTCTTAACGAAAAAAAAAAGATAGGCTTGGCTAGACGAAAACGAGGTACGAGTGTGCCCACAATCTGTTACACTCTCTTGTGTAGCTTATTTTCTTGAATACATCACGATTTCCACATACACAATATATTTCTAAAATATCTTCTTTTACACTACCTGATTTCTAATCATCATCATAATCATCATTTCAGCCAAAAGACGTCCACTGCTGGACATAGGCCAAGCACCACCACTTCGACCGGTTCTGTGCTTCTCGCATCCAGCGGATTTCTAATGGGCAGTACTAATCTGTGTATTTTAGAGCGACCATCCCAGCATTTAGTTTTACATAGGTAATGTGCTTCAGAAAGAGAAGTCTCATTCTGTCCCTCTCTTTCTTTTCCTGTCCCCTTTTCTTGCCTCATCCACCATCCAACTACTTCCTTGTCCCCGTCCATCCTATTTGTATTCGGATTGCGGCCCGCATGTTCCTCACTGCGGCCCAAGATTGGTTATGCGTACTTAGGATATTATGTCGGCGTTTGTGTCAGTCGGCGTCTGATGTGGATCATTGTTTATTTATACGACGTATTGTGTAACTGAGAGCATTGTGAACTGTTAAGGGCGTACCCTACCTCAAATTGCCTAGCATAATCCTCCGTTATGCCGAAAATACTGCAGCATTAATTTTGAAATAAATATATGTCAAAGTTGAGGATGATGCTAGGTCATTTGAAACTACTACGTGGCGTGGCGCATAACCCGGGAGTGCTGCGACACCTACAGCTGTACGTGCCCGACCGGTACGTGTGGAGGCGGCAACGCCCGCCCCTGCTCGCTGTGCCTGCGGCCAGGACCAACCTACTGGCGAGAACTCCTCTCACTAGAGCCATACGCGTGCTGAATGAAGTTCACGGGAGGGTTGATGTATTGTGGTGCAACTTGAGTGAATTCGCAAAAGTTACACTATATGTAATAAGTTATTTAGATTAAGATATTTTTTAACTAGGTATAAGGTGTAGATTTAGGATTTAGTTATTAAGGCCAGTCTGTCGCATTGGATCATAGATCTGTAATGATAGTGTAGGTAAGATTGTTATAAATAAATAAAATAAATAATTTTTTTTTGGCGAAAACATGATTACATAAAATATTCTCGATAGATAAAAATTCCAAAAACAGAACTATAAACCGCTGGTACTCAAAAAATACTTCAAATTAGATCATGAAACTTTGCATACTAAATGAACTATCTCTACAGCAGGTCTTACTTTTTTTTTATACTACCATTATATTCACCCTTTTTACGGTGAAAATAATGGTAATTTTAAAGTCTTTTTAACAATTACTTAAACTTTTCGAGGCTTGAGACCCGCTAGCGCCCCATTCCGTCTCGTTCTCACTCAGGTCGCGAGTAGTAAGGTGCGAGCGAGATAAAAACTGAGGTAGGGTACAGCCTTAAGAAGAGATTTTGGAAACAGAAAATCTGAATAATATTATAAGGCTTCGAAGGGCAAGAATCTACGTAATAATAATCTTAAATTAATGCATTCACGTTCAATCCACACAGCCTAAACCGCTGAGCCTAGAAGGATGAAATTTTTACACAAAAGTTTCTTTTATAACGAAGGTGAGCACAGAGCTTGAACTTGAACTTGTACGTCACTTGAACGTCAGGGAGCTCCCCTGCCAGGGTTGCGGGTTAGTCCGAAAGGGATACCGGGACCTTGGCAACAGGCCACTGAAGGAACACGGGTGGGTTTTAGTCAGTAAAAGTCTCTTCCGTTACGCCCAGAGCGGGAGAAGTCATTGGATGATTTCCCACACTCAAAAAAAAAAAGAAAGGTGAGCACAGAGAAAGGACTTTTTTTTTCGTATGGAATGGAAGTTCCATAGTATTCGTATGGAAGTTCATCATTTTTAGCGATGGGAAATAATAATCACCATGCTTATTCAATGCGGATTGACGATTGCAGACCACTCTTAGGACTTCCTCATGTTGCTTTCTATCATAGTAACAAAGTCTCTTTGGAAAGTTCATGGTTCGAACCTGCAATCTCTACTTTAAAAGTGGAATTATAAAGGGTGTTTTTGTTAGAGGTGGAGAACTTTATATTGATATCTATCACATTTTTTATTTATTTTTATATCCATGAAATTGGCTTTTTCTGACAGATAATTTTATGAAATTAATGTATGAATCTATGATTTCGGGCATGTGGCCGCCTTTTGATATATAACATAGTTTTATTTTATACTAGCTGATGCCTCCGGCTTCGCCCGCGTGGATGTCGGTTATTATAACATACTAAAACCTTCCTCGAGAACCACTATCGATTGGTGAAAACAACATAAAAATCGGTGCAGTAGTTTTTGAGTTTATCGCGAGACAGACAGACGCGGCGGAGGACTTTATTATAATTATGTAGTGATTTTATTTTATATCCATGAAATTGTCTTACTTGTCAAAAATATTTTTCTGTGTTTTATTTCAATACAAAGTAAAAATACTCTAAAAAAAAAATAGTAGAAAATAATAATAGTAATAGTATAAAATAGTAGTAGTACTCAAAAAAAATACTTGAATGCGGATGTTATGCAAGACCGATTTTTCTTCACAGTTTTTGTGTAAAAAATGGATAAATGGATAACAGCATTTGACACTTGCTTGAAAGTCTTCAGTGCAATTTTCAGGATAAATCTTTGAGTGGATTTCGTCTTTGAAGTTAAGAAGTTAGGTCTTGCTTTTGTTTTAAGCACAGTCAACAATAAAAAATACGATCTACAAAACTTCTAGTGAGTTTTATGATTTCAAACTATGTAAGTAGGTAAGGTTTAATATTTTGAAAATTTAAAAAAATAAAAATGTTTCGGTACCTAGTACTTAGAGAATGGTTTGATCACTTGAAAGAATAGTAAGATAAGTGGGTACTTTAAGTACAAATGACGTGTTATAGGCTCGCGCAAATAGGCGCGACGCGCCGATGCGACGCGATTCTGATAGATCAATTACCATGAAGTTTTCATAGAAATTGTTCTACTAGAATCGCATCACGCTGCCTTTAATACAGGTCCTTTATAACTCGCAATGTTTTCCATCTTATGAGTCAGTAGCATTCAAGATTAATATAAATGTGTACCTACACACTTGACTTGACACTATACCCTGCCCAACAAAAACGTAATAATATTCTCTTAAATAAAACTATCAAGATGGCTATGGCCCTACTTCTTGTTATTATGTCCAAGAGTTGTGTGTTTTCCTCTCCACGATTGTATATTGGAACTAAATAAGAAAATCTTGAAGATATTTGCTTAGAACTTCAGAACCCTCTTCTTTAAGGATATTCGGTAATATTAACGTTTTTGTATAGTGATACTCAAATATTATTACACCGAAAATTGGAATAATAATCCTTTTATTTGTAATGTCACTTTTCGAGGAGATAGCTAACAAACTTCAGGAAACATATACTATTGTTTCTTTGCAATATTTATTATTTGCATTGTATTTATTTTCGACTAGATTATAATAGATTTAAAATGCAAAAAAAAGTACTGAAAAAAAATTGGATTGACAAAAAGTGAGTTTTGACCCCGACGTGATTTGAACACGCAACCTTCTGATCTGGAGTCAGACGCGCTACCGTTGCGCCACGGAGTCGCTTGACAATCGCCCGAAATAGAGAAACCCTTTACAGATACAAAACATAGGTATGTTATTGGAATTCTGGTACTACCTACTAACAGTGAAAAGTCGATGGAGTTAGCGTATCGTAAGAGCCAACTTAATATTTTTTAAGAAAAACTTTAAACAAATAACTATGAGTTTGAGAGACGACTGTGAGTGTAGATTCTTGGGTTTGATTCCTAGGTCGGGCAAAATGTTATAGCGTTTTTTAGCAGGAACTTTTCAGCCCGGAGTTCGATGTGTGTCCAATTAATAGAAATTGCTCGCTCCCATTACATGTAGAAGCACGAGCACGCACGTCTCGCGTCATGTCCATGAAGTACACTGACTACAAAAATACACACACACAAACACACAATAATATAACAAAGACAAACTAACTCAGTTATCACAACAGGCAGATGCGGTTTATAAAACAATATTGAACAAGACAATTATAATGGTATGGTAATCAGCTCACAACGCCTTGTACAAGTTTGTGAATAGTTTTGTTTTGAATAGCAATAGGAACAGATGTGTCTGTTGTGAATGAACGAAAATTGTTAGTCTCTCTCGATTGAGCGGGAAATATGAGAACCAGACCAAATAAAAAACCAAGACAACCGTGTGTACACAGTGAAGCATGCCAAAACTACATCTCCGCTCTGTGCATACACGCTCACACTCACATATTTACACGCGCCGTATCCAGAAGTACCGCTTTGTAAGTAAGCCCTTGATTCAGCCGCCTAACAAAAGACTCCTCAGGTGTTGGTCGAGGCTCTTGGCTATTATGCCATTGGCCGTCACGACTATCGGCACATTATTATTATTTATTATTATCTAAAACAGCGATAAACCCCCAAGCGAAGAACATAGAATTTTACCAAATCAAAATAGCATTAATAATACGAATCGATTCCTTATTAATCTTCAAATTACGTTCAGTAATGACATTTTAAATCCGCCATCTTTTGCCACTTTGAAAGGGGGCCGAGGTCATGCTTAAACAAACTTAATATTTAAACACTTCTCACTAAACACGGCTGTTCGCGTAAAAATAAGGGCAAAAGTTTTCTAATTCTGTGCCCGAAAAACCTCCACCCATTGGTTGATTAAATAAACAAAAGAAGGTTTTTTTACGTGCTTGTAATCTTTGCAATGAAACTCTTTGGAACTACTTAAGTATTTTAAGACTTTTGAACAAAATAATGTGTGAATTGGTTTATGAGGACGATGCTTTTTGTTGGCCTGGGATTTTTAGATGAAGTTGCTTTTTTAATGTTTTTTTAAGGTACTTTTCAGGGTTACTTTTCACTCGCGACAATCTAAGAAGCCCGATTTGACGTTTCTTTCTCGTACTTGTAATAAAACGTTATGCAAGAAACAGTTTTAAATAATGTAGATAAGTCGTCAATTACAAACTCTCCAAGTATGATCAATGTCTCGAGAATCAGCTTATAAGAAAATTTTTTTTTTTCATCACTAGGTACACAATATTTTTATAGCTGTCAAATCGGACTTCTTAGATTGTCGCGAGTTTAATCATTTTCTGTTTGTAAGTGTTACAGATGAGTTCATATTTCAAGAGATTTTGCAGGACCAGAGGGCCTAAACAATAAGTGACATTCTATCAGCGATAACGATGATGGAAAAGGCAAAAATGTACTGCCGTCCACTAACTAAAAAGCCGCTAAGTGCAAAAAGTAGTTTTCGAGAAAACGCAAAAATAAGTGGGAATTGATGTCTCTTGAAAAGTATGCTACCTAGGAACAAGGTTGCAAGTTATATACGTAGGCACAGTCTTTTTGCACAATATGTGATTTAGTTCATTCATTTATATTAATCACATTTTATTTAAATTCATTTTCTAACTTTTAGCTAAGCAATTTTTTTTCATTTTTACATAATATACTGCACTATAAGGCCGCTAACCATACCTTAACTGCTTTATAGTGAAGCAATTTCTTGTAGCCGCCACGTCTTGTACTTATAGTAAAAGTTATCAAAATATACTTAGTTATAAAGCAGTTAAAGGATTTTAACAGACTTATAGCCTAGTAACTAACACTTGGAAGACTAACTTCGCTTACTTAGAAAGCAGTTATGGGATTTTAAACGCTTTTAAGCTCGGTATTGTAAATCATATTTTATACTGGTTCTTCTATTGCTTAACTAGAAGGCAGTTAAAGACATCTCGCTCGCAATTAACTGCCTTTTAAATAAGCACTTGCGGGTAAAAAGTTAAAAACTATTTTGTGAAAATCAGAACTTTATTTATTAATAAAAAATAATAGACAACCAGTACGTCTAATTAAATTGTGTAGGAACTTAACAAATAGCTTATTATTTAATTAAACAATATAAAATAATAAAAAAACAAGTTTAATCAAACTTTTACAAATCTTATTCAGTAATGAGATCACAATTACATCTTTAATAATAATCAGTATTCGCGAAACCATAGGAAAAATTATATTATAATTATTTTGTAAAAATACCCAAAACATGTAAGTATCGTTGTTGAAAGCTTTATGGCACATGACACTTGGTTTCAAATTCTTATGAATTAAACATATCACAATCAGAGATCAATAATTGCCAAGTTGAAATAATATAATTGTGCGTAACACATAACGTCATAATCAATTAAATATTAGACTTTATATAAAAAACTATAAATTCGGCCATTTTTTATGCTTAAATATTAATTTAAAACTTTAACAAAATGAGTAAATCAGATTAGGTAAATAAGCAATTATACCTAGTAACACTCGTGTAGTATTATCAAAATTAAGTAATAAAGTAAAGAAGAAGTAAGATGTACGTCTTTTCTTAGGTAACCGATGTCCAATAATCTCTTCTGTTCTTGTAAATTCTTGAGTATGTCGTCGCGTTATTAATTTTTTGGGAAACGTTTTAGTTATTGATGTTTTCCTTTTCAATATTGGTTTACTTTTAGGGTTTGATACTGTATTTTGTCTTTGCATGTCATAACCATATTCAGTATCATCACTAAAAACTTCTTCACATGGTTGGTAGTCCTTATCCTTAACAGAGTCATTACTGTCATAATCTAATATTTCTGGTATAATGCAGTGAAAAGAAGATGGTATCGGGGAAGGAGGGGGCATCGATTCGTGGCAGTACATGGAATGTGTTTCACGCTGTTGAGTTAATGTTTCTATTGTAAGCTTCAGAGTTTCTTCTGGTTGGCTATAATTATATGTGATTTGCGTTTCATTGAATTTTTGAAACACTTTTGATGTCATCGAGTAAGATTCTTGGTAGAGAAGATTAACTAAATCGTTATTGTTCATGCGGGGGTACTTTGATTCTTTTTGGCTAATATTAGAGCAAGTGGAAATGCGTATAGATGGCATGCTGTTAGTGTAAAGGCGTTGTGCAGTTGGAAATTCCTGGTCCACCAACACACTATTCATCATAGTTTGGATCCTTGATGATACACCGGAACGTCTAAAATACAATGAAATATAATCAGTTAATTAATGAACCAATTATACGACACATCTCTTGCGCACTATTAGGTATAAAACAATCAGCAATCGAAACAGATACCTACAACAACAATTACGATGAACTTAGAAACAGTAGGTACTTTAAAACCCTCTTGCAATAGGTAGGTACATAATGAAAACTAGCAGCACGCGTTTTACCTGTGCAGGTATTGCGGAATACAGAAAAATATATGGTAACAAAAACAGGCATTTATAAAGTTAGATAAATTAAAAACAATTCATTCGTTTTTGCTTAAAAGATTTACAAACATCCAAACATACTTTCGTATTTATAATAATATTACAAATAGCTATTTATTACAATAAATGAAATAATAATGTCAGCTTACCTTTGCATATTTTGCGCCATTCTCGTAATTGTGGCGCCAAAAATCAAGAGACGCGCCACACGTCGGTCCGCTAACGAGCACCCGAAGTGAAAAGGCAGGAATTATAGCCTGAGCTGGTCAAACGCAAACGCAAATCACGAGCGTTTAACTGCTTTTTAGTCTAGTATTGTCGTTTAGCTGCTCTCTAGCGATTGATATTTAGCTAATACTAATTTCAATACATAACTTAAAAGCCGCTATTGGCGTATAACTGCTTTATAGTTAAGGCACGATGTTCAGATGGTTATTTGTGACACAATACATGAAGGTAGTTAAAGATGCTTAGCTGCTTTTTAGTCAAGCATGACTAGATAACGTACTTTTAGTTAAGTAAATTTAGAAAAAAATGATACATCAATTTGCCGTTAAAGTATGTTGACGTCTTTCTAGAGAAGTATTGTGGCTTAGCCGCTTTTTAATTAAGGGAGTAACGAAATTTATGTGGTTTAACTGCTCAGCAATGTTTTGTATCTCTAAAACTATAAATCATAGAAAAATGATTCTTACACCAAAAGATAGAGCATCGAAAGTTGTATAAGACTACATTACAAAGTGAAAAACGACCAACTGTGGCTTAACGGCCTTTTAGTTAGTGGACGGCAGTGTATAGGACTGACATAAGCTATCGAAAAGCTTATGATAAGCTCCTAGTATCCTGTTGAAAGTCGTTGTAGAAATACGAAACGCTTTCGAAGCGATTGTCGCTTGTCTAGGGCCTCAGTGTTGTCAGGGTATCGTTACCCAGTAACTAAGCTGTGCAGGTTTTAAAGGTAGTTGGTCCAGCTAAATGCTGGGCCTTATTTGATCTATCTTACAATGCAACATATTTTGTCAAAAAATTACAAAAAAAATCTCGACAGGTGCAAGGTAACAAAAAAGAAAATATAGAAAGAAAATTGTAAAATTGATAGGTATCTATTTATATAGATACTAGAGAATAGGAGTAATCTAAAAATACGGCATTCTCAAACCCATTGCAACTGTGCCATAGTATACAGACGGAACACAGCTTCAATTGAGTCACAATACATCAATTCATTCGCATGTAGATTTCCCTCGACGCCAGGGTTACTGCGATTCTCTCAGTCAATACTATATAATACTTTTGTTTTCTCCGAAACTCCCAATTGAGAGTGAAGTGATGTTATGAAATCGCATTTCTAGTATTTGAAAACATACAAAACTGTGATATTACGTAAGAGGCGATCCGAAAATAGAATGAGAAGATAGAACATAAATGGATCCATTTGCTCAACTTGGCGGGGATACTACCGTGCCCCAATATCAGCTTATAATATTCCCTCTGCTGGGACAAATCCCAATGTCAATTGGTAGACCATGACCTGGAATAGGAAATAGGATACTTTTTATCCCGATATTCCCACGGGATCGAAACTTACGCGGGTGAAACCGCGGGGCGCAGCTAGTAATATTATAAATTGCTGAAAAAATCAATGAACCTTTCAAAACTATAGCTATTCTCAACTCTAAAGCCCTCAGCAATTAATGCCTTATTAACAAACTTGTAAACTCTCCAATCGCGAGTCGAATCTGACTTGCTGGAACAAATTAACTTGCGTATTACGCCTGCAAGTTCGTCGCCAACTTATGCTATGCACTTGCACAAGTAAGTTTTGTGGAGTGTAAAACGTTTGTAGTTATATTATGATATTGTGTGATATTCTAGTTTTTACTAGCTTTATAAATATTATTAGCTTTCTCCGTTTGTATGTTTCCGGTTACTCCAATTATTGTCATCCATTTTTCAAGCACTTCCTGGCATCCGATTGAGCTGAACCTTGGCATACTTATATAACTACCGAAACATTTTGAAAAAATGATACCATGGAACTGGTCTGATGATGGAGCCGGAAGTTGGCCATAGGAACTCCTCAATAAAACAAGATAGCACCATCTTGTTTGGACTCATTAGCTATGTATTAACAAGTGCTTTAACACTAGGTGGTGTTCAGTGTCTGATGATGGAGCTGGAAGGTGGCCCTGGGAAAACCCTTTTTAGATCATTAAAAGCTTGTTTTTATAAAGGTTTTACTTTTATTTTATTGTAACTTCTTTTATACTATGTGGAAATTAGGCTTTGTTAAATAATGTTTTTGTCTAGTACATTTATTTTCACCTTGCTCCTAAGAACTACCGAGTTACCGAGCTAGCCTTCCATTTTACTGGGTGGGTTTCTCACGAATCTCACGAGATTTACGGATATTTTCCATTTAATTAAAATGAGGGTTCCGTTTTTTCATTCAGACATCAGAAACCCTAAAAGCAGGACATCATTATTCTTGTCTATTTTTAGGGATTGAAAAAACGGGGCCCTTATTTTAATTAACTTGAAAATAAATACTTTTTAAGTTATTGAAGAAAATAGATGATACCACTTATATCCGAAACCACTCTAAAATTGGGAAAAAGACAGAGAATTGTTCTTTACTTAAAGATAACAGGAACTTAAAATAACCTAATAAATCTCTCAATATTGTGTAAAGCAGATGGAATGTATGGGAGAACATGTTTTTCAACAACAATGTTAAGTTTGTTCTTGGGATACAAAAAACATGATAAATAACATATTAATTCCGTACGATGAATATTATTTATCGTACGGAACCGTCTCCACGCGAGTTCAACTCATACTTTTCCCCAAGGCTAAACGAAAATAATATTTAACGACCACAAGATAACTACCTCATCATCATCAAAATCAAAATATTTTATTTCACATAAACCTACATGGGCACTTATGAAACGTCAGTAGCTAGGTGCACGGTTCCAATTGACCGTTTTCTATGGAGAAGAGCCGTCAAGAAACTCCATGGTTACTCTTTTAAAAATAATTGGCTTTTACAATACTTTCAAATTACAGTGTTGGTAGGCATGGGAGGACAATCAGGCCTTTCAACAAGAAGTACCAGGTACTTAAAAAAAATAGAAGATGTTCAATAAATCTACATCATTATTTCAGCCGAAAGACGTCCACTGCTGGACATAGGCCTCCCCCAAGCACCGCCACTTCGACCGGTTCTGTGCTTCTCGCATCATTGAATTGATTGTTCATTTCGAATGATAAGTTAATACTGTACATTAATACTGAGTATTTTTCAAATAAGAATAAAAATATACAATCTAATCCCTTAACATCTTCACCGATCCATTTTTTATACCCTGTTCAAATATAAGCCTTTTTGATCCGCAAATCTAGAGGAGTATTTGACGAGTGTCAGATTACGAACGCGAATGAGCCTCCATATTGTAAGCCGTGAGTGTTTGTGATGTTCCTTATTTTTCGAGAGCGAATTTGCTGGAATTAGACCGTTTTATGGAATTCTACAAATACCTAAGGAACTTTAAAACCTCAAAAATTGGAAATAACATGATATTCAATGATTTCTACATTAATTTTTTTCCTTTTTAGGGTTCCGTACCCAAAGGGTAAGGTGAGACCCTATTACTAAGGCTCCGCTGTCTGTCTGTCTGTCCGTCTGTCCGCCCGTTTGTCTGTCTGTCTGTCCGTCTGTCACATGGCTGTAACTCATGAACCATGATAGTTAGACATTTGAAATTTTCACAGATGATGCATTTTTGTTGCCGCTATAACAACAAATACTAAAAAATAGAATACAATAAATATTTAAGGGGGATCCGATACAATAAATTTGATTTTTTTTGCTCGTTTTTGCTCGATATTGATAACGGCAATAGCTTGAAATATTCATGGAATATTTAGTTACATATTCACTTTAAAAATAAAGAATTACATTAAAATAAAACAAATATTTAATCAAATTTGATTTTTTTGCTGTTTTTATAGATAATGGTACGGAACCCTTCGTGCGCGAATCCGACTCGCACTTGGCCGGTTTTTTTTTAAACAGTTCAAAATCAAAATAAAATATTTTATTTCACATAAACCTACATGGGTACTTATGAAACGTCAGAAGCTAGGTGCACGGTTCCAATTGGTCGTTTCCTATGTAGAAGAGCCGGCAAGAAACTCCACGGTTACTCTTTTAAAAATAATTGGCTTTTACGATATTTTCAAATTACAGTGTTAGTAGGCATGGGAGGACAATGTAGGCCTTTCAACAAGAAGTACCAGGTACTTAATAAAATAGAAAAAAAAATCTGCCTAGCCTTTTCCCAACGATGTTGGGGTCGGCTTCCAGTCTAACCGGATGCAGCTGAATACCAGTATTTTACATGGAGCGACTGACTATCTGACCTCCACATACGATACCCCTTGGTAAGACTGGTTGTCAGATTTTCGAGCTTCTGACGACCCGTAACGTCTGTCAAAGATCCACAAATGACGGCCGGGACCAACGGCTTAACGTGCTTTCCGAGACACGGAGGAGTCTCGGTATGTAAAGATGGTCACCCATCCACGGACCAACCCCGGCAAGCGTAGCTTAACCTGATAGATTGACCCGAAAAAATAGAAGATGTTTAATAAATCTACAGTGAAGTTGTTTATATTATAAATTATGTAGTTAGATCATAAATTTTATTTAAATATGTATGTAAATAAATAAATCATTAGATTAATATAATAAATAACTTATTCCTGATTCACTCGATAGTCATACTTCCATTTTGAAGCCAAGCTACTGTGTGTTCTTATTTATATAAATCTATACTAAAGTTATCACTTTATTCCTTTCTTCAATCATAGATCAATATATCATATTATATCAATCAATTATATCAAAGAATAACCTAAAAAATACCTATTTTCGTCTATCATTATCTTGGGGTCTGCTTCCAGTCTAACCAGAAGCAGCTGAATACCAATATTTTACTGCCTATCTGTCCTGCACAACCCATTAACTAGGTAATTCGATACCTCTTAGTAAAACCTTATGACTGACTTTTAACTTATAATACATAAAATCATAAAGCATAATCAAACTATAATGTTCCCACTGCTGGGACGCAGGCCTCCTCTCTTCGAGAAGGAGTGGGCTGTAATCCACCACGCGGGCCCAGTGCGGGTTGGTAGATATCACATGGCTTTGAATTTTTAGTTCTAGGACATGGCCGGTTTCCTCACGATATTTTCTTTCACCGTTTTGAAAGCAGTGGTGATGAAACTATTTACACAAAATAAAGCGCCTGCTTGAGTTTAAAACCACGACCTACAACAAATTGTACAACAAGTTGTAGGTCGTGGTTTTGAAGTCGGGGGCGTTAAAATTGGGTTACCACTGCTCTGTAAAACTCAACAAATTATAAAAACTAAAAACCAAACAGTTCAAAGACGGTAGACTATAATCAAAACCCAACTTAAATATTAAAGACTTTATGACGCGACGTTAAGAGGCTTTCAGCTCAAGATAGAGCCTCTAACGTCAGATTTAGTACTAGTGACGTCACGAGAGTGTCCCGAGTCGGATTATCTGCTAACTGTTTTAGTGTAACACTCTGCTTCAGTCAGTTACATGACTTTCGTTGAACTAGTTGAGTTGTGGGCACACCACGTAACTATTAGTTATTAGAAAAATACAACTTTGTGTAGATGAATTTAGTCAATAGAATTTATAAGGTCACAAGTTCAGTCACACCTCTGCCTAACCCTTCGGGTTTCGGGTAAATTATTTAAAAGGATCTTTGACAGTCGTTACAGGTTGTCAGAAGCCCGAAAGTCTGACAACCAGTCTTGCCAAGGGGTATCGTATTACCCAGTTACTGGGTTGTGGAGGTCAGATAGGCAGTCGCTCTATGTAAAATACTGGTATTCAGCTGCATCCGGTTAGACTGGAAGCCGACCCCAACTTAGTTGGGAAAAGGCTAGGCAGATTGATAGATATATTTTTGTAAATTGTTTATTCGTTACTTGTCCAAGTGTCCGCTGCTTTTTATCTCAATATTAGCGACCCGCCCCGGCTTTTACGCCTTGACAAAACATTTAATTATTACTTTAGGTAATTTTAATATAAATATATTAAATACGAGTAAAAGTAGGTACTTGAATTCGAATGACATGAGATCAAATTATTCTTGCTCGAAAACGAAAGTACTGGAAATCGATAAATATGAGCGTGTCAGGAATATGTAGCATTATATAAAATTAATCTTCGATTTAATTCATAATCTAAACTTTCGCAGTATTTCTAGATGAACAATCAATTTCGAACGAAACCTGTGATCTGAGTTGATCTAAATAAATACAGAAACATTGACTTTTACCTAAAATTTAATGATAACAGAATTATATTGTACTTAAAACATATCCTTGATTTTATATACTATTTCGATGTTTATGTTGTTCTATATGACTACTATCAAAAACAGCGATTCTAGACGAAAAGTAGATCATCAAACTTATGTTATGATTGGTGGTTTTTGAATTAACAAAACAAATGTTTATTTATTTAGAGTTTCACTAAATGATTAAGTTCTAATTAATATGATATTATAATGTTAATTAAGATTTTATATTGTGATTCAAAAGTTACAAGTAGTTTCAAACGATTCTCCTAACTTTAAGTGGATGTCAATAACTTATCTGATTTTGCTTTTCGATATCAAATAAGTAAATACTAAATTGCTAAATTACCGTATTAAGTTTTAAGATTTGTTCATTGTTAACTATGTTAGAGATTAATAAACAATAATCTATGACCATCTGCGATTGGTCAAAAATGGCGGCAATGTTAGAGGTACTTGATTAGTATTGGGAGAATATAAAATACGTGTACCCGCCAAATCGGGACCTTTTTGGGATACAACTGTGGTGAAAGATGGACTTCCTATTGTGTTCACGTAAGTTAATTGATCATATTTCTTGATTATTGCTGATAGCTATGTTTTTCTTTATCTGTTATAATATGTCTTGTGTTAAATGTAATTAGGGAATATTCATGTTCTGTTTCTTCCCGTTGATAAGTTTCTATAACTTTGAGAAACAGTCCCAGAGAATAATGTGATAACAATGATTTATGCTAAAGTAAATATGTGTTGATCCAATACTTTAAAATTAGCTGCCATGGAGTTTCTTGTCCTTCTTCTCCATGATGACCTAGATTCGGAACGGACAACTAGTTTTCTCATTACCGTATTTAACCGACAAGCCTAATCAATAAATTCCTAGTCTTGTCTTGCTGTGCTTTTCTTCATAAAACCCTATTACTAAATAGGGGAATATCCTATAAATATACATGTAGTATTAATTCTGCTTCATCCATCTTCTGACAAGCGCGACACTACCTCGAGCACGTAAAGTCTTTATTCTGTAGAACGATTCGTTGTTTAACAATATTTAACACAACTTACTATTTACACTAGAACTTATTAAATTACTTACTACCTATAAAAATAAATACAAAAACAAACGGACACTTAGGCGCCGAAGTATTCGTCCGCAATACATACATAGAATCTTTCTAAAATAAATTATTTATATATTATGATGTTGAAGACTGTGTGAGAAGAACAACGCGGTCACAGACAACAGTCAACGTAGTATAAAATAAAACAACGATTATTTATTTATTGTGTTCAAAAAACTAACTTTTTTCAACTAAGTCCTGCTACGAAGCTACGAAATCGCTACGAATCGCTACGAGATTACTACGAAAGCTGGTATCCATAAGTATGCCATATAAAATGTCGTATCCGCTTGATTTGTCGTACAATATGCAGTTAATATAAACAGGCTAAGTTTTCCCCTCTCCTCCCCCCACTTTTATCCCCCTCTACGCTGAAAGCAATCGCGGAACTTGTAAACATGTTTGAAATTTTTCATCATAAGTGCTTATCTACTAAAGTTGGCATTATGTTAGTGAGCGTGTGTGTGTGTTTGTTTATTTTCCTGCTTATGAGATCAGTGGGCTTTTCGTGGTTTATGATGTAACAGTCAAGTACAGATGTTTTGAAAAAGCAAGTATATACTTAGTTGTAAAATTGTGTCTGTCTAAATTGTGGTCTTTTAATACGTTTCAAAAATTGACAGCACTATAAAAGTCGATAGATGAAGGTCTTGATAAAGAATAATTAAAAAAAAAAACAAAAAAAAACATTTGTGTCCTGACAATACAACATTCAAAAACTTTTTACAAAAAAAGAAACAACCGCCGGCTTCCAAAAAAAACACAGTCGGTGTCTTTGCTTTTCAATTTTCGTTTTTGCCACAGTCTTCCGAAATTAAAGTAATTTTTCACATTTTTAGTGTTTTTTTTTGGAAGTCGGTTGTTTTTTTTTTGTAAGAAGTTTTTATTTTTCACTTTGTAGTTGTCGTACCTACCCCACTAAATTCGAATACCACTACCTGCTATGTAAATACCAAACAAAAAAAGAATTATCAAAATCGATTCATAATTGGCGGAGTAATCGCGTAACATACATAAAAAGATAAAAAAAACATACAGACGAATTGCGAACCTCCTCCTTTTTGAAGAAGTCGGTTAAAAAATGAGATTCAACTTAAGAATATCTTCCAATTATTTTCAACACGTTTGATTACACACCCCTTCACAGCATATACAAATAAAAACACAAATATATTCCTTCAAAGAAAAATGAATACCATCCCAAGGTAAATCCCATTCAAAAGCGTTTAAAAACCTTATCAAAGCTACGTTTGAAAGACCGACTTATAAAATACGGATATTTTTTCCCTTTAAAACTTTTTAGGCTTGGCTCACACGAACTGCCTTCTAATGCCACTACCCAACAAAATCGTTGTCAGTGGAAATTGTTAAATCCTAAAAAAAAAATATTCACATAATTATTATATCGGGTCGCTACCATTACTTACTAATTGTCATTTCAAACAATAATTACCGACTTGCACCTTTAATACCTTTTTTTTTTTTTTTGAGCGTGGGAAATCATCCAATGACTTCTCCCGCTCTGGGTGGAGCGGGAGGGCGTGTCAGACTTTTACTGACTAAAACCCACCCGTGTTCCTTCAGTTGCCTGTTGCCAAGGTCCCGGTATCCCTTTCGGACTAACCCGCAACCCTGGCAGGCATCGGTCCTAGCGGACTCCGCCAATTGTGCTGACATCTCTTTGAGGCGCGCGTGGAACACGACGCGCCATCGACCCGGGCCTGGTCCTGGTCGGACGGCGAGCTACCCATTGCTCGCCGTCCGCAAGCCCGCGCCTATGGTGGTCGGGAATCCGCCTGGGATTCCCGACGCCCAGGGCGTCTCCAGTGGCGGCGGCGGTTAGGGGCGTGAGGGCGCAAACTTTGCCTCTCCCTCACGCGTTCCGCCTCCTCCTTCGCGAGCATTACTGCTTCGCAGAAGGAGGTGACTGCTTCCCATGCCCTCTCGCTCCGTACCATGGCCTGGACCAGAGCCGGACGCGAGAGGTCACCGCCGCCAATCGCCTCCAAGAGGACACGGCGGGGCTCCGCCCAAGCGGGGCAGACCTCAACCGTATGCTCCACCGTGTCCTCCGGGCGATCCACACAGTGGTGACACCCGGGCGTTTCCTCCCGCCTTATACGAAACAGGAACCTCCCGAAGCAACCGTGTCCGGTGAAGACCTGCGTCAGGCGGAAGGTGAGGACGCCGTGGCGCCTCTCTAGCCACTCCTCAAAGAGGGGACTTATCGCCGCAATTGTGGCGTGCCCAACACCTTTAATACCTAAGCATACTTTAAGTTTTAGTTTATTTTTAGACACTATTATTGTTTGTGTAATCTTACTGTTGACTAAATGTACACTTTTTGTAAACGTTTTTATTCAATAAATATATTTGTATTTGTATTTGTATTGTATATCTAACTAATGCGAAAGTTTGTAAGTATGGATGGATGGATGGATGGATGTTTGTTACTCTCTCACGTAAAAACTACTGAATGGATTTGGATGAAATTTGGCAAACAGATAGTTTATAACCTGGATTAACACATAGGATACTTTTTATCCCGATATTCTTACGGGATCGAGACTTACGCGGGTGAAACCGCTGGGCGCAGCTAGTTTTTTTATAATTTTAGCTTTTTTAGTAAAAATACCTAAAGAATAAAGAAAAAACACTAAAAATACTTAAGATTACCAATTACTAATTTGCTTGGTCCCGTCAAGCTGTCGCAAGTTGACCGTCGACTCGGTTTTGGATTTGTGAACATCCTTTAGATGACTCTTTTGATTACATGGATTGATGTTCGATGCGGCTCGGAAGCTTAACAAACGGTTGTGAAAAGCTATTCAGAACGACAACGCCTTCTGCAGACTCCCATAATTGTTATACCGTGAAGTTTTCTGAGTGATTGAGACCGCGAATCGGCAAACGTAAGGTAGGACGCCCTAAGGCTACTAGGTGGAGCGACGATCTTCGCAGGGTGGCTGGTAGTAGCTGGATGAGAGTTGCCGAGACTCGAGCTGAATGGCACGCAATTGGAGATGCCAATATCCAGCAGAGGACTGCTATAGGCTGATGAAGATGAAGTTTTCTTAGAAATTGTTTTGTTAGAGTCGCGTCGCGCTAGTCTGCGCGAGGCTTTATCGGCTCAACTGTCGTTGGAAAGTCGCAAGTATAAACCAAGCCTTAGTCGACGCCAAGCGAGGTTAACGTCCGGAAATATTATAGTAACGAGATAAACGGTATTAAAGTGGAGGATGGCGGATACCGGAATACCAATGAGTATTCATATTTTAACGTCGGGGATTGTCACCAGGTGCAGGTCACAAAAGAAATTAACCTTTTTATTATAAAAATGTGCTTGATAAAAATAATCACATTATTTTTGAGGTTAATTTTGATAAAATTAGGTGTGAACTGATTTTGATAACATGGAAGATACATTTTGTTTATCACAACATATTATAAAAAAAGTCCTCCGCTGCGTCTGTCTGTCTGTGTATTCGCGATAAACTCAAATCCGATTTTCATGCTGTTTTCACCAATGGATAGAGTGGTTCTCGAGGAAGGTTTTAGTATATAATAACCAACATCCACGCAGGCGAAGCCGTGGGCATCCGGTAGTTTAATTTAAAAGATTTTCATGAGGTTTTTATAATTATATACTGGCTTCCAGTCTAACCGGATGCAGCTGAATACCAGTATTTTACATGAAGCGACTGCCTATCTGACCTCCACAACCCAGTAACTGGGTAATATGATTGGCAAGACTGGTTGTTGACTTTCGGGCTTCTGATGACCGGTAACGACTGTCAAAGATCCACAAATGACAGCTGGGACCAAAGGCTTAACAAATTAAAAAAAATACATAAAAAATATAATAATATCTTTAAAATATATATTTGAACAATAACAAACACTTTTTTCCAAATATAAAAATATACCCTATTATAAAAACATAGATAACACGATAAAAAAATATGTAACACACTTTTACCTTCTAAAATAATTCATCGCCTGTTTCACTTTACCATAATAGCGTAAACCTATAAACAGAAATCAACGATGTTCCACTCAATTTAGCTTGCAGCCATGCGATTCTCTAATCAACTCGAAGAAATAAAAACAAAAAACCTTGAGATTTCTTCAGAGGAAACTGATACTTTTGACTCAAAGTAAATTGTTATTAAAACGTGTATACCGCTTAAAAGGACATTTAAATTCTAAAAAAGTAAGTAGGTAGGATTAATTTATTTATTAATGTGGTAAAATAATACATTGGATCCTGTACAGTAATGAGCGAGAATGCGCGATGAAATAATGTGTACCGCTTAAAAGGACATTTAAATTCTAAAAAAGTAAGTTCACATTAGATAAACTTCTTATACTAAATTAACTAACAAACTAAATTCGACCTCTATAGTTGGTGAGCGAGAGGTCACCAACCAGCTGGTGTGCTCTGAGATAGACATAGAGATCTGTTACTCTTAAGTATGTAGGTTTTATAATTAGTTATATAGTAACCGCCTTACTAATAAACGTTGTATAGCGCCTGTATAGTTACACAACGTTTTGTCTTCTTCTTTCAAAAGTAATTTGACTTTTGAAAGAAGAAGACAAAGCGTTGTTTATTAGTAAGGCGGTAAGTGAACAAGAATGGAAGATATGGAAACAATGATTTCGTGTACATTCTGAACAATATCTCGTCACAATGTGTGGTTTTGACACAAGATATTTTTGCCCTTATCCCAATTCGTTTGTGGTCGGCGCAACATGCTTCTGTTTCTTCCATACTTCTCTTTTAGTCGTCATCTTGGTAGTCACCTTTTTGTAGCCAAATCATCTTTCGCACATTAGAGGAACGTAAATAATAATAAAAAACATTTATGTTTACCTTAGAATTTGGTAAAAGTATTTTTTAAACAATGAAAAATTTGTCGACCTCTGGTTGGTGAGCGAGAGGTCACCCAGCTGCTGGTGTACTCTGAGATATTCAGAGAGGTCTACTACTCAACATTTACGATCAATTTCGACGTAAAATCAACCAATAATGTAACTCATTGTAATAAGATATGAATTGGCTCCTTAGAGCTAATCTGCTACTTAAATGTTACTTACGACAAATAGAGTCGTTGTTAGTTAGTGAGTTACATTCGAACCCTGTTCATCATTTTGAATCCTATTATAAGGGGTTGGAAGGGTTTACAGAAATAGAAGTGGAATTACACTAGCTATGTAGAACCCCCATGGCAAGTAATTTCATATACTCGTACATCATTCTAAACAAACTTTTGAATTAATTTAACTCTCGCGAAAAAAAACCCTGAAAACGACAATAAATCCATCCGAAAAATTTTATAGAATAAAAAGAGAAATATAATGAAAACTCACCATTATTTTTATACTAGATATGGCAACGTTCCCGGCATGCATTCGCAGAAGCTGTAATTTATGTATGAGGATTGTCCAAGAGTCAGTTATCTCTGGAAGTACGCCAATGCCCGATATTGTGTAGAACCTTAATTTGGAATGTTAGTTTTTTGATCGATAGGAAGAGCATTTGAGTTTAAACATTTCTGATTTTCTATCGTTTAAACCGGGCCATACGGCATTGTCTCTCGAAAGACGATTACAATATCAAAATCAAATTCAAATTATTTAATTCAAGTAGCATTAGACTCATAGAATGGGCATATAATTTACAAATAACATTAGATTAAAATCAAATTAAAAACAAAATTAAATAAAATTAAAATGTTACAATTACAATCAAAATTAAAATTAAATTAAATTAACATTAAAATCACAATTAAATAAAATTTACAAATAATTTAATGGTGGTAGCATATGGTCTTTCATATCTATATTTTTGCCTGGTTTAGCTATATTAACACACGACATCCGTAGTTGAATACAAAGTAGAGCTCTGTGACATCTGGCAATCGGCCATGGTGCATGAGTTTGGCTGCAAACGGATGCAAGTATCGAGCGCCGTCTGCGCAGTATCCGATCCAGAATATATGGGACCTTGTGAATCCATACTACTACAACATTATTTATTTTAAAATTATGAATGTGAAAGTAACTCTGTCTGTTACCTTTTCATACCTTTAACGGCTGACGGATTTCAATGAAATTAAGCACACAGGTATACCAGGACCTGAGTTAGGACTTAAGATACTTTTTATCCCGGTAGTACGGTCCTGTAGGATAATTTCGGGCCTCCAAGCGAGTGAACCAGCGGAGCAGTGAACAGTGAGCAGTTTTTGGGTCTGAAAGCAATAATCTAACTATTAAACGCGAAAGTTTGTAAGTATGGATGGATGGAAGGATGGATGTATGGATGGATGGATGTTTGTTAATCTTTCACGCAAAAACTACAGAACCGATTTAGATGAAATTTGGCACACAGATAGTTTATAACCTGGATTAACACATAGGATACTTTTTATCCTGATATTCCCACGGAATCGAGACATATGCGGGTGAAACCGCGGGGCGCTACTAGTCATTAATAAAAAAAGAATTACTTGCAGTGGGACAGGCTGGTATTCATATCGAGCAAAAGCTTACAAGAGGGCTTATATTATACAGGATGTTAGGGTAAATACCGTTATCCTTGCAACCAGTGGTTTGGTTTCATAAGTCAACTACCCATGGTTTGAATGACAAGAGTGTTTACCCTTACATCCTGTATAGTGCGGTTAATTCCTTTAACGATATTGTTGAATGAGTAGTCGGAATACCTTCCAATTTATAGAATGAGAACCGCCTACTTACCAAAACCACGAACGACTCGATCTTCAGATACACTAATTACTCGGCATTTTCTACCTATATGACAACTATGATGGGAGAGAGAGAAATATTTAAGGGAGCTGTTTCATAAAAGGGTGGACGTAAATCTGTATGTTCGAAATTAGGCGTCAAAAACGCCAAAACGCCTATTCTCGTCATACATCACACCGTTGATATCATTCTAGTTTCAAAACCATTTTGTTTTTTTTATTTATTTATAACAATAACACGATAAAACCAAAGAAAAACGGAATTTGAGTCATCGCACATAAGCATACGGTACCATATTTCAAAACAAGAGAAGTTTCTCAAATCAGCGAACCCTATATGTCTATACAAAAAGATATTACGTCTTCCGAACATTGTTTTTTTTTTTTGCAAATTCACTCGAAAACTATGCCAAATGTATAAAGAAGCTAAGATGGCGATTTTCCACGCACTTACGCATCAAGGTCACGCATTTGCTAGGCTATTCAGTTACGAACGATACTTTTCTATCCTTATCACTCGTATCACAAGAACATAGAGATTAGTTTTGAACGATGGGAGCGTTAAATAAGTTGGCGTTCCGTAACATTGGGTTGAAACATCGAGTGAACTCGAAATCAGCGGATGTATTGAAAATAATGTATCAAGTTATTTTTCCCGTTTCACGATGAAGTGATGAAATACAGATAGATTTGTTGGTGGAGAAAATAAGCTAGTATAGTTTATTAATAGACATTTTGGTTTAGGGTTGAACTAAAGGGAGGATTTTGTTTAGAAACAGTACGCAGTAAGTGACGAAGTTATATTTTAATTAAATTCGCATTTATTTAAATCAGACTACTTCAGAGAGTGATCCATAATTTTGTTAGTCCTACATAATTATGAAGTACTTCTGCAACTAAAGATTCAAATACACACAACAATCATACTAGGTATTATAACTAAAATTAAAGCTATTAACAAAAAAAAAAACCAACTTCCAAAAAAAACACAACAAAGTGAAAAATAACTTTAATTTTGGAAGTCGGTGGTAAAAAACGAAAATTGAAAAGCAAAGACACCGACTTCCAAATTTAAAGTTATTTTTCACGTTTTTAGTGTTTTTTTGGAAGTCGGTTATTTATTTGTCAATAGTTTTTATTTTTGTAAAAAGTTTTTGTCATTTAATTTTATGGTCTACCCCACACAAATTAGAATACCACAAACTGTGTAACAAAAATAACAGTGACGGAGTCAAAATATTTATTAAAGCTAACTCAAAAACTACGCAAGTTAATAAAATTTATATAGGACCACCTCTGAAGCGTATCCTACCAAACAAATAAAGAATCATCAAAATCAATTTGTAATTGGCGGAGTAATCGCGTAATATACAAACAAAAAAAAGACGAATTGAGAACCTCCTCTTTTTTGAAGAAGTCGGTTATAAAGGACCTTACTCACTTCAATAAAATCACAATCATCTTTTTGATTAAAATGTTCAAATCATGAATATTGTTTTAAAATCAAGCAGCAAGCTCTGCACTAGACCTACATTAGAGATACCAGCCCAAACTCCCTCCGCAGGGGAAAAATCTCCCTGCGGGAAACTCCGAAAGGGATATCGGGACCTTGGTAACAGGCAACTGAAGGAACACGGGTGGGTTTTAGTCAGTAAAAGTCTGACACACCCTTCCGCTCCGCCCAGAGCGGGAGAAGTCATTGGATGATTTCACACCCTCAAAAAAAAAGGTGCTAAGTCTCATCTAATCTTTGTCTTGTTTAGATTGCTTCATTCAAATTGAAAGTAATAAGCTTGAAGCTAATAAGCTTATTATCTTTACACAAATTCCAACATATTACTAATTATAGTTAATTGATTCAGGCGTGACTTTGCAGAAATCCATTATAAAATACAATAGACGTAGATATCAGTCCTCGTAACATAAGGTCCAGTTGAAAACCAGCGTCAGGCACTAGTTGTCTGGCATTCATGTTGAACTGGGCCTGTTTGGCGCAGCCGTGAGGCGCACAATACTTTTTTTTATGTTCTTTGTTTTTTCTATAAATATTGTGTGCCTTACGTGGGTCAAATAAATTTATTTTCTTTCTTCTTTCTATATATTTAGTAACCTATTCCGCTTAGGTATTCTTCAAGAGTCATAAAAAAAACCCTGTAAGAAATCGACATTTATGTTTCACCTCTTTTTCGTGGTTTGCGACTGGTCAATCGTCATCCTGTGGATGCCTCGTTGGGAGGTCAAACACGTGTCGATTTCTTACAGGGTTTTTATGACTCTTGAAGAATAGTTAAGCAAAATAGGTTACTAAATATATCTTTGTCTATCGTATTTCATACTACTAATTACAAAACTATTAACAAAAAAAAAACAAGTAATAAAAACTAAAACCCAACTACGACTTAAAAGGTATAAACAAGACACCACAGACAGACAAATTAAAAATCCGGAGTCACACGTGTTAGGGCATAAATCGAAGAGATTACGTGTGACTCCGGATTTTTAATTATATATATACT
This sequence comes from Lithophane socia, assembly GCA_947522985.1. NCBI lineage: Eukaryota > Metazoa > Arthropoda > Insecta > Lepidoptera > Noctuidae > Lithophane > Lithophane socia. The sequence goes on from OX383267.1 coordinate 13,706,948, forward strand.
TTTGAAATGTGCTCATTAAACCCATTTCATTTGATACCCAACATGGTACGATTAAACCATATTTTTTTTTAAGTTCCTCTCTTTATGTCCTCTAGAGGGCGCCATTTAATGTGACTTCACATAGCCTCTAACCAGCGGACAATCACGACGCTTCTAACGATACCTCATTTGTCAAATTGTGATAATTGGTTTGGAAGATAGGAGGGAACAGATGAACATACATACATACATACATACCGGTCAAAATCATAACCCTCCTTTTTTCTTCGCCGTAGTCGGGTAAAAAATACAAAACTATTAAGTATGTACATAATAGAAAAAAAATACGGCACAAAACTTCTAACAACATAAGGTCAAAACCACAAATGTATTACATTAGTGGTTGAAAATAGGCAAGAGTAGTAAATCATTCGGTGACCTTAGTCGCAGTTGTAACGAGTACCTATCGAGAACGTAATGAGTTATAGTAGAGACGTGAGTAGGTATATAGTGAGTCTGCCTTACCCCGCGTAATATTTAAAAGCGATCGTCGCGCGACTTCACGATCGTTCCAAGTTTTTGTTCGGTAAACCTGTTCGGTGAACGCTCGCGTCGACATAAGGCGCTTTCCGGTATTCAGAAAAAAAAAAGTGACAGATCGGGTATTCCTGCGACGATCGCTTTTTAAATAGGACCCGGCCTTATAGTTGACGAGCAGCTATTTTGATTTATTGGCGGTGTGATACCCTCGTGCCTCGGAAAGCACGTTAAGCCGTTGGTCCTGATGTCTCTCCGGTCGTGTCGGATCGCCGTCCCATCGGACTACAAGAGTGAGGGAAGAGAGAGTGCACCTGTGTGTTCGCACTCATTTGTGCCTTATAATACCTTCCGCACAGAAGGCTAGTCTCCGATGAGATTGGCCGCCGTGGCCGTAATACTGTCAGGAGGACTATATTAGCAATACAGAATGTTAAAAGAAGTATAAATTAAGTTATGAACGAATCAGGACTGTCTGGAAGTAAATAGCTTGGAATTGTAGAAATTTGAACGCTTTGATCATAACGCCCTATTTTTTATAAAGAAGGCCAGTACCAACCCATGTATAAAATGTAATTTTATGATTTTGCAACATTTGTTTTATCCACAGCCAATTATAACACTAGCTTTCGACAAAATCTACATTACACTTAAAGGCAATACGTGGTCTTTATCAGAAGAGGTCTTATTGTCTCTTATTATTGCGTGGGTTTGCGGGCTAGGAGATGTAATTAAATGGGAATGAACAATAATGTAAACGACGTTCCACCGAGTACGTGAGGTGCGAGCGCAGATCAATCAACTCACTGCCCTGCCAGGGTAGTCACCATGACCACCAATACCTCAGTCGCCATGAATCCTTGCCGGTTTCCCGGTTTCGATCCATCTCCGCGATCTTCCAATATTTTGGCATTTTGGCGGAGGGCCGCCTCCTCAGTACCCGGGGTTACGTCAAGTTGACAGCTGTCACAATCGTTCGAAAATCAACTCCATAAGTTTAGCGTCGTAATATTTTTTTAAATAATTGCTCAAAGAGCTTTCTTTCCAATGGTTATTAATCTGCATAAGCGAGCGCTTCAAATAAATCAATTATAACTTGAAGAAGTGCTTCATATGAATATCGAAACTGAATAATTGTCTAATTGCTAGAAAATTTGGAAAGCGCTTTCAGCGCAGTACCTAGTGGTAATGTGCTTAATTTGTTATGTGATAAATGTTTAGTTATATGATCTAGCGCGCTAGATTTTCACCACTAAATGAGGAAGAGAAAAACGGTACAAAGAGAAAAAAATAAAAATGATTCTTCCTATTGTTGAATAAGGCGTCGCGTCGTACACAGGCGCGAGACGTGTACACCCGTGATTTGGCGATAGTGATACGGCAACCACCATTGGCGTAGTAAGAGTCGCAGGAACAAGTTGCTCGTCTGCATCATCCGAACCTAAGAGTTAGAAAGGATAATATTATTTCAATGTCGGGCTTCAGAGAAAACTTATTTCGGATATAAAATTACAAAAACAAAGAGTTTTCATTACGAGAGTCGAGTGTTGAATTTCGACGCAATCCTTTCTCTTTCGGAATTTTTAATAACTTGGCCAATGGCTGTTTGTTGATCTAGAAGATTTTTAATTTACCTACGAAATGGGAATGGATTGTGAGTTTAGAAGAATCGTTTCATATTGAGAACAGCCAGGAAAATTAATTGTTAGTTAAATTGACACCCTACGTCGATGAAGGTTTTCTAAAATGATGTTCACTAGGTAGCAGCACTGAGACGTTAGACCCGGGCACTTGTCAAAAGTGTCGTGACCGACTGGTGAACGAATGATGAACGTCATCATATTATTATATTTTATATTCATTGTCGAAATGGAAGACCTCTTGTCAAAGTGGCGAAATTTTTAGGAAAACCCTCATTGACCGTGAATGGCTACACCATTCAAATAATTCCTATTTTGGTATCCAAAGTAACTGCGACCAACTAGAATGTAGCGCTCGCCGGCCGCTGCCGCAGCACAGCTCGCTTCGCTCGCTCGGCTCGCGCGCCTTTGATTACAGTTCTAACCTAACCTAACCCATTTGGTTTGGGTACCTCAGGTTAGTTACAGCTCATTTATTAAAAAACAGTGTGCATCTTTAGAAGACCAAAAAGTTTTTAGAGGTTCGTTAATTTTTAAAACGTACAACACTAATTAAGTTTTAGAGGATCAGATAAATATTTCTAAGTTATTACACAAATATAAACAAACACACGTTAATTTTGATAAAGTTGAGCTCGATTGACAGTTAAACATGTACAAACTTACATACATATTTATTAGTTGACACAGGTGCATTGAAGCAGGTAATATTAACTTCCGTGATATTGTGAGCAGGTGTTTCTATGCTAATGAATTGGCGGGTAAAGTTTTGGATTAAATTAAATGAAATACAAAGTTCAAATATAGTTGGTAAATGAATTTATTGTGTTGAAAGTAGTTTCGGTTACATTGGTTGTATTTCAGCAAAAATAAAAATAAATCACTTCACTACTAAGACACTCTGTTATTTTTACGTTGATCTAAATGACACAAAGTTCTAAATGCATGTTAAAGGTCCTAACACACATAGGCGACGATGCCGCGCTTATGGCTCCCCTACCGCTGGTTGACCTGGCTGGCATCAGATCAGTTTGAATGGCCGCGGGAGAGGTGAGAGGGGCAAGGGTTGACGAAGAGACGCAAGCGCGGTGGCGGAGAGGCGTAAGCGCGGGGACGACGAGCCGTAAGCGCGTGGACCGCTGGTTGACCACGCGCCACACCGTGAGTTTGTCCCGAGGCGAATCGTTTAGTGTGCTTTTCAATAGAGAGTTTCATACAAATAATAGTAAACGGCTCGAGTTGACACGGTTACGATCCGTTTCCGAGTTGATATGTGTGCTTATGACCTTTAGAATTGCGGCAGAAATAAATTGAGAAAATTCGTCCATATAAAAAAAATAAGTGTCAATCTCGCTCACTCGGTTAGTTTTTGTATGTCAAATCAATTATGTACAGAATATACAACATTCGTTTTTGTTTATGCTAAACCCGAAAAGGGATCATTGTACATGTCATTTTGAACAACTTTTTCTATGTGACCAACATTGAAATCGCGAAAAATAAATCTGTATGGAACACACAAACACAAATGTATAGAACAGCCGATTTTTTTTGCGAGTGATGAGTACAATGACCCCAATCTATAGCGCTGTCGCCACAGTAACAATAGCTCCGTCATATTTAATTCTTTAAAAATATTCATAGCAGTAATTAACATTATTTGATAGTTAATTTAGTGAAAGTGGACTATAATAAATAAGTGACATTGTTATCTAGTGACAACAATCACGGTTTAACAAGTTAAATACTGTTAAAAACCTAGTGCTCTGTGTCGATCAAAATAGAACGGAAACTGTGTTTATTATGGTGAACTAGTGACAATTATTCAACACTTAGTGACAATTAAACTATATTAACAATAACTATAAACCAAATTCAGTGTTTAAAACTAACTTTAATAAAAAAACAAAAACAAAAATATAAAAAAATAAAATCTACCGTCAATTCAAAATTATAAATAACGGAAAGCGTTGCAACTACGCGCCTATAGAACCATAATTTGAAACATTAAATTAATGTCTGCGTGGTCGAGTGGTTTGCGTGTTGGATTTGAGTTAAAAACACGTACAGGGCCAGTTCGAGACCAATTGGAAGAGGTTCTTTTTCCATTTTTGAATTCATTCTAATATTGATATCTATATCACTTAGGTCCGTATTACAGAAGGAAACTCAAGTATTGATCTCTGTTTAAAACTAGTTTTAAGTCCGCTTTTAATTTTAGAACGTTGCTCAAGCATAGTTTCATTGATCTTAGTTCAACTGAGTTTGGCTTTATTTTACATCGCTACTCAGTTACTCAATCGAACCCAAGCAGTGATTAAATCTGTAATCACCCAAGTGTGGTCGAGACCGCGCTTGAGCATAGATTGTCATGTCAAATTGTCAATATTTCTTCTGTTCCAATAGTACAATGTCGAGTTCTGTTGATATTTATAAAATATAAAATTATAATAACTTATTTAACGATAATTCTATTAAAAGGTTGAACTTTTTCCAAAGTACTAATTTTTTTCTTCCATCCTTGTATTTTAAAAGTGTTTAACCGATCGATTCCCAATGTGATGAGATGTGGATGAATGTGGGGATGATCCGTGAATAAAATCAGCTAAACAAATAATTAAAATAGACAAACAACAAACGAATGTTTTTCACACTGATGTTTTGACATACTGACATTTTAAATAGCATAATTTACTTATTTAAGGCCACAAATACAAGTCTTTTAAGCTTGACAATTTTACTTACAAAATTACTATACTTCACTTCTTCAATAAATGGGGACTTTTACTATTCAGGAATGAAATAATAACGCTGATTTCCTAAATAACTGGGGTTCTATGGTGTATTTTAATATTTCTAATCCAATGAAAACCGGATCAAAGTCGGTTATTATAATAAATCGTAAACGAAAACAGGCTGATTCATAGACAATACACATCTCTGCTTGAGGCTCGATTTGAGTCTCAATTCAGCTGAGTATAGATTGATTGCCGTTCTGGAATAAGACCGATGCTCAAGTACTGATTCTATACTCAAACAGTGATCAACTGATTGCAGATCAAACTGGACTTGAGGAACGTTCTGTAATACGGACCTTAGAATGAATTTCTTTGAGAACATAACGTTTAGAAAAACACAAAGACACTCCACAACAGAAATATCGTTTGATGGAGCGAATGCAAATAGTACAACAGTAGATGGCAGCACCAGTAGTTTACCGAATATATCAGCTGACGAGAATACTTTACTAATACAACAACTTAAATTACAAATAGAAGATCTCACCTCAAAACTAAATTCCGCACACGAAGAAATTAATAATCTTTCTTTAGAAAACGGCGATCTGAAAAATAGGTTGAGTGAAGTGACATCCAAAAACGATGTCCTTAAAAAAGCAACATTTAAACTTACAAATGAGATTACTCCCAGAAAGAATTCGCGATCGTCAACTCCACGTAGTTGCTCTCATAAGAACAAGCCTCCTAAACAACAAAGTCAACAAACAGACAACCAAACAACCGAACAAATTCGGTCTACATCGACGCTTTCAAAACAAAAAACAACTTTAATATGCGAGAGTGCACGACCGTCTCAAAATACATCGGTCCAAAAAGAAAAACCAGAAATTAGTGATATGAAAATCCGGAAAAATCTAATTTGCATCATTAGCTCTAATAAAAATAATGATGTTTTATCAATTGCCGAGGAAACTTTTAAATTTTCGCAAGTATGTCATTATGTCACACCAAATTGTGGAACCATTCAGCTTATTCGTAATTTGGATCAAAAAGTTAAAGATTTTTCAATGGACGACTATTGTATAGTCTTAATAGGAGAAGAAGACTTCAAAAGAACTGAAAATTATGTTGAGATTGTAGTAGCACTTAGAAATGAATTGCAAAAGATACAACATACTAATGTAATATTGTGCGTACCAACTTTTAAATTAAGCAATTATTCGACAATGTTTAACTGGCGTATAGAAACTTTTAACAGCTTACTTGATTTGGATTTGCAGTGTCATAATTACGCCATGGTATTGGACTCTAATTTAGATCTATTATACGATTTTACTATGTTTTCTAAGTATGATAGAAAATTGAATAATCTAGGAATGAAAAACGTTTTTGATAATTTATTGCTACTTGTTAACAACAACAAAGCTGTCCAACCGCAAGACAATGTAATTGATCTGAATTCTAACCAGTTTTTTCTCTAATAATTTATGTATTTTTCATCAAAATATTGCTGGACTTTTAAACAAGTCAGATCTTTTGACTGTATATATTCAAGAGTTGTCAAGCGAAAAAATATTGATAGATGTTATATGTATAACTGAGCACTTCATAATGTCAGGTCAGGAAAAGTTACTTTATTTGCCGAATTATAAACTTGCAGCGAGTTATGCAAGGAGTAATATAAAACGAGGTGGTTCCTGTATCTTGGTCAAAAACGGTTACGAATTTAAAGAATTACCAGAGATTATGAATTGCTCTATAGCGGGAATAATTGAGTGTTGCGCTGTTGAACTTACGCAACAAAAGTTGATTATAATTTGTGTGTATAGACCCCCCAAGTTTACAAATATAAATAAATTTTATGAAATTTTAGATGCCATTTTTAAAAAATTATGTATTAAAAATAAAAAACTAATTATATGTGGGGATTTCAATATCGATATTTTAAAAAATAATAGACATTCATTGGAATTTGAATACTTTCTCTTAAGCTACAATTTGAAGTTACAAATTAATGAACCAACTCGACTTGCTAGCAATACCTGTCTTGATAATTTTGCTCACAATTTCAAACAATGTGGTCAATATAAAATAAAGGATTTTGGATTGTCAGATCATACTGCACAAATTATAAATGTGAAAACTAACAAAACTTGCTTAATAAAATCTTGGCACATTATGCAAAGAGATATTTCCAAGGAAAATCTTGAAACTTTTAGAAATCATCTCAAAAATTTATCATTTTGTGACGTGTACAACGTAGAAGATCCTGATGAATCGTATAATAATTTCATGGATATTTTTCACTTATTACACAATTTATGTTTTCCTTTTAAAAAAGTCACAATAAAATCTCAAAAAAAGATCACTTGGATATCACGTGGCATACGTATTTGTAGCCGGAAACAACGACATCTACTTTGGCAACAGAGATTAAAACCATCAAAAGAAAATAAGATATTATACCATAATTATTCGCGTACTTTTAAGAAAATTATAAAATTAACTCAAAAATCGCAAAATAATTACTTAATTAATCAATCTAAAAATAAACCTAAAACAGTCTGGCAAATAATAAATAAAAATAAAAGTATAAGTGAACCTATCTCGCAAATAAAACACAATAATACAGTCCTATCTGATCCTTATGTCTTAGCAGAATCTTTTAATAATTTTTTCGTTGATCAAGTTGCTACAGTATCACAAAGTGAGTTTAATAATGTTGTGAAGGAAAATCCACACTCTATTTTTATACCTCCAGTAATTCCTCAAGACATCATACGCATAATTAAATCTTTGAAAGACAAAAAAAGCTTTGGCTATGATGGTGTCTCCACAAAGGCAATTAAATATGTCAATAGTTATATAGCCGCACCTTTGGCTCATATAATTAATGCATGCATATCAGCTGGCAAATTTCCAGAACAACTTAAAATCGTTAAGGTAAAGCCTCTATATAAAAAGAACGCCAGAGATGAAATCACAAACTATAGACCAATTTCGTTAATTTCAATTTTTTCCAAAATAATAGAAAAGATAATCTATAATTCAATTTACGCCTTTTTGACAAAATTTAATATCTTATGTAACGAGCAGAAAGGTTTTAGAAAAAACACTAACATTAATATGGCTATTTTCGACTTTCTGAATATCATAATGCCAAGTATTGATAAAAAAATACCTATATGTGCATTATTCACGGATCTGTCAAAAGCTTTTGATTACGTAAATCATGACATCCTTTTGAATAAAATTCATAGATACGGTATACGAGGAAATGTGCATAATCTTATTACAACTTATCTAAAAGGACGCAAACAATTTACAGAAATTTCTAGAGTTTGCGCAAAATCAAAAAAAGAAGAAAAGTACACTTCTTCCAGCAGAAATATTAAATTTGGTGTCCCACAGGGCAGCGTTGTCGGCCCCTTATTATTTTTACTGTATGTAAATGATCTACCAAGCCAAATACCAAACCCAATGGTCCTTTTTGCTGATGACAGCACTTTAATAATTAAATGTAACGATAAAGATAGTTATGAAGCTAATATCAATAGTACGCTTAATAAATTCGTGAATTGGCTGGATGAAAATAATTTAATTATAAATTTAAACAAAACAAAAGTAATGCATTTCTATCAAAGAATACTAGACACAAATATGAATATAAATTATAATGGACAAACAATAGAGAAGGCCAATGTTACAAAATTTTTAGGAATATCAATTGATAGCCAACTGACTTGGAAAACTCAAGCAGATGACGTATGCAAAAAATTAAGTTCAGCCGCTTACGCATTATATAGTTTATCAAAAAAAGTTAATTTACAGACAGTATTGATAGCATATCACAGTCTAGTTGTTTCTGTATTGAGGTTTGGTATAATATTCTGGGGCAACTGCAGTGAAAGAGAAAATATTTTTAAGGCGCAAAAACGCTGTATTAGATGTATTTTTGACCTTAAAGTAACCGACAGCTGTGTACCTGTATTTAAACAAAATAATCTGCTTACATTTACATGTCTATATATATTAGAAATGGCTATTTTTGTTAAAACAAATACTCACTTATTCCCGACTTTAAAAAATACTAGAAATAGGACTACAAGTTTAAGAACCCAATACGAAGACAAGTTATGCTTAGGTAAATATAAAACTGCTTTATTGAGGAAAAGTGTTATGTGTATGGCTCCTCTTATTTATAACCATATACCTAGAAATATTAAAGAGCAACCTCTAAGAATATTTAAAAAGTACTTGAAAATATTACTAGTAAAAAAATGCTACTACTCTATAACAGATTTCTTAAATGACAAGTCTTTTTAATAACTATGTACATATAAACAAATAAGTACCTCTAAATAAATTAAATATCTAATAAAAATAGTAAATAACATATTGTATAAGTAAATAACTTTTTATAAAGAAACTGTAATAAGTTAATAATTAATTTACATTTAAAAGCTAATAAAACATTTTGCATGCCATGAGGCAGAATGTATAAGGATCTCAAAATATTGTAACACCTAAATGTATTCGTTACCTACATTCTATGCAAATAAATAAATCTTATCTTATCTTATCTTATCCCTTTTCGGGTTTAGCATAAACAAAAACTAATGTTGTTTACACAAAAACTCACACCTTCTTCCCTTGGGGGTAGGCAGAAAGTACAAACCGCCATCTTCTACTATACTCCTACTTTTGCTTCGTTTACGTTCATACATCTGTATAACTATTCTGTGAAAATCTCATGGTGACAACGTAGGGTGCTATCTCAGCTCAAATTCACTTTTTATCTCGCTCGCACCATACCGCTCGCGGACTAAGTGAGAGCGAGATTGAGTGGGGTGCTGGCTCCAAGGCACCAATAGTTTAGGTAATTGCTTTTTACGGCGAAAATAATTAATAAAAAACATAGCATCTGCTTTATAGTTAGTTCAGTTATTAGGCAACATATCGCGATCTAATTTGAAGTATTTCTTTAATACTAGTGGTTTATTGTTCGGTTTTGAGGTAACATATCGAGTTTTATGGAATCGTGTTTTCATCAAACATAATAATACTACTTAACATTAATCATCAACTTTAACATTTTATTTCAAAATTAATGCAGCAGTATTTTCGACTTAACGGAGGATCATGCTAAGCAATTTGATGTTTTATACTCTTAAAGTGAGCTGTCACTCCAATGATGCTAGGGATTGACAAAATTGACAGCTCACGCAGCGGCTGTTTAATAAAAATATATTTGAAGGTATAAAGAGTTAGTTTTTTAATCCCGTAATTTGACAGGTGCAAATTTCAAACTCCAAATTGATAAACAAACAACAATCATTTGAAATGCCAATGTCTACGGGTTTAAAAAACGAACTATAGGCAGAATTAAAAAAAGAAACATGAGACAACAATGCTGCCAGCTTATGTCAAAAGGGCATTGACCGTACGATTTTTTTTGTATGTCTACCTAATTACATAACATCATTCATCAATTCAACGACAGTACTTGGCAAAAACAAAAGCACTAGAAACTAGGACGTCTGAATTCGGAATAAAAATGGCGACGATGCTATAGCAATAAATCATTTTATATTCGTCCGGGAAGATTAAATTTCTGGACAATTTCTTTTTGGGGCGGTTTACTACGAGAATACGGTCAAAGTTTGACTGTATTTTTTTATTAATGGGAAGCAAGTCTTAATCAAAATGTTGGTTTATATCAATTTTTAGTACGGTCAAGCATTTTACTGTTGCTACCACAGAACATAATATTATAATATATCTTTAACTAGCTGCGCCTCGCGGTTTCAGACGCATAAGTCTCGATCCCGTGAGAATATCGGGATAAACGGTATCTTATGTCCTTCTCCAGTTCATGGTCTACCTATGTGCCAAATTTCATCCAAATCCGTTCACGCGTGATGGCGTGACCAAGGGAAATAGGGATTAATTGTTATAAATATAGATAATACTAGCTGCACCCCGCTATTTCTCCCGCATAGTCTCGATCCCGTGGGAATATCCTATGACCTAATCTAGGTCATGGTCTACCCGTGTGCCAAAATTCATCCAAATCTGCCCAGCCGTTTTAGCGTGAAAGCTTAACAAACAAACGCGTAAACACCATCGTAATACTTAGGTTAATATTAATCAGTTTATTTCAGATAAAATTAATACATACAATTTCAAATTAAATACTATGAAATGACTATGAATTCGGCTCAAAAAAATACTTCGTATATATTCCAAATTCTCAAGGAACAAAAACATAACCCTCCATTTGGGATTCGCCACAGTCGGCTATAAAGACACTTCTATGCAGGCTTCTGTATGATTGAAAAATATACAATTGGTATTATTTTGAGAGGCAATGACGCAGAAAATTATACAAATGAACCCTTAGAAATACATAACATGAACAAAATAGAAATGGGGAATAAAAAAACTCATTTGAACACAATGTTTTGTCAAATTATACGCGTAAGAGTAAACGCACCATAATTTGAACATTTTACTCAAATTCTTTTCGTTACTTTTTGTTTTTCATTGTATCTTTGGTCATCATTGTTCTGAATTCTTGCTAGATAAGGCTGTGGTCACGTGCTGGCAAGAACCGAGTTTTTCTTTGAGCTTAGCTTAGTTCAGCAAGCTAGGAGAAAGAAAGAAAGTAAATTTGTTTTACTGAAGAACGGAAGGAACGGAGAGTACCCTTCAGTGACAATTTTCAACGTTAGTTAATAAGAAAGCGTACCTAGATGACTGATTTGATAGATGTACGTAAATATACAAGCTGTGGCCGACCCGACCCTAAAAATAAGCTGGGATTGAGTCTTCAATTAAATACTAGGTGGCAGAGACATCGACGCGCAATCTATTACCATGGATTCAGATATTCATGATTCTAAGCCCCGTTGTTGTTGTTGTAGTTGAAATATCGTGGGTATAAAAAACATTTGTTGTTACATTCATTTTGACCACGTAACTGTATTGCATTTTTATTTAAAATTGCATTGCATTTTTTTTTTTATAAAAGACGAAAAATTTCAACCTTGAGGGTTCAGAATCATTTACCTACATCCATGGTTAAAGGTTGTGTGTCCCTGCCACCCTGTATTATTTTTCTTTAAAAAAGGGTTTTGACTTCACTTAAAGTCTGTTTTTTAATATCGAAGACATTTGCACCAAATTGTGACAGGTGCAAATGTCAAACTCCAAATTGAAAAATAAATAACAATCACTTGCAATGTCAAATTAGTCTATGAAATTGAAAAACAGACTTTAGTGTAACCAAACCCTAGTACAAAAAAGTAGAAATTCTTTCCGTTGTACCGTCCCATCGTTAGAGATCATTGTTTTGAATTTTTGCCCAGTAAGAGTGTAGAAGGGGTCTAAAAAGGCCGAAGTCACGCCTGCGTGTGTTAAAAATGTTGAGAATGTATCCCTAATTTGGCGGCTCTTATTACTTGAAAGGACTTAAATTTTAATTTTCGAATGTTTTCTCAGGGTTTAGAAGGATGATTTAAAATGGTTTCAAGTACTAAAATTTCCTGAATACCTCGTCACTCTAATGTCCGTGACTGCTATGCGTGGTGCCAAAGTAAAAAATAAAAATATATTTAGGCATTTAGCACAGACTAAAAGGCACACAACATTCTTCAATAAAATAAGAAAAGTTTATTCCGTTGCAAGCTATAAGCAGGTTGCTTTTTATTAGAATCGCCCCGCGGTTTCACCCGTATAAGTCTCGATTCTGTGGAAATATCGGGATAAAAAGTATCCTATGTCCTATTCCAAGTCATGGTCTACCCGTGTGCCAAATTTCATCTAAATCCGTTCAGCTGTTTTAGCCTGAAAGCGTAGCAAACAAACTCACTTTCGCATTTTTATTATTAGTTATGATATATAATATTCTATACTAGCTTCCTCCCGCGGCTTCGCCCGCATGGTATGTCGATAAAAAGTAGCCTATTTCCTTTCCCAGAATGCCATCTATCTCCATGCCAAATTTTGCCGAAATCCGTTCGGTGGTTTAGGCGTGAAAAGGTAACATACAGACAGATTACTTTCGAATTTATAATATTAGTATGGATAGTTAGGAAGTTATAGGATAGCCTCGACCCATATTACGTGGAACACAAAACGGGCTAAATGTTAAGGTACAGCCTACCCTTAGAAGCACATCTATTTAACCCCTAATGTCCCACTGCTGGGCAAAGGCGTCCGTTTCCCTTTTCAATACACGCCATTCCGGACTGACATATACTCCATTTGAAATAAGATTAGACGTTTAAATAAACCTTTTTTACAGTCCGTTCAACCGATTTTGACTTCTATTGCGTTGGTCGCATGACAAATGGCAGCTGCAGTAGACAGTTGGTATTGTGTAACCTTTTTTGCTTTTAATGCCATCCTTATGCCTACGGTATAGAAGTCAAAATCGGTTGAACGGACTGTATAAAGGTTTGTTTCAATGTCTAATCTTATTTCCAATGGGGTATAGATCAATACAAGCTGATAGCGTACGTGAATGACTCGTCTATCTATCTGGCTACGCTACTCTTAGCACATACTCTTTCCCTTTTGCATTGCCAATCTAAAACGGTCCCTAGACGATTATGCGACATGACATAGGTACGTTACGTGTTGTCAAGCATGCATTACCGTTTAGTTGTATTGATTGATGCGAATGACATACAAACTACGTGCTGGCAGTGGATTGACAATTTCATAGAATTTAGTGAATTAGCATGCTGCATGTTGGACCCTCATGCAAGGTAGGTACTTCATAGAGAATGATAATTCACGTAACAATAGGGAATATGCATGTGATTCAAATATGGGTCAAATATATTTTTTTATCAACTATATTACTTAAGAATTATGCCTCCATCAATATTTTTGAATAAAATTTATTTCTGAACGAGAAATTAATTTTTAAAAAGTCCCAAAAAACTTTAGGTAATTCAAATAATTGAAAAGCTAAGACCGGATGTGACGTATCAATCCGGAATGGCAATCAAAATGTCAATATCAAGTCAATCAACAAGTATCAAGTCAATGTCAAATGCTCCTACAAAAAGGAGTGTTTGACGTTGACTTGACAGTTGCTTGTTTGTTTTCACGGACCGTGACGTCACCACACCAAACGCGCCAAATGGAGGGTGTTTAAATAGCCCGGATCGGTTGGATGTTTAAGAAAATGTTTTTAAGTACTTTAAATTGCTTTTTTGCCGATGTAAACTATCGAATAAAAATATTAAAAAAATACATGCATATTCCCAATTGCATGTCATGCCGCATGATCGTCTAAGGTCCGCTTTTCGTGAGTTTTAAATCATACCATCTATAGTTTTTGACAAATTGATATTCAGATTAGAATGTAAGAGATTGTTAGAATGCGAACTTTCTTAAAAATACTGGAACTAGCTCTCTGTTCCAGGAAGGAGCTTCCGCGGTTGATAAGGCAGACACAAAACATCAAACATACAACAGATGCAACCGCCGGTTGCGTCCACAGTGAGATGGACTGAGCGACCAAACTAATGAGCGAAACACATCTAGCTTCCACTTCCCGCTCCAATTCGGGATGCAGTGTGACCCCTTAATCCCGCCCGTCGCCGGGCCCGCCTCCACGCCCGCCTCCACGCACGCCTCCGCGCCCGCCTCCGCGCCCGCCTCCGCGCCCGCCTCCGCGCCCGCCTCCGCGCCCGCCTCCGCGCCCGCCTCCGCGCCCGCCTCCGCGCCTGCCTCCGCACCCGCTACCACTCTTGTCAACGCGCATTCACTCTGGCCGAGGGCTAAGAAGTATCTATGGGGACACAGATTCCGGCAGCAAGTTACATTCCTTACACGTAAAATGAAGCTAAAGTTTCGCTGGTGTGCTGGGATTTTGTGTATTGGTACCTTAGTTATATTGTTAACCATCGATCCACCAACTGGGTTTTTTTCATCAAAAAACAACATGAAATATATTCTACTGTGGACAAGTCCGAAAACAGATCCCTTCGTGTTTATGGGTGAGGGACAAGAACAGTTTTTGATGAGAAGGTGTCCTGTCCATAATTGCTATATCACACCTAATCAGTCTCTTTTAAATAGTGTGACAGATTTTGACGCCGTTTTGTTTTATGGCCCTGAATTTTGTAAAAGAAATGTATCTTTTCCACTAAAGAGATCACTGCACCAGAAATATTTATTTACTAGCAGAGAATCCCCAGCTTACTATACTTTAGATTCACAGAGATATGATGGAATATTTAACTGGACTTATACATATAAATTGAATTCAGATTTATATTTTGGTTTCATCATAATTAAAAACAAAGAAGGTGAGGTCATCGGGCCTAAACAAAATATGCATTGGTTGAATGTGGAAGATATGAAAGCTGTAGACAGTGATTTCAGAAACAAATTGAAAAGTAAAAGACTAGCGGCTGCTTGGTTTGTATCAAATTGTAAGACAACTAGTGGAAGAGAAATGCTCGCTTATATATTACAGAAACAACTAGCTACACACGATTTGGTACTAGACATATACAGCGATTATTGTAAATGGAAAAGTCACAATAAGTCTTGTCCCAAGGCAAAACGATCGTTTTTATCAGGAACGGACTGCTTGCGTAAAATAGAGACAGATTACTACTTCTATTTGTCTTTTGAGAATTCTCTTAGTGAAGACTACGTCACAGAGAAAGTACTGAATGCGGTGCAGCACTATGCCGTGCCAATAGTCTATGGTGGAGCTAACTATACCAGGTTCGATCACTTATTTCGTTTTGATGTCCTCGTTTACACTCTTTTTCTCACCGTATCTGTGATTAGCACGTATAGTATTTATAGCTATACTCTTTTTAATTATCCATATATTAAATTAAGTATCATTATCCTAAAGCACTAGGAAGTGGTGAAGGATGGGCGTGTTGGGGGACTGTCTTATGTCATTTTGACGTTCTGATTCTCAGCCTAGTTTGAATAAGTGACTTTTGACTTTGATTTTGAATTTCCTCTAAACGCATTGCCATTTGACTACCAATAATTGCGAATTTATTTATATTAGAAACGTGTGTTGATAGATGTATAAAACATTTGTGTATTCAGTGCACACAAAATAAAAAGCACAACACACAAAAGTAAAATTAAATGATATTAAACTACATGCACTATATTACAGTTACACACTGTACTGTTTATATTAATTGTAGCGAGTTTTTCTGAATTTTATGTATCTTTTGAACGTCAAGTACCCTTTTATGTGCACCTGCATATAGTTTAGTTAAACATAACATATTACTTATTACTGTTGCAGTGTTTAAAAGAAGAGTGAAAGAACACTATCTTTCCACTTCGTCATAGTTGTGCATGTATTTATTTCGATATAAATTTATGAAGTAGGTAGTTATGTATATTATGTATGTAGTATTTATATTTGTATGTAAGTGTATGATCATATTATTTGTTCTAGTTTATTAAGTGAATTGTTTTGATTTTATGTATTTTACTTTCTCTTGAATTTTACATTACACGGTGTCTACATCTCTTATCTACTTTCCTATCGCAAGTGTGCTGGAAGAGATTTCTTTGGAAATAAGCATCACCTCTGTACGTTTTTTTTCTGTTCTTTTCTTCTTGTCTGTTTATTATGTGTGTACATAAATAGTTAAATAAATAAATAAAATAAATCAATATATTATACAGGGTGTTAGGGTAAACACCGTTATCCTTGCAACCAGTGGTTTGGTATCATTTATAGAACGTAAAATCAATGGAAAATTACAACTTTTTTTTTTGTTTTTTTAGATCTAAATTTTACCACGAGAGACGCAAGTTCGTTGCCCTATGCGCTAGGGCAACGAACTTGCGTCTCAACACGGGCGGGGGGTGCGGGATGTGACCTGACCGGCAGCGAGCGCGATCCCTCCCTTAGTCAGTCAGCTGTTTCGCTAGCAAGCAAGGTGCCAGATAGAAACTTTTTTAAATCTTTTAATGAAAATAACGTTTTTTTTTTGTTGTGTTCGGTCATTTATTTTTATATTTAAGTCAACTACCCATGGTTTGAATGACAAGAGTGTTTACCCTTACATCCTGTATTATAAATTATTTTCACTTTTCAGGTTTCTACCAGACGGGTCCTATCTGGATATTAATAAACTTGGTATAAGGAAGACAGCTCAAATAATAGATGAATCCATCAAAAACAAGGAAATGTATTACGATTTCTTTAAATGGACCAATCACTATTCTTATCACGGATTAGAAGAAACGCCAGAAACTGACTACATGTGCACACTGTGTAAGGCAATCAATGACGCTAATCTTGTGAAACAAATAAGTACGTGTGAACATATTCGAAGATGGTGGAATATAAATGAAACGGAAAAAGAGACATTATTCTCTTTTAATTTCTAATTACATAGAAAGATCTTAAAAATTGGAGCAAGTAAGTGAGTTTGCATATTTGGCGAGCTTCTTCACAGGGGATGGAAATATTGATGAAGATGTGGAACTAGGAGTGAGGCGTATTTTATCGTCAGAGATAGAAATAACAGATATTAAAAAATAGCAGATAGCAATTGCTCCTAACGATAAAAAATGTATGTTACTTAAAAGTACGAGTACCGCGACTGTTACTGTTAAAACTTCGGATACGATTTTCGACTTTAACGAAAAGAAATGAAGAAGATATTCAATTGAGTTAAATACGTATTTATCATCCGTACAAAATGATCAAGCTGTTATTTTATAACAGATAGATAAGATTTTCGACTTTAAACCAAAAGAAATAAAGAAGATATTCGATTGAGGTACGTATTTATCGTCCGTACAAAAATAACAGGCTGTGATTTAATAACAGATATTTGGATCTGTTATTTTTTTGTCACAAAAAAGACTAAGTGATTGGTGCTATACATGTCATTGTGACGTCCATAAATTCATAATATTTACTTATACTACAATATGACCATTTTAAGTGTGCAGTTCGCGGTGGCGCTGCTTATCAAGAAAAAATGCAACAGTATGACAAATTCGGTACATTAAGTTTTAGTTCTGTGTTTTACCGCCTGCACAGATAAATTGGACGCGCTCTACTACAGAATGACTTTACAATAAAATTTGGGCAAAAACTGTGACCAATTGTGTTTTTATTAGATTTGCAATTAAAGGGTAGATTTCCCACTGAATTCTCGAGTACCCAGTAGGGGTACATATAAATTACAATAATTAAAATAATTTAAATTACAATAAATTCGGTACCTACGTAATTTTTCAGTCTTATTTTTATACTTATCAGCGACAGGACCATAAAGGCTCTTACATACTGGCGCGATTCGCCGCGCGACGCGAATTTTAACAAAACAATTTCTGAGAAAACTTCACGGCGAACAATGCGGCGGCGTCGCGTCGCGCGGCGAATCGCGCTAGTATGTAAGAGCCTTAATGACCACTGCCAGGCTTTTAAACCGAAACCTAGTACTTTAAAAGAAAGAACAAGTCTATCCTTAATCTCTGAACCACCGATAGTTTTGGTATCATCATCATCAACTGCTGGACATAGGCCTCTCCAATTATAGGCACGCCATTCTCGGCAACTCTCATCCAGCTGCTACCAGCCACCCAGCAAAGATCGTCGCTCCACCTAGTCCTAGGGCATGCTACCTTGCGTTTGCCGATTCGCAGTCTCCACTCAAGAACGCGTCTACCCCAACGGTCGGTTCTATACGGCTAATATGGCCAGCCCATAGCCACTTCAGCTTGCTTATTCTGTGAGTTATGTCGACAACTTTGGTTCTCTGCTGGAACACCTCGATCCTTTAAAGAGTCTGCAAGCATAGCCTATCCATAGCTCGCTGAGCGACCTTGAATTTATTTATTTTTATTATATGTATTCATAATTATTGAGACTTATAACTCCGTGAAACAGAAGAAAAATTTAGTGAACTGAACAAAATTATGTTTGATAGTCCTGTTTTACGACTCCGTATCATCGAAAAGAATTCATTTGATCGTCTACAATTTTATTTGTACTGGTACCAATGTGTAGCTGCAATTAAGTACCCAATGTGTAATATCGTTTGACACATTGATATATTCTTGTCGATGTAACTATACATCTTTTGAAGCTTACTTTACTATGTTTATTTTTATATTCATCCGTTGTACATGGCTACTGGCACAAAGTGTAGGGTGAAATTAACAATTAAATTTGATTTATGAGCATCGTAACTAAATGGTCAACGATTGATATCTTAATAATTAGCGTCAAAGACAATTAAGTTTGGACCCTTCTCAAAATACAAGATTAATTATATCAACGCTCACAGTAATGTAACGGTCCACTTAGCTAAAAGCTGTCTGTGAATGAGAAATTGTTTGTAGATTGGTTTACAGTTTATTAATTTTGAGTTAAAGCTACACACATTCACGTTTTTGAACTGCACGCTCAAACTCAAAGCTTTCATTTCAATTAAACCATTTACAGGCACTTTTGAATTGTGAAGGAGTCGGTCAGTCAGAAATATGAAGCTAGTTGCCCATTCCAAAGCGTAGTAGGTACTTATGGAGAAGAATGAGCAAGAAACTCCACGGACACTCTTTTAAATCAAAATATTGTTACAAGATATTGGTTACATCATTTATGTTGAAATTATACATGTCAGAACAATGTAGAAAGCACGATAAAAGCGTCCGCAATTATAACATAAAAACAATTCAAAAATTAAAATAAGCCATGGCAGCTAAGAGATGACCAGTCACAACTGATGGCGCTAGTTAACGAACATGCATCTGCATCGGGGATCTTCGCGCTGTTTCGCACTGATGGCTTTTATGCCATCATTGCATCAGTAAAAGGTGATCTGCAGAATGCGTCGCAGCCGCAACGAAATGTTGAAGATTGTAGCAGATAGGATCTCATCCCCGCTGTATATGTATAGGTCCTTTGTTAAGTCATCATCATCTGCCTAGCCTTTTCCCAACCAAGTTGGGGTCGGCTTCCAGTCTAACCGGATGCAGCTGACTACCTGTATTTTACACGGAGCGGCTGCCTAGATAGGCATGTATCGTATTACCCAGTAACTGGGTAATACGAATTATAAATATGAATGTATTTTTTTTTGTTGCTTTCATTGGTGAGTATGATATAGTTTCATATTGGGGTCGAAATTTTCATTATTTTTGCAATAGGTTCATTATTTAATTATTTTCGAGTTAAAAGCAAAATAAAAGAAACAAAAAGATACAGTACTGTTTTGCAACTGAAGTCGAGGTGTTGGTTTGAATTTTAGTTCATGACATCTATTTTGTTCCACACCTTTTTAGGCGTGGAACAAAATCGCGATTAAAAATAGAAATTTTTGGTGAAAAACGTCAAATTCAGAATAACAAAATTGCCATTTTCACTAAATTATGAACTTAGTGCCATCACAGTGCTATCAAACTAAATTACAGTTAAGTTGAGTCAATACAATAGGATGTTATAAGTTGGTCAGTTCGCTACATTTTACTCCAGAGCATACAAATAATAATAAAGTTAATGGTGTCAAAACAACAGACACACATTTAAATATGATTACTCAATTACTTACACACTAACACACAATTACCAATGACAAAATAATAATATTCTTACCGCCTTACTAATAAGCGTTGTATAACGCCTGTATAGTTACACAACGCTTTGTCTTCTTCTTTCAAAAGTCAAAGTACTTTTGAAAGAAGAAGACAAAGCGTTGTGTAACTATACAGGCGCTATACAACATTTATTAGTAAGGCGGTTATTGTATTAAGCTAAATGTCAGTGGTATCCTCCATGCACTCAATTGTGGAGTAGTAGTGGCTTTTACTAACATTTGTGTCGTAAACCCAAATTCAGATTCCGATCAATGACTATCTTAAAACTATAAGGTACTATAAGGTCACACGACCGTCTGATATCAAACATATGGGCGTAAAACCCGCATTTCAACCGCAATACGACCTCAAGTGTATACCTTTCACAAAACCCTTTTTTAACCCTCCTAACATTGAATTTTACCGAAGAACGTAGGATATTGTGTGGGGCATAATAGACCCAATCTGCTGCCCGAACCCGGAGGTCGGCCCACACGTGATGAATACAAATTTGTGGTACCAGTCGCAGGGTTAAAGGCCACTTTTTGATGGAAAATATACCTGTATGAGCCGATTGTGTCGAAAATAGTAAATGAGTGAGTTCAAAGCGGTCTATCGTGATTTTTTCGTTGTAAAAGGCGGTAAAAATGCTTTTAAAAGGACGCTGAGGCTACGTTTCATTGTTGAGTTTTTTTTTATAGTGAAGTATGTTAATAAAAGTTTCAGGAAAAAAACGAACCGAACACACCCTGAGGCATCCCGACAGTGAATGACAGCGTTTAACAACTCCAGAGTGGAGAGAAAATTCGCTATTTTTGTAATAAATGATTACTTACCATTATTACCAATTACTAAAACTCTAATCTCTTGTTGTGGACGGTTCCCTAAAATTCCAGTTCAGTCATTAAAATAACGAACCCTTATCATTAAGGGCACCGCGCACAGCCGCGGACTCTACCGGCCCTACCGCGCGGTCGGGCGCTGTACGAGTGTTAGGAATCAACGGAGTAGAGGCCAATGCAACATGACATCCGCTTTACCGCAGCTTACCGCGGCGGTGTGCAGTGCCGTGTATTAATCGCCTTAAAAAGCTCAATCTAATGTGACGGCGTCAGCAATGGCTCAGCGATAGTGCCGTCATCATCTCGATTCGGTGGTAATGACTCCATAGTGCAGGTTTATAATAAACAGCTGATCAGTTACTATTTCACTTTCAGAATAATTATCACAGTATTTATTTTATTTTATTTTTATTTATTTATTTTGCACAATGTACACTCAGTTACAGGCTATGCTAAAAACTTATGAGCACATGACCCTGTTAGGGCGCAGCAAGTATTATTACATAAGTAACTTAACACGTACGTAGGTACAATACTAATAATGTTCACGCATTACTTTCTACGTTCGGGCAAACCAACAGTTTCGCACAGGAGAAGTGGAGGTCTGCATCCGTTCATTGCCCTCACAAGACTGACTCGTCCTTCAGCCACTTCCCTTACCACGACTCTATCCACGTGCCGCCCCACTCTAGTGAGCGCGTCACGTCGTTTACCCTCTTCTTAGTACTACAATAATCAATTGAGAGACTATTATCGCTCAACTTCTATAGTCTACGACATTTATTTTATGTATTTAATTCAAATAGACCATTTACCATCACTCTTGAATTGTCAGAGTTGGTCCGTTAAAAGGTTGAAGCTAGTTGTATAGTAATAGGAACCAGATTTTTAACCTTAACTGGGAAGCTGGCCTTCATCTTATCTGAACAAACTTCGAATCAAAAATATTCTTCGTCAAAAATACAATCAATGCGGATGAATTTTTTGACGCCCTATGAGCCCTTCTTTCTATAATAATTTTAAGTTCGCTTTGTATATAATTTTTGTGTTATATTGTACATAAAAACATATATTATGATGAATAAACATTAAACTCTCACGAAAAAAAAAAAAAAAAAACTATTTACCAGCATGTTTATTTGTGACAAGTTTGACAGATTGCGCCTTATTTTTTTTATGTACGAGAAGTACGAGAATTGGAATTGTTGAGTTCGTAAATACTTGCGGTTTTTTTGTTTTTTTTTTCGAATTAACTTACTCATTTTTTTACACGCACGTGTTCTGTGACAAATAAACATAATAGTTTTATTTTTCTTTATTAGGGGGGATGCGCGAAATTCAAATTTTCTTACGTTTTTTGCATTCAATGCTTACTCGTACATGAACTTAGAGAGTTGTATTGCTGATTCTAATTTTTGTAATTCTGTAAATCCATATTTGTTACAGTCGCAAATAATATTAAGATCAACATAAAACCTGATACTGACCTGCAAATTAAAAAAAAACGTAAGAAAATTTGAATTTCGCAGGCTACTTTATCCGCATCCCCCATAATGAGCTGTAACACAGCTCTTACACATACCTATAAAACCACGATCACGTCTGCAACTAGACAAACAATACCTCGCTAAACCACTTACAATCGGAACATAAAGTGAGGGTAGTCGTAATAAAACATTGTTTAGTGTCCCCCGCAGCTATAAAGTGCACTTTGATATCGATTACATTGCGTATGTTCGTACCTGGGTTTACTTTCTTCCTTTATTTTATTAATATACAGCGTGTAACAAAAACCCTGTCTATTTGTGAGGGTGTTGTTAAGAATCATACTGATAGACTATATATGTGGAAAAATGAAAACAAAAAAAATCGTCAAAAAATACAATAGACGCAGATATATTTAGCAACTTATTCCGCTTAACTTTTCTTCAAGAGTCATAAAAAGGTTTTTATGACTCGGTGTGGTAACACGTCGCGTTCTGGTTTGCAATGGGTCAATCGTCATCCTGAAGATGCCTCGTTGAGAGGTGAAACACGTGTCGATTTCTTACAGGGTTTTTATGACTCTTGAAGAATAGTCAAGCGGAATAGGTTACTAAATATATTTGCGTTTATTGTATTTTATAATGGATTTCCGCAAAGACACGCCTGAATCAATTAACTATAAAAAAAATCGTCGCAACTTTTTTTTAATGGGGAATTTTACACTGCGCATGCGGCCGTCGTTTAGCAGATGTTTCCAAGTCATGACTTATGACCTCTGTAAAAAAATGCGGGTGCGATACTACGTATCCAGTGACGCGATGGTTAGAAGACTTCGAGAGCTGCGCCGTGATTTACTGATGGTTTCCTCACCAGCTGCTACTGCTGGCACTCCGGGTGCTCACCAGCACAGCAAGGCTATGCTACGAGCGGAGCGATCGTACAAGTGCTAGGATGATTTAAAAATAGCCATCCATCATCTCGTCATCTGCCTAGCCTTTTCCTAACTATGTTGGGGTCGGCTTCCAGTCTAACCGGATGCAGCTGAATACCAGTATTTTACATGGAGCGACTGCCTATCTGACCTCCACAACCCAGTAACCGGGTAATACGATACCTCTTGGTTACTGGTTGTCAGACTTTCGTGCTTCTGACGACTCGTAACGACTGTCAAAGATCCACAAATGACAGCCGGGACCAACGGCTTAACGTGCTTTCCGAGGCATGGAGGAGTCTCGATATGTGAAAATGGTCACCCATCCACGGACCAACCCCGGCAAGCGTAGCTTAACCTGATGGATCGACCCGAGCGGCGGTTATTACTTAGCCACGAGCTCCTCCTAAAAATAGCCATCCATAAGTAGGAAAAAGTCGAAGAAACCGTAACCATCTCAGAGACAATGCTGAAATGTACAGTCACGGACTTTAATTGATGAGCCACCTTCAAACTTTTCAATTTTGTAGTTTCATACATTTGACTTTATTAGTCAACCTCTATGGATATTTTCGATTAAAAGTAATTTATTTGTCATCTTGTTTACTTTCATACATTCACGAGATTACACGATTAAACATAAACTCAAATCGCAAGCTCGTAAACAAGATGACAAATAAATTACTTTTAGGGCGAATTTCACCAAACTTTTATACCGAGTATAAGTCTTATCCTGCGAATAAATTTTGAATTTTTGACAGTTTTTCCATACAAAAACTGTGGAACGAAAACCTTTTTGGCCTGGTGCACGTAAATCTACATTACATATACCCGTTTATTGAATCAAGAAATATATAGGCAACATAAACAAAGTTACACAGTGCAGTCAGTCGGGAATGTATCGAATGTCCCCAGTTTCAATCTGCTCCGACTTCTGGCTGGTGTCCAGCGGCCTCAACTACAAACTCTAACAAGTTTCCCTGCTTTGGATAGTTCTAGTTTTCAAGGCTTGAATCATCTATAATATCTATATATCTATACATATTATAAATTGAAGTCGGTTTTCGTGTTTGTCTGTATGTCCGCGTTGTTCTTTTAAACCACGCAGCAGATTTTGATAAGGTTTTCACCATCGTTCAGAGAATTTATTCCGGAACATTATTATTGAAGTTATATATAACTAAGAAATCGCGATGTTTAGTCAAGTCTTAAAAACCGCTGGTTGCTTAAAACAGCCACTTTGGCAGAATCGTAATAGGAAAATATTATGAATCATCCTTAAATGTCACAAACTGACAATTCATAATAATATGAGCGTGCGATTCATATTACGAAATAATTCATTTGTTTGACAGCTCCCTATAAAGCTGTCAAACAAATGAATTCGCTAAGCTTCGTGAAATGGTCCACACATTATGAATTGCTTTTGTGTCAAATTATAGGAATTGCTAATGACAGGTTTCAGGAAATAAACTGCTTTTACAGGAATTGCTAATGTGTTCGTTTTAGGCCCCGAGCGGCATAATACATAAATTCACGGCTTCTTCCTATGGGTATAGACAGAAACTACAGAACGCTAGTTCTGGACTTGCATAATTTGTCTATAATGTTCTCACAGCTAGGACGCAGGCTTCCTCACTGAGTGAGGGTGTTGGCTGATGCCCAGCGGGTGGCTTAGTGTGGGTTGCTTATTTTATCTAACATTTATTTTTATGGAAATTTGGTGAGGAAGTTAAAATCCGTATCGTATTTTGCCCTAATGTTGCAGGAAGGTTTTTAGCAGGGATTTCACTCATCCACCATAGAAAAGGGAGGATCCTCAGACCAGGCGGGTGTTGTATCGGGCGGGTAACTGGCCAACGATTGATGTTGGGTTCTTGTATGTATGTCCATTGCACGGTAAACTTTAATTGCGCGATGTAGGATTTATGTGACGCCAGGATTTTTGTGTGACGTCAGGTCTTTGATACGTAGTTCGCATGTGGCGATGTAGATACCGCCTCAGGGACTTCTTATAAAAGCGTCTGAACAATAATAATGTTCTAAATCCGAACGGGTAGTATTTGATTCCAGTGCGCAGCTGCTCATACAGACTACTGCGGTACCTACTACGACTACTTTGGTCCATCCTTTCTCGCATGCAATGCGCAAAATGGCTTCAGTCCTACGCCTAGATCAGGCGTAGACCCAAGATCTATCAAAACAAATTATGCATGTACAATTTACGAGCCGTAACGCGGTAAAACACAAACTTACAAGTGCCAAGAATGTCTTGAAACCACATTTGGCATGTTGTAATGTAGGCATTACAATAAAGTGACGTCACGGCAGAATATAGTCTGTCTCTGTGGCAGTGGAGTTTTTTTTTAATATAAAGTGTGCATGCATAACCATTGGTCCAAGAATGAAAGAGAATGAAAGAAAATAAAGGAGATCATTCACCGTCCATACATTTTTTGGCTATAAATGTGAAAGCCAAACAAAAAAAAGCTATATTCCGAAAGAGTACGTTTTTCTCTTCATTTTTTATTACTACAACCTTTTACTTTAATTAGATTACTATTAATTATTTTAATTAAACATACTGAAAACAGTATTTTTCATAATCGTATAACAGCGCAGGGAATTACCCTACAGATTTGGTCTGATTACAAAGTGAAGAGAATAACATGTTCTAACGGAATATATAATTTTTTTTGGTTGGCCGACACTTTCATAATTTAGCCCAAAATTAATTATGTCCTTTATTTGGTAAGGCACACAAAAAGGTTTTATTTCTCGCTTTTTAGTGGGTCAGTTTGTAATTTATCTAAGTTACAATACCCTAATGCCAACTGCTCATCACCTTTTACATAAGATTGCTTTTCCCGATGCAGGGTCGATAATCGTTGAGGAGTTCTCCTGGTACTTCACCATCAGCACCACTTCATCATATGCATTGTGACGAGCATATTAAATTGCTTGGCTAATATTAAAGTAATAGAATCCAACCTGTAAAATGTTTATTATTGAGTAGTTCCGGTGGCAATCTGTAGTCTTCATCATCAGTTCCAATTCGCCAAATGGTGCTTTCCGAGAGCATGAGTTACTATAAAAAATACCGAAATCGCTATAGGTGTGCCTGTAATATTTGAAGAAATTCCTCAATTTCTCCAGGATCCCATACCATACCACCATACCATACCATTTACCATAGGACAGCACGAAGTTAAGCTAGTGCAAAGTGAAGTGCTACTAACATAGTCTTAAGCTTTATTTATTAACACAAGTTTTTATAAAAGTATGTATGTCTAGGTTAAGGTATTTTTCTATGGGCCTGTGTCGCCTGAAATAAATGGTATATTATTATTATTATTTTATTTATGTTTACACATCTCGGGACCATGGGGTCCCGGTCTTTTGGAAGGCGTACGAGGGGCCGAAGCCAACTCGCAGAGGCCCGTTAGATGTTTTTAATGGAATGAGGCACCAACCGACGATTATCCCTGTTCGCACTATACAAGTGCAGCCAAGGACAATCCCCGGTTGGAGTAAGACTATTGCAGGATAGGGAAACAAACATATTGGATTATGAGTTTGAGTGGCTAAAGTGGACTGGTAACCTGGAACTATGGAAGGACTATGGCCCCTGCCTGATCAATGTTTTATATATACACGGATAAAATGGCAGGGGGTGACTTGCACACTCAATAATGAGCCCCCGAAAACAGTCGCTAGTACATAGTGACGTAGCGACAAGGGGGCAACACCTCCTGAGGAGTGGAGAGGTATTCCACGGCTTTCAGAACAATCCCAGAGCCCGGAAGATGGTCAAGATCCCTACGAGCACTTACTGGAATACTTCCTTCCTCCGAGCACGTTTGCTCTTGCGAGTCTCCACTCAAGCCGGCCAATCAAGGCAAGAATGAGGTGGGAGCTCTGTTCCTCGTCAGTGTTCACTCCAGCCGGCCAATAAACGCAAGCCAGAGGTGAGGAACAAGAATTCTCCCGGGAGATAGGGTCCGTGGGGTCGCTACTGCCCAACAGCTCGCCACATGCTGCCCTGTGGGTTTCTGTATCTCTCTTGGTCTGGCTCCTCATCCTAGACCCGTCCCGGCAAAGTAAACTCTACCGGCACAGACCTAGTGTTTGGAGCGCGCAAGCCCCACCACGACGTCAACGTAGAGATACGGCGGTGATTGTGATGAATCGTTTAGAAGTTTCTTCGCCATTTGTGGTGACTGCCAGATGACTTTAGTGACAGCAGCTGCCTTCCAAGGTCCTTCGTCATTATCATTGAGAGGTGGGCGTTGTTGAACATTCGTGGAATTGTATTGAAAAAACAAGATGGCGGCTCTTGTTCCAATTTTGGCCAAGCGTTGTTCCATTGCTTGTGTGTATGAGATAGTGTTTATTCTTTTCTTGTTCAATTCCGTACCTAAATCATTCAAACCTTAAAAAAAATCTTTTTACATTCTAATTCAACAATAATAATGTTCTAAATCCGAACGGGTAGTATTTGATTCCAGTGCGCAGCTGCTCATACAGACTACTGCGGTACCTACTACGACTACTTTGGTCCATCCTTTCTCGCATGCAATGCGCAAAATGGCTTCAGTCCTACGCCTAGATCAGGCGTAGACCCAAGATCTATCAAAACAAATTATGCATGTACAATTTACGAGCCGTAACGCGGTAAAACACAAACTTACAAGTGCCAAGAATGTCTTGAAACCACATTTGGCATGTTGTAATGTAGGCATTACAATAAAGTGACGTCACGGCAGAATATAGTCTGTCTCTGTGGCAGTGGAGTTTTTTTTTAATATAAAGTGTGCATGCATAACCATTGGTCCAAGAATGAAAGAGAATGAAAGAAAATAAAGGAGATCATTCACCGTCCATACATTTTTTGGCTATAAATGTGAAAGCCAAACAAAAAAAAGCTATATTCCGAAAGAGTACGTTTTTCTCTTCATTTTTTATTACTACAACCTTTTACTTTAATTAGATTACTATTAATTATTTTAATTAAACATACTGAAAACAGTATTTTTCATAATCGTATAACAGCGCAGGGAATTACCCTACAGATTTGGTCTGATTACAAAGTGAAGAGAATAACATGTTCTAACGGAATATATAATTTTTTTTGGTTGGCCGACACTTTCATAATTTAGCCCAAAATTAATTATGTCCTTTATTTGGTAAGGCACACAAAAAGGTTTTATTTCTCGCTTTTTAGTGGGTCAGTTTGTAATTTATCTAAGTTACAATACCCTAATGCCAACTGCTCATCACCTTTTACATAAGATTGCTTTTCCCGATGCAGGGTCGATAATCGTTGAGGAGTTCTCCTGGTACTTCACCATCAGCACCACTTCATCATATGCATTGTGACGAGCATATTAAATTGCTTGGCTAATATTAAAGTAATAGAATCCAACCTGTAAAATGTTTATTATTGAGTAGTTCCGGTGGCAATCTGTAGTCTTCATCATCAGTTCCAATTCGCCAAATGGTGCTTTCCGAGAGCATGAGTTACTATAAAAAATACCGAAATCGCTATAGGTGTGCCTGTAATATTTGAAGAAATTCCTCAATTTCTCCAGGATCCCATACCATACCACCATACCATACCATTTACCATAGGACAGCACGAAGTTAAGCTAGTGCAAAGTGAAGTGCTACTAACATAGTCTTAAGCTTTATTTATTAACACAAGTTTTTATAAAAGTATGTATGTCTAGGTTAAGGTATTTTTCTATGGGCCTGTGTCGCCTGAAATAAATGGTATATTATTATTATTATTTTATTTATGTTTACACATCTCGGGACCATGGGGTCCCGGTCTTTTGGAAGGCGTACGAGGGGCCGAAGCCAACTCGCAGAGGCCCGTTAGACGTTTTTAATGGAATGAGGCACCAACCGACGATTATCCCTGTTCGCACTATACAAGTGCAGCCAAGGACAATCCCCGGTTGGAGTAAGACTATTGCAGGATAGGGAAACAAACATATTGGATTATGAGTTTGAGTGGCTAAAGTGGACTGGTAACCTGGAACTATGGAAGGACTATGGCCCCTGCCTGATCAATGTTTTATATATACACGGATAAAATGGCAGGGGGTGACTTGCACACTCAATAATGAGCCCCCGAAAACAGTCGCTAGTACATAGTGACGTAGCGACAAGGGGGCAACACCTCCTGAGGAGTGGAGAGGTATTCCACGGCTTTCAGAACAATCCCAGAGCCCGGAAGATGGTCAAGATCCCTACGAGCACTTACTGGAATACTTCCTTCCTCCGAGCACGTTTGCTCTTGCGAGTCTCCACTCAAGCCGGCCAATCAAGGCAAGAATGAGGTGGGAGCTCTGTTCCTCGTCAGTGTTCACTCCAGCCGGCCAATAAACGCAAGCCAGAGGTGAGGAACAAGAATTCTCCCGGGAGATAGGGTCCGTGGGGTCGCTACTGCCCAACAGCTCGCCACATGCTGCCCTGTGGGTTTCTGTATCTCTCTTGGTCTGGCTCCTCATCCTAGACCCGTCCCGGCAAAGTAAACTCTACCGGCACAGACCTAGTGTTTGGAGCGCGCAAGCCCCACCACGACGTCAACGTAGAGATACGGCGGTGATTGTGATGAATCGTTTAGAAGTTTCTTCGCCATTTGTGGTGACTGCCAGATGACTTTAGTGACAGCAGCTGCCTTCCAAGGTCCTTCGTCATTATCATTGAGAGGTGGGCGTTGTTGAACATTCGTGGAATTGTATTGAAAAAACAAGATGGCGGCTCTTGTTCCAATTTTGGCCAAGCGTTGTTCCATTGCTTGTGTGTATGAGATAGTGTTTATTCTTTTCTTGTTCAATTCCGTACCTAAATCATTCAAACCTTAAAAAAAATCTTTTTACATTCTAATTTCATGTTTTTTATTATTTCTTGTATTTATTAGAAAAATAATAATATTATGCAGAAGGAGGCTATAAATTAACAACACTACCTACGCATTAAGGCTCTTACATACTGGCGCGATTCGCCGCGCTACGCGACGCCGCCGCATTGTTCGCCGTCAAGTTTTCTCAGAAATTGTTTTGTTAAAATTCGCGTCGCGCGGCGAATCGCGCCAGTATGTAAGAGCCTTTAGTATCCTATTGCAATCACGTACGTGTCACAATGAAATAACCATTAAACCGCAAAGTACCTAATTAAAAGAAACTCATTAACGGTCTTTAATTTTACCGACTTCATTAAACAGGAGTTTTTTTAACTTTGGATACTGATTTCTCCGTGTTTTTTGGAAGTGTTTTCTGTCGGCGCACGCGCTGAATCATCTTGATTGGTTGTCCCTCCACTTGCCTCACGCGTCTCTTGACGCCACGGGTAGCACACCTCCGGCGTGAAACCATAGGAGCGTAACCGCAGTCTGTAGTTCAATTCACCTGGCTCGCGTTATTTTCCGCTACTCGAATCGGATGCGAGTAGAGGAACATAGCGCAAGTCTGTCTGGCATAAATGGCAGGATCAAAAAGGTCAAAGTCAAAGTCAAAGTCAACATCTTTATTTGTAAACACAATGATATTATATTTAACAGATATGTTATAAGCGCGCAATCGTGAAGACTCGAAAACATTCCAATTGTAACGTTTTTACTTGTAGTGAAATGTAAAATGAATGAAACGTGGGTATGTGTGCCGCTGCTGCGCGGAACACTTTTTTCGGTTGTTTTGTGATTGTATAACATATCTGTTAATATAATATCATTGTGTAAACATGGGTGTGAAAATAAGTGTTAAAAATAAAGTAAGTAGAGAGATTTCTGTTTTGCCGTTATCTGCATACAAATATACAAAAATTAACAGAATTTTGTTAAAATGTAAGGACAAGCAAATTCGAAATCGGGTGTTTATTCTGATAAATAATTTGTATACCAAACAAAGATATTATATGGAACTGAACTTTGATATAACCTGCACCCTAATTACGTAATGCCCGATCAATCATAATCTGAATCGGTTTGAATCAAATTGCTAATCCATTGCTTCATAAGTTCGAAAAAAAATCGGCTCGACAACGTAAATAACGCAATGAATCTTGTTGAATTGTCAAAATGAAACAAATTAGTCTTGATCGATTTCGAAAATAAGTTGCGTGATTAGATAGCTGTCTGAATTTTAAAACTTTTCTGAGTACCTACATCTGTATTAATCTATCAATCTGGCTAGCCTTTTCCCAACTATATTGGGGTCAGCTTCCAGTCTAACCGAATGCAGCTAAATACCAGTATTTAACATGGAGCGACTGCCTATCTAACCTCCACAACCCAGTAACTGGGTCATACGATACCCCTTGGTAAGACTTCTGACGAATGTCCAAGACGACCAGTAACGACTGTTCAAGATCTACGAATGACAGCCGGGATCGGCTTAACGTGCTTTCCGAGGCACGGAGGAGTCTCGGTATGTAAAGATGGACACCCATCCATGGACCAACCCCGGCAAGCGTAGCTTAACCTGATGGATCGACCCGTGCGGCTGTTATTACTAAGCCACGAGCTGTATATTCTGTATTAAACTATAGAATAAATTACAGTCACTCACCAGTTAGTTCTGTGAATTTTAACAAACACCAAAACCCTAACCCTCATTCATAAACGTTTCTTAAAGTTAAAGAGTTGTATAAAACGTCGAAACTGTATGGTTAAACAGTTGCTAATTCATAACTTAACTTTAAGCAGCGTTTATGAATAAGGCGATTATTGCGTAACACACGATCAATCACAATCCGTATCATTCTGACAGTTCAGCGTTGACCAGTTTAATTTCTTGCGAATGAAAAATAATGTAACCGTCGAAGTTACGAATTTCTCGGTGCACGATAGTCACACTTGGAAGATTTTTTTTGCCATTACTTTGCCAATACTACTCAAACTGCAGTTTATAATTAACTGGGTACATAATGGCTTTCGCTTAAGTCAGGTGTTTTCTTTATTTTGTTACTAGTGCTCGTGTATTTTTACCCAACTGCCCCAGAAAGAGGGTAATGTTTTTCGAGAGTATGTATGTATGTATGTTTGCATGTATGTCTATTTCTTTGGCACGCTCTGTAGTCTAAACGGCTTGATGGATTTTAACATTTGAGGTGTCGTTAGATTCGTCTTAATTGTGGGAGTGACATAGACTATATTTTTTTTTTAATTTCATCTGGAAACAAAAAAAAAGGGAGAGGAAGGTTTTTCTTTAATAAATTACAATATTGGTATCAAATAAAAGCTAGTAATGAGTTAATTCCAAATATTTAAATTAATAAAAGCTTGAAATAAAACAAATTATTTAAAAAACAAAAACCCGCCTGCTAAAACGCATAACTTTAAAGAGAAAAACAAGCATTATAATCTGTAGAATTTTGCTATAACACGCGGGGAACAAACCAATAACCTGAAATACTTTTGTTCCGTTTAAGTCGGCGGGTTATTTTTGTTAGTTAATGTTAACATGAACACTGTACCAAAACCTAAATATCAGTATAGCGTCAAATCTTTTCTTTAAGATGTTTATTAATTCATCTACTGTCTGACACAATGCAATGTCAACGATCGTAACACTAGCCTAGGTAATCAACTCACTCAATGTGTTCGCTACACAATAGTATTTTGTAAAAATCTATCCGGTTATTTAATATTTAATAATAATATTATTTTTTTAAACTTACCTTACACGCGGGATGAATTATAGCGTGTCAAAGTACGCTGAGATGCGCGGTGCTGCGCTGCGCGTTTACCTTATTGTGTAGTAAATAAATTCGATATTGAATCGGATCATAAAAAAGTGCGTCGCATCTTGGTTTGAACTGGCCGTTATGCGGAAATAGTTGAGGAGGTGAAGTAAAAAAAAACCTCACTTTTCTATTTTAAACAAAAATGTTTTTTATTAGTCTATGTGCACAAAAAAATGTTTTTTAAATTGATTTAAGCAAATAAGTAAAACCTTATCAAAAACATCCTGTTTCTCATATTCTTTCAAAATGTAGGTCAAAAAGTGCTTTTAAATTCACCATGTGCAGCTTAGTAACGTGATCGTTTTAGTAAGGGTATGCATGTATAGGACCTTGGTCATGGTCCTTTTCATTTGAAATAGAGAGTTTCGAACAAAACCACACTTTAGACTGTAAAAAAATTTGTTTCCCTTGATTATTTTCAAAAGCTTATTTTATTGGAGTAAAATTCAATGGTATCATTAAGACTTCATCAAAAACATTGACTTTAGACTAAAGGTGCAAAACTTCAAATGCCTGGTCTTTTTGCTAAATAGTTTATGGTTGTTTTATTTTTCATATGTGTGGCAACATTTTTTCAGTTATTTGACGTTTTAACTTACTTTTCAAGTTGTCAAAACTATTAAGTTGTCAAAGTTTTTCGAAGTCTTTAGCAAAACCACAAATTTTATCAATATCAAGATTCTTATAATTTTTTCACAAATTGCTACATCAAATTGACTGAAACACTGGTTTAAATGACACGACTAGAACAAAGTGCAGATGTTGTAGTCAGCATATAGTTATTTGCATCTCACTATTTTCTCCAAAAACATATTTTTTGGAAAAGTGTTAAAGTGAGGATTTGTTCTTCACCTCCTCAGTTAGTGGATGAAGTATAAATTATCTGAGATAACGAATTCCATCACATAATTAATTATTTTTAAATTCTCACTTTCTTAAAATTATGATAAACTAGCAGCGCCTCGCGGCTTGACCCGCATAAGTCCCGATCCCGTGGGAATATCAGGATAAAAAGGATTCTGTGTTAACCTAGGTTATAAACTACTATCTGTGTGCCAAATTTCATCCAAATCCGTTTAATAAGTAGTTTTTGCGTGAGAGAGTAACAAACATCCATCCATCCATCCTTACAAACTTTCGCGTTTATAATATTAGTAGGATTGTGCACAGCTAAGGAAGGTCTTCTGGTACAGTTATCTCCATACTTCAACTTATTGATTTAAACCTGTTCATTGGGAATTAATCTTATCTATCTGTAATCTATATGTTTGAAGTACCTACGTTGCGTTGTCTATTTAATGTTTCGTCATTCGTTTGCTTATTAGTTCAGTAATAATAGGTCTCCTATATAGTTGTCGTATCTTCCTCTACGTGCAAGTCCCTCAATATATCTAGTTAGGTCAACATTTAGGATAATTGTCTTTGAATGCTGCAACTAATGATAGTGTAATTGATTCTCGGATTCTGGATCCAAATAGTAAGTACACATAGTTTTTTGATTTTCTATTTCTAATTCGGTACACCATATTAAAAAGCCCCAAACAAGCGTCGCCAATTTTCTGTTAAGTGATACAAAAAAACCAACAAACTGTGCGTCAGCGCACCGTAGCTTAGGTTTCCGTACCTTGGAAGGATTTATTTTTATTTTATATTGGTAATACATTTTCATAGCAGTTCTAAAATATTGCATTTAGGCAGTTAAACATTACAGTTGTACATACGTGTGAATCATAAGTTCTCTGAGTTTTCCTTTTTAGATGAGTCACATCGAGGTGAGGTACTGCATACGTAACCATTATTAATTACGTCAATTAAATACAAATATTCTCTTTAAAACCTCAGATATTTTAAAAATAAGCGGCCTTTTTCTCGTTCTTGACTGACGTATGTCGATACAGGCCGATAGCGTGTACGGGAATGGTCTCGTCTATCTATCTCGCTACGCGATGGGCATGACATTACGTGCTGTCATGCATGCATGACCGTTTAGTTGTATTGATTAATGCGAATGACATGCAAACTACCTTATCCTCTCATAATGTCAACTTCTCAAAATGTCAACCGGTCGCAAAGGCTGATTGACAATTCCACAGAATTAAGTGTATTATCATGCTGCATGATAGACCCTAATGCTAGGTCCTTCATGTAGCATGATAATTCACGTAACAATTGCATGTTATGCCACATGATCGTCTAAATTACAAATTAAGATTGAGGTTAGAATGTAAAAGATTGTAAGAACGCGAACGTTTTTAAAAATGCGGCAACTGCCCCTCTTTTTCAGGGAGATGCTTGCGCGGTTGATAAGGCAGACACAAAACATCCGACATACAACAGATGCAAACGCCGGTTGCGTCCACAGTGAGATGGACTGAGCGACCAAACTAGCGAGCGAAACACATCTAGCTTCTACTTCCCGCTCCAACTCGCGATGCAGTGTGAACCCTTAATCCCGACCGCCACCGCGCCCGCTACCGCCCTAGTCAACGCGCATTCACTCTTGCCGAGGGCTAAGAAGTATCTATGGGGACACAGATTCCGGCAGAAAGTTACATTCTTTAAAGGTAACATGGGTCTAAAATTACGCTGGTGTGCTGGGATTTTGTGTACTGGTACCTTATTTATATTCTTAGTTAACGTTCCATCAACTGTTGATGAAAAAAACAACATGAAATATATTCTACAGTGGACAAGTCCGGAAACAGATCCTTTCATATTAATGGGTGAGGGACAAGAACAGTTTTTGAAGAGAAGGTGTCCTGTCCATAATTGCTTTATCACCCCTCATACGTCTATTTTAAATAGTGTGGCAGACTTTGACGCCATCTTGTTTTATGGCCCTGAGTTTCGTCAAAAACATGTGTCTTTTCCACTAAAGAGATCGCTGCACCAGAAATATGTATTTGCTAGCAGAGAATCCCCAGCTTACTATCCTTTAGATTCACAGAGATACGATGGAATATTTAACTGGACATATACATATAAATTGAATTCCGATTTATATTTTGGTTTCATCATAATTAAAAACAAAAAAGGTGAGGTCATCGGACCTAAACAAAATATGCATTGGTTGAATGTGCAACATATGAAAGCTGTAGACAGTGATTTCAGAAACAAATTGAAAAGTAAAAGACTAGCGGCTGCTTGGTTTGTATCAAATTGTAAGACAATTAGTGGAAGAGAAACGCTCGCATTGCAATTACAGAAAGAACTAGCTACACAGGATTTGGTACTAGACATATACAGCGGAAAATGTAAATGGAATGGAACAAAGTCTTGTCCCAAGGCAGCACAGTCGTATATATCAGGAACGGACTGCTTGCGTAAAATAGAGACAGATTACTACTTCTATTTGTCTTTTGAGAATTCTCTTAGTGAAGACTACGTCACAGAGAAGCTACTGCATGCGGTGCAGCACTATGCCGTGCCAATAGTCTATGGTGGAGCTAAATATACCAGGTTAGATCACTTATTTCGTTTTGATGTCTTCGTTAACACTCTTGTTGCACCGTTTGTGATTAGCAGTAGTATTTATAGCTATACTCTTTTTAATTATCCTTATATTTCCTTCAAACCTAAAACTATAATAGAAAAGTGTGTTAGATGGATAAAAGGTGGTGTATGAAAAAGCACAACACACAAAAGTAAAATTAAATTATATCAAATCATGCAATATAGTGCGCCGTCATCGTCATCACAAGAACTATTCATATTGTACTATTTGTAGCGAAATTTTCTGAATTTTATGTATCTTTTGAACGTCTTAAAACAACCATGTTTCCTCGACTGGTCGAAAATACCCTTTATGTGCACCTGCATATTTTATAGTTTAGTAAGTGTATTTTAAATTACTTTCATTTTTCAGGTTCCTGCCAGACGGGTCCTATTTGGATATAAGGAAACTTGGTATAAAGAAGACAGCTAACAAAATAGTTGAATCCATCAAAAACAAGGAAATATATTACGATTTCTTTAAATGGACCAATCACTATTCTTATCACGGTTTAGAAGAAGCGCCAGAAGCTGACTACATGTGCACACTGTGTAAGGCAATCAATGACGCTAATCTTGTGAAAAAAATAAGTAAGCTTGAACATATTCGAAGATGGTGGAATAAGAATTAAAGAAAACGAACAAAGAGACATTATTCTATTTTAATTGCTAATTACATAGAAAGATCTTAAAAATTGGAGCAAGTAAGTGAGTTTGTATATTTGGCGAGCCTGTTCACAAGGGATGGCAATATTTATGAAGATATGAATATGAGAATAAATGCCGGAAATAAAGTGATTCGTGCTGTACATGCCATTGTGACGTCCTAAATCATATTTATTTTATTAGCTTATACCTGACCAGTTTAAGTGTGCAGTTCACGATGGCGCTGCTTATCAAAGAAAAATGCAACAGTATGACAAATTCGGTACATTAAGTTACAGTTTTGTGTTTTACCGCCTGCACAGATAAATTGGACAAGCTCTACTACAGACTAACATATACAGACGGACGCGCTCTACTACAGACTGAAAATAAAATTATGACACAAACTGTGACCAATAGTAGATTTCCCACCGAATTCTCGAGTACCTATCTATGTAATAACACAGTCTTATTTTAATACTTATGTATTAGCGACAGAACTATAATGACCACTGCTAGGCTTTTAAACCGAAACCTAGTACTTTAAAAGAAAGACCAGAGGCTGTAGACAAAATACCTTTTCTGTAAGCGTTAACGCCAACGGAAAGATCAAATTGTATGGAGTTAACATTAGCTTTAGAGATGTCACGTGACTGTTTTTTTTTTTTTGAGGGTGGGACATCATCCTATGACCTTCCGTTCCAATCAGAGCGGGAAAAAAAGTGGAGTGTCAAACTTTTACTGACTAAAACCCACCCGTGTTTCTTCAGTTGCCTGTTGCCAAGGTCCCAGTATCCCTTTCGGACTAACCCGCAACCCTGCCAGCCACGTGACTGCTGCTGTCAGCTCCATACAATTTGATCTTTCCGTTGGCGTTAACGCTTACTGAAAAGGGATTTTGTCTAGACTATCAGGTCTATCCTTAATCTCTGGACCACCGATATTTTTGGTATCATCATCATCTGCCTACACCAGTAAACTGCCGGACATAGGCCTCTCACATTGCACGCCAGTAGATTCTCGGCAACTCTCATCCAGCTGCTACCAGCCACCCTGTGAAGATCGCTCCACCTAGTCTGAGGGCGTCCTACCTTACGTTTGCCGATTCGAGGTCTTCAGTCAAGAACGCGTCTACCCCAACGGTCATCGGTTCTACGGCTAATATGGCCAGCCCATAGCCACTTCAGCTTGCGTATTCTGCGAGCTATGTCGACAACGCGTCCTACCTTACGTTTGCCGATTCGAGGTCTTCACTCAAGAACGCGTCTACCCCAACGGTCATCGGTTCTACGGCTAATATGGCCAGCCCATAGCCACTTCAGCTTGCGTATTCTGCGAGCTATGTGGTTCTCTGTTGGATCACCTCGTTCCGGATTCCTCAGAGAGACTGCAATCATAGCCTATCCATAGCTCGCTGAGCGACATTGAATTTATTTATTTTTCGTATACGTAGCCAAAATTATTGAGACTTATAACTCCGTGAAACAGAAGAAAATTGAGTGAATTGAACAAAATTATGTTTTATAGTCTTGTTTTACGACTCCGTTTCAAGTTGGTAGATACAGTTAGCCTTAAAAAGATGTATATGTCACAGGGAGATGAGTAAACCAGGGATTTCATGAAATCACGGTAGATGTTGAATATTCTTGTTTATTACGTCTTCTCACTATTTTTTTTATCTACCATATGTATATCTCATAAAAATGCATCAGTTAATGTTAATTATGATATACCTATCATTATTAAAGACATTTTTTTTTTCAATGCCAGGAGAAAATTTAAAGATATTTTTATTAGGCCGGTCTCTTAATCAACCTTGGGATGGACAAAAAAGCTTGCGAAAATTGACGAGAAAATCGTGAAAAAAATGAGCTGTTCCCTACATTTTGACGAGTTACGTGAACATAAATGTAAGAAACCGCTTATTTTTTTTTGCGATTTCAGGTTTGATCCCATAGTAAAAGTTTTACATAATGATGAGTACAATGAACTCTTATGAGGTTTTCAATTATTGCAAACACCATTTATATACCTTGTTTAAATGACAGTAATAGACATCGTCACCTTTATACAACATTAGTTATTGTTTATGCTAAACCCGAAAAGGGGTCATTGTACTCATCATTTTGAACAACTTTTTCTATGGGACCAACTTTGAAATCGCGAAAAAAAAATCAACTGTTGGCGATTTAAGTGAACACAAATGTATGGATCAGCTGATTTTTTTTTAGCGATTCCAAGGTTGTTCCATAGAAAAAGTTGTTCAAAATGATGAGTACAATGACCCCTTTTCGGGTTTAACATAAACAAAAACGAATGTTGTATAAAGACATTGCTTGGCCTAGTAACATGAGACGAGTAATCGTTCCGCCTCGATCGATAGAGTAAGCATCCAGAATACGAATGACTCGATAACACAAAGTAATATATTACTCTATAAAGTATGTTTTACTATTACATGGACTCTAATTATGGATATGGAATGTTGCAGGTTTTTGTCGAGTTATTGAAAATATCTTTTTAGTGTGAGAAGAGTGTTCTGCAGTGGGATAAATAATAGGGTGGTGTTATAATTATTATTCGTTTATTTAGTAATTTCTTTCTTATGTAATTACATTTTCAAATATTTCTTAAATTAAAATGATAGTAGGCAGGTATATTATAAAAAAAACATTTAAAAATATAAAAAATTGAGGTCTGCCGGTGTCTTATTATTATTATTTCGTTTATTCATTTTTTTCGTACCTATTTACATTTTTAAATATTTCTTTAAGAAAAAATTATAAAAAAAACTTTTAAAAATATTATTATTATTTTTTCGGGACCCTGGGGCCCCGCACCTCTGGACTTGTATAAGGGGTCCACGCCACAGAGGCTCGTTAGAGGCACCAACCGACGATTTATCCCTGTATGGTACACAGGTACACTTGAGTGATGCAAGTGTACCTGTGGAACTTTATACTTGATTTTAATACTATGTTGTAACTATCCCGTGGGTATATCGGGATTAAAAGTATCCTATGTTCTATTCCAGGTCATGTTCCACCCATGTTCCAAATTTCATCTTAATCCGTTCAGCGTTTTAGCGTGAAAGCGTAACTAACAAATAAACAAACAAATTCATTTTCGCATTTTTATTATTAGTAAGGATAATAGGATTTTTTTTTTTTTAGTGTGGGAAATCATCCAATGACTTCCCTTCCAATCCACTCAGAGCGGGAGAAAAAGTGGAGTGTCAAACTTTTACTGACTAAAACCCACCCGTGTTTCTTCAGTTGCCTGTTGCCAAGGTCCCAGTATCCCTTTCGGACTAACCCGCAACCCTGCCAGCCACGTGACTGCTGCTGTCAGCTCCATACAATTTGATCTTTCCGTTGGCGTTAACGCTTACAGAAAAGGGATTTTGTCTAGACTATCAGGTCTATCCTTAATCTCTGGACCACCAATATTTTTGGTATCATCATCATCTGCCTACACCAGTAAACTGCCGGACATAGGCCTCTCACATTGCACGCCAGTCGATTCTCGGCAACTCTCATCCAGCTGCTACCAGCCACCCTGTGAAGATCGCTCCACCAAGTCTGAGGGCGTCCTACCTTACGTTTGCCGATTCGAGGTCTTCAGTCAAGAACGCGTCTACCCCAACGGTCATCGGTTCTACGGCTAATATGGCCAGCCCATAGCCACTTCAGCTTGCGTATTCTGCGACCTATGTCGACAACGCGTCCTACCTTACGTTTGCCGATTCGAGGTCTTCACTCAAGAACGCGTCTACCCCAACGGTCATCGGTTCTACGGCTAATATGGCCAGCCCATAGCCACTTCAGCTTGCGTATTCTGCGAGCTATGTGGTTCTCTGTTGGATCACCTCGTTCCGGATTCCTCAGAGAGACTGCAATCATAGCCTATCCATAGCTCGCTGAGCGACATTGAATTTATTTATTTTTCGTATACGTAGCCAAAATTATTGAGACTTATAACTCCGTGAAACAGAAGAAAATTGAGTGAATTGAACAAAATTATGTTTTATAGTCTTGTTTTACGACTCCGTTTCAAGTTGGTAGATACAGTTAGCCTTAAAAAGATGTATATGTCACAGGGAGATGAGTAAACCAGGGATTTCATGAAATCACGGTAGATGTTGAATATTCTTGTTTATTACGTCTTCTCACTATTTTTTTTATCTACCATATGTATATCTCATAAAAATGCATCAGTTAATGTTAATTATGATATACCTATCATTATTAAAGACATTTTTTTTTTCAATGCCAGGAGAAAATTTAAAGATATTTTTATTAGGCCGGTCTCTTAATCAACCTTGGGATGGACAAAAAAGCTTGCGAAAATTGACGAGAAAATCGTGAAAAAAATGAGCTGTTCCCTACATTTTGACGAGTTACGTGAACATAAATGTAAGAAACCGCTTATTTTTTTTTGCGATTTCAGGTTTGATCCCATAGTAAAAGTTTTACATAATGATGAGTACAATGAACTCTTATGAGGTTTTCAATTATTGCAAACACCATTTATATACCTTGTTTAAATGACAGTAATAGACATCGTCACCTTTATACAACATTAGTTATTGTTTATGCTAAACCCGAAAAGGGGTCATTGTACTCATCATTTTGAACAACTTTTTCTATGGGACCAACTTTGAAATCGCGAAAAAAAAATCAACTGTTGGCGATTTAAGTGAACACAAATGTATGGATCAGCTGATTTTTTTTTAGCGATTCCAAGGTTGTTCCATAGAAAAAGTTGTTCAAAATGATGAGTACAATGACCCCTTTTCGGGTTTAACATAAACAAAAACGAATGTTGTATAAAGACATTGCTTGGCCTAGTAACATGAGACGAGTAATCGTTCCGCCTCGATCGATAGAGTAAGCATCCAGAATACGAATGACTCGATAACACAAAGTAATATATTACTCTATAAAGTATGT
This sequence comes from Lithophane socia, assembly GCA_947522985.1. Taxonomy (NCBI): domain Eukaryota; kingdom Metazoa; phylum Arthropoda; class Insecta; order Lepidoptera; family Noctuidae; genus Lithophane; species Lithophane socia. The sequence goes on from OX383267.1 coordinate 13,749,545, forward strand.
TTTACTATTACATGGACTCTAATTATGGATATGGAATGTTGCAGGTTTTTGTCGAGTTATTGAAAATATCTTTTTAGTGTGAGAAGAGTGTTCTGCAGTGGGATAAATAATAGGGTGGTGTTATAATTATTATTCGTTTATTTAGTAATTTCTTTCTTATGTAATTACATTTTCAAATATTTCTTAAATTAAAATGATAGTAGGCAGGTATATTATAAAAAAAACATTTAAAAATATAAAAAATTGAGGTCTGCCGGTGTCTTATTATTATTATTTCGTTTATTCATTTTTTTCGTACCTATTTACATTTTTAAATATTTCTTTAAGAAAAAATTATAAAAAAAACTTTTAAAAATATTATTATTATTTTTTCGGGACCCTGGGGCCCCGCACCTCTGGACTTGTATAAGGGGTCCACGCCACAGAGGCTCGTTAGAGGCACCAACCGACGATTTATCCCTGTATGGTACACAGGTACACTTGAGTGATGCAAGTGTACCTGTGGAACTTTATACTTGATTTTAATACTATGTTGTAACTATCCCGTGGGTATATCGGGATTAAAAGTATCCTATGTTCTATTCCAGGTCATGTTCCACCCATGTTCCAAATTTCATCTTAATCCGTTCAGCGTTTTAGCGTGAAAGCGTAACTAACAAATAAACAAACAAATTCATTTTCGCATTTTTATTATTAGTAAGGATAATAGGATTTTTTTTTTTTTAGTGTGGGAAATCATCCAATGACTTCCCTTCCAATCCACTCAGAGCGGGAGAAAAAGTGGAGTGTCAAACTTTTACTGACTAAAACCCACCCGTGTTTCTTCAGTTGCCTGTTGCCAAGGTCCCAGTATCCCTTTCGGACTAACCCGCAACCCTGCCAGCCACGTGACTGCTGCTGTCAGCTCCATACAATTTGATCTTTCCGTTGGCGTTAACGCTTACAGAAAAGGGATTTTGTCTAGACTATCAGGTCTATCCTTAATCTCTGGACCACCAATATTTTTGGTATCATCATCATCTGCCTACACCAGTAAACTGCCGGACATAGGCCTCTCACATTGCACGCCAGTCGATTCTCGGCAACTCTCATCCAGCTGCTACCAGCCACCCTGTGAAGATCGCTCCACCAAGTCTGAGGGCGTCCTACCTTACGTTTGCCGATTCGAGGTCTTCAGTCAAGAACGCGTCTACCCCAACGGTCATCGGTTCTACGGCTAATATGGCCAGCCCATAGCCACTTCAGCTTGCGTATTCTGCGACCTATGTCGACAACGCGTCCTACCTTACGTTTGCCGATTCGAGGTCTTCACTCAAGAACGCGTCTACCCCAACGGTCATCGGTTCTACGGCTAATATGGCCAGCCCATAGCCACTTCAGCTTGCGTATTCTGCGAGCTATGTGGTTCTCTGTTGGATCACCTCGTTCCGGATTCCTCAGAGAGACTGCAATCATAGCCTATCCATAGCTCGCTGAGCGACATTGAATTTATTTATTTTTCGTATACGTAGCCAAAATTATTGAGACTTATAACTCCGTGAAACAGAAGAAAATTGAGTGAATTGAACAAAATTATGTTTTATAGTCTTGTTTTACGACTCCGTTTCAAGTTGGTAGATACAGTTAGCCTTAAAAAGATGTATATGTCACAGGGAGATGAGTAAACCAGGGATTTCATGAAATCACGGTAGATGTTGAATATTCTTGTTTATTACGTCTTCTCACTATTTTTTTTATCTACCATATGTATATCTCATAAAAATGCATCAGTTAATGTTAATTATGATATACCTATCATTATTAAAGACATTTTTTTTTTCAATGCCAGGAGAAAATTTAAAGATATTTTTATTAGGCCGGTCTCTTAATCAACCTTGGGATGGACAAAAAAGCTTGCGAAAATTGACGAGAAAATCGTGAAAAAAATGAGCTGTTCCCTACATTTTGACGAGTTACGTGAACATAAATGTAAGAAACCGCTTATTTTTTTTGCGATTTCAGGTTTGGTCCCATAGTAAAAGTTTTACATAATGATGAGTACAATGAACTCTTATGAGGTTTTCAATTATTGCAAACACCATTTATATACCTTGTTTAAATGACAGTAATAGACATCGTCACCTTTATACAACATTAGTTATTGTTTATGCTAAACCCGAAAAGGGGTTATTGTACTCATCATTTTGAACAACTTTTTCTATGGGACCAACTTTGAAATCGCGAAAAAAAAATCAGCTGTTAGCGATTTAAGTGAACACAAATGTATGGATCAGCCATCGAGATATAAGTACTAACGTACTAGAGAAGACACCGTAAACACCTACTTTGTCTCGTTCAACTGCGGCGATCGCGCCGCAATTTGTCGAAGAAAACGCGTAAGTGCCGTGATTTACATGGCGCTTAAGACCTTTTTGCCGAGAATAAATACACTTCCGCAGCAAATCTAGCACTGTGGTAAATTAGGTACGGTTTAGACGAATTGTTATTATTTTAGCGCTGCAGCGAACTAAAGATTCAATACGAAGAATAGGACAATTCAGTTATTTGACGTAGCTTCTCTAGTACGTTAGTACTTATATCTCGATGGGATCAGCTGATTTTTTTTTAGCGATTCCAAGGTTGTTCCATAGAAAAAGTTGTTCAAAATGATGAGTACAATGACCCTTTTTCGGGTTTAACATAAACAAAAACGAATGTTGTATAAAGACATTGCTTGGCCTAGTAACATGAGACGAGTAATCGTTCCGCCTCGATCGATAGAGTAAGCATCCAGAATACGAATGACTCGATAACACAAAGTAATATATTACTCTATAAAGTATGTTTTACTATTACATGGACTCTAATTATGGATATGGAATGTTGCAGGTTTTTGTCCAGTTATTGAAAATATCTTTTTAGTGTGAGAAGAGTGTTCTGCAGTGGGATAAATAATAGGGTGGTGTTATAATTATTATTCGTTTATTTAGTAATTACTTTCTTATGTAATTACATTTTCAAATATTTCTTAAATTAAAATGATAGTAGGTAGGTATATTATAAAAAAAAACATTAAAAAATATAAAAAATTGAGGTCTGCCGGTGTCTTATTATTATTATTTCGTTTATTCATTTTTTTCGTACCTATTTACATTTTTAAATATTTCTTTAAGATAAAAATTATAAAAAAAAACTTATAAAAATGTTATTATTATTTTTTCGGGACCCTGGGGCCCCGCACCTCTGGACTTGTACAAGGGGTCCACGCCACAGAAGCTCGTTAGAGGCACGAACCGACGATTTATCCCTGTATGGTACACAGGTACACTTGAGTGATGCAAGTGTACCTGTGGAACTTTATACTTGATTTTAATACTATGTTGTAACTATCCCGTGGGTATATCGGGATTAAAAGTATCCTATGTCCTATTCCAGGTCATGTTCCACCCATGTGCCAAATTTCATCTTAATCCGTTCAGCGTTTTAGCGTGAAAGCGTCACAAACAAATAAACAAACAAATTCACTTTCGCATTTATAATATTAGTAAGGATAATAGGATATCCGTAAGTTATCTAATTTCACATGTGATCATAAAACTCCACCTGGATCATTATTAAAATCGACTTGGGGAGCTTCGTATAAGCAGATGAAAATATTCTGATATCGTTAAGCTCGTAAGGCCGCTGTCCGATAAATCCCGGGTATCGTCGGCTTTTCCTTCTACAGATTCTTATTAGAAAATGTTTTTCTTACATTTTATGTTCGTTGAATATTCTAGACTGGGAATCCGAGGAAAATGGAGTATCTACTACTTAATAACTATCTGCTTTCGTAGCCTATAAAGTCTCTTTTTCAGAAAAATTGTGTTCCACATAAATTGTTTTCTACGGGTTTTCTGGTTTTATCAAGTTTTATGTATAACTAACTTCTGCCCGCGGCTTCGCCCGCGTGTATGTCAGAATATATCCCAGGGAAGCGTGCTACCTTTGTGTTTGCGACGTGGCCTTGATGTGGTTTGTATTGCCCACACGGTTGATTTTGACGGCCAAATGTGGTCCGTGTGAATAAACTATTCATTTTCACCCAAATTAGCGTCTGACCACATGTAAGTGGTCGTCGTGGTGTGGTTGTGGTACGTGTGATCGGGCCCTAAACGACAAAACGCCCGAAACATCCTTTTTTTATATTATTATAAGTACTAGCGGACCCGGCAGACGTTGTCCTGCCCGGACAGCGCCGCCAACCGGGTTCAATTGTATTTTCAAACTATCCACTCAGATATACACACAAAATTTCATCCAAATCGGTCCAGCCGTTTAGGAGGAGTTTGGTGACAAACACACGTACAAAAGAATTATTATAAATAAATAAATATGTAGTTTTTCTTATCTGTACGTTGCTTATAGGGATAAAAAATCATAAACGATGGAGAAATGTAAGGTAACATGAGAATTAGAAGTTTTAAATTAAAATTACGGTACTATTATACTGTAAGGGAAAACGTAAATCTCTAAACAAAATAAAAAAAATGAAAACTACCCGCCTTTGTAATAGCTCTTTTGTTAAGAGGTGTCAGTTACACAAAACACAAATAGTGAATTAATTTTTTACAGTACGTATTCAAGCTTTAACTTCTATAAGAGCTAATGATCAAACACTTTTAAAAAATAAAATGGAAATCGGTATCATCATCTGTACAATACCAGTATTTTACATGAAGCGACTGCCTGTCTGACCTCCACAACCCAGTTACTGGGTAACACGATACCCCTTGGTAAGACTGGTTGTCAGACTTTCGCGGTTCTGACGACCCGTAACAACTGTCAAAGATCTACAAATGATAGCCGGGATCAACGGCTTAACGTGCTTTCCGAAGCACGGAGGAGTCTCGGTATGTAAAGATGGTCACACACCCACGGACCAACCCCGGCAAGCGTAGCTTAACCTGATGGATCGACCCGTGCGGCTGTCATTACTTAGCCACGAGCTCCTCGAAATCGGTATATTATGCCCATTTTTATGAACACTACGAAACACCTACATAAAGTAATGAATGCTTGTATTTAGGCATTCGAAAACGGGAATTTATGGCATCAGATTCAGTTTATGTCTATGTCAGGCTGTGAACTGTTACAAGCTTATCGTGTGAAGTGATTGAGTGATTCGTATCCGATCAACAGTACAGATTAGTATGGATTTAGGGGTATTCAGCTTTTAGTATTTTTTTAACGTTTTTTACAGTGCCTCGTTAGCCCATGTGCCGTTCACACGTACCACAACGACACCACACCGCAGCGACAAAATGTTGGCAAGCATTGGTTACATGCGAATAGTGTCACGTTCTTGCAGTTGCGTTGTGGTAACTAAAAGATAGAATAAAGAAAGAAAGAAAATATGTTTATTTGCGGTAGGAACATGACGCAAGGACAGAACACAAAACAACAAAAAAAAACAAGTCAATTGGTTCAAAAAATCA